>JAZHRO010000013.1:20012500-30012500 GCA_037157565.1 Thalassia testudinum
AAGAGTTCAATCAAATTATTTTAAGCATGCACTTTGCTTATTTAAATCTTAGCATTAAACTAAACCACTTTACCGGAAAACACGGGAGGAATGGGGGTTAAAACCGCAGATCCTATCGTCTCCACGGGCATCGAACACACTACAGGCTGGAGACCTATACCAGTGACTAAATCACATCAGACGAGTTCAAAACAGTGTACAAGTATCACTAACACTCAGAGAAACTCGAGCAGAAAACAATAGTACTCCATTTGCGTAAATCCGACTGCATCTGGTCCTCGAACGGCTGAAAACGTGCATACTGACTAAAATCAGATGTCTGGGCGACGTCAGAAACTCACCTTGTGTTCCTGCGTTGCTGGTGGACATTTGAACCCCTCACCGTTGTCCTAGGGTCTTTCTAGATGTTTATAGGTGCGTTCGCACGTCTGATGTGGCTATCAGACGTCCAGACATCCTATGACACCTCGAAGAGCATGCTTACGTGCCTTTCCAAGGCATGTCCCTGCACACGCAAATGCAATTCAAAAACTACAACAGCAAATATTTACGTACTTCACGTACGGATGTGCATGAGCATACAGAACTCATACCTCGGCACTCTGCATGATTTCAGACGTCCGGTTGCAGCTCCGGACGTCCTGCTACTGTTCCAGACGTCTGATACTGGAAAAATCAAGTACGCAAAAACTCCTCGCGACGTTCGTCTTCTCGCGAGCCTCCGCCTGCAGTATAGCAGCTGCAGCTCTAACAACTACAGGAGGTCGAGAAGCTCTTCTCCACTAGCTCCTCCTCGTGCGCGTCCTCTTGAGCTCCCACGGCCGCAACTCCGGTCGCGGCTCCTCTCCTCACACCTTCGAACCCCTCAGAGGTCCTCGCACCTCTGAGCTCCCTGTGGTTGCAACCGCAGCTCCCCTACGCGCGAGCTCTTCTGCTCGAGCTCCTCTGGCTGCTCAGGCTCGAGCTCCCCCGAGCTCTGTCTCCTCCCTTCCACACCCTCCCTCTTTGTAATGACCCGATTCCCGAGTCCCTACGAGACACGAGAACTGGACCGACTCGACTAATCCCAAGACCTAGTCGTCCAACGAGGAAGTAACCAAAAGAGCAGTAAAATAAACCACATTCAACATGAAATATGACTAGCAGTAACAAAATACAGCAGTAAGGAAAAGAACTACTACAGCATGTACCACCACAACAGTAGAACAACATTTATAACATAACAAGAACTGCGAGTAAAGAAAAGTACAGAGAGCAACAAAAACTACTCACTACAGTGGAACAAAAAGGGCACAAAAGAACAGTGGTAACTCTACTGGACCCTACTCGGCCCAGCGTCCTCTACAGTCGCTGACCCTGGCTGCTCAACACCTGGTCCTGAAAAGTAACGAGTGTAACACATCTGCGAAACGCTGAGTAGAGTGGCAGCTAAACTAAAGAAGCAGTAAAGTGTACAGTAGTTGTTTTATTTTCTTTCTTCCTCCATTTACGTCTTTCTATTGTTCACAATTTATCTATTTCTTAGATCCTTCACTTGATCTCGAATGTTCCTCGTGGGAACGATCTTGATTGCAGTCTTTTCCGAACAGTAGAAGTAACACGTGGTGCTCTCCTGGCCGGGAGAGTCCCCCGTGGTGATCCTACTCTCAGTCAACCACCCCAAGGTCACTGACAGACGTAACGGTGACTATGGCACGTGCGGTAAACGCACGGGTAGCTAACCCACACTGGCACGCGGTCAGTCATTTCCGTTAACGGGTGCACCCAAAGCACATCACGGAACCAGTATAGGGCAGAGCCCTCTCAGTAATAGGGGTCCAACCCCTCCACAGTAACCAAACAGGAGCCTTTCCCCTCCACAGTCCGCGCACCCTCGCCTGTCTACCCTGGTTTGCCCAGTGCGCCTAATAAGTCGGCGTAGATGAGCTAACAGAACCCTGGGGCCCGTAGGGTAGCTAGTACTCGCTCTACACTAGTAGCTCTCCTCGGTACTGTGTACACGAGGGCCAACAAGTCGGTACAAAGTGGCCAAACCTAACGTCGGGTCCCTGGGGTGGCTGGCTCTGCCCTGCACTAAGCAAGTAACAGGTGCTTCCCCTGGCACTACGTACCCAAGAGACAACGCACCTCCACATCTTTCTTTCTCAGTTCCATTTCATTCTCTTTCCAGGAGTTCTACTCCTAATTCCCTGTAGGGTTCCAGCTCTTTTAACTCAGCACATTCAGGTTTCATCTTTCCAGTTTCATGTTCATACAACCCATATTCTCAATCATGTTCATTTATTCATAACAGGCAGCTGTTAAATCAATTTACAGGCAGCTATTATTTCCTTTCCACATTTTCCAAGACTGCAATATGTATATTCATTTCGCTGGTTTTCCAGTCCTAGGACTCATGCCGTACCCTATGATCTATCATTCAATCTAGTTTTCCAGCCCTAGGATTCATGCAATACCCTAGGATCTATCATTCAATCTGATTTCTCATTCCTAGGATTCATGCAATGCCCTAGGCTCTATCAATTGTTCCATAATTGTAAAAAATTATGTTAATAATTTCTAAAGCCACCCTACCAGCTACAACGGAAGTACTGGGGGCGTGGTCGGAAATCCCGCGTGCCTCCGTAACCCCCGAGACTGCAATGGAACGGGGTCCTAACACAAGGATAAAACACAAGGAGTTTCTCAGAACAGTATATAATTACTGTAAACGGGTAGAGGATTTTATTCCAAAAAGAACGCAACTCGAAACGCGGAAAACGGACTCCGAACGGGCCCTAAACGGGTCGAAAATGACGAAACAGTCCAAAATCAGACGTCTGAAACCTCTTCCAGACGTCTTAAAATGTGGATCAGATGGTACCTTTGTTCTGCGTAGTCTCTCAGACGTCTAGAAGCCTACGTGGGCGTCTGGCCTAGTTCCCAGACGTCCGATGGTCACCCCGGACGTCTGGAAGTCCTTTCAGTCATCTGGCGCTGCGGCCAGACGTCTGATTCGTGTTGGATGCGAAACTCAAAGCCTGCACGTACCCACTCATCGCTCTCAGTAAGAACAGTCGCAGGAAAAGAAGAAGGACGAAAATAACTTACTTGCCAGACGTCTGGATAGTCCTCCAGACGTTTTCACCGTCGTCTGGTTGGAATCCCAGACGTCTGATTCTGGAAAAACTTCCAGAATCAGAGCTTGACGCGCTCTCCGCCCATGACGCACGGCCGCGCCTCATCCGCCTGCTGCTCGAGCTGCAGTAGCCCTCCCGCGTCACTCCGCACCCGCTGCTCCCCCTCCGGCCGGCTCTCGCTGCCCCGGCAAGCTCGAGCCCTCACGGCCGAGCGTCTCCTCCCTCGCGCAACACCTCCTCCCGCAACTCGCCGCGGTTGCCGTTGCCGCTGCTCGCTCGCGCTCACACTCTCGCACCGACTGGAAGAGGAAGAAGGGAGTGGAGGGGATGAGAGTGAGGGAGAGGGCGAGGCCTTTTTAAAGCCGCGCGGGGAGAGAGAGAGAGGGGGGCAGCGCTGCGCCTGCGGAGGAGAGAGGGGAAAAGAGTCATCTGCAAGTCTGCGCGCGCAGGCGCGCAGACGAAATCCACCGTGCCGCAGAAAACAAATCCCAGACGTCTGGAAGGGGTTCCAGATGTCTGGTCAGACGTCTGGAAGGGGTTCCAGATGTCTGGTCAGACGTCTGGGCCACCTCCCAGATGTCTTAAAAGACGTCTTGAAGCCACGTTCGTGACACTCTTCCTCGCTCACACCCTCTCCCTCTCTCCTTCTCCTCTCGCGAGCTCCTCTCCTCCACGTGCGGCTGCAAGCAGAGACAGGAAGGTTGTTAGTGCTCGCCAGCAGCAAGGGTGAGGATGAAGGTGGAGGTGGTAGCGTGAAAGTGGAGAGGGGTGTGGGTGGTTTTAAATAGAATAGGGGTGGAGTTAGGGTTTTGGGGAGGAAGGAGAGTGTGTGTGCGTGAGTGTGTGAGTAGGTGTGTGAGTGGGAAGAGAGAGAGGGAGGGAAAAATTGTGTGATACCCTCTCGAAATTCCCTCTTTCCCTGTAAACCCACACACCTAAACCCATGGGATTTAAAATTTCACTCACACCCCTAAATTTTCGGAAAAACTTCGAACGATCCTTGAAAAGGGTCATTTCAATATCTGTTGGGGAGGACATTATTTGGTGGACGTCCATTGTCGTCTCAAGAAAGTAGGGTACGTGAGTTCATAAATTTCACATAGGAGAAACTCGTTCAATGATGTGATCTCAGATGATATGGATGATTATTTTTTTGTTATTGGGGGAATGTGTGTTGCTGTGATTTGAATGTTTTGTTCATTGATGATGATATGGAATGGGAATGCCATTAATTAACCGCTCTTACTTTCTATTTGAATTTGTTTTGAATGTGTGGTAGTGTTGTGATTTTTTATTTCATAATTACTTTTTGTCTGTGGTGGTACTGTCATAAGTATTTCGTTGTGGGTAATGGACTATGCTATTCTTTTTCGTTGATGAGTTTACTTGGTTTGTTAGTGAAATGTTATTTCATGTACTATTTTTCTTACTTGTGATGTATTTTTTCTTTTGTTTAGAGGATCATTAATTTGTATTGGAGTTGATGAGTTTGCAATGTGTGGGTGTTTTTTAAAGGTTTTGTTCATTCTATAACTTCCAAGACAATGAGCAGCACTGATCATTGGGATCGCAATGTTTTTTTTTTCTCTATATGTAGTGGTTTTGATTGAAATGGGAATGTGGAATCGAGTGCAATGAAGTAATTTGTAATTGATGCTGTGCTTGTTTTTATGACTTATGTTTCTATATCAAGTTTCATGTAGGTGATTTGGTTCAGATCTCTTGTAGCTCATCTACTTTTGAGTGTTATGTCCTTCAAACTAATATCGACTTTAATATGCTTGTTTGTGTATGTATTGTGAGGAGTGATCGATCAACTGCTGTTTTGAATATCACCTTCAATATGCTATGAATTTCTAGTTGCTGCTTTGGTTGTTATGTTTTTAGTTTTCATTTGTTCTTGATGATGTGCTTGAAAGTATTGTGAATGTGTATTGACGTACTCTGGAGTTTGATTTCTTACTCTATGTATTTTGTTACCATACAGTGGAATCACTACATTAGTGTCATTTGTTACACAGAAGTGTTGTTATAATAGAATAAAGTTCGAAGCCCTATGCAATGGGGATAGTCGTGTGATATAGTTGCCTAATGTAGAGATGATACTGTTAATAGGCTTTGTAATGAGAAAGGTTTCATGCAATATTTGTCGACATAGTGCCTTCCTTGTTGGGCAGCAATGGCGAGTTCCTTCTACTTGTGCTAAGTTGTTTGCCCTTCACTGGTGGAAGAGGGGGCTTGGAGGTGTAGTTGGTGCTGTGTTGAGTAGGCACAAACGGTCGTTTCTTTTCTCCAGACATATATGGTGGTAGGTGTACTAACGGTGCGGGCATGACGTCCACGTTAGAGCAGAGGTTGCATGATGGGGTTCACATCCAGTCGGCCAATTTGACATCGTTTTGGGGAAGTGGCGGTTTTAACAGTGACGCCTTTTCGACGGTCGCAGTGTGAATAGCCCAACAACGTCAAAATTTGGTGGTGTGGAGGTTTTGTTTCCGAATGTTATTACGTAACATAATGGTTACGTTATTAAGGGAAGCTTATTATGTGCTTTATTTAAAGGATTCTCCTTCTGTCTTTTTTCTCTTTTTTGTTGGAACTGATAAAGGATTGTCGTACTTAATCGTTGAAAGTGTTGTTAGAGGGGATTGAGATAAAATTGTAACATTATAAATAACGTACCTTAGTAGACCCTTGCAGATGAGTAGAAGTACAGATGAGTAAACCTCACCTTCGTCAACTTGAGTGCTACCAAGTGTGTAGCCCACGCAGAGAATGCCATGTACCATTGCTCCCTCGCACCCAAGCAGAAAGCCCCCACAAACGTAGCATTCACCCTACCATGCAACACCCACAACATCTCCACATAGAGGGCCCTCGCAAACATAGCACCCTCACCCAAACTTCAGGCATACCCACCCTGCACACACTTGCACCAGGACGCACACGAAACCTCACCTTTATGGGTCCCCACCTCTCTAGTGGTAGGTCAGCCCACTTAGATGCAACCCCCCGCCACCTCGCTTGCCCCACCGTGCGCTTTAACACCCGCACACAGCACCTGCACGAGTGGCAAAGGACCCAACACGTACCCCCTCTAGCACACATACCCAAGGCACTTAAGCGAGGATGAGCAAACACCCTGCACCTCTACCTTTCCCAGCACTCCTGAAGCAACACACACTTACCTTAACACACATGACAAGCACCCAGGACTCACCTTGTGCGGGCACACTCGCTCGGGTAGACCACCCACACCCGCCTAACACCTTCATGCCCAACACCTTCATGACCGACACCTACCCCAGCACACACCACATACGCGACGCAACTTTACTTACCTTGCATGAACATCCAGGCTATAGGAAAATGGGCTCTCAGGTTGGGGGATGGCTATTTATAGTTGCAAGTGAGCATGCACTTTTGTGTATTGCTCTACTTATATATACTATTACTCAAAGTCCAGAATAGGGATACAAATTAGTTGAGTTCAGATCAGATTTAATTAAATTTATATTTATATTTATTTATAAAATTTATATCTATATTCTATCTATTTATTCATCAATATAAAAATTTTAATTCATAGTGACCTATTTATAAATTAATCTTACAATTAAATCGTATCAAAATTAGAGTTAAAAAAAGAAAAATAAAATTATAACATGATTAATCAATTTTTTATTTTTATAGAGCCAAAAACATAAGGGCTCAGGTTAATCCAATTTTAGTGATCCCATTAAAAGTATTATAAAGAGGAACATTAATGGAAATATATAAAAAATACAAAGAAAAATAAAATACAAGTATATTTCAAATAAAAGATCCCTATCTTAAAAATAAATATTCAATGAAAATTTTATAAATATTTCTAATCTTCAAAATCATCGAGAGGATCATGAATGATATTAAAATTGAGAAAATGAGATATTTAAGGTAAAACTATATATATATATAAAATAAACGAAGATTATATTCGGATATTCAAATTAGGTAATCAAATATATATATACATATCAATATCCAATTAAATTTTTTAGATAAAATTTATATCCAAATTCTTTGTTAAATTTTATCCAATCTCTTCGAATTTGAAAGAATCAATTTCGGGTCAGATTTACGCAAATTTACATCCCTAGCTGCGAACAAACGACCGCACAGAATACCCTATTGGTGAGCACACGGAAGGACAACAGTCAATCAACGAACTAAATGCGTATTCCAACAGCAATCCTCGGCGCCTCACTCTGCCCTCCTTCACAAAAACATAATCTCCAAACCCCATACGATTTCGAAAATTGCGCCACCTATTGCTCCCATTAGAATCATGTCATGTGCTGTTTATTTTGCGTCAAGACATACAAACTTGCACATCAGTTTCCATTCAGTCCCTGGACTTGTTGGGATAATCAAAAGTCATCCCTCATTCATAAATTGGTAATAACTACAATCTTTTTTTTCTTGATAGAATATGCAGGAGTTGCCGAATTGAATTTGATCTATAACGTAGAGATAGACAGGCCGATGATGCATGCGATAACTTTCTCGAGAGTTGAGCGAGCTAAATATATGAAACACGGGTTCAAAACTTTAAGAGCAAAAGATAATCCAATATATTCCCTTGATTACAATGACATGCACAAATCTCTGTAATTAATTCTTACAGGTTTCTCGAAAGAAATTACGAAAGGTTTTGTTTTATCGCCCAATATAACTAAAATGCTGCGTGGTTTGCTGTTTGCTCTGTTCGCCTGATTTGAACTACCTGTCGGGGGCCTTTTTCAGGAACAAAGCAAATCACTTAGGTCTTGGCATCATCAAAATAACGAAAGGCACTAAGATTGGATAACACATCTAAATTTTCGTATAGGTTCAAAATGTTTTTATGTAATTTAATTCTCAGATTTACTTTTTTGTAGGACTGTAGGTGCTGCAAGAGGGATAGGTGATATGGAACCTATACAATGTACTGGTGAGGTATTGGACATGCAGGGCGTCATTTGCCACCCAGCTAGCTCTTTAAGTGCAGGGGGAGTTAAGTTTCTTGTGGTGCAAGTAGGAAGCTAAGTTGCAGGTTTGGAGAGACTTTTCTTACTGGTGTTTTTATCGAGGTTTTTCTGATTATTTTAATATAAATTTTTACACAATTAATACTGATCATTGTAATTAAATCGTAATTATCTTCACTTTCACTTTTACTACCTATTTTTAATATTAAACAAATATCTACTGACATTCTCCACTCATATTTATACTATTAAACAAATATCTACTAAGATCAATTAATACACCGATCATTTTATCCCTTTCACTCAACGCACCTCCTATTCAACCATCCAAACAAACATCCATATGCAATTATTTGATTTTAATCTATCCCTACAATATTTTATTCTCCCGCCAAACGAGCCCTAGATGGGCTCAAGTTCACTTTTTTGTAGAATTGTGCGAGCTACGAGCGAGATAGGTGATGTTGAACCTGCAGAGCGTACCGGTGAGGTGTTGGACATGCAGAGCATCATTTGCCACTTTAAATGCAAGGAAAGTGAAGTTTCGTGTGGGGCGAGTGGGGTCGATGGAAGTGGAGGTTTGAGCCATGAGTTCCTTGCAAAGGGAGGCGAAAGGGATGGAAATGGACATTCGAGCAAGGAGCTCCTGCTAGGAGATGGAAATTCATGTTTGAGCAAGGAGTTTCTGCCAAGGGAGTCATCTCCATGGTTTGTCTCCGCGTGCCTTATAAAAGAAAGGCTCCTATTTCTTTCTCTTATCATCAAAACTTCATCTTCTTCCTCCTATGAGGAAATGGTTTTTTGGATTGGAAATGTTGTAGACATTGTTGGACATTGGGGCTGAAGTGATATTAGATTTGTGGATAAATTAACTATAGATTTTATAATGAAAAATGTTACCAATTATTGTCAACGATCTCAATTTTCTTTGATTACCGTAGAGCGATTGGTTTCTCCTACTGTTTGAATTGCCGAGTCTTCTGCTAACGACACCATATGGAAAAAGATATATTTAATATTATTTGTTAGTATGGGTACAACTTTCATCTCAACCATCGGGCGGTGCCGTTGCCACGAAGATGGAGGTGGAAATTCAACTGATTCTGTAGATACTGAAGTATTGTCGCCTCCACCTCCTAGAGCTACCGGCCTGGATCATCCTAAGCATACTAGTGGGAGTGATCATGCTAACAGATTTGACACTCGTCGAGGGGAAACCAGCAGCAGAAATTAATATGTAGCTTTCATTGTGTGTCTTTGCTATGTCTTCTTCTACAGTTGTAACTGTCATGGTCTTTTGTACCTGGAACTTTATTAAAATTTTTGTGGACGACATTACTATTGTCTCTTCTGGCAAAAATTTAGATCAGATTCGAATAAATATTTTCTACCAAATACATTATTATCTATTCTTTTAACATTTCACTAAGTCTTCCTCTCACAGCTTACTGCCTTCTTAGATGCTTTTTAGGCAAGCTCTTTGGATCATCTCAAGTCCACCTTTGGCTATGTAGTTTTTCAGATGCTTCTGTACGTACTCTAACCTACACCCTTCACTTCTACCATTATGTAATGCAAGGGGAGTCAAGTTGCGTCTGAAGCAAGTGGGGTGGATGGAAATGAATGTTCGAGCCATGAGTTCCTGCTGGGGGAGGTGAAAGGGACCAAAATGGACGTTTGAGCAAGGAGTTCCAGCATAGGGAGGTGATTAAAGGGGTTATCTTCAAGGTATGTCTCCACCCTGTAAAAGAAGGACTCTCATTCCCTCCTTATCATCAAATCTTTGTCTTCTTCTCGTCTTCTTCCGCTTCTGAAGAATGGCTTCTTGGATAGGAAATGTAGTAGACGCTGTTGAATGTTTAGGTTGGAGTAGTATTAGGTTTAAGTTCTTTTTCCATATTAACAAATGGAGAAAGAAAGATCCAAATAACCGGAAGGAAAGGAAATTAGCTATTGAAGAAGATATGGCAGCATTACAAGGGGATCATTACACGGATGAGTTAAGAAGAAAAGAGAAAACTCTAAGGGATGAATACGACAAGGTCCTGAAACAAGAGGAACTTCATTGGTTCCAGCGATCTAGACATCAATGGGTTAACAATGGGGATAAAAATACTAAATATTATCACTTGCACACCCTCAATAGAAAAAGGAAAAATCAAATTGAATGGCTAACATTGCTTTCAGGGGAGGAAACCGGAGATCCAAAGAAACATGTGTGTACCAAGTCATGGCATGAGATGACTACCCCAAAATTCTTGGGGGGATTGGGGATTAGAAACACCTACCATGCAAATCAAGTTTTTTTTATTAAAAATGCTCTGGAAACTCATTACCGAATCCTCCGGATTAATGCAAAAACAGATGGTAGGGAAATACTTCCATGGATGCTCCTTTTTTGATTGTGTGCCGCCCCACTTTGCTTCACCTTTCTTCAAAGCTTTATATAGTGTCAGCCATATCTTGCACCAAGGCTCTAGATGGCTTGTGGGTGATGAAAAGAGTATTAACATTTGGAGAGATAATTGGCTGCTTGACAAGCATTCTCAACTATGGCCTTCCTCCAACCTTGCAAACCTACCTTCACTGCTGGCAGAATTGGTTAATAATCAGCAATGACACATGAACAAGATCCAGATGATATTACCAACTAAGGGAGTTTCCATGATTATGCAAGTGCCCATTCATATTGGTCAGAGGGATACTCTTATTTGGAAGGGAACGATTAAAGGGTATTTCACAACAAAATCTGCATACCATTTTATAGCTCAAAATTATGGAAAGATACAGAGTGATGTCACCATCAGCAAATGCAAGGCAATTTGGAATATGAAGAAAATTAGCTCAAGAACAAAGTTGTTTCTTTGGAAGGCAGTGGGGGGAGCACTACCTACAAAAAAATTACTAAATGACAGAATAGGGACAACTGATCCTTATTGTGTCTTCTGCCATCAGGAGGAGGACTTTCAACATATTTTCAGGTGCTGTCACTTCTCTAGAGCTATTTGGCTCCACTTTGGTATTAGGATGACAACAACAAATTAATGATGATTGGTTCGAAGTGTGTGTTTAAAGCTTCATAAAGAATGGAAGATTACATCTGATTCTTTCTTCATCTGGTATATTCTACACTCAATTTGGCTCCACAGGTGTGAAATTATCTTTCAAGATGCCAAGCCTGATGCGACCAAGCCCATCCACAGAGTTATAGCGACATACTCTTACTTTCATGATTTCAAGATTGATATGCCCATCGCTCAGGCCTCTAATACAGTGCACTTGCAGCAATTGGGGAACGAATGGGTGGGTCAAGCACCTTGGACCATACTTGTAGATGTTGCCCACAAGAAAAACGACTCATTTGTGGCGGTGGTTATCACAAATGTAATGCAGGATGTCATCGCAGTCAGGTCTGAAAGAGTCACTGCTGCAAACTCGATTGAAGCTAAAGCCATTGCTATCCTTAGGGGTTTGATCCTGGCTTCTAAATTGGGCTATTGGGAAGCTAATTTTTGGAGTGATGCGGCTGTCCCATTCAATCAGATTATTGTTGATAAGCAACCAAACTGGATGATATCT
Source organism: Thalassia testudinum (assembly GCA_037157565.1). Classification (NCBI taxonomy): domain Eukaryota; kingdom Viridiplantae; phylum Streptophyta; class Magnoliopsida; order Alismatales; family Hydrocharitaceae; genus Thalassia; species Thalassia testudinum. The sequence continues at coordinate 20,024,208 of JAZHRO010000013.1, forward strand.
TACTTGATTTTACAAGGCAAGGAATTGCTCCACAAATTTCCTTGCTACAGAGTTATAAAAGTCCACAGAGATAGAGTTAAATAGCCACATTGTGTAGCAAAATTCTGTATGACTAATGCACTTGAGGGTGAATGGTATTCTCCATCTATTCCGGCTAATATACTTGTCTGCCTGCATTAGCACCACCCTTCCTTCATGGAAACATATTGAGGCATGATTCGAAGTGTGATGATCACCCAACGGATTGATAGATGCAAGGTACACAAGAAGATGCCATCTATTCCTCAAGGCTTCAATTGCCTTGATCTTGGCTTTCTTTGAGGATACTAAACCCCTATTGGCATCCCCAGTCAGTCAATCACATGACTTAAGCAACCTGGGTGAAGATTGACAAGGTTTTTCCTTGGTGATAAAAACTTCTATATATTTCTTTTTCAGTGTTCTATATCTCGCTGAGATTGAGAGTTTCTGCTTTCAGTTTGTTACTGTCGAAAGGAGTGACCTGAGTCTGTATCCTCCTTTACTATTTGGTTGCTTGATGAAGATTATCCCTTTTAACATTCAAAAAAAAAAAAACTGGAGCAGTGGTTTTATTTTTTAATTAGTGGTAAATTTTTCCAAAGTGGAAAGTTCATTCGGAGAAAAATTTTGAATTAGGGATGTTTTGATCGGTAGGTTGATAATATGAAAAGTTACTTTAACAATTTTTTATCTTTTTATTAAAATTGTAAAGAAACTCAAAAAGCTATGCGAAAATCAACGCAATTAACATCACATTACCGGGTCCACCATTGCTCTTAAAGCTACAAAACTTGTCAATTAAAATACATTAGTGATTTTTTATTTTGAGCCAAAATGCATGCATGTTCTCAACTAAAATGTACTAATGATTTTTTATTCTGAATCAAAATGCATGCGTGATTTTTGGTTTTGTACCAGTGCAATTCAAAAAATCACCAATACAATTTAGTTTTTTGAAGATGCATTGCATTCGTTTTTGTATTCTTGTGGTATTTTTATTTTTCTATTGAGAATGAGATTAGCTAAAGCCTATACAATGTATACAAATAGGAGATGTATGAATGAATTTTATATGAAATTTGTGGGAGATGCATGTTTTGGTGTACGTGATTTATTTAGTTGTCAATTGATTTATTTTACATTCTTGGCATTTTAATTTGTTTTATTATTACCTGTATTATCTTAAATGCAACTCATTAAATTTGTTATTTAAGGGAGGTTTTATACTTATTTCTTTACACATATGTAGCGTGCAAGTTCTTAATAAGACTTACAATGATTTTTTGATTTCATAAGGTGCTCTATCATTGTAAGTGTAAATGAGTTATTCTTGTTGTTTACTTACACATATATAACATGCAAGTTCTTGATAAGACCTTGAAAAGGTTGGAAGGAAGTAGGAGAGGATATCTAGAAGGACATCTAGAGGAATGATTAGGATGGTAGAGGAAGGCTTGGGATTGAGGTGGTAGGAAGATGGCTATGGAAGGTTGGACCTAAGAAAAGCTATTGGAGACAAGGAGGGAAGGCCATGGTAGTGGAGAAGGTAGGTAGGCCTAGGTTTTCTACTAAGGGAGGCCTTTTAGAAGTGGTAGAGAAAGAGATGGAAGAAGATGATCTAAAGGTAGAGCCTAGGTAGTGTATTTATAGGAATGGAGGGTTACTTAGAGATGGAAAGTGTCACTCTAGGATTGGATATTAGGAAGGCTCTTAAATTGGTCTTGTGTTGGATGGTTAGGATGTGGGTAGGTTGAATCAAAGACTAGGATTATGTTGGTTATCTAAGGTTTAATGGAGGCCTTAGGATGAGATCTGGAGGGTGTGGATGAGAGGGGCTTGGTTGCACTTAGTTAAGTGACTATTTTTAGTATGTAGCTTTTGAATGGTAAGGTTGGGATTTGGTCTCTAAGATGGAGGGTTGGGATTTGGTTTGATATTATGTAGAAAAAGGTTATTATTAGAATGGAAGAGGTTTAGGGCAAGGTTATGGCCCTAGGTTTAAGGTGTAGAGAGGATGTAAGCATGCCATGTGTTCCTTTGTCTTTATTTCCTTGTTTTTTCTTCTTCTTTGAGCTTCATTTTATTCCTACAAGTAAAACACATCAATTAGTGTCATAAAAATACTTATTAATCTAAATTTGCATGCATAACCTAAAATGCATGAAATGCAACAATATAAATACATAAATATGCTAAAATTAAGCTAAATTAGACATGTAATTTTTTGAAGAATAAATTAGACATGTAACATGTATTAATTGCATATTTTTCAGCCCTACAATGATTTTTTTATTTAATAAGATCGTCAATATTTACTTCTACTTAATGGATGAAGTAATTTAGGTGATCGTCACTTTTGAGGGTGATGGTAAGGTAGATGTTAGTCATGAAAATGATATCATCCATGATCGGAAGTACGTAAAATGTGTTGGAAGACCTCCAAATAAGAAACCTAAGGTTGAGATACAATTTTCGAGCATAAGAATCAATAGACATCTAAATCTTATTCCTAGAATAATTAGAGCGCAAAAGCATTGAATGTAGTTATTGGACCTAAATGATTCCCTTATTTTTCACCTTTATGTTGAATTAAAAGTAATATATTTTTTGTGCTGACCATGTTTTCAATAGATTCCAACCTCCAACATAATTTGACAATAGCAAATACATCGGTTCCTCAATATGTTTGGAAAGGAGCCCACATTGTTTTTCATTTACAGAAATAATATTTACTTAAATGGTTTTATTTTAGTTATCTAATGGAAAAAAACAAAAAATACATGAACGTAATAGAAAAAAAAATTATATTTCTTTCACAACAAAGCACGGGCCTCAATTACTAGTTTAGGACGGCCAGGAATTAGAAAAGGGCATGTTAAAGGGGACAAAAAGCAATAAAAGGAAAAAAAAGTGAAAAGTTAGGGTTGAAGTCCACCCACTATTAACATGGGTTGCGATTTAGGAATCCTCTCCTGTTTTAAATAGCATGTTGTAGGCTGTAGGGCGTAAGCTATGAGTAAACACTTTGACACGTGTCCAAGACATTGAAGATCAACCAATATGCTCCAAGTTACCATTAAGCTTCTTCCTACTTGCACCATTTTGCTAACATCTGATCGTAAAGATTGACCGGTAATAATAATAAAAAAGTCTTCGATCTTGGTAAAAGATGTTTTCTTAGATAAAAGCAAAAAAATTACATAACTCGCAATACATGGTCACCTTCCAATGTCCACAAAAAATTACTCTTTCTTCCTGTAAGAATTTACCTGCATTTCATAGCTAAACAAAAAAGGATGCAGCTCCTTATTATAAGAATATAAACATCTTCATCTTTTAGGCTGCATTTTGGTGGAGATTTAGTTTTATGATGAGTTAAGGAAGTTTTACGTTCTAAAAGATGTTGAGTTTTGGCAGTACAATAAGCTTATGAGTTGACGTGATTTAAGTAAAAAGGGATTTATAATTTGGCCATTTGATTATGGATGGATGATGTGGACTCCTAATTTTAGTAGAGAAGAACCATGTTTGAATCCACATCCACTTAGAAGGATTGGTGTGTGAGAAATGTAATTTTGCTTCAATTCATCCAAATAGACTTCTGGGTTGTCAAAAAAATAGAAGAGTTATATATATTTCCATATTTGATATTGGATTGGTTTTTGTAATTATTTTATTAAAAAGTTGGGTGGATAATAGTCAAATGTTATAATTACATTTGTTGTAAGCAGAAATATGAGATAAACCTACCCAATAATTTTCATTGTTTCGCTGATGAAAATATGAGGGTAATCACCAATCTCACCCTCCTTTCATTCCCACGATGGTAACCTTTCCTATTTTCAACATCCCCCCTAAGATTTTTATTTCCAAGCCCCCCAGTGATCGCCCCCACAATCCAACCCTCCTAGATTTTTCTCCCTGTAACTCTACCACCTTATGACCCTTATGGATTTTTCATCTTGTTTTGTTGTTATTTGCTGTTCTTGAGAACTTTTTATTTTTTATTTCTTTATGTGATTACAAGGGATATTCTTTTTTCGAAATTGTTCACATTTTTTAAGATGGTTTTTACGAATTCATATTATATTGGCATTTATTGAACATATAAAGAATTTCCCAAAGATTCCAACAGTTAAAAATTTTTAATTTTCCAATGGGTTAAAATTTTTAGTTTTGTCAATGAATAATCTACGTATTCAAATTATTTCACATCGAAATTTACTTAAATGACATTATGTGGAATTTGATTAACCATAATCAAATGAATCAAAGAACTTGTGAAAAAGAAATTGTTGACATTGTAGAGTTACATGAATAAGTGAAAAAAGTTAAGGATATTTGCATAATATTATTAATATTAAAAGGTATATTTATGTAAAAGTTCCTTTATAATTTTGACTCAATGCAAATGTTTTATATTTTTTTTTAAATAATAGATCATAAACTCTAACTCCATTCCTATCAAAAAAAAAAAAAAAAAAAAGTACCAAACACTAGAATAAAATTGATTCCCATCTTACTAATTTTATTTCTTAATTGAATCAAATAATAAAATAAAAAAGTTCATTCTTATTTTATTTCGTTCACTAGTTCATTCTATTCCTTTACTATTCCATTTCTGGTAAACAAACTGGGCGTAAGCCTCTGTCTGTTGCTTATTTTCTGTAGCAAAAGGGAAAATTCGTCGTCGGACAGAGCACAACCATTTCAGCATACATTCGTACTTTTTATTTCCCAATGGATTTTTGCATCAATGGAAAGAAGACTACCTCATCCAAAAGAATATCTCAGCATGAAAAACTTACTCATTGTCTAAAGCTAAATGAAAACACCATGGCTGATCTTCGACCAGTTTAAATCACGATGTAAATATATATTAGCAACTTAGACCGGGTTAAAAAAATAAGCAAACGATTATAAAGATGTAAAGGTTGATACATTTTCTAATGTAAGGAGATATAAATTATTTTACATCGATATAAAAATTACTTCATAATTATTTTATATCGATATAAATTTATTTTATATTAATATAAAATCATTACATAATCATTTTATACCAACATATCATGTCTATACATTACAAAATACATCATATAATGTATTTTTGTACATTTTCTAAAAGAAATAATAACAAGGTCAAATTCAAGAACCTACAACACCTCAAGATCATGTACATCCAACACGGTGGATACCTTCAAATCAAGTTGCCACTAAATTTAGGCACAAAACCTTTATTAGTTAGCTATACGTCTTGATAGGTAGACCAAGGTACTTAACCTACATTTGATCAACACTTAACTTGCCATTCATTTGTGTCAGGTTAAGAGAACTTAACCCAATACAAACTTACTCTAACTTCTCTGCGTTTCTTCATCACTTAACTTACCACTGATTTGTGTCAAGTTACGACAACCCGACACAAGCTTATTCTACCCCCTATGTGGAATAAGCTTAGCTCACCTAAACTTTCAAATGTCAAAACTCACTTATTCCACCAAAAATCCAGCAATGCAAGTGCTTGTAAAAAAACAACCAAGTAAATGATACAACAGGCAAATCCCCCTCTAATAATAGCCCAACAGATCCCATAGCTACAAATTCCAGAGCTAAAGGGTATCACAACAATTGTCATTTAGTTCCAAATTAGTTGACTATACACTCAACCACAGAGCTCTCTCTCTCTCTCTCTCTATATATATATATATATATATATATAGGAAAAGTATCATATACATAAATAATCATTTGAACACTAAATAGTGACTATTGGATTGATGTTACCATTAATGAAATCACTCACATGACATGTTAGTGATTTTGATAATTAGAATGAAACCATCATATCAAACATGGTAAATAATTACTTATCATTAATAAAATATAAAAAGATATTACAGATATGGTGCATAACTGTAACGAAGAAGTTACAGTACGACACTCATCATCATACATTACTAATATGTATTACAACCTCGCATTCCTCTTATATTAAACCACTAAATAATTCACATATTTACATTACAACCGTCATTGAATTTGTATTACAATTATTGAATGTATATTACTACATTTAATGCTTTTTGTATTATCTTAAACTATATTACAACTTCAAAGTCTACTTATGTAGAACTACTAAACAACATACATATATGCATTACAACTGTCGTGTAATTTGTATTACAATTCTCATATGTATATTACATCATTTTATATTTGATATATTACCACAATTTGTATTACAATCTTTAAGACTGCTTACGTCGAACCACCAAACATACATATCTATATTACAACCATCGTGTAATCTATATTACAACCATCGTGTAATCTATATTACAAATATCAGACATTTTTAGTTACAACACTCACATTTTATCGTTACACAATGTATAAAAAATTTTACAAATCATATATACATTTGTTACAAGATATGATTCTTTCATTACAAAAGAGCTTCTATTTTGTTAAAACTATTTTGTTATGTTTTAAATGCAAAATATACTAAATACAAAATGATATGACACAATCAATATAATGCTTGTATTATGTATTAAAAAATCATACAAGGAGTTATTTGCAGAACTATATCTAGAATGCTATTTTGATTAGATGCCAACGGATCCCTTACTTATAGATAGCCATTAATTAATTAATTAATCAAATCTTAACCGTTTTGATAACTTTCATTATAGATAACAGAATACAAAATCACCTATCTCATCATTGTCATTTTTTGTATTGATCTTCATCAGATAGCTATTATGTGGTGTTCATTTGAATGTTTTTAAGTACAGTGCTCATAAGATAGAACTCATATATATATATATATATATATTCCCAATGTGTTATGAGAAAAAAAATTACAAAAAAAAAAGACATCAAGGAGCATGCAATGGAACTTTGAGCTCCCAAAAACATAATACGCTACAGTTCTTCTCTTCCTCCCCATGACCATACACATGCAACAACATTACATTGTGATGAAGAATCACATCTTGCAGTATAACATACTAAAGGAAGCCATCTCGACTGTCCTGCTCTTCAGCTTCCTTATTAGCCGCCTCAACAGATTTGAACCAAAGGAAAGCCTGCAAGTAAAATCATAACCAAGGAAAAGCAGGATAAACAGAAATGTAGGCTGGCATTCGTAAGAATGAGGAACATTGGCAGGTAGGTGTCTTACCGACGTTGGTATTCCTGTAAACATGAAGAAACCAAGCAAAGGGGTGTAGAACATGCTATCTGTGCTGATGACTCCAAAAACAGGCCTCTGGTTTACGTATTCGAATATGGAGCCTATCTGTTCACCAACACGGAGAATTTGTAAGGTTTGTATAGAAGTATGTAATCTTACACAGGCCTGGCACAAGGCTTGCAATAAGAGACTACCATATCAAACAATATCGACAAAAACTTGCTGATTCAGTATCAGAAAATGTAAAGGTGAATACCGCAGCAATTGCCGTTATGGCTGAAGCAAGTAAATAGACATAGAAGGGGATCTGGATAGACTGTCCAGAAGTAGCTTTTCCGTCAGATTCACGAGCCCACGGTGGTGGCTCATCAGAATCAGGCCTTGCCCAAGACGGAATTTTCTCATCTGACTGGGTCGATTTTGCCGAGCCTTCAGTGGCAGCAAGTGCTGTAGACCTTCTGACTAGCTGGTTGATTCTGGCCAGTCTGAAATATTCGAAAGTGTCGCTTTCCATGGCCCTTGGCATGTTTGGCCTAAGACTGAGGTACTTCAAGCTGCTGGATCTCCTGGGCAAATGGAGAATAGTTGCACCATGTAGAGGTAGCACAGTAGTGGCCATGAGTTTATTGCTCACGCTTCACAAGTTCAAGAAAAATTGCCGTTTCTTATGCTCAAAAGCACCTGATGGCTACAAACAAGCCGCTTCTACAAGTGGAGAAACAAAAGGATGATGATTGCCACTGATAGAAATTGCAAGAAAAGGAAATTTCAGAACATCAAAGTGAAAACAGCTACACTTGGTTCTCTCTTGAAGGAACTGTCCTTTTTTTATACTAATCAAATTTTGGTAAACAAGTTTGGAAGGTGCAATCAGAAAAATTGTCAAAACATAAGAGACTGTTTAAGAGCACAGTGAGACAGAACAGGGTGCTTGTCAGCACTCTTCTCAAGTATGTAAAGAGAACACATCATAAAGAAATGGGGCAAAAGTAACAAGAAATTACAGCAGTTTTGAGTTAGTGCTCACAACCCCTTGAGCAAAAACTGAGATAGCAAATATTTAGCTCAGACTATTGCTAGCGCAATGGATCCTCTAACCCTGGTATAAGTACACCCACCCCCTGCGGTATTCACGCATGGAAGTTTACTGAATTTGTTTGCTGAGGAAACTTGTATCCCCGGGTCTCAATAAAAGGTTGCTTTGTTACTACAAGATCAGTCCTGACAATTGACATTAAGAAGACTCGCAAGATTGCTAAAAAGGGGGTTAATTTTTCATTTCTTCAAAGATGCAGATTAAAAAAGGCACAAGGATGTAAACACGAAAAGGGTTTCCTGTATATTGAAGGCCTTAAGTAGCAGTGGCCTTGTGGAGGCCCTATTTAGAAGAATATTTCCTCCAACCGTCTAATAAGCTTTTATGAGAATATGTTTCGGCTGGAGCCAGTGTACCAGGGCCTGATGGTACCATGACGGAGGAAATGCTCTGAACGCTGATGTCATGGAGTTGGCTGAATTTACGGATAAATTGTAGAAATTTTTGCATAAATGTCATTAAAATCTTTTCAAATTAATTAAATATCATTTAATTCACTATATTTACAGGTATGTCATTAAAAAAGTAATGTCATTTTTGTATTTGCCACTCCATTAGTAATAATCGTTAAACTTAACAATTTTGGACTTAAATGTAATAAAAAAATTTTTAAGTCATCAAATTTTTTTGTTTTTATTTTCACCCACTCCCTCGCCTCACAAGTTCACCTCCCTTCCTCCTCACCTCTGACCACCTCCTCCACTCCTATTCTCCAACCTCCAACCACCTCCTTTGGCCCCTCTCTATAACCAACACCTTCTCCTCCCAAGGCAACGACCCTGTCCTCACCTTTTGTCGTTTTCTTGTCGTCTACGGTGGCACCCTTTTTCAACTTCTCGTCATCCGTGACAACACCCTTCTTAGGCTTGCGGTTGAAGAAGCACCCAAAGATGTGGTGGTGGTGGGCTTCAGGGACCTCCTTTTCAATGTCGCCTTGGGAGAAGGAGGTGGTTGAGAGGACGTGGTGGTTAGAGAGAGGGGGGAGGAGGTGGTCAAAGGTTGAAGAGTACGAGTGGAGAAGATGGTCAGAGGTGAGGAGGAAGAGAGGTGAACTGGCTAGGGGATTGGGGAAGAGAAGGTGAAAATTAAAAAAATAAAATTTGATGACTAAAACAAGTTGAAGACTACAAAATAATTTTTTTTTACACTTCAGTTTAAAATCATTAAGTTTAACAATTATGACTAAAAGAGTGATAAATACGAAAATAATGTTACTTTTTTAATAACATGTCTGTAAATATAATAAATTAAATAATATTTAAATAATTTCAAAAGATTTTAGTAACGTTCACTTATAAATATCTAAATCGTAAGAGAAATCACTTGTTCACCTAACTATAGTGTTGAGAGAGATAATTATCATAGTAGGTAATATTTAGTCTCACATAGTTGAGTTAGAAGAAAAGAGTTCTCGGATGAACTTTATAAGGGTCATTGTACCCTCATTTATTTTTAAGAAGAGAAATTCATATATCACATTTATAAGAATACTTCTCTAATGATTTTCACTCCACTCTATGTGAGAGGATTTCTACTTAAATCCAGGTATTTTCATTCGTGATATTTTGATATTTTTATTTATTTATTTCTGCTTTTATATACTAACGTAGTATCAAAGTCATCAGGGAAATTATTTTCACTTATTTTATCATTATCATTTCCTGGGGTTCTTCATCTTGATAGAGTCCTACGAGCGGCACGTAGAGGATCGGGTAATCCTCAACGAAGAAGAAAGAGTGCCTTCGGGTTCTGAGGAAGAAGGGAGGGATCAACGTTTACGTCGGAGATTAATCGGCGATCAAAGATGTTGTGCGCACTGCAGGCAAAGGTCCAAATCCAGACAACGCGAAGAAGGCAAGTTTGCCACGCCTGCAACTCGTTCTTCCCCTCAAACTCCCTCCTCGACCGCCATTGTGCTTTTTCTTCTGCGCCTCCCTGGCCTTGAGCACCTATGGCTTCACGTGGTTGTCATAAGCAACCCCAAGGAGTGAGGAGCCAGTCCTTGAGGACACCGGCAATGTTCATGGGGAGCTTAGAGGTCTTCCCGACGAGGAAGAAGATCGCGAGGTTGAGGGCAAAGGCGTAGAGGCATAGAGGGGGAAGCAGCGGCGTGCTTGGGTTCTATCAAACCCTAAGCGGCAGTGGCATGTTGTAGTTGATGGAGATCGTGGAGGTTCAACAACAAAGATCTCGGCGAGGATCACGCACACGATCGCCATGATTGTGCTCTTCTTTTCCAGTTCACACCATCATCGAAGGTTGAAGACGAGCAACATGGGGTGTCAAAGACTACACATAGAGGAGATCTCGACAGCGATTTCATCTGGCGAAGATCGCAACGACGATCTCGCGAGGTGCGTGGAGATTGAATGGAGAGGGTACCATTAGCGATTTAGAAATAGGCTTCGATGGTGTGGTTTTTGGTTCTTTGAACGCTACGAGAGATATTTGGGTATATTGCCTTGTTGCCCTCTTCTTTCCTTTAAGTTTTTTTTTACTCGTTAGCTTCATAAAACAAAAAAAAGGAGAGAAAAATAGATAGATAAAAGAAAAAGAAAAACAATGATAAGAAAAGGGCAGAGAAAGAAAAATAGTAGAGAGAAAAAAGAAAAAAAGAATGATGAGTTAAAAAAGGGAAGAAAAATGATTAAAAAAATGATGATGGACTTGAAAAAAAGAGTGGGAGACTCTTCTCTAGTCATTTTTCTTTTATATGTTCATTCTTCTCCAATATAAATATAAGAGAAAGGGGGAAGTGTGAGAGCTTATTATGAACCTCATATGAGGGAAACTCTTTCTTCGAGGTTCCCCACATGAGAGAAACTATATGAGAGGAACACTTATCTGATCCTATATAAGAGAAGTCTAGTAAAAGATTTCTGTATATGAGAGGTCAGTTTCGAGGTCTCCAAGAGAGAGGCCCACTTCGAGTTCTCATATGGGAGAGGTCAGTTTCAATGTCTCCAAGGGAGAGGCCCACTTCGAGTTCCCATATGGGAGAGGCTAGTTTCAATGTCTCCAAGGGAGAGGCCCACTTCAAGTTTCTATATGAGAGAGGCCCAGTCTCAAGGTTTCCAAGGGAGAGACCCACTTCTGAGACATCAATTGGGAAAGACACCAATACCAGTTGAGATCTCTAGAAGAGAGACCAATCAAAGCCAACTTCAACAATTTATCTACCAGACTCAAGCCTCATCCACTAGTCATCATCAACACACTTTCCTACAAGCAAGAACAAGGATGCAACTGTTGTCATTCGCTTGAAGTAGAGCCATGAATCGATTGCACCATTGGAGTATTGTGTTCTACTTGTGAGAGTGAAAACTTGGGTCATACAAGCTGAGCATGGCATGCTCCAGCTTGAGAGAGAGTGTTGAGAGAGATAATTGTTACGATGGATAATGTTTAGTCTCACAAAGTAGAGTGGGAAAGAGAGAGGTGTCCAGTGGCCTATGTATGAGCCGTTGTACCCCCGTTTTATTCTTGAGAAGAGAAATTCAAAGGTCACACCTATATGAATGCTTCTCCTGTGATTTTCTCCCATCTCTTTGTAAGAGGGGTTTCCAAATCAACCCAAGCATTTCATTTGTGATGATTTGATATTCTTATTTATTTTATTCTACTTTTATATTCTAACACATGGAAACATCGTTGTTCTCCTTTTAAATGAACAAACAATATCAATTTCTGTGCTAAGCAGTGTGACTGTTAGGCTAAAGCATGCAAGGTTTTGAGTAAAACTCAAAGATGACATGAAGACAACAAGAAGATGTTTTCACCAAATACAACACAATGCAGTAACAGAGAAACTATCATCGCCAAACAGTTTTAAAAAGATAGTCATTGAATTGAAAAATAGAAAGAATGATGTTCAGAAATGGAGGATAAAGTGATGCAATGAGAAAAATACCGAAAGACTCTACAAAGTAGATGGAAGTTATTGCTGACAACAGGAGGTTACATCTAGTATCTATATTGTCCTACAAAGTCCTGATCTTGCACATATCATTGGTAAGAGCACAACACCTCGATTCACAAGGGTTTTGCCATTTTGGACAGTTATTATTCAGATAAGCAAAACAGATATGGTAAAGCAGGCAAGGCCAGTGGATTTGGATCCCAAGGAGAGACCTGGCAAAGGATGATACAGAGCTTTTTAGTGTTTAACCTTTACACAAAACTTTTGAGTGGTTAGACTGTTGAAAAGAATGAGCCAAACACTGGGTGTTGTGGAAGTTTTGGCTGTTTCTGTTATTGAAGAATATTCCCATAATCCAGTACTCCAAGACAAGATTCAAAATATTCAATGCATCCATCCACACAGACCAGTCTGTTCCAGTTTACCAAGACAACCACAATGATAAGTGATAACATTTTCTTACTCAACTCACTCACAGACTGTTATTCAGAGACATAGTGCCAAATACCACAACTCTAAAGCTGGAGACAATTTGGAAATATATAACCATACTTAATCAAGTGTGCAAAGCAACTCATCAAAATGGCTCGTATTTGTTCTGTCAGTCGTGTACATCCCAGGGATTTTTTTGCTTTTTTTTTGTTTGAAAACATCCCCAGAAGTTTGCTGCAATTTAATTTTGGTTAACCTTCACATTGATAAATTGACTTTTGAGTTCTGTGGACTTTATGAGAGAGAAATTGCGCTTGCAACGGGATATCAAAAAAGTACAAACCATCCTTCTTGATTCTACCACGTATGATCTCATTTGTCTACTTATCTTGGAAGTAGCAATGCTTATCATCAAATATAACACAACATCGAAGATCTTTAACAATGCTACTCACAGACAAGAGGTTCATCAAGAACTTGCAGCACAATGTACATCACCTACTGCAGTGATGGAAGAAAGAGAGCTGTTTGCCACCTATCTGACTTTACATGTCCAGATTTTGTAGGATTCTTCAAGAGGGTAGTATCTCCCGTGAGATGTATAAAAGCTCCTGAGTCTATAACCCCACTACCCGGGTGTAACACCGGGCTCGGTCTTCTTTATCTTGTTCTTGGAAATTGCCACAGCTACACCACAACCCAAAGACTTCTTGTGTAGCCATACATATGCAACCCAACTACCAACTGACAATATAGTTGTCAGGAGGAAGATTGGTAGGTTCTGAAAGATGATCCCAAGCACAAAAAAGAAGACACCAAGTACTTCCATCACTGATACTTCCATACAACAACAATACTGATGACAGTAGGAACAGCCACCGTAGGGAACTTCACCATTCTTTGATCTGGGTGATTGATTCTTAACTCAAACGCAGCAGCGATATCAGCAGATTATCTCCCATCAGATCTGATGGGTGCACACTAGCAACAAGTGGACTATTTGGGCAATGAATGGACAGATCTCTACACAATGCATGGATTGCAACCTTTCAAGACATGATTGTGTACAAGGATAGGGAACAGTGGATTATTTGGTCGGATACCAGGCTGTCAATCTAAGATTGCTGCTCTAATATCACATTGAGAAAATAAACTTCGGTGTGTTTTATTAAGCCTTAGCCTTTTTTATATAGAGAAAGAGAGCTTAGATATAAAAGGAAAAATAATAAAACACTTATCAAAAATAAGAAAATTTAAAAATAATAGGACAACCAACATTAACAAATTTGACCCTAAAATATCCTAAACCAATTATTCTCTATCATAGATGATGAAAACACGAGGTGTGATTTCCCTTTGTTTAGAGCACTGGGAAATTTTAAGGGCTAGCACCATTGGCTGGGAATCAATTCTCTATCGATATACAATATGTGTTTCCTTGTTGAACTGCAGCATTTAGGAACCCATTGCTGATACCTCTGTGGCTACCTTGTTGGCAGGGGAAAAAAAGGGTTCTTTTGGAAGGTACATGGCAAGTTGTACGGAATTTATAATATCATACTGTAAAAGAGATTTTCATGCAATTCTCAATTTGAAGGTAGAGGAGGCAAGCAGTGAGAGTATGAAAAATGCCCTGATGTCTGCATTCTCATCTACCGAATACCTTCACTAATTGACGATTCATTTGGCAAATGATATCTAATTGTAAATTTGTATCACCATATCACCACCATTCTATCTTTTTGGTGCATGAGTGATTATTAGATTTTCATTATTTTGTTGATCTCTTCATCTTCTCATCTCTATCAGAATGATGTACCCAAATACCAAATGATTTGTCAGGGATTCAATATTTTTATTCATCACCACCTTGCACCATTTCAATACAGGAGCTTTTGAGGGAAAAAAAGGAAAAATAAAAAGGTATAATTGTTCAAGGTTAGTGATCATCCAGTGTATATTAATACAAAAATCAATTACATGCAAAAGCCAAAAGTACAAGACCATATCGCAAGAACTACTAAAGGCCTTTAGAAAGCACTGCCTCCCTATAAACATAGACCTTTAAAACATCATCTCCCTGTAAGCATTTTCAATAGAGTTTAGATAGATCATTAGGGTGCTATTGGGTATGGGCAAAAGGGAGAGAAATTGGAAAGAGTATTTATTCCACCTGGAGTGTTTGGTTGGTAGAAGAAAGTGGTGGAATTGCATCGGTGATATTCGAAATTCACCGGTGATATTCGAATATCACTTGAAATACCACCAGTTGGGGAGGGGAGGGAGGCGCAGGAGTGAGGGGTGCGAGCGGGTTAAGTGATAAAATCCGGCTACCAAACACTACCCAGATGAGTAATTATTGGATTCTCATCACCGCGAAACTCCCCAAAGAGTTGTTGTCATGATAGGATGGGGCATTTCTTTGAGCTTCTCAGAATCCTTTAAATGCAACCGATGCATATTGTTTTGCATGTTGATGATCATTAGTCACCCCTTCTTGTTGTTATCGTCGGCACGAAGTTTTGACAGGAGGAATCAGGCTTGAAAGTGTGGACAAACAACCTCTGGTGGCGGGATCTTTTCAAGTCCATAGGGAGAGAGGAGGGGTTGAGGCCTCACCGCCTGGTATGCGGAGGAGGGCTTTTGTTAGAACGAGGTGAAGAGAAGGTGCAACATACATGGAAGCAAGGAATGATGGAGCAAGAAAGGGGTGCTCCTACGAGTCAAAAAAGAAGAGGCACCGGGGGGACGAGCTATCCTCTCTTGCAATCGTCATCTACTTGTTTTTTTTTAATGGAGTCCATTTCCCATAACCCAACGGGCATACGAGGCACAAGAAGCTCTCTCTGGCAGAAAACCAACCAACCCAGCAGCAAAACCACAGCACTAAGCTCACCTCCTCCTCACATCACATCCCAATCAAGAACACGAAACATGCCGGAGCAGAGAAATTTAAAACAAAAAAAAAAAAAAAAAAATGGTCACAAAAATAGGAAGCTATCGATCAACCGCAGCCAATTATATCAAACGAACCTCCTTGTCTTACGCACGGAATTGGAGGTATAGCAACAAAAGAGCATTCGTTCAGTAGAGATGAGTGGGTTTGTGGTCGTCTTACATACGGGCGGAGATACGTGGATTGGGGGCTGTGGGCGGCGGTCTCTTCGTGGGAGGAGGAGTGTGGGATGGCGTAAGGGGAGGGACTGGTGGTGGTGGTGCTGCGCGGGGGTAGGAGACGCAGCTTGTGGCGCTCGGGAAGAGGAAGCGAAGATCCCCGCGTCCAAATTTCCCAGAGATTGGGTTTCTTTGAATTTCTTTATTTCCATTGAAAAATAAATTGAAAAGGAAAAATCCCACTGGCCCAGATGGGATTTACAATTTTGGTAAGATAAAATCACTGATGTTACACATCCACTCTTAAATTTCTTCTTCTTTTGTTTTTTCTATTTTCTTTCTTCATCTTCACCCATAAGCTTGATATTATTTGCACAAATACACATGAAACGACGCTCGAGAAAGAAAATTATTGTTTTTGATGAAAAAGGATGAAAATGATAAGTATATATATTCTTTTTACCTCTCCTTTGTGTCTTGATACCAGAATCATGGCCACCTTAGCCTTTCAACGCCCTAACTGTGAATTTATGGTAAATGTAATGTCATGTGACGTATAAGTTTATGCAAGAGATTATTATTATCAAATGATTCTATTGCCATTGTGATTGTTTAGCGAAGTTTTTAAGCGATGTTGTAATGTTTCATTAGGTAGGCATCTAGAAGGTTTAAAAAAGAATTACATAAAGAATTATTCATCTACTCTTACTTCCAACCTTTTCTTTGGACCCGTTTCCTAACAAAATAAGGAAGGGGAAAAGAATATATCACATCACCTTATTATATTACATCAATATCATTATATAATAAAATATATCAACTCTAATATAACATGTCATTAAAATGTATTTATAATATCACATTCATATCTTGGTATTAAACAAATACCCACTAAGATGTTGTAACGGCACTAAACATTTGATATCGTTATAGCTTAAACATGCTTAGAGTCTTCCCATGCAAATTCCTTATCTTACATATATATTTTGGTTCTCCATCTTTAAATGTCGTTTGAAAGTTTGCACCACCAATATGGTATTCTTGATAATGATTAAGATGTTATGCATGAAGTACTGCCCATCTTGCCTACTCAATTCTTTGGTTTCTTCACTTGTTGGTACTTTTTGAGAACTGACACTTGTTCCCAGATATTTTACTCTCTTATGGACCAACATCTTTCTAGGAAGAGGCTTCTTTCACTGGGGACACAGTTAAGTTAGTTGGTGAATTAAAGATGCAATACACCAACTGGAACCATGTGGAAGGCACTCATTGGCATACTCACTTCAATCACCTTTTGAGCTTCAATGGAGGTGCATATACATACATTTCTAGTTCATTTTAAGTTCAAGAAAATCCATTCTACATACTTATTGGGTATTACAAACAAATCTATTATGCCAGGTTATTACAGCTATCTATACGCAAAGTGTTTTGTAGCAACACTATGGTAGCAAGTATGCTACGAGAACTCGTTATCTGATATAGAGTCTGCCATCAAAAGCAAATTCCTACGACATGGAGGTGTGGAAGATCCTAAGATTTATTACATGCGCTTGTTGAGGATGGTATCTTGAGATACCACAATGGGGGTGTTGACTTTGATATCAGCTGCCTTTGCCAACAATTGCATTTGTGATCGATAGGCATCATTTACGATTCTTTATCATCATTATTTTTTTATTTCTTTTTCAACCATTTTGATGAGTCAAATGTATTGTAGCCTCCCATGTAATGTTTGTAAAAATGGAATATGATTGTAGATTATGATATATGCTCCACTCTTAGCTAAGTAATAAACACTTAAATAAGTGTTGAACTCAATTATTTTTTAATTGCATTATTTTGTTAATTTCCAAATTACATGCTTATTTATAAATAAATGAACAAGATTTTGGGATGTGTCGTAGATCTCGTGTGAAGTAGATTTTAGAAACTACATTTTAGTGTTGCTTAATTGAGCTATTCAAACTTGGAATGTGGAGAAATACATGGTTAGCTTTATCAAAATCGATATTTCTGTTAAAGTGTAGGGTAACTTTTTTTATATACGTGCACATAGAATTGATTTTGCCAAGCTTTGCTAACACAAAACTAAGCTTGCTCCTTGAGAATTATCTTTTCTTTTCTTACCAAAGAAAGGCTTAAAACCCTCATAATAAATTGAACCCTATTTTGAACAAACTGAACAAGTTATGGAGCATATGTTGCATAGACACCCAAGGCATGCCCCTTCTTACAAGAATCAACATCTTAACTCGTGCCTTGTTCACCTATGCTTGTTTTGTCTTATGGTTCTTGTATCCATCCAAATGAAGATTGATGAAACTTAAAGAAACTTCCTTTGGATGTGTGTGGAGCCTTCTTTGCATATCCATCTAGCTACTTGAGATACTATCTATAGGCTTAAGGCCAATTACTATTGGGGCATGTTGGATATTGGGCATTTTAATATAATTCCTTTCTCTCAAAAGACGATTAGGCAATATTGTCTTACTTTGTTCATCATATATATGTGCAATCATTTCCCTACGACTGGCATATCCAAATAGGTAGACATATTATAGATACAAGCAACAACATATTGGTGTAACACATAAAGAGGTTAATGTTAAGCCACAAGCAATGACCAACATGGTAGTCATTGCATTAATGATGTTATCTATGGAAATTGGAGATGCATGTAGTGGAGTTACTTAGAAGAGGTTGGATAGAATGAATAGCTGTGACAACAAGCTTATAAGCAAAGAGAATGCATTTATTGCACTCGTTGGAAGGCCCATATAGAATTGGTAACTAAAGTAATCTAGGATGCCATTCAAAGCTTTTAGCATCCTTTAGATGACATGAATGGTTTAGGTCAAGCAGATTAAATTTTGACTTTTTAGATCATTGAGATGATTCAATTTTCACAAGGCAATCCGTGAAGATTCACTTTGATCAAGTGCAATCGGATAGTCAAAGGTTATCACTGTATTGTGGATGTGGATCGATAGACAATAAGGTTCGCATCAAAAGGTTGTTCTGCATAAAGCCCTTCAATAAGGTGTGACTTCATGTATGGCAAGAAATGGATAAAGAACTTTTTCACACAAGAAAGATCTTCGGACAAAGAAGTCATAGAATGTAAAAGAATAGTGAATAGAGAAGCCAGTTCTTACAAAAAATCACGACAAAACTAATCCTCACAAGTGATATTTTTCCTAAATGGATAATCCAAAAGTCAAGAATTGATACAAGCTCAAATCTTTAATCAATTGACTTTTAATGGAGAAGAGACACTACGACTTAAAGAAGCCTATAAGATTAAAGGTAGAAGCACATCATGAGGATTTCCATAAGATCATTGTTAATGTGATTGCCTAAAAGAAAAGAAGATTTGAAATAGGAGGCCAATTCCCAAGGAGGAGGATAACGTACTAGTCTCATTGAGTTTGCCTTTTACTATATTCTGTTCGTATTATGATAAGATTGTTGCATGGCAAGGAGACTATCTGTAACGACCCGGTTCCTGAGTCCCTACGCGACACGAGAACCGGACCGACTCGACTAATCCCAAGACCTAGTCGTCCAACGAGGAAGTAACCAAAAGAGTAGTAAAATAAACCACATTCAGCATGAATATAACTAACAGTAAGGAAGTACAGCAGTAAGGAAAGAAACTACTACAGTAGATACCACCACAACAGTAAAACAACATTTATCATATAACAAGAACTGCAGGTAAAGAAAGTACAGCGGAAACAAAAACTACTCACTAGAACAGAAACAAAAGAGGTACAAAAGACTGTGGTAAACTCTACTGGACCCTACTCGGCCCAGCGTCCTCTGCAGCCGCCGACCCTGGCTGCTCAACACCTGGTCCGGAAAAAGGTAACGAGTGTAACACGTCAGCAAAACGTTGAGTAAAGTGGCAAACAAACTAGAGGCAACAGTAGAGTGTAAAGTAGCTGTTATGTTCTATTACTTCCTTTATTTACATCTTTCAATTTTCTCACTATTTCATTTATTTCTCAGATCCTTTACTTGATCTCGAATGTCCTCGTGGGAACGATCTTGATTGCAGTCTTTTCCAAAAGTAGAAGTAGCACGTGGTGCTCTCCTGGCCGGGAGAGTCCCCCGTGGTGATCCTACCCTCAGTCAACCACCCCAAGGTCACTGACAGAGGTAACGGTGATGAAGAGACGTCGGTTTCAGTTATATCGTTGTAGTAAAGCCGGTTGTTACCAACGTTTCATATAAAATTTTTTACTCGGAAAAATAAAAGAGTTCCCGAGGTCGAACTCAGGGAGCAAGTTGTATTCTAGAGATATACAAGTTCTATTACAAAAATAAAGAGAGAGAGAGAGAGATGAAAATTTGGCTTCTTCTTCTTTTCTTCTTTCTTCCTCTTTGTCTTTGGTTCTTCCTGTTCTTCTTCTTCTTCTTCTTCTTCTGCTTTCTTCAGATCTTCCCCTCGTGCTCTTCTTCTTCTGTTCTTCCTTGTTTCCTTTCTTTCTTTTTCTTCAGATCGTCTTCTTCTTTTCTTGCTTCTTGCTTCTCTTCATTCCTTCTTCTTCTTTGTCTTCACCTGCCTTGACCTCTCTTTTTCTTCTTTCGCGATGGCCGTTGCTCTTCCTTCTTCTTCAGCCTGTCTTCTTTCCTGCTCTGGCTGCTGACCTTCCGTCGTCTGCCCCGGTGCTGAGACGACTTAACGATGCCTTCGCTACAGTGCAGCAGCTCCTTCTTCTTCAGCGGGTCTGCTTCTTCTTCTTTGGCCTGCACACTTCAGAGTTTTTTTTCGTCAAGAGGCAAAAACCTACTCTACCCCCCTCCCCCGCGTATCTCTCTCTCTCTGGAATCACTCTACGGAAGCTCTCCCAGAGCGCTATCGGGTAATCGGGTTCGGGTCAGGCCCGGGTCCAGGCCCACCGGCGTGCGTGGTGGGCGAGGAGTGCAGGTCAGTCTAATCGGGTCGGGCCAGGTCCGCGGAGCGTGGTCACGGACGAGGCCGAGTCGGGTCGGGTCGGGTGAGAGGGACCTCACCCCGTGGTAACTGAGGCAAACAGATGGTGGCACTTTTGCAATTTATGTGGGTGTGTGGCTTCAGAAACTCCCGAGGTGGGACTATCCGCGCACCCCTTTTCTCTCACGCCTGCAGCAGGGATGGTGCTTCCAATTGCAACAGCTGTTGAGGCGCGCAACTCCAATTGAGGGCCAGGGTGTGTGCGCAAGACTCTTTCGCGCTGGCCGTGGCTCTTCAACCTGGGATATCTAGGCTTGGAGCAACCTCGAGCAAGCTTCGAGCTTCCTCGCCAATGGCGGTCAAGGCCTGGAACCTGAAATCAATAGAACGGCCTCTCGGCCAAATCAGACAGGCGGGGGACCTTCGCCGTGGCACGGCGAAGGTGGTCAGGGGGTCTGCAGGGGGCGAGATGGAGCTAACAGGTCGTCCTAGGTCAAACTGTGAGCGAAGGAGTGGGTGTGTTCGGTGGATCTGCAGAGGGTGTTTGGTGGGAAGTGGAGGGGCGGAAGAGGATCAGGGTGAGGAGGCGGAAGTTCTGCGGTGGTCGGCGAGCCGTGTGGGTCGCTGAGGTGATGGGAGCGGCTCGCCGGAGGGTGGTCGGAGGCGGAGAGGATGAGGGTGAACAGGGTCGGTAGAGGGCTTAATTGACTAAATCGAAAGCGGGGAAAGAAAGAGGAGGAGAAGGGGAGTAGGTCTAACTTAACTGCAGGGACGAAGGGGGAGGAACAGGGCGACAGTCGTATCGACTGTCGCCGGAGAAGACGATGCTCAGGGAGAGGGGCGGCGGCGAGCAGAGGGCTGGAGAGGCGCCAGCTGGGTGCGGCGTGGCGCGGGAAGAGCAGGGGAGGAAGTCTCTGCTGCTGGTATTGCGGCAGAGCGAAGAGGTGGAGGGGGAGGAAGTCGCCGGAGCTGGTGAGCGTCTGCCGGAGGAAGAAGAGAAGAAAGCTGGGGGTTTTCTCCGTCAGATCCAGGCTACCCTCGTCGGTGGAGCGGCGGGGGGTATTTATAGGGATGAAGCAGGGAGGAAGGCGGAGGGAGACGACGTGTCTCCCTCGCCGGAGAATGGTCGGAATACGAACCCATACCGTCCGTGCGTTCGCACGGCCGGTATGGGGGGCTGCAATGACCATGGGGGTGCTCCTGCGACGGCTGACGACGCAGGGCACCCCCGGTACACATGCCAGGTCCTCCACCTTACCCTGCGCGGCGCCATGCTCCGCGCAAGGTCGCCGGAGCATGGCGCTGGCAGGGTTTTGCAGGAGGGACCTGTTTGCAAAGAACGAAGGAGAGTTAGGGGCCTAAATGCGAGGGTTCAAAAGTTGAGGGCCAAAGAGTAAATATATGAGGACCAAAGTGTAAAGTCGGTCAAGGAGGTTTCTTCTTAGGCTCAAGTTTTTATACATGACTAATTAGAACCTAAGGAATCTGATGGTAAATTTCATTTTCATATTAAACCTTGTTTGACCGGTCAATTTGCGTAAAGACCCAAATTAAGTTATTAATTGGGCATGGTTCTCAATGTAGGTCAAAATGGGTTCTAAAGGCCAAATTGAAGGTTCTAAACCCTAGAGATTATTTTTCTATGAATTTTAGAGGGTTTATTCTATTTTTACTTTGCCTCGAACCTTGTGAATTGAAGTGGGTTGTTTTAGGGTTACAGATTATCATTTGGTTCCTTGGAAGTGCTGTAGCCCTTGCTAGATCATCTCATCCCACTTTTATTCTTATTAAGCTGTTTTGACCTGTGTTTGGGCCCTGAATTACCCTGTATGCAGATTATACTGGTAAAATTGCACTTTTACCCCTTATGACTGGTTTTCTTCTCAAACTCAGAATTCTCTGAGTTAAGCCTTTCCTTGAGATATGTAGGAGCTTTTATCCTTTGTATTGGGTCAAAATGAGCTAGTTATGGCTCATGATGAGGTTCTCATCATACCCCCATGCCTAGCTTTTGCTAGTCCCTTAGCAAAAAACTTAAGGTTTCAACCCTTGTTCTAGACCATGAAGTTTTCAATGGTTTTAGATAAGTGCCTTTTTATTTGAGCATAGATTAGGTTAGAATGCTGACCATAGGCCTAAAAGATACTCTAGTACCAATCAAGATCCAAATCTGTCTAGCCTTAGCCTCAGTCTTTTAGCAAAGGTTTTTAAGGCCCGCAAGAACTAACCTAAGGTTTATTGGACTTCGTGGTTAAAGCACCCGTGCTTGAAATGATTTTAGCCCTGGCCCAGTTCGCAGTGCGTTTTGTAAGAGAGAGATAGAAAGTTTTTTTCTGTTTGGAGAGTTTTCTCTCTCTTTTTCTTTTTAGTTCTAGCCTAGGATTAGCTTTTCAACACGGTCTGTATCAGATTCCTTGCTCCCATCATCAATCCTCAAGGGTTCCTGGCGATCGATGCTTCGAGATAGCACCGCCCATGGCAACCCCCGGAACCCTGGCTATTGAGATTTCGAGATAATCCCATCCATGGTATTCCGTGGCCGAATCCAGACCCTGGCAATTGACACTTCGAGATAATGCCATCCATGGAATCTGAACCAGCAGAGTGCTTACATGCCCCCCGTAGGATATGTAAATATCCTAAGAGACAAGCACCGAGGAGATGATATTTTGTTACGCATCTTCGAGGGGATTTTCCGCCTCTCTGCGCTGGGAACTCGTCCAAATCAACTTGTGTTGATCGGCCATTCCTATTCTAGGTGTTCTTTTCAGATTTTTGCGACGCTTCTGCGTGATTCTGATTTTTACGCTTACTGAACCAGGCTGTGTGAGAGATTAGGGTGCTTAGGTTACTGAGTCCCGTAAACCAAAAATTAGTTAACGAGGCCGAATACTTCCTAAGCCTTAGACCTAATACTTCAGCTTTTCATTTTCCTCAACCTCTTGAGGAGTGTCCAGATCTTAATGGGTACTAAGAGTCTATTCAAGAATGCCTAAGGTTTGCATTCTTACTAATCTTATTGTGCACTTTTCAGTTATTTTCTTGAATGAGGTCTAGAACTTAGGTTAATTCCTTAGTTCCTTACTAATGACTATCAACTTTTCTTATAATTTTGTGCTCCTTTTTCATTTTGTTTCTTCTCTCTTTCACAAAATTTTCTTCTCCTCTTTTCCTCTTATTCTTTTTCGAAAATTTTTTTAATTTTTATGGTATTTTTGGCATATGTGAATTTTTTGTTTGAAACCTTTTCTTACGAGTTTTTGCACTTTCATACCCCCCCATGCCTAAGATTTGCAATGTCCTCATTGTAACCTAGGGGTTTTTATTCAACAAAGTTCATACATTAGGATAGCTGTTTTGATGAGTGAATGGGTCGGGGTGACTGTTGCGGACGATTTCTAATCTCAGATGCAAGCACCTGAGGTGGAGTCGGCTGTCCTAAAGTGTGAACTTCAAGTGCAAAAAGCTGTCAGAACAAGTTTCAGGTTTTCAAAGAGAATGACGGGCTGCCTCCCGTTTGAGCGCTAAATTTGATGCCTTCAGCCAAGCGGGAAATGCGATGGAGAGGGGATGGTCAACTCAGCAGAGTTTTGTAAGACAAGCACCTTGATTAAGAGCCTGGTTGGTCCAACCAGGTGCTTGTTCAGATCAACAGGCTGATGATGCAGCCCAAACCCAATCAATCTGGTGGGTTGATAGATGTGGATAAAAAGGTGTGGAGCCCACCAGAAATTATGAAGCTCAGATGGATGTGGAAGTGTAAACGCAGGGTTTGGCTGTGCCGAATCAGCCTGGTCAGAGTAGGGACCCGTAGGATAATCAGTGGTTGATGCAGGAACCCTACAGGGGTGATCAGAGAATGATAGAGCATGGTATGTAGTCTGATCAATGTTCGAAACCCGATGTGGAAATGCAATCGGCTCGGTGAGAGGTGAATCTGAATAGAAATTGACTCCGGTTGCGGGTCGGGGTTTGGAAGAGGTTTTGATCCGTTCTGTGTGTGCGGATGAGGTGGCCATTGTGTACGAGGGCTCTTCTAGAAACAGATGATAGGTGATTTTCTGTAGAGAGTCCTCTGGGTAACTATCAAATGCCGGAAGAGTGTTTGTAGGATGAAAGAAATCGGATTCGAGAAAAAATTTGGATTCTTGGTTGCAATCACTCTTGGCATTTTCTGTTTTTGGTTCCTGAGGATCGAAAAGGAATGATTCTGTGTTATCAGTGATCTCGGGAATCAAGACCTCAGAGTCAGAGTCAGAGTCAGAGTCATGTGAACTGAGGTCGTAGATAGGCCTGGCGTGTTCAGGAAGGGGAATCTCTCCGCAATTATAGTCAGATCTGAAATTGTCGGAGAGTTGGCGAAAATGATCATGAATTCCACCACAGCAGAAATCATCAGATGTGGAATCAGCAGCCTGATTGGGTTCTAGCCTATATATCACTTCTGGGCTCAAAAAGATGTTCTGTTCAAGCTCTAAGCTGGTAGGATAGACCCCATTAAAACCTTGCTCATCCAAATCCTCAGTTTCTGTATCATAAATTGGCATGTTTTCTGAGAAATCGATCAGATTTCCTGAGGATGTTGGAGAGGGATACTCATTAAATAGAGGCCCGGAATCATATCCTGTAAAAATTTGATCTTCCTCATAAAGGGCCTCATAATCTTCCCAATAAGTTTCAGATCTAGGTTCTAGGCTTAGGATGTGGGTAGAATTATTAGAACCTAAGTCCGAATAACCTTCGAGGGTCACCTTATCAAAACAAGGGGTGGAATTTATACCCTCCAGAGGTTTAATTCTAATCTTGTTATTGCAGGAGCCTTGGAGTTCTAAGCTTGGTGATTTATGGCCTAGGGTTGGCTCAGCATTGTGTTCTCCTGCAACTTCCCAACCTATTTTAATGCTATCTTCTATTTGGGTTGGGAGTCGACAACCACCTTGTGCCTCAATCCCGAGGTCTGGGAAACTGGATTGATTCTTAGTACTGTTCCAAGATGACTCATCCTTTGTTTCTGGTATATACGGGTATTTCTGGTTGATAATTTGTTCTACTGATTTCATCATTTCTACCCGTTTTATAAGGGCATCTTGGTGTTGTTCCCAAAGTACAGGATTTGTCAAGCATTGAAGGTATTCAGATTGGTGTAATTTTTCCATCTCAATGTATCCTGTCATGAGCATATCTCGGGTTGATCCTTTTGAAATTCCAGTCAATAGAATTTGGGCACAGTTTATGATGAAGGATGTGGTTGTTGGGACATCAACCTGAATATCTCCTTTTGGCGTTGAGGTTTTTTCTTCTTTTTCATAGAATTTTATGGCATCCTCGATCATTTTATCTTTCATAGATCTCCGATATTCAGGTTTCTTGAATGGTAGTCTTGCTAGGTAATTAGGCTGCATAATTGGATCAGGTGGTGGAATCAAAGTTTGAATCAAGATGGAAGAAGGGGATTTTGTTAATGATTTCTGCAAAAACAAAGGAGTCGAGGCTTAGCCTCGGGAAGAGTGAATTTCTATAGGAGGTTTCAAGGACCTCCTGAAAAATACTGAAGGGCTGGATGAGATAAGCAGGTGCTGGACCCAATCAAGACACCCAAAAATTGTTGGGTGACTATAGAGGTTCGGGGCAGATGGACCCCTTGATCAGAAAGATCGTCCACCTGAGAATTACCTGGGCAGCCAGAGAGGGAGAGTCCCGCGAAGACCCCTACACGGTAGAGCGTCCCCACGGGTTACAGGGTTTCCCCCACCCGACCTCTCTTGTCACTGCGGTTCCAGGTAGACCAGAATGGGGATCTTGACCTCTTAAGTCTACCAATTTTAAGATCAGGGTGCTTAAGGTTTCACTTGAACTTTAGTCTTTTTAAGTGCAAAGAGTGACCTAATTTAAGGTTGGTTAACCCAAAGGGGTCAACTTTACCTCTTGTTTTCTTTGAGAGCTTTTTAGGTCCTGTCTTTTAGGGTTCAAGTGTTTAGAGAGAGCCAATTGTTTTAGATTTTCTTTGAATAGGTATTTTCAGACAAGGGCTTGGGCACACTTCATTTGGTTTTCTCAATTCTTGCTTAAGGAGTGTGTCTCTAAATCCCTAGTGTTGGATCCTAGGTTGGCTCTACTTGGTCCAGTTAATTCTTTGTTGGGTAATTAGGGCTCAAGCAAGAATGTGTTAGCCCTTAAATACCCTTAATAGTGTGCAGAAATAATGAGTTGAAAACATGCAACTTTTATGGTTACTAAATATGGAAGACAGGTTAGCCCTATATTGCTTGTTCTTTTCTTTTCTTCCTCTTTAGAGCTTAGGGGTTAATAGTGAGAGGAAAAATTTACCTGTCTTTGGTGTGGTTGCTTGTCTTCTTGCGTTCCTGTAGCTGCACAAAAGAGAGGAGATTATCAGAAATAAAAAAGTACATGAATGTTTACCTCTAGAATAGCCGTTGCTCCCCGGCAACGGCGCCAAAATGAAGAGACGTCGGTTTCAGTTATATCGTTGTAGTAAAGCCGGTTGTTACCAACGTTTCATATAAAATTTTTTACTCGGAAAAATAAAAGAGTTCCCGAGGTCGAACTCAGGGAGCAAGTTGTATTCTAGAGATATACAAGTTCTATTACAAAAATAAAGAGAGAGAGAGAGAGATGAAAATTTGGCTTCTTCTTCTTTTCTTCTTTCTTCCTCTTTGTCTTTGGTTCTTCCTGTTCTTCTTCTTCTTCTTCGTCTGCTTTCTTCAGATCTTCCCCTCGTGCTCTTCTTCTTCTGTTCTTCCTTGTTTCCTTTCTTTCTTTTTCTTCAGATCGTCTTCTTCTTTTCTTGCTTCTTGCTTCTCTTCATTCCTTCTTCTTCTTTGTCTTCACCTGCCTTGACCTCTCTTTTTCTTCTTTCGCGATGGCCGTTGCTCTTCCTTCTTCTTCAGCCTGTCTTCTTTCCTGCTCTGGCTGCTGACCTTCCGTCGTCTGCCCCGGTGCTGAGACGACTTAACGATGCCTTCGCTACAGTGCAGCAGCTCCTTCTTCTTCAGCGGGTCTGCTTCTTCTTCTTTGGCCTGCACACTTCAGAGTTTTTTTTCGTCAAGAGGCAAAAACCTACTCTACCCCCCTCCCCCGCGTATCTCTCTCTCTCTGGAATCACTCTACGGAAGCTCTCCCAGAGCGCTATCGGGTAATCGGGTTCGGGTCAGGCCCGGGTCCAGGCCCACCGGCGTGCGTGGTGGGCGAGGAGTGCAGGTCAGTCTAATCGGGTCGGGCCAGGTCCGCGGAGCGTGGTCACGGACGAGGCCGAGTCGGGTCGGGTCGGGTGAGAGGGACCTCACCCCGTGGTAACTGAGGCAAACAGATGGTGGCACTTTTGCAATTTATGTGGGTGTGTGGCTTCAGAAACTCCCGAGGTGGGACTATCCGCGCACCCCTTTTCTCTCACGCCTGCAGCAGGGATGGTGCTTCCAATTGCAACAGCTGTTGAGGCGCGCAACTCCAATTGAGGGCCAGGGTGTGTGCGCAAGACTCTTTCGCGCTGGCCGTGGCTCTTCAACCTGGGATATCTAGGATTGGAGCAACCTCGAGCAAGCTTCGAGCTTCCTCGCCAATGGCGGTCAAGGCCTGGAACCTGAAATCAATAGAACGGCCTCTCGGCCAAATCAGACAGGCGGGGGACCTTCGCCGTGGCACGGCGAAGGTGGTCAGGGGGTCTGCAGGGGGCGAGATGGAGCTAACAGGTCGTCCTAGGTCAAACTGTGAGCGAAGGAGTGGGTGTGTTCGGTGGATCTGCAGAGGGTGTTTGGTGGGAAGTGGAGGGGCGGAAGAGGATCAGGGTGAGGAGGCGGAAGTTCTGCGGTGGTCGGCGAGCCGTGTGGGTCGCTGAGGTGATGGGAGCGGCTCGCCGGAGGGTGGTCGGAGGCGGAGAGGATGAGGGTGAACAGGGTCGGTAGAGGGCTTAATTGACTAAATCGAAAGCGGGGAAAGAAAGAGGAGGAGAAGGGGAGTAGGTCTAACTTAACTGCAGGGACGAAGGGGGAGGAACAGGGCGACAGTCGTATCGACTGTCGCCGGAGAAGACGATGCTCAGGGAGAGGGGCGGCGGCGAGCAGAGGGCTGGAGAGGCGCCAGCTGGGTGCGGCGTGGCGCGGGAAGAGCAGGGGAGGAAGTCTCTGCTGCTGGTATTGCGGCAGAGCGAAGAGGTGGAGGGGGAGGAAGTCGCCGAAGCTGGTGAGCGTCTGCCGGAGGAAGAAGAGAAGAAAGCTGGGGGTTTTCTCCGTCAGATCCAGGCTACCCTCGTCGGTGGAGCGGCGGGGGGTATTTATAGGGATGAAGCAGGGAGGAAGGCGGAGGGAGACGACGTGTCTCCCTCGCCGGAGAATGGTCGGAATACGAACCCATACCGTCCGTGCGTTCGCACGGCCGGTATGGGGGGCTGCAATGACCATGGGGGTGCTCCTGCGACGGCTGACGAAGCAGGGCACCCCCGGTACACATGCCAGGTCCTCCACCTTACCCTGCGCGGCGCCATGCTCCGCGCAAGGTCGCCGGAGCATGGCGCTGGCAGGGTTTTGCAGGAGGGACCTGTTTGCAAAGAACGAAGGAGAGTTAGGGGCCTAAATGCGAGGGTTCAAAAGTTGAGGGCCAAAGAGTAAATATATGAGGACCAAAGTGTAAAGTCGGTCAAGGAGGTTTCTTCTTAGGCTCAAGTTTTTATACATGACTAATTAGAACCTAAGGAATCTGATGGTAAATTTCATTTTCATATTAAACCTTGTTTGACCGGTCAATTTGCGTAAAGACCCAAATTAAGTTATTAATTGGGCATGGTTCTCAATGTAGGTCAAAATGGGTTCTAAAGGCCAAATTGAAGGTTCTAAACCCTAGAGATTATTTTTCTATGAATTTTAGAGGCTTTATTATATTTTTTACTTTGCCTCGAACCTTGTGAATTGAAGTGGGTTGTTTTAGGGTTACAGATTATCATTTGGTTCCTTGGAAGTGCTGTAGCCCTTGCTAGATCATCTCATCCCACTTTTATTCTTATTAAGCTGTTTTGACCTGTGTTTGGGCCCTGAATTACCCTGTATGCAGATTATACTGGTAAAATTGCACTTTTACCCCTTATGACTGGTTTTCTTCTCAAACTCAGAATTCTCTGAGTTAAGCCTTTCCTTGAGATATGTAGGAGCTTTTATCCTTTGTATTGGGTCAAAATGAGCTAGTTATGGCTCATGATGAGGTTCTCATCAGGTGACTACGGCATGCGCGATAAACGTACAGGTAGCTAGCCCGCACTAGCACGCGGTCAGTCGTTTCCGTTAACGGGTGCGCCCAAAGCACAGCACGGAACCAGGGCAGCTGTAACGACCCGATTCCCGAGTCCCTACGAGACACGAGAACCGGACCGACTCGACCCATCCCAAGACCCAGTCGTCTAACGAAGAAGTAACCAAAAGACAGCAAAATAAACCACATTCAGCATGAATATAACTAACAGTAAGAAAGTACAGCAGTAAGGAAAGAAACTACTACAGTAGGCACCACCACAACAGTAAAACAACATTTATCATATAGCAAAAACTGCAGGTAAAGAAGGTACAGTGGAAACAGAAACTACTCACTAGAACAGAAACAAAAAGGGGTACAAAGCTGGGGTAACTCTACTGGACCCTACTCGGCCCAGCGTCCTCTGCAGCCGCCGACCCTGGCTGCTCAACACCTGGTCCTGAAAAAGGTAACGAGTGTAACACGTCAGCAAAACGCTGAGTAGAGTGGCAAACTAACTAAAGGCAACAGTAGAGTGTACAGTAGCTGTTATATTCTATTACTTCCTTTATTTACATCTTTCAATTTTTCTCACTATTTCATTTACTTCTCAGATCCTTTACTTGATCTCGGATGTCCTCGTGGGACGATCTTGATTGCAGTCTTTTCCAAAAGTAGAAGTAGCACGTGGTGCTCTCCTGGCCGGGAGAGTCCCCCGTGGTGATCCTACCCTCAGTCAACCACCCCAAGGTCACTGACAGACGTAACGGTGACTACGGCACGCGCGATAAACGCACAGGTAGCTAGCCCGCACTGGCACGCGGTCAGTCGTTTCCGTTAACGGGTGCGCCCAAAGCACAGCACGGAACCAGGGCAGAGCCCTCTCAGTAACAGGGGTCCAACCCCTCCACAGTAACCAAACCGGGGCCTTGCCCCTCCACAGTCCGCGCACCCTCGCCTGACTACCCTGGTTTGCCCTAGTGGGCCTAACAAGTCGGTGAAGGAGGCTAGCAGAACCCCGGGGCCCGTGGGGTAGCTAGTACTCTCCTAACACTACTAGCTCTCCTCGGTACTACGTACACGAGGGCCAACAAGTCGGTACAGAGCGGCCAAGCCTAACCCCGGGTCCCTGGGGCGGCTGGCCCCACTCTGGACTAAACAGGTACTTCCCTTGGTACTGCGTACCCAAGAGACAGTACAACTACATCTCAGTTCCATTCCCTTTTCCTTTCCAGGAGTTCCACTCCTAATTCCCCGTAGGGTTCCAGCTCTTTATCTCAGAACATCATATGTTTCACTTTCCAGATTCGCGTTCTCAAATTCCATGATCTCAAACATGTTTCTTTGTTCATAACAGGCAGTTGTTAATTAAATTCACAGGCAGCTTTATATATTCCTTTCCATTTTTTTTCCAAGACTGCAGTAATATACATTCCACTAGTTTTTTCCATCCTAGGATTCATGCCATATCCTAGGATCTATCATACAATCTAGTTTTCCGGCCCTAGGATTCATGCAACACCTAGGAGCTATCATTCCATATATTTCTCATTCCTAGGATTCATGCAATGCCCTAGGTTCTAGTTATGGTTCCATACTTTAACAGATTTTATTAATACTTAAAGCCACTCTACCAAGTACAACGGGAGTAATGGGGGCGTGATCGGGAATCCCGCGCGCCTCCGCGACTCTCAAGACTGCAACCGAACGAGGTCCTATCACAAGGATCAAACACAAGGAGTGTCTCAAAACAGTGAATAGCTACTGTAGGCGGGTAGAGGAATAAATTCTGAAACGAACGCAACTCGAATCGCGGAAAACGGAGCCCAAACGGGCCCTAAACGGGTCGAGAAAGACAATACTGTGCAAAATCAGACGTCTGGAACTCCTTCCAGACGTCTTAAACGGTGGATCAGAGAATTACCTGTTCGGCTTGGTTCCCCGGACGTCCAGAAGTCTGTGGGGACGTCTCTCCTAGATCCCAGACATCCGATGGTCACTCCGGACGTCTGGAGGTCACTCCCGCCGTCTGGTACAACTTCCAGACGTCTGATTCGCAAAGGATGACGAATCAGAACACCTGCGCACAGCCAACCCTCCTCCCTCAGTACGGTCAGTCGACAAAAAGAAGAAGAAAGCGGAAACTCACCTTTCAGACGTCTGTATGATCTCACAGACGTCGACCTTGCCGTCTGGATATCAATCCAGACGTCTGATTCTGGAAATTTTTCCAGAATCAGAACCTTGCTCGGCCTCCGCTCGCGACGCCGCCCGCGTCGCACCTCGCGCGTCCGTTGCTCCGCCCGCAGCAGGTCCCTTTCCGCGACGCTCTGCGGCCCCCTGCGCCCTCCGCCGGCCGGCCAAGCCGCTCCCGGCGAGCTCGCCCTCACGGCAGAGCCCCGCCCTCGCACGCCGCAGCTCCTCCGCGCCTACTGCGGCTGCCGCTGCCGCTGCGCCCTCGCGTCCGCTCGCTCTCGCGCACAGGCAGGAGAAGAAGGAGGAAGATGGTGGAGACGGGAGGGGAGGCGCGCCCCCCTTTTAACGCCGCGCGGAGAGGAGAGAGAAGGCGGTCGCAGTCGCCTGCAGCCGCAGAGAAAGAGGCAGGATCGCAGGTCTGCGCGCACAGGCGCGCAGACGAATATCCCGTGCGAGCATAACTGTTCGCCAGACGTCTGTAAAATATCCCGGACGTCTGGTCAGACGTCTGGATGCGATCCCAGACGTCTTTACAGACGTCTGGGCAACCTCCCAGACGTCTTAAAAGATGTCTGGGGCACGCGCTCGTTACAATATAACAAACTCAAAGGAAGTTTCGTCCCCGAAACTTGCGCCAACTAGGGTGCGGGAAAAAGGTGTCCAAATAACCATAACAAACTCAAAGAGGACCGAAGCCGGTCCGAAAAGACGTACCCGCGAAAAGCTCCGGGTACCGCTCCCGCATTGCCGCCTCAGGCTCCCAGGTAGCCTCCTCGTACCGCTGGCTCCTCCACAAAACCTTTACCAGGGGTACTTGCTTTCGTCTCAACCTGCGGACGGCTCGGTCTAGGATCTGCACTGGCCGCTCGGGGTAGGTCAGGTCGTCGCTCACCTCGATGCTCTCGTGACTCAGTACGTGGCTGGGATCGGCTACGTACTTCCTGAGGTTGGACACGTGGAACACGTCGTGCTCACCAGAAAGCTGCGGGGGGAGGGCAAGTCTGTAAGCAACGGGTCCAACCCGCTCCAGGACCTCGAAGGGCCCCACAACCCTCGGCGCGAGCTTCCCTCTCACCCCAAACCGCTGTAAGCCCTTCCTGGGCGAAACACGAAGAAAGACGTGGTCCCCGACCTCGAACTGCACCTCTTTGCGTCTGCGATCTGCGTAGCTCATCTGTCTGCTCCTGACAGTGCGGAGTCGTCTGTGGATCTGCTCAACTACCTCCTGACTCTGCCGGATCTACCTGGGGCCAACCTCCCACTTGGGCCCCACCTCAACCCAACTCAAGGGTGCCGTGCATTTCCGTCCGTACAGAGCCTCGTAGGGAGCCATGCCGATGCTCGAGTGATAACTGTTGTTGTATGCAAACTCTGCCAGGGGCAGGTGCTCCTCCCAAGAGCCCCTCCAGTCTAGTACACAGGCACGCAAAAGATCCTCAAGTGTCTGTATCGTGCGTTCCGACTGTCCGTCCGTCTGGGGGTGGTAAGCCGTGCTAAACCTCAACCTCGTCCCCAAAGCCTGCTGAAACTCAGCCCAAAACTGGGACGTAAAGCGGGTATCCCGGTCGGATACGATCTCCCGCGGAACTCCGTGTAGTCGCACCACATCACGGATATACCTCTCTGCCAACTGTGCTGGTCCCAAAGTGACTCGGATCGGCAAGAATCGTGCCGTCTTCGTCAATCTATCCACTATTACCCAGACTGCGTCGTGTCCTCGCTGGGTAACAGGTAAGCCCACCACCAAGTCCATGGTGGTGCTCTCCCACTTCCACTCTGGCACTGGAAGCGGCTGAAGCGGCCCTGTAGGCCTCTGATGCTCGGCTTTCACCTGCTGGCACACTAAGCACTGCTGCACGAACTCACCCACATCCCGCTTCATCCCTCTCCACCAGAACTCGCGTCTCAAGTCATGGTACATTTTCGTGTTTCCGGGATGTATGGTGAATCTGGAACCGTGTGCCTCAGTCAGGTGCTCTCTCAACAGCTCCTCGTCTCTGGGGACGCACAGCCGTCCCCTCAAACGTAACACCTGGTCTGTGAAAGAGAAGTCCCCTGGGTCCCCTGACAGTACTCTGTCGCGCAAAGACTGCAAGTACGGATCGGCCATCTGTCTCGTGATGATGCGGTCTATCAACTCTGGTCTGGTCTGCCGTGTCACCGTCACTGCCCCACAGTACCCTCGTAACTCTAGAGGTCGCCAACTGCCCACCTCCTCCAAAAGGCTCCAACTCTGTAACTGTAGACTGGCCAAGCGTGCGGGCGCCTTACGGCTCAAGGCGTCAGCCACCACATTGGCCTTTCCCGGGTGGTAGGAGATGCTGCAGTCGTAGTCCTTCAGGAGCTCCAACCAACGTCTCTATCTCATGTTGAGCTCCTTCTGGTCAAAAAGATATCTGAGGCTCTTGTGATCTGTAAAAATCTCGAAGGTCTCACCGTACAAGTAGTGCCTCCATGTCTTCAGCGTGAAGACAACAGCTGCCAACTCTAGGTCGTGGGTAGGGTAGGTATGCTCATGGGGCTTCAGTTGCCGCGAAGCGTAAGCGACCACGTGACCCCTCTGCATGAGCACCCCTCCTAACCCCTGCAAGGAAGCGTCCGTGTACACAACGAACCTGCCACTACTGTCAGGGATGGTGAGCACGGGAGCCGAGGTCAACCACTCCTTCAGCTCCAGAAAACACTCCTCACAGGCGTCTGTCCAAGCGAAAGGCACATCCTTCCGAGTCAACTGTGTCATAGGACGTGCAATCTGCGAAAACCCTCTGATGAACCGTCTGTAGTAACCTGCCAGTCCCAGGAAACTGCGAATCTCAGTGACTGAACGTGGTCTCTCCCACCTGAGCACTGCCTCGACCTTGGCGGGATCCACCGCCAGGCCGTCCCCAGAGATCACATGACCCAAAAAGGTCACCTCCCTCAACCAGAACTCGCACTTGCTGTATTTGGCGTACAGCCTGCGTCGTCTCAGAGTGTCCAGAACCATCCGCAAGTGCTGTCCGTGCTACGTCCGATCTCTAGAATAGATGAGTACATCATCTATGAAAACCACCACAAACTGGTCCAAGTATGGTCTGAACACCCGGTTCATCAGGCCCATGAAAGCAGCGGGGGCATTGGTCAGCCCAAACGGCATGACCAAAAACTCGTAGTGTCCGTAGCGGGTGCGGAAAGCTGTCTTGGAGACGTCGGTCTCCCTGATCCTCAACTGGTGGTATCCAGACCTCAAGTCGATCTTGGAAAACACCGTGGCACCCCGCAACTGGTCAAACAAATCGTCAATCCTCGGCAGCGGATATCTGTTCTTGATGGTGACCCTATCCAGCTGTCGGTAGTCCACACAAAGGCGTAGGGTCCCATCCTTCTTCTTCACAAACAGTACCGGGGCTCCCCAGGGAGACGCACTGGGCCTCACGAAACCCTTCTCCAAAAGGTCCTGCAACTGCGACTTGAGCTCTCGCAGCTCAAGCGGTGCCATCCTGTATGGCGCGGTGGAGATGGGGCTGGTCCCTGGTACTAGTGAGATCTCAAACTCGATCTCACGCTCGGGCGGTAGTCCTGGTAACTCGTCTGGAAACACGTCGGGGTACTCTCTGACCACCGGGATGCTCTGGAAGTCTGCCACGGGGCTGTGCTCTGCCACCACACAAGCTAAGAAGCCCTCACACCCCTGGCTCAAAAGTCTCACCGCCCGAAGTGCCGAAATGCACCTGAAACCTCCATCCACTGGCTGCCCGTGAAACTCGAAGGAAGGCAACTCCGAAATGGAGAAGACAATCTTCCTCTCAAAACAGTCTACCAAGGCGTGGTAAGCGGACAGCCAATCCATCCCCAGAATCACTCCAAAGTCCTCCATCTGTATCATAATCAGGTCAGCGGGCAGGCTATGTCCCCCGATGCTGACCTCGCAACCCGTGTACACCTCCTCAGCTACAAACAGCTGACCACTCGGACCTCTGATTACGAACAGATTCTCTAACAGTGTATAATCCCGGTCTAAACTAACTGCGAAACTGGCTGCGACAAACGAGTGCGTAGCGATGGAATCGAAAAGCGTGTAAACGAGTCTGCCAAAAACTGAAACCATACCTGCTACCACGGATCCCGATGCTCTGGCGTCCCTGTGTGTTAGGGCGTTGATACGCCCCTCAGCTCTAGGTGCGGATGAAGCAGCCACACTCTGCGTCGGACGGGTAGGTGCTGGCCGGTACCCTCCTCGCGACTGCTGTCCTCCTCCTCGTGCCTGGGAACCGCAGCCTCCTGCGCGCCCTCCAGTGCTCTGCACGGGAAGTATCTGCTGACCTCCTGCCCTAGATGGGCAGTCCCTCCTGACGTAGCCCGGCTGGCCACACTGGTAGCAGAGGGGAACCCGACTCCCGCCCTCAGTGAGTCCCTGCTGTCGGCTAGGCGGGGGTCCGGTGCTGGCGACTGGCCCCTGTCGAGGGCCCCCAAAGGCCACTGATGGCCCTGCACAACGTGACGGCTCTCCTGCGGACGCCACGTGTCTCCGTTCTCGCCGACCCTGTGAGAAGTCTGGCTGAAAGGGCCTCTTCCGCCCGCCGTCGGTCTCTCGCGCGAACGGGTTGGTCTCCTCGTAAGTCATAGCTACCTCTACCACCCTCGAAAACGCCGGCAGCTTCAGGGGTTTGACATACCCCCGGATCGCAGGCCGGAGCCCCTCGGTGAACCTCCAAAGGCGCTCCTCCTCAGTGGCTACCGCTGTCGCTGCAAAGCGGGACAGCTCCAAGAAACGCGTGCGATACGCGCTCACGGTCATCGTCCCTTGGCGGAGAGTGTGGAACTCCCGCCTCCTCTGGTCCTGCCACGTCTGGGGAAAGTACTGCTCACAGAAGAGGGTGACGAACTGGTCCCACGTCGGCTCGTCTCTCTCCTATCCCCGGACCGCCTTCCACCACCGGTGTGCCGCACTCTCCAGCTGCTACGTGGCAAAGGCCACGCGGCACTCCACCGGGGGGCGAAGGGTGTCGAAGATCTTCTCCAGCTGCTCAAGCCAGTCCTCTGCCTCGGTCGGGTCCTCATCCCCCTTGAAGGAGGGGGGCTTCAGCTTCCGGAACTGTCCGAAAAGCTCGAAGTGGCGCTGTAGGGGAGGTGCTGGTGCACCTCCAGGCGAAGGTGCCTCGTGTACAGAAGTGTCGGAGGAAGGTGGGGGCGGCAGGGGCCCATCCCCTCCCTCGTGTCCAGTGCCGTGTCCGTCGCGCGGTCCCACAGAGGACTCCCCCTCTGCAACCCCAGGAGGAGGTGCTCGGGGCGGTGGGTGGAGCTCCTCTCGTACAATATCCCGTATCAGTCTGGCGAGGTCCTGAGCCTGGATGCCAGGGAGTGGTGGCTGGTCCACCGAGACGTCAACGGCAGCACGTCCACCTCGCCGACCTCACCCTCGGCCGCGCCCGCGGCCAGTCTCGCCAGTCCCGCGACGAGGCATCTCCTGCAAGGAGACGCGAAACAAAATGGAAACGTCAAAACAGACGGTACCTAACAAAACTTTTAAGAGCTCATGTCAAGAGATATGTTGTGGTGGCTACTCTAGCTATAAACATGTGAATTGGTTATTTTCCAGTCAGTTGATTCACTTCTCGGGACGACCTTGCTCTGATACCATCTTGTAACGACCCGGTTCCCGAGTCCCTACGAGACACGAGAACCGGACCGACTCGACTAATCCCAAGACCTAGTCGTCCAACGAGGAAGTAACCAAAAGAGCAGTAAAATAAACCACATTCAGCATGAATATAACTAACGGTAAGGAAGTACAGCAGTAAGGAAAGAAACTACTACAGTAGATACCACCACAACAGTAGAACAACATTTATCATATAACAAGAACTGCAGGTAAAGAAAGTACAGCGGAAACAAAAACTACTCACTAGAACAGAAACAAAAGAGGTACAAAAGACTGTGGTAAACTCTACTGGACCCTACTCGGCCCAGCGTCCTCTGCAGCCGCCGACCCTGGCTGCTCAACACCTGGTCCTGAAAAAGGTAACGAGTGTAACACGTCAGCAAAACGCTGAGTAGAGTGGCAAACAAACTAGAGGCAACAGTAGAGTGTACAGTAGCTGTTATGTTCTATTACTTCCTTTATTTACATCTTTCAATTTTCTCACTATTTCATTTATTTCTCAGATCCTTTACTTGATCTCGAATGTCCTCGTGGGAACGATCTTGATTGCAGTCTTTTCCAAAAGTAGAAGTAGCACGTGGTGCTCTCCTGGCCGGGAGAGTCCCCCGTGGTGATCCTACCCTCAGTCAACCACCCCAAGGTCACTGACAGACGTAACGATGACTACGGCACGCGCGATAAACGCACAGGTAGCTAGCCCGCACTGGCACGCGGTCAGTCGTTTCCGTTAACGGGTGTGTCCAAAGCACAGCACGGAACCAGGGCAGAGCCCTCTCAGTAACAGGGGTCCAACCCCTCCACAGTAACCAAACCGGGGCCTTGCCCCTCCACAGTCCGCGCACCCTCGCCTGACTACCCTGGTTTGCCCTAGTGGGCCTAACAAGTCGGTGAAGGAGGCTAGCAGAACCCCGGGGCCCGTGGGGTAGCTAGTACTCTCCTAACACTAGTAGCTCTCCTCGGTACTACGTACACGAGGGCCAACAAGTCGGTACAGAGCGACCAATCCTAACCCCGGGTCCCTGGGGTGGCTGGCCCCACTCTGCACTAAACAGGTACAGGTACTTCCCTTGGTACTGCGTACCCAAGAGACAGTACAAACTACATCTCAGTTCCATTCCTTTTTCTTTCCAGGAGTTCCACTCCTAATTTCCCGTAGGGTTCCAGCTCTTTATCTCAGAACATCATATGTTTCACTTTCCAGTTTCACGTTCTCACAATCCATGATCTCAATCATGTTTCTTTATTCATGACAAGCAGCTGTTAATTCAATTTACAGGCAGCTTTATATTCCTTTCCATTTTTCCAAGACTGCAGTATTATACATTCCACTAGTTTTTCCATCCTAGGGTTCATGCCACATCCTAGGATCTAGCATACAATTAGTTTTCCAGCCCTAGGATTCATGCATCACCTAGGAGCTATCATTCCATACATTTCTCATTCCTAGGATTCATGCAATGTCCTAGATTCTAGTTATGGTTCCATACTTTAACAGATTTTAATAATAAACTTAAGCCACTCTACCAGGTACAACGGGAGTAATGGGGGCGTGATCGGGAATCCCGCGTGCCTCTGCGACTCTCAAGACTGCAACTGAACGAGGCCCTATCACAAGGATCAAACACAATGAGTGTCTCAAAACAGTGTATAGCTACTGTAGACGGGTAGAGGAATTAATTCTGAAAAGAACGCAACTCGAATCGCAGAAAACGGAGCCCGAACGGGCCCTAAACGGGTCGAAAAAGACGATACTGTGCAAAATCAGACGTCTGGAACTTCTTCCAGACGTCTTAAACAGTGGATCAGAGAATTACCTGTTCAGTGTGGTTTCCCAGACGTCCAGAAGTCTGCGGGGACGCCTATCCTAGCTCCCAGACGTCCGATGGTCACCCCGGACGTCTGGAGGTCACTCCCGCCGTCTGGTACAACTTCCAGACGTCTGATTCGCAAAGGATGGCGAATCAGCGAACCTGCGCACAGCCAACTCCCTCCCATAGTACGGTCGGTCGACAGGAAGGAAGAAGAAAGCGGAATACACACCTTTCAGACGTCTGTATGAGCTACCAAACGTCATCCTCGCCGTCTGCCTATCAACCCAGACGTCTGATTCTGGAAATTTTTCCAGAATCAGGGCGCTACTCGGCCTCCGCTCGCGACGCCGCCCGCGTCGCACCTCGCGTGCCCGCTGCTCAGACTGCAGCAGGTCCCTCTCCACGTCGTTCCGCGCCCCCTGCCCCCTCCGCCAGCCGGCCAAGCCGCTCCGGCGAGTCCGCTCTCGCACGCCGCACCTCCTCCGCGCTCACTGCGGCCGCCGCTGCCGCCCTCGCGCTCGCGCTTACGCTCACGCTCACTGGCTGAACGAGGAGAAGGAGGAGACGGTGGAGACGGGAGGGGAGGCGTGCCCTTTTAAGGTCGTGCGGAGAGGAGAGAGAAGGATTCGCGGCAGGGGAATCCTGCAACCGCAGGAGGGAAGAAGGCGAATATGCGGTCTGCGCGCTCAGGCGCGCAGACGACTCGCGTGTGTCGAAAATAACGGATTTCCAGACGTTTGGTCAGACGTCTGGACAACCCTCCAGATGTCTTAAAAGACGTCTGCGCCACACGCTCGTTACACTATCTGTTAAGACTCGTGCTGTTAAAGCCCTGTAAAATGTCTGGGATTTGGGTCAGACGTCTGGACATCTTCCCAGACGTCTGGAAACCAAATTTTTTGGTGTACGTCCTCGCGTCTGCGTGCGTGCTGTGCGCAGACAGTACGAAGCCACATTTCTTCGCTTTCTCTTTCCCCTCACCGATGCAAAACCCTAATCCCACCCCTTATATAAACCTCCTCCTCTCCCTTACACCGCCCCCACTTCCAACCACCTTCTCCTTCCTCCAGCGAGAGCGAGAGCAACGAGTGCAGCGAGCGAAGTGGCGGAGAGGAGGAGCAACGTGAGAAGGAGAGTAGAGGAGGCTTGCGAGCTCGCGTGGGAGCTCGCTGGAGAGCTCACGACTAGTCGGCGCGTGCGCAAGGCGAAGAGGTGTGTCGGGGAGATCCGCCCTGACACTGCTGCAGTCGGAGCAGCAGGCAAGCGAGTGCGGCACGGCCACGCACGGCGTGAGAAGGCGAAGGCGGGTTCTGGTTCTGGGATTTTCCCAGAATCAGACATTTGGACCGACGTCCAGACGACTGAGAGGTAAGTTCCGCATCCCACACCTTCTTTGTGGATACTGCCATGCAGGCCGCTTCGCCGAAACACTTGTTAAGACCCCACATCAAACGTCATTTATGACATCTGGGAGTTGGTCAAGACGTCTGGAAATTAATTTTTTCGGCGTACGGTTTCGCGTCTGCGCCCATGCGCGCGACTGAACCGCAGCCCTCTTTTCTTCTCTCTCTTCCTCCCCGTCCTGCAGGTGCAGCTTTCTCCTCTCTCTCTCCCCCACGGCGCCTTCAAATACTCCCCCTCTCCTCTCCCTCACCCTCACTCCACCATCTTCTTTCTGTTAGCGTAAGAGTGAAGGCAAGGGCAGCAACTGCTGCCGTGTGTGCGCAGGGAGGAGGGGTTGCAGCGAGAAGGAGGGAGTTAGAACACGAGGGTACGAGCTCGTCGGAGCGGCCAAGGCCGGCAGGCGGGCAGCGAGAGCATGGCGCTGGGGAGCTGCTGCTACAGCTCAGGCAGCAGGCGAGCGCGGCGTGGCACGGCCGTGCGCAGCAGGCGGAGGGCGAGGAGGTCCTGATTCTGGGAAAATTTCCCAGAATCAGACGTCTGGACCTATGTCCAGACGACGCGGGAGACGTCTGAAGGAAGATCCAGACATCTGAAAGGTGCTATTTTTTCCATTTCTTCTTCTTCCTCATGTACGGCCATGCAGCCGTTCCGTCGAAGGGTTCTGCCTCATTTCGTGTTGAGGACGGTCGCGTATGCGTGCAGGTTTCGTTCAGGAAGGTGCAAGGGCATGCCCTCCCACACAAATCGGACGTCTGGGCACAGCACCAGACGGCGGAGAGGGTCTCCAGACGTCCGAAGTGACAGTCGGACGTGTAGAACTAAGTCCAGATAGTTCAGCGGGATTCTGGACGTCTGAAGAACCGCGTAGAAAGAAGGTATGACCTGAACCATCGTTTAAGACGTCTGGAAGATGTTCCAGACGTCTGATTTTGGACAGATTTGTCATTTTTGACCCGTTTAGGGTCCGTTCGAAGTCCGTTTTCCGTGTTTCAAGTTTTGTCCTTCTCAGAAATTGTTCCTCTACCTGTTTATAGTATTTGTATCCTGTTCTGAGTAATTCCTTGTGTTCGGTCCTTACGTTAGGACCCCATTCCATTGCGGCTCTAAGGGTTGCGAAGGCACGCGAGATTGCCGATCACGCCCCCAGTACTCCCGATTTTGCGGGTAGAGTGGCTCCCTTTAATTATTTACCAACTTTATACACTTGTGAGATAATTAATAGATTCTAAGGTGTGGTTTGAACCCTAGAACTGGAAAACTAGATTGAATGATAGATCCTAAGGTATGGCATGAATCCTAGAATCGGAAAAACTAGATTGAATGATAGATCCTAGGGCATGGCATGAATCCTAGGAACAGAAACACCGGAACGAATGTTGTCAATATATGAATTGCAGTCTTGGAAAAGTAGAAAGAAAATTTATAATTGCCTATAATTGGATAACAGTTGCTTGTTTATGAATGGATATTAACTGTTGAAAATATGAGCTATCTGAAAATAAAGTTGACATGATGAAACCTAAATTGGCTTAGTGAAGGAAATATGAGCATGAACCCTACGGGGAATTAGGAGTAGCGCTCTGACCGGAGAGGGAAGGGATGAAAAGTGGGGTATTTCTCTGCCAAAGGAAGCTTGAAGGAGTCGGCAGACCTTGCCGCTCCTTATAAAGGCCTTGGCGCGGAGAGGGGACCGAGGAGGCGACGTGCCTGCCTCGTCGGAGAGTGGCCGGAAAGGATACCCATGCCTTTCGTGCGTTCGCACGAAAGGCATGGTCGGTTGCATGGGCGGGTTCCTGCGACAGAGGACGT
This sequence comes from Thalassia testudinum, assembly GCA_037157565.1. Classification (NCBI taxonomy): domain Eukaryota; kingdom Viridiplantae; phylum Streptophyta; class Magnoliopsida; order Alismatales; family Hydrocharitaceae; genus Thalassia; species Thalassia testudinum. The sequence continues at coordinate 20,067,031 of JAZHRO010000013.1, forward strand.
CGCAGGGAACCCCCCATCTGTTCTAGACGATGGTCGCCCTGCCCTGCGTGCGCCATAATCCGCGTAAGGTCGCAGGAGTTATGGCGCTGCGCAGAAGTGGGAGGGGGGACCGTTTTGCAAAGAATTATGAGAAGTTAGGGGCCTAAATGCAAGGATTTCAAAAGATAAGGGTCAGAAAGTAAATTAAGAGGACCAATTTGTAAAGTCGGTCAAAATGGTCCTTTCTTAGGCCCAAGTTTTTATACCAGACTAATTTGAACCTAAGGATTTTAATGGTGAATTTTGATTTTAGGTTGGACCATATTTGACCGGTCAATTAGCGCAAAAATCCAAATTAAGTCATTAATTGGGCATGGTTCTCATTTTAGGTAAAAATAGGTTGCAAAGGACAAATTGAAGGTTCTAAACCCTAGGGAGTATTTTTCTATGAATTTTAGAGGGTTTAGGTGATTTTTATCTTGCCTCGAACCTCTTCAATTAAAGTGGATTTATTTTAGGGTTACAAAATGTCACTTAATTCCTAGAAGTTGCTATAACACTTTTCAAATCAGATCATCCCACTTCCCTCCTTGTTAAGCTTGTTTGACCTGTGTTTGGGCCCTTAATTACCCTGTTCACATACTGCATTGGTGAAATTGCAGTTTTACCTCTTATGATTTGTTTTATTCTTTAACTCAGAATTCTCTGGGTTAAGCCTCTCTTTGAGTCTTGTAGGAGCTTTTTCTCATATATCTGGATTAGATTGTACTAGTTAGGGTTCATGATGAGGTTCTCATCACCTACGCTTCGCGCCAACTGATGCCCCATGAGCATAGCTACCCAACCCACGATCTGGAGCTGGCAGCTGTCGTCTTCGCACTGAAGACCTGGAAGCACTACTTGTACGGTGAGACCTTTGAGATTTTCACAGATCATAAGAGTCTCAGATACCTGTTTGATCAGAAGGAGCTCAACATGAGACAGAGACGTTGGTTGGAGGTCCTGAAGGACTATGACTGCAGCATTTTCTACCACCCAGGAAAGGCCAACGTGGTGGCTGACGTCTTGAGCCGGAAGGCGCCCGCCCACTTGGCCAGCTTACAGGCGCAGAGTTGGAGTCACTTGGAGGAGATGGGCAGTTGGCGACCCCTAGAGTTACGGGGGCACTATGGGACAGTGACTGTGACGCGGCAGACGAGGCCAGAGCTGATAAACCGCATCATCACAGGCCAGATGGCCGACCCGTACTTGTAGTCCTTATGTGACAGAGTACTGTCAGGAGACCCTAGGGACTTCTCTTTTACAGACCAAACACTGCGCATGAGGGGACGTTTGTGCGTTCCCTGAGACGAGGAGTTGTTGAGAGAGCTCCTGATTGAGGCACACGGTTCCAGATTCACCATACATCCCGGAAATACAAAGATGTACCATGACTTGAGACGCGACTTTTGGTGAAGGGGGATGAAGCGGGATGTGGGTGAATTCGCACAACAGTGTTTAGTGTGCCAGCAGGTAAAGGCTGAGCATCAGAGGCCAGCAGGGCCGTTACAGCCACTTCCAGTGCTAGAGTGGAAGTGGGAGGGCATAACCATGGACTTGGTGGTGGGCTTACCCGTTACCCAGCGAGGACACAACGCAGTCTGTGTAATCGTTGACAGATTAACGAAGACGACACGTTTCTTGCCGATCCGAGTCACCTTGGGACCAGCACAGTTAGCAGAGAGGTATATCCACGACGTGGTACGTCTACACGGAGTTCCGCGGGAGATCGTATCCGACCGGGATACCCGCTTTACATCCCAGTTTTGGGCTGAGTTTCAGCAAGCCCTGGGGAGCGGTTGAGGTTCAGTACAGCATACCACCCCCAGATGGACGGGCAGTCTGAACGCACGATACAGACACTTGAGGACATTTTGCGTGCTTGTGTACTGGAATGGAGGGGCTCTTCGGAGGAGCATTTGCCCCTGGCAGAGTTTGCATATAATAACAGCTATCACTCGAGCATCAGCATGGCACCCTACGAGGCTCTGTACGGACGGAGGTGTACAGCACCCTTGAGTTGGGTTGAGGTGGGGACCAAGTGGGAGGTTGGCCCCAGGCTGATCCAACAGAGTCAGGAGGTAGTTGAGCAGATTCACAGGCGACTTCAAACTGTCAGGAGTAGGCAGAAGAGCTATGCAAATCGGAAACACAGAGGTGCAGTTTGAGGTTGGGGACCACGTCTTCCTTTGCATTTCGTCCATGAAGGGCCTGCAGCGGTTTGGGTTGAGAGGGAAGCTCGCGTAGAGGTTCGTGGGATCCTTTGAGGTCCTGGAGCGGATTGGACCCGTTGCTTACAGGCTTGCCCTTCCTCCCCAGCTTTCTGGTGTGCACGACGTGTTCCACGTGTCCAACCTCAGGAAGTACGTCGCCGATCCCAGTCATGTCCTGAGTCACGAGAGCGTCGAGGTGGGTGACGACCTGACCTACCCCGAGCGGCCAGTGCAGATTCTCGACAGAGCCGTCCGCAGTCTGAGACGGAAGCAAGTACCCTTGGTGAAGGTTTTGTGGAGGAGCCAACGGTACGAGGAGGCTACTTGGGAGCCTGAGGCGGAAATGCGGGAGCGATACCCGGAGCTTTTTGAGGGTACGTCTTTTCGAACCGGCTTCGGTTCTCTTTGAGTTTGTTATGCATATATCGTTCTCTTCCGCACCCTAATTAGCGCAAATTTTGGGGATGAAACTTCCTTTGAGTTTGTTATGTTGTTAAAACCCCACATCAAACATCTTTTAAGACGTCTGGGAGTTGGTCTAGACGTCTGGAAGCCTTCTCAGACGTCTGGAAATTAATTTTTTCGGCGTACGGTTTCGCTTCTGCGCGCATGCACGCGCAGATTGAACCGCCGCCCTCTTTTCTTCTCTCTCTTCCTCCCCGTCCTATAGGCGCAGCCTTCTCCTCTCTCTCTCCCCCACGGCGCCTTCAAATACTCCCCCTCTCCTCTCCCTCACCCTCACTCCACCGTCTTCTTCTTCCCGTTAGCGTGAGAGTGAGAAGGCGAGGGCAGCAGCTGCTTCCGTGTGTGCGCGGGGAGGAGGGGTTGTAGCAAGAGGGAGGGAGTTAGAACACGAGGGTACAAGCTCGCTGGAGCAGCCAGGGCCGGCCGGCAGGCGCGTAGCGGGAGCGTGGCACTGGGGAGGTGCTACTGCAACTCAAGCAGCAGGCAAGCACTGCGTGGCGCGGCCGTGCACAGCAGACGGAGGGCGAGGAGATCCTGATTCTGGGAAAATTTCCCATAATCAGACGTCTGGACCTACGTCCAGACAACGCGGGAGACGTCTGGAGGAAGATCCAGACGTCTGAAAGGTACAATTTTTTTTTCAATTTCTTCTTTCGCATGTACGGCCATGCAGCCGTTCCGCCGAAGGGTTCTACCTCATTTCGTGTTGAGGACAGACGCGTACGCGTGCAGGTTTCGTTCAGGAAGGCGCAAGGGCACGCCCTCCCACATAGATTGGACTTCTGGGCACAGCGCTAGACGGCGGAGAGGGTCTCCAGACGTCCGGAGTGACAATCGGATGTCTGGAACTAAGTCCAGACGGTTCAGCGAGATTCTGGATGTCTGAACAATGGCATAGAAAGAAGGTATGACCTGAACCATCGTTTAAGACGTCTGGAAGATGTTCCAAACATCTGATTTTGGACAGATTTGTCATTTTTTACCCGTTTAGGGTCCGTTTGAAATCCGTTTTCCGCGTTTCAAGTTTTGTTCTTCTCAGAAATTGTTCCTCTACCTGTTTACAGTATTTGTATCCTGTTCTGAGTAATTCCTTGTGTTTGGTCCTTATGTTTGGACCCCGTTCCGTTGCGGCTCTAGGGGTTGCGAAGGCGCGCGAGCTTACCGATCACGCCCCCAGTACTCCCAATTTTGCAGGTAGAGTAGCTCCCTTTAATTATTTACCAACTTTATACACTTGTGAGATAATTAATAGATTCTAAGGTGTGGCATGAACCCTAGGACTGGAAAACTAGATTAAATGATAGATCCTAGGGTATGACATGAATCCTAGGACTGGAAAAACTAGATTGAATCATAGATCCTAGGGCGTGGCATGAATCCTAGGAACAGAAACACCGGAACGAATGTCATGAATATATGAATTGCAGTCTTGGAAAAGTAGAAAGAAAATTTATAACTACCTGTAATTGGATAACAGTTGCTTGTTTATGAATGGATATTAACTGTTGAAAGCATGGGCTATCTGAAAATAAAGTTGACATGATGAAACTAAATTGTCTTAGTTAAAGAAATATGAGCATGAACCCTACGGGGAATTAGGAGTAGAGCTCTTGAGAGGTGAATGGAATGGAATTGGGGAAGTGAACTGGCCCTTGAGTATGGAGTACCAAGGAGAGCGACTGTCCCCCCCTGTTTAGTGCATAGTGGAGCTAGCCGCCCCAGGGACCCAGGGTTAAGTCTGGCCACTTTGTACCAACTTTTGGCCCTCGCGTACATAGTACCGGGGAGAGCTACTAGTGTAGGGAGAGCACTAGCCACCCCACGGGTCCCGAGGTTCTGCTAGCCTTCCTACACCGACTTGTTAGGCCCACTGGGCAAACCAGGATAGTCGAGCGAGGGTGCACGGACTGTGAAGGGGCAAGACCCCTGTTTGGTTACTATGGAGGGGCTGGACCCCTGTTACTAAGAGGGCTCTGCCCTATACTGGTTCCGTGTTGTGCTGTGGGACGCACCCGTTAACGGAAACGACTCACCGCGTGCCAGTGTAGGGTAGCTACCCATATGTTTATCCCGCGTGCCGTAGTCACCGTTACATCTGTTAGTGACCTTGTTGTGGTTGACTGAGGGTAGGACCACCACGAGGGACTCTCCCAGCCAGAAGAGCACTACGTGCTACTTCTACTTTTCGGAAAAGACTGCAATCAAGATCGTTCCCACGAGGAACATTCACGATCAAGAGAAAGATCTGAGAAATAATTCAAGAATGAGTAAATAGAAAATAAAGAAAGAAATAATAAAAAAAAATAACAGCTACTTGTCCACCTTACTATTTTCCTAGCTAGTTAGTTGCCACTCTACTCAGCGTTTCGCTAACGTGTCACCTTTTCAGGACCAGGTGTTGGGCAGCCAGAGCCGGCGGCTGCAGAGGGTGCTGGGCCTAGTAGAGCCCAGTAGTTTTACTTGTGTAGTACCTACTGTACCTTTTCTTCTATTGTAGTCAGTATTTTCTGTTACTACTGTACTCTCTTATTGTAAGCATCATGTTTATGTACCTGTTTAATTCTCTACTATTGTGGTGGTGTGTACTATAGTAGTTCTTTTCTTTACTGCTGTGCTTTTGTTACTGCTAGTTCTATACATGGTGAGTGTGGTTTATTTTACTGCTCTTTTGGTTACTTACTCGTTGGACGACTGGGTCTTGGGATCAGTCGAGTCGATCCGATTCTCGTGTCTCATAGGGATTCGGGAGTCGGGTCGTAACAGCACTGCTCCGTGCCATTTTGAGTAGATTTTGCGTCATGCGTGTAGGATTCGCTTTGGGAAAGAGTGGGACACGCCCTCCCACGCAGTTCAAACGTCTGGGCCAGGCACTAGACGGTGGGAAGCGTCTCCAGACGTCCGGAGAGGTGGTCGGACGTCTGGAACTAGGTCAAGACGGTTCAGCAGAGTCCCTGGACGTCTGAGGAGTAGCGTAGAGTCAAGGTATGGTTCTGGACTTCTTTTAAGACGTCTGGAAGGTGTTCCAGACGTCTGATATGAATTAGAATTGCTGTTTTTGACCCATTTAGGGTTCGTTTAAGGTCCAACTTCCGCAATTAAGATTCTGTTCTTCGTATAAGTTCCTCTACTCGTTGGAATACTTTTATCATGTTCTGAGTGATCTCTTGTGGTTGATCCTTGGGATAGGACCTCGTTCCGTTGTGGATTTGGGGTTTGCGGAGGCACGTGGACCTGCCGATCAAGCTCCCATTACTCCTGGGTTTACTGGTAGAGTGGCTTCCCCTAGTTAATTACAAACATGAATGCATATCTGGAATGAATGATAGATCCTAGGGTATGGCATGAATCCTAGGACTAGAAACACAGAAATAGTTGTATGGAATGCATGAATTGCAGTCTTGAATGAGTAAATAGAATAATAACAATTGCCTGTAATTAGATAACAGCTACCTATGAAATGTAAAGTGTTGTTGTTAGCAACTGTTGCATGTAAATTCCTGTTGTTTGCAAGTAAATACGAGTTGCTTGTATATGAATTGGAAATGAAAGATTGAATGCTGGAAACACGAGCTACCTGCGAATAAACCTGAAATGATGAAACCTAGTATGGCTTGGCCTAAGAAACATGAGCATGAACCCTACGGGGAATTAGGAGTAGAGCTCCTGGAAATAAATGGAATGGAACTGGAAATGTGAATGGGGAAGTGAGCTGGTCCTTTAGTACGGAGTATCAAGGAGAGCGACTGTCCCCCCGCTTAGTGCAGAGCGGAGCTAATCGCCCTAGGGTTGGGACCCAGGGTTAGGATTGGCCACTTTGTACCGACTTTTTGGCCCTCGCATACACAGTACCGGGGAGAGCTACTAGTGTAGGGAGAGAGCTAGCCACCCCACGAGGCTCACCGACTTGTTAGGCCCACTAGGCAAACCAAGGTAGTCAAGCGAGGGTGCACAGACTGTGGAGGGGCGAGACCCATGTTTGGTTCTTAGGGGCTAGACCCCTGTTACTGAGAGGGTTATGCCCTATACTGGTTCCGTGCTGTGCTTTGGGCGCACCCATTAACGAAAACGACTGACCGCGTGACAGTGTGGGGTAGCTACCCGTGCGTTTATCGCGCGTGCCGTAGTCACCGTTACGTCTGTCAGTGACCTTGGGGTGGTTGACTGAGTGTAGGACCACCACGGGGGGCTCTCCCAGCCAGGGGAGCACCACGTGCTACTTCTACTCTTCGGAAAAGACTGCAATCAAGATCGTTCCCACGAGGAACATTCGAGATCAAGAAAGAGACCTAATAAATAAGCCAAGTGATGAAAGAAAGAATAATTAATTAAATTAAAAAAAAATTGAAAACAACAGCTACCTGTCCACCTTTACTGTTTTAGTTAGCTAGTTGCCACTCTACTCAGCGTTCGCTAACGTTTTGTACTCAACCTTTTTCACGTCCAGGTGTTGAGCAGCCAGAGCCTACGGCTGCAGAGGGTGCTGAGCCCAGTAGTTGTACCTTTTCGTTGTACTCCGTTTCTTGTTGTAGTGAATAACTTTGTTACACTTCTGTACTCTTTTATTGTAAACCTTATATTCCTGTACCTGTTTGCTGTTATGGTGATGTGTACTGTAGTAGTTTACTTATTTACTGCTATACTTTTGTAACTGTTAGTTGCTTGCATGGTGAATGTGGTTTATTTTACTGCTTTTTGGTTACTTCCTCGTTAGACGACTGGGTCTTAGGATCAGTCGAGTCGGTCCGGTCGTGTGTCCTGTAGGGATTCGAGAACTGTAACGACTCGATTCCGAGTCCCTACGAGACACGAGAACTGGACCGACTCGACTAATCTCAAGACCTAGTCGTCCAACGAGGAAGTAACCAAAAAAGCAGTAAAATAAACCACATTCAACATGAAATATAACTAGCAGTAACAAAATACAGCAGTAAGAAAAAGAACTACTACAGCATGTACCACCACAACAGTAGAATAACATTTAACATAACATGAACTACAAGTAAAGAAAAGTACAGAGAGTAACAAGAACTACTCACTACAGTGGAACAAAAAGGGCATAAAAGATGGTAACTCTACTGGACTCTACTCGGCCCAGCGTCCTCTGCAGCCGCTGACCCTGGCTGGTCAACACCTGGTCTTGAAAAGTAACGAGTGTAACACGTCAACGAAACGCTAAGTAGAGTGGCAGCTAAACTAAAGGAGCAGTAAAGTGTACAGTAGTTGTTTTATTTTCCTTCTTCCTTTATTTACGTCTTTCTATTGTTTCACAATTTATCTATTTCTCAGATCCTTCACTTGATCTCGAATGTTCCTCGTGGGAACGATCTTGATTGCAGTCTTTTCCGAAGAGTAGAAGTAACACGTGGTGCTCTCCTGGCCGAGAGAGTCCCCCGTGGTGATCCTACTCTCAGTCAACCACCCCAAGGTCACTGACAGACGTAATGGTGACTACGGCACGCGCGGTAAACGCACGGGTAGCTAACCCGCACTGGCACGCGGTAAGTCGTTTCTATTAATGGGTGCGCCCAAAGCACAGCACGGAACCAGTATAGGGCAGAGCCCTCTCAGTAACAGGGGTCCAACCCCTCCACAGTAACCAAACAGGGGCCTTGCCCCTCCACAGTCCGCGCACCCTCGCCTGACTACCCTGGTTTTCCCAGTGGGCCTAACAAGTCGGTGTAGGTGAGCTAGCAGAACCCCGGGGCCCGTGGGGTAGCTAGTACTCGCCCTACACTAGTAGCTCTCCTCGGTACTGTGTACACGAGGGCCAACAAGTCGGTACAAAGTAGCCAGACCTAACCCCAGGTCCCTGGGGCGGCTGGCTCCGCTCTGCACTAAGCAGGTAACAGGTGCTTCCCCTGGCACTACGTACCCAAGAGACAACGCACCTCCACATCTTTCCTTCTCAGTTCCATTTCATTCTCTTTCCAGGAGTTCTACTCCTAACTCCCCGTAGGGTTCCAGCTCTTTTAACTCAGCACATTCAGGTTTTACCCTTTCAGTTTCATGTTCATACAACCCATATTCTCAAACATGTTCATTTATTCATAACAGGCAGCTGTTAAAATCAATTTACATGCAGCTATTATTTCCTTTCCACAGTTTCCAAGACTGCAATATCTATATTCATTTCACTAGTTTTCCAGTCCTAGGATTCATGCCGTACCCTAGGATCTATCATTCAATCTAGTTTTTCAGCCCTAGGATTCATGCAATACCCTAGGGTCTATCATTCAATCAGGTTTCTCATTCCTAGGATTCATGCAATGCCCTAGGTTCTATTAATTATTCCATAATTGTAACAAATTATGTTAATAATTTCTAAAGCCACTCTACCAGCTACAACGGAAGTACTAGGGGCGTGGTCGGAAATCCCGCGTGCCTCCGCAACCCCCGAGACTGCAATGGAACGGGATCCTAACACAAGGATCAAACACAAGGAGTTTCTCAGAACAGTATATAATTACTGTAGACGGGTAGAGGATTTTATTCCGAAAAGAACGCAACTCGAAACGCGGAAAACGGACTCCGAACGGGTCCTAAACGGGTCGAAAACAATGAAACAGTCCAAAATCAGACGTCTGGAACCTCTTCCAGACGTCTTAAAATGCGGGTCAGATGGTACCTTTGTTCTACGTAGTCTCTGAGACGTCCAGAAGCCTGTAGGGGCGTCTGGCCTAGTTCCCAGACGTCCGATGGTCACCCTAGACGTCTGGAAGTCATTCCCGTCGTCTGGCACTGCGGCCAGACGTCTGATTCGCATTGGATGCGAATCTCAGAACCTGTACGTACCCACTCATCGTTCTCAGTACAAGGGTCGCAGAAAAGGACGAAGACGAAAAAATAACTTACTTGTCAGACGTCTGAACAGTCCTCTAGACGTCTTCACCGTCGTCTGGTTGGAAGCCCAGACGTCTGATTCTGGAAAAATTTCCAAAATCAGAGTTCGACTTGCCCTCCGCCCGCGACGCACGGCCGCGCCACGCCTCGTCTGCCTGCTGCTCGAGCTGCAGCAGCCCTCCAGCAACGCTCCACGCCCGCGGCTCCCCCGCCGGCCGGCTCTTGCTACCCCGGCGAGCTCGAGCCCTCACGGTCGAGCGTCTCCTCCCTCGCGCGACACCTCCTCCCGCACCCCCGCCGCGGCTACCGCTGCCGCCGCTCGCTCACTCTCGCACCGGCTAGAAGGAGAAGGGAACGGAGGAGATGAGAGTGAGGGAGAGGGCGAGGGCCCTTTTTAAAGCCGCGCGGGGAGAGAGAGAGAGAGGGGGGCAGCGCCTGCGCCCGCAGGAGGAGAGGGAAAAAGAAGGCATCCGCAGGTCTGCGCGCCTGCGCGCGCAGACGAAATCCACCGTGCCGCAGAAATCAAATCCCAGACGTCTGGAAGGGGTTCCAGACGTCTGGGCCACCTCCCAGACGTCTTAAAAGATGTCTTGAAGCCGCGTTTGTAACAAGAACCAGGTCGTAACACTATCGTATTATACAACACCATTAATGAATGACTCTAGTGGTAGGTGCATAGGTAAAGCTCCCCTAATGATGGTTAAAGTGCCAATTTCAAAGAAAATGAGGTAGATCAAAGGGGATATTATAAAGAGGAAGTTATTTTGCATTTTTCAATCCTTTCACAAGCATCTATTGTAGTAAAGAGAATCATAGAAAAGTTGAGTTCCAAGAAATGACTAAGATGAGAATATACATGAGGAGATGGAGAAGATGAGAAAGCTTAGGTGAAACAACTAGAGTCAATATCCTTAAATTGCACGCTCATTACATATTAAATATGCAAAATCAACACAATTTGGATGACAAATTGAAAATACCACGAGGTCAAAGGCGTTACCTTAGCATTCTTCTAACATGTTTAATAGAGAGTTAGAAACTTTGAAGGATGTTACATATGTGTCGGTAGTTGACATAAATCTAATGACATTGAGAACAAACAAATTCAAGGAGCATCAAATCACCCTTGAAGAGGTACTTTTCAAAGCAAGCAAAGGGGAATGAGTTTGATGCATAGAAGATGGATGCCAAAGAGAGAGTGCAAGCTTGAGAGGAGAATATGATTAGTGATGGAGCTTCGGTTGTTCTCTATAGAAGTATACAAAACAAGAGCAGTAGATTGTTGGCATATCTGCTATAAGAGTTTTTCACAAAAAGAACTGAAGTTCACTTTAGACAAAGGATAATGGCAGCCTCTAGTTGCAAGAGATGTGCAATGCCATATCAACAATCTTGGTGATGAAGAGTTGTGCATGTGCTCGAATAGGATGCAGTAAGAGTGTCCAAGCATGGGTGCAAGCTATATTGAAGATGGCTAGCAAATAGAGATAAATGGAAAAAGCACTATGGAAGGGTGCATTCCTACACAAGAGGGCATGAAGATGGGAAGGATTGATGGATGATTGACTGATGCAGACATGAGAATATGATAGGATTAAAAGGTTTTGGATAAGAGGAAAATAGTTAGGAATGGGAAAATATGTTTTTCTTCATTAGTATTTGACTTGTATCCCAAACATGTATTTGGAGTCCTAAGAGGACTATGAATTCAAAACAAATATCAAGTCTATAAATCAAGGGACAGAGCTTCTAAACTCTAATCATTGAGATGTCAAGCTAAAAAAGAAGAGCGATTGAAAGCAAGAGGTTATTTTTTACTCGTTTCAAACAAATTTTTCCTTTAGATAATTGCAAGAAATGATCGACCATCATCATATTTGTGTCATGCATGTGTATCTCAATTCATGTTTGTGTTTCATCATTTTCTTGAAACATTTATGTAGAAATCCTTAAAAAGGAGCTACATATCATGAATATTGGCTCACTATATACTCTCTACGCTTTGTTGAGACACTTGACTTGCGTTCAACCTAAAGTAATTTATACAAACATTTCCAAACTTTCACCCCAATCTTAGTTTTTTTCTAAAGTTTCCAACATACCAATTCATCATGATTTTATCGGGAGAATCACCAATTATATCTCTTTGCTAAATAATTGAAACAATTATATTTTGTATTTTCATTTGATAGCTGACTAGTCTCCACCATATTGAATCCTTGTGCACCTTTTCAATTTAAAGATGTTTAGAAAGTGTAGACATAATGAGATCAGCTCCTCTCCCTCTCAAAACCCTTAGCACTGCCACCATCACCTTTGCCCTTGGGCCCTTGATCAACCTTAGATGGCTAGTCGAAGACCCCCTTCCCTACCTCTCTGCTAGATCTTCCCCTAGTAGAGGTATCCTCTTTCATCACTCCCTCCCATGTTGTGGCAATCTTCATCGCCCCCTTCACCCTTGTGTTGATTTGCCACCCCTTTCTTCTTACTTTGAGTTCACCTCTTGTCATAGGTGGTTTTAACTCTGGCTTTCAAAGGTGGTTACGACTCTGGCTATAGTAGATGGTTGTGGTTGTTGGTTGCAACTCAATGTAAGACTCCTCCCTACCATTCTCTCCTAAATCAGCCAGCAACTCTCTCACAGCTTGGATTTTCAAATGTCAATGCTTTATCTTCTTGCATGTGCATAAAGGAGTGGGCGAAGATGGGTTTGTGCAGTCCTTGCATAGGGTGCCTCCCCCTTTGTCGTTTCAATTCACTTTTTGGACTCATTGTACACAACCTTGTTTTGCTTGACGTAAAACGATTGGACTAAGAGTTTGGCAATGGCAACTTGCCTGTGGTTGCTTTTTCCATGATCTAAGCTTAGCTTGATGGTAAGGTTGGAATCCCTATCTAGCGTGGCAAGAGGTTGTCTAGCATATGATTGAAGAGGTGGCTGGTGGATAAGATCAGCTCAAGAGTTGTCCTCCGTTCCCATGGTTCTTCCTTCTCCTAGGAATCATGCCTAGGTCCGTACTCTATATGATCACATTTAAGGCTAATTTACTTGAGGGGTTAGGAAAGTATTATTAAGAAATGTGAAATCGGTGTTAACCCATAATTTTATTTACTTGCGGTATGGTGTTAACACCAGTTTGTGTTTACTTGAATTGGTGTTAAGTTGTAGTGTTAACTCTTATGATGTTTACTTAGTAGTGGTATTAGGTATGTAAAAAATGAAAGATGTCAGAGACACAAGTGATGTAGAATTTTAACACAGGTTTAACTAACACCAGTTGAAATTAGTATGAAACAAATCCGTGTTAAAGTTGTTAAACCTAGGTTAGCAAATAAGGGATTAAATAGTCAAATAAGCGAAGGTTAACCCCTCTTTTGAAAGATTAACTTTTCAAATAAACTATACCTTAGTTGTCATGCATCATTTTCTAGCTAGCCAATTCTCTTGTACAAGAGGATTGGGTACATCGTCGTGAAACTTTTTCGATGGTACTATTATTATCTATTTGCATTCAAGAATTATTTACTTACTATGAATCGTGTTACATGGATGTAATCTTTTCTACTTTGTTTTATTTTTATTTGATTCTGTTGTTCTAATTTTGGAGATCTACCGTTACGAGGAAGCATCTTTTCCTTGCGCGGGGGGGGGGTTGTGGGGGAGGAGTTGTCGGGGTTGCATTCGATTGTACTCGTTACGTTCCCATCAGTGGACTTTTCTTTGCACAAAAAAGGAAAAAAAATGCAGGCATTAGTGAGAAGAGACAGCGGTGCTTCGAAGAGGACCAAACTCGGATACCCTTCGATGTCTAGGGACGTAATTGAAAATGGAGTTAAGGTAGGGGTAAATAGGTAACTTTGTTTGAAAATTCGGACTTACCCCATAGGGTTCATCCCTTCGAGGACACAAACCCCCTCGCTCGCGCGTTGTCCACATTTCCCGCTCTTCCTCGTCGCCGGTTTCCATTTTCCTCGACGCAGTGGTCCCCTTTGAGATCAGTCCTTTTTATTCCAATCCCGCCCTCCACAATAAACCCGTTACACTTTAACACCTCCACATCTCAAATCCCAATTCCATTCCGCCATAATCTCTTCTTGGGTCCCCTCTCCTTTGGTCCCTTCTAAATCGCTTTTTAGGAGCAACCCATCTGACAAAGTTGACATCTTGGGGCCCTAAGAGCAAGTTTTATGGGAGTGCCCCCCCCTGCACTTAACTTGTAGGAACAAATAAAAAAAGATGGGATCGTTTTGCTAACTGTGCAGTATACAGCGTTGCTGGAGTCGTACTACCCAACTGTAGCGTAGGAGGCAATCCGTGCTGAAGGTCTTGTTTTGGTAGAAGAAAGCTTTGGGGTGGAGTATATGTGATGGCTCTTGAAGTCGTAGTGGTGTTTTTAAGTAATGGCTGGGCTGTGGAAGGGATATGTGTTACTGTTTCTCCTTTTTTGTGCTCTGTTATCATTTGCATAGTTGCGTGGTGATGATGCCAGAACGAGTTGGTATGAGCTTTAAAGATTTTAGTAAATACAGAAGATCGGCTATAGTAATGTCTTTCAGTAAAATGGAAGATCTGTTATTTGTTCGGTTATCAGTAATTGGATCTGTTGCCTGCAACCTTGAGGAAGTTAAATATAGTTGTGACATTGGGAAGTCTTAGTACCTGTTGCAATAAGGAAAAAGTTATGTGTGGATGGGTCTTGAAGCCCCCCGTGAATTGAGATGAGCAACTAATATCCCTTGATGGGGAAGGGAAATCCATGTGAAGTAATCTCTACTTTTCTCAATGTATTATGCCATTGCTTTAAAAAAGAACACAGACTGCAGGGTTAAGATAGTACATCCATGAAGAAACCTTAGGGTGGGTTTAGGAACCAGGTTAACTTACAAAAAAATGGGTTGTCTGGGTTTTGGGGAGAAGGTTATCTTAGACCACAAAAAATAAGGGCTAGCATAGGTTTTCTCTTTTTCTTTTTCTTATTAGAAAAAAAAAAAAAAACATAGGTTTTCTTGTCACAGAGGGAGGCAGGTTGGCTTAACCTGGGATTTCTCAAGAGGTTGCCCAAACTTACAAAAGGTCCTTTGTCTTATTCCACTACTTAATCCACTTTCCGGCAAAATAACAACATGTTACCCTTACAGGTCAACCTTTCTGTATATCAAATACTTGTAAATTTACTCTGCAAATTAACCACCTCGCAACAAAGTTAACCCACAATATCCAAAATCTTCCCCAAACTAGGCCTTGATCATTTGATATATGCTTAATCATAAATGTGCTTGCTTGTTATACCAATTGGAATGCTTCAAAATTTACTAATCTTCCAGGCATTATGAATTCTTCTACAAAATTTCATTCATGTAATAACTGTTCGTGCATTTTTGTTGAAACATTAAAGGATGGTTATCCATGTGATAACCACCTGCTTCATTAACTTACTTCAAAACCACAGAGCCATATTACAAGTGATCATCCCAAAAAGAAAAAAAAAAGGTGGAAATGCACCAAATAAAGTTTTCAAAGTAGCGACGTTCTCCCCTGGAGATGGCTCTGTTTCTTCCAACACAGATGTCCCATAGAATGGCCAGGACTGTAGCCTTCACCTTCTTTGTCCTCCCCATATAACTGTTCCTGCCTTATTTTAACTTTGATGTTTCCTTCAAAAAATATATTTAAATGAAATTGTTTTCTTCCAAGTAGTTGCCTTGTGAGTTGCATCATTGTCGAAGGAAGGACTCACCTTATAACTCTTTATCCCATGCTGGAGTCAGCTTTATCAATTTCAGGTCAATGGTCCGAGGAAGGGATGCTTGTTGGGAGCACTGTGTCATGGTTGACTCTACTCATCAAAAAGTCAGATGTAACTATTGTCAGCAAGAGTTCAGTGGTGGAGTTTACAGGATGAAGTTCCATTTGGCTTGGATTAAGAATAAAGATGTAGTCCCATGCACTGAGGTCCCAAGTGATGTGAGGGACATGATCCAGAACCTGGTAAGATCACCTAAAAAACAGAAGACCACGAAGAAGCCAAAGACAGAAAATGATGACCACAGTGGTCAGCATAGTGAATCAGCCAATGGGGATTTCCAGCCCCTTGTAGATGCTAATGATAACCATGGTGGCATTTTTCCATCCTTTTCGTCACATGATCCAGCCCCTAGCCATCAGTCCCAAGAGGACAGTGAGCTAGAGAGAAAGAGAGAACAGCTTAATCGGTCGCTCACTCAGTTTCTTGCTTACTATTCAATCCCCTTAAATGCTGTGAATAGTATACACTTCCAGAATATGATAACAGAGATTGCCAACTATGGGCCATGTTACCCAACAGCTAAAATGTTGCGAACAACACTTTTTGATGATGCAAAAGCCGAGATAATGGAAAAGCACACAAGATTAAGAGAGGAGTGGAAAGAAACCGGTTGCACCATAATGTTAGACTGCTGGTCTAATGGCAGATCCAGATCAATTTTGGTTCTTTCTGTAGCATCGCCTAAAGGGATAATATTTCTTAAGTCGGTTAAAGCATCAGGCCAGAAAAATAATCCGCAATACCTCTTTGAAATACTCAACTCGGTCATCATGGAGATTGGTGTTGAAAGCATAGTGCAAGTAATTACAGATGGTTCAGCCACTAGTGCATGTCTGGGAGGGCTTCTCTCAGAAAAGTATCCATCTTTGTTCTGTTATCCAAGTGTTTCACACTGTGTTGATAAGATGCTGGAGGATATTTGTAAGCTGGGGTGGGTAAGTGCAGTCATCCAGGAAGCCAAAATCGTCCGAGATTACATATGCGATCATGATTGGGTATGGGACATGATGAGTAGATTCACCAATGATGCTGATGTAAACCGACCAGATGCCCCAGGAAATGCAAAGGAACTTCTTCCGTTGAGATCCCTCGTGAACCATGCAGATGATCTGAAGCATATGTTTTCTCATGCTGATTGGTTATCATCCACTTACCACAAGACACCTCTTGGTCAAGCTGTTGAATCATCGATGTGCTCTGATGAGTTTTGGAAATCTGCACAAGAACTTGTCAGCGTGACCGAGCCCCTTCTTAAACTTCTGAGGATTGTTGATGTTGACATGCCAGCTATGGGTTACATTTATGAAGGCATGGAAAGGGCTAAAGCTCATATTAAGTCATATTACAATGATTGTGAAGAGAAGTATATCCTGATTTCAGAAATAATTAATAGGTGGAATTCTCAGCTCTCTCAGCTACTTGCAGCTGCGGCATTTCTTAATCCTTCAATATTCTACAATGCCAATTACAACCTTGATCCGAACATTCGAAATGACTTCTATGCAACCATGTTGAAGATGCTTCCTGAAGAGAAAGATAAAATTGAGCTGACCAAGGATCAACCCGTGTATATAAACGCGCAAGGTGCTGTTGGAAGCCCTTTTGCAATCATGGGCAGAACACTCAATTCCCCTGGTTAGAGTTCTTTGCATTTAGCATTCATTGCATCTGCTCAATATTCTCATCAAATTGTATTGAAATCTGAATATTATCTATTTACCAATGCCGTACCGTATCAATTCTCCTGTTCCCTTTGCTTCAGCTGAATGGTGGACAGCATTTGGTTATGAAATCCCCGCCTTTCAGAGGGCTGCAACAGGAATACTGAGCCAGCGCTGTAGCTCACTCCAGTGTGCATGGAACTGGACTAATTTTCAGAACTTGCACTTTCCTAAACACATCTATGTCAATCGAAGAAAGTTCAGAGATTATGTGTTTGTGCACTACAATTTGCGACTGGAGGATCTCCACGTACGTAGTACCAGAAAATATGGACCCATTGTCTTTGATGAGATTGATGTCGATGCTGACTGGCCCACTGAGTCTGAATTCGAATGCACACCCCCTGCATTAAGTAGCTGCTGGCTAGAGGGACTCATTTGAAGACCCAGGCCCAGAATGGCCTTTCAGTTGAAACAGTGCATCAAAGGTTACATATGCCTTTCTCCTCTCATGAATATTTACTTGGTGAAGGATGGCATGCTTCCGATTTCTGTGATTGCATTGGTTTCTGTGCCTTCTTTCTGTATTAGTTGCACCTTTTTTTCTGTATTCCACAGTTTTCTGGTCCGTAGGAGTGCAAAGATATATAGATCATTTCTATCACTTCAGAACACTATGCACATCCAATAACAAAGAAAAAGAAAAGGATATCTTGATTGAGTTGCCATATTTTTATAAGAACGTCGTAAATGGCAGTAATTGGCTGATCTAGAAACAAGGGATATCCATGATTGAATTCAAGGAGGTATGCACATATTTCTAATTTAAATTTGATAACATTTTACACCTACTCGTACTTATTTGGATTTTGAATACTATTCATTTAGCATATTCTCTATGATTATTCATAAGCTATCAGCAGAGTATGCGAACCATTGGAAGGATATATTAACATGCTTTTTTATATCGTTGGATATCTTATCTTTGTCTTACCTTAGTTTCTTCCCCTCTCTCCCTGGTCAACCATAAAGGACTGGATTCCCCTGACGGAAAAATTTGTCAAAATGCTTCAAGTGCAGAAGGCTGTCCGCCTACCTATCCTTGCTAGAATTAGCGTGATAAACTCTTGTTTAACCCTGGTCAGTTACACACTTTACTGCCCATGGATGCCTAAATCTATAGTGATAAAAAATGAACACATAAGAAGAACCTTCCTCCGGCAGGGGACAATGCAGCAGCCCAAATATCATCTTGTGAGGTAGGAAACCATATTCTGACCGGAATTAAATTACAGTTGGAGCGTTATTGACATTTAAAACTTGGGCAGAGCCTTGCTCACTAAAACCTTGATCAGAATGTACAATAAAAGATCCTTGGTACTGCAGGAAATAGGCAGATATTATAGGGGGAATACATTCCTGCCTTTCTTAATAAAAAAACTGGGAGCTTCTCAGAGCTGGAGTGCCCTCACTAGGAACTCACAACTCATTCAAAATGTCTCTTACCTCTCAATTGGTGAAGGTGAATCCGCTTACTTCTAGTATACAAAAGGCGATAATAACCTTGACAATCTAGCCCACATGTGCTCCAACTTGTCCAGCCTGATACCCAAAAAATTGGGCTATAGAACAGCCTATGATATCTTTGAATTTAAAAAACAATTGGCTCAAAGCTCTAGAAAGAACAGGAGCTAACTATCCAGAGGAATACCAAACAATTCAAAAGTTTATCCTTTACAACCCTATTTCTGGAAATGATCATAACCTCAACTTAAAAATTGAAGACAAACCAAAGAATTTCGTGAGAAAAGTCTACAAGGTTATCACAGATGGGGGAGTTTGACCTTCCTTTCATCCAAAAATCTGGAAATATTCCTTCCCTCTGAAGGTTTTAATTTTTATTTCCTTAGCAATGAATGAAAAACTGCTAACCCATAAAAACCTGAAAAAGAAGGGCATACAATTTTCCTCTGTTTGCTACCTTTGCAAAAGTGGCCATGAAAGAAGCCTTCATGTTCCATCCACATGCTCTTCATACAAATGCCGTTATTGCTGTTAAGGATGCTCAACTGAGCACTATCCCATAGATGTCTTAAGGCAAGACCTCGTGAATAGTGCAATTTCTGGCTTTATTCGAAGAAATTGCACTGGCGGGGATGCCTTGGAAAGAAAGGTGCAATTGTACACTTGAGGACAGATATTGTAATGCCAGCCAACTTGTAACAAACATCATAAATACCTAACATACCACCTTAAAGCTAATAATAAAAGAAGCTTACTTAGGTAGCTCGTGGGAACCCTGCAACGCAACTAATTCGTAAGTCTCATTTTCTGGATGCAGGGCTCTCTAACAAGGTAGCTGCTTACATTGCAAAGAACTGAGGCCATATCCAGCTTCCTTTCCTTTTGGCTGTGGATGTAGTTACTGTTAAAAGGGTTTTGTTGCAATTTATTGGGAACTGTTTAGATTGCCTCTTAATTAGGGATTTACTGCTAACCCATGCCAGATTTTTGGTACGTTCTACTCTCCCAACAGGGACTTCTGCTCCTTCAAATGAGGAAGAACTTGCTATCTTCTATACAGATGAATGATATGGATATTTTTGCCTTGCTCCAGAAAAGTTAAAGACATCCTATTTTTATCTGAAGTTTAATATGGACTTGAATACTGTAATATTAAACTGCATCCACATCCAATCACTTGAGCTTCTTTTGGTTGTACACCAGTTTTCTGTGTTGGCATGGTTAAATGATTTGTAAGATCTCGTAAGCTATCATTTATGTGGTTGCTTTTGGGATGAGATCTTGGACTTGAATTTGGGGACAGTGAGGTCATCCAAGTCCAAAGCGTTTATTATTCAGGAAAGGTCATACATAGAAGGGTGGTAAACAGTTACAAGTCACAGGGGAGGGAGCAAAGGGTTCATTTTCGCACCATTGAAAAATGAGATGTTCCTCATCCTATCCAGCTGCTTATGATACTGTTCATGGCCTACTACCAGGTGATGGGACCCAAGAGCGATCTTTGTAGCGTGCGGTTGGTTGAGAGGATTGATTTGTATCTGCTTTGACCTTCATGATGGTACTCCTGTTTAAAGGAAGTGATGTGTTTTCTCTTTGACCGCCTTGCGTGAAGCACGAGGATGCTCATGCCTTTGGTTTTGTTTTATTTGTCAGCGATCTAATCTAGTGTTGAATTGTCACTTTTTGAAGATAAGCACATTGAGAGTTCAGTATCCTGCTTTTGTCTTCTGCTTTTTATCACGCGGAATGAGAAAGAATATAGATATATTTACATTAAAGTTTGATAACTATAAAAGTCAGACATATGTTTAGGCTTAGTTTGATGATAAGGATATATTTTGTAGGATAAGCTTTTTACCACCAGGCTATTTTGCATTTCTGTTTAAAATGCACAAGGGTCACTCTGGCGAGTTAACCCACGACTGGGGTATGTGGAGGGATAAATTGGTGCGTAATCGTATCATGTGACATGTTGCTATCCGAGAAGAAAATGTGGATTATTGATGGAATGAGTTTTCAGGAAGACATTATTATCCTTTTTGTTCTTGGTTTAAAAGTTGGTCGGTTGTTAAGTGGTAACTAAATAGTTATTATAATGCATATTAATTATAAAATCATTAATTATTTTTGTTTACTTATTTCAAATATTTTTTTAGATTTGCAATATGGAAACCATGTACAAAATCACACTCAAACCAAGAGGTAAAAAGTTTTTCATAAGAGGGATTTGAACTAAGAAATTGCAGCACCAAGAAAAAGATGAGCAAAAATTCATTTTCATTTAAGGGGCTTACCTAATTCAAAGATGAAGACATAGCACTCAAAAAAATTTACTTTATTCCATTTCACACTAGATTCCAATTTGTACATGGTAGTCCAGGCCCAAATCCAAGTTTAATTGGGAAAATATATTTAACCAATTTATCAAAGTACAAATGTATGTTAATGTTGGAGTTCACGCCTTTATTTGAATTAAATTACGTCAATGATAATTAGGTATGATAGGTTATATTTTAATTTTAAATTAAATATTGTCAATGATATTTTAATTTTAAATTAAATATCATCGATAATTTTTTAATATTATTAGTGTAATCTATTTAAAAGATATGTGAACTTCTGTGTAAAGTACAGTATTTTTAAATTGAATCCTTTATCGAAAACTTAAGTAATTATTTTTACATCACAACTAACACTAAGATTATTATAGGACACAATAAAAATTACATTTAAGGAAAACAATTCCTCTTGGTAAAATTTCGTTATCTATGTAAGATATCACTGTAATATTTCTCAAAATTTACTCTACAGCTCTTCCCTAACAAAATCATTTCAAGTATAACAAATCGCGCTCATGATAAGGGAAAATATACTTGTATACACACACTAGGAAAGTTAAAAATGATTGATAAGATATTTAAACTTACAATTTATCTTGGCATAACAAAATGAAATTGCAATTTCTTTATCCTAAGACTTCAAGACCTTTTTAACTAAGAAATGTTTTTGATATTTATACTAATACTTATCCAAGAAGCATGGCAATTGTCAATTATTTGTTTACTACATCCCGCAATTTTCTTTAAAAATGTCGAGGAATATGGGTTAATGGGACAAATAACCTTGTCAAGA
This sequence comes from Thalassia testudinum, assembly GCA_037157565.1. NCBI lineage: Eukaryota > Viridiplantae > Streptophyta > Magnoliopsida > Alismatales > Hydrocharitaceae > Thalassia > Thalassia testudinum. Next base: position 20,088,691 of record JAZHRO010000013.1, read on the forward strand.
AAATGCCATGACATTTTCTTTAATGAGATGGATGCCAAGAAATGAAGATCAAATGCTTGATTGGCAACGATTAAATAAAAAGATGCATATTGATGATGCTCAATTGTGAAGAGAGGCAAGGCGAGACGAAGACTCAAGTGGCATCTATGGGGAAGTGGATTCTTACATGGCATCCTTAGAGCTTGCTGTGGAATTGTCAAAATGTAAGGTAGAATGGTATTTTTTTCCTTTGAGAGGAGGAATGGTTCCATGAGCTAGGTTAACCTTTATTCATCCTCAAGGGCTATCAAAGAAAACATACCCCATCCACTTAAGTTGGTCCTCCCATCCCAACCCACCACTAACATTCCACTCATCAAAAGAATACCAAGAGGAAGGTGGTGCCCTATACCTTTCTTGTGTTTGGTGGAATCTCACTTCTTGCTCTTCTTTGTACTCTCTTCAACTCCCTCAAATCCAACCTCTAGCAGCCTTTTAGTCAAAGCAAACATGATCACAACATGATCAACCGATTTTACGATATAAAATTTCTCTCTTCAAGCTTCTTCTTTGCTTAAGAGCACCACATGCAACTATAAGCCACCCAAAATCCCCCTAATCTTGATTCTATCTTTAAAATTGGAAAGGTTACCTTGTTTGGAGAGTAAAAGAGGGCTTAGCTTGGAGCTCCACTTTCTCATGAGCACCAAAGTTCTTTGCAACTCCTCCTCCTTCACTAGTAGCCCAAGTGAAGTCTTCAAGGTGAAGAGGGTTTAAGGAGTGTTCTTCTCTGCAAAAAACTCTAGGTGATCTTATGGGGCCTTCTTGTGTCTCTACATGAGAGGCAATTAGCTACAAGCATTTTGCTAAGCAACCATTCATTTTATTTCTCTTTCACTCTTAGCAATAGTTCTCATTATAATGTTGAGGAGTTAAGATCAAGGGTTAACATTGAACTCTTACACTCTACTAATTTATATTTATTTCGAGAGTTTGGAACTTTGATAAATAATCATGTTTTCTGTTAGTGCAAAGGCACCTTGATCATTAATTTTGATGATAACAAAATACGTGTATTTTGACATTTACATTTGAGTGTATAAGTTTCAGATTTAATGCAAATGCAAGCATGTGAGAGAAGCTAGATCTCAAATCCATGGCAGGATGGAGGAACTCAATGGCAGAGAAGGATCTTCGCATGGAGCGAAAGCTTGAAGAAGAAGGTGTTTGAAGAATATGATAAAAGTATCTTTTCAAAAAAAAAGAATAGGATAGAAGTGTTATCAATGTACTTGTATTTATATTTTGCTCTTTATTTTTTCTTAGAAATATTGTAAAAAGCCCAAAAATATAACACCCTAGTCCTATGCATACTTACATTATCATAGGACACTTAGGCCAATCCTAAAACCAATTTAGAAAATCAAACTAGGTTCCAGACAGCCTTATCAGACATCCAACATAGTTGTCAGACGTCTGATATCGACTTTTATGTCGTCTGACACATTGTCCAGACGACCAACCACTTAGACTGGAATCAATGCTCTGCGATCATTACCTTTAGGCGTCTTACTTATTGTCCAAACGTCCAATAAGACGTTTGAACTTTTTGCCAGACGTCCTAAAAGATGATCGTTGGCTTTTCTTAGCAAGCCAAGCTAGCACAGCCTACCATTAATTACTAGATGTCCATAGAGTCGTCCAGATGTCTAATAAAGAGACGTTGGACCAAAATCCAAGCCTTTCAGGCCCAATCCAACCGTTAGCCCTCGAGAAATCAATTCTCGCAGAAGACCTTCATCATCAAACGCCTAATAGTTAGTCCCAACGTCCAATACTTCATCTGACCACTTGATACATGAACTCTGTTTAGATCTAATCCAACATAGGAACAAACCCGCACAAAAGTAAACCCACCATTTTTAAACTAACTAGCAAGAGATCAAGAGAAGAAAAGGTGCCACTACTCTGCCCTTTGCATCCAAAAGCACCAACTCGCTGTGCGATCACGCCAATCTACATCTGCATTAAGAAAGTTCTTTCACCTATAGTAGCTAAGTTATCCTTTACTATTTAGGCTCTATAAGCTTTTTGTATTTTCGTTTTGTTTGTGGTTAGGCATTCGCATGATGAATTCACGTCTCCTTCGAGAGATAAAATACTCCTTGTGAAGGGAGTGGTTTGAGGTACGCTACCCTCAGGTTAAAGTAGCATGTTGTATTGGGGTTGAACTATCTCATTTAAGTAGTTTGATTAATAGATTTGATCAACTCGGTCGATCAAGAAATCCTAAATCGAAAGATTTAGGTGGTAATTTTTATCCGGATTAAATTTACACCTAAATATCCATGTGTCTTATGGTGAATATTTGTGTGATTACTTTTTATCTGTACATAAATTTTTTATCCTACACTATTCACCTCCCTTCTAATATAATTTCATTTTCATGTATAACAATACTTATTTATTATCTAACGAATCGTACAATCAATACTTAGAAAGCAACGAATTTAGATTGCTTTTTTCTGCATTTTACACATTAGTTGGATTTTTTTTCTGTATTCAATGATACTGCCTTATTTTAACCATTTTATTCCCCTTGTTAAAAGGTGAAGTGAAATTTCAAAGGAAACCTAAAGGCTCAAATTTCAATTACTTTTTGCCCACATCCATTACCATAAATGGATTTCTTGCAAGTACAAATAGGACGTAAATATAAATGATTCATGTTTAGGGACACGTACGTGAACTTTTAAGTACATGTGGACATTCGTATAACATATCCACATGTGGAGAACACTTGGATTCCGCATGTAAAGGACACTTCGATCGGATGAAGGCTGTTGGTCTGTATTTGTATAGCAGAGCTCCGTTATCTCACATCTCTATTTCTTTTAACCAATTGGATGTCAGTGGAAATAAACTTATTATTTGTTTAAGCAAGGACTTGGTTAAGGAATAAGTAATAAAAAATCTTAACAACAATGTGATCTCCTTCTCTTAGAAAAAAAAACCAACAATGTCATCTAGAGAGAGGTAAAATAACCTTCATTACACACTGTCGACGGAATTTGTTGGTAGAATAAAATGGTGATTATTCTTTGATGCGACGTAACAATAATGTCTCACAGTGGAAGAATTTGGAATAAACATTAGGTGGAACGATCAAAAGTAGGAGGAAGAAAAAGTGTCATTCCTGAGTTCTATGATAATTCCTCAAATCAAACACTTCTCAAAGGATCGACATGCCTTCCTGATGGAGCCATCTCTTGCCTTACCGTCCGGGAATCCACAATGTTGGGCTCATTAAAACATCGAGTATATCACTCGGCACTTGCATTAGCAAGTCTGTTCGTCTGAATCAAGCAATGCAATGTTTCTCAGATGCACCCTTCAATGTACCATTATCTTTGCTTGTTTTGCATATAGATATAATCTGTCCACCTGTAACATTGTTGTATTCGGTAGCAGGACAAATTGTAGTTAAGATAAGTTAACGATAGTTGAGGTAATTAATTGCATCTCAAGATAAGTGATAGATTAAATGTATTCATTATTATAATATAGGTAATTAAAAAAGATTGAACTAAAACTTGGAGTAAATTAGGGGCTGCTTCTAGCCCAAACGCAGTATGATGAACAAGGGTAACTTGACCAAACTTTCACCAGAATCCTTGTGCCTAAACTCCTACCGCAAAATAGATGTTTAGGAAATCCACCACTCAGATTCCAAACTAGTCGAATAACTACTCGTAATTCTTGTCTCCGTCGTCTCCAAACAGACTAAGGCTTAGTTAACGGTAGATGTTGACCTCTCTTTTTGGGAGTTGAACCTCATTTACCTAACCCAACCCCACTTTATCTCCGAAATCCAAGATAAAAAAAAGACGAACTGTCCTATCTTATCCCTCTTTCTGTCATGCAACGGCGACAGACAACTCATTCCACAAGGTGAAGATTCCGATCTGCATCTTCTTTTTTTGTTTTTTGAGTGAACTGCGACCTAATTTAGTTGCAGTGAAAGCAACAGAATTTAGAAGTGCAATCCTTCGAGAAAATCGAACTCCATTGCTTTTTGGACGATCGAGAATTTTCCAGGAGCAAAATGGAAGTGCCTAAAACCAACATTAACAATCCAACGTGGTAGCAATATCTCCGCTTTGTGAAGAACATGTCGAACATGGTATTTGATCTTTGACCAATTCGATGCCAAACGAGGGATTTGCTGACGCCATTCCCTTGGTGGCATTATGTTCAATTCAGTCGATTTAACGTCTCTACCTACAAGTTCGAACGTGGGAAGAACTACCCCTACCAAAAGATCTTTTAGAAAAAAACAAGATTTCTACTATTCTAAAAAAAAAAAAAAAAAATCAAAACCACAAAAAGTCAAAATTCTACTAACAACAAGGTTAAGCACGTGCAAGCCATATCGTGGAATGCCCCCTCTAGAGAAATGGCAAGATTAGAGCGGGCAATTCAAAATGGAATAGAAAACATGCAGTTAGAAGATGACAAGCAAATGACATACAAAAAGAGCCATTTGAATTCGAAATTAGAATAAGAAAACTGAATGACACACCAAACAGACATTTCAATGAACGACTCCACACAATCAATTTAGTCAAGCCATCTAGTAACTCCGTCCTCTTCGCCCACAACTGCTAGAATCTCAATTTTTACATCCAGCACAGCCTAATATCAGAAAAAAGTCAGGAGATAAAAAAGAAAAATTATGATCCATCAGACAAACTATATTGCAGCCTGTGGAAGTGGTTATGATCATGCAGTTGACGTGACACAAACGGAAGGAGTTGGATGCCAAGATAAAATTAATTGAAATTGTACCAGACAAGAATCCATGACTCCAGCAACATGAACAATTCATGACAGAGATAAATTACCAAGAAACCAGAACCGATTACTCAATTATTTCCTAGTATACTGAAACTAAATTTTCAAGCTAAAAGCAAGCACCAATTCCACGAGATATCATCAATACGAATGAAGACAATATTATACAAGACAGCATGTCAGTTTATCCATCAAATTGATTCCTGAATGTCACGAATGAAAAAAAAAAGGAATAAATTCAGTCAGGTTTTAAGACTTGAAGATGGATGGCAAAATCTTATAAAACTGGAATTCTTACCCAACCCACAAGGAATTGCTCTAGGCGACTCTGGGAATTATCACCCTGAGACACCTCTCATCAACATGCCCAAACAGATTTTTCTTTCACGTAAACAAGTGGAATATATCTACTTGACTATTTTGAGGAATATAGATCAGATTAGCCATCTGATCTGAAGAATATAGAACCAAATACGCCAATGTCAAGGTCAGCTCTAACCTAAGAATACAAATTAGATTCTAATAGGGACTGTCCATTTCTTTTTTTTTCCAAAGTAAAAAGGACGACTACCAAAGGTCAGTAGTCATCCACTGCATTTAGCCAGCCAACAAATTACAATCATTATGTCCACATATCAGAGAAGACACACCCCATTTACAACATTTTCCACCCATATCCTGCCCCTAAAAATAATAGCATTACGTTGAAACCAAATACACCAAATAGTCACCACCGCTCACCCATGCAAGTGTGTTCGTCTGTAGCCGACTACGACCTCCAAAAACCATTCTCAAAAATAACCACAACCCTAACAAGGTTCAAAACCTCCCAAACTACGGTAGAGAAATCACACATCCAAAAACGATGAGTGTCTTCTTCTTCACCACCACATAAACAAGTAGCATCGTAGTTCTCCACCCATCTCCTTCACTTTTTTGTAACAAGACCTCTCCTATGCAATAGCCAAAGGAAAATCCTAACTTTCAGTGGAATCTTCATACACCAAAGTACTCAACAATTGTCTATCAACTCATCAACATTCGACACACTCCCCTTCAACACTTTATAGGCTTTTGCAACCGTGAAACAACCATGAGCCCATACCAGACGATCGATAGAAGCAAGGCATGGGCGAAAGTCATGCAACATAGACAAAAGTAGCTGCAAATCTTGCATGTGAGCCTTAAAAAGTCCCTCACCGAAAGTGAACGACCAAGAATTAGAAACATCATCCCAAACATCTTCCACTATGCACCTTTTGTACTCCACAAGCCCAAATAGTCTAGGAGCCAAATATGCCAAACAACCAGCTTTTGTCCAATCATCCAACCAGAAACTAAAAGTTCTTCCATCCCTCATGATAGGGTGGAAAAAAGAAGACACCTTTTGCAAGAATGGGGCTAAAGATCTCCAAAAACATAAGGCACCACGAGGAACTGCAACTCGTTTAGACACCACAAAAATCGTACCATATGCATCTAGTAAAACTTATCACAAGAGACAATCATCACCCCCAAACAATGGGATGACCCACTTCAAAAGCAAAGCATCACAAAAAATGGCGAAATCAAGAACTCCAAGACCATCATCTCTAGTAGGAGAACAAACCATATCCCAAGGTACTGGTTGATGAAACTGTCCTTCACGATCCGCACCCTTCCAGAAAAATCGCTTCCAAATGATATCTAAAGCACAAAATAATCTCTTTGTTGGTCTGAAAATGAACAGGTAAAAAATAGGAATAGTCGATAAAATTGCCTTAAGCAAGACAAGTTAACCTCCTCTAGACAATAGTCTCTCACTCCAAGAACCCAACCACTTCCTCACACGCACCAATAAAGGCTCCCAATCATGCGAAGTAAACCGTTTGCCTTTCAAATGCAAACCTAGATATAGGAGAGGTAAACAACACTTGTTCAGCGGGACAAGAGCAGACTTGTCATTAACCACCAAACCAGATATCTCACTGAAAATAGCAACAGTCTCAACCTCCTTACTCCCACCTATTAAAAACAATGTGTCATCAGCATACTGCAAAATTGGTGCCAAAAGCAACCCATCCCCTTGCAACGTGAAACTAGAAAAGAGCCCCCCATGACAAGCCTTGAAGGTTATTGCCCATCAATTGCAATATTGACTAGAAGTGGTGCCAAAGGACAACCCCATCTAACTCCATGCTGCAGTTGTACGAAGCACCGCCTGACTTGCCATTAATCAACACAAAAAATGAAGTTGTCGTAATACATTGCTTCATTCATTGAATCCACCTCTTAGGAAACTATTGCCACCTAAGAATCTCACACAAATATGCCCAAGAAATGGAATCATACGCCTAGGAGAAGTTCACCTTCCAAAGAAAAACAATCCTCTTAAACCTCTGCCATGATGCCACCATTTCCTTTGCCAGAATAAACAATTCCTGTAATGATCTACCACAAACGAAAGCAAACTATACTGGGCTAATCAATTAGGAAGGATAGACCTTAGCCTATTTGCCAAGACCATAGCAACAATCAAATAAGTTGCATTCAATAATGCAAGAGGTCGATAGTCATCTATCCCTTCTGCAATAGGCCTCTTTGGAAGCATGAAGAAAAAAAAACTTATTCAATTTCTCAAAACCCCTGCTTTTGACTACAAACTCATAAAACATCTACATGAAGTCATCTCTAATCACGTCCTAAAACTTCCTATAAAAGAGAACTTGGAAGCCATCTGTAATAAGGGACCACCTCCTCCTCAGAGAGATCTGTAATGAGGGACTCGCATATTGTTGTCAACCGTTATCAAGTCAAACCCTGACAACCTCCATCTCCCTAGGATTCTCCTAGTAAACTGGCAAAAATGCATATCAAGTGCCTCCACAATCCGCCTCCTATCAATGACCACCTCCTCCCCAAGTTGCAAAGACGTGATAAGATTTGTCCTCCATCTTGCACTAGCGGTCAAATAGAAGTAACGAGTGTTAGCATCCCCCTCCATCAACCAGATTTGTCTGATTTCTGTCTCCAATATGTCTTAATCTTGTGGTCCTCCACCTGAACAATTCGCAAACATCACCTCTCTTCTATCTCAACGCTACAAAGAGGCTTGTTGTCTTGCATCCTATCCAACCGAGAAACACCCTCTAGTGCCTCTGCATGAGTGTGATCCCTCCTTGCCCTAACATCCTTTTTATAAAGAATCAAAGCCACTCTAAGAAGTTGAATCTTTGCAGGGGAAGTACAGGCGGCCAAAGATGTAGGGAGTCTTCCCCCATTTCTATCGTACAAAGTACTAAAATCTTACTCAAGCAACCAAGACTTCTGAAATTTGAAATAAAAGGCGAACACATGTTGCATGTTGAGTACCTTCATCATGGTTGGAAATGTGAAACGTCAATCTAAACAACCAAAATTTCACAATTCCACTTATTCTTCTATAATGAAACTAGAATGCTTCAATTTTATATTAATTTTGATTTCTTTACGGTAAATTTTCATCTAAAGTAAAAGCTTCGACCAAAACTTTTTTTCTTCAGGACCAAAAACCTGAGGCATTGCAAATCTTGGGTGTGTTTGTTTGAAGATTTGCTTCTGGGAATAGTTAGGTGAAAAGGCATTTAGTTTGATGATGGATAGTAATGGGGTTAGGTGGGAAAGGTGGATTGATGTGTTATAAATAGAGAATATGAAAATTTTAGTTCATTTATTTTTACAGTGATATTGGGTTGGCTTTATTATTTTTTATTAAATAATTACGGAAAGGTCTGTTATCTTACTACATGAGTTTGATTTCATCCTTGACATTTGAATGTCAATAGCGTCGCCCCAATGTTCCTTACTTTACCAATGTAGCCCCTCCATTGGGCTTGCACCAGATTCCCATTAGATTAAGGTAAGGTTTCATTAGAATAGGTCAATGTTTACATGTCCCTGATGTTTGAAGCCTAATGTTCACAGCTTTGCCCATTGGAGCGCCTCAAATTGCAATGAACAACTCACCCTTGCTGCTCCTCCTACATCAGCCCCTTCCCACTTGCACCACCACCTTCCCAAAAGGTAGTAAAAGTGAGAGGTTTGGCACTTAGGGCTAAGAGCATTTTTCGAATTGGTGGATGATTTTTTTTTTTGAAAGGACGAATTGGTGGATGATTCGGATGTTTGTTTATAATAACTTGCTTTTGGGGCTTTAACATGTGAAGGTTTGAGGTTGAGAGCCAAAGACCAGATAGGTTTGTGTTGTCAATAGCAACAAAAGGTAACATTGCTAGATGCTAGGGAAAGGGAGGACAACATTGGTCAAGCTAAGATTAGGGATGGTGTTGGCAATGCTCAAACATCAAGGATGACATTGAAATCACATCAAAAGATTGACAAGCGATGACTTCTATGTGAATTACTCTATTTCTATTAGTAGTGGTATAGACAGTGGGTTGGATGTATCAGTGAGTTGATACGTTATAAATAGAAAAATGAGACTTACAGTTTATTTGTTTTATATTTGATACTTTATCAATCCTTTTCTTAGTAGCAATGCAAGGAAGCCCCATCCACCTCCACTTTAACCCATGCACATTATGGCTACAAACCCACCTTGGGTGGTTAAACACCAACAAATGCAACCTAAAGACCCCAACCCCCATCCCTGACCCATATTTTTGTGGAGATTGACTTCAACTCTCTGTTCCCTCCTGTTGAAAATGGGCAGGGTTGCACCTCATCTCACCAGAGACAACCTGCATTACTGAACAAAATGTTTGACAAAAGGCAGTAGAAAGGAAAATGTGCAATAGAATCCATTGGTGCATACTATCATAACGTGTAATAAAATCCTTTGGTGCATACTATCATTTTGCTATTCGTTAATAAATAAGATAATTATTGTGGTGCAGTAATGGACTAATTTATTGCGGTGAAGGAAAAATACTTACTAAAGGATTTCTACAGTTCACAACTCGGCATTCCTCCAAAGAACCTTCCAACAGCCAACTCTCCCACACATCAAAGCTGTAACTTGCAAATACAAACTCCATTCTTCTGTTTATCTGTCCATATATAAACAACAAATTTCTCACAGATATATAATCAAATTTACTGCCTGAAAACTCATTAAAAAAATGCTCGAGTAATAACTAACCATAACGTTGGGTATTAATTTTAACGCAGCCTGTTTAAAAAAAAAAGCTAACAATGTTTTACTGTTAAAAAAGATTTCTGCAACCTTTTTAATGCACATATTCAAACTTTAGGGTTGTTTTTAATCAAGTAGAACATCTTACTTAATATATATCATAGTACTTCCAAACAAATCCTTGATTCAAATAGATGTGTCTTCCTAGTTCAATTGGCATGCTACTTTCTTCTTCATACTGCTAGTAGTTTTGACCTTCAAATCAAATTATTTTTGTGTTTGCAGGAGTTTCAGGTAAGAGAGTTTGTCAAGTGGCTGGGATAAAATAACAAAGAAATGAGAGAATGTTGCTAGGCTGAATAATCTGTAAGCACAGATGAAAAAGCAGATGCCTTATGGGAAACCATATAGAGTACAAAGCAAAATATGAAAGTACCAAGAAAATAACAAACCATATAAAAGTAAACCATATAATACAAAAAATGCTGGAGCATTTTTCATATCACAGAAGGCAACACACAACATACAATAAGAACAATATTCAGCACCCCTTCTTTGTCCCACTAGGAAAGTTAAACTTGTAAGTTCCTTGAAAACCATTCTGCGAAGGAGGAAATGCCATGTGGACTGCCAAGTGGCACAGTTTCCATGTGAACAACCCACGTGGCGTTGAGCTAGCAAATCATGGCCATGTTGCCTTTAGAACTTTAGGAATTGAGTTTGGATAGCATGCCAAGTTTTGTGTCATATGTGACAAGTTCATTTTAATTAATTGTTAGAGTCTAATTTAGGATTGAGTCAAAAATAGGAATAGTTAATTGATTGCAATTAAGTTTGTTTAGAATATGATTTATTACGATTGCATTTAGGTTTAGGTTCGGTTCTCTTTAAATAGAGTCCAACACCTGCTTTTTTTATTTGAGTTGCAATAATATTTTCTATTCCAAAACTCTTCTCCTCTCTCCCTTATTTTCTCAAGCAAGCAGTAAGTTACTATTCATGCTGCTGTTCATGTGAGCAGTAAATCTCTGGCAGCCCTCATCTCCACACAATCCAACTTCATCATTTCTCCATATGGTATCAAAGCGGGTCATCCGGGCCCCTTGATTCATGCACACGAGGAAGGAGGAAGGAGAGCATGCTCATGCGCAAGGATCTTCTCTTGTGCATGAGACACGTGGTGATCATCTCTGAGCCAAAGCCACACACAAGACTTGTCTGACACAGAGTACTCTCATGTACTTTTAGAGATCTCAAGCGACTTACACAAGGCTCCGAGGAGGCATTCAAGAAGATCCATAATTAGTGGATCTCTCGTGTACCTAACAACTTACACGGGACGTAGAAGTAGAGATAACTCATTTTTTAAGACAACGATGGCAAAAGTGGAGGCTCAAGGCACCACAGAGGCGCGAGATGGAGCCAAAGCCTAGAAAAGGAAAGAGAAGATCTATTGAGTAATGATATGGTTAGTGATCTTTATGCTTCTCCAATGGACACTTCATATCCGATTTTACTCCCCTTCAAAAGAGGAGATTTGCCCGGAGAAAAAGTGTCAAATACCATGCATGGGATCACTCATCTTTCTATCACTTCAAAAAAATCAGACACTACCTCAAAGTAAAGAAGAAACACCCGCAGTCATCACAACTTCCGAGGTTGCCAAAGGGAGCAACAACTTTCCAGGTTGCAAAAGGACTAGCAATTGATCCAGGAAGTTCATTTATTAAGGAATTGGGCAAGATGCAAATGATGGGGCTTTAACTTCACCAAAAGTGCGTAAGTCTATAGCCTACTCCGACCTTGACTTGAGGGGGAGTGTGAAGGAGGAAATGCCATGTGGATTGCCACGTGAATAGTCCAAGTGGCATTGGGTCAACATATCAGTGGCCGTGTGGCCCTTAGAATTTTAGGAATTGAGTTTGAATTATATGCCAAGTTATGTGCCACATGTGGCAAGTTTATTTTAATTAATTGTTAAGTCTAATTTAGGTTGAGTCAAAAATAGGAATAGTTAATTGATCGTGACTGGATTTGTTTAGGATATGATTTGTTAGGATTGCAATTAGATTTAGGTTTAGGTTTGGTTCTCTTTAAATAGAGACCAACACCTACTTGATTTATTTGAGTTACAATAATATTTTCTATTTCAAAATTCCTCTCCTCTCTCCCTTATTTTCTCATGCAAGCAGTAAGTTACTGCTCATGTGAACAGGAAATCTCCGGCAGCCCTCATCTCCACACAATCCAATTTCATCTATTCTCCACACATTCCGTTCTATGTATGTGGTTTTGGTTACTAGGCATGCTACATAGCATTCACAATGGTGCAGCATTATGCTGCTCCTACAAGTAGGAATGTGGTGTCTCAAGAAAGCCAGGTGTCTAAAAGTAAATCCCTATCCTGATGAAATGTGAATTTTTGCAGCATGACTCTTTCCTAGGATTCATCCCTAGTCAATCAAGTTCAAGTAATATGACTGAATCAGATATGAGCATCAAGCATTTTGTTTGTAAATCATTAGAGACTTTCTAAGTGACATTATTGCCTTTGTTTCAAGTCATTAACAAGAAGATCAAGCGATCAACACATAGCCGCAGGTCTGAAAATTTTCATCTTTTTTTATCAATTTCTAGAATGCCATAACTGAATGCATATGGCTCATTTGACCAAAGGCACTAAGAATACATGAAGGCAGATCATTTTGAAACCACTTCACCACTTCGATATCCATTTTCACCTTGAAATTCCCTGACTTAACCTCCCCCTTCTCAGCATCTTAACACCAACCTTCTCCCAAAACTCCACAGGATTAAGTATATCCTACTTACTTCTTTGTGCATCTTAACACAGTAGGCATTTGCCATCTCCATCCATGAATGGTATTCGTCCAATAATCTTTGCATCGGCAAGTCCTTAATCTAAAAGGCCTATTGGAGTTTGGGGCTTTTTAATGCCTCTGTCCTATGACACCTATCTTTAGGTCCAATGCAAGGGCCGCTCCCATCCCCTCACAACTTGCCTGTGCAAATTATGTGTCTTCCTCCTCCAATTTCTCTGTTGCCAGCACATTGTTCTGACATGGTCGCCACACGAAGTACAAAGTCAAGGTAATTTCCTCCCTCTCATCCTATGCTCTTGGGGATTAGAAGCTTAACTTCGCATCCATGTCCGTCAAATTTTCAGTGTCCTGTTCTAATACATCTGCACTTGTATTCACGTGACAGGATAACTTCAATTTGAAGTTGAAACAGATGCATTTAGATATTAAACATGGCAAACTGCATTCACAAAAAAATGCCTTCCCATCAACATCTCTTCAAAGAAACTCCTGCGACATAGTTTCGCTATGTTCATATCTGTAATATATGCCCATATGTCTTTAGTTTATATTGTGTTATTTTTCTTATCCTGCAGTGGTAGCCCATAATTGCCCAGCAGGGTTTCTAACAGAGGTAGCAGCTTTTATACCCCAACTACGTGGTGACCTTTCTATGTTTTGTCCATGATATCATCACCGTAGGTATCATCATCCACCAAAATGTCAACCACCATAACCACCAGATGTCAGCCAGGTTCCTATTGTCATTGGAGACGCCTCATGCTTACCACCTCAGACCACCACCTCAGCCTGCAGCTCACCCCTACACCAAGCATTGCAGCCTCTAAACCATCTCTTGCTGCCGCAGCTACAGTCCACTGCCTCTGCCTCCAGCTCACCCCCAAAATACCTTGGATTACTCTGCCACCTCCAGCTCCTGACCTTCTGCAACTCAGATCATCGTGACCATCACACTGCAGCCTCATTAGTGCTTCATTATTGCCCACCCAAGCAACAACTTTTCACCACCATCTTCTTTAGCATCAACTTTTACCATCACCACCCTCAACGGTCTTCATCACCAACTGCAGCCCCCCAACACACAGTCTCCCAAACAGTAGATACAAGAAGTTAGACACCAAACCTCCAACTCCCAAGAGGGGGCGACAAAGGCCAAAGAAGTATCAGAAGGAAACAATTAGGCATGATCCTAGTTTCTTTAGCTTAAGCTCTTAAATGGCTCAACATAGATCCGAGTGAAAGCAAAGAATCCATTTAGTCGACCCACTTGGCACGATAAAAGCTTCTGTTGTTATCGCTGTTGTGTAAACATTATCGGCAGAAAAAAAGTCTCCTTGTATCAGGAAAATGTGCTAAAAATTCACATAGAAGTGAACTTTTCAGGACCAAATTTTTGTATGTACATATGGTTCCTGAAAGCACCTTTAAAGAAGCTAATGATGCAGATTTGAGGATCCACGAAGGTATAAGAACATAAGTAAAGGATGGTTACCTGCCTTCAGCAATCATCTTTTTCCTTTTCAAAAACAAAAACAAAAACAAAAACAGAAAAAAAAACAAAAGAAAGAAAGAAAAGAAAAAGAACATTAGTAAAAAAACCCCATATCTTACTAGTACTGGGCCTGATATTAACTTTGATGTTAATGATGTCAGTCAACTTATAGATCATCAACAAGCACACTTTGCGAATTGATCAAGGCTAAGACCGGGCACTTCCCAGTCCAGACCAGGTGCAAAGTAATCAATATGTTCTGCAAATCTGCAAAAAGATGTATTAGATATTGTGAGGTAGTTTGACGCTAATATGAGATGCCTTGGCTGTTCAAAGTGTGTCAAAATTGACTTCTTCAGCCTTTTTTCTGGAGCTGCTTGAGTATTAGCTTCAAGGATTTCTACTACTTTGGCCCATTACCCAGCATTGATCTTCTTTCCCCATCCTTTGTAACTTGCTCCTCTGTTAGTTGTACACTCAAGTAATTGGTCAGACTCAGATAATAGGAAGGGGGAAATTTTCAAGATAAAGCCTTGCCTTTTTTGACAAATCAATCAAGGAATTTCGCGAACTCTCGAATGGGATGGCCTCTTTGAAAGTTTCTCCTCAGGATTTCTTTAGGAGTTCTCTTCGAATGCCCTCAAGGCTTACCTTGACAAGGTAATTGATTTAGAAGACATGGATATTTTGGTATATGTGCATATCTTTTATGTTGACAAGCTTCTGGAGGACAGGGGCACCTTTATTAGGATAATTTACCTTAATCCTCTTTTTTTTTTAAAAGGATAATATACCTTTCTTGGAGTACCTTTGTCGCATGGAAGAGTAAGAAACAAATTGTTGTCGCCAAATCAACTGTTAAGTCACAGCTCTTACACCATTTGGGTTCCTATGGATCAAATCCTTTTGCTTGATCAGAGTCTGTCTCTCCCTATGACTATGTACTATGATAAAAAAAGTTATAACTTATCTACCCCTAATCCATCTTCCATTATAGGACTAAGCATAGAGAAGTTCATTTTCATTTAATTAAAATTTTTGTAAGAGGTAAAAGGAGGCTACTCAAGGCCAAGAACACTCTCCCTCCCTTGCCCGCCTGCATCATTTCGTTGAAAATGCTATGACTTTTAAATTGAGTTCTACTCCACACTTTTCCTATAATCTCCACACTGTTCGACACTCTCCCAAGGAAGCACCACAAATTTCTTGCTAGCAAGCCAGGCATATATGATTTATATGCTTCAGCTTGATGGGTGTATTAGTATATATGTTTATATATCTTTAGTTTACATTGAGCTGTGTTCCTTATTTTTGAGTAATATTATATAATTTACTCACTATTCTCCAAATGTGAGAATAGGGATTATAGTAGTGGTAGCTACTACTTTTCTATGCTAATACAATATCGAAATAGCACATTATTATCATACCTCTCCTCAAATTCTCAAGGTGCAAAGCCAATAACAACAGTAATAACAAAATCCTATCACCTTGAACTTTCTTGTTATGCTAGATCGTGTTTGATGCTTCTAGTTAGCATTCATTTCATTTTTATCTACTAAAATTGTTAAAGAAAGACTTCTCGTTTTTGAAAGGTTTAAAAACTAACTGTTGATCTGTCAGACCCTTTAAAGCGAGCAATGAATCTTCTGGTGCTCATTTTTTTGACAGATAGCATTTTTTTTTTTAAATGTTGATAGACAGCTTATGATAAATATAAGCTCAGATGATTGATATTGTAGATTTACAAAATAAAAAGGCACAACTGGTGCAATTTTCTAATACCTGCAACAATTTTCCACCAGCAGCAAAAGATCGCAGCCCTATTGTATCCTGAAAATTGTGATTACGAACAATTATAATGGGAAGAACAGAATCACATCATGTGAATAGACCAACAACAATGAATAGAGTGATTGCCAAAAGTGTACCTTGTTTCTAAAACTAACAAGAAATTGTGCTGCAGGATCTCTTTTTCCTACATTAGTCATTGAATCAAGATACCAACCACCAACAGGTAATCTTTGCCGAGCAACATACAATCCAGGCTTATTTTTGGCATATAGAGCTATGACATAACCTTCTTTTAATAGTTCCTCAGATTTTTTACTTGGACCCATATCCAGTCCTTTTCTCTCAAGAGTTGAACCCAATGTAGATTCAGCTAAACATATTTGCTTACTTCTGGAGTCCTCTGAAGAAGCAAGGAGAGAACTTGAGCTTAAAACCTGGTCCCTGCCACTCTGAGCAGTATCATCATCCCACTGTGATGTAGAATTGCTGCCTCTTTCGACACTAGAAGATTCATCTGACTTTGGTTGAGATCGACGACGAGCAGATCTCTTCTTACCTTTCTTCCCTGATCTACTACGCCTACCTTCTGGATGAGAGCCCATGCTTTGTGTGAGACCCGACCCTTGTGAGTGCATACGGGGCTCTTTTGACTGGTGTGAACTTTGTCTCTTGTTACATTCAGCAACAAGCTGACTTTCAATGGGCATATGCTCAAGCAAGGAAGTTTCTTTCACCCGTCTCTCTGACTGTAGATCCTCATCAATTCCAGATTCACTTATTTCTTCCTCATCCGAAACAGCACTCTCCGGAACTACCCCATCTAAGAAAAATGACTGCAACACTGAAATAGCCTTCTCCCTTATCTCCATCCATACTTCTTCACTGTAATCTGCACTCCTCGGAAGAATCAATACATTTGGCATTTCTCTCACCTGAATAAGAACGTGGGTTAGAAAACCTCTCAGAAAGAAAGGAAGAAAGAAAAAGCTTTGCCTCTTTTTGAAACAATGGAAAAGCACTGGCATGTTATCCAACAACAAAGAAGAACAAAAGCACCCATACAGAAATGAAACCAACAAAGAAGATGAATAGAACAAATTAAAAAGAACGACAACGGACTAGAATATCTAGCTGTTCAAGCAATTCAAACCTATGGTCTTATCCTATCCAACAATTTGAACATCAAAAATGCCCTAGTCCTACTAGGTTTAATAACTACATGAAGTAATGATGTTAATTGTTACTCTAAATTGAAATGTCCAATAATGACATATCCTTGTAAATTTAATTAGTTCAATAGTAATATTAAAAAAAAGCCTTGTTTCCAGGATTGCCCCACAATTATTTCTCTATTTAAGTACAACACTTTTTTAAGCATCCTCTGGTCAGAAGCATTGATATACACACTGTCATGAAAAAGTTTTAAACAAAATATATCAAAAAGAATACAGTTGCTTTGGAAAGTGTGCTGTGTGCATTTATTCAAACTGTAAAATCCTACTTTGGGTAATACACCATATCACCGATTGTGATTGCTCGAGAAGAGTGATTTTTAGTTGTCTTAAGCATTTGTGAAGAATCATCCTCTTTTAATCTATGCGTCAGTACCCTTCTCAATCTCCCCCTGTCAAAATTCTTTTGAAAGGAAAAGGGATGACCACTGGAGATCACTAGTCATCCGCCTCATTACTACCAAAAAAAGGCACAATCGAGGCATTGGAAAAGTTACATACCAATCTGCATCCAAAAAATAAATAAGAAATTGACTTCCCTTACTACATTATCAACCCATGCTCTCTCGGTGTTGAAGATGACACCATTCCTTTGTAGCCAAACACACCACAAACCCACTGCAACTCTCAATTGTGTTGCTTGATCAGCCCAAGCATCCTGTCTGAAAGCCCTCTAGAGGGTGTTCATCGTGAGATTCTCAAGAGCCCAAATGCATGATGCCTCAAAGGACTCCCAAAGAAAGGAGCATCAAAGAAAGAGCTGATCACAATCATCTTCCACACCACGCAGCAGGAAAATGGTGTCTGTGTCAGGAACCCACTGTTTTCTCCTCATCTTGGTGACCAGTCAACCCCTTTTGAGCAGCCACATGAAAATTTTAACCTTTAGAGGTATCCTCATCTTCCAAATAATACTTCGATTTACCCCAAGATCAATACCAGCAATCACAGGTCTCTCCTAAGCAACTTGTGCACCTTTTTGACAAAGAAGACACCCCTACTCCAAACCAAGGAATCAGCCAATCCCTGCCTTGAACAAAAAGTATGGATGGTAGCTAGCCACAGCTCTAGCTTCTGAAAGAGTCCCTTCAACATGTGGAACCCATGCTCCTACATTTCTTTCCATCAGACCACTCCACATCTCCGCCACCAAAGCATGCTTGTTCGATGCTAAGGCAAAGAGACGAGGCACCCTTCTTGCAAGAATACATGTTCCTATCCAATAACCTTCCCAAAAGCTAAAAGTTTTGCTATCACCCAACACTGGACCAAAAAGATGTCAGATAAGCAACAAGACTTGACACAAGCTTCTCCAAAAAGCAGAAGAGCCGGACCAGCCTCCTATCCTCCCAGTTAAGTGTAGAATCATACGAGTCTTTCAATAAACAGTGTCAGAGGGAGTTTCCATTTTCATCAATTTAATCACCCATCTGGCAAGCGAAACATCATTAAAATCAGTCAACTGAAGAACCCCAAGGCCACCCTGCTCCACAGGTCGACACAGATCCTCCTACTTAACCAGATGTTGGAATCTTTCTTCAGGTAAGGGGCCTTTCCAAAAAAGTCTTTTCCTAATGGCATCATATTTTTGATAACCTTCTTAGGAGGCCAAAAGATAGATAAATGGAAAATCAAAACTGCAGATCAAAAAGATTTCAATGAGAGCAAGGGGAAAAGTTGTTAGCTTCGTGAAAGGGGAAGTCGAGGAGATTCATATGGAAGGTGAACTTCTCGAAGGTGTATGACTAAGTCTCCTGGTTATATCTATGGCAGATGCTCAGAAGGCGACGGTTCCCTGACCAATAGATTGTTTGGATGAAAAGATGCATCACCACCACACCACCTCCTCTGTTCTACAAAATGGCAGACCAACAGGAAGGTGGATCCAACTGCAGAGAGGGGTGAGGCAAGGATGTCCTCTGGCCCCACTTCTGCATATTGTTGCTGCTGATACTCTTGCATGGATGGCTTTTAGAGCTTGCTCTAGGGGCTTACTGAGAGGTTAAATCTAACAAGTCCTTGGTTACTCCTATATTACAGTACACAAATGATATTTTTTATTGAAGGGGCTAGGGTGGAGGTAGAACATCTAGAGTCTGGTTACTATCTTTAGAGAACTTTCAGGCCTCTCAATTAATCATGCTAAATCTATCTTCATCAACCTAATTGCCTGGGGGCCTTGAACTCTCCGAAGGGGAGTTTACCATTGGCGTACCTTGGTCTACCTCTTAAAGGGAAGCAAACAACTTATGGAGACTGGTTACCTTTGGTGGAGAAATTAGAGAAGACACTGTCGAGTTGGAGGGGACAAGTTCAATCCAAGGGAGGAAGGCTGGTACTCCTCAAGTTAATTCTGTCAGTTGTCCCAGTTTTTCACTTCTCCATCTTTAAGCCTCCCAAAAAGATAATTGAAAGAATTGAGGCCATCAGAAAAAGATTCTTCTGAAGAGGCCTAGATCACGAGGATAGGTTCCTACACTTGATCAAATGGGAGAATGTATGTAGACCGGTAAGACAAGGTGGCCTTAATGTTCTACAATTGCCTCTGATGTTCTGCATTTGCCTGATTTCAGGGACTCCTTACTTGCGAAGTGGGTAGTCAAGTTGCTTCATAATGAGAATAGCTTGTGGAATAAGCTCATGGCTGACTCTTTTTTTTGAGAGAAAAAAGGACAGTTACCAGCCTTCAGTAACCATCCAGAATAATATTAAAATAAATAACTCATGGCTGACTCTCACAGTGTCTCACTCAATTGGGAAGAAAGGAGGGTGATACTGCGAGGCACCTCTAGTTTTTAGCGAGGTTTGGTAGCAGTTATGGCACATATTGCACAGTTCTTTGAACCCAGGTTGGGCGAGGGAAGGACTTTCTGCTTCTAGGAAGATGACTAGACTAGATCAGATCACCTGTCAGCTAAGTTTCCTAAGCTCTTTGTGTTGGCTACTAACAAGAATATTCCTACAGCTCAGGTGTGAGATGGAGAAATGGTCAGGGGGTTGGATCGAGGTTGCCAATATTTGGTGGGGCACTATCTGATTTGTAGTCTGTGGAGCTCCAGGAGATGTTGGCTTTTATGGAGGATTCCTCGCCTCAGGATGATACACTTGACAGGTTGGAAAGGGCACGTGGAAACTTCTCCTCTAAGAGAGCATATGGTATGCTTAGAGGAATGGCGGAGACCGAAGATGTTTACTTGGAAGTTGATTGTAGATTATTTTGGAAAATGAAAATCCTCTTGAAAATTAAAATCTTTCTTTGGCTTTGAAGGACGAACAGATTGCCTATGAAGACCATGGTGCAGAAATGGTTTACGGGAAGTGATGCATCTTGTTCACTTTGTGGCAGGGAAAGTGAGGATATAATGCACCTCCAAGTCAAGTCTGACTGTGTGCAACAACTTCCAGCTATGGCCATGCCGAGCATAGGGATCAATTCCTTAGAAGATTTTTGGAGATGTATGCACACTGAGCCAGCAACAGATCTAATTACACGATTGAAGTTGGTAGTGGCCTTGTGGGCAATCTGGTTACAAAGAAACCAAATTATTTTCAGAAGTGATAAGAGTGAGGCTGGATAATGTTGTAAGAGACACTTTGTTTTTCATTGACCTTTGGTCCCAACACCAGTAAGTATTTCTAACTTTTTGAAGTGTTGATGGAGCATACGATCCTTTACTTTCTTGAAAAAAAAAAAAAAAAAAGAGCAGAGCCCTAGAGAGCACCCGATCACACCAACTTGCCAGTCTTTTCTCCATCCTTTCAACAAGGGGTAACCAATCCCCCACTGTAGCCTGCTTCCCTTTCAAGGGTAAACCTAAGTAGAGTAACAGAAGTGAAGCTGCAACCATATGCAAGCTTTGTGAGCAAGAGATGCTTTCCTCCTACGACATACCAAAAGGGATGAAAACCGAGTTGTTATGATTAACCTCCAAACCAGAAATAACACCAAAAATTCTAAACAATGCCACCAAATTCTCCATCTTTCGTCTCCCACGAATAAAAAAATAAAATATCATCTCCATACTGTAAAATTGGTGTCCCCAAGGACCCACCACCATTCAATGAGAAACCAAAGAGAAGGCTCCCAGAACAGGCCTTAAAGGCCATTAATGCTAGCGTATCAACAGCAACGATGAAAAGGGAGTGGGGCAAGGGGGCATCCCTGCCTAGCCTCCCTCTATGGTTGAACCCAACCCCCAACTAGTCTACCATTTACAAGGAGAAAAAAGAAGGTGGTTGTTACGAATCTCTTCATCCATGAGATCCAAAGCTCAAGACAATGCCTATGCCTCAAGACTTCAAATACCCTCAATCTGTCCCACTTTGCTACTTAAGACAACTAACATCAAGTGTGGAAGAACACCTGACTGCTTGGGATTAAGTGTTTTAAGATGGTGACACTCAACCAATCAAGATCCTAGGAGCAATAAATTGATATGTTCAAGACTAGTGGTTTCAAAAAGTGTGTAGATGAAAGAATCAAACATGACAAATTGGGTGTGATGTAAGTGCATACTAAAAAAGCAACCTCCACAACTTGTTTGATCTCTAACCTCTTACATCCCCTGTTTTATTCTAAAAGTGCTCCTACATCACCTAATTATCTACTAGCTTTACAAGAATGTCAAACAAGAGTCTAGATCTTTCAATAACAACATCTATTCACTTCTTTGTAATTTTGATAAACTCATGGCGTATACTAAATTTCTTTCAAGCACAGAACTCCATCAGCAGTTACAAGTATCAAAGACCATACTTAAATATATATTCGTCACCCTCCCATCCATTTTGTGAAAATTAAAATGGATGGCACATGCAAGTTCTGTCCAAACTGACTGTAAGCTTAAGAGCATTATCACCAAAGATATAAGCAAAGCATTCCTATCCAAAACTAATGAATTAAGTAGGTATATCCATCTGGACAAAAGAATGGAGGCTTATGTTGCACCTTGAAATTCTTGAATTAAAGATGTCATGTCCCTTAATTCTAAATTCAGTGTGAGGAAAAACCAAATATAGAACAAGGATTCCAGAAATGGCAGATATAGCAAATCTAATTTAAAATAAATGTGCTAAATCTGCTGTGAAACACCAAACTGAAAAACGAAAACAGTAGCAAGATTTATATGGAATTCCCGTACCCAAGCTTCCATCCATTGAGGTCCTTCAGCACCGTCAAGTGCACAACCAGCAAGCGTTCCATCAATTAGAAGTTGTTTCAAAGCACAATCATCTATCAACTGACTACTACCGGTGTTCACAATAAATGCCCCTGCATAAAATAGAACCTAGAACATGTTTTAAGGGGACAAAAAATCCCCTAATTGTCTTTGCACAATGAAATCCCCTATGGAAAACCAAAAGGTAAGCCAAGCAAAGGATGCACAAGTAAGAAGAGTTTTCAAAAGGAAAGTTAAGCCTACCAGGCTTTATGTGCTGTAGGCACTCAGCATTGAGAATATGAACAGTATCATTTGTAAGATAACAATGGAGAGAAATGAGATCACTTGCAGCAAGCAAATCGTTCAATGTGTCCATTCTTCTTGCAGCAGGAGGAAATGCTATGGAGCGTCGCCCCAACTTTCCATCTTCCTGAAACAAATTCATTTAAAGAAGTGAAACTCTCAGGAGAAATATTTGTCCAAGCTCTAATTTCATTGACCACCAGCATCCTGGAAACAGAACAGCGAAGAAAAAACCACAATCACAGCACAAACTCGATGAAGAACGAACAAGCTAAGCTTAGCTCAACCATTGTCCACTCTTCAATAACCTAATCTCACTGTCAACATAAGATGCCATGATGCATCTACAATTGGAAATTCCAGAACTAGGCCATTACTAAGTAGAAGTACTTGCGCTAACCAACTGAATATTTAACGCTGCCACCTCAACCACGATTTACCTTCAAAACCGAGAAACTCTACCTACACTTCACCCAATACCTCAAATTGTGCATAGATTTGCAACACTTTCTATTACAAGGATAATATTCAATGGAGAACCAAAAATCTGAGCTGGTCCACTCTCTACACTGGAATAACCCAATCTGAGCTGGATCAGTATAAATATTGCAATGCATGTACAAGTCATGATGCCAATGCCAGGTCATTACCAAATATATCTTACTGATTTTCCAGAACCCCCCAATCCTCCACAACCATGATCTTCAAAACCAGCATCCCATGCCTCAGCCACAGCACATTGATGTAAAGCACCAACCTTCTGGCCAGAGGCTCCTCAACACCAAGAGCCACTGCCTCAACGACAATTCACATTCAAACCTAAAAAAAGCTCCAAACTTTGCTACTGAAGGACCCAATATCTCAGATTGAACATCAAAATAAACCACATCCGTGCTTATAGCCAGGCTACTCGATGCCAAGCACCACTGCCTAAACCACAATTCACCTTCGCAATCTGATAAAAGGTCCAAGTTCTACTACCAACCCACCCAATACCTAATTGCATATTGAAACACAGCATACTTATGACAAATTGCAAGATTCCTCAAGCCAAGCACCGATCCAACAACTGCACCACTTCACCTTTGAAACCTGAAAAAGGCCCCAACTTTACTACCACACCACCCAATACCTCACACTCCATACCATCTTATCCACATTTCACCTTCTAAGCCTCAAAAGCTTGAAACATGTCTAACCCCTTACAGGGTAACCTCACACTGCATGTCAAAACACGACATGCTCATGCCAAATTGAAAGGCTGCTCGATAACAAGCACCACCACCACAACCAAAATTCAGCTTCCAAACCCAAAAAAGCTCCATTTTTATCATGGCCCCACCCAATACCTCACACCTCAAGTTGAAACACACCATGGTGATGGCCAATTGCAAGGCCCCTTGACACCAGCAACAACCAGCACAACCGGGATTTTTTCTTCGCCTTCAAAAGCTAAAAATGCTTCATATCAACCCAATACCTCAACACAGCACATGAAAGAACTGGCATGCTCAGGCTGAATAGCAGAATTCCTGGACACCAAGCACCACTACAAAGCAACCACAATTCACCTTCAAAACCCAAAAAAGCTCCAACCTTTACTACCACCCACCCAACACCTTACACCCCACGACAAAAACACAGCATGCCCATGCCCAATTGCATGCAAGGCCCCTCTCTGCACCAAGCACCAGCAGCACAACACAATTCACCTTGAAAAAAAAAAAAAAAAAAGCAAAGCTGCAAACTTTACCGCCATCTTACCCAAGACCTCACACGTCACATCAAAAACGTAGCAACTCCTCTCCAAGGCACCAAAAGGCTCCAAATTTTTCACCACCAACGCTAACAGATACCTCACTCTATCCCCCAACCGCAATTCCGCCCCTATGAAACGACTGAAATATCCAAGCTGTTACCCGCAGACCGCCCTTTTTTCCCTTTACCTCGCACTGGACGTCGAAGTAGAGGACGCTCATCCTGAAGGCAAGGCTCCTGGTGGCGAGGCAGCGGGCGGAGACGGACCTCCCAACGATCCCAAGCACGAGGCCGCGGCACCTGCGCATGCCCCTGCAAAGGGGCTGGATGGAGCCGAGCCACCCCGAGGCGGCGGCGGCGGAGGAGGAGGAGACGTGGCGGGAGAGCATGTGGGTACGGCGGAGGAGGCCGAGGAAGAGGGCCATGACGGTGTCGGCGACCTCCTCGGCGCGGCTGGCGTCGACGTGGACGAGGCGGAGGTCGAGGTCGGCGGCGAGGGCGGAGTCGACGGAGCGGTCAGTGGATCCGAGGCAGAGGACGAGTTGCCAGGGCTGGAGGCGGCGCTGGGCGGCGCGGGGGAGGAAGGTGAGGGAGTGGACGAGGACGGCGGAAGCCGACTCGATGCGGCCGTCGGCGATGCGGCCGAGGCCCACGTGCTCCACGGAGGCGACGCCGGAGAGGGCCTCCTGCTCGAGGGAGACGTCCTCGAGGCAGTTAAGGGAGACGACGAGAGGAGGGGCAGGGGAGGAGGAGGAGCCTCCGCCACCCGGGTGGCGGCGCATGGTGGTGTGGTGGTGGAGTTGGATGGTTTGTTGGGGGAGGAGGAGGAAAGGGAGACCGGAAAGGTGGTGGTGGTGGTGGTGGAAGTGGACGGCACAGAGGAGGAGGGGTTTTGGAGGGAAGGGAAAGGCGCCTGAAGTTCTGGGGAAATTACGGGGTCGTTTTTTTTTCTTGTTCCCTGGCAGGGAGTGGGATTTGGGTGGAGGACGGTGGGTGTTTGCCGGTGGCAGTGGTAGGATAGTGGAAGGAGTGAGGGGAGAGGTGAAGGATTTAGGCTGGAGCGGACGTGCTTGGGACCCTTTTTTTTTTCTTTTTAAGGGGTTACTTACATATATATTCCCATAATAATCGTCAAAGATTGTATTTTTCCGTATATTTTATATTTATGTATATACTTTCAAATATAGATATTTACCTTTCTACATGTATCTCTATAAAATTACATGAACTAAATAATAAAGATTTTTTTTACTAACATCATTTTGTTATTTACTCTTTCAAAAAAAAACCTCATCTTCTACCACATCCCTCCTCTACGATGAGGAGAGGGGGTAAGATTTTCGGTGAAATAAAAAATAAAAGAATGCATATATAAAACAATCCTTATTATGTGGTCTACATAATTGGTTAGGATATATAAAGGAATGTATATAATTATTTTTAAAAATATATACGTAAACATAAGATACGTAAAGATAAATATGTCTTTAGTAATAATTACAATGGTATATATGTAATTGATCTTTTTTCTCTTCTTACTTGTTAGCGGGATTTGGCTGGTGGAGGTGGTGATTGGGTGGTGAGGGAGGAAGGAGGTGAAAAGTGAGGGTGAAGGCGTTTGGGATTTCTTTCTCTTGCTTTTCAGAAAATTGATAAGAGTCTTTATGATATTTTATGAAATTTTAATATAGTTTCTAACCTTCAAATATTGTCAATGTCATTCGCAAACTTTTCAAATTTTTTTCAATTTGGTCTCTTGCTATGATTTCAAAAAGGATATGATCTAGGTAATGGTAAGAAAAGTAACTTTTGGACATTTTAGACGAAAATGACAATATCTCCTAGGCTTCTTTCCTCCTATTCTTGATATACGCTTATCTTTACTTCCAACTTCAATGGTCTCTCCCACCTCTATACCTAAACAAATCTCAATATTGTCACTTGCCTTTAGTGTAAATACACTTTTTTTTTTTTTGCAAAGGTAAGCTTCCATTAATAGGAGCCGAACACCATACAAGTGATGCAAGATACGTAAGAAATAAAAACACTAACCTGGTCAAAGGAGATGCTAAACCAACACAAAACTACAACCCGAGTTTAAAAATCAGAAAAGAAGTATCACAAACATGAAATCCAAGCAGCAATCAGTAGGGCAACCACTACATCATGCTCAAGGATACGACAGCGCTACTAGGAAAAATTCCTAGCCACCAGCACTAACGAGAAATTCGACAAAGTCAGGCACCAAAACCAATCCACATAACTTTCAATCGTAAGAAGCACAGTATCTCACATAATCCCTAACCAGTCATCAAACACAACATAAAAACATAAACCAAAAGTAGTCGAACCAAAACTAAAACTAGATGACAGCAAGCATGGCACGACCAAAAAACCCTCCACCATCCGAATGAGGAGCATCCACACCTGGGACCCTTAGGGAAGCAGCATCGCCCCCGACACCGCTCACCTAGCCACAACAACGACCGACACTACTCACCTTGACGCACCCCACCGAACGCAACTCCTCCGTCCAGCACCCGATACCGTACGCCAAGATCGGAATCACCAGACACCACTCACCTAGATGCAGCACCCCATCTGATGCCGCATGGCAAGTCACCACACTGCCATCGAACGCCACTCCAACCGATACCTAAAACATGACGACGCTACATCCCACCCTACGCCACAACAAAATCACCACCTGCCTTCCATCCCCAACAGAGATACCCCCAACGCAAGACAGTCGATGGAGAGGTAGACGAGCAAAATTTGAAGGTTAACAGAATGGGGCCCCCATCGACCCCGATCGGCCAACCAGGGACCCTAGAAACTAGGGTTCTAAAAGGGGGAAAATGCAGAGATGAAGGAGACGAAGGAAACCAAAAGGGTGCCACCAAAAGGCTAGACCTAATGTAATACTCTTGATGCTCCTAACTTAACTGAGAACTCCTAACATGAACACAGGATTGGATGGTTTAGAGTTGGAAGGGGCAAGAGCTTTGTTTTCTATTGTTTTTGAAAAGTTTTCATTTTCTTCATTTTCTGGGTGAGAGAAAGTCAAATGTTACCATAAGCTAATGACATAAAATGTCTAGGGAAGGAGGGACATATTGAAAAAATTGGACAATCTTGAGATGACATCGAGGATCCAGGAATTTTTATGTAATTTTTTCTTTTCTTTTCCTTTTTTCCAAGCATAAGTGTAAAAAAGTTGAGACTCTCACTAGGTGGGATTACCTTAGGGTCACTTGAGTTACACCTAAATTTTGCAGTTACCCTTAAGCTCCGAGATGTAAGAGTATGGAGCTTTGATTTTTACAATGGACATGACGTGGTAGTTTATATGTAGGTTACGAGAGGCATGTCGATTGTTAGGTTGCACGATGGCCTCTTGGGGTGTGTTTGATTTGGAGATTAGTTGGTCTCAAAAATATAATTGGAGTAGGATAAATATCGAGTGAAGTTATATTTTTTTGACTTTGGAAGTTATCCCTTTACGATATTTCTTAAGTTATCATAAACGGAGCCTTGTTGTGCTCTGAATGGATCCCCACACTTTTGTTGGTTTTGACTTCGATTTTAGAGCAACGACTCCTGCTAAAAGCACAACACCTCTTAACGATCTCAACTCCATTGCTTCTTGATGCATATTGGGCTTATTAATGCCAAGGCTCACAGGCTCACGACAGGAGGTGAACAGGTAGTCTCGAGTCTCTGACCCATTCCCTCATTTTTAGGCCCCCTTTGGACGTGGTAGAAGATTGCCCCTTGTTGAGGTTTTTGTTTTAAGCTTATACTTTTAACATTTAATAAATGAATGCCTCTACGAAAATATACATGGTAACATATTTTACGATTTACGATAAAAGATTAGTCGATTGAAAATTAAAATTAACTTATTGAAAAATTTAAAAAATTAAAATATATTAGTTAAAAATTAAAATATATCAATTAAAAATTTAGATATACAAATTGAAAATGAAAATATATTAATGTATTTTAACTTTTCATCAACACGAGGTGAAAAATGATTTCTCATTTGGAACATAATTGTTTACCTACAAAAAGTAATTTGTCAATTGAAAAGTGATTTTTCATCGTTAAAAGATAGTTTTCACCGATTGAAACTATCACTTTCATCTCTACGTTGCAAAATATATTTCAAAATGCATTTATTTACTTTTCCCCAATGCACTTTAAAATACATTTTGCAATGTACAAATGAAAGTGATAATTTCAACCAATTTATTTTAAGTTTTCACCGATGAAGAAATCAATTCTCATAAACGAAAAATTATTTTTCATTTAAAAAAGATAAAATATACCAATATATTTTTATTTTTAACTAATATATTCTAATTTTCAACCATTAAAAATCACTTTCAACCAATAACTTTAATTTACTTAATTTTTAATCAATTAATTCTTAATTACACGTTACAAAATATATTACAACGCACATTTCCATTCTCAAATCCCTTAAAAGATTCGAATTATGAAGTATGATGTTATCCTACTAAGTAAATAAAAGTTAACTCCTGGACCTAAGGCTACGTTTGGTAGGAAAATAGTGCTACACCAGGATAGAATAGGAGTAGAATAAGAATAAAAGGCATTTGATTGATGAGATTATAATGATAGGTATGATTATAATAATTGGTAGAATTATTAATAATTGATAAGTTGATTTTGTGAGAGATAAGAGTGAGTTAGTGAATTTAGAAGTGATGGATTTTAATTATTAAATATTATTTTTAAAATTATATGTAGAAAAAGAAAATATCAGTAGATTTTGATATGATGAAAAGAAAAAATATATATGAAAAAATCAAATTTCTTAAAATCTATACCATTTATATTCCACTCCACCTCTTAACCCTTATCCTACCTCTCGTTCCATAATTAAACGTTGCCTAAGGTGATGCACCATAGATAAAGGGAAGATCCTTGTCACATCAACCAAAAGTATCCGTTTAAAAAAAGATAGAGATCCTTTTGTAAATTATTTACTCATTTTGTGACCGATATATATATATATATATATATATATATATATATTAACTTCTCGAAAGATATACTTCCAAATCGAGATAACACCATCCCACGAAAACATACGAGACTCATGTCAAATCAAACCTCACTCATCCAACAATTTCGTGTGAGTAACTACGAATATAAATGACAAATAAATTAACTCTCAAACAACAATCACTACTCCCTTGCTTTTCCGAAAGAGAGAGCTTGAAGGCAACATTTATTTCATATATAGCAGATTTTATTTCGTCTTTGGTAAGAGTCATTTGTGATTGAGAAATTCCAAATTAAGGCAGGCAAGCCTTGAATTGGAAAGAGCATATTCCCCCAACACCACCTTAAGCTTATTCCTGATGTGATTCCATCCACCAAAGTAAAAGGAATTTTTCCATCTGCAACTCATTCAATATTATATTCCTTCTGCATTTCATCATGTAAATGTTGCATATCATTTGTTATTCTACTCTTCCAATATACCATGATCTAAATGGTACATGACATTCCATATTCTACTTATATATTTCATCACCTAAATGTTACATGATAGATAATCTTTTACAAAGAATGTAGATGGCATTTTCAACATGCTCTGTGATGCCAAATCCATGCCCCAGGCATCCCTTCTCCATTTTAATAAAAATAACTTAGTAATATGTCCAAAAATTAAATTGACACCAAGGAATTATTCTTGACCAATGAAACATTCACAGCTTCGAATGCCTGCTTGATTGCTTGAGCAAAGGATGGATATATTCTGAGTAGCCATCAGGCACCACGGAGTCATTTAGAGGATCCTTCCAAGCCTCTTTGTAAAGCGCCAAGTAGACATTCCCATCGTAACGACCAAGTGTGGAGCCAAGGTAGTGATCTGTGTAGTTGAATGCATCAACAAGCGATACCGCATTGGGCCGGAGCTGCAAATGAGAGACAGATGGGCTTGGTTAGCCTCTTTTAATCCTTGGCATCCCAGGCTGTATCCCAAATAAGAATGGTTTCAATGTTAGGTGATTCATAACTTACCAGGGCATAAAGGCACCTAAGCTGCTGTTTTGCCATAGCCCCTTGCTGCGAGGTGATGCATCCGGTAGATAGAAATTCACCCATATGTTTGTGAAGCAAGGATAGAGCATAGATGCTGCAGAGTATCTGAAGTTGTTCTTTTACACCGGATCCAGGGATGTCTTGCTGCACCTTCTCAATGAACCTTGGATGGAAAAGAGTGTTTTGTACTGTCAGGCATAGATATTATGACAGATGGATTTACTATCAGCATCACTTATTAGCATAGCTGTGGGAGATAGATTTGCTACTAGCATTACTCGTCAGCATAGTCATAGGAGATGGATTTGCTATTAGCATTACAACCATTCTTATCATATGGACATCTGGCGGTGCCAATCATCTAGATCTCTCTTCTACTTCTATCATTGTGTTACATTGTGATTTCAACTTTGACAATGGCAACAAAAAGAGAATCATTCCAAAATAAAAGGCTAAATACTTCAAAAGAAAGATACAACAAGAATGCGTGAATTTACACTTTGAGTAATTCTGAAGCTGTAACAGACTTCTTGACGTAAGGAGATGTAAAAGTTAACATACAATTATATTGGCCAAGAATTAAAGACTGCAGAAAAAAATATCACGCTACCTAACTACTCCTTACAGTCATCATTCAGAATTCACAATGAACCAAGAAAAATGTGAAAATAGCTATCAATGTGCCATCCAGCCACAGCGTTCTAGCGTGAATGGCTTGCATGATCTTAATTATGCCAGAATATCTGTTTGAAAAGAAAGATGCTGAAATCCCAGAAAACTTACTTGGAGACTACAATCAACTCGCAATGAGCTACGGCTGCCTCCACCAACTCGGCAGAAAGCTCAGAAAACCCTTCACAAGATAATGTCACGTTAGTGAACAGTGGAAGAATGCTAAATTGTACACCAATTATGTGGACAATTGTAAATAAGCAGGGACGATTGTTAAAGAACAATGTTGAAAAAGTACCTTCCTCTGCACTTGCTGAATCTCTTATATTTTGTGCGCATGCAAGAGCCATCCTAGCAGCTCTTGCCTCAAACACCTCAAGTACTGTTGAATGTTTCAACCAGTCCTCGGCTAAATCACCAAAAAAAAAAGGAATTTTTTTATGAAATTGGACGTCTTGTTTTAATTCTAACTGCCTCCAACACTAAGCTTGAAATTGTGACATTCATTTGGAGCTAAACCAGTAGTTTGATGCACAACAGCAGAAAGAACGGGATGCATGACATCAGGAAGCCAAATCAAAACTATCCAATGTTAAGCTAAGCCTCATTCGTTTGGCAAAATAGATGGGTAAAAATTCAGAAGGCAAGGTTGATGAAAGCAGCAAACATATTTGACAAGATGAAATATACCTTGATTAACATCACAAACACAGTTTAGTAAATGCATTGCTCTTCTCATGTACGCTATTGTACCAACAGGCTCTCTTCCAGGTAATTGAGAAGCAGTCTTCATGAGAAATCTTGCAACCTGCAACGTGAACCATCTCAGTACCCTATCAGGTCAAAAGAATAACAATTTTCAAAAGAACAATTTCATATTTTTAAAAGAAAAATCTCAGTATGCTGTTTAAGTGAAAGGCACTTGTCGAGATACTTATAAATTACAAATTGCAGAAATGCCAGAAAGAGCAGTCCCAAGTATTAAAGACTCAAATCTTTTTTGGGTAAAAATGTCAAAAAAATCCTAACCAACTATTTTCAGGATATACAAGAATGAAGTTTTTGGCCAATTCCTAATTGATCAAAGAATATTAAAACTCACTAACCTGTAGCAGTAAAACTGTGTTATCACCCTCATAAGTGCAAGTAGGAACAAACACTGCAAACAGTTCAGGAAGACCACTGTTGCAAAGGTAACCCTGACCACCACACATCTTTCGGCACTCCTCAATTCCATCCTGCAGATGAAGATTAAAATTACAGAAGAAAGGACAAGGAAGAGAGGGAAAGAAACGAAGGAGAGAATTAAAACAGCATAGCATATATCTAGCTAAATTTGCTGACCGCTAAGCAGGCTCATCATACCAGAGTAGCATAAAACTGAATGCACATATTCTTAATATGCGTAGTTCCATTTTTCTTAAATGCCTTGATCTAGAGGTTAGAACATTACATTGTGCAACCAAACTACTACTGGTTTTTATCACAAGCTAGCAACTATACCCAAGCATTGCTGATTTTTGTCAAAATCTAGCAACCATTTCAAATATTCATTTCATTTTGAAAGAACAAAAGCAAACAATTTTCTAAGACTTAATAGTATACATATATCACAATATACATTATCAAATAAGTGAGTACGATATCAGTGAAAAATAGACTTTATGATAATAAAAATGAGATAAAATAACTATGTCTCATAGCAATCCCCGCTTTTAGATATCTACATGATAGCAAAGGGAAACAAATAAGATAGAACAGGCTGCTGGGTTTGAGAATCAAGACCTAAAGTCTTCCAGACACATGTAAAGGCCATGTTCAGAATCAACTGACATAACATGTTAAAATTTTGGACTTACTGATGTGACGCTGGTTGTCAATGATTTCAAACCAGCAGTGCAAGCATGCACCTCGGGCAAAGTAGCGAAATCGCCATTCTGTAGTCTTCTTGTTACATCTGTGTATAGCAATTTAAGCCATTGGCCAACAACTCTGAAGGCGTAAGCAGAAGCTAACAAGGGAAAAAGCCTGCTCTGCTGAGTCTTATAATCAATCACCTGATCGGCACAACAGAAAGCTCAAACACCATGCACAAAATGAACAAATGGACACAGAATTGAATGAGAACATTGAGAAGTGTGCAAAGAAATTATTTTATTAAATGACCACAGATCAAAACACATAAGCACAAATAAACAACAAAAGCATCAGATAGGTAAGACCGAAAAACTCCATCAAGTGGAAGTCAATCATCAGGTAGAGAAAGTTGGAATAAATAGTATGAAATGATCTTAAAAACTGAGTGTCTGAGCAAGTGATAAATGTATTTCACCTTTTTAATAGATACTAGCCTTAATATTTGGTGGTGTTTTCTATTTTCTGTGTCAAGACCTCTAATTGTCTCTCTTCCGCAAACTGTTCTTCATATTATGGTAATGATTAGTTGCTGCTTCTTTTTTTGAAAAGAGGTTCTTTTAAAATTTTAATTGATGAACAACTATAAATTTCTCTAATAGAAAAATGTAGGGTGCAAGAGACTGCCAAAGAGCAACTAGATTGGTGGTAGAGATGATTGCCAATGATGAAATAGATCAGTAAAATCATGAGCAAAATAATACCAAGGGCACCATGATTTACATGAAAAAACTCGAAAGGGAAAACCGCAGGAGAAACAACCAACAGAGCTGGATTATTTCATTGAATCTTCTCAGGAGAAAGATAGTACTATATTGGCTTTCTCATAGACTCACTGAATCCTCGTTCTACTCAATTCTATTTTTAATCCTAAGAAATACATGACTCAAATTATTAAGTAACATGATGCTCAGCACTCCCCTTTAAATCAGAGCTTATCAAGCTCCAGAACATTGCATGAGAAATAGAATTACGCTTCCCTCTCTCAATAGGCCTTTAGCAAATGGAGCAAGAGTATTGATCCTCAGGCAGTTAGATAGAATGTTCTCCAAGAAGACAAGTCCACCACCCCCCACACCCAAAAAAAAAAAAAAAATCCTCCAAAAAAGTTTTCCACTTCAAGTACAGTTTCTTCCAAATTGAGTAATGAGATAAGCAAAGACCTCATCTCCAAGTAGACAGTCACCAATATCAAGAGTCACTCTTTCATGTTGACTACGGAGACGAGTGAAGATTTTGATCTCCAAGTGGAAAGCCTCTTACACAAAAACCACACTAAGAGTGGAAAAAACACCTCAACAACTAAAAGATTTGATTAAGGCTAAAAGCCAGAACTGTCAAAGAGGATCACCTGCTATATTGTTCCACCAAGTAAAGTGTGGAGATAGGAAGAGGCATATACCACCAAGAAGAGTTCAACTAAAAGATAGGAAAAGATACCTAGCTCCAAATAGTTTCTCCCATACAGATGCCTCAAACAAAATAGGTCTCTCCTACATGGGAACTCAAAGAGTTTTTTTTAAAAAAAAGAGGAAGGGTGGTTATCAAGTGGATAACCACCCAAATTCATTCATCAGTGCAATCATATCAGGCTGGAGAAGATTGTTTTGTAGAGAGACCATAATTGCCACCGGACTTCTAAACCATTAACTACTTGACCTCCAACAGTATCAAAGGTCGTCAACTTGAGGTAGATGGATACAGAAGCATTTGGCGAGGAATTTGAAGTTTGTGTTTCCCCTCTCCCCCATATGAAGGGAGACGATAACATGTTGGGGACTTATACCATATTTCCACCACTTTTCTTATCTTTAAATCTGTTTACACCTCGTCAATGACAGTTATCTTTTTCTTTCCTCAATCCACCATAGTTGCTGGCAGTTTGTTTATTGCCCAGCACTCAGGAAAGTCACCTATTCAGAGGCTTTTTGTATTCTAAAGGAAATAAAAGGTCATCCCATGCATGCCCACAAGGGACCACCAGTGAGATGCTAGTGGAGGAAGTTGGGGTTGAGATTAGGTCCACAGAGCTCTCTGTTTGGGCCAAAACATGCACCAATGGAATGAAAATGGCAAGTGGTTATAGATCTCTTGAGCTTTTACTTAGGGGTGACTACATCAAATTTGTGAACATGCATGAATGATCATTCCATCCTCTAGAGTACCACTGATTAGAAAACATATTCAAAGAAGTGTTCTAGGCATTTCATTAAGCTATCAGGAATCTAAAATAAAGTAAGCATCAGAAAAATGGCAATGATACCTGAGTCTCAGGACCACGACCATCTTGTGAACCAAACTGTCTTCGAATAGCACTGTATCGCACAGCTATACAAACAGCTCGAGCAAGAGCACTTGAAGCATCTGACACAATTGACTGCCGAACATAAACCATTGTTCCGTAAATTAGTTGCTTGGGTACATTTGACTGTAAAACCTCCCCCTCTTTAGTAACTTGTAGAACCCTGCAGCATTGTTGGGTTAGTCATGCATCTCAAAGAACAATAGGAAGCAAGTGCTAAAGAAGTGACTAGGCTGGTTAAGAGCAGTTGTATTTAAACATGAAAGAAAAATCACCTATCAAAGAAGTTTAATTGACGGATATCTAGCTAAACAAATATCTTTCCTTTCAGTTAAACAAGTATCTTCTAATCACATTAATCATATCAATGTACTTTCCTACTTTAACCAACCTCCATTTATTAAGTATATGACATCTCTAACAATTCATATTGTTAAAAAAATTTGTTTCTAGTATTGACAAAGAAAAAGATCTTTTCTGTATAGAATGCATTCCAATGAGTGGTGCAGTCTAAACTGCATCAACTCACACTTTGAGCTTCCATTCTGTTATGTTACTCTTTGTACACCTTTCGGGTGGAGTTCCTCTCTCTATGAATCATAATTTCTTTTGACTCTCTCATCTTATCTAACACCACAATGCAATCAACAAATAGCATGCACCATCATACCACATCTTGAATTTGCATCATTGATTCATTCATTGCTAAATTAAAAAGATATAAGCTCCAAACCAAGGCTCAGTGCAAGTGAACAGTGGTATCAAAGTAGTTCATGATTATTGTAAGTCCTCGCACAAGTTATACCTATAGGATATTGTCCTTTATAAAAGAAATATAAGAGAGAGAGAGACCTCGTGAGGTATCTTCTGGTGATGTTTTTTAGGGCAAACAAATTAAGCAATAAAATAAAATGTAATTTTAATCCAATATCTCTGGAACTTTCTTTTTAATGGAGCTCCCATAGGTTGGAGGAGGGTAGGCACCATCCGGAAAAGTTCAAAATTACTTTTACTTCTTTCTGAAAACCACTCCATATATGACTGAATCTGCTAGACTAATGTAAAAAAAGTGCAACCCCACCATAAAATCACACCAAAAGAGAGAGAAAAGGAGAATCCAAGATAACAAACCTCATCAACATTTGATCCCTAGGTATGTGAACATGATTCAGTCGTAGAACACCATTATCCATGGAATTATAGCCACCATTGCCAAATTTCGTTCCAATGTCACCAATGATAATACCAGGATAGGGTTGGTGGTCATCTAAACTTCGCAATTGAACTATGAAGCCTGGAGGATATTTTTAGGTCTGTCATATATATGAAAGACGTGATGAACAATTAAATTTTTGGAAAGAAGTTTAACATTGTACCATGAATCCCATGGTCCTTCCCTTTGACAATGAGCCTAGCATAAACAATTGCATGAGTTGAAGCTTTCCCAAGACCTCCAGGCCACCACTGTTTTAAGTACCAAATTATTCATCACCAAAAAATCAAAATGCACTAGTTAACAAGAAGTTTAAGCAAAACCTCTTCATAAGGAATTAGATGTCCTTTAGTTCAAAAAAGAAATAGATGTCCTTCATTTTAAAATTTCATTTGTACTTCTATAGTTCAACAAATTCAACCTCTGTGTCATGAATCAGAGATTTTAGCATCTAGTATTCTTTCAATAAAAAAAGCAAGAATTCTTTCGACAAAAACCATCATCAATAAAAATAAAATTACAGAAGAAAATAAAGACACCCCGTAGGTTCATCCCATTATTTGGAAGCCATATATCTCTTCTAAAAAAAATTTTTTTGAGAGAACTCTTCTAAATATATTTAATACCATATCCTTCTTAAACAGAGTCAATCAAAAAGACAACATTCAAGAGTCCTGAAATGTTGAATACTGGAAAATGCTGAGAAAAGACAAAAAAATCTCTAACAGAAGCTTGCCATTCTAAAAGCAAAGCATATGAAAAATTTTCAAGGCTATTCCTACAAGAGACCGAATGCCCTACATTACATATATCATCATGATGAGGTTGCCCTTTTTTCTGAGGAGAAAAACGATGATCATATAGGGTTACTTTTTTGGGGTTGCTTTGTTTAGGGAGGCTTGCATTCAATTTCAAGAAGACCAGGTGTCCCCCTAGGAGCCTTGAAAATAAAAAAATTAGTAAATCTAGAATGGTCTGGCCGGTGCATGTTATCATAACAAATCCCTCCATCTCTTGCCAGTTAAGAATTTGAAAATTCTGTAGCCATAATCACATATATATAGATTCCACTCCTCAAGTTAACAAGTTCAGCTATGGAATTTCTTGGTTCAGCATAATATTGATGAGTGCTAAGTAAGAGAAGCCAATTATTACCATCCTTTAAACAAAAATTAGACTATAGAAGCACGGTGTTCTTTGCAGAGGTAAAGAAGAAAAAAACGTGGTTGCTTCTCTATGACAACAGATGCAAGTACCTCACCTTCAATCCAAAAAAAATTGAGTAATTTGCAAACAGTGTTCTAAACTATTGGGAGTTGACCTGGTAATTATTTCATAATATGTTAGCACGAATCATTACAAAACTGGTCAACATGATTGGAAGATGACCCAGATGCCCATGTAAAATGCAGAAACTCCCCTCTCAACTTAAACTCTCTCCAACATCAGCTCCCTCCTAAGAATCTACTTCCACAGCCTATTGCTCTCAACACCTTCCCCAATGCATCCGCCTCAACTTCGCCTCCAATAACCTCTCTATACCATCTTCCTTCTCGCCAACAACATCAATGCCTCCACGCCTTACCTAAACTATGATGCCTTCTCTAGTACCACTCGTTTTCCTCAAACATGGTCTTGATTGATCTACACGCATATATATTAATCAATCCATCACAACCATAAACCGCTTCCGCATCAAATTCAATTACTATATTCTAATTAATTACCAGGAAGGTCCCACAAAACATTGTAGATGCCCACATCTGCTGTAGTGGAAATGAAACAGGGGGTTGAGGTTGCCTTGTTCTTGACATAATGGACTATTAATTCCTCATCTATGGAAGGAACTGCAAGCTCAATGGAGAAGTTGCTATCAGTTCACTGTCACTAAACTAAGAGAGGCACTGAGAGGAAGAGGATATTGGACCCATTTGAATTTTTTGAGGGAAGAGGTGGTGCATGGTGTTATATGGCTATGATCCCTTGTTTTCCAAGAGCTAAAACCTCAACTACCAAGATTCTTCCCAATCCAAAATCTCCTTCAATAACCTCCCAAGTTCATCCTATAAAAGCTCAGACCACCCCTTCCCCTCGACACCTCCCTCAACATCGACTCCACGGCATCCCCCTACCTCAGTGAGGTCTCACCTCTAATTAATTCACCACTACCAAGGCCAACGACAGCAGGATCAAGAAGAAGATCTTCAAAGATGCAATCTCCAAGATTAATCTTCTTGCGTCCAAGAAGGGACAAGGGCCTGGGGGGTGTTTTTATAATGGTTGTCTTGTCCTGTTAGATCTTGCCTAAATTTTCTTGACATAGGTAACACTTAATTTTATTGGTTCCTCAGCTCTGAAATTGGTGGCTTCTTGGATCCTTGGACGTGCTTTCCTCTTCCTTGAGACTTGAACCACCTAATTTTGCTTGTAATCTGACTTGCTTTATAGGGATTTCTTGAAGGTAAAGGATGACTACAGGAGGTTGTAGTCATCCGCTTCAATAATTAATAAAATATTTACAGATGCGATGCCCAAAAGTCAAACAGAGAAAAACCTTCCCTGAGCACATTCTCCACCTAAGCTCTCTACCCCTAGAAAATCGTAGAATTGTGTGTTAATATATGTTGTGTGGTCCTTTTTTCTTATTTGTAAGGACTATGGGTGTTTTGTCTCTCAAGAACATTCATGTATTTTTGACTCTATGATCTTTCTCTATATAAGAGAGCTTTAGGGTTTCTAATGAAATTGACTCATATTAACCAATTTGGTATCAGAGCACTAATCCTAGACCATGGTTCTAGGTATCCCACCCCTCACAACCTCCAAAACCCTAATCACCTCTTTCTCCCTCGTGAGCGACAGCGGCTCCCAGCGAAGCTCCGACGACGCACTGCAGCACGCGTGGTGGTGTTGTGGCAGTGCGGGTGAGCCTGCTGCATCATCAGCGGTGCTCAGGCGACGCTTGCTGCAGCGAGCTTGGAGGCTCTCCTAGCCTCCGACGGCGGCACTGCATCGCCTTGGTTGATCGCGGTGGCACTGCAGCAGCTTTGGGGCCCTTCCTAGGCTCTAGCGGTGGCGCTGCAGCATCGAGGGTTGCTCACGGTGGCGCCGCGATGCCCTTGAAGGCCAATCTAGCCTCTGGCGACGACGCAGCAGCTGCTTGGTGGACCTACGGCGGTGCTACAGGCGATTGGAGGCGGCGCAACAGCAGCTAGGGCTACTTGTTGGGCCTGCAACATCGTGCTGCAGGCAATGCTAATCCACAACAGCCATGCAGCGGCCTCCTGCAGCATTGCTACAGTGATCTGCAGCGGCGATTGGCGACGCAGATCAATGGGGAGGTGGTGCGCAGTGATCTGATCGCTATACAGCAATCGTGAGGACCTCTTTACCCTGATCTAGAAACGTAAATTTGTAATGTAGGTCTGAATCTGATTGATTTCATCTTGTGGATGATTTCGTGGTGATAGAAGCTTGATCAAGACATCCGGATTGCGAAAAATGGCTTCCGATGATCAGACCGAACTGTCATCATGCTCAGTTTCTGACACCGAGGTACTCAAAAACCCTTTCTTTGGTCTTATTGTTAAGTTAGATGAGATCAACTACCCGCAGTGGTCCCAGACCTTTCTTATGACCGTCAGAAGTCATAAAAAGAGCCATATTCTTACGGATCTGGAGCCTGAGAACAAGACCGGCATAAATGCTAATTGGGATAGCGACATTACCATAGTATGTGCATGGCTGATGTAGATGATTATTCCCCGCATAGGGGATGAGATCATGTACTACACTACTGCGATTGAGATGTGGGAGTCCTTGCGTGATACATATTCACAAGCCAAGAACTCCACACGAGTTTTCAGGTCTTCTATGACCTTTTCTATCTACGTCAGGAGGGACGTACACTGTCACAGTATTACTCCCTCATGAAGGGAATGTTGAAGAGGCACTACTCATACCTGCCAAGGTGTGCCTGCAAGTCCTGGAGTTTTAGGAGACAATTGGTTGTTTCTCTTTTCTTGGCTTGCCTTAGACCTGAGTATGCAGTAGCCAGAGATCAGATCCTCACTGCTCCTGAGCTTCTTACCCTAGAGGAAGCATATAGTTGGCTTAGCAAAGTTACAGTACTCACTCCTATTCCTGACATGTTGCTCAGTTATCTGCACTAGTTGTGATCCCTGGACGTAGTAGGGGTACTACTTACTCTGCACATGGTCGTGGACGTGGACACTCTTCTGGTACATGTACCAAGACTCCGTGAACTTACTGTGGCATACTTGGTCACGCCGAGACTACATGCTGGCAAAAGAATGGTAGGCCACCAGTGGCCAATCAGGCAACTAAGATCTCTGATGCAGCTCTTCCTACTTCTGATATTAGTTCCTTAAGCACTAAGATTGAAAACTTGCAACAACAGATTGCTCAGTTGGCTCAGGCGTCCTCTCAGATTTCAGACACTGCAACTGTGGCTTCCGCTTCAGAAACACCTACAACTAGTGTATCGCCACTTCTGTCTTTTGGTGAGTGGTTGATTGATTCTGGTGCTTCCAAGCACCTATGTGGCGACTGAGGCTCTTTCTCTCAGTTAGCACCTGTTACACCCACCAAGATAGCACAGGTGGCTGATGGGAGACACTCGTCACTTGTTAGCAAGGGAGATATGTCATTATATCATACTTTGAGACTTGTAGATGTCTATTACGTGACTGATTTTCCTTTGAGTTTATTGTCTGTTAGCAGCATCACTAGAGATCTCAACTGCCAAGATATTTTTGATGCGTCCTCTTATGTCTTATAGGATAAATTCACTAGGAAAACGATTGGTGGAGGACGTGAGGAACATGAGGTGTACCATCTAAGCCATAATGCTTTTGCTACTTCTACTACCAAAGGTCTTGCTTCTGCTGGATCTCCTCTCCAGTGGCACCACCGCCTTGACCATCTACCCATTCATCGCCTTAGACGTGTTCTACCACACATCCCCTCCACTACTGCTCTCACCTGTGATGCTTGTCAACTTGGCAAGCACCACAAGGCTAGTTTTTCCAGTTTTACCTCTATTTCGTCTGTTGTTGCATTTGATTTGATTCATATGGACATGTAGGGTCCCAGTCGTACTCCTGATCGACTTGGGAACAAATATTATCTTGTTCTAGTTGACTTTTCTCGTGTTTCTTGGATGCTTCTCTTGAAAAATAAGTTTGATGTGGGACAAATTATTGAGAACTTTATCAAAGAAATAAAAACTCAGCATTCTTATTTGGTGAAGTGCTTTCATTCTGATAATGCCTTGGAATTTTGTATTTTGCATTTGCGCAATTTCTTTTCTAGTTGTGACATTATCCATGAGACAACATATCCTCATACCTTTTAGCAAAATGATGTTGCTGAGAGGAAACATCGCCATGTTCTTGATGTTGCTCACACTTTGTTAATTCACCATTCTATCCCATCTCTCTATTGGGGTGATGCTGTTTTGACTGCTTATTTTTTTATTAACCGGATGCCTAATGCTGCATGGCATGAACGGATTCCTCTTCAGGTCATGTATCTTGATTGTCCCTTGTTTCACGTCACCCCTCAAACTTTTGGTTGTATTGCCTTTGTCCATTTGTTGGGACCCGGTCAGGATAAACTAGCATCAAGAGCAGTTAAGTGTGTTTTTCTTAAGTATACCCGAACACAAAAGGGATATCGTTGTTTTGATCCGCTTACTTTTCGGTACTATGTTTCAGCGGATATTACTTTTCATGAGACTGTACCTTTCTTTTCTGTGACGGTTGCTGAGATGCCTCTTGAGGGTAATATGACGCCTATGCCATATTCTCCAATTCGCTTTGAGAGCTTTCCTGAGATTCATGTCCCAACCACACCACCACCACCTCCTGGTACGCATCTCTTTCCTCACCTGACTGGGTCACTCCAGACATATGTTTGCCCTCATGCTACCTATAAGGCACCCCATCCTCTCCTTCACCATCAGCTTCTCAGATGAATTCTTCAGACACTAATGTATGTTTGTCATGTGATAGTCATAGGGACAAGACAAGTAATGTGTCAGGTGATGATCTTAACCTTCCAATAGCCATTCGGAAGCGACCACGGACTTACACTACTTACACATGACGGGACCACTTGCTACTGATACTCTAGCTCCTGGATTTGCTGGATTTACTCAAGCATCAGCTACTACGCAGATTCGAGCTACTTACTATAAGGCCATGCTTGATCAAAATGATGGGCAGCCATGGAGGATGAGATGGTCACCCTTAGTGGTCATGAGACTTGGGAGCTTACTCCACTTCTTAATGGTGTTGCACTCGTTAGCTGTCGATAGGTATTTACTGTGAAGTTCAACCCTGATGATGGTGTTGCTAGGTACAAAGCCCGCCTCGTGGCAAAGGGGTTCACCTAAACTTATAGGGTGGACTTCTTTGACACCTCTCCAGTTGCCAGACTTTCCACAGTCTAGATGTTGATTGCAGTGGCAGTTCAATTAGATTGGCCCTTGCACGAGTTAGATGTGAAAAATGCCTTCCTTTATGGTGATCTCCAAGAGGAAGCTTATATACAGCAGCCACCTAACTTTGAGAGTCAAAGGGAGTGTGTATGCCGATTACGGAATGCTATATATGACCTTAAACAGAGTCACAGGGCTTGATTTCAGATATTGTCACATGTTGTAGAGGCAACTGGATTCAGAAGATCGATAACTGATTTTTTAGGTACTGTGGTACTTTTTGTTTATGTTGATTTGATCATCACAGGGGACGATGCAGGGTATTGCTGAGGTTAAGCGCATCCTAGCAAAGCAATTTGTCATAAATGACCTAGGGGTGTTACGGTACTTCCTTAGGATTGAGGTTTGCTCGCAGTAAGGAGGGTGTGGTCTTGTTTTAGTGAAAGCATGCTTTAAATATCTTGCAAGAGGTTGGTATACTTGAGGCCAAGGAGGCCAATATTCCTATGGACCCCAAGATGTCACTCTATGATGAGGATGCACAGGTGGTGGACAGCAGACGGTATAGACAACTTGTGGGCAAGCTGTTGTATCTTATTATCACAAGGCCGGACATCTCCTTTACAATTGGGAGACTGAGTCAATTTATGGCCAAGCCAACACATCAGCATTGGGATGCAGCATTGATGGTGCTTAAATATGTAAAGAAGGCTCCTGGGAAGGGTCTCTTCTTCTCAAAGGAGCCCTCTATGACGATGGTTGGCTACTCAAATACAGACTATGCCGGATGCCATGTGGATCGTAAATCCACTACTAAGTTATGCACCTTCTTAGCAAGAAATTTGATCACATGGAGAAGCAAGAAACAGGGCACAGTTGCAAGATCTAGTGCCGAGTCTGAATACAGAACTATGGCTCAGACAACTGCTGAGATAATATGGATCAGATCCTTACTTATTGACCTACAGGTGCAATTTTCTAATCCCATGGAGATGCAACATGATAATAGAGCAGCCACCTTCATTGCCAACAACCCAGCATTTCACAAGAGAACAAAGCATGTTGAGGTTGACTGTCATTATACCAGGGACATTATCCAGAAGGGGTTGCTATATACCACTTCTGTTGCATCTGAGGATATTTTCACCAAGTCCTTGACCAGATCTTCATTTGATTCTTGTATATCCAAGCTGAGCATGATAGATATCTATGCTCCAACTTAAAGGGAAGTGTTAGCATATGTTGTGTGGTTCTTTTTTCTTATTTGTAAGGGCTATGGGTGTTTTGTCCCTCAGGGGCATTCCTAT
This sequence comes from Thalassia testudinum, assembly GCA_037157565.1. Classification (NCBI taxonomy): domain Eukaryota; kingdom Viridiplantae; phylum Streptophyta; class Magnoliopsida; order Alismatales; family Hydrocharitaceae; genus Thalassia; species Thalassia testudinum. The sequence continues at coordinate 20,133,173 of JAZHRO010000013.1, forward strand.
ATTTTTTACTCTACGGTCTCTCTCTATATAAGAGAGCCCTAGGATTTCTAATGAAATTGACTCATTTCAACCAATTTTGTGTTGAACCCATATTGTCCAAAGCATACAACAATCCAAATGTCGGCAGTCGTCCCAGAAATCCTCCACAAATGATGTGGAAACACACCTTAAACCAAGGCAAGTCCACACCTAAGCAAGGAAAGAGGTGGAAAACATCCTCATCAACAGTACCACGCAATGAACACGTGGTATCTACATTCGCTGCCCATGTACTTTGCATCTTTGTAACAAGTCCATCTCTTCTAAGAAGCCACAAGAAAAGCTTTATCTTTAGCAAAATTTTTAGTCACCAAATGCATCTAATATAGCCCCATGATTAGCTAACACCAAAGGGGAGACCACGTAGCAAATGATGCACCTTCTTCACAAAGAAGGAACCTTCACTCCACACCAAGGTATCCAGTCAGGATTCAGGAACAATCTGAAAGTCATGTAACAACATCAGAAGTAACTACAAATCTGCATACGAGCATTTGAGAGGCCAACGCTAATCGTAGGTGACCAAGGCTTGGGGGAAGCATCCCATTTATTAGATACCGTATATAACTTATCTGTCACAAGGGCATACAATCTAGGCATCACATCTGAGAAAGGGTTGCCCTCAGTCCAAGCCTCCTCCCAAAAAAGGAAAGTCCTCCCATCCCCCGACTCCAGCCTAAAGAAAGGTGCTGAATAACAGGCATAAGGCTCCTCCAAAATGCAAAAGCACCCTGACTAACAATCCCTCAACGAGATATGTCCAAAAAGCTACCATAGGAATAAGCCGTTGCCACGTCATCGCCATTTTGAAGTAATCTAATGACCCACTTTGCCAATAAAGCATCATTAAAATCGACAAGGTCTAAGATGCCTAAACCCCCATTCTTCTTGGGCTTACAAACCTAAGCCCAAGAGACAAGTTGCATAAATCTGCCAATGTGATCCAGCCCTTCCAAAAGTATATCTTCATAAGAGCATCTAACTTGTGTAGAATCTTTTTAGGGGTCTTAAATACTAAGAGATAGAATACTAGAATAACGAAGAGAACAAACTTCAACAAAACTAGTTGTCCACCTTTAGAGAGCAACTTCCCATTCCAAGAGTTCAACCTCTTCACCATCTCATCCAAAGGGTACAAGTCTCCTGCCATAAGCCATTTCCCCTTCAAAGGAAGACCCAAGTAAGTGAATGGAAAGTGACACCAATCATACACAAATGTCCCCCTCATCCAAGGCAAAAGGTACAAAAGTCGACTTCCTGTGGTTCATAGTTGTTGAGTCATGTATGTCCATTTTTATTTTTTTAGTGTTTTAGTGTTATATTATATAAAGGGCATACTTGTAACTCCACCCTTTAGGTGCCTCCCTATATAAAGGCACCTAAGGTTTTCTAATAAAGATTCACAGCATTACAACCTAACATGATATTGGAGCAACGGTCCTAGACCGGTGTTCTGGTATCCCACCAAAAGATTAGCCCCCTCTCCCCCACCAAAACCCTAACACCGTCGGCCCCCCTCGGTGATCACCACTGACGGTCTGAAGGGCACCGCCTCTTCGTTCTCCACCTCCTTGACGGTCTGAAGGGTGCTGCCGCCACCATCCTAATCGTCTAAGGTGCGCCGCCGTCACCGCCTCCTCTTCTTGCTGTGCCACAACGCCCTGACAGTCTGAGGGGCGCAGTCACCATCATCCTGATCATTTAAGGCATCACTACCGTCGCCACCTCCTTACACCACCACCCTCCTCACCTGAGGGCATCGCTGCTACCATCAAAGGGGGGGTCCCTTCTCCTTTGAGGGCTTCTCTTCCTCTGCTGATCAGGAGAACTTCTCTCCCTTTCTCCTCTCCAACCAAGTAGAGGTTCAGGAGAAGAAATAACCCCTTTGGGATCTTATCTAGCCCCAAAGGTGGTTGTTATGGTCTAAAAATCTCCGCTTTCAGATCTATAAGTGCGATTTCAGATCCACGTATGGTCTGAATTTTTTACTGTAGAAGCTTGAGTTTTTGGTGTTTCCCACATGTCAGATGATATGGAGGCCAAGAAGGATCTCTCTAGCGACTCAGCAGGGAAGATATCTACCTCAAGCACATCAGCTTTTAGGAAGAGAACTTCTATCAAGTTAGACGGTACCAACTTTCTATTATAGTATACCTCCTCTTGATTTGTGGGATCACACAAGTATATTTTGACACAAGAGGAACCCGTTGTCAAATCAATCAACTGGGAGGCAAATAATGATTGGGTCGCGACCTGAATGGTATGAAGAAGCCTATTGCAAAGCAAGTCATGTCCTATGCATTGGAAAAGAAAATGTAGGAGGTTCTTCACGAGATACATTCTCATAAAAGTAACATCAACTGTCTTTATATGAAGAGTTACACTCCTTCCGAAAGGGAACCATGACCCTAACTGAGTACTATGGTTCTATGAAGAACCTCTAGGATGAGCAAAATAACCTACCAACTTATCTTTACAGATGTTACTATGATTGCCAAGCAACGTGAAGCTTTCTGATCCGTTCAGTTGCTTGCAGGTCTTGGCTTTGAATACAAGTCTGTGAAAGATCAGCTTATGACACTGGAGGAGATCCCTACACCAACACAAATATATGCTCGACTCTCCAGAATTGAGATATTTGACCTTTTCCTATCTCTGATTCATCTGCCTTGCCAACTACTGGTCAAGGCAAGAGAACCTCAGGGAGTAGGGGGAGAGGACGTGGAGCAAAAGCTGGTGGCCATGGCAGAGGACGTGATTTGTTTTGTGACCATTATCACAAGGCAAATCATACCGTTAACAAATGCTGGATAAAGCATGGGTTCCCTCAGAGTCATCAAGCTAACCAAGTTGCTTATAGTGGAGACGAAAGCCAGCACTATCAGGAGGAAGAACATGTCAGTCATCAGGTTACTATTTCGAAGGAAGAGTATGATAGACTTATATCTTCCCAGACTACATTGCTGGTGTGTCTATTTCCCAGAAGACAGGTACTGCTGCTAGCGTCGAAGGTGCTCATAAGCCATCTTGACTTACAGACTCAAGTGCATCTTCTCACATCACAGGAGATGTTACCCTTTTTTTAGCTCTTAAACCACTAACTACTCCAGTACATGTCACAGTAGCAGATGGTGCCATATCTCTATGACGGCCTTAGGTGACATTTCTCTGTCTTCTATTTTACCACTTTCTGACGTCATGCATGCACCTAAATTTGCTTTAAACTTAATGTCTATCGGTCAAATTACTAAGGCATTAAATTGCAAAGCAGTGTTTCACAATCATTTCTTCTTCTTGTAGGACCTCTAAACGATAAAACAAATTGGTGGACTTGAGCAGGATGGCCTTTACTATCTTGACCTTCCACCAGAATAATATATGCCACGTCTGCTTTACAATGGCACTGAAGATTGAGGCATCCTGACGTTTCTGTTTTTTGTCATCAATTTCCTGATATGCAATTTCCATATTCATTTACCTGTGATGTTTGTCAACTTGACAAATATCATAGAGTTCCTTTTCCTAGTAATAATAAATGAACTGAGCCAGCTTTTCTCTCTTATTCATGTTGATCTATAAGACCCATGTCGAGTCAAGAGTCTTAGGAGTTTTCGGTATTTTCTTATTTTGGTGGATGATTGTACCCGTGTCTGTTGGGTCTTTATGATGAAAGAAAAGCTTGAAACTCCTATAATAATTAAAAATTTTGTGTGTGAAATAAATACTTAGCTTTCTACTACTATTCATATGTTTCAGAGTAATAATGGGCTTGAGTTTGTGAACTCCACGTTGACTCAGTTTTTCTAGTCTCATGGTATTATACATCAGACTTCTTCTGCTCATGCATCCTAACAAAATAGGGTGGCTAAACGCAAGTTGAGACATCTTGATGTTGCCCGCACTATTATGTTTCAGATGCATGTTTCTACCACTTTTTGGGCAGATGTGTCCTTTGTTCTTGGTGGGAAGTTCCCTACTCTACTTATTTCCTGATCAAGAACTGTTCTCATTGCCTCCTAAAGGTTTGGATGTGTGTGCTTGTTCATTTATTCAAAGTGAACAAACTAGCTTCTAAATCTGTCAAGTGTGCTGTCATGAGTTATTCTAGAATCCAGAAGAGGTATGGATGCTTTGATCCTTTGTCACATTAATTTTACGTAAGCAAGGATGTAACTTTTTTTGAGGATGTGCCATATTATTCTACTACAGGAAAAACTCTAAGTGCCTCGTAGAATGTTTCATTACCTATGCCTACTAATGCACCTCCAGATCCCTCTGAGCCACCTCCACCTCATGATGGCCCTCCTATACCTTATCCTAGGCATCCCAAAGTGCCCATTACAGACACCTTCCCTCAGCATTTTGAGCGGAGACATCTCTCTACCACACTACAGGGGGAGGAACTGCTGTCTACAGTTCTTGCTCAGTCTTTTGCTGATACCACTGATTCAGATAGAGGTCTAGACCCTACACCCCCAGAGGTACCAGATGTGGATCTTCCTATTGCTCAGAGGAAGCCACAAAGATATTGTACAAAATATTTTATTTTCAATTATATGTCACTTAATCGTTTACCTGCAACAGGGATACTCTTACTCTTGCAGTTAATAACAACAATATTCCCAAGAATCATATTGAGGCTTCTTAAGACCCTTCCCAGACCTTGGCCATGGAGGAAGAGAAGTCTACTCTTCAGTGTCGGGGTACCTGGGAGCTTGTTGACCTACCCCCTGGTGCTACTGTTGTGGGATGTAGTTAGGTGTTCACCCTAAAGTGCCAACCAGATGGGACAGTGGAAAGATTCAAAGCAAAGCTGGTTGCCAAAGGTTACACACAAACCTTTGAAGTTAACTATTTTGAGACTTTCACTCCAGTAGCCAGGCTCAATTCCATGAAGATACTTCTTTTCTGTAGCAGTCAACAAGAGTTGGTCTGTATCTCAACTTGATATTAAAAATGTATTTTTTTTATGGTGATTTAGATGAATAAGTACAAATGCAACAACCTCCTAATTATGTGGTTGAGGGGGAGTGTCTGAAGGTCTACAGGTTGAAGAAGGCTATTTATGACCTCAAGCGGAGTCTTAGAGCCTAGTTTGAGAGATTTAGTAAAGTTGTGCAAGAGTTTTGATTTACTAAATCTACTACAGATCATTCTATTTGACTATGCATAAAGCTACTGGATCCATCATTATTATTGTCTACGTAGATGATATATTGCTCACTGGAAGTGATGAAACAGGAATAGAAGTGCTAAAAGATTCCTACATTCTCAATTTGTCACTGAGGATCTAGGAATGATAAACTACTTTCTAGGCATTGAAGTGTCACATGTTGATGGAGGTTTAGTGTTGTCACAAAGAAAATATGTTCTTGACATACTAAAAGAGATAGGAATGCTGGGTTACAAGCCTGCCAGCATTCCTATGAGCCCCTCCTTGCCTCTTGCAAATTTAAATAGTCCTTTACTTGAAGATGTCACTAGATACCATGCTATGGTAGGAAAGCTGCTATATTGACTGTTACAAGACCCGATATTTGCTTTGTTGTAGGGAGACTGCGTCAGTTTATGCAGTCTCCCAAAGAAGTTCACTAGGATGGTGTATATCAAGTGCTCAGATACCTCAAGCAAGTTCCGGGGAAGGGGCTATCTTTTATGAAGCATGGCCAGCTTGATGTCTAGAGATATTCCGACGCAAACTATGCTAGGTCGCATGAAAATAGAAGATCTACTACTGGTTATTGTACCTATGTGAGTAGTAACAATGCTACATGGAGAAGCAAGAAGCAAAATGTTGTATCCAGATCTAGCTCAGAATCAGAGTATAGGGCTATGGCCTATACTACTTGTGAGTTTCTGCTGGTAAGATCTATCTTATGTGACTTGGGAGTGTGTTTCTAGACCAACTCCTATGTACTGTGACAACAAGACAACTACATTTATTGCTAATAATCCAACCATCCATGAGAGGACAAAGCACATAGAGGTGGACTGTCATTTTATCAGAGATGCTCTCACTACTGGCAAAATCACCACGTCTTATATTGCTACTGAAGATCAAGTTGCAGATGCCTTCACCAAAGCACTTCCCAAGAAACGTCTTGAGTTGTTATGTTCCAAGTTGAACATGCTCGATATCTATGCTCCTGCTTGAGAAAGAGTATTGAGTTATGTATGTCCGTTTTTATTTTTTTTGTGTTTTAGTGTTATATTGTATAAGGGGCATAGTTGTAACTCCACCCTTCGAGTGCTTCCCTACATAAAGGCACCTAGCGTTCCCCAAAAATTTTGACCATAGCAACTAGGTGCTCTACCTCTCTACTGCCACTCTCTATGAAAAAATGATATCATCTCCGTACTACAACACTGGTGTCAATGGCGTGGCAAACTACCGCAAAGGGAAACCAAACATGAGTCCACCACTACATGCCTTAAATGCCAACGCAACTGGATCATCGATCGCTAAAATAAAAAAGAGAGACACTAATGGGCAACCCCGATGCACTCCTCGCTGACTGCATTCAAGATCCATTGGAACAGCCATTGACTAAGACCTAGAAAGACATGATTGTAATGCATTGCTTCATTTAGCTAATCCACAAATTCGAAAACCCCCTCCCACAAGATCGGTTAGTAATAGGTCCAGGCAACAAAGTCATACGACTTCAAGAAATCAACCTTCCAGAGGAACAACCATTTTCCTGATCTCCTCCAAGATGCAACCATCTCTCTTGCCAAGGTAAAAGACTCCCGTAGAGACATCCTGCTAACAAAAGCAAACTATAAGGAGCTAATAATGTGAAGGACACGACAAAGCCTATTCGCTAGGACCATAGCCATGATCAAATAAACTACATTCGATAGTGCAATTGGGCAATAGTCATCAATGGAATAAAAAAAAAAAGAATCGATTCAACTTCTCAAATTCTCGATTTTTCACCAAAAATTCCTATATCATGTATGAGATCTCTAAGAAGGTCCCAAAATTCTATATAGAAAAGCACTTGAAACCCATCAATGCCAGAGGATCCCTCCGTCTTGAGTGAACAAATTGCAGCCACTACCTCTTCTTTTATTACCACTCGCACCAAATCTCCCTTAATGTTGTCATCAATAGAAGGTAAATCTAAGGTAGCAAAGCCCCATCTACCTAGAGGGTGCTTCTTGGTAAAGTTATGGAAATGGTGCCAAAATGCATTAGTAATCCACCCTATCTAAAATCACCTCCTCTCCAACCCTCAAAGAATTGATGAGGTTGGACCTCCTCAAACTTGCTGCCATGTGAAAGAAGTGAGTGTTCCTCCTTTCCTTGACCGCCTACTTGAATGCAATCAAGGTGGTAGTATGCTGCAAAAGTACGAGTGGCAAAAGAAGCCTAAGGCACCTCCCACTTCTGACGGACCAACTCCCTAAACCTAGGCTCTAGCAACCATGACTTCTAAAACTTTTAGTAGGTGGTATAAGGCATCTCCTCATTCATGTCCCAAACTATAAAGTATGATCTGAGAAAGACGTGACCTCACAATAACACCAACCATCTGCTAAATTTACATAACACAAAAATCTATCAATCTTGGACTTGGACCTAAAGGAATTTCTCCACATAAAGGTAATCCAACAAACTGGGACATCATATAGCTCCAAGTTGTCAACCAAATCAATAAAGACATCAGTCGCCCTACCTCGCCTTCCATTAGGTCTATCATTTGAGGCGAGAATCACGTTGAAATACCTACCAACTAACTAAGGTTTGTCGTCAACAAAGTCACCACCTGCCTAACTTCATCCCACAGCTTAGTCCAAGAGGTATCATCACTTGGCCCATAAACTGTAGTAACAACAATAGTAGTCCCACCTGAAAACCTCATAAAGCAACCAAACAAAGACCACCTACCAAACTTCTCATCAAGTACTTCAAACTGTGTCATTCTAGGCCATTATCATACCACCAGATCTGCTCACAAAACAAACAATTAGAAAAATATTCAAGAAGTCACCTCTAACTTCTCTTTTGAGTCTACCTTCAAATTGTAGACTCTAACTTAGTCTCCTACAGCAAGGCAAAGTCAATCCTCCACTCTCTTAAGTAATGGAGGAGATTGGCCCTTCAATTGGAGACCCAAAGACACTGCATATTTCATATGAGCACCTTGACCATGATGGCTAGAAGTAGCAAGCTCCTGGTCATTCTAAACATGAGTCCTCTTAGCTCCAACAACCTCAGCAACTCTAAATTTTGCCTCATCAATTACACAGTGTAGCACATCACAATCAACATGTGGTTGTCTTCTCTTTTTGAACTTCTTCCAACAGAAAGACTTATAGAGCAATTGTTGCTGCAAAATAGCAGGTTTGCAACTGGAGGAAGAGGTTCATCGGTTACTCTGGCATTGGGCCAATGTAGAAGAGTAATTGACAGTTTGAGAGCATTGTCCCACCCTCTCCTTAGAGGTATTCTCATAAACGCAAACAAGGTTTAAAGCCTCTTCTCCAACAACATATGGAGGTCTCGCCCAAAAAACATCTCCAACACCATCTCCCGCCATCTGCCCATTGCCGCATTAATCTCCCCCTATCGCCACCACTTTAAGGGAAAGCTCTACCATAGCACAAGCCAAACACATGGCCCCAATTACCTATTGCTCCACCGCTCCGAGCATCGCAAAAACATCCACCGCAATCTAGGATGAGTGGTGGGCACTGGCTTCAACACCCAAAGCCACCAACTCAGGCTCCTCAATCTGCAGGCGAGCAACAACAACTTGAGATGGTCGATGGCCATCATTTGTAACCACACCTTGCTCCACCTTTCTCTGTCACAAGGTTCACACCATTGAACCTCGCCATCATTGATGATTAGCAAGCAAAACCTAAGCATGTCCATGCCCCTTAGTGAGTACCCACACAAGAACTTTCTATCATCCAAAATGTCAACCTTGATACTGCTAGAGTGAGCACAGAAAGTCTTTAGCACCTTAGCAATAGAGTTCGAAGACGAACATCCCTCAATGACGTTACCCACCGAGGCCTGAAGATCACTTTGCACCGATTGAAGGAAAGGAGACCACAGTGCGAGAACAATCGGGATGCAAGTCAAGCTCCCATAAGGCCCACTATCTGTCTCCGACTCCTCTTTCTTCGACAAGACCTCCCCTCGACAAAGTCCGCCAGGGGTGGTCAACGCCTCAACAACAAAGACACATCGCCGCGTAACAACAATCCTTCACAACATGACCCCAACCATGGCACCGATATCAAACAACCCTACCACGACCAGCGACCCCTTCTCCTTTACCCCTCCACGACCCCTTCGACGTCCTACGACAAGGAACCATCCCTCTCACCTCCATCACACATGCCCCTCCCTCCACGATTGCCCTCTTTCTCCCTCCTCATCTGGCCTCTCCAAAATCATAACCTCTGTTATTTTGCAAGGATTGGGCATCATCATTCTATCATTTTGACCTAGTTACCACCAATAGAAATATGTTTCTCTCTCTGATCGCATTTAACAAAAGAGAGTTAGATTATGTTAATACTCATACTCATCTTGCTTTGTTGATAAAGGGGATTTAAAGGCTTAGTACAGGCTTGGGACGTCTGCATAAATGAGATAATGGTATCTCTCGCCAATAGGAAGTGGTGATTGCGTATAGACATCAAAGCTGGGAGCATTCTTGATGGTTATTGGGTAGGGGAAGTTCATGAGGTGATATGCATTAAGGGTCGATAAAAAAAATGGATTATACATGTTATTGAACTTTAACTGAGGATCTTGTCGTGGAAAAATAAGGAATTATTTTGTTACAAAAAATCATCAAAACCTATTTTGATGAAGACCCCATACTTTAGGACCCTTCCACTAAATTACTCTAAAAAATATAGGTCAATCCATTTTAATCAAAGAACACTATATTAATCAAATTTTTTATGAATGTAAAAAGAATAATCACTCAAGATTTGTCAAGATCCAACTACACTTTAAATTACAAAAAGGTTTACATCTAAATAGCTACAATCTCTTCTAATAACATAGAAACCCCAAATCCAACAAGACTTGCAACATAATGATTCCAACACAAGCTCTTTATCCATTAAGGTAATAGCACTATTTTGAAGCCACAATGCCCAAACAACTGCTAAAGGCCAAGCCCAAAAGTTTAGCCCAATCTCGCAACGTTCTATAGGAAATAGGAGCAAAGCCCATCTTTCTAGCAACAATGCCCCTCCAGAGGGCTCCTTTAGAGATCCATCTAAAGTAACCTCATTTTCCCTACACCGACATGCAAAAGAACAAGTAAAAAAAATGAGAGTAGTCCTTCCATTCCAATCCATAGAATATGTAAGGCAGGATACTATTGATGGGCAAATTTCAGCTAATAAACCTTAGTCAAAAGTCAAGCCCTCCTAAGAAGCCATGCAATTACTTTAACCTTCAAAGGCATTTTGGCTTCCCGATAATTTTGTAGATCAGTAACATGTTCATCATCCTTAACACTTCTTAAAGGAAACAAAGCACGATAAGACACCTTCACCACGAATGTGCAACAATCACCATCCCACCTATCTAGTTGAGTAAGAGCAAGTTTTAAATGTTCATCTCATCTTGCAATTAAAGGAATTCCAAAACCCTCTAATTGAAGTAGTTTGATCAAAAAAAGTGTTTAGCATCTCTAAAACCCTTGTCCCAAAAGCTCCGGTAACAAGAAATCATGCATGTTGAGAATTTTGTTTTATTATGTATAGCCCCTTTTGTTATTAGTTTATTGTATGGGGTACACATGCAATTTGTCCCTTGGTTATCTCTTTATATAAAGACCCCTAGGGTTTCTTAATGAAGTCATTCCGTATTTTTTAGCAGCAAGATATCAAAGTGGCAATCCTAGGCCAATGTTCAGGTATCCCACCAAATACCATCTTAAAATCTTCTCCACCCTCGATTAGAAGGGCTCTTCTACATAGAAGATTGCACGACATCATCTCCTCACCCCTCCAACCCAGCAACACCGCTACCCAAGCTAAGCAATGCCACTGGTAGGCTCACTAGCGAGGCTTGTGCCACCACTAGGGCTCTTAGGTGGGGCCAGCATCACCACCGGAGCCCCAAGTCTTGGCTATGATGGTTGACCACCAACTAAGCCTAGTGGCAACGGTGATGACCTGATTGGATCGAGTTCAGGTCCTCCTCGCCCCCTCTTTCCTCACTTTAGCGTTGCGTCGGTATGGTCTGATTAGGATGTTCTGAGAATCAGATTCAGTTGTGCATTGTTCCAGATCTGATTTGCATTTTAGAACATCTATATGATCTAATTTTCTGCTACAAGTTCCTGTTTTCCATATTTCTACAAGTCAAGCCATTATAGGAGAGCCTAAAGATGTTCTTGGTGACTCATTGGGGAAGCTATCAACCACGAGTACCTCAAATCATATGCAAAAAACATCTATTAAGTTGGATGGAACCAACTTTCTTCTTTGATCCATGTCTCTTGCCCGATTTGTACAAGAAGAAAAACATACTCCTCAAATATGAGCCTGTAGAAAATAAAAAGAATGATGATTGGGTTGCTACTTGTATGTTGAATAGTATGAAGGAGCCCATTGCTAAGCAAGTTATGTCTTAGTTCTCTTCCAAGAAGATGTGGGAAGTCTTGCATGAAATACACCAGAAGAATGATATTGCTCGCTTGTATCATATCATTAAGGACATTCATATGGCATCTGTGCCCCTAGCAGAATGTTATGGTATGTGGGATGAGTATACATATCAACTCCTAACGTCTAACGTTTCTGCTATGGCCAAGCAAAGGAAAGCCATTAGATTCATTCAATTCCTTGCTACCCTTGGTCTTGAATACAAGGCGATAAAAGACTAGTAGATGACTTTGGAGGAGTTTCCTACACCTACACAGATCTATGCTCGTCTCTCGCACCTTAAGGTGTCTAATATTGCTCCAGTCTCTGACTCATCTGCCATGGCATATATTGGCCGTGATTGAGGAGCTTCCTATTGTAGGGGGAGAGTATGCCCTCTTAGGGGCAATGGTGGACGTGGACGTGGTCATGGTCGTGGGGGCTTATTCTGTGAGCATTGCCACCGCACCAACCATATAATTGATAAGTGTTGGATAAAGCATAGTTACTTGCAGGGACAAGTTCCATGTACCAACTAAGTCTCCCCTAATGCAGATGAGTCCACATTCCAAGATAATGATGCTTCGACTTCCCAAGTTACTATCTCTCGGGAGGAGTATGACAAGCTACTGACTTCTTAATCTACTCCTTTAGCCAATGCTTCTGTGGTTAGATTAGCAAGTACCTATGCTTTGTCAGTTCGATCTCATGCCCCTAACTAGATAGCAGACTCAGGTGTATCCTCCCACATTACTGAAGATGCCACTTTGGTCACCTCATTACAGTATCTTTATAACTCGTTTAATGTAAGAGTTGTTGATGGTGCCCTATCTCTGGTATTCCTCTCACTGGTCTTTATATCTTACTAGTGTATTGCATGCACCCAAGTTTGTTTTGAATATTATGTCTATCAGTCAAATTACCAAGGTCTTGTAATGTCGAGCAATGTTTTATGATCATTTTTTCTTCCTAAATGATCTCCAAACGATGAGGCAGATTGATGGAAGATTTGAGTGTGATGGCCTTTATTACCTTAGCATGCCTTCCATGCATTTATCTTTTGTTGCCAAATTGACTATTACTGCTCTCAGGGTTTGATATGTCATCGATATATTGGCGATATATCACCGATATATCGGTATTGATGACCTAAGGCGTATCGATATCACTTGACGTTTCTTTTTTCACGTTATCAGCGATATATCGTCGAGAAAGGGGCCTTATTGTATTATTTGGGTGGGAAAGTTGTTTACTCGACAGCGACACACACACATCAATATGCAGCTAGCATATTCCTATAATGTTTTTTGTTCAAAATTCGTCTCCTAGGCATGATGTATTAGTTACTAAAACATTAATAGAGGCATGCTTTTCCTCTTTGTACTTATCAGCACAAGTCACCTTAATTACCTAAAGAGAACCATTATCCACTATTCTTACTCTATCGTCCATCGATCCTACCGAGTTTGAAGGAGATCAGGTAATTCCTTCCACATGAGTTTGATTTAGACCTTCCTATTGCTCATCGGAAGGACCAATGGTCTTGTGCTCGATATCTATTTTTTAACATATGTCATTTGACATATTACCTATTATCGATCAACTATTTTCTCTTATTATAGATAGTAACCAAGTTCCTTGGAGTTACACAGAGACTCTCCAGCATCCCTATTGGAAAGTTGAGATGGAGGAAGAAATGGTAGCTTTGTAGTCCCTACAAACGTGGAACTTGGTTGACCTGCCCCTAAGTGATGTTGTTGTAGGGTGTAAGTGGGTGTTCACCCTAAAGTATCTTTCTGATGACCATGTTGAGTGCTATAAAGTGTGGCTTGTTGCAATAGGATACGCACAAACCTATGGCGTCGATTATTTCAAGACCTTATCTCCCGTGGCTCGGTTGAACTCAATCTGGATTCTTCTCTATATAGTTGTCAACTCTAAAAGGTCTATTTTTCAGGTTGACATTAAGAATATGGTGATCTTCATGATGAGGTGCATATGCCCCCTAGTTTCATGTCTCAGGAGAAGTGTTAAAAGGTCTACAAGCCGAATAAGGCCATTTATGGACTGAAGCAAAGCCAGCGAGCATGGTTTAAGAGATTCAGCAAAGCCATTTAAGATTTTGGCTTTACCCAGTCATCTTCAGATCATTCTGTTCTTGTGTTGCACAGACCTACTGGGTCGATTATTCTTATTATGCATGTAGATAACATTCTGTTGACTGGGAGTACTAAGGAAGGTATAGCAACTACAAAGGCCTTTCTACATTCTCAGTTTATCACCAAAGATCTAGGAGTGATCAGTTCTTCAATACAAAGGTGCATCATATGGATGGAGGCCTGGTTCTTTCCCAGAGGAAGTATGTTCTTGACATGTTGTGAGAGGCAGGGATGATGGGCTGCAAGCTTGCTACTAATCCATTAGACCTTGCTACCCATCTTGCTGATTCTAACAATCCTGAGCTAGAAGATATAACTACGTATCATGCTATGGTTGACAGGTTACTTTATCTTACAGTTACCAAACTTGATATTGCCTATGCAGTGGGACGACTTAGTCAGTTTATGCAACAACCCAAAGAGGTTCATTAGGTCAGTGTCTGCCAAGTGTTGAAAACCTAAAGAACTCTCCAAGGAAAGGCTTATCTTTCCAAAATCATGGCCATCTGAGTGTGTAGGGATACTTTGATGCAGACTATGCTAGGGCTTATGAGGATCAGAAATCTACCACTAGTTATTGCACGTATGTTGGTGGCAACCTTATTACATGAAAGAATAAGAAACAAAATGTGGTGTCACGATCTAGTGCAAAATCTAAGTATCAAGCTATGGCACGCACTACTTATGAGCTACTTTGGATTCAATCTATGCTTCATGACTTTGGTGTCTCTAACTCTGCGCTACTGTCTATGTACTGCAATAATAAGGCAGCTACCTTTATTGCAAATAATCCTACTTTCCATGAAAGAACCAAGTATATTAAAGCAGACTATCACTTTATTAAAGATGCAGTGATGACCGGAAAGATCTCTACCCCATATATTTCTACTAAGGACCAAGTGGCTGACATCTTCAGCAAGGCTCTTCCCAAACAACAACTTGAGTACCTTTGTTCCAAGTTAAACATGTCTGATATATATCCTCCAGCTTGAGGGAGAGTATTGAGAGTTGTGTTTTATTATGTATAGTCCCTTGTGTTATTAGTCCATTGTATGGGGTATGCATATAATTTGTCCCTTGGGTGTCTATCAACATAAAGACCCCTAGGGTTTATCAATGAAGCCATTCTGTCTTTTTCAGCAACAATGGAATTTGGCTTCATCGCCAAAGCAAGGTGTCTAGGAAACTAAAGTATCAAAATTCCTTCCGTTATCCAGTTTCCAAGGCAAAATTTGTATTCCATTACATCTCCGAGCCTAGCATAAATCAGGTGCACCACAAAGAGTATAAGATGAAGTAGATGTCTTCAAAAAGATGACATCCCAACTTATCCACCTCCCATGACAAGCAAACAAGTTGGTGGGTGTATTATCACCACACCCCCACCACCTTCCAATAATTTTGGCTGTCCAATCTGTCAGGAGTGCTCTATTCACGATCCTTACATGCGGAATGCCTCGTCTCCTTTAACAAATTGACCAACACATCTCTTCCAAAGCAACCAAAGATACTCCCGTAATGTCATCTGTCACCCCCTTTCCAAAAAAAATCCTCATCAACCCCTTCTCTTCCACCTTTTTGTGAAAGGAAAAATAGATATAAAGAATATGGATTTTTTAAGGAGAATAAAGAAGATGGAAATTGCCACCAAAATCCATTTCAAGAGCACCAACATCCCACCTCTAGATGGAAGGAGAGCATCACCATTTTTGAATTTTCATCAACGACTTACAATCTGCCACTCACAAGGCCCTGATATAGAGAGATGCAAATCCATATACATTATGAAATTGAGTATTTTGGTGAGGCAAGAACAACCTCCTCCTCCTCCTTTTGGGATTGTTAAAAAAAAAAGAGCAGCCTCCTCAACATCGTCCATCCTAAACAGCACAAAGGAAGATTTTTCAATATTTATCCACAAACTTGAAAGCTCTCAAGGCTCCCAAACAACTCCAGTAAAGTTGAAACCTTTTTTGCACGTGACGAGGACCCTTTCATAAAAAAATATGATATCATCACATACTGCGGCAAGGATCAATGTGCAATTTGAATCCAATGGAGTGAATCCACTTAGAAGACCACGTCTACAAGAAGCATAAGTGCAATGAGCAAGCACATCCATTGCCAAACAAACAATAGCGAAGCTAGTGCATCCACTATGTGACCCCCTGTTGCAAATTGAACCACCTACCTCTAGTCCTCCACTGACCAATATATGTGGAGGTACACCTTTTCAATTAAAACATCCAAACATGTGGAAAGCCTTGTTTATGCAAAGAAATCCAAAGAAAAGTCCAATCTTAGGCATTGTTCAAGTTGAACTTTAATAGGAAACCTTTCACCCCATTCCAGTACCAATAGTTGATAATATTTGAAGCCGTTACCACATTGTCTGCAAAATGCTTGCCTAATATAAATGTTGACTGCACTGAGCTGACCACTTGCCAACCAGAGTACCCCCATAGGCACTTTACTAGCACCTTCATTAGTATGAGGTAAACCACATTTGATAAGGCAATAAACCCTGCCAATTAGTTATAATAGCCAACAAATGAGTCTATTAATTTCTTTTTGAAATGAATGATTCCTCTGATCATTTCTTCATTGAATAGCACAATAGGCCTGAAATTGTACAAATTAGATATTTATTGTGATCAACCACATGACAAAACATTCTGCATTTCAGATTAAATGAAAATATAAAAATCACCTAAATTAATTTCTCAGCATTTTTGTGGTTCTCCAAAAGCAGCAGCAGCCAATTGTCCCTAGAGTCTCCCTACAAATGCTCTCTATAAATCATATTGCACTTTTTCCAATTGTCAATGAATACATCCTACCATTTTGTTATTCCATTAACCACGCTTGAGTGTTTAATAATAAGTACAGCAAAGAATAATCAAACATGATCAATTATCAAGGTATGTCTTGGAAGGGTACCGTATATACCATGTTGATCATGGATGGTTGAATTTGAAAAACTTTATGTACTTGAGCTTTGAAAGAACATCTTGCTTCAGAAAAAATTAAAAACATCGTCTTAAGATACTAGTCCTACAGCTAGTTGGCCATATAAACTCTTTTCTTTTGGGCTGGCCTGTCAGCTTTAAATTTAACCTGTACTAACTTCTAAAGGCCCCTGGACCATTAGATGCTCCTTGTTTTTTTTGAAAAAGACAACAAAAAAAAGATAAGAAAAATGGTTGGCCGAATATGCAGATGAACTCTTTCAGACCAGATGCGAACTGTCACTTTTCCATGCTATGAGAAATTTAGATCATAAGTAAATCACCGAGAACCACATTTCTCTATTTTCCACCAAGATTTGATTTCTTCATTAAATGTCAAACATGCAATCTCTTGGAAACCTCAGATTCTTCACAAAGAGCAACATAATACTCATTTTCGACTACAAGATCCAATAAAAAACCAAACATAAATCACCTTGCTTGAGGTTAAGGTGGGACTGTGGATAATGAATTCATCAGATTTGGGATCAAATGTTGCAGTAGTTTCAAGTCCCTGAACATTAGAACCATGACCAAGTTCTGTCTGAGCGTAGCACCCAATAACCTGCATTTTATAGGCCAAGGGCAACCACTTTTTCTGCTGCTCATCAGTCCCCTGCCCTTTGATAGCCGGGATAAACATACCCTGTGGAATGGACAAAAGGGCATAAATCAGAAAAGAAGAAAAACTAGGTTAGCCGCATAAGCATAGTCTGAGTATCCTATGTTCCTACTTTAACAAATCCTGGAGATCATTCCTCTAGAGATACATGGAACATCATAATTGGAAACTAAATAGGAGGAAACCCATTTAAAGCAAGAGGGAAACCCGTAACTGTTTAAGTAGAAGATCTTTTCTTCAGAAGACGAGTCAAAAATTTGTTTGATAGTTTACTTGCCCGTATAAGTTAGATTTGCAAATCAACATTTATAAGCAGATAATGTTTGATTGACATACTCATCCAAATACAAAAAGAGGACAAGTGAAAGTGAACTCGGAAAAGGTTGCCTAACTCAGAAAAAGTTGCCACCCTTACCCAATGTAGATCTGGATAAGAAGGCTGATCGACAAAAGATCTCAGCTTGTTGGCTTCTTCAGCTGTCGAAAATATACATCATTGTTAAGGCTATTGTCACTGCAGTCTAATATTTGCAAGAAACCGAAAACTTACGTACGTGTAAGTTTCAGTTTGTTTATCAGATTAAATGCATGGGCAGCTTTCCTCATGCCACTTTTAACTAATTCCTTTCGCCCTAGAGTTGCCCGGTCATCCTTGCGGAATTCCTGAATCCAACATAATGTGCAAAACAAGATAAAGATACACATTACGAACAACCCTATCTGCTTATACACATTGCCACCGACAAAAAAATCCAACACAAAGGAAGCAAACATGCAAAGAAGCACAATCTCCAAGCCAAATCAATGGTATTAGAAACACCCAAGTCAAGCCAAAACGATTAAAAATAAAAAAATCACGTCTGTAAACTTAAGGGTCTACTTATTTATCAACCTACAAAAAGGACCCGCAATCTACATGATCACAAACAAACATTTGCACTCTAGCAATTCCCGTACCTCCAGGTAGAACGTACATCTGTTGAATGTGAAACGATACAAACAGTATCTAGGATCCCATTCTCTCCTACCACATTACGCAAACAACAGCACTACTCTCTTCTTCAGTTCCCGCCCACTGTGGTCCATCACAACTACCGAAGCAGTAGAATAAAACCAGGAGATCTTTTCCACCACCAGACACCTACAAGAGGTAACTTGTTCAATCAAACTCATCCTTCATAGCAAAAAGGATATATTTTTCTTTCAAAAAAAAAGCTGATTTTTCCCCCAAGACGCTTCCGGTGAAGACCAAATTCCGGAAACCACCATCCCCTTCTTCGCAAAATCCATCATCATATCTACTCGTACGAACGTTCGAACCAGAAGAAAGGCAAAATGTCCCTTCTCACAAAGCCAACCACCAAAAAACTTGGATTTTTAGTTTACTCCCTCCCACTGATATCGAGAAAGGCCCAATCTTGCATCGATCTTCTTGTCACGGTTGCGACGAGGGATTCAAAAAGGCCACGATTTCGCCATTCTCCAAGACAACACCAACAATGGCGGGATCTTTCGATGACTCTGAAACCTATTTGGCTACGGATTCCACGGGCATCACAAGTCTGTTGGACTCCGAATGTGGGCGAGACTCGCCCGATCGACCGAGGAATCCGCTCGTGCCCCAATCGGATCGAGCGAGAAAGAGGAGGAAGAGGACTACTCACGGGATCGCTGGCGACGAGTCGGGCCATGCGATCGGAGATCTCGAATTCCTCCCTGGATCCCGCCCACACGAACTTCATGGCCCCCACATCGAACGCCGCTCTGCTCCTCTCCCCCGCGAGGTGGTCGACGCCGTCCATCTCTCTATTGCTCGTCCCTCTCTCTCTCTCTCTCTCTCGCTCGCTCGCTCTCTGTGTGCGCGTGCGCGCAACAGTTCGGAGCGCAACCAAATGCTAGGTCTGATTTTTGCTTGATCTCCGGCGGAGTCCTCAAATCGCGAGGAAGTAGGCACGACCAGCCAAAGTTTGAGTACAAAATTACCATTAGTTGGACTTAGGTTACAGATGCCACCCATTCATTTAATTAGTTTTCAGCCAGCGTCCCCGGTGCGGGGGCACAAAAATTAAAATTATATTAAAATTTTATCGTTTAAAAATTATTAAATCTTTTTAAAATTTAAAAAATAATAAATAAATGTAAATTACAATATATGATAATTTAAATTTATATATTTTATTTTTTATTGATAAAAATTAAGATACATCAGTTCAAAATTAAAATATATCGATAAGATATGTATTTAAATATATCGATAAAATGTATGTTTAAATTTTTTATTTATATATTTTAATTTTTTACAAAAATATAAATAATAATAATAAATCAGTTGTAGTATGATGTAAATGAAAAAAAATTACAACAAATCTCTGCAACTGCTCACAATATTGTGATGTCACATCCAAAGTCTTAAGATTAAAAATAATAATAATAATAATAAATAGTTGTAGCAGTTTCCTCACGTGCTTCCACACACGCCTTCAATTATATTAAGGATAAGTTGAGTCTTGGATCAAAATAATCAGGCTATGTGATCTATTTTTTGATTTGATCTATTGGCCTAATTACACACATATATTAAGCAAAGGAAGTTTAAGATATCGGAGTCACTAGACACTTGTCCAAGAAAAATGAGGTGCTTAGGGTTATGTAGATATATATGCGTATATACATGTGGACATACATATACATACAGCAACAAAAAAGGATTGTTATATGTATACCCTTGTAAATTTTTGATAGGACATATATACCCTCATATACTTGGTATTTACACATATAGTCCTATAAAGTTACTCCATTAAGATCCTATGCCCCTGTTTTGTTAAACTCAACGAAAAATGTCATAAAAAATTTTAAAAATAAGAAAATCTATATATACCTCCCTATATTTATCTTTTTATTTATTCCAACTCATTTTCCCCATTCCTCCCTTCTCCTCCCTATACTCCTCTTCCTCTTCATTGGCCTCGATTTTGTCTTCCTCGACAATGAGTTGGGCGTCGGTATATTGAACAAACGCATGCTTCCTCCACGTTCCCACACTTGCCATACATGTCCACCAGATCGGTCAGGATCCTCGCCTTCCCATGGATGCTGGTTTGGTCCTTTACATAGGATCCGACCTAGTTCGTCAAGTGGGGCTCACCCAACTGAGCCATTGAGGAGATGACACCTATCATGGTGGCAACATTAGGGGCAAGACGGTTCGATTTAAAACCCCAAACAAGTCTAGGGCCTTGTGGGGACGACCCTTCTGGGCATACCCAGATATCAAAGTGTCCAAGGAGACCAAGTTCCTCTCCAACATTTGGTCGAACAACTCTCTGGCCGAGTCCATGTCGTCGTTCTTGACGTATCCAACAAGCATCGTGATCCAGGAGACTATGTTCCTTGCAGGCATTCCGTCGAACACCTCGCGAGCGAGTGCAATGCCACTTGCGAGCTTGGCGTCGGCGCAAAGGAGGGCATTGGAGGTGATGAGATCCCTAAGGGGCATTTCGTCGAACACCTTGAAGGCAAGGGGGAGGAGGTCAAGCTTGCCGTAGGTGTGGAGGAGGGCGTTGGAGACATAGAAAGAGGCAAGGTGGTCGAAGCATTGGCCGCAAGAGTGGAGCTCAATGCGTGGGAGGAGGAGGCACAAGAGGTGAGGGGCAAAGGGTAGGTGAAGGGTGGGGAGGTGGAGGAGGACGACGTCGATCTACTTCAGGAAGAGGAGATGCAACGGTCGAGGCTAAAGACGATGGTTGATGATGTGGAACTCGTTGCCGAGGAAGACAAAACCAACGCCAATGAGGAGGTAGAGGAGTTTAGGGGAGAGGAGGAAAAAAAAGGGGAAGAGGAGTTAGTATAAATAAAAAGATAAATATAGAGAGTTATATACAAATTTTCTTATGTTTTTAATTTTTTTATAATATTTTCCGTTGAATTTAATGAAGTAAGGTCATACGACCTTAATGACGTAACTTTAAAGGGATATATATGTAAATACCAAATATGAGATATATATGTCTTTATATATATATATATATATATATATATATATATATATATATATATATATATATATATATATATATATATATAACCCTAACAAATATATAGTATGTTACACATGCATGTATATAATATATATGATGTATAAATAGATAGACAAATAAGTATAGTATATATACATATGTGTAATGATGCATACGATAGATGTGTACATGCAAATTTGTAAATATATATACACACACACATAATATTTATATGTTTTTTTTGTTTATGTACTATTCTTATATACCTGTGTGTATACATATATATTTATATGTCTAAATTTGCATGTATATACATACATACACAAACATATAAAATATATATGTATATTTGTGTATGTGTGTATGTATCACTATATGTATGTATATGTACATATCTATTTAAGCACATGTATACATACATATCTATACATATGTGATTATACTATGCGTATGTGTGTGTTTAACTAAAAGAGAGTATTCAATAATCAAGTAAAAAGAAATTAAAATCTCAAAAAGTATTTTAAAAAATGAAAAATCAACAAACTTAGTTCGAGTGCTCGTTTAGAGTGCCTAGCGACTTGGTCTAAGTGCTCACTTAAGCAGTACCTAAAGCAATCAAACTAAGCAAGGCGAGCCTTGCCAAGGCGCTACGACCTTGCCTCAACCTGGCACCTAGCCATGCCGTGGTGAGTACCTTGACAACACCGCTATATACATCATATTTTAAACACTAAATAAACATGGATTGTTCCTGTGACTTTTTCACCAACAAAACCTTAAAACCCACAATCACATAGTTGCATTATTGGCCCTCTCTTCCTCTTAATCTACTCGAAAATCTCTTAATCTACAAATGTTAGATACGATGACCTTACTATTTACATAATTAGAAATAATAATTATCCTTTACAAGTATTTTTTTTCTTGTACCAAATTGCATTGCTACCCATACTTGTAGAATAATTATTGATGCAAAACTTACATTTACATATTATCTTGCAAGCATTAGTGAAATAAATAACGGACCGTGAAAATTGATGAAGTCATAAAATATGATGCCACTACAAGAGCCATCTTTTTTATTTGCACAAGACTATCATATAACTATCTATTAGCATTTAGTAAAAGTTATATAAAATTATCTTTAATAAGAAAATCATACTTAAGCTGGCATTAGTCATAAATGAGTTGGCCTAGTCCAACCTGAGCCTCTTTCTTTTTCTTGGATTGAGTCAGGCTTAGGTCAAAAAATCTTATTTTGAGCTAGGTCGTGGGTCACCTTTTGAACCCAAGTATTAAATGGCCTTGGGCTTGGCCAAGCCTGACTCACAAGGGTCCAGGCAATGCTCGTCCATACATCAAAGAGTATGATATATTATCATATAGAGATAGGGAGATAGCGCGGCACATGATGGGAGTGGTTGATGTTGGTGGGAGGGTTTTTTTTTAGGGGAATAAAATTTCATTAAAAAGGGGAGAATCTGATACAAAAAGATGTATCCCATAGGGGAAGGGAGAGAAAGAGAAGCCTGACGCCTCAAAAGGGGGAGGTTGCGACCCGTAAAATTGGGGGTAGGCAAAAACACAAAAAATAGCAAAAAAAGAAACAAAGGAAAAAGAAAAAGAAGCATCCCGAGACGAGAACCAAACAACCTCCCAGAAGGAGAGCGACCCCACGCTCGTTGAAATGGCAAAGCGCCAACGAGATAAAATCTTGAAAACTGCGCTAACAAGAAACTGAATAAATTACCACTGACTAGCGTCAGGAATCTCAGTCGTGATAAGCATGAAGTCACAAGTGGTCCCCAATAAAATGCAACTATACTAAAAAACAATAAGAAAAAGATAACCAACACCTCCAACACACGAACCGACCATCGCAACAGTCGCCTGCAGTACCTGCCATGACCTCCGAGCGTCGCTGCAACCAACCACTCGAGCCTGCCCAAAGCTCCGCCGCCGCTGCCACCACCATGAAGAGCCTCGACCAACCTAGCCCTGGATGTCCACCACAAGCATCCACCGACTATGCATGTCGAGGAGGAGGGTTGCGCATCGGAGAGGAGAGGTCCGGGTCGGAGAGGGGAGCTTCAGGGGGTGCGGGGGCTTCGATCGGACTTATACAACCCATCAGAACACGTGCTTTTGAGGTGCTTGTCACTCTGGGAGAAGGTGGGAGCTCGGGCTTTTAGAAGCATGATTGGTGTTAGCGGGAGTTGGATGTTTCAAAATCATCCATAGGTTTTGTTGGATTTGAGAGCCTAATTGCATCAATCGGGATACAACTGTTATATGGTAACGTGGGAATTCAAGTTGAAATCAGTGAGATTTGGGAGAGGTTTTTAGTTTCATACTGGAAGTGGACAAACCTCTTGGTGAGTGTAAAAGGCTTCTGCCTCCCATGACTTATATAACAAAGAGTAAGTGGTGGAGCTAGGGACCATGCACTCATGTGCGCACGCGCCACCTGCCCCCGGCTCGGGCTCAGGCTTGGGTGAGAATCAATTTTGAACTTAGAACTTGGACTCTTTTGCTACGAACTTTTAATCTCACGATTTTGACTTGAATTGGTCAATCAAAAGGTAAAATTAGCCGACTAATTGTTTTGGCCGATCAATGAGTTAAGTTTAATCGATCAATTGATTTGGTCGACCAAAAAGTCAAGTTTGATCGACAATTTATTTTGGTGATCAATAGACTTAATTAGTCAATCAAGTGTTGTATTTCTATAAAATGGGAATTTCCATAAACGTCTAATCGTGGGCTCTATATAAGGGTCACGAAGGTGCTCTCATTTAACACACAATAAGAGCAAAAAAGATCTCTTCACTCTCTGTTGGAACTTTGTTGCACATCTTATTTTTGTGTTAACAAAATTATTGTAGATTAATGTTTGCAATTGAGTGTTTTTCATATTTAAGTGAAGATTAAGGCAAACATTGAATTATGGCAAGGAGGCGTGATGATGATGAGGAGGAGATCATGACATAGAGAAAAGATGATGGTGTGGAGAAGATCATCTTCGACATTTAGATTTTTTAAATTAAATTTTTATTTTTATGGAATGTATGCATCTTAATAAAAAATTAACTTAAATCGTAAAATTAATTAGAAATAAACTATGATTTATATTATGATCATTTTCAAATAACACAACTAATTAGTACTACACTTAGATAAAGGTACTTGACAGCAAGTACCAGTACTATTCATCAATACCAGTATATGCAAGGCACAGGTTTGAGCATATGTCTCAAACTGTGAACAACAAGTGTCGATACTAATCAAGAGTACCGATATTTGATGGTCACAGTTTGAAGACATAGTTCTAGCTTGGACCTTACAAGTACCGATACCCATGATCAGTACCGGTACAGGTAGGTCACAGTGCCTAGTAAGTCTTAAACCTGGGAGTCATAGCTAAAATGTTGAAGTTAAGCTAGTAACTAGATTAAGCACTACTGAATTAACACATAAAAAGGGTTAAGTGTGGAAAATAGTGAAAAAGACCTAAGACATCAAATCTGTGCTAAAAACATGAAATTAGGTCATTAAACGAGATATTATATTCATTTATACAAGATGATGATCCAATTGTAAATTTAACACATAATTGAGTTCAAAACTTTAAATTAAAAGTGAAATCAACTTCCTAAATATTCAATTAAGCTTCAATAAAAATTTAGTTGCATTTGGACATCAATAAGACCCTGCATTCATTAAATTACAAAACGGTCCTTAGTTTATAACATTCCTTCACATGAAAACCTCCAGGGATTGATTTGATAGCTGCCAGGGGTCATTTTGTAACACCTAGGAATTGCTCTGCAAGACTTCTTAGCCACTTTTGGGCCTTTCCACAAAACTTCTACCCCTTCGCCCTCAAAGAGCCTCTTTGCAAAACCACCAAAAGACCTACTGCGAGCGGACCACTGTAGTTGCAAGAACACTTGAGATCTTGACAATTCATCTCTTGATCCACAATCTGATCGCCATCCCTGAATCAAACCTTCACGTGCTTCGGCATGTGTGTTCACCACCTAGGTCAGATCTCATCCAACGGCCAACTTTTGGGTTGGACTCTCGCATACCCTCGCAAGTTCATCTCAGCTGGCCAAGTCCTAAGTGCTTAATCACACCTCTGCGATAATTTGGATCACTCCTCTTCCTACTTAATCACACTCTCTCTCGTTTATGTCTCTCTTTCTTGATGCGTTTGTTCGACGTGAGATTGGTGGAAAAATCTCCAATCATTTTTGTCGATCTTACACAAGGAGATTGAGAAATCCGTGAGAAGTTTTTGGTTGATTGAACCATTAAATTGGTAAATCAATCGGGAATTTAGTTGGAAACCAAATTGCATTGGCTTCGTTCTTTTGATGTGATTTTCGAGGACATCTAAGATCAAAGTGTGTCGAATCTTGGAGGTGGATCGTCGTATCCCTGGAGGAGTTCGTCAAATCCTCACGTACCAGTATTGTGGGGGGGATGCCTTCTCTAAAAGTAGTCTTTAATGGATGTTTCGATCAAAGTAAAATCTAATCCCCTCTCGTTTTATTTATTTGTGTTAAATCATGTTATTTGTTTTTATTTTATTCTTGATCTTGCTAAATCATCTTTAACTTACTTGATTTAATAATTTTTATACATGCAAAAATATTGAAAATACCTATATTTTTATTTATTTATTTCTTATATACATTTATTTCAATATATTTAGGATTGCTGTTGTTGGGATGATCTCTTGGGATTGTAACTGAAAATAATAATTTGTATGCTGCTTGCAGCACAAGTAAAGATTTCTATCTATTGGATCGATGCTTTTACTACAAAGACATCTTTTAAGGATGTAACTCAAATATTACATAAAAATAGCAGGAAGTTAGCAAATTATCTTGAATGTTTGATCGTAAAAGATGCTTCATTAATCTTACGCTATTATATAAAAGAAATAGTCTCTTGAAAAAGAAAATAATAGAACTATCTTTGAAACTCCTAAGTAGACCTTGGTTTTGTGGCCATGTAAAGCACCAAGGAATTGCTGCTGCATTAAGTTTGATTCATTCAATCAATTTGAATTTCCATGACTATTGAACCTCTCCCAAATTTACCCATGTTTCTTTAGACGAATAGATTAGTCGGATAATAATTTTGTAAGGACAACATTGTACAGAAGATTAAGAAATAATAAGACTTTCTTCTAGAAAAACATAATGTAAGACCCACTATGTTCTCACGTAGAAATGAGAACCGTAAAATCTTTAAAATTTAGACTTTATATCACAAAAAGATCCAAATTCAAAGACTACCGAGTATAAAATTAACTTTTCCAATATGGCTCCGCACACATCGCTGTTAAATAATACAAGCATAGATTATTACTTCACAATTGATGCTACCACTTTCACTTACTGAAAATAAAGAACATACGTCATGATAAGGTCTACGTGCCAACTTCAGGGAGTGGGGTGTGGGATGAGCCGTGGGATGCTCCAAAAGAATTGGGAAGGGTTAGAAAAGAATAGTTGTCTCCGAATCAGTCATTTTTTTGAAATTGGTCAAAAAGTCAACCCAAATTAAAGGTCTCTGCGATGGAATGATAGAAGGCGAAAGACTTGATAGTTGAAGATCCGTTCAATTGGTAAAAATCAAACGGATCCAACTCAAATTACAAAGATGCAGCCAAATTAATAGGTTTGTGTTGTAATTGGACAAATCCTGTCAAGAAGATAGATGAACAATCAGACATTTAAATTGGCTAAAAAGATAGATGGATAGCCAAAGACTTAAACCTACTGTGATAGTAATATATGACAACTCCTTGCTTAATAGCAGTTAAGCCATCAATTACTTCAAGGTCATGACCCCCAACGAACATGGATGACATGTGATGTGGTGATAATTTGCTCAATTGTTATGAGACTTCGAGAATCATGGAATACAATCAATGGCCATGTTGCAGGGAGTTTTGCTATTTAAAGGAATTGTGACTCTCGAATTGCGGCACGCAATCGAGAGGAGAGAGCACTCTTCTATTTTATTTTTTCTGTATTTAGTGCAAGATCTCGAGGGTTTATATTTCTTCCATAGACATACATGGTTTGGAGAGTAGAACTAGGTAACCAAACTTTCTATTTCCTTATGTGATTGTTTGTTCAATACTTGTGTGAACGAATCCTTTCTCTACCTATGAACCTGATAAGGCTTAGAAAAGAGGGATCCAATCAATGGTGTGTCTATGGGAAATCCTATACAAGTTTCTTCCTTCTACATAAATCTTCTCCCCATTTATTCACCCTATGGCTCCCACGGCTCATCACTCCTCCAAGGCAAATCTTGAGCACGTGAGACACGAAAAAGTCTAGCATTACTCAATCACATTGTTGGTGATAGACGGAGAAGGGTGGCAACCAAAAGAGCAAAAATATTGTCCACGAGGACGAAGAACCACTCATGGATCATTTGCAAGAGATCCAAAAGGAGGAGCAAGAGTATCTTGATCGTCTTGCTAGCTTCCAGGAGGAGCAAGAGGCAATTATGGGTTAACTCCACGATGAGATCAAGCACAAGGAGAAGGTTGAGGAGGAGCAATTAGGCGGATGAGCAAGAACAATGGCATCGAGTGGTTGAGGAGGAGAATGTTCATCTTCGTGAGTAGGTCGAGTAACTTAAGAGGGAAATTAGGAGCTGCAAAGGCGAAGTCCCATAGGATCCTCTCTCCCTCCTCTAATCCTGCGTGACTCTAAGGAACAATTGGGAGCATGGGCACTACAACCCAATACAGGTGGCTCCCTCCCAAAGATAGTCCACCAAGTCACGTAGGCGATGAGGGGCATTTGCCCTCAGGCATACATAACCGCATACCCTTTCACTTAGGAAGTGATGAACATGCCACTTCCCAAAAAAGTTTAAGCATCCCATTCCCCCCTTAGTATGTTGGCACCTCCAACTCGAACAACTTCATCAGTGATTATTAGCAAATGATGCTAGTCCATGGGTACCTAGGCGGAGTGCTCTCCCATATCTGGTTGACATGACTCATTAATGGTTTAATAAGCTACTAGAATGCTAAATCTTCCACGACTTGCCTAAAAAATTTTGTCAATATTTTGTTGGGCAATAGAGGGTTAGGGATAACCTGGAGAGGTTGTCTGAGGTTAGGCAATGGAAAGGTCAATCTTTCTGTTCCTACCATGAATGCTTCAAGTCTTTCCAAGCCACTGACCCTGAGGTTCTAGTAGGACATTAACGATTTTCCGCCTAAAGACATAGCGGAGCTATGGGACAGAGCCATGCAATTTGCAAAGTAGGACAACTCCTTCTGCTCCCAAGGTCGACTAGTAAGGGAGGAACATCACAATCCACGCAATGACAAGTGGGCCACCACCAAAGCTACTTAAAGCCGAGGTGGTGGAGCTTACTTTAATAAATGAAAAGGGCATTTCCCTGACCAGAGGGGTGAGCGCCAGACTTGCTATCAGGATAGTGGGACTCGATAGGCTCAAAGGGAAGGGTATTAAGAGTACACCTCCCCTTTTGTCAATCAAGCAGAGGTATTAACTGAGGTCACGGTGACCAATAAAGGCCTCCTCCCTTTGCCTCTTCCCTTGAAGAGACACAACAACAAAGGGCCCTGCTATAGATGTCATAACGCCCGAGGGCACACTCTCGAAATAGGGATGCAAACGGGTCAGGTTCGGGTCGGATTTGGTTAAACCCATACCCATACCCTACCCATTTATCCATCAGGTAAAAAAATTCAAACACATACTCATACTCATCTACCCATCAGGTACCCATTTATAAATTGATCTTGCAATCAAATTGTGTCAAATTAGAGTCAAAGAGGAAAAATTTATAACACAAAATTATTTATTTTTAACAAGATCTCAACATATTATTACAAAAAAGAGACTTTAAAGGGAAATACATCAAAAATAAAAATATAAAAAACACAAAGAAATACTAAATACAAATACATTTCAAACAAAAAATCCCCCTTTCCAAAGTAAACATTTAATGGAAGCTTCATAAGCATTCTTAATTACGCAACAATCATAGGCCCTAATTCGCCTGAATTAAGCCAGAACTTAGCTTAACATGGGCATTCTGCATGCATACGCATCGTATTTTGTATCGTAATTGATTTATATGTTTTATACATTTTACTGTGTTATTTGAGAAGTATTACTCATTGCAAGTAATTCGGGGTTGTGGATGACCGATCCAACCTTATGGATCTGTTTAGAATGACAAAGGGAGTTCAACGCTTCCAAAATCACATCAATCAGACTCCCATTCCACCCTATGGAGTCCATAGAAGAGTAGGAGCTAAGGGGCAAATTGAAGAATATTCGAACCTCAGATGACAAATTTAACAGCACGGATGAATTCGGATCAATGTTCACAGTTGGCATATCACAGGGAGAAACTACAAAGAGCAAACATGCTCCTTATAGACAAGGTGGTTTAGCAAGATGTTATTATCGTCCTCAAAGGGCGAGGTCTAGAAAGCGGCCTCCTGCTTGAGGATTACCATTAGATAACCTTGCTACACTTAGCCAAGAGGAGAGTTAATTGGCAAGCTAGCATTGATAAACACTAGTTTATCATCACTCTTAGGCCAAAAATCACATCTAGTTCCTAGGTTTTCTACATTGCATTATGGTATTAGGTTGCATCTACCATTTCATGCATTTTAGGATTTAAGCATGCATTAACATTATTTCTTATCGTTTTATGTCCTTATGTATTTCATTTGATTGACAGGAATGAGAATACAATAGAAATCATCCAAACTCTAGCAAAGTAAAAAACACACACATCCGAAGAAGAAGATAGAAGCTCATTCTAGCTAGATCCCAGCTCAATCCAGCTCACCTCAGCTGAATTCTAGCTCAACCCACCTCATCTTAGCTGGATCCAGCACATTCTCAGCTCCACACAGCTCATGGCAGCTCAACTCCACTTAGCTTAGTTACTAGTCATCAACTAGCTAAGCTAAGTCAATTGAAGAGTCACCAATAAGCTCAAATCAGTTCATCTCCAGCTCATGAAGACTCAAATTAGTTTAACTTAATTGAGCTTAGCTACTAGACCTGAGCTAGCTAAGGAGTCTTCAGGCAGATCAGTTCCAGCTCACCTTAGCTCCATATCAGTTGAAGTCAGCTCAACTCAGCTCTCCTTACTTAGCTTAGCTACCAGCAAAGAACTGATTAGCTAAGGTAGTAGCTGAGCTCTCAAGCATCTCTTCTTCAGCTTCAATTCAACTCCACGAAGACACCTGGCAACTCAAGGTCGCTCCTCTCACTTCCTCCTAGCTCCCTACTTAAGTGGCTACTAGCCAATCTTACCCTAGCTCCTCTCTACTTCACATGGCCGACCACCTAGCTACTCAACTCCACCAAAATCCACCACCACCTCCTTTCTCTTTTGGTACCAAAAACCTATAACCACCACCACCCTTGGCATCCCTTCAAGGGTGGCACCAACTATGGCACCCCTCCATCACCATAACCACTACTTAACTTGGTGCCAAAATAACCCCCACAACCCTTCATTTTGGCACCAACTTAAGCCCCTATCTCCACCCTATATCTACCCCTAAAATCCATCTCCACTATTCATATTTTTGGCGCCAAAAATCGTAACCCCTAACCACATTAAAGTCGGTGCCAACTTCCGTTAACGATACCTCCATGCACGTACCCTTTCTTATGGCACCAACAATCTCCACCCTCCATCACTTAACCATTATTATCCTAGCCCTAATCCACCCTCTACACCACCTGTTACGAACGCGGCCTCAAGACGGGTTTTTAAGACGTCTGGGAAGTGGCCCACACGTCTGGTATTAAATTTTGCGGCGTACGGGGTTGCGTTTGCGCGCATGCGCGCGCAGACCTGCACCCGCCGCTCTCTTCCCTCTTTTTCCATCTCTCCTCCTGCAGGGCGCAGCGCTTCTCTCTCTCTCTCCCCGTGTGGCCTTATAAGGCCTCTTGCCCTCTCCCTCACCCTCATCTCCTCCGCGTCCTTCATCTTTGTAACGACCCGATTCCCGAGTCCCTACGAGACACGAGAACCGGGCCGACTCAACTAATTCCAAGACCTAGTCGTCCAACGAGGAAGTAACCAAAAGAGCAGTAAAATAAACCACATTCAACATGAAGTATAACTAGCAGTAACAAAATACAACAGTAAGAAAAAGAACTACTACAGCATGTACCACCACAACAGTAGAACAACATTTATAACATAACAAGAACTGCGGGTAAAGAAAAGTACAGAGAGTAACAAAAACTACTCACTACAGTGGAAACAAAAGGGGTACAAAAGAACAGTAGTAACTCTACTGGACCCTACTCGGCCCAGCGTCCTCTGTAGCCGCTGACCCTAGCTGCTCAACACCTGGTCCTGAAAAGTAACGAGTGTAACACGTCAGCGAAACGCTGAGTAGAGTGATAGCTAAACTAAAGAAGCAGCAAGGTGTACGGTAGCTGTTTTATTTTCTTTCTTCCTTTATTTACGTCTTTCTATTGTTTCACAATTTATCTATTTCTCAAATCCTTCACTTGATCTCGAATGTTCCTCGTGGGAACGATCTTGATTGCAGTCTTTTCCGAACAGTAGAAGTAGCACGTGGTGCTCTCCTGGCTGGGAGAGTCCCCCGTGGTGATCCTACTCTCAGTCAACCACCCCAAGGTCACGGACAGACATAATGGTGACTACGGCACGCGCGATAAACGCACAGGTAGCTAACCCGCACTGGCACGCGGTCAGTCGTTTCCGTTAACGGGTGCGCCCAAAGCACAGCACGGAACTAGTACAGGGCAGAGCCCTCTCAGTAACAGGGGTCCAACCCCTCCACAGTAACCAAACAGGGGCCTTGTTCCTCCACAGTCCGTGCAGCCTCGCCTGACTACCCTGGTTTGCCCAGTGGGCTTAACAAGTCGGTGTAGGTGAGCTAGCAGAACCCCGAGGCCCGTGGCGTAGCTAGTACACGCCCTACACTAGTAGCTCTCCTCGGTACTACGTACACAAGGGCCAGCAAGTCGGTACAAAGTGGCCAGACCTAACCCCGGGTCCCTGGGGCGGCTGGCTCCGCTCTGCACTAAGCAGGTAACAGGTGCTTCCCCTGGTACTACGTACCCAAGAGACAACGCACCTCCACATCTTTCCTTCTCTGTTCCATTCCTTTCTCTTTCCACGAGATCCACTCCTAATTCCCCGTAGGGTTCCAGCTCTTTTAAGTCAAAACATCTAGGTTTCACTTTCCAGTTTCACATTCTTACGATCCATGTTCTCAATCACGTGTATTTATTCATATCAGGCAGCTGTTAAATCAATTTACAGGCAGCTATTTGTTCCTTTCCATTTTCCCAAGACTGCAGTATTCGTATATTCCACTAGTTTTCCCATCCTAAGATTCATGTCATACCCTAGGATCTATCATACAGTCTAGTTTTCCAGCCCTAGGATTCATGCAACACCCTAGGATCTACCATTCATTCTAGTTTCTCATTCCTAGGATTCATGCAATGTCCTAGGTTCTATTTATGGTTCCATAATTTAACAGATTATACTAATAAACTTAAAAGCCACTCTACCAGTTACAACAGGAGTACTGGGGGCGTGGTTGGGAATCCCGCGTGCCTCCGCAACCCCTGAGATTGCAACGGAACGGGGTCCTATCACAAGGATCAAACACAAGGAGTTTCTCAAAACAGTATCTAATCACTGTAGACGGGTAGAGTATTTTATTCCGAAAAGGACGCAACTCGAAACGTGGAAAACAGACTCCGAACGAGCCCTAAACGGGTCGAAAATGACGAAACAGTGCAAAATCAGACGTCTGGAACTTCTCCCAGACGTCTTAAAAATGGGATTAAATGGTACCTTGTCCTGCGTAGTCTCTCAGACGTTTAGAAGCCTGCGGGGGCGTCTGGCCTAGTTCCCAGACGTCCGATGGTCACCCCGGACGTCTGGAAGTCCCTCCAGTCATCTGGCACCGCTGCCAGACGTCTGATTCGCGTTGGATGTGAATCTCAGAACCTGCGCGTACCCATTCCTCGCTCTCAGTACGGATGGTCACAGAAAAGGAAGAAGACGAAAAAATAACTTACTTACCAGACGTTTTCCCCATCGTCTGGTTGAAAGCCCAGACGTCTGATTCTGGAAAAACTTCCTGAATCAGAGCTCGACGCGCGCTCCGCCCGCGACGCACGGCTGCGCCGCGCCTCGTCCGCCTGCTGCTCGAGCTGCAGCAGACCTCCCGCGTCACTTCGTGCCCGCTGTGCCCCCGCCGGCCGGCTCTCGCTGCCCCGGCAAGCTCGAGCCCTCACGGCCGAGCGCCTCCTCCCTTGCGCAGCACCTCCTCCCGCACTCGCCGCGGCTGCTGCTCGCTTGCACTCGCTGGAAGAAGAAGGAGGAGGAGCGGAGGTGATGAGAGTGAGGGAGAGGGCGTGGCTTTTTAAAGCCGCGCGGGGAGAGAGAGAGAGCGAGACAGAGGGGGAGCGCAGACTGCGGCCGCAGGAGGAGAGGGAAAAAGAGAGAAAGGCGGTTGCGGGTCTGCGCGCACCTCTGCGCAGACGCAGCCCCGCGTGCCACCGAAAAAAATAAATCCCAGACGTCTGGAAGGGGTTCCATACGTCTGGCCAGACGTCTGAGCCACCTCCCAGACGTCTTAAAAAATGTCTTGGAGTGCGTTCGTAACAATCTTCTTCTCCCAGCCGGTGCGAGAGCGCGAGCGAGCGGCAGCAGCAGCGGCCGCAGTGAGTGTGCTGGAGGGAGGAGACGCTCGACTGTGAGCGCTCGAGCTTGCCGGGGCAGCTAGAGCCGGCCGGCGGGGGGGGGGGGGGGGGGGGGGGGAGGGGGAGCAGCAGGCGTGGAGTGTCGCAAAGGGACTGCTGCAGCTCGAGCAGCAGGCGGATGGGGCGTGGCGCGGCCGTGTGTCGCGGGCGGAGGGCGAGTTGAGCTCTGATTCTGGAAATTTTTCCAGAATTAGACGTCTGGGTTTACGACCAGACGACGGTGAAGACGACTGAAAGACTGTCCAGACGTCTGTCAGGTAAGATATTTCAGTCTTCTTCCTTTTCGCGCGTACGGCCATCCAACCGTCCACCGTGCCTTCGTCTGCGACTCGTCGTACTGAGAGCAGGTATGGGTGCGTGCAGGTTCTGCTCGGGAGGGCGCGAGGGCTCGCCATCCCACGTGAATCGGACGTCTGGCCACAGTGCCAGACGACGGGAAGGACTTCCAGACGTCCGGGGTGACCATCGGACGTCTGGGAACTAAGCCAGACGCCCCCGCAGGCTTCTAGACATCTGAGGGACTACACAGAACGAAGGTACGCTCTGACCCACATTTTAAGACGTCTGGAAGAGGTTCCAGACGTCTGATTTTGGGCAGTTTCGTCGTTTTCGACCTGTTTAGGGCCCATTCGGAGTCTGTTTTTCGCGTTTCGAGTTGCATTCTTTCTAGAATAAAATCCTCTACCCGTTTACAGAAATTATATACCGTTCTGAGAAACTCCTTGTGTTTGATCCTTGTGTTAGGACCCCGTTCCATTGCAGTCTTGGGGGTTGCGGAGGCGCGCGGGATTTCCAACCACGCCCCCAGTACTCCCGTTGTAGCTGGTAGAGTCGCTTTTAATTTACTTAATCAAATTTGTTACAATTGTGGAATAATTAATAGAGTCTAGGGCACTGCATGAACCCTAGGACTGAGAAACTAGATTGAATGATAGATCCTAAGGTATTGCATGAAACCTAGGACTGGAAACTAGATTGAATGATAGATCCTAGGGTACGGCATGAATCCTAGGAGTGGAAAACTAGTGATATGTATATAAATATTGCAGTCTTGGAAAGGTGGAAAGGAAATAATAGCTGCCTGTAAATTGATTTAACCGCTGCCTGTTTTGAAGGAATAAATATGATTGAGAACATGAGTTGTATGAACATAAAACTGGAACGGTGAAACCTAAATGTGCTGAGTTAAAAGAGCTGGAACCCTACGGGGAATTAGGAGTAGAACTCCTGGAAAGAGAATGGATGGAACTGAGAAAGAAAGACGTGGAAGTGTGTTGTCTCTGGGGTACGTGGTACCAATGAGAGCATACATTACCTCTTAGTGTAGAGGGGAGCTTGCCGCCCTCAGGTTGAGACCGGGGTGGGTTTAGCCACTATACACCGACTTGCTGGCCCTCGCGTACGCAGTACCGAGGAAAGCTACTAGTGTAGGGAGAGCACTAGCTACCCCACGGGCCCTGGGATTCTGCTAGCCTCCTACACCGACTTGTTAGGCCCATTGGGCAAACTAGGGTAGTCAGGCGAGGGTGCGCGGACTGTGGAGGGGTGGGACCCCTGTTACTGAGAGGGCTCTGCCCTATACTGGTTCCGTGTTGTGCTTTGGGCGCACCCGTTAACGGAAACGACTGATCGCGTGCCAGTGCGGGGTAGCTACCCGTGCCCTTATCGCGCGTGCCGTAGTTACCGTTACATCTGTCAGCGACCCTGGGGTGGTTGACTGAGGGTAGGATCACCACGGGGACTCTCCCGGCCAGGAGAGCACCACGTGTTACTTCTACTTTTCGGAAAAGACTGCAATCAAGATCGTTCCCACGAGGAACATTCGAGATCAAGTGAGGATCTGAGAAATAAATAAATCGTGAAATAATAGAAGGACGTAAATAAAGAAAGTAAAATATAACAGCTACTGTACACTCTACTGCTTCTTTAGATTTTTTTTAGCTGCCACTCTACTCAGTGTTTCGCTGACGTGTTACACTCGTTACTTTTCAGGACCGGGTGTTGAGCAGCCATGGTCAGCGTCTGCAGAGGACGCTGGGCCGAATATGGTCCAGTAGCGTTACCCGCAGTTCTTTTTATACTTTCTGCCACTGTAGTGAGTAGTTTCCTTGTTACTCTTTGTACTTCTTTATTGTAAACTTCATGTTATGTACATATTTGTTGTTCTACTGTTGTGGTTGTGTATACTGTAGTAGTTCCTTTTCTTACTGCTGTATTTTGTTACTGCTAGTTATATTCATGTTGAATGTGGTTTATTTTACTGCTCTTTTGGTTATTTCCTCGTTAGACGACTAGGTCTTGGGATTAGTCGAGTCGGTTCGATTCTCGTGTCTCGAAGAGACTCGGGAATCGGGTCGTTACACCACCTAACCCAAGGTTAGCATATGGTGGCGCAAACCCTCCCCTTCTTATCTTATATATACCCTATGTAATGTTACGACCCAGTTCCTAGATCCTTACAGGACCCGAGACCGGCTCCCCTCGACTAATCCCAAGACCTAGTCGTCCAACGAGAAATAACTAAAAGCAGGAATTAAACCACATTCACACATGCAATATAACTAAGGAGAAGGAAAAATGAAATAATAAAGGAAAGTAGAGCAAACTGTCTCAAAATAGTACATGCCACCACAACAACAACAGAGGAAAAAAAATAGAAAGTAACAGGAACAATAACTCAAAGGTCCAGTACTCACAACTACAGCAGAAACAAAAGAGCTGAAAAGGAAACTGCTACTACGGCTGGGCTCGGCTGGGCCCAACTCCCTCTGCAGCCGGAAACTTACGCTGCTCAACTCCTGGTCTTGAACAGGGTTACGAAAAGATAGAGTCAGCGAATGCTGAGTAGAGTGGTGTTTACATTATTTATGTGCAAGTAAAGTAAAACAAACAACCAGGTTTTATTCTTATTTCTATTTATCTCAGTTATGTTTTTCTGGTTCATTTGTGGGAACGATCTTGATTGTAGTCTTTTCCGTGGAGTAGAAGGTACATGTGGTGCTCTCATGGTCGAGAGAGTCCCCCACGGTAGTCCTACACCCAGTCAACCACCCCGGGGTCATTGTTGCAACGTAGCGGTGACTACGGCACGCGTGATAAGCGCACGAGTAGCTATCCCGCACTGACATGCGATCAGTCGTTTCCGCTAGCGGGTACGCCTAAGGTACAGCACGGAATAAAATATAGGGCCTTGCCCTCTCAGAAAAGGGGCTCGCCCCTTAAAACCAAACAGGGGTCTCGCCCCTCCATAGTCTAACTACCCTGATTTACCTAGCGGGCCTAACAAAGTCGGTGTAGGGTGGCTAGCTTAACCCCGGGCCTAACTAATAGCACGTCTCGGTACCACGTACACAAGGGCCTATAAGAGTCGGTGTAGAGAGGCCAATCATAACCCCAGGTCTCAACCTAAAGGAGGCTAGCTCCGCACTACACTAAAAGAACCACTGTGCTCCTTGGTACTACTTACACAAGGGCCAACTCACTTCCCGTCTGCACAAGAAATTCCTTTCCATATCTATGAGTTCTCCTAATTCCCCGTAGGGTTCACGCACCGTATTCGTTCCATTTATCAGTATTCAAATCCATGGTTCATACTCGTTCCTCATCCATATACAGGTAGCTCATGTTTCACAATTCAATTCTCAATCATATACATGCAGCTGGTGGTTTCACAGTTCAATTTCTCATTAGCATACAGGCAACTCGCTTTCTAACATGCATCTCAAGTAAACAGAGTAGCTCAATCATTCTCATTTATTTCTACCCTATGGTTCAGGTTTCATTCTAAGGTTTATTTCACAGTTCAATTTCTCATTAGCACAAAGGCAACTCACTTTCTGGCATGCATCTCAAGTAAACAGAGTAGCTCAACCATTTTCATTTGTTTCTACCCTAGTGTTCAGGTTTCATCCTAAGGTTTATTTCACAGTTCAATTTCTCATTCACATACAGACAACTCGTATCTTAACATGCATCTCATAATTACACTGATACCGTTTGCTAGCAATTTATTTTAAACACGCACTCAAGTAAACAGTACAGCTCAAAACAGGTTCATACATTTCTACCCTAGGGTTCATTCCACATCCTAGAATTCGATCCAATTATTCTAAATAAGTACATTCTTATTTAAATATTAATAACTGAATTAAACCACTCTATCGGGTATCACGGGAGGAATGGAGGCCTGCACCGCGAATCTCGTCGTCTCCGCATGGCCCGAACACGCCACCAGCTGGTAACCTGTACTAGCGACTAGTTTACATCAAACGAGCTCAAAACAGTAGATACTAAACACGAACACGTGGAGAAACTCGAGCGGAACACAGCGGTACTTTGTTTGCGGAAATTCGATTCCGTTTGGGCCCTAAACGGGCCAAAAACACAATTACTGTCCAAAATTAGACATCAGATCTTACCTCTCACTTCCTTGGCTACTTCAGACGTCCAGACTCCTTTGCAACCGTCTGAGGAGAGTCCCAGACATCGGACCCTCCTTCTAGTTGTCTGGAAGTGCCGTAGGACGTCTGGCAATGTGGTCAAATGTCCAAAAGTGTCTGGAGAGGCGCACCACGAGCCTTTCCAACGCCCTGCACCTGTGTACGAAGTCGCAGACCCATTTTCAGTCGAAAATCTGGTGTTACAGTCTGCATGGGCGGACCTGTGCAAACAACACATACCTCCGTGCGAGAAATGTGCTTTCAGAAGTCTGGCTTTAGCTCCGGACGTCCTAATACCTCTCTAGACGTTTGGTCGATGTCCCAGACGTCTGATACTGGAAAGCCAGTATCCGAAACTTCCTCTTGCGATCCCTCTCCTTCGCGCAAACTCCTCCGCACCGCCTGTAGCTGCTATACCAGCTGCCTCAGAAGGTCGTGGAGCTCCCTTCGCGAGCTCCCCCCCTCCTCTTACGGCTCCAAACTCCTCCAGCTCGAGCTCGCGAGCTCCGCGAACCTCTTTAGAGCTCTCCCTCTCGAGTTCCTCCTCGAGCTCACGCCGCCACACCCGCAGCACGGCAGTCCTCGCGCGCGAGCTCTTCCACCGCACCTCCTCGCCCACATGCTCCTCTCACTCCCTCGCCCTTGCTCTCCCCTTACTCCCCCCCTCACCCTCTCACTCTCGCTCTCCCTAGCTCTCCCACACTCTACCTCATTCTCCCTCCTCGTCGAGAAGGTGGAGGTCGCTGGCGCAAGGGAAAAGTGAAGGTAGCGGTGGCTAGACTGGTAGGGGTGGAGTGGAGATGGAGGGGTTTAAATAGAGGAGATTAGGGTTTGGGTGAGGAGAACGAAGGGGGGAAAACGGAAAAAGATGCGTGCGTGACGCCTGCACGCTGAAAGCAGGTGAACGTACAATTTTCCCTACTTTTAGATGTCCGTACCTCAATCTAGACGTCTGGACAGGCGTCTAACCAATCTCCCAGATGTCTTAAATGTCCTAAGGGTGGCGGGTCATTTCATGTAACCACCACCAAAACCTATCCTTGGCTGGCATTTGAATTATACCTATATCCACCTACATAGTCGGCCAAGGAGGAGGGAATTAGGAGGTGATCAAAGAGGCTATCTTGCCTTCTTGGTGTCCACCATCTTCTTCCCTCTTCTTTGGCTCAAAACTAAGGAGCAACCCTAACTTGGAGGATGACCAGGCAGGAGAGAAAGAAGGGTGGACGTACACCCTTGGAGGAGGCTAGAAAGGAGGAGCATCTTGGAGCATTTCATGTAAGGAGAAGAGCCAAAGAGGATTCTCTTCAAGTGCGGAAGCAACCTCATTTGGAGCAAGAATTGTCTGAGGCTTCAATTGAAGGACTTCTATCTACTTTTATCACTCTTATTTGTTTGTATTAGCTTTTTTTTATGTAACAAGCATTCCTCTACTTGTGACATTACTTTTATTAGCAATACAAAAGTCAAGTGCCTTTCAATTTTGTTTCTTATTTGCTTCTTAGATTTAATAACTCTAGTTGCACGCACCATCTTCCTAATTACCTTAGGTGCACTTACTTAAGGTGAGTTTAAAAAAGTCAATTTTTCTTTTGCTAATTTAATTAAGCGTATTTCTATTTTCGTTGTTGCTCAACTACTTCAAAAGCCTAAAAAATTACAAAAAGAAAAAACCAAAAAGAAAGGAGATTTGAGAGAGCGAGAGAGAGAGAGAATATTACTTGCATAACTAAGAATCAGCCTCCTTGGACAACCCTATATACTTGCCCTATCTTGGTTTACAAAATTTCAAAAGTTGATCGATTTATATGTGTCTCAACGACTTAAATTCCGCTTTTACAAAATCGCGTACTTTTCGCATCAAGCATTCCCTTCCAAGAACCCGCCACAAATGCCCCCACTCATGAAGGGGAAGTAGAAGTGATATTCGATGTTACTGCCAAACCTTTGAGTAAGGCTAACTCATGTAGTCTAGCTGAGTCCTGCAACCCTCTTTGTACTTCTACCTGACCTGATGATCCACACTAACCCCCTTTTGATCACCCTACCTGTAGTAAGGCAAGTTCAATCGCTTCTCCTTGTTGGCGAAGGGAGTGCAGTGGATGTTCTATTATTAAAGAACATTGTAAAATTGGGTTTCCAAGAGAAAGACTTGGACCCCATGATGTACCCAATGGTAGGATTTGGAACCCACAAGGTCATTCCTAAATGAGAGATTGAGTTGTTGGTAACTATCCGATATGGAAGCCCGCACATCAATTAGACAACCAATTTCATTGTAGCTAACTTGACGTCAACCTTTGACGGAATCTTAGCTCACCCTTCCACCCCCAGATTTAAAGAAATCACCTCCTCATATTTTCAACTAGTCATGTTCTGTTTGCATAACGACATAGGAATAGTACACTAGGATCAAGTCGTCTGGAGAAAGCTCTTGCACATGGAGCTTAAGCAAAGCATGGAGAGAAAACCCCCAAAGTCACCAAAGTAGGGGAAGAAGAGAGTCCATGTTCATACAATCCAAAGGTTGCCATGCAGAACCCTTCAGCTCTGCCTGCTATGAGCCCTGGCTTCTCAACATTGACAGTCTAACTTTTCCCGGGTCTACCAGACAGGCTTGTTCAATTAGGAGTTAATTTGGACCCCCATGAAGTCCAACAATTGTCAGTGCTTCTCCAAAAGAATATTGATGTCTTTGTTTGGTCCACCAATGGCTTGCCAAGTGTAAGCACATCATTTATCGAGCACACCGACTTAACATTTGACTGGGAATATGGTCAGTAAAATAGGCGCACTGACATAAGTCAGTTGAGTAATGGCAGGTAATCATAGCTAAAGTTGACAAATTGTTGGAAGCCATGTTCATCAAGAAATCCCCCAAAATGGCTTTCAAACGTTGTGATTGTTAAGAAAGCCAACGATAATTAACGGATGTGCGTAGACTTCACAGACATCAACGACACTATCAGCTAGATTTTAACGCGAGAAGATTTGAGTTAAAAATCCATCGTTGCAGTTGCGTAAAAATCTACTATCAGATAAATTTTACTGAAACTTAATGTGAGTTTCAGGTCGAACACGTGGAGGCAAACGCTTAATTAAAATTCGTGTTTAGAAATTATTGTCACAAAGCAGATTAGCTGGTTGAAATCAATCTACACGAACTACTGTACTTAAAGAATAAATAATAGAAGAAATAGAGAGAATAAGAAAGAGAGAAATAGAGAGAGAGAGCAAATATTCCATAAAAATAGAGCAATGTTCATTACACTAATTGTATAATTAAAACTATACTAGAAAGCAGTAAAAAGATAGAGATAAGAAAAATCTTCCTTAACTTCCACTTGGAGGACGAGCCGTGCTGTTAGCACCCGAAAGACAGAGATGGGATGCTGGAAGAAGTTGAACGGAGTTAGAAGATGGGGATGAGATGCAGGACGTTGCTAGCACGAGATCCGATTTTCTTAAGGTGGTAAGAGGAGAACCACGGGTGCTCCACGAAGGAAATGAGAGGTGGGACAAAATTTCATTTTTTATTCTAGAGGAGCATTCTGAGTTTGGGACTAGCTCCTTAGAGCTTTGGAGAGGTAAGAGGAAGAAGAGAATGGATCATGGACGAGATGGGTGTTGGTGCCCTTATATAGTTGAAGTCAAGGGAAAAATGGTCCTTTAAAAAGTTTTAAAATAAATGCAGGGCCTTTAGTGATGGATATGCACGTTGCTGAAGATGCGCGTGTCCTCAACCGTGAGATGGGGATCGAAGAGCTCTCGTGTGGCCACGTTGACATTTCCTTGCCTTCAGCCATTTGAGGCGTGGGCATATCATTGTCATCCAATCAAGATTGGAGGGCGGCGCACACCACTTTGTCTTCGTTAGTTAAGGGGAGATGTGGCCCCTTTCCACGTCATTGGATGAAGATCGGCGGGTTGAGGAGCACGCTCAGTCGTGCTTTACAAATTGCACCCCCTACGTCAAACGGCACGTCATTGCTTGCGTTTGAATCGCTTAGCGCTCATCGTGTGACATAGCCGCTTCATCCGCTGTCAGATTAAGCATCCACGGTCGAATTTTCAGCGGATTTGATTCACGAGGCAAGTCTTGATCGCACGTTGCACGCTGCGCGTAATGCGCGCAACCGTTGCACCATCCTTGCTCAAGTGTCGAGTTTTCGTATCAAGGCTTGCGCAATCTCAGCCATTCGATGGAAATCCCACGACTAAGATCGCCTAGGCCTTAGTCTTCAAAGATTATGCTGCGCTTGGGAGGGACGACATGGCTGCCATTCAGAGATTGAATCTTGATGCGCACTTTGACGTTGGGCAGGGCTACTGGGGCGGTTTGGATGGCTGGGATGGCACCATGTGGCGCAATTCTGGACGTCCAACTTCTTTGGCTTGTAGATGGTGCCACAGATGTCAGATTGGACTGATTTTCATGCCATTGAGCTGTGAT
This sequence comes from Thalassia testudinum, assembly GCA_037157565.1. Classification (NCBI taxonomy): domain Eukaryota; kingdom Viridiplantae; phylum Streptophyta; class Magnoliopsida; order Alismatales; family Hydrocharitaceae; genus Thalassia; species Thalassia testudinum. The sequence continues at coordinate 20,176,352 of JAZHRO010000013.1, forward strand.
CGTTGATTCGAACTCATCTGTGAGATTAGATTATTCATCTGAGGTATGGATTTTCACCACCCTGCCCCTTAACCTTTGATCTTTCTTGGACTGCATCTGATGCTACGGAGATCCAATCGGGGTGATCTCGGAGGCGTTGGACTTCGATCGTCGCCCTTATCAGATTTGTACAATTGGATCTTCAATCTAAGGCCCCAAAATGATGTCGCCATGTTTCTTGTCTACAGAAAGAGGTAAATTAATATACAATTTGTATAAATTAATCTATATGCATGATGATGCATGCATGCTATGCAATATTTATAATGCATGATGCTTATATGAATATAGGAACATGCATAAATAGGCATTTTAGCATCGATAAATGTAGATCTATTAGACACCTACCCAAAGGATGAGTTTCCCCTACCCAAAATAGATGCTTTATTAGATTCTTGCTCCGAGCAATCTCATATGTCTTTCTTTGATGTTGTAACACCTCAAAATCCGGATCCCGAGTCATTTCACGGTGGTTCTAGTCAATTTTGAATCTGGAAACATGGTTGTGGTTCGGTGCTAGTGCCATCACCTCCTTAAATTGCCAAAAAATGCATATTTTGAGTCAACCTCTAGTCAAACATCATTAAAAGGGTACCATGTATGGTACCGTTGGATTCTTCTCGTCGCAATATTTTCGACGACGTTTGTTTCGCACGAATCCAAGGTGTATAACTTTGTTATGTACAAAACAAGTCGAGAATGACCTAATTGTAAGGTGGACCCAACCCTATGGGTATTTTGGGTATTTCACCCCATCATCCTAATCACAACTGACCCTAGGACCTATAAAATGACCCCCTTGGGTTTTAGGATCGTCATTAGTTATTTAGGCCTCCAAACCCTATGAGAAAAGAGAGGGAAAGGAATTAAGATTTTCATTTGAAATCCTAATTCAAAAGTTCAGGGACCTGTCTGCGATCTTGAGAAGTCCAGGCTTTCCACCACAATTTTTGCGGCGGTAGTGGCAGCAGCTGGCACGAGGAGGCGACGCATGTCGCATGCGTAGTGAGTGTGGCGCAGGAGATCGCGACGAGTGGCGCGAATTGATGGCTACGGCATGGTGAGGCACGATCCGTGGGCAAGTGTGCGGAGGAATCGAGTAGCGACGTGTCATGGGCGGCTTCGTGTGTGCAGCGGGTTGGTTTGAGTGAACTGGTTGTCTAGGAGTGGTTTGGCGACCCCCCGCACTGTTTCGTTTGGTTGGAAGCTTTCTTAACCTCGAATTTCAACAAATAAGGTATCGATGAAATCGTATCGACGTGTACTACATGTTAGTATAGCTTATTGTTGTTCTTGAGTACTTTTCCTTTTGTGAAAATTAGAAACATGATTAGGTGTCTTCGACCCTATTGTTGGTTTGTTTCAATCATGTCTTGCCTCGGTGCATGCGTGGATTTCGAGGCGAGCATGGATATTGCCCCTAGGCCCTGAGTGCAATTCAGAGTTAATGTGACTGTTCGGTGACATTAGTTAGAGTAATCTTTCCTTTTCTCGACTCTAACCAATTTCCAAGTACCTGTGGACCCATCTGATGTGATTTTTCGTGTGTACTGCTTTGGTTAGCATATGACCCTTCTTTTTGTTGAGTTTGGAACCCCTGTGCTAGTTTCCTTGACTTATGGGCACTTTAAACAAGAAAAAACTTATTTTTGTGGAAATGATTAAGAATTAGTGATCATATATACCCTTGTTATTGCATGCGTAAAACGAACTGTGATTTTCGTGAAACAAGTTCTATTGTGCTCGTTGATTGATAAATAGTATGGGACCATTGTCATAATTTGGAAATTATCTTTGAACTGATAAATTTGAAGGTTAATGTGAATATCTGGTAATCCTGGACTGAATGATGTAGGATTATTAAGTATGGCCTGATTTGATGAAAATAAAAGATATAGTTATCTAGGGTTGATTAAATGATCAGTATGACGGATATGTCCAGATTTAAGAAAGTTGGATAACTAGTTTTAGCTCCGTTACTCGCCAGATTTTGGTTGTAGCTTTGGTCTTTTAGACCGATTTTAGGGGCGTGTTTAGGAAGAGTTGATGGCCTCTCTACGACTCTTTGGTTAGGCTTAGCGACCAACTAGGATAGCAGAATGCAGGGCTCGAGGTTTGGATTGGTTCTTCTCGGCTGGTAGGTGGGTCATTAGCTGTTTATGATTCAATGTACACAACGCTTGTACGTGTTCACGCTACACAATGTAGCTGCCACCCCTTTCTGCAATGACCATAGGGTGATGGAGTGTGGCGACTCGATGGAGGGTGATGCAGTCCTCCCGGCCAGGATGGTGGCTTATACCGATCTTGTGTTGTAAGAAGTTACATGAGATTGTCTCGTGCTTGAAACGTCGATTGGTGAATTGAGAACTGTAATAATATGGGCAAATTACATAAACGAAACTGGATATGAAATAAATTGTAAACGGATGAACTTTTGTCATGGTTCCCACTTCCTGTACTTTTGTTACTGTTGTTACATGTTTAGTTGTTCTACTCTACTTAGTTTCTATTGACGTATTTTTGAGTTCTATACTCAGGTATATTATGGTAGTTCGTAAGGTGATTTCTAATGTACATCTCTTTGACCTATTTACTGCTGTAAACCTTTGGTCAATATTAAAATTTATATTCATTTAATTTATGTAATACGAATTGTTTGTTAGATATGTTTATATTTTATGATTATATGTTGGGTGACTGCGATCTTCTGAACAAATTGTGCTGGTTGTTAGCACACGGTGACCCGGGTTTCGTCGCTTGGTCGGACTCGGGTCGTCATAGATGCATATAGTTATTATCATTAGATAAGTTTGCCTTTGGCAAATAAGTCGCATTCATTCTTTTTAGCGAATAGAGGGTTAGTCTACTATTACGTAATGTCATTTGGTTTGAAAAACGTGAAGCCATTTATCAACGTCATGTAAACATGATTTTCACAAAAATAACAGGAAAGGCATTTGAAGTGTGCATTTTATCAAAGGCATTAGTTTTCCTGACTACTTAAATAACTTCACAGAGGTCTTCCAAATCCTGAGGGAGATGCAACTCAAACTACACCACAAAAAATGTGCATTTGAAGTTTCCACAGGGAAATTTCTTAGCTTTTTTTTTATCTCTTGTTGGGCCATTGAAGCCAATCTTGACAAAATTAAGATAGTCATGGACTTGCAACAGCTTGTCAACTTGAAGGATGTCAATTATTAGTTGGGTGGATTACCACCTTGGAATGATTTTTTTCACAGTATTCAAACAAATGCTTTCCTTTTTTTTAGTGCATCAAGAAAGGGAAATGCTATAACTTGTCTAGTCGAACCCTTGTGCTAAGAGGCCTTAGATAAAGTTAAGGAATCCCTCCAAAGTTGCCCTTGCCCTGCTATGTCATCCCCTTGGCCAGGAAAGCCCCTATGTTTGTTTCTTGCCACCTTTTGCTCAGCTGTTAGCATTGCATTGGTGCATGAGGAAGATGGTGTCTAGTGGCCGATTTACTTTATAAGTAGAACCTACCATGGTGTAGAGGCTAAATATCCTCCAATTGAAAGGTTGGGGCTAGCCTTCGTCATTGCTCTTATAATATTGTGTCCCTATTTTTAGTTTCAGACAATACTTATCCTTTTAGACCACCCACTAAGGCAAATGCTACATAAGTTAGTCGGGCTCAATTGCCATATGTGGTGAGCCTTGGAACAAGCAAAGTTTGATATTAAGTATCCATCTTGACTAGCCATTAAGAGACATGTCCTGGCAAACTTCTTAGTGAAATTCACCCCAGTATATGTTCTAGTTATAGGATCTTGGTGTCTCTTCGTAGATGGCTCTTCCTATTGGGAAAATGATCATAGACCTGCAAGACAATTGAGATGCATAGGGACTTGAACAATTCAATCCCTGTTTCTCATGGCATTGCGGAAGAGTGAAAACATGATTGTTAAAATTTTCTTCATTGAATCGAAACTCGAGTCAATGTCTGTAAAACTTAAATCATGGAAATTGATAAAATAATAAGCTGATGTAATCGAAACTACATGATAATAACTAACTTATTCTCGTTCTAGGATCTTCATGAGTAAGAGATCATACCTGTTAAGACTCGTGCTGTTTGAGCCTTTTAAGACGTCTGGACTGTTGGTCAGACGTCTGGAAATCAAAAATTTTAAGTACGAACTCGCGTTTGCGTGCGAGCTACGTGCAGACAGTACTCTCGTTTTCCTCCTCTCTCTCTCTCTTTTTCCCCCTCCAGTGAACCCTAACCCCATCCTTATAAAACCCCCTCCTCTCTCTCATTCTCCTCACTTCACAGCCACCAGTCGCTTCTGCCCTTCCCCTTCACCCCAGCGAGTGCGAGTGAGCGCAAGAGCGACGTCGAGGAGCGGCGTGAGGAGAGGAGAGTGAGCTTGCGAGCTCGTGTGGGAGCTCACCAGGAGGACACGCCCGGAGTGGCACGCACACGAAGAGGAGTGCGTCGAGGGCGTCCTCCCCGACACTACTGCAGCCGGAGCTTTAGCCAAGGGGGCGAGGCGTAGCCACGCGCGGCGAGAGTGAGCGGGAGTAGGTTCTGGTTCTGGGTTTTTCCCAGAATCAGACATATGGAGCGACATCCAGACGATGGTGCGGACGTCTGGAGGCGGTTCCAGACGTTTGAGAGCTTCGCGAAGGTACGCCCTTTTTGCGGATACGGCCATGCAGACTGCTCCGCGGGCACCCTTTTGCGTACCCATTTTGAGGAGATTTGGTGGATCTCGTGCAGGATTTGCTTCGAGAAGGCGCGGGACACGCCCTCCCACGCATTTCAAACGTCTGGGCGACGTACCAGACAGCTGGAAGCACTTCTAGACGTCCGGGGAGGTGGTCAGATGATTGGAGCTAAGTCCAGACGGTCCAGAAGAGTTCTTGGACATCTGGGGTGGACGTAGAGATTGAGAACGATACTAAACACTTTTGAGACGTCTGGAAGTTGTTCCAGACGTCTGATTTTGCATTAGTAACCCTATTTTGACCCGTTTAGGGTTCGTTTGAGGTCCGTTTTACGCAAATGAGATACCGACGTTTTACTTGTGGGTTCCTCTACTTGTTAGAAAGCTTTCCATGCTGTTTTGATAGTTTCCTTGTGATTGCTCCTTGTTATATTATTTCGTTCCGTTGTGGGTTCGTGACTTGCTGAGGCACGTGAGCATGCCGTTCGAGCCTCCAATACTCTTGGATTTACTGGTAGAGTGGCTTCCCCTAAATTAATTACAAACCTGAATGCATGTGTGGAATGAATGATTAGAACCTAGGATATGGCATGAATCCTAGGATGAGAAATATTGGAAATGTCTGTATTAGATGAATGAATTGTAGTCTTGAATGAGTAGATAGAAATGATAACAACTGCCTGTAAATGAATAACGGCTGCCTGTGAAATATGAAGTACTTGTGCTAGTTAACTGTTGCATGTAACTTTCTTGTTGTATGCGTTAAATGACATAATATGAGCTGCATGTATATAAATTGAGAATGGTAATGTGAATGATGGAAATACGAGCTACCTATGTATAACCTGAGTATGGAAATGTGAACAATAACAATACAAGCTGCATATGTATAATCTGAGAATGGAAATAGAAATGATGAAACCTGGTATGGCATGGCATGAGAAATATGAGCATGAACCCTACGGGGAATTAAGAGTAGAGCTCCTGGAAATAAATGGAATGGATCTGGAAATGTGAGTGGGGAAGTGAGCTAGCCCTTGAGTATGGAGTACCAAGGAGAGTAACTGTCCCCCTGTTTAGTGCAGAGCGGAACTAGCTGCCCTTGGGTTGGGATCTAGGGTTAGGATTGGCACTCTGTACCGACTTCTTGGCTCTTGCGTACATGGTACTGGGGAGAGCTAGCCACCCCACAGGGCCCAGGGTTCAGCTAGCCGCCTTACATCGACTTGTTAGGCCTACTGGGCAAACCAGGGTAGTCAGGCGAGGGTGTGCGGATTATGGAGGGGTGAGACCCCTGTTTGGTTCTTAGGGGCTAGACTCCTGTTACTGAGAGGGCTAGGCCTTGTACTGTTCCATGCTGTACTTTGGACGCACCCGTTAGCGGAAACGACTGACCGCGTGGCAGTGCGGGGTAGCTACTTGTGCTTATTGTGCGTGCCGTAGTCATCGTTATGTCTATCCGTGACCTTGGGGTGGTTAACTGGGTGTAGGATCACCATGGGGAACTTTCCGGCCAGGAGAGCACAACGTGTGCCTTCTACTTTTCGGAAAAGACTACAATCAAGATTGTTCCCACGAGAAACATTCGAGATCAAGAAAGAGATATAATAAATAAATTAATGGGTAAAAAGGAATAAATTGTGAAATAAAGTAAATGGAATAAACATCTACCTGTCCACTTTTACTGCTTTAGTTAGTTGGTTGCCACTCTACTCAGCGTTCGCTGACTTTGTGTACTTATAACTCTTTTCAAGTCCAGGTGTTGAGGAGCTAGAGTCTACGGCTGCATAGGGTGCTGGGCCCAGTAGAGCCCAGTAGTTATAGTTCTTTTGTTGTACTCCTTTTGTAGTAGTGAGTAGACTCTTGTACCTTATGTTCTGTATTTTTACGTTTTGTATTTTATGTTCATATACCTTGTTATTTTCTACTGTTGTGGTGGTGATATGTGCTGTTGCAGTTTTTACTTTTTTACTGTTGTACCTTTTTACTGTTAGTTGCATAGCATAGTGAATATTGTTTACTTTCCTGCTTTTTTATTATTTCTCGTTGGACAACTAGGTCTTGGGATCGGTCGAATCAATCTGGTCTCATGTCCTATAGGGATTCGGGAACCGGGCCGTAACATTACCTGTGGGTAGTGTAAACAACACCCCAAGATATCGAGAAAATCACAAAGTATAAAGATATTGATTTATCGTTATAGCTACGAAATCTTCAAACCAAATAAAATTATTTTTTTATTTAACTTGGATGGTGAGTCCAAGGTCAAACATAGGGAGGCAATTATCAGTCTTACAGGTTCTCACTTATTTTGTTTTGTAATTTTTTTTAGATATTCATTTTTTTATATTTTCAAGATAATAGAAAAAATCATATATGCAAAGATATATGAAAATAAACCTCAAACTATATTGCATCAAATCAAATTTATTACAAATTAAGAGAAAAACACAACTAGAGAGAAGAAAGGAGGATGAAAGAGAGAAGACAGTAGAGAGAGATGGGAGTGTGAGAGAGAAAAATAGAGAGGGAGATAAGAGGTAGAGGAAAGCTTCTTTAGGTAGATGTTTGGAGGGCGAGCACGGAGTTAAGGTCGTCAATCCTGAGTTTGGTTGCGCTAGGCTGCTGGAAGCTTCGAGTTGAAGGAGGAAGACGTCGAAGAGTTGATGAAGAGTTGCAACAAGTCGAGGACTATGGATGTGTGTTAGAGAGATGTCAAAGACATGGTCAATGAAGCCTAGAGAGGAGTTGATGGTGGAAAATATATAGAAGATGATAACTAAAGGATGACCTAATGGGATTATTCTAGCTACTAGAAGGTAATGGGAAAGGTTGGACCTAATCTACTGGATGAAGGGACGTGGAGGATACCTACATTACTAAGAGGAAGGAAGATGGAGGATGGTACCCTACCATAGAGGAGGATGAATGGATGATCCAAGGGAGGTGGAGGAAGGCCAAGGCAAGTTGTCGTTGTGTGGATGGAGGAAGGAGGTATAAATAGGTGGTTGTTGGTGGGACATATGGAGGATTTTTTTCAATAGAATGAGGTGTTGTGGAGTGATTGCATGGAGTTGGCTTTGGCATGGACATATGTGGGGTAGTTGGACGGAGAGATTGGTGGATGGGATGGGGACTTGTCGCAAGGTGTCGGGGGTGTGCATCGAGGAGGCTTGATGTGGAGAGATGTTATTGCATGGGTATGCTTAGAAATGTGTAGAGTTTGGAGGGTTGTGTGCACATGAGATTGATGCAAGGTGAGGGAGAAGAAAGAGAGAGGTGTGGTCCCCCATGAGAATTTGCAAGGATGTCCAAAGTCCCATGGAATTAAATTTGGATGAAGGAGTAGCTTAGGTTGAGGGAATAGAAACTTAGGTGTTGGGAGAACATTGTGGAGATGCCCTTGGGTCTTCTTCAATTAATTCATCCTTTCTTGCTTGCCTCTCCTGTGAAACATAAAATCTCTTGGTGCATGAACTCCTCCTTACATCCTTCATGTCTTACATTATTTGGTTCAAGCCTTCATTTCCAAATTTATTCCTGCATACAATATAATTATTATATGTAAAAATGCATGTATGGTCTTAATATGTCCAGGATGCCTCGAAAGTAGTATTTATAGCCTAAATACGGTGTGTTTATCTAGGAACTAAGATAAAATAGATATATAAGGATATATAATTATATAATTATCACCCCACATATTGTGCCTCCTCAAATAAGTGGTGCTTAGAGGACTCCCTTTGTCTCAATAGATAGATGAAGCCCTTCGTGTTGAGGATGATTGATTCCGTTGTGCAATGCGAGCAATTCATGTCTTGTGAACTCTTTTGCGAGCAAAGAGACGACTCCTGCCTTGAATCCACCAAGAACTTACCCTAGATGATCAAATTCTCTCGGCCAACTACTAGATAGTTGACTAATCTTCTTCCTTATTGGTGCCCCATACTTGGGGACAAAGATTTGGAAGACCTCATGTCCCAGGAAGAAATTTCTCAATTCTAGCATAAGCTGGATGATCTGACCCTTATGGTTAGCGTGCTTGTGTTGGAATTAGGAGGAGGACATTAGTTGAGGCTCTCATAACTCTTTCATCTAAACATAGTGTTAGAGAAAGGAAAATCATACTAAACTCAGTTGACTGACTTGCTGATTGAGCAAGTAAACTTTCAACCAAAAGTGGGATTCAACTATTACTAAAAAAAAATTCATTCTTAATCCCACACGAGTCATAATACAAGTGTGGATCTTGTTGTATGCATTACTGATTTAATGAATGTGCTATATTTAGATATGAAATAAGATAAATTAAATGATATATTATAATTATCATAAATAATGATAGAGACATTGGATTTCAATGTAAAAAAAAAATATATAAGTGATAATAATATTTTCAATTGATACATTATCGGCTAAATTAAACATTGCAAGTGATAACCAATCTCCCCAAAATGATCAAATAACATGTGAGCTGTGTACAGTGAAACCAAACCTTGACTTAAAGCGAGATCGCGACGTTGGGTTCCACCGAACCAAATCGAAAGACCACACACGCATGTCCTCGATTCCCCTCCTCCTCTTCCCCAATGTCAAACGTCTCGCTTTCCCTCGTCCGCTCCGCCGCCTCTCTTCCTTCCGCTCGCCCCTCCCTATAACTTCCCTCCCCCTCTCTCTTCCTCCTCCATCCCATTCCCACTCCCTCGCTTCTCTCGCCATGGGGTCTCTCCCCTGCTCCCTCCCCTACCCCCCCGCCCGCCGCGACTCCTCCGTCATCGACCTCTACCACGGCGTCCCCGTCCCCGACCCGTACCGCTGGTAAGCCCTACCCCCGGCCATCTCCACGTTCGGTCCAATCGCGCTCCCCGTCGCGTTGATCCTCGCAGGTTGGAGGACTCGGACGGCCAGGAGACGAGGGAGTTCGTGGAGGCGCAGATGAGCGTGGCGGACGCCGTCCTCGCGGCGTGCGAGCACCGCGGGCGGTTGCGGGACTGCATCACGGAGGTGTACGACCACCCGCGCTACGGTGCGCCCTTCCGCCGCGGCGAAAGGTACTTCCACTTCTACAACACCGGCCTCCAGGCGCAGAGCGTGATGTACGTGCAGGGGTCCCTTGATGGGAAGGAGGAGGCACAGGGGGAGGTGCTGCTCGACCCCAACGCCCTCAGCGAGGACGGCACCGTGGCGCTCAGCCGGTACGCGGTGAGCGAGGACGGGCGGTACCTCGCGTACTCGCTGAGCACCAGTGGAAGCGATTGGGTTAAGATCAAGGTGATGCGCATCGGCGATAAGGCGGAGGAGCCGGACACGCTGTCCTGGGTGGGTGCCAAAGGCATCGAGTGGATGTCTCTTGTTGTTGTATTTGTGTGGTTGGCGGTGTGCCGATGGGTGGTTTGTTTCCGGTGGGTGCAGGTGAAGTTCTCATCGATTAGCTGGACGCACGACTCGAAGGGGTTCTTCTACAGCCGGTATCCCGTGACAAGGTGAGTTGGCTTGTTTGTTGGAGTGGGAGTCATTGATTGGTGAGGTTGATTTGGTGGTGGTGGGATGGGAGGAAGTGGGAGGGTGATGGTGATTCCATGGAAGGCCTGATGGTGTGGGATTTCGGACGTGTGATTGGGGAAGGTAGGGTATGTAGGAAGGGGAAGGATGGGAAGACGATGCGATCCGGCTCTTGCGCAATATGTTTTTGCCCAGGGAGAGGCCAATTGGGAGGCATGTTGATGGAAAGAGAGGTCATTGATGGAGGGCCATCACAGGAATCATTCTCTATTACACCATTGGTACTTTCATGATTGCCACCTCCTCTTCTTGACATCCATTGATTCCAGTTGGCATTCTTGTAACTCCCTTTTTCTCTATAGTAGGGATGGAGGACTTTTGTGTGTGTTTTTTTTTTCCTACATCTTTTGATGTACCATTATCGCACTAGTAATAGAGCTATGCATAATTGACATTGATGGTGTATCTGGATTCTTTGTAAAATTCCTGTCTCATGTATTCTTTTAAAAGCCTCCAGCTCAAGAATCAATATTCTTGGTTGGATGGGCCTAATCATACTTATTAACTACTTGTCAGTCTTCACATGTCCATTGACGTGTGCTCTTTCACTGGTCCCGTCCCCTCCTCCCTCCTGCACACACTCATGCACTCACTGAAGACACAAAAATAATAAGTGTTATTAGAGTGCTTCTTCTGTTAAGTGGAACTGCATAACCATTTATTAGAATGTAGAGAAATGAAGGTGATTAGAATCACATATTATAGGTCCATGCTCTCCCCCTCTTTTTTTTTTTCAGAGCAAAGCCAAATGAGTGATTTCATTCATCTGAGAAGAGTACGAGTAAAGTACAAGCCCATGGAGGCTACAAAAACATAGGAAAAGGGGAACAAGATAAAGCCCGGCAAAAAATTTCACAAAAGCTATTCCCGAGCAGTAAAAAGCTAAGTAGACGTGAAATCCAAAGCCAGAATGGCATCCACAAGTCAGCTTGGGCTAGATGCCAGGGAGCATTAGTGCTTTGAGATGGAGAGGGAGTTTAGTTTGGAAGAGAGACCTGAAAAAGATACATGAAGATTAGCAGCCAAAGTAGAGGAAGGGATTGTCAGGAGAAAAAAAATATTAAAAGTGATATAGTCACAAGCAAATTGTTTGGTTTTCCATGCCATTTGGGTGAAGGAGATGGAGGAGTTATTGAATATACGGGGACATCTTTCTTTCCAGGCCATCCAAAGTATACATGGGTAGATAATATTTTGGAAGAGAGATCTGTGCTTGCCATTCAGTTTTGCAACAAGCGGAGATTGAGTTGTTTTCAATAGTGTTAAAATGTTTATAATATAAGGACATTGTTAAGATAAGTGTTGAGTAGTTTCCTCATTTTCCCAACACAGGAAACAGATTGATGAAGATGTCATCTCATTTTCTTAAGATAGGTTTGGGTACATAATTTATCATTTTTAAGGAGCCAACGGAAAAACCAAACTCTTGGAGGAAGCGTTGATTTCCATAATAGGGAATAATGTGGAGAGATTATCCTTTCGTCAGTAATGAAATTATAGGTGTCATGGGCGATAAGATTAGGGCTCGAGCTAATTGTAAGGAACCAAGTATCTTCCTTATCATCTTAAGTTAATTTGAAGGAGGAAATCATCAAGTATCTACTTTTCAGCCTCAAAGAGGCATCTAGTTCGAGTAAATAGATTATCCACCCAGTTTGTGTCCTGCAGGGACTTCCTGTTAGCATTTCCTAAGGTGACATTTGTTATTGGTAAGAGTGTATAGTGAGGGGCAAGCTTGTTTGAGAGGTAGAAACCCATTTAAAGCTGTATGCCAAAACGTGCAATTTTCCCCATTACCCACCTCACATTTCATTATAAGTAAACCTACCTAGGAACTTAACATGTTATACATGTTAAGTTCCTAAGTAGGTTTACTGTAGGACTAAAAGGTTCAAGGTAAGCTGTTGATGAAGGCAACTGCTTCGGGTTATTGAAATCAAGCCTTTCCGAACATTGCACTACATGGGTTTTTGTCTCCTTCTCATAGTATTTGTTTCCTTTTGAAAGTTTATATTATGTCTTATCTTCATCTGTATTCTTCTTTCAGAATATAGTCTGCATCTGCAGTTGTTATTAGCAATGAGGGCTTCAAAATTCAATCTAGAAGCTCTGTGGATGGGTGCAATCCATGTGGGAGTGAAAGTCATTCCTTGATCATCAGTAAAAGTTCAGGGAGTTCATGACGAAGAGAGAACCATTCTAGGCTGGAGTCAAAATCACTGGGACTGTATCTAAAAATGCTTGGGATTTTGGGGATGATATTGATAATGACCCTTGCTAACTTAGAAACTTGCGGCTTGAATGAATGTGGCAACTAGGATATGCTTTTGATGGTCAAACTTGTTGTTGGCAACTAATTTTGAAGTGGATTATGTGCTCTTTAGGGAAGCTGGTGGAAGTACTGCATGCTGCTTGCATATTTATGTAAATAATATGTAAATGAGATTTCAATCTCATTAGTTATTAATGAATTAGATTTCATTGACCGGTCAGCAGTTTGCAATCAACTAAATCTTACAAATGGGCGCATTCTAGGAAGTGAAATTTGTAATATATTGCCATGTCTTCAGTTTGTCCATCTGAACACTCATATTGCATTATTTATAAACACTACCACCTCAACCTCATAAGTCAAGCTGTTTCCCTTATTAATGGTGCTGGTTTCTTGTCCCTTAATGAAATCTATCCTTTGTTGTTCCCAGATTTGGATCCAAATAAGCTAGATCCTTTTTGTTGAATATGTTCCACGTTTTTGGTTTTCATGATCCCTTCTGCAGTGCTTAACACTCAACTTCTTGCACGGACACACCTTTTGATTGGAGATTGAAAGGGTTTTGCTCAGAATGTCAAACTTTCTTAGCCAAGTCTCCATTTTATATTCGGTTGATACCATTTTGGATGTGTAAATACTTCTGTTTTCAATGGAATGCTTTATGTTTCTTTTTAATGACATCTTGGTGTCAAATGAAAAAAAAGGCTGGTTTTATTCAGCAATAGCTTATGTAGAGAGCATGTTATTCTGTGCAAAAGGTTTTGTTGGGGAGTGGGATCATGTGCTCTCTTAGCTTGTAATGTAATGTAACCCCTGTTTCTCGTTTAACTCGGCAGGAAAGCTACTGCTCTCGGGTAGCCTTCCTTTTACCTTTTGAAAAAGAAAAAAAATCTAGGTTCCACATTGAACTTGCCTTCTATATATCCTGGATTTATCCTATTTAATTGGATGTCTCTAGCTTCTAAGTCATATCTCTTCAGTTTTTTGTGTACTCTGTTGTCCGACCGTCACTACAACATTATCTGCAAAAAAGGAAAACCCCATCTTCGATGCACTTCATCAATTGGTGCATAACCCAGGAGAAGAACTAATGGCTGAAAGCTGTTCTTAATGTGGACCTCATGTAATATCAAAGTGGTCTACTAAGCCAATCAGTCTATGAAGCCAATCGGTCATGTCCATCATGCAAACTTTCACCCTCGCCCTTCTATGAAATTCTCAAGATGTCCATTAAAATAGAATTATGAACCTTTTCTATATTGATAAAAATAACATAGCTCTTCTTGGATTTACAGATTTTAATTCTATTGCTAGAAGTTATGTTACTTCCTTCATAGACCTGATGAGCATGGAGGTATATTGGTTCTTACATAGGCCTATCTAATCATGCATTGTTGGTAATTGAAGTGGATTCACTATGCTCTCATCTATGAATTTTATGTAAAATTTTAGCTATCTTTTAGATTTACTTATTTTATGCACTTGTTGCAAATTTGCAAGGATAACCATATCTTGCAACATTTCTAGAATTGCTTTGCCTTAGATTGTGCAAATATGGAGTGTTTACCCTTTTTTGGAAGGAAATATTTACTTAGTTCATGCTCTTGTCATTGTAAAATTCTTGGATTCTGATCCTCTTGTTCTCTCCTCATTCTCTTGGATTCACTAGTGGATTGTTTCCCCCATCACCTTATTCGTGTTTCATCACTATACCACAGAAGTCATATGAAATGGTTCATGGCTTTAAAAGGGATTGGGTATATCTCTTTTAAATTTGCTTGATTAGTTTAATTACGTATAAAAAGGCCTTCCAATATAGCTGTAATTCGTTTGGCACTTCTGATGTATGTCAAAAGGAGATAAGATGGTAGGTGATATGCAATCCAACATGATGTTCCTTTTGCTCTCATTTTTGGCTTTATGACCTTGACTCTATAGACCTAGAACTCACAGCTTCTCAAAATGTTTCCATCATGTAGTTAAAAAGCCAAGCTCAAATATTCTTCCTTTTTTGGAAGAATTTTTGGGGTTGATTCCTTTTTTTTTTAATATTATTTGTCAACATTTGTCATTCATTATTTCACAGATATACAGTCCTCAAAGACTTTAAAGTGTGTGGCCTTTTTATGTCGTCTTCTTTTATTTCCATATAGGTCACTGTCTTTTTCTATCACTTTATTTCTTGGGAAAAATTTTCAATACCCCACCCAACCACCACCACCAACAAAACCCAAGTCATACCTTCTCCCTTGTGAGAAACCAGCCAAGGTGCAGGGAGCAAGAATGAAACACATTGGCATGCAGATTAATTTTCATATGCATTTTGTAAAACTAATGTTTGTAAATTACTCTTGTACAGGGAAGATGGGAACTTGGATGCTGGGACTGAAACAAATATAAATTTGAATAATGAACTTTACTATCATTTTCTGGGGACAGATCAATCTGAGGATATCTTATGCTGGAAAGATCCTGATAATCCAAAATATTCTTTTGGAGCAGAGATTACAGATGATGGAAAGGTAGTTCATCACAATTTAATCTTTAAGTCTTTTTTTTTTTTTTTTAAATTTTGGATGAAATTGCCATTATCTGATATAAAAAATTTTCTTTTTGTTATGCAAATTATGGAAAACGTTCTAATTGTTTTCCACTCTCTTTTCACGTGACATGTATAATTTGCTGGGCTGGTGATTGATGATATTGGTGAGTATAAGTTTATCGCATGAGGTTTCTCAAAAGTCTTGCAATCAAAGTTGATGTTTATCACATGGAATTGTAATTGGAGGCAAGTTTGTTGGAGGGAATGGGTAGAGGATGGTGGCACTTTGTCAATAAGACCTCCACGTCAACCACGCCTGTGGTTGATGTTGGAGGGTATTCCTTCGAGGTTTCATTGTCTGGAGATTGTGGCCTCCATTATCGCTTCATTCGGTAACTTGGTGGAGTTTATGGACGCTAGCTACATAGGCTTGTCCTATGACTTGTCATGGTGACAAAGGTGCGGAACATGGAGGTTTTGAAGTGGCTGGTGTTGCGGACTACTGGCACGAGGTGGTTGGTGAAGGTGTATCAAGAAGGGGAGGCAGGAGCCTTGGAGAGAAGGGTAGGGTCAATTGAAGGAGAGTGATACTAATTGGAGGCTAGGGGTAACGAGAGTCACCAGCTACATCTGGAGTAGGTGGCTGTATGTGGGGGTACTTTGGATGGTGAAACTACTTGACACATTGAAACAACGGTGAGATTCATGTCGAGTAACTCTTGTGCTTGTCAACATGGGAGGAGGTTGGCAGTTACTGTACCTGCATCGAAAGGGAGGGGTTTTTGGTGTTGGACATGATGGAGGGTAAGGGGATTTGACTTCAAATCCAGATCCTCTTCCAGATTTGTTTACTGGGTCTTTAGTGGAGGGGAACCTTTTGAACTATGGGTTCAAACATGGATCCTGAATCCCTAATCACGTCAACCCCACTTGTGAGGAGTTTACCGTGATGGGTGGGAAGTGCTCCAGGCTCTGCAATGAGACCTATGGGGGGGCATGTGGACATTGTAGATGATTGCTGACGATTGTGCTGCTTCAATGATGGATTTTGTGATGTTGAGTAGGGGAAGGACATGATTTGTGTGGTGGTGCAAGTAGTGTCTGACATGTTGGAGTCTCGGATGGTAGCTTCAGAGGCAACAGGTGCTACTATGGCGACAGTAAGTGTTGTATATTGCTGATCAGATGGCAGAAAAGTTATGCCTTTAGTCTCTAAGGTCACTGTGGGTTGTGTTTGCAGGAATGAGGAGATGGTGGTGTAGGCCTTCGAAGGCTTAGAAGAGGTTGGAGGTGAGGAGATATTTGGATGATATTGCTATAAGTGTGGGGGGTTGTGAGGGTTGAGATAGCATATGGGGGAGTAGTTGGATATAAAGTTTCTGCAGTAGAACATGTGGGATATCAGGGATGTGAGAAGGGGGTCTTGGGGGTTTATTTGATCATGAGGGGGGATGGATGTATTCTTGTAGGAATTGAAGTTGGAGTGCGGGGTTGGGAAGTTGAGGAAGTTGGGTAAAGGGGGCATTTAGGGGCATCGTGGGGGGTTGCTGGGTGTTCAAGTGGGATGTTGATTGCTTGGAGGGAAGGGGAATTAGCAAAAGTATATTCTCACAAAGGCCTCCCGGACTGTTTTGGTCTGTTTGTGAAAGTTGAGAGATAGGAATCAAATTTTAATTACTTGTGTGTGGGTCTTTTTTTTATCAGTGAAAGGGTGGCTGTTCCAAAGCCAACAATCCCGAAATTCATTTATTCAGTAAAATCATCAGCTACATTGCCTTGAAAGTATATTTCCCCAATTCAACACCAAGTATAAAGCATCCTCAATATGGATAATAGAACGGATGACAGGGGACTTGCTACTTTTTCCAGAGTTGGATTATTGATTGGTGGAGTTGAGCATCTAATCAATATCATAAATTCCTTTGCAATTCTGATCTTGTGAAGAAGCTTTTGTTAGGCGGGTCTTGGCATCCTTTTTCAGATTATGCACCTATATTATGGAGCACAAATAGAGAGTTGTAGTCAAAGGTTTATTCATAAATCCTGGCTAGTAGAGGAGGGCTTCAAGTAGAATATTTAGAGTAATGGCAGGGAACACAAATTGCAACATGGTTATGGCTACACTTGCCAGGAGGCTGAAGGAGTTGAGGCAGTTCCTTGTCAGGGTATAGGAAGATTGTTAGGGAGGAAAGGGAAAAAAGGAAAATAAAGGCTCTCTTGGAGATTAGTAGACTTGACAGCACAGATGAAGACTTTAGGGCCCTCATGATAGAGGAGATAATTGACAGGAAGAGGCACTAGTGATTATGGCTCGGGAAGATTTGTAAAAGAAATTGAGTGGAGGCAGAGATTTGTGGTGAAGAAAAGCTATTTTGTAAGGTATTAATGATCTCGCAAAATTTTAGTTCTCTTTATCAATGAATCTGACATAAAAGTGATTGTAGTTACTGCTAGTTAATAACTTATAGTGACTCCTTAAATATCTTGATGGTTGTCATGAATAATCGCCAGTGGGATCAGACAATATGGCTCTTTTTCTGCTTCTTGTGAAAGTTTGTAAGCTAATGGTGGGCAAACCATTGGTACGTTTATCTTGATAGGCAGTTTGCCTAGGTGACTGATTTTGCCATAATGTACTCCTACCTGTTCTATTGCACCAACAATCCAAGTCAAACATGCACACCAATCTTCATGCTTTCACCTACCACTGAAAGCATCCCATTATGAGTAGAAAGACCATATACATCGAAGGCTAGTTTTGATATCAAGGGTGGAGAAAAAGAATTGTGGCGGCACTCATTTTGCCGAGAAAAACCTAGTGGTCTTCCCGGAAACATCACAGTTTAAAGTGACATGGTTGTTCACCGTTCCTTTCCTACACTGCATATTTGTGCAATGAATCAATTTTTTATGTGGTAGTGTTTTGCACCTTCATTCCTCATTGTTTGAAGGAAGGAAACTCAAACACTTACTTTTTTTCACATGGTGGAGAATGGGTGGCACAAAGCAACTTTATTGATATATTATAGATGCAAGACACGATGGTTCAAGGTAGAGAGGAGGTGGGTTGAATTTTAACAAGTATTTTTCACGAATTTACTAGGTTTCCCACACCTATGTGAGCTAATTGGGTAGGGTTGCCTTGGTGCGGCCATATTTTGAGGATGAGGTTAAGAGGGCCTTGAAGGGCCTTAATGTAGAGGGCTCATGGTGACTGGATGAATTCCTGGCTTTGACAGCTGTAGGAGGTGATCTGATGAAGATGCTGGAGAAGTTTGTCATTATGAACTCTGGATTTGAGAGAATCAATACGTCCCTCCTTCCTTACTCCTTAAGAAGGAAATGATGGTTCTAATTGTTGATCAGAGACCAATATCTCTACCAAATGTCATAATCTTATAATTGCCAAGATTTTGGCTAATAGGTTGTTGGAGGTTTTAAAAGATACTATGTGAGGTGTGGGTGCAATCGATCTTTATTAAAGGAAGAGACATATTAGACGACTTGGTGATGGCCTTGGAGCGGAGTAGGATGGGAATCAAGGATTTCCTTTGAAAGGTAGACTTCTCCAAAACATACGTTTCTGTCTGTTGGTGAGTCCTATGGATTCCTTTGTAGAGGAGGGGGTTTCTTGAAGTTTATATTGCATGGATGTATTAGTGTATCAACATTGTGCCTTTCTCGATGCTGGTTAATGGGAGACCTAAATTTGTGTGGGCACAACCTTAGTGGGGGGGTGTGAGAGGTGTGTCCACTTGCCCCTCTCTTGTTTGTTCTGGCTGTTGATGTGTTGGCACAATGTTCTTTTAAAGCCTGCGATGAAGGGTTATTCAGGGGATTCATTCCACAGGGGCAGGAACACAAGATGATTTCAGTTGTTCCATATGAGATGACATTATTTTCATAGAAGGTGCAGAGAATGCAACATCTATTGTTGCTGGCCTAATTGAGCTATTTGGTGGTTTCTTTAGACTTGCAATTAACAAGGAGAAGTCTTTCTTTGCCCCTTCTGGCTTGTCAGAGTTGGAAAGGGCTCTTGTAGGGAGGCTTTGGGGACTCCTTTGAGGCAGTTGGCCCTTTTGTATTTGGAGTTTCTATTGACTATAGGCTCTCTCAAGGTGGAAGATTGGAACCAGGCCTAGACAAGTTGAGATAGAGATTGGAAGGATGGAGATTGAAGTTGCTACTAGAGGAGGCTGTCTTGTGTTGTTGAAGTTGGTCCTTATGGCAATTCCAATAATCTTTGCGTCTGGGATTTGAGATATTGATGAAGGTGGAAGTTGCACTTGGGAAAATGATTCAGAGGCTTTTCTTGAAGGGGCAGGGGAGGATGCCAGGTGAATGCACTTAGTAAAATTACATGAGGTTTTCTCACCTATCTCAGAGTGGGGATGGATACTTGATCTGAGAATTATGAATCAAGTCTTGCTTACAAAATGGGTGGCAAAGGTAGGACAATGTGCTGTATGTAGTCTTGTTCATGAAGTTGGCCTGCCGTAGTAGGACAATGGTTTAGGAGAAGATAATGAGACCAATGTGGGGGTTTCTGTGTTTTCCACTTGACACTGAGGGCCATGACTCTCTTTGAGGCAAGTCTAGGGGATAGGATGAGTTTCAGCTTTTGGAATGATGATTGGATGGGTCATGGGCCTCTTCCTACTTCGTATCCAAGGCTATTTTCCCTATCTCTTGATTTCAATGCTGTAGTTGCCTGATATTCGGATCCACATGCAGATGTGAGAGGTGGTTCTTGGACACCCATATTCGTTTCTTGTTGGAGCAACAAGTTCAGGAGTTTGTCTATTTACTAGATGATTTAAATGGCATGCATCCAATTGATGGTGAGGTTGACAAATGGCAGCTAGAGAGTGGGTGTTGCGTGATAAAGCCAATCTACAAGATTTTGTTCGTTTCCCCATAGCTGCAAGATGTTAATTTGGGTTACGATATCTGTCTCTACTTTGGAAAGCCAAGATGCCTGAAAAGATTAAGTGTTTGTATGGCTTCTACGGCGGGAGAGATTGATGGCTAGGCTAAAGGATGAGAATCTTCCAAATGGAGTATGCTAGATGTGTCATTTGCAGGGAAGTTGATGAAGACTGTGCACACCTCCCTTTCTCCTGCCCATTTACAGCTGTTGTATGGGATGAAATGTGCTTGCAATGGGTGAATTCTTCCTTGGTACAATCCTTTTGGAGATTGGTGGTGGTGAGGAGGGTGGGGCCTAGGCCAACATGCTTAAAGTCTAAGCTTGAGAAAGCACGAATTTATGCCGTGCAATGGTCCATAGAGTGCAAAGGAATGGCGTTGTTGGTGTATACATGATATCAATGTAATTTGGGGCTATGGTAATCATTTATGTGATCAATCACTCTTTTTATTGACTCATATGTGATAGAATTATATTTTGGAAGGGTGACTTGTAAATATTATTATGTCGGTTAATTATGATATTTGCACTGTTCTTGGCTTGTAAGCCACCCTTTCTTGGGCTGTAAGCAATCCCTTGTATTATAAATAAGTTTCCTAGGGCCTCCTCTTAAATTATTGAGAGTTGTAACCCTAGGCCAAGATTTAGAGTGGGACAACACCTGTCGATTTGGGTTAACAATTTTCTCATCTCTTGTGATATATTTTTTCTAGTTTAATATGGTATTAGAGCTACGATCCACCATATAAACGAATTGTTTTTTTTTTTTTAATTCTTTAGTTGGTTTCATTCATTCAGCATTGTCACATATGTTTTGCAAATTGAGGACCGTGATTTCCTTCTTACATCTGGATCACATCTGCAACTGTCAGATCTGACTGCCTTCAGGCAGGCCTCCTTAGACCATTGCCGATCAAGATCTGATTGTCGCTACACCTGTTCTGGTGGCAAAGGAGTCATTGTTGGGCCCTGATTTAGTAAATCTGGGTTTTTCCGGCCAGATCCAATTAGAAGGGGATTCCTTTTTGGCCAGATCTGTTCTTTTCGACCTCTGCGGGTCAGATCCAGTCGCTACAAGACCAGATCCAACTGCAAATGGCCAAATCTGGTATGATCTCATCACTAGTGCACCTTTAGTGCCATTGGTTCTTGCCAATCACCTCTAGCCACCATCGCTGGACCTTGTTGGACCCTTGTCAGCGTAGGCGACGTCTTTGATCCTTGTCGGAACAACCTTCAATTCTTTAACACCAACACTTCGTTGGCTATTGTGTGATTGATCATGATCTCTGACCAAGACAGTCAAAACTTCCTCTCATTTCGTAATATGCTGAATCAAATTGTCTGTCAAGGTGATTTACAGAACTACTTGTTGTGGAAGAGCCTTATTCATCCTTCATTCACAGACAATGTCTGACTGGTCATATTGCTGGAAGTTCTCTAGCACCACCTTGGTATCTGTTTGATGAAACTAGCAAAGAGGCTAAGGATGATAGTAGCTCATCACAAGGGGTTTGTTTTGCCCTTGATCGTCAGCTCTCTAAGGAAGTGGCTGTTCTAGTTGTACACATACAGACTGCAAAGGAATTGTGGGATGCCCTCAGCAGTGGGTATTGCCAAATGGCAGAAGCAAGGACCATCCAATTAAAATTAGAATTAATGTAAATCAAGTAGGGGACGTCTGGGGTCATTAAGTATTGCAACAGGTTGTAAACTATCTGCAATGAATTGGCCTTGATTGGCCATCTGATTAGTGATACAGACAAAGTGATGCATTGTCTTGCTGGTCATTAAGTATTGCAACAGATTGCAGACTATCTAAGATGAATTGGCCTTGGTTGGCCTCCGAGAAGAATATAAATTGTTCATTACTTCCATTACAGAAGACCTCCCCTTCCTTCATTTGAGGAACTGAAATTTTCTATGGTTTAGCATGATAATCTTGTTTTGAAAATCGGTACCTCGCAGCCTTCCGAGGATATGTCCACAGGTGTTGAAGCTTTACATGCCAATATTGTGAATACTGATTGGGGGAGAAGTCAAGGCCACAACAGAGGTAGAGGTCATCACCAACAGTACATATAGGTGCAAGCAGGACGTGGTCAACAATACTTTGGTGGCTGATATAATTATGCTCAAAGAGGATGTGGTCATATGCATACCAACCAAGCAGGCATTGTCCATCAGCTGTGGTCGGGTGAATCATATGCCATCAATTGATATGATTTGCCTAAATGCTCAATTAGCACTACTCAACAGTGGACTAAGCTTGCATAGTTCTTAGCATGACGTTTATGCATTATCTACTGCCATGGAAGATGTGCATATCGATATTGAAGAATGGATAGCTGATGCTGGTGTTGGAAATCATATTTTCAATAGCAAAGGTACTTTTGTTTCTTTAAAACCCTATCATGAGAATGGTTGGGTAATCACCGGAGATGTTGCTACACACCTCATCACTCATGTATGAGATGTAGTTCTTTGCACTCTTAATGATTTCATTTGCCTCACAAATGTTTTGTATGTTCCTACTATGAAGTTTCGCCTGAGCTCGATTTCTTATCTTGATGAAAATAATGCTTACAATTTATTTGCCCGAGCCTATGTTTTTCTAAAGGAACATGGATCCAACAAGACCCTCATTAGTGGGCATTGTCGTGGCCGTCTCTGGATTGTTCGGAATCTTCATAAAAAGGCATCTATTTCTTTTCTTGTTCTTTATAGCTCTAGCAATAATAAAGCCTCTATTGCCACTTTCAAACAATGGCATAGTTGCTTAGGCCATTGTAATTTTGATGCTTTGAAGAAACTTGCTGATTCAAAAACTAAAGGTCCTTTTCATAGCAACATGTGTTTTGGATGTCAATATAACAAACATACTCAGTTACCTTTTCTTTTCCTTTATCCACCACCACTACTCAAATGTTCTAGAGCTCATTCACACCGATGTTTGGGGACTTGACCCTTGTGCTTCTTTATCTCAGTCATGTTATTGTGTCATTTTTGGTGACAATTTTCTAGATATACTTGGATAACCCTGCAACAAAATGGAATTGTAGAGAGAAAACACGAGCACATTTGTGAGATTGCCCTTGCAATGATTCATCCTAAACCTACCCCAAATATTTGTGGCTAGAAGCTTTTCGCACAGCTGTATATCTCATCAATCAGATTCCCACATAGCTATTGAAATGGAAGACTCCATATGAAATATTGCATTCTTTATCACCTGATTACTTTATGCTACATTCTTTTGGTAGCATGGTGTATGCTCATGTGGATAAGAGCACATGCGACAAATTTGATCCTAGATGTTTTAATTTTGCCACTCAAAAGATCTATTTGTCGTGCCACGTTACATTTGATGAGGATAGTGATGAAGGTTCTTCCCGCTTGAACTTGCCCAATGCCACCAATACTTAATTTGTTTCTATTCCCAATATTCAACATTCCACTTGCACTAATCCCTAGCAACATGTGCCTAGCAACAATCTAGAAGACCTAAAGGAACCAATGCCACCACCAACTGACAAGCACATTCTTGTTTGCCAATGTTAGTGTTTGGAGTCTACAACCAATAATGACCTAGGTAACGACACATTGGAGTTTAACAATAGCCAACCTGCCAACAATAAATTTGTATCACTTCCTATCACCAATGCTTCCCCCAACAGCCACTAAACAAGTCCCACCTACTGCTATTGATCACAATGCTAGTGCACCCACACATACAATTTACGACCAAGAAAGAATTTTAAGACTCATTATCTCTTTGCCAACTTTGTGGACTACTTTGCCTTCAGTACTGATTTTCGAGGTTTCATCACAAAGGCGTTATACTCCAGGGAACTGTGAAATTATAAGGAGGTTATCAAAGATGAGTGTTGGGTACAACTTATGCAAGAGGAAATACTTGCCATGTAACAGAATAAAGCATGGATCCTTATACCTCGACCCCAACATATGAATGTTGGTTCTAAGTAGGTCTACAAAATTAAATACAATGCTGAAGGAACTATCAATAAATTCAAAGCTAGGCTTGTTGCTAAAGGCTTTATTTAACAATAGCACAATGATTTTAATGAAACATTCAATCTAGTGATAAAGGTTGTTACCATTCAGATTATTATAAACTTGATTTTTACTCATGATTGGAAATTGCATCAATTAGATGTTAAAAATGTTTTTCTTCATGGTGATTTACAAGAAGAGATCTATATGGAACATATGGAATAGCCCGACGGCTTTGAAGAAACAAGTCACATTGAGTATGTTTGCAAACTGTAAAGGTCCATTTATGGACTCAAGCAGGTGTCTTGTAGTTGGTTTCAAAGCTTCAACAATGTTATGGTTGACTTTGGGTTTCAACAATGTTTTGTTGATCATTCTCTTTTTATTAATCGATACCAAGGAGTTATGATTGTTATGTTACTTTATGTTGACGATATTGTTCCCATAGGGGGTTTAGATTCTCTAATTGACAAAGTCACAAGCAAACTCCACTAACACTTCAGCATTAAAGGCCTTGGCACTCTTCGTTATTTTCTTCGAATTGAAGTCGACAGGTCCAACACCCACTTGACCTTGACATAAGTATACCCTTGATTCACTTAAAGCGATATAATTTCTTAGATTGCAAGCCTATCTCCACTTCGATGTTGTTATAACATAAATTGTTCGAGGTTGATAGTCAACAAATTTCTAGCCCTACTAAATATTCCAATATGGTGGGTGCTCTTCAATACCTGACCATTACCCATCCGGACATCACTTTTGCATTTAATCAAGTTTCTCAATATATGTACTCTTCAACTATTAATCATCTTGAAGCTGCAAAGAGTACTTTCCAATATCTCAAAGGGACAAGTGCATAAATGGCCTCTGATTTACCAGAAATCCGAACTTGACACATGGTTACTGACACTTTGTTTCTGGTTATTGTATCTTTCTCGAGAATAACTTGGAAGTGTTTCTAGGTTTAGTACTGAAGCAGAATATCGTGCTCTTGCAGTTAACGCTTGTGAGGTTATTTGGATTCGCTCCAGCCTCAGCAATTTGGGAACCATAATTGACATATGCCTATTTACTGTGACAATCAAAGTGCGTGCGTGCTTGCCATCAATGGCTAATCAAAACACATTTAGATTGATCATCATTTTGTTGGGGAAAAGGTCCAAAATGGTGAAGAAGTTCTTCACATACCTATCGACAAGTAGATTGACCTTCTTACCAAGGTGAATTTGGTTAAAGTTTTTTGTGTTTGGAAAGACATATCGTACACTTCTTAGTCTCGTGCTCTGTTTACGGGGGGGGGGGGGGGGGGTGGTGGTGGTGGTAGAATTATATTTTGGAAGGGTCACTTGTAAATATTTATTAATTATGATATTTGTACTTTTCTTGAGCTATAAGCCCCCTTTTCCTAGGCTGGAAACAATGCCTTGTATTATAAATAAGTTTTCTAGGGCCTCCTCTCAAATCGTTTAGAGTTGTAAGTCTAGTTCTAAACGTAGAGTGGCACAACCCCTCTTGAACTTGGTTAACAATTTTCTTGTCTCCCGTGGCTTGTTTCTTCTAGTTTAATAATATGATCACTTTCTCAAGAGACTATCCTCTTACACTTAAAAAAATGTTCTTGCCTAAACTTTAGAGAATGAGGTTGCAAAACTCAGTACTTGGTATCCGGTCGAGGAGGTTACCGACTAAAGAGTATGCGATATGTCGGGTGGGGGGGGGGGGGGGGGATAATTAAGGATTACTCGAATGAGTACTTTTTTGATGTAAGAAAATTGAAAAAACAATGGCCTTGGGATTTTGTAATTTTGACTGTTGGGAGGGCAATTTGAGGGAGGCTCTAAGGCGCAGAACCCACATGTTATTGGTTTCTATTTGAGACTAGATTGGAGGACTTATTGGTACTAATTACCAAAGTAGTGATGTTGTAGCCCAAGATTAGCGTGCCTAACTCCCTTTCTTGGTGCAAGGGTTCTCTCTGATAAGAAGGCTTTTCATTTACTGAGAGGAGCAAGATTCACATGTTGGGAAGGATTGCAAGTTCATCTGGAAGATGAACTTTATGCCAAAGGTTAAGGTTTTTGTGTGACATTTTATAAGGTGGAGGTTGGTCACAAAGGAGATGAGCAGAAAATGGGTTCTAGACTTGGAGGCTACTTGTTTGATGTGTGGTGCTGTTGAGAAAGGTATTGAGCACCTATTTTTCACTTGTGGTTCTGCAAGAGAAGTATGTCAGAAACTCCATGTAGATGCGGGGAAAGTCAGATTTTTAAATAGTTGCTGTAGTGATCTTATGCATTACATTCGATGTGAACCAATGAATCCGACAAATATGGTATGGGCTTTTGGTCAAAGTGGCTGAAGTGGAAGAAGATGATCTTTAAGAGGTAATGAGCATGGGTGCAAAATGTTGTTGGGGAGACTTTGTACTTTTTATGAAAACATCACATACAATTTTATTACTTTGGGATGAATGAGGTGGATGGCTACTGACTATTGGTTGTCACCCCCTCCCAACATGCATGATATAACATTACGACATACCATGCTATTGGATCTAATTGTTGGTCTGTCGGCTATACACATGCACATAAGATTTTTGTGGCAAAAGGAAGATGTTGAGGTGGATGGATGGCTAGACAGGGGAAGATTGGTCACACAAGAAAAGATTAGATCTGAAACGAGCTTGCTAAAGACAAGGTTAATATGGCGGTGATAGGGGATAAAATAAGAGAGACTCATTTATGGTGGTTTGGACCTTGGGGAGGACTTGTGATGTGCCATTTCGGAAGTATGAGAAATTAGAT
This sequence comes from Thalassia testudinum, assembly GCA_037157565.1. Taxonomy (NCBI): domain Eukaryota; kingdom Viridiplantae; phylum Streptophyta; class Magnoliopsida; order Alismatales; family Hydrocharitaceae; genus Thalassia; species Thalassia testudinum. The sequence goes on from JAZHRO010000013.1 coordinate 20,203,212, forward strand.
GTTGAGCTTGATAAAAGTGGGAAGGGGAGACCAAAGAAGTGTTGAATATTTCGGGCATGATCATGGTTTTTTGGGTTTATGTCCTCAGATGATTTAGAATAAATCTTGATGGACAAAGAATCCATATAGCAGATTCCACTTAATTTGAGAAAAATGCTTGGTTATTGCGGTTGTTGATATGTGTGTGTGGGAGAGAGAGAGATAGATAGAGAACCAATAGAGAAAGAAACAAAAAAAGGAGAAACAATGTGTGACGGAGAGAGGCTTTGGGGGTGGGGGGGGGGGGGGGGGGGGGGGGTGTTGTGGGTGGGGTGTTATGATGAGGTGTTGCTGACAGATTGGGAAAGAAGGGCAGACCCCCAAATTGAAGAAACAGCAAGGAGGGATTTGAACTTTCAAGCATATTCACCTTTGACCCCTCTAATAAAGTGAAACAATTAAAGTGTAGTTTTTATGTTAAACTCTGAATATTTACATGAATTCCTCTATGCTGTATTATTTTCGTTTAAGGAAAAAGCATAATTCAGATCCCATATTGACTTTGAGTAAATGGACTAAAAGGGAGATTTTTTCGGTCAGTGTGCCTGACAATCTCACCAATCAATTGGTCATCTTGTTAGAAGATATGATAATGCTATGTAACTATGCTTGTTGTTAATTGACTTGATTTTTTTTTTTTGCTTTTTTAACCTTTTGTCCTCTATTTCATCTGTGTTTCCAGCTGCAAATTTCTCTCTGTTAGCCACTAACTAAGATCTAATATGTGCAGTATGTTCTTTTATTGATCAGTGAGGATTGTGATCCTGTGAATAAGTTATACTATTTTGACTTGCTTTCACTTCCTCAAGGACTTGAAGGCTTGAAGAATAACAAAGGCATGCTTCCTTTCATTAGGCTTGTTGACAATTTTGAAGCATGTTATGAATACGTGTCAAATGATGGCACGGAATTTACATTTTTGACAAATAAGAATGCTCCTAGGTATAAATTAATTCGGGTGGATTTAAAAAATCCTGAGGTTTGGACAACTGTCCTGGATGAAGCTGAGAAAGATGTTCTTGAATCGGCTACTGCTGTTGGTAAAAGTAAAATCTTGGTTTGTTACTTGGGAGATGTGAAATGTGTCCTCCAGCTAATAGATTTGAAAACGGGCAAGTTTCTCCATGAACTACCCATAGGCATCGGTTCTGTCTTTGAGGCATCTGGTAGGCGTGGTGATTCTGAAGTTTTTATCAGCTTCACTAGCTTCCTGACCCCAGGGATCATCTACAAGTGTAACGTAGATTCTGCGTTTCCTGGAGTTGAGATCTACCGGGAAATTGATGTTCCTGGGATTGATCGAGCAGATTTTGAAGTTAAGCAGGTTTGTACTTGATTCAAACCTTTGTACTTTTGTTTGACTTTGTCATTTGAAGGTGAACTTTAGAGCTTTTTTTTTTGTCAGGTCTTTTACCACAGCAAGGATGGTACGAAAATACCAATGTTTATTATCAGTAAAAAGAATATTAATTTGGATGGCACCCATCCAACTTTATTATACGGTTATGGTGGGTTTAATATCAGTCTTACCCCATCATTCAGTGTTAGTCGTCTTGTTCTGACAAGAAATCTGGGGGTTATTAACTGTGTTGCAAATATTCGCGGTGGCGGTGAATATGGGGAGGAATGGCATAAAGCTGGGTCCCTTTCCAAGAAACAAAATTGCTTTGATGATTTCATTGCTGCTGCTGAGTTTCTTGTGTCATCTGGTTACACAAATCCAAGAAAATTGTGTATTGAAGGCGGGAGTAACGGAGGGCTACTTGTTGCTGCATGCACAAACCAAGTAAGTGGTTCCATCAGTACAGCATTCTCGTCAATTTAGCATATGCATTCACAATTTTCCCAAATGCAAATCCTTTTTCTCTAAAGTATGCTATTATTTGGTGGCAGCGTCCTGATCTTTTTGGATGTGCTCTTGCCCATGTTGGTGTCATGGACATGCTTCGGTTCCACAAATTTACCATAGGTATAAAACTGTGGTGATGCTGCACAATGCCTCATAGCGTAAAATTTGTTGCACAATGCCTAATTCTTTCTGCTGTGTTCTTTTGGTTTCATTCATAGGTCATGCATGGACAAGTGACTATGGTTGTTCAGAGAAGGAGGAAGAATTTAAGTGGCTCATCAAGTATGTCAATAGTCTTGTATTATGTCTTTGTGCTAATTAATTCTGAATATGCTGGCTTTGGTGGTAACTGGGTGTGAGTTGGCATACTAAATTTCAGAGAATAACAAATATCCTTTAAAGTATGGGTTAGTTTAGCTTCCCATTAAGAAATTAACCATGATGATTGAACATTGGACCTTTTGTGATGGCAAATTGGTAAAACCCCAGAGGATCTCAAACCAATATGGTGACTCAGGTCTAATCCCATCAGGGCTTTAGGAGGAAGAAATGTTGTTCTCAAAGGCATTAGTGGTTCCAACATCTTGAGATTCTAGGCACTTGACAGAGATGTGGGGTTATCCCAACTATAAAATTTTTCTGCCCATCATCTGGTGGCTAGGTTTTGAATTGGAAGGATAAACTGGGTTGTGGATTTGGTGTTTGGATAAACTATTGTGTTCATTTGTTATCTGCCAAATCTTTAATTTCTTGAACTTTATGCCTTCTTCCTAGATATTTGCTTAGAAGCGTTGTATAATTTGTGTTGCTCTATTCAGGTACTCACCTCTTCACAATGTTTGGAGACCATGGGAAGATAAGCAATCCAATGTGTCATGCCAGTACCCGGCTACCATGCTTTTGACAGCTGATCACGATGACCGTGTAGTGCCCTTGCATTCCCTTAAATTGCTAGCGGTGAGTGTAGACCATCATGCCTCGGATAATGTCTATTTGATGTGCTATATATTTTAGTGATCAAATCTTCCTAGATAAATGTTGCATAAACCTTGAAGCCATTTACCTGTTCATTGTGCCACGTTTTTGTCAACACATGCAAACTAATGTTTGAAGTTTTGATTTGTGTGCACCTTTTCCTCAGACCATGCAGTATGTCCTGTGCTTGGCTGTTGAAACCAGCCAACAGACCAACCCAATTATCGGTCGCATCGACTGCAAGGCTGGGCATGGCGCTGGCCGCCCAACCAAGAAAATGGTGAAAATAATCCTCTATTACTGTTTGCCTACTGATTTATACATGATAAAAGATCCCTTTGCTCACAGTTTTTTTTCTTTAATTCTGCTGCCCCTGCAGATTGATGAAGCTGCTGATCGATATGGATTTATGGCAAAAATCTTGGACCTTTCTTGGATCGATTGAAGCTCCGATGTGTTGTGAACAACTGCAATCTTTGTCCATGCCAATTGCTTGCAAGATTGAGATTGTGGTAATCTAGTCTTTGATAAATTTGTGGATGGATACAATTGCACAATTGGGGCCTTGATGAGGGAATATTTTTTTGGGGGGAAGGTAATGAATAGTTTTCTTCTCCTTCCGCTCTCTTGCTGTCTCTCAAATGTTGATGTTCCAGTCCTCATGAATAGATGAGATAGGTAGTGTGTATTTGGCCCAGTATTCGTGAATGTTAGTAGTTTTATACGAAGCAAGGAAGTCTGAAGTATAAATTTAAGAATTATTTAACTCTTTAGGATAGTTGCGAAGCAAGTCCATATTAACCACTCGAAATGTTTAAAGCTAAGTGATTCCCAACACTTATAATTCACTGTTCGGTTTCTTGAGTTGTAATTTGACATTATTTTTTGGAAAGTTATGTCTTTCCCACTTATATTAACACTGCTCATCACAAGATGGTCCTATTGCTTTACTTCTAGTAGTAGTGACTACTTCATGGGTAGTCATTTCATATGAGTCTCTTTGAGTGAAGTAAAAATAACATCATCCCTCAAGCTATATTGCCTGCAAAGCAGCAAGAAGCCTTTATTTTCAATCTGAAATTCGTCTGCTCTAGACCTGCCCTAGATGAGCCAGAAGCCCCCCAAAGGATGTAATTACTGTGAAAGTGAAAATTCCTTTAAAAAAAAAAGCTATGGAAGTGAAAATCATTCACCCACTCTCTGTCAGAGAACAATCGGAGAAAAAGTGCTTTACATCTTCCTCCCCATCTCCATAGAAAAAACATACTTTGGAGGCCTTCTCAAGCTGCAAACCATGGCAAAATTTACCAACCTATTCCTTTTGTGTCTGACAATATTCATCCACTCTCTGTCAGAGAACAATCCGAGAAAATGTGCTGTACATCTTCCTCCCCATCTCCATAGAGAAAACATACTTTGGAGGCCTTCTTAAGCTGCAAACCATGGCAAAATTTACCAACCTATCCCTTTTGTTTCCCAGGCAAAAAATTTCACCTGTAAGAGAGTCTCAGCACTCTTAACACTCTACAGAATTATATAAAAATCTTCTTCTCGGATGGCAAGAGGAGTCTGCCAAACAACACAGGCCTTCCTTAATGAGAGTTCACTTAATAACAATGTTGACAATTTTTTCCGCTTGACTGCAAAAGTTTAAAATTTTATGTAGCCACATCAATTTTGCCCCAGCATTAAAAAAATTGGTAACGAGATTAGGCATCCATCCTTCACCAGACAAACCATCAAAGAAACGTCATGATTTGTCACCAGGGTGAAAAGAACTTGGGAGCTTGACTGACAGCAAACCCACGGTGCAACACCTTTCTATCCATAAACTGAAATCGTGAACATCAACAATCCAAGGTTCAGGAAACACCTTTAGACAAGGAGCAGCTTCCAAATCATCTTTCAGAAAGCATATGCAGAACTAGACAATGTATAAAGCTTCTCCCAACTGGCTTCCTTTCAGGAAACGAAAAGACAGATTGACTAGTGAGGGCTCTTACCTCTGCCACTAGAGCCACCCACTATCAATGGAGCCTCCTTTAGTATATTTATTAATATGCCCATTTTGATTAAATATTTATGAGTTTAAAGATGAAAGTTACAAAACCAAGTATTCACCTGCATATCCTATACTCTCCAGTGACCTCATTTAAATACCACATACCGATTGTTAGAATATATGCTATGGTCTTTTGTTATTTTATTTTCTTGAGTGGATTCTCTTTGTAATTGTTTTCCTCCTCTATATACAAGGAGAGGCTAGGGTTTTTTTTTTGAGAATTAAAAACTTCATTTCTTCTCACATAGTATTAGAGCAACGATTTTAGATCGACGTTTTGTTATCCCATCAAAAATGTTTGCTTCTCGATCCTTGCTTTGGAAGATCTCACCACCGTGTCACCACTAGGCATCATTGCATCACCGACACTGCCTCCAACGACAACTAGCATCATCAATGGTGGTGGTTCTTGTCTAGCATGGCTATCGGTGAAGATCCTTATTGTTGTTGGGTAGTCGGTTCCCATCTGAGGGTGCATATGATCCTACATGGTGGGCATAGGGCCTACATATCCTAGTGCGTATGGTGTGCTCTAGTCATAGGTAGCCACATGGTTGATGATACTATACGTGCGTGTTCTCTACCCTTGCTAAACATTGTTTGAATGCCTTGATTCTTGTTCATTGATGATCATGCCTTCTCTACTACTGTTGCTATTGCTTGTCTCCCACTACTTGCCTGTCTATGTTCTTATATTTATCCTTACGTCGGTGATTTTCTTTGTCTACTACTATTGGGGATGGACGCCTTTCTTTGTGTTAGACGAGGACACATTTGATCCCCATGTTGCTTGCAATATAGATGTATCAAGCATTCAATTCAAGCGCTTCTAACATCTACCATTCTTGGGAAGTGGGTGATAGATTTGGGAACTTCTATACATCTTATTGGGGATGCTTACTCCTTACTAGTGATTTAAATGCCGTCAGCATGCTGTCGGCAATGCCTTTTTTGGGAAAAGGCCATGTTGACATGGTAAAGTTGTCGAAATGCTGGGATATCGTCGGCACGTCGTCGGCATGGTCGGCATGCTGGCGAAATCGATGGTCATGCTGAGGTTGCTACTGGTTTTATTGATCACTTCTGTCATTTTTGTCGGTATGCATCGACATGCCTTCAGCATTTCCATGGTGTGCCTTCGGCATGCCCATCGAAAAATGGGTATTTCCACGACATGCCCTCGACATGTCCACGAAATGCATATTTAGAATTTCATTGGCATAGCGTCGAAATCGGCATTTCAAACCTTGCTCCTTACGTGACACTAAACCTACTAGACGAGTCACCTCGGTGAAGGTGGCTAATGGTAATAGTTTTCTTCATGAATATTGTATTCAGAGGTCCATTGTGCACTAGAGTCCTGCTAGTTAGCACATTGTGCAAGGATATGAAGTGCCAAGTTATTTTCGATGAATACCGGTGCCTATTTTCAGGATAATAAGACTAATGAAATTATTGGTAAAGTGGAGAAGAATGATCTTTATTAACTTTGATACACCATCTTACTTTGTCGGAATCGTTTCTATCTGTACGGATCCACTACTTTGGCATTGTCGTTTTGGTTACCCCTCTGCTGGAAGATGTGCTAGATGTTCCTAGGTCTGCCTACTTTTGCTAAATTTGATTGTGAGGCTTGTCAGCTTGGCAAGCATCACTGGCCTACGTTCTCCAGATAAGTTGAAGGACGAAGCTCATCTCCTTTTCACCTGATGCATTATGATATCTGAGGGCCTTCTCGTATTAGCAGCATTGGAGGTTACTGATACTTTGTGGTCTTTGTGGATGACTGTTGTCGATCCATCTAGGTCTTCCTTATGAAGGATCGATCAAAGATCCTTCATATCGTGCGATGCTTCTTTATAGAGGTGCAGAATGTTTACTCATCTATTTGAATCTTTCGCAATGATAATGCCTTAGAGTTCTTGTAGAAAGAGCTATACTCCTTTATTAGCAATGGTACCCTGCACTGGCTATCTTGTTCATATACCTCTCACAGAATAGGGTGGTCGAAAGGAAGGTAAACCATATACTGGATATAACACGAACACTTTTGGTGTTCATAAAGGTGTCTAAACAATTCTGGGGAGATACAATTCTTACAACAATGCTTCTCATCAACAGGGTACCATTATCTGTTTTACAGGGAGAGATCCCCTTTTAAATATTGCACCCTTAGTCTGATCATTCGTTTGCCTTGTCCCTATGGGTATTTGGTTGTACTTGTTTCGTGCATGCCTTTGGACTGTAGGATAAGTTTTCTCCACGAGCAATGAAGTGTGTTTTTATGGGCTATTCACAGACCTAGAAGGGTACAGTGTTGTGATTTGATCAACAGGATATACATTGTTACTGGAGATGCTACATTTTTCAAAAAGGTTTCATTTTTTTTAATGAAGGGTCTAGTATTGTGCTTGTACCTCATGAGATGTAGACATATCATAGATGCAATTCGAATCCTCCTCTCCTTCCACTACCTACTATGCCTGTTACTGTCTCAAAGGAAAGCCCTGCTGAGGCAGTACACTTGTAGAGTTAAGGAGATGCTGATTAGAGATCAATTGCATTGACGAAGCTTGTTTGATCATGCACTCTGCACCCTATGTCGCACTATACCTCCACTGCCCATTTGGATCGAGATTCACAGGTGTTTTCATAAGCACTATGCAGTATAGTGATACCTCATGGTTACTCCGAGGTGTCAGGATTTGTAGTGGAAGGTTGTTGTCATGTCGTACGATGTTGAACCCTTGAATTCGACCCCTTGGGCATGCGGCTATTTGCCATTTGCCTCTTTAAATTTCTAATTACGCCTTTAATGGACCACATGGTTACAATTTAGGGGAAATTTTAGAATTATTGGATGTGGATTTTTGACAAAAATGTGGTAGAATTTTCCTTATTTTATTGATTTTTTCCCTCAAACCTATATTTGTAGAAAAAGAGATTATACCCGACCTCTAGATTAGAAACATGTATACATGCCGCATATACTGGACACACCTCACAGCACCAATATTTTCTCTAGTATACATCACAACACAAGCACATAAGAACATAACTTCTTACATACAACCCTACATGGGACCTTTACTAATATCATAGTGCATTTACAATACATATGCAACCCCCCCATGGCATAGCACTAAAAGTGATTATACAAAATGAGGGGCTAGATTAAGGGAGATTTACATTAAGGATCGTAGCACAAAGTAACTCCCACACCACTGCTACTCAAAAAAAGAGTCCAGGTCAGAAACCAAACATTCGACCTTCGTTACCACCTCAAAACACTAAGGTGGCCAAGGCAACGAGTAGCTCGACTACCTCCTCAATGAGGGTACAGAGGCACGCCTTGTAACTCTCAGCCCTCCATGTTTGGGGAAGGAATTGTCCCATGTATGACACTTGGCAAAGTCATGTGAACACTAACTCTAGGTGGGCTACTAAGCGTTGCACCCTCCTCTATACCTCCAAGACACAAGTGCGAGTAACGTAGTGCATCGACCTTTGGGGCATCAGGTCCTAAAAATTGAATAAAAGAGTACTATGAGCCAGTTGGCTTAGTACGACGTATTCCATATTTTTATTTCGGGGGGGGGGGGGGGGGGGGAGATATGGTAACATTGAAATTGTAGTTTAAGTGTATTTATTCTTAAGTACAAGAGGCTAAGTGATTTCCCTTTTTCCCCACAATCCACATTTATGAATTGTGTTATTCCTTATGGTTGCTTAGTTTTTGATTTTGTCCCTTAATATTATCGCAAGCTTTCATTTTTCTAATAAATTTAGATGGGTCTCAACCTATCCTTGGTCTTGACAATTTAGTTTAAGTCAACTCGTACACGAGTGACATTGACCCTCGTATTATGTCCCACATGCATAATCACGTATACTGAGGGTCATATATTCAAGTTCACCGTTTCTAGCCCAAACTACGCATTTTCATCAAAAAAAATCGTGTAGCATTTTTTAACATAAAAAAGTTGCAACTTTCAAGAGAAAAACCAAGGCAGCACACATCCATTTTCACAATAATTGATTATATAGTGAACATCTCAACTTCAATTTATACAAGTTAAAATTTATTATTTGTCACATGAAAAAATGCACACAAATACATGGAAATGGAGAACACATGGAAAGGAAAATGTGAAAGCACGTGAGTGCGTGGGAACACAAAATGTGAAAACATGCACAATGGCACATGCACACAGTGCACACGTCCTGCACACATGCTGCGTGCTGTGTGGTTGCTATGTGGTTGTGTGCTATGTAGCTACATACATGTTTACATCGATGTTCTAAACCTGATTTCGGTTTATTCCGTCATAACGTATTGGGTTTCTTGTTCTCGAACCTTCCCCCGCCTAAAACCTAGTTTTCTATGAATTTATCCTAGGTTTTTGTTGTGGTTTTCAAGCATCCATAATGGACGGGGGGGGGATGCCCTACCTTGTTTGACGTGGTGTTGCCTCAACAAATTGACACCCCCATGTCTTGCCTTAACGTCCTTGACCCTTCCAGGAGCAAGGAGAAATCAACATATTAGTTGATGAAATCTTTTAGGATAAGAAGAGAGGAGAGGGGAGGAAAGGAATCTAGTAATCTAGCCACCTCCACTTCCCACTTGGATGCCCCCGAGGGTGGTGGCATGCTCCGATGTGGTCCAGCGTGGCTGCTATGTGACAGTTGCAGGAAGAGAGGAGAGGAGGTGGCGTTAGGCTGTAGGAGAGGGGGAAGGTTGCTGTAGTGATCTATGTCGGATCATTCTATTTTTATTAGACAAGCAACCATTGGGGTTGTTATCTTAGTTGTGTGCGTGGATGTTATGATTTTTATGGATTGTAGACGATAATGTTGGTATCGAGGAGGCTAAGGCCTTCGTGCAGAAGTTCTATGTCACCAAAGATCTACATAAATTGAGATATTTTTTGGGCATAGAGGCAGTAAGATAGGAGTAGGGTGTTGCACTTTCTCAAGGAAAGTACACATTGGAGATCATTAAGGAGGTAGGGTTTCTAGGCACCAAGCCATCTGCTATACCAGTTGAGTAGAAGAGGAAACATGCTGAAACTAATGATGATCCCTTGTTCAAGGATGTTCATAGATATAGGAGTATGGTTGGCAAGTTACTGGATTTGACCATCACGTGGACAGATATCAATTTTGCAGCAAGTTGTGCCACTTAGTTCTTGGATAGACCTCGCCATAGCCATTAGCATGATATTTGTCTCATCTTGAAAGTTCTGAAGGGAGCACTTCGAAAGGGGTTCTACTGTAGAGTTAATGTGTATCTTGACATATGCTCTTACTTTGATGCAAATTATGCTGGATTTGTTGAGGACATGAAATCTATCACAAGCTATGCTTTTCTTTTTATAAGAGGATGATTACTGGAGGTTGATAATTATCCAGATTTATATTAAATTATAAAATGAACGAACTTACATGTGTAGCAGCCAAAACTCAAACAAAAAAGAAGCCTCCCTTACAATATTTTCTGCCCAAACTTGTTCCCTCCGAAAAATTACCCCATTTCATTGCAACAAAATGCACCACAAAATGGAGAAAGCCTTCACCCAATTGACTAGATCCGCATGAGATGTATTCCTAAAGGATATCCAAAATTCCTTCATGTTGGAGTGGTTAACACCTTGCAGCTAAAACTCACCGCAAACCTGTGTTGAAATGGGGCAAGACCAAAAGAGATGTGCATTATCCTCCTCCTGCTGGCATAAGGGGCATGTCCCCTGCACACCCCCATGGAAAGTCTTTGGACACCTTAGATTTTCCTATTAAAAATTGGAATTGTTTTCACTTGGCTTAAATAAGATTTAATTAAAGCTTCAACTCATGCTTAGTTTATACCAACAACTCTAATAACTAATGAAAAAACTAAGCATCATACTCTTGCTTCCCTCTACCTACTTAAATGCTTCATCCAAATTTATCTTATCCTCAAGGGAATGATTTTTCACTAACATGAGGCAACTACAACTACTTAGGATCGTTTACTATAGCTATGTAAACACCACCAGTAATGCGTTTACATTATGTTTTCATTCAAAATTTATGATTTGTCTTCTAGACAATTCTTCATTTATGTATTGGTTATTAAAATGTTAATTTCATTAAATTCGTGACATTTTGAGCCATTTTAGGTCATTTCAAGTAATTCCCTTAAAATTTTCCGATATCAGCGATATATCCCCCTTTTGACTTGGTGATATGATATTGATATTTAAATCCTTAGTGTTAATGACTCCTTTAGAGTCTCTTTGTATCACCTATCTAGTTATGCCTTTATCATCTGTCAATTAAGGCATGTGTTGGACCTTGATGCTTGAAAGGTAGTAGAAAAGGTTGAAGGGATGAAGCTTTAAGTTATTATTCAATGGTAATCGAATGACTATTGATACTTTAGTTTAGATATGCATTATAGGTTTTATTTGAGTATTTATTGATTCAAGACTTGCGTTTTCACATGTATGCCCTTCTTGCATAATCTTTTGAGATTTTTAGTTAGTAATTTATGATTCACTTACAATTTTAATCATTTTAAGTAGATTTAGTTTGCATTGGTCAGCATGCTCTCGGTGTGCCCTCAATGCAGATAATTTTGGGCTATCGATCTCCTTAATAACCTGATGTTGATATACGAGTGTTTCCACGGCATGCCCTTAGCGTGCCCTTGATAACTACACTTAGAAATTTATCGGTATGCCATCGATATTGGCACTTAGAACCTTGGTGACAAGTTGGGCTAGATGGACATGTACACTCCAACTTGAGGGGGTGTTAGAAAATACGTGATAGTCTTTTGTTATTTTATTTTCTTGAGTGGACTCCCTTTGTAATTTTTTCCCTCCTTTCTATATAAAGGAGAGGCTAAGATTTCTTGTGAGAATTAGAAAACTTCATTTCTTCTCACATGGATAATTGCAACCTTGAAACAGTCCAAATTCCTTTCCAAAAAAAAAAGCAGTTCAAATTAGCACAGGATTACCACTTTGTAACAAAGACCATCTAGATCCTTTCTTTTTGTAAAGCAACACGATCTTTTGTCTAGGATAGAGGGAGTCTTCCATATGGTTGTGACATTGTTGAGAATCTCATCCTTTATGTCATCTGTGTACAGATAATGGGAAGGTTGCTTTTATTTGAGAAAGGCTCCATTCCCAAACACCTACCATGGTATAAACCTGAATTTGGTTACAATTCAAGAGTAGCTTTTGGCCTGTTTGATGTTCATATCTTAGGGAATGGAAGACTTTGTTTCTGTTCAGCTTGATCTCACTGCCATTCAATTCTGTGGTTTCCATCTGCCATGACCCTTTTGGGATTCTTGACAACCAACTTTTCACATCTCTTGGTTGGTGCATCAACTAACCTTCTGTGCAAGTGCTCAAGCCACCTCAAATGTGTGTTTTCTCATTTTATTTTTGCGTACATTAGAGTTTTTTAATGATTTAGGAAATAAGTTTACTTTGGTCATGTGGTAGGTGACTTTCAGAGATGACATTTGAGAGTCCTAGAAAATACAGTTGGTTGGTGGTTTCCTGCAGTCATTGGCAGAGTGTGGTTGCTTCTTCAAGTTATAGGATTCTTCTGCTCACAAATGACTTTCCTTGAAACTGGATTCTGAAAACTTTGGGGAATTTGCCAATTCTAGTAGGCTTTCAAATTTTAACCGTTAATTTAGATGATGACGAGAAGGGCAAGTGGCAATTCTAAGAGGATTTTGTGAGACAATTAGAAATTCAGATACCGTTGAGCTTTTGTTATAGTCTCTGTTGTGTAGGTATTCTGCTAGCCTTGGGGCTGGGGGGAAATCTCTCTATTCCCAGGAAATTGATATGCAGTGTTGTCCGGAGAGTCTCGAAGGAAAGAAACTTCTGGGTGCTTATGGGAAGGAAGTTGGACGTGCAAATACTAAGTAATAGCTTGGCGGATACGATTGGGTTGTAACCTGTTTCAGTGGTTGCGCTCTTGTTGTTTGTATTCACCTTGTGATGTTTGGTCTTTGACTTGTTTAATTCTTTGAGTACTAAATTTACCTTTCTTACTAAAAAAAGGTATTCTGATACTCCCAATGTAGTGATCTGTTTGTCTGGGAAAAGGTCACTGAATAGCAGTTGAGGATCTCATCTGGACATGCCTTGGTGGTTGAAGTCTTTTGTCATAAGTGTTGTTACACAATAAATGGTCTTGTTTTGATTTTGATGCATAGCTTAAGGTTGCTTTGCAGATCTCAGTCTACTCTCGTGTACACAAAGAGCGAGACATATGGCTGATTTATAATTCTATGCATCAATTTCACATGCATGCTTGTGGATTTCATGTGCTTGTGACATTGTTCTCATTTCCGTTGAGACATGAAACCTTATTCTTGATCTGCTACTTGGTTGGCCCAACATAACATGTTGTCAATGTAATTCTTTTGCATTGAATTACTTTTAAAAGGAATAAAGGATTTTCCTATTAAAAAAAGAGGATGTAGTATTGTTTACTAAGAGGAAAAGCTATTGAAACAATGATCCAAAATATAAAATATAGCAAATGAGTGCTTTGATTGACTTTGTATGCATTGTTGTAATTTGATGCAGTAGAATCCCTTTTTCCAATGCTTATTGAACTCTCTTTGCTAGTTACCAACAACTTGCATTGAAGAAAAATCTTTACGATTGATACTACCTTGTCTAGTTGCAGCTGTTCTCTTGGCTTCCAATTATCCTCGAAGCATATTTTCTCTAACATCCATTTCAGTCTGATTCTTATGCTCTACTGCGACTCCAAGTTGCCATTTCAGTCAGTTACTAAATAGGTGAATGCTCGTGGCAGTTCTTGGAGGTTTATGCTGGATACCTTCGAGCTAGCGTCAGTAATTGAATTCCACACAGCTCACGTTCCTCTTGTCCATATGAGCATATCCACAAAAATGCCCTTGCACAGAATGCATTCAGAAAGCCATTTGTTTTGGCCCTCAAGAATATACTTTTGATCACCTTTGAAACTTCTGGTTATGCAAGATGAAGGATGAATGCTGACAAGTTATTGTATGTGCATTCCTCAGCTCCCTATAAATTTTCTATTGGATTCTTTATAGCCTAGATATTTCGTTGACATTTTGTATTAATGGTCCAATCTTGTAGAGATTTGGATGCAGCATTCATGTGGCTGGTATCTCTCTCTCTCTCTCTCTATTTTTTTCTTTTCTTTTCTTTTCGATTCGGTTGAAGGAGATGTGGGATATATGCGTGTGGAGTTGCCTCGATAGGGTGGGATGACAAAGTAGGCAGTTTGTCTAACTGTTCTCTTGAGATAGAATGTAAAGAAATTCTTATGTGGATCTATACATGACAACCCTACTTTCCCTCTCATCCCAACATTAGCACTAACATCATTGTTTTTTTTTTTGGCATATGTACTGTAGCACTGGTGTTATAATGTAAATGCTATGATTCTACTGTAGCATTGGTGCTGTGCATTATTTTTCTATCACAGGATTGCCTATCAAAAGGGTTAAGACTTGTATAATTTAACCTGGACCCAATCCCAATAACAGATCCAAACCTAACTTGGATCCATTCTTCACTAAATGGGTCATCGTACCTGACCGAACCTGGATGTTAAATGGGTTGGGTCACAAGTCCATCCCGTTGATCTGTTTACTCGAAAAAAAAAGGATAAGAAAAGAGAACCTAACAGGATCAGTTCAGTGTAAAGGACCCTTCAAGGACGCATACTCACGGAACCAGTAACAATCTGTAGACCTGCAGACACCCATCTGACCCATTTATCTAGAAGGGTCGAGTTGTGTACATGTTAAGTTAAACTGGTTGGGTCATGTGTCTACTCTGTTGGACTTGTTTAACACATAGGTTTGACCTGATCAAACCCGTTTATAATAGGGGGACCTGACCTGACCCTTTCGCTAGGCTTAACCCTCAATGCGGTCACATCTGTAGTGTTATGGTAAGACCGTAGCATCGATGTTGTGGCATTGCTGTAGCTTATGACATTGATGCTATGAAATGTGTCGCCATGACATTGATGTTATGGTAGACACAATGGTATGGCCCTGTGATGGCATTGATTTTATCTATGCAATACTTGCTGCCATAGCATTGGTGCTATGAGGCTGGTCTTACCATTGCTATGAGGCTGTTATAGCATTGATGCTATGCTACAATGTTGTGGTGCTGCTAGTGCAATGATGCAATAGCATCCTCCCTGCAGTGCTATATTCTTTCATTGTCTTGTCTTTTCCTTTTACTACTTACAAATAGTTTGGAGAATACAACATCCTCTTCCTCCTCGCTTATGTCACGTCCTTGGTCCATCCACCTTGACGTCTACCCTTTGCCCATAGCATGTAACCAACTCCTGAACAAAAATTGGGCTTTGCTATGAAGCAGTATTACATACTCCACAAGAAGATACATCTGCTGTGGGAAGGTACTTGATTCCTCCACTCGTGTGCTGCCACATCAATGAGAAATAGGTATATGCATGTATGAATGCATTTCTGTATGAGTTTGTTGTATTGGCATCCTTTGTTTAATTGTATAATGCGACTATCCTCTATTTTTATCTGGAAGCAGCTAAAGTATAGTGGTGATGATGTTGCCCAAAAGCAAATTTTTTTTGAACGCTAGCATTGTAAGTCATTGCTATCTACCAGGTTCTTCTAATGGTCTTGTTCACGATATGCTTGACGCTGTTATTAAATGGCGTTTTCTTTTTCCTTTTCTTCAGGAATGTAGGGTTTGAACCCTAGTCTTTTTAGGTGGGAGGATAATGGATAACTACTCAACTAGTTGACTAAGTTGGTTTGGGGAGAACCACCCAACTAGTACACTATAAAGTTGGCTTGCGTTGCTGATTACTTTTAGAAATATGATGCTTCTTGTGCATAAATCCTCTTTTTTTTTTAACTTGCAGGTTGCAGAATAATTTGTGCAGCAAATATACCCTCACATCCCAATTCGCAGGTAAGGTGGTGCTAGCTATTTCTTATGGTTTACGTAGCTTCTTGCATGGTGCGATCGGGTTATCAAGTTTTGGCACGAAGAAACTGCTTTGGGTTGGATCAACCGGAAATATACCCATTTATCTGGTGTGTATATTAGTTGCCGGTTTTACGTAAGCTTCGATATGTCATGAAAGTGTGCATTAAACGCGGATGAAATGATTGAGATGGACGTGTAAGATGTCGGTGTGACTGGATTTGACAATGTTTGACACCTTACGGGAAGGGTTTAATGGACTACTTGTTCCATGCGTAATGTTGACTGCATGGTTAATAAGTAGGTTTGGGATGCGTTTCTTAAGAGGTGTTTATCGTTATTTCATTTAGAGGAGAGAGATAACTTTATAATCCCCAGGTACCTTTGCTCCTTTCAAATCAGTTAGGCTTAAGCTGTGTCACTTTGATTCACTGTGTAGAATGGTATATTTTTCGGACAAACGTGATTTGGTTTATGCTATTTTTTCTAGTAGAAGGGTGAGATTTGATTGTTGATCTTCTAGGGCGAAAGGTCAGCTGCACTTTTATATCATCTAGCTTCATTGATAATCACCCAACCTAGGATGGGTCTATTTTGTCGATTGGTTGATTTCTTGCTGGGATAGCTTTTCTTTTGGATGGTCCAGAATCCCACAAGGGAAATTGGCCTCACACCAATCTTCCATATGATCTGGGAATGGCAATTCAAACTTTGATCCTTTCTACCAAATTCAAAAGTTTCCGTTGAATTATACCTGGTGGACGTGGATATAATTTGTGGTAACCAAATTATTTATGTTAACAGTGGGTGTATTTTAGGTTTCTAGTCCTCATTCCGAATCATCATGTGTATGCATCTTACACCAGTGAGGACTTAGGTTTTAAGTATTTTGTCCAGTTGCTTTGCTTTTAGCAAATGTAAGGTATATCTTGTTGTGTGTGTTTTTACCGCATCCCTCGTTACCGTTTCTTGCTTTTCCTATAAACGAAAAATTCAACCTTAGGACTGGTTTGTTTTCGCTAGATCTGTGCTCTTAATTTTATAAGAGGTGGCCACTGCTAATTTATTTAAAGTGTTTTTTCTTGCTTCCTCCAAATATCTACTAATGTTTCCTTTGTTACCAAGAAATTGACACAGTGATAAAGCCTTTCATAGACATCAAAGTGATAATGAGATCGAATCCCATAGCCACACCATGTTTACCATCTAAAATATGTAATTCTTTCATAAATCATGATTTAAAAAAAAAAATCCATTTCTTTTCTCGAAAAAGCAACAATGTGATTTGTGCAAGGACCTCGAAATCTTCCTATGATAGCGATTCTGTCGGGCATAACCCTGAAAAAGGTCCTACGAACCAAAACGTGTAATCGTTTTTTCCCCCTCAGAGTAAGAACTGAACGTTGTCGATTTGGGTGAAAGAAATCTAATTAACCATCAAAGTGGATTAGAATTCTTAATTTTACTTGTAATCTAACAACATGAAATGTTATCTGCCCGGTGTAGATCAACTGAATTCTCAAGCATTATCTGGTGAGGTAGGGGAAAACGACCATCTTACTTCTCTCCCTTAAAAACGAGAGTCATCATCTTTTGAACAATACAAAATGTCTAGAACTAGCCTCCTAATGCCTTTTAATACAACGAGAGGATTTATATATTTCATCTTAAAGGGAAGCTACTGACCTCAAGATTTATATCCATTGCTAAGTAATCCACAAAGGTATAACCATTGGAAAACCTCCCGGTAGGGATGCGTTGTGGATAATCTATTCCATTGGGAGGGAAATCGGCTTTCCTTCGTGATGCTCCCGGTCAAAGTGTTGTTGTTGCCCACATTAGCAGAAAAGTCACCAAACATGTATATAGCTGGAGCTTTAGGTGCATCCACCATTACCAAGAAATGGATCATCATTATCATGCTCATGGAGGGGATCATCCCTCTCATCTTCTAAGCTATCATTTCTTAGTTAGAATTGGTTTAACTTAATGAAAGTGAATGTGGTGCACAACATAAGGCTATCTCTCAAGTGCAATGTGACGTTTCGCAGCAACAATTCCTTGTGATCGATGTCGTGACTGCATAGCCATTGTTTGTTGTTTTCTAGGATATTTATAATGTCATTTACGAAGTAACATGATGGTAGGCTTAAGGTAAATTTAATTAATTAAAAGGGTAAATTGTGGTGAAAATTTGATAAAATTTTTCTTATTCCATTGTATTTGTTTAAAAAATAAAATGACATATACAAGAATAAAAATATAACAAGGAGATGGATGTACTCCATACTCACATTTACCACCGTTAGATGCATAAAAATAAATATATCTACCAATCGGGTACACCCTGCCATAAACTATTTCTATACAAAAGAACATTCGTAGCAACCCTTTTCTTTGAAAGGATTGTGAAATTTGTTGAAATAGATGTATATAAGAAATAAATAAATAAAAATAAATATATTTTCAAGATTTTTATATATATCATAAATATTAAATTAAGTTGAATATGATTCGGTAAATTTTAGAATAAAATAAAAAGTAAATAACATGTAATAGTATAAATAAGTAAAATGAAAAAAAGATTAGATATTACTCTAATCAAAACATTCATTAAGGATTTTCTTTAGAGAAGATATCGCTTTTTACAATATCGGTGTGTTGTGGTCTGATAAACTCATCTCAGGATATGACGATCTATTTTCAAGATTCGACGCATTTTGAACTTAGACGTCTTCGAAAACCATATCAGGATAACAAAGTCGAGGTAATTTGATTTCCAACCAAATTCCCGATTGATCTACCAATTTAATGGTTTGACTAACAAAAAATTTCTCGTTGATCTTTCAATCTCCTTGTGCAAGATTGATAAAAGTGATTGGAGATTCTTCTACCAATCTTACATCGAACAAACGCATCATGAAAGGGAGACAAGAACACTGAAGAGAGGGGGAGAGTGTAGAGAGCTTTCCTGCTCTTGTTGTGTGTCAAATGAGAGTCCCCTCGTGACCCTTATATAGAGTCTACGACCAAATGTTTATGGAAATTTTCGTTTTATGGAATTACGGCAATTGATCGACTAATTAAGTTTATTGATCGACTAAAACAATTGGTCGATCAAATGTCACTATTTGGTCGACCAAACCAATTAATCGACTAAATTAAATTTATCGATCTATCAAAACATTTGTTCGACCAATTTTACATTTTGAATGACCAATCCAGGTCAAAATCGTGAGATTAAAATCCGTAGCAAAAGAGTCAAAGTTCTAAGTTCCAAATTGATTCTCACCTAAGCCCGAGCTGGAACTGGAGTCGGGTAGGGGCGGGGCGTGCATGCGTGCGTGGTCCCCAGCCCCAGCTCTCACTCTTTGCTACATAAGTCATGGGAGGTAGAAGCCTTTTACACCCACTAAGAGGTTTGTCCACTTCCAGTATGAGACTAAAAACCTCTCCCAAATCTCACTGATTTTAACATGAATTCTCACATTATCATATAACAATTGCATCTCAAATCCAATAATCACTCACAAATTCATTGTTGAAATTCAACGATAAATTTCTCGGCCACCACACTCTGCTTTTAGTAAATGTACCGTCCGAATTGAATTCTTACCTGAGTCATTCACTTTCACCACCACATGAATAAAGTGAAATTAGTCTTGAACTCTAGACCTTTGATGTGGGGAATATAGTGGTGACAATAAAATGATGTTCTTGGTGATAATCTTCAGGGTTGGTGCTCTTAAGGGCCATGCACCCTATCCTGTTTCATAAGTGTAATCAGGAAAGACCCTATTCCCTTACCTATGGCCTATAGTAACAATCACATAGGTGGCGTTCTCTAAGTATGTACTGCTCACATCCTGCCATAAAGGTTTGAACCCATTTAGAGCTTTTTCTGTTTTTAAATTTACAACTTAAGGCACTCAGGCTTCTAGGGATTAGACTTAGATGTAAAAACATCTAACAATGAGCGCCAACCAGTTCCTCATACAACTTGTTAGCACATTGAACCTACTTTGTGGGATCTCCACTTAGTTAGGTTGGGTTGCTACTACGGGTGAACTCCTAATGGGTCTCACTTTCATCCCAATCCTAGACTTAAAGACTAAAGATTTATCAAGTGCTTTAGTAAACGGATTTGTTGTGTTATCCTTGGATTTTATAAATTCCACAGCAATCACTCCTTGAGACACTAAATCCCATATAAACTTGAGTCTGATTTGGATATGTCTCATTGTTTTCTGATTAAACTTTGAACTCTTAATCTTTGCTATAGCAGTCATGCTATCACAATGTAAAGATATCGCAGGAATTAGCTTATCCATTATAGGGATTTCTGTAAGAAGTACCTTTAGCAATTCACCCTCAATTCTAATGGTGTTCAAAGCACATAATTCAGCCTTAAAGGTAGACTGGGCTAAAATGGCCTGTTTTGCAAACTGCGAGGAGACTGCACTGCCTCCAAGGGTAAAGATATACCCTGTAACACCATTGCTCCCGTAATCCTCCATTTGACCGATCCAACTTGCATCACTATATCCTTCCAAAACTGAAGGATATTTACCTAATGCAAATTAAGGAAAATAATTCCCTTTAAGTACCTAAGTACTCAGTCTAAGGCATCTCAATGAGTATGACCAGGACAACTTGTGTATTTACTCAACTTAGACACGGAAAAAAAATATCCGGTTTAGTACAGTTAGCCAAATACATCAAACTTCCTATAATATGTAAATATCTTAGTTGAGAAACAGGCGTTCCACTTTTGTTCTTATAGAGAGTTTTTGATGAATCAAAAGGAGTACTTACAGCCTTTTAATTTTCACAGCCAAATTTCTCAAGAACCTTCTCAACATTATGAGATCGAGAAATAGCTATCCCATCTGCTGACCGAATCAATTTGAGGCATAGGATTACATTTGCAACACCCATATACTTCATCTCAAACTCACTACTCAAGAACAACTTCGTTTCATTCACAATTTTAATGTCTGATTCAAATAATAATAGATCATCTACATATAGGCATAGGATAATACACATATCACCCTTAATCATAGAGTAAGCACACCTGTCAGATATGTGACCTACAAAGCCAAAAGATTGTATAGTCTTATCAAACTTTTCACGTCATTACCTAGGTGCTTGTTTCAAACCATAAAGAAATTTAACAAGCTTGTAAACCTTTTTCTCATTCCTAGGATCTATAAACCTCTCTGGTTGGTCCATATAGATCTCCTCCTCAAGATTACCATGAAGAAAGGTGGTCTTCATATCCATTTGGTGAATAGTAAGATCATAAATATAAGTCAATGCAATAAGCATCCGGATAGTAGTTATCCTAGTTACTAGACAATAAGTATCGAAGTAATCGATTCCTTCCATTTGCTTGAACCCCTTAGCAACATGTCTAGCTTTGTATTTTTTAATAGATCTGTTAAGCCTAAATTTTCTCTTAAACACCCACTTTCACCCAATAGTAGAACACCCTAGAGGTAAATTAACTAACTCCCATGTGCCATTAGAGATGATTGAGTTCATCTCATTCTTAATAACATCTTTCTAGTGCTTAGCTTCAGAAGAAGTCATAGCATCACAATATGTGTGGGGATCACCCTCGATTTGGTAAGTATTAAAATTACTTCCCAAATCCATGACAATTCTTGGTCTTTTACTTCTCCTAGGTTCAGACTCTTCTACTTGATTGGGTTTAGAATGCGAAGAGCTAGCCCTCACATTAGACATCCTTTCCACTTGACCAAGAATATAACCAGATGTGGTTGCTAGATCATCTGAAGTAATATTTTGAGGTAACCCGGTCTTCATAGGGAAGACATCCTTAAAAAATGTAGCATCGCGAGACTCAACAATAGTGTTGACATCTATACCTAAAATCTCAAATTTTATAACAAAAAATCTATAGGCATAACTATTATTGACATAACCCAGAAAGACCGCACCAACTGACTTAGGTCCAAGCTTCTTCCTCTTGTATTCTGGAACAACCACTTTTGTAAGGCAGCCCCACACTTTGATATATTTTAAACTTGATTTCCTATTTCTCCAAATCTCAAATGGATTACTTCTTTATGCTTGAAGGAAACTCTATTTATAATATGGCATGTCATATTCAATACTTCCCACACATGTAAGTAGGTAATCTTGAGTTTTGTAAGAGTGCGTTAACCATGTCAGTTAGGATCCTATTATTTCGCTTTGTTATCCCATTAGATTGAGGGGAATATAGGGTCGTTACTTCATAAACTATACTAAAAACTTGGCACTGTTCATTAAATAAATTAGACGTATATTCCCCTCCTCTATTTGACCTCGGTCTCTTAAGGGTTTTATAAATTTGTGTTTCTGCTTCTTTTTTAAAGATAAAGAATTTACTTAATGCTTTATCCTTAGACTTAAGTAAATACACATAGCAGTATTTACTACTGTCATCTATAAAGGTGATAAAATACTTTTTATTTTCTTAGTCAACACAGCGTTAAACTCGCAAATATTCGTGTGCACTAAATTGAGTAACCGTTAAACTCTATCTCTAGTAATAGAGTGAAAAGATTTCATAGTTTGTTTAGCTTGCACACATATCTCGTATTTTTTAATTTTATCTATGGTGTGTTCAGGAATCATATTTAATTTCATCATTCTTTTTAAAGAATTAAAATTTACATGACCTAATTTACCATACCATATATCACAAGATTTAATATTACTGTAAACAGATTGAATCGAATGAAAACTAACATTATTTAGAGCATTTTTAGATGATACATCGACATCGTATCTTACTCTAAATAATAGATCAAAATCTACCAAATGTCCCTTTTCATAAATTATTTCATGTCTTAACATAATAACTTTATTGCATTTAAAGTTTAATTCAAAACCCTCTCTAACTAACAAGAAACTAGAAAGAACATTCATTTTCACAGTAGGAACGTGCAACACCCTTCGAAGTGTCTAGATTCGCCTCGAGGAAAACCTCTACTCTATGTGTCCGAATCCTAGCACCTTGGCTGCAGAGTTGTTCCCCATTTTCACAGTCTTGCCACTACAAGTCTGATAAGAAGAAAATAATGATTTATCAGTATAAATATATGCATTGGTTCTAGTATTCACGAGCCATTAAGTAGGATCATGAATAACATAGAGTTCAAGTTTTATTGAGACACACCCATCGTTAGGCTCGACCTCTTCGGTGATCACATTCACTTGAGGATTCCCACCTGTGGTATTATGTTGAGCTTTATTAAAAGGATAATTTTTCTTCCAATGCCCAATCTGCCTACAGTGCCAGCATGGTTTGTTCTTGGATTTCTTTTGGATCTTAGGTTTGACCTTCATTTTGTTTTTATTATTCTTATTTTTGTTTTCCTTGCCCTCAGATGTCATGACATTCACCTTAGATTTCACAAGCATTACAGGTTTCTATTTCCTATGCTCTTCGTCAACAGCAATAGCTATCATAAAGTCATCTAGAGAAATCCTTCCTTTCTTATGCTTGAGAGTCATCCTGAGGTCGTCTTAAGATTTAGGAAATTTCTTAATGATAGACATGACTTAAACTTCTTAGGAAACTTCATTTCAGCCTCTGCTAAACCATGAAGCAATAACAAAAATTTATGTGTGGAATTTAAGAAATTTTGCAACAGAGTATTTTTCAATACTAAGATCCTCGGTATTCTACCTTTTGTTCAACTCCTCCTATAGCCTCTTCGCAGTGGATGTGGATATTCTGTACACATCAAACAACACATTGGACAAAGGCAATAAGATACAACCATAACAAATGTGGTTGCGTTTATTCCACACATCCACTGCCTTTTGACCTTTAGGAGTGGATTTTTCCTTATCCAAAATCGGCAATCGATTTTCAACGTCGAGATCAAACCAATGGTGGTTAACCAAATTCTCATGCGCTGTTACTAACGCTTGAAATTTTAGCCACTAAATTGCTCGGGCATACCAGATAAGTTTACATGTGATTTGAAAGTCATTTCCGACATCCTAAATATTTTAGATCTAAGCGATATTTTCTTTAAGATTGTTGAAATAAATGCATATAGGAAATAAATAAATAAAAATATATGCATTTTCAATGTTTTCGCATAAATTAAAAATATTAAATCAAGAAAGTCAAACATGATTGAGAAAAATTTAGAATAAAATAAAGAACAAATAACATGCAATAACATAAATAAACAAAACTAAAAGGGGTTAGATTTTACTTCAATCGAAGCGTCCATTAAGGACTTCCATTAAAAAAGGTATCGCTCCTCATAATATCAGTGTGTTGGGATTTGACGAATTATTCTCAGGATACGATGATCCACCTCGAAGATTCGGTGCACTCTGATCTTAGATGTCCTCGAAAACCACCTCAAGAAAACAAAGCTGAGGCAATTTGGTTTCCAACTAATTTCCGATTGATCTACCAATTTAATGGTTTGATCAATCAAAAAGTTCCGTGAATTTCTCAATATCCTTGTGCAAGATTGACAAAAGTGATTGGAGATTCTTCTGCCAATCTCACGTTGAATGAACGCACCATGAAAGAGAGACAAGAATGAGAGAGAGAGGGAGTAGAGAGAGCTTTTTTACCCTTATTATGTGTCAAATGAGAGTCCTCTCATGACCCTTATATAGAGCTCACGACCAGATGTTTATGGAAATTTCTGTTTTATGGAAATATGACAATTGATCAACCAATTAAGTTCATCGATCGACCAAAATAATTGGTCAATCAAACTTCACTGTTTGGTCGACCAAACCAATTGATCGACCAAAACAATTGGTTGGACAATTTTACATTTTGATTGACTAATTCAGGTCAAAATTGTGAGATTAAAATCCATAGAAAAAGTATCTAAGTTCTAAATTGATTTTCACCTGAGCTCGAGTTGGAGTCAAATGCGAAGCTGGGTCGGGGCATGGCTGGGACATGTGCATGCGTGGTCCTTAGCCCCAGCTCTTATTCTTTGCTATATAAGCCATTGGAGGCAGAAACCTTTTATACCAAATAAGAGATTTATCCACTTCTAGCATATGATTGAAAACCTTTTCCAAATCTCACTAATTTCAATATAAATTCTCATGTTATCATATAATAATTGTATGTTAATTGATGCAATTAGGTTATCAAATCTAACAAAATTTGGGTTTAATGTTTGAATATAAAAATAATTTCTTCATGTGCAAACATGAATTCAGAGAAGATTTTGTGTCGTCATTTACCTAAAAGGTGGAGCACATTTTTTTACCACACGTTCTTATTTATTTTTCCCAATGTCATCCCTTTCAACTCTCCTATAAAAAAATGAAAAGAAAAAAAAGGAAAGACAATAGTAAAAGTGGATATCATGTCATGCAATCTCTTATGCACATGGAAATATATTTAGTTAAAATCCACCAGTGAAATATACCAATGCATTTAAAATATTACCTATAATATTTTTCATTATCACACATAAGATCACATATTTCTTACAATATATGTGATGAGATCTATCATCTATTTAACATCAACAAATTATAAATGATTTTTATCTATAACTAAAAATCACTCTTTGTGATATTTGATTTTGCAAAGGCGAACGGTGGCGTTGAGTCAACTACACCCTTAATTTAAAGAGTTCAAGTAATAGCATTTTTTTTACAATGTGCATTTCCTTAACTTCATCCAAAAGAAAATGAGGTAAAGGGAAAGAAAGTGAATTAAATCCGACAAACGTCCGATCTGATCGTCTCCAGGGACCTCAGCCCGAATGTGGAGACAATCCGACAGTCACAACCACCCCACTGCTAGACGAGCAAAGGAAACCCCGTCCCCCTCGTCCACCACCACGCGCGAGCGGGATGTCGTGCTCTCCTCCCTTCACCACTCACGCCCACGTGACAGCCCCGCCTCTCCACCCCCACACACCCAACCCCGACCTCGATGCCGTTCCTTTCCAATCCAACGGCCCCTAGCCCCCCACTCCTTCTCATCACCCCCCTTCCTTTTCCTTTAAGTACCCCCACTCCCCACTCTACACTCCCTTCCCCTCCACTCCACCGCGTTACAACCGTTTCCAAGGGTGAGCAAAGCGAGCGACGAAAGGTCGTGATGGCCGCGGCGACGATCAAGAGCATCAAGGCGAGGCAGATCTTCGACAGCCGCGGTAATCCTACGGTCGAGGTGAACCTCCCATTCTTGATCGATCATCTTCCGTAGATAGACATCGGAGTTCCCTTTTACCATCACGGATGCTCTCTCCTATATGTACGCTTGTGCGTGTGTTAGCGACTGTGTCCGTTACGCTTCGCAGGTTGACGCCGCCCTCTCCGATGGGACCCTCGCGAGAGCCGCCGTTCCCAGCGGCGCTTCAACAGGTGATCATGGCATTATGATCCTGGACTCGATCTCCATGTGCTTGTTCTATATCCGCATACGTATCCGTTTTCGATCGTAGTGCTCGCCTTGGCTTTGGGCAGCATGCGGAAGTAAAGCGCATTCCACTGCGGTCTTCGTATCCGTTTCTGTTTTTCGGCGTCGATGTCCGCTGCGCATTTTGTGCTTGAAAGTTCCCGCGATGTACGTATGCGCATCCACGCGGTCTTTCATTGGTACGCCGATTGTAAAATGCGTGGTTTTCGTATCCTTATCTGTATCCGTCTTTTAGGGTTAGTTTATTTAAGAAGTTGGTAAACTATTGTTAAGAAATGTGAAATTGGTGTTAACTTTCATTTTTTGTTTACTTGCAGAGTCATGTTGACATCGGTTTCTGTTTACTTGAATTAGTGTTAAGTTGTAGTGTTAACTTTTGTTGTGTTTACTTGAACGGGTGGTAACACCAGATTTTCGGGAGTGGAGTTTAGTTGTGGGAGAGTTGTGAAGTTTAACACCTGCTTTGCCAACACCTCTCAGAACTGATGTTAGCAAAATCGGTGTTAAGGATCCTTAACCGGAGCTTTCACCATATAAGTTAACCCATCAAGTAAACCAGCCCTTAGTGCCATTGTCTTGTGTGCATTTTATGCTTAGATGTTTCACAATGTATATAGGCATATCACTGTAGCCTTTGTATCGGACGGGGTGTGATGTCACGGTGTTCACATCAGTGTTGTTGTCTGGCATGCATTCCGCGTTGGTACCTGTTTTTTTTTTTTTTTACCCAAAGATGTGGTGATGCTTTTTAGAATGCGGGAGGTATCAAACGATTAGCATGTTTTCAATGTGTGTTCTATGGGACTCTGACCTTGTGGATGCAAGATTGATGCTAGGTTTCGGAAGACCGTTCGTGTGTGCTATTAGATATAGATTGGTGGCTTCATGAGTTTAGATTGAGAGGCAAATGGTGTTGGATTTGCAACGTGGCGATAAGGGTGCCATGTTGTTGGTGTTGTAGATATACAGCGCTAATATATGGACGGTCTTTGTTGTCCATTTTCTTGGAGTTATGGTGATATGGTTTTGAAACCATAGGATGCATTGTTGTATATGATCCACATTTGATCTGATTTAGCATGCAATTTTTGATCATAGTCTGCATGATGGAAGCGAGATGCTGGGAAGCAAAGGATCAAATGAGTATGTTGTGAGATGTAAAATGAAAGTTGAGTGGGTTGGATTCAGATTCTGATATTGGAACTGCCATGGTACCGGTGTCACCCTTGTAAAACAACTGTGAGATTTTTGATGTTGTACGAAGTAAGCTGAATAAATGGAAAAATGGAGGTGCATCTAATGCAAAATGCATGTGATTTGGCAAAGGCACAAATGTACATGATTTGGTAAAGTTTGACCTGTGTTCTGTGTGTAGCTGGAATCAAGTCTATTAGCAAGATTGAAGATTAACCGAGTCTGGTGGCCCAAATCCAAACTTCAGGTCAAGTGAGACTGTTGCTTGCAAGTGCAATTGTGATGGAACAACCAATATGTGACAGCGGGAGTGATGGGAAAAGAATCCACTGAAAACTTTTATCAAACCAATACTAAAGGAGAAGAGTGAAGAATTGCTATTCTGAAGGCTCAAAACGAGAGAGAGAGAGAGAGAGAGAGAGAGAGAGAGAGAGAGAGATATGCAACAATGCTATCCATGCATGTTGATTATGAAGCACGTAGTGTCCAACAGTTCTAAATATCTGAAATAAATTTAAAGAATGTCCTAAATTTCAAGATGCTACAGTGTCAGCTTTATTTGATGTTCTTAATGATTGTTTCCTTTTCCCCTTGATCATAGATGCAGGTTTGAGCTATAATGCTATTTTCTCAAATCCATCTTGCTTTGAATTTGGCTCCTACTTTTGTAGTCCGGGCCATTTTAGTTGTCACCAACATTTATTCCATTTCATGCCATGAATGTTGCCTAATCTTTCACCTGTTTGGAATTTATGCGTAGGCATATATGAAGCTTTGGAGTTGAGAGATGGAGGGTCTAATTATCTCGGAAAGGGCGTCTTTAAGGTCTGTAGTACCCTTTGCAGTTCTCTTTTTTCTTTTCAACATTATTATTTTTGCATCCCACCAGAAGTTTGTTTGAAAGCACGTTTCTGTAATCTCAATTTTCTATATTAACGGTAAATTGTAGATCCTCTTTATGTGTAGCATGGACAATACTTCTTATTATGCTGTTTTCATTCTTTGTCCTCATTGTTTCTCTGGTTTTGTTTTATTTATTTAATGTGCTCATAGATCACTCAAGGAAGCTTGTCTGAATTAATTTCAATCAATCTACTATTTGTTTGTGGTTTTGAGGCTTCCCCGATGGTAGATTTCCTACTTACATTGTTGCTAAGACCTGGATTAGCTTCCAAGTAATCGTTATTGCCAAGACCTGGATTGGTTGTGGTTTTAATGGTTTTGCTTTTGATAAATTTCAGGCTGTTAACAATGTGAATGCTATCATTGCCCCTGCATTGGTTGGGAAGGTATATCTGCAGTTAAATTTCATTGTTCTATTAAATCAGCTCCAGAAAGAAGAGTGCTTTTACACACTAGTTAAATTAATGTATTGATATTTCCTCAACAGGATCCTACACAGCAAGTGCAGATTGACAACTACATGGTTCAAGAGCTTGATGGAGCTAAAAATGAATGGGGATGGTGCAAGCAGAAGGTATTTCACTCCCTGCAAGTAGTTTATTTTTTGATGTATGAAGTCTGTTAACTTTTTGCCAGTATCTTCTGTCATTTTGTTTCAGCTTGGTGCAAATGCTATACTTGCTGTTTCACTTGCTGTCTGCAAAGCAGGAGCCATGGTCAATAAGATCCCACTCTACCAGGTTAACTATTTGGCTAGTTTATTGTAGCTGACAATAACCATTTGCTTGATGGTTTCTGAATGAAAGAAATGTGTTCTTTGCCCTCACAGCACATAGCTAACATTGCTGGCAACAAGAATTTGGTCTTGCCTGTACCTGCATTCAATGTGATCAATGGAGGATCTCATGCAGGAAATAAGCTAGCTATGCAGGTCTTAAGTTAAGATATTCTTTATTTGTACTTTTTTTGGTAATATTGCCCAAGTCTTATTCCACTGAACATATACATTGAACAGGAATTTATGATTCTTCCTGTTGGAGCCTCATCATTCAAAGAAGCCATGAAGATGGGGTCTGAGGTTTACCATAATTTGAAGGTAATTTGTGGGAACAAACATAAATCTTCATATTCTCTTGCTTGATCCCGGCATATTGACTAAACATTTAAAGCTGTCATCCATCTCAGGGTGTCATCAAGAAGAAATATGGGCAGGATGCTACCAATGTCGGAGATGAGGGTGGCTTTGCTCCTAACATTCAGGTACGCCAATGTTTTTCTGTTTTGGTGGTGTAAGCATAAAATTTATTTATGGTCACTTAGATCTTGTGGTGCCTTTTGGTCAATAGATTACTGAAAATTACTATACTAAATAATGCCTCTCTAAACCACATGTCTGAGACAACTTGTTTCAGTTTCCAGTTGCCTTAGTACAGTATCATTATGTGTTGCCACTTCCTTTGATATCCTCAGAGCAGTGTAATGAAGATGTACAGCTAACCAAAAATTGAAACCAAGGCATTCCCCACACTAAGAGGGATTGGCTGCTTGGATAAAAGTTATTGTGGTGTATGATATATGTTTTGGATAATTGGATTGGCATGTAGATGCTTCATTGTGGGGATTTCAAATTTATTACAATGTTTGTGTCTCTGACTTATCTGGAAGATGTGTAATTGTTGTTTGAGGTTTCAACTTACTTTTTAATTGGGAGGCTGATTATTGTCTTCCGAGCAATAAAAGGAAGCTCTCTTCCTGATAATGGGTGTCCAACCTCTTCTAGTTGTAATGTACTTAGAATTACTCAAGAATATAGTAAAATGTCTACAGCTGTGTTAGAGGGAGGATATCTGGGATAGAACATCATGGCAAACATGATGTCTAGTTTTCTCTATAGCTATATAGAAGCATCATTTGTTCTCACCGTTTCAAGAACTGCATTATTACATAAATGTAGTTTACTTGTGCAATTAAATTTGAAGTAAATTATTAGATAAACACAGTTGCCACATGTAACTGAATTTCTATGATCTCATACACACATATATTATGTTTAACCATGCTCATATTACTATTGTGCAACCCTTAGGAAAACAAAGAGGGCCTTGAGTTATTGAAGACTGCTATTGCAAAAGCAGGCTACACTGGCAAGGTATTCCCAACGTTTGGCTATCTGTTTGCCCTTTTTGTCTGAAAGGAAAATAAACTGGAATTTGGGGGGGGGGGGGGTGTGACATATTTCTATGATTAATTTGTTCTAGGTTGTCATTGGAATGGATGTTGCGGCATCTGAGTTTTATGGTGAGAAGGAAAAAACCTATGACCTTAACTTTAAAGAAGAGGTAGAATGCCTTGCATTTCACTCTTTGTAAGATTTAGAGCAATTTCTTTGATTCTGTGAACAATTCTTTACCACTGGACCATTTCTTTAACTTATAAGATGATCAATATTGTTTCCTTCCAGAACAATGATGGTTCACAGAAAATGTCAGGGGACAGCTTGAAGAATGTCTACAAGTCTTTTGTAACTGATTACCCCGTTGTATCCATCGAGGATCCATTCGACCAAGATGACTGGACCCATTATGCTAAAATAACTGAGGAAATTGGCAAGGAAGTCCAGATTGTTGGGGATGACCTGCTTGTCACTAACCCTACGGTAGGCTTTTTTTATTTATGCTTCGTCTTTGTGATTTATCTGCTACATGGTATAGGTGGTAAAGTTATGCTCTTCTTGCAGCGTGTAGAAAAGGCGATCAAGGAGAAGGCTTGTAATGCTCTTCTACTGAAGGTGTTGTCTATTAACCTACCCTTTATAGCATATGCCATTTTGGAAAAAGATACGGTGTGTAATTGTTTTCAGTGCGAAATGTTTCTACAACATGTGCAGGTCAACCAAATTGGGACAGTTACTGAGAGCATTGAAGCTGTGAAGATGTCTAAACGTGCTGGTTGGGGTGTGATGGCTAGCCATCGCAGGTATGATGTAATAGTGTAATTCAATATCGGAGATATTCCTTCTATGAACTTCACTAAAAAATTTACGTGGTTGCAGTGGTGAGACTGAGGATACCTTCATTGCTGACCTTTCTGTGGGTTTGGCCACGGTAAGATCAATATTTTCCATGTTCACTTTGGTTTGTTTTATGCAAATCAAATCTCCTTGAAAGGTCCATTTCATCATTCACTCATCAGATAGATGGATCATTTTCTCCTAACCCAAAAACCCATGACTTAATTGGTTTGAGCCTTACCCCCCCTGAATACAAATCAAATTTTAAATATACACTGTAGAGCATCTTTAATATGTGCTTGTTTGATTTATTGAAAGTGTTCTTTCCATGTGCCTGCACTTGGTACTTCAGGGCCAGATCAAGACTGGAGCTCCATGTCGGTCCGAGCGTCTTGCCAAATATAATCAGGTATAGGATTCGTATTGTATTTGTTATGCTAGCTGTCCTTGTACATGCCCTACTGCTCTTTGTCGAGCCATGATTATTCGCCTGTACGCAGTTGCTGAGGATCGAGGAAGAGCTGGGAGCTAAAGCTGTCTATGCCGGTGCGAAGTTCAGGACCCCAGTGGAGCCTTATTAGTTGAAGAAGCAACCTTACCTCTACTATAAGTTTTGCCAGATACTTGCATGATCCACTCTCTACCCCTTGTATGTGGCCTGGGTTTGCACCATTTTGGTCGTCAGGTAGCTTAATGATGAATGGACTCCTGGATCTGTTTTTTGGTTTGTACCTAGTCAGTTTCCACGGATGAGATAGTTTTCTAAAATTCTGTGGCATCGTTGGCAGCATACATACGCCATCCTGTGCTTCTTTTTCCAGATGATGCCTGTTGCCTAATGAGCATGACCTTGCTTGCCGACGTTTTTTTTTTTATTTGCCATGACAATTTTGTACCAACTGAGAAAGTAAATGCCAACTCACACGTTAGACTTATTAGGGCGTGTTTTGAAAGCACGAAGACAATTACTCTACGTTGATGTGTCTCTGCCCCTTCTTTATGCATATATTGAAAGTTAAAAGGGACATGGTGGGCATCTGACGGTGGAAAATGTTTGTGTACGATGTTGTGTGGCTTTTTATGTATGGGAAATAGGGTCCACAAACGAAACTTTTGGTTTAAAGTGGCAGCCTTGCGATGTGCTCGTTACAAGATTCCTTGTTTTAGATACGGTTACATTCATGAGAAACATTGAAGTCTAACAATGGAAATCAATCTATTTGATATTTATAGCCAAAGAAGAAAATGGTCACCAATGGTAAATGCAATCCACAAGTTGATGTTATGCAATTGAGCCATTGTACGGAGGCTATTTGCATTTTTAGATAATGCGTGTTTAGTTCCTCATATATCCCATTTGTTAGTAGATGTGATAAATCTGGGGCTTGAGGGTGAGTGATTTTCCGTACATCCTAGATTCGAATCAATTGGACATGGTATAGGGGTGGACTTCGATGAGTGATGCTCTATCCATAATTGCATGTTTCTAATCAAACGGTATGAAACAAGGTTAGGCAATGGAATTATGGTTGAAGATGTAGAATCTATTCAAATCCCCTCAGTGTCTCGATAAAGAGAACATTTGGATCCAGTAAGAAAACCTAACAAAAGTATCTGGTACTTCCTAGAAGGATCAAAGCCCAAATCTAGATGGTGAATGCGAGGGCAGTATGCACAGGCACGCCAAGTTAGACTTGAGTTAAAAGATATTGACCTTAAGAATTGGAACACATAAATCTAGCGCTAGAGATTTCTGACCTCAAGGTCCTCTTGTTAGAAATCAATTCCCAATCAGAGTTTTAAAGGCGTTTTTGAGTTTAAAAGCACAGAAAGCTCCACCATACTCCCAAACAAGGTCTACGAGTTTCAAGTCTTCCTTGAATGATTGAAGCATGAGAATGGATCTCTCTAAGATAACTAAGGTCTAGTTTAGTTGGGAAGTTGACTCTTACAAATGGAGGTAAACCCTCGTTTACTTTGTGGGTTAATACTACCTTTTGAAATTTGTGTTTTGGAAAAAAAACACGGATTCTTAGTGGTGTTAAGTTGGAACTAGTGTTTTTTTATCTTGTTTCTTCCTAACATGCCAAGTTAACACCTATTTTAAGTAAGTGTTAACCCATCTTCTAAAGTAAACAAAAAGGGAGATTATTAGTCGCACATTTGAAAATCTAAATTTTGTAACATCTCAAATAAACTAATCCTAAGAGATAACTACTTGGTGATATTCGGGGATTTATCTCTATAGTCACCATAATCCCCTACAATTCCAAATGGCATAAATAGCTATGATGATTATAGGTAGGGGTATCAAACAAATGCAGAGTTAACTTGACCCAAACTCTAACTCATTAGGAGGATGCGAACCTAACCTCTTATTATTTAGGATTAAGGATTAGTTTGCTTGAAGGGTTAGAAAAGTAATGTTAAAAAATGTAAAATTAACGTTAATCTACAATTGTGTTTACTTATAGAGCGGTGTTGACATTAGTTTGTGTTTACTTAAAATTGGTGTAAAGTTGTGATATTAACCATTGTGACATTTACTTGATAGTAGTGTTAGGTATATAAAATAAGAGGGATGTTAGAAATACGAGTGGTGTATAATTTTAACATGAGTTTGGCTAACATCAATTGAAACTAGCATTAGACAAATTAGTGTTAACCAAACCCATGTTAAAGTGGGTAAACCCAAGTTAGCAAATTAAGAGTCAAGTAGTTAAGTAAATGGAGGTTAACTCTTTTTTTGAGGGGTTAATCCCTCAAGTAAACTAGACCTAAAATATTCAAATTTTTTCCAACCCACCTTTGAATTGGGTTAGGCCCTAGGTAGGAAACTTGGTCTTGTGTGGACTAGTTGGGCGTAATTAGTCTTGGGATGCTCATTTCACAAAACCGCAACTTCCCTTATCCCTTGCTTTTCCCCAAGATTTGTTAAGGACCCCACCAGACTTGCTAAGCACTCACTAGACTCACCAGATCTCCAAGGATGCACTAGACCAACTGGAATTGCAGACCTGTTAAATAATGGAAGAGATGGAGTGAAATCTCTATTTGCTTAGCTAAGTTATAACATAAAGCTAACACATATTTAATAGAAGGAATGATTCGAAGAATCAATTTGACCTGGGGTACCCAAATTATTTTGGACGTGACAACCTCCGGTAAAGGTGTAAGAATTCAAGAGTGTCATGCTTGGAGACCAATTGAGTTCAGAGAATAGTCAATCGAATAAAAATTTCACTTGTACGGTGTATATTTAGAAGGGACTCAAATTCTCAGGTATAAATCATTAGTATAGTCTTGTTTGTAGTGCGTTCAATTACCCTTACATGATGTACATGGAGCCTCCTTTATAGGGTGTTTATGAGTATAATTACTCATTTTGGAGAAGTGATGAGAGCACCTCCTTTACTTTCGTTGCTTCGCCTTCCCAACTAATCTCTTTTATACTGAATTCCGTAGATGGGCATTGAAAGAGGTCGAACGACAAGGCTTGCAGCTCATCTAGCACTACAGCAAGAAGGAAAAGATGTTTCCATCTCATATAAAGATGTGGGATCTCTCCACGAGCCAATAACTCGGATAAAATGACGTTGGTTATGTGGATGAAAAGTCGGTCAGATGCTAGACATCAATCTGTGCCCCCCAGCCAGTTTGCACAATTTAAGCAATGTCAAAAGGGTGGATGCTGGCAAAGGTGGGCGCAAATGGGCACCCCTGTCTCCACTTACCACATGCTAATCCATCAACACGCAACTTCAATGAACATTTCAACCAATGTTTAGAAGAATGAAATTGCTTCGATAGTTATACATAAGACATTCGATGTCAAAGTGGGAGAGAAATTTTTTTTTTTTTGTTTAAGGAGGGAGAGAACAAATTAATGTTTCGACTAGATAGCCCCATCAACAAAAGAAATTAAAAGTGCACCCTTGTTGTGACTAAACATTTTCTTGGAATGGATGAATCCCGCCCAGTCCCGAGTTCTATGATTTTGTAAGGCAAAGCACTTGAGATTCTCCTGAAAGCTTTTGATGAGTGATATCTTTTTCCCAGAATTTTAACCAAAGACCAAGAAGAGAACACAGTGGATGGTTACTTACGTTTGAGGAGCACATGGATGCTGACATCTAGTCCTCCAAAATATTCCAAATTAACCTGCGGTAACAAGTGCCAAGAACATAATGGAGAGATTAATATCCCCAAATTATTCAGCGAAAAAAGAAAGTAGTGAGCCAGGAACTGCGTACCAAAACACCGCCAGGAAAAGGAGAACAAAACAATAGGCAAGCTTAACAAGTCTAATCTTCTTCTCCCTGTCGAGCACTCTAAATATCTCAGTTACATCTATCAAATGCTGCCTTTGTTGATATCTGCAAGAAAGAAAGACAGCTCTTTTGAGCATTTTGCAAGAAAGAAAGCACATTGCAGTAGATTGGTTGATTAAATTATAAATTTTGCTTCTGTCTGGAGCAATCGTTAAATGTGCAGAATAAAAAGATACCTGCTAAACAAGCAATTATACCCATTGTTATTTAAGAATTGAGTTCAAGAAACATGCAGGCAGTCCAAGTGCCAGTCACCTTAATTTAATTTAATTGCAGTGGAGAGATGATCGCTACATGAAAAGTCTGATTTAAATGTGGGCAAGCAGAACAGATTAAAACCCCCAATATTTGGCTGGATTTCTGTTCAAGTAAATGCAAATAACTCCTTGAACCATTGGGTGTGGTTTATTTCAGATTTTAAAGTTTCGTATGGGTGAAATCTGCACTCGAAATATTCAAACTCATCCAATTTGATCTCTTGAGGTTAATCAAAGAGAAAATTAGAGCTCTTGCCCTTTCCAACTGAAAGTCTGGATTTAGAAGCAAATCCAATCATAAAGTTTCCTGGTTATATATATATATATATATATATATATATATATATATATAATGTTGAGCACAACCAAAATCACAGCCAGATTTTATACATACAATGCTTTACACGAGAAAGAAATAGTATTAGCTTTTGGTTTAGCACGACAGAACGATGCCACGAGAAACCTTGACTAAATTGAATTTATTGGAAAGAATGGTCAGAGTATGGATGGCAAATTTTTAATGTAGAATTGAAAGGTGAGAATCAAATGGTTGAAATGATTCAAATCTTATTAAAAATCTAAGATTTTTTTATATAGAGAGAGATCGAAAGGGTAGAAGTACATAAAAATTCCTAAGGAGCAAACCAAACCCAATAACCGTATAACAAAGAAAATAGAAATAGAAAATATATGCTAATACTATCCCTCAAGGCAGAACATAGATATCTATCATACTCAATTTGGATACACATGAATTAAATAGATATCTGACTAAGGACTTGGTAAAGATATCAGCTATCTATTCTTTAGGTG
The DNA here is from genome assembly GCA_037157565.1 of Thalassia testudinum. NCBI lineage: Eukaryota > Viridiplantae > Streptophyta > Magnoliopsida > Alismatales > Hydrocharitaceae > Thalassia > Thalassia testudinum. The sequence goes on from JAZHRO010000013.1 coordinate 20,240,098, forward strand.
TGACTGGCATGGTATAAAGCAACGCCTTCTGAATGATGTCTCTGGTATAGTAGCAATCAACCTCAACATATTTCGTCCTCTTATGAAATACTAGGTTGTTGGCAATAAGGTAGCTGCTCTATTATTACATCTCATCTCTATCGGACTAGAAAATTGTATCTGCAAGTCGGTAAGAAAGGATCTAATCCATATCATTTCTGCAGTCGTTTGAGCCATAACTCTATACTCAGACTCGACATTGGATCTCGCAACTGTGTCCTATTTCTTGCTCCTCCATGTAATCAAACTTCCTACTAGAAAGGTGCAGAACCCAATAGTGTATTTGCGATCCACATGACATCTAGCGTAATCCTCATCAGAGTAGCCAACCAAAGTCATGGAAGACCCCTTAAAGAAGAGAAGACCCTTCCCAAGAGCTTTCTTGATGTATCTGAGCACCATCAATGCTGCATCTTAGTGCTGACGTATTGGCTTGGCCATGAACCGACTCAGTCTTCCTACTGCAAAGGAGATATCTGGCCTCGTGATAGTGAGGTATAGCAACTTGCCCACAAGCTGCATGTACTGCCTGCTGTCCACCAACTTTACATCCTCATCATATTGTAATATTGGCCTCAAGCATACCAATCTCCTGCAAGATGTCCAAAGCATACTTCCTCTGGGACAAAACCATGTCCTTTTTGCTGCGAGCAACCTTAATACCAAGAAAGTATTGTAGAGCTCCTAAGTCCATGACAAACTGCTCTACAAGGATGCGCTTAATCTCAGCAACACCCTGCTCATCATCTCCTATGACAATCAAGTTATCAACATAAACAAGAAGTACCACAGTACCTTGTTCAATCCTCCTGATAAAAAGAGAAAAGTCAGTTGTCGACCTCTTGAATCCAGCTGCCTCTACAACCTGTGACAACCTCTGGAACCAGGCTCTGGGACTCTGCTTAAGGCCATAGATGACTTTTTGTAGTCGGCATACACACTCCCCCTAAGCCTCAAAGACAGGTAGCTACTGCATATAGACTTTCTCTTGGAGGTCCCCATAGAGGAAGGCATTCTTCATATCCAACTGATGTAAAGGCGAATCTAACTAGACTGCCACTGCAACAAACACCCATACAGTAGGAAGTCTGGTAACTGGTGATAAGGTGTCAAAGAAGTCCACTCCATAAGTTTAGGTGAACTCCTTTGCCACGAGACGTGCTTTATATCTAGCAACATCACCATCTTGGTTGAACTTCACAGTGAATACCCATTGATAGCCAACAAGGGTAGTGCCAACAGGAAGTGGAGTGAGCTCCTAGGTCCCACGGCCTCTAAGAGCCGTCATCTCATCCTCCATGGCTGCCTGCCATTTCAGATCAAGCATGGCCTCACGATGAGTAGTTGGAATCTTAGCAGCAGCTAAAGCCTGAGTAAATTCAGTAAACCCGGGGGCTAAGCCATCAGTAGCAAGTGACCCAGTCATGGGATAATTAGTGCAAGTCTGTTATCGCTTCCAAATAGCTATCGGAAGATCGAGATCATCACCTATCACATTATTTGTCCTGTCCCTGTGATCATCACATAGCAAACATGCATCAAGGGCTCAAGGACTCACCTGGGAAGCTGATGGTGAATGTGAGGGTGAGGATCCCTGATAAGTAGTATGCGGGCGGACATATGTTTAAAGTGGCTTAGTTAGCCGAGGAAAGGGATGTGTAGCATGAGGTGGTGGTGGTGGTGCAATAGGTACAGGAATCTCAGGGAAACTGTCAAAGTGAATGGGGGTATATGGCATAGGTGTCATATCACCCTCATGAGGCATCTCAGTAGTAGTGATAGAAAAGAAAGGTACTACCTCATGAAAGGTAACATCCGCAGAAACATAGTGCTGAAAAGTAAGCGGATCAAAACATCGATATTCTTTTTATGTCCGAGTATACCCAAGAAAGACGCACTTAACTACTCTTAGTGCTAGTTTATCTCGACCCGATCTCAACAAATGGACAAAGGCAACACAACCAAAAGTCCGAAGGGTGACATGAAATAGAGGTCGATCAGGATACATGACCTGTAAAGGAATTCGTTCATGTAATGCGACATTAGGCATCCGATTGATTAAAAAACATGCAGTCAAAACATCGTCACCTCAGTAGAGAGATGGGGACCGAATGGTAAATTAACAAAGTGCGAGCAACATCAAGAATATGGCGATATTTCCTCTCAGCAACCCCATTTTGCTAAGAGTTGTAAGGGCACGTTGTCTCGTGGATAATGCCACAACTAGAAAAGAAACTACGCAAATGCAGTGCAAAACTCCAAGGCATTATCAGAACAAGAATGCTGAGTTTTTATTTCTTTAACAAAGTTCTCAATGATTTGTCCTACATCAGACTTATTTTTTAAAAGAAACATCTAAGAAACACGAGAGAAGTCATCAATTAAAACAAGATAATATTTGTTCCTAAGCTGATCAGGAGTACAGCTGGGACCCCAAACATCCATATGAATCAAATCAACTATAACAACAGATGAGATGAAACAGATGTAAAATTGGAAAGATTAATCCTGTAGTGCTTGCCAAGTTGTCAAGCATCACAGGTGAAAGTAGTAGTGAAGGGTATATGCGGTAGAACAAATCTGAGGCGATCAATAGGTAGGTGGCCAAGACGGTGGTGCCACTGGAGAGGAGATTCGGTAGAAGCAAGGCCCTGGGTAACAGAAGCAACAATGGCAGTACAACTCAGACAGTACACCCCATGTTCCTTACGCCCTCCACCATTCGTTTTCCTAGTAAATTTATCCTCAAGACACAAGAAGATGCATCAAAAATAGCTAAACAGTTTAGGTCTCTAGTAATACTGCTAACAGATAGTAAACTCAAAGGAAAATCAGGCACATAATAGACATCTGTTAGTCTCAAAGTAGGAGATAAAGACATATCTCCTTCACCAATAAGTGATGAATGTTTCCCATCTGCCACCTGTATTGTCTTAGCTGGTGTAACTGGCGTTAACTGAGAAAAAGAACCTCTGTCGCCACATAAGTGCTTGGATGCACCAGAATTAATCAACCAAATACCAGAAGACAAGAGTAACAACATACCAGTTGCAGGTGTCTTAGAAGAGGTGGTAATAGCTGCAGTGTTTGGAGTCTAAGAAGATGCCTAAGTCAACTGAGCAATCTGCTGCCGCAAGGTCTCAATCTCTTTGCTCAAGGAACTAATATCAGGATTGGGGAAGACTGCATCTGAGATCTTTATTGCTTGATTAGCCACAGGTGGCCTACTATGCTTCTGCCAGCATGTAGCCTCTGAGCGACCAAGTTTGCTATAATAGGTACACAAAGCCCTAGTGCGTGTACCAAAAGAGCGTCGACGTCCACGACCATGTCCAGGGATCGCAGCCAGTGCGGACGTCTGAGTACCAGAGTCAAGAGCAGGAGCACGAACTGCAACTTTGCTTAGTCTACTATAAGCTTCCTCTAGGGTAGGAAGTCAAGAGAGTTGAGGATCTGATCTCTAGTTGCGATGTACTCAGGCCTAAGGCCTGCCAAGAAAGGAAAGACTACCACTGTCTCCTAAAGCTCTTCTAGGACTCACAAGCACACCCTGGCAAATAGGAGTGATGCCTCTCCAACATTTCCTTCATAAGGGAGCAGCACTGTGACAGCATGCGTCCTTCCTAACACAAGTAGAAGTCATAGAAGATCTAAAACACCCGTGCAAAGTTCTTGGCATGTGAATAAGTATCACACAAGGACTCCCACGCTTGCTTCACTGTAATGTAATACATAATCTCATCCCCTATTCGAGGAATAACAGTCTGCATAAGCCATGCATAGACCATGGCATTGTCGCTATCCTAGTTGGCATTTACACCGATCTTGTTTGCAGGCTCCGGATTCGTAAGAATGTAACTCTTCTTATGACCTCTGACTGTCATAAGAAAGGTCTAGAACCACCGCAAGTAGTTGATCTCATCCAACTTGACAATGGAACTAAAGAACAGATTTTTCAATACCTCGGTGTATGAAATAGAGCCCGAAGTCACCTCGAACTGATCATCTGAAATCATCTTTGCAATTCGGAAGCCTCAATCAACTTTGCGCAGTCAAGAAATCATTTGTAGATCTAAAATATGATGTATTCAGACCTGCATCCTTGTAGAAAGCCCCTTTGGACAAAGGCAGGCATCACCCGGTTGCAGGGAGAACACCCGAGATGGCCCTAAGGAGACCTTGGTGTCTCTCTCCCTTGCAAATAGAAGAGAGTAGCCCTAGAAGAGGGCTATCAACTCCTCACAGCCGCAGGTGAACCACTGCAGACGATGCCGTGCCGTTACAGAGCACGTTGTGCCACCCCTGCTGCCTTGCGTCAGCCACGTAAGGTTGCTGCAGCGCCGCTATATGTCGTTGGAGGAGCGGATGTGCCGCCCAGCGCCACGGTAGCACTTACTGTGCCCTGCAGCACTGTCACACCTACGTCACCGGAGCTCCAATGCTCAAATCAGGCCACTCCGAGCGCCGCTGCACGCGGTGCTGCGCTCAGGTCAAGTCCATGAGCACCACCGCATGCTGCTATGCGTAGACCGGACCTGTTGTGTGTGCAATGCCGCGCACGACCGCTAGGAGCACTGTCGGAGGAGATCCGATGTTGCTGCCACTGAGAGAGAAGGCGTGGGTGTCGGGTTTAGATACCTTGGGGGTAAGATATCGAGAGCCACAATCTAGAACTGGTGCTCTAATACCAAATTAATTGAAATGATTCAAATCTTATTAGAAATCCTAGGGCTCTCTTATATAAAGAGAGACCAAAACGGTGGAAGTACATAAAAGCCCCTTAGGAACAAACCAAACCCAATGACCATACAATAAAGAAAATAGAAATAGAAAACATATGCTAATAGAATCCAATACAATAGGATTCTTAAAATTTCATGGGCAAATAACCCGGTCAAAAACCTTTTATTTTCCCTTTAAAAACAAATTTTTATTTGCAACTTTTAAGGGTTTCTACATAAATTCCAGTAGATATTTTTAATATTACATAAATGCCACTAGGAACCTTGTATTTACATTGTTGAGTTGTGATATAGGCTTCTTTTCATTGCAAGGTAAAGGGGTATACTTGTAATTTTCCCTCTGGTGCCTCTCTCTATATCAAGAGGCCCAAGATCTCTCGAATGGAATCTCTTTTCGATCCTAGCATGGTATCAAAGTAGCAGTTCTAGACTGGGGCTCTGGTATCCCACCAAAACCTAGCCTTCCTTCCCTCCCACCAAAACCTTAACCTCTCTTTGGCAGCAGTGGTGCTGCTGACCACCTAGGCCAGCAACACCGCCGCTGCAAGGTTGCTTTGGCCTCTCCCCGAGCAGCAGCAACACCACAGGCCCCCTTTTGAGCCCGTAGTGTCGTCGCACTCTTCCTCGGTCTCCACTGCGCTCGAGTGACGCTGTAGGGCAGCAGCACTGCCACCTCGAAGGTCGCTGCCGCCCTACGATGCTGTAGGTCGTCTTCTACTGCCTCTGCAAGTGGGGTAACCACCACTTGGGCCTCCCTCAATCTACGTGCTACCCCAGTGCCACCCCACGTTGCCAGGGTCCTCCAATCGCCCTAGTAGCACCGTCAGGAGTCTCCAACCACCCTAGCAGCGTCGCCGAGACGTTCCCAGGCCGCTTGCCACCTTGAAGAGCACAGCTATGGCCTCTTCTATGTCTTAGCATGTGCAATGTTCATTGGTAGGCGCTCTATTGGTCTGAAATCCAACTTTTTCAGATCTCATGATCTGATTTTCGAAACTTAAGTTTGATTCTTTGTGGATCTTGACTCCACATATCATGGGGGACCAAAAAAATAATGTGACTTGATGGGGAAAAACTCTACCACAAGCACTCCCCCTCACATGCAAGGGGCATCGATCAAGTTGGACAAATCCAACTTCTTGCTTTGGTCCACCTCTCGCTTTGTCGAATCTTACAGGAAGTACATTTTGACTGATGCGGTTCCTGTTGTTAAGTCTGTTGATTGGGAGACAGACAACGACTGGGTCGCTACATGCCTTCTCAATAGTGTCACCCAGACCATAGCTAAGCAGGTGATGGCTCATGCTTCGGCTAAGAGAATTTGGGAAGTAGTTCATAAGATACACTCTCATAGAAGTAACATCACCAGACTATACAGTGTTGTGGAAGACATTCACAATCTTCGGAAAGGAACTATGTCCTTGTCCGAATATTATGGCACTATGTGGAATCTATGGGACAAGCAAGATATGTATCAGCCTATCTTTACAGATGCAGCTATTGTAGCCAAGCAAAGAGAAGCCATTTGCTCCATTCAGCTTTTGTCTGGTCTTGGTTTCGAATACAAGGCACTCAAGGATCAGTTCATGACGATGGACGAGATTCTGACACCGGAGCAGATCTATGCTCATCTTTCTTGGCTTGCTACCTTAGATCCTGTACCCACTACGGATGCCTCTACCATGGCTGTTGTTGGTCGTGGTAGAGGAAACTTAGGGGGAGAGGTGGCAGAGTACGTGGTGGTGGTGCACGTGGACATGGTCGTGGTCGAAGTTCCATTTTCTGTGAGTACTGTCACAGGAATGGATACGCTGTGGACCGATGCTGGGTAAAGCACGACTACCCATAAGGTATGGATCCACATGCCCATTAGGTATCTATAGAGGAGCCTACCCAGATACAAGAGGCTGATAGCTAGATCACGATTTCCAAGGCTTATTATGAGCGGCTCATAATACCTCAGGGATCTACTTCTGCTTCTGTTTAGATGTCTATAGGTACTTCTACCATGTCAATTAAATCCCAAGCTCCTATCTGGTTTGCAGATTCCAGCACCTCCTCTCACATTACTGGTGATAGTACCCTCTTTGTCTCTTCGTGACCTTGTTACACCTTTTAAGGTCAAAGTGGCTGATGGGGTTTTGTCTCCTGTTACTGTGCTTGGGAATATTTCTATCTTTAGCACCTTGCATCTTTCTAACGACACGCATGCTCCTAGATTTGCACTGAATTTGATGTCCATCAGTTAAATTACCAGAGATTTGAGATGTCGAGCTATTTTCTATGACCGGTATTTCATCTTACAGGACCTCCAGATGATGAGACGGATTGGTGGATTTGAGCAGAACGGGCCTTACTACCTACATATTCCTCCTTCCAGTACTGATGCTGTGTGCCACTACTGCTCTTCGGTGGCACTTGAGACTTGGTCATCCTAGCCTTCATGTTTTGCATCGTCAGTTTCTTGCTTTGTCTTTTCCTGATGTTTTGAGGTGTGAAGCCTGTCAATTAGGCAAATACCACAGGTCTTCTTTTCCATCAAATAATAAAAGAGTGGAGTCTGCTTTTACTCTTATGCGTGCTGATGTTTGGGGCCCTTATAGGGTCAAGAGTGTTAGAGGATTTCGTTTTTTTCTTATTCTTGTGGATGATCATACTAGGATGTCCTGGATTTTTATGATGAAAGAAGAATTTGAAGTTTTTGATATTGTCAAAAATTTTATTTTGGAAATAAAAACTCAGTTTTCTATTGTTAAATTTTTTCGGAGTGACAATAATTTGGAATTTGTGAATGCCAGGACTGATGTCTTTTTTAAAATCCTTGGGTATTGTTCACCAGGCTATTTGCGTTCATACCTTCCAACAAAATAGGGTTGCTGAACGTAAACTCCATCACTTACTTGATGTTGCCTGTTATATCATGTTTCACATGAATGTTCCCTCACAATTTTGGGTTGATGCTGTTCTTACTGCTACTTATCTGGTGAACAGAGTTTGCTCCTTTGTCTCTAGGGGCTAAAACATCATATTCTTTGTTGTTTCCTGGCAATGATATGTTTTCTCTTACTCTTATCATCTTTGGCAATGTGTGTTATCATTTACATAAAGTGGATAAAATTTCTCCTCGATTTATGAAGTGTGTGTTTCTGTGATATTCTAGGACCCAGAAAGGGTACAGATGCTATAACCCTATTTCACGGAAATTTTATGTTTCTGCTGATGTCACCTTTTTTGGGGAAATACCATATTACAAGAAAAAGGGAGAGGAACTTACTGAGCCTTCACATGAGGTTCCCCTTCCTATGCCCATTGAATCACTACAGCTCACTGAGTTACCTATACCCAGGACCACTGAACTTGATCTAGGTCCTTTTCCATATCGTCCTGAGATTCCTGATACAGATACCTTTCATCAATACGTCCAACGCAAGATCCAGGATACTACTCATATGGATGAACCACTATCCACTATCTCTGCTCAGTTCCTACCAACTACCGATGACTTGTCTAAGGACCAAGTACCTCCTACTACTGAGGACTCTACTCTGGACCTTCCTATTGCACAAAGGAAGGTTCCACGTTCTTGTGTCAAATGTTCCGTGTCTCAATTTGTCTCTTGATAGCCTGTCTACTGTTAGACACCAATTTTCTCTTGCCATTGACAGCGTGTAGGTACCTCGAGATCATCACGAGGTCTACTGTGATCTGTCTTGGACATTGTCAATGGAGGAGATGGCAGCTTTACAGTCCCGTAGTACTTGGGACTTGGTTGATCTACCCCCAGGAGCTATTGTTGTGGGGTGTAGATAGGTGTTTACTGTCAAATGTCATCTTGATCATGGTTTTAAAAATCGCACCTCGAGGCACATGAGGCGTATGCCTCAAGGCGAGGTGCAAGCATTTCACCTTGAGGCGGTAGTCTTAGGTCTTGGTAGCGAGGCGAGCGCCTCAATTTGTCCAGGCGTTAATGAGGCGTCGAGGCTAAACCGAGGCACCGCCTTGGTGATAAGCTCTTTAATATGGAACTTGGAGCTCGTCGCCTGCAGTTTGCAACAATAGAGGTCTGATTCAACACATGGTGGGGATTTGCTATTAGTTTGCATGGGATTGGAAAAATGTGATTATGTCTGTATGGGATTGTGTAGTGAGGATTACTTTTTTGTCCTGTATTTTTGCTCTTGAATCTCCTGATGGCACTGTGAATTGATACAAAGCATGCTTGGTGGCCAAAGGGTACACTCAGACATTCGGGGTTGACTAGTTCAAGACCTCTCCGGTTGCTTGTCTTAATTTTGTCCGGATACTGCTCTCTTACTGTCAACAAATATTGGACCATGCATCAGCTGGATATCAAAAATGCCTTTCTATATGACGATTTGGAGGAGAAAGTCTACATGGAGCAGTCACCTGACCTCCCTATTCAGCAGGAGTGTCAGAAGGTGTATAGCCTGAATAAAGCTATCGATGGACTAAAACATAGTCCTAAAGCTTGGTTTGAGAGATTCAGTAGGGTGGTCCAAGATTATGGCTTCACCAAGTCGTTGACAGATCATTCTGTCTTTACATTGCATAAACAAATAGGCTCTTTCATGCTTGTGGTATATGAGGATGACATCCTTTTGACTAGCAGTGACAGGCAGGGGATAGAGGAAACAAAGAAGATGCTACAGTCATATTCTGTTACCAAGGATTTAGGCCCTATCAACTACTTTCTTGGTATTAAGGTGCAACACACTGGTGGACTTGTGCTTTTCCAGTGCAAATATGTTCTTGACATGCTGAGAGACATGGGTATCTAGGGTGCAAACCAACATATGTTCCCATGAATGTGTCCTTGCCTATTGCAGACGATGATAGCCTACTATTGCAAGATGTCACCGGATACCAGGCAGTGATTGGTAAATTATTGTATCTGACTATTACTCGCTCTGATATTGCTTTTGCAGTCAAAGACAATGGGTACTTGGATGTGTGTGGGTACTCTGATGCAGACCATGCAGGTGCTCATAAGGATAAGAAGTCCACTACAGGGTACTGCACATTTGTTAGAGGTAATCTAGTTACTTGGAGGAGCAAGAAACAGGCAGTGGTATCCAGATCGAGTGCTGAATCAAAATATAGGGCCATATCCCAAACTACAAGTGAGTTACTCTAGATTCGTTCCATTTTGGAAGACTTAGAGTGAAGGTACCTGATTCTATCTCAATGCACTGTGACAATAAAGTTGCCACATTTATTGCAAATAACCCTATTTTTCATAAGAGGACCAAGCATATTGAAGTGAACTGTCATTTCATCAGAAAGGCCATCTTAGCCAAGAAAATTTCTACATCTTACATTAGCACCGAAGACCAGCTGGCAGATGTTTTCACTAAAGCGTTTCCCAAGAAGAGATTACATTATATTTGTACCAATCTGAACATATTTAATGCATATGCTCCAACTTGAGGGGGAGTGTTGAGTTATGTGTAATGGGTTTCTTTTCATTGTAAGGTGAAGGGGTATACTTGTAATCTTCCCTCTGGTGCCTCTCTCTATATAAAGAGGCCCAGAGTCTCTCGAATGGAATATCTCTTTTCGATCCTGACATACATAAATGGAACAACAAACTTAGCTTTATTTATGTAAATGACACTGGAGTTGAGCTCAATTAAAAGTATTAAAAAAGAATTGATTGATACATTCATTGCATCCAACCCCAGGACCCTATATATAGCGAAGGCTCCTGAGAAAACTTACATATGCCCCTACTTGGGAAGAAAGCCACGAGGGAAAATAGCGTACGTGTACTCAAAGGAGAAAAAAATATATGGTGTGTTGAACAAAAAGGTCCATTATCTTTGTAGAGAACATTAGATTAATGCCAACTTTACCCTCACCCCAAAGCCTGTCCATTCTAATCATCAAATTAATGTCACTCCTCCATTACCAATTAGCACCAACTTTACATGCACACACCTTTTCCTTGAGTCACTCCTCCAAGTCACTTGCATCCCCATTGTAGCCTCATCGCCCAGCCTCCCTTGCCTCAAACCCCCCTTTCCCCTTTCTCCTATACCTCTTTGTCAAGCATGCCTCTCTCCATGGGTTCTTTGACCCACATGAATGTCCTAAGAGCACTCTTCCTCTCCCCATTAAAAGCTACTTGTCAAATTCTCATCATCTATGTCTTTGTTTAAAATGTGCTTTGCAAAGTGACAAAAAGGAAAAGGGTGAATGGAAAGCAAGCATGAGAAGCTCCAACAAGCCTGGGAAGTACAAGTACAAAAGATTCTGGAGTCCATAAGTGAGATCCTTTGCCTCCCTAGCCCCATAACTGCACCCCACTTAGAGACCCTGACCTGCTCCATAGGCAGCTATAGCAATGAGATCATTGGAGGATTTATAGGCTCACTGTGGATGAAGGGGAAGATGTTGTGCTCCTTGGCATGCTGCTTGGATGGAGTAAGGGAGAGGGTGCCAAGTATAGAGGAGAGCACACTGAGTTTTGTGCTTGGGGTGTTCTATGTAGTTGGGTTGCATTGTGTGTGTGGGGGGGTGTGTGTGGGGGGGGTGGGTTCACAACGATGAAGGATGCTTTGCTTTGAAAGAAAAAAAAAGGTTCATTTACTTTGAGTGCATGCTAACCATAGGATTGCTCCAAACTCCATGTTGAACTAATCTTGAGTTAAAGCTAACTCATGTATGGTTCAATTGCAGTGTCAATCTAGCAGAGAGGTATTGATGCATGGAGCTAACTTTGCTGTGGCAGTTACGTAAATATGAGGTTCCTAGTGGAATTTGTGCAATAAGTATTCAATAGAGTTTCTGTAAAAAATCATATGTCATGAAGAGTCAATCCATGGGGAGGGAACAAATGGAGGAGAGTAGGTCAAGCAATGTGAGGTTTTTATAAGAACGGTAGAAGGGAAAGTGACATGAACCAAAATCAAAACTTAATTCTGAAGTCTAATTTTGGTTGTATCAGATTTACCAAGGGGAATGCTTGGAACGGTGTCTTGCAATTCCAAATAGGATCATACGGTAAAGTAAAAAGAAAGCAATCTGGACAATTGGTACCCTTGAGTAAGCGGACTTTCTTCTTTCAAGAAAGAAACCAAAGCCCCAGAAAGATAATCTGTTATTTAGTCCATAAATTACCAAGGACCAAATATAATCCCATAAACTTCTACTAAGTAATAAAACATGCAAATTCATCAAAGTTGAACTCTAAAACCTTAAACTTCTGTGTCTGAATGAAAGTCAACTGGAAACATTAAAAAAAAAAAGCCCTTTAAAGTTGTATAGCTGTCAACCATCTTAAGTTCAGTTGGATCTTTAGGAATAGGTTATCCCCATATCATGCATTTTGCCGAGATATCCCAGTCTCAGCAAGGATACCCTGCAGATTGAAAAATTGGTCCAGAAGTACTAATTTTAATTTGAGTGGGAATAAGGATGTCCTCCCCTCTCCAAACACTTGTTCCTTATTAACTCTGTATATCCAACTAAATAAGGAGGTCATGCAACTTGAAGGAAAGTTATTACAGAGTACAATCCTGAACCCAGGCCTTATTCTGACAACTTGAAGTAAAATCCATGTAAAAATAGAAAACACTCTCTTCTAATAGAGAAGAAAATGAACAAGCAACATAATTTAAGCATGATGGTTGCATAAACCATAAAGTGCGTGATTGGATATCAAGCAGGCAGGAGAAAATCATGATTCATGCAGATTACTTGGTCCCATAGAAATTCCCTTCCACATAATTACAGTTATAGGCATCAAAGGCATTATCTCAGTCCACCATTATGCGGCTTAAAATATGTTAAATGGAACAGGGTTGTTTACTTATCAATAACACTTAGTGAAGCCCAAGTGACTTAAAATGCAAAAAAAAAAAAAAAAACACTTAAACCCAAAATAAAAAATGTGAAATACAAAAGAAAAATGACTTACAGTCTAAAATTGTAATAGAGATAAGGTAAGCACAGCAGCAACATTAACCAATGCCCAGAGAAAAGAAAAAGTAGGCACAAGGCTCCTTGCAAGATAAACTCTGGTAAGACCACGCTATTTATCCTTGAGGAAGAATCATAAGGGTTGATGTAATCGGACTCTAAATCCGTCAGGCAAACAATCTGCAAAAAATATCATCAAACCATTTGAAACTACAATAATGTAAAAGAAAATTTTCAACAAATTGCATTACTAAAGGGAAAAAAGCTGAAATTTGTTGGACCATGAGTACAAATGATGGACTTATATGTGTGAATAAGCACACATTGAAGACTGTCAACATTTATCCAAGCCCATGTCAAAAGTGATCAATTAAGGGCAATATGATTTTATCATGGGCATTAATGTATTATCAAGATGTGGGGTCAACTGTGTAGAGACCAAAAGTGGGTTATTTCATTTCTTTGATGGGTGGAAATAAAATTAACCCAAAGCAAGTAGTGGTTATCATTTTTGCTTGGGGAGGGGTTATGGTCCCCATTCTTAACACAAGACACTAATCTCCCTTCGGCCACCCCATCATCCTAGAGAGGGTGAGGAAAAGAGTAGGAGACCAATTTGTGCGATCTTCATTCGAGGGCTCCACCTAAAGATCGATACTCCTCAATCAGGTCAAGTTAAGATTTGGAAGGCCATTTCCATCATTTCCAGCAAGAGATATCCATGGCCATGAATTTGGGTATGTTTTCTATTTCTAATCTCTTAGTCTATTTGAAACTTATATGTAAAGTTGTTCATTTTGTTCTTATAAACACTTGATCACAAACAGTTTGTTCATAGCTCTTAGGATCACTCATGAACTAGGGATTAGAAACCCAATTTTTCACCTACTAAAAACTTAGTTTTCTTCTCGTAACTTCTACAAGTACCGGTACTTATCCTGAGTAACAGTACATGTAACTAGTTACAGATTTGGCACTTCGATTTTAGGCTCAGAACTTAGAGCTATTAAGTAGAGGTACTGAACCTCAATACTGACACTCATAGGTATTGGTTCACTTTGTGGTTTGGAATGGCCCAAACTTGTATACTACAAGTACTGGTACTGACCCTTAGTACCGATGCATGTTAGATATAGGTAGAGGTCAAGATACCGATGCTTTGACCAATACCTTGCATGTACCGGTACTAATCCTTAGTATCAACATATGATGAGTACTAGCAAAATACGTTAATTTCTAAGGATCAAACCAGTACTCATTGAGATAAGATAAGTCTTGAGGTTTTGATGTTCTAAACCAGTATCATTCAGGTACTGGTACTCCTAGAGTACTGGTAAGGCATGTCGATTAACTAGGTATCCAAAACAGAATGTTATTGGTACCGGTACTAATGTTTAGTAGCGGTACTATTTGGATATGAGATTCAGATAGCATTGATAGTAAGTCAATGGTACCGGTGCTAGTCCTCAATACCAGTACTCATTGAGTATGATGTACGACGATCTTAGGTTATTAATCGGGTCCATCAATAAGGTTTAGATGGGTTAATTGCATTTAACCCCATCAGAATTATCTTGAGATCCATGTTGATTTTCTTTTCCAATTAAGCTCCAATTTAAGAATGTGCAACATGCCATTCCCTAAGTATGCATGTTGCTTCAAATGGGTTTCCAGTCAATCCTATTCCTATTTCACCACATTTCTGGGAGATCTCCAGCATAATTAATCTTGCTTCCTGTCTAGGATATTTAATTCAGTTAGATATGTCAATCTTTTTTCGAATCCATATGACTACTTGGTACCAGGCTTCATTTTTTATTCCATATCATCCATACAGGAAGTTTGTGAGGAGTGAGCTTGTAAATATGAACTTCCGGTACTTGTTTTACTCGAAAGGAATGAGTAGAGGAATCTTAGCAAGATAGATTTCATGAGATGACTCTTCTAAAAATAGGCTATCCCAACATTTTTTGAGGTAACTTTAATGGGTAACCTCTAATGTAATGTGACATTATTTAGTAACAAAAGTGGAATTGGAAGTGGAATGAGCTCTAGAATGACTTTTCTCCTTTACAATGGTTGCTTATGCATTTTTTGAAATCAAGGTAATAATGTTGAGTAGTAATTAATTCACAAAGTGATCAAATAAACAACACCCATCAACTACTTGAGCACCTAAATAAGATATTATGGTAATCTCACTTTTTTTACTAATTCATGATAAATATCAGTCATGCACCATAGAAGAAATGTAATTCAAAAAAATAACATTAATTAATTTTTTGAAAGGGTAAAGAATGGCCATCAAGTTGACGGGCAGCCAAAACCAAGACATGAGTTAATTAAACCCAATCAAGAGTAAAAGCTTAAATATTATCAATGAGTTAGTGTTAAATATTTCTTTTATTACCTCGAACATGGAAACATGACTTGAAGAAAAAAAAATCAAATAAGACCTCATTCAGTTCATTCACCCGGAAGTTTGGAAACCAAGTAAAATAAAACGATGACATTTCAATGACAGCTTGCAGGATTTGATCGAATATAATCACCTAACAAGCACATAGGGCAATTAATTACCCATCAACTACCAAGTAAAAATAAATGATGACATAGGATTTGATTTGATTTGATTGGATGGGTACAAGCGAGGGGTCAGATAGGGATGTCCTCTTGCACCTATGTTGTTTGTTCTTACAGTAGATGCTCTGGCGTGGGTAGCGCATAGAGCCTGTGCTAGGGGTCTAGTCAGAGGCTTTGTGTTTGGTGAGGACAAGGAGACGGTGGCCCTGCAGTATGCTGATGCTACACTTTTTCTAGTTGAGGGAATAGATCGAGAGGCCAGGAGGATGAGAATCCTTCTGGAGCTTTTTGGTGAGGCGCCAGGATTGTAAATTAATTATCAAAAATCAACTTTTGTCACGTTTAATTTGTCGATTGCAGAGACGGAGAGGGTGGGTGGTGCATTGGAGTCGGAGTTGGGCTCTTTGCCATTGGTATATCTGGGCCTTTCTTTATCAGACCGACACATCAGCTTACAAGATTAGATTCCTTTGCTGGAGAGGATGGAGGGAAGATTGGCAGGGTAATCTTTCAGGCTCCTATGTAGAGGTGGATGGCTAACCCTGATAAAGGTAGTTCTAGCATCCATTCCATCGTATTTCCTCTCGGTCTTCAGATTACCATGCCAGATTGAGAAGAAGATCTCGAGGTTGATGAGGGATTTCTTTTGGGCTAATGTAGGGTCGACAAGAAGGGGGGCGAGGTTGGTGGCCTGGGAGGAGTGTTAGTTCAACTCTTCATAAATAATATTTTGATGATTTTATAAAATAAAGAAAAAGGAATAAAACATAGAAATAACATATTTTTCTCTGTCGTGACATGATTGCAGGTCTCGTAGATTTTCCAAGACAGATGATTTGGAGTGTTAAGACGCATCTTGTTATAGGTCTTAGGCCTTTTATGTACGCATCCAAATCTTTTTTTATTGAGTCTATAAATATTGTAAAGAGCCCCTAAAAGATAACATACTCTTAACTTACTTAGGCTCTCTACACTTAGGAAAAATTAGAAACAAAAACTTAATACAAAACACATATCAGACGTCCAACACACATGTCAGACGTCTGATCATAATTACAGATGTCCAATTACCTATAGTCTTACCTTTGCATTCTAAACATTTAGGCTCTAGTCAATGCAACCTTCAGTCAGATGACAATGGCCTTATGCAGACGTTTAATATATCCCTCAGACATCCTTTAAGCCAACCGTTCGGCCCCGCTTAATATTTCCTTCATTATTTTTCAATCCTAATGGCTAGATACACTTTTAGACGTTTAGACATGTCTCCAAACGTCCAATAATGTACCATTAGCCACTTCCTCTGCGGAGATTTGTCAGAAAGCAAATCTTGCTTTCTTGAGTCCCTAAGCAAGAAATTAATCTCTTTCCAGACATCTAGGCCACCGGACAGACGTCCACACTGACATCGGATGCTTAAAATCTAGAGCTCTGTTTGGATCTAATCAAAATAGGAATAAACCCGCCTATAATTAAACATCCAATTTTAGTATCAGATGTCTTATAATAGCATATCAGACATCCACCTAAAACCTTGTTTCGATCAAATGAAAACAGTAAGTCTGACCCATAAAATCAGATGTCTATAATTGTAGTCAGATGTCTGACCCTGTTGTCAAAATCATAATTACCCTGATTTGAGTTGGATTTCATCCCAATCTCTTGGGACTTGCCTCCAATGGCTAGGAACCCTCTCCTAAGCCTTCTTGAAGGTTTTAAGCTTGCCTATAACTACACTATAAGCCCTCTTAGGCAAAACATATCTCTTGAGATATAATTCACTTAGATTATCACTTGTTCACTTGCTCATTGCTTCATTTGCTGTTATGTTGTGCAATTACTATGTTTAGGGCAAATCAACACTTCCATTGTGCTACATATTTTCATCTTCAAGGAGTTTCCTACACCCTTAATAGATAAGCAAATTATTCATATTTTGGGATACTCTATAGGGTGCATTTTACTTTTCATTTTATTTAATTGTTGTAAGTGGGTATCCGGCCTGTCGGATCCTCGTCTCTTCATTGTGAAGGGAGAAACCTCCATTTAGGGATTGAAGGTGGGATTTATATTTGAGGTACACTACACTCGTTAAAGTAGTGTGGTTAATGGATTGATCACTTTGTGATCGCAAATCCAAAGTCAAGGGATTGACTTAGGTGGTGGTTTTCACCCGATTTGGGTTTCCACCTAAAAAATCTTGTGCCTCTTTTTTGTGATTGTATTTCATCTTGCAATTATTTTTTTAAATTCACTGTTCACCCCCCCCCCCCCCCCCCCCCCAGTGCAATTTTAAGTTGTGTAGATCAGTTCAGGAGGGGGTCCAGGGGTTAGGGATGCGGACAAGGTGAACATTGGCCTCCTCACAAAGTGGATTGCCAGGTTGGTGGGGTAGGAGCAAGGGCTTTTTGGTGATGTTGTGCGGCGATGCTACAACCCTTTTCTGTCATGGGGGCCACTATGTTCCCCTCCTCCCAGAGCCTCTTACTTTCTCAAGGGCTTGGCGGCATTGGCAATGAAGGTGTGTGGTTTCTTCTCCCCTACGCTGGGTGAGGGGGGCACTTTTCATTTTTGGCAAGACGACTGGCAAGGGGCTGGCTCTACCTTAGGAGACAGGTTCCCTCGCCTGTTTGGGTGTGTTGTGGACCTGTCGACCACAGTGGAGAGTTGTTGGGATGGAGTGTGGTGTCTAACCTTTTGGGGGGGCGTCTCCAACCAGAGATGCGAGGAGCTTCAGTGGTTGTTGCAGGAGCTGGAAGGTTGGGCACCGGAGGAGGGTTTTAATGCATTCTTTTGGGAGAAAGGAAATTTCTCGGTGGCAAAGGTCTTCCGTAGATTGGGGAATGGTACAGTCAGCTTAGACATTGATTTTTTACGGGATTGCAGATTGCTCTGGATGGTGGAGTGCTTGTTGAAGGTAAAGATTTTCGCCTGGTTGGTAAGAAGGGGGAGAATTATGACGAAGCAATGGAGAGAGAGATGGACCCAGTCAGAAGACCTGGCGTGTCCCCTTTGTGGTGGAGCTGATGAGGACATCCGGCACCTCTTCTTTCAGTGTCCGTTCGTGTTGCAGGTTTGGTAGAGGATGGGGATCGATCGGATTTCCCATAAGGATGTGGTTAGCTTCTGGTCTTCATTACGTAGAGAAAGTGTCTGTGATGGAGGGATCACTTTTAGATCCAAGAAGGATAGGGCAAAGGTTTTGGCGGTACTGTGAGGAGTTTAGCTGGGGAGGAATGTGGTGCTTTTTAGAGAAGAGAGACCCTATGTTGAAAATTTTATTTCTTCCATTTCTTCCCAGGTGGCATTTTGGGGATCCATTTTGTAAACTCTGATGTAAATCGGTTATTTGGAATGGAATGATTTGGGTGGTTATCTTTATAATAATCGTCCTTTGCCTTTTCAAAAAAAAAAAAAATCAGCTAACAAGCATAAGGTATGAAGAAACAGTGGGAAGGGCACAACACTCAAAGGAGGGAAGGCGCAGAATATGAGCTTCTAATACCAACACCCACTTTATGACACGAGGTCTCCTATTAAATGAGTTTTCCCCCAACCAAGGGGGACCCAGAATAACTACCTTTCATGGGTTAACCAGTATATGAGGGAGCTGGGGCATCCCACCCTCTGAACCTTGGTAAACACATGATTTCAACGGTTATCTTACTTCCCAAACTAAGCACTAGGCCCAACTTGAGAAATGGACTGGATTTTTGGGGGTTTTTTTGTTTTGTTGGGGGGGGGGGGGGGGGGATTAACCTGCACTTCTACTTGATGTGCAGTGCAGAGGGGTCAACATGTAAGGTTTGCCTGTGGCTATTTGGTATGCAGAGAGGTGCAGAGAGGTAGATATGCGATTTGACCTGTTGCTGCTTTGTTGGATGTCGGATAAGTAATGGGATGAAGAAAAGAAAAGCCTCTTTGTAAGTTGGAGTGAGACTATAGTGACCTCCCAGGAAAACATGAGCTGCCTTCCCAGAAAATCCCAGGCCAATCCCCACTCTTGTGAGTTAGGTAGGCAGGGAGGTCTAACATGGAGGATAACTCCAACCTGCTGAGGTTGGCGAGTTAGCAGTTCGTGGGAAAAGCCATTTGAGTGTAGTATGGCTAATTCCGGGTTTACCCACTTGTCAAAACAGGGTTACTCCTCAAATTTCAGGGATAACCCCATTATCAAGTAAAGCCTTGGGTTCTCACGATGCAGTAGGCCAGAGTGACTTCATGCCATCCAACCACATATACATTGGTCTTCCTAGTGCTCATTTTTATCTTATTATTTTTCCCCCTATCCTTCCCAATGTGAATTATTACACTCATACCATACAAATTTGTCCAACTAATTCAGTTTCATGGTTAATGTACATATAGCACCCAGACAAAAGATATGCACAAGAGAATTCGCAAGGTAAATAGGACTGCAGCAAGCCTTGATGATGACAATCTCCATTCAAATGATGAATAAGACTACTTCATATAAATTGGATCAGAGAACAACCCATAGAAGAGAAACTTTTTGCTAAATCAATTATCCAAAAAACAACTCCTACATTCAATGCAAGCCTCCCTAATCTTGACAAGTACACATTCTATAGTAAATCAACCAATCATGCATTCACAACATCGTGGGTTAAAATAATAATAAAAACAAAATCAACTCACAAACATCAAATCCATCACAATTGTAGAAACCAATGTCTTGCAAACTCTACCAAACTGCCATTAACAGTGAGGAGAAAAATGCCTTTGTTTTGCCGAAACAATCCTCTCTAGAAGAACAAAAGGATCACTCCTGTCCCAAATCACTACACGGCCACGACGATCCCGAGGAAAACCCACATCACCAAAACCGCCAAAAAAGCCAAATCCACCGAGACCGCACCAATCATATGGCCACAAGGCACCAAAAAAGGAGCAAAGAGCGAGCATTTTTGCACTGGATCGGGACCCAAAGATCAGAGGAAGAAGAAGGAGGGGCACCTGGTAGACGACGAGGACGAGCAAGGCCATGAGGGCGAAGAAGGCTATGACCCATGTCCATAGACTGGAAATCATCTCAACATCTCCGTCCGCGTCGCCCGAGCTGTTGGGTGCTCCTTTTTCGACGCTCCTGCTATCTTATTTGCGTGATTTCTCTTTGGATGGGAGGAGAGGAATCGAGCACTGCGGAGGGACGTGCCACGAACGATGGCGCCGATTGGGAGAGAGTAGCAGGGAAGAAGAGGAGGTGAGGTGAGTCCTCCGGAAGCAATCAATAGCAAAACCATTAAAGCAGTATAGCATTAAAGCTGTTACTTTTCCTTTTCCTTTTTTTTCTTCATCATAATTTTTTGCCGAGGTAATTAAAGAGGGATAAAGTCAGGAAAAAATATATATTTGGTGAGATAAGTGATGCTACTAAATATCCTATGAATGTGAAAATTGAGAATCATGATTTATTTGCTTTGATAAAGGATATTAGCTAGATTTTATTTTTTTTTCATTAGGAGTTGCTCAAGAAAAAGACCCTAAATCATGAGGGATTATTAAGCCTCGTGTATAGAGATGTACATGATCTATTAGCACATCTATCTAGAATAGTTATATATATTTTGTTACTTTTATACATGATTATTCTAGATGTATATATGTTTATCTAATTAAGCACAAGTTTAAAATCTTTGAAAGTTCAAAGAACTTCAAACTTTGGTCAAGAATTAATTAGATAGATAAATTAATTATGGTAATTTAACCTAACTGTGGTGAGGAATACTTCTTATATGAGTTTAGGAATTGTCTAAAAGAAAATGGGATTGTTTTCGAGTTGATTCCCTCAACACAAAAGTATCTTGAGAGATATAATCAAACCTTATTGGATATGGTTTAATCTATGAGAAGTGATGAGGGACAAAAAGTATCCTCAGATCCAAAACTCCACACTCGACCTAACAAAGGGTCTAGCTACCCGAACATAACGGCAAAAGATCCAGCTACCCGGGTGCAGCAATAAGGGATCCGTCTACCCAAATAGAAGGGCGGAAGATCTAGCTACCCAAGCACAGGGTACGCAGACAGAGCTCCTTGCCCACCTTGCCAAAAGCCTGCTGGACCCCTAGGCAGCAATACCCAAATTTGTCAGAAGATTGCATGTAATCTTCTGTCAGAAGATTCAATTGCCTAACAAGCTATATCCTGACAAGCCACAGCACAGCCCAACGAGCAGGAAGACCAAGGTTCTCGAAGAGAGAGAGAGAGAGAGATTTTGTAACATAAATAAAAAATAACACCTTCACCAGAGAGGGGACTCCCCAGAACGGCGGTAAGCGAGCTTGTACTCTGTAATACACAAACACCATAGTGCATAGTTGAGAGCACGGATCTCCCCCCAGACGTACACCCCATTGGGTGGAACTGAGTCACCAAATCCCTTGTTTCCCTTTGTGGTTGGATGCATTTTCTCCCCTTCTCCCTGTGAACCGACTTCAACCTAATTGGAGCTAGGTTGAGCTAGATTTGCCTTCGATGGAAACTCTTGAGCTAGCTTAGCTACTAGTTGACAAGTAGTAGCTAAGCTAGAAAGAGTTGAGCTACAATGAGCTAAGTAGAGCTGGAGAGAGATGGCCCTCGGCTGATGTCAACTTAGTTGAGCTAGCTAGAGCTCCCAATGAACTGAATGGAGCTGGGATGAACTAGACTCAACTAAGTTGAGCTGGATCTGAGCTAACTTGAGCTAGGTTTAGCTAGGATGAGCTGCCCTAAGCTACCATTCAGCCAAAATGAGCTAAATGGAGCTAGATGGAGCTAACCCTAACCCAAGTAAGCTGGCATCAGATCCAAAACCTGTTTGCGGAGTTAAAATCCTAAGAGTTAAATTTGTTTTAATGCGTAAGAATGATGATAAACTAGTGTTTATCAGCTTGCCACAACCAAGAGGCCCACACAGGGACCCATGCCCCCTGCAAAGGGGCAAGGCATGATCGAGCGGGAAGAGCCCTAGCTCCCCTGTTACGACCTGAGATCGGCTCGTAACAAGATGGTATCATAGCAAGATCGTCCCGAGAAATGAACCAATTGGCTTGAGAATAACCGTTCACGTGCATGTAACTAGGGTAGCCACCACAATGTATTGCTTTGCTATCTGTTCTGAATCCTTTTTCGAAGAAATTTGATAGCGTTGACCCTTTTGTTCTGTCTTTCATGTCTCTTTGCAGGAGATGCCACGTCGGGGAGTTCTCGTGGCGGGCTACGGTCGCGACCGTGGACGAGGTCGGAGGGGCGGATGTGCCAGACTTAAGGTACTAGTTGACCCACCTTTCTCCTGGGCGTTCAGGCCCAAGATCTCGCCCAGCTGATCAGAGACATAGTGCGAGAGGAGTTCCACCAACCTCCACGGGCACCTATCCCTGAGGACGTGGAGGGGGAGTCGTCGGTGGGATAGAGAAACCGCCGCAGCATCGAACTAGCAGGAAGGGGGAGGGGGCGGTCCTCTACCGCCCCCACTGCACTCTGACACTTCCGAGCATGAGCCCTCCTTGCCTAGAGGCGTGCCAGTTCCCCCACTGCAGCTGCACCACGAGCTTTTCGGACAGTTCCGAAAGCCGAAGCCCCCCTCCTTCAAGAGGGACGAGGACCCATCTGAGGTAGAGGATTGGCTGGAGTAAATAGAGAAGGTGTTTGACACCCTTCACCCTCCTGCGGAGTGCCGCGTGGCCTTTGCCACGTACCAGCTAGAGAGCGCAGCACACAGGTGGTGGAGGGCAATCAGAGGCTAGGAGAGGGGAGAGCTGACGTAGGACCAGTTCATGACCCTCTTTTGCGAGCAGTACTTTTCGCAGACTTGGTAGGACCAAAGGAGGCGGGAGTTCCACACTCTCCGCTAGGGGACGATGACTGTCAGCGCGTATCGCATGCGCTTCCTGGAGCTGTCACGTTTTGCTTCGACAGCCATAGCTACAGAGGAGGAGCGCCTGTGGAGGTTCATTGAGGGGCTCCGACCTACTATTCAGGGGTATGTCAAACCCCTGAAGCTGTCCACCTTCTCGAGAGTGGTGGAGGCAGCCATGACCTATGAGGAGACCAACCCAACCGTGTAAGACACTGATAGCGGACGAAAGAGGCCCTACCAGCCAGAGTACTCTCAGGGCCATCGAGAGAGGAGTCACACGGCACTTGCAGGAGAGCCGTCTCATTTTGCGGGGCCGTCAGTGGCCTTTGGGGACCCCAGACAGGGGCCAGTTACCAGCACTGGACCCCCGCCCAGCCGTCAGCAAGGACCTACCGAGGGAGGGAGTCGAGTTCCCCTTTGCTACCAGTGTGGCCAGTTGGGCTACATCAGGAGGGACTGCCCATTTAGGGCTAGAGTGCAGCAGATGCTCCTTGCACTAAGCGCTGGAGGCCGAGCTGGTGGTCGCGGTTCCTAGGCACGTGGGGGAGGGCAGCAGTCACGAGGAGGGTACTGACCACCGGCTGCTCGCCCGACCCAGAGTGTAGCTGCTTCATCTGCATCGAGGGCTGAGGGGCGTATCAACGCCTTGACACATAAAGATGCCAGGGCTTTTGGTTCAGTGATGGCAGGTATGGTTACCGTTTCCAGCATATTAGTGTACATACTTTTTGACTCCGGCGTCACACACTCTTTTGTTGCTGCGAGTTTTGTTGTCAGTTTGGGACAGGACAGTGTACTGTTAGAGGATCCGTTTGTGATCAGAGGCCCAGGTGGCCAGTTATTTGTAGCTGAGGTCTACATGGACTGTAAGGTCAATATAGGAGGACACAGCCTCCCCGTTGACTTGATTGTAATACCAATGGAGGATTTTGGTGTGATTCTAGGGATGGACTGGCTGTCCGCCTACCACACCTTTGTGGACTATTTCGGGAGGAAGATCGTCTTCTCCATACCGGAGTTGCCTTCCTTTGAGTTTCACGAACAGCCGGTGGACAGAGGTTTCAGATACATCTCTGCACTTTGGGCAGCGAGGCTTTTGAGCCAAGGGTGTGAGGGCTTTCTAGCCTGTGTATTGGCAGAGTCTAGCCCCGTGGCTAACTTTCAGAGCATTCCAGTGGTTTGTGAGTACCCCAACGTGTTTCTAAAGGAGCTGCCAGGACTACAACCCGAGCGTGAGATTGAGTTTGAGATCTCACTGGTACAGGGGACTTGCCCTATTTTTACTACACCATACCGGATGGCACCACTTGAGCTGTGAGAGCTCAAGTCACGGCTACAGGACCTGTTGGAGAAGGGCTTTGTGAGGCCCAGTGCGTCCCCGTGGGGAGCCCCTGTGTTGTTTGTGAAGAAGAAAGATGGTACCCTGCGACTTTGTGTTGACTACAGACAGCTGAATAGGGTCACCATCAAGAACAAGTATCCGTTGCCGAGGATTGATTACCTTTTTGACCAGTTGCAAAATGCCACAGTGTTCTCCAAGATAGATCTGAGGTCAGGCTACCACTAGTTGAGGATCAGGGAGACCGATGTCTCCAAGACAGTTTTCCATACCAGGTACGGGCACTACGAGTTCTTGGTCATGCCGTTTGGGCTAACCAACGCCACCGCTGCTTTTATGGATTTGATGAACTGGGTTTCAGGCCATACTTGGAGCAGTTTGTGGTGGTATTCATCGACGATGTACTCATTTACTCACGGGATTAGGCATAACACAGGTAGCATCTACGGATGATTCTGGATACTTTGAGGCGACGCAGGCTGTATGCCAAGTACAGCAAGTGCAAGTTTTGGTTGAGGCAGGTGACTTTCTTGGGCCACATGATCTTAGGGGATGGCTTGGCTGTGGACCCAGCCAAGGTTGAGGCCGTACTTAGGTGGGAGAGACCACGACAATGACAGAGATACGCAGCTTTTTGGGATTGGCAGGTTACTATCGGCGGTTTATCAGAGGATTCTCACAGATTGCGCGTCCTATGACCCAATTGACTTGGAAGGACGTGCCCTTTGCCTAGACAGATGCATGTAAGGCATGTTTTCAGGAGTTGAAGGAGAGACTGACTTCAGCTCCTGTGCTCACCCTCCCGGACAGTCGTGGTGGTTTTATGGTCTACACAGACTCTCCGTTGCAGGGGTTAGGGGGTGTGCTCATGCAGCAGGGTCACGTTGTCGCTTACGCTTCGCTGCAACTGAAGCGCCATGTACATAGCTACCCTACCCATGACTTAGAGCTGATAGCTGTTGTCTTCGTGTTGAAGATATGGAGGCACTACCTTTACGGTGAGACCTTTGAGATCTTTATAGATCATAAGAGCCTCAAGTACTTGTTTGACCAGAATGAACTTAACATGAGACAGAGACGTCGGTTAGAGCTCCTGAAGGACTACGACTGCAGCATCTCCTACCATCCAAGGAAGGGCAATGTGGTGGCTGACGCCTTGAGCCAAAAGGTGCCCGCCCACTTGGCCAGTCTACAGGCATAGAGTTGGAGACTAATGAAGGAGTTGGGCAGTTGGCGACCCCGGGAGTCACAGGGGTATTGTGGGGCAGTGACAGTGACACGGCAGATGCGACCAGAGCTGTTAGACTGCATCATCGCAGGGCAGATGACAGATTCGCTCTTATAGACGTTGCGAGATAGAGTGCTGTCAGGGGACCCAAGAGACTTTTCTTTCACAGATGAGGTGCTGCGCATGAGGGTATGCTTGTGCGTTCCCAGGGACAAAGAGTTGTTGAGAGAGCTCCTGACGGAGGCGCATGGGTCCAGGTTCACCATACAACCCAGAAACACAAAGATGTATCATGATCTGAGACGCGACTTTTGGTGGAGAGGGATGAAGTGTGATGTGAGCGAGTTCGTGCAACAGTGTTTGGTGTGCTAGCAGGTGAAGGCCAAGCACCAGAGGCCTGCTGGGCCATTGCAGTCACTTCCTGTGCCAGAGTGGAAGTGGGAGAGCATCACCAGGGACTTGGTGGTGGGTTTACTTGTCATCCAGTGAGGACACGACACAGTCTGGGTGATAGTGGACAAGTTGACGAAGACGACGTGTTTCTTGCCGATCCGAGTCACCTTGGGACCAGCACAGTTGGCAGAGAGGTACATTTGCGATGTGGTAAGCCTGCACGGAGTTTCGCGTGAGATTGTATCCGACAGGGATACCCGTTTTACTTCCTAGTTTTGGGCTGAGTTTCAGAAGGCTTTGGGGACACGGTTGAGGTTCAGTATCACGTACCACCCCCAGACGGACGGATAGTCGAAGCGCACCATACAGACATTTGAGAACCTTTTGCGCGCCTGTGTACTAGACTAGAGAGGTTCTTGGAAGGAGCACTTACCCCTGGTAGAGTTTGCATATAATAACAATTATCACTCGAGCATCAGCATGGCACCTTACGAGGCTCTGTACGAACGGAGGTGTGCTGCACCCTTAAGTTGGGTCGAGGCGGGGACCAAGTGAGAGATTGGCCCCAGGCTGATCTGGCAGAGTCAGGAGGTGATAGAGCAGATTCACTAACGACTCCGCACTGTCAGGAGCAGGCAAAAGAGTTATGTTGACTGGAAATGCAGAGAGGTGCAGTTCGAGGTTGGGGATCACGTCTTTCTTCGCGTTTCGCCCATGAAGGGCCTGCAGCGTTTTGGGGTGAAAGGGAAGCTTGCGCTGAGGCTTTTGGGGTTCTTTGAGGTCTTGGAGCGGGTAGGACCCATTGCTTATTGGCTTTCCCTTCCTCCCCAGCTTTCTAGAGTACACGACGTGTTCCACGTGTCCAACCTCAGGAAGTACGTCGTCGATCCCAGTCACACTCTGAGCCACGAGAGTGTCGAGGTAAGTGACAACCTGACCTACCCTGAGAGACCAATGCAGATACTAAACAGAGCCGTCCTGTAACGAACGCGTGCCCCAGACGCCTTTTAAGACGTCTGGGATGTGGCCCAGACGTCGGACCAGACGTCTGGGATCACATCCAGACGTCTGACCAGACATCCGGGATCGTTTCCAGACGTCTGGAGAACAGTTATGTTCTCACGGGAGATTCGTCTGCGCGCCTATGCGCGCAGACCTGCGATTCCTCTCTCTCTCTCTCTGCGGCTGCAGGCGCGCTGCGACCACCTTCTCTCTCCTCCTCGCGCGGCCTTACAAGGGCCACGCCTCCCCTCCCGTCTCCACCATCTCCTCCTTCTTCTCCTTCCTGAGCGCGAGAGCGAGCGAGCGCGAGGGCGGCAGCGGCAGCCGCAGTGAGCGCGGAGGAGGTGCGGCGTGCGAGGGCGAGGCTCTGCCGTGAGGGCGATCTCGCCGGAGCGGCTTGGCCGACCGGCGGAGGGCGCAGGGGGCGCGGAGCGACGCGGAGAGGGACCTGCTGCGGGCTAAGCAGCAGACGCGCGAGGTGCGACGCGGGCGGCGTCGCGAGCGGAGGCCGAGCAGGGTTCTGATTCTGGAAAAATTTCCAGAATCAGACGTCTGGGTTGATAGCCAGACGGCAAGGTCGACGTCTGTAATATCATACAGACGTCTGAAAGGTGAGTTTCCGCTTTCTTCTTCCTTCTTCTCGACTGACCGTACTGAGGGAGGGGGGTTGGCTGTGCGTAGGTTCGCTGATTCGCCATCCTTTGCGAATCAGACGTCTGGAAGTTGTACCAGACGGCGGGAGTGATCTACAGACGTCCGTGTGGACCATCGGACGTCTGAGGTATAGGACAGACGTCCCCGCAGACTTCTGGACGTCTGGGAAACCATGCTGAACAGGTAATTCTCTGATCCACCGTTTAAGACGTCTGGAAGGAGTTCCAGACGTCTGATTTTGCACAGTATCGTCTTTCTCGACCCGTTTAGGGCCCGTTTGGGCTCCGTTTTCCGCGATTCGAGTTGCGTTCGTTTCAGAATTAATTCCTCTACCCGTCTACAGTAGCTATACACTGTTTTGAGACACTCCTTGTGTTTGATCCTTGTGATAGGACCTCGTTCGGTTGCAATCTTGAGAGTCGCAGAGGCACGCGGGATTCCCGATCACGCCCCCATTACTCCCGTTGTACCTGGTAGAGTGGCTTAAGTTATTTTTTTAAAAATCTGTTAAAGTATGGAACCATAACTAGAATCTAGGACATTGCATGAATCCTAGGAATGAGAAATGTATGGAATGATAGCTCCTAGGTGATGCATGAATCCTAGGGCTGGAAAACTAGTTGTATGCTAGATCCTAGGATGTGGCATGAATCCTAGGATGGAAAAACTAGTGGAATGTATAATACTGCAGTCTTGGAAAAATGGAAAGGAATATAAAGCTGCCTGTAATTTGAATTAACAGCTGCCTGTTATGAATAAAGAAACATGTTTGAGATCATGGATTTTGAGAACGTGAATCTGGAAAGTGAAACATATGATGTTCTGAGATAAAGAGCTGGAACCCTACGGGGAATTAGGAGTGGAACTCCTGGAAAGAAAAAGGAATGGAACTGAGATGTAGTTTGTACTGTCTCTTGGGTACGCAGTACCAAGGGAAGTACCTGTACCTGTTTAGTGCGGAGTGGGGCCAGCCGCCCCAGGGACCCGGGGTTAGGATTGGCCGCTCTGTACCGACTTGTTGGCCCTCGTGTACGTAGTACCAAGGAGAGCTAGTAGTGTTAGGAGAGTACTAGCTACCCCACGGGCCCCGGGGTTCTGCTAGCCTCCTTCACCGACTTGTTAGGCCCACTAGGGCAAACCAGGGTAGTCAGGCGAGGGTGCGCGGACTGTGGAGGGGCAAGGCCCCGGTTTGGTTACTGTGGAGGGGTTGGACCCCTGTTACTGAGAGGGCTCTGCCCTGGTTTCGTGCTGTGCTTTGGGCGCACCCGTTAACGGAAACGACTGACCGCGTGCCAGTGCGGGCTAGCTACCTGTGCGTTTATCGCGCGTGCCGTAGTCACCGTTACGTCTGTCAGTGACCTTGGGGTGGTTGACTGAGGGTAGGATCACCACAGGGGACTCTCCCGGCCAGGAGAGCACCACGTGCTACTTCTACTTTTGGAAAAGACTGCAATCAAGATCGTTCCCACGAGGACATTCGAGATCAAGTAAAGGATCTGAGAAATAAATGAAATAGTGAGAAAAATTGAAAGATGTGAATAAAGGAAGTAATAAAACATAACAGCTACTGTACACTCTACTGTTGCCTTTAATTAGTTTGCCACTCTACTCAGCGTTTTGCTGACGTGTTACACTCGTTACCTTTTTCAGGACCAGGTGTTGAGCAGCCAGGGTCGGCGGCTGCAGAGGACGCTGAGCCGAGTAGGGTCCAGTAGAGTTACCACAGCCTTTTGTACCCCTTTTGTTTCTGTTCTAGTGAGTAGTTTTTGTTTCCGCTGTACCTTCTTTACCTGCAGTTCTTGTTATATGATAAATGCTGTTTTACTGTTGTGGTGGTACCTACTGTAGTAGTTTCTTTCCTTACTGCTGTACTTTCTTACTGTTAGTTATATTCATGCTGAATGTGGTTTATTTTACTGTCTTTTGGTTACTTCCTCGTTGGACGACTAGGTCTTGGGATTAGTCGAGTCGGTCCGGTTCTCGTGTCTCGTAGGGACTC
Organism: Thalassia testudinum; assembly: GCA_037157565.1. Taxonomy (NCBI): domain Eukaryota; kingdom Viridiplantae; phylum Streptophyta; class Magnoliopsida; order Alismatales; family Hydrocharitaceae; genus Thalassia; species Thalassia testudinum. Next base: position 20,269,879 of record JAZHRO010000013.1, read on the forward strand.
GAGAACCGGGTCGTTAGTTTGAGACGAAAACAGGTACCCCTAGTGAAGGTCATATGGAGAAGCCAGCGATACGAGAAGGCTACATGGGAGCCTGAGGCGGCGATGCGAGAGCGGTACCTGGAGCTTTTTGAGGGTACGTCTTTTCGAACCTACTTTGGTTCTCTTTAAGTTTGTTATGCGTTTTATGTTCCTTTTTCCGCACCCTAGCTAGTTCAAGTTTTGGGGACGAAACTTCCTTTAAATTTGTTATGATGTAAAGACCCGTCCCACTTTTAGCCTTTTAAGACATCTGGAGTCTCAGTCAGACTTCTATCCAAACGTCTGGACCCTTTCCCGGACATCTGAAAATGAAATTTTTATACGCACTCTGCGCTCTGCATGCGGGCAGCGCGCAGAATTTCTTTTCTCTCTCTCCTTTCTCCTCCTTCCTACCCGAACCCTAAACCCACAGCACCTATAAAACCACCCTCCCCTCCTCTCCTCTCCGCCCCACACACCACCACCACACCCCACCTTCACTGCCGCGAGTGAGGAGGTGAGCGAGGCTGGGTGAGAGAGGGCGAGAAAGAGAAGTGCGGGAGGAGGAGGCTGAGGTCGGGAGCTTCGGTGGAAGCTCCTCAAAGTTCGCACGGCCACCGCGGGTGCGTGCGGGAGGAGAAGGGAGTTCGGAGCGACGTCCTCGACCACCTGCAGTAGCTGGAGCTGCAGCGGAGAGCGGCGAAGAGCGATGGGAGCGCGCTCTAATACTGGAAATTTTCCAGTATCAGACGTTTGGAGTGAAGTTCGGACGACTGGCGAAATATCTGGATGTCTGGAGTCAAGACCAGACGTCTGAAAGCACCTTTATCGCGAAGGTACGTTCTTTTCGCGGTTATGGCCATGTAGGCTGCACTGCAGAAGATATGTCGGCCTGATTTTGGCATGGCTGCTCTGTCGTACATAGGAGCAGCCTTGGGAAGGAGCGCGGAATGCCCTCCCACACACTTTCGGACGTCTAATCAGCTCACCAGACGACCGGAGGTGCTTCAAGATGACCGGAGGAGTGGTCTGACGTCTGGAACTGCTTTCAAACGATCATAGGGGAGTCCTAGACGTCTGAGGACACTGCAGGGACTTGAGGTGTGGTTCTGTATCTTTTAAGACGTCTGGACTTGTTCCCAAACGTCTAATTTTGGTCAGTAGACACATTTTTGACCCGTTTGGGGTCCGATCAGGATCCGTTTTACGCAAACGAAGTATCTGTAGTTTCCTTGCGAGTTTCTCTACATACTAGAAATATTCATACACTATTCCGAATCCTCCTTTGTGATGTATTCCTTGGCTTAGAGTTTCGGCCTGCTGCGTGTTTGGGGCTCGCAGAGACGCCTGGGTCTGCTGTTCGAGCCCCCATTACTCCCGGATTGTTTGGTAGAGTGGTTTATTTCTATTAATCATATTAAATAAGAATGTGTCTGTGGAATTAGTCAACTGGAAACCTAGGATGTGGCATGAACCCTAGGACAGAGAAATAAATAAACCAATTGTACTGCATGATTGTATTTGTATACATGATTAAGTTAAACTGTTAGCAATTACCTATAATAAAGTTGTGAGCTGCCTGTTAGAATATAAGCTGCCTATGATAAATGAACAATTACCTGTGAAGTCATTAGTTGCATGTATTGAATTGTGGAAACACGAGCTGCCTGTATATATAAACGAGAACTAAATTGTGAATCATGGAATCTAGATTGGAATAATGTGGTGAACATAAGCATGAACCCTACAGGGAATTAGGAGTAGAGCTCCTATGGTTAGATGGAAAATCTGGAATGTAGACGGGAAGTGTGCTAGCCCTTGAGTACGTGGTACCAAGGAGAGCGACTGTCCCCTTTTTGTGTAGAGCGAAGCTAGCCGCCCTTGGGTTGAGACCTGAGGTTAGGATTGGCAACTCTACAACGACTTCTGTTGGCCCTCATGTACACGATACCGAGGCGAGCTACTAGTGTAGGGAGGGAGCTAATCACCCCATGGGGCCTGGGGTTCAACTAGCCACCCTACACCGACTTGTTAGGCCCTCTGGGCAAATTAGGGTAGTCAGACGAGGGTGCGCGGACTGTGGAGGGGCGAGACCCCTGTTTCTGAGAGGGCTAGGCCCTATACTATTCCGTGCTATACTTTGGGCGTACCCGCTAGCGAAAACGACTGACTACGTGTCAGTACGGGATAGCTACCCATGCATTTATCACGCGTGCGGTAGTCATCGCTACGTCTTGACAGTGACCTCGAGGTGGTTGATTGGGTGTAGGACTATCACAGGGGACTCTCCCAAGCAGAGCACCACATGTACCTTCTACTCTTCGGAAAAGACTGCAATCAAGATCGTTCCTGCGGGGAACATGCAAGATCAAGAAAATCTAAAAGTTTGAGGAAAAAGAGATGAAAAGGAAATACATATAAAATAAAATAACTAGAAAAGAGAATTGAACATGTTGTTTTTACTGCTTTGCATGTTTTGCTGCTTAGTTATATTGCATATGTGAATGTGGTTTACTTTCATGCTTTTTGGTTATTTCTTGTTGGACGACTGGGTCTTGGGATTAGTCGAGACGAGCCGGTCTCGGGTCCTGTAGGGATCCGGGAACTGGGTCGTAGGATACAAAAGATGGAGTCGCCAAGGAAGTTGTAGCTCCTAAGCCACCAGTCAAACATCGATAGCAAAGACCCAGGCGGCACAAAACCAGCTAGGGAAGAGATAAAGTGGCACTCTAGCCTTGGGGCAGTCAGCGCAAAGATGCCAGTCCCCCAATGCAGCAAGAATCTACACCCATACATGTAGGGGAGAATAAAAGGCCCTGCCCTCAAGAGGCGTTGGCCCGACAGAATGAAAGATGGGGAAAGGACCTACCTTTGCTAACAAGGAAGCAAAGGGGGCAGAATTACAGACAACCTGCCCTTGGGGTAACATAGCGCCTCAGGATCAACCCAATTAAAGAAAAGTTTCAATTTGTTAAGCTATCGAATATAAATATTAGATCCATTTTTTATTCATTTCGTTTAAATCAATTCGAATCAAGTAATCATCAAATGAATTCAAATAATTCGATTTGATTAACAACTCTATGTAAGATATAAACTATAGTTTCCAATGCATTTTTCCAAAACAATAGAGGTAGCTCTATCTTGCTTCTTGATGGGCCTCAGAAGGTCCAATCAATGATATTGTTATCGGGGAAGGCACACCTAGCCATTCTGCATCCATCTCACAGGGAGAAGGTGAGAAAATGCATCCAACTGCAAAGGAAAACAAGAGATTTAGTGACCCAGTTCCACCCAATGGCATGTACATCTGGGGGAGAGATCGGTGCTCCCAACTATGCATTATGGTGTTTGTGTATTACAAAGTACCAGCTCGCTTGCCTCCATTCTGGGGAGGAGTCCCCTCTCTGGTGAGGGTGTTATTTTCTATTTATGTTACAAGATCTCTCTCTCTTTCTTCGAGGACCTTAGTCTTCCCTCTTGCCAAGTTGTGTTGTGGCTTGTCAGGAAATCGAATCTTTTGTCAAAAGATTACGCACAATCTTCTGATAGATTTGGGTATTGCTGCCTGGGGGTCCGACAGGCTTTTGGCAAGGTCGACAAGGAGCTCCATCTGTGTACCCTGTGCACGGGTAGCTAGATCTTTTGCCCTTCTGTCCAGGTAGCCGGATCCCTTGTTATTGCACTCGAGTAGCTGGATCTTCTGTCGCTATGTCCGGGTAGCCGGACCTTTTATTAGGTCGGGTGTGGAGTTTTGGATCCGAAGATGCTTTTTGCCCCTCATTGGGAATCGAGCCTAGTATAAGACATATAAGAGTTTAAAATGATGGGTACAAATAAATAGTATGAACCCAAGCAAGTTGGAGTCTAAAATAATTTGTTGCTACCTCATTGGTTACCCAAGAAATGGTAAAGGTTACTATTTCCGTGATTCCAAATCACAATCATTAGTCGAAATGTAAGATCTTTAAAAAAAGAATAGGTAAGACATAAGGGATCTAACGAAGATAAAAAAACTTCAAGAGTTGTTGGAACACATTCGAGTTAACAAAATAACAAAAGGACGCATTTAAAGATGGTACGCTCATTCCTAAAAGGAGTGGTAGGATTGTCAAACCTCCAAAAAAAGGTTGGTTTCCATATCCGAACAAGGTCTAAGGTTGATCTTAATATTTTGAGAAAGTTACATATGATCAAGATATGGAAAAAATAAAGCCATAGATTGACTCCATGCACACTAACAATTTGTGAATTCTTATGGATCCACCAAATGTGATAAAACTCATAGAGTGCCGGTGAATCTATAATAAAGAGAGGTTCAAATGGAAAGCAGTGATCTTCAAGGAAAACCTTGTTGCCAGAGGTTATAGTCAAGTGGAAGAAATTGAATATGAAGAAAATTTCTCCCTATGACAATACTAAAGTCTATTTGGATATTAGTCTCACTATAGCTACATGTCTAGACTATAAGATCTAGTAACAAGTTGTTAAAACAACCTTTCTTAATGGACATCTTGGGGAAGATATCTATATGGAATAGCAAAAGGACTTAAAAGAGTTGATTTTCGCATGAGTTCACTCACATCTTGAGTTACATGCAATATTTGTCATCAGCCTACTCAAGTTATGGGCAAAACTCACACTCCAGGACAACCCTCACAAGAGGAAGTTCTTCTCCCAATTTGTAGGAGAATGATCCTCTCCAGTAACAAAAGGAAAATTACAATTTTAATGCCCCTGATGCCCCCTCACCAATTTCCTCTCTCTTTACCTAATCCTCTCCTAATTTTTCTCCCTCTCCTCTCCCTTTCCCCATCCCTTATGTGAGCTCCTTCCACTCCCCCCACATACCCCCCAAATAAAACCCAACACCCTCTTTCCTATGAACCTGACCAACACTACCCAAGTCCCCTTCTTCTCCTTGTCAACCTCCCCTTCCACCAGCAACACCACCACCACACCCTCCCCTCCAACCTGTAGAATCCTACTAGGAGGGAGTGAGATCAGCGTGACGTAAAAAATGCGGAAATAAATATAAATAATCTCACAAATAAGCAATCACACAAGTACACAAGTATTTTTAGATGGAAACCCAAACCGGGTGAAAACCACCACCTAACCCTCTCGAGTTAGGATTTTCCGATCAACCAAGTTGATCAAAATCCACTAAACCGAATCACTTTAAACTAGGGAGATTCAACCTCAATACAACCACGCTACAAGTGCGAGGGTAGCGTTCCTCAACCCCTTCTCTCCACGAGAAGGATTTTGTCCCACGAAGGAGACGGGAATTCGCAAAGCGAGAATACCCAACCAAAATAGCAAAGATAAAGTAGAACAAATAAACCTATAGAGCCAACAAAGTAATTTTTAACCTAAGCTTCTATAGGTATTAGGAAACTCCCCTTTCCAAGGAGTGCGTCGAGTTGATGACGCGGTGCGTGTGCCACGCGACGGCGCAACGTCGCTCTCGTGAACAACGGCGGGAGAGCGGGTGCGCAAAGCATGATGCTCTCTAGAGAATGGAGCTTGAGCTTGGAGAGCAAGAGCTAGCTAGGACACAAGAGAGTGTGAAAGTGTGTAGCCAAGTGTATCTTGTGTATGTAGGTGTGTTTTGTGTTGCAAAGGCTTCCCTCTATTTATAGAGGCCTTAGGAAGGCTTTCGAAGGCTTGGAAAAGCTTCCATAGCCGTTGGGTACAAAGCCTAAGTGAATCAGCCCGAAATCAGGAACAATCATTGCACTGACAGGCTTATCAGACGTCTAATTCTGGCATCAGACGTCTGGAAGTTCACTTTAAGACGTCTGATTTCAAGGTCAGACGTCTGATTTTGGGCGGGTCTCTTCCTGACTTGAATCAGATCTAAACAGGGTTTTTGTGCAAGTCCATCAGACGACATACAGGACGTCTGGTACTATGTCTGGACGTCTGGAAACCTACTTTTTCTATGGGAATGGATTTCCTAACGTTGCAACAACTAGAAAATCTCTGAGAAGAGATTTTGGGTCAGCCGAGGCAAAACAGTCAATTATCAGACGTCTGGAAAGTCCTATGGACGCCTGATAAGGCTCTAACGGTCATATTTTACACTGTTTGCAAAGCCAGCCAACAGTCCACTAATTGGACGTCTGGCAAATCCATCAGACGTCTCCTAAGACGTCTGGTCTAAGGTCTGGACGTCTGATTTCATCAGACAACACTACTTAAGTCCAGCCTAATTGTTATCAGATGTCTGAATCAACAGTCAGACGTCTTAAAACACTTTATCAGACGTCTGGAAACTCTGTTTGAACCCTACATTGGTTTTCTAAGTTCTCTACATAAAACCTAAGTATCCTAGGGTTGTGCGGGTGTTCCTAGGACTACTGTTAGGATACTTTGAGGCTCTTTAACATGATGTTCTAAGGAAATAAAAAGAGCAAGCAAATAAAGATTCTTTCAATCCATCTTCAATCTATCCTATTCTTCTTGACAATCCATCTTCAATCCATCGCTCCTCGCGAATCTTCTCTGTTCTCCGTCGAGCTCCTCTCATCCGTCCTGGATGCGAGCTCGAATTCCGTCTAATCACGTCTACATTTGCAATCGACCTGAAATCTAAGACTCCAAGTGTAAATGTTAAATAACACGTATTTTCTCATCATCAAAATAAATGATCGTGATGCTCTAGAACCAACAATCTCCCCCTTTTTGATGATGACAAAACCATAAATACTAATGCAAGAAATCCTCCCCCTTTTTGACATTATCAAAAAGGTTTGATTGATTTTAAATTTTCTATAACTCTCCCTTAAAACATGCACTTCTATGAATTTATTTTAACAAAGGTAATGTCCTCCCCCCCCCTTTTTTTTTATACAACGAGATAGCTATTATATTTATCCCCCTTACTAAAGGAAATTTAGCTACCTTACATCTTCCCCTTAAAAATTGACAATTAGCTCATAATTTTTTTAACTCCCCCTATCTAAATGCTTATGATAAAAAGATAGGGTAAATGATTTTACCTCACCTACCATGGCCAATAAAATGGCCCGAATGGTGGTGGTGGATGCCACATCGGATAGGGCTCCCATCCGTAGCTTGGAGGCCCGGGCATTGGCGCCGGTCTCCAATCTGGTGGTCGACGTGTGGCGGGTCCATCGTTTGTCCGCCGTCTCGTCGGTCTTCTTGTTCTCCTCCTTGGTCTACTCATTGGTTCTCCCAACTCGAGTTGACTAGCCTTGAGCTTGTAGGTCCAGTCCTTCGTGTTGTAGTCATCCCTGAAACCTACAAAACAAGATTCCAAATCTTCCTTTGGTATCCAAGTGAGCTTCGATCCGGATCTGTTAGCGAGTCTCCTTGACGGAGATCCTTTCTCAACCTTAGGGTTATAAAAATTATCTACTTTATTGATTAATATGTTGGAGTTTTCCCTAAGACATGCGATTTCTTTTTATATAATATCCATCTTAGTCTTTAAATCAGAAATTTCTATTTTTAGACTAACATTTTCCTCAATCAATTTATTATTTTCATTGATGAGGTTATTATTTTCTAATAATAGGTTATCCTTTTTAGGACTAGCTTCTAAATCCTTAAGCTTTATTTCTAACCTATCATTTTCAGATTTAAGAAAACTAAGATTCTTTTTCATACTTTTGTTTTCTATTTTTAGTGATTTATTAAGCTCATACAACTCATTAAAAGCATCTTGTAAATCCGAGTTTACCTCATTGTCGCTGTCGCCGCTGTCGTTGTCACTTTCTCCGATTGCCATGAAACCAAGGCACGCGGTTTCCTTCTCCCCGAGATCTTCTTCCGAGCTCGTCTCCTCATGAGTGCCTTCCAACCTCCTCCATATCTCGTGGGCAGTGGTGCACTCTTGGATTTGCTCGAACTCTTTTGGACTCAACGCGCAATACAAGGCATCCATTGCCTTTGCGTTGAGGTTGAGATTCCGAACCTGATCTTCTAACAAACCTCTTGCGAGTTTCTTGGGAATAAAAAATGCGGATTCGCATTTTTCTCACACCCGGAAGTCGTAGGCCTGCAACCACATAGTCATACGATTTTTCCAATAAACGAAATCCATACCTGCAAAGTATGGTGGTCGCGAGGTATCGTGTCCTTCGGTGCACACGAATGCTTTTCCCTCCATATCTAGATCCTCGCCGGTTTGTAACGCCGATTTCGCGAGACTTGCTCTGATACCGACTGTAGAATCCTATTAGGAGGGGGTGAGATCAGCATGACGTAAAAAATGCGGAAATAAATATAAACAATCTCACAAATAAGCAATCACACAAGTACACAAGTATTTTTAGGTGGAAACCCAAACCGGGTGAAAACCACCACCTAACCCTCTCGAGTTAGGATTTTCCGATCAACCAAGTTGATCAAAATCCACTAAACCGAATCACTTTAAACGAGGGTGATTCAACCTCAATACAACCACGCTACAAGTGCGAGGGTAGCGTTCCTCAACCCCTTCTCTCCACGAGAAGGATTTTGTCCCACGAAGGAGACGTGAATTCGCAAAGCGAGAATACCCAACCAAAATAGCAAAGATAAAGTAGAACAAATAAACCTATAGAGCCAACAAAGTAATTTTTAACCTAAGCTTCTATAGGAATTAGGAAACTCCCCTTTGCAAGGAGTGCGTCAAGTTGATGACGCGGTGCGTGTGCCACGCGACGGCGCAACGTCGCTCTCGTGAACAACGACTGGAGAGCGGGTGCGCAAAGCTTGATGCTCTCTAGAGAATGGAGCTTGAGCTTGGAGAGCAAGAGCTAGCTAGGACACAAGAGAGTGTGAAAGTGTGTAGCCAAGTGTGTCTTGTGTATGTAGGTGTGTTTTGTGTTGCAAAGGCTCCCCTCTATTATAGAGGCCTTAGGAAGGCTTTCGAAGGCTTGGAAAAGCTTCCATAGCCGTTGGGTACAAAGTCCAAGTGAATCAGCCCGAAATCAGGAACAATCATTGCACTGACAGGCTTATCAGACGTCTAATTCTGGCATTAGACGTCTGGAAGTTCACTTTAAGACGTCTGATTTCAAGGTCAGACGTCTGATTTTGGGCAAGTCTCTTCCTAACTTGAATCAGATCTAAACAGAGTTTTTGTGCAAGTCCATCAGACGACATACAGGACGTCTGGCACTATGTCTGGACGTCTGGAAACCTACTTTTTCTGTGGGAATGGATTTCCAAACGTTGCAACGGCTAGAAAATCTCTGAGAAGAGATTTTGGGTCAGCCGAGGCAAAACGGTCAATTATCAGACGTCTGGAAAGTCCTATGGACGTTTGATAAGGCTCTAACGGTCATATTCTACACTGTTTGCAAAGCCAGCCAACGGTCCACTAATTGGACGTCTGGCAAATCCATCAGACGTCTCCTAAGACGTTTGGTCTAAGGTCTGGACGTCTGATTTCATCAGACAACACTACTTAAGTCCAGCCTAATTGTTATCAGACGTCTGAATCAACAGTCAGACGTCTTAAAACACTTTATCAAACGTCTGATTTGGGAATTAGACGTCTGGAAACTCTGTTTGAACCCTACATTGGTTTTCTAAGTTCTCTACAGAAAACCTAAGTATCCTAGGGTTGTGCGGGTGTTCCTAGGACTACTGTTAGGGTACTTTGAGGCTCTTTAACATGATGTTCTAATGAAATAAAAAGAGCAAGAAAATAAAGATAAAAGATACATGAAAGGTTTAAACAAAAACCTATCATATTCTTCTTGACAATCCATCTTCAATCTATCGCTCCTCGCGAATCTTCTCTGTTCTCCGTCGAGCTCCTCCAATCCGTCATGGATGCGAGCTCGAATTCCGTCTAATCACGTCTACATTTGCAATTGACTTAAAATCTAAGACTCCAAGTGCAAATGTTAAATAACACGTGTTTTGTTATCATCAAAACAAATGATCGTGGTACTCTAGCACCAACACAACCTACACTTGACAACCCCCCTCCTTACATACACGTGGCCCATGTGTGGCCACACCTTGTCTTGAGCAAGCCCTTCCCAATCTCTTCCTCACCATCGTCACTCTCAATCACCACCATCACCATCTCTCGTCATCACATAACGCCTTCTCGCACGGCCTCCAACTTCTCCATGACCTTGGCATCACCCCCCTCCCCACCTCCTTTCAAGGATCATCACTATCAATCATCTCCTCCTCCGTAATGCACGGTATCACCTCTAGGTGTACATGCCGCCACCCATAGCACTAGTCTCTCCTCCTCATGTGTGCCATCATGCCCACACAACCTTGTTGGTCGTCGATGAGTCCCTCTCCTCCTCCTCTTCTTCTTCGGCATCCCCGCCTTGCTCCTCCTTGTGCCTCCTCTCCGCCCCCCCATGAAACAATTGTACGACCACGTAGCCATGTGCCAATCAGCCTTGCTACTGGACCGCTCCACGTGCAATAATAACCTCACCGTGTAGCAACACCATCTCGGCCCGTGCATCGTCGTAGCCACCATGTAGCCCTCACTCCTCTCTCCATCTGATCAACGTCAATATGTAGATCATTGACGTGTCATGAGCAATGTCGATATGGAGATCATCGACGTGTCGTGATCAACGTGGTCCGTGCGTGCATGCGAAATCGTACACGCTGCGTCTTCCCCCTCTATGCACGTAAAGTCACGTGATCCCCCTTTCTCCTCACATGTAGTGCCTTCCATGCCTGCCTACTCTCGCTGCTGCTGCTGACGTGGACTCCGTGTGGCGCCTTCTCATTCGTGAATTGTTGTGGCATCATCAAAGGTTGTACAGCGAAGGGAAGGAGAAGAGTCTCTTTCCTCTTTCTTTCTTCTCTCTCACGTGATTTCTCGCGATTCGTCTCAAGATCTCAATGGAGAAAAAAGATGGGATGGCAGCACGAGACCCTAGGACACGCATTTATATCTAAAGGGTTGAGTTAGGTCATAGAAAATACCTGGAATGGACCTAAATGTCTCTCAATTCCAATTCATGTGCGTTTATGTCACCGTTTAATGTGTTTGGCCTATAAATTTTGCTACACAATTCAAATTTTTGTGAAATAGGAATCGTTGAAAAGGTTGAAACAAGAAGAATCTTAAGGTACCATATGTAACATATTCCAAACAAGGTTTACCTAAGGGTTAACTGGCTTTGATTAAAATATGTGTTTTCTCATTTTCAAGTTTCACTAGCCCGATTCATGCCTAACAAAGGTCGACAAGTTCGCCTTACCACACTTAATTGAGAATTAGGCTTGAAATTGAATTTCAGGTCACAACACCCAAAGTCTACTGGCCTCCTTTTTCCATGTGGGAGTACAAGTCGTGGAGTTATGACAGTGGCTTTGAGGAAATGGGAAGACTATTAGAGTTATGTGCCCTTAGAAAGTATAATGTAATGAGTACATGATTATATGTTTCCTCTCAATTTATCTAAATAGATATTGAGTACATACATGTATTATATTGGTCTAAGTTGTGCTTTTATAATTACTCGCAAATTGGATAAGGATAATGGATCAAACGGTTCTAAATATATAAGATTTATAATCTATATATAATATCTATCATTAACTTACTAACATGCATTATCATAACACCTAGTCTTAGAGCAATGACAATCTTTATGTTATTCTAAAAGATTGTCACTTGACTGAATTTTGCATGAAAAGAATTCCAAAGGGAAAGAAGACTCTGAAATTGTGATATGAGCATTATCATAGAGTTGATTAGATGAATTAAGATCTCGAAAGTCCTCTTTCAAACACCATCCTTAGAGGAAGAGGGTCAATGCCTTATACTTGAGACAAGAAACATGCCTATATCTAGATCATGTCAATTTGACTACCTTACAATTAAGATTTCATAGATTATAAGGCCAATATGTTGGGAAACTTGTTTACATGATCCAATATAGGATGTAAACATCCTCTCAAGATGTGATTCACATAGCTATGATCATCGGAGTGGAATTCGAGCTCTATTGTTATTTCTTTGGAGGTCCAGTTCCACTGATAATCATTAATAGATAGATCAAAATAGTAATGGAGCTAAATGAACTTAGAAAGTTATTCAATATGTCTTTTTTTTAAAGCACAATGGCACTTTATACATATTAATTTTGGAATGGACAATAATGGAATTGGATCCTCAACCTTGATCTGGTCATACATTTCCTCATGCGCGTAGGACATATCTCTAGGTTGACAATGTCTTAACAATCCAATAGCCATCACCTTTCACTAAGATTATATCATGAACTCCTAGTGATTTGTGACTAGGTTTGGGGCTAATTGATTAATTATATATTACTCATAATTGGAGAATTATGGAATAATGCTTAGATTATTTTATCAATGCAAATTCATCAATTAGGAAATTAAGAATTGATTTTTTATCAACTAAGATCAAGATTTGATCTTGGCTTTTAATCTGAGATGATCCTAATCATACATGAATAGTTAATTACTTATAAGATTCCCCTACAGTGCAATACAGCAATTAGCAACACAACATTCAAGAGAAATTAAGTTATAAGTTTCAATTAGTTGAAATCTATACTGATACATTCGAAGAAAGAGATCTGATAAAAAAATCAAGTGGTGAAAAAGAGATCTGATAAATAAATCAAGTGGTGAAAAAGAATAATTAGTTAAATAAAGTAATTGAAAAACAACAGCTACATGTCCACTTTTACTGCTTTAATTAGTTGGTTGCCACTCTACTCAGCGTTCGCTAACTTTGTGTACTCATAACCCCTTTTCAGGTCCAGGAGTTGAGCAGCCCGAGTGTCAGGCTGCAGAGGGTACTGGATCCAGTAGAACCCAATAGCAATAGCTTCTTTTGTTGTACTTCTTTTGTAGTAGTGAGTTCAGATTCCTATACTTTACATACCTCTACTTTTCTTCACTTTTACGTTTTTGTAACTTGCTACTGTTTATTGTTGTGGTGGTAATATGTATAGTAGCAATTTTTACTTTCCTTACTACTGTACTCTTTTACTGTTAGTTGCTTAGCATAGTGGATGTGATTTACTTTCCTACTTTTGGTTATTTCTCGTTGGACGACTAGGTTTTGAGATCAGCCGAGTCGGGCCGGTCTCGTGTTTTGTAGGGATTCGGAAACCGAGTCATAACACAAGCGTAAAGTTGGGTCTTCTTTTTTCTTGTTGTTTTTAGTATAGTTTTATTTTGATTTGGGACCATGTGTGACCTCGGGCTTATACGACCGAGATTCTAATGTTTTGTCAGTGGTCGATCTTGACCTTCGGATTGATTATTTCGACTATCTTGTTGGTGCGGTGTTTGAGATTATTCTTGTTGGTGCTTTGCCATATGTATGAGCGTGGAGCCACTTTCCTTTTGGTGGGCATCTGATTCCCGATCTAGGGCATTTCAATTTCTTTCTCCTTTTTTTCTTATCTGTTGTCTCTCTGAATTTTGGCTTTCCCTCATTCCTATGGAGCGCAACCTCCCCCTCTTGAGGGACTTTTGATTTTTCTCTCTTTCTTTCTTCCCCTTTGGATACATCCTTTTGTATTCGATGCTTCCCTTATTTTAATGAAATATATTTTCCATTAAAAGAAAAAGAGTCGTTGGACTATCCTCTAAATCTGACGATCTAAACTGTCATGCGTATGAAATATATATCATCTATATAAAAAGTTTCAAATCGGATGGGAGGGGGCAATGTCACTCAGCCGAACTACAACATCTGTGTACTTTTTAAATTTACACTTTTCGAAATATTCTTCAGCTACCGTCTATAAAATTATAGATGGAGAGAATAGTATGTATTGCGGTGTTTATTTCACTGTTTATTTAATTTTTATTTTTTTAATTATTTTCCTCATCTACGGCCTCTCTCCCTTCTGTCATTCCCATCTCTTTTTTTTAATTTTTTTTTCTTCTTACATATTATTTAACACATATGTCCATTTTAAAATTCATATTTAAATAATACAGCAATTAGCAACATAACATTCAAGAGAAATTAAGTTATAAGTTTCAATTAGTTGAAATCTATACTTAAATTGGGCTTGGAGAAGTACCATTAGCATTTTTGTAAATATTAAAGTGATAGAATTTTCATGATTTAATAAAGTGATTTAGAGAAGAATATTTCAGTAAAAACCCATAAAAGAAGTTCTATTGGAAAAGGATTTGATTTTCAATAAATAAAGACCAAACCTAACAAGAGATTGATTGATTACTCTTTAGAAATCCCATCTATCATCCTCTTCTAGAAGAAGAGGGTGTGCCCCCTCTACTTCTCTTCTCCTTCCTACTCATGTGTTTTGAAAAAGAAGTCAATAGAAACCTTGCTACATAAAGAAGGTCTTCTTCCAGTGACCCCAATGTTATGCCTCATCAATGAATCTAAAGGAGTGGTAACTTGTGTTGTGGGGACTTCGAATAGGAGTGTGGTTGAGATTAGCATTGCTAGGGTGGGACATTGGGTTACACCAATCCGAGTCAAGGCAAGCCCAAGCCCAAGCCCAAGTCCCTTTTTTTTTCGAAATTTGAGTTGAGCCAAGACCCAAAATCTCTCTTTGCAAGCTCATGCCCAAGCCCATTCTAAATTTATTTGGTTGGACCTAGGTTAGGTCAACCCAACCCTTGACATGTTATTAACTTGAAAAAATTTTTAATTTATATTTTTTAAAATAGAAATATCACCCATTCAGTAGTACACTTAAAAATAATAAAAATATCATGTGATCTTCAGGATCAAACAACATTAGTTCAATGTATGATAGAAAAAAAAGTAAATGTAAAAAACTAAAATATATTGAAAATTGTGAACATGCAAGGCATGTGTGTTTCTCTGCAAGTGCTTATGTGCAAAAGATGACAGAGGAAAGTTTGACAGGAAATAAAAAAGTTATTTTGAGTCGTTGAATTATCCTTTAAATGTGGCGATCTAAATTGTCATGCCTATGAAATATATACCATCTACATAAAAAGTTTCATGTCAGATTAGATGGAGCAATGTCACTCAACACAACTGCAACATGTGTATACTTTTTAAATTTACACTTTTCGAAATATTCTTTAGATAAAATGTATATTAAAAATCTCAGCTACCATCTATAAAATTACATATGAAGAGAATAGTATGTATTGCAATGTTTATTTCACTATTTATTTATTTTTTATTTTTTTAAATATTTTCCTCATCTACGGCCTCTCTTCCCTCTCTCTCTCCTTGTCCTTCCCATCTCTCTTTTTTATCTTTTTTTTTCTTTTTATACATTGTTTAGCACGTATATCTAATTTAAATTTCATCTTTATCATCGACCCTCTCATTTTATAATCTTTCATTAATTACTAATATTAAATATATTTTTACAATAATATAAAATAATATATATACAAAATTAAAAAATATAAATTTAATTTAAAATACCGATTGAAAATCGAAATGCACAGAATAATGCATTTTACATCGCACATGTGTTTTGATTTTCAATCATTTTTTCTTTTTTTCATCGATTGAAAATTAAGATACACCAAACAATATATTTTTCAACATGCAGTATGTTGATTTTCATGCTAGTATTTCATATGATTAATTTTTAACACTTTACAATTATTACTTTTACACTCATACAGCAACATGCAAGTTAAAAATTACTTACCTAAATTGAATAACATTTTATGTCATTTCACGTAAGGTACCGATCTTATTTCAATTCAAATGCCCTACATATAGATTGTCTCATCTTACTCGTCACACTATGTCACCACCATTTCTTCTCAATTTCCCCAACACCTTGGTTAATCCAACTCTTCAATTCACTGATCAGACCACCTACGACATTACATGAGAAAGAAGTCTAGTAATTTGAATAATTAACAACCATCTCCAACCTAGCCCACCTTTTTACGGGTAAAGTTGGGTCAAATTAGGTAAGAGATAGCCAGTTGGATCGAGTTGAAAAATTCTCAACCTGTAAATATTAGGTTTGAGAATGAGTTAGGTCTCAAACCAACCTAAGTTCATATGTGCAAGTATAATCCAAAAAATTGCATCTTGTCGCTAGCCTGAATGGGATTTCCTCCTAATCCCATACTTGTCATTTTTTCTCTTAGATGATCCAGAATCTCTCGAGTAAACTAAAGAAGTTATGCCTCCTACTTCACATGATCTTCCATTAAGTATAAAATAAGATCTAAACTAAAAGGGAAGTTATGCCCTTGGCAAGCTATGCTTGTCAAATTTGATCTCTCTCTTACTTTTTTTTTTTTTTTTTTTCGTTTTAGCAGACAGAGTGCCATAGCCATTGGCCCAATGTAGTCCTTGTCCACTTATTATCCCGTTGTTTGGGATGCCTGAGTTGGAAGATTCGAGACGTTGCAAAAAAGCAATCTCACTCGTATCAGCCACAGCCGATTTCGCAACCCTTCTTAATGGCTTTCAGAACATCTTGCTCAATGTCATTTCTCTTCGTAGCTCTTGAAAAGATTAGGAGCTACAGCATACGAAATCCGACCTGAAAAATAATAATTTGGTTCAGACAAGTAAATGTTAAAGCCATCACTTTTTTCCTACCTGACAATGATGGTTGGGATCGTGGGCTTACTTTTCACTTATAAATGTGAAGAATTACTTTATTTAAAAGGTTAATCTTTTCAAAGAAGAGTTAATTTTTATTTATTTAACTACTTAATCCCTTAACTAGTAATTTATATTAAAATTATACATCATTCATATCCCCAACAACTATCGTATTTTATATTCTTAATAATATTATGAAGTAAACATTGTAAAAGTTAATACTATAATTTAATATAAATTCAAATAAATACAAATCTATATTAGTGTTACTCTACAAATAAATACAACTATGTGTTAACATCAATTTTATATTTTTTAATATTATTTTTCAAATCCACAGGAAAACTAACGTTAAAGAAAACATGAGTAATCGTGCAATATGATAACAAGTAAAGGTTAATCTCTATATAGCATCTAATAAGTTTCTTTTATTTCGTAAAAGTTGAGGGTGTTATAGTCCATCCAACCTTAAGGCATCGAAAGATGTTTAAGGCAGGGAAGTGACTTCGTCCATCCAACCTTGACACTATTCCAGTAAATTCTCAACGTACAATAAGATTTTCATTTTTAAAGTTCAGTTTGTTTCTTTTTCCTTCCGGCGTTAAATATTTCTAACCTATATTTTCTACGGTGAAACATGGTCCTTTTAATTTTTTCTTTTAGGCTACTAGAAAAATAATATTATATATTTTTTTTCTTTTAAACAAAAAGAAAAGTTATCGTCGGAATACAATTATATTGGATAAAATAAAAATAAAATAAGTGTAAAAAGTATTTGATTGGTGAAATTATAATGATTGTTGGGATTGTTAATGATTAATATATTGATTTTAATAAGATAATTTTTATTTTTTTTAAATTATAAAAAATTAAAAAAAAATTATTTCTCTCTTTCTCCCATCCCCACCCTCCTCGATTTTACCTCTCACCTCAAAAACCCCTCGTACCCACCCAATCTCGTACGACAATCTTTATTCCACCCACTATCTCTCACCCAAATGCTACCTTATGATTTTGCATGATTGCAACATTTGTGGATCCTTTATAAATAATCTTGGAAAGTTTGCACATGAAGAATAATGAAATCTTATTCTTCTGAAACAAATGAAAACTTCTCGTCCATAAAAGAAGCGAGTGGGCACATTTTAGGCTTTGGGCGAGAGTGAAGGCAACTTGGATCCGTACGCGTGTCACCTCCAAGTGCGGTGGAGATCGACAAGTGGCATTTCGCATCAGTTGGTGATTGCTTGCGTCCCTTCTCCTCACTTGCCACGTGGCAGACACAGGAGCATTGGTGTCCACGATATCATCATGCCCCAAGACCTCCCACGGTCCCACCCACGCACTTCTATGGATCTCAGACAAAGGGTGCACGGTTTCTCTAATTCCACTTGAGTGCATGCACGTGTATCTGTTAGATCGAGGGTGTCTTGGGAGGGGAGGAAAATTCTCTTTATCAAGATCAATTCCTTTATAAATCATTCGGACAATACTTTATATGGGTAAAATATTCAAACTCGTAGCCCATCTAAGCACAGACAAATGAATGAAGTTCGTCGATTATAATCTTGCATCCACTTGTGAGATGTCAGCAAAAATATGGACTAAGGCAAATTCGCCATAAGTTAGGCTTGCTTGACGAGTCAAAGTTTACCTGACAAGACAAGCTGAGGTTGTTTAGGTAAGCTAAGTCTGTCTGGCAAATCAAGTAGATCCGATCCATAAGAAGAATTAACCTCAAGTTGTCCTAAAAGTTTGATGGAGCATGATGGCCTCCCACCTTACAGATAGGTGGGATTTTTCCTCATTTTATTTACCGGCAAAGTAACAGATACCGCTATAACCACAATTCCAAGATTTTAAGAATCGCTACCCGAGCATCACGCAGCATGCTACGTAGGTTGCTGAAGTGTGAAGATTGTAACTCATAAATACTAAAAACCTTCACCATCATCATTTCTAGTTGAACTAGATAATTAATTCTCCTGTCTATTGTGCATGTAATTATTTAATTGAATGAATCTATTCTTATTCTTAAATTCGAACAGGTCTATTTAAGTAAGCCTCCATCAATATAGCTTTATAAAAGTGAATTTTTTTTCTCTTGATTAGGTGGGAATGGGTGAAACATTCAAACAAGATGCTATCAATAAGGTGGCCATGACAATTTATTGGATGCAGTCATATCAAGTATACATTGATCACCTGAAATGCCTAACATTATTACTCACTCCTTAGTTTCTTAGGTTTAAGATGCATGGCTACTTTTTGATAGATAAATCCCTTACTTAAATTGACGATGTACCTGTTACACCATACAATCGAGTCACTTTGTCCCAATGGTAGTACCAAAGGGAGGCTCTGATTCAAAACATAGCACGGTTTGTAAAAATTGAACTTAACTTCTTGGCATAGGTGCAATGGACCAACACAAGCCATCCAAATTAAAGACCAAATCCATGATCCAATCATTCAATTTATTCCAAGTTTATGATATAGCATTATTTTTGTGGATATTACACCTTTTCATTGATAAAAAGGACAATCACAATTTTCTTTCACTTATTATGTTATTTCTTGTGATTTATAGGTAAGGGAAGATCTCGTAGTTCAATGGAAGCAACCGAGCAACAAGTCATCCTCCGATTGTTCCTAATTTAAAATCACCAATATCAAACACAAACAAAGGTAAATCAAGCTTGTGACTTGATGAAAACCCTTTGATACAGGAAGCAAATGGTCTTGATTCGACTAAACCCATCTCATTTACACATGGAATAGGAAAATTTAAACTCACATCCTTACTTAATACCTATTGGATATGCATTTACCTTTATAAATGATCCTTACAATTAAATTATGTCCACAATAAAATCAAAATAAGAGAAAAAATGATAATATTATTCATTATTGATTTACAATAAAATTTAAATAATATGATAATCATATTATTCATAACATACGTAAAATATATAAAAAATTTTCACCAACAAAAGAATAACAACATGTTATACATAATGTAAAAGGTCAAGAATATATATATAATATAAATCATGTTTGTGGATTGAAGTATAAAATTAAGTTAACCGGTATAGATCCAAATCCATATTCATATTAAAATCTCACCTAATATTTTTAATGAAATTCAAACTCAAATCTAAATTCAAATCAATCTAGATTTAGCCATTCTTCTCGAACCAATTGAATGAAACTTGCATCCCTACTTTTTTATTACGAAACAAGTCAGTGTAGGTCCAACCCCTACGACAGAGTAGGCCCACCTATGATGGTGTTTCATCCCTTGAAATGCATGGATAGGACTACACGTTTCAAGTAACGCAATTAATCCTCTGTCCACTCCTGATCATTGGGGGCCAAACATATGATTTTTTTTATTTAAGAGAGAATGAATGAACAACGCTCGTTGATGTCATGTGACGATGGACGGGTCTCCATGCTATCCGCAACATGGATAACGGATCACCTATCTCTGTTGTGGTCCGCGGGCGAAAGTTTGCTGGAAGCAAAGGGCCTCATGCTTAATGGACAACCACTGTGTCAGTAATAACTCGTCACCTTTCGAGCTTAGACACCAATGACATTGTACGTCGGTTCTAGATGGTCAGTTCAGATTCTTATTGGACGTTATCACCCTATCCGAGTTTTTCAAAAATATCCAAACCTAACACCCCACGCCAGAAATGGTCCAGGAATAATTCACGGCATCCGAAGATTCCCACCATTTCAAGTCGTGTGTGCCCATTGGAAAAATCGATCACCGTCGAGCCCAGAATCCTTTAGGCATTGTTGTTGTTTGGACCCGAAAAACCTGGGAGAAAACCCATCCGAGGTCGGGGGTGGGATAGTGTTAGGGTGCCCTCTAGCCCGATGCCCTTATCCCTCATGGGGTCCACCAGGCATGCATCTTATTACCTTGGTGCTTCTCTCTCTTCCACCAGCAGTATGTCACCATGGCCGAATATTAGAGGGTAGATTTGGACACCCGAGCCTTACATCTCTTCCCGAGGGTCCCTCGATTGAGAGGTCCTTAGTAGAGTGGGAGCACCTCCAGGAGGACCCTAGTTCACCTCAGATCGTCCTACGGGGCGGATGGCTAGCAGTGAAGGCATGGAGCTTACCTCACACGCTGTGCTTACAGCACCCTTGTTGGTGATCTGCTAGCCGACCACATCAACGTTCAGTTCAGACATCTTTGGCGCATCAAGGCACCACTGATGGTGTGAATGTTTCTCTGGTTAATTTAGAGGGATGGCCTTATCATTGGGAGGTTATAGCGACTCAAGTTTGGTATGGAAGTCATGACCTGCACACACTGCTTCGGCGCGGAAGACAACACGCTCCATCTCTTTGACCGCTTCCCTTTTCATGCAGGAGGTTTGGCTGGAGACGTGCAGGGAACCCCTCCCATCATGCGAGGTCTTTACGTAGTACCTAGTGGACAACAACAAGGACAAATAAGGTGATGGTTGTTTTATGGAGGGTGTTGCTGACTCATAATGATTTAATCTTCCGTTGGGCGTGGTTGAAAATTATAATTAAAGACACCCGGAGTTGGACACATTTTTGTCATTAAATTTGTAGATACTTGATATTTTTATTAATAAATTTTTGTACGTTCAATAGCCATCCTTTTATTCTGTTAAAAAAAACAAAAAAATCTCATTCTAGCTAGATCAAAGAAAGAGTGGCCTTCTTCCTCTCGCATATCAAATCAAGAGTCGTTTGTCGCTTGGTAGAGAACCATTGGTTCCTCTCATCCAGTTCCGTTCTAAGTCAAGCAAAGAATGATCTTCTTCCACCAACATCCAAACAGTGCCTTATGCTTGAGCAAGTGGTTGGTGCACCTCCAATATAGTTCTAACCTTGAAAATCCTACGGGAATGGTTGGTCAAGAAGACCCACTTGTTGCTTCAGACCGCTGGGCAAGCAACGAAACGGGACCGAACCAACCGGTGGTGAGAAAATAGCCGAAAGCACTTGTTTAATCCGGTTCCCATGTGTGACGACATGAACCACACCTGGTTTCTGAGATGTACAGGTAGATGAATTTGGATAGCAGAGAGGCTCCTTTGAACTTCCGAAACGAGATTAATCCGCTGGCCATCAAGGGAATTCAAGGGGCAACCGACGACCCCATGGGACACGAACCAGCGGTTACACATTACACGATTAGACCGGGAAGTGTCCGGCTCCGACCCACGAGCGTACATTTTGCAACCACGTGTAGACCGGGTTCCGAAATCCACGGACCCGTCTCGCGAAACCGGATCGAACCATCGGCTGGACCAAAACCATGACGGCTTGCAGGACGGATCCGCGTCCGAACCGCACGAACCGATCCGGGAGTACCCGATTCCACCAATCGTTAACGCCGCACCGATCCATTCGATTCGGTTCAATTCCAAAAAAACACCGCTAATAACGCGGTCGGAACCCCGTCAACGGGCCGAATCCGTAAATCGGCCCAAAACCCCGCCCTCTTTTCTTCCAAGCCTTCCTGGAACCTTACCTTCCCGCCATCCACTATAAAGGGCGGACCCCAGGTAGTTCCCCACCCCCCCCCCCCCCCACCACACACCACCCCAACCGCTACCCTAACCCCCTACCCCCAACTCGTTATGCCAATTCCCAATCCCAACCCCCCATCTCCCATCATCCCCACCCCTCTCTCGTAGGGATTCGCGCGGCGATTGCGAACGCCTCACGCGATGGCCTCGGTCCGGAGATCGGCCTCCTACTGCTCTCAGCCGCTGGCGGAGCTCCCGCGGGCCATGCGGAGGCCGGAGAGTAACCCCGATCTAGCGATGCGGTCGCTGCCGAAGCTGCTGGTGAACGTGACGGTGGAGAGGAGCTCCGGGCCGGTGCACGTGGTGATGGAGCCGCAGCGCACCGTCCGGGAGCTCGTGAAGGCTGCGGTGGACGCGTACGCCAAGGAAGGGAGGAGGCCGCTGCTGCCGAGTAGGGATCCCCGCGGCTACGAGTTACACTACTCCCAATTTAGCCTCGAATGTGAGTCTTCCCCTCCCCTCTATCATTCGTCTCAATAGTCCAATGGATCAACAGTTAGGGCCCCGTTTGCAGTAAAAGAAGAAACGAATAAAATAAACGGTGGAATAAACTAGGAATTCCGTTGGGGTGTTTTAGCCAAAATTATTTCACAAAAATAGAGGAATAATTTTGTATTCACTTAATTTGATGCATGTACGGGTCAAGTTTAGTGGACGATTAAGTATTTAACATAATACAACTCTACTTAATCTGTCAACTAAGCAGGGCCTTAAGTTGCATCCTCATCCCAAGATAAGAGAGAGGGATAGGTTAGAAAGGGTATTTAGTTGATGAGATGGGATAAATTGTAGAATAGAAATAATTGATTTGGTGGTGTGTGAATGAATTTTTAATATTATAATATAGATATAAGTTAATTGATGTGAAATAATAAATATATTTTAATAGTTATATTATATTAAAGTGTATATATTTAAATACATATAATGAGATAATTTAATAGTAAATATTTTTAATAGATGTCGTTGTTAATTGATAAATAAAAATTAGTTGTATCCTTTGACCGTAAAATTTATTCCGCTGATGTTATTTGATTGAGGGGATAGCCTCTCTCAAATGGAGCCTTAGCACTGGATCTCAACCTAACCTTAGGAGTTAGTGGTGGCCTTTAGATGGATGCTAGTATCTTGATCGACTATTGTCTTTAAAGAAAGTCTTTACGTGGATAATTTATAAGCCTGTGTTGATAAAGGGGAGATAAGTGCAAAATATTGAGCTCGTGGAACTTGAAGACCTTGATTGCCAAATAGGTTCTCAGCATTTGATTGGATCTCGACCTTTAAATTGGCCACGGTATCTTAATTGACCTTGTTGGTATCTTCATCAACCCTAGTGTTGAAGTAAGTCTATATGGTTAATTTATAAACTTGTGCTGATAGAGAGAAATAAATGCAAGATAGAGCAAATTCAGGGAATATCCTAGTATGTGTAATATTGAATGTTTAAAAGGGGAATGTATGTATGTATGTATGTATGTATGTAGAAGTAGATTTCCTTATGTGGCGTAAAGCTGATTTAGGCAAGTATCTATGTGTGATATCGGGTGTTAATAAGGGACGAATATGGAAAGGTGCATTTGGTGCATTTTTCGGGGAAGTGATCCTTAGGGAAAGATGAGGAAAGAACGGTTTACATTGTCTTGTGGTTAAAAAGTTGGATTCGACAAAAAGGTCGTGCGATTTGTTTGTCACTGTGAATTGACAACCGCCAAAAGAAAAAAAACTGAAAAAATTGAACAAGGCCGAGGGTCTGTATTAGAATTGGCACGATGTAAATAACAAAGAGAGCAATGTGGGTGAAAAGTAAAAAGGGATTAGGTAGGGGTCTGAAAAAATCAATAGAAGTGCAATTAAAAAATGCAATTAATCTTTACTGGTTACATCAAGGTTAAAAAAGTCAACAAGTGTGAATGAATCAGAAAAAGAGACGGATACCGTGTAAAGAATTTTATAAAGTTAGACTGGAATATGATGCTTCGGGTGTTTGGACGGAGGGAATTTAAAGGGATGTTAACATCCTCTTGAACGTAAGATATCTACAGATATCGCTGTTGCAAGTTTCAGATGCAATTTTTTTTATTCCTCTTGTCCAATGTCAACACTTCCCACCCTCAATTCCCTTACTTTTACACAATTTGCATGCTAGGATTGAACCCTGCACCCAATCCTCTTCCCATAATTGCAAGTGTGTGGGGACAAGGGACGGGGGGACGGGTACGACCAGGGGTATGATCTCGAATATCCAAATTGAGTAAGTAATGGGATGTCCCGGGAAACTTATTCATTTTAAACTAAATAGACCTCTATGTATAGAACAAGAACAACAACATTAGCCGACGACATTTTTTTAGGTAGTATGCAAATGTTTGATTTAGAAAATGCAAGAAAACTCGAACGCATGGTATCCATCTGCATATCGAGCGTTAATAGAAGCTCAAGGTGGAATTAAGGATATGTTTATATCTCTCCTCTTCAAGTCTTCTCGGTGATCCTGTCCCTTTCTTTGACTAAGTAGTTGGTATGTTTCTTACATCAAATTTATTCGTAAATCCTTACTTGTGGAGAACAAGATTTTCTGTATTTTACAAGTTGACCTGGTTTTATATATTTTTTATCGCACAGATGCGCGAACGCGCGTGCAAGCTTACTATTTATAATATCGAAATAGTTGCATATCTTCGATGGGGTCAAGCGTGTGGTAGACCTGGAATATCCGCTCCTCGAATATTTTGAAGCTATAGACAAATTTTTCGAATTATTCCCCACTTTCTATTATCACTTGAAACGATGGTCGGTTTGGTGGTGACGTTATTCGACGACCTTGCGCGTTATGAGAATCCGAAATGCAATATATTCATAAGAAATGCTTTAGGGGTAACGAAAGAAACGCCCGTTTGTTTTTTGGGGCCTTCAGCTATGTACAGGAACTCAGCAGCACGCGAAGGATTTATATCATTTTCAGCACCCTTTGGTTCTCAAAAATTGCTACGATTAAAATGCAGAGAGCTGGTGTACGTCAGGCTTCCATAAAGTAGTCTTAGCAAACTAGTATGTAGTATCATACAATTATTTCATACTTCTCATGGAAATTGCAACCATCAGGATTCTATATTGCAGTCATTAAAGGTTAAGTTACGTGAGGGATTAGAAAAATAACATTAAAAAATATAAAATTAATATTAATCTATAATTATGTTTACTTACGTTGTGATGTTAACGTCAATTTATCTTTACTTATATTTATGTTAAATTGTAATATTAACTCTTATGATATTTACTTCGTAGTGATGTTAGGTATATAAAATATGAGAGATGTCAGAGACATAAGTGGTATAAAATTTTAACATGAGATTTGACTAACATCGGTTAAAATTAGTGTTAGACAAATCCATTTTAAAGTTGTTAAACTTAACTTAGCAAATGAAGGATTACACAGTCAAGTAAATGAGAATTAACTCATCTTTTTTGAAAAATTAACTTTCCAAGTAAAATAAACCTAACTATATAGGTCTCTTTGTTCTCAAATTTTCTTCCCAGTAAATATTCAATTAAGAAAAAAAATTCTATTAAATGGTTATTCTAGTAAATGGTTAAACTTAATATCTTTAACCAAATTGCATGACAAGCAGGTTTGAGTATGGAAGAGAAGCTGATGAATCTGGGCTCTCGCAACTTCTTCCTCTGCTCCAGGAACTCCAACCAGCCCACGCTCGATTGCCGCAGGGATGGAGAGAGCTGGCCCTTGCCCATCAGACGATTTATAAGCTCAATGTCAAAATAGAGACCAACAGAAGCAAAGTTCCATTTGTTTTTCCCTCACCCTTGAGTGTATCTTCGCCATTAACCTTACTCT
The DNA here is from genome assembly GCA_037157565.1 of Thalassia testudinum. Taxonomy (NCBI): domain Eukaryota; kingdom Viridiplantae; phylum Streptophyta; class Magnoliopsida; order Alismatales; family Hydrocharitaceae; genus Thalassia; species Thalassia testudinum. The sequence goes on from JAZHRO010000013.1 coordinate 20,295,872, forward strand.
AGTTTATGTTCGAGGTCGGTCATGCTTAATTAATATGCATCTTTGCTTCTTTGTGTTTGCTTCTTTTTTTCCTTTTTTTTTTTTTATCTTTTTGCATCCTAAAGAGGATGCAATCGCTGCTCTCGTAAAGTTTGTAAAGATAATAGTATCTTATCCTACTGTTGTAAAGGGAATACCTATTAAAGGTGCAAGATCCGTACCATATAATGAATACACTGATCCTGCCTTAGCCATAAATCGAGCTTAGACCTCGCACACGACACTGTTTTGGCAAGAACCCTCAAATCCTAACCGAAACTTGCCCTGGCATTTGAATGATGAGAAAGTTTCCCAATTGACCGAATTATTAGTTGACCTTTCATCCATAAGATTAATATGCAATTTTTCACTGCAGATCCTTCCGCATTTGGTGATAATCACCGAAAGAAAGAAAAAATCACGTCTATCCTACTCCTGTCAGGTTCAGAACCAAATTCCGAGTGACTTAAGATTCGTATTTGAAGCTTGACAGGAACAACAGCCCTTTTTTTTTTTTAAACGAACAACCCATTTTTTCCCAGTGGCATCTTATTAAATTGGAACTACATGTCTAGATCCCGACGATCATCGCGAGATTTCAAGTTACCCGAAAGATCTTTCCTCCCCGGCTCCCTCCCATCATCTCCTCCTGTCTCATGCTACACACTGTTGTCTGCTAAGGCCTCACAGAGGGCATCTTCTGCATGGATCAATTTTCCACGCATTAATGCAATCATCGATGCTTGATGGCAAGCTAGATGCTGCATATTGATGACAGCAATGAGTTTGATAGCCTCCCCACCATGGCTGAGATCATCCATCTCCCTTCCCATGGAACCACCATATTGCACCACTGGGCATGGCAGAGTAGCCACAACCCACCTACCAATTTTCTTCCCCATGGCCAGAGAGCGAGATCGTACTTGTTTAATGCCATCAGATTCTTCGTTGAGAAACAGATGCCCATAGAAGTGAAATCCAAACAAGAACCAAGAGAAACAATTGCAAGCCTAATCGAACTTAAATGTGGAAGCCTCACCCTTGAAAGTGGCGGCAGCATGTCTGAGAAGAAGTCCCGCATTTGTATGGCAAAGCTGCACAGACTTCCAACATAGAATAAACTCCACCAGCATCATACGAAATAACAATGGGCATTTCTATGTATCAGGAAAAAACATATTCTTGATAACGGTCAAACTACACGACACCCCATGTCCTGGGACTAATCTGCCCCACAGTTCCATGATCTACACGAATGGCAATCCAACCATCCAATGGAGGACTCAAGAAGATATGCATGCTTGTATGAGAGCAATGGTCACATTAGTCCAACAGTGCTTTTGTTAGATCCCAAATCTTACCGTAGGTGGTGCTGGTATAGCACAAGGATCACATTTTCTGGATCAAATGAAGATGGAAAGGAAACGGAGGAATAACAGGTGTTTGAGGTGATTTTAATCTGTTTGAGGTTTGCCATCGTAGCATTGGCCCAGCAATGTCGACGCAATTTCCTTGAGAACAAGCCAAGCCCATTGACAACACATGAGGGCCTTGCAACGATGAGATCACTGAAGTGGTTAAGGCCAAGGTACCAACAATCAAGGTGACAATATTAAGCAAAGGACAAATATTTAGATGCCACCCTTCCCATGTGCTCTCTCTTAAGTATATTGAGTGGTTCAAGAGACCTATTCTGTGGGATGAGATCAGTGCTGTTCTCCGCAACATTGATTCCCAGAATGCACCTGACCTGGATGTTTTCAGTACCAAGTTCTTAAAGCACCAACCAAAGACTAACAGATGTTTACTTGGTTGTGCTAGTAAAATTATCAACCAGATAACCACCCTTTTACCTTTAAAACAAAAAAGGTCCAAAAGTTGAGATCCCCTTGGCAATTGAGGATTATAAGCTGGAGGTTTAGAGGGGTCCCTTCCATAGAAACCTCCAAGAACCACACAGCTTTTATTCCAGGAGAAATAACCTAGCCAAAGAGCTTGTCTCAAGATAGATCTTACAGGAACTTCAACTCTATCAATCACAGTTTACTTGTGAAGGCTTTAGCATCCTACAGCTTTAACTCTTGTTGGATCAGCTGCATTGCTGCTGTTTATGGTTAATGGGTCGCTAGTGGGCTTCTTCGGAGGGTCTTCCAGACTGAGACAGGAGGATCCTCTGAGCCTCTACTTTCCCTTGGTATACAGGTTCTCCTGACTATATTAGTGTGAAAAGGTGCAATCCAGCAAATAAAGATCCAGAGGAAGAAGTGCCCAATCTATTCTTCATGGTAAAGGGTACAGCACATATGGTAAGACTGAGTTGCCTCTAAAACTCTAAGCTACCAGGTTGAACATAAATGTTGAAAAAAGTAACACAAACCTTCCTAAAGGTTGCCTCAAATCACTTAGCCTGAGGTCAATATCTCTCTTGCAAATCATCCCATAAAGTACCTCAGGCTTCCTCTCATTGTTGAGCATTGCAGCTCTAAGGATTTCACTCCTCTTGTAGACAAGATCATTGCCTTGTATGTGGCTGAAAAGCAAGGAAGCTCTCCCTAGCCGGGAACCTTCAATTCCTGAGTCATAGGATATGGCATGCTCCATTATTTTGGATGGCTATTGGTTGAGTGGCACCAAGATTTTGGATGGTATCATCACAAAGATTAGAGGCCATAGCTGGGGCTTTCTTTGGTATTACCATGTCCATGGGATGGATTGGTCCTCTCTTTAGTTGCCCAAAGAGGGTAGCCTTGGCCTTAAGCTCAAAAATGTGAGGAGAGCCTCTACTTCCAAATGGACATAGAATTTGGATAAGGATGAGGACACTATGGGTGAAGTGGAAGAGCAGTCATTACCTGAGGAATGAAAACTTTTGTTCCATTTACGAGAAGATGGACTTTGAGATTTCAAGATGCATCTTGAATGCAAAGAACCGAACCAGTACCAGCTCTCATGAGGGAAGGATCAATAAGGAGCACAGATATCAATATCCCTCAAGAATGCATAATCAACCAAGACCAGGGGTGACAAGGTCCAATGGAACAAGGACGTTTCTTTTCATTCATTTTTTTAAATAAGGTTCAATTTCATCCTACCATTCCAAATTCTTCTGACCTTCCCCATGCAAATCTTATGAGCATTTGGCAAAATAAGTTGCAGTTTAGCCTCCGTTTCTAAAATAGTGAAAATGAGAATCAAGAAAAGCCACTCCCACCTAATCTTTGCCTGCCATTACTTCTAGTGCATTTGATCCCAATTTATGCTTCAGAGAGGTTTTGCAGCACAACATTTTTCGATAGAGTCCACCTTGATGCAATGAGATCCATTCCCCACCAGATGTTTGAGGCTAGGGTAACCAGGCTGGTCCTAGCAGCCACTCCTTGGAGGATCTGGCAGCTAGAATGTCAGCTTGGGCAGATGGCAAAGCATTTAGCAAGGTTGAACTGTTCATGCATATTGAGGAGGATATCAAGATTACCATATGATGTCTCGTCATCAAATTTTGGTAGATTGGGGATATGGTGTGATTTTGTTGATTTCTCCAAATAGTTGCCTACAGTCTCTTTTTCTTGTTTATATAATGCTTTTATTCTGCTGTACATGGTGATTTTATGCAGGGTAGACAAGTCCCTCACCATTCTTAACATTCTGTTAATAATACAACAAAAGGAAAAAAAGACAATAAAGAATACTTGTCCATATTGCTTTGATTTTAAGAATTTTGATGCAGACTTTCCTCATCACCAAAAAACATCCAAGCTCTCAATTCACTAGTGTAATTAAATTCAAAAGCAAAAAAAGGCCAGTTCACAACAAAATTGCTAAAGAAGCAACATCAAAACTGTTTCCTGCGAGATACACAGGTAAAGGAAAAGTGACCTCTTACTTGGCATCCACCAACTCAACATCAAAAATGAGCCATGAATTTGGAGGTATTTTCCCTACGCCCTTGCTCCCATACCTGCATCAGCAACCATGCATAGACTGAGAATTCCAACAACCAGTCTTTTTATAAATTTTATAATTTGAGTGTCTCTGGCCCTAAAAGAAAAATGAAATAGGTGCAGCAGAATGCAGCAACTGAGAAAGCATTTCCTCAGGTGGATTCAATCTGTTTCCCAAAACTCATAATTGTTTCATTTCAAAGTTCCTCATTTATTTCTTAAGCAATTTCTAGGAGGATTATTTATCCAGGATAGGAATTATTATTTCCTTACTCCCACAACATATTAACAAAAAAAGGCATTCCTGGATAAGTTTCGAGGATATTGTATGGTAAATGTATGGGGAGTGGCATTTAAATAGCCACAGAACTTGTGATTAAAGTAAAATTTTTATATGCATTCCACTAGAATACGTTCCTCGATCATCATATGGTCCAAACAATTGTGGCCATACACAGTCAATATTTCAACCTTGGTTGAGATTAAATCAAAGCTATCAATGCGAAAGATGATACTAAGGCAACAAGGTCCATGATAGCCCGAGGCGAGAGGCAATAAAAATGCGACAGCCCGAGTGAATTGAGGCAACAATTTTTTTCAATATATATATATATAGAACTCATAATAATAGTACCAAATTTATAGAAATATTTATAATAACAATATTTTTAGATTTTATGGGTCAAAACACACGTAGACAAGCCAAACAATAACATAAACATAAGAAATCAAAGTTCATACATATGTAAAGAATCAAAAAATAATTGTGAATAAGTAATGTTCAAGGATATAGGTTACTTACTATTTAATATTTACACAATTTAGAATTATATACATTATAATATTATATAATATTATAATAAGTTATAAGCTTATAAATTATAATCTATAAGTTGTAATTTAATTATGCATTATAAAAATGTAGATAGGTCATTCGTCTAACTTACAGATGTATACAGTAACTTACACATTTAAGTGTTATAAATTAAGTACTGTTACTATAAATATATGATAAGTTCCTGTTATATATTATTGTATAGATATATAATAAATTATTGTTATTATAAATACCTATAAGTTACTGATATAAGTTAACAATTATACCCATAAGACTATTATTATAAATTATAAGTTGTTATCGTATAATATAGACAGTAACTTATTTTATATTAATATAATAACATTTATTTAAATTAATATTACATTATCGACATATCTCTTAGTTATTAACTAATCTAAATCTAAATTTCCCTATGGGTTATTAATGAGTTAAAATATATCAACTATACTAAAGAAATAACAATATATCAAACACATATCTCTACTAACTTATCACTAAAAATAAGTATAGATAATAATATATCACTAATATAGATAACATATCTATACTAACTTATCAACAGTGGGGTTCAACCCAAAAAAGAAAAAAAGAAAAAAATCGAGACGCAACGAAGACACGCGGCAATGGAGGTTGACATTTCCTATACCTAGAGGTCAGTCCGATGGAGCTCTGGATGATGGAGGTCGACACGCAGTGATGGAGCTCTAGGCAATGGAAGTCCACGCTCGACGATGGAGCTCTAGGCAAAGGAGGTTGACATTTCCTATACCTAAAGGTTTGTCCGATGGAGCTCTAGGCGATGGAGGTCAACATGTGGCAATGGAGCTCTAGGCGATGGAGGCCCACACTCGACGATGGAGCTTTAGGCGATGGAGGTGGGTGCTAAGGCTTCAAGCAATGGGCGACGAGGCGACGCCTGAGTCGACAAGGCGCATCGCCTAGTTGAAGGTTGCTGCCTGCGAGTCCTCCGAGGCGATAAGCTCTCAACTCGCCTCACCTCAATGCCTCATTGCCTGAGGCAGTCGCCTCGACAACGCTAGATTAAATGGCTATAAGGCTGGGATGAGGCAGGTAAATATTTAAATTTGAAAGCCACATCCAGCCTAACTTTGATAAGGATCTCGTGTTCCTGGATGATTGGACAAGGAGCACACCTTTTTGACTCTAAAGCAACACATGTTTGGTCAATTGCAAGCCCTTCACCTCCTAAGTGGTCGTGAAAATCTGCACAAGTGTTGTCCACCCATTCAAAGGCTGTGTCGAACCAAACAAAGTTAGCAAAAGGACAAGAGAAGAATAAATGGTCAACATGCTCTTCTTTCTCAACAGAAAGGGCACAAAACATCAGCATCTGGAACCCATCTACTGCATCCAACCTTCATCATATATGCTCCCTCTGTAACTCCTACAAAAGAGAACTGAATTTTAGTGGAGCTTTCACCTTCCACAGTTTTTTTTTGAGAAGTGCTTTCACCTTCCACAATAGCTAATATAGTCTAAAGAATTCATCCCCATCCACGAAACCTGGTTGTAAAGCGTCAAATGCCCTTCTAATTGAGAACTCACCATTCTCCCACCACCATCCAGCTTCTTCTCCATCAATAAGGTGAATCCTGCCAATAGCCTCATGTAACTGTAAGAGCTAATCCAACCTGGCTTTTGAACGGTAGAGACAAATGGTGTCCAATTTCCCCCATCAGCCCCTAGAGGCCCACTAAAGTCCAGGACAAGTCACCTGCAACAGACTCAAACTGCCCCAGTCGTCAACCATCGATGAGAAGTATAATGACAGGAAAAGAAAAATGTTCATTAACACCTTTCAAAAAGAAGACTCCAACATTAGTCAGGCATATCTCTTCTGAGTTCAGCAACTAGTCATACAAGTGCCTCAGCCAGTGATTTATGTGCTCGCCGATACGGCACTTTTTTGAAAGAAGGCATATCGACGTGAAAACAATTTCGATATGCAGGCATATCCGATAAGGTTGGCATACCACCGGTAAGACCTGTTGTGTTGTTGCTGCTGGCACACACTCCTGCTATTAATGCTGCTGGCACACTTTGCTATTGTTATTATTGCTACTACCGACCAGCCTAGTGGATTAGATCTCCATTATGGAAAACAGTGATACGGATAATTTAGGGTCATCTATAACCTCGATAACCTGACATCGATACACAGGCATTTCTACGACATGCTCTCGGCATGCTCACGATACGCACGCTTGGAAATTTATCGACGTGGCATCGATATCGGCACTTCGAACCTTGGCCTCAGCAAAGCAGCCAACAAGCTCATGTCACCCCAATAAGCTTCTTACACCACTTAGCAATCAATGTGGTATTCATATCCCAAACTCCTCCCAAGTCCACCTTTTGCCATTGTGCTGACACACCTCCGTCCATGCCACCAAATGTCCTCCTCTACTATCCTTCCTTGCCCCTTTCCATAGGAAGCGCCTACAAGCTGCTTCATTTCTGCTGACCATTTCCTCAGGGAGCCAAACCACCAACATGAAGAAAATAGAGGTAGCAGCTACATGTACTTCGAAAGCACCAAATGTTCACCTTTTGATGGTAGCCAACCATGCTAAAAGTGGCACAAAGACCCGTAACCGTAAGTTTGAGGTTGCCAATGGCAGAAAGTTATGTAACCAGCTAACTCCCCCATGGTGAGGATACCATAGCAAAAACAGCATTTGCCTAGATATCTTACACTTCTAATATGGTGCAGACAGATTTGCTGAAATTTATAGAGTCCAGACACATTGCCAAACACTCAAACCAGAGCCACTACATTCCTTGCCTCCTCAATTGAGCCCTCAGCAAAGACAAGTGTGTCATCCACAAACTAGAGAAGAGGAACAATTATATATCAGTATGCCGCACCAAAACACTTGGAAAAAGTCCCCTGTAAAATAGATCGAAAAGGAGCTAATCAAGAATCAATCTATCACAATGACAAACAGGTAAGGCACAAGTGGGCCCCTCCGAGGCTGCACCCACTTGCCTGTTCAGCAACACAGCTAATGAGGCTGTGATAATACAGCACTTCATTCACTGTATCCATATTTCTGAGAATTCCCACCTAGACAAAGACAACCACAGAAACCAAGCAACTGAGCCATACCACATATGCCTTGGAAAAATCAACCATGCACATAAAGCCTTTCCTTTGCCATCTTTTCCAAGCTAATATAATATCAGATGCAAGGATAAAACAATCTACCAGACATCTTCCATTAATGAATGTTGCTTGGACAAGATGTATAAACAAATAGAACACCACGCTAAGGCAGATAGCAAGTACCTTGGTCACTATCAGATAGACATTATACGAGCTATAGGCCTCCAATCATCAACCACCTCAATTGTCTCTTTTAGGCAGTAGAGAGGGGAAAAACTTTTTTATATGTTCAAATCCCAAGAACATCACTTTCAACCACACAGGAAGTCTGCAGAAAAACAAAAACAATCTGTTGGGACCAGGGAACCCCTCTGCATTTAGTTCTTTCAAAGCCTTCAACACCTCTTCCTCAATCACATCCTCTACCAGTGTTGTTTTGCCAAAAGAAAGTCGCAAAATTTCTGTCCCCCTCCAACGCCAAGTACCAATATTCTGTTTCTCATAAAACCTCTTAAAGTGCATTGCCAAGAAATCACCAACTACATCACCACCCTTCATCTCCTGGCCATCATCTTTCAAACACTCAAAGAAGTTCCTTCTTCCCTTGGCACATGCATATATAAAATTTTCATATTTGTATCGACTCGCTCCCTTGATCCACCTCTATCTTAACTTTTGTTTCCACCATATCTCAATCTTTTCGTCCTCCATGATAGACAAAGTGCCACACCCTATCAGCAAGCTCCTCGTGTAAAAAAGGACAAGACTCCTGCAATCTGTCTATTCTGAACACTGCCTCAAGAATTCCTGGTTCCTTTTCTCTGTTTCTTTATTTATCCTTTTTCTTAAACCTTTCCAAAATATGTTCAAGGTCACCAATCTAGATACAAGAGTCATAGCTGCTGACTCAGCTTCAACTACAATTTTCCATTTCTCCTCCAGGAGGGCCCCGAAATCTGGCTCACAAAGACTGACCATCAAACTTGAATACACACCACCTCAAGTCCTGATAACAATACCAGCAAAGGCATGCTCCCAGAATAGCCTATCCAGGGTCACAACATTAGATAAAGGGAATAGTTTGACAAAGTCTAATTAGTAGAAAAACCTGTCCAAGTGGGAAAATGAATCTTCCAATGCCGAGCTTCGCTAGGTGAACCTGCAATTTGCTATACGGAAGTCCACCAGCTCGGTATCAACGTCCTCATTTCTGAATGCCAAAAAACCCCAATCTCCAACTTCTCTATCCTCAATATTGAGCAACATGTGGAAATCTCCCTTTACCAACCATAAAACTCAGAAATCAGGCCTCAAGTTACTAATTTATTCCCATAAGTCCCCCTCCCCCCCCAACCAGGCCATAGACGTGTGAGAACAGGAGTCGTGGCTCATTTTCTATTAAAACCGATGGTAAACCAGTCCACCCTTTTCTGTCTTTCTGTAAACAAATCTGCATCCCACCCTAAAAGCTGACCTCCTGATCAACCAATGGAGTTCTGCGCAAACCAGCTCTGCCACCTAGAACCCCTCATCTAGCTCTAAACCTGGAAAATAGAAGGGTTCCAATGTTTAGTAACAAATACCCGGCAGGTATTTGCCCCTTGCAGATATATTGCAGCCCATGCACATTCCTAGTTATGAGCTTCATGGGTTTAGGGTGGATTCTCCCCAAGTTTCCTCTCTTGCCCTATAAGAAGTGGAAATCTAGACAAAGCTGCCGTGTGCAGCAGCCTTCACCATCACCTCCTCATCTGGACCTCAGCAGTCAACAGAAAGGTTGTCTGCAACCTCTGCTTGTGACCCCCCAGCTCAACCATTAGTTGCTTCTAACAGTTATTATCTCCTCTCACCCCTTGCCAATTCTTGACTCTTAGATGATTCACTTAGAGACATGCATGCATGCAAACAACTTGCACATGCTCAATGCAAGTGGGATGATCAACTTCGCTTCAACTTTTGCAGGTTTCACCATTACCATATCCTAGAGCCACAAATTGCTCCTTGGAGAATACAATTTAGACACCATGACTTCTAGGTGCCACACACGGGGTTCCATATCTTTAGAAAGATCAACACTGGGTACGAAAGAGCACTGATTTGACCGATGTTGCCAACTCAGTTAAGCAAGCTCTATAGTATTCCATAGTTGTCACAGATTATCTTATTCCAATCTTCACATTGTATTTCATGGATAAGATAAGCCGGCCCATGATGTAGTAGCATTAGGCCCAAGAAGGCAATTCCCTTCTTGAGGTTTTGTTTGAAGTGCAAGGTGATTCAACTAGGTGTTTCCAGTCTTGGCTGGTGATATTAAGACCCATATGCCAAGTGCATTGAGATCCAAGCTAAATCTCGCTATTCACAAGCACTCGAACACGAAAGTAAATTCCATGTAAGATGTGTTGGCTTTAAATATAAATCCATTACTAATCACAAACTGAGGGAACTCTTATCCTCAGCGCTTACTGGAGCTATTTTATTTGCCCATGCTACGATCATGAGAACACAAGACTCTAAGGTCAAAGAATCCCCCGTTATTTTCATGAGAAGGAAAAGACACACCTCCAACCCTTGACATGGTAACAACCTTACCGTACACTTTCCATTCCCAAGATATCTAAATGCACTATTCTCCTTCCTCTTAGTGGATTAGAGCTACTACCCCAGGAAATGATGGTAAGAACATAAAACCTTGGCCAAAGGATCCCCATGATTTTAGCCCCCTTAGTGGTAACAATCTTACTACCATACTTTCTATTCCCAATCCCTCCCTTTTATCTTCCTCACCACCATTCCCACCACCTCTACCTTTACACCACCCTCTGCCCTCATGATCCTAAGGTTCTTCCATGCCACCATTAGCCTACCTCCATCCCTATTATAGTCACCTCATTATGACAAATTCTACATGGTCAAGCCCCAAATTGTCCAATACAACACCCACATCCTATGCTATCTCTCTTATATCATTGATGCCCCCCATCCTCTCCACAAAATGCATCAATTCTTTCACCCTCAGCTCCATGAGATAACCCCTTCTATCCCCCTCCCTCAAACTCAATCTCATCCCTTTCAAGCCACCAACCATGCATATCTATTCAACATCCCACCCAACAGCATTACCTACACTTACATCTTGAGAAACTCCGTAAAGTGCTTGCCAATGCCTTCAGATGCCTTAATGATGGAAATATGGGCAACCACACCAGGCAAGGAGCCCTTATCCTTCATGCGCAAGAAGTCTAAGGGAGCCTTTCTTGGACAATTGGATGAATATTCAGGCAGTTAGGACCTTGCCAAGTGTGGAATGCACCCTTCATATAATTCACCAGGGATTTAAATTTTATCAGATATGAATGCACCCTTCATATAATTCAAAAGGGTTTAAAATTTTATCAGATACAACTAATCTACTGAAATGTCGCTAACAAAATAGTTGGCAATCGACATGGTCATACAGAGGGCATGCAATCAAAGGTCTAGGCAGGGAGTTGTTGCAAGGCAGGCAATGATGAGGTGGTAGTTCAGCGGAGAATGGGTGCTGGAAATTTGTAGCATGGGGAGGCGAGGGAGCATGAGTGTCGAGGTGTGTCAAGGCATGACACCGCTGGCTGCATGGTGGAGCCATGCACATGAATGCAAGTCAAAGGCGGCCGAAGACGGTGACAACTGGCAAGAAGATGGTGCATGGTTCTACAGGTGGTGGCAATGATGGGTTTCGAGTTGTGGGTTTTGCAGGGAGATGAGAAGGAGAAGAGAAGGAAGAAGATAGGGAAAGGTGCCAAGGGTTCACAAAAGATATTCAGAGAGGGGGGGTAACTAGAATGGGCAAAGGCAACTTAATTTTGTCCCATCACTCAATCAATGTCATTGACATTTGCCAGCCCTCTTTTATATAGGAACAAATTCTACTTGAATCCTATTACAAATAGGATAACAAAAGAAGCAAACTAAAAAATTACAATAAGGTTGTCTCAAAAATGTAAAAATTGCAAAAAAGAGACTTAAAGATAGTGTAAAATAAGCTATGCTATGTCAAAGTAACATTAATAGGATAATTAATGGGTCCATGAGTATGAACTATGCGAAAGACCTCCTACAAGTTCTTGAGATGTTCAGGCTATCGAAAAGGGCTTCTTGTAAAGGGCTTTGCGGGGTGGGGGGTTGCTGCAGGTTCTGCTTGTACTGACATAGCCGTAGGTCTCTTTTGCACAAAGAGCAAATCTCAAATGAGATGCGACGTGGTCCATGTTCAGGAATGCGAGGACGTACAGTCTCATACCAGACCATTCCCACACAGTGGGGAATCCCTCGACGTGCAAAGTGATGTATGTATATTATAAAAAAACAACGCAGCGGGGCTCACTCCAATATACATAGTATTCCACACGCGTGCATGCACCCACGTGTGTACTACTACGAACATGTGATTCACTCATTCAATTACGTTTCACTTCGTTCTCCATCCTCCAATGGAGAACTCGTTTCACTTCATTTCATTCGTGAATCACGAGTCGTTATAAGATCTATATTAAGGGTAATAAGGATGCTCACCCAAGCAGACAGGGTAGCTTGGGCTTCGTACAAGGCATAGCTCTATTATTAGGTTACTATAAAGTTAAGATTTAACGCGTGCTTCATTCCACGAGTTAATTCCTAGTTAACTGCGTTCTTCGAATAAGAATAAAATTAGCTACTTATTCTCAGAACTTGCTAACTTCTGACGAACACTAGATCGGAATGGAGCTAAATTTAATTAAAATTAAACTATCTCCTCTCGGGCTTTGCCCGAGTCCTCCTAGCATTCTATGGGGTCGAGCTTCTCCTCCCCCCTCCCCCCTTCCGAAGAAGCTCTCCATGGAATGCTTACCAGGCTCCTCCCAATATACTAACCATCCTTAAGGTTAGTATATCGGTTTCCTTCCTAGTAAGCTAACTAGAAATTATATCGTGTACTTTCAAAACTCGATCATATAGTAAGTATGAGTCCAAGGAGCCCTTAGAGGAGATATTATGATAAATACCATAAATGAGAAGAGGAAAAGCTATCTATATCTCTAATGGGTATTGGTCTAATATACCCATTAGAGGGTGTTTAAGCATGAGCTTCATAGTATAGCCTTGTCCTCCCTTGGGGTCAGGTTTACCTCCCTGTGGGTCGGAGGGTACGGGGTTGGGTATTTCTCTTGTTTCGTTTCGATCGAGGACTCTCCCTCACTAAGGGTTTATCCTGTACTACTTCTAGTTGAGTCGATCTCAGAATCAACTTAGAAGCAAAGTTTCTTGACGCCAATGGGCTGGGATACCTCCATTGCCCATTTGGCTTGTTCTAGCTTTATTTCAAGGTTATGCACACCTCGAAGACATATTGACTTTGGAATCCAAATCGACCTAGAAGGCTCGATTTGGGACTCTAATGTACAGGGATACCTAAACTCAATTAAAATCGATTTTAGGCACCCTTTTATGACCATCTCTTCTCCAGGGTCTGGAACCCTAGTATCCAGAGATGGCTCTAGCCTTATAGGAGGGTGAGGTCTATTTGTATCACCCCATCAAACCTTTGGTTTGTTGGTTCCCTCTCCCTGTGAACCTCACCCTCCTATTGACGCATGCTAAGGCATGCTAGTTGAAGGACGCATGCTTAGGCATGCTAGTTGTCTCGCTCGTGTTACCCGACTATGGCAGCACTCACTCATGTTTTATTTAAAGGATATATTTTTCTTTTCCTCCCGATCGGTCGGTCCTCCATCCCTATCGGTCAATCGGGTTTTCAAGGGTATACTTGAGCGGTTAACTCGTGCTACCCAGCCAATGTATCACTCATTAACCTATGTTATGAACGCATAACTCATATAACTCAAAGAAGGAATCTGGGGGGAAAACCCCCCATGCCCCCCTTCCTAGTCAAGCTCTGCCCTCCCTCCTTTAGCTACATATTTTTATTTTAAAGAAAGATACTAGTGAAGGGTGCTTCAAGCGCCGCACCGGCTACCTATAACCCGCAAGCGCCAAGAAGGGGTGCTTGCTTGTTAGTAAAGCAGCGGCCATTACTTCGTGGCCTACGCACAGCGGGGAAATAGGAGTTATTAAGTCTATACTAAGCTTCATCGGGTGGCTCGTCCAAGGAGATGGGGTACCCATTCCCCCTAGGGAAAGACCTATTCACGAACCCCTCGCTTCCCAAACCCCGGAAACCCAATCTAGGGTTGCAGGACACAAAATCGGTTCACGCGTGCTACCTGGCTAGGGCATCACTCATTCACCTCCGTCATTAACTCATTATTAAGAGAAGGAATTTGATGGGAAACCCCCCCAGGCTCCCCTTCCCAGTCGGTACCCTCCCTCCACTAACTCCATAAACTAGCTAGTCGTTATAAGGTATATATTAAGGGTAATAAGGATGCTCGCCCAAGCAGATGGGGTAGCTTGGGCTTCGCACAAGGCATAGCTCCATTATTATGTTACTATAAAGTTAAGATTTATAACGAATGCAAAAGGTTTGCTTTATTAAATATACATAGCATTATACACGCGTGCATGCCAAATAAGTCCCGCTCTGACGGCCCGAGGAGTCATCTACTAAAAAGAACCCTCCCCGCTGTGCACCCCTCGAATTATTCGGTCATGCAATACTAGAGGAATACAAAGAACAAAATGCATTTCGACCCCGTCTACGTTCTCAATCATTTCGTGGCACCGGGCGTGTCTGAACCATCTAGGATTCAGGGAGCGAAGCAGGGGGTCAAACACCGAATACGCTCTTGCATCGCTTTTTTTGTAGAAAGCTCGACCAGCAAGAAACAGTGTTTGGCCCAAGCCCAAAATAGGCCAAAAATTGCAGGAACAACAAAAACAACCATCTCGCTCTGTACTTTATTCGGTGCTACCTTTTTCTTTCCCAAGGATGGGGTTGGATCTACCCTAAAGGGTCGGGAACCACTATAGAGTCAATTAAGTAAAAAATGTTGGAATCTCATGGGTCAAATAAGGTCATGGAATTGATAGAGAAACGTAGGGAACTAGGTAGTACCAGAGAATCGATAAAGGGAATAGAGATTCTGATAGAGATCATACTAAGAAATTGAAACATTCCGTACGGGTACAACTCTGATTTTAATGAAGTGAAACAAATGTGATCTTTTTTTGTCGGAGAGAACAAAGACGGAGACCTCCATTGAGTCGGTAAAGATCCAATCTGTTTATCAAAGTGTTTCTCCGATTGCTCAAGACATCTCTTTTCAACCAAGGAACAAAAGAATCATATTTCGTTCCATTTTGAATAACATAGTCAAGGCAGATGTAGTAGGGGTGGAGGGGATACATATTTGTTGTTCAGGTCAATCAGAAGGTCCAGAAATATCCCGAATGGAATGCGAAAAGTATGGAAAAACATCTCGTAATGTATTGGAACAGAAAATCGATTATGCTCCCACTCCAGTATCTACTCGCAGGTTGTTGGTGATGCCAGGGAGGAGGATGGGAGGTGCTGGGGAGGGAAAAAAATGGGGGCAAGCTCAACATGGAGGGAGATAATGGAGGAGAGAAGCAGCATAAAATGTCAGGGATGAAGCAATGGATATGGTAGGAAGGAGGCACCTTCAATGAATAAGAGACAAAACTTGAAGTGGGTGCCTCACAAGATAAGGAATCCCACAAAATGGTGCAAGACTAGAAGCATGAAAAAGGGGTCAACCATGGTCTAGAAGACTTCATGGCCTCCAGGTCAAAGTGGTGTGTAAGAGTCAAAGCAGCAATGGTAGCAATGAAGAAGAGGGTGCCTTCAGGTATGATGGGAACGAAAGCACCTTGACACCTTGACCATGGGTAATCACCTGCCTCAAATCAAAAGCATATGCACTCATAATCATGTCATTGGAGGTTTTGGACAAAAACAAATGTATGCATATATGAAGAGAATACAAAAAAAAAAAAAGGTGAAATGTAAGTAATCTAAACAAACCCATAAGCTTAATGTTGTGTGACTTTTAGTTTGCCATTCTAGTCACACTTGAAAACCCAATAATTGGCCCATTAATTAGATGGTCCTATATCGACCTCCAAGACTTGTAAAACTCAAGTTTAGGTTTAGGATTGGATTGGACCAAGAACACTAAGCTTTAGGCTAACAAGGGCCTCTAGCTTAATGCTTTACTCTAAATGATAATGCCACAATAAACACACAAAAGAACTATAAGGATCAATATTGAACACATAAGGGTCAGGTACCATAACACCATGCTATTACACAGAAAATACAGTCCATTAACTAGAGAGAATCAATGAGATTTCACTTTTTTCATTAATGATTTAAGTAAAAGAGAAATGGAACAAAGGTTGTGATTGTTACCCCATAGATGGCGGTATTGTTAATCTCCTCTTGTCTCCAATCCTCATACCTAAAATGGAATATCAAATGACAATATCACCTTGAAGAACACAGAAAAAAAAGCCTGAAGGAATTGGAAAATGCCTACTAACCACTAACTCCCACATCCCACCCCTTGATGACTTGCCCAACACCTGTACAAGTTTGAATATCATCATCAACTAATACATAAAGTCAAGATGGAAATTAATATGGAGAGAATATAAGGATACCAAGGCGAAAAGTAAAAGGTCGCTGCCTAACATTAGAGTCAAAATTTTTTCCATCTTTTAGCTTGCCAACATAATTAACACAAACCTGAAACCACCCCAACATTGTCAGCGGTAAACACACAACATTAACAATAGACTCCTAATAATTCACTCGTAAATGTGTGACAGAAAACTAAATCGACACCAATGTCATCAGAAGCAAATGCACAAAATTAACATCTCCTAATGTGAAATGTGTATTTTAACAACAAAGTTGAGTTCACAAGAAAAAAAAGCTATGCCAAGAATTACAAAATTTCATGTGAAATCAAACTTCTCCACAAGGAAAGGTAGAGAATAACATGTTATAGAGCTCTAAAAAATTTACTAGGATAAATCAGAGTATATAGAATGAACAAGATTAAGTAATGACCTTTTTCCCTGAAGTAGCCTTCTTGCCATCAGGCTTTCCCATTTGCAGCTCCTCCACAATCATTCCATTAGGAAATGTTCGTGTTTGGTGAGGCTGGAGAACACCCTGCTCTTTTGACTCCAAAACTGCCACCGTCTGTTTGATAGTATCATTCTGACCAGAGCCATTATCCATTGCTGCTGCTTTTTTAGACTTCTTGATCTTCTTGGTAACTCTGCAGAAAGGACATCCAATAAAAGGATATCTGTTCAAGTTAATTCATGGTCGGTCCATTTTGTCCGTGTAGTAACAATTTGTGAGAATTGTAAATATGAAAAGATAAAGTTCTCATCCTAGCTATGTTAGACAAAAATAAAATATCAACTGGTTTGAGGGAACTTGTTAAAGGATCAAGTAATTTGAAGTCAGAATATAGGCGTTACAGTGTCTCTAGTTTGATCCACTTCAACCATCTCTTATAGATAACCTGTTTCTGTAATAATGTGACCACCATACAGCATGATAAACAGTTGTCTCAAGTTATACAAATTACATTGAGTTATAAGGTGTAGCAGACTACATTGTGAACTAAATACTAGGGTTTAGTAGTGATTTGCTGTGGTAATTAATTTTAATTCTGGACTCAAAGGACAATATTGATTTGTAAATTTTGATTTTAGTTTAATTTTGAGGGATGTCACTAGTTAGGAATGTAGGTCTCTTATAGAAGATGTAGGTCAAGAAGTTACAGTTTTTTTCTTACATTTAACACCCTATTATATGTGAGGGGATTATTTGACCAATGAGAAAAAAGTTTTTGGAGAGAACCTAATTTGGCAACTTCTCAAGCCCAACTCACAGCCTCCTATCATCCTGCAAACGCTCTCCTCACCCAGCCTCAATTCCTCCCTCCCAAGGGCACCACCCACCCCAACTCCTCCACCCTCACTGAATCCAAAGCCACCCATCACCCTGCCCCTTCCCAGTGCCACCTCCCATGCTTCCCTCATCTCCCTCCACAGTGCTGCATTCAACCGTCTACCACACTAGATCCACTGCACATAAAAGCCATCCCCTCCTACCTCAACTTTCAACAAGCACCAACACCCACCTCCAAGAGATAGAGAGAGAGAGAGATCCTAGAAGTCTATCCTGAAACCGCTCAAACAGTGCCTACGAGACAGCATAGAAGTCCTAACCAAGTTCTACAAGCTCATAAGATTAGCAGCACTTCCCTTTTCTGGCAACAAAAATGACACAGCTGCTACCATGATTAAAGAAAGGTCCACCAGAAAAGGCACAAGATGCTTTACCAGGAAACAACTAAAAAAGGTGCTGCCTTTACTCTTAATCATCTCACTTAGACTATGACCTCTTTTTATAGACAACAAAGAAACAAAAGTCGAGTCCCCAAGTTGTCTGCCTTGCTAAGATGTTTATAATTTTAGCAACCACTAGGTTAATAAGTTTGTGTAATCAAACAAACTATCAGTAAGAACAAACCATGACAATATGTGATCTAAATTTAAATAGGTTGAGGGCCCTTCTCAACAAGACCTATTAGTTCCACACACGTGGGAACCACGTAACCCAACGAGAAAAACTATAACTAGTGAACGGTGTGCCTTCACAAGATGCCAAGATTGTTCTACTAGCCTGGCCGTTACCTTCAAGGCAGATTTAGAACAAAATCTCGGCAATCAATTTTTTTGGAAAAGCTAATATAGGTGGTCTATTAGCATGGAATAAAGAGGCCATGTCGCATCATGGATCATACGTGTCAGCCAACATGGCATTAGGATTTTTTGGTGTTGGTTTTGGCTTACATGCCAAGTTTTGTTACCACATGTGACAAATTTTACTCTAGAGATAAATAGGACTTGATTTGGGTTTTCCATATTTGGTTGATTGGAATTTGAATTTAATTTTCTATTTTCTACTTTTAGAAATAGGATTAGGATTGCATCTCTTTATAAGCAAAGCAATACCTACATGACTATTTGAGTGCAATAATATTTTCTATTCCAAAACTTCATCCCTCTCTCCCTTCTATTATTCTAAAAAAATAGTAAAGTTATTGTTCATGCAACTATTCATGTGAACATTAAAGTGCCTACAGCACTGCACTTCCTAACTGCAACATGGTATCTGTTGGGAATAAAGATGGGCCATGTGGCATCCAATAATAGGCCCTCAAGGCCAACGGTCAAAGGGCCCAAGGGACCAAGTTTTGGTTTTGTTTAAGATGTCTAAGTTTACTATTTTTAGTACTTAGGAAAAGTTGTTTTAGGAATTAGTTTTGAGGATTTATTCTTCCTTTTTTAGAGATACGATTTGTTTCCTATTTTTGGGATATGTTCTCTATAAAAGATAGCCTTCCCTTGTAATTTCTTTTGAGCAAAAAAAATATTTCTTATTCGAAGGCTCCTCTCCTCTCTCTCTTCTTCCAACATCATCACCGCCGGCCACCACCAAGGTAGCTAGCCACCTGCGCTACCACCCAAGGCAGTTGGCCTCCACAACAGCCACCGATTGCTCCCTCTCTCTCCCTATTCACCACATGGGTAGACCCCTTGTGGGTTGTTTTCCCACACACAAGGGAGCCGCCACACTCCGGATTGTGCCAATCTTGACAGTATCAAAGCGGACTCTCCTGGCCAACTAAGACTTCACGTGTGAATTGAAGAAGGAGATCTCCATCTCTTTAAGCTTTGCATCGACTTCTTCACCTTTTGGTGACCTTATACACACCCAGATAAACCGAGCGCCTTACACTGGCTCGCGGGGTGTACGAGCAATGACACCAACTTGAATTGAGGGGGGCACATGGAATCCTCTAGCATGCCAAGGAACATCAAGATCCAGTACTTGACTCTCAAGTGTAGAAAATAGACACAAAGACCAGTCTCAACCTTCTAGAAAGTAACGATGGCAGATTCAGAGATCCAAATCAGCACGTTGACACAAGATAAGGCTAAAGTTAAGAAGAGGGTGAAGGAAATCTATTAAGTTATAAAGAGGTTTGTGATCTTTGTGCTTCATTAATGGAACCATCATATCTAATTTTTTATTCTTCTCCAAAAGGGGACATTTTCTTGAAGAAAATGTGTTAAATATCATGCATAGGGTCGCTCACCATTCTATCACTGCAAAAAGTCTTGAAGGCAAGTCTTCACCCTCTCCGACTTCAACTTGAGGGGGCATGTTAGCATGAAATAAAGAGTCCATATGGACTGTCCACGTGGCATCATGGATCATAGCTGCCAACCAATATGGCCTTGGGATTTTTAGTTATTGATTTTGACTTGCATGCCAAGTTTTGTTGTCACATGTGGCAAATTTTATTCTAGAGATAATTAGGATTTGATTTGGGTTTTCCATGTTTGGTTGAGATTGGATTTCATTTTCTGTTTTATATTTTTAGAGATAAGATTAGGATTGCATCTCTTTGGCATGATTATTTGAGTTGCAATAATATTTTCTATTCTAAAACTCATCTCTCCTCTACCTTCTATTCTACAAAAACAGCAAAATACTGTTCATGTTACTGTTCACGTGAACGGTAACATGAACACAATACCATTCATGTGAGCCCACAGCGCTGTGCTTCCTATCTGCAACATAGTCAAAACTTTCATCGTTGGCTTTTTGGACCCAAAAGACTTTTCTACAACCTAAACCAAAAAGCAAGATAGCACAAAGCCAATGAATATCACTATCAAGGGAGGAACATGGTGACATGACTTCTCAATCCTCTATTGGTCTCACGAGAGGCTATCTTATTTAAATGGATGGAACGGTGTCTGAACATCTCTTTGGTTAATAGCCTACCCCCTTGTAGGCAAATAACCACCATTTCCTAGACCCTACACCATCTTTAAAAATTAATTAGACATTACTTGACAAAATGTCAACATTATGCCTAGAAAAAAAGAAAGTAAAAAAAAGAGGGGGGAAAAGGTAAAGCTTTTCTGAAGTGATTTTTGTGATATAAGTACAAATATCAACAGACAGGGTCTTTTATTCCCATTAAAATATATTAGCTTTGAAACAGAAATAGAATGGAGAAAGAGTTTTTATCTGAGAGACAAATACATCAATTCCTAAAACTACCTGGAATGCTAACACCTTCAAAAAAATTACTCCATTAAAGATGAGGGCAGAAGTCATATAACTGGCATGTCAACCCCTTTAGTTACTGCTTTAAAACTTTAAACAAATTAATCAAATGAAGATGAGGGCGGAAGTCATTCTAAAAACCAGCTACAAGATTTTGTATTCTAGTACAAATGAAGTCTAGTAACCTAAGGCAACATAGTATTTAGTTTATGTACTAGACTCTATGAAATAAAAATCTGACAAACAAAACAAGATATTGTATCCTCAATGGAGGAATGGTACTTCAAACAAGAAATTGAAAGTGCACTTACATCTAATATGTATACATCACTTTCCCAAAAAAAAAAATATGGATTACATTGCCCAGAATTGCATGGATCCAAACATTCACAAAAAAAAAAATCAAGACTATGAATTGTTATTCACACAAATGTTATGCAATCATCCACAGAAGAAGAAGAAAAACAACAATGAAGTCCTTCCCAACACCAAGTGGGGTTAACTATTTGGATTCTTTGCCTCTACTCAAATCTATCTTGAGTCATTGCTAGGCTCAAATCGAAGTAACCAATATCTCCAGTGAATATGCTCTCTTCAAACCAAAAAAAAACAAAAAAAAAAAAAATCAAAGAACACTTTTTTGACAGAGAGGGATCACCTAAAGAATGTTTCAGTGAATAATCAACAAATAGAGGAAAAATGACTGAGAAACAAACTGTTTGTTGTCTACCAGGCCAACCATTTTCAATATATTTAATAGGCCACTTCTAAATAATCACTACCAAACAAATACACCAGGTGGAAGATGACAAATATCTGCAATCCAACTAGGGAAGTACGGAGTAACAAATTTTTTTTTTTGAAAGGGGCATTGAATGATTTTCCATAATCCTCTCAATCAAGAGGACATTGCGGCTCCTGTCCTATTTCTATAATATTAGTTATTTAGTCTAAAAGAAAGCCCATGATGCTACCCAATCCTAGCAAACGATAACTCAAGGTTATGAGCAGTTAATTAGTGAAGAAATTTGAAGGAAAACCAATAGAAGTATTTTCAGGATAGCAAGTATGTAGTAAATAAAACCCACCTATCATCTGCATTTCGATTGTCAATTCCACCATTCTCAACCATCAATGTTCCTTCACCTTCAAAGGAAGTTTCTTCTTTGGTCCTTTTCTTCTTCTTTTTCTTCTTTTTATCTGAATTTCCCCTATGCCCGGTAGCAGCAGCAGCTTCCCTATGCAGTGTGAAAAAATGAGGGACAACAAACAGTTAAAGCACGTCACTTTATACTGATATGAAAAATAGAAAAAAGAGTATAAGTCTGAGGTTTATTACTCATGGTCTAGTTCTTCTTTCAAGCCAATAACTTCATGGTTGACAGCATCAGCTTCCTTTACATTACATTCATCTTGGTCTCTAATAGCACCATCCTTGGACTTGTCTGTTGAAATGTTCTCCACAGAAGCCACCTTTCCATTCTCGATGTGAATCTTTTTTTTCTTCTTATGTTTCTCCTTCTTTTTTGTCTTAAATCCATCATGTTTCTCAGGCAAACTCTGATCCCTTTCCTCAGCTTGTTTTTCCAGGTCAGGAACTGTAGCATCAGAAACTGCATTCCTTCCTCCATTCAACTTTTCCTGAGCAGAATTATTATGGCCAACATCTTTTACAGCATCATCACTTTCTTCGCTATTTTTATGCTTGTGCAAAGGGAATATTGGAAAGCCATCTTCATCTTCGCTTTCCACAACCAAAGCACAATTCCTTTTTGCAACAATTTGATGATCAGAATTACAATCATCATCAGAATCATGGACCTTATTCTTCTTTGAACTACGAATATGAGCACCATTCCCTGGCTTCTCATCCTCTATGATTTCTTCAATGATAACTGATGTGCATAAAAAATAATGTAAGTATTTGCCAATCTTAATCGATTCCAGAAATGATTTATCATGAGAAGACTCTTGTCATAGAGGCAAAGTCATGGAGAAATTAGCATGGCAACCAATACCTATAAAGAAATGCATCTACTCCAACTCAGGATTGAAGTTAGCCTCAAATTCATATTAGCCTAAACCTTTAGCAAAACATCTGTATCAATTAAATTGGCCAATGCTACGCATCTTACTTTTCTCTTTTATTTCAGAAAAAGCATCTTAATTTTGCCAAAGCCTACCTAACCATCACTCATCATAGACACTGAAGTGGGAATGGAACCAGTAAAGAGAGGGTTTCCCTTGGGCTTGCAGTATTACTATTGTAGGGAAATGTGCTCAGCATGCTTACCTCCACTATTGGGAATCGGTGAGTCCAATGATGGAGTGGATTCAAACATTTCAATATCACCATCATCAATGAAGTCATCTTCATATTCATCTTCTTCATTGTCAAAACTTCCAGACTCATCCGTCTCTGTATCGGCAATGTCTTCGCCATAAGAATCACTTCTGTACAAGTCAAGGATACACTTCTGCGAACCAGGGAACTCTCATACTAATGATTGGCACAATTCAAGCAGTATTGGAAAAGATGTTCATGATCAAAAACATAAAGCAGAAAGTCATTTCGAGTTTACAAAGTAGATGATCAGAATAAAATGGTTGTAAAGAAAGTTACAGTCTGCATATTTTTGCTCAATAGAGAACATTGGACAAACATTAAACTGAAAAATGAACATGAAAATTAGGAAACTTCTGTAAAAAGGTGATTAAATGAAGATGCAACCACATCTTTTCAGACCCTCAAGAATTACAGCATAACTTCAGATGCCAATTTCAAGTGGGTGCACTTGTTTTGCAGAAATGGAATTGCGATGGAATAAAGTTAAGAATGGATGAACTGAGGAATGTAAAGGAATGATCAATTCCATTACATTGTTTGGTTCGGAATGGAATCATCAAAGAGGGATTTAATTCCTTTCACATGTTTGGTATAGAGTAGGAATGGCAATGGACTTTTTTGCAGATATGATCCATAACTTCAAGAAAGTACGATTTCCCATACTGTAATTGAAATTAAAAAGTGTGAAAACAATTTAATTTCAATTTAGAAACGCATGTCTATATGCTCTTCAAAATCCATGCTATCAATTTCTACCTAAGAAAGCAACTCTCCATAAGGCATATGCCAAATGATCTTTTACTTCCCCCTTCCTGTCTCTCCCTTCCCCCTTCATTTTCTCCTTCCCCATGTCCTAGTATTGTCCCCGACACCCCTATTTAGGCCCATCATCTCTCCACCTACCCATTGCCTCCCCATCTGTTATGGTGCCCCCCCTTCCTCTTCTAGAGCTCCCCCAACCACACTATCCTCATGTTGCTGCCTCCGTCACCACTACTACCACTACTCCCCTCCACCACCCTCTCCTCCTCCCTAAACAAAATCGTTGCCACCACATTGGCCCACTTTCCTCCACTGCCACATCATCACCATCAGCCTAGCAACCTCGGCCTTCGCCTCCGCCCTCGCCTCTACCTCCTTCTCCCTCCTCCACACCTCCTCCTCAGCCTTCTCCACCCTCCTCCTCAACTCCTCATCCTCTATCCTATACACTGCCAGCTCCCTCTCCTTCTTCCACACCCTCACCTCTACTGCCAGCATCTCCTTCACAGCCTTGTCGCTTCCCCCCAACCCGTCCTCCATCACTGAGCTCACTTCACTCTCCTCCATCGCTTTCTCCAGGAACACCGTCAACTGCACCTTTAGCTTCCATAACTCCTCCACATTCCCAGCCGCACCTCCAGGTGCACCCCACAAGCATGGTGACCAGCGGATGCAGCGACATGCACCAGAAGCTCCCAAGCTCACAGCCAGGGCAATTCAGCTTGGTGACAACATGCATGCACAGAGGCAAACCCAAGGGCTCACGTGGCTTCGATCTCATCCTACAAAAAAACATACAGCTGCTCCAGCCATACAATGTCACCATCGACACTACCGATCATCTCCCCTCAATAGCACTACCCAGCCAACCATTGCTGCCTCCTTGATGGACAAGGTGATGATTGTGCCAAAGGTGGTGACCATGTGCTTGGAGCACAATAAATTATAGGAAAGCAGAGGATGGAGTGGTGTGCCTGCAAGTGTTGCACACAGAGGTGGTGACAATATCTACTAGATGGCTTTGGGTTGAGGGGATTGTTCAACGAAGGTGGATTGTGCAAGGTAAGAGAAGACAACAGGGAGGGGAGCACAAGAGACGAGAAGGAGTCAAGGAGCACAAGTGGGGAGAGGGAAGGGTGGGACAAGCATTACTGGGGGAGTGGATTAGGGATCCTAGTATTAGCCTATTAGGTAATCCCATGTTCATTAAATGTCAAAGCATACATTTAATGAACATTGGTGATCTTTCTTATGGAAGGTGGATTTCACAAGGCATATAACTCTGTGACTTGGAATTTCCCATGGACCTCATTGGTTTGGAGGAGAATTCTAAAGTGGTGGATTTAGTCAATAAAAAAATGTATCATCACTATCCCTTTTGAGCTTGTACTTGATGGAAATGCAACAGGTGGATAGATAAAACATGAAGCATTTGTCAAGGGCACAAAGATGAGGGGTTCCACTTGAGCTTCATCGCTTTGTGCTGGCAGTAAACACTTTGGCAACCAACTCTTTTGTGGCTTGTTCAACAAGTCTTTTCTCTAACTTCTCAACTCTTGGAGATACTCAATTGACAGTTCCCCTATTGCAATATGTAGATGACACCCCATTCTTTTGTGGAGGGTTCTACAGCGAAGTGAGGATGTAGTGGCTTTGGTAAAGATGCTTGGTGAAGCATCTCGCATTTTAATTAATTTTGGTAAATATACCCATATCATGCTTGGAATGGAGAGCAAGGTGACTACATTTGGTGCTATATTGACTACTCCTGGGGGAATCTTGATGATTCCCTATTTGGGCTTAAGATTGACTACTTCTACCCTTCATTTGTAAGATTTAATTTTGAAACTAGATGGCTAGAGGTCCAAGATTCTTTCCAAATGGCACCAAATGCTCACAAAGCCGTGTTGGCCATTACAATAGTCTCTTAAATGTGCTTTCTTTGTCCATCACAGGATATGGTCGGCAGGACAGAAGCTATTGGCAAGAGGTTCTTCTGGAATGGCACTAATTGTGTTTCCAATGGGGGATATCTGGTATCTTGGACAAAGGAGACTCGCCCGTTAGTTAAGGGGGAGATGGGGATTAGAAGGATCTATAATATGAATGTCACCTTGCTAGCAAAGAGATGCACAACAGTAATATATGGAGATTCTAACTTAGCCATTACAATGTGTATGATTTGTATAGATGGGCCATTAGCTACATGTGTCGGTATCGGGTAGGGCAGGCCCAATCCTTTTAGCTATCTGAAAAAAATGCACTTGACCCGTCACTTTAAAATCCAGGCCCAACTCAGTCTATTTAAAACAGGTCAAGCTTCACCTACTTGTCAAAAGGCTAGAATTTAGATTAAAAGCCCGCAAACCCATGTATTTACATGCCCACTTACCAATAAAGTCCAACGAAACATTGATCCAAGGAACTTAAATTCATATAGATGCATGCACGTGAATACATCTAACTTGTGGGAAGTTGGATTGATCTTTCAAATCACATACCTTAACCATTTATTAGCATGTTGGGCTTAACCCACTTGCTATTGGGCTAGGATCTTAATTTTTGACCCACATACAACCCAATAAGGTCAAGTGCCCACAAGCACAATGAGTACCTATAGCTCGATGTCCTGACTTACTTAACAGGAAGAGCAATGCCTTACCTCAGGTGTTAATTCTAGGGGATTGCTTAAATTCTTTTCTGCAACTAGGTGATTTCTTCACCTCAATGTTGTTAACAGACTGGCATTTAAATTTAGAAGGATGATTCATGTCTCTTGGGACCTATCCATCTAAACTTTACTAATTTGTTCAATCTAGCACTCAATAAAAAGACAACTGATGATCAGCATGGACCTTTAGCATCGAGACATGAAAGTTGGAAACCCCCATTTCTCTCAAGACCTTCAGATGGCCGAAGCAAGGAGCCAATTTAGTGGCATGTAACTTGTAATGGCAAATGGAATCCTAGAAACAAACAATCTCCTGATCATGGTCTAAGCAGAAATTTCCGGTTCACTTCATCACCATATGCTCATTTAGGAGGATATGGTATAGAAATCATTTTCCCAAATATACATTGCACGTGAATTCTTCCTTCAAATAAACCAATGAACCTTTGGCGAGAACTTCAGGTAGGCTTTACTGATCAAGACTTGCAAACGCGAAGGAAAGAACAAATATCAGACAGAACATATAGAACAAGTGATTCAAAAAGCTACTCGAATATCGCAAGGATACATATCGTCTTCACTGCCTGCGTTTCTGTAACCCGAATAATAACCAGATAGATGGATGCTCCTCGGCCCAATGACCGAGAACACAACATCGTCTTCCTCCTCGAACTCGAGGTCCAGGCCGCAGGACTCCGTCTGGTTGGGGATGAGGGAGCAGAGAAAGATCGGGCTCCTATTCCCAACGTTGCACTGGAGGACGCTCCTCTTCGTCGAGCTCCCGTTCCCTATCATCGCCTGAACCCAAATCCAACATCGCAACAGCTCAACGCAAATAATCCCACGCATATCATCCGAGATATCAACTAACCGCAATCCAAGATTCGATCTTTGGTGCTATACCTGCGTGATCCGGAGCCTCCCACGCGACTGGTCGGTCGCATGGGTGTAGGGCTTCCCCGGTTTCACCTCAACTCCTGCGAGCACAAGGCGTCGACGTTAGAAACCCTAGAATCTGGTGCCATAGGGAGCTTAACGGAAAAATGGCGCGAGATGGATCCGCCAAAGGGGTGAGAACTCTCACCCCAAAAGGCCATTTCCGATCGGAAGGGGTCCTCGGTTGCGACTAAATCGGTTCAATCTTGGAGGGTTCCGAAAGGAGCTGAGGGGTCGCGGTTGCCAAACCCTAATGGTCGGAGTTCTACGTGGCGTCGTCGGAGACAGAATTGGGTTTCTTCCTTTAGACTAAAACCCTAGGCAGTCCCCGAAAATGTTGGACGTTTAGAGGCGCGACCATATTAGCGAATGTGTTTGAAAATTTGCGAAGATGCCCAACTCTTCCGTTCCGGTATTTTGATCTCATTTTCAAATTCAACGACAAATACAATCGAACCTTTTCTTTTCTTACACTAATTGGAGTTAGTTAAATGGATTTTTTTATTATTTTTATTTAAATTAAATTAAATAAAATCATATTTAATAATTTCTTTTTAATATTTATTTAATTTTCCTCGTCTTTCATAATTAGTTCAACCTCTAACTCCTTACATCTCCCAATTGAGTTATTTAGGCGGTGTTTGTTTGATATGTTAAGTGTTTAACATGCCACTCAACATGCCTGTAATTATAGATGGCGAGTTAAGTAAACTTAACACAGGCTAAAGTTATTCCACTCTTTCCGTGGAATAACTTTAGTACGTCAAAATATCCAAATAAGTTAACTCACTTATTCAACTATTTATTCCACTTTTTCTTTATTCCACAAACTTATTCCTCCTACCAAAGGTTTCATAACCGCACACCAATCTTTACATCTTCTTTTTACCTCAAACATCTTTTGCATGTGCTAATAGTTGACGACCCAACATTTAAAGCAATAAGCACAACAAATCTTACAATAGTTCGATAGTACTTTTTTTAACTTTCAAAAAATCCCTCTTATCACATAGATGCTGACAAAAAGAAAATAGAAAATATCAAAGGAGTTTCCCTCCTCTTATCCAATTCTATGTTGGGGTTCAAAGGAAAGGAGGGGTTGGGGTTTATGCATATGTGATGGTAATTAACACTCTAAATTTTTTATTTCCCTTATTTTGATATTATAGTCTCTTTTAATTGGCCGTACAAATTGTATGTCTACTTTCAAAAGGAAAAAAAAAAGTATTTAGTTTAATAGAAGAAAATTAGTTCAACACAAAAGTAGATCTATGATTTATAGATACAAGAAAGTGTGAAATAAATATCATAAATGTAAAACATCCAATATCGAATAGAAAATTAAATCGAGAGAGAAAGCACAATAAAATAAAGTTAAAACAATAAGATAAAATAAGGGCACAATGCAAAATATGTTCTTATGATCCTCCCATATCATCATGATTTATCAAAATTAGAAGATAAAAATTTCACTTAATTACTCTTTACTCTCCTCTTTCTTTGCTATTCAATAATTCTAATCGCGAACTTCTTTCTTATCCATCATTGTGCACCTTTGTATCTTATTAACGAAAAAAAAGAAAACTTTCTAATCTCATCACTCACTCCACTATCCAATGATTTCCTTGCTTCTAATTCCCTCCTATGTTGGTCCAACCAGGCTATCAACCTCACTGCATTAGCACCATGAACCCATTATAAATATCATCTTATTGCACTATTAGTATCTCCATCATCCCTCGACCTTGCTAATCCCCTCTCTCTCTCTCTCTCTCTCTCTTTGATAGCAAGTGATAACCAAGATCTCTGCATGATTTTCCAATCAAGATCAAGAGAAAGATCAATGCAAAATAAAATCAAAGGCAAAAGAATAAAAACAAGCTCTTGTCTTGCTTGCCTCCCACGGTCCAACTGCCTTCAATAGTGCTAATAGTTGTCATGTGGGGTGTCCATCCATCCACTATTCGAAATAAGATAACCTCCTGCTGATTTAGATGAGTGGTAGTGGAAAATATCAAGTTAATTTTGATTCAAGAGTATTTGGTTGGGTATAGTAATAAGTGATAGAGTTAAGTACAATAGATTTGATAAGTGAGTTGATGTATTTTAAAATATAGATAATATTATTGTATTTAATTTGAGAGTAGATGTGGTAAGTAAGTTATAATATATTTTTTTTTTATTTAAGAGTAGGGGATAGATATGATGGGTAAGTAGAAGATAAATGAGATAGATGTTTAATGGCGGTTTGATGGTAATGTGACATGAGTTGAGAGGGTTAGAATAAACTTTGTTACTGTAATAAATAATACTAGTACGTAAGAAAATATCTATTGAAAATCCACGTCTAGATAGGGCGTTCAATATGTGAATGTAAGTTTCAGTCAACTCGATTCGAAAAAAAATGGGCTAACTCGACCTGCCTTAATTCAAGTTCGAGTTTGGATTTTATAAAAGAGGTCTGATTGGATTCAGGTATAAAATTAGATTCATACCTGTTAACTCAACTTGATACCTTGACTCATATACGTAATTTATATTATGTACATATTATTGATTTTTTAATGTTATGTGGTTATTTTTTTATCGGTGAAAATAACTTATATATTCTATAAATGCTATCAATAATATGATAATTATATTTGAATTTTGTTATAAAATTATAATGAATTGTGTTATATATATATATATATATATATTTATTTAATTTTATTATGAATTTTATTTATAAATAGATATCGGATGAATTAATGGATACCAATACGAGTATAAATTTTAAATTTTCTACCTGATGAGTAAGTAAATAAGATGGGTGTAAACTTTATAAATCAATAAGAGTACGAACCTAACCGAACTCGATCACACACGCACATCCCTGGTCTCTTCACTCTCTCCCCACCACCCCCTTCCCTCCGCACCGCCCCCATCGTTCCATCGATGGACGCCCGCCCTCTAGTCCTGGTTCTAAGCCCCATGACCCCTTTCCAGGAGTCCATTCTCTCCCGGAGGCTCCGCTTCCTGAAGCCGTGGGAGTCGGAGTCCCCGCGGGAGGAGTTCCTCGCGGCCCACGCGGGGTCCGTCCGCGCCGTCCTCAGCGCCCTCCTCGCGCCCGTCGACGCGCGGACCATCGCGCTCCTCCCGCGCCTCGGTTGCGTCGCCACCACCAGTGTCGGCGTCGACCACATCGAACTCGCCGAGTGCCGCCGCCGCGGCATCGCCGTCACGAACGCCGGCACCACCTTCTCCGAGGCCGTGGCGGAGTACGCTGTAGGGATGCTGCTCGACGTCCTCCGGAAGGTCTCCGCCGCCGACCGATACGTCCGGCGCGGCATGTGGAAGACGAGCGGGGATTACCCGCTCGGCCACAAGGTGAGGTTGGGGTTTAAGTGTGGTTATCAAGTTGGCCACAAAAACTCTAAAAACGTCGTTTGCGAAGATGAGTGATGGAAACGTTCAAAGAAACAACAAACTCACGGGGCCGTTTGGAGTAGGAGTAGAAGCTTGGATCGGCAGCCTTGAAAGTCATGCATCGCAGCTTTTTGCAAATTTTGTATCTGTTGATCGCGATTCACGACTTTTGCTCTAAGTAGCAGCTTCCCATAGCTTGGTTTTTACGACAGCATTTCCAAAAGATACCCAAGGCATCTTCTCTCAGAGGTAACTACGCAGGCTGCCTCGTAAGCAGGGAGAGAAGCCACATTTTGACTGAAATTTATTGTGCTGCAGTTGAATAGAAACAACTCTCTAGGGGGTGTTTGATACGTGGGTTAAGTGTAACTTGTGTTTGGCACAAGTTGTTTCGGGTTGGCCTTGCACTGGGTTAAGGATGTGAGACTTGACGCAACTCTTGTTTTGCACCCCTTTCCTCACGTAGAATAAAAATGTTCCACTATTTATTGCCTAAAATCGGGCACTTAACCCGCTACCCCTATGACACAACCCCGGCCCCATGCCCCCTCCCCCGCCCCCTCAACACTAATTGCCTCCTTCTTACCCCCTTTGAATTAAATTGCATCGATGGTATTTAGGTATGAACATGTAATATTTGAGTTTTGAAGTAAATTGCATTGGTGCTATTTGAATTTTGAATCATATAATCACCCCCTTATTTTTAACTAATTATAACCGTGGAAACTACTACTTATTGTATTATTTATTTCATGAACCAAACACTCTAAGTGAAATAATTCCACTTTATTCCTCAACAAGACACCAAAAGCTACAAAATACCATAACTCACTTATCCTGCAATTTTATTTCACTCATACTTATTATACAAACCTATTCTTCTTACCAAGCACTCCCTTTGTGTTTAAATTGTCAAATTGTGCCTAAGCTACCACCTAAACAAGGTCCAGTGGTTTTGTTTAAGAGATTGAAGTTCAAATCTTATTGTTTTAGAAAGAAAGTGGGAAGAGTTGCTTTTCATGTAACATTACCACATGGGCTTCGAGTGAAGAGGTTTTAATGTTGAAAAGGGTACCGAATCCAGGTTGAATTTGGTGTGGGTCAGGCAGATCGACACAGATTTTGTTTTACGATGCCACTTGAATTCAACTCCTTGACTAATGCCCATCCTTGGTAACTCGATCGAGCTTATGGATCTGAATCCTCTACAATGCTCTTATGTGTTGCAAAGTACTACAACGTGCATGATGGTAGGTGAGAGGTCGTTGTCATTGCTGTCACTCTGCTGGGCTGCACCAACTATTGAGGAAAACAACTGCCAGTTGTCTTTTTTGTCGGAGGCAACGTCGTCGATTAATCAAGGTAAGGAACCCTTCTCTTCCGATCATCTTTTAGTGAGGAGAGCCTAGCTCTCTATACCTCTCCTTCCTCTATTTGTATCGAGGACTTAGGTTTCTTCCTTAGGAAGCATGGACTAGATGGGGTTGGGTATATCGTAGTGGGCAATTGGCTATGGCTGTGCTTGCCTAGATAGGGGAATAAATTTCTTATTTGTAAGTACCCCATTGAGAATGGTCTCTACCTCCCCCTAATTCCTTTCGTTGTTTCGTTCTTTCCTGCTATAATCTTGCCCTTTCACAACTAGGGTTGAACTGTTGGCCCATGTTGAATGCTTTCCTGGTTATTTGTTTCCATGTCCAGGTGGTTCCTTCATTGGACTTCTTATGGCATTTCTATGGGGTCTTTCCCCAGAAGGCCAAGAAGGGGCATCCCTTTATTGGGACTTATTCCTTCCTTCCCCAAAAGGCTGGCTTTCGATTGGTGGACTTGTTGTACAACCTTAAGGGCTTCGGTCGGCATTTCTTTGTTGTCAATAATGGGGAGCATTGTTGGCAAGGTTTGGCTAAACGGGATGTTCGATTGGACTTAAGCTTGCAGTTGATGACGGAGATTGACGTCGTGGAGGGCTTTGGTACTCTCTCCCGATAGGAGCTCACCTGAAAGGATGTTTGGAAGATCCTCTTGTGGTTCGGGGATTAACATCTAGACGAAAGTGAGCAACCAGGCACTTTGCTTTCTGTTCTCATAGTGTTACTTCGACCTTTATCTTTATGTGTAGCCTTCCTTGCATTGAGGACCCATATGCCCTTTGAAAAGAAGAGGGGTGTTGGGTCCTCTTCTAGTGGGTAGGGTAGTCGTAAAAAAGGTGGGTAGGTAGCAGCGCTCGGGGTGGGGTGTCCCCTTCTCGAAGGGAATCTTTGTGCATTTGCCCTGTGTTGAAGCATGCATTAGTGAGCTCTTATGTTGGAGAAGTGTTATGTCTCCTCTTCGACCTGAAGAGTCTGAGCGACCACCTTCCGAGTTGGTTCCCTTTGGGGGGAGTCGGCTGCAATGGTGCCTTCTTAGGGATCACTTAAAACTGAGGCTCAGGTAGGTGGTAAGAACTTGTCGACGCAGTGATTGTGTCGTTGATGCGGGCGGCTGCTCCTTGCCAACTGGAATCGGGGGAGAGGGGGGACATGAGTGACAATGTCGTTGATAAGCTTTCTCTTAGCATGGCAATGAGGCCCTCTTGAAAAAACATGTACGGCCATGCTGTGGCTAGGCTGGGAGCATCTACGTCGGGGGGGGGGGGGGTGGGTGGGGAGTTGCGGGCGA
Organism: Thalassia testudinum; assembly: GCA_037157565.1. Taxonomy (NCBI): domain Eukaryota; kingdom Viridiplantae; phylum Streptophyta; class Magnoliopsida; order Alismatales; family Hydrocharitaceae; genus Thalassia; species Thalassia testudinum. The sequence continues at coordinate 20,329,692 of JAZHRO010000013.1, forward strand.
CAACTGACACACCCTTTTGTTGGGATTGTCTCTGTTCCACCAAGGGGAAATTGGTCACAAGGTACCTTGCATCACAGGTGTCTTCTCGTCAAGGGTAGCGGGCTTGCTTCCTTGCCCCTTTATCTTCAAGGATTCAGAGCTGCTTGGTTAGGGTGCTCCTAGGTTGCCCTTCTATTTCTTACTTGAAGGGGAGCAATTGGCAAACCGCTCTATTTGAGAGGAACGAGAGTGGGACATGGTCTACTTCTTCGACATTGAGGTGGATTCAACGAAGGTGGTTGCCATCCTGAAGAAGGTGCGAGAGCAGGTCCTTGACGTTGTTGGCTGTGAGGTTCTGGAGGTTTGCTTTGATGCATTCGATAAGGTCAACCTCCAAATGGAGAGCAAGGTGCTGGAGCTCCTTTCCTCCAGCATCGATTGGGTGATGATGCCTTGTGCATTGATGCACTTATGGAATGTCTCCTGCCATGTGGTAAGATTCATTCCCCTCCACTTCTCCCTTTTATTGGTGCTTGTCTTTGGCTTGACTTGTGGCTTTTGCCTTTGCAGGTTGAAGTTGGTCACGATATCCTCTATGGGGGAGTCTTGTTTATGCCACCTTCGGGGGGTTGCCTTTGCGATGGAATAGGTGACATCCTGGTAGATGTCACTTTCATTGACACCTGGGCTCTCCAGACGGAGCGAGATGAGGCCTAGGCATCTCGGGAGAAGGCAGAGGAGGGAGATTGAGAGGCAATCGGAGGGTGATGGAGCAAAGCTTGCTTTGCTTGCATAAGGTGGTTGCCATGGTTGTGGTGGAAATTGTGACCCACCGATTGAAGCTGGAGGAGTCTCAGAAGCCCAGAGAGAAGCTTCACTAGCCGGTGAAGGCTCAGGATCAGGGGCTCCTTAAACTTAACGTTGTGCTCAAGCAATAGTAGGCACTCAATGGTAAGCATTGGAGTAGGCTCAGAAGCTCTAGGAGATGGCTGGCATCCTCTTTGTTGGGCTTGCTGCCAAGAGGGAGGAGCATGCGAAGGCCTTCGGTAAGAACTTGCCGTCTTTTTGTATGCTCCTTGTTTGTCCTTCACCTCATGTCAGACAGCTTCTAATAGGCTGAGGGTGACTTGCATTTGCTTCTTATTCCTATCAAGCTCGTAGAACTGGACCTCGTAAGGAGGGGGATTCACCTTAAGCGGGATCTGGGCCCTGTAGACCATGTTGAATGGAGTTTCGCTTGTAGCAGTCTTTTGTTTCATCTGGTAGCTCTAAAGCACATAGGGTGGTTCTTTCGCCCACTTGCCCTTGGCACCATCAGGCTTCCTCTTAAGGGTAGCGATGATCGTTCGGTTGGCTATCTTTGCCCGCTCACTTGCTTGGGGGTGAGCGATGGAAGTGAATTTAGCCTGATGCCCTAGTCCGCGTAGAAGTCCTCCAAACATCTTGATGTGAATTGATTCCATTGTTCACCACGATCACATAGGGAATTTTGTAGCATCATATGGTGTCTTTATGGACAAAATTCACCACTCGTTTTGCGTTGGGGCTGGCCATGGCGTCCGCCTCAATCCACTTGGGAAAGTAATCAACCGCTACTATCGTGAACTTTTGGGTAGGCATTACGGGGAAAGCTCAATGAAGTCCATTCCTCAGCGCGTGAATGGCGTGGCAGCTCTTATATTTGTCATCTCTTCAGGTAGGGCACGCTGGACATTGGCAAATCGCTGGTACTTGTTGCTCCTCCAAGTACATTCCTCGGCATCCCGGGTAATTTGAGGCCAAGAGTAGCCGTAGTGGAGTCTGGCCGCCGAAGCCTTTGGTCCCTTGTGGTTGCTGTAGACTCCTGCATCGATGCCTTGGAGGGCTTATTGGGGGCATCTGAGCAAGGGGGTTGAATGCTCTCTCTTGTAGAGAATCCTGTCGAGGACGTACCTTGCGGCCTTCAGGCGGAATGCGTTTTGGTTGGTTACCTTGCCTGGAATGACTCTATCTTGGAGGTACTTGAGGATGGGGTTCATCCATGTGTGTTCTCCCTGATTGATTGCCATTACTGGGTTTAGGCAAATGGAGGGGGTTGTCAGGTCCTCGATGTTGACATTGTCGTCCTTTCCTAATTGGATGGTGGACGCAAGCTTGTTAAATGCGACCATCGGGGGTTCTTCACCTAAGGTACCGTGTTGATGTGTATCGGGTGGAAGTTCACTAGGCTGAGGTGAGCTTCCCTTGCGTAGAGGGCCATAGTTGGGTCCTTGGTCTAAGACTCGCCTTAGACCTGTTGGGTAACCAGCTGGGAGTTTGTGAACACGTTAACATTAGTTGCCTCCATTATCTTGGCGAGGCATAGCCTTGCCAAGAGCGCCTCATACACCATGTTTGTTGCATTGAACATGAGGTAGATAGCATACTTTCCAATGCATCCATCTGGGAATGTGAGTGCAACCCTCGTGCTAGCACCACTTTTTGGATGCGTTGTCCATGTGCAATCGGTAGGTGTCGCTAGCTAAGGATGATGCGAGGCTGAGTTTTGCCACAAAATCAGCAAGGACCTGTCCCTTTATTACTAGAGGGGATTGGTACTTTATGTTGTATTCCTCCAACTCGAGCACCCACCTTGTCTGTCAGGGGGAGCTGAATGGCCCGACAAAGCATCCTTCGCAGGGGTTGATCTGTTAGGACCATGATTGTGTGCGCTTGAAACTATAATCGTAGCTTTCTAGTGGTGTTGATGAGAGCTAGGCCCAACTCTATTGGGGAGTACTTGGCCTTTGCTCCTTGATAGGTCTTGCTTATGATGCATGCGGCCTTTTGTATCCCTCCTCCACTAGGGCCACGCTTATGACTGTATTGGAGCTGATCAAGTAGAGGAAAAGCGATTATCCTTGCTTGGGGGTCATTAGGACGAGTGGGGATTGGAGGTGCTCCTTGATTTACTCTAGTGCCTCCTGACATTAGGGTATCCAATGTCTGACAGAGTAACCCAGTTCCACCACAAGGGGTGTATGTCTGGGGAGGGGCTTTAACCCTTGAAGTATAGACTACGAGAATGTTCAATACATGCCCTCCGAATATAGGGTGGCTAATATCCTCTCCCTCTAATACAAGGTCCCCTTTTATAGGGTTATGAAGCGCATGTCCTTTGGGGGAGCTCTCTTAGGCTCTTTCCTTATGGGGGTACATGCATTGTGTAAAAAGGTTAGGGGGCAACCTATAACAGACTGTTGGCCCTTTCCAGACCTGCTCTGTAACTGGAGGGGCAACCTTGGCAAGTGCAATAGAGCGGGTTGTACGTCATGTTTGGCGCCCAAGCCACAACAAGAACACAAAAATGTCACAAAGAACAAAAGGGGCTTGGTTGGAAGGACTTCGATGCTGCTACTCTGGATCCTCGATTACTGCCTTACTCCACCGCCACACTTGGCCTTTCCACCTAGGTGCTTGGTGGACTTAGCAATCGAGCCGATTGGACAATCCAGGTGGTTTGAGTAGGCCTACCTTGGAGGTTTTTGCTCGGTTTGAGCAAAACCCATGTGGGGCTATTTGGGAGGCTTTTTGCTTTGCCTGGCAAACCTAAGTGAGGGGGTGCTCGAGTAGGTTGTGGTGGGGCATCTCTGGCTCGCGCAACCAAGGTTTGTCCGCCTAGTTCCAGGCTTGGGCCTACATTTGCTTAGGCCAAAGAATTCGTGGGTCTTCATCTAATGGGTTGGACTTTTCTGCCCTCATCACCCATATATAATGACTTATTTGCATTTTAGCATCTCATGAGAGAAAAGCGGGAGATCCATTTAAGTAGTCTGAGTTTTGGCTGACGACGGCTGCAAGGCTCCAAAATTTCACCCTTGTTAGGAAAGGCTAGAAAAATAATAAACGAGGCCGATCCACTGACTATTAAGTGAACATGCCATAAATCACCTTTTATATTTTTTTGAAAAGAATTAGAAAAATGTTACACGTCACGGATTTGTGCAATTTGATTGTGCACCTGTGGCTTCATTATACTGAGGGCCATGTTATCTGCAATGTACATGGACCATTTTAGAGGATCAAAATCCAAGCTCACCACCTCGATGCTTTGGATCTAGCTGGTCAACCAATCCAAATCAATGTCAGCGTAGTTCATCCAAGTTTGATCTAGTTGATAGTGTGTGAAGGAAATCAAGAGAGGTGAAGAAGGTAAGAGTGCAGATTGGACTCTTGTAGGATGATTTTATCATTATTATTATTGAAAAGCCTGTACGATGACTTTTTACTCTCTTTTGTAGAGAATTTACAAGAACTTTCTCCATCATGTCACCACTCAAGCACCTGATATCCCATTTCAAATTCCTCATTACTTCCCATATTTATTCATGAGTTATTCTCTTCCATTCATGTTCGAGAGCCGTTTACTGTGTGTGTGTGTGTTTTTCTGGATTGAATTTTGGCCAACGGATCCTCAAAAATGAGTTTTGATAATTAGAAACCTTGATTAACACTAATCAACCCAAGGGCTTGAGATGGGTTTAGTTAAAAATTCATATTCACTGAGAGGAATTGATCCATGACAAAAAAAAAAAAAAAAATTATGCTCATCATCAGTATTTGTGTCCATGACAAAAACATTAATGTTTTATGTTCATCGGTATGTCTCTTCGTGACTGCAGTTGAGTGGCAAGCGGATTGGGATCCTTGGCCTTGGAAGCATTGGGTCTCTAATTGCCAAAATGCTGGAAGGCTTTGGCTGCGTGTTGTCATATAATTCTAGAGCAAAGAAGCCCTCCATCTCATACCAGTACTTCCCCACCGCAATTGAATTGGCTGCACAGAACGATGCCCTGATAATCTGCTGTAGTCTCACCGATGAGACACGCCACATCGTTGGAAGGGATGTCCTGGAGGCTCTGGGCAAGCATGGCATCCTTATCAACGTTGGTCGTGGCATGTTGGTGGATGAGAGGGAGTTGGTCAGGTGCCTGAAGGAGGGGGTGATTGCAGGTGCTGGCCTTGACGTGTTCGAGGACGAGCCCCACGTCCCATGGGAGCTCTTTGAGATGGACAACGTGGTGCTGTCGCCCCATGTCTCGGTCACAGAGGAAGCTTTGCAGGACTCGATGGATCTCGTCGCGAGGAACTTGGAAGCATTCTTCTCAGGCAAGCCACTGCTCTCCCCAGTCTCCTTGTGATGGCATGAACTGGAGGGATGTACCATGTGATTGCCACTGGTCATTCTTTTGCTTTAGTTGCAGTTACCACTTGACGTTAAGAATGCTATTCGGTAGTATGTTTTCCGTTGGTACCCACAGCAGATTTGTGGAAGTGTGAATCACTGGTGCTTTCTCAACATTTGTTGTATCTTATTTTTCGGTGCTGCCAGTCCTTTTCTAGCCGCAGATATGCCTTTTTGTACTTTGTCCTTTTATGGCTCCTGTTGTCCTTTGGAGATTGTATGTCATGTAAGATATCAAGCATTCGGATGGTCCCCGAAATTTAATTTTACAGGGGTAGTGAAATATCATGGTTTTGAATTCAGTGGCATGTAAGATTTGGCAATGAACATGATACTTACCAAACATGTTTAAGCCAATTTACATAAACAATAAATTTAAAAAGTAACGTCGTATTCTTTATGCTGTTCTCTTTTCGAATATAAAAGAGACGATTGCTGAAACATGCATTTCACCAAAAAGGATGGGGTTGCTTTTAGCTACAGATGTCTAATTTGGTAGCGAGTGCTCGTCATGGAGATTATTAGCGAGGATCAAAGGTACACGGGGACATACGCGTGGGCATTCTGTGTAAATGCACAGGGTTATCTCTTAATACAACTATCATTCTTAACTTGACATCAGTGGTAGGTAAGTTAAGTGGTGTCAAGTGGAGATTAATTCTTCTTAATTTGCCTACTAAATACCCCCCCGGAGTACAATCTAAAGAGAAGCTCAGTGTAAAACCTCACAAAACACTTCTCAATTTTTACCTAATCCCCTATCTCACCACTTGAAAGGGTGATCCACTCAATTAGATTTTTCAAATCATGGTTCATTACATGAAGATGATAATACTTTGTATTCCTAGTTTCACTCTCCATCCAAGTATGCATGGATCTTTCATGTGAATGTATTTCCTCCTTTGATACTTTATCATGTTTTTTACTCAACTCCATCCCTCTGCAGCAGCTGCTCTATCGAACTAACCCCCTATTTTTTGTTTGTTGCCTCCAATTATTTGTTGCATCGCTACTCCACTTTCTGTGTTCTACTTCACCTCTTTCCCCTTGATCCAAACATGTGTCCACATTGTTGTGACAAAATTAAGGTGTGAGGATTGCTGCTCGTCCTATACGCGACGGCCTTAGCTCTCCATGATCACCTGTATGGTCATAGTGCCTTTGTCATTCTATAAATATGAGGGTAGAGGTTACCCTAAGATAATTTGAGTTCATCTATTATTCATCATTTCTCTTCCCCGCCACCCAATACTCAATATCACATTATCATGGAAAATAGATTCTTATCTTGATATTAATCTATAGATTTTCTTCTCTTTGATATTGATATAAATAGAGTAATTGATATACTCTATTTTGTATCAAATTGACTTCATTTTTACGGTTAAAAGTGTAGGTTTAAGTTTTATCCTTCAAGGGTGATCTTTGGAAAAGTTATCGTGTCTCCAAACAGTAATCATTTTGAGGTAGACATTAGCTCATTAGGTTTTATTTATTTGTTAAAAAAATATGCTTATAAAATCATGATATATTTAGTTGCCAAACCATATACAACGATGCTATATATATATAGCAAAGCAGTGAATAAAAATGTTATTCAATGTGTATGTGGTACCATGCCTAAATAGCAAAGGCAACTTAAATGGACCTGACTAACAATCCAAGTTGACCTACAATCGGGTACAAGCTCATCTACAAAAATAAATGAGCAGCCACGTGTAGTTACCCACCAAACGGAACAAGCGAGAAGGCCAGCAATGATAATCGGCACACTCGGGTGTTAAGATTGGCAATGGTAGTCGATATGCTCAGGTGGTTACAATAGTCAGTTAAGAGCATGACTACCGGGTGGAGTGACATTCATTACAAAATTTGGTCAACTTGACCTATGTGATGCATAATGGTTAGTGACCAACAACTGATCTTCGACTCATAACGCTCACGATCCAAGGATCTTGGGAACATGAAGTTTTGGATGTTAAGAGTTTAATGTTTTAAATAAGTAATGATCTCCATCATGTGAGGGACACACTTTTTCGAGGAAATTTTCTTGTAAAACACTTTGATTGTAGTAAAATTCCTGAGAGCCATTGTACCCTCTCCAGACATACATCTTTTTGGTAGAACTCGGATATCAACTTCTTGTGTTCTTTTGTGATGTGTTTCATTATTGTAATCAGCCTTTTTTTCTTATTTGAACCCAACAACACCTAGCTAAAAAGACTTTGATCATCCATTATCATTATGATTCACCAAGTGAAAGAAATAGTGACCCATCGATTTTAAGAAAGGTAAAAGCCTAATTACATATGCATCTTGGAAAGGTGGTGACGACGTAGATGTTGTGAGAAACATATTCGGAAACCAATTACTCCATAAATGAGGCAAATCTTTTTCTTTCTAAATGTATCTTCTCAAGGTGATGTAAAATGTAATATACATACAAAAAGGCTCACACCACTGATATTGAATGGTTGGAATGTGGAAGTGGAGCGGGGGTATGATGTGAGAGACAAATACTAATTTTCTTCCAACCAGCAAGTTCATGTTACATCTTCTAAATTTATACAACTCATACCATAATCCATTTGTGTCAATCCAACTATAAATTTACTAACGGATATATGCGTGTAATAATCGACTGTGTCTAGACCCTAAACAAATCAGATACGGTGGCTTGGTTTTTTTTGTTTTTGAAACGCAAATATCACCTTTTCTTATAATGCTTCGTATCCAAATTGTAGGTGTAGCTGTGGGAGTGGGGTGGCAGTGGTTGGTTGCTTATATAGATGCCAGTTAGTAGGGGTATCATTGAAATTTCATGAACACAGCTCGCAAGTTTTTCCCTCAATCGATTTTCCAACCTACACATAAATTAAGTGGGACTTCAAAAGTTTTTCTTTTGGAAAATCAAGATGGATGGGAGAGAGAGGGAGAAATAGACCGGATGTGGGGAAGGAGCGTGCCAGCGGGAGGAAGGTGGGATAAGAGTTAAAGAGGTGAGATGTGATACAAATAATATACATTTTAAGAAATTCACTCTTTTTATATATATTTCTTCTTTCTATCATATTAAAATTTACTAATATTTTCTTTTTTCACTTATAATTCAAAAAATAATACTTAATAATTAAAATCCATCACATTAAAATTCCTAATTCTCTCTCATCTCTTACAAAATCAACATACCAATTATTAATAATCACATCAATCATTACAATCCTACAAACCAAACACCTTCTATACTTATTCCACTCATATTCTATTCCGATGTAACAATATCCTCCTACCAAACGTAACCTAAGATGCTTGGTAACTTCTTTTGTTTTCAAGGATTGTCTCTTTCATCTCTCGTTTGGGTCATTTAATCCTGGGATTAGGCCATCCCAAGATCGAGCCTACAATCCCAGGATAGACAATGCAAGGGGGGTCGTGGGATTGTCTTGATCCTAGGTTTCAATCTGCTGCTCACTTACCTGAATTAAAAAGCAATCCATTCCAACAAATGCATGTATACTTCTCAATCCCTTGATTTGACTTACTAATCAACCAAATAAAATTTATCCTCTATCCCACATTTTTCATACTAAAATCATTATTTATCTACCAAGCTGGAGCCACCATTCGACAAAACAAAGGTATCGCTACTTCCACCAAGCAGCTTCAAATATCCCAAGTAGAGATATCGAGACCCATTTTGTCATATGATTGCACGGGACCCTCATGGGTGGGTATCCAAACAATTTCCCCATACCGACCACCCCCCCCCCACCCCGCCAATCCAAATTCAAATCCAAATCCAAATAGTGTTAGTCATGCGATCCCTCCCCCCACCAGTAGCAGAACTGACCCCACCAATGGCCAACGAGCACAACACCACACCCTCCCCGCCGGAGCCCTAATCCCACCCCACACGATAACAGGTAGAGCGGCGGCGACCCTTGTCCTCCTCCTCCGCCCACTCTGCGGTGAGTTCAACGAGTGCCTCTCCCAGAGGTATTGCTTCCTGCAGCCCCACGACTCGCCTCGTGGCCTCTTGAGCGAGGAGTTCCTCTCCTCCCACTGCAGCTCCGTTGCGGCCGTCCTCACCACCTACTGCACACTTGTCGACGCGAGGACCCTCGCCGGCCTCTCGCACCTCGACTGTGTCGTCACCACCTCCGTGGGTGTCAACCACATCGACCTCGCGGAGTGCGACCGCCGCGGCGTGGCCATCACCAACGCCGGCGTCGCGTTCTCCGAGGACGCAGCGGACTACACTGTGACCCTCGCCTTGGATGTCCGCCGCTGACCTCTACGTGCAGCGCTGCTCGTGGATGGTGAACGATGACTTCGCCCTCGATTCCAAGGTACGCCGCATGATGCAAACGGTCGGATACGGCCTTCTGCTCTCGAATCCCGTGCCATAGTCCCGTAATAGAATCCCACGTGCTATAATGCCGCTTTTTTTGTCCTTTGTTTTTCTTTTTATCCTATTTTATCACTTATAATTTCACTTGGGTACTTGGTGAGAAATTAGCCAAACCGATCCTTTCGGAGTAAAAAGGTGTGGGGTAGGTGACCTGGTAGGAATAAGATGAATAATATGATGAGGTAGGCGTGATTTATGAAAAATGATATCTTAAACCTTCGTATATAGCGTATTAACTCACCTATCACATCTAAACAATTCCTCCTCGCTCCTTACTCCCCAAGACCACCACCCCCCCCCAACCCTAGTAAGACCCCCAAATCTAACCACTTGGTTAGGGCTTTGGCCAGCCATTGCATTGGTCGGGGCCCCTCCCCTTGCAGTAGTCGCCTCACCTGCCCTCCTCTCCTCCCTCCTTCCGATGTAGGCTCCACTCGAAATAGCAACCTCTTTGTTGCTCGGTTGTCCTCGTCGACGTGCTGGAAGTCAAGACGATCTCATCGCCTAGTGAGGTAGTTGCTGCGGTGGTGGCGTTACAGTCTGGTTATTGTGGTGGCGATGTCGTTGTCGAGTGAGCTCTCGTGGCGGAGGTCCTTCGCTAGATGTTGATCTTCATCTCTATTTCGCCTTCACCCTGATCGACGTTATTTTTGAAAATTGAGGTCACGTCAAAGCCGAGCTCACCATGGTCAGGTGCTAGGTTAGAGTCGATTTGATCGTCTGTTGCCCGTTAACGCGGTTCGTCGATGACGTTGGTGGCGCTTCGTCGTATCCAGTGCGTGGTGTAGGTTGTTCCTGCATCAAAAATGATGTTAGGACACTTCTTTTCTGTTTCTTTTCCCTTTTATTTTCTTTATCGTGGATGTTTTTTGGAATTCCCCCTCTTGAGGAGTTACTTTCCCCTTCTTTGAGGGGTGTAGGATTTCCTTCTCTCTTGCCTCCCTCAATGAATGAAGGTTTAATGTTTCAAAAAAATAAAAACTCACTTATCACAACTAACTTCTCTAGGAAAATTCGACGGCCCTACCAGGAGGGGGTGACGTAATAAAATGCGGAAATAAAATATAAATAATCTCACAAAAAATCAATCGCACAATGTACACAATAATTTTTAGGTGGAAACCCAAATCGGGTGAAAACCACCACCTAACCCTCTCGAGTTAGGATTTTTCGATCAACCAAGTTGATCAAATCCACTAAACGAATCACTTAAACGGGGGTGATTCAACCTCAATTACAACCACGCTACTTTATACGAGGGTAGCGTACCTCAAACCCCTTCTCTTCACGAGAAGGATTTTGTCTCACGAAGGAGATGGGAATTCGCAAAGCGAATACCCAACCAAATAACAAAGATAAAATAAGCAACAATCCTATAGAGCCAACAAATTAATTTAAACCTAGCTTCTATAGGAATTAAGATGCTTCCCTTTGCTAGGAGTGCGTCGAATCGATGACGCGGGTGCGTGAGTCACGCGATGGCGCAACGTCACTCTCATGAACTACCGCGGGAGAGCAGGTGCGCAAAAGCTTGATGCTCTCAAGATGTAGAACTTGAGCTTAGAGAGCAAGAGACACAAAATGGTTTGAAAGTGTATTACAAAGTGTGTGTATGTGTGCAAGAGGTTCCCCTCTATTTATAGAGGCCTTAGGAAGGCTTTGGAAGGCTTAGGAAAGCTTGCATAGCCGTTGGGTGCAAAGCCCAAGAGAATCAAGCCGAAATCAGGAATAATGATTGCACTGACAGGCTTATCAGACGTCTGATCCTAGCATCAGACGTCTGGAAGATCACTTTAAGACGTCTGGGAACAACATCAGACGTCTGATTTTAGGCGGGTTTCTTCCTGACTTAGATCAGATCTAAACAGGGTTCTAATGCAAGTCCATCGACGACATACAGGACGTCTGGCACTATGTTTGGACGTCTGGAAACCTACTTTTTCGTGGGAATGGATTTCCAAGAGAGTGCAACGGCTAGAAAATCTCTGAGAAGAGATTTTGGGTCAGTCGAGGCAAAACGGTCATTTATCAGACGTCTGGAAAGGCCTAAGGACGTCTGATAAGGCTCTAACGGTCATATCCTTGAGTGTTTGCTAAGCCAGCCAATGGTCCACTAATTGGACGTCTGGCAAAGTCATCAGACATCTTATAAGACGTCTGGTCTAAGGTCTGGACATCTGATTTCATCAGACAGAGCTAAGAAGTCCAGCTTAAATGTTATCAGACGTCTGAATCAATAGTCAGACGTCTTAAAACACATTATCAGACGTCTGATCTTGGAATTAGATGTCTGGAAATGCTGTTTGAACCCTATATTGGTTTTCTAAGTTTTCTACAGAAAACCTAAGTATCCTAGGGTTGTGCCGGTATTCCTAGGACTACTGTTAGGGTACTTTAATACTCTTTAACATGAATTTAAGTAACAAAAATAAAGAGCAACAAAAGAAACGAAAAATATAAAGAGTACAAGAGAAGGAAATCTATCCTATTCTTCATCTCCTTCCTTCTTCAATATATCGCTCCTCGCGAATCTCTTCTGTTCTCCATCAAGCTCCTCCAATCCGTCCTGGATGTGAGCTTGAACTCCGTCTAATCACGTCTCCATTTGTAATTTACCTTAAATCTAATACTTCAAGTGCAAATGTTAAATGACATGTGTTTTGTTATCATCAAAATAAATGATCGTGGTGCTCTAGCACCAACAACTTCCAATCTATGCACTTTTGAATAAAACAAAACAACATAATATCAACTATAAAACAAATAAATTTCAAATCTCTCATCTATATTTAAATTATATCAACATACAATTTACAATATATCAACTTACTCATCACATTTACTTTTACTATTTCACAATGCTGAAAGTTATTTCATCCTAAATTTTATCCAAAGACAAGCCCTATTCCTCAATCAAACGAAACTCTAGATAACATAGAGATGAAGGCTTGAATATGGATCTCTCCTATCAAAGCTAGGAGTTCACACAATTCGATCATACATTGGCAGGCGAAGGATGCATTATAGTAAAACTAATTTAGTAGAAGAATATATTTGGCCTTGGTAACGTGATAGGTGTGAAGGATTTTTACACGAATAAGCAATCCGCAATGTCAAAGTCCATCGACTCCAACTTAGCAATTGTGTGCTTGATAACCTTTTGCACCTCGAAATCTTGTCACCGAGTTTACCATCCACATTCAAGGTTGCACTAAAGTTACTAGTTGATTGCCAAGTGGCTGAGTTCAACTGGCAAATAACCCTAGGTGTTAACCCCACAGTGACCTTTGCCTTTGCAATTACTAGGGGGTGTGGTGGTCCTTGTGTTGGTCGTGAATGTGGTCGCAGATGTGGACGTACATATGAGCCATGTATCCATCACCAACAAACCAACCACTCGTTTGAGAAGTGTTGGGCCGAGTATGCCTGATCTAGTAGGGCCAACGCAGTTGTTGTTTAGGGAGAGTTTACTCCTCTTGGGATTCCCTCACTACCTCTGATTGTGCCTTTGTCAGGCTGCTAGCTCTTTTGCTTCTCAGGAGACTACCACTTCGATTGCTGGCACGAGTACTTCAGCCAATTTAGCCACTACTACTTCCACCTCTTGGGTGGTCGATTCTGGTACTTCTAATCATCACATCGGTAAGAAGGATGCCCTGACTTCTGTGCGACAAACATCTGTTGTTATTTAGGTTCGTTTGGCAGATGAGTCATATTCGCCTATTATAGCTCTAGAAGATATTCATTGTTCTAACTCATTACATCTATCAGACGTCTATTGTGCCTCGAAGTTTCTTCTCAATTTACTCTTTGTTTATCGCTTCTGCATGCTAAATGTCTTTTAACAAATACTTTATTTTCTTTTAGAACATCTAAATGAAGAAGATGATTAGTGGGGAAATTAAGAGAGCTGGCATCTACTTTGTTGACCCTCCTCAACTATTTGTTGGTGTCACATCTGTTTCTATTGATTTATAATTTTGCTATCATCGTCTGGGTCATCCATTTGTTTGCAGGCTACAAAAGATGTTTCTGAAGTTTACTATCCCTTCCACCCTGGAGTGTGGAACTTGCAATTGGGCAAGCACCATCGGATTTCCTTTAATCTAGACAAAATAAGGAGTCTGTTATCGTTTCCTTTTCATTTAATTCGTTGTGACATTTGGGGTCCCTGTCGAATAAGTCATCAATTTATTTATCAATATTTGTGATTTTTATTAATGATTTTAGTTGGTTGCATGGACCTATTTGCTAAAAGATCGATCTAAAATAAGCTCTATTGTTAGGTTTTTTGATGAACTTCATAATTTTTTTCCACAAGCATTAAAATTTTTCATAATGATAATTCTTTTGAATTCATGCAAAAAAGATGTTCAGGATTTTCTATCTAATAATGGGACTCTACACTAGGCGTTTACCCACATACTTGCCAACAATTAGGGTAGTTGAGCATAAATTGTGCCATATTCTTGATGTTGCTCGCACCTTGATGATTGCCATGAATGTTCCTAAGCACTTTTAGGGGGATGCCATACTACCTAGTTGATTAACAAGGTTCCTTCTCCTATTCTTCATGGGGATACCCCATTTCTTCTTATGCAGCCTAATACCCTTCTTTTTGCATTGCCATTGCGAATATTTAGGTGCATGTGTTTTGTCTATCTTTTCAGAGTGGTTGAGAAGTTGTCTCCTCGATCTATCAAATGTGTGTTTTCGGGATACTCTAGGTCCCAAAATAGTTGTCAATGTTTTGATCATGTGAGGAAGCATTATTATATTTCTACTGATGTTACTTTATTTGAGAAGGTGCCCTTTTACTTAAAAGAAGGCTCTTCTCTAGCATGGTTTATTGATATTTATGAGCATTGCTAGAAAGATTCGATGTCTGTGCCACTTCCCTCCATGCACGTTGAGGAACCGTCTGACCACACTCAGGAGCATTGCCCTCCACCAACATCTATTCTGGATGTCCTTGATCAACAGCCAAAAACTCTTCCTATTACTCTCAAGAAGTCTGTAAGAAGTTGTACTTTACACCCTATATCACATTATACCTCTGTTGATCATCTCAACCTTACTTTACATCATTTTTCTATAGCCTTGGCAACTATGACAATTCCTCGATCTTATCATGAGGCTACGCAAGATTCAAGTTGGTGACAAGCCATGGATGAAGATATGGTAGCTCTTACTTCTCGAGGCACATGAGAGCTGACAAACCTCCTTAAAGGTGCTAAGGTCATTGATTGTTGATGGGTCTACACTGGTAAGTATAGACCTGATGGGATAGTTGAGAGGTTGAAGGCTAAACCAATAGTTAAAGGCTACACACAGACACAAACTTATAGTGTTGACTACTTCGACATCTTCTCTCCAATGGCCAGACTCAACTCTGTTCAAGTTATTCTTTCTGTAGCAGTCAATAAGGAGTGACCATTATATCATCTTGTTGTAAAGAATGCATTTCTCTATGACAATCTTCAAGAGGAGGTCTACATGGCTCAACCACAGGACTTTGTAATTAAGGGGGAGAAGGTATGCATATTAAAGGCCATCTATGGCCTGAAATAGAGCCTTAGAGCATGGTTTGAGTGGCTTAGGTTCAGAAGATTGAATTTCTTAGGCCCACATCTAATCACTCCATCTTTATCAGGTGTAGGGAATTAGGTGTAGTGATCCTAGCTATCTATGTTGATGACACGATCCTTACTGGCAATGAAACTGGTAGCATTTAGGAGGCAAAAGATTATCTACAATCCACCTTTGTTACCAAGGATAAGGTTAGCAGGAATTTGAGTGGGATGGTACTCTAAAAAAGGAAGTATGTGTTAGAACTACTTGACAAGATTGTTCAGCTGGGGCCCAAGCCTTCCTTTATTTCAGTCGAGCCTCTTGAGAGGCTGAGTGAAGAAGATGATCCCATATTTAAAGATAAAAAGAGATATAGGAGTATTGCAAGCAAGCTTTTATATGTGAAGTCACTAGACCAGACATCAATTTTGCAGTCAACAAAGCGAGTCAATTTATGGTGAACCTCGATATAGTCATTAGCAAACTATTTCTCATTCTAAGGTACCTTTAGGGTAATTCTAGGAAGGGACTCTATATGAATAATAATGGGCATGTGGACTTACATGCATATTTAGATATGGATTATGTGAGATTCGTGGTGGATAGGCAGTCGACTACAGGCTACACCACCTTTCTTGGTGGTAACCTTGTTACTTCTGTAATTACCTGGTTGGAGGGGGTGAGATATGCGTGACGTAATATAAAGTACGGAATTAAAATAGACAATCCCACAAAAATAAGCAATCACACAATAGGCACAAGTATTTTTAGATGGAAACCCAAACCAGGTGAAAACCATCACCTAACCCTCTCGAGTTAAGATTTCTCGATTGACAAAGTCGATCAAATCCACTAAACCTAGTCACTTGAATGAGGGTAACTGAACCTCAATTATAACAACACTACTTAGACCGAGGGTAGCGTACCTTGAAACCCCTTCTCTTCACAAGAAGGATTTTGTCTCGCGAAGGAGACGGGAATTCGCAAAGCGAATACCCAACCAAAGACAATACAAAGTACAACAATCCTATAGAGCCTCAAATATTTAATCCTAGCTTCTATAGGAGTTAGGAAAGTTTCCTTTGGTGGAAGTGCGTCGATGTGACGACATGGATGCATGAACCACGATTTAGCACAACAGCACTCTCGTAACGTCAGTGGGAGAGCGGGTGCATAGCAGGACGAAACTCTTAGGTGAGAAGAGAGTGCTTGTAGAGCTAGAGCTTCTTCTATTTGATCTTCTACTTCTTCTTTGACACAAGTGAGTGGAAATATTCTAGCAAGGGTGTGTCTTTTTGTCTCTTTCAAGCTAAGGGGTCCTTCTCTATTTATAGAGGCCCTAGGAAGGCTTTGGAAGGCCTTAGAAGGCTTCCATATCCGTTGGGTGCAAAGCCAAAGAGAATCAGGCCGTAGTTAGAAATAATCATGATTTTGACAGGGTCATAAGACGTCTGGTCCTGGCATCAGATGTCTGGAAAACCCATTTAAGACGTTTGGGAACTAAGTCAGACATCTGATTCTAGGTGGGTTTCCTTCCTGATTTGAATCAGACCTAAACAGGGTTCTAGTGTATGTCCATCAGACGACACACAGGACATCTGGCACTAGGTCTGGACGTCTGGAAACCTATTGTTCTGCGGAAATGGATTCCCAAGGAAGTACAACGGCTAGAAAATTTCTGAAGGAAGATTTTGGGTCAGCTGAGGCAAAATAGTCATGTATCAGACGTCTGAGGTCATCTACGGATGTTTGATACGAGGCCAACGGTCATTTCCTCAATGTTTACTAAGGCAGTCAACATTCCACTAATTGGATATCTGGCAAAGGTATCAGACGTTTGCTAAGACGCCTGAACTAAGTCCTGGACGACTGATTCTAATAGACAGAACCTACTAAGTCCAGCCTAGATAATTTGGACGTCTAATCAGATAGTCAGACGTCTTAAAAGTCAATATTAGACGTCTGATTTCCAGATTGGATGTCTGATAAGGCTGTCTGAACCTTATTTTGGTTTTCTAAGTTTTTTACAGAAAACCTAAGTATTCAAGGGTAGTGTAGGTGTTCCTAGGACTACTTTAAGGGTTCTTTAAGGCTCTTTAACATAAGATCTAAGACAGAAATAAAGAACGAAACAAAGAAACAAAATTACATAGGACAAGATAAAATGAAATCTATCATATTCTTTATCTCCTTCCTTCTTCAAGCTTTTGCTCCTCGCGAAGCTCTTCCGTCTCTATCCAACTCCTCCAATCCGCCATGGATGCGAGCTAGAACTCCGTCTAAACACATGTGTCCATTTGCAATTTGACCTGAAAACTAGGACTCAAAAGCAAATGTTAAAAGATACGTGTTTTGTTATCATCAAAATAAACGATCGTGGTGCTCTAGCACCAACAACTTGGAAAAGTAAGAAACATGCAATGAATGCCAAATCTAGTGCAAAGGCTAAGTATGGAGCTATGATGCACACTGCTTGTGAGATTATATGGTTGGTTAACCTTAATGATGATATTGGCATCCAAGTTACACTTCTAATGGCTATGTTTTGTGATAACCGCTCCGCTACCTTCAGTACATCTAATCTGGTGTTCCATAACCATACCAAATATATTAAGGTGGATTGCCATTTTGTCACAGGCATGGTCACTTTAGAATGACTGTTTCGAGGAATGCCATTGCTTGCTGGTGCTGCAGAGCCACACTGCTACTAGTTGTTGCTCTACTCCTACATGTAAAGGAATTAAATATCATCGATATATTGCATATCGCCAGCATGGTAGATATTAATACAAGTTACATATCATTTTTCTCATATATTGAGCAATATATTGCCAATATCGAGGAGTATCGAGACTATTGACTGAGATGTCAAAACATTGATGGGTACCTTTGTAATTTCTCATATATTGACGATGTGTTAGGGATATGGGCGATATTTCGCCCATTCTTTAGTCATTCGCATGAGTAGATCTATGCTATGTTCTAAGTCTCCTATTATTGTCGATCTATACCATTGGGTTAGAATTTATTTATTTTTACACTTGGTTCAAAAAGATTCTACTAAAGCTTCAATTTATGCTTAATTGATACCAACAACTTTAATGACTAATGAAAGAACTAAGCATCATACTCTTTCCATCACTTCTACCTACTTGAATGCCTCGTCCCAAATTTATCTTATCCTCAAGAGAGATTTTTCATAGATATGACGCAACTACAACTATTTAGAATCGTTTCTCATAGCCAGTAACGCATTTACATTATATTTTCATTTAAACTTTATGATTTAGATCTTTTAAACATTTCTTCATGCATGTATTGGTTATTAAAATATTAATTTCTTCAAATGTGACATTTTGAGCCATTTTTTGTCATTTTCAACGATTTACTCAAAATTCCCCAACATTAACTGTTGAGAATAGACACCACGTGGCACTTTTGGGTGCACCAAATAAATTAGTTGTTTCCTGTTTTGATTGTTTCTTATTCCTAGTTGGTTATTTTTTATTCTTAGTTGTTTCCTATTTTTAGCAAGTTGCTTTAGGAAATAAGTTTTAGGATTTGTTAAGAGCTTACATCTTTCCAAATGAGAAAAGATCTAAATCTCTAATAGGAATAGAGTCTTTACTATTTTTAGTAGGTATGTTCTCTCTATAAATAAAGAGCCTCCCCAACTATTTTTCATTTGAGCATTAGCAATAGAGATGTTTCTTTTTTCTCAATATGATATCAGAGTAACAATTCTAAACCGGTGTTGTGATGTCCCGCCAAATACTTCTTCCCACATGATTGGATCTTCAATTTTATGAAGATTCAAACCTTGGATTCATTGATGGAGAGGAGCAACAATAGCAATAGCGCGCATCACCCCTCTGCCACCATCATTTCGATGCCGCCATGTCGTCATTGCTGTTGCATCGTCGCCACATCGCAAACCGCACCGCTGCAGTGCCCCTCCTTGCGTCAGGTACCCTGCTGTGGTTGATGCGGCAAGTGATCTGCATACATAGCCTCGCTGCATCGCCATGGAAGACCTGCATCGCTCGATTGCGTCAGGCTGGTGGTGCAATGGCCCATCGTGCTGTAGCACCGTCACAAAGGGGTGCGATGGTATTGTTACACAAGGGCAGCAGACCACCGACCTCCCTCTACCATCCTGCAGACCTGTCTTGAGTCTGATGGAGGCCTAAGAAGCGATGAGACTTCTCTCGCCTGATCAAACGGTGATGTATTCACCAAGGAGTCTGGCCACATCCAAAAAAGGGTTTGTGATGGCAACCCAAGGAAACACAAGATAAAAGAATAGGATCTGAGGGCAGTGGATTATTGATTCTGGCGCTTCTGTACACCTCACAGGAGGTGTACAACAACTTAAGGATCCCAAGCCTCATTCCGGGATCAAGGAGGTTCGGGTGGCTAATAGAAGTCCACCTATTACTGCAGTAGGGTAGCTACATGCTTCTCAGAAGATGATGATAAGCGGAGTTCATTGTGTTCCTGAATTTCCTATGAGCCTACTATCAGTTAGTTGTATCTGCAAGGAGTTGGGGTGTCGTGTTGTCTTCAATGATGGATACTGCTACTTCTAGGATAGGAAGACATGAGACATTATAGGTAGGGGTATAAAGCGAGATGGACTCTATTACCTTGACACACCTACGCTATGTGCTGGAACATATCTATAGCCTCTGATCCGTAGCTGTGGCACAGGAGACTTGGGCATCCCTCTCTCAAGAAGATGCGCCAGATGTATCCCAATTTGGTAGATTCCTTGACGTTGCAATGCGAGGACTGTCAGCTTGGGAAGCACCACAGGAGTACGTACTCACAAAGAGATGTAGGGGTGAGTGCTACCCCCTTTTCCTTGTTACATTGTAACGTATAGGGGCCATTCAGGGTGTCTACTCCAGGTGGACATCGGTACTATGCTGTGTTCGTAGATGACCACAATAGACTCACTTGGGTGTTCCTGATGAAAATTGGTGCAAAGATTCCACAGATTCTTCGTCAATTCTTGCCAGAGGTTCAGAATCAATACAGTGGCACTATTAGAGTCTTCTACAGTGATAACGCACTGAAGTTTGTGTAGCGAGAGGTGCAGGATCTCTTTTCTTCGAGAGGCATCATTCATCAGAAGTCTTGTGCTCACACATCTCAGCAAAATTGTGTGGTTGAGCACAAACTACGCCATCTTCTGGACATTGCTAGGACGTTAATGATCTACATGAAGGTTCCCAAGGAGTTCTGGGGAGATGCCATCCTTACTGCAGCATATCTGATTAACAGGGTGCCCTCGTCAGTTCTTCGAGGCCGGATTCCTTATTAGGTGATTCATCCAGAGTGCGATAAACCATTCTCTTTACCTCTACAAGCTTTTGGATGTACTTGTTTTATCCAGGCACATGGCAACCAGGACAAGTTCTCTCCGAGGGTGACAAAATGTGTTTTTCTTGGATACTCCAGAACCCAGAAAGGATATCGATATTATGATCCCAGTCGCAAGAGATGTGATTACTACAGATGTCACCTTCTTTGAAGGAGTTCCCTATTTCTCAGAAAAGGGAACATCTATACAGGTTGCTATAGAGGAGACTCAAGTGTATCATCGGAGACCATCCACCTTGCTTAACCAAAGGATTAATTTTGAGCCAATAGGTGAGATGAGTTCGGACACTGAGAAACAGGTTCCCTTAAGGAGAACCAATAGGGATGGTACCCCTCATCCTCTATCTCAGTACACAGGCATTGCTCATCTTGAAGAGGGGGTCCAACAGTTTGCTTCAGCCATTACTACTGCAGTGGTGCCTACAGATTTTATCCACGCTTCATGTGACCCTAGATGGCAGGCGGCAATGGATGAAGAGATGTAGGCTCTTCAGTCACGATAGACTTGGGATTTAGTACCATGTCCTAATGATGCTACCTTGGTTGATGCAGATGGGTCTACGATCAAATGTAGGCTTGATGGGATAGCAAGCAGGTATAAAGCCAGGCTTGTTGCCAAAGGCTTTACATAGACATATGGAGTAGATTACTATAAGACATTCTCTCCTGTGGCACGAATTACTTTTGTCAGAATTATTATTTCTGTTGCAGTGACTAGGAGGTAGCGTCTCCATCAACTTGACAGCAAGAATGCCTTCTTATATGGTGATCTATCTGAGGAAGTCTATATGCACCAGCCACCAGGCTATAGCACACAGGGGGAGCTGGTATGTCATTTAAGGAAGGCTATTTATGGATTGAAACAGAGTCCTCGTGCCTGGTTTAAGAGGCTCAATACTGACATTGGAAAGATTGGCTTCCAGAGATCTACGTCTGACCATTCCATCTTTATCAGAAAGACAATGCATGGAGAACTTACACGTGTTGTTATTTTAGCTGTGTATGTGGATGATATGATTCTTACAGGAAATGATGAGGATGGTATTACCCAGACCAAGTCCTTTCTACGGGCAACATTTGTTACCAAGCATTTTGGAGAATTGAGATACTTCTTGGGTATTGAGGCCATACAACAAGAATCAGGTCTATCCTTAGCACAGAGGCAATATACGCTTCATATTCTTTAAGAAGCTGGATTGCTTGGAGCTAAGCCCTCTAGTATACCCATTGAGTCTCTTCTTATGCAACATTCTGATGAGGAGGATCCTCTATATAAGGACATCATCTAGTACTGTAGTACAGTGGATCGTTTGCTCTATCTCACCATCACAAGGCTCGTTATTAGCTTTGCAGTTAGCAAGACTAGTCAGCATATGCAGGCTCTACATTATAGCCACTGGCATGAGGTTTGTATGATTTTGAGATATCTCAAAGGGACACCGGGTAGAGGATTGTATTACCGAGATAATGGTAGTCTTGATATACTTGTGTTGGTGTATTTTAGCTTACTTTGTTTCGTCTTATTGTGAGGGCTATAATAGTCCTTGTCCCTCAGGGACATTCATGTACTTTTAGCCCTTTGGTCCCTCTCTATATAAAAAGGCCTAGGGTTTCTAATAAACTTGAACTCTTTCAACCAACTTGGTATCAGAGAACTGATCCTAGACCGTGGCTCTAGGTATCCCACCCCTCAAGGCCTCTTAAACCCTACCACTCAAATCCCGTTCTCTCTCCTCCTTCCTTGGCGGCGACGGCGCTCTCCGGCAGCCCTCCAGCCACACGCAGGTGCCCTAGCGGCTGGAGGTGGCACCCCTATGCCCTTGTTCAGCCTTGCAACGGTGCTAAAGAGGCACCAAGCCTCCCGAGCCATCACGCAACCACATGCATGAGCCCTAACAGCCGAAGGCAGCGCCACTCCAACCCAATTCAGCCCTCGCGACGGGGTTGTGACGACGCAGAAGCTCTTAAACCATCGAGCGAAGCTCCGGTGAGGCCCTAGTGGCTGGAGGCGACGGTGCTGCGGCTTGATTCAGCCCTTGCGACGAGGCTGTAGCAGCGCGGAACCTCTAGCACCACCCAGCAGCACTCCGATGAGGGTCAATGACCCAGCGGCGACACTCGCGACCCCATACAGGGGTTACTGTCGACGTTGCAGGTCTTAATGGCTGTGGCGACACTTTGTAGCAGGCTTTAGCGTCGTCATCTAGCCTCTGTTGATGTCACGGCAGCTGCCTGAGGCCGCGACTGGCGAAGATCAGGCGGCACAACCACTGAGCAATCACCTGCTACATCTATGAGGGGCATATTGCCCTAATCTTGAGATTGCAGCCAGTTCAGGTTGCTAGAGGGGGGGGGGGGGGGGGGGGGGGGGGGCTAGATCTATTCACGGCCTCCTTGGGTGTTTTCCTTGCACCCAAGTGAGGCTACCACCTATCCAAGGAAGCCTCCTAGTAGCTATGCAGATATGAATCTGCTGGATTTTCGGATTATTTGATGATCTCTTGGTCCTAGACACGTGAATGAGGCTTCTGGATTGTGGAGATGGCTTTAGATGATCAGTTCAAGGTGTCTTCGGGTTCTATTTTGGACACCGGGGTACTCAAGAACCCGTTCTTTGATCCAGCTGTTAAGTTGGCCAAGACCAACTACCCGCGGTGGACCCAGACCTTTCTTATGACCGTCAGGGGTCATAAAAAAAGCCACATACTTACCAATCCAGAGCTTGAGAACAAGACTGGCAGAAATGCCAACTGGGATAGTGATAATGTCATGGTTTGTGCATGGCTGATGCAGACAGTTATTCTCAGAATAGGAGATGAGATCATGTATTATACTACAGCGAAGGAGATGTGGGAGTCTTTGCGTGATACCTATTCACATGCCAAGAACTCCGCACGTGTTTTTCAAGTCTTTTACAATCTCTTCTACTTACGTCAGGAGGGGCGCACGCTGTCACAATATTACTCTCTTATGAAGGGTATGTTGGAGAGGCACTACTCCTACCTGGTAGGGTGTTCCTGCGAGTCCTGGAGGAGTTTCAGGAGACAGTTGGCTATCTTTCTTTTCTTGGTTGGCCTTGGACCTTGATGAGAACCTCATCATAAGCCATAACTAGCTCATTTTGACCTAATACAGAGAATAAAAAGCTCTTACATAACCTTAGAAAGGCTTGGCTCAGAGAGATTCTGAGTTTGCAAAGAAAATATAAACTGAGGGATAAAAATGCAATTTCACCAATCCAATCTGAAAACAGGGTAACTCAGGGTCCAAACATAGGTCAAAACAATCTAATAAGAAGAAAAGTGGGATGAAATGACTCAACAAGGGCTACAGCAACTCCGAAGAATCAAATGACATTCTGTAACCCTAAAAACAAACCCACTTAAATACACGAGGTTCGAGGCAAAGTAAAAATAGAATAAACCCTTTAAAATTTATATAAAAATAATCTCTAGGGTTTAAAACCTTCAATTTGGCCTTAGGATGACCTACATTGAGAACCATGCCCAATTAACAACTTAATTTGGGTTTTTACGTAAATTGATCGGTCAAACAAGGTTTAATCTAGAAATAAAATTCACCATCAGAATCCTTAGATCCTAATTCATCATGTATAAAAACTTGAGCCTAAGAAGAAACCTTCTTGACCAACTTTACACTTTGGTCCTCATACATTTACTTTCTGGCCCTCAACTTTTGAACCCTCACATTTTGGCCCCTAACTCTCCTTCGTTCTTTGCGTTTAGGTCCCTCCTGCAAAACCTGAGCAGCACCATGCTCCAGCGACCCTGCGCGGAGCATGGCGCCGCGTAGGGTAAGGGAGGGAGCCTGCCAAGTCAAATGGGGGTGCCCTGCGTCGTCAGCCGTCGCAGGAACACCCCCTAATGGCTGCAACCACCCATACGGGCCGTGCGAACGCATGGACGGTATGGGTATCCTTCCTTCGGCGTCCTCCGGCGAGGGATACACGTCGTCCCCTTCCGCCCTCCTCTCTGGTTCTGCCCCTATAAATACCCCCATCGCTCCGCCGTTCTTCCCAGCTCGGATCTGACGGAGATACCCCCTCACTTCCTCTCTTCCCACTCCGACAGACGCCCCCTTGCTCCGGCGGCTTCTCCTCCTCCTTCTCGTTGCCCTACCGCACTACCAGCAGCAGGGTTGCCTTCCCTCGCTCTTCCCGCGCCGCGCCGCACCCAGCGCGCGCTTCTCCGGCCCTCTCCTCGCCGTCGCTCCTTCCACTGGGCAGCTTCTTCTCCGGCAACAATCGATACGACTGTCGCCTGCTCCGGCCCCTCCTCGTCCTGCTAAGTAGGTATAACTTCTCCTCTTCCTCCCCTCTTCCTTTTCCTCACTTTAAACCTTTACTGTCGCCCTCGATTCCGACCAATCACCCTCACCTTCTCCACCTCCGGCCACACTCCGGCGACCCGCTCCCATCACTCCAGCAACCCACACGGCTCGCCGACCACCATAGAACCTTCGCCTCCTCACCCTGATCATCCTCCGCCCGTCCACTTCCCTCGAATTGCCCTCTGCAACTCCACCGAACAAACCCATCTCGCCCCCTGCAGTTTGACCTAGGGCGGCCCTTAGGCTCCGCCCCGCC
Organism: Thalassia testudinum; assembly: GCA_037157565.1. NCBI lineage: Eukaryota > Viridiplantae > Streptophyta > Magnoliopsida > Alismatales > Hydrocharitaceae > Thalassia > Thalassia testudinum. The sequence goes on from JAZHRO010000013.1 coordinate 20,354,847, forward strand.
ACCTGCAGACCCCCCGATCACCTTCGCTGTGCTACGGCGAAGGTCCTCCGCGTATCTGATTAGGCCGAGAGGCTGTTTCCCTGTGAGCAGGTACTCTGCCCGCCATCGCCATTGCTGAGCAGCGAAGCTCCTTCGACCTGCTGCTCCAGGCGCGCCACACCTAGATCAGGCTCCCAGGCTGCGCGGGGTATCTTCGCGAAGAGTCCCAGGCTGCAGCTGGGGCGAAGCCCTCGCGTGAAGCCTCGACTGCCCGCTGCCTCCTCCGCGCGGGCGCCCAAATTGGAGTGGGACATTTAGTCCCACCTCGGAAACTCGCAAAGGCGCGCGAGCGCTTAAAGGCAAAAGGTGCCTTAAGCTGTTTGCCTCAGTTCACGGGGTGAGGTCCCCTTCACCCGCCCGATTACCCGGCCTCGTCCGCGCTCACGCTCCGCGGACCTGGCTCCGACCCGATTAGCCCGACCTGCACTCCTCGCCCACCATCGCACGCCGGTGGGCCTGGACCCGGGTGCGACCCGCGTATCCGATTACCCGGTTGCTCTGGGAGAGCTTTCGTAAGAGCGAATTCTGAGAGAGAGAGACGCGGGGGGGGAGGGTAGAGTAGGTTTTGCCCTCTGAAGAAAACCTTGAAGTGTGCAGGCACAGGTGAAGAAGAAGAAGAAGGACTGCGGAAGAAAAGGAAGAAGAAGACGGAAGCTAAGGGAGACACTGTAGCAGCAGCAGTTTAAGTCATCTGATTGCAAAATCAGACGACGTCTTGAAAGACAAGAAAAGAAGAAAAAGAAGAAGAAGAAGATCTGAAGAAAAAGAAAGAAGAGAAAACAAGGAAGAACAGAAGACAGAAGAGGAAGAGCACGAGAGGAAGATCTGAAGAACAGAAGAAGAAGAGAAAACAAGGAAGAACAGAAGGCAGAAGAGAAGAAAGAAGAAGAAACCAAGAGCCAAAGAGGAAAAGATAGAGGAAGAAAGAAGAGAAGAAGAAGCCAAATTTTTTGTCTCTCTCTCTCTCTCTCTCTCTATTTTTGTAATAAGAATTTATACTTCTAGAATACGACTTGCTCTCTGAGTTCGACCTCGGGAACTCTTTTATTTCCGAGTAAAAAGATTATATATGTAATGATGGCAATAACTACCTGTACTACAACGCTATAACAAAACCTAGTTAACGCCACGTCCATCACTTTGGCGCCGTTGCCGGGGAGCAACGGCTATTCTAGAGGTAATTAAATTCCTGTTTTTAAATTTCTAATAATCTCTTCTTTTGTGCAGATACAGGAAAATCGAGAAGACAAGCAACCGCACGACAACCACTCCGAGGACAGGTAATTTTCTATCCTCTCAACCCCTAAATTCTAAAGAGGAAGAAAAGAAAAGAACAAGCAATATAGGTCTAACCTGTCTTCTTTACTTAGTAAACCATAAAAAGTTGCATGTTTTCAACCCATTATTCCTGCACACTATTAAGGGTATTTAAGGGCTAACACCTTCTTGCCTGAGCCCTACTTACCCCAACAAAGAACTAACTGGACCAAATAGAGCCAACATAAGAATCAACATTAGGGATTTAGAGACACACTTCTTAAGCAAGAATTGAGAAATCCCAAAAGGAGTGTGCCCAAGCCATTGTCTAAAAATACCTATTCAAAGAAAACCCTAAAATAAATTGGCTCTTTAAAGACACTTGAACCCTAAAAGACAACACCTAATAAACAGAACTAGCAGGTAAAGTTGACCACTTGGGTCAACCAACCTTCAACTTAGGTCACTCTTTGCACTCAAAAAGCCTAAAGTTCAAGTGAAACCTCAAGCACCCTGATCTTAAACTAAAAGTGGTAGACTTAAGAGGTCAAGATCCCCATTCTGGTCTACCTAGAACCGCAGTGACAAGAGAGGTCGGGTGGGGGAAACCTTGTAACCCGTGGGGACGCTCTACCGTGTAGGGGTCTTCGCGGGACTCTCCCTCTCTGGCTGCCCAAGTAATTCTCAGGTGGACGATCTTTTTGATCAAGGGGTCCATCTGCCCCGAACCTCTATAGTCACCCAACATTTGGGTGTCTTGATTGGGTCCAGCACCTACTTATCTCATCCAGTCCTTCAGTGTTTGGCAGGAGGTCCTTGAAACCTCCTATAGAAATTCACTTTCCCCGAGGCTAAGCCTCGGCTCCCTTGTTTTTACAAAAATCATTCACATAGCCCCTCTTTCCTCTGATTCTGAACAAAATCTCCTTCTTCCATCTTGATTCAAACTTCAATTCTATATCTTGATTCCACCACCTGATTCAAAGATGCAGCCACACCAATTAAGACTACCATTCAAAAAACCTGAATATCTGAGATCCATGAAAGATAAGATGATTGAGGATGCCCTTGAATTCTATGAAATCAAATGTAAATCATCAACACCAATAGAAAACATTCAGGTTGATGTCCCAACAACCACAGCTTTCATCATAAACTGAGCCCAAATTCTATTGACAGAAGTTACAAAAGGATCAACCCGAGATATGCTCATGACAGGATACATTGAGATAGAAAAATTACACCAATCTGAATACCTTCAATGCTTGACAAATCCTGTACTTTGGGAACAACACCAAGATGTCCTTATAAAACGGGTAGAAATGATGAAATCAGTAGAACAAATTATCAACCAGAAATACCCGTATATACCAGAAACAGAGGAGGAACCATCTTGGAACAGTATTAAGGAACAATCCAATTTCCCAGATCTCGGGACCGAGGCACAAAGTGGTTGTGGAATCCCAACCCAGATAGAAGACAATGTTCAATTAGGTTGGGATATTGTAGGAGAACACAATGATGAGCCAAACTTAGACCATGAATTGCCAAGCCTAGAATTCCAAAACTCCTGCAATAATGAGATCAGAACTGAACCTTTTGAGGGTATAAATTCCGCCCCTTATTTTGATAAGGTGGCCCTCGAAGGTTATTCGGACTTAGGTTCTAATAATTCTACCCACATCCTAAGCCTAGAACCTAGATCTGAAACTTATTGGGAAGATTATGAGGACCCTTATGAGAAAGATCAAATTTTTACAGAATATGATTCTGGGCCTCTATTTGATGAATATCCCTCTCCAACATCCTCAAGAAATTTGATCGATTTTTCGAAAGTCATGCCAATTTATGATACAGAAACTGAGGAGTTGGATGAGCAAGGTTTTAATTGGGTCTATCCTACCAGCTTCGAGCTTGAGCCTAAACAGAATACCTTTTTAAGCCCAGAATTAACATATAGGCTAGACTCCACTCAGGCTGCTGATTCCACATCTGATGATTTATGCTGCGGTGGAATTCATAATCATGAATCTCATTTTCGCAAACTCTCCGACAACTTCAGATCCGACTATAATTGCTGAGAGATTCTCCTTCCTGAACACGTCAGGCCCATCTACGACCTCAGTTCACATGACTCCGACTCCGACTCTGAGGTCCTGATTCCCGAGATCACTGATAACACAGAATCATTCCTTTTCGATCCTCAGGAACCAAAAATAGAAAATGCCAAGAGTGATTGCAACCCAGAATTCAAATCTTTTCTCAATTCAGATTTTTTTCATCCTACAGACACTCTTCAGGCATTTGATAATTACCCAGAGGACTCTTTACAGAAAATCACCTGTCATTCCTTTCTAGAAGAGCTCTCATACACAGTTGCCACCTCGTCTGCACACACAGAACTAATCAAAACCTCTTCCCAACCCCGACCCGCAACCGGACTCAATTTCTATTCAGATTCACCTCTCACCGAGCCGATTGCATTTCCACATCGGGTTTGGAACACTGATCAGACTACATATCATGCTCCATCATTCTCTGATCACCCCTGTAGGGTTTCCGCGTCATTCATTGATTATTCTACGGGTCCCTACTCTGACCAGGCTGATTCGACTCAGCCAAACCCTGCATTTTCACTTCCACATCCATCTGAGCTTCATAGTATATGGTGGGTTCCACACCTTTTTATCCACATCTATCAACCCACCAGATTGATTGGGTTTGGGCTGCATCATCAGCCTGTTGATCTGAACAAGCACCTGGTTGGACCAACCAGGCTCTTAATCAAGGTGCTTGTATTACAAAACTCTGCTGATTTCACCATCCCCTCTCCATCGCATTTCCCGCTTGGCTGAAGGCATCAAATTTAGCGCTCAACGGGAGGCAGCCCGTCATTCTCTTTAAAAACCTGAAACCTTTTCTAAAACCTTTGTGCACTTGAAATTCACACTTTAGGACAGCCGACTCCACCTCAGGTGCTTGCATCTGAGATTAAAAATCGTCTGCAACAGTCACCCCGACCCATTCACTCATCAAAACATCTGTCCTAATGTATGAACTAAGTTGAATAAAAATCCCCTAAGTTACAATGAGGACATTGCAAATCTTAGGCATAGGGGGGTATGAAAGTGCAAAACGTGTAAGAAAAAGTTTCAAACAAAAAAATTTACATATGCCAAAAACACCATAAAAATTAAAAATTTTTCAAAAAAGATTAAGAGAATAAGAGGAGAAAGAAAATTTTGTGAAGGAAAAGAAAAAAGAAACAAAAGGAAAAAAGGAGCACAAAATATGAGAAACAAGTGATAGTCATTAGTAAGGAACTAAGGAATTAACCTAAGTTCTAGACCTCATTCAAGAAAATAACTGAAAAGTCTATAATGAGATTAGTAAGAACGCAAACCTTAGGCATTCTTGAATAGACTCTTAGTACCTATTAAGATCTGGACACTCCTCAAGAGGTTGAGGAAAATGAAAAGCTGAAGTATTAGGTCTAAAGCTTAGGGAGTATTTGGCCTCATTAACTAATTTTTGGTTTACGGGACTTAGTAACCTAAGCACCCTAACCTCACACACAGCCTGGTTCAGTGAGCGTAAAAATCAAAATCACGCAGAAGCGTCGAAAAATTATGAAAAGTACACCTAGAGTAGGAGCGGCCGATCAACACAAGTTGATTTAGACGAGTTCCCAGCGCGAAGAGGCGGGAAATCCCCTCAAAGATGCGTAACAAAATATCATCTCCTCGGTGCTTGTCTCTTAGGATATTCACATATCCTACTGGAGGCATGTAAGCACCCTGCTGGTTCAGATTCCATGGATGGCATTATCACGAAGTGTCAACTGCCAGGGTCTGAATTCGGCCACGGAACACCATGGATGGGATTATCTCGAAATCTCAATAGCCAGGGTTCTGGGGGTTGCCATGGGCGGTGCTATCTTGAAGCATCGATCGCCAGGAACCCTTGAGGATTGATGATGGGAGGAATGAATCTGATACAGACCGTGTTGAAAAGCCAATCCTAGGCTAGAACTAAAAAGAAAAAGAGAGAGAAAACTCTCCAAACAGAAAAACTTTCTATCTCTCTCTTATAAAATGCACTGCGAACTGAACCAAGGCTAAAATCATTTCAAGCACGGGTGCTTTAACCACAAAGTCCAATAGACCTTAAGTTAGTTCTTGTGGGCCTTAAAAACCTTTGCTAAGGACTGAGGCTGAGGCTAGACAGATTTGGATCTTGATTGGTACTAGAGTACCTTTTAAGCCTATGGTCAGCATTCTAACCTAATCTAAGTTTAAATGAGAAAGCACTTATCTGAAGCTATTAAGAACTTCATGGTCTAGAACAAGGGTTGAAACCCTAAGATTTTGCTAAGGGACTAGCAAAAGCTAGGTATGGGGGTATGATGAGAACTTCATCATAAGCCATAACTAGCTCATTTTGACCTAATACGGAGAATAAAAAGCTCCTACATAACCTTAGAAAGGCTTGGCTCAGAGAGATTCTGAGTTTGCAAAGAAAACATAAACTGAGGGGTAAAAATGCAATTTCACCAATCCAATCTGAAAACAGGGTAACTCAGGGTCCAAACATAGGTCAAAACAACCTAATAAGAAGAAAAGTGGGATGAAATGACTTAACAAGGGCTACAGCAACTCCGAAGAATCAAATGACATTCTGTAACCCTAAAAACAAACCCACTTAAATACACGAGATTCGAGGGAAAGTAAAAATAGAATAAACCCTCTAAAATTCATAGAAAAATAATCTCTAGGGTTTAGAACCTTCAATTTGGCCTTAGGAACCCATTTTGACCTACATTAAGAACCATGCCCAATTAACAACTTAATTTGGGTTTTTACGTAAATTGACCGGTCAAACAAGGTTTAATCTAGAAATAAAATTCACCATCAGAATCCTTAGGTCCTAATTAATCATGTATAAAAACTTGAGCCTAAGAAGAAACCTTCTTGACCAACTTTACACTTTGGTCCTCATACATTTACTTTCTGGCCCTCAACTTTTGAACCCTCACATTTTGGCCCCTAACTCTCCTTCGTTCTTTGCATTTAGGTCCCTCCTGCAAAACCTGAGCAGCACCATGCTCCGGCGACCTTGCGCGGAGCATGGCGCCGCGCAGGGTAAGGGAGGGAGCCTGCCAAGTCAAATGGGGGTGCCCTGCGTCGTCAGCCGTCGCAGGAACACCCCCTGATGGCTGCAATCACCTATACCGGCCGCGCGAACGCACGGACGGTATGGGTATCCTTCCTCCGACGTCCTCCGGCGAGGGAGACACGTCGTCTCCCTCCGCCCTCTTCTCTGGTTCTGCCCCTATAAATACATCCGTCGCTCCGTCGTTCTTCCCAGCTCGGATCTGACAGAGATACCCCCTCACTTCCTCTCTTCCCACTCCGACAGACGCCCCCTTGCTCCGGCGGCTTCTCCTCCTCCTTCTCGTCGCCCTACCGCACTACCAGCAGCAGGGTTGCCTTCCCTCGCTCTTCCCGCGCTGCGCCGCACCCAGCGCGCGCTTCTCCGGCCCTCTCCTCGCCGTCGCTCCTTCCCCTAGGCAGCTTCTTCTCTGGCGACAGTCGATACGACTGTCGCCTGCTCCGGCCCCTCCTCGTCCTGCTAAGTAGGTATAACTTCTCCTCTTCCTCCCCTCTTCCTTTTCCTTACTTTAAACCTTTACTGTCGCCCTCGATTCCGACCAATCACCCTCACCTTCTCCACCTCCGGCCACACTCCGGCGACCCGCTCCCATCACTCCAGCAACCCACACGGCTCGCCAACCACCACAGAACCTTCGCCTCCTCACCCCGATCATCCTCCGCCCGTCCACTTCCCTGGAATCGCCCTCTGCAACTCCACCGAACAAACCCATCTCGCCCCCTGCAGTTTGACCTAGGGCGGCCCTTAGGCTCCGCCCCGCCACCTGCAGACCCCCCGATCACCTTCGCCGTGCTACGGCGAAGGTCCTCCGCGTATCTGATTAGGCCAAGAGGCCGTTTCCCTGTGAGCAGGTACTCCACCCGCCATCGCCATTGCTGAGCAGCGAAGCTCCTTCGACCTGCTGCTCTAGGCGCGCCACGCCCAGATCAGGCTCCCAGGCTGCGCGGGGTATCTTCGCGAAGAGTCCCAGGCTGCAGCTGGGGCGAAGCCCTCGCGTGAAGCCTCGACTGCCCGCTGCCTCCGTGCGGGCGCCCAAATTGGGGTGGGACATTTAGTCCCACCTCGGAAACTCGCAGAGGCGCGCGGGCGCTTAAAGGTAAAAAGTGCCTTAAGTTGTTTGCCTCAGTTCACGGGGTGAGGTCCCCTTCACCCGCCCGATTACCCGGCCTCGTCCACGCTCACGCCTCGCGGACCTGGCTCCGACCCGATTAGCCCGACCTGCACTCCTCGCCCACCACCGCACGCCGGTGGGCCTGGACCCGGGCGCGACCCGCGTATCCGATTGCCCGGTTGCTCTGGGAGAGCTTTCGTAAGAGCGAATTCTGAGAGAGAGAGACGCGGGGGGGGGAGGGTAAAGTAGGTTTTGCCCTCTGACGAAAATCTTGAAGTGTGCAGGCACAGGTGAAGAAGAAGAAGGACTGCGGAAGAAAAGGAAGAAGAAGACGGAAGCTAAGGGAGACACTGTAGCAGCAGCAGTTTAAGTCGTCTGATTGCAAAATCAGACGACGTCTTGAAAGACAAGAAAAGAAGAAGATCTGAAGAAAAAGAAAGAAGAAGAGAAAACAAGGAAGAACAGAAGACAGAAGAGGAAGAGCACGAGAGGAAGATCTGAAGAACAGAAGAAGAAGAGAAAACAAGGAAGAACAGAAGGCAGAAGAGAAGAAAGAAGAAGAAACCAAGAGCCAAAGAGGAGAAGACAGAGGAAGAAAGAAGAGAAGAAGAAGCCAAATTTTTTATCTCTCTCTCTCTCTCTCTCTCTCTCTTTATTTTTGTAATAAGAATTTGTACTTCTAGAATACGACTTGCTCCCTGAGTTCGACCTCGGGAACTCTTTTATTTTCGAGTAAAAAGATTATATATGTAATGATGGCAAGAACTACCTGTACTACAACGCTACAACAAAACCTAGTTAACGCCACGTCTATGCTGCAGTCAGAGATCAGATTCTTACTACTCTCGAGCTTCCTACCCTGGAGGAAGCATATAGCAGGCTCAACAGAGTTATAGTGCGTTCCCCTACTGTTGATTCTACTACTCAGTTGTCCGCGTTGGCTACGATCCCTGGACATGGAAGGGGTACTTCTTATCCTACACGTGGTCGTGGACGTGGACGCTCTTCTAGTACGCGGAATAAAACTCCGTGTACTTACTGTGGTGACTTGGTCACTCTGAGGCTACATGTTGGTAGAAGCATGGTAGACCACCGGTGGCCAATCAAGCAGCTGAAGTCCCAGATTCAGCTCTTACTACCCCTGATGTTAGCTCCTTGAGTACCGAGATTGAAACTCTGCGGCAGCAAATTGCTCTTTTGACTCAGGCTTCTGCCTCTCAGACACCTGACACTGCAGCTATGGCTACGTCTTCAGGGGCTCCTACGATTGGTATGTCATCCCTTTCATCTTCTGGTGAGTGGTTGATTAACTCTGGTGCACCCAAACACTTATGTGGCGATAGAGGTTCTTTCTCCTAGCTTGCACCTGTTACACCTGCCAAGACAATACAGGTGGCTGATGGAGACACTCGCCTCTTGTTGGCAAGGGAGATATGTCTTTATCTCCTACCTTGAGGCTTGCAGATGTTTACTATGTACCTAATTTTCCATTGAGTTTATTATCGGTTAGCAGTATCAACAGAGATTTGAATTGCCGAGCTTTTTTTGATGTGTCCTCTTGTGTCTTGTAGGACAAATTCACTGGGAAGACGATTGGTAGAGGGTGTAAGGAACATGGGGTGTACCATCCAAGCCGTACTACTTTTGCTGTTTCTGCTACTCAGGGTCTTGCTTCTGCTGGATCTCCTCTTCAGTGGCACCACCACCTTGGCCATTTACTAATTCATTGCCTCAGACATGTTCTTCCACATATCCCCTCCACTACTGCTCTCACATGTGATGCCGGTCAGCTTGGCAAGCATCACAGGGCTAGTTTCTCCAGTTCTTCCTCTGTTTCATCTGTTGCCGCATTTAACTTGGCTCATATGGATGTGTGGGGTCTTAGTCGTACTCCTGAACGACTTGGGAACAAATATTATCTTATTTTAGTTGATGATTTTTCTCGTGTTACTTGGATGTTTCTCTTAAAGAATAAGTCTGATGTGGGGCAACTTATTGAAAACTTTGTCAAGGAAATAAAAAATCAGCATTTGTGTTTGGTGAAGTGCTTTCGTCCTGATAATGCCTTGGAGTTTTGTACTACACGTTTGTGCACTTTTTTCTAGTTGTGACATTATTCATGAAACTACCTGTCCTCATATCTCTCAGCAAAATGGTGTTGCTGAGAGGAAACGTCGGCATATTCTTGATGTTGCCTGTATCTTATTGATTCATCATTCCGTCCCGTCTCTTTACTAGGGTGACGCTGTTTTAACTGCATGTTTTTTAATAAATCGGATGCCCAATGCTACGTTACATGAACGGATTCCTCTTCGGGTCATGTATCCTGATCGCCCCCTGTTTCACGTCACCCCTCGGACTTTTGGTTGTGTTGCCTTTGTCCATTTGTTGGGACCAGGTCGGGATAAATTTGCACAAAGAGTAGTTAAATGCGTTTTTCTAGGGTATACCCGGACACAAAAGGGGTATCGTTGTTTTGATCCGCTTACCTCTCGACATTATGTTTTTGTGGATGTTACCTTTCATGAGGTTGTACCTTTCTTTTCTATGACAGCTGCTGAAATGCCTCCTGAGGGCAATATGGCACCTATGCCATATACACCTGTTCACTTTAGGAGCTTCCATGAGGTTCTTGTCCCTACTAGACCACCACTACCACATGCTAGCCATCCCTTTCCACACTTGACAGAGCCACTCTAGACATATGTTCACCCCTATACTACCTATCAGGGACTCCCACCCTCGTCTTCACCATCGGCTTCTCAGGTGAGTCCTTTAGACACTGACGTATCTTTGCCATGTGATGGTCACAGGGATAGGACATATGATGTGCTAGGCGATGATCTTGATATTCCGATAGCCATTCGGAAACAACCATGGACCTACACCGCTTATTCTACGGCAGGAGCACTTGCTGCTGACAGTTTATCTCTTGGATTTGCTGGGTTTACACAAGCGTTAGCTACCACGCAGATTCCATCCACTTACCGTGAGGCCATGCTTGATCCAAAATGACGGGTAGCCATAGAAGACGAGATGGTCGCTCTTCAAGGTCGTGGGACTTGGGAGCTAACCCCACTTCCTGATGGTGCTGCAGTTGTCGGCTGCCGGTGGGTATTTATTGTGAAGTTTAATCCTAACGGTGGTGTTACTCGGTACAAAGCCTGCCTCGTGGCAAAGGGGTTTACCCAGACTTATGGGGTTTGACTTCTTTGACACCTTCTCACCAGTTACCAGGCTTCCTACGGTCCAGGTCTTGGTTGCAGTGGTAGTTCAACTGGGTTGGCCCTTATATCAACTAGATGTCAAGAATGCCTTCCTTTACGGTGATCTCCAAGAGGAAGTCTATATGTAGCAACCACCTGACTTCGAGAGACAGGGGAAGTGTGTATGCTGGTTACGGAAGGCTATATATGGCCTAAAACAAAGTCCCAGAGCCTAGTTTCAAATGTTGTCACAAGTTGTTGAAGCAGCTGGATTTAGGAGATCGACAGTTGATTTTTCACTCTTTGTCAGCAGGACTACACGAGGTACTGTGGTACTCCTTGTTTATGTTGATGATTTGATTATCATAGGAGATGATGAGCAGGGCATTGCTAAAGTCAAGCGCATCCTTGCAGAGCAGTTTGTTATGAAGGACTTGGGGGTCCTACGGTATTTCCTTGGAATCGAGATTGTTAGCGGTAAGAAGGGCATGGTCTTGTCTTAGAGGAAGTATGCTTTAGATATTCTGCAGGAGGTTGGTATGCTTGGGGCCAATGAGGCTAATATTCCTATGGATCCCAAGATGCTATTTTATAATGAGGATGCACAGGTGGTGGACAGTAGACAGTATAGATAGCTTGTGGGCAAGCTATTGTATCTCACTATCACAAGGCTAGATATCTCTTTTGCAATTGGGAGACTGAGTCAGTTTATGGCCAAGCCAACACGTCAGCATTGGGATGCGGCATTGATTGTACTTAGATATGTCAAGAAGGCTCCTGTGAAGAGTCTTTTCTTCTCCAAGGGGTCTTCTATAACATTTGTTGGATACTCAGATGCAGACTATACTAGATATCATGTGGATCGCAAATCCACTACTAGGTTCTACACCTTTTTAGCAGGGAATTTGATCACATGAGGAGCAAGAAACAGGGTACAGTTGCGAGGTCCAATGCCGAGTTTGAGTGCAGAGCTATGGCTCAGACGACTACTGAGATAATGTGGATCAAATCCTTGCTTGTAGATCTATAGGTGCAATTTTTTATTCCTATGGAGATGAGGTGTGATAATAGAGCAGCCACCTTCATTGCTAATGACCTAGCATTTCACGAGAGGATGAAGCATGTTGAGATTGATTGTCATTATACCAGGGACATTATTCAAAAGAGACTGCTATACACCACTTCTATTGCATTTGAGGAGCAGACGATGGATATTTTCACCAAACCCTTTGCTAGATCTTCGTTTGATACTTGTATATCCATGCTGAGCATGATAAATATCTACGCTCCAGCTTGAGAGGGGGTGCTGGTGTATTTTAGCTTATTTTGTTTCATCTTATTGCGTGAGCCATGCGACGGCGCAACTTCGCTCCCGTGAACAACGGCGGGAGAGTGGGTGCGCAAAGCTTGATGCTCTCTAGAGAATGGAACTAGAGCTTGGAGAGCAAGGGCTTCTCTTGGACACAAAAGAGTGGAACTAAGTTGCTTAGGTGTGTCTCTTGTTTCTCTTAGTGTGTATCTTGTGTATGTAGGTGTGTAAAGGCTCCCCTCTATTTATAGAGGCCTTAGGAAGGCTTTGGAAGGCTTAGGAAAGGTTCTATAGCCGTTGGGAACAAAGCCCAAGAGAATCAGCCCGAAATCAGGAACAATCATTGTTCTGACAGGCTAATCAGACGTCTAATTCTTGCATCAGACGTCTGGAACTTCACTTTAAGACGTCTGATTCCAAGGTCAGACGTCTGATTTTGGGCGGGTCTCTCCCTGACTTGGATCAGATCTAAACAGGGTTTTTGCGCAAGTCCATCAGACGACATATAGGATGTCTGGCACTATGTCTGGACGTCTGGAAACCTACTTTTACTGTGGGAATTGATTTCCAAACGTTGCAACGGCTAGAAAATCTCTGAGAAGAGATTTTGGGTCAGCCGAGGCAAAACGGTCATTTATCAGACGTCTGGAAAGGCCTAAGGACGTCTGATAAGGCTCTAACGGTCATAATCTTGAGTGTTTGCTAAGCCAGCCAACGGTCCACTAATTGGACGTCTGGCAAATCCATCAGACGTCTCCTAAGATGTCTGGTCTAAGGTCTGGACGTCTGATTTCATCAGACAGAACTAAATATGTCCAGCCTAACAGTTATCAGACGTCTGAAACAACAGTCAGACGTCTTAAAATACTTTATCAGACGTCTGATTTGGAAATTAGACGTCTGGAAACTCTGTTTGAACCCTATATTGGTTTTCTAAGTGTTCTACAGAAAACCTAAGTATCCTAGGGTTGTGTAGGTGTTCCTAGGACTACTGTTAGGGTACTTTGAGGCTCTTTAACATGAATCTAAGTAAAAAAATAAAGAACAACAAAATAAACGAAAAATACAATGAGTACAAGAGAAGGAAATCTATAATATTCTTCATCTCCTTCCTTCTTCAATATATCGCTCCTCGCGAATCTCTTCTGCTCTCCATCGAGCTCCTCCAATCCGTCCTAGATGCGAGCTCTAACTCCGTCTAATCACGTATCCATTTGCGATTGACCTGAAATCTAAGACTCAAAGCGCAAATATTAAATGACACGTGTTTTGTTATCATCAAAATAAATGATCGTGGTACTTTAGCACCAACAATTTTAACTACTATTGTCATTTTTATCGGCATATGTTGGCATGCCTTTAATGTACCTCCAAAATGGATTATTTTTTAGGATATTAAAATCATTGAAATACATATATTTCCACGATGTACCATTGACATACTTCTAAAATATGCATCTAGAAATTTATCAAAATGATGTCAAAATCAACATTTAGAACATTAATGCACATACATGTATTGATTGTATATTTACCTTGTGGCCATTAGAAGGTCCAATAAGAAAGGCCGAGATTACTTGGGATCTTTTTTTCTTCTAAATACAATTTAAAATTATGATGCCAACAATATAGAGGAGAAGAGGTTCACTTGTCATTAAATTTGTAGGTGTCCATGCATGAATAGGTTGAGCCTTGAATGTAGCATCTTAGGCTCAAGCAGAAAAGCTAGGATCATTTAACTAAACCAAGCTTGATATGCATATAATTAATAAATCAAATATGAATGAATCAAGCTTGGTTAGGGCCCGAGATCATACATGAATAGTGTTAGAACCTTGAACTTGACCACTTACAAGGATTCGGAGCTAGGATTGAGCCAAAAAATTATAATTGTCTGATAATCAAGACAAGCATGGATGAAGTAAGCTCGTTTAGGCTTGTATCTATATGCTATTACAAATTATTCTCCAAAGAGTAGGCCCAATGGCAAATGCAGAGCCCATGGTTGGCACTTGATAGCAAACAAATAACCTTTCAACGAGCAATATGAATTCAACCTTCATAACGTCCCAAGGAAACAAGCCATTGCTGCCATGAATTTCTGCTCAATTAAGTTGATTTAACTTGGAGAGCATCTAAAGGCTCATCAACATCCTAAAGAACAACCAAGCTACCTTTTTATTTCCTGCACAACCTCAAGCTACATGTAACTTGACTTGCATGCTCAAAAGACATGCTTGTGTGATGTAACATGCAGAAGATAATCATTCTGCCATTCTAACTAAAAATATGAACGGCCCACAAATAAGCACTTGTTGAATGTTACTGTCGTGTAAAGAACATATCAAATGAACATACAATTTGTAAACAAATGCTGCTTTTCTTTCTGAAGGGATTTACAGAATGTTTGTTTAAAACTTTTTGAGATGGATTTATGTTTAAAACTTAGTAAACAAATATAGTCCGTCATTGTATGATGGATAGATCTCTGCTTCTATGAAGGAATGGCAAGCATGGCATGCTTGCTTTACAAATAAACCAGTAATTGAGTGCCCACACTTTGCTGTGGGAGTGGGGGAGGGGTGGTCATTCACTTCAATGTAAGGTTATAAACTAGTAAACGTTGAAAAATTTTCAAAATACTATTGTTTCTCATAGCATATTATCTCCATCTACGTATCATATAATCATGATTACTTTACCATAAAAAATTTTGAATTAGAAATAGAAATATGGAGTGTGTCTTTAAAATATATAGTGTAGACGTTTAAATTTTGAAATTACAAAACGAACAACATCATAGAGACGTCACATGGAGTTTTAGAGAATTTAGAAAGATGTTTAATTTGGACTCGTTCAAAAGGAAGAGAAAAGAAGTATGCATCAGTTGTTTTGATGTCCACCAATTTTCATATGGGTTTCACCAATAAGGTAGAAATTTTGACATTTTAATCTTGAAATTTAGGATCCCAACCCTTCACCTGTGAATCCTTGCCAACACCTAGTGTGCTCACCTTGACTTTATCAATTCACCTATGGGCTCGGTTACTGTCTTCATTCAAATTAAATTACTGAGAGCGAGTAAATCGGAGAAAACTTATGACGAGGGCAGAGGAATTCAGGTATTATTATATCTTAGGTTGGGGGTGGGGGACATATGTCATAATAGGAAAAACATCACCTTCCTTCAGTATATATAGATAGATTTGGGGTGACAATGATGTTTTGAGCGACCCTAAAACATGAAAAAAGAATAAGAGTGCACCTTCCATATCAATGGTTCAATGATTAGTAAAACAAAGTACAACCACGGGTTTAAATTAATGCAACTGAGCAAGTGCATTTAATATCATACATAAATTAGATAAATCAATAGCAAAGAGGTCGACTTATATACTCAATGGAAACAGCAAATAAGAAAATAAAGACATGAAGATCATCGAGTCAACCACTTGATAAGGTTCAGGAGCCAAACCCTGAAAATGGATAAGGTCTACATCTCAACTTTATTACTTGCATTTCCTGAAGAAGAAACAGGAAAGTGCATCTAAAGGAAGAGAATACACAGGAGCTAAGTACATGGACAACTTACTCTCTCTTCAAAATAATTTGGTACATGACACCTGTGCTAATAATGTTTAGATTCTTTAATATCTGATAAGAAGGAGCATCCACATATGCAAAGATGTAGTACTGCAACATAAATTGCAATTTAGTTGGATACAGACTAGAGAAACTAAATATCGAAATGCATTTAAGGAAACCTACCTGTAACAAATTCTTGACGAGATATAGAGCAGCTGGAATTGGATAGACCTTCACTTCATGTACAGTTGTTCTTAATCTGACAAGCATCGTAGAAGGCATAAAAGTGTACAATGCCAACAACATTAGTAATTAACCAACTTAACTGTGAAAGCTGGGAGCAAAGTTAATGTTGAAAATGATGATCGAAATGTAGCTACTTGCAAGGAGAAGAGCTTACGTGTTATCTTCGGTAAGACCATCTTTATGCCAGATCCCAGCAAGAGTAACGGAGGACAAAGCACACTTCAAAACCTCTACCTAGTCATGTTCCAAATCGGAAAGGATCAAAAACTTTATCAAGTACTTCCAAAAATGTATCCGTTTGGTTTCTAATGAACCAACATTTACAAAAAGAGAATCAAATGTAGAACCAAGAAGATTGAAGAGATCCCACCGAAAAATTTGCAGTAGTGACGCTGTATTCATACTTTCCAGATCTCTTGGACCAGACAATCAGTATTGTCCGTGAACTGGTAAGCAGTGTTAAGGCTAATGTGACAATAGTCCTGACAAGCATAAAGATGGTTAGTGAGAGATGAGGAGAGAAATTGGTAGCAGAAATTCTTGAGATTCTTACTTCACTTTCCAGTTGGATAGGTCACTGGTGTTGGTCATCATTTCATCGGACGGACTTTACGCAGCTGCTAGTTGTTGAACAGGAAAGGAGAAGTCCAGAAACTTGCTTTGCTGTGGTAAATGGAACACTCCTGGGAAAGATAAGATGCAAAAGCTGAATGCTTGAGAATTTCCACGTGAATTAGTCATGAGAAAGAAATTCATGTCTGCCAAAAGACAGGATTGAAAATGGATGAACACAATCTGAATCAGACATAAACAAACCCTAAATTAGAAAAAACAAAAAAGTTATCCCCAGGAAACATAATAGAGAAATATATACAAGATTTTACAAACATGACAAAGACTTGGCACTATGTTTGGAGGGCTATAATCCGAAGAAAGCTAGACCTTCTTTCCTCAAAACAGAGAAAATATACACTAGGTAAAAAGCAGAGTACAAGGAGACACCACAGTGGAAATTGGAACCCACCCTGCAGCAGGGATTGACATTTCAGGGGATGCTAAATGAACGAGCTTCTTGGAAGAGCCAGCATCTAAGTACAATTTGAAAATTCAAGCTCAATGGTGAAGTAGGATGTTGAGTTTGTCGAGTCAAGTTCACACTCCATTTCAATAACTTCAAACATCCACAACAGCTAACAATCAGGAAAGAGTTTCATTAATACCCCTTTGAAATTCTGATCAGTTTACAGCCTGGTGAAAATTTGAAATGTCTGAGTATCCGAAACTGCTCTGAGATCAGTTCCAATCAGTTTAGAAGATAGATCCAATCAACAACCTTCAATATTCACGAATAAGTTTACTTTTTCTGATAAGAATACTTTTGCATTTCTACATCCACTTTTAAGTAACTAAAATACGACACAGAACCTTCATGAGCATCCTACCCAACCAACATTAATACAAACCACTTGTAAATTCCAACTAACCATGTCACTTGATGACCTTAAACTGAATACCATGTGTGAGCATCCAAATCAAAACCAGTTGGCTTCAGTAGAGTTGCCTAACCATTAGCATTTACAATTTATCAATCTTCAGCATCTTTGGGCGTGGCCAGACTTAAACCAACCAACCAACAACAAGGAAATCCAGAGATGCAAAAGAGGATGCGATTGAAACACCACCTGATTTATTATTTTTATGTCCAAAGTTTCTTCCCACTGTCCTAAAAGGAAGTGGAACAAACCCTACAACATCCGATAAACACATCAAATGCTAATTTCAACAACTGCCATCAAAACCCCTCAGCAGAATGAAATAACCGACAAAGATTACCCCTAATATATGAGATCTTATGTGTGCACGACTCATAGGGTGTTTCTATGGTTCTAATTTACATCAGAAGAGAAGCTCCATGGAATACCTATATTGGACTCATCGGGATCAGATTGGAGAAAGAAAGGTAAGGTGAAGGGTCCAACGAGATCAGATGAGGTCAAGTCTGATTTGGAGGGATGAGGTGGAGGATGTCTACGTGTGTCTCAACCAAAAGTGAAGTAGAGGGTTCCCTGCCAAAACAAACAACAAAACAAACAGGAAAAAAAGAAAAAGAAGAAGAAAGAAAGAAAGCAGAAGAAAGTGCAGTGGAGGCACAAAAGAAGAGAACGGGATCCTTTTTAGGTAGTTGATATTCCAATCTCAGCTTTATTATCGTCATCTTGTGAATTCTAGGTTTGATGATTAACATAAATAAGTCCAAACATAACAGTATTCATAGGTCAATTTCCACTTGACTTGACCTGACATTGACCTGACCAGGCCACAGGGCAACCCAACTCATTTAAATGGGTACCCAGACGATAAGGCACCCAACTTTGTTAAATCATGACATAAGTACCCATTAGGTATTCAGTTAATCAATTTAGCTAAAATATAATTATAATTTGTAAAAATTATAATAAAAAATAAAAATATTCATTAAAATGGAAAAAAATCAAAATATCTAAAATTATAAATTATAAAAAATATAGAAAAATGTAAAAAAATATATATATTATAAAAATTGAATAAAAAAGAAATAAAATGCAGAATAATTTTCGAAAATGGATTAAAATTTAAAAACAATAAAAAACAGAAAATTATAAATAAAAATTGAAAAAAAAACTTTTGCGATAAAAACACAAAATAAAATTTAGAAAGTATTGAAATTAGAATAAAAAAAGGAAAATAAACAAAACAAAAAAAAGAAAAAAGTTTCATAAAAAAAAAATCATATTTGGCTTCTTTGAAAGGAAAATTATCATAACAAGTACACATTTGCTTTGTCTAAAAGGAAAAGCATTACTTCACCATACCAATTAAGAATAATTTATGTGCTTGACCAAATAAACATATGCCTTAAATTACATTCACCTGGAAATTTTATGAAATAATTATGCATTTATCTACTCATGTAAAGCAGAATGTTTGCTTATTGCAAGTATGTCTAGCAAATTTAAAATTCCATTTGGATACCCAATTTGCAAACAAAATTGTGAACCCAAATCCAACATCATAGATCGAATGTGATTTTTTTTTTGAAGAAATAGATCATGAATCGTTTCTATTGGCATTAATAAAGAGGAGGCCACATGGACAGTCAATGTGGCGCTGCCCATGTGGCAATAGGAGTCCAAGTAGTCCACCACCATGGCCTTAAGGTTTTTGACTTGCATGCCAAGAAAGTTTTGCGCCACATGTGGCAATTGTCAGAGATGATTAGGAATAAGTTGGGTTTCCTATTTTTAGTTAATTAGGATTTGATTTCCTATTTTCTATTTTTAGAAATAGGATTGCTTCTCTTTAAAAAGAGAGCAATACTTAGTTGTTATTTGAGTTCCAATAATAAATTTCTATTCCAAAGAACACCTCTCCTCTCTCCCTCTTCTCGCACCACCTCTTCTCCTCTCTCTCTCTCTCTCTCTCTCTCTCTCTCTCTCTCTCTCTCTCAAGGAAGGAGAAGAAGACCTCCATGCATCTCCAACTCCAACAGTTTCAAACCATCTAAACATCTGGCAATTGTCAGAGATGATTAGGAATAAGTTGGGTTTCCTATTTTTAGTTAATTAGGATTTGATTTCCTATTTTCTATTTTTAGAAATAGGATTGCTTCTCTTTAAAAAGAGAGCAATACTTAGTTGTTATTTGAGTTCCAATAATAAATTTCTATTCCAAAGAACTCCTCTCCTCTCTCCCTCTTCTCGCACCACCTCTTCTCCTCTCTCTCTCTCTCTCTCTCTCTCAAGGAAGGAGAAGAAGACCTCCATGCATCTCCAACTCCAACAGTTTCAAACCATCTAAACATCATGGATTAAAATTCAAGAATAAAAATGCAAAATCCAAACCACAATACTGAATTCGTAGACATCCACACGGTCGAAACTATAATATGAATTCCATCTACATCTGAACCTGCTGTCAACCTTGGATGCTCACCTAAATCAAACGTTCAAGTTTTTTTTTCGCCAATCAAATGTCAAAATAAAACATACAAGACGACATCAAATGTGCAATTGAAGTAAGCACCATTTCACTTAAAATCCATACATTTTATTTTTTTTTACAAAGTAAAACTTCCTTAGTGGGAATGAAATGGTTACAATTGAACACAGCCCCATGGAGCAAGGGAGAAGAAGACAACCAATACTCCCCTCAAAGGAGGGGAAACGATACCCCCCAAAATGGGGTGATTCCAAAACTAGAACAACAAAAAACAAAAACAAAGAAGAAAAGGAAGCATTCTTGTTACACGATTTCATAGCAAATACTGACAACTGCACCATGCCACTAGATTACAACAGTGCCACCAAAAAGACCTCGACGAACTTCATGATCCGCGCTAACAAGTATTGGCAAGCCAGGACTGAAACAGATCAACCAACTCAGTCGTGAGTAAGTCGGGATTCCGTTGTGCTCCCAAATGAGAGGTGGTGATGCAGGAGTGGAGGATGAATCCCAACCTGTCCATCATCACCAACCTAATTCAATAGAATCAATACCATACACCGCACATTGGTCCCCATTGCCCATCTCGATGGAAGCTACCTCCTCATCGGTCTGCACCCACTTCCATCCGGACAGCTGTAGCTTCACGCAATGCAAGGAATCTCACCTCACACCCAACGGCAATTAAGCATTTTGACAAAGTAAGGGTGAGGATGAAGAGCACCTTAAGGTTGGTCCCACGAAGAAGAAGAGAAACCCAAGAAAAGCCCCAGCTTCCCTCTCACATCCCAAACAACAAATTACGCACCAAAAGACATTGCTTTCAAAGCCAAATGGGAGGGCCTTCGAGAGGTCTGCTGGCAGGGCAAGGGGCAAGGCAACAGAGAAGGAGGAGGAGCAGGACAAAGCATGCACGTCCCAACAAGGCAGAAACTCCCCAAAAATACGTGACACAAAGACAACTAGCAAAGATTGAACATAAAATCTCAAGAAGAGCCCACCTGCAGAGAGCAGCCCAACCAAGACTGGACCCAAATCACGGCTACCATTATCTAAAGCCATAAAAAAATGTCGAGCAGCACCCACCAGCTGCCAAGCAGCAACGTCAAACCACAAGTCCGAGTGGTAGAGAAGGCCAAGTGGACCTGGATGAACGGCCGACCACCGTCGAGAGAAGAGACCGCGATGACTTGAGGTGAAGAAGATGGATTGGCGACGAAGGAAAGGACAGCCACGAGGGTGGTCGCTTCACTAAAACGCCATCAACTTCACTCAAAATCCACACCTAAACACCGACCACAGCACAGAGTGATGAATCCACATAGGGGATCAAAAAAAAAAAAAAAAGAAGACAAAACCAGATCAAAGATCGAATCTTCGCACTGGAGAGAAGAAATGGAAGAGAGGGGAAAACCAAGTGAATTGACCCATTTCGTAATAGAAATCCATTACAGGAAAAAGGATACCTCCCAACATCTCGCAGCCACACCTAACAGCTCATCCAAAAGAAAAGGGGGAGAGGGAACCAACACTTACGGTTTACCCAGAGAACCCCAACGCTGAGGTCCCAGGTCGCCGTCGCTGCCGTGGAAGAAGAGGAGGAGGAGGGGAAGGGGTCATCGCCGCCGAGCTCGTCGGTTCGCCTCCTCCACTGTGGAGGAAGAGGAAGAGGAAGGGATTGCCACCGCTTCCAATATGTATCGCCGCCGCTGACCTTGTTGCCTCGCCGCTGCTGCTGTGGAGGAAGGGGAGGAGGACGCACGTAGTGGATAACGGGGAAAAAGGACGAACGTAATGGATAACGGTAACCCTTATCGGATCCATGGAATTGGCGGACACCGCAAGGATTTCCAGCATCAAGCGTCCATTATCAGCATATTCGTTCTTCTTTTTAAAAAATAAATTAACTGGAGTTGGAGATGGGAGTAGTAATATCTTGATATTATTACAATCAATTAATCCTCCTTCTCCATCTTTAAAGTGCAGATGTTATTCTAATATCGAGATAAAAATTATAATAATATTAATAAATAATAAAAAATATATATTTTTTGAATATTATCATTAGACTAATAATCTAAGATTAAAAAAAAATCAAAAATCAATCACACCTGCGATATAATAGTATATCGAAAGTGAGGTCGTTACTAATAATTATCAACATTTTTTATTATAAATTTTATGATTAATCTTTTCACAAATTGTATCGATTTTCATATCCAATAAACCATTTTGTTAGAAGAGAAAGAATACAAGGTCTATATGATAAAAATACAAAATAAATGCTTAGAGAAATACCATAAAATATCAACTTAGACAAATATCGACTTCCATCTCCCTCAACTCCTTTAGCAAAAGCTTATCTATATCCATCCCTATCTCTTTTCCAACGTTGACTCCAATCACACCACATGTTCCTCTCATCACATTTAAAATGGCAAGTCATGGAGATATACAATGCGAGGGTTTCCTATCATTACATTTAAAAGACAAGGAATGAAGATGTGCAGTGCGAGGTGCTGAGAGATTTCTTGCCTAAGATATGAGAGAAAAGAAATATAGTGCAGTTATATCAAATCTGCAATAACTATTTGAAATACTTGACTCGATCATCGCAGAGATTGGTGTTAAAAACATAGTGCAAATAATTACAGATGGTACAACCACTAGTGCATATCTAGGAGGGCTTCTTTCAGAAAAATATCCATATTTGTTCTGTCACACTGTGTTGATAAGATGCTGGAGGATATTTGTAAGCTGGGGTGGGTAAGTATAGTCATCTAGGAGGCCAAAAAGTCAGGTCAAACGACGCAGGGCATGAAGATATGCAATGCATAGCTAGAGGTCAGACAACGTAGGGCCATGGAGATATGGTTGCTGTGTTCAAGCGACTTCACGACTTAGACATGAGTGAGAAAAGAAATGATTCACTTACAGACTGATCTCACAGATCTGACGACACTAATGGCTACTCTCCTGTCAGATCACAAACCTAATCGCCCTATCATTCTCTTGACCCCGTGTTCTGGTCGAGCAGTGTAAAAGCGCAAAGCTATTAAAATCGACTACGCTCTTCAACATTAATTAATATGGGACTAAAGAGTACAAGTTATTAAAAAAAATACAATTAACGATTAACAATTGAGGACTGTTGTTACGACCGTAGCTTCAAAACGTCTTTTAAGACGTCTGGGACCACTTCCAGACGTCTGGGATTAAATTTCTGCGGCACGCAGATGCGCGCAGACCTGCTCCGCCTCCTCTTTTTCCCTCTCTCCTCCTGCGACCGCAGTCTGCGTCCTCTCTCTCTCCCTCTCCCCGCGCGGCTTTAAAAAGCCACGCCCTCTCCCTCACTCTCATCACCTCCGCTCCCTTCCTCTTCTCCTTCCAGCCGGTGCGCGAGCGCGAGTGCGAGCGCGAGCGAGCAGCGATAGCGACAGCTGCGGTGAGTGCGGGAGGAGGCGCTCGGCCGTGAGGGCGAGCTTGCCGGGGCTGCTAGAGCCGGCCGGAGAGGGAGAAGCAGACACGGGGTGATGCGGGAGGCCTGCTGCAGCTCGAGCAGCAGGCGGACAAGGCGCGGCGCGGCCGTGCGTCGCGGGCGGAGAGCACGTCGAGCTCTGATTCTGGAAGTTTTTCCAGAATCAGACGTCTGGTCTTCCAACCAGACGATGGTGAAGACGTCTGGAGGACTGTCCAGATGTCTGTCAAGTAAGTTGTTTCCGTTCTTCTGCTTTTTCTGCGACCTGTCGTACTGAGAGCGAGGAGTGGATATGTGCAGGGTCTGGGATTCGCATCCAACGTGGATCAGACGTCTGGCTGTAGTACCAGACGACGGGAAGGACTTCCAGACGTCCGGGGTGACCATCGGACGTCTGGAATCTAGGCCAGACGCCCCCATAGGCTTCTGGATGTCTGAGAGACTACACAGGACAAGGTACCATCTGATCCCCATTTTTAAGACCTCTGGAATTTCTTCCAGACGTCTGATTTTGCACTGTTTCGTCGTTTTCGACCCGTTTAGGGCCCGTTCGGAGTTGCGTCCTTTTCGAAATAAAATCCTCTACCCGTCTACAGTGATTAGATACTGTTTTGAGAAACACCTTGTGTTTGATCCTTGTGATAGGACCCCGTTCCATTGCAGTATCGGGGGTTGCGGAGGCACGCGGGATTCCCAACCACGCCCCTAGTACTCCTGTTGTAACTGGTAGAGTGGCTTTTAAGTTTATTAGTACAATCTGTTAAATTATGGAACCATAAATAGAACCTAGGACATTGCATGAATCCTAGGAATGAGATATAGATTGAATGATAGATCCTAGGTGTTGCATGAATCCTAGGGCTGGAAAACTAGATTGTATGATAGATCCTAGGATATGGCATGAATCTTAGGATGGGGAAAACTAGTGGAATATATAAATACTGCAGTCTTGGAAAAATGGAAAGGAACAAATAGCTGCCTGTAAATTGAATTAACAGCTGCCTGTTATGAATAAATAAACGTGACTGAGAGCATGGATTGTAAGAACGTGAAACTAGAAAGTGAAACCTAGATGTTCTGAGTTAAAAGAGCTGGAACCCTACGGGGAATTAGGAGTGGATCTCCTGGAAAGAGAAAGGAATGGAACTGAGAAAGAAAGACGTGGTAGTGTGTTGTCTCTTGGGTACGTAGTACTAAGGGAAGTACCTGTACCTGTTTAGTGCAGAGCGGAGCCAGCCGTCCCAGGGATCCGGGGTTAGGACTGGCCACTTTGTATCGAGTTGCTGGCCCTCGTGTACGTAGTACCGAAGAGAGCTACTAGTGTAGGGAGGTACTAGCTACCCCACGGGCCCCGGGGTTCTGCTAGCCTTCTACACCGACTTGTTAGGCCCACTGGGGCAAACTAGGGTAGTCAAGCGAGGGTGCGCGGACTGTGGACGGGCAAGGCCCATGTTTGGTTACTGTGGAGGGGTTGGACCCCCTGTTACTGAGAGGGCTCTGCCCTGTACTGGTCCCGTGCTGTGCTTTGGGCTCACCCGTTAACGGAAACGACTGACCGCGTGCCAGTGCGGGTTAGCTACCTATGCGTTTATCGCGAGTGCCGTAGTCACTGTTACGCCTGTCCATGACCTTGGGGTGGTTGACTGAGAGTAGGATCACCACGAGGGACTCTCCCGGCCAGGAGAGCACCACGTGCTACTTCTACTTTTTGGAAAAGACTGCAATTAAGATCGTTCTCACGAGGAACATTCGAGATCAAGTGAAGGATCTGAGAAATAAATGAAATCGTGAGACAATTGAAAGATGTAAATAAAGAAAGT
Organism: Thalassia testudinum; assembly: GCA_037157565.1. Classification (NCBI taxonomy): domain Eukaryota; kingdom Viridiplantae; phylum Streptophyta; class Magnoliopsida; order Alismatales; family Hydrocharitaceae; genus Thalassia; species Thalassia testudinum. The sequence continues at coordinate 20,380,051 of JAZHRO010000013.1, forward strand.
AACAGAACATAACAGCTACTGTACACTCTACTGTTCCTTTTGTTTTAGTTGCCACTTTACTCAGCGTTTTGCTGACGTGTTACACTCGTTACCTTTCAGGACCAGGTGTTGAGCAGCCAGGGTTAGCGGCTGCAGAGGACACTGGGCCGAGTAGGGTCCAGTAGAGTTACCACTGTTCTCTTGTACCTCTTTTTGTTCCACTGTAGTGAGTAGTTCTTGTTACCGCTGTACTTTTCTTTACCTGCAGTTTATATTATATTATGAATGTTGTTCTACTGTTGTGGTGGTATATACTGTAGTGGTTTCTTTCCTTACTGCTGTATTTTCTTACTGTTAGTTATATTCATGCTGAATGTGGTTTATTTTACTGCTCTTTTGGTTACTTCCTCGTTGGACGACTAGGTCTTGGAATTAGTCGAGTCGGTTCGGTTCTCGTGTCTCGTAGGGACTCGAAAATCGGATCGTTACAACTGTCGTGATTATTTGACGCTTAATTAAAAGTTATCAACACAAAATAAGAGCAACATTTTTTATTTTTTTTAAATGAGGGAGGGAACAAATTAGCGTTTCAAATAGATATCCCTATCAACAGAAGAATGATAAGTGTGTTTTGGTCTTGCACCCAATACATTGGTCTTGTAACATATGACAATTAATGGGAGAGGTTTGCTATATCATGGGAGGAGCATTCATTTTTACAAGCAAGATCTCACTACTTAAAATTGAGACTAGAGTGGGTTGGCAATGAAAAGGCGACGGAGGTGGGAGGAGGGCAGAAAGGGAAAAGCAAGGGAGAAAATACATGAGCTTGGTGACAAAATTTCACTACTTTTCTGTCCATATCCATCAACTCTGACCAGAGAAAGTTGATGAGAGTTAATGGAAGGGCAGATAGGTGTAAAAAGGGCCAATGTTTGGAGAGTGAGAGAGGATGAACTAAGGAATAATAACTTATTCTAAGATAGGACATTTCTTATTTTTTAAGTGATAGTTGCGATGAAATGAAGAGATAAAGTTTAGATAGGTGTCTAATTTTATAGATAAGAAATTATACCAGTATCACACAGTTTGTTTTATGTCAGGTTGTAGAGTAAATAAATGTAACTTATGTCAAATCAGGGTATAAATTGAAAGAATATGCCTATTGGACCTATATGATGGAATGAGTTTATAATAGAATTACTACCAAAATGCTGAAATTGGTGGATTCTTAAATAACTTCCCCCAAATAGGGAATAAGGAAAGTTATTCTTGTAAGTGGCATAAGAAGGAGGGTTGAATTGTGAAAACATAAATTTGAAACAATCACAACAACACACAAGTATTTAGAGAGGAAATCCTTGTGGGAAAAACCTCTACCGAGATCTCTCGATCTAAGATTTTTCCCCTACTAAAGTAGGAATTACTAACAAGTAATATTACGAATCTCCTCTTCCTGGACAAACCCGAAGAAGAGTTTTGCCCCTCTACTAAGAGGAAACAGAAAACCCACAAATCGGGTACCCAAATAAACTATCAAGAAGCAATATAGAACTATAAGCCTTGAAAAAGAATAAGAATACTCCCTTATCAAACCTATAAGCAATTAAGAAATTTGCTCTTAAATGAACAGCAGCACAAAGAAGCAAGAGAGTAAAAAGTGCACAACAAGATCAAGAGCTTTGCAATGATGTATATTTCCTTTGTATATGTGTGTGTGTGTAAAAACATAAGGCAACCTATATAGGAGTATATATAGGTGTAGGAGGTCAGATATAATCGTTGGAGTTTGAATTGGATTGAAATGAATTGACCAAGAATGGCTATAAAGCATTAATTCAAATTCTGTTCATATCAGACATCCGAAGAATCATGATAGACATCTGAAAAGACTATTTTAGACATCTGAGAATAAGACAGGATGTCTATCAAGTCTCCAAAATAAATCAAGTGATTACTGAACTAAATACAGGGACGTCTGAAAAAGAAAGGCATATGATCATAAAGGTTCAGACGTCTGATTATTAAATGGGACGTCTGAAAAGATGACAGGAAAAGAATGCTCGTTACTGGAATGAGATTAGACCCAAACAAGGATCTAGACAAAATGTGGTCAGACGTCTTAAAAGAAACCAGAAGACGTCTGAAACAAGTTAAGAATGTCTGAAGGCCTTCAACGTTCAAAACATTAAAGTGAAACAGAAGCACTTTAATTGGAGTCAAAGTGAATGTTGGGAGAAAATGAACGTTGGAGGGATATGGACGTCTGAATGACTCGAAAAAAATGACCGTTGCTCAAAAACTCAAGATGGCTTCTAAAAATCAAGGAGGCATCCGAAACACTAAACCGGATGTCTAAGATAAGTAGTAGACGTCTAAAAAAATCAAATGACAAAAGATTCAAGATCCGGTGAAGAGAATAAGCTCTAGATGAGATCCTGGACATCTGGAAAGATAATTAGATGTCTTAAAAATCATATTCAGACGTCTGAAAGAAAAGAAAGTCATCTGAAAAATCTGACCGAATTAAAAGAAAAGCTACAGACATCCTAAGGAAATCTAAGGATAATTCAAGGCTTTTACACTCTAATAAAATAAATTAAATAAGAAATAAAAGAAGCTTTTACCCTTCCTTTTCCTTGATATTTTTCGTTAAACCCTTCCTACATCATGTTAGTCTCTTCCAAGCATCCTTTTCCTTGATCCTTTCCGTTAAACCCTTCCTGCATCATGTTAGTCTCTTTCAAGTAATAACTTATTTGTCATTATCAAAAAATACAATAATATCAACAATTCCGACGACCAAACATATCACAAGACATATATGTAATTTCAATCTTTGCAAGTATAAATGCATAATTACAAAAGAACGTAGCATCATATATGTAATAACCTTGTATTTTATTTTTGACTTTGATGGATCCTAAGATGGTCGATTGCTTTGGATTGCTAACCCTTTTAGATAAAACTTAGTTTATACATATGACTTAAGTTAAATACTTTCATCTTCCCTTTTATTGTTTTATCTAAATTTAATTTTAGATGCCGTTATGCTTTCAATTTACTTTGTACGTTTGCATGAAATTTATATTTTATTCTCAAGGAAAATCAAGTCAAATGATTTCTTACCCATGGCAAAGCAATGGTACAAGTAAACTAGGTAAGATATAAGCTTGCTTTTGAGGAAGAAGGGTTGAGTTAGGATAGGGAGTTAAACATAGGGGTCCTAATTAAATCAAATGAACTTGAGTATATTTATGTTGGAGTTCGTATTTCATAAAATATTCGATATTTGAGTTTATTAAATGATGAAATCAAATGTTGAAAAATGATACCCAATAATAATTTGTTGGATAATGGTTGAACCTAAAATGTTTTCTTGAATTTAAAGAATACTATAAGTTTTTATGGATTTTCTTATAGTTCGCAAAATAGGTTCTTTACACATACGTCTACATAAATGTATGTGCATATATGAGTTAATTATATATATGTTCTACAATTATCATCAAAGATGTATATACCATTATAAATCCTGCATTTATGTATATGCCCTCGAAAATAACCTTGTGCCTTCTTCGTATACCCTTATAAACAATATTGACCAAATGATAAACAAATCTTTTTATATATATACCCTTTTTTCTCTTTTCTTTCACCTAAAATCTCACCCCTTGCTTTGTTGAAGAGGACAAGGGGGTAGAAGAGAAATTTTCGTTGAAAGAGAAGGGGGAAAAAAAAGGATATATGTATAAAAAGATCTCTATTATTTAGTCTATAATATTCATAAGGTATATGAAAAAGGTAAGTATATACACATAAATACAATACATATAAGGATGTATACATCTTTGTCAATGATTGGAGGAGCATATATATGTAATTAACCCTACATATATTATTTGCACAGATACATAATGTGTGTGTTTGAACTTGAGCTTTTACTAAATGAATATACCTTGTGTTCGTATTCAATTTGTTAAGCTAATGAATCCAATTTTAATGTTTATTTTTAGTATTTTTTCTTTTTTGAACAAACTTTTTTTGAATAATTATCGAATGAATTCAAATTTATTTCAAATCATTTGATTTGATTATCATTCCTTGTTAAAAGGTGAAGTGAAATTTCGGAGGGAGCCTAAATATTAAATTTTCATTTTCTTATTTTTTTAGTAGAAAATTTCATTTCCTTTTTGTCCACATCCATTACCATAAATGGGTTTCTTGACATAAATATAAATGATTCATGTTTATAGCGACACCTATGTGAACTTGAAGCACATGTGGATATTCGTACAATACATCCACATGTCGAGAACATTTGGATTGTGCATATAGGGGATGTTTGTTTTTTGTGTCAAGACAGTTAACACAGCACATAACCTACATCGAGTTAATCCTTTGATTGCAGACTTCACCCGGTGCAACTCTTATTTCGTTGGGGCTGCGGATTAAGAGTTAACTCGTTGGTTTACTCCGCTTGCAGGGAAGATAACATGATGGGAATTGCAGAAGACACAATAGGAACATTCAGTACAGCTGGCAAACGGTAGACATGCCTCCATTTGTGGTAAGGGAGGGGTATCTATTACACCCTCCATGCATCTTGTCGATGAATATTATATGCTCGGCATGACAATGCAACCGCTATCTGTTAGTTCTATTACTAAGTAGTTGAATTGTCGTGTTATTTTTGACACTATTGGATGCACTTTTCAGGACCGCATGACGAGAAGAACGATTGGTGGTGGCTATGAGGAGGGGGGTGTGTATCGGCTATGTTAGAGTCCAATTGTTGTAGCCTATTAGATGACTACTGTAGGGAGTGCCTTGCAGTGGCACAGAAGACTAGGCCATCCTCCACTGGACAAGCTATGCTGTATCATCCCTCACTTATCTCCTGCCATGAAGATTCAGTGTGATGCGTGTCAGCAGGAAAGCATCACCGTGCCAGTTTTCCAGCATCTATCCAGTCTATCAGTTCTGCTTGTTTTGATTTGCTGCATTGTAATGTCTAGGGTCCTAGCCGTGTGGCAGACCACCAGAATTATAGATATTATTGTTATTTGTGTATGATTTTTCACACTTATCATAGACCTTTTTGATGAGGAATAAATCGGAAGTTGGTTATTTAATTCAGCAATTTGTGATGTTTATGAAAAATCAATTTGGTGTATGCATTAAGAAAATTCGAACAGATAATGTATTAGAATTTTGCACAAAGAAACTAGCTGATTTGTATGGATCACTGGGTATTGTGCACCAGACCTCAAGTCGTCATACGTCACAATAGAATGGGATAGCTGAAAGAAAACACTGCCATATTCTAGATACAGTTAGAGCTTTATTTATCCAGAATAGTGTTCCGCATAGTTATTGGGGAGATGCGATTCATACTGCCTGTTATCTCATCAACAGGTTCCCTTCCTTTGTTTTACATAAGCAGATTCTATGGAGTATCTTATATCCTGATACAGACTTATTTCTTGTGCCACCAAAGACCTTTGGGTGTGTGACATTTGTACACTTTCTTGGGCCTAGTCGTGACAAATTGGCAGCAAGGACGGCTAAGTGTGTATTTCTAGGATACTCACGCACACTGAAGGGATACAGGTGTTTTTTATCCCATACACCAAAAACACTATGTGAGTGCAGGTGTGACTTTTCATGAGTCTATCCCCTATTTTTCTATCTCAGGTCATCAGTTGAGAGAGATAGAGGTGGCTGCTCCTATGCCTATACCTCCTATAGCCTTGGAGGACTTCTCTCATGGTAGTGGTGTATCTACTACAGAACATACTGTGGGCACTTTTAGACCTGTACCACCTGATGAGAAGACATTTAAGGGTGTTACATATCAGCTGCTAGTTAGTTATAGAGAGAAGACACACCCCCCCTTTCTTCAGTTCCTACTGAACCACCATCGTCCTCTGCTCAGGTATGTATTAAAGATGCTGATGATTCTTCTGCTCATATGTCTTCAGGGTCTCTTTCTCTGGCCACAGATGATGATATTCCCATTGCTATCAGGAATGCTCCAAGATCCTGTGCACAGTATCATGTTACTGGTAGTGTTGTCTCTGCAGGCTCTCTTGGGATCGAATTTCATGCTTTTACAGCTGCAATCTCTAGTACAGAGATACCTACTTCCTACCAGTAGGCTCTCCTACATCCACATTGGAAGGCGGCCATGGAAGAGGAGATGTCTACGCTTACTGATAGAGGCACCTGGGAGTTGTTTGCTCTACCTTCTAATGCGCACTTAGTTGGGGCTAAATGGGTCTTTACCTTGAAATACAACCTTGATGGGTCAATTTCTCGTTATAAGGCTCACTTTGTAGTTAAAGGATTCACCCACACTTATGAGGTAGATTTCTTTAACACTTTTTCTCCTATGGCATGACTCTCCACGGTCCGTATTCTTATCTATGTTGCGGCTCATTATGGATGGCATCTTCACCAGCTACATATTAAAAATGCCTTTCTATATGGAGATTTGGAAGAGGAAATATACATGCAGTAGTCACCTAGTTTTGAGGTTGAGAGGGAGTGTGTATGCAAACTTCGTAAGACTATTTATGATCTTAAGCAGAGCCCTCGAGCCTGGTTTCAGCGTTTGTCTGAGGTACTTTCCATGTTTGGGATGCAGAGATCTTCTGATCATTCGTTGTTTGTTAAGAAGACCAGTACTATTACCGTGGCTTTACTGGTATGTGTTGATGACCTCATCCTTACAGGTGATGATGCAGATGGTATTACTTAGGTGAAGGAGTATTTGGCTCGCCAATTTGTTATAAAAGATCTTGGTAAGCTGAAATATTTTCTGGATATTGAGATTGCCATGAGCAAATAGGGTATAGTAATGTCTCAGAGAAAGTATGCACTTGATATTCTTTAGGAAACAGGCATGTTATGATCTAAGGAAGTGAACATTCCTATGGATCCTAAAGTTCATCTATTTGAGGATATAATGCAGGTAAATGACAAAAAGGTCTATCGATAACTAGTTGGGAAGTTATTGTATCAACCATCACCAGGCCAGACATCAGCATTGCAGTAGGTAAGCTAAGTCAGTTCTTAGACAAAACCACTGATGTCCACTGGCAGGCGATTATGCAAGTGTTGAGGTACATTAAGGGATGTCCAGGTAGAGGCATTCTATTCCAGAAGAAGAAGGGCCCTATGTCTGTAGTGGCTTACTCTGATGTAGATTATGCTGGAGATGTGGGAGACAGGCAGTCTACTACTAGTTTTTGCAAATTTGTGGCTGGAAATTTGGTGACCTGGAGGAGCAAGAAACAGAGTGTCGTTTCACGCTCTAGTGCTAAGTATGAGTACAAGGCTATGACCCATACCGTAGGGGAGATGATATGGATCAGTTTCTACTACAAGATCATGTTGAAATTCAGGAGCCTATGGAGATGGATTGTGATATTCATGCTGCAACATATATTCCTAATAACCCCATGTTTCATAAGAGGACAAAACATGTGGAAGTAGACTGTCATTATACCAGGAGCCTGATTCAGTGGGGTCTACTTCGTCGTACGTGTCTTGCCTCAACTGACTAGACTGCTGATGTATTTACCAAGTCGCTGCCTCAGCCCTAGTTTGAGAAGTGTAGAAGCAAGCTGAGCATGGTGGATATATATGCTCCAGCTTGAGGGGGAGTGTTGAGTTACGTTTATTGTGAGAGGGTATTTGTTATCTTATTTTTCGTGTTGGACATATTATGTTTTTTTTTCCCTTATCTCTCTTTATATAAAGAGACATAGGGACAACTTGGTAAAATAAGATTTCTTTTTTACTTCAACATAAGCAAAAGTGTGCATTTTTCCCCCCTCCCCCTACAAGAAAATTGTTCCTATTGCTTCTTGCAAGAGCTTCTATTGTCTAGTAGTTTTGGCATGAGGCAATTTCTTCAAGTAGGAATGATCGCTGTATCAAAGGGGATTGCATTTCAGCAATTATCTGTTGGTTTTGTTGTTTAAAAAAAATTCTTTCCAACTATGAAGGGATGCTTGATGATTTGGGCTTATGCCTAGATCTGTTTCCTTAGCGAGTCAGATTTTGAGGTGCACACACCTTGTGGTGTGTGTATAACAGTTAAGTATAGTTTCATACTATTTTGGTGCGTGCACAAAAGATAAGTCCACTTATCATTTGTCTAATATTCTTAACTTGGATTTTACTTTTTATCTATTATACTCAGTACTTTCTTGATTGGAAGTGCAGTGGTTGTTTTAATTATGTTGGAGAAAAAGCTCTTCTTGTGTATCATTTATTCAAGATAGATACGAGGGAAAGATAAAGTGTTGCTATGGCATGAAGAACTGTTTAAATCATGCTTTGCTACTGGTTCATGATGATAAGGGCTAAAGTCTAGAAATGTTTCCTTGGCTAGCTTTGGTGGTGAACACACCTTTGTGGTGTGTGCACAACAATTAAGTAGTACTATTTCATATTGTTCTATTTTCAATTGGCACTCTTGCTTGGGCTTTGGTCTCTTCGTTGCAACGGAGATGGGACTTTATTAGGTATTTTCTGGAAATGATTTTTATTGGCTGAAGAAATTTCTCTTTTAAGAGGACTACGGTCTGGGCTATGTCTTTGGTGAGAGATTTGGGAAGTGCACACACCATATATTGGTGTGTGCACAAAAGATAAGTTCTTTTTCCATTTATCCAAGCTTCTAAATTTGGATTCTATATTTTATCTATTTTACTTGAAGATCTTGATGTTGATGCTATGGAGAACTGTTACAACTATGCAGTGGACAAGGATGGGAACCCGCTTGGAATACTTTGCAAAGAGGAAATGGACCCACTCCCTCCTTTGTTTAAGCATTTCCAAGCTTACTCTCAAGGATGATAATTTCCCACCACTAGGTGGACAAAGGATCAGCAGCAAGAGAAAACCTGCCATCCAAGCTAGGCCCCTCATGCACTGAAGTCTGAAGATCATTCAGTTGATAGGCATTTGTTTTCTGGCCATGGCATTCAGTGATTTTCTTGAAGCACCCTTGATTATTTTGTCCAACCTGATTTAGATATGAATTTATGGAAGAATGATTCTGCTCTTACTTGGACATGGATGAAGATTGACTGTGTGGCTGATGGATGATGGACAATGGGTGTTGGAGCTGTACAGATAGAGTTGGATTTCGGAAGTTAAAACTCCAGATTCTTCTGCTGCAAAAAAAAAAACACATTTACTAAAAACATTTCAAAAGTTAAACCAGAGAGGTTTTTATAACATTATATGGAATCTTACCCATGAGGTAATGCCTTATATTTAGTAGTGAAGTGAGGAGTATGTTTAGACATGGATGCCATTATTTGAAAAAGATTAGAATGTACATTGATTGGAGACTATGTAAAATTTATGAAATACTAAGATGATGGTGTTTTACAGGCTTCAGTGGGAACAGATTGAAGATCAGATAAGCTTCTCTTCTCGGTAGACTTCATCTGGTTTCATGTCTCAGATCACAGAGGTCAGTAGCAAAGGTGGAAGTGGCGATAGCATTGAGGAGAGCCATGATGCTTGCGACTTTGGCCTCTTGGGAGGCTTTCGTTCTGCTATTTGATTGCTTCAATGGGGGAAGAGAGTAACAGGAGAGCGGTTTGTCAAGACTCAGGTACTTTTCAACCTGGGGACTTTGTTTAATCATAGTGGTACCATTTGGTTAAGAATAGTACGATCTTGACTGATTCCTAGAGTGGAGAGTTGAGGAATAATGGCTGAGTTCGAAGTTCATTGCATTCCAAGCTACTGCTCCTTGGAAACTGCGAGCAAAGCGAGGTTGCGCTACACATCCTCACAGCATAGCAGAGAGGGTAACTATCTGTGTTCATGAAATTCTTGATCCTTTTTTATCTTTTGGGTTCTGATCTTCATTCTTTGTACAACTTGATTGGGACCTGTAAATTCTGCAAGTAAGGAGGACTAAGATAAGCGAGAGGATGAGAAAGTTGCAAGAGCAGAACATGATATTTAGTAGATAGAGTTGGATTTCAGAAGTTAAAGGTGTCAAAAGTGCCCTTGATCACTAATTAGCTGGTGAATACCAATACATTTTCTTGTATGCATGGGCCTCCTAATGATATTTAGCAGTCATAAACCGAGGAGGCTGCAGAACATCAGTACTCAAAAACTTGGGAAGGTTGAAATGTTGTCCAGCTAAGGACACACTTTTCGAATGTGTTGATCTTATGCTCTTCCCCATGGAAACGAAAGAAGAATTTACTCATTTTGTTTCTTATATATAAGCTTTTCAGTTGTGTTTCTGTGCAGATTTGGTGAAAAGAACTAGAACAACTGGGATTTTTATATCCTAACCATCATTTATCCAATAATAAGCTCGGCATTGTCAGCTATGAGTACTTATCAAATTTGTCATGTATCCTTTCTGTTTATAATTAGGTGTAGGAAAGGTATCTTCATTTATTTGGTTGTAGTCTTAGAACCTATTTCAAGCTTTCAACTGCTTGTTTGACCATTGATGCTATCACTCGAAGCATATCTGAGGATGCATGGATCAAGCATATCTTATTTGCATTACGTGCAGTCTGATCCTGAAGTATGATTAGTTAAATAAGTAACTTGTTGTGCTGGTCTATTTATATTACAAATTGATTCATTTGTTTTATGGGGAGATTATTTTGGCACATTTTTGTAGTCTTCAACTTTATTGGTTGGGGTATATCTATCAGGTCTCCCAATATATATATATATATATATTCCCTTCCTATGGAGAGTAAATAGGTCATAAAGTGTTAATTGATGGAGCAATTTTTTATAGATATGCAGCTGAATCGAGCTTGGTTAGATATGCAAAAGTAGCTATGCAACTACAGCAAGGGATGTGACTCTACGGGGCAAATAGATGACTGTATGTTCATTTTCCCTAACTTTATTGATGGATTATGTTTGATTTTTACTTTTTTTTTTTTTTTTGCTAGCTCAATTTATGATTTTGTTGTAGTGTAATTTATATTAATGTAGGTTTATGAAACATGAATAGCAGCAGTGATCTAATGGTAGAATAGTACCCTTCAAGATACAGGCCTAGGTTTGATTTCTAGCTGGTGCATCTTTTCTTTGGTTCCAAGTTAAAGCATTCATTTTTTAATCTTGATGTTTCATGAATTTCTTTATTACAAACATAAAAATGGGAGGTTATTTAAGGATGTAGTCATGAAGTGTAATAGAATTATAAATAATTACATGATGCTAATTTCTTATGTGTTTCATGATGATCATGTAATTTATAGTTTGAATTTTGGGGAATTGTTATTTTCGTCCTAGGATGTTTAGTTAATTATTGTTTAGGTAAAATGACATGGATGTGTATAAAGTGTAGAAAAGACATAGATCATGCTATTTATTTGTGTTAAATCAAAATTAAGAGTAGAGTATTTAACTTGTATAAAGAAATGATTTTTTTAGTGATATAATTATATCATGTAGCAGTTTAAGGAAGGGTGCTGATAAAAAGGCAAAGCTAGTGTGCAAAGCTAGTGTAAGTGTTAGGTGCAATGTATTAGCACCCTCTTTTCTTTGGTTAGTTGATATATTAGAATGCATAGTTTATATTTGTATTAATTGTACTTAAGGTGTTGATTATCAGAATATGGTATGAACTGCATTTGACCATGTGAAAAGGAACTAAGCATAAGTTTTGTAGGAGGTATGAGACCTAAATCAAAATATAAATTCCTCGAAGCCTTGAGATTAAAAAATATACCTAGATTTTTTTTTCTTGGAGATTAAGGTGTTTGGTGTTTATTATTGTCGATGTTTGAAATATGGTCATATTTTCAAGTGGATGATGATGAATCGCCTTTTAATTATGTTGAATTCTTATACAAATGTTGAATTTTTTTTTATTTTAATATTTATATTTGAAAATGATATGGTCATATTTTCAAGTGGATGATGATGAATCGCCTCTTAATTATGTTGAATTCTTATACAAATATTGAATTTTTTTTATTTTAATATTTATATTTGAAAATGGTTGTAGGAGATTATTTGGTTAATTTGTATTAATTAAGTTATATGACTTTATGAGTATTTATATTGAAAATTTCATTTATGCATATTATATATATTTGATGTTTAAAAGAAATAAGTAATTGAAGGTGTATATTTCAGTTACATGAAAGATCTACTCTGACGATTGTAGTGAGAAATAAAATTGTTAGCTCTGCTCATAACTTTTTCTTGATGGTAACCATATAGCATTACACTAACATAAATAATTGTTGGTGATAACATCTACACCAACGGTCAAAATTGTCGCTGTTGGTATAAATGCAAAATTATGCACCCTTGCAAAATCAACTGTTGTTGTAGCATCAGGAGCAACATCGACGATTTTTACCATCGTAGTATCCTACAGCGATGCCCCCTTAACACAACGGCAAAAATGACCGTCAAAATAGGTCCTAGGAGAAACAGCGACAGTATTTTTGACATATACTGACAATTCATGATCATCAGTGTAGGTACCAACCGTTGTAATGAAGTCATTTTATGTATTTATTTTTGATATACGAAATGCATATAATTAGTAATAGCAGATTATAAAATGCAAGATAATTATGTAAATCTAGTTACTCATCCATGCAATTATTTTATAGAAAATTGCACATTCTATTGCATACCAAGATTTGGGCACTAGCATACTTTGGCTAATAAAATGTCCAATGAAATGGGCTTATCACTATCTAATTCTCGCCACTTTCTCTTTTGTGAATGCATTTACTCTCTACCATTAACAGTTCGTGACATAAGTGAATAAGTTATGTTGATTGAATTTTATTCTGCATTTTTAACTCTGCAATTATGATCCTTATCTTCTTTGGGGAACTTGTTCGCTGCTTTTATTGTCTAAGCTTTCATTCTCCAACTCTGTTAGCACGTGCACGTCCATGACGTTTCTTGACTTCTTCCTGGTAGTTTTAGTTATAATAGATGATTTAGAAATAGTGCATGAGTTTATTGCACGTGGTTGACTATAACATTGAATTTTTACTCTTTGCTTTCCTCTTCCTTAATGGTACTTGACCTTTTCCTTTTTATCGCCTATGTTCTCCTTCACAGGACTAGCCTTCTCCTTGGAAGAATTGAATGTCGGACACCTGTTATTATAATACTTGATGCTCAATTAAGATGTCAGAGTTGAAAGTGCGCATGCTCTTTCTACCATTTTATTGTACCTGCGACGACTTCAATGCATTCTTTGTCTAGCAGAAGTTCGTCCCTTCTCAACTAAAGAGAATCATCCCAATCACGTCTATAGACCACATATTTTTTTAAAGCAAATTCAACAACGATTCCTTTCTTGTTTTGCAGTTGTTGATAACTATACCGGTTACCATATGCCATTACATACATGTCACTTGGTAAACATTTGTCATAATCTCCAGTAAGATTTACTTTGTCTAGTGTCTTCTCTTTTGAAGTATGAGCGTAGGAAATGTTACGTGACAAATCGTTAAATTAACTGTCATTCAATCGCATCGACCATTTTTATGATTTTTCATCCATCATTGTCTTGTCCTTAAATGTTTGAAATTTTTATTTAGAAGGCCAAAATCCATATGCCCACCCTATCCGACCTCATATATGGTTTTCGTTTTTCTTCTTTTTTTAATTTATTTGCTTTCTTAATTTTTACAACCATCATCCAATATTCTACCACTGTTGTAACCTTACCTTAGCATGGCAAGGAAAGGCTTTATGTCATACGGTATCAAATCTCCCTCCTAACCTAACAAACATCTCTGCTACTCATACATCTGACCTGATAGGTATCTCTGCTACTCGTACGCCTGCTCAAGGAGAGTAGCAATTAATGCTTACATTACACTAAAGGTGAATCATTTATTTTCTCTCACGATCTTACGTGTAAAATATCTCTAGCAGAGCACCCTGAAGCATTGCATATCTCCATGTCGTTGGTTCGCCAAGTGCGAGCCCGATCAATTTCTCCTTTTCTTCGAATTGCGGACTATTCGATTAATGATAATATTTTGAAAAAGATATATTTTCTATTATTTGTTAGTATTGCTGCAACTTTTTATCTCCATGTTAGAGTGTTGCTGTCGCCGCGGTGACAAAGGAGGAGAATCGACTGGTTCTGGTGATTCTGAAGCGTTGCGGCCTCAACCTCCACCTCCTTGTGATGCGTAGCTGTGCGAGTCTTCTGATGGAGTGGAGGAGTCAACCGTGTCTCTAGAAGGGGGAGTTAACGTTAGTATTGGTTAAGCGGTTCAATATCCTCTAGAGGATGAAATCCACGAGGTGGGGGGAGGGGGGAACCAATGATATGTTAGTTTATATATTGCTTCCAATCTGTGTGGTCGTAAGGCTAGTTGTTTTTTTGTGGTTTTATTGTGTCTTGTTCCACAATTGTAACAATCACGGTTCTTTGCATCTGAAACTTTGTTAAGATTTCTATTGATGTTACCATTTCCTTTACTAACAAAAATTTAGGTTAAATCTGCACAAATATTTTCCATCAAAATTATTATTATTTGTTCTTTAACATTTACAAAGCTTCTTAGATGCTTAGAAGGTCATAAAGGCAATCGCATCCCTTACAGGTACCAAGGCTTGCATCTTTACTTTTTATATTGGCATCTATCTTTAGTGACATCTTCTCATACATCAGGATGCAAATTCGACAACGATTGCTTTCTTATTTTGCAATTGCTAAGAAGTATGCAGGTTAACATATGTCATTACATGCATGTCACCTGCTAAACATCTCTCATAATCTCCACTAGGATCTACATTGTCTGGTGTCTTCTCTTTTAAAGCATGAGTAGAGGAAACATTACAAGATAAATCGTTAATTAAATTATCTTATTACTATAACCATTGATGAGAGCTTCATCATGAACCCTAACTAGCACATTTTGATCTAAATAAGTGTACAAAAGCTCCTACAAAACCTAAAGGTAAGCATAAATCAGAGAATTCTAAATTTAAGAATAAAATAATTCACAAAGGGTAAAACTATAATTTTACCAATGCAGTACACAGATGGGATGTCTAAGGGTCTAAACACAGGTCAAATGGGCTTAATAAGAAAGAAAGTAGGATGACCTGATCCGAAAAGGGTTATAGCAACTTCTAGGAATTAAATGACATTCTGTAACCCTAAAACAAATCCGCTTTAATTCATGAGGTTTCAGGAAGGATAAAAATCAACTAAACCTCTTAAAATTCATAGAAAAATATTCCCTAAGGTTTAGAACCTTTAATTTGGCCTTTGGAACCTATCTTGACCTAAATTGAGAACCATACCTAATTTTTGACCTGATTTGGATTTTGTGCAAATTGACTAGTCAAACGTGGCCAAACCAAAAATCAAACTTCACCATTGGATTCCTTAAGTCCAAATTAAGTTTATACCAAAATTTGGACCTAAGGGACAAATTGGTCATCTTGAATTACTTTCCGACCCTTATCTTTTTGAACCCTTGCATTTTGCCCCCCATCTTCTCTTTCGTTCTTTGCAGAATGGTCCCTCTACCACCCCACGCATCCGCCCATACCTTCAGCAACCTTGCGCGGAGGATGGCGCCGCACAGGGTATGGGGGCCGCTCTCAGAAACGAAAGGGGGGTTCCCTACGTCGTCCTCTTTCACAGGGACCCCCTCCCATGACCCGCCATTGCCCACTCCTCTCGTGCGAACACGCGAGAGGAATGGGTCTCCATTTCCATCCAACTCCAGGAAGCTCTCCACGATCTCTCCTCAAGATTCTCCTCTCGCCAACTGCTATAAAAGGGACGGCAGGGCTCTCCGGTCGTCTCAAGCTCGTTTTGGCCAGAGAATTCCCCCAAACTCGTCCCTTCTCACTCCGACCAGACAGCCCGACGCTTCCGACGACCCTTCCCCCTCTCCCTCGTCACTCTGCTGCCACACCTACAACAGAGTTCACTCCGCCTCATCCTCCCGCGCCAGGCCGCACTAGCTGGCATCTTCCAAATCTCCTCCTCGTCGCCGTTACCCCCCTCTGGGCATCTTCATCTCCGACGTCGGCAGGCACACGCCGAGTGCCTCCTCCCCCCCTTTCGTCAGTTAAGTAGGTGAAACTCTTCCCCTTACTCTCTCTTCTATTTCCCCCTTATTGATTTGTTGTTTCCACCCACCAACCACCACTGTCCATCGCCACCTTCTCCATCTCTGGTCGCCCTCCGGCGAGGCGTTCCCACCACTCAACTCCTCCATCCGCCTCACCAACTACCCCTTAAGCACCGTGACACCGCACTGACCCTAAATCTGCACTCCATTCACCACGCCACACCTCCAGAACACCTCCCGAACACACCCACTCTCACGCACGCAGTATGCCCTACGCGCACGGCCACAAGCACTCTCGCGTCTCAACGACCACCGCTGCACACTCGCCACATCTGGGCAAACCTCCCTAAGCCTTTTGACGTGGCCGTGAGGCCGTTTTAGTGTTTTCAGGACACAGGTGCTCGCCACCATTGTCAAGCGAGCGAAGCTTGCTTGGGAGCTTCACCCAAGTCTCCTCGTCCCAGGCAGCAGGTCCTAGGTTAAAAGGAACCTGCTTGCGCGCACACTCAGGTTCGAAATTGGGGTCGCAGGCCTCTGCCGCTGTCCCAATTGGACGAACCCTCTTCCCGCAGATGCTCGAAAACGAAGGTGGGACTTTAGTCCCACCTCGGAAGTGTGTGGGCACGTGCCCACACATAAATTGAAAAAGTCATATAGGCTATTCGCCTCGAAACACTAGGGTGAGGTCCCTCCTCACCTATCCACCGAGTCTCGTCCGCGGCACTGCCCACGCAGACTTGACCCGCGACCTGACTACCCCCACTCCTGAGCACTCCTCGTGCACCATATCCACGTCGATGCGCCTGGACCTGGGCACGTGACCCAACCTGATTACTCGACTTTGGGAGAGCGTACCAAAGAGAGATTCAGAGAGAGAGACGCGGGAAAGGGTAGGGTTAGGTTTTGCGTCGTGTGTGTGCAGGGAACAGGTGAAGAAGAAGAGGAAGAGCGGGCAGTGAGGACTTAGCCGCGAGAAGCAAGAAGAAGGTGAAGGAAAAGCCGCAACAGCCGAAGAAGAAAGAAGAAGAAGGAGAAGAAGACAACAGAAGAAAGAAGAAGGAGGCACTGTAGCATCGGGGCCGATAAGGCGTCCAACATGGAAAAGCTGACGTCTACAACAGGGAAAGGCAGAAAGGGAAGAAGAAGAAGGAAGGAGCTGCTGAAGAAAGAAGGAGAAGAAGATGCAGAGGAGAGAAGAAAGAAGAAGCAACAGCAGAGAAAAGGAAGGGAAAAAGAAGAACCGCAGCAGAGGAGAAGAAGAAAGAAGAAGGCAGAGAAGCTGACTGAAGAAGAGAAGGCACAGTGAAAGAAAAGAAGAAGATTGAAGAAGAAGAAGCCAAGAGAAAGAAGAGAAGAAAAAGAGAAACTTTTGCACACTCTCTCTCTCTCTTAAATTTTTGTAAAACAGTATATAGTCAATTGTGAATTCATATATTTCTAGAATGACGTGTGCTCTCTGAGTTCGACCTTGGGATATTTTAAAATCTCGAGTAATAAATAAATTAAAGTGATAATCGTCTTTCATAGTACTAGAACGAATACATCATTAAAACCCGAAGGATGAAACCCAAATAACTATCATCCGATTTACTTCCACCGCTGTAACCTTACCTCTGTATCACAGAGAAAGGCTTTTTGTTGTATAGTAGCAAATCTCCCTCCTGACCTGACAAATATCTCCGCTACTCATACGTCTACTCAAGTAGAGTAGCCATTAATGCTTAAATCACACCCAAGATAAATTGTTTATCTTCTCTCTCATGATCTTATGCGTAAAATGTCTCCAACAGAGTATCCTGAGGCATTGCATATCTCCATGTCATTGGTTGGCCCTGCTCCATTTGCCATTTTAAATGTAATGAGAGGGAAGCTACGTGTGTTATGATTGGGGTCGATGTTTAGGAGGCGATAGGAACGAAAATAGACGTTAGAGTAAGGAGCTTCTAACGAATGAGCCAAGAGAGATGGAAATCGATGTTCGACGAAGAAATTCTTACTTGTGGAGACATTTCACGATATCTCTTCGAATATCCTATAAAAGAAGGCTTCTATTTCGTGCTCTTACCATCTAAATCCCGTGTTCTTCCTCTTTTCAAAAATAATTTCTTGGATACGAAAAATGTTGTTGGATGATTTGTGAAAAGATTAATCATATAATTTATAATGAAAACTAATAATGATTATTGGCAACGACCTCACTTTCCATCGATTATTGTAGCGCAAGAGCGAACAATTTTCCCTTCTCTTTGAACCGTAGACTTTTCGACTAATGATAACATTTGGAAAAAGATATATTTTCTCTTATTTGTTAATGTTGTTATAGTTTTTATCTCCATGTTAGAGTGTTGCCGTCACCGTAGTAACAAAGGAGGAGAATCAACTGGTTCTAGTGATGTTGAAGAACCACTCCCTACAGCTCCGCCTCCCTGTGATGCGCAACTACCCAAGTTTTTTGATGGAGTGGAGGAGCCGACCATGCCCTTAGAAAGGGGGGAAGCTAATGTTAGTGTTGAAAGGGATTTTTGTCGAATTAAGAGAATAAATGCTTGCGTCGTAGTATAGCAACGGAAAATGATTCAACACTTCAAATTTATAATGCTCGAAAAATGTTGAGTTCCGAAGCCGTTCGTAGGGAGTAAATATGGAATTCAATCACTAATCAGATAATTCAATCAATGAGCACAATAATCAATAATTCTAAGATATATGCAGTGAATATTCAATCAATTGTATTTCAAGAGTCAATAATAAAAAATAATATAGAGCCAAAAAGATGGTGGTTGGAACCACCAATTAGTCTTAACAATTAGGCACAATTCCCAAGATTAAATCAGAATCTCCAATATCCCAACAGAAGCCAAATCATACGTCTCAAACACTTCTTCAATTATTAGACAATTCACCATGGTCAAATGTCCTCAATGCACATTAGACGCCTTAAGTTCATTCAGTACAAACCCCTCTGAATTTCACTAAGTGCTAGGCACGATTCCCGAGGAGCAAAACCTCCTCCCTCAAAATTTTCTTCGTCTCTCCTCATTTCTAGACTTAAGTACTATTCAGGCCGGTTCGATTTAGCACCGGGGACAGATCCGACTCGCAAGGTGTGGGCGAGTGGATCGATGTGCATGGGGTGTGTGAAGGGGACCTCACCCCGTGTTCTGAGACAACAGGCCAACGCACTCTTTTCCTTATATGCAAGGTTCTGGTGTTTGAGAATACGATGTGGGACTAATGTGGTCCCTCTTCTTCGCGTGTTGTTGTAGCAGAGTGCTTCGATCAATTGAGGTTACTGTGGTTGCTCGCTTCTCCAATTGAGGCTGCAGGCGCATTCCTGGAATGAGTCCACAGGTCTTGGAAGTGGGGCTGAGTAGTAGGAGAGCCAGAGCAGGGCGGACTGAGTAGTAGGATGGTTGGAGTAGGGCAGACGGAGGCAACGTAGCGGCAGTGATCCGACGTTAACCTGAAACTCAAATTACAGGCTCTAAGTCCCAACTATGATGTTCAGAAGCTTCTCCTTGGTCTAAAGAAGGTGATGGTGATGGTTGTTTGGTGATTGGGGGTCTGTGGAGGTCGATCGAGGTCAGTTAGGGCGGTGGAGAGTGAGTGCATTCGGTGGCAGTAAAGGAGTGATCAAAAGTTCTAATAGGTTTGAGGCTTTTGATTAGGGAGTCGCAGCGGAACTTTTGGTGGCGGTGGCTAGTTGGTTGGCGGAGTGTATCGCCAGCACGAGCTCGTCGGAGCTCTCACCGGACTTAGGGAAGACAGAGTGGGAGAATGGTGATACGTGGTCTAAATTAGGATCTAAGCACCTAATTCTAACCTAGAGAAGGAGAAGAGGAAGTAGACCTAACTAACTGGATGAAAGACGAAGAGAATCCACGATGGCTTGCCTCGTCGGTGCCGTGGATGAAGAAGCCTCCGGTGAGGGAGAATGGCGAGGAAGAAGGGGCAGGGAGCTTCTGCTTTGGCCGGCGAGAAGTGAACAAGGATAAGGAAGGTGTTGGGCCACTCGATTTGTTCGTCGAGTGGCCAGAGGAAGGAGATAGAAGAGGCTCGTTGATGGTAACATCATCATTAGCCATAACTAACCTAAACTAGTAGAAATCGAGTGACAAGTACTCTTACATGATCGTCTGAGAGCCGTAATTCCACTCTAATCCATTTTGAGAAGTAAACATTAAAAAGAGTTAAATCTACAGTTTTAACATCACATCATAATTGCAGAGTAACTATAGGATTTTCCAGGTGTCAATTAAAGGTCAAATGAGCATTAAAGTCCTAAGAGTGGGTCTACATAGACAAAAACGGGGTTCACGCATTTCGAGAACCAAACAACACACAAAAACCTTAATTTCAGACCTGCTTAAATTAAATAGCTTTTGGTCAAGATAAAAATCATATAAACCTCCTAAAGTTCATTAAAAAAAATATTATAAGAAGTTTGGTACCTTTTGTTTGACCATTTAAATTAATTTTGAACTTGGATAGAGCCTTAGATGGAATTTTACCCTAATTTGAGCTTTTGTGCAAATTATCAAGTCAAACATAGTCAAAACTCAAATCCAACCTCACCACTAGACTTCTTGAGTCCAAATTAGATTAAGGCCAAAATTTGGAACCAATGAGAGTTTATATTGACCTAGTTTGCATTTAAATCCCTTAAAGCTCTATTTCTTTCACTTAAGCCCCTAACTTTCGAAATTCCTTACTTTTAGCCCCCCGACTTCTTCTTCACAGAATGACCCCTGCTGCCATTGCTGGGTCAATCGACCTACTTAACCCTTTAACCAAATTTGCAATCCCCTTAAAACTATACCAAATCCCACCAAATTTGGTGGGATTGATGTTCACATGCTGAGGAATCATCTGGACATAATTTGGGATACAGATCTTGCGCGAGAATAATGTGCGAATTCAAGGAAATATGTGGGGATTCTCGATCCTAAACTGAGGCACAATCAACCTCTTTCTTCATTTGGAGCTCAATCGTGAGCTCTATAAAGAGCACTTATACCAAGGCCATTCTCCTTAGTCAAGTTCAAGCCAAAATCAAGTCTTCTCCTACAACTCCGGCTGCCTCCGACCTCGACTTCACGCTCGTCCGTGCCTGGTGGGCCAAAGCCAGGGCATCCAAACCCTTTCATCGTGCTATCTACCTCAACTGGAGGAGTTTGTCTCCCTCGCGTCCAGCAAGGCACGCCGGCGCGAGTTTCTCCCTCTTTCGTCCGTAGTTTAGGTTCCCTCTCGTCCTCTCCTTGTCTATATCACTTTCATCTATTTAGATCTTAGATTCGACCCCAAAATCTCCCTCAACCCTATCATCTTCCCTACGGCCGGTGATGCCTCCGGCGAAGTCGCACCGCCACCACACTCCACCAAATCACCCACGACCACTCCCAAAAGCTTTGCCGTGACTCCACCATCGAAAGCCCTCTCTTTGTTTCACCTTCCATCCACTCTACAACCCCTTCAACCAACCCACCTTTCATTCATCATCTCCATCATCGACAACCCCCCATCGACCACCAATCACCACGTTGACACCACCGTTGCACTCCACGACTCATGGTGATCATCCTGAGCTGGTTTAATTAGGGCTTAAGGCTTGTATTCATGGTTGTAGGTGTCGCCGCCATCAATCGACTTCTCTGTCACCGTCATCCCTCCTCCAACTATCATCGCTGCCACTACTACTCTCAACCCATGCGGGCACATCCTAAGAGGACAACTGCAATTACGAATGGATGAGGAGCAGCTCCATCAACTTCAATTGAGTGAGGAGGTTTCCCTACAACATTATGCGAAGACACCCTAGAGGATAGTCCCACATCATGTGGGACAAACTCACAATGGTGCATATAAGGAATTTGTGTTGTGAACTTAGCGCCTCTACACTGAGGGGTGAGGTCCCTCTCACCTCAGCCCTTACACTCCTCACCCATGCCCATATGCACATGGATCTAGACCCCTGGATCTGATTACCCGCTACAAAACCCGATTATCCGATTGAATGCTCAGTTCTGAGAAAGGGGAAAGAAAAGAAATCCTAAGGACGAGGGGGGAGGGTTTGGCTTCAAGATTTGTGTCCTATTGCCTCGAGATGCATGCATATTGAAATTTCGCCCTACCAGGAGGGGGTGACGTAATAATGGCGGAATTGAAATATAAACAATTTCACAAGATGCAATCACACAAAGTACACAAAGTATTTTTAGGTGGAAACCCAAACCGGGTGAAAATCACAACCTAACCCTCCCGAGTTAGGATTTTCCGATCAACCAAGTTGATCAAAATCCACTAAACCGAATCACTTTAAAACGAGGGTGATTCAATCTCAATTACAACCACGCTACTTAAACGAGGGTAGCGTACCTCAACCCCTTCTCTCCACGAGAATGATTTTGTCTCGCGAAGGAGACGGGAATTCGCAAAGCGAATACCCAACCAAATAACAAAGGTAAAATAAACAAGTAATCCTATAGAGCCAACAAAGTAATTATGAACCTAGCTTCTATAGGAATTAGGAAACTCCCCTTTGCAAGGAGTGCGTCGAGTTGATGACGCGGTGCGTGAGCCACGCGACGGCGCAACTTCGCTCTCGTGAACTACGGTGGGAGAGCGGGTGTGAGAAGCTTGGTGCTCTAAAGATGTAGAGCTTGAGCTTGGAGAGCAAGAGCTTGTTTTCTTGGACACAAAAGAGTGGAACTATGTTGCTTAGGTGTGTATAAGTTTCTCTTAGTATGTCTCTTGTGTTGCAAAGGCTCCCCTCTATTTATAGAGGCCTTAGGAAGTCTTTGGAAGGCTTGGAAAAGCTTCCATAGCCGTTGGGTGCAAAGCCCAAAAGAATCAGGCCGAAATCAGGACAATGATTACACTTGACAGGGTAATCAGATGTCTAATTCTGGCATCAGACGTCTGGAAGACCACTTTAAAACGTCTGATTTAAAGGTCAGACGTCTGATTTCGGGCGAGTTCCTTCCTGACTTGAATCAGATCTAAACAGGGTTCTTGTGCAAGTCCATCAGACGACATATAGGACGTCTGGCACTATGTATGGACATCTGGAAACCTACTTTTTCGTGGGAATGGATTTGCAACGGCTAGAAAATCTCTGAGAAGAGATTTTCGGGTCAGTCGAGGCAAAACTGTCATTTAGCAGACGTCTGTAAAGTCCTATGGACGTCTGATAAGGCTCTAACGGTCACATTCTTGACTGTTCGCTAAGCCAGCCAACGGTCCACTAATTGGATGTCTTGCAAAGTCATCAGACGTCTGCTGAGACGTCTGGTCTAAGGTCTGGACGTCTGATTTAATCAGACAGAACTAACTATGTCCAGCCTAATAGTTATCAGACGTCTGAAACAACAGTCAGACGTCTTAAAATACTTTAGCAGACGTCTGATTTTGGAATTAGACATCTGGAAACTCTGATTGAACCCTATATTGGTTTTCTAAGTATTCTACAGAAAACCTAAGTATCCTACGGTTGTGCGGGTGTTCCTAGGACTACTGTTAGGGTACTTTGAGGCTCTTTAACATAATTTTCTAAGGAAATAAAGAGCAAGAAAAATAAAGATAAAAGGACATGAAAGGATTAAACAAAATTCTATCATATTCTTCATCTCCTTCCTTCTTCAATATATCGCTCCTCGCGAATCTCTTCTGCTCTCCATCGAGCTCCTCCAATCCGTCCTGGATGCGAGCTCGAACTCCGTCTAATCACGTATCCATTTGCGATTGACCTGAAATCTAGGACTCAAAGCGCAAATATTAAATGACACGTGTTTTGTTATCATCAAAATAAATGATCGTGGTGCTCTAGCACCAACACATATGTGTTATATACTTAGCATCTTTGAGGTTTCTGCTGAGGCTTCGTGCCTTTGTGTTGGTGCTCTATGCTAAGGCCTTGTGCCTTGTGCTCTTGAGGATTGGCGACTTTAAGTTGTCTGAATTACTTGATTGACATCTAGTCTTGAGTACTATGGATTCATTTGAGTTCTTAAATGATACTTGGTTCGAGTTAGTGTTGAAACATTTGGCTTAATTGAGAATTATGAGATGTGCTTAAATTGAAGGGATTAATTCATGATTTAAATCATCACTTTTTATAGTCCTTTCTATTCTTTTTGCCATACTATTTCTTGAGATACAATTTAGTTGATTTTGAATATATTCTTATTAATTCATTACATATTATTGTGCTCATTGTCTATATCATTGATTAGTGTTTTGAATTTCATATTTTCTCCCTGCGAACAATCTCGGATTCAATTTCCTAATTTTGAGCACACTTATAAATTTAAATGTTGTAGCGGTTCTATCGACTATACTACAACGTGAATTTCTTAAAATGACGATTCTCGTCTCAACATTCTCTGGAGCCGCAGTCAGAGGTGGTCGAAGAACAGGGGGATTTTGGTCGAAACCGAGCTAAAATTCACGTAGGAACATCCTCGAGCTTATATAGAACTCAAATTGAATTTGAATCGGCAAGAATTCATGCATAGGATCCATGATTTTTGGCAACTCGAGTCCAAGAATCTCATAGGTCGCCTGAGCTCATGAGTTAATATCAGGATTCGTGACTGAGTTCAATTGATTGGGACTCCTCGTGGGATCAATTCCTCCAAATTTTGAGGGATTTGGGTCGAAATTAGAGGAGAATCGAGCGGTCAAAGTTAGCAGTTTGGGTTTGTTGACTCTATTTAGGGAACTCACTATTTAATGGCAAAAGGGACCTCTTTGCAAAGATGACGAGAAATCATGGGCGTGTTCGTAAGAAAACTTGAAACTTAGGGGTTTAAATGTAAAAAATAGAGATTTCAGGGATAAAAATGTAAACTAGGTCAAAATGGACTTTGATTGAGCCGAAATTTTGATGTTAACTTAATTTAGAACCAAGGAATCTAATAGTAAACTTGGATTTCAATTTTGACCACGTTTGGCTGGGTAAATTGCATAGGAGCCCAAATTAGGGTAAATTCCTATCTGAATCTCTATTTTTAGTCAAAATGGGTTGAGATAGTCAAACCAAAGATACCAAATCTCTTAAAATAATTTTCGATAATATTTAGCAGGTTTAGGTTGAATTTATCTCATCCAAAACCCTTTTAATTTAAGTGTGGTTGATAGTTAGGTTTTCAGTACAATTTTCATCTTCGAAATGCATAAAACCTTGATTCAATTAGTATGAGTCAACTTCTTGGTCTTTTAAGTTCATTTGACCTTCAATTAACCCCTGGTTTAATCTTCATTAATGATGTGATGGTAAAATGACGTGCCTTCGTGCGTGTGTGTTAAGAGGTGTCGTTATAGTTGCACTTGATACGTCGGTTTTAAAAGAAGTAAACGGAGGTGAGTCCGAGTGTCGATCTCAGGGAGGCGTGGAAATCGGATTTTGTTTACCACTTGTTGTCACGAAAAAGGCGGAGTTTTTCTTGCGAAAGAGACGATTTTGAAAAGCGAGAGATAGAGAGAGAGTTTAGGGTTAGAAAGCTCTTGGTTTTGATCATGCACTTTAAGCAGAAATTAAAATGGCGACTAAATGGAAAATAATTTCATTAAACATGCATTCATAGTTCATGGTTTACAACATTAAATACATGCTTCAATAAAAGTAAATGAAAGCTTAAAAGAGAGAGAGAGAGAGGTAGAGAGAGAGTGGAGAGCGACGAGGCAGCCACAGCGGTGGAGGAGGCTCCGTCGGCGGCTCGTCGTCTCCGGCGATTACAAGAGTGCCTAAAGCTAGCTAGGAGAGGAGTGGAGTAGTTGCAAGTGGGAGAGTATGCCTTGAATGGTGGTAGAAGGGGGTTTAAATAGAGTTAAGGGCCTCCTAGAAGAAGAATGTGCTTTAGCGACATCCAGAACGTCGCTAAAACCGCTTCCAGATACATCGGTGAAGGCCTTCTGCCGCCGGTAAGCCGCTCGCCCCCTCTCTCTCTCCAAGCGCGATTCGTGGATGATGAACGAGAGCCGTCCGATCGATGATCGGACAACTGAGATCCTCCCGCGCCTGTGCTGAGATCGCGCTTCGGGCGTGCGTGCGCGCGTTTCCGCCCGACGTGCGCGCGCGCGTGGGCGCTCGGGCGCTGTCGTCGCGCCGCGTGGCGAAATCCTGACCGCCCGTTGCTGATCAGGCGGCTCAATTTCGCCGCGCCCTTCTCTCGCGCTTGATTTCCGCTCCGCGCGATTCGAACGAGCGTCGCTGCGACGCGGGCGTGCGCGCTAACCGTTGCGCCACGCCCGCGCTTTGTCGCGGCGACCGCGGGCGAGCGCGCGGATCTCGGCCGTTTGATTGAAGATCAACGGCCGAGATTCGTTCTTGGCTGGCTTGAGGGCGAGCGGGCGGCGGGGGCGGGGCGACGTGGCACGTTCTGGGCTGTTGATCTCCAAATCAACGGTCATGATTTCTTGGGCCCATTGTGGGAGCTCCGGATGTCGGATTTGGCTGATCTTGAGTCCGTTGGACTCCGTTCGTCGTCCTGAATCCATCCGTGCGGTCCGATTGCTCATCTGAGGCCTGATTTGACAAATACTTTACACAAATGGCCATTAATACAGTTTATAAGCAATCTTGGTACTTGATGCATGCAACGCTCCTATTCTACTTTATGTTGTGCCTTTTATTCTAAAGATGGGTCATATTCAACCTAATTACTACCCCCTTGCGTGGTGTTATCATAAAACAACAGAATTAACCTCGTTTTCTTATCTTCTCAGATCAGTTTAGTATGGAATTACGGTTCTCAGACGACCATTTAGGATCATTTATCACTTGATTCTGACTAATTTAAGTTAATTATGACAAATGATGATGTTACCATCGATTAGTGTTGGTCAAGCGGTTTGATATCCTCCAGAGGAGGAAATCCGTGAGGTGGAGGGAGGGGGAAACTAATAATATGTTAGTGTATGTATTACTTTCGAGGTGTGTGGTCATAAGGCTAGTTGGTTTTTTTTTGTGGCTTTGTTGTGTCTTGTTCTGCAATTGTAATAGTCATGGTTCTTTGCATCTTAAACTTTCTTAGGATTTCTGTTGACGATATTACCATTTTCTTTTTTAACCAAAATTTAGAATTAATTTGTACAAATATTTTCTATCAAAGTTATTATTATCTGTTCTTTAACATTTCACCAAGTTTCTCATATGCTTAGAAGGTAATGAAAGCAGTCGTGCCCCTCATAGGTTATAAGGCTTGCATCTTTGCTTTCTATATTGGAATTGGTCTTTAGTGACATCTTCGCATACAATTAGATGCAAATTCAACAACGATTTCTTGCTTGCTTTGCAATTGCTGATAACTATATAGGTTACCATATGCCATTACATACATGTCACCTGCAAAACATTTTTCATAATCTCCACTAAGATTTACATTGTATGGTGTCCTCTTTTGAAGCATGAGTGGAGGAAACGTTATGGGGAATGCCTTTAAATTAACTCATTCTTACAAATATCACTCGATTTGCTGCCACCGTTGTAACCTTACCTCTATGTCGCAGATAAAGTACTTGACAAATATCTCTACTACTCATATGTCTGACTTGACAGATATCCCTACTACTCATACATCTAATTAAGAAGAGTAGCCATTAATGCTTACATTACACTAAGGTGAATCATTTCTTCTCTCTCATGATCTTATGTGTAAAATGTCTCAAGCAGAGCACCCTAAGGGATTGCATATCTCCATGCCATTGGTTAACCCTATGCCATTTGCCATTTTAAATGTAATGAGAGGGAAGCTGAGTTCGTTGTGATTGAGGTTGACGTTAGGAAACCAATAGGGACATAAATAGATGTTATAGTAAGGAGCTTTTGCTGAAGGAGCTGATAGGGATGTAAATCGATGTTCGACTAAGAAATTCTCGCTTGGGGAGGCATTTGATGATATCTCTCCGAGCATCTTATAGAAGAAGGCTTTTATTTCATGCTCTTACCATCTAAATCTCATGTTCTTTCTCTTTCAAAAAATAGTTTTTTGGATACAAAAAGAGTAGGCACTGAAGGATGATTTGATTTGTGAAAAGATTAACCATAGAATTTATAATGAAAACTACTGGTAATTATTGGCAACAACCTTAGTTTCAATTGACTAAGGTAGTACGAGTGCGATCGATTTCTCCTCTTTGAACTGTAGACTATTTGACTAATGATAGCATTTGGAAAAAAAATATATTTTTTGTTATTTGTTAGTCTTGATACAACTTTTATCATGACGTTAGATTATTGCTGTCGCTGCGGTGACGGAGGATAGGGTGGAGCATTGGGCTAGGCCAACCCGATCCTGACCCGAGCTCGAATATTAGATGGGTTAGGCTTGGGCTTAATTTTTTAAAAAATTTAGGCTTAGGCCCAGTTTGACACAAACCCAAAAAAGCCGAATAGGCTCGTTGGGCCCAACCCACCCCACCCAAATTTCCAACTGTCATTTCCTTTTTTACTAAAAATTAAAAATGGAATCGTAAACGTCACCCTTCGTCAATCTTGCGCACGACTACTCACTCGTTGGTTACTCCACCAAGTCCCCTCCCCCACGCGTTGCCCATACCGACGTGAGGCTTCCTCTCCTCTCCATTCAACCTCCTCTCTTTGGTGGGTCATCTCCGATGACGATGATGGCGTCACGCTGGCGTGACTCTCACCAACTAAGGTTAGTCTCCTAACTCATCTCCACTGCCACCCCCTAACCTCCACTTCGTCAACCCAACCCCCCCCCGTCTCCTTAACCTCCACTTCACTGACCCCCCCCTCCTCCCCCTACCTTCCCTCCACCTTTGGCCTACCCCTCCTCCTCCCCCAGACCTCTCCTCCACTGGCCCCTCCTCCCCTTGACCTCCACTCCACCTGCCCTCCCTTCCAACCCCCCTCCTCTCCTTTACCTCCACCACCCCCATCCTCCCCCTACCCTCCCTCCACCACCCCCTTCCTCCCCTTGTGGCCTGCCACTCCTCCTCCCCTCCATCGTCTCCCTCCTAAATGTGTGTTTATGTGAAATGCGTGTTTATGTGTTTTTTATCTAAATATATATTTATGTGACATGTGTTTTTGGGAAGGTGATTGTCCTTGGAATGTTTAGATCAAAATTGTTGTATTTGAATTTTATGAATATGCTTACATACTTACATGTAAATTTATGTTTATCTGTGTTGTTTTTTAAAATAATGTTATTTATTGTCACACAATTTGTCACAACAAGAAACTAGTGATAAAGTTGTTGAAGATGTGCTCAAAGTAGACAATGTAAACAAGCGAAAATGACAAAGGCGATACAAATATGATATTAGAACGGATATAGTATTTTGAATGTTGGAGATGATGGGATTGAATAATGTGATTGCAAATATTGTGGTAAACATTTCACATGTGCAAGTATAGTTGGAAGTGGTCATTTAAAAAGGCACATAAATTTTTGGTTTGAGAAATTTAAGGCAGGTGAAAAAAGGCAGCAACTTTTAACAATGACCTCATCTAATCATGCCAACAATCAAGTTTCATGTTGAAAATTTGATCAAGAAAAAAGTAGAGAGGATTTGATTAAATTATTTACCTTGGAGGAATTGCCATTTCAACTCATTGATAAAGCTTCTTTTCAAACTTAGATTACAAATTTACAACCTAAATTTAAGATTTTCTCTCGCTTCACACTGAAGAGAAATTGTTTGAAGATGTATTAGCATGAAAGAGAAAAATTAAAGGAAATTATGCAAAAAGCACAACGAATATGGATCACAACTGACTTATGGACATCTATTCAAACTATCGGATATGTCTATAACTGCACATTTCATTGATGAGAAGTGACTCTTAAAAAAAAAATCATTAATTTTTGCATTCTCTCATCTCCACACATTGGAGATAATATTGCTAATATGTTAGTCAATTCTTTGGCAACATGGAACATGGAGAAGTTGTACACAATCATAGTAGATAATGCAATGTCAAATGATGTGGTTGTAAAAAACCTCATTAATCATTTTTCTTTGAAATCTGGCTTATTGTTTAATTGAAAAATCTTTCATGTCCATTGTTGGGCACATATTTTGAATTTGGTTATTCAAGATGGTCTCAATGAAATTAAAGAAATTATTGTGAAGATAAGAATTCTTGTCAAATATGTTAGATGTTCTCAACATGGAATTTAAGAATTTAAGGAAATTGCTACATTAGGAAAAGTGAGCACAGAGAGAGGCTTGGCACTTGACGTGTCAACAAGATGAAACTCCACTTATCCAATGTTGTGTAGAGCATTGCATTATCAGGAAGTTTTCATTCGCCTAAAAACACTTGATCCAAATTCATTTGACTCTCCTGCCTTTGGTGAGTGGAGAAAGGCGGAAAATCTTTGTGGAGTTTTAGAGCTATTGTATAATGCAACCAAAACATTTTCAGGAAGTTGTTATTCAACCTCAAATTTGTTCTTTAATTAGATTTGTGAGATTAAAAGAAAGCTACAAACTCTTATGAATAAGGTTGATACATCCATAAGGAATATGGCAACAAAGATAAATTCGAAGTTTGAAAAGTACTGGAATGAAAGAGCTTGTAAGCTACCATTATTTATTGTTGTCGCGTTGGATCCCAGATACAAGTTTGAATATCTTCGATTTTGCTTGTCTAAAGTTTATTGTGATTTGGAGGTTGATGACATCATGTAAGATGTTGAATTAGCTGTGTTTCACCTTTTTCATGAGTATACTACAAAGTACCAATCTCTTGTCATTAGTGAAAGCTCTCAAAATGCTAGACAAATTGTTGAAAAGGGGGAAACATCCAAAGGAAAAGGAAGAGCAAAATTTAAAAGTGAATTTTGAAAAAAGAAAAAGGAGATGGTCGATACAGAGGTTGGAAGATCAGATATTGAGATGTATTTAGTAGATAGCTCAGCTGAGTTTGGTGGGGATGATGATGATGAGAATGATGAGTTTGATATATTGGGTTGGTAGAAAATAAACTCAAGCAAATATCACATCCTATCAAAAATGGCGTAAGATTTTTTGTCCATTCCAGTCTTCACAGTTGCTTCAAAGTCTGCGTTCAATTCTGGTAGATGAGTTATTGATCAATACCACAGTAGGTTGGATCCCTCCACAGTGGAAGCATTGATCTGTACTCAAGATCGGTTGTGTGACCCTAAGAGTTCAAGTTTAAAGATAAATGAGCATAAAGAACTTTTCTCAGGTCGCTCTTTACTTTATATGTTTTTACTATTAATAAGATTTGTGAACTAATTAATGGTTAATTTGATTTCTCATTTTCAGGTCTTCATAATAATGATGGAGAAGGAACTGCAAGTTAGAATGCTTGAGGTAGATATTAAAAGGTAATATTTTCACTTTGACTTCTTTTATGCATGTTTTACTTTATATTTTACTACTCTTAATAAGATTTAAGAACTTAATGGTTAATTTGATTTCTCATTTTCAGGTCTTCATACTAATGAAGGAGAAGTAACTATGAGTTAGAATGCTTGAGAAGTAGATGAAGTTATGTTAGAAGAGATATTCTCCTTTCTTTTTGAGCGCCTTCTCGTCCTGCTTGATGAGTTTCTACTCGACTTTGTCTTAGATTTCTTTTCTAAATACATTAATGGATGTTTGTTGATTTCTCCAAAAAAGAAACGGATGTTTACTGAATGTTTTTTGAATGGTCTCCATACTAATGGATGTCTTGGTTAGCGATGTTAGAAAGCTGATAGATGAAGTAATAGAGATGATCGCCGCAACAGTTCTGATCAAGGGGTATATACTGAAAATAAAGTATATATAGAAGTGGTCATGTATTTCCGTTATACCCCTTGATCTATATATACTTTATTTTCTATGTAAGGGTATTTTAGTACTCTTTCTTTCTTTCTTGGAGTTGTAATTGTCCCACCTCTCTCTTGATATAAAGAGAGGTAGGGTTTGAGAATAAAATGATTTAGTACATTTTTCCCAACTTGGTATCAGAACAACAATTTTAGACCGGTGCCCTAGGTGTAGGTTCTAACGGAGGAGGGTGAGATGTGCATGATAAAAAATAAAATGCAGAAATATAATACAATCAATCTCACAAAAATGTAATCACAAGTACACAAGGGATTTTTAGGTGGAAACCCAAACCTAAGTAAAAACCACCACCTAAACCTTTCGATTTACGATTTCCTGATTGACCTAGTCGATCAAATCTGCTAACGTACTACTTCAATGAGGGTAGTACAACCTCTTACAACCACGCTACTTTATACCTGAGGGTAGCGTAACCTCAAAACCCCTCCTCTTCACGAGGAGTATTTTATCTCGCAAGAGAGACGGGAATTCGCAAGGCGAATACCCAACAAAAATAATTACAATATCCTATAAAGCCACGAAGTGAATGTAAATTAAACTAGCTTCTATAGGCACAAAAGGATTTCCCTTAGATAGAAGTGGTACGATGTGAAGTCGGCAGCATGACGGTACTCTCAGATGGATGCTAGAGGGCTTGGAGAGCAACAATACTTTTCCAAGTGATTTCCTTTTTCTTTTGGACACAAATAGATGTGGAAATAATTTCTCAAAGTGTATCTAGAAAAGGAAGGATCATCCTCTATTATAGACGGCTTAGGAACCCTTAGGAAGGTCTTGGAAGGCTTCTATAGCCGTTGGGAATAAACACAAGGTAAATCAGGCTGAAATTAGGGCCATTAATGATTTTGATAAGGTTATCAGACATCTGGATCTATTATCAAATGTCTGGGTCAACGTTTAATCTAGGGATCGGTCGTATGATATAGAAGGGTAGAAGTTCTGGACTGAGTTGGATCAAGACGAACGTCTAAGATTCAATTATAAGACATCTGGGCTTATAAGCAAACGTCTAATCCTAAGATGGTTTCCTCCCTGTTTTCATAAGATCGAAACAGGGTTCTAGTGTTAAGTTGCACAGACTACAGATCGGACGTCTAGCAATAGGTTTGGATGTCTGGAAACATAAATCACTGCAGGAATGATTTCTTGAGGCTCAAATGGCTATTAGGTCTGACAAGAAGTAATTAGGGTCAGATCTTAGCCTAACACCTATTTATCAGACATCTGGGATACACTATGGACGTATGAAAGTAGATGTAAATCAGATTAAGGGTTAATCCTTTAAGATAAGCCGACGATCCTCTAGTTGGACGTTTGGAAAGGTCCTCAGACATCTTCTAAGATGTTTGGATAAAGGGCTGAACGCCTGAAATTGGAAAACAGAGAGTGGGTTTCCAGCCTAGGTGTTTTAGACGTCTGATCAAACAGTCAAACGTCTTAAAATCTAAGATCAGACGTCTGATGTTCAGATTGGACGTCTGATCAGGCTGTCTGATGCCGACTTTGATTTTCTAAGTTCTATACGAGATGTCTAAGTATCCTAGGGTTGTGTATGTATTCCTAGGACTACTTGTTACTTTGGGGCTCTTTAACAAATGATCTAAGTAAATAAAAAGCAAAAAACAAAAAGACAAATACATAGAACAAAAATAGAAAGAACTTCTATCATATTCTTCATCTTCCTGTCTTCAAGCTCTCACTCCACGCGAAACTCCTCCTCCATCAAGCTCCTCCAATCTGCCATGGATGTGAGCTTGAGCTCCTTCACACTTGTATCCATTTGCAATTATCCTGAAAACTTAAACTCAATGCAAATGTTAAATAACAAGTGTATTGGTATCATCAAAATTAACTATCATGGTGCTCTTGCGCCAACACTAGGTACCCTACCTAAGTAGGCCTCCAACGCATCCACCAAATCCTTCTCTTCTCCTCTTCCTCCTCACCGCCGCTAATGATATCTCCTTCTAGCAGTGGTAGCACCAACAACAGGAGTGCCAGCCCCTATCTGTAGCAGCACAAGGAGGAAGGGGGGCCTTTCCATCGCTGCCGGTGGGCTGCTCAACCCCAGCAGCATCACCGATGAG
Organism: Thalassia testudinum; assembly: GCA_037157565.1. Lineage (NCBI taxonomy): Eukaryota > Viridiplantae > Streptophyta > Magnoliopsida > Alismatales > Hydrocharitaceae > Thalassia > Thalassia testudinum. The sequence goes on from JAZHRO010000013.1 coordinate 20,414,057, forward strand.
CTAGGCAGTGCCGCCGATGGGCTACCTAGCGTCGCCCTGCCCAGATCTGTCTAGCATCGCCAATCTGCCAGTGGGTTGATCTGCAAGTGGTGCACCCAAATTTGTCGGTAGTGCACCCAGATCTGCAAGTCATTGCAGGTGGTGCCGCCAGTTTCATCCTCCATTGGCAGCCTAATTTGGGTGACCTTCCTCAAACTATGATCTGAATTTTTTTTTTCACACTTTTCTTTGTCATCGGATTGGCAAGATCTACCCCTAATTTAGTACGTTAGAGGTTTGTTTCTTGGTGAATCTGTGGTTTTACGATATTATTATGGCTTCCTTTGATATTGGTCCAAGCATATCTACCACACAGAGGTCAGCAGATGATCTAGTGACCATTGCCCGAAGTGAGTATGAGAGACTACTCCGAGGTCTTAACCATCATGGTGGGATCTAGGGAGCCACCGAGTTGGGCTCTATTGTACATGATAGAAATCGAGGTAGTGTATAGTGGCTTGTTGATTCAGGAGCTTCACGACATCTCAATGGAGATTAGGATCATTTTTCCCATCTCAGATCTGTACCTGTAGGTAGGACAATGCAAGTTGTAAATGGCAGGCACTCCAGGATAGCAGGTGTAACGACCCGATTCCCGAATCCCTACGAGACACGAGAATCGGATCGACACGACTGATTCCAAGACCCAGTCATTTAGCGAGAAAGTAACCAAAAGAGCAGTAAAATAAACCATATTCACCATGTATATAACTAGCAGTAACAAAATACAGCAGTAAAGAAAGAAATACTTCAGTATACACCACCACAACAGTAAAGAAAATAAACATGTACATAACCATGAAGCTTACAATAAAAAGAGTACAGGGGTAATAGAACTACTCACTACAACGGAAAGAAAGTTACAGTGGGTACTGCACAAGTAACACTACTGGGCTCTACTAGGCTCAGCGTCCTCTGCAGCCACCGACTCTGGCTGCTCAACACCTGGTCCTGAAAAGGTAACAAAGGTGACACATCAGCGAAACGCTGAGTAGAGTGGCAACTAAAAGCTAAGAAGCAGTAAGGTGGACAGTAGCTATTATATTTTTAGTTTCTTTCTTTATATTTTTCCATTTATTCACTATTGTTTTATTTCTCAGATCCTTCTCTTGATCTTGAATGTTCCTTGTGGGAACGATCTTGATTGCAGTCTTTTCCGAAAAGTAGAATTAACACGTGGTGCCCTCCTGGTCGGGAGAGTCCCCCGTGGTGGTCCTACCCTCGGTCAACCACCCCAAGGTCACTGACAGACGTAGCGGTAACTACGGCACGTGCGATAAACCCACGGGTAGCTACCCTGCACTGGCACGCGGTCAATCGTTTCCGTTAACAGGTGAGCCCAAAGCACAATACGGAACCAGTATAGGGAAGAGCCCTCTCAGTAACAGGAGTCTAGCCCCTCCACAGTAACCAAACAGGGGTCTTGCCCCTCCACAGTCCGCGCACCCTCGCCTGACTATCCTGGTTTGCCCAATGGGCCTAGCAAGTCGGTGTAGGAGGGCTAGCAGAACCCCGTGGCCCGTGGGGTAGCTAGTGCTCTCCCTACACTAGTAGCTCTCCTCGGTACTGTGTACACGAGGGCCAAAAGTCGATACAAAGTGGCCAGACCTAACCCCAGGTCCCTGGGGCGGCTAGCTCCGCTCTGCACTAAACAGGGGGTAGTTGCTCCCCTTGGTACTCCGTACTCAAGGGCCAGCTCACTTCCCCAATTCTATTCCATTCACTTTCCATAAGTTCTACTCCTAATTTCCCCGTTGGGTTCATGCTCTTTTAACTCAGCCAATTTAGGTTTCACCGTTCCAGCTTTATATCCATATAACCCATATTCTCAACAGTAATTATTCATTCATAAATAGGCAGCTGTTAACCAATTTACAGGCAATTATCGTTTCATTTCTACTTTTCCAAGACTGCAATGTGTATATTCAACTAGTTTTCCAGTCCTATGATTCATGCCATACCCTAGGCTCTATCATTCAATCTAGTTTTCCAGTCCTAGGATTCATGCAATACCCTAGGATCTATCATTCAATCTAATTTTTCAGCCCTAGGGTTCATGCAATGCCCTAGACTCTATTAATTATTTCACAATTACATAATTTTTGATAAATAATTGAAAGGGCCACTCTACCAGCAAAACCGGGAGTACTGGGGGCGTGGTCAGCAATCTCGCGTGCCTTCGCAACGCCCAGAGCCGCAACGGAACGGGGTCCTACACAAGGATCAACACAAGGAATTACTCAGAACAGTATACAATTACTGTAAACAGATAGAGGAACTAAATTTGGGAAGAACGAAACTTGAAACGCGGAAAATGGACTCCGAACGGACCCTAAACGGGTCAAAAACAACCAGTCTGTCCAAAATCAGACGTCTGGAACTTCTTCCAGATGTCTTAAAAGACAGCTCAGGTCATACCTTGGTCTGCACAGTCCTTCAGACATCTAGAAGCCCACTGGACTGTCTGGACTTAGTTTCCAGACGTCCGATTGTCACCCCGGACGTTTGGAGGCCCTCTCCGTCGTCTGGTGCGGTGCCCAGACGTCTGCTCTATGTGGGATGGCGAGCCCTTGCGCCTTCCCAAACAAGTCCTGCACACACACACACACCCGCTCTCATCACAAAAAGGTGCAGAAGACCTCGGCAGAACGGCTGCATGGCCATACACGTGAAAGGAGAAGATAAAAATAAAGTACTTGTCAGACGTCTGGACCTTCCTCCAGACGTCTTCTGCGTCGTCTGGACGTAAGTCCAGAAGTCTGATTCTGGGAAATTTTCCTAGAATCAGGACCTTTTCGCTCTCCTCCCGCAACGCACGGTCGTGCCACGCCGCGTTCTCCTGCTGCCCAAGCTGTAGCAGCTCCTCCGAGGCACCACACGCTCGCTGCTCTCCCGCCGGTCGGCGCTAGCTGCCCTTGCAAGCTCACACCCTCGCGTCGAGCTCCTTCTTCCTCTCGCAACAGCCGCTCCTCCCTGCACACTTGCAGCAGCCGCTGCTACCGCTCTCGCCCGCTCACGCTCTCTCACTGACAGGGAGAAGAAGAAGAAGGTTGTGGAGTGAGGGTGAGGGAGAGGGGAAGCGTATTTGAAGGCAGCCGCGGGGAGAGAGAAAGAGAAAAGCTGCGTCTACAGGGAGGGAGGAAAGAGGAGGAGGGCGACGGGTTCAGTCTGCGCGCGCATGAGCGCAAACGTGAACCCGTATGCCGAAAAAATTTAATTCCAGACGTCTGGGAAGGCTTCTAGACGTCTAGCCAGACGTCTGGGCCACTTCCCAGACGTCTTAAACGACGCATGATGCCCTGGTCGTAACAGCAGGTCAAGGGGAGGTACCAATGACTCCTAATTTGAGGTTACCTAATGTTTCTTATGTGCCACACTTTTCTATGAGCTTACTTTCAGTTACTAAGATTACTAAGGAGCTTCATTGTCGTGTTATCTTTGATGATGCGGGATGCATCATTCAAGACAAACCAACAGGGAAGACGATTGGTACTGAAAATGTAGAGGGTGGAGCTTATCATTTGATTTAGACTCTATTTGCCTCTACATGTCGAGAAGAAGTTTCGTTTGCCGTTGGGAGTGCATTTCAGTGTTATCTTCAACTTGGACATCTTCCCCTTGATAGTCTCCATTGAGTCATTCCACATCTCTCATGCGACTCGAATATGTTGCGATGCGTGCCAGATGTGCAAACACCATCGTACCTCCTACCTGGTGAGTACCCGCTCTGGGTCTACGACCTTATTTGAGTTACTGCACATGGATGTGTGGGGGCCGAGTCGGATAACAGATAGGCAAGGTCACCGTTATTATTTAGTAGTTATAGATGAGTTTTCCCACCTATCATTGGTATTCTTGCTGAAGAACAAGTCAGATATTGGTTCTCTCATTGAGCATTTCATGGTGAAGATTAAGACGCAATATTTAGCTGCTATTAAAGTAGTTAGATCTGATAATGTACTTGAGTTATGTACCACCAGCATGTTTGCATTTTACAGGTCACATGGGATAGTGCATCGGACTACTTGTGCTCATACCTCTCAGCAGAATGGGGTGCCTGAGAGGAAACACTAACATCTTTTGGATGCGGCCCACACTTTATTGAATCATCATAGTGTGCCTTCGTTATATTAGGGTGATGCAGGCCTCATAACATGTTATTTAATCAACAGAATGCCCAGTTTAGTGCTTCACGAGAAGATTCCTTGGCACATATTGCATCCTAAGCGAGAGCCTTTTCACATGCCACCACGTGTCTTTGGTTGTATTGCTTTTGTTCACCTACTCTCTCCAGGTCGAAATAAGTTTGTACCTCGGGCAGTTAAGTGTGTTTTTGGGATACTCGCGGACTCAGAAAGGATATATATGCTTAGATCTCAAGCACAAATGGGTCAAGAAATAGCCATGTATTCCCTTCTTCAACACACGGCCTTCACCTTCTTTGGCTTCGACGACACTTTTGTTCTCCTTCCGTGCATGCTCTACCCAAAAGAGTAGCACCACCATCTTCCTCATCTTCATCCAACTCTAGCCAGCCAAAGCTAGGTCACTTTGACCCCTTCATCGCCGCCGAATACCTCCCCAGAGCTATCATCTTCCTCGCGTCCGGCTGACCAACACCGAATGCAATTCGACCTCTTCTGTCACATTTAGGTAGTTCTTCCTCTTCTTCTCCTCCCATAGAGTAGTTTAGGGTCATTATAATTAAGAATTAGTCGTGTTTCCTCTTCATTATTCTCCTTTGTTCTCACGGCCGGTAAGAGCTCCGACGAGCTCCTCAACGATTGACACCATCTCCCACATTACCGACCACCCTACAAGCACCACCAGGACTTGGTGATCAAAGGCCCTCAAGAAATTGAGGTGATAGATAAACCAAGCCCTCCTCTGAACTCCACCTTCATCCATCACCTTCCCTAAGTTCGACTGACCTTCTTAGGTCATTTCACGTCAAATTACCACCACGAACACCTTCGTCGGTTCATGGCAAAGGTATTCGATTATTTGATTGGGGCCAAAAGCCCGTGTTCTTGTTTTCACGTCACCAGCCGGAGGGAGCGTCTTCCTCGACTCCGAGCATCTTCTTCGACGAGCTATTGATGAAGGCCTCACCCTCATCCTTTGTGGATTTGTCATGGGAGTCCATTTGGGCCATTAGATTCAAGATCCACGGCCACCTTTTGAGCAGCATCTCGCAGCGAGAAAGTAGCAAAACACGAAGGAGGCAGGGAACATAGTCCCACCTCGAGAAAGTGGCGTGTTGGAAGTCGAGCATATAAGGCATTTGGCACATATACGATTCGCTCAAGAACATTCAGGGGGTCGAGTCCCCACTCTACCCATACGCACAGATGCCTGCACACACACAGATCTGAATCGGATTTGGGTCAATTTTAAATTGACTTGGGCAAGCTTCTAGGCCGAATTTTGGCTTGTTGTGAAAGGCTCTTTAGGCTAGAATTGTGGCCAAGTGTTGAGGCCGATTTGGCTTGGTTGAAAGACACATTTTTGCCTTAACACTCATTCATTTTTTAGTTTGATAGTGATATTAATTAAGTAATATATTTCTTTTTTGCTTCAAACTCTTGCTCCTCATTTCATATTTGATTGGTGGTTAATTGTGATTTTATTCGCTCTCTGAGACGACCTCGAACTCATAATTCGAGATATAAATTTAAATGTTTTTGTTGCTTTAGTTGATATACTACAATGTATTTCTTAAAACTCGACTTTAGCACGCTAGCTTCTTACCTCACGTGGTATTTTGGAGCTTACACCTTTACCAGAGGGTGCTACAATAGTTGGCTACAGATGGGTGTTTGCAATCAAGTACAATCCGAATGGGTCAGTTACACGCTACAAGGCCCGACTTGCTGCCAAAGGGTTCACTTAGACATATGGGGTAAACTTCTTTAACACTTTCTCATCGATGGCTCGGTTATCTACAGTGAGGATTCTAATTTCGGTGGCAACTTAGTGGGATTGGCATCACCAGCTTGATGTGAAAAATGTCTTTCTCTATGAGTATTTGTAGGAGGTTTACATGCAGCAACCTCCTAGTTATAAGGTTCAGGGGGAATGTGTATGCAGATTGTAGAAGGTCGTTTATGGCCTTAAGCAGAGTCCTCATGCTTGGTTCTAGAAATTATCCCAGATGGTTGAGTCTGTTGGGTTTCAGAGATTATTTGCAAACCACTCTCTGTTTGTCATGAAGACTGGTAGTGGCATTACTGTTCTTTTGGTTAATGTGGATGACTTGACTGTCACAGGAGATGATTATGTGAGAATAACTAAGATCAAGAGATGCCTGGTTGAGAAGTTTGTGATGAAGGATCTGGGTCCATTGAGATACTTCCTTGGGATAGAGGTGGCTTGTAGCAAAGGTGGCATTGTTTTGTCACTGAAGAAGTATGCTCTTGATTTATTGCAGGAGGTTGTTCTGTTGGGAGCCAAGCCAACAAATATACCCATAGATGCTAAGGCACATCTTAATGACATTGACGCTAAGGCAGTTTATAGTAGGTCATACAGACAACTTGTAGGGAAGCTTTTATACCTTAATATCACTAGACCAGACATATCTTTGCAATTGGCAGACTGAGTCAGTTTATGGCTAATCCCACTAGACAACAATGGGATACAGTGATATCTCAAGAAGGCCCCTTGACAGGGTCTTCTATTCACTTGAAAAAGCAAAAAGCAAGTGGTCGTCTCCAGAACTAACGTAGAGTCAGAGTACAGGGCGATGACCCAAACTGGAGCTAAAATGATGTGGATTCAATCTCTTACATATTGAGATAGATGAGGTTATGGAGATGAGATGTGATAATCGATTAGCTACCTATATGCCAGAAACCCCATGTTTCATGAGCACACGAAACATGTGGAAATTGACTATCACTACACTAAAGATATTATCCAGCGGGGACTATTCTCGACATCTCTAGTATCTTCTGATGATTAGATGGCAGATATATTTATCAAGCCTCTTGCTATATCTAACTTTGATGTCCATTGTTCCAAGTTGGGTATGATTGACATCTATGATCCAACTTAAAGAGTGTTATACCTCTTGGTCTATATATACTTTATTTTCTTTATAAGGGTATTTTAGTACATTTTCTTTATTTCTTGGAGTTATAATTGTCCCACCTCTCTCTTGATATAAAGAGAGGTCGGGTTTGAGAATAAAATGATTTTGCTCATTTTTTCCAACTATTTTTTTTTTCATTTTCTATCAATTGATCTTTTTAGGAAAAAAAGAATATTTTATTGATTTAGTATAATTTCTATCATAGGGATTAAGGTTTCATCTTTTTCAGTTGACAAAAGATTTTTCAAAAGATAAAAAAGAGCAACTTGTGCCCATTCTGTATGAAATCAAAAAGCACATAGGAGTTGACTTAGAGAGCTTGACTGTAAGTTACCAACTGAAATAGTTGAATAATTTTGAAATCAATCCATTATGAAGCTTTACTAGAAGTAATTTTCTCCTATTTTTTAGTTTTAAATAATTGCCTTACACACTAATTGTGATACTGCTTTGATTGGAGTGATTATTTTGACCATGCTCAAACACTCCTAATTCATCCAAGCATCCCATCATCCACCTTTCAAAAGAAACAAATGTTCTAGTTTTTTTATAAAAGATCTCCCAGTTGGGTAGATTTTAAGTAGACAAGTACCCTTTTTAAATGAGATTCTGTTTGTGGTGTAAAACCTGCACTAAGCATCATTACTGTAGTATTTCCTTGCTCAGCATATGAAGTTGTAAGGACCTCAAAGGCCACATTAGTGCCCGCAAGGTGAATAATATTGAATAATATTATATTTAATCCCTACTTTGAATAATATTTGCAAAGATATAAGATATATTTAAATTACTAGATAGGGGGATGCATGTACTGATTTTATGTAAGTAATTTCGTTATATAATAAAGTCTAGCATTTTTGAGAAAAATAACAAGGTATATTTTATAGCCTAATTTATTTGATTACTAGGCCTTATTTAAAGATCCAAAAAAATATGTCATAATAAAATTTATGAATCTTAACGGACTTTTTTATGCCAAATCCGAAAAGTCAACCCAAAGATTAAAATCGGATCTGGCCTGGCTTATCCTTAGGCCTATAAATATGAGCCTTGGGTTGTGCTATCTTGTGAAACTTTTGACCTGAAACTTAAAAAAAATATGGGTTTTCTTAGGCTCGGGTCGAGCTGGGCCAAGCTTGGCCCAATGCTTCACTGTAACGAAAGAGGAAAATCGAATAGTTCTTACGATATTGAAGCACCGCTATCTCCACCTCTATCTCTCTATAATACGCAGTTATTCGAGATTACTATTAGACACTGAAATCATCGATATGTATACGTAAGTTATACGTAAGATTATACGTTGAGAAATATAGTCAAATCTTATATTTAACATTAAATTTTATAATCATAATTATCGAATACGATGGCGTAGATGATGTCCAATCAATCTCATAGCTCTCGTAAAGTGAGCAAAATTCCAAATAATCGTCGGGTGTGTTTTCTGCTTAGAAATCCGGAAACATTTCCCTTTCAACGTGGAGGAAAACACACACATGAACGAAGACAGCGGCACCCCATCTGGACCCCCAGTGATGGCCGGGAGTGACGACGTCCGCCCGCCCGTCGTGATCCTCTCCCCTCTCGATCCGAACATCGACGCGCCACTCTCCGCGAGCTTCCGCTTCATCAAGGCGTGGGACTCGCCGAGCGAGGAGCTCCTCGCCGCCCGCGCGCTGCTCTGCACCTTCGGCCCGAGGGTGGACGCGCGCGTCCTCGAGTCCCTCCCGGCCCTCGAGTGCGTGGTGACCCCCAGCGCCGGCCTCAACCACATCGACCTTGACTCGTGCCGCCGCCGCGGCATCGCCGTCGCGAACGCCGGCTCCGTGGTGACCGAGGACACCGCGGACTACGCCGTCGGGCTCCTCATCGCCGTCCTCCGCGGGATCGCCGCGGCCGATCGCTACGTCCGCGGGGGGATGTGGAAGTCCTCCGGGGACTATCCTCTCGGCTTCAAGGTTCGACCTCTGACCTCAAGTCGAAATCTAGTGATAAGAGTAGAAGAAACTTTTCCATTTGCCACCGAGGGGTTCTTGTGGGCCTCGTTGGGGTCGGGCTTGGACCAACTGGGTTGAGTTTTAGGATGCCCTTTTTATCAAGGATAAACGCAATTAGTTCTCAACTAATCCTTCATGTGTTTCCCTTGAGGTTGTTCATGTGCGCAAAGAGTCCCTTTCACGTTTTCCAATTGCTGTAACCACCTGCAGATATTATTCTCTTCGCATGATTATAAATAGAACACCAATGCTGAGTTGCTGCTGCTGTGCGCTTAGCCATTTCCTCCTCTCCATGTTTCTATTCCCCTGATATGACATCAGAGCCTACGATGGGCGGCTACCTGACCATCTGAAAATTCTGCTCTCATGGAGAGCTTTGATCCTCCACTGCCCACCATGGGCATCTCTACTCTTCCACCTTCCACCGTACACCGCTCTCATGTTCCCTTCAAACTTTCTTCTACAAACTATACACTCTAGAAGACCCAACTTCTACCAATTTTGTCTGCATTTTATTTAGATGCCATTGCTGATGGCACTGAGTGGGCTTCTGGGAGATATCTCGAGAATGATGAGGTGTCAATGAGGCCTATCAAAAGTGGAGGCGCATTGTTGAGTGAATGAATAGATTGGCCTTCAAATTGCCAACATTCCCACGGCCAGGGAGGCTTGCTATTTCTTGAAAAATACTTTGCCATACAATCTCGTTCTAAGATTCACTATTATAGATCTGAACTCTATAAACTCAGACACAATGATCTTAGTGTTACTGATTATGTGAACAAGGTGCATGAGCTTGTAACTAATCTGGCTATTTGTGGGAAACCAATTGATGATAATCAATTAATCTCTATCTTATTAAATGGCCTTGGTACTGATTGTAATCCTATAGTAGTTATTATTACCGGAAAGAATGCTGTTCCTATGATGAAGCTATTAGGCATATACTTAGCCATGAACAATGCCTCAAAGTGCAGCAACCTATTGAGGTAAACTAGGCCGCACGTTCCTTCATGGGCAGGGGAGGTCATGCCATATAATAATCAAGGAGGTGCTTATTCTAGCAATGATTCTCCTGGCAGTGGCATGAATACTAATTCCAATCATGGTAGAGGATGCATTTCATTGCCAAATATGGCTTGTTAGATTTGTGGAAAGTTTAATCACATTGCTATTCATTGCTATTTTCGTTATGATCCTCTCAATACTCCATCTTCTCCTCAAACTAACATTGCAAAGGTTTCATCAAGTCAACTTTGGCATCTTGATTTAGGAGCCACTCATCATCTCACGAACTCCCTTGCTAATTTAGATCTCTCACAAGAGTATGATGGCATTGATGCTGTTCACTTTGGGAATGGTCAAGGTTTGTTGATATCCCATATTGGCCAAAAATGGTTTCCCTCTCCTACTTGCTCACTTTATTTAAATGATGTGCTGTATGTTCTTGATGCCCCTAAAAATTTATTATTAATTTATCGTTTCACTAATGATAACTCTTGTTATTTTGAGATCTATCCACAACATTTTGTGGTCAAGGATCTAAAAACAAAGAAGTAACTCCTTAATGGCGGGGCAATGTGAGGTTTATATCAATTATGGATGCTCTCTTCTGCAACTATTCCATCTGCCTCCACCTCCACCTCCACTTCATCTCCTGCAGTTTATCTGTCTGAAAAAACAACTCCAAATGGGTGGCATTATCGTTTAGGCCACGCCAACAATAAAGATATTTAGCATATTATTACTAAGTTTCATCTTCCAGTGAGACATGTTGCTAAGATTACTTCTCCATGTTCTGTCTGCCAAGAAGCAAAATGTCATCGACAACATCTTCCTCAAACTAATACAATTAGTGATTCTGGGGTGGAGCTGGATTTGGTAAGGGACTGCAGACAGATGTGGAAAGCCGCGTGTCCACTGAAAGTCAAGATTTTCGCCTGGCTACTTAGGAGGAGAAGGCTGGTGACTAAGGTGTGGAGGGCAAGGTGGGCTCCTGGAGTGTGTAAAGTCTGCTCCTTATGTGGAGGTGGTGAGGAGGATGTTGACCACCTTTTTTTCGTCTGTCCTTTTGTGGTGCAAGTTTGGGATAGAATGGGCGAGAGATGGTGGGAGTGCCGGCTGTTTGAGGAATTCTGGCGCAGCTTCAGAAGCGGAGGTGGTGGTGGTGGACGATTTGTTTTCCATTCGAAAAAGGAGCTGGCCAAGCCGTTGGCGGTCCTTTAGGGGATTTGGTTGGGCAGGAATGCGGTGATTTTCCGGGGCCAGAGACCTTACGTGGAGAATTTTGTTGAGTCTATCGACTCCTTATTTTCTCTTTGGGTTGTTTCGGTGTGAGTGGGGGACCTTGGGATCCGCCTGTTGTAATGTTTGTTATTGTTGATTCTATTATATAAGTTTTTGGGTAGTTATCTCTCTGGATAACTACCCTTTCCTCTTTAAAAAAAAAATACAATTAGTGATTCTCCCTTTGAGATTGTTTTCTCTGATGTATGAGCATCCTCCATTGAGTCCTTTCAAGGACACAAATACTCTATTACCCTTATCAATGACTATAGTAAATACATATGGCACTTTCCTTTTGCTACGAAGGCTCAAGCATTTGATGTCTTCTTACATTATCAGGCTTATGTTAAAACACAATTTGACAAAACTATCAAGTCCACACACACTAATAGAGGAACTGAGTATTTAAAAATTTATCAACAGTGTGAAACTCATGTCATTCTATCTCAAATAGCTGGCCCCTATATCCGTAAACAGAATGGCATATTTGAACGTAAAAATCACCATCTCACTGGAGTTGCTTTGGCTTTGATGAACTATGCTAGGGTGCCTCTGAAATTTTGGTCCATGGCATTTCTCACTGCAGCTACTATTATTAATTATCTTCCAGGCCTGGCCACCAATGATGTCTCTCCATATATGTTGCTCTTTTCCAAGGAACCAGACTACAAATTTCTAAGGGTATATGGATGTGCCTATTACCCATTACTACAGCCATACAAATTGCAACCTCAATCACAATTGCATATCTTTCTTGGTTATAGTCAGTGACATAAAGCATATTCCAAAATTTGTAAGTCCGTTCCCCCTTTTTTAATGCAATTCTTTGGATGATTACTTTCAGTAATCTTCCTTTTTTCTCTCAAAAAAAAAAAGGCATATTACTGTTATCACCCGTTCACACAAAAAATTATTGTTCTCACTGCATGTTAATTTTGATGGGTCCCACTTCCCCTTTTAAATCAACGCCAGTTCATAATGTATCTGCTCCCCCCACCAAAACAACTCTCCTACCTGTACCACCTGACATAGTGCCATCCCCTCTAAATCCACCTCCTATAAATCCCATTCCACCACCTCAACAACCAAATGTTATACCTGCCCCTCCAGCTGCGCCATCTCCTCCCCCTCCATCACCCGAATTACCACCTCCACCTCAACCTACATTAGGACTCATTAGATGCAATTACGCTCAATGCATGGCATTGTGAAAAGGAAAGTATATGCTGCCACCCACCCTCAACCATCTCTTCTATAAAGCTTTTACAATGATAGGGAACCACTTCTTTTACTCAAGAATGCAAAGATCCCAACTGGAGTGTTGCCATGTCAGGGGAATTTAAAGCCTCACACAGAAATGACACATGGATTTTTGTACCTCATAATCCATCCATGAACATTGTTAATTGTAATTGGATCTTTGAAATTAAAAGAAAAGCCGATGGATTTGTTGATTGTTATAAGGCATCCCTTGTTGCATGGGGGTTCATCAAATTAAAGGTCTAGAATACATGGATACCTTTAGCCCGATCATTAAACCCACTACTATTCGCCTACTATTGAGCATTTCTCTCATGAATAATTGGCATGTTATGCAAATTGATATTCACCATGCCTTTCTTCATGGCATCTTAGATGAAGAGGTCTTTATGAGGCAACCGTAAGAATTTGTGCATCCAAATTTTCCTCTCCATGTGTGCAAGCTCAACAAGTCTCTCTATGGGCCAAAGTAGGCCCCTAGGGCTTGGTTCAAACGACTTCTTATTTGCAAACTTTGGGGTTCTTTAGGTCCATGACAAATACATCTCTATATGTCAACCAATTCACCATGACTAATATGTTCTTTCTTATTTATGTAGATGACATATTGTTTATCGATTCATCCAAGAGCTCGATGGATTCAATCCTCACTTCTATTCACAAAGAATTCCCTATCAAGGAGCTTGGCTACCCTTCATATTTTCTTGGAATTGAGTTTCATCACTGATCACAAGGTCTACATTTGAGCCACAAAAATATATTGTAGACTTATTAATTAAATTTGATCTGGATGGTCTCAAACCAATCAAAACCCTTATGGCATCCAGAAACATGTAGAACTTGTTCAGCCTATTAAATCCCGAGTTACCCACTCTAAATTCTTGCACCACTTGCATCACGTCTTCTTTCACCACCGGCCAGAACTCTCTGTAGAAAGCAACTGGAAAGCCATCCGGCCCTGGACAACCATCCGCGTTCAACCCCCAAATCGCCTCACGGGCTTCATCCTCCCCAAAAGAACCCGTCAAGAAGCTGGCGTCTGCCTCCCGGATCTGTGGTATCTCAGACCCTAACCATCTCCACCTTCCCCCCTGTCTCCACCCAGTAAAGTCTCTGAAATAACTCGCAGCTGCCCTCCCATAGCCTCCCTTCCCGCAAACTCCTCCCCATCCACCACCAATCTGTCAATCCAGTTCCTCCTCCTCCTACCTGATGCAGCCATATGAAAAAATCGGGTGTTGGAATCGCCTTCCTTCAGCCACTTCTACCTAGACCTCACCCTCCACTCCATCTCCACCTTCCGGTCTTCCTCCTGTATCACCTGAATCTGTCTCGCTCTATGAACCCTGTCATCGTCTGAAAGGAGACCAACATCTTCTGCCCTATCCAGGCGTGCAATCTCAACAAAAACCTCCTCTTTCTTCCTCCCACATTCCTCCTTAATCTGCTTGATACGGGTCTTCAAGAAATATCTCAAATCCCTCAGTTTCGCTTCCAATTTGGCAGCCGCCGAACCATCCGCCTGAGATGACCTCCACCGTTCCTCAATCAACCCCCAGAAGCCCTCCTCCATGAGCCACACCTTGTCGAACTTGAAGTAAGTACCATGTCTCCATCCCTCGTTTGACACCCACAGCAAGGGGGTGTGATCCGAGAACGGATGCTCCAAGGATTTAACCTCCGCTAACGGGAACAACTCCACATCGCCGTTGAGACAAGAAATCTGTCAATTCGGGATCGCTGTCCTCCAGAGTTCCTCCACGTGTATAGACAGGACAACGGTGGCATATCAACCAACCCTTGATCCGCCACAAAGCCTGCAAATGCCTCCGAGCCCTGGTCCAACCCCCCTCGGTCACCCAGTCTGTCTTCTGCCCGCAGAGTAACATTAAAATCGCCACCAACCAGCCAAGGAATCCCCTGAAAAGCTGCCGCGACCTGGCTCAGATCTTCCCATAAGGCCTGTCTTCTCCGACCCTCTGTCGGGTCATAAACCGAGGAAAGGAGCATACATGTGTCATCCCGGCGTCTCTGAAGTCTAACAGTGACAACATATGACCCAACCAAAGAGTCCAGCAAGGAGAACTCTTCCTCCTTCCATCCCACAGCAATTCCCCCCGCACTTCCATCCGCATCCAAGGCCAAGAAACCCCCAAAAACACCTCCCCCCACCTCCCTCCACAACCTTCCATCACAGCTCCCCCACTTCGTCTCCTGGAGAAAGACCACATCAGGCCCCCATCTCTGAATATACCCCCGTAGAGCTGCCCGCCTCGACGGGTCGTTCAGACCCCTCACATTCCACGACAAGACCTTAGTCATGAGGACCTCCGGGAACCACCTCCTAATGTCAACCGCCTAAACCCCATTATTGCGGCCACATCATCCTCCTCTTCCATCAACAAACGCGGATCATTCGAGCTCCCCTCACCACCACCCACCGCCCCTCCACGCCCCGCAGCCTCCATACCTTCTACAGCCAACATCTGTGCGTCCCTCAGCACCACAACCTCGCCCTCAGGCAGCCCAGTCGCCGTAGTTGCCCTCCTCATTGTCCCCGCAACCACCAGCTTCGCTCCACCACCAGCTCCCGCCGCCTGCCGCCCCTCTGCCACTACTGGGGACCCTGGAGCAGAAATCCCCCTGTCGTCGCCCCCAGCAAGGGCCACCGCAGTCGACCCAACTCCATCGATGACTCCCTGTTCCGTCGGCGACCGGCGTCGGTCGACCCTAGCAACGCCCCCAAACGAGGCCTTCCAAGCCTGCCCCCTACGGTAAGACCACCGCGGCCTGTAGACGAGCTGCTGTGAGCCAGACAACCTCTGCTTACGTCGTCGCCCGCTCCCCTTCCCGCCAGTCGCATCCTACCTCGTCGCCTGGATCGGTCTGGCCACGGTGCGCCTTGAACCTCCAACAACGGTCCCCCACCCTTCATTCGCAGAGACCTGGGGTCGCAGAGTCGAGCGCGTTGGAGGATCCGAAAAGACACCAGCGTCGGAGCCCCCAACCCCCGCACCCGGGTCACGCCCACCCGACTCGAGTCCGCCACGAGCTCCTCCCACAAAAATGGGGGCCAACTCAGTGCCACCAACGCACCCGCAGTCAGTGGGGATGCCGGCCTCAGTGCCGCATTCACCTCTCCCAACCCCTCCGCAAAATCCGCAACCGCTACCCGCATCCCCGCCCCTTCGCCTGCCACTGACTGCGCCACGGGGATCGCAACCGCCGCAAGAACCCCACTGCGACCCTCGACCTTCCCAAGAGCAGCCTGGCCCTCCTCCACCCGCCTGCCACTACCACCTCCACGCGCCGCCGCCGCTCCGCCACCCACCGCCTCAGCAAATGACCTAGGGCTCCCGGAACCCCACGAGATGCGGATTAGCCAGGCGGAGCTCCCCCACCTGAGCACCGACCTCTCCACAAGCCGTTGTCCCGGTCTCATCTACACCCAGGCTTCGATCCGCGACAAGTCGGCCGCCTTTAGGCCTAGGCCTTCGCACCTGCGCAGTCTCGCAAAAGGGGCAACCATCGCCGCCACCACGTCCACCGTGTGAAGGAAGAGTGGAACCCCCTCAACCAGGACCTTCCTTCTCGCGCCAGTAGGCAGCCTCTTTGCCAAAGTGCCATCTGACCTGACCGGCCACCGACACCGCACCACTCCACGGCCACACTGGAGCACCTTGAAGACCAGCCGCCTCAACTCCACCCGACTCAGCCCCAGCAGCACCAACCGCCCACCTCCCAGGGAGGCCACCCCAAATCGGCCCCCGTCAATCCCCAAGTAGGCGGTGACCGCCTCTCTCAAGGCCTCCACCTCCACCTTCCCCTCCAAGACCACCGCAACCAACGTCGATGCCAGCCTCCCTTCCAGCGCTCCAATCTCCTCCTACCACGGTGCCTCGACCTCCACGAGGGGTGCCCCCTCCGAAGGGAGCGGAGGTGTCTCCCCCCTTCTCGAGGAAACCACCTCACTCGATCCCCGACGCTCGCAACCCGACCTCCGATGTCCCAGAGCGCCGCAGTGCAAGCACCGCACCGGATCCCTGCACTTCGCCGCCAAATGCCCCTCCCCAAGGCACTTGAAACACCTCACTGGCGCCGCACCCTTCCACGACCTCCTGCCTACCACCGTCCAGCTAGGGCCATCTCTCCCCACCCCATCCGCCAGCCGCTCGGACGTCAGCCACCCCGTCGCCAGACCTCTCGTATCCACTCTGTCCCAATTTTTCACAAAGAATTCCCTATCAAGGAGCTTGGCTACCCCTCATATTTTCTTGGAATTAAGTTCCATCACTGATCACAAGGTCGACATTTGAGCCACAAAAATATATTGTAGACTTATTAATTAAATTTGATCTGGATGGTCTCAAACCAATCAAAACCCTTATGGCATCCAACACCTTGCAACTTATTAGTAACTCTACTGCTCAACTTGACGATTCCATAATGTTCAAAAAGATCATTGGTAGCTTACTATTAGGAATGGCGTAAGCTTGGAGCGTGGAGGTTCCTAAGCATGGGAAAAACAGTCCACGTGGGACTATTCCACATTGGAACAAGGAGAGAAGAGCCAGCAACAGCCGGTGGCTGCTGTTGGATGGTGGCCGGCCAGCGGTGAAGGTGGTAGCCAGCTGTCAAGGAGGGTCGGCAGCTATTGAGGAAGAAGAGAGGGAGAGGAGTTGGAGAGACTTGGAAGAATTATTGTTAAACTAAAAAATACTTATAAGAGGAAGACTCTTTTATAGAGAGAGAACATATCCTCTAGACTATGAAACAAATCTTATCTCTAAAACAAGAAAGAACATATCACAATTAAATTAAATCCATTAAAACAACTTTCCTAAAACCAACTTAACAAATAAACAAAACTTGAGACTTAAGCAAAACCAAAACTAGGACTCTTGGACCCATACCTACTGGCCCTAAAGGTCTCCTGATCGATTGCCATGTGGCCTCCTTTATTTCCAACATTTACAATATGCAAATTTTACAAGGCTTGATATTACCTTTGTGGTCAACCACTTCTCACAATTTATGCATCATCCTACTATGGACCATTTTGCAGCACTTAAAATGACTCTTGTGCTATATTAAGGAGATTATCACTCATGGCTTATTCTATTCCACTGTGGGTCAACATCATCTTCAAGCTTTTTCTGATGCCAATTGGGCCACCAACCCCACTGATTGGAAATCTATTGCTGGTTACGTCACCTACTTTGGTGCTATTCCTATTTCTTGGGCTTTGAAGAAACAAGTGGCCGTTGCTCACTTGCATCTACTGAGGCAGAATATCACGCAAAGCAGATACCACTGTTAAAATTATTTGGCTCAAATCAATGTTGTGTGAGATGGGCCTCCAGCTACCCACTATGCCCATGTTATGGTGTGACAACATAGGCACAACTTGTATGGTTCATAATCCCATTTTCCATGCTTGCACCAAGCACATGGAGACTGATTTCCGCTTTGTACGTGATGAGGTTTCATCTAGAAGACTCAAGGTCTGTTTTATTTCCAATCATGAGCGACATCCTCACCAAGCCTTTATCAATGTGCCTTTCTCTACACACAAGATCAAACTTAAGGTCATCTCTCGACCTTAAGTTTGAGGGGAGGTATTAAGGATAAACTCGAATAGTGCTCAATAATCCTTCAGATATTTTCAGAAGGCTGAGCTGTAAAGGCCCTCAAGGTTGTGTTTGTTTACAAGAATCCCTTTCTCCTTTTCCAGTTGCTATAACCACCTTTCTTTGACAATGATTGCAAGGAAGAATGGCTACACAGGATCACTGGCATCCAGATTCATTAATACTAGAGAGCAAATTGCACCATCAGAGATTAAGACCCAACTGCTACCCCCCCAAAAGTACGAATGCAAGTTGCATTCTTGATCATGTTCGCCGAATAAACCCAATTACAACCAAAACCAATAGATTAATACATGGCCTCACTCAATTTGCGTTCAGAAATTGAAAAGCCCACCAGATCTTCAAGCTTCTGCAAAGCTCTACTAAAAATGATATCAGTCTAAGCAATGCTTGCAGATGCCCTGAAATCACAAGTCCGCATAAAGACAAATTATCCACATCATCCAGACAGCTGCCCCAGAAAAAGCAGTAGGATGAGGAATCGGCATGCCATCCATCAGATTCTGTGAACTTTGGTAACCAGCCATAAGCAGCCAGAAAAAAAAAAATGGTACCCTTCTCCTACACATATGTAAAAATAGCAGTTCAACTCATAATTTTTGGACTTTAAAATAATAATGAAAAAAAAGCATCAATGGAGACTGAAGTGGCAAGCTAATTGGTACCCTTCTCCTACCTATATGTAACAATAGGCAGTCCCAGTAGATGGGCATCGGCTTGCCAACTCTACATAACAAAATGCTTATAGAATGGCAGCTATGCCAGCTATAAGGAATGAGACTGTAAGAGCAGGTCCAGGGTGCTCTCGGGCAACTGTTCCAGCAAACACGTTATACTCCAGCCCTGATTGTTGACCCAACTCCTGCAACAAATACAGTTTTCCGCAAGCAGAATGGGGTATGGGAATGCATTTTACTGCATGAATTTGTCAAAAAAAAAGAAATGAATTAATCTGGTATTTATGTTCTGATTGAACAAACATTTGGAACACGATTCAAATAAATGCTAGATCACAAATGATTTAAAAAGTCATAAACTTAGGATCTTAAACTGGAAACAGATTATTTCTTATCTCAAGATGCGCATATTTATTTAATTTTATGGGGGCAAGAAAAAAAAGAAAGCCTTAACAATATGAAAAGAGCAATGGCTACATATCTGATACAAAGTGGTATACTGTCAATGAATTTATGAATTTGGAATTAAAAATTGAATTTAGCCAACTTTATGAAGAAAGAAACTGCAAATGCCTAATAAGCCACTCACTAGAGCAAGAAATAAACAATATCAAAAGAAAAACTCTATTTAGATATCATGAACTATACATGTATCATCAGATATTAATACGACACAGATATTTTACAAGTTTGAAGAATAACATCCTCAGCAACAGAAAGCTGAGGATGAGGCATTGTTCTGTGGCTGCATGGTGTAATCTATGAATCCAAGATTCAAGGCCAATATCCATCCACTGGACCAACAGTCTACCATTAGCACAAGAACATCTGTAGCCCAAGCTGCTAACCACAAGTAACTCAAAAGGAAGCTCCCACATCCCAACTAATCATCCCACCAAACTAACAATTGTAAATCATCCTCTTACAAAAGAAAAGAATCAACTATAATTTTTATTGAGAAAATGTTTTCATCTAGATCACATCATACCCATTCTCTACAGATCAAGGCTTCCAGCAACACAAAATGATACAGTTCTTTGCAACCTCACATGTCCCTCATCATGATTTTTTTTTTTTTTTTGAGAGAGCTGTACCTCATCATGATAATCCCCAGAGTAACATATCTTTTCGTTGTGCTACTAAATTTTTACCAAATGTTGCCACAGTGATCACTTTGATAATGCACCACAAATTAATGAATTTCCAGGGCCACTCCTCTTAAAGTCCTGGTCTAGGAGCGTGGGAATACTGATGGGAGCAAATTCCACATGCCATATATATAATGGCACTATCATTTTATATCTTCATATTTCTAAAGTGTTGAAGACTTTATCTATCAAACTTTCCAGCATTGCCTAGACTATTGATTTTGGGAGCAAAAGGTACCAGAGAAATCAGTCATGCAGTTCAAACTTATAATCTCAATCCCAATTTTAAGGGACAAAGCTAGGCTAGGCTGTAGATAGGGTGCATCATTGCCGGGGCCTTTGCAGGCTAACTTAGGCGACCCAAGCTCAATAATTTATTTGGATTTTGTGTTAAGCTAAAGCCTTTTTTTTTTACAAGTCCAAGCCCAACATCAAAAAAAATAAATGAGCTGAGCCTGGCCTACCCAATCATTGGTGCATGTATCACACAGTCGCGTAAGACATGTTATTGGGTGATCTTGTGTTTGATGATGTATATGATGAAACAAATTTAAAATTTGCTAATTCATAGCTTTTGCTAATGATGAAGCAAAAGGTGTTTGTTTAGACATGTTTGTTGTTATTGGTAAATGAGATAAACCAACAATTGTGTATATTTAGCACATCAGAATGGGGAGGGAGAGGGATAAGGACTTTAGGCTGTCAAATTTGGGATAAGTGATTAAATTAATGATTAATAATGTTATATTTGTACATGAAAATATTTATGTCATTACATGAATATTTGAAACTTCAATTGCTTTAGAGCTTAGGTATGAATCATGCTTTAGACTTATTAAAGATTAATAATGTTTTATGTGTATATAAATATTCTTTTGTCATATATGAATATGTGAATTTTGATTACATTTGATCTTGAAGCATGGGTTGGATTTTGGATTTTCAGCCTTAGCCCAAGCTGGCTCAAATAATTGAATAGACCTAAGGTAAGCCTGAACCCAGCGCAAACTGATATTAGCACTGGGTCAAGCGGGAACTTTTGGACCAAGCTTTGGGTTGGCTCATGAGTCATGACTAGCTCAACTAAATGCTTCACCTTATCTGCAAATATATATCGTGGTCAATATATTGAAGAAGTGAGCCTGACTACGGCTTGGGTTGGGCCACCACATGATTTTTTTCACCCAACAGTGGGCCATGAGTAAGCAAGGTGGACTGGATTGGTGGGGCCCAACTTACTACTCAAGTCTAAGGCTTTACTGGTTATAAATTACTTGTTATATATATTTCTAAGATGCATAGATCAGACATGCACAGTTATGAAGTCTGAATTAGGCTCCTGAGACCTTATCTACTTTGACCTATCAAACATAAGCTTCTTTGACAACCCTAGTTGCAAAATCTACAGGTGTTCCTCATCAGAAAAGATCCATGGGTGATGCTTTTATTTATGGACTAGAAGAATCCTACTCCTAAGTACTCAATTTCTTAGAGTATACCAAATCTGAATAGGAAATATTCTCTAGTGTCCTAAAAAGATAGATGTCATTGTCAGATAAAAGCTAGTGTATTGGGAAAAGGGAGATGGGCAATGGTGCAATGAGGGAATGCAACTTGTTTTAGATTTGGCGATTGCAAAAGTGGACCTAGTAGGGTCTATTGACAGAATATATGCACCAATGATGTGATCCCAAGGGTCACTCTATAAGCTTAAGTAATCAGTCACCAAGGAAGTAACTGATATTTTGTAAGTTGAGTTTGGTAGTTGGGGATAGATATTTTTATATTTATAAATATTTGTTAAACCATGGAAAATTTTGTAGTTCCCTACCCTACCTATTCTGTTGATAGGTGACCATTTCTCTTCCATGCCACAAAATAAGCTCTCTTATGATGGTTGGCCGGTGACCCATTGGCAGACAGCTGGATATCTCGTAATTTTTCTGGTTCAAACTTAGGATGTCCCATTAAACATTGCAGGTGAAGACGTGACCTTAAATACTAATGTTGTGGTGGATCCTTCAAAAAGATCATGGAATGCATATGCATTGCAATCTTTTCCTAATTTATTGAATTGCTTTCAATGTGCTATTGTTTTCTTCCTTAAATACCATTTGTCTTTCATTATTTCCTTTATTTATATTCATTCGACCGGTGCTTTCATCCCACATGGTACTAATTCTGAATCATTAATCTCTTTAGATGAAAATCACTAGAGCTTTCGCATTTTAAACAATATCATATTTGAAACTGTGAAAGAATGCTCCTGGTATTCTTCATTTTAGAGAACCGAGAAATTTTTTGTACGTTGAATTTTTCATAGGTAACTTCTAGACTGATTTTCTGGTTCTCTTTTGGCTCCAGTAGCTACATTTTGAATGGTCCTATTTCTTCATGCTTCTTTCGCAGTTGAGTGGAAAATGCGTTGGGATCCTTGGCTTGGGAAGCATTGGCTCTGCAGTTGCCAAAAGACTAGAGGCATTTGGTTGCATGATATCATATCATTCGCGAACAAGAAAGCCCTCAATCTCCTATCACTACTACTCTTCCGTGGTCGAATTGGCTTTGCATAATGATGTCCTGATTGTCTCTTGCTCTTTGACTAATAAGACACACCACATTGTTGACAGAATTGTTTTGGAGGCGCTAGGCAAGCAGGGGGTTCTCATCAACATTGGTCGTGGTGCACTGCTCGACCAGAGGGAACTAGTTAAATGCTTAATGGAAGGGCAGATTGGTGGTGCTGGTCTTGATGTCTTTGAGAACGAGCCTGATGTTCCCTCCGAGCTCCTTCAGATGAGTAACGTAGTATTGTCACCTCATGTTGCAGCTCTTACTGGGGAAACTGCTAGGGATGTGATTAGAGTCACAATAGAGAACCTAGAAGCTTTCTTCTCAAGCAAACCTCTCCTATATCCGGTGCTACTATGATGCAGTGTTCTAAATGCCCACCTCATGTTGGCGAAATGACTTTTTTCTTATGTAAGGTCATATTGGTATACACGTAATGTTAAACTACAAGTGTCATCGATATTTTGTTAAATATCAAAATAATATATTGATGATATCGGTGAAATAGATGATACTAGATACAATTTTTAGGTCATTACCATATTTTAAGGTTGACATAGGCGACTTAGTAATTCATTTCTATTTGTTACTGTTGTCGCATGCTTAATGAAGTGATAAGAACTCTTGCAAGCATTTTCTTTCTTTATTTGTTAGATTTTTGAGGTAATTTAGTTTTTCTAAAATTAAATAGTATTTGTTTCTTATTTTCTAAGGTTGGATTTAAGCTACAATCATTAAATTTATATTTCATTGTGAGTTTTAATGATTACATTTACAGATTTATGAGTTTATAGTAGATTAACTAGTTTTATGATTATTTGATCTACATATTTAATATAATTAGATTGTTAGATCACAGGATTTAGTGTTTAAATTTTTTTTTATAGAATTAATGCTTAAGTGCTTATCAAGTTTGTCTAATACAATTATATAAATTCAATACAATTTTAATAATTCTAATAGTAGTGATCAACATGCTCCCAGCATGTCGACGAAATAGGGGATTTTAGGCGGAGGATCATATACATAGAGGGGGTAATGAAATACAGGGTTGCTAGTGGTATGTCAATAAATTTGACTATGTTGACTATTTTGACGATATGTCGGTTGGCACAACTGTTTTAGGCATGTTATTGCCTACTGGTTGTTACTATGCTCCTACATGAAGGGGAAGTTGCTACCTGCTGTTGCAGTGGTTGGAGTGGTGGATTCGGTTATTTTAATGGTGATGGCACTATGATTCGGGGCTCGGGTCTTGTAGGAAAGGAGGAGAGGTGGTGGGTCTCTACTGGGTCACACAGAGAAAAAGAGAGAAGGTTCAAGGTGGAGGGCCGGTTGGTGGTGAAGTAATGGGGTAGGTTACAGTAGGAA
Organism: Thalassia testudinum; assembly: GCA_037157565.1. Classification (NCBI taxonomy): domain Eukaryota; kingdom Viridiplantae; phylum Streptophyta; class Magnoliopsida; order Alismatales; family Hydrocharitaceae; genus Thalassia; species Thalassia testudinum. The sequence goes on from JAZHRO010000013.1 coordinate 20,438,150, forward strand.
AGGAGGTCTGATGAAGAGAAGTAGGAAAGGAGGTCTGATGAAGAGAAGAAAGGGACAAAGATAAAAAGATGCCATTTTTGTTGGCATGTCTTCCGTATGTCTCTAAAATGGATTATTTTTGAGATATTGAAATTGTCGAAATATGTCATTAAAATATGATGTTTCCATAACATGTCCTTGTCGTGCCTTTGAAATATGTATTTAAAAATTTATCAAAATAGTATCACAATCCACATCTAGGACCTTATCATGATGGGGGTGAATGTTGATGACATACAAGCAAAAGCTTCCCAGATGCAATATCAATGATTACCCTTGTTTTCCTGTCATTAACAATTGACTTCTCAAGTAAATGATGTTCACTTAAGTTAGATTCACGATCAATTTTTATAGCTCTCTCATCGTTAATCCCACGTTGTATCATATAATTTCAGACATTAGGAGAAATTGATTGAAAAAATGTATGAGATTATGTTAATAATCTATGTCGTTCATAGCTATTTTCTATCGGTCATCCCTACTGGACGTGGTTGTGCATCTTTATGTCCATTACTTTCGTTAAATATGTAGGCATCCATATATTAGCAAACTAAGGGCTATTGATGTGACAGAATAGGTGGATTGAAGCAATGGTTGCAGTACTAAAGAAGAATTCTTGAGGGTTAAGTTGTTTAGATTACATCTGGTTGAAGTTCTTCTATGTACTGGTTGTTATCCGTAATAAGGAGGGAAATCCCTTTTTTCGGTGTTGAAATTCTAGGATAAAGTCATCCAGGGATAGGGAGGGAAATACCTGTATAGAACACAATCCTCGTGGGTGGGGGAGTGGAATAAAAGTTATACCCCTCTAATGAGAGAGAGAGAGAGACCTTACTTTGTCCCCCTAAACGCCTCACTTATTTTGTAATTTAACCCAATCCACCCCCCAAACACTAAAATAGGGTTATCCCTTAATTCCATCACAAAAAAACTTATTTCTCAAAAACAATTCCCCCTACCAAATAATATCTTAGGCTACGGTCGGCACCAGAATAACCCCCATCCTTGGATGGACTAACAGAGGGGTAAATTGGAAAGTGCATTAGTTTGTAGGAGTGGGATAAATAGTGGAATATAAATGATTAGTACAGTGATATGATGTTAGTAAATAATTTTTAATATTATAATAGTAAAAAAGTTGAGAAACATAGGTTCTGATACAAAAGATGACGTAGGGAAATATGTAGGTGTTATTTTGGTATTTTGCATAGCATTGAGAACATGGGTCCATTGGATAATTGATATTTAATGTAAATAAACAAACGAACATAAGGTTTGTTATGTGGTGGTCCATATCACATTGAAGAAAATCATCACACTATTTTAACTTAAAACGTACAGGTGATAAGTAACTTTATACTGGTAATAAATTATTTTACACCGATGATAAATTATTTTTGGTAATTTTGCATCGATGCAAAAGAATTTTGCACCGATGATAAATTATTCTAAAGTGTCTTTGCATCCGTGTAGAGTGATTTTGACCAATGAGTTTAAGGTTTAGGATTTAGGTTTATGAAAAGTGATTTCACGTATGAGAAGTGATTTTTCATTTGAAAGATTATTTTTCACCTTAGTGTTTAGGATTTAGAGTTAACCGTAAATCCTAAATCCTAAGGTGACAAATAACCTTCAAGTATAAAATCACTTGTTATAGGTGAAGAAAGATTTGGAATTTAATTTTGCATCGATGCAATCTTACTTTACATCCGTGTAAAATTTTTTAAAGGTGTAAAGTAATTTTGAATAATTTGCTCCCTTATCAGCATACGTCAACATTTTTTTTGCATAAAAATAAGGAATGTAGGTTAGGATCATGTTCACACTGCTGTACATCAACTTTTGGATTTCCCAACCTTCGTTCATTATAATATGTGTTAATGTATTGATGTGATATAGTGAATATATTTTAATGAGTATATAATATTAGAGTTGATATAATTTAATATATATTAATGTTGGTGTGATGTAATTAGATAACTTAAAAATAATATATTTTAATAAAGGCTGGTATTGATTTTACAGGGAGGAATAGCTTGAATTCCTTTTTAACTTTGAAATGACCCTTGACTTATTACGTTGTCAAATGAAACTTCAATGTATTTCTTATATGTTTTTAAGTTTCTATGCCTTTTCTCATCTGTAACTTACGGCTCTATGGAGTTATACCGTGAATTTCTGCAACAATTTTACCTTAAATTACTCTGATTTCCATTATCAATTGGTCTGTAGTATTCGTAACCAATTGAATTGTTTTCTTGGCATTTGCATTGTGGATGCCATTCTAACTTATTTTAATATCAATCATTGATTTCCAACTTATAGCCGTTCTCAGTATTCTCAACGTAGACTTTTAGCATTTGTGATGTTTACATCTATACTCTTAGATACTTAATTATATCCATATCCTTATATATTTCATTATTACACCCTTATCACTATAAACTTTCATCTCATGACAATTACACTCTTAGATTAAGTCTTCATTAAATTTGAAGGAATCTTTCCTAATAGTCATTAAAGTTAACGACATAAAATTTAAAAATTACATATGTATCCCTATTAATGTTTTGAAATTACATCAATATCCCTATTTATGTTATTTTCCTCTTCTTTATTTTCACAAGATTTGGATGCAATTAGAAAATTTTAGAAGACGTGAACATAAAATTCTTAAGTTTCTTTTTAATAACTACGATGAAGAGTTATATACCTACCATCGCTACCGTCATTTATCACTAGATGTAACGACAGATGCATATACGTATAATGATATAAGTTTATAGGGATATAAATATAATAATAAAGTATTTAATGGTATACATGTAATTTAGTTTATTTCTAGAGCCATGGATGCAATAATCCCTTAGCATTTTTGATCTATCTTTTTAATGAAATATTTTTAATGATGCGAATGTCGAACATTTAATTGCATGGTTGGACAAAATTTTCCAAGATTCAAACTTTTGACAACTACATTTAAGATAGCTTGCAAAAAAAGAAATTGAAATTTCATGTGTTCTCTCCTTTCCAAAAAAAAAGCCAATCTTATGTCTTATGGTCATTCATTTCCGCAGAATCTTGGACCACAAGAGATAAGTGGGTATCATGCTCTCATTGAAATAATTCAAAGGTGACGGTTGTACATATGTCTCCTGCATGTACCAACATCGGAGCCTTTATTTTTCCTTTCAGCAACTTTTCTAGTGTTTTATCTAGCTTCAATTCATTATGCCTTTTATTACTATGGGCTTAACAAATAATCCTTCAAATTTGAGATTAGGCTTTCTAAAGGTTCAATACTTTGCATATTTATGGTAAATGCATTTTTTATTAATGTCCTAGCCTACTTATACCTTAACAAAAACATCTCATTCAACCAGGAGTTCCCCTTTAAACCATTATTCATAAGCTTACAATCCCACACTTATAGAATTCATTTTATACCTCAATGTTGTAAACAAAATTTTTAAAGAACTTTAAGATTGAATCTCCTTGTAACACAAGGTGGTTGTATGCTTTGCGACATCCAATATAAAATAAAAGATACAAACATTGATAAACATCGGACATCACAAAATTGATAGCATTAGTCATTGGCACTTCTCGATCATCTCATCATTTTGTGTTTGTTCAAATAACCATCCGAAGGACTCAGTCCTCTCATCATTTAGAGTTTCATCTCAATCATCTCATCACCTCGTTCAATACATTTTTTTTTTACATTGATACCCCTCCTATTTGAACTTCTAAAACCTTTCCTAGAACAAACAAATGAATGAGATGTGATTTCATGTATAGATCAATTTCTCTTCGTAACAACAAGATAAATACTAAATCAGATAGGATTCAATATGCATCATAAAACGCAAAAACATCCTTTTCCCATGCAAACTCTTGATTTACATGAGGTCCACCAATTGCAATAAAAAATTCATTTCTCATGGAAGATTATTATTAATTTTTTTTAATAGAGATTAATTATTCATTAATGAAAATATAGGAACATTAATTCTGATATCAAAAATAACAACTAAAGCTACAAGACGTTTCAAGTATATGTACAATAATGATATAAAAATAATAAAATTCACTATAGATCGATTTAATCAAAGATGAGTAACAATGCGTCAAAAATTAAAAAGTGATTAGAGGTTTTCCGAAAGAATTAAACAAGCACCTTTAGTGATATCAATGAAATCAACCATTGAGTTAATTTGATGGTTAGCTTGTGTAGGAAATAAAATAAAAGGTGATTATAATGAGATGATGATTTGTGCTCGTGAGATTTTCATTTAAAAGCATCGCCAGAAGCTTCTTCTATTGAAGGAAAATTAGATTTGGAAGGGAAAATTAATCTCTATGAATTCCCAGTTCGGTGATGCCTGGGCTTGTATGAAAGAAATCCAAGATATGCTCCATCATTCCATATAAGATAATGATAGGTGTACATTAATCGGTACACCTACTCACAGGTCACATGACATTGTCTGGACACATGATTTCTTTTTTAATAAGGAAAGTCATGTGTGTATACTTTTGTATATACTTCGATGTACATAAAGTATTTTCCTTTCATATATGGGTACATGAGTAAGACCTTAGCAAGTAGAGGATTCAAACTTAATTGGGGGATTCAAACTAACCTCTATTTACTATATGAATTAACATTAGCTAACTTTCAAAACTTATATTTTGCTGGGTAAATACGAGTTTTGCAAACATGTACACACATAGGCACATTCAAGTGTTAACTCCAAAGTGGTGTTTATGAACAAAAATGATGGTTAATATTGCTTGCATATTTGAATCTCCAACTTCATAGCATCTAAAATAAACCATTAATAGGTGATTTAGGATGCAGGAAGGTCTTATATAGAAATCAAAGTCGTCGTGTTATATTAGTATTTTTTTTGAAATTATCTTAGACTAGTAAGTGTAAGCCATTTTGTAGTATATGTGTAAATAGTAAATTATTGGAGGATATTCTTATAAATATTAAACTCTATAAAGGTAGGGATGATATATGGTTGTAACCACACATTGGTAGTTCTGAAAATATCAAGGAGCAAATTGATAGGTTTGTAAGTTTAGGGATTCCATGGAAATCCAATACAAAGGTTCGAAAGCATTAGACTATAGCAACCCCACTTTATTTTAAGTAGTGCAAAGTGGGAAAGATGTTACATGCATAGTGTAATGACATGCAACGTTTTAGCCATTTAAGACGTCTGGAATTTCAGTTAGACGTCTATCTAGATGTCTGACCCATCCCCATATGTCTGAAAGTGGATTATTTCGTATTACGCTTTGCGCTCTGCACGCGGGCGACGTGCGGAGGCTGCCCCTCTCTCTCCCTCACCCCAGCAAACCCTACTCCCCTCCGATTTATACCTCTCCTTTCTCTTCTCTCCTTACACCACAGCAACCACCACCTCCAGCACTCCTGTGCGGCAACGACGAGGTCTGAGAGAGAGGCGCAAGAGGGGGGCGAGCGAGAGGGAAGGAGGAGAGCGTGGAAGGTCGGAGGACCTTTGGGAGCTCGACGGCGCTTGCACAGCCGGCAGCAGGAGCGTGCGCGCGTGGAGGACGTCGGCGAGAAGCTACCCAAGCTCTTGCAAAGGCTGGAGTTGCCGCCGCGAGCGGAGGCACGAGCGGAATGAGCTGCGAGGAGGTTCTGATACTGGAAGTTTTCCAGTATCAGATGTCTAGCGTGACAGCCAGATGACTGGTGAGGGACTTGGACATTCGGAGCTAAGGCCGGACGTTTGAGAGCACGTATCACACAAGGTATGTACGCTCCTGCGCCGATTTCTCCCATGCGGAAGATCTCAAAGTATGAGTTCTTGTCGGCTGACTACACCTGCGTTTTTGTGCATAGGTGCAGCTTTGGGAAGGTGCACGTTACGCTTTCCATGCACTTTTGGACGTTTGATCACATCACTAGACGTTCAGAGGTGCTTCCAGACGACCAGCGACCTTGTCCGACGTCTGGAACTGTCCTCAGACGGTCGTAGAGGAGGTTTGAAAGTCTGATCAGCTGCAGGAGACACAAGGTGAGTTTTGATGTCTTGTAAGACGTCTGGGATTAGTCTCAGATGTCTGATTTTGATCAGAAACCACGTTTTTGGCCTGTTTAAGGCCCAAACGGAATCGGATTTCTGTAAACGAAGAATCGTTGTTTTCTACTCCAGTTCCTCTACATATTCGTGTTGAGTACCCACTATTTTGAGCTTGTCTAATGTACATCATGTTGGTGCTAGAGCACCACGATCATTTGTTTTGATGATAACAAAACACGTGTTATTTAACATTTGCAATTTGAGTCCTAGATTTCAGGTCAATTGCAAATGTGGACATGATTAGACGGAGTTCGAGCTCGTATCCAGGACGGATTGGAGGAGCTTGACGGAAAACAGAGGAGGTTCGCGTGGAGCGACAGATTGAAGATAGAAGACAAGAAGAATATGATAGATTCTTTTTAATCCTTTCATGTACTTTTATCTTTATTTTTCTTGCTCTTTATTTTCCTTAGAAATTATGTTAAAGAGCATCAAAGAACCCTAACAGTAGTCCTAGGAACACCGGCACAACCCTAGGATACTTAGGTTTTCTGTAGAATACTTAGAAAACCAATATAGGGTTCAAACAGCACTTCCAGACGTCTAATTCCCAAATCAGACGTCTGATAAAGCATTTTAGGACGTCTGACTTTTGTTTCAGACGTCTGATAACTGTTAGGCTGGACATAGCTAGTTCTGTCTGATGAAATCAGACGTCCAGACCTTAGTCCAGACGTCTTAGAAGACGTCTGATGAATTTGCCAGACGTCCAATTAGTGGACCGTTGGCTGGCTTAGCAAACAGTCAAGAATATGACCGTTAGAGCCTTATCAGACGTCCTTAGGTCTTTCTAGACGTCTGATAAATGACCGTTTTGCCTCGGCTAACCCAAAATCTCTTCTCAGAGATTTTCTAGCCGTTGCAACGTTTGGAAATCAATTCCCACAGTAAAAGTAGGTTTCCAGACGTCCATACCTAGTGCCAGACGTCCTGTATGTCGTCTGATGGACTTGCACAAAAACCCTGTTTAGATCTGATTCAAGTCAGGGAGAAACCCGCATAGAATCAGACGTCTGACCTTGAAATCAGACGTCTTAAAGTGGCCTTCCAGACGTCTGATGCAAGAGTTAGACGTCTGATAACCCTGTCAAATGTAATCATTGTCCTGATTTCGGCCTGATTCTCTTGGGCTTTGCACCCAAAAGCTATAGAACCTTTCCTAAGCCTTCCAAAGCCTTCCTAAAGCCTCTATAAATAGAGGGGAGCCTTTACACACCTAGACACACAAGATATACACTAAGAGAAACAAGAGACACACCTAAGCAACTTAGTTCCACTCTTTTGTGTCCAATTGAAGCCCTTGCTCTCCAAGCTCTAGTTTCATTCTCTTGAGAGCATCAAGTCTTCGCGCACCCGCTCTCCCGCCGTTGTTCACGAGAGCGACATTGCGCCGTTGCGTGGCTCACGCACCCGCGTCATCCTTGACGCACTCCTTGCAAAGGGGAGTTTCCTTATTCCTATAGAAGCTAGGTTCTTAATTACTTTGTTGGCTCTATAGGACCTGTTGTTTTATTTTATCTTTGTCTTTTGGTTGGGTATTCGCTTTGCGAATTCCTGTCTCCTTCGTGGGACAAAATCCTTCTCGTAGAGAGAAGGGGTTGAGGAACGCTACCCTCGTACTTGTAGCGTGGTTGTACTGAGGTTGAATCACCCTCGTTTTAAAGTGATTCGGTTAGTGGATTTGACCAACTAGGTTGATCGGAAAATCCTAACTCGAGAGGGTTAGGTGGTGATTTTCACCCGGTTTGGGTTTCCACCTAAAAATCTTTGTGTACTTGTGCGATTGTTTGTTTATTCTGTGATATTGTTTTATTTCCGCATTTTATTACGTCACCCCCTCATAGTAGGGAACTTTCACATCAGTCGCTGGTACAGGTTACCAGCCAATGGCATGTTCGGGGCCCGTGGAGACAGCGAGATCTGCGACACAGGCCCCCATTCCTCCCGTGATATCCGATAGAGTGGTTTAATTCAGTTATTAAAATTTAAATAAGAATGTGCTTGGTTGAAATAGTCAAATGGAACTCTAGGAAGTGGAATGAACACTATGGTAGAAAATGGATGAGCCTGTTTGAACTGTATTGTTTCCTTGAATACATGGTTAAGATAAATTGCTAGCAAATGCCTGTGTTATAATTACGAGCTGCCTGTATTTAATTGAGAAATTGTCTGTGAAACAACAAGTTGCATGTTATTGAGAATTGAACTATGAAAACACGAGCTGCTTATATATGGATAAGGAATGAATTATGAAACATGAGATCTAGATTTGGATAAATGAGGTGAACATGAGCATGAACCCTACAGGGAATTAGGAGTAGAACTCTTATGGATAAACGGAATATGGAATGTAGACGGAAAGTGTGCTGGCCCTTGAGTACGTGGTACCAAAGAGAGCAATTGTCCCCTTTTAGTGTAGAGTGGAGCTAGCCTCCCTTGGGTTGAGACCTGGGGTTAGGATTGGCCACTCTACATCAACTCCTATTGGCCCTCGCGTACGTGGTACTGAGGCGAGCTACTAGTGTAGGGAGGGAGCTAGCCACCCCATGGGGCTCAGGGTTCAGCTAGCCACCCTACACCGACTTGTTAGGCCCTCTAGGTAAATCGGGGTAGTCAGACGAGGGTGCGCGGACTGTGGAGGGGCGAGACCCCTATTTGGTTCTGAGGGGCGAGACCCATGTTCTGAGAGGACAAGGCCCTATATTATTCTGTGCTGTACTTTGTGTTGGTGCTAGAGCACCACGATCATTTGTTTTGATGATAACAAAACACGTGTTATTTAACATTTGCAATTTGAGTCCTAGATTTCAGGTCAATTGCAAATGTGGACGTGTTTAGACGGAGTTCGAGCTCGCATCCAGGACGGATTGGAGGAGCTTGACGAAAAACAGAGGAGGTTCGCGTGGAGCGACAGATTGAAGATAGAAAACAAGAAGAATATGATAGATTCTTTTTAATCCTTTCTTGTATCTCTTGTCTTTATTTTCTTTTCTTATTTTCCTTGGAATATTATGTTAAAGAGCCTCAAAGTACCCTAACAGTAGTCCTAGGAACACCGGCACAACCCTAGGATACTTAGGTTTTCTGTAGAATACTTAGAAAACCAATATAGGGTTCAAACAGCACTTCCAGACGTCTAATTTCCAAATTAGACGTCTGATAAAGTATTTTAAGACGTCTGACTGTTGTTTCAGACGTCTGATAACTATTAGGCTGGAGTTAGTATTCTGTCTGATGAAATCAGACGTTCAGACCTTAGTACAGACGTCTTAGAAGACGTCTGATGGACTTGCCAGACGTCCAGATAGTGGACCGTTGGCTAGCTTAGCAGACACTGCAGAATATGACCGTTAGAGCCTTATCAGGCGTCCATAGGACTAACCAGACGTCTGATAATTGACCGTTTTGCCTCGCCTGACCCAAAATCTCTTCTCAGAGATTTTCTAGCCGTTGCAACGTCTGGAAATCAATTCCCACAGTAAAAGTAGGTTTCCAGACGTCCATACATAGTGCCAGACGTCCTGTATGTCATCTGATGGACTTGCGTAAAAACCCTGTTTAGATCTGATTCAAGTCAGGAGGAAACCCGCATAGAATCAGACGTCTGACATTTAAATCAGACGTCTTAAAGTGGCCTTCCAGACGTCTGATGCCAGAGTTAGACGTCTGATAACCCTGTCAAATGTAATCATTGTCCTGATTTCGGCCTGATTCTCTTGGGCTTTGTTCCCAACGGCTATAGAACATTTCCTGAGCCTTCCAAAGCCTTCCTAAGGCCTCTATAAATAGAGGGGAGCCTTTGACACACCAACACACACTTGGATACACCCAAGCAACATACTTTCTACCCTTTTATGTCCAAGAAAAGATCTTGCTCTCCAAGCTTAAGTTCCATCACCTAGAGAGCTAAATTCCCTTTGCGCACTCGCTCTCTCGCTGTTGTTCACGAGTGCGACATTGCGCCTTCGCGTGGCACACGCACCGCGTCATCAACTCGACGCACTCCTTGCAAAGGGGAGTTTCCTAATTCCTATAGAAGCTAGGTTCATAATTACTTTATTGGCTCTATAGGACTTATTTATTTTATCTTTGTTATTTAGTTGGGTATTCGCTTTGCGAATTCCCGTCTCCTTCGTGGGACAAAATCCTTCTCGTGGAGAGAAGGGGTTGAGGAATGCTACCCTCGTACTTGTAGCGTGGTTGTACTGAGGTTGAATCACCCTCGTTTTAAAGTGATTCGGTTAGTGGATTTGATCAACTAGATTGATCGGAAAATCCTAACTCGAGAGGGTTAGGTGGTGGTTTTCACCCGGTTTGGGTTTCCACCTAAAAATCTTTGTGTACTTGTGCGATTGATTTTTTGTGAGATTGCTTTATATTTTATTTCTGCATTTATTACGTCACCCCTCTTCGAAGGGAAAATTACACTTTGGGCGTACCCACTAGCAGAAACGACTGACCGCATGTCAGTGCGGGGTAGCTACCCGTGCGCTTATCACACGTGTCGTAGTTACCGCTATGTCATGACAGTGACCTCGGGGTGGATGACTGGGTGTAAGACTACCACGGGGGACTCTCCCGACCAGGAGAGCACCACGTATACCTTCTATTCTACAAAAAAGGCTGCAATCAAGATTGTTCCCACAAGGGACATACAAGATCAAGAAATATCTAAATACTTTGAGAAATGGATGAAACAAAAACATGTAAAATAGATAAATAGAAATGAGAATTAATTCTGTTGTTTTTACTATTTTTGTACTTAGATAATATAAACACCATTCTACTTAGCATTCGCTGACTCTGTCTTTTCATAACACTGTTCAAGACCAGGAGTTGGGCAGCCTGAGTTTCCGACTGCAGAGGGTGCTGGGCCCAGCCGAGCCCAGCCCTAGTCATTCTTTCAGCACTTTCTTTTTCTCTACTGTTGTAGTAAATAATGGATACCTAGTTTACTGTTTCTGCTATTCCTATTTCCTTTTTGCTTTCAGTTATTATTGATGTTATGGTGGCATGTACTGAGACAGTTGTTCTACTTTCTTTACTACTTTATACTTTTCTCCTAGTTAGTTATATTGCATGTGTGAATGTAGTGTATTTTCCTACTTTTGGTTATTTCTTGTTGGACGACTAGGTTTTGGAATTAGTCGAGGCGAGCCGATCTCGGATCCTGTAGGGATTCGGGAACCGGGTCGTAACACATAGTACATCAGACACCTTGGCACTATGCCACATAAATATTAGTTGTAACTCTTTGGTCCAAACTTTTCTAGATTTATCCCCGCCATGTGGGAAATTATTGAAAGTCCTGAGGTGGGATAAACTACTCACTATTTATTAATGAAAGTTGCCTAAGAAATAGCATATCAATGAACATTTATGTCATTGAATTTTATATAAAGTTTCTCCACTTCTCTAATTTGTTATTCAAAGATTTTTTAACATAAAAACAGAGGTGAAACAGTAAACAAGCATACGTTGTATTATGTTTTGCAACATATCGAATGAGAGAATGTGATTTCAATCAGTATGTTTTGATTTTTCATCAATGGAAATCACTTTCTATATGTGTGTTCTTCATTTTAAATCGGTGTATTTTGATTTTCAATATGTAAAAAATCATTTTGAATTGATATCGGATGAGAGTCAAAACACATCATTGTGTTTTCATTTCTAATCGAGGATTTCATGTTCAACTAATGAAAAATAATTTTCAACTGATGTATTTTGATTTTCAACTGATCTCGGTGTGTTTCGAATTTTAACTGATTTATTTTAATTTTCAATTAATATATTTTAATTTTCAACAAATATATTTTACTTCCTTTTTTTATCAACGATATAAGTGGAGTCACACATTATAAAATAAATTCTAATATATATTTTCGTACTCGTGCTAAAAATAAAAAATAAAAATAAAAAAGAAAAAGGAGTCCAAGCCTCGTCAACACAACTACTTTATAGATTATAATACCGTCAATTATAATTGATTGGAGCAAGACACACGTTAAAGCAACCTCAAGCTTGTGTCCGAAGCAAACTGTGCTAAATTAGTGCATTTGAATGCTCAGTAGAAGAAGCCAAGTGGATTTGACAGAGGTGGAATCGAGTTATTCTGGGATAAGAATGAGACAATCTTTGTTTTTGTTTTTGTTTTTTTTTTTTCTCAAAATGAAATAAGTCAATCTCAGAATATCCAACAACCAAAGTGGCAGGTAAGTGGCTTCGTCCCACTTACCATATAATATCAATTTTCAAATGATCAGAAGCTAACAGATCACCATATGAATCAATCTCTCTCTCTCAGATTGGAATAAGCCAATCTCAGAATACCCAACGACCAAACTGCGAGATAAGTGGCTCCGTCCCACTTACCAAATAATATGAATTTTCAAACGATCAGAAGCTATAATAGATTACCGTATGGATCAATCTTTCTTGCTCGATCTATTATTAGTCTCTTATTGTGATAATTTTACGTATCATAAACCAATGCTCAGGCACTTCAGCAACAACTTTCCCAACGACGCTTTTACTTGTGGTCTGCGTTGGCCATTATTGGCCATCGTGGGAAGATGCACCTCCACCACTAAGTTTCCAAAATATAAAAGGGAGACCGAAAGGTGAGCCTGAAAGAAGAAAAAGCGCTGCCTTTAATTGGGGAACTTTTCTTTGATGGTGAGCTTTGCAGGACCAAAAGGCTCTAAATCCCACTGGCAGGAATTAGAATATTATGGGAAGTTATGCATAACATAAGATGACCGAACAATAACTACCATACAACAATCTTATGCCAATACATATAAATTTTCGATTGGAGCCCTACCCCCAAGTCTTCTCCCACATCACTGATATTGCAATCACCCTAGTGTACGCACTGTTGACAAATATATGATTATTTTCCAACTTTTACAGTTTTATTTATTTGTTTTTTTTTTTTTTCCTGACAAAGCCAAACTCGATTTTATTCATGGGGAAGAAAATGGGTTACAACAACGTAGTAGGAACACAGCAACTCTATTGGATGAACAAAAACCACAGCCTAACACGGCTACAATATAGAGCAAAAACAAATAAGAAAAACAAGGGAAAAAAAAACAATGTTTGGAGTTACAAGCGTATGCCCATCCTTCGGCTAAAAGGTTCCGCATTGTAGGTGACGGCTCTACCACCGTGACAAGTGCCATGATCCATCGAGTTGCACAAAACAAGAAATTTGCAAACAAGGATCGATGAGTATCACAGCAGCCCTATCCACATGTCGACAACAAACCTAAGAAGAAGAAGAAAAAAAATGGAGAAGGTAAAGAAGATGAGTACAATGATGGCAGATGAGACTCTCAATAACCAAATAAATCCACCACCAATAAGGGTGCACATGGGTTAGATCTAACCTGTCACTCAACTGGATCCAATCATGTTAGGTTGGGTTGAGAGTTATAATTAATTGAGTTTGTGTTAACTTTAAAGTTCAACAAATCTGACTCAATCCACAACCTGATACAGTCCTATATATAGATATGAGGATAGAGAGCGTGCGCCTCACCTGCACTTAAGTTTCATGAAATTTAGTCAATATCCTTACAAACGATTGATGTTTCAAGATAAAAACTTGGAGATTGAAACCATTTAATAAAAATATGAAGTACGTAAAAATTTCATCATAATCAGATGACTCTAGCAACCCCATCAAGCATGGTCGGATTTCTTAATACTTAGACCATCAAAATTGAGTCCCCTTGGATATCAAGGGGTGGGAACATTGGATTGAGTTGAAATTTTGTGCACAATTTGTTCATATGAAGTGATCTCATCAATCTGCATTCCCCAAAATTTTACTTCAAAACATTACTGGTAGTGAAAAATATTTGTTTGTTGTATTTCCATAAACGCCTGGTCGTGGGCTCTATATAAGGGCCACGAGGGGACTCTCATTTGACACATAACAAGAGCAGAAAAGCTCTCTCCCCTCTCTCCTTCTCTCTCTCGTTCTTGTCTCTCTTTCTTTGTGCGTTCGTTTGACGTGAGATTGATAGGAAAATCTCCAATTACTTTTGTCAATCTTGCATAAGGAGATTGAGAGATCCATGAGAAATTTTTTGTTGATCAAACCATTAAATTGGTAGATCGATCGGAAATTTGGTTGGAAACCAAATTACCTCGGCTCGGTTTTCTTGAGGTAGCTTTCGAGGACGTCGAAGATCGGAGTGTGTTGAATCTTGAAAGTGGATTGTCGTATCTTTAGAGGAGTTTGTTAGACCTCAACGCATTGGTATTGTGAGGGGTGATACCTTCTCTGAAGGAAGTCCTTAATGGACGTTTCGATCGGAGTAATTTCTAACCTTTCAGCATTTTGTTTATTTGTCCTATTACATATTATTTGTTCTTTATTTTATTCTTAATTTTGTCAAATTATGTTTAACTTGCTTAATTTAATAGTTTTGATCTATGCGAAAATGTTGGAAATGTATATGTTTTTATTCATTTATTTCCTTTATGTGTTTATTTCAATAAATAACATAAAATATGGTGACTTGGTAAGATCCAAAACAAAATAAAGAATAAATAAATGTAATAACACAAATAAATAGAACGAAGAAATGTTAGAAATTACTTCGATCAAAGCGTCTATTAAGGACTTCCCTTAGAGAATGTATCACCCCACAATACCGATGCGTCGAGGTCTGACGAACTCCTCTTAGGATACGACGATTCACTTCCAAGATTCGGTGCACTTAAATCTTGGACGTTCTCGAAAATCACCTCAGAAAAATGAAGCCAAGGCAAATAACTTCTCGTTGATCTACCAATTTAATTGTTTAATCAACAAAAAACTTCACGTTGATCTTTTAATCTCCTTATGCAAGATTGACAAAAGTAACTAGATATTTTCTACCAATCTCACGTCGTACGAATGCACCAAGAAAGAAATACAAGAATGAGAAAGAGAGGGACAGAGTTTTTCTACTCTTGTTGCGTGCCAAATGAGAGTCCCCTCATAGCCCCTATATAGAGCCCACAACCATACGTTTATGGAAACTTCTGTTTTATGAAAATACAGCAATTGATCGACCAAAATAAATTAGTCGATCAAACTTAACTTTTTTGTCGACCAAACTTAACTCAATCAAAACAATTGGTTGACCAATTTTACCTTTTGATCGACCAATCCATGTCAAAATTGTGAGATTAAAAGTTCGTAGCAAAATGTGTCCAAGTTCCAAGTTGATTCTCACCCGAACTCAAGTTGGAGCTGGGCTGTGGCAGGGCAGGGCACACATACGTGCGTGGTCCCTAGCCCCACCTCTCACTGTTTATTATACAAGTCCTGGGAGGTAGAAGCATTTTACAACCACCAAAAAGTTTGTCCACTTTCAATATAAGATTAAAAACATCTCCCAAATTTCACTGATTCAACATGAATTCTCATGTCACCATATAACAATTACATTCCGATTGACACAATTAGACTCTCAAATTCGACAAACTTCATATAAGTTATGTACAACCAAGCTTCACATTCCCTTTTCCGTGTGCATATATATATATATATATATATATATATATATATATATATATATATATATATATATATATATATATATATAGGCTTAAGATCTAAATAAGCTATTTAGGCCATATCAAGTTAAATCACCAAAATCATACCAAAACCATTGATGCCATTTTTAAAATACAACATAGATTGTTGCATATTCCTTAATTCTAGGGATGCTATTAGTCACAAATTTTCATTGACTCAATAAATTACCATAAATAACAAATATATCTTATTTATGGAAAAGGTTGAGAAGCATCCATTCATTCATAAAGTGGTAATATTCATCATTTTCATATCATATATTAATATTTACGAGTTTAATCTTTTACAAAATATACCTTTCATATTTGCAAAACTTGCATCATTTCTTACAAATTGTAGGGAAATTTTTACAAAAGGGATAACAAGTTCCCATAGAAGCAAGGCACCTGCACAGCGGAAGGTAAATTAAAAAAAAGATTAATTATAAAAATAATAACACCTGTGATTTATGCTAAGACCCATCGTGGAAGATAGAAAAGAACAAAGTTAGGTCGTTACCTTCACTTCATTTGTCCTTAGATGTCCAACAGCCTTAAGAGATAATCTGAGAATGCATGGGACGTCTAGGAAGTTCTTTAGACACCCACAATCTCCACATTAGGCTAAGAATTAGAGCCTAGCCACCCATGTGGGCTTTAAGATGTCCAATAAGAGGATTGGACATTCAATAGATCAAGTGTTCTAAGCATAAAGAGCTTTATGAAGCTGAAATTTATTCGAGGAAGTATAAACGCTAAGGGGGTTGTACTATGTCATCTCATTAAATATATTTTGATGCTCATAAGGATCTTGAAATGAGGATATATTAGATCTTTCCATGTAGTTCCACTTTATGTCATTCTTCATATTTATTCTTGCTTATTCAATTTTCAAGCATCGACCGAATTTCTCAAATTAAATTTTTTTTAAAAAAAAATGACAATTTTAACACTTTCGTGATGCCACTTGGGTTGAGCCATGCGATTCCATTAGAGTTAATCGATTAATTTTCAGTATCAATCGATTAACCAATTGTCTTAATTGATTAATTGTTTATTTTAAATGTTGAAACTTTAAAATATTGCATTTTTTAACTAAGTAGGAATATCCTGAACGATCTTAAATGTTTTCTGAATATTTAAATGGAGTTTAAAAGAATTTGCTACCTTTTTTTAAATGTTTAATTCAAAAGGGATATGATACACGTAAAGTGTACTGACGGCCTTTTAATAACTTATCTAAATTATTTAATAATTTTACAAGAGCTTTAGTTTCTTCATGTGAGGTCCTTTAGCAATTTTTTTGAAGCTTCATCACATGTAACCAATAACTCCTCATCATCATCACGTATATGAGCATTCCATATATTTTTTTGCAAGTTTAAATAATGCACAAATAAAGTTATAGCTACCCAAGTAATGCGATTTTTATGGTTAACATCAAAATTAAGGTTCATTATTGATGTAGTACTAACATGAGTATGTCTAATCCCTATTCATTTGAAATGTTTTGGAGGCAACAATCATGTTCTAAGATAAAGTATGAACCTTCCTTCCATTTTGGCTCTCTCACTATCTAATGGATCAAATGAGACAATCAATTTTCTCTTAAACACTCTTTGGTATAATACACATAGACAAGTAAATGGGAATTAATGAGAGTGTAGATTTAACAAGTATAGTTTTTTCATGTTTGGAAAGAGTCACTCAATGTTTTCACCATCTCCTCCTTTATTTTAGTTGCAACAAGATTATGATAATTTATTTCACTGAGATATGAATCTTTGTTAAAAGGTTTATGAATATTAAGGTTTCTCACCAGTAAGGCAATTCATGCTAAATAGGAGAGAATTTGTTGTAATTAATTCTTTGATCAGTGATTTGACAATATTAGTTTAGAATAAACTTGATAAGATTTATATCATCTCATGTAAAGGAGGCATAACAAAGGATCATCACTGTAAGCTCGGATGCAAACAAGAGTTGAAGGTATAAGTTTAATTTCAATAAGAAACCTAGCACCAATATTATAGTCTATCAATCTAGCAAGAGACTTAATTCCACCAACCAAAAAAAAAAAGGAAGAAAGATGATAGTCTTATCTTAGATTTCTATAAAATTTGATATCATCTAAATAAGTGATATCAACTAAAATAAAATAAGTGATAGATTATGATGCAATATATAATAAGGTAAATGATATTATTTGAAAATTTTATACATAAAAAAAACTTAAATAAAAATTCAACTCATTTTATGATATACCTTTTCACCTAAATTTGACCATAAGCAAAAACATCTCGAGTCTTATTAATCTTTTTCTCCATATGTAGAGGAAAAAAAAAAAAAAAAAATCCAACCTGCAACCTTTAACTGCCCATGTGCCCCACACAGTGGGATGGAAATATCAGGATAAGAATACCACTATCCCACCTTTCCTTTCTTCCTCCGGAAGGTAAACCCCTCGGCCCGCCTCCACCCCCCACCCCCACACCCACCCTCCCGCCACATCGACCCACCATGACCCCTAACCACCACTGCCGCAGGCCCTTCGATCCCTAACCCCTTCCCACTCTCTTCCCCACATGTCGTCCGGCGGCGCCGCGCGCCGCGCACCCCCCGCGCGCGATGCCGCGGCCCCCCTCGAACCCTACCCTCCTGCCCCCGCGCCCAACGGTGGCGAGTTCCTCCTCCAGCTCCTCCGCCGGCCCCCGCAGTCCTCCCGCTCCGCTCCCTCCATCGACGCCCCCCGCCCCCTACCCCCCCGCACCCGAACCTCCACCCCAACGACTACGACGACCCCGCCGTCGCCGCCGTGGGCCCCAGCCACTCCCTCTCCCCGCCCTCCCACGCCCTTCCCCCCTGGCTCCTACCCCCGGTCCTCCCCCAACCCCCGCGCTTCTCCACCCCCTCCTTCCCCCCTCCCCGCGTCCGCCCCCAATTCCCCCACCACGACGGGTGGGACTGGGCGGGCGGGTCCCAGCACCACCAGAGGGAGCCGCCGCTGCGGTTCGGCGGCTTCGTCGTGGAGAGCAGACTCAGAGCCTGCTCCTCCGCGCCTGGGGAGAATGGGGGAGTCGTAGAGGTCAAGAGGTTCCACGAGAGCCCGCCATCTCGGCGTGCCGCGGGGCGGGAGGACCGGGGCGGTCGCCGCGTGGACGTTGGGAAAGCGAAGGCGCCGAAGAGGGAGCACCGTGCGGTGGAGGCGAATTACGGGTTTGGTGCTCGCAATCTGACAAGGGGAGTTCTCCTGGAGCAGAGTTCGCGGGTGGAGGCGGGAGTTGGGAGGGGAAGTCGCTTGGTGGAGTCAGGTTTGGACGTGGAGAGAGTTGGGAGGCTTGGTGGTAGGGAGTTGGCTGAGTCCAGTTTGGAAGTGGAGGCACGGGAGCTCGTGGAGGTACAGGAGCTCACGGAGGCGTCGCTGTCCAATAATGAGGAGGAAGGGGTCTTTGGAGAAGAGGTGGGTGGGAGTGAGAGTCGTTTGGAGGTTGGCATTGCATCACGGATTATGACTGTTCGAGAAGAGGGTGAGCTCGTCGAGAGAGTTGCGGAGTCGCTTGTGCTGAAGGAGGAGAATGAGGAGATGATGGAGAGAGATAAATTGAAAAAGACACGGGGTTCGCGTGGGAAGGTACTCTACTTGTTTGTCTGGCTTCTGTGTTTAAGTTGATTTTAGTTGGTGGTTACTCTTGTCTATGTTTGCCTAATTTGGGAATTAGGTGTGATAGTTGAATTCGGCATTTTGTGTTGTAAATGAGTATGATCTACTGTGTAAGGGACCAAGGGTGAACATGTGTAAATTTTGAATTTGGATCGTGGATCGACGAGGGTATTGGTTTGGGTAAAATGTAAAGTAACATGCTCTATTTTGGATATATTTTGGTATTTGATAATATATCTGTTGATTTCACACAATTGGAAGGTGTTATGTATTTTTGAAGACAATTGGAAAGTGTTATTATATAGTGAGTGAAGATCGTTTGGCAAGTAAGGGGTTATGACCAAGGTCATACTTGCTAGTTGCTACTGGTGGATCAACTTGGATGGTGATGGAGTTGACATTGGAATCATAGGGTAGCTTTGAGACATTTCCTTGGCATTATCTTGATCTATATTTGGAGACATTGAACTTTGCCAAATCAGTTAAGTATGTAGGCATCTTACATTTAGGAAAAATGTCATCATTCATAAGAAAAGGAAAGGAAAGCTATAAAGAAAACCAATTAACATCTGAAGTGCAGAAATTAAAGTGGCTTTGTGCATGTAATGCATTTTTTTCCTCTTTTCTTTTCTGTCTTCTACTTCATGCTCTCTACCACTACAGACATTTGAAAACTGTCTTTGCTGCACCCATAATTGTGCCTGTGAATTGGGGTGGGGGGGCACTCAGTTAAGTTCTTGTTTCATTTTCTTCCCTCTTTTGATTTTTTTTTGATCCAAGGTGTTGCCATATTTACCTCTCTTGGGGCCTTCTCAGATTTTTTATTCCCGACTTTCTCTCCCGTATGCTGTATGCTTTATCAAATGCACATGTTCTTCTCATCTATAAGGAGTTTATCATTGATGATGGGTGACTTTCTTTCCTTTGTGTAGACCTTTTGGTTTTTCTTCTCTAATCTTATTCTTCAATCACATGCTTTAATTGTTCGCGTTGTTCTCTATGTTTGGAAATAGAGGAGATTTTTGATGATTGCAAAACTTTTATTCAAGTGTAGTGCCAACTGTTTGGTCTCTTCATTGGCACTGTTCACCGCTGAAGTTGTTTTGTCTCTTGACATATCTCTATTTGATCCTTGATTTCCTGGTGCATTATTAGGCACGATGTCTTGGCTATTTTTGATGTCTATGCTTTGCTTCATGCCCATGTTTGACCCACCTTGTTATGGCCAGTCCAAGAGATACTTAACTCAGTGGGTATGAAGTTGGAGAAACACTCATAGGCCACTCTCACTGTGACTTCTCTTAGGGGAATAAATTAATGGCATGCATTGGTTTCTCTCCATTATGTTCCTGTTATACAAAATTGTTGATCACAAGTAAATAGTTGAGCTGTTGCTTACACAAACTAAAAAAGAACTCTCTGTTATTTCAATCAAGGAAAAGATAAAGTGTAGGGAGAATATACTCTTCAGGAAAAAAAAATTCTATTATAGTCATGGTTATCCTCTCAAATAAAATAGAGAGACATGGTTATGAACTAAACCATTGTGGCCTCCTAAGGGAGGTGCTAACCAAAACAACCAAGGGGAAAGAGAGGACAAAATCTACTTCAAGATTGCTATTGAGATAGTGGCATGGATGTCCATTCCTTAGATTGCAATTACTTAAACTGGGGAACTTCTCTCAGAATGTCTTTCCTGTTGTCTAATATGAAAACTATGCCCAAGTTACAGAACTCCCTTATTTCAATGTTGTTGATTGTTTCTCCCTTTTCTATTAAGCATGAATATCTAAATTAATCAAGATTTAAATATAGCGAACAGTATTTACCAACATCAGTATATAACATGTGATGAGAATTTTAAAAATGGGTGAACTTGTATTTGGATGTCATTTCACTGTAGTGCAGGATTATTTTACTTTTCAACTTAGCATTTGCCTTTTTTCATTTGCCTTCCTGTGCTATCTCTCTTCCATTGTAACCTGAAGTTCATAATGTGCCCCCAATATTCCCATTTCAACAAGTATAAATTTCAATGGAACATCAGCTTATTGAATTATAATTAAAGGTCAAATATCGTTGTAAATTTACCATTCATGGTTACATGGTTTCCTATCATTCAAAACTGCAAGGTACAAGCTTAAGAATAATCCCTTCATTTGAAATTTAGAATAACCCCTTCATTTGAAATTAAGAGCCAAGGATCTATATACTTCTCTTCAAAATTCATGATTAATTGGAAGAAGTGCAGTTATTGGCCTACTTCAAGGTCAGTGACAATACAAGAAATTGCACGAATAAAAGTTTGAAGTCACACTGCTCGTGAATGTAATTTGGCAGGGAGGTTTGTTGACCTATGCATTGGTAATATCGGACTCAACTGCTTTTTTTTTTTTTTTTCTAGGATACAGATTGGTATCTTAGGATCTTTTTTGTTATGCAATTTTCTCATTGGAGTGTTATATTCTTTTGAGTTGGAGAGAGCGGCAAGGGGAATGACTGGTCTCATGTACAACAACATTAAGTGCACAAGGTTCCCTCCATCCTTAGAGGAACTATATGAGGTGAAAGCACACAGTTTTGAAGTTGAGCCTTTCCAACAATGGGGCCTAGGGACTTACATGATGATTTGTTTAGGTAGGGCGGCTGGCACACCATGGAAGCCTATGGGTTTCTGTGCATGAGATTTTCTCCATTGGACTCACCTTCATGCAAAGGGAAAAATAACATGTAACAAGAATGAGGCAAGGGTTTTTTCAGGAAAAATGAGGCAGGGGGGGTTTCTGCAGTGAGAGGGACACTTACTTTGCTGGAATTTTGAGACGAGGCCTCTTTACAAAGCCAAGTCCATTTTGGCAATGGTTGAGCCTTTTTACAGCTTCCACAGGAAACGAGACAAAACATAAATAGCACTAAATATATATGAACAATGAAGAGTCAAGGGTCCCTAGAAATTGTCTCTCAATGGATGTTTGCACTAAACATGCAACATCAGACGTGGCTGACTCTGAGAGGAGTACCCTTTATACTTCTTGAAGCTATCTTGTAATTATTTTCTCTCTGAGATTTGTTTGATCTGTTTACACCTGCATGATATTAGCTTTCTACCCTAGTTCTATAGAAGTTGTTCCCAATGGTCAGGTGTTTCTATGCAGTGATCATCATGCTATATCTTCTATTTTAGGTGTCAAGTACCATGACTATGACTAGTTCTTTAGAAGTTGTTTCCAATTGTCAGGTGCTTCTATGCAGTGATCATCTTGGTATGTTGTATATTTTAGAGGTCAAGTACCATGAATATGACACATTTTGTTGGAAAATAATCCCTTTTGTTCTTCTTTCACCTAAATCTTATCCTGAGTTTGATTGGTGTAAACCATTTCAGTCAACTATCATACCATGCTATCCACTCATTTAGTGCTTCAGAAACATAACAATTTAGAATTCTAAACCGTCATCTAAATTTTTTGTGCTTTCAGGAGCTACATGTCATTTTATTTGATATAATTTGATCTTTTGTTTGTAGCCTTTGTTATTCTTTTCTCATTTTATTTATATTTTATTTTTTTAAACGTTAGGACTATAGGTTGGACACTTCTAGAGGACGTTTTGTACTAAGTCAAGGAAGGAGATACCGCAGAGCAGCCATTCCTTGTCGCTGTGATATAAATAGGCTAACACCTTATCTTCTTTCTCTATATCTATCTCTTATTCCAACTGAAGAAGAGAAAGCCAAGCAGAAGCAACTACTGTTAATGTTGCAGAAGCTTGTTAACAGAGAATGGCCTGATGTGCAGCTTCACCTTTATGGGTCCTGTGCCAATTCATTTGGTGTTTCAAATAGTGATATTGATGTTTGCCTTGCTATCAACGACAACGGAACAAGCAAGTCTGATATTTTGTTGAAGTTGGCAGATCTGTTGCAGTCAGACAACCTTCAAAATGTTCAGGTACTCCTGCCATCGGGCTTTAAGATTCTTTAGACTCTTGTTTCTTAAAAGATATATACTGAAAATCTTGTTTATTATTATTATTTTTTAAGTTCTTGTTAAAATTTATTTTGTTTTGAGTCTGAAAAGGTCCTGTTATATGGCAATGCCTATTTTTTCTTGGGCATTATGTCTATGGCCACCATTTCCCACTATTTGTAGTACTATTTCTGTTACGTGAGTGCTTCCTGGCCATTTTTCCGAAATGTAGCGCTGTGAATATGTTGAAAAACCTGAAGTAATGTTTCCTGTTTGTTTCTTGCAGTGTTGCAAAAGCCGGACGATTAATTAGGTCGATTACTCAGCCGAGTAGTCATAGTCGGTCATTTGACTGACCCAAGTATATATACTTGGGTCAATGGTCGGTTGCCTTGGCTACTTGACTGAGTAGTCCGATTAGTAGGCTGCTTAGTTGGCTGACTTTTGCTTGGGCCTGCCAATAGAAACTTTTATAATTTGTAATTGAATTGTCTTTTGTAATTTTAATGGTTAGAAACTTTGAACATATGCTATTTATTTCATTTGAACTTATGGTTTGAAGCTTATGTTTATTAGTCCAAGCTTCAAAATAGTTGATTTTTATGTGATGGTATACTTTTTGAAATCTTAGTTTTATTTGTGGCTTAGAAGTAAATTGTGCAAGTAAATACATCTTATTAATATATCTTATGAATATATATTTAAATATTTAAATATTAACAAAGCCTCATTGAGTAATCCCTGACTACTTCCCTGCATACTGTATACTCCTTCGTTAATGACCTAGCCAATTGAATCCTGACCATCGACTTTTGCAGCGTTGGTTATGTGTCCCTACTGACTCCACTAGTGCTTTTCTTGGGCAATCTTGTTGCTGCTGTCTTTTTCTACTGATACTCAAGTACTGAAAGACTTGATGCTACCTCTTTCTTTTGGTGTGTTTGGAACTGATTTTAGAAACCAGGCTTTAAGGAATGTCTTTAGGATAAGTTTGAGAGATCCAAGAGTACTATTGGAATGAGAGTATATTGGAATTGTGAGATGTGACTTTAGCATATTTTCTACCGATATTGGCAAGTAGCTCCAATGGAATGTTAGATTTTCTGCAAAGGTTCTAGAATCTTGAGTTGAAAACTCAAGTTGACAGGATTTTGAAATTTGAACGATCAGCTTCTTATATTTCAGAAAATCCAGCCAGTCAATGGGTCTGATTTCTTCTGGCGTGATGCCTGGGCTGCAATGGAGATACTTTCTGTGTAGTTTCCGAGGTTATTTGGATTGGCATTGGACTGTGAAGCAAAGGATGGTGGACTGCTGGGAGACAAGGATACCTGGAGTGTGGAAATCCATACTTGTAGGGACCTTCTTGGATCAAAGGGTAGAGTTTTTATAGTTATGGGAGACTTTGCTGTATGTCTCACTTGGGCCCTTTGGTACAAATGGGTTGTCGTGGGTGCCAAGTTTGACAAACGGTCAGGCTGAGGAGTTGGTCTCTCCTTTATGTGAGGAGGAGGTGCGGAGGGCAATCTGTTGGTTGAATGTTGATGGCTGTCCTGGCCTTGATGGCTTCTTGGTACAATTCTATAAGGAGTTATGCGACTTGGTTAAAGATGAGGTTTTGGAGGTCTTGACAGAGTTTGCAGATGGCAACCGAGGCTTCAATAAGCTCAATAAGTTCTATATGTTCCTACTTCCTAAGAAGGATGCGGTGAAGGCCATTGGCGACTTCAGAAAGTGTTTTAGATGTTGGCGGCATGCTGCTGGCATGTTGGCGATATGGCCATTTTTGGGCAATAGGTATATCGACACGGAAAAGTTATCGAAATGCAGGTGTTTAGCTGGCATGCCAACGAAACCATTGGCATGTCGTCGGTAAGATCTATTGTGTTGCTGTTGCTGCTGTTGGCGGATACTCTTGCTGCTACTACTGGCACACTTTGCTACTATTGCTATTGCTGCTAGTTATCGGCCAACCTAGTGGATTATATCTCCAACATGGAAAATATTGATACGGATAATTTTGGGTCATCAATGACCTCGATAACCTAACATCGATACATGGGTGTTTTCATGGCATGCCCATGATACGCGCACTTGGAAATTTATCAACGCGGCATCGATATCGGCACTTCCAACCTTGCTTCAGACCGATCGCCCTTTCTAATGCCATTTATCTCATTGTGGCAAGGGTCCTTGCCAAGAGGTTGAGGGGTGTCCTAGATGGCATGGTGTCACAGGTGTAGACGATCTTTGTCCCAGGACGGAATATTTTGGATGTCTTTGTTGCTGCATCGGAGATGCTTGCTTACTGGAGGCGGGAGAAAAGGAAGGCTTTTTTGTGAAAGGTTGATTTCAGCAAGGACTATGATTTGGTCCAGTGGCACTTCATTTGGGCTTCTTTGTTGAGGAGGGGATTCCTAGAGCAGTGTGTGGCTTGGATGAAAAGATGTGTAACAATGACCTTGTTTTCGATTCTTATCAATGGTAATTAGTCTGGCGGGTGGATCCAACCTAGGACAGGGGTTTGGCAAGGGCATCCTTTGGCTTCCATGTTGTTTGTCCTTGTAGCAGATGTTTTGGAGAGGTAATCTATCAAGATGTGTGAAAGGAATATGATCAGAGGCTTCTTGCTGAGCTACAGTGTTCATATACTAGTGCTACGGTATGCTGTTGACACCATCTTTCTCATGGAAGGAGCGGAGCGAGAGGCATGTAGGTTGCGGATCCTGTTGGAGTTGTTTGGGGAGGCTTCAAGTTTGCAGATTAACTTTTCCAAGTTAGCCTTTATCTAGCTGCAGATGCTGCACGTGGAAGCCGCTGCTTGTGGTGCGAAGTTGAGGACGAGAGTGGGTAGCCTGTCGATCTCTTATTTAGGTCTCCCTCTTTCTAACAAGAAGATTCCGATGTAGGAGTGGGCCCCTTTGATTGAAAGATTGCAGAGGCGACTGGTAGGGTGGGCATCTAAGGTTCTATCTAAGGGAGGACGATTGATCTTGCCGAAGTCAGTGCTTGTGTCTATACCTTCGTATTTCATGTTTGTTTTTAGATTGCCTCAGAAGGTGGAAAAGAGGATCTTTGGGTTGATGAGGGATTTTTTCTAGATTAATTATGGAGCGACGGGGAACAATGCAAGGTTGGTTGCTTGGGAGGAGGTTTATAGGTTGGTAAAGGAGGGAGGTCTGAGGGTGAGGAAGGGGAAGATGAATGAACATCTTCTAGCCAAGTGGATAAACAGATTATTCGAACATAGAGATGATCTTCTGTGGAGATTGATGTAGGCATGCTATGGTGACTCTCCTTCATGGGATATCCTGGCGTCTTCTTTGAATGGCTCTTCACAGTTCGTCAAGGGTTTGTCACAAGTGATGTCGAAGGTGAGGTGTTTTTTCTCTCCTTGTTTGGGGACAGGGGACACATTTCGCTTTTGGTTGGATGACTGAATGGGTATGGGGAGGTTGAAGGATCGATTCCCTAGGTTGTTTGCCCTAGCTTCAAATAAAGATGCAAAGGTGGCGGAGTTTTGGTAGGGTCCTATTGTCCTTCATTTCTAGGGAATTTTTTAGACCAGAGATTTAGTGAGCTTCAAAACTTGTTACAGGAATTGCGGGACTTAGTTCTAGGAGGAGGTGTCAACATCTTTGTTTGGGAGGAGGGTGATTTCTCTGTTAGAGGGGCGTATAGAAGGTTGAGTGGGGTTGGATTGGAAATGGAGGCAGATTTCTTAAGGGATTGCATGTTGATTTGGTCTTCTTCTTGCCCATGGAAAGTTAAGATCTTTGCTTGGTTGCTTCGAAAAGGAAGGCTGATGACAAGGATGTGGAGGTCGTGATGGGTGCCAGATGGGGAGAAGATCTGCCCATTGTGTTTGGGGGTAGGATGAGGGTGTGGATTATTTATTCTTTGGTTGCCCTTTTTTTGCCCAAGTTTGGAGAGATTTCGATTTTGATTGGCTGTGTTGCTCAAGTTTTGATGGTTTTTGGAGATAATTCAGGTCTAGGAATTAAGGTGGAGGGTTGAATGCATTTAGGACGAAGCGGGAGAGGGCGGAGGTTCTAGCGGTGGTTTGGGGTATTTGGCTTTGGAGATATGCAGCATTTTTAGGGGCAATATGAGAATTTTATCTCGTGTATTTCCTATTTTGTAAATTTTTGGATTTCAACTTTGTAATTCATGGCATTTTGGCCATTGATTAATGTGATACCTTCATGGTTATCATTTAGATAACCACCTTTTTCTTCTCAATTTTTTTGTTAGGTCTTTTTTTGGGAGGCCGAGGACTCCATTTGAGGATGTTGATGACATTCTTTTAAAGTCATTAATGAAGGACAAATTCTTTTTAGGAAGGTTTGCAGAAGAAGATATGTCTTAGATTTGATGTAATGTGCGTTGGTGAGGATCAACGGGTAAGATTGTGGATATTTTTCTTTTTTGTTTCAAGTATTGCTAAAAAGGCTTTAGGGAGGACATGTTCCTTGTTGATTGGCTAGAGCTATGAGGATCTCTCTGTTGCACTTTTGGTGATTGTGCTTATTGTACTAAAGGTGAAAGAGTGGCTCCTTTGGCAACAATATGGAGGTAGCAGAATGACGTAGTATTATGGGAGATAGAGCTTTTGTTGAGAACTTCTTTTGAATATAGAGGGGATGGGTATACAATGAGGGAGCATTCTTCGTAGTCTTCATGAAATATGCTTGTGGTCAATATAGTTGATGGTTGATGATCTTAAATGAATCTTATTAAAGTCAGTAGTTGCCATTTAGTTGGTCGAGTTACTGACTAAGTAGTATATGGTATGTAGAGTAGTCAAGGAGTACTCGATTAGGTACTTTTTTAGTGTGTGTGTGTGTGTGTATTGTATTTACTTGTGAAGCGCAGGTTAAAACTCATGAGAGCATGTATGGGCATGGGCGATGGGAGTTGAGATGGTGAGTGGGTCCTTGTATCTTATCAGATGGGGTGGGAAAGGCAGTCGCATGGGAAGGAGGATGCATTAGGCTTGACCTAGGGTGATTTGCTTTAGGTGTCGCTTTTGAGGTCACCTTGTAGGGTTTTGCTGAGACCCCGTGCTGTGCTTGGCTTGCAAGGGGACAAGGCACGTGAGGGATCGTTACCTGATATTGAATAAGAAGGTGGCGGTGGTGCTACCTCCGTCGCCGTTGCCTCCAGCCTTGAAGGTGGAAGTCATTGCATTGTGGTCTCCTTCGCATCCACATTTATAGAGCTTCTTAGACTCCTCTTTGGTGGGGGGTGTAGAAGCCTTCTGTCTTTGAGGTGTGATCCGCGAGTGACGGTTAGGTGCAAAAATTTCCTTCAACGTTGCGGTGATTGATGAGAAGTACCTCTTTTGTGTCGATGACCTAGGCATGCTAGGTTGTTTGTGCTAAGTCAATGGTGATGAAGGGTGAAGTAAGGTGGCGGTGCGCTGGTCTGGGAGACGGAGCCTTAGAGGACAAGCCATTGGTTAAAGCGGCGATCCCTGTGGACTTGATAAGGGTTCCCTTCCCCTGCGCTTTATAGAGACCATTGAGGCCATCGTTGAGGTCTTTAATCGGTTATGAGCGTATGTGAACTTGAGTCTTGTGGGTGGTGACTTGTGTTGCATATGGGCATCAGTGGAAGTTGATATTGGGAGGACTATGCTTGAGAGGGTCATTCTATGTGGTGGATCCTCTTGGCTTGTCATGATTAGGGCGAAGCATAGGCGTGGAGGTGTAAGGACATTTGCGAAGGTGGTCGTTGCGTTGTCTTCGACACTGGTGGTCGCTTAGGCAGGGAGTAGTTGGAGAGTTGTGAGGTAAATTTGGAAGTTGAAACGATGGTTGAGACTTTCGGGAATGAAGGAGCCCCTTCTGGTATAGAGATCGAAGAGATGTTAGCTTCTAAGGAGCATCCCCCAAGATCTTGTGTGGATATGGTAGATCCTGGTCATGGATAATAGGAATACCAAATTACAACAACAACCAAGCTTTTTCCCACACTAAGTGGGGTTGGCTATATGGATTTTTTGCCTCCACACAGATTGATTTTCAGTCATTTCAGAACTTAAATTAAAGTAATTGAGGTCATGCTTAATAGTTTCCTTCCAGCATTTGTTTGGTCTTCCTCGTCCCTTCTTAGTGGGTTTAGCCTCCAACTTCTTGCATCTCCTAATTGGAGCATCTAGTGGTCTTCTTTGTAAATGTCCAAACCATCTTAGACGTGCTTTTCTCATTTTATCCTCTATTGGTGCCACCCCAACATTTTTTCTAATAATCTCATTTGAAATACGATCTTTTCTTGTATGACCACACATCCATCTTAACATTTTCATTTCTGCGACAGACATCTTTTGTACATGCTTATAGTTGATAGCCCGGTATTCAGAATCGTACAACATGGTTGATCTTACCGCAGCTTGATAGTATTTTCCTTTGACTTTTAAAGGAACACTCTTATCATAGAGAACACTAGATGCACCCCTCTATTTCAACCACCTTGCATTAATTTTGTGTAACATTTCCATTAATTCAACCATTTTGTTGGAAAATGGATCCCAAGTACTTAAAAACATCTTTCATTGGAATGTGCTCTTCTTCAATTTTTACATTAATCCCTTCATTGTTCCCTCTACTACTAAATTTGCATTCCATATACTCAGTCTTCGTTCTACTTATGCGTAATTCTTTATCTTCTAGGGCTTCTCTCCAAAGCTCAAGTTTTCTGTTCGTCTATTGTCTCATCAACCAACACAATGTCATCAACAAAAAGCATACACCATGGCACCTCAGCTTGGATATGTTTCGTCAACTCATCCATGACCAAGGCAAAAAGATAAGGGCTTAAAGTATATCCTTGATGTAGATCAATGGTGATATCAAAGTAGTCCGTCAAATTATCCTTAGTCTTACACAAGTTACTGTTTCATAGTACATATTCTTTATGAGGTTGATATATAAAACTGGTACTTGTTTCTTCTCTAAAATTCTCCACAAGAAATTTCTTGGGACAGAATCAGAGGCCTTCTCCAAATTAATAAAATCATATGTAAATCCTTCTTCTTGACTTTGTTTGTCTACATTATACGTCTCAAGAGATGTATTGCCTTAATAGTAGACTGGCCTGGTATAAAGTCAAACTGATTTTCAGTTACCACAAAGACTTGCTTCACCCTTCTTTCAATTATTCTCTCACAAAGTTTCATATGACTCATCAACTTAATATCTCTATAGTTGGAACAATCTTGTATGTCACCCTTGTTCTTGTATAAAGATACTACAAAACTTTTCTTCCATTCCTCTGGCATCTTCTTGCCTCTCCAAACAGTATTAAATAAATTTGTGAGCCAAGTTATACTCTATTTTCCCATCATTCTTCAAATGTCTATAGGAATATCATCAGGCCCAACACCCTCCCACTTTTTATCATCTTCAAAGCCTCATCTACTTTTTTTTTTGTATCATTCGATAATTTGCCCGATTCACATAATTTTCTGAGTTGGCTAATTCCTCTAAGATGATATCATTCTTTTAGTTTTTATTAAAAAGCTTATGAAAATATCTTTTCCATCTTATCTTTATATCCTCATTAGCTATAAGCACCCTTCCTTCATCCTTGATGCATCTTACATGTGTAAGGTCCTTTGCTTTCCACTCTCTTGCTTTAGCTAACTTAAAGATATCTTTTTCACCTTCTTTAGAATCAAGTTTCTTATAAAAATGCTTCCAAGCTTTTGCTTTTGCTTCACTAACTATTTTCTTCGCTTCTTTCTTTGCTCTTTTGTAGTTTTTCATATTTTCATCGGTCTTATCTCGATATAAGGCTTTAAAGTAGGCTCTTTTAATTTTAAGCTTCTCCTGTACTTCCTTACTCCACCACCAAGCCTCCTTTTGTCTTGGAACACCTCCTTTAGACACACCTAATACCTCCTTTGCCACCTTGCTAATACAGTTTGCCATATTTAACCACATTTCATTAGCACTACCATCAAGATCCCAAGTCTTTTGTTGCATCATCTTCTCTTTAAATCTCACTTGCTTTCTTAAGATTCCACCATTTAATTAGCAAATTCTTAAACATTAATTTTTCTTCTTTGCCTTCTTCAAATGAACATCCAACATCAAAAGACGATGTTGAGCAGTTAAACTCTCCCTTGGAATAATCTTGTAATCTTTACAAGATAAACGATCTCTTCTTCTCAAAGCAAAGTAATCAATCTGCATTCTTGTTAAGTCACTTTTATAGGTGATCAAATGCTCTTATCATTTTTTTAAGAAGGTATTTGTTATGAAAAGATCATAAGCTATTGCAAAATTAAAGAAAGTCTTCCCTTTTTCATTCCTAACATCAAAATCATGATTTCCATTCTCTCCTACATACTCTAAAGCATCTTTTTTCACATGCCCATTTAAATCTCTACATGAGAAAATCATCTCTCCGTGGGATTCCTTGAATTATCATATCAAGCTTCCCCTAAAATTTGTTCTTTATTCTTTCCTCCAGACAAACTTGAGGTGTATAAACTGAAATGACATTCAAGATCTCTTCTTCTAAGACTAATTCTATCAAAATAATTCGATTACTCAATCTCTTAACCTCAACTACACTCTCCTTCAAATCCTTATGAATTATAATGCCCACACCGTTTCTATCTTTGTCCCTTGAATACCATAGTTTGAATCCTGTTCTCTCGATTTCCTTTACTTTTTTTCCAACCCACTTAGTCTCTTGAAGGTAAAGAATTTGAATCCTTTTCCTTACCATTGTATCCACAATCTCCATGAGCTTGTTGGTCAAAGTACCAATATTCAAACTACCGAATCTCAACATCCTTTGTGACATACTTTGATGGTGAAGTGGTGGAACTAGCTTCTTTACTCGCATGCGTTCCTCATCTGAGAACCCTTGCTCATTTTGGACTATATTCAGGTGGCGATGTAGTGGAACTAACTTCTTTACTCACATGCGTTCCTTTGATGGTTGAAAATTTTCGCTCGGGGTAGGCTCTTTTTAACTCGATATTTTGAACCTTTTTTAGGCGGGTTTTTGATATGTTTAGCAAGTATGTGCCCCCCTCTCTTAAATTGGGTCGTTGGGCTTGATCCTCAGATAGGCCTCCTGCGCCTTTTATGTATGTCTTAATCGGGTTTGGGTTTGGGGCTCTCCCCTATGATCCCCCCACATTTGATGGAGATAGGTAATCCTTCGATTGCGAGCTCCGCTTTCCCTTTGATGGGATTAGTGCAATAAAAGCCTCAATGGTTCGAGATCTCTCGTGGAGTCGAGTGCGAGTAGTAGCTTGTGGAGGGCGGCATTGGTACTCGTGGTGACCTCCTAGTCGATCGTTTGGGCGATGGTCCTCACCATGTGGAGCTAAAAACGATTTCGATGCATGGCACCCTGGTTGCTGTAGCCACGAGGATTGACATGACAATGGTTGGCCCTTACGGAGAGCCCCTTGCGATGACGAGGGTCCAGCACTCAGATGCTCCTGTGAACTCCGAGGGGGGAGATGAGTTGATGGGGGGGCTACCACTGCTTCCTCGGTGAGCAGCTTGATCCTTGCTCGATTTGCCAATCGTCAACGACATCATAAGGGTAGAAATTAGAAGGTGCTATTGCCAAACCCTCACCTAATTTACAAGCATTGATTCTCTAGGAGGAACATCATGGATTACAAGAGCTTGATTTAATTGGAGATTGCATAGCCTACTCAAAGCTGATATGCTAGTGGCCCTAGTGATTGGGGCTAGAAGGGCAGTGATAATACTAAATGGGGGGACTAACAATGTTTACAATGCTTAAAGTCCTCTGATGGAGCATTAGAGGTTGTAGGAGTTCAGATTAGAGAGGGGCTCTCTTAGATATGACGGGAGTGAGGGGCAGATTTCATATTATTATAGGGACCAAGATTGAAATGCTGGACCCAACAAGGAAGAAAGAAGTGGGGGGAAATGTATTTGACTCTTTTTTGACAATGGATTCAGTTGGCCGAGTTGGTGGTATGTTGATTGCTTGGAAGGGATTTGCTTTTGAGTTGGTGGCACACTCCTCAGGTCAATGGTGTCTTTCTGGATGCTTTTGTAGGTCTGATGGGCTACCTTTGTGCTTATGACGATGTATGGGTCATGGGAGGAGGCCATCAGAATGGAGTTATGGGAGGAGCTTTGCTATGTGTCTACTTTTATGGATGGTAGACCCTAGTTGGTGGGAGGAGACTTCAATGCGATTCTGTTGATTAATGATTGACCAGATGGTCAGAGAGATAGATCTATAGGGGACTTCGTCAATTTAGTGGTAGAGGTAAAGCTCTATGACATATCGGTTGTAGGAACGAGGTATGCATGGCGGAATTTTGCGGGTGCCAGGGATCGTTTTCTATGCTCGATTAAGCTTGCAAAGAGATTTCATATGGTTGACGCTGAGGCTAAGTTGAGGCTGCTCTTAGACCATGCTCTTCTCTGGTCTTCAAGTGAAGATCTAAGATTTTCTACCTACTTCAAGTTTGATAAGTCATGGCTTCTTGAGCCTAGATTTAGAGATTTGGTCCATAATACTTAGGTTGGATGTGTTATCCTCATCCTTTGCAACGAGGACTTTGGCGGAAAAGCTGGTGAAACTACAGTCCAAGCTCATCGCTTTCAGGAAGGAAACAAGGGAGAGGAGGGAGAAGACGTGTTGATGCCTTGCAGGGTATTGCCAATCTTGACACGGTGGAGTACACCATAGCTCTCTTTCCAGGAGGTGGAAGATAGGAGAAAACTGCAAGGAATTGTCTACTAGGAAGACCATAAGAAGGAGATGGATTGACACTAGAGGCCAGACAACTTTGATTGGAGGGGGATGCAAATACCCGCTTTTTCCACCTAACCACTAGATTATGGAGGACGAACCTCATTAGCTCCCTTTGGGTGGGGAAGTGATTTCGAAGGACCAGATTGCTTAGGCCTTAAACATGCACTTCTATGACTTCACGAGATGGAGGGGACTTGGTAATTGGTTGTGGTTAGATGCAAACCTTGTGGCGCTTGGCACAAATAGTGCATTTAGTTTGACCCGACAGGTATTTGAAGTTGAAGTGATAACAACTTTTTTCTTATGACGAGGTTTCCTCTTGCGAGATAGTCCCCGGGAGACTGCAAGCGCCCCAATTCTACGGCTTCTGGGTAAATTCAGTGTTGGAAAGACTCGAATTGGCGACCCCGTTCCCCCAATAGTGGTATAAGGGCCTTACCAACTGAGCCACCTGCTGGGGTTGAAGTGATTACAACTTTGTGAGGGCTTGAATGGCCTCGATGGTTTCCATCCTATTTTTCAAGGAGTTTTAGGAGGTGGTCAAGGACGACTTTTTGGCTATGATGACAGAGTTCTTTAAGGGTAATTATGGTTTTAAGAGGCTTAACAGATCATATATGTTCCTTCTACCAAAGAAGCCAGGTACTGAAGCAATCAATCACAATCGTTCCATTGCCCTCTTTAACTTTGCTTATCTCATTGTGGCCAAAGTGCTACCCAACAGATTACGTGTGGTCCTTCTTGAGCTCATCAGCTCGGTGCATGTGGCCTTTTTACAAGGCAGATCGTTGCATGACTCTTTTGTTATGGCGGAGGAGATGTTAGTTGCATGGAAAAGGAGAAAGATGATGAGTTTCATGTGGAAAGTTGACTTCTCCAAGGCCTATGACTCTGTTTCCTGGTTTTATTTGTAGTAGATCTTCAGACAGAGGCATTTCCTCTCGGAGTGGGTGGTGTGGATGAATTGATGCATCACCACTACTTTCTCGGTGCTTGTAAATGGCAAGCGCTCATGCTGTTGGATCTAGCCTGAGAGAGGAGTTCGTTAATGCTATCCTTTGGCTCCACTCATTTACTTGATTGCAACAGACACGTTGGCTCCTATGGCCTTTAAGGCAGCTTTAGGAGGATTGCTACAAGTTGTCACATAGTACATGATGGGGTTTTTGTCATGCCTATTTTGCAGTATGTTGTTGACACACTCTTCTTTGTGGAGGCCCTATTGACGTTGAGAACATTGAGTCCTTGGTTTGCATCTTTGGAGAGATTTTCGGCTTGTTGGCGAACCATGATAAGTTTGTTTTCGTGCCTTTGAACTTGACACCTGAGGAGATAGTGTCTTGCTCTATTTGTGCACTCAGCCTGCAAATTTTCCAGTTATATACTTTGTGCTTCCACTGAAAGGGAAGCAATTGATAGTTGGTGATTGGCTTCTATTGATTGATAGACTGGCTAAGAGGTTGACAGGTTGGAGAGGGTGAGTTTTGTCTAGAGGAGGTAGGTTGGTGCTCATGAAGTCTTTGCTGTCGACTATCGTTGTGTTCCAGTTCTCGATGTTCAAGCCATTGAAGAAGGTGATTAAGATGATTTGACTCCATCGGGAGGTGGTTTTTATGGAAGGGTGTTGATCATGGGGAGAGGTTTTTGAGCTGGTTAGTTGGGAAGATATTTGCAACCTGTTGCGTAGGGGGTTTGGGGGTGTTACATCTTTCGGATTTTGGAAATGCCCTGCTGTCGAAGTGGGCAATCAAATTGTTGCTGAATGAAGATAATTTGTGGGCCTGAGTGCCAAGGGATTCTTATGGTTGCTCTTTAAATCTTAATGAGAGGTGTCTCATTTCGTGCAGTGCTTTAGGCTTTTGGCATGGGATTACGAAGGTTTTAAGACATATCACATCGTTTATGGACCCCATACTTGGGGATGGGAGATCCTCTAGGTTATGAGAGGATGCCAAGATGGGGATTGGTAGATTTTGTTCTAGATTCCATAGATTGTACAACCTATCCTAGGATAAGCTCAGCTTCGAGTTGTGGGTGATGTTTGGAACGACCCCATGGTAAGGGGTGATGGCGCCTGGGTTTTGGTTCTTGGAGGGGCACCATCTGAGGCAAGGTTTGCTGAGCTTAAGGAACTTCTTGGCTTATTTGACGCTTTATGTTCAACACAAGGTACACTCGACAAGCTAGTTTGGGTACATGGAAACTTCTCCATGAAGAAGATGTACAAGATGCTTAGAGAATCGTCGTCTGGAAATGACATTTACTTAGGGGTTGATTGCTCCATCTCTTGGGAGTTGGGAGTTGAAAATCTCGCTGAAGGTTAGAATTTCCTTGTGGCTCCTTAGGAGAGGTCGCGTTGCTACTAGAGATGGAGTTTAGAGATGATTGCCGACTGAAGATACCGCTTGCCCTCTGTGGATAAGAGACTAAGAGTGTAGACCATTTATTGATGCGATGCAACTTTGTGGAGGATATTTTTGGTCGGTTAGACATACCGTAGACACTCAGCGGGAGCACTTTTGGAGTTTGATCTGCCTAGGAACTCTTGCCAATCCTATTTTGCGAACAAACTTGGCTACTCTCTTTTGGTCGGTTTGGCTGCAAAGGAATAGATCTATTTTCAAGGGGGGGGGGGAGAGTCTACTCGGCAAAATGTTTTCTGGGAGGGGTCTACTTTTTTTAATTTTTGGTCTTAGCATCTGTGAGTTCTCTACAACTTTGAAGCCTTCCCTTTGAGGTAATATATTGGATGGTTACTGATCTCTAGTAATCATCCTTCCCTTTTTTTTTAAAAAATGTATTTACTTGTACAATTCAAGATTTTCACAAGAAAAATATATCATATCATAAAGATCAACAATTTTGAAGCTCAAGGTAACCACAAAATGTAAGGCCAAAGGAAATAAATAACATAAGCTCAAAGTTCCTAATCATTGTAATGGACCCACATGCAAAAATCGGCCTTATAGTTGGCCAATTAGGTTAACTATCAGCCCTAGTATGGGTGCTCGTGTCAGTGGAGGGGCCAACTAGGACTACTCGTTTGGTTTTTACAAGACTACGAATGATCTATGCCTTTTATCTTCACAAAAAAAAGCAGTCCTGCCAACCTGCTTGAAGAAGTTACCTTGGTCCAGGGGATGTATCAGTAGTGGATTTGTCTATGATCTGAAGCTCCTTGAAAACAAGCTGAGAAAGGAGGCTTCCATTGTCCACTGGATTCAACCAACAAATTAGTATGTAGATCCTCGGAGAAGCAAGGTGAGTTAACCATGCTTCAGGGTTAAATTGACTTCTTCCCTCAATTCTGTCTGAATCACAGAATCCATCTTTGAAGGCAGTTTGTTTGCAAACATGATTTTTTTTGATAAAAACAACTGAAAAAGATTTTCGCACAATCCTTTAGGATGCATTTGAGATGATATCTTAATGATATTGGTTTAGCCTAGGGAAGATATCCCCCCTTCTTTTTTCTTCCCCTTGACATTGCTTTCTTTTTTTCAGCAAAATCATTTGCAATGGGCTTTGTAATGCTAGATATCAAAATGTTTTACAATATCCACAACCTTCCAAAATGTAACTGCTTTTGATGTGATTAGCGAAATCATTTTCCAACAATGTTAGTGGAAGCAAATGAGAACCATGTTCTTGGAGTGCAAGATGGACGTAAAAACACTGATGACATTCATATGGATATATTTCTTACTGGAGTCCATGGGTGTAGAACTTTTCTATCAAGGGGAGAGGGAAGCAACCAGAAATTCACATGGTGATTTTGCATATTACTTCCCTCGGATGATGATGTCTTGAACTTATAAATTGTCTGCATTGACCTCTGTAAGCTGAAATTGAAGTTTCCAAGCAAAAGTGAAAACATGGAAGGTTGATGTTTTGCGTATTTTAGGTATCTTTAAGATGCCATGTGGATGATGAGAAATTTTCTTGACATGAAACATGAATGAACATGAACACACAGAACCAACCTGTTAAGAGTTTACTGTTTTAAGCATATGGATTTTTTCCCTCTTTCTAAGATTAGCATATGAGAATTTTTAAGAAAATTTTGTATTATGTAGGTATTGGTTGGACAAGTAGTTGAGGACCCTAAGGTTGGCAATTGTTTAACGACCAGTAAACGTCTTAGCCTTGTTGTTTTTATGTTCCTCCTTTAGCATTCCAACAAATAATTTCATAATGTATCTTATTCTTTCGAAAAAAAAAGGAAGAATATTCTAAGAATGTATGACTATTCTATTTTATAATAGGGAAAGGATTCAAAATTTCCTCAGGAATAGCCCTCTGAAATCCCCTCACATTTAAGTTTAGGGGAAAACCCCTTCTGAGATTTAATGTGAGTAGAATCCTACAATATCAAATATCTGTTCAACTTCTACATGGAGGTTTGAGTTTTTAAATATTTGTTATCATAGGCAAGGTTTCAAGTGCAATGTTGTTTTGTCATGTTGGAGGAAGGGCCCTGGTTTTAAAAATTGCACCTTGAGGTGTGTGAGGCATACACCTCGAGGCGAGGCGCACTGATTTCACCTTGAGGTGGTAGCCTTAGGGCAATGCTGCGAGGCATGCACCTCAACACGTCGAGGCGATGTCGAGGCGCTGAGGCGTTGAGGTGTAGTTGCTCCACCGCATCGCCGACACTCCTACTCCATCGCATCGCCGGTGCATCTGCTTGGAGTCCATTGCTAGCGTCAGCTCCATCGCTAGCTCCGGCTCCATCACCATTGCCAGCTCCATCGCTAGCAAGACTCATTGCCAGTGCCAGCTCATCGGTGGTGGCGCACCTGCACGACTCATCGCAGCGACGCTGGTGGTCAAACCCCTCATCGACGCGTGTACAGTGTGCGTGTATGTTGGTGGCCCCCTATTAATAAACCCCTCAATTGATTTTTCAGGGGTTAGGTAATGTGTGCAGTGCGAGTGTGCGATTTTTAATTTCATTTTGCTAGTTTAGGGTATGTGTACATTGCGATTTTTTATTTCATTTTGCTTTAGGGGTTTATGGTATTTGCTTCAGGGGTTAGGGTATGTGTACATCTAGCACTTTATGTGTTTTTTACTTTTTTTTTATTATTAGTACTTAATAAGTATATATTTATGTCATTTTTTTTATTTTCCATCAAAAAACCTGAGGCTTACGCATTGCCTCAATGCAGGCAAATCGCCTTAGACTGCCTCGCATTTTTTAAAACCTTGAGAAGGGCATTGCCGATGGCACATTGAGTAAATCTGGAAAAGAAAAAAAAAGAGTCAAACTAGTTAGTCGGAGCTTGAATTTTACAAAATCAAGATTCTAATAATTAGTAAATGCATGAACAGATTACCTATCTACACTCCCCTAGCAGATTAGAAAAGATTCCATGATTTTTGGTTCATTATAATACAAACAAAATAGACTAGAGGCAAGAGCATTAATCATCTAACATGTGATAATTCCAAATTTTATATTATAAAAGAAATTGAAAGTTACCTCTTTAATAGTAATTAATATTTTAATGCCTTAAGCACAAAGAGGAAATTTTAATTCTTTAATGTTACTATCATGGTTTTAAAAGATCCTCGAGGCACTCGAGGCATATGCCTTGAGGAGAGGTGGAAGAAAAGAGCCTCGAGGCGGAAGCCTCACAGTGCAACAGTGAGGTGTTCACCTCAGTCTTGCGAGCCGTTGTCGAGGAGCCGAGGTGGCGAGGCAAAGGCGAGGCACTGCTTTAGTTGGGTAAGGCATTTTACGAGTCATGTGACCCATTTAAGGCAAAAAAACCCCTTAGTCCTTGAGCAAGCCTCTTTTCTCAACCCCCTCATTGCGTGACTCCTTAAAGCCCTAACCCCATCGCTGCCCCTTGAAACCCTTGCTTGGACGGTCATCAAAGGTCATGTGTGCTTGTTGGAGGTCGCAACTTGGTTGCTGTCCCATCATCAGACTCCTTAGTGCAATCGCTGCACAATTGTTGGCGGCCCCAGCAATCTCCACCATCACCAGCTTTCTCTTCCAAAGACCCCCAATGTTCTCGCCTCTTCAAATTTTCCTCGATTCAACTCATGAGGTTCTATTTAAGCCTCATTGAGGTCTTTTCTTAGGTTTGTCTAATACATATGTTATTTATTTTAGATATGTGTTGCCTTTTCTTGGGGTTTCTAAGGTTTTAGTTAGGTTTTCTCATATATGTAATTAGTGGCCCAACCTTTGTGAGTTAAAAAGTTTGATGGTATTCAAGGAGGTGGAGACGAATAAAATGTGTTTTAGTTATTGTTTTCAGTTTTTTGATGTGGATGTACTTCCACCTTGTCGTATGTTTTAAGTCTCCTAATGGTTTGGGAACTTGGTTTAATTGTGGTAGTTCTCATGTTATGAAACTTTTAATTCATTTTAGAATTTTGATGAACTTAATTTCAAAATTTAAATATTGTTTGGATATTTATTTTTTTCTCTAGATGTCATCTCTCATTTAGTTTCTCTTTTTCAATGCTGTGATAAG
Organism: Thalassia testudinum; assembly: GCA_037157565.1. Taxonomy (NCBI): domain Eukaryota; kingdom Viridiplantae; phylum Streptophyta; class Magnoliopsida; order Alismatales; family Hydrocharitaceae; genus Thalassia; species Thalassia testudinum. Next base: position 20,478,780 of record JAZHRO010000013.1, read on the forward strand.
GCAAAAATAGTATGAAAGTGTATTCCTTACATTGTTTTTTCATTATTAACACTTAAAGTAATATTTATGCCATTTTCCCTTATTTTCTATTCAAAGCTTGAGGCTTATGCCTCAATCACCTTACGCCTTGCCTTAATAAAGACAAACCGCCTCAATATTGCCATGCATTTTTTAAAACCTTGGTTACTATGTATCATCTTTTGGGAAAAAATATTACTATGTAGCTAGGATAAGCCTAGTCTAATATTTACATGATCTTTATAGAGCTTTGATATTGCTAAGCGATTGAGACTTTTTCACTTGCAAGATAATATGTCACGGAAATAATGTCGTCGTAGCACAAATCGTGTGGTGGAAAAATCCCGAACAAAAAATATTTATCAGTAAAAACTAACTACGAAGTTAAGATGTCGTATTCACAGGGAGAAATCGACCAATAAAGTCACATAAATATCACCTTCATTTTCACTCATACGATAATTCGTTAAATCCAAATTAATGACTCAAAAGTGCACATGAGACATGGTATCAAGGGAAAGGGCTAGCATGCGTGAGAATAAAATGGAAAAGGGAGTGCATGTTAGCAAATTCACCACATAAAATAAAGTAATGCATTAATTCTTGGCAAGGGCATGCAATGTAATTATTAATGGGCTTGGCACTGTAGCAAAACAGGGGACGTGCGTCCCTGGCTCGTGCGTGGAGAGGAGTGGTCGGCTAGAGGCACGACCGCACATGGAGGTCGCCGGTGGTGAGGGCTACGTGTGGGTGGTCGCGACATGGTCGTTGGTGGTCGGTGCTGGCCGGCCGGAGGAGATGAAGCTCGCCGGTGAGGACTGTCGGCGGTGAACAACGGTTGCTGGCGTTGCTGCGTGCGGCCGAGGGTGGTTAGATGCTCGAGGTGAGGTGGATGGCGTTGATGGCGTGAAGGATCGTGGTCGGAGCAGGCGACTGCGTGGAGTTGCACGGTGGTTGATGGGTTCTGTTTGGGGAAGACGATGAATAGTGCGCAAGGAGGAGGCGCCTACAGATGTTGCACGTGTCTGCACAAGGGCGCACGCGGCTGGTGGCGTAGGTGGCTGCGCGCGTGCATCGGCGGCTGCACACGAGGGCACGCGTGAAGGGTCATGCATGGCAGGGGAGGTGGCCGAGGGATGAAAGTGCGGTGGTGCATGATCAGCGGTGGTACGTTTTGCAGGAGATGGAGATGCTTCTTGCTACAAGGTCGGTCGAGGAGAAGCGTCGGGGCGCGGTGCTCGCAGTTGTCGGTGGTGAGGAGGTACATAGTGGCTGGGGAGGTCGTGGACGTCACGGTGGTGTGGTGGTCTCCACACGCTGCAACTGTGTGGCTGTCGCAGTAGTTTGCAGGAAGGAGATGGTTGGCTCATGGTGGCTTGTGGCAAGGAGAAGGCTTGCGGTGGTGGCTCGCGGTTGTCGCGGTGGGTGGCTGTTGTGGTTGTGGCACACGGTGGTGGAAGAAGGATATGATGGTGGTGTGGTGCCGATGGGTGAGCAGGAGGAGGATGATGATGGTGGAGAGGGTGCTGTTGGTTTTAAAAAGGGAATAAGAGAGGGTAGCGGTGGTTCTTTCCATCGGGAGAGAGAGGTAGAGTAATTTAGGGAGTTAACCGGCAGCTCCTTTCAAAAATGTGAGATTCCAGAAATGTCGAGATCTTTAACGATTCCTTTCTTACAAAATACGTAATCAATCAAATTATATCAAAATTGATGGAATGCTTAGAATAATAATTCTAAGGTTTAATTAATTTTATCAATATAATACATGCTTCAAATTATATTTTTATTTGAACAATGATGTACTTAGGATCTAATTTAATCTTGATTTATCACTAAGCTTAAGCATAGACTAGGCAAAGAGAGTTGAGGCTACCTAGGCTAAGCCTAACCCAATTGTGGACCTAGGCTTTTAAGGTGATTGAGAACTACTAAAAGTAGAGAATCTAGAGGGATGAGATGGAGGAGTTACCTAATAGCTATCAAGTTTGAATAGAGCCTTCAAAGATCTAACCATGTGAAAGTCCAAAAGAGGAGACAAGAGGACATAAGAAATGAGATTATTAGAGGAAGGAAAGCCCAAAATGATGCAAAATTATTTAAGTGTGAACAGTGCCCATTGGTGCAGCCCCATCGTGCTCCATTCTGCCTCATTTTGCTCTGTGTTGGGGAAATTTAGCCAAGATGCCTCTGACATGTTGAATATTGACATGCTTTTATTTAAGAAATGGTGTTATTGCTGTCAACTTGTTGCTGCAAAATTTAAATCCTTGATGACATGCCTGCCTTGAGAACATTTGCTTATCACATGTTAAGTTTTGTTTATTTTCTTTCAACTAAGGAATAGTATGGCTTGTTGATATGGTATTTCATAGTGCTGGAAATGTAATCAATCAAAATGATTCTACTATAACTTAACTTTCTATGCTTCTTGGAATTTAGTTATCTAACACCTTAATTTTTTGTTTACATGATGGTACGTGCTGAGAATGCTTACAGGTGGTTGAAGTAGGAACATATCACATATATGGAGTCTGAGTGTTGAATATTTGTATGGAGCAGCACAGGAATATCATTCTCTATATTTTATGAGGAAAAAGTTAAGCTGAGTATGATTTAATTTGAAGAAAGCGGACAATGCTTACTTCAGCAAGTTCTTGTTGGTTTAATGGAAAACAAGAAAAAGTTTTTTATCTATTTGGCTGGGTTCACTGGTAGAAGTAATGGACATTGGAGTCAAATATTTGTTGGTAGAAAAATCTAAACAAGAAGTGCCATTCTATTAGATAAATTAGGTTTTTGCAAGGCAGGTGTAGTTTACTTCTTGGATACCTTACCAAAAAAATCACTCAAAAACTCCAAAATTACACTCAATAAGACAAGATGGGAGTGCAATTCTTCGTCCACTGGCTTCGTATGGTTTAGGTCTAGACCCTGTGGATGGAACTGGTTTCAGAAAAAATTAAAAGTGAGGGACTTTGTGCCTAGTTTGAAATGAGTGTGCATGTGTGTGCTCATGTTTGTAGCTGGAGTGGAGTGAAACAACCATCCAAGATATTCATGCTCTTTCATTTTAATTTTTACCCCTGCAGTTTCTTGGCATTTAGCATATAGGTGTGATAGTCATCTAACTTTGTAACTTCATACAGGCTTTAACTCATGCAAGGGTCCCAATCGTGAAGCTCATGGATCCAGTTACTGGAATATCATGTGACATTTGCATAAATAACCTTCTAGCAGTTGTTAACACAAAGCTGCTTAGAGATTATGCTCAAATTGATGATAGATTAAGACAGTTGGCTTTTATTGTGAAGCATTGGGCCAAGTCTCGTAATGTTAATGAAACATATCAAGGGACACTATCTAGCTATGCGTAAGTTATATGTGGACACTGGCCATTTACATTTACCAGTTCTCTTTGCCTTCGGTCAATATCTAACTTTTACATTATATGATAATTTCAGCTATGTGTTGATGTGCATACACTTCCTACAATCACGTATACCTACCATTCTTCCATGTTTGCAGGTTTGTTCTTTCTTTCTTTTTGGATGTGCTTATTTCTTGTTTTAAACTTGTTGAGTTGTAAGGGTATTTGGTACCTTTTCTTTATTTTCAGGGTTACTTATGTAATTAGCCCTGTCTTCTTTTCTATAAAAGAGGGCTAGGGTTTTTCATTTGAATGCAATGCAATTCATTTGTTTTAACATGGTATTAGAGCAGTGATCTTAGGTTGGTGCTTCGATATCCAACCAAGAATCCACTAGGGTGATTCCACGGGCAATCACGTGGATCTCGTTCTTAGGGTTGACTTGATGAAGAGAGCCACTGGATCCACATCGCTGCAGGAGTTCACGACGTCGCTACGGTTGCTGGAAGCCAAGGTCGCGACATCACCGTCGGTGGAGCCTCTTGCAGTTGATCCGATCATTGCTGGAGATCACGGTTGTGTGGCATAGCCTTTGCGGTCGATCCGATCGTCATTGAAGGTCGCGTTGTCGATCTGATCATCGCTGAAGGTTGCGCTACGGGCTTGCGATTCTCCAGTGGTTGTAGTGCAGCCCCTGCGATCGTTGCCGAAGGCTGCATTGTTGTCCTGCGATACCCCTGCAGTTGCTGCAGGGGGTGCTGCCGATGGCGCAGATCCCTCCATCATCCCTGCTATGGTGGCGGTTGGGGGATGCTGCTTGCCTGATGGGTGCACTACCCATGTCGGATGGAGGTGCAGTCTGTGGGGAAGAGAAATAGTATGGATAGATGTTCTTTCGCGTGTTTGAGCCTATCTCGCACATCGCAAGGGTGGTGATGAGTCTTTTCTTACCACCAATGAAGATGTCATTTTTGAGCATGATGAGTCTTCTCTCATGCCAAGGAGATGAGTTTGACCCATCAGAAAGATCAAACTCAGATGAAGGACTAGCGTTTGCAATCCAAGATGTTGAGAAAAAAAGAAAGGGATATAGAAGTACGTGGGTGATAGGCTCTAGAGCTTCTGTACATCTTATTGGAGACAATGATCGTATGAAGAATCCTATGATCCCACATGGATTGCGCAAAGTATGGGTGGCGAATGGAAAGACCTCCCTTGTGACTGTTGTTGGGAGTATAGATGCTACTCCCAAGATGAAGATAGAGGAGGTATACTACGCCCCTGAGTTTCCTATGAACCTTTTGTCAGTGAGCAAGGTTTGTAGAGATCTGGGATGCCGTGTCATTTTTGATGTGAGGCATTGCTATTTCCAAGATCAAAACACAGGAGATATCATTGGCAGTGGCATAGAGAGGGATGCCTTATATTATTTAGACACACCCATGTTGTTTGTTGAGGTAGTGTCTATCTCTCGTGATCCTTTATTGTGGCATCGAAGATTTGGGCATCATTCTATGAAGAAGATGCATCAAATGTACCCAGATTTACCAGCTTCTTTGGTCTTGGACTGTGAAGATTGTCAACTGGGGAAGCGTTACAGGAGCAATTTTCCTGAGAAAGGTACTGGTATTAGTCATACTCCTTTTTCCCTTGTACATTGTGATATTTGGGGACTATTCGAAGTTGCTTCTGCTGGTGGACATAGATATTTTGCGGCGATGATTGATGATTGTAGCAGACTCACCTTGGTGTTCCTAATGAAGGCTCGCAGTGAGATTCCCACTATTGTTCAGCATTTCTTATTAGAGGTGTAGACTCAGTATGGTACTACTGTTTATATTTTTTGTAGTGACAATGCATTAGAGTGTATGCATAGCGACCTGCAGGAGGCCTTCCGTGCTAGAGGGATCATCCATCACACTTCTTTTGCTCACACGTCCCAATAAAATGGGATTGTAGAGCACAAGTTGCGTCATCTACTTGATATTGTTAGGATCTTGATGTCACATATGAATGTTCCTAGGCAATTATGGAGTGATGCCATACTTTCAGCAGCATATTTGGTTAATAGGCAATCATCTTATGTACTTCGAGGTTAGATTTCGTACCAGGTTATACATCCTGACTGTGCCAGGGTCTTCCCAGTGCCACTATGGGTGTTTGGATGTTTCTACTTTGTCTAGAATTATGGGATTCAGGATAAATTTGCTCCCCATGCCATGAAGTGTGTCTTTCTTGGTTATTCCAGGACCCAGAAAGGCTATAGGTGTTATGACCCCATTCGCAGGAGATATCTGGTTTTCCAGATGTGACCTTTTTTGAAAAGATTTCCTATTTCTCAGAAGAAGGATCATCCATAGAGGCGGGTATAGAGGAGACATAGATATATCATAGGAGATTACAATCACATGTATCTGCATGTGATGGGCCTGCTCAACTTGTTCTTCCAGATAGAGATGAGTCAGATAGGGAGGAGGAGATTGTGCAGATGAAATCTGACACCACCCTTCATCCTATGTTTCGATATACTACTGTATCTCATCTTTAGGGGGAGGTCAGATAGTTTGCTTCGGCTATTACCACAACAGTTATTCCCAGGGATTTTGTCCAGGCACTTCATGATCCAAAATGGAAGGCAGCCATGGATGAGGAGATGCAGGCTCTTCAGAGCAGAGGTACATGGGAGCTAGTACCATGTCCTGAGGGTGCTACAATAGTTGGTTGTAGATGGGTGTATACCATCAAATACCGATCCGATGGGACAATAGAAAGATATAAAGCCAGATTTGTTGTCAAGGGATTCACTCAGACTTATGGGGTGGATTACCTTGAGACCTTTTCGCCTGTGGCACGCATTACATCCATTAGGATCATTTTGTCGCTACCAGTAATCAAGGAGTGGCCACTACATTAACTTGATATAAAGAATGCATTCTTGTATGGTGATTTGGCAGAGGAGGTCTACATGAGACAACCATTAGGCTATGATAGTAAGGGAGAGCTTGTTTGCCGATTGCAAAAGGTCATTTATGGCATCAAACAGAGTTCTCAAGCTTGGTTTGAGAGGATCAATCTTGAGATCAAGAAGCTCGGGTTCCAGAGATCTACTACCGACCATTCTATATTCATTAGACAAGCAAGGCTTGGTGGGATATGGAGAGTGGTTATTTTGGCAGTCGATGTTGATGATATGATCTTGACAGGTGATGATATCGATGGAATTGCCGAGACGAAAGCATTTCTCCAGTCCACTTTTGTCATGAAGGATTTAGGTGATCTTCGCTACTTTCTAGGGATAGAGGCTATTCGTCAGGAGGGAGGTCTGTCCTTATCACAGCGACAGTATACTCTACAGATTCTAGAGGAGGTTGGACTGCTTGGGTCCAAACCGTTAGGGATACCAGTGGACGCATTTATTGTACACAACTCAGATGAGATGGATCCTTTGTGTGAGGATGTTACCAGATATATCTTGAGATATCTAAAGGGTACTCCAAGATGGGGCTTGTATTACAGAGTGAGTGACACTCTAGATCTTGTAGCTTATTCTGATGCAGTTTACGTAGGGTCAATAAAGGATAGGAGATCTACATCTGGCTTTGCTGTCTATTTGGGTGGAAACATGGTTTCATGGAGAAGCAAGAAACAGAACGTTATTGCTCGCTCCAGTGCAGAGGCTGAGTACAGATCTATGGCACATGCGGCATGTGAGATCATGTGGATGGTTGGTTTCTTGTAGAATCTAGGAGTAGCAGTTGATACTCCTATCACACTTTATTGTGATAACAAATCTATAGCCTATATTGCCTCTAATCTCGTTTTTTATGAGAGGATGAAGTATATAAAGGTTGATTGTTACTTTATACGAGATGCTATCCTAGAAGGTAAGATAAGTATCTCGTATATTTCATCAGTGTCACAGGTTACTGACATTTTTACCAACGCCCTTAAGAAGAAATGTCATGATTTTTTGAGTAGTAAGGTGGGGCTTGTTGACATCTATGCTCCAACTTGAGGGGGAGTGTTGAGTTGTAAGGGTATTTGATACTTTTTCTTTATCTTCAGGGGTACTTATGGTCTTTTCTATAAAAGAGGGTCAGTGTTTTTCATTTGAATGCAATGCAATTCATTTGTTTTAACAAAACTTATTTTTTTGATATAAAAATTTCTTTTTAGAAGGATACGTAATATATCATCTGTTGCGGAGTTTTGTTCTTTCAATTTTGGTGCACATTAACTTATGTGGCCATGAAGTATTTTTTCGAGTACTTGATACCATTGTATGATACATAATCAGATATTTGTTTTTGCTTGTGAGGGTAATGCTTTTGCTGATCTGTTTCATCACATGCATCATTCTGCAACTGAAGCACGTATTATATGGACAATTAACAAGTCTTACTAATTCCGTTGCCTTGCGGGTATGGCTTTTATGATAAGATGTTAGTGAAGCATGGCCAATGCACAAAAAATGCATTTTACTAATTGGAAAATTGACCATTACATGCAAAATCATGTTAATTTGAAATGTGATATGGAAGATTTACCATGTCTTGTACCTCCCACCCCACCTAGAATCCTGATTCCTGAATATTCACATTTTGCTTAGTGATGATGTATTTTTTTATTTTGTATGATTCCATGGTGCCTTTGGTTGATAATCCCAAGATTGCTGTAATTTTATTGTATAAAGTCCATTGTTCCAGCTATCACAATGTAGAGAGAATTTCTTTTTTTTATATTTTGTTGTTTTTGATATTTTTACACTTATAGTTTTTCCCTGTCCTTGCCTGTATAAAGAGGTCTCTGCATGGTATCAAATATCAAGCCGGTGATTCTATGTTGTGGCCCTACAGCCACTTGGCCTCCACTTCTCTCCACTTCCTTGTGATTTGTGCAACCTTTTGGAGGGGGAACCCTTTACCCTAGGGCATCGTACCTAAGGGAGGTTTTATTAGGCCACCAATAGCAATTGATGACCATCATCGCCATAGGCAGGGTTGCTCTGACATTAGAGAGCCTTTATGTGTCACCGGACTCACCACCCACTATTGCAGTGCTTGTGTCAGTGCCAAGCTTCCTAATGCCACCACTAGGCATTGTAGCAGCTTGTGGTAATCATTGTAGCTTGATTGGTTAGTCTAGGTTCTGAAGTAATGTGGATAGCAGTTGTATAGGTGTAATTCATATTTGGATTGACACTTATTTCATTGTGGGAACCCTATTTAATTGAGTATGGCATCCGACATTGTTGATTTTCTTGCTCAAGGAGAAGGGACTAGAGGGGAGTTCAAGAGAGGACCAATTATAAAGTTTGATGTGACCAATTTTGTGCTGAATCCTTTAGCTCCATCATGAGATTGGGCATATGAGATAGGATGGCAAACTCTTCACTTAGTCTTATTTGACTCTCAAATTTGCATTTGAGAGGTTTAAATGCTTATACTGCCTGGATTGGATCCAACATACAAGGCATCTCGCTCTTAAATGCTTACATTGCCTAGATTCTAACTATAAAAGAGACATTTTTTATAGTAGACTAGGAGCGCATTCTGCTATGGCTGCCCCTTAGGGAAGAGGCAAAGGCATCTTGCTGTCCATCGGAGGTCGTAGACATGGTCATGGTGGTTAGGGGCATGCTAGATCCCAGTGCTCATATTGCGGGAAGGTTGGGCACATAAAGGACACATGTTAGACCAAGCATGGTAAGTCTGTTAGTGCTCACCAGGTTGTTGTGTCCCTGTAGACCATGCCAAAGGTTGCTACTATTGATAAAGTTGAGTATGATAGGCTCAACCATCATGGAATCTTTGTTGCTCCTACGATGGCCATTTTGAGTTCCTCTGCGGGGAACTTTGATACAATTGCTTTTGCTGATCCTTTAGGTTTATCTCTTGCTTGTGTTGCATGCAATCTAGTACTGTGGACATGACTTGGCTTTGATTCAGGAGCATCTTGACATATATGCATAGATGCTCAATAATTCTCTAGGATGAGGCTAGGCTCATTTGGTAGGACCATTTTGGTGGTAGATGAGAGGCATTCCTTTGTCATTGGTTAGGCGGAGGACCAGGTTGCTCCACATATACAATTGGAGAATGTCCTGTCACCGTAGATTTTCCTTTGAGTTTACTTTCTGTTAGTAGAATTGTAAAGGAATTGATTGCAAAATGCAGATATGGCTCTAAGGAAAGGGGTGTCTACTGTGTTATGTAATCTCCTTATGTTAGGCTTGTCTCTCTCTTCTAGAGGCTCTTCCTACTTATGGCACTTGATATTATGTCATCATCCATTACCCAAGCTTCGATGTGTGGTATCATAGATTTCACCCACTACCTTTCACTGCTACCTTCTAGTATAATGCCTGTTAATTGGGGAAACACTATAGGAGTCCTTTTCCTAGTTGGTAGACTCGTAGTTCTGAGTCTTTGTTCTAGCTTCTTTATCTTGATATTTAGGGTCCTAGTCATGTTCCCAATCATATGGGGCACATGTTTTATTTTGTTGTTAATTATTTTTCCTATTTGTATTAGGTGTTCTTTAAATTTAAGTTGGATGCGAGTAATATAATAAAAAACTTCTTATTGGAAATAAAGAATTAGTTTGGTGTTGATGTGACAAGTGCTAGATTTGATAATGCCTCGGAATTTTGTATTGAGAGTCTTCATTCCTTTTTTCTAGGGTATGGCATTGTTTACTAGACTAGATGCCCTTACCTTTATAGTTGTGAGAGTTTGAATGAAGTGCCACATGGCATGATTGGTATCACGTGAATTGGCGTGGAAGTCCATGTGCGTGTGTGTGTGCGTTAGTTGGTGTTGCTTGGATTGTAAGTTTGCTATATTTAGTTAACTGTCAGTGATGACCTGTTAGGGTTATTTAGGAAAGTAATCAAGAGTCAAAAGTAGGAAAAGTAGTCTTTTAGGATTTGATTGAATTTGTTATATCATCTACTATGTTTGTAAGGTGATTGTCCATATATAAAAAAGGACAATACACTAAGTTATCTTTGAGTCCAATGATAAAATACTCCCTCATCTCTTCCCTCCATGCCAACTCTCTCTCTCTCTCTCTCACATGTGGCTTCTCTTCCTTTCAATGTGCACCTGTTGCATGTGGCCTTGCACTGTGCCACCAAATCTTCATATGGTATCAAAGCAGGCAATCCTGTGTGCTTGAGATTGAAGAGAACCATGCTGGGATCTTCTTGGGCATGGAACATGAGCGAGCGTGTCAAAGCACCATTGGCTCCAAGTTGAAAGAGGAGTTAAGTGAAACCTTTCTAATTAGTGGGGAGCCCCCTCATACGTACTTGGGAAGGATCAAGGTGTCCCATTGACTCCAAGATGTTAAAAGAAAGGCACATGAACCTCTCTAGTTGGTGAGGTCTCCCCTCATGTGTTCCTGGGAAGGATCAAGGTGTGCCCTTGACTCCAGGAAGTTTGAGTCATGGTGGATGTTGTGACATCGATCACTATGAAGGTCAAAGTTCTTGTTCAAGGCACTGCCATCAAGTTTAGGATTTTCGTTGGTGGTCAAGACAAGCTCCATACTCTTTTGAAGAAAGCTCCTGAAGGCTGTGAGGGAGCAAAGGCAAAGAATTGGGAGAAAGAGAACTACATGGTAATGAATTGGCTTATGAACTCAATTGATCCCTTTATTGCAGCCAATATGCTGAGTAAAAACACAACCAAGGATATATGGGACATACTTGAGAAGAGGTTTTCCAATAAGACGAGTAGTGTTTAGTTAGTAGATATTTATCAGCGCATCTGGAATACAAATTAAGGGGATTTCTCCCTTGATAAGTACTTCGTGAAGATGGAAGGTCTCTTTGAAGAGCTTGGCATCTATGAATCGGCTTACTGTGACAAACAATCTGAATCTCGTGCAAGATGGTAAAGCATGTAGATTTCAATGGGGCTTAACCCATTGTTACTACTCCGGCACCTACAGAGTCTTCAGCATTTGCCACCATAGGAGGTGGTGCAGGATGTGGTTGTGGGAGAGGTCGTAGTCACGATCGACTATATCCTCCTTGCCCTCGTTGCAAATGCACAAATCACGAGGTAGACAAATGTTGGGACAAATATGGGTGGCCTCCTTTGGCCAATATGTCATCATCAACCTTTGAGGGGTTCCCGCTCACTTTTATTGAGTTGGAGTGTCTTCGATCCCTTCTTCGAAACAAGGACAACATGACTATGGTTGCTCTAGCAACCATGATCGAGGTTGGTCAAAGTTTCTCAGTTATTTTAAGTGTCCCTTCTACAGAAGATCCAGACCAATTTCTCAACATTGAAGAAGAAGGCCAATGGTGGGGCAACTAGCCTCACAATTTCTACTTCGACAAGTCTTTCCTCCTCTCCAGGAGTTTGACTTGGAGGAGAGTGAGAGTTTGAATAAAGTAATATGTGGCAATGCCATGTGGCGTGATTGGTGCCATGTGAGTTGGCATGGAAGTTCATGTGCGTGCATGTGTAAGCCAAGTTATCTTGAGTCCAATAATAAAATACTTCCATCTCCAATGTGACTCCACTTCCTCTTCTCTTCCCTCCACGCCAACTTTCTCGCTCTTTGAAGCTTGGCTTGTCTAGTTCTCAACATGCACCTGTTGCACGTGGCTTTTTGCTGTGCCACCAAATCTTCATAATAGTAAATTGGTGTTGCTAAGAGGAAGCATTGCCACATTCTAGATGTGGCTAAGACTCATTTGATTTAGAATAGTGTGCCTTTTACATATCGGGGGGATGCGACACTTGACATTGTTACTTGATGAACTGGATGCCCTCTACAATTCTTGACGAACAAGTCCCACAATCCATTATGGTTTCAATTTATGAGTTCAAGTAGAGTTTACGTGGCTGATTTTAGAAGATATTAGATGCTATTGAGAGGATTGGATCAGGAGGTCCTTTGCAAATCACTCTTTCATATAGAAGACAAATAGGAGAATTGGGGTAATGCTGGATGACATCATATTGACTGAGGATGTTGTGTAGGGTATCAAGGCTGCTAAGGAGTTTCTAATGAAGCACTTTGTTACAAAGGATTTGGGTTATTTCGATACTTAATTGGGATTGAGGTAGTCGAAAATACCAGTGGAGTTGTGTTGTCTCAAAGGAAGTATGTGATTGATGTAGTTTAGGAGACTGGCATGCTGGGTGCCAAGTTGGCCTTGATTCCACCGGATTATGCACTTATGATGATTTGGCACATGTTGATGCTCAACAATACAAATGCTTGGGGAGAAGGTGATGCATGTCATAGATACTTGAGTTGATATTGCTATGATATTGCTCTTACAGTGAGCAAAGTGAGCCAATGCATGATTAATATGCTGTAAGGTATATTGGGATGCAGATGTGATGATTCTTAAGACCTAAAGTTATCCTTATGAAGGGAGTTGCTGTTAGAATGTTCATGCACTAGGTTGAGCTAGGCTATGGGTCTACTAAATGGCTTGAGTTTGAATACATTCCTACCTAGGCCTAGGTTGCCTGTAGGTTGTAATGCCCAACTTAGGCCTAGCTTAGACTCAGACTTTTATCCATGGGTCTAGAAATTCCCAACATATTGAGTTTTAGGGGGATTTCAAAAATGATTTTAAATTAAACATGACAAAGCTATGTTTGTTAGTTTGACTTATAGTAATGGTACTTTTAGTGAATTTTTGTTAATTGAAAGGGTGATAGCTATAAATAAATTGAAGAATGAAAATAAACTAAAAAAACATATAAGAAGAATGATAAAATAATGCAATTAAAGAGATATTTCCTTGGGAAGAATGCAATAAAAAGTTGTACCTATTATGACAAAAAGATTGCCATTTTTGGGGACATTGGACATGTTAGGTCACATGTTTGTAATTTTTAAAATATGTATATTTGTGTTTGTATGTATAGTATTGATTTTTGAAGTAATGGGCCAAGTTGAAGAAAGCCTTGCCCATGCCATTCCATATAATAATTGGGCCAAACAATAGGCTTGATTGAAGCAAGAATTGCTCAACCTAGCCCTGAACCATGAAGGGGCTAGGTGGGTTGACCCCCAGCTCACTGGCTATGTCTACTTTTTGTTTATTTGTGGATGACCCTTGGATGTGGTAGCTTGCACTAGCTTCTGCACATTCATTAGAGGTAATTTGGTCAAATGGAGAAGCAAGATGTAGATCATAGTGGCTAGATTGACTATAGAGTCTGAGGATGGAGTAATGGCCAGGTTACATTTGAGTTAATGTGGATTTTCTTTGTTCTTGGAGACCTTCATGTTCCTCTTTCTAGTCCAATGGAGATGGGATATGTTAATAAGTCACCCCTCTTTATCGCAATCCACTCCTACACAAGGGAATGAAGCATGTGGAGGTGGATTGTTACTATACCCCATGTATGATATAGAAGGGGGCTCATTTGCACTTCACATGTTACTTCGAGAGGCCAGACTGCAGATATGTTTACAAAGGCTCTCCCTCGTGCATCTTTTGATTGATGTTATTTCAAGTTGAGTATGATAGATATGTATGTTCTAGCTTGAGGGGGAGTGTAGAGAGATAAACCTTTTCTTATTTTATTGTTATTGATATTTTTATACTTGTTGAGGGCATGCTTGTAGAGAGAAACCTTTTCTATATAAAGAGGCCTAGGTTTCTATATAATGAGGCCTATTTATGTGGAATTTTGGGATTTAGTTTAGGAGCATGTTCTTGCGGTGTTATGTTAGTTCTTTGCAGACAATTCGGGTTTTAATCATTAGAATAAGTTCCTCTTTCTATTGTCAAAGCGTGAAACTATCGAGACGGTGGAAGATTTGTGGTTAATTGCCTTCTCTAATGCCATTTACTTGATTATGGCCAAGGTGTTGGCCAATAGGGTGAGGCATGTACTTCATTCATTAATCTCTCTTCTACAAGTTGCTTTTATAAAAGGAAGGTGTCTCGTAGATTGCTTTATCACTGCCTTTGAAGTTTTGGTAGACTGGAAGAGGTGTGGCACTAGGGGTTTGCTTTAGAAGGTAGACTTTACGAAGGCCTATGATTCGGTTGATTGGTGGTTACTTTGGTTGTCCTAGGTACGATGAGGGTTTTTGGAGATATGGATCTGGTGGATGAAATGTTGTATCGCCACTACTTTGTCTCATTGAATGGGAATCCTGCATGTGGATGGGTTCAACCACAAAGATAGATGCAAGAAGGTTGCCCTTTGGCCCCTCTACCTTTTGTTTTGGCAGTGGATGCCTTGGCCATTTGTACAATTGCAGCTTCCTTAGTTAGTTTCTTCTTCGGCTTCTTTGGTTGTGCTTCACATATTGGGATGATCCCATTGCTTCAATATGTCGATGACATGGTCTTCTACCTTGAGGGCTTTGCAAGAGAGGCAGAGAATGTTGCAACATTGCTTCTACCATTTCAAGCCTATCAAGTAATTTCCATAAGTCATCCTATGTTACATGTGGAATGGATGATGTTGAAGTAGGGGCTATCTGCCACTTGTTTTGCATGTCATGGGTGTTTTTGCCTATTTCCTATCTCGGATTGCATTATTCTTGGATGTCCCTTGGAGTAGGGATTTTGGTGTTCTACAGGAAAAGATTGAGAAGCGGTTGACCTCTTAGCATGCACGCCTTCTATTTAATGGTGGATGCTTGGTTCTTTTAAAGTTTATCCTTCTGGCTATCTCGATTTTCTATTTATTGCTCTTCCGTCTTCCAGTTGAGATTGTACATCGGATTGAGAAGGTTTGTAGTCGGTTTCTTTTTAAGGGCAATACTTCGAATAATAGCCGTGTTGAATTTGTTGTTGCTTGGGAGGATGTGTGGTATCCGTTTGGGGAAGGAGGATTGGGTTTTTGTAGCTTATGCATTATGAATGACGCGTTGCTTACAAAGTGGCATTTTCATGCCATGAATGGAGATAGACGCCTACCCATGACTACCTGTTGCTCTATATGGTCAAATTTTAGATTGGGATAGATGTGGGTTGCTTGCTAGTTGGGAGTCTTTCTGGAAAGGTTTAACACCTTTATTTCCAAGATTGCAGGAATTCTTTATCCCAATGATTGGAAATGGTAATAGTTTCCTTTTTTGATTAGATCGGTGGCTTCTTATTGGCAAACTTTTCAAAGAATTTCCTAGTCTTTATGGCTTAGCCTTCTCTCATGATGCCAATTTGGATGCATGTTAGTTTGGTCCTTTCACCTATGAAGGATCTTGGACTTCAATATTTTGGGGTGCTTTGTTGGAGGCTTGTGAATAAGAGTGTCTCCGGTTATTGGATGAGCTACGGCATTACTCTTTGGATCCGGATAGTTGGGATGGTTGGGACTAACTGATGGCTACTTTACAATGACAAAGGTTTATCATTCATTGCATCCTCCCTTATTGGATTGGGAATGTGGAAGTTTTTGGAATTCTTGTTATTGATTGAAAAGACAAATCAACCCTTCTTTATATGGGGGGGGGGGGGGGGGGGAGGGAGGGTTACAATGGTAATCCTAATCCTAACTCATTTGAAAATAAACTCAAATCAAATCAAATCCTTGCAAACATAGAAAGAGGTAGCAAGAGTACTAAAACAAACTAATTAGCCTAGCTTTAACTAATCTAAAACTCTTTCCTAATTCTCCAACACTCTTCCTTTAAGTTGGAGTGTGCAATGCCCAAATTGCAAGAGGGATAAAAAAACTAGGATTCCTCCCTAACGTAGACATCTAGAGGAGCAAGCAACAAAGTATACCATAGTAGTAGCAGTCACAGTAAATAGGTAGTAGCAGCAGCAGTACTGGAGGCTGTAGTAGAGTAGTAGCTATAGATGACAATAGCAAGGCTGTAGCAGTAGTAGCAACCAAGCATAGGGAAATGTTCCCAAGCAGTTAGTGGTAGAGGTAGGAGAGCCATGCCTAAAGTCCCCACCAATCATCACCATCATGATGTGTAGTAGTAGGATTGGATGTCCCAGATGTAGCTATTTGATTGGAAGAATTGGTAGCAGTAGTGTTGGCCACAAAAATTGTGGCAACAACAACAATACCAGAGGGTTTGCTCCTTAGTAGAGATTGCAGATGCTTTGGTTCCTATGGAAAAAAAATTTCAATTTTCAATGGGATAGCTTGAGCTGTTCGAGGACTTTCCAAGGGGGGTTCGGAACATAGCATCAAGCCACTTGGATCACAAGTCAAGCGTGTTGAATCCATAACTTATGCCATGTGGTGGGTGTACCAGAACTCATTCAAGGGCACGATCGATCACGAGTCCAATTGAAGCTTTGAATCCTTGATTTCGCTTGGGGAGGGTTGGATCAAAGCCACAAAGAAAAGTAGGAGGATGATTGCCATGAGAAGATGAGTGCGAGGTGCCATGGGCTTGCAGGACATAGATCCAATAGTCAGATAGGCAAGTAGATAGTGATGTGCGCGAGGATAAGGGCCATCGCGCGAGTGAGCGAGGCACTGACAGTTTGCGCATTAGGTGTGTGAGAGTCTAGCAAATGCATGCGAGCGTGCAAGATTAGGTTGTTGGCCCATGAACTTGTGCACACTGTGCGTGCGGTTGCACCTAGGAGAGCAAGTTGCGTGAGAGTGCGCATGAGGGTCAATAATGCCATGTGTTGTGGGGCAATGTAAATGTGTGTAAAAGGGTAGGAAGTGCCTTGCTTGGCGTGTGGTGGCACGAGGTGTGGCTGCATAGTGCACACAGTTAGGGAGAGCACTGCGCACAAGGGCAATGCAGCGAAGAACCCGCATGCATGTGCACCGCGGGTAGATGGCAACCTTGCATGGTGGCGGGTAGAGGCAGAAACCCGCATGTGATGCGCAACGGGCAAGGACAATGCACGCGATACATTGCACGCAAGTAGGCATGCATTGGTGTGTGCCATGAGGAGGAAGAAGAGGGCCTTAAGGCCAACTATAGAGAGACCAATCCCGTTTTGATTTCATGTGGAAGTTTTTGGAATTCTTGTTATTGATTGAGAAGAGAAATCAACACCTCTTTATATAGAGAAGGGGGATTTAAATGGTAATCAAAATCTTAATTAATTTGAAAACAAACTCAAATCCTAGCAAAAATAGAAAGAGATAATGGGAATATGAAACCAAACTAATTAGTCTAACTAATTTAAAACTCTTTCCTAATTCTCCAGCAGGGATGATGACTTTATTCGGGACTGCAAACTGTTATGGGCAGTAAGGCACCTCTGAAAGTTCTCTTTTTTGCTTGGGAGTGGCATTGAAGGATGGCTGTGACAAAGGTTAGAAGGCAAATTTGGGTTCCACATTTGTCAACTGCTTGTTCCCTGTGTCCTGGTGGGATTGAAGACATTGCTCACTTATTTTTTTCCCGTCCCTTTTCTCAAAGGGTCTGGGAGGAAATTCACTTTGAGTTGGTCTCTACAACCTCATTTGATGATTTCTGGTGCTCCTTCAGGTGTGGTAGAACAACTGCTGGGCCGGTCCAGTTCAGGACCAAAAACGAGCAGGCAGGCCCCTTGTTTGTCTTATAGGCTATTTGGTACGAACAAAATGGCTGCATTTTTCAGGGCTTATATCCTTACAGTGAGAATTTAAACTTCTGGGCATGCTCCTTGATGGCTGATTGGGGGAATATCTCCTAAGATGTCCTTGTGTATAGGCTATAGGTCAAAGATTAATGAATTTTGGAGAGTTACTGACCTTGAGTAACTCTCCCTTTTACTTTAAAAAAAAAATCAATAGAAGAACCTCTTCTCTACACACCGTATCTTGTTTGTGAACCAAATTATGCATGGAACTCATTTGATGGTAATCTTCAAGCCCTATAAGCTTGTGAATTTGGTTGGAGTTGGTAATTGGCTGACCGTATTTGGATCTGGATATTATCTGGGTTTGGCAAAATCATAGGACAAGATGTAGGTGTTGAGTATAGGACTGCAGTAAACTTGTCAATGATACTGCTCACTTCAATATTTTTGGTCCCAGTCCTTGCAATGTTTTTGAGCAATTATTTGATTTCCGTTCTCAACATATCTTTAGTTGTAATAATTATTGACACTTCCTTTTGACCTGATTTATTTAGTCCGATTGCAGACATTAATTTTTCTTTCTGCTTTTTCTTTTTTTTAACATAAAAGTTTCTCATTGTGTGTTTATCTTTGCCTCTTGTTTATTGTGTATCTCTGGACTTGTACCTTAAGTGGGTTGATAAAGTCTGTCTTTGTTACAGGGGATGGAAGCAACTTATAAGGTTACTGTTGAAAATATTGAATGCTCTTTCTTTGACCAAGTTAAAGAGCTTCGTGGGTTTGGCTCTCGAAACAAGGAAAGTATTGCGGAATTGGTCTGGGCTTTCTTTCATTACTGGGCATATCGTCATGACTATGCTAATGACGTTATATCTATTCGTGTTGGTGGCATCCTTAGGTAAAATCTGTGTTCATCATTTAAATTTTTCTTGAAGCATCTCTGGTCAGCTTTGATACATGAGAAATCATGCATGTAGCGCTTGCTTGGGATATTTGTTGGATGAGGTCCATTATATGATAATGCTGCAAACTTCAAATGTCAAACATCCAGTGGATTTTTGTTCTTGTGAAGAAATAAATCCACATTAAATTTTATGTTACTATATCATTTGCTGGATTTTATGTGATCGTGCCATTATCAGTTACTTATATCCATGAAGTGACTTTCTCAAATTTCTTTTGTTACATCAAGTTCAGGGTTAATTGTTGCTTTTGGATGAGACCTCTAGATGTATTAGCCTAACATGATTAAATTCTGTTTTTCGTGCTCTCCAGATCTTGCTTCACTTCACATGTGATGCACCCATTTTACGTACCGTGTCTTGTATTCCTACTCATCTTTCTGAATGTTCCCATGTTTGATGCAACATTCTATGCTATTATGCCTTTAGTCAGTGTTGGTATAACCATGATCACATATAATCTATCACTTGAACATAGAATATCTTTTCCCATTTGATTGTTACTTGTTCAACATATAATCTTTGTTTTTTTTGGAAAGGGTTACATTCTATTCAACTCATCCTTTTGGATATTCTCCGTGTGACTTAGTGTAGCAGTAAGCCTTTATGGACACGTAGTTTTTTTTTTGAGAGAAAATAGGAAGACTATTGACCTTCATTAGACATACAGTTGCATAAAAAAAGGATAAATACCATAAACCCAGAGAAAAAGTAGTGCGGTAAGAAACTGCACACAACTGGTCCCACCTGCACCCCTGATATATAAATCAACGACCAACACAGGTCACATTACAAAGAAAGAACCCATAGGGATTGAATGTTCTAACAATGGTCAAAATCATCATACCGGACTTCTGACAACAATATCAAACCCCCCACCCAGAAAACGTTACCCAAACACCAAAAACAATCAACAAAGAGATGCATGCTCAGCCTCCTTCTGTGCACGTAGCCATTGTTTCTTGGTGCGATAAACCAATCTGCATGTTTGAAGACACTGGTTTCCAAACTGGGTTCCACACTGGGGCTCTCCACTTGTCGTAGAAGTACAGTCAGATGCTTCACCACTGCCACCCTTTTCCGGCACATTGGGATCCTAGACCGACTTCATGTCAGCCTCAACCCATGTCACAGCTGTTAGCAGCCCCTTTTTGGATATCCTCAAGATTGCCATTTTAATGCGTGGAGAAGTGGATACCTCTTATCGACATGCCTACAGAAGAATGCATAGCTGTCAACAACTTCCATCAAGGGACTTGGCACCTTAAGTGACATAAGAAGTTGTTCCTTTAGAAAATGTACATTCATTGAAACTCTTTACACCATTGAAGGTCATGATACTACCTTCTATAAGGAAAACACTGTTAGGCCCCATTTAGAAGGGGTTTAAAGCTCAAGATTAGGTAAAGCTTAGGAAGTTGTATGGTTTGAGAATGATGGGGTAAGTGGTGGATGGTTGTGATGGTTGAATTGATTTGTTATTGACTTTTTTTTATTTGTAGTGGAAGTGGATTAATGGAGTAAGATGTGATAGGTGAATAGATATGTTGTAAATAGTTTTTGTTTTTGGTTGTATTAGGAGTGGGTTAGTAGAGGTAGACTTATATGTTGTTAATATTAGGAATGGTTAGAAAGACACAAACTTTACTAGGTTCTAGCTCAAATTAGGTGTACTTCCTGGTGAATTGTTTGCTTACAATGCCCCACATATGATGGTGTAGTATAAGTAATACAATTTCACTTGCCTTGAAGTGGACTATTGGCCACCTTTTATTATGAGAGGTTCAATCATTAGCTACATAAACTATAAGCACTTCATTTTAAAACGATGGTGAGCGGAGATTGGGAGGTTTGTTGGCATGTACCTTTTGCTATGGTGGATGGGGCTTGTGAGGAGCAACCTTCGACAAGGAATGAGGTTCACATTCAGTTGGTTGGCATCCCTTTGCATTTGCGAACGATTGAGGTGGTGAGTGCCCTTGGGTTGGGGTTTGCATGCCTGATGAGGTGTGAGAATGATGGGCTTCGAATAGAGGAGTTACGTTGGGTGCCGGCTTTGTTGGAGGTTGCGGATGAAGGGGTGATTCCATCCAGGGCCTATATTTTAGGGGGATCTTCTTAGGTGGTGAAGATCAAGAGGGAGGTGGTTGCACACACCTACGTGGTGGTGGCTTCCTTGCCTTTGACTGGAGACATTGCGATGGTAATGACGCGACCGTGCCAGATTTGGAAGTTGAGGCCCAAGGCTTTGTTTGCGGAGGATTGTATAGTCCATGTGGAAGCTGCGGGTAGTAGTGTGAACCCCGCAGAGGTTAATGTTTTGATTTTTGAAAGTTTGAGGACGGTTCCGTAGGATCCAATTGGCCTTTGTTTAAGGAGTGGTGCCGATGTGGATTTCCATTATGGGGTAATCAGACTTGAGGAGGCCAAAGATGACTTGTTGAAGGATTCGACTTTGGCAACGAGGTCTTTAGGGGAGCAACTGGAGCCTAATGCTTTGAGGGCTTTGGTTGATGGAGGGCTCCCAACCCCTCTATTGACCCACAAAGACCGTGGTGGCGACGGGGATTCTCCCTCCCCGGTGATGTCACTAACCACCTACGAAGGGATGGCCCTTGAAACTGATGGAGATCCATGATTTGTGATGGTGCTAAAGTGAGCCACGTTAGGCAATGGTGAGGATTTGTGGTCTATAGTGACGATGGCGTGTGGCAAAGTACTGCAGCAGGCCATGGTGGGAGTAGTTTCTGATGATGTTGTGGTCGTGGAGTCTACACTGCAACCGACCATGGCCAATCTTGAGGTTAGATTGAAAAATCTTGCTTAAAATGTGAAGGTTCTTTCGAGGGATGCAAATGGAGAAGGGTATGAAGTGTGATGTATGAAGATTTTGTTGTGGAACGTAAGGGGAATGGAGGATGAGCAGAGGAGGATGATTGTTGGTAGCTATCTGAGGGAATGGGGGGCATATGTTGTATTATTGCAGGAAACTATGATGGAGATGTGTATGGTTAGGGATTGGGTTGCTAGTGGATGTCTCTTTTTTGTGGGATGGTGAATATTCCTGCTGTGGGAAGGTTAGGGGGAGTTTTGGTGGCTTGGAAGGAGGATTTCTTTGAGTTAGAGAATGATTGGTTGGGTAATTACATTCGGGTGTTTTGCTGAAAAGAAGGGCTGATGGTTATCGCTTCTCTGTGGCTTGTGTATGGGCTAACATCACCAGAGGGAAGACCAAGACTTTGGGTGGAATTGTGTCAGGTGGCGGATTTCTTTTACAATTACCCTATTGTGTTGGGTGGGGACTTCAATGTTACTTTGGAGATGACAGATGGGCCTAGTAATAGTGGAGGTGCGG
Organism: Thalassia testudinum; assembly: GCA_037157565.1. Taxonomy (NCBI): domain Eukaryota; kingdom Viridiplantae; phylum Streptophyta; class Magnoliopsida; order Alismatales; family Hydrocharitaceae; genus Thalassia; species Thalassia testudinum. Next base: position 20,500,973 of record JAZHRO010000013.1, read on the forward strand.
ATACTGGATTTGTGGGAGTTTATTGCTAAGTATGGCATGCGTGGGATGGAGGTTGGTAATTGTACTTTATACATGGAGGAGCACGGTGTAGGGGCAGAGATCTCAATTGGATTGTTTTATTTGTTCGGTTCATTTCGTTGAAAATTTTCCCCTTTCTATTATTTAAGGCCAGGTGCGGCCTCTCTCTGACCATGTCCCTCTGCCATGGTGCTTAAATGAGGACATTTGACCTTCCACTTTAAGTTTGAAAGGTCATGGCTGATGGAACCAAATTTTAGAGCGGAGGTTGAAAACTGGTGGAGAGGCTCTTTTAAGGATGGGGCAACAGTCAGATTGGCAACGTGGTTGGTGGAATTGAAACAATTTTTGATTTAGTTTCAAAAGAAGGTGAAGGAGGAGAGGAATAGAAGAGTGGAGGCTTTGAACCATAATCAACAACTTGATAGGGTGTAGGACTTGCGTGATCTAAATGATGTGGAGTTGGCGGAAATAACTCACCAGTGTGTTATTCAGGAAGAAGACAAGAAGGAGATTGAATGGAGACAACAATCGAGAGGTGTGGTTAAAAGAAGGGGGTGCTAACACAAGATTCTTCCACATGTCTGCCAATGAAAGGAGAAGGAACTTCATTAACAATTTGGTTGTATAGGGATGTGACAGGTTGGGTAGACAGGAGGTTGGACCTGCACTTGTAGATTATTTTTGCTCTTTATGAAGAAGAGTGCTTCTAAATGCAGATGGAGTGGACAAGTGGCGTATAGGCTGAATGAGGAGCAGGTGGCTTCTCTTGATGTAGAAATTGGGGAGGATGAGGTTAAGAGTGCTCTGAAGGGGCTTAATGTGGAGGGTTCACTTGGCTTGGATGGCTTCTCAATTTTCTTTTTCAAGGAATTTTGGGGAACAGTTGGTGGTGATGTTATGCGGATGTTTAGAGAAGTTTAGATGGGAAATGCTGGCTTTCAGAGGCTTAATAAATCTGTCCTCTTCCTCATACTTAAAAAAGAAGGGGCAGAACAAGTGGAAGATTACAAATGTATCTCACTATCCAATGTTGTTTACCTAATCGTGGCCGAAGTCTTGGCGAATCGACTAAAAAGGGTGTTGGGTAACATTATTAACGAAGTTCAACCTGGTTTCATTCTGGGTGGCACTTGATGGATAGGTTTGTTGTGGCAAATGAGGTTGTTAGGTATTGGAAGAGATCGGGAAAGAAGGGATTTTTTTGGAATGTCGATTTTGCAAAAGCCTTCGATATATTGGATTGGGATTTCCTTTGGAGTGTGCTCCATATGAGAGGATTTTTGGGTAGATGGATCAAATGGATGACGAGATGCATTACAACGAATTCCTTTGCAGTTCTTGTCGATGGTAGATCGGAAGGGGGTTGGATACAACCACAACCGGGAATAAGGTAGGGATGTCTCTTGCACCCTTCTTTTTGTGTTGCCAATTGATGCCATGGCGGCATGCACTTTTAATGCTTGTCGTAGTGATTTTTTGTCTAGTTGTGTTCCTCAAAGTGATGGACCAGTGGTGCTTATACTGTAGTATGCGGATGATACAATTTTCTTTATTGAAGGGGCGGTGAAGGAGTCAAATGAATGTGGCTCTGCTGGTGAAATGGTTTGCTGATTTTTCACATCTAAAGGTCAATCATGATAAATCGTCTTTTGTGGCTTTTGGTACGCAAGAGGTAGAAAGTTTTGCATGTGGTGAAAGGTTGCATATTGTATGGCGTAACTTGCCGTTAAGGTACTTGGGATTGCCTCTTAATGATGGGAAGCTCAGGTTTGAGGATTGGATGCCAGTCATTGATAGGGTGGAGAGAGGGTTGGTGATCACGATTGTTATCAAGAGGAGGTAGGTTGGTTTTGCTGTGAAGAATTCTCTCAGCTATTCCACTTTTCTACTTACCGATTTTCCTGATACCAAAAAAGCTGGAAAACAGTTTGGAGAGGATTTGTAGAGACGATTTTTCTGGAGAGGGGTGCAACAATAGATAGTTGTGGGGTTTAGTTGGTCACTTGGAACGAGATTTGTAGGTTGGTCTTGGGGTGTTGCACTTATGTATGATGAACAAATCCTTACTTGCAAGATGGGTGGTAAGGATTATGGGTCAAAAAAGAAATTTCCTTACCACTTTTTTGGAATCCATTTACAGAAGGGAGGCTAGTTGGGAGGAGAAATTGAATATCCTGAGAGGAGCTTTTGCCTTTTGGAGAAGCTTGATGAGTGTTGCTATGGAAATCCAGCACCTTTTCATAGCAAGAGTAGGCAATGGTGAGTCCTTTAGATTTTGGATTGATGATTGGACACAACAGGGAAAGTTAGTGGACAGATTCCCACAACTGTTTGGATTAACTTCTGAACCAGGTTGTTGGGTTTCTGCTTGTTGGGAGGGAAAATGTGTGGAGCTTTCACCTACCACGGGTGTTGTCTGAGCAGAGACTCAATGATTTGGTGTCTTTGCAGTAGGTTCTGTCCAAGGCCCAATTTCAAATTGCAGGAAAATGATTTTGATAGTTGGGAGTATTTGAATGATTGCCAAAATGAGTTTACTGGTAAATCGGCTTACAAAAAGATTAAAAGTTTGAGCCAGCCAGCAGGATAAGAATTTTGTTAGACATTGTCAGCTGATTTGAAAGGCAAAGATCCCTTTAAAGATTAAAATTTTTGCATGGCTGCTGAGAAAACGACCGATCATGACAAGGCTTATTTTAATAAAATCTCACCCTTGGCTTCCATGATTTGTTTCCTTTGCAATGAAGATATTGAAAATTGCTGCCTTCTTTTTTTTCAGATGTTTGGACTTTACTTTTCTGCCTCACAACCCGTTAAGCCTAGTTTCCCATAGACCACCAAATGTTGGACTTTGCTTTTCTGCCTAATTTAATCAGGTTTGAGTTGGTGAAGAGATCTGATTTGATTACAATATTAATCAGTCATGCGAAAACACAGATTTTACTAGGTTCTACCTTAAATTGGGTTGATGTCCTGGGGAAGCTTTTGCTTCCAATGGCCTATGCTTGATAGTATGGGGTATGAGTAATATAGTTTCACCTATCCCCAGGCAGACATATTGGCCTCCTTTTATAATGGGAGGTCCAATCGTCGGTTTTATCAATTACAGGCATGTTATAAAGAACCAAATTAACTTCTATTGATGGTTACATGATTTCGAGGTCCTTGATAGTGCCATGTTAGCTTTGATGACTGGGAAGCATTCTTTGCATGGCAAATGTGGAACTATGGCGAGGACATTGTGCGTAATGTGGTTTTCTGAGCAGGCTTTCCATTCTCTAGGGGAATGGCCTTCTGGCTCTTTCATTTGGGTGGTTACCAGCATCATTGGCTCCTTAACAGGTGCCTGGGAGCACACATCCATGGTGGTGTGCCTGGTTGACCTTCTGGTGGCTAGTTGAAAGCACCTTCTAGCGGGTATTGGTCTTCTGCTGGTTAGCGCACCTTGATCCAACTCATTTGCTAGGGTTGTCCCCTGTGGTTCTGCCATATTTGTGCGGACCCATTAAGCCCACTTGTCTCGGGCTTGTCCTAGGCGAGGGAATTCCTGAAGCATTTATCGCTTGCAGTGCACATGAACTTTTTGAGGGATTGATTTCTCCCTCATCAATTTCCTTTTTTATTCTGAAGCGTGCACAAACAGGAAATTAGTAAAAGCAAAATTATCTGCGGCATTCATTATTTCGTGCTTGGTTTTTGAGGCACACTGTAGGTGGTAGAAATTCAGTTCAATCGCCCAATTGGTTCGTTGAGCTGTCCACACATGATTTCTTGTTCTTTTCGATTTTTTTCCCATAGAAGGTAAATATTCAGGTATGATGCCATTTTATGTTGTCTCCTTGGTAAGTTGAAGTAAGCTTTATTTTTCCAATTACCCCGTGAACCTTTTCTTGGTCTTTCGATTTCTGAGCTCAACAAAACTTTTGTACAGCAAACAAGAGAAGGACTGGACAAGGAGAATTGGGAATGACCGGCACTTGATCTGCATTGAAGACCCTTTTGAAATCTCTCATGATCTGGGTAGGGTTGTTGATAAGTTCAGCATCAAAATTTTGAGGGAGGAATTTGAGCGGGCAGCTGAAATACTGCAGTTTGATCCCAACCCTATGGTTACTCTGTTCGAGACTTATGTAAGAGGGTCACCTCCACCTCCAAGTTGAACTACTATACCTGTAGGGGTTATTTCACTGGTAGCTCCTGTAAATAATATTTATAGATGTAACATTTTGAGCCTTTTAAGGAAATTGTTCTTTTGATTCTTCGATTTCCCCTTTTTTTGAGTTTTGTTTTAATAAATATATAATGTCGTCAGGGAGGGGAGGGGTCTGAGTTTTTTTATGAATTTATTGGATCTTGTAACTTCGTTGTAAAGACAGATTATGATAAATATCTATGACTGTGAAGGTTGTATACTCTTGAGTTCTGCCTTGTTAATCTTGAATATTTTGAGGGTATCAGCTTTCGGTACTACATCAAATGGGGTCATGGTCGTCCTATCGCATCCAATGATCCGGCCGTTATTGGACAGTCTTCCGAAAAGACGGTATCTTTATGTTTGCTAAGTCGAGCTCTGCGCACAGACATCGGCAGCCAAGATAGCGACCTTGGCTCCGGTATCGTACTTGAAATTTTTTTTGTCTCGATCCCAAGGAATTCATTTCTTCCACAGGACATGTAACAGTCAGGATGGTATACCATTGTGATTTTTACACACGTGAGCTTGGAATTGGCGTAATAACACAATATTGTCGAATTCTTACAATTTACATAGATATTCTTAATATCGTTAGAAGTTGCTTCGTTTAAAGCTGTGTATACGTTTGTTAAACGTTAGCTTTCGCCGTTCTGAAAATTACCAGAGTGGGACTTTACAAAGGTCTTAAAATTTTGACCGAAACTCATTCGAGGGACATATGATCTAGAATAGAGCAATTTTAAGGGTATTTCTATAAATATTAAAAAGTCAGGGATATCTCTTTCTTTATAAATGATTTCAATGTACTCCGGCCGAGACTCTCTATCTTCCACTCCGGAGGACGTGGTGGGCGAATCAATTGGGTTCCGCTCTTCGGGTCTATTTCGACCACGCGAAACCTTTTCCATTCTATTAGACCCCAGTAGATTGCGAAACGCTTCCCGCGAAACCCTCACCATTGGAACTCATTGGTTGGAGGCTATCAGTTCATTTTGGAAATAAATCAATAGTAAAATATATCCAGATGCTTGAAATTAACTTTAGATGGGTAATTATCCCAAAGAAGGAATTTTCCCAAGACAAATCAGCAACTAGACGGAAGTGGTTCTTTCCCACAATTACGTAATTCCCCTTATTTCCTAAAAATATATTAAAATCCCATACAAAGTACGAGATAACCTACTGCAATCGCAGATTTTTTGTTTGTAATGATGTCGACGAGGTGTCTCAATAATGGGCCGGGCCTACGCAGTTACACGCTAGAGCTATCAGAGCTGCCTTGCCGACATGGGCGGGCTCACGAACAGCGTCACCCCAATCACGACAGCTCACACAGCTGACCCGTGGGTGCCCTCTCCTCTAACCAAAGCCAACCTAAATTTCCTGCTTTGCTTCCCACCTTATCCTTTCCCGACCAATTCCAACTAAAGCCCTCAACTATCCCAAATTTACAACAACATCCTCGAGCTTAAAGCTTCGGTCATCCTTGGACGGTCCATCCACTGCCAAACAAATTCGCGGAATCATTTCATCTCTCTTCTCTCTCGAAACTTTTAATTTAACAATGTGAGCTTTCGTTTTGCTACAGTGATAACGAAATGGTTTGCGTGATCGTGTAAAGCGAGATGTATGATGGGGGCTGAAAAAATCGGAACGAACCTTCCGAGGACTGAATGGTAACTCAAATATTACAAGAACAGTGATTGTCCGGAATACGGACGGAAAAGGAAGCCCTTCCGGAGAAAGAAAACCAAACAGAATGCAAATTCCAGTGGTCTCCGCAGATATAGCGGCACCCGTCATCAGTGCTAATTACACCACTACCATTTTGCACTAATTACCATCTATAACCTCCCGGTCACTCGGGCACGTTGTCAACACCCGCACCCTTCATCTCCCCACCAGAGCAGAGGAAAACAGAAACGCCCCTTTTTGTCATCTTCCCCCTGTAAACGGTTTGCTGCAGTAGACGTTTGCTGTGGACGACGTCGCATCACTTCTCCTCCACTCAAAAAAAATCTCGGGAAGGGCGATTTCGGGTGTTGATAGAGAGGGGGGGGGGGGGGGGGGGGGAAAGAGTGTGTGAGCGAGTGAGAGGGAGAAGAGATGGGTTTGATATCGGGGTTGGTGTTGGGGTCTCTGGTGGGCATCGCGCTGATGGCCGCTTGGCGTGAGATGATGAGGTACCGCGCCGCGAAGCGGATTTCCAAGGTATAAATGGAACAAAACCCTCCCCGCGCATCTCTATGTGTGTGTGTGTGTGTCTATATATATATATATATATATATGTATGTATGCTTCTGATTCCGTTCCTGTAACTGCCGTCGGATCCGTTGCGTTGCTTCCGGCGGTCACAATTGGTGGAATTCGTGTGGCGTTTTCTGCATTTGTCTTTTCGAGGTCTGCGGGATTCGCATAAGGGAGGCGTTGGGGAGGAAGGAGGAGTTGCCGCTGGCGTTGATCGATGGTGGAATGCGATGTTTTCGCTTCGATTAGTTGATGAGGAGGTGTGGTGTGTCAATGGGGTCCGGTAGCGGGTGCGGTTTCGTCGACGGGTTGTTGTGAGATGTGTTGGTTGGGAGTTTGGTGTGTGCTGCTGTGGAATGTCTGGAGTCAGTTTCCGAATCTGAGTCTGTTCTATGAGTGGAAGGTAAGCCTTATTTGTGAGTCCGATTCACCGTTGGGCAATGGACCTTGTTGTGGACTGGATTTTGGTCTGTTATACTTGTCGCAAGTAGAATATGAATGTATTGTTGAATTGCCATTCGACAAGGGACCTAATTGTGGACTGGATCGTTGTGTTGTATGGGTGATGAAGGAAATAAGTCTATCGAGTGTTTCAATCCAAGGACCTGAATGAGCATCTTGTTCGCCGCTGGTCCATGGGAAGTGGACTAGTATTGGATAGTTAAAAGTAGCAGCAAAATCTTTTGAGTGTGTACTTCTTCTGCTGCTGGCGTGTCTGTTTCTTGTTATGAATGTTACCTAGGATACAAAGTAGTGGGTTGGTGATGCAGCCACTTTGGTGATCATGTGATAAGTTTTCTTTTGAACATTTGTATTTATGCATTGAATCAGAAAATCCGTTGATGTATAGAGATAAAAATTGCCTCTGTGGCTACAAAATGTGTCATTTTGGAAAAGATTATAACTTAGACAGTAAATATCTGTCTTCATGATCGCCCCCCTAAGGGAATGCTACTTTGTTTTACCCTGTTATTTTGTTCTTGTCAATTATGTTGAATAGCCCATGAAGGACCTTGGGTATTTCTGAAATCATTTTGATGTGCACAGGCAGGGGACATTAAACTGTTGGGTTCTCTTACAAGAGATGATTTACTTAAAATATGTGGTGATTCTTTCCCGGAATGGATCTCCTTCCCTGCATATGAGCAGGTGAATTTCTGTTAATCGACCTCCTTTTTTTTTTTTGAAAGGTGATCTTCCTCTTGTTTTACAAATTATTTGCAAAGTATGACCCTTTTCGTCTCCACATTGTAGATTCTATGGGCTTTTACTAATTCTCATATTCATTTTGCGTGATCTTTTGTTTGTCATTGAAATGCTATCAGAGAACTTGAGTGAATTGTTGTATACATTAAGATAAATATTAATGTTTGGAAAAACTTTTAAGGGTCATGTTGCTCACTAGGAAATAAGGCTATCTATTTGACCAGAAATCAGCATTGCTAATTTGGTTTTCTTATTCCTTCATCTACTTGCAGACAAAGGCTTTATCGGGACATCTTTGATAGGATATTCCATTTCTAAAAGTATAGCAAGCTTAAATGAGCCTTATTCAGTGTATATACAAGAGCAGCGGATAAAACTAGGGGTGCACACGGGTCAGGTCTAACCCACAACCCGACTTGACCCAACCCTATTGGGTTGGGTTGAGAGTTGTAATGGGTTGGTTTGGCTTTGATGTTCAACCAACCTAGCTAAATTTGTAATCTGATACAACCCGATAGATATGTTTATACTATATATATTAATAATTGTTTATTTTGAAAAGTATTGTGATTAGGGTGAGGGTTAGATTGAATATTTCCCTCTTCACTCTCACACAAATTTTTTTCTCAAAATAAAAATTTCACTTCCCCGCTATCCCTCTCCCTCCTCAACCTACCTTCTCCCCCTTTTGATTAAACAAAAGGAATCCCTACCTTCTCCCCAAGCACCCATCACCTTTGTCATCGCTATATTGTCTGCTCCTCGCCAGAGTTGCTCATCAACTCTAGTTGCCTCTCCTTCTTGCAAGGTACTCCTCCCATTCGTCAACACCTCACCATTCCCCTCCCCCTCCTTGACCCCCTCCCACCCCGCTTTGACGCTCCCCTGATGCCTTGCAACCCTTTCCTTGACCCCCCTACCACATTCCTCTGCCCTTCATTGATCCCTTGACGCCCTACTCTGCCCCTCCCCTGACACCCTGCCACTCGACTCCACTCCTAAGATTTTACATCCATCTATCAAGTTTGTTATTAGATATGTCTTTATCTTTTCTCATCACTTTTAGGTTATATATTTATTTTTTGCTTAGAAGTTATTGTTAGTTTTTACTTATTTTGTTTGCTTTGTTATAAGATACAAGTTGTTTATGAGTTATTTTTTTTTTTTAGATAGGAAAGGCATATAGGAAAATGTTGGAAACAAACATAAATTTTGACTAAGGTTTTAAATGCTAATTTTGATGTCGATTTGATGATTTTGTGAATATAAATTTTGAAGATATGTCAAGGAAATGCTAGAATTTCACTGACTTTGACACCCTAAAAATAGACATTTTGAAGTCACATTGGAGGCATGCCAAAGAAATCTTGGAATTGTATTAGAGTGAGTATAATTGTATTAAATTAATATGATTGTGCTATCAATACTTGATAAAAATTTGAAGATTAATCCTATTAAAAATATTATTTAAGCATTAAATCCTAAGATTTAACAACTATATGGATCAAATAATCATAGAGCTAATTAATCTATCATAAACTCATAGATCTATAGGTGTAATCCTTAGAATCCATAATAGAATCAATTAATCAAGAGATTGAACCTCAAATCTAGCTTAAAAAAAAAGAAATAGATATTATTTAACTTTGGAAAAGTTAAAATACCTTAAAATTCTAACAAAATAGGGAGAGCAAACTCTTAAAAAGGTTTAATTGCCCCAACAAACATGCAATAATAGCAATGGATAGAAATTGGTTAATAAGCTACCCATGTTGACCTTAAAATATGAAAACAATCTAAGAATTATACTTTATGACACCCATTTGGTAAAGTATTGTTGACACTCTTGCATTTCAACGTTATGTGTGTCGATATCATCCCACTTCAGAAAGGGCCATTTTGTTGGCATGCAAAACAATGATTTTGAATAATGATTTTGACTAGTCAATACTCCACTCAACTCGACCCAATCCGACTCAATTTTATGAGTTGGGTTAGGTTGGAAAAAATCTCAACCCGCAAATTGTGGGTTGGGCCTGGGTTAGGTCTTAATTCGACACAACCCAACCTGTGTGCACCCGTACATAAAACTATTCAATTTGCTTATGGTTTGGGCTTTCTATTAGAGTCATGGGTTCGCAGTTTCTTAAATTCATGTGACATTCTTCCCTTTTTTTAAGAAAGTTTAGACATTCTGTTTTAGTCGTTAGTTTTATTTGGTAGGATCAGGGTACACTTTTCTGACTCATACTTTTAGACTTATCTCATCTCTAACTCTTTCCAGGTGAAGTGGTTGAATAAACAATTGAGCAAGATGTGGCCTTATATTGCTGAAGTAAGTTTCCTAGGCATGGTCTTAACAGAACGTTCTTCCTATTAAATGCTTCCACTTTTCTACCAGCTTACTCAGTATCATGATTGGTTCTTCCCCCTATTTTTCAGTTATGCTTCATTATTACACATGTTCATGATTACTTGCTTGTTCTGAAAATTACAATGCTTCTAGCGTGTGAAGTGGAGGTAATTTTATTGATGAAAACTCTTATGTAAGGAGAAATTTCATAAGAGACCATTGGAAAATGAAAATGCACATGGTAGGAAAATATTAAAAAACTTTTATAGTCCATCAAAGGAGTGTTCACAAGGCTGAAAATGCTTACCATGCTGTCTTTGTGATGTGAAAACCCTAACGATGCTTTTACTTGGATAAATGCATACATAATCATGCTTTGTTTTGTGACTGAAAACACTAAGCATGTGTTTATTTGGATGAACACATAGCTAACTTGGACATGATTTTTATGAGTAATTAACTAAAAGGATCCCAAAATGGGGTCCTACCTAATAACTTTTTGCAATCATTTGGTACCCCAAGATCAATAACATAACATATTGGGTCACTTTTCAAAAAAAAAGAAAACATAACATATTGGGTCTTCTGTGTCGTGCTATCAGCATGTAAGGTTGCATGCAGAACCCAAACATTCATTCAGCCTCCTTATTCCAGAATTGTTCTGTACCAACCCTCCCATCTCACCCATTTTCTGTCTTCACTCTCAACCCAATTTGCTGCAGTTGTTGATGAAGACCTCCATGCTTCGTTACCTCACTGTCCCCATGCCTGCCACCAGCAATTGCTGGTGCCTCCCTGTTCGACAAACCATATAATCCATGCAGTGAAGGGGAACTTTTAATTTGGATGATTGTCAACCACAGCACACTAGCAACAAATGACTGATGCAAATAATCTAACTCGTAAGGATTTGGTATTACATTGCTGAAGACACAAATTTTATACTTTATCGATTCCCATATAATCTTCGAATCCAGTGTATAGACTCAGACCCATGGATGAAATCATTTGACTATCCTGAGTGAGGTGATATTACTTAGTAAGAGCCCCTGCTATTCCATGACAAGTCAGTTAACAAACCAGCCATCTTATTAGCACAAAGTCTGGCAATTTTCTTTGTTGTAATTAACCTTGATGCTATCGATGTTTGTCTTTTACAAGCAACTAATTTATCTTACAGCAGTAAAATGACTGCCCATTCAATTGACAAATTGAAAATTGAGCTTGAAATTTATCTATTTGTCTATCAATTTCATTGTGGAATCTATTGAAATAGTAAAGGTGAGCAAACTCAACCCATGTTATCAAAGCATGCAACTCACAACCAGAAACTTGGAAGCATCTGAATTTACTGAAATATACTGACTTGAATATTTCTTTCAGATAAAAAATACTTATTTTTTAACAGGGTTTTTGTTGGTAGTGTAGGTTCGGGTCCTACTAGGAGGGGTGAAGTAATAAGATGCGGAAATAAAATATAAAGCAATCTCACAAAAAGAAAATCAATCACACAATATACACAATTATTTTTAGGTGGAAACCCAAACTGGGTGAAAACCACCACCTAACCCTCTCGAGTTAGGATTTTCCGATCAACCTAGTTGATCAAATCCACTAACCGAATCACTTTAAAACGAGGGTGATTCAACCTCAGTACAACCACGCTACAAGTACGAGGGTAACGTTCCTCAACCCCTTCTCTCAACGAGAAGGATTTTGTCCCACGAAGGAGACGGGAATTCGCAAAGCGAATACCTAACCAAAAGACAAAGATAAAATAAACAACAAGTCCTATAGAGCCAACAAAGTAATTATGAACCTAAGCTTCTATAGGAATTAGGATGCTTCCCTTTGAAAGGAGTGCGTCGGCGACGCGGTGCGTGTGCCACGCGATGGCGCAACGTCGCTCTCGTAGACAACGGCGGGAGATCGGGTACGCAAAGCTTGATGCTCTCAAGATGTAGAACTTGAGCTTAGAGAGCAAGATCTTTTCTGGATACAAAAGAGTGTGAAAGTGTGTAGCTAAGTGTATCCAAGTGTGTGTTGGTGTGTCAAAGGCTCCCCCTATTTATAGAGGCCTTAGGATGGCTTTGGAAGGCTTAGGAAAGGTTCTATAGCCGTTGGGAACAAAGCCCAAGAGAATCAGGCCGAAATCAGGACAATGATTACATTTGACAGGGTTATCAGACGTCTAACTCTGGCATCAGACGTCTGGAAGGCCACTTTAAGACGTCTGATTTAAAGGTCAGACGTCTGATTCTATGCGGGTTCCCTCCTGACTTGCATCAGATCTAAACATGGTTTTTACGCAAGTCCATCAGACGACATACAGGACGTCTGGCACTATGTCAGGACGTCTGGAAACCTACTTTTACTGTGGGAAAGGATTTTCCAAACGTTGCAACGGCTAGAAAATCTCTGAGAAGAGATTTTGGGTCAGCCGAGGCATAACAGTCATTTATCAGACGTCTGGAAAGGCCTAAGGACGTCTGATAAGGCTCTAACGGTCACAATCTTGAGTGCCTGCTATGCTAGCCAACGGTCCACTATCTGGACGTCTGGCAAGTCCATCAGACGTCTCATAAGACGTCTGGTATAAGGTCTGGACGTCTGATTTCATCAGACAGAACTAGTTATGTCCAGCCTAACAGATATCAGACGTCTGAAACAACAGTCAGACGTCTTAAAATACTTTATCAGACGTCTGATTTTGGAATTAGACGTCTGGAAACTTTGTTTGAACCCTATATTGGTTTTCTAAGTTCTCTACAGAAAACCTAAGTATCCTAGGATTGTGCAGGTGTTCCTAGGACTACTGTTAGGGTACTTTGAGGCTCTTTAACAAAATATTCTAAGGAAATAAAGAGCAACAAAAGAAACGAAAAATACAACAAGTATAAAAGAAGGAAATCTATCATATTCTTTATGTTTTCTATCTTCAATCTGTCGCTCCACGCGAACCTCCTCTGTTCTTCATCAAGCTCCTCCAATCCATCCTGGATGCGAGCTCGAGTTCCGTCTAAACACGTCCACATTTGCAATTGACTTGAAATCTAGGACTCAAATTGCAAATGTTAAATAACACGTGTTTTGTTATCATCAAAATAAATAATCGTGGTGCTCTAGCACCAACAATCTCCCCCTTTTTGATGATGACAAAATCATAAATAATAATGCATAAAAAACCTCCCCCTTTTTGACATTATCAAAAAGGTTTGATTGGTTTTAAATTTCCTATAACTCCCCCTTAAGACATGCTCTTTTATGAATTTATTTTAACAAAGGTGATGTCCTCCTCCTTTTTTTATAACAACAAGATAGCTATTATTTTTCTCCCCCTTACTAAAGGAAATTTAGCTACCTTACATCTCCCCCTTAAAAATTGACAATTAGTTCATCATTTTTTTAACTCCCCCTATCTAAATGCTTATAAAAAGATAAGGTTAAGAGTTTTACCTCACCTACCATGGCCAATAAAATGGCCCGAATGGTGGTGGTGGATGCCACATCGGATGGGGCTCCCATCCGTAGCTTGGAGGCCCGGGCATTGGCGCCGGTCTCCAATCTGGTGGTCGACGTGCGGCGGGTTCGTCGTTTGTTCGCCGTCTCGTCGGTCTTCTTGTTCTCCTCCTTGGTCTACTCCTTGGTTCTCCCAACTTGAGTTGACCAGCCTTGAGCTTGTAGGTCCAGTCCTTTGTGTTGTAATTATCCCTGAACCCTACAAAATAAGATTCCAATTCTTTTTTCGGTATCCAAGTGGGCTTGGATCCGGATCTGTTAGCGGATGTCCTTGATGGAGATCCTTTCTCAATCTTAGGGCTATATAAATCATCTACTTTGTTGATTAGTTTGTTAGAGTTTTCCCTAAGACATGCAATTTCTTTTTCTATAGTATTCATCTTAGTCTTTAAATCAGAAATTTCTATTTTTAGACTAACATTTTCCTCAATCAATTTATTATTTTCATTGATGAGGTCTTGATTTTCTAATAATAGGTTATCATTTTTAGGACTAGCTTCTATGTCCTTAAGTTATTTTTCTAACCTATCATTTTTATTTTTAAGAAAACTAATGTTCTTTTTCATGCTTTTATTTTCTATTTTTAGTGATTTACTAATCTTAAATAGTTCATTAAAAGCTTCTTGTAAATCGAGATTTACCTCATTGTCGCTGTCGTCGCTTCCGCTTTCGCTGTCGCTGTTGCTTCCTCTGGCCATGAAACCAAAGCAAGCGGTTTCTTCCTTTTCTTCTTCCTCTGAGCTGGAATCGTCCCAAGTGGCTTGGAACACCTTCTTCTTAGATTTCTTTTCCTTTTCCTTTTTCTTCTCCTTTTTGAGAAGAGGGCACTCTGGTCGTAGGTGCCCTTTCTCGTTGCAATGGTAGCAACGTCTCGGGCTTTCCTTCTCCTTTTTCTCTTTCTTTAATTCCCTATAAAACTTGGAAAAATTTTTAAGTAAAATTCTAAAGACTTCGTCGTCGGAACTTACCTCGCTATCCGACGCGGCTCTGAAGGCAAGAGTCTTCTTCAGTTTGGGTTCCAGTGTATCCTTCTTCTTCTGCTTCAACTTTGTCTCGTAGGCCATTAGATTGCCTAGGAGATCTTTCATGTTGAGCTCCTCTACTTCGTTCGCCTCCTCGATGGCGGTGACTTTCTGTTCCCACTCCGGTCCAAGGGAACGAAGAAGCTTCCCCTTGATGAAGGTCTTCCCTAAAGCTTTTAAATTATTTACTATGAGAGTGAACCTAGTGTTCATCTCACTTAAAGTTTCGTTAGATTTCATAGAAAAAGCCTCAAATTCTTGTGAAAGTAAATTGAGTTTAGAAGTTTTTACCTTAGAGGTACCTTCGTGAGTTACCTCAAGTGTGTGCCAGATCTTGTATGCGGTGGCGCATTGCGAGATTCTGTTGAACTCCTCCGAGCTGAGCGCGCAATACAAAGTATTCATTGTTTTCGCGTTGAGAGAGAGCTCCCGGATCTGCTGCTGCGAGTATCCTCCGGCTGGTTTCTCTGGGATGTCGAACGGGGTCTCGCATCTGGCCCAGATCGTGAAGTGAGTGGCTTGAAGCCAGGTCTTCATCCGCAACTTCCAGTAGGGGTAGTTGCTCCCGTCGAAGAACGGCGGACGGGTTGTGGACTGCCCCTCGGAAATCCTGCTTGTGGAACAGCTTCCCTCCATGATCTTCTTGCCGGGTGTTACTCCGAATTTGCAAGAACCTGCTCTGATACCAATTGTAGGTTCGGGCCCTACTAGGAGGGGTGAAGTAATAAAATGCGGAAATAAAATATAAAGCAATCTCACAAAAAGAAAACCAATAACACAATGTACACAATTATTTTTAGGTGGAAACCCAAACCGGGTGAAAACCACCACCTAACCCTCTCGAGTTAGGATTTTCCGATCAACCTAGTTGATCAAATCCACTAACCGAATCACTTTAAAACGAGGGTGATTCAACCTCAGTACAACCACGCTACAAGTACGAGTGTAGCGTTCCTCAACCCCTTCTCTCCACGAGAAGGATTTTGTCCCACGAAGGAGACGGGACTTCGCAAAGCGAATACCCAACCAAAAGACAAAGATAAAATAAACAAGTCCTATAGAGCCAACAAAGTAATTATGAACCTAAGCTTCTATAGGAATTAGGATGCTTCCCTTTGAAAGGAGTGCGTCGGCGACGCGGTGCGTGTGCCACGCGATGGCGCAACGTCGCTCTCGTAGACAACGGCGGGAGAGCGGGTACGCAAAGCTTGATGCTCTCAAGATGTAGAACTTGAGCTTAGAGAGCAAGATCTTTTCTGGACACAAAAGAGTGTGAAAGTGTGTAGCTAAGTGTATACAAGTGTGTGTTGGTGTGTCAAAGGCTCCCCCTTATTTATAGAGGCCTTAGGAAGGCTTTGGAAGGCTTAGGAAAGGTTCTATAGCCGTTGGGAACAAAGTCCAAGAGAATCAGGCCGAAATCAGGACAATGATTACATTTGACAAGGTTATCAGACGTCTAACTCTGGCATCAGACGTCTGGAAGGCCACTTTAAGACGTCTGATTTAAAGGTCAGACGTCTGATTCTATGCGGGTTCCCTCCTGACTTGCATCAGATCTAAACATGGTTTTTACGCAAGTCCATCAGACGACATACAGGACGTCTGGCACTTGTCAGGACGTCTGGAAACCTACTTTTACTGTGGGAAAGGATTTTCCAAATGTTGCAACGGCTAGAAAATCTCTGAGAAGAGATTTTGGGTCAGCCGAGGCATAACGGTCATTTATCAGACGTCTGGAAAGGCCTAAGGACGTCTGATAAGGCTCTAACGGTCACAATCTTGAGTGCCTGCTATGCTAGCCAACGGTCCACTATCTGGACGTTTGGCAAGTCCATCAGACGTCTCATAAGACGTTTGGTATAAGGTCTGGACGTCTGATTTCTTCAGACAGAATTAGTTATGTCCAGCCTAACAGATATCAGACGTCTGAAACAGCAGTCAGACGTCTTAAAATACTTTATCAGACATCTGATTTTGGAATTAGACGTCTGGAAACTTTGTTTGAACCCTATATTGGTTTTCTAAGTTCTCTACAGAAAACCTAAGTATCCTAGGATTGTGCAGGTGTTCCTAGGACTACTGTTAGGGTACTTTGAGGCTCTTTAACAAAATATTCTAAGGAAATAAAGAGCAACAAAAGAAACGAAAAATACAACAAGTATAAAAGAAGGAAATCTATCCTATTCTTCATGTTTTCTATCTTCAATCTGTCGCTCCACGCGAACCTCCTCTGTTCTTCATCAAGCTCCTCCAATCTATCCCGGATGCGAGCTCGAGTTCCGTCTAAACACGTCCACATTTGCAATTGACCTGAAATCTATGACTCAAATTGCAAATGTTAAATAACACGTGTTTTGTTATCATCAAAACAAATGATCGTGGTGCTCTAGCACCAACAGGTAGTTCCTGTAACTTTATATGTACACATATGATTAAGGTAGGGCCTCTATTCTTTGATGCCATGTGTGTTTTCAATTTGCACTCTGCTTGTTTTCCTATGCCTTTGCTGATTAGAACTTGATATAGCATACTTTCAAGGTTATTGGCTATTTTGTGCAACATTAATCAGTTATTTTAGGTCTCTTTATGTATTATTTACATGTTTGATTGAATGTTGACATGAAAAAATCCATATCTTTCTCGAAAAGAATCCCATACATAATTTTATATGGTTATGTATTACTTCAATTCTCTATTCTGTAATTCTGTGCTTTGTAATTTGTTGGGTCACTTTATGTACTATTTACATGTTTGATTGGTAGCTGACATAAAAGAAATGCCGTATATGCAATTCATCTAGTTATTTACTACTACAATTCTCTATTTTGTCTATGAATTAAAATCTAAGAATAGTCAATTTTTTCCTTTTTTAGGCAGCAACAATTGTTGTCAAGGACTCTGTTGAACCAATGTTGGAAGAGTATAGGCCACCGGGAATATCCTCTCTAAAGTTCAGCAAGTTCTCTCTAGGAACTGTGGCACCTAAAATTGAAGGTTTGCTGAATATGGATTTAGTTCTCGATGGCTGGCAATTTGATTGGTTTTTTTCTTGAGTGACTAATATTTTGGTAGTTGTTTACTACCATCATATTGTTTTGTTTTCGTTTTTCTTAGAGGTGAAAGGATGACTATCTTTGAGATCAATAGATATGCACATGAAGGAAAGCTATGGGAACCAGAAGAAAACTACCCTATATTGAAGACTGCCAAGACTTCAATAAAGATTGAGCTCCTGGAACAACATTTCTGCATAAGCTCAACTTTCCCTCAAAATAACCCTATTCTTTTGACTCCAAACAAACAAAAAAAAGAGCACCATGCCTTTTCAGCAAAAGCAACAATGGGAAACTTATAGCGATGCCTTCTCCAATTTGGACATGTAATAAAGATACCTGGTGAAACATGCCCTCCCGAAAACTTTTACTGAAAGCCATTTGCACAATTAGATCATTTCAATAAGTTGTTGCTCTCACCAAACATCCTTCATAAGAGATCGAGAAAAAAGAATGTATTCACACTTTTGATTTCTTCTGCAAAAGCAACTGATGGGTCCTATCCACGCTCTAGGCTCAATCAGCCCTATGTACCTTCATCGGAAGGCAGCTTTTTCACAACAACCACATGAAGATCTTCACCTTTAGAGTATATTCAGCAGATTAACATGTTGGATGAGGGATCCGTGAGGAATATTGGCTACTTGTATGAAGTCCGAACTAGTTGTCCCAGAGTTGACTTCTTTCTCTTTCTTGATCGATCCACACTCATGTTTTAGACCTAGCTTAGAACATCCATACTTTGGAGATCTTACATTCTACCTTGTTTAAAGAATTTTTTGCCTTGAAATTCAGAACATACTTTTGTAATTACTTGTTTCATTTTTCGCTTGACCACTTCCGATTGGGGTTCACATCTTGAGTGCATGAATAGTATTAATGGCAATCAACTAGCATACAAAAACTTCCAAGCCAATCTCACTGGCTTTTTTGGCCAATCCATGGCTAATGTGCATTGTACTGATTAAGCGGGCAGGTGAAAAGGAAATATCCAACTCTTTGCAAGTTCCTAGGCCACCGTCAGGACATCGAGGAGGAAAATATTGTGTTACCGAAAAAATCCACAGTATGTTGGTCCAAGAGCCACGAAAGGAAAAACGTCACTGATCAGCTACCCAGCAACACAACGTTAGGCTGGACCAGTAGCACACTTTTGATGCATTTTCAAGCGGTAATTGAAACAAGTGCCGGGAAAACAAAGGATAAGGGATGCTCAACTCAACCTGATATCACTCCAAAAACAAAGAACTAGTTCCGACGTTCAGTATAGCACAAAAAGGACATAGGAAACTTCTGGAGTATTCTAGTGATCCCTTTTTACAAGAGAGTGAAAGCCTCTCAATACCATCCTTTGTGCTTTTCAAGTAAGAATTCCAATCATAACATGAAAAGAAGATCCTTCTATCTTCAGACCCTGTGATGCTTCTCGCTGCCTTTATTAATAGGGCATCATTTATTGTTCATAAATGAAGCACCTCAGTACAACCTCTAATTAATACATATTTTGATGATCTTACAAAATATCCTTAATAAAAATCAAGGGATTTTTACGTAAAGGTTACTAAAATCTTTTAAAATTAATTAAATGGCATTCAATTAACTATATTTACAGATATGTTATTGAAAAGTAGTGTCATTTTCATATTTGTCACTTCGTTAGTTATAATCGTTAAACTTAACGATTTTGGATTGAAATATAATAAAAAATTATTTTTTAGTATTCAAAATTTTTTGTCATCAAATTTTATTTTTTTAATTTTCACCTCCTATTCTTGCTAGTTCACCTTTCTTCCTCATCACCTTTGATCACCTCCTCCACCCCCACTTTCTAATCTCCGATCACCTCTTCTGTCCCCTCGCTTTAATGACCACCTCCTTCTCCCAAGGCGACGACCCTGCCCTCGCCCTCTGTCATTTTCTTGCCGTTTGCAGTGGCACTCTTCTTCAACTTCTCACCGTTCATGATGATGCCTTTCTTGGGCTTGTGGTTGAAGAGGCACCCAAAGATGTTGTGGTACTGGTGGGCTTCGGGGACCTTTTCGATGTTGTCTTAGGAGGAGGAGGTGGTGGTTAGAGTGGGGGTGAAGGGAGATGGTCAGAGGTTAGAGAGTGGGGGTAGAGGAGGTGGTTAGAGGTGAGGAGGAAGGGAGGTGGACTAAAGAGGAGAGGTAGAGAGGGAGGGGGTGAAAATTAAAAAAATAAAATTTGAAGATTAAAAAAAAAAACTCAAGGATTAAAAAATAATTTTTGAAAAATAATTTCTTATTACATTTCAGTCCAAAGTTGTTAAGTTTAACGATTATGGTTAACAGAGTGGCAAATACGAAAACTGTGCTACTTTTTTAATGGTATATCTGTAAATATAGTGAATTGAATGACATTTAAGTAATTTGAAAAGATTTTAGTGGCATTCACGTAAAAATCTCAAAAATCAAAGATATTAGTTTAAACTATTATGTGTGCTATATTTGTATAACTAGCTTTGTAGGCACACGAATCGACTTTCAAGACACATTGCGGATTCAAGTCACTCTTGCCATAGGTCCTAGGTTATCTTCTATTCCTAAAAAAAGTTGTGATTTTCTTTTATTATTGAGTCTAGATACATTGTAAAAATAGCCCCAATAAGTCTCCTAGACCTAAGTAGCTCACATATAACCTCTCGACACTTGGGCAAATCTTTTAGACTAAGTTTCAAACTTCAATGCAAAATAAATTTTCAAATGAAATGTCCAACATATCTTCCAAACGTCTGGTACTCCATTTTAAGACGTTCAGGCAAATGATCGGATGTCTCTTGTCAAAATATCTTGTCTCTTTAACATTAGGTTTAATTTAATCCTAAATCTCAACTTGTCATTTCTAATCTCCCTTTTCAACCTTTGAGAAATCTCTCTTGTGGCAACCATTGTCATCAGACATCTAGACTTGACTTTGGATGTCCAAACACCTCCTCAGACGACCAATAGAGAGATGTTAAGGTTAAATTTAATTCCAAATCTTGACTATCGGGCCTAATCTATTCTCAACTTTTGAAAAAATAGTTTCTTGAGGTAATTATTGCTACCAGACGTCCAATAGCCTCCTTAGACATCCTCCAGACATCTGATGATTAAGAACGAGTATCCTGTAGAAGATCTAATACATTAGGGAGAGTTCTAGGAACTTTTCCTCTTAGTTTTAGACATCTAACTCTAGTTCTAGGCATCTGATATGCCCCTTTCTAGACATTTGACCTTAGGATCACAAGATCCAAACAAAGTTAGGAACCACACCTCTCATAATTAGATGTCCAGCCTTTTGACCAGGTGTCTTATTTGTTTACATTAGATATTTTATAAATTTTACAGGCGTCTGATTGTGATGTCATAATTAATTATTATTCTTCACTCAGAGATTTCGACCAAATCTTTTTGGATTTCTTTCCAATGGCTAGGAAATTTCTCCCAAGCCTTCTTGAACTTTCCTTTGGCCTCTATAAATATAGATGAGCACCCCTTGGCCCAAAACACACCATTGGAGATCAAAACACACTCTCTACTAAAATTTCCTCCAAGTAATTATTGTTCAAAGCTCTGAGTTGCCCTACTCTCATTTGAGTGCTCATCCCTCATGCATCACTCCATTCCTTCTTCAACCTTCAGGTAGTATACTTTACCTATAGTAGCTTGGTTAAATTTCTCCTTATTGGGGGCTCTATAGGCTGTGCTAATATTCAATTTTGTTAGTAGGTAATTGTATTAAGGTGTTCGACCTGTTGGATCCCCTTCTTTTCATGCTGGAAGGGTAAAACTTCCGTTTCGGAATCGGAGGTGGGTTTGTACTTGAGAGACATCACCCTTGTTCAAAGTGGTGTGAATAGTATTTTGTTGATCGTGTGGTGATGGTGAAATCCTAAGTTGGGTCGACTTAAGTGGTGATTTTTATTCGGTTGGAGTTTCTAGCTAAAAATCTTTATGTACCTCGTGTGATTATTACCACAATTACACTATTCATCCCCTTTAGTGTACTTTCACTTTGAACTTCCCTTAGGCTGCGCTTGGCAGTGGGATAACTCCCATCCTGGGATAGAATAAGAGAGGGATAAGTTGGGAAGGGTATTTATTTGGGGGATGGGATAAGTAGTGGGATAAAAATGATTGATATGGTGACATCAAGGTTTTAAATGTCGATTTCAATGTCATTTCATTAAATTTCTAAGTGTGCATTTTAGAGGCATGCTAAGGGCATGCCATGGAGACTCATATTTTTGACCACAAATTTCGACAATTTTGATACCCTGAAAATAATTCATTTCGGAGGCATGACAGTGGCATTGCATGTTGATGCATGCTTACAGAAATGACATCATGTCATCTTTTTCCCTTTCCTCACCTTATCTCTTTTCCTACCCTAACCCACCCCTTACTCCACCAATAGACCCTTTATCTTGAACCTTTTCCCCTCTTCCGTGTGACCCAATAGAGATCCAACACCTCTCATTCATCTTCCCTGCGAGGCGTAAGCCATAGTGCCACTACCATCGAAGTAACCGAACCCGCTACTTTGACCACTACAGCAACATGCAACAACCATATCTACACGTAAGAGTAGAGTAGTGGCCAGTAGGCAATAACATGCTTTGAAATGGTTGTGTTAACTGACATATCATCGAAATAGTTAACATGGTTGAAATTTTCAAATATAGTTGACACCAATGTTTTAAATATTGATATCGATATTGTATTGACAAGTTAAAGAAGGGATATATCAGGGATATATTGCTGATATCAGTGAATTTTGGGGAAATCGTTCAAAAAGATTCAAAATGTCCCAAATTTAATGAAAATTAACATTTTAATAACTAGTATATCATGAAGAAATGCGTAGAAGATAAAAATCATAAATTTTGAATGAAAATATAATAGAAATGCACTAGTCGTATATCGACAAAGTCATACATTGAAAAGAAAATGTACATAACATGATAATAATTGAAAAATGTTCATAGTAATACTACTCACCGAAGAAATGAAATATCAATAGTGTCAGAGTATCAATAGACCACACAAAGTACGGAAGTACTAGCCAATGCCACCAAATCAATACTAGGTTGAGCTTTGACCTGGCTTGATACCACTCCTTCGATTATCATCCTTTATTCGTAGTGCTCTTAGCATATTCACAGTATGACTCCTACGTCATGTAGCTATATTGAGTATTGTATTCATTGATGTATCATTGATAGTCTTCATTACTACAATATAGAAGTATTCCAAGATGTGGATATCGACTGTGACTGTCGGACGAGCTAGCTCCTGCTTTTAGTTTTAGATCTACCCTGAGTAGACTCATCTTGATGTCTTATTGAATCTGTGGACTCGATAAAATCACCTCGTTTCAGTGTAAAACCTGATGATTCACAAGGTTCACACTGTCTCATCGATGAACTTTGTGGTGGTCGAGGAGGAAGTGGTGCAGTAGAGTGGAAAGGTTGATAAGAAAATGATTGAGGACCTTGAGATGCAAAATACTCAGAGAATGTCCCATAGCCATAACTTGCAGATGCACAATCACTTTGGGTATTATCACTTTGGTGGCGAATATCATACCCATAGAAGGAACCATAATAAGGAGGGTTGGTGTAGCTGGGGAAGTAATTAGATGAACTTTACACCTCATCTTAGGTTTGGTACTAAGGGTTGGTGTAATGAGATCCGTAGCCACCATAGTAACTCGATGATGATGATCCTGGGTTACCTCCAAAGATTGATTCCATTGCTAGATTAAGGGATCTCATCGATGAACTTAAATCATCGATGGATATCATAGAACAGACTGAGGCGTACCCATATCCTGTCCTTACGTCATAGTCACGAGGTGGACTTGGCATGGGGTCTCCATTTATATTTATATATCTTTGTATGTATTCATGTTGGGCATCCTCTCTACTAGGATCTGGATGATGACATCCCTCATCTCCACCACTACTTTCTGCCTATGACTCGTCAACCATCATTACATTATCAGCTCTATCATCATCATCATCACCATTATGATGTGTCCATCGGCATGATAATTTAGTCTGTCGGCAAATCATGCATCTATTTGAGTTGCACAAGGCAGGGGAGAAGAAAAGAAATGAAGAGATTGCGTATCCATGTGAGTTGCACAAGTAGATAAAGATATGTGTCCGACATATCCCTCATATTGGTCACATATCACCATTTTAAGGAAAAATTGAATTGCAGTCCTTTGTATTTGGCGATATATCGTCGATATTATGGAAAAAGATATGGTACATGATATCGATATGCTTTAACCTGTCGATATTGATACATCGGTGATGTATCGCCAATATGTCAAACTTTGGCTACACCCCTGTATTTTGATACCCCTACCGTGTCAATATGGTCCTTCGCCCAAAAGCTCTCATTTCGTCGACATGTCGAGGATATCTTGATCACTGCTATTAGAATGATTAGGATTGTATTGAATTTATATAATTGTGTTAAAAAAACTTGATAAACACTTAAACATTAATTCTATTAAAAAAAAAATTTAAACATTGAATCGTTCGATGTAATAATTTAACTCTATAAAATATGCAGATCATACAATCATAAAATCAGTTAATTTACTATAAACTCATGGATATGCAAATGTAATCGTTAAAATCCACAATAGGATCGAAAGCTAATGATTGTAGCTTAAATCTAGCTTAGAGAATAAGAAACAAATACTATTTAACTTTGGAGAAACTAAATTACCTTAAAGATCTAACACATAAAGAGAAAAACTTGCAAGAGTTCTTATCACTCCAACAAGTAGTAATGTCCATATTTAGGTTACTAAGTTGCCTATGCTAACCTTAAAATATGGTAATAGCCTAAGAATCATACCTAGTACCATCTATTTTGTTGATATCATCAACATATTGCTTTGATATTTGGCAAAATATTAATGACACTTTTGCATTTCAACATTTCATGTATGTCGATATGGCCTCACTTCAGAAAAGGTCATTTTGCTAACATGCTGTGGGTATGCCGTTGGCATTTAGAATATTGGGTGATGTGATGTTAGTGGATTGTCTTTTAATATTATGATTTGGTGTGAGTGGGTTGATGTTATATAGTAAATGTATTTTAGTGGATATATTATATTGGAGTGGGTATATTTTAATATATATATTGTTATTGATGTGTTGCAATTGGATAGTTTGAAAGTAATATATCTTAATAGATGATGTTGATTTGATAGGGTGGGATAAGTTGAATCCCTTTTGACTTAATTTCTTGTGCATCCTTTTGACTTTGGGATAACTCTTGAGTTATTCCACTACCAATGGGCCCTTAGGGATAGGCTAGCAGGCATCTTCAAATTGTATGAATGTAGGATTTCACCTTCTCAGAAGTTCCGTTCC
The DNA here is from genome assembly GCA_037157565.1 of Thalassia testudinum. Classification (NCBI taxonomy): domain Eukaryota; kingdom Viridiplantae; phylum Streptophyta; class Magnoliopsida; order Alismatales; family Hydrocharitaceae; genus Thalassia; species Thalassia testudinum. The sequence continues at coordinate 20,525,994 of JAZHRO010000013.1, forward strand.
TTACTCCACCTCTTCAGAACATAGAGGATTGATGTGAAATATATTACGTTACAATCTATCTCCACTTCTTGAGAAATCTGCCTTTTCTCCACCTTTGTTGGAACATAGAAGATTCATGTAAAATACATCATGTTACTGTGGAGATTTTCGAATAATTAAGTGCCACGTCACATCAGCCACGTGGTAGTGTCTAGTGTGGGGGTGTGATGTGTAGGTATGTGTTTTAGCAAACTTGGTTTAGGATTGATTATTTTCCAAATAGATTTTGTGTCAACTTGTGGCTAATTTATTGAGTCTAGGTTTGGTTGTTTTAAGAAATAAGATGAGTGATTTGTTAAGATTATGATTTGATTTGATTGAGATTGGTTAGAGACCAAATCTCTTTATTTGTTCCTTGAGTTACAATAATATTTTCTACTTCAAAACTCCTTTCTTTCTTCTTCGCCATTGACTCCTCTCTCTCTCTCTCACCCCGCTCTCCACGCACCATTATTGGACTCCACGTCACCCAGGTACATTACATTATAGTCTATCTATCTCTAAGGTCCCATTTGGATGAAGGTTAGTGTTTTCCCCTGGAGAAAGTTAGGAAGGGTAAGTTGTAGAGGTAGTGGTGTAAGTGGTGGGTTACATATGATAGATTGATTGATATGTTATAAGGTTGCATGTTGATGTGATTTATATATATAGAGAGAGTTGTAGTTGTTTTATATTTAATATTGGGTTATTTTATTATTATTATAGTTGAAGGAAATGCAGCATCTATTTCATAAAGAAAATCCTACACCTCTTTTATACATAGAGGTGAGAAAAAATATTACAGGATTCTAAATAGAAATAAAAATAACATAAACTCTTATAACATAATGGAGCACTCCCCTCAAGTTAGAGTATATATATCAACCATGCTCAGCTTATTTCTACACTTCTCAAACAAGGGGTGTGAAAAAGGCTTGGTGAACATGTCTGCAGTCTGCTTTGACGAGGCTAGACAGGAGGTGCGGAGTAGACCTCGTTGAATCAAGCTCCTAGTATAATGATAGTCTATCTCTACATGATTCGTCCGTTCATGAAACATGGGGTTATTAGCTATATACGTGGTAGCCCTATTAGCACAGTACATTTCCATAGGCTCGTCAATAATAACATGGAGATCATTCAGTAATGACTGTATCTAGATCATCTCAGTATATGCTATAGCGCGATACTTTGACTCAACACTACAACGTGACACCATGCTTTGCTTCTTACTCTTCATGTCACCAGATTTCTTGCAACAAAGATGAAGAAACCTGTAGTAGACCTCTAGTTCCCAATATCACTTGCATAGTCAGCATTAGAGTACTTAATAATAGTCATAGGAGCTCCTCTCCGGAAAAGAAGTCTTCCTTGATATACCTCAACACCTGCATTACTACTTACCAATGCTCATCTGTAGGCCTGTCTAGAAATTGACTCAACTTGCCCACTGCAAGACTGATATCTGGCTTAGTGATTATTAGATAGAGCAATTTTCCCATAAGTTGCTTGTATGCCTTCTTATCCATCAGTCGAGTAGACTCATCAAATAGGTGAACTTTTGGATCCATAGGGATATTTACTCCCTTAGACCCAAGCATATTTCCCCTGTAACCCAAAGCATATTTCCTTTGGGACATAACAATCCCTTGATTGCTAGTGGCAATCTCAATACCAAGGAAGTAACTGAGTCTCCTAAGGTTCTTTATTACAAACTGTTGTGCCAAATACTCATTGACCTGGGATACACCATCCATGTCATCACCTGTGAGAATCAAATCATCTACATACACAAGTAGAGCCACAACAACCCTACTAGTCTTCCTTATGAACAGAGAGTGATTAGACGAAGACCTCTGTAACCCAATCACAGACAATGCCTCTGATAGTCGCTGGAACCATGCTCTGGGATTCTGCTTTAGGCCATAGATTGCCTTGTGTAATTTGCACATACACTCCCCCTAAATCTCGAAACTTGGGGGCTGCTGCATATATATCTCTTCCTGAAGATTACCATACAAGAATGTATTTTTGATATCCAGCTGATGAAGTGTCCAACCATAGTATACAGCCACCAAGATAAGAATATGAACAGTAGAAAGCCGAGCCACTGGCGAGTGTCAAAGAAATTCACTCCGTAAGTCTAAGTGAATCCTTTGGCCACGAGACGGGCCTTGTATCGAGAAAGAGATCCATTAGGGTTGTATTTTAAGGCAAAGGCCCACCTTGCTCCAACAAGATGTGCACCAGCAGGTAACGAGGCCAGCTCCCAGGTGCCCCTGTCACGAAGAGCAGCTATCTGCTTCTCCATTTTAGCCTTCCAATGTGGACTTAGAAGTGCCTGCTGATAGGATGTAGGTATCTTAGAACTAGACATAGTAGCTATAAATGCATGAAACACAACTCCTAGAGAATGAGTAGATATTGCACTCAAAGCCACACGATAATGAGCACATGACCGAGGGACCTTCTAAATAGCAATAGGCATATCATCAGTGCTCATGGAAACATGACATGGAGAAACATCCACAGGCAACACACTCTCAGTGGTCTCAACCTTCACACCTGTTGGCACTGCATCTAAAGGAGCTTCCTCTTTGTGGATATCTGTAACTGTAGGAATCTCTTGAGTAGTAGTCTCCAGGTTATCACCATTATCCTGAGAGGATTGTGGAATAGACAAAGGAGGCTTCTCCCTATAGACAACTGCTAACTAATAAGTGTGACCCTTAAAAGTTCTTTCATCTGCTGGTACTGGCTTGAATGTGCTGGCAGATGGCCAGTAGCCTGAGAAGAACTGCTACTATCTGTGAATATACCAAATGGTATAGGAGCAACTGGCACATAAGCATACTCTGGCACACTCGGCACCTGCCTGGCAGCAGCAGAAAAATAAGGTACTGCTTCATGAAAGGTGACATCTACACTAATATAATGCTTCTGGTGCACGGGATCAAAATATCGATACCCCTTCTGAGTATAAGAGTAGCCAAGGAACACACACTTGACTACTCTATGTGTTAATTTATCTCGCCCAGGTCAAAGAAGTTGTATAAAAGTCACACACCCAAATGTCTTGGGTGGAAGATCAAACAACTCAGCATCTGGATACAACACCTGCCATGGTGCCTGCTCATGGATCATTGAGGAGGGCAATCTATTAATAAGATAACAGTCCGTGAGAATTGCATTTTCCCAGTAGTTATATGCCACATTGTTATGAATAAGGAGAGCTATGTTCATATTAAGGATTTGCCTGTGCTTCCTCTCTGCAACCCTATTCTGCTGAGAGGTGTGGGGACATTAGGTTGATGAATTATGCCATGCAAACTATAGAAATCAGCAAGTCGGCGAGTACAAAACTCCAATACATTATCTGATCTAACAGTCTTGATGCAGACATTAAACTGATTTTTTATCATTAACACGAATTTCTCAATCAAGGAACCTACTTCAGACTTGTTCTTCATAAGAAACAACCAAAATAGTCGGGAAAAATTATCAACCACAATCAAATAATACCGATATCCTGCTTTATCAGGAGTCCAATTGGGGCCCTGAACATCAAGATGCACCAACTGAAAACATGAAGACGTACATGGTCCAGTAGCAGCAGGAAAGAAAGATTTATAGTGCTTCCCAAGTTGACATGCATTACAGGAAAGCTATGTAGTTGGGGACATATGTGGAATAAGTCTGCATAACTGTTCCAAAGATGGATGGCCAATCTATTTCATAAAGGAAATCCTACACCTCTCTTATATAGAGTGGTGGGGAAAAATATACAGGATTCCAAATAAAAATAAAAATAACATAAACACCCTCATAACATAATGTAACAATTATTTTGTTAGAAAGTGGAGTAAGGTTAGATGTAAGTGAATATGTTATAAGTACAACATTGTGCTGCTATTTCTTGTGAATCGTGCCTGCACCATATTACTATTTATGTATTATTCACTTGCCCTTGTCACATTAGCTATCCCATGGACTTATCCCTCAACTAAATAGGGCTTAAGAGATTAGAAGATCATCACTCAATGTTGCACTTCTAATTCCATGAAGCTCGGATATTGGCATGTGCCAGCTAGCGTGGATGATTTATGAGTGCCTAATTAAGGCTGCCCTCAAAGCAAAACCTCCAGCGGTTGCCTCTCTTTGTAATTGTATCTCTCAATTTGCTGGTTTTAGTTATCGAGAAAGTGTTTGTTTGGACATGGTTCCTTCCGTTTGCAATACTTGCTTCTAAGTGGTGAATCCCTTAGTTTTTGGGAAAGGTATCTTGAACATAGCTCCTTCTAATTAGATCATTCACTTCTAATTTGAACGGGAGAATCCCTGTGAGGGAAGGGGAGAAAATTACTTTTTAGGAACCATCATTTTAGAGCACATATTTAAAAGGGTTGTCTCTTTTCCATGTAGCCATCTTAGTTTCTAGAATAGCCCTATCAAATTTAATTCCCCAAGTTGAAACTGCAAGAGTATTTCAGTCCATTTATATTCCTAGTTGAACTTTTCATGTAATTTTTTCGTTCCTACACTTTATATAGGAGAGGTTAGGATTCTAGGTTTCAATAAGACACTATATTTTTCTCCAACATAGTATCGAAGTGGGTTTAGGGTTGGAAAATGAAACCTTAATTCTTCTTTTCCGTTTTTGCTTTTCCTTCCTTCCTTTTTGGTTGCCACCAACCTCAGCCAGGCCCAAAAGAGGCCTCCATCGTCAACCTCTGGCCCGTTGGTAGGTCCTAGCAGCAGGCCTACCTGAGTTGCCTGATTGGAAACCCTCTAGCTGTCGCTGCCTACCCTCCAACAGCCTTTAGCCATGGTACAACCATCTCCAAGGTTGTCTCCGCTATTGTTGCCGCTGTCTCTACTGTTGCTGTTGTTGCCTTTCCTTTATTCATGTGATCGTTGTTCTTGCATCGTTCTGGCTGACCAGCATCCCCCTAACCTCCACAATGACTCCTGATCGGTTCTGTGGCCCAATCTTGGTCTTGTGCCACTACCTTTTCTCATTTAAGTATTGAGCGAAGCATCTGCTCTGATTTTTGGGCACTTATTGTTTCTCCTGTGAGAGTCGTGGTCCTCAGTGCCGCTGCCAAAGGTCTTCTTGGGTCATTGTATTGTCGCCTTGACCTGAATCTGACTAGTTGCAACCCCTCCTGAGATTCTAGGGTTGGTCTTCAACTATTGCTTTACCTCTACAAGGTTTGCCTTAATCTTCATTGCCAAGTTTCATCTCATTCAATTGATTCTAACCGCATTTAATGATGCAACTGGTCTTCACCTTATCAGATTAGTTTTTGGTGAACTTGTCTGTCTCTTATCTTGTGCGGATGGTGTGCATGCACATGAACTATGTGTCGCAAGATTTCTTACGTGTATCATGTATGCCTACTGTGTGTCGCGCTCTATGGATGATTTGAGTTGTGCACCCTATCGGTGAACTTCAACTGCCATATGGATGATTTGAGTTCGCTTCTCTATCCTTTGCATTTGTAGTGCACGCTTCTGTACGCGAGATCATGAATTCTTGCTTGATTGCCAGTCCTGCTATTCTCATGGCAGACTTGAATCTTCGCTACTGACTACTTGGGATTGTTTCCCAAACTACTTGATATTGTCTCTCGATTGCTGCTTGCTTGGGATCATCTCACTTTTGCCTACTACTACTTGGGGCCATCTCTTGTCTCTGCCTGCTTTTAACTACTGCTTGGAATTGTCTCTTATACTATTACTACTGTTTCTATTTGAGATTGTCTCCTAGTGCTTGCATGCTCTTGCTGGTTGCTTGCTTCTCAAACCAGAAGATGTCCTGAGTGACGGAGTTTTCGTTTCATCTACTTAGGTTTGAGAATTTTAGTCAATGTTATATTCTGAGTTGACTTTTTATGTAATATTTTCATCCCTACTCTCTATATAAGAGAGCTTAGGGTTCTTGTTTTCATTAAGACACTATTTTTGTCCAACAGAAACAATTGCAACTTGTTGCTTGAATTTCCTCTTAAATATAACTGATGTATGCAGCTAAATTATTACTGACTGGTAATATGCTCTTCAACTGTAGCCAAGTTACAAACTAATTATTTAGAACCTTTTCATAGTTGTAATCGTAAAAATTTAGAGCTTGTTTGTCAAAAAATGGTTTAGTAATTCTTGATCCAATCTGAAACCTTGTGATATCAGAAGGATTGAATGCTTTTGTTAAAACTGATAAATGACATCAAATCCTTGTTGTTGTTGACTGAATGAGCTCCCTATAGTTAAATTTTGAAGCATGTTGGTTGGTTCTAATTTGCCATGCATCGGTTTTTATTGCTGGTGATGGTAGTATTTGAGTCAACTTATTGAAGTTGTAGGACCAAGTTTTGTTTCTGATGGTTTTTTCTTTTATTTGGAGTCTCTTCACCGTTATATAGGCTTGACAAGTTGGCATACCTTTTTACTGCATTTCCCCTATATAGGTATACGTGTCCAAAGTCTCAAGAAAGGTCAAATTATCATGGATATTGACTTCCGCTGGGGTGGAAATCCAAGCATTATCCTGGCAGTTGAAGCACTAGTTGCAGCCCTTCCTATTCAGGTCTGCAATTTGATTCTGTTATTCTTGCTGTTGTTCTGTTTGACTATACATCTGATTGTTCGGGAGTGAGATGCTTTTTTTCTGTCATTGGTTCCTTAGAAGTGCATTTTTCCTCTTCATTTTCTTAAATTTTAACATATACAATTTGTGCTACTGTAGCTGAAGGATCTTCAGGTCTTTACCATTATACGTGTTATCTTTCAACTTTCCGAAGACATCCCTTGCATCTCTGCTGTTGTAGTTGCTCTGCTCGCAGAGGTATTGGCTACACTTCATATAATTTCTTAGGATTAAGCTATCATTCTTTATCTGAATAATGAACCTTCTATGCCCTAGGATTTTAGCTGTTATCATTTATTGGTTGCTTTACCAGTGTGTTTTTTTTTCTCTTCTTTCTTGGAAAGGGTGAAGGGTAGCCACTTGAGGCCAGTAGCCTCCTAACTTTATTAAAAGGCCATTAAGCAGTTACTTGAGTACTCTTTAAATATATCCCTGCAAACTATAGACTTAGTGTTTTATTTAGTTTTTACATTTATTTGTAAGAGTGTGTCGTACACTTTTTGTCTATCTTGGGGTTGCATTATAATTTGCCCATTTTCTCTCTATATATAAAGAGAGGTTGGGCTTTCATAATGAAATAAGGCATTTCATTTCTTGCCATTTGGTATCGGAGCAGCGGTCTTAGACCGGTGCCCTAGATACCCCATTGAAATAAGCCACCAAGACCTCCACCCTCACCCTAACCCTAACCCTAGTGACATTGTTGGCAGGGCTCGCAGCTGCCGCCACCTCTCAACAGCGTTGTTGCTGCCACCAGGTAAAGAGAGGAGGGGGTGGTGGGGCTTCCAACACCTGCTGTTGTGCTAATAGGGGTGGCGCAACCCCTTCCCCATCACTACAATCACTGTTGACTATTGCTGTAGGGGGTGCGCCGACATTGAAAGGGGCTGCGCTGCCGCTGCCTCGCCTGAGTGCTGCCGTAGCTCTCGTTGAAGGTTGCTGCAGTGGCTGCTACGCCTCTAATCCTCCTATACTAATTGGTAGGGGTGCCTGCGTGCACTCTCCTCCCTCCTCTTGACCTCCTTGTGGGGTCCTAACAGGGAGAAGTGCCCCGTTCTCACTTGATCTCATCTAGAGAAGGGTTACTACACCATTCAAGTTGTACTTGATGCTCTGAAAAACCAATTTTAGATCGTGATTTGGTGATTTCTAGTTTGATTTTTGCTTTAGAGGGCTCTATTTTCATCTAGCGGGTAACTTAGGATTGCAAGATGGCATCCTCCACTTCTTCTATTAGTTCCGATTTGTCTGAAGTCACATTGGACACTTCTATAAACATTGGGGGATACAAGAGTCCATTTTTTGGCCCAATGATCAAGTTAGACAAGAATTCATAGTACTCCCAGATGTTCTTGATAACCGTTAGGGATCATGGTATGGAGCATATTTTGAGTCGGCCTGAGCCCGCCAAGAAAACATGAGCCAATGCCTCATGGGATTGCGATAATGCGATGGTCTGTGCCTGGATGATGAACTTAGTGATACCCAAGATTGGAGATGAGATTATGTACTATCCTACTGCAAAAAGGATGTGGGATTCTCTTAGTGAGAAACTCTCACAAGAAAATTTTCGCTCAGGTTTTCCAGATTTACCATGAGCTTTTCCATTTCCGTCAGGATGAGAAGACATTGGCCCAGTATTTCTCTCAGGTCAAGGGGTTATTGGAGCAACATAACTCCTATAGACTTGGTTGCACATGCTCCTCTTGGCGTGCTTTCAAGAGCGAGCTTGTAATTTCCTTATTTCTGTCTGGCTTGGGGCCAAAGTATGTTGTTGCATGGGACTAGATTTTGACGATAACTTACCTGCCTACACGAGGAGACATATAGCAGACTTAGTAGGATTACAGTTACTGTTGCTTCTATTGAGACTGCTAATCAGACGACTACATTGGTACCTCTCATGGTTCTTGGAGAGGAGCTCCTTCTACCCGTGGTCATGGCCCTGGATGAGGTTTAGTAGGCCGTGGTCCCAAGCCTTCGTGCACCTATTGTGGTAGACTGGGTCATGGTGAGGCTATGTGCTGGCAGAAGCATGAGAAGCCTATTATTGCTCACCAAGCGACAGAGACTACTACCATGGCTAACGCCATGAGCAAAGCAAAATTTGAGGAGTTATTACAGAGGTTAAATTAGGTATCCCAGCCTACTCTTCCAAAGACAATTGCAGTTGCCTCCTTAGGTATGGTAGATGCTTATTCATTGTCTGCATTTAATACAGGATATTGGTTGGTGGATTCAGGATCCTCACAGCACTTATGCAGCACTTTAGATGCCTTTTCGGACTTGAGATCTATCCCTCCAAGCAGGACAGTGCAGGTGGCAGATGGTAGATTGTCATAGATTGCTGGAAAGAGGGAGGTGTCCATTTCTTCTACCTTGCAGTTGTTGAATGTTCTTTATGTTCCAAATTTCCTATCTTCTTTCAATTAGTCGCATTACTAGGGAACTTAATTACAAAGTCATTTTTGATGCACGCTCTTGTGTCTTGTAGGACTGGCTCACGGGGAGGACGATTGGTGGAGGATGTGAGGAAGGAGAGGTGTACTGTCTAAGTAGCTCTCCTATTGCTACTAGTGGTTCTGTGTGTCAGGGGGAAACTACTTTAGTCACTGGATCTCCCATCTAGTTGCATCTTCGCCTTGGCCACTTTCCTATGGAGAGACTTAGACATGCTCTACCTCATATACCAGCCAATACCATCATCACTTGCGGTGTTTGCCAGCTTGGCAAACACCACCGTGCCAATTTCTCGTTTATTTTCATGATAGGTCATCTGCTCTGTTTGATTTAGTTTATATGGATGTGTGGGGTCCAAGTCAAGTTCCTGACCGTCTTGGACATCGCTACTTTCTTGTTCTTTTTGATGATTTTTCCAGTGTTACCTGGTTATTCTTGATGAAGAATAAATTTAATGTTGGAACTATTATTGAAAGCTTTGTTATGGAAGTAAAGACTCAATTTTCTATCACTGTTAAATTATTTTGATCTGGCAGTACTTTGGAGTTTCGTACTTCTCGCTTGTTGCATTTTTTTTGTAATAATGGGATTGTGCACCAAACCACTTGTGCTCATACCTCTCAACAAAATGGAGTTGCTGAGAGGAAGCATAGACACCTTCTTGATGTTGCACGAACCCTACTTATCCGCCATATTGGGGGATGGTGTTTTTACAACCTACTTTTTGATTAATAGGATGCGAACTCTACCATTCATGAGTAAATTTTATGGCAGGTTTTGTATCTTGGTCATCCTTTATTTTTGGTTATCCCTCGTATTTTTGGGTGCATTGCATTTGTCCATGATTTGAGTCTTGGACGAGACAAATCGGCACCACGGGTTGTCAAGTGTGTTTTCTTGGGTTATGCCAGAACTTAAAAAGATACAGATGTTTTGATCCACTTAATTTTCATCATTATATTTCTGCTCATGTGACATTTCATGAGTCTGCGCCATATTTCTCTACCATTAGTAGTGACTTATTTCTTGTGACTGGTGGGACCCCTATGCCTATTCCACCCATTCCTTTTGGTGCAATACTTGTGGATGAGCATTCTACTCGTGAGAAGGACCGGTTTAATGATCCTATTGTTACTTATCAAAGGTCACATACTACTTTTTAGATGCCTCCTCCCACACCTCCAGCCTCCCATATCAGGTGAGCCTACGGTCTTTAGACATTGATGCTTTGGTGTCCAGTGATGATGTATGGATAGATGAGGAGCTTGCAGATGATGATCCATAGGTAGATGGTGACCTTCCCATTGCCATTCAGAAGGTCCCCAGGTCATCTGCCAAGTACTCTGTTGCATGATATCTACATAGTTGATCTTAGTACAACCTTTTTCGGATTTACTAGAGCCCTTGTCTCCACTATTGTGCTTGCTTCTTACCAGGAAACCATTCTTCATCCAAAGTGATGTTAGGCCATGGAGGAGGAGATGGCTGCACTTCAGAGCAGAGGCACATGGGAGCTTGCGCCATTTCTGCCAAGAGCTAGCCTTGTAGGGTGCAAATGGATATTTGTACTCAAGTTTCATCCAAATGGGACCATTGCTAGATATAAAGCACGACTAGTGGCAAAGGGGTTCACCTAAACTTATAGGGTGAACTTCTTTGATATCTTCTCTCCCATAATGAGATTATCAACCGTGCATATCTTAATCTCTGTTGCGACATATTATGGTTGGCAACTGTATCAGCTCGATGTAAAGAATACTTTTCTATACGGTGACTTACATGAGGAAGTGTACATGCAGCAACCTTCTGGATATAAGACTTAGGAGGGGGAGTGTGTATGCAGGTTGAGGAAGGTCATCTACGAACTCAAACAGAGTCGACGTACGTGGTTCCAGAAATTGTCTTAGGTGGTGGAGTCTGATGGCTTTAAGAGATCTTCTGCAGATCAATCCTTGTTTGTCAAGAAGACAAGGAAAGGTGTGGTAGTGTTCCTAGTTTATGTTGATGACTTAATTGTCACAGGGAATGACATAGATGGTATAGTGTAGATTAAAGAGTGGTTGGCCAGTCAGTTTGTGATGAAAGATTTGGATCCATTACGGTACTTTATAGGGATAGAAGTTGCTCGTAGCAAGCAGGGCATAGTTCTATCTTAGAGAAAGTATGCACTAGATGTTTTATAGGAGGCTTGGATGCTTGGGGCGAGACCCGCAAATATACCTATGGACCCAAAGGCACATCTATATGATGTAGATGCATCTTCAATGGATAGCAAATAATACAGACAACTTATGGGAAAGCTATTCTACCTCATTATTACTAGGCTAAACATTGCCTTTGTGGTGGGAAGACTTGGTCAGTTTATGGCTAAGCTGCGAAGTAGCATTGAGATGCTGCTATGTCTGAGACTTGATCTTTTGTTTACTCGAGGTACTTCAATGTATGTAGTAGCGTCTTCTGATGCTGACTATGCTGGTTGTTTAGCGAATAGAAAATCCACCATAGGATTCTGCACCTATATAACTGGTAATTTAGTGACCTGGAAAAGTAAAAAACAAGCTGTAGTTTCTAGATTGAGTGTAGGATCAGAGTATAGAGCTATGGCTCAGACAACTGCTGAACTCATGTAGGTGAAATCACTTTTGGGAGATGAGGTGAGATAATGTTGTTGCCATATATATCACTAACAACCCAATGTTTCATGAAAGAACCGAGCATGTTGAGGTGGATTGCCACTACAACAGATATTTGATTTAGAAATGCTTGTTATGTACAACCCCTGTTGTTACGGATGGTCAGGCGACTGACATGTTTACCAAGTCTCTTCCTAAGTTCACTTTTGATTCTTGTTGTTCCAAGCTGAGCATGATAGGTATATATGTTCCAGCTTAAGGGAGAGTGTAGACTTGGTGTTTTATTTAGTTTTTATATTTATTTGTAAGGGTGCATTGTACACCTTTTGTCCATCTTGGGGTTGAATTATAATTTTCCTATTTCCTCTCTCTATATAAAGAGAGGTAGGGCTCTCATAATGAAATAATGCCTTTCACTTCTTCTCACTTGGTATTAGAGCAAGGATTTTAGACACTGGTTTCCAAGACCCCTAGATACCCCACCAAAATAAGATAAATATAATGCACAGAGAGTCATGTTCTCAACATATGGCATCAGACCCTTGGACAACTGGCCATTCTTCTCCACCCAAATGTACTTCGGAGGGTACCTTTGCCTGCTTGTGCTTGGATCTGGAAATATTTTCCATTGTCCAATCTCGCCTCTCAGGGCAAATAAAAACTCCATTCCTGATGAATTACTCTCAAACCTTCGGATAAGTGTGTTGATTGTTGGATATCAAATATTCTGCAAGTGGGATACAGAAATTTGTTGTTGCTATTAGGTTTTGAAAGATTTGGAGGCAACCGAATTTGAAAATTTTCGCTGTCTATACATGAGAAGAATGTGCCAACGTCACTTTATACATGTAAAGGAACTTTTTTCTTTCCGAACGGAATGCAGGAACCTTTTTTTGTTCTATCTTAATTGGACATAAGTGCAACCGTTATTGAAGATCCCCAACTTATTGCTTGAAACGCTTCAGTTGATCTATGACCCTATAGACATCTATTAGGTGCTTCAGTTTGAGATGCTTGATGTGACTGATCCCGTGTATCGAGCCAATATAGGTTTTGAGCCTTTTGGTATTGTTGGGAGAAAGGAAATGTCTTCTTCTTAAAAGAAAATTCTAGCTTTTCTTTTATACTATAGAGGTTTGGGATAGTTACAAAGACACCCAAAAATAATATAAATAATAAATAAGTTTCTAAGCTCAACACCTCCCTTAAGTTGAGGCGTAGATATCTATAAGATCTAACTTGTCGCACAAAAAATCAAGATACTTCTTCAGAACCTTAGTAAGTATATTAACCAGCTGAAGTTCTGAGGAGACATATGGGATACTAATCTTGTCGGTGAGAACATCACGAACAAAGTGGTAATCTACCTCAATATACTTGATCCTCTCATGGAAGACCGGATTTAAGACAATGTAGGTGGCTGACTTGTCACAGAAAAGTGGGATAGGCACAGTGGTTTGGATGCCAAGATCTTGCAGAAAGGAAACAATCCACATTATCTTATAAGCAACTTGTGCTATCGCTATATACTCTGTCTCTACACTCAAACGAGCAACAACACTTTGCTTCTTACTTCTCTAGGAGACTAGATTTCCACCAATATAGACTGTAAAGCTGAAGTAGAGCGTCGATCATCCACATACTTGTCATAATCCAAATCATAATAGGCAAGAATATCCAAGCTACTACCTTCTTTGTAATACAACCCTCTACCTGGTGTCCCCTTGAGGTACCTTAGAATAAGGCAAACCTTATGCCAGTGACTATAACGTGGGGTCTACATATGCTGGCCTTGTTCGTTGCAAAGCTAATATCAAGCCTCGTGATAGTAGGATAAAGTAAACGACTCACTGTACTACGATAATGGGTGACATCCTCATATAATGGGTCCTCCTCATTAGAAGAATGTGCAGGTGGAGGCTCTACAGGTATACCAGAGGGCTTGGTCCCAAGCAAGCCGGTCTCCTGAAGGATTTGTAGTGTATATTGTCTTTGCGACAAAGATAAGCCTGATCTTGTTGTACTGCCTCAATCCCAGAAAGTATCTCAACTCCCCTAAGTCCTTAGTAACGAAAGTTGTCTGTATGGAGGACTTAGTTTGGGCAATCCCATCCTTGTCTCACCTATAAGAATCATGTCATCCACGTATACAGCAAGAATAACAACTCGAGTAAGATCTCCACACTCAGTTTTCTTGATGAAGATGGAGTGATTAGAAGTGGAGCGTTGAAACCCAATCTTCTCAATCTCTGTGCTAAGCCTCTCAAACCAAGCACAGGAACTCTACTTTAACCCATAAATTACCTTCCTCAGGTGACAAACAAGCTCCCTTGACTGTTGTAACTTGGTGGTTGTCTCATGTGTATCTCCTCAGATAAATCACCATGTAAGAAGGCATTTTTAATATCAAGTTGATATAAGGGCCATCTCCTAACAACGACAATAAAGATAATAATCCTGACAGCAGTGATATGAGCTGTAGGAGAAAACATCTGAAAATAATCTATCCCATAAGTCTTGGTAAAGCCTTTGGCAACAAGCCTGGCCTTATATCTATCCACTGGCCCATCAGGTCTATAGTTAATATAAACCCGCTTGTGATCAACCACTGTAGCACCAGATGGACATCGTACCAGATCCCATCTCTGTCGTGACTGCAAAGCCTGTATCTTCTCATCCATCGCTGCATGCCACTTGGGGTCTTGGGAAGCTTGACCAAAATCCTTGGGTATAACAATGGCAGTAATGGCAGAAGCCAACTGAAGGACCCCATCTTTCAAATGGGCAACTCTTGTATACTATGAAAGAGGATGAAGGGTTCATGCTCTACTAGATCTCCTTAGAACTGATTGCTCCTTCGTGTTTAAGCCACTCTCATATGTCGGGTCGGGATAGGCCCCTGTGTGGTGAAGTGTGTGGCCTTCGGTGATAAACCTGAGTCTCCTCCAAGGCAACCTGTATAGCAGTTCCTTTCTCTAAAAAGTATGGAACCTTCTAAAAAAAAGTAACATCATAATGTATTTCCTATGGCTCGGATTATAACACCTGTATCCCTTCTACGTCCTGGAATACCCAAGGAAGTCACATTTGACTACCCTCGGGGAGAACTTGTCATGATTGCCATATGCTTGGACAAAGCAGGTGCACCCAAAAATCGTCAATGGTAAAGCAAAAGGTCTGTCACAGTCTGGATGAATCACCTGAAAGGGAATCTATCCTCTAAGTACTGACGAAGGTACCCAATTAATCAGGTAGGCTGCAGTATGGCATTTTCCCAGAATTGCTTAGGAACCTTTATATGAATCATCAGGGTCCTAGCAATGTCCAGGAGATATCGAAGCTTGCGCTCAACTACACCATTTTGCTGGGATTTGTAAGCACAAGACGTCTGGTGAATAATGCCTCTAGAGGAGAAAAGGCTCTGGATATCTTGCTGCATAAATTCTGGAGCATTATTACTACGAAAGACATGAACCATACCTGCATATTGAGTCTGAACCTCTATTGCCAAGAACTGCTGAATAACCTGAGGAATCTTTAAGCGTGTCTTCATCAGGAAGATTCAAGTGAGGAAGCTATGATCACCCACAATAACAATGTAGTATCGGTGTCCTCCTGGTGTAGGAACTCTGGACGGTCCCTCCACATCACAATGTACTAAGGAAAAGGGGCCAATACTCACTCCAGCAACCCTCTATGGGTAAGTGCTCCTGCTATGCTTCCTAAGCTGACAATCCTTACACTGGAGAGTTAAGGACTCTGGCAATCTAGGGTACATCTGTCACATTTTCTTGAGCGATGGGTGCTCAAGCCTCCTGTGCCATAGCTAGGGATCAGTGGCTATGGAAACTGTTCCAGCAAATCATGTAGATGTGTCAAGGTAGTAAAGACCATCTTGCTTTATACCTCCACCAATAATATCTTATGTTTGTCGATCCTGGAAATAACAGTGACCTTCGTTACACACTACATGACACCCAAGATTGGAGGTTTTATCCTACATGGCAGCCAGAGCTGTTATAGGGCATGAACAATGCAAAAGTTTTATTCCCCACCCATCACATCTACCACCATCCATCACATCCACCCCTCACCAATCATATAGACCTCCACTAATTCACTCACGCCCATCACATCTACCTTTCACCAACTCACTCCCAATACAAATAAAAACAAAAACCAATAATAATATATCAACTCAACTATCACATCTACACCTACTAACCTTTCTTTTACCCATTCACTTATCATTCCTTAAAACTTCCTAAACTTTACCCAGTCTTAAACCTCTACCAAATGGGGCACAAGGGTATGCTTGTTTTGTAGTAATGGAATTGCAGCAATTTGAAAAAGAATCATGTTTGGGATGGAATGAAGTAGGAATTGGAAAGGAATAGGTGTTTCAATTCCAATGCAAGCACTTTTGGATGGATCCTAGCGGTTCAATTGGGGAAGAGCTCAGTAAAGTAGTGGGTGGACAATTGAAAGAATGAAAATAGAGAAGCAATTACACAACTCAAGAGGATCTTATCTGGTTTCATCTAATTGGGTGTACATCCTAAAAAGGCATTTAACACTTAGTTCACTTCAATGATCCCACCGACACTCTGGTACAATATTTCAGACCAAGCGCATCACAATGATTTTTTATGGTCTGGGAGCCCTGAGCTCGAGTCTTATTTATAAAAGAACTCTAAGATCTCATAGGGAATGCTTTTGATTGGAATCAACAATCAAGATGTGAACTTCGTGATAATCCATGTGTATTTGATTTGATCCAGATAACTAAGGCATTTCATTCGAGATTGATTCCTTGTACAATGTTGTTGGGAAGTCACTTCAATATATTAATAATGTGGCAAGAACAAAAGTTTCAGGAATCAGGTTGGATTTCTTTAGGCTGCATGGCCTAGGTCGTCGGTTCTGACTTCTCTGTCAATTATCAGATCCTATCTAGTCATGTCCATTCTAATTGTAAACCTTAAATCTTTGTTGATTCAGACTCCATGGTTATGACTTGAATAGACTCTATCCAAATTAGGATGGACTTAATATTAATCACATTGTATCGCTCCTTGATAATTACCTAAGAGCTTTGTTATCATACCTTTGCTTACACAATTAGACCAGACACTTCACAAAGAAAGGCCCATTGACTTTAAACTCTTTATCCTCTTAAAAAAAAAAAAAAAAAGATCTTTAGAGCCTTTATTTTCATTCTCCCCAACATATACATTTGCAACATGCATGATGCTTGAGGATTTTTCCCTTGTCATATTCTATTGTTTGCTTTAATGTAAGAATGGAATTGTTATAGAGAGAATTTACTCCTACCAAGCATTTGTTACGAACTTGTATTGGTAGGAACAAAATCGGGCATATTTGCAAATATATCATGATTTATAAATCATGATAAGTTTGCATTTGAATGTACATATACGTTGGCAATGATCCTAGAAAGCATTGGATTTTCATCAATTGAAGGTATTCTAGGTGTTTCCTTCCCGGTGATTACATGAACAAAAATCAGGACGTCTTACATAGGCAGCCTATTGAGCTATACAAGTATTAACAAGCAGATAGACAAAATCCTCCACTAGGCATATCTTAACTGAATCCAGCAATTCTCTAAAAAAAATGAATCCAGCAGTCAACTTTTACGTTATCCACCAACTTCTTCAATTACAATAGCTAAATCTCTCCATAATCCTTAAACTGTGGCTTTTTATCTTGATCAACAAAGCCTTAACAAGTCACTACAGCAAATATCAATTAACTATGGCAGGCAGAAGAGAAGCGAAGCTTATCCTTGAAAATTCCAAGAACATCAGCGAAAGCTTCAACAACTTTAAGAACATACCTGAAATCATTCCTTGGGTAGAGATCAGCTTGTATTCCTACACATTGATTTTTATCACAGGTGCAAGTATGAAAAGCTCTCCATCCACTACACAAGCCAACTGCATGATTTGCACCATTACCACCGCCTCCAGCAGGAAAACCATGTTGTTCAACCCAGTTCCCAGTTCCATATGGGAACATGATCATGACACATGAGATCCTTTCAAACACTTTGACATCGATCCCGTCCACCATGACAAACCCGACCTGCCTCATTGTGTTGGCAACTTAGGCACACTCACAAGCCTCTATGATGGAGCAGTTGAGGAAGAGGGTCAAAACCGATAAAGGCAGTGAAGTTGGTGGTGGCGAGGTAGTGCTTAAAGCGTTATGGGAGGGGGTATGGGGGAAACACAGTTTTTCCACAATTGGGAGAGGTGGGAGTTGATCACTGGGGAATTCAATGAACAATCTAGGGGAGTGAAGTAATAGAGGAGAGTCATGGAGGTGAAAGCTGTCTCATTTGGAGCTAGGCCATCCCAAGGAAGATCTTCCTGCCACTTCTCTAGACAAGAAGTTGATCCCTTTACACAGCAATGTTGATTGTCTCAGAGCTGCCACTATTTGTCTATTTTCCTTAGAGTTAGGCTCATTAAATGGGATTCTTTGCCTTGGTTCTATCTAACAAGTTCCTTTGTATTGATGATTCGGCATGGATATGGTCTAAACATGGCTTGGGACATTTCCCTCGCTTATGAGATGTATTTTCTATTCTCATCATATGTCCTTATTCTTTAATTGGTTGTCAGACTAATTGGAGAGTAATCCTCATTCAGTTTATGCACCACTTGACCTGGGCCTTCACTGTCATCATACTTGGCATGCTTGTGTTGGAAACATCTCTTTGAGGGAGTTGCTTCATTGCTGATGAATGTGGTCGGGACATCATCAATCTTTGGGATTACACCATTTGAAAAACCAAGGGTTTGGAGCATTTTGCCCTTCACCTATCCTTGGGGAGGGAGGAGCCTTCAGATTGCAGAGGGGTGCGAAAACATTCACTCTCACTATCTTACCTCAGCTACTAGCAGCATAGCATAGTTGCGCCCTGCCCACTGTTAATAGCTCATAGTAACAATGTTCAGGTGACCATTTGAGACGTTCCAATGCATGTCTCAAATGCATAAGGCTAGTAGCTTATTGACTTGGCATACCACCTCTATTGGTGGAAATCCATGACATGTTTCGCATCTCCAACTTAAGGAAGTATATCCTAAGGAAAGCCATGTAATTTAATATGAAAATTTGCTCTAGTCCACCTTGGATTGGCACAATGGGTGCCAAGAACCAAACTTCAAGAAAGCTCATTTATTCCTACTAAATGGAGCACTGAAACAAGACTCAAACTTCACCAGCTTGAATGATAGGTCCACCTGTTGCTGAATCTGTAAGAGACAACCTGGCGAATTAAAACATCTTAGTAGCTAGAGGAAAAAAGAAAGTAAAAGTTATTCCCATATACATAACAAGCAAAGAAATTGGAGCAAGCAGCCTATATTGCGAAAATCGGGTTGCAATACAAGCCTTGAGCTGCTAGGCGAAGCAGCAAAAAGCTGTACCATAAATGGTGCCAATAACTAAGAAAGCATAACTACTTTACACTCCATGGTAAGGAAAAGGTGCCTGTGTCTTGTACCATTGCCTTGGGATCTTTGAGGGACTAATCTTGCTATATTTCTTTCTTGGGTGAATGACCTTCTTCATTGAAGAGTTGCTGCCTTCTTGATGCGTTAGGATCCTGGTTTACTAGGAGGTGACATATGGTTGGAGGAATGGTGCGAGCCATATGTCCAGTCCAACTATATGAGCAAGGGAAGGGTTGTGTCGTTCTAAGAAGTTGGATGATCTTTTAGAGCTTGCACACAGTCCAAAGTCAGTACAGAAGCATATTTTATTTGAGTGATTTCATAAATGAGTTTGAAATGACCTCAACTTAAAAGAAACTCCATCAAGTAACTAGCTATGTCTTTCTTTGTATAAAAACCTAGATGGAAGTATTACTTCCATGAGTTAGCTACTAACCTAACCTTGCATCATGTCAGCTCTCACTCTTTCTGCAAAAGTAGTTTTAGCCACATGAATTTCCTTCTCCCTTGCTCTGCTCGTGCAAGCTTGCCTACTACCATGGTAGGTGGTTTTAATGTGGTTGTTGGTTTTGACCCTTTTCCTTCATTTTTGCTTTAAAGGATGGTTGTATCAGGGGGATCCAAACCGGATTCAGGGAGAGAACTTCCTAGAATTGGAGAGTCAGTATCTATGCTGAGATAGTATGGTCTGGAAAGACATCACTACATCTAAATCTGAGCATAAAATGTTGACAATTGAACAACAAAGATCCTAGGCTTCTAGCACCAATACGAGTCCTTGACCTTTTTCATATTGTTGACCATATGATATTAGTAATGCTCGCTCAGCCTATCCCCAAAGATCAAATTCTTCATCTTTGTCATTTCTCGTACACATTGAAGGTCATGGTGCTTGCGGGATAAACACAATCAACTACTTGCTTTGTGTATTGCTAGTTTGTTGATCCACTAAATCCCTTCTTTCCATTAAATTAAACATTGTGGCCCCTACTTAGATCTCAATGGTTGGTCAATGAAATTGTCAAGCTATGGGAAAAGCATTTGACCTAAAAGGAATGTTTTCATTGTCTTACAAGTTGGCTTCCATGCAACCTAATTCCAAGCAAATGGGAGTTAAGAGTTGTTGGAGGGTGATCATCGTCAAATGGATTTGATAAAAATATGCTCATTGTAGCTTGTATCGTAGTAATCCTTTTTAATTTATAAGACCAAACCCAATGGAACTTATGTTTTAAAAGAGAGTCCTGTTTGTCTCATAGAGGCTACCGAATCCATCGCTTTCTAGATTTTTTTTGTCCTTTTTTTTGTTTTCTATTTTTTTGGCAACAAAAATTTCATTCATTCATGGTGCATCAAAGCTAATACAATCTTAAATGAAACGAAAGCAAAAATAAAATGAAACAAAAGTGAAGCCAGAGTTGGAGACGGTGTGCAGCTAGCAGGATGACGGTGAAGATGGAGCTCGGAGTTGATGGAGACTAAAGCGAAGATGCTACCACACCAAAGATGGTGTGATGTTGCTTTAGCCCTAAGGAAGACCCCAAAGCCAAGGTGAAGGAGAGGTTTCTTGGAGGTAGAGAATGGAGGGAGGTGGAAGGAAGCTAATTGTTGTAGGCGTGGGGTGTTTGTGTTTTTATAGGAATTGAAGTGGGCTATGATTGGTTGATGGAGGGTGTCATGGATCATGGTTCTAGGCCATTGGATGGAGGGTTGATGAGGTTGTCAAGGTCATGGTTTAAGACGTCGTTTTGATAAATTTTCAAATGTACATTTTGCCGACACGTTATGGAAACACCTGTGCTTTGACATCCAATTTTGACAATTTAGATGCCCTAAAAATAGTCCATTTCGGTGGCACGCTGAGCACATACTGGGGCACATCGATGCATGTTGATAAAAATGGTTGAAGTGGTTAAAATAATTGAAATTTTAAGAATAGCTATTTAAAGGGATAAGTATTTCCATTTTATGCTTCCTATTTAAATGAATAACTATTGTTAAAATTAAGGACTACAAGAAGAAAAACATAATGCTAATTCAAACTTAAGATTTTTTTTTAAGAATTAAAGAAAGATTTTCTCAATTCTAAACTGTGATTAGACCTATATGTTCGTAATAATAGTAAATCTAGACTCTAGTGTGTATATTTACTCTGGAATTAGCGATAGATGTCTGATTGAATCAAATCTCAAGAAAACAGAGCATCAGTTGTAGTTGTCTCACGTTAGTGAAAAATCCTTCTTTTGAGAAGAATATAAAATTAGGATGGGGCATTTAAGTAGGTAGAGGGTAGGGGGAAGAGCATGACACTTATCAACTCAGGAGTTGAAGGTATAGTAGAATCTCTCTTGAGGTAGGTACAACAAGGGGTTTAAAACATAGCAGCAACCATTGTTCTGATTCCTTAATGCCCACGACATGCCCATGGCATGTTCATGAAATGGCCTTTTTCTGACGAGGGGCGATATCGGCACACATGTAATGTCGAAATGCAAGAGTATCAACAATATTGTGCCAAACATGGATAATATGTTGCTAAGTTTAGAGAAATAGGTGACATTAGATGCAATTCTTGAATCATTACCATATTTAAGGTCAATATAGGTATCTCGATAACCAGTTTCTACCTATTACTATTTTTATAAGTAATTTAAATTTTGACAGCATGTCGTTAGTATGTTGTCAAAATAGCTATTTTTGAAGTTAGGCCATATCGACATCAATATAATGTCGAAACATAGGAACTTTAACAAAATGTCGTCAAAATTTTGCTGAATGTCAACAATTGACAAAATGCACTTGGCATTTCAACTTGTTGCTACTGCTTTTCACTCTTAGTTCTCTCATTTTTTTCTACTATTGCTACTGTTGCTTACGCTACTATTGTTACTCTATTCTTATCCTAATCAAATCTCCACTACTGTTACTCCCTCTCGTCTCGTTGGTCCTTTCCTCCAACTCTCAAGGTTTGATTTCACACCTATCCATAATTATAGAGTAGAACTACATACTAAACTCTAGATCAACTATTATTATGAACATATAGGTTTAATCACAATTTAGAATTGAGGAAATATGTGTTTAATTCCCAAAAAAAAAATCCTATGTTTGTGTTAGTTAGAGAATAAAGAACTTACATCCAACCATAAGAGAATAAAACCTGAAAATTACAAATACTAAGGGCTTGTTTACTTTATGAATTAATTATCATTTACTTCAAGGATAACATCTAACTTAAAAATTTATGGTCCCATGTTTAAAGGTGACAACCTATAATTTTCATATACAAATAAAATACAACTAAATCTAAACGTGACTCTTAAGAGGTGGCACAAATTAAAATTGTGAAAGATCTCAAAATAACTGGTAAATTAATTTAAGATCAATTGGTTATTTAAATTTCAGCTTTTAAATTTTCATGTTAGTTTTCTGCAAACTGGATATTTGAATCTCTCATCTTTGCATAATTAATATTTACTAAATAATTTACTCATCAGAGGGTGACCTTGATCCAAGTCCCCTTAGATGGTGAAAATATGCAATCATACAATATGCAAGGGCTTTTATCCAGGTTTCACTATGTCCTAGAAAGGGATCTAACCTCAAAAGGCATCATAGTGAAGAGATTTACAAGCTCTTAGATGCTAAGGCTCTCTTATATACAATAGAGTGCTCTGGCTAGCATGCTCTTCACTTTCCATTCCAGCTCATTTATAGGTGCGAAGTAGAAGCACCGTGGATTCCTGAAGGATTACCATGACTTGATCTGTATTCACTTTTGAGGTGACCTTCCATGATCCACCGTGTTCGCCTTTTCCCTTTCCAAGGTGATGCTTCATCTTTCAAGGTGCCGTTAAAAAGGAAAGAGGGTTTCTGCTGATGTATCCCCCTGATGCAGCCAATAAGTAGATTGCTGGATGGGTTCAGTTGTTAAGTCTTGTAAGCATTATGTTGGTTGTGAATGCATGTGTCTGACAGAGGTTAATTTTCAATCTCCTTGGTGTGATTTTTTACAAGAAATCCTTAGTATGAGCTTTTGTATTACAGTCAAAGAGGAATTGCCATCTTTCATCTTTGATAGATTGGACACTTTTAAATAGGGAGTTCTTCCCAATATAAGAAGGGTCTTGGTTATCATGTTCAAGACTGGTCAAGGAAGGACAAATATTTGGAGATTGCTGGTCTTCTTTGGAGCTTGAGAGACACATGTAGATCACCTTGCTGTTGAAGGGACTGTGTTTTTATGTTAGATGTATTATATTGGGTCAGCAGCATAGCCCTCCTATAGAGTATGGTTTCTTCTGGCTATGTATGTTGGAGTGAGAAGGCACTGGATGACAATGAAGTTAACACCAACTTCATCATAGATGGGTATGTATATACATCGATATCTGACACAGAATCTTCTGTTTGTAAACTATCTACCTGGTAGTCTAGTGGGAGAAAATTCTTTAAAGGGATTACCTAAAATCATTTCTCACGGTATCCTGTTCTCATGGATTTTTGAGAGGAAATTAATAATGGATGATGACATTGACATACAAGCAAGAGTAGTTTAACCAAGGAAGTGCAACTGGTAAGGGCCACAAAGTTAAAGATGGGTGTGTGTGGTTGATTTTAACAGGACCTAACTCAGGAGTTTACTCTTATTGACTGTAGCATTTGGTAATTAGTAAAGATTTGGTTTTATCATGAGAAATATTGGTTAGGTAAATTTCTCTTACCTGATACATTGAAAGCTACTTTATAATTTTTCTTATATATACTCTCAGTATGTCTTCATTTTTTTTTGTTGAGTCATTTGTGACATCTATAATGCATCTGTGCAGCCAGAACCTAGAATAGACTATACACTAAAGGCAATTGGAGGAAGCCTAACTGCAATTCCTGGACTTTCTGATATGATCGAGGTGAGCTCTTTAATCTTTCCTTTGTTTGATCTTCAAAGTTATTAGCCATTTCAACTTCCTCACTGTTTACTAATGATGCCATATCAAGCTAAGTGGATGATTTACAATTTTTAGGAAACTGTTGACACAATAATTAATGACATGCTAAAGTGGCCTCACAGGATGGTTGTTCCGCTTGGTGGAGTGCCTATTGACACAAGGTAATTGTTTTTCTTTAGCCTTGCTGTTTCTATTTTTTATACCAGTTCATCCTTATATATATCTCCTTAAAAGAGAAAAAAAGAAAATACCAGCCATTTGACGATTGTTAGAAGACCTTGATTGGATGAATTAGAGGGTTTTGTTCAGCCTATTGTGGCTACAGCTCTGTTTTTCTCATTTTATTTGTATTATCTGCCATGAGTTTTATTTTCGTCATAGTGCAGACAAGTTAAATTGAATGGATTGAGATCCCAGACTATTTAGATGTGCCTTTTTATGCGTTTTTATCTTCCATGACTTAGTTTTTTCTGTTTTTCAGTGATTTGGAGCTTAAACCACAAGGAGAGCTCTCGGTGACTGTGGTGAAAGCAACCACTTTGAAGAATATGGAATTAATTGGTAAATCTGATCCTTATGTCGTTCTATATGTCCGTCCATTATTCAAGTATAAAACCAAGGTGATTGACGACAACCTCAATCCTGAGTGGAATGAAAGTTTTAAGCTAATTGCCGAGGACAAAGAGACACAATATATCACCTTTGAGGTAAGTTCTTTTCACAATTGTTATGTATAGCCATCTCTTATATCTGCTTAACAAACGAATTTTAGACTGATTTTTTCAAGCCTTTATGCTGTTCAATTTTCACAATATAAAAATGGTCAAGATGGACGCCTTTGGGTCTTTTAATAGAGTGAATTTTATTTGATATGCAATTTTAGGGATTAATAGAATTCTAGAAGACCTAAATAGGACAATATTTCAGTTCAATAGGAGACCTTTAATCCCTTCACCAAGGTAGATAAAATTTCAACTCTTGATGGTCTCAATCTGCTTAAAACTGATCCCATTTATAAGGGGTGCTGCCTGCAATTTGATTGAAATTTGTCCATAACTAGTTCTCATAATTTGCTTCTGGGCCCTGGAATTTCTAAAGCTTTGCCTTCCAAAAGGACCATGTGGCAATAACCTAGAGTACTAGATGGTAGCTGCTCCATCTGTGCAAGAAAAATGTAAATTTGCATGGTCTATTCCTTCAAAAAAAAAGTATGATGTAGGTTAACATGAAAAATAGCTTCTTAGGTTCATGTCATTCTCAATTCAACACTTGGGCTTCCCTAGGACCTTGGAAATGGCATCAGACTTTAGATGGGAATTGAAACTTCGATTCCAACCTTGAGACATGATAAAGGTCAACTCTAGTGGACTAACAAGTTGCTACATTTCCAAAACTAACATGGCATTAAGAGTTTATCTATTTATTCTGCCAAACTATAAATAAGGGACAATCTCATCATCTAAGTTTTCACCATTTTACATGAATTTGTGAAAGCGATAGACTGACATCTCCGAGAGTGGATATAGATTAGATGAAACATTACATCCTTTTTCCAAAACAATTTATAAAATCCTCAGAAAAATTCTAGATTTTTGTATAAAAACTTTTCAGCCATCTTGCTTCCTATTGTTAGTTGATAGACCATGAAACTGTAATCTTTAAAATAGATGTCAGTTTGAGAACGTGCTCTAAATTTGCTACTGCCATATTAGACTGATTATTAGTGATATGGTTAACAATGTGGACGGAGTTCTTTGTCTAGGATGCCACCAAAGATGCAAGCGAATTTTCACCACATAGAGGAGCAATTGGGTCATCTAATTGAATATTCACCATTTCAGATCAGCTTGTAAAAGTGAGCCTGACATCGTCGAGAATGGATATACATGATATGGGAGCATTACATCCTTTTTCCCGAACAATCTATAAAATCCTAGGAAAAGTTCTAGATTATTGCATTAAAACTTTTTCACTGACTTGTTGCCTATTGTTGGATGATACTTATCTGCTGTATAAATGTCAGCTTAAGAAATGCTATACATCTGCGACTGCTTAGACTTAGTGTCATGTTCAACAATTTGGATGAAGGTCTTCGACAAGGATATGGCCCAAGATGCGAGATTGGGTGTTGTCAAGTTACCCTTGAAGGACTTGGAATCTGAAGTGCCCAAGGAATTGGAACTGAGATTGTTGCCGGCATTTGATATGCTCAAGATCAAAGATAGGAAGGACCGAGGGACGATAACAATCAAGGTCAGACCCCATCATATGCTTCACGATCGTAAAATCCTTTTATCAAGTGATATACTTGTGATGAAGGCAACGTCTTCTGAACTTTTACTGCAGGTTCTTTACCATGCATTCAAACCAGAGGAGCAGCTAGAGGCTCTTGAAGCAGAGAAAAGGTTTTTAGAGCAAAGAAGAAAATTGAAAGAAGCTGGAGTCCTCGGAAGCACCATGGATGCCGTTGGTGGGGCAGTTTCATTTGTTGGTACAGGGGTCGGAACTGGTGTTGGGTTGGTGGGTTCTGGCGTGGCGACTGGTGCTGGCCTAGTGGGTTCTGGTGTGGCGACTGGTGCTGGCCTAGTGGGTTCTGGTGTGGCGGCTGGTGCTGGCCTAGTGGGTTCAGGCATCGGGGCTGGAGTTGGCGCTGTTGGTAGCAGCCTGAGCAGGGCTGGGAAGTTCATGGGGAAGAGCTTCACAGGTACATTTAAACAAAAGAATGGGAGCCGCCCTCCCTCTCCCAAAACTCCAGAAAGCAAAGGAGAGACTTGAACGTTGTATTATACTGAATTTAAATGGGCGAAGTGTCTGATACCTGCCATGTGGGGGTGGTAATGTTGTTGAAAGATGTAATGAGGTTGCTTTATGTTATTTGTATTGTACCTTGACATTTTACCATGACTTTATTAAATGGTAAATACCTGCTTGAGATTCTACCCTACTAGCTTTCACAAGTACCTTGGTTGTGATATGTGCATTATAGTACATCCACACATTTATATTTTATGCTGGCGTTGCTTACCATCTGCATCTTTGTTTAGTTCTGCACTTGGTGTTACATCCACAACCAGATTTGTTGGATGAAAGTTCCTGCACCCCCCAGGCACTTTTTCCTAATTAAAACTCTGGCAGCGCAGAGCGCAAAGGCCACGACTTCCCTGGTTTAGACACCCTCTTCTTTTATGGACTCTCTACCTTGCATAGCATAATAAAATTTGTTAGTTCTCGAAACCTATAAATTTAGACTAAACCCAAACTAAAGCCACGTGAACTATCAGTGGATCAATGTATTAGAACAACTTCAACAGCCCTAATCTGAGATTAGTGCTGTATTCACCTTTGTGGAAAGTGGATCCTGCATCCAAGTCAGTGAGATTGTCAACCAAGGGGTTTATGTTATACTGGAGAGTGATCAGGGATTCATAAGGTTTTAAACTCAAAAATTATTTAAATATGAAAGTAATTGACGTATATAATTATAGAAACAAATTATAGGATGTAATAGCATACATTGTTTTGACCGAGAATGGTTACTATCTAATACAGTAATCTGAAACTTTCTGGTTAGTGACTGCAACTATTCTGAATGTTCTTCAGTATAATGTATAGTGATTTGATTTGGCAAGATTCTTCGAAGTATCTACCGAATACAATGATCCGATGGCAGATGCATTTTACAAATTTACGTGCATGCAGTCAAAATTAATGAAAAAAAGTAGAATTGACCCATAGATGATCTGTCTACTTGGTTGATTACCCACACAAATACTCAAGCATTTAGCCCACCAATGTATGTGTATACCCGTAATAATACTCATAATACTCAGTTCTACGGGCTGTCCACATACAAATACCAGTGAGAAGACGACCTTTCCAATCCTTGTTTAGTCTCAGATCTATCTCATCAGCGGAATATCTAACAATCAACCTTAATCTCTTTGGTCTTTCATCACCTTTCCTACATACCTTGGTATATAAAGTTGCTTGATGCCCCTTTATCTTCCGTGGAGGAAGCGGGGAATAAAAAGTGAGAGAAATCCACTCTCCTGGTTAGAAATTAGGATGAGATAAAATCGAAACAGGTGAGAGTTGTCATCATATTTTGTTTGGTTTTATCTATTATTAGTTTTTTTTTTTATTGCTTTATGGTAGAGGGATTGTGCATGAAATTTATCCTATAACCTTCTCTCCATAAATAGATGACCTAAGGTTTCGTGATAGATGAATGAAAGATTTTACTCAATTTGATATCAGAATGGCGATTCTAGGTTGAAGCTCAATACCTCTTTGATCCCTCATCCCTCCTTTCTCCACCAGACAAGGGTTAGGGATTCTCCTCTTGCATTGGTATTTTGAAGCCATCAAGAGAGGAATCCCTTACATTGGGATCCACTCTTCTAAGACCTAGCCACTAGTTGTACCATTGCTAGCTTTTCGAAGGAGGCCAACAGAGCAGTCGAATCTACTAGGAACCACCAGTAACCACCGACAGAAGTGTCGTAGATTCACCCCTGACTGGTAGAGCACCATCCAGTTTTTATTCTGCACCAGTAGCATTGCCAATAGGGACTTCCCTACCAATGCCACCACTAGCATCAGGAGCGGAAGGGGCCACGTTGAGGCCTCCTATCAACCCAGTTAAGGCACGATAAGGGTCACCCCGGGCCCCTTGCCCTCCTACACCTAACGGTTAACCGCCACATCGCCAAAGCTATCGTTAGAGGAGATCTTCCTTGTTCGACGGCCTATTCTGATCAAAGGAATGACAAGATTGCATGATTGGACTTATTTCTTGCTAATGTGGCCTTGAACATTATTTTTTAATGAGTGATGCGCATTGGCGGTGAAGATTTCCTACTAATTTTAAGTATTGGGTCTCCAATCGTGAGTATTATGGCCTTCGAAGTCATTGATTCTTCTACTCAAGGAGAGAGAAGCCATGAGAAATTTAAGAATCTCTTTTAGGTCCGATTGCGAAGTTTGATAGGACCAATTATGCATTGTGGTCACAATCGATCCTCAATGTAGTTAAGGATCATGATACGGAGCATACATTACTCAAATTAGAACCCATCGAGAAGGTTGGCAAGTACATCACCTAGAAAAAGGATAATGCCATGGTTAGAGCGTGGATCATGAACATCACCATACATAGGATTGCCATTGAGATCATGTACTATAAGACAACGAAAAAGATGTGGGAAGTACTTCACCACATATTCTTAGGATGAGAATGCAACACACATTCTACTGCTTCATCTTGAAATTGCCCACATGAGGCAAGATGGGAGGTCACTTGCTCAGTATTACTCCACACTTACGTTGGCATTTGAGAGGCTAAATGCCTACACACACCACGGTAGGAAATTTTCTAGTTGGGTTGGACCTTAAGTATGAGGCAACATGATCCCAGATGTTGATGCTGCTCGATATGCTGACTATGGAGGAGGTGATAACTAATTGATTTGACTTGCAGTATCGCTTTTGCCCTCGATTTGTGTTGAGTACACATCTACCATAGTTGCTTCTCAAGGAAGAGGTAGAGGCATTGAACAGTTTCCCCGTGGTTGTGGATGAGGGCAAGGTAGCGAGGGTCGTGCTAGGCCTCAATGTTCACATTGTGGGAAGCCTGGTCACTCAAAGGAGACCTATTAGTCCAAGTATAGGAATCCCATTAGTGCTCATCAATCTATAGTTGGTTTAGAGATGAGTCTTGAGTCTGCACCTATTTCTAGAGTTGAGTATGAAGATTTGATTCAGAGGCTGTCCCAACATGGGATGTTAGCAATTCCAGTTGCTACTTCGAGCTCTTCTTTTGAATTTGGAGATAAAATTGCCATTGCCAAATCTTTAAGTATATGCCTTATTGTCATATTGGGATTGATGATGCAGATTGGCAGGTTGATTTTGGCACCTTTCAACATATTTGCAGGAAGGTTTAGTAGTTTGCCAGATTACAACCAACTTTGTCAGGTAGGGCCATTGTTGTTGCATATGGATGGAATTCCCCTGTCATGGTTTAGGAGGAGGTTCAGATAGCCCTTCACATAAGGTTGAAAAATGTCCTTCATGCCTTAGAATTTCCTTTAATCTTCTTTTAGTCAATTGTGTTACAAAAAATTGAAGTGGTAAGCCATTTTTGTTGTCGTGCCTCTTATATTTCAGGATATATTGATCGGGAAGATAATTGGTTGTGGCAATGGTGGGGGGGATCTATCACCTTCGTCGATCAACCTATATTGGCTAGGCTACTATTTCTTCTAAAGGGTTTTTTAGTTATCTGTGGCACCTAAGATTCGGATACCTTCCTTTAACAAAGCTGAGGCATGTCATACTGTAAATTCCACCTACCACCACCTTCCATTGTGAGACCTATCAACTAGGCAAGCATCACGGGAGCTCATTTCTTAGTTGGGAGTGTCACAAATGAGAGTCTCTTTCCCAATTGATTTATTTTGACACTTGGGATCCGAGTGGTGCTCCTAATCGTATGGAGCACATGTTCTATCTTGTAGTGGTTGATAACTTTTATAGATTGTCATGGATTTTTTTGGTGAAGTCTAAATCTCTAGTTGGCAGTGTAATC
This sequence comes from Thalassia testudinum, assembly GCA_037157565.1. Taxonomy (NCBI): domain Eukaryota; kingdom Viridiplantae; phylum Streptophyta; class Magnoliopsida; order Alismatales; family Hydrocharitaceae; genus Thalassia; species Thalassia testudinum. The sequence continues at coordinate 20,556,776 of JAZHRO010000013.1, forward strand.
AAGAATTTTCTTGTTGCAATAAAGAATTAGTTTGGTGCTTATGTAAAAATTATTAGAACTGATAATACCTTGGAATTCTGTACGCATTCCCTTTGGTCCTTGTTCTAGGGGTGTGGAATAATCCACTAGACTAGTTAACCCTATACATCTTAGTAGAATAGTGTTGCTAAGAGAAAGCATCGCTACATCCTGGATGTTGCCAAAACCCTCCTTATTCAAAACAACATTCCTCTTTCCTATTGGGGAGGTGTTGTCCCTACCTAATGCTACCTGATAAATTATATGCCCTATACTTTCTTTGATGAGGAGGTCCCTTACTCTCTTTGATTTCTTGACAAGGAACTCTTCAGGGTCCCTCCTAAGATCTTTGGGTGTGTCTTTTGTTCATATCCATGGTTCCAAAAGGGACAAATTCTCACTTAGAATTGTCAAGCGTGCCTTTGTGGGATACTCACAGACTTAGAAGAGATATAAGTGTTATGATTCGGTTGGCAGATGCTACTATGCTAGTGTTGATGTGTACTTTGAAGCTATCCCATTTTACTTTTCAATAGGCTCCTGGATTGTAGCTTCTAACCCTCAGTATGTCCTCTCTATTCTAACTTTTGATGCTAATCAAAGATCGATGCCTGAGGTGAGACAAGATGATAAACGATTCAAATTGGTCTATTCACGTCATCTTAGGTAGCAACAAGACCCCCCTCCTCCTCCAGTGCTCATGCCATCAACTACCCGTAATGATATCTCATCACCACCTAAAAATATCTTCACTAAGGAGTCCGCAGATGGCTGGGGAGATGGTGATCTTGATCTGCCAATCACTCTGAGAAAGAGACTACAACATGCACTCTGCATCTTATCTCTAAGCATGTGTCCCTAATCAGTCTATCTCTAGAATACAAGACCTTTGTCTCGACTTTATCTAGTACACAGGATTAATAGGCACTTACAGATCCAAAGTGGTGAAAAATCATAGAGTATGAAATGTTAGTATTACGATCACAACAGACATGGAGCCCTATCGATCCACCATCCGATGCCACCATAATCGGATGCAAGTGGATCTCACAATCAAGTACCTACCTGATGGATCTGTGGTGTGGTATAAGGTGAGACTAGTGGCAAAATGGTAGACGTAGACCTATGGGATTGATTATTGACTCCTCCCTAGTGGTGAGATTATCGACAATTTGTATCCTCATTTCAGTTGTTGTTCACCTTGATTGACCATTATATGAATTAAATGTAAAAAATGACTCTCTACAGTAATCTTCAAGAAGATGTTTATATACAACAATCCCCTACATTTGAGTCAGACGGGGAGTGCATCAAGGTCAATAGGTTACATAAGACTATCTACGGCCTCTAACAAAGCCCACACACATGATTTCAAAAATTATCAAAAGTAGTTGAGCACCTTAAGTTCCACAGAAATGCAACAAATCACTCCTTATATGTGAGGAGAACAAGAAGGCGTCAATTTATGGATAAACCAACGATGATTCATTAAGATGAGGCAATTATAATTTTGAGATACTTGAAATCTACACTAGGAAACGACTAATACTCACTCAAGGTGATTCCTTAAGGGTACTAGCATATACCGATGTAGATTACGTCTAATGCCTAGAGAATACGAAGTCCACCACAAACTTCGGTGCATTCATGAGTGGAAATTTGATCACATGGCATGGTAAAAAACAGATTGTGGTGGCTAAGTCGAGTGCACAATAAAAGTATAGGCATAACACAAGCTACAACTAAGCTTACATAGATTCGTTTAGTACTCACGGATCTTCATATTATAATTGTTGATCTTACGAAGATGAGATGTGATAACATGGTTACCTCATTGCCAGCAATCCCATCTTACATGAGTGAACCATAGAAGTTAACTACCATAATACAAGGTACATGATCTAGAAGAAGTATATGTACCTTTTGATGATCACGCAGCAGACATGTTTACAAAAGAACTCCCTCATTCCACGTTCTACAAATATTGTTCAATACTTCAGCTTGAAAGAGTATTGACCGTTGTCACCATATTTTGCTTAGTTTTTTCTATTATTAGTTTCTTTTCTTTTATTACTTTATAGTAGAAGGATTGTGTATGCAATTTAGTCCCATGGCCTTCCCTCTATAAATAGAGGGTCTAGGATATCACGATAGATGAATGAAAATCTTTTCTCAACAAAAACAATCTGACATCTTAATTAATTCTAATCATACGGGTTCTACATTCAATACTGTACAAGATAATGAACATATGAGAATTTATTAAGAGAGAATGCGTGAAATGTTGTGTACTTCATCAATATGATACAACACTGTATATTTTGCACCTTGCTTCAATGCCTGGGGAAACCCTTTGGGATGCTCTGAACATGGTTGAGGACCTTGACCGAAAGAACATACGATAATATTGCTGCAGATGATAGCTCTAAAGCAGAAAATAATAGCAAGGAACAGGGAGGGTTGCTTGAAACAAGGCCCTGGTTACTTGTTGGACATGTATATCCCTGCCCCAGGGCTAGCGTAGGGATCGGTCCCAACATTTCCAACAGGGCCCGGGCAATATGACACTTAGCTCAATAAACATCTTCTGTTGGAGCCCTGCGGTACACTAACGTATCAATCAAATTAGACGGATCTGCATTGTGTTGCCCATAGAATGCATAAACGACGATCGCAATCAGGGTAAGGATGACGAATCTCCACCAAGCTTCCACATGAAGCTGCAAAGAACATTAGATATTAGTCAAATGCTGTTCAACCCATTGGTGAATTTTAGTTTCCAAAGGTGCATTTCTAGAATTGCAATGTGATGTATGGCTAGGAGTACCGGTCATTAGATGCATTCTGGCTCGACTTGTCAGTAATGCCAGTTTGTTTGAATTTTGTTCAAAGCTACATGGACCAAATGTGAACATGATATCATTCAGATCCGACTTGACGATGTACTTCTAAATAATCAGAGATTTTGTTAGTCATATTTTCTTTTATGGTTCTAAATTGTCAATTTTAGTTTTCCTGAGTCATTTGCACATCCCGCACACCAGAGATGCAGTCCAAGATTTCAGGCCTGATTCCAAAATAAGAAGGTACATATAAAGGCTCGCTAATGGTTCCGTCAGATTAAGGTCCTTCTCGAAGGAATAGGTATATCCTGTTTTCTGCTCAAAGAAAAGATCAAGCTAGTTTCTCAGCTCGAATTTTGGTCAGCTAGTTTTTATGTGGTCACCTACTCATAAAACAAATGAGGGTAGATTACAAGTTCGGTGAAATGCTAGACTTTGAAATTCCCTGGTAGTTTGTATCAAGAGCCCAAGGAGAATGGCTGCAACATGATAAAGAAAGAACCTCAACTTGTTAAGGATCAACATCAATAAACAGTGCAGAAGATAAGAATACTCATGAAAACCCCATGGCTTGTCAAGGTTCTATAACAGCTTTCAACCTGAGGATACGGGTTTGGCTCTCAAGACCCAAGACAGAGTATGGAAAATTAGAAGCCTTGACTAAACAATGATAAAATACTCTTTCAGCTTCTTTTAATTAAAAAGTAGGTTGTCCTGCTAAAAAATTAAAGTGGTACGTAAATAAATGACAAAATAGATGCAATTATTGGATGTTCTGCAAACTCTAGAAATGTCTTGAATAGTTATCAGTAGCTAGACGTGAAATGAATTTTCTAATAAATATTATGTTATTATGAGAGTTTGAACCTGTGCAAACAGGAAGATGTTGAAAAAAATGGATACTGCCGGCAATACTGGAACTCCTGGGCAAGAAAAGCCAGGTGGTTCTGCGTACACCTGAAAACACAGAAAAAAGGGGGAAATATAGTATAACAAAGCATCGATGGTTTAGCCAAGATACGTTCACAGACCGTTAAGGTTAAATAATGAAAAGGAAAACAAGCACATTGAAATTCAGTTTACATAACAAAAATAAAGAGACTATTTAATCATTGGTGAGAAAGCCTTTACACAGCAAAAAAAGAAACATAAATATTTCTTATAGCAAGGTAGATTCAGAAACTCTGGGTTCAAGTTCTCATATATTATAATAAAATGAGCAAAACATCACTTCACGTAATGAAATAAGAGTTAATCTGTTAATGTTTCAACATTATTACATGAAAAGAAGATAACACTAATACCATTCTTGTAGTTGCCCTGGAAGACTTTTTATATCTTAAAAAAGTTGAAAATTTTGATTGCCTCTCATTGTTTTTCACTCTTACTTGCCGCACCTACACATGTATGTGGAAAACTGGAGATGAGACGATAGAGAATTTTGAGAAAAGGTTAGTTGAGTGTATAATAACTTGTTGCATAACATAAATGACCATTATAGGTGATGCAATATCCATTCTAACAATAATGTTAGCCTAGCCTAGGTAATAATAAAAAAATTAACAGATAAAATACAACATAGTATCAGTCCCAATCTTTTAAAATGTAAAGGCTTTAGAGTGGCATTTGGATTAGCTTTTTGTACATGTACCCTCACACTCTTGAATCATGCATAAAAAATGTTTACTCGACAGGATTTTATACCCATGAAAAAGGCATCCAAAGAAAATGTGGTCAGTGTACTCATCCTCACTGCAGCCAAATGTACAGGAGAGATCTGCATACATCCTTAATGTGCCTTTTGATGGAAGCATCAGCGAGACAAGGTGATTGAGCCGCCCAGAAGATCACCAGATTCTTGTTGTCTCTGGGAAAACCCATGACAAGTTAGGCCCCTAGATCCCCCGACCTCAATTGTTGACAAATCAAACCATTAGCCTCTCACCAAAGAAGTCTTATCTTGCACCCCAATTACTTCACAAGGCTTCAGCATCCAAGCATGTCTATGAGACAATCAGAATCCAGACCATAACCAAGTAACGCTTTGCATCCCCTGGGAAGAGTATCAGGTCAAATCCCTAGCATTCCACCACCTCCTCCCTTAGTGATGAATCATGAAGTACCCTGCCTCCATACGTCTATGCATAAAGACATGCTTGGTATAGAGTTGCCCATCACCTATTGACTGTCCACATCCCAGATGCCTACAAAATTGAGGTTTGCCACAACAAATATCCAACTTCACAGATCCTCATGCAACCTTTAGCAGCTAAGGTACTCTCTTAAGCTGAAATTGGATGGGGCATAGCACACGGGTTATAAGGGGTTGGGCAGGATAAGATAAAAGATAGTAAAACATAAGGATTACAAGGGCTGTCATTTCACATCCTAACAAGATGTCAATGCATTTACCACATCAAACCACTACTTTACTTTCCAACAAACTGATAACAAATTACAGCCTAACATCAAATAAACCAATAAACTATAATCATTTCTCCATTTAAATTACATAACTCCTCTATTTCAACAAACCCACTAATTACTCCACCACCAAATAGAACACCTACAATACTTCATAAAACTTATCCAGCCATAAAATCCAACCCTCATTCGATGCAACCTTAGATTTCCATCTACACCTATCAATGGCTAATGCTAACTGCATCTACAAGTACTTCAATTGGACATCGTGCCCTTTAAATTGCAAAACTGTACCTCCTGTACTGCAGTGCTTCCCACAGAAAATTGCAATGCCGTGAAGATTTTCTGGAAGTGCTGCCACTGGACTAAGATCTTTTGGCATAAAGTAGAACGTTGGGAAGACTCTTCACCCATAAGGATCTTTTCATACTAATCCAGGGTGGCAAGATTATATCAGAAATTGTCAAAATGATGTTTAAGAATTTGAATGCTTCTCAGCCACTCTGTTATCAACAAGATAAAGCTTCCAAAGTTCTTGGAGGCCTCGGACTAGATTAGTATTGGTAGAGATTGGATGCTAACTAAGGATGTGATGTTGACTCTTGAGGCACAAAATCACCTCAGCTGTCTTGCCACCAACCTGCCTTCTCATATAGCAGATACATTATATGCACTAATTGTCTCTATTGTACCTTCATGAGTTTGAGCTTAAAGAGTGGATTAAAATGGCAACCGACCAAGTCAGTTTCCAATTTTGAAGCCTACCCAAGGGCTCAAATATAAGCAGATTAAAAAATAATAATAAAGCCGTTACCACTCTCCATTCAAGTTTGTTATCATCCTCATCCTCCAATCTATCTTCTCCCCTCATTCTGAATCCCACTCTTCCCCCCTCACCCCCCAACAACACATACCAGCCACCGGCACCACTTGATCCTCCTCCTCCCCTTCCCCCAACCTCTCCTCTTCCAATGAGCCACCCCTTCCACCACTGCTCCTCTCCCTTTCCTCTTACTCCCTTCCTCGCCCTTTAACCTACATGCTCCTCCTCACCTTTGCTCACCACCCTTCAATCATTCTCTCCTCATCCCTTCCCCCTTCAATCCCTTTCCTACCACCCCAAGAAACTATACTTCCACCTCAACATCTCTGCCTTGCTAGACTTATATAACCATCTCTTCCATGCCACACAAGGTGTCCTGCCTATTTAGATTTGAATTGTATCAATCCATGGTCCCTATCTATATCAAGAGGAGTCCCAAAAGAGGTTTGACATGATCCAAATGATGCCTACACAGTTTTGCAACTCTTGAGTAAAGCTGCATGGGGAAAAAAGATGCGAAATGTTTTTCGAATCTTCACCACAGAGGCTACACGGAGTGTTTATACTGGGTGCCATGATCTGAACTCCTTGGTATGTAATTCTTGCCACCTCAATACACAACAGAAAATCTTGATGGTCGATAGGCATGTTGCTGTCCATATTAGCTTATGGTCCCTGACAAAATCATCAAAAGCATGCAAAAAAAAGGCCTCTCAGCTGCCTATAAATCACCATGCTCAGAGAAATCCCTCAACTCCCAAGGCCAGCCATCTTGCTTCCCTCATGGATGGAAATCTGCAATCTCCTCAAGTAGGTGAGCTAGCTCTGTAATCTAGTCAAAGGGGGGGGCACAAAAGAGGGAAGCCAGCAACTTCTGTGAACTCCCAAGTCTCTTCAACCAACAATCAGCCACAGAAACTTGTCCTTCACCAACACAAATAGCCAGAAGGTACAAGCTCCTTAGACTCATGGCCTAACTAGTCATCCAACCAAAAAGAGAAGTTACTGCCTGATTCAAACCTGCTCCAAATAGGGGTGTGCATGGGTTAGGTCCGACCCACAACCCAGCCCAACCCAACCTGACCTGGCCTGATTCATTGGGTTGGGTTGAGAGTTCTAATGGGTTGGGTTGGGCTCAACTTCCAACCTGACCCACCCAACCCGCAACACTTCTTTTTGAAAGGAAAAAGATGTCTATTGGAGGTCAGTAGACATCCACTATATTACAAAAATAACGGTAGATCTTACATATATGTGGACCAAAGAGAAGAAAGAGAGCTTCCCTTACAAAATTGTTAAGCGAAATCCTCTCCTCCCTAAAATCTGACTGACTTGTGTTGCAACCATGAAGACCAAAGAGCTGCTAACATCAATATCCTGATTATGGGACCAGCCATGGTACCTAGATGCCAATATTTATTTTTCATGTGTGTGTATGTGAAAATTATCATTTGAGCATTGTATTCAAAAGATCCCAAAAAGCCCAAATTTGTAACTGTTAAATAATGTTCTTCGTTGATAGAAACCACTACACATGTCAAAATGTGATTTAGAAAACCGTTATTCCTGTTTGAAATGCACTCAATCAATTATTACACTAAGTCTAGAAAGTATCTTTTCACATAAATGCCAAGTTTTATTATAGCTTTGTCCATTGACCGTATTTGGAATACAATCAATTAATTATTATATTATTATTGGAAAGCTTTCATATTGTATCTATGCTTGGTCAAATTACAATTCTCTTCTTTAACCAAAATGAAGTATTATAAGTTTTCATTCCGTTATAGTAAAAAATTGTAATACAAATTCATCACGCATGTTACAAGTCTGTTTTTCACTTGTAATATGAGTTTTTTACATGTTTCTCACTTGTAATATAAGCTTTTTGCACTTTTGTTACAGCAAATACTTGTAATATAGTTTTATCGCATGTATTACAAGTTTATTTGGCACTTGTAATACAAGTTTTTGCACCTAAGTTTACAATAAATATTTGAAATACAAGTTCATAGCGTGGATTAAAAATTTGTTTCACTTGCACTACAAGTTTTCTCATGTATTACAAGTCAGTTTCTCACTTGTAATAAGTTTTCACACTTTTGTTACAATGAAAAATTGCAATACAAGTTTGTATTATAAGTAGTTCTGAATTGTTGTACGAAAAATACACATGTAATTTCCTTTTGTGGATGTAATTAATACTTTGGTCTCCACATTTAAAATCCACCGTTCTTATGAAATCTTTGATTGATTCATATTTTTAGAAAACTTCATAAATGATGGGCATTTTCCTATAACAAGAAAAGCAAATCCATTATAATTACTTAGTGTGAAACTACTATGTTATTTTTTGAGGTTTCTTTATGGAACGTCGTAGTTTTATTGAATGGAGTTGATTTGGTATTTTTTTACCTCTTTTGAGTATAATATGCAAAAGATACAACTAATATATATATAGGAAAAGTAACTTTTGAGCAATATACTCAAAAGATCCAAAAAAAGCCCACAATTGTCTCCGTTCAATGATGTTCTTCGTTGATGGAAACCATCACACAACTTAAATGGTGATTTAGAAAATCACTCTTCGTATTTGGAATGTGTTTAATCAATTATTACATTATTTCTGGAAAGTGTCTTTTCACATAAATGCCAAGTTATATCACAAATCCATTCATATACCGTTTCTGGAATATAATTAATCATATTTGTATTACAAACAGCTCTGAGTTATTACTTGCATTAGAACTATAAGTGTAGTTGTAATATAAGTCACTTGTAATACAAATTTTTGCACTTCTATTATAGAGAATACTTCTAATACAAGTTTGTATTACAAGTAATTCTGAATTGTTACCTGTATTACAACTATACGTGCAGTTCTAATACAAGTCAGTTTCACTTGTAATAGAAATTTTAACACTTTCATTACAAAAAATACTTGTAATAGAAGTTTGTATCGCAATTCTAATACAAGTCAGTTTTCATTTGTAATATAAATTTTAACATTGTTATTATAAGAAATACTTGTAATACAAGTTTGTATTACAATCAGTTACAATTATACATGCATTTTCCTTTTGTGGAAACAATTAATATTTTGTCTCTGCATTTGGAATACTCCACTCAATGGAGATCCTTAATTGATTTGTACATTTGGAAAGCGTCATTAATGATGGAAAGTTTTCAATTACAAAAAAAGAAAGCTCGTTGTCAATACGTAGTGTGAAAGCACTTTTTGTGATTTTTTATAGAACATTTAATTTTCTTCAGATGGTGTAGATTTAGTTTTTTTTGTCTATTTTGAGCACTATCCTCATAGAATCCGTCCCCTATATATATATAGAGAGAGAGGGGGGGGTTTAGGAGTGTGTAACAATCTCCAGTAATTTTTTGATTGAAAATTTGATGATTGAAATTACTTCATATGAACATGTTATGCACCAAGTTTGAAGCCAATTTGACACTTTTAGCACCTACATCGAATGGGGCTCATTTTTTACAATCAAAATATTACAAAATTTGACCCTACTTGATGAATGTGCTAAGAGTGTTAGATTGACTTTAAATTTAGTGTATAACATGTTCATATGGAGTGATATTAATATTCAAATTTTCAATCCAAAACACTAATCGTAATAGGAGATATTGCCGCACCTGCATGTAATTTACATATAAGTCACCTGCATGTTCCCTTTTCCCATATATATATATATATATATATATATATATATATATATATATATATATATAAAAGAAAAGTATCTTTTGAGCATTGTGTCAAAAGATATTAAATGAGCATGCAATCATGTCCATCAAATCATTATTGTCGATAGAAACCATCGTATATTTTAAAAGTTGATTTAGAAAATCATATTTTGTATTTAGAATGTATTCAATCAATTATTACACCATTTTTAGAAAGTATCGTTTCACATAAATGCCAAGTGTATTACAACTCTGCCCCATGAATCATATTTGGAATATAATCAATTAATCATTACATTATCATTGAAAAGTAAATATATTGTATTAATATTTAATCATATTACAACTCTCTTCTTTTAACCAAATCAAAGTGTATTACAAGTACCATAGTTAAAAATTAATCTAATCAATATATTACAACTTTTACATAGTTGCACAACTATATAGAACTTCTATATGATTATATTACAACTCTTTATGTGATTGTATTAATTATCAGAATTGTATTGCAAATATCTTGGTTAAAAATTTATCTAATCGATGTATTACGACTTCTATATAATTGTAATACAACTCTTTTTTATGCAATTATATTATGATTGTATTACAACTCCAATTCTATTACGTGAGGTGTCAACATGTCCTTTAAGGAATGTTTTAATTTTGTATGCATGATTACCTTTAATTTTTCATTTACGATATGATTCTTTTAAGGAAAATTCACACATGATTGATTGTGTCATTTCTATTTTTAGTATTTTTATATTAAATGCATGATTAAGAAACCACTCTTCTCTAAATGTGGTGGTTTCATTTATAACCATCAAATCACGATCTATTGGTGAAGTTGTGCTCACATGACCTTTTTATGAGCACAGTGCAGAAAAGATCCGTCCTATATATATATATATATATATAGCCATGAGATTTCTTTGAGAGGAAAACTTTTGTGAGATGGTAAAAGCATGTTAACCCTTAGATTGGGATCATCACAATAGTCAATATTTTAGCCCCATGTCGCATGAAACCATTCAAAAATATCCTATTGTCTCCCTTCCCCTACGATCACCCACTCAACACCCTCTACAGCCCCACCACCTCAAGCCACCCATGACCTCCTTCCTCACCTCCCAACAGCCCTAACCCTCTCCCTTGCCCTACCTCCCAACAGCTCAAGCCTCTCTAACTTTGCAAACCCTCTCCTTCAATATTCTCCTTTTTCCTTAACCTTCTCCTAGCAACCATCTACCTCATCTTCCCTCTAATTACATTTGATTTTTTTTTGTTTAATGTTTCATTTTATCTTTTCTTATGAGTTCTAGATCATTTCTTCATTTTTCTTGGTTTTACTTTTTTTCTTTTTTTGAATAAGAAAGGAAGTCTACCGAAGGTCGATAGTCGTCCACAACATTTTACTTGTTTTATTTGTTTAGCAATAACTTTCAAGTTGTGTTATGGGTTTAAAATTTTTATTAATAAATATAAAAAAGAAACATAAATTTTGATTAGTTAGCAACCTGCTCAACCACTCCCTAGTGATCTCTCTCTCCCATTCCATCTCCATCGTGTTCAACTACTCACATGGTATCAAAATAGGCTTTCCTGTGACCCTCTCCCTCACCCTTGTGTCTAGAGATCCAGCATAGGATCTCTCTCTGCGTACAGAAGGCCTACCATGTGTGGGAGGAGAGAGGGGATGGCGGGGACAATCGCTGACGAAGGGGAACACTGTGGCAACCCCGGTTGGATGCGGGTCAGAGCAACACGGAGGTGGAGGGGCATAGACGATCTCCAATCTGGAAGAACCTTGGGCGGAGCTCAGGAGAGCTTAGGGGATAGATGCTTCTGATGTCTTGCAAAGGAACATCGGGCGAGTGTCTGCAGAGATCCCCCTCGTTGTTGGTGATGCGGTGGTTTCGGCCACAGCAGATGGTAGTGTAGAAGGACGAGGGAGGCGGCACTTAGGAAGGCTTTGCCGCCGCTGCCAATGGAGGGGCCTAAAGCGGAGGTGGTGCCCCTTGGTTAGAGGAGACAGATACAGAGGGATTTGATGGTGACTGTGTTGGTTGGAGAAGTGGTTGAAGGCAGGATTTCGAGGAAGTTGTTCGGAGTCTAGGTCGAGGCTGGGGGGCTCTCAACCGAGGGAAGTGCTACCAATTAGCCCGAGCTCCTTCCTAATGCTTGGACTACTAGAAGACCTCAGGACCTTACTGCGGGTTGAGGAATCGTAGTTGTCAGGAGGTGTGGTGTGCTGGCAACCACCTTCTTTCCATGATGGTGCGTTGCGAGAGCAACCGCCGAAGAAGGCCTGCCTTCATGTGCGCCTCGACGGGGTCCTGTTGTGGCTTCGTATGGTTGTGGTGGTTAAGGCGCTCGTCGCCCCCTTCGCCATCATTCGTGGTGTCAAGGGAGCGAGCCTCTCAGCAACTCTTATGGCGGAGATTGAGCTGAAGTCAAGGGCCACTCTATTGAAGTCAATGGTCCACCACAGAGGTATGGCGTGGTTGATTCGATGCGTTTGTATGGCGGGGGGCTCGTATGTGGAGGTGGCATCTAGAGGAGCTGCAACAACGGTGATGGTGAAGGGAGGCCCGCGAAGGCGTGTGGGCGTGGTCCCCCTCGGGCACAACGCTCCACCTTGAAAAACATTGCATCAGAGGCTGACGATACACATGATGTGGCCTCGACATGTAGGCGTGGCCCCTCCAAGGCTTAGTACTCATCGAAAGGGGATTCGATGAGGGCAGTTGGGGCCTTACACGAGAATGAGCGAGAGTCGAGAGTCAAAGGACGCGGGCGATGAGACATTGATTCCTGAGGTGGCAGCGCTGTGCTCGAGAGGCGAGGAGGCACGAGCAAGGGAATTGAGCGACTATGTGGGGAGCATGAGGGTTCTGGAAGGGTCTGGAAACCTTGGGCACCCCCTTACACTACTTAAAGTCCCCATGGATCCAGATAAGGAACAAGGATGGGCAAGGGACCCTACACTACTTAAAGTCCCCATGGACAGGGGTTCAAAGGCACGAGTGTCCCATTCGAAGACTTCTCTTTTCTCCACCCTCTTCTCTTCTCTCCTCTCCTCCCATCGCTTAGTACTGCAAGCAGGGAGTCTGACTAGTTGGTGGAGGCAGTGATCGATGAGCATGTGGTGGTGCAAGATCAACTACCCAACCCAAGAGATGCACGAGATGCTAAGAAGGATGAGGTCCCCCCCCCCCAGACAGGTGAGGGAGTCACAGTAGGAAGGCAACGGCGGAGAGCCTGGCCCACGAGGTGGGCGTTGGCCTGTGGCAAAGCACTCTAAGGTGAAGGTGGTTTTGTGAGAAGAACAGAAACGTGGCCGAGACACTGGAACTCTACGGTACGTAAGAAATTGGTCTTATCGTGGCAGAAGGGGACGACGATGGGTAAGGAGGTTGGTCGTGGATGCGTGGTCCATAGAGTCTAAGGGGGAGACCTTCAGGTGCACAACTAACCCTGCTGAAGAAGACGGCTGGAGAGCAGAAGGTCTGGTGGTTGATGTTGCTGGCTTCAAACTGGCGGGAGGAGTGACGACAGTCTCATGTTGAAGATCCTCACCTGGAATGTCCGAAGTCTCAATGATCCTACGAGGAGAGCAATGCTCGGAGGATACATCAGGGAGTGGCAAGCTAACGTTCTCCTCCAGGAGACCAAGTTGCCTTCTTGTGATGTTGCACTGTGGAGGGAGGTGGGTGGCTCCTAGATGGAGGGATTCACCAAGCTTGATGCCACAGGTACAGCTAGGGGTCTACTGGTGGCATGGAGGGAGGAGGTGATCTCAGTACGGTCTTCCTATGTGGGCCATCATGTGGTCTCTATAGAGGTTTCCCACAAATGTAATGGGGCTTAGATGGTAATCACGACGACCTATGGGCCACGTGAAGTTGCAGCAAGGCAACAATTGTAGGAGGAGCTTGCCCTGGTGGGGGCAACGACATGGAGCGGACCATGGCTGCTAAGGGGTGATTTTAACGTCATGCTTTGCTTAGAGGATAGGCCAGGTGATAAAGGGAGACAAGACCCAAGGTCAGAGCAATTCATGGATTTCATTGCCCCTTTTGGCCTACATGACCTCTCGCCTGTGAGATGTCATACACATGGAGGGGAGGAGATGGCCAGAAATCACGCATACACGGGTTCCTCTCAAATGTGGAGATGGTGGAGGCTTTCCCCCTTGCTGCGGTCACCCGATGCCCAGACCCTTCTCGGATCACACACCATTGTTATGGAGATCCAACGAAGCGGAGAGGAATGGCACATACTTCAAATTTGATTGATCGTGGCTGTTGGAGACGGGATTCAGGGACATAATGGAGCAGAAGTGGAGATCCTTCAAGGTGGAGGGCTCTGCCTTAACCTGACTAGCCGAGAAACTTGCTCGGCTAAGAGCACACTTTAAGGAGTACAGGACGGCAGTTAGGCAAAGGAGGATGCAGAGGAAAGTTTAAGCTTTGGAAGAGATCTCTAGGCTGGACTGGATGGAGGATGTCATCGACCTTACAATGGAGGACAACAATCATGCAACCAAAAACACTTGAATTGAGCTAGATTCTAGCATAACTTCGAGTCAATGCATGCATAAGCATCGTAATTCGCATACTAGTTAGTTTACTAGTTATATAGATAATATCATCATTTTATGACCTAAGAGAGATGAATTTAATCGCAAATGATTCGAAGCCGCGGATGTCAGATCAGACCAGACAGATCTGATCAGAACGATGACGGAAGTCCAACGCTTCCGCAATCGTCCCGATCAGACAACCAGAAAATTGTGTGCAATCCATAGAAGAACAGAGATGATGGAGCCAAAGGACAAAGATCCGAGCCTCAGATGAAGAATCCAACCGCACGGATGAATCCGAATCGACGATCGTAGTCCAACGGCGCAAAAATCAACTCGATCGAAGATCTACAGCATCAGATACAAAGAAAAGAAAATGGACGGCCATGATGGTGCCACGTGACGCCATCACAGCCGCTCCCTCACCAACGCCCCATCTAGGAAGGCTGCACGGCACGCTATAGGCCGTTGGATGAATCCAACGGCCACGAGCGCGCCACGTCGCCCGCCCAGATTGGATAAGCATAAATACAAATATCTATAACAAAAGGTTTGCGTAACGCAGTGGCTCGCACGCACGCGTGCATGCGCGGGATGCAGGTTCGAGCCCTGCACTGCGCGAAATTGAAGCGAGCACGCATGGACGCAATTGTGTGCGATTGGACGCACTGAAGCGCGGCAACGTAGCGCGATTAGAGCGCGTAGCGGGTACGCATGATCTCACGCGGTTGCTTTGATGCTAAGGCAGTGACGCTCGTTACAATCGGGCGGCTGACGCTAAGGCGGGATTAAGGCTTGAGCGGCAAGAAATAAAAGACGAAGGCACGGGCGAGGAGGATCCAGAGACGTGCGATGGAGGATCGACGATGCACGACGTGCCACGTGTCACCACCAAAGCAAATCCGAGTGTAGAAGGCTTTTTGAAGGTTATTTTAAGGCCAAATCAGAGCTGTTGATCTCCCGATCGACGGATCTGATTAGCCAAAGGGTTGTTGCACAAGATTATGGGTTAAAATACCCTTTTTGCCCTCCATCAAAACTATAAAAGAAGGCTCAGGGCCCCCCAGTTGAAGGCATCAACTTGGAATCCCTCTCCCATCAACTCCAGATCTCTTCTACCGTCTTCTCTGCAATTCTCTGTCCTGGCGCTCTGGATCTGAGGTGCTGCTGCATCTCGCACAAGCATCCCACAAGCGGCGTCATTTCTCTGCCACTTTCTTCTCTCTTTCTATTTGTCTCTATTAGCATTTTCTACTGTGAAAAATTTTATCTAATTGCAATAAAATTCTGATTCTCTAAATATTTACTTTATACATATATACATATATAAATACTTGTTAGAACTAATTTTCTGAAAAGCTTCCTTTAAAAATCGAGATTGCCTCCCTGCGAACGGCCCGATACTCACCGAAGTTTTATAAATTTATTTGTAAACGTGTTTTCGCGCTATACTACAACTAAACGACTTTTAAAACGTGAATTACGCGTCGAACAAGTTGACGCCGTTGCTGGGGAGGCAACGGAAATTTTTGAAGCTTTTCGATGGGTATTTAAGATTTTTAATTCGCTACATTTTTCGTTGATTTCGTGTGTGCAGGAAACGAAATCTGAACCAACTACAACAGAGAAAGTGCGGATTCGAACCTCAGGTAAGTACCCGTAGTTTAGATTAGTTAGATTTAGGATTTGCTTGAACCTTAGGATTAGTTAGAATTTGTTTGCTTATTAAAAAACTACAAAAAATATTTCTTTTGATTTCAGGCTGAAATAAAATTTTATCTTAAAAATTTAATTCCTAAAGATATGCACCTCCAAAAATTATCAAATTTTTACTGGACGTAGATTTCAATGTCAGGAACAACATATCCAAATTTCGCGGCAATCAGAGTTATAGAAAAATTTTAAAAATTAGCACACTGGTCTGTTATCAATACGGATTTTGTTCCTGATTTTTTGAAGTTCAAAATATCATAGGAATTTTTATATAACTCCGATTTAAGTGAAATTTGCGGCACTGAATTTCTGAGAAAGTCAAGAATTTTAGAAAAATCTAAGAAAAATATCTTTTTGCTTGTTTGATTGCACAAATTATCTTATCACGAACTGGGGGTCAAAACAGACTGAAAAAACCCCAGTACAATTTAAATATGAAAAAAATAGAAAACGTGCATTAAAATTTTTTAAAACAATATTTTATGAGTGCCTAGTTAGTGGGGCAAGAAGACCAATTGATTACATTGCTTGAGTCGCATCACTCATCATTTTGGACCTAAAAGAATCATTTAGAACAATCTGTGCTTAGGGTTTCACGCAAAGGATAGAGCACACTTGTATTTCCATACTTAAAGGAAATCTATCAAACAAATTGAGATTTGCAAAACTTTTCTGTGCCTCATCAGAGCCTTGGTTGAAAATATTTAATCAAGTGAACCCTAAAACATGCTAACACAAGCATTTGAATCTTAAAAGATACTTCATCATAAAAATTTGCTTGTGAACCCTTTGCCTGCGCACTTCACATCTCTAAAATCAATTTTAAGGGCAAACACCCCCTAACGCCTATCATATTCCAAAAGCACATCAAACCCAAGCCTAAAATTGAGTAGACAAGCCTTAGGCAGGATTAATAGTCTTGGAGACTTGAAATTAGATTGAGCTAAGGTCAAGGCCTTGTCTACTTGGACACACTTGTGACAAGAAAGGTCGATGCGGTAACCGCGTTAACCTTTAGTAGTGTCCCGCCGTACGGGGTGTCCTAAGGGATCCTACCTTTCTGGCCAGCCAAGTAATTCAAGTGTTGATATAACCCAATCGTGTTTTGGGGAGCCAGGATTAGGTCTAATTAGGGTTGATACTCTAAGGATCAGTTTGATTGCTTGTATTGAGCGAACGAGATTTCTCTCATCTGTCTTCTCTCTCATCTACAGACATTCTAGTGCATTGAAGGTAGATCTCAAAATCCTGATTTGCTACCACCATTTAAAAGAAATCCTAGGAGATGACATCTATCCAGGATCTGAATCTAAACCCTCTGCAATGGCTAGTCATCACGAGGAAGAAGAGATCGATGAACGAAATTTGGATCCTATGACTCTTACACTGGCAGATCACTAAGTAGGGCCAGCATCATGACCGACAGATGGAAGTCGTAGTGCAGGCCATCACTCGACTCCAAAACGGAAGGTCAGACCAGCCCCTCCGTGACTTTTATAACGCTCCTAATGCCCAACCTGAACCCTTTGTTAGGGTACCTCAGGATGGGGAAGATTTTGAACTCAAACCTCAGATCATTAACTTAATTCCCCACTTCCATGGTCGTGAATCAGATGACCGCTTCCATCACCTTGAAGAGCTCCTACACATAGGAAGAACTTTTGGCCCTAGGAACATGAATGAAGGCACCCTAATGATAAAAATGTTCACATTCTCCTTGAAAGATAGAGCTGCACATTGGTTGAGGACAATTGGTAGACCAATCATAACTTGGGAAGACCTAAGAAGCACATTCCTAAAGAAATTCTTCCCCGTAGAAAAAACTAATGCCCTTAGATGTGCCATAACAACCTTTAAGCAGAATCCTAAGGAGCTACATGAGGCTTGGGAGAGGTTTAATGATTTAGCTAGGAGATGCCCTCATCATGGGATTCCAAAGTGGCACTTGACCCATATTTTCTATTATGGGTTGAGTGATAATCAAAAGAATTTTGTTGATGCGGCATGTGAGGGTAATTTCCTAAGTCAACATGTTGAGGGAGCCTTTCAATTGTTTGAGAATATGAGTGAAAATTCCCTCAACAATGCCTTGATGTCTGCCTTTAACAGAGCTAATCAACCAAGAAGCGGTGTTTATGAAGTTAACAACAATTCAAACTTGGTTGATTTAGAGCTAATTGCACAACGTTTAGATAAAGTGAAACTCGTGGGAAAGAATGTGGAGAATTTAGATAAGAAACTGGATAATCTTCTAAAAGGTGGGAGTTCCTTAGGTATACAATCTAGATTAAATCCTATGCCTACCCAAGGAATGAATATGTTAACCCACAACCAACTCCCCAACCCACTAGGTCAAGAATCAATGCACAACATCAATGACCTAACAATGACTCCACCTATAAGCCAACTATACTTGGACCCATCTCTTTCTGGGTGCCAAGGAGGGACCTCGATGCCCTCAAATTCTAAACTAGGCAGCTCAATGCCTAGTTATCCTGAGGATGTGAATGCACTCCAAGGTTAAACTATAAATGAACCTTATTCAAACACTTACAACCTTGGATGGCGCAACCATCCTAACTTTGCTTGGTCAAGTCAGAAACCCGCCCAGGGTCCTAACTTGACTAAGCCAAACACTTATGGGAAACCTAGTAGGTATACACAACCACGCATATGTCAACCACAACCTACTCAGGAAAACCAGCCCTCTGATCTGAGTCTGGTCGTCAAAGAAATGCGAGAGATGAATCTGAGACAAGGAAGAGATGAATCAATTGAGGACAGAACTAACGGGATGACTAGACCCGTCCCCAACCCGTCCCCAACCCGTCCCCAACACAAGGTGCTACCATCTCAACCCGTCCCCAACCCAAGAAATTTTAATAGTGTTAACCAAAGCAACACACCTAAGCAACAGGCACATGTAGTTCAACCTGCTCCCCAGCACCCACCTAGTTTTGCCAACCCTAGTCAAACTCCACCTATTTTGCAGAACCCACCTCAACCTTTCAACCATAACGCCTTTGCTAGTGCAGTAACCTTAAGAAGTGGGAGACAGACCTAAGATCCTTACCCTTCTAAATCTAGACCTAGACAAGATCTTGAGGAGCCCGAATCTGACCTAGGAGATCAAGAAGACAAGGATCAGGACTCAAACACTCATGATTTCTCTCAAGCACCCTTTCTTGAAGCCTTGAACAAACCTAGGAAAAAGAAACCCAATCCATCTAAGGAGTGGCTTGATATTTTTAAACAAGTCCAGGTGAACATACCACTCCTCAAAACCATTAAGAATATCCCTAACTGTGTGAAACTTTTAAAGGAAATGTGCACACCTAAATGACAAGCCAAAACAGCAAAAAGGGTAGTGTTATCCGTACAAGCTAGTGTTGTTATCCTTAGAAACCTACCCTGAAAACAAAAAGACCCAGGAGCCCCTCTAATCTCGTGCTTTATTGGAGATACCACTTTTGAAAGGGCTCTATTAGATTTAGGTGCCTCCATAAATCTGATCCCCACTATGTTATATGAAAAATTCAACTTTTGAGAGCTAAAACCTACTGAGGTCACGTTACAATTAGCCGATCGATCTGTGACCACGCCAAGGGGGATTATTGAGGATATAATTGTCAAGATCCGTGATTTTTATTTCCTAGTAGATTTCTTGGTCCTTGACATGGAGGTACCAGAAAACTTGAAGAATACCCCAATAATCCCAGGAAGACCCTTTTTAGCCACTGCCAAGGCGAACATTGATTGTGAATCTGGCAATATGGAAATCAAATTCGGGGACAAGAAAACCAAGACTAACATCTTTAAGGCCATTAAATAATTTGAGGATTGTGGAATGAAAGAAGATTATAAGGATCATACTATTGAATATTGTATGGAATTAGGAATATCCCAATCCGATCCTTCAGGTCTTGACACCCAAACCAATCAAGAGGTCATCCCATCAATCACCGACTTGATTCTTAGACCTCTTGAGGGTAACTATGATCCACCATTGGACCCTTTATCCTAAGGACCCAAACCTAAACTTAAACCTCTTCCTGATCATCTGAAGTAGGTTTTCTTAGGAACTGATCAGACTTATCCAGTAATCATTAGCTCTTACTTAACCTAGACTCAGGAAAATCAATTAATTCAAGTTTTGGGAAGAAACAGTAGAGCAATTGGTTGGACATTGGATGATCTAAGAGGAATCAGTCCTACTTACTGCACCCATAAAATCTACACTGAGGATGGATCAAGAACTTCCCGGGAAATGGAGAGACGATTGAATTCAAAACATGCGGGAGGTAGTGAAAAAGGAAATAATTAAGTAATTAGATGCAAGAATAATGTACCCAAGTAGTTCCTAAGAAATCCGGGCTAACTGTGATTACTAATAACAATGGGAAATTGATTCCAACCCGCACAGCTTTCTCGTGGAGAGTCTGCATTGACTACAGGAAGTTGAATAGTACAATGAAGCAAGACCACTTTCCACTATCCTTCATTGATCAAATCTTGGAAAAACTAGCTGGCCAAAAATTCTTATGTTTCTTAGATGGCTATTCCAGCTACAATCAAGTAGCCATCCACCACGATGATCAAGAAAAAACCACCTTCACATGTCCCTATGGAACATTTGCTTTCCATAGAATATCTTTTGGATTATGCAATGCACCAGCGACCTTTCAAAGGTGCATGCTTGCAATCTTTTCAGACACGGTGGGTGATTTTATGAAAATCTTCATGGACGATTTTTCTATGTTCGAGGACTCTTTTGACTCATGTCTGATCAATCTAGAGAAGACTCTACAAAAATGCATTGAGGTGAATCTTGTTCTATCTTGGGAAAAGAGTCACTTCTTAAGGATGGCATAGTTCTTGGCCATGTTGTCTGAAAAGGGGATCGAAGTGGATAAGGCCAAGGTGGACACTATAACTAAACTCCCGCCACCTTCGACAGTTAAGCAAGTGAGATCATTCCTTGGACACGTGGGATTTTACCGTCGATTTATTAAAGACTTTTCTAAGGTGGTGAGGCCCTTAAGCAGGTTGCTAGCAAAAGATCAACCCTTTGATTTTGACTTCAATTGCTTAAGGGCTTTCAATCAGCTGAAGGAGGCTATTACACAATCTCCTATCTTACAACCTCCTAATTGGGATTATCCTTTCGAAATCATGACCGACACCTCTGATTTTGCCATTGGGGCAGTCTTGGAACAAAAGGTAGACAAGAAACCATCCGTGATTTACTATGCTAGTAAAACCCTGGATGAAGCTCAAAGAAACTACACCACTACAGAAAAGGAGTTGCTGGTCGTAGTGTTTGCTCTGGAGAAGTTTAGATCTTACCTACTGGGATCTCATGTCACAAACTTCACATATCACACTGCATTAAGGCACCTGATGTCAAAAAGGGATGCAAAACCGAGATTAATCAGATGGATCCTTCTGTTACAAGAACTTGACTTAGAAATCAAAGACAAAACTGGTACCCAAAAAGTAGTAGCAGATCATCTCTCCAAAATCCCAGTAGACTCTACAACTCCTCAACTATGTGATTCTTTCCCTGATGAGACTCTCGACTATTTGCAAACTACCTTGGTTTGCAGATATTGTCAACTACTTGGCCATTAGAAAACTGCCCATGGATTGGCCTAGGCATAAGCAGGACAAGTTGATTTCTGATGCCAAATACTACTTTTGGGAAGACCCAAAGCTATTCAAAGTTTGCGCGGATCAGGTTATCCACCGTTGCATTCCAGACGAGGAGATCACAAGTGTACTAGAATTATGCCATGCTTATCTTGTAGAGGTCACTTCTCAGGAAAAAAGATGGCAGCCAAGGTACTGCAGAGTGGATTGTATTGGCCATCTTTATTCCGCGACTCATACAACTTCTGTAGGTCATGTATCAATTGCCAAACCTTAGGAAGCATGACTAGGAAGGATATGATGCCCTTAAACCTAATCCTTGAAGTCGAAATCTTTGATGTGTGGGGCATTGATTTCATGGAAACTTTTACCAATTCATTTGGGTACCTATACATTCTGGTGCCAGTCGACTACCTATCCAAATGGATTGAGACCATCCCGACCTGAACCAATGACCATAAAGTGGTCATGGACTTTGTAAAGAACATCTTTAGTTGGTTCGGTGTGCCCAAACCTCTGATCAGTGATGGCGGGTCCCATTTCACTCAATCAAATCAGGACCTTATTAGCCAAGTATGGAGTCACTCACAGAATCTCTACTCCATATCATCCGTAGACCAATGGACAAGCTGAAATCTCCAATCGAGAAATTAAAAAGATCCTTCAAAAGACGGTTCGCCTGAATCGAAAAGATTGGTCTACCAAATTGGATGATGCTCTCTGAGCCTACCGGACTGCGTATAAAACTCCGATTGGAATGTCCCCATTCCATCTAGTCTATGAAAATCTTGTCAACTGCTCATTGAACTTGAACATAAAGCTTATTAGGCAATCAGAACATTTAATCTTGATCTTGATCAATCTGGACGATAAAGAAAACTCCAATTGACTGAATTGGATAAAATCTGAAATGATGCTTGTGAAAGTGCAAGAATCTATAAGAATAGGACAAAGGCTTTACATGACAAATACATCTCCAGAAAAAGCTGTCCCTAATCAAAAGGTTTGGTTATTTGATGCACGCTTGAAGCTCTTTCCAGGAAAATAAAGATCAAAGTGGACAGGTCCCTTCATTGTAAGAAAAGTCTACCCTCACGGAGCTGTACTTATCCTAGATCCCAAGTCTGGTCTTGAAACACAGGTAAATGGTCAGAGGCTGAAACCTTATATCACTCAGAATTGTGATCCCATTCCAGATGGTCACATCAACCTTCTGGAATCTTATTGAAGCTAAACTAAGTCTGGCAAATGACATTAAACTTAGCACTAGCTGGGAGGCAACCCAGTATTCATTACAGGTAGCTGTGCATCCTCTGCATCCATACTGACCTGGATTAACAAGCATAGTCAGGTGATATTCCCTTCTCTTGTTTATTATATTTTGATTTTCATGCATACATTTCAATGAGGACATTATAATGAATAGGCATGAGAGGGTGGACATTGCATGTCTTATCTTTATGTCTAAAAAAAAAAATGCATTTAGGTATAAAGAATTTTTATTAAGGTTTTATTAGGGATTTATTCTTAAGTTGATTCCTGAGTTTATAATCTAGTATAATTTCACACTTACACGTAGAATTGGCAATGGATCCTCTGTAAAAATCGATAAACATCTTTAGTTTGTCGAAGGAGAAGCGGTGCTTCTTCTCCTAAGCCCTTGGACAGTAATTAGGGAGTCAGGCAAACTATCTTCTAACAGATCCACCAAACACGTGTGAGATGAGAGTAGAAAGTTTACTGTTGCTTTAAGGCTAGTATGAGGAATCTTAACTTCCGGATAATGAGATAATGATACGCGAAGTTAAGTATAGTTTTCGCTCTCGGTTTCTGCGTACAAGTTCTTAGTGCGAACATCTTTTGAGAGCCACCAAATAAGGCAAAATACGCAGAGAGCAGGTTCTGATAAAACTATAACTAAGGTGGATGGTCACGACCGTCCTTTACGAAAACCTCGGCTAAAGGAAGGTATTAATGTCAAAGTCAGAAATATGTTGTCTTATCCATTCCTTTCCTGATGCCGAGAATAGGCACTTCCACCAAATAAGCCACCCGATATCCTCTTAAACACCCACAATCCCGAATAATGCCTTGTGAATAAAAGTCGTATGTGTTAATGTGTTGCGTTAATAGATGTTTGAAAAAAAAAAAGGTATATATGTCTATGCATATAGAAAAAATATGCATATACAAAAAAAAAGAGTTCATAAGTGTTTTTAGAGTTTATTTCAAGTGCATTGAGACAACAACACCCATCACCCTCATAATCCACCAAATATAGTCTTGACCTACTTTTCTGTATTTCTGAATGCCTGAATACAGGCCGAGGAATGTTGACTTAGTCGTAGAGTTATCAGAACGTAATCAAAGTGTCAGTGCCAGGAGAAACCACCAAATATACTGATAAATCTGATGAGATTGTGAGCTTAAAAAGAAAGAAAAGAAAAAGAAAAAGAAAAAGAGAAAGAAAGAGAGAGAACGAGTACAAAGGAATTAACAAGAACATAGTTTCTTGCCTCTCTCTAAGTTGAATTATTTAATAATCTGAAAATCTAGATTTTAAAGTACTAGTCTATATGTAGCACCAGATGAGTGAGCCACCAAAAATAAATCCACTTGACTCAAAGAAAAAATCTTCTAAATAACCCAAAAGCCAGGGCTGAATATACAGGTTACCTTATAACCTCGAGGGGAGAAGTCTGCCTATCCCAATAGTTTTTTACTAAGGATCAAGTACGAGCTTTAGATGTGGATTGACTTTTCACTTGGATCCATTGCATAAGCTATAACAAAACACATTCACGATTATCTGGATTACTAAAGTATTGGATGAAAACAAGACATAAATCTCTAGTCAAACTCTTGATAGAAATCTGTCATGCAGGACCACTTTGCATTTAATCTTGCATTTGCTAGGGACTAGCAAGATTTACTCATGGGGGTGATTGCACAGCAATCATGCAACCGAAAACACCTAAATTGAGCTAGATTCTAGCATAACTTCGAGTCAATGCATGCATAAGCATCGTAATTCACATACTAGTTAGTTTATTAGTCATATAGATAATATTATCATTTTATGACCTAAAAGAGAGATGATTTTAATCGCAGATGATTCGAAGCTGCAGATGTCATATTAGACTAGACAGATCTGATCAGAATGACAACAGAAGTCCAACGCTTTCGAAATCATCTCGATCAAACAACCAGAGCATTGTGTGCAATCCATAGAAGAATGGAGATGATGGAACCAAAGGACAAAGATCCGAGCCTCAAATGAAGAATTCAACCGTACGGATGAATCCGAATTGACGATCGCAGTCCAACGACGCAAAAATCAACTCGATTGTAGGTCTACAGCACCATATACAAAGAAAAGATGGATGGTCATGATGGCGCCACGTGGCACCATCACAGCCACTCCCTTACCACCACCCCATTTAGGAAGGCCGCACCGCACGCTGTGGGCCGTTGGACCTTCATCCAACGGCCACGAGCGTGCCACGTCGCCCGCCTAGACTGGATAAGCATAAATACAAATAAACAAGTATATATAACAAAAGGTTTACGGAATGCAGTTGCTCATGCGCATGCGTGCATGCACAGGGTGCAGGTTCGAGCCCTACGTTGCGCGAAATTGAAGCGAGTGCGCGTGGGCGCAATTGCATGCTATTGGATGCGCTGAAGCGCAGCGAAGTGGCGCGATTAGAGCGCGTAGCGAGTACACGTGATCTCACAGGGTTTCTTCAACGTTAAGGCTGCGGCGCTCATTACAATCGGACAGCTGACGTTAAGGCGGGATTAAGGCTTGAGCAACGAGAAGGAAAAGACGAAGGCGCGGGCGAGGAGGATCTAGAGACGTGCGATGGAGGATCGACGATGCACGGGGTGCCACGTGTCGCCACTAGAGCAAATCCGAGCGTAGAAGGCTTTTTGAAGGCTATTTTGAGGCCAAATCAGAGCCGTTGATCACCCGATCGACGGATCTGATTAGCCAAAGGGTTGTTGCACAAGATTAAGGGTTAAAATACCCTTTTTGCCCTCCATCAAAACTATAAAATAAGGCCCAGGACCCCTCAGTTGAAGGCATCAACTTAGAATCTCTCTCTCCCATCAACTCTAGATCTCTTCTACCGTCTTCTCTGCAATTCTTCATCCCGGCGCTCTGGATCTGAGGTGCTACTGCATCTCGCACAAGCATCCCACATGCGGCGTCGTTTCTCTGCCACTTTCTTCTCTCTCTCTCTTTCTATCTATATATCTGTCTCTATTAGCATTTTCTGTGAAAAACTTTATCTAATTGCAATAAATTTCTGATTCTCTAAATATTTGCTTTATACATATATACATATATAAATACTTGTTAGAACTAGTTTTCTAAAAAGCTTTCTTTAAAAATCGAGATTGCCTCCTTGCGAATGACCCGATACTCACCGGAGTTTTATAAATTTATTTGTCGACGTATTTTCGCGCTATACTACAACTAAACAACTTTTAAAACGCGAATTACACGCCGAACATGGTGCAAGAGGAGGATAAGAAGATGGAAGTAGAATGGAAGTCCAAGTCGAGGCAAAGATGACTCAGGGAAGGAGACTATAATACCAAGTTCTTCCACCAAATGGCTTTAGCCAGGAGGAGGACGACTGGTCAGATAGCTTGGCTGTGGCAATGGACAGGGGAGGGTACGCACTCTATTTCGGAGGACCAGGCCTCATACCTGGTTTGCGACTTCTCGAAGGAGGTGAGGGCAACTGTTTGGGGCCTCAACGCAGAAGGCTGCCTAAGATCAAACAACTTCCCAGTGCAGTTTTACAAAGAATTTTGGACCTTGGTCAAAGGAGATGTAATGGACGTGGTGGCAAAGTTTCAGGAAGGCAATGCAAGTTTTGACAAAATTAGTAGGTCCTACTTCTTCCTGCTTCTAAAAAAAGGTGTTGAGGATATTGAGGACTTCCGTCCGATATCATTGTCAAATGCTATACATCTCATTGTGGCAAAGGTACTGGCAAACGGGCTCAAAAGCACTTTACTGGATCTAATCTCGACGGTTAAGACGGCTTTTGTCCCTGGTAGAGGGATTCTTGATGGCTTTGTGGTGGCCACAAAGGCTATTGCAGCTTGAAAGAGGGAGCGGAGGGAGGCGTTCCTATGGAAGATGGACTTCGCCAAAGCGTATGACACGGTTAGGTGGTCTTTTATTTGGGCTACGCTGGCAAAGAGGGGCTACCCTAGACGCTGGATCGACTAGATTAAACATTGTGTCACCACAACGTTGTTCTCTGTCTTGGTCAATGGCAACCCGTAAGGGGGTTAGGTCCAGCCACGGAGGGGGGTTAGAGGGGTGCCCCCTGGCCCTGTGTTGTTTGTGTTAGTGGTTGATGCTCTGGCCACAGCGACGATGGGGGATGTGTAGACACTATTTTGCACGACTTCCAAACAGGAGAAGGCTATGAGGTGCCAGTGCTTCAATATGCGGAAGACACTCTACTTCTTGTAGAGAGTGGAGTGCGGGAAGCGAGGAGGGCTCGGTTGCTTCTCGATATGTTCAGTGAGGTCTCGGGTCTGAGAATCAACCTCCATAAGTCCACCCTTGTGACTTTCAGGATATTGCCCCAGGAATAGCAGGAATGTGGGCAGGCTTTAGGGACGCAGGTGGGAGCCTTGCTCGTTACTTACCTTGGGCTCCCACTCTCGAACAAGTGGCTTTGGATGCAAGATGGGATCCCATTGTTGAAGAGGCTGGAGAGAAGGGTGGTTGGGTGGGCCTCTAGGCTCCTATCCAGGGGGTGCCTCACGCTGCTAAAGTCGATGATGTCGTCCATGTCTACTTACTATCTAGCGATTTTCAAAGCCCCGCGACAGATTAAGAAGTTGACGGGGATGATGCGAGACTTCTTGTGGTCCAGTTTTGGAACTGCAGGGAAGGGCCCCAGGCTGGAAAACGTATGTCAATTGGTGTAAGAGGGGGGCCTAGGCGTGAGATCGATGGAACATATCAACCAAAGTCTCCTCACCAAATGGATAGCCAGGTTGGTGGGAGGGAAGGAGGGTCTACTGGAGTACATGATGAAAGGATGCTATGGTCCTTTTGTCACGTGGAGGTCGTTCTCTTTGCAGGATAGGGGCATCAATATTTATCAAGGGGCTTGGAGATGTTGCTTGAAGAGTCAAAGATTGCTTTGTGCCAGTCTTGGGGGATGGGAATGATTTCAGGCTTTGGTTGGATGAGTGGTTGGGGAGTGACCCCCTTTGTGACAGATTCCCCAAACTCTTCTCTAAAGTAGTCAACAAGGAGGAGGTGGTCAAAGAATGTTGGAGTGGCGCCTGGTGCCCAGGAATTAAAGGAGCATCGTCAAACAAGGGCTGTTACAAGATGCAAGAGCTACTTGAGGCGCTAGAGGGGTGGGCATTGGAACATGATAGAGACGGGCTATTCTGGGATGATGGAGATTTTGTTGTGCGAAAGGCTTATTACAGACTTTCACGGGACAACCACCCAGTTGATGTTGAGCTGGCACGAGACTGCAAGCTTCTCTGGATGATGGATTGTCCGCTGAAAATCAGGTTCTTTGCTTGGCTGCTCAGACAAAGGCAATTGGTCACCAAGGCTAGAAGAGCAAGACGGACACAAGGGATGGACACCACGTGCCAGCTGTGCGAAGCCAAAGAGGAAGACGATCGCCACCTCTTCTTCAAATGCGACATCACGAAGCAAATATGGAGCCGACTAGGTCTTGATTAGATTGTTGCCTCAAATATGGAGGCGTTTTGGATGAGTTTCCACAGAGGCAGCACTGAGCTTGGTGGTTCACTCTTCAGATCGAGGGTGGAGAGGGTTGGAGTCTTGGCAATTTTATGGGGGATTTGGGTGGGGAGGAATGGAGTGGTATTCAAGGGGGACAGACTATATGTGGAGAATTCTGTCACATCAAGCACATTGATGTAATTGTTTTTTCGGCTGCTAAGACCCAGTAATACACTAGGTGGGGGTCTATATGACCTTCACCCTTTTTCCTTTAAAAAAAAACCTACTCAACCCGACTCAATTTTCTCATTGGATTGACTTAGGTAGTAAATGATGGATTGGTTTGAATTGGACATCCCAACCTATAGACCTTGCCCCCAGTCGTAAGTTAAGTCTCAACCCGACTTGTGTGTGCCCTACACAATTGAGTTCCCTTCCATAGTAGCTGAAGAACACCTTGTTCCAAAGATCACCCCCTGGTCCGATGATTGTAGCCACCCATGTGGTAAGAAAAGACTCATTCATTATCCTTGGATGTTTAACTCCCAAAATGCCCTCTTATATGTGTTTGTAAACTGCACCTCCTAAACCACTAATTGCACTCTCCATTTCTGATCGAACCAAAGTTGGTCCACATACCCTTTTTTCCACATTAATAGTTAGACAAAATGGAAAAGAAGTATATTAGTACAAGTATTGATATATCGGCAATATATCGGTATCGCTGAGTCAACATATATCGATATCAGCCTTAATATCTTTTTTCTATGATATCGCCGATATCGCCGATATATCGAAGATATATCGTCGATATTATGGACTTTTGTTGAACTTTAAAGTTTACATACTAGGGTTCTTGTCCCTTATAGTCCAACAAATATGTCAACTTTAGAGCTATGCATCCTCTATCGACAGTTCAATCATTACACTTAGTTTTACTTATTGAAAAATAGGAAGAAGATTCTAAAACATCGGTAAGAAATACATTAGCATCTTCAAACCTCTATAAAAAGATGCATAAAACCAAGCACTTTGATAATCCATGGGGGTATTGAAAGGGCTATCTTATCATCTTCCTTTGATTAAAGGATGTCATTCATGATGGTTCTTCTTTCTTTCCCCCAGAACAACCTAGGCTTGACAAGCTCACTTGTTTCAGTATAGTTTATCTAAGTACTTGCGTACTGGTGCTTTGTTGATCTCCACTAATCTTGCAACCGTGCATTATGCTATGATGGTCACAATTTCTCTCTAGTTATTTGAGCGTTTATATTTGTCCATTATATATGCTTGTGTTATCTAAACTATGTCTTCTTTCACCAAGTGCATCTTTGTTGGTAAGATATGCGATTTCATGTGTTGAGTGCAACTAAGGCATGATTTCAATTATCAACAATATGCAACGAAAGTTACTATAAACATTTTTCAATTATTATCATGTTCTGTATACTTTCTTCTCAATATATGACTTTGTCGACGTGCGACTAGTGCATTTCTATTATGTTTTCATTCAAAATTTATAATTTTCATTTTCTAGACATTTCTTCATGATGTATTAGTTATTAAAATGTTAATTTTCATAAAATTTGTGACATTTTGGGACATTTTGGACCTTACTAAACGATTTCCTCAAAATTCACCAATATCAGCGATATATCCCCGATATATCCTTTTTTTGACTTGTCGATACAATATCGATATCAATATTTAAAATCTTGTATCAGTAAAGTCAATGGCACCCACTTCAAAAGCATCAAAAAGTCCTCCAAGACATCTTTGAAGCCCTTCTAAAAGTCTCTTCAACCTTTCCAACGTAAAGGTCCAACCTTTTAGATATAATGGCTTATCTGACAGGGAAAAGTCTAAGGTAATAAATGGGGGAGTGATCCTTACAAAGTCCTCAAAGCCCAAGTGCAATCTCCTACCTCCATCTCTAACATACCCAGTGGAATGAAAGCTAACTTTTCATAGTTAATCTTCAGGCCTGATGCTTCTCTAAAGAACTATAGTAGCTATCCACGTCTTCTTGCCTTAGTAACCAAGCATTCCATAAAGAAAACGGTATTATTTCAATTAAAGAATAAGGGATCACAGATGTAGCCTAGTAGTTCGATGCGAAGCCAAGTAGAAAATTCCTAAAACCAGTGGCAAGCTCATCAACTGCCAACACTTAACAATATTAAGGCCAGGGCACCCCTGTCAAATGCCTTTCATAGGCTAAGTTCATCCACCTACAGGATTATCATTAGCGAAACCAAAAAGAGATGGTTGTAATATGCTACTTTATTACAACCAAACAAGGTTACAAGCCTCATCGGAATCAACCTTCCACGTAAAGTCTTTCTTTCTGCTTTTACTCTAAAAGGAAATTGACCTAAAAGCCATTAGAAAACCATCCTTGATATACCAACCTCATTCATACGCAGATTGGACCAAGCAAATAATGTTAGCCATGACCTTCCCCAACCTATTGACTTGGACCTTCACCAGAATCAGATAGACAAAATTGATAAAGCAATTGGCTTGAAACCTTCCACCCTTCTAGTTGGTTGGTTTATATGAAGACCCTCGATTTTCATAATATACACAGTCATTTCAACTAGGTGTCTGGGTGAAACAAGCATCATGACCTCCTACTTTGCACCCCACCCACCAACAACACCCTTCCCCCCCCCCCCCCCCCCCCCCCCCCAAAAAAAAAAAAAACAAAATCATCCTACCAAATGAAGATTTTTCATATGCATCCTCATAATGGTCCATTATGCCATGATCATGGATTTAGGGAAGGGTCCTCAAGGGTGATGACCATCTCATTAAGGTTGAAGTTGAGTAGGCACAACTCATCTCAAATTGAATAAAAAAGGATGCTAGGATATTGTCATGGATGATGTTGGATGTGGAGGATGAGGTTATGCTTTGCATCGATTTATCATGGGAGGGAATTGCAAGGGTTGAATATTATGTCAATTAGAGTGCCAATTAATGGCTACAGGATCTTTTTTGACATTTTTTTATTAATGGCTGGTTGTGATGCATCTTAACGTAGAACATTTATCGTTGTCCACACAACATAAAGTTTATAGGTCCCTGCATGTAATTCCTTAAATTCTGAAGAAAAGGTATTTGTGTAAGAGTTCCATTAAATTTAAAATCCTGCCAAAGAATATTCCTACTTGAGCTATGTATAAAATAGTAACAATTTTTATTAGTTGAATAAAGACCTAGTTTACTACCATTATTGATAAAACTTTCCAAACTTTCCACTCATAATTTATCTTGATTCTTTTAATTTTGTATTAGTGATCATGCACCTATACATCCCAATAGAATGGGATTACTAAGAAAACATGCAGTCTTAATTTTGCTTTGCTATATTATGCTTCTTAAAAATGTAACTCATGCAGGTCTCATTGCCATTACCATAGATGCAAAATGCAATCCTATATTCCTAATGAATGATGCAATCCTTTTCTATTTTCTGGCAGACCCTTTTTTATATTGCCACTGAGATCTTTGGTTGTGTCGATTATGTGCATTTGTCATGTACCCAAATATGATAAATTTTCTCTATGCTTAGTCAAGAGCATCTTTCCTAGGTTTCCCACTCCCTCAGAAGGGTCATGATCAATCTTCTACCCTAATTAGTCATCATCAAGAACCATCAGTCACGTATACCCATGTCATGTTTTTTGAGGATGTCCCTTTTCCACCACAAGCTCTCATTTTACCCTAGATATGACAACCTTCCTCTTCCTAGCCCATTTATTCCACTTGAGCATGTTCAATATTTAACAATAGTAAGTCTCCTACAACACAATCAAGGAGTCAAGTAAAGTTGCACGAATCCAGTCGTATATAAGCATCAATCAACCTCCTCAAAAGCAAACTCATCTGCCTCCGCCGAAGAAGCCACAGCCATACCTAAAAAAAGAAGACACTGCCATAAGTGCACTACCTTCCTCTAAGGTTACACAGAGGTGCCTAGGTTGATATTACGGCAAACTACAAGTAAGGTCATACAATGTTATTGTTGGAATCAAATGATTGCATTAATTCTAAATGAAAAATCCTAACCCTTTTTTATAAGAAAGAGGATTGGATTAATTACATAAGTATCCCTCAAGATAAATAAAAAATATCAATACCCGCTTACAACTCAACACTCCCCCTCAAGTTGAGGCGTATGTGTCAATGAGCCCTAACTTGTCACTCAAGAAATAATGTCGTTTCTTCTTAAGAGACTTGGTAAAGATGTCAACTATCTGTAGCTCAGAAGAAATATAAGTACTTGTCTTCCCCTCCAAAACGGCGTCCCATATGAAATGACAATCAACCTCTATATGCTTTGTCCGCTCATGAAAAACATAATTGGAGGCAATATATGTAGCTAATTTATCACAGTAAAGAGCCATCGGGGTATCAACTAGCACCCCTAGATCCTAGAGAAACCCAACCATCCACATTATCTCACATGCAACCTATGCCATGGACTTGTACACGACCTCTATACTAAAGCGAGCAACAACGCTATGTTTCTTGCTTCTCCATGAAACAAAATTTCCCCCCAAATAAATAACAAAGCCTAATGTAAACCTCCTATCCTCTACAGATCCAACATAATCAGCATCAAAATAGGCAACAAAATCTAGAGTGCCACTAGTACGGTAATACAAACCACGTCCTGAGATGCCCTTCAGATATCTCAAAATGAGACACACATCATGCCAATGACTGTACCAAGGACTCTGCATAAATTGGTTGGCCCAACTAACTGCAAAGCTGATATTTAGACGTGTAATAGTCAAATACAACAAATGGCCAACCGTACTATGGTATCTGGTCACATCCTTAAAAAGAGGATCCATCTCATCTGAGTGGTGACTAAGAGATGTCTCTACGGGTATCCCTGATGGCTTGGACCCAACAAGACCAACCTCCTCTAGGATATGCAGAGTATAATGTCTCTAAGATAACGACAAACCTCCCTCCTGACAAATAGCCTCTATCCTCAGAAAATAGCGAAGATCACTTAAATCTTTAGCAAGAAAGGTAGATTGGAGAAATGCTTTCGTCTCTACTATACCACCAGTATCATCACCTATCAGGATTATATCATTAACATATACTACCAAAATAACCACTCTATATCCCACCAAGCCCAATCCGCCTGATGAATATAGAATGATCAATAGTAGACCTCTGAAACCCAAGTTTCCTGATCTCGAGATTAAGCCTCTCAAATTAGGCTCGTGGACTCTGCTTCAGGCCATAAATGACCTTCCGCAAGCAACAAGCAAGCTCCCCATGACTATTATAACCTGGTGGTTGTCTCATATATATCTCCTTAGCCAGATATCCATATACAAAGGCATTCTTTATATTAAGTTGACGTAAGGGCCAATCTCTAATCACTACAAGTGATAGGATAATTATGATGGAAGTAATAAGTGCAACAAGTGAGGTCTCAAGGTAATCCACCCTATATGTCTAAGTAAATCCATTGGTCACAAGTCTGGCTTTATATATTTCTATCATCCCGTCAGACCTATACTTGATGGTATATACCCATCTGCAACCAACAATAGTAGCACCGTCAAGACATGGAACAAGATCCCATGTTCCTCTGGTCTAAAAAGCCTCCATCTCCTCATCCATGGCCACCTTCCACTTCTGATCATGAAGTGCCTGAACAAAATCTCTGGGCACAACAATAGTAATAATAACAAATGCAAATTGGATGGCCTCTCCCTGGAGATGAGAAACTATAGTATACCGAAAAATATGGTAAAGAGAATATCAAGTCTCCTCTACACAATCTCCTCCTCCCTATCTGAATCACCTCTATCTAAAGAGATAACAAGCTGAGTTGGCTCCTCACATGCAATAATCCTATATCTATGACCTCCTGTGATATACCTGTGTCTCCTCAGTGGCAACCTCTATGGATGATCCTTCTTCTGAGAAGTAAGGAATCTTCTCAAAGAAAGTCACATCTGCAATAACAAGGTATCTCCAACATGCAAAATCATAATATCTGAAACTTTTCTGAGTCCTAGAGTAGCCCAGAGAGACACACTTCGTGACATGGGGAGGCAAATTTATCCTGGATACCATAGTTTTAAACAAAACATATACATGCAAACACTTGCAGTGGCATAGGAAAAACTCTACTACAGTCAGGATGCATAATCTGATATGGAATCTAACCCTGGAGCATCGAGGATGGCTGCCGATTAATCAAATATGCTGTTAAAAGTATAGCATCACCTCAAAACTGCCTAGGAACCTTCATATGGGACATCAAGGTCCTAGCAATATCAAGCAAATGTCGCAACTTGCACTCTGCAACTCCGTTCTACTGGAAAGTATGAGCACACGATGTCTAATGAATAATCCCCTTGGCCCGGAAAGCATCCTGTAAATCACTACATAAATTCTCATGCATTATCACTGCGGAAGACCAGAACAGTAGTGCCATACTGTATCTGTACCTCAGATAGAAAATGTTGTACAATAGTAGTAATCTCACTATGAGCCTTCATCAGGAATACCCAGGTAAGCTTGCTACTGTCATCCACTAAGACTGCAAAATACATGTATCCACCAGTAGAAACAACTATAAATGGCCACCAAACATCACAATGTACAAGGAAAAAAGGGATTAAGCTAACACCAGTGTCTCTCCTAGGATAGCTGCTCCTATAATGCTTCCCTAGTTGACAATCTTCACAATCCAAAACCAAGGAATCCGATAACTCTGGATACATTTGGTGCATCTTTCTTACAGACGAATGCCCAAGTCTTTAGTGCCAAAGCAAAGGA
Source organism: Thalassia testudinum (assembly GCA_037157565.1). Taxonomy (NCBI): domain Eukaryota; kingdom Viridiplantae; phylum Streptophyta; class Magnoliopsida; order Alismatales; family Hydrocharitaceae; genus Thalassia; species Thalassia testudinum. The sequence continues at coordinate 20,592,109 of JAZHRO010000013.1, forward strand.
TCACAAGAGATGGATACTACCTTAGCAAACAATGTGGGCGTGTCCAAATAATAAAGACCATCTCTCTCTATGCCACTCCCAACAATCTCCCTTGTATGTTGATCTTGAAAATAACAATGTTTCTCATCAAAAACAACATGGCATCCAAGGTCTCTACAAGTCTTGCTTACCGACAGGAGATTCATAGGGAATTCAGGAGCGCAATAAACCTCCTCCATCTTCATCTTGGGCGTAGCATTTACACGCCCAACTGTAGTCACAAGAGAAGTCCTTCCATTGGCCACACATACTTCCCGCAATCCTTGTGGAGTCACAAGGTTCTTCAGACGATCACAATCTCCAGTGAGATGCACTAAGGTTCTAGAATCTATCACCCATGCACTTCTGTATCTTCTCTTCTTCTCAACTTGTTGGACTGCACATGCTAGTCCCATGGATCCTGAAGTTAATTTTGATGGATCAACTTTCTTCCACATAGGAGAGGAGACTCATCGTGACCAAGACAAGGCGTAAGAGAAGGCTCATCACGCAGTAGATTGCACCAAACACAAGGAGCCCATATATCCAACTTCTTGTTCTATCAAAGGTGGTTGATCCACTGTATTGGCGAGGAACACGATCAGCACCCTGTTGATCGGTGGTGTCGAGGCCATCACACCGCAATGGGCAGCGTTGGCAGGGGCCAGCGACGACTTCACATGAGTCTCCAGGAGCGGCGGCAACGTCATGCACGGCCACAGACCAGCGAAGCGCCACCGTGGATGCACTGCAGCAGTGGTGCAGTCCATTGGCAGCAGCATGGGGCTATGCAGATCGATGAAGCATACTGCGGCAATGGCACAGGTCATCTACGATAGCATAAGGCTAGTTGCTGCTCGCGATGGGAAGGAGATCCTTGAGATCTCCCATCGGATCACCTTCACGTAGGTGATCCAATCATATTTTGGTGGTTTTCTTTGGTGGGATATCGGAGCACTAGCCTAGGATCGCAGCTCTGATACCATGTTCGAATCAAATGATTGCATTAACTCTAAATGAAAAATCCTAACCCTCTTTTATAAGAAAAAGGACTGGATTAATTATATAAGTACCCCTCAAGATAAATAAAAAATACCAATACTCCCTTACAACTCAACAGTTATGTAGGATTCATACAAAATCCTAGACGTGCAAAATGTATAAATGGCATCCAAAGTATTGTATTTGTGAGAAAGAAAAGTCCTTCAGTGAATCAATGTTTTGTTTCCTAATACCCTTGGCCATGTCCAATCAAACTATAAGTTCCAAGTCTCCCTCCACCATGTCCCAAGCTAATGTTCTCTCATCAGCTTGTTTCAAGTCCATGTGTTTTTCAATGATAGAATATTAGCATGTTAAGGGATGAGGTATCAAATGGCATGCTTATCCAATTTGTTGTACCTTATGCAAATTTAATGATGGGGCAAGGCGAGGAAGATAGGGCTAAGAATTGGTGTATGCATTTAGTTCTTTGGTTTGTAAGAGGAAGAAAGGAGGGTTAACAGCATATTGGAAACAAAAATGTCCCTGACAAAAGGAATATTGTATTTGTTATTAGATACAATGCTAATCTTCTATTCATTTTTAAAAGTTTAGGGTTGAATTATAACTCCACTCAATAGGTTGGGATCCTATATTTAAACTGCTCTTGATACTTGTTGAAAGTCTTCTCAGTCTCTGTTTTCATTTTGGTTATTTTGTGGCTTACTTGTTCTATTTTATGTTATTGAGGGGTTTGTTTACAGTTTTTCCTTGGGTTGAATTATAACTCCACTCAATAGGTTGGGATCCTATATTTAAACTGCTCTTGATACTTGTTGAAAGTCTTCTCAGTCTTTGTTTTCATTTTGGTTATTTTGTGGCTTACTTGTTCTATTTCATGTTATTGAGGGGTTTGTTTACAGTTTTTCCTTGGCCTCTTCTAAGTAGAGGCTTAGGGTTTCATAATAGAATGGATGCTTTATTTTTCTCAACATGATATTAGAGCGACCATCCTAGGCCACAGCTTTGTACCTTGTTGGCATTTCTCTTCCTTTCTCCACCAAATAATACAAGTCCTCTAAATCTTTGGATTAGAAATCGCAAGGTAGTAGAGAGGAGGGTCCAAATTCATGCTTGAAGGGATCGTGCCTTAAGGGCATTGTTTGAGAACTGTTCACCATCGAACCGTGCTCGCAACGTGATTGCCTATGTGTGTATTGAATCACCCCCAATGGGGACATTGCCAAGCCTTGCTTTACTGGTGGATGCCGCTCCAACCCTCAATCGATCGGAGGAGGCATCCAGTAAGGAGTAGCAGCTGTGAACATGACCAATCATCAGTCCGTTGGTTGCTGCAAGCTCATTGAGGCACTATCGTTGTGTGAGAACTACATTGGAGGGGTCACCTAGAGGAGTCACCTCCAGCGATCAGTGAGCCAACTAGTCACCAAAGAGGCTTGTTGGAGTTGCTGCCAAAGGTCGTCGATGGCCTATTTTGGACTACTGAAGGCTATCGGACCCCCTTGGCTTCATTTTAAAGGGTCAACACTCGTATTTCATAAGGTTTTCACTTATTTTAGATCAAATATCTGAAGTTGTTCCGTTGAAAATGCAAATTGGATGAAATATGATCCACAGATAGTGATATTTCCTATGTTCTTTTTATTTGTGGTGTCACATTAAGCTATCAATAATCATAGTGTGTTGAGAGTCAAGATTGTGGATTGATTGTTTTGGACTTTGATTTATGTGATATGACCTCTGTGACAGTATTTACTCGACCCAGAATACAACAATATTGGGGAGTGTCAAAAATCCCTATTAAACCCGAGTATGGAGATAAAGGGGTCCAACTATGTGTTATAGTCACAATTTTTCCTCACAGGGTTGAATATGGAAAGGATTTTATCCACATTCAATTACAGCCAGAGAAGTGTGTTGTCACGAAAGACTTAATACTAGGATTACTATAAGATAATGTGACCATTCCCTGAGTACGAGACACTAATCCAAAGAATTTGTTATTATGAGGCATCCATGGCAAGGATTGCTTGCCAATCACAGATAGAAGCAGAATGGCTAGTCAACTCAGCTGTGTCCCAACATATATGTGGTACTGCAAGACAGTTTTCCACTCTTATATCGATCCTGTTAGGCAGAACTATACTAGTAGTTGATGGGTGGCATTCCCCCATTGTAGGTCAGGGGGACGTGCATGTGGCTCCTCACCTAAAATTGGAGAATATTCTTCTAGCCCTAGATTTTCCCTCAAGCTTACTCACAAAGAAATTAAACTGCAAGGTGATATTTGATGTTGTATCCCAGGATGTTTTGACATGACACACTATTGGTGGTGGATATGAAGAAGAGGGTGTTTATCGTCTTTTACAGTTACCCTATGCAAGCTACGTTTCTCTTTCATCAAGAGGGGCTCTCTTCGATTTGGTCATCTGCCTTTGCATAAGCTCTGGAGGATTCTACTACAAATTTCACCAACAACCACCTTCCAATGTGAGACTCGTCAACTTGGGAAGCATCACAGGAGTACGTTTCCTAAGAGTCAACAATGGAGCTCAGAAGCCATGTTCCACTTACTTCATCTAGACATTTGGGGGACTAGCCGAGCTCCAGATTGTATGGAATACAGATTCTATTTCGTACCGGTGGATGACTTTTCCTACCTCACATGGGCATTCCTCTTGAAATCCATGTCCGAAGCCAATCACATAATCAAGGTCTATCTAGTGGAGATCAAAAATTAGTTTGGGACAAATGTGAAAACCATTCGATCAAACAATGCCCTTGAGTTTTGCACTAACTCCCTTGGTTCCTTCTATTAGGAGCATGGTGCCATCCACCAAACCAGTTGTCCTTACACGTCACAATAGAATGGTGCAGTAGAAAGGAAATACTGACATATTTTGGATGTAGCGAGGACCCTCCTAATACAAAACATTGTACCGACTTCATGCTGGAGAGATGCAATGTTAATTTCTTGTTATCTTATTAATCAGATGTCATCTATAATTCTTGACGAGCAGGTTCCATATTCTATATTATTTCTTGATCGTGAATTACTTGAGGTGTCACCCAATGTTTTCAGTTGTGTAGCCTTCATGCATCTTCAAGGTCCCAATAGAGATAAGCTTGCCTCTCGTGTAGTCAAATACATCTACGTAGGATACTCCAAGATGCTACTATGTTAGTACGGGTGTTATGTTCTATGAGTCAGTTCCTTATTATTCTACGTCGAGCTCTCATATCATCAAGCATAGGTGTCATTCCATTCCTATACCATCAAATGCGTCCCAAAGGCAACCACCAAAGGGTCCCCCTCCCCTAAGTACACATCCAGATCTATATTCGTCATCAGACTCAGGGGGAAGAACCACCCCTTCCAAAAATTCAACCAGAACTGGGTCCTCCTACTCCTAAGGAGAATTTGGCACCTGCATTCCTGTTGCTCAAGAAAGTTCTGATATCCCTAAGCAACCAACGCTCACAACAACCAAAAACTCTGACCCTGAGCCTGGTGAGCTAGATGATCCAAGGGAAGATAAGTTTGTTTTGCCAATCACCATGCAAAAAGGCACTAGGTCTTGTACTTTGCATCCAATGTCCAAGTACATATTTATAGCAAAGTCTTACTCCTCTAACGACAGTTTGCTATGACTCAACTTCTATGATGTGTATTGATGATTTAAGTTCATTAATAGGATCCCTTAATCTAGGGAAATCAATCTTTGAAGGTAGCCTTGCATCATCATCATCGAATTTCTATGGTTATGGATCTCATTACACCGACCCTCTTCAACACCAACCCCCTCACCAAAATGAGGCACAAAGTTCATATGATCTCTTCCCTAGCTATACTATTCACCGGTGTCTCAACCAAAGCCAAGTCAACCTCCATCTTACCATGGTTCTCATGGCTACTAATATGATGGTGGCTAAAGTGATCTTGTAGCACAATGATGTGATATTCCCAGAGTATTTTGCACCCCAAGGTCCCCATCTATCTTATTCTTATCGACCTTCCTAGTCTGCTGCACAACTTCCTCCTCAACTACCATGAACTTCATCAACGAGACGGCATGATTGTCCCAAATCCTTAGGTTCTACTTTGAGACAAGGTGGTTCTACCAGAAATTCAAAAGAACCAATTGGACATCATGGACATGATGATTATAGTTGGGGTCAACCTAAAAGCAACTCCAATAGTCAATATCCACGTCTTAAAATACTTACATATTGTAATGACAAAGACTACCAACGATACATTCATCAATATAATACTCGATATAACTTTATGATGTAGGGAAACTATTGTGACTATTAAAATATCACAATTGGAGGGAGAAAATCAAAGGAGACGCAGTATGTAGCCAAGTCGAAACTCCACATGGTATTGAAGAAGTCTTCACTTCATGAATCATGACTTAGTGGCACTAATACTATTATGTTTCCTTCCTGATGAGTATTATTATAAACATCTTAAGTTATTGTCAAGCTATGTGCCTTTTCTTTTTAATTTTATGAGTAGCGCATTTATATTATATTTTCATTCAAAATTTATGATTTTGATATTCTAACCATTTCATAATTATTAAAATATTAATTTCATCAAGTTTATAACATTTTTAGTTAGTTTGGACTATTTTAAGTGATTTCCTCAAAATTCCTCAATATCAACAATATATCCTTTTTGACTTGCGAGTATAACATCAATATCAACATTTAAAATCTTACAAAAAACGACAACTAGAATATTCCCTTAGAGACCTCAATAGTAGACATCTTTACCAATAAATTAAAGTCTTAGATAAATAAAAAGCAACAAGTCTTTCCTGATTTCTTTGATATTGATTAAAGTGCCAATGTGTTCAAATTTTGGATTTTTTAAATAGAAGTTTAGCTAAAAAGATTGATCGATCCCTCTACAAGAAAAGAAAAGGATTGTACATAAATGCCATTATAAATATCTAATATTGCATTATTGTGATTACAATCTTCATGTTTACCTATGTGCTATCATAAAGTTGATTGTCTTTACAAAGATGTCACTAATATTCAGTTTTATCAAGATCATCCGTTATTTTTAATTTAAAATGTTAAAAAATGTTTATCTTTAACCATAATTTGTATCATAAACCTAAAAATTGCCAATTCATTGCTCATGTTCATCCTTATTTTTTTGAGAGGAAAAAGGATGATTATCGGAGATCGGCAAACATCTAAATATGTATATTAATAAAAAATGAACGAACTTATAAGTTTTGTAACCAAAAATCAGCTAAGAGAGACACCTCCCTTGCAACATTTCCAATCCAACCACATTCCCCTTTAAAAACAACACAGTTCCACTATAAGCAGATACACAATAGAAATGCAATGGCCCTCATCCATCCTATTCCATCAACATGGATTGTCCTTCAAAAAGAGCCCTAGAGATCTCTAAACATCAACTTCCTACATAAAGTTGCAGTACTGCGAAAAAAGGTTGATTGACCCTAATGACGAGAGAGAACGAGAGCCACCAAAAAAGTGCAAGAGGGGGCTCCATCGTGGAGGAAAGCCACCCGATGGAGGAAGCGAGGGTGAAACTAGATGGTGCAGCTGGGTAAACCGTGGTGACCAAGAGGAGGAGGCGACGCCGTGAAGGCAAAGCGGTTGGAGGCAAGGGAGTGAGGAAGGAATGGTGCTTTAGGTGCCCAGGTCGTGGACACTGGGCCAGAGATTGTCGCGACCCTTGGAAGTGCTGGAGGTGTGGAGGAGTTAGGCACCGTAGTAGGCAATGTGGCCATGGTCGGAGTGGTAGAGCTTTGCCTACGCCACCAGCTAGGAAGGTGCCGCAGCTGAGGTTGAGGTGCTGTGGTCTAAAGGCGTGGCTACTTTGCGAGCAACGGTTGAGGAGGGACCTGAGGGAGAGATTCTGGAGGGTTGGATTCAACAAGAGGAGGTCGCTATAGCTCTGGGCGATGACAAGAAGATGGGGGTGGAGGTACTGGCCATCAACGAGAGGAAGCTCTTGGTCCTTGGACTTCCGTCGTCTGAGAGGGAGAGGCTTTGTTTCGAGGAGTTCCAGATGAAGACGTGGAGATTAAGGTGGCGAAAACCTTGCATGCACGATGAGGCGTCTCCGGAATGACCACTCCACAAGCTAGTCATCACAAGGATTCCATGGTGGCTGAGGATGATAGAGGTGGTGAAGGCGGTGGTAGCCACTTTTGTGCGACTCCGAGAGTGATGGAATGTTGGCCTCAACGTGCGACCTCTGGTGGCAGTGGTGGAACCGAAAGTGGGCCTTCCTTTATTAAAGAAAGTCACACTTCGACTTGGGGGCTCCTCCTAGGTGGTGACCTACACACCTCGAGGGGGGAACCTTGCGTAATGGGGCGGCCGGAGCTTCATCAAGAAAGGCAGCACCAGGGGGCTCAACTAAAGCGTGGATGACGCGGCAGAAGAAGATTCAAAACGACACTAATGTGGATCCGATGGCCGACGTGTCCACACCAATTTCGGAGATGGCGCCAATCAATGTGGAGGCCTCAGTGCAGATGGAGGATCGGGAAGCGGAAGGGGCAACCGTCAGTGCAAGAACCACGCATGCGATCGCGCTTGAACAACTAGAGGTGTTGATGCAGCATAGCCATTCTAACCCTATCCAGACCTGATTTTGAAGAGGACCACACACCCGGACCCAATTTTGAAGCGAAGTCAAATCCGACTAAGGTTGGGGATCCAACTACTGAAGACCGACTCATGACTAGTGGAAGGACACCCTTGAACTCCCCTCTCTCTGAGAGTTTGTGTCGATCCACAACACGACACGAGGGAGAGTCAGGGCATGCTACACAACCAAAAGACGGATGGCCGGACGGGGCACCACGACAAGATGGAATCGAGGCAGCGACCGTGGCGATCGACATGGCGTCAGGGCAACGACGAAGCCATGGCCAACCGATGGCAACGACCACCACAATGGCCGATAGGACATCGAAAGAGGAGATGCCGGTGGTGGCCACGGCGGCCAATGGGGCGTCGAAGGAGGTGCTAACACCAACCGTGTGGCGAATTAGACTAATGACCATATTGAAGTCAACACGAGGAATGGCAACCGCACATTGTAGCTTGAGGCTGAGGTAGTGGATTCCGGTACAACCAAAGATGGAGGTTTCAGAAAAATAGGCAGGGGAACCGGGTGGTGGTTGATGGCCATAGAGGGCCGCCATCCTCGCGTCAGGAGGTTGGCATGTTGGACAGGATGGACGAGGAGGTGGGTTGAACGGCGAAGGCGGCGGGCTTCCGTCCAACTACAAAGGAGAGTTCAATGGTTTCCCACTGAATTGTGTGCTTTCTTGAAATGTTAGGGGTCTTAATGACCCATCCAGGAGGTCGGTGTTGGGGAGTTACATCAGGCAATGGAGGGCAGACGTGGTACTGCTTCAGGAGACTAAGTTGCCTGCATGTGATGGGAGGCTATGGAGGGAGATCGGGGGTTCATGGATGAACTGTTTTCAGACTCTCGATGCGGTTGGCCGTGCGGGGGCAGTTGATAGGGTGGCATGAGGATGACTTCACTATGGAGGATTGCTTCAGGGGAAGTCATGTCATTTCTGCCAAGCTGGTTAGGCGAACAGATGGGGCCAGAATCATCATCACTGGTATTTATGGTCCGTCAGAGACTCAGGCAAGAGGGGTGATGTGGGAGGAGCTTACGGCGGTGGCAAGGAGCCAGGGTGTGCCATGGCTGATTGAAGGAGACTTCAACGTCACTTTGCAGACTGATGACAGGCCTGGTGGGCAGGGAAGACAAGATCCCAACTTTGAGCACTTTATGGAGTTTGTGACCCTACACGAACATCTTGACTTGATCCTTGCATCTTGCGCACATACCCAGAGGAATACAAACGGTCAAAAGTCCAGGATTGACAGGTTCCTATCCAACGTTGAGATGGCGAAGACTTACCTGCTAGCGGATGTCTCTCCTATGGAGAGGCCCTTTTCAGATCATATGTCGCTTATGTAAAAATCCAATGAGTGGATATACTTTGGCACGTACTTCAAATTTGACAGATCATGGCTAATCGAGGATGGGTTCAGGACCATGGTGGAAGAGAAGTGGACCTTAATGGAGGTGGAGGGGTCAGCGATGATACGATTGGCTAAGAAACTAGGAGGCTTGAGGGATCACCTGAGGGTTTACAGGAGAGAGCTTAGGGAGTCCAGATGCAGTAGGAAGACGAAGGCACTGGCAGAGATCTCCAGAATTGACAGACAAGAGGGTCATAATTCTATATCTGTGACCAATAGAGAATGCAGAGTGAGGATGACACATGTGGTGCAAGAGTAGGACAGGAAAGAGAAGGTAGAATGGAAAACGAGATCGAGGCAGAAGTGGCTGCGAGAAGGAGATTCCAACACCAGATTCTTTCACCAGGTGGCTTCGACAAGGAGGAACTGGATTGAGATGTTACAGGTGGACGAGAAGTCCTTCTCTGGCAGGGAGGTGGGGTGGGCAGCTGCGACTTACTTCAAGGAGTTCATGGGAAGGTGCAACAGAGGAGAGTGGAGGTGGAAAGGGGACGATGTAAGGAACATTACGGTGGATCAGGCGATGAGCCTCATATCGGCCTTCATGAAGGACAAGGTGAGGACGATGTAAGGGAAGTAATGTGGGGTCATAATGTGGAGGGGTGCCCTGGTCCAAATGGCTTCCCCATCGTCTTTTTCAAGGAGTTCTGGTCAATGATAAAGGTTGAGATCATGCAAGTGATGGAGGAGTTTGCAGCTGGAAATAGGGGGTTTGATAAGCTAAACAAGTTCTACCTTTTTCCTATTACCTAAGAAGGAGCTGAGGCAATTGAGGACTTCCGACCTATTGCCCTGTCCAACGCCGTTTATCTTATTGTCGCGAAGGTCCTGGTAAACAGACTCTGTATCCTGCTAAATGATCTGATTTCGCCTTTATAGACAGCCTTCGTTCCTGGGATAGGAATCCTGGATGGTTTTGTCATCGTGGAGGCTCTTGCTGCTTGGAAGAGGAAGAAGAGGAACGCCTTTCTGTGGAAGGTTGATTTTAGTAAGGCTTACGATTACATGCAGTGGGATTTTCTCTAGACCTCCTTGGTGAGGAGGGGTTCCTCAAACCTGGATCGACTGGATGAAAAGGTGTGTTACTACGGCATCCTTATCGGTCCTGATTAATGGGAATCCTACAGGAAGCTGGGTGCAGCCTAGGAGGGGTGTCAGGCAGGGTTGCCCTCTCACCCCTATGCTTTTTGTGCTGATGGCAGATGCCCTTGCATAGGTGACTCACAGATCTAGGGAGCTAATCAGAGGATTTGTGGCTGGTAATGGGAGAGCGATTCCGATATTGAAGTATGCAGACGACACCTTATTTCTGGTTGAGGGGTCGGCTCTAGAGGCTAAGAGAATGAGGATTCTGCTGCAGCTCTTTAGTGAAGCATCGGGGTTGCGGATTAACTGCCAGAAGTCAAGCTTTGTCCCTCTTAACATATTGGGTGAGGAGGTGGAGGCGGTTGTTGGTGTGCTTGGGACAAGGGTAGGTGAGTTGCCGCTATTATAGTCGGACCCTTCCTTATCTGATTGTCATCTTAGCATGCAGGATTGGATACCACTGCTTGAGAGGATGGAGAGGAGGTTAGCGGGTTGGTCGTCCAAGCTATTGTCAAGGGGAGGGAGACCAACCTTAGTGAAGGTGGTATTGTCTTCCATACCAACGTACTTCATCTCCTTATTCAGGATGTTGAGGCAGATAGAGAAGATCACAGGATTGATGAGAGGCTTCTCTTGGTCTAATGTGGGGACAGCAGGGAAAGGGATGATGCCGGTGGCCTGGGAGGAGATTTGCCAACCGATACAGGAGGGGGGGACTGGGAGTGAGGGATGTGGAAAGAGTTAACTTGAGCCTTCTTGCAAAGTGGATCACTAAGCTACTGGGACGAGAGCAGGGTCTTTTGGGTGATGTTTTACGATAGTGTTATGATTCCTTTCACTCGTGTGAACCGTTGGAGAATCTTCCTCCAGGGTCTTCTCACTTCCTCAGAGGCTTAGCGACAGTGGCACCAAAGGTACGATCCTTCACCCTGTCCTTGGGGAGGGTGATGTGTTCCAGTTCTAACTTGATGATTGGCAAGGGGTTGGAACTAGCCTCTGCGACAGGTACCCTGTCTCTTTATGAGAGCGGTGGATCCGATGGCTACTGTGGGAAGCTATTGGGATGAAGCCTAGTGTCCAACCTTTCGAGGAGATCTCTCGGATTAGAGGTTTGTAGAGTTCCAGCAAATGCCTTGAGAGCTGGAGAATTAAGCACCATAGGTGGGGAACGACGCATATTATTGGGAAGAAGGGGAGTTTACTGTTGCGAAGGCATTTCGCAGACTAGGTACTATCCCGCAGAATGAAGATGTTGATCACTTGAGAGACTGTAGATTGCTCCAGTTGGCAGACTGCCCCTGAAAGTCAAGATCTTCTCTTGGCTTTTACAGAGGGGAAGGATCGTGACAAAGATGTGGAGGGCAAGGTAAGCCCAAACAGATGATGTAAGATGCTCTATTTGTGAAGGGGCAGATGAGGACATACAGCACATCTTCTTCCAGTGTCCATTCATTACAAAGGTCTGTCGGAGATTGGGAATCGACTGGATAGATACCCAGGACATAGTCAACTTCTGGTCATCATTCCGAAGAGGAAATATCCGTGGAGGAAATACCTTTCGATCTAAGAGGGACTGAGCCAAGGTGTTGGCGGCCTTGTAGGGTGTTTGGTTGGGAAGGAATGGTGTGGTGTTTGGAGGCGAAAGACACTATGTGAAGAATTTCATCTCTTCCATTCCCTCCCAAGTGGTATTTTGAGAGTCCACTTTATAACCAATGATGTAACAAAATTTGAAGGCTTGAAGGAATGAATTCTCTTTTGCCTTCCAAAAAAAAAAAACTTCCCGTAGCCAGACCAATCTCTAAACAGCCATTGAGAAAGTACATGAGCAGAAAAGATGTGAGATGGTTCCATCCTCCTCATGACATGGAGAGCACGACATCTAGATCATCACACCAAATCTTTCTAAAAGACGGGCTCCAAGTTACCCCTCATCAACAAGAAGAAAATTTTAATTTTTAGTGGAATCCTCAACGTCCAAAATTTTGAGCAATCTACATTGAGATCAATGTTAACATTCATGGTTTCACTTAGCACCTCGTAAGCCCTCACCACCCTGTAAGCCCTCGCCACGAAGTACCTGCGATCCCTCCAAATCACCTTATCATTTGAATTCAGATCTGGCCGAAGCTCAAACAGCAGTGCCATATGATTCTGAAATTCCAAACTCGTGGCCTCCGAAAGCCTGGGTTGCTCCTGTTCATCCTTACTCTGTTCATGCCTTTAACCTCACCAATTTCCCTCATCATTGCTTCCTTCAAATTGGCATTATAGGACCAAAACATCATGGGAAACTCATTCCAATAACCTTCAAAGAAGGCTGTTTACCACCTTTTTGTTCCCCATTGCCATTTCTACCTTCTTGGCTAGCTCCAATCTTGTCTTAACTGAATGCATATTATTGTTAAAAGAAATTCTTTTTTTTTTTAAAGAGAAAGAATGGTTATCTGATTGATAATCACCCAGCAAATATATTAATAATGATTAATAAAGTCCAACCAACAAGGTTGAATTACAATATTGAATTCCAAAGAGTAATCAAAAAGGAAACAGAAGCAACAAACTTCTCAACATAAGGATGCTACCTCTTGAAAACAGCAGCATTCCTCTTCAACTAGATGTCCTAAAGAACAACCAAAGGTCTTGCCCTTTCTTTCTTTGATCTGAAGACATTCTAACCACCAACCAACTTACCACTCCTAAAAGATCTCCAAAAATCAGCAAAGGTGGAATGCATCGTCCACCTAGACGTGAAACAATTTCAAATCTATGCAACAAGCAAACAATGGAAAAACAGGTGGTTAATATCCTCATCCACCATAAAACGGAGTGGGCAAGTCTTTTCCACCTCAGGTACCCATCAACCCTCCACACCCTTGCCATAAGACTACATCTCCTCAACAACCAAGTGAAGACCTTCACCTCAAGAGGATAGCTTACCGACCATATCTACCTACAATCCTTGCTAAGGTTGACATCCGTCCACAAACCTCCAATCCCTAGTCTTCTATAAGCAATTCCTAACAGAGAAATCACCTACCTCCCATAGGAAAGCATCCACACCATCCTCCGGTTGGTAGCCATTCAACTCCTGTAGTAACGTTTAAACCTCCTAAATCATCTAGTCCGACAGGTTCCCTATAAAAGAGGGGCACCAGCATCCTTCCCACAAGTCAGCGACCTTAACCTCTTTCCTCGAGGCCACCGCAAACAATCTGGGGAAACGATCCCTCAACCTTCCATGACGCGTCCAATCATTTAGTCAAAATCTGAACATGTCACCTAAACCAACAATGGGGACGGTGAAACTCTGCACCTTGGGCGCCACCATGGAAAGCCCACTAAAAAAGTGAGAGGAATCCCGCAAGGGATAAAACAAGAGATCCCAGCACACCAAGCTACCATAACATTTCTGAAAGACCCTTCCTAAAAGGTCTTCCTTATGCTCAAGGAGTCTACAAATCCATTTGGTCATAAACCAATCATTCATTCTTCCCAGCTTCCTAACGCCCAAGCCCTTCCTTTACTGGCTTACACACCTCTTTCCAAGCCACCAACCTCGCCCCCTTTCCAATTGCCCCATGGTTAGTCCAAAAGAAGTTCCCTAACCAGCCCAAAATCTTCTTCTCAATCTATTTCGGCATCTTCAGAAAAGAAAAGAAACATGTTGCATGGCATATACGTAAATGTGAAGTCCATGGTAGCATTATGTAATAACAAAAACTTTATTCCAGTGGCATTTCTGAAAAAACCTAAAAGAGGATTGATCAAAAATGTCATGGTGAAATATTCACAAAATGAAAACTTGCAGATTCACTTTGAACTCCAATAATTTCAAATGAGCTTTTGAACTGCCAGCCAAAGATTAGTTGTGAATCTAGCAAAATCGACCATTTATCCTGTTTACCTTCATCTCCCCGACAAAAGAAACATAGCACTTGTATAATATAAATATTGGACCGAATTTCCCACTTCTGCATACAGGAAAAGTGTTTGGGACTACTAGATTTGGTTGTGATAATATATAGGACCTTTTTTCTCCAACCATGAAGCATTCATGTTCTTAACTAACATACCAATTTTCCTTTTTCTGAAACTAACATATCAAATTTCTGATAGCTTGAAAAAGTGAATTTTTTATTTCCAAGGAAAAAAGGTGCAAGCTTCAATTCCAATTTTCGATGCAATATCCGCCTGCTTCTTTGTATACACTTTGGCATGCCTAACAACAATCTGAATCTTATGTTTACATGTTAAAATCCAAAATCTTCCATTAAATGACTATGGTGTCAAAAACATAGGACTCCTATTACCATTGCTCTGCCCTTGAAGCATTTATGTATGCCCAGATTACCACAAATGGCCAAAAAGGCCCAAGATCTGTGATCCATTGGTGAGTTTTTTTACTCATTTCACTTCAAGTCACCAGGCGCTGACAAGACAGTTCCTACGCTACCATATAAAAGAAACACACAAAAAAGAAATGTGTAATTCAAACTTCTAAAAGAATCACGATTGCCTTCATCTTATTGGTTTTGCTAGGCATACATGTGGCAAACCAAATAACGGTGTCCAATCACAAGTATGTGCAGCAATGATATTTGTTTCTACAAATTTCAAGAAATATAACTGTAGAGATAATAGCAGTACTAGAATATAACATCTACTCACCTGCCGAAAATAAAGGACCATGATACAAAGAACTGCAACTATGCTTGCAGCAATCAGATAGAATACAGAGGCACTGTATCGGTAGAATAAACCACAAGCAAATCCAGAACAAGCAAGTAGCATGATACTAATGATGCCCTCACTTCTTGCTGAAAAGTATTTAGCTTGAACATTAGAACTAGGCTTGTCCTTCCAACGAAGGCTCACAACACAGGCAGCAACAACAGAATAACCTGTCTGTCCAGTAACCAGAAACCTTTAAATGTTCATTCTCAATCCAGAAATTGCTTGTGAAAAGCCAAATGTGTGTACACATTAAGTGCGTACCAGTGTTCCAACTGAAAGGAGGTGTGAAAGTGCACTGACATTAAATAGACATGCCATTACGCCAGCAATAACACCAGCCCAAACTTGGGAATGAACAGGAGTATGATGTGTAGGATGTACTCTAGCAAAAATTGGTGGAAGCAAACCATCTCTTCCAAGGCCCAGATATAAGCGAGACTGAAATATGAATGGTTTTAAGTGAATCTCAGAAGCATGATGTGGAAACCCTTTCAGTAATCGTAATAAAATTAGATACACTCACCTGAACATATAAACCCACAAGGAGGGTTGTAGTAAGTCCTGCAACAGCACCTACACTGATCAGGATGGAAACAAACTTCAAACCTTTTGCAGTAAAAGCTTCAGCTAAAGGAGCATCTCCACCAAGAAATTTGTATGGAACCATTCCAGTAATGACTAGGCACACAGCAACATAGAGCAACGCACAAATAAGAAGACTTGCAAGGATGCCAACTGGTAGATCCCTCTGAAAATGAGTAGCAGAAGGAATGAGCCAGAAAAGGAAAATGCTCAGCAGTACACACTTTCCACCTATGGAACAGAAAAATGTTATGAAACTCTTCAGTATAAGCAATGTAGGTGTAAAATACCTGTGGCCTCTTACATTCCTCTGCAGAATTAGCAACCGCATCAAATCCAACATAAGCAAAGAAAACAACAGTTGCTCCAGTAACAATTGCTTTGACGCCATTGGGTGCAAATGGATGCCAATTTGTTACATCCACTTCAAAAATTCCAACACATATAACAAAAATGACAATGATAACCTGAAAATATCAGAATATATTATGTAGGCAAAACTAACAACTGATTCGGAACAAATAAAAATATTAATTGAATTCCACATAGCTACTCAGCTATTCCTCAAAAATCTTTGAGATATGTTGCCTTTTGCAAACAAGTTGTATGAAATGCACAAATTGATAAATTTATTCAAATCTTTATTGTGTTCGGATGCAACATCACAGGTTAATAATGACTACATTGGCACCTAGAACATGTTGCTGAGTCAACAGAAGCAAGTTTAACAATGCCACCTCGGAATGGACACCATTTTCTTTTGTTTGTCCACATGAACTCATCATATTTATGTATGTAAGTAGGCATGCATGGGTCAAGGTGTGTGCTTGAATTGATTTTTCTGTCCATGTTGTTTGTCAACCAATTTGGGTGTGTGAATCACATGAAAATAAAAGACTACAAGAATGCCCATATGTTCTGAATGTGAAGGTTGTTTTTTTGTAAATATAATACTGTTTAAGCCAATGCCAAAATAACACAATCATCCTATTTTACTCTCTCAGGTAATAGCAACTGGTGGCAACTAATGATAATCCTTTTGCCTGAGGAAAAGAAAAGAAGCAGGTGCATAAGTTGGAAACAGAGACAAAAATGAACCAAGAAATTAATTATGATGATTTTGAATTCGCTTTACATCATGGTATACAGCTACCAATTATGCTATCAGCCAGCAGATTAGCAAAACTATGATGAACAAACTGAGCAAGTTATCTAGGATGCTGAGAATGACCTTGAGAATTGTCATGAGTGAGTTCAAAGCTGATGATTCCCCAACACCACGGCAAAGAACTACTGTTAATATAACAAGCACTACTGGAGCTAAAATATTTAGAGATATGATTCCAAACAACTCTTTGCCACTACCAACCCAGGTGGGTATGTGTCCTTTAAAGAGAGGGAATAGCTCCACCATTGATACCAAATAGCTTGCCAAGCTCCGGGCTATGCTAGCAGCTCCAATATGGTAATCAAACATCAATTGTGTGAAAACTAGAAATGCTGTCAGCTCATTGAAGGCAGCATAAGCATACATGTATGCACCACCAACAACTGCAGGAAAACGAGAAGCTAGCTCTGCATAGCATAAGGCATTGAGTACACAAGCACCACCGGCAAGGATAAAACTAAGTGTGACACCTGTATTGCAGAAGGCAAAGAATAAGTAGACATGAACTATGCCAGAAAGAACAAGTTGATAAAGTATAGGAATTTTTTGACACAAGAACTTGACACTATTACCTGCATATAATAATGAACTTGACTAAAACTCTTGGCCAATGTCTTGAAGATCACATAGACTTTTTTTTGGAAAATTACTTAATAGACATGCAAAATTTCCAGCATAACTTTTATTTATTCTGTCCGCCTAACTGGAGTGAACATACCATCATCCATACACACTTATCAACTACCTCGGTGGAGTTCGTCCAACTGGTGAAGAAGCACACAATCAGAATGCTAGTGAAACTCACATGTCTATGGCACAATGCTTCCCAATTCCAGGTAACTCAGCTTACTATATTCACAGTAATCCATCTTGTTTAATCAAAGAACAAAAAACTTCTACCAATTGGAGTCAATCTCTTACTTCCGAAATAGGGTCAATATTTCCTGTGAACAAGTTGAAGTGGTGGTAGAGGAGGAGGTTCTATCTCTGAAAGACCCACATCCACCTTTGGAGCATCTTTCTACCCTTCCAGCCAACTTTCCATTTTAAGGGATGGCTTCCAACCACAAAGATATAATTATACACATTAATAGGTCTTGTGTGTTGGGCTAGGCATCTCATTATTTTAGACATAGCTAGATGCCTTCAACCTTACTCCCCAAAACACGGCAAGGGGTAAAAATCATAGAAATTGTGTTCTCAAATTTATACACCAGACACCTTATTTGCAAACTTAGCAAAGTGGAGAATACTTAAACAGTGTAACAATGAATCATTAATTGCTAAACTAGCCAACCTCCACAGACCAAGACCTTTATCTTGACATCCTTGGTTCATTCCAAAGTAATACAGCTCAAAAATTATCTAACTTTAAAAGTTCATCATCAGTGCCACATCAATCATCTAACAGGAACATAACAACAGAACGTCTGACTCACCACAAGAATTCTTGAAACTCTCAACATTTCAAAAATAGCAGTTCTTAAGCTCCAATTCCATTCCAAAAAACTTTTTTAAAAAAGAGCAATAAAGGTAGGTGCATTTTATTGAACACATTGAAGCACCCTAAGATTGGATATATTAAAAGCAGCCATTTGCCATCGCCCCTCAATTTTTTCATCCCATAATATGTTAATTATATGATGGCCCCTCCTTTATTTTGATCGAAGACATTTAAAAAGAAAAAAGAAAAGAAAGGAAGTAGAGCACTTTGCTTTTACCCCTATGTCAAGAAAAATACACATGATCAAACTGTGATTCCTACCATAAAAGCAATAATAAGGAAAGATAGCCATCTCTAGTATTTTCTTGATCATAAGCATATATAGGATATATAATACTCCATCCATTCATTTCAATTTAATAATAATTATAAAATATTTTGCATAACACTTCTAAGTTCACTTACTACATCTTTCTTATCGCTAACTTTATGAATAATGTTATCCTTTAGATGATCTATAAAGTATTTGTGGTTTCCAACATTCATTCATTGATTCATAAAAGAGTACCTTCAGACCAAAGTGACATCCAAATCGATCAAAGTCATGTATATATAAACCATTGTCGTTCCTTAATGAAGTAATTTTTACCACTAACATCAACCACGGCAGGTTGCAAGTGCACGATTAATTGGATTTTACCTATTAATTTGCATAATACTTTTTATTAGATAATTTAAATAATGAGTTTTCAATTTGAATAAACATTAAGAGCATTTTTTCTCTTTTTAAATTGTCATTTTATTTATTATTTATTTGTTTTACACAAGGTTTCTTTACACCATCAACTTGGCTCCCCTTTAATGAATTTTCTTGTTCCACCCATGGTTAGCAACACCATTTTGCTTGAGACACTTTAACACGTGATGTTTGAGGTAACATGCCTACGGAACAAAAAGAGGCGTACAAGTCTTTATTTACAAATTCCAAATCATTATCAATTCTAAAAGAATTTTTTAGGAAGTACAGAATTTATGATTTTTTTTTCATATGCCAGAGGCACAGCCCTCCACTCCTCCCTACAAAAGTCGCAGCAATCCCCACACCTTAAGATCTCAAAAGACAGCAGTTCCTTGGCATCCAACTCGACTCCAAGATCCCTAAAAATGCCACAAGAAGCAAAATCAACCTCTCCTCCCGACCCGAACCCGCAACAATCAACTAACCTTATCATTTCAAAACCAGCAGTTCCCGTCATCCAATTCCACTTCAAGACCCCGAAGAAACGCCCAAAGCGGAACGATCCCCGAACCCTAACACTTCAACTGAAGCATCCGATTCCCGCCCCCACGGTATCAGGAGATCTCCCACCACATAAACAGATCGACGCGAAGACGATCGAGAAAGAAAGAACGGAGGACTACCGGGTCCCGCGTCGCGGGCGACGGTGCCGGTGACGACGAAGATGCCGGCGCCGATGGAGGCGCCGATGCCGAGGAGGACGAGGTCGAGGAGGCCGAGGCGGCGCGAGAGGCCCTTCTCATCGGAGTGAGCGGCCGAGGTGCTTCCCCGGGGGCAGTCCGGTAGGGGCTTCCTCCTGAGGGCGGAGGAGAGGAAGGAGGAGGAGGAAGTGGAAGGAGGAGGAGAAGCCGTGGTGGTGGAGCTCTGCAGGAGCCCCCCTCCCATTTTATAGCCGGCGCTGGATGGTGGAGTCTGTTGGAAAGGAGAGGAGAGCCGAGGAGAGAGAAGTCCGCGCGAGGAATCCAATCCGTTCGGGTAATCGTTATTTATACGAGAGCGCTGGTCTGGCGGCAGGTTCCTGTGCTTCTTCCATCTTGTCGGAAATTCACCGACTGGTCCCTGAATCCTTCAAGAAATTCCCATCTCGTCCTCGAGCTTTAGATTGGCGAGTAAGATATATGGCTTGTCTGTTATAAATATAGCTGAAATATTCCCTGAAATATTTCGTTAATTAAAGTAAGAAAATATTTAATTATAAAGTCGTATTTTTAAAATATACCTTGCTTATTCACACGCAAGTCATATGTGGAAGATATAAATTCTCTGGCAAAATTATATTCTCAAGATACGACTTCCATGTGAATAACATTTCAGATAGAAGAGTTCTCTCGTTAGGTCATCCCACATCAAAGTCATGTGTAGATATATAAGTGGTATCTTTTTAAGATAAACACAACTACGGTTCAAACCTTTATATTCTCGCGTGAGTGTTGCTACCCTTTCACACTTCCCTCACTCTCACAAGTGCTCCCAACTGTCGTCGTCCTGTTCCTGCCATTGTTACTCCATCACACCCGATGGTTGTCTCCGTCGACGTGGATCGTCGTTGTCGCCACCGGAGGACTATCGCTACCATTCCTTCCTCGCCGCTGGTGGTGGCTCATCCTCCCTCGTCGCTACTCCCCCATTACTGCTGCAGTGCTACCAGTGGTGAGGAATGTATTGGAGTTGACCACTCACAACTCGTTGTTTCCATTATCGTAGCAAACTATTCTAGAGTTTTAGGGTGTAACGATTTCTAAACCAAATTAATGGCAGATCATGCATTAGTAACATTGGGTTTTATAGTAGATTGTGAAGAATCAAGGGTGATCCTTTTTTACTGAAGTTCTATGGAATGCCTATTATTTGTGTACTTGACGATATAACAATAGATTCACGACTAAGGAATAATTAGAATCCCCATCTAATTATTGAAGCGTTGAAAAATTCCTTGCATTTTCTCTTTGATTATGTTCAATATTTGAAATGATACATTGGGAAAATAATTTAATCACTAAATTTTTCAACTAAAACCTTAAGTACAAGGTATGATGTAATCCTAAGTCCTTAATTTACCAGTAGCATTTGTTACGAAATTGTTCATTTTAATAGTATTACAGACATAAGGATTATTGCAATAGAAAAATACATGATTGATTTGGAGAATTATTTGATATACGTGATGTGAGTTTTAATAATGATGTTTCGGGTTAGTTGAAATGGCTCCTAAGTTTTTGCGCCTGTTATACGTACATGAGAATATTATTGATAGAGAAAATGAAGTTAGATACGATAGATTATTTTATAAGAATGCAAGGATTTTCAAAAATGAGGGAGACTTTAACACATGACATTAAAATAGTACATAGATTTCCAGCAATTGAAAAAAGTAGAGACAACAAGGTAGTAAGATATATACATTCACCGATTATAGATGATGATGATGTTGATTCCCTTGTTGGCACCGTGGACACCATGAGGACAAAGTACTTCTCAGAAATTTTTGTTAAAATCACTGAGTTGCGACATATTCCTATAGTGAATGCGGAAGTTGTACATCATCCAGTGTGTACTACAATTGTGCAGGATATACAGAGAACCCCCGTTATAAATGCTACAGTGAGTGCTCTAGCTGTTTCGCCTCTCCAGTTATTTCTCCTATAGTGGGTACCCATGTTCAGCCTCCTATGACTAGTCTAGTTGTTTTACCTCTTATGACTAGTACAATTGTTTAGCCTCCCATGAATAGTTTAGTTGTTCAAACTCCATTGACTAGTCCAGTTGTATATGCCCTATATGAGGATATTGTTCCCGATTTTGGCAATGATCATGGTACTTTCAACGACATCTCATCAAATAATTATAAAGACAGCAATGATGATGAACCCAATAATACGTCACATGATCCTTCATCTCAGACGATCGATGGAGGTGGTAGCAACACTATGTGCACCATGTAACGAGTGACAATTTCTACAATATTCCAATTGGGTCTGGCTATATATTTGGAAGGAAAGTGTTCCTGATATTAGACTTGGTGAACAATTCCATGTCGAAAAGGCCTTTAATACTAAGGAAGATTTAATATTCGCAGTGAAAGACTTTCATATCAGATAGAAATATAACTTTTCCGATCGTGAATTTGACAGAAAAGTGTGGGTCGTTGAATGCAGTCATAAGGAGAAAGTTTGTAAATGAATATTTCATGGACATTTGAGAAAATTTGATGGGAAGTTTGTTGTTGGTGTTGTTAATAGACCGCACAATTGTCATAATCCTATTACGTGTTTAAACCATCTGCAGTTGAATTGTAATTTAATGACACGTTTCCTCGTGAAGTACGTTCAAGAATCTGCAATTATTAAGGTCAGGGAATTGAAGACTTTTGCAGATATCGAATTTAATTCTAAAATTAGCAAAAGGAAAGTTTGAGATACAAAAAGGAAAGCGATTGAAATTACATATAGTAATTGGGATGAGTCCTATAATGACATGATACACTTGCTTTATGTAATAAAAGAAATAAATCATGCAGCTGAGATTAACTTTGAGTGGGACATGAGACCCTCTCGAGATGGCAGAAGTGTTTTTAGGAAAGCATTTTGAGCATTTGGGTCATGTATAGAGGCATTTGAACATTGCAGGCCAATAATTGGCATTGATGGGACACATTTGTATAGTATGTACAAGTCTAAGCTGTTGATTGCTAATAGCATGGACAGAGCTAATCACATTATGCTATTAGCATTTACTCTGGTGGAGGAGGAACAAGAAGAAACATGGATGTGATTTTTAACACACATTAGGTACTTCGTCATCTAAGAAAAATAGGGTCCAATATGTATCATCTCAAGTAGACATGCAGGAATAAAAGTAGCAATGAGAAAAGCAGAAGTTGGATTGCTTCCACCCTTTGGACATTGAAAACTATGTTTGTGTCATGCTTCCAGTAATTTCAATGATATGTATAAAATTTACCAATCAAGAAACTTGTTCAAAAAACTTTCCTTTTGCATGTCCCCTTAAGTTTAATGCTTGCATGGATAATTTAATGTCGAAGAATTTAAATAAATGTGGCTTGTGCGGTGATTTTGGACATAACATAAGACATTCCCATAATATTGGTATGTTACTTTGTCTTTATAATACAATCTTGGAAAATTATACATCATAGTCCACGACTGTCGTAATCTTTCACTTTCTTATCATGTCACCTTACATAGATTACAATAAGACTGCTGTTATGCAAGATTCACCCCCGCTTATAAAATTACAAGTAGGAAAAAGGAGATTTCTCTCCCTATATAATCGACCCCATATCCCAGTAAATATAACAAATACATTTTCAACACTCTCTCCTCCCTATAAAGGGCCAGTGCATTATGCTGAAGAAAATGTCAAATAGAGTTCTATGAGTTGGTCTTGATAGTCCTCCTTTTAGCATGCTTAAGTCCCTTACCACCTCTAATCTGTTGAAAATGTAACAACAGCAACCTTTATACCAAAAAAAAGACAAAAACGACACTGGAATGAAAGAAAACAAAAAAAATTCCCTGATTGGATAACTAAATTTTCTACTTAACTCAACTCTGATATGTTGAAAATGCCTCATTTGTAACTTCTACGTAAGAAAACAAACAACACTGGAACCAGGAAAAGCTTGTTAGGCTTCAAGTGTTGCTGACCTACTTGAAAGGTCAGCTCTAAGCATTATGACATGACCACCAATAAGTCCATCTTGCTCGTACAAAAATGCAAATTCTGCTGCAGACTTGTCATATTCAAAATTTGTTATAGGAGTTAAAAGGACCTTCCCTTGAATCTTGAAGCGTCGAGCCCACAATTTGCTTTACTTTTCCCTATTATGTATGGCAGTTTCAATTTTGTTGGTAAGTTCACGAGCTAGTCAAATGAAAATAAAGGGAACACCTTAAATTAGCAAATTTCTCTTCAATTGTTCTGATGTGACTAACATGCTTTATCTAAAAAAAAAATAATTTAACCTATTCTTTTACCCATGGGTTAAGATAAACTTAAAATTAAACAATGAGATTGTTTTGATAAGATGTTATTATATGAAAAAAAGCAGATATCATACAACGCGTCAATGCATTGACAGAACTAAGTGTATACATTTTTTTCTCAAAGCAAGAGAAACTAATGCTGCGAGATTAATGCTGCATCTTGCAAAGTATTCCCATTAATATTTTTTTAATTGTAATAGTCATTCTTATTATTACATGAACTTTAATAATTATACATCAATTGTTGCTCATGAAACATTATATATGGATCAAGGCCAATTGATTGTCAACTTTTATTCCTCAAGGGAGATCATTGATCATGATTTAAGTGGGAACGTCATGTAACTCTGTAAATAATACTTTTGCACAATGCAACTAAAAATTTTTTTCAACAAAATTATTTCATCTAATATTTTTGCAATTATTTGTCATAGGGGTCGACATGGTTGAAATATAAGAAAAGAAAAGGCAAGTTGCGTCACAATCAGCCACACGAGCATACTGTAGCATGCAACCAAGAGGCTAGTTTGGATTCTCTTTTGCAATTGCCTTTTATCTCTCTTGATTGACATTTGATTATTGCATTGGTGGAGCACTAGCATCCCGAGACACATACTTTTTACGTGCGGCACGACAAGATGATTATTACTCTACAAGATGTATCGATAATCTTAGACTTGCCCATTGACGACTTGTCAGGTATTACATTATAATAATAACATTGTAAACATTACTACCATTACATTCATGTTAATACTTGATTTCTAACGATAAATGTGTAATTTCTTTCGGGTGTAATGAAAATGGACTCTCGGTATAACATATGTTAGAAGCTAATTAGAGTTAAACCTCCTAACTTGAAAGGGGCACGCGTGAGCCTTACATGACTTGCGCAAACTTTTTGTGACTTGCTAGAGGAGGCACCGGAGGTTGTAGTCCACTAATACGCTAGAGTATCCATCTTGCAATTGATGGGAGGCGTGCTATTCCCGGATAAGTCAGGATGTTTGGTTTCACTGATTTTTCTATCGCATCTAAGGGACTTCAAGGTTACGACAAGGTATAGTTGGAGATCTGTTTGCCTCACTTATTTATATTGCCACTTATGTCTGACCGCATGTACTATCACAGACAGATAGGAGGGTCTTTGATGTTATTGTAGATATGGGCATGAGAGCACTTTCCACACATCGCTCTAATTGTGCACTACCCACCCAAGAGGCATAATATATAGACCACTCACTTGTCAGTGGAGGCCAATTAGCTTTAATGTCACAGAGCATCCTGCACATCTTCTACAACCTTACCAAGACTCTTTTGATATGCAATTTGCAAATCAAGTATACCATCTTTCATTACTTTTATATGACATTCAATTAATGCATATCCTTGTAAAAGAATAAAAGCTTGTTTCATGTTTTAGGTTGTATGGGAGTCATACACAGAAGCAATATAAGCACAAGTACCATCATCCTGCCTTGTTAGCCAAGATTTCTTGCATGCTTGATTGCCACCTATTATGTTCCACATAGTAGAACATTGTTTCACAGATCATGTCAGACGTCAATTTGGAGGATGGCAAGAGGTACCTAATTACTATGACACCAATACCCATCTTCATGCCATGGATCTTAGAGGCAAAAAAAGACGTCGATTGAGTAGAGCACTATGCATCGCACATACAAGAATGTAATGCATGTCAACAACAAGGTGTGGAGATAGACCTCATAGGTGAAGGGCAGTAGAGCATCACACCGAACTATGCACCATGATACCATAGCATTACTTGGAGATGCACAAGCCACCACATGGAAGTTTTGTCAAGCCAGGTATATAATTCACATTTAATTAAATGAAGGTATTTATTATTTGTTCTCTAATTTGACACATGGTTGCACATTTAATTTCAACTCGCTAAGTGGGATAAGGCCACCAATCTTTTAGCAGAAGAACGACCTAAGCTTGATAAACTACAAAGACTTATCGATGACGCAAGGTCTGATTTGCGAGATGAGATTAGTCGACATTTCGTTAATAGTGATGCTCCATGAGATGATGATGAGGAGGAGGCTATTCATCCTCCATTGTGACCTCCAGGTCGAGGAGGACGAGCACGACAAGGCAGAGGTCGACAATGATGGGGAGCTCATCGAGCTCCAGTGCTAGAGATGGAAGATGAAATGACCCATTCCAAACATTTAATTTTGACCTTAGGAACCATCACGCACTTTCGGAGTCCTCGTGGTGGTCCCTACAACTTTTGTGCATCAAATTAACACTCAAGGGTTACTTAGTAAAATTCTAGAGTTCAAGGGTCTATTCACAATATTCCTGGCTTCACAAAATCCTCACATGTCTTAAACCCAAACCTTACGGCCTAGTTTACGAAACGGGTTAACCCCTCTTTTTGGGGGTTAGCCCCCATTTACCTTGGGAGATAACTCAACCCCTTTTTGGATTGCTAACCCATGTTATCCTAACATCGGTTTGAAGGGGGGTTGGCCCAACCTCCCACTTAACCCCCAATCTATTTCTTTTACCTCCTGACACATCACAGGATAACCCACATTCCTAACCCCTATTCAGTAAACACAAACAGGAGTTCACCCCTATTTGCAAGTAAACAAAAACAAGGTTTAACCCTTGTTGCAACTTTGCTAACACGAGTTAGCTAACCCACGCCGTAAACTAACCCTTAACCCCCCCCCCCCCCGTTTTCCTCGCCACACACACACACTGACACCTCTTCCCCCCTCCCCATCCCCAGTGGCGCCCCGACCCCACCATGGAGAGGGAGAGGAAGAGCTGGAAAAGAGGGGAGGTGCTCTTGGGAACCCGCAAGGAAGGGAGGCATGGGGGTGGCACATGGCAAACAAGGAGCCATACGCGTGAGGGAGCTATGCATGTGTGAGGTTATGTGTGTTGGGTAGCGCGTGCACACTCCGCGAGGAAGAGAGCGTGTGATCTGAG
Source organism: Thalassia testudinum (assembly GCA_037157565.1). Lineage (NCBI taxonomy): Eukaryota > Viridiplantae > Streptophyta > Magnoliopsida > Alismatales > Hydrocharitaceae > Thalassia > Thalassia testudinum. The sequence continues at coordinate 20,618,994 of JAZHRO010000013.1, forward strand.
GCCGCAGGTAGCACGGATCGAGGCACTAGCGCACGACTCATGGGCATGTGGGGCAGTGTGCGGGTTCGTATTGGGTTTGGTTCAAGGCCTAAACGAATTCGAAATCACGCCTACGAGACACCGTTGGAAAGCTCTACGTCTTGGTAACGCTTTCGATGCTGTTCCTACACTCTTAGGCTTTCCGAAAATTTATGAAAATCTAATAAACCGTGTTGACTCCCCTTACGACTTAGGCTTGATGCCGAATGCATACAACATACGGGGGAGGGTGCAACGGCACCCACCGGAGGCGCGACCAAACCACCCACACTCGCACACCTTCCGAGACCTTGAGGTAGAATGGAGCACCTACGTGTCTTTTCTTTTTCCATCGTGATTTAATGATTCGCCATGCGTGCCGTGAACTTGCTGCGAACTTGCAGCCTTAGTGTTGCATGGTTAAGTTCAACACCATGCGTGCACATGACTTTTTTAATGTGTTTGTATACTCTTTCCTATGTATAACTGCATGCTCCCGGTGTATATATTATGGATTATCCGTCCCATTAATTTCTGGCTTGGCTGGGTTTGGTAGACCCTACGTATAGTTTCGTTACTCCTTATCCAAGAGATTGTACGTGTTTGTGCATTGGATTATCCGCTGTGTATGCTATGCCTGGGGAATGTCGTGGTGGTGGTGGTGGTCGGGTGATGATGTGGGCCACTCTGCCCCGCTTTCTGATGCCCTATCATTGCCATGTCCCCGGGTGGGATGGAAAGAAATTGGGGGTTGGTGCGAACTTGATGTGTTTTCACAAATTTTATTTCTTCGCTATTTAGATATTGATATGACATAAGGCACAGTGGCATATATTTTTAGTGACATAAATGTGCAGAAAAAATTCGAGCGATGTATAAAAATGTAAGAGCATGTGTGATTTGTGTAGAGTATTGATTATGTACTTGTATATTCATGAATGAAGTGAAAAGGAAAAACCTAGTAATTAGATGTGGGTTTTGTGGTGAGATGAGCTGATTCTTGGATACATGTATACTGAGGAGAGTTAACTATCTCATTGTGAGGGGAGAGAGCTGACCCATCCAAGTAAGGATCTGGGATAGGAACGACCTTCCCACATCGTTTCCTGTTGGGCTCACATGAGGCCAATCGGGATAGTTGAACGAAGGTGCATAGACTGGTTGAGGGTACGGCCCCTGAGTTGTTCTGCGTCACGCTGTTAGTGTGCACCTGTTAGCGGAAACAACTGACCGCGTGTCAGTACCAGGTAGCCTCCCGTACGTTTATCACATGTGTCGTAGTCCCCGCTATGCCACGACCGTGATCCTGTGGTGGTAAATTGGTGTAGAATGACATGGGTGCCCTCTTGACTAGGAGAACGCCATGTGTGCATCCTATATCGTGGGAATATTGCAACAATGATCGTTCTGCTAGGGAACATGTGAATAATAAGTATGACTCTATATAGTATGAGTTGAAAATCAAATAATAATAATATAGTGAACGGATCATTAGAATATTAATGCCGGCCAAAGTAATTCTTTTTCTTTTCTTTAGCTCTGTTGTTCTCTTACACATTTACTGTACTTCTGCCAGCACTTCCGCCACTCAGCTTCATTTTGCTAACGCCTACTGTTTGTATGCAGGTAAGGGGATTGAACAGCTCGTTCCAACGACTGCAGAGGGAGGTAGATCCAGCCGAACCAAGCCTTAGCTTTAGCCATTGTTTTTCTTCTACTATATCACGTTCTATTTTCCTTGTGGTAGTGAGTATCTAATTTTGGACCTTCTGATTTGTTTCCTTGCTATATCATCAATTGTGATGGCTATGTTAACACTACCTTTATTTCTTGGAATTGATGTTAGTTATAGACTTATTTCTTTTCCTTTTCCTTTCTGTAGTTAATTATTTTTGTGCTATAATGTATGCGTTATAATATTGTGGTTTTGGTTTAAATTCTCGTTGGACGACTTAGTCTTGAGATAACTCATGCGATTCGACCCGGTTTCCATACGGATCCAGATCGGATCGTAATAGAAGACAACCAGCAAGATTATCTTCACGACCATCATGAGCAGCACCAATAAGGCCCACCATTGGAGGTGTACTATGAGCATCACCACGAGCAACATCAGGAGCAATCGAAGCATCATCATCTAATGCTGCACGAGAGATAGATTTCATTACTCCATTGACTACCATGTCCGATACATAGCCAATCACTCCAGGTGCATCTCAAAAGATGCATACAGGAGATGACTAGTTGGGGGAGGTTGCTACCCACATTTTGGAGCAAGCTACACTTACACCACCGCAATCACCCCTACTTCGAACAGGTTCACTCACCAACAAGATTGACTCAGAATATCGTGTCGAGTGCATACCTAACAGAGAAACCACTAGAATTTATAACAGAAAAAGAAAAAAAAAAAGCCCATTTTAGTTTTTTCATGTACTTGATTATAGCCATGCTGTGGACATCCCCATTTTTGATGTATACATATCAACTTAAAAACATGATGTATAGAAAACTCATTTTGGGTCTCCTATATTATTGAGATTGTTGTTGTGATTGTGATGTTTAACTCCCTTGTGTTCTTTAAGCTAATGTTACGAATACGATGTTTAAATCTCTTTGATGGTAGGTATATTAATATCTGCACTGAGTAGTACTGCAGCAGCAACATCAATAACAACAGCAGCAGTAACAGCATAGCAAACAGCCACAACAGCAGCAACATAGCCAACAACAACAGCAACAACAGCATAGCTAATAGCAACGGTAGCAGCAGCAACAGAAACATAAACATGGTCTTAACTGGAGTTGTGTCATGAAGACACAATGTTGTTACTTTAAGTAAAGTTGTGTCTTGTCTTAAAGACATGACATTGGTGTGGATAGCCACATCAAACCCTCACGAGAGGACTCCTCCATCCACAATGCTATTCAGCATGAAGTCATGTTCTAAAAACTCGACTTGACCATTTTAAGAGATGTCATGTCTTGAAGACACGACTTCACCTGAAACGCATAAGTCGTGTCTTAAAGACATGAGTTAACCTTAAATGACGAATTGAGTATTTTTCACCGTAATTAGCAAAATAAATATTTAATATGTCATCCGTATATTTTTCCCAGAGTTAGTGGACTTTCCTTTTTCCTCCCTGTAACGACTTAAGAGGCCTTTCTACTGAGAGGTTCACCCTCAAGATTGTCTACGTGTATGTTCCTTTTGTGGAATGATGGAGAAAGAAAAATTTTTACTCAAAATACATTTGTCAAAGGCCCCCTAGGCCCAACAAAAGCCTAAAAAGGCCCAATAAGCAGAGTATGGAAATCTCAACCTTAGGCACACGATCGTATAATCTACGAAAATCTACCTAGAAGTCTTTGGGGTTCAAATGAGAACCATCTATAAGGGAATACATCCGACAAGGTGCCTAATCCATCTAATAAGATGACGGTTAACGACAAAGCCCACAACTCCACATTCATTGGGAATGAGGTACCATGACAATTACCTATAGATGACCATTCAAATGATTGCAATTAACACAAATTGGAGAATGCGAGGACAAGCCTTTACATGCAAATAACAAATAAATAGATGGCATCCCCCTAGACGCACGGGCACACACACATAGGAAAAAAAGAGGGATACTACTTTCTGTATTAAAATAAAAACGCTAGTAAAATTTGAGAATATCCATACCATCCCCAAACATACAACATTTTAAGTGAAACTAGGTAATCAATATTCTTATCTTCTTTGTGTGTTTACTTATTTGAATGGGCCTACTTCTCCTATTATAAACCCAAATAAGGCTCATCTTAGTAGGCTTTAATAGACATGGATCCTTATTTTTACTATTTGTAATAGCAAGAGACCTAAATGCGATAGAGCTGTCAATATTAACAGCTGCATGATGTTTTGAAGGCGAGTTCTGCGGTTACAATGAAAACAGTCCAAATTTAATTGTCTATCCCCTTTACACCCTACAAAAGGTCGACGGATCATATTTCTCTAATCCCATCTTTAACCAATCTTTAAAGGATTTTGGGAACAGGTATAGGCTTAAGGCAAAGGATGAAAATCCTCTAGAGATGCAAGAGCAAACTCATCAACCGAGCGAAACAACTAATGATGTATACACCGTTAGCGTGCAGAAATGAGCATCCATATTGGGAAAAAAAAATTATTCAAACCTAATTCGAGAATGGGTAAAAAGTTGGAAACCTTATTTGTAAATTACCCTAAACATAATGTGAATGCCGCCCTAACGAATAAGGACGATGCATCTTTTAGTATGGGATATCATAACTCTCCCAAAAATTCATTAATGCAAGTATTATACTATAAGAATTGAGAATTGCTTAATAACTTAAGCCTGAACATTTTAGATAACTAACTATCCTACCAGCTTTCGAGTCCAATTTTTTCCATTCAAACTCATATCTAAAACCAAATCATTACAGTTGTCTTCCTCTGGATTACAATCGCAACAGCCTTATCCTATTGAAAAAAATAGGATAAGAGACTGTTTAAAAGGATTGAATCTTTACACTGTTTAAAGCTGTATGATTTTGTCCTTGCATCAATTATGATGGACATTTTTGCACTTTTCTTCTATCTGTTAGGTCATTAATGATCTCTCAATCATAAATATCTCCCACCGAATCAAATATCAAGTGGTGCAGTAGGCATATGTCATGATATCTGTCAACGCTGCACAAGAAGGGGGAAAAAAAAAAAAAAACCAGGAAAAGAGCACCCACCCACCTCACCACAGATGTTAAGAAGTTCACGAGACTATCAAGCCCACCAATCTGCTTTGATAAAAACATTATAAATTCAGTTACCTTACTAAGCAAATCATAAGTTAAAGGGCATTTAGATAGAAAACCAGGGCACCACATATATCTACGTTGCTTTCATGATAATATACATCAACAACAATAGAAATCACAGGATCAACAAAGTGCACCCCTGCGGAAGTTCGTGCCTGAAACAGTTGGATGCCATGCCACGCACATATTTAGTCAACTCTGCACCCGGAGAAGAACATCGATGGTCACCAGGAAAGAGTTTGATTTTCGCATTTGGATCGATGGTAACCGTCCTCAGATTCTTTGCAACTTCAATTTCGCAGCTGGAGCCAGTGAAGCCAGCTATCTCAAACCTCTCCAGGCAATTCAAGTCACCAAGTAGAGATATACGTCCATCTGTTTCCTGCAGTTTCTTCAGTTCGTCACGGTTTACATCATCATGATCGCAAGCGGCATCATAATCAAACTGTCCACAGCATAATTAAGTCAAAATTAGCACTGCTCATGTATGTGCTCAAAACAAAAGAACAAGCAAACACCCTCCATATCCTAAGCAGATGGCCAACTTCCAAGTAATAACCATCATCCATGGACAGCAAAATGAAACCCCACGCTTTTGGTAAGTTTAATTTGTTTTGTATCAAGCTTATGCATCTGTAGAGTTTTATTTAAAGGATTACCTCAACTTACCTCCAAAATGAGATCATGTAAGTTACGAAAATCTTTCGCAAAAGGAACCACCCAGAAAAGATCCTTCTCCACTGAATATCGAGCAAACACTTCAAGTCGTCGAATAGATTTAAATGCAAATGATGAAGGTAGCCACTTTCCCTACAACAATAAAAACAAGAAATACATTTTTTCAAAGAAAATAAAAATAATATATATATATATATATATATATAAGAAAATATCTAGATAAAGTAAAAAAAGTAATAACATTTAGGTATTCTGGCATGTACCTCAAAGTACCTGCAGAATATCAAAACGCGAATCCATTTTTGAGGTAATTTAGTTAAAACATCAAAAAAGATCTTCCTTAATAACTCAATTTTCATGTCACAAGGATCATTAATTTCTATACACAAACCATTTCGTCTGCACCATTTAAAAAATACTCCATTCTCAGCATATCCAAACAATATGAGACTTTCATAGGAGGATAACTTTATCTTATGTATATTATTGCAAAATACTACAAGACTCTACTGAAGCCTAGAATGCACGAGTTCAAAAGATGTGAGATTGTCACAGTCGCTAATAACCAATGACTTTAAGACTGCACATCTGGATAAGAGCTCATGCAGATTGTCTGATGTAATGTTCACGGCGAATTACTCAATTTTTATCAATGAAACAAACCAACTTGAAACCGTATCCACTTGCAAATCAATCTCCTGTTGGACAAGATGCTTCAGAGGAACTCCATCAAAGGCATCCATGAAAAGCCCAGTGTTCAGAGTGTATGCTGTCACTTTACCGGGATGAACAATCCAGCTCTTAAGTGTGATGCATCTAGCCCCTGATGAGAGTGCAAAACTAATCCGTCTTTCATAATCGTGTCCATATCTACTATCTAAAGTCTTTATGCTTTAGTATCGGAGCAGCAGGGTGGGTCCTAGGGTCTCTATTCTTTAGTATCCCTACCAAAAGTCTTCCTCCTTTCTTCTTTTCTCTTCCCTTTCTTTTCTTCCTCTTCATCACCAAAAGAACATCAAACTACTGCCATCGTAACGCTTGACCAGTTCACTGGTGCCACCATTCTCGCTAAAACCTTGATCACCACCGCCAAACCCAAATCTCCCAAACTTCATGTCGCTAGGCATAGGTTGGGGTTCCCATCGACTCTATTACCAATGTGCCCTGAATCTAGTAGCTCTAAGGACCATCCTTGCGTCGCTTAGTCCTCTTCATTGCCTAGGGCACTAGACCGTGGTCACCATCTCTGGCGACCAAATCCCTTGGATCCGGTGACTCTTATCACTGATAGGTGATTGGATCTCGTAGATCAAGCACCAGTAGATCCTGGTTGTGGTCCAGTGCACACGTTGTTTTGTGTGTAGAGCACATGTAGCGTCCTGCACATGATCTGAGTTCCCTCTTCTACCCTTTGCGTATGTGGTGCATGCTCCTATGCACGAGAGCGTGCATCTTAGCATGCTATCTAATTGCCTAACGACCAGGCTATTCCTATTCCTATTCCCATGGCGAGCGTGGATTCCACTACCGTTAGTTCTTAAGCCAAGATTTCTGCCTTTGTTCTAGTTCAAGAAACGACGATCAAGTTGACTGAATCCCCGAACTATGTCCTTGGGTAAAGAGCATTTTGCATATTTGATCGCCTGCATGTGTTGGCTGAGAAAGCTTTGGCTCCCAAGGATACTACGAGATATAAAAAGTGGGAGGACAAATCACTTTTCTTTTGAATAGGTAAAGGACGATTATCCTTTTGATAATCACCTAGAAAATGTATTAATTAATAAAAAAAGAAGTATAAAATCCATGTTACAGGCATGAACACCTCGATACAAAAGATAAAGTGAACGCAACAAAATTTTCCACATACAGACATTGTCCCCTAAAGACAACTGCATTCCTTCCCAACCAAATAACCCACAAAACCACCAACGACCGAGCCCTTTCTTTCTTCGACCGAAACACGTTGCACCCAACATCCGTATTTCCACATTTAAACGACCTCCCGAAGCTGTGAAAGGAATCATGAGTCCACCACCTGTCCACAATCTGACCCCAGCCCTGTGACACCACAGGGCAGGTAAAGAACTGGTGGTTCATGATAAATATGCATTTATTCATGATAAAATGCCTACTTATGTTAATTCCTAAGCTTAACATTGCATCTAGTGCTGTGAATAATGCATAACATTCATTATATTGCATTTAGGATAATTTGTATAATTGCATAGTAATTTGTATATTATTGTGGCTAGGAGATAGGGCGATGTATTTCAGAGCTTCAAATGAAGAGTCCAATCGTATGAATGGATCCGAATCAACGATAGCAGCCCAATGGTATGAAAATCGGTCTAATCCGATATCTGTTACACTTTCAAAAAGCATTTGACAATGGACGGCTCAGATGATATCATGTAGCATCATCCAAGCCGCCCAAGGGCCGCTACCACCTCTCTCTCTTTTACACCCATCAGATCAAGGTTGTTGGATCAAGATCCAACGACCACAGAGAGGGCACGCCACCATCCACAACCGAAGTAAAGAATTCATCTTCCCAACACAAAGGGAAGGATAGCATGGTGGTCCTGACCCCTTTCACAAAGGGGAGGTCGCGAGTTCGAAACCTGCCACTCCCCCCAATTCTTCAATTGAGGGAGCGGCAGCATCAAGTGCACGCACAGCGTAGAGTGCGCCTGCACGACGTACGTGCGCAGCACGGAGCAACAGCAACATGGATGCGTGGCACGCACTACAGCGCAATGCCAGCACACACCGGCAGGTAGAGCACAAGCCAGCAGCGTGGAGTGCGTGCACGTCAAGGATGCATGAGTAAGTCTTCAGCGACGTTTGAGGTGGACTTTTAGTGATGTCTTTGATGTCGCTGTTGACATAAGAATGGATTTTGGTTCCTTTCCTCCATTATAAAAGGACTTACCCTCCTCCAATATTTTACCATCTACTACCTAACGACACTACCACTCCATAAAGCTCCCAAGCGGAGACGTCGAGCCACTGATGGAAGCCCCTCCACCACCGTGGCGGCCTCACCTCTCTATTTGTCGCTTTAGTTTAATGTTTATGTTATTTTTAAGCTTTCCTCTAGTATTATAGTTGTAAAATGGTTCTATCTTTCGCAATAGATTATCTTGCTTGGTTTCATAGTTAGCCATTATCACCTCTTTATCATGAATTTCTAACCCTATATCTCTCTCTCTCTTTCGCAAGCAAACTAAACGACATTTTGTGACATTGAAGCGATTAAGTGATCCGATTTCTCGCCTCCCTGTATTCGACACTCGTATTTACGTGCGATTATTCTCTTTAAAATTGATGTCGTAAGCGCACGCTACAACGAACAAATTAATTAAACGTGTTTTGCGACGTCAGTTCACATCTTCATCTGCTTGACCACAAAGCGAGCAAGACCTCTCTGCGTCCTAGACCCATCGCGCCCTCCACACTCTTGTCATCAATCTACCTCTTCTGAGAAGCCAAGCAAAGATCTTTACCTTCAAGGGACAAGAGGTCCCCACAGTTGTCTGCAATCTCTAACAAGACCAATATCCCCAAATGTGTCGGGACCTCCAAGCCTCCTATATGCATCACACATCGATAAATATTGCTCCTCCTAACCAAATAAATCCACACCATCCTCTGGCTAGAACCCCTCCAACTCCTACAGCAGCTCCTGCATCTCCCTAATTCTCTGGTCTGACAAATTCCCCGAGAACACAGGGCACCAAGTGCCATCCCAAACCTTTGCCACAAAAGCTCTTCTATCAACCACCAATGCTGCAAGCCAAGGGAAGCACTCCAACAAAGCACCAAGCCCCGTCCAATCATTAGTCCAAAATCTAAAGGTATTACCCAATCCAAGTGTAGGGGTAACGAAAGAACGAACCTTTGGTGCCACCAAAGACAAACCTATAAGGAAGTGAGAAGCATCTCAAGGAGGTGACACCAAGAGGTCCCAACCAAGTAGTCCCCCATAGCAGGATCGCAAAAGCCTCCCCGCCAAGCAGTCCTCCCCTCTGAGTAGCCTCACAATCCACTTGGCCAGAAAACTGTTATTCATCCTCCCCACCTCCCTAACTCCCAAACCCCTTTCTTTGATAGGTTTGCAAACCTCACACCAAGCCACTAGCTTCGCCCCATTCCCACCTGCCCCATAGTTCATCAAGAAGAAGCTCCTCATCAGGCTCACAATCTTATCTTCAACCTTCCACGGCATCTTCACTACAGACGCAAAATATACTGGCATAGCAGATAGCACCACTTTGAGGAGAACCAACCTCCCCCCTCTTAACAGTAGCTTCGACGCCCACCCCACCAACCGATCTTAATTCTCTCCAATAGCGGAGCCCAATTGTAAAGTAACTCTCCTATTCGACAAGGGCATGCCCAGGTATGGGAGAGGCAGGGTCCGTCGTCTCGGGGGAGCTTGATAGCGTGAAGGAGAAGGGAGAGGAGAGCGAGTGAAGGAGGCACGATCAGAGGACTCCTTCTGTTCGTCTTGCCATTGCCCCCGCCGTTCGCCATTTCTCCTTTCCTCCCCTCACAGCCGCACGTGGGAGAAAAGGAGAGGGGAGTCGGCCAAAGCAGCTCGAGAGGGAGTAGAAGCTACACAGGAGGGGGAGACCTACGCAAGGAGGCACCACTGCTGCGGTTGCAGCAGCTAGAGCGCAAGGAGAAGCCTCGTAGGGCATACTACGGAACAATTTTTCCACAATATCAGACGTCTGAAGGAGCCTCAAGACGTCCGAAGCTGGCGCCGAACGTCTGATAGTACGAAGGGATCGAGGTACGTACCATGCACGAGCTGCTTTGCATGTACGTAACTTTTTATGTGTCGCATTTAAACCCGCGCGTGCATGTGCAGGTGCAGGGCATTGGAAAGGTGAGTGGCACGCCCTTCGAGGTGTCTTAGGATGTCCGGAGACAGTGCCAAACGTCTGACTGCACTCCCAGACGACCGAAAGGAGTGTCAGACGTCTGGGATCTCCCTCAGATGGCTGCGGAGGTGTTCGAACATCTGAGGAAGCCGAAGGAAAGCAAGGTGAGCCTCTATGGTCATTTAAGACATCTGGATCTTGTCCCAGACGTCTGATTTTAGTTAGCATGCACGTTTTTGGCCCATTTGGGATCCAAACGGAGTCAATTTTGCGTAAACAAAGTATCGTTGGTTTCAATTCGGAGTTCTCTACGTGTTTATGTCACGTGTATACTGTTTTGAACTCGTTTGATGTGATTTGGTTAATTTTATAGGTCTCCAACCAGTAGCGTATACGGGGCCCGCAGAGATGATAGGATTTGCGATTCAAGCTCCCATTCCACCAGTGTATCCCGGTAGAGTGATTTTTCTTAATACTATGATTTAATTAATCAAAATGAATGCTATTTTAGAATGAATTGATTGTACCCTAGGATATGGAATGAATCCTAGGGCAGAATTGAGTGAATGAACATTGCTTGAGCCACACGGTCTATTATGAAATGTATGTTAGAACCCTTAATGCTAGCAAATGAATAGTTAAATAATGTAATGCTTCTTTCAGTTATTAAATCACGAGCTGTCTGTTATATGATTAAGAATCGAGATGTGAACAACGAGATATACATGTCGTGAAACGAAATGAAATGAATACAATGCATGAACCCTACAGGGAACTAGAAGAGGAATTCACTTATATGGAACGAATAACGTATGTGAGAGGGAAGTGAGCTGGCTGTCAAGTACACGGTACCGAGGAGAGCAACTGTCCCTTTTGCATGGAAAGTGGGATAGCCCTCATGTATGCGATACCGAGGAGAACTACTGTCTTAGGATTTAGTCGAGGCGAATCGAACTCGAGTTCTATAGGGAGCCAGAATCCGGTCGTAACAAAGATAGTATCAGAGCAAGGTCATCCCGAAAAATGAACCAAATGGTCTAAAAGTAACCACTCAGTGCATGTAGCTAGTACAACCATCACAACGTATTGCCTTGATTTTCTCTTCCGAGTCTTATTTCTTTATGTAACCTGGTATCATTGACAGTCCTTGTTATTTCTTTCTTATCTCTTTGTAGGAGATGCCTCGTCGAGGAGTTCTTGAGGAGGGCCGCGGACATGGCCGTGGGCGAGGTCGTAGGGGCGAACGTGCCAGACCTGAGGCACTAGTCGACCCACCCCTCCTTCCAGGCATCCAGGCCTAGGACATTGCCCAGTTGATTTGGGACAGTGCAGGAGGAGCTCCAGCAGCCTCCTTCTCAGCCACCCCTCCTTGAGGACGTGGAGGGAGAGTTCCATGTGAGATAGGGGGGCCACCGCAGCGCTAGACTAGCTGCAGGGGGAGGGGGTGATCCTCCACCACCCCCACCACCCTCAGACACTTTTGAGCACGAGCCCTCCTTGCCCGGAGGCATGCCTGTTCCCTCGTTGCAGCTCTACCATGAGCTATTTGTCCAGTTCCGGAAGCTAAAGCCACCCTCCTTCAAGGGGATGAGAGCCCGTTTGAGGCAGAGGACTGGCTAGAGCAGATAAAGAAGGTTTTTGACACACTCCACCCTTCTGCAAAGTGCCGCATGGCCTTTGCCACGTACCGGTTGGAGAGTGCAGCCCACCGGTGGTGGAGGGCAGTAAGGGGATAAAAGGGGAGAGAGCCGTCATGGGATTGGTTCGTGGCACTCTTCTGCGAGCAGTACTTCCCACAGAACTGGCAGGACCCGAGGAGGCGAGAGTTCCATACTCTCCCCCATGGGGCAATGATAGTTAGCACATACCATACGCGTTTCTTAGAGCTATCACGCTTCACCCAGACGGCTGCGTTTGCAGAGGAGGAGCGCCTGTGGAGGTTTACTGAGGGCCTCCGGCCTGCTATTCGGGGGTATGTGAAACCCCTGAAGTTACCTACTTTCTCTCACGTGGTCGAGTCAGCCATGACCTGTGAGGAGACCAACCCGACAATGCGAGACACAGACGGAGGACGGAAGAGGCCCTACCAGCCGAAGTACTCACAAGGCCGTCGGGAGAGGAGGCACACAATGCCCGTAGGGGAGTCGTCTCGCTCTATGGGGCCACCAGTGGCCTTTGGGGGCCCCAGACAAAAGCCAATTGCTGTTATGACCCCAGCATCAAACGTAGTTTAAGACGTCTGGAGGCCTTCCCAGACATCTGAAGTTTAATTTTTTCGACGTACAGGTTCGTGTCTGCGCGCATGCGCGTGCAGATTGAACCGCAGCCCTCCTTTCTTTTCTTTCCTTCCTCCCTGCAAGCGCAGCCATCTTTTTCTCTCTCTCTCCCCATGGCAACCTTCAAATACCCCCTCTCCTCTTCCTCACCCTCACTCCACCGCCTTCTTCTTCTTCCTGTTAGCGAGAGAGTGAGCGGGCGAGGGCAGCAGCAGCTACTGCCGTGAGTGCGTGGGGAGGAGGGGTTGCTGCGAGAGGGAGAGAGCTAGATTGCGAGGGTACGAGCTCGCCGGAGCAACCAGGGCCGGCCGGCGGGTGCACAACAGGAGAGTGGTGCTGGGGAGGAGCTGTTGCAGCTCAGGCAGCAGACGAGCGCGGCACGGCCATGCGCTGCAGGCGGAGGGCGAGGAGATCCTGATTCTGGGAAAATTTCCCAGAATCAGACGTCTGGACATACGTCCAGACGACGTGAGAGACGTCTGGAGGAAGGTCCAGAAATCTAAAAGGTACGATATTTTCCCTTCCTTCTTTCGCGTGTACGGCCATGTAGCCGTTCCGCCAAAGGGTTCTGCTTTGTTCCGTGTTGAGGACGGCCGCATATGTGTGCAAGTCTCGTTCGGGAAGGCGCAAGGGCATACCCTCCCACACAGATCGAACGTCTGGGCACAGTACCAGACGACGGAGAGGGTCTCCAAATGTCCGGAGTGACAGTCGGACGCCTAGAAACTAAGCCCAGAAAGCTCAGCGGGATTCTGGACGTCTGAAGGACCACACAGGATCAAGGTATGACCTGAGCCATCGTTTAAGATGTCTGGAAGATGTTCCAGACGTCAGATTTTGGGCAGACTTGACGTTTTTAACCCGTTTAGGGTCCGTTCGAAGTCTGTTTTCCGCATTTCAAGTTTCATTCTTCTCAGATTTATTTCCTCTACCTGTTTACAGTATTTGTATCATGTTCTGAGTAGCTCCTTGTAATTGATCCTTGTGTTAGGACCCTGTTCCGTTGCGGCGCTGGGGTTTGCGGAGGTGCATGGGCTTGCCGATCACGCCTCCAGTACTCTCGATTTTGCGGGTAGAGTGGCTCCTTTAATTATTTATCAAAAATTATGCACTTGTGAAATAATTATTAGATTCTAGGGTATTGCATGAATCCTAGGACTGAAAAATTAGATTGAATGATAGATCTTAGGGTATGGCATGAATCCTAAGACTGAAATACTAGATTGAATGATAGATCCTACGGTATGGCATGAATCCTAAGACTGAAAAACTAGATTGAATGATGGATCGTAGGATATGGCATGAATCCTAGGACTGGAAAACTTGATTGAATATATATATATTGCAATCTTGGAAAATTACAAAGGAAAACGATAACTGCCTGTAATTGATTAACAGTTGCCTGCTTATGAATGGATAATTACTATTGAGAACATGGGCTATATGAATATAAAGCTGAAATGATGAAACCTAAATTGGCTGAGTTAAAGAAAAATGAGCATGAACCCTACGAGGAATTAGGAGTAGAGCTCCTGAGAAGTGAATGGAATAGAATTTGGGAAGTTAGCTGGCCCTTGAGTACGGAGTACCAAGGAGAGCGACCGTCCCCCTGTTTAGTGCAGAGCGGAATTGGGAAAGATCTGAGAAATAATTCAATAATGGGTAAATGGAAAAATAAAGAAAGAGATTAAAAATATAACAGCTACTGTCCACCTTACTGTTTTTCTTAGCTTTTGGTTGCCACTCTACTCAGCGTTTCGCTGACGTGTTACCTTTGTCACCTTTTCAGGACCAGGTGTTGAGCAGCCAGAGTCGGCGGCTGCAGAGGGTGCTGGGCCTAGTAGAGCCCAGTAGTTTTACTTATGTAGTACCCACGGTACCTTTCCTTCTGTTGTAGTGAGTATTTTCTGTTACTACTATACTCTTTTATTGTAAGCATCATGTTTATGTACTTGTTTATTTCTTTACTGTTGTGGTGGTGTATACTGTAGTAGTTCATTTCTTTACTGCTAATTATATACATGGTGAATGTGATTTATTTTACTGCTCTTTTGGTTACTTTCTCGTTAAACGACTGGGTCTTGGGATTAGTCGAGTCGGTCCGATTCTCGTGTCTCCTAGGGATTCGGGAGTCTGGTCGTAATAGTTGCCAACATCGGATCCCCGCCCAGTCACCAGCAAGGACCAACTGACGGAAGAGGTCGTGCCCCCTTCTACTATCAGTGTGGCCAGCTGGGCCACATAATGAGGGACTATCCATCTAGAGCCGAAGCACAGCAGATGCTCGCAGCACCGAGCACTGGAGGCCGATCTGGTGACTGTGGTTACCAAGCACGAGGAGGAGAACAGCAGTCACGAGGTGGGTACCAACCGGCTGCTGCCCACCCGACCTAGAGTGTGGCCACTTCTTCTGCACCCAGGGCTGAGGGGCACGTCAACGCCTTGACTCACAGAGACGCCAAAGATTCAGGCTCCGTGGTGGCAGGTATGGTTACAGTTTCTGGCAGATTAGTCTACATACTTTTTGATTCTGGTGCCACAAATTCTTTTGTCGCCATGAGTTTTGCCGTCAGTTTGGGCCTGAGCAGTGTACCTTTAGAGGTTTCGTTCCTAATTAAAGGCTCAGTTGGATAGTTGTTGGTTGCATAGGAGGTCTTCACAGACTGCGAAATCGCTATAGGGGACACAGTTTTCCCGCCAACCTAATCGTGATCCCGATGGAGGACTTTGGCGTGATCTTAGGGATGGATTAGCTATCTACCTATCACGCCCCGGTGGACTATTTTGGGAGGAAGATTGTCTTCTCCATACCAAAGTTGCCTCCATTTGAATTTCACGACCAGCCAGCAGACAGAGGTTTCAGGTGCATCTCCACATTTCGAGCAGTGAAGCTCAAGAGCCAGGGGTGTGAGGGCTTCCTAGCTTGTGTTGTAGCAGAGCCTAGCCCCGTGGCCGACTTACAGAGTATCCCGGTGGTCTGCGAGCACCCTGACATCTTCCCAGATGAGCTGCCAGGACTACCGTCTAAGCATGAGATTGAGTTTGAGATCTCACTAGTACCGGGGACCAGCCCCATCTCTACTGCACCGTACAGGATGGACCCATTTGAGCTGCGAGAGCTCAAGTCTCAATTACAGGATCTGTCGGAGAAGGGCTTTGTGAGGCCCAGTGCGTCCCCGTGGGGAGCCCCTGTGCTATTCGCGAAGAAAAAGGATGGTACCCTTCGGCTTTGTGTTGAATACAGGTGGCTAAATCGGGTCACCGTCAGGAACAAGTATCCGCTGCCTCGTATCGATGACCTTTTCGACCAGTTGAGAGACGCCACGGTGTTCTTCAAGATAGACCTGAGGTTAGGTTACCATCAGTTGAGGATCATAGAGACTGACGTCTCAAAGACAGCCTTCCGTACTCGGTACGGACACTTAGAGTTCTTGGTCATGCCGTTAGGGCTGACCAACGCCGTCGCTGCTTTCATGGATCTGATTAACTGTGTTTTCAGGCCATACCTAGACGAACTTGTGGTGGTATTCATCAACAACATACTAGTCTACTCTCGGGATCAAGCATAGCATAGACAGCATCTACGTATGGTCCTAGATACATTGAGATGATGCCGGCTGTACACCAAGTTTAGCAAGTTCGAGTTCTTGTTGAGACAGGTAACCTTCTTAGGCCACGTGATTTCAGGAGACGGATTGGCTGTGGATACAGCCAAGGTCGAGGCCATACTCAAGTGGGAGACGCCACGCATAGTGACAGAGATACACAGCTTTCTGGGACTGGCAGGCTACTACTGGCGGTTTATCAGGGGATTCTCTCAGATCGCGTGTCCTATGACCCATCTGACCTGGAAGGACGTGCCATTCACCTAGACAGATGAGTGTAAGTTGTGCTTTCAGGAGTTGAAGGAGAGACTGACTTCAGCTCCTGTACTCACCATTCCAGACAATAGTGGCTGATTTGTGGTTTACATTGACGTCTCATTGCAAGGGTTGGGTGGTGTGCTCATGCAGCGGGGCCACGTTGTCGCTTACGCTTCGCAGCAATTAAAGCCCCATGAGCATAACTACCCCACTCATGACTTAGAGCTGGCAGCAGTTGTCTTCGCGCTGAAGACAAGGAGGTACTACCGGTACAGTGAGACATTCGAGATATTCACGGATCATAAAAGCCTCAAGTACCTGTTTGATAAAAGGACCTCAACATGAGACAGAGATGTTGGTTAGAGCTCCTGAAAAACTATGACTGTAGCATCTCCTACCACACAGGGAAGGCCAATGTGGTGGCCGACGCCTTGAGCTGGAAGGCGCCCGCCCACTTGTCCAACTTACAAGCACAGAGTTGGAGACTCATGGAGGAGGTCGGCAGTTGGCGGCCCCAAGAGTCATGAGGGTATTACGGGGCAATGACAATGATGCGGCAGGCATGACCAGAGCTGATAGATCGTATCATTACAGAGCAGATGGTCGATCCATATTTGCAAACACTGCGACACATGGTATTGGCAGGGGACCCAGGAGATTTTTCTTTCTCTGACGAGATACTACATATGAGGGGATGTCTATGTGTTCCTAGAGACGAGGAGCTATTGAGAGAACTTCTGACTGAGGCACACGGGTCCAAGTTTACCATATATCCCGGGAACACAAAGATGTACCACGATCTGCGACGTGACTTCTGGTGGAGGGGAAAAAAGCAAGATGTTGGTGAGTTCATCCAATAGTGCTTAGTATGCCAGCAGGTGAAGGCCGAGCACCAGAGGCCTGCAGGGCCACTACAGCCACTTCCTATGCCAGAGTGGAAGTAGGAGAGTATCACCATGGACCTGGTAGTGGGGCTACTGGTTACACAGTGAGGACACAGCGCAGTTTGGGTGATGGTAGACAGGTTGACAAATACGGCGTGGTTTTTGTCGATCCGAGTCACCTTTAGGCCAGCACAGCTAGCAGAGAGATACATTAGAGATGTAGTGCGCCTTCACGGAGTCCCTCGCAAGATCGTATCCGACAGGAATACTCGTTTCACTTCCCAGTTCTGCGTAGAGTTTCAGTAGGCCTTGGGGACTCATCTGAGGTTCAGTACCACCTACCACCCCTAGATCGACAGGCAGTCGGAGCGCACCATACAGACACTAGAGGACCTCCTACACGCTTGTGTACTAGACTGGAGAGGCTCCTGGGAGGAGCATTTGCCCCTGACAGAGTTTGAATACAATAACAGCTACCATCCGAGCATCGGCATAGCACCTTACGAGGCTCTGTACGGGAGGAGGTGTACTACACCCTTTTGTTGGGTCGAGGTGGGGACCAAGTGGGAGGTTGGTCCCAGGCTTATCCGTCAAAGTCATGAGGTGATAGAGCAGATTCACAGAAGACTCTGTACTGTTAGGAGTAGGCAAAAGAGCTATGCTGATAGGAAGCGCAGAGAGATGCAGTTCGAGGTTGAGGATCACGTCTTCCTCCGTGTTTCTCCCATGAAGGGCTTGCAGCGTTTTGAAGTGAAAGGAAAGCTTGCGCCAAGGTTTGTGGGTCCCTTTAAGGTCTTGGAGCGGGTAGGACCCATTGCTTACCGGCTTGCCCTTCCTCCCTAGCTTTCTGGAGTACACAGCGTGTTTCATGTGTGCAACCTCAGGAGGTACATCGCCGATCCCAGCCATGTTCTGAGCCACGAGAGCATCGAAGTGGGAGATGACTTGACCTATTCTAAGAGGCTAGTGCAAATACTAGACAAATCCGTCCAGACTCTGAGATGGAAGGAGATGCCATTGGTGAAGGTCCTATAGGCTAGACCCCAGTCAGGCTGCTGATTCCACATCTGATGATTTATGCTGCGGTGGAATTCATAATCATGAATCTCATTTTCGCAAACTCTCCGACAACTTCAAATCTGACTATAATTACGGAGAGATTCTCCTTCCTGAACACGCCAGGCCCATCTACGACCTCAGTTCACATGACTCTGACTCCGACTCTGAGGTCCTGATTCCCGAGATCACTGATAACATAGAATCATTCCTTTTCGATCCTCAGGAACCAAAAATAGAAAATGCCAAGAGTGATTGCAACCCAGAATTCAAATCTTTTCTCAATTCAGATTTCTTTCATCCTACAGACACTCTTCCGGCATTTGATAGTTACCCAGATGACTCTTTACAGAAAATCACCTGTCATTCCTTTCTAGAAGAGCCCTCATACACAGTTTCCACCTCGTCTGCACACACAGAACTAATCAAAACCTCTTCCCAACCCCGACCCGCAACCGGACTCAATTTCTATTCAGATTCACCTCTCACCGAGCCAATTGCATTTCCACATCGGGTTTGGAACACTGATAAGACTGCATATCATGCTCCATCATTCTCTGATCACCCCTGTAGGGTTTCCGCGTCATTCATTGATTATTCTACGGGTCCCTACTCTGACCAGGCTGATTCGACTCAGCCAAACCCTGCATTTTCACTTCCACATCCATCTGAGCTTCATAGTACATGGTGGGTACCACACCTTTTTATCCACATCTATCAACCCACCAGATTGATTGGGTTTGGGCTGCATCATCAGCCTGTTGATCTGAACAAGCACATGGTTGGACCAACCAGGCTCTTAATCAAGGTGCTTGTATTACAAAACTCTACTGATTTCACCATCCCCTCTCCATCGCATTTCCCGCTTGGCTGAAGGCATCAAATTTAGCGCTCAACAGGAGGCAGCCCGTCATTCTCTTTAAAAACCTGAAACCTTTTCTAAAACCTTTGTGCACTTGAAATTCACACTTTAGGACAGCCGACTCCACCTCAGGTGCTTGCATCTGAGATTAAAAATCGTCCGCAACAGTCACCCCGACCCATTCACTCATCAAAACATCTGTCCTAATGTATGAACTAAGTTGAATAAAAATCCCCTAAGTTACAATGAGGACATTGCAAATCTTAGGCATGGGAGGGTGTGAAAGTGCAAAACGTGTAAGAAAAGGTTTCAAACAAAAAATTCACATATGCCAAAAACACCATAAAAATTAAAAACTTTTCGAAAAAGAATAAGAGAATAAGAGGAGAAAGGAAATTTTGTGAAGAAGAGGGAGAAAAGAAACAAAAGGAAAAAGAGGAGCACAAAATATGAGAAATAAGTGATAGTCATTAGTAAGGAACTAAGGAATTAACCTAAGTTCTAGACCTCATTCAAGAAAATAACTGAAAAAGTGCATAATGAGATTAGTAAGAACGCAAACCTTAGGCATTCTTGAATAAACTCTTAGTACCCATTTAGATCTGGACACTCCTCAAGAGGTTGAGGAAAATGAAAAGCTGAAGTATTAGGTCTAAGGCTTAGGGAGTATTTGGCCTCATTAACTAATTTTTGGTTTATGGGACTCAGTAACCTAAGCACCCTAACCACACACACAGCCTGGTTCAGTAAGCGTAAAAATCAGAATCACGCAGAAGCGTCGCAAAATTCTGAAAAGTACACCTAGAGTAGGAGCGGCCGATCAACACAAGTTGATTTGGACGAGTTCCCAGCGCGGAGAGCCGGGAAATCCCCTCAAAGATGCGTAACAAAATATCATCTCCTCGGTGCTTGTCTCTTAGGATATTCACATATCCTACTGGGGGCATGTAAGCACCCTGCTGGTTCAGATTCCATGGATGGCATTATCACGAAGTGTCAACTGCAAGGGTCTGAATTCGGCCACGGAACACCATGGATGGGATTATCTCGAAATCTCAATAGCCAGGGTTCTGGGGGTTGCCATGGGCGGTGCTATCTCGAAGCATCGATCGCCAGGAACCCTTGAGGATTGATGATGGGAGCAAGGAATCTGATACAGACCGTGTTGAAAAGCCAATCCTAGGGTAGAACTAAAAAGAAAAAGAGAGAGAAAACTCTCCAAATAGAAAAACTTTCTATCTCTCTCTTATAAAACGTACTGCGAACTGAACCAGAGCTAAAATCATTTCAAGCACAGGTGCTTTAACCACAAAGTCCAATAGACCTTAGGTTAGTTCTTGTGGGTCTTAAAAACCTTTGCTAAGGACTGAGGCTGAGGCTAGACAGATTTGGATCTTGATTGGTACTAGAGTACCTTTTAAGCCTATGGTCAGCATTCTAACCTAATCTAAGTTTAAATGAAAAAACACTTATCTGAAGCTATTAAAAACTTCATGGTCTAGAGCAAGGGTTGAAACCTTAAGTTTTTGCTAAGGGATTAGCAAAAGCTAGGCATGGGGGTATGATGAGAACCTCATCATGAGCCCTAAACTAGCACCATTTAACCCTGATTTGCAAGAAAAACCTCCTACATAACCTTAGAAAGGCTTGGCTCAGAGAGATTCTGAGTTTGCAAAGAAAACATAAACTGAGGGGTAAAAATGCAATTTCACCAATCCAATCTGAAAACAGGGTAACTCAGGGTCCAAACATAGGTCAAAATAACCTAATAAGAAGAAAAGTGGGATGAAATGACTCAACAAGGGCTACAGCAACTCCGAAGAATTAAATGATAATCAGTAACCCTAAAACAAACCCACTTCAATTCACGAGGTTCGAGACAAAGTAAAAATCAACTAAACCCTCTAAAATTCATAAAAAAATAATCTCTAGGGTTTAGAACCTTCAATTTGGCCTTAGAAACCCATTTTGACCTACATTGAGAACCATGCCCAATTAACAACTTAATTTAGCTCCGCCCCGCCACCTGCAGACCCCCCGACCACCTTCGCCGTGTCACGGCGAAGGTCCTCCGCATATCTGATTAGGCCGAGAGGCCGTGCTATTGTGGACAGGTGTTGCGCCCGCCATCGCCATTGCTGAGAAGCGAAGCTCCTTCGACCTGTTGCTCCAGGCGCGCCACGCCCAGATCAGGCTCCCAGGTTGCGCGGGGTATCTTCGTGAAGAGTCCCAGGCTGCAACTAGGGCAAAGCCATCGCGTGGAGCCTCGATTGGGCGCTGCCTCCTCCGCGCGAGCGTCCAATTGAGGTGGGACATTTAGTCCCACCTCGGAAACTCATCGAGGCAAGCAAGCGCTTAAAGGCAAAAAGTGCCTTAAGCTGTTTGCCTCATATCACGGGGTGAGGTCTCCACCCGCCCGATTACCCGGCCTCGTCCGCGCTCACGCCCCACGGACCTGGCCCGACCTGCACTCCTCGCCCACTACCGCACGCCGGTGGGCCTGGACCCGGGCGCGACCCGCGTACCCGTTTACCCGGTTGCTTTGGGAGAGCTTTCCTAAGAGCAAATTCTGAGAGAGAGAGACGCGGGGGGGGAGGGTAGAGTAGGTTTTTCCCTCTGACGAAAACCTTGAAGTGTGCAGGCACAGGTGAAGAAGAAGAAGAAGAGAACACAAAGCAGAAGAAGAAGGAAGCTAAGAGGTACACTGTAGCAGCATCAGTTTAAGTCGTCTGATTGCAAAATCAGACGACGTCTTGAAGGCAAGGAAGAAGAAGAAAAGAAGAAGCAGGACCGCGGCAAAGAAGAGGAAAGACAAGAAAGAAGAAAAAGAAGAAGAAGAAGATCTGAAGAAAAAAGAAAGAAGAGAAAACAAGGAAGAACAGAAGACAGAAGAAGAAGACCACGAGGAGATAGACAAAGAAGAAGAAACCAAGAGCCAAAGAGGAGAAGACAGAGGAAGAAAGAAGAGAAGAAGAAGAAGCCAAATTTTTCATCTCTCTCTCTCTCTCTCTCTCTCTCTCTCTCTCTTTAGTTTTGTAATAAAGAATTTGTACTTCTAGAATACGACTTGCTCCCTGAGTTCGACCTCGGGAACTCTTTTATTTTCCGAGTAAAAAAATATATGTAATGATGGCAATAACTAACTGTACTACAACGCTATTTCTATAACAAAACCTAGTTATCGGCCGATCATCAGCAGGGCGTACTGTGGAACCATTTTTCCTCAGTATCAAACGTCTGGGATGCTATCCAAACGTCTAGAGGAGCCTCAGGATGAGGTACGTACCATGCACGAGCCTACTTTGCATGTACGTAATTTTTTACGTGTCGCATTTAAACCCACGCGCGCATTGGCAGGTGCAATGCATTGGAAAGGTGCAAGGCGTGTTGGTGCTAGAGCGTCACGATTGTTTATTTTGATGATAACAAAACACGTGTCTTTTAACATTTACTTTTGAGTCCTAGTTTTCAAAACAAATTGCAAATGGAGACAGGTGTTTAGACGAATGTCAAGCTCGCATCCATGGCGGATTAGAGGAGCTGGACAGAGGCGGAGGAGTTTCGCGAGGAGCGAAAGCTTGAAGAATGAAGGAGATGAAAAATATGATAGATTTCCTTTTATCTTATTCTATGTAATTTTGTTTCTTTGTTTTACTCTTTATTTTCTTTCTTAGATCTTATGTTCAAGAGCCTCAAAGAACCCTTAAAGTACTCCTAGAAACACCTGCACTACCCTGGAATACATAGGTTTTCTGTAAAGAACTTAGAAAACTAAAATAGAGTTCAGACAGTCTTATCAGACGTCCAATCTGGAAATCATACATCTGATATTGACTTTTAAGACGTCTGACTGCTTAATCAGACATCCAGAAACATCTAGGCTGGATTTAGTAGGTTCTGTCTGTTAGAATCAGTCGTCCAGACCATAGTCCAGACGTCTGATGCCTTTGCCAGACATCCAATTAGTGGAACGTTGGCTGCCTTCATAAACATTGAGGAAATGACCACTAGCCTTGTATCAAACGTCCGTAAAGGACCCCAGACATCTGATACATGACCGTTTTGCCTCAGCTGACCCAAAATCTTCCTTCAGAGATTTTCTAGCCATTGTACTTGCTTGGGAATCCATTTCCGCAGAACAATAGGTTTCCAGACGTCCAGACCTAGTGACAAACGTCTTGTGTGTCGTCTGATAGACATACACTAGAACCCTATTTAGGTCTGATTCAAGTCAGGAAGGAAACCCGCCTAGAATCAGACATCTGACTTAGTTCCCAGACGTCTTAAACAGGTTTTCCAGATGTCTGATGCCAGGACCAGACGTCTGATGACCCTGTTAGAATCATGATTAATTCTGACTACGGCCTGATTTGCCTTGGATTTATACCCAACGGCTATGGAAGCCTTCCAAGGCCTTCCAAAGCCTTCCTTGGCCCTCTGTAAATAGAGGAGGACCCCTTGGCTTGCAATATACACCCAAGACACACCTTGCAAGAATATTTCCACTCTCTTATGTCAAAAAGAAGTAGAAGATCAAATAAAAGAAGCTCTAGCTCTACAAGCACTCACTTCACACCTAAGAGCTTCGTCCTGCCGTGCACCAGCTCTCCAACCGACAATTCAAGAGCGTTGTTGTGCCAAAGCGTGATTCACGCATCTGTGTCGTCACATCGACGCACTTCCACCAAAGGGAAGTTTCCTAACTCCTATAAAAGCTAGGCATAAATATTTGTCTCTATAGGATTGTTGTATATTTTATTGTCTTTGATTGGGTATTCGCTTTGTGAATTCATGTCTCCTTCGCAAGACAAAATCCTTTTTGTGAAGAGAAGGGGTTTTGAGGTACACTACCCTCGGTCTAAGTAGTGTTGTTGTAATTGAGGTTCAGTCACCCTCGTTCAAGTGACTGGGTTTAGTGGATTTGATTAACTAGGTCGATTGGAAAATCCTAACTTGAGAGGGTTAGGTGGTAGTTTTCACCCGGTTTGGGTTTTCACCTAAAAATACTTGTGCCCATTGTGTGATTGTCAATTTTCTGAGATTGTCTATTTTAATTTCGCATTTTTTATTACGTCACGCACATCTCACCCCCTGCAAGTAGGAAATTACATGGCGCACCCTTCGAGGTGTTGTAGGACATCTAGAGACAGTGCCAGACGTCTAACTGCACTCCTAGACGACCGGAAGGAGTGTCAGACGTCTGGGATCTCCCTCAGATGGCTGCGGAGGGGTTCAGACGTTTGAGAAAGCCGCAGGAAAGCAAGATGAGCCTCTGTGGTCATTTAAGACGTCTGGGTCTAGTCCCAGACGTCTGATTTTAGTCAGAGTGCACGTTTTTGGCCCGTTTGGGGCCCAATCGGAGTCGATTTTGCGCAAACGAAGTATCATTAGTTTCAGTTCGGACTTCTCTACGTGTTTGTGTCACACGTATACTATTTTGAACTCGTTTGATGTGATTTGGTCAATTGTATAGGTCTCCAGCCAGTAGCGTATACGGGGCTTGCAGAGACGATGGGATCTGCGATTCGAGCTCCCATTCCACCAGTGTATTCCAGTAGAGTGGTTTTTCTTAATACTATAACTTAATTAATCAAAATGCATGCTATTTTAGAATGAATTGATTATACCCTAGGATATGGAATGAACCCTAGGGCAGAATTGAATGAATGAACATTGCTTAAGCCACACGGTCAATTATGAAATGCATGTTAGAACCTTTAATGCTAACAAATGAATAGTTAAATGATGTAATGCTTCTTTCAGTTATTAAATCACGAGCTGCCTGTTATATGGTTAAGAACCGAGATGTGTACAATGAGATATGGATGTCGTGAAACGAAATAAAATGAAAACAATGCATGAACCCTACGGGGAACTAAAAGAGGAACTCACGTATACGGAACGAATATCGTATGTAGGAGGGAAGTAAGCTGGTCCTCAAGTACACGGTACCAAGGAGAGCAATTATCCCTTTTGCATAGAAAGTGAGCTGGCCCTCGTGTACGTTGTACCGTGGAAAACTACCGTCACTTTAGTGTAGGGGGAGCTAGCCGCCCTTGGGCTGAGACCCAGGGTTAGGAATGGCCACCCTACACCGACTCCGATTACTTTAGTGTAAGGGGGAGCTAACCGCCCCATGAGGCCCGAGGTTAGGACTGGACACCCTATACCGACTCTTGTGAGGCCCACTGGGCAAACTGGGATAGTCGGGCAAGAGTACGCAGACTGTTGAGGAGCAAGGCCCCTGTTCTGAGGGGCGAGGTCCTGTTTTGTTCTGTGCTGTACGTTTGGATGTACCCGTTAATGAAAATAACTGACCGTGTGCCAATGCAGGGTAGCTACCTGTGCGCTTCTTGCACATGCCGTAGTCACCGCTACATCGCGACTGTGACCTCGGGGTGGTAGTCCGGTTATCGGACTACCACGGGGGCTCTCCCAGCCAGAAGAGTACCATGTGTGCATCCTACATCGCAAAATAAACTGCAATCAAGATCGTTCCCTTAAGGAACAAGAAGATTAAGAAATATCGCGGATCCTTATTAGAATAACCAAATCAGAAACACCCAATTGAGATAAATGGAAATGAATAATTAGTTATTTGATTGTTTCTTTATAATTGCATGTAAATGGTTTAACCACCACTCTACTTAGCGTTAGCTGACTACGGATTATATAACCATGTTCAGGTCAGAGAGTTGAGCAGCTAGTGCCACTGGCTGCGGAGGGTGCTGGGCCCAACCGTAGTGTTTTTCTCTTGTCTGTTGTAAGGACTTTTGTAGTAGTGAGTACTTTTAATATGTATTAGCTATTTCGAGTATATTTCTATTCTATTTCCCTCTGTTGCAGTTATGATGGCCATATATGTTATAGTACTCTTCTACTTGAGGCCTGTAATATTTTTGAGATTTCTCGTTCTGTAACGAACACGTGCCCCAGACGTCTTTTAAGACGTCTGGGAGGTGGGCCAGACGTCGGACCAGACGTCTGGGATCGTTTCCAGACGTCTGGAAATCCGTTATCTTCCACACGCACAGGTAGTCTGCGCGCCTGAGCATGCAGACCCACATATTCGTTTATTCCCTGTGGCTGCAGACGCCCTGCCGCGTCCTCTCTCCTCCTCGCACGGCCTTAAAAGGCCACGCCTCCCCTCACTTCCGTCACCACCGTCTCCTCCCTCTTCTCCTTCAGCCAGTGAGCGTGAGCGCGAGCGCGAGGGCGGCAGCGGCGGCCGCAGTGAGCGCGGAGGAGGTGCTGCGTGCGAGAGCGGAGCTCTACCGTGAGGGCGAGCTCGCCGGGGCTGCTAGGGCCGGCCGGCGGAGGGCGCAGGGGGCGCGGAGCGACGCGGAGGGGGGACTGTTGCGGTCTAAGCAGCAGGCGCGCGAGGTGCGACGCGGGCGGCATCGCGAGCGGAGGCCGAGTGGCGCCCTGATTCTGGAAAAATTTCCAGAATCAGACGTCTGGGTTGATAGCCAGACGGCGAGGGCGATGTCTGGAAGACCATCCAGACATCTGAAAGGTGAGTTTTCCATCTCCTTCTTCCTTCCTGTTGACTGACCGTACTGAGTGAGGGAGATGGGTGTGCGCAGGCTCGGTGATTCGCCATCCATCGCGAATCAGACGTCTGGCAGTAGTACCAGACGGCGGAAGCGACCTCCAGACGTCCAGGGTGACCATCGGACATCTGGGAGCTAGGCCAGATGTCCCCGCAGACTTCTGGACGTCTGGGAAACCACGCTGAACAAGGTAATTCTCTGATCCACTTTTTAAGACGTCTGGAAGAAGTTCCAGACGTCTGATTTTTCACAGTGTCGTCGTTTTTGACCCGTTTAGGGCCCGTTCGGGTTCCGCTTTCCGCGATTCGAGTTGCGTTCTTTTCAGAATTAATTCCTCTACTTGTCTACAGTAGCTATACACTGTTTTGAGACACTCCTTGCGTTTGATCCTTGTGATAGGACCCCGTTCTGTTGCAGTCTCGGGGGTCGCGGAGGCATACGGGATTCCCGACCACGCCCCCATTTCTCCGGTTGTACCTGGTAGAGTAGCTTTAAGTTATTAATAAAATCTGTTAAATTATGGAACCAGAAATAGAACCTATGACATTGCATGAATCTTAGGAATGAGAAATAGATGGAATAATAGCTCTTAGGTGTTGCATGAATCCTAGGGCTGGAAAACTAGATTGTATGATAGATCCTAGGATATGGCATGAATCCTAAGATGGGAAAACTAGTGGAATGTATAATACTGCAGTCTTGGAAAATGGAAAGAGATATAAAGCTTCCTGTAATTTGAATTAACAGCTGCCTGTTGTAAATAAATAACGTGGTTGAGAACATGGATTGTAAGAATGTGAAACTGGAAAGTGAAACCTGGATGTTTGAGTAAAAAGGATGGAACCGTACGGGGAAGTAGGAGTAGAACTCCTGGAAAGTGAATGGAATAGTATTGGGGAAGTGAGCTGGCCCTTGAGTACAGAGTACCAAGGAGAGCGACTGTCCCCCTGTTTAGTGCAGAGCAGAGCCAGCCGCCCCAGGGACCCGGGGTTAGGACTGGCCACTCTGTACCGACTTGCTAGCCCTCGCGTACGTAATACCGAGGAGAGCTACTAGTGTAGGGAGGTACTAGCTACCCCACGGGCCACGGGGTTCTGCTAGCCTCCCACACCGACTTGTTAGGCCCGCTGGGGCAAACCAGGGTAGTCAGGCGAGGGTGCGCGGACTGTGGAGGGGCAAGGCCCCGGTTTGGTTACTGTGGAGGGGTTGGACCCCTGTTAATGAGAGGGCTCTGCCGTGGACCGGTTCCGTGCTGTGCTTTGGGCGCACCCGTTAACGGAAACGACTGACCGCGTGCCAGTACGGGTTAGCTACCTGTGCGTTTATCGCGTGTGCCGTAGTCACCGTTACGTCTGTCAGTGACCTTGGGATGGTTGACTGAGGGTAGGATCACCACGGGGGACTCTCCCGGCCAGGAGAGCACCACGTGCTACTTCTAGTTTTTGGAAAAGACTGCAATCAAGATCGTTCCCACGAGGAACATTCGAGATCAAGAAAAAGATCTGGGGAATAAATGAAATAGTGAAACAATTGAAAGATGTGAATAAAGAAAGTAATCGAACATAACAGCTACTGTACACTCTACTGTTGTCTTTAGTTTAGTTGCCACTCTACTCAGCGTTTTACTGACGTGTTACACTCGTTACCTTTTTCAGGACGAGGTGTTGAGCAGCCAGGGTCAGCGACTGCAGAGGACGCTGGGCCGAGTAGGGTCCAGTAGAGTTACCACTGTCTCTTGTACCTG
Organism: Thalassia testudinum; assembly: GCA_037157565.1. Taxonomy (NCBI): domain Eukaryota; kingdom Viridiplantae; phylum Streptophyta; class Magnoliopsida; order Alismatales; family Hydrocharitaceae; genus Thalassia; species Thalassia testudinum. The sequence continues at coordinate 20,647,647 of JAZHRO010000013.1, forward strand.
TTTTTGTTACATTGTAGTGAGTAGTTCTTGTTTCCGCTGTACTTTCTTTACCTGCAGTTCAAATTATATTATGAATGTTGTTCTACTGTTGTGGTGGTACATACTGTGGTAGTTTCTTTCCTTACTGCTGTACTTTCTTACTGTTAGTTATATTCATGCTGAATGTGGTTTATTTTACTGCTCTTTTGGTTACTTCCTCGTTGGACGACTAGGTCTTGGGATTAGTTAAGTCGGTCCAGTTCTCGTGTCTCGTAGGGACTCGGGAACCGGGTCGTTACACGTTCTGATTTCAATTACTGCCTCTTATTTATTTCTGCTTAGTTACATTGCATGTGTGGTTGTAGAATATTTTCTGCTTTTGATTATTTCTAGTTGGACAACTAGGTCTTGGGATTTAGTCAAGGCAAATCGATCTCGAGTCCTGTAGGGAGCTGGAATCGAGTCGTAACAACACATCTTACCAGGTGCCCTCGCCAGAGCATTAGCTGCCATCTCAAATAGCATAAGTGTCAGAGGGCACCCCTGCCGAATGCCTCTCCTTGGTTGTATCCAACCACCTGCTAGGTTCCCATTGATGAGGACTAAAAAGGAGGTTATTGTGACACATTGTTTCATCCATCTAACCTATATCAGCGAGAATCCCCTCTTAATCATGAGTGCCCACAAAAAAGACCACTGCATGAAGTCGTAGGCTTTCCTAAAGTCAACCTTCCACAGAAAAGTCATCCTCTCCCTATTCCAATGCGCAAGGATTTCAGTGGCCGCAACATATCCATCTAGGATACATCTCCCTTGCACAAAAGCTATCTACACCTCCGACACGACCCCACAAATCACCTTCATAATCCTGTTCGGCAGGATTTTTGCCACAATCAGATAGATTGCATTTGAGAGGATAATGGGTCTATAATCATCAATCCCCTCCACCCCCTCCTTCTTAGGCAACAGGAACATATAAAACTTATTAAGTCTATTGAAGCCACAGTTGCCCTCTCCGAACTCAACAAGAACTTGTAAGACCTCGTCCTTCAGCAGCGACCAAAACTCCTTGAAGAACAACACTGGGAACCCCTCAAGATCTGGGCATCCGTCAGGATTCAACACCCAAAAATCCAAGTTGTGTAGCAAAAGTTATGCAAAAAACATGTTATACTTGAACCCAAGTGGGGGGTTATTTTTGTCCTTTTTGCATCTCCCACAAAACCTAAATCATTGTGTCATCTATTTAAGATCCTATCATGCCTCGTGCCACAATCACATTGAAAATCCATGCAAAAAACCCATAAAACACACAAGAAAGAGAGAGGCGAGAGAGTCCACTTTCTTCTCCCTTCTCTCTTTTTTCCGGTGTAAAAGAGAGGCAAGCATAGGTCCCATGCACAACTCTAATAGTAGCAAGCAACATGGCCAACATGAGGACGACGCATAGCCAAGGCCATACATGCTCGAGCGCACACACAAAAACGAAGCACAAAAGCGTGCGTAGGAGAGGAATTTGCCCTTGTACAATTGCGCATGGGCAATACATGGCTATTCGATTGTAATTTGCACAACAATTCGGGACATACACAAGGGGCGTACCAAGGTGTAATGCATGACATGAGGAGGGAAACACGCGTGCCCAGGTATGACATCATACATGTGAGGGAGAGAGCTAATGCACATGCAATCACGTTTGCACACATTGGGTGGCTCAAATCATATTGCTAATCTATATTTCGAAAAACAAACAAAATAAAAAAAGAGAAAAAATTGGAAAAATTACAAAAAAAAATTATTGAGCCAAGAAAGAACAAAAGTTTTTGAAATTAACAATTTACCGACCTTTAAAAAAGTATTTCAAAATCTTTTCACCAAACTTTTTAGTAAACTCAATTATTCAAGTATTTACGTAAATAATAATTTGTGTCTTGAATTTTTTAAAGGAGTTTTTAAACTTGAAGTATTAAGTCTAAAGAGTTATAAGCATATGACTTACTTTCCACCCTCTTGTTTGAAAACAAGGAGAAATTAAGTCCTTGTTTTCACTCCGTTTTTTTTTTAGTCGAATCAACCACGTAACCGATTTGCGCATTTTTTCATACAAATTTGTTAACCATTTTCTCAATTATGAAATCAACAGCCTTATTGTCCCTTAAAGACATGGCCCTGAGAGGAGATGGTGTGTGTTGGACTATCGCCTCCACCCGCCCCCCTCAAGGAATAAAAGGATCCACCAATTTGACCTAAATCTAACATAAATAATATATCTAAATTCATCCTGAATTCGTTTACATTAAACATATTAAAATCCACCCAACCCGCTCAATCCGATTAATCTAACTTTTTTAATCTATTAATCTATTTAATTTAACACATTTAATCTATTTAATTTGATGCATTTAACCTATTAACTCATTTAAATCTACCTAACCTAATTTACCCATTCATTTACACAGGTCAGGTTAGGTTTTGATGAGTTTAGAGAGATCGAGTCCAGGTTGGAACATTCAAATCAATTTAATAAATAGGTTGAGTTCGACTTGACCCATTTGTAAACAAATGGTATAACCTTAATGGGTTGGGTGTCCCATTTGATAGGTCTAGGTGTACGTGAGGACCTCTCTCGGTTTACCATGTAATGGTCTGAGTTATTAAAAAAAAACTACAACATTATTCACAATTTAACTTAATTAGCCGTATCCCGTGAGAATTAAGAGGACAATGCAAGGTCTACCAATAATTACATCTTTTCATACGTAATTCATGCATGATTCTTACCTTTATTAAGCTAATACAATAATAAACTTGTCAATTTAGTGTAATATTATACCTTGATAATTGAATGATACCATCTACTACACTTTTAAGCCAAATTATGCATCAACGGTTGAGAAGAAGTTACAAAGGATCTCAAAAGCACATTGTACTTTATTCAAAGGCTTTTGCACCAAGAAGATTATTTCAGAGGAGGCGTGATTGGAAAAATTTTAAAATCTAATCAACCCTTACAATCTCAATAATGTCCTTTTCGTTAGACAATCCTTGGTACTCAATTCCTCCATCTTATTAGAAGATTCACTCTAGAAATTTAAAAAGATTGTTTCCAACATGGAATGTTCAAAATATTTTCTTAAAGTTCTGTAAGTGATCCAGCATTACCACCACAAAGGCCATATTCACAAAATGCATACAAATCATTCCTTATTCAATATCATCGAAGTTGGAATCCCAATTGAGTTTACCCTAGCCAAGTACAATCCAAATAAACCAAACTAGAGTGAGTAAAATGTAGCCTAACTGACTTTTACATCCAAATGTTCAAGTACAATCCAAATAAACCAAACTAGAGTGAGTAAAATGTAGCCTAACTAACTTTTACATCCAAATGCATTTTGATTTGCAAAGTTACAAACCTAGATGAGTATAACTAGACATTAGGATAAATAACCCAACTACCTTACAATCCATATTACACAAGGAGAAATTACTTTAGATAATTCGAAACAAAAGGTGATGGCCAACCGTTCTATTTTTGACCTCATAAACTTTCCCCCATACTTGTTATTGTACTTAGCACATCCTGCGAACGCATTCGTTGTAGTTAGCATCTTCCCGTTAATGCCTCATGCATTTCCCAAATGGAACATTAATTCAATTTTTTTGTCATTAAAAAGTCCATTCTATACTATCCCTAATTTTTTTAGGTTTTGTTTTTCACCCATCCCCAGAGAACGGATTCCATGCGAACTTTCTTTTGGTAACCGATCCAATTGTCACATCCTAAAAGGTAGAGATGAAATCCATTTGGATATTCACTTAAGTGCTATCATTTGATTTCCAAGAATAAAAATGCTTTTATCAATCCGTTTGTATTTGTCAACGGCAATTTCTTCTGTTCTGCCTATGTTCCTATAGACCACAACAACTAAAAGGACATGATGAATCAAAACCTATAAAGGATAAGGGCCAGCGGTTAGTATTTGGAAAAGTCAGGAACATCAAGCATGTTTATTCAAGCAAGGGTACAAAGTACGAACGAATCAACGCGAGAGACTACGGGGCCTTTGAGGTGGCTATCTATTTTTGTGTAATCAAACACCACTAAACTTCTAAATCTTCTATATTAGAAATCACATCTTTTATATTTAAAATCACTTCGATATTAAGATGGATATAACTACTTGCCATACGCTATAGGTAAGCGGTAGACTGACTCAAATCCAACCAATTTAAAAGTTAATTCCAAAGCAAATATTTAAATCTGATGTTGTTTGAGAGCACTGCCATGTCAAGTCCACAAATTAGTATCTGGCGATACTAAGCACAAGGACTTTGATGGATAAAATGATAGCCTGACCGAACTTGCCTCCAAGTCAAATTATACCAAACTTTTCAAACTGACTAGGATTGACTTGTATCACATGGTTACAGATTATAATAGAGCTTCCCCCAGAGTTACGATTAAGACAGCAGTTCCAGAAGTTAAATGTATGTTCAAAAAATAGTGTGAGGCAAGGCCCTGAAGTTGGATGCAGTCTTCAAAAAGTCTTTGTAAATTGTAAGCGACCTTTTGAAGTACGAACTCGGTGAGCTTTTGCTCATTGCCGCTTCAGCAACTAGAAACTGTCTACAAACATATGCAGAAGGCATCTTATACCATACATTCCTAAAACCATCAAAGAAATTCATGTCCACATATCTTGACTCCCCTTAGTTCATTCACTGCGACAACATCCGGATATTAACTATTCTGGACGATTTTGCCCAGGGCACTTGAAAGTTGAAGGGATGTGCAACAAAATTTGGTTACCACCAATGCCAACACAAGTTAGCAGATCATGACGAAGGTCGACCAAAAACCTGTATGAGGGAGCAGTGAGCATCATTCTGTTTGATCGAAATAGTGAAAACAGTAAGGCAATGAACGTAAGGACTTACCCCAACCAGAATATCTTTCGATAGGCTTCCCTTCTTCTCAACTGTGTTAACTGTCCGGTTCTGAGGAAATCTGCGAATCATCTTCCGCTCTAATTTCCCATCAGCCACTTCTGCTTCTGCATTCGATACCGCATTTTCGACCTTTTGCTTCTGCAAATTGATAACAGTTTTGGGGAGAAAAGGTCAAGCCATAAACCTTGGCATATCTATCTTACCCATAAATGCAACTTGTGATACTGTCCCTAATCTAAAACATTATGAATTGCAGTGTTGACAGATTTAAGTTACAGGAATGTCTTCCCAAAAATAAAAACTTGATGCTTAATTTAATGTTGCAGATCCACAAGGAATGAGTTTGAGAGGTCTGAAAAGATAGATACTGCAGTCAATGGCATGGAGTGAACTTCTTTTTTTAATGTAAGGAGCCTTGCACTTACAATCTTGCATAAATTGCAATATTAGCCAAATATTAATGTATTTTACAGATAAAAACAAAATAATGGACAAGAGTTGCAGCACCAATAGACCAAGACTGCCATGATTCATAATGGTATTGAGCCATCCTCCTGCACAAGGAAAAGTGGAAGACCAGCTGCACATTCTGTTCATGGTTCTTCTCAGGTCCCACAAGGAATGTATTACTGTATATGAAAGGAATTATAATTCCAGTGGGTACACAAAGAAAGATTAACAAATTCTAAGTTTCTGACCATTGTTTATAAGGACCATGCAAATGACAAAGCTAGATATTACTAGGTAAATTGCCCAAGTCCAACACTTTGTGTTCACCATGAAGAAGGGGGTGTTTCTTTGGAAAGCCAGATGGCAATGGTAAAATGTAACCTCTGGGAACTGCAAGTTAATGCCCCCTCAAAAAATTGAGCTTTTCTTGAAAAATAAAAAAGATCATTTAAAGACAATAATCATTCAAATGCATTACCGCACAGTTAAAATCACATGACAATATCAAGTGGACCCCTACAGAACTCCACAAACTCATGGAACGCATCTTGTCAGCAATTACATTTTCTGCATGGGGCCTTTGATCATGGAAAACTAAAACAGCCCGGTTGCTAAATAAATATAAAAAATTAAACCAGGACTAACTAAACTCGAATATCGCAGAGGTAGTGGCTTTGTCGCAGTGCTGCTAAAGTATTGAGGAGGGGAGGACTGAATCAAGCAAAGGGCATAACAAAAGACAGCATGAGCGAATGGCAAGCCGTGGCCGCTGGTCATGAAGCCAAACGGGACTTTGCAAGATACAGTGTGATGGCTGGGCAGTGCCAAAGGCACAAGCAGAAGGGGATGCCCTTGGTAGAGGCCGAGGCATTGGAGGTTAACGAGGTTTGAGGAGGTTGGAGCAAGGGGTTGACGGAGACACCTTGGCAAGCCTAGAGGCAGTGGGGTCACATGGGAGCTTGTCAGCGGCAATGGCATTAAATGATTTTCATTTGCTTCATCAAAGAATGAATTTGGAAGTTAACCTCTTTTGGGAAGTTCAACACTACTTCAGCTTATGAGGAAATAGTATATATAGATGAAGATGGCAGCGTGCTAACGTAATTGCCAAATATCACAATGGGGGCTTCAACAAAAAACCAAAAGAAAATTCCCTTGTTTAAGTTCCTTATCTTGGTTTGCCCTCATCAGATAGGCCTCAAATCTGATGGGTATGACCTCTTGTTGTCGAGTGTTTGGAGTAAAGCTAGCAGGGCGGTCTTCAAGAGTTACTTTCAGGAGGCAGTCAGGTTGATCCTCTTGAAATCGATTTCTTTCAACTTTGCCTACATACTTCCTCTTCATGTTCTGGTTGCCACAGAAGATTGAAAGGGAACTTTTCAGCTTAATGAAAAATTTCGTCTAAACAAACTATGGACCAAATGGGAGAGGATCAGGTGAATAAATGGTGGGTTGGGTGTTAGAGATTTGAAAGCAATGGACAAGGCACTTCCGGTTAAAAGGCCAGCAAGGCCAATGGGTTCTGAAGATCATTTTTGCAGCATTGTATTTAATTCTAGTTATGGCTGGACTTTAAATTGGGAGAGAGAGTTATTTCTGCCTAGAAACTCATCTCCTTTATGGAAGGATGTAGTAGCTATCCCTGAATTATTCAGGTTCTCCACCTGAACTTGACAATGGTGACTGCTTTCAGTTTTGGATTAGATAACTGGACTGGAAGAGTCCTCAAGGACTAGTTTCCAAGGCTCTTTGCCTTAGCCAGTGAACAGGATGTAGTGGTGATGTCCTTCTGGGATGATGTGTGGATTCCAACTTTCGTTTCTCCTTTATCAGACCAAAGAACAGCGGAGTTGGCCCAATTGTTGGATCTGAATCATCTGATTGGCAGCTTTCAACCTCATCCTTCACAGCACGATGGTTTTGTTGGAATAATGGGGATTTATCGGTCTGTGATGCCTACAAAAGGCTACATGGAGCTTCACCCCATAATCCTGCTGGACTTTTAAGGAACTGTAGGCTGCTGATTGCTGCAACTTGTCCTCTTAAAGGATCTGTTTGTCAAGACCGATGGATCCTCTTTTTTTTGTTCAGACATTGATACCAAATCCAATCAATGGCTTGGAAAGTTAAAATATTCTGCTGGCAGCTACGACATGGAAGGCTCTTGAAATGTGTTTGGCAATCCAGGTGGACACACCGTGTGCATTATGTGGATCGGGCGCTAAAGAAATCAACCACCTATCTTTAGGGTGCACATTCAAACAACAGGTCTGGACACAGTTTAGTTTCGATTGGCTTGATTGTGCCAATGAGGTGCATTTTGGTCATCTTTTGGCAATGGTAGCTAGACTCCTGGGTCTTATATTTTCAAATCTAAAAGAGAAAGAACTCTTTTCATTTTCAAAAAAGGAAAATAATAAAAAAAGGATTACTACTGGAGGTCTATAGACATCCAATTCATCATTACATGGAAGAGATTACACCAATTGGTTCTAGCTTGCTAGAGAGTACAAATATTCATTCATCCAGTTTTCCACATTTCCACCAAGAAAAATGATGATTCTCTGCAATTGTAACCACCAAAAGGACTACAAAAATCCCTGCCTCTGTGCTGGCAACGTAAATTACCTTGGAAGTCCACAACTAGAGAACAAGCAATTCTTGCCCACTTCTCCACCAGGCTCCAAAGCAAGAACAAGTGCCACCACTTCCCAAGTCTACCGACTCCTGAACATCACCTGAAATGACCCTTCCCAAGGATCGGTAGGTTTTTTCCAGAGACTGTGAGGGTTTCATTGCAAGTTTTAACCCCCTAACCTTTTAGTGGAAGGATATAGGGAAAATTTTGGAGTCTTGGGGGATGCTTTGTGCAATTTCCCTGGGCCCATAACCATACCCCACGCACACCACCCCTCCCTTAAACCCTAACCCTAGGCTAAAACCCATAAAACCTCCCCCCCTCCCTTGGAACTCGAGCCCTACCTCTCCCCACGTTTTCTCCCTGCGGCTACACCTTCCTCCCCCTTTCTTCCCTTGTCTCCTCTGCCTTGCAAGGAGCTAAGCTGCTGGAGCTCGAGCTCACGTGGAGGAGCTGCTGAAGCTTGGTCGCGAGGAGTTCGTGAGGAGCTGGGAGCATGTTGGGAGCTAGCTACTGTTCAAGCTCCTGCACGAGGTGGGAGCGGGTAGGCAAAGAGGGAGTCTGCTGCGAGGGGAAAAACCTCGCAAATGGTTTAGGGTGTCATTTTCCCGCAGAATCGGACACCTAAGAAGACCCTCAAACATCTTATCGAAAGTCTGGAGCCACATCCAGACGTCTAATCTTGCACAAAAATCGGAGGTAATGCCCTGCTCGAGACTTGTGCGCATCTTTCAGTACAATCTCCTTTGCCCAATAGATGTAAGGCTGAGCGCCTTGGGGTGTGCGCTGCGCAGGACGGGGCTTGCTTTTCACGAAAGAGGAAAGCTCGCGAAGGACTCTGGGAGATTTTTCTCCGCAGATCAGACGTCTGACCGAACGTCCGAAGGTAGCACCAAACGTCTGATAAAGTAGATTCAAACGGTAAAGTCATGTCTGCCTGTATTTTTCGTACGCATAGTCTGCGAGTGGCTGTACGTCACTGTGCGTGTGCAGGACCGTTGGAAAGAGGCGCAGGCGCAGCTCCCCAGACACTTTAGGACATCTAGACGTCTCTCCAGACGACTGATACCCGTCCCAGACGTCCGAGTATACTGCCAGATGTCTGGAAAGACCCCAGGATGACCGTGAGGGGTTCCAGACGTTCAACCTTCAATATAGAACGCAAAGTGAGCTTCCTGTTGCCGTTTAAGACGTATGGGAACTCTCCCAGACATCTGATTTTAGTCTGATTTGATGGATTCAGGCGCCAAGTGGCTGGTCCAGCTGGACCTGCCTGCTTGGTCCGGTTCAAGTGAACCGGGAAGGGTGTTTGGGTAGATTCAGGACTCAAATGAAGTCGATTTTTCGTAAATAAAGTACCATTGGGTTCCCATTGGAAATTCCCATGTGATAGAGCCTTGTTCTAGCTATTTTGAACTATTTTTCCTGTCTCAAGAAATATTGAAATGATTGGTCTGACCGTCCGTGTTAATAGGACGCCCATCCGTGGTATGCACGGGACCCGCAGAGGCTACACAGTCTGTCGTTCATGCCCCCACAACTCCCGATTACTTTGGTAGGGTAGTCTTTACTATTCCTTGTGAATTAAATGATGAAAGTGCATGTTATTTAGAATTAATTGGTTGAACCCTATGATGTATAATGAACGCTAGGGCTAAGATAGAAAAATGAATAATTATACATGCCGTGAATGTTAAATTGTGGTAATGTTCCTGGATATGCTAAATTACGAGCTGTCTGTCTATATTCGTTGAATCATGACTTGAACTAAAATACATGTTGTATCCTGTTTAGCTTGATTGATGAGATAAGTGTTGAATTGTGAAAATATGAACTACCTGTTATACCCTAAATTTATCATGATATGAATAGAGGCATGTGTACTGTATAGACGTAAGAAATTCCTATGCACGAACCCTACGGGGAACTAAAAGAGGAACTCACGTGTACGAAATAAATATCGGATGTCGATGGAAAGTAACTTGCCATCGCGTACACGATACCAAAAAGAGCTACTGTACTTAGTGTAGGGGGGGAGCTAGCCGCCCCACAAGACCCAGGATTAAGACCGTCCCCCTACATCGACTTTTGTTAGGCCCACTAGGCAAACCAGGATAGTCAGATGAGAGTACGCGGACTATGGATAAGCGAGACCTCTGTTCTGAGAGGCTAAGGCCCTGCGTTGTTCTGTGTTGTACTTTTGGGCGTATCCGCTAATGGAAACGACTGACCGTGTGCCAGTGCGGGGTAGTTACCCGTGCGTTTATCGCACGTGCCATATACGTCGCAACCGTGACCTCGAGGTGGTATACCGGGTGTAGGACTACCACGTGGTGCTCTCCCAGCCAGAAGAGTGCCACGTATACATCCTACATCACGGGAAAACTACAATCAAGATCATTCCCTTAGGGAACAGGAAGATTGAAAAACATTATGGACCTTTTACTAGAAATCTAACTCGTAAACACTAGTTGTCAAATTAACTGTTGTTTGAATAATTAGATAAATGCATATAAATCTGTTATTTTCTTTATTGCGTAAATGATATAACTGTTGCATATACCACTCTACTCAGTGTAAGTTTACCCCCCGTTATGTATAACCATGTACAGGTCAAGGAGTCGAACAGCCAACACCACCGACTGCAGAGGGTGCTGGACCCAATCGAGCCCAGCCTTAGCTTCCAGTACTAGTTCTCTTTCAGCATTTTCTATTATAGTAAGTGATTCTATTTCTTGTTGGACTCGATGATGTAAACTTTTATTGTCGTGATGGTTAATTTTGGATTATGTTTAATATCTTTTGAGCTCTAGTTATTTTTCGTTGCTTCCTTTAATTATTCTAGTTACTTGCATGCGTAGTTTGTATTTGTTTCATACTTAGGTTGGTTTCTCGTTGGACGATTGGGTCTTGGGGTTAATCAGGACGAGTCATTTCCGGATTTCCAGAGGGGCCGGAGTTGGGTCATAACACCATCACACCAGCCTCCTCCTAGGCAACCACCAGAAAAAAATAATTTGGATTGTTGTTTGGTCTCAGAAATGATATTTGTCACCCCCATCAGGGATATAGGGAGAACTTTTTTCCTTTTTTGACAGAGAGGGGGCTGTCGGGGGATTGGGAGAGAAGTGAGATACAATGCTTTTTTGATCTATAGGTAAAAATGTTCATCGTATATACTCTACGATACAGCATACATGTGGTATGTAATTACTATTGAAACCTGCTTCTTCCAGCAGACCAGTACCATAATCTAAGGAAACACTAATAGTTTATAATTCTCAAGCAAGACAAAAAAAACACCCGGTAGTGCAAGTACATCTTGTGGCCCTCCACCTGTTAGGAACATGGATGTTCAGTGCTGATAATTCCTGTCACCGCAAGCATGGGTGCAATATTAGGGAAACAAAGGGAAAAAAACATATGCTGGAACTAGCACCAAATTTTGGGACCAGGGCTTCCCAATATAGAGGTAGAAGCATAAAATGGTGCAAAAAGACTATCATCGTCCATGTCATGGAATTGGAGATCAAGAAGGGTAAGTACATTAATCAGTGAAGATATTCTAACATCAGATATCTTTTGACTGATGACGTGTATCCTGTTTATGTATCACAAGAATTGATATGGAAACCAACAAATAGATTCCTTTTAACTTGTCATCCTTTCTCTGAAAGAAACTTGCTCCTCGGAACAGGTTTTTTTAGGCTCTAAGGTGGATTTTGGATAGAAAAGAAATGCTCAAAATAAGCAGATGTGGCTTACAGTGCATAATCTTGATAGTCTACTTGCTTTCAAGAAGTAATCTAGATATTCCATCCATCATATCAATATTATAAGAAGCTCGCTAGATGAAATGGCAAACAAGTTATGTAGAGATGTGTGCAAGCAAGCGAGTCCTTGCCCACTTCATTAAATTATTGTTTCAATTTTTTTAAAAAATATTACTTTTGGAATACTTTATACCGAGTCACATTCTTTACCTCTGACCCCAAGAGATTGTAAGCCTTTGTTCAACTATCACCTTTCCTGATAGACTTTGCAAAACCTATGAAAACTTAATAAAGGAATATGTGCAAAGAGCCAAGCGCATCTATCTTAAACTTTTATAGCTTTTGGCCTATATTTGGAAATTCTTTTCTGCACATTGCTAATAGATATTGATGAGGTCTAGTCTACTAAAGGCAGAGGAGAAATTATAAGGCCAGAGAAAAGGTTTGGTAACAAAATCTGGAATGCATATATCCTCATCAGTCTTTTCAAAAAATATATCCTAAATGGTATACATGCAGAAAATATGTTTAATCTTGCATAATTTAAAATCTTCCTTGTATTGGAAAAGTAATTTTTTCTGTAATATCTATTGATTTGTATTACACGTTACTGAAGAAGAAATGCAAGGTTCCGCATGCTCTTTGGAAGGACTTTAGAAGGTAAGAAAAGGCTGTACAGTTCAAAGAATGAAAGGAAAGTCCTATATGGAGCAGCTGGAAACAAAGCTCAATTTTCTGAGGCCGTAAAAGTATGGGTTTAAACATCAATTCATTTTTTCATAGCTGATTAGTGTGTGTGAAATTGTATGTATAGTTGATCTTGGGCTGATAGAGGGTCTTCTTTGAACTTTTATTTTATATATCTTCCTCTTGAAAGGCCATGCTTGTACATATCTTTTTCAAACAATGAAAGTTCCTCTCCATACAAAAAAATGAGGACAGCCTGGACTCTATAATGTTCAAGCTTAAGAAAGAGAAGACAAGAACGGTATGGCATTTTCACCCTATATTCTAAATGAAAAGTTTGTAAATAAACTCAAATTTTATGCTGGATGGTTTCAAGATAGGAACAAATAACTCTATTAGCTATGTTGAGTATAAGGAAATATTTATTATTTTTATGTTTCTTTGGATATCGTTGTAATTCTTCCAAAATCCCTCTAGTATAAAAGAGAGGCTAGAGTTTTCTTCTAATGTTACGACCTATAATTTCTCAACATGATATCAGCGGTCCTCAGCCAGTGCTCCAATATCCCACCAAATATCCACCCAAAACAACGATCAAATCACCAATACATACGTGATTTGATCATCCAAATCTCGATAGATCACCACAACAGCGGCAACAACAATGGAGAAGAGATCTCCACCACTGCTGCTGCCGTCCCAGGACATAGGTGGGGGTCTGGCGTTGGCTAAATCGCCGCCGCCATTGCTGGATCTCCACCGTGGGGGTCTGGCACCGCCCAGACTGTTGTCGCTAGAATCTCCTCGTGGGAGGTTGGCACCACCGAGCAGACCGCCAATCAAGCCATTGGATCGACCCTCATTGATGCCACCAGGTCCACAGTAGGTCTAATGGTGGCATCGAAGTTCACCTGGTCTGTGATTTCTCGTGGTATTTGGAGCATGGTGAAGATTGTCTTCCATGCTGCTTGTATGGTGATGAGTCTTCTCTCACCATTGAAGTTACATCTTCCTCTCAAGACATGATGATTATTCTCTCATGCAAGGAAGACTTGATGGATCCACTGAAGAGATCAATTTCAAACCACAAGGGACTAGCGTGTACAGTCCAAGAAGATTCAAGGAAGAAAAAGAGAACCAAAGAAGCGAGGATACCAACTCTGGTACCATTGATTTAAATGCCGACGGCATGCCGTCGGCGAGGCCAGTTTTGAAGAACAGCCATGCCGATATGATTTCAGTGTCGAAAAACAAGTGTTTCGACGGCATGCCGACCATACCGGTAGGCATGCCGCCGTGCCGCTGCCGGCAAAATGGTCACTCTCCCTCGTCCCCCTCACCTGTATAGGAACTTGGCAGGGTTGTAGGGCGTGCGGCTACCGGAGAACACCGCGGAGTAGATCGCGTCAAGATCGCACACGAGGCACACGACCTTCCTGTCGTCGCCCTCGCCGCCCGCCTTCTTCCTCTGCTGCGGCCTGCAGACGTAGGGGTTGTGGCGGTCGCTGAGGAAGTAGTTCCTCAGGGGCGGGGTGTGGAGCAGCGCTTGCAGTACGGAGTTCATGAAGCAGGTGCTGCTAAGGTTTTTGAGCCCCCGGAGGCCCCCGCGGCCCGACTCGGCGGCGGCGGTGTCAGGGCACCACAATGGGCTGGACAACAGTCGAGGAGGCGATGCTCCCTGAGGGTGGGGGTCCAGGGGCGAAACTCGACCAGTCGCCTCCTCTTGGGGGGTGTGGGGGGAAGGGGGATGGAGGCGATCCAGTATTGGGAGGCGAGGAGGACGGCGAAGTCGAAGTCGGGGTCGTGACCTGGTCGCGGCAGGCGAAGCAGAAGAGCTCGACGCGGTGGACGTCGAGGGCAAAGGCGTGGGGAGGGGGACTGGTAGAGGTGGTCGGGGGCGTGGAGGGGGCAAGAGAGGCAGAAGTAGAGGCGGGGTGGGGAGGAGGAGGGGGGGCAGAGGGGACAGCGGTGGGGGAGGTCGAGGTGGAGCTCGACGCAGCCGAGGGCGAGGGTTTGGGGCGAAGGAGAAGGTGGAGGGAGCGGAAGGGGTTGGGGGAGGAAGAGAGGAAGAGCTGAAGGTGGGGACAGGGAGGAGGGATGGAGGGGGAGGAGGACATGGGGAGGAAGGTGGTGGTGGTGGTGGTGGAGCCGCAGGGTCGATGGGCCCCACAGACATAGAGGGTGGGGAGGGAGGGCGGGGGAGGCGGGAGGGCTATTTGATTTGGGTGTAGTGGGGGCCCCACCTTGTTAAGAGATGCTGTGTGCTTGTGCAGATATCCATAGGGTCGGCAAGCACTACCGATGCCGTAGGATGCTTAACATATAGGGACTCCCACCAAGGGCGTGTGCTTGTGCCGATGCCAACGCACCCCACCTTGTTAAGAAATGCTGATGCCGATGCCGATGCTGTGTGCTTGCTGTAGACTGTCACTGCCATCTCTTCCGCTCCGCTAATGCCACTGTCACTGTCATCTCTGCCACTGCTTCAGGCTATAGCATGCATCGTTACTTATGGAACTTCTCACCTTCTTGGTGGTGGACTAGTTGCCTACTGGGAAGGTAGGGGAGCGTCTCCCTGTAGAGGATGGCCGCCGCACGTTTAGGATTTCCTCCAATGATGACTCTTTTGGAGGGAAGGGGAAAGGAGACAAAGGTAACGGGAGGTCGTGCGGTGCCAATGCCGGCACTGGCTGGTGGCATGATGCAATGGCCAATATGAATCAGGTGGGGTGGGAATTAAGGTGTGTGCACTGTGTGGTAGATGGTGGTGGATCTGGTGGTGGAGGAGAATGGGTAAGAAATCCATAAAATATTTATCAACAATTTGCATAGTAGACAACACCGACGGACGTAATCGTAAATTTATCAAATCAAATATTTGCACAGTACGTCACCGACCAATGGACGTAATCACAAAAAATCCATAAAATATTAATCGACGATTTGCACAGTACGTCACTGACGAACGTAATCGTAAATATACCAAATGAAATATTTACACAGTACGTCACCAACCGACAGACGTAATCATAAAAAATCTATAAAATATTTATCGACAATTTTCATAGTAGATATCACCGACGGACGTAACCGTAAATGTATCGAATCAAATATTTACACAGTACGTCACCGACCGACGGACATAATCACAAAAAATCCATAAAATATTAATCGACGATTTGCACAGTACGTCACCAACGAACGTAATCGTAAATATACTGAATGAAATATTTGCACAGTACGTCACCAACCGACGGATGTAATCATAAAAAATCCATAAAATATCTATCGATAATTTTCATAGTAGATATCACCGACGGACGTAATCGTAAATGTATCGAATCAAATATTTGCACACTATGTCACCGACCGACGGACGTAATCACAAAAAAATCATAAAATATTAATCGACGATTCGAACAGTACGTCACTGACGAACGTAATCGTAAATATACCGAATGAAATATTTGCACAATACGACACCAACCGACGGACATAATCATAAAAAATTCATAAAATATTTATCGACAATTTTCATAGTAGACATCACCAACAGACATAATCGTAAATATATCGAATCAAATATTTGCACAGTACATCACCAACCGACGAACGTAATCAAAAAAATCCATAAAATATTAATCGACGATTTGCACAGTATGTCACCGACGAACGTAATCGTAAATGATCAACTAAAATATTTGCACAATACGTTACCGACCGACGGACGTACTGTGCAACGTACTGTGGCACTAAACCCACAACCCAATTCTATCAACACAATCACATGAATGCAACGATTGTATACCCAATTCCACCTCAAGGGGTGTACGTCTAAGGAGGGGATCTAATCCTCAATATCCACTATCGACAGAAAAGGTACATATCGGGTGGTAGGCTAAAAGCCCTTCTTTCCTCCCTTCCGATTCCGAGCCCCCCTTGTACCATCTGTACGAGGGGACTATTTACAGAATACATGAGAGAAAGGTTGTCATCACGAGATAACAAAGAGTTTGTTGAGAGGTATTAAGAGATATTGTGGGGAGCCGTAATCACTCCATGGATCATGCCTTGTTGGGAGAAAATGTCTCCTTGTAACTTCTCACTAGACCACGTCGCCTCCTTGCCTTCCCGTGCATATCGAGTCCAAGAGGGTTCGACCAATCTAATCACGAGACAACTAAACGTAATTTGTGAGGGTAATTTTCATCCCGCATCATATGCCCCTACTCTCGTAATCCGACCATGGATTTAAATGCCGACAGCAAGGCCAGTTTTGAAGAACAGCCATGCCAATATGATGTCAGTGTCGAAAAACAGGCGTTTCGGCGGCATGCCGACCATACCGGTCGGCATGCCGCCGTGCCGCCACCGGCAAAATGGTCACTCTCCCTCGTCCCCCTCACCTGTATAGGAACTTGGCAGGGCTGTAGGGCATGCGGCTACCGGAGAACACCGCGGAGTAGATCGCACACGAGGCACACGACCTTCCTGTCGTCGCCCTCGCCGCTCGCCTTCTTCCTCTGCTGCAGCCTGCAGACGTAGGGGTTGTGGCGGTCGCTGAGGAAGTAGTTCCTCAGGGGCGGGGTGTGGAGCAGCGCCTGCAGTACGGAGTTCATGAAGCAGGTGCTGCCAAGGTTGTTGAGCCTCCGGAGGCTACACGGGACCCTGCGGCCCGACTCGGCGGCGGCGGTGTCAGGGCACCACAGTGGGCTAGAGCAGCAGTCGAGGAGGCGCTGCTCCCTGGGGGTGGGGGTCCAGGGGCGGAACTCGACCAGTCGCCTCCTCTTGGGGGGTGTGGGGGGAAGGGGGATGGAGGCGATCCGGTATTAAGAGGCGAGGAGGACGGCGGAGTCGAAGTCGGGGTCGTGACCTGGTCGCAGCAGGCGAAGCAGAAGAGCTCGACGCGGTGGACGTCGAGGGCAAGGGCGTGGGGAAGGGAGGAAGGGGACTGGTAGAGGTGGTCAGGGGCGTAGAGGGGGCAAGAGAGGCAGAAGTAGAGGCGGGGTGGGGAGGAGGAGGGGGGCAGAGGGGACAGCGGTGGGGGAGGTCGAGGTGGAGCTCGACGCAGCCGAGGGCGGGGGGTTTGGGGCGAAGGAGAAGGTGGAGGGAGCGGAAGGGGTTGGGGGAGGAGGAGAGGAAGAGCTGAAGTAGTGGCTCAGGTTCTAGACTACCTCCACACCCATCAAAAAAATAAAAAATGGGTTTACGTAGTTTATTTCGATCTGGTAACACTAAGGGGAGCCTGGGGGGAAAAGCAGACCCAAAACAGAAAACCATTAAGCGCATGTTTAGGAATGCAAGGGAAAAGGTTGGTAGAGCAGTCACGAGCTTAGTTTCAGCTCATGGGCTGCCAGCTAACATTGCAGACTGGCCATGGTTGCAAAATGTTATTGACGTCAGTGCTCAATATGGAACTGGAGTTAAGGCTCCTACAGCATATGAAATAATGAACAAATACATGCTTATGGAGAAGGCAGATTTAGCTAAGTATATTTCTGATTTGAAAAGTATGTGGCCCCATTATGGAGTTACACTGATGACAGATGGTTGGACTAGCTATACAAGGAGGCAAATTATTAACTTCCTTGTATATTGTGATGGACAATCCATTTTTTTGAAATCCGTCGATGCATTGGATAAAGTAAAAGATTACAAATACCTTTATTCCTTATTGAAGGATACGATTAATGAAGTCGGGAAGGAACATATTGTTCAAATTATTACGGACAATGGCAGTAACTTCAAGAAGGCGGGAGAAAAGATTATGAAATCAAATAAATATGAAATATTCTGGACGCCATGTGCTGCACATTGTATAGATTTAATTTTGAAAGACTTCGGAAAGAGGAAGTCAATTTCATCTGTTATGGATAAGGCCCGATCGATTACATCATTTATTTACAATAACGGGCATGTCTTGTCGTTAATGAGAGAGCATTGCAATAGCGAATTAGTGCGTCCTGGGATAACACGATTTGCTACAAATTACATTGCCTTGCAAAGTATTGTAGACAATAAAGTTGGATTAAAGTCAATGGTAAATTCTACCAATTGGTTTGCCATGGCAGAAACTAGGACACAAGGTGAGAAGGATGTAGAAGGCAAAGCATGCTATCCCACCCGCTCCACCTTGCCGGTAAGTATATTTCATTATAAATTTATCTTATTCAAATAAATTTTGTATTATTTTAACTATTTATCTTTTATCATAGGCTATTATTTCAACCCAAAATTTAACTATAAATACCACCTTGGCACGCGTGAAAATTTCATTCAAGCTGTGCAAAAAGTTGTTCAAAAGCTCTCTCCTACAACTGCTACGCAAATAGCGTGCATGAATGAGGTAGGCAAATTTAACTTGAAATTTGATGCTTAAATAAGATACTTGACATCTTCATGTCAACATGTTGTAGATTAAATTATTTAGAGAAAGGATGGGATCTTTTGGGAGTCATATGGCACAGCAGGCTATTAAGGCCACTCATCCTGGTAATAACCGACATCCCTTTAATATTTACTAATAATAATTTACTCTATAAAATCCAATTTTTGACTAGAATATGTTTCCCTACAGCGGAATGGTGGAATTTGTATGCAACAGAAGCTCCAAATTTACAGCAGGTGGCTGTTAAAGTGTTATCACAAACATCATCTGCTGGTGGGTGTGAAAGAAATTGGAGTACATTTAACCTTATCCATTCCAAAAAAAGAAACAAGTTTGGAATTGACAAGCTTAATGACCTTATGTATATCCACTACAATACAAGGTTACGAATGAGGCACATTCAGGAGGGTTTTGATTTTAAAAACAAGGAAATGACCGATCCAATTGATCTGGCCTACATTTTCCGAACCGGAGATAATGTGCTAGAAAGTTGGATAAATGACATTGGAGGAGAACCTGTGATGGATGTTAGGGGAAGGCCAGATCCAGAGCTATCAAAGAAAATGGGTGCTGATGTTGAATGACATATGGTCAGATCTGGTCGTCATACATTTCCTAAAAGAGTACTGGATGAAGAGAATGAAGAACGACAGTTATCACAGTCTACTTCAACCTCAAAGGATGACTCAGATGATGACTCAAATGCATGGCGAACATATTCCAAGTCCAAGTCCACCAGCCATGGATTACGAGGGATATCCAAGTCACGATGCCTACATGGAGGATTTGAGCTCCTCAATTGGTTCCATGAGCATTAGTGATCAATTTTTTGATTCTTCAGCACCTGGATCTGGATATGACATGGGATCATACGACACAACACGTGAGACGGGATCTTCATATGCTCAACCATTCTACCCGCAATCATTTGCACCACCACCGCCTTCATATAATTATCCATCATATTCATACGCTGAGTATAAAAATGTTGACACTTCTGGGACTAGGACTGGGAGCGAATATTCTTACCCATATGAGTATGGTATGATCCAAAATTACTTTCCTCAGCAGTTCCAACCCCAAGCTCTCCCTCAAATGCCAAGATCAGAATCATCACAAGATCTTAGAACAACAGGATTCTCACAAACACGTGCAACTAATCGTGCACGTGGGCAGCGTTACAGACCATACACAGATAGTAGATTTCCCCGTCTTGGGATTTTTGTTAGTATGAATGAACATGAATACAGACATCACATAATGGATTACCAGATAATGTATTCATATATGTCTTGGAAGGATTACTGTGAATACATTCAAAGTATTCATCGACACAATAGTCAACAGTGGTATCAATCAAGTGGTGATAGTACCCATGATAAAGATATGCATCCAGCAAGACACTCTTGGTTCTGGTGAAATCTGTCTTTCAAGTTCTAAGTCCTGACTTCCGATACATCATACATCAAGACATTACAGTTTTAACTTTTACTTTGAAACTATACACTTTGATTCTTTCATTCTTAAATTCTTTGATTCTTAAATTCTTTGTATTCTTCTATTATTAAATTTTCTGTATTCTTAATATGGTAAGAATATTTCATCTCGTTATTGAATTTTAATATTCTATGGTCATGTTGTATATGAATATTATGATGTAACACTCTTATTGTTACATAATCAACATTTGATTTTCTTGAAACTGATATCATTTTGACCACTTCTACCATTTTTGTCGGCATGCCCTCGGCGTGCCTCCGAAATGACATTTTTTCGAGCCATCGAAATCTGCCATCGAAAAACGGGCATTTCTCCGACATGCACACTTGCAATTTCATCGGCACAGCATCGAAATCGGTATTTCGAACCTTGTCTGGTACCTCTATTCATCTCACAGGGGAGAGAGAGGCTTACAGATCCCAAAGGTCCTTAGGGGATCCAAAACGTCAGGGTGGCCAATGGTGCCACAACACCAGTCACTGCAGTTAGGCGTGTTCATGCTTCTCCAGGGATGTTGGATGAAGGGATTCATTGCATTCCAGAGTTTCCAATGAACCTACTTTTTGTTAGCCATATCTGTAAGGATCTTGGATGCCAAGTTATATTTGATGAAGGCCATTGCTACATCCAAGATCAAAAGACAAGAGGTAATGTTGGTGGTGGAGTAGAGTGAGATGGTCTCTACTATCTCGACACTGATACATTGTTCACAGGAGCAGTCTCCGTAGCTACTGATCCTTAGCTATGGCATAGGAGGCTTAGGCACCCTTCGCTCAAGAGGATGTGGCAGATGTATCCGAGTCTGCCAGATTCGGTGACATTACAGTGTGAGGATTGCCAGCTTGGGAAGTATCATAGGAGCTCTTACCTACAAAGGGAGGCTAGAGTGAGTACTACTCCCTTTGCCTTGGTACATTATGATGTGTGGGGGTTGTCCAGGGTCTCTACACCAAGAGAACATAGATACTATATTGTTAATGTGGCTAACCATAATCATCTTACTTGGGTTTTCTAGATGAAAACCCACTCTGAGATTCCTCAAGTTATTCAGCAATTCTTAGCAAAGGTTCAAATTCAGTATGATGGCACTGTTCGAGTCTTTCACAGTGACAATGCCTTAGAGTTTATGCCGGGAGATGTTCAGAGCCTCTTCTCTTTTTGAGGCATTATTCACCAGACTTCTTGTCTCACATTTCTCAGCAAAACGATCTAGCTAAGTGCAAGGTTTGACACCTCTTGAATATTTACTAAGACCTCGAAGATCAAAAGGAAGGTTCCTAAGCAGTCTTAGGGGGAAACCATAGTCACTACCACCTACCTAATCAACCAGGTACCTTCCTCAGTTTTTCATGGACAGATTTCCTTCAAGGTGATCCATCCAGATTGTGAAAGGTCGTTTGCTATACCTCTATGAGTCTTTGGCTACACTTGCTTTGTTCAGGCATATGAGAATCAAGACAAGTTCTCATCTAAGGCAGTCAAATGTATTTTTCTTGGGTATTTTAGGACCCAAAAGGGACACAGATGCTATGACCCAAGCCGCAGGAGGTACATTGTTACTGAAGATGTCACTTTCTCTAAGAAAGTTTCATAGTTCTTTGAGGAAGGAACATCTATACAGGCTATCCTAGAGGAGACTTAAGTTTATCACCAGAAGCCACATCCTTCACCTGACACTGGGCCTTCTCTTGCTTTAGGAGACGAGAGTAGTTCAGATACAAAGGAGCAACCACCTTTGAGACGACCCAGCAGAGCATGCATGCTCCATCCTCTTTCCTGGTACACAGGTGTTGCTCGTCTTGGAGATGGAGTTTGTCAGTTTGCTTCAGCGATCACTACCTCTATGATTTCCAGAGATTTTGCTCAGGCCACTTGTGACCCTAGGTGGCAAGCTGCAATGAATGAAGAGATACAGGCTCTACAGTCATGACGGACATAGGATCTAGTACCTTGTCCTGATGGAGCTACTATGGTAGATTACAGATGGGTATACACCATCAAGTATAAACCTGATGGGACAGTGAACAGATATAAGGCCAGGCTTGTTGCCAAAGGATTCAATCAAACATATAGGGTCGATTAATTTGAGACCTTTTCCCCTATAGCACATATTACTTCTGTCACAATTATTATTTCTGTGTTGTAGTTAGGAGATGGCCTCTATATCAATTTGATATTAAAAATACCTTTTTATGTGGTGATTTATTTGAGGAGGTATACATGAGACGGCCGTAGGTTATAGCACTAAGGGGGAGCATGTTTGTCACCTACAGAAGGCAATATATGGCCCGAAATAGAATCCTCAAGCCTGGTTTAAGAGACTTAGTACGGAAGTTATGAAGATTGGGTTCAAGCGGTCTACTTCTGATCACTTTGTCTTCATCTAAAAGATGGAGTATGGAGAGCATACCCGTGTTGTTATTATGGATGTATATGTGGATGACATGATTCTTACTTGAGATGATGAAGATAGGATTGTCCAAACCAAGTTCTTTTTGCAGTCTACCTTTGTTACCAAAGACTTGGGAGAGTTGAGATATTTTTTGGGAATTGAGGCAGTACAAGAGTCAGGCATGTCCTTATCACAAAGATAGTATGCCCTTCAGATTCTTCACGAGACTGACTCGCTAGGAGCTAAGTCATTTAGTATACCTGTGGAGCCACCACATGCACGCTCATCTGAGAAGGGAGGATCCATTATATGAGGACATTACTGGTTACCACAGTACAGTCGGTTGTCTACTTTATCTTACTATCATGAGGCCTAATATTAGTTTTGCAATGAGCAGAGCCAGCCAGCACATGCAGGCTCCACATTACAACCATTACCATGAGGTCTGCCTTATTTTGAGGTATCTCAAGGGGACACCAAGCAAAGGATTGTGTTACAAAGATGATTGTGATCTGGATATTAATGCTTATTCTGATGCTAATTATGTTGGATCAGTGGATGACCAACACTCTACTTTTGACTTTGTCATCTATCTTGGTGGCAATCTTGTCTCTTGGAGGAGCAAGAAACAAAGTTTTATAGCTCATTCAAGTGCTGAGGTAGAATATAGAGCGATGGCTCAGGTGGCATGTGAGATTATGTGGATCGTCTCATTCTTGCAGGATCTTGGGATCCAGACTTCTATGCCTGTGCCGCTTCTCTGTGACAACAAATCAACCACTTATATCGCCTCGAATCTAGTTTTTCATGAGAGACAAAGCATATCAAGGTCGATTGCTATTTTGTTCGTGGTGTCGTCCTTACCGGTAGGATTAGCACCCCATATGTCCCCATCAGAGCTTCAATTTACAGATATATTTACTAAGGCCCTAAAGAAGAAGCGTCTGGATTTCCTATGCGATAAGTTGGGTCTTGTCGATATCTACGCCCCAACTTAAGGGGGAGTGTTGAGTATAAGGGCATATTTGTTATTTTTATGTTTCTTTGGGTATCTTTGTAATTCTCCCAAAAGCTCTCTGGTATAAAATAGAGGCTAGGATTTTCTTCTAATGATATGACCTCTATTTTTCTCAATAAGCTAAATACATTTTATTCTAGTAGTGCATGAGTATTCTTACATCATGTTGCAAGTAATCAAATTGGAGCTAGATGGGTTAATCTTCTCTTGGATCCAATTACCCATCATATTCTTGTGGAGATTACTAAAACTAGAGTACTTTATTATTCTGAATCTCAAGAAGAAAACATGTGATTTGGTCTTTTTATACAGAAAGGGTACCAATACAAGAAAGAAAATAAACTCAATCTCTCCAAATCTAATCAAATCTCTTAAAATCCTAAAATATCTCTAATCAACTAAACAATATCCCTAAGTTTCTAGCAACTTAGCAAAAACTAAAAATAGAAAACACAAAATAGGAAAACACATAAAAAATAGGAAGTAAAGAATCTTCCACTCCTAATGTGGATTTTCTCCAACACTTACCCCAAGTTGGGTGTACACATTCCAACTTGAAGGAGTACTTGGCAAATGCTCCCCCCTTCTGATGTAGTCGAGATTAGAGCACGCATGTAATCTTTCTTCATGCACATACTTTGTCTTCAACGGGAGTCAATCCCAAGTACGAACTTGAACATGAAAAATACTTGAGCTTGAGCTCGAACTTGAACTAAACTGGATACTTCAAACAAGGTACATTCCCAAGCAACAATAGAGGAGGCCTCACTCCTTAGTAGATTTTTTTTCTCAACTTTCACGAAATGGGAACTTTGTGGTCCCTTGAACTTGTACTAAGGCTAAGATATTGACCTTATAAGTCACTATTGTTGAATCCCCTTCAACCATGGTGTCATCCACATATGCGCTTCATATACACTGTGCAACTGATTGGATTGAACCAAGAAACCAATAGAAAATTGATTTGCAATCCGATTTAGGTACTTGACATGGGATCACCAATCCAAAATGTGAAGATGCTACCTGTTGGAGAAGCCTCACACGACGAGGAAGAAGGTTAGCATGGCCTTCTTGAACCAACAATGGAGAGGTACAAGGCCAAGGTTATGCCTAGGCCTTTCTCTGGTAGCTACCAACGATGGTGGGTGCCACCGATTCAACCCAAGAGACCATGTTTGGTCTCTCAACAGGGAGAGGCTGTTGTAGCCTTTAGGATACAGTAGGGCACATCTAGGTCTTCCGAAGAAAGACCCACTCTGATACCATATGGAGATTACTAGAACTAAATGATGCTGCCCAAAATTGAAATTAACATTCAAGTGTGTAATTGCAAATTTTCCATTCATTTTATCTTATTATATTTTTTCATTTCAACCAAGGGGTGCCTAAATCAAAAGTTGTAATCCAAGAGTCATGTCTTTTGGGGTTTTGCAATCCCTTTATAAAGGGATTGAGTTGTATTAAAAACATATATTGAAATGAATATTAAAGAATTATTTTCTCCTCTCAAGTTTATCTTCTCACCTTTAATTCTCTATTGTTCATCCCTAGTTTCCCTCCTCTCACCCCCTACCTTTCCCTTACCTCCGTACTTCCTTCCCATCCCACACATGATGCTCCTCCCCATCACCTCTGACTTTTCCCTTCACCACTCATCCCATCATTCCCACCCTTCTCCTCAACTCCACCAAAAGATCTCCCTACCCCCAAACTCCTCATCTTCCCCTTCTCGCTCTCACCACACTTCTCCCTCACCACTCACCACCTACTCCACCAAAGTCACCAGTGTTCCACTCAATAAATCCACCCCTCATCTCGTCCACAGAACCCTTTCCTACAGAGCCTCCTCCGCCACCAAGGTTGACACCACCAACCACCCTAACCACCACACACCTCAACACAACACCAACCGTTGTGGCTTTGCCATCACCACCCTCTCTTGTCAACCACTACCCAACCATGCGGAGCCCACCACGCTGCTGTCCAATTCCACCAAATGGTCTCCAACCCTACCATCTTTGCCCCACTCCGCCACTCTTCCAACCAATCCTTATGCTCGCTGCCGCAACCCACAATTTTGATACTGTCACGCTACACGAATTTGCAACTCTAACGTAGCTGGTTTTGTGACTAGTTATTTATTTATTTATTTTTAAAAATCTAGGCTACATCACTGGAGTACTTCTTCATTATGAATCTCAAGATGAAAACATGTGGTTTGATCCCTTTATATAGAAACAGTACTGATATAAGAAAGGAAACAAACTTAATCTCTCCAAATCTAATCAAATCCCTTAAAATTCTAACATATTTCTAATCAACTAAAACATATCTCCAACAACTTACCAAATTGAAAATAAAAAACACAAAATAAGAAAACACATAAAATAGGAAGTGGATAATCTTCCACTCCTAACATGGATTTTCTCCAACAATTCTAATTACATTACTCCTAGCTCCTTGCTCTCGAAACATAATACATACCCCCTGAAAACTGAAGTATCATTCAATTCCTACATGAAAGGATGATCTCATGTAGGATAAAAGAAAATGATCTACCTACCACACCACAATGGAAAAATAAAATATAAAAAAATATTTATTGAAGGAGAATGGAGAGACATGAGCGAAAGAGAGCGAGAAGAGGTGCGTGGGGCGAGAGGCGAATGAGGGGGGAAGAGACGGCTCTCGCTGGACGGAGGTAAGGAGGAGGTCGCGGAGGGGAGCGGCACCAGTGAGATGTTTCAAGTGCCTCGGGAGGGGACATGTGGTGGCAAGCTGCAGAGAACCGGTGAGATGCCTGCGCTGTGGTGGTCTAGGTCACCAGAGGTCGACCTGTGGGCTCCGTGGTTCGGGGGCGAGGTCTTTTCGAGGAGGGTGGGGACGCCTCCACCCCCCCTAGAGGGGGTGCCTCTCGTGGAGGTTCAGGCGCCGTGGTCGGAGGAAATAGGGTCGTTGGAAGGGAGGTTGGCGTCGGCTATGGTGGCGGTGGTGCTGGAGGGGGAGGTGGATGTAGGAGCTCTGAGAAGGGCGGTCATGGCCTTCTTGGGGACTAGCTGGGGATCCTTTGGGGTGGCTTCCCTCAAGAGTGGGTGCCTGGTGCTGCTAGGACTCGGTCGGGAGGAGCTGCGACGTCTGGCCTTCAACGTGCTACGGTGTGGTCGGGACGTGGTGCGATGTCGTTGGCCAGTGAGGTCAGATGGCACGTTGGAGGAGCGACCGCCGACTGGCGTGAGGCAAAAGGTGATGATTGAGGGGGTTCCCCTCTTCCTCCGCACGGTGGAGGTGGCGGCGGCAGTGGTTGCCCCTTTTGCGAGGCTCCGGAGCTGCGAAGGCCTGGGCCTGAGGTCGGTGGACCTGTCGCGGTTCGAGGCGTGGATGGAGATGAAACCGGGGCGGCAGCTCGTGGAGAGGATGGTCCTCAGATGGGGGAACTCCACCTGGCTGGTTCGCGTCTCCCGGGGATCTGGTAGACCTAGATCCTTCGCTAAGGCGGTGGTTAGCAGTGCTGCGACAGTGCCTGGAGACGGAGGTGGCGGGCGAGCGGACGAGGGGCAGGCTGCTTTTGGGAAGTCCGAAGGTCGCGGCGAGGATGGCGCGGCAGTTGCGATCCCCTGGGTGCGATCTGGGGAAGGTGAAAAGGCGAGGATCTCGGAGGCTGGTGCGGGTCTTGCGGAGGAGATTGTGGAGGAATCCATGATGCTGAGGGAGGAAGACTTCGCTGAGGAGGCCCCGAGTCTTGTGGAGTGCGGTTGCGACAAACCCGGGTCGGGCGGGTTGGACCCGATTAAAGGAGGCAGTGAACTCGATGGGGTTGTCGGTTCGAACCTCGCCTCGCGGGCGAATCCAACGCTTCGATCCAGGGAAGCTGGCGGATTGGGGGCTACGACTGGAGATCCGCGACGCGCCCTCGACAAATCGGACTGGGCAGCAGGATGCGGTGTGGTTGGCGAGGTGGGGCGCGTGCGGAGGTGGAAGCCGAAGATGCCTGTGTCGCAGCGGCTTACCTATAGGCCGAGGTGGTCCTACCAGAGGGGGGCGCTGTGACGACTTCGACTGGGAGCGGGGTTGGGGAGAGTCAACGTCGGAGACAGGTGGAGATGGGCATCGCTTCGCCTTCCAGAGGGCATGGCGAGGTGTCAACGTGAGCCTGATAGGGGGCAGGGGCAGGGCGAGGGCCATCTTGAGGGTTTCTCGTGACGAGGAGGGACAGCGGGTGGTGGGAGCTGGTGGAGATGCTGGGGGGGTGGAGGACGCAGTGGAGGCGCGAGGGGCTGATGAGGCGATAGTGTAGCCTGTAGAGGAGGTCTTGTCGCAGGGGGGGCGCAGGAACTGGCTGCGGACAGGGGGATGACTGCGGGGCAGGGTGGACCGGGGGGCGATGGTGCAGGGGGATCACCCGGTCGGTGTGTGGTGTTGGAGGGAGAGGTGGATGAGGTGGCTGCGGAGATGGGGTTCAGGAGGTCAACGCAAGGAGTTTCCCGGGGCTCTACATGACTAAGGTCCTGTCGTGGAATGTGAGGGGTTTGAATGATCCCTCGAGGCGGGCAGCTCTGCAGGGGTATTTTCAGAGGTGGGGCCCTAACGTGGTCTTTCTCCAGGAGACGAAATGGGGGAGCTGTGATGAGAGGCTGTGGAGGGAGGTGGGAGGAAGTGGATTTAGGGGTTCTTGGCCCTGGATGCGGTTGGAAGTGCGGGTGGAATTGTTGTGGGATGGAAGGATGATGCTTTCTCCTTGCTGGACTCGTTGGTGGGGTCCCATGTTGTCACTGTCAGGTTACAGAGGCGCCGAGACAATACGTGTTTGCTCTTTTCTTCGGTTTATGGCCCGACGGAGGGTTGGAGGAGGCATGCTTTATGGGAGGATCTGAGCCAGGTTGCGGCAGCATTTCAGGGGATACCTTGGTTGATAGGTGGTGACTTTAATCACTTTGCTAGCAGAGGATAGACCGGATGGCCGTGGGGGAGTGGACCAAGGTTCTGAGGAGTTTACGGGCTTTGTTGTGGAGCAGGGGCTAGTTGACATGCCACCTTCATCCTGTCATTTCACCTGGAGGAGCTCTGGAGGACAGCGATCCTGGATCGATAGATTTTTCGCCTTGACGATGTTGGCTGAGTTGTTCCCTATGGTAGAGGCTAAACCCATGGAGCGGCTGTTCTCGGACCACACTCCCTTGTTGTGGATGACGAATGAGGATTGGAGGCATGGTACATATTTTAAGTTCAATCGAGCATGGCTCCTCGAAGAGGGGTTCAGGGGCTTAGTAGAGGAGAGGTCGAGGTCGGTTCATGTGGATGGCTCGACTGTTGTTAGATTAGAAGCTAAGCTGCGGGATTTGAGATCCTTCCTGAAGATCCAAAAGAAGCATATTAGGGAGGAACGTGGGAGGAGGAGAGAAGAAGTCCTCGGTGAGATTGCATGACTGGACGTGGTGGAGGATGTTGGTCTCCTTTCTGACGTTGACAGGGTCAGCAGAGCAAGGCAGCTACAAGTGATACAAGAGGAAGACCGGAAGGTGGAGATGGAGTGGAAGGTGAGATCCAGGCAGAGATGGCTAAAGGAAGGCGATTCTAACACTCGATTTTTTCATTTGGCTGCATCAGAAAGGAGGAAGAGGAACTGGATTGACAGGTTGGTGGTAGATGGAGAGGAGTTTGTGGGAAGAGAGGCAATGAGGGGGGGGGGGGGGGGGGGGGGGGGGGGGGGGGCAACTGCGAAGTATTTCAAAGAGTTTACCGGGAGACGACATGGAGGAAGGTGGAGATGGTTGGGGTCTGAGATACCACGGATCGAGGATACAGAAGCCGGTTTCTTGACGGGTCCATTTGAGGAGGATGAGGTCCACAAGGCAATCTGGGGGCTGAACACTGATTGTTGTCCGGGTCTGGACAATTTTCCGGTTGCCTTCTATAAGGAGTTCCGGTCGGTGGTGAAGGAGGATGTGATGCAGGTTATGCAAGAGTTTAGAGCTGGAAATTCGGACTTCAATAGGTTGAACAAGTTCTACATGTTCCTATTGCCAAAGAAGGAGGGTGATGAGGAAATCCAGGAGTACAGACCGATAGTCCTCTCGAATGCTATCTATCTGATTGTGGCGAAGCTCCCGGCAAATAGATTGAGAAGGACCCTGGCTGGGATTGTAGACCTGGTGCAGACGGCTTTCGTCCTCGGCAGGAATATTTTGGAAGGTTATGTGTTGGCCTCGGAGATCCTGTCGTCCTGGAAGAGAAGTAAAAAGGCTTTCTTGTGGAAAGTTGATTTCAGCAAGGCTTATGACTTGGTTCAATGGTCATTTCTTTGGGCGTCCTTGGTGAAGAGGGGCTTCCCTCCGGTGTGGATTAACTGCATGAAGAGATGTGTCACCACGACGTCTTTCTCGGTACTTATCAATGGAAACCCGGCAGGGGGTTGGATTCAACCGAGGAGGGGGGTGAGGCAAGGGTGTCCTTTGGCCCCGATGCTCTTTGTTATTGCAGCAGATGCCCTTGCGAAGGCAGCCAAGAGGTCGTGTGAGAGGAACTTGGTAAAGGGTTTCTCTCTGAGAGACGAGACGAGTATTCTGTTACTACAGTATGCGGATGATACAATTTTCTTCGTTGAAGGCGGGGAAGCGAAAGCCAGGAGAATGCGGATTTTACTCTTCTTGTTTGGTGAGGCCTCGAGGCTACAGATCAACCTGTCTGAATCTGATTTTGTCTCCTTCAATTTGACTGAGGCGGAGGCGAGGGGGTGTAGCTTGGGTCTTGGCACAGAGCAGGTGAAGCTTCCGATCAAATATTTGGGTTTACCGTTGACGGATGGCATGATTCTGGTGAGAGACTAGGCTCCCCTGATGGAGAGGCTGGAGGGGAGATTGGTAGGGTGGGCGTCCAGGCTTCTGTCAAGGGGTGGAAAGTTGGTCATGCTCAAGGCGGTTCTGGCAACGATGCCATCGTATTTCACATCTGTCCTAAAGATGCCCAGGCAGGTTGTCATAAGAATAGAGAGGCTTATGAGGAATTTCTTCTGGTCCGACCAGGGGACGAGTGGACTTGGTACCAGGTTGGTAGCATGGGAGGAGGTTTGCAGGCCGATGGAAGAGGGGGGGACTTGGGGTGAGAGACCTGGGGAGGTCTAATGATAGCCTGATGGTGAAGTGGGTGGGGACCCTCTTGGAGTGCAGGAAGGATTTAGTGGGCAAGGTGTTCGGGACGGCTTATGGTGGCCTGGTGCGGTGGGATCATTTGATATCTCTGCTGAGGGATGCTTCGCACTTCTTGAAAGGATTGTCGGCGGTGGCTCTTAGGGTGCAAAACTGTTTTGTTCCGGTGGTGGGAGCGAGGGAGATTTTCATGTTCTGGCTGGATGATTGGACGGGGAATGGTGCGCTTGCTGGAAGATTTCCGAGATTGTTTGCTTTGTCCCAGAGCAAAGAGGCGTCAGTGGCCGAGGTGTGGGAAGGTGGGTGGTGCCCGTGCTTTGTAGGAAACCTTTCAGATGCGAGAGCTCATAATTTCCAGAGACTACTTGAAGAGTTAGAAGGGCTGCAACCGACTTCCGGTACGGATATGTTTGGCTAAGATGAAGGTGATTTCTCGGTGGGGGCTGCCTACAGGAGATTGTCCAGCGGAAACTCCACAGGTGATTTGGATCTGGTAAGGGATTGCAGACAGATTTGGAAGGCCGCGTGTCCTTCAAAGGTCAAGATCTTTGTCTGGCTGCTTAGGAAGAGACTTGTGACAAAGGTTTGGAGGGCGAGGTGGGCTCTTGGAGAGAGTAAGGTTTACCCTTTGTGTGGAGGTAGGGAGGAAGAGATTGACCACATTTTTTTCATCTGCCCATTTGTGGTGCAGATATGGAGCCAAGTGGGAGTGGGGTGGTGGAAATGCCGATCTTTTGAAGAGTTTTGGCACAGTTTCAGAGGTGAAGGGGGTGATGTTAGACAGGTTGTCTTCCGTACAAAGAAGGAGAGGACCAGGCCGTTAGCAGTGTTATGGGGCTTTTGGTTGGGCAAGAATGCTGTGGTCTTCAGAGGCCAGAGGCTTTATGTGGAGAATTTTGTGAAGTATGTATTTTCTTTGTTTAATCTTGGAGTGGTTCCCTGTGAGTGGGGGACCTTGGGGTTTGCCCTTTGTATTGGCAGAGGCTGTTGATTCTCTAATTAATATATTTGGGTAGTTATCACCCTAGATAACTACCCTTTCCTCTTTCAAAAAAAAAAATTACTGAAGGAGAATTGCAACCCCAAAAAATTTAAGATTGGTCAGGCTTCCCGTGGCATAGAGCCATCCTACTCAAAAGAAGAAACAGCCCAACCAACAGCCATATTTTCCACTGTTAACCATTCCCAAGAGTAAATGGGCCCAAACCCTCATGCATACACTCTCAGAATAGATAGTGTGGAACTAAACACAAATCTAGTACTTAGTGGATATAAAAGGGTGTCCAATAACTCATCTAGCTGAGTAGATAACTCTGAAAATTGTAATAGAAGACAGGTGGTGAAAATTACGAGACTATATAGCTACAATAAAGATTGATCAAACGAATAACAGTGAAGGTTCTAAAAAGCTTAGAAAAGCCTGGTGATCATGCTTCAGCTTCTTGGTTGAGAACTGGTTAGAAACGGCATACTCTCTCTTACAGAGATTTTTCTATGTTGTATGCTTTACCTGCTGATTCTGATGGTACTACAGCTTCTGACTATCGGGATTCAGGTCGGGGATACTTTTGGACCAGCATGTTGAGAAGTTTTTGCAGCTGGATGAGATCTTGGCTCATATTTGATGTTTCTGTCAAAAAGCGCCAAAGATTCTCTGCTACAGTTTAGTTGACTGATATGGAAGTCAAAAGAATCCTTGAGAGTAAAGATTACTCATAATAGTTGAGGCAACTCATGATCAAGGTTTGCAGAGATGAACAGTTTACTTAAGGAGATTGCAAGTGCCATCCTTATGGGGGTCAAAATGCTTAACTCTGAGAGTTTGGACTTTTCCTGGTGCATAATGCTTACAAGAAACTGCAAGGAACTATACATTCTTTAGTTCCTAACTTTAAAAGGGATTATAAGTTAATTTTGGCGACAAAAAGTTCACTAAAGATCAATGTTAGATTTTGAGACAAAAGACTGCTCGCCAAGGAGCTCAGATCAAGATGGGCACAACATAGATTCCATGTAGCCTATTCAAGGAAGGCACAGAAGATATTTAACATCTTTTCTACAGTTGTTAGCTTTCCTCGGGAGACTTAGAACAAGGTAGGCATTACCTGGATCGTTCTTTCAGATACTACACTCTTTAGGGACTCCTTCAAACATGGCCAACTGGATCAAAGAATGGCGCAGTTTAGATCCCAAAAGACCAATAGATGATTTGAACACACTTAAACAGGTTCATTTTTTAAGTGTGAAAATCTCTATATAGTAGATATTGTGTATCACATTTGCACGTTGACATCAAGTTCGACCAAAGTTTTGCAAGTACTCCTTTTACCTTTTTTGGCTTTATTAATAAAACGGCTGACTACTGACCTCAAGAAGTCATATTTTACCCCCTTAAAGAAGGTACATCAGTGTACATTTGTATATGAATTTTTTATATATCAACTTAATATAAAAAGATATACATATTAATTTAATATCAAAACTTTTAAACATTTGATCTATTTAACTAGGGACTTTTCATGTATACCTCTCCATACTATTGATATTACACAGATGCTTCTTCGTTTCTTAAATCTATACATATATGCCTACAAAGTTAATACCTTTAACTCAAATGCCCCACAAATTAAACTCCACGGGGACTTTTTATTTTTTGTAAAGTAGGTTAAAAAATAAATACTTTTCACTCCCTCATATCCCAATACTCAAATTAATGTCATTTCTACTTTCAATCACCTCAACCATTGAACTACAACAAGTTCAAGCTCTTATGACAGCTCAATCTCAGTCCCAAGATTATCTTCTTTTTGTTATTTTTTTGACATTTTAATCAGATCGCAATCTTAAACGGACATTAACATCATAGTTACCTAACCTTGACATAAATTGACTTATACTTTGTTACTTTGAAAGTTCACACAGATTGAGGGGCATTAGTGTGAAACCAGACAGCTCTGCGAAGGCAACAAAGTGAATCTGATAAATTCAGCAGCATATCTCCAATATCAAATGTCCATAGGGCCACACATGTAAAAATCCCTTTTCAAAAAAAATTAATAGATGTGCTGCAATTTTCGAACTTCATATAAACCATAATCTTTCATCTTGCGATCCTCACATTCTTTGATATTTTTTGTCAAATACCCATTGGTCTTTAACTGAATTCAAAGTTCGTTTCAACCAACACTTCCATGTGGTTTAAGCAAAAGGAAGAAACACAACATCCTCTGAAAAACATGATAAATAAACTAAATTGGCCAGATTTATGTGAATATGTTAACAAAGAAATGTAAATGCACAAAATGATGCCCTATAACAATACCTTGATTATCTTCATTGGAGTTCTTTTTGGATATAAGAAAGGACCACAGAAAAATATAGCGCACAAACCTTCTTTGAACGCTCCTCCATTGAACTGAAGGCACGAGCCATATCGACCTTTGAGAGATAAAAGTCACGCTCCCTCTTAGCAGCCGATATTTCCAAAGCTAATTTTTGCTCCCTAACAGCATTCTTTTCAGCTACAATTACAAAGGAGATCATGATAAAAGGTGAACAAAGGAAAGGAAGCATTCTTCTAACAAGGGCTCATTATGAAGCCAGACCAACAAGACTTACCGATTTCAGCAGTCAAATCATCCCACTTAAATTTTTTGAGGTACTTAATGTTCCAGATATCATAATAGAATGGTGATCGCTTCTTTCCGCCTAAAAAGTGCAGGCTATCATATCAAGAAATGGAAAACAAACTGCCACATATTAAATAATCACGTTTATTCATTTCATTTGAACATTTCTGAACCTGTTATTACAAGAAGAAAGAGGGCAAACCCAAGAAAATATTATACCAGTTTCTGAAAGCATTAAATTACAAGGATGAAAACAGAAGCAATGCCTTAAAGCACCACCACAGGGACACAAATACAAAACATAGACGCCTATCTAAGCACCCTAAATAATATCTGCAAAACAGATTTCCGGGAACCCGAAACAGGATCGGGCACAATAGACTAATTGAGCACCTTACCATTTATTTTAGGTGGTAGTAGACCCAGGATTTTAGGATAGGGAGGGCAGGATAACTAAGCCATTGGATCTGTTTATGGTTTCATTTTTGAAGAAATTACTTTAAAAAGAAATGTCACTTAACAAAATACATTTCTCATTGTACCGTAGCATAAAATAGTTGCATGATGCTTATTAAATAATAAAACAAAATGCTGACCATGAAGATTCAAAATGAAAAAATGTTTATATATAAGACATAAAAGGAGTTATTTTTTAAATAAACTAAACTACAAAAAAGATTTGCACTTATGCTTATATTTTGTTTTTTTTTTTTAGAAGGTAAATGTAGTGGGTATGGGATTTAATCCCAAGACCCCTTGGATGCCAGTGAGGTGCACTGCCACTGAGCCAACCCCTTGGTGGAAAGCTCTTTATATTTTGTAAATGCTCCATAATAGTTATCACTAAATTATGTATATCTCTTTAAATGTATGTAACTTGGAGTGGAAAATATCCACTTATATTATGTCTTTCCTATTTTTATGTTTCCTATTTTTAGTTTTAAGTAAATTGTTAGATATGTTTTAGCTGATTAGAGATATGTTAGGATTTTAAAGGATTTGATTAGATTTGTAGAGATTGAGTTTGTTTCCATTCTTATATTGGTACCCTCTATATATAAAGGGACCAAACTACATGTTTTCTTGTTAAGATTCATAACTATAAAGTTTCAATAGACTATGTGCTCCGCTGTACCCTAGAGGAGCATCACCAGCCTCATGTGTGCCTTGGGAAGCTTGATCAATCCCTTGGCTTATGTTGGCGACATCATGCATTGCCAATAGCCATCGTAGAAGCTAAGGCATGGCCTTAGTCTCTTCTCTCCTCATCGTCAATCGAATAAGAGGTCCTCCGAGCCTCCTTTGTGTGTGTCTCCTCCAACTTGCAACAACACCTCGTGAGAAGCTGCAAATCTTATGCGTACCATCAAAATTGATTTTTTGTTTTTACCGGGCATGCCAATTTTTTTTTAACAGTCCTTTGTGCATGTGACGCATCTTTATGCATAGCACTATGGCTGAAGGTGATCAAACTACGACGACTTATGAGGCCAAGATTTCAACCTCGGTACTAGTTCAAGGGACCACAGAGTCCCCATGTTGCTGCTGACTGGGTGAG
Organism: Thalassia testudinum; assembly: GCA_037157565.1. Classification (NCBI taxonomy): domain Eukaryota; kingdom Viridiplantae; phylum Streptophyta; class Magnoliopsida; order Alismatales; family Hydrocharitaceae; genus Thalassia; species Thalassia testudinum. The sequence continues at coordinate 20,683,754 of JAZHRO010000013.1, forward strand.
GCCTCCTCTACTACTACTTGGGAATTTTTCTCATATGTGGCTACTACTTATGCTACAGTCTTCGTCTTCTATTGACCACTTCAGAGGTTGCCAAAGTCATATCTACACAACCTATGCTTGACCCAAAAGAAAGCTCTAAAGCTTCAATCATCGATGCAAAAGACACTAATGAGTAGTAAGGAAACTAAACCACAGGCTCAACTCCATCCATAAATGCCCAAACCCAATTCTCCTCTTCTCTTAGCATGAAGAGTTTTTTCTCTAGAGATAGGCAACTTCTAGTGCTTAGGAACATGCCCATTTGAAATACTTGGTTCATTAAAATTCAAGTTCCAGTTAGGATTGATTGTTGAAGACAAAGTACGTACGTGAAGCAATCTACATGCATTCTCCAACCTCAACTACATTAGAAGGAGGGAGCATCTACCAAGTACTCCATGTTGGATCGTACACGTCCAACTTAGGGGGAGGGAGTGTTTAGAGAAAATCCAACATGTCCAAAGCGTGGAGTGGAAAATATCCACTTCCTTATTTTATGTCTTTCCTATTTTTAGTTTCGAGTAAATTGTTAGAGATATGTTTTAGTCATATAGAGATATGTTATGATTTTAAGGAATTTGATTAGATTTAGAGAGATTAAGTTTGTTTCCATTCTTGTATTGGTACCCCCTCTATATAAAAAGACCAAACTACATGTTTTCTTTTTGAGATTCACAATAATAAAGTTTCAATTATAGTAATCTCCACGTAACTAAATAATCATTCATTTCCAGTGCTAGAGGGGGCATGGTTGCTATAGTACATTGGATGTCATGTGGGGTTGTGGGACCATAGCATTGTTTGGTCGATGAGATGGTGAGAAAGGATATGTCAGATTGGGGAATGGGAGGTTGGAAACTTTTGGGTGATAAGGGACCTAAGAATTGAGGAGTCAGAAGTTTGTAGGCATAGGTTAGGGGGTCGATTCACATAAGGCATTTTAAGGTTTTTAAAGAATTATGGCAGAGCACATTCCACTACTTTCCATGATTCCAAATCCATGCAATCACTACAATTTCTTTTTAAAAGTAAAAATTATTGCAATTCCTTTTTTTAATAACCACCACATTTCTTCTCAAAAACAAATTTAATTCAATGAGTGTGTCAAGAATTGGCATGGAAGCGGAGCATGGAGACTCCCCTATGTAGGAAAACAACCCAAACAAGGGGCTGTCAATGCACGGAATGGGAGATCAACCCTGTGGCTGCTGTAGGGGACCAGCCGGTCTGGGCTTGCTGTGGACCGGCTGCTGGGTGCAGCCGGTCCTGCAGATGGCTGAGATTGGTCCTGTTGGACCTGGGACAACCCTGCAAGGGGCTGAAGTGACTGGCCTGATGTGCTGCAGGTGCGGGCAGACCGACGTGCAGAGTGCAGCCGATCTGCTGGAGGTTGGACCAGCCTTGCTGCAGGTCAAGGGAGGCCGGCTGGGCTTCTTGGTGGCCGGCAGGGAGGCCTCCAGCCTCTTGGATGGCCAGTGGTTCTTGGAAGAAGAGTGAGAGAGGAGAGGAGCAATATAATTGGAAGAATTAACTTTGTTGCTCAAAGACAACATATGGATAGGCTCTCTATTTAATAGAGAGTACACATCCCCTAAAAATAGTAAACAAAGATTTTATCCTATTGAGAAAAATCTTATTTCATTAAGAAATATCTTATCTCCTAAAATAAATCCTAAACATATTTCTAACAAAACTAATTTACTAAATATAGAAAAGCACCAAACTTGGTCCACATGGACCCTTGCCGCCAGCCTGGATGACTGTAGTTGCTGCTACATGGCACTGCCAAGTGGCCTGATGTGACATGTGGCAGTGTCCACGTGGCATCTTCTCTGATTCCCAACACTCCCCTTTAAGTCGGAGGTCGGGAAGCCGATAACTTGCTAAAATTGATACATCGTTCTTCTTCTTGAGATTTTGAGGATGATCTTCGTGTCTCTTCAACGTTCGAGAATCGAGTTCATCTCGGTGTTCCTCAATGTGTGTTAGGAAGTTCCACGTGTCTCCTCGAGAAGTATGGTGCCTTGCTCTTGAGCCGACAAAGACCTTCGGCTTTTTTTCAACCCAAGGTCACCAAGAGAAAGTATAGAAACCGATGCATTGCTGGTGCTCTTGTAGAGGCTATACTACGCCTCTTCTTATAAATGTCCTCTTCAAATTTCTTCTTCTTCTTGATGGTTGTCTCGGTGACAACCACCTCACTCTCTCCCGAGTCAAGTGCATCTTCTTTGATCGTCAATGATGCCTCTACCATCTTCACCGCGTAAGTCACCAGTTTTGACCGCGTAAGGCGCTGGTCTTGTTGAGGAGGAATTTCTCTGGAGGTGTGAAGCTCTACCACACGATCTTGGATCACGCAAACGGCGAGTCTAAATCGTCTACTCTGATACCATGTCAAGAATTGGCACGGAAGCGGAGTGTGGAGACTCCCATACGTGGGAAAACAGCACAAACAAGGGTCTGTCAACGCACGGAGTGGGAGATCAACCCTGTGGCTGCTGTAGGGGACCAGCCGGCCTGATATAGCCGGTCTGGGCTTGCTGTGGACAGGCCGCTGGGTGCAGCCGGTCCTGCAGATGGCTGAAATGGATCCTGCTGGACCTGGGGCGGCCCTGCAAGGGTCTGAAGTGACCGGCCTGCAGAGTGCAGCCGGTCCGCTGGAGGTTGGACCAGCCTTGCTGCAGGTCAAGGGAGGCCGGCTGGGCTTCTTGGTGGCCAGCTGGGAGGCCTCCAGCCTCTTAGATGGCCGGTGGTTTTTGGAAGAAGAGAGAGAAGAGGAGCAATATAATTGGAAGAATTAACTTTGTTGCTCAAAGAAAACATATGGGAAGGCTCTCTATTTTATAGAGTACATATCCCCTAAAAATGGTAAACAAAGATTTTATCATATTGAGAAAGATCTCATCTTCTAAAACAAATTCTAAACATATTTCTAACAAAACTAATTTACTAAATATAGAAAAGCACCAAACTTGGTGCACCAAACTTGGTCCACATGGACCCTTGCCGCCAGCCTGGATGACTGCTGCTACGTGGCACTGCCACGTGGCCTGATGTGCCACATGGCAGTGTCCACGTGGCATCTTCTCTGATTCCCAACAGAGTGGAACTGTTATTATTTTATTCAAAATGGCATGATCACTTGCCCCATCTGGTAGAGATTTAAAACTTTACACCAAGTAAAGTTTAGGAAATTATAAAGTTTGAGAGAGGTGGGATAAGTGATTGGTTAGTGGGTGTAGATTTGATAATTGAGTTGATATTCTGTTATTAATTTTTATTTTTATTTGTGTTAGGAGTGGGCAAGTGGGGATCAATATGATGGATGAAAGTGAATTAGTGAGGGTTGATATGATTGGTGGGGAAGATGTGATGGATGGGAGTGGGTTAAGGAGAGTGGATGTGATGAATGGGAGCAGGTTAGGAGTAAGCATTGAGCCTTCTTTATTGTTCATGAATTGTAGAGGTAAACACCTCTATGCACAATAACCCATCGCTTTAATCCCCTACCAAATGGGGCCTAAGGCAATTACCATGATTTTGCGTAAGTTTGGGGGGGAGGGGGGTGCACATGCCCCTCCTAAAGATATATTGGATCCACCCTTGATTCTAGGCATGACATGCAAAGGTACCTATATACCAGATTAATAACAAAATTCCATGGACAATACTTTGTAATTTTGATGATGTATTGTCCATCAAAATTCTATATCTCAATACTAGAACAAATTTGACATCGGTTAAACCACTAGCATCCGTGGAGAAAATAAAACATTAGATTGTGAGCAGTGAAATTGATTCTCATGCATCTCTATTGCATGTGGACCAAAAATTTTGAACAGAAATATTTAAGCCATGTGACATGGATGTCACCCTCAAAACTCTCCAGTCCACCATGCGTGGTGCCAGTTGGTGCTCTTTGCCTTTTCTTCACTTATATCTTGTTAGGGTCTTCATAACCTTCCAAAAGGCATCCTTGTTGTTTGCTGAAATTTTTTATGCCATTAGATGATACTTAAAGTTGATTCTAGAGGCTCACATTTTTCCACAGCCATGAATAATCTGTAGTTTCAAACCTAATGAAATAACAAAGGTACCGGATATAGTCATAGAGGAATGCATGCCGATATTGAGGATCCTTAAGCCCATGAAAACAACAGCCACCTTGAAAGCACAAGCATCAGGTCATGGACATGAAGAGACAGATAAACCACAACCAGAAACATTATGAACTTATTGTGGTCACTCATTACAGACAGGTCTGCTGGACCAAAATCTGACTAAGCATTCAGCCATTAGAGAAGCCATTCAAAATTGCTGGAGGCTGGAGCTTGGATTTGCTAAGGAGCACGATGATGCAAATAAGTTGAGGTAGTTATACAGGTTAGCAAATGCATATGGAAGTTGGCAAATGTCACAATTTAACACCAAAAATTCTAGAATAAAAAAGACCATCAAGAGCTAGCAAACAAACTGAGGATAGACCCAAGTGAATAAAAAGCATTTTCAGCATATGCACATGACCCCTTCACAATAGTTGTTTTTTCCCCTGGCCTAAAGGCCTAGATAGAAGGGCCAAAGTGCATACCATCTGTGACTTCATCTTTAGGAAACTGAAACAATGAGAATCAGCTTCAGGAAGACACCTAGAGTGATCAATCAAATCAGTGTTAGGCCCCTTCCAAGTCTCTCTGGCCCAAAAAAACACCTTAATAAAAGATGATCCATATCTTTTATTAAGGGGTGTCAATTCTAGGCACAAAGCAAAGACAAAGTATCAATCCACAAAAAACCAGTGAGATTGGTAGTCATTTGCAAGAGCCTTGTACCCCCTAGGAGCCTAAGGATAAAACAAAGGGCACTAATTAGAGGGCTAGTATCCCCAAAACTTCCAAACTGCTTTGTGCAGCATTGGACTCATCTCGCAAGAGGATGATCAGATCCTCCACCCCTAATCTCTGCATTCATCGTCGATGCTCTTTTGAGGGGAAGAACTTTAAAGAGCAAGAACCCATTTTCCTTCATTTGTTAGGACCTACAACGGGTCTTAATTCATTGGAGTCTATCATAGGCATCGGAGTTTTTTTTTGAAAGGAAGCATCTCTTTGGAAGACTTTTTTGAATGAGCGCAACACAAGGACTTCCCAAGAGGCCACCCAATCTGGTACTACCCTCGCCCAAGCATGCTTAACTTCGGATTTCTAATGGGATCCAGTGCATTGATGCAGGTATGCCATCATAAGTATCAAAGTTCAGGTGTATATGATTGATCAACCTAGGGGAATGGAGCACAGCATGGAATCTATTGTGGATGTATACTCCAAGTGCCCATTGGGAGGAGGGGTGATTCATAGAAGTTCCGCATTTGCCTGCGACAGAAGCCTGGATTTGATAATCAGGCTTAAGGGTTAGAATCCCAAGAGAAGTTGACAGGATATCTTCATTCCTAAAATTATCCCATGTCAAACTTTTGCACTTCCTCCAACATGAAATATTCCACCAATCATTCCTTCTTTCAAACATAGTATTGAGAATAAGTCAATCTTATTCTGCATTTTACTCCATCCTTTTTCCAAATAAAAAACAGGGAATTTCAGGAGTTCTTCCTATGATCGAAATTTATCCCGTCCTCATCATCTTGACTTAATATTGTTAAACATGATCTCGATTACTTTAATTTAAGATCAGGAATGGCTCAAAATAGTTCTAAGTGGGGGCAAAGAAGCCATGTAACCAACCCCAAACTGTTGTCCCAACTTCCAACTGGATCAACCCGACTTCCAACTGGATCCTTAAGAAATAGGTTATCCCAACTCCCCTGCTCAAAACAGCACACGTAGGTCTTCTTCATTAAGAACTCTGCACCACACATCTTCAGGTTTCCTTGTCTCGGGATGAGAAGTAGGGAAAAATTTTGTCAATGAGACATCAAACCTCAATGAATCTCTGGTCAAGAGCAGCACTTAACATTCTACATTACGAAGGCACTTTTAATCATCTCTACAATCTCATTCTCCGGGAATATATGAAATAATCTAAGGAAATATAAATACATATATGCAGCAAACTAAAAAGAATTCGGAGTCAATGTAACACCCCCAAAGATAGTCTCACATTGTGAGTGGTGGGATATAAGAATTGAGGCTTACCACTTGACAACTTAGACTCAAATATTTTGGGTGGTTGCTTATGTCCATTGGGCTCATATCCAACAAATTGTCAAGGCAATTTTTTCTCGATTAGACACAGATCTAGACCTAGGTCATTACAGTCAAAGTGATTTTAAAGAAGGATGGAACCATCTCTGGAAATGCCAATTTTCCCCCATTCTCCCTTTTTATTTGTTCTGCTATCTATCTTTATATTTCCTACTAGACGTAGACAATCGCACATGAACTCAAGTTATAGTCGGGAAGGACATACGAAAACATAGATTCTTGGGGATCGAAATATGCCAATCTAGATATTTTCTCCATTTTTCCACAAAAGGGTAGATGCAAGAGATAAAATAACAAGACCCATCCAGGAAACCATAAGGATCTTTACCCATCTGCTCGCCATTCAACAGCTTCTCAACCCTCTTGGCAACACTTTTCTTGGCAAACTCAACCCACCTGCAGAAGGTCCAGACAAACCAGAGCTTAGTCGCAGAAAAAGAAGTAGAAACCCTCGAGTGCCTCAGTTAATCAAGCACCATACCCTTCTGAGAATTCGATCCCGCGGTACCCGCCGGCTCGTCTGCGATTGACCTGGGCAGAAGGATCTGGACAACAGAACATGCGATCAACACCACCGACCACAGCATTGGCAATCGAATAATAAAAGCACTGGGGAGCAAAGGATGCGTGGAAGGGAAGGCGGGGAGGTGATTACTCTCTGGGACGAGATAGATGCGTTCTATCTCTCCGTACTGCGATAGGATGTGGCGGAGCTTGACGTGGTCCATGTGGCGCGGAATTCTGCTTAGGTAGCAGACTCCTCTCTTCTTCTTAGCTCCCATCGAGTTCCTGACGCGGATAGTGTTTAACGATAAATAAAAATTCTTTCACGGGCGCTGAAAGGGGTGCGGGAACGAGGTCGGTGATGAACAATAGGGTCGGGAGAAGGGCGCCTCGGCGGTGGAGGTGAGAACTGGGGTCGGAGTGGCGTGGAAGTGGAGGTTGGTGGCAGTAGTGGCCGCTCGACGAGGACAGGCGCCGGTCGGAGCTAGGAAGGCGGGCTCGGGCGGAGGTGTTGGAGAGGTGGAGCGGTGGATGCGGACAGGCGGAACCGAGTGGTGGTCCCGCGGAGGCGAGTGAGGCCCCGCGGGTGGTCGAGGCGGTGTTGGCGGAGCCGCTGGGCGAGAGGCGGAGGAGAAGGTGGAGTCCGGCGTCGTGGTGAGGTGCAGGATGGTTGGGCGGTCGGTGGTGGCGAGCTTGGCGGCGGAGGTGGCTCTGCGGCAGAGGGTTCGGTGGTCGGGGTTGTTCGGTGGAACTGTGGAAGCGACGCGGGGTGGATTTATTCTTCCTTTTTTTTTTTTTTTTTGATTCTCTGTGAATAAATCGGAGAATCCTGATTTTTATGGAATTTATTGATTTTTGAATTCTGATATGGATGATTCCGAGAATACTCCCATCTTTTTTTTATTGGGCACAGAAAAGCGGAGCAATTTCTGAGTGCCTGTTTGGAGGTTTTGGGGCATTGTTTACAAGATTTTGGGTGACTCTCAATATTTTCAATTTTAACATTTAAATCCAGGGCGTAGGTCGAAGAATGTAATTGTTAATGTAAAAATTAACTTATATTTTTGCGAATGTCATCTTAAATTGATATATTTCTTTTTATATAAAAAAATATTCACGTGTATTAAGTTTATTATTATTAAAATTAATAATAAATTACTTTTATACAAGTATACATCACTTACATCACTATCAGAATTTCTTTATACCAATGTAAAATTAATTTTCACTTTCAAAATAATCTCACACCAACATAAAGTAAGATCACATCTATGTAAAATTAAATTCCAAGTGTTTCTTCACCTATGACAAGTAATTTTACACTTGAAATATGATTTTTCACCTTGACGTTTACGGTTTCTTAAACATTAAAGACTAAATCCTAAGGTGAAAAATCATATTTCAAGTATAAAATCACTTCTCATATGTGAAATCACTTTTCATAAACCTAAACCCATAAGGTAAAATTACTTTGCACCGGTGAAACCACCCTTGAAATAATTTTGAACCGGTGTAAAATGAAATTACTCCGGCACAAAGACACCTTAGAATAATTTATCACCAGTGTAAAATGATTTTGCATCGATGTAAGATCACTCAGAATAATTTATCATCAGTGTAACATAGTTTATCACCGATGCAAAGTTATTTACCACATATGTGTTTTAGTTTAAAGTATTGTGGTGATTCTTTTAAATGTGGTGAGGCCCACCACATAATAATCTTTACGTTCTTTTACTTCTTTACATTAAATATCAATTATCAAGTAAGCACATGTTCACAATACTGTATGAACTACGAGAACATGACCTACAAAGTTCCTGTATCACTTTTTGCATCATTGTTTATGTTTTCCTATATTTTAGCTTAAATTAAATCTAGAAATTTATTATTTTTTCTATTATAGTATTTTTTCACAATTTATTACAGTAATGATAACAGCTCACTTTTTTCGTTACATTCTCTCTCTCTCCCATGCATATGCTCTCTCTCATCTTTTTTATTTATTTTTTATTTTATTTTTCTTATACATTATTTAACACGTACTTTATCTATTAATTTCATTCTTTCAATCACTCCTGTAATCTTTTCTTTTTTAATTTTATTTTTCTTGTGCATTGTTTAACACGTACTTCATCTATTGATTTCCCACGAGGGAAACAGTTTATGATGCACTATTCCCTCACTATTGTATTTTCTTTTTGATTTGCTACAGTACTGACAGTGGCTTACTGTCTCTGTTCCACTCTCTCTCATCATTTTTCTCTTTTATTTAGTTTTTCTTACATATTGTTTAACACGTACATCTATTCTGTCTTTGTAATCGACTTCCTCATCTTATATTCTTTCATTGGATATCATTCATAAATCTATTGATTCCGCATAAGAGAAACAGTCTGCGATGCACTGTTCCCCCCATTATATCATTTTTCTTACAATTTGCAACAATATTAGCAACGGCTTATTCTTTCTGTTCATCTCTCTTTCCCATACATCTACTCTCTCTCTCATCTTTTTTTTTTTTTCTCTTATTTCATTTTTCTTACACTATGTTTAGCATGTATGACTGTTTCAAATTCCGTCTTTGCCACTGACCTCCTCATCTTGTACTCTTTCATTAGAGACCAATATTTAAATATTTATAGGAGAATATGAAATAATACATATACAAAATCATACAGTATAAATCTAATCTAAAATACCGATTAGAAATTAAAATGCGCCAACAATACATTTTACAGTGTGCGATGTGTTTTGAATTATAATTGGTGTTTCCTTTTTCCACTGGTCGAAAACAATATCCACTGGATAATGTATTTTCAACATGCGGTGTATTGATTTTTTTACCATTCAAAGGCCAAGATAAATCAATAAAAATTCATATTAAACTTTCATATGATTAAATTTTATACTCTCACAGTAATTAACTATTATACACACAAAAAATGCATGTTAGAAATTAATTATTTCATAATAACATATCAATATCAATGTATATTTCATTTTAATATAACATATTTATTAAAATATATAAATATTATATCGTATCAATTCACTCAGTCTCATACTAAAATGACCATTTCCAAGGGTCATTAGGCCATTTTCTGAAATTTGGAGGGGTGTTGCTGCAATTTGTAAACCCCTGGATTTATTGTCTTGGGGGATCTGCAGATGAAAGAGGCTCTTGTAGAGCATTTCTTGCAAAATGCCCCAGCCAGACCTACAGTCACACACACCTCTAAACTCTAACCCCTTACTCAATTTAAATCCCTTGCCTCGAATTTTGAGTCACCTACGCTCTCCCGTTTCCCTCCCTACGGTGCACACCAGCAGCTCCTTTCTTCCCCCTTCCACTTTGTGTCCTCCCTACCCGCACAAGGAGCCCCTGCTGCAGGAGTTTGAGTGCGCAAGGAGGAGGTTGGGGTGAGCTGACGACGGGGCTTGGAGGGAGGGCATATGTCCGAAGTTGAGGGAACGTGGTAACGGTCTGGCTGGTAGAGCTTGTTTGCGTTTGTTATATGTCAAGTTACAATCGTTGCAACCAGCTACCAGGTTATCATTACAAAATTTTTTTACTCGGAAATGATTTTCCCGAGGTCGAACTAAGTGAGCTATTGCAATTCTAGAAATACAAAGGTTCTCTATTAGATTACAAAAGAGAGAGAGAGAGAGAGTGAGCGAGAAAGCCTGTCTTGGCTTCTTCTTTTTATCTTCTCCTTCCACACGAATGAATTCGGATCGACGATCGCAGCCGAACGACACAAAAATCGAGTCAATCCGACATCCATGGCACCATCTACAACTTCCAGAAGATGGACGGCCAAGATGGCGCCACGTGGCGCCATCCCAGCCGCCCAATCGGCCGCAGGAGTCCAGTGAAGACCGCGCACCGTCTCCTCTCCGCCGTTGGATCTCGATCCAACGGCTGCGGTCGCTCGCGTTTAAAAACGTCCGCACGACCATTTCGCCCGCGTAGCGCAGCGGCGACGCAGCTGCGGGCGAAGCGGAGGTCGCGGGTTCGAGCCGCGGTGAGGGGGTCGAAGGCGCAGGCGAGCGGGCGCGCACGAGCGTCAGATGAAGATCCAACGGCCGCGCGCGCCCGATAGCGCCGACGCGCAATTGGACGCTCTGGTGGGCGCGCGATCACACGCGGGCGGTGCGCTACGCAGCGGGCGCGGACGCGTTCTAAGCCGTCCGATCTCGCGATCGGACGGCTGAGACGACGCGGACGTGCGTATGCGTTACGCGCGCGGCCAGCCGAGCGGGCGCGCGTGGGCGCGGCGGCGATGGCGACGGCGGGGCTTTAGCGACGGTTTTATCCGTCACTAAAGACCCCTTATTTATTATTTTGAAGATGTAATGTCCATTTTGCCCCCACTCCTTGCAACTATAAAAGGAGACCCCCTCCATACGAAATTTTCATCCCTTCCTTCTCCTCTCTACCTCTCCAAAGCTCAAGAGAAGCTTGTCCCACACCCGGGATGCTTCTCGCGAGATAAAGTCCAAATTTTCGTCCCCCTTCGGAAGTGGATCCCGCGACGACGACGGCGTGCTGCTTCGTTCCCGTTCTTCTGCTTCGTCCTCCTTCGTCCCGCTTCGTTCTCCTTCGTCCAGGCGTCGTCCCGTCCGGCTCGTCCTCCAAGCGACCGTCGAGGAGGATTCTCTCTCCCTATTCTTTTTACTGCTTTCTAGTATAGATTTACTGCTTTCTAGAGTAGTCTATTCGTCCTCCGAGCGATCGTCGAGGAGGACATTTCTCCCTCCATTCTTTTAATGCTTTCTAGAATAATTGTTTTATGTTTTGTAGTTGTAACAAACGAACTCTTTTATGATAAATTCCTTGTCTATTCTACATCTCATTTTGATTTCCATGTATAGTATTTTTTCTCTCTCTCTTACTCCCCCTCTTTTATTTGTTGTAGATACTTAGATAGTTTAAAATTTCTTCGTGACAAAATAAAATAAAAACACGAAGTTTTTAAATCAAACGTTCGCCTCCCTGTGTTCGACCCGGAATTTTGATTTCGGTATAAATTTTATTTGTTGAACACGAATCCTTCGCTTTCGAACTACAACGACGGGTTTTCCAAAACCAAACACGTTAGCGTAGATTCACGTTCAACAGGTGCACTCTTGGATTTTCTCGAACTCCTTCAGACTCAACGCGCAATACAAGGCATTCATTGCCTTTGCGTTGAGGTTGAGATTCTGAACCTGATCTTCTGAGTAACCTTTTGCGGGTTTCTTGGGAATCAAAAATGCGGATTCGCATTTTTCCCACACCCGGAAGTCGTAGGCCTGCAACCACATAGTCATACGATTTTTCCAATAAATGAAATCTATACCTGCAAAGTATGGTGGTCGCGAGGTATCGTGTCCTTCAGTGCACACGAATGCTTTTCCCTCCATGTCTAGATCCTCGTCGGTTTGTAACGCCGATAATGCGAGACCTGCTCTGATACCAATTGTGATTTCCCTACTTGGAGGGGTGAGATCAGCGTGACAAAAAAAAATGCGGAATTGAAAATATAAACAATCTCACAAAAATAAGCAATCACAAAATGTACACAGGAATTTTTAGGTGGAAACCCAAACCGGGTGAAAACCACCACCTAACCCTCTCGAGTTAGGATTTTCCGATCAACCTAGTTGATCAAAATCCACTAAACCGAATCACTTAAAACGAGGGTGATTCAACCTCAATACAACCACGCTACAAGTACGAGGGTAGCGTTCCTCAACCCCTTCTCTCCACGAGAAGGATTTTGTCCCACGAAGGAGACGGGAATTCGCAAAGCGAATACCCAACCAAAAGACAAAGATAAAATAAACAATAGTCCTATAGAGCCAACAAAGTAATAAACCTAAGCTTCTATAGGAATAAGGAAACTCCCCTTTGCAAGGAGTGCGTCGACGATGACGCGGGTGCGTGAGCCACGCAACGGCGCAATGTCGCTCTCGTAGACAACGGCGGGAGAGCGGGTGCGCGAAGGGAATGATGCTCTCAAGATGTAGAACTTGAGCTTAGAGAGCAAGAGCTTCTTAGACACAAGAGTGTGAAAGTGTGTAGCTAAGTGTATCCAAGTGTATTTCTAAGTGTCTCTTATGTGTTTTTCTGTGTTACAAAGGCTCCCCTCTATTTATAGAGGCCTTAAGAAGGCTTAGAAAAGGTTCTATAGCCGTTGGGAACAAAGTCCAAGTGAATCAGCCCGAAATCAGGAACAATCATTGTTCTGACAGGCTTATCAGACGTCTAATTCTAGCATCAGACGTCTGGAAGTTCACTATAAGACGTCTGATTCAAAGGTCAGACGTCTGATTTTGGGCGGGTCTCTCCCTGACTTGGATCAGATCTAAACAAGGTTTTTGTGCAAGTCCATCAGACGACATGCAGGACGTCTGGCACTATGTCTGGACGTCTGGAAACCTACTTTTACTGTGGGAATTGATTTCCAAACGTTGCAACGGCTAGAAAATCTCTGAGAAGAGATTTTGGGTCAGCCGAGGCAAAACGGTCATTTATCAGACGTCTGGAAAGACCTAAGGACGTCTGATAAGGCTCTAACGGTCACAATCTTGAGTGTATGCTAAGCCAGCCAACGGTCCACTAATTGGATGTCTAGCAAAGTCATCAGACGTCTTCTAAGACGTCTGGTATAAGGTCTGGACGTCTGATTTCATCAGACAGAACTACCTATGTCCAGCCTAACAGTTATCAGACGTCTGAAACAACAGTCAGACGTCTTAAAATACATTATCAGACGTCTGATTTGGGAATTAGACGTCTGGAAAGTTTGTTTGAACCCTATATTGGTTTTCTAAGTATTTTACAGAAAACCTAAGTATCCTAGGGTTGTGCCGGTGTTCCTAGGATTACCGTTAGGGTTCTTTGAGGCTCTTTAACATAATATTCTAAGGAAAATAAAAAGAGCAGGAAAATAAAGACAAGAGATACAAGAAAGGATTAAAAAGAATCTATCCTATTCTTCTTGTCTTCTATCTTCAATCTGTCGCTCCACGCGAACCTCCTCTGTTTTCCGTCAAGCTCCTCCAATCCGTCCTGGATGCGAGCTCGAGTTCCGTCTAAACACGTCCACATTTGCAATTGACCTGAAATCTAGGACTCAAATTGCAAATGTTAAATAACACGTGTTTTGTTATCAACAAAACAAATGATCGTGGTGCTCTAGCACCAACACCCGCAACTGAGGAAGCTGTAGGCAATTGCAGCAGCGTGCGAGGACTTCGCCCCAGCTGCAGGCTTGGGATGCTTCGCGGAGGAAAGCCGCGAGCCCTGGGGCGTGAGCCTGGGCGAGAGAGCACCTGCAGCTGCAGGTGAAGGAGCTTCAGAAACTCGGTAATGGTGGTGAAGGGGCGTCGACCTGAAAACAAGAATACGGCCTCTCGGCCCAATTAGAGGATGCAGGGAGCTTCGCCGGAGTGCGGAGAAGGCAGTGCAGGTGGTGGCGAGACGTGAGGCGGCGTATGGTGGTAGCCCTAGGTCGAACTGTGGTTGGAGAGGTGGGTTTGTTCGGGGGGTCATCGGCTGGCGTTTGGCAGTTGATGGGAAGGGGGGATTTGTTGAGTGGAGTGAGGGGAAGCTTTTAGGGTAGTCGGCGAGGGGTGAGAAGGTCTGTGGAGGTGGGATGAGCTCGCCAGAGAGGGTGGTTGGAGACTGAGCAGACGGAGGTGGAAGTCGTATGCGGTGAGGCGAAAAGATAAATTGAGAGAGGGAAAATGTAAGGGAGGAGGAGAGGAAGCTATTTACCTAGGTTTTGGACGAAGGGGGAGGGCGGAGCCACCGGCTCGTACCTGCCGGAGCTGGGGAAGAAAGGGCCCTGGAGGAGGAGTGCGGCGACGAGGAAGCGGGTGGAGGGCGCCGGCGGGTACAGCACGGCACAAACGAGAGGGTTAGGAGAACCATGCTGCAGGTAAGGCGGCAGAGCGACGAGGAGGAAGAGGAGGGAGTCGCCGGAAGCTACGGGCCGTCTGACGAAGGAGGTGGGGATGAAGTGGGGGGGTGTTCTCCCTCAAAGAGAGCTTGCAGGAACCGGCAGGGGGTGCCGGTTCTTATAAAGGGGCTGGCGCAGAGGGAGGCGCGGGCTGGCGACGTGCCAGCCTCGCCGGAGCATGGCCAAAAAGGGGACCCATACCTTCTTCATGTTCGCACGGAAGGTATGGGGGCCGGCAAAGAGCATGGCCGGGTCCCTGCGACAGAGGACGTCGCAGGGAACCCCGCGTCTGTTTTGTAAGGCAATCACCCCTCTCTGCGCGGCGCCATGCTCCGCGCAAAGTCGCCGGAGCATGGTGTTGCGCAGAGTTTTGCAAGAGGGACCGTTCTGCAAAGAATGATGAAAAAGCTGGGGGCCAAAATGCAAGAGTTTCGAAAGATAAGGGTCAAAACGTAAATGAAGAGGACCAAATTGCAAAGTCAGTCAAGGAGGTCTCTTCTTAGGCTCAAGTTTTTATACAAGACCAATTTGAACCTAAGGATTTTAATGGTGAATTTTATTTCTAGGTTGGACCATGTTTGACCCATCAATTTATGTAAAAACCCAAATTAAGTCATTAATTGGGCATGGTTCTCTTTTTAGGTCAAAATAGGCTTCTAAGGCCAAATTGAAGGTTCTAAACCCTAGAGATTATTTTTCTATGAATTTTAGAGGGTTTATTTGATTTTTATCCGACCTCAAAGCTCGTGAATTGAAGTGGGTTTGTTTTAGGGTTACAGAATGCCATTTAATCTCTTGAAGTTGTTATAACCCTTTTTGGATCAGATCATCCCACTTTTCTTCTTATTAAGCTTGTTTGACCTGTGTTTGGACCCTTCCTTACCCTGTTTGCCAACTGTATTGGTGAAATTGCAGTTTTACCCCTTATGATTTGTTTTCTTCTTAAACTCAGAATTCTCTGGGTTAAGCCTTTCTTTGGTTTATGTAGGAGCTTTTTCTTACATATTTGGGTTAGATTGTGCTAGTTAGGGTTCATGATGAGGTTCTCATCAGAACGCCACTGCTATTGCAGCTCCAGGTGCGGGGGGTGATTTTACGAGGAGAAAAGGCTCGCAAACAATTCTACGGAGTCATTTTTTCGTACAACCAGACGTTTGGGGAGTTCAACAGACGTCTGGTTGGACGTCTGGAGCTGTCACCGGACGTCTGATATCATGCAAAATCTAAGGTAACGCCATGTACGAGACTTGTGCTCGATTTCGATATTTTCTTCTGTTATGACCTGGTTCTTGAATCCCTACAAGACCTGAGACCAGCTCGACTCAACTAATCCCAAGACCCAATCATCCAATAAGAAATAATCGAAAAGCAGAAAAATAAACCACATTCACTATGCAAGGTAACTAACAGTAAAAGCGTACAAGTAGTAAAGGAAGTAAGAGCTGTTAAATAGTACATACCACCACAATAACAGGAAAGTAGAACAAAAGTACAGTAACATGAACAGTAAACAAAGTCTTAAACTCACTAATAGAAAGGAAGTACAACAACAGTAAGAAACTACTGCTGGGCTCGACTCGGCCCAGCACCCTCTGCAGCCGGTAATTCGTGCTACTCAACTCCTGGACCTATAAAGGGTTATGAGAAAACGGAGTTAGCGGACGCTGAGTAGAGTGGTAACCAAACTATCTAAAGCAGAAGCTGATAGGTAAATTATCTTTTCCAATTATTTTATTTTACAATTAATTCTTTTTCACCTATTGGTTTACTTTCAGATTTCCTTCTTGATCTCACATGTTCCTCGTGGGAACGATCATGATTGTAGTCTTTTCTTAAGAGTAGAAGGCACACCTGGTGCTCTCCTGGCCGAGAGAGTCCCCCGTGGTAATCCTACACCCAGTCAACCACCTTGGGGTCACAGACAGACGTAGCGGTGATTACGACACGCGCGATAAGAGCACGGGTAGCTACCCTGCACTGGCACGCAGTCAGTCGTTTTCACTAGCGGGTACACCCAAAGTACAGCACAGAATAGTATAAGGCCTAGCCCTCTCAGAAACAGGGGTTTAACCCCTCAGAACCAAATAGGGGTCTCGCCCCTCCACAGTCCGTGCACCCTCGTCTGACTACCCCGGTTTGCCTCGTGGGCCTAACAAGTCGGTGTAGGGTGGCTAGCTGAACCCCAGGCCCGTGGGGTGGCTAGCTCCCTCCCTACACTAGTAGCTCTCTCCGGTATCATGTACGCGAGGCCCAACAGAAGTCGGAGTGGAGTGGCCAATCTTAACCCCGGATCCCAACCCAAGGGCGGCTAGCTCCACTCTACACTAAAAAGGAGACAGTCGCTTTCCTTGGTTCCACGTACTCAAGGGTCAGCACACTTCCCATCCACATTACCAAGCCTTTTCATTCATCCATAAGAGCTCTACTCCTAACTCCCCGTAGGGTTCATGCTCATATTCACCATATTATTTCATACTAGGTTCATCATTCACAATTCTATTCGTATTCTACAGATGCAGTTCGTATTTTCACAATTTAACACATGCACAAGAGATATCACAAGTAACTATTTAATTATCTCAGGGATTTCATATTCTAACAGGCAACTCGTTTTTATTAACAAGCAATTGTTTACAATTTAGCTCATTCATTTATGACTGCAATCTCCATCACGCATACAAACAGTGCAACTATTTCTCGTCCTAGAATTCATGCCACATCCTAGGTTTATAGTTATTTAATTATCATGACTGCATTCATGTTTTATAAATAGAACAGGGGAAACCACTCTAGCAGACAATCCGGGAGTACTGGGGGCTCGAACTGCAGACTCACGTGACTCTGCAAGCCCCAGACATGTAACAGGTCGAAGTCTTATACCAAAGAACATATCACAACGGATCGTTCAGAAAAGTATATAAAGGTTTTTAACATGTAGAGGAACTCACAAGAAAACCACAGATATTTCATTTGCATAAAACGAATCCTGATCGGACCCTAAACGGGTCAAAAACAAGTCTGCAGACCCAAATCAGACGTCTGGAACCAAGTCCAGACATCTTAAAAGTCACCAGAGTCTCACCTCAAGTCCCTGCGTCGAACTCAGACGTCCAGGACTCCTCCGCGATCGTCTGGACCCAGCTCCAGACATTCGACCAATCCTCCGGTCGTCTGGTAAGCTGTCCAGACATCCGAAAAGCGTGGGAAGGCATGCCGCGCGCCTTCCCAAAGCTGCTCCTGCACACGACAAAGCAGCTCACCCCCTTTTTAGCCAAGCAAATCACTCTGCGGTGCGGCCTGCATGGCTGTAACTGCGAGGAAGACGTACCTAAGCGAAAACCCACTTTTAGACGTCTGGTGTTGTCACCAAAAGTCCAGCCCGTCATCTGGAAGGCACCCCGGACGTCTGATACTGGAAAAACTCCAATATTAGAACGCGCTCACACTTCTCTCGCCACTCCGCCGCGACTCCTCCCGCTCGGTTGTAGCTCCGACCGCTATAGGAAGTCGGGGACGACGCCCCGGTGCTCTCCTCCCGCACGCGCTGCGATGGCCGTGCAACACTCCAGCGAGTCTCCTCGAGCTCGCTCCTACTTCTCTCGCCACTCCGCCGCGACTCCTCCCGCTCGGTTGTAGCTCCGACCGCTACAAGAAATCGGGGACGACACCCCGGCGCTCTCCTCCCGCACGCGCTGCGGTGGCCGTGCAACACTCCAGCGAGTCTCCTCGAGCTCGCAACCTCGACCTCCTTCTCTTCACGCTGCTCGTCCACTTCGCTCTTGCTCCCTCTCTCTCGTGCGTCTCTCTCACGGCAGTGGAGGGGAAGGAAGGTGGTGGTGGAGTGGAGAGGAGAGGAAGGAGGAGAGGGCTCTTATAGGCAAAGGGTTAGGGTTCGGTGAGGGGGGGCGAACAGCGAAGGAGAGAGACAAGGAAAAGGATTGCGCGCTGGCTGCACGCAAAACCAACATCGCGTATAGATTTTTCAATTTCCAGACGTCTGGGAAGGGATCCAGACGTCTGACTGACAGTCCAGACATCTTAAAAGGCTCAAAACAGAACGAGTCTTTACATCTTCTCTGCCCAGACTGAGCGCCTTGCTGTGTGTGTGTTGCACAAGGCGTGGGTGTTTCTTGTAGGGAGAGGAAGGCTCGCGAAGGGCTCTTGGGAGTTTTTTCTCTGCATATTAGACATCTGTGCCTCTCAACAAACGTCTGACCGGACATCCGAAAGTAACACCAGATGTCCGATAAAACAAATTCAAACGGTAAGGTCCTATTCGCGTATATATTTCATATGCGTTGTCTGCGAGTGATTGTACGTCACTGTGCGTCTTCAAGGCTGTCGGGAAGAGGCGCATTCGCAGCTCCCTAGACACTTTAGGATGTCTCTTTAGACGATTAATACTTGTCCCAGATGTCCGAGTGCACTGGCAGACGTCCGGAAGAACCCCCGAACAACCGTGAGGGGTTCCAGACGTTCGATTTCAGCGCAGAATGCAAGGTGAGCATTCTGGTGTCGGTTAAGACGTTTGGAAGTTGTTTCAGACGTCTGATATCAGCCTGTTTGGATTATTCTAGGTATCAGGCGGCCGATCTAGTTGGACCAGCCTGCCTGGTCTAGTTCAGGAGAACCGAAAAGTGTGTTTGGGCTAATTTAGGGCCCAAATGAGGTCGATTTTTCGCAAACGAAGTACCGTTGGCTTCCTGTCGCATTTTCCAATGTGATAGAGCTTTGTTCTAATTGTTTTGAGCGCATGCATATCATGTGAGATGTTAGTAATATATGGGTTGACCGTTCGTGTTAAATAGGTTGTCCATTCATGGTGTGCACAAGACCTACGGAGGCTGCAAGATCCGCCGTTTGTGCCCCCACATCTCCCGGTTATCCTGGTAGAGTGGTTTTACTATGTCCAATGAATTACATAATTGAAGTGCATGTTACATTAGAACTATTGATTGAACCCTTAGGATGTGTAATGAACCTTAAGGCTGAGATAGAGGAATATGCATTATTTGAATGCCTAATCTGTTGTGATGTTTCCCAAATGTGGTAAATCATGTGCTGCTTGTTTGTAATTATTGAACCTTGACTTTAACTGAAATACATGTTGTATCATGTACAATTGATTGTTGAGATAATTGCCAGATTTTGAAACCACGAGCTATCAGCTATGTGTTTAATTAATCATGACACGAATAGAGATATATGGATTGCTACAGAAATAAGGAAATCTATGCATGAACCCTACAGGGAATTTGAAAGGAAACTGAAACTGTGATGTGGAAAATCTGTGGAATGATGGAACATGTTGCCTATGGGAGATCGTTTGAACTTGGTTAAGAGAAGTGACTTGGTCTCGTGTACATGGTACCAAGGAGAGCAGTTGTCCTTTAATGTGGAAGTGAGCTGACCCTCGTGTACATGGTACCGAGGAGAGCTACTATTCCTTTTGTGTAGGGGGAGCTAGCCGCCCCATGGGGCCTAGGGTTAGGACTGACCCCCTTACACCGACTCCTACTGAGGCCCACTAGGCAAACCGGGATAGTCGGGTAAGCGTATGCAGACTGTTGAGGGGCGAGACCCCTGTTCTATTCTGTGTTGTACGTTTAGGCGTACCGGTTAGCGGAAGCGACTAATCGTGTGGCAGTGCGGGTAGCTACCCCTACGCTTATCCCGCATGCCGTAGTCACTGCTATGCCGCGACCGTGACCTCGGGGTGGTAGACCAGGTGTAGGATTACCACAATGTGCTCTCCCGACCAAGAGAGTGTCACGTGTACATCCTACATCGCGGGAAAAACTACAATTAAGATCATTCCCTTAAGAAACAGAAAGATTAAGAGACATTATGGATCCTTGCTAGAAAACAGACTCATAAACTCTAGTAGTTAAATTAACCGTATTGTTGGATAATTTGATAATTGTATGCATAAAACTACTATTCTTTACTGTCTTTATATGTTATAACTGTTTTAAATATATCACTCTACTCAGCGTTTGCTAACCACCGTCATATATAACCGTGTACAGGTCAGGGAGTCGAGCAGCCAGCACCACCGGCTGCAAAGAGTGCTGGGTCCAATCAAGCTCAACCATAATTCTACTTATTCCTTTCCTTTTCCGCTACTTTCTGTTGTAAGTGAGTACTTTTGTCTTATGTTAAGAACTGTTATCGTTACGTCCTTTTTACCTTAATTGTGATAGCTGGTGACTATATTTTCTACCTATGACATGTTATCTTTCTGGAATCTAATTAAAATTTCCGTTGTTGGCTTTATTTTAAATTATTTAGCTACTTGAATACGTGATTTGTGCTTTATTTCGTACGTTTGAGATAGTTTCTCATTGAACGACTGAATTTTAAGGGTCAATTGATGCGACCCATCCCCGAGTTCCTAAAGAAGCTAGATTCAAATCGTAACACATACCTTAATATTAAATAAATATCACTAATATCATACAATACACCAATAATTCTATCATGTCACTTATTTCATCGTTGAACACCTCTCTCCACTCATCTTACCCCTGTAATATTTTATCATGCAACTAAATGTAACTTAAGATAATTATAAATTAATTATTTTAATTATCCTAATGAGGATCTTGATCTTTTATTATAATTACACGTAATAAACTTATCTCTGGGAGTGGTGAATTTGATTGTTTATATTTTATACTAAACTGGTACACGAATCTCTTACAATTGTTATTGATCCACTGACATTATAAAAGAAATATGAGAATTTCATCTATACTGTTGCTAAGTTTCTTGGAAATTCGTCTTTACGATTTCATTCCGTTACCAAACTCGTCTCTAACAAAGCGTACGGTACCGAACTTATCTTTACTAATAATAATTTAGATAAAAAAAAAAATGTAAACAAGCAAACTCGTCTCTACCGGAAATAAATTTAACACAGGTAATTAATTTAATTACGAGAATAATTTTCTATTACGATAATTAAGGATTATTAATTCTCAATCACCTTAATTAAAAATTAGAAAATATGGGATACGTTGGTGTGTTTTGCGAGCAAGAGATGAAATGCGTTGGGAAAGAAAGTATGATTAAAAAAAAGGGAAAAGAGTGAGAAAGGGCAGGAATCGTAAGGAGGCGAGAGAATTCGTGGGTGGAGATGAGTGAAAGGAAAACAAGGGATGAGGGTGAAAAAAATATGATGAGTGGAAAATTAGTTTCAACAACTTTCTAATTCTAATTGTTCGTTTCGTTTCTTGGATGTAACTCAACTCCTTTATAAAATGACTACAAAGTTCGAAAGACGAGACCCTACAAAAACCCGAAAGCCATGACTTTTGAGATCACGTCACTTGATATAGACAACTCTCGGTAGAAAATACGTCGAATGAAAATTCTGTAATCACAAACTTGACTTTGTGTTTATTTTAATCTTTGTGTCGCGTCAATGCCGACCTTTATTATTCTTCCTGCCTTTCTTCTTGTGAACACTTGCACGTGTTTTACTTTGTTTGCTGTTGATTCCCTCGTCTACATCACATCTATGATTATCTTCAACCTTGGGATCATCCTCTTCCTCGAAGTGGTCTCTCATTTCTGCTTCTCTTTCAATCTTCCCCGTTGTGCCAACGACGAAAGTGGGCGGAGAGGTCTGTTAATGGGGAGAGTGGCAATGGTCAAGGAATTGAGGACTAACGGGATAAAATTTGTCCGACTTCATTACGTTTTTTCTCGAAATTACTTCATGACGTCAGTATATGCTCGTGAACTCATCACAATGTGAAGAAAAAAAAAGGAAAAGCACACCAAATCTTACTATTACACAAGGATGTCTAGATATTTTGATAAATTTTTTGTATTAATTTTTAATTATATTTATTTGTATAGTCGTGTTAACATTAATTTATATTTACTTAAATTGATATTAAGTCAGAATGTTAACCTTTATAGTATTTACTTGTTAGTGTTAAGAATTTAAATTAAAGATCACGAGAGCACAACAAAATCGTTTAACTTAAACACAGGTTTGCCTAATACTGGTATTAACTGGTGTTAAACAAACTAGTGTTAAGAGCTCTTAACCCGTATTAACCAAAAGAAAGTTAACCCTCTAAGTAAACAAAGGTTAACCCCTAAAGTAAACAAAGGTTAACCCCTAAAGTAAACTGGCCTTAAATACCCCTCAAGTCCGGTGCCACCCTCCCAACGCTTAGACCTTAGCACCCTTCCCTTTCAAAAAGAAAAAAAAAAAAGCTCCTTAGGATACGCACCCGGCGGTAGAGGAGGGGGGGAGGTCTCAGGAAGAGAAGTGCCACTTCTCTCTCTTTTCTCGTGCGCACAACGCACCCGATCCTCCCTCTCCCTCATTTTTCTCATTTCGCGCGTGCGCAGGGCAACAAGGCAGGATGAGGGGGGAGTTTGAATGCGCGCGCATGCGTGCATGGGGGGGGCTGGGTGTGATCCACAGTGGAAGTGCAAGGACCAGCCTGTGCCTAGCCCGTGATAGCGAGGTGAGGATGCAGTTTGGCCACTTGAACCGGCTAGACCAAACCGATCCAAGCGGTTCACGTGCACTAGAGGTCATTTTTAGCTTGGTTCGGAGCATAAACGGTCTCTAAAATTCGCAAGTAAGGTACCGTTGAAAAACTCTCTAAACCCTATACGTTTTGATACCTTTTTTGTCTCGATTGTGTAGATATTTCATGTTGAAAAATTGGTTTAAGACCCTGATGAGGGAATAACCCATTGAATAATTAGGTTTCGTGTGTGTTCGGGACACGTGTCCCAAGGGGAGTCGCCTAGTGACCAACGGGAACACGAGTGAGTCCCATACCTCCCGAGGTAGAGTGGTGCCCTTTACTCACTTATTTCCTGTTCCTAATTCTAATAACTCCACCTGAGACCATAATTACAAGCCTAAATAACCGTATATGTGCATGCATGTGGAAGGACCTTTTTCATAGATGTCTTGCCTGAAGTTGCTGCACTAAGTGATAAATTATCGACATACATAGAGAGTAGCATGATGTTACAATATTGGACTAAACCATAATTAATATGTAATGTGCCAAATTAATCTGATTCTCTTGTCGTGTGCACAACCATGTAGGGAGTTACGTGAACGTCGCTAATGAGATTGGAAAATGATAACATAGTTTAAATTAAGCAATGCCGATGCGTTAATGAACGAACTCTGGTGTTGAGTTAGACCGAATTAGAATACATGTACATTCCTAAATGATAACTGCGTATAGTGAACCAAATTAGGGGGATTGCCTGAACCCTACGAAGTATCAGGAAAACTAACATAAGGCTTAATTAATAACCAATTATGGTGAACTTGAACCCTAGGGAAGAGTAAATTGTTGGCAAAAAAATGCCTCTCTTTTATCGTGTGTGGAATGGGAACATGGAATTGATAATGAGACGAGAATGGGAATGTAAGCTCAAGACAAGTTATTTTGATACTCGTGTTGGTTTTTGGCATGAGGACGACTTGGCCCTTGGGTACACACGTATTGAGGAGAGTTGACCACCTCACCGTGTAGGAAGTGAGCTGACCTCCCTGACTTGGGGTGGGCACGACCTCTTTACACCGACTCCTATTAGGTCAATGGGGTCAATCGGGATAGTCGGGCGAGAGTACGTACACTAATGCAAGGTGTGGTTCCTGTTCTGTTTAATGTTGTACGATGTAACGTGTACTTGTTAGCAGAAACGATTAACCGTATGCCAGTGCGTGGTAGCCCCCTGTGTGTTTATCACGCATGCAATAGTCACCTTTACGTCAAGACTGTGACTCCAGGGTGGTAGACCGGGTGCAGGCTGAGCACGAGTCATTCTCTCGACCAGGAGAGCACCACATATACATCCTATATTGCGAGGATATCCCGACAAGATCGTTCCGCTAGAGAACATGTGAAATAAGATGAAATCTTGATCCTATACTAGTGTGCGATATGAACCAAATAACAAGTAATTAATGGATTATTTAAATATATAATAAATGCCACCAGCACTAATTTTCTATTTCTTTCAATTTTGTCTACACTCTTACCGTACCTGTAAGCACCTCTGTTTTGATATACCAAAATTATGTTTATTGCTATACTAACATTTCAAAATTATGTAGAATCAAAGTATTAAAGCATCTTTCAAGACAAGAGAAGATAGTTGCTAATGTGTATCTTTTCATTTATTTGAGTCTAGGACATTATTGTAAGGAACCTCAAATAAAACTCAAATACGAATTTTTCGCACATCTTTTTCTAAACCAAACTTTTAGGGTTACTAATAGACTAAAGTAGATAATTGATCGACCAACCAAATTAATTGATCAATCAAATCAATCCATTTTAGGAAGTTGAGAAAAATCATCATAATCGACCAACCAAGTTAATTGATCGATCAATCAATGATCAACCAACATTCTTAATTGATCGACCAATTAACCTTAATTAATCAACTAATTTAATTTTCTATTCATGCAAAACTTTTTGTATAAATAGAAGTCGTATGTAACCCATTCATTTACAACTTTTAAATAGAAACATCATTAAAAAACAAATCTTCTCGTGCTTATTTCAAAAGGCTTTCATGCCACGTTCTTCATGCTCTTAGAAAGCACGACGCCTCGAACCTCTGCGAAAAATCGATTTGATCATTTATTGAGGTTTCATATAATTCATTTCCTTGTTATACAATTTTGTTGTTTTGATTTGCGGATTCCAAGTCTGTTTGGAGGATTCGTGTTATTATTTTTGCTTCTCTTTAGGATAAAAGGGAAGTGTATTGTAAGAGGTTGTGCCATCCATGTTCAAGTGATACAATTTAGTAGATTGACTAGTGTTGCCTAGTCAGAAAAATCCTAAGATGGGAGGCTTAAGTAGTGATTTTCACCCAGAGCGGATTTCCACTACAAATCATGTGTACTCTGTACTTATATTCTTGGTGCTTTATTTTTTGATCTGTGCATACATTTTTTTAAGCAATACTCTTCAACCCTCCCATATAATATTTAGTTACGATCCATAGGATATTCTTAGCATCCTTAGTACTATGTCACTCTACTCAACTTTTGATGATGCCTACTACTTGCTCTAAGGTCAGGGAGGTGCGTAGCTAGTTTCACCGGCTGTAGAAGAAGCTGAGCCTAGCCAAGCCCAGCCATAGCTTTTACTATTCTTTCATTCTATTGTAGCATGTTTTCTTCACTACTGTAGTGAGTATTTGTAGTTTAGAACTACTAGTTCCTGCTCCTCTAGCATTTACCTCTTATTGTGATTGCCATGTTTGAATGTTGCGTTTATTCCTTAGAATGGATAGTGGTGCTTGATTCATGTTTCCGTTCCCTCTGTTGTTCATTATTTTTTTCTAGCTATAATGTAGGCGTGAAAATGTCATGATTTGATTTATTTCTCATTAGACGACTGGGTATTGGGATAAGAACGTGGTCTAACCTGATTTCTGTGTGGATTAACTCTTGTTTCTGTTTACTTGTATAGATGAGTTAACCCTGTTTATGTTTACTGAATAGGAGTTAGGAATGAAGGTTATCTTGTGGTGTGAAAGGAGGTATTTACTTAGAAATGAGGGTTAGAATGAAGGATAAGGTGACAAAAGACATGTTTACCCTTGCATTGGTAGGTAAATTAGTTGATGTTTTTGTTATTTAAAAAAAAATTAGGACGTGTATTGTTGAATGGAAAGAAAAATGATGATAGAGAAGTTGATTAATATTCAAGTTAAGCAAAAAAAAAAGAAAAGAAATGAAAGGATTGATGTGGGAGATTTTTGTGCATAAACTTTATTATCTATGTGGAATGTTAGCATCTCTATATTAAAAATATATAATAGAAAATCGGTTGTGATCAATCAATTTTTTACCAAATTATCGATTGATTTATCAATTTAATGGTTTGATTAAATAAAAATTTTTTGTGAATCTCTTAATCTTCTTATGTAAGATCGACAAAAGTGATTGGCGATTTTTCTATCAATCTTACGTCGAACGAACACATAAAAAAAGAAAGACAAGGAAAGAGAGGGGGAGAGGGTGGAGAGAGTTTTTATTCTCTTGCTGTGCGTCAAATGAGAGCTCTTTCACGATCCTTATATAGAGCCAACGACTAGACGATTATAAAAATACGATAATTGATCGACTAATTAAGTCTATTGATCGATCAAAGTCAATTGATCGATCAAACTTAAGTTTTTGGTCGATCAAACTAAACTTAACTCACTGATCGACCAAAACAATTGGTTGACCAATTTTACTTTTTATCAACCAATCTAAGTCAAAATGTGGAGATTAAAAATCCGTAGCAATAAGAGGCCAAGTTTCAAATTGATTCTTGCTCGAGCCCAAACTCAAGCCCGAGTCCGAGCTAAAGTCAGAGCCAGGTCGGGGTAGGACTGGGCTTACGTGCGTACGTGGTCCCCAACCCCACTACTCACTCTTTGCTACATAAGTCATGAAAGCTAGAAACATTTTACACTCACCAAAAGGTTTTTCCACTTTCAGTATGAGAATAAAAATTTTTCATAAATCTTACTGATTTCAACGTTAATCCCCATGTCATATGTAATAATTGTATCTCGATTGATGCAATTAGACTCTAAAATCCAACACTTCTTGGGTCTCGCGAGGAATGTATCACTATCTATGAAAGGAGGTATAATTCCACTGGGTACACAAAGAAAGATTTCAAACACTCAAGTTTTTGACCATTGCTTATTGTTCATAAGCATTATTGGGTGAATTGCCCAACACGTTGTGCTCACGGTGAAGAAGGGGGCGTTTCTTTGGAAAGCCAGACGGAAATGGTAAAATGTAACCTCTGGGATCGAACTGTAAGTTCATGCCCCTCTGGAAATTTGACCCTTTTCTCGAAAACATAAAAGGATCGCTTAGAGACAGCAATCATTCAAATGCATTACCCCACACTCAAGATCACATTACAGTATTGAGTGGACCCCTACACAATTCCACAAACTCATGGAACAAGTCTTGTCAGCAACTTCATTTTCAATTTTTCAGCATGGGGCCTTTGATCCTGGGAAACTAACACAGCTCAGGTTGCTAAATAAAGAAAGAAAATAAAACCAGGATGAACTAAACTTGAATGTCATAGTGGTGCATGGTTGCCTCGTCGCGGTGTTGCTTAAGCATCGAGGAGGGGAGGACCGAAGGTGCAGGCGGATTCTCTCAGGCTTTGCTGTCATCGACAAGGACAGGCACGCAAATCCTCTCCAATCCTTTGCTCTTTTGACAGATCCTCTCATGCTTTCACAATCGATCAAAGGTGACTTTTTAGCACCTCCTTTGATCAGTCATTGTAAGTTGTAACTTACCTGATGCTAAATGCTACTATATCCCCCACACTCAACTCTGTAGCTCATAATATAGCCAAGCGCTGCTTGTATTTATCTAAGTATGGTTTTTGGTCTGATACCGAGATTACTGTCGAAATCTCAACTTGCACGAACTAATTTTTTTGGTTAATGCTGCCCTCCTGTTTTCAGAACGGAAAAAAAAGAAGCAGCCTATGATCCCATCGACTAAACCTTGTTTCGTATGGTATGATTAAAAACTTCTGATCATGGAGGGAGCATCATTTATCAAGGTCC
The DNA here is from genome assembly GCA_037157565.1 of Thalassia testudinum. NCBI lineage: Eukaryota > Viridiplantae > Streptophyta > Magnoliopsida > Alismatales > Hydrocharitaceae > Thalassia > Thalassia testudinum. The sequence continues at coordinate 20,712,075 of JAZHRO010000013.1, forward strand.
AACCCTACAGCATATACGATTGAATATAGGATGTATGGAGAAGTTCTCACACTTAAGCCCAAATTTATCACATCCTATAACAAGTGGGATATATGAAAAACTAAACACGCATTATATTGAGATGCAAATAGCCTCCGGAACGTGGCTTGGTTACATTTGGATCGAAAACATCGACTTGCGGATTGCATCTATTCTCTCATTTTGTTAATCGTAGGAATTGGATTATCCCCTTGTGAAAATTAAATGATACCCGTTGGTCACCATTTTCGTTTTCGTTTTCTTTCTTTCTTTTTTTTTTTCCTGATATTTATATCAGATCGCTAGATTTTGACTTCCGTATTTCAACCCATGAATGTAACCGTATCTAAAACAAGGAATCTTGTGATGAGCGCATCTTAAAGCTGCCACTTTAAGCAAAAGCTCCCATATAATATCTATCTCCCCATCCATCCATCCATCCATCTCTCTCTCTCTCTCCACCCACTTTTCCATCGTACCACTGCCGATCCCTCTCTACCTTCCACGTCACTCATTCCTTCCCTAACCCACTCCTCTCCTCTCCCATCAACTCATTATAATTGTTCAAACAAAAAAATAAAAACTCCTATCAATTGATCGTAATTGTTAAATAAAATCCCATCGATTGATCATACTCGTCAACAAAAATATAAAAAGATCCCAATTAATAATATCCTAAATCGGTGAATTACGTAATATTTATTGGCATTATCACCGTGATATCATTTTTTCTTATAAATTTATTTTTATTTAATTTTTCCATCCATGAAAAGGAGACAATGGTATTATATTAATTAGTATGAATGAAAAATAAAAAAAATAATGAAAAATCGAGGGAGGGATAGATATTTAGAATTTGATAATTTTTAAGTATTAACGAGTGATTGTAAGTTGTGAACCTATGTATTATTAGATGATGGTACAAATAAATCTATATGATAACTTAAGAATTGTTAAATGATGGTTCAAATAAATTAAGTATGTGAACTATATTTTTTACTGTTTAAAAAATTTTACCCATGGTATCCAAAAATATCCCAAAAAAATATAACTTTCCACCAAAAACAAATCTCATTAAAAAAATTCCCACTTTTCCCAAAACAAATCTCATATAATAGGAATAGTCTCCAATTCATTCTTAGTTACCTCTCCCTTCTCCACTTCTTAACCCTTCTCTCCTCCCTTTCACCATTATATATTTCTACTCCCAAATCAATAATATGATTGTCTATCGAGGAAAATTATGTGAGGCTTTTGCTTTATTTTAAATAAAAAATTGACAATACTTCCATAATTTATATTATTATTAATCATCAAATTCAATATAAACAAAATTTAGATTATAGATTAAATTTCATTAAAGTAAACTTTCTCGATATTTAATCAAATCATATGCTATAGTTAAATATCTAAAATTTTCAAGAACTCCCGCAACAAAGTGCAGCCAATATCACTAGTATGCATGAAGAAGGGGCAGAGGCCCATCCATGTAGAGTTATTATCTTCATGTTTTAAAAACAAGCCTCCAAGAAGGTAATATCTGGAAATAGCAACATAGGATGGCAACTGTATGCCACTAACGATGCCCAAGAATTTTCGAAAACTATCTATCTCATCCATGGAAATTGAGTAGCCACAAATCAAAGAAGCAGATCTAGGAGTCCATTCATCATTGTTTAGAGAATAAGATTAAATTCATCACCCCCACATAAAATTCATGCATACGCAATATATATAAATAAATAACATTAAATGGGTACACCCTATGTTAATTAACATATACATTGCATACACATTCGTTCAAATCATACATACTTCAGAATGAATAAATATAATATATACCTCAACGAACTGCAATAAGAGAGGTGGTTGGCCCGAGCAACCTAAATGCAATTGAAAAAAGTCAATGTAATTAATATAATTATAATTTAATTTAAATACAAAAAAGGGGAAGATAGCGGGGGAGGTGGAAAGGGAGGAGGAGGACGTGTTGATGATGGAAAGATGATAGGGAAAGGGAATGGGAAAGATGATGGGGGAGGGTGGGGAGGAAGATAACGAGGGAAGGGGAGGTGGGGGCGATGGTTGCAAGGGAGGTGGCCAGCTGCTGGAGGGTAGGGGGTGTGCTCGGTAGGGGGTAGGTGGTGGGGAGGAGAGGAGGAGGTGATCGTGCATCGGTGAGGGCGGGGGAGGGAAGTTGGAGGAGAGGGTAGGGATGAGGGGGTGGATGGTTTAGGAAGAAAGATGGAGGAGGTGTCTTGCGTAGGAAGTATATTTGACCATTTACGATGGTTAAAGCTGTTGCCAAAGGTCATTGATTAGCATGTGCTCGCGAGACGAAGTTTTCGCTCACTTGTTAATGTGACGATTAATTACCATTGGCAATGATTACATACCTGTCGTCAATTGTCAAAAATTAAACCTTAAGGATTTAATTGTGTGGTTACCATGAGGATTGCGATGGTTATCTAACCACCGTCAATAATAATCAGCGACTCAAACGTATTGCGATGACTTACAATTAACCGTTGTCATTGTTCACGAACAACGATTTTATGAATTATCGCATAGTCGCCCATAAATTTTAGTTCAAAGTTATCATAGCGACTTACATACTAACTATTTGCGATGGTTAAAAGTTAAACTGTATATTGACTATTTGCGATGGTTAAAGTTAAACCATCGCAAAAAATAGATTATTGGCAATGGTGTCGAGCTCATCACTGATTATTCGTTGCCAAAAATTAATTTTCTAGTAGTGAGTAAGTGATTCTCAAAGATTCTAGACTAATAATTCTTTGCAAGTAGAAATTCATAAATAGGTAGAAATGTATAATCTATAGTGCATAATATTGAGAACAAGAGGAACTGAGTGAGGAAGATGGAAACCATACTATTACATAATAGTAGAAGCAAAGGGAATAAGTTATAGTACGTACCAAAGCATTTGAAAAATTGTGTAGCCAAATGTGGACTTGCAATGATTCAAAGAACTTGCCTAAAATTCATATGAAAAAGCAGTAACTTGTGAAACGAAGACTTGGTGAAATGTTAAAAGAATAGATAATAACACATCTGGTATAAAATATTTTTAAGAATTTGATCTAAATTTTTACTAGAAGAGATAATAGTAATATTGTCAACAAAAGTTCTAATAAAGTTCTAGGTATAAAAGACCATGACGGTTACAATTGTAAAAGAAGGCGTAACAAAAACATCTAAAGAAAGCTATATATTGATTTCTGCTGATGATTTTCCTCCATTGTGTTTTAAATCTATTAGCATGATCACTCCTAATAGTAAGCTTAGGATGGTCCAGCCCAATAGCTTTGGAGTGTGGAGGTAGACGCGGTGACGCTTTAATATTTATAGAATCAGTTGAATTTTCACCTCCATCATACTGACGATGGCACTGTTCGATCATCGAGATGAAAGTCATAGCCATACTAACAAATAATATTAAATATATCTTTTTCCACATGGTGGTTTTAGTCGAAAAGTTGCTAATTCGAACAATAGGAGAAATCAATCGCTCTATAGGAGTTAATGGAAAGTAAGGTCGTTAACCATAATCACTAACATTTTTCATTGCAAAATCTATAATTAATTTTTTTCGCAAATCTAATACCACTCCGACCCTAATATCCAATAACATCTACAACATTACAAGAAACCATTTATTCATAAGAAAAGGAAATGGGAATCCTTTTATTAGAATGCGTAGACATAACGTGAAGATACTCCCCTTACAGAAACTCATTGCTCGAATGTTGATTTCCATCTCTTTCACCTCCCTTAGTAGAAGATCCTTGCTCGAATGTCCATTTCCATCCCTTTCACCTCTCTGGGTGGAAACTAATGGCTCGAACTTTCACTTCTATCCACCTTGCTTACATCACATGCAACTTTACTCTCATTGCATTTAAAGTGACAAATGACACTCTGTGATGCCAACACCTCACCAACATGATTTGTAGATTTAACATCACCTGCCCCGCTTGCAGCACATATGGTTTTGCAAAAAGTGAATCTAAGCTCTTTTTTTAAATGATTGAATTGTATTGAACCTCCTGAAGATGGGGCAACAAGGGGTGGGCGGTAGAGGTACCAAATAGGTCGGGTCAGGTTGGACCTGACCTGTTTAATCCAAACTCGTTAATAGTCGAGTCGGATTAGGTTATAGACTTGTTTACTAAATGGGTCCACTAACCTCAACCCGAAACTGATTCATTTAAATTTCTAAAACCTGATTCGTTGAACCCATTTAATTAAATAGGTTAAACGAGTTTTGTGGGTAGGTCATGTGTAAATAAATTTAGCAGGTTTGATGGTTTAAATGAGTGAATGTATTGTTAAATGGATTTGACAAGTTTACGTAGGTGAATGAGTTGTTAAATGAATAGGTTAAATGAGGAAACGAATACAATGAATTAATCGAGTTGGACAAGTAAAATTGATCAATATATTTAAAATAAAATCTGATTTGTACATTAACAAGTTAAATAAATTTGAATTCGCATGGGAGGGGAAGGAAAGGAAGGGAAGGCGGACAAGGAGGAGGAGGAGGATGCGAAAAAGAAATTAGCACGTGAACTTTTAATATTGAGAAAGGTTATTATTTTTTTGCCACTGCATTAAAATAAAGTTGATGGACTGTCACTTGACAATGGACACTTGGTGAACGTAGGGCAACATTTTCCCCATCGAAGGCTACTCAATTCCCGCTGAGAGCTCTTACCCCGGTTCCCATCCCCACGACCATCCCGTCGCTGCCCTCGCCGTCACCCTCCTCGAGCCCTCGTGACCTCACTCTCCCTACGCGCCTCCTCCCCCCTCCTCAGGAGAACCCGAAGCCTCCAATGGCCTCCACTAAGGTCAACTCTCTCGCTTACCCCCCCCGCCACCCCCCTTCCCCCTCTCCTCTCCCTCTCCCTCTCTAAAACCCTTCTCGGCATCTCCACCAATGATGGGAAGTAGGAAGGGTTATTCTCTCCTCTCATCTCAATCTCTCGATCACCATGCCACCGTCGTAACTAGGGTTTTAGAGGACCACAAACCGTCGCTTGCTTTTTTCCCGCAACACCGATCTCCTTTCGTCTGTTGATCGACTCGGCATCTTAACTCCGTTGGTTTCCATTCTCCTGCAGGCCGACGATCGAGGTTCCGCGGGAGCGAAAAGGTCGAGAAACGGCGGTAAGACGAGAAATACATTTCACCGATCACCGTTTAGTTCTAGATGGAATGGCATCTCTGGCTGCGTTTGATCTCGCGTACCTGGTGCCCCGTCGCGGTTTAGACTCTCACTTTGCTGTTTTAATAGCTCGGTTTGTAAACGGAGTTCGAGTTACACAAGTTTGTAGAAGCTAGATAACCACCCCTACTATTGGCACCGACCAAATTGCAGCAAACTATGCTCTAACGAATAGGCGTTTTATAAGCGGCGGTCGTGCGGAGTTCGTGAAATTGCAGTTTCCAATGTGCACCTTAGAGTAGTAGCAAATTTGAATTTTGCGGAAAGAATTTGTTGGTAGATTTGTGTTTTATTCTGGTTCTCTCTCATTTAGAGAGGGCACTGTGGGATTGCATGACCCTTGAATGAAGCTTGCTTTAGGTCACAGAGAGAATGACGATGTTGAGATACCCGTCCCATTTCTAACTTTTGAATGCCACCGAAGCGAATTGGTTTTAGGTTGCCTACTTAATATTTCGAATTTGACAAATGGTATTGGAGCCATACTGCTCTACATGGCAGGGATTTAATTTCGAAAGTCAAGTATTAATGTTGTTTGCATATTGAAATCGAGAAGGCTACTTGTGAGGGATGTTTGTGCATCGAAAATGGGCTTGCATATGAAAATAAAAGTAGTTCATGGTAGATGTTTGGTTTCTTCATTTAAGTTAGTTGGGTTCAGATTGGATGCTCTCACAAGCAGTTCTAATAATAGTTGTATGGATGAATGGAAAATCGTGTCTGCATGTCGAGTAGTTTTTGTTGGAATTTTATGGAATGGGCTCTTAACCTGGCAAAGAAAGTCGGTGATTGTTTAAATAGTTTCGATAAAAGAACAAAGATATGTTGCCGTATCGGCCTCTTAGAGCTAGAGGTTTAGAATGACTTGATAAGAGTTTTCCTGTTAGTATTGACATGCTAGTTTTTAATTGCATGCAGTACCATTGCAGTCGGGTTTGAAATAGCCATACATGTAGCACTATTTATAGTAGATCTTTTTCTAATAGAATCATTCCAATTTCCATCCACCATATAAATCTTTTATAAGTTATGGCTGGTGCTATACAATTGCTTCTCACTATGCTTATTATTATTATGGATCATGATAAACAGTAGGGAAGAAAAATTCCGAGGGTTCAATTTGACATTGGTCTGTGACTTAATGTTTTCATGAATGGTTGCTTCTTAGGGAACTGGTTGATAGATATCCTGCTTTGACAATTTACTTCTTCGTGCTTGCAGCTCCTCGAAATGAAGGGGATTGGACCTGTCCCCAGTGTGGAAATGTAAACTTCAGCTTTAGGACAGTTTGCAATCGTAGTAAATGTGGTGCTCCCCGTCCCTCTCCAAGTCCAGTAAGCTGATAGTCTTTACCATTCATATTGTCCCAATAGCATTTAACTTATGCTGTGCATATCGACTTAATAATTTTTGGCTGCATTCAAATGGTTTTCATGAGCTTTGTCATGAAAATAATGTATTTTAGAGGATGTTTTTATTGTTGTGAACCTTTTAACAATCTCCTGATTGCTGGAATGGGTGTCAAAATGTTTGTTGCAAAAGTGATTTTTTTTTGGTAGTCTAGTCTAAAGCTACCAAAGCGAGGAAGAAGGTGTTATGGCTGGAAAAATTCAAGTTTTACATAAAAATGCATTTTGTAGATGCCAATTTTAAGCCGTCAAAATTGTAGAATAAGGTCCTTTGTCCATAATAACCTTTTTTGCGGTGTGATATACATTGAAAGTATCTCTCCATAGTTTATCAGTTATCCACCTGATGAACGTAGGGTTGTGGTAAGACGCTGCTCTGGGTTTTTGAAAAGATTCTTTATATTGCTATGTTGTATTTTTGCCTGAACAAAGGATTCTGCCAATCATTTGTAAAATATATACGTTTCAAATAGTCTTAGAATTATCATGAATTTCTACTACTTTTGGGAGGATTTAGAAGGGGGATTTGAGATAGTGTGGATATGTGGGTGACGTCTCTTGCAGGTTTTAGGTATTGGCTTGAGAGGAATAGGTTTGTTTTTAGGGGGACCCCGGCTGTATATTGATAATATTTGGAGGGAAGCCTCGTATCTCTTTGGGTTGTGGTTAGCTTCCATGTAATGTCCTTGCATTATTGGTGGTTTTTGGGAAGCAATGAAGTGGATGGTTACCAACCTCTAGTAGCCATCCTTTACCTTTCAAAAACAAACAAAGAATTACCATGAGATCTATGAATTCTAATCCAATCCTGTATTCCTAGTTTTCTATGTACTCTCAGGCTTCAGTGCATGCATACACAGTATTGCCATTTGGCTGACTGCTCAACTGCAAAGATTTGGGAATATTTAGAATGGAGCTTTCTATTTGGTTTGGTGAAAGATCAATGTTTTGTTTTATCAATGAGAATGTCAAATATCATAATATAGATGCGATTTTACTTTCAAAAAAAAAGATGCGGTTCTATTTTGTTTGAGGAGGATGTGACAAGGTAAAAAATTATTGAGATGGGCTCTGTCCAGAATTTTTTGTTGTAATAAAGTTCTTGAAGTTTAGTTTATTATTATTTGTTAGGAAGGTGCAGATGTGTGAAGAGAAATGCCTCATACAAAATTAAAATGCCTTTCAGGCTGTATAATTATCAAATTAAGGTAGATAAGACTAAAAGGGAGTCATTTGGGTGTAACGTGGTTCTTCATGTCAGTTTCCTTTCCCACTATAATTGTGATCAACATTTTGTTTATTTTAACATTTTTTTTTAGGTATTTTTGGCCTTAATGTCCGTGTGGTTAAAACATTGACTTAAATTCTATTTGCTGCTTAAAATTAAAACATCTTTTGTTATAAATTCTGAGACCTGAAAATGTTTATGGAAATGTGGGATCCATTGCAGAAAGGATGATATCCTATGGAATGCTTAGACATTTATTTTATCTTGATTGAGCAAAGGGGATAAGATGATTCTAAGAACTCGTGGGTGCAACTAGTGTCAAAAGAAGTCATGGTTGTGAATGACAAAAAGGCATGAGTTCAAGGGACGTGATCAGGCAAGTGTCATTTGATAGAATGGGATGATACCATAGAGTCACTCATACCATGTCATTTTAGTTGTAGGTTAAATTAGTTTGCTTTGGTTGATGTAGCAAGTGTGCGTGACTATTGATGAACATGCCAAGGGAAGACAAGTTGTATAAGGAAGGGAAAGTAGCACAAAGTGCACTAGGTTTCCTAAGATTTTGGATGTGCCAAGATGTGTCAAGGGTGATGCAGGATGGAGCATGCCATATGGGGTGTTGGAGAGGAATGCACTACTATGTATAGAGAAGAGGTGGGATTAAGTAATATGGAAAGATTTGCATAAAAGGAAGGGATACTTGAGTGAATATCACTTAATTTTTCAAAGGAAAAAGATTTACATAAAAAGAACAGAGATCAAATGCAAACATAGGAGATTTGTTTTTAACAGTCACAAAGAGAGGAAATGGAGATTAGGAGGATGCAGTGTCGTCCAATATTACTTTCATTTTAAAAATATTTCATTATCTCTATCGGGGTAACACAGAGTTCTTTACTTTTAAGAATCATTTAATAAAGAATATGAAAAGACTTCTATAGCATCAAGAACAATGTTTTTGGCTTTTTTGTTTGTATTTTTGTTGTTTACCTTTTGTTTTAAGAATCAGCTGTACTTTTTCCGAATCCTTTTTGTAATGAGGATTTGATTTTCACAATGAAGTATCTTACTCTATTCTTCTAACTTGTTATCAGAGTTGTTCCTTGATCGGCATCTATATTTTCTTTGTTCCCTTCTTTTTTTGTTCTTCACCTAGAAAACTAAGAAAAGAGCTTGGTTCTCTAAAATTCAATTTTCATTAAAGGTCAAGAGGAGATCAATCTACATTGATCTTGGTGGTGCATAGCCATCTCTAGTGACACAGTAGTTGCCAACCCATCTTAGCTGACCTTTCTGGCCCTTGGATGCTGCTGTTCAGTTTGAGTAGGCCTTCATGGACCCTTTGATGTTGCTGTCAAGCCTAAGCAGGCCCCTGAAGGCTGCTGGTAGTCTTGGGCCTATACTTCATGGCCATAGTTGGCCCTAAGGAGGCCAGCATAGGGCCCCAACTTCCATGGGTTTCTCATATATATGAGTTTGAGATCAATGGAGGTATGTGTTGGTTTAGCTCCCACCATATTAGCTTCTTGAGGAGATTTTTAATATACTTCCTTGGAGAAGCAGTTTCTAGGATTGAAGGTATTTGTCGTAGATTTCCACCGATGAAAAAACGATGGGTGCTTTTGAACAAGGTCATGGTTCTTATTTGGTTGCATGGAAGGATGTTTGTAGGTCCTTTCATAAAGGAGGCTTGGGGGTTTGTCATTTATGTACTATGAATGAGGCTTTACTTGCCCAGTGGTGTTTGATTGTGATGGGTGGCGACGACCACTTGTACTTGTTTGCTCCAGGCTATTTATGGTGAAGTTTTGGATTGGGGCAAATGGGGGATTATTTTAGGTGGTGAGTCATCTTTCTGGCGAGGTTTGACCTGTGTTTTTCCACGTCTCTAGGAGTTCTTTTTTCCCAGAACGGGCTCTACTGAAGGCTCTTTCTTTTGGAGTGATCCTTTGCATTCCATCAGACCTATAGTATAGTCATATCCTTATTTATATGGTTTGACACATGCTCCCATGGCTTCTTCTTTGGATTGTTGGTATGGAGATACTCATTTTGGTGGATGGACACCAGGTTTTTTTGGGGTTGATTGTTTGCAGCTAGGGAGGTGGAGTTCTTGTAGTTACTAGAGGCTATCTAGGAATTTCCTTGGCGAGGGATGTAGAGGATGTGTAGGAGTGGGCTAATCACTAATGGTGCTTTCTAAGTAGCCAAGGCTTACGGGGCGCTCTGTGGTCTGTTGACGGTTTTGGGACGGAGAGTTTTTTTCATGATTTCAGGCTTCTTTTGATTGCCAAAGCTCCATTGAAGGTGCGATTTTTCACATAGGAGATGTGCCGAAGGTTTCTTGTCACAAAAGCTAGGAGACAACAATGGTTGTTGTTGAACTTCCTTTCTTTCTAATGAATATAACTGGGTGAGTACCTTTAAGGCACTCTGCCTTTTCACTTTCAAAAAAAAAAAAGGTTGTTGAACTTGTGAGCTTTATGCTCGTTTTGTGGTGCGACTGTTGAAGATGATGATAACCTCCTTGTTTTGTGCTCTTTTTCAAGGGCAGTTTGGGAGGAGTTCAATGGATTGATCTAAAGTCATCCAATGAGTTTGAGTAACAACTACTATTTGTTCATGTAGAAGAAGCAATATGCACGCTTGGGAGACTGGAAAATGCTACAATGTTAATGTTCGATAGAACGATGCTAAACAATGTGGAAGACAACTGAGTGAGCCTTTGAATTAGCTAATTGTACTTTGCTTTAGCAATTACTAGTTAGTCCCGTCCTTTGCAATGGGAATGCAATCCATAAGGCCAGAAAACCATGTTTAGCTCCTATTTCTACTTAAACAAAAACCATCAAAACAGAAACATTCTTTAAATTTCAATTGCCAAAGCCTTTGATAAGGGATAAGAGTCAAAACTTCAATGATATTATATTTTTGGAGGTTCATAGTATTTTACAGATAGATTTTTTTTTCAAAGCATATAATTGACATAGAGGAGTCAATAGTTTGACATTTCAAAACTTGACCCCATCCATGCATAGCATAGTATTTAAGTTATAATCATCTATGAAGGATGCACTTGCTACAGATAAATTTATATAAACAAATGATCAAATAATGTAAACATAACCATGAAATAATCTCCAATGCAAGAACTATACAATTGTTAACCATCATCTACTAACCACTGTCATATTTTCTATTACATCCTCTATTAACCATCATACTATCTGTCATCCAAACTAAACAGCCAAGCTCATATAGTCATATTCCCTATTAAATTCTTTAACCATTGTCTTTATCTATCACTTATTCAAAACCATGAAACATTAATATAAAACGATACAAGACAATTCAACTTTCTGAATTCAGTTCAACCGTAAAACAGTGCATAACTAATTTGAAATTGGAGTAAGAAATAAAAAACACCCAAAATGTATGGTACTCATCATCACCAATGAAGCTCCGAATAGATCTATGTGGATTGGAATATGGCTTGTATAATTGAAGCTAGCTACTTTAATTGGAGCTAAGATTTAGAAAACATTCAGATTAAAAGATTCCTGCAGCATACTTTTATAGAGCTGTTTAGCATACATTCTCAATCTTGTTACATGAAAAGTGGGTATATATAGTAGTCTAGTAGATACATAGTAGCTTGGATGACTAAAAAAGTTCATCTCCTCGACTTACCTAACCTTACCACCTCAGTGCATCTCTGTTCTTCCCGTGGCCTTCTGATTCCAATCTGTTATTAACTTTTTACAAAATCCCCATTACTTTATCTCATTTCTCCACCTCATCTCTATTCTATATCTCGATCTTACGACCTCCCTGATTTTCCTGTTGACCATAACCATGTCAGAAATGAAATTCCTGCAAATAAAATTTAAGTTTATGGTGACTTCCCCACTCAAAAGGAAAAATTATTATCATAATTAGACTTTTTTAGATAGCAATCGACATGCACAAAATTGTAATTCATACAATAGACTTGTAATTCCATTTAAACTTGATATTAGTGGCTTACAATACCAAGATCATTGATGTCAGTTGGTGCTAGAGTGTAGGCCATTTCTTGAGTTGTATCCTGCAAGTGCCACTCTTCCTCCATTGTTCCACACCTCCACAAACATCCCGTAGTACCACCTATATCACTCCTAGGAACATGGTTGCAGATTTAGCAAGACATTTCACATGTTAGCCTCTAATGGCTTATCATTCCTACATATTGGAAATTCCATAAAATAGAGCCTTTTAAAAGACCAAGTGGAGAATAGAAGAGATTTAACATTGGTTGAGACATTAAGGCTGCGCGTGGCAGGGGGATAGTGCTATACCGGGATAAAATTGGAGTGGAATAAGTATAAGAAGGTATTTGGTTGGTGGAATTGTAATGATTGGTAGGATTATTAATGATTGGTATGTTGGTTTTGTGAGAGAGGAGAGAGTTAGTGGGTTTTGATGGGATAGTTGTTAAATTTTTTTTTAATTTAGAAAATTAAAAAACTCTTTTTTTTTTTAAATTTCTCTCTCTCTCCATCCATTTTCTCTCTCCCACCCCCACCCCCTCGGTAACCCCCCTCCCACCCCACCTTGGAACCCACGCTCCCCCTCCCCAATCCCACCCCAATCCACCCTGATAGCCTGTATCCCACCCGTAAGCCTGAAGCCAAATGCAGCCTAAGTGTGCTTGATGGTGTACCCTCTTTGTCGGAAGAGCTTGTTCTCTACCTCGGGCTGAAACTGAGCATTCCAAAACCACAAAGAACATCACATGATTAGTTGAAGAACAAAAGAACAAACAACAAAAGTGAAATTGAAGAAGTTAGTAACTACGATCACTTCTAATAATTGCCATCAGCTCTGAGATGCATCACATTGGGAAAAAATAGTAAAAAAACAACTAGATGTGCTTTTCCTCCCACCAACTTCATTAGACTAAACACCATGTCAAGGCATCAAAGCATCACCACCATGCTTTTCTGCCATGTGATTGTCGAAGAGGTTTTCGGAGAAAGCAAGAGTTCTTTTGGTTTATCTTTTATTCAACAAATTGTGAGCATGAGAGTTGAAAGGGGAAGAAAGGGTTACAGGAAAAAGTAATCAAAGCGAGAACGTGAGAACATAATAGGAAGGAAGATGGAGTTGGCTTTGTTGATTTGGGACTTGAAGGAACACAAATCCAAAAAAGGAGAAAGACCACCATTTGGTAGGAAGGAGCAGAGCTCCTTTTTCTGTGCTACTAATTGGCACTTGAAAATGACAACACCCTTCATGGGACTACCGACTTGGAATGTAGCAGCACTGCCGTTGGTGCTTGAGTTTTCGTTGTTGCTGTGATTGAAACCATCGGAGAATTCCATGATGGTTGGTACCTTTCCTCCACACTCAAGGGCACCCATATGCTGGTCTGCCAATCAAAAGAGAAGCCCTTATTGTTATTTCTTTGGTGGAATTGGTGTAGTACGGAGTACTTGGGATGGGCAGTGGTTGATCTCTGTGGTGAAGAGGAGAGAGATGAGTTGGCAGTGGTGGACGATCTGGGCATGTGGATCATTCCAGATTTGCAAGGGGAGGGTGGGACAGGGTCATGGGGCCATGAGGTGAGCTCCTTGGTGTTGTCTGAGAAGTAGAGGGTGACATGCTAGTGGGAGGGGGTGATGGGACAATGGTCATAAGCTTCATGAACTAAGAGGAGGAGATCTGAAGGCTGTAACAGCTATGGAGAGGAATTGGTGCATTAAGTGGGCATGAACATGACAATTGTCCATCTAAAAATGACATCTGCCGTCAGGGTACCGTGAGGTAAGGGAGTGATCTTTCGCAATGGTGTGGGAAACTTTACGACGAGGGAGGTGAAGAACATTTCAGCACATGGTGAAGGTGAAGAGCACCACGTTTTAGATTATATATAAGATATTAGTGTCACCCAATGTTCCTGATGTGGTCATACTGTGTTTGCCTAGTCTATCTTCCATGCTTGGCCCAATAACTATCCTCAATGTGAAACGACTTGCAATAGAAATTACAAGGGGGATCCTTAATTGTGTGAACCACGATGACATCTACAACCTCTTGTGGGTGTAGCACCATGATCTATGCCATTGGTAGCAACCAAAGCAGAGGTCTAAGAATCAGGTGCTCTGGGCTAAAGGGTAATTACAGGCCTTCTCATGCAGCTATACGTAGGGATGCTATTCTGTTGGATTTAGGTTAGGTTTGGCTATGCCTAAACCCATACTCACAATCTAGTTATGCCCTACCCATGTACTCATAGGGTATTTAAATCCAAACTCACACCCATTTATCCATTTGGTATCCATGAAGTGTTATGGAATCCAAAATAATATGCAAGCCATTCTCAATATAAACTATATGTCTTGTCCATGAGGAAGAAGTTTCATAATGTTTGACGCACAAAGATAGGAAAACTATAAGTTCATAACCAAATAAGTACTACATATTTTCTGCAACATGGTATAAAGCATTTAGAAAACATTAATCACACACATGTATACACACATGCGCATATATTTATCACGTAAACGGGTTGGTTAAGTGGCTAAACTCTCAAATCCCCTACCCATACCAATTCATGTTTTTAAACAGAAACCTATATCCATTTAAGAACTAAATGGGTTAGTTCTAGCAGCTTGAATTGGATTGGGTTTGGATTGGGTGAATTGAAATGGACATCCCCAGCCATATGCATCCTTTAAAGTAGGTAGATCTAGTATGGTTAACATCTGCAATCAAACAACCACTTATTTTGGTCCCAAACTTGTAGCAAAGTGCCCAAGCATCATCTTAGTGACTAGTGAGATAAGCCCTCCGTATCACACATGAATGAATTGGTAATAAGCATTTAAGCTTCTTGAATGTAGTTTCATGATAGCTAAATGATGCTGGGAGAGAATTTTGCGCTCTTGTTTGAGATGGGTAACCTTGTGAGAATTCTAGAAGGCCCTACTCGAATTCTCATAGGAGTATTTATTCTGTTGATTTCCCCATACCAGCTTGGTCATTTTGTAATATGTGATCTCATCTTTGGTCTTTGGATGGCTGTTCATAATCCAAGCACAAACTTGGTGCTATCCCTTTTTCAAGTGGAACACTTGCTAAATTTTCTTTAGAAACAACAATTCAACCACTGATAGTGGCCTTATCAATCCAAGTTTCATAGCCTGCTGCGACCTTGTCCAATGCAAATTCTCACAGCCTTGATGAAGATTTAAATGAAAAATGCAAGATTTCTTGGTGGAGAAGAAAGGAGAAACAAGGAGGGGTTAGAATTTTCATCAAGGATTGTTGCTTTGATACCTAGTTAGAAGAACCAAGTTGCTTGGTTATTGAGATGCTTTTAGTTTAAGTAGGGTATTTGAAAATTGGATCTTTCATTTGCCGATGCTAACTGTTTACTATTTTGGTTCTCTTTGCTAGAGTGTTGACCTCAAGCTAGAGACATTTTTTTACTTGCCATAGGTGTTAACTTATGGTGTTGGGAATGGGGGGTGGGAGGTAGAAAACAATTGCATCTTATGGGGATTAACACCATCTAAGAGTCAACACATCATTAAGTAATGTTAGGCAAAACCTGGATTTCTTACCACTTGTTGAACCTAAGGTTGTCAAAGGTGCAGATTGAGGCAACCCTTAGGATCCTAGCATGGACCTAAGAAAATTGAGGTTCAAGGAAAATTATTTTTTTAGGGCCGTTTAGGGCAAATTATCCCCTCCCAAAGATGAAACTATATATATATATATATATATATATATATATATATATATATATATATTGAAAAGACAGAGATAAAAGCTTGAAATATTCCTCAAACTATATACATGATCTCCTATAGAATAACAATATACTTAAAACTAGGATTAATAAAACTAGTTCATTATTTATTTATTTGAAAATAACCTGTTAATATAAAATGTAAGTCCCTTTTCCAAAAAATATAAGTCGGGAAGAATGTTCAATCTATTATTCCTTGGAAACCTTACATTTCTTTATATATAGAGAGATGTGGGTAAAATACAGAAGAGGACCAAAAGAATAAGAGAAAACATAAAGAGTTCAAATAAAGCAAATAAATAAAAGGGGATATCTTGTAACACTCCCCTTCCAGTTGGAGCATAGATATCTATCATGCTCTGCGTGTCATAGAAAATATCAAAGGCAATTTTGCTTAATGGCTTTGTAAAGACATTTGGCGTTTGGTCCTCTGAAGTAACTGGAGTTGTGTAAATAACTTCATTCTGGATAAGGTCTCTGGTGTAGTGACAATCTATCTCCACATGTTTCATGTGCTTATGAAACATAGGATTATTAGCAATTTATGTGGCTATAAGGTTATCACACCTCATCTTCATAGGTTCCTCTATTTGCACATGTAGATCTCGTACAATAGACTGTATCCAAACCATCACTGTTACTGTTTATCATAGCACAGTATTTTGATTCATCACTGGATCTAGATACCACAGTCTGTTTCTTGCTCTCCCAACTCACTAGGTTTCCTGCTACATACGTACAAAACCTTGTAATAGACTTGCGATCAGCAAGACATCCAATATAATCTGCATTAGAGTATTTTACAATTGTCATAGGACATCCCTTATGAAACAACACTCCATGGCCTGGTGCTTTCTTTAGATATTTGAGTACTGACATTGTAGCATTTCAATGCTGCTTAGTCGGCTTCTTTATAAATTGACTAAGCCTTCCAACGGTAAGTGAGAATCAGGCCTAGTAATAGTAAGGTAGAGGAGCCAAGGTTCGAAATGTCGATTTCGATGCCATGCCGATGAAATTCCAAGTGTGCCCTCGGCATGCCGTGGAAATGGCCGTTTTTCGATGGGCATGCCCATCCTGAGGGCATGCCGATGCATACCAACAAAAATAGGAAAGTTAATTAAAAAACCAACAGCAACTTCGACATGGGCACCAATTTCGCCAGCATGCCGATCGTGCCAACGGCATGCTGACGATATTCCTGTAAATCGACGTTTTCTTCATGTTGACACGACCCTTGCTCGGAAATGATCTTGCCGACGGCATGCCGTCTGCATTTAAATCAATGAGAGGAGCTTCCCGATTAACTGTCTGTAGCTTCTGCTTTCCATAGGTTCTACATAAACATCAAATAAGTGCACCTGAGGATCCATGGGACGATTAGTCACCTTGGCTTTTAGCATCCCAACCTCCTTAAGAACATCCAGCGCATACTTCCTCTGGCTCACTATAATGCCATCTTTTCCTTTAGCCACCTTAATGCTCAAGAAGTAGTGCAGAGATCTCATATCTGTCATAACAAATTGTGCTGCCAAATTCTTCTTGACCTGTAAAATCCCAGTGGTATCATCCCCTGTGATAATAAGGTCATCAACATAAACAAGGAGTACAATCACTCCCCTATTTGTTTTCCTAGTAAACAATGAATGATCAGATGTAGATCTCTTCAGACCCATGCCTTCCACTACCTCAGATAATTTTTGAAACCATGCACGAGGAATCTGCTTGAGTCCATAAATTACCTTCTTTAGTCTGCGGACATACTCCCCCTCAACCTCAAAATCAGGGGGCTGCTGTATATATACTTTTTCTTGAAGATCACCATTGAGGAAGGCATTCTTCACATCTAGTTGGTGGAGATCCCAGTCTTTGTTGGCTGCCACTGAGGGAAGAATGCGAACAGTCGGAAGCCTCGCCACAGGAGAGTGTCAAAAAGGTTCACTCTATAGGTCTGAGTGAAGCCTTTTGTCACCAAGTGAGACTTATGCTGAGAAATAGATTTGTCAGGATTATATTTCAAGGCAAAGGCCGACCGGCATCCAACCACTTGAGACCTGTAGGTATATAGGTAAGCTCCCACGTGCCACGAGAATGAAGAGTCGCCATCTCGTTCATAGCCTAATGCCATACGGGATCGAGCGTGGCCTTGTGGTAAGTAGTCGGTACTGTGGACACCATAAGAGTCGTAGTAAAGGTAGCAAAGGTGGTACTAAGACCATTACACCGAAGCACTAGTGACATGATACCGTGCACAACTACGAGGTACCTTGCTAACTGCTATAGGAAGATCAATATCATCATCTGTAGCAATTGGAACATCATCCTCAGGGACACTATCAGAACCTGTAGAGCCATCATGAGGCATAGAGTCATTAGTATCATCAACACATGTTTGTGTAGGGGAGGATGATGGCGTTGTAGTAGGGGAGGGGGGATAGTGATACGTCGTCGATGTCACTGGAATTTGATATACCACTGGTTGATCTTTGAACTTACTATCACCTGGATCCTATGTAATCAAGGCTATCGCCTCAGCTTATCGGGCTACCGGGCCAGGCGCGAAAGCTAAAGGTCGCTTTGTAGCTATTCCAGGCTAGGGGCTTCGTCCAGGGCATCGCCTAGTCGCCTTTTTTGTCGCTTGGGTCGCCTTGCGCCTTGTCACCTTGCTCCTAATTCACTCTAGGTAAGATCATAAAACTCTTATTTGGTCTTAAGTTACATATATTATAGGTATGCTTATGTTATATATTATTATATATACATAATATATACATACATATATGCTATTGACAACCTTTATATGCTCAAGTTTGCCTTCTCTTCCTAACTTAGGTTATTGTTTGTCTATTAAGGCATGTATGTATAAGTTATACATATACATTATTGTATGTCTATAATGATATAATTATGATATATTGTAGTTTAACGATGTATGTATGTATATATTTGTTATTGTCTACAACTGTCTAATGATATATAACAATATATGTATAAGTTATGGTATTAAGTTTATATTATATTGTAAATATAGCGTATTATAATACATGTTATTGTCTTGAGTACGACTTAGAGACAACCTTTTGGGTTAGCATTTGTGGGCCATTGGTGGATGCCTCTACCTTGAGGAAGGCCTTCGTTATTGTAGTGCATTTGGCTTAAACTCAATGGAGTGGGAGTCTCAATAGAGGGAATGCTTTATTATTAGGATGTTCTTTGTAATTTTTGGTGTAATTAGCTCCTTTTATTAATGCAGTAGAGGGTTAACATCTATTGTTAACCCTTCTTTTCTTCTTTAAAATAAATACATGTCACTACCTTGTTTTAGTGGATACATATGATATATATTTTGGTTGTTTATTTTGGTTTATAATTATAAATGTAATATATATGTTGACATATTGTAGGATAATATAAATATATATGTTATTGTTACTTAAATATGATAGGATCATTATTTTTTCGTTCACTTAAATAGTATTATCATATGTTTCTTATGAAAGTCAATATTACCATATGAGTTTTTTAGACATATTCAATATTTTAAGAAATAAAATGATTTATCACCTCAATTCAATCGGGCAATCGCCTTTTTGTAGCCTCTTGTCTTGGGCGATTAAAGGGCATGTCGCTTTGTAGCTACCTAACGCCTTGACAGCTTTGCCTGGATCCGCAAAGGATTGAGTAGGTACTGGAATACGTGTGAAATTACCAAACTGAATAGGTGGCATGAGAATAGGAGCATGCTGAGAGGATATGTCCTGTGGTATAAATGACAATTGTTTTGCACCGGTAGAGAAATATGGTACAACCTCATGGAATGTAACGTCTGCATTCACATAATGTTTCCTAGTGAGATGATCATAGCACCTGTATCCTTTCTAGGTATGAGTATATCCCCAAAATATACATTTGGTAGCTCTTGGTGCTAACTTATTTTTGTAAGGTCCAGTAATACGTGCAAAGGCAACACAACCAAAAGTATGGGTGTCACTAGAAAAAGGTCACGGTTAGGATGTAGAATCTGCTAGGGAATTTGTTCTGATAGCACAGAATTAGGCATTTGGTTAATCAGATAGCAGCTCGCGAGCACTGCATCACCCCAATACATCTGGGGTACATTGTGATGTATGAGAAGAGTTCTTGCCATATCTAAAATATGCATGTGCTTCCTCTCAGCTATCCAATTCTCAGCTATCCAATTCCTCTCAGGTACTGTTGGGATGTATATGGGCATGTAGTTTGATGCACAATGCCATGTGACCTATAGAATGCACGCAAGTCTAGCCGTACAAAATTCCAATGCATTATTTGATCTCACACATTTGACAATAGTAGAAAATTAAGTTTTTATTTCAATAAGAAAATTTTCTATAGCAGTGCCCACATTAGACTTATTCTTCAAAAGAAATAACAAGGACATACGTAAACAATCATTCATAATAATAAGATAATATCTATGTCCCAATCTATTAGGAACATGACTGGGACCTCGTGGTATTCAAATGAACCAAATCAAAAACTGATTCTGATAGTGAAGAATTAGTAGAAAAAGAAGCTTGGTGATGTTTCCCAATCTGACACGCATCATATATGATCTTAGTAGTAGGTGACAAATGAGGGATCGCACATCGTAGCCTATCCAGAGGAATGCATCTAAGGTGATGGTGCCACTGAAGTGCTGTCCCAACAACAAAACCATACTTGCCTTGACATGATGCAACTATATCTGTCTGAAGCAGGCGATATCCCCCCTTCTTCATGTTCGCTGCTAATCATCCTCCTTGTGAGCTTGTCCTGTAACACACAACCTACATTATCAAATATAACGCGACAATTGAGATCCTTTGTGACTTTGCTGACAAATAATAAATTAAAAGGGAGCTTAGGTACAAATAAGGCATGAGACAACTATAAGTCGGGAGTGGGAGAAACCTCCCCCTGTCCATCACCCCTAGAGTGGTGACCATTGGGAACCTCTACTGTGCATCCTGAAGTAACAGACTGAGTTGTTTACAGGAGGACTGATCACTACTCAAATGTCATGAAGCCTCAAAATCTATAAGCCATGGAAATCTACTGAAATGTGAAAGTGTAGAGAAACTAGAGTCACACTCTATACCTGAGGAGGTGAGGGCAGCAATATCTGAAGTAGAAGGGGGCTCCTATTTGACCTGAGCAAGTTTCTGTGCAAGAGCATCAAACTCTGCTCTAGGAACCATATCTGTCTTTGTTTCAGTAGTAGTCAGAACCTGATTAGCAACTATTGGTTTCCCATGCTCAGTCTAGCATGATGCCTTAACATGTCCAATACGCCCACAAAAAGTGCAAGTTGGGCATGATTTGCTGGGTTGCCCTTGACCTTGACCACGTCCTCGAATAACAGAACTACCACATCCTCCTCGACCACCTACAACAGCAAAGGCATAAGTCTGTCCTGTGGTTTCTAAAATAGTAGCCCTGACTGATAGTCTACTAACTTTATTGTATGCCTCCTCCAGAGAAGGAAGCTCCGTTAGGGTAAGCATCTAGGATTTGGTTGACTCATAGTTTGGACCTAATCCAGAAAGAAACTTGAGTACCGTAAACTCCTTTTGATATTCTCTTTGCATAGCACAACTGCAAACTGGCCTACAAGCATTGTAATTCTCAAGTAATCCTTTCAATTTACCATAATACCGTGGTAGAGAATGATTATCTTGTCTGAGAGAAAATGTGTCATGAGTAATTTGAATACCTTACTGGAATTCTTTTTATGAGAATAGGTGTCATGAAGAATCCCACATCTCTTTGGCAGTCTTGTAATACATGATCCCATCTCCAATGTGAGACGCCGCAGCATTCATGATCCAAGCTCTACCCATGACGTTGTCCCTTTTCCAAGTGGCATACTTCCTAGTCTTGTTGGTCGGCTCCGTCTCCAACAAGATATGTATCTTATCTTGTCCTTCAATTGCTATAAGGAACGTTTCTGATCAGTGTGCATAGTTGGTTTCATCCAACTTCGTGTTGGGAATGAAACATAGATTCTTAATGTTCTGGTGAAACATTCGATGTGACTTCGGATGAAGAGGAAGTTGCTATCACACCAAATCTGGGAGAAGGACCACCAAATATTAATCTTAAATTGAATTTTCAGATCCTGTAGACCATCAAAAAAACTCACAAGAGAAGATCACAACACAAAATTCGGAAGATCGGAGTTTCGAATATCATGTTAGAAGGAAAACCCAACCCTACTGGGATCAAATGAAGGCCTCTATGAGGACCATCAGGCCCCCATGGTGTCGCCCAGCAAGGGCAGGGGTTTCCTGCCGTCGCTACTCAGGGTGGGTAGCGACCGGATGCCTAGCGACTGGCTGCGTCGTTGCTCGTGGATGACCGCCCGTGCGAGGGAGAGAGGAGAGAGAGGGCCGTGCCTCTCTCAGGTCATCTACGGTGGCACGACGACATAGGAGAGAAGGGGTTTCGGTGGACAGGTTTGGTGGCTAGGTTTTTGGTGGTATACCAAAGCATCGATCTAGGATCGTCGCTCTAATACCAAATTGGAGAGAATGTTCAATCTATTATTCCTTGGAAATCCTACATCTCTTTATATATAGGGAGAGATGTGGGTAAAATACATAAGAGGATCAAAAGAATAAGAGAAGACATAAAAGAGTCCAAATAAAGTAAGTAAATAAAAGGGGATATCTTGTAACAATATAAAATGGAACTATCTTCCTTGTCAGAAGGGTCAGATATCTATATGTTTATAAACAAAAAGTACGATACAAATCTGATACATATCCAAAGAAAATAATAAAAAGCTTTCAAAAAGGTATTACAATGACAAAGCTAAAGGTTTTTCAGGCTTTTACCTTTTCAGAAAACGGCACAAGCATTAACTATTTGTTAAGAAAAAAAAAAGTACCATGTTTCGTTCCACTGCATGCCCAGAGTACCTCATGTGTGGGCCTAGATGTGTGACTAGCGTATACCAAATGCAATCACCTTTCCTGGGGTCAAGGAAAGGGGCAAAGGGTTTGCCCAGGCAAATGCCTCAACAACAGTGCCTGAACTGTTAATCCTCTTTCACAGGGGTTAACAACTCATAGCATTAATCCTCTTCATGTAGAGGATTGGCAGAAAAGTCACAAAGGCACCTTTATAGAAATAAGTGGACATAAAAGGGAGCAATGAAAAGGGTAAAAGAAAATAATCTCAATAAAAAGATTGGACTCTTGTGCATGCTCCTCTTGATTCGTGGCAAGCCATTGTTTTTCATTTATGCATTTCTCAAAATTAAAGTAGCAAGTAACTTAAAATTCAACAATTGCTTGCCTACCCTCTTGATATCTTTTTTTTAGGCCCGATTTAATTGCTATTTTTTCCCTGCACAATTTTTGGACAGAGACCTCTGCCTGGGCATTTCAACCCCCATCCATATATTCTTGGTGCTCTGGGGGCACCACCCCCAATTCCGTTTGGGATGTCTGGTGGCTACAGGGTTCCACTACCTTTTTCAGGGATGAGATACGAGTATGGACCATCTGCAAGTGCTCCAGGACCATATGGTTTTCCATCTGGATATGGACCACCTGGTCCTTTGGGAGGTTTCTTTATTTCTTCACATCTTTCCCACCTTTTTCTTCATGTCCCGTACTGATCACATTGTCTATTTCTTTTATGAAATTAATTTTTCCTTTCTTTTTGAATGATGCAGGCATGGCTTATGGTCCTGATCATGGTATGAATGGATATGGCTATGGTTTTCGTGGCTCTCCTTTGCCAGTGCGTGGTTTCTTCTAAAGCATGCCGAGCTATTTACTGGCCTTTTTTTTAAGTTTCACCATCTAACAATTTCATGTGACTTTGTAGATAAGTCCATGGTCTGGTGGAGATTCACCTGACAATGGTGCATCCCGCAAACGTCGTGGTGGTAATAAAAGGACTTCTTTCCTTCCACTTCTTTTCACTTTTGAGTTTTAATTACTTGAATATTTGAAGTTTGTGCATTATATATCATAAGTGATAGAATGAGGAAAATGCTTTTGATTCTAATCTATGAAGTCCGTTTATCATCAGTTGTTTCTTTATTTCCTTTTTAATGACCTCTGCCTCACAGCAGCTTTTGACATTTTTGAGCAACCAAATATTGAGTTCCATTTATCTAGATAAGAAGGTTTATACTTCCCCAAGTGATAGAAACCACCAACAGCTGGCCATATATCAAGTTTAAGTTAGAAAATATCATCAAGTGCCCTATTAGAGGTCACCAGGCCACAAGGCTTTAAATATGTAAGATTCACCACAAGAGACAAGTTAGCTAGGTACAAAAAGCCTTAAGTAGGCGGGAATACCATTAGGAAGGATGATGGTGATAATTAAATGACTGGCTACAGATTTCGGTCTGGGTCAAATTGTAATTTTCTATTTGTTGGCATCAACCAATCATCAACGAACTAAGGAACTTTATATAAAATTTGATGTTAAGGTTGGCTCTTGGAGAGTTTTGTTGAGCATCATTCTTTTCTTTTTCTTTTTTTTTCTGAAAAGGTAAAGGATGGCTATTAGAGGTTGATACCATCCATTTCATTACTTTAAACATGTTACAAAAATTGTAACGAGGAAGTGTACATTATTCTTTCCAAATCAGCAACAAAGAAGTAGCAATGAAGCCTTCTTTTAATCGTTCTTCTCTGTCTAACAGTTGGGTTGCCACTGAAGAAGTTCATCACATCAAAGTTATTTTGAGGCATCTTAAGGAGAGCCTTTAGGATAGAAAAAGTAGGTGGACAATGACAAGGCTGAGTTAGGAAATGGTGAGAGGGAGGAGGGAGAGAGGTGAACACTGGTGGATGGACGTGAGGAGTAGTTGTTATAGAATAAGGTTGCCAATGTAGCATCAACCTCTTCTTCACATGGTAGAGGAAGGGGGGAGAAGGGGGGTGTAGAGGGGATTGAGCACAATGTTCTCTTATTTGTCGTGGACTAGTGTAGTGAAACCTTGTAAAATATCTTGCTTGCGATGGTTTTGAACATTGTCAGCGATTTTGTTGGCCACCCTTTATTGAACATGGTTGCTTTGGAGCTTGGGGACATTGGAGCAGTGAAGGCCCCTAGCTTCTCTTTGGTTGAGGAGAACAACCTGTTATTAAAGAACTGTGTGATTGGAGACTCAATAACTAGTGCATTGTTATCAGAGTTTACGGCGTGCTGTGTGTGGATGGGTTTTGGGGTATGGAACACTGTTTAGGGTGCTGCTAATCATTGGCAGTAAGTTTCTATTACATGGACTGCTCTTGTGGGAAAATGAAGAAGGTTTTATTTGTTACCATGCACTTGGGAGGGAGTCGATTACATGGTGGCACCCAACCAAGTTAGATGGGTCCTTGAATGAGTGCCCACCTATGTTTCTCGGTCTTTAAATTGAGGTTTGAGGTGTGTCCTCAATTGTCATTCTTCAAAGGTCCTCATGGTTGTGGCAACTTCTTTTAGAAGTCTGAAGGCTATAGAGATGTGAAGGTATTGGACCATCGTAGATTGGTCTTTGGGGGCAAGTGATTTGGTCGCCCAATGTATTCTCTTAGACGATGGTGCTGATATAGGGGGGCTCTTTGGTGCTTGTTAGGCTGTTGGTCAAGGGTGTTTGAGCCATTCATCTCATTAATGATGGCTGGAAGGAATAGTTGGTGGTCACTGTGGGTGTTAATTGCCAAAGGCAAATTGGGAAACGTATTGAATCAACCGTAATTCTAGAGACTTCATCAAAGATGAACCCATGCCCTTCAGAGTATGGTTGTGGATGCTGAGCTGGTGATCTGGTTGTATTTAAATGATGGGCAGTAGACACTTTACAGAATGATCTTTCTGCATCAGGGGCCGTTTAAAGTCATACCATGTTGTTAACATGTGATAGTTTGATGCCATTTTCAGTGGGGTACTATTCAGACCTTCTGAAACCCATTGCAGATTTTGGGTATTTTGTGTTTCTTTTTCTTTTTTCTTTTCTTTTCTTTCTTTCTTTGTTTCTTTTTTTTGTGAAGGGTAAGTATGTTGGGCATAGTTTTGATCCCATGATCTCTAGATGCCAGTGGGGAGCCTGTACCACTCTACCAAGCCCTTGGTGGCAATTTTGGGTTTTTGGTTGGAGGGTAGCACTTTGTGTTTGGTTTGAAGAATCCTCATTTTTTGGAGGGAGGGCATACAACCTTCCCTTCCTATCAATAGGGATGATTAAGAACATGGCAACCTGAAAAGTGAGGTGCCTCTCTTGAGCATGAGGTACTCTTTTCAAAGAGGATGGGGAGTTAATGCAATCTTAATGCATGTGTAGCAATGGCATTGTCTATGCTTGAAGTAGAGGATCCTGGAAATAGAGGGCACGGGGAGAATCAAAAGCTAGTGGGCTCCATGCTGAAGTGTCAATGCCATGGCTACAATGAGTAGAGAAGAGTTCGAGGAGGTTGCTGCTCATATAAGGTGATTTAGTTGGTGCATGTTGTTGGTATTACTAGAGGTAGGGTTGTATGCAGGTCTAGTTGGCTAGGGTTAGGATGTAATCCACAACCCAATCAAATGTGTGCAGGTTGAAAATTGTTCAACACAACCCAATATCTTCTACTTAAACCTGAACCAACCTTGCCTGTAAACATGGATTGTGTTAGATTGGCTTGTTGACTAGTCAAACAATTGGACTTTTTTTTAAAAATATTTTCCTATTAGGTCGCCAAAAATTGGGAAGTGGGGTTAATTAGGGGGCTAGTGTAATTGGAAGTGAGTGTTGGAGGACATGGGGCGATGGCTAAAATGGGGCACCTATGTATAAGGGGTTTTGGATTGGAATGGACTCAATTAGTTTGGTGTAAGGTTTAAAATATTGATTTCGGCGTTATTTCGATAAATTTTCAAATATGTATGCTGAAGGCATACCGACGCATGTCGACAAAAATGATAGAAGTAGTCAAAATGATTAGAATTTTAAAAATAACTATTTCAATGGATAAATATTTCAATTTAATTTCTAAGTCCTATCTTTTACTTCATATGTAATATGTCAATATATAACCTGTGCAGTATGTGGCAACAGCAACAGAAGAGCTGCAATAGGAGCAGCAACAACAACAGGAGCAACAGCATGATGTTGGCATGCCGAGCTTACTGGTGGCATGCCAACGAAACACCTATGTTTTGACAACTTGAGCATGTCGACATGGTATATCTTTAAAAATCATCATTTCGACGGTATGCAGGCGGCATGCTGTCAATATTTAAATCATTAGTTTGGTGTAAGTGTATAAACTTTATTTAATTTTAGGGAATGCTAGAAATTGGTATTTTTAATATATACACCTAAACAATATTTCACAAAGAAGTAATTTATAGAATATGTACATTTTGTAGGTTAAGTTGGATCGAGTTGCTTCTCCAATCCAACCCAACCCATATTTTTTTGGGTTGGCTAAAATATAACCCAACCCTACCCATTAGAGTTCCAAATCTGGTTCCATTTGATCTAATGGGGTTTTGATGGGTCGGGTTGCGTGTTGAGCTCGACCCATGTGTGTAGCTGTAACTAGAGAGCATGAGATATTGTCCAGGTGCCAAATGCTAATAAACCATGGGGATCCTCACTTGGAATTTTAGAGGTAGGACCCAAGCAACAAAGGGTTTTGGGCTGTTATTTGGCAGATTGGAATTTGGATGCATCACTTTTTATAGGAAATGAAGTTGTTCAAGGCTGCAAAAAATGGTGTATGCGGTCGAGAACCAACTGCATATGCATATTCAGGCTTATAATCAATTAGGCCGATTAACCTCCTGCCATTGCTCCCCCAAGTGGTGGCTGCTCTCGTCGCCACTCCTTTAGCAGGGTCTCACCATTGATTAGTATCTCCAAGGGTTAACTCTGGTCTCTCCAAAGGTCCTCTTCTCTCTTCTCACAATCGGTGATCGATTCTCCTCCCCCCTTTTATCATTTTTTTTTGTTTTATCTACTCATTTAATGATTTAGACATTTATTTTACTTTGTTGCATATGCTATTTAGAATAGTTTTTGTTCTTGTAAGTTGTGTTGATGCTTTATTTCATTTTGTTTTCTTTTTGCACTATTAAGATCTTGTTCTCATGAAGAATTGGGAGGATGATTGAACCTTAAAATTTTCTTGAGATGTCTCTCGTGAAGGATTGGGGGTGTAGTTTTGGGAACTTATTATTTGTTTTGCACTTTATGTGGCTCTGGAACTAAAAAATTGTCTTTTTTAGATTCATGATCCATCAATCGTTGTTTATTTATCATGTTTTATGTGTTGCAATACTGATAGTAATTTGTTAAAAGCTACATTGAGAGTATGCATATCAAAAAGATAATACTAATATATATATATGTGTGTGTGTGTATTTCAGTTTATATATATGTGTATTTAATAGCTATAATGGTTTGTGTAATTATATTTAATTTTTTAATATTTTAAAAAATACTTAACTGATTAATCTTTGTATAATCTCCTGCATACCGTATAATCCTTAGTTAGTAACCTCATCGACTGATTGTTGACTATTGATTTTTATAGCCTTGAAGTTGGTATGTGTCCATGGGCTAGGTGGCTGAGTGGGGTTGATGAATGGACTGCTATAGTGTGGTTAATTCTATATGCAGATATGATGGATTGATAACCTCTAGGAGCTGTGACTGGTTCCATAGAGCTTATGGAGGCCTTCCTACTCTGTTTCGTAGAGGCAATTTTTTATTTTTTTGAACTGCATGCCACTTGTTTGGATATCTAGTGAGGCATTGCAACCTTTCTCCTACCAAGGTTTAAAATGTCGATAGTGATGTCGTTTTCATAAATTTTCAAGTGTACATTTTGTCGGTACGTTGAGGGCATGCTGTGGAAATGCCCGTGTTTTGACGTTAGATTTCAACGATTTCAATGTCTAAAAAATAGTCCATTTTGGAGGCATACCGACAAATGCTGACAAAAATGACAGAATTGGTCAAAATGATTGGAATTTTAAGAATAACTATTTAAATGGATAAATATTTCCATTTAAGCCGTAAACACCATCTTATACTTCCTATTTGAATGGATAATTATTTTAAAAATTGACTACAAGAAGAAAAGTGTTAATGCTAATTCAAAGGGAATACATTGGTGATATATTGTTGATATTAGAAAATTTTGAGGAAATTACTAAAAATGACTTAAATGGGTAAAAATGCTACAATATAAAAAAATGCGTAGGCTTTAGAAGACCAAAATCATATTTTGAGGGGCTCTCCTATGGTACGGATTGTCAATATCTTTCAAGTCGGCGATATGTGATACATAACTCGTGCAACAATAGTAGCAGTGTAGCAGCCAACCAACAGTAGCAATGGCGTGTGGCATGCGTCACGTTCGCGCAACTCAGTAGCAAGCAATAACGCAAACCGACATATCGTCAGCATGCCGACAATTTCGGTGGCATGCCGCCAGCATGTCGGAGACATCCTCGCATTTCAATAAGTATGTTGTGTCGATATGGCATGTTGTCAAAAGCTCCCGTTTCGTTGCCCTGACGGCATTTTAATCGCCGCCTCCTTCAGATCTGAGTGTTGGATTTTAGAGATTGGCTTCAAGGAAATGGTGGAAGATTGCTTATGTGTAGTCTTATCTTTTGGCTTGCCTGTAATTACCTTGGTAAAGAAGTTATAGGGCTTGAAGATTAAGAAGACCTGTTTGATCTCTTATGAGAGGAGGTTGAAGGAGGGGAGGAAATGGAAGAAGTCCAAGGCTTTGGAGTTGGGTCAAGTGCTGGATGGGTGGAGGATCCAAGGCTGTTGATATAGAGGCACATGAGAAGAAACAGACACAAGATATTATTGCTTTTCCCGCATATGGCAAAGGTCTCTTGGAGGATTTTGGTCGTTGGATCCTAATAGCCTTATCTGGTACTTAAATATACGGATGTACTTCCGGGTGGTTATCAATCGGATAACCACCCTTTCTTTTTTCAAAAAAAAATATAGATGTACTTTCCTCTTCATGTAGTTGTTTGATGAGGTTACATAGAATGTTTTTGATCTTTTCCGGGGTTTTCAAGTCTGAGTGAAAAGAGGGAAGCCATCCTCGATGGATGCAAGGTGAAGAAGCAGAAAGATGCGCATTTATCCTGAAGAGACCCAAAGGATTGCTTTCAGTGCAGTACTTAGGATTACCCTTCTACTATCCTTTGTGTGTGACACATTGGATTATCATTACACAATGTGGTGGAGATGGTGGAAGTTGCAGCTTTTTATCTAAGGGAAGGAGATTGGTTTTGTTGAGGTCTGTTCTATTTGCCAACCCAAACTTCTTGTCCACCTTGATGCCTCATAAAATGGCAAACAGATTGGCTGCTTCAAGACCTTTTTTAGTGTTTTATTTTTTAAAAAGGGTTCAGGAGAGGAAGACATGGCTTTGCCTTGGTCTCATGGAAGGAAATTTGCAGGCTTATTACTGATGGAGGCTTGGGAATTCTGGATATAGGTTGGTACTGGGTTATGCTTTTAGCTTGATGATTGGTTGGTCTGAGGGCCTTTCTCAGAGAGGTTTCTGCAACTTTTTGTTGTCTTTGAACTTGGAGGCTGTGGTGGTAGATTATTAGGACTTGATAGGAAATGCATGGTTGCATTTTCTTATAGGATGTCTTTAAGATGAGACGGTGAGGAATTTTTGAGTATACGGAGGGGTTATCAATGTTAATACTTCTAATTGGACATTTAGATGGTTGGACATTAGAGCAGTGCCCATTCTTGGTGAAATTGGCTTTACAGTCAATCATTTCTTGACTCCCTTTCTGAAGAGAAATGACAAACTTGTCAAGGAAGGCAGACTTCTTTAGAAGTTGAATATTTTGCTGAAGGTCAAGATCTGTGTCTGCTTGCTGCACATAGAAAGGATTATGAACAAGGTCTATTGTTTGGAATTGCACCTCAGCCAGACGCCACATGCTTACTTTTTGGACAAGTAAAAGAAAAGCGCAATTTTTTGTTTTTTTCATGCTCTTTTGAGGGTACACTTTGGAGTGGAGTGTTGTGTTTTGGATGGAGCCGTCATCTTGGTGGACTTTTGTAGGAGCTTTGGGCAAGGTCCTCTTTGCACTAAAATAGGGTGGATGGTGCCATTTGCAATTTTTTGGGTGATTTGGTTTGTAAGTAATGGGGTTGTTTTTAGGGCGAAAGGGTTGCCGAGAAAGTTTGTAGATACGTAGATATCCTTAAAAGCTTGCAGGCCTCTTCTTAATGTAACTTGTATATGACGATACGTAGACTGTCTTATTTCCTAATGAAGTGGGTGGTCACCAACCTCGTGTGATAATCCTTTTCCCTATCAGAAAAAAAAAGATTTGTTTAGTAGTTTCATGGTTATCAAGACAAAGCATACATCTATTTGCCAAATTTGTGCTTGAAGTTGAAGATTTGCTTGAGCGAGAATCTTATCATGGTAGGCTGGTCATATAAGGTATGATGTCCTGGGTTAAAGATGTTTTGTCCATATGGTTAGAGCTATGGAGGAGTGGTCCATCGAAAGCCAGAGGTTTATAGGCCTTTTTAACACTGCTGATTGCTATAAAGTCTTGAGTTAGATCTAATTGTTCAATCTAAGACTGCAGCATATAATATGCCTTCCATCTATGCATATTTATCTTGTTTTCTAGAGCAGTACGGTGATCGTGCTTTGCCAGTTCTTGGTTTGAAAAGTCGATAATTCTTCTCTAAGAAGGGTCTCTCTATTGTCAACATTTTATAAGAAGGTTGGTGGGTTTTTTGTAGTGGGGGTTTCTTCCTCAAAAATTTATCATATCTCCTCTATTTGGTTTCAAGGAGTAAGCCACAATATAGAAGTCAGAGATAGCTACCAGGTCTTTCTAAATAAGAGGGGCTCCATGGAATTTTGCTCAAGTAAGATGGAAGTTTTCTCCTTTTGAAATATTTTCTTCTTATCATTTTAGACCAGGGATTTGTGGTCATGGTATTTGATTTTAGTTAGGATTTTTAAGGGTGACCGGTTTAGCATGTTGAGGCTCAGAATCTCTCACTCCATTGGCCTTAGGTCTACAGATTTTATTCCTATTCAAGAATATTAGTTTACTTCGAGGTTTTGTCCCATTCCAAGTAAAATTTTTCCTGATCCAATGAGTTTTCCTGTATCGAGGAAATATGCAAAGCAAAGTTGTCAAGGCATTAGGTGATTGCAAAGTGACGAGCTCCTCAATTGCTTGAGGCAAGAGGTGACAAAAGGGTGGCTGGGCAATAAATTATTTTTTGGAATGTTGAATATGTGTAACTCATATTGTCAACATATGATTGTGCTATTTAAGTGAGAGAAAAAAATTAATAATCCTATCATATTTAAGGAACAATAACAAATATATGTATTGTACAATATGTACACGTGTATATTATACATACAAACTTATTACCATAACTTATATTGCTATACATACATTATTCATTATTACAGATGGATAATAACAATTATAAAAATATACATATACCTTTTCAACTATATGTAATATTTATCATTAGACTAATAACATTATCATAGTTATCATTACAAACTTAAAATGATGTATATGTATAACTTATACATGTATGCTGAAATAGACAAATGGTAGTCTATATATATATATATATATTACTCAAAATTAAAGAGGAGTCTTATGGTCTTACCTAAAGTGAATTGGAAGTAGGGCAACGAGGTGCAAGGCATCCTAGACGACAAAGAAGGCGACCAAGCAATAGCCCGGATGAAGCCCGTTGCCTAGAATTGCTCTAAGGCAACCTCATGCTTTCTTGTCTGGCACAGTAGCCCGAGGTGATACTCTTGATAACATTGATGGAAAGGCATGATAAGACGTAGATCGGAATGGGAGTGAGTCACACATCTCTTAAATCACCAGAGTAGGAAATGACAGAGGGCAGTCTTCCAACTGGGCATTTTTTTTTCTCTTTGAATATGTCAATTGGAGAGGATAGCTCTGTAGGACTGAGTTTCTAGGTAAGAGAAGGAATCCCAGCCCAAATAGCTTACTGAGGAGTTGCTTATTTATAAGTCTATGGTAGTGGCCAGGGTGTCCTCTATTACGGGCACAAGGCTGATTTGTTTAGGTTTATTCACATACCCAAAAAGATGGAGAAAATATCTAGGATACTTTTGAAATTTGATTAGGTTTGCTCTGTGGTTTTCCAGGAGACAATTGTACAATCTGCAAATAGAAAGTCATATGCATGTCTAGACTTCTGTCTGTGTAGCTTAGGATATTATTCAAGATGACATGTTGGCTTACTAAAGTATTTTTTTTTGGAGAAGGGCTTACTAAAGTATTTAAGATTCTCAGTGCTATCACATGTAGTGAGGGTGACGTGGGGTCCTCTTGACGAACCACCCTTAGCTTTTGGTGACATGTCCATGTGCATGACATTGATTCTAGTGAGATTATACTGGTGGTAAGAATTCCATCAATCCAGGAAATGAACATATTATCGCAACTAAATGCTTTCAATGGATCTCATTTCCTTTTCTGGAACAATGACTGGGTTGCATGGGGTGGGGTTGGTGAGGCTGTCTACCTGATTACCCGGATGCGGGGTTGCATAATGCATGGATGCCTGTGTTTTAGGGGCTTGTCAGATCAGAGGGTGAAAAGTTTTTACTGTTAGAGGACATTCTATTGCACATTTCTTTAGAGCAGCTGCTATAGATGGGTTGATGGGAGTGCACTAGGTTTTCTGTCAAATGGGCATATAGATGTCTGCAGAAGCCATTGATGGGCATAGGTGCAGATTTAACATGGGATTGCTGTCTTATTTGGAAAGTGAAAGTCCCTGAAGATGAAAACTTTGCTTTCAGAGGTGGGTTTATCCTGGAATTCTGTATGTGTTCCTTGTGTGACACTGGGAGGATTTCTGGCACCTGTTTTCCTCTTGCTCTTTTCCTAAGCAAGCTTTTGGGGAAGGCTGGCATCTCTTGGATTGGTTGGACCTCAGTGAACTCCTTTCAATGTAACTTTTGAGATCAGAGGTTTCATTCTAAAGGGGAAAGGTTGGTTCCATTAGCTCTTTTGTGGGCAAGTTTGCTGCAATTGAGTGATGCTGTCTTTAGGGCTGATAGAGCTTTTGTTGAAAATGTACATTGTACATGCATGTTGAGATTCTTGTTTGAATGGTCTTTTTGGAGAGCTGATGCAATTGCCTTATCTTTTGTTAATTTAACATTCACTGGTCTTGAGTAATTGTCCTTATTTCTTTTGGAAGAAAGAACGAGGAAGGCACGGTTTTGAGTATCAAATGCCCTAGTGCAGTTGATTTTTAGAGTCATGGATTTGGTTGAGCTGACGGTATAGCAAAGTTAGTGGAGTTTTGGCCCTATGAAGCATCCTGATCTGGGGAAAGGGCATTAATCAGCACAACAGAAAGTCTTATAGCTAGGCATTTTGTAATTTTAGTTTTATCATTCTGTAGTTTGCTTTACTTGAGCTATCTACAATTTTTGGAGCAAGGTTGAGGATTAAGAACAGATTTGTCCTCTGAAAGTTACATGGCAATAATATTTTTCTGGATATAGGGCCATGGAAAGCGATAAAATTCGATTGTGGTTTAACTTGAAGGCCTGTCTTTATTTCTTCTGAAGAGAAAGCAATTGATAAAAATTATGGATTCTGAGCTTGGGTATTAGACTTTTGCTTAAAGTTGGGGATTCAACAGAGGTGTTTGAGGATGAGATTAGATAATAGAAATAATTTAGATGTCTGCAGATATTCTATCTAGATCTTTCCATCACCGTTAGAAGGGTGACTGAGGAGGTTGGTCTTTTTCCGGTGGCAACCCCATGTATAAATGTCATACTTCTGTCAGTCTTAAGCTTTCCTGAGATGTATTCCTTTTTTTTTTTTTGAGAAGGGTAAATATGGCGGATATGGGATTTGATCTCATGACCTTCGTACATGCCAATGGGGAGGTCTTACAACTTCTCTAACCCCTTGGTGGCTTCCTGAGATGTATTCATTTCTAAGCAATTCTGCATGTTTTTTTTTTGTATTTTATCTAGCTCCCTTGGTTCCTGGTGATTGAAGGGATTTGGCCGTGCTTTTGATTTTACATCATAAGTGCATTGTTCTGCCTGTTCTTTTGGCAGAGATAATATCCAGTACATTTTTTTCCCTGGATGTTGATGCTCTTTTTTTATTCTTGTTTCCAGCATGCCTTTGTGGAAAGGCTTGTCAGAGGATGTAATATCGCTCCACCTTGGAGAAGCTCCTGATGCAGGTCTATCAAGGTATGCAACAGCGGCTTACCATCCTAGTAAGCAAACCGGTGGGGAGCAGGGGTTGGCAATTGATTGTTGGAGAGGAAAGAAGGATGCTTATACAGATTATTGCCCTGTCCAGTTCTGCCCATTTTGTTGGGTCACATCAATAGCCAGTTCATGTGTAGATTATGTTTACTACAGGTGCATCAAGTAGATTTGGGAAAGCCTTCCTTTTGTTTTCTCTCGAAGGACCATAAATGTTGGCAACTCTAAACATCTAACCTTGTGCATTCGAGAAAATTGCAGTGAAACGGTGTGTAATGTGGTTTTCATCAAGGCAGTTGAGATTTTTGGAGTACCAGCCTATAACTACTGATGAATGAGGTACTCTTTCTTGAAGAGAGAATGTGAGAGAGAGAGAGAGAGCAGGGGAGAAGGCCATGAGGCAGGGAGCTGGGCAGAGAAGGAACATGATCATGGGAGAGAGGATGTTGCAGGGGACAGTTGGGGGTTGCTTTTGAAGACAATGGGCATCGTCAAAGGGGAGAAGAAAGAGGCGAGGGAGCAGCTGGTGGAGGCTGGTAAGAAGAAGAGGGTGGTGTGTTTCAGATGTCGTGAGCGTGGCCATTTTGTTGTAAATTGTTGGAACTCAGTTTCATGCCTTGCATGTATGGGAGTTGACCATAGGCCTACGTCTTGCGCTTGATCAAAGGAGCCTCCTGCAACTTCGAGGAAGGAGACTTCTTTGGGACTTTTAGACATCTGCCCATGTGGCTCCTTGCCTGGGCTCTCATCATTTGTTGGAGTTTCACAATGGGGTGCTCATGGGCGATGTTCTAGAGGGTGGGCCCTCCCTTGAGGCAGTTTACGTGTAGTTATTCAGACTCCTACAGTCCCTCACCTTTTTGCAGGGATTATCAATGAGAGCAAGTTCGTCTTGCTTGGAGGTTCCTCATTGGAGTTGGAGCACCTTAAGTTTTCCATTACTCGAGTGGGAGGAGGGTGAGTACATTGGAGGTGACTTGTGACTACAGATGGAGCTTTGTCGGAGCGCTTGCCTCAATGGACGGTGGTCTGTCCATGTCCTCTGGGTATTCCCCTACTTCAGAATGTTGAAAGCGTGCCTTCTTGTCAACCCAGATGGCAGAGAGCTTTGATGGGTTGAGGCGGAGGCGGAGGCGGAGGCCCCCTCTATTGATGATGACCTTCCTAATCGGGTCATTTTGTGGCATGGAGGCTTGTCTTGGGTGATTCATATCTTGACGGTGCAAGTGCGTAGGCTGTGATCTTGGAGCTATCATGACATGGTCTCCATTGGGCTGGGGTCTGTGGAGGATCTGTTGGAGCTTCTAGCACCTCTGGTGCAAGGATAGAAGAGTTTAGTCTCGAAGCAACAACTTCGGAAGTGGAAGGGCTGTGAAGATGACGTTGGTTCCATAAAACTTTTGGAATCCCAAATGGAGGTGGTGCTCACATTCCTCGGGGGTGGTAGCCATAGATCTCATGCATATCCATTCCCTTATTTTTGGAAATGGTCATTTTAAAAGGGGAGAGTCACGAACCACACCTCTAACCTCCTAAACTGCCATGTGTGTGGATGGTCGGCCCATGCTTGATGTGGCGACGCGAGGCAATTTTGGATTCGGATTTGCTGACGGATATAGATGGATTATGCCTCCATTTCTTGATCCATTTAATTTTGACTTGGGTGGCAAATTGGGTTCCAGTCATGTTTTTGCATCCCCTTCGAATAGGCTCCTTGTGGTTGACTTGCTACAGGAGGATTGACAGAAGCCATCTCTATGGGGCATGAGTGCAGCTCCATTGGGATTCGAACCGGTCGAGGGGCATCGGAAGGGGACCTCTGCTGAAGAGGGTTGGAGAGTGCAGAACTTGGGATCGCAGTGACAGTGAACACCCACCACAATGTGGAGCGCAGTTGGTGGAGGTTGAGAAGGGTGCTATTGCTCCTGACGGGCCTTCTTGGGTGAAGATGGCAGCTCACTTGGTGGAGACCAACTTGGGGTTGGTGGAACCTCGGGTGGAGGCAGTGGTGATGGCTTGTGACTAGATGATGGCTGTTTCTTAGGTGGGTCAGGAAGAGGCCTTTGTGGGGGCCTAGCTCGAATAGGGTGATGTGGCGGTTGACTAGGTCAATCTTGTGGAGGCGGCAATGATTATGGCAGAGGCGATCAACTTAGCTTAGATGGCGTAGCACTTGGAGGAGGCGTTTGCGTAGAATGAAGCCTTTGTGGTGGCTCCAGGTCTGGATGAGGTGGATGCTTTGGCCCATGGGGCATTGCAGGTGATTTTCGGTACCAGATCCGATGATGGATTTGGTGCGAACATGCACTGTTGCCTGGTTCCTTCTTCCTCCTCGACATATTTGCTGCTTGGTTCTTTTGTCTGGAAGGAAGCTTTCAGTGATGGCATTCCTGTTGCTGGTGGTGAGATTGATGGGATGACAACAACTAAGAATACTGCCCCAGTGCAAGGGGGGCAGCCATGAAACTGAGGAGAGGCAGGTTGGCATCTAATATGGGGGAATCAGACCAAACCCACAACAACGTACAAGCTACTTCTTGAGCAATGGGAGCTCGAAGGGGTGCTTGCCATCTTAAATGAAGATTTTATCCTGGAATGTTTGGGTCTTTGAGATAGGACCCAAAGATTTTCTCTACGTGACCACCTTTATGATTGGGGACCTGATATAATGTTCCTCCAGGAAAGAAAGCTTGAAATATGAAATCCTCACCTCTGGCAGCAAGTAGGCAGAAGTAAATTTGATCATTTTACCATTAATGCACAGGGTAGGTCTGGGGGCATCCTCTTATTGTGGGGCAGTGACGTTCGATGTGGAATGTGATTGGTGAGCTCAACATGTGTTTGCACTTCTTCAAAGAAGATTAGAATTTCCATGGGATTTGCGTGTTTACGGTCCTTGTGATGTTGCGGTGTGGGATTTCTTATGGGAAGGTCTTCGTTCCATCACTTAGTTCTTTGAGGAGATGCCATTTGTCATTGGTGGAGATTGTAATGTGATTCTTTCACCGAGGGAGGCAGCATGACTGTTGGTTCCACAGATTTTCAGGAATTTGTGGCCAAATTTGGCCTACACAACTTGACGTCATAAACTTACAGTTACACTTTGCACGGCAATAGTCCCAAACCTCGGACTGATAGTCTTTTTTTTTCATGAAAGTTTTCCCCTTGTGCGAAGTGGTGGCAGGTCAATGTTCATACTCTGATCATAACCCATTATTTTGGAAGTCGAATGAGAATTACTGCCCATCTACCTATTTCAAGTTTGAATGGGTTTGGTTGCTAGACCTAGATTTCAGAGATTTGTTACAGGTGTGATGGTACGAGGCAGCCTGCTTGTGGCTTTGCAATGATATCCTCGGCCAAAACACTCCAATTTCTTCATGGTAAGTTGATTGAGCATAAGATGCAGGTTACAGTAGAACGGAAACGAAACAGGGAGATAGCTTCAGGTAAGGTGGTTGAGTTGGATAAGTTGGAGGATTCTAGGTGACTTACTGAGGAGAATATCTGGGACAGGAAAGCTAATCATCAGCTCTTGTTCCTTAAGGACAAAAAGGAAGAGGTGGAGTAGAGGCAAAGATCTCGTCAGACTTGGTCGAGAGTGGGGGACACGAATGCCACATATGGTGGGTTGTTGCCAGGAGGAGGAGAAACTGCATTGAAAAGATAAAGGTGGGAGACACTGTTCAATTTCCAGAGAGGAGATTGGCAGGGCTGTGGCAGACCATTTTAGAGCTTTCTCCAGAAGAGGTCCGAGGGACAGTTGGAGTTGGACAGGCAGGGGGGCATCTACTATTACTGTGGAGCAGGCGCAGGATCTAATTCAGCCTTTCACATGGACTGAGGTGAAAGGCGTGATCTCATCTTTGAATGTGGAGGGAGCACGGGGACCTGATGGCTTCCCTGTGTTGTTCTTTAGAGAGTTTTGGCACTTGGTGGTGCATGATCTCATGGTTGTTTTGGAGAAATTTCGTGTTAGGAACACAGGATTTAAGTGGCTGAACAAGTCCTTGACTTTTTGGCTTCCTAAAAATGAAGCTGCTGAGGCGATTGTGGGGATTACTGACTGATTTCTTTGTCTAATTCAATCTATCTTATGATCTTCAAACTTCAAAGTTCTGGCTACTCACAGTCCCGCACTGACATTGTGAGAACTTCCGTTGATGGTCTTCCAATCAAGTATATGGGGGTGCTACTTTTGGATTGGCCATTGATTGGAATTTCTTGATCTCGAAGCTTGAGGACAAACTGGCTGGGTGAAAAGGGAAGTTACTCTCTATGGTAGACAGACTAGCTCTTTTGAAATCAGTGCTTTTGGTTCTCCCTGTTTTCTTCATGCCTATGTTTTCAATGTCACTGAAGGTCCTTTAAAAAATTTATGCTTTGAGAAGCGGGTACTTTTGTTCTTTTGGAAGGGTTCTGGGGAGGGTAACAGTGGTATCTCTTTGGTTGCATGGGTGAGGTTTGCAGGCGTATTGGAGAAGGCAGTTTGGGTGTATTGGATTTGGGCATCATGAATCAAGCTTTGCTCACTAGTGGATCACCTTTGTTATGGGCATGGAGGTTGAGCCTTTGTGTGGAGGTCATCACCGCATGTTATGGTTGAAAGCTTGGCTGGATAGGATGCTCTCAAGGAGAGGGGACTCTCCATTTTGGAGGAATTTATTACTTGGTATGTCATTGGTGACTCCTTCCTTCAGGGCAAACTTGGGAGACGATAGTGATTTCTCCTTTCAGTTGGATGATTGGATCAATCTGGGTTTCTTTGGTTGGTGCTTATCCCCACTTTATGCTCTTTCCTCATAGCCTATGGCATACGTGGAGGACTGCTAGGATGGCCATTCCTGGCCTTTAACCTTTGGAGCCTTAGTTTTTGCTTAGCGTTTAGAGGAGTATTTGTTTGGTCTTGGAACAGCTACCTTGTTAGTAATAAAGAAGGGTGGTTAAATTGTGCAGTAGTAAAAAGATACAATCACACAAAAGAATACAAGATATATAGAGGAAATCTTTGCAGAAAAACCTCTACCTAAATCTTCCAATCTAGAATTTTGCTCTCAAAATCAATGGGAATCACTAAAACAACTTTACAAAATCCCTTTCCTAGACAACCTTCAAGGAGAGTTTTGCCTTTTTAAGAGAGAATGGGAAACTCACATCTCAGGTACCCAAACAACAAACTAAGCAAAATATAGATAAAAATATCCTAAGAGCCTTGAAGAATATGAAAGTAATATGGTGTCCTATTACTTTCTACATAGTAAAATATGTCCTCAAACTCACATGATGTGTCCTATGGATTTTAAAGAGATAATCAAGGTTTTTTACATTCTATATAGTAAAATGCAATGCATAAAAAACCTAAACTACTTTCTTTTTTAACTTCCTTTTTCTGATCATTTTTCATTATATCATTTGCTTCATTTCTTCCCTGCAAAAACTTGTTGGTCCTTAAATAAAAGTATGAAAGGATGAAATGTAATTTGTCATTATCAAAAACCATCTGTGAAGAATAAAAGAGCCACATGGCAGTTTAGGAAGCACCCAAAGGGACGTTGGCCCTATGGGATTTTTGTGACTTTTGGTCCAAGTTTGGTGTTCCTTAGTGTGAGAGTTGGCGCAAGTGTGGAGGCTTCCTTGGCATGGGAAAAACAGTCCATGCAGGGACTCTTCCATGTTGGAACAGAGAGAGAGAGGAAGGAGGGTAGCCGACAGTGAGAGAGAGAGAGAGGATAAGAGTTGTTTTTGAATGGGAAGTATTATTGCATTTACTTAAAAATAGAATGATTACAAAGGCTCTCTTTTATAGAGAGAACATATCAGAATCCTCTAAAACAAGTAACAAACTCAATTCAAATCTACTAAAATAAGGAAAGACCAAATCCTCTAAAACAAACATTTTAAAAATCAACATATTAACTAAAATACAAAACTTGCAACCGAAGCAAACCTGAACATGACCAAAATTGGTGCCCACTTGAGTGCCTTGACCAACTGTGTCATGTGGCCCTTATTCTTCACACTCTCCCTTAAGTCGAGGTCGGGACGTTAATGACTTGCTTCTCAATGTGGAGCTAGGTGTCCCACCATTCATCTTCTTTGAGCTTGAAGTTCTCGCTTGGAAGAGCCACGGCAAGGCCTCTTGCAACCTCCGAAGTCGTTGCTTCTCTAGCAACATCAGTAGTCATCGTGACAACTGTCGTGGTCTTCTCCTTGTCTTCTTGGAACATAGCTCGGATCTTCTCAAGGTTGGAAGGTGTGAGAGAATTAACACGTAAGGTGCTAGTAGCCTTATGTGGTGGTCTCCCAAACCTACCCCAACATCTTTCTTGTGAATAATTTGTACATTCACAATACTGGCATTGAGGATAAACGTGGCCTGGACCACGGCCATGTCCTCTTCCACGCTCTGCAGTTATCTTAGGGATTGCTAGTGCGGAGTTGTCGCCTTTTGGTGTGATATCATCTGGAACTTCCATCTTCTCAGGACGGCAAAAGATGGTCTCAAGATTCATCTTTTCGTTAGATGCGACGATTTGATCATGAGCAATCTGATAACGGGGATGCAACCTCGATAAAAACTTGGTAGCCTACCAAATCGCACGTGTCACCCCCTGTTTGTCGTAACAAGGAGGCTTGTAGATCTCCAACTCCTCGAACAATTCTTTCATCTTCTCATAATACTTAGTCAAAGAGAGATCTCCCTTGACTGGCTATCCATATATGAGTGCAAAGATCAGTAATATGAGCATTACTAGATTTTTGGGTATACATTTTTTCTAGGGCAGTCCAAATCTCATACACGCTCTTTTTATAGAGCATGTTTTAGGCGATGGTTGGATCCACGAAGTTCATTAACCATGTCATGATTATGTAGTTATCTTGCTTCCGTCCTTTTGCTTTGGTGGCTCTTTAAGGACATTGAGTTTTTTTAAGCCTCCAATGAATATTTTGAAGGTGAGAGCCCACAAAACATAGTTGGAAGCATCTTGCAACTTGATGGTTGTTCCTTAAACAACCACCTTGCCTTTTCCTACTGACAACGTGACATCGGTTGGGGTGGTGTCCGTCATCTTCCTCGATCTACAATCCTACTCCGCGTAACGCATTGGATGTGGTGAGAATTTGTTGGAAATGAAGACCACACGTGTGGCTTTGAAGAGTACACTCACAAGTGAACAAATTTATCTTGTGTGCGTGGACCCTTCAATGCAAGCACACTAAGGAGTCTAGACCGTAAGCTCTGATACCATGTAAGAGTTGGCACAAGCATGGAGGCTTCCTTGGCGTGGGAA
Organism: Thalassia testudinum; assembly: GCA_037157565.1. Lineage (NCBI taxonomy): Eukaryota > Viridiplantae > Streptophyta > Magnoliopsida > Alismatales > Hydrocharitaceae > Thalassia > Thalassia testudinum. The sequence continues at coordinate 20,754,369 of JAZHRO010000013.1, forward strand.
AAACAATCCACACAGGGATTGTTCCACATTCGAACAGAGAGAGAGAGAGAGGGGGGGGGGGAGGGTAGCCGGCGGTGTCAGAGAGAGAGGAGTTGTTGATTGGGAAGTATTATTGCATTTACTCAAAAGAGAAGGATTACAAAGGCTCTCTTTTATAGAGAGAGAACATATCACAATCCTCTAAAATAAGTAACAAAATCCTAATCAAATTAAATCTACTAAAATAAGGAAAGACCAAATTATCTAAAACAAAGTTTCTAAAAACCAACATACCAACAAAAACACCACAAAACTTGCAACCAAAGCAAACCCAAACATGACTAAAATCGGTGCCCACTTGGGTGCCTTGATCAACTTCCATGTCGTCCTTATTCTTTACATTTAGTTTGGTGGATTTGATTTTTGGAAAGTGTCTTTTTAGAGGATTTGGTCTTTCATAATTTTAGAAGATTTGATTAGATTAAGATTTTGTTTGTTTCTTATTTTAGAGGATTGTGATATATTCTCTCTCTATAAAGAGAGCCTTTGTAATCATTCTATTTTGAGTTAGTGCATTATTATTTTCCTCAAATCAACATCAACAACTCCCTCTCTCTCTCCCTCTCTTCAATGCCAACCGCTTCCCCCCCCCCCCCCCCCTCTCTCTCACCCCTGAACAGAGTGCACTTGTAGGACCTTGTTTTTGCGTGTTTGCCTCGCCATGCCTTTGTAGCCAAACTCAATATGGTATCAAAGCCTAAGGTCTAGGCTCTTCTTGGAGGTTTTTCTACACGCCTAGGAAGGAGAACATAGGAACAGTCACGTTGTGTGTGACTTTTCCCTAGTGGATAGCAGTCACATGTGTGGCCCTTTCTTCTTGTTAGATTACGTACAAGAGATCCTATCTTGTGCACGATTCCCATGGGTATTAAGGCCTCATGTGTCAAGGCATCTTCGTTGACTTTGAAGTTCTCTCATAGAACTCCTTGAAGGTCCTTGGCACCTTACACAAGGCCCAAGGAGTCAAGTAGGGGCCTTCGACCAGTGGCATCTCTCATGCATCCAGCTCCTTACACGGAACGTACAAGAAGGTTGCTTCTTGAGGATGGAGATGACTGAGAGCAATAACCGGATCAACACCAGGGAAGAAAATGTTATATAGTTCAAGGCACCACGATTAATCTTCAGGGTGCCTCGAACTATATCCTATGGGCTCAAGCAATCAAGATTTTCGTAGGAGGACAAAACAACTCCGTCTGTCTCCCTCTCTTCTTTAACTCCAAATGCTTCCCTTTCTCTCTCCTCTCTCACGTGTGAATAGGGTGCACCTGCAGCACCTTGTTGCTGCGTGTTTGCCTCGCATGGAGGAGCCTCCACACCTTCATATTGCGCCAAGCTCAACACTAACTATTTAACTTGAGATAACAATACACCCTTTTTTGGTACGATCGGCATGTAAAAGTCTTCTTCCTGGCGGTGATGTTGACTGGCTGTTAAGTAAGGATTGTAGACTTGAGAACAGTGCCCCTAAGCTTGGCTTCTTCATAGAAGATGTTTGATGATGAAGACTTACAGATTGAAGATAGCTACTAATTTTGATCCATCTTGTCTCCTGTGTAGTGAGGAAGTGGAGGATTGTGATCGCTTGTTTTTACTTGCGCTTTTGCTTCGGAGACTTGGACACCTCGGTGGTCAATTGTCTTCTCATTCTATTTGGGACCTCTTTTGCCGGTCTTTCCATCCAGGCACCTTCAGATCTAGATGGGAGCAGGCACTTCCATTTGTAGTCCTTTGGGCCATTTGGTTACAGTCCAATGCTGTTATTTTCAAGGGGGGTAGAGTCATTTTGTTGAGAATGTTTGTTGGGATGTTTGTATTTTTAAGGGGTTTTGGGGTAACATCTGATTGATGCGTATCCTTTTTTGTAATCCCCCCTTTTTCAGTTAATGCGTTTGGGTGGTCACTGGCCTCATGTGATCATCCTTTGTCTTTTAAAAAAAAAAAAATCCACCACTGATGCTAGTTTGCTGCAGCAAAGGCAAATTATCCATTGGTGAAGTTATTGCAGTAAAGGAACAATGGAGTTTATTTTTTCTTAATTCCTGGGGGCAGTGAGTATTGCTTCCACCAGTCCATGAACTTTCCACAGTAAAATATTGATACTATCCTTTTGCATTGTGCAAAGTGAAATAAGCAAGCAGATTGACTATTTTCTTTGAATATCTTAGAGTAGGCCGCTTCACAATCCTGTTTCATCAGGTAACAATTTAAAAATGGCAATTCTTATCTAAAGATAAGTAATTAGGAATCAGCTTCAGAGAATTATTAACTGAATTACAAGAGATTTCTAGTGGTGTTTGGTTATTGCTGCTGCAAGCTCCACACCAGTGCCCCCTTTCTCTCAACGAAAAAATGCACCAATGTGAACTGTCCATGAGGAGACTATGAAATGTATAATGATGCATCAAGGACTAGGCTGTATACTAGGATGAACATTGGGCTTGGTCCTAGCGGGCCGAGCTCAGCCTGGTCCAGACTCCAAGGTACAACACGAAATAAAATTTTTGACCAAGCCCAACCTTTTCTCAGGCTGGGTCGAGTCAGCTCGTTTATGATTCATGCTATCATTGCACCGAGGAGGGATATGGGAGTGCCACCACATTTATGAGAAGAAGGGAAGGGGACTCACGGAGTTACAAGAGGGTTTAGAGTTTGCTTTTGTGTTAGTGGAGAAATAGCTAGGTCAATCCATATTTGAATGTACTTCACACACACACACACACTCACTCATTGTATGAATGTGTACAGTACATGCATACATAGATCAACGATTTAACAATTGGCAGCATCTTGGTGAAATTTTGTCGAAATGACTTATTTTTATGTATGTCCCATGTCGACATGAAATAATGTCAAAATTCCTGGATGTCATTGGTATGTCGATGACATTTAGACAATTTCGAGGATTTTTATGCTCATGTTGACCATTGTGACGTTTCGACAATATGTTGAGGATTAAGCTAAAATTTTCATTTTTTAAATCAGAAATGTCATGATGGATACATGATTTCTTAAGTCATAACTCTCAATAAAGTCATCTTTCCTTTCCCTCCACAAAAATGACAATTCTTACTCTAAAATCCACTACGTACATAAAGTGACAATTATTGTAGTAATTGAATTTGGTCGTGGCACATGCTTTTTCTAACTTTAAGTTTGAACATGTTGTATTGCATATTAGATTTATATGCTATATGTTGCATTTGAATTTGGGCATGTAACATTCCCTCGTTGCATAACTTTCTAAGCTTTTCACATTAATAGGTATTTAAAACCTTACTCTTGAACTTGAATATGGTAGATTACATGGTGCATATGAATATTAGGATATAACATTCTTATTTCTACACAAACATGTATAAACTTGTAATTTTCTTGAAATTTTGATCATTTTGACTACTTTTGCTTTTTTTGTTGACATGTCATCGTTGTGCCTTTGAAATGGATTATTTTCTCGATATCGAAATTGTTGAAATCTAACGTCGAAATATGGGTATTTCCATGACATGCCTCCGAATTGTGCAGTTACAAATCTATTGAGTAATTGTTAAAATCTTGATGTAGATCAAGGTTGGAAATGTTGATTTCGATGTTATTTTGATAAATTTTCAAGTGCACATTTTGTCGACGCATCAAGGGCATGCTATGGAAACACCCTTCTTTCGATGTTGGATTTTGACGATTTCGATGGCTCGAAAATAATTCATTTTGGAGGCATGCCGAGGGCATGTCCGCCAAAATGGGAGTAGTTAAAATGATTAGAATTTTAAGGATAACTATTTCCATTTAAACCTCAAACCCTAAATCCTATCTTATACTCCCTATTTAAATGAATAACTATTTCCAAATTTGACTACAAGAAAGACATTAATGTTTACGCAAACTTAGGATTTTATTTTTCGGAATTAAGCAAAGGTTTTCTCAATTTTAAATTGTGATTAGGCTTGAATGTTTTTAATAATAGTAGGTCTAGTGTAGATCTACTCTATAATTAGGGATACATGTTGAATGGAATCAAACCTCAAGAGAAGAATAGTCTACAAAGTAGAAGTTGTAGTTGCCTCATATCAAGGACAACGAAAAATCTTTCTCTTGAGGAGAACATAACATTGGGACAGGGCATTCAGGTAAGTAAAGTGGAGGGGAAGAGTATGATGCTTAATTCTTCCACTTGTCATTAAAGTTGATATCAACTATGTCTGAGTTGAAGTTTTAGTATAATTTTTTTTAAGGTAGGTGCAACCAAAATCCAATTTTCAATGGGTATGGATCAATAGTAGCAAAGGGTTCAAACATAGCAACAACTGGAGTAGCAACAACCATAGCGAAGAATGAGAGTAATAGCAGCAACAACTATCGAAATGTCGAGTACATTTCGCCACTTGTTTATCATTTCGACTAAACAAGTGAAATTTTGGAAAAATTTCGTTGAAACTCCTATATTTTGACATAATAATGATGTTGACATGGACTTCCCTAAACAATAGTCATTTCAACGACATTTCAACAAAATTCAAATAATTAACGTAGATATGTATGCATGTATGGATGTATGTTGTATGGATGTAATTGTGCTAGTGGACTTGGCCAAGTTTGGGCTATCTCGGCCCAAGGCCCAGCTTATTTAACAAATGGACCACATCTACAACTTAAGTCCAACCCAAGTTAATTTTTGGCTTGACCTTGGGCTAGCCCAATCAGGTTGGGACTCGAGGCTCGTTCAGATCCAATGCTCATCTCTAGTAACATGGAAAGGTAGTAGCATATGCCTCTAGGCAACTAAGAAGCAATGAGATCCCCAAGCTCCCTAAAGAGGTATGTGGCAATCCATGCGGTTATGTATCTTATCTATTCTCTTAGAAGGTCTTGAGGTAGAGAAGATGGGTGGTGCTATGGAAAGACTGATTGTGATATAGTATATTATCCTACAGTTGCCGATGCTAGGACCGATGCCCTTGGTACAAACCTACCACATCTTTTGGCAGGACTCATTATTGTGGTCATCTTCCATAAGAGTGGTGATTATAACTACCAAGAAGTCTAGGTGAATCTTCAGGTTTTCCAGGACAAGAGGTACAAACATCCTCCGAAGAAAGTTTCTAACCTCAACAGAGCTGAATGCGACATGTTCTTTGCTGCATGCATTAGAGCTTTGATCCATTCTTTTGGGGGAATGAAAATTTATGATATGAGGAGAAATTGGCCAAAGTTCTCCTTCACCCAGTAGCTTTTGACATTGCTCCTTTGAGAAATCAATCATGGATTATTAGAGCACTCACATATTAGTAAATAAATGCTGGTGGTTGTTTAGGTTTGTAGCCAAATATCTGAGTTGATTGGACTAAAAAAAAGATTGATTGACATGAAGATGATTTCAGATGCTGGAAACCACCATAAGTTCTATCATTGCTTCTGTATGCCACTTATCTTATCCTTGATTGTTGCACTGACTTGTTTGGTGTGTTTTAGCAAGGCACATTTCTTTGCCTTTAGGAATTTCACTTTTTAATGCTTAGCTGGAACCACAAACCACTGATATTGCATTCTTTCATTCTTTTATGTCAGTGAATGTATTTTTTATTATCTTTTGCAAACTCACGGTGAATCTGAAAACTGGTCTTAGGTCCTGGTGGTTCTGCTGAAGGTGATTGGAAGTGCCCTGAATGTGGGAATATCAATTTTGCCTTCAGAACAAGCTGCAACATTAAGAAATGTGCTGCTCCTAGGCCGACAACGGTAAGAACTGCATGTTATGTGGATTTGACCATGTGATGTTTCAGCTGTCTTAATTTGCTTTCCTCACTTATGTGCGTCATTCCTCTTGAATTCAGTGCTATACTGTTATGACCCTGATTGTCCTTGGATTCGACTTAATATGATATGTGGGTAGTTGTACTAAAACCTAACTAAAAAATTCAATGATGAACGATGAATGGACTTTGGAGCCCAGTCATATTCTCCTCAAATAAAGGACATGAATTCTCCACAATTTTACTTCCGAAGGAGCCATTTTCACAATGTGATTTTCATTGATTCCTGATGTGCAGTGCTTGGGTCTCCTCCTAGATCATCCTGCATGTATTAATGTGATGCAGAAACCTTAAAACTTCTGCATTGCATGCACTTGTTAAACCTTAGCTGGCCTTTCATTGTGTCAAGCTCAATTGCAGCGTGCAACTTCAAATTCCTTGCTCATAGAGCATGTTGTCGAATGTAATGATGCCATTAACATTTTAGAAATTGATTTATGCATGGTATTGAAATAAGTCAATCAATGGTTACAACCATCACACACTACAGGTTGAAACACTTAAATTTGGATGCAAATAAAGGTGTTACCATATCCTTATTTGTTGTGTAAGTTAGATATGTATTAAGGATATGGATGTTACGCATAAATGGAGAATAAGGAATTATATCCTTCAAAAATAGACATAGATACATACCATATAATTGAAATTTCAATAGGGATATTTGGCTAAGTGACATAGAGACTATCCTAATGATACTGGATGGCCCTTGATGTTTTTCAAAGTCTTCGGCAGGTATGTTTTTATGCTAAATTTGTAATACAAGCTAATTGCTAGTGTAACATTTTGATGCTCATTTCCATAGCATGTTATGAAGTGACCATTTGTTTTTTTTTGGAAGGGTTATGAAGTGACCAAATAGGAGAGGATCTTAGAAAGTTTGAGTGGGCAACTTGGCATGGTAATCTACCAGGGCCTAAAGTAGGCGGGGAAGATACAAACCTGAAATGCTTATTGGTGAGTTGAGATGAGAGGAGTACCTCTATTCTCCGAGGATGATCTTTGGTTGTTAGGATGCTGGATCATGAGTGGAGATTTGAGATAGGTCATGGGAAGTTGATCAAGTCATGGGTAGGCATTGGGATGGAATTGATGGAAGTTGTGATTGGATTGAGGAAGTACGTCATGAGTTCTGCATGGCTCCTGGCTTGGATGTATGTGTAGAGAGAATATGTACATAGGTGGGTGCCTGAGAATAGATGCACTAGATTTTAGCTTTATTGTCAGCAATTTGATGACTTGAATTAGTTGTTTTCTAGTTGCTAGTTTGCTTTGGTTATACGGAGTGCCCTTACTGCTGATTGGATTGATGCTTTATTTTGAGAAGTTTTGGTACTGCTGAGGATGATGCAGATTTTCTTGAGCTTTCATCTTTCACTGTTGAATTGAGCACTCAAGAGTAGTTGCCATTCCTAGGCAGTTTGGCTGCAATGAGATGCTACCATTTCTGGAAATAATTTTGGCTATCCCTACAATGCCAAATGTTGTCCGAAATATCCAATGTTTTGGCTTCTTTTTATGTTTGCCTTTTGCCCCCTTCTTGTTTTGTCAGTGTGTGTGTTGCTAGTTAGATATTTGGTATTAACTCTTCATATTTTAATAAAGGTTAATAATTGCTTAGCTGTGGTAGTCATATATATTCTTATCTCTATCAGCCTGGAGATGTTTTTTATTTGCATTCACGACGTTTAGAAAATATATAAGGGGTCATATCCTTTGTGCATTGTGCTCAAAATAGGTCAAAAAAGTACTAAATCTACTCCATCCAAAGAAAATCTAGCATTCCTTAAAGAAACCACGAAAAATAATCTAGTGGTCTCACATTAAATAATAACAATGAACTTGGTTTCCTTTTGTAATAAGAAATGTCCATCATTTACGAAAATTTCCAAAAATGCAAATCATTTAAGGATCTCAAATAAGTGGAGCATTCGAAATGTGAAAAGAAATTGTTAATGTAATAAAAGTGTGTAAACTTGTAATATCAATGGAAAACTGAATTGTAATATCTGCGAAAACTCGTATAACAAGTGAGAAATTAACTTATAATACATGCAGTGAACTCATATTACGAGTATTTACTGTCAATGAAAGTGCAAAAACTTGTATACAAGTGGAAAAGTGAATTTACTACATGTGAATTTGTATTACTAATATTAACTGAATGGAAGTGTAAAAATTTGTATTAGAAGTGAACTTTTTTTTGAAAAGATTACTAGTGGGAAATTAAATTTTTACACATGCAAAAACTTGTAATAGAAGGTTTTTTTGGTTAAAGAAGAGAGTTGTATTATGACTAAGTATTAATGCGATATTGTTACTTTTCAATAATAATATGATCGTTGATTGTATTCTAAATATGGTTGATGGACAGAGTTGTAATACAAGTGAGCATTTATGTGAAAAGATATTTTATGGAGACAGTGTAATAATTGATTAAATGCATTTCAAATACAAAGGGTGATTTTTTAAATAACTTTTTGACTTGTGTGGTGGTTTCCATGAAATGAAAACATCTGACCGACACGAATGCAGATTTTTTTGGGGATTTTTGAGTACAATGCTCAAATGTTTCTTTTCCTATGTATATATGATTCCAATCTTCAAATTCACATCCTAAAACAAATTATTTACGTCAAAGATATAGGCATGAATTTAGGCACTTTTTCCCATACTTGAGGGTAGGCTGCCATATTTACATCCATTCATAATACATGCATGCATGTGTAAAGGGCTGCCCGGATGTCTTTTAACTTCAATTGTGGGTTGGGTATTGCTATGAAACCAATCAGTCTAAGAAAGTGTTTTAAATTTCATTTGAACGGGAGATTCCTATCCCTTTCATTAAATCAATTAAAATGTTTCAATTTTTTTTTTTTTTGTGAAAGGATAAAGGTCTCAAGTTTTGCAAGACCTTTGAAAATTTGAAATTGTTAAGGAACTCGGATTATGTGATTCACACACACACACACACACACACACACACAAAGGAACTTTTAAAATTACTTAAATGTTATAAGAAAATCTATATTTTTATAAATGTTATAATAGAAAAGTTCATTTTGTTTAGATAAATGCAATTTCCATATCAATTCCCATGTCAATCAAGTTGAAATTCATGCTGTTAGATTTGCATTCATACAGAGGTTGAAACTGTTCAAATTTCACCTTGATTGACATGGGAATTGGCATTTGAATTGGTAATGGAGTAAACTTTTTTGTGACATGAATGTATATGGATTTTCTTATGATATTTAATTAATTTTGAAAGTTCTTGATGACACTCATGTAAAATCCCCTTTGCTTTTCTGGACTCACAGAAAATGAGTTCTGCAAAATTTTTTTGTTAAAGTCATCTGGTGAGAGCCTATTTTCTTTTGCATGGTAAGAGTTTATGGCATGTTCATGTATTTGGTTACAACTGCAAGTAACGTCGTTCTTTGCATGACCTTATGGAGGGCTTCTTATCTTTTGATTATGTTTGATATTTCCAAGGGATTCACTGTTATCAGCAACACTCTCCTTTTTCTCTTCGAAAACTGTTGGCAACAACTTTGCCTAGCTTTACAACTTGATAGTTATTCTTGCAGTTTTAAATGCAAAGCAAGTACATTGGCCATTCTGAATTATAATTTCCAACTAATATGGGCCATATTGCCATAGTGTGTGTGTGTGTGTGTGTATTTCATGGAAGCTTAGTTGCTTCTCAAACAACTAATTGGTATCGAGGATTGAGGTTTCAAAGCCTGAGGAAACAGCTTTGAGTTCACTGACTTGGATTGGGATGGTGGTACTTTATGCGAACCTGATGCTACACTGCAGGTTAGCTCCAGGTTTTTTTCAGCCTGTGAGGTCTGCCGGGGTCAAGAGTGGATATTTGGGTTTATCAGCTCGGGATTGGTTTAACTGAATCATATTTGATATGGGAATGATCTGCCAAGCTCTCTATGCCGGTTAGAATCCTCTGTCGCAATCTTCATGCTCATGAAAGATTCCTTTGAAGTCCAGTCATGGCACTGCCCACAGCCCATCACACTCAGCCTAACCATTCAATTGCTTGGAAATTTACGTGGGGACCTGTGCAGCCTAAGAGGGCCCATGCAGTTTGTAGGTCAGCTGCAGTGCTTTGCAAGTCGCAACAATGGGGAGAAGAAGAGGGTTTCTGCTGGTAGTTCAGAAACTATCTCATACACCAGCTTCTTGGCAGCTGCTGTTTTTTTTTTTTTGTTTGGTTGTTTTGGTTTCAAATCTCCTAACAATTGTTTGTTGGTTTTTTTTTGGAACCACCATTGGTAATATTGTATTTCTATTTCTTTTAGGTCCCTAACGGTACTTCCTCTGGCAACAAGGATTTGGCCAATGCTCCAGAAGGTAGCTGGACATGCGACAAGTGTGGCAATTTGAATTACCCATTCCGAACTGTCTGCAACCGCAAAGGTTGCGGAGCTGAAAAACCCAGCGAAGGTGATCAGTAATACAAACCAACGGTGTCCTGTCATTTCTTACAGTGAACATGGGCTGTATTAGCTTGGCAGCGCGGTTAATGTCGGAGCTTAAAACTTCCACAGGCTAATTGTTTAGTATAAAATTCTGGTTTCCTATTAACATCTAGGATTTTTGGAGCAAATGAATGGAAATCTTAGTTACTTGTGGATTTACATTGCGCTATCAATGGATGCTGACTTGTGATTGCATTAAGAATGGGGTTACCTGGGTTTGATTTTTAATTTCGTTAGTCGCCCACTGGTCTACTAACCTCTTTGCTTTGGTGTGTGCAATCTGTGCCGTGGATGCAATTAGTGATATGAAGGGCTATCAAGGGGTTGGCTCATTGGTAAAGCCTTCCATTGGCATCCTCAACAATGTATTGCCCAACAATGCTCCCAACTCGACTGTTCACTTCCTACAGGGGTTTGGATGGTAAAGCCTTCCAATTCCCAACAATGCATTGCCCTTAGTTTTTTTTTTTTTTTTTTTTGAGAATACTTGTGGGCTTTTTTCCTGTCTTCTAGGTTAGAAAGGGACATTTTTGTTGTACTTAAACAAAAGCTAATGACATATGATGTTTGGAAAAAGAGGGGCTACATTGGAAAAAAAGTATAGTTTGGGGATGGCAGAGACAATATTTGGAGATTAAGAGTTACAGTGAAATCTCAAAAAAACATCAAGGGATTTTATGTAATTTCCTCTGAAAGGTTTTCGGGTTAAACTTTTTTCTTGGTTTGGGTATTAGTTAAGAGTCACATCGAAATATATGTTGAAATGTTATTTGAATTAAGGGATGAAAAATGATAGTCGTATAATGAAATACGTGTTTTATTGGAGATTACATTACTGTAATGTATGTCTGGAATCGATATAGGATAAGTTTATTTTGAGTAGAGGTGCAAACTTTGGGTTAATCAAACTTGAAATGAATACTACGAGGTCATAAAAAGACACGTTTCCTTGCACGTTGACGGTAAAAAGATCTTCATTTGAACCTTGCTTTCTAGGGAGAAGGCATGGAAAACCAAATGATCTAACACAAAAGTGACCACGCATGTTGTAACGAGTTTTCTTTTTCTTGATGGCCCAAAATTTTTTAAAAGCAAGCTGAGGAGAAAGTTCATAAAAGTCCATTCGTGAGCGTCTGTGAACGTTGGGGATGCCGTAATTGTACCAAAGTATTTACTGAACTATCAGCCTTGGGAATTAATCCTGCAATCAGTGGGAGGCAAGGAGGGGGAGTTGCCATTATAGGATCCCTTAATTGTTAAATGTGCAATTTTTGTTTAGAAGTATATATCTACAGGTGCATCTTTGTGGAGATCAGGTGAAAGTCAGGATTTCACCTCTCTCCCCATCTTTTTTCAGATTTTAGCCTTTGCAAGTTTTAACAGAGGGTATTGCAAGTCAAACACGCAGTGCTAAATCAGTCATGTTTGAACCGAAGGAGGCGAAATGCTCTTAAAGACTCCTTTGATTTGAATTTGATTACGTGACGAGTTGATCATATCCTGTTGACTTGGACCGTTGATATGTCGTCTAACTCGTGACTTTTACTTCGATGTACTTTGTTTTGTTTGTTTACCGAAGTGTGTGCTTTGACTCAAGCTTGTATTTGGTCCAACATGAAAGGTCAATTTTCTTTTCGCTTTGGAAGCCCATCTTTTTCAGTGATTCATGATGACGTTTGGTTTTATACGGTATGCGATTCAATTGTCTACAAGTTCCTATTGAAATTTCAGAGAAAGACACACCATAATTCCATTGGGTTACATTCTTTTGGATTCCGATCATCTAAGATGTCCTTTCTGCGACAGCAACGTATTGCAGAGAGGTACTCTAGAAAATGGAGTATTTGTTTCTGAAATGCGACAAAAGAGCTGATAAATTTAAGGAAGTTTCTCCAAAATTGCAGACCGAATTTTCTTAAGCATATTTTATTCTTTTTTTTAGCAGTGACGTGTTTGGAGTGCAATTAATTTTGTAGTGTGGAATCATGTAAGAATTGGTCATATCCAAGAACATCTTGCAATCACAGGAAAAATGAGACAAAGTGCTGTGTAATATGTAGGGGTGGCGTTCGATCGAGTTAGGTAGATTCGGTTAACTGATTTGGGTTATTTCGTCTTTCGGGCAACAAAATGATCATCCATGATCCACCTAAGTTAGATTGAATTTAAGTTAGATAAATTCCAAATTTTACATATATTTGTTTCAATGGAAGACCTCTCCCTTCATTCTAGTAGGAATACTTTTCGTTCGTGTGTCCTTTCTGTTCATCTATGTGCTAAATCTTAGGATTGGTTCAAATATCCCCCGATAAGATGGTAATTAAAGATAAATATTTTAATTCCTAAAATATCAAAAAAAAGTTAAGTTATTTTGGTGGATCCAATTAAAATTAGTGGATCTATGAGTCAAACTAATACCTATAATAATTCTATGATTTCAATTAAGGCCTTACTCATAATCTAAATAACACACACCATTTTACTCATTTTTCACTGTTTGATATGATTATTTGGGTTAACTCAAATATTGTCCACCCTTAGCTTTATATTATGGGATTATCCAAGAATCCTTTATAACCAAGAATATAAGACAAATACCAACCGACAAGCTTGTATAATCTATCTTTTAGCATTTCTTCACTCTTATCGTAAATGACTTGATTGTAAAACCATGCTTGAATTCCTGTCATTAGTTTCATTGCATGTGAGGGTCAGTGTGTGTTTTATATGTAATTTCACAAAATTCCGAACTTCTAATCGAACTATGTTTAAGATTCAGCCAGCAAATCAGCTAAAATCCAACTTTCAAGAGCAACGACACGAAGGTTATTAGCTTTGGTGGTTTTTTAAAATTAAGTTTGGTAGTTTTTTGATCGGTTTTGAATTTGTTCTTGTAAAACCCTCAACGGATGACCGTGACTAGATGTATCTCAGGGACTACTCCTTCTCAAAAGGAAAAATTATCTTAGCACCACTGCTAATTAACTGCATCTTTTTTTATTAGAATGATTCGAATATCTGGGTATATTTGATATGAAGGACATGCCTGTCATGGTACCCTATGCCTCTTTGCTGGACGATGAGGAAGTTTTCGTAGTTGGTCACTCATATCATAACAAAACTGAAACACTTTTTTAAACAATGGTTTAACTAGCGTATTTCATTACATATTTCGTAATTAATTATTCAGTTCTTCTTGTATCGGTGATTAGTAGAAATATACAGAAGTTGAAGGATATGTTTCTGGAATCAATCGAAGTAAACTTGGTCATGCATGTGAATGAGTGCTCCTCTTTCGTTTGGATGTGTGATAAGTCTGATGTGTCATGGATAAGATGAATATTACGATGAATAGTGATGAGATAACGTTTCTAGTAAATTATGATGTATATAAGAATAGCCAAAGTGACGGTTGCATAGAGGTGAGTGCAATGAATGTTGTCAACACAAGTGATCAAATTAAACTGCATAGGAATCTGTGTATATGGGATAAATTTCTCATATCCCACAAGTTATCCTATCCATGTAAGGCAAAGTTTACCCTACATCCAAACAAAAGCAACACATTGAGGTAGAGAAGTATGGCAGTAGTGCTACCACCTAAATGAGAGGAGGAAGGGGGAGCGATATAAGATGATCACAAGTGTTATAACATCATGCTAGTTTTGCATTAAAGTTCTAATATTGATGGTATATATCATTGATTCTATAGCATAGGTGAGTATCGTGCACAAGCTGGGACAAGGCTAAAGATTTAGGTTAGGATGAAGATAAAGGATTACAAGTACACCTGATCGTGTCCCTAGATTTCAATCAGTTGATGTCATTGGTGAAAAATCACAAGGGTCTCCCAAGCTTGAGACCTTGAGCTAGAGGGTCCCGACCCCACCACCTGTTGGTGCTAGAGCACCACGATCATTTGTTTTGATGATAACAAAACACGTGTTATTTAACATTTGCACTTGGAGTCTTAGATTTCAGGTCAATTGCAAATGTAGACGTGTTTAGACGGAATTCGAGCTCGCATCCAAGACGGATTGGAGGAGCTTGATGGAGAATAGAGGAGATTCGCGAGGAGCGCTAGATTGAAGATGGAAGGACAAGAAGAATAGGATAGAGTTTTGTTTAATCATTTCATGTACTTTTATCTTTATTTTGCTTGCTCTTTTTATTTCCTTAGAACATTATGTTAAAGAACCTTAAAGTACCCTAACAGTAGTCCTGGGAACACCTGCACAACCCTAGGATACTTAGGTTCTCTGTAGAGAACTTAGAAAACCAAAATAGGGTTCAAACAGCATTTTCAGACGTCTAATTCCAAAATCAGACGTCTGATAAAGTGTTTTAAGACGTCTGACTGTTGATTCAGACGTCTGATAACTATTAGGCTGGACATAGTTAGTTCTGTCTGATGAAATCAGACGTCCAGACCTTAGACCAGACGTCTTAGGAGACGTCTGATGACTTTACCAGACATACAATTAGTGGACCGTTGGCTGCCTTAGCAAACACTCAAGAATATGACCGTTAGAACCTTATCAGACGTCCATAGGACTGTCCAGACGTCTGATAATTGACCGTTTTGCCTCGGCTGACCCAAAATCTCTTCTCAGAGATTTTCTAGCCGTTGCAACGCTTGGAAATCCATTCCCACAGAAAAAGTAGGTTTCCAGACGTCCAGATATAGTGCCAAATGTCCTATATGTCGTCTGATGGACTTGCACTAGAACCCTGTTTAGATCTGATCGAAGTCAGGAAGAGACTCGCCCAAAATCAGACGTCTGACCTTGAAATCAGACATCTTAAAGTGAACTTCCAGACGTCTGATGCCAGAATTAGACGTCTGATAAGCCTGTCAGAACAATGATTGTTCCTGATTTAGGGGTGATTCTCTTGGGCTTTGCACCTAACAGCTATAGAACCTTTCCTAAGCCTTCCAAAGCCTTCCTAAGGCCTCTATAAATAGAGGGAAACCTTTGCAACAAAAAAACACACTTAGAAACACCAAGATACACAAGAAACACTTTGTAATACACTTTCCACTCTCTTGTGTCCTAGCTAGTTCTTGCTCTCCAAGCTTAAGTTCCATTCTCTTGAGAGTATCAAGCTGCTGCGCACCCGCTCTCCCGCCGTTGTTCACGAGAGCGACGTTGCGCCGTCGCGTGGTACAAGCATCCATGTCGTCAACGCACTCCTTTCAAAGGGAAGCATCCTATTTCCTATAAAAGCTTAGGTTAAAAATTATTTTGTTGGCTCTATAGGATTACTTGTTTATTTTATCTTTGTTATTTGGTTGGGTATTCGCTTTGCGAATTCCCGTCTCCTTCGCGAGACAAAATCCTTCTCGTGAAGAGAAGGGGTTGAGGTACGCTACCCTCGTTTAAGTAGCGTGGTTGTATTGAGGTTGAATCACCCTCGTTTAAAGTGATTCGGTTTAGTGGATTTTGATCAACTTGGTTGATCGGAAAATCCCAACTCGAGAGGGTTAGGTGGTGGTTTTCACCCGGTTTGGGTTTCCACCTAAAAATTCTTGTGTACTTGTGTGATTGCTTATTTGTGAGATTATATTTCAATTCCGCAATTATTACGTCACCCCCTCCTGGTAGGGCCGAACCTTCACCACCAAGTTGAGGAAGAGTATAAGGTGCTAGGTGAGCCTGAGGGCCCTGACGGATGAGGCACGCAGGCTTGAAGAGACCTTCTAAGACACCATGGCCCAAAAAGAAGCAATCCCCCAAGTTTAGGAAAGCCCCCTCACTTTAAAGTCCTCACCCAAGGAATTTGATGAGGAGCGCATCTAGTGGGTCGAGTAGGTGCATATGTCGCACTCCCTCCCTATCCATCCAATGATTAAAAAGAGGAAATTTGTTAACTCCACCAATGATGAAAAATTATTAACACATATTGGTAATTGAAGCACACATGTTTGCCATATCAATGTTTTGATATTCACAAACATAATTCTTTACCCAAACACAAAACATGAAGCATATATAAAATTCTAACTCCAATATATCTTGTAAATCTTGAAAATTGATTCTAACCGATAATATATGGTTTGGTATGGGTAATAAAACTTCATTTAACCATAGGCTAAATTAGTGATTGATTGAGTACGTAGGGGTGTGATTAGAGAGGAGGAGGGGAGGGGGGGTGTTGTAGGATGGTGGTGGTGGTCATAGAGGAGGAAGAGACAAGAGGGGAGGTGATGGTGATTGATGAGAACCTCGTCACAAACCCTAAACTAGCACCATTTAACCCTGATTTGCAGGAAAAAGCTCCTACATAACCTTAGAAAGGCTTGGCTCAGAGAGATTCTGAGTTTGCAAAGAAAATAGAAACTGAGGGGTAAAAATGTAATTTCACCAATCCAATCTGAAAACAGGGTAACTCAGGGTCCAAATATAGGTGAAAATAACCTAATAAGAAGGAAAGTGGGATGATCTGATCCAATAAGGGCTACAGCAATTCCAAGGAACTAAATATAATCTGTAACCCTAAAACAAACCCACTTCAATTCACGAGGTTCGAGGCAAAGTAAAAATAGAATAAAGACTCTAAAATTCATAGAAAAATAATATCTAGGGTTTAGAACCTTCAATCTGGCCTTAGGAACCCATTTTGACCTACATTGAGAACCATGCCCAATTAACAACTTAATTTAGGTTTTTGCATAAATTGATCTGTCAAATAAGATTTAATCTAGAAATAAAATTCACCATCAGATTCCTTAGGTCATAATTCGTTATGTATAAAAACTTGAGCCTAAGAAGAAACCTTCTTGACCAACTTTACAGTTTGGTCCTCATATATTTACGTTTTGGCCCTCAACTCTTGAACCCTCACATTTTGGCCCCTAACTCTCCTTCGTTCTTTGCGTTCAGGTCCCTCCTGCAAAACCTGAGCAGCACCATGCTCCGGCGACCTTGCGCGTGAAGGTTCGTCCCTACCAGGAGGGGTGACGTAATAAAATTACGGAAATAAAAATATAAAGCAATCTCACAAAAATAAGCAATCGCACAATGTACACAAAGATTTTTAGGTGGAAACCCAAACCGGGTGAAAACCACCACCTAACCCTCTCGAGTTAGGATTTTCCGATCAACCTAGTTGATCAAATCCACTAACCGAATCACTTTGAACGAGGGTGATTCAACCTCAATACAACCACGCTACAAGTACGAGGGTAGCGTTCCTCAACCCCTTCTCTCCACGAGAAGGATTTTGTCCCACGAAGGAGACGGGAATTCGCAAAGCGAATACCCAACCAAAATACAAAGATAAAATAAAACAACAGTCCTATAGAGCCAACAAAATTAAATCTAGCTTCTATAGGAAATAGGAAACTCCCCTTTGCAAGGAGTGCGTCGACGATGACGCGGTGCGTGTGCCACGCGATGGCGCTACGTCGCTCTCGTTATCAACGCCGGGAGAGCGGGTGCGTAACGGGAATGATGCTCTCAAGATGATGGAGCTTGAGCTTAGAGAGCAAGTTCTTCTTGGACACAAGAGAGTGGAAATACTTGATCTTAGTGTATCTTGGTCTCTCTAGGTGTATATCTTGTGTGTCTAAGTGTATCCAAGTGTTTTTCTCTTGGTGTGTATGTCTTGGTTTATTTGTGTTACAAAGTTCCCCTCTATTTATAGAGGCCTTAGGAAGGTTTTGGAAGGCTTGGAAAGGCTTCCATAGCCGTTGGGTGCAAAGTCCAAGAGAATCAGGCCGAAATCAGGACAATGATTGCATTTGACAGGGTTATCAGACGTCTAACTCTGGAATCAGACGTCTGGAAGGCCACTTTAAGACGTCTGATTCCAAGGTCAGACGTCTGATTCTATGCGGGTTTCTCCCTGACTTGAATCAGATCTAAACAGGGTTTTTGTGCAAGTCCATCAGACGACATACAGGACGTCTGGCACTATGTCTGGACGTCTGGAAACCTACTTTTACTGTGGGAATTGATTTCCAAACGTTGCAACGGCTAGAAAATCTCTGAGAAGAGATTTTGGGTCAGCCGAGGCAAAACGGTCATTTATCAGACGTCTGGTAAGTCCTATGGACGTCTGATAAGGCTCTAACGGTCATAATCTTGAGTGTTTTCTAAGCCAGCCAACGGTCCACTAATTGGACGTTTGGCAAAGTCATCAGACGTCTCCTAAGACGTCTGGTCTAAGGTCTGGACGTCTGATTTCATCAGACAGAACTAACTATGTCCAGCCTAACAGTTATCAGACGTCTGAAACAACAGTCAGACATCTTAAAATACTTTATCAGACGTCTGATTTTGGGATTAGACGTCTGGAAATGCTGTTTGAGCCCTATATTGGTTTTCTAAGTATTCTACAGAAAACCTAAGTATCCTAGGGTTGTGCAGGTGTTCCTAGGACTACTTTTAGGGTACTTTGAGGCTCTTTAACATAATGTTCTAAGGAATCAAAAAGAGCAAGAAAATAAATACAAGAGATACATGAAAGGATAAAAAAGAATCTATCCTATTCTTCTTGTCTTCCATCTCCGATCTTTCGCTCCACGCGAACCTCCTGTGTTTTCCGTCAAGCTCCTCCAATCCGTCCTGGATGCGAGCTTGAACTCCGTCTAAACACGTCCACATTTGCAATTGACCTGAAATCTAGGACTCAAATTGCAAATGTTAAATAACACGTGTTTTGTTATCATCAAAACAAATGATCGTGGTGCTCTAGCACCAACAGCGCGGAGCATGGCGCCGCGCAGGGTGAGGGAGGGGCCTTGGCAAGTCAATGAGGGGTACCCTGCGTCGTCAGCCACCGTAGGGACACCCCCCTGAGCGCTGCACCCACCCATACCGGCCGTGCGAACGCACGGACGGTATGGGTATCCTTCCTCCGGCGTCCTCCGGCGAGGGAGACACGTCGTCTCCCTCCGCCCTCGTCTCTGGTTCTGCCCCTATAAATACCCCCGTCGCTCCGCCGTTCTTCCGAGCTCGGATCTGACGGAGACACCCCTTCTATTCCTCCCTTCCCACTCCGACAGACGCCCCCTTGCTCCGGCGGCCTATCCTCCTCCACCTCGTCGCCCTGCAGCACTACCAGCAGCAGGGTTACCTTCCCTCCATCTTTCCGCGTCACGCCGCACCCCGCTGGCGCCTCTCCGGCCCTCCCCTCGCCGCCACCCCTTCCTCTGGGCAATTTCTTCTCCGACGACAGTCGATACGACTGTCGCCTGCGCCAACCCCTCCTCGTCCATCTTAGTAGGTAAAACTTCTCCTCTTCCACCCCTCTTTCTTTTCAATACTGAAAGCCCTTACTGTCACCACCGATTTCCCACCGATCACCCTCACCTTCTCCACCTCCGGCCAAACTCCGGCGAACCGCTCCCATCGCTCCAGCACCCCACACGGCTCGCCGACCTGTGCATAACCTCTGCCTCCTCACCCTGATCCTCTTCCGCCCCTCCACTTCCCACCAAATGCCCTCTGCAGATCCACCGAACACACCCACTTCTCCACCCGCAGTTTAACCTAGGGCGACCCTTTTGCTCCACCACGCCCCCTGCAGACCCTCCGACCACCTTCGCCGTGCCACGGCGAAGGTCCTCCGCATATCTGATTAGGCCGAGAGGCCATGTTGTTGCAAACAGGGTCTGTGCTCGCTGCCGCCATTGATGAGTGAAGAAGCTCCGCCTACCTGCTGCTCCAGGCACACCACGCCTAGATTAGGCTCCCAGGCTGCGTGGGGTGACTTCGCGAAGTGCCAGGCTGCAGCTGAGGCGAAGTCCTCGCGTGAAGCCCTCGCATTGGCCCTCGACTGCTCGCTGCCTTCTCCGCACGGGCGCTCACATTGGGGTAGGACATTTAGTCCCACCTCGGAAGATTGTGAGCGAGCGCCGTGAGATAAATTGGAAAAGTGCTGTAGGCTTATCGCCTCAGCACACGGGGTGAGGTCCCTCACACCGCTTCACCCGGCCTGTCCGCGAGCTCATCACGCGGATCCGGCCGACCCGACTCGACTTGACTGGCACTCCTCGCCCACCACCGCACGCCGGTGGGCATGGACCCCGGCGCGACCCGCGTACCCGATTACCCGGTTGCTCTGGGTGAGCTGTCCTAAGAGCGAATTCTGAGAGAGAGAGACGCGGGGGGGGGGGGGGGGGGAATAGAGTAGGTTTTTGCCCTCTGATGCTGAACTCTTGAGCGTGCAGGCACAGGTGAAGAAGAAGAAGGACTGCGGAAGAAGAACTGAAGCGACACTGTAGCGTCCGCGGGTTAAGTCGTCTGATTGGAAAATCAGACGACGTCCTGAAGACAGGTGAAGACAAAGAAGAAGAAGAAAAGAAGAGAGGAGGAGCAGCCAAGTGAAGAAACAGAGAGCAGAAGAAGAAGAAGAGAAGCAAGAAGCAAGAAAAGAAGAAGAAGAAGAACAGGAAGATCAAAAGCCAAAGAGGAGAGAAGACAAAGAGGAAGAAAGAAGAGAAGAAGAAGCCAAACTTTCATCTCTCTCTCTCTCTCTCTATTTTTGTAATAGAACATGTATATCTCTAGAATACGACTTGCTCCCTGAGTTCGACCTCGGGAGAATTATTATTCCCGAGTAAAAAAAAAATATATATATTTGAAATGATGGCAATAACTGGCTATACTACAACGCTATAGCAAAACCTAATCATAGTTGTCGCTGACCGTTTCAGTGATTGAAGAGGAGGAAGAGGGTTGTGGCCCCGTAGGGTGGCAGTCAGAGAGGATGAGAGGAAGTGAAGGGTGAGTAAGAGGAGGGTAAGGAGGGTGACATTCTTACCTTCAATAGTGGGGAGGGTGGCAGCAGAGAGGCCATCTAGCAAGGAGGAGGAGGAGGCTTGAAGGTGATTGTTACGACTCGATTCCCGAATCCCTACAGGACACGAGGTCGACCTGACTCGACTGATCTCAAGACCCAGTCGTCCAACAAGACATAACCAAAAAGCAAGAAAGTAACTACATTCACTATGCTATGTAACTAACAGTAAAAAGAAGTACAAGCAGTAAGGAAAGAAAAGCTGCTATAGTGCATATCATCACCACAACACTAAAACAGTATCAAAGTACAGAAACGTAAAGGTACAGAAATGTAAAGGTATAAAACGAAAAAGTACAAGAGTCTTGACTAACTACAACAAAAAGGTACTACAACAGAGGACTACAACTACTAAGTTCTACTGGGCCCAGCACCCTCTGCAGTCGGAGACTCGGGCTACTCAACACCTGGACCTGAAAAGGGTTATGAGTACACAAAGTCAGCGAATGCGGAGTAGAGTGGCAACCAACTAACTAAAGCAGTAAAGCTAACAGGTAAACTAGCTATTCCAATTCTTTAATTTGCAAGTTATTCTTTTTCACCCATTGGTTTATATATTCTCAAATCTCTTTCTTGATCTCGAATGTTCCTCGTGGGAACGATCTTGATTGCAGTCTTCTCCGAAGAGTAGAAGGCACACGTGGTGTTCTCCTGGCCGGGAGAGTCCCCTGTGGTGATCCTACACCGAGTCAACCACCCCAAGGTCACGAACAGACGTAACGGTGACCACGGCACGTGCGATAAACGCACGGGTAGCTACCCTGCACTGGCACGCGGTCAGTCGTTTCCGCTAACGGGTGCGTCCAAAGTACAACACGGAACAGTATAGGGCCTAGCCCTCTCAGTAACAGGGGTCTAGCCCCTAAGAACCAAATAGGGGTCTCGCCCCTCCACAGTCCGCGTACCCTCGCCTAACTACCCTAGTTTACCTAGTGGGCCTAACAAGTCGGTGTTGGGTGGCTAGCTGAACCCTGGGCCCTGTGGGGTGGCTAGCTCCCCCCCTACACTAGTAGCTCTCCCTGGTACAGTGTATGCGAGGGCCAAGAAGTCGGTGCAGAGTGGTCAAACCCACCCCGGGTCTCGACCTGAAGGGCGGTAAGCTCCCCTCTACACTAAGAGGAAACATGCGCTCCCCTTGGTACCACATACTCAAGGGCTAGCACACTTTCCGTCACATTTCCAGATCCATTCTATTTATTCCCAGGAGCTCTACTCCTAACTCTCCGTAGGGTTCATGCGCATATTTCTCATACCATTCCATACCAGGTTTCATCATTCACATTTCCATTCTCAGGTTATATACGTGCAACTCGTATTTCTATCATTCACATTTCCATTCTCAAGGTATACACATGCACCTCGTATTCTAACATTTAACGTATACAACAGGTAATTCATATTTCACAGGCAACTCTTGTTCATTAACAGGCAATTATTTTCCATCAACTCATTCAAGACTGCAATTCAATCACGCATACAGGCATTTCAAGTACTTTTCACCCTAGGATTCATGCCATATCCTAGGTTCTAATCATTCATTCCACACATGCATTTATGTTTATAGTTAAATTAAGGGAAGCCACTCTACTAAATAACCCTGGAGTATTGGGGACTCGAACAACAGGCTCAGGGGCCTCAGCAAGCCCCGAACCCGCAATAGAACGAAGTCCTATGACAAGGAACAATCACAATGGAACATTCAGAACAGTATAGAAAGCATTCTAACAAGTAGAGGAACTCACAAGGACAACACCGATATCTTATTTGCGTAAAACGGACCTCAAACGGACCCTAAACAGGTCAAAAACAGGGCTACTGACTCAAATCAGAACTCTGGAACAATGTCCAGACGTCTTAAAAGTGTCCAGGAATGCACCTTAGGCTCTGCGTCGACTTCAGACGTCTAAGACCTCTTCTGGGTTGTCTGGACCCAGCTCCAGACGTCTGATCACCTCTCCGGACGTCTAGGAGTGCTTCCAACCGTCTGGTGAGCTGCCCAGATGTCTGAAACGCGTGGCAGGGCGTGTCTCGCGCCTTCCTGAAGCAACCCTGCACGAGACAACAAAAACCTCCACATCAAGCCATGCAAGACGTAGCTGCGGAGTGACTTGCATGGCCATATCCGCAAAAGGAAACGCACCTTTGCGGAGATCTGTCTTCAGATGTCTGGAGTCGCCTCTAGATGTCCACTACGTCATCTGGACGTCACTCCAGACATCTAATTCTGGGAAAAACCCAGAACCAGGACCTACTCCTGCTCGCTCTCGCCTCGCGTAGCCGTGGCTCGCCTCCTCGCCTGTAACTCCGGCTGCAATAGTGTCGGGGACGACTCCCCCGGTGCTTTCCTCCTCCCGTATGTGTCGCTCCGGCCGTGCACCCTCCGGTGAGCTCCCATACGCTCATGAGCTTGGCTCCTTCTCTCTTCACGTCGTTCCTCCTCGTCGCCACTCTCGCGCTAGCTCCTCTCGCTGGGGTGGAGAAGAAGAGAAGAAGGTGGCTGGTGGAGTGGGGAGAACAAGAGGGGAAGAGGGGCCTTTTTATAAGGCTCGTTAGGGTTTGTATGAGGAGCGAAGAGAAGAAGGGAAGGAGAAAGAGAGTACTCTCTGCGCGTCGCCCGTGTGCAGATGCGAAGGCTTGCACAAAAGTTTAATTTTCCAGACGTCTGGGAAGGGATCCAGATGTCTAACCAGACATCTGACCTACAATCCAGACGTCTTAATGGGCTCAGGATAGAACGGGACTTAACATCATAACAAACTTAAAGGAAGTTCGTCCCTGAAACTTGAGCTGGCTAGGGTGCGGAAAAAGAACTACATACGCATAACAAACTTAAAGAGGACCGAAGACGGTCCAAAAAGACACCCTCAAAAAGTTCCGGGTACCGCTCTCGCATCGCCGCCTCAGGCTCCCCGGTAGCCTCCTCGTACCTTTGGCTCCTCCATAAGACCTTCACCAGGGGTACCTACTTCCGTCTCAAACTTCAGACGGCTCTGTCTGGTATCTGCACTGATCGCTCGAGGTAGGTTAGGTCATCTCCCACCTCGACACTCTCGTGGCTTGGAATGTGACTGGGATCGACGACGTACTTCCTGTGGTTGGACATGTGGATCATGTCGTGCACACCAGAAAGCTGGGGAGGAAGGGCAAGCCTGTAAGCAACGGGTCCTACCCTCTTCAGGACCTCAAAGGGCCCCACAAATCTCGGTGCAAGCTTCCCTTTCACCCCAAACGCTGCGGGCCCTTCATGGGTGAAATGTGAAGAAAGACGTGATCCCCAACCTCGAACTGGACTTCTTTGCCCTTCCGATCGGCATAACTCTTTTGTCTGCGCCTGACAGTGCGAAGTCGTCTATGAATCTGCTCAATCACCTCCTGACTCTACCGGATCATCCTGGGGCTAACCTCCCAATTGGTCCCCACCTCAACCCAATTCAAGGGCGCAGTATACCTCCGTCCGTACAGAGCCTCGTAGGGTGCCATGCCGATACTCGAGTGATAGCTGTTATTATATGCAAACTCTGCTAGGGGTAAGTGCTCCTCCCAAGAACCCCTCCAGTCCAGTACACAGGCGCGTAAAAAGTCCTCAAGTGTCTGTACCGTGTGCTCTGACTGTCCATCCGTCTGGGGGTGGTACACCGTACTAAACCTCAGCAGTATCCCCAAGGCCTGCTGAAACTCAGACCAAAACTGGGAAGTAAAACGGGTATCCCGGTTGGATACAATCTCACGCGGAACTCCGTGCAGACATACCACATCACGAATATACCTCTCTGCCAACTACGCTGGTCCCAAGGTGACTCGGATCAGCAAGAAACGTGCTGTCTTTGTCAATCTGTTTACATTCACCCAGATTGCGTCGTGTCCTAGCTGGGTAACGGGCAGGCCCACCACCAA
Source organism: Thalassia testudinum (assembly GCA_037157565.1). NCBI lineage: Eukaryota > Viridiplantae > Streptophyta > Magnoliopsida > Alismatales > Hydrocharitaceae > Thalassia > Thalassia testudinum. Next base: position 20,779,417 of record JAZHRO010000013.1, read on the forward strand.
GTCCATGGTGATGCTCTCCCACTTTCACTCTGGCACAGGAAGTGGCTGCAATGGCCCTGCAGGCCTCTGATGCTCGGCCTTCACCTGCTGGCACACCAAACACTGCTGCACGAACTCACCTACATCCCGCTTCATCCCTCTCCACCAAAAGTCACGTCTTAGATCATGATACATCTTCGTGTTCCCGGGATGTATGGTGAATCTGGACTCGTATGCCCCAGTCAGGGGCTCTCTCAACAACTCATCCTGGGAACGCACAAACATCCCTTTATATGCGGCACCTCGTCTGTAAAGGAGAAGTCTTTTGGGTCCCCTGACAGTACCCTATCTCGCAACGACTGCAGGTACAGATCTGTCATCTGTCCTGTAATGATGTAGTCTATCAGCTCTGGTTGCGTCTGTCGTGTCACTGTTATTGCCCCACAATGCCCCTGCAGCTCTATGGGTCGCCAATTGCCCAACTCTTCCATGAGTCTCCAACTCTGTGGCTGTAAGCTGGACATGTGGGTGGGCGCCTTCTGGCTCAAGACATCAGCCACCACGTTGGATTTCCCCAGATGGTAGGAGATGCTGCAATCATAGTCCTTCGGGAGCTCTAACCAACGTCTCTGTCTCATGTTAAGCTCCTTCTGATCAAACAAATACCTGAGGCTCTTATGATCCATGAATATCTCAAAGGTCTCACCGTACAGGTAGTGCCTCCATGTTTTCAACGCGAAGACGACAGCTACCAGCTCTAAGTCATGGGTAGGGTAGCTATGCTCATGGGGCTTTAGTTGCCGCGAAGCGTAAGCGACAATGTGACCCTACCGCATGAGCACACCCCCTAACCCCTGCAACGAAGCATCCATGTAGACAACGAAACCGCTACTGCTGTTCGGAATGGTAAGCACACGAGCCAAAGTTAGCCTTTCCTTCAACTCCTGGAAACACGCCTCACAAGCGTCTGTCCAAGCAAAGGGCACGTCCTTCCGAGTCAACTAAGTCATAGGACGTGCAATCAGCTAGAAACCCCTGATAAACCGCCGGTAGTAACCTGCCAGTCCTAAGAAACTGCGGATCTTTGTCACTATACGTGGCCTCTCCCACCTGAGCACTGCCTCTACCTTGGCTGGATCCACTGCCAGGCCACCCCTAAAATCACATGACCTAAGAAGGTCTCGTGCCTCAACCAAAACTCGCACTTGCTGTATCTGGCATACAGCCTACGTTGTCTCAACGTGTCTAGAACCATCTGCAAGTGCTGTCCGTGCTACGCCTGATGCCGCAAGTAAATGTGCACGTCATCAATAAATACCATCCCAAACTGATATAGATATGGTCTGAACAGCCGGTTCATCAAATCTATGAAAGCAGCGGGGGCGTTGGTTAGCCCAAATTGCATGACCAAAAACTCGTAGTGTCCGTACCAAGTGTGGAAAGCTATCTTGGAGACGTTGATGTCCCTGATCCTTAGCTGGTGGTAGCCATATCTCAAATATATCTTGGAAAATACTGTGGCACCTCGCAACTGGTCAAACAAATCATCATTCCTCGGCAGTGGATACCTGTTCTTGATGGTGACCCTATCGAGCTGTCGGCAGTGGATCTGTAGCCGGGTACCATCCTTCTTATTCACAAATAATACAGGGGCTCCCTACGGAGTCGCATTGGGCTTCACAAAGCACTTCTCCAATAGGTCCTGCAACTGGGACTTGAGCTTTCGCAACTCACGTGGTGCCATCCTGTACGGTGCTGTAAAAATGGGGCTGGTCTCCAGTATCAGTGAGATCTCAAACTTGATCTCACGCTCAGGCGGTAGTCCTGGCAGCTCCTCTGGAGACACGTCGGGATACTCTCTGACTACCGTGATGCACTGAAAGTCTGCCACGGGGCTGGGCTTTGCCACTACACAAGTCAAAAAGCCCTCACACCCCTGGCCCAAAAGTCTCGCCGCCTAAAGTGCAGAAATGCACCTGAAGCCTCCGTCTTGCGGTGGTCCGTGAACCTCAAAAGAAGGCATCTCTGGTATGGAGAAGACGATCTTCCTCTCAAAGCAGTCTACCCAAGCGTGGTAAGTGGACAGCCAATCCATCCACAGAATCACGCCAAAGTCCTCCATTAGTATCGCAATTAGGTTAGCAGGGAGGCTGTGTCCCTCAACACTGACCTCACGGCCTGTGTAGACCTCCTCAGCTACAAACAGTTGACCACCCGGGCCTCTGATCACAAACGGATCCTTTAACAACATAGTCATGTTCCAAACTGACAGCAAAACTCGCAGCAACAAACGAGTGCCTGGCACCGGAATCAAGAAGTACGTAAACTAGTCTGCTGGAAACTGTAACCATACCTGCCACCACTGAATTTGAGGCTCTGAAGTCTCTATGTGTCTGGGCGTTGATACGCCCCTCAGCTCTCGGTGCAGAAGAAGCTGCCACACTCTGTGTCGGACAGATAGCCGCTGGCCGGTACCCTCCCTGTGACTACTGTCCTCCCCCATGTGCCTGGGAACCACGTCCACCTGCTCGACCTCCAGTGCTTGGTGCGGAGAGCATCTGCTGCACTCCAGCCCTAAACGGGTAGTCCCTCGTGATGTGGCCCGGCTGGCCACACTGGTAGGAGAGGGGAACTCGACTGTCGCCCTCGGTAGGTCCCTGCTGACGGCTGGCCGGGGGCCAGTGCTGGCCCCAAAGGCTGCTAACGGCCCCGCAAAACGTGACAGCTCTCCTGCGGACACCACATGCCTCCTCTCTCGCCAGCCCTCTGAGTACTCTGGCTAGTGGGGCCTCTCCCGTCCGCTGTCAGTGTCATGTGCGACCGGGTTGGTCTCCTCATATGTCATAGCTGCCTCCACCACTCTCGAGAACGTGGGCAGCTTCAGGGGTTTGACATATCCCCGAATGGCAGGCCGGAGCCCTCAGTGAACCTCCACAGGCGCTCTTTCTCAGTAGCCACAACTGTCGCAGCGAAACGTGACAGCTCCAAAAAATGCGTACGATATGCGCTAACAATCATCGTCCCCTGGCAGAGAGTGTGGAACTCCCGCCTTCTCTGATCATACCACGTCTGCGGGAAGTATTGCTCGTAGAAGAGGGTCACAAACTGGTCCCACGTCGGCTCTACCCTCTCCTAGCCTCTGACTGCCCTCCACCACCTGTGTGCCGTGCTCTCCAGCTGGTACGTGACAAAGGACAAGCGGCACTCCGCAGGGGGGCGAAGGGTGTCAAACACCTTCTCGATCTGCTCCAACCAGTCCTCCGCCTCAATTGGGTCCTCATCCCCTTTGAAGGAGGGGGGCTTTAGCTTCCAAAACTGTCCGAAAAGCTCGTAGTGTCGCTGTAGTGGGGGAACGGGCTTGCCTCCAGGCAGGGAGGGCTCGTGCTTGGAAGTGTCAGAGTGCGGTGGGGGCGACGGAGGATCACCCCCTCCCCCATGTCCAGCGCTACATTGGTCTCGTGGTCCCACAGGGGACTCCCCCTCCACGTCCCCAGGGAGAGGTGCTTGTGTAGGTGGGTGGAGCTCCTCTCGTACTATCTCTCGTATCAATTGGGCGAGGTCCTGGGCTTGAACGCCCAGAAGAAGTGGCTGGTCTACTGAAACCTAGGGCCCAGCACATCCGCCCCACCGACCTCATCCACGGCTGCGTCTGTGGCCCGCCTCAAGGACTCCACGTCGAGGCATCTCCTGCAAGGAGACGCGAAAAACGGAACGAAAGACGTCAACTCTACGAACATTCAGCAAAAGAACCTCAGAATAGATGCCAAAAGGCATGTTGTGGTGGTTACTCTAGTTACATGCACGTGGATTGGTTATTCTCAAGCTAGTTGGTTCTGTTCTCGGGACGACCTTGCTCTGATACCATCTTGTTACGACTTGGTCCCCGAATCCCTACAGGACACGAGACCAGCCCGACTCGACTTATCCCAAGACTCAGTTGTCCAACAAGACATAACCAAAAAGCAGGAAAGTAACTACATTCACTTTGCTATGTAACTAATAGTAAAAAGAAGTATAAGCCGTAATGAAAGAAAAGCTACTATAGTACATATCACCACCACAACAGTAAAAGAGTATCAAGGTACAAGAACGTAAAGGTACAGAAATATGAAGGTACAAAACGTAAAAGTACAAGAGTCTGGGCTCACCACAACAATGGTATTATAACAGAGAACTACAGCTACTGAGCTCTACTGGGCCCAGCACCCTCTTCTGCAGCTCCGGCTACGATAGTGTTGGGGACAACTCCCCTGACGCTCTCCTCCTCCCGCACGCACCGCTCCGGCCGTGCACCCTCCGGGGAGCTCCCACGAGCTTGCGAACTTGGCTCCTCCTCCTCTGCTCACGCCGTTCCTCCTCGTCGTTGCTCTCGTGCTCTCTCCCTTGCGTTAGCTCCTCTTGTTGGGGTGGAGAGGAAGAGAAGAAGGTGGCTGGTGGAGTGGGGAGAACGAGAGGGGAAGAGGGGCCTTTTTATAAGGCTCGTTAGGGTTTGTATGAGGAGGGAAGAGAAGAAGGGAAGGAAAAAGATAGTACTGTCTGTATGTTGCCCGCGCGTAGACGCGAAGACTTGCACAAAAATTTAATTTTCCTAACGTTTGGGAAGGGTTCCAGACATCTGATCAGACGTTTGACCTGCAATCCAGACGTCTTAAATGGCTCAGGATAGAACGGGTCTTAACAGTGATACTGCGCTAGGGTTTCTTGTGTGGGGTGTTGTGGGTGTGGAAGAGATGAATAAGGAGCGGGACAAACTTTAGTTGAGGAGGTGTTGTATTTTTTTTTTAAGTATGGTTGGGTAGACCAACAAGTACAATTCGCGTCAATTGATTGAAATTTTCATGTGTTCCATCGAATTGGGGCACCCACTTCAAATGGTTGGTATTTCATTGGATTTCAATTTAATAGAATCGATCGATTTTACCAAAATTTTAAAACCTTGGGTTTTTTAAGTGATGATGGGTCCACCACGTGACAATAGTTATGTTGTTTTTTAAATTTTTTTATTCTTGTCCATTTTTTTAATAAATTAAAATCTATTCAATTTATTCCAATCTAATTGAGATGAAAAATTGGATATGATCTTAGTCAAGTTCGAATAGTTTTGAATCAACTTATGGATTTATTTGATCTACATGTAAATCCTTGTTTTTACCATTATGAATGCTGGACATGCCCGTAGCTGAATAAGAGCAAAATGCAGAGAAAGATGTGCATGATATATCGCTTTTGATGACAATTCGTTGTAATTAATTGAGATGCTTAGGAAGGAACACTTTTTAAAGTAAGGTTGATTTAAATTATTCACTTAGTTTTTTTTTTTTTTTTTTTTGTTAAGAAGTATCCTTAGTTAAATTATAAAATAATTTCATTTTGTGGTGATAACTAATAGAAATGTTTACATTGATGTCCCTAAATACATGATCAATTATATCTATATCCCAATACACTTGCTAATTGCATATACCCCTATAATGTTATTCTTATAGGTATTGATCTTAAATATTTTTCATTTAAATTATACTTGATAGGGGAGTAACTTTCATTTCAAGATAAAATGAGAGACAAATAAATTGAAAGGTTATTCGTTTGGAGGATGAGATATGTAATGAATTAGAAATAATTAGTATGAAGTGGTGTCAGTAAATATTTTTTTAATGTTATGATATAGGTGTAAATTTAGTTAATATATTATAATAGAATATATATATTTTAGTATATATTGATATTAATGTTATGTAACAGGAAAATTTTAAAATAATATATTTTAATAAATATTGATAAGTTAACTTAAATTCTTTTAACTTTAAAATTTATGACTTTGATATCCCTCTGCTCTTAAAATAACCCTTGAATTATTCCACCACCCAACGACATCTTTAGAAAAAGCTGAAATGGTTACCAAAGAAATTCTTTGTTTTTGAAACTCGACCAACGCATCTCGTTGCAGTTTTTTTCACAACCCTCCATTAGATGTTGCCAAAGAGAAAAAAAAAGAGAGAGAGAAAAGATAATTGCGTTTGGATCTTCTTGCCAAATGCCAAACAACAACGAGATGAATCACGGGATCAATCTGTACTGCCGTTGGTTTTACAAAGTTATCTCCAAGGTGGGAGGCAGATCCATGGAAACGTTGAGGTGCAGTTTAAATTCCAAAGTAATTTTATTTCGATTAATTATGTTTATTGAGTATACTCCTATCACTTACGTAGAAATGACATAATTTTAATTCAAATCTCGAATAATTTAAGAAATAAATTTGTAAATTATTTATCCCTCGTATAGGACAAGTGTCATCAGTTTTTCTTTTAATTACATACATCAGGGCGCAGTATTATGTTTTTTTTTTTTTTTTCTCCCTCATCGAGAGAATATTATATTAATTTTTCGAGAACTCTAACGAGAATATATTGGGTGGACATTCCTTTTCCTGTGCATCGGTGGTTTTGGTTATGGCGGCAGTAAAGAGTTCATTTAAGTGCATAGGACAGGAAATATCCGAAAAAATTATGCTATAATGCCACTCATTTTTGGACGTTTTGCACAAATTATTAGAGTTTCCTCACCAAAAGTTTCAAGTTGGCTGACAAATTCAGAATCATATGCTTGACGGGGGGCACGGGATGAACAGCGACGGAACCAAGTGGGGACGGGAGGAGGCAGCTGCAGCTCTGGTTTTCAGAATTTTCTTGCTTTCGGTGTATGGTAATTTCTGTGTCCATGGTCATGGCTTTTGCATTTTTGCCTCCCTTAATTTTAGATTAATTTCATTGCAGGAAGGTTTTGAGGATATTCAATTTTTTTTTCCTTTTTTTTTTTTAATAAAAAAACTCTTATATATATATAATTATTAAATATATTGCACGTGATAGTAGCAAGCGTTCTTACTATTCTTTACCTTTTCATATTTAAGTTATATTATAAGCATTGATTATTGGAAAAGTTCCACGACGGCAAAATCAATAAGCGGAAACTTTTATAAAGAACAAAGGTTGACCTTTAGTATTTGAAAGGAAATTCTATGGCCGATGCGGTAGTAAATATCCAATGATTAGTTTTCTTCTTTTCGCAGCAAAGTAAAATTTTAAATTCCAATACGATGGTTCTCTTTCACGGAGCCGCTCCTTTCGGCACATGCAGGATTTGTTTAGCCTGTCAACAGAATATTTGTTGACTTCTTTCGGTTATATAAATTGAACTGATCTTTACAGAAAAGTGGTCAAAATATTCTTCTTCCTGGGTACTGTTGTTGTTGAGGTGGAACAGAAATCTAGATCTATTAAATTAGTCTTGCTAGGAAAATTTTAGGATGCATTTTGTTATTATAAAATGTTATCTAATGTAGAGTTATTCTAAATTTGACAAAATCTATTGATATAGTCTGATTATGATAAACATATGACAGTATCTTGTAAGTTCGCCTCCCTTGGTTGGAATTCTTGGTTCTGCCACTCAGGATGAAGGTCCTTGGGATCCATTTGTTGAAAGTATATCATGCATAAAATAGTCCCAACTTGCATCGAATGCTTTTGGCTTGATTGCGGGTGGTTACAAAAATCAAGGCTCGAAGATTACTCTACCTTGATACCAAGAAATTCCTTTCATAAGCCGAGAGATCAAAACATTCAGACAAATTTGAAACTTTGTGGGGGTGGGGAGTGGGGAGTGCAAATTACCGTCAAGCTATGACTAAGTCATCCAAATAAATGGAGCTTAAAGATCACGTCCTTCAACAAGGAAAGGAAGTACTCAAAAAAATTACAAGTATCTCTTTGGGCATTAGAGGCCATGAATCAGGGATGTACATAATAACAATTATTACCGATGAGAGAAGAAAAGTTAGACCCAATATGACTAACCCATAAAGCTCAAACAAGTCTTAAGCAACTCAAAGAATTGGTTGACACAGTACCAAGGCAAGAAAAGCCTATGGTGCCAACCCCAGTTGCGCCAATGTCACCTCAAGTGACCCATTAAATCAACCCAAGTTGATTGACTCAATTACTCACTAGGTCGTTCGAAGTGATCGATTTGCACTATTGCTTAAACCACCTGGTTTTTCAGGACCTCAAGCGACAGAGTTTGCCAAAAGGCGTGTGGTCAGTCAAGTTATCATGAACATGCATGCCACGCACATCAATAACAAAGATTAGACGACATAGAGTGTGGAGGTGAAGTGATGGCCCTGGAGACGAGGTGATGGCTTAGAAGACAAAGCTGTAACGTCCCAATATTCAGGTCCCGAGTCATTTCAGAGTGATGCAGTCACATCGAATCCATAAACACGGTCGCGATTTGGTGCAAGTACAAGCACCTCTTTAAATTACCAAAAAATGCATATTTTGAGTCAACCCCAGATTAAACATTATCAAAAGGGTGCCATGTATGGTATGGTTGGATTTCTTTCGTTATAAGCTTTTTAACGACGGTTGTTTCGTGGGAATCTGAGCTATATAACTGAATTTATGATCAAAACAATTTGAAAATGACTTAAATGTAAGGGGTATTTTAGGTATTTCACTGTACTAATTCTAACCCTAAACCTAATTTGGGTCTTTAAATAATCCCTCTTGGGAGTTGGGTCATCATTAACACCTAATGACCTCCATAACCTAAAGAGAAAGGGAGAAGGGAAGAGTTAAATTTTCATTAAGAAAATCTATTTAGGATTTGTAGGGACCTGTTTGTAATTCTAAAAATCATGAGCTTTCCACCGTAATTTTTGCAAATTTGAGCGGCGGCGGAGATGACTCACGTTGAGCGGCCAACGCATGGCAGCCACAAGTGATGCAAATGTGATGTATGGCGAAGAGGAAGCGCATGCGTAGGTTCTCGTGCTGAAGGAGGATTCACAAGCGCCGGGATCGTGACATGTGTTGCGGATTGACGGTGTGGGCATGCTTAGTGCGATCAGGCGAGCACGGTCAGCGCCAATCGGATGCTGACACGTGGTACAATTGGAGAGGGGCGCAACTGATCCGCTTGAACCTGCCAGTTGGTTTGGCTCAGTACCTTTTGCACGTTTTTGTCTGGTTCGAGGCCTTTCTAACATCAAATTTCGACAAATAAGGTACCGTTAGAATTTTCTCAACGTGTATTACGCGTTGGTGTAGTTTATTTCTATTTTCAGGTACTGTTTCCTTACTGAAAAAGTAGAAACGTGCCTAGGTGATTCTAACCTTATTTTTGTTCGTGTGAACCAGGTCTTGCCTTCGGTGTGTGCGCAAATTTTGAGGGGGGAGTGGCAATTGCCCTTCGGCCCTATGAGCATGGTTCGAAGTTACTATGATCCTCCAGTGACGTTAATTAGAGTAGCTTACCCTTATGATTTCATCTTGTTTCCGAGTAACCGTGATCCGTCTGGTGAGGTTCTTCGCGTGTATCGCATTAGTTAGCATGAGTTTCCTCTTTTGTTGAGTCGGGACCTTTCTGAAGTGCTATTCTGATTTTTGGTGCTTTAATGTGAGTTAATTGGATTCTATGTGAATAATTAAGAGTTAAGTTCTCCATGTACCCTCATTATCGCATGCATAAAATGAACTTTGTTTTTCGTGAAACAAGTTCTGCTGTGTTCATTAATTCCTAAATACTACTGGACCACTGGCATAATTTGGAAATTATCTGTAAATTGATAAGTTGAAAGACGGTGTGAATATCTGTTAAATCATGGATTTATTGATGTGAAATTGTTAGTATGGTTTGATTTGATGAAAATGAATGACACAGTTATTTGGAATTGATTAAATAATTAATACAATGGATTAGTGGAGACTTAGAGGATGGATAACTAGTTTTAGCTCGCTAGTCTCAGGATTTGGCTGTAGCTTTGGTCTGTTAGATTGTTTCTGAGTTGGTTTATAGAGTTATTGGACTCCTTACGACTCTTCGATTAGGCTTAGTGGCCAACTAAGATAGCAGGATGTGTGGCTCAAGATTCGGGAGTGGTTTCTTTTTCGGTCGGTGGGTGGGTCATTGGTTGTCTGTGGTTCAGCGTACGTGATGCTTGTATGTGTTCACATTGGACGATGTAGCTGTCACCCCTTTCCGCAATGATCCCAGGGTGACGGAGAGTGGCGACTCGATGGGTTTAAGCCATCTTCTTGGATAGAAGGGTGGCTTATAACAGTTTTGTGTTGCAGGTAGTTATACGAGATTGTCTCGTGCCCCGAGGCGTCAATTGACGGATTGTAAACCGTAATAATGTGGACTAAATACGTAAAAAGAATTGGATAAGTAATAATTTATAAATAGATTAACTGCTGATATAGTACCCTCTTTCTTTTACTACTGTTACTGTTGATACTTGCTGTAGTTGTTCTATTTTACTCAGTTTTTATTAATGTGCTTTTTGAGTTCCGTACTCAGGTGTTGCTGAGCAGTCGGTTGTAGCAGTTACTATTAGTTCATGTACTACGGAACCAAATCCTACTTGAGGAGACGGTTCGTTCTGAGCTAGTGGCTCTTAGTTGTTATTTTCCGCTGTTAGATTTTAATTCCTATCTTTTGGTGATTGTATGAGCACTTGAACACTCTTTTTTTTTCTGCTTTTTGTGGTGAATTTTATCATGTTGTTAGCACTTTTATTTATTTTCATTTAATGCATTAAGAATGAATGTTGGCTATTGATATTCTATGACTATGTGTTTGGTGATTGTGATATTGTAGTTAGGTTGTGTTGATTGTTAGCACACAGCGACTCGAGTTACGTAGATGATGAGACTCAGGTCATCACAAAAGTGATGCATGAGACAATTATACTTCTTAAGAAGTAAATAATTAGTTGTCTTAATTATAATCTAAAATCCCTATAAGAAGGGATTCATCTACATTGAAAAAGAGTGATCAACCTTTTTATTTTTCAACTAAAAGAAAGAGATCTTAATAATATAATATTGAAAGTTAGATCTCCTCCTTTAACGTACACCGTCTAAATAGAATTGAGTCACAAACTCTATCTATCTTTCCTCATCTTTTATGTATGATTAATTTACAATCCCCTTTATTAGATCTTAAAAATTTGATCAATTACCTTTTGTGATAAAAACTTCTTTTTTCTTCCTTTGATTTGGGGTGGTTGTGGGGCCTGAAAGAGAGCGTAAATTTTAGAACTTCCTTTAACAAGTTAAACACCACTTGTCATTAATTTGAAGTTTCTTTACTTTTTTTATTTTTTGTCCATCCTTTCTTGAGAAGGAAAGATTTAAGTAAAGTCTTTCGGATGAATCTAAATTTATTTTGAGAGGCATCATTTCGTTAACTGCTAATATTAATGCTTGGGTTATTTCAGCATTGTGATTTCTTCATTGCATCCTTGACTTGTGATGCGTATGTGATAATTCAGCCTAACTTAAAGAGTGCAAACTTGATATGACGTCATGAAAATTTCAAGCATACGTATCCCTTTCTTTGTGGGACACATACATTACTTGACCTTTATTCTCAACACAGCAACACTCATCATCTGCTTAAGTCTTTGTCTCGTTGCCTTCTAACTCAAGGCATGCAGTTACAAAGTTGTGAAGCTCGAAGAAAATAGTGCACAAAATTGCTTGGATTGAAAATAAATTGGAACAAAAATTTGGTTATTTAACTGGCAAACATGGACATTGATTGAGTATATTTAGATTTGTGATCGTTTCGAAATAAAATTTCAATTACTGCAACACTTTCAGGCTACTCTAAATTCTAAATATAGACGTTGACCTTGGGATCGTCCCAATTATAGTTGTTAGGTAAGCCATGGTTTTCACAAACCTGAGAGCGAAGGGAGGGCCAACGGAACCTGTCCTTATAAAATAAATAGAAACAAGGGCTAATCTACAAGTTTCCCGTCCCAAGTACCGGACGAATTCAAAACCCGAGCAATCTAAGACAGAATTAAACAAGCTGTCAGTTTGTGCTCAGCCATGTAGATTAGACCGCGTTTGGTTACCGGGTTAATGGGCTTGTGTCAGGTTGTGTATTATTTAATATGTTACTTAACTTAGCCTTCATCTGTATCGAATTAAATTCTACTTGCATCGGATTAAAGTTATTTTAACTTTTTATGTGAAATAAATTTTAATTCGTCATCATTTATTTCACTATTTATTTTATAAATTTATTTTCTCTATCAAATGTGATGGTAATGAATTAGCTTATTATATACTTATATTTGATAAATTGATCAAGGCTTTTTCTATTGGATCTTGTTGGATACAAGACAAGGGAAAAAGTTAATTACAAAAAGTAAGATAAATCACAATATAAAGATTTGATAATTTAATTTCACTTGAAAGGTACACGTCCGGAGAGAGTAAGGTTATTGTCAGAAAATTTTACTATAATAATTTTATTACAAGTCAACTCTCTTCCTCTTGATGTACGTGTCCTATCATGGTGGGGATCATAGTTTACTTACGAATGGTGGACTTGTAATGCTAGGAACCTCATGGTTGTGAGATTTTTGGATCATGGGTGTTGTGGGTCGAAGTTTGGTCGTTAGTCGCCAACCATTATATGCCACGTAGGCCATGTTTGTTGAAACTATTAAGTGGACACAATTGGCGTTCTTTACCAGGTTCATTGTGCGCTCGGCTGGGTTCGATAGCAGTTTGACCGTGTTGGTAGTCTAAAATGATCCTTTTCCTAGGGTCGTTTGGCGTTTCCAGAATTCATAAGGGTTTTTATGTAGTTTTAAAACCCCTTAAGTTTTTGTTTTAAGGTTTGTAAGGGGAAGAGAAAAATTACAGGGGTATCCCCACAATTTCCCCACCACCATAATCCCCCCCTCCCCCCCCCCCCCCCCCCCCCCCCCCCAATACTCCACCTTACTCCACACCATCCTCTCCCCATGCCTCCCACATCCATAAAAACCCCCCTCCTCCTCCATTTGCTTGCCACCACCACAGCTGAGAGAAGGAAAGGGAAAGGGAGAGCGGGGAGCAGCAGGGCTCAGGAGGAGGAGGCCAGAGGGCAGGACGTTGAGAGACGAGGAGGTGATGCAGTTTCTACGGCAAGGAGGAGCTCGCAAATAGTTTTGCAGAATCATTTTTCTACAGAATTGGACGTTTGGAGGGATCGCCAAACGTCTGGTCGGACGTCCAAAGGTACTTCCAGACGTCTGATAGCACATAAATTTCGATTAGTTTTCCTATCGAGTTTTGACCGTACGTACGTATGTCAGAGGTTGGGGAAGCACGCTGGTGTGAGTATCGAGGTAGTTTCAAACATCCGGGAGTGTCGCCAGACATCTGAAGTCACCCTCAAACGTCTACACAGAGTTCCAGACGTCCGAAAGAGGCACCCGAGCAATGTGAGTCCTTGAGTTCGTTTAAGACGTCTGGAACTCTTCCCAGACGTTTGATTTTGATCAAGATTGTGTTTTTGGGCTCGTTCAAGGCCCAAACGGAGTCGATTTTCCGCAAACGAGATATCGGTGGTTTTCGTTCGAGTTTCCCTACGTAATGGTATCATGTCTATACAATTTTGAGCTCATTTTGACATATGGGTTAATGTGATAGGTCGTTCGTTCGTGGTGTGCACAGGACTTGCAGGGGTTGCAAGGTCTGTCAATGGTGCCCTCATATCTCCCGGTTATCCTGGTAGAGTGGTTCTTTCATTAATTCCAGATTTAATAATTGAATTACATGCTTTAGAATTAGTCGAACCCTAGGTATTGATTTGAACTCTAGGGATGAAAGAGATAATTGTATGCTACTTTAGAAATATTTGATTGAACTCTAGGATGTGGAAAGAACCCTAGGGCTGAAGGAAATGAATGCACATTTAATGAATGATTAAATTATTATTTTTTGAAAGTAGTAAATCACAAGTTGCCTGTAATAAACCATGACATGAACAGAAACACATGTTATGTATTGAATAATTGATGGATGTGATTGTGAAATTGTGAGTTTCCTGTTATGCATTCATTGAATCAGATGTGGCAATGAGAAAGCCTATTTACGAACCCTACGGGAAATTTAGAAGAAAATCAAGAATACAGTAATACGGAAAATCTGACGGGTCATGGAACATATTGCCTATGGGTTGTTATTCGGGCCTGGTAATGGGAAGTAAGCTGGCCCTCGTGTACGTTGTACCAAGGAGAGCAACTGTCTCTTTAGTGTAGAGAGGAGCTAGCGCCCCCTTTGGGTTGAGACCCGGGGTTAGGACTAGTTACCCTACACCGACTCTTGTTTGGCCCTTGCGACTTGGTATCGGGGTGAGCTACTTAGTGTAGAGGGGAGCTAGTCACCCCATGGGACCCGGAATTAGGACTAGCCACCCTACACCGACTCTTTGTTAGGTTCACTAGGCGAACCGGGATAGTCAGACGAGGGTACGCGGACTGTGGAGGGGCGAGACCCCTGTTCTGAGAGGGCAAGGCCCTGTGCTGTACGTTTGGGCATACCTGCTAACGGAAATGATTGACCGCGTGCCAGTGCGGGGTAGCTACACATGCACTTATCACACGTGCAGTAGTCACCGCTACGTCGCGACCGTAACCTCGGGGTGGTAGACAGGATGTAGGACTACCACGGGGGACTCTCTTGGCCAGGAGAGTGCCACGTATACATTCTGCATTGCAGGAAAACTGTAAGTAAGATCGTTCCCTTAGGGAATAAGAAGATTAAGTACTGTTATGGATCTTGATTAGAGATCTCGACTCAGAAATGCGTAAATAAGTCGAATGAAAATGGATGATAATAATAACCGACACATACATGTGTAGTTAGTTGCTTGTTTAATTGCATGTAAATAGCTTAACTACCACTTTGCTTAGCGTTAGCTGACCACGAAGTTTATAATCATGTTCAGGTCAGGGATCTGAGTAGCCAGTGCCACTAGCTGCTGAGGGCGCTGGGCCCAGTCATAGTCTTTCTCCTGTTTCTACTACAGAGTACTTGTTAGTTGTGAGTACTGGTAGCCTGTAGTGACTGTTTCTATTATAATTCTACTAGTTTCTGTTGTGATAGCTATGTTCAGTAACCGTACTTTTTCACTATATTATGTAATATCCTTGTGATTTTCTGTTCCATTTCTTTTACTGTCTGTTATATATTTTCATGCTCAGTTACATTACTCGTGTAGTTGTGGAATGAGTATGCATTTGGTTGTTTTTCATCGGATGACTGGGTCTTGGGGTTTGTCGAGGCAAGTCGTTCTCGGGTTCTGTAGGGAACTAGGAACGGGTCATGACACAGTCTCCATCGAGATTATCGATCGACCTGGCTTGAAGTCTCTAGCGGATCTAGTTTGCTAGATCTTGGAAGGGGATCGCAAGAGGCTTGTCCTCTTACTGTTTGCTTTCATTAGTTAAGCAGGTGAGGACTTGTTCAGCGGGTTTACTCATCTACCCTCATAGTCAGGTTTCTACCTGATTGGAGGCATTTATGAGTTACATGTTGGGCCCATTTATGGGTCTCTTTGGTTTAGTAGGTTTATTGGATTTAGTTGAAGATTTTTTCTCCCTCACCATGAACCTATGTTGACCTTTTATTCAATTGAAAAAGACTCCAACTCCTATTTTGTATCATATCCAAATCAAATTCTTTGGTCAAATTAGCCTTGATTCAATTGTTAATACATTTAGGCTCCTAACGTCCTCCCTCTTCCTCTTGCTTACCTCACCTTTCTTTTTGTACTTGCAGTGCTAATGACAACCCCGTGACAGCCATAATGTCCACCACCATCATTACCATCACAATTGCCATTGTCGTTGCTATGGTCACCTTCACTACCATTATCACTACCATCACAATGGTTCACAATTGACATCTATCATAATCAAGATGTTAAAATATACAAAATGCATAATGCAACATATGTTTTAATGTACTGATGTGACATATCAATTTATATCGATGTAAAGTAATTTTAGATGATTTTGTATTGATATAAAATGATTATGGAGTGATTTACATTAATACAAAATGATTTATGATGTAACATGCAAAGTGATTCATGATAATTTTTATATTAATATAAAATAATTATAGAGTGATTTTACATTGATATAAAATAATTTCAGTATCGATGATAATTTTACATTAATATATTACGTCTATGGATGCATTGCAAAACGTATTTAATTTTACATCATCCTATCATGATTTATCCAATAGAGGGAGAAGGCAGAAGGATGAGGATCCAAAGGGGACCCATTGCGTACGTAGGCCCGGGGAATCAGTGCTGGAAAGGAAATTACAAATTGATGGCTAGTTGGGTATGAGAAAACAAATCTAAGGTCCCCTTCGAGACGAGGGATAGAGTCACATGAGATAAGAATTTTTAAGAGGATTAACTTAGAAGTTAAAAAGATAATTTTGTTTGGATTATCATGTGACTATAATGAAATGGGAGGAATATTATCAAATGAGATAATTTAACATGTAAGATAATTTATCCTGTGTCAGACTCGAATAAGTTATCCTGAATTAATTCATTGCAACCCAGTTGGTTAATATAGCTTACCAATCAAATTAGGTTACCTGTATTTTTAAGGAATAATACAAGAAACAAACTAGACATACCGTACAAAATGGAGAGGGGAAGCATTTTAATTTCTCAAAAAAAGGGTCCCAAGGCCACAATGCCTAGAAATGGGGTGACTTTTCGCGTAAACAACCAGCAAGATTCAGGAGTCTGTCAGCAAAAAAAATAAAAATTCAGGAGTCATCTCCGCAATTTCCTACAACTATTAAAAAATTATATCCGTTAAATGGCGCCCTTTTTTTCCAGTTTCTCACACTTCTCAACTACTGAGGGGGGAGAGAGAGAGAGAGAGAGAGAGCTCTTTTGCCTTTTTCGTCTCTCTTTCCTTCTTTCTTCACCCTCCAGTTCTTCCTCCGTTCCTCTCCGGCGGCTTCTACGCCGCCACTTTTGGGTGGAGACAGCCAGAGGTAATCCTCCTTTTTAGTCTCCCAATTCCGACCCTCTTCCTCAGATCCGTCACTATTTCCACCCCTCCTCCACTCCCAAGTACAAAGGTCGCAGCTTTCCCGCCCCCCCCGCTAGTTCCCGAGCACAAATCTCGGATTTTGACGAGAAATCCCGCTAAATTTCATCGTTTCCCAAATGGGTTTTCTTCGATGCACACAAAAGCTTCTCCTTTTTTTGAGAAATTCGCCCTTTTCCGGTTGAAGTTGGCGGAATTCTCAGGTATTTGGGGTGTTTGTAGGGGCTTCTGACCTCTGAGACTCGGATTTTTGCTGCGAGACAGTGTTTTCTGTTCGAAAACGGGGTGCTTCCGGTGGAAGATGCGATCTTTGCTGCGCTCCTTGTCTTCTTCCCAGTCGTCGTCGTCCTCCTCCGCGTCTTCTAACTCAAAGAAGAACGCGCGGGGTCGGGGAGGCGACGACGGAGAGGCCAAAGGGGGCGTCAGTCACCGGCTCTACTTGAATGTCTACGATCTCACCCCCATGAACAAGTATCTCTACTGGCTGGGCCTCGGGGTCTTCCACTCTGGTATCGAAGGTGAGCCCCTTCCTCTCATGATTCTTGACGTCGGTTTGTGATTTTCGCGGAGCCATTCTCGTTCTCTTTGGCTGTTTCGAGCTGGAGTATGAGTATGATTGTGCTGTGGTATGAATGGTTGTCGAGTAGCTTTTGCTGTAAGGGACACTGTCTTTTGGTTACTTCTTAGTACTGATAAATTGTTTTCGTTTTTTTCTTTTTTGCCCCTTAAATTTTGCTTCAGAATCACTAAGGAGTTTTTAGGAATAAGATTTGGTAAGTCAGTAAAATGTCTGGGCTCTTGACTTGGAGATTGTCGCAAAGTATAACTCTGTTGATGTGAATTTATAATTGCTTTTTCCTTCTTATTATGGAATCAAGGTTGATTTTGTTTGTAAGGGAGCAGGGGCCCAGGTGCTTATGTCCCAGGAGTAAGAAGTATGCATATAAGGAAGGAACAGAAGTGCCCTGAGATGGTCACACATGGTTACAGAACAGAAGCGATTTTTGGGATATGAGTGATGGGGATTATTATGCCTTTACTTGAGCTTCATCATTTTTGATAGATTCCCTATGTCCATTTATGTCAAATCAAATAAGTTGTTTTGGTCAGTTTTTTTCCAATAAAACATAGGTATCGATAGTGTCAGGGTGTACACCATCTAGGTTGAGGAAATGGCTGTTCATGAGATCTAAGCCACCAGTGTTACTAGGAGTGAATGGGTAAGTGACTGTCAAAAGCAATGAGATTTTCTAAGCCATAAGTGGGCAAAGTCATGGTGTTGTGAGAGTAGTTGCATATTGGTGACTTGTGAAAGTCATTTCTAAGGACCTTTCATGTTCGGCATTATCACGGTGAGCTTTTCTTGACTAGGCTTATATCTTGGTCCAGGGCATTTTAGAGAGAGAGAGAGAGAGAGAGAGAGAGAGAGAGAGAGGCCTCACTAGAGCTCTATCAAACAATAGCAAGGAAGGGCAAAAAGGACAATAAAAAAAAAGAAACAAATAGAAATTTGGGAATAGGCCAATAGAGATGGTTGTAAATAGACTGCTAGGTTAGGAGGGATTGGGATGAAAATGGTGTTGAAGGAGTGAGAGGATAAGGGTGGTATGGGGTTGGTGGTGTAGTTGGTGATGGGGAAGAGGAAATGTGCAAAATTCAAGATTTGAATAGTTCCAAGGTAGATGGTGAAGCTGTGAATGAGCGATATGGATAGGGTATGGCAGCTGTGGGTCGTGCATTTGATAAGAAGGTTGATGAAGCGCCTAATGATTTGCAGTTGACTCTATCCATGATCATATTATATGAATTGATTGTCAGCAACTCAGATCCACTTGTTTCAGAAAGCATGTTTTGTGTGTGTGTGTGTGTTTTTTTTTCTTTGAAGGGAGGGGAAGATGTAGAAGGCCACACATTGATAAAGGAGGTGGAGGTTCTCTTGGCAAAGTATGAATTGTTGATTTTTGCCAAGTTGCTAGGCAGGTGGGATGTAGGCCTATGGATCAATATTGTTCGTTTTAAACAAATAAATCCCAAAGCCCCAACAAGGATTCTCTAGAGATAGGTGAAACTCTTACTGCAGGAGAAATACTTGTCTGATGAACCGGCAATTGTTAAACTGCACAAGGGGCAAGCAACACTGCATGACATATGACAAAGCCTATACTGGAATTCTTTTTTCTTTGCATGATGGAGATCAGGTGCACATGTATAATGTACTGTTTGCAATGTTGTCATGTTTTGTCTGCTTCTACACGAGTTTAGCATGACTATGACATTATTATTTAATGTTCAGTGATGATCAGAAAATTGTACCTTACATGTTACATTTACGTCAGCAAGATATGAGGCAAATAGTAGAAAATTCTCAAGTGGCTTCTTTGTTGTGACCTATAAACTATATTACTTATACATTTTGTCATATACAATAAGTGATAATAACCATGTACTTTTTCTTAGGGATAATTTAGTGCTAATGAATCATCTCTAGTTTCTGAAGCAAAAGTTACTGTTGAATACTTTATATGGCTCTGACTTCACTTCTGCTGTTGTAAAACAGAGTGTGATCACCTCTCTAGATGCCAAATTAGCTGCTAGATCAGATACTGAAAAATTTTAACTAAGCTTGTGAGAGACTGTTGGCATGTTGGGTGAAACAAATTCCTTTTATGTAAATATAAACCTCTTTCTGTTTCCTGAATTGATCTTTCGAATATGAAATTCCAAGGGATTGAATAGTGTTGGGAATGCAGTAGGCCACGTGGCAAAACCAGCAGGTCACTTGGCAGTGCCACGTGGCAAGATCGATGCTCCAAGGGAGCCGGCGGTTCTTGGTTCCCAAGAATCAATTTTGGGAGCACCAAATTTAGTTGTTAGGGGATATGTTCTCTCTTTAAATAGAGAGCCTTCCCAACCCCTTTTTTTTAGCAATACAAATATTTTCAACTATTGCAGAAGCTCCTCTCCTCTCTCTCTTATTCTTCTTCTTCATGCTGGGTCTTCCTTGACGCCCAGATCAGACGTCTGACGTCCAATCCGGATGTCTTAACGCAGCAACACCTTGTTGCTACGTGTGCCTGCGCCTGTCTCTCCTTGTGCACACATGGGTAGTCCCCTGTTTGGGACCGTTTCCACACACCTGGAGTCACCGCGATTCAATATCAAGGTGTCAAATCCTAACATTATATCAGAGCCTTTGATCTAGGCTCCTTGTGCGTGGATAGTCAAAGACCACACGTTGGTGGTTCTTGCATTTAAGAAGTCCTCATCGACAAATCCGGTGACTTACGCAGAGAAAGAAGACTAGGAGAAGATTGTAGAATCTACCACGACAGTCGGAGATGCCACGCTCGGACCCAGAGAAAGCAAGGTGGTTATCTCTGGAACAACCATCAAGTTGAGTGGCGCGCCCAACTACCTCTTGTGGGCTCACGCCTTCAAGATCTTTGTTGGAGGCTAGGAGAAATTGAGTATTATCCTTGAGGAGGTGCCAGACTTTAAAGATGACAAGAAGAAGTAAGAGAAGGAGAACTACGTCATTATGAACTAGCTCATGATTTCGATGGAACCATCCATAGCCTTGAATATGCTCTACAAAAAGAGCACGTTCGAGATTTGGACGTCCCTTGAGAAGAGGCATGCCCGAACCTTAAATAACGTCCGCATCACCGAACTCTACATCTGCATCTAGACGGTTAGTCAAGGTGATCTCTCATTGACAAAATACTACGAGAAGATGGAGGCGCTATTCGAGGAGTTGGAGATCCACGAGTCTCTCTGTTGCGACAAGCAGGGGGAGACGTGTGGTTTAGCAATCTGCCAACTTTTTATTAGGATTGAATTCCTATTATCGAGTTGCACGCGATCAGATTATTGCTTCAGAAGGGAAGATGGATTTGGAGACCATCTTCTATCATCTCCTCAAGATGGAGATCCCTGAGGAGGAAGACACGCCAAGAGGCAAGAGCTCTGCACTTGCTATTCCAGAAACAAGTGCAGGGCGAGGACGAGGGCGTGGATGTGGATCTGGCCGTGTCTACCTGAAGTGCCAACACTGTGGACATAACAATCATCCACAAGATAAGTGTTGGGAGAAGTTTGGGAGGCCACCATGTCGGGCTACTAGCACCTCATGCATGGACTCCCTGACTCCTGAAGATCTGGAGAAGCTGCGTGTTCTTCTGAGAGAAGATAAGTCCACAGTAATCGTCATGAGGACTACTCAGGTTGCCATAGAAGTAACGACTCTGGAGGTCGCAGGAGGATTCTCCATTGACTTGTCCAAAGAGAAGACTGAGAGCTTCGCCTTCGAAGAAGATGAATGGTGGGGCGTCTAGCCTCGCTAGTAGAAGACCAAGTTGTCAGTTTTGCGGCCTTCGACTTGAGGGGGAGTGTTGGGAATGTAGTAGATTTGAGGCTCCAAGGGAGCTGGCGGTTCTTGGTTCCTAAGAACTAATTTTGGGTGCACCAAATTTAGGTGTTTCCTATTTTAGTAAAGTTGTTTTAGGAATAAAAGTTGTGGGATTTGTTTTTGTTAAGAGATAAGATTTTTCCATATGAGAGAAGATCTTATTTCTATAGAAATAGGATTATTTGTTATTATTTTTAGGGGATATGCTCTCTTTTTAAATAGAGCGTTTTCCCAACTATTTTCTTTTGAGCAAGACAAATATTTCTAACTATTCTAGAAGCTCCTCTCCTCTCTCTCTTCTTCTTCTTCACGTTGGGTCTTCCCTGATGCCTAGATCAGACATGTGACGTCCAACCTGGACGTCTTAACGCAGCAACACCCTGTTGCTGTGTGTGATTGCGCCTGTCTCTCCCTGCCCAAATGTGGGTAATCCCCTGTTTGGGACTGTTTCCACGCACCTGGAGTTGCCATGCTCCAATATCAAGGTGTCAAATCCTGACAAATAGGAAATGATACCCTCAACCATACAATGAGAGTGAAATATAGATTCAACTGACATTTTATTGACTTGGAGCAGGGGTCAGAAGAAATGATTTGATCCTTTGACTTCTGGAACTGGGAGATCCATGAATTGGGATCCGAATGCATATAGATACTGATAGTCCAATAGGAGCAAGACTTTCTAGGAATATTTGGAACTTTTTGTTTTTGAATAGAAGATCTGTTTTCAAGGAGTGTTAAATTGATTTCAAAGATGGTTCAATCGATTTCAGGGAGTGTTCAATCTTTTTTGAGGAGGACTCGACCGATTTCAAGTGACACTTCTCAAAATTGATTCTATGTTTTGTCACCCAGACACAAATGTGAATTAAGAAAAAGGACCTATTCTCATGCCAATATGAATGTTTTGAAGTTTTTTTTTTTTGGTGGGGGTGGGGGGTGGGGATAGGGTTGTGAAAAATGACAGGCACAAATAATTAATTTTATGTCTCAACTCTCAAAGAATTCAGATGGTCTGTGGAATTTGGTGGTGACCTCTACTTTGGTCTACTGCCAGTTGTGAAACAATAACTAATGTTGAAGAAGGGCTAAGTTGATAGGTACATGATGTGAATTTGTTCTGAAATTTCTAGTCTTTGGTTTATGAAACAAGAATTCTCTTGGCATTTTTGGTATGAAACAAGAATTCTCTCAGTTGTGTGGTTATTTAGCAAGGTAATTGTTGCAGAATGCTATGCCGTACCGCTTCTCATAGGCACAGCA
The DNA here is from genome assembly GCA_037157565.1 of Thalassia testudinum. NCBI lineage: Eukaryota > Viridiplantae > Streptophyta > Magnoliopsida > Alismatales > Hydrocharitaceae > Thalassia > Thalassia testudinum. The sequence continues at coordinate 20,802,006 of JAZHRO010000013.1, forward strand.
CATGTTCTGTCTGGTCTATCTTGTCAGTGTGGGGGAATTTTTTATTCCTTCTACAGGAATTCATATTTGGTTTAATGAAAGGGAGCAATCAACATCAATGCAGATTTTCATTCCAATTTGAACCTTGTTTTGTTGATTTGGACATACGAGGAAGACTTTCCTAGGCTGTGGCCAGGCCTAAGGAAATGAATGGCGACAAGGGAAAGAAAAATTGGAAACTGGACTTGAACCAGCATACTGTGTCATATTCTTTGATGCTTTCTGGCCTTTTGGGTTTATATCTTCTTGAGGATGGTAAAGAATCAATTAAGTATATTAATAGAACCCTCAGGATAGATAATGCCAAGCAAGTATTTTTTAGGCGGTTGGAATACATAGAATGGTGCAAAAGAAAGTAACTGCTGAAGAAATTGTGTTGGAAAATGTGAGTTGGTTAGTGTCACATCGTAAGATGTGGATTTTGTGTTGTGTGTGGTGACTTATAAATAGTTGTGTGCCTTCCACATATTCTTTTTAGAAGAAATACAGAGATACACATCCTATCGGGACACTTCTCTCGTGATTTTCTCCCCACTCTTCGTGAGTGGAATTTTCATGTAAATCCAATTATTCCATATTATCTTTATGCTTTTATATTTTACTTTCGCATGCATTATTTAATTTTATCAACTTGGTATCGAAGCAGTCCGATTCTTAGGTTTGTTTTATTGTCATTATGTTGTTGAAGTTCCATTCAAGTTTGAAGAGGTCATTAGGAGACTTTGTGAGAAACGAGGCGGAGCAATGAGCGTCGATCTTACGTACATCAAAGGAGTCCCACACAAGGAAGCGCTGGTTGGCGGGCCAGCAGAGGCCCTGCGCGATGGCGGCTCTGACAAGATGAGTTCGTGAGGGCCCTTGGAGGGTGGACTCGAGAACGAGCTCAATGCTGCGGGCGGCACCGCCTACCCTTGTCGTGGCTACTAGGGTTCGCGCGAGACGGAGCGACGCTTAGGGTTTCCATCAAACGATCCCTGCACGAGGAAGAAGCACTTGCGAGATGTGTGCGCCAGTGGCGTTGCTGGCAAGGGAGGAGATGGTAGTGGGATCCGTTGTTGCTTCGGCGACGGAGGCGGAGCGGTAGGCTGAGAGCGCGGTGGAGGTGTCCCTCATGGAGGCGTAGGCAACACCGACGATGGTGGCAGTAGTGATCTGCTCCTGTTGTCGCTGGGAGAAGAGAAAGTTGATGGCGATGGAGAGGATGCGTGATCTCCAGAACAAGCGGTGGCGTATGCGAGAATGGTGCATCGGCACCACCATCAAGAACACTACGACGAAGGAGAAGGGCGAGATCGGTGGTGTTGTAGCGGTCGATGGAGAAGATTGCAGTGAGGACTGGCGAGGATCACGATGACGCATGAAACCGTGAGCACGTGAAGGCTTATTCGGTTTATCGGTTAGGTTTCTATTTATGTTATCCCAAATTTTGGTTTCCATGTTGGAAAGGTTAAGAGAAAAGGAAAAAATGGGGGGAAAAGGAGGAAAGAGAAAAAAAAAAGGAGAAAAATTAAAAAAAAAAAGAAAAAAAAGGAAGAAAGAAAAGAAAAAAAGAAGAGAGAGAGAAAAAAGAGAGGAAAATAAAAAAAAGAAAAAAAGAGAGAGAAGAAAAAAAAGTAGGAATAGTAGAAAAAAAGGAATGATGGTCATGATTATGTTTACGAGAAGAGGGGGGGAGGTTCTTCTTTAGTTTTATTGTTTTTCTTTTCGTTATTTTCTTCTCTCATATGAGTATAGGAGAAAGGGGGAGTGTAGAAGCTTATTGTAGTTATCCCTATTCGGGAGTTCTTTTCGTTCCTAGACTATACATGAGAAACCATAGCTTTGAGAGGTTCAGAGTTTCGAGGTCTCCAGAGTGGAAGATCCAGTTTTATGGACTCTAGAGAGGGAATCCACTTTTCGAGGTCTTCAGAGGAAGATCCTTTTTAGGGATATTGAATGGGAAGCCACCAACACCTAGTCTCCAAAAGAGAGGCCATTGTCAGAGTTAGCTACAGTTCATCTAGCAGCTTCAGCCCATGTTCTCGCCTACAAGCAAGAACCAGTCCAGAGGTTGTGTTTTGTTGTTTAGAGTGGATTTCTTTGTGTTACAAGTTGAGTATTTCATGCTCTAGCTTGAGGGGGAGTGTTGGAGAATGTGAGTTGGTTTAGTGCCACATTGTAAGATGTGGATTTTGTGTTGTGTGGTGGCTTATAAATAGGTGTGTACCCCACTTATTCTTTTGAGAAGAAATACAGAGATACAAGACCTATTGGGGCACTTCTCCCGTGATTTTCTCCCCACTGACACGTAAACCCAAGTATTCCATATTATCGTTATGCTTTGATATTTTGCTTCCGCATGCATTATTTAGTTGGATGTGGTGGCTTTCTTTTGTATTGCAGGATGAATTTGGAGCAAATGATCTAAGCGACAATTCTTGTGGTCCACTATATCAAATCTAACCTTAACTTTTGGCTTGCCCAACATTGACCAATCTTTGATTAATCTTCCACCTACCCTTTTTTTTAAGAAAAAAAGGAAAAAGGAAGACTCCTTGAGGTTGGTAGCCATCCATTGCATATTTCCATTCCAAAATAAAAAGATGCATTACAAGTGATGGGTCCAAAAATCAAAAACAGAAGAGGCATCCCTTGTAAAATTTTCAGCCTACATCCATGCCCCCTTGAAGATGGCGTTGTTCCTCTGGATCCAGATACTCCATAATGTAGCTCCCAATTTGCACTGCATAGTAGGATCTACCACTCCCCTCATCTAGAACACCTCCAAAAAATCACTCCTGAGGTCATGATTAGTAATGAGATTAACCAGTCTTGTCATCACATCCTTTGTGAATCCACATCCGATGAAGAGATGACTCAAATCCTCATCCTCTAGCTTGCATAGCATGCATCGAAGATCTTGCTCATTGGACCACCTACTCCACTTGACTTCGTCACCAACCTACCTCTTCGAAGCAACCACAAGAAGATCTTAATCTTCAAAGGGATCTTCATCTTCAAAATGATGGAACAATCGGACCTAGAAAGACATCATCAACCACCATCTCTCCTTTTGAGGAGTTTGTAAGCCCATCTCACTAAAAAATTACCAGGACTCCACTCCAAGGAATCTTGTCTATCCTCCCTTGGCTGGAAAGTTTGGACGACTGTTAACAGTTGCATAAGATCCTAAACCCTTTCCTCTGACAAGTGACCACCAAAACTAGGGGCCCAAGAATTGCCATTCTATTCTGGAGGTCCATCCAAAACCTCCCTAACCGTGGGATCCTTGTTGGATGCCAAAGCATACAATTAAGGAAAAAAAGTAGCTAGATCGCCTGAGGCTATCCAATCCTCCTCTTAGAAGTGGAATGTCCTCCCATCTCCTAGAACAATCTAGCCCATAACATCGCATAATCCCTTCAGAAAAGCAAAGGCTCCATGTGGGACTTGTTCTTGGTCCCTCCAATTGACTGAAAGGCCATATGAGTCATTCATGATGCTATGCCACAACGTGCCTCTGTTACAGAAAAGCTTAATGACCCATTTGGAGAGGAGAGTGTCATTGAAGTCCGGAAGGTGTACAACACCAAAATCACCTTGCTAAATCTTCTCCCACCTAACCAAATACAAGAATCCCTTAAAAATGTCTATACTCTATAATGTGCTTCAACTCGGTCTAAACTTTGAGCAAAAGGAGTTGTGCTCCTAGAAACTCTCTTATTTTTATGATTTAGAGATGTTTTGTACCTACTCTAGGATGTAGGCATGCCCTAAAGAATTACCGTTGATCAAGTCCATAAATATTTCTTGGAGAACATCGTTAACTGGTTGCTTACTACAATGAAGATGATGCTATCTTGATTGATGTGACTATAGAAAGTTCAAACATACTGAATGATTGAGAGTGCGAATCCCAATGGTTGCTAGGGTCCTTTGGCAATAGGATTTGGTCAATAAGAATAGTATGAATTGGATCGTAAAAGTCGAATACAATTGAATGATCTAAATAATGCAGAAGCATGATATCAAAACATAAAATTAATCAATAATGTATGGATTTATGTGGAAATCCCACTCACGAAGAGTAGGAAGAAAATCACAGGAGAAGTGGCCCTATGAGCGTGTTTCTGTTATTTCTTCTCAAACGAATAAGAGGGGGTTACATGCCTATTTATAGGCTACCATACACTAACAAAAGTCCTACTTCACTATGTGGAGCTAAACTACTACACATTTCCATCAACACTTCCCCTCAAGCTAGAGCGTGGAATGCTCAGCTTTTAACACAAAGAAACCCACTCTACCCAACCATTGGACTAGTTCTTGCTTCTAGGTGGGAACACAAGTTAGAGTTGCTGGACGAATTGTAGCTGGCTCTAAAAAGAGGTCTCTCCTCTGGAGATTTGGTGCTGGTGGTTTCTCATTCAGTATTCCTGAAAAGGGTTTTCCTTTGAAGACCTCGAAGCTGGATCGCTCACATAGAAATCGGTTGGGCCCTTCCTTTGAGGACATCTAAAATGAATATCTCTCTCTAGAGACTTCGAAACTCTGGACCTCCTATAGTTTGGTTTCTTATGTGATGATTTGTAATTCTCATCATCGGTAGCGATAATCGATGCTACCTCAACTGCTGGAGGATGCTATCGTGTCTTAGGATGTGAGAAACAAAAGGGACTCCTAAACGAGAGTGACTACAATGTGCTTCCACACTCCCCCTTTTTCCCATACTTATACTTGAGAAGAAATAAACAACGGAAAGAAGACAAAATAAAACCAAAGAGAAGGCTCTCCCTCGCTTCTCTTCAAATATTTTTGTTTCAATTTTTTATTTTTCTCTCTTTTTTTATCATTCTTCTTTTTTTACTCATCTCTCTCTTCCTCTTTTTTTTCCTTTTTTTTATTTTTCTCCTCCCTTTTTTTTCCTTTCTTCATTCTTTTTCTTTTTCTTTTCTTTTCTTTCTTTCTTTTTTTTTTTTGTTTCACCTTCTCTTCCATTCTTGCCCCGACGTAAAATGATATGATAGAAAATCAAAGTTGCAAAGATGCAACAACCCCAAAATCTCTTAAGAGAACCCAAATCCACGCTCGTACTTAGCTAGGGCATGGCGGTGGCGCTATGTGTTCTGGGTCTACAATCGCCTCCGGCAGGAGGTGCTCGTATCGCCTCCATAGCACCGAGATCTTCTACAACATGGCCCTCCTGGATTCCGAGATGGCAGGGTTCTGGGCAAATCTCCTCCTGATACGAAAGCTCCTGCTCTCCCACCCGGAGGTGGAGTTCCTCTGGTGGATGGACTCGGATACCATGTTCATATACATGGCCTTCGAGGTGCCCTGGGAGAGGTACAAGGACCACAACCTCGTCATGCACGACTGGAACGAGATGGTGTAAGACCAGAAGAACTGGATTGGCCTCAACACCGGCAGCTTCCTCCTCCGAACACCCAGTGGGCCCTCGACCTCCTCGATGCGTGGGCCTCCATGGCCACAAGGGCAAGGTCTGCACTCATGTCGGCAAGGTCCTCCCTAAGCAAACGCCGTCGCCGTTGATCGCCGCCCACTTCGATGGGCGCCTTCTCTCCCCATGGTTGCTTCGTCGGGTCTGGATCCGCCGGGACGTCTCCATGCGAGCGATGAGGAGGATTGACGAGGAGTGGCCTCCTCCCTTCACATATTGTCGTCGATTTTGTTGGTGGGATAGAGGCGCCTGCACGGCCTTTTTCTTCCTCCAGCAGGCAATACAACGACAACAACTCCACCGCGTCGTCGCTAAGCCTTAGTGGCTCCGCGAAGCCCCGCCTAAGCTTTGGCCTCTTCACAATGAGAACGTGGCCTTGGCCTTCTGGATGATGACATCGGCCTCACCATGATCTCCACCGAGGAGATCCTCGATTCTCCTTTAGATCAAGAGGTTGGAACTCAAAAAAAAAAAAAAGATAAAAGATAGTAATTTAAAGAATACCTAAGAATTTAACTTGCTTTGATATCAAGTTGAATGATCTAAATAATGCAGAAGTATGATGTCAAAGCATAAAATCAATTAAGAGCACTTGGATTTACGTGGAAATCCTACTCATGAAGAGCGGTAAGAAAATCATGAGAGAAGTACTCGTATGGGCTTATTTTTATTATTTCTTCTTAAAGGAATAGGTGGAGGGTATATGACTATTTATAGGTTACCATATATTAACAAAAGTCGCACTCCACTATGTGGGGCTAAACCACTATACATTTCTCTCAACAAATGAACATAGAAATTGTTTACCTGGTTTCACCTTGCAGGGTGTACTTTCCAGGGTGGAGAACCCTCAAATCTACTAAGAAATCACTCCTTTCTCTCAAAGTGAACAGATTGTTCGCTTAATAGCTCAAATGTTCTGTGCCCCTTGCTTCTTGACTTTGCATTATTTAAATAGCTTCAAGGACTTCCGTAGATTGTAGAACGGTTATCATCAAGGTTCGTGGATGCATGGATCTCAGGTCCCATTATGCATGTTTGTTGTCAGTAATTCTCTTCCTTGGTTGTTGCCATGTTCTGGCCTTATTTGGTCATGCGATGATCATGGCGGAACCTGTTGACTGTTAGAAAGCAAGTGTACAAATAATCTATAAGAGGAAAAGTTTACCTGGATTATGTTGGCACCCTTAATAATCTTGTTCGTGCAGGTGAACCTGTGCTGTATCTGTTTCCAGTACGGGCTGATTACGTATGGGTCAATTATTTGATCAGTAATTGGAGCAATCGTACAGCCTGACTTGTCCGTAGGCAGTTTCCACCATGGACCGTTTACTCAGGTTTTGTGGCTTTGGCCTAACTGGGCTGTGGCATGGTCAGGGCGTACATGATGGCCTTGTGTTGGTTTACAGGTGGGCTATAGATCAAACCCAGGGCGTACACCCAAGGCTCATTCTTATGCCTTCTTAGCCAAGCTCGAAGGACACTTGGCAATCATATGATGCCTAGGGAATTTTCTCTCATTGCTGAACTGATCCCAATACACGCACTTGGGATAGTGCAGTCTTTGTTACATTAAATTCAAATCAAGGGTTCTGTTTTTTCTTTTCGATTTTAAACCATGAAGAACTCTATGCTATGGAAAGACGTTCAAGATGCATGATGACAACTATGCTTCTTGCCTTTTGTCGTAGCACGCTTCCAACTGTAGAATAGGAATGGGAGGGAAAATAAGTGAGCGTCCCTTAACATTATGTGCTGTTGTGAATTTAGGATGCATAAGTTGCTAGGAGAAGAATTATTAGGAGAAATGGAAGAAGAAGAGGAAGCCTGTGCTCTACTCTGGGAACGAGTAATTGCCAGCATGGAAGGAGCAGAGGAAAAGAGGGAAGAACAGAGGAAAGGAGAAGAGAGTCTGGAAGGGGTTCGGCCATCCAACAACCTGACCCCACTGATCATCTTATTGCTATTTATACAAGAGTGGTCTTCAACTGTAATAACTGCTATCACAGAGGCTATTACCACAGTTATGACAGTTACAGTTACATAAATATTTGCTTGGAAGCAACAATTTTGTTTGAAAGTATGGTGAGTTAGTTTCTCATTGACATAACAGACATTAATGTAGAATTTTTTTTGTTATAGCATATGACCGTAGTTGTCTTTTTTTGTGCTCTCTGACATAAAAATCGGAACCAATAAGTATAAGAATGAGGTGGTTTCTGCCTTCAGCCGATCTTAATGTATTCTGCTACCTTGAAAATTTTTATAATGAAATTAGAAGATATTAATCTGTTTTTATGATTTCTATAAGCAGTGCATGGAATGGAATATGCATTTGGAGCCCATGATTATCCAACCAGTGGAGTTTTTGAGGTAGAGCCGAAAAGTTGTCCAGGTTTTATTTTCAGACGCTCAGTGAGCATGGGGACTACCAACATGTCTCGCTCTGAATTCATTCAAGTTCTAGAACAGCTTTCTGGAAAATATCATGGTGATTCCTATCACTTGATTGCCAAAAATTGCAATCATTTTACTGATGATGTTTGCTTGCACTTAACTGGAAGACGAATTCCTGGGTGGGTGAATCGATTGGCAAAATTAGGTAATTTGTTCACCTCTAGCTTTTTTTTTAAATTTTCTAATTGAGTTTGCTAATTTCATGAACTTTGTAACTCTCAGGCTCTTTCTGCAATTGTCTACTGCCAGTAGGCATGCAGGTCACTGCTGTTAGACATCTACCTGATCATGCGGCACTCTCAGGTATCATTCCTTTATGTCTAGAATAGGTGAAAATATTTCATTTCTTTGGCATTTTGAATGTTTTATATTAAAACTTCGACACTGATTTTCATAACAAACGTTGTAGCCATCGTTAGTGGAGGGGAATGTTTTATTTCATGAGGAGGCATCTTTATATAGAGGTACTGTGAAGAATTACAGAAATGATAAATAAGAACCAGAAATACATAGAACAAAGTCTAGTCTAACACTCCTGCTTAAGATGGGCATGCATGCATAAGTTGATCGACTCTAGTCAATTACATGGGAGAGTCTGGGCAAAGATATCAGAAAGTTGCTTCTTCATAAAGATGCAAGGTGTTGAAATCTTCCCAAACAGCATGACCTCTTGGTAAAATGACAATCCACTTTATTGTACTCGATGCATTCATGGAAGGCAGTTGGTGATGGTGGTAGTTGCTTTGTTATCAAAATATGCTAGAATGGGGAGCGTTAGAATGGTAAACATGTCACAAACAAGGTTCGAAATGTCGATTTCGACGCTGTGTCGATGAAATTGCAAGTGTGCATTTCGTGGGCATGCCGATGGCATGTCGGAGAAATGCTTGTTTTTCGATGGCAGATTTCGATGGCTCGAAAAAATGCCATTTCGGAGGCACACCGAGGGCATGCTGATGCATGTCGACAAAAATGGTAGAAGTGGTCAAAATGATATCAGTTTCAAGAAAATCAAATGTTGATTATGTAACAATAAGAGTGTTACATCATAATATTCATATACAACATGACCATACAATGTTAAAATTCAACAACGAGATGAAATATTCTTACCATGTTAGGAATACAGAAAATTTAATAATAGAAGAATACAAAGAATTTAAGAATTAAAGAATTTAAGAATGAAAGAATCAAAGTGTATAGTTTCAAAGTAAAAGTTAAAACTGTAATGTCTTGATGTATGATGTATCGGAAGTCAGGACTTGGAACTTGAAAGACAGATTTCACCAGAACCAAGAGTGTCTTGCTGGATGCATATCTTTATCATGGGTACTATCACCACTTGATTGATACCATTGTTGACAATTGTGTCGATGAATACTTTGAATGTATTCACAGTAATCCTTCCAAGACATATATGAATACATTGTCTGGTAATCCATTATGTGCTGTCTGTATTCATGTTCATTCATACTAACAAAAATCCCAAGACGGGGAAATCTACTATCTGTGTATGGTTTGTCACGCTGCCCACGTGCACGATTAGTTGCACGTGTTTGTGAGAATCCTGTTGTTCTAGAATCATCTTGTGATGATTCTGATCTTGGCATTTGAGGGAGAGCTTGGGGTTGAACTGCTGAGGAAAGTAATTTTGGATCATACCATACTCATATGGGTAAGAATATTCACTCTCAGTCCTAGTCCCAGAAGTGTCAACATTTTCAGACTCAGCGTATGAATATGATAGATAATTATATGAAGGCGGTGGTGGTGCAAATGATTGCGGGTAGAATGGTTGAGCATACGAAGATCCCGTCTCCACCACCAGATCCACTACCATCCACCACATAATGCACACACCTTAATTCCCACCCCACCCGATTCACATTTGCCATTGCATCATGCCACCAGCCAGTGCGGGCACTGGCACCGCACGACCTCCCGTTACCTTTGTCCCCTTTCCCCTTCCCTCCAAAAGAGTCATCATTGGAGGAAATCCTAAACGTGCGGCGGCCACCCTCTACAGGGAGACGCTCCCCCACCTTCCCAGCAGGCAACAAGTCCACCACCAAGAAGGCGAGAAGTTCCATAAGTAACAATGCAGGCTACAGCCTGAAGCAACGGCAGAGATGGCAGTGGCAGTCTGTAGCAAGCACACAGCATCGGCATCGGCATTTCTTAACAAGGTGGGTTGCATCGGCATCGGCACAAGCACACACCCTTGGTGGGAGTCCTTATATGTTAAGCATCCTACGACATTAGTAGTGCTTGCCAACCCTATGGATATTTGCACAAGCACACAGCATCTCTTAATAAGGTGGGGCCCCCACTACACCCAAATCAAATAGCCCTCCCGCCTCCTTCCCCCTCCCTCCCCACCCTCTGTCTGCGGGGCCCACCGACCCTACGGCTCCACCACCACCACCACCTTCCTCCCCATGTCCTCCCCTTCCCCCTCCATCCCTCCTCCCTGCCCCCACCTCCAGCTCTTCCTCTCCTCCTCCCCCAACCCCTTCCGCTCCCTCCACCTTCTCCTCCGCCCCAAACCCCCCGCCCTCGGCCGTGCCGAGCTCCACCTCGACCTCCCCCACCGCTGTCCCCTCTGCCCCCCCTCCTCCTCCCCACCCCGCCTCTACTTCTGCCTCTCCTGCGCCGCCCTCTCCTGCCCCCTCCACGCCCTCGACCACCTCTACCAGTCCCCCTCCTCCCCTCCCCATGCCTTCTCCCTTGACGTCCACCGCGTCGAGCTCTTCTGCTTCGCTTGCCGCGACCAGGTCTACGACCTTGACTTCCACTCCGCCGTCCTCGCCTCCCAATACCATACTGCCTCCATCCCCCTTCCCCCCACCCCCCCCAAGAGGAGGTGATTGGTCGAGTTCCGCCCCTGGACCCCCACCCCCAGGGAGCAGCGCCTCCTCGACTGCTGCTCCAGCCCACTGTGGTGCCCCGACGCCGCCGCCGCCGAGTTGGACCGCGGGGTCCCGTGGGGCCTTCGGGGGCTCAACAACCTCGGCAGCACCTGCTTCATGAACTCCGTACTGTAGGCGCTGCTCCACACCCTGCCCCTGAGGAACTACTTCCTCAGCGACCGCCACAACCCCTACGTTTGCAAGCCGCAGCAGAGGAAGAAGGCGGGCGACGAGGGCGATGACGGGAAGGTCGTGTGTGATCTCGACGTGATCTACTCCGCAGTGTTCTCCAGCAGCCGCACGCCCTACAGCCCTGCCAAGTTCCTGTACAGGTGAGGGGGACGAGGGAGAGTGAGCATTTTGCCAGCGGCGGCACGGCAGCATGCCGACTATATCGGTCGGCATGCCGCCGAAACACCTGTCTTTCGACACTGAAACCATATCGGCATGGTTATTTCTCAAAACTGTCATTGCCAATGGCATGCCGTCAGCATTTAAATCAATGGCCACAAATACCAAAATCTTGCGGAATGGGGGCCATCTAGAAAAGCTCGCAAGTGGTATGGCTATGCCTCAATACTTTGATTTTGTGATTGAGAGATCACATTCTATTTCTTACTTTGCCAAGTGACCAAATTACCATCCAAATATCCTCATATGCATTGAGACAGTCCGCATTTGAGCATATCCAGTCATACCATGATTCTTAAAAGAGTTCCTTTTTTCCTAAACAAGACTTCAAATATCACAAATTTGGCTGACACCTACCTAATGAATCTTTCTAGATTGCTACAGGAATTGGCGACCTTGTTAATTACAAAGACAACCTCTTGATTGGTCACGTTGAGATAAAGAAGCTTCCTTTCAATAGACATGTTAGAGTTTCTTTAGTTCTCTGTATGTTACTTTGTCATATCTTATTTTAGTTTGGATTACTCATGTGATTTTTCATCTCTCATCTCTATATAAGAGAGGTTAAGGTTGTAGTTTTGAACATGCTTTTATTTTCTCACATGGTATTATAGTAGTGGTTTTAGGTTGTTCAATACCTTCTTGATTCCTATTGGGAATAAAAGATGCCACGTGGTAGTGTCAAGTGACAACCAACAGGCGACGTGGCATTGCCACTTGGCAGCATCTGAAGGGCCCATCAGGGCTGGCGGCTAGAGGTCCAAAGGGACCAATTTTGGGTCTTTTCCTTAGGAGTCAAATTTGCTATTTTTAGTAGAATTGTTTTAGAAATTGAGTATTTGCTTTATTTAGAGATTTGATTAGTTGTAATTTGTTTCCTAATTAAGGGATATGTTTTCTCTATAAAAGAGTCTTCCTTTTTTTATAATTCCTTGAGTTAATCAATAATATTTCATATTCATCTAAGGCTCCTCTCCTCTCTTTTCTTCTTCCAAATAGCCGACACCTCCTTGGCTGCCGGCCACATCAGTTGGCCATCCAGAAGGTCATTGGCCTCCCCAAGTAGGCCGACTGCTCTCCCTATTCATACGCGTGAACAATCCACCCTTGGATTATTTTTCCCATGCACGTAGGAGCCTCCACGCTGCTTGCGTGATTTGCAACATGGTATCAGAGCCTTCAATCTAGGCTCCTTATGCATGAGTTAGTGACTGTACGTTGGTGGTCCACGTATCCAAAAAGTCTTCATCGACAAATACGGTGCCTTACGTGGAGAAGGAATGCTATAGGAGATGGTGGAAGCCTCCACGACGGTTGGTGATGTCACGTTGTTAGGAAGAGAAGGGAAGATGGTTGTTCATGCAACCAAGAAAAAGAAACTTGAGGAAGAGATTTATCAAAAGATATTTCAGTTCATTATGGTGCCTTTGTATTCGATTTTTTACTCTTTGAAAAAGGATGTTTTATCAAAACAAAGGGCACCAAACACTTCAAAAAGATCAATTGAGCGGAGAACGAGCACCACGATGATTGCATCGACTCCGACTCAAGAAGAAGAAGAGGCACAACGTAGCCTTTAGAAGTGCACCACGATTGCATCGACTTCGCCACTTCTCTTGGTGACCTTGGCTCAAAGAAAAGTTGGTCTTTTTTGGCTCATGAGCAATGTGCTATACTTTTCGAGAAGGCACGTGGAACCCTCTAACGCATTGGGGAATGCCAAGATAAAGGGCTTGACTCTCGAGCGTAGAAGAAGAGGCATGAAGACCATCCTCAACTCTTCAAGAGAAGAATGATGTAGCAATATCAAGTTAAGCAAGTCATCTTCCTCTCGGCCTCAACTTGTAGGGGAGTGTTGGGAATAAAAGACGTCACGTGACAGTGCTACGTGGCAGCTAGCAGGCTATGTGGCACTGCCACGCGGTAGCATTTGAAGGGCCCATCAGTTCTAGCGACTTAAGGTCCAAAGGGATCAATTTTGGGTCTTTTCCTTAGAAGTTAAGTTTAATATTTTTGGTAGAATTGTTTTAGAAATTGTGTATTTGCTTTATTTAGAGATTTGATTAGTTATAATTTGTTTCCTAATTAAGGGATATGTTTTCTTTATAAAAGAAAGCCTTTCCTCTTTGTAATTCATTGAGTTAATTAATAATATTTCCTATTCATCTAAGGATCCTCTCTTATCTCTTCTTTCAAATAGTCGGACACCCTCTTTGGTTGTTGGCCAACTACTGTCGACCTTCCCCCTTCAGCCGGCTACATTAGTCGGCCATCCAAAAGGCCACTGGCCTCCCCAAGTAGGTCGACTGCTCTCCCTATCCACACGCATGAATAGTTCACCCTTGGACTGTTTTTCCCACGCTCGTGAGAGCTTCCACGCTCCTTGTGCTATTCGCAACAATTCCCATACCTCTTTCTTTCTCCCATTAATAAATCTCTCCTCTGTAGATCCGCTATCACCACTGCCATTACTGCCATTGCCCCATCGTAGGAACACTGTTCGTAGTGGTAACACCACTAGTGCGACAACAGTGCACAACAACATTGTAGTGCGCACAACGTTGTTGCCCATGCAATGCCATAGCCTGCAGTAGGGCGCACAACATTGCAAGGTGCCCATTGTTGCAAGGCACATAGTGCACATGGCACTTAGCGCAGTCACATGCATGTGAGTCTACCTTTGGTCCATTTTTTGTCGTTCTTTGCCCTTCTTTGGAGATGATTCTTTGTTCCTCGTGATATGTTCCTATTTTATTTACTTCTATTATGGATTGTGGTTGGTTTGATCTTTGCCATGGCAACTTGGCTCTTTTCTCGGTTACTGATTGGGAATGTTTCCTGATTTCTGCTTGCAATTGTCTCCCACTATCGCTTGGGATCATTTTCTGTTGCTACCCTCATCTCGAAATTCTACCTTCTCGGAGGGTTATTATTTAAATGGATCTGCACCAAAGACACCTTGACCACTTGTGATGATGGTTCTCGTGCTCTTGTTGTCTTTACCTATGCTGATGGAACTTAGTCAAATTTGGTATGTACCGCTACTAGCAAGTGGGTGATTGACTCAGGTGCATCTACTCATCTTACTAGTGATCTTGGTTCTCTATTGTGGCACAACCAGCTAGGGTAGTTACCTCCATGAAGTTAGTGAATGGCTCCTACTCTCCGGTGATTGTAGCCGAAGATGTTTTCTTCCATGTTGCAATTGTTAGATGTAAACTGTACACCTGAGTTTCCTATGAGCCTTCTCTCTATAAGCAAGTTGTGCAAGGACCTAAAATGTCAAGTCATATTTGATGAGGACCATTGCTACTTTTAGGATAGGCAAACTAGCTAGATTATTGTAGGGGATATGAGAGGGATGGGTTGCACTATCTTGATGATTGGAGCCCTTTTTTTCTTAAAGCCCCATAGGGTTCGGGAATAGGGAAAGGTTTTGCTCAAATTCAAAAAAGAACCAACAATCACACAAAAAGACAAGGATTTGGTGACCCAGTTCCATTCAATATAGGTGTATGTTTGGAGAGGGAGTGTAAAACCCTTGAATTTGCACTAAATGGAATAAGGGAATATAGGAATCCTCTTTTTCTCCCTTGCCTTGTGTGCACATGCCCCCCTACGAGGGCGACGACTCACTTAAATGATAAATTTTTTTGTAGTGTGGGCTTTGATTGCCGTGCGTGATCCTTGTGATCTGATCAAAATGGCCGACCAAATTGATGGCACGTCGTACACATTCCGCTACCTAGTAAACATTTGTTGGATGGGTTTACCCATCTATCCGCCTAGCCTTACAGTCAGTTGGGAAGTCCATTTATCTGGCTATATCTTTAGTCGGATATGTCGGACTTGTATAGTTCGCTCGTTTGAGCTATCCGACTAATTGTATATCCCTTTAGTTGGATTTCCAATATGGATCCGCCTAATCGAGTGGATATCTACCTGATTCTTGTTTTAGTGCAGGCGAATCTTATAATACTGGACCTTTTGCCTCGACTTATTCTATTGCAAGGGCCTTAATGGGTTTCTTGTTAGACCTTTATGTGACCTTTGTTGTTAGACTTAGATGTGGATTTTCCTACCCTTATCACTTGATATCCCCACTTATTTTGCTTGAGTGACCTTTATTTAACGGATACTTGGGAAGCTTTGTCAGACGTTCCTGGATCTGCCCTTTTCTACCACATTTGACTGTGAGGCTTGTCAATTGGCAAGCATCATCGATCTAACTTTCCTTCACGGACTGAAAAGTGCAGCAGGTTACCCTTTTAGTTAATCCATTACGATGCTGGGGGATCATTTTGCATGACTAGTACTGCAAGTCATCGATACTTTGCTGCAAATCCACTTGGGCATTTTTTTATGATCAGTTCGAGATCCTTCACATAGTGAAGCGGTTCTTTGTAGAGGTATAGAATGTCTACTCACCCTTTATTAAGACCTTCTGTAGTGACAATACCCCATAATTCATGCAGAAGGACCCAGAGTCATTCTTAATCATGAACGACACCTTACATCATCAAACTTCTTGTGCCTATACCTTTTAGGAGAATAGTATTGTCAAGAGGAAGCTGCGACATATGTTAGACATTGCCAGGATACTTCTTGTTTTCATGAAGGTGCCGAAATAGTTCTGAGGAGATGTTGTACTTATGGCCATGTATTTGATCAACTGGGCCCCCTCATCTATCTTAAAAGGGAAATCCCATTCTAGTTGCATTTTGATGTGGATTGATCCTTTTCTCTCCTACTTTGTGTTTTTGGATGCACATACTGTAATAACCCGGGTCTCGCCAAGCGACGAAACCCGAGTCGTCGTGTGCTAACAGTTAGCATAAATTGCTCACAAGATCGTCGTCACCCAACACATAATCATAAAATATAAACATAACCAAACAAATTAGTCATACTGCATAAATTAAATGAACATAAATTTAGTACTTACAAGAAGATTTACTGCAGACTATAAGTATATAAGCTCAAGGAGATGTACAACGGAAATCATCTTGCGAACTGGCACAATATACCTGAGTATGGAACCCAAAAACACGTCAGTAAAAACTAAATAGAGTAGCAACAGAAACAACAGAGCGCAACAGTAATAAAGAACAAGAGAAAATGTGTACTATAGTTTTAATTAATCAATTTATTAGACCTCTCGTTATCCAGTTCCATTTTGTATATTGAAGCCCAAGTTATTATAATCCACAATCCGTCAATCGACGTCTCAGGGTACGAGACAATTTCGTGTAACTTCCTACGGTGCAAGACCGGTATAAGTCACCCTTCTGGTCGAGAAGATGGCTTATACCTCTCAAGTCACCACTCTCCGTCACCCTGGGGTCATTGCGGAAAGGGGTGATAGCTACGTTGTGTAGCATTAATACGTACAAGCGCTATGTATGCTGAACCATAGACAACCAATGACCCACCCACCAATTGAAAAAGAATTAAACCTTAAGCCACGCATCCTGCTATCCCAGTTGGCCGCTAAGCCTAACCAAAGAGTCGTAAGAAGGCTAGCAACTCTCTAAACCAGCCCCTAAAATTGGTCTGAAAGATCAAAGCTAAAGCCAAAATCTGGCCAGTAGTTTGGCTAAAACAAGTTATCTATCCTTTAATTTCTGACTAGACTAATTAGTCGTATCAAATTTATTACAGATAACCATATCTTTTGTTTTGGTTAAATCCAATCCTATTTAACAATTCCACATCCTTAAACCTATGATAAATAGGTATGAATTATGACGGGGAATCCATATTAGTTATCAATTAACAAATACGACGGAATGGGTTATACATAAATCAGAGTCCTGTTTCGTGCATGCAACTACAGGGGTATAGGTAATTATTAACCCTTAATCCTTTTTCACATAATCCAATTAATTCTTATTACAGTGCCCGTAAACAAGGGAAAACACCAGAGGGTTCAAAACTCGGCAAGAGGGAGAATCACACTGATCAAAGCGGTACACGTGAATAATTGCAAAAGACGATTTTGAAAACTAGATGGAAACGAGAGAAGGTTAAACTATTCCACCTAACATCACCGAAGGGTCATGTGACTTCAAACTATGCGTACAGAACTTGGGGGCAGTCTCTACGCCCACCTCGAAACCTGTGCACGCATTGGGGCATGACCTGATTCACATGGACCAAAAATAGGGTCGGAAACACCTAATCACGTTTCTGATTTTTCACTAAGTAAATAGTACTAAACAATGAAAATAAACTATACCAACGCGTAGTACGCGTCGATACGATTCCAATGGTACCTTATTTGTCGAATTTCGAGGTTGGGAAGGCCTCAAACCACTCAAAACAACGTGAGGGGGTCCTGAACCAATCGATTCAGTCAGACCGGTCCACACGCACTCGCCCGCAACACGTGTCGCATGTGGATTCGTCCTCACGAGCGCACTCGGATTATGCCTACCTGCGCCCGTAGCCGTCCGATCGGCTACGCGTGAGCAATCCAATGCTCACTGTGCTCCCGCTCAGCGTTAATGCTTGCGCGTGTATGTGAACTCGTTGGCCACGCATCGCCTCCTCATGCTGCGCTACTGCCATGCATCAGGTGCTCGATGCGTGGCGCCACAGCCGCTGCGACAATTACAGTGGGAAGCTCGCAGTTTTCGGAATTATGAATAGGTTCCTATGAATTTCAATTAGGATTTCTAATTGAAATCCTAATCCTTTTTCTCTCTTTTCTCTTAGGTTTAGAAGGCTCTTTGAACTAATGATGACCCAAGACCCAAGGGGGTCCTTTTTATAGACCCAAATTCGGTTGTGATAGGATTAGTGGGGCGAAATACCCAAAATATCCCTAAAGTTGGGTTCACCTTACATTTAGGTCATTTTTGACTTGTTTTGGCTATAACTTGAGCTATACACCTCAGAATCACGCGAAACGAGCATCGTCAGAAAGCTTGCGACGAGAGGAATCCAATGATACCATACATGGCATCCTTTTGACAACGTTTGACTAGGACTTGACTCAAACTATGCATTTTTTTGGTAATTTAAGGTGATATTGACACCAATACTGAACCACGACCAGGTTTCTAGGTTCAAATTGACCCAAACCACCCTGAAATGACTCGGGACCTGGATTTTGGGACATTACACATACTTTGTGCATGCCTTTGGACAGTAGGACAAGCAATCTTCTTGAGCACTTAAGTGTGTACTCCTTGGTTATTCCCGCACTTAGAAGGGATATAGGTGCTATGACCCATGTAGTTGATATATAGTCACTGTAGATGTGACCTTCTTTGAGAAAGCTCCTTTATTTTCTGACAAAGGGACCGATATCGAGCTTGTTTCTTGTCACCTGCAAACATATCATGGATGAGATAAGGAGCCTCCTCTTATTCCATTGCCTACTATGCCTACTTCTCCCATTAATGCTAGCATTCACATGCCCTTACAGATACAGTGCCAATGCAAGGTCAATGAGAGACCAATTGCCTTGAGGAGAGCTGCTTGTACTTGTAGATCATATATTGTCTCCCATTTCATGACTATGACACACTTGTATCCTTCTATATAGTAGTTTTCCAAAGCATTGCTTTGCATCGTCATTCCACGTACCTATTTAGAAGCTTCATAGGACCCTTAGTGGAAGGCGACTATGGATATAGAGATGGAGGGTCGTATTACTCGTGGCATGTGGGAGCTTGTGCGATGTCCAGAGGGGGTGAAGTTGTCGATTACTGGTGGGTTTATCCAATCAAATATATTCCAGATGGTAGTATTGATAGATTCAAAGAGAGATTGGTGGCCAAGGATTTTACGCAGACCTATGGAGTAGACTACTTTGAGACCTATCTTGTGGCTCGAGTTGCTTCCATATGTGTTATTTTGTCCATTACTATTAACAAGAATTGGCCACTATGTCAACTTGACATAAGAAACACGTTCATTTACGATGATCTGGCTGAGGAACTGTATATGTGGCAACCTCCTAGATACGAGGTTGAGGGGGAGTATGTATGCAGGTTGAATAAAGCTTTATATGGTCTCAAGTAGAGTCTCCATGGTTGGTTTGAGAAATTATTTAGTGAGGTGATGACAATCCATATTTGATCATTCTATCTTTATTAGAACGACTACCTCCTGCACTATCATTCTTACTATGTATGTAGATGATAGTGCACGCATTCAGGAGACCAAGGCATTCTTGTAGAAGGTTTTTTTAAAAAAGACCTAGGGGAGTTGTGATATTTCTTGGAGATTGAAGTAGTCATAGACGAACGTGGCCTTGCACTCTAACAACAAAAGAATGCCCTTGAGATAATTGAGGAGGCTAGACTACTTGGCATAAAGCCCTTGACTATTCCAGTGGAGTAGAAGAGATATGGGGAGATAGAGGATCTTCTCTTTGAGGATGTCCCCAGATATAGCACTGTGGATAAATCACTATACTTGACTATTACTCACCTAGATATTAGCTTTGCTATTAGCAAAGTGAATTATATGGACAAATCATGTTACAACTATTGGCATGATGTTTATCTGATATTGAAGTATCTAAAGGGGTCTCCTGGAAAAGGGTTGTGCTATAGGAACAATGGGCACCTAGATCTTTGTTCTTATTTCGATGTAGACTATGCAGGGTTAATTGAGGTTAGAAGATCTACCATTGAGTATGCCATATTCCTTGGAGGTAATTTTGTTGCATAGCTGTGGCCTTCTTCAGTGCTGAGGCTGAGTATAAGGGAATGGCTTATACTGTGTGTGAGGTTGTGGGTCACCCCTTTCCTTACTGATCTTGGAGTACAAGAGTAGTTCTTATGTTATGCGACAAGTCAATGGCATACATTGCCTCCAATCTTGTCTTCCAAAGCATATCGAGGTGGACTTTCATTTTATTCGGAATGTGATGCGGGATGAAAATTGCCCTCACAAATTACGTCTAGTTAGCTTGTGATTAGATTAGTCGAACCCGCTTGGACTCGATTCGCATGGGAAGGCGAGGCGACGTGAGCAGTTACAAGGAGACATTTTATCTCCTAACAAGGCGTGATCCATGGAGCGGTTATGGCTTCCCACAATATCTCTTGATACCTCTCAACAAACTCTTCATTATCTCTTGATAACAACCTCCCTCTCATGTATTCTATAAATAGTCCCCTCCGTACAGATGGTACAAGGGGGCCCGGAATTGGAAGGGGGGAAAGAAAGGCTTTCAACCTATCACCCGATATGTACCTTTCCCGCTGATAGTGGATATTGAGGGTTAGATCCCCTCTCTAGACGTACACCTCTTGAGGTGGAACTGGGTAAACAATCGCTGCGTTCATGTGATTGCCTTTATTTTTATTCTCATTTGGCTATGTTGTGTTTCTTGTGAAAATAAATTCTTTGATGGCCTCCCGAGGCTTATCAAATGACGTCTGTGGGAAACGGCAATAAAAATGCCATGCTCTTTTGTGCATCCAGTTGCTGGAGGGCAACACTTCCATGGTACCCCACCTCAGCCTCTCCGCCTATGAGGAGGCATAGCCAGGGGCGGGCCTCCACCAATGCAACTCCCCTATATATATATATATATATATATATATATATATATATATATATATATATATATATATATATATGCGAGGACTTGGGGGGGATTTCATCTCCTCCACACGGATCCCCCCCGGCTATCCTTTGCCTCCATAAAACCCTCTCCCTCGGTTGTCGTCATCCGTGTGGGTCGATCAAAGGGCGCCATCCCTCCTCGCCACGAATCCCTACTCAAGTCGGCTACCTCGATCCCTAACAATGACCTCCTCGCTAGAGGAGCTCCACTCGCCTGGAGGTACCTGTTGAGCCACAAGGTAACCGGTACACCCTCTTGATGATAACGTCATCATTAGCCATAACTAGCTTTAATTAATCAGAATCAATTGAAAAATACTTCTACATAATCGCCAGAGAGTCATAATTCATCGCATATCCTTTCTAAGAAGAATGCATTAAAACATGATTAAATCTGTAGTTTTAACGGTTTATCATAAATGCAGAATAATCATAGGATTTCGCAGTGGTTAAAGTAAGGTTAAATGAGCATTAATGACTAATAAGAGGGTTCATACTTACAGAAACGAGTTTTCGCGCACTTCGAGAGTCAAAACAACACCTGAAATCTTAATTTCAGATCTGCTTAAATAACAGAGGTTCTGGTCAGGATAAATTTCATCTAAACCTTCTAAAAATCATAGAAAAATATTCTATAAGGTTTAGTATTCTTGATTTGACCATTGGAACCTAATTTGACCTAAAACTGAGTCTCAAACAAGAAGTTGCCCTAATTTAGGTTTCTGCATAAATTACTCAGTCAAACTTGGTTAAAATCAAAATCCAACTTCACCATCAGATTTCTTGGGTCCAAATTAGGTTTGTACCAAAATTTGGGCTTAATCAGATATCATCTTGACCTAGTTTGCATTTCAGTTCAGTCAGATTCTTTCTATCTCACACAAGCCCCTAACTTTTGAAATCCTTGCGAACAACCCCCTAACTTTGTCATCTTCTTCGTGTTAGGTCCTCACCATCATTGCCATGTGAACGCACTTGCAGCCAACCTTCAATCAGGAAGATCTCCCTGATTTCACGCCTAAACCCTTCTAAAATTGAAAGGGAGACTCTTGAAGAGATTCCCTTCAATCTGAACCCAGTCTTGGACCGCGAATCTTGCCTTGGAGTTCATGCGAACTCTTGGAAATTGCCAAGTCCTCCCTGATTTCTGAGCTTTCAAGCTTGTTTCCAAGCTTGGAAGCTCAACTCTAGTCCTATAAAAGGACCCTGACCAACTTCCCTTGCTCCTTAGCTCAGTTTTGGCCGCATTTCTTCATCAAACACCCTCTCCCTCCGTTCTCCACCAGCTCCAGCGAGCTTCTTCGTCCTCCTTCGCCGGCCGCCACAGATTATAGTTGGCTGGTTTCTCTTCCTCAAGCTCCTCTACGTCTCGCAATACCAGCAGGCGTTGCCTTCCACCATCTTCCTCGTTGTTTTCCCTCAACGGAGGTATTCCCTTCTCCGGCGCTGGTCATACCATAACCGATGCCATCCTACCCCTTTCGACCGTTAGTTTAGGTTAGCTAGGTTTCCCACTCCCTTTATTATCTTTTCCCTATCTTTATCCCTCAATTCAACCCCCGACGCCGCCGTCCACCCGTCATCTTCTCCACATCTGGTGGCCCTCCGACGAGGTTTCCTCGACGCTCCACTGCACTACACGCCTCGCCAACACCCTTACAAGCATTGCCTCATCCACTCGAAGTAAACCTCCATCCTTATTACGCCTTTCACTCACTCACGAGACCCCTCGAACAACCCACCTTCTCACCTTCATCTCCGTAACCGTCTACCCTCCACACACCACCAAACTCCACGAAACACCCACCACCACCTTCGTCGTGCTTTAGCGAAGCTCCTGAGGTATTCTAATGTGACCATGAGGCCTTATCATTGTTTTAGGTCTTCGTCGGTGCTTCGCCGTCGCCGCCATTGTCTTCGGCCTTGTTTTTCAAGCTTCAGCCGCGCTCTTCGTCGAATCCTCTCCCAGGTGTTGTGGCTTGGTTCCAGGTCCACGTTAAGGCTTCAATTGGAAGCCTTCTCCTCAGTAGCTACGTCAATTGGAAGCATCTCCTTCAACAAGACGTTGCGGCCTTGCGTGAGAAAGGAGCAGGCACTTTAGTGCCACATCGGGTGCGGAAGAACGGTTGCACGCACTTAAATGGATTTTTTGGCCTGAGCTATTTGCTGAAGACACTGAGGGTTCAGGTCCCTCCTACCCCACTCACCCATTAACCCGCTACTCATTCCTCGGTCACCACACATGCCGGTCGCCCTGGACACTGTACATGACTTGATAATTCGATCGAGACCCGATTAGACCTAGGATTTGAGAGAGAAGAGAAGGAAATTGTGAGAGAGCGGGGAAGTGTTTTACTCTCTTATGCTCTATGCTAACACTTAGCCGCTGAGGCCTTGGTTCCCTTGTGCTTGTGAAGGAGAAGCTTTGCAGGAGAGAAGAAGGCTCGAGAAGAGAAGCTGAAGGTCTAAGGAAAGAAGAGAAAGAGAAACTGAAGCAGAAGAGAGAAGAAAAAGGCTTTGAGAGCCTTGTGCACTTTAAGTCGTTTGATGCATGGTTCTGACGTCTGAGGCTACTGTGGAAACATTTGGTTGCTTATTTGACGTGGCATATCTGATTGATAACACTGATCATACATTTGAGTATATTGAGTAGTTGATATATATACTTAATTAAGACTAATAATTGGTGATTCAAATCACCATTGTTCTATCTTGATTTCTTTTTATTTCAAGGAATTCTTGAAATACTCTTACTTATTATTGAATATCATTGGGGTAGATTGTTATTCATTAAATATCTTGTATTTTGCTCCATTTATTGTGCTCATTTACTTCAAATTGAAGATTAATGTTGTGAATTCCACATTTGCTTTCTGTGTTCGACCTTAGACTTTATTGTAGATTCTAAGTTATAAATTTTATCTGTTTGAGAGTTATTTGTCGACTGTACTACAACTCGATTTCCTTTAAACTCGACGAAAGCTCTGACAAACACCTCTTTGCCGACTATGAGTGTCGACTGGTGAACCCATCTGGTTAGCTCCCTTGCTCTAGCTTGGCACTTGCCAAAGAGATGAGGATCAACGACAAGCCCTCGCTTGAGGAACCCGCATGAACTTTCCCCCGATTGAGAGGCCCATCCACCTCCATTTTCGGGGATCGAGCCTGAAGACGAGGCTTCTCCTTCCTCCTTGCTCCAGTCCATCTTCTTTCCTTCCCTTATTGCAGCTCATTTCGGGAGATGGATCCCAGTGGACGTCGAGTCCAACGGCTCCCAAGCACTGACCAAGTTCCTAATCTATGGTTGGAAGGGATGGATCGGGAGCCTCCCGGGGTGCCTGTGCGAAGCTCTTGCGGATTGAGATCTCCCTTTCTGCGCTTCGTTGACAAGTAATAGAAGTCCCCCATGCTAACAGAGGACGAGGAGAACTCGAAGGGGTGACAGTGATGGCTGTGGGGAGGTCGGAGGTAGAGATCCACAAGCTCCGTACGGACAAGAGGGCCTACAGGAGGCTCGTCCTCCTTGACTCCCTCGAGGTCCTCATCATTAGCAACCCTTTGGCACCCTCCTGCCCAGGCCTTGTTCGCCTCTGCTCCACCAGCCTCCGCCTCATCCTCCCTACGTGGGCTGACCTCAGGCGGTGTAGCGGTCTGGCAAGCTCCACCTGAGAAGCACCCCTTGCTGGGTGCTCTCCTCATGGCTAGCTAAGGAGGAGCGTTATCCCCTTTCTAGGCAGTCCGCCTACCCTCACCCAAGGACGACAGCTGAGCCGTCAAGGTAGTTAGCTCCATGCCCTTTTTCCTGCCTATCGTGAATGGAAAGGACATGCCGCTTGATGGACACCATCCATCCTCGTCAAAACGACACCCATTAGGAGCAGAGCAAGAATGAAAAGATGGGTGTAGCAACCCATGAAAAAGATTTGACAATTGTCAAAGATAAAAAGGAAGAGGCCATGTTTTTGAAAATATAGGAAAAGTCGAGAAGCCTCTAGGTTCCTCAGCAAAAGCCATCAAGTGCCATCACTTTCGAAAGTGATGTCCACCTTGTTGGTTCATGTAACAAGGTGGACCCTGCTCCACAAGGTTGCAAGGCTACCCCAACTACCCTCCCTCTATGGCCTCGACCCCGGCTGACTCAAGGCCTTGTAGGCGCTTTCAGTCGGGTTTTCTTTTTGTATTAAAAAAAAGGGGAGGTGGGGCGAGGAGAATATATAAGACCCGTGAGCCCGTTCCGACATGTGGTGAAGCATGAAATGGCAGACCCCTTGGTATCACGATGAAATAGAGATCTGCCTGTTGATGGCTGCTTAACCATGGTAGGCTGGTTGAAAGTCAATGAAGGAAAGGTCGGCTAATGGTTGAGGTCTCAGCTAAAATTTCCTGGCGATTGGGAAGGGATGGACCGATGTCCCCCTCTACCTGGTGCTCCACCAAGCCCATTATATGATGCAAGTGGGGGCACCATCTTAATAACATCAAATTTTTTAAGGCTAACGAATCCATTCACAGCCAAATGATGCTTTGCGCATCTCCCTCTTATGCAAAGATAAGTAGAAAAAATTTCTAATTCATAAAATAGATATTTATTTTTGCAGAATTTATATACCACTCATTTTCCCACTTGCCTGCAAACTATCTTACCTAATGCCTGAAAAACCCCCACTTCCTCAGTGCATGAGCCACCCACACGGGACAGGTTGCCAGAGGATACACTGCAACATGCGGACCTCAGGCCCCCAATGAGCGTCGGCTTCGTGCAAGGGACGTTGGCATGCCATCGCGGGTTACCTCTAAAGGACCTGGGGAGCACATAGGTCTTTTAGTTTGGCCAGCGTGGAATAGTAGGTCCAGATTAAGCTTGAAGTCGGGAACTAAATTCCCGCACCTCTATTGTGATTTATATTTTGCTAATCACCTATTTTTTTTCGGGAGAGTTCGCAAACAACCCTTCCCCATGAGGCAAGCAGGGGCAATGAAACACTTATCCCTCGACACTACCAAGCATAAGCTGCTACGGGCAAGGGTAACCTCTACACAAGGGCAAAAAGGAAAGAAGTCTACTCTCGCAATCGACACAGTCGGACTACGAGAGTGGGGGCATATGATGCGGGACGAAAATTGCCCTCACAAATTACGTCTAGTTGTCTCGTGATTAGATCGGTTGAACCCTCTTGGACTCGATATGCACGAGAAGGCAAGGAGGCGACATAGTCTAGTGAGCAGTTACAAGGAGACATTTTCTCCCAACCAAGGTTCGAAACGTCGATTTCGACGCCGTGCCGATGAAATTGCAAGTGTGCATTTCGTGGGCATGCAGAGGGCATGTTGGAGAAATGCCCATTTTTCGATGGCAGATTTCGATGGCTCGAAAAAATGCCATTTCGGAGGCACGCCGAGGGCATGCCGATGCATGCCGACAAAAATGGTAGAAGTGGTCAAAATGATATCAGTTTCAAGAAAATCAAATGTTGATTATGTAACAATAAGAGTGTTACATCATAATATTCATATACAACATGACCATACAATATTAAAATTCAATAACAAGATGAAATATTCTTACCATGTTAAGAATACAGAAAATTTAATAATAGAAGAATACAAAGAATTTAAGAATCAAAGAATTTAAGAATGAAATAATCAAAGTATATAGTTTCAAAGTAAAAGTTAAAACATTTGACCACCCCATCCACCACCACCCACCACACAGTGCACACACCTTAATTCCCACCCCACCCGATTCATATTGGCCATTGCATCATGCCACCAGCCAGTGCGAGCACTGGCACCGCACGACCTCCCGTTACCTTTGTCCCCTTTCCCCTTCCCTCCAAAAGAGTCATCATTGGAGGAAATCCTAAACGTGCGGCGGCCACCCTCTACAGGGAGACGCTCCCCCACCTTCCCAGCAGGCAACTAGTCCACCACCAAGAAGGTGAGAAGTTCCATAAGTAACGATGCAGGCTACAGCCTGAAGCAGCGGCAGAGATGACAGTGACAGTGGCATTAGCGGAGCGGAAGAGATGGCAGTGGCAGTCTACAGCAAGCACACAGCATCGGCATCGGCATTTCTTAACAAGGTGGGCTGCATCGGCATCGGCACAAGCACACGCCCTTGGTGGGAGTCCCTATATGTTAAGCATCCTACGGCATCGGTAGTGCTTGCCGACCCTATGGATATCTGCACAAGCACACAGCATCTCTTAACAAGGTGGGGCCCCCACTACACCCAAATCAAATAGCCCTCCCGCCTCCCCCGCCCTCCCTCCCCACCCTCTATGTCCGTGGGGCCCACCGACCCTGCGGCTCCACCACCACCACCACCACCTTCCTCCCCATGTCCTCCTCCTCCATCCCTCCTCCCTGCCCCCACCTTCAGCTCTTCCTCTCCTCCTCCCCCAACCCCTTCCGCTCCCTCCACCTTCTCCTTCGCCCCAAACCCCCCGCCCTCGGCTGCGCCGAGCTCCACCTCGACCTTCCCCACCGCTGTCCCCTCTGCCCCTCCTCCTGCCCACCCCGCCTCTACTTCTGCCTCTCTTGCCCCCTCCACGCCCCCGACCACCTCTACCAGTCCCCCTCCTCCCCTCCCCACGCCCTCGCCCTCGACGTCCACCGCGTCGAGCTCTTCTGCTTCGCCTGCCGCGACCAGTTCACAACCCTGACTTCGACTCCGCCGTCCTCGCCTCCCAATACCGGATCGCCTCCATCCCCCTTCCCCCCACACCCCCCAAGAGGAGGCGACTGGTCGAGTTCCGCCCCTGGACCCCCACCCCTAGGGAGCAGCGCCTCCTCGACTGCTGCTCTAGCCCACTGTGGTGCCCCGACACTGCCGCCGCCGAGTCGTGCTGCGGGGTCCCGTGGGGCCTCCGGGGGCTCAACAACCTTGGCGGCACTTGCTTCATGAACTCTGTACTGCAGGCGCTGCTCCACACCCTGCCCCTAAGGAACTACTTCCTTAGCGACCGCCACAACCCCTACGTCTGCAGGCTGCAGCAGAGGAAGAAGGCGGGCGGCGAGGGCGACGACAGGAAGGTCGTGTGCCTCGTGTGCGATCTCGACGCGATCTACTCCGCGGTGTTCTCCGGTAGCCGTACGCCCTACAGCCTTGCCAAGTTCCTATACAGGTGAGGGGGACGAGGGAGAGTGACCATTTTGCCGGCGGCGGCACGGCGGCATGCCGACCATACCGGCCGGCATGTCGCCGAAACACCTATTTTCCGACACTGAAACCATATCGGCATGGCTGTTCTTCAAAACTGGCCTTGCCGTCGGCATTTAAATCAATGCTCCCAACAAGGCGTGATCCATGGAGCGGTTACGGCTCCCCACAATATCTCTTAATACCTCTCAACAAACTCTTCGTTATCTCGTGATAACAACCTTCCTCTCATGTATTCTATAAATAGTCCCCCCGTACAGATGGTACAAGGGGGGCTCGGAATCAGAAGGGAGGAAAGAAGGGCTTTCGGCCTACCACTCGATATGTACCTTTTCTGTCGATAGTGGATATTGAGGGTTAGATCCCCTCCTTAGACGTACACCCCTTTAGGTGTAATTGGGTATACAATCGTCGCATTCATGTGATTGTGTTGATAGAATTGGGTTGTGGGTTTAGTGCCACATCGGAAGATGTAGACTTTGTATGTGAGTGATGGCCTATAAATAGGCATGTACCCCTCCCATATTCCTTGGAGAAGAAATACAAATCAGTGCCCTGTTGGGGCCTTCTCCCGTGATTTTCTTCCCACTCTTCATGAGTAGGGTTTCGACGTAAACCCAAGTGTTTTGTGATGCTTATATACTTTGATATTATTGCTTCCGCGTTATTTAAATATTTCAACTTGATATCAGGGTGATTCATTCCTTGGGTTATCTTGATTATTTGATTTATCTTTATTCTTGTGGTGGATCTATCATCCACTCCTTGATTCATTCTAAGTAGTCGATCTGGAGGCCTTGATTTTGCGTAAGGAAGAAGAGGGCGTGGCCCTATTGGTGTTGGTGGCGCTTAGGCGACTGCTGGTGGCTGAGGAGGAAGAGGTCGCGACCATTTTAGTTTGCGTTTGTGTCGTGAAAGAGGAAGGTGGCTGCTCTGGTGAAGAGAAGGCGGAGGTTTGTGGTTGCTGCGCGAGATGAACCTTGGGTGTAGGTGCATGCGGTGGTGTCAGTCGCTGCGGTGGCAGCCGCAGTGGCCATGATCGCGACCAAACCCTAGCGGCGGCGGCTCGACTTCCCCCCTCCCCTCCCCTACGATGCCACGCTTCTTCGATAAGGCATTGCAGAAGAAGGCCAGCGACTACGACGATGAGGCGGGCGCTGCCGATGATGGCAATTGGAGTGGACGAGGCGATGCTGGAGGCTCCTCGTTGTGCTCGAGGGCACACATGTGTCACACGAGATCGCGAATCAAGAGTGCAAGATCAGCAGTGATGGTAGCATGGATCTCAGTGTTGAGCAACGCAAGATCGAAGCAAGGATCTCGTGCGAGATCGCGTGAGGGTAGGCGGCGCTAATTGAGTGCTGTTGTTGGAGGAAGGAGAGGATTATGGTGAGGACGAAGGGGGAGCTTGGGGCCACATCTATGTGAGGTGATTCAAATCCTATTAATTCCCCTTTTACCCTTGCTTCATGTCTCTTTTCCTTTCCCCTTTCTTATTTATTTGTTTTACAAAAAAAAGGAAGGGAAAGAAGGAAGAAAATAAGAGAAAAGAAAAGAGAAAAAAAAAAGAAAGAAAAAGAAAAAAATAATAAAAAAAGAAAAAAAGGACAAGATAGAGAGAAAAATTGAAAAAAAGGAAAAAATAATAAAACATAAAAAAATGATGATGAAAAAAAAATGAGGTTCATGTTTAAGAGAAGAGGTTGAGAAGTCTTCTCTAGCTTTTATTATTTTATTTCTTCTCTTGTTATTTTTTCTCCCATATAAGTATGGGAGAAAGGGGGAGTGTGGAAGCCATTATAGTCACCACTGTTGGTAGTTCCTTTGTTGCAGTCCCAAGGTACGATGGGTGATAGCGAGTACCGCTACGGACTTGTTTAGTAGCTGATTTTCACATGAGAAACCAAACTCTGTGAGGTCCAAAGTTTCAAGACCTTCAGAGAGTGGGAGATCTATTTTCGAGGTCCTCAGAGGAAGGGTCCAGTTGGTTTCTATGTAGGAGATGCAGCTTCGAGGTCTTCAGAAAAAGATCCTTTTAAGGGATACTGAACGGAGAGCCACCAACACCAGGTCTCTAGAGGAGAAGCTATTGTTAGAGTCAGCCACAGTTTCTTCAGCAACTCCAACCTATGTTCCCGCCTGTATAGAGTGGGTTTCTTTGTTTTACAAGCTTAATATTCCATGCTCCAGCTTGAGAGGGAGTGTTGAGAGAATTGGGTTGTGGGTTTAGTGCTACATCGGAAGATGTGGACTTTGTGAGTGATGGCCTATAAATAGGCATGTACTCCTCCCATATTCCTTGGAGAAGAAGAAATACAAATCAGTGCCCTATTGGGGCCTTCTCCCGTGGTTTTCTCTCCACTCTTTATGAGTAGGGTTTCCACGTAAACCCAAGTATTTTGTGATGCTTATATGTTTTGATATTATTGCTTCCACGTTATTTAAATATTTCAACTGATTGCCCTAATTATTTTTATTCTCATTTTGCTATGTTGCGTTTCCTGTGAAAATAAATTCTTTGATAGCCTCCCGAGGCTCATGAGAATGTTGTAATGAAAGGGAAAATAGCCACCCCTCACGTGTCTATGATATTCTGGACCCCATCGATTTATCTAACCAGATGGGATTCCAAGTCATCAAATGTAATAACAAGTTTAAACAGGATTGAAGCTCCCTAGCACATAATCATAAAACAAAAACATAGTGAAATAAACAATTCATAAAGCATTAAACAAATAAAGTAAATGTTGACCAAAGTAATTAAGTTTGTAAGTTTCAAAAACTACAAGGAAAGAGAACTATCTAATCCTTTGTAGTCGACTACCGGAAAACAGGAAAGAAAACTAAATAACGTAAACAAAAGACTCTTGAGGTCACGGACCAGCTGTTAGTGCCGAGCCAACTCCCGCACCAATCGCTTCGTATGTAGCTACTTATGATTGCTCTGTACCTAAGTATGGAGTCCACAGACACATTAGTGAACATCGAGTAGAGTAGTGTAAACGGGAATACGAAATAAAGAGTCCCAAGGGTTGGGTACTAATTAATTAATCCAATTATTAGTTTTCGATTCGTTATTCCTTATTTCTAAATTATCACGATATATGTGTTGCCCTCTGCCTTATGATCATATTTGTTTTAAATCAATTCCTTGGAAGGCACGAGATCTTACGGTGATATCCCAATAAGTATGATAAGGGAAGGGTGGTTTCCCTTATCTGGGTTAAGGCCTAATTTGGTCTTTTAGTTAATGGGCGTGATTGGCCTATGTTGTATTGAGCCCATAAGAGGAATTCTTCCTCTCTCGTCACTAACAAGTTGGATATAACCAACCCCAAACTTGACCAAAGGACTTTTTTTTTTTTTGAAAGGAAGAAGGGTGGTTATCACTTATGTTAATCAAGGGCCAACATTAGTGACCAACATTACATGAAATTCGACTAATGGCTAGCTAAAGTAGAAATACAAAAATAAAATTCTCAAGATAAGGATGCTAGCTCTTGAAGATTGACGCATTTCTTCCAAGCCATATTTCCCATATACGGTGGTGGCTGGAATACCTCGGCTGGAGGAGGCGTAGGATGGAGAAGCGGAGGTGGCGCCGCTGTGGGCAAATCATGTCCTTGACCAAAGGACTTGATTTGTCCTATGAATAAAAAAGCTTTTCCAACTCGTAAAACATAATTGAATTCCATATTTAGTTGAAAAACTTGATCTATCCAACTAGTCAGAAGCTTCATTCATTGGTCGGAAATAATTTCTCTGGACTTGGGCGTACATTTCAGTCCAATTTGTTGGGACGAAGTTTAATCAGTCAGCACTGCCTTAACCTGCAAATTTGAAGTTGACATAGACATTAAAGATGGTAAACCCAACTTGCAGATCAAGGCCAAGCTATCGGGGATGCAACAAGGCCTTGTCAGGCAATAGCGCTATTGTGCCTACCATGTGTCAGGTGTACACAGTGTTCGATGCAAAGATTCTATTTATAATCTTGAATCACAATTAGCACAAGGAGGGAAAAGAAATATCGGATAAGGAAGATCTGCATATTTGGATGGATATCAGATGCTAATCTAGTGTCTCTGCTTTGATAGAATGTTGATGGAGGGCATAGTTTATTTCACAAAGAAATCCTGGTGTTTTTTTGTTGGAGTCTGCCCTTTGTAAGCTATCCTAATTGTGCAAGGAGTTACAATTGAAATCTTATTTAAGTTCTTGCATAACTAAATGTATTCCTTAGTATGAATAGAGTTACGTCTTTGGCTAGATTAGATATACCTGATGTGTGTAGACTTAGAGATGTACGTGACCTAGAGGATTGAATAGCACGTCAAGAGCTTCTTTAGGAGAAAACAAAGCACATCAAGAAACTATCAATGATATCAAATAATGAGTTTCCAATCCGAGAGAAGATAATATTATTTCCCTATTGAGTTTGTGAATGAAAATTCTAAACTGTAATGTGAGATAGGTTAAAGAGTTGACCTTATGAGACTAAGATATGGTAAGACCATTTATTTTTCAAAGATCATTTCCTTTGCTATCATAGAGAAGGCATATCTAATGGTCTTGGATGGATATGTGCCTTTGTGTTCGAATATGCACATTTGGTACACCGTTAGTAGTTGTAATGATCAAGATGCCTATACTAGAAAATTAGTGTTTATTTAAGAGGACAAGACAGACATGATCACTTGAAGGGATTGCAAAAGTTCACTTGGAGAACTGCCGACATGAGTTCACTCTGAGTATATTAGAAAAGAAAAATTTCACATGTGATCATTGAATCTTGATGAGATTCATACATGAAAGAAAAATAACACGTCTTTGGGGAAGATGGTGATTTTTGGTCTTGTCCTAGTGATACGAAGAAACCTTCATATGTTTACTCCATGGAAGGGAATAAAGTGGAATAAGACCTGAAGACTATATGGGTCGCATCTAATGAGCAGAATTCATAAGTATTGGGAATACTCAAGAGTATTGAATGCTAAAATGCCTATCTATTAATGCTTCATTATTTGTTTAATGAGACCAAGGATGATTTCAGTGTATGCACATTATGGGGGATTACGTGTTTTTTGAGTTTAAATCTTGAATTGGACCAAAAATGAAGAGTTTGGATGGCAATGAGGGTTAATAGGCTAAAGACCCAACAGTTATATCTTAAAGTAGCTTTAATATGTAATTAAATAGAGATTTGTTTTCGGCCTTTTAAACGGAGATCTGAAAGCCACCATTATATTAGGAATTGGCAGATATCCTATATATATCTAAAGGCACCAGAGAAACCCTACTCTCAGCTGCTACTCTTAAAAGCCACCACAAGGGTGCCCTCCCCTAACAAATTCTTGGATGTGCCCCTGCCTTCCCTTAGAGGGGCATTTGTGCATTTGTTGGGAGCGTGTAGGTGGTCGTCGCATAACTGTGAGGACAATAGGAAGGAGTTCACAATTTGGAGGTGACAAGAACGGATTCATCACCCCATTAAAGAGTCTTTGTTGCTAGACCTTGCTGTAGGAGGCATTGCCCTTTGTGGTGTTATACCATGTTCCAAAAACATGATCTCTTTTATGGTGATGGAACGTGTAGAAGTTCATTGTCTTCACGTGGGTCCTTTGTGCGTTGTTTTCTTGATTATGCTTTTAGCATTTTCTGTGTAGGGTAAAATTTTTCAAAGACTGAATGGCAATGCTTCCATGATGATTTGGAATAGAGCACGCCTTTGTTTTATATGGAGAGGCACTAAGAAAATGTTATAGCAATGTCCGATAAGAACTGGTATTACATATGAACGAACTCTACTCTAACGGAGTATGCTGGTAGTAAATAGGTAACCTTCCTTATAGACTCCAAGATATGCAATGTCATAACTTTCTGTTGTGTGAATGATAATAAGCACATCTAGTTGTAAAATCTAAATATGAGGGTTTGTTTATGCCTTGTTGGAATTCTCGGACATTGACAAATTATATAGTCAAATGTTTTGAGACAGTGTTACTCAACTCTGAGGCCATTGATTTGGCTCTGAGCTTCATTCCATATCAGTCATGGAAAATTTTAACATAAAACTTCATCCTACGTGCACTGATTATCTTTTGGATAGATAGTAAATTGCCCAAAAACCCGTTGTTGTCGTTATTCTGCATAAAAAAGAAGCCAAAAGATCCTTTTAAGTCTTCATGTAATTTTGCAGATGGTTCAGAGTCCTTTATATCGCGATCAAGTATTGCAGAAAGTGATGATGAAAACCCAGATCATCTCCTCCTGTGGTCGACACCCAGGACCGACTTGTCATCTCCCGGGGAAAAACCATCAAGATTAGTTACCCGAGACCTCCAGTGACCTTTCCATCTTCCTGGATCTCACTCCCTTGCTGACAGTGATGAGGTATTTTTCATGGTTAGGTTAATTTGTGTAGTGCCTATTATATTTATCCTGCATTTAAATTTCAGTCTTCGTAATTTGAAGTGTCATTGCTTCTTTTTTTAATCAATTTCTAGTGCCCATATCTTCTTGGGTACCCTAGCAACAGTCTTGTGATTTTTCTTTTTTTTTTTGATTATTTTTTTTAACATGGGTGCTTCTGATGGCGTGAGGGCTTTGTAATCAGAAAATTGCTGTATGTAAAAACACGGTTACTACTGAAATTGAATCTATATATCTGTGTTTGTCTTGCCATTGTAGTCTATGCAAATTCCTGATTTCTGTAGCTCGGTTCTTGGCAACTGAAGGGCATATGCCATAGAATACGGTGAACCTGGACAGTGTAGAGTGGTTTTTCTTTTTATTTTTTTGTTTCCTTTTTTTTTCTTTTTTCTGTGGGGGTAGATGGCACATCCATCAGATTGCTCTTTGGATCAAGAAGTTGGACAATTCCCACCACCGCTTGGATGCCACCTGGGCTGCAAGCAGTGGTGGGAACTGGTTTTGCAGAAAAGCTAGCCTGGGCCAGCCAAGGCCAGCGTTGAGTAAGGGGGGCGGCCTTCTTGTGTTGGCAAAGAAAGCAAGTTTAGAAGATAAACTATGTAGACAATCATCCCAATCAAGGATAATTGAAACTTTGATAGGGAGGGATTGATCAGTTGCGAGTTAAAACAGTTTGAAGATTTGTCTCCAAATTTATATCTTACTATTACGATATCCTCATGGCGAATGCTTTTACAGGAGAAAGAGGAAATTTGATTATTTAGCTCGTGTGTGCTCACGAAGGTTCTAGCTGAATAGCTGGTACCCATTTAAAAGATGTCCATATTGATAATGGTGAAACTTAATAACTGCGTCGATCTACTTAAGCCAATTAGTGCAGAGTTGGATAATATTACATGATATAAAAGACACGTTGGATTGATGATTGAGATTGAATTCTATGTTACCTGTCAATTTGAAGGGTGCAGCTGAGAGGCCTACTAAGATGTGAAAATCGATTAAGTTACATGTACCTAGGGCTGGACGTGGGGCTGCTAATTGATGTTAACTTTTGTCTTCGATGACATGTTCTAAGTCAAGTTCAGTTGGAGTTCTTGCCAAGGAATAAAAAAGGTTCAGTTTCTGTTTGTTATGTGTTTGGCTACATGCGAGGTACTAGCAGACACCATGGTTGAGGATGCAATGGTCAAGGTGCAAACTACGGGCACAACCACCGAGCTGGCACCGGAGACTGTGGTCATGGGGTGGTAGACGCATCGAAGACTACGACCATGGAGGAGGGGGATGCAACACTGCAACAGAGACAATGGCCACGGTGGGGGATGTGTTAGGTTTAGTTTATTTGGAGAGTTAATTTATTTTTGTTTGATTATTTAACTCTTCATTTGCTAACCTGAGTTTAATCACTTTAACATGGATTTGTCTAACATCATTTTCTATTGGTGTTAGTCAAATATGTGTTAAAATCATATACCATTCGTGTTTCTAACATCACTCATATTTTATATTCTTAATACCACTATCAAGTAAACGTTACAAAGGTGAACATCACAATTTGACATCAATTCAAATAAACACAATCTGATGTTAACATTACTCTATAAGTAAATATAATTGTAGGTTAACATTATTTTCACATTTATTAACATCACTTTTGTAACTCTTTAATTAAACTAACCCTTAGAGACTAAGGGTTTGAGTATAGAGAGGTAGGTGGAGTGACGGGGAGGAAGGGGGGAACCTGCTATGGCTACGCCTAGCTTAATAGCATAATTGCCATCCTTGCCTTGTTGCCTCGAATTAACACATAATGTATGTTGCCTCAACCCTTGCCAATTTCTTCGTGAGTTTAATGCCCTTGCAATGATCAATTGTAGTTACCATTCTTCTCATCCATCTTGCTTCCTAGGTTATAAGTTTGATGCCAAGACAAGCTATGCATTAGGAAAGATGGTGTTGGTAGGCCAATTGAAGAAATGATTGGGACCATTGATGGCATTCGCGAGTTTGAACAACTAAGGCTAATTTGTAATTACAAATTGAGATGTCGATAGAACTCTCACATCAAAGCATACACTTGCATTAAAATCGAAGTTGGATTGGTATATGGATGGATTGTCAGGGCAGCCATTGGAACGCTTTTAGCAATGAATGTTGAAGGAGCGGTGTATGTATATTTATCTGAAGTTAGATGGTTACACTTTATAGCTTATTTTCTTTGACCCCATTGAAAGGGACGTATGTAATTTTTGCCTTTAATAATGAAATTCCGTCATGTCTTTTCACTCTTCTCCGTCCTTGATTTGATCCGAACTACTGCATCCGTGCTGCTAGAGTTTGTGATTTTTGCAAAACAAATTGTTATCTTGGTAAGCAATTGTCAATTTGATTAAACGGGGTAAATTATTTTAGAATTGATGTATGATAAGTTTCTTTTTATGGGTTATTCTATGTATTTTTATAGGTTAATCTAGTAATTTTTTAAATAGTCAGATATTAATCTACTAGGATAATCTTTGTGACTTTCAAATAAAAATAGAGGATAATCCAGATGCAAAAAAATCATCTCATGAAATATATCATTCTATTTAAATTAACCTTTAGGTCTAGTTTGGTAAGGAGGATGATTCATTAAAATAAGGGTTAACTTTATTTAGTGGGGATGATATTTTGACCCGGGTTAAGATGACTTAACATGGGATAAATTATTCCATAAAAAATAGAGGATAATCCAATTGCAAAAAAATTATTCCATAAAATCTATCCCTCCATCCAAATTAACCCTTGATAAAAATCTAAAAAAAAAAGACCTTTGTGACAAATTGAAAGTTACATCAAATCCATGGATTCTATTATGAAGAGTAGAAATATTGTGGGGGTGTTGGTGTGTGGGCAAATAAAGTTTGATCCATTGACTAGAGTTGAGTGAGGATGGTGGGGAAAGGTCGAGGAAAGAGAGATTAGGCTTATACTAGCGAGAGATTGCGGAGACTTAGGCTGTATTTGGTTGACGGATTAAGTATTTAATTTGTCACTTAACCCACCTCCTATTTACATCGGGTTAAGTTGATTTAATCCGACGTAAAGTTATTCTGATTTCTCTGTGAAATAATTTTAACCCATTAAAATATCTCAACAGATTAACTTACTTATTTTATCATTTATTTTATTTTTTTAATTTATCCTACAAATTTATTTTCCTACATGATTTTAATTTTTTTAACCTATACATGCAAGATCTCTGTCAATGTCATTGAATTTTAATGATTCATCCTTATTTATTTAAATTAAAATATCATATTTATCCCCTTGATTTCATTCTCATGCTATAATTATATTCTTTAATACTTCATTCCCCATCTAAGATCCTCCTCATGAGAGCATCTAATTCTCATAACAAGTTCTCCTCCTCCTTAGTCAAGTACTTCTTGCATAGCTTTGCCTCCATCATTGTTGTTTACCCAAGTTCTATTGAACGTCACCTGCCATGATGGCACCTCCTTCACTAGTTTGCTTTGATATCACCAACCCAACCGTGGGGTTGGGTGCAAGAGGATTTAGCTTGGAATCTTTTAGTTTGCCTCTTTTTTATTTTTATTTATTTTTAGTTGTTCAATGTAATAGTTCACTTTATTTAAGGTTAAAATAATTTTATTTGGGTATCTACATCCCCCTCATTGTTGTTGTAGAGTATTATTTTAGATTCAATAAAGTTTATTTTTAAGTTTTTATTTATTTTCTTATAATTCAACATTATTTTACTTCTCATTTTGGTTCCCATATATTAATTCATAGCATAAGTTAGTGTTTAGATTTTTTTTTATTCATAACTTTTCATTATAATTTGTCTTAAAATTTCATGCCTTGATATGGATCTCCCATAATATCTTAAGATTCATGGAACCATGATTTAGATCCTTTAAATCGATTCTTTTGAACATTCAGGACAACCACTTCAACTTAGTCGTTGCATGAGCCCTTCTTATATAATCGGATAAACATTTAATGAAAACAATGTCTTCTGGGAAGCATTCAATTGGTGCTCGAGTACTCTTATAAGGCTTAACAAACAAAAAGAACCCATTGTAGAATTGTGAAATAGAAATAAAATTTAATGACACTCAAAATATTATTGAGCGTTGCAAGGGAATAGCTTCATACGACAAACTTACTCTATCCAGGTATGTAGAGTAAAGTTATGTTGGATTTGCTCGCGAGTTTCGTTGAGTTTCACAAATCTCATCATGCTCTAAGGAAAATTTTCTTACAACGATTCCTTGTTCACGATGAATTTGAGGGGGGATACGAATGCTAAAATGTAGGTTGTAATATATTTTAAAACATACGATTAAAATTAATAAGTTAAAAATGAGAATCAATTAGTTGAAAATTAATCATATCACCTTAAAATCAAAACACGATGATTGAAAATAATTTTTAATTGTTTAAAAATTAAATTATATTAATTAAAAATTAAAAATATATCGATATATTTTAACTTTATATTAATGATAAATAACTTTTCACTTGAAACATAATTTTTCATCAATAAATTTTTTTTTAATTATAAAATAATTTTTATTTATAAAAATAATTTCCATCGATATAAAATTAAAATAAATCCATTAAAACTATCGCACTCACTTTATATATTATAAAATACAATACATTATTGACTTTTTGACTCTAAGGAAACCTTTTTTCCTTCTAAAAAGCATTGTCGACGTGCGTGAACAGACAGAAAAACATCCTGTGTGTCCTTGGTTGCTTTTTTTTTTTTTTAAACAAAAATAAGATAAAATTTGAACCTTATATTTTAAAGATGATTTACTTGCTCAAACAGGAGTGATTGCTTTTTTAATCTACAATTACCCTTTACTCGACCAGAAAGTTTTTCGGAAGCTAACGAACAAAAGTTTCGAATTTACACCTCTTTGCAATTTTATTCTCCTTTGTAAAATTCTTCTTTATAGAATTACTATTATTCTAAGAGTTTCCAACATACACTTCATGCAACGCACACTTACCGGATATGATATCATGGTAAGTGACATGATAAAAGTTGGGCAATGAAATCCGTAGAAAATAACAAAACATCACTTCTCAATGACAATTTTGTCGAACAACAACTTCTAATTACTTAGCTTCCTACGCAACTCATTAGAATTCCACGTCATTTCCTCCTTTTTTTTATTCCGACAAATAAACGATATTATTCCTCCAAACCGAGAATTATATAAAATAATTCCATAACATGACATCACTTAACGCCTAGAGAACAAAAAAAAAAAAAAAAAAAAAAAAAACCAATTTTTTTCTTTAATTTCATTTACTTCTGTGTTCCCCGTATAATTCTTTATTTTTTTCATTTCAGTAACCAACAGAGCCCATAGATCCTCGCAAAGGCCGGTCAGCCTTTCAGAAAGGCAAAATGCCCACTGGCTGTTGCACCAACTTCGTTAACCAACGCGAAAGGTGCAGAGCACAGGAACCCAAATTAACCATGGCAACATGGATTGTTATATCGTGGGGGGAGGAGGAGACGCGAAACAAAAAAAAGTAAACTCTTCACGTTAAGGAAAGAAACCCTACATTCTCCCACGAAAATCTCATTCTCATCCTCCTCCTCTCTTTCCCGTTCACCGACTCCGCCAATTTCCTTTCCGCAAACGCTCTCTGGTCATCCCAACAGATTCGCACGATTCCCTCGTCCCTTCCTCCGTAACTCGAAAACTCGATCATCCCACACCTTATTAAAATCCCACCTTATTCCTTCCACGAATCCCGCGCCCCACAAACTCACTTCTCTTAGAGTCCCGCACCCCCGCCCGCCACACGCCGCCTCTCCCTCCCACCACCACCCTCTCATCCTTCCATCCCCACGCCTCCATCTCTACCGTCCATCCACAACCCTCCATCCCATGGCCGCTGCCGCCGCTACTTCCACCACTCCCTCCCACCACCACCTCTTCCCCCTCTCCTCTCCCCGCCGCCTCCCTCCCTCCGCCTCCCTCCGCCTCCCCCGCCTTCGCATCCCCCTACCCCCACTGAAGTCCTCCTCCTCTCCCGATCCCTTCCCCCTGCCCTTCGACCTCGACGACAAGCCCCGCGAGGAGTGCGGCGTCGTCGGCATCGTCGGCGATCCCGAGGCCTCCCGCCTCTGCTCCCTCGCTCTCCACGCCCTCCAGCACCGCGGCCAGGTCCAATTAAAAAAAAAAAAAAATCAAAAAAAAAAAAAAAAAATCGCCCTTTCCTTATTGTTTCGAAATATTATAAATAGCTATATTTGAGTTTGAGTTGGTTCCTACTTACCTTCTTCGTGAGCAGGAGGGCGCCGGGATCGCTTCCCTCGACGATGGCAACCTGCGAGCCGTCACGGGGCTCGGCCTCGTTTCGGACGTGTTCGGGCGCCCCAACTCCCTCGAGACCCTCCGCGGCTCCTGCGCCCTCGGGCACGTCCGCTACTCCACCGCGGGCGCCGCCTCCTCCGTCCTCAACGTCCAGCCCTTCGTCGCCGGGTATCGCTTCGGGCAGGTGGCCGTCGCACACAACGGTAACTTTGTGAACTACCCGCAGCTCCGCGCCTCCCTCGAGGACCGCGGCTCCATCTTCAATACCACCTCCGACACGGAAGTCGTCCTCCACCTCGTCGCGACTTCCCGCTCCCGCCCCTTCTCCGCCCGCCTCGTCGAGGCCTGCGAGCAGCTCGAGGGGGCCTACTCCCTCGTCCTCCTCACCCGCGACGCCAAGATGTACGCCGTCCGCGACCCCCACGGCTTCCGCCCCCTCGTCATGGGCCGCCGCCGCCCCAACGGCGCCGTCGTCTTCGCCTCCGAGACCTGCGCCCTCGACCTTATCGACGCCGAGTACGACCGCGAGGTCTTCCCCGGCGAGGTCGTCATCGTCGACGCCTCCGCCTCCTGCCCCGCGGCCTCCGTCACGTCCATGTGTCTCATGCCCCGCCGCCCCCGCCGGGCCTGCGTCTTCGAGCACGTCTACTTCGCCCTCCCCAACTCCATCGTATACGGCCACCCCGTCTACCGCTCCCGCTACAACTTCGGCGCCACCCTCGCCCGCGAGTCCCCTGCCCCCGGCGCCGACGTCGTCATCCCCGTCCCCGACTCTGGCTTCTTCGCCGCCCTCGGCTTCTCCGAGCGGTCCGGTGTGCCCTTCCAGCAGGGCCTCATCAGGTCCCACTACGTCGGGAGGACCTTCATCCAGCCCACCCAGGAGATCCGCGACCTCGGCGTCCGCCTCAAGCTCGCCCCCGTCCACGGGATCCTCGAGGGCAAGAGCGTCGTCGTCGTGGACGACTCGATCGTCCGCGGAACCACGAGCTCGAAGATCGTGCGGCTCTTGCGCGACGCCGGCGCGAGGGAGGTGCACATGAGGATCGCCAGCCCTCCCATTGTGGGGTCATGCTACTACGGGGTGGACACCCCCAGCTCCAAGGAGCTCATATCCAACAGGATGGACGTGGAAGGGGTGAGGAGGTACATCGGGTCGGACTCGCTCGAGTTCCTCTCGCTCGGCAGCCTCAGGGACTCCCTCGCCGCCGACGAGGCGGACGGGTTCTGCGACGCCTGCTTCTCGAGGAACTACCCCGTCCCCCCGAGGGAGATGGCGGTTGCGAGTGTGGAGTTGTAGGAGCTTGCGCGTGTCTGGAGGGATGGGAAATTCGATTGCTTCGAGGCGCAAATGCTGCTGCTGATGGTGATGATGACGATGACGATGATTCTTCCTTGGGATCAATCTGGAGAGGAGGTTGGCCTTCTGGTGAGAATTGAGAACTCTCGCTATAAATTTTGGTCTTGTGGGCGTTTTGGTGTTCTGTCGTCTTGGAAGTTATTTATGAGGGTGATATGTAGATTTCTGCTTCAGTTTTGGTAGTTTTGAGTTGACATTAACGAATTGTTGTTGGCTGCTATTGGTGTTTTAAGCAATTAATTAACCATTTGCAATCTGATTGTGCTGAAAGGGTTGGAGTCTTTTATTTCTGTAGGCAGTGAGTGGATTTGGGGCTCTGAGCTCAGGTGCTTTGGTCAACTCTCTTTTTTTTTTTTAACGAAGACAATAGGAGGCAACAGTCGTGACTGCATCTGATGGTTTTTGGTGCGCGGGGGGGGGGGGGGGTGTTGTGTGGTGTTGTGTGTGGGGAGAGGGAATGGTGGGGAAAGTCTGCGTGGGTTTCTTATATAATGGTTGTTGTACATCATGCATTGCCCTTTTTATCCTTTCTGCTGTAGTGCTTTTCACATAGAAGCGACATGTTTGACTCATGCTCTTGGCTCGTGTGGCGTGGGGGGGGAGTGTTTGGGGTGGTAAAAATTTAAAGTTTTCCGCCTGAAAAGGGTGTTATGTTTTCTTGAGAGGAATTTGGGTGAAAAGTGAGTCCATGCTATTTCTTGGAGGCTGTCTGTTTCCAAAATGCGTTTCTGACAGGAAGCATATTAATTCTAGAAAGTTACTTCTCGGGCAGGCAAAGGGTATCAAAACTTTCGCAGTAAGGAAACTTTTCGTGTTGTCCAGCAGTTTTTCTGGATGGAAATCGGGCCTTATTCTTGGGGCGAATTTTGGGTTTTTGCATTGGAACATAGGATATGGGGATGATGATTGCCATAACTATTGACGCTGTTTAATAGTATACACGTGGATATATGGTAAGAAGATGGCTGGCCAGCCTTCCACTTGAATTTGTTAGAACTCAATGAATACAAAACAATTATGATAATGAACCCACACACGCCCCCCTTTCACCCAATATAAAACAAAAGATCTGCATTATGATCAATCCCCTCGACATAAGATTGAGATCCCTAAGAAACAACACCCTTCGTCTCTGGCCAAAAAGGACCGAAGATCATCTAATTGAATTACCCTCGCATTTTTAGAGTGGAAATGTGCCAGTCACAGGAACTGCCATCACCCGATCTTCAAAGAGAAATAGGAAACAAACGTCGACGATGAATCTTTTTACTAAAAATGAGGGGCACAAATCCCAAAGTTGACACTAATTTCGAAGGATGAAAGGCAGCGGTCGGGATGGGTAGGTGTAAGAAAGAGCATGGTTGAAGTCGTAGAGAAACCGGTGCTCATCTTGAAAAGTCCATGTAAAGAACGTAGCATCAATCTAAGCAGTAGAAGGCTGTCCGGAACTCTTCGCACAAAGTTGCTTGCGAAGAGCACGTAACCAATTCCCTCTTCCGATCTTGTGCAAAAAGCACAAGTTGATGACGTCTGACGCAAGAAGTTATCTTTTTGCTCTGACCAAAATTTTATGCGGCCTAAGAAAGGATCTTCCTGCTCTGACCAATATTTTATGCCCTATCCATAAATTACTTTTTTTTCCGCCGTGGGCATCGTTTAATGAGTTAATTTGAGACCTTAACATGACTGATGGATATTTTTATTTTTACTCTGTTTTGTTTTCTTGTGTTCTTGTATTCT
The DNA here is from genome assembly GCA_037157565.1 of Thalassia testudinum. Lineage (NCBI taxonomy): Eukaryota > Viridiplantae > Streptophyta > Magnoliopsida > Alismatales > Hydrocharitaceae > Thalassia > Thalassia testudinum. The sequence goes on from JAZHRO010000013.1 coordinate 20,845,891, forward strand.
TAAAGTTCCTCCCCTCTTCGAGGGATGCTCAGGTTGTTTATTTTTTCTTTGCGTTCATGTATCTTTGTAGTTCCTTTAATAAAATATCTCCTTTACGGAAGAAAACTCTCTTTATTTGATAGAAAGGCTCGGTTTCGACTTGGAATCTAAGACTAACTCACCTGAAATTGCCTGTGATTGTAGTAATTGTCAGAATTGTGACTGATACAAGGATTTATTTCCGGTGACGGCTTTCTATTCTGGAATGTAATCGTCATTCATGATTCATCTTTGGACTTATAATTCATCCAGCCCTTTTTATTAGTTGCGCCTGCAAAGATTACTCAGCTAGTGGATGTTGAAGAGGGTCTCTCTAGCCATTTTCGACAGTGGTAGGTGGTCCATGATGGCCATTCCTGGCTTTGGATCCAAGGAAGAATTCTGGAAGAAGTCAGGGGCATTAGATCCCTTTGGAGCTGGAGAAGGTGTAACGTTGGATCGGGGTTCGCTTCTTCTTCATATAGCCTCCTTTGGTTATTTAATTCAAGGGGTTGTTAGATTCTTCTTTAATTTGACTGGCTTTGACTTCTCCGGTTCACTTGGCCTTTGCCATCATATGATAGCAACGGGTTTAGATTCATATTTAATTTATTTCATTAGAATTCAATTGTATTGAACTTTACTTAATCGAATTCAAATCAAATTTGAATAATCTGGTTTGATTAGCAACCCTAGGTGTGGAAGACTCTTGAGGGATTCTTTCCTAATTTCTACATTTAAGGTTTTATTTTTCGATGTGAGTATAGAAATACGTGTTACGATATATTTTGTAACGTACAATCAAGAATCAATCGATTAAAAATGATAATTATTTGGTTGAAAAACAAGCATACTAAAACACACCAGTTGAAAATAATTTTCAACTAGTTTAAAATCAAAATACTGGTTGAAAATTAAAATATACAAGTTAAAAATGAAAATACATCGATGTATTTTATCTTTTCACAAGTGGAAAATGATTTTTCATTTGGACAATAATTTTTCAACTATGAGAAGTGATTTTTCATTGGTGAAAAGTAATTTTTAACGGTGGAAATCTAAAATACATCAATGAAAATTATCACTCTCATCCGTACATTATAAAATATGTTGTAAAATATATTTATTTACTTTTCCTCTAATTTAAATTCCCTAATTTATTAACAATAATTTGGAAAAGATATTCACCAAAATATTAAAATTAACTATGGCCTATCATTTATCTATTAATCCTCTCATCTAGGACTTAAGATATGGCATTAATATATAATTGTTAATCCTAAATTTTTTAATTTCTTCCACATACTTGATCCTCCATTTCTAATTAGAGCTAGCTTGTTGGCTCATTATATATTGCTAGACACGAGTATGAAAACGTGTGTTGCAATATATTTTACTACGCACGGTCAGAATCAATTGATTAAAAATCAGAATTAACCGGTTGAAAATCAAGTAAACCAAAACATATCTGTTGGAATGATTTTCAATCGATTGAAAATGATTTGTAACTGATTAGAAATGATTTTCAACCAAAATACATCGATCAATATATTTTACTACGCACGGTCAGAATCAATTGATTAAAAATCAGAATTAACCGATTGAAAATCAAGTAAACCAAAACATATCAGTTGGAATGATTTTCAATCGATTGAAAATGATTTGTAACTGATTAGAAATGATTTTCAACCAAAATACATCGATCGAAAATGATTTTTGATCGGTTGAAAATCAAAATACACCGATTTTCAAATGGTTGAAAATGAAAACACATCGGTGTATTTTGCCTTTCTATTGGTGGTAAATGATTTTTCACCTATGAGAAGTGATTTTTAACTCACAAAGTGATTTTTCATCTATAAAAAGTGATTTCTACTTGTGGAAAACTAAAACACACTGGCTAAAATCATCACTCTTCCTTTGTATGTTGTAAAACACGTAAACGTGCGTTTATTTACTTTTTGACTTTATTTTGTATTTGTGCACTGGGGGGATGGGCATTTGAATTCGGAAAATGCTCCTTGCCTCGATTGTGTATGCATGCCCAATGTGGATTTTACTTGGATAAATTTTGGATCGGAACCTTTGGAGCTAGGCCTTTTTTCCTTTTAAGTCTGGTCACTGGGTGTTTCAACTTGTGATGCGTAGAAATAATAAGGAAAATAATCTCAAGTCCCCTTTAGGGTTGATTATTGTTTGTGGTGCTTTGGAGTAATCATTAGATTCCAAGGAAGCTCTCATTAGGCTTAGTCTTATTTCTAAGTCCCTCGAAACCAAACGATGATGATGCCTTCCACCCAAAGATACTCTCATTACATCCCTCCATCCCTATATCTGCAACAATTGCTCCTCTTTTTACAAGGGCTCCTTCCATTGTAACCTCTGGCAAGCCACGATGCATTTGTTCCTAATTGGCCCACAAGCTACAACATAAAAGGGTGTTTAATTCTACACTTAATCCCACTGGTTCTATAAGTGACCTCACAATCATAATCGGTTAAGCAACCTTGTAGTCAATTGTAGTTAGCTCATAGCCAACTATAGCAACCTAGATTGAGTTAATGCATGTTACTTTTCAGTCTTTTTTTCCCCAAGTACCTTTGCTTAGTTTCTCCTTAGCTTTGACCTTCCAAATCTTTAATTTGGGCTCGAAATCATCAATTATTATTATTTTTATATTAATTAGTAAGGTGATGAGAACCTCATCATGAGTCCTAACTAGCTTATTTTGATCTAATAAAATGAACAAAAGCTCCTGCATAACCTAAAGGAAGGTCTAATTCATGGGATTACTGATATGAAAAGAATACATAAAACAAAGGGTAAAACTATAATTTTACCAGTGTAGTTCATCAACAGGATTTCTCAGGGTCTAGACATAGGTCAATTGGACTTAATAAGAGAAAAAGTGGGATGGTTCAGTCAGAAAAGGGTTATTGTGAAATTTAAGAATTAAATGACATTCTGTAACCCTAAAACAGACTCACTTACATTCACAAGGTTTCAGGCAGAATAAAAATAAACTAAATCCTCTAAAATTCATGGAAAAATGTCCCCTAGGGTTTAGGACCTTTAATTTGGCCTTTCAAACCTGTTTTGACCTATATTGGGGTCCAAGCCCAATATTTGACACAATTTAGGTTTTTGTGCGAAATGTCCAGTCAAACGTGGTTAAAGCTAAAATCTAACTTCACTATTAGATTTCTTAGATCCAAATTAGGTTTGTACCAAAATTTGGACATAAAGGAAGGTCATCTTGACCTACTTTGCAAAATGGTCCATCCAATTACATTATAGCTCTTAGCTTTTGGAAACCCTTGCAAAAACCCCCTCAACTTTTCGTCACTTTCTTCATTCAAGTCACTCTGCCATTGCAGCAGGGACCCATACCTCCGGCGAGGTTTCGAGGCGGTCCTCTCCTCGTTTCCCCAGGGAGCTGCTCACAGATTTGAAATGGGAGCTTTCTGTGAAGCCCCCTACCGCATGAGCAGCTCCTTATGTCCTGAATCGCCCCATACCTCTCGTGCGAACGCTTGAGAGGTGTGGGTTCCACTCCGACCATGGCTCCGGTGAAGACTTTGGCTGCCTCCTTGCGACTCTCCCTTTGCTCGTGTCTATTTAAGCAAGCCCAGATCATTCCACACAGGGCAAGCTTGTTCTGGCCAGAGAATCCCCCAAAATCTCCTTCGTTCTCCTCTAGTCATCTGCCCACAGGCTCCGGTGACTCTCCCTCCCTCTTCTCGTCTCTCTGCCACCATACCAGTGGTAGAGTCATCTCCATCATGCTCCTCCACGCCGCGTCGTACCCATGCGCGTGCCCCTTAACCCTTCCTCGTCGTCGTTATCTCCACCTCAGGGCCGTCTTCTCCGGCGACGGCTAATACGCGCCGCTCGCCCTCCGCCTCCCCCCTTCGTCCAGAGACCCATAAATAAGTTCCTCCTCTCCCCCTCTTCATTTCCCCTCTCTTAATTCACACTTTCGACCCCTCGATTGACACTAATCACCACCATCGTTCCTACCTCCGACCAGTCCACCGGCGAGGTGTTCCCGCCGCTTCACGCCTCCATCCACCTCGCCAACCACCCTACGACCTCCGCAACACCTCACTGACCATTTCCCCCTACTCCAATCTCTCCGCCACACACCTAGAACACCCCCTGAACACACCCATATTCGCACGTGCAGGGTGACCTAGGCATGCATGCTCAGGCCACCTTGCGCCACGCTGACCACCGTACCACCTTCGCCATGTTCAGGCGAAGCTCCCTGCGTGTTTTGACGAGGCCGCAAGGCCATTTTCTTGTTGACAGGGTTCAGGCCTTTGTCGCCATTGACAGAGGATGAAGATTGCTCTAGGACTCCAGGTCTCAGGCTTCAGGTCCCAGGTCGTGCGGGATTCGTTCGCGCACACTCTCAGCCCAGCTATTGGAGTCAAGGCCCCATGCAGCTCTGCAATTGGACGCCAACATCTGCTGTTCGGGCGCCTGCGAGGAAGGCGGGACATTTAGTCCCACCTCGGAAGATCAGGAGCGGGCGCAGCTGAATAAATTGAAAAAGTGCATTAGGCTCGTTGCCTCCTGACCACGGGGTGAGGTCCCACTCGCCCTTCATGCCTCGTCCGCGACCAGTCCCCGCGGATCTGGCACCTGACCCGATTACCTATCCCACGCACTCCTCGCCCACCATACACATCGATGGGCCTGGATCCAGGTGCGTTTGACCCAACCCGATTACCCAGCTTTGGGAGAGCATTCCTAAGAGCGAAATAGAAAGAGAGAGAGAGACGCAGGGGAGGGTAGGGGATAGGTTTTGCTCCCTGTGTGCGTAGGGAAGAAGAAGAGGAGCAGCTGAAAGAGAAGGCCAAGAAGAAGACATAGAAAAGGATTTGGAGGCGCAGCTTAAGAAGAAAAAGAAGAAAAAGACTGCAGAGGCCAAGTGAAGGAGGAGGCACAACAGAAAAAAAGAAGACAGAGAAAGACTAAGAAGAAGAGAAGGAGAAGAAGCCAAGGAGGAAACCGCAGAAGAAGAAAAAGAGGAGCAGTTGAAGACAAAGGAAGAAGGCAGGAAGGAGGAAAGCCAAGTGACGAAGAAAAGAAGAAGAAGAAGGAAGAGTGAGCACTGTAGCAATCGCCAGATAAGCCGTCTGATTCACAGAATCAGACGTCTGAGAAAGGAAAGACAAAGAAAGAAAGAAGGAGAAGGTGCAGCCAAGCAGAAGAAAGAAAAAGGAAAAGAAAGAGAGGAGAGAAAGAAGAAAGACATTTATTTTTAGATTTTCTATTTTTAATTTTCATATACATTAGACTGCATTCATATCATCTTTTGAGTAATTTGAAATTGTGATTGAGTTTCTAAAATACTAATTTGCTCCCTGAGTTCGACCTCAGAAGTTTTGAATTTCGAGTAAATAAAATTATAAATTATTCATACACTTTTTCGACTATACTGCAACGAAGTTGATTTAAAATACAACAAAGAGTTACGAGCAATTATAAGGTAAGATTTGAACCTAATATTTTGGATGGATATTACAAAAGAGCCAATATGTAGTATTGGGTTAAAATTTTATATGAGAAAAGAAGGTGATGTGAAGAAGCTAGTGTTGGATTTTGATCTAACATATGGACTAAATATAAATTATTGTATGCATATAATCACTTAACATACAAATTTATGGACTGTCAATATTAATGCCCAAGTTTAAAGTGATTAACTAAAGTTAATTTTGGTTTGAACATAAAATGCAAATGGTTAGTGTGGTTAAGATAAGTAAATATGCAGAAATCTTTTGTGATTGGCATTTCCTTGATAGGTGGAAATGCAAATCACCCTTTGCAATCAGTGAGAATAATTGTTGATTGTTTGAGGGTCATGGATACCAAGAGAGTCTCCACTAATCCCTAGAGTCTAACCCATCATGACCCTAGAGAGAAAGAGAGAAAGAAGGTGGCTAGAAGATATAAGGGTGCTTCTCTTGCACATCTCTTGATCAAGTTGTAAGTGGAGGAATCTCTTGGAAGTTCCATTTAGTAGTCCCCATTTCTTTCCTTTGAGATGACTCCAGGTAAACCTTTAAACCACAAATAGTAATCTGTATATAGGTGTATTAGTAGACGAGTTTATGATGATGTTAGAGTTCCACATATTTGATTCTTCCCTCTTGCAATATGTTGTTGATGTGATTATTATGTATATGCCTGTCGGTAGCATTTAGGATTGCACTAAATTAGATCAGGATAGATGCTTCATCTTCTTGAAAACCCAAATTTACCTTTTGTAACTGACACAAGTATTGGTACTCATGACAAGTACCAATACACGTGTGCTACAGTCTTGGCTTCAGAACTCTAGACCTATGAACTGTAGCTTACAAGTACTAATACTCATAAGAAGTACTGATACATGTGAGCCATAGGTCAGGTTTCAGGTTCTTAAGACCCAAAATCTGTGGGTTGTGTATAACGGTACCCATCACAAGTATTGGTACACATGCGGCACAGATTAAGTTCTGGGTCTAAAGTGATCAAGACTTGTAACTAACTAGTACTGGTACTCACCTTTAGTACCGGTACCTATTGGCTATAGGTTGAGGCTCCGGTACTTAACAAGTACGAGTACTAGTGAAATGACCTGCCGCCATTTGAGTTGAATAAGACGTTTGGTTTATTTATCAGACGTCTGTCCAGATGTCTGGATAGATGGTCAGACGTTTGAAAGTAAGAAGAACCATACCCTTTTTTCCCTTTTTCACGTGCGCATGACACACGTACCCCCCTCCTTCCTCACCCAAACCCTAACCTATCTCTATTTAAACCCCTCCACCCCACTCCATCTCCACTACATCACCATTTCCACTACCTCCACCTCCTTCTCTGGTCTATCGACGATCCGCTAATGGCCTCCTTTCTTCCACTTGCAGTCGTGCGTAGAGAGGCGCTCGTGTGAGGAGGAGAAGGAGAGAGGGATAGAGTGTGTGTGTGCGGGAGAGCAAGGGCGTGGGAGAGAGGAGGAAGCTCGGGGAGCTTGCGCAGCCGAAGGACGTCCGTGGGAGTTCGGAGGTGCGAGGAGGAGCTCGCGAAGGTGAGCTTCGTGACCTCTTGAAGCTAATGGCGTAGCAGCTGCAGGCGACGCGGAGGGGTTCGCGTGGAGAAGAAGGTTCGCGAGAGTTTTGCGTACTGGATATTTTCCAGTATCAGACATCTGGAGCACATCCCAGACATCTAGAGTAGCAGGGGGACGTCCGGAGCTAAAGCCGGACATCTGAAAGCATGCTAGTGCCAAGGTACGTATTTTCTCTGCACGGTTTCCGCCCATGCAGACCCTGCCGCAGGGCAGTTAGCCGTTTTGGCTCTGTGCATGCGTACGCAGGTGTAGAGCGTTGGAAAGGCGCGGGTGATGTAAACACATTTACACTACTTAAGATGTCTATTTATGCATGTTCTTACGCATAGGATTGCATTGCATGATATAAATATTGCATAACATGCATCATCTTGCATTTAGAGTAGTTTGAATAAAATGGAGGTTAATTATCTCCTTTTATGTGCTTGGACAGGGCAAACTTTTTATTGGGGCCTCGGATCGAAGATCCAACCGTACAGATGTGATCAGGGCGACGATTGGAGTTCAACGACTCCAAGATCGCCCTAATTATGCATCCGTAGCATTGATAGTGACCGGGGAATCCTAGAAGATCAAGGGCCAAGATGATGTAAATCCTTACTTCAAATGACAAATTCGACCACACGAATGGATTCGGATTAACGATCGCAGCCTAACGATGCAAAAATCGAGTCAATCCGACACCCGTGGCACCATCTACAACATCCAGAAGATGGACGGCCAAGATGGCGCAACGTGGCGCCATCTCAGCCGTCCAACCGACCCCCAGCACCACCGCACCTTCTCTTCTTCAATCAGAGCATCGCTTCTCCGCCGTTGGATCTTGATCCAACGGCTGTGGATGCGGCGCCTTGATTTCGTCTGCGCGACCTTTTAGCTGAGGCAGCACGACAGTCCAGCGCCTTAACGCGAGGCGCAGACGCGAGTTCGAGTCGCGGCGAGCGGGATTTGGAGCAGGAGAGCGCCTTCAATCGACCGTCAGATCGCGATCCAACAGCCGCCCGCACTCAATAGCGTCGATGCGCTATCACACGCCCGCGCCTCACGTGGCATTGCACGCGGGCAGGCGCACGTTGAGGAGCGAGGGAGGCACATCTTAAGCCGTTCGATCTCGCGATCGGACGGCTGAGATTTAGCGAACGTGCGGCATGGTTTGAGCGCACGTGGAAGCCAGCAGCCACGCGTTCAACGCCTACTACACCCATGATGGGGCTTTAGTGACGATTTTATCCGTCACTAAAGACTCCTTATTTAATGTTTTAAAGATGTAATGTCCAATTTGCCCCCACTCCTTGCAACTATAAAAGGAGACCCCCTCCACACGAAATTCTCATCCCTTCCTTCTCTTCTCTATCTCTCCAAAGCTCAGGAGAAGCTTGTCCCACACCCGGGATGCTTCTCGTGAGATAAAGTCCAAATTTTTGTCCCCCTTCGAAAGTGGATCCCGCGACGATGATGACGTGCTGCCCCGTTCCCATTCTTCTGCTTCGTCCTCTTTCGTCCTGCTCTGTCCTCCTTCGTCTAGGCGTCGTCCTGTCTAGCTCGTCCTCCAAGCGACCGTCGAGGAGGATATCTCTCTCCCCATTCTTTTTACTGCTTTCCAGAATAGATTTACTGCTTTCTAGAGTAGTTCAGCTCGTCCTCCAAGCGACCTTCGAGGAGGATATTTCTCTCTCCATTCTTTTACTTCTTTCTAGAGTAGATTTACCGCTTTCTAGTGTAATCATTTTCCCTCTTTCTAGCTGTAATATTTAGTGTAATGAACAATCTCTTTTGATAATGAATTCCATGTGCATTCTATATCTCTTTTGATTTTTGTTTGTATTATTCTCTCTTATTCTTTCTCTCTCTTTTATTTATTGTAAGTAATTATAATCAATTAAATTATTTCGTGACAAATAAAAATAAATGCGTAGTTTTTAAATTAAACATCCGCCTCCCTGTGTTTGATCCGGAATTTCAATTTTGGTATAAATTTTATTTGTTGAACACGAGTTCTTCGCTTTCAAACTACAACAACAGGTTTTTCAAAATCGAACACATTAGCGTAGCAATCCGTACGTTCAACAGCGGGGTACGCCCTTCAAGGTGTTTTTGGGTGTCTGGACACGTCGACAGACGTCTGACTACACTCCCAGACGATTGGAAGTAGAGTCCGACGTCTGGAACTCCTTTTAGATGATTGCGGAAGGATCCGGACGTCCAAGGAAGCCACAGGAAAACTCAGGGTGAGTACTGACGTGTTTTAAGACGTCTGGGCCTAGTCCCAGACATCTGATTTTGGACATTATGCGTGTTTTTGGCCCGTTTAGGGCCCAAATGGAATTGGACTTTCACAAACGAAGTACCATTGTTTTCTGCTTGAGTTTCTCTACGAGTTAGTGTCACTTGTATACAGTTTTGGACTTTTTTGAAGTGGTTGGTCAATTGTATAGGTCTTCAGCCAGTTGAGTATGCGAGACCCGTGGAGGTGACAGGACCCGCGATTCTCGCTCCCATTCCTCCAGTGTTTCCCAGTAGAGTGGTTTACATTAATATTATGATTTAAACAAATAAACTGCATGTTTAGAATAACTTAAATGAACCCTAGGATGAGAATGAACCCTAGGGCAGGAGCAAATGAGTATGGTTTGAGCTATACTGTTTACTTGAGATGCATGTAAAATCCTAAATGCTAGCAAATGTATTAGTTTATTGATATGATGCTTTCTCCGTTAGTAAATCACTAGCTGTCTGTTATAAGAATGAAACCCATAATGTAAATAGTGAGATTTGAATGTTGGAAATGGAATGAAAGGAATACAAGTATGAACCCTACGGGGAAATTAAGAGAAGAACTCCTATATATGGAAAGAACTTAGTAAGTAAATGGGAAGTGAGCTGGCCCTTGCGTACGCTGTACCAAGGAGAGCAACTGTCCCTTTAGTGTAGAGGGGAGCTAGTCGCCCCTTTGGGTTGAGACCCGGGGTTAGGCCTTGTCACTCTACACCGACTTTTGTTTGGCCCTCGTGTACGTGGTGAAATGACCCGCTGCCTTTTTAGTTGGGTAAGACATTTGGAGTTTCAGTTAGACGTCTGGACACAGGCCCGGACATCTGAAAGTGGGAATTTTCGTACATTCCTCTGTGTTCTACGCGCAGAGCTTCTCTCTCCTCCACACCCCTCACCCCTTAAACCCTAAACCCATTCTATTTAAACCCCCCTTCTCTTCTTCTCACCACCGTTATGCCACTCTCCAGCCACCACCACCTCCAGCATCTCCCTCTTGCAGCCGTGGCGAGGGAGAACGAGAGTGTCGAGAGAGGGGGCGAGTGAGGGAGAACGAGAGGGAGAGAGGGAGAGAGAGGAAGAAGAGCATGAAGGTCGGAGGACCTTTGGGAGCTCGGCGGAGCTCGCATGGCCGGTGGCGGGCACGTGCACGAGGGGGAGGGGCTCGGGGAGGCGGCCTCCTAGCCCTTTGCAGCTACTGAAGTTGCTACAGTGCACTGCGGGCGACGTTGCGAGGAGAGAAGAGTCATGGAGGAGGTTTTGGTACTGGAAGTTTTCCAGTATCAGATGTCTGGAGCATCGACCACATGTCTGGAGAGGTACCAGGACGTTTGGAGTTGAAGTCGGACGTTTAAAAGCACAATAGCGTGCGAGGTACGTATCTTCCTACACTACTTTTCGCCATGCAGATTGTAGCACAGGAGATGTTGGGCTAGAGATGTGCCTGCGATTTTTCGTACGCAGGTTATGGCTTTGGGAAGGCACATGGTGCACTTTTCCAAATACTTTTGAACGTTTGATCACGTCGTCAGACATCCAGAGGTACTTCCAGACGACCGAAGGCCTTGTCCGACGTCTGGAGATGCCCCCAGACGGTCGCGGAGGGAGTTTGGACGTCTGAAGCTGCCGCAAGAAGTGCAAGGTGAGATCTAACGTCTTTTAAGACGTCTGGGATTTTGGGTAGTAACAATGTTTTTGGTCTGTTTAGGGCCCAAACGGAATCGGATTTCCGTAAACGAAGTACCACTATTTTCCATTCGAGTTTCTCTACGTGTTCATGTTGAGTATTTACTGTTTTGAGCTCGTCTGATGTAAATTAGTCACTTGTACAGATTACCAGCTGGTGGCGTGTTTGGGGCCCGCGGAGACGACGAGATTTGCGGTGTAGGCCCCTATTCCTCCCGTGATACCCGGTAGAGTGGTTTAATTCAGTTGTTAATATTTAAATAAGAATGTACTTGTTTGAAATAATCGGATCAAACTTTAGGATGTGGAATGAACCCTATGGTAGAAATGTATGAGCCTATTTTGAGCATGTACTGTTTACTTGAGTGCATGTTTAAAATAAATTGCTAGCAAATTGTATTAGTGTAATTATGTGATGCATGTTAAAATACGAGTTGCCTGTATGTGAATGAGAAAGTGAACGGTGAAACCACAAGTTGCATGTATATGATTGAGAATTAAATTGTGAAAACACGAGCTCCCTGTATATGGATGAGGAACGAGTTATGAAACATTAGATCTGAATATGGATAAATGAGATGAATATGAGCATGAACCTTACGGGGAATTAGGAGTAGAACTCCTGTGTATGAAAGGAATCTGGAAAGTAGACGGGAAGTGAGCTGGCCCTTGTGTACACGGTACCTAGGAGCGCAACTGTCCCTTTTAGTGTAGAGCGGTGCTGGCTGCCCTTGGGTTGAGACTCGGGGTTAGGATTGGTGTTTGTCGCGTTAAGTTGGATTTCAAAAGTGTTGCGTTGTAGTATAGCCGAAATATCGTTCAAAACACATATAATTTTATTACTCGAAAAGACTTTCGAGGTCAAACACAGGGAGCAAATTGGTATTTAGAAATCAAGATCACAATTCAGAATTAAAAGAGTATGTAATAATATTAGTATCAGAGTGCAAAAATATGGGAGTAAAATGGTGATGTAGATCACCAAATACTCCTACAATATCACTAAATAATTCAATGTATGAATATGCAATGTAAGCCAATGTTCTGTCGTTTGATGAAGGAATCAGACGACTTAAAGTGTCTGATCCTTCCTTCTCTTTCTCTGCCTTTGCTTCTTCTCTTTCTTCTTCTCCTGCTTTGGCTTCTGCTCTTCTTCTTCTTCTGTGATCTTTCTCTCTCTTTAGCTTTCTCTGTCTTCTGCCTTTGCTTCTTCTCTTTCTTCCTTCTTTTCTCTTTCTTTTGCCTTGGCTTCCTTCTGCTCTGACTTAAGCCTTTCGTCCTCTTCCTTTCTTCTTCTTCTGGCATCCTCTTCTTCAGCTTCTTCCTTTAGCCTCCTCTTCTTCAGACTGCAACTAAGTGTCGACTGGAGAACCCTGTAGCAAAACCCTACCCCAACCTGCGTGACTCTCCTCACTTTCTCTCTTAGGATTCGCTCTCCTAGAGCCACGCAGGAATTCAGGTAATCGGGTCAGGTGCATACCCAGGATCAGGCCCACCGACGTGCGGTAGTAGACGAGGAGTGCAGGTTGGGTCGGATCGGGCCAGGTCCGCGGGGGCGTGTCGCGGACGAGACGGGGTCGGGTGAGTGGGACCTCACCCCGTGGTAATTGAAGCGATAAGGCTATGGCAACTTTTCAATTTATTTAGGTGCGGGTGTCCCTTCACTTCCAAGGTGGGACTATCCGCGCCCCCTCTTCGCGCGTGCCTACAGTAGAGGTTGAGCTTCCAATTGCAACTGCTGCGAAGGCCTTTGACTCCAATCGAGGGCCTGAGTGCGTGCCTAGGGCACACTGTGTGCAAGTGTGTGGGTGTGTTCGGGGAGGTGTTTGGGTGAGTGGAGTGAGGGGAAGTGATTAGTGATGTGAGGCGGAGGTTGTGGGCTTGTCGGCGAGGGTTGGGGTGGCCTGTGGAGGTGGGATGGCCTCACTGGAGTTGATGGTCGGAGGTGGAAGAGATGGAGGTGCGAGGGGCGGTAGTGGTCGATTTTGGAAAATAGAAGGCGGAGAAGAAAGTAGAGGGGTCAGGGACTTATCTGGGATGTTAAGGGACGAAGGGGGTGAGCGAAGGTGTCGAGTTTGGTGTGGCCGACACCGGAGACGAAGATGGCTCTGGTGAGGTGGGATTGGCGAGGACGAAGAGAGGCGCCTGCTGGTACGGCGAGATGCGGACGAAGTCAGGGAAGATGAATCCGTCACAGGTATTGTGGTCGGATGACGAGGAGGAGCAGGGAAGATCGCCGGACATCGAGGAGCCTACAGTTGTGAGGGGAAGAGAGGAATTTGAGGTATTCGCAGCCGAAATCGAGCGTGAAGAGTCGGAGAGATCTGGGCTCCTTTAAATAGAGCTCTAAAGGTCGGTTAGGGCTTGGGAAGCAAGCTTCCCAAGCTTGGAAAGTCGCCGGCGATGGAAGCTTGTTAGGATACCCACATCTCTCATGCATTCGCATGAGAGATTGGGAGGGAATCAGATCTCAAATATGGGTTCATACTGACGGGAATTTCTCAGAGGATCTTCCTTCCAATTTTGGAAGAGATCCTCCGAGCAATCAAGGAGAGCTTCCAAGTTGAAGGTCGCCGGAGTAGGTTTCCTCCGTGATAATGGTGGAGGGACTTACTTGTGAAGACAACGAGAAAGCTAGGGGGATGTTAGCAAGGGCTTTTGAAAGTTAGGGGTAGAAATGTAACCAGGTTGGACCTTTTTGCAAACTAGGTCAAGACAAGCTCATCTTGGGTCCAAATTTTGGTACAAACCTAATTTGGATCTAAGGAATCTAATGGTGAAGTTGAATTTTGGGTTTGACCACATTTGACTAGAAAATTTATGCAAAAACCTAAATTAGGGCAAATATCTGTCTAAGACCCCATTCTAGGTCAAGATGGGTTCTAATGGCCAAATTGAAGGTATTAAACCCTAGATAATATTTTTCTATGATTTTTAGAGGGTTTAAGAGAATTTTATTCTGACCAGAACCTTGGTTAATCAAGTGGGTCTGTGTTTAGGGTTTCAAGAAGTCATTTAATTCACATAACACACACAAACCCTTTTCTTTCAAATCCAACCCACTTGTTATCCTATTAAGACCATTTGACCTTTGTTTAGCCCATAAGAAAACCCCTGGTTGTACTGCATTGGTAAAATTACAGTTTTACCCTTTGTTTCTTGTGTTTCTCTTAGAAAGGTTATGTAGTGAATTATGACCTTCAGTTGGTTATGTAGGAGCATTTATTCTCTTCATTGGGTCAAAATGAGCTAGTTAGGGCTCATGATGGTGTTCCCATCAATTGGTCACTCTACACCGACTCCTGTTGGCTCTTGTGTACGTGGTACCGAAGTGTGCTACTAGTGTAGGGAGGGAGCTAGCCGCCCCACGGGGCCCGGGGTTAGGACTAGCCAACCTACACCAACTTTTAAGCCCTCTGGGCAAATTGAGGTAGTCGGACGAGGGTACACAGACTGTGGGGAGGCGAGACCCCTATTTGGTTCTGAGGGGTGAGACCCCTGTTCTGAGAGGGCAAGACCCTATACTGTTCCGTGCTGTACCTTAGGCGTACCCGTTAGCGGAAATGACAGACCAAGTGCCAGTGTGGGGTAGCTACCCGTGTGCTTATTACGCGTGCCGTAGTCACCGCTACGTCGCGACAGTGACCTCGGGGTGGTTGACTTAGTGTAAGACTACCGCGAGGGACTCTCCCGACCAAGAGATTACTACGTATACCTTCTACTCCACGGAAAAGACTACAATCAAGATCGTTCCCACGAGGAACCAACAAGATCAAGAAATACTTGGATACTTTGAGAAATAGATGAACTAGAAATACATAAATGAGATAAATAGAAATGAGAATAAAACATGCTTGTTATTTTTACTTTACTTGCACATGAATAATGTAAACACCACTCTACTTAGCGTTCGCTGACTCCGTCTTTTCGTAATCCTGTTCAGGACCAGGAGTTGAGTAGCCCGAGTTTTCGACTGCAGAGGGAGCTGGGCCCAACCGAGCCCAACCGTAGTAGTTTTCTTTCCAGCAGTTTTGTTTATGCTGTAGTTGTGAGTACTGGACTTTAAAATTACTATTATCGTTACTTGCTATTTTTTATTGTTGTTGTGGTGGCATGTACTATTTTTGAGATAGTTGTTCTACTTTCCTTTACTGTTTTGTTTTTCCTTCTGCTTAGTTATATTGCATATCTGAATGTGGTTTATTTTCCTGCTTTTGGTTATTTCTCGTTGGACGACTAGGTCTTAGGATTAGTTGAGGTGAGCCGATCTCGGGTCCTGTAGGAATCCGGGAACCGGGTTGTAACACGTGGTATTGATGTGAGCTACTTAGTGTAGGGAGGGAGCTAGCAGCCCCACGAGACCCAGGGTTAAGACTAGCCACCCTACATCGACTCTTGTTAGGCCTACTGGGCAAATCGGGATAGTCGAACGAGGGTATGCGAACTGTGGAGGGGCGAGACCCTTGTTCTGTTCTGAGAGGGCAAGGCCCTGTATTGTTCCGTGCTGTACTGTTACGACCTGATTTCCGAATCCCTACAGGACACGAGACCGGACCGACTCGATTGATCTCAAGACCCAGTCGTCCAACAAGAAAGTAACCAAAAAGCAGGAAAGTAAACCACATTCACTATGCTAAGCAACTAACAGTAACAAAAGTACAGCAGTAAAGGAGTAAAACTACTACAGTACACACCACCATAACAGTAGAAAAATAAATGAGTACAGGAATATAATGTACAAAATGTAAGAGTACAGAAGTGCAATAAACTACTCACTACAACAGAAAAGGAGTATAATAAGAAGCTACAACTACTGGGCTCTACTGAGCCAAGCATCCTTTGCAATCGTAGGCTCTAGCTACTCAACACCTGGACCTGAAAAGGGATTATGAGTACAAAATGTCAATGAACGCTGAGTAGAGTGGCAACAAATTAACTAAAGTAGTAAAGGTGGACAGGTAGCTATTGTTTTCAATTTCTTCCTTTCTTTAACTAATTATTCTTTCTTTCACCACTTGATTTATTTATCAGGTCTCTTTCTTGATCTTGAATGTTCCTCGTGGGAACGATCTTGATCGCAGTCTTTTCTGAAGAGTAGAAGTTGCACGTGGTGCTATCCTGGCTGGGAGAGTCCCCCGTGGTGGCCCTACACCCAGTCAACCACCCCAAGGTCACGGACAGACGTAACGGTAACTACGGCACACGTGATAAGCGCACGAGTAGCTACCTCGCACTGTCACGCGGTCAGTCGTTTTAGTTAGCAGGTGCGCCCAGAGCACAGCACGGAACCAGTATAGGGCATAGCCCTCTCAGTAACAGGGGTCTAGCACCTAAGAACCAAACAGGGGTCTCGCCCCTCTATAGTCCGCGCACCCTCTCCTGACTACTTTGGTTTGCCCAGTGGGCCTAATAGGTCGGTGTAAGGCGGCTAGCTGAACCCCAAGCCCTATGGGGTGGCTAGCTCTCTCCCTACACTAGTAGCTCTCTCTGGTACAGTGTACACGAGGGCCAAGAAGTCAGTACAGAGTGGCCAATCCTAACCCCAGGTCCCAACTCAAGGGCGACTAGCTCCGCTCTGCACTAAACAGGGGGGACAGTCGCTCTGCTTGGTACTCTGTACTCAAGGGCCAGCTCACTTCCCCACTCACATTTATTTCTAGGAGCTCTACTCCTAATTCCCCGTAGGGTTCATGCTCATATTTCTCAGGCCACTCCATACCAGGTTTCATTATTTCTATTTCCATTCTCAGGTTATGTACATGCAAATTGTAATTCTATCGTTCACATTTCCATATTCAGGTTATTCACAGGTAGCTTGTGTTTCCAACATTCATCTTTCCATTTTCAAATTATACACATGCAGCTCATATTATGTCATTTCACTTGTGCGACAGGAAAGTTACATTCAACAGTTAACTAGCACAAATACTATATATTTCGCAGGCAACTGTTATTCATTTACAGGCAATTGTTATCATTCTATCTACTCATTCAAGACTATAATTCATTCATTCAATACAGACATTCCAGTATTTCTAGTCCTAGGATTTATGCCATATCCTAGGTTCTAATCATTCATTCCACACATGCATTTAAGTTGTAATTAAATTAAGGGGAAGCCACTCTACCAGTAAACCCAGGTGTAGTAGGGGCTTGAACGGTAGGCTCACGTGCCTCAGCAAGCCCCAAACCCGCAACAGAAACAAGTCATATCACAAGGATCAATCACAAGAGAATACTCAGAACAGTATAGAAAGTATTCCAACAAGTAGGGGAATTCATACAGGAAACATCGGTATCTTAATTGCGGAAAACGGACCTCAAACGGACCCTAAACGGGTAAAAAATAGTGTTCCTGACTTAAATCAGACGTCTGGAACAACTTTTAGACGTCTTAAAAGTGTCCAGTGCCATACCTCAAGTCCTGCACCACTCCTCAAACGTCCAGGAACTCCGTTGGACTGTTTAGACCCAGTTCCAAACGTCCGACCACCTCTCTGGACGTCTGGAAGCGCTTCTCGTCGTCTGGTATGTCGCCTAGACGTCCGAAATGTGTGGGAGGGCGTGTCCCACGCCTTCCCAAAGTGAAGCCTGCACGAAATCCACCAAATCTCCTCAAAAAGGCATGCAATAGTGCCTCGGCGGAGTGGCCTGCATGGCTGTATCCGCAAAGATGACGTACCTTCGCGAAGTCTACTCCTCAGTCGTCTGGAACCTCCTCCAAACGTCGGCTACGTCATCTGGACGGCACTCCAGATGTCTGATTCTGGGGAAAACCCAGAACCAGAACCTGCTTCCGCCCTCTCGTGCCGCGCCCTCTCGCCTGCTGCTCTGGCTGCAGCAATATCGGGGAGGACCTCCTCGACGCACTCCTTCGCCTTACACTCGCGTCGCTCCGGCCGTGAGCTCAACGGCGAGCTCCCACACGAGCTCGCAAGCTAAACTCCTCTCCCTCTCACGCTGCTTCTCCTCTCCTTCTCTCGCCACTCCTGCGCTCTCACTGCTTTGCTGCTCTCGCTGGGGGGGGGGATGAGGAAGGTGGCTGGGAAGTGGGGTGGAACGAGGGAGAGGAGGGGGGCTTTATAAGGGTGAGGGCTTAGAGTTTTGTCGGGGGCGGAAGGAGAGAGAAGAAGAAGGAAAACGAGGGGAGTGTACTGTCTGCGCGCAGCACGCGTGCAGACGCGAGCTCGTACTCAAAATTTTTGATTTCCAGATGTCTGGGAAGGTGTCCAGACGTCTGACCAGACGTTTGACTCACAGTCCAGACGTCTTAAAAGGCTAAAACAGCACAGGTCTTAACATGTACCTTTAGGCGTACTCGCTAGCGGAAACAACTGATCGCGTGCCAATGCGGGAAGCTATCCGTGCGCTTATCGGGCGTGCCGTAGTTACCGCTACGTCGCGACTGTGACCTCGGGGTGGTTGACTAGGTGTAGGATTACCATGGGGGACTCTCCTAGCCAGGAGAGTACCATGTGTATATCCTACATCATGGAAAAGACTGCAATCGAGATCGTTCCCATGAGGAATAGACCAGATCAAGAAATGTTCAGTTTATAAGAGAATGAATAAATTAGAACCACTTAGTTGAGATAAATGGAATTGAATAACAAATTAATTGCCTATCTTAAATTTAAATTGCATATAAATGGTTTACCTACCACTCTATTCAGCGTTCGCTGACTCTGGAAATTCTTATAACCTTGTTCAGGTCAGGGAGTTGAGCAGCCAGCACTACCGGCTGCAGAGAGAGCTGAGCCTAGTTGAGCCCAGCCTTAGCAGTTGACGTTTTCTGTTTCCTAGCTTCTGTTATAGTAGTGAGTATTTTGTTCTATGCAATACTGTTTCAGATACTTTTCCGCTGTCGTACTTGTGATGGCCTATAATAATTGTGAGACTATTCGCTCTGTTTCCTTTACTGTCTCTTGATTTTTTTTTGCTTATTTATATTGCATGTGTGCTTGTGAAATATTTCCTACATTTGGTTATTTCTCATTAGACGACTAGGTCTTGGGATTAGTTGAGACGGGCCACTCTCAGGTCCTGTAGGGATCTGAGATCGGGTCGTAACAACTAGTTATGGGCACTAATACTCGTTGAGATCAATTTTGTTCTAGAGTGATAACAATACATCATGGGTATCAGTGTTGGTCTATAGTATCGGTATACAATGGGTACTGGACAAGTACTCAACTGAGCGTGAATCCCAAGCTGTAACCTATAGATACTGGTATTTGGCATCAGTACCGGTACTTCTTAAATATGGAACTCATACCTGTAAGCCAGTGATACTGGTATTAGCCATCCAGTACTGGTACTCAGTGTATATGATACCGATAGTGGTGAACTAGTATCGGTACTCATTCATTATAAAGTTCAGTTGATATGAATTAATATTCAGATCCATCTTAAATTAGAAGTTGATCAATTATAGATTAACCTCAGCAGCTTGAAGTATGAATAAGAACTATTTGAGAGTCCATAGTGGAGAGAAGGAAGATAAAGAATTATAAAGTAATTGGTTAAAGAGATGAAAATATTACGTGCATAAAATTATAAGTTAAATATTGCATTTTCATCCCTATAATCCTAATTAACTAGATCTAATAGATAGGAATCATGTGTCTAAATTCAGGCCATTTGGAGTTCAGTTATCACAACTTAGGACTCGATTTTGAGGTCTTTGAACCTCCTAGGTGCATCAATTAGTTGTAATCACCTTATTCTAGTGTGGGTTTCATGCATGGTGAGTTAAGATACATTTTGACTTGTTCATTTGTGTGAACCCCATTTCTTATTATGTCTTTCCTAGATACATGTTTTTTTGAGAACCAATAGCATGTAAAGACGTGGAGGCAATGGCGAAGATCCTTTGATGAGTGCTCTAGTGTTGTTGTGACCCACTTGATGACTTGGGGTAGTTTGACCATGTTCTCCACATGATTGATGTGGAAGCTATTTCTTTTGCACCATCACTTTGTTTTGTGTGAAGAACTATTCTCTTACCAAGTCAACAAGTTTGCTATGCTAACTATATACTTGTATTCTTGGCACCTAGGTATAGAGACAAAATTGGATTAGATACAATTTATACATAGGTATTTCCATATCACTATTTGCTTTTATAAAGTTGAACACAGATCATGATTTAGATGTAGATCCAAATAAACTTTTTCTTTACCTTATCCTAAAGAAATTAGATATAGATTTAATTTGAATAAAAGTTTGATATGAATATAATAAGGAGGTGTGGTTATCATGCATAAAACATGACAAAAATGCTAACATGTTACGAGTTTCAATCTATATATAAATATGTTAAGGGAACAATATTACTTTTAAGTTTAAGTATATAATATATTAAGTTAAATCATCAACAAATCATTCTTAGTAAACATAAATACTTTAAATTTAATTACATTTTTAAGACTAGCCAATACAAAAGCATTTGATTCTCATGTTACATAAACTAGTGTGGTAGATATCTAAATCCCTATCTAAATTCAGATCATATTCTACCAGTGCTATAATTCAAATACATATTCAACAAAAATGTAGAATCCAATCTAATATCAATGCATAAATTTAATGTCTAAATTTAAATATCAAAATCATATCATATTGAAATGTAACCATCAAATATCCAAATTCATATCTAATCATCTTTGCCTGATACCTGCTAACAAATTTTGTAAATGTTGGATTAAATAATGATGATTCGTAATCAATCAATCACAACCGACAAAGTTGGAAACACCCATTAATTGAAAAAAAAGGAAAAAAAACACCTTGCGCACCAGCATAATTAGCGGCAAAAATCACACAGGTATGGAAAAACGCTCCCCGTTTTCGTAAAATCCACAGGAGGTTGCCCTTTCTCTCAGAGGACAGCCCTTACAACCGTAGTTATCGCCAACCGTACCACGTAATTCCAAAAAATAAAAGGGGTATTACGTCAGCTCCCTCCGTCCCCATCTCCGGCAGTAACCCCACTCGCTCCCAACGGCAAGAGCTCTCACTCGTAAAACCGAGCACCTTCCCGCTCTCTCCCACTCCCACTTGTCGCTCTCCCTCTTCCTCTATAAAAACTTACCTCTTTCCCCACGATCGGGCAACGATTTCGGCGTTAAAGTCGTCACGATGTTCTCGAAGCTCTTCCGCCGCTGCAAGAGCGACCCCGACTCCAAATCCCCCTCCCCTCACATCCTCAAGCAGGTGAGATTTAACTCCTCCCACCAAACCCTAATTCCCGCTTTCTCTTTGGTGTTTTCGGAGATCGATTGCTTCGATGAGGCGATGGACTGAGCGGCATTGGCGTCCGATCGTTGCGGTCTCAATAGCTGAGCGTTGTAGGGAGTTGAATGCGGGAGGTATTTTGATTTTTTTTGGTTAGTTTGGCGGTTAGATCCGATCATCGGTAATTTTTGATTGATCGTAATGGAAGGTGTTTCTTTTTTTCAAGTAAATGCAGTTAGATCGATCGTTTTAATACAGGAAGTGACTGGAACGTGTCATTGTACCTCGATTGCAGTTTACTTATGCTAATCTAGTTAGGATAAACCATAGCTCCCATTCTTTATCCATGAGACATGTGGGATTGTTTCTGATGACTATGTTTTCACTTTGGCGGTGATGGGAATTGTCAAACTCTTGACTTGGCAAGGAGTCTATATTCGAGGTAAATAGTTCAGCAATGGGGTCGAGAAATGCATGTGCAAATTGACTTTGAATTGAATTTATCTCCTTAGGGATGAGTCTGTTTGATGGCAAGGATAATCTCAGATATGTGATCCTGGCATGCGATTTGATTTCATCCTAGAGGAGATAAAAGTGTCACTTTATTGAGTTTATTTTCAATGTTTGCACACCAAATGGAATTTATTCCAAGGGTAGTGCTACAAATAATGTTGTGCCTCACTGTGATGGTGTCCCATACAGAAAGGTGTAAGAAGAAAACAATGGGAACTCACTGAGATGTGGTAATGGACTCAATACTTGTTTTGTAACTTCGTGACATGCAGTTACATATTTTATCACCATTTGGAGAGCCTGTATCCTTTTGCGGTGTATTTGGTGGGTGATTTTAGAAGGGAGGGCTCATCTATGGATGGGGTTTTATGCCATTTTAGCTCGATTTGTAATGATCGATGTATTAGGCTTTCCTTCCTTTTAATGAATCTGGTTTTTTTTTTTTTTGGTGGGGGTGGGCGCGGGAGCCCCCCTCCTTATGAGGGCAACAAAATAAGGAAAGAAGTTCTTAGTCCTATTTTTGTCTCAAAGATGGTGGAAGAGAGAGCTTCACATTTGTATGTCCTGGAAAAGTAAATGCAAGAGGTTCTTTCCAGGTGTCAAAGTGGAGCAACTGCTTCTGTATAGACAACAACACCCCATTGGGAAATCTTCAATGGCAAATTTGAGTTAGTAATGTATGAATTAAATTAAAATAAGGTGAGCATGTTCCAATACATGATCTCCTCCCACAATTTTCTCATGGGAGATGCACATTAGCACACTTGCTTTCCACTTTTTAAAGAAATAGCATTGGATGGATGTTTTTTGGTTTTATGCCTTTCAGTTCATTGCTGTTGAGTTTTTTGCATCATTGAAGTTCCATGGATGTCATCGAAGTTCCTCAGGGGTTCTAAAAGCTGGGTATTTATCTGGTTGTGGATCAATAAGATTGAAGTATATGCTTTCGAGTTATCCTAAACGTGTTTAGATGACTTACAAGCATGCTCATGGGGACATATATGCAACCCCTACTCTGGAGTGAACGGAGCAGCCAGCCAAAAGAACTACCAAAAAAAGTGCATTTTGCCTTTTTTTTTTTTTTTTCCATTTTATGGCATTGTTTCTAGCAATATACTTCATTATCATTACAGTCCTTTGCCATTTTGACTTGCACATCTTTCAAATAGTGGTGATTAACTGGGATAAAATATCCTCCTGGACGTTAGATGTGCTTGATCCTTTTGTAAGACATGCATTCATTTGCCAAAAGAGCCTTTTTTGTTGACTGTATTCCTTCTGTATACATAGAGTGATTTCCAATTCTAACTGTAACAATGATACAGACACTGGAAATACTTGAGCAAAGGGAGTCTATTCTACAAAAGAAGGCTGATGTTGAGGTTGCGAGGGCAAAAGTTTTTACAAAGGCCAAAAATAAGCAAGGTGAGGAATATCCCTGTTATGCCACAAATAAATATAGTCTTAAATTGAAAGAATCCATTTGTTAAAGCATTAATCCTTAGTATTCCCATTCCTAAAATTTCCAGAGCTGCTCCTGTGTCTTCCCCCTGTGGATCATTCATTCGTATTTTCTGACTTTTAGGCCTGATACTGTGGATCATTCATTCGATCTGTGTGGAGGCAAAGAATCCATATAACCGACCCCACTTAGTGTGGGAAAATGCTTGGTTGTTGTTGTTGTTGTAGGCCTGATACTGTTTTTAAACATGAGTTTATGTTGAGGAACTTGGAATACATGGTGACTTTTTTTTCTCAATGCCTGGTGTTTTTTGAAACTCGTTCTTGTAGCTTGGAGATTTCTTTTTAATATATGGTTCTGTGTTGAAAACTCTATTTTGTGCTCTTCCATATTGAAAAAAAATCTATTTTATACCTTTTTTTCTGTTTTGGTAGAAAACTATTTGCAAGAGAAATGCCTGTGATTTTAGTTATCTTTATTTGTGGCTATTATTGTGTCAGTTTTTAGTGCACCAATGTTTCTGACTGTCAAGTTAATTTACGATGTTTTAGCTCTAGATGTCAATGAATTTATACTGATGCTTTGCTATCAATTTAACAGCTGCAATGCAGTGTTTGAAGAGGAAGAAGTTCTATGAATCCCAACTCCAGCAGCTTGGAAGTTTTCAATCTCAAATTCATGATCAGGTGGCTATTACCTTCCAATTGTACTATGCTCAAGGCTTTTGTAAACCTAAGTTTTCTAAACCCTTCGATTGTTTATTTGTTCAAGGAACAAAAAATGCCACAGAAAACAGTGCTACTGCCACAAACAAAGGCCGGGAACTGACAACAAAGCAAATGGTAGATGCCAAAAAGATTAACACAGGTAAACTCATGTGGATATCACTTTTATATAAATGTCTTTTTTAATTGCATATAAGTTCTTTTGTTACTTATGTATAGATCATTTTCCTAATACTTATGACGCTCTAATACAGTCTTAAGCTTTGATTTCATGTCATGTCACAACAATCTTGATGTGTTCAGAAGATGGTTTCTCTAGTCAGGTATATTTTTATTTTATGTGAGAATGAATTTGAGAATCCTGGAACCCTTCTTCCTCCTATTGCTAAGCTAACAACATTGGAGGATGCTACTGAATTAGGGAATGTATAGCCTTGAAAATGTTGGGAAGAATTTGGAAAGCTAAGGCATGAGAATGACAGGAAGAATTTTGTAGCTTGGTAAAGGTTTTGGTTCAACATTCTTCAGTGGTAGATAATGGTCTTTGTTAACCTTGGCAAACACTTGGGAGTTTATAGAGCAAATACTAAAAAATATTTCATGCATTTCAACTTCATGAGCCATGTGGGGCTCAGCTTGCTGGTGGAGGTATTGGTGAATGGGTGCCAACTGGTGCTTTTACTAGACATTGGGGACCAGTTCTTGAAGGCGAGGCTGTTCATGGGGGATTTAAGTATGGTCCCATAAAATACTTTAGCAAGCAAAAGCATTATGATAAAGTTCTCTATTAGCTAGTGTAGGAAGAAAATTCTTATTCCTAGGCTGCAACTTGTGAGATGTGGAAGCTTGGGGAACACCTAAAAGGGTGATGCGAGAGAGAGAGAGCGAGAGGGAGGGCAAGAGGGTGAGAGAGGACGAAGGAGGGAAGTTGATGGAGAGAAGGTGGGAGAGGACAGAGGATACCAGGGAGAGGTGGAGGGCGAGGGGCTCCGTCCTGCAGTGGAGGATCTAGGATGGTTGATTGCAGCGAATCGGAAGAGGGTCTCTCGAGCGGCAGATGCACCTAGGAGGTCGGCTTGCGGGGAAGTCGGTGCGAAGAGAAGAGGAAGGTGCTTCAAATGTCTCGGCCGAGATCACTGGGTGTAGGACTGTTGAGAGTCATGGTGCTGTTGGAGGTGCGGGGGCCTCGGGTAGCTCCGCCACCGCCTTCGAAGGGTGCTCTGCAAGCAGAGGTGGAGGCGCCATGGTCGGAAGGATTACGGAGCCTACGAAAGGAGGTGGAGGATGGTTTGGTGGTCGAAGTTCTGGAGGGGAAGGTGACAAGGACGATGGTGGAGGAGGCACTGGGTGGAGATCTGTTGAGGAAGGGGATTAGGGTGCTTTTGCTAGACGATAGAAGCCTTCTCGTCCTTGGCCTCCTCGCTCTGCAGAGAGAAGAGCTCCTTCTCTTGGAGTCTTTCACCAAGGGGGGAAGATGGAGATGGCGTCGGCCCTCCCCGCATGATGGGGCTTCCTCGGAGAGACCACTGGAGCGGCAGTCGATCAAGGTGGTAATTGTGGGGATACCATGGTAGCTGAGGTTGGTGGAGGTCGTGGAGGTAATAGTGTCCCCCTTTGCTCGCCTCAAGAGCTGCGACGCCATCGGCTTGTCCGAAGGGTCGATGATGGTGAGGCTCGAGATGAAGATCGGTGCGGCCATGATGGATAGGGTGGTGCTGCGGCTAGGCAGCTCATCGTGGGTGGTGTCCCTGTCGCCTACGAGAGCAGGCCAAGGTGCATTGGCGGTGGTCAGAGCGGCCGCTCCGATGCGGTGGAAGGTGAAGCAACGATCGGTGAGGGCGTGGGGGAGCCGATCGGGTGCTGACGTGGCCTGAATCCACGGGAGATCCGCTTGGATCTCACGTAACGAGCCATAATCGTCGCCTGATGATGGAGTGCAACCGAAGATTGCGGGAGAGGAGGTTGAAGGCATCACATTTACAGGGACAGCCTGTCTCGAGGTGGAGATGACGAAGGTTTTAAATGTGCCCACGTGCTTAGCATGTGAGAAGGCTAGCTTCAGTGGTGCGGTGGCGTATCTGGATCCAGGTGGGAGATCCGAAACTTTGCTTCAGCCAGACCCGAGCATGAGAAGTGCGGGAGCTGAATCCCCCTGCGGGGCTTCACTGGAGAAGAAGACCTCCTCCGCCTCTTCGTTCTCGCCTTCGAGGATGGCGGAGGGAGGGCCGGAGCATGGAAGCGGCTTGGGAGGAGATTGACCCTCGACTTATCTTGATATGGGTGACATGCGCTCCCCTATGGCATCTCCCTTGTTGGGAGAGGAGGGCAGAGAGGCAACGACGATGATAGACGTGGCTGCGACAACTTCGGGGGGACCCTCCGGCCGCCCTTCGACTGTCGAGGCTGGGAGGAGGCCCATGCTTGACGAGAAAATGACCAGCAAGACCCAACTCAAGGCTTCCTCACAGGCGCAGCGATTGGATGGAGGCGGTGTGACAGAGGTTCCTTTGATCGGGTGGGGGCCACGCTTGGTGCACGATGGTCGACGTGGCTCCCTCCGGTATAGGAGAAAGTGGAGCTTCCGTGGAGGACAGAAGACGAGGGTGGTGGTGGATGGTTGTGGAAGGATGCCACAGGGCTTACAACAAATGACGGCGTTGGATTACAAGGATGAGGAGGTGCGTAAGACAATGGAGGCAAGTGGCTTCCGACTGGTAGTGAAGGTGACTCCCATTGTTAATAAATGAATGGTGTGCTTACATGAAACGTGCAGGGTCTCAATGTCCCTTCGAGGAGGGCATCTTTGGGGCAGTATATCAGGAGATGGAGAGCGGATGTCGTGCTGTTGCAGGAAACGAAGCTGTCAGATTGTGATGCCAGGGTATAGAAGGAGGTTGGGGGTTCTTGGATGGAAGGGTTTCGGTCCCTTGATGCGTCTGGCCGCTTAGGTGGACAGATCCTTGGATGGCGGGAAGATGTCTTCTCCCTGGAAGACTGCTTTTGTGGAGAACATGTAATCCCTACGAGATTGGTGATGAAGGTGGGAGGGGTTAGCGTGACTGTAACAGGGGTGTATGGGCCAGCAGATACACAGGCGAGGGGTCATGTGGGAGGAACTCACTTCTGTGGCTGCGGCATGCCATGGAAGTCCTTGGTTGATTGGAGGCGATTTCAACATTACCCTGCAGACGGAGGATAGGCTTGGAGGTCGGGGGAGACAGGATCCTGGGTCAGATAACTTTGTGGACTTTGTTTCTACTCATGGTCTTGTGGACTGGGCTCCGACATCCTATGCTTACACATGGAGGAATAACAATGGTTTGATGTCAAGGATTGACAGATTCCTCTCCAACGTGGAGTTGGCAGAGGCCTTCCCTGTGACGGATGTGTCTGCTCTAGAGAGACCTTTTTTAGACCATACGCCTCTCATCTGGAGACCTAATCTGGGAGTACATTTTGACACTTATTTCAAATTTGACAGATCTTGGTTGATGGATGAGGGATTTAGGAGTATGGTGGAGGAGAAATGGAAGTTGATAGAAGTGGAGGGTTCGACAGCTTGTTGTCTGGTGAAAAACCTGAGTGTTCTGCGGGATCACTTGAAGGTGTATAGGAGAGAAATCAAGGCATCCAGGAGGGGCAGGAAGGAGGAAGCATTGACAGAGATTACCAGGATTGATAGACAGGAGGAGTAGGCTCTTATCTCGACAGAGGATAGGGATGTTTTGGGGAGAATGGCACAGATAGTACAGGAGGAGGATAGGAAGGAAGAGGTGGAGTGGAAGACGAAGTCACGACAGAGATGGTTGAAAGAAGGCGACTCTAACACCAGGTTCTTCCATCAAATGGCTTCGGCCAGGAGGAGGAGGAATTGATTAGAGAAGCTGATGATACATGGGGATTCTTTCGAAGGCAGGGAGGAGATGAGTTGGGTAGCAGAAGATTACTTCAGAGACTTTGCGGGGAGGCATATCAGGGGTGTTGGAGGTGAAGAGGGGAGAATGTACAGCGTATCACGGAGTCTAAGGCGGAAAGACTTACTGTTTGCTTCTCGGAGGATGAGGTGAGACAGGCGGTTTGGAGCCTGAACGCGGAAGTGTGTCCTGGCCCAGATGGTTTTCTAGTCTTCTTCTTCAGGGATTTTTGGCCCCTGGTGGGGGAGGAGGTGTTGCAGGTGATAGAGGAGTTTGCGGCTGGAAACAGGGGTTTTGATAAATTAAATAGATATTATTTGTTCTTGCTACCCAAGAAGGAAGGGACGGAGGCGATCCAGGACTTCAGACCAATTGCGCTGTCAAATGCCATATACCTCATTGTTGCTAAGGTCTTGGCTAGCAGGCTCAAGGATCTTCTTGGTGACTTGATATCCTCAGTGTAGACGGCCTTCGCTCTAGGGAGAGGAATCTTGGATGGTTTTGTGGTTGCTTTGGAGGCTCTGGTAGTTTGGAAGAGGGAAAAGAGACATGCGTTTCTATGGAAGGTGGACTTTAGCAAGGTATACGATTCTATCCAATGAGATTTTCTATGGACTTGTTGAGGAGAGGATTTCCCGCGATCTGGATTGACTGGATGAAGAAGTGTGTGACGACGACATCGTTTTTAGTCTTGATCAATAGGAACTCGGCAGGAGGATGGATACAGCCCAGGAGGGGGTTATACAGGGCTGTCCCCTTGCGCCTATGCTTTTTGTACTTGCAGCAAATGCTTTAGCACGGGTGACACATAGGGCCTGTGATAGGAACCTAATCGGAGGTTTTACAATTGATGACAGGGAGACAATGGTTTTGCAGTATACTGATGATACACTATTTCTGGTCGAGGGTATGGTGTTGGAGGCTAAAAGGATGAGAATTCTTTTGGAGCTTTTTGGTGAGGTGTCTGGGCTACAAATAAACTATCAAAAGTCAAGTTTTGTCCCGTTCAACTTGTTGGCTACAGATATAGAGAGGGTGGGCGATGCCTTGGGGATAGACTTGGGTTCCTTGCCGTTGGTTTATTTGGGTCTTCCTTTATCAGATCAGTGGCTCATGATGCAGGATTGGCTTCCCCTGATGGAGAGGATGGAAGGGAGGTCGGAGGGATGGTCTTCCAGGCTCCTTTTTAGAGGTGGAAGACTGACCTTGGTGTAAGCGGTTCTATCATCCATGTCGTATTTCCTCTCGGTATTCAGATTACCGCGTCAGATTGAGAGAAAGATCTTAGGACTGATGAGGGATTTCTTCTGGGCCAATGTGGGATTGACAAGGGGGTGAGGTTGGTGGCCTGGGAGGAGGTATGTAGACCAGCGCAGGATGGGGGTCTGGGGTTTAGAGATGTGGGCAAGGTGAACATCAGCCTCCTCACGAAGTGGATAGGCAGGTTGGTGGGGCAGGAGTAGGGGCTTTTCGGTGATACTATGCGACGCTGGTACGACCCTTTTTTGTCGTGGGGACCGCTGGTCTGCCCCCCCTCAGGAGCTTCTCAGTCTCTTAGGGGTCTGGCGACGATAGCAGGGGAGGTGCATGCTTTTTTCTCTGCCACTCTTTGGGTGGGGGATGCATTTTGTTTCTGACAGGATGACTGGTGGGGGGTTGGATGTACCCTTAGCGACAGGTTCCCCCGCCTTTTTAGGAATGTAGTCGACCCTTCGGCCATGGTGGGAAGCTGTTGGGATGGAGCCTGGTGTCCTGCTTTTAGGGGGGGCTCTCAGATCAGTGATGTGAGGAGTTTCAGCAGTTGTTACAGGAGTTGGAAGGTTGGACACCAGAGGATGGCCAAGATGCTTTCTCTTGGGAAGGAGACTTCTCAGTGGAGAAAGTCTACCACAGATTGAGGGGTGACACGACCAACTCAGACGTCGACCTCCTGCGGGATTACAGATTGGTCTGGGTGGCAGAGTACTCTCTGAAGGTGAAAATTTTTGTGTGGTTGCTGAGAAGGGGGATAATCATGACGCAGCGATGGAGAGTGAGATGGAACCATGCAGACGACTTGACGTGTCCTCTTTGTAGCGGAGCCGATGAGGACATCCAACACCTCTTCTTCCAATGTCCTTTTGTGGTATATGTTTGGCAGAGGTTGGGGATCGACTGGATCGTTTATCAGGATGAGGTTGCCTTCTGGTCCTCATTTTGTAGAGGTGATGCAAGTGGCGGAGGGGTCACCTTTAGGTCAAAGAAGGATAGGGTTAAGATTCTAGCGGTCCTGTGGGGTGTCTGGTTGGGGAGGAATGGAGTGATTTTTAGGGGAGAGGGATCCTATGTTGAGAATTTTGTTTCCTCGATTTCCTCTCAAGTGACGTTCTGGAGATCTATTTTGTAACATCTGATGTAATCCAGTTTTGTGGAATGGATTGAATTTGGGTGATTTGGCTTTTCAAAAAAAAAAGCTAAAGCATTATGGTTGGTGTGCAATTCAGGACCTTTTTTCCTTAAAAGTAAAAGGATAACTATGGAAGGTCCATACCTATCCCGTTCATTCATTAATAAGCAATAGAAGATTACCAGATTGAGTCTAAAAATTGAATGGGTTTGAAGCTTACCTAAGACCCTATTTGATAAGGGGAATTATTAGGAGGAATTAAAAATGGGAGTGAAATTAATGGAGGAGTTAAGGGGCTTTTAGTGTTTGGTTGTCTTGTCAAGGAATTAAAAGATTTTATTCCGCCTGAGGTGTATTTGTTAGAATAAAGGGAAGAAGGTTAGCTAAAGAGTAAAGAATTGACCATTTTACCCTTATACTAATTTGGTTAGTTGATTCCACTTTTGTTACAATCGGTGTATGTTTTACAGGAATGTTAACAAAATAAATTAGATAATCGTCAAAACTATCGGATGCTAACAAAATAATTGGATAACATTTTTTAACATCAGAACATCTGGAATTTATTAATGTTCATAACAAGTTGATACATTGGGCCCTTCCTTCGATGGGATAAGAATGAGAGGGGATGAAAGGGGGGTGTCAAAAGCGGGAGATTGGGGGGAGGGAGTGTCAGAAGTGCAGGAAATGGGACATCCTTAGCAGAATAAGGAGGGGGATTTCATGAATTCCGGGAAGGGGGATTGGAATCCATCTATTCCAGAATTGGAGGGTGAATTCTGGGATTCGTTGGTTCCGGAACTGAGCCTTCGAAACAAGCAATTAAAGGCCCAATTCTGGCTACCAAACATGGCCTAAAAGAATTTTCCACCCATAACATCTCCAATTTAAATGCCACCGCCTTTTCAAAAAAAATTTAAATATCCCTATTCTACTAGAGCACACTGACCACAGCCTTGCAAATCTTTCTGTCCATCTAGAAGCATCAGTCCATGTGATGCTCCTGAGTGTCTATAGAAAGCATTAGAGGATGCACCATCAGCCACATTATTGAAAAGAGAATTCCAAACCTTCTTTTAGAAGCTAGAGCCAAAGAAAGAGATGTCTATGTTCTTTTCAAAAAGAGAGAGAGAGAGAGATGTATGTCTTCATCTGCAAACCTACCTAAAGAGCATGTAAAATCTGCGTTTTGTTTCCATTTTTTTTTGTGTGAAATTCATGACTAATCTTTCGCCAACTGCCAGCGTCAACATCCAAAGAAGGATGCATTCCTACCCAACATTAGCAGCTTCTTTTCTTACTCCATCTTTAAAAGGACCATTCTTTCTTGATACTAAAACATCCCCTACATGGAACAATCATTTACTATCACTTTCGGTTGATAGCCTCCAATCCTGGAAATTAGCATGTGCAAATCTTACAATCATGTCTCTTATCAAGGTGTTTGCCACCCAAGGCATCCATACTCCCAACATTAGGAAACTAAAGCACTCTAATTTGCTGAGCTGCACAAAATCTTAGTACCAAAGAAGCCAAAGGCTAAGTACCAACTTGATCAGCAACCTAGAACCTAAAGATCCTTCCATCTCCCAAGATAGGCTCAAAAAATTCTTTGACCCTTGGCATAACAATCTCTTCAAAAAGAAAAAAAAACACCTTGGCATAATTGGACAATCCAAAAAAGTGAAGTGCCTTTTAGAAGCACCATTTTTTTATCCCAATTAAATGATCTACCATAGCAACAATGGAATGTTTTGGTCCATATGCCATCTTCCATCAACAATAGCTTCATCACCCACTTAGTTATCAACATGGTATTGAAATCATGTCTCGAGGAGAGGCAAAAGAAAATCACCCTGGGGCTATAACCTCAAGGTTGTACTGTGAGATGTGCACCTCTATTTGTTGAGGCGGCGCCAAGGCGATGAGATAAGGTAAGGCTATAGCCTTAGTTGAAGGTCCTTATTTGAGGATCATGTGAGTTGCACACAACCTAGTAAAGCAAATATTGCTCCACCCCAATCTATAGCCTCGGTCCCGTAAAGCCCTAAAAAACCCATTGCCCTCACTTGCTATGGGTTCTTCTCTGTCTCCGGTCTCCTCCATCACTGTTACTAGTGGTTGCTGCTCCATTGCCAATTGCTAGTAGCCTCCCCTATGCTCTAGGCATTACCTACTCCAACGCTGGTTGCCCTCTCCATCACCCATTGCCATTATTGTTGCAACTCCCCTTTCAAAGCTCGACCTCTTTTTCGGAATCTGTTAGCCATAGTCTTGACCTCTCTGATACACTTTTTATTCAATTATTTATACCTTTGTTTTATTATTTTTACTATTTACATATGTGAGGGTATGTTTGAATGCTTTATGTTGTTAGTTACATGTTATGTGGTCACTATTTTGGTTTTTTGAGGATATGTAGTCATGTTTATTTAAATCTTGTTGATACGTGCTTTTGATTATTGTTTTTTTTTTTTTGTATTGTTGTGATTAGTTTTTTTATTTTTTGAAGGGGTTACATGTTGTGTGGTACTTATGTATATTTAAATCTTATCATGTTAGTTTATGTGTGTATATTATGTGTGGTTATGAACATTTGATTATGTTTCTCCGAACTGCATATATTTGAATATGTAGCAAAATGTGTTTATAACTATTTGAATAGTTTTTTTTATAACTATTTGCTTTAGTAATCACAATTTGTTTGGGGATGTCATATGAGTATAATCCTCATTATTTTATAGTATTTCAATGTATCTTTTCAAAAAAAATGTATCATTGACTCGTTCCAATCAATCACAAATTAGATAAATGTTTGTGATTTTAAGTATACACCATAAGATAACACACATTACTTGTATAGTTGTATCTATCATATTGTCAATCACACCTCATTTATGCGACTTGTGTAGTCCAATCAATGGTTTGGGAACTTGGTTTAATTGTGGTAGATCTCATTCTATAAACTTTTAACTCATTTTAGAATTTTGATGAACTTAATTTTCTAATTTTCTACATTGTTTGGATGGTCATCTTTTTATCTGAATGTCATCTCTCATTTAGTTTTACATTATTTTTTTTCTTATTATTAGCCCTTAACAAGTATATATTTATGTTATTTTTTCTTATTTTCTGTTCAAATCTAGAGGCTTACGCCTCACCGCAACGAAGCCAAACTACCTTGATACTGCATTGCATTTTTTAAAAGCTTGGTTGTCAAGGCATTATCAAAATTTGTCAACTAGAGCATGTTGAATCCATGCTGTTTAATTGGCTTGCAAATCTCACCGTAAGCTCTACTAAATGCATTAACGAACCTTATGTTGAACACCTGTACAAAATAATCGTTTCCTGACAGCATCTATTGTTTTTGCAACCTTAGGCAATTTGAAACACTAGAATGATCAAGAGAATCAGCCACTTGCCTTTTAACAAGCTACCTTCCTCTCCAACCTAACAATCTCTTCGCTAACCACTCAATCGAGGACATCCGATCAACAATTGAAGACATCCATGTGCACTTTGATGAATGCACTGCCTCTCGAAGTATTAGCAAATTCAAAAGGTGGAGAATGCAAATGACTGATTTACACCACTTCATCCATACTCCCACCTTCCCTTGTTGCTTAC
This sequence comes from Thalassia testudinum, assembly GCA_037157565.1. Classification (NCBI taxonomy): domain Eukaryota; kingdom Viridiplantae; phylum Streptophyta; class Magnoliopsida; order Alismatales; family Hydrocharitaceae; genus Thalassia; species Thalassia testudinum. The sequence continues at coordinate 20,879,852 of JAZHRO010000013.1, forward strand.
TCTTGCGTTGCATCGTTTGTTGGGAATCTTGTCAGTGATCCTTACTTGAATTCCAAAGGTGGCCACCAACTTCACCCATGGTGAGGAGAACTTCATTTAGGAGCACTAATTGAGACTCCTCTTCCATGAAAGCCATCATCTTAGTGGCTACTCATTCCACATAGCTGTCACTTTCCAATGCCTTAACTGATGAAAATGGGCTAGCATGGAATCAGGAATAGAGAATTGACAAAGCTCTGGCATTGGTCTGGGAAAGACTATTGGGATCAACATTCTTTCACCTCGCAACACCACCTTACCTTTGGAACTGGAGCTTTCCCATGTAACAAACAATCACCTTGCAAACTTGTAGAAATCCCTTTTCAAGAGTTCAGGACAAACAATTGCCTTGCAAACTTAATAAAAATCCCTTTTAAAGAGTTTAGGACAAAAGCAAACCGATGGAGAATCACCAATCTTGATGTCAATAGCTGTCTAACAAAAAGTTGCTTCACAAGAACTTTTACTAATAATCGAATTTGGGAGGAGGACACACTCCCCTATGAGCATCTCGACATGACATTTCTTCCTGCCCCTCTGAGATGCAAGGCTCTTCTTTTTAGATGTTGGATAGATGCCCCACATTTACAACAGATGACTGAGTGACCCTCCTGTGTAAAATGCCCAAAGAGCGATAATGGAGACACTTAATCCCCATAAGAAATTGTTTGATCCTACCTTCAACCCCATTGCACTTACTCTCTTGTTGCCCTCAAGGAAAAAAAAATCAGATTAAAAGTCTTATTACCATTGGGGTTTAAGGCAAGGGAACAGAAAAATTAGGATGATCTCAAATCCCTGGTGGAAAGCTAGGGGCTAAACCTAGTGGGCTGCCCACGTGAGTTGGACAACATAACCCTTGTAGGCAAGAGAGGTGCACCAGCAGTGAGCGTGAGCAAGTTACTGAAGGAAAGGTTGGCTGGAACCACCCATGTGAATTTCTCTGTGGCTTGCCCATGATAAATTATCTAGATTTGAGTGAACTAGCAGACTAAACACTAAATGTATCCTCCAGCATGATTAAACCTGTTTGGCCAACCATACAGTATAATGGTCGCTCTTGGACCCATCACATGGCTACTGACAGTACCACAAGTAGTTACATAGGATGAGGAATAGCTAACTTCCAAATGTGTGCAAATGAGTCTTTTGTTCACACCCTATGAATTGTAATCGCAAGTGTTCCTGTTAAGCAAGGTATAACCATCTGTTTTTTGTGGAACATATGGTTATCATAAAGTATTTCTAAGAACATTAATTAAAACTCATGCTCCCATGTAAAATCTTTGAGCAAGCTAAAACTGTTTAGACGGTGCATAGTGCTTGATTTACCATCATGAATCCTGGGTATGATGAGGTTTCAGATGACCAAACATTTGATAATATCCGTTCAAACCATTGAACTGTAGGTTTTTATGGGACCTGTCACAATCTTATTCTTCAAAATACTACTGGCTTCATCCGTCCTGAAAGAAGAAAAAACTGGCTTCATCCTCCTCATTGATCACTTTCTAGTTGACATGATTGACAGAACGATCTGCCATTTTATATTTGTTTCTTGAATAGGAGATAGATTTCCAAGGTTTTTTTATAAATTAATTTATTTTTATAATTTTCCAAAAGTTTTTGCATCTTCACTTTCCAGTTTCTCACATCATCAGGACTTGAGCTGGCATATTCCTAAAAAGTCATAAAAAGCAATAGTTAGTGGCAATGTGGATAGATTAGAATGTTTGGAAACTTTGGCATGGCAGTTGTAGCATGGATAGCATTTTTCCCTCGTTGAAATGCATTCCTAATGGTACTGAAGGTGGGATCAAGGCTATCTATGAGGTCCATGTCGTGGTTTGGGAGAAAAGGATCTGATATCCTGTGGATTTGTGACGATATGGAAGTAAAACGGCGGCAGTAGTCTAGGGTTCAACTCTTGTGCATTTCAAGAGAGTGGTTAGAGTAGAGACAATGACATGAATTCTTGTTTGTTGAGGAGAACAATAGTGGATAAGATGATAATAGAATTATCTCAGAAGAATTGGGAGTTAAATAAAAGAAAATCCCAATAAAAATGCAATGAAAATTGTTCTTACTATCTTTCCAGAAAAAATCCCATTTGTTTTAGTACTAATCTTCAGCTGGTGTGTGGTATCCTAACACTGGACTAGTCTTGGATTGCTCCATTCCTTCCATATAAGAAGCATTAAAATTTGTATTTTTATACGTTTATGCCGTGCAAGTTTGTATGAACAATGTTTATAAAAATTTGGGGTGAAACAAGGCAGTTTTGGATTATTGAGGTGAGGCATAAATCTCGAGGTGGTCGAATATGTAAGCCTCAGTTTTGGGAGAAAGGATTAAATTAAACATGTGTATGTGCTTTAAATGTGCTTATAATGTGAAAACAATAACATATTTCTATGATCATTTATTCCATTAATGTAGACAAATTATTAATGATTTTTACCTTTAAGTTGGACTGTTTAGTTATTATCAGCTATTAAAAAATTATTAGAATTTTAAAACAAAATGTGCAATAAGAACAAATTAATGGAAATGAAGAAATTAGTGGAGCATGAAAGTTCTATTGGCATGAACCAGTATTAGCTATATCCAGCAAGATTGAAAAATTTTGGCATTAGCTGACTGGGATCATCCTTTTATGTATGAAAAATTTGAGGCACTCTTTGAAGAACTTTGTTTTGATGCATTAACTCCAAGCTGGTTAATTTGATTTATTTGATGTACCAATTATAACATAGGCTAGTTAATTTTTTTTGAATGTTTAACTTTTAAGTAATTTTTAATTGGATTTTTAGTTTTTTTGAATTTTTTTTCTTGAAAAGCAGTTTTCTTGAAATTTAGATTGTAAATAGTTTAATATGTTGCATTATGATTTACAATTATAATCATATCGTGTCCCTGATGGTTGTGAGAAAAAATAACCTTTTATCAATGATACAAGGGTTATTTGTTTACTCACCCATTGAGCTGACACCTCAGTTTTGCCTCATTGCCTCGAGCATCTCAATCACCCTAATGCGCAAGCCTTACTAAAGGCAGACCAAGGTGGTTTTCTTGAGGTGAAAATGGCTCACCTCCCCTCGAGATGTGCGCCTTAAGCACTTGACATAGTTTTGTTCCTATCTTTATATTTTTGTTTTGGGATTTTTACATCCATGCTCTTGGAATCTTTCTTAATTATATCTATATCCCTATAAATCTCATATTTACTTTTATACCCCCATAAAGTTCTTAAGCATTATAGGTTATGCCCCCAGGTTAACTAATTGTTAAGAAATCGTCAGCTGTCTCTCATTTGAGACAGAATATTCCGTTAAGTCTAATGACATTAATTTTGAAAATCATATCCATGCCCTTATTATGTTTTCTTATTTTTCCCTCATCTTTCTCCTTCCTCCCCCCTTACTTCCTCTTTCTCCTTCTAGCCATGCGCCTCTTCACCCTTCGACTTTGAACCCCCCCATCCCAACCACCTGGCACACCTTAGCAAGAAGCTTCTTTTTCTCTCTCTACTCTTTTTTTCTTCTTTTTTTTAAGATAATTATGGGATGTAGTTACATCTCAATCACGAATAATGCATTGTGCCATTAAATACTAACAGAAGGGTATATGTGATTGTTACGATCCGATCCCAGATCCCTACAGGATTCGAGATTGGCCCACTTCGACTAATACCAAGATCTAGTCGTCCAACGAGAAATAACCAAAAGTAAGAAATAATTCACATCTACACATGCAATGTAACTAAGCAGAAAAAAAATAAGAGACAGTAAAAAAAATAGAGCGAAAAGTTTATAATATTATAGGTCATCACAAGTACGACGGAGGGAAGTATAGCGGAAAGGTAACAGAAATAGTATTTTATAGAACAAAAATACTCACTACTGCAACAGAAGCTACGGAAATAGTAAGAAACGCAGCTAAGGTTGGGCTCGACTGGGCCCAGCTCCCTCTGCAGCCGGTGGTGCTGGCTGCTTAACTCCCTGACCTGAACAAGGTTATAAAAATTTCTAGATTCAGCGAACGCTAAGTAGAGTGGTAAATTAGCCATTTAGATGTAATTAAGACAAACTATCAATTAATGCAATTAAGTAATTATCAATTTTCATTTAATTAAACCAAGCACTTCTAATTTGTTGGTCCTTTATTCACTTAAATCATGTCTTGATCTGGCCTGTTCCTCACAGGAACGATCTTGATTGCGGTCTTTTCTATGATATAGGAGGTATACATGGTGCTCTTGGCCGGAAGAGTCCCCCGTGGTAATTTTACACCCAGTCAACCACCTCGAGGTCACTGTCGCGACGTAGTGGTGACTACGGCACGCATGGTAAACACGTGGGTAGCTATCCCGCACTAGTACGCGGTCAGTCGTTTCCGCTAGCGGGTACGCCTAAAGGTACAGCACGAAACAGTACAGGGCCTTACCATCTTAGAACAGAACAGAACAGGGGCCTTGCCCCTCCACAGTCAGCGTACCCTTGTCTGACTATCCCGGTTTGCCCAGTGGGCCTAACAAGAGTCGGTGTAGGGCGGCTAGTCCTAATCCCGGGTCTCCTGAGGCGGCTAGCTCCTTTCCTACACTAAGTAGCTCACCTCGGTACCATATACACGAGGGCTAAATAGAGTCGGTGGAGTGTCTAGGCCTGACCCTGGGGTTCAACCCAACGGACGGCTAGTACCCCTTTATACTAAAGGGACAGTGACTCCTTGGTACTGCGTACACAAGGGCTAGCTCACTTCCCGTCTACAGGAGTTCTTCTAATTCCCCGTAGGGTTCATGCTGGTATACCTTTCGTTTCATCCAACATTTCCGATCTCTATTTACATTACCGGTTTCATTCTTAAAACAAGCAGCTCGTGATTTACTAATTGAGAAAGTATTACATCAATAAACCAATACATTTGCTAGCATTTAGGGTTTTACATGCATCTCAAGTAAACAGTGTAGCTCAACCATACTCATTTGTTCCTTCTTTAGGGTTTATTCTCATCCTAGGGTTCTACATGTATCTCAAGTATATAGTATAGCTCAAACCATAGTCATCTGTTCCTGCCCTAGGGTTCATTATCATCCTAGGGTTCATTCAAGTTATTCTAAACATGCAGTTCATTTATTTAAATCATAATATTAATGTAAATCACTCTACCGGCAAATACGGGAGGAATGGGGGCTCGGATCGTAGATCCCGTCGCCTTCGCGGCTCCCGCATATTCGACTGGCTAGAGACCTATACAATTAACCAACCGCATCAAACGAGTCCAAAACTGTATACAAGTGACACTAACTCGTAGAGAAACTCAAGTGAAAAACGACGGTAGTTCGATTGCAAAAATCCAATTCCGTTTGAACCCTAAACGGGCTAAAAAACATTCACACTGTCCAAAATCAGACGTCTGGGTCTAGTCCCAGACGTCTTAAAAGACGTCAATACTCACCTTAGGTTTCTTGCGGCTACCTCGGACGTTCGAACCCTTCCACGATCGTCTAAGGTATGTTCCGGACGGCAGACTCTCATTCTGGTCGTCTGGAGATATAGTCAAACGTCTGGCGACGTGTCCAGACGTCCAAAAGTACCTCGAAGGGTGCACCCCGCGCCTTTCCAACGCCCTGCCCCCTGTGTACGTACGTGCAGACCTAAAAATGGCTGGATAAATCTCTGCGGTGAGGCTTGCATGGCCGTAAACTGCACAGAAGCACGTACCTTAGCACTGAACGTGTTTTCAAACGTCCTTCTGCTACTCCAGACGTCTGGGGTGTGCTCTAGACGTTTGATACTGGAAAATGTCCAGTACGTAGAACTCTCGCGAGCCTTCTCCTCTGCGCGGCCCCTCCGCACCGCCTGCAGCTGCTACGCTGGCAGCTTCAGGAGGTCGCGAAGCCTACCTTCGCGAGCTCCTCCTCCTCGCACACGAGCTCCTTTGAGCTCCTCCCACGCTCTTGCAGCTCCCTCGCGAGCACCTCCTCTCGAGCTCCCCTCTCCTCTTCCACATCCCGTCTCTCTCTTCTTCCTCGCCACATGCCACACTAGTGGTTGGAAGGAAGGTGGCGGTCGGCAGGAGGGAAGGATGAAGGTGGTGGTTGGTGGAGGTGGAGAGAGTGGCGTGTGGGGGAGTGGGGATTAAATAGGAGAGAGTTAGGGTTTGGGGTGAGGAGAGAGAGAGGTGTGTGCGTGTATGCGCATGTGGAAAAAGAAAATAAGGTACGGTTCTTTCTCTCAGACGTCTGATCCTCTATTCAGATGTCTGGACAGGCGTCTGACGGCTAATCCAAACATCTTAAATAACCCAAAAGGGTAGCAGTCAATTTCAGTGCTAAATAGAATTTTTATGGGGGCATGGATGTAATTGGAAAATATTTTGGGAGCATAGATATAACAATCCATCTTGTTTTTATATGCATATTTGTAGAGTTTAAATTAAAGAGGCATATATAAAGATGCCTATAGATAATTTTGGAGAATAGAGCACCTCTTTCCTACATGCACATTCAATTAAAGAGGCATATATAGAGGGATGTTTATAGGGAATGTTGGAGAAGCAAACCTCTATCGTACATGCACACCAGAGCTGTAGCTTACGAACTTACATTGGAAATGGCTTGTACAATGGAAAACTGTGAGCCCACCTTTTAGTTGTGGATTGGCTGATGAAGCATATCCGAGATGAGGTATATATAAATGACATTCTTGGGGTAAATGAGCTAAAGGAGGAAATAAATAGGAGAATAAACCCTAACCAATGTAAGTCAACCTAGGAGCTTAATCAGGTGAGATGAAAGTGAAAACAACAACCAAGTCTTCTCTCACACTAAATGGGATCAGCTTTATAGATTCTTTGTCTCTATTTAGATATATTTTGAGTCAAATTTGAACTTAAATTGAAGTAATTGAGGTCATACTTAATAGTTTCTTTCCAACATTTCTTTGATTTTCCTCGCCCCCTTTTAGCATGTTCAACCCTTAACTCCTTACATTTCCTAACTGGGACATTTAGTGGCATTCTCTACAAATGTCTAAACCACCATAGACCCATCGATCTCATTTTATTTTCTATTGGTGTCACCCTAACCTTTTTTTAATAATTTCATTTGAAATACGGTCCTTCCTTGTATAACTTCACACCCATCTTAACATAATTTCGACTACAGACATCTTTTGCACATGCCTATAGTTGACGACCGAATATTCAGAATCATACAACATGGCAAGGATTACAGTTGCTCGATAGTACTTTCCTTCAAAGGAATCCTCTTATCACATAGAGCAATAGATACTTCCATTTCAATCACCCTACATTAATTTTATGTGTAACATTTCTATCAATTTTACCATCTTATTGAAAAATGGGTCCTAAGTATTTAAAAACATTCTTCATCGGAATGCATTCTTCAATTTTTACATTCATCTTTTCATTGCTCCCTTTACTACTAAACTTTCATTCCATATACTTAGTCTTTGTCTTGCTTAGGCGTAATCCTTTACCTTTTAGGACTTCTCTCCAAAGTTTAAGTTTTCTATTCACTTCATCTCTTGTATTATCAACCAACATAATGTCATCAGCAAAAAGCATATACCATGGCACCTTAGCTTGGACATGCTTTGTCAACTAATGGGATAAAAGTGAAGATTCACTCATATTGGGTAGCGAAGGAAATTGCCTTTGACTTCATGGGAGTCCTTTTCCCAATAAAAATGGCGAGACCTCTGGACATGACTCCATGATGTGCATTATGTCAGAGCAAGCTGGCTAAGATGTTCCAGGCATTGCATGTGAGAGAAGATACAAGTCAATTAGACCATTGCAAGGCAATGACAAGATTGGTGATTGTGTATGAGGATGAACAATCATTGATACATGTAGAGGATGGCGATGGTGGTTTGAGTAGACATGCAGCCACAAAAGGAATTATCATTACGTCGAAAAACTACTAAAATATGTTGGTGTGTGAGTCTTACATCTATGAGAGAAGAACGTTTGATGTGCTTTGGGCATTTTGAGCAAATGACAAACAGTATCTTGCTGAGAGTATATGAGAACTTGGATGATTGTCTTAGAGGAGAAGCCGAGGATGTCCCAAAAATCAGAAAAAGGCAACAAACTTGACCTTGATTCTTTGCAGCAAAATGCAGGCATGAACCCGGACAGATAACATAGCCACAAGGAATCTATGTAGTTGACCTCATTTTATTTTCAAAAAGGATCGGTCTTCTTCTAGTTTGATGACCATTTCATGAAGGATTTTCAATGGAGAAACACTTTAGGATTATGTATGCAATTACTTTTTGATAATGGGATTTTATGTCCTTCCTACTCCTGGTTATATATATGTAAGAGAACATTCAAAATTTTAGCCTTGAATTGTGGTTTTCATTACAGATTTTACTTCCGTTTCTAATGGGTTTACTTTTGAGTTAGGAGTTTAGGGGGTCACCTAAAAAATATAACATAGTTTTGTGAATGCCAAACTTTATTATTTGGTGGGCACAAGCAACTTAATGTGAGAAATATGAACTTCTTCTTCTTATCTGGGTAATAGAATTCTGGTCAGGTCATGTTATGTTTGGGGAGAGCGACATTTTGATTTGGAGTTATTCAACATAAGTAATTACTACGACACTTATGCTTGCCACTGTTTTCAGAGTAACTTTAATCTACCTCCTAGGTCTAGCAACTTCTAGCTAAGCTGAATTTTCTTTAAGGAACTTTGATATTAAACCATCTTTTTCAGCCAAATGCCAGCAAATTGGAAATAGTTGTTTCTTCTTTTTCCCTTTGTCGTATGACTTAAGATGACTTGTCTTTTAAAGGAAAGGAGTTCACTGTTTTATTGATGTATTGAGGCTATACTTATGAGGCTAATCATGGAAACTGTGTTGTTTAAAAATGGCTGAATGATGCCCAATCAGGGAATGATGGAGATCATCGAAGGTGCTTATTGGAAAGGGTCAGTAGCATGATGGCATCTAGTTTTTTTGGTAGCCTTATAGGAGTCTTTGGTTTCAGACCTGGCGTGTTTTTTAGATGCTCCTGCAATCCTCAATCTCGAAAATGGTAGATGAGATAATAATAAGGTCAAACCTGGGGGTTGATCATTCTTTCAACTTTCTGGAAAGGAATGACTTAAGAGGGGAATTGTGCTTTTACTTGAAAGCCATATTTAAATCAAAGAAAGGATTCATATCATAAGCTTTAACAATCTTGCGTACTGGACTTGTTTCCCAATTAATGTATAACATGGTCAATTTTGTTTCTGCAGGTGGTCTTGAGTCTCGAAAGAGCTCCAAGCTTTTCTGGGATCAACTTTTGTTCCTGAGGATGGCCGCTTTATATGACAATCTGATCAGCTAATGCCTAGCAAAGTTAGCTCCGCTATAGTGCAGTTAATTAACTCTGACCTTTCTCCTTTTGTAAACTGTACATATTGTATGTTACTACCATGGAAATTATCGGCACATCCAAATCTCAACCGTAGTGGTTTTACGAGATGTCCCATTCTTTTCATTTATGGGGTTAGAAATGAGTGATATGGCTGCAGATTGATGAGGGACGGAAATAGCTAAATACCAATCTCTCCAGCTGTATTGTTGTGTTGGTTTAATAACCTGCATCCTAAATTATTCATTTGTTTCTTCAAGTCATCTATACGAATGATTATCATGCCACTCCACCAACAACTATGCTTATTAACTTCGGTGTTTAGTCAGGTCTATCTTAAATTAATCATTTTTTCCTTCCTGTCCAACTACACGAGTGATCATGATGCTACTCAACCATACGGCTTCTTTCAATAACATACTTGGAATTACCTCGTCCCTTCTTTGAATAACATACTTGAAATTACCTCGCCACACTATGAATTTGATTACAATGTTTTGACCTTAATTATGTCTGAAATTCAGTCAAGAAGGATTATCTATATAGTCGAAATATATGTTCTGTAAGTGTTATCTACTGCACTTCTTCACAATCTGACTTCTGATTATGTACAGATTCACGGTTTATTCTTGTGCGTGTGTGCATGTGTGTCTGCGTGTGCTGGTGGGTCTACATGTGTGTGTGCTTGTGTGCATGCTCGGGAAAACAAGAGATATAAAAACCATCTCAATTATGAAGTAAACTATTTGATTGAATTTGTTGAACAAACATAATTTGTCTTGAACGTGATAATTGTAATTTAGGATTCTATATGAATCAAAGTATGCTAAACAAAGGGAAAGTGAAGGAATGAACCAGATTGTATAGGTTATGTACTAATTCTAAGTGCTTATAGAACTTCCGAAGAGAAAATCAACAAATTGCCTAGAATAGAGTCAATATATTTTGGTTTGTTGGATGAATACACGCATGTCTTCGTTGAAGCCGAAGTGCAACTTCATTTGCTAAAAGCCCCGCAATGTCGATGGAAGACTTACTCTTATTTCATTCACATTGAGATTGACTGGCAAGAAGTGCAACGTCGTTAGAAACCTAAATTGCAAATAGATTTGAGCACCTATGGGACAATGCTTGTGATTAGAGTTACATAAATTGTGAAAAAGATTGATTAGACTACTAGCAGCTGGACTTAAACCTCAATTTAAATTCAATAGTGATTAGAGCCTAAAACCTCTATTAGTTTTAGGATATAGGATGGGTATGCTCAAAAATCAAAAGCACAAAAAGGCATAGGAAATTGATAATCTAATTCTATCACAAAGGGTGTATGTGTAAGGAGGGAATCTAACTCTTAAAGCCTTTCATTGGATTTCTAAGAGAGAAGGAGAGGTGAGAGAACAAAGTCAACTCTTGCATGCCCTCAAATCTTCTTGAGTCTCCTTTTAGAACGGGTTACATGAACATGCTTTAAGATTTTCATTAGTTAAATTAAAAATCTCATGATTACAAGTTAGGATCCTTCCTAATGATCTTTCTTGTGCATGTTACTTGACACATAGCTCAGACATTTTGCTAACTTTGCTCAGCTATGAGAATTGCAACATCAATATCGAGTCACTTTCTTATGATATCATTCATTAAAGTCCACAGGTGGAAGTTGTTTGGTGGAAGTTGTTCTTGGCTATTCTTCGTAAGCTGCTTGATCAAGTAAATCGAGAGGTTGCACAGATAATTTGCCTCATGGCAATTGATTCACTTGGTTTAAGAGAGGTGGGCTATCCATTTAATGGAGAAAGGTGGGCTATTCGCTTATTTGGAAGGGGCAAGTGATTCGCATGCTTATCAGAGGGTCTCCTTTGAGTTGGGGAGAATTGTTTGAGTTGGATAGCCATTGTGGGTCTCTTAGGGTCAAGCCCATGAGAGAATATTCTTTTATAGAGGGGGGCATGTACAAAGAGGTTGGGTGGTGGTTGCTAGGAGGCGAAGGCGTTGGGCTTTGGTTTAGGAAAGGTTGTAGAAGTGGAGGCATGTTCACACCTTGATTTGTGTTCATATTATATTTGATTTGTAAATAATCAAGGGATGTGATTGGCACCTAATTTTAATTGATTGATTGCCACATCTCATTAATTGACTCCAAAGAATATTTGTTGCATTTTTAGGTGTAGAAAAATAATGTGGCAAGTGGATAAGGTAGTAGCTTCTAAAAGATAGGATTAAGAATATGACTTAAGTAGTATCATTAGGAGTGTAAGCTGAATTTTTAGGAATGGGTTTGAGATGAGATTTAGGACTAGGACTAGGACTAGGGTTTAAGGATCTTAATATAGTAGGTTTAGGGTTTAGGTGAAGGATGAGGATTAGGGTTTCGGGCATGGGCTAAATTAGTTAGGTTGTGACTAGAATTAGCTAGGATATGGGTTCTTCTCCTCTCAAAATGAGCTTTGATGACCTTGAATCTAGTTCTACTCCTCTTGATTCCTGCATAAAGCAAAATCTCAAATTAGCAAAAAATAGGCTCAAATGCACAATCCTAATCCTAACATGCAAAGATGCACTTATATACAAAATGACCTAAATATAATGCAACTAACACCCCAAAATCAACAAGACTAACCATGCTATCACATAATTATGCTCACTCATCAATACTCTGCTCGAGTTCAAGGCAAAGTAGTTCTTGGTCTGTAGAATAGTCCTTATGAACTATTCCTACCCCCACCAAACTTTAGAATATCACCATCTGAAAATAAGATGATGGGATAGCGGCGAAGCCATGAGTTGTAGGTTGGCCTACTATCCAATTGAAAGTGGTAGATATGTTGGTCACCATGAATGTGGCTGTCCTATTTAGGTACCGATTCTCATTGTAGATGGTAACTAGTAGTTTTATTTATCCTTTGGGCACCACCTTATGGTTGCCGAAGCCAACCACAACATATGTGGAAGGGTTTTGATCCTTCTCCTTAAAGCCTAGCAAGATGTTAGTTTTACGGAGTAAAATATCGACAACACTGTCGTCATCAACGAGTAGGCAAGGCTAACTCTATCCAGCCACAAGGAGAGGAATCAAGAGAGGGTCATTGTGTGCGCTAGGGTTGGGCAACAGTTGAAAAATAGTTGTCGCTCGTAATGTGGGGTTCCTATCCCCTACCTCGAGATTGCATTGACAACCTTAATCGGGTTAGCTAATGCAAACATCCAGGTAGGAGTTCAAAGGTTGGCGTTGACGCAAAAAATCACTTTGACCATACAGGGAGTTGAGGGTGATGTCAACATGGCAGGTTCACGCCTACTCGGTGTTAGCAACTACTTCATTCTTTCGACAAGGAAAGGGAGGGCTTGAGAGTGATACTCCTTGATTAGGAGATTGACACTCGATCGTTACTCTTCAAGGATATGAGAATGGGTTTACAATAGAGAATGGGTATGACTGAAAATCACAAGCAGAAAAAAAGACACAGGAAATTGATAAGCCAGTTCCACTATAAGGGTGTATGTCTGAGGAAGGGATCTAACCCTCAAAGTTTTGTATAGTTTCAAAGGGAGGAGAGTATACTTTCAACTCTTGCATGCCCTCAAATCCTCTCAGCTCTCTTTTTTATAATGGGCTACATAAACATGCTTTAAGATTTTTGTTAATTAATACAAAAATCCTGTGATTAGAGGTTGTGGTCCTCGGTAAAGGCCTTTCTCATGCACGTTACTTCACATATAGCTTGCATGTTTTGTTGACTTTGCTCTCCTTTGAGAAGATCGCGATGTCAACACCAGGCCATTTTCGCACAATCAATCATTACATGGTCATTTGTCAAAGTCCATAGGGCGTGTTGTCTAGTAGAAATCGTTCCTAGCTATTCTTCGCAAATCGCTTGATAAAGTAAATTGACAGGTAGTCCACTTGATTTAGGCCATACAGACAATCCACCTCGTGACGAGCAATTCACTTGACTATAGGTTGGCAGTTGATCCACCTGATTAATTAAGAGAGGTGGGTTATTTGTTTGATGGAGAAAGGTGAGCTATTTGCTCATCCAGAAGAAGCGGGCAATCCACCTACTTAGGGGGGGATTCCCCTTTGAGTTGAGGAGAATTGTTTGAGTTAAATAGCCATTGTGGATCTCTTTAAGTCTAAGTCTATGAGAGAATATTCTTTCCCTCACCAGATAGCACGATGAATAAAATCCGAACTTGAAGGGATTTAATTCGGTTATGACTTCCTTACATGGTCGTTACTCTCCAATAGATTTTACTTGGTCGGATGCTCCATGGGATTGAAATGGAGTGCTTTCTTAATCTTACACGTGCAGGTCTGTCTTCTTGTGATTGCTCACGTGGTTCTTGAACTTTATCACATAACACTTAACACTTCTTTATTCCTATGGAGTATAAACTTTGGGAACCTGTGCGAGACCGAGTCATTTATTTATTTATTTATTTTTATGGTTGCGGGAAAAGGCTTCGTCGCATTAACCAAAGCCTCTTCTTTCTGTGGCCCAGTTGTTGCTAATCATTTTCTTTTCTTTTTTTTTTCCTTTTAAAGTCTACTTACCGAGGCAGTTTGCAAAAATGGCCACTTGAAACTTCGTGCCTGCAGAAAATTTGTTTTTGTTTTTGTTTTTGTTTTTGTTTTTTTTTTTTTCTCTCGTCTAAATTAATGTGAATAGATTATTGTTCGTAATCGGAGGCTTAAACGATTATGTCAGCCAGGAGCGAGGTGAACCGGCCATATGGGAAAGAGCTGTTTCTAACGACAGATCGAATACGTCGAAAAAAAACATTCGGGGATCTTTTCATGCACCAATTTATATCTGAAATAAAAAGAACGCCATGCGTTTTATCAGAAAATCAAGGGGGCCCTTCAAATTATCCACAGTCAGGGGGTTTTGATGTAAAATTTTCTTTCCATAAGGTTGTATTTGGTAGGCGGATGGTGCTATACGGGGATAGAATAAGTATAGAAGGTGTTTGATTGGTGAAATTATAATGATTGATGGGATTGTAATGATTGATGAGATTACTAATGATTAATATGTTAGTTTTGTGAGAGAGGAGAAAGGGTTAATAAGTTTTGATACGATGGATTGTAATTATTAGATAGTATTTTTTGAGTTATATATAGAAAAAGAGAATATTAATGAATTCTGATATGATGTAAAGAGAAAATATATGTAAAATAAAAAAAAATTCTTAAAATCTATATACCTCCACCCTTATTCTTCTTCTAACCCACCAAATAATACTTATTCCTATTCTAAGCGCTCATCCAAACGCTCCCTGAAAAGATTTGTTTTTGACTTTAGCCATATTTCTTTGTGGCTTCCGAAATCCTTATCTAAACGTCATCACATAAATGTTCTTTTATGCTTATTTCTTGTTCCATGTTTACCTGAACAAACCGTAATACGTGGTCACAGTAGAGCCACGTTTCCAACAACGCCTTCTCCTCGTGGTAACTACGAATCTTGTAATATCCCAATTGGCTCTGACCATTGGCTGTTTTACGGGAATCTAATCTGACAACTTTATGAAATACGTTCACCATTTTCATCGGGGTTGGGGGGTGTTCTTCACTGATCCATCATTTACTGCTGAACACATGTTATCTTAAAACTACCATCAAAATATCTGGTATTCCATCTAAATTGTAAATACTCCAACTGATTATCTATCTTTTAACTGTATTAACTAATCAAAGCTTCGACTTCTTTTTACGTCTCAATGTATATGTTTTTATTGTAAATAAAAAAAAAAAAATTCAATATATTTTGATTATCAACTAATGTATCTTATTTTCTATTAAAATATAAAATTAAAATACATCAATATATTTTAACTTTCAACCATTAATGTAAAATTGATTTTCACTTGGAAAGTACAAAGTAGTTTCACCCATGAGTTTTAAGTTTAGGATTTACGATTTAAGATTTAAGTTTAGGAATCGTGGTTTACACTTTATGGAAATTTGTTTTACATATGAAAAATAATTTTTCATCTGAAAAGTGACTTTTTACCTTTGAATTTAATATTTAGGATTTAAAGTTTATGATTTCTAAACCTTAAACGTCAAAGATTAAATCCTAAACCTAAAAATAAAAAATCAATTTTTATGGTGAAGAATCATTTTATACAGGTGAAAATCGATGTATTTTCATGTTCAATTGATATATTTTAATTTTTAACCTATAAAAAATTAAAATACATCCATTAATAATAAAATATATTGATATATTTTATTAAGCGAAGGATGCATGTTGCAAAAGTATATTGCATTATATATTTTACTACATGTATCTATTTTTATTTTGACTTATCAATTTTGAATTCTATTTTTTTTTTTAAGTTTTGAGATAATCGAAATACTAATTTTATCTTCATTTCGTTAATTATTTTAGGATAGCTACCTGGACAAGTCGGTCTTCTTAGAATGATCAGATAATGACAATATTCCCTGTCCTAAGCGTACGTATCTGGTGGTGACGTTTTGCTAAAGTTTATTGTCTGAAAGCAAGAAATTTGGGATGACGAATAAGTGAACTTAGAACAAGCCTTATTTAGGAATCTAGATCTACAATCATGTAATGACACCAAAATTTAAACACAAGGCTTGATAAAAGAGGATGTCAATATGCAAATCAAATGTCCATGGAGTGGACCTTCTCTTTCCTGAACCTTCTCTGTTAAACAGAAAGAAAGAACAGTGAAAAAAATGATCCAAACAAAAGAGGAAAAAGACTCACTGTGATGATGTTAACATTTTTATTTCTTCACCACTGTCATTGAATAATGTATAAATAACCTCCTAGCTTGAGGTTGCATATAGGTTGAGTTGACTTAAGACCTAGCCGATCGATGACCTAAATATTGAAATAGTTTTAACCCAACCTGACTCATCCCATCCTATTGTCCAACCTTAATATATACTCTAAAAAAAAATGAAATATTAAACTTGAAGAAAAATGTCAAATGTAAGGGGAGGAAAGAGGAGATGGATGGCTGGTGGAAGGAGGTTAAGGTAAAGAGAAGATGTTAAACGAAGGGGTTTCCAATGATTTAGATTATTGGGAGGTAGGGGAAGGAAGGGGGAGATCAACCTTGTTGAGAGGAGGTTGAGATGGAGGTCATTGGTGGCTTGAGGTGGTGAGGTTGCGGGGGGTGATAGTTGGGTGGTTGTGGGTTGAGAAGGGTTATTACGATCTGGTTCTCGAATGCTTATAGGACACGAGATTGACTCGATTCGACTAATCCCAAGATCCAGTCGTCCAACAAGAAATAACTAAAAAGCAGGAAAGTAAACTATATTCACTATACTAAGTAACTAACAGTAAAAGAGTACAGCAGTAAGGAAGTAAAAGCTACTAATAGTACATGTCACCACCACAACAGTAAAGCGGAAATAAAGTACAACAATGGAAACGGTAACAAGAGTCTAAACTCACTAACAAAAGAAGTATAACAACAGGAAGACTACTGCTGGCCACGACTGGGCCAGCACCCTCTGCAGCCGGCGACTTGGGCTGCTCGACACCTGAACCTGTAAAAGGGTACGAGTGAAACGGAGTCAGCGAACGCTGAGTAGAGTTGTAACCAAACTAAGTAAAGCAGTAAAAACTAACATGTAATTTAACTTTTCCAATTTTTTTATTTTACAAGCCATTTCTTTTCACCCATTGGTTTACATTTCAGATCCTTTCTTGATCTCGCATGTTCTTCGTGGGAACGATCTTGATTGCAGTCTTTTCCGAAGAGTAGAAGGCACACATGGTGCTCTCTTGGCCGAGAGTCCCCCGTGGTAATCCTATACCCAATCAACCACCTTGAGGTCACAGACAGACGTAACGGTGACTACGGCACGTGCGATAAGTGCACGGGTAGCTACCTCGCTTTGGCACGCGGTCAGTCATTTCTGTAATTTCCCTACTTGGAGGGGTGAGATCAGTGTGACGTAAAAAATGCGTAAATGAAATATAAAGCAATCTCAAAAAGACAATCACACAATGTACACAAAAAGTTTTTAGGTGGAAACCCAAACCGGGTGAAAACCACCACCTAACCCTCTCGAGTTAGGATTTTCCGATCAACCTAGTTGATCAAATCCACTAAACGAATCACTTTAAAACGAGGGTGATTCAACCTCAGTATAACCACGCTACAAGTACGAGGGTAGCGTTCCTCAACCCCTTCTCTCCACGAGAAGGATTTTGTCCCACGAAGGAGACGGGAATTCGCAAAGCGAATACCCAACCAAAAGACAAAGGTAAAATAAACAACAAACCTATAGAGCCAACAAAGTAATAAACCTAAGCTTCTATAGGATTTAGGAAACTCCCATTTGCAAGGAGTGCGTCGACGATGACGCGTGAGCCACGCGACGGCGCAACTTCGCTCTCGTGAACTACGGCGGGAGAGCGGGTGCGCAACAGCTTGATGCTCTCAAGAGAATGGTGCTTGAGCTTGGAGAGCAAGAGCTAGCTAGGACACAAGAGAGTGGAAAGTGTAATACAAATTGTTTCTTGTGTATCTTGGTCTCTCTAGGTGTGTATTGTGTGTAAAGGCTCCCCTCTATTTATAGAGGCCTTAGGAAGGCTTTGGAAGACTTGGAAAAGCTTCCATAGCCGTTGGGAACAAAGTCCAAGAGAATCAGGCCGAAATCAGGACAATGATTACATTTGACAGGGTTATCAGACGTTTAACTCTGGTATCAGACGTCTGGAAGGCCACTTTAAGACGTCGGATTTAAAGGTCAGACGTTTGATTCTATGCGGGTTTCTCCCTGACTTGAATCAGATCTAAACAGGGTTTTTGTGCAAGTCCATCAGACGACATACAGGACGTCTGGCACTATGTCTGGACGTCTGGAAACCTACTTTTACTGTGGGAATTGATTTCCAAACGTTGCAACGGCTAGAAAATCTCTGAGAAGAGATTTTGGGTCAGCCGAGGCAAAACGGTCATTTATCAGACGTCTGGACAGTCCTATGGACGTCTGATAAGGCTCTAACGGTCATATTCTTGACTGTTTGCTAAGCCATCCAACGGTCCACTAATTGGACGTCTGGAAAATTCATCAGACGTCTTCTAAGACGTCTGGTCTAAGGTCTGGACGTCTGATTTCATCAGACAGAACTAACTATGTCCAGCCTAACAGTTATCAGACGTCTGAAACAACAGTCAGACGTCTTAAAATACATTATCAGACGTCTGATTTGGGAATTAGACGTCTGGAAAGTCCGTTTGAACCCTATATTGGTTTTCTAAGTATTCTACAGAAAACCTAAGTATCCTAGGGTTGTGCCGGTGTTCCTAGGACTACTGTTAGGGTTCTTTGACGCTCTTTAACATGAAATATCTAAGGAAATAAAGAGCAACAAAAGAAACGAAAAATACAACAAGTACAAAAGAAGGAAATCTATCCTATTCTTCATTTCCTTCCATCTTCAATCTTTCGCTCCACGCGAACCTCCTCTGTTTTCCGTCAAGCTCCTCCAATCCGTCCTGGATGCGAGCTTGAACTCCGTCTAAACACGTCCACATTTGCAATTGACCTGAAATCTAGGACTCAAATTGCAAATGTTAAATAACACGTGTTTTGTTATCATCAAAACAAATGATCGTGGTGCTCTAGCACCAACAATCTCCCCCTTTTTGATGATGACAAAATCGTAAATAATAATACAAAAAATCCTCCCCCTTTTTGACATTATCAAAAAGGTTTGATTTTAAATTTCCTATAACTCCCCCTTAAAACATGCTCTTCTATGAATTTATTTTAACAAAGGTAATATTCTCTCCTTTTTGTAACAACAAGATAGCTATTATTTTTCTCTCCCTTACTAAAGGAAATTTAGCTACCTTATTTCTCCCCCTTAAAAATTGACAATTAGCTCATAAATATTTTAACTCCCCCTATCTAAATGCTACTGATAAAAAGATAGGGTAAAGGGTTTTACCTCACCTACCATGGCCAATAAAATGGCCCGAATGGTGGTGGTGGATGCCACATCGGATGGGGCTCCCATCCATAGCTTGGAGGCCCGGGCATCGGCGCCGGTCTCCAATCTGGTGGTCGACGTGCGGCGGGTCCGTCGTTTGTTCGCCGTCTCGTCGATTTTCTTGTTCTCCTCCTTGGTCTACTCCTTGGTTCTCCCAACTCGAGTTGACCAGCTTTGAGCTTGTAGGTCCAGTCCTTTATGTTGTAATTGTCCCTGAACCCTACAAAACAAGATTCTAATTCCTTTTTTGGTATCCAAGTGGGCTTGGATCCGGATTTGTTAGAAGGTCTCCTTGATGGAGATCCTTTCTCAATCTTAGGGCTATAAAAATTATCAACTTTGTTGATTAATTTGTTAGAATTTTCCCTAAGACATGCAATTTCTTTTTCTATAGTTTGCATCTTAGTCTTTAAATCATAGATTTCTAACTTTAGACTATCATTTTCCTCAATCAACTTATTATTTTCATTGATGAGGTTATGATTTTCTAATAACAGGTTATTATCCTTAGGACTAGTTTCTATGTCCTTAAGTTGTCTTTCTAACCTATCATTTTCATTTTTAAGAAAACTAAGGTTCTTTTTAATGCTTTTATTTTCTATCCTAAGTGATTTACTAATCTCAAAAAGTTCATTAAATGCTTCTTGAAGATCGAGATTTACCTCGTTGTCGCTGTCGTCGCTTCCACTTTCGCTGTCGCTGTTGGTTCCTCTGGCCATGAAACCAAAGCAAGCGGTTTCTTCTTCTTCTTCTTCTTCCTCCGAGCTTGTCTCCTCATGAGTGCCTTCCAACCTCCTCCATATCTCGTGGGCGGTGGTGCACTCTTGGATTTTCTCGAACTCTTTCGGACTCAACGAGCAATACAGGGCATTCATTGCCTTTGCGTTGAGTGAAAGCTCTCGAATATGCTGCTGCGAGTGTCCTCCGGCGGGTTTCTCTGGGATGTCGAAGGGGGTCTCGCACCTGGCCCAGACTGTGAAATCGGTGGCTTGAAGCCACGTCTTCATCCGCAACTTCCAGTAGGGGTAGTTGCTCCCGTCGAAGAATGGCAGACGGGTTGTGGACTGCCCCTCGGAAATCCTGCTTGTGGAACAGCTTCCCTCCATATGATCTTTCCGCGGATGTTACTCCTGTCTGCGGAAAACCTGCTCTGATACCAAATGTAATTTCCCTACTTGGAGGGGTGAGATCAGTGTGACGTAAAAAATGCGTAAATGAAATATAAAGCAATCTCAAAAAGACAATCACACAATGTACACAAAAAGTTTTTAGGTGGAAACCCAAACCGGGTGAAAACCACCACCTAACCCTCTCGAGTTAGGATTTTCCGATCAACCTAGTTGATCAAATCCACTAAACGAATCACTTTAAAACGAGGGTGATTCAACCTCAGTACAACCACGCTACAAGTACGAGGGTAGCGTTCCTCAACCCCTTCTCTCCACGAGAAGGATTTTGTCCCACGAAGGAGACGGGAATTCGCAAAGCGAATACCCAACCAAAAGATAAAGGTAAAATAAACAACAAACCTATAGAGCCAAAAAAGTAATAAACCTAAGCTTTTATAGGATTTAGGAAACTCCCCTTTGCAAGGAGTGCGTCGACGATGACGTGGTGCGTGAGCCACGCGACGGCGCAACTTCGCTCTCGTGAACTACGGCGGGAGAGCGGGTGCGCAACAGCTTGATGCTCTCAAGAGAATGGTGCTTGAGCTTGGAGAGCAAGAGCTAGCTAGGACACAAGAGAGTGGAAAGTGTAATACAAATTATTTCTTGTGTATCTTAGTCTCTCTAGGTGTGTATTGTGTGTAAAGGCTCCCCTCTATTTATAGAGGCCTTAGGAAGGCTTTGGAAGGCTTGGAAAAGCTTCCATAGCCGTTGGGAACAAAGTCCAAGAGAATCAGGCCGAAATCAGGACAATGATTACATTTGACAGGGTTATCAGACGTCTAACTCTGGTATCAGACGTCTGGAAGGCCACTTTAAGACGTCGGATTTAAAGGTCAGATGTTTGATTCTATGCGGGTTTCTCCCTGACTTGAATCAGATCTAAACAGGATTTTTGTGCAAGTCCATCAGACGACATACATGACGTCTGGCACTATGTCTGGACGTCTGGAAACCTACTTTTACTGTGGGAATTGATTTCCAAACGTTGCAACGGTTAGAAATCTCTGAGAAGAGATTTTGGGTCAGCCGAGGCAAAACGGTCATTTATCAGACGTCTGGACAGTCCTATGGACGTCTGATAAGGCTCTAACGGTCATATTCTTGACTGTTTGCTAAGCCATCCAACGGTCCACTAATTGGACGTCTGGCAAATTCATCAGACGTCTTCTAAGACGTCTGGTCTAAGGTCTGGACGTCTGATTTCATCAGACAGAACTAACTATGTCCAGCCTAACAGTTATCAGACGTCTGAAACAACAGTCAGACGTCTTAAAATACATTATCAGACGTCTGATTTGGGAATTAGACGTCTGGAAAGTCCGTTTGAACCCTATATTGATTTTCTAAGTATTCTACAGAAAACCTAAGTATCCTAGGGTTGTGCCGGTGTTCCTAGGACTACTGTTAGGGTTCTTTGAGGCTCTTTAACATGAAATATCTAAGGAAATAAAGAGCAACAAAAGAAACGAAAAATACAACAAGCACAAAAGAAGGAAATCTATCCTATTCTTCATTTCCTTCCATCTTCAATCTTTCGCTCCACGCGAACCTCCTCTGTTTTCCGTCAAGCTCCTCCAATCCGTCCTGGATGCGAGCTTGAACTCCGTCTAAACACGTCCACATTTGCAATTGACCTGAAATCTAGGACTCAAATTGCAAATGTTAAATAACACGTGTTTTGTTATCATCAAAACAAATGATCGTGGTGCTCTAGCACCAACAGTTTCTGCTAAAAGGTATGCCCAAAGTACAGCACGGAACAGTATAGGACCTAGCCCTCTCAGTAACATGGGGTATAGCCCCTCAGAACCAAACAGGGGTCTCGCCCCACCACAGTCCGCACACCCTTGTCTGATTACCCCGGTTTTCCCAGTGGGCCTAACAAGTTGGTGTAGGGTGGCTAGTTGAACCCAGGGCCCCGTGGGGTGGCTAGCTCTCTCCCTATACTAGTAGCTCTCCCCGGTACAGTGTACGCGAGGGCCAAAGAAGTCGGTGTAGAGTGGCCAATCATAACCCTGGGTTCCAACCCAAGGGCGACAAGTTCCGCACTATACTAAACAAGGGACAGTCGCTCTCCTTGGTACCACGTACGCAAGGGCCAGCACACTTTCCACTCACATTTCTAGATCCATTCCATTTATCCTTGGGAGCTGTACTCCTAATTCCCCGTAGAGTTCATGCTCGTATTCCACATGTCATTCCATACCAGGTTTCATCATTCACATTTCCATTCTCAGGTTATACATATGCAGCTCGTATTTCCATCAATTAACATAAACAACAAGTAATGTCACAGGTAACTGTTTAATTAGCACAGGCATTTCATATTTCACAGGCAGCTCTTGTTTATTAATAGGCAGTTGTTCACATTTCTATTCATTCATTTAAGACTGCAATTTCAAACACTCATACAAACAGTGCAAGTACTTCTTGTCTTAGGATTCATGCCACATCCTAGGTTTCTAGTTATCCAATTTCACATTTGCATTCAGGTTATATAATTAATTTAAGGGGGAAACCACTCTACCAGACGACCTGGGAGTACTGGGGGCTCAAACGGTAGGCTCACATGCCTCAGCAAGCCTCGAACCCGTAACCGATCGAAGTCCAATACTAAGGAACATACCACAATGGAACATTCAGAATAATATAAAAAGCCTTCTAACAAGTAGAGGAACTCATAAGAAAACCACCGATATCTTGTTTGCGTAAAATGGACCTTAAACGGACCCTAAACGGGTCAAAAACAGGGTTACAGACCCAAATCAAACGTTTGGCACAAGGTCCAGACGTCTTCAAAGTAACCAGAGTCTCACCTTAGGTTCTGTGTTGACCTCAGACGTCCAGAACCTCTTCTTGACTGTTTGGACCTAGGTCCAGACATCCAACTTCTCATCCAGACGTCTATGAGTGCTTCTGGTCGTCTGGTAAGCTGTCCAAACGTCCGAAACGTGTGGGAGGGCATGCCCCGCACCTTTCTGAAGCTATCTCTGCACGCGACAGGCAAATCAACCACTTTTAGCCATGCAGATTGAGGCTGCGGTGCGGCCTGCATGGTCGTAATCATAAAAGGAACATACCTTCGCGCAACACAGCTTTCAGTTGTCTGGTATCGTCACCAGATGTCCAATATGTCATCTGGATGGCACACCAGATGTCTGATTCTGGGAAAATCCCAGAACCAGAACCACCTCCTGCTCTCCCTCACCGCGCACAGTTGTGGCCTCGCCTCCTTGCCTGCAGCTCCGGTTGTAGCAAGTGTCAGGGATGGTTCCCCCGATGCACTCCTCCTCCTGCACGCGCTGCTCCGGCCATGCGCCCTTCGGCGAGCTCCCATGAGCTAGGGAGCTCAAGCTCTTCCTCCTCTCCTCACGCCGCCTCTCCACCTCGTCGCTCCTCTCGCGCTCGCCCCTCTCGCTGCAGTGGAGAGGAAGGAGGGAAGGTGGCTATGGTGAAGTGGGGAAGAAAGGAAGGGGGGAAGAGGGGTTTATATAAGGGTGTGTTAGGGTTCGGTGGAGGAGGGAAGAGGGAAAGAGAGAGAAGAACGGTACTGTCTACATGCAGCCCGCACGCAGACGCGAAGTTACATACCAAAATTTCAATTTCCAGACGTCTGGGAAGGAGTCAAGACGTCTGACTGATAGTCCAAACGTCTTAAAGGGCTTAGAACAGAATGGATCTTTACAAGGGTGGTCAAAGGCATTGGATTGCAAGGGGATGTTTGGTTGACGAGTTAAGTGAATTTATGTCAGGTTATGTATTTAATCTGTCATTTAATCCACCTCCCATTTTCGTCGGGTTAAGTGAGACTTAACTCAGAATAAATTTTAATCCGTCAAAATATCTAAACGGATTAACTCTCTTATTCCATTATTTATTTTACTCATTTCTTATTCCTCTACTTATTCTATAAATTTATTATCCTTTCCAAACGAGGAGGGTTGTGCAGGTGGTTGCGAGGAGAAAGGGGGGCTAGGTGATAGATAGCGTTGTAATAGGAGAAAGGGTGGTCAGGGTTGGGTTGTCGAGGGAGGTTGCAAGTAGTAGGGCCACTGGGGGATTTGGGTGCATGGTCATGGGTGGAGGAGAGGTGATCAGGAGTGAGTGGTTAGGAATTGTGGGTGGTGGGTAGTAAGAGGATTTGGTGGGTGGTTGTGGCTAAGAAGAGGAGTGGTTATCAAGCTTAGTGGTTGTACTTTGAACTTGGGTAGGTAACTTGGCTGCAAAAGACAAAGGGTGGTTTTGATGTGTGGTGGTTATTGGAGATGAGGGTGTGCAACTAGAAGTGAAGGCTGCAACACTCACAGAGGAAATAAAGGACTTTCAGAGATGAAGAATGGAAGGTAGGGGCAGTGCTCAAGAAGGGGGAGCCCACAGATGCATGACACTGGAGATGGAGGATGACATAAGGTGAGGGTGGTGCTGAGGATGGAGGGCAATGGGGGAGGCACTCATTTGTGGGATTGAGGGAGGGAGACAAAAGGATGCTTTGGGCCTTGGGCAGTTTGTGGCTTCACATGACATGAGATCAAAAATCTTGACCATTCTGTTGATCTAGATCTAAGATATAACAAGCTTTCACTAATTCACGAAAGCTTTCCTTTCGTATACACACGCATGTGAAAAATAAATGGTAAAAAATCATACGAACTAAGTTGGATTAAATTTTGATCCAATTTAGTCTAACTCATGCTATAACAATTTGAGATTTTTTCAATACAACCCAACAATCCAACCTTACTGAATGAAGTTGGATTAGGTTGAGTTATAGGTTGAATCTAACTCATATGCACCCTTAACTAAATTACATTTTTAGCAACTCGATTTTTTTGCCAAATCCTGAATTCAAACAACTATTCTAAGAACCAAAAGATATTCCTTATATAAACAAATTCAATCAACTGATCCACAAATCAAATGATGTACTTCATTCATCTACCTAAAGTCCAAAGGCAAGGTACATTAGCTTGGTTACACTATTATGTGAAATGAGACAAATTGCTTGCCAATAATAAATTTTGCTACCCATTTTTCTGACGTGGCACAATAACGATCTATGTTCCTAGATATAATTAACTATCAATTTGTGAACCACAAGATTTTTGGAACTAGATGTCAAAGTTTAATGTTTTAAAAATTTGACATTACTTGCCAATAATAAATTTTGCTACCCATTTTTCTGACGTGGCACAATAACGATCTATGTTCCGAGATATAATTAACTATCAATTTGTGAATCACAAGATTTTTGGAACTAGATGTCAAAGCTTAATGTTTTAAAAATTAGACAAGTCATTGAATTGATTACATATTGGTTTGATTTTTCAATGGTTCAATTAATTATTTGTATTGATTGAACTAATAATGATGTTGGTGAATGAAAAAAACAAATCATAAGATCTTTAATTTAATTCGTATTGATTTACCTGAACCCAACCTAGTTGCAGCGATGTTTAATAAAAGTCAATAAAGATATATAATAGCAAAAGTTATTTTGCAACTCTATTAATAATAAAATTAACATGATTTTAACAAATATCAAATAAAAATAAATAATATAATCAAAATTAACGACCTAATCTTGAATAGCATATAAATCTTTGAATCGTTTAGTAAATGCTAAAGTCATATGTATTTTTTTTTTAATTCATAAGAGAATCATCAAACTGAATTGGTTAATTCAATTTAATTCTGATTGGTTAATGCTAATTTTAACTGATCAATCTCATCAATATGGCATTGATTTCTGATTAAATCAAGAAATCTAATCTAATTTTTAAAGCATTAAATGAACTGCATTGAAACCACTGCCAAAGACAACCTTACAACCAGTGTGACAGCATGCAACAAGTGGGACCAATGGAGATAGAACGAGATAAAATCACATATAACATTATATTAAGTAGCTGACTCCTAGTATAGGGAAAGACACCTTTTTGGCCAAGGAAAGGAATCTAGCTTTCGGTTAGCTAAATTGCGACAGATCATTTTGACACATTTAGGAGCATACTCTCATTGGAGAAGAGAAAAGATGAAAGAAAAAGAAAGAAAATTGATTTTGATTTTAGAGGTCATCAATCACATAAGGACTTTCTCTAAGTGGATATGTGCAAGTACATTACGATGGTTTAAAGAAATGTGTGTTGATTCTCTTTCATGGAATTAGACTTAAGGAAATCGACGGGTCATTCCATGACCCTTATCTTTTACGTGTACGAGATCAAGAGATTAAGCAAATTGATAACCCTATACTGACTTTGTATGGAGGAGACAAACTCCACAGTCATGCAAAGCACGAGTGTGGGAAAGGTCTTTTGTAAGTGGGTAGAGGTAGCCATCCTCCAACCTATTTACATGAATGACTCTTATATGGATCTTGCATTAAGGGAGAGATCCAAAGATGCCTAGCATACTCCAAGTCTACTTAAAAATGGAATCGTGAAATATTAAAAAAGATGCCACTAAGACATAGACTCGCTACGTGTGTGTGTGTGTATATGTATATATGATGTGCTGTGGTCTATAGCATCATAGACAATGATGGAGCCTACGAAAGCATAGAATACCTAAATGGTTAAGTATCTAATTCTTCCATTAGAATGAAGAAATAGGGCAGATACAGAAATGTAGATGCCTCCTAAAAAGAAAAGAAAGCTGGTACTTTTTGTCTATCGTCTACATCTCATTAAACAACTTTGCTCATATTTTGACCCTAACCAGTCCTTCAAGGATGTAAATTGGAAAGTGAGGACTAGTGATGCCACAAATGAATTTTCATTAGTGTCAACAAGCACATTTGGATATTTATTTTACATGTGATTTTTATTTCTGCTGGTTCTCATAATTGAGCTTAGACAACAACTTGTGCAAGCACATTGACAATGATGTACGTTGATATGGTGGGTTAGGTTGAAGTGTTATCTATGAGTAATGATTGCCTTTCTCATTCTTGTTTCCTTCTAACCTTAAAAAAGAAAATTGTTTTCCACAAGAATGCATGATAGCATCCTTCATTTTGTGGACATCTTGTAACATGCGATGATAAGGTTCCTGGCTCCCTGACCATGATAGCAATCCTCTTTGTTGAAATAACCAGAATTATTTCAAGCCCTCATCTTGCAATCTAATGCAATAGCAAAGATTAAAGTTCTAATGCAATAGCATTGAGAGCCCTAGAGTAAAGGTACGTTCTTCTACAACAAATGGGTGAAATTCCTAGATCATGGTAGATTCACAATGAAATAGCAAAGCTTAACGTTCTAATGTAATATGTAATTTGTGAGAAATAGGCCATTGACAATACTTCAAGATTTTAGCCAAGATAAACTATTATAGGAATGGATTAAGAATTTCAAAGGTGAACAAGATGAGGAACTACTCGAGTTCTATTATGACTGTTGCGTCAAAAATCGTCGTAAAAATACCACGTTGTAGTATAGCGACGAAAATCAATGCGACATTTAAATTTATAATCTTGAAAAATGTGAGTCCGAAGTTATTTGGAGGAAACAAGTTTAGCAAATCAATTCACTAATCATAGTAATTAAGAATAATTATGGCGGTGAAATCAAGAATAAAAAAATGATATTCACTGTAGAGCAAAACTGTATCTCAACTGTCAAGGAGAAAATATAAAAAGAATGGGTTAAAAATAGTCGTTGGAACTACCAAATTAACCCTATAATTTAAGCACAAATCTCAGCAGTACCAGAATTAAATAACCTAATAGTATCATAACATAACCACTAATCTACACAAATAAAATCTCCATAGTGCAACCAATCAGACGTTGAATATGAGGCATAGATGCCTTAAGTCTCCAACAGCACAAGGAATGAGCTTGCGAATGACTAAGTGTTGAGCGAGGGGGGTATGAATCCCAATGCAGTACAGTGCAAAATCCCCTTCCCTCCTCCTCAGATCTCTCTCTCTCTCTTTCCTAAACCAGACCGAGGTGAACAGTACCGGGTAAATGGATCCAAGCCCAGATCCGTGAGGTGTGAGCACGGGTGATGAAAGTGCACTAGAAGGGCTTGATTAGTGCTAAAGGCGGTAAACAAATCGCTAATTGCAAATAGTGCAGATTTAAGATAAATTCAAACAAACCACAAATGAACACAAAGATTTACAGTGGAAATCCAACCTTGGGAAAAATCACTACCTAGATCTCCCAATCTAGGATTTTGTCCTGAGTCCAACTTGGAATACTAACCGGTATTTATGGGGTACCAAACCCTTTTACAAATCCTCTTGATATCCCAATCAAGAGAAATGTGTACCAAATCCCTTTTCAATCCCTCTTGATATTTCAATCAAGAGCAAACCCCTCTTTCTCAAGAGGAAGGGAACCCACAACCGGAGCCCTCAGATTACAAGTAGATGAAGGAATAAAAAAGAACTAAAAATATAATTTAGCTCCTATGGATAACCCCAATAAGATATGCAATTAATTGTATGAACTAGCTATCTAGGAGACTAAAGTGAACTCCCTTAGTGAATGCGTGAAGGTGATGCTACTGGGAGTTGAGGTGGTTGAGTTCCAAGGAGTGTGGTCTTCAAAGACAAGAGCTCAAATCACTTCCAATGAACACCAAGTGTAGGCTTTAGCCGAATGTGGACCTGAATGCACTTTAGAGTGTATTTTTGGAGTGTTCTTTCTCTACTAAAGAGTGGGAAACCATCTCATATATATAGAGGGGTGAATGAACTAGTTTAGGTGTGCATATGACCTCTCTTCAATGGTTAAAATGTTTCCCAATTGGATTTGCCAATGGCTAACTAATATCTCCAAAAGTACTTTATCTAACATTAGATAAAACTAATCTAACGTTTGGTGAACTATCTAACGTTAGGTACTCAGTTAGGTGCAAAGTTCACTATCTTCTGGAGTCACTCAATTTGTCTCAAAATAGCCTATTTAATATTAGGTAATCTCTATCTAACGTTAGGTCAACTACCTAACGGTAGGTACAAAGATCATTATTCTATGGAGCTTCCAAATGACACCAGCCTTACTACTTAACATTAGGTCTCATATACCTAACGTTAGATGGCCTGTAAAAGGCTTTTTAACTGTCCAAACTAGTTTTGTTGATCCTATGAGGTTTTAGGATGATTCATTAACACCTAAGGATATGTTTTATCATATTTTGACCTATTTAGGCTATGTGTGGTGTTCTTGTGAGAATTGCATATGAGCCTCTTTTGTTTATGCTAATATGAGATCTGATTGGAACTCTCCTTATATTTTAAAGAATATAAAATTACAACTCAATTCCTATAATACAAGGAGACCTAAACTTGAAGAACATGATCTCCTCCTTCCTCTTGGCTTCAGATTTCGTCAAGAGAGCTTTAATCTAAAAATTATTACGACCCAATCCCAGATCCCTACCGGACCAGAGACTAGCTCGCCTCAACTAATCCCAAGACCCAGTCATCCAAAGAGAAATAACCAAAGTAGAAAATATTTCACAACCACGCATGCAATGTAATTAGGTAGAAAATAAATAAGTAGATAGTAAAGGAAACAGAATGAAAAGTCTCACAATATTACATGCCATCACAACTACAACAGTGGAAAGTAGAACAGAAACGTAACAGAAACAGTCATACATATATTGAGTACTCACTACAACAACAGAAGCTCGAAAACAGACTAGCTCCTTCTGCAGTCGGTGGTACTGGCTGCTCAGCTCCCTGACCTGAATAAGGCTACAAAATCCGTGGGTAGCTAATGTTGAGTAGAGTGGTGGTTAAGCCATTTACATGCAATTAACAAAAAAAGGGTAACTAATTAATTATTCATTTCCATTTAGCTTAATTAAGCGATTCTGATTTGTTTATTCTCTTAAGGATCCCTTCATTTCTTGATCTTGCCTGTCTCTCAAGGGAACGATCTTGATTGCAGTCTTTCCCATGATGTAGGATGTACACGTGGTGCTCTCTTGGCCAGGAGAGTCGCCTGTGGTAGTTCTACACCCAGTCAACCACCCTAAGGTCACGGTCGTGATGTAGCGGTGACTACGGCACGCGCGACAAGTGCACGGGTAGCTGCACCACACTAGCACACGATCAGTCATTTCCACTAGTGGGTACGCCTAAAACTACAACACAGAACAACAGATGGGTCTCTGTTCGAGTCGCTAAGTTGGTGTTTGAAAAGTGTCATGTTGTAATATAGTCAAAATAGTGTTCAAACAAATACAATTTTATTACTTGAAAAAGTCCGAGGTCGAACACATGGAGCAAATTGGTATTTAGAAATCAAGATCACAATTTAGAATTAAAAGGATTTGCAATAGTAGCAGTAGCATTGTGCAAAAATATGGGAGTAAAATGGTGATGTAGATCACCAAATACTCCTACAATATCACCAAATAACTCAATGTATTTGCAATGAAATGAAAGTGATGATCTGTCGTCTGATGAAGGAATCAGACGACTTAAAGTGTCTAATCCTTCTTTTCTTCTTCTCTATCTCTACCTTTAACTTCTTTGAGGTCCTTTTCTTCTTTAGCTTCTGGCTTCTTCTTCTTCTTCTGCGATCCTTTTCTTTCTCTTCAGCTTCTTCAATCTTGCTTCTTCTTCTTCTTTCTTTGCCTTTGCCTTTGCGAGCCTTCTCTTCTTCTTCTTCTGCCTTCAACCCTGACCTCCCCTTCTTCCTCTGAATTGGCTAAGTGTTGGCCAATGGCCCCTATAGCAAAACCCTACCCCTACCCGCGCGACACTCCTCTCTTTCTCTCTTAGGATCTGCTCTCCCAAAGCCACATAGGTATTCGGGTAATCGGGTCGGGTGCGTACCCGGGACCAGGCCCATCGCCATGCGGTAGTGGGCGAGGAGTGTAGGCCGGGTCGGGTTAGCCAGGTCTGCGGAGGCAGTGTCACGGATGAGATCGGGTATGGGTGAATGGGACCTCACCCCGTGGTACTAAGGCGAAGAGCCTATGACAACTTTTCAATTTATGCAGGTGCGAGTGTCCCTTCGTTTCCGAGGTGGGACTATTCGTGCCCCCTTTTCTCACGCACTTGCAGTAGAGAGTGATGCTTCCAATTGCAGCTGCTACTAAGGCTTTCGATTGGAATTGAAGGCCTGGGACTGTGCGTAGGAGTCTTTCGCGCATCCTGGGAGTGTCAGCCTGGGCTTGGTAGCACCTAGAGTGGCTTCAAGCAAGCTTCAAGCTTGCTCGCCATTGGCGGATGGGACCTGAACTTTTTCCTGGGAACATTTTGAGTGTGGCATCAAAGAGTAGGACTTTTTGACCAGGGAAAAAGATATTTCTGGATATGTGCTTGTCGTGAAAGGCTTTAACCCGCTCTTTGTAAATTCATAAGTTCTCATACACGTTGTGGTGTAATTCATCGATCTCGCTCATTTGAAGCTTTCTGTGGGTTCCTGCCTTAGAACGATCGAGATTGCAGTTCCGTACTTCCCAATAGGCTTTGTGCTTCAATTCGACGGGGAGGTGACATGCCTTCTCGTACACTAATCTGAAGGGAGACATACCTAATTGGGTTTTGTGGGCGGTCCTATATGCCCACAAAACTTCCGGAAGTCGGGATGACTAGTCTTTCCTGTTAGGTCGAACAGTGACCTAGAGGATTTTCTTGATCTCCTGATTTGATAGCTCAGCTAGACCGTTGGTTTGGGGGTGATAAGGAGTAGAGATTCGATGTGACACCCCGTATTTGGTCATCAGTGACCTGAACTGAGCATTAGTGAAATGGGTCCCTCCATTAGAGATTATAACACGTGGAATCCTGAACAGAGAAAAGATGTTCTGATGAATAAATTTGATAACCACCTTATGATCATTGGTTCGGGTCGGAATGGCTTTGATCCATTTGGACATGTAGTCAACAGCGAGTAGAATGTACTCGAAGCCGTCCGAAACAGGAAATGGTCCCATAAAATCAATCCCCCAGACATCGAAGATTTCGCATGTGAGAATCGGATGTAAGGGTATCATATCACGATAGCTCATGTTGCCTAAGGTCTGACAACGAGTGCATGCCTTGCAGTAATTGTATGTGTCTTTGAAAATCATGGGCTAATAGAAGCCACACTAGAGGACTTTAGCTGTAGTTTTATGACTTGAGAAGTGTCCACCGCATGCCTGGTCATGGCAGAAGGATAAGATGCCTTGAATTTCCGCTTCCGGGACACATCGTCGAATGATTTGATCAGCACCGATGCAGAAAAGATATGGGTCTTCCCAAAAGTAGTACTTAGCATCGGAAAGCAATTTGTCCTTCTTGACCTTCGGCTAATCGGATGGGATTTGATGTGATGCCAGGGTGTTTACTAGATCAGAAAACCATGGAAGCCCTGTACTGATAGTCAGGAGGTGCTCATCGGGAAAATGTCCCGTAATGGGTTTGGAAGGGTCGATAATGTCAAAAGGAAGGCATGACAAGTGATCAGCTACCACATTCTATTTTCCCGCCTTGTTATGAATCTCGAGGTCAAACTCTTGCAATTGAAAGATCCAATGGGTTAGTCAAGGTTTCGCGTCCTTCTTCGCAAGGAGATGCCTCACAGCTATGTGATCAGAATAAATGATAGATAACATAGGAACCCGGAAGATACGATCTGAATTTTTTTAAGGCAAATACTATGGCTAGCAGCTCTTTCTTAGTAACTGTGTAGTTACGCTGAGCCTCGTCAAGTGTCTTACTAGTGTAGTAGATGACCACGGGTTTCCCCTCAATTTTCTGCCCAAGTACCGCTCTTACAGCGAAATCAGATGCATCGCACATGATCTCAAAGGGTTGAGACCAATCAGGGGACTGTATGATCAAGGCTTGGGTAACTCGATCACGTAGGAGTTCAAATGCCTAAGTGCATTCCTTGGAGATTTCAAAAGGAACATCCTTAGATAGTAGATTAGTCAAGGGGCATGCGATCTTTGAAAAATCAGGAATGAATCGACGTTAAAAATTGACGTGCCTTAGGAAAGATCGGATGTCCTTGATCGAGCTAGGAATAAGGAGTTTGGAAATCAGATTCACCTTGGCTTGATCAACCTGGATGCCTTTTTCTGAGATGAGATGTCCCAGGACAATTCCTTTAGGCACCATGAAGTGGCTCTTTCCCCAGGAAAGAACCAGATTCACGTCAATGCACCGCCTGAGGATCTGAACCAAGTGCAGGAGGCAATCGTCAAATGATTTGCCAAACACTGAGAAGTCATCCATGAAGACTTCCAGATAATCACCTACCATATCTGAGAATACGGCAAGAATGCACCGCTGAAAAATAGCGGGTGCATTACAGAGACCAAAAGGCATCCTTTGGAACGCGTACATCTCGAAGGGGCAGGTGAAAGTGGTCTTCTCTTAGTCCTTAAGATGGATTGCCACCTGGTTATAACCGGAGTACCCGCTAAAAGGCAGAAGAATCTATTTCCTGCTAGTTTTTCGAAGATCTGATCAATAAACGGTAGTGGGAAATGATCCTTCTTCGTGGAGGTATTGAGTCTTCTGTAATAAATGTAGACTCTCCACGAATTTGCCACACGGGTCAGTATGATTTCTCCGATCTCAGTTGTGATCATGGTGAGTCCTGCCTTCTTAGGCACGACCTGGATTGGACTCACCCACCGACTGTCGGAGATCGGGTAGCTGATCCCAACATCTAACCATTTGATGATCTCCTTTTTCACGACTTCCTGTAGATTAGGATTAAGAGGTCTTTGCATTTCACGGGAAGGTCGTGTGCCCTCTTCAGTGTAGATGCGGTGTGTGCAGTAAGAGGGAATAATGCTAATCAAATCATCGAGAGTCCATCTAATGGCTCTTCGATGTTGCTAGAGAACGGCAATCAGATAGAATTCCTAATCAGGTGTGAGTCTGGAGTTGATAATCACAGGAAATGTCTGATTGGAACCCAAAAAGGTGTACTTTAGATAATCGGGAAGAGGCTTAGTTCCAAGATAGGGTTATCAGCAGTAGCGGGTGGTTAAGGGTGTGCGTCAGGAGCAAGGGAATTAGTTGTGGGTGTGTCTAGGTTAAGTTCGGACTCCTCTGATTGGGGGTTTTGATCCTCTTGTGGTTGATCAGAAGTAGTCATGTTTTCCTCGATATACTGATTGTCAACCATAGCCTTGATATCACATATCTTTTCTATAACTCCGCAATTAATCCCTTGTTGGGCCTTAAAGATGTCGATCTTTAATGTTTGGTTCCCAAATTTCAGTTCAATTTGATCCTCCTCACAATTAATGTTGGCCCTAGCAGTGGCCAAAAAGGATCTCCCTAGTATGATTGGTGTGTTTTTCAGATTTTCTGGGGCATCCATATCCAAGACTATGAAATCCACCGGGAAATAGAAATCCCAAACCCTAACAATGACATCCTCAAGAACTCCTTTAAGTGACTTAATAGATCGGTCTGCCAACTGTAATGTCACCTTTGTCGGTTTGAGCTCAGATACCTCAAGATGGTCAAATAGGGATGTAGGTATTAGGTTTATGGAGGCTCCTAGATCCAATCAAGCTCTATCAAATTGGATATCACCAATTATACAGGAAATTAGGGGAGTATCTGGGTCTTTTTCCTTAGGTGGGAGTTTTCTCAAAATGACAGAGCTGGCTTACTCTGACAATACGATTGGGCTCCCACTTGTGGTTCACGACTTACGCTTAGGTGTACACACGTCTTTCAGAAATCGTGCGTAAGCCGGTACGTGGCGAATCGCATCCATCAAGGGGATGTTTATATAGACATGCTCAAAGAGCTTGACCAGGTCTTCTTCAGGTGCCATGAGTTTGGTTGTCCTCTTTCCCTTGGTCAAGGCCTCGGGAAATGGAACCTTGGATGGTTCCTCTAGAATAGGTCTAGGTTCTTGATCTGGGACAAGGGTATCCTGGATGACTATCTTAGGGTTTGGGTTACTACCAGGCTGTAAGTGGCTTGGGTAAGGTGGGTCTTGCATTGCTTTGCCACTACGGGTTGTTACTGAATTCAGTCCTGCCTGGCTTGGGTTTGGTGTAGGTAAAATAGGTGGCTGCTGCGGAAATCCCAAGTACGATGTTGAAGCTTCCATCCCGTCGAGTGATGGAGCAGAAGGGGCCTGATGAATCATGTGAGCTTGGCCTGGATTTGGGTTCATAACATGACTCTGGTTCGACACGTTATTTGGATTCGGTAGAGGTTGCGAAGGGAGTGTGCCAGGTTGGCGGGAATTCACCATCTGGGTGAGTTGATTGCGATCCTCTGTGATCTCGTCTTTATGCTGTTTTTGCATAGTCGCATTCGTCTTTTGAATGTCAGCCAGAATCTGAAGGATAAGAGTCATTTGATCTGTTTGAGTTGGCCCGGATTGATTGGTGGGGTTGGACCGAGGCTGAGGCGGCTGATATGGATAAGGAGCTTGTGGACAAGGTTGATATGGTGGTCTCTGATTCTGATTGTTTCTCGCCCACAGGAAATTAGGATGATTCCACCATCCAAGGTTATAGGTATTAGAGAATGGGTCATTCTAGATGGCGTTGAGGTCCTCGCTGGTCTGAGGCACCTCAGAAAAGTCAGAGTACGAGGGTTCAGAGTTCCCCCAACTAGAGTAGGTAGGATCGGAGTTTCCTCCTGTCCTAGAGTCAGACGGGGGTGGATACGGGTCCATCCCTTGAGAAGATAGGTGGTAGATGTTATGCACAGCTTCCCTCCCAAA
The DNA here is from genome assembly GCA_037157565.1 of Thalassia testudinum. Classification (NCBI taxonomy): domain Eukaryota; kingdom Viridiplantae; phylum Streptophyta; class Magnoliopsida; order Alismatales; family Hydrocharitaceae; genus Thalassia; species Thalassia testudinum. Next base: position 20,916,118 of record JAZHRO010000013.1, read on the forward strand.
GGGGGGTTGTGCTAATGGGTTTTGCACACAGGTGGCTCACTGTAGATGTCGAGTTAGCTCATCCACCTTCTTCTCAATTATAGAGACCTTGTCCAAACGACTGGCCATCAATTCCAAGTCGACAGAAGAGGTCAGGCCCTACATCTCATGTGCTCCCTTTGGATTCGTCGATGCACGGGCATTCGTCCGATCAAATAAGCCCATGGAGTCATTATTGATGGAGTTCTCGCACATATTCTCGAGAATCTCCCACACAGTGTCTTCGTGTTGACCCATGATATTTCCTCCGCAAGTTGCATTGACGAATAAACGGATATCTTCACGGAGTCTTTGGTAAAAAAACTGAACTTGTTCCCATTTAGGAACTCCATGATGGGGGCACTTTCATATGAGATCTAGGAATGATCCCATGCTTCATGAAGTGGTTCTCCAAGCTACTGTGTGAAGTGCGTGATCTGGTGTCGTAAAACATTCGTCCGACCAACTGGGAAGAACTTTTTCAGAAACTCGGATTGTAGTTCAACCCATGTGTTGATTGGACGCGCTTGAGTCTGATATCGGTGAGCTGCTTTGTCCATGAAAGAGAAGGAGAATATTTTCATGAGAAGAATGCCCCAATTTTGGACATTTGACCCGAAGGTCTGGGCCAGATGCTAGAGTAGTTTGATATGCTGGAAAGGATCCTCGGAATTGAGCCCATGAAATTTTGGAATAGCATGAATCATGTTGGGCTTGAGTTCAGTATCAGGACTTCCAGCCGGGATTTGGACTCGAGGTTCGATCATCACCACAGTGGGATTGTAATGATCTCGCATCATAGGACGCTTCGGTGGATTCACAAAGGCTTGGAATAAATCATTAAGGCGCTGAAGTTGATTCTCACGGTTATTCTCTTCTTCTACGGGTTGTGCCATGATGATGGATGAACGAGAATTAGGTTTAGATGAATCAAAAGAGATGTCTATGTGATGGGGTTGCTGCGCAAATACAGAAGTCGAGGCCTGGCTTCGACGAGAGTGAATAACTAGAGGAGGCCTCAAGGATGGTCTTAAGGACCTCTTACCAAACATGCACCAATGGTCTGGATGAGAGTAGAATGTGATGGACCCAATCAAGACACCTAAAAATTTTGGATGACTATAGAGGTTTGGGGTGGATGATACCCCTTAGTCAGAAAGTCGTCCACCTAAGAAATACCAGAGCAGCCAGAGAGGGAGAGTCCCACAAAAACCCATACATGGTAGAGTGCCCCCACAGGTTACAGGGTTTCCCTCACCCGACCTCGCTTGTCACTGGTGTTCCAGGTAGACCAGAATGGGGACTTGATCTCTTAAGTCTACCAGTTTTATTCAAGAGCAAGGGTGCTTAGGATTTCACTTGAACTTTAGATGTATTGAGTGTAAAAAGTGACCTAATTTCAAGATTGGTTGACCCAACAAGGTGGGTTAACTTCACCTATTTGTCCTTTGAGTAGTTTTAGGTCCCTCTTTTAGGATTCAAGTGAGATTACGAGCCTGATTTTTAGGGTTTGCTTGAATAGATCAATTCAACCAAGGCTTAGGCACACATCATTTTGGAAAGTTAATTCTTGCTTATGTAGGTGTGTCTCTAAAACCCTAACTTGGAATCCTTAATTGGCTCTAATTTTGGTCCACTTTGGTTTGCCGAATGTGGTATCTAGGACTCAAACAAGAATGTGGTAGCCCTAGTTACCTTAAATGGGTGCACAAATCAGGTTTGGTTGTTGAAATCAAATCAGGCAACTTGATGAATTATTTATGAATGGAAAGCAAGTAGCTGATGAGAACCTCATCATGAGCCATAACTAGCTCATTTTGACCTAATACAGAGAATAAAAGCTCTTACATAACCTTAGAAAGGCTTGGCTCAGAGAGATTCTGAGTTTGCAAGGAAAACATAAACTGAGGGGTAAAAATGAAATTTCACCAATCCAATCTGAAAATAGTGTAACTTAGGGCCCAAACATAGGTCAAAACAATCTAATAAGAAGAAAAGTGGGATGAGATGACTCAATAAGGGCTACAGCAACCCCAAAGAATTAAATGACAGCCTATAACCCTAAAAACAAATCCACTTCAATTCACGTGGTTCGAGGTAAGGTAAAAATCAACTAAACCCTCTAAAATTCACATAAAAATAATCTATAGGGTTTAGGACTTTCAATTTGGCCTTAGGAACCCATTTTGACCTACATTGAGAATCATAACCAATTAACAACTTAATTTGGATTTTTGCGTAAATTGACTGGTCAAACAAGGTTTAAGCTAGAAATAAAATTCACCATCAGAATCCTTAGGTCCTAATTAGTCATGCATAAAAACTTGGGCCTAAGAAGAAACCTTCTTGACCAACTTTACACTTTGGTCCTTATATATTTACCTTTTGACCCTCAACTTTTGAACCCTCGCATTTTGGCCCCTAACTCTCCTTCGTTCTTTGCGTTTAGGTTCCTCCTGCAAGACCTGCGCAGCACCATGCTCCGGCGACCTTGCGCGAAGCATGGCGCCGCGCAGGGTGAGGGAGGGGCCCTGGCAAGTCAATGGGGGGTACCCTGCGTCGTCAGCCACCGCAAGGACACCCCCCTGGGTACTGCGACCGCCCATACCGCCCGTGCGAACGCACGGACGGTATGGGTCTCCTTCCTCCGGCATCCTTCGGTGAGGGAGACATGTCGTCTCCCTCCGCCCTCCTCTCTGATTCCGTCCCTATAAATACCCCCGTCGCTCCGCCGTTCCAGGGAGCTCGGATCTGACGGAGACACCCCCCTAAATTCCTCCCTTCCCACTCCGACAGATGCCCCCTTGCTCCGGCGGCCATCTCCTCCTCCTCCTCGTCGCCCTGCCGCACTACTAGCAGCAGGGTTACCTTCCCTCGATCCTTCCGCGTCACGCCGCACCCAGCTGGCGCCTCTCCGGTCCCTTCCTCGCCGCCGCCCCTTCCTCTGGGCAATTTCTTCTCCGGCGACAGTCGATACGACTGTCGTCTGTGCCAACCCCCCCTCGTCCAGCTTAGCAGGTAGAACTTCTCCTCTTCCTCCCCTCTTTCTTTTCCATATTGAAACCCTTACTGTCGGCCCCGATTTCCCACCGATCACCCTCACCTTCTCCACCTCCGGCCAAACTCCGGCGAACCGCTCCCATCGCTCCAGCACCCCACACGGCTCGCCGACCTGTGCATAACCTCCACCTCGTCACCCTGATCCTCTTCCACCCCTCCTCTTCCCACCAAACGCCCTCTGCAGATCCACCAAACACACCCACTTCTCCGCCCGCAGTTTGACCTAGGGCGATCCGTTGGCTCCACCACGCCCACTGCAAACCATCCGACCACCTTCGCCGTGCCACGGCGAAGGTCCCCTGCCTGTCTGATTAGGTCGAGAGGCCATTTTTCTGTGACCAAGTGACTCGCCCGCCGTCGCCATTACTGAGCAGGCAGAGCTCCTTCGCCTGCAGGTGCAGGCACGCCTTCGCCCAGGTTCGACTCCCAGGTTGCGCGGGGCATCTCCGCGAAACGTCCCAGGCTCGCAGTTGGGGCGAAGGCCGCGCGTGAAGCCACGATCGCCCACTGCTCCCTCCATGACGGGCGCTCAATTGGGGTGGGACATTTAGTCCCACCTTGGAACTTCTCAGAGGCGCGCGGACGCATAAAGGCAAAAAGTGCCTTATGCTGTCTGCCTCCTGACCACGGGGTGAGGTCCCTCTCACCCGACCCGGCCTCGTCCGTGACCACGCTCCACGGACCTGGCCCAACCCGATTAAACCGACCTGCACTCCTCGCCCACCACCGCACGCCGGTGGGCCTGGACCCGGGCGCGACTCGTACCCGATTACCCGGTTGCTCTGGGAGAGCTGTCCTAAGAGCAAACTTTGAGAGAAAGAGACGCGCGGGGGAGAGGGGTAGAGTAGGTTTTGCCCTGACTCTGAACTCTTGAGCGTGCAGGCACAGGTGAAGAAGAAGGAAGCTCAGTGAGATACTGTAGTAACAAGAGGTTTAAGTCGTCTGATTTTCAAATCAGATGACGTCCTGAAGACAGGTGAAGGCAAAGAAGAAGGAAGGCGAGGCAGAGGAAAGAGAGGAACATAGAGCAGCCAAGTGAAGACTCTGCAGACATCAGAAGACAAAGAAGAAGAAGAAAAGAAGAGAGAAGGAGCAGCCAAGTGAAGAAACAGAAAGCAGAAGAAGAAGAGCATGGGAGGCAGATTTGAAGCAAGAAAAGAAGAAACAAAGAAAATAAAAAGAAGAAAAAGACAGGATCGTCCAACCAAGAAATAGAGGAAGCAAGAAAAGAAGAAGAAGAAGAACAGAAAGAACAAAAGTCAAAGACAGAGAAAGAAAGAAGAGAAGAAGAAGAAGCCAAACTTTCATATCTCTCTCTCTCTCTCTTTTTTTTGTAATAAAACATGTATATCTCTAGAATACGACTTGCTCCCTGAGTTCGACCTCGAGAGAACTGTATTTTCCGAGTAACAAATATTAGCAAATGATGGCAATAACTATCTGTATTACAACGACTTAAGAAAAGCTAGTTGCTGCCACCGTTTCTCCAGTAGCCCTAATTGATTTTATCCTTTTTAACCTTTTCAGAATAAGGGGCGTAAGAGAGAGAGAGAGTAATCAGAATTTACCTACTCCTGGTGTGTTTATTGTGCGGCTGACTTTCTTCAATGTATCTTCTCCCTAAAACAACCACAGCAAAAGAAATATAGCAAGTTAGAATCTGTATCAGAATTTGTAATCAAGAATTTTAAATTGCCCATTGCTCCTCGTCAACGACATCAAAATGCTCAAGTCGCTAAGTCGGTGTTTAAAAAGTGTCACGTTGTAATATAGTCGAAATAACATTCAAACAAATACAATTTTATTACTCGAAAAAGTCCGAGGTTGAACACAAGGACCAAATTGGTATTTAGGAATTAAGATCATAATTCAAAATTAAGAGGATTTGCAATAATAGCAGTAGCGATGCGCAAAAATATGGGAGTAAAATGGTAATGTAGATCACCAAATACTCTTACAATATCACCAAATAACTCAATGTATTTGTAATGAAATGAAAGTGATGATATGTCGTCTGATTCCAAGTGTCTAATCCTTCTTCTTTTCTTCTTCTCTGTCTCTGCCTTTAACTTCTCTGAGGTCCTTCTCTTCTTTAGCTTCTGGCTTCTTCTTCTTCTTCTTCTACGATCCTTCACTTTCTCTCCAGCTTCTTCTTTAGTCCTTCTTCTTCTTCCTCTTCCTTTGCCTTTGCATTTGTGAGCCTTCTCTTCTTCTCTTCTCTTCTTCTTCTTCTGCCGTCAACCCTGACCTCCTCTTTTTCCTTTAAATTGGCTAAGTGTTGGACAAAGACCCCTGTAGCAAAACCCTACCCCTACCCGCGCGACACTCCTCTCTTTCTCTCTTAGGATCCGCTCTCTCAGAGCCACACAGGTATTCGGGTAATCGGGTCGGGTCAGCTAGGTCCGTGTCGGCAGTGTCACAAAGAAAACCAGGTATGGGTGAGTGGGACCTCACCCTGTGGTACTGAGGCGAAGAGCCTATGACAACTTTTCAATTTATGTGGGTGTGGGTGCCCCTTCGTTTTCGAGGTGGGACTATTCATGCTCCCTTTTCTCGCGCGCCTGCAGTAGAGAGTGATGCTTCTAATTGCAGCTGCTGCTAAGGCTTTCGACTGGAATTTAAGGCCTGGGACTATGCGTAAGAGTCTTCTACGTGTCCTGGGAGTGTCAGCCTGGGCTTGGCAGCACCTGGAGTATATTCAAGAAAGCTTCAAGCTTGCTCGCCAATGGCGGATGGGGTTCGAACCTGAAATCAAGAACATAGACTTTCAGCCACGTCAAAACGCTCAGGGAGGATCGTCGGAGCACGGCGGATGTGTTGGAGGTGGTGGCGTGGCGTGGTAGTGGCCGTGAGTGCATGCCTAGGGCAGACGCTTATGAGTGGGTGTTCTCGGGGGGTGGTTTGGGTGAGTGTCGCGGTGAGTGAAGTGAGGGGAAGTGCTCAGTGAGGTGTGGCGAAGGTTTTGCAAGGGTCGGCGAGTGTTTTGGTGGCTTGTGGAGGTGGGATGGCCTCGCTGGAGGTGGTGTGGCTAACGGTGGCAGCAATTAGCTTTTCTGAAGTCGTTGTAGTACAGATAGTTATTGCCATCATTTGCTAATATTTGTTACTCGGAAAATACAGTTCTCCCGAGGTCGAACTCAGGGAGCAAGTCGTATTCTAGAGATATACATGTTCTATTACAAAAATAAAGAGAGAGAGAGAGAGATGAAAGTTTGGCTTCTTCTTCTTCTCTTCTTTTCTTCTTCTTTGTCTTCTCTTCTCTTTGGCTTTTGTTCTTCGTGTTCTTCCTCTATTTCTTGGTTGGACGATCCTGTCTTTTTCTTCTTTTTATTTTCTTTGTTTCTTCTTTTCTTGCTTCAGATCTTCCTCCCGTGCTCTTCTTCTTCTTTTCTTCTTGCTTCTCTTCTTCTTCTTCTTCTGCTTTCTGTTTCTTCACTTGGCTGCTCTGTCTCTCTTCTTTTCTTCTTCTTCTTTGTCTTCTGATCTCTGCAGAGTCTTCACTTGGCTTCTCTGTGTTCCTCTCTTTTCTCTGCCTCGCCTTCCTTCTTCTTCTTTGCCTTCACCTGTCTTCAGGACGTCGTCTGATTTCTCAATCAGACGACTTAACCCGCGGATGCTACAGTGTTGATTCAGTTCTTCTTCCGCAGTCCTTCTTCTTCTTCACCTGTGCCTGCATGCTTAAGAGTTCAGCATCAGAGGGCAAAAACCTACGCTACCCCCCTCCCCCGCGCGTCTCTTTCTCTCTCAGAATCCGCTCTTAGGACAGCTCTCCCAGAGCAACCGGGTAATCGGGTACGAGTCGCGCCCAGGTCCAGGCCCACCGGCGTGCGGTGGTGGGCGAGGAGTGGTAGTCAAGTCGGGTCGGGTCGGCCGGATCCGCGTGATGAATTCGCGGACGGGCCGGGTGAAGCGGTGTGAGAGGGACCTCACCCCGTGTTCTGAGGCAATAAGCCTACAACACTTTTTCAACTTATATCGGCGCTCCTCTTCGAAGTCTTCCGAGGTGGGACTAAATGTCCCACCCCAATGTGAGCGCCTGCGTGGAGGAAGCAGCGGCAGCGAGAACTTCGCGGGAGGGCTTCGGGCGAGGGCTTCGCCCGAACTGCAGCCTGACACTTCGCGAAGCTACCCCGCGAAGCCTGGGAGTCTGAGCTGGGCGTGGTGTTTCCTGGAGCAGCAGGTCGAAGGAGCTTCACTGCTCAGCATTGGCGATGGCGGGCGCGACACCTCTTCACAGAAGCACGGCCTCTCGGCCTAATCAGATATGTGGAGAACCTTTGCCGTGGCACGGCGAAGGTGGTCGGAGGGTCTGTAGTGGGCGTGGTGGAGCAAAAGGGTCGCCCTAGGTCAAACTGCGGGCGGAGAAGTGGGTGTGTTCGGTGGATCTGCAGAGGGCGTTTGGTGGGAAGTGGAGGGGTGGAAGAGGATCAGGGTGAGGAGGCGGAGGTTATGCACAGGTCGGAGAGCCGTGTGGGGTGTTGGAGCGATGGGAGCGGTTCGCCGGAGTTTGGCCGGAGGTGGAGAAGGTGAGGGTGATCGGTGGGAAATCGGGGCCGACAGTAAGGGTTTTCAGTATGGAAAAGAAAGAGGGGAGGAAGAAGAGAAGTTTTACCTATTAATTTGGACGAAGAGGGGTTGGCGCAGGCGACAGTCGTATCGACTGTCGCCGGAGAAGAAACTGCCCAGAGGAAGGGGCAGCGGCGAGGAAGGGACCGGAGAGGCGCCAGCTGGGTGCAGCGTGACGCGGAAAGATCGAGGGAAGGTAACCCTGCTGCTGGTAGTGCGGCAGGGCGACGAGGAGGAGGAGGAGAGGCCGCCGGAGCAAGGGGGTGTCTGTCGGAGTGGGAAGGGAGGAATTGAGGGGGTGTCTCCGTCAGATCCGAGCTGGGAAGAACGACGGAGCGACGGGGGTATTTATAGGGGCAGAATCAGAGAGGAGGGCGGAGGGAGACGACGTGTCTCCCTCGCCGTAGGACGCCGGAGGAAGGATACCCATACCGTCCGTGCGTTCACACGGCCGGTATGGGTGGGTGCAGCGCTCAGGGGGGTGTCCCTGCGGTGGCTGACGACGCAGGGTACCCCCCATTGACCTGCCAGGGCCCCTCCCTCACCCTGCGCGGTGCCATGCTCCGCGCAAGGTCGCCGGAGCATGGCGCTACTCAGGTTTTGCAGGAGGGACCTAAACGCAAAGAACGAAGGAGAGTTAGGGGCCAAAATGTGAAGGTTCAAAAGTTGAGGGCCAAAAAGTAAATATATGAGGACCAAAGTGTAAAGTTGGTCAAGAAGGTTTCTTCTTAGGCCCAAGTTTTTATATATGACTAATTAGGACCTAAGGATTCTGATGGTGAATTTTATTTCTAGATTAAACCTTGTTTGACTGGTCAATTTATGCAAAAACCCAAATTAAGTTGTTAATTGGGCATGGTTCTCAATGTAGGTTAAAATGGGTTCCTAAGGCCAAATTGAAAGTCCTAAACCCTAGAGATTATTTTTCTATGAATTTTAGAGGATTTATTTAATTTTTACCTTACCTCGAACCACGTGAATTGAAGTGGGTTTATTTTTAGGGTTACAGGCTGTCATTTAATTCCTTAGAGTTGCTGTAGCCCTTATTGAGTCATTTCATCCCACTTTTCTTCTTATTAGGTTGTTTTGACCTATGTTTGGATCCTGATTTACCCTATTTTCAGATCGGATTGGTGAAATTACATTTTTACCCCTCAGTTTATGTTTTCTTTGCAAACTCAGAATCTCTCTGAGCCAAGCCTTTCTAAGGTTATGTAAGAGCTTTTATTCTCTGTATTAGGTGAAAATGAGCTAGTTATGGCTCATGATGAGGTTCTCATCATGGTGGCCGGAGATGGAGGTGATGGAGGTGCGAAGGGTGATAGTAGGCGATTTTGAAAGATAAAAGGCAGAGAAGAAAGTAGAGGGAACAGAGAACTTAGTTAGGAGGTCAAGGGATGAAGGGGGGAAAGCGAAGATGTCGAGTTTGGTATGGCTGACGCCGGAGATGAAGGTGGCTCCGGTGAGGTGGGAACAGCGAGGATGAAGAGGGAGTGGCGCTTGCTGGTATGGCAAGATGAGGACGAAGGTAGGGAGGAGGAATCCACCGCAGGAATGGTGGTCAGACGACGAGAAGGAGCAGTGAAGGTCGTCGTACGTCGAGGAGCCTTCGGTTGTGAGGGGAAGAGAAGAATTGGGGGTATTCACGACCGAATTCGAGCGTGAAGATGTCAGGGTGATGTGGGCTTCTTTAAATAGGACTTTGAAGGCGGTTAGGGCTTGGGAAGCAAGCTTCCCAAGCTAGGAAGGTCGTCGGAGTTGGGAGTCGTTGAGATACCTAAATCTCTCTTGCGTTCGTATGAGAGATTGAGAAGGAATCAAGGCTCATTAATATGTTCAGATGGGAGAGAATTTCTCAGAGGATCTCCCTTCCATTTTGGAGGAGATTATCTGAGAAATCAAAGAGATCTTCTCTGTTAAAGGTCACCGGAGTAGGTTTCCTTCGCAATAATGGCGGAGGGACCTACTTGTGAAGACGATGAGAAAGTTGGGAGGCTAAATGCAATGATTTTTGAAAGTTAGGGGTAGAAATGTAATCAGACAGGACCGTTTTGCAAACTAGGTCAAGGAAAACTCATCTTGGGTCCAAATTTTGGTACAAACCTAATTTAGACCTAAGGAATCCAATGGTGAAGTTGGATTTTGGTTTTGAAGATATTTGACTTGGTAATTTATGCAAAAACCTAAATTAGGGTAAATATCTATTTGAGATCCATTTTAGGTCAAAATGGATTCTAATGGTCAAATTGGAGGTTCTAAACCATAGAGAATATTTTTCTATGATTTTTAGAGGATTTAAATAAATTTTATCCTTACTAGAACCTTAGTTAATTAAGTGGATCTGTTTTTAAGGTTTCAAGAAATTATTTAATTCATAGAATACACACAAACCCTTTTCTGTCAAATCCAACCCACTTGTTATCTTATTAAGATCATTTGGCCTTTGTTTAGCCCTTAAGAAAACCCGTGATTGTACTGCATTGATAAAATTACAGTTTTACCCCTTGTTTCTTGTGTTTCTCTCAGAAAGGTTATGCAATGAGTTATGACCTTAGTTGGTTATGTAGGAGCATTTATTCTCTTCATTGATTTAAAATGAGCTAGTTAGGGCTCATGATGGTGGTCCCATCATACCCCCATGCGTAGCTTTTACTAGTCCCTTAGCAAAATTTCAAGGTATTAACTTTGATTCTAGACTATGAAATCTTTTGATGCTAAAAAACTATGATGTGTGCTTTCTTTTGTCGATTAGGTTAGAATGCCGATAGTAGGCCTAGAGGTACTCAAGTACCAACCAAGATCCTGACCTAACCAGCTCTAGCCTCAATTTGTTGTGAAGGTTTTTAAAGCCCACAGGAACTATCCTAAGGTTTGTTGAACTCCGCGGTTAAAGCACCCATACTTGTAATATATTTTAGCCTTGGTTAAATTGTTTTATCAACCTGGCCCGCCCAACCTGCAAAATGGTCAAGCTTGGGCTTCAATTGTTTTATCCTGACTCGACCTCGCTTGACCCTCTAACTGACCCAATTTTAAATGGGTGGACTTGGGTCTCTAGTTTACAACCCGACACGACTTGGCCCGCAAATCATTAATATTTAAAATCAAGAATTCCAAAAGTCTTAACTTGTAAGTCCAACAATTCCAGTCCCATTCATTGGATGTTAAATTTTTCATCTATTTAACCATTGTCTTGCTTCTCCAAAATCTTCACCCCTTTCCAAGTACCATACGAGACGTCCAATAACCACCATCTAAAATTCTGAGCCATCTATTTAACCTGAGATACGAGAACCATCTATTGAACCAACAACCACCTTCTAACTCTTCCACTGCCTATTCTTTTATCATATTTTTTTAAATTATGAATCAAGGACCTTATTATACCCATATAAGCACATTCAATTAAGGGGAAACATGGGACAATATACTTGATAATTAACACAGTACAAAGTAATAGATTGGAAGCTGTTAATGGGGATTAAGATTGAATTGCTAGAATAATAACATAGGATTACTTATATTCTTTCTAAATTCCATATGATTTATAAATTTTCTAGGTTTTGTTTTTATGGATGATGAATACTTTTGAAACTTAAGTACTTTATTTTTTATATGAATGATGAACCTTCGTGGGTTGTATGACATTTTAACTAAAGTAGATTTGGTTCTTATTGTTCCTTTCACTTATGATATTTTTTTAGCATGGCTATATTTATGTTTCTATATTTATGCTTTTGATCATTCGTGTTGTATCCTTGTTCATGTTTGTTGATGAGAGCCTCATCATGAACCATAATTAGCTCATTTTGACATAATAAAGAGAATAAAAGCTCCTACATAACCTAGAAGAGGGCTTAATTGGAGAAATAAGTGCTCTGAGAAGAAAAAATGAAATAAAGGTTAAAACTGCAATTTTACCATTGCAGTACATAAATGGGATTTCTCAGAGGCAAAACATAGTTCAAAAGGTCTAAATAAGATAAAAAGTAGGTTGATTCAATCAGAAATGGGTTCATGTGCAATTTAGGAATTAAATGACATTTGGTAACCCTAAAATAGACCCGCTTAATTCAACAAGGTTTCGGTCAAGATAAAAATCAAGTAAACCCTATAAAATTCATGTAAAAATATCCTCTAGGGTATAGAATATTCAAATTGGCCTTTGGAACCTAGTTTGACTTAAAATAGGGTCCTAGCTCATTAATTGACCTAATTTGGATTTTTACGCCAAATGTCCATTTAAACGGGGTGAAACATAAAATCCAACTTCACCATTGGATTCCTTAGATCCAAATTAGGTTTGTACCAAAATTTGGACCTCAAAGGAGGTCATCTTGACCTACTTTGCAATTTAGTACACCCAAATCACATTTTGGTCCCTAACTTTTGAAAATCATCACAGAGAGCTCCCTAACTTCCTCGCCACCTTTGCAATCAGGTCCTTGCCCCATTATTGGGACAGAATCCTTCTTCGGCGAGGATTAGAGAGGGAATACTCTCTGATTCCTCAGAGATCCCCTCCCAGAAATGGAAGGGAGATTCTCTGAGGAATTCCCTTCCATCTGAAGCCAGTCAAGATCCCTGATTTGATCCCAATCTCTCGTGCGAACGCACGAGGGATTTGGGTATCCACCCACTTTCCTTCTCCGGTGAGCCGTCGGAGACAAAGGCGTGCCCTCCAAGCTCTGAACACATGGCCCAATGCCTATAAAAGAACCCCCAAACCCAGCCGCTCAATTTCAGCTCGACCTGGCCGGGGTTTCACCTCAGATTCGTCTCTTCCTTCCCGGCCAGGGAACCCAGCGAGCTTCGGCAAGCTCCCTTTCCTTTCCTCTTCGCTCTGCCACAAAACCAGTGGCAGAGACTTCTTCCTGATTCTCCTCCGCGTCGCGCAATACCCGTGCACGCTGCCTCAGACCCGTCGTCGTCGCCGTCCTCCCCCCACTGGGCATCTTCTTCTCTGGCGACAGCAGGTACAGTCGTCCGCCTCTCCGTCCCCTTCGTCCCTACAATTAGGTTAGAACTACTCCACAACTTCCCCTCTTTCTTTTCCCCATTCTATTTCACTCAATTGACCCCTCGACCGCCGCCGTCCACCGTCACCTTCCTCATCTCCGGCCACCCTCCGGTGAGGCGCTCTCGTCGCTCCGTAGCCCCACACGCCTCTCCGGTCGTCGCAAAAGTTCCGCCTCACCACACTGAACACACTCCGCCCCTCCACTGCCCCGCTACACCTCCACAAGGCACCCCCGAATACACCCATCCACCCGGCCACAGGGCGACCTAGGCACGCATGCCTAGGCCGCCCCGCGGCCTGCCACCTTGCCCTTCACCTTCGCCGTGCCACGGCGAAGGTCCTCCGGTGATCTGATTAAGCCGAGTGGCTTGTTTTGTGTTTGACAGTTTTCAAGCCCCTGTCGCCATTGACGGCGACGCGAAGCAACTCCAGGCTTTAGGATGGCTAGGCTTCAGGTGCAGCTGACTCGGGCAAGCTTGGGCAATCGACGAAGAGCGTTCTGCGGGCGCGCACGAGAGCAAGGCGGGACTGATAGTCCCACATCGGCAATCTACGAGGCGCAGGTACGGTTTAAATTGATTTTGTGTTATTCACTCGTCGCCTCCGAAAGCACAGGGGTGAGGTCCATCACCTTACCCACGCTCGCCTCGTCCGCGGTTTCACCTCGCGGATCTAGCGGGATCTGACCCGACCTTATCTGAGCACACCTCGCGCATCACCCTCACGCCGGTGCGCCTGGTCTCGGGTACGCTACCCGACCCGATTACCCGCGGCTCTGGGAGAGCGTCCTGTGAGTGATTCACAGAGAGAGAGAGACGTGCGGGTAGAGGGACAGGGTAGGTTTTGCTCCTTATGCAGGTAGGCTGAGAGTTGAAGAGAAGAGACTTAGCCGCAGGAAGGAGAAGAGAAGGAGCAGAAGAAGAAGAAACTCTGAAAAAGAGGCTGAGCAAGGCAGAGAAGAAGAAAGGCTGCAGAGAAGAAACAGAAGACCAAGGAAGAAGAAGAAGCCTTCGCAGAAGAGAGAAGAGAGGGAAGAAGAGAGAGACTGTAGAGAAAAAGAAAGGCCAAGACAGAAGAGAAAGAAAGCAAGATCAGAAGAAGAAGAATAATCAAAGAAGGGAAAACACTTTTAAGACGTCTGATCTTGTGATTAGACGTCCAATTTTACTCTTTTGCCTGGATTACTTTTTAAATGCATTTGAATTAAACTTTTGAGTAAATTAGCGTGTTCAATTACATTTGAGATTAGTAGTAAATTCCGATTGCTCCCTGTGTTCGACCTCGGATACTCCGATTTTCGAGTAATAAAAACTTTTATTTGTTGACGACGCTTGATCACCTATACTACGATGCAATAACTGTTAAAACACGATCGAGCCAGTCGCGTCAACATTTGTGTTTAAAACTTTAAAGTACTTTATATTTGACCAATGTGTCAACCCAGGCTTGACTCAACCCTCAAAAACAAGGTTCGGGCTAAACTTATAGGCCCATCGGTCGACCTGACTATGGCTTAGATCAAGGCTTTTGAAAGTTTGATTCGATTGACCTGACTCAGAACCCACTAGATCCGACCCATGGCCAGGTATAGGAGGAGGTCAATGGTGGTGCTGCTCTGTTGCTGATCATGTTGCTCTGCAGTGTGTGCTCTTGTGGTGGTTGGAGGGTGGAGGAGAAGCACGACATGAAGAAGAGACCGATGGTGTTAACAGCGATGTGCGGTGTTTTAATGGGATATTGGTGGCCTGGTGTGGGGCATACTCACATGTGTGTATTGTTGGCTTTATTATGTGAGAAATAGTATATAGAGGTTACTGTTCATGCTCTTTTTGACAAACACGTTGTTGGAATCATGTTCCATATCTTATTTTGGTATTAACAAAATTATTTTGGATTAATGTTTTGATGGAGATTGAAGCAAACAGAGTAAGATGACGAGGAGGCCATGATCACGATGATAGATGATCATTTTCAGATAGAAGTTTATGTTGTCAATTAGATTGGGTTTTTATTTTATTATTAGAATGTATGCCTCTTAATAAAGAAATAAGAATTAGTTCATAAAAATCATATAGAGATAAATTAGGGTAAAACATTACGATCATTCGATTTATTTCAAAGTACGTATTATTTAAAAGATAGTTTTTTAATGTTTAAAGTATTTGCAAAAATAGGTTAGTAATTAAGTTGTATTCATGTTTAAAAAGGTACTTGTTAACCTACAAGTACCAGTACTAAATTTTTGTATTGGTACATGTGAGTTACATGTTTAGGATTTTTAAAAGAAACAAACCTGTACTCTGCGAGTACTGGTACTCATGATCAGTCCCAGTACTGGAGGCAACGAGTACCGATACCTATGATCAGTACCGGTACAAGTGGGTTACAAATTTGTGTTAAGTATCTAAAATCTAAATTTGGAAGCAACGAGTACCGGTACTCATGATTAGTACCAGTACCCAATAGGTATTGTCTATTACAAGTTAACTTAAAACACAAAACAGTAAGTGATGCTAATACCATCATTTGCCATAACTAGCTTGGATTAGTTGAAATAAAGAGATAAATGCTTTTGAATGATCGCCAAAGGACAGTAATCCCACTCAAGTCCATTTTGTGAAGAAAACATTAAACTAAGGTTAAATCTGTAGTTTTAACATCACATCATAAATGCAGAGTAACCACAGGGTCACCTAGGGGTTAATTAAAGGTCAATTGAGCATTAAAGACTAAAAAGTGGGTCAGCACTGACAGAGACAGGGTTTCACGCATTTCAAGAACCAAAATAGTACATAAAACCCTAATTTCATACCCACTTGAATTAAAGAGGTTCTGGTCAGGATAAAATTTATATAAACCTCTTTAAATTTAAAGAAAAATATTCTAAAAGGTTTGGTACCTTTAGTTTAACCATCTAAACCATTCTTGACCTAGAACAGAATTTTAGATGGGATTTTACCCTAATTGAGCTTCTATGCAAATTTCTCAGTGAAACGTGGTCAAAATTCAAATCCAAGTTCTCCATTCTGTTTCTTGGGTCCAAATTAGGTTAGCACCAAAATTTAGGCTTAATTAGAGTCCATCTTGACCTAGTTTGCAATTAAGTCTTTAAAATCTTTATTCCTTACATCCAAGCCCCAAACTTTTAGATTTATTGCAATTTGGTCCCTAACCTCTCATCGTTCTTCTCAGAATAGTCCCTGCCACCATGAAAGTCTGAAAAGGATCTTCAGAGCTCTCTCACCGGCATTCAATAGAGGCTTTGGTTCTAGAAATCTCAATGAAAAATCCTAAAACTTGGCAAGATTGTTCCTCAAGTTAATTCGCATCGATCAAGCTCTTTCTTGAGGCCAATCATGGTCAGAATTTGCATCGACGAGCTAGAAAAAAAATGAACTCTTTAGGCGACAAGGGCACCTACCAAATGGGCACTACAGAGATCAATTAAGGAGGGAAACCTTATCTGTAAAAGAGGCCGCATTTACCCAAGCCGTCTTCATCTCATTTTTGGCGTGCAAGTACTTCTTTCTTCTTCTTCCGCCACCGCCATTGACGACGACCAGGAGCTTAACCAACCTCCTTTGGCCACTCCCTCAAACAAAGGGGAGAGGGCTTCTCCTCAACACCTTGTCGGACAAAGAAGGCGGCCTAATTACCCCATTGTTAGCTCCATCCTCACCTCCTTCATCCTCAACTCTGGTGTACCTTTGGCAAGCTTCCTCGAGTCTCCTTTCGTCCAATAACGTTAGGGCTTCTCTCTCTCTCTCCTCCAATTAGATTTAGGCTAAATTTTAGGTCCCAATTCCCTCTCCTCCTCCGACTTCGGCAACCACCACCACGACCACCTTCATTGCCGGACTTCCTCCGCCCCGCTCCACCTAAATTAGGTTAGGCAAAAGTTCACGCATAGCTCTACCACACTTTTGCCCAACCTAATTTAACACTTCAACACCTCCACCACCTTCCCCAACTCCGTTCGCTATAGCTCTGTCCACCTTCATGCTCCGACCACTCCACTTCATCTCGCACCAAATCACACCCACCATTGCCTTCGCCACACCAAGGCGAAGGTTTCCAGCCATCTAATTGAGCCTTAGGCCGTGTTCTCTTGCAAGTCGTCATCGCTGTCGCCAGTTGTCTTCCCCTACGCCGTTGGTCGCTGTCCATCACTTGCTACTTCCCCTCCATTGTCAATCAACACGGCCTGACACCATGATGAAGCCCGTACCCTCAGTTGAGGGAGGGTAGACCAGTAGTAGCTACAATCAGGGAAGCATCCACGCTACTTCATGTGAAGGAGGAAGAAGGGGGCTTAGTCCTACCTCATATGCACAGAAACAACACAACATATAAAAGGCAAAAGTGCACAAGGCTGCTTGCCTCGAACACACGGGGGGTGAGGTCCCCCAAGCACGCCCCATGTATGCGCCCTCGCCCACGGTTCATACGCGTGCAGGTCTGGGTTGATTCATTTACTCATTACTGTTCTTGACCCGATAACCCAGTTAGAAAGAGAAGAGATTATTGGAAGGGTCGGAGGTAGTTTTGCACTATTCATGCCTCGGGATTCGTGCCCATACACACCAACACTTAGCATCTTTGAGGCTTTGCCTTGCGCCTATGCGTTGTGCTAATGACTTGGGTATTTAAGGTGCCTACCCATTATGGCCGACGTCTGATCTTAGTTACTGCGTAGATATCGGTTGTGTGCTGATGTGGAATTTAAGAATAAGTGGTTATGACCACTGTAGCGGTATTTGAGTTGGTTGATAAATTGGGATATATGCTTAATTTGAGGAATTAATTGGTGATTTAAATCACCATTCTTTTTAGGGTTCCTCATTTCTTTTTACCCCACTAACTCTTGAGATATATTTGTTATTAGTGAATAGATTTTTCAAGCATATTATTCATTTGAATATCTTTGTGGCAATTAATTATTGTGCTTATTTGATTTATATTGTGATTAGTGTTGTGAATTTCAATTTACTCCCTGCGAATGACCTCGGACTCATTCTTTTTCCTGAGTTTATAAATTTAAGTGTTGTTGTGATTTTCATCCTATACTACAATACTATATTTTAAACGACGATTCATGTGACGCAATAGTAAGTCACTGGTATTAGTACCCATACTTAGTACTGGTACCAGTTAACTGTTGGGCCAAATCTGAACAGCTAAAAAATTGATTTTGGCAATATTAACGTTGGAATTTAAACCCAAACATCTAGTAGACGTATAACTAAGGTCCTAACTCTATAAAAAGACTATTGGACTCTTGGTTTAAAAATAAGCGAGATACAAGAAATAGAAGGAAGAAATTATGTTTCCTACTCAATCTCTTTACGAATTTGCAAACTCGGTGACATGTTTCTTTCACACATTTACAAAGCAATTCAAGTCTTTTCTAGTCTCTCTAATCGGTAATCTCATTTTAATTATTGTTGAGAGGCTTAGGAATCTTTGTTGTAAGATTTATTTTGTCTTACACCAGTGCTATCTTTGTATTGAGCTTTTGCTCATCCTTTGGGTTGTAACAAACCCTTTCTTGTACTTGGGTTGAGGTAACCTGTTAATTACCTCGGTTAGTAAAGTGATTCCCTCGGGGTTGAGGGAATTGAGTTAAAAATCCTAAGCTGGGAGACTTAAGTACTGAAGTACCCATGTGAGTAGGAAACCACTATACATTTTGTATTCTTTGTGGTTTGAATTATTTGTGCAAATATTTTTGTTATTACTAATATTCTCTTGAGTGTGTTTATGTGTGCATAGCCTATATTATAGTAGCTTCAAGATCCTGCACACGTGACACCTATAAAAGTACGACTAAAGCATTGCAGGTTCATTTTTCACCACCCACTTACACTCGCGAGTGCTGGTGCGATGATCGTGTGCTACCGATGTCCGTGCTACCAAAGCTCGAGCTACTGAGGTATGCCCTCCTGTTGACTCCAAGTGGGTGCTTTCGTTTGTGCCAAACGGTCAGTGCTTTCATTTTGGGGGGTTGGGTGGGTTCTCGGGGTTGTGGGAGCGAGAGCGGGGTTGCCGAATGGTATGTGCTTCTCTTGGTTTGTGCTATGTGCACCAAGGTGTGCGTGCGGTAGTGACTGATGATGCAGGGTGGCTTAGAGGGCGTGTGTACTGGTGGGTGCATAGGTGGTTTGTGCGGGTGCGGGTATTACCTTTTATGCTACCTTGACATCTGCATTGGCTACTTTCCCTCTTCCTGAAAAGGGAGGAGGCTACGAGGGAGAGGGGGGGAGGGTTAGGGAAGAGGGGGAGAAATTGGGTGTGTCACTAGTGTGGTATGTGTGCTGGTTGATTTAATTGAAGAACTTGTTGGAATACTTCATTAATGAAGATAAATTGGACGTAGAAATGGAGGATGAATTCGATGGCCCAATTTACTGCAAATGTGGATGCGTTGCGCAAATCGACGTGGGGGTGAGGAGCAGACTCGGTATTGACAGCGAATCATATCCAATTTCGCGCTGAGTCACATCCACTAATATAGTGATGGTATTACACGTTGAGTCACATCCACTAATATAGCGATGGTATTTCGCACCGAGTCACATCCACTAATCACATCCAATTTCGTGTCGAGTCACATCCACTAATCACATCCAATCACATTCACTGACCAGAATGCATCTTGCTTGCCTAAATATAGCGATGGTATTACGCACACAACTAATACTCAATTCTTCACAAATAATTTCTAACAAATAATAAATATAAAATAAAGCAATATGATGTGATTCCAACATCAGCAAATGGGCTAAGACAATTCTTCCATCTAAAGCTTTGGGTCATCAACAATTGTGATTGAGAGAGCTCATTTTCTTCCTTGCCAACCAATTTGATGCTGTGGAGAGAGGAAGAAACAAACTTGAAGTGGACATCCAAGATCTCACAACCACCCTTACCATCAACGAGGCAATCATTGAAGACATTAAGGATGAGAAGGACTTCCGAAGGAAGATATAGGAGGTCCTGGATTTCTATCGTGATGGAAGCTCTGGACTTTAGGCTTAAATGCAAATGCTATTGATAATAGACTCCTATATATTTGTATTTTGGCATGTTTTATGTTCTTGTCTGTCCTTGATAGACTAATTAGCATTTTATAATACTTGAAGAAATTATGTATTAAATGGAAATATTTCATGACTTGTAAGGTGTTATATTTTGTAAGTTTTATTAATGTATCAGTAGTGATTTCTCCGGTCTGTATGCCCTTAATACATCAAATCCTAACTAATAATTCCACTGCATTTACAAGCGTTGTTCAAACTGCCGTCTCCCAAGCTGAGAAGCCTGTGCCCCCTCTCAGTCCTATCGGTGCAGTCTTCACCACTAATTCACACAACCGGTGCACGTGACAATCGAGACGACAACGCTTCTCTGCAGGCACCCAATGAGAGTGAAGAACATTACTCTCACATTTCTCATCGACACAGCTCCATCCACAACTCTCCGCAAAAGAGGATTGCCTAGGTTTTTCTTGAAGAGCGCCACATCGACTGACACAGCGACACTAATCGACACTGGAACCATGGATGACCACCAGAGGATCCAGTATAGGTACACAACATTTTTGTGTAAAAAATGATAAACACTTACCATATTCACTTCTCTGCCTTCCATTTTTAATTCAACGAGTAAAGCATATATATTTCCTTATGTGAAGAAAAAGTTATGATTTTCGATCCTAATATCATCAACTATGTTGGCTTCTATGGTGGGTGCATTGGTGGTTTGTGTAGGTGCGCAAGTGTTATGTCCTTCATATTTATGTCCTTCATACAGACATGCAAATGTCCTTTATATCTACAAGCAAAGAACTCACATTCTAATGTTAAATTTTGGCACACCACGAGACTTATATATGAGAAGCCCCTTAACAATATGAGACTAGTTCTCCGAACTATAACTCCACCACTGAAGGGAAAGCATTTACTTATAAATTCCTAAGAATATTAGCTGCATCATCGGATACACATCAGCTTCTTATACTCAGCATCCAGTGCAAACTTGTTTATACTAACAATGCATGATCCATAAATAACTGGTTCATCACTATTACTAACAATACATTGGAATTCCATCAACAAACCTTTGGAATTCCATCAGCGATAGGTAGCAGAAACATTGCAAGGCATGCAACATTATGGCACAGCACCATCACCAGAACCATTCAGAGCAACAACTCCATTCTTCACTACACAACCACTGATTGCACAGGTAATTTTAAAACCCTTACAGTTTTCCATTATGCTTATATTCATACTTCTGCCATGTGTAACAATACTTCTAGCCATCTGTAACAAATTGTTTACCATTATGCTTATATTCATATATTGGTACTACATTTTCCTTCATGCAAGGACTAATCTTTCCTCCATGAAGACAATTAAATCTAAATGTGATTGACGTTATGACATTTACAGCAATGCATGGCACCATATTTCTATCTAAGCACCTTCACTTAACTTCCACACATTACACACACATTCCAAATTCGATAACAGAAATTGCAGTCATAGGAAGGCCTATGTCAAACCATATTTGGGAAGATCCTCAGGTAAAAATACACCTCACTACATATACATCCAAAAAATCATGCCTCACATAGCAATTGAACAACAGGCCAATGCACAATTGCAATAGAATGATCACCAGCAGAACACACCATTTCAAATGGGGGAAGTTAATGCCACAACACCGTTACAATCCCCACGAAATGAATCACGGCAAATGATGAGAGCAACAACTTCGCTCTCCACTCCCCAGCGAATACTTCCAATGGTAATTTCACGTCAATTACAATTTACCATTATATGTGTTCATTCGTACAATCTCACATCATAAAACATATGGACATCATACAGTTGAAATTCTTTCAATTCAGAAACAAAACTTCCAGAAAATGGTAACTTATGATCTGTAGAAATTTCTTGAAGGGGAGGTGGGGTGTGGGTGGTGTGTGTCAATGGCATCGACCATTGATGGTGCTCACATAACATGTGTAGTATAGTACTATGTAGTACCCTTTACCTAATCAGGTCGCAGACAGTTCTCACTCTGATTACCACTACATGTTGAGGGGGGAGGTGAAGTGAGGGAAGGGGGGAAGGAATACATCACACAGTTATTGTATCTGATTAACTTCACTGCACTTGAACAATTGGATTGTTATTTCTCACATATTACACAAATGACACATTTAATTATTCATTTTGCATTCATCAGCTGGGTCACACCACATTTTCGGCAGATAACGAGTACATTATCATTGACTCATTCATAAAGGTTAAAAATTCAACAATTCTCCTTCCATTCATTACATTGTACATAAGCACAAGAATAACTCAGTAAACTTTACCTCTGTAGACGGTTGACAATGTCATTCAGGCTACGAAAAAAACAACAATACACAACCTTTTGGCCAACCAACAACACCAAAAAGGAACCTTTTGGACATAGTGAGCACAAATAAATCGACATTCCACGATACAGTAATGAAGTGGCACTAAAAGCACTTACTCCTTTCATTGCAGCCAAGTTTTGAACTCCTTCCACCGGAAGAGATTGAAGACAAAGTGGATTATGCACCGACACAAATTACCAAAATGAAGAGGATCAACTCCTACTCTCCTTGCAGCCAAGTTTTGAAGTGGTTCAAGATGAAGAAAATGAAGGAAAAATGGAAGAAAATCACAACTCCTCTTGCTGTCCTCAACAAGAAATAGTGAGTAGAACAATTTCAAAATTCCACAAAGAATCCTTACCTGAAACTAAAATAAATTACTTCAATTCCAGCCAAGCTTTGAACTCCTTCCACCTAAGAGCAATGCGGAGAACATGCTGAATAGAGCAGTGACAGATCACCCACATGAGGTTTGTAATACAACAAACATAAATCGTTCTAAATGTATCCATATAACTTTGAAGAACACATTACAGGAAATGTATCAAGTCTCCATCGGCACAGATCACCAACAAGAAATTGAAATCCAACTTTCCTTGGTAAGTGCATGGCCAAACATTTAAAAGATGCTTACCATTTCAAACATTCATGAATAAATTCCACTAAACATAGGATACATGGATTCCGGATCGTGAAGGATCACCAAAGGAAACTGAAGATAAGATAGCAACTGATAGGGAAATCCCCTGCAATGAATGTCATGATGAGGTACTATTCAACATACAAGATAGAAGTTAATCTCAATTCCACAACACACATATACCAATCCATGTATCTTGGTCAGGTTTGAGAAAGAAGTGACAATGAGAGATTCGTATTTGGCTCAATGGAAAGGGATGTCAAAGCCAACCTGAGGACAAGGGCTCTACTGAAGAAACTCCAAAATGATTTCCCACATATGCAAACATTGAATGACCCAAAGGATGAAGTCATTAGAAAGCTTGTGTAGCATGGAAAATACAAGGATGACATTCTATGGGACCAATCTAGGGTAAGAGTTTCCAGAGAAAACCTTTGCCAAATGGTAAAAGTAGGAGGCTTCGCAAGTAGTGCGGTAAGGGAACGAAAATCAAATAATAACTTAAGTAAGCAAGAGAATACATTAATGTTATCTTACTATTAATCTTTAATTAACCAGGTTATAGATGCACACCAACTAATACTGTTGGACAAAGCCTTCCGTAGTGGAATCCTCTCAACCTCCACCTAGTTCCATCAACTTTATCGTTGGCAATTGGGTAGAAGCAACTAACAATATTCAACAAAGAGATCATGCACAACACCTGCCAGCTACAAAGTTGTGATGCTGTTGCTGTCCGACTTCACACGAGGAACCACTGGCACTGTCTCATCATATACTGGGATAATGGTTACAGCATACATTACAACAATATGAGGGAGGCAGGACAATCATCCATCACAAACGAGTTTGTAGAGAACATGGTAGAATTTCGTAAAACACAATCAATGGACACTTACAATACAATATTATCGAAAGTCCTGATTCTATCCATATCAATTCCTACAGGCATCAAAATTATAGCAGGAGATGTGCATTGCTAGAAGATGCAAAGGCAAACCGTGGAGGATCGTCCACGATAATATGGAAGCACCACAGCAGAAGGCAAGAAGCAATAGTTGTGGAATTCATGTCATGTGATGGATTGAACGCCTAATGGGTGGTTTGGACATAGCAGGTTCAGAGATAGATGGTGACATACACAATTATCGTTGGAAGTATGTTACGGAGATCCTCACCAACAAATATGTTATAAATGATAGGATTTGATTGGATTAGATAGTCAATTATATGTTCTTTTGTTAACATTTGAAACATTGAAACTTTTTGTAATATTTTGTTCAGTCAGTGATTCTCAATTAGATGCCCTTACGGTGACTTTCTGTAATATTTTGTAATATTTTGAGATTGTGGGGAAACTTTTATTCCTAAGAAATAGTATATGTAGATGATTAGTCATATTTTCTTCCTCTTCTTGATTAATGATAACAAAATGCAAGAATAATTATAGCTGAGCTTCCAAATGACAACATCCTACAATAAAAGCACCTACACTCAAATGTACCTTTGCAAAAGAAATTGAGTTCTCAAAGAAACCAAACCAAAAGTGCAGCAACTCATGAGTACTGAATTTAGACTACCAACAAGTCACCATGCATTTGTATTCAAATATTGACACATAAATTACATATTACATATACAATAGTCATTCCAAAATCTTACTGCAACCATAAAAAAGTTGAACGCAGAGTTCTCATATCACAACACCAATACATACAGAGATAATAACAAAAGACAAAGAGAAGCACTTCTCTTCTGGTTGACATAAGCAACAGAACATTAAACAAGCAGATGGATTGGCACAAGGCACGTACCTTCGAAGTTCAAGCATCAACCAACAAATAGAAACTTCATCTCATAAAACAAGTAAATTATGTTTAAGTGACATCCTCGCTTTAAATAAAGGGAAATAGTATTGTTGTTGCATAATGGCAAAAGGGCATTCATGGAAGAGACACCTCCGGTCAACAATTTGGTTTCACTCCATCTAGTATCTCACGCCAGGGAATTGCATGATTTCACCAGCTGAAGATGAAAGAACACCTCTGGTCAACAACACTACTTCTCCCAAAAACATCATTGGATGAGGCACCAACATTCTGCATGAATCAAGCAAGAAAACCATCAACATAGAAGAAAATTATGAAAGAATTTACATTCATTTTTTGAGGTATACAAGAAAGAAAAAAAAAGGAGTTCCTACCACTTTACTTCCCCCTTTGTCTTCTCAACAATGAGATCTCTCTCGCAATGATTTTCTTCAATTTTGCGGGGGATGACCAACCCTACGTACACGTTTAGGATTGCGAATAACAACACCTTTGCCCTCCCCAACCACCTCCAACATAGAACCTTTCCCATTGGACGAATTCACCTCCTGCATAATTCAACATATAAGAAACATTAAATAAATGGAAGCATTGGCCAAAATGGAGAAAACGATCTGTACAAAGATAAAAAGTAAGGTCCAAATGAAGACTTACCAAAGAACCAAATGAAGATACAAGGTCATATGCCTTCTCAAGGTAATCAACACATGCATTGTATTTCTCAATTAAAATTGAGCCATATTCTACAAATCTTAATATCCGAGAACATATGCCTTCGTATCTATCTCGTATATCATCCAATGCTAGCTTTGAACGAGAATGGGTAGACGTAACTGCAAGGACACGAACCTCCTTCTGCTACCTTTGCAATATATATCTCGTCGTCACCTCATCTATACCATTATCTAATAAAGCACGAATAGAATGGCGGCACAACGGACCATCCATCTCAAAATACCTACAAGAATAATAAACCTCCATTGTCTCATTAAAATAGATATCATAACTAAGTTGGATTGGACATGTGTACTCCAAAACGACCACTGTACCATTACCACTAGGCTTATTGTTGCTGACAATATCCTAACCCATCAAGCTTATCTTGAAACATCTTGAAAATGCGAATAGTATAAACAACCCAAATTTGCTTCTCCATTGCAAATGATGTCCTCAAAGGAAGCACCTTGTGAATTGACTAGAAATCTGCCTTCCTCAACTTATCTTTTCATTCTCTTTCATAGCAAGTTCATACTGCTTGACAAACTACTTCAACGTTGTCTTTGAATTCACATATTCATCAAAAAAAGTATTAATGCTCTCACTCCTTTGAGTGGTCGTTATGCCAGCCCAAAACATATTGTCAAAGCACGTAGGCACCTACATCTTACAAATCTCAAACATGTGACGCATCTAAGAATTATTCTCCAGGTGTCTCCTTTCCATCATTGCATTCCAACGATACTCATATTCAACTATTGTACACGACTTATGTACAATCGCCTTTAACTCCTCCCTACACCCAACATCACTACCAAAACGTTGAGGAAGCTTCTACATTATGTGCCACAAGCACAAACGATGCCATGAATGCGGGCACACTGTTGCAACTACTCTAATTATAGCTTGAGATCGATCAGTTACAATGCCAATCAGGGGAACATGATCCATACACGATAACCAGGTCTTAAAGAGCCATATGAAATTATCAGACGTCTGCTCCGAAATCAATGCACAACCAAGAAGGACTGACTGTCCATGATTTTTCACAGCTACGAATGGAGCAAATGGCATCTTATACCTATTCGTCAAATAAGTTGTATCAAAGGAAACCACCTCACGAAAAAACTTATAAGCAACACGGTATGTGTTATCTGCCCAAAAAAGATTTCTAATATGCCCCTTCGCATCAAGGTCCATCATATAGAAGAAATTGGAATTTATTTTCTGCATTCGACAAATGTAATTTTCTATTGCCTCTACATCGCCATCACCCATATGAAGCTTCCGCAACCTTCGCAACTCATTACGAGCATCCTCGTGTGTAAACGGAACATTTTCAAAACCACCATTCTCAGAAGCAAATGACAACATTATCCTAGACAACCCAATACCATAACAGTCGTTAAGATCAATTCTACACTTCTTTCCAGCAGTAATTGATTTCCCTAGACAATCCAATACCAAAATGGTCGTTAAGATCAATTCTACACTTCTTTCCAGCAGTAATTGATTTCCTTGTTCTCAGGTAATGAGTGAATGGAATATCAAGAAGATCATGATTATGCTCTGCATGCACTCCCGTCACAACATACTATTGAAATAAATGCATATATGAAATAAATAAATAAAAATATATGTATTTCTAATATTTTCGCATAGATAAAAAATATTAAGTCAAGTAAGTCAAACATGATTTTTGATAAGATCCAGAATAAAATAAAGAACAAATAACATGCAGTAGCACAAATAAATAAAACGAGAAGGGATTAGATTTTACTCCGATTGAAGCACCTATTAAGGACTTTCCTTAGAGATGGTATCACCCCCCACAATACCGATGCATCGGGGTTTGACAAACACCTCGCAGGATATGATGATCCACCTCCAAGATTCGGTGCACTCTGATCTTAGACGTCCTAAAAAACTACTTCAGGAGAATAAAGCCGAGGCAATTTGGTTTCCAACTAAATTCCTGATTGATCTACCAATTGAATGGTTTGATCAACCAAAAACTTCTCGTAGATCTCTCAATCTCCTTGTGAAAGATTGACAAAAGTGATTGGAGATTTTTCTACCAATCTCACCTCGAATGAACGCACCAAGAAACAGAGACAAGAACAAGAGAGAAGGGGAGAGAGTGGAGAGAGTTTCTGCTCTTGTTGTGTCCCAAATGAGAGCCCCCTCGTGACCCTTATATAGAGCTTACAACCAAACGTTTATGAAAATTCCTGTTTTATAGAAATACGGCAATTGATCAACCAAAACAATCGGTCGATCAAAATTCACTATTTGGTCGACCAATCCAATTGATTGATCAAACTAAATTCATTGATCGGCCAAAACAATTGGTTGACCAATTTCACTATTTGATCGACCAATTCAGGTCAAAATCGTGAAATTAAAAATCCGTAGCAAAAGGAATCCAAGTTTCAAGTTCCAAATTGATTTTTAATTGAGCCCGAGCCCGAACCAGGGTGGGGTGGGCGCGTGTGCGTGCGTGGTCCCCAGCCCCACCTCTCACTCTTTGCTAGATAAGCGATGGGAGGTAGAAGCCTTTTATACCCACCAAGAGGTTTGTCCACTTCCAATATGGGACTAAAAACCTTTCCCAAATCTCACTGATTTTAACATGAATTCTCACGTCACCATATAACAATTGCATCCCAATTGATGCAATTATGCTCTTAAATCCAACACATACGTAGTAGGTCTATACAACTTCACCGTCACTTTACATCTACAATTCATCTTACTCGTCATCCTTTCGAATAGAAAGGGTCTGAGGGTCTCTCTGGTGTGCAACCATCCCTCAAACAATAAAGGCATGCTCTCAACAACAATGAACGATAAATACGATCATACTTAGACCACTTAATTTGAAATTCAAATCTAGGCATATGTGCATATTTCTGACAATGCCCATATAACTCAAGGAATGAATCAAACTCTATGCCTTTAACAATGGAACAAATTTGACTATCATGACCAACAGTGAAACCAGAAATACAATGACTTGAAACATTATACACATTTATACCTTACTGCACATATGCATGAAAGAACATTGATGATATACATTAACATACATATATACCTTGCTTTAGACAATTATAAGCATATAACAACACAAGAGAGAATTTTTAAGACAGTACCTTGACCTTCACGTAGCCCATTGGATTCTTCCTTCACAGCAAAATGACCAACTTCGTCCCCCACATTCATATCACAGAGGTTGCCTTCAACTTCCTTTACATTAATCTCTTCTTCCTTTACATCAAACTGCACTTCGTGAACAATACTGTCACTAACAACATTTGAGGGCAAAATCGAGAGGCTACAACAATCTAATGACTTCAAACCACTGATGCTTTTCAGTGGATCGTCTAGAAGAGCAAGATCTCATCCACGTTGACATCAAGAAAATCTAATCATCAAAGGAGGAAAAAGGCCACGAAAAGTTAAAAAAAATGATTGATGTCGACATCCATTGACATCATACATCCGTGATGGATGAAGCAACATACATACCTTCGTCGACGTCGAGAAACATATTAGAATCCACTATAGAACCATTAGGAGTAATATTTAGGTCGATGTCCATGACAAGGAATGCAGGTGAAAGAAGGTATGAGTGGTTGAACCTTCCTTGAGGTATGCGTGATTATTCAGGTGGAGCACACGGCACTACGTCGATGAACTGAAAAAAGCAAACCTTTCCTAAGAGAGAAGAGGTTAGGAACGAAAGTTGGAGAAGGTATGGGTGCTTGTACCTAGGACCACACAACAAAATATAAGAGTAGGAAAACCTACCTCGATGAATTGAAAATGCTCAAGAGTGTTGGTGCTTGTTGGAGTTAGGATTTGCACGCTTGCTCAGGAAGGTGTAGGTGCTCCTACTTTGAACGAAAGGAGATAATCTTGGAGCACAAACCTCAACCTCCAAGTACTAAAAAGAAAAGACACTGAAGGGATACGTGGGTGCTATCGTCAAAATTGCTAACAGAAGAGAAAGTGTATTATACATATCAAAAGTAACACCTGTGTGTTTGTCACGTAATAAGATATACGCATTTAAACTTGTGCAACGAACTACGAGAAGGTACATGTGTAGAAAATGATGTTAAAAATAACCCTACCTTCATTATTTGTCCTTACCTTCGTTATTAGTTCCGTGATAAGTCAGAATCCCCACAAGATAAATGCACAGAGACCGCACGTGCATGGCTCGAGGAAGCAGCGGGGAAGGAAAGGAAAGAGAGAGAGAACATTAACAAAAAAAAAAATATATATATACAAAGGGATAATATTACTTGAATATTTTCCTCAACCATTCATCAATATACAAAGGGGTAACACCGGACACCCCACCCCCCCGACACAACATCGAAAATTCACACCCTCGGAAACGCAACCCTTTTTTTTTCAGAAGAGGAAAAAGGGAGAAAGTAACCCAACTCAACCCACTACTCCCGATCAAATCCTTATCCTGTCTTTCTAACCAAAGAACGAACGAATCGAATCCAATCAACCAATTTAATCAAGGAACCAAAGAACGTCTCTCGTATAGTGTTGTAATCAGATGCCGACGATAGGCATAGGCGACAGTGGGGGCACCCTGAAGATCCAATCCTCGTCCCCTCCCCACCACCCGCTCCAGCATGAAGGCGTCAGAGGCTTCACGGCCTCCTCCTCGTACTCGTGCTTGTACTCGTACTCCTCTACTTTCTTCTTAGCCACCTTCATCTGCTGCTGCTGCTGCTGCTGCTGTTCCTCCATCGGTGGTTCCTCCTCTGTCTTCCTCCTCTTATTGTTGTTGAGGCACGACCCATCAACAACATCATCATCATCTTCCAACTTGGGTGCTACCCATTTGGTGGTGGGTGAGGCATGATCAGTATCTGTGGTGGTGGTGACGGAGATCTGCTCGTTGGGGAAGTTGAGGATGGCCTTGCTGCCGCGCAAGCGGAAGGCGGCGCGGTCGTAGGCGCGGGCGGCCTCGATGGGGGTGTCGTAGGTGCCGAGCCACATGCGGGAGCCCTTACGCTTGGGGTCGCGTATCTCCGCCGCGTACTTTCCCCACGGACGCTGACGTACGCCTCGGTACTTGATAGTTGTTGCACTTGTGGCTGTAAAGGACGAGGAGGAGGAGGACGAGGAGGTGGAGGAGGAGGGTTGGGAAGTTGGGAGGGAGATGGTGAGGGAGGGGCGGCGGGGTTTTGTTGTGCAGGAGGAGGAGGAGAGGTGGTTGCTGCTGCTGCTGTTGGTCTGTGGTGGGGGAAGGGGTTGGTTGGTGGTGACGGTGGTGGTGGAAGAATTAGGGTCGGAGCCGAGGAGGTGGTGTCGGATGTAATCGATTGGGGAGGGGGAGAGGGTCATGTGGAGGAGGTCTTGTGAGGTGGGCATCGTCGTCATGGTGGTGGTGGTGGTGGTGGTGGAGAAGGTGATTGGTTTGCTTGCTTTAGATGAAGGTGAGGGCACTGCGGTGGATGGGGAAGGGGGAGGCGTGGGTGGGTGTATATAACGGCGGGAGAGTAGTGTCGTGGGAACCTTCGGGTCAGGTTCGTCGATGGTGGGAGGAAGGTGGGTTTGTTCTCTCACCGTGGAAAGGCCCCCTTTTTGACTTTTAGATGTAAGGGATTTAGCTGCAATATCCCGTTAAATTATCGTTTTTTAGTTGGTGTTCTTGCGTCGTGGCCCCTTACGTTTTCTTTTGAGGGCCTGGGTCGTTGCGTCAGAGTCGATGACGATATGTACCGGGTACCTATGACGTTGCATGCACTACTTTCGTAGTGACCCAGAATTCTTGGACTCTGGACCAAATTATTTCTGCGGGATGTGTTGTGGGATGGTGTGGGTTTGGAACGTACGGTTCTCCTAGATTCACGGGTGGAGCCAGAGAGGGGCAGGCAGATTGCTGCCCCGCTGGACTTTCAAATTTTTTTAAGGTCTGTCTGGCGTGATCACTTAAGTGAGTGGAATAAACGAAGGAATAGGAAATTAGTGATTGAGTGAGTGAATTTTGATATTTAGATAATTTGATAGATTAATTTTATTTTGTTAAAAATGATATGTTAACTTTACGTCGGATTAATTTTCTTTAATCTATCATAAGTAACAGATAAATTAAGTGGCAAGCAAATTTGATTTAATCCACTTAACTTATTTACCAAATATATCCTTAAGATTTACATGTCTCCTCCTTCAATTTTAATCAATTTTCTTTCCTCAAAAATCGAGGTTCTCACGGTAAATTTCTGACTTGTATCTGCCTAGACAGGTTTCCTGAGGCTACTCTTGCAAATCTAGCAGGATACTTCTTGCTGAACGCAGCTCCAGTTAACCTCCTCTTTGGGTGTGCCCTGACGTGGGTTATTTTAATGAACTGGGATGGGCAACGGTAGCTTATGGAGTATCTCATGTGTTTCCTAAAAAGTCCTCTCCAGTATATGTTTTTGTTTGTTTTCATATAGAAAATGCTATGGTGGTATTCTCTTGTTGTAAAAGGGATACAAAGTGGCCTCTGTTTTTTTTTCTTTTTTGGCCCTTATTCGTGTTTGCGTTTTGGTTTTTGGTTCCTGTGGGTATTGGGATCCGAATCAACTGTGATGAAGATAGCAGGAGACGTCCTTCCCATGCGCTTGCAACCGGAGAACAAACGTTCGTCGAGAATTACTTGCCATTCGATGATGATCGGAAAGTAGAGAGTGGTGGTACACATCAAATGGCAAGGAATTTACGGGAGATTCTTATAGTTGATGCGTCAAATGTTGATGTTGACATGAAAGGACAAATGCTCCTCTTAAATAGGATTAACTTGAAAATACGTACTCTCTCTTCAAATTTATTGTCAGGTTTGTAAGAAATTAAAATGCATATTAATATTTGAGGAAGACCAATGTATCTTACAAGAACTCGAAATAGGGAAGAAAATCGGAATTGCTCTGAAGTTTAATGAGCTGCATAGGTTGCTTGGGGAGATTGCTCTTGCACTTTAAGCTCTATTGCAATTACGAGGGACAAACAAAGCAAGGATCCAAGGTATTTTCCTACCACATAGATGACTTGTGCATTTGAGGCACTACAATAGTTGTTTCCGAATTTGATTTCAAGAATTGATTTACATGATTTGAATTATGTGATGGATTTATAATCAAGTGAAAATCGAATCAAGAAATTACATCATTTGAAATCGATTTCGATGAATCAAAAGAACAATCCTAATCGTTGTATCATCAACACCTAACGAAACTAAACAGGAGGTGGAAGTATACCAAAATCCATTGCAATAGGTGATTCGATGAGGATGCATGTCTGAATCCTCTAGAGTCGCTGGAATCGCTTCTCCAACTAGAGGTGATGCACTTCCAGAGAGTGTAGCAGGAGAGAGCGGAAGAAGATAAAGACTTAGTATCTTTTGAGTTCTTTCTAAGGGCTCTTTATATTTTCTATGATAGGATGTAAAGAATTGTTATCGTCCATTCCTCACATATCCTTCCGGGAGTCATAATCGTTAAAATTTGAAATGACAATTTTACCGATCAAAGAATTACATTTTCCTTAGGATTTCTATACATGAATTCCTATACTCTCATGAGATGTGAGTAGTCTATTAATATAATTAAATCACATTAAGGATCATAAACATGATGTTAAATAAATATGTATATGATAATGTATAATTCTATAATAATAATATATGGTGGTTCGTATTATGATTTTAACATTACAAAGTATGTTAGATGTTGAAGCACCATCGAGCATCATTTCCTACATCTAAACAAAAGAGTAGTGCACTCTCAATGATCCTTTCAGATGTGTGTGGACCCATTAATGTTAGATTTGAATTAGGTTGCAGATATTTTGTAACCTTTATCAATGACTATTCTAGATTAATAGTCTTGTACCTAATGAAAAGTTGAGTAGAGATCCCATCCGTTATTAAAAGCTTCTTTTAACATGGTGGAAAATCAATTTCAAAGAGAATAAAAATTTTAGGTTTAACAATGCATGTGAATACTTAAAGGACTCTTTAATGAAGTTCTTTGAGGCAAAGGGGGTTATATATCAAGCCTCGTGCAGTTACACCCGTCAACAAAATAAGATTGCCAAATGTAAGAATAGAAGTACTTCTCCGTGACATTGCTTGTGCACTATCACTTGGAAGGGTTTCGAAGTATGATTGGGCTAAAGCAATTTTAATATATATATATATATATATATATATATATATATATATATATATATATATATATATAAAATGAATCGGATGCCGAGTTGTGTACTTGATGGAAAGTTTCTTGTCTCAATACCTATGCCAAAAAGAAAAACATTTCCACTTTCCCCAAAAGAGTGTTTGGATGCGATTGTTATTTGTATATTCTATAGCTTGAATAGTTTAAGTTTGATCCAGGAGCAATGAAAGGAATATTTCTAAAATATTTTATTTCATAGAAAGTCTACAAATATCTTGATCCATGTACAGGGAAGAGGTACCTAATGAGGATGTGACATTACTCGAGATTGAGTTTTATTTTCAGCCAAAAAATCCTCTTCATGGGGAGAATTTGCATATTGAAGAACAAGATTTTGGGGTTCTTTCAGATGAATTGCAGGAGGAGACAGCGTCAGAGGGAACCTGTGGTGGTTAGTCCAACCTTAGTCTCATTGTTGGTAGACTCCGGTGATTCTATCGATATTAAGGACGTGGATGCGATTACTTCTGACAATAGAGAAGATTAAAACTTGATTCAAGTATGAATTCCATCACAAATCATGTTGATCAGACTCCAGATGCAGTAGAAGAAGTGCTTCCTGTGGATAGCGGTGTTGAAGTAGATGAGGATAGTATTGCTCTTAGGTTTAGTTTACTTGGGAGGTTAATACTCATTTACTTAACTATATATTTAACCTTCCATTTGCTAACTCGGGTTTAACTATTTTAATATGGGTTTATGTAACACCAGTTTCAACTAGTGTTAGTCAAACTCATGTTAAAATCGTACACTACTCGTGTCTCTGATACTCTCTCGTATTTTATATACTTAACACCACTACCAAATAAACGTTACAAGAGTTAACACTACAACTTAACACCAATTCAAATAAACACAAACTGATATTAACTCCACTCTGCAAGTAAATATAATTATAAGTTAACACTACTTTTACATTTGTTAACATTACTTTTCTAAACCTCCAAGTCAGTTAGCCCTTAGGCGTGATAGTATAAAGGGGTATTTGGTTGAGATATATGAATAAGTGGTAAAATAAAATAATTTGTGTTGTGATGTAATATTATTGGATATGTATTTAATAGTAAGATATGTGTGTAAGTAGGTTGATATGATCTATTAAATTTATTTTAATGGATATATTATGAAATAGTTATATTTAATATATATTGATATTAATATAATATAATGAAGTGATTTAATTATGCTACCAATTGAAAAAGAATATTCTATCTTCCCTTCTCACTCATTAATCCCTCCTCCAATAATACCCCAATTCCCTCATGTGTTGTTTGATACGTAGGATTAACATCAATTCAGCTCTTAATTCTACATTTAGCATTCCTAGTTTCAGTATTGCATGATTTCCGAATTGGAGGGTGTAATTTCAAGTTCAGCTAATTCCACCCTCCTAATAAAATTATTTAATTTCACATATTAATTTCACTTACTCTTTTCTTTCAATTAATTTTCTTTTCATTACAATAATTTATTCTATCAAACAAATACCTCAAAAGAAATACAATCCCTCAATTCATCTGACAATATAACAAATCAACCAAACATAAAATCTATTAATTTTTTCATTTTCTTTATATCTAATTTTTATTTCTCTTAACAATTTTACTTATCAAACTTCACCTCGGAGAAGGGAAAACCCCTCTCCAGTGCCACTGCCAGACGTAGCGTCAAAGACGTAGGAACAACGAACTCAATACACAGACCTTTGTATGGCGGATATATCGTTGAACGCCGGGAATTGCATCGGCGACGAGAGAAATGGGTGAGGGCATAGCAGAGTGAGACTGGAACGAAACTGGTCTTCTTATCCTTCAAGAAAAAGGATGCGTAGCTTTGGGACATGGAAGCGACGACGTAGCAGACGAGAAAAAGAACAAAAGGTTGAAGGATATTTCTGTAAATAGGCCATGTCGCTTGTGCCGAGAAAAAGATCTTATCTTATCATCAATGAGTGACTACTTGACGTGAACGGTGGACAAAAGCAAGTGAACGGCGCTGCAGTTGTCCACTTTCCCCACCGCACAACCACACACGTCCGTCCTATGTCTTTTTTTTTTTTTTGTAATTTAATCCATCGGATGATCAGATGCTTCGAGGCCATTTCCTATTGATTACCAATACAAGCTTTCAACTTAATAATATCCAAAATTTTTAAAGCTCAAACTAACTTCTCCGAATCTATGCAGTGATTTTCGGAAAGTTATAGTCAGATGAAGTCTTATTGATTAAAATTTTATTTTAAG
This sequence comes from Thalassia testudinum, assembly GCA_037157565.1. Taxonomy (NCBI): domain Eukaryota; kingdom Viridiplantae; phylum Streptophyta; class Magnoliopsida; order Alismatales; family Hydrocharitaceae; genus Thalassia; species Thalassia testudinum. The sequence continues at coordinate 20,951,899 of JAZHRO010000013.1, forward strand.
ATTATAAGAAAAATTCAAGAAAAAGGGTTAACTATGTTAAATTTAAAATTTATTTTAGTAATAAGCGCTTTTTGAAAGAAAGAAGGAAAATCTTTAATATCTTTTCGGTGGTAGATATGAAAAAGGATGAATTATATTTGAGGATTTCCTTATTAGATATGAAAAAAGATGAATTATATTAGATGAATCAAATTAAGTTGAAGGAATCGGTGATAATTAAATATTTAAGGAAGTTGACAGGTTGGAAAATGTATTTGCTATCTTAAGCAGGTAGAAGGGTGTTGATTCAGAGCTCACTATCCTACATTCCTAATTATTTCATGGATGACACTTTGTTTTCAAAGAAGTTATGTAAGCAATTAAACAAGATAATCAGGAATTTTTCGTAGGGTTTTTTGGATGAGAAAAGACATCTTTTTCTGAGATCTTGGAAGGACATTTGTATTCCAAAATATATGATAGGATTGGGCTTCAAAATGACTAGATTCTGGAATTTGGCTTTGATTATGAAGAAGGGCTGGGAACTATACACCAATCCTAATGGATTATGGCAGATGCAGTTGAGAAACAAATACTTCCCAGAGGGTTCTTTGAAAAAATATATGGCAAAGGCTGTGGATTCTGAATTCATGAAGGCTATTGGGCAGATTCTTGATTGTTTGTTCAGGAATTCATCATGGTTGGTAGGGGATGGTAAGGATGTTAATATTTGGTCCGGCAGTTGGGTGATGCAAGGGAATTGGGTGGTGTGGTTGAAAGACATGTCATTTATCAACCTGTCTAAAGTGTCTGAGTTATTCATGACGGTCTGAAAATTTGGAACAAGAAATTGCTACATGAAATTTTTCAAGGGGATATGGTACCAGATATTTTGTTGACTCGTATTCATGAAGGTACTAATATGTTGGTGTAGAAGCCACACCCCAAGGGAGTGTTTTCGGTCAACTCAGCTTATTTTACATTACTAAAGGAGAATGGAGGTATGGGGAGTCAAAATGCAGATATGGTTCAGATCTGTAGGCAAATATGGAAAATAAAAAATGTTCCATTTCGTGTTAAGCTACTATTATGGTGAGCTGTTGTGGGTGCTCTACCTTTAAAAACTATTATTGTAAAAAGATTGAGAATAGAGGACAAGATATGTTCATTCTGTTGGAGAGCTGAGGAAAGTTGGGGGCATTTAATTGGAGAATGTGATTTGATGAGAGTGGTTTGCTTCTATTGGGGGATCATTTGTTTCCCTTCATCTGGTAATTGGTGTGAAGATATGTTAAGACTGTTAAAACAGTTAACTATGAAGGGATTGTCAAAGAACCTGCTATTCTTAACAATCCATGTAATGTGGTTGCATAGATGTGACGTGGTTATGAAAGGGGTTATACCTTTGGTAGATGTGGTCATCCAGATGACAAAGAAGTTGGATGGGTATTACAATATGATGGGTTTGGATCAATCTGTAGGAAATTCTGCTCTGTCTGGTTTGAACTGTTCAGTGCTGGCAGCAAGCAATTCCCTTCAGATCTATCCTGATAGGTTGGAACAGTGTGTTCTAGTGTCTCTAGATATTAAATAGCTAGCTGCATGATTAAGGGAAGGAGGAAGACAGTGCAATATTGTCTTGGTAGATGCAGCAGTGGGAGGAAGATCTTCTGTGGCAGCTGCTGTTCTGATGGATGAGGGCGGGATGCCTAAGTTAGCTACAATTGAACCTTTTAATACGGTTAACTCTATTGTGGAAGAGACGGGGGCAATTCTCAAAGGTCTGAAATTGGCCTTAATGACAAGGTTACAGGAGGTGGCGATTGCTTCTGATGCCAATAATCCGATAAGCCAAATTTGTGCCCTTCAACAGCCTGATTGGGAAGCACGTGGGTGGGTCCAAATATGCTCATCCATCCTTAAAGGTAATTGTTACGACCGCAGCTTCAAAACATCTTTTAAGACTTCTAGGAGGTGGCCCAGACCTCTAACCAGACGTCTGGAACCCCTTCCAGACGTTTGGGATTTGATTTTCTGCGGCAGGGTGGATTTCGTTTGCGCGCCTGCATGCACAGACCTGCAGATACCCCTTTTCCCCTCTCTCCTTCGCAGGCACAGCGCTGTCTCTCTCTCTCTCTCTCTCTCGCTCTCTCTCCTCGCGCGGCTTTAAAAGGCCTCGCCCTCTCCCTCACTCTCATCCCCTCCGCTCCCTTCTTCCTCTTCCAGCCGGAGTGCGAGTGCGAGCGTGAGCGGCGGCAGCGGCAGCCGCGGCGGGTGTGTGGGAGGAGGCGTTTCGCGAGGGAGGAGACTCTTGGCCATGAGGGCTCGAGCTTGCCGGGGCAGCTGGAGCCGGCCGGCGGGGGAGCAGCGGGCGCGGAGTGATACGGGAGGGCTGCTGCAGCTCGAGCAGCAGGCGGACAAGGCGTGGCGCGGTCGTGCGTCGCGGGCGGAAAGCGCGTCGAGCTCTGATTCTGGAAGTTTTTCCAGAATCAGACGTCTGTTATTCCAACCAGACGACGGTGAAGACGTTTGGAGGACTGTCCAGACGTCTGTCAAGTAAGTTGTTTCCGTTCTTCTGCTTTCTCTGCGACCTGTCGTACTGACTAACGAGGAGTGGGTACGTGCAGGGTCTGGAATTCGCATCCAACGCGAATCAGACGTCTGGACGCGGTGCCAGACGACGGGAAGGACTTCCAGATGTCCGGGGTGACCATCAGACGTCTGGGAACTAGGCCAGATGCCCCCGCAGGCTTCTGGACGTCTGAGAGACTACACAGAGCAAAGGTATCCTTTGGACCACTTTTTAAGACGTCTGGAAGAGGTTCTAGACGTCTGATTTTGGACTGTTTCGTCGTTTTTGACCCGTTTTGGGCCCTTTCGGAGTCCGTTTTCCGCGTTTCAAGTTGCGTTCTTTTCGGAATAAGATCCTCTACCCGTTTCCAGTAATTATATACTGTTCTGAGAAACTCCTTGTGATTGATCCTTGTGTTAGGATCCCGTTCCGTTGCAATCTTGGGAGTTGCGGAGGCACGCGGGATTGCCGACCACGCCCCCAGTACTCCTGGTTTCGCTGGTAGAGTGGCTTTAGAAATTATTAACATAATTTGTTACAGTTATGGAATAATTAATAGAACCTATGGCATTGCATGAATCCTAGCAATGAGAAAACAGATTGAATGATAGATCCTAGGTATTGCATAAATCCTAGGGCTGGAAACCTATATTGAATGATAGATCCTAGGGTACGACATGAATCCTAGGACTGGAAAACTAGTGATATGAATATAGATATTGCAGTCTTGGAAAATGTGGAAAGGAAATAATAGCTACCTGTAAATTGATTTAACAGCTACCTGTTGTGAATAAATGAACATGATTGAGAATATGGGTTGTATGAACGTGAAACTGGAAAGGTGAAACCTGAATGTGCTGAGTTAAAAGAGCTGGAACCCTACGGGGAGTTAGGAGTAGAACTCTTGGAAAGAGAATGAAATGGAACTGAGAAGGAAAGATGTGGAAGTGTATTGTCTCTTGGGTATGTAGTACTAGGGGAAGCACCTATTACCTGCTCAGTGCAGAGCGGAGCCAGCCGCCCCAGGGACCCGGGGTTAGGTCTAGCCACTTTGTACCAACTTTTTGGCCCTCGTGTACACAGTACCGGGGAGAGCTACTAGTGTAGAGCGAGTACTAGCTAACCCACGGGTCCCGGGGTTCTGCTAGCTCAGCTACACCGACTTGTTAGGCCCACTGGCAAACCGGGGTAGTCAGGCGAGGGTGTGCGGATTGTGGAGGAGCAAGGCCCCTGTTTGGTTATTGTGGAGGGATTGGACCCCTGTTACTGAGAGGGCTCTGCTCTATACTGGTTCTGTGCTGTGCTTTGGGCGCACCCGTTAACGGAAACGACTGACCGCGTGCCAGTGAGGGTTAGCTACCCGTGCGTTTATCGCACGTGCCGTAGTCACCGTTACATCTGTCAGTGACCTTGGGGTGGTTGACTGGGAAGGTAGGACCACCACGAGGGACTCTCCTGGCCAGGAGAGCATCAGGTGTTACTTCTACTTTTCGGAAAAGACTGCAATCAAGATCGTTCCCACGAGGAACATTCGAGATCAAGTGAAGGATATGAGAAATAGATAACTTGTGAAACAATAGAAAGACGTAAATAAAGGAAGAAAGAAAATAAAATAGCTACTGTACACTTTACTGCTTTCTTAGTTTTAGCTGCCACTCTACTCAGCGTTTCGCTGACGTGTTACACTCGTTACCTTTCAGGACCAGGTGTTGAGTAGCCAGGGTTAGCGGCTGCAGAGGACGCTGGGCCGAGTAGGGTCCAGTAGAGTTACCGCAGTTCTTTTGTACCCCTTTTTGTTCCACTGTAGTGAGTAATTCTGGTTACTCTCTGTACTTTCTTTACTTGCAGTTCATGTTATGTTATAAATGTTGTTCTACTGTTGTGGTGGTACATGCTGTAGTAGTTCTTTTTCTTACTGCTGTATTTTGTTACTGCTAGTTATATTTCATGTTGAATGTGGTTTATTTTATTGCTCTTTTGGTTACTTCCTCGTTGGACGACTAGGTCTTGGGATTAGTCGAGTCGGTCCGGTTCTCGTGTCTCGTAGGGACTCGGGAATCGGGTCGTTACAAGATGGTATTAGAGCAAGGTCGTCCCGAGAAGTGAATCAACTGACTGGAAAATAACCAATTCACATGTCTATAACTAGAGTAGCCACTGCAACATATCTTTTGACATGAGCTCTTAGACGTTTCCGTTAGGTATCGTTCTATTTTGACGTGTTTCGTTTTGTTTCGCGTCTCCTCGCAGGAGATGCCTCGTCGCGAGACCAGTGAGGCGGGCCGCGGGCGCGGCCGAGGACGAGGTGGTGAGGTGGGCGTGTCGTTGCTGACGCCCCAGTGGACCAGCCACTACTCCTGGGCGTCCAGGCCCAGGACCTCGCCCAGCTGATACGGGACATTATACGAGAGGAGCACCACCCACTGCCCCGAGCGCCTCACCCTGGGGCTGCGGAGGGGGAGTCCTCTGTGGGACCACCCGACGGACGCAGCGCTGGACACGGGGGAGGGGATGGGCCACCGCCGCCCCCACCTTCCTCCGACACTTCTGTGCACGAGGCGCCTTTGCTTGGAGGTGCACCAGCATCCCCACTGCAGCGCCACTCCGAGTTCTCCGGGCAGTTCCAGAAGTTCAAGCCCCCCTCCTTCAAGGGGGATGAGGACCTGACTGAGGCAGAGGATTGGCTCGAGCAGCTGGAGAAGATTTTCGACACCCTTCGCCCCCCGGTGGAGTGCCACGTGGCCTTTGCCACGTACCAGCTGGAGAGTGCGGCACACAGGTGGTGGAGGGTGGTCTGGGGACAGGAGAGGGATGAGTAGACCTGGGATCGGTTTGTCGCCCTCTTCTGCGAGCAGTACTTTCCCCAGATGTGGCAGGACCAGAGGAGGCGAGAGTTCCACACTCTCCGCCAAGGGACGATGACCGCGAGCGCGTATCGCACGTGTTTCCTAGAGCTGTCTCGCTTTGCAACTACAGCGGTAGCCACTGAGGAGGAGCGCCTTTGGAGGTTCACCGAGGGGCTCCGGCCTGCGATTCGGGGGTATGTCAAACCCCTGAAGCTGCCTACGTTTTCTAGGGTGGTGGAGGCAGCCATGACTTATGAGGAGACCAACCCGTCTGCGCGAGACACTGACGGCGGGCGGAAGAGGCCCTTTCAGCCAGACTTTTCACAGGGCCGGTGAGAGAGGAGACACGTGGTGTCCGCAGGAGAGCCGTCACGTTTTACAGGGCCATCAGTGGCCTTTGGGGGCCCTCGATAGGGGCCAGTCACCAGCACCGGACCCCCGCCCAGCCGACAGCAGGGACCCACTGAGGGCGGGAGTCGGGTTCCCCTCTTTTTACCAGTGTGGCCAGCCGGGCCAGTCAGCAGATACTTCCCGCGCAGAGCACTGGTGGGCGCGCAGGAGGCCGTAGTTCTCAGGCGCGAGGAGGAGGACAACAGTCACGAGGAGGGTACCGGCCAGCACCTGCCCGTCCGACGCAGAGTGTGGCTGCTTCGTCCGCACCTAGAGCCGAGGGGCGTATCAACGCCCTGACACACAGGGATGCCAGAGCTTCGGGATCGGTGGTGGCAGGTATGGTTTCAGTTTCTGGCAGACTCGTTTACACACTTTATGATTCCGGCGCTACGCACTCGTTTGTCGCAGCCAGTTTCGCAGTTAGCTTGGGCCAGGACTATATGCTGTTAGAGAATCCGTTTGTAATCAGAGGTCCGAGTGGTCAGCTGTTTCTAGCTGAGGAGCTGTACACGGGTTGCAAGGTTAGCATCGGGGGACATAGTCTGCTAGCTGACCTGATTATGATACAGATGAAGGACTTTGGCGTCATTATAGGGATGGACTGGTTGTCCGCTTACCACGCCTTGGTGGACTGTTTTGAGAGGAAGATCGTCTTCTCCATACCGGAGTTGCCTTCTTTGGAGTTTCACGGACAGCCAGTGGACGGAGGCTTCGGGTGAGTTTCGGCACTTCGGGCGGCGAGACTTTTGAGCCAGGGGTGTGAGGGCTTCCTAGCTTGTGTGGTGGCAGAGCCCAGCCCTGTGGCAGACTTCCAAAGCATCCCGGTGGTTAGAGAGTACCCTGACGTGTTTCCAGACGAGTTACCGGGACTACCGCCTGGGCGTGAGATCGAGTTTGAGATCTCACTAGTACCAGGGACCGGCCCCATCTCCACCGCACCATACAGGATGGCACTGCTTGAGCTACGAGAGCTCAAGTCTCAATTGCAGGACCTTTTGGAGAAGGGTTTCATGAGGCCCAGTGCGTCTCCCTGGGGAGCCCCGGTACTGTTTGTGAAGAAGAAGGATGGTACCCTACGCCTTTGTGTGGATTACCGACAACTGAATAGGGTCACCATCAAGAATAGATATCCGCTGCCAAGGATCGATGACTTATTTGACCAGTTGCGGGGTGCCACGATGTTCTCCAAGATCGACTTGAGGTCTGGATACCACCAGTTGAGGATTAGGGAGGCAGACGTCTCTAAGACAGCTTTCCGCACCCGGTACAGACACTACGAGTTTTTGGTCATGCCGTTTGAGCTGACCAATGCCCCCGCTGCTTTCATGGACCTGATGAACCGGGTATTTAGACCGTACCTGGACCAGTTCGTGGTGGTATTCATTGATGTCGTACTCATCTATTCTCGAGATTGGACGCAGCACGGACAACACTTGCGGATGGTACTGGACACTCTGAAGCGACGTAGGCTGTACGCCAAATATAGCAAGTGCGAGTTCTGGTTAAGGGAGGTGACCTTCTTAGGTCATGTGATCTCTGGAGACGGCTTGGTGGTGGGCCTAACCAAGGTCGAGGCAGTGCTCAGGTGGGAGAGACCGCGTTCAGTCACTGAGATTCGCAGTTTCCTGGGACTGGCAGGCTACTACAGACGATTCATCAGAGGTTTTTCACAGATTGCGCATCCTATGACACAGTTGACCCGGAAGGATGTGCCCTTCACTTGGACGGATGCCTGTGAGGCGTGTTTTCAGGAGCTGAAGGAGAGGTTGACCTCGGCTCCCGTGCTCACCATCCCTGACAGTAGTGGCGGGTTCGTTGTGTACATGGACGTCTCCTTGCAGGGGTTAGGAGGTGTGCTCCTGCAGAGGGGTCACGTTGTCGCTTACGCTTCGCGGCAACTGAAGCCCCATGAGCATACCTACCCTACCCACGACCTGGAGTTGGCAGCTGTCGTGAAGACCTGGAGGCACTACTTGTACGGTGAGACCTTCGAGATTTTCACAGATCACAAGAGCCTCAGATACCTTTTTGATCAGAAGGAGCTCAACATGAGACAGAGACGTTGGTTGGAGCTCCTGAAGGACTACGACTGCAGCATTTCCTACCACCGGGGAAAGGCCAATGTGGTGGCTGACGCCTTGAGCCGGAAGGCGCCCGCACACTTGGCCAGTTTACAGTTACAGAGTTGGAGCCTCTTGGAGGAGGTGGGCAGTTGGCGACCCCTGGAGTTACGGGGGCACTGTGGGACAGTGACTGTGACATGACAGACTAGGCCAGAGCTGATAGACCGCATCATCACAAGACAGATGGCCGATACGTACTTGCAGTCCTTGCTCGACAGAGTACTGTCAGGAGACCCAGGGGACTTCTCTTTCATAGACCAGGTGCTACGCCTGAGGGGACGGTTGTGCGTTCCCAAGGACGAGGAGCTGTTGAAAGATCCCCTGACTGAGGCACACAGTTCCAGATTCACCATACATCCCGGAAACACGAAGATGTACCACGACTTGAGACGCGAGTTTTGGTGGAGGGGGATGAAGCGTGATGTGGGTGAATTCGTGCAGCAATGCTTAGTGTGTCAGCAGGTGAAAGCTGAGCATCAGAGGCCTGCGGGGCTGCTACATCCGCTTCTAGTGCTCGAGTGGAAGTGGGAGAGCATCACCATGGACTTGGTGGTGGGTTTACCTATTACTCAGCGAGGACACGACACAGTCTGGGTAATTGTGGATAGACTGACGAAGACGGCATGATTCTTGCCGATCCGAGTCACCTTAGGACCAGCACAGTTGGCAGAGAGGTATATCCGCGACGTGGTACGACTACACGGAGTTCCACGGGAGATCGTATCCGACCGGGATACCCGCTTTACGTCCCAGTTTTTGGCTGAGTTTCAGCAGGCCTTGGGGACGCGGTTGAGGTTTAGTACAGCTTACCACCCCCAGACGGACGGACAGTCGGAGCACACGATACAGACGCTTGAGGACCTTTTGCGTGCCTGTGTACTGGACTGGAAGGGCTCTTGGGAGGAGCACCTGCCCCTGGCGGGGTTTGCATACAACAACAGCTATCACTCGAGCATCGGCATGGCTCCCTACGAGGCTCTGTATGGACGAAGGTGCACGGCACCCTTGAGTTAGGTTGAGGTGGGGACCAAGTGAGAGGTTGGCCCCAGGTTGATCCGACAGAGTCAGGAGGTAGTCGAGCAGATCCACAGGCGACTCCGCACTGTCAGGAGTAGACAGAAGAGCTACGCGGATCGAAAACGCAGAGAGGTGCAGTTCGAGGTTGGGGACCACGTCTTCCTTCGTGTTTCGCCCATGAAGGGCCTGTAGCGGTTTGGGGTGAGAGGGAAGCTCGCGCCGAGGTTCGTGGGGCCCTTTGAGGTCCTGGAGCGGGTTGGGCCCGTTGCTTACAGACTTGTCCTTCCTCCTCAGCTTTCTGGTGTGCACGACGTGTTCCACGTGTCCAACCTCAGGAAGTACGTAGCTGATCCCAGTCACGTACTGAGTCACGAGGGTGTCGAGGTGAGCGACAACCTGACCTACCCCGAGCGGCCAGTGCAGATTCTAGACCGAGCCATCCGCAGTTTCAGACGAAAGCGAGTACCCCTGGTAAAGGTTTTGTAGAGGAGCCAGCAGTACGAGGAGGCTACCTGGGAGCTTGAGGCGGCAATGCGGGAGCGGTACCCGGAGCTCTTCGCGGGTACGTCTTTGGGACTGGCTTCGATCCTCTGAGTTTGTTAAGTTTTTATGACGTTTTCCCGCACCCTAGTTAGCGCAAGTTTCGGGGATGAAACTTCCATTGAGTTTGTTATATTGTTACGATCGCAGCTTCAAAACATCTTTTAAGACGTCTGGGAGGTGGCCCAGACGTCTGACCAGACGTCTGGAACCCCTTCCAGACGTTTGGGATTTGATTTTCTGCAGCAGGGTGGATTTCGTCTGCGCGCCTGCGCGCGCAGATTTGCAGATACCCCTTTTCCCCTCTCTCCTCCACAGGCGCAGCGCTGTCTCTCTCTCTCGCTCTCTCTCTCCCTACGCGACTTTAAAAGGCCTCGCCCTCTCCCCCACTCTCATCCCCTCCGCTCCCTTCTTCCTCTTCCAGCCGGAGTGTGAGTGCGAGCGTAAGCGGTGGCAGCGGCAGCCGCGACGGGTGTGCTGGAGGAGGCATTTCGCGAGGGAGGAGACGCTCGACCGTGAGGGCTCGAGCTTGCCGGGGTAGCTGGAGCCGGCCGGCGGGGGAGCAGCGGGCGCGGAGTGACGCGGGAGGGCTGCTACAGCTCGAGCAGTAGGCGGACGTGGAGTGGCGGGCCGTGCGTCGCGGGCGGAGAGCGCATCGAGCTCTGATTCTGGAAGTTTTTCCAGAATCAGACGTCTGGTATTCCAACCAGACGACGGTGAAGACGTCTGGAGGACTGTCCAAACGTCTGTCAAGTAAGTTGTTTCTGTTCTTCTGCTTTCTCTGCGACCTGTCGTACTGACTAACGAGGAGTGGGTATGTGCAGGGTCTAGGATTCGCATCCAACACGAATTAGACGTCTGGATGCGGTGCCAGACAATGGGAAGGACTTCCAGACGTCCGGGGTGACCATCAGACGTCTAGGAACTAGGCCAGATGCCCCCACAGGCTTCTGGACATCTGAGAGACTACACAGAGCGAAGGTATCCTCTGGACCACTTTTTAAGACGCCTGGAAGAGGTTCCAGACGTCTGATTTTGGACTGTTTCGTCGTTTTCGACCCGTTTAGGGCCCGTTCGGAGTCCGTTTTCCGCGTTTCAAGTTGGGTTCTTTTCGGAATAAGATCCTCTACCCGTTTCCAGTAATTATATACTGTTCTGAGAAACTCCTTGTGATTGATCCTTGTGTTAGGACCCCGTTCCGTTGCAGCCTTGGGAGTTGCGGAGGCGTGCAGGATTGCCGACCACGCCCCCAGTACTCTCGGTTTTGCTGGTAGAGTGGCTTTATAAATTATTAACATAATTTGTTACAATTATGGAACAATTAATAGAACCTAGGGTATTGCATGAATCCTAGGAATGAGAAACCAGATTGAATGATAGATCTTAGGTATTGCATAAATCCTAGGGCTGGAAAACTAGATTGAATGATAGATCCTAGGGTACGACATGAATCCTAGGACTGGAAAACTAGTGATATGAATATAGATATTGCAGTCATGGAAAATGTGGAAAGGAAATAATAGCTACCTGTAAATTGATTTAACAGCTGCCTGTTGTGAATAAATGAACATGATTAAGAATATGGGTTGTATGAACGTGAAACTGGAAAGGTGAAACCTGAATGTGCTGAGTTAAAAGAGCTGGAACCCTACGGGGAGTTAGGAGTAGAACTCCTGGAAAGAGAATGAAATGGAACTGAGAAGGAAAGATGTGGAAGTGTGTTGTCTCTTGGGTATGTAGTACCAGGGGAAGCACCTGTTACCTGCTTAGTGCAGAGTGGAGCCAGCCGCCCCAGGGACCCGGGGTTAGGTCTGGCCACTTTGTACAGACTTTTTGGCCTTCGTGAACACAGTACCGGGGAGAGCTACTAGTGTAGAGCGAGTACTAGCTACCCCACAGGCCCCGGGGTTCTGCTAGCCCACCTATACCGACTTGTTAGGCCCACTGGGCAAACCAGGGTAGTCAGGCGAGGGTGCGCGGAATGTGGAGGGGCAAGTCCCCTGTTTGGTTACTGTGGAGGGGTTGGACCCCTGTTACTGAGAGGGCTCTACCCTATACTGGTTCCGTGTTGTGCTTTGGGCGCACCCGTTAACGGAAACGACTGACCGCGTGCCAGTGCGGGTTAGCTACCCGTGCGTTTATCGCGCGTGCCGTAGTCACCGTTACGTCTGTCAGTGACCTTGGGGTGGTTGACTGGGAAGGTAGGACCACCACGGGGGACTCTCCCGGCCAGGAGAGAACCACGTGTTACTTCTACTTTTCGGAAAAGACTGCAATTAAGATCGTTCCAACGAGGAACATTCGATATCAAGTGAAGGATTTGAGAAATCGATAACTTGTGAAAAAATAGAAAGACGTAAATAAAGGAAGAAAGAAAATAAAACAGCTACTGTATACTTTACTGCTTTCTTAGTTTTAGCTGCCACTGTACTCAGCGTTTCGCTGACGTGTTACACTCGTTACCTTTCAGGACCAGGTGTTGAGCAGCCAGGGTCAGTGGCTGTAGAGGACGCTGGGCCGAGTAGGGTCCAGTAGAGTTACCGCAGTTCTTTTGTACCCCTTTTTGTTCCACTGCAGTGAGTAGCTCTGGTTACTCTCTGTACTTTCCTTACTTGTAGTTCATGTTATGTTATAAATGTTGTTCTACTGTTGTGGTGGTACATGCTGTAGTAGTTCTTTTTCTTATGGCTGTATTTTGTTACTGCTTGTTATATTTGTTGGTGCTAGAGAATCACGATCATTTATTTTGATGATAACAAAACACGTGTTATTTAACATTTGCACTTGGAGTCTTAGATTTCAGGTCAATTGCAAATGTAGACGTATTTAGACAGAATTCGAGCTCGCATCCAGGACGGATTGGAGGAGCTTGATGGAGAACAGAGGAGATTCGCGAGGAGCGATAGATTGAAGATGGAAGGACAAGAAGAATAGGATAGAATTCTATTTTATTCCTTTCATGTACTTTTGTCGTTATTTTTGTTGCTCTTTATTTTTTACTTAGATTCATGTTAAAGAGCCTCAAAGTACCCTAACAGTAGTCCTAGGAATACCAGCACAACCCTAGGATACTTAGGTTTTTTGTATAGAACTTAGAAAACCAATGTAGTGTTCAAACAGACTTCTGATAAAGTGTTTTAAGACGTCTGACTGTTGATTCAGACATCTGATAATATTTAGGCTGGACATAGTTAGTTCTGTCTGATGAAATCAGACGTCCAGACCTTAAACCAGACATCTTAGGAGACGTCTGATGGATTTACCAGATGTCCAATTAGTGGATCGTTTGCTGGCTTTGCAAAAGTGTAGAATATGACCATTAGAGCCTTATCAGACGTCCTTAGGCCTTTCCAGACGTCTGATAATTGACCGTTTTGCCTCGACTGACCCGAAAATCTCTTCTCAAAGATTTTCTAGCCGTTGCAAATCCATTCCCACGAAAAAGTAGGTTTCCAGACGTCCAGACATAGTGCCAGACGTCCTATATGTCGTCTGATGGGCTTGCACAAGAACCCTGTTTAGATCTGATCCAAGTCAGGAAGAGACCCACCCAAAATCAGACATCTGACCTTATTATCAGACGTCTTAAAGTGATCTTCCAGACGTCTGATGCTAGAATTAGACGTCTGATAAGCCTGTCAAAACAATGATTGTTCCTGATTTCGGGCTGATTCACTTGGGCTTTGTACCTAACGGCTATGGAATCTTTTCTAAGCCTTCCAAAGCCTTCCTAAAGCCTCTATAAATAGAGGGGAGCCTTTACACACCAATACACATCTAAGAAACACAAGACACACCTTGCAATACACTTTCAAATCATTTTGTGTCTCTCTTGCTCTCTAAGCTCTAATTCTTCATCTTGAGAGCATCAAGCTATTGCGCACCCGCTCTCCCGTCGTTGTTCACGAGAGCGACGTTACGCCGTCGCGTGGCACACTCATCCGCGTCGTCGACGCACTCCTTTCAAAGGGAAGCATCCCATTTCCTATAGAAGCTTAGGTTAAAAATTATTTTGTTGGCTCTATAGGATTACTTGTTTTATCTTTGTTATTTGGTTGAGTATTCGCTTTGCGAGTTCCCATCTCCTTCGTGGGACAAAATCCTTCTCGTGAGAAGAAGGGGTTGAGGAACGCTACCCTCGCACTTGTAGCGTGGTTGTATTTGAGGTTGAATCACCATCGTTTAAAGTGATTCGTTTAGTGGATTTTGATCAACTTGGTTGATCGGAAAATCCTAACTCGAGAGGGTTAGGTGGTGGTTTTCACCCGATTTTGGTTTCCACCTAAAAATACTTGTGTACTTGTGTGTTTGTCTTTTTTGTGCGATTGTTTATATTTATTTCCGCAATTATTACGTCACCCCTCCTAGTAGAAAAATTATAATATTTCATGTTGAATGTGATTTATTTTACCACTCTTTTGGTTACTTCCTCGTTGGACGACTAGGTCTTGGGATTAGTCGAGTTGGTCCGGTTCTCGTATCTCGTAGGGACTCGGGAATTAGGTCGTTACAGTAATGGTGATTTTTTTATTTATAAAGTGGATAGATCTCTTGTGCTCTCGCGATCTCTAATTCCCTTATCATTAAAATATCATACACTAATATCATATTATCATATCAATTATTATAAATCTCCAATCATATACCTTCTCAAATTATTCAACTTAAATTTTATTCCAAAAAATAATACTACACCCAACCAAACACAAAGAAGAGTGATTGTTGATGTAAAGCCAGTGAGTTTGTATTTTATTTTTAAGGAAGAAATTGAAAATTTTTACTCGTATTAATTAGGTTGCTTGAGATATGTCTTAACTTTTCGGTTGGGGGAAATGTCAAGTATTACTCAAAATATTATATCAAAAAGAAAATTCAAATCCGTTGGAAGTGCCAGTCGCCTTTATTAGAGGGAGAAGAAGTGAATAAATTCTTAAATACTATTCATCAATAGTTAGAAATTGTCGATGTCAACAGCAACCTTGAGCTTGAAAACAAAAGAGAGGAACTGAATAGATATTTTGTTCTTGTAGATCAAATTATTAAATTATTATGCAAGTCTTAGCATTTTACCCATCATTAAAAAACTTTGAAAAATTTAACGGCGAAGGTTATATGAAAATTGTCATCCGAAATTAAAATAATAAGAATTTTACAAATTTAGTGGCAGAAAACCACATGTCTCATCATTTTCGTGTCCTTATCTACAGCTAATTATCAGTTCCACGCAATAGGGAGAGCCGGTGACACCAAATATCCCTGTACCTAATACTGTGGTAATAATATACATATTGTGGTTGTGTTCTTTTCCTCGGGAAGCAATAATCTTGGGACTTGAACCTCGTCTTCTCTTTTGATCGGGTAATTTCTGTACGATGTGTTAATGGAGGTCTTGTATAATTTTTGTTGCTTGTATATGTCCATAATGACAAATCTAGGAGGATCGATCTTTGGTTCTGATGTGATTTTTTGAATTTTTGAGGTATTTTGGAGAGTTTTATCAACCTTAATCTTTGTTCCATGGATTTCATAGGGAAAAAAAAGTTATGTTGGACCAAACCTGCAAAATCTCCCCACCAAAATCCCTACCCAATATCTCTTGAAACCCTCCCCCTCATAAATCTCTCTCCTTCCCCACACCACCTCAGGCATCGTACTTCTCCATTTTTCCAGTGAGAGGGAGAAGTGAGTGGAAGAGGAGAGTAAGGGAGGGGTAGTTGCACAGGGTTGTAGCTGCAACCCAGCTCCAACGACGTGTAGGCATGGGGCTACGCGACGCGGCATTGTAGAGGTGCTGCTGTGCGAGGGTGGAGCTCGCAGCAACTCGCAGCAAGGTCTGTGAGGCAAGGTAGAGCTCCGATCGCATGTTGACTTTGAGGGCGCTACGCGAGGCCGAGGTAACGCTGTAGATGGCCCTGTGTAGGAGAGGAGCAAGTCTATTGTGCGAGAACGAGGAAAACACTCGTCTCAGACGTCTGGGTGGGGTATCTGACGTCCGAAGTGGGCCTAGGACGGCTGAAACTCCCATTGGACGTCTAAGGAGGAGAGGCGGGGCTTTCATGCTATATCAGATGTCTGAGTGCCTCAAACGTCCGATACGAGAGCCAGGTAGGCGATTCGGTCTGACTGAACCAACCTGACCCGGTTCAAGTGAACCAAGAAGGGCTTTTGGGTCGGTTCAGGATTAAAACGAGGTTTGATTTTCGGGCAATAGGTATTGTTGGAAAGCTCTTAGAGTTTGCCACATTTTGGAATCATTTCTACATTGTTTTGAACTGTTTTAGCACACTGAAATGTCGTTCAAATTATTTAATGCTCCTTTTGACCATTGATTTGGTGTAGGCTCTGAGTCCATAGTATGTGTAGGACCTTGCGGGGGCGTTTGGATTGGTCCCTCTTGCCCCCATATCTCCCATACACTTAGGTAGTGTGGTACTTCTCATCTCAGTGTGTTTAGTTTCGTTGAATGCATGTT
This sequence comes from Thalassia testudinum, assembly GCA_037157565.1. NCBI lineage: Eukaryota > Viridiplantae > Streptophyta > Magnoliopsida > Alismatales > Hydrocharitaceae > Thalassia > Thalassia testudinum. The sequence goes on from JAZHRO010000013.1 coordinate 20,967,841, forward strand.
GCAAGTAGCTAGTTAATCAATTATTGTAATTTTACAAGTGTGACTAGTGAATGAAACAGTTGATTGCATAGAATTACAGGTGTATTCACATACATGCATGTCCTAAGTTTAAATTGATGAACTTTGCACTTGAGTTATATGTGGTGATTGATTTATGTTTGACGTGAAGAAATGTTAACCCTAATGGTTGGGATAAAGGTTTTTATGGTGATGCATTTAATTATCCATTCCATGATAAAAAATAAATTATGACTTGAGATGGATGAATTCTTTGTTGCTTGAATTAGAATTTAAGGGATTATAAATGCTTCTAACGAAAACTAGAAAAATAATTTAGCTGTTGTGGTTTGAACTTTGATAATGATGGGATGTTTCGCCTATTGTGTGGCATGATTGTTGTTGGGTTTTACCATGGAAGTGAGTTAGCCCCCGAGTACACACATACCGAGGAGAGCTAATCACCCTTATGTAGGGAGAGAGCTAGCCTTCCCTTAGGTTGAGACCCAGGGTAGAAATGGCCTCACTACACTGACTCTTATTAAATCCCTAGGGCTAACCGGGATAGCCGGGCGAGGGTACGCAGACTGGTGAGGGCAGGCCCTATTCTGTTCTGTGTTGTACTACCTAGAGTGTACCATATAACAAAAAGGATTGACCACGTGACAGTGTGAGATAGCCCCCTATGCATTTATCGTATGTGCCATAGTCACCACTTTGTCATAACCAAGACCTCGGTGTGGTAGACCGAGTGTAGAACAAATGCGGGGTCTTCTCTCGACCAGGAGAGTACCACGTACACATCCTTCATTGCGGGAAAACTACAGCAAGATTGTTCCATTAGGGAACATGTGAATCAAGAGAAAATGGGACCATTGCTAGAATAACTGAATCACAAAACAACTAGTACTTAGAAATACAAATAAAATATGAAATGTTGGAAATGCTTATTACTGCCTGGAACATTTACTTCTTTAGTTAAATTGTATTAGTTGAATGTATATTTGTCACTTTACTCACTTTTGTTGACGCCTATCACTTGTGTCCACGACAAAGAGGTGAGCAGCCAGTACCACTCGTTGTTGAGGGAGTTGGGCGTAGTCGAGCACAGCCTTAGCTTGTTTCCATTTCCGTTTTTGCTGTAGCATGACTTTTTTTTTTCTCCTGTTGTAGTGAGTATCTATTTTTGGAGCTAGTAGTTTTGTTTTCTATCGTTCTATTATGGTTGTGATGGCTATGTTGAGAACCTTGCTATTCTGTTGTAGCACTATTTATAGTTACAGTCTACCTTACAGCTTTCTGTCTTTTATTTAATGATTCTAGCTATGTTGCATGTGTAGAATGATTTCCTTTTTGATATATTTCTCGTTAGACGACTGGGTCTTGGGTTAGTCAAGGCTATCCAACTTGGGTTCCACATGGAGCTAGGTTCGAGTTGTAACATTTGGGTTGCTCTCAACCACCACCACTCCTTAGTGAAGGGTCCTTGGGTGGTCATTAGCGATTTTAATGCAATTAGGTTCAACAGGGAGAAGCATGGGGGTGTCCCCTTTTTTAGGGCCTTCATGAAGGATTTCAACGATTGCATCAACTCCTACGAGCTCTTTGAGATTGCAACATCTGTGAACCCTCTCACTTGGTGCAACCTTAGCACGGGAGACAACCATATTGCTTGCAAGTTAGATCGTGGGCTAATACTTTTCCGTTTGTGAGAGTGGAGTACCTGCACTTTGACCTTAGTGATCATGCATGCATGTTGCTTCAACTTGCTCCTTCTTTCCTAAGGAAGCAACCTTTCAAGTTTCTTAACTACTGGACTAAGAGAGAGTCCTTTCTTCCTCTTATCGAGGAGGCCTGGAGGACTGAGGTGGAAGGTGACGGTAACCCCATCATTTGTCATAACTAGTTTAAATTAGTTGAAATCAAGAGATAAATGCTCCTGAATGATCACCTGAGGACCATAATGTAATTCCTTACTCGGAGGGGGGTGAGATCAGTGTGACGTAAAAAATGCGGAATTGAAAAAATAAACAATCTCACAAAAATTCAATCACACAAGGTACACAATTATTTTTAGGTGGAAACCCAAACCGGGTGAAAACCACCACCTAACCCTCTTGAGTTAGGATTTTCCGATCAACCAAGTTGATCAAATCCACTAAACGAATCACTTTAAACGAGGGTGATTCAACCTCAGTTACAACCACGCTACAAGTGCGAGGGTAGCGTTCCTCAACCCCTTCTCTCCACGAGAAGGATTTTGTCCCACGAAGGAGATGGGAATTCGCAAAGTGAATACCCAACCAAATAACAAAGATAAAATAACAAATAATCCTATAGAGCCAACAAAGTAATTTTAAACCTAGCTTCTATAGGAATTAGGAAATTCCCCTTTGCAAGGAGTGCGTCGAGTTGATGACACGGGTGCGTGAGCCACGCGACGGTGCAACGTCGCTCTCGTGAACTACGGCGGAAGAGCGGGTGCGCGAAGGCTTGATGCTCTTTAGATGTAAAACTAGAGCTTAGAGAGCAAGAGATTCTTTTCTTGGACACAAAAGAGTAGAAAGTATGTTGCTTAGGTGTATCTTTGTTTCTCTTAGTGTATTTTGGTGTGTAAAGGCTCCTCTCTATTTATAGAGGCCTTAGGAAAGCTTTGGAAGGGTTAGAAAAGCTTCCATAGCCGTTGGGTACAAAGCCCAAGTGAATCAGCCCGAAATCGGGAACAATCATTGCACTGACAGGGTTATCAGACGTCTAATTATGGCATCAGACGTCTGGAAGACCACTTTAAGACGTCTGAAATCAAGGTCAGACGTCTGATTTTATGCGGGTTTCTTCCTGACTTGAATCAGATCTAGACAGGATTCTTGTGCAAGTCCATCAGACGACATGCAGGACGTCTGGCTCTATATCTGGACGTCTGGAAACCTACTTTTTCTGTGGGAATGGATTTCCAAACGTTGCAACGGCTAGAAGATCTCTAAGAAGAGATTTTGGGTCAGCCGAGGCAAAATGGTCATTTATCAGACGTCTGGAAGGGCCTAAGGACGTTTGATAAGACTCTAACGGTCATATTCTGCAGTGCTTATTGAGTGAGCCAACGGTCCACTAATTGGACGACTGGCAAGTCCATCAGACGTCTTATAAGACGTCTGGACTAAGGTCTGGACGTCTGATTTCATCAGACAGAGCTAGGTATGTCCAGCCTAAATGTTATCAGACGTCTTAAAACATATTATCAGACGTCTGATTTTGGAATTAGACATCTGGAAATGCTGTTTGAACCCAATATTAGTTTTCTAAGTTCTCTACAGAAAACCAAAGTATCTTAGGGTTGTGCCGGTGTTCATAGGACTACTGTTAGGGTACTTTGAGGCTCTTTAACATAATGTTCTAAGGAAATAAAGAGCAAGAAAATAAATACAAGAGTACATGAAAGAAATAAACAGAATTCTATCCTATTCTTCTTGTCCTTCCATCTTCAATCTATCGCTCCTCGCGAATCTCCTCTGTTCTCCATCAAGCTCCTCCAATCCGTTCTGGATGCGAGCTCGAACTCCGTCTCATCACGTATCCATTTGCAATTGGCCTGAAATCTAAGACTCCAAGTGCAAATGTTAAATGACACGTGTTTTGTTATCATCAAAACAAATGATCGTGGTGCTCTAGCACCAACACATAATTCCACTCTGATCTATTTTGAGAAGGAAAGAATAAAATAGGGTTAATTCTTCTGTTTTAACATTACATCACAAGTGCAGAGTAACCACAGGGTCACTCGGAGGTTAATTATAGGTTAATTGAGCATGAAATACGAAGAAGTGGCTTCACACTAACAGAAACAAGGTTTCACGAATTTCAAGAACCAAAACAGTACACAAATCCTAATTATCAGCCCCACTTGAATTGAAGAGGTTTTTGTAAAAACCCATTCCACTTTTAGCCTTTTAAGACGTCTGGAGTCTCAGTCAGACGTCTGTCCAGACGTTTGGACCCTTTCCCAGACATCTGAAAATGAAATTTTTGTATGTGCTCTGCGCTCTGTGCGCGAGCGGCGCGCAGAACTCCTTGTCTCTCTCTCCTTTCTCTCCCTGCCAAACCCTAAACCCAAACCCCTATAAAAGCCACCCTCCCCTCCTCTCCTCTCCACTCCACACACCACCACCACACCCCACCTTCACTGCCGCGTGAAGAGGCGAGAGAGAGAGGCTGAGAAAGAGGAAAGTATGGGAGGAGGAGGAGGAGACCGAGGCCGGGAGCTTCGGTGGAAGCTCGTCGGAGCTCGCACGGCCACCGCGGGCACGTGTGGGAGGAGGGAGTCCGGAGTGGCGGCCTCGACCACTTGCAGCAACTGGAGCTGTGGCGGAGCGAGGAGAAGCACGGCGGAGAGCGTTGGGAGCGAGTTTTGATATTGGAAATTTTCCAGTATCAGACGTCTGGAGCGAAGTCCGGACGACTGGCAAAGTATCTGGATGTTTGGAGTCAAGGCCAGACATCTGAAAGCTCCTTTATCGCGAAGGTACGTTCCTTTTGCGGTTACGGCCATGCAGGCCGCACTGTAGAAGATGTGTTGCACTTGATCTGGGTGGCTGCAACTATCGTACGCAAGAGTAGTCTTGGGAAGGAGCGCGAAACGCCCTCCCACACACTTTTAGACATCTGATCAGCTCACCAAATGGCCGGAGGAGTGGTCCGACGTCTGGAACTGCCTTTAGACTATCGCAGAGGAGGCCTGGACGTCTGAGGACACCGCAGGGACTTGAGGTGAGGTTCTGTATCTTTTAAGACGTCTGGACTTGTTCCCAGATGTCTAATTTTGGTCAGTAGATACGTTTTTGACTCGTTTAGGGTTCGATCGGGATCCGTTTTACTTAAATGAAGTATCTGTAGTTTCCTCGTGAGTTTCTCTACGTACTAGAAACCTTTATACACTGTTCTGAATCCTCCTTTGTGTTGTATTCTTTAGTATAGGGTTTCAACCTGCTGCGTGTTTGAGGCTCGCAGAGATGCCTGGGTCTGCGGTTTGAGCCCCCAGTACTCTCAAATTTTCTAGTACAATGGTTTACTTCTGTTAATAATATTAAATAAGAATGTGCTTGTGGAATTAGCCAAATGGAACCCTAGGATGTAGCATGAACCCTGGGATAGAGAAATGAATGAACCATTTGTATTGCATGATTGTATTTGTATGCATGATTAAGTTAAACTGCTTGCAATTTCCTGTAATATAATTGTGAGCTGCCTGTTAGAATATGAGTTGCCTGAGATAAATGAATAATTACATGTGAAATCATCAGTTGCATGTATTGAATTATGGAAACACGAGCTACCTGTATATAAATAAGAACTGAATTGTGAACGGTGGGATCTGGATCGGAATAAATGAGGTGAACATGAGCATGAACCCTACGGGGAATTAGTAGTGGAGCTCCTGTGGTTAGATGGAAATTTGGAATGTAAACGGGAAGTGTGCTGGTCCTTGTGTACGTGGTACCAAGGAAAGCAACTGTCCCCTTTTAGTGTAGAGCGAAGCTAGCCTCCCTTGGGTTATGACCTAGGGTTAGGATTGACCACTCTACACCGACTCCTGTCGGACCTCATGTATGCGGTACTGAGGCGAGCTACTAGTGTAGGGAGAGAGCTAGCCACCCCACGAGGCCCAAGGTTCAGCTAGTTACCCTACACCGACTTGTTAGGCCCTCTGGGCAAATCGGGGTAGTCAGACAAAGGTGCGCGGACTGTAGAGGGGCGAGACCCCAGTTTCTGAGAGGGTTCAGCCCCATACTGTTTCATGGTTTACTTTGGGCATACCCGTTAGCGGAAACGACTGACCGCGTGTCAGTGCAGGGTAGCTCCCCGTGTGCTTATCACGTATGCCGTAGTCACCGCTACGTCTTGACAGTAATCTCAGGGTGGTTGATTAGGTGAAGGACTACCACGAGGGACTCTCCAGGCCAGGAGAGCACCACGTGTACCTTCTACTCTTCGGAAAAGACTGTAATCAAGATCGTTCCCACGAGGAACATGCAAGATCAAGAATATCTAAAAGATTGAGAAAAATGGATGAAAAGGAAATACACATAAAATAAATAAACCGAAAAGAGAATTAAACCTGTTACTTTTACTGCTTTAGATTATATAGAAACCACTCTACTCAGTGTTCACTGACTCTGTCTTTTCTTACCACTGTTCAGGACCAGGAGTTAAGAAGCCAGAGCTTCCGGCTGCAGAGGGTGCTGGGCCCAGTCGAGCCCAGCCGTAGTTTTCTACACTTCCTTGCTGTATTCCCTTACTGTTGTAGTGAGCTTTCAAACTTTTCTTAGCTACTGTGTCTCTATTGTTACTTTCGTTTCCTTTGTTCTGTTGCTGTGGTGGTATGTAATGGAATGGCAGCTTTACTTTCCTTTACTGCTTGTACGTTTTTACTGCTTAGTTATATTGCATGTTTGAATGTGGTTTACTTTCTTGCTTTTTGGTTATTTCTTGTTGGACTACTAGGTCTTGGGATTAGTCGAGGCGAGCCGGTCTTGAGTCCTATAGGGATCCGGGAACCGGGTCATAATAGTTCTGGTCAGGATAAAATCAATATAAATCTCCTAAAATTCATAGAAAAATATTCTAAGAGGTTTAGTATCTTTAGTTTGACCATCTAAACCTATTTTGACCTAGGACAATGTTTCAGGCAAGAATTTGCCTTAATTTAGGCTTTTGTGCAATTTACCCAATCAAATATAGTTAAAACACAAATCCAAGTTCGTTATTAGATTCCTTGTGTCCAAATTAAACTAAAATTTGGGCTCAATTAGAGTCCATCTTCACCTAGTTTGCAATTTAGTCCCTAAAATCTCTCTTTCTCACATTCAACCCCCTAACTTTCAAGATTCTTGCAATTAGGTCCCTAACTTTGTCATCATTCTTACATAAAGGTCCCTACCGCCATTAGAGGTGTGAACCTAAACCTGTCGACCTTCAAACTTAGAAATGTTCTTGATTCCTCAACTAAACTCCTAAATTTGGAAGGAACAATCGTCAGAAGGTCCCCTCTCATTTGAACATGATCTTGAGCTCTGAATTGAAGCCAGAAGCTCAGGAGAGCTCAAAGAATCCACGAGAAAAGTCCAAGCCAAATCGTGAGAAATTCGTGATGAATTTCCTATTAGAGCTCTATAATGAACTCTATAAGAACTCCCATAACTCTCAGCGTTCGATTTAGTTCAATTAGACCCCAAAAACCCTCTTCCCTTATTCCTTCGGCCGCCTCCGCCGAAGCTCCGTTGAGCTTCATCAACCCCTTCGCTTCTCGCCAGTTGCAGTAGAAGCCTCCTCGACCCTTCTTCCTCGTCGCTCGTCTCACCAAGGGTCTTCATGCCTTTTAATCGTTGAGTTTCGCGACAAGATCGTGTTTTAAAAATATATTCGTTGTAGTATCACGGCAAAAACGATTATCATATTTATTACTCGAAATTCAAAAATATCCCGAGGTTGAACTCAGGGAGCAAATTGGTATTTCAGAAGCAAAATATCACAATTCTCAACAATAATGCAATGTATATAAAAATCTAGAGAGTAAAAAGAAATAGAATTTTCTCTTTTCTTCTTTCTTCTTCTCTCTTTCTTTTTCTTTGCTTTCTCTCTTCCTTCTCTTCTTTCTCAGTCTTTTCTTTTCTTAGACGTCTGATTCTGTGAATCAGATGTCTTAACTGGCAACTGCTACAGTGCTCTTCTTTTTCTTTTCTTCTTCACTTGGCTTTCCTCCTTGGCTTCTCTTCTTGAGTTGCTGTGCCTCCTCCTTCTTCTTCAAGTCCTTCCTTCTCCTTCAGCTGCCCTTCTTCTTTGGCTCCTCCTTCTCTGCCTTTGGCCAAGTCCTTCTTCTGCAGGCTTCTTCCTCTGTGGCTAAGTCTTCAGCTTCTTCTTCCTTGGCCTCTGCAGTCTCCTTCCTCTTTCTCTTCGGCTTCTCCTTCCTTCAGCTGCTCCTCTTCTTCCTCTTCCCCGTAGCTGCTTCCTCTTCCTCCCTCTTCCCTGCACAGCATAGAGGAGCAAAACCTGCCCCCTACCCCCCTGCGTCTCTCTCTCTATTTCGCTCTCAAGACAGCTCTCCCAGAGCCTTCTCGAGTTATCGGGTCGGGTATGCATGACCGGGACCAAGCCCACCAGCGTGTGGTGGTGGGCGAGGAGTGCACGGGTAGTCGGGTCAGCCAGGTTCGCATAGGAGTGGTCGCAAACGAGGTTGGTGTACGTGGGCGAGGGACCTTACCCCGTGTACTGAAGGCGATAAGGTGAGAACACTTTTTCTATTTATTCTTGTGTAGGCACTCTATTGTATCCGAGGTGGGACTATCTGTCCACCTTTCTTCGCATGCGCCTGCGGCAGGGACAAGGCCTCCAATTGCAGAAGTTGCGATGGCCTTTGACTCCAATTGATGGTTTGGAGTCGTGCGCGAGTGTCTTCCGAGCAACCTGGGACAGGAACCTAGAGCTGGCGAAACCTGGAGCTCACTTCAGGCTCTGCTCCAATGGCAGAAGGGAGTCGGAACCTGAAAGCACCAAAACGGCCTCATGGCCCTGTCAAAACACTTGGGTAGCGTTGCCGTGTTGAGGTGAAGGTGGTGCGGTGGGTGGCGTGGCACGGGGGCGCCGGTGTGAGCGTGCCTAGGGCACACTGTGCGCGTATGTGTGGGTGTGTTCAAGGGTGTGTTTGGGTGAGTGGAGTGGTGGTGTGAGGGGAAATGTTGAGTGGAGTGACGGGATGCTTATGGACTTGTCGACGAGGGGTGGGACGGCCTATGGAGGTGGAGCGACCTCGCCGAAGTTTGTGGCCGGAGGTGATGGAGATGATGGTGGTAGAGTGTGGCAGTAGTCGATTTAGGAAATAAAAGAGGGAAAAATGAAGAGGGGAGAAAGAGGTACTTATCTAGGGTGTTTAGAGCGAAGGGGGGAGGCGGAGGGCGAGCGGCGCGTGTCTGCCGTCGCCGGATACGAAGGCCCTGTGGTGAAGAAGCGGCGACGAGGAAGAGGGTCGGAAGGGCACGCGCTGGAATGGCACGGCGTGGAGGAGTACGGCAAAGATGGCTCTACCACTGGAACAGTGGTAGAGCGACAAGAAGAGGGAGGGAGAGTCACCGGAGCCTGCGGGTGGTTGGCTGGAGTGAGGAGGAGACGAATTTGGGGGGATTTCTTCGACCAATTCAGGCTTGAAGGAAGCGGAGGGATCTGGGCTTCCTTAAATAGGCAAGGGTAGAGGGAAAAGGCATGAGGAAACGGTGGGAAGACCACGTCGGAGGTATGGCCGGAGGAGACCCATACCTCTCGAGCATTCGCATGAGAGGTATGGGACGTTTCAGGGCATGGGGAGCTGCCCATGCGGTAGGAGGCTTCGCAGGGAGCTCCCCTTGAATTCGAGGAGAAAACCTCCGTGCAAAGTCGCCGGAGGTATGGGTTCCTGCTACAATGGCAGAGGGACCAAAATGAAGAGAGTGATGAAGAAGCTGAGGGGGGATTTGCAAAGGTTTCTAAAAGTTAAGGGTCTGAATGTAATTTGGTGGACCAATTTGCAAAGTGGGTCAAGACGACCTTCCCTTAGGTCCAAATTTTTGTATAAACCTAATTTGGACCTAAGGAATCCAATGGTGAAGTTGAATTTTAGGTTTGATCACGTTTTATTAAAAATTTTGCATAAAAACCTAAATTAAGTCAAATATTAGTCATGGACCCTAATCTAGGTCAAAACAGGTTCCAAAGGTCAAATTTAAGGTTCTAAACCCTAGAGGATATTTTTCCATGAATTTTAGAGGGTTTAGTTGATTTTTATCTTGCCTGTAACCTTGTGAATTTATGTGGATTTGTTTTAGGGTTACAGAATGTCATTTAATTCCTAAATTTCATAATAACCATTTTCTGACTGAATCATCCCACTTTTTATCTTATTAAGTCCAATTAACCTATGTATAGATCCTTAGAAATCCCGTTGATGCACTGTAATGGTAAAATTACAGGTTTACCCCTTGTTTCATGTTCTCTTCCCAGAATAGTGTTTCCTTGAATTAAGCCTTTCTCTTGATTATGTCGGAGCTCTTGTTCACTTTATTAGGTCAAAACATGCTAGTTAGGGCTCATGATGAGATTCTCATCACCTTTCGTGTCCAGCCATTACACCGGTGAGGAAGTCCTCCCCCATTCGTCCAATAACTGGGTTCAATCACTCCCTCTTGCTCTCCAGACCCTTCCTAACTTCTTCTCCTATTTCCATCATCGCTCACCTCTCTCCCCCTCCATCTTCCTCGCAGCCAGCGAAGCTTTGACGAGCTTCGTTTGGTCGTTACACTCAATCATCTGTCCACTAGAGTGCTTCTTTTCTTGTGCCACCAGGGTGTAACAAATCTGAAACTCCCTTACCAAGCTCCTCACCGATCGGGGGCAGGTCATTGACGAGGAGCAGTTGCTGAAGGCAGAAGCCATGGATTTTTACTCCAAACTCTTTCTTGTGGATCAGAATGCATCTCCGATCAAGGACCTTACTTGGCCAGTACCCTTCTCTCTCTTTCCCAATGATAATGCCAACCTAACTTTTGTCCCTCATGATGAAAGAAATTAAAGAGGCTCTTCGGTCCATTAGACTAGACAGGGCTCCAGGCCCGAATGGCTTCAATGCTCTCTTCTTCCATAAGGCTTCAAGGACCTGGAGTCTGCTATTTCTTTGCTAGCAAAGGGGGTTTAGTAAGGGAGCTCAATCACTCCTTCCTTACCCTTATCCCCAAGGGGCCTAATGTATCTTCCCTCAAGGACTTTAGGCCTATTGCTTGCTACAATACAATTTACAAGATCATCTCAAAGATTTTGGTGGGCTAAAGCGTCGTAGTATAGCGACTAAAGCGACAAAAAACACTTAAATTTATATCTCGAATGTGAGTCCTAGATCATCTCAGGGAGTAATTAATTCGCAATATAAACCACTAATCAAGTAACTAAAATGGAACTCAAGAGATTGATAATAAAGGGAACATGTTTATTCAATGTAATGCAATATATCAAACTCCAAAAAATAAGCTAAGTGTTTGAAGCAAAAAGATGGTGTTTTCAACTATGTAAAGCATCAACACTTAATGAGAATTCAAACCCAACGAGTCTGCACAGACAAGTCCCAAGTTAGACAGAAGCTTTGCCCAGCAAAACTGGCCCACCTCCCTAGGCCCAACAATAGCTAGCCTCTTCTCTTTCCTCTTTATCTTTTTCTAATCAGATTCGAATCTGGCCCAGACTCGCCTGGGCATGCATGGGCAGGCAAGGGCACGTGCGTGTGCTCGTGAGTATAATGGGGAATCGACCCCCTAGTTCCAAGAGAATAGCCAACGCTCGAATTTCCTTATAAATGTGTTTCCAGTTCCTTCATGAACGATGTGGCACTAATCGTGGCTCTCTTCTTCGACTTTCACCACGTGGAGTTGGAACTCTTCAATTGAAGCTCGATTGGCCATGGATTGCTAATCCAAGGGCCCAAATGTGTCCCTCAGGTGAATCTGCAGCTATTGAGGTGCTGCTATCAGTAGGCTCTTCGCCATAGATGACCGGGGCAATGTCGGAGAAGATGATAGACCTGGTGAGTACTTGCACTTGGAAACACGGGTCTTCGACACAAATTAAATCCCTTAGAAGCTTCGACGTGATGTGCCTAAGCTAAACCCTAACTAAATTGCGTGTGAGGATGGATGGAGTTGTGGTGCAGAAGAGCTTCAATGAAGCTTCGTCGACGATGATTGTGAGTAATGGTGGAGATGATGTGGGGATGATGATAACGTCATCATTAGTCATATCTAGCTTTATTTAGTCATAATTCATTGATAAATGCACCTGCATAACCGCCAAAGAGCGTAATTCATTGCACATCCATTCTGAGAGATAAACATGAAAACAGGGGTAAATCTGTAATTTTAACAGAATATCCTAAATGAAAAACAATCATGAGGTTTCTTAGGGGTTAATTGAAGGTCAAATGAATATAAATTTCTAATAAGAGGGTTCATGTAGAACGAAATGGGTTTTCACGCATTTTGAGAATTAAATGACATCTGAAACCTTAAAAATAGACCCGCTTAATTCACTAAGGTTCTAGTCAGGGTAAAATTAACCTAAACCTTCTAAAAATCATAGCAAAATATTCCCTAAGGTTTGGTAGCTTTACTTTGACCATTGAAACCCGATTTGACCTAAAATAGAGTTTCAGATAGACAGTTGCACTAATTTAGGTTTCTACGCAATTTACCTAGTTAAACTTGGTCAAACCTAAAATCAAATTCGCCATCAGATTCATTGGGTCCGAATTAGGTTTGTACCAAAGTTTTGGCCCAATCAGAGAATACCTTGACCAAGTTTACATTTTGGTCCTAACTCTTTTCTCTCACACACATACCCCTAACTTTTGAAACCTTTGCAAAAATACCCCTAACTTCATCATATTCTTCACCAACAGGTCCCCTCCACCTTCAACTCCTAAACCCACTTCACCGACGACCTTCAATCAGGGATTACTTCCTGATTTTACGGCAAAACTCTTCCAAATTTGGAGGGAAGAATCATAAAGGATTCCCTTACAATATGAGCTGCATCTTGGGTTTCAATTCCTACTCAAAACTTCATGCAAACCTTTCAAAGGTTCGGGTTTCCTTCTTTTCCAAGTTGTCGTGCTTCCAATCTTGGATTCCAAGCTTGGTACGACCATCTAACACCTATAAAAGCACGCCTATTGCAATGTCGTGCTCTTTAGCAAGGTTTGGGGCTAAAAAGCTCTTCCTAACCCTACGTCTGGCCCCTTTCCAACCAAGCTCCGGCGAGCTTCTTCAACCTCTTTCTTCCGATCGTTAAACGGTTAAATCAAGTGACCTATCATCTTCCTCATCTTCCTCCGCCTCTTGCCGGCCAAAGCGAAGGCTCCCATACCTCATTCTTCCCTGCCGTCCCCCTCCGAAGATCTTCACCTTCCACGGCATCGGCGAGCCACAACCGGTGCATATCCTACCTCCTTCGTCCCCTTAGAATAGGTAGTTAGGTTCTTTTAGAGTTCTAGATTAATTTTCCTATCCAAAATCCTAAAAATACCCCCCAAACACACCCATCACCAACCTCCATCCCCGACTCCATCCAACCACCACACACCTCCATCCTTCACGCAAACACCGCCATCATCTTCCACACCGTCTGGCGAACCTTATGAGCCTGTTTAATGTGGCTCAGAGGCCGTATTAATGTTTTTCAGGTTTTTCCTTTGCCGCCATTAATGAAGATGCTCCAAGCAAGCTCGGAGCTATGTTCGAAGCCACGCGCGCCCCAGGCACTACCTCCAGGACGTGTGCATTCGTTCTAGGTACACACCCACGTGGTTAAATGAGGACCAAGCCATCTGCAGTTGCCTCAATTGGAGCCGTCTTCATAGTAGCTGCACGCGAAGAGAAGGCTGTGGGATTTAGTCCCACATTGGTGGGAGAAGAGTTGCTGAGCATAGATATATTATTTTTCTCAATAGGCTTTATCGCCTCCAAACATGGGGTGAGGTCCCTTTCACGACCGCACACCCGACCCAACTACCTAGACCTATCACTCCTCGCTCATCACCACCCCCGGTGAGCGTGGACACGGGTACGCGATCCGATTACTCGATTAAACTGGATATCAGAGAAAGAGGAGAGGAAGGAAGGAAGGAGAGAGAGAGTGTGTGTGGGGTAGGGATGGATTTTGCTCTTCAGAGAGAAAGCTCGACCCTTAGTCATTGTGAGTAGAAGGAAGAAGAAAAGAGAAGAGATAGGCCTGAAGAGGAGAAGAAGAAGCAAGGCAGAAGAGAAAAAGGAGAAGATCAGAAGCATTGAAGAGTACTGTAGCAAGCGACAGTTAAGTCATTTGATACACCTGCCAGACATCTGATTTGAGTTTAATGCAGGTACTATTGAAACATTTAAATAACTAAGTTGCACGGTTGAAATTACTGTAGCATTATTTGAGTACTTAATATATATACTTAGACTAATAATTGGTGATCTAAATCATCATTATTTTATCTTAGTTATCTTTTTGGTATCTTAAAGTCTTGAAATACTGATGTTATTCATTAAATATCTAATGTGACAGATTAGCATTTATTGAATATCATTATTTTTGGCTTATTCCTGTGCTCATTTATATTTTAATTGAGATTAGCACGTGAATTCCTATTTGCACCCTGTGTTCGACCTCGAACTTCATTTCTAGATATCTGAGTTTATAAATTTTATTTGTTGAGAGATCGATTGAGGATTTTGCACTGCAACGATGATAATTTAATCTTAATTCTCTCTAGATCTCTTAAACAGGGGGCCAATTAACTTAGGCAAGAGCTTGGCAAAGGTGAGGAGAAGCTAATGTAGATACATCTATGTCACATAAAATGTCTATTTATGCTTGTTCTTAGGCATATAATTGCACTCAGTATCTCATCCTCATCGTTCGGGCACTCCGTCAATGTCGCTCGTCCTCCAAGCAGTCTTCGAGGAGGATTTTCTCATCCTTCTCTTTTTATCGCTTTCTAGCATAGATTTCCAACTTTCTAGTTGTAGAAATTAGTTGTAATGAATAGATGGTTATAAAATATTGGTTATCTTTCTCTCTCTTATATCTGTATTATTCCGTCTCTCTTTTCTATTATTTATCATTTAAGTAGAATAGCTAGTGCAGATTTAATTTGACCAGCTAATATATTTTGTGATAATAATTCTAAACGCGATTTTTAATCAAACAATCGATTCCTTGTATTCGACTAGGGACTCACCAGATTTTCAGTAAAAAATTATTTGATTGGTGGATTTTTACACAACTACAACATGTTTTTAACTCAATCTCTTAGCGTACGAAATCTCGCTAATCATTTTGGCACCGTTGCCCGGGGGGCAACGCTCTTTGATTTCCCACATTTTTCGCCTTACTTATTGTTTACCTCACTTGTCTTCATTTTTATTGTGATTGCAGGTACTCTCTTGAGGAGTGTAAAAGCGGTAGATTGGAGTAAAGTGTAGTTGAAGGGTTTGTAAGTATATCCCCACGACCCACTCCTTATATTTCATTCCACCACCTAATAACATAAACCCTAAGTAACCTAGGAGCTTGCATAAGCCCTAAGGTTAGTTCTGGCTGTTTGTTTGCCACTTCCACCCACCTCACCCCTACATAAAAAAAAAAATTATGGGATGAACTGAAATTTACACACCTGATGCACCCATACACACCTAAGGCACCTCACTTTTGTCTGATTTAGTCACTTAACTGAGAATCCGACCAAAGGACCTGGTACACCAGCATGACTTATACAAATAAGTGATTAGAAACAGATTAGGCTTAAATTATTTGGCTGCCTTAATTAAGTGGTGCAAGAGGCCAATTGATTGATCTGCTTGGGTCACACCACTTAAGATAAAAGTGATCCATCAAAAGCTTGCCTGATAGGATTCAATTTTTAGGGCTGAACCAGGCACACCACATTATTTTTTATTTATAAAGGAATATATTTTCACTTGTGCTTTCAGAATATGGTGTGCCTCTCAAAAACTTGTCTGACTATACTTGTAACTTGAATCCTAAAAGCTACTAAGCAACATTTAAACCCTAAAATTCACTGCATCAGAAAATAATCTTGCTTGAAAATTATTTGTTGTGCACATGCACACATTGAAACTGATCTTAAAGAGTACAACTCAGATAAAGGGCCCATCACATTTCAAAGCACATTCAAACCTAAGCCTAACTAAAATCAAGTAGACGTTGGCCTTAAGGATTTGACTTGCTTTTCGGATCCCAGATAGAGATTATTTTCGATTAATCTGCTTATATTGGTCTATCTGATGTTTAGCTAAGGGAGTAGTGTCAAACGAATGCGGTTAGGGGGTTGATTAGACACTCGTCATGGCCCTTAAATACCCCTAATTAACTAATTTTCATAGTTAATTAACAAAGAATATGTTTATTTAAGGTTTAATTATAATAATGGGATAAAATACTAAAGACCATTAAAATAACATAAAAACACTAAATTAAATATCTATTAATCATAATTATAATTTAATTACTAATTTGGACTCAAATACTAAATATTTAGCTAGTTAATTAATATGTTAATTAACTTAATCAATATCTAACCCTACGTATGTAATTAACTTAAATAACTTAATCATTTAAATAAATATAGCTAAAAAGGGAAAAAATGTAATTTCAAGGCATGAATATATTATTTACCTAATTTACAATAACATATAAAAGGTTGAAAAAGAAATAAATTAAAATAAGCTTTAAATGCCTCTGTTTACATTTATGTCCTTAGGTTTTTATTCAATTGAGTCCTTTTATTTATTATTAGTCCCTATCTTTTCTTGCGCTTTAATTCCTATGTACACTGCCGACATCACCTTCTTCTTCTTCCTCGCACTGAACGGCTGAGAACGTCCGGTTATCGCACCGCCTGATCACCCTTCATCCCATGCCTGAACTCCTTCGTCGTTGCTTCAGAGCTTCCACTCACCTTCTTCACATCCGACTGACCGGATGACTCTTTAATCCTATTTAGGTCGAACAGTTAAGCTCACTGGCGTCAGAGACGACGCCGGTGGTCATAGTGAACCTAGTCCTGCACTCATCTAGGTTCAACCTGCTTCTTCTCTGCCGATACCTATAAATACTCCCTTCCCTCTTCCCCAATTGAGTTGACAATAGGCTATTCTTCCACCTCCTCCGGTGATCTTCTCACCCTCCCTCTGAGTGTCCCCACCATAGGCCTTTGCCTCTTTCACCCCTTCTTCCTCTCCCATAGCTGTGACAGGGCATGGGAGCGTCGCCACTCTCCTTCCTCTCCGCTTCCTTTCTTGCCGGAGTTCTTTCCAACACCTTCTGATTTCATCCTCTGTTATGTGGCTTTCGATGGAGATTTCTTTCCCCTACTTCGTCTAGGTAACAGGAGATAGCTAGGCATTAGTTTAGATTAGTTAGGTAGTTAGTTGGTGTAATGTTAGTTATGTTTTTAGATTGTCTTCCCCGACTTCGGCAAGGCCAAATCCAGCCTCGTCGGACTTCATTTCACTCTTTACTTCACTTGAAAAGTTTCCTCACCACCTCACGATGCCATTTCACTTCTTTTCCCTCACTTTTTAGCAGTTGGATCACCTAAAACACCTTCACCTCCACCGTCGACCTCTGCTATCCACGGCAGAGGTCCTCAGGCTAGATCACCTTCATCAGGGGTCGTCCACCGCCTCTACATCACACAAGGGCCCCATTCTACCTCTTAATTTAGCTTATTAACATCCACAGCAAAAATGCCCAATTTCACCTCAACCACCTGAGCTCGGTGTCAATGGCAGCTCAGGAGGTGTTTTTCACCAAATCACCTACTCACAGAGCATCACAAGACACATTTGAGTCTTATCCCTCACTCAATTGAGTGAGAAATCTGTCTCTAAGTTCACATGAACTCAGAATTCAATCTTCTTGAATTCACTGATAAATCCTTTAATTAGGCTTTGATTGGAGCAATTGCAGTGTTCTTGTGGTCCCTTGCGACCTCAGGAACCTTTTATGACTAATTCAATCTATTCATGTAGTTTTGAACTCCAAAACCTTATTTCTGGACTCATCGGAGCTCTGGCGAGCTTCGACGAGCTAATTTTGAGCTTCAACCTTTGGAAGTTTCTCAAAAGCTCCAGAATGATCCCATAATGTCTTAGAATAAAAAATTAGTGATTTAATCTGTGTTTGGATGATTAGAAGCCTTCCCTGATCATCATCTTCTCCAACTCTGGTGATGTTGGAAAGACTGATTCCGTTAGGTTTCTAACAAATCAATGGGTTAGTAAGCATTAGTAGATCCTCAGAAGTTTGTTACAGGTCCAAATTAGAACTAAAAGCCTCTAGGTTGATCCTTTGAACACAGGCACTTTTCACCTCAGGCAGCACTGCCTGAGAACACCTCCAGACTTAACAAAACTTCATTTTGAGGTGTTGAATGAACTCCTGAGGATGAACTAGGACTTTTTAGGCTTTTAATTTGATCTAAGAAACTAAAAATCTAAAAGTCAACTCTGAAGGTTTCTAGGTCAAACATGAGCCTTTAAAGAGGATTAAATGGTCGAAACTCTGAATTATTGGGTTGATTAGGTTTCTGGAGCAAATTAGAGTTCACTTAGAGTGATTTCATTGTGTTTAATTGAGGATTGAGGGGTTTTCAAAGGACTGAATAGTTTGGGTTCAAAATGAACCTAATACTATTCCTGTGGTTTTCTGTTGAGCTTCAAACTTAAATCCTGTCCAGATTGATTGATTTTAATCTCTTGAATTGGTTCTGGCCTATTCTTGAGGTCTTAATCTCTCTATTGAGTAATTTGGAGCTCAAATCTGAGCTCTGAGCTCTTTCACGAAGCTCTCAAGCTTTTGGCGTCTCCTGAGCATATTCCAGACCCTCTTTATATCTCAAATTAGTGCGGAATTCTTTGCTAAAGGCACTCAAGCCTTCAGCTGAGGGCAAAAGCCCCTCTGCAAGTCAATCGACTTGAAATCCTCCTCTCTGTAGACATTTCCAAGCACGTAGCAGTGCCTATTTCACCGCTCAAATCAGTGGATCATTCTTGGTCTGAGCATCAAATTGATGCTCCAATCAGATAGAGCTCATCTAGAGCTTCCGTCGAGCCTTTTCTCGATCGATTTGGTTCACTGAGTCACTGGGAATCCTCATCGAAAGTTTGCCCTGGAGCGTAAAGGATTGTCCCACATCGGGAACTTGTGGACGCCTGCACTGGTATAAGTTGAATTCTCGCTAAGACCCTTCCGGTCGTCAGCGCAGGGCGCAAAAAGAAAACATGATCTCTTATGGGCATGTGCACATGCACATGCACGTGCCTAGGTGTGTGTGTGCGCATGTGCGTGGATGTGAGCGGGCCTGATTGGGCCTAATACTGTGCAATGTGAAAATAAATGAAAAATCCACCTAATACAAATTAGAGTGGGCCTCAAGTAGGGTCTGGTCCTGCCCTACGGGGTGTTGTGTATGCTCAATCGAGGCCCATTTGCCCATTAAAAGAATTTTGACAATTGAAAGGAATTAATGGGTTAAAGTTGAGAGTTAAATGGCAAAGTGTGGAGGATTTGAGTGCACACTATAAAAGAGTTAAGAGAGATTAAGGAGGAAGATAAAAGAAGAGAAGAAGGAGGGCGAGAGCCTAAGTAAAAGAGTCTGAGGAGAACCTAAGGAAAAAGACAAGAGTAGAAGATGAAATAAAAGAGAAGGGCTGGGAAAAGATAAGAGGAAATATAAAGGCAGAGATAAGAGAAAAATGAAAGAAATGAAATGAGAAAATCAGACATCCATGCTTTATATCAGAAGTCTAATTTCCCTTTGTTAAGTCGAGTAATATCTTTTTCAGACATCTGATTAATGGCTAAAGCTGTTGAGAGTTTGCTCTGATTAGCAATGTTGTAATAAAGGCTTGTAGAACACTTGTAATATTTTTGTATGCCTTTCATCTTAAAGTTATTTGTAATAAACAATGTTGCGTTTGATTTCTCAATGATAAATCTTTCTTGCATAGTTCTTATTAATGGAATATTGCATGTTTTCATTGTTAAAATTTCTTGTGTAATTATTCAAGTGCTTAAAGTATTGTTAATTATTAATCTTATTGATTAATTAGATAGTAATTAATGCTTAGGGATTAATGGTGAATTAAGATGAAAATTATGCCTCCCAGTGAACGACCTACACTCAACCAATTAAAAAAGAATAAAAATCTAAAATGTTAGGTTAACTTGATCCTATACTACATTCACGACATTAATTCAAGTTAACCTAAGTTGCTTTTTGATAAACTTAATTAAGTTTAATAAGCTTAATTAACTGTGTTTAGAATTAACACATTAGGGGTATCAAAGGAACCTAAGGTGAAAGCCAAGGGAAGAACCTTCTCCCCAATCCCTTCATCTAACTAGTTGGATTGACCAGAAAGAAGTAGACCAAATCATTTCTTTCATCTCGAGACGAGTTCTGGGAGTTTGTAGATCTTTAGTCTATCCCACTTAAGGACAGGTTTGATTATTTGTACTGTAGGGCACCTTTCTTTTCTCTTTCCTCTCGCTTTGCCATGGATCCTTGCACATCCTACTTGCATTTCCACTTTTACCATCCTACAACCTATAAAGACCTGTTCTATTCTGAGCCTTTTAAGACGACTAGACTATCAGTCAGACATCTGGTCAGATGTCTGGACCCCTTCCCAGATGTTTGGAAATTGAGAAATTTGTACGTAGCTTCACGTCTGCACGCTGGCTATGCGCAGACTACCCTTTTCCCCTATTCTCTCTCTTCTTTCTCCCCCCCTAGAACCCTAGCCACTCCCTTATATAAGACCCCTCTTCCCCCTTCCTCTCTTCCCCACTCCACCACAGCCACCTTTCTTCCTTCCTCTCCACTACAGCGAGAGGGGCGAGTGCAAGAGAGGGCAAGAGAGCGAGCGACGAGGAGGAGAGGCGGCGTGAAGAGAAGAGGAAGAGCTTGAGCTCGTGAGCTTGTGGGAGCTTGCCAGAGGATGCACGGCCGGAGCGGCGCATGCGGGAGGAGGAGTGCGTTGGGGGAGATGTCCCCGACACTTTGCTGCAGCCGGAGCTGCAGGCGAGGAGGAGAGGCCGCGGCCACGCGCGGCGAAAGGAGCAGGAAGTCGGTCGGATTCTGGGTTCTTCCCTGAATCAGACGTCTGGCGTGACGTCCAGACGACGGGTTGGATGTCTGAAAGCTGTATTTCGCAAAGGTACGTTCCTCTTGCGTAACGGCCATGCAGGCCACACCGTAGCTATGATCTGCGTGGCTAAATATAGAAGATATGGTATAATAGCTTGAAGGCACGGGACATGCCCTCCCATGCATTTCGGACGTTTGGACAGCTTACCAGACGACTGAAGGAGAGGTCGGACGTCTGAAGTTGGGTCCAGACGGTCAAATAGGGATTCTGGACGTCTGAAGTCAACGCAGGAACCTGAGTTGAGACTCTGGTTACTTTTAAGACGTCTGGACCTTGTGCCAGATGTCTGATTTAGGTCTGCAGTCTTGTTTTTGACCCGTTTAGGATCCATTTGAGGTCTGTTTTACGCAAACAAGATATCTATGGATTCCTTGTGAGTTCCTCTACTTGTTAGAAAGCCTTATATACTGTTCTGAACTTTTCGTTGTGGTATGTCCCTTGGTGTAAGATTTCGATCTATTGCGTGTTCGAGACCTGCAGAGGCACGTGAGCCTGTCGTTCGAGCCCCCAGTACTCCCGGATTGTCTGGTAGAGTAGTTTCCCTTGTTTTAATTATGAATCATAAATGCATATGTGAAATGGGATAACTAGAAACCTAAGATGTGGCATGAATCCTAGGACGGGAAGTACTTATACTGTTTGAATGCGTGTTTGAGATTGCAGTCTTAAATGAATGAATAGAAACGTAAACAACTGCCTTTTGATAAATAAGAGTTGCCTGCGAAATATGAAATGCCTGTACTAGTTAGCAGTACCTGTGATATTACTTATTATATATGTTAAATGATGGAAATACGAGTTGCATGTGTATAATATGAGAATGGAAACGTGAATGATGAAACCTGGTATGGAACAACATGGTGAATACGAGAATGAACCCTACGAGGAAATAGGAGTAGAGCTCCTGTGAACAAATGGAATGGATTTGAAAATGTGAGTGGGAAGTGTGTTTGCCCTTGATTATGTGGTATCAAGGAGAGCGACTGTCCCCTGTTTAGTGTAGAGTGGAGCTAGCTGCCCTTGGGTTGGGACCCGGGGTTAGGATTGGCCACTCTGCATTGACTTCCTTGGCCCTCGCGTACACTGTACCGGGGAGAGCTATTGGTGTAAGGAGAGAGCTAGCCACCCCACAGGGTCCGGGGTTCAGCTAGCCATCCTACACCGACTTGTTAGGCCCATTGGGCAAACCAAGGTAGTCAGACGATGGTGCGCGGACTGTGGAGGGGCGAGACCCCTGTTTGGTTCTGAGGGGCTAGACCCCTGTTACTGAGAGGGCTAGGCCCTATACTGTTCCGTGCTGTACTTTGGGCGTACCCGCTAGGAGAAACGACTGACCGTATGCCAGTGTGGGGTAGCTACCCGTGCGCTTATCGCACGTGCCGTAGTCACCGCTACGTCTGTCTGTGACCTCGGGGTGGTTGACTGGGTATAGGATCACCACAGGGGACTCTTCCAGCCAGGAGAGCACCACGTGTGCCTTCTACTCTTCGGAAAGGATTGCAATCAAGATTGTTCCCACGAGGAACATACGAAATCAAGAAAGAGATCTGAAAGTAAACTAATGGGTGAAAAGAAATGACTTAAAATAAAATAATTGGAAAGGATAAACTTACCTGTTAGCCTTACTGCTTTAGTTAGTTTGGTTACCACTCTATTCAGCATTCGCTGACTTCGTTTTACTCGTACCCCTTTACAAGTCTAGGAGTTGAGTAGCTCGAGTCACCGGCTGCAGAGGGTGCTGGGCCCAGTCGAGCCCAGCAGTAGTTCCTGTTTCGGTTGTACTTCCTTTTGCTTGTGAGTTTAGACTGTTGTCACTATTTCTGTTCTGTACTTTGTTCTACTTTACTGTCGTGGTGGTGATATGTACTGTTAGCAGCTTTTATTTGCTTTACTGCATGTAGTCTTTTACTGTTAGTTACTTAGCATGGTGAATGTGGTTTACTTTTCTGCTTTTTGGTTATTTCTTGTTGAACGACTAGGTCTTGGGATTAGTCGAGTCGAGCTGGTCTCGTGTCCTGTAGGGATTCGGGAACCGAGTTGTAACACCACCACTTATTCCCAAGATGACCATTCATACATTAGTCAGGATAACTTTGACTGGGGAAATAATTCCGGACCTCCGTGTTTAGGGTCTAACCCTGAACACCATGATTTTGATTTTTATCCTTCTTCAAGATATACTGATTATAGATCTCCACCCTTTGATGATCAATTTAACCTGATCTACAATCAAGAAGGATATCCTAATTACAACTCTTACCCTCCCCCAGATTACACTGCATATAGGTCACCACCCCTCTTTGAACAACCTGAAACGACCTATTATCAGGGAGGGCACCAAGAACCTCAATTCCTTGACTCCCCTGGACTAAACCCAAACCTACCCAACCCTGAACCAAACCATTTGGTTCAGATGAACCAGGTCCAAGATAAGGTGTTGGCTAACATAAGAAATACCATATAGTCTTTAGATGCTCAGCCAACACCTTGCATTGAAAAATTTGAGCCTCTTATTCAAATGATTGATGATCTTAACAAGTATTTATTGAATTAGCTCCGAGATGTTAAAGATAGGGACCCAAGTGAGTTTTTACTGGGGAAGTTGTCAAAATTGAGGATGATATTTGTGATTGCTCTAGTCCAATCTTTGGATGATTCCCAGGATGAACCTCCTTTAGGAGAGCCAATGTCAAAACCCTCTTAAGCACCTGTAGGGGGGATATATTTTACGAGACTGGGGATGACCAGGTTGGTCTGGAGCAACCAATTGAGGAAGAATTGATTTCTTCACCTAAGATCCTTGAACCTGGGTACGAGGAAAAGTATGTCTCTATGGATCAGGAAATGATAGATGATTTTGAGACATATTAATACGGATCCAGAATTCTTTGATTTTGAAGGTAAAGAATCTTTATGTGAAGTCTCACCTGAGTTTGAGGAAGATATTTTTAGTGAGACATATGGGCTTGAGGAGTATGATGAATCATTTAATAATCCAGTAATTGAGGAAATTGATCCTGTTGGGACTAGCTTGGAAGATATAAATCCAATTTTAATGGATGATTCAATCAATAGCCACATTCCTCAATCACACCCTAAAGAGCTAAATGATGATGTTTTTGAAATTATTGTACCCAAGTCAATCCTAATTGAGTTACAATTGTTAGACTTGGATATTGTATATGGGATATGTAATAAACTAGAGGTCCTAAAAATCTTGATTGTGGAGGATAGGAGCTGGGAAATGAAGATTTGGGAAGCCAATTCCGAGGGAAGCAGAAATTTGAGTCTAAGGGTTCCTATAAACCTGAAATCACCAACCTTCTATTCGGACCCTTATGACATTTTCAACTTAGAGGATGTCCAACCTAAGCACAATTTAAGTGATTATCTTTCTGATACAAATTTTCCTATTGTCCGACTTTTTGGACTTGGGTTACATCGTCACAAATCACAGGACTGGCCCCGCTTACACATCGATCTCCGATTCTGGGCAATTTTTATCCAGAACCTTAGATACACTCGACCCTTGGGCATGGTTCTACATCATAACTTGATCCACATCTGTGGACATCTTATCCTTACAGATTGAAAGATTGATCGTTGTATTCTAATATTGACCTGCACCTGTGAATTCTTTATTTCCTCTTTATTTGTATACTATGCCTAGCTGAAGGTACTAAGTTTAGCATGTATAGAGTTTATTTTCATCTCGGAGCTAACCTGTTAATCACGAAATTCAAGTGCTTTCTTCTCTATTTCGCTCTTTTTCATGTCTCTTTAATATAAAGAGGACATTGCATTAGATAGGCATGGGGGGTAGATATCTTTATCTGAATTATTTTGTTAGCTACGTAAATTCTTTATATTTTGTCTTTATTTTTGAAAAAAAATTGAATTAGGAAAAGAGAACATGGGCTTTAGAAATTTGTCAACTTTAGAAAATGCTATGATAGGACATGAGCACTTAGACCTTTCAGGTCTTCGAGCTTAATCAACCTGGATGCCCACTAAAATGTGGACTTGTTTCTCAAGTCCACATCATTCTGAATTCATTTCTAATTGGTAAAATAAGTTGAGGTGATAAGTATACGACTTATCAACCTGCCCTTTGATTTAAGGGGATTTATAGTCTAAGCATCTACACACTATTTGCACTGACTCACTTTTAAGGGATTTTGATGAAAATTGGGTAGCTAATGAACCTTCTAGGATGGTATAGCTGGCAAGTTGTCGTGGGTAATAGCCCATTGGCTGGTGGCCTAGCGCCTAGCCACACGACCATTCTCTTTCTGCTGCCTTTAAGTAAATCTTAGATCAAGAAAGCTACCTACTTGAAAAAAGAAAAAATAGAAAAATATCAAAAAAAGAGAGAGGGAAATAGTAAAGAAGAAAATAATAAATAAACCACACTTCAATGCACTAGTATGGTTAGCAAGTTGCCAGGGGTAGCAACCCATTTGCCAGATGTCAAGATCCCAGCTCACGAAATGTATGTTTAATTCCAAACACTTAGGAAGAAGCGGAGAAGTAGAATAAGCTGGGCAGATATACACTGGGTTTGCCCTTGTGTTGACCCCATAAAAATAAAAAGTAAGGAGAAAGCTACTAGTCGGATAGATACATCTTTAGGAAGAATTTCTTTTAATTAAGGTCACCTAGGGGCGTATAAACCCGAAGTCCGTTCTAATTATCGATCAGTGAGTTTGTCACAGTCATACAAAGATGTTTAGGACGTAGAGTTCTTTTCGAGTCTTGGGTGGGTTGGGTAGTGGCGAAACGGTGGCAGCAACTAGCTTTTCTTAAGTCGTTGTAGTACAGATAGTTATTGACATCATTTGCTAATATATAATTTTTTTACTCGGAAAATAAAGAGTTCCCGAGGTCGAACTCAGGGAGCAAGTTGTATTCTAGAGATATACATGTTCTATTACAAAAATAAAGAGAGAGAGAGATGAAGGTTTGGCTTCTTCTTCTTTTCTTCTTTGTCTTCTCTTTAGCTTTTGTTCTTCCTATTCTTTTTTTCTTGCTTCAGATCTCCCTTCCGTGCTCTTCTTCTTCTTTTCTTCTTGCTTCTCTTCTTCTTCTGCTTGGCTGCTCCGTCTCTCTTCTTTTCTTCTTTCTTCTTTGTCTTCATCTGTCTTCAGGACGTCGTCTGATTTTCCAATCAGACGACTTAACCCGCGGATGCTACAGTGTTGCTTCAGTTCTCCTTCCTTAGTCCTCTGCTTCGGGCAGCCCTGGCTGCTCTTCTTCCTTCAGTCTTCTTCTCCTCTGTTCAGCGAGCATCTTTCTTCTTCTTCTCTGCCAGCACACTTGCACAGCTTGATCAGAGGGGCAAAACCTAATTCTACCCTCTCCCCCGCGTTTCTCTCTCACGGAAGCCGCTCTTAGGAAAGCTCTCCCAGAGCTGTCGGGTGTTCGGGTACGGGTCGTGCCCGGGTCCAGGCCCACTGGTGTGCGTGGTGATCGAGGAGTGCAGGTCGAGCTTAGTCGGGTCGGGCCAGGTCCGCGGGGCGTGGTCGCGGACGAGGCCGGGTCGAGCGGGTAAGTGAGAGGGACCTCACCCCGTGCTCAGGAGGAAACGAACCTAAGGTACTTTTTTCCTTTATGCGGGCGCGCTCCTTTGAAAATTTCCGATGTGGGACTAAATGTCCCACCCCAATTGGACGCCCGCAGCTGAAGACGCTGCAGGAGTTCGCGGTTGCACGCGAGGCATTTGCCCCTGCTGCAAGCCTGGGACGCTTTGCGGAGATGCCCCGCGCAGCCTGGGAGTCGAACCTGGGCGAATCGCACCTGGAGCTGCAGGTTGAAGGTGCTCCTTCCACGCAGCAATGGCGACGGCGGTCGAGATACCTGTCCACAGAGGAACGGCCTCTCGGCCTAATCAGATACGCGGAGAACCTTCGCCGTGGCACGGCGAAGGTGGTGGGGGGTCTGGCAGGCGGCGGGGCGGAGCGTGAGGGTCGCCCTAGGTCAAACTGCGGGCAGAGAAGTGGGTTTGTTCGGGGGGTCTTCAGAGGGCGAGTGGCGAGAAGTGGAAGGGCGGAGGTTGATCAGGGTGAGGAGGCGGAGGTTCTGTGAGGGTCGGCGAGGCGTATGGGGCTGTGGAGCGACGGGGGCGTCTCGCCGGAGTTTGGCCGGAGACGAAGGGCGTGACGGTGGACAGGAGCGGTCGAGGGTTTAATCAAATAAAAGACAGTGAGGAAAAGAAAGAGGGGGAGATGGGGAGAAGTTCTGACCTAGCTACGGAGACGAAAGGGGCTGGAGCAAGGCGGCAGTCGTATCGACTGTCGCCGGAGAAGAAGATGCCCAGGGGAAGGGGCGGCGGCGAGGAGAGGGCCGGAGAGGCGCCAGCTGGGTGCGGCGTGGCGCGGGAAGAGCGAGGGAGGGCAACCCTGCAGCTGGTAGTGCGGCAGAGCGATGAGGAGGAAGAGGAGAGGCCGCCGGAGCTGGAGGGCTTCCTGTCGGAGTGGGAAGAGAGGAAGTGGGGGTCTTTCTCCGTTAGGATCGAGCTGCTGAGAACGGCGGAGCGACGGGGGTATTTATAGGGGCGGAATCAGAAAGGAGGGCGGAGGGAGACGACGTGTCTCCCTCGCCGGAGGACGCCGGAGATGGAGACCCATACCGTCCGTGCGTTCGCACGGCCGGTATGGTGGGTTGCAGCGACCAGGGGGTGTTCCTGCGACGGCTGACGACGCAGGGCACCCCCGGTTGTCTTGCCAGACCCTCCCCCTTACCCTGCGCAGCGCCATGCTCCGTGCAAGGTCGCCGGAGCATGGTGCTAGTCAGGTTTTGGCAGGAGGGACCTGGATGCAAAGAACAAAGGAGAGTTAGGGGCAGAAATGTGAGGGTTCAAAAGTTGAGGGCCAAAAAGTAAATAAATGAGGACCAAAGTGTAAAGTTGGTCAAGAAGGTTTCCTCTTAGGCTCAAGTTTTTATACATGACTAATTGGGACCTAAGGATTATGATGGTGAATTTTATTTCGAGATTAAACCTTGTTTGACCGATCAATTTACGTAAAAACCCAAATTAAGTTGTTAATTGGGCATGGTTCTCAATATAGGTCAAAATGGGTTCCTAAGGCCAAATTGAAGGTTCTAAACCCTAGAGATTATTTTTCTATGAATTTTAGAGGGTTTATTCTATTTTTACTTTACCTCGAACCTCGCGAATTGAAGTGGGTTTTTTTTATGGTTACAGATTATCATTTAGTTCCTTGGAATTGCTGTAGCCCTTATCAGATCATCTCATCCCACTTTTATTCTTATTAGGTTGCTTTGACCTATTTTGGACCCTGAGTTACCCTATTTTTAGATTGGATTGGTGAAATTACATTTTTACCCCTTAATTTCTGTTTTCTTTGTTAACTCAGAATCCCTCTGAGTTAAGCCTTTCCTTGAGTTATGTAGGAGCTTTTATCCTTTGTATTAGGTCAAAATGAGCTAGTTATGTCTCATGATGAGGTTCTCATCAGGTAGTCGTAGAAAGCTGTCCTGAAACTCTAAACTCAAAAATTCAAAAAGAAGAAAAAGAAAAGAAGAAAAAAAAAAACAAATGTATTTATTTTTGAATAAGGCGAGGGCTTGAGCGATCTCCATTTTGGCAGACACCCGAGTACTGTTGAGTCTCTATAGTTCAGGTCTTTAGTAGAAATTTCTTAGTGTTGAGAAAAAAAATATTGCCCAAGTAATTTAATCCTAAATCTCCCATTAATAGCATATAGTTTTGCTAGGGACTGGCAAAAGATAGGCATTGGAGTGTGATGTAGACACATCTATGTCACATAAGCCATTTATTTATGTATGTTTTTAGGCATAAAATTGCATGCAGCATTATAAATAATTCATAACATGCATCATTTTGCATTTAGAATAGTTTGTACAATTTCTAGGTTAATTTGTCTCTTTTTGTGGCAAGGGGACATGGTGATTCTTATTTGGACCTCGGATTGAAGATCTAACTGTACGGATCTGATCAGGACGACAATCGGAGGCCAACGCCTCCGAGATCGCCCTGATCGGACCTCTGTAGCATCAGAGGCAGTCCAAGAAAGATTAGAAGTCAAGGGGCAAGGTTGTGTAAATCTATACTTCAGATAAGAAATCCAATTGCACTGATGGGTTTGGATCGACAATCGCGGCCCAATGGTGCGAAAATCGACACAATCGGACATCCGTGGCACCATCTACAAGCATTGGAAAACGAACGGTCTAGAGGCTCCACGTGGAGCCATGCAAGCCGCCTATTGCCACTGTCACTCTCCTTCATCCGTGGCATTAGATCTCGACTGTTGGACCGAGATTCAACGGTCAAGAGCGTGCGGGCGTTAATTGCAAAAACGCGACAAAGTGTGAGGCATGGCGTGTTTGGCAAGCACCCTGTGCAGTGCACACATCACGGGTTTGAATCTGCGCAAGAAGATTTAATTCACTGAAGAAGAGGCATAGTGCAATTCAACCATTCGATCGATGATGAGCGGCAGCGGCAAGCCCTACATAGCACACTCTTGAGTGCCGAATGGAGGAGCGTGTCGCATGTGCGATCGCACAAGCGATTGTACGTGGGCTCGGCGTGCATTGCGAAGGTGAAGCGTGCGTATGCGCGATCGAACGACTGAGGTTGGGCAGGCATGATGAGGCTTGTGAACGGCTGAGGAGGAGGAGGAGTTGACGTGGTAGCGTGAGGGCCAGGTGATCGGCGATGAGTGGCTCATGTTCCACGCGAGCTTCAGCGACATGCGCATTACAGTGACGCTTATAAATTCATCCCTTTCTCTCTTCTCTCACCTCCTCCAAAGCTCTACGTGTTGGTCCCACACCTGGGAGGTTCCATTATAGCTAGAGTAAAATAATTTTCCCATCTTCTCACCCCCTTCGTGGAGCATCCCGTGGTTGTCCTCTAGCCACCATTAAGGAAGTGGATCCCACTACGACGTCGCCTTGCTTCGTTCTCCGTCCTCCAGCTCCGTTCTCCCTCGTCTAGTATCTCATCCCCATCGTTCGGGCACTCCATCAATGCCGCTCGTCCTCCAAGCAGCCATCGAGGAGGATTTTCTCATCCCTCTCTTTTTATCGCTTTCTAGTGTAGATTTTCAGCTTTCTAGTTATAGAAATTAGTTGTAATGAACAAATGGTTATAAAATATTGGTTCTCTTTCTCTCTCTTATCTCTGTATTATTCTCTCTCTTCTATAATTTATTATTTAAGTAGAATAGCTAGTGTAGATTTAATTCGACCTACTAATCTACATTGTGATAATAATTCTAAATATGATTTTTAATCAAATGTTCGCCTCCTTGTATTCGACCTGGGACTTTCTAGATTTCGGTAAAAAAATATTTGATTGACGGATTTTTACGCAACTACAATGACATGTTTTTAACTTAATCTTTTAACATACGATATCTCGCTAATCAGAAGCTTTTGCCTAAGTTAATTGGGTGTGAGGGTAGAGGAGGAGACGAGACGGTGAAGGTGGTTGTCGCGGCGATCATCAGTGTCAGAGGAGGAGGTAGACTCAAGGGATGGAGCTCTGGAGCTCCAGAACCCTAATTGGGAAGGGGAGGAGAAGAAGCCCTAAAGAAATCGGAGGAAAGGGAGAGGAGAGTTGCTCACAGGAGGTTCATCGGAGATGAGGAAGAATAGGAAGTCATTGGAGCGGAGGAGATGAAATTGGACCACGAAACTTCGCGTAAAGCTTCGTGGAGGAAGGAGGAGAACCCTCTACCTATTGTACGTGGCAGAGGGCGAGGAGTCGAGATAGCGGAGTTCTGAGGTGCTGCAACTTGCTGGCAAGGAAGAAGAGAAAGACAGAGATTCCGGTCAAAATTGAGCACCCCTTACGCATGAAGTGGTCAATGCCTCTTTATAGAAGAGGAATCCCTCTCAACCAAGTCAAGAAATGCACATTTGGCATGTGCTCTTGCCACCCTTTTGAGCTCGATTCTCGAGCTCGCTGACGTCAATTCCAGTGATGAATGATCTTAAGAACATGCTCAATTGATTGGGGAGATCTCAAGATTAATCTCACCAATTTTGGTGAGATTTGGTCTTGATTTGATCCCTCAATTCGAGGATCAAATCTCGTCAAAATTGAGTTGATTTGCTGCTACAATTCCAAGTTTGGTAGATGAAGAAGACAGTGGTGGAGGGACCTGTTTGCAATGCTAATCAAAAAGTGGGGGCCTGTTTGTAATAAAAATTAGAAACTTGGGGGTAATTATGTAATAAATAGAAACCTATGGGCTAAAATGCAAACAATGTCAAGATGGACTTTGATTGGGAGCAAATTTTGGGGTTAACCTAAGTTAGACCTAAGGAATTTAATGGTGACCTCACATTTGAGTTTTAACCAAGTTTGAATGGGTAATTTACTCTCTAACCCAAAATGCAACAATTTCTTGCTTAGATCTTAATTTAGTCAAATGGGTTCAATTGGTCAAAGTGAGTATTCCAAACCTCATAGAATATTTTTCAAAGATTTTTGGTAGCTTTAGATTACATTTGTTTCCACCAAAACCCTTTCAATTGAAATGAAGCTGTAATTAGGATTTTTATTATTAAATTAATAATCAAATTTTAGAAAATCCTAATTCAATCAGCTTAGGCACACTCCTTGGGAAATTAAGTTCGTTTAACTTTAGATTAAACCCTAATTAGCAGGGTAGTTAATTTGCAACTATGATTAGCTGTTAAAACAACATAATTAACTTATTTTCTCTTCTTATTCTCAAATCCAACTCAGAACAGAATTGCGACCTTTTAATGAGTATTAAGGAGCATTTCTCACTGAAATTAGACTAAATAAGACTAGTTGTCGTAGATGATGGTGCTACCATCACCAGCTTATGTTCAAATTGTTTGCTCTTAATCAAGGGGCCTTCATTAAAGGTCATTACGCCTCTGACTGCTCTTTGCTTGCCCAAGAATTCATGAAAAGCTTCAACATGGCAAGTTTGGCACCCAAAATGTGCGTCAAGGTGAACATTTCCAAAGCCATCAACACTGTTAGGAGGGACTTACTTTCAAAACTCTCCAACTATTGGGATCCAATGATACATAGATCAATTGGATCCAAATGTGCATCTCTGCGCCCATATGTTCACCTCTTGTTAATGGAGATCCAGCGAGCTTCCTCCTATCTGTGTTCTTGCAGCACCAGACTCAGAAAGGTAGGATACTCCCCTTTAGAATCAAGGGTACTCTCTTCCCCTCCCACCTGAGTTTTGCTAATGATGTTCTCATTTGCTACAAGGCCAACCTTCACTCAACCTAGGCCATTAAGAATGCTTTGGGTACTCTCACCCTAATGACAGGCCTTAAGCTCAATAGTGCAAAAAGCCGGGTGTACATCTCCAAATGTTGTCGCCATAAAATGAGTACCTACCTGCTGTTGGCCATGCTTGAGGGTAAATTCCCCTGTCATTATCTAGGAATCTCTTTAGTTACTGGGAGGGATACTAGCCCTTCTTTAGCACTTGGAGATAAAGTCAAGGACCTTCTTACAGGCTGAAGAAGGAAAGCCCTCTCCAAAATGGGGTGGGTGAGATGGGTTAAATGGGGAGTTGAGGGCCTTTTGAGATTTTGGCTATCATGTACCGTTATCAAAAAGACCTCACTTGACGTAATCAAGAGTTGGATCGCTGATTTTATTTGGGATGGCAAACCCCATCTTATGTCTTGGGAAGAAATCTGCAAGCCCCTCTAGGAGGGGGGGGGGTCTCAATCTTTGTAGCCTTAAGGAGCTCCAGGTTTGTGCTTTTGCAAAGTTGGCACATCGCCTCGTCTCTACTGGTGACTCCATCTAGGGCATTTGGATGAACCAAAGATATGGGGATTGGGTTTCTGCCTCCCCTTCACCTTCTGACTTCCCATGGTGGAAATATTTTTTACCCTTCCGGGACATATTGCTTGATCACTTCCATAACAGTGATGGGTGGATATGTTCGGTACTTCCTAGTGGGTCTCTCTCTTCTAAGAAGCTTAGAGAGACTATCCGTGCTATGGGAATTATCCTTGATATATAGAAGGCAAGCTGAAATAAAAAAGCCCCTCCTAAATGGAGGTGTTGTACTTGGCTGCCGACTAAAGACAAGTTACTTACTTCTGATAGACTTGCTTGATGAGGATTGTCTATTAACACCACCTGCAAAGTATGTGGCACTTGTGAGGAGATGCATGATCAATTCTTCTCCTGTAGCTTTTCCTATGCTGTTTGAAGACAGGTTCATTCCACTTTGGGGCTTGCCGATACGCCCCCTATCACCCCTCTGCAACCCCTCACCTCGTCAGCTTGAGATGACTTGTGGTTGGCTATCAATTCCATAATTTGGAGACTTTGGAAAGAGAGAAATGCGAGATTACATGGCGAAGCGGTGTTGAATGCTATGACCTTGGCCACACTCATCATTGATGATTATTCGTATATAAGTCTCTTGCTTTTGTCTTTTATTCTCATGACTCTTGTAATTCGATTGTTGGGCCGATCCCTCTTGTATATTTGTCGTTTAGCCTCCTTTTGAGTTAATACATTACTATTTACCTAATAAAAATAATGTGCATGAAAAGAAAGAAGCATTTGATGAGGTCAATGTTTGATCCCTCTACGAGTTCCTCTGTAGGCTTTTTTTCTTTTTTATTTTTTTGGCTACAAGGGTCATCTTAGGTTTGTATACATATGTGCAAGGGAAATCCTCTCCAACGTGCATCGCCCGGTGTGATGCATTGATCAATAAACGATGTTGAAAGTTATACAATGCTTAATCACATTCAGACCAAATTTGTGACAACTTCGTGCGTAGTTTATGTGATTTTATTGACCGTTACGGGAAAATATGTCTAGAATATTAATTTCAACTAGAACCAGAACTTTCTATGATCTGAGGGTATAAAAGAGAATTCCTATGTCACACGAAATTTATAACTGACAAATATATTGTTCATGCGACACCACATGCGAAACTCATCCCTAATTTACTCTCTTCTTACTTTCCAGAAATGTTAATATTTTAAATTTATTGTATGGTAAACTAGGTAATCTCATTGGAACATGGGAAGTGGTAAGTATAACTAGGGACACTCATGCTGTGGGTTTCAAGTGGGTATCTATATACTATCAAACACTAAGGAAATTGACAGGTGGAGAGGTATAAGGCTCGATCAGTATCAAATGAGCTTATGTAGAAGTATGTGGATCATTGATTATTTAGAGACATTTTCATTAGTAGCAAAGATGAATTCTGTCCAAGTACTTCTTGCATTGGCAATCTAGTTTTCATGGCTCTTATGCATCAATTGAATATTAAAAATGCCTTATTGAGGATTTACAGTAGGAGGTTTACATACATATGCCACTGGGGATATAAAGAACAAGGGAAGTGTTATAGGCTCAAAAATTTCTTTATAGTCATAAAGAGTATCCGAGAGTTTGGCTTGAGAGGTTGAGAATTGCTATGAAAATCTAAGGCTACAAGCATGAGAATAGTGATTACACCTTATTTATTAAGCTATGGTGACCTGGTTGCTCTTCTTCTGGTGTACGTTGATGATATAATTATTATAGGTGATGCTCAGGAGGAGATTCAAAAAAGCTCAAAAGAAGATTAGCTAAAGAATTTGATATCAAGAATCTTGGAAGTTTGAAATACTTTCTCAATTTTAAGAATGTAAGATCTAAGGATAGGCTCTTCTTTTGTCAAACTAAATATGTCTTGGACTTATTGAAGGAATTTGGAAAACTTGGGTGCAGACCTGTCGCAGCTCCAATTTAGGCCAACCATCACTAAAGCTGTAAAACAAAACTCCTTAATGACCATCAAAAGCATAGATATCAAAGCATTGTGGGAAAGCTCATCTATAGACCTTGATTGGCTTGATATCTCTTATGCAATGAATGTCATGATTCAGTTCATGCATTTCCCTATGGATGTACATCTCTAGGTAGTTTAACAAATAATTTTTTACTTGAAGAAAATTCCTAGTAGAGGATTGTTATTTTTACCAAAGGGGATAGGCTTCAAATTGAAGGGTTCACAGATGCTAACTGAGCAGTATCTATTGATGATAAGAGGTCCACTACAGGTTGCATGGTTTTTCTAGGAGGCTATCTTATTATTTAGAGAAGTAAAAAGCAGAGTGTATGTGCAAGGTCAAGTGAGGAGGTAGAATACGGAGCAATTGCACTTGAAATAACTGAAATGCCGTGGGTAAAGATCTTGTCGATGGATATTGGGATATCACTTGATTTGCCTATAAAACTTCACTGTGATAATAAGGCTGCTATAAACCTTACAAACAATCTAGCTCTCCATCATATATAGAACCAGGCTTATGGAATTGGATGAGCACTGGTGCCTACTTGATATTTAGTCCAATAACTAGATTGTAGGCATTTTCACTAAAGGAGCTACCACAACGTAATTTAAGGAAAATGCTTGGAAGTTGGGTATATTTAACATTTATGCCAAATTTGAAGGGGAGTGTAGAGTCATAATGTAAATGATATATGGATTTTGGGGTGGATCCATGTATATCGCTATATATTGTGAGGCTCGTCTCTTTTGTCCCTAACTAGAGAAGAAAAACCCCAACCTGTGTGTGTCGTTCCCTTGATTTTTTATCTCCTGTTGAAGAGAGTTTCCACGTAAATCACTGTTCGTTTGTATTTGCTCTCATGTTTATATGATCAATCTTGGTCCAAGAGATATCACAGGAACGGAAGTGGAATGGGTGTTCACCATTAGTTTTTCTTATTTGGCTTTCGTGCGAGGTATCTTTAATTCAAGCCAATGGGGATTGTTGAGAGGGAGATAAGTTTTAGATAAAACATATGTTGCAATGTTTCTTCTTGCAAGGAGCTAATGAAACTCACTTGAACGTCTAATAAAAGGGGTGTTGCAAAGTTTCTTCTTGCAAGGTACCAATAGAACTTACTTGAGTGGTGTTCTCACGTAATTTTATGAGCTAGTTTATTTAAAAGATTAGAAAAGTGATGTTAAGAAAGGTAAAACTGATGTTAACCACCAATTGTGTTTACTTGATGTTAATATCAGTTTGTATTTACTTGAATTGGTATTAAGTTATGATGTTAATTCTTATTGCATTTACTTGGTAGTGGTGTTAGAGAGAATTAAAGAGGGATAACTGGTGTCAGATAGAGAGGATTGCATGTGACATTAACATAGGTTCGGTTGACACTTGTGGCAACTGGTGTTAGGCAAATCGATATTACAAAGGGAAACCAATGTTAGCTAAAAGGGGGTTAAGTGGTGAAGCAAATAAGAACTAACCTTCCAAGTAAACTTGACCTAAAAGTTGGATCTCAATTTTTACATTCCTATATATGCTAATAGCATCTGGTGTAACTTCCTAGGTTATTCTTTGAAAGGGAAGAGAACATACCTTTATAAGACTCCAAAGGGGAGTATGCACACTTATCCTTAAAAATATAAGAACAACAAACTCCATACACAGATTAGTCTATATGGCAGATATACCGTTGAACACTGGGAATTGCATTGGCCACGGGAGAAATGAGTGGAGGCTAGAAGAGTGAGACTAGAATGAAAGTAGTCTTACTATTCAAGCAAAAGAACACGAAAATTGGAAAATACATTTCCGAATACACTACACTTTCCACGTATCCCCTTATTACCGTTACTATAAATGGAGAAAGGATCTGCAAATGAGATGGTATGCCTGGGAAAGAATACACAACTTTTAAAGAATGGAGAAAAACTAAACAAACTTATTTTACAATGTATTTTATAATGTACGGATGAGAGTGGTGATTTCAATTGGTATATTTTAATTTTTCATCAATAGAAATCAATTTTCACTGATAAAAATTCACTTTCCAAGTAAAACTACTTCCCATATGTGAAAACTACGTTCAAAGTGAAAAAATCATTTTCTTCCAGTGATCAAGGGCAAAAAATACCCTTGAACCCAAAATCTCACAATAGGCCTAAAAGGAAGGATCCAGCCTGGAGAAGCTTGGATACAAGCAGATTTGGAGATCCGACCTACCTACATCCAAGAAAATCCCCTTTGCAGACGAATCTAGCAGTCCAACCGACCTGCATATGAGTAGGTGGGGCCCAGCCGGACTTGAAAGGTCCTATCTAATGGAGGTTCAAAGGGAGTACAGTAGGCCTGCACTTCCAATAAATGCTGACAGTAGTAGCCGCCATAAATAACCTGGCAACATATCTGCCCAAAAAATCCTGCTAGAAGCGTGATCCACTCAAGAGATCTTGCTCAAAGCCCAGGCCCAATTCGCTCAGAAGATATCGCTGGGATCTCCATCTCAACACTATAAGTAGGTGGGAGGACTCTCAAGTCCTCCCCCAAGCAATCCGAGAGAAATTGAGAGATTGTATACTCTATAACCTTGTAAAATTATAATGCATAGTTGGGAGTGCTATCCTCCCCCTAGACATACACCTCTTGTGGTGGAAGTAGGTAATCAACCCTTATGCCATTTGTGAGATTACTTATGTTCCTTCAATCAAACCACCCTTTCTAGGGAGTCCGATCACTTCTTGAGTCAGATTCCCTACATCCACGAGGAGCCGATCAATTGGCACCACCTATGGGAAACAATTGTCGATTTCCTACGTCCTGAGGTCTTCATGATGGCCCCCACTACTCGCAACTTTTCTCCTGCTAACCCCAAAAAGGCGTCGGATCGGGCTAAGTCGAGCGTTTCGATGTCCAAGCGACACCCTCTGTCAACCGAGTTGAACATGGAGAAGTAGGGAGCCCTTGTACAACAGCCGGAGGACCACGGTGCATCCCCCTCCTTGAGCTATAGGTGAGGAAAGAGCAGTTTCGGGCCAAGCTGACAGCTCTCAAGGCTGAGGAAATCTCGGTCACAGAAAAGCTCCTTGAGATCAAACAAACCCAGGAGCTTGATCCACCCCCACAGGGGAGACTCGCTAGCCTAGCCCCGACAACGAGCAGCTAAGGAGGCGTCATGAGGTAGAGGATGAAAATGCCCGCCTATGCGAACAGCTCAAGTGACTAAAGCCCGAGCTTAGTAGTCAGAGGCGAAGTCCCCCCTGAGCCCCCGAAGGCTCCTTGCTCACCTACCTTGGAGGAGATCTCGAGGGCTCATCCTGTTACAACAAGCAGTGAGGGATCGATCCCCGAGATCGTTCGTCAGGTCACCCGGGCTATGCGGGGCATGTGCCCCTCGGCCTATGTCACCACCTATTCCTTCACCGAGGAGATGATGACAGCCCCCTTGCTTGAGAGGTTCAAGCAGCCCATCATGGCTCCATACGATGGGGCGGAGGAGCCCAACAACTTCGTTGGGAGTTCCCGCCAGATGATGTTGGTGCACGGCTTCCCCGATGGAGTACTCTATAGAGTATTTCCGTCATATCTATCCGACATGGCCCATGAGTGGTTCAACAAACTATTGG
Source organism: Thalassia testudinum (assembly GCA_037157565.1). Classification (NCBI taxonomy): domain Eukaryota; kingdom Viridiplantae; phylum Streptophyta; class Magnoliopsida; order Alismatales; family Hydrocharitaceae; genus Thalassia; species Thalassia testudinum. The sequence goes on from JAZHRO010000013.1 coordinate 21,006,053, forward strand.
CCGGGCAGATCACCTACTTCCAAGTATTGGCCGACAAGTTCTGCCAGTATTTCATCGGACAGCAGAGGGTTAGAGATAACCCCGAGAGACTATCCGAAATCCAACAGTGGATGAATGAGTCCTTTCGATCGTACCTAGATTGATTTAAGGCCCAATACTTCAAGTCAAGGCTCCTTACTCGGAGGTTTTAGTATGAAATCGATGACTTCCCGCCTAGAGACATGGTGGAACTCTAGGACTTGGCCATGAGGTTCGCAGAGCAAGATGACCCTGTTCGCTCCTGCAACAGGCTGGCCGAGGGATTTGAGGAAGACACCAGCCTAGCCTGAGAGAGGTAAGCCCCAGGCGACTCCACATCCGCCTCCATACGCGGAAGTGGCCGCTTCAGCAAGCTCAAGGTCAACTTCGTGGAGCAGAGGAACAACTGGCCTAGCAAAAGTTGGAACAATTGGACCCCCCCAGGCTAGGCAAGAGTATTTTGAAGAATACACTCCCCTGGCTATGAATCAGATAGACGTGTTGTCGGAAGTGTGGTCTACGGATAAGGACCTGCTTCCCCCACCTAAGCCGATGAAGATGAAGGCAGACATTGGGTCTTACTGTAAGTATCACAAGGCCCAGGGTCACGCCAGTGAAGACTGCCATGATCTACGTGACCAGATAGAGTCCTAGATCTGGCATTGGAACCTGGCCCACTTCATTAGGAGAAATGAGGGCCAGGATAAGGGCAAGAGGCCCATGGAAGGCCCAGAAGATTACCACAAGGAGAGGCTCCAGCACCTCTGTGGAATCAACGTGGTATTCGATGAGGCCCCCGAGCCTGATGAGACCACAGCCAGCCACCTCGAGCAGGCGGTGTCCCCCCTGCTTCCGCCAACTGAGTACCACCGCCGAGTCCTAACGGCCATACCCGGGGCACCTCTGTATCCTCACCACCCCCTTTGCAGGCAAGAAGGTCGAGGTCATTTTTGGTGTCAACGCCACCCTGAGCCGGCAATTCAGCCCCCTAGGTGGGAGGCTCTTGCTACTTTCCCCACTCTACAGTGGGGTGAGAAAGGGCCCATCAGCCAGGCGGCCTTACGATTGTTCAACTCCCTCCCCAACCCAGCAGAACACACCGACCCACTACTAGTGACATTGTTGCTGGCCAAACAGTAGCAGCCCCTGCTCATCATTGTCAAGGGAGGCATCGTGGACATCTTCTTCCTTAAAACCCTACGCCAGTTGGGGTTCGCGGAAGAGCACCTAGCCCCTTTGGTTCGTTTGAAGGTTCACTTCGGCAACCACAAAGTGATGCCGAAGGGAGAAATCAGTCTCCCCTGGCCTGTCTGCGATAGGGACAGGCACCTCAACCGCACGGCAACATTCGTAATAGTCGAATTGATGGCGACATTTGATGGCATCACTCGCCGTCCCACTACCCATGCCTTCCGGCCGATCCCTTCCTCTTACTTCTAATTCGCACTTTTCAAGTCTCCACACGGAGTAAGGATGGTGCACAGGAATCAGTCGACCAGGCGAGAGCTCCTCCGGATCAAGCTCAAGCGATCCTTGGAAGTACAACCCCCCAAGTCAGGGAAATGGGGGAGGAAAAGAAACCAAGTCTAGGTGATCTAGCAGGAGACCATCCCTGGTGATTAGCCGGTGACTTCGAGGTTGCAACTGAGCTCATCGGCCATGGTTGTACAGATGTATCTCGACGACGCTACCAAGCTCATCTAGTTCGGAGTGGACCTTGCACCCTCCGAACTGCAGGAGCTACTGCTCCTACTTTGGGCCAACGCAGACATCTTCGCTTGGTCCGCCAACGACCTGCTCGGGGTGGACTAATAAGCATGGAAATCGCGTATTTTGAAATATTCGGAAATCGTAGTATAATCGTGAAATCCCCTTGACAAAAATATTTATAATAACGAAACTCGCATAGATTTCTTTTCTTTTTAGAACTTGAGTCCCGGTCGTTCGTCTTTGGGAGGCGTGAAAATAAGTCAAGATTGAGATCGGCTTAATCTAACCTAAATCTAATCTAACCTAATATTTTTGTCTTTTTGTGTTTTTGATCTTTATTTTGAAACAAGAAATGAAAGCATGCATCAAAGTTGTAGCCATGAAGATAATAGCTTGCATATAAAACCATTAGACAAGAGCATCATGCATTAAAAATTAAGTCACTATAAAATACGGATACATGGAAATAAAGCTAAAATAAAGAAAGGGATCAACCAAGAGAGGCTAAGGAGAAGCCTTCTTGGCCGTCCACTAAAGAGAGGAGGATGGGTGTGTGCACCCAAGTGGAGAGAGGAGGGTGTTGCACCCTTTCTCTACTAATGGCCATTCTTGAGAAGACCTTGAGGGGGGTCTTCTCTATGGCCGTCTAAGAAGAAAAGAAAATGGGGACGTGGATCCTCTATGGTGGAAGAAGAGGGTACGCCCACAAGAAGAAAGGAGAAGGTGTTGCATCCTTACGCTCTTCTTCTTCTTGCCACCCTTGAAGAAGCTTGGAGGAGAGCTTCTTCCTAGCCGTCCATGGAGGGAGCCTTGGAGGAGGAGGATGGCCTTGAGAGGGAGAGGAGGAGGTGTGGTCACAAGTTGAGAGAGTGGAGAGAATGAATGGAGATGGGCAATTTTCTGGCTCTTTCTTTGACTTTATGGAAGGCTCCATTTGGTTGCCACTTTTGGTGGCCCCAAAATTAGCTAATGCCACATTTTTTGGATCTAGGTTTGACACAAGTTTTTAGGATTTCCAAAAGAGTGTGCATGGGTTTGGTAGGGGTAGAATGGGAAGGGGTGTGTGTGTGTGTGGGTGTGTATTTTTCGTAGGGCTAGGTTGTGGGTTTTGGTAGGATTAGGTGCTAAATAGGTTGGGTCAATCTAGATTAAGTGGGTGTGGACCTAATTAGGCTTAGGAAAGTCTAATTGGATAGGAGTGAACATAATTAGGTCTAGGTTAAGTCTAATTGGATGTGTGCATGTGATTAGGCTAGGGTAACCCTAGTAGGTATGAGTCAATTAGATCCTGGGTGGATCCAATTGGGCTCAGGTGCACCCAATCAACTATAGATGCACCTAATTAGGTATGGGATGGTTCAATTGGGTTAGGGATAGGATAAGTAGGGCTATGGATAATGGACTAGGCTTAGGAGGTCTCTAATTAGGTTTCCTAGGGTGTCTGGTGGGGTTCCTAGGTCAAAATAGGCAAGCTAGGGCTTCCAACACCAAAATCAGGAATCAGGCAGCAGTATCAGACGTCCAGGATAGTGGTCAGACGTCTTATACTACAAAATTGGACGTCTGGATAATAAATTGGACGTCCAATTCTGTGTCAGTATGAGTTTTGGCTTCCTGGATTGTTATTCTGCAGAAATCAGACGTCCAGCCAGATGTTTAGACGTCCTAAAAGGTGCTGGAGAGTGGATTTTAGGTTTTCTAAGGTGGGTTTTGGTTCCTAAGTGTTTGGGAGAGGGATAGGGTGGATAAGAACATAGATAGTGCTATCCATGTTTGGGTTTTGAGGCTAAGGTGCCCTAATAGAGGTTGTTTTGGGTTTGGGAAGGCTGTCCTAAGGTTTCTAAGGGTAGGGATAAGGCTATCCTCCTCACTCCTCTTATCTGGATCAGTCTTCTTCTTCCTTTATTGCTTTATTCCACTATCTCCTTCATGAATCACTTTATTACCTGCAAATAGTAATAAAAACCATTAAATAATAGGATATCTCATCTTATTCTAAATAGACTGATGCAATGCATGGTATGCAAGATATGAGTGCAATATCCACAAATTAAGCTAGGTTCAAACATTATTTAGGTTTATTAGGACCCATGATTGCTGTGCAATCATGGACCCATCCTTGATTCAACACCACCTGAACATTCAGACGGACACCCGCACAGTCAAGCAGGCGTGCCGGCACAAGTCGGCCAAGCAATAGCATGCTGCTGAGGTAGAGGTACAAAAGCTCCTGGAGGCGAGATTCATATAAGAATCCCTGTACCCGACATAGCTCTCAAACGTCATAATGTTGAAGAAAGCCAACAAATAGTGGTGCATGTTCATCGACTTCATAAACCTGAACGAAGCTTGTCCGGACGACAAGTTCCCCTTGACAATGGTGGACTCCTTGGTAGACTCCTGTAGCGGATAGTCCCACATGTTCTTCCTGGACGCCTATAGCGGATGCCACCAGATTAGCCTCGCCCCAGTCAACAGGCCTCACTTCTCCTCTATCACGAATAGGGCTTGGGCCCTTGTCGGCCTAAAAAATGCTGGGGCCACATACCAACTCCTTGTAAACATGATTTTAGCAAAAATAATAGGAAAGTCATTAGACGTGTATATTGATGATATGCTCGCGAAGGGATTGAACCTCCCACAACACTTAGAGTACTTGCCGAGGTGTTTCAAATTCTTAGGAACACCCGCCTCCGCCTGAACCCCGACAAATGCACCTTTAGGGTCTCGGCCGGTAAGATTCTAGGGTTCCTGATCTATAGATGGGGAATCAAAGCCAACCTAGAAAAAATCCAGGCGATTGAAGACCCGTGGCCACTAAAAGTACTGCAAGGGTTGCAATCGTTGGTTGGCAAGAGAGCCTCATTAGGTCAATTCTTATCCCGATCTTCCGACAAATGCCTACCTTTCTTCAAGTGCATAAAAAAGGGAAAAGGCTACAACACCGCCCACTAGACTTCCTACCAACAAAAGTTGCTAGAGGAAGTCAAAAATGCACTCCGAAGTCCCCCCGCCCTGACGGCCCCCCAGCCAGGGGAAGTCCTCTCCCTGTACTTGGCCACATCCGCATCAGTCGTCAACGCCATCATATTCAGCGATCGGGGCAGAGCGCAGCAACCTGTGTACTTCATTGGCAAAACCTATCAAGGTGCGAAAGCCAAGTACATGGTCATTGAGAAAGTTGGGGCTAGCCCTCGTTACCTCAACCTGGAAGCTACACATGTACTTCCAAGCCCACACAATAATGGTCCTATCACACTACCCCCTCCGACGGATGATACACAAGCCCACGGGGTCAGCACGACAGATTAGATGGGTTATGGAGCTAGTCGAGTTTGACATTAAGTACCAGCCACGAAGTGCGATCAAGGCACAAGTCCTAGTCGACTTCGTCACCGAATTCACCGATTCCAATGCCTCCCTCTCCCCCTTGGTGACTATATGTCGACGGCTCATCTATGAAAGTCAGGTCTGGGGCCGGGATAGCCTTGACCGCCCCAGATGGCGCTACTCATAAGTACACCATAAATCTAGACTTTCCTACGTCCAATAACCATGCAAAATACGAGGCCAATGATGGCAGGAATTCTAGTAGCAAAATCCATGGGGATCGCCTCGCTTGAGATCCACACAGTCTCCCAGTTGGTCGACAACCAAATAAACGGGGAATACTAGGCTTGGGATTCAAACATGATGCTATACGCAGACAAAGTCATGGAGGAGTTGGTGGATTTCAAATTCGGGGAGTTCTAGGCTTGTGCACGCCATCGGCTCCCTCCTACTCTCTCGAGTTGAGCATTTTTGTCCTATGCAATTTTTTCTCCCCATACACCTCTATTCCTTCGCCTATGCGATGGAATTCCACCTCCTGTGATCACTCCTAGCCGCTAAGGACTTCGTAGCACCTGAGGGCGACCCAGAACTCCATTAGCGAGTTTTCCCTCTACTGGATATCCTCCCCCATTTGTCGCTGCAGCCACCAACTGCAGATCTCCTTCAAAGGTCCCATTCTTCTGTTAGATTAGGATTGTAATCGCTTTTTAGATTAGTTTTAGTATTAGTTAGTGTAATTTAGGTTAGCTTAGGAGTTTATTAGATACTCAGATTCGTGGAAGTTGTAGTTTAGTTTAGGAGTAGATTAGGATAATCCATTACCTCCTCTGATCAATTCAAATAAAAGGAGATGAATCCACTGCCATCCACATGTTCCTAGATCTCCCTCTTCATCTCACAATCCACGTTCACTATTCTGCATGTGGTTTCAATCGCCTGATCACTTCATCCATGTTAGCTGATTTGGATTTGAAGCTTTTTGGTTTCTAGATCCAAATCGTGCTAGAAATCACTTGAGGGTAATCTCAATCATCTCATTTGATCAGAATCACCCTCTCTACGCTTTGAATTATGCTCATTTAATTGATTAGATCTTATTTGAATTTTTTGAGTTGACTGAGGATTTTTTGATGTAATCATGTGTTAATCGAATTTAAATGATCAAATTGAAATTTCTTATGTTTGATTCATTTGATTGAAATGGGCTTAAGTTGTTTTAACGTGATTTTTGTCATTATATGTGCTTATGCCCAATTTTAAATTTAATCCTTGATTTTTAGCTTTATTTGATAGCTCAAGCCCATGAGAGTATGATGCCCTTATTTGAGGCTTGAGCAATGATTCAATTGATTTTAAAGGATCACATAAAACACATGTACACCAATTAATGGTGTGCAGATGTTTTAGATGATCAAATCACTTTGATAGATCCATAGCAATAGCCCAATTTGGGTGACATTATTTCCTAATTCGCAAAAGCTTTAAATCTGACATTTCAAGGTCAACTGAGATTTTTGAAGTTTTCAACAAAAGTTTTGAGTTGGCTGAAAAATGGAATTCCAGTAGAGATTATCAGATCTGAATAATAGCTAATGGCTGCTTTGCTTTGTCTAACTAAACAAGTTTCCTTGGAGAATTCAACTCTGATTTGGAGATGAAATGGTTTGCTAAGCTTTATTGATCCTTAGATCTTAGATCTAAATTATCACATCCGAGGATATTCTTCTTGATCTGTTTTTATGATGATTTCAACGTGAAGATCTTTTGGATTTCATGCTGAGGCTCACAACTATTACAGTAGCAGCTTCTAGCCGCTAGTTTCATCTTCTGAGCAGCTGCTAAGATATCAGCAGTAGCTGAAACTTTGTATTGCAGGACATCTGAGCAGCTGGTTCATCGTCTAATTTGAGCTACAATTAAATTGACAGTAGCTATAACAGCAACAGAAGCTGCTAGTTTTAGCAATTCAACCATTGTGATGGACTGAATTGGCTAGTCTGAGAGAAATCTGAAGTGGATTTTGGGTGAAGATATGAAGCTAACCTATGTTTAGTGTTAGAATTATTTGTACAAGCAGTCATGTATAAAAATTAGATTTTTATTTAACTTGAATTGCTTGTAATATCATTTTATATCCTTTGTCAGTTACTTTTAATTTACATAACTGTTCAAAATTTTAATTTTAGTGAAATTAAGTAAGAAATTACATTTAAATGATCAAACATATTTCAAAATGCATGTTCAGTATGTATGAATGCTTAAACTTCATGTTCAACCCTTAGAACTAACTCTAGTGCCTTAGGTCCTTAGGTTCATGTTTCCAACACTCTTTAAGGCCTAGAATTGGTTTGTTTTGTAAATAAATAAAAATCATAAAAAAATTCAAAAAAAATAAAATAAATGTGTCTTGAGTAGGATTAGGTATATGTTAGGTGTATGCTAGGTTTCAAGGTAATCTAAACTCCCAGCTTGGTAAAACATACCAGCTGATGATTCAGTATATCTTGAAACTTAATAAAAGATTAAAATCCAAAAACACCAAAAATAACTCTCTCTCTCATCTCACTCTTTCCCTCTCATCCCTTTTCTTTACTAAACCTATAAAAGCCCTAAAAATCAGAAAAATTCCAAAAACACCCAAAAATACCTTGTATATTATGTATATACTTGTATATATATTAAACCTAAGCTAAGTGTAAATATTGTATAATATGTACATAATGTATATAATTAACTTATACATGTATTCTATGTATTAAATTAAGTATTTATAATAAATTAATGTACATATAACTTTATTGTATTATTAGCTATTAATTTATATAACTTAAATGTATAATAAACTAAGTAATTCTATAAACTTATTCAAATGTACATATTCATATCTAATACCATACATATATATTTACATATGTATTATGTAGTATATAATACCTATAATTTAATTTAATTATATATTTATAGTAAATAATTAAGTTATTAAGTTAATTAGGTAATTTATTAACTTAAAATAAAATAAATTAGTAATTTGAGTTAATACTGAAGTAAATTATATTGTATATTTTTATTATATTATATTAAGTATTTTCAAATTATTTAAATCGTATGTATATTGTATTATAGTATTGATAGTTTATTTATACGTAAAACTATCTAAAACATGTATTTAATTGTATATAAATCAAAATAAAGTTTACAAAATATAATAAAAATGTGTAATAAATAATTTGTTATGTATATTAACACTGTATAAAGTTAATTTTGTAATTAAGTCACTACTTTATACATTAATTAACAAATTAAACTCTAAATTAACATGTACAAACAACAAACATTAGCTAATTTTATTATATATCCATATAACTTATTTATGTAAACTAATTACATAATTATGCAACCCTATATAAGGGCTTTACAATGTTGTAATTTAATTTTAATTTACGCTAATTTATGGCCCTCAAATTGAGGGCCAAAAACCTCAAATTAGGACGCAGGTATACGCAGCACAGCGCTTGAAGGGCGCTTAACAAAGTCTCACATCGATGGCATAGAACTGCATATAGCGGTATAAGTTGATTTTCTCACCTTAGTTGCTCGGTTGTCAGGCGCTAGAACCAAAGAAACTCATATGCTATTAGTTCTCAGGATGCGTGCCGCATGTGCTTGTGGGCATGCATGGGTGCATGCGTGTGCGCGTGAGCACGTAGGGGTGTGTGGGCCTGTGGGAGCCTATTATTAGGCCCTAAAATCAGATAAAATGTACAAGTAAAGAGTAAGAACCGAGTTTAGTAGTGGTCTGGTCTAACTCGAAAGGGTGTTGTGTATACCACGAAAGGTCGATTCGCCAACTATAAAATCTAAATTTTGTTAAGTGAACTGAGCCGAGTGTTGAGAAGCTATGAAGAGAAGAGAAAGCCGCAAAAATGGGTAAGTGTTGAACACTTGGTGTGTTGAGTGTTGTGTGTGCATTGTGTACATATGTATATATGTATAATTATATAATATATATGTATATAAATAATGTAATTAAATAAGTAAATGTATATAAATAAATAACGTACACTGTAATCTATATGTATATAGTATATATCAACATAAGTAGAGTAAGTATGTTCGAGCTCTTATATATATATAAGTAGCACTTAGAACTTTAGTGACAGTTGTGTCCGTCACTATATATATATAGATATGTCAGTATAGATGGTAGTTTTTTACCTTAGGTTATGTATATAGTCTACTAGGGTTTTACTAACGTATATAGATGTTACTGTATATGTTATATATGTTACTAAAGGTAATAGTATGTAAATATAATTTAGTATAGTATATATTATTAGTTATTTTTGTACCTATACTTAGGTATTACTTACACTATTGTATATAACTAATATAGAGTAATTATATATATTTTTTGATACTTGTTTGTGTACATATATTTTCAGGCATTGTAATGTGTATTAACTGAGTCTTTTGTAAATAATTAACCTAATTTTTTCATTCATTAATTCATTCACTCTTTTTGTAAATAAAATCAACATTTTTGGAATAAAAGAATGTTTTTGGACTTTGAGAGTGATATATATCAATAACTGCCTCCCAGTGAACGACCTGAAAACAAACCAGAAAAAAAAAAAAAAATTGATGCGATATCGGTTCGCATTCAGGACATTTATACTACAACAATGACACTTTAAAACATCATTTTTAATGCAACCCGGTCGTCGAAGATCAGGTACCTCAAGCGGACAACCCCTTAGCAGACACGTTGGCAAAACTCACACCGCCATCCCTCAGGGGCAAGCGAGGACATCTGCCTCCAGACTTTGTAGAGTCAACTGTCCTCGCTCGCAAAACGCTTACGATAGAGTCGTCTAACTCCTGGATGACGCCTATCGTTACTTACCTGAACTCTGGCGAGTTTCCCCTGAGAGAACACAAGCCTAGAGCCTTCCTCCTCAAGGCCTCTAGGTGAACCCTGATTGAAGGGCAACTGTACAAGTGAGAGTATTCCACCCCCTGCTACGCTGCTTAACTAAAGACGAGGCAACCCAAGCCCTACAGGAGGCCCACGGAGGCACTTGTGGGAACCACGAAGGGTACAAGGTGCTCCTTGGCAGACCATTCTAGGCAGGCTACTTCTTGCTCCAAATGAAGCTACATTGCAAAACTTTTGTGCGCAAGTGCGACAAGTGCCAGCAGTTCTCCACCCTGCAACACTTGTCACCTGAAAAGTTAGTGCCCGTCATGTCACCCATCCCCTTTGCAAAATGGTTGATGGCTTTCGTCAGTCCATTCCTGCCAACGCCAGCTCAGAAGCGGTTCATCTTGGTAGTTGTCGACTATTTTTCCAAGTGGGTTGAAGTTGAGCCCATGGCCAGCCCTATGGCCGACAGGGTCATTCCTTCGTTCGAAAGAGCATCATAGCTCGGTATAGGATACCCCACTATATAGTCACGAACAACAGAACCCAGTTCGCTTGCAAAAAGTTCGAGGAATTTTGCACCAGTTGGGACATCCGTCTGTGCTTTATGTCAATGGGTCATCCCCAGGTGATGGGAACACCATCATGAGCTATGACTATCTAAATTTGATGTGACTAAGTCATTAAAAGCTCCTACATAATTGCCAGAGGACTGTAATTCATTGCATAATCATTCTGAAGGAAAGACAAGAAACCACGGTTAAAACTGCAAATTTACCATCATATCATTAATGCAAAATAACCACTAGTTTTCCCAGGGGGTAATTAAGGGTTAAATGGTCCTAAAAGGCTAACAAGTGGGTTAAGACAGATAGAAAAGGGTTTTCACGTGTTTTGAGAATTAAATGACTTATGAAATCCTAAAAATAGACTTGCTTAATTAACTGAAGTTATGGTCAGGATAAAATTCACCTAAACCCATTAAAAACCATATAAAAATATTCTCTAGGGCTTTGTATCTTCAATTCGACAATCAAAACCCATCTTGACCCAAAACAGAGTCTCAGACTGACATTTGCCCTAATTTGGGTTTTTGCATAAATTACCCAATCAAAAGGAGGTAAAAACCAAAATCCAACTTCACCATTGGATTCTTTAGGTCCAAACTAGATTTGTATCAAAATTTGGACCCAATCTGACATTATTTTGACCTATTTTGCACTTTGGTCCAAGTCTGACTTTCTTTATCTCCAATAGCCCCTCAACTTTTGAAATTATTACAAAAAGCCCCCCAACTTCATTCTCTTCTTCAGAAAAAGGCCCCCACCATAGAGAAATCCTAATCCTAAAGCTCCGGCAACAACCAACCAAGGATTTTTCCTTGATTAATTGATGAAACTCCCTCAAATTTGAACCGGAGATCCTTCTTGAAATTCCCTTTCAATCAAATCGATTCTTGAGCTTCAATTCTTTCCCAATCTCTCATGCGAACACATGAGAGAGTTGGGTTTCCAACTCCGACGACTTTCTAAGCTTGGGAGACTTGCTTCCTAAGCTCTAATCACCCTCTAACGGCTAATATAAGACTCCCCAGGGCAAACCGTTCGGACCATGCTCGAATTCGGCTAGAAACACCTCCAATTCTTCTCTTCTTTATCGGTCGAAGTGCTCCTCGACGTCCAGTGACTCTCCCTACCTCTCCTCGTCGTCTGACCGCGATACCAGAGGCAAATCCTTCTTCCCTGCCTTCTTTCACGTCGAGCCATACCCACCAACGCCCCTTTCCCCTGTCCTCATCACTGTTTCCTATCTAGTGGAGCTCCTTCCTTCTCTGACGCCGGCCATACCGCAACCGACGCCATCTCTGCTCCTCGTCGTGCGCTACCTCTCTCAAACAACTCCTCAGCTTCTCATCACAACAGCAACTCCAAAATACCACTTTGACCCCACCAACGCCCTCCACGATTCCATCTTCCAACCCGCCGGCAAACCTCTGGCGAGCCCTAGCGACTTCCACACACTACCAAACTGGCTGCTCCTGCACTCCACACCTTTGCCGTTCACTATAGATCAAAAGCCCTAACTTAGTTAGGGCTATTGATCAATTCTGCACTCCCCCGAACACACCCACCTCCACCTTCATTTTCTACGTCTGCCTGCACTCATCACACATGCACACACCACGCAACCACCACCGTTGCACTCGCCATGGTCCGGCGATACTTTTTTAGCTTTCTGACACGGCCGAAAGGCCTTGTTATTGTTTTCAAGTACCAATTCCCCTCCGCCACTGACGCTGCAAGCTTCGAGCTTGCTTGAAGCTCTCTCCAACATCCGCAGCACCAGGCACTTGTCCCAGGTAGAAAGGAATCCCTCTAGGAATACAGCCAGGGACCAATTCGGCCCTTTAACTGGGGCTGCGAACGAAATTAGACGAAGACCTCTCGACCTGCTGCTGTGTGTGCTGCACGAAGAAAAAGGGGGACGAATGGTCCCACATCGTGGGTTTTTCAGCAAGAGAGGCCGCATAAAATGAATTTGTGATACTGGCTTATCACCTCGTACACAAGGGGTGAGGTCCCTCACACCCCTCACGTGCCTCGTCTGCAACACTGCCCCCGCGAAGCTGGCGCAGACCTGACTACCTGCCTATGTTATCCTCTCCTTGCTCACCACCCACTACCAGTGAGCCTGGACCTGGGTGCGCTCTAGGTCCGATTACCTGTCTACCTGATATTGTTGAAGGCTCTGGGAGAGCGTGACCCAAGGAGAGAAAGACAGGAGACCGTGTGGAGGTTAGGGGGGTTTTGCTCTCTGGAGAATTGGCTAAACACTTAGCCACATTTGACCCTTCCCCCGCTGCGTGAAGAAGAAGAGGAGAGCAATTGAAGAAGAGGAGAGAAAGAAAGAATAAAAGAAAGGAGTAAAAGACAGAGCTGAAGAAGAGGAAGCCAAGGAAGAAGAGACAGAACTGAAGAAGAAGAGTCTGCAATCAGCGAAAGAAGAAAAAATAGAGCATTGTTGAATCAGGCATTTAAGACGTCTGATCCTACCATCAGACAACTGACTTGAGTTTATTTTTACATAATTATTGAGTTTCACTTGCTATTATTGTAGGGAGTAATTGGTGATTCAAATCACCATTTTACTCCATTCTTTTAGAGTTTGACACTTGATATTATTGCCACATTATTCTGAGTCATTTCTTGATTATAATTTCTTATCTCTATTGTTTAAAATTGTAATCATGAGAATTGAATTCCTACTTGCTCCCAGCGAACAACCTCGAACTTTTCAAGTATAATTTCATCTGTCTTTCGTGAGATTTCGACTATACTGCAGCACAACGATTTAAAACCGATTTCAAGCGACTAACACCAGGCGAACAGACAAGCTGAGGCAACCAACCGTGCCATCATCTCAGCACTCAAACTCTGATTGGATTCATCCAAAGGGAGATGGGCGGAGGAACTTCCAGTCGTTCTTTGGGGATGCAGGACTTGTTAGAGGACTTACACATGCCACAGACTATTCAGGTTGTTATATGGCATGGATTCCCAACTACTCATTGAAATAGTCCTCCCCACTTACAAAACGTAACTTTACGACCCAGCCACCAACAATGATCATGCCCGCTTATCCCTTGATCTCCTAGATGAGCTAAGGGAGAAAGCCTCTGAGACAGCCCTCAAGCGTAAAGAAGCCACAGCCACCTCATACAATAAGCACGTCAAGGTGCAGAAGTTCTCTCAAGGAGACTTGGTTCTACATAAGTGCAAAGTCTCCATGCCAACCCAGTTGGGCGGGAAGCTGGACCCATCATGGGAAGGGCATTACAAGGTTCGTAAAGACAGTCTTGGCAACTTCTACGAATTACAATCCCTAGATAGTAACCCCCACACTTGGCATAAGAGTAACTTACGAATGTACCATAGATAACCACCCATGAGCAATAAAGAGAAGGGATTCTTTATTTCATTCTAGCAATGTGTTTGTTACATCCCCCCCAAAAAAAAAGGGGGGGATAGGAAAGGTAACAACACAAACATTACTGGGGGGTTCTACTCCCACGACTCGATCGTGTCCTAAACGATCGTAGGAAAAGGTGGAGCAGACTAACAACCCCTGCAACCGGGCCAACGACCTCTGTCAGGCTAGCCTCCTCGACAACTGGCAATGTTCCCTCTTCGGTAGCCGTCGGGGCCACCCCATCATCAGGCGACCGATCCGCGGAAGGGTCGTGGCCTTGTCATCAACAATGTGACTAGCCCCCTTGATGTGGTCATATTCTGACACCAGGCAGTCGATCGACCAGCTGCACACCTCCTCCATGGAGACTAGCTTTCCCCTTGGAAGGGCCTAGATAGAAGCCAAAGTCTGCTTCCCGATATCACTAGCAAGCTCCTCCCGGATCATACCCATAGACAGGTCCCTGGCAAAGAAGTCCATGACCACCTCAGCATTTAGTTTCGGCCCTCTTGCCTCCACTACAGCTTCTTTTGCCCCCTCCTGCGGCGAAGAAGTCCGCTCCTGGGCTTTGACGAGGTTAGCCTTCAACCTTTCCACGTCTGCCTTTGCCTTCTCTAGACTTGCTTGCATGGAGGCAAGTCTGTCAATCGAAGTGATTAGACGGACGCGCTCCTCCTTGAGAGCCCCCTCATATAGCTCCATGTAGGAAGAGTGCTCGGTCTTGAGCACTTGCACTTCCTCTTTCAGGGAAGTGACCTTGGCGCAAGCAGCCAAGAGGCGCTCAGACATATCCCCCAATGCCTCTAGGTGGGTGCGGTGCTCCCTCATGAGCTTCTCCAGCTCCTCGCCAATGGTAGAGGCCCTCTGCAGCAGGGAGCGGGTCTTCTTCAACTCCACTTCCAGCCGGCCTGCTTGGTTGGCAACCTCCCACTAGGAACGAAACCTTCGTTCCGCCTCCTCTTCCACCTTCTCCGCCTTCTCCTGCGCAACAATAGCCTTCGCCACTTGCCGGAGCAATTGCCAATGCTCTGCTTTGGCTGTCACGGCCCATTAGGCAGCCACGTCTGCCGTGTTGCTCAGACCAGTCATGGTAGGAAGGTCCAGGGGAACACCACCACGTAGAATGCAGCGAGACCCAAGCATCTTCGCCTAAAAATCACCGATGCATCATAATACGAGTAGCTCTAGCCCAGAAATACCAAATAGGCCCCACGAGCTTACCGCGTGAATGCAATAGAAGAATACATGGTTCCAGTTCATGCCTCGAGGCCTAGAAGTGGCCAGAGACACGGCATCATTCAGGTGCCTTAGCATCTGCCTCTCCAAGTCAGAGCCCCTACTAGACGACCCCGGCTGAACAAGCACACCGGACCTGGGCTCAGATCCCCCAGAAGCACCCTCCAGCACAGATCCAACGATGGACCCAACGATACGGCCAATCATCCCTAAGCCCCCCCCCGCCTGGAGGGATCCACCAGAACTCGGACACCGGTAGAACTTCGCTGGTAGTAGGGTTGGCCAAAAACGTTGCCCACGCTAATTACTTCCTGGGCTAGTAAGGCAAAAGCCCCTGGTGAAGCCAACAAAACAGCAAAACCAGAGGTACCCTCTGACCGAACCATTTCCAGCGGTGCCTCTGAGGGAGAGTCACCAAGGGAAATCACCTCCGGTGGCTCACACAGAGCCAGAGGAGCAAATGGCACACCTTCCTCCTCAACCTCATTAGGACTTTGCAGCGGGGGCATCGTTGACTCCTCCTACGAAGGCTCCACGTGGCAACCTTTCCTTTCCCTCCTCAGGGGGACCACTGGTGCCTTCGCAGCCCGTTCGAGGGTCTCCTTTCACTTCAGCCCTTGTCGATGAGCGGATTCACTCCCCTCCTCCTGCTTCATAGGCCTCTCCTCGCCTTGCCGCGACGCACGACAAGTGGCGAGGCCACCTCGACGCTTGGGCACGCTTGGCCGGGCAAACCTTTCGAAAGAGGCAACCAGAGATACCAGATTAATATGGGGCGGGTGCAACGTACGACACAAAAATTATTCTCTACTTCCCCCCACTTACATGGCTTCGGCAACTTGTCCGCCACCCATGACAATGCCTCCGGAACCTCCTTCCGCCTAAGCTCCGATCAAGCAATCAGACCAAACTTAACCAACTTCTTTGTATCCACCCGCACGGATGGGTCAAGATCCTTGGCTTGGAGCGGCTGGTCCTTCTCACGCGGACCTTTCCAAGTGGAGTGGACTCTGAGCTCTTCAAGATTGGAGAGTGAAAAGAAATGGTGGCTCTGCCCCTTCAAACTATCGGGGAGGTCCACTATCCGATATCCATATATACACTAGGGAGGAACAGGGAGGGATGCGGACAGAGACATGTGCGAGAAGTGTGTGCACAAACAAGCAAGCAAGCCTAGTCCTTAGAGTGTATACCTTAGGTGACCTGGAAGCCCCAAAGGGGATGATCAGATCTGTAAGAACTTAACCACCCTTCCCGATGTTAATCTGGCCAGGTTGATTACGAGGGGGTTGAAGGGAAGGTGCTTCTTTGGCTTTCGCCGTCAGTTCCATAAACCCCACAACCGCAGTCGTTTGACACTTCCTCGCAGCCTAAACCCCAGATTCTACAAAGGGAATGAAGGCCGAGTGCCTACCAACCCTAATCACACCTTCAAGACTTAGACTAATCCTGCCTAGGGCACGTCTACTCCATTTTAATGAGGGCTAGGTTAGTGCTTGTGCTCAGGGTATGTGATGAGGAGTTGTTTGGGGTTGTGTCTCTTAGTTAACTGATTTGAGCATGTGTGTGCACTTAACAAAATATGATTTTCAAGCAAGGATTTTAAGATGTGGCATCTTTTAATGATTTATCCTTGCTTTAATTCCTTTTAGGGTTGAAGCTCCTTAACGTTTTCAAACAAAGTTCAAGTGGGTACACAAGGTTTTGCATACAACGGGTGAAAGTCAATTCCCTTTAGAATGATGTGGCCCTAGAAAAACAACCCTAGTGTTCATGCAATTCTACCAGGTGAGTTGATTTAATTATGGTGAGTGGTGCGTCCCAAGTCAACTCATGGTGGCTTCACAAACACCACTCAAAAGAAAGAAGAACACTCCAAAAAGATTATCTCTTCAAGAATGTTAGAGTGTTTTTTTTTTTTTGTGTTGGGTGATGAGTTTGGAATGTGGGTCAAGTAGCCATTCACCATGTCAATTTTGGATTTTTATATTTTTTGTATTTTTTAGGCAAGCAAGCAATCAATGGGTAGAGTAATACTCACAACCGTCTTCACTGCACTTTACTCTGGGTCCACAGTCTTGGATCGCGCTCCTCCATCGCCCAAGCGTCGAGTTCTTGCAACCAATCAAGTAGAGAGCAAAATGAATTAGACGATGTGAATACATATGTGAGATAAAAGTGACAAAAGAAATCCGTTGCCTCCCCGGCAATGGCGTCAAAAACTGATGTGCGCGGAACGCGTTTGTTTAATTATACCATTGTAGTATGCATTCGCAATGTCGGTTTTAATTTAAGAAGTAGAGTTGGTGAGTCCAAGTGTCGAATACAAGGAGGCGTAAAATCAGATTATTTTGTCGCTTTAGTTGTCATAGAAATGAGTGGTTTGCTTGCTTGCGAGAAAATGTGAGAGAGAGAGAGAGAGTAGGGTTAGAGATCGTGTTTAAAACATGTCAAGCATTAAAAGGATGTAAGCTACAATATATGAAACTTTCATCAATATATAGTGTGCAATTAAAGTGTGTTTACAACTACAACAATAGATGAAAGCTTAAACAAGTACAATGCAAACTAAAGTAAAGAGAGAGTGTGAGGAGTTAAGCTGACCATGGCCATGGAGGGAGGCTCCGTCGGTGACTTGACACTCTGAGGCGGGTATGGAGTATTTGGTGGAGCTAGGAGAAGGCTAGAGTAGTGTGGAAGGTGTGTGTGTATTGAATGCCTTTGAATGGGATGGTTGCGGAGGTTTATATAGAGAAGAGGGGTTTCCAAACTAAGGGCTTTAGCGACATTCGAGACGTCGCTAAACCCATTCCATAAGTGTCGGTGAAGCTCCTCGCCCGCCGGTCCTTTGAGGCGCACGTTCTTCTTCCCCTCAATCCTCGCTCATGCGCCCGCAGCCGTCCGATCTAAGGTGCGGATCGCTATCGGACGGCAGAAGGCGTGCCACATCGTCCAAGCCGCCTGCGAGTGTGCGTGAGGGGCATGCATCAACCGTCCGATCGCTAATCGACGGTCGAGATTCAACATGGGCGCCCGCTGTGGATTGCACACATTCCCACTGGAGCACATCCGCGCGCTCTCGTTTCACCTCGTGGCCTTCATCCCTGCCGTCCGTGCACGCATCAACAGCTGAATTTTTATCGCGCGCGGGGATGCGGCTGGGTGCTTTTCGAACACGCGCCCCTGGTGTGCGTGGAGAAGCGCTGACCGCTGCAGCACACTCGCGCTATGGTTGCGTTCTTCGCACATCCTCAATCGTCCGATGGGAGATCGGACGACCGTGGTTGCTCTTGCATGATAAAGATAGGCAGTGGTTGCGGGGAGTGAGTGCCACATGGTGCATTTTGGGCCATTGATTATCTGATCAGCAGCCAGAACTTCTTAGGTTGGTCGAGGGAGCTCCAGATGTCGGATTTAAGTGATTTCAAGTCCGTTGGATTTTATTCGTTGATCTGAATCCATCTGTGCAGTACGATTGCTCATCTGAGGCCTATTTCAACATGCACTTGTACATATGGCCATTAAACATTGATTTATAAGAAATCTTAAATCGCAATGCATGCAATGCCCCTATGCCCATCATGACATGTCATTAGGGCGCATTTGTCCTCAAAACTAACCCCAGTTGATGGAATTATCATTATTGAATGTAGAGTTATCAGGTCTCCACCTCATCATGACGGCAATAAATGCCGGTCTCTTCGGATGATGAAACACCATTTCGACCCTGGCGTAACTGGCCATTACCCATGGAAAAAATCAGGTGGACGCACCCCAAAATCACATCTTAAGGCCAATAACATAGTGGGCGAAAGCGCCCCAAAATCACCTCTTAAGGTCGGTTGCATAACAAGCTCATGTGTCCTATACGACTACGGGCCTTCGCCCCAAAAAACCCCGTTGGATATCAAATGCTCCCCCACTTGTATACACGGCCGGAGCAACATTTGGGGCATTGTCTACCGCGGAGTTTTTACTCCAAATGTTACTCTCTCAGCAAGCAGATGCTAGCTCGAGAGTAAGCTTATTATGCTACCAAACCCGAACCCGAAACTCGCGATAAGCCCAAACGACGTTAGTTCGAGAGTAAGGGGCATATGATGAGAGGCAAAAAATGCCCTCGAACCCAAAACCCCACGATAAGCCCAAAAGGAAGGATCCAAACCGGAGAAGCTTGGATACAGGCAAGTTTGGAGATCCGACCCGCAGACATCAAAGAAAGCCCCCTGCGCAGACGGATCTGGCAATCCAACCGACCTGGATACGAGTAGGTGAGGCACAGCCAGACCCGGAGTGTCCTATTCGTTGGAGGGTCAATCGGAGTACAGCAAGCTTGCACCTCCAATAAATGCTAACAGTAGTAGCCGCCGTTAATAACCTAGCAGCGTATCTGCTCAAATAATCCTGCTAGAAGCGTGATTCACTCAAGAGATCTTGCTTGGAGCTAGAGCCCGATCCACTCAGAAGATATCGCTAGGATCTCCATCTTAGCACTATAATTAAGTGGGAGGACACTCAAGTCCTCCCCTAAGCGATCCGAGAGAAATCGGGGGATTGTATACTCTGTAACCTTGTAAAATTCTAGTGCATGGTTGGGAGTCCTATCCTTTCCCCAGATGTACATCCCTTGCGATGAAACTGGGTACTCAACCCTTGTGCCATTTGTGAGATTGCTTTTGTTCCTTCGATCGGATCACCCCTTCTAGGGAGTCCGATCACTTCTTAAGTTAGATTCTCCGCATCCACGGAGAGCCAATCAACTGGTGAAAAGTCAAAATACACCTGTATATTTTTATTTTCAATTGATATATTTTAATTTTCAACCGATTTATTTTGATTTTCAACCGATGTATTTTGATTTTCAACCGAACTATTTTAATTTACTTGATTTTCAACCGATTAATTCTTGATCTTAGATTACAAAATATATTGCAATACACATTTCCGTACTTAGGTCCTAAAGAATACATAACTTTAACACAAAGGAGCAATGATGCAGCAGCGGAGAAGAAAATGAGCAAAGATCAAGGATATTCGTGCAACTAGGTGACGTCGCACGTGTGGAGATAAGGATCTTAACTAATGGACTTATCATCAAGGAGTCACCACTTGACGTGAACGGTGGACAAAGGCAAGTGCATGGCTCTGCAGTTGTCCACTTCTCCACGTCACAACCAAATAACTCCATCCTCCAACTTTCGCTTTTGTTCTTTTTTAATCCACTGAATTATCGGATGCTTCCAAGCCATTTCCTATCGATTACCCATAAACGCTTTCAAAGTTCAAACTAACTTCTTTGAACGTACACTGATCGAGCTAAGGCATAAATTCTTGCCTTAGATTGGTCAGCACGTGCAGTTTTCAGGTGGTATGATCAAAATTGGTTTATGACTGACTGGATTAATTGATATTCGTTGTTGACGCTTTGGGCTTGAGCCGTATCTTTAAAAAAGGGGCGATTATTGATGTAGAGCTGGTTACCTTGGGCCTCCGTTCGTTTTCGCCTTTTTTTTTTGACTCTCGTTAAGTTACTTGAGAAATATCCTAATTTTTTAGGATGGCGGGATTGGTTAAGTTTGAAAGGAAACGAGTATCACGTGGAAAAGAAAACATAGATACGTTGTAAGTGGTAGTTAGCCTTTATCAGAGAGAGAAGAAGTAAATGAATTTTAAGGTTAGTTTGTCCAGAGACGAGGGAAGTAGCGTCTAGAAATAAGAAGTTAATATTAATTTATAGTTGTATTTATTTATAAATAAATATTAATGTATATTTATATTTATTTAAATTATGGTTAAATTTTTGTGTTAACTTTTATGATATTTATAAATATAAAATATGAAAATTATCATGGATGTAAATGATGTATAATTTTTAAAATAAATTTGTTTAACGTTAGTTTAAAAAGGTGTCAGATAAACATATGTTTAATTAAATAGCTAAACTTAAGTTATCACTTGGATAATATTCATCAACGGTTTTGTCCGTTGCAAATTGTCGACGCCGGCGGAAGAGGGGAGTTGAATGGACATTTTTGTTTTTGTCGATCGAATAATTAAATTATTATGTAAGTCTCAGCGTTTTACTTGTCATTGAAAAAACCTGTGAAAAATTAACGAACGATATATGTAAGAAAATTGTTATTTGAAATTAAAATAATTAGAATTTTACAAATTTGTTAGCAAAATACGCAGGCGCCGTCATTTTATTCGAGCCCTCATCTACATCTGATCTCACAAAATAAGGAGAGACGTGAACATCGATTATGAGGCCCTCGGTCGTTGTTAAGGTCATTGATAATCATTAAAGAATTTTTTGACGTAACAAATGTTACATGGTCATAAGTAATCTATCACAAGGAAAATTGACTTAGACATCTTAAGTGATTAGAGGATCCAATTTCATGACTTACAAGCAATCACAAGAGAGATGAAGAGGTCGGTGACTTAGTTCTACTGTAAGAAGTGTATATATGAGGGAAGGAAGATACTTCCAACTTTACATTAGTATTAGTAAAGTTACAAGATTTTTCTCCCTGTCAGCTTGCGTTCACTCAGGGGTCTCTCCTCATTATTTATAGCATGAGAAGAGTCTTAATATAGTAAGATCTTGTCTATGATCTCTGGTACATCTTCTGTCAGATTATTCGTCTGCTGTCTAATTATGGGTAACAATTTTCATCCTATCGCGATTCTAACCTTGGTTGTATTAAATCTTCTAACACGTCGGGTAGATTCAGGTCCAGATCTGACTGATCATAGGTGAGCTAGATAATATCGAACCTACTTATTTACCCTATAATCAAGTTGTTGAATCCTCTACTATAATACACACGAAATTTTAAATTCAAAGATAATTTGTATCCTTCATCAACCAAATATCTCCACACATAACATCCCCGTAACAATGTACATCGCGATGCACAAGATTAAGATTATGCACGTAGTTTGATATACAATAAATAAAAAATATCAACATTTCTAGAAAGAATATACAAGAGAGTAAATTAAATTTGTGAATAGCATGGAGAATTTTGCATGTGATCGATGTAGCATGAAGAATTTTTGTAAGTTATATATTTTGACTCTGCTCGATAAAGAGAATAAAATTGTGAAATAAATAAAGAAATTAAAAAATAATAATAAATAGTGAAAGAAATAAATTAATTTATTTAGATATTTTGATATATTAAAATTATTCTATAAAAATGATAAAATAATTTTAATCTATATTAAATTTCCTTGAGTTGTCATAAATTTCAGACATGTTAATTGACTTATGAACGTACTAAACAAACACCATCTTCGTGTCGCAAAGGAGTTCTCTTTAATTTATATCCCCGTATCATAGAAAGTTTTGGTTCAGGAAATTTGTAGTTTCCTCCTTACCTCGCGGAACAACATGTTGTCATTTGATTAACAAGACCCACGCAAATTAATAGAAAAGTTTGAAGATGTAAATTTTAGACATATTTTCCCACATCAGTCAACAAAATCTCAAAATTACGCACGAAGCTGTCACAAATTTGATTTGAATGTAATTAAGCATTGTAAAATTAAATATCAACCTCGTAATCTATGGATGCCTTACGCCGGGCTACGTATGTCGGAAAGGATTTCCCTTGCACGTGTATATGTGTACAGACCTAAGATGAATCTGTAGCTAAGAACGGACAAAAAAAAAAAACATTTAAAGAGTGATATATCAAACATAAGCATGATTAAATATTTTTTTTTTTGAAAAAGTGAGGAATAATATCGATGACGATAGCAGATCAGGATGATCAAATGCTTTTTAATTCATTTTTCTTTTGACATACTAACCACCCACACGTGCATACATGGTGCATGTATGAATCATGATCAATTCATTATCTTTTTGGTGAAGGATCGACAATAGGTTCCTTTGGGTAAAGAGAGATGAACCATTTGTGTTATTACAATACACACGCCAAAGTGGTCAAATTCGAGGGCTCTCTCATCGTTGACTGCTTCCTTGCGATGTGTGATACTTCCCATCTCAAATGATGTTGGATGCATCGCATCTCATTTGACCATTTTTTTCGCATAGCAATCGTGCATCAATATAGACAGTAGCAGCGATGCAACTTCTTTTTGAAAGAGGGTAGGCAGGGGCAGATAAGGGACAAAAAGCATTCTTACATTCAAAATTTTGAAAGAAGCTTAAGAAAGAATCCAGTTACCCGTATGTAAAGTAAAGAGACAGATCCATCAAAGTATGCTTACCCTCAAGAAAGGCCTACACCACTACCAAGGTGTACTTCCTGATCTCCCTTGAGACCACCTCTCAGTTCTCCTCCATAGATGGGTCAGAGACAAAGAATGTCATTACCATCTCAGGATCAAACTCCAACTGGGCAGCTGATGAGAGATTCATCATGGTTCCTAATTATCACTAGTTACCTAATTTTTCTAATTAATTAACTAAGAATACATTAATTATATGGTTAATTATACTATAGAGGTTAAAATGTCAAAGACCTCCAAAATAATTAAAAATATTAAACTAAATATCAATTAATCTTAATAATAATTTAATTAATAATTTGGATTCAATTAATAATCATTTAGTTAGATATTTAATATTTAAATTAAATTATTTAATTTAAAGACCTAAGTATGTAATTAACTTACTTAATTATATCATTTAAACAAATATAGTTTAAAAGGGAAAAAATGTAATTTTAAGGCATAAATATAATATTCACCTAATTTATAATAGTATATAAAAAGTTGAAAAAGAAATAAATTAAAATAATCCTAAAAAGTTTCTATTTACGTTTCAGCCCTTAACTTATATTTCAATTGAGTCCTTTTATATCAATCAGGTCCTTCACTCATTTGCAAAAATACCCCTGTGTACACCTCTTCGTTGTCTTCATCTTCATCTCTGTCTTGGACGGCTGATGACAGCCCATGTCTGTACCGTCGATTCATCATCGAGTTGACGTCACACAGCCATCGCCATTGCTACCCAACGGGTGGGATTATCCTTTAATCTTATTTAGAATAAGCGTCTAAGCTCATCGACATCAGAGACGACGTCAGTGGTTAGGTTGAACCTAGACCTTAATCCATTCAGGTACAACCCTCATATCCTCACCGTCACCTATAAATACCCCCCTACCCCTCTGATTACAAGGGTTGGCTCCCTACCCTCTTCTCCACACTGAGCCAATGATAGGCTATTTGTCCTAGCTTCCAGCAACCTCTCACCCCTCTATCTGAGCTTCTCCAGCAACATGATACGGATTTTACGTGATTTTTAAATTACGTCGTTGTAACACGCAAAATCGATCAACTCTTAAATTTATAAACCTAGATAGTGGGGTATCTAGGGTCGTCCAAGGAGACAGGTTTGCAAAAATTAAATCTCTTACTTGGAATATAAATCTCAACTTTCTTTTTGGTCTTTTTTCAATATATCATTTTTATGTTTTTGAAATTAAGGCAACATGCGAAGTTGTTGGCGGGAAAAATTACTACACCTACTATGCTAATCTAAGTGACAAAAATTATCCTCTTTTTAAGCTCAACCTAGGCGCGTGGAGGCCTAGGTTAATTAGAAAGGAGGAGTGCAACTATACCAAAGATAAAGCAAGGTAATGCAAAAAGAAAGAGTGCAACAAGAAATTAAGGCAACTTATTTTTTTATACTAAAGGAAATTTTCTACTAGTAGATGAATGCTTCTACAAAAAAAAAAAAAATTGAAAACAAAATAAAGACAAATCCTTTAGATGATGATGGTGATGAAGAGGATGAAGCTCTTCTTGCTCCAAGCCTGGTAGCTCCCGGGCTTGAAAAAAAGATCGTCAGCTCCTTCCTTCTATACCTCCGCCAAGGTGATGTCCTCCGAAGCAAGCCCTAAGGGGGCATGCCCTAAGCTTTTCTCCAAGGGTGGACGTCCACCCCAGGCCCTTCTCATTTTCCTGGCTGTCCTCCTTGAAGTAGAAAAGTCCTCCTCCTTGGCGTGGCCCAAGTTGAAGAGAGTGGGGAGAAGAAGGCACCAAAGGGGCTAATGATGTGCCCCTTTAATCTTCTTCTCTACTCCTTCTTGGCCGTAGGTATAGGTGGATGTAGGTAGAAGTAGACACTAATGGAGGATGCTCTAAAATGGTGGTAGGTGATGGGTTTATATAGAGTAGGAAGGGGGCTAAGGTGACTCTTGAAATGGAGGGCTAAGATGGGAAGATGGAGGTGGTTGGGGATCCTATGGCTAAGGGTCATTGGCGCCAACCCAAGGGGTGCCATGGGGTGGTTATGGTGGTGAAATGGCACCTATATTTGGTGCCAACTATGGGGCTTCTAGAAAGTAGGTGAGGTGGATGGTGGAGATGATTTTAAGGAGAGGTGTATGGTGGAGATGAAGAGAATTTTGGAGGGAAAGTTGGCGCCAAAAGGGAAAGGTTCTAGAAGGTTATTTTGGAGGGAAAATAGGTGGCTTTTGGTAGTGGTGATGGGGTGAAGGGGTGTGATGGTGGTCACACCAACTTGGAGTAGGACAGCTAGCTTAGGTGAGCTTAGTTGATGGAGCTAGCTAGGGTTGAGTTGAAGGTGGTGGATGGCCAAGGAGCTGGATGCTAGCTTAGCTTAGCTAGCTATGGAGTAGAGGAGGAGGTATTGGAGCTAGGATTTGAAGAGAGGAGCTGAGGAGGAGAAATCTGGAGCTTGAAATGGAGCTGACAGCTACTGAAGAGGCTGGCATGGGGCTACTCTAGCTGGCTTAGTTTGCTAGTTCTTTGCTAGTCGCTAAGCCAAGCTAAAGTGAGCTGGCTTCTACCATAATGAGCTAAGGTGTGCTGGGTCTAGTGCTCCCGAGGAGGATCAAGCTGGTTGAGGCATCTAAGGTAGCTTAGCTCAACTGAGTTGAGCTAAGCTGAGTCCCTGGGAGCTGGACTTGAGCTTCCTGAGCTGGAATGAAGTCATCTTCAGTTGGCTGGAGTTGAGTGGAGCTGGATGTAGCTGGACTTGAGCTGGGGTGAACTCCAGTCAACTCAGCTGAGCTAGCTAGAGCTCCCTGTGGACTAATGGGAGCTGAGATGAGCTAGACTCGGCTAAGTTGAGCTGGATCTAAGCTGACCTGAGCTAGGGTGAGCTAAAATGAGCTCATCTGAGTTGCCATTCAGCTGAGATGAGCTGAATGGAGCTAGGATGAGCTAGCCCTAATTTAGGTGAGCTGGATCAAGCTGAGTTCCAGCTAGTGAGAGCTTCTCCTTCACCAGTTGCCTTTTTGAGTGCTAGGGTTTTAGGGATCTGTATATCTGTTCATCCCTAACACTCACAAAAACACATCAAAAAGACAATAAAAAATGCAATGCATGCCTAACCTAATAATGCCTAAATACAACCCAAAAACCTATTTACGGAGTAAAATCCTAAGAGCTAGGTTTATTTTAATGCATAAGAATAATGATAAACTGGCGTTTATCACGACGGAGCTCATATCTCACACCTCCTCTTCCTCTCCTATAGCTGTGACAGGGCTTAGGGCACGCTATTTATCTTCCTCCTCACTTCAATTTCTCGCCGGAGAGCCTTCTGTTCCCCCTTCCTAATTTCCTCCTCTGTTAAGCACCTTTGATGGAGATTCCTAGCCCCAATTTATCTAGGTAATCATAGAATAGCTTAGATTTCTTTGTAGTTAAGATCTATATAGTAAGGTATTTAGATAATGTTACAACCTGAACCCAGATCCCTACAAGACCCGAGATTGACTCACCTCGACTAATCCCAAGATCCAGTCGTCCAACGAGAAATAACCAAAAGCAGAAAATATTCCAAAATCACACATGCAATGTAACTAAGCAGCAATAACTCAAAAGGCAGTAAAGGAAACAGAAGAAAAGTCTTACAATATTACATGCCATCACAATTACAACAGCAGAAAGTAACAGAAATAGTATTACAAATATCAATAGTCATTACAACAAAAGAAGCTCGGAAACAAAAAGGAAACATAGCTAAGGTTGGGCTCGACTGGGCCCAACTCTCTCTGCTGCTGGTGATGGTAGCTACTCAACTCCCTGACCTGAACAAGGTTATAAGATCCATAGTCGGCCAACACTAAGTAGAGTGGTAGTTAAGTCATTTACATGCAATTCACATAAGACAAGCAACTAATTTATTATTCAATTCCATTTAACTCAACTAAGTGGTTCTGTTTCATTCATTCTATTAGAAAACTGGTCATTTCTTGATCTTGACTGTCCCTCAAGGGGACGATCTTGATTGCAGTCTTTTCCGTGATGTAGGATGTACACGTGGTGCTCTCCTGGTCGGGAGAGTCCCCGTGGTAGTCCTACACCCAGTCAACCACCCCGAGGTCGCGGTCTTGACGTAGCAATGACTACGACACGCGCGATAAGCGCACAGGTAGCTACCCCGCACTGGCACGCGGTCAGTCATTTTCTTTAGCGGGTATGCCTAAAGGTACAGCATTGAACAACACAGAGGCTTGCACTCTCAGAATAGGGGTCTCGCCCCTCAGAAGAGAACAGGGGTCTTGCCCCTCCACAGTCCACGTACTATCGTCCGACTATCTCGATTTGCCTAGTGGGCCTAACAAGAGTCGATGTAGGGTGGCTAGTCCTAACCCAGGGCCTCGTAGGGCGGCTAGCTCCCTCCCTACACTAAGTAGCTCACCTCGGTACTACGTACGCGAGGTCCATTCAAGAGTCGACGTAGAGTGGCCAAACCCACCTCGGGTCTCAACCCAAGGGGCAGTAAGCTCCCCTTTATGCTAAAGGGACAATTGCTCTTCTTAATACTATGTACAAATGGATCAACTCACTTCTCGTCTACTTACTAAGTTCTTTCCGTATACATGAGATCTTCTCCTAATTCCCCGTAAGGTTCATGCTTGTATTCCTTTCATTCCATTTCTCATCATTCAGATTTCACTATTCACATCCCGGGTTTCATTTTTAGAATAGGCAGCTCATGGTTTAATAACTGAGAAAACATCATATCAAGTATCTATGCACTTGCTAGCAATTAGGT
The DNA here is from genome assembly GCA_037157565.1 of Thalassia testudinum. Taxonomy (NCBI): domain Eukaryota; kingdom Viridiplantae; phylum Streptophyta; class Magnoliopsida; order Alismatales; family Hydrocharitaceae; genus Thalassia; species Thalassia testudinum. Next base: position 21,034,258 of record JAZHRO010000013.1, read on the forward strand.
TTAACATGCATCTCAAGTAATAGTGTAGCTCAAGCAATATTCATTCGTTTTTATCCTAGGGTTCATTTCAGGTTGGTGACCTATACTAATGACTAAGTCACATCAGACGAGCTCAAAATAGTATATAATTGACACTAACTCATAGAGAAACTTGAGCAGAAAATAATGGTACTTTGCTTGCATAAATCCGACTTCATTTAGGCCTTAAAAAAGCAAAAAACGTGCACACTATCTAAAATCAGACGTCTGGGACTGTACCCAAAGGTCTTAAACGATCTCAAAACTTCACCTTGCTTCCCTACGTTGCTGGCAGATGTCTGAAACCCTTTCACAGTCGTCCTGGATCTTTCCAGACGTCTGTTGGTGTGCCGAGACATCCAATGCGTCTATCAGACGTCTGTGGAGACGTCCAGACGTCCTAAAGCACCTCGAAGAGCATGCTTGCGCAACTTTCCAAGGCTTGTACCTACGTACACCCTCGCAGCTTAAAAACCTCAACAGCGCAACGTTACGTACGTAACGTACGTGCATGCATGCACGTCCAGGACACTTACCTCGGCACTCCTTGAGTTTTCAGACGTCCGGCTTCAGCTCTGGACGTCCGCTGTTGTTCCAGACGCCTGGCAGATGCTCCAGACATCTGATACTAGAAAAATCCAATATGAAGAACCTCCTCGTGCGGTCTACTCCTTCGCTACCTCCGCCCGTAGCACAGCAGCAGCAGCTCTAGCAACTGCAGGGGATCAAGAGGCTTTTCTCCACAAGTCCCTCCTCCTTGCGTGCGTACTTGACTCCTTCCACATGGGCTCCTCCGAGCTTTCTCCGCTCCTGCAACTCCTCCCCTTGCAACACTAGCACTCGCTGCTACACCGGCAGCAAGGGTGCCCCGTGCGCATGAGCTCTCTTGCTCATGCTCCTCTAGCTGCGCACTCAAGCTCCCTGAGCTTCTTCCTCTCTCCTACGCCCTCACTCTCCCTCTCTCCCTCGCTCTCCCTATCCCCCGCGCTCCATCCTTCTTCTTCCTCTTGTGGCTGCAAATGGACTGGAAGTGGGGGTGGTGGCTCGTCGACAGCAAGGAGATGGTGGTGGAGGTGGTGGGGTGGAGATGAAGAGGGTCATTTCAGATAACTTAGTGCAATTTCTAGAAATTATGTCATCTTCCTCGTCTCCGACAAGCCAATTTCGGCTCGTCGGACCTTTATTCATGATTCCACTCACTTGATCTTCTTGACCTTGCCGTGATTTCATTTCACCATCTTCCCCCTTAGTTCTATGACCTTACACACCTAAATCACCTCACACACAACTGAGTACCTTCGTTGTCTATGGCTGAGGCCTCAGAAGCATTCCACCGTCAAATCAAGGTCCTTCATAACCTATTCACCTCATTAGGACCTCGTTAATACTTTCAATTTGACCTATTACCATCTATACATGAAATGCCCAAATCACCTTCCACTTTTTGAGCTTACTGTCCATGGCAGCTCAAAAGGGGTGTATCCACGTAATTACACATACGATCATCATCGCCTCACTTCCCTGACCATTTCCCCTCATTCAATTGAGTGAGAACTCATTTCTTGAGTTCACTCGAACTCAAAAATGTCTACTAAGCATTCTTTGATGAATCCTTGTGTCGGATCCTCAATTGCATGAATTGTTGTGTTCCTGAGGTTATTTGTAACCTCTGGAACCTTCAACCTGTTCTTGATTAGTTTCTTGGAGATTTCATCTCTGACATCTAGAATCAACGTTCACCAGAGCTCCAGCGAATCAAGATGTGTACCTCAGCCTTCAGAACTTTGCAAGAAGCTCCAGATAGTTTTATATTAATGAAAGGATCAAATTCTACTTGTTAGAATTGTATTTTAATGATGATTTCTCTCTATCATTCCTCATCTTCTCCAACTCCGACAGAGTTGGAGAGACATGTTTGATGGAGCTTAGACCCTAGGAACTAATCCTAAAGCATACGCAAACCTTGAGGATTCTAAGAATACACTTAATAGGGCTGATAACCTCTATATTGATTTGTCGAACACATCATTGATTGAGCTCAGGCGGTAAAGCCTGTGAGTAGCATTATAGTGTTCAAAACACCATTTTGAGGTGCACAAACTCTTCCTGAGGTTGATTTTAGTCCTTTTAGGTGATTAATTTGATCTAAGAATCTTTAAATTAAAAAGTCCACACTTGAGCTTCAATAGTCAACTCTGAGTTCAATTGGAGGCTAAATTATTTGAATCTTAGAAGTGATAGGATAATTGAGTTCTTAGGTTGATTTCGAAGAATTGAGAGCATATTTGAATAAGGATTATTGAGAAATTTGTCAGATTTGAGTTTCTCTCCAATTTGGGTTCAAACTAGAACCAACACTGATCAGTGAACTCTTGTTGAGTTTTGATCCAAATCTCTGCCCAGATCAACTGATTTCTACCCTCTGAATCAATTTAGATGCATTCTAGACACTTTAATAGATTGGTTGGATGGATTGAACCTTGATTTCAAAGTTCTGAGATTCCAGATGAAGCTCTCATGCTTTAGGAGCTTCTGAAGCTCTTTGTAAGCTCATTTTCGATCCCAATCCCCGTGAAATGCACTCTGAAACCTTCTAAGAGCTTCAATTAAGGATATTAACCTTACTGTAGGTCATTTGACTTGTAAACTCTTCTTTGAGAACATTTTTGGACATGGAAAAAGCTCCATGTTTACTCTCTGAATCCCTAGATCAATTGTGATCCAAAAACCAAATTGGTGTTAAAATCGTGTTGCTAAGATTAGCAACTTTCCATCAAGCTATTGTGCGGTCGATTTGATCCTCTATGTCGATGGGAATCAGTCCTTGAAGATCCAACCAGAACATGCGTGCGGAGGAAGGAACCTGCTGGTGATAGCCCCACCTCAGAAACTTGTGAAGCATCGCTGTGGTATAAAACCATTTTGGTGAGATGCCTCGCTGGTCATCAACGCAAGGCGAAATTATGAGCATATCTGATCCTTTAAGAGCGTGCATGTGCATACCTATATGTGCGTGGGCCCAAGTGTGAGCGTGAGCATGTGATGTGGGCCGTGATGGACCTAGTTGATGGGAACACCATCATGAGCCATAACTAGCTCAATTTGGTCTTATAAAGTCAATAAAAGCTCTTACATATCGGTCAAAAGGTCTCTTGGGTAGGTTGAGTTGTTTTAAGAAAAAAAGATGAAAACTGGGTTATTTCTACAATTTTACCATCATATCACAAATACAGAATAACCACGAGATTTTTTCAGGGGTTACTAAAGGTCAAATATTCATTTAAGTCTAATAAGTGAATCCATACAGACAGAAAGGGGTTTTCACGTATTTCAAGAATCAATGGACATCAAAAATCTTAAAAATAGACATAATTAAGTGAGGTTCTAGTCAGGATAAAATTCATATAAACCATCTAAAAATCATAAAAAAATATTCTATAGGGTTTAGCATCCTTGATTTGATCATCTGAACCCATTTTGACCTGAAACAGAGTCTCAGACAGACTATTAGCCTAATTTGGATTTTTGCATAAATTATCCAATCAAACTAGGTCAAGACCAAAATCCAACTTCACCATTGGATTCCTTAGGTCCAAATGAGATTTGTATCAAAATTTGGGCTCAATCCAAGATCGTCTTGACTTAGTTTGCATTTCAATCCTCTCTAATTCTTTCTATTTCACAAGTGCCCCTAGCTTTTGAAATTTATTACAAATAGGCCCCTATCTTTGTCATCACTCTTTGCAAAGAGGTCCTTCCTCCATTTTCGTGGAGAAATCTTACTCCGGCGAGCTTCTTTTGGCAAGATCTCTATGATCACTTGACGAATCCCTCTTAAAATTGAATGAGAGATTCGTTAGGCAATCTCCTTCCTATTGAGCCATGTCCAAGTCTCCAAATCTCTCTAAAGAGCTTGTGCGAATCCTTCAGAAATTCCGGTACCTATAGTTCATCAAGCTTACCAAGCTTGAAAGCTTGGTTTCCAAGCTTCAAACCTCCATCTAAGGCCTATATGAAGACCCATGTTGCACGCCGATCTCCTTACGCTCGTTTTCGGCCTGAATCCCTCTATTTCCTCCCTCCTCTCCGGCCGAAAAGCCCCAAGACGTCCAGCGACTCCCTCTGATCACTCTCATCGTCCGCTCTCAATACCAGTTGCAGATTCTCCTTCCTCCCCCTCTTCCGCGTCGTGCCATACCAGCAGGCACCCCAATCTTTGCCGTCGTCGTCACTTCTACTCCACCTGAGCAATCTTTGTCTCTAGCACCGGCTATACCAAACCTGACGACGCTTCTCCTCCCCGTCATCCACTACCTATTCAGATCAACTCCCTAACTCCGCTACTTCACAACTCTATCTTCGCCACTCCGACTCGACCATCGCATCGCCTTCCACAACTTCATCTTCCTCCGCTCTGACAACCACTTTGACGAGGCCTCCCGCATGCTCCACCGCCCCAAACCTCGCGCCAACCACCTCGTAAGCTTCATCATTCCTCACCCACCAAGACCCCTCAAGCAATTGAGGGGATTGGCCACTCAATGCCTCCACCTGACACCACCCTCATTGCACCACATTCTCGAGGTTGCCAGATCTCCAGACACACCCTCACGTGACACCACAACCACCATCGCACTCATTGATATCGAGTGATCCTCCTGAGCTTTTCTGACAAGGCCGAGAGGCTGTATTTTGCATTTTAGGTAATGCAAGAGCTCCGTCACCGCCACTGTCATCTCCAGCTTCAGTTGCACTTCTCTGATTGTGTTCTTCATCATTACCGCTCCAAGGTGGTGTGGCCCAGTCCCAGGAAGCCTTCCGAGTCTCCAATTGCAGTAGCAGGTGTCGTCCTCAACTCTAATCAAAAGCACATCAGTTGCAGCGACCACGCGAAGAAGACGTGGGACATTAGTCACACATCGTGAACCGAGACGCCTCCAGTAGCACAAATAGGCAAAAAGTGATGAGGGTTTATTGCCTTCGAGTCACTGAGGTCAGGTCCCTACCACGCCCTCGCACACGTAGCGCCTCACGCGCTCATCCACACCCTCGCCTGTGCACATGCCACACGGGTCTAGGTGGTGGATCCGGTTACCCGGGTCTAGTCTGGTTGGCCCGATTCTGAGAGAGAAGAGTAGGAAAGAGAGGGGGGGTTTTGCACTGCCTCCCTATTTCTCGACACTTAGTTGAAATCTGAAGAGGCCTTCGCCTCTGTTGGTGTTGGTACTGTGTTGTGCCTGTGCCTCTCCTGAGGCTTAAAGGAAAAAGAGAGGTCTTTGCCTTTGTTGCTGGTTCTGAATCACTATTACACTTAAGTTGACGTGGCATTTGGTTGATTGATACTATTGCATTATTTAAGTATAATTGTAATAGGGTAATTTGGTGATTCAAATCACCATTTTACCCTAATATTTTTGCCACATTGACTCTTGAATCTATATTTATATCATTTGTGCTTGAAATTGTTATTACATTGCTATATTCTTGCTTATAATTGTGATCTTGAGATAAATTGCCATATTGCTCCCTGCATTCGACCTTAGACTATTCTGAGTTATAAATTTTAAGTGTTCTACGTGATTTATTAGCTATACTACAGAACGTTACTTTTAAAACACCTATTCAGAGCATTAACATATCTAGTCCTCTAAGAGTGTGCATGTGCACACCTATGTGTGCGTAGGCCCAGGTGTGAGCGTGAGCATGTGATGTGGACCGTGATGGACCTAGTACTGTGCAAACGAAAAAAAAGTGCTAAAAATCTACACTAATTAAACTAGGTCTAGGCTCAAGTAGGGTCTGGTCCTACCCCTAGTGGGCGCTGTGTATTCCCGAAAGAGACTGAGCCGCCCATTAAATAATTTTTGATTAAGTGTTAAACATGGGTTAAGGCTTTAAAAGGTGGCTAAGTGTGGAAAGGTATGAGTGCACAGTTAAAGAAAAGAGTAAAGGAAGAAATTAAGGAAGAGAGGAAAGGACTGAAAAATGAGAGAAGAAAGAGAGATTAAGAGTTGAAAGAGAAAATGGAAAGAATGAAGAAATGAAGGAGGGAGAGGGAGACATCTGATAAGAGCTTTGGAAGTCTAATTTCTACTTTATGTCGTCTAATCATTTTGAGAGACATCTGATTGAAGGCTGAGCTGAATTAGAAGAAAGAAATGAAGTGTTTTAATCCTATTGTAATAAAGGCATCTACTTGTATTGTAATTTATTTTATGCCTTATAGTTTGTAACATTTGTGATAATCATCCCTTTTCTTTTGTCATTCATTGTAAATCTTTCATGTACCTTTCTCTTGTGAATGGAATAATTACCATGCTCAAGAGTTTTAATTCTATATGCAATTGTTTATATGCTTAACATATTACTAATTATAAATTTAATTAATCAATTTATTATTTAATTTTGATTAGAATAAAATTGGTGAATTAAACTACATTTATGCCTCCCAGTGAATGCCCTGGACTCAACTAGTTAAAAAAAAATAAAATCTAAAATGTTAGGCTACCTTGACCCTATATTACAATTAACGACAACACCTTAATGATTCAAATTAACCTAAGTCTATTCTTTACATGATTAATTTAATCTAATAACTTTAAATAATTGTGTTGAGAATTGAACGACCAGTTGCATGTTCCAGCCCAAGCACCCTCTTGCCCTTGTCTTCAGTAAGATGTTGAGGCTTCAGCAAGTGGCGGTGAGCCTTGGCAAGCTCAGCAAGCTTGTCGATGGTCATGCCCAGGCAGAAGCGCTCTTCCTGAAGGGCCGCCTCGTATCCCTTCACGACCGAGGAATGTTTGGCCCTTAGCGCCTACACCTCCACCTTCAGCGAAAGGACGTTGGTCAAGGAGCTCTACAGGTGCTCGGACAAGTCTTGTAGAGCCATGACTTTAGCCTTGTGTGTTATAACGGGGCTTTCCTCCACCTTCCCGCCAAGGTAGGTGACCTTCCTCAAACCTCAGCAGGCTTGCGTTAGGTCCTTCAGCCGAGATACCTGTCGGGTCTCTTGCTACTGCTAGTGGAGCTTACGGAGGGCCTCCTCTACTGTCTTCTCCGCCTTCTCTCGTGCGGCAGTGGCCTCCCCAAGAAGGCAGGCCAAATTCCACTGCTTCACTTTGTCCATCACGACCCACTTGGCAGCCATGTCAACTACCTTTATGAAGCCGCTAGCCCTAGCGACGTTCGAGGCAGCGCCGCCACGTGGGACAAAGGTAGTCCTAAGATCCTTAACCTATTAAAAACCACAGACAGGTGTGAGGAGGAAGTTCCTCTCCAAAAGATAAGTAAAGGGCGAGCAAGAAGAAACTTACGTCTTGAAGGCAATAGTAGAACATGTGGTTCAAATTCATGCCTCCTAGCCAGGAGGTAGCCCAAAACACGACACCTTCTAGGTGCTGGATAACCTGCCTTTCCAGGTTAAGGCTGCTACTCGTAGCGCCCACCTGAGTTAGGACCACCCAACTGGGTACGAGGCCTTCACGAGCACCTCCAAAACAGATCCCCTTAGATATTCGACTGTCTGCTCAATCACCCCAGGACCTCCCCGGCCAAAAGGATCCACTAGCACTCTCACCCTCGTCGAGCTACGCCTGTAGTATGGTTGCGTGAAGATGCTGCCACTAAGGAAGCCATCGATGACGCTCACCTCTTGCGCCAACTTGGAGAAGGCACCGGCAAAACCGGACAAGGCACTGGAGGCATTAGTTCCCCCCGTCTAAGCTACCTCTGCCTGGGCAGGAGGCGAGGAGTCAAGAAGTATAAACCCCTCCGATGGACCAGGCGGGTTGGAAGGGACAGGCGAGTCCACCAGGGTTTCCCCCACCTCACCGCCACTTGGACTCCGAGGAGCGAACGCCGCCAGCTCCCCTGAAAGGAGCATATTGGCAGGACCCCTCCTCAGGCGCTTCAGAGGGGCCTCCACCTTCTCTTTGCTTCCCTCCTCCTCCTTCCTCTTCAGCTCCTTAAAGCAACAAGACTGGCTCCCTTTGCCTTACTCCACATGTCTCTCCTCCCCGTGATGGGATTCATGGTGGGAGGAGCCGCTGCTTAGATGCCTGGGGGTATCCGACTAAGTAAACTGACCAAAGGCGGCGACAAAAAAGTCAAGCGATTAAGTAACGAGCAAGGATGATATGCATTCTAAAGTTGTCACCTCCCCCCTACTTACATGGTGTGGGATAGGAATCCACGACTCACGACAAAGCCTCCTGGATGTCTTCCCACTTGAGTTCCGAGCTGACAATAGGCCCAAAATTAATAATTCTATCTGTGTCCGCCTGAGCAGACAGGTCAAGCTCCTCAAGCCTAGGTGACAAGTCCTTACCAGCGGACCGTGCCAGACGTAAGGGACATCATGGTCCTCAATGTTGGAAATAAAGAAAAAATGACGATCTTTCCCTTTCAAATTATCGGACAGATCGACTATCTGGTAATTGATATGCCTGTTGTATAAGGTATAGGTACTTGACGGGAGCTTACCCTTCTTAACTTTAAGGGGCATAAGTCCAAAAATTGGGCAGAACAAACCCAGGCAGGGAGCAATCCTTAGATGGAAGCAGATAGCGGTGAAGACATTCAAAACTAGCCAGCAATTGAGGCTAAGTTGCGAGGGGGCCAGGCGGTAATAATAGAGGAAGTCAAAAAAGGATTCAAGGGTATTTGAAGAACATACTCTATGGAATATTTACAAATGCTGAACGAGTCCTTAGACTCGTCAGAGCATAGGTAGGTCTGGGAACCACAGGGTGAAACAGAACTCCACCGAGCCCGTACTCACTCAAAAATGCCTTATTGGCGGATCGACTATGGAAATCAGAAGGAAAGTTATGCAGATCCTTCGTCTTAGGTGATATGTCAGAGGAGGAACAAGCCGACAAACACTTGCATGCGAGCCCTAACATGAACACGATGGAAAGAGGCTCCAAAGATAACACTTTCTCATGCTTCGCCTGAGAAGAAGGGCTCGCACACTCGTTGCAAGGCGCTTTGCTTCGACAAGACGGTAGGTGGGGCATTAACTATGCCCCACATCCCCTATTTATAACCCTCCTTACGGGCGGTTCCCCCTTTGCAGGGTGCAGATTTTGAACATAAAAAATCCTGCTGAATATGGTGTGGATTTCAAAAGATGCTGCCAAAATGTAGAGATACCTCAGTAATCAATACCGATATTAAATGCTCGTGCGCGCATATCCTACACCGCAATAATACTGATCGCATCGCTGGTAAGCATGGTATTTGAGGCTCTTACGCCTTTTCATGACGGCAATTAATGCCAGTCTTGTTACACAACAAGACAAAAATCAATCCCGCAGTAATTGTCCATCACTCGCTGAAGGTGGCGCACATGTCACATTCACTCTCAGGAAGTTGTCTCTTATTGCCAGCAGCAGTCCAAGCGGACGCACCTAAAAGCTGCCTCTTAAGGACAAAGGACAATAGGAACTCAAGAATACCCCCCCCCCCCCCTCCCCCCCCTACGTTCCCTTAAATAAAAAGCCACCTCTTAAGGCCGGCAGGAACTCTAGCATACCTGCTCACGTTCCCTTCACCTAGAAGCCACTTCCTAAGGCCGGTAGGAACCCAACCATACCCTGCCCACGTTCCCTTTAATATAAAGTCAGCTCTCTAAGGCCACTAGTCTAATTTCAATGATCATGTGTCAAAAGACTAAAGACTCCTTGGCTGCTTAAAGTTACAACTCCCACTTTATGACAAATGCTTGGCCTGCTTTAATGAAAAAAGTCACGAAACCATTTGGGGGCATCGCCTACCACGGAGTTTTAAATACTTTAACTACTCTCTAAGCAACATCCACTAGCTAGAGAGTAAGGGGCATATGATGAGGGGCAAAAAGCACCCTCGGAATCAAAACTCTGTAAGAAAGTTCGAGAAGGGATCCGACTACCTAGATGTGACGTAAACAAGTAGATCCAGCCCTCCCTGATCGCCCTCCACCCAGGAGGATCTGGACTCTCCCACATCTAGGTAGGTCCAAACAGACCCGACCTGCCAAAAGATCTGGTTTTGACCGAGGTCAGAAAGGCGGTGAAAACGTCCAAGACCCCCATGTCAACGATAATGATGGCATTACCACCTCCATTAAAAGCCTGACAACAGACATACCATTACGACCTGACCTAGATCAACAAGAGAACTGGTCTGAACCGCTTCAATCATCCCAAGACCAAGTTGTCTAACGAAAAATAAACCAAAACATCATCATACATGCATTACAACTATGCAAAAGATGTAATTAACAACAGTGAGAAACATAAACATACTTCATGCGCTAGTGTCTAGTCCAAGAGAGAAACAACACCTAACAAATAGACATAATGCGAGAAAGTAAGGACTAGTGGTCCTGAAAACGAAGTACTCACTGTAACTCCTGACAGAGGGGGTAAGATTTGCGGTATGAAAGTAAGATGCGGAAATATAAATCAATAATCACACAAAAATGCAATCTCACAAGCAAACATGGATTTTTAGGTGGAAACCTAAACTCGAGTAAAAACCATCACCTAAACCTCTCAGTTTAGGATTTCCTAATCGACCTAGTCAATCGAATCCACTAATCGAGTCACTTAAACAAGGGTGACTCAATCTCTTACAACTACACTACTTTGAACGAGGGTAGAATACCTCAAATCCCCTCCTCTTCATAAGGAATTTTTCTCGAAGGAAACGGGAAGACTTAAAGCGAATACCCAACCACAAAAGAAAAGAGAAAAACAATAACCTATAGAGCCCAAAAAGGCAAATGAACTTAGCTACTATAGGCAAAATGATCTTCCCTAAATCGAAAGTGATTCTACGTGAATTCAAGAGAGTATCGGTGCTTGATGGTAACACCATCATGAGCCATAATTAGATTTAATTAGTCATAATCAAGTGACAAATGCTCCTGCATAATCGCCTGAGAGCCATAATTCCATACAAATCCACTTTGAGAGAAGAACACTAAATCAAGGTTAATTCAGTAGTTTTAACATCATATCATGAAAGAAGAGTAACCACGAGATTTTCCAAGGGTTAATCTAAGGTCAAATGAGCATTAAAGTCTAATAAGTGGGTCCACAGAAACAGAAATAGGGTTTCATATGTTTCGAGAACCAATATAGCACCTAAAACACTAATTTCAGACCCGCTTGAATTATAGAGGTTCCGATTAGAATAAAATTCATCTAAACCTCCTAAAATTCATAGAAAAATATTCCTTGAGGTTTCGTATCCTTGATTTGACTATTTGAACCTTATTTGACCTTGAACAGAGACATAGACAAAAGTTTGCCCTAATTTGGGTTCTTGTCCAAATTGCTTAGCCAAACTTGATCAAAGCTCAAATCTGACTTCACCATCAGATTCCTTGGGTCCAAATTCGGTTTCTACCAAAATTTGGACCCAATCAGAATTCATCTTGACCTAGTTTGTAATCTGGGTCCTTAAAACTCTATTCTTCACATCTAAGCCCCTAGCTTTTGAAATTCCTTACGTTTAGCCCCCCAATTTTGTTGACTTCTTCATGAATAGCCCCTTCAGCCATTAGCAGTGTGAACCCAAAGCACCAACTTTCAATCTGGGATTTCTTCCTGATTTCTCAACCAATTCCTTCCAAAATTGGAAGGGATGATCTTAAAGAAATCCCCAATCATCTAAATCACATCTTGAACCTTGATTTGATCCATAGAGCTCGTGCGAACCCCTCAAGATCAGGGATCTTCTTCCATAAAAATCTGAGATCCTCAAGCTTGTTTCCTTGCTTAGAGCTTTCCCTGAGCTCTTTAAAGTGTCCCCTATAGCAAGGCTTTATTCTTTAGCTCGGTTTGGCTACACTTCTTCACAAATTCTCCTTCTCCAGCCACCTCTGCCGCAGCTCCGGCGACTCCTCTCCCTCTGACTTTTTCGCCTGCTGCGACATACCATACGCAGCGAAACTTTCTTCAGCTCCTTTCGCTCCTGGCCAGCCACAGCAGGAGCTCTCAGACCCCCTCGTCATCGCTGCTTCTTCCACCAGAGGAATTCCCTTCTCCAATGTCGGCCAAGCAAATCCAGTGCCATGTCTTCCCCTTCCTCCATTAATTTAGGTCCTTTAGCTTCTTCCCTCTCGCTACTTTATTTCTCTCCCTTTAGATCTTAGGTTCGACCGCCAATACATCCTCTCCCTCTTCGTCTTCCTCCACTCCGGTGATGCTCTAGCAAAGCCTTCCTCATGCCACAGACCATCAACCACCATCGCACCATGGTTGCGTCATGTTTCACATGTTAGAAATCGAGGTTACAAGTAACCTGTCGTCGTAGTTGCAAAATACGTCGATCAAATAAAATTTATACTGAAACTCCAAGGGAGTCCCGGGTCGAACACAGGGAGGTGAATTTACTTTACTTGAAAACAGCATTTCGTTTTGTTTCTTTTTGGTATTTTGGGATTTTGTTATTTTTTTGTGTTTTTGAAATAAAAGACAAGCAAATGATTCACAAGATAGAGATGTGGAACAAATATGATATATGTATCAATTCAATGTCAATTACAATGAACTATAAAAGCATAAAAAGAAAGGGGGGTAAGAGGAAATCTCTCGAATTGGTTGTTCGGTGAGACGACGGTGCCTGGCGGAAGCTCGGACGATGGAGGTGAGGAGCGGGACAATGGAGGTGAGATGCAGGAGGACGTCGTGTTGAGGAAAGCTTCGGCGTGGCTCCGGAATGGAGGTGAGAAGACGGAGGTGATCTGCTACCGGAATGGAGGTGGGAAGACAGCTTCAAGGTGACCTATGAAGGGAGATGGGAAGTTGGAGGAGTATTTGGTGGGGCAGAGGTTCGCTACACTAATAGGCACCTTGGGAGCTTGAGAACAAGCTCTAATGGAGCATTGGTAGACTTGCTAGAGCTTGGGAGTAGGTAGGAGTAGAGTAAGTAGAGATGGCTTGGAGGGGAGGGGGTGAAGGTCCTTTTATAGTGGTGGAGAAGAGGCTAAAAATGGATTAAAGGACCTTTAGCGACCCCCAGACCATCGCTGGAACGTTGCTGTAGATAGCTCACCTCCACCCATGCCCATAGCTGGCTCTACTGGCTTGCAATAAAATAGCAAAGGCTGTAAGCGTCACTGTAGGTCAGCCCAGGTGTCACTGAAAGCTAGCGCCAACTGCCCTTGCACCCACGCCACCTGCCCCGCTCATCATGCGCGCTGACCGCGTGCACCTAGCTGTGTGCGTGTGTGCTATGCGCTGGCGTGCATGCTTGCTTTGCGCTGGCCTGCGCATGTGCACGCGTGCTACCTTGGGCTAGCGCTACCGCTCCGTTCCAAGCGCCAGCCCAATTGCGAATTGGAGGGGCTGTGGGGAATCGAACGCGCCCCTCCTTTGCAAACCAGCACCTCCACCGTTGTGGCAATCCTCCCTTTGTGTCACGTGGAGTGTTTTGGTGCGTCCGCTTCCCAGCCATTGGATCAAGATCCAACGGCTAGGATTGAAGGACGCGGATGAAGAAGGAGTTGGGCGATGCTGCTGGCTGATGTTGGGCGACTTGGATGGCATCACATGGCGCCATCTGGGCCATCCATCTTCTTCTTCTTGTAGAAGGTGCTTCGATGCTCAGATCAAGATGATTCCCACGATGCCGAATTGCGATCGTCGCTCGGGATCCATCCGTATGGTCGGATTTTCCATCCAAAACCTGTCTGGATGTCGCATTGCCCCCTAGCCATATAAATGGAGGAATTAATATATAAAATATACAACTATCCTAAATGCCATGCAATGGATGTTATGCAATATTTATAACATGATATGTAATGCTAAGCCTAGGAACTATCAAAAAATAAGCAATTTATCTTGAATTTATATGTGTTCATCATACCCCCATGATTACTTTTTGCTAGTCCCTAGCAAAATTAACCTAAATGCTATGTATAAAAGTAGAATCAGGGTTCGAGTAATTAGGCAAAATTCAATGATTGCTTTAGAAAATCTCATCCGCAAGGCCTAATTACAAAAACTCAACAGTGCCTGGGTGCCTGCCAGAATGTAGAATGTCCGAGCCCTTGCCTTATTTGAGAAGATAATTTTTTTTCTTCTAATTTTTTTGTACTTTTGGAGTTTGTGAGTAACGGGATAACTTTTTACGGCTACCCAACCCACCCAAGACTCGAAAAGAACTCTAAGTGCTAAGCATCTTTGTGAAAAAGTGATAGACTCACAAAAAGGCCGTTAAGACGGACTTCGGGTTTCTACGACCCTAGGTGACCTTGCCTAAAGGTTTATCTTTACAATCGGTTGCTCTCTCCCTACTTCTTTTATTTATGGGGTCAACACAAGGGTGAATCCAGTGTATATCTCCCCGATTTATTCTACTTCCCCGCTTCTTCCATATGTGTTTTGGGAATTATTGTGCATTTTTTTTGTGAGTTGGGCTCTGGACAACCGGCCGATGAGCTGTTACCATCGAAAACTTGCCAGCCATACTCGTGTTGTGAAGTGTGGTTTTATTTATTTTTTTATTTTCTCCTTTTCTTTTTCTCTTTTTTTTTTTTGGAACAAGAATCAAATAACAGGAAATTACTGTTACAGCTGACAAAAAGGTTATAAAATATGTCCACCCCCCTATGCTTAGCTTTTGCAATGTCCTCATTGTAAAAAAAAAATGAAAGCATGCAAGAGAGTAGAAGTGGAAGAATAGCACCTGGTTTCCGTGAGACTCAGGTCAGCTTGGAACAGTCTTTACATGTGCTAAGTTTAGTGCCTTTTAGCTAGGCGAGGTTCTCAATCAACAATAACTAAACATTGAGGCCACAACAACACAGTTTCCGGGCCCCCAGGTATGGGTCCCAGAGAGTGAAAATGGGCTTACCAAAGAGATGAACAATGAAAGTGGTAAGCTAGTGGTGCAGGGAGAGCCCAAATGGTCTCCAATAGGACTTTTGTTGATTTATTACAGAGGAAGTGTAGTTGGGTATAGAATTTATGAGTGAAAAAGGACGATGAGGGTTTTGTGATGTGCTGGGGATTTGTGGGTACCCTAGAATACCTAATGTTTGAAGAGTTCTTCCCCAATGTTCAATTGCATCCTCACACTCTAGGTTCTTAAACCAACCATCCTGATCCTCAGAATTCCCACCCACAAGTTGGACCTCAAACTCTAAGCATTCAGGATAAGGATATTGTTGGATTTTATCTTAATCATGTGAATCATTCAACAATTTTTTGATTTCATGTATATCTTCCTTATCCCGTGTTGCTACAATTGGTCGCATTTTTCCTTTGTCCTCAATTATTTCAGCAACAGTGTGATCTTCTTCCTGAGTTTGGGTTTAGTTGGCCATTAAAAGGTTGTCTAAGGTATGTATAGCCATTACTTCCTTTATTCTACCAAGCTCCTCCATCGAACCACACTTAGTTTTATTCTTCTTTAAGACCTCGAAAATATTGAATCGATTTGTCTTATCCCCTAAGGCCATTTCTATATTCCCAATTCACAATCAATCCTCGCCTTGGCAGTAGCCAGGAAAGGTCTTCCCAAAATAATCGGGGTGTGGTTGAGCTGTTTTGGGGTTTCCATGTCCAGGACCATGAAATCAGCAAGGAAATGTAAATCATTAACCTTGACTAAAACATCCTCTAAAATACCCCTTGGTTTTGTAATGGATCTATCAGCTAACTGCAAGGTTATGTCAGTGTCTTTTAGGTAGCTTAGACCCAATTCCATGTGCAGTGAGGTGGGGATCACATTAATGGAAGCGCCTAAGTTGAGGAGAGATAACGGCGTTGTGACTAGCTTTTGTTGTAGAAATTACGTTGTAGTATAGCTAGTTATTGCCATCATTACAGATATATTTTTTACTCGGAAAATAAAAGAGTTCCCGAGGTTGAACTCAGGGAGCAAGTTGTATTCTAGAAGTACAGTATTTCCTATTACAAAAATAGAGAGAGAGAGAGATGAAAATTTGGCTTCTTCTGCTTCTCTTCTTTCTTCCTCTTTGTCTTCTCTTCTCTTGCGAGGTTCTTCTATTTCTTCTCCTCTTCTTGGTTGCCTTCAGGACGTCGTCTGATTTTCCCAATCAGACGACTTAACTGCTGATGCTACAGTGTCTTCCTCAGCTTTTCTTCTTCTGCTTTGTGTTCTCTTCTTCTTCTGCTTCTTTTTCTTCTGCAGTCCTTCTTCTTCACCTGTGCCTGCACACTTCACGGTTTACACGTCAGAGGGCAAAACCTATTCTACCCTCCCCCCTCGCGTCTCTCTCTCTCAGAATTCACTCTTAGGAAAGCTCTCCCAGAGCAACCGAGTAATTGGGTACGCGGGTCGTGCCCGGGTCCAGGCCCACCGGCGTGCGGTGGTGGGCGAGGAGTGCAGGTCGGGCTTAGTCGGGTCGGGCCAGGTCTGCGGGATGTGAGCGCGGACGAGGCCGGGTGAACGGGCCGGTGAAGGGGACCTCTTCCCGTGAACTGAGGCAAACAGCTTAAGGCACTTTTTGCCTTTAAGCGCCCGCTCGCCTCAGTGAGTTTTCGAGGTGGGACTAAATGTCCCACCCCAATTTGGGCACCTGTGCGAAGGAAGCAGCGGCGGTCGAGGCTTCGCACGAGGGCTTCGCGCGAGGGCTTCGCCTCAACTGCAGCCTGGCGCTTCGCGAAAATACCTCGCACAACCTGGGAGCGTGACCTGGGCGCGGCGCGCCTGGAGCAACAGGTCGAAGGAGCTTCTTCTCCTCAGCAATGGTGGCGGCGAGTGAAGTTCCTGTTTATAGAGAAAGGGCCTCTCGGCCTAATTAGATACGCGGAGGACCTTCGCCGTGGCACGGTGAAGGTGGTCGGAGGGTCTATAGGTGGCAGGGCGGAGCCTAAGGGCCGCCCTAGGTCAAACTGCGGGTTGGGAAATGGGTGTGTTCGGTGGAGTTGCAGAGGGCGATTTGGGGGAAGTGGAAGGGCGGAGGATGATCAGGGTGAGGAGCCGAAGGTTCTGCGGGGGTCGGCGAGTCGTGTGGAGTGGCAGAATGATGGGAGCGACTCGCCGGAGGTTGGCCGGAGGCGTGGAAGATGACGGTGGTCGGGTCTGTCGAGGGTGTAATTGATTGTAAAATAGGGAGGAAAAGAAAGAGGGGATAGAGAAGACTAATTCTAATCTAGCTAAAGTGACGAAGGGGACGAAGAGGATGCCAGCTCATACCTACCGGAGCTGGAGAAGAAATGCCCAGTGGGGGAGGACGGCAGCGACGACGGGGGTGAAGCAGCGCGCGCTGGTATTTCGCGACGCGGAGGAAGATCAGGAAGGTGGCTCTGCTGCTGGTATTGCAGCAGAGCGACGTGGAGGAGGAGGAGAAACCGCCGGAGCAAGGGGGCGTCTGTCGGAGTGGGAAGAGAGAAAGTGAGGGGGTATCTCCGTCAGATCCGAGCTAGGAAGAACAGCGGAGTGACGGGGGTATTTATAGGGGCAGAACCAGAGAGGAGGGCGGAGGGAGACGACGTGTCTCCCTCGCCGGAGGATGCCGGAGGAAGGAGATCCATACCGTCCATGCGTTTGCACGGGCGGTATGGGTGGTCGCAGCACTCAAGGGGTGCTCCTGCGGTGGCTGACGACGCAGGGCACCCCCATTTGACCTGGCAGGCCCTCCCCCTCACCCTGCGCAGCGCCATGCTCCGCGCAAGGTCGTCGGAGCATGGTGCTGGTCAGGTTTTGCAGGAGAGACCTGAACGCAAAGAACGAAGGAGAGTTAGGGGCCAAAATGTGAGGGTTCAAAAGTTAAGGGCCAGAAAGTAAATATATGAGGACCAAAGTGTAAAGTTTGTCAAGAAGGTTTCTTCTTAGGCTCAAGTTTTTATACATGACTAATTAGGACCTAAGGATTCTGATGGTGAATTTTATTTCTATATTAAACCTTGTTTGACCGGTCAATTTACTCAAAAATCCAAATTAAGTTGTTAATTGGGCATGGTTCTCAATGTAGGTCAAAATGGGTTTCTAAAGCCAAATTGAAGGTTCTAAACCCTAGAGATTATTTTTATATGAATTTTATAGGGTTTATTTGATTTTTTCTCTACCTCGAACCTCGTGTATTTAAGTGGGTTTATTTTTAGGGTTACAGGATGTCATTTAATTCTTCGGAGTTGCTGTAGCCCTTGTTGAGTCATTTCATCCCACTTTTCTTCTTATTAGGTTGTTTTGACCTATGTTTGGACCCTGAGTTACCCTGTTTTCAGATTAGATTGGTGAAATTGCATTTTTACCCCTCAGTTTATGTTTTCTTTGCAAACTCAGAATCTCTCTGAGCCAAGCCTTTCTAAGGTTATGTAGGAGCTTTTTCTTGCAAATCAGGGTTAAATGGTGCTAGTTTAGGGTTTGCGACGAGGTTCTCATCAAGGAGGGCCCGATCAGAAGTAACGTTTCCTATTGTGCAGGAAATCAGCGGGGCTCCCAGGTCCTGCTTCGTAGGAGGTAGATTGTTTATGATCAATGTACTTGTGTTATCGGACAAAACTACTCTCCTATTGATTTCAGATTTTTCTCTACGCCCTTCTTTATATGCATTCAGTAAACCTATGGCGTAGGTAGGAATTGATCCCATAGCATTTAGTAAAATGATTGTTAATTTGAAAGCCTGAAGTAAGGACATCCTTTCCTCCAATTTCTCCTCCGACTTTTTCTGTTTGCCCATACAACAACAACATACTCCCGAATAAGACCCTGATGTTTTGTTGATCACATTCTTAGTTGGGAGTTTGGAATTCTTGCTACGGGGCCTAATGGGGTTGACATGGGGTTGGGTAGGTCCCTTTTTATTTACTACCACTCCTCAAGGTGATGGTGTTTGCCGTGGCAAAATGCTATTGGTTAGTGCCTTGGGGAGGGTTGGGCAAAGCAGGAAGCTCCTGGTTGATTATGGTAGGAACTTGATTAGCTCCGGGAGGGGCTGGGGTAGCCTGATAGATAGCATGAGCTTAAGCATGCGACTCCCCATCATTACCAAACCCTTAAGGCCCAGCGCCTCGGTTCTGAACATTCCTTGGGTTTGGTATAGAATGTGATGGTAGAGATCCAAGCTACCGGTTGTTTGTACTAAGTCCGGATTGCAAGGTGTCTAGCGAAGTTTTCATCTGTTGCATGAGCTGGAGCATTGACCCTTGCATTTCTACCATTTTCAGGATCAAGCCAGCCTGCTCAGCGGGTTGTTGAGCATTCCACATGGGCTGATTAACCTAATTCAGGGGCAACTGAGTATATACATGACCCTAACCCATTGGTTTTTGCGGTACATAGTTGTTGGGCCGATATTGGGTCTGCTGCCCTTGATCTTTCCAAGAGAAGTTAGGATGATTTTTCTAACCAGAATTGTAGGAATTCGAATAAGGGTTGGACCTAACATTCTCTTGCACAGCATGAACATCCTCATAAGATGAGGATGAAGAAGGATCAGAAAGACTGGGATCAAAGGCCCCAGTTTGGAACCCATAAGGTTTCAAGAAAAGTTGGCTCGAAGGTCGAGCCGTCTCTAGTTGGTTCACAAACTCCCGTCCCATAGGAGTTTGCGAAGAATGGAATCCCGATCCCTGGGATTGAGCCGATCTAGAAAAATTAGAGTTTCCGGACATCCACTCTTCCATTCGTTTAGTAACCAAATCCATCTTATCTAATCTATTGCAAATCAATTCTATATCAAATGTACGAGAATCTTGGACCTCATTGGCATTTGATCTAATTTGTTGGGATCAGTTGAAGGTTTCCATGGAGGCGTGGTTTAAAGAATTTTCGCTCATTTCCTCAGAACAAATCATACGTGCTATCTGCGTCCTTGTTGAGGACATTGCCTCCGCAAGAAGCGTCCACATGATTACGGAGTTGATCATTCAACCCATTATAAAAAATCTGCACAAGTTGCCATTTAGGCACCTCATGGTGTGGACACTTCCGCAACAGATCCTGGAATCTCTCCCAGGCCTCATGAAACAGTTCCCCCTGCCGTTGGGCAAAAGTGGTAATTGCCCGTTGTTGCCGCGGTCTCGATTGTGTTTTAGCAGTTAGTTACGTCATAGTATAGATGATCAAGCGTTGTCAACAAATAAAGATTTATTACTCGAAAACCTAAGTATCCAAGGTCTAACACAGGGAGCAATTGGAATTTATTACTAATCTCAAGAATGTAATTGAACACTTAATTACTCAAAACTTAATTCAAAATATATAAATGCATGAGTTTGAAAATTAATTGTGGCAGAAAGAAAGAATTTGGACATCTGATCATGGGATCAGACGTCTTGAAAGATGTTTCCCTTGTCCTTCTTCTGATTTTCTTCCTTTCTTCTTCTTTGTGCTTCTTCTTTCTTCTCTACAGTTGCCTTGCTTCTTTCTTCCTATTTTCTTCTGTCTTCTGCCTTGCTTCTTTCTTCTCCTATAGTATCTTTCTCCTTTTCTCTGCGGGTCTTCTTCTCCTTGGCTCTGCTTCCCTTACCTTCAGCTTCTCTTCTTGTTCTGCTTGTCTTTACCTTTTTTTATTTCTTCTTTCTTCTTCAGTTCCTCTTCTATTTTTCCTTTGCCTCTTCCTTCTGCCTTGCCTTTCTCTTTTTCCTCTGCGAAGGCTTCCTTCGTTCTTCTTTTCCTTTGCTAGCAGCGGCTAAGTGTCAGCTTCACTTCTCCCTTCTGCCTTCCCTACACAAACCAAAGGGGAGAAAAACCTACCCCTCTACCCACACCCGCATCTCTCTCTCTCTCAGTGTAAACCACTCTTCAGCACACTCTCCCAGAGCCGGGTAAATGGGTTGGGTCGCGCGCCCGGGTCCAGGCTCACCGGCGTGAGTGTGGTGCGCGAGGAGTGCTTAGGATGGTGTCGGGTCAGGTCGCCAGATCCGTGTGGTGAGCTCACGGACGAGGCAGAGAGTATAGGTGAGGGACCTCACCCCATGTGCTTTCGGAGGCAACAAACCAATAGCAGAAAATCAATTTAAATCACTCCAGCGCTTCACAGCTTACCGAGGTGGGACTATTGTTCTGCCTCCCATTCGCGCTCGCCTACAGGAGTCCATCCTCTAATCGCAGCACTGCAGCCTTCACGGTGCCACTCTCTGGAACTGGTGTCTTCGCGAGGCCTCCCCGAGTTAGCTGGACCTGGAGCCCTGAAGCATTGCAGCCTGGAGCAAGCAAGCAGCTTCCTCGAGTCACCGCTAATGGCGGCCGGAGCGTGAAACCTGCCTGACACAAAAAGATCCTAGCGGATTAATCAGATCACAGGAGCACCTTCGCCATGTCACGGCGAAGGTGAGGCGCTAGGTGGCAGGCCACGGGGTGACCTAGGCATGCGTGCCTAGGTCGCCCTGTGACCGGACGGATGGGTTTGATCGGGGGGTAGTTGTGGAGGCGTAGAGAGTCTATGGACGGGTGGAGGATGTTCAGTGAGGTGAGGCGGAGGTTATGCGATGGTCGGCGAGACGTGTGGGGCAGCAGAGTGATGGGAGCGTCTCGTCGGAGGGTGGCCGGAGATGAAGATGGTGGTGGACGGCGACGGTCGAGGGGCGTTTGGTGAAATAAGATGAGGGAAATGAAAGAGGGGATAGAGAAGAATAGTTTTAACCTAACTAAAGGGGCGAAGGGGATGAGAAGGCGGCCGACAATACCTGCTGTCGCCAGAGAAGAAAGTGTCCAATGGAGGAAGACGGCGGCGACGACGGGGCTAGGACAGCTCGCGCGGGTGTTGCGCGACGCGGAGGAGGATGAGGAGGACGGCTCTGCCACTGGTTTTGTGGCAGAGCGACAAGGAAGAGTAGGGGGGCTCGTCGGAGCTAGCTGGACCCCTTGGCCAGAGAAGAAGAGGAAATTGAGGTGAAATCCCAACCAAGTCGTGCTGAGGAGGTGCGGCCGGAGATGAGGGTTAATTTATTGGCACAAGTAGGGACTCCTGTGCCTGAAAGCCAAGCTTCCAAGAGTGGGAATCCTCATCGGAGATGGAAACAGTTAAGTACCCAAATATCTCGTGCCTTCGCACGGGAGATTGGGTGCAAATCAGGGATCATGATTGAGTTTAGATGGAAGGGCATTCCTCAGAGAATCTCCCTTCCAAATCTGGGAGATCTCTGAGGAATCAGAGAGTATTCCCTCTCTAATCCTCGTCGGAGTAGGATCTCTCCCCAATAATGGTGGAGGGACCTACTTGTAAGATTGGCGAGGAAGTTAGGGGGGTGTATGCAATGGCTTTCAAAAGATAGGGCCCAAAATGTGATTGGGTGTACTAAATTGCAAAGTAGGTCAAGATGACCTCCCCTTAGGTCTAAATTTTGGTACAAACATAATTTGGACCTAATGAATCCAATGGTGAAATTGGATTTTAGGTTTGACCACGTTTGACTAGATATTTTGCGAAAAAACCCAAATTAGGTCAAATGATGAGCTAGGACCCTAATCTAGGTCAAACTAGGTTCCAAAGGCTAAATTGAATGTTCTAAACCCTAGGGGATATTTTTTCATGATTTTTAGAGGGTTTACTTGATTTTTATCCTGATCAAAACCTTGTGAATTAAGAGAGTCTGTTTTAGGGTTACCAAATGTCATTTAATTCCTGGATTGCACGCGAACCCATTTCTGATTGAATAAACCCACTTTTTATCTTATTCAGACCATTTGAACTATGTTTTGTCTCTGATAAATCCCGTTTATGTACTGCAATGGTAAAATTACAGTTTTAACCTTTATTTCATGTTTTCTTCTCAGAACACTTATTCCTTCAATTAAGCCCTCTTCTAAGTTATGTAGGAGCTTTTATTCCCTTTATTAGGTCAAAATGAGCTAGTTATGGCTCATGATGAGGCTCTCATCATACCCCCATGCCTAAGGTCTATTGACTCTCAAAATCCATCCTAAAATTATGGATGATTTACTCTACTTATGTCCAGGCAATCCAACCAGTTAGAAGGAGGGACTGAAGAGAAGGTTCTTCCTTTGGCTTGCACTTCCGGTTCCTTGTGTACCCCCTAGCTAGACATCAGATTAACTAGCATAAGCAGGTTAATCGTGAATAATCTCAATCTGGATCCCGATGAGAGAATGAACCCTTAGGGTCAACGTCTACTCAATTTTAGTTAGGCTTGGGATATTGGTGCTTTTGGAATGTGATGGGCCCTTAATGGGTTATGCCCTTAATGATCCGTTTGATAATGTGTGAATGTGCACAACCAAGAGGTTTTCAAGCAAGATTATTAATGATGAGGTGAGTTTTAGGATTCGAATCTTGCTTAATAACTTTTAGGATTCAAATATTAGGTGTTTTCAAGCAAAGTTTGTGAGGCAATCCAAGTTTTGAAAGCACGAGTTCAAGTATTTTTCCTTTGTAAATCAAGAAAATATGGAGTGCCTGGCTTCACCTAAGTATTGAATCCTATGGGGCAGCTACACAATGAACCTCTTTTAGATTAGGTGGTGCAGCCCAAACAATTCAATCAATTGGCTCAAATTCACCACCGATTAAGGCACACAAAAAGGTTATTAACCTAATATGATTTCTACTTTTTTATGTGTTGAATTCGTGTACTGGGTCCACAGGTCGGAATCCCAGTTGAGT
The DNA here is from genome assembly GCA_037157565.1 of Thalassia testudinum. NCBI lineage: Eukaryota > Viridiplantae > Streptophyta > Magnoliopsida > Alismatales > Hydrocharitaceae > Thalassia > Thalassia testudinum. The sequence continues at coordinate 21,057,809 of JAZHRO010000013.1, forward strand.
AGATAAAAATCAAGTCCGATTATGTGCCTTAAATGTGGGTGTATAGAGTGTGTATATTGATTCGTCCCACAGCAAGTATCTCTTTTTTTTTGTTTTTCTTTTTAAATGTGGGGGTGAGGTGGATAAAGGTGGCAAACAAGACAAACAATCCTATCCTAGGGTTTATGCAAACACCTAAGTAGATTAGGTCTTGGTTATGATTGTGGCGAAATGAACTAGTGGGGGGGGAAGTAGGGGACACTTACAAAGTACTCTACCCGCACTTTACTCCGATCTATTGCACTTGGATCTCCATGATAGGGTACCTGCAAGACAGTAGATCAAAGACAAGTAGGGTTAGTGCTATGTAAATATAAAGAAGTGCAATAAACAATAAAGTAAATTCCGTTTTCTCCCCGGCAACGGTGCCAAAATGGTCGCGTCGTGTTTCGCGTGTTAGAAATTGAGGTTACAAGTAACCTGTCATCGTAGTTGCAAAACACGTCGATCAAATAAAATTTATACCAAAACTCCAAGGGAGTCCCGAGTCGAACACAGGGAGGCGACGTTTACTTTACTTGAAAATCGTATTTCATTTTGTTTCTTTTTGGTATTTTGGGGTTTTGTTATTTTTTTTTGTTTTTGAAATAAAAGACAAGCAAATGATTCACAAGATAGAGATGTGGAACAAATATGATATATGTATCAATTCAATGTCAATTACAATGAACTATAAAAGCATAAAAAGAAAGGGGGGTAAGAGGAAATCTCTCGAATCGGTTGTTCGGCGAGACGACGGTGCCTGGCGGAAGCTCGGACGATGGAGGTGAGGAGCGGGACAATGGAGGTGAGATGCAGGAGGACGTCGTGTTGAGGAAAGCTTCGGCATGGCTCCGGAATGGAGGTGAGAAGACGGAGGTGATCTGCTACCGGAATGGAGGTGGGAAGACAGCTTCAAGGTGACCTATGAAGGGAGATGGGAAGTTGGAGGAGTATTTGGTGGGGCAGAGGTTCGCTACACTAATAGGCACCTTGGGAGCTTGAGAATAATGGAGCATTGGTAGACTTGCTAGAGCTTGGGAGTAGGTAGGAGTAGAGTAAGTAGAGATGGCTTGGAGGGGAGGGGGTGAAGGTCCTTTTATAGTGGTGGAGAAGAGGCTAAAAATGGATTAAAGGACCTTTAGCGACCCCCAGACCATCGCTGGAACGTTGCTGTAGACAGCTCACCTCCACCCACGCCCATAGCTGGCTCTGCTGGCTTGCAATAAAATAGCGACAGCTGTAAGCGTCGTTGTAGGTCAGCCCAACTGTCGCTGAAAGCTGGTGCCAACCGCCCTTACGCTCGCACCGCCTGCCCTACTCATCATGCACGCTGACCGCGCATGCCCAGCTGTGTGCACATGTGCTATGCGCTGGCGTGCACGCTTGCTATGCGATGGCCTACGGATGTGTGTGCTACCTTGGGCTGGCGCTGCCGCTCCGCTACAGTGCCCGCCCAATTGCGAATTGGAAGGGCTGCGGGAATCGAACCCGCACCCCTCCTTTGCAAACCAGCGCCTCCATCGTTGTGGCAATCCTCCCTTTGTGTCGCATGGAGTGTTTTGGTGCGTCTGCCTCCCAGCCGTTGGATCTTGATCCAACGGCTTGGATTGAAGGGTGCGGATGAAGGAGTTGGGCGATGCTGCTAGCCGGTGTTGGGCGGCCTAGATGGAGCCACATGACACCATCTGGGCCGTCCATCTTCTTCTTGTAGAGGGTGCTTCGATGCTCAGATCAAGATGATTCCCGCGATGCTGAACTGCGATCGTCGCTCCGGATCCATTCGTACGGTCGGATTTTCCATCCGAAACCTATATGGATGTCGCATTGCCCCCCTGGCCATATAAAATGGAGGAATTAATATATAAAATATACAACTATCCTAAATGCCATGCAATGGATGTTATGCAATATTTATAACATGATATGCAATGCTAAGCCTAGGAACTATCAAAAAATAAGCAATTTATCTTGAATTTATATGTGTTCATCATGCCACCTCCAAAAGCTTCACCTTTCCACACCTACCAAAACCCCTCAAGAAATTGAGGGGATTACCTACCCAAAACCTCTGCCAAACTCACCCTCCACTGCACACCTTCCTCGACTCCGCTAGGTCACCACACGCCCCTACTCCCCACACGAACACCGCCACCACAGTCGCCGTCCTCCGGCGATCCTCCTGGAATATCTAATTGGGGCATAGCGCTCGTGTTCGTGAGTTTCAGGTCTCGCCGTCGTCGGCTATCACCACCGTCATCTCCGTCTCTGTCTGCCTTGCTCTGACCCACTCCGGCCTTGCTTCCATGCCCAAGTGCTGCGGACTCAACCTAGGGGCGTATCTATAGCAACAATTGAAGGCACCAGCAGCAACACCTTCAATTCGAGCAATCTTAGCTACTGCTGTGCGTGAGGAAAAGAGGGTAGGACATGGACCAGCCTTGGAAATGAACAAACCACTTGTGCAGTACAAAAGGAATCTCTGATCTATGTGCACCGCCCAAGACACTGGGGGTCGGGTCCCCCATGAACATGCCCGAGCACGCCTCGCCCCCATGCACACTGCGGGGTCTGACCACTGTTCATGACCCTATAACCTGATTAACCCCGGTTTGAGAGAAAAGAAGAGGAGAGATTTATGAGAGGAGGAGGGAGGGTTTTGCTACACTGTTGATCTACCTTGCGATGCGTGATTAAGGAAGAGGATTTGACACTTAGCCTCTGAGAGAGTTGGCCTAGTGCTGTGCTTAAATGCTTGAGGAGGTCTTGAGAAGGCCTCAAGAAGCTTAGGCGACCTTGTGTGCCGTCTGTGGTGCTGTGCCTCTTCGAATAAGGCATCTAATGCCTTGTTCTGTCATCTGAGGCTTGGAGGTTGATTCTGCTGGTTACTGTGATATCATTTAAGTACCTAAATTATCTGATTGAAAATACTGTTGGATTATTTGAATGCATTGAATACATGAGATGTGCATAATTAGAGGGATCTAAATGGTGATCTAAATCACCACTTTTTAGGTTTCTTCTATTCTTTTTGTTTCTATACTTTCTGAGATACATTGGATTGTATTTGATTATCAATCTGACAAGTTTTATTCACTGCATATCTGTTATTGTGCTTAATTTACTATGCTCATCTATTCTGAATGAATATTAATGTGTGAATTCCACATTTGCTCCCTACAAATGACCTCAAACTTCAATTAGATTCTGAGTTTATAAATTTAAGTGTTTTATGTGATTTTTTCGATTATACTACGACGCATATATATCTTAACACTCGACAAAAGCATATAACAGTGCTCTTAGATTTGTTGAATAGGACTTGGAGTGCAAGAACTCCTCTCTATCACTTCTTTGACACAAAATATGGTGGAAAGTATTCTATCAAGGTGTGATGAACAAATGAAGGATCCTCCTTTATTTATAAAGGCTATAAGAAGGGTTTAGAAGACCTTGGAAGGCTTCCAAAGTCGTTGAGAATAAATAACAAGAGATCAAGCCAAAATTCCAACAAAATTAGGGTCATTTATGATTCTGACAGAGTTATCAGACATCTAAATTTAAGGTCAGATGTCTAGGTCTTCGTCTGATCTAGAAGGATTGATTATCTGGATGGTGTTAGATAATGACAGACATCTAAGAAGGTGTTTTAAGTCGTCTGGGAATTAAATCAGACATCTAATTCTAAGATAGAATACATCCTATTTTGACATGATCAAAATAGGGTTTTAGGTAATTTTGGTCAGACAACAGGTCGGTCGTCTGGCAAAGTCTCTAACATCAAGAAAGAGAAATCTTTGCGGGAATTGATTTCCCAAGACTCAAATGGCTATTAGGTTTAACAAAAGTATATTTGGGTGAGATCTTAGCTTAATGTCTATTTATCAAACATTTATAGCCTAACGTATATATTTGACAAACATTGCAGACACTCGTTGTTATGTAATCTCATTAATTCAGTGTATTCTGCTAAGAGATCATCCCGGGTTGAACCGTGTTTCATTCATGTTCATATTATTTCTATACGGTTGTTGAGAGCGCTGAATGGGTATTTAAAAGTGTTGTGTTGTAGTACAGCCGAAATAACGTTCAAAACTAATACAATTTTATTACTCGAATATATTCTGAGGTCGAACACAGGGAGCAAATGGAATTCACACACTAATCTCAATAATAAATGCAAATTGAATACATAATACTACTCAAAATCTAATTAGGAATGTAGAGCATGAGTATACGAAGAGTTAAAAAAAGATTTAAATAAAATAATGGAGAATATGAAAATCAGACGTCTAATTTTGCAATCAGACGTCTTAAAAATCTTGCGCTACAGTTCATTTCTTTTCTTCTTCTGATTTCTCTTCTTCCTTTGGCTTCTTCTTTCCTTAGCTTTCTCTGCTTTTCTTCTTCTTCTCTGTCGTCTGCCTTTGCGATCCTTCTACCTATGGCCTTTGGCTTCTTTCTTCTTTCTCTGTCTTTCACCTTCTCATTCTTATCTTTTTCTCTACCTTCTACCTTAAGCTTCCTTCTTCTTCAGCTTCTTCCTTCTTTCTTTGCTTTGCCTTAAACCCTGCAATGCTCCTCTCCTTTTTCTTCTTCCTGACCTCCTCTTCTTCTTCTTCACTAAATTGGTTAAGTGTGGAGCCAAACTCCCCAGAGCAAAACCCCCCCTTCCCCTAGTAGCTCTCTTCTCTCTTTCTCTCTTTTCTATTTCAGAGCCGCTCTCCCAGAACCTTTAACCGGTCGAGTTATCGGACCTAATGTAGACCCGGGTCTAGGCTCACCGGCGTGTGTGGTGAGCGAGGAGTGAACAGGTCGGGTAGTCGGGTCGTGGCCAGGTCTGCGGGGTACGTTGCGGACGAGTCCGTGAGAGGGGGGAGGAGGACCTCACCCTCAGTGTTCGAGGCGACAAGCCTCTAACACTTTTTCCTTTTATGCGTACGCAGGTGGCTTTTCACTTTCGAGGTGGGACTAAATGTTCCACCTCCATTTGCGCATCTGCCGTAGAGTGTGCTTGGCTAAATTGAAGGGCTGCAGCTGCTGGAGTCTTCACGCAAGGGCTTGGACGCATGCGCGAGAGGATTCCACACAGCCTGGGGTGATCTCCTGGAGCAGAGCGAGGCCTAGAGCAGCTCGAAGCTTGCTTCAAGCTCAACAACAATGGCGAAAGGCGTCCTGAACTTGAAATCAATAGCACCGCCTCGCGGCCACGTCAAAATGTTCAGAAGGGGTCACCGGAGCATGGAAAAGATGCTAGGGTGGTTGGCATGGCGTGGGGGTGTCTGTGCAAGCATGCCTAGGGCACGCTGTGTGCGAAGGTGTGGGTGTGTTCGAGGGAGTGTTTGGGTGGTTGATGGAGTGATGGGAGTGCGGGGATATAATCAGGGAGTCGAGGCAGAGGTTGTAGGGTGGTTGGCAAGGTGGATGAAGGTGCAGAGCGACGAGGGCACCTCGCCGGATGTATCGCCGGAAGTGGAGAAGGTGACAGTGGTCAGTGGCGTCGGTGGGTGTTTTTAAGAAATAAAGAGAAGGAAAGAAAGTAGGAGAGAGAGTCGAAAATCCTACTTTTAAGGGAAGAAAGGGGCAGGGGACCCACGCCGGTATGGTTGCCGGTCGTGGGGAAGATGAAGCTTCGTAGATGAGGCGACGGCGAAGATGGGGCAGAGGCGACGTCGACCGATGTTGCTCAATGCGGAGGAATGTGGTAGAGTTAACCCGACCACTTGTATTGTGGTTGGGCGACGAGTGAGTGAGGGAAGAGCCACCGAAGCTTGCGGAGATTATGGCCGGCGAGGGAGAGAGGAATATAAGGAGAACCGGCCCAAATTCAAGCTTGGAGAGTGCAGTTGGATCTGGGACTCCTTTTATAGGTCATTTGGAGAGGGATTTGTGCTTGGAAGCCAAGCTTCCAAGCAAGGCAAAGTCACCATAGTTGGAAGCTTCAAGAGACCCAAATCTCTCATGTGTTCACATGAGAGATTGGGAAACAATTAGGCATCAAACCAGGTTTAGATTGGAAGGGATTACTCAGAGAATCTCCCTTCCAATTTTGAAAGGGATTCTCTGAGCAATCAAGGAGAAACCTCCTTTCAAAGCTCACCGGAGTAGGATTCCTCCGCTATAATGGTGGAGGGACCTATTTGTGAATACGACGAGAAAGCTAGGGGCTGATTGCAAGGATTTTTGAAAGATAGGGGTACAACTGTAATCAGACAGGACTTGTTTGCAAAGTAGGTCAAAATGAGTTCCCCTTAGGTCCAAATTTTGGTACAAACCTAATTTGGACCTAAAGAATCCAATGGTGAGGTTGGATTTTGAGTTTGACCATGTTTGACTAGATAATGTATGTAAAAACCCAAATTAGGGTAAATATCTGCCTGAGACCCTATTCTAGGTCAAGATGGGTTCTAATGGCCAAATTGAAGGTTCTAAACCCTAGAGAATATTTTTCTATGATTTTTAGAGGGTTTAGGTGAATTTTATCCTAACAAGAACCTTGGTTAATCAAGAGAGTCTGTTTTAGGGTTTTAAGTCATTTAATTCACAGGATACACGTAAACCCTTTTTTGTCTGATCGAACCCATTTATAATCTTATTAAGATCATTTGACCATTGTTTAGCCCTTGAGAAAACTCGTGGTTGTACTGCAATGGTAAAATTACAGTTTTAACCGTAGTTTCTTATTTTACTCTCAGAATGGTTGTGCGGTGAATTATGACCTTCAGTATTATATGTAGGAGCATTTATTCTCTCAATTGAATCAAAATGAGCTAACTATGGCTTATGATGATGTTCCCATCAACGGTTCAGAATGTGGTTTGTTATTTTTGCAAAATTATCTTAAATGTTTATATCTAAGGCTCTATAATATTTTTCATGATGTCTATAAGCAGCCTCAATCATCTTATCTTTGATAGTCATTTGGGAGAAAGGTTTCCTAATTACTTTTCCTCAAATGTCAGGTTGCATTTTCGAATCAGGTGGTGGAATCAGGATGTAGAATCAAATTCAGGTTCAGATCGAAGTAAACAGATTAGATAAAAAATCCAATAGAAGATCTAATAAGGTCTCTTAAGTTAAAAACCTAATGACCTTCCTGTGTATGTGCTCTATAGAAGGGATGAGGGACTGGATATGAATTGGACCCAATCAAGGTACCCAAAGATTTTTGGATGACTAAGGCTTGCTTTAAGGCAAATAATGCCTCTGAATCAAAAATCCGCACACCCAAGAATTACCTGGGCAGCCAAGAAGGGAGAACCCCGCAAAGACCCCTACACAGTAGAGCGACTCCACGGGTTACAGGATTTTCCCAACCCGACCTTCCTTGTCACTGCGATTCCAAGTAAACCGGAATGCACGAATTGAGACATTAAGTCCACCAATTTTAGCCTAATATGTGCCTTGGATTTCACTTGATTAGAAGTTGATTTAGTATAGGACCTAATTTGGAGGTTGGTTGGCCAACAAAGTAGACTAACTTCACCTAACCTGTCCTAAAAGATGAAGGATGAAATCTAGGTCAAGACCCAGAAATGGTTGCTCTAGAGAGACATATTTTTCTTCATTTCCTAACTTGGGAACCTCAGTTGAATCAATTGGTTCACCCTCAAATGGTTGCTCTAGGCCAATCTGGTCATCTCTAGTCTCAGAATATGTATCCCCCCCGACATGTGCCTAAGTGGGTTTAAACATTGGCTCTCCTGAAGAGGGTTCATCTTGAGAATCATCCCAAGATTTGACTAGGGCAACCACAAATTTCATTCTCAACCTCAATAATTTCCCAAGAAGAAACCCACCCAAGTCCCTATCCCTAACACTTTGGAGCAAATCCAACAGAGAACTATTAAGTTATTGAATCATTTTAATCATAGGCTCCAATGCATCAGTGCATGGTGTTGGCTAAGCTTCTATAGATTTTATAGTGTTCCTCAAATTAGCCAACACCCTATCCTGGATCTGGTTCACCTGAACTGAATGGTTTGGTTTAGGTTTGGGTGGGTTTGAGTTAGATCTAGGGGAGTCAAGATATCGAGGTTCTAGGATCCCTCCCTGATAGTAGGTCGTTTCAGGTTGTTTAAGGGATGGCAGTGACCTATATTCAATGGAATTCTGGGGAGGGTAGGTTTTATAATCATTATATCCTTCCTAATTGTAGATCGGGTTGGTTTGGTGATCAAAGGATCTAGATCTATAATCATTGTAGCTCTAGGAAGGATAGTAATCATAGTCTTGTTGTCCAGGGTTAGACCCTGGACACTGAGGATCGAATTCGTATCCCCAATCAAAGTTATCCCAGCTAGTGGATGGGTAATTACAAGTCAAGTTGGGATGGTAATCATCTTGGGGATAAGTGGTGGTAGGAGGATAGGATGGGAAATGTGTGTAAGAAGTAGAAGGATACATGGTAGAATAGGAGGAAAAATAGAAGAGAGAAAGGTACCTTGTAGTACAATCAACCAAACCTATCCTTATGTGGGTAGCCTAAAGACCTACAGACTCCCAAGACCCGTCTTGAGATTATAAACGATTTGGTCTAGTTTTATCCGGTCAATCCAACCAGTTAAAAGGAGAGATTGGGGAGAAGGTTCTTCCTTTGGCTTACGCCTCCAGTTTCTAGTGTACCCTTCTGCTGTGGTATTTTGACGTTACTCCCCTAACTAGATATCAGATGGACCAGTAAAAGCAGATTAATCGAAAAAAATCTCAGACTGAGCCATAAGAGCTAATTTATTCTTAAGGCCAACATGTACTCAGTTTTAATTAAGCTTAGGATGATTGTGATGAGCCCTTTAGATGGGTTATGCCCTTAATGATTGATTCAAATGTGTGTGCGTGCACAACCAGGGTTTACAAACAAGGTTATTTGATGGTGTGTCTTTTAGAGTTCAACCTTATTTAGTAGCTTTTAGGATTTAATTCTTAAGTTGGTTCAATCAAGGTCTAGTACAACACACCACGTTTTGAAAACACGGGTGATGATATGTTCCTTTAAAAATAAAAAATAATGTGGAGTGCCTAGTTCAGCCCTAAGAATCAACCTTAAGTGGCAAGCTACTTGATGGATTAATTTTAGATTGAGTGGTGCAGCCCAAACAGTTCAAGTAATTGGCCTATTGCAGCACTTGGTTAAGGTACACAGAAATGTTTGACCTATTCAGATTTCTACTCACTTATTTGTGTGTTAAGTGTACCGGGTCCATAGGTCAGATCCCGGTTAAGTGGTAGAATCGATGTGATTGTTGCCTTAGGATGAGAAGTTGTGGGTGTTAAGTGTGTAATTTTCAGAAAATCCCACAAGAGAAGAGTTTTTTTTTTGTGTTTTATATATGCGGGGGTGAGATGAGTGGAGGTGGCAAAAAAAGAACCAAATCTATCCTAGGGTTTATAAAAAGCACCTAAGTTGATTTGGGTTTGAGTTATTAGTGTAGTGAAATGAACTAATGGGTGGGGGTGGTGGGGATAAACTTACAAAACCTTCATCCGTACTTTTCTCATATCTAACCACTTTGGCCCGCCTCGGAAGAGTACCTGCAATCACAGTAAGATCAGAGAAAAAGTGAGATAAAAGTTAGATAAGGTGGAAAAAACACGAAAAAAAAAAACAAAGAGCATTGTCTCCCCGGCAACAACACCAAAATGATGAGGGTGTGCTTCACAAATTAAAATTAGGGATTTGGAGGACCTGTCGTCGTAGTTTGCAAAACACGTCTATCAAATAAAATTTATTACCGAAACTCGAAAAGTGAGTCCCAGGTCGAACACAGGGAAGCGAACGTTTGATTTTATAAAAATCCACGCTTCGCTTTTATTTGTTTTTGGTCATTTTTATCCTTTCTAATTTTTTTTAGTTTTTAGCAAACAAGAGATCAAGTAGATGACTTCTAACTAATCTACTTGTAACAATATAAGAGAGAGAGAGAAAGAGAGAGAAACAATCATCTATTTATAAACGAATGTTTGTTACCCTACGAAAGCATAAAATATACACTACGAAAGCATAAAAAGATAGAATGAGATAAAAGAAATCCCCCTCGATGGTCACTCGGAGGACGACTTGCTCTGACGTCGCCTGAAGGAAGGTGGTGACGAGCGAGACAAACGGGGATGGAGCTGGAGGACGGAGTGCGTGGCAAGACAGCATTGCGGTGAGGGTCTTCTTCCCAAAGGGAGGTGAGGAGATGGCCACGGAATGCTCCACGAAGGGGGGTGAGAGGCAGGGAAAAGTTTGGTTCTACTCTAGAGGAGCATCCCGGGCTTGGGACAAGCTCTCTAGAGCCTTGGAGGTGGTAAAGTGAAGAAAGGAAGAGATGGTTTGGAATGGTGATGGGTAGGTCCTTTTATAGTGGAGGAGGAAGAACAAATTCATATCTGGGTCATTACTGAAATCTGTAAATGTCGCTACAGATCCCTGCAGTTGTCGTTGAAGATCTGCCCTTCAATTCCTCTTGCTGGCGTGCACGGGCCATTAGTGACAACTGCAAGTGTCACTAAAGGCCCGTGTCGCTACAGAACCTCCCTCCTCATGCCCCACTGACACGCACATCGCGAGCTCCTTGTCATGCGCACATGCTGGCATGCGTTGGCTGCTACTGCGTGCAACTGCACTGCTGCTTTGCTGCGCTCTCGCTCGCACGCATGCGTGCACTGTTGCTACATCACGCCTCAAGCGTCTAATTTAGGGGGCAGTGAGTTTTGAACCCGCGCCCTCTCTTTGAGAGGGGCCTTCACAACTAGTGCGCTGCGGCCAAGAGATGTTGTCAAGATGTTTTAAGGGTGCGCGGTGGAGATGAATCCTCAACCATTGGATCAAGATCCAACGGCCGAGCATGGGTGATGCCTTGATGAAGAGTGGCTGCTGGCAGATGTTGGGCGGTCTGGATGGCGCCACGTGGCACCATCTGGGCCATCCATCTTGTTTCTGTTGCAAAGGGTGTCATGGTGCTTAGATCGAGATGATTCTCGCGCTGCCGGACTGCGATCGTCGCTCCGGATCCATCCATAAATCGGATTTTCCATCCAAAACCCATATGGATGTCACATTGCCCCCCTGGCCGTTGATCTTCCTCGAACTTCGTGTGATGCTACGGGACTCCGATCTAAATGATTTCGGAGGTGTTTGTCTCTGATTGTCGTCCTGATCAGATCCGTATGGTCCAATCATCCATCCGATGCCCTGACCACAAAAAGGACCTAATTAACGTAAAATATATACAACTACTCTAAATGCAGAATGATGCATGCTATGTAATATTTATAACATGAAATGCAAATCTAAGCCTAGGAACATGCATGAATAGGCATTTTATCTTTAATAATTGTGTCTACATCAGGTGGTGAAGGTTGGCGCCAACTTTGAGTAGAGGTGGAGCTAGCTTAGGTGGTCCTAGGTGGGCTTAGTTGGCGGAGCTAATTAGGTAGGGTTTTAGGGTGGTGAATGGCTAAGGGAGCTAAAGCTTAGATAAGCTAAGCTAACTAGGCTAGCTTAGCTTAGTAGTAGGGTAGAGGAGTAGGCAAATGGAGCTATGGTTTGAGGGGAGGAGCTAGACAGAAGAAGTCTGGAGCTGAACTAGAGTTGACAGCTGCTGAAGAGGGTGGCATGGAGCTACTTTAGCTGGCTTAGCTTGCTAGTTGCTAGGCCTAGCTAAAGCAAGCTAGCTTCTGCTGAAATGAGCTGAGGTGAGCTAGGTCTGATGCTCCCAGGGAGGATCTAGCTAGCTAAGGTAGCTAAGGTAGCTTAGCTCAACTAAGTTGAGCTAAGATAAGTCTCCGAGAGCTGAACTTGAGCTTCCTGAGCTAAGATGGAGTCATCTTCAATTGGATGTAGTTGGACCTAAGCTAGGGGTGAACTCTAATCAACTCAGCTGAGCTAGCTAGAGCTCCCAGTAAACTAATGGGAGCTGAGATGAGCTAGACTCAGCTAAGTTGAGCTGGATCTGAGCTGACTTTAGCTAAGGTGAGCTAAGATGAGCTCTCTTGAGTTTCCATTCAGCTGAGATGAGCTGAATGGAGCTAGGATGAGCTAACAATAGTTCAAGTGAGCTAGATTCCAGCTATCGTAAGCTGGATCAAGCTGAGTTCCAGCTAATTTGGGCTTCTCCGTCACCATTTGCCTTCTTCAGTACTAGGGTTTTAGGGATCTGACAATCTGTATATCCCTAACACTCATAAAAACACATCAAAAACACAATAAAAATTGCAATGCGTGACTAACCTAATTGATGCCTAAATGCAACCCAAAAACTTGTTTACAGAGCAAAATCCTAAGAGTTAAGTTTATATTAATGCATAAGAATGATGATAAACTGGCGTTTATCACACCCTAAATTTACTCTCAGGTTATTAGGTCCACAACTTTTAAGGTTCAAATGAAATTAGAACCTGATTTTAGGGTTTAAGTGATTATTTCTTTTCAAGCACGGGTTTGGGTTGCACACAAAAGCGGGAGGGTAAATTTCCTTTTATGTAGGAAAAATGTGAGCTAACACTTCAAAACCATAGTGTAGAAACCCTAGTTGGTTCTATTTCAAGTTCAATTAAATCTCAAGGTGTACACCTTGGACTTCAAACAAGAAAGTGAGCAATCTAAGATGTTTAGAATCAGGCGTAAATCCCTAGTTGGTACAGGAAATCATGGTAGGGAATATCTAATCAGAATCGGCTCAAGCTTCAATCAGATATAAAATTTATTTTTTGCAAATCAGGAAACTTGCCTTTTTAAGTGATAATTGCTATGAAAATAAGGCAGGTGGTTCCTAATTGATTTATTTCCTTTTTCATCTCCCTGAGATTAAGAGATTGTTTAGGAAAGAAAAGAGATTACCTACCTCAGGAGTGGTTGATCTAAGTGAAAGATCGCCTCGTGATGTACCTCGCAAAAACACAAGAAAACAAACAAGGCAAGTTAGTGCTCAAATAGAATCAAGTAAAAGAAGAATGGTGGTGAATTGCACGTTACTCCTCGACAATGGTGCCAAAATGTTGACACAGCCAGATGGGAGTCTTTAAATCGTTTCGTTGTAGCAAAGTCTCCTAAATAGCTCAATCAACAAATAAAATTTATAAAATCAGATCTAAATTGAAGTCCGAGTTCAAACACAGGGAGCAAATATGGAATTTACACGCTAATCCTAATCAAAATATAAATAAGCACAGAAAATTAAGCACAATAATGATATTTAATGAATACTAATATGTCACATTAAATATTCAATGATGCTCAACGTATCTCGAGACAAAAAGAATAGAAGAGAAGCCAAAAGTGGTGAATTAAATCGCCAACTAAGCCCACTAAGCATGCATCATAAATATCTCAATTATACCAAATAACCCAACAGTAACTTGAATGCTACAGTGATCATACGTCGGATCTTTACCCAGACGACTAGAGGGAAACCTTGCTACAGTGCTTCTTCAAAGCTTTTTCCTTCTTCTTCTTCACTTCTGCTTTTCTTCTTCTTATCGAATCTTCACCTTCTTATTCCTCAGCTCTTCTTCTCTTAGAGAGCACAAGGGCTCTCTCTCAGGGCTAAGTGTTGGACAGGGTTAAACATCAGAGAGCAAACCCACCCCCTCTCTCACAACACCTCTTCCTTCTCTCTCAAACCTAATGCATAGTCGGATCAATATTCGGGTAATCGGATCATGCACAGTGTCCAGGGCTGCTACGACCCAATCCAGGCTCCCTACAGAACCTGGGATCGACTCGCCTCAACTAAATCCCAAGACCCAGTTGATGAATCCATTTTAATGGACTATTGTTACGCCTAAGTTAACGTTATTCTTACATTTTATGTTTGTTAATAACTACATTAGGTCATAGAATGATTACATGCATCATTAGTTAAGTTTACATATATTCTATTGCATTCTATAACTTATTATGTATATAAATTATTATCTTATATTTCATTATTATAAGAATAACTTATGTTATATTTCAACGTGCCACTCTCTCATGCAAGTCACGCACACAGTGCACCCTATCCATCTCCTCCACTTGATCCACTACATCAGGCTATTTTAAGAGTTAACAAGTAACCGGGAAAATGGGAGAGTTGGAGGAACAATTTTGCGAAGAAACCAAGGTCTTTTGAAAAGACTTCCCCCCCTCCCCCCAACGGGGATCTCTCAACTCTCACCGACCTCAACAAATTCGTCACCCAACTCTCAGAACAGCTAACAGTGGCCAAATTTAGTAAGGGATTTAAAATCCTTGAATTGCGCCAAGGAAGAAGAATAGACGAGAGGAGATAAAAGTCACATGGGATAATTAATTCTCACTCTCTTGGCGAGGGGGATCATCTGGAACGCACCACTGTGGACCCTGCGCACACCGTGAGGAGAACCTGCACTGTGGCCCTTTCAACCCTCTCCAGCCACGCCAAGCACGCCTCTCCAAGTCTGCAGTAGTAGAGTAGCCTAGTGTCGGCCATGCTTGCGCGCAACCACACCCGTGCGCAGCCACGCCTGCACGCAGCAGTGCTCGTGCCAGGCACGCTAGGCTTATGCGTGCAACCCACACCAGCCACGCCAGGCGCGCACACCGCACGCAAACGCCCGTGCCCGTGTGCCTCTCCGTCTTCTTCTTCCTCTGCTTCTCTCAAACCGCCTGCAAACGACCAAAAGAACCCACCACAGCAACCGCGCCCCCGCGCAACCCTCGCCAACCACGCTTGCGTGCAACCACGCCCGAGCGCAGCCGCACCCGCACGCAGCAGCGCTCGCGTGCAACTGCGCCCTTGTGCACATGCAGCAGACCACGCGCAGCAAGCACTCAAGGTGGCTGCATCCCTTGCCGCTCCTCTTTGCCACCACCTGCTGTCCGGTCGGCCGCCACCGGCCACCTCCCGCCTCACCATCATCATCTACGAGATCATCACCTCTTGTGGAACTCCTCCTCCCAAGCAAACCGCCGGTGACGCCTCCTCCAACATGCAGTGAAGAGAGAGGAAATTTCCTCTGTTTTTGGAAGAATTAAAATTTACATTTCCTGCCATTGTCACTTTAATATTAGGATTATTTTATTCAGGTGAAATTGTAAGGGTGCACTTACAATTTCGTGAATTTTCCTAACTTGTGTTATGTGAATCATTTAACATTGAAATTTAATTCAGATTTGCATGCAATTCAAACTTACATGATATGCCACTACACATGCATCATATACATACTTTTGGGAGATTAATTTCTGACGTAAAATTTATATAAATAGTCCATAACTTCTCATGAAATTGCAAGTTCCACTTAGAGTAGCATACTAATCGAATTGATTTCACGAAGGTGTCTACGATCATTATAACTCTCTACTCATGAATTTATTGGATCTATTCCTCCCTGTGGATATGACATCCTTTTCATGGTTTAAATTGATATCTATTTTAATCTTTGATGGAGAGATTTCCACCACATAAATTACAACGACATATCATTCTATTATTTTCTTAATCAAGCGAAATACTCTCACATCAAATGGCGTTGTTGCCGGGAGGCAACAAACGCAATAGATTCACTTTATTATTTTTGAGTATTCTGAGTTGCACAATTATCTAATCATTCTTTATCTTTCTGTGCAAGGAATCTGATGGGGCAACTAGCGCAACAGAGCAGCAACATCAACCTTGAGCGACACCCACACGAGGAGAAGATGCAGGAGACCTGGATCCCGCTTTCACAGGAGATTCTTCTTTGGCACAAATTATATTTCTGTCTTCTCGCCTGATGAGAGCCTCATCATGAGCCATAACTATCTCATTTTGACCCAATAAAGAAGATAAAAGCTCCTACATAACCTAGAAGAAGGCCTAACTGAAGGAACAAGTGCTCTGAGAAGAAAACATGAAATAAAGGTTAAAACTGCAATTTTACCATTGCAATACGTAAACGGGATTTCTCAGAGGAAAAACAGAGGTCAAATGGTATAAATGAGATAAAAAGAGGGTTGAGTCAATCAGAAATGGGTTCATGTGCAATCTAAGAACTAAATGACACTTGGTAACCCTAAAACAGACCCGCTTAAATTAACAAGGTTCCGGTCAGAACAAAAAGCAAGTAAACCCTCTACAAATCATGGAAAAACATACTATAGGATTTAGAACACTTAATTTGGCCTTTGGAACCTAGTTTGACCTAGATTAGGGTCCTAGCTCTTCAATTAACCTAATTTGGGTTTTTACGCAAAATGTCCAGTCAAACGAGGTCAAACCTGAAATCCAACTTCGCCATTGGATTCCTTAGGTCCAAATTAGGTTTATACCAAAATTTGGACCTAAGGAGAGGTCATCTTGACCTACTTTGCAATTTAGTACACCCAAATCACAAATTGGTCCCTATCTTTTGAATACCGTTGCAGAGAACCCCCTAGGTTCTTCGCCTCCTTTGCAAACCGGTCCTGCCGCCATTGCTAGGGCAGAACCGAGCTCCGGCGAGGTTCGGAGAGGGATTGCTCTCTAATCCCTCAGAGATTCCCTCCCAGAAATGGAAGGAGGATTCTCTGAGGAGTTCCCTTCCTTATAAAGTCAATTATAATCGCAGGTGTGAACGCACAAGAGATTTGGGTATCCTAACTCCTTTCCATCTTCGGCGACCAACCTCAGGAAATTACGTGCCCTTCACGCCCTGCACACCCAGTCCAGCGCCTATATAAGAACCCACAACTCCGGCCGAAGAGGCTCAGCTTGATTTTGACGGAGATCCCTTCCAAATTCCTCCCTCTCCCATCTCCGGCCAAACGACCCACAAGCTCCGGCGACCTCCTCCCCTCCTTCTCATCGCTCTGCTGCCATACCAGCAGCAGAGTCCTCTCCGCCGCTTCCTCCCACGTCGCGCTGTACCCCGCGCGCGCGCTTCTGACCTCGTCTTCGTCGCCGCTTCCTCCCTCAGGGTCATTCTTCCCCGACGACGGCAGTTAAGAGCCGTCCTCTCCGCCGCCTCCCTTCCCTCCAGACAACCCCAGATACGTTCTCCACCCTCTCCTCTCTCTTTTCCCCCAACTATTTTACTTGATTACCCCTCGACAGTACCTAACCTCCTCCATCTTCCTCGCCTCCGACTGCACTCCGGCGAGCCGCCCACACCACTCCGCCACTCCACACGACTCGCCAACCACCTCGTGAGCTTCGCCTCACCACCAGGAACCCATTCCACCCCATCACTGCCACTCCAGACCTCTACAAGCACCCCCCGACTAACCCACCATCTCCAGCCATAAGTTGACCTAGGCGCGCATGCCTAGGCCGACCGACAACCTGCAGCATCACCCACCGCCTTCGCCGTGATACGGCGAAGGTTTCCAGCTATTCTGATTGGGCCAATAGGCCGTTCTGTGGAATCTCAGGTGAACGCCCCGGCCGCCATTAACAGCCGAAGCAGCAGGAAGCTTGGAGCAGCAGTAGGCGTCAGGCTTCCCAGGCGGCAGGTGTAGCAGACTCTCGCAAGTATCGCGAGGTGACTGAGTTCAGCGAGGAGCACCAGCAGGGCCTTCAGCGTGGGCAATTGCACACGAGAGTCTGCGGGCGTGCGCAAAGGAAGGGCGGAATGTTTAGTCCCACATCGTGGAATCTCAAGGCACAGGTATGGTATAAAGAGTTTTTGTGATATAGCTTTACTGCCTCGAAAGCACAGGGGTGAGGTCCCTCACTGACCCCACAACCGCCTCGTCCGCGGCTTGACCACGCGGATCTGGCGGATCCAACCCGACCTAGACCTACGCACTCCTCGCGCATCACACCACCTTCAGGTGCGCCTGGTCCCGGGTATGATCCGACCCGATTATGGCTGTGGCTCTGGGAGAGCGTCCGTGAGTGAACTGCTTGAGAGAGAGAGACGCGCGGGTAGAGGGAGAAGGGTTAGATTTCGCTCTTGTGTAGGCAGGCTGATCGCAGGAGAAGGACTTGGCCGCTGCAGAAGAGAGAAGCAAGGCAAGACCACAGAAGAGAAGAGTAAGAAGCAAGGTAGAGAAGAAGAAAAGAAAGAGCAAGACACAGAGAAGAAGAGAGGCAAAGAAAAGATTAGAAGATCAAAAGAAGAAGAAGAAGGCTTCGCAAGACAAGAAAGAAAGCAGAGAGAAGCAAAACGAAGAAGAAAATGAGAGACTGCAGAAGAAGAAAAGGAGAAATACTTTTAAGACGTCTGATCACAAGATCAGACGTCCAATTTCATATTTTTGTCCTAATAACTTTTAATTGCATACATTCACATTTGAATTGATATTTTGAGTAAATTAGAGTGTTCAATTACATTTCGACTAGTAGTAAATTCCATTTGCTCCCTGTGTTCGACTTCGGATACTCCGGTTTTCGGGTAATAAAAATCTTTATTTGTTTTAAACGCTTTCACGACTATACTACAACGCGATATTATCTTTTAGCAAACCGCACAAAAGCGTGACGAACATCGCCCTTGTAGCAATTAGAGCTGAATTTTTTAGGGTCTGTCACCACATTCTTTAGCTACTAGGGTTTACATTTTTCTGCATGCGTGATTCATTTTTCTGCTTGCTTGCCTTTAAAACAAACAAAAGAAAATATCGAGCTGCCTATTTAGGAGTTGCATGCCCTTAGGTGCGTGCATTTAGGGGTGGTTGAGCTGCACATTAGATCGCATTGTTGCATTGTGAGCATATTGGCACGAAGATTACTGGAGACAAGTACACCTTTCTAACTTTTGCATCCAGCTCCTGTTCACGCATTTGCATTCGGATTAAAATTCAAAGACCACTAAGTTGATTGAATTTACTAATTCAGTGGTCACCTAACTAAAAGTGGGACTAATAACCAGATTCGACCTTAAAATCAAATCACACTTGATCTGATTCAAAGGGACTTGTCTGCATTTTCAAAAAAAAAATAAAAATAAAAGATTTACAGTGTGATGCACACTTCTGACACTGAGCATGCACATTAGGCACCACATTAAGGCTCGATCCCTTAAAGCTATAAGCACCGATCTCTTTATCAGTGCAGACCCTCCTATCATGCTTTGTGGTGGTGGTACTATCTTTTGACCAAGTGTTTTGATACTTTACGGAGGGGGACACCCCTTAAAGGAACAAAAGGGTAGTTAAGAGGCATTGCATACGCATCGCCTCAAAGGAAGGGTTCGCCCTACTTGCATCCCTTTGTTCGTCCTTGGAGTAACTTCTCACTTGATCACCTAGGAGTATCATCTAAGCAAAGTATAGGTCCTAGGGCACTCGAAGGTTGAATTAGGTCACGCAATTACAGTAAATAACTTGTTTGGCCATCTATATCAACCAATTCTACCTCCGCAACAAAGAAGGTTAAGATCTCAAGTCATCACCCCTCTTATATCACTTACATGGGAACGGAGGGATAAGCCATGACCTTTTGACCTTTCTTTGCAGTGGAGGTTTCACTTAATCAACAAGAACTTGAATTGTGATTGATATTGTATGCTTGGTAGATGCTCTCTTGAGGGTAGTCTAGTGTTTGATCCTGAGCCCGAGAGAATTCTTAGGAGAGCTCACCTAGGAGAGAAAAGAGAAGGCATGGCTGATCAAGGAGCAAATCAACAAAGGATCCTAAGAGACTATTTTATTCCAACCAACCAACCCGCACAAGCACTGAGACGACTGGCAGGGGATAATCCATATGAGATCAAGAGAAATACCATATCTTCATTTCCCTCCTTTTATGGTACTACTAGGGAGGACCCCTACCAGCATTTAGAGGAATTCATTGAGGTCTGTTCCACGGTGAAGCTCCAAGACTTTACTGATGAAGCCCTGATGAGGACTCTATTTCCATTCTCCCTAAAGGATAAAGCCAAGCACTAGTATCATACCCTTGATGGAAGGGTAAATGATTGGGCCACCCTTAAGGGAGAATTTTTGAAAAAGTATTTTCCTATGAGTAAGACCAACCATTATAGAAGAGAGATTATGGGTTTTACTCAACAGGAAGGGGAGCAATTTCATGAGACTTAAGAGTGCTTTAATGACCTTCTTAGGTTATACCCCCACCATCAGGTGCCAAGATGGCAGTTGGTCGAAAGGTTCTATAACGGATTATCTGAAAGGTATAGGCAAACCATCGATGCAGCCTGTGCAGGAACCTTTTATGACCAAAACTGAGGATGAAGCTTGGGCATTATTTGAAACATTAAGTGACAACTACTTAAATTTGTCCTCTGCCTATCAAGAAAGAAAACCATCAATCTTACAGAGGAAGATAGAGGCCCATGAAGCCGGGGCTTCTCAGGATTTGGCTTATCAGATTCAATTATTGAATAAAAGCTTTGATAGGCTTTTAGCAAACCCCGGCATGAACCCACAAGCAGCCTCTATCCTTCAGGCTTCAAGTGAATGCTCCATTTGCCAAAGCACAATGTACGCCACTGCAGAGTGCCGCCAGGCAAATCAATTCCCTGAGTTGATTCAGGTTGACTTGAACGCGGCCTAAGGTTTCTGCCCACCTCCTCGCAATAACCCTTATTCCAATACCTATAATCCGGGGTGGCAGTACCATCCAAACTTCTCTTGGAAGCAAGGTGATGCCTCTAACTTAGGGAATACAAGACCCTTACCTTCCCAACCCATATACCAACCATCTTATGAAAACCCTCCTCAGAATAAGCCCTCTGAGATAGATGAACTTAAAGCCATGATGAAAGCGATGCAAGAGCATCAGAATATGGTCATCCAATCTTAGAATAAGATGATTACTGATACGCAATCCCAAATTGGTCATCTTACTGAGGTAGTTAGGCAACGTCATTCGAGAAAGCTGCCTAGCTCTTCTAAGGAAAACTCTAAGGGTAAGGGGGTCGTATTCAGGGAGCACGCCCAAGCTATGACCGTGATGAGGAGTGGAAAGAAGATTGACAAGACTGATAACACTCCTACGGTTACGTCTCAAAATTCCCCTTCTACACCTGACCTGACTTCCATCTCCACCGAGGAAGAGCCACACTACTCTCCCTCTCTTGAAATCACCCACAATGAGGATGTCGTCCTTCCACCACTCCTCTCCCGCCATGACGACCCCTCTACCCAGAAGCCGAGGGTGCCCTATCCAGAGCACCTATCTGCTCCTAGGGAATCTTTTGTTGGCTCGCTTGGAGCCAAGGATAGGACGGAGGAGATTATGAACACTTTTAGGCAAGTCCAGATCAATTTGCCTCTATTGGAAGCTATTAAATAGATCCCATCCTATGCCAAGTTTCTGAAGGACCTGTGCACCCAAAAATGTCGATCTAGGAAACAGGTCCAAACCAAGGTCATCCTACCTGACCATGTTAACTCGATTCTCCAACATGGAACACCCCCCAAAAGGAAAGACCCAAGGGCCCCGTATATTTGAATGGTTATAGGTAACCAACACATTGACGAGGCTCTGCTCAATCTGGGTGCGGGGGTGAACATTTTACCGAGCTCTGTCTACGACCTTTTGGGGGGAGGTAAGTTAAAGCCTATTCCAGTCATCCTCCAGGTCGCAGACAGATCAATTAAGACACCACGGGGATTGTTGGAAGATGTCCTTGTGAGAGTGGAGGACTTCTTCTTCCCTGTTGACTTTCTGGTGCTAGATACTGACCCATCTAATAAGCCCACAAAGCCATCCATTATTCTGGGATGCCCCTTCTTAGCCACAGCCAATGCCTCCATCAATTGTAGATCAGGGGCACTTAAAATGGGCTTTGGGAACAAGAAGATCCGGTTGAATTTTTTTGATACTTACAAGTAATCCGGATTTGAAGATTGTTCTCAGATTGAGGTCGTTGATGAAATAATTGAAGAGACTACTCCAACACTCCTATGTAGAGATCCCCTTCAAAAGGTCATCTGAAAGGGTAATATAAGATTTAAGTCACTGGCCATTTACCTTAAAGCTCGCACCAGAAGTAGGGTTCCGAATTTCTACAGCTCCATGAGGGAAAGTATTGATAACAACGTATGGCCCATCCCAGCGGGACTTAAGCTTTCCTAGAAATAATTTAAGTCTAGAATTAAAAAGTCAGACCCACTAGTTGGGCTCAAAAGTCTTTCTAATGATGTGCTTATCATGGAGGACCTTTGTACATTGCTTGTAAGCTTAAGAAGCTTCATAGGCTTCATTACGAAGCTCCTCAAGCTCACTTAACTCTAACATACGTGCCTCTCCCGCTTTATCCAGATTTAAGTTAACATTTTTAATAGCCCAATAGGCTTTATGTTGGATTTCAACGGGAAGATGTCATGCCTTTTCGTAGACAAGACGGAAAGGAGACATGCCCAAGGGAGTCTTATACGCAGTTCTGTAGGCCCAAAGAGCATCATTTAGTTTTTTAGACCAATCCTTACAATCAAGCCTGACAGTTTTTTCTAAAATTCGCTTAATCTCCCTATTAGACACTTCAACTTGTCCACTCGTTTGGGGTTGGTAAGGTGTGGTTATCATGTGGTTAACTCCCAAATTTTGGAGTAGTCTTATGAAGTGTACGTTCTTGAAGTAAGGCCCTCCATCACTTATGATCGTCCTTGGGCACCCGTACCAAGAAATGATATTAGCTTAGACAAAGTCCAAGACCATGGAATGGTCATTGGTTTGCATGGGTATGGCTTTTATCCATTTCGATACATAGTCCACAGCTACAAGGATGTACTCATATCCGAAGGACACAGGAAAGGGACCCATGAAGTCGATGACCCAAATATCAAAGATCTCAATAGGGAGGATAGGTTGCTGGGGCATCTCATCCCTTTTTCCAATGGTTCCCGTCTGCTGGCAACGTAGACATGCGCCCACATATGTATGTGCATCTTGGAATAATGTGGGCCACCAAAAGCCAGACTGAAGAACCTTATGGGTAGTCTTTTTTCTACTAAAATGTCCCCCACAATGGAGGTCATCGTAGAAACTCAGAACACTTCTTTGTTCTTCATCAGGGATGCAACGGCATAAAAGCTGGTCAAGGCCTACTCTAAAAAGCTTGGGTTCCTCCTAGTGATAAAATTTAGCGTAAGCAAGAAACCTGCCTCGCTTCTACTTGTCCCAAGTACTCGGGGTAATGCCCGTGACCAGATAGTTCACTATGTTAGTGAACCAAGGAGTTTTGGCCTCCACAGCCATCAGAGACTCATCAGGGAAAGTCTCTTGCATAACGCCAGCAAGGTTTGATACCTCAATAAGGATCCTAGACAGATGATCTGCTACCACATTTTTAACTCCTTTCTTATCTTTAATTTCCAGGTCAAACTCCTAGAGTAGCATAATCCAATGAATTAGGCGAGGTTTGGTGTCCTTTTTAGAAAGAAGATGCTTTAAGGCAGAATGATCAGTGAGCACCACAACCTTGGATCCCAAAAGATGAGACCAAAACTTTTCCAAAGCAAATACTACAGCAAGAAGTTCCTTTTTAGTGACCGTGTAGTTTTGCTGAGGATCTGTAAGGGTCTTGCTAACATAATGCAACACATGAGGTTTGCCGTCAACCTTTTGACCTAAGATCTCCCCCACTGTAAAATCAGAAGCATCACACATTAACTCAAACGGAAGGGTCCAATCTAGTACTTGGAGAATTGGCATGATAATAAGGGCTTTCTTTAAGACTTGGAAAGCCTCGCCACATCTATCATCAAAATCGAAGGAGACATCCTTCGCTAACAGGTCACAGAGTGGCTTAGAGATTTTACTGAAATCTCTAATGAAGCGCCTATAAAATCCAGCATGGCCAAGGAAAAATCTAACTTGACGAATATTGGCGAGCGATGGAAGCTTAGAGATGGAATCAATTTTTGCGGTGTCCACCTCTAATCCCCTCTCAGAAACTACATGCCCTAACACAATGCCCTGCTGGACCATAAAGTGGCTTTTCTCCCAGCTAAGCACCAGCGTTGCCTCTAAGCAATGGGTTAAGACTTTATCAAGGTGCGAAAGGCATAGGTCAAACGACGAGCAGTAAATGGAGAAGTCATTCATGAAAATTTCAACAAACTCGTCGATCATATTAGAAAAGATAGCCATCATACAACATTGGAAAGTGGCAGGAGCATTACATAACCTGAATGGCATTCGGCGAAACGCAAATGTGCTATATGGACTCGTGAAGGTGGTACGCTCCTGATTGCCAGGAAAAATGGCTATCTGATTATACCCAGAGTACCCGTCAAGAAAACAGAAGTACTTATTCCCCGCCAGTCATTCCAAAATCTGATCGATAAACGGTAAGAGGAAATGGTCTTTCTGGGTAGCTGTGTTCAAATGGCAGTAATCAATGCAGGCCCTCCAACCAGTTGAGGGTCTAATGGTCACCAGCTCTCCTTGGTCATTCTCTTCCACAGTGATTCCTACCTTTTTGGGTACTACATGAATAGGACTGACCCATTTACTATCAGATATGGGATAGATAATCCTTGCATCCAGCCATTTCAGAATCTCCTTTTTAACAACCTCCCACATATTGGGGTTGAGCCTTCTTTGCATGTCTCAGAAAGGTTTCACAGACTCATCCGTGTATATATGATGCATGCAAAGCGAGGGACCAACACCCTTAATATCAACAATTGACCAGGCAATTGCTTCCTTATGCCTTTGTAAACACTTAAGCAGAGCTCCCTCCTGCGATTCAGATAATGCAGAAGAGATAATAACGGGGAACGTGTCATTAAGGCCAAGGAAAGCATATTTCGATGTGTTCGGGAGGGGTTTCAACTCCAACTCAGGAGCCTTTTGGATTGAGGGTTTAAGTTGAGATGTCCCTACCTCAGGTAGCGGATCTACCGTCACGGTCCAAGGTGGGGATAGAGACTCTGTGTATATCCCCAGCAACTCTTCTAATTCGGGTATTTCCCTTTCATCTTCTTTACTAATCGGAGGATGGTCCTTAGATATGACCTTTTGAAGGGGATCTCTACATAGGAGTGCTGGAGTAGTCTCTTTAATTATTTCATCAACGACCTCAATTAGAAAACAATCTTCAAATCCGGATTGCTTGTAAGTATCAAAAACATTCAACTGGATCTTCTTGTTCCCAAAGCCCATTTTAAGTGGCTCTGATTTACAATTGATAGAGGCGTTGGCTGTGGCCAAGAAGGGGCATCCCAGAATAATGGACGACTTTGTGGGCTTATTAGATGGGTCAGTATCTAGCACCAGAAAGTCAACAAGGAAGAAGAAGTCCTCCACTCTTACAAGGACATCTTCCAGCAATCCCCGTGGTGTCTTAAGTGATCTATATGTGACCTAGAGGATGACTGGACTAGGCTTTAACTTGCCTCCTCCCAAAAGGTCGTAGGCAAAGCTCGGTAAAATGTTCACCCCCGCACCCAGATCGAGCAGAGCCTCGTCAATGTGTCGGTTACCTATAACCACTGAAATATACGGGGCCCCTGGGTCTTTCATTTTGGGGGGTGTTCCATGTTGGAGAACAAGCTAACATGGTCAGGCAGGATAGCCTTGGTTTGGACTTGTTTCCTAGATATGCGCTTTTGGGTGCACAGGTCCTTCAAAAACTTGGCATAGGATGGGGTCTGTTTGATAGCTTCCAACAGAGGCAAGCTGACCTGAACTTGCCTAAAAGTGTCCATAATCTCCTCCGTCTTATCCTTGGCTCCAGGCGAGCCAACAGAAGATTCCCCAGGAGCAGATAGGCGCTCTGGATAAGGCACCCTCGGCTTCTGGGTAGAGGGGTCGTCATGGCAAGAGAGGGGTGGTGGAAGGACGACATCCTCATTGTGGGTGATTTCAAGCGAGGGAGAGCAGTGTGGCTCTTCCTCGGTGGAGATGGAAGTCAGGTCAGGTGTAGAAGGGGAATTCTGAGACGTAACCGTAGGAGTGTTATCAGGTTTGTCAATTTTCTTTCCACTCCTCAGCATGGTCACAGGTTGGGCGTGCTCCTTGAATACGACCCCCTTGCCCTTAGGGTTCTCCTCAAAAGAGTTAGGTAGCTTCCTCGGATCACATTGCCTAACTGCCTCAGTAAGATGACCAATTTAGGATTGCATATCAGTAATCATCTTATTCTGATGCTCTTGCATCGCTTTCATCATGGCTTTAAGTTCATCCATCTCAGAGGGCTTATTCTGAGGAGGGTTTTCATAAGATGGTTGGTATATGGGTTGGGGAGGTAAGGGTCTTGTATTCCCTGAGTTAGAAGCATCACCTTGCTTCCAAGAGAAGTTTGGATGGTTTCACCACCTCGGATTATAGGTCTTGGAATAAGGGTTATTGCGAGGAGGTGGGCGGAAACCTTGGACCGCATTCAAGTCAGCCTGAATCAACTCAGGGAATTGATTTGCCTGGTGGCACTCTGCAGTGGCGTGCATTGTGTTTTGGCAAATGAAGCATTCACTTGAAGCCTGAAAGATAGAAGCTGCTTGCGGGTTCATGCCAAGGTTTGCTAAAAGCCTATCAAAGTTTTTATTCAATAATTGAATCTGATAAGCCAAATCCTGAGAAGCCCTGGCTTCATGGGCCTCTATCTTCCTCTGCAAGATTGATGGTTTTCTTTCTTGATAGGCTGAGGACAAATTTAAGTAGTTGTCACTTAATGTTTCAAATAATGCCTAGGCTTCATTCTCAGTTTTGGTCATGAAGGTTCCTGCACAGGCTACATCGATGGTTTGCCTATGCCTTTCAGATAATCCGTTATAGAACCTTTCGACCAACTACCATCTTGGCAACTGATGGTGGGGGCATAACCTAAGAAGGTCATTAAAGTGCTCCCAAGTCTCATAAAATTGCTCCCCTTCATGTTGAGTAGAACCCATAATCTCTCTTTTGTAATGGTTTATCTAACTCATAGGAAAATACTTTTTCAAAAATTCTCCCTTAAGGGTGGCCCAATCATTTACCCTTGCATCGAGGGTATGATATCAGTGCTTGGCCTTATCCTTTAGGGAGAATGGAAAGAGTCCTCATCAGGGCTTCATCACTAAAGCCCTGGAGCTTCACCGTGGAACATACCTCGGTGAATTCCTCTAAATGCCAATAGGGGTCCTCCCTAGTAGTACCATAAAAGGAGGGCAACAAAGATATGGTATTGCTCTTGATCTTATATGGATTATCCCTTGCCGGTCGTCTCAATGCTTGTGCGGGTTAGTTGGTTGGAATAAAATAGTCCCTCAGGGTCCTTTGTTGATTTTCTCCTTGATCAGTCATGCCTTCTCTTTTCTCTCCTAAGTGAGCTCTCCTAAGAATTCTCTCGAGCTCAGGATCAAACACTAGACTACCCTCAAGAGAGCGTCTACCAAGCATATAATATCAATTATAATTCAAGTTCTTGTTGATTAAGTGAAACCTCCACTCCAAGGAAAGGTTAAAATGTCAAGGCTTATCCCTCTGTTCCCACGTAAGTGGTATAAGAGGGGTGATGACTTGAGATCTTAACCTTGTTTGTTGTGGAGGTAGAATTGGTTGATATAGATGGCCAAACAAGTTATTCACTATAATTACTTGACTTAATTCAACCTTCGAGTGCCCTAGGACCTATACTTTGCTTAGATGATACTCCCAGGTGATCAAGTGAGAAGTTACTCCAAGGACGAACAAAGGGATGCAAGTAGGGCGAACCCTTCCTTTGAGGCGATGCGTATGCAGTGCCTCTTAACTACCATTTTGTTCCTTTAAGGGGTGTCCCCCTCCGTGAAGTATCAAAACACTTGGTCAAAAGATAGTACCACCACCATAAAGCACAATAGGAGGGTTAGCACCGATAAAGAGATCGGTGCCTATAGCCTTAAGGGATCCAGCCTTAGTGCGGTGCCTAATGTGCGTGCTCAGTGATAGAAGTGTGCATCACACCGCAAATCTTTTTTTTTATTTTTGAAAACGCAGACAAGTCCCCTTGAATCAGATCAAGTGTGAGTTGATTTTAAGGTCGAATCTGATTATCAGTCCCACTTTCAGTTAGGTGACCACTGAATTAGTAAATTCAATCAACTTGGTGGTCTTTGAATTTTAATTCGAATGCAAATGCGTGAACAGGAGTTGGATGCAAAAGTTAGAAAGGTGTACCTGTCTCCAGCAATCTTCGTGCCAATATGCTCGCAATGCAACAATGAGATCTAATGTGCTGCTCAATCACCCCTAAATGCACGCACCTAAGGGCATGCAACTCCTAAACAGGCAGGCCGATATTTTCTTTTGTTTGTTTTAAAGGCAAGCAAGCAGAAAAATGAATCACTCATGCAGAAAAATGTAAACCCTAGTAGCTAAAGAATGTGGGGACAAGCCCCCAAAAATTCAGCCCCAATTACTACAAGGGCGAGAAGATAGAAATAAAATTTATGCCGAAGGAGAATCTCCTGTGAAAGCGGGATCTATGTCTCTTGCGTCTTCTCCTCGTGTGGGCATCGCTCAAGGCTGATGTTGTCGCTCAACTACGCTAGTCGCCCCGTCAGATTCCTTGCACAAAAAGATAAAGAATGATCGGATAATTGCGCAACTCAGAATACTCAGAAATAATCAAGTGAATCTATTACGTCTGTTGCCTCCCCGGCAACGGCACCATTTGATGGAGAGAATTTCGCTTAATTAAGAAGACAATAGAATGATATGTCATTGTAATTTATGTGGTGAAAATCTCTCAATCAAAGATTAAAATAGATATCAATT
This sequence comes from Thalassia testudinum, assembly GCA_037157565.1. NCBI lineage: Eukaryota > Viridiplantae > Streptophyta > Magnoliopsida > Alismatales > Hydrocharitaceae > Thalassia > Thalassia testudinum. The sequence goes on from JAZHRO010000013.1 coordinate 21,086,380, forward strand.
TAAATCACAAAAAGGATGTCATATCCACAGGAAGGAATAGATCCAATAAATTCACGAGTAGAGAGTCATAATGTTCGTAGACACCTTCGTGAAATCAATTTAATGAATATGCTACTCTAAACGGAACTTGCAATTTCATGAGAAGTTATGGACTATTTATGTAAATTTTACATCAGAAATCAAGCTCCCAAAAGTATGTAGATGATGCGTGTGTAGTGGCATATCATGTAATTTTGAATTGCATGTAAATCTGAATTAAATTTCAATGTTAAATGATGCATATAACTTTAGTTAAGCCAATTCACGAAATTGTAAGTGCACCCATGCAATTTCACCTAAATAAAATAATCCAAATATTAAAGTTTCAATGGCAAGAAATGTAAATTTTAATCCCTTCAAAAACAAAGGAAACTTCCTCTCTCTTCGCCGCATGTTGGAGGAGGCGTCGCCGGCGGTTTGCTCGGGGGATGAGTTCCACCGGAGGAGAGGATCTCATAGACAACGACAGTTACACAAGAGATGGTCGGTGGCGGCCAGCCGGACAGTAGGTGGCGGCGGAGAGGAGCGGCAGGGACTACAACCGCCTCGGGTGGTTGCTGCACACGGAGGTACAGCACGCGCACAAGGGTGCGGCTGCTCGCGGGCGCGGTTGTGCGCAAGTGTGGCCGGCGAGGGTTGGCTATGCGAGGAGGTGCTGTGGTGGGTTCTTTTGGTTGTTTGCAGGCGGGTTGAAGGAAGCAGAAGAAGAAGAAGAGGGAATGTGCTTGCTTGCTAGAGCGCAGGCGGGCGTGGTGCGCGGTGAGGTTGCGCACTGAACGGCGCTGCTGAACGTATGGGCAGCTTGTGGAACGCAGGCGAGCGCGTGCTTGCTGGAGCGCAGGCGGGCGTGGTGGCGCGGTGAGGGGGTGCTGACCAGTGCTGCTAAACGTGCGGGCAGCACATGGAACGCAGGCGGGTGCGTGCTTGCTGGTGCAGTTGCGCGGTGAGGGGGTTCGTGGTGGTGCCCCGGTGCACACTGAGAGGGCCACAGTGCGCACGGTGTCCTTCAGTCGAAAGGAAGCGAAGACCTCTCCCTAGGGCCAACTGTGCCTCTTTTTTAACTCTTAGTTTGTTTCTTCCCCAAGATCCTCTCCAACAGGTGGGGTGGTTTAAAGAGATCGTTGTTGGCTGCTGGTGGGAGCACGAAGAGGCGCACGCGATGCATTGAGGAGTTGCGCATTCTGCGGGAAGGGAAGAAAAACAAATTGGGTTATTTATACAATTTATCTCAAATAATGTATGAAATGCATGTTACTATAATGGAATGTATAAATATGCATGCAAGCCTTTATTTATAAACTAATTAATTTATATATTCAAGTATGCTATGTATATGCAAATATTAATTTAATAATTAAGCATTTAAGCATTTACTTAGCCCACAATTGTGGTCCCATCAGCAGGGTTGACCCCGCAAGGCTTTCTTCTTCCCCACATAGCCACAACTTAAACCAAGGGGGTTTACAATTGCGCTCTACCCTTTTGGGAAAAAAACTCGAATGACCCTTGGGAAGGGTCATTTCAAGAGCTACCACCGTGGGTGGTAGCCGAGGAGTGAGATAGGCGGGTAACGCGGGTGAAGGGGTGTGAGGGATCCGACCCCTCGGCGCATGGCCGAATAGCATAAAGCACAAATTCCTTTTATGCGTATACGGGCACTCTTCTCCCACCGAAGTGGGACTAAAGCTCGTAGCTCCTTCACGCGTGCAACTGCTGGTGTTGCTCCGTCCAATTGGAGCCACACTGGTACTCCTTTGCTCAATTGCTGTTGTGGGTTTCTATGTAGGGAGAGTCCACATATCCTGGAAGTGGAATCAAGGTGTCTCAACGTTGGAGGAGCTCGGTTGTGGTCGAAGATGAGGTGGCGATGGGTGGCGGTCGGCGTGACCTGAAACACGAATACGGACTTGAAAGCCCCAGTTAAATAGCTCCTTAGCTTCGCCATAGCACAACGAAGGTGATGGTGGGTGTTTCGTGGAGGATGGCGGCATGTGGTGGTCTGCGGAGGTCGAAGTTGGTGGTATGAAGGTGGGTTGGTCGATGGGGAGTTTGGGTGGATAAAAGGGCGAAATAGGAGAGGGCTTTTGGACTTGACGGCAAGGTGTTTGTTGGATTGTGGAGGTGGGGCAGACTCGTCGGAGGTGTGGCTGGAGATGGAGACGAAGGTGGCGTATGGTGGAGTCAAGGGGTTGACGTGAGGTTTATAAGAGAGGGAAAGAGAGTAAAGAGGGAGAGAAACCTAACTAACCTAATTCTAATGGACGAAAGGGGAGGATTCCCACGCTGGTGGTACGTCAACATGGGGAAGACGAATTCTCCAAAGGTGAAGAAGCGGCGAGGAAGACGAGGAAGGAGGTGTTCGCCGGTGTTGCCAGATGCGGAAGAATGTGGCGAAGAGGAATCCGCCGACTATTGCCCGTGATGGCAAACAAGGAAGGTGGACGGAGGATCTCACTGCAGTTGGTGGAGTTGGAGGTCAGGGAGAAGGGAAGAGAAGGAATCTGACCTCCAAACCAAGCTAAGGAGGTCGGTTTGTTCTCAGGAAACCTTTTATAGGCAATAGGAGGTCGTTTCAAGCTTGGAAAGAGGCTCTCAAGCTTCGAAGATTTCGCATATGTGCGATACCCACATCTCCCACGTGATCACATGGGAGATTGGGAAGGCAATAGGATTCATGACTGGTCTCAATTGGAAGAGATTCCCTAAGGAATCTCTTTTACAATTTTGAGATTGATTGATTGAGAATTAAGAGAGAAAATCTCGCTCAAATCTCAACGGTGAGCTACAGCTTACTCCTAACGGTGACAAGGGCTTCTTGGTGAAGAAGACAACAAAATTAGGGAGGTCTTTGTAAGGATTTTCGAAAGTTGAGGGGCTATTTGAGAAAAAGAGTCAAACTGGACCAAATTGTAAACTAGGTCAAGATGATCCTTGATTGGGTCTAAATTTTGGTACAAACCTAATTTGGACTCAAGGAATCTGATGGTGAAGTCAGATTTTGTTTTTGGAAAAGTTAGACAGTGTAATTTGCGCAGAAACCAAAATTAGGGCAACTTTCCGTCTGAGACTCTGTTTTAGGTCAAAATAGGTTCCAATTGTCAAATCAAGAATACAAAACCTCATAGAATATTTTTATATAATTTTTAGAAGGTTTAGGTGAATTTTATCTTGACCACAACCTCAGTTAATTAAGTAGGTTTGAATTTAGGGTTTCGAATGTCTATTAATTCTTGAAACGTGTGAAAATCCGTTTCCGTCTATACGGACCCTCTTATTAGACATTTATGACCATTTGAACTTCAATTAACCCCTGGGAAAACAGGTGGTTACTCTGCATTTAGATATGATGTTAAAACCGTAGATTTACCCCTGATTTAATGTTTATCTTTCAGAAATGATATGCAATGAATTATGACTCTCCGGTGATTATGTAGGAGCAGTTATCAATTGATTCTGATTAATTAAAGCTAGTTATGACTGATGATGACCTTATCATCACCCAGCTATCCTAGTTGGCCTCGTGGGCCTAACAGGAGTCAGTGTAGGAAGGCTATGCCTACCTTGGGTTCCAACCCGAGAAGAGGTCAGCTCTCTCCCTATACAAAGGGATAGTTAACTCTCCTCGACAAACGTGTAATCGAGGGCCAGCTCATCCCTGCATTAGAACAACACCGCCATTTCGACCCCCACATTTTCTATTTCCCTTTCATCATTACTATCAGGGATTCCGTTCTGTATGTTTAGTATTTATGTTTCGCATTCAGGCACTTAATCCCGAGATCTATTACGTTGCCAAACATTCTTTCTTACTTAGGGTTCATAATTCGTACCTACTGGGTCATCAGCGGAGTTGAGTATTTCTAACCTCAAATAAAAAAAAAGGCATTCAATTTCTTAGTTTTCAAGAGTACCCTTAAGTATTTCTAGCGAAAGTTGTACAAATCTAATCATATACTGAACATCTCCCTACTTACATGCACACACACATTTAATTAAACAGGTAATCATGAACTCAAATGGGAAGCAAACAATTTAACTTGACCTACCGGGGATGTCACCACCCCACATACATGCACGTGCACATTTAATTAAAATAGTTTGTCATGAACTCATGTGAAAAATGTGAAATCAGTGCAAAAAGAAAGAATATGGAAGAGATAGGTACACCACTCTACCGTGAGGTTTCTGGGGGTATGGGGTCGTGGGCGATTCATTTGCACCTCCAGCAAGTGCCGTGCACCTATCCCTGTGCTTTATGTTTCACTTGAGCACGCTACCAAGGTCACCACAAGGGCTAAGAGCACACAAGTGTTTTCATAAATTTTCAAGGAGTCTAATGACTCAAAATGCATCAAATAGGGTCTAAAGAGGTGGGAAAATTCGAGGGCTTTCCAACAATTCCTTATGTGCACGATTTGGAGGTCAAATGACCCCCGAACCAGCTCAAAAGGGGTTCTGATCCATGTGAACCAATGCCAGATCGGTTTGGTCTAGTCGAACCGGTTCAACCTCATGCCTCCGCAGTCTGCACCGATGCGCACACCTCTTGACGCGCCTCACGCAGCGCACCACGAGCGCTTACCCATGCGGACGCTCTCCTTGAGCGCCGCACTCCCGCACACCTCGTGCCTCACAAAAGGTCACCTCGCACGTCACGCTCCCACACGCCTCCTGATGCATACGGTTGCCTTGCACACCGTGCTCCCGTGCGCCTCCTTGCATGAATGGTTGCCTCTCACATAGTGCTCCAGCATGCCTCCCCATGCGAATGATTGCCTTGCACACCACGTTCCCTCGCTCCTCCCCACACGACCTCGCTGGTTGCACTTACGGCAGCTCATGCCTCACACTTCGGTGTGCGCATGAAGCCGGTCGACCCTCGACTCCCTCTATCTCACGATTTCGATGTGGTCGATGTGCCGCTTGTGGTCGAAAATGGGTGATAAGGGAGCAGATCATGAGGCAATTGTGGGGTTTTACGCAGTTGGGGGTAGGGTTTTAGGTGGGGCCGAGTAAGTTTAGGGATTTTAGCCTACATTTTAGACCTTTTGTGTAGGAACCCCTCCACCCCTTAACTTAATGGAATGAAATTTATACCTAGCACCCCAGTGTGAAGAATAGAACACATTAAGGTCCTTACGTGTTCTCTCTTAATGAGGAAAATTCCATAGATGCCCCAAAAGGTCTTAAAAATTAACATAGGCGTTAGGGTATGGTCTTTCGTGCTTGAAAATTGCGTAAAAACCCACAAAGTTCAAAAATTTACCAAACAACCCTTGGATGGTTGGTTGGACACATGAAAATTATAGATACCACCCCAGGGACTAGGAAACCTTATAACAGCCCCCGAGGTCAACCCAAAAAGATCCGTGTAGAGGTCATTTCACATACCCTGACAGCGGATGTGTCCAGGCAAAAGATCCTACGGTAAGACCATCCCCCAACACTATAAATAAAAAAGAGAGGCCTTCAAGGCTTCTCTTCTGGCAATCTAAGAGAGAAGAGAGATTGTATTATCACTTTTTATTAGTGAATATTCGGAAGCATTGCCCTCCCCCCAGATGTACACCCCTCGTGGTAGAACTGGATCACCAATCTCCTTATTTCCCTTGAGATTTTGAAAAAGGACAAAAAAAATGGAGAAAGGGGAGGAAATTTTGAGTGAATTAATTGCATATCAATCTTGAGGAGGAAAAGATGAGGTGATATAAATGTCAAAAAGGAGCAACAATTTGAAATAAAAAGAGATAGTCATTAGTAGAAGATTAAAGAATCTACTTAGTTCTAGACCAAATCAAAAGAAAGAAATAAAAGTAAAAAAGTGCTAAGAGACAAAAGAGATTAATATGAATGTTGATCTTAGGCCTCTTGGGCTGTATTTAGGCTTAAAAATTCAAGTATTCGTTAAGATTTGGATAATCCTCAAGAGGTTGGGGAAAATGAGAAGCTTAATTATTAAGTCTAAGGCTTAGGAGTTATTCAGCCATGTTAACTGATCTCTGGTTTGCGGGACTCGGTAACCTAAGCACCCTAATCCACACACAGTCTGGTTTAATGTGCTTAATTATCAAAATCACGCAAATGCGTTAATTCCGTTCTGAAAAAGCTACCTAGATTAAGAGCGGCTAATCAACACAAGTTGATTTGGAAGAGTTCCCGGCGCGGAGAGGTGGGAAATTCCCCTCGAAGATGCACAATAACATACCATCTCCTCGGTGGTTGTTTCGTAGGATATCTAAATATTCTACTGGGGGCATGTAAGCACATTGTGCTGGTTCAGATGCCATGGGAAACATTATCATGAAATGTCGATTACCAAGGTCTGGATTTAGCTACAGAACGCCATGGCCAGGATTATCCCGAAATCTCAAAATCTAGGGTTCTGGGGGTTGCCATAGGCTGTGTTATCTTGAAGCATCGATTGCCAGGGACCCTGCGAGGATTGATGGTGGGAGCTAAGAATTCAATACAGACCATGTTGTAAAGTTAATCCAAAGCTAGAAATAAATAAAGAAAAGCGTGAAAAAGCTCTCCAAACATAAAAAAAACCTTCTGTCTCTCTCTCTTACAAAAACGCACTGCTAACTGAACCGGGACTAAACATGTTTTAAGCACAGGTGCTTTAACCGCAGAGTTCAACAAACCTTAGGTTAGTTCTTGCGGGCCTTAGAAACCTTCGCGTTGGACTTAGGATAGAGTTGGTCAGGTCTGGATCTTGGTTGGTAATTGAGTACCTCTAGGCCTACTATTGGCATTCTGACCTAATCTACAAAAGAAAGCATATAGCAAAAATCTGAGCATAAAAAGGCATGGTCTAGAATCTAAGTTAATTCCATGAGATTTTGCTAAGGGACTAGCAAAAGCTAGGTATGGGGTTATGATGGAAACACCATCATGAGCCATAACTAGCTAAATTTGATTTGATTAAGTCATTCAATGCTCCTACATAATCGCCAGATAGCCCTAATTCATTGCATAATCATTCTGAGAGAAATACAGTAAAACAAGGGTAAAACTGCATTTTTAACAGTATATCTCAATTGCAATACATTCATGGGTTTTCTCAAGGGTTATTCAAGGGTAAAATGATCTTAAATGTCCAACAAGTAGGTTAATACAGACAGAAATGGGTTTTCACGCATTTCAGGAATTAAATGACTTCTGAAACCTTAAAAATAGACTCGCTTAATTAACTGAGGTTCTAGTCAGGATAAAATTAACATAAACTCTCTAAAATTTATAGAAAAATATTCTCTAGGGTTTGTTATGCTTGATCTGACCATTAGAACCCGTCTTGACCTAAAATAGAATCCTAGATAGACATTTGCCCTAATTTAGGTTTTTGCATAGGTTAACCAGTCAAACTTGGTCAAAACCTAAATCTAACTCTACCATTAGATTCCTTGGGTCAAAATTAGGTTTGTACCAAAATTTGAGCCCAATATAAGATAATCTTGACCATGTTTGATTTTGGGTCAATCAGACTCTTTCTATCTCATTCTGACCCTTAGCTTTTTGAATTTCTTGCAAATAGCCCCCCAATTTTGTTTTCTTCTTCATAAAAAGGTCCCTCTACCATTATTTCTCAAGAATCCTACTCCTGTGAGCTTCATTTGGAGAGTTCTCCTTGATTGATTGATGAAACTTTCCCAAAATCGTACTAGAGACTCTTTAGGAAATCCTCTTCATCAATTAATCAAGGAGAACTCTCCAAATGAGGCTTGCCAGAGTAGGATTCTTGAGCGATAATGGAGGAGGGACCTTTTTATGAAGAATACGACAAAATTGGGGGGCTATTTGCACGGAATTCAAAAAGCTAAGGGTCTAAATGAGATAGAAAGAGTTTGATTGGACCAAAATGCAAACTTGGTTAAGATGATCTCATATTGGGCCCAAATTTAGGTACAAACCTAATTTGGACCCAAGGAATCCAATGGTAAAGTTAGGTTTAGGTTTTTTCCAAGTTTGACTGGGTAATTTATATAAAAACCTAAATTGTGGCAAATGTCTGTTTAGGACTCTGTTTTAGGTCAAGACGGGTTCTGATGGTCAAATCAATTATACCAAACCCTAGAAAATATTTTTCTATGAATTTTAGAGGATTTATGTGAATGTTATCCTGACCAGAACCTCTGTTAATTAAGTAGGTCTATTTTTAAGGCTTCAGAAGTCATTTAATTCCTAAAATATGCGAAAACCCATTTATGTTTGTATTAACCCACTTGTTGGACATTTAAGATCATTTTACCCTTGACTAACCCCTTAGAAAACCTGTGAGTGTACTGCAATTGAGATATACTCTTAAAACTGCAGTTTTACCCATGTTTTACTGTATTTCTCTTAGAATGATTATGAAAAGAATTAGGGCTCTCTGGTGGTTATGTAGGAGCATTTAATGACTTAATCAAATCAAATTGAGCTTGTTATGGCTCATGATAATGTTCCCATTAGATTGCTAGTTCTTAATTCGTTGAGTCAGATCCTCTGATTACTTACGAGGTTCGATTAGGGGCATAGGAATGGATGTAGGTTAGTATGTAGGTTTTCTATTTCTTTTTTAAAAATGGCAGCGGGCTTCTTATATATCTATAAACTTGAGAAAATGACAACATAAGGTAAAAAATAGGCGACGACAAATCTAACGACCCTCACCTTAACGAGCAAGACTTGTATTTATCTAAGTGGATCCCAGTCTCTCTTTTGAAAATCGACGTGTCTGATCTCACGCTTGATATTGGACATCAATTTTTACTTCCTTCTACCGATATCTCCTTAAGTTTCATTCTTTTACTTTTCTTTTTTTTTTTTGTGCTAAATTAACTTTACATTAAAGGGGAAGAACCCGATACAAGAGATGCAAGGAAAGGACAGGTACACCTAACCCTCAAAAGGGGAAGAAAAAATGTCCCGTAGAATGTGAGAACACCAAAACACAGAACACCAAGATAAGAAACAAAGGAGAAAGAAAAAGAAACATCCCAGATCAAGAACCTGATGATCTCCCAAAGGAGATTGATCCCACGCTCATAGAACCGCCAAGTGCCAACAAGCAACCCTTGAACGGTGTTAGGGAACTATTCCGGGAAAAGCACGGAGTCACACGTGATCCTCAGCAAAATTAATACAACACAAAAAAAAAGAAAACCTAAACTCTCCAGAAGCACGAAGCCACCCTTGCAACAATAAGCCACGTCACCAGTGACCAACGAAGTTGCAACCACAGCTTCAGAATCAAGGACCGCGATGCCAGCAGTAGCAAGTCGAGCCACTGAAGCAGTCGTCGTAGGCCGATTGCCACCGGTTCACAGAAATCTAACGTCGGGGGCCGCAGCAACCACGACCTCCGAGACAACACCACCACCTCACGGATGCAACCGAACACCACCACGAGCGGCCAACGACCACTCGAGCACAAATCAGCACCGCACATCGCTACGAGAAACTGCCTCCGCCGCTGCGACCACCATGCCTTGAACGACCACCATGGGCCACCATCAACCATGCACGTCAAGGAAGAGACCCATACATTAGAGAGAAGAGGTTCGAGGGGGAGAAAGTGATTTAATGAAGGTGGGGGGCTCCCATCGATCTTGTACAACCGATCAAAGTGCATGAGTTCTTCTCTCTGGAGCTGTACCAGAGAAGAAGCGCTTTCGCGAAAGGCTGTTATATTTTTAAGGCAAGTTTCATTCATTTTACATAATATATAACGAATCATTCCACATAATATGCCCACGTGTGCATGTTTGTGTATAAAATGGCACAATAGGAGGCTTCTATGTGGGTGTGAAATACAAACGAAACAGCTTTCTTCGTTGATTTTAAAAAGAGTGACAAGTATTTTATAAGCCAGTAACATATGATCCTGCAAGCTACTGATTCTTCACTTCCTTAATATACTTGAAGTAGCGTGGCTAACCGTTCACAATAGTACTGTAGTCACATTTATCCCCTCCCCGTATCCTTATTCGTTTGTTCGGTGACACACGGAAGAGAGGGGCAGGTGTTACCGTGGATTTCTATGTGGTTGTGGCGGTCGGCCGGCGTTGTCTTGTGCTGCAGCAATTTGTGTTGGTCGATCGGTGTGGTTGAATCCTGCTGGACGTAGTTGATTTTATCTTTTTTTTTCTTATAGTTTTAATTTTTTTTTGTTGGAATCACATGTGATTCTGTGATTATCAAGATCGAGATTTTTGATATAAATCGAATGCCAATTAATTTGATCCTCTCATTGGTGTAATTCTTCAAAATTTCATCTTAGTGGTTCTATCATATGACGAGTGTGGGATTACTTTTCCTTCGTGAAGTAATCCGACCGGATCCCAAACACTAACGCTTCCTTTTTATTTTCCTTTTCAAGCACATGACCTGTTTTACATAAGAGGAGAACGTCGATTGCAATGTGCATGCGTGCGTAGGCAAAACATTTTGCTTGAAATATTATCATAAAACTAATTACCGTTCCTTGCTCTGCGTGCCTTCAATGCGGACAATGATTGGCGAAACTTTTTGGACAAGATTTGACCTTATAGTTAGCGCATCCAATTACAGATTTGAGTAGGAAACGGCCCGCTGATTTGGTCGATCAACTTTCCTTCCGAAAGTCCCCCGTATCCCTCTCGTCTCTCTTCCTCTCCACTTCTCTATGAACGAACTCTGTTACCATAGTGGAGCCCCAATCAGTCGTCTTGGGTTGATCGGAATCTCCCCCTTAGATTTTTCCTCCTCTTCCCTCAAGGACATGGGTGACATGTTCGACTTATAGATGCATGTGCGGCAAGTTTGGACTTGCTAACAGCGAGCGATGGCAAGCAACGTGTGCGGCAGTGGCGAGGGTTCCTCCTCGAGGTTCGGTCATTACTGCTTCTTCAATCATCGATCAAAGGCACTGGCATGCTTCACGTGGTTCTTCTTGTTTGCGGGTTTCATCGTCGAGCGAGGCAGCGTGAGCAGGCGGTGGCGACATGCAACGGCCCAAGGCAACGAGTCAGTGCGTGGACGGCAGGCTTTCGATCGGAGTGTCGTCGGCCAATCATCGATCGATGTGCACTTGGTGGGAGTTCGTCGGCTGACGTCCAAATCGTGTGCGCTTGTTGTGGTTGTATTTTTGTTGCACTATTGTGGTTGATTTATTCATTTCTTTTTCATTTTTTTAGTGTCGTTTATGTTTTGTTGGGATCACATGTGACCTCGGAATATTATGGTTGAGTTCAATTTTAACCTTTTAATCGTTCTATTCATTCTCGTTGATGTGTTCCTTCGAGTTTCATCTCATTGGTGGCTTGCTGTATTTACGAGTGTAGGGTCATCCTCCTTCGAAAGGTCATCCAAGGATGCATTTTATTTTTCTTTACTCTTATTTCTTGTCTTGTTCTGAGTTTTGACCTCCTCCGTTCTTACGGGATGTAATCTTTCCCTCTTTATGAGAGCGTCAAGCTTTTCTTGTCTCTTATGATGCATCCTTTTATATCATGTATTTCCCTTATTAATAAAAATTTTTTTTAAAAAAAAATTATAGATTTGAATAGTGACAAACATCTTGCTTTATTTGCTGGTGCTTGGATATTTATCGTGCATGATGAACAATGGTTTTCCACGTCAAGCTGTGTGGAGTCGATTGCAAGGATTGCTGATCCTAGAGATTGAGGAGTACTTGTTACCGCCGATCAATTCCTTGGAGAGATAACAAGCTCAGATGAAGAGGTGATCTGAGCTTAGAACCTCGAGGAGCACAGGTCCAGGAGCTCTTCCAATTAATTAGCAGACATGTAGGTTAGGAAAAGAGTCAGGAATAATTAGCTACCACCAAGTTCAGCAACTCTTTTGCCCTCATGATTGGACACTCAGACACAAAATCTAATTTGTCCACATTTACATGAGAGACTCTTGGGCACTGTTTGAGTGAGGGAATCAGGTTGGTAAATCTTTGTTTGGCTTGGATGATATCGGCATTAATTCATTCTGAATTGACTTAAACGGGCGGAATCATTTAACTCCTCTTAAATATTTAATGATATAAAATGTTTAATTTCTAGGCACGATGTTAATTCCTCGAACGTAAAAAAGCATGTAATTCCTCTCATTATGGTGGACCATTGGGGGCGAGTCCGGTTCGAATTTGAAAAAGTTTATGTTTATGAGCCCAAGCTCAAGTAGGGTTAGATTCAATTTCAATTTTCGAGTTGAGTTTTCACATTTAACCTAAAAAATTCAGTTAAGGTCGATAAATTTTATTATGGTCATTTTTTTATTTTTAAATAAGACATATCAATAAATAAATTAAACTTAAAAATATATCTTATTATTTTTTTCTCAAAAATGCCAAAGTTTAATATATAATGAAATTAATTACTTGAAATCAGTATTTACATCTCCTAACTAGTAATTTAAATTTATGTTACTTTGTTGTAAATATTATTCAAAGTAAAGATTGAACATAATATTATTCAATATTATTCAACATAAGTTACGTCACATAAAGTTACCATAAGATACAAGTTACAAAACAATGTTGTCGTTGGAAATGACCCACCAGTAAGAGTTCGGTGGGAGAAGAGAGAAGAGGAGACTTAACAGGACTCGTCAATGGATGCTTGAGATGGAGAGGGTGTGAGGCAACTTGATGCCTTGATAGAGTAACCATGAGCATAGCCGCATGAGGGGAGAGGATTCTCATTTTGTGCGTGGGGGATTGAGGGGAACCGGAGAGAGTGATGGCTGGAATTCTTTTTTTAACTTTTAGTTAAAAAGGAAAAAAATTTAGGAAGTAGGGTGGGGTGGGTGGGGCCCAACGGGTTTTTTTGGGGTTTTTCAGGTTCAGGTCTGGTCAGGCTAAATCCAAATTTTTAAAAAAATTAAGGTTTGGGCCCAACCCAAATAATATTCGAGCTTGAGTCGGGTTGAACTTTTTCAGGTCGAGTTCAAGTCGGGATCAAACCAGTCCGACCAAATGTTTCACCCTACCTCTCATCACTCAATTCCTCCACTAATTCCTCTTTTTTTACTTTTTGTAGCCAAACAAAGAGTTTGGCGATACAATATAGTAGAGAATAGGGATGGGATTGAGTCTCCATCTGACATTAAGATATTGTTTGTTTAAAAGGATTGATTTTGAGGGATTGTAAATTGTGTAGACGAGATTGCGAGGTAATTTCAAGATTGTAGTTGTTTTATGTTTATTTACGCCTTTAGGTCAAGTCAAGGAATTAGAAAAATTAATTCTTCATTTGATTAGTTAAAATATTTGTTAGTGGGATAATATGGAAGAGGTTTAATCTTGCACACGATGAAACTAAGGGATTATTCCATCCCACCCCCACCTAACCAGATTGGATAATCCATGATTAATGGACTCAATCCTGATATAACCAACTCCCGAGATTATAATGACTAAACACGTGATAAAAGATACAGTCCCAAAATACAATCGGACCCTAATTCTTTTAAAACTAATTGCGTTAGGTGTTCCAAACATGTGTTTCAAAAAGTACCCAATTGCAGCCTCGGCATTAGGTTCCAGCATTTGTCTTGAATATGTCTTTTTGGTTTTCAGATTTTGGGCTCTCTCACTGGATTTTCTTTTATTGTAGTCTACTAAACAATAAAGATAAAAGAATACCAACATTTTTAGAAAAAAAATAATGAGAGAGTGAACTAAGGATGAGCTTCACATGTAATATAGCATGAAGAATACTTATAAGTTAAGAAGATCACATGGCATACGAATTCTCTTTTTATATCCCCGTACGAAATAAAGTTTTAATTCCAAACATTTGTATTTTCTTCGTGACCTTGGGGAATATAATATAATACAATGTAATATGTTGACATCCGATTAACATGACCCATGCAAATTAATAAAAAAAGTTATAAAATTAATATTCTAGACATTTTTTTCCCATACCAATCAACAAAATCACAAAAATTACCCACGGAGTTGTCACAAATTTGGTTTGAATGCAATCAAGCATAGTATAAATTTCAATATCGAGCTCTATTAATGCATCGCACTGGGCATGCATGTAGGTGAACATATACAAACCCAATTATGATGAACCTGTAGCTTAGAAAAAAAAATGAAAAGACAAAAGATGAACATGCAGAGGGATTAGACCTTATCCAATGCTTCTTAATTAGTTTTTGTCAAAATATATAAAAATATATTAAATAATATATTTTATAATGTATTAATATAATATATTAATTTTTATTGATGTAAAATGATTTTATATAATTTTACAATGATGTAAAATTATTATAAAATGATTCTATACTCATGTAAAGTAATTTTAAATAATTTTATATCAATATAAAATAATCATAGAATGATTAATTTGTATTGATGTAAAATAATTTATGATATACTGTTACAAAATTAATCATAATAATTTTAAATTGATATAAAATAATTTTAAAATAATTTTAAAAAATATAAAATAATTTTAAATAATTCTACACCGATCGACGATGATTCTACTATAATATATTACATCTGACATATTTTAAGATGCACCAATTTTTATATTTCGATATCCACGCCCTTAATTTATTTTTCTTAGGTTAGACCAACGACCATACATGGTGCGTTTATGATCGATCCACATCCATTTCCGTAAACGATCGACGAAAGGTACCTTCGACTAAAAGGACGAACCATTCCTGTTCTTGCGTACACACGCCAACGTGGTCAAGTCTGGTGCTCTCTCACCGTCGACTGCATTCTTACGATATGTGATAGATCTCACTTGATTAAAAAAATTGGCATCGGGCTTCTATAATTACAAGTTTGACCTTTCCGTTGTTTTTAAATTTTTATTTACTTTTGATAAATCATAACTTCAGCGTAGATTACCAAACACATGTATTGTAATGCATGATCCCACTCACCTTTCCAAATGTTAAAAGTTAATGTACACGGTGATCTTTAATGTTGATAGTTAATGCATAAGGTGAAGATATCAAAAATGTAATTGTGAGATCTATCGCTAAGTACAAAAAATAACTCTACTATATTACAAATGGAAAGATCAAAATATATATATATAATAGTTAAAAATTAAAATATATTAATTAAAAATAACTTTTTTTTAATAAAAAATAACCCTCCAACTTGAAGATAATTTCTCACTACTAAGAAACCTACGTATGCCAACTAAAGATCAAAACATTACGCATGTGCATGCATGCATGTGAGTGTGTGAAATGCCTCCATGGAACGCCTATTTACATATTGATAGAATATCAGCAATCAACGTTCCATTGGTGTTTCTAACGAATGGCGCACTCAGATGGAAGGCTTCTTTGCATATATATATATATATATATATATATATATATATATATATATATATAATCCTTTTGTTGTTTGTAAAATCATGTATGGCTATTATTTTCTTAAGTAAAATTAATATTACGATATTACAAGAGTTAGTAGTTCTGAACTCGTCTTTTACAGGGTTACACATGAAGCCTTACAAGAAATTAGTTGTTATTTTTCTATTAAAAGTTGTATACATTACTCTTTATAAGTAGCTAACATACTTTTTATTTTTTTTAATGGTTTTTATCTTTTTATTGTGACAATTCCATCAGACCTCATTTTTATTGATAAACTTTCCCGCGCTTCACTATGAAAATATATATACGAATAGTTCGAAATAATTTGTCTTTTATTTTCCTTGGTTAAATAAAAATCAAACGTGTCATTTTTTAGTTAAGTTTTGGATTTAGCAGATTTTACGTTACTACCTCTCAAAATACAATAATTTTAAAAAATATAATAATCTCACTATGAAGCTTTTTAAACAAATGGAACTATCAAATATGTCAAAATAAAAAAATTCAATTAATTATCATAACTTTTCTTAAATGAAACGAACCTTATTCAAATCCAACTCAACCCCAACAAATTTTGGATTGGAGTTAATCTTCAAGGCCAATTCTTTTGCCACCCAATTTTTTTTATTTTGCATATTCCGATCAACTGTGAACACATCTTTTCTGGTTTCACCCTTTTTATCCGTTTAGTTCTTTCATTGCTCATGCAAAGAGACATGAAGAAAAAATATCAGTAGAGAGACGAGGGGATGAGGAGAGGAGCTTCGGAGAAGAATACGTCTCTACGTTGAAGAATAATATGAAAAGGTTAAAAGGTAGGGAAATGTATCTGTTGACGGAAAATGTAATGTGGGAAATTTTGTAGATTCTATTATCGTGTTTTATATAGTGTTGTGAATGTGGTTTCATTTGATAATTTATATTTAATGTAAAGAATTAAAAAATGTAAGATTGTTACGTGATGGGATTCACTATATTCAAAAAAATCATTACACTATTTTAATCTAAAACGTACAGATGATAAATAATTTTGCACTAGTGATAAATTATTTTAGGTATCTTTATACTGATGCAATCTCATTTTACATTTGTGCAAAATTATTTCAAGTGTGGTTTCACCCGTGTAAAATGATTTTAACCTATGAGTTTAGGATTTAGATTTATGAAAAGTGATTTCACGTATGAGAAGTGATTTTTCACTTGAAAGATGATTTTTCCACCTTAGGGTTTATGGTTTAGTAGTTAGTGTTTAGGATTTAGCTTCGCTTTCCTTAAAATCACTTATTATAGGTGAAGAAATACTTGAAATTTAATTTTTCACCGGTACAAAAGTAA
This sequence comes from Thalassia testudinum, assembly GCA_037157565.1. Lineage (NCBI taxonomy): Eukaryota > Viridiplantae > Streptophyta > Magnoliopsida > Alismatales > Hydrocharitaceae > Thalassia > Thalassia testudinum. Next base: position 21,103,090 of record JAZHRO010000013.1, read on the forward strand.
GATTGCACCGGTGTAAAATAATATTGCATCGGTGCAAAGTAATTCAAAATAAGATTGCATCGGTGCAAACTTATTTCACATCAGTGCAAAATTATTTTGAAGGTAAAAAGTGATTTTGCACTGATACAAATGATTTTGCATTGATATAAAGTGATTTTAATGGTAATTTAAGTTATTTACATCAATACAAAAGTGATTTGTTGATTTCAACAGTGTTAGACCCCATCATAGATTAGTATTCTTTTTACATAAAAAAATATATATCAAATAAGGACCACATTTAGATAACTATACATCAACATTTACGTCACAATATGTATTTTTCAACCCACATCCTAGGAAAACTTACAGATAAACAAGTGGAAGAGGTATTTTGTCCAAGAAAATTAAAATTCAAGGTTGGCGTTTCCGTTTTGCAGTCTAAGTATTCTTGATAGCACAATGCTTAATCCTTGCATATATATATATATATATATATATATATATATATATATATATATATATATATATATCAAAGAATGCTTAGAACGTTCCTCTTAGTTTATTCATTGGCAACGCTACTTCCTACTAAACAATCAGGTTGCTAAAAAGGAGGGGAAGCAATCCCGACTCCCAGGGTGAGAACCAGACGTCACCCGATTCGACTCAACCCAACAGGACCTCGCTTGTTGGCCATAACGTGGCAAACGATGAGAAGGTTAAAATTAGCTCCTTATTCATTATGATTGGGTCTTTTTGTTGTATTTACTTACAACAACAAGAAAGATCGAGCCACCTTCATTTGACACAAATGTTGCACTTTAATTGATGCAGTCTCCAGACATATCTAAGGTGTATATGTATGCATTGTACAAAAAAGATTACCCACGTGGAGTGCTACTTATATCCGTCTTCCATTCAAGTTAAGAAACACGATTTAGTTTGTAATTTGAGCGTGAATAATCAAAAGCGCACATTGCATGCATGAACAGTCAAAAAGGTTCCATTTCGGGACACATTCGGTTGGACGTGTTTTAAGATGAGACTTTTCAGAGGAAACCACCAAGAAGACGTTAGCTGTTGACCGAAGGAAGAAAGTCGTAGGTTCTAACGACTACTCGGCCCCCACGTGCAGTCTCCGCCGAAGATGTTAACCCAAAGCCACATAATTTTTGTGGTAAAAACCAAAAGGAATTTTAACACAGTTGTACCTGTAAATATTCATTATTTGCTTAGCTGTATATTTCATATTTATGCTTATGTCCTCGTAAAGTTGCGTTGATCACCATAAAAATTAGCCTCGCAATTAAGTCAAGTCAAATAAGTTAAAAATTCAAATCTTCGTCCCATGGTAGGAGTCCTTTTCCGGGAGTAGACTTAAACCGTTGGTGCAAATAATGTTGGACGGTTTAACATTCAAAAAAAGACACCTAAATGATGATATCAACGATTAAGAAATAGAAAATTTCATGAATCCACGATATTTGCATACGAATTTGAAAATAGTAGCACGTGAGATAAATGAGTGGCAGTACAAAAAAAAAAAAAGTAATGGGGTGGTCTTAGGATGTATAGGTCGTGGAAAATTAGAATAAATCAGTGCCTTTCGAATTGGAAAGGACACAAGAAATAGAAACGAGTCCTGGGGGTCTTGAAATAGTGATCTAATGCTTTTGTTGCTAGGATTGGAGTCGCCAAGCAACACCATGCGCCACATGCCCTCACCACTACCCTTCGCCATCTCATCATCTTTGAACACCACCGAACTTGTCGCAATCTCGCCAGCACCACCCTCTTGATCTTCGCCAGCCGTCGCCACCTTTCCTGGGAAACCCTTGGTAGGGTTCCTTTCCCCTTCCACGAATGGGGAAAGTCTCTCTCTCTTTAACTCTACCCAAGATAAGTCCCGCACTCTTTTCTAGCTCACGCAATAGGCATCTCACGTTCTTTCCTTCTCAACGGCCCACCTTCGTCTAATTACTTTTTTTAAGAAAAACAAAAGCCTTCCTTATCTTTATCCCATGCCCATTAATGTTTTTGTAAATGAAAAATAAAGTAATCAACCATTGTTTTGAAAAAGGAAAGACCCCTCCTTATTTTTACACACACAACATTCTTTAGTTGAAAAAAACAAAGAACTGATAAATTAAAAATATTTTTTCTCCTCTTTTTCACCTTCTCCTTCCCTATCATTTTTTTTTTTTCATCACTTTCTCATCTATTTCAACCTTTAAATATACGAATAAAATGGCTACAAAATTTATCCATACGAGCTAGTGAGATTGGAATACCTTAACGGTATTAACTATAAAATGTGAAGTCATGAAATAGTGGAAAAGAAAAATAGAAGCTAGAGTAACGATGTAAAGAAAGAAAAGTGAGTACTATTATCACTACAACATACTTTATCTTTGTCGTCGATTGGAAATCGACGATAAAGGCCGTATAACCGACGCCATTAAATGACACCATTATTAGCGTTGCTATTTTGTTTTCCCGTTGGTTAGAGAACACATCTGATGATGTCAAAATAATATTCGACAACCGGACGGATTGGATGTTTCGACATCATTTTAAACCCAACGGAAATTCTATTTGTCGTCGCTTTTGAAATAGGTGACAACATTTATATGTTACTTTTTCCCGTCCTTATGCGTCCTTTTTTAAGTTTCGCCGTCGATTAAGTAAATTTGTTGTCGCTTATATAAGCGACAGCAAAAATATTTTTGCCGTCCCTTTTCCCTACAAGCAACGGCATAGAGGTGACGGCAAAAATATTTTTGCCTCACTTTTCCTAATAAGCGACGGCCAAAGGTGGCAGTAAAAATATTTTTGACGTCACTTGTCATAATAAGAGACAATATAAAAGAGGAGGTGTGGTTCTTTAGAACCTTATATGTCGTCTCTTTATTACGAGAAGTGACGGCAAAAATAATTTTACCGTCACCTCTATGCCGTCGCTTATTCAAATAAGCGACGACAAATCTATGGGTTGTTTATAAACAAAATAATTACAAAATGATAAAAACCACCTACTAAACCTACTTAAAAGACTTGCTTTTATACAAAAACAACTAATGAAAATGAAGAGAAGTTTATATTTCATAAATATAAAGTCTAGTATATAAAAAGTTTAAAAATGAAATATTTACATAAAAAGGGTAACATGAAAAGCATAACAAAAGAAAATGGATAAAAATCAAAATGTAGCTGCCCTGATGCCACCAACTCCACCTGCACCGCCCATGTTGTCGTCATCGTCTCGTCTGTAGATGCTATGATCTGATGAAGACGAATGCTCTATGAAATGACCTGCCACTCTTGGGTTGGAAAAGGCGTCTGGAGTGTTCATCAGATGTCTGTCCAGACGTCTGGATTGATGGTCAAACATCTGAAAGTGGAAAAAATCGTACGTGCTTTTGCCTTTCGCGTGCATGCGACACGCATGTGTTTTCTCTCTCCTTCGGCCTCCTCACCCGAAACCCTAAACACCATCTATTTAAACCCAACCCCCTCCTCCCTCTCAATCACCACAGCCTCCACCTTCATCCCTTAGCATCCGCCTCTCCTCGTCCCTTGCAGCCACGAGTGTGGAGAGAAGCTCGCGAGCGGAGGAGAGGGAGAGAGGGAGAGAGTGTGAGCAAAGAAGGCGAGAGCGTGGGAGAGAAGGAGAGAGCTCAAGGGAGCTCGAGGAGCCGCAGGAACCAAGGGAGTCGTACGAAGAGGAGGAGCTCGCGAAGGGGAGCTTCGCGACCTCCTGAGGCTACTGGTGTAGCAGCTGCATGCGATGGGGAGGAGTCTGTGCGGAGAAAAAGCTCACGGGAGAGTTCTGCGTACTGGATATTTTCCAGTATCAAACGTCTAGAGCATCTCCTAGACGTCTGAAGTAGCAGAAGGACGTCTGGAGCTAAAGCCGAACGTCTGAAAGCATGCTTAGTGCTGAGGTACGTGTTTCTGCACGGTTTCTGGCCATGGAGGCCTTACCGCAGGATGCTTAGCCGATTTTGGCTTTGCGCATGCATACGCAGGTGCAAAGCATTGGAAAGACACGCAGTACACCCTTCGAGGTACTTTTGGACGTCTAGATACATCGACAGACGTCTGACTGTACCCCCAGACAACCGGAAGGAGAGTCCGACATCTGGGACTTCCCTCAGACGATTGCAAAGGGGTTCGGACGTTTGAAGAAACCGCAGGAAAGAAAGGTGGGTTTTAAGCTCGTTTAAGACGTCTAGGTCTAGTCCCAACCGTCTGATTTTAGACAGTATGCATGTTTTTGGCCCGTTTAGGGCCCAAACGGATTTAGATTTCTGCAAACGAGGTACTATTGTTTTCCATTTCAGTTTCTCTACGAGTTAGTGTCACGTATATATAGTTTTGGACTCGTTTGACATGGTTGGTCAATTGTATAGGTCTCCAGCTAGTTGAGTATGCAGGGCTCGTGGAGGCGACAGGACCTGTGGTTCTAGCCCCCATTCCTCCTGTGTTTCCCAGTAGAGTGGTTTGCCTTAATATCAAGTTTTAATCAAACAAAGTGCATGTTTAGAATAACATAATTGAACCCGAGGATATGAAATGAACCCTAGGGCAGAAGTGAATGAATGTTGCCTGAGCTACACTGTTTCCTCGAGATGCACGTTTCACCAACTTGCTAGCAATTGTATTAGTTTATTGTGTGATGCCTTTCTCAGTTAGCAAAACACGAGCTTCCTGTTATAAGAATGAAACCTGTAATGTGAATGTAAGATCGGAATGTTGGAAAATGGAACGAAAGGAATACAAGCATGAACTCTACGGGGAATTAGGAGAAGAACTCCTGCATATGGAAAGAACTTAGTAAGTAGACGGGAAGTGAGCTGGCCCTTGAATATGCGGTACCAAGGAGAGCAACTGTCCCTTTAGTATAGAGGGGAGCTAGCCGCCCTGTTAAGACCCGTGACATCAAAATACTTTAAGACGTCTGGGAGTTGGTCCAGACGTCTGGACACCTTCCCAAACGTCTGGAAATAAATTTTTGCGTGCGTACGACCGCGAGTTTGCGCGAGTGCCGCGTGCAGACTGAGCCCCAACAGTCCTCTTCTCTTCCCTCTTCCCTTGCGGACCTGCAGAAGCATTTCCCCCACGCCTACAAATACCCCCTCCTCTCCCTCACGCCACCCCCACTCCAAACGTCTCCTTCTTCCTCCAGCACGAGAGAGAGAGTGAGAGCGAGTGCAGCAGCTGCAGCTGAGTGCAGCGGCAGAGAGGAGAAGAGCAGCGAGAGGGAAGAGAAGAGAGCACACGAGCCGTGAGAGAGAGAGAGCTCGTCGGAGTAGCTCGAGGCCGGCCGGCGTGCGCGAGGTGGAGTGTGTCAGGGAGGTTTCCCGACGCTGCTGCAGCAGAGCAGCGGGCGAGTGGCTACGCGGCAAGGTCGTGCACAGCAGGAAGAAGACGAAGGAGGTTCTGATTCTGGGATTTTTCCCCAGAATCAGACGTCTGGACCTACATCCAAACGACATGGACGACGTCTAGAGGGAGCTCCAGATGACCGAGAGGTACGTATTTCCTCCTATGCTTCTTTTTGCGGATACAGCCCTGCAAGCCGTTCCGCCGAAGCTTTGTTGCGTGCTGTGTTGAGATAGTTGCGCGTGCATGTGCAGGTTTCGCTTCGGGAAGGCACGAGACACGCCCTCCCACGCGGTTCAAACGTCTGGATGTATCACCTGTTACGAACGCGTGCCCCGGACGTATTTTAAGACGTCTGGGAGGTGGCCCAGACGTCTTACCAGACGTCTTGGATCACATCCAGACGTCTTGCCAGACGTCTGGGTGAAATCCTTTGATACGAAGGAGTCAGGCCCCACAGTCTGGTTGATGAAATGTGGACCCTAGATCTGAGCGTATTGTTACGAACGCGTGCCCCGGACGTATTTTAAGACGTCTGGGAGGTGGCCCAGACGTCTTACCAGACGTCTTGGATCACATCCAGACGTCTTGCCAGACGTCTGGGATGGTTTACAGACGTCTGAAAAACCGTTATCGTCCACACCCGCGAGTCGTCTGCGCGCCTGTGCGCGCAGACCGCATATTCGTTATTCCCTCTTTTTCTTCTGCGGCTGCAGATGCCTGCCGCGCCTTCTCTCTCTCCTCTCCGCGCGGCCTTAAAAGGGCCGCGCCTCCCCTCCCGTCTCCACCGTCTCCTTCTTCTTCTCCTTCCTGTGCACGAGAGCGAGCGAGTGCGAGGGCTGTAGCGGCGGCCGCAGTGAGCGCGGAGGAGGCGCGGCGTGCGAGGGCGGAGCTCTGCCGTGAGGGCGAGCTCGCCGGAGCGGCTTGGCCGGCCGGCGGAGGGCGCAGGGGGCGCGGAACGACGCGGAGAGGGACCTGCTGCAGTCTGGAGCAGCAGGAGCGCGAGGTGCGACGCGGGCGGCGTCGCGAGCAGAGTCCGGGTCGCGCCCTGATTCTGGAAAAATTTCCAGAATCAGACGTCTGGGTTGATAGGCAGACGGCGAGGACGACGTCTGGTAGCTCATACCGACGTCTGAAAGGTGTGTTTCCGCTTTCTCCTTCCTTCCTGTCGACCGACCGTACTAAGGGAGGGAGTTGGCTGTGCGCAGGTTCGTTGATTCGCTATCCTTTGCAAAATCAGACGTCTGGAAGTTGTACCAGACGGCGGGAGTGATCTCCAGACGTCCGGGGTGACCATCGGACGTCTGGGAGCTAGGACAAACGTCCCCGCAGACTTCTGGACGTCTGGGAAACCACACTGAACAGGTAATTCTCTGATCCACTGTTTAAGACGTCTGGAAGAAGTTCCAGACGTCTGATTTTGCACAGTATCGTCTTTTTCGACCCGTTTAGGGCCCGTTTGGGCTCCGTTTTCCGCTATTCGAGTTGCGTTCTTTTCAGAATTAATTCCTCTACCCGTCTACAGTAGCTATACACTGTTTTGAGACACTTCTTGTGTTTGATCCTTGTGATAGGACCTCCTTCAGTTGCAGTCTTGAGAGTCACGGAGGCACGCGGGATTCCCGATCACGCCCCCATTACTCCCGTTGTACCTGGTAGAGTGGCTTAAGTTTAAAATCTGTTAAAGTATGGAACCATAACTAGAATCTAGGACATTGCATGAATCCTAGGAATGAGAAATGTACGGAATGATAGCTCCTAGGTGATGCATGAATCCTAGGGCTGGAAAACTAGTTGTATGCTAGATCCTAGGATGTGGCATGAATCTTAGGATGGAAAAACTAGTGGAATGTATAATACTGCAGTCTTGGAAAAATGGGAAGGAATATAAAGCTGCCTGTAAATTGAATTCACAGCTGCCTGTTATGAATAAAGAAACATGATTGAGATCGTGATTTGTAAGAGCAAGAAACTGGAAAGTAAGACATAAGATGTTCTGGAACCCTACGGGGAAGTAGGAGTAGAACTCTTGGAAAGCGAATGGAATAGAATTGGGGAAGTGAGCTGGCCCTTGAGTACGGAGTACCAAGGAGAGCGACTGTCCCCCTGTTTAGTGCAGAGCTGAGCTAACCGCCCCAGGGACCCGGGGGTTAGGACTGGCCACTCTGTACCGACTTGTTGGCCCTCGTGTACGTAGTACCGAGGAGAGCTAGTAGTGTTAGGAGAGTACTAGCTACCCCACGGGTCTCGGGGTTCTGCTAGCCTCCTTCACCGACTTGTTAGGCCCACTAGGGCAAACCAGGGTAGTCAGGCGAGGGTGCGCGGACTGTGGAGGGGCAAGGCCCCGGTTTGGTTACTGTGGAGGGGTTGGACCCTTGTTACTGAGAGGGCTCTGCCTTGGTTCCGTGCTGTGCTTTGGGCGCACCCGTTAACGGAAACGACTGACCGCGTGCCAGTGCGGGCTAGCTACCTGTGCGTTTATCGCGCGTGCTGTTCACGGGCGTTTCTGTGCGGATTTAAAGCGTATTATGTTGTAGTATAACCGACAAAACGTTCGAACAAATACAAAGTTTTTATTACTCGAAGACCGGAGTATCCGAGGTCGAACACAGGGAGCAAATGGAACTTACCACTAAATCAAAATGTAATTGAACACTCTAATTTACTCAAAATATCAATTCAGGTATGAATGTATGCGATTAAAAGGAGTTAGGGCAAAAAATATGAAATTGGACGTCTGATCACAAGATCAGACGTCTTAAAAGCATTTCTCCTTTTCTTCTTGATTATTCTTCTTCTTCTGCTGCAGTCTTTGCTCTTTCTTTTCTTCTTCTGATCTCTGCAAAGTCTTCACTTGGCTTCTCTGTGCCTTTGCTTCTGGCTTGCTCTTTCCTTTCTTCTCCTGCGAAGGCTTCTTTCTTGCTTCTTCTTCTCTGCCTTGTTTCTTCCTCTTCTATTCTTCTCTGCCGTTCCTTCTTCTTTCTTTCTTTTCCTTCTCGCGGCCAAGTCCTTCTCCTCCTGCGTTCAGCCTGCCTGCACAGGAGCAAAACCTAACCCTTCTCCCTCTACCCGCGCATCTCTCTCTCTCAAGCAATTCACTCAAACCGCTCTCCCAGAGCCACAGCCATAATCAGGTCGGATCGTACCCGGGACCAGGCGCACCTGCAGGTGTGTGATGCGCGAGGAGTGCGTAGGTCTAGGTCGGGTCGGATCCGCCAGGTCCGCGTGGTCAGGCCGCGGACGAGGCGGGTGGGGTCAGTGAGGGACCTCACCCCTGTGCTTACTGAGGCGATAAGAGTAATACACAAAAACAACTTATATGGTACCTGAAGGTTGCAATCCCACGATGTGGGACTATCTGGTCTCGCCTTCACGCGCGCCTGCAGAAGCCTCGTCGTGCGATTGCCCCGCAGCTGCTGGCTCTGCTAGCGCTCCTTGGCTGGACTCGTTCACCTCGCGACACTCGCGCTAGTATGCAGCACCTGTAGCCTGGAAGACCGGGTGCCTGGAGCTTCGTGGGAGCTTCATCAGAGGTCGTCCATGGCGGCAGCGGCTCGAACCCTGTCATACACAAAACGCGCCTCTCGGCCCAATCAGAATAGCTAGCGACCTTCGCCGTGGCACGGCGAAGGCGGTGGGCAGTGCTGCAGGCCGCAGGTCGGCCTAGGCGTGCGTGCCTAGGTCAACCTGTGGCAGGAGATGGTGGGTTGGTCGGGGGGTGATTGTGGAGGGCTAGAGTGGCAGTGGTAGGGTGGAGTGTGTTCCTGGAGGTGAGGCGGAGCTTTCGAGGTGGTTGGCGAGCCGTGTGGAGGGCTGGAGTGGTGTGGGCGGCTCGCCGGAGTGCGGTCGGAGGCGAAGACGATGGAGGTGGTTAGCGTCTGCCGAGGGTCGATCAAGGGAGATAACAGGGGGAAAAGAGAGAGGAGAGGATGGAGAGGAGTTCTAACCTAACTGTAAGGACGAAAGGGGACGGAGGGCGAACAGCAGTACCTGCTGTCACCGGAGAAGATGACGCCCAGTGGGGGAGGACGACGGCGACGACGGGGCTGAGGCGGCGTGCGCTGGTACTGCGCGACGCGGAGGAAGGTCAGGAAGTTAACTCTGCCACTGGTTTTGTGGCAGAGCGAAGAGGGAGGGGAGGGGGCCTCGCCGTAGCCTGCTGGGAGTTTGGCCGGGCAGGAGGAGAGGAATTGGGGGTGGAACCTCGGCCAAACCAAGCTCTCCATGAGCGGCCGGGTCCGGGGGGTGTTTTATAGGTGCTGGCCGCTCCTATCAGTGCGTGAAAAATGCGCAATTAGGTCAGTCGGCTCGCCGGAGTTGGAAGGAAGAAAGATACCCAAATCTCTCGTGCGTTCGCACGAGAGATTGGGTTCACGCCAGTGAATTTGATTGGCTTTAGAAGGAAGGGAATTCCTCAGAGAATCTCCCTTCCATTTCTGGGAGAGAATCTCTGAGGAATTAGAGAGCAATCTCTCTCTCGAAACTTCGTCGGAGCTCGGTTCTGCCCTAGCAATGGCGGCAGGACCGGTTTGCAAAGAAGGCGAAGAACCTAGGGGGCTCTCTGCGAGGATATTCAAAAGATAGGGACCTATTTGTGATTTGGGTGTACTAAATTGCAAAGTAGGTCAAGATGACCTCCCCTTAGGTCCAAATTTTGGTACAAACCTAATTTGGACCTAAAGAATCCAATGGTGAAGTTGGATTTCAGGTTTGACCTCGTTTGACTGAATATTTTGCGTAAAAACCCAAATTAGGTTAATTGAAGAGCTAGGACCCTAATCTAGGTCAAACTAGGTTCCAAAGGCCAAATTAAGTGTTCTAAACCCTAGAGTATGTTTTTCCATGATTTATAGAGGGTTTACTTGCTTTTTATTCTGACCGGAACCTTATTAATTTAAGCGGGTCTGTTTTAGGGTTACCAAGTGTCTTTTAGTTCTTAGATTGCACATGAACCCATTTCTGATTGACTCAACCCACTTTTTATCTCATTTAGACCATTTGACCTGTGTTTTGCCTCTGAGAAATCCCGTTTATCTACTGCAATGGTAAAATTACAGTTTTAACCTTTATTTCATGTTTTCTTCTCAGAGCACTTGTTCCTTCAGTTAGGCCTTCTTCTAGGTTATGTAGGAGCTTTTATATTCTTTATTGGGTCAAAATGAGCTAGTTATGGCTCATGATGAGGCTCTCATCACGTGCCGTAGTCACCGTTACGTCTGTCAGTGACCTTGGGGTGGTTGACTGAGGGTAGGATCACCACGGGGGACTCTCCCGGCCAGGAGAGCACCACGTGCTACTTCTACTTTTGGAAAAGACTGCAATCAAGATCATTCCCACGAGGACATTCGAGATCAAGTAAAGGATCTGAGAAACAAATGAAATAGTGAGAAAAATTGAAAGATGTGAATAAAGGAAGTAATAGAACATAACAGCTACTGTACACTCTACTGTTGCCTTTAGTTAGTTTGCCACTCTACTCAGCGTTTTGCTGACGTGTTACACTCGTTACCTTTTTCAGGACCAGGTGTTGAGCAGCCAGGGTCGGCGGCTGCAGAGGACGCTGGGTTGAGTAGGGTCCAGTAGAGTTACCACAGTCTTTTGTACCTCTTTTGTTTCTGTTCTAGTGAGTAGTTTTTGTTTCCGCTGTACCTTCTTTACCTGCAGTTCTTGTTATATGATAAATGTTGTTTTACTGTTGTGGTGGTACCTACTGTAGTAGTTTCTTTCCTTACTGCTGTACTTTCTTACTGTTAGTTATATTCATGCTGAATGTGGTTTATTTTACTGTCTTTTGGTTACTTCCTCGTTGGACGACTAGGTCTTGGGATTAGTCGAGTCGGTCCGGTTCTCGTGTCTCGTAGGGACTCGGGAACCGGGTCGTTACATCACCAGACGGCGGAGAGCGTCTCCGGACATTCGGAGAGATAGTCGGACGTCTGGAACTAGGTCTAGACGGTTCAACAGGACCCCTGGACGTCTGAGGAGCAGCGCAGAGTAAGGTATGGATCTGGACTCCTTTTAAGATGTCTGGAAGATGTTCCAGACGTCTAATTTGAGTCAAAATGGTCGTTTTTAACCCATTTAGGATCCTTTTGAGGTCCGATTTCCGCGTTTAAGATTCCATTGTTCTTCGTATAAGTTCCTTTACTTGTTTGAAATACTTTTATCCTATTCTAAGTGGTTTCTTGTGATTGATCCTTGTGTTAGTACCTCGTTCTGTTGCGGATTTGGGGGTTGCGGAGGCACGTGGACCTGCCGATCACGCCCCCATTACTCCCGATTTTGCGGGTAGAGTGGCTTCCCTTAGTTAATTTCAAACTTAACTGCATGTCTGAAATGAATGATAGATCCTAGGGTATGGCATGAATCCTAGGACCAGAAACACTAGATTGAATGATAAATCCTAGAGTATGGCATGAATCCTAGGACTAGGAACACTAGATTGAATGATAGATCCTAAGGTATGGCATGAATCCTAGGACTAGAAACACTGAAACGATTGTATTGAATGCCTGAATTGCAGTCTTGGATGAGTAGATAGAATAATAATAATTGCCTATAATTGGATAATAGCTGCCTGTGGAATATAGAGTACTGTTGTTAGTAACTGCTACATGTAATTCCTGTTGTTGAAATTAAATACGAGCTGCAAGTTTGTAAATTGGAAAAGAAAGTTTGAATATTGGAAACACATGCTACATGCGAATAAACCTGAAATGATGAAACCTAGTATGGCTTGGCCTGAGAAGCATGAGCATGGACCCTACGGGGAATTAGGAGTAGAGCTCCTGGAAATAAATGGAATGAATCTAGGAATGTAATGGGAAAGTGTGTTGTCTCTTGGGTACGTGGTACCGAGGGGAGCACATAGTACCTCTTAGTGTAGAGGGGAGCTTGCCGCCCTCGGGTCGAGACTCGAGGGTGGGTTTGGTCACCTTGCACCAACTCTTTGGCCCTTGTGTATACTGTACCGGGGAGAGCTACTAGTGTAAGGTGAGAGCTAGCCACCCCATGGGGCCTGGGGTTCAGCTAGCCGCCTTACACAGACTTGTTAGGTTCACTGGGCAAACTAGGGTAGTCGAGCGAGGGTGCGCGGACTATGGAGGGGCAAGACCCCTGTTTGGTTGCTGTGGAGGGGTTGGACCCCTGTTACTGAGAGGGCTCTGCCCTATACTGGTTCCGTGCTGTGCTTTGGGCGCACCCGTTAACAGAAACGACTGATCGCGTGCCAGTGCGGGGTAGCTACCCGTGCGTCTATCGCGCGTGCCGTAGTCACCGTTACGTCTGTCAGTGACCCTGGGGTGGTTGACTGGGTGTAGGACGACCACGGCGGACTTTCCCGGCCAGGACAGCACCACGTGCTACTTCTACTCTTCGGAAAAGACTACAATCAAGATCGTTCCCACGAGAAACACTCGAGATCAAGAAAGAGACCTGATAAATAAACAAAGTGATGAAAGAAAGAATAATTAGTTAAATAAAGAAAGAAATTGAAAAACAACAGCTACCTGTCCACAATTACTATTTTTCTTAGTTAGCTTGTTGCCACTCTACTCATTGTTTCGTTGACTTGTCGTATTTACCACCTTTTTAAGGACCAGGTGTTGAGCAACCAGATCCTACGGCTGTGGAGGGTGCTGGGCCTAGTAGAGCCTAATAGTTGTACTTGTGTTGTCCCGTTCCTGTAGTAGTGAGTATTTTATTACACTTGTGTACTCTTTTATTGTAAACTTCATATTTCTATACCTGTTTTTAATTCTCTACTATTGTGGTGGTGCATACTGTAGTAGTTCTTTCCTTATTGCTGTACTTTTGTTATTGTTAGTTACTTGCATGGTGAATGTGATTTATTTTACTACTTTTTGGTTACTTTCTCGTTGAACGACTGGATCTTGGGATCAGTCGAGTCTATCCGATTCTCGTGCCCTGTAGGGATTTGGGAATCGGGTCGTAACACGCCCCTTTGGGTTAAGCCCCGGGGTTAGGCCTAGTCACTCTACACCGACTCTATTTGGCCCTCATGTATGTGATACTGAGGTGAGCTACTTAGTGTAGGGAGGGAGCTAGCCGCCCCACGGGGCTTGGGGTTAGGACTAGCCGTCTTACACCGACTCTTGTTAAGCCCACTAGGCAAACAAGGATAGTCGGACGAGGGTATGCAGACTGTGGAGGGGCGAGACCCTTGTTCTGCTCTGAGAGAAGAGACCCCTATTCTGAAAGGACAAGTCCCTGTGCTTTTCTGTGTTGTACCTTTAGGCATACCCGCTAGCGAAAGTGTCTAACCGCGTGCCAGTGCGAGGTAGCTACCCGTGCGCTTATCACGTGTGCCATAGTCACCGCTACGTTGCGACCGTGACCTCGGGGTGGTTGACTAGATGTAGGATTACCACGGGAACTCTCCCGGCCAGGAGAACACCACATGTACATCCTGCATCACAGGAAATATTGCAATCAAGATCGTTCCCTTGAGGAACAAACAAGATCAAGAGATGACCAGATGAACAAAAGAACCAACAAATTAGAACTACTTGGTTGAGTTAAATGAGAATGAAAGTTAATTAGTTGCTTGTTTTAATTGCATGTAAATAGCTTAATTACCACTCTACTCAACGTTAGCTGACTACGGAATTTTATAACCTTGTTCAGGTCAAGGAGTTAAGCAGTCAGCACCAGCACCACCGGCTGCAGATGGAGCTGGGCCTAGTCAAGCCCAGCCTGTGTTTCCTTTCCGTTTCCTAGCTTCTTTTGTAGTAGTGAGTATTTTGTTATATGAAATACCATTTTTATTATATCTTTCACTTTACTTTTTGCTGTACCAGTTGTGATAGCCTGTATGGTTATGAGACATTCCATTTTGGTTCTTTTACTGTCTCTGTATTATTTTCTGCTTAGTTACATTGTAGTTGTGGTTGTAGAATATTTTTTGCTTTTGATTACTTCTCGTTGGATGACTAGGTCTTAGGATTAGTCGAGGCGGATCGATCTCAGGTCCTGTAGGGATTTGGGATCGGGTCGTAACACTCTGATTGTCCCTTCTTCAAAAAAATGGATGGAAGCTTCTAAAGCTTATCATCCATGGCATTCATCTTATTCTTCATCTCTACCACTCTCTTCTCCCTCTCTACCTCTCTTTCCTTCCTCTCCTCCTCTCATCTCTGTAGTGTGTCGATCTTTTGATGCAGTTGATTGACGACACTAGATGAGACGGCACCTTTTCTCCCATACCAGGTGATAATGTATGTGCCCTCCTAGCATTATGGTCAAAACCACCGTGGTTGGATGGCATCACTCTCTTAAATGCCTCCTCTAGATCCAAAGGCTGGTGGACGTTGTCGGAGGTCTCGTCAGTGGGTCGGTGTACTAAGTGTACCATTTGCTCCTACATGTATTAAAAATATTATTATAATATATATATACAAAGTTATAAATTTTTTGAGTTTAGGAAACTTACATGTTTCTCATGATATGACTCATGAATCCACTTACGAGCCCTGTCAACTGCAATGTTACTACAGGTGACCTCGTAGATATTCATCCTACTCATTTCTATCCGATCATGTGTAACAGACTGAAAATATAAAAAGGATACAATTAAATTAGGATAACTTAAAAATTAAGTAATATTCAACTGAAAATTAGTTTCAACACTTACGTATAACGGCTCCTAACCGTCTCGATGCTCCTTCAACCCAAACAATGGGTCTGAGGTGGAGCTTTAGCTCTATTGGACTTATTTTTTCTTGCTTGCTCCTGTAGATATACACAATAAATTTTTTTATGAATTTAAGATATATGAAATTAATAAAGTAATTTTTAATCATTTACTAACCTCTGTCTTGGGATCCAGCTAATGCTCACGTGCCTTCTTCCAATCTTCAGGTATGACATCAAGAGAATAATTCTCCATTTCCTCCCTGGGTGAACTGCAGTTCAAGAAAAACTAAATACCAAATATAAATTGTTAGAAATAATATATGAAATTATCTACATAATAAAAATGTAAATGTTTAAAAATTATTATATTTGTCTTGGTCTCCATCCTACAATCTTTGTGGATTTGGGCGCGTGCTTAAGGATATATCGGAAGGCATTGGGGTCATCACCCCTATCGTAATTTACCTACATTAATTTAAAAAATATATATGTCAATCTTACTTTATAATAATTTTAAGATAAAGTTATAAAAGAAATAACTTTGATAAATAAAATTACCTCTGTCGGAGGAGCTACCTTTTCAGCTCTATGAGCATCTTCCTCCAGTCGAAGTAGCAAATGGGCATAATGGACTTAACCATTGTGCCCACTCGACTAATGAAGCCCGAGTACTTCTCCTCCTCCCCTGTGGTTCTAAGCCTAATTATTATTCTCAGGCCCTTAAGGACATGCTGGAGGTCTAGATACTTTATCTGCCCGTGTCCTATTCTTAGTTTACCTACGTAAACATTAATCATATTCATTATATATTTCTGAAGTTATAATAAATTTTAAAATATATAAGTAATTTACTTTTTAAAGGTATATGAGTTTTTACCAAAACTTGTGCCCGCCGCTAAGGGGACCACATGAACTACAAACGTACTCTCCACCATCTTATCCTCTACCTCCTCCCCCTCCTCTCCCTCCACTCCCTCCTCCTCCCCCTCCTCCCGATCCAATGCTCCATAATCTGGATCAGCCTCTACTCGCTCTGGCAAGGTATGAGAAATCTCCTTCCCCTTTCCCTTCCCCCCGCATGTAGTAAACATGTCATTTCCTTGGGTCATACAAAATGCCACTGGGGGGAGCTTGGTGCCATGGGGGTGGCTGAACCAGCTATCGGGGGGGGTTGCTGAGCCTGAGGAGATAAATCGGGCTGGTGGATGGCTGTGTCTCAGAAGGACCCTTTTCTTTTGGATTTTTTCTTAAACAACTTCATTTGTAACAACGAAAAAATGTAATAATTAATACAGTTGAAAATTATTAATGAAAATAGTTTAGCAAACATAAATAAAATATTTAAAAATTTCGACAGAGTTTCTCCTTAAATTTGGAGGTTTCTCTATAAACTTGCATATTAAAATGAAAGTGGGCACATCCCACATTAAAAAAAATTGCAAAAATAAACCACAAGGACATGCATATTTACAACTTAAAGCAAATGCAAGTTATTCAAAGATGATTCTAAATCTAAGTAATTGGTAGACGTAAGCAAATGCAAGTTAATTGCAAAAAGCTTCTATGTGGTAGGAGAATTTTTTGACAGCCTATGGTTCTATAGATTAGCCCTTTACCTAGTTATCTCTTGGTAAGAGAGGGTTTCTAGATTGGTGGATTGCTTAAAAAATAATGTGTCACAACTAATTCATTTCCTCTTTATGAATGGGAATCTAGTAAAAGTTTAGACCTAATCTTGAAGGGATTTGAATAAGGATGCTCACTTGCACCTATGCTATTTCTTGCGGTGTAGATCCTTCAGGAAGATGCACTTCCTTTACCTATTTGAGGAGCTTATTGACTAGTTTTTACCCAAATCCACAACCTGCCACTCTTTCCACCAAAAAAGAAACTAGAAATCCAGTATGCCCCATTGGTTTCTATTCTTTCAGTATGTCGACAATATTTTTTACGGAAGGGGTTGGTGGAAAAGGCAAGGCAATTTAGATAGTTGTTGGAATATCTTGTGGATGCTTTGGGTTTAAGGATTAATTATGTGAAGTATGATTTCATTTAGAAGGAAATGTCCAATGTGGAGGTGTTTTCATGATGAAGCACCTAAGATCTACAAATGATGCTTTGCTTACTAAATGGGCTGTTGGAACTACGAGGCCAAGTATCTGATTTTTGGAACGACATCTTTTTCACTTTTTATGGGTAGGATCTCAACCAGGAGGATAGACTTATTTAACCTAGAGGGGTCTTTGAATTTGGAAAGAAGTGGCAAAGGTTTGCGGAAAGTTGATTGCTTTCCTCTTGCCAAGACTTTAGCTAGGGGTTATTTTTTTCATGGGTAATTGTTTAGGGAAGGGGTCCTCAACTGACTTGTATCTGCATGCATTTGTTTGCTTTGGCTTCAGCCTTTAGATAAGGTTGTCTCTGTGGCAGGTTCTGGTTAGCTACGCCTAATGTGCGTGGGGTTTGTTGGGCTCCATCTTTTGTTTCTGCTTTAGGCTAGTGGATAGTAGAACTAGTTAATTTCAACTTTATAAATGAGACCAACTAGTTTTAAGTTGACTTGCATCCACCTTCACCTTCTTCTTCTCCACCTTCATCTTATGTTGGGTTCCTAAATGGATAGGCTTGAGTGGTGGCTTCCTAGAGTGGGTGTGTTTAGGATTGTGAGAGCGAGACGATTAAGTGCATGGCTAGTGATGTGGCAATGTTATTTAAAAATTTTGGTAGAGTTTATGCTTAAAATCTGAAGTTTTTCTATAAACCTACATAGCACATAAATGGATACACCCCACATCCATTCAAATTAACGAAATATAAAGCAAATAAGTGGGTACACCCCACATCCATCTAAATAAAACATGCAAATGAGTAGGTACACCCCACATCTATTCAATGAAATAAAAAATAATATGTTGGCACACCCCACATCTAGCAAAAACTTATAATTACATACAATTAAATTTAAGATATTAAAATTATACCTCTAATTACAACAGTCTCTGAGTATGCCCGTCACCGATAACCTGTAATTAGAAAAACAAAAGTCATTAAACAAAACATTTTAAATGCATGTATAGAAAATAAATAAATAAAAAGTGTAGTAGTAAGAGTAACATATTTTAAACATATGTACGTGATTGGTTTAAATTTTGGTATTTTTAGTATATAGAAAATGCCAGTAGAAGTTTAGGTTTCTTCAATTTTAATATGAATTTGATTCAAATAGAAATGAAACAAAGCAAAGAAATTATTACCAGCATTAGATATCCACATCTACTGCATTTGAATCTATATGACCTTCTTCCGTTAATTCTTGATATGCTTCAGATTGTGCATTAAAATGATTGTGCGATACTATTCTCATTGGTATAACCCATCCCTTATGGCAATTATTGGGAACATAGAAAACTTGAGCTGCTTGACATAAAAATGTGAATGATTCATCAGAATAAAGAATTTGACGGTTACGAATTACACTTAAGAAATTGTATTTCTTGTCAATTTTGAAATCAGTGCCCTCTTTAAAAATATCAAACCAATGACATTTAAATATGACAACTCTACGATCATATTTGAAGCTGATCTACACAATTTCTTTGATTTCACCATTGTATTCATCTAGACTAGTGGAAAGATTTGAATCAACAACAACTTCAGTCTATTTTGTAACATTTCTATCATCAATTTCTTTTATTTTAATAGTGTATTGGTAATTATATTAAAATCAGGTATCCATCGTGAGTTTTTATACTCTTTCAATTGATTAACTCGATCTCCAAACCAATCTAAGAAGCTAAATTTGGATGTTCTTGAACGAGGTAATCATTCTAATTCCTCATAGAATGGATCAATTTTAGGAATTTATTTTAAAATACATAGATGTGCCAAACGTTTGTCATTTTCTAAAATTTTCTTGTACTCTGTATAGAGAATCGACCTTCCTCTGATATCAAAAATTGATAAATATTTTTCATCATTGTCATTGTATTCCCCCTTATAGTTCTTTTGAAGTTTATTAAAACGGTTGTTTGTTTCATTCATATATATGGAGGTAAAATTTATACACTACTCCACGAGATAATCTTTTACAATTGAACCTTCTGACTTTGCCTTATTCAAAACATAATCTTTATGTCTTTTCAAAAATCGCTCCACAAGACACATCTATCTAAATTGTATAGGTCCACCGATTCTCGCTTCATTTGCAAGATGCAACGTGAGATGAACCATTACATCGAAGAAGGTTGGGGGAAGAATCTGTTTCATTTTACAGAGAGTACTAACTATTTGTTTATCCCAGTGATCCAACGTATCATTTTGTAGCGTCTTCAAATAAATAGCTTTGAAAAATCTGCTTATCTCTGTGAATGAATCAACAACTGACTTAGGTGGTATCTCTTGTATCGCCAATGGAAACAATACTTGCATATAAATGTAGGAGTCATGACTTTTCAAGCCAAATATCTTTCTCTGCACTTCATTCACGTAACGAAAAAGCTGCGATGAAAATCCATCTGGCACCTAAATTTCCTTTAAGAAGGAGAAGAGTCTACTCTTCTGGTCCTGATTCAAGTTGTAAATAGCAGATGGGAAGTAACCATCATCCTCATGAATATGTAGCTCTGGATGTATTTCCAAACTCTTCATGTCTTTTCTTATTTTTACTGTGTCCTTTAGATCATCAGTTAGATTTAATACGTCTAAGATGTTATCCATCACATTGTTTTCGATGTGCATAACATCTAAATTATGACATATTGTAAGATATTTCCAGTATGGCAACTCCATAAAGAAAATGATTTTCCTTCAAAATCCTAAATTCCAAGAGGCAGTCTGGTCTTATTAGAATGGTCGACCCAACTGTATCTCACCCATTTCTTGTAATCTCTTCATTATAACCTAACCCAGCAACCTGATAGAATCTATACTACGTTTATTCTTTGGATTTTTCTTTGAATACTGACACATCCTGCTAACAAATTTACTCTTGAACTGTGACGTTCACCATCTATGTTCAATAGGTAGAAATCTGCGATGTCCTAAATAACAGAATTTCTTACTTTTCGGCAGTCATAGGTGATAAGTGTTTTCCACATAGACTGGGCGAGCAATCTTTCCTCTAGTGCTCCAAACTGATAAATTTGCGTACGCTAGGAAGTCGTTTATGGTCCACAACAATGCTGCATGTATATTGTAAAATTCTTTCTTTTTTGCATGATACATCTTTATGCTGGTGTACCACAACTGTTTTAGTTCATCGATTAATTGTTAGAGATAAACATTTATTGCATTTCTTGATTGTTTTGGATTGGGGATTAATATGGTGAGCATCATGAATGAAGATCTCATATACAACTAGGGAAGTAAGTTATAAGTGACAATTACCACTGGCTATATAAAGTACGATGGGTAAATACTTTTAAATGGATTGAATCTATTGCTTGCAAGATCCAATTGCACGTTCCTTGCTTCTAAAGCGGAGGAATTATTTCTTTCGTCAAATCTCTTCCACTCCTCTGAATCAATAGGATGACGTATTCTTCTATCTTGAGATTTATAATCCTAATGCCATGTCATCCACCGTACAATTTTAGTTGATATAAAAAGGCATTGAAGCTTAGGTGTCAGTGGAAAGTAACGGAGAACCTTTTGAGGTTGTTTCCACTTAATTTCATTTTTACCTTCCTTATATATCTCATGTCCACATTCAGGATAGTTATTCAAGTTTGCAAATTCATTTCTGAAATGAATGTAGTCATTCGAACATGCATCGATATTTCGAGAGTCCAAACCAAGCTTGCGAATCTATTTCCTTACCTCGTACCATGAAGTTGAAAAACTATTAGGGTTATTCAATAGCTTAGCAACAAACTGAAGTATTTCTAACATGAATTTAACACAAGCTCTATTTAATTATAACCTCCAGTTGAAATATCTTAAATAAAAATGACAACTTTGACATTTTCGTAATACTGGGAGCAATAGGATCCTCAACCGCCTTAACAGCATCATAGAATGGATCACAACTAAACAGATATTCCTCATCTGTATTTATATCCTCTCCTACTCTCATCTCGTTTAACATTTTTTGTATTTCTTCACCTCCACTATCAGCAATTTCCTCGTCGATCTCTTCGTCAACAATGTTCTCATTATTTATGACTTTCTCAGTCAACTCCTCTCCATGAGCTACCCAAGTAGTGTAGTGCTGCCACCACCCATTACAAATCAAGTGCTCGAGCATAGTATTACGATTATGTAAGGAACCATTCAAACATTTTCTGCATGGGCAAAAGATATTATCAAGTTGATCTCCTCGCCTAAATATCTTCCTATCGTCATCAAAAGCCCAATCCAGGAATGAAATTACTCTATCCTTATATCTGGTGTAATCTAAACCCCGCAATCCAATCCAAGATTTATCCATTATAACCTAAAATTTAATATAAACAAATCACTTATTAGGAAGGGAAATGACTGAATGATGTGTATCTTGATTAAGATTTTCACTCTATAGCCATCCTCAAAGATTTGATCATAACGTAGGTTTACTCGTTATATGTAACCTTAGTGCAGTAAAACTTCGACAGTATCTTCCTACACTTTTCCAGTATATCCCCCAATACTAACCGTAGTTAGATTTCCTTTAACACCCAATTAAGGGTACCGCAAAAAACTAAATAAGATTAGTTGGTATACCGAAGAAGAGCAGGAAGAAGCAATCGAAATTTCACTGCACAAGGTTACATGTAACAAGCAAACTAAGTTGTGATCAAATTTTTAAGGACCTTCTTTAGTTCGGTACTTCACCGAGCTAAAGTGGATCGAGTCTTATGGCATACTACAAAAACAACACATCATGCATGTAAATAAGGTATACATACACTTCCTACGTTATCCGTATAACATGATCATAAGTTTCGATAGGCAGGTAATTTGGACATAATTTGACTCGGAGTACTTTTACCCTAGGGGTTAGAATATCTAATGTTTGTATCAAGTGCATGTATCTTCTTTAACAAGTATGTGTATCTAAAATAATATTTATAATTGCAACGAAATTGACATTAAACATAAGCAATCATCTAATAAGAAATAAAATTATTTTCATTAAATGCTGAAAAGAAATGTACAGAAATGTTATTTTATCATAACATGATTCAAATAAGCTTTGTAGAGTTCGAATTTCGACATGAGCTCAAAGGAGCTCAACTACAACCCATATGAACCCAAATAAGACACAAATTGCTAACAGACATAGGTAACTTCAGAATTAAACTAAAAATTAACTTTTAAATCCTCAGTAATTCCAATCAAATCAATGACCAAGATAAATCTTCTACGATCTCAAGAACTCATTAAACTAAAAAAGAAGGGAGATTGATCACTGGCACGCAATGTTCGAGGTCTGCCGCCTAAATCCTAAACCCTAAAACTTCAAACCCTAGTAAACATTAAAACAATTTTGAAAAAAATTTGGCAGAGTTTCCCCTTATATTTTGAAGTTCTCTATAAACCTGCATAGCAAAACAAATACTCACCATCAAAGTGGGCACACCCCACATTAAATTTTATTTCAACTAAACAAGTGGACACACCCCACATTCTAAATAAAACATACAAGTGGGCACACCCCACATTCATTTAATGAAATTAACAATACTATGTGGACACACCTCACATCTAATAAAAACCTATATTATCATTTAAATAAACTAAAAATATTAAAATTATACCTCTAAGTAGTATAGCTTTCAAGAGTACCTGTCAACGATAACCTACAATTTCAAGAATAGAATCAATTGAATCAGACTATCAAGTATGACAGAAATAAAATAGAATCAATTGAGTAAACTAAGTTGGTTCAAATGTTTATTTGATTAGTGATGTAAGATGGGAGGAGGATGGGTAGGAGGAGAGGGCAGGAGGGAGGGCATGATGAGGGGGGTGGTCAGGAGAAGGAGGAGGAGGAGGAGGAGGAGGGGGTGGTTAGGAGGAAGAGCAGGAGGGAGGAGTCGAGGAGGAGGGGATGGTCAGGAGGGGGAGGAACCGAGGAGGAGGAGGGTAAGGGTTAAATGATAAAGAACCGAATAAGGTGGCAAGAAGGGGCCAAGGTGAGTGAAAAGTTGAGTTCTCTTAACCCACTTGCAAGGACCATATGGAGGAAGTAGATGAAGACTACAACATTTTGTTGTTTTTTTCCTTCGAACAAATATTTTGATCTTGGTTCTCACTTGCACCAAAGCTAAAATACTATATTAAACTAATTTGTAGCACTAATTCACTCATGAGTGATATCACATTGATGATATTTAATGTCATAGCATTCCTATGTGCATGAATGTTATAACATCAACATTATATATATAGCATTATAATACTAATGAGAAGTGCAAGAATATCATAGCAACAATGATTATTTTTTTTTTTGAAAGGAACAATGATATTTTATAGTATCATGATAGTAATGCTATGTAATACTATATCACCATGCAATGTAACCTCATGAAATCAATATTACACAACCTTGTAGAACCAATGCTAACCCTATAACAATTGTACTATGAAGTGGTTGAAGCAAAAGTGGCAGTGTCAAGTGTAGAGGGGAGAAGGAGGAGGAGGAGGAGGAGGCCATCGGGGAGGAGCAGAAGGAGGAGAGGGCAGCGGTAGGATGCGGAGGAGGAGGAGGGGGGTCGGGGGGGAGGAGATGGGTGGTAGGAGGGGGAGGAGCAGGAGGATGGTGTCGGGGAGAGGGAGGAGGCTATCGAAGGGAGCGGCAGGAGGGGGAGGAGGGCAACAGGAGAGTGTCGAGGAGGAGGAGGGCCGTCGGGCAACCGGAGCAGTGGAGGAGGGGAGGCGCCAAGGAGGATGGGGAGGAGTAACAATTGGAGGAGGGGGGGTCGGCGACCACCACAGGGAAGAGGAGGACGAGGGGATTCACCTGAAGAGGAAGGGGCGACGTGACAAGGAGGACGAAGCGACATGGAGAGCCGGCAAGGAGGAGAGCTGGCATGGAGGGGGTGCTGTGGGAGGGTTTGGGTTTGGGTTAGGTTTGGGGAAGATGAATAGTGATGGGAGTTCGGTGCTGTGTGTGATAGATGAAGCGAGCTATGCCGTCGATTTAATCAATAAGTGATGGCGATTATCACTTCACAAATGCCCTGCCTCTTCGACGAATAGATATTTGTCGTCGCTTATATTAGAAACTGACGGTAAAATCATAAATTAAATCCTTCTTTGCACCCAAATTTTGGTCGCTAATTTTAACATACTTTTCACCATCGCTTATTATATTAACCGATGGCAAAAGTCTAAATTAGACCCCTACACCCACCCAAATTTCAAATGCTAATTTTAACCGTCTTTTCACTGTCGCTTCTTACACTAATCGACGATAAAAATATATTTGTCGTCGCTTAATTAACCGATAGTAAATATGAATGACCAATGCACGTCCATCGCTTTTTTTCAATTGATGGTGAGTCGAGTACACGCATTCACCGTCGCTTATTTAAATAAGCGATGGGAAAAAATATTTTTGTCGTCGCTTTTTAAAATAGACGGTATATCCCATTTTTCTAGTAGTGTATAATTATTCTGATTTCCCAATTATTAATCTCATTTATCTATGCCTTCCCATATTTCGACCATTAAGCTATCCAAATCAATTTCCTCGAAAGGCTCAAGGAGATCTCACTACAATATCCTAAACAGCATAGTTGATACAGTACACCCTCTTGGTTGCGAGGATGGCCTGCACCTGCTCTACTTCCTAGTTAACCACCATGGGGTCCTAGCCTAAGTGAAGTGGCGACCACAACTCGTGTGATATGTGTCCAGGGAGCTACTCTATACGGGCACACGGTAAGTCATCTCCACCAAAGGGTATGGAAGTAAACTGCACCAACTCCTCACAATAGTAACACATACGCAGTGCAGCTAACTACTTGGTTGGCCAAACATCCTAACCAAAATTCGCAAAGAGGATGGCTCACTCCTTGAACTAGACTCTACCTTGTCACACCATTGATATCATGTATAGCCAGTCATACCATCGATACCAAACACGAGGGTGACTTCTAAACTATCCTAATAAGCTCAAATTCACCACTAAGTACTTCTCATTCCCATTTTCCATTATTCATTTTATTATATGATGTAACAGATATTCATCATTTCATCCTCAATTTTAGATCTATTTAATCTCTTACATGAAATCACGATACTTCTAAATGTAAAATATGCATTTTCAACCAATTATTTCATGATAACACTTATTTGATTTGATTCACTAACAAGTAACAAATTCCCCCTTTAGTAAGTCATAACAATGGGTTTGTGTTTAATAATGCAATAATAATTCTATTATATATAATTTGTCGACCATGTACAATCAAGTATCTTAGCTATGATCTAATTATTCAAATACCCAAGCATGCACTATCAATACTCGACTGGTCTCAGTACTCAATAGGAGACGTTGGATAACATCTATGACACAACGAATGCATCATTAAATGTGAATAATGTCATACAAGGAAAAGGTGGATCCACCCTACCTAAGGCCACCAAGAGGTACTCTAAGAAAACAAGTCAAAGGTTCATTTGACTCTGCACATGCTTCAAGAATTTAAATTTGTACAAAACAGAAGAGAAGATGATTAAAATATGATTTATTGAAGTATTTGGGAGTAAAAATGTAATTTATCACTTTTTATGTGTTTTTGAAACTCACCACATCAAAGTTTGTTTCAAGACAATTCCAGTGACGAGTGGCTTGTTGAAATTGATGCATGATAGGTCCCTAAACTAGCTAGAACAAGGCAAGTATACCTTGAACCAGTTCTAATATTCTGGTACTTTTTGTCTTTTTGTTTTAGTTAGGCTTGCTATCATTGTACTATACCATGAGTCATGGTACTCTTTTCGATGTAATGATAGGTCTTAGCCTAGTCCCCCTATCTTTTTTGTGATAACCTCTAGGGAGTGGGGATGAATAAGATTAACTCCTGTATTTCCAAAAAAAAACCCTAAACCAGTTTAGACTGTACCCCTCACCTATGGATGGATCATTGCGCTGGCGGAATCACAGCTACTCACCTACACCTCACATATGATGCATGCAGTTCCCATCCACAACCCTTTTGTACACACAATCGATCACTCCCCTTGCGCACACTCTCTTGTTTCTCGAGTTTACATGCATGCTCTTGCTCGTATGGCTGGCCACGCGTGGCCTTCTCGTTAGTGTGCTTCCTAACATCATTAACCCTCGTTAGAGGGTGGGGCCTATGCGTGGAGAAGAAAAAAACAAAGTAGAAGAACAAAGAGAAGAGGAAGAGAGAGAAATTATATATATGTATATATACATCTTATGATCTCATGTTCCTCATGCAATTTCGAAGGTTGAAAAATGATCACCAGTAGTGGCACACACCCCAAGGAGGCCTTAAATAGGTCCAGGGGTGAGTCTTAGGTTTTTGGGAATGCCTAAAATTGACTCAAATGCCCTTGGGTTGTGTTCATGTAACTTGCATTCTCACATGATAATTTATTTTCATGTAACTTTTGCTTTACAACTCGAATTTTCATAAAATTGGTCTCGTTGAAAAGCTTATAACAAGAGAAATCTAACGCTATTATATATAACACATTCAGAGCACATTTTACTTGAGGGTTGACCATGTAAAGCCTTGAACCTAGATTCTAGAGAAAGATGAACCAGTCCACCCTTGTTGACCTTTAATCGAGCTAGCGTAGCCCAAAAGTAGAAAAGCACATATTTTGGTCAAACCTGGTCAACTCTTTTTTTTGAAAATTTCCTTAACTACCTTGTAATTGGTACTATTAGATTCCCTTTTTCATAAACTTTCTGATGGTTTTGTTTCATGGAAATCTAAATTATATAACACAAGTTACGCACAAAATGCATACAAACCTACGAATGATGTACCTGGGAACCGTTCCATGCAAATGACCTTTGATTCAAAATTTGTAAAATTTCTTGGATTACTTGGTCTTGTAATGAATTCGATGGCATGTATTTTGCAGAAATTAAATATCATTTGACCCTATCATGAGAGTTGTTTATAATTACAAAAAACAAAAAAAAATAGAGACTTTCCTATTCTACCCCTTCCTCACCCACGTTCTCCACCCCTTAAACTCCATGCACGTAACCCTTTTTCCCTTAGCTAAGACATGGCCGTCACTTTCCCTTCCCATGTCTTCGAGAGAGAGAGAGAGCAGCCGAGAGCGGAGAGATGCAGGAAGAGTAGCGGCGGCCACATCCAGAGGCGATGCACGGTGCGACGGCAGCAATGCTTTTTGGCATCTCGTCGACATGAATGTAAATGTAATTAAGTATATTTGCAAGAACATATATGTAAGAGTCCCTGAAATATTTGGCAGTTGCCTCTTTGAGCAATGAAGTGGGGTTTTTGCCCTTTATATATATATATATATATATATATATATATATATATATATATATATATATATATATATATATATATATATATATATATATTTTAACGAAAGAGCTCAGTCCACGTCTGCGTATTCGAGTAGATACTACAGCAATTAACCTACTGCCATGGTCCATGGGATGTACGTTGAAGATGCCAATTTGGTCCTCGTCGTCTCAATGCAAGTGGTGAATGGACCGTTTGATTACATCTAGAATAACTTACTCTATATCCCCTGTGAGTAGGTCGTTTTGGATTAGCTCAAAATTTAACGGGTGTAGTGTGCGAGGGATGCGCCTCAATTATTGAAAAGGTGAATGGTGGAAACGTAAAGAGAAAGCTTGGCACCTGTAAGCTGAGGTTGTAGTCTTTGGATTACGTTTGAGTTTTGACCGCGGGGTTAGTTGTGTGGTGTGCTTTGAACGCGTGATAAGTAACGATCGTCTATACCTCAGGAAGTTGCGTTACCAAACTTGGTATGTGCTTGATGAAGTACTAAGCGATGGGCGTGCGACGTTTGTTGTTTATTATATCCTAGATCATATCTTATCCTAAATTACATACACATAGCAACGTTTACCGGCTAATATTATACACAATATTGTTTATGATATGCGAAGCAATTCACTTGTATGGCTTGCCTTTGTCCTTGATGGACCATGTGCAAGTGGCGATAGCTACGTGATGGTCCTTCCTTTTACATCTTCTTTGCGTTTTCTCAATGTTACGTTATGATACACTACAACATCTAAGCGTTTTCTCAATCTTGATAAGCACTAATAAAAGGTAAAATAAACATTAATAAAATTTTCCCTTGACGGTTATTAAACCTTTAGTTCAAATATCTTGAAAGAATATGTCATAGCAAATCTTACTTAACATTAATTTTGGTTAAATATTTGGATAATACTATAATTATATGGATATTTAGATAAATATCCTTTTTTTATAGTGATTTCATTGTTCCCCACAGTGTGGAGGGTAAAAATAAGCTAATAATTTGGCAACATACTTGTTAACTAGATTGTATATTAATTATTAAAGAGCATAGGGCTATTTGGATTAAATGATATAGTTGATTGAGTTTCAAATTGAAAACTAATACATCTTTGACTAAAAATTAAAGCAGAATCATCAAGTGTCTCTACTATAACAAAAGATGCTATTGCCTTAATTAGGAGACAAGGCTTGTAAAAGCAAGGACAAGAAATGATACTTATGTAAGCATTGGATCCTAATCTTTTTGTCATGCAACAACCTTTGCAAATCTATCCTCACAATCACATGAACAGGGTTTAATGCCAAATCAAGTTGAAAGTCCACTTTATTCACAAACCTCCGATAGAATATACAAAGTTGATTTTCTATGGTGTAAACATAAGTCAATATAAAAGTTTACCTACCCCCAATTTAAATTAGACATAAAATAAATTTCATCTGTGGTATTTAATTATGAATGAAATTTCATCAATCGTATTTTAATTTTAAATCGAATTACAATGATAATGTTTTAGTTTTAAACCAAATTGCAACATTGATATTTCAATTTTGAATTAAATTACATTAATGATATTTGTTCTAAAAATCAAATATCATCGGTAATCCTTAATTCTAAATTAAATATCACTATGACTTTTGAATATTTTTGATGTAATATAACCAAATATCAATGATGATATCTACATTTTAAAGGATATGTGAACTTTTGCGTGAGTTTTTGTGTGAATAAATTGCAGTCCTTTG
Source organism: Thalassia testudinum (assembly GCA_037157565.1). Classification (NCBI taxonomy): domain Eukaryota; kingdom Viridiplantae; phylum Streptophyta; class Magnoliopsida; order Alismatales; family Hydrocharitaceae; genus Thalassia; species Thalassia testudinum. Next base: position 21,132,315 of record JAZHRO010000013.1, read on the forward strand.
TTATATCACCTCCAAGTAGGAGGGTTGATTTAAATAGTTGACTTTAATAGTAAGGGAGAGACCTCAATAATATAATATCAAGATGACAATTAAAAGACCAAGATATATAAAAATAAGGGAAAATTGGGAAAAGGTTGATAAAGAAATAACAAATAACTAGGGAACTCAAACACTACCATGTTCTCTTGATAAAATTAGTACTTAGGATTTCCTGGCTCATCCCTATATTTTGTAGTAGAATTTAAAGGGTTGGGATCACTGCATATCAGTATGCTATTTATAAAATTTTAAGCTAATCTGATACTATTTGTTAAATGTTTCCTTATTTTTAATTATTTTCTATTTTTGTTATTTGTTAATTGTTCATTATTCATGTAGTCCTATAATAATATTATCTAAAGTTTCCTTTCTATAAATAAGACCCTAGGGTTATGTAAGATAACAACTCAGTTTCTTCTATGTGATATTAAAGTGACGTTCCTGGACCGACACTCAACACTTCCTTTAATCCTCACACCCCCTTCGTTCTCCACCTTCACCATTTCTCTCATTTTGTGCCCCTAATTCCATCGGCCATCAGCTTCATCCCACCTACTGTCGACACATTTTGCTTCAAAGCTCGCAGCACAAGCTGGCTTCCAGCATGCCACCTTCAGTGGGGGGTTTACCGAACCATAACAAATTCAATAGCCTAACTATTATAAAATGTGACCCAATTCAATGAAGGTGCTATGGTGGTCCAACTTTAATAAAATCTGGTACACTTTATATTTTTATCAAATGATTTCAATCTTCAACTTCCATTTTAAAATTTTATCTATGCATAAAGATATAAATAAAGCTCCATGTAACGTGCATTTATCATTAGGAGGAAGAGAGAGCTACGACCCCTACACACCTCACTCTACCTGTGGCCCTATATATATATATATATATATATATATATATGGCAAAGTTCAATATAAACAAAAAAATGCATCAAATATACATCATTCAATCAAAATTCAATGTTTCATAAAGAAATCATTAAAAATAATATAGTGGTTTCACACTAAGTATTAACAACAAACTTGCTTTTTTGGTAATTGAAAAATTTTCTTCATTAATGATGCTTTCTAAATATATGAATCAATTAAAGATATATGTTGAGTAGAGTACTCTAAATGTGAAGATAAAATATTAACTGTTTCTACAAAAAAAATTGTATGTACAGGTGTAACTACTTAGAACTTATTGTAATACAAACATGTATTGCAAGTATTTCCTTATAATAAAAGTGTTAAACTTTGTATTATAAATAAAAATTGACTTGTATATTACAAATACACGTGTAGTTGTAATATAAGTAATAACTCAAAACTGTTTGCACTATATTAAAGTATTCTTTGTAATGAGAGTGTTAAAATTTCTATTACAAGTGAAACTGACTTATATTGCAATTGCACGTGTAGTTGTAATACAAGTAACTACTCATAATTATTCGTAATACAAACTTTTACCAAAAATATCATTTGTGATATAAATAGTAAAATTTATATTACAAGTGAAAATAGACTTCTATTACAACTACATGTGTATTTATAATACCAGTACTAATTTAGAGTTGTTTGTAGTACAAACTTATATTACAATTATTCTTCGTAATACAATGTGAAAACTTGTATTACAACACGATTAAACATTAATGCAAAATAATTATTTTCTAATAATAATGTAATAAATAATTATTTATTTTCCAAATACAATATACAAATAACTAAATTCATAATACAACTCGATATTTATATGAAAAGTTATTTTCTATAAATAATATAATAATTTATTAAATACATTTTAAATATGAAACGTGATTTTCAAAATCACCGTGCGATGATTTTCATCGTCACTTGAGAATACCATCAAGCGAACATAATTATAAAGATTTTTTTTTTTTTTTTTTGGACAATGGTACTTGAAAAAACGTAAGTACGTGGAGGCGAGTGTCGGCATCCTTGAGATGGCTGCTCCAACGGTTGGGGTAGATATGGAATCCCTCAAGCCTTTCAACCATTCGTCAATCAAATTCTTTCTTCTTGAACAGTAATCTACGTATCATCATCAAGCAGTTGTAGCTGAGCCGCCAGGTTCTTGTCGTCTTACAACACGTGAATGCCAATACCCGAGCGTGCAACATCAAATCTCGATTAATTCCCCGCCAATTGGCACCGTCGCTGTCCACGTCGACCTTCCCTTCCCGTGCACGGATCCTTCGCCGAAGCCACGGATGGATGGATATGGATTCCCACCACCCCCCACCCTTATAAATAGCCCCCACCCTCCTCGTCCCACCAACTCTCCCATCTCCCCGGAGTCCGGTAAAACTCGCCGTCAAACAATGGCCACCCCCTCCGACCTCGCCATCCTTGAATTCATCCGACGCCATCTCCTCGGCGACTCCCACCCCTACACCCCCCGCGCCGTGCACTTACCGCCCCCGCAGCCCCCGGCCGAGGAGCCGGCGAGGCACTACCGGGGGGTGAGGAGGCGGCCTTGGGGGAAGTTCGCGGCGGAGATACGTGACCCCGCGAGGAACGGCGCGAGGGTCTGGCTAGGGACGTTCGTCACCGCGGAGGAGGCGGCGGTGGCGTACGACCGCGCCGCCTACAGGATCCGGGGCTCGCGGGCGATCCTCAACTTCCCGTTGCGGATCGGCACCGAGGAGCCCGCGATGCCCCTGATGCCCCCGCCTCCGCCTCGGGCCAGGACGAAGAGGGTGAAGGTCGAACCTCCTTCGCCTTCTTCTGCTTCTTCATTGTCCATGACCACCTCAAGTACGTCGACGTCTAACAAGAGGAGGGTGAGGGGGAGGAGAGGTGAGTCCGACTATTCGAGTTCGAGCTCCAGTTCGGGCTTCGCTTCTTCGGCCGAGATGGTCGAGCTTGCGCTACCAGGAGAAGTCTCCTCACTTCGACCGGTTTTCCAATTGGACCAGAGAGGGATAATAATGTAAATTAAATGAGGTTAGCAAATTAACGTGAGCTTTGAAGTTTGGAGGAGGGCTTCGGGGACCGACCATTGAGAGTGTATTATATATAATGTTGTGGAGGTAAAATATGATGCTAGAAAGTGGAGGAAATTTTTTTGCCAGGAGGAGGCATATTTCCCTATTCTTGTATCTACGTTGGTGTCTGTATTGCATCTCCGAAAGAAAGAAAGAAAGAAAGGAAAGGAGTAAAGGTGATTGTTTTATTCTTTAAATAATGTACTTCCATGCAAAACAATTCTTCTGGCCTTTTTCAACTTGGAAAGCAAACATCAATGTAGAAATGTTTCCCTAATATCGTTAATTATCCGTGACTGTTGGCGAACCTTGTCGGTGGAAAGAGGAAGAAGGGTAGAGGCTTTCCGGTGGTGATCGGAACTCTGCCAAGGAAGAAAAAAAGGGGGAATACGTGGATGCATACATACGGATGTGGTATATGTGTACATGGAAAACTGGATTTTAGGATTCCCAGTTAATTTCCCGCATGCTACGGGGCGCGCGAGGGCTTTGGGCAGTCTATCGTCGACAGTTTTAATGGAAATGGTCAACTAATCAATTTAAAATTAACGACTAATTTGGAGAAGAGCAGTGGTGTATTCAAGGTTTTTTCTATGCCACTCTATCCCTACCCTCCGTATCTCCCTCCAGCAGCGCTGAGCAACCAAGGGATCCTCGTTTCACTTTTTGATTAGGGGGCGTAGAATGGGACGTGAAAAGATAGCTCAGTAAATTGTTTCTCTCTGGAGAAGGACCATCATCATTGATTTTTGACGGGATTCGAAGGTTACTGTCAAGGCCGTCGAAGTATTTCAAAAATATTTATACAAAGTAGAAAATAAAATATAATCATAAAATATAGAATTATCAATCAATCACGTGAACATAAAAATTTATTGATGGAATTTCATCTTTAATAGGTGTATGTTTAGAGAGAAAATATAATTAATCCAACCTCAATATCCACTATATTTGAAAATGATAATGAGATAGTATAGGTTGAAGAGTCTTTGGGTTATCCCATTGCATCTTTGGCCCCCCTCTTCCATCATGTGTAGGTAGTAGCCCATTTAAATAGTATAAATTGTGAGAGGTTACACATTTGAAGGTGTAACCTCTAAAATAATGGAAAGTTATTGAAAAAATGAGAGTTATTACATTAACTTGTAATTATTTGATAGTCCACTCCTCTTCGCATTCCCGTATAGATCAAATCTAAGCAGGTTCTATCAGTCTGATCATGAGTCAATTGAACTTAATTATTATGTGAGAATAATTTCTTCCCTTGACAATTTTTTTTTAAAATCATTGACAATGTCGCTATCGTTATCAATTACAAACTAGTGATGGTGGTTCACACTAAAATCATCCAATAATCAACTCATAAAATAACTTATAATTTCGATGGTAACAGCAACGTGATTGGCATTACAATCAGACTATTATAGATGATTATAATAAAAATCATCGAGAATTATGCCAATCTTGACCGTTGTAAAATAGTTGAATGCGGATCATTGGAAACAACATATTTTCTTATAACGATAGAGTCAACTTCTCGCATGATTTTGGATCATCTCTAGCCCATGCAAACCCCACCACACCCCCTCCCTCGGTCGGGATGGAGTTAGGGCCTGCATTAGGGCCATTGGATGGCTATCGGATTCTTCCAATTACTAGAGAGGATCCTCGCAGCACTTTTCTTATATGTACTTGACCAGCGGTTACCACAATAATGTAAAATCACTAAAAATTAATTTAACAAATCGTATGGCGAGTCCTTTTTTAGTAAAGAATATCGAAAAGGTCACATGATTTTGCTTTTCGAATAATCAACTTAACGAATCGAAAAATTAATAAAAGGTAAAAATAGACGACAAACTTAGCGCCCCCGCTTAACATGTAGAGGCTTTTGTTATCCTCGATGGGCCCTGCTGCCACCTTCGAAAATCGACATGCTCAATCTCATGCTTGAGATCGGACATCGATTTTTGGCTCTCTTAATGTTGGCTTGAACGAATTGCATGACATGTAGGATTTCTACATTAAAAATGGTCCAAAAGAATTAGCGTATTGGTCAATTGCAATCTCGCACATCACACCTTACAAAATCACAAGTCGTTGAACACAAGCACCACACTGACATTTAATGGGAAGAAATTTCAAGGGTAGGTTATATTTTATTTTTTGAGGCAAGGAAACTTCATTCATTCTTGGATAAGGACAATATTGGCCAAAGAGGTGGGAACACCCGCATCAGACCATTCCCCTTATCTCCCTTGTTTGGAACATTCAGCTGCGAGGGAGTGGGCAAAAGAGACCTTGCCTCTAGAAACATGCAACAAATTTACAAGTGTCTGTTTGGACAAGGTGTTTTGACAGCTAAGGATTAAACCCTTCTATCGCCAAAAAGGGGAAATAAGGCCTAAAATCATAGAAACTACTGTCAAGTAGTCGCTGAGGAGGTGAATCCAGTAGTAGTCGTAACTTGTGGCTAGCAGCAAGCCTTGCTCAATGGCAAGACATTCAGCATGGGCATCATCCTCTACATGTGATGAAGAAGCTTTGGTTGCCAAGAGGTGGCTCTCAGGCATGATGTCAACTGCCGCTAGAACAGCAAATCCATCTTTAAATGCTGCATCAACTTGAATGATGTAATGACCCAAGTCCCATTAAGCGACGAAATCTAGGTCACCGTGTGCTAACCACTAGAATAATTTGCCCACAAGATTACAGTCACCCAACACGAAACCATAAAATATAAATATAGCCAATAAACAATCATATTCCAAAATTTAAAGGAACATAAATTGAATACTAACCGGAAGATTTACCGTAGTATATAATCCTAAGGAGATGTATAACGAAAATCCCCTTGTAAACTACTAAGTATACTTGAGTATGAAACCCAAAAACACGTCAGTAAAAATTAAGTATAATAGAAACAATAACAACAGAGTGTAACAGTAACTAAGCAAAATAAAAAATGGGTACTATAGCTTTAATTAATCCATTTATTAAACACCTCCTTATCTGATTCCGTTCCTTAGCTTGGAAGTCCACAATTTACAATTTATCAATCAATGTTTTAGGACTCGAAATGATTTTATGTAACTTCTTGCAATGCAAAACCGGTATGAGCAACCCTCCAAGTTGGGAAGATCACTTATACCCACCAAATTGCTACTCTCCATTACCCTGTGGTTATTATGAAGACGGATGGCGGCTACGTCATGTAGTGTAAACACATACAAACGCTATGCACACTGAAATACAGACAACTAATAACCCATCCACCCACTGAGAAAGAAACTACCTCCAAACCCTCGAGTCCTACAATCTGCTATCCCAATTGCCGCTAAGCCTAACTAAAGAGTCGTAGAGAGGTTAGCAACTCCATAAACTAGCCCAAAATCGGTCTAGTAGACCAAAGCTACAGCCAAATCTGGTGAGTAACGGGCTGAAACCATTTATCTGATTCCTTTTATTTTCCGACAAATCTGTCGTATTAATTATTTGATCATTTCCAGATAACTATATCTTTTGTTCTTGTTAAATCCAGTCATATTTCCATATTCTTAAGTCCAGGATACACATGTATTTATATTACCTCTAATATTGTCAGTTTATAGATAATTTCCATATTATGATGGTGATTCCATACCATTTACCAATTACAAACTCGATGGAACTGATTTCACATAGATCCGAAAATCTTTAGAAATTTTAATCTCCGATTGCGGGATTAATAAATTTTTCATTATCTTCCATCCGTTTATTAGAGGTATTTCTGAGTTCATGACAGTTGTCTCATATTATTCGTTTAATAAAGAACATCGCAAAACTTAATTTATCATATTCATATTTAATATTCAAGAACCCTCAAAATAACAAGAAACATGAAAATAGATTCCAAACTCAAAAGAGGTAAGAACACACACTAAATGATGTACTACACAAAGAAAATCACCATGTAGCCAAAACACATGGGAAAGAGAGATATTACTCTACCTAACATAGGGTCAAGGAGTACTGCATACGTGCCCTTGATCCGTGCCTCAAAAATTGGAGTAGAATCCGCCTGATCCAACCGTATGGATGTGTCCAACACATTTAAAAACCTCAAGATTGGATTTTGGATCACCTAAATCTACCTCCGAATGACCTCAATCTATGGGAAATAAAGACAGCCATCAGATTAAACTAAAGAACTCTACTCCTTACAAGGACTGACTGAAATGTAGTATTTATATCTTATGAATTTTAGGATGCAATTTTTGCACCCTTCGAACTAAACCCTCTCCTTCTCCTTCGCTTCTTCTGTCTTCGTTTTTTCTTCTCCCTCATGCGGACGTGACCCATGCACCAATGCACGTAAGGACCCTTGGTCTACGTCCGCCGCCGACCACCGGCCACGACCGATCCTCCAACGGCTCGTTGGTGCTTTGCCAACCCTCCAGCCATCCTCCGGTGGCCGCCTAAGGCCCTTCCTCTCTTCTCCTTCCCTTGGGTTCTCCTCCTACATGCACCCACCACCGACTCCGCCGCTGCCGCCCGACCGGCCATCGCCCTCCAACCACTCGCCGGACATGGGGAGTTCCCCTGCTGACTTCCTCCTTTCTTTCTCTCTTGCCATCTGTCTCCCCCTTCCTATCTTCTTCTTCCCTTGCACCCATACATGTAGGTGTATGCAGGGGCGGACCCATGCCACCGCCAATCACGACTCCTTCGATGACCCACCATCACCGGCGGCCGTCGCCACTGTCTTCCACACCTCTCCTTCACCGATCCTTCTTCCTTCCTCTTTCTCCCCTCACTCCTCTGTTTATCTCCTTCGTTCTTCTTCCCTGCGTGTTGGATGTAAGACCCAACACGTCGCCGCCACGTCCTCTCCTTTGACGTCATCGTCTCCGGCCTGCTCTCCTTTCTCGCTCTCCCCTTCTCCGCCGCTCTTTCTTTCCTCAACGGCAAAGGATGGTCGCATGATACCTCGTCGTTTGATCTCGTCGTGCGACGGTGGCCGTGGTCGGTCCCACGACTGCAGCCTTCCTTCCTCGAAGCCCTCCGCCCCCTCTCGTTCTCTCTCTCTCTGTCGCTCTCGCTTTTGAAGCCGAGGGTGGCAACTCGTTGTGTGCCTCCTACGCATTTGGGTAGGGATGCCTACATATAGAGGAGGAGAAGGCCCTCTTGGCGGTACGAAGGGGTATGCTCTGTTAAGATAAAAATGGAGATAGAGAGAGAAAGGAAGAGAATGATGGAAAAAGGAAATTTTATTCGGTGGTTTGTTGTAATAGAATAGCATAATTTAATAAATCAATAAATAACTAACTCTACGTAATTGTATATATCTATCTTACAATCATTAATTAACTAAAATTTGTGTTTACTTATTTTTCAAGTCTTTATAGCAAACGAACTTCAATTGGTACGAAATTACAATTATTGGAAAGCTGACTATGGGGAAAATTTGATGATGCTAAATTCAACGTATTTTGGGTATATTTTTCAAGGGTCAACTAAGTTTGACCAAAAATATAATTTTCTTATTTTTGAAGTACAAACTCGATTTACACTTCCAATGAGCACCGATAGGTTCGTTGTAGTAGGCTTAAGTCTAAAATGACTATAGAATCAGGGTTTGGGGCTTTACAGATGATGATGTGAGGTTCTTGCAGATAGGTTTGAAGCAACGGTGTATTGGTAAAATTGCAGTCTAACATTTGATCACTCAAAGGAGAAATGGGAGCAGCAAGATGCTTAACATAGTTCATGATTTGAATTGGACTGGGTGGGCCATTTCCATATTTAGCTTCACATCTCGCTCTCCATATTTGATAGAGAGTACAGTAACCGAGGCTTCCATACTCATCGAAGATAGTTTCATTTTTCAACAAAGTCTGAATGAACTGGTTTATCTACTGATAGAGTTCGGTGGTATAAATACCTATATCGATCCAAATGGCTCTAGCAAAAGGGAAATGAAGGAACAGGTGGTCTAGAGATTCCTCTAAGTTTTGGCCCAATGGGAAAGAACCATCACCCCTCAATCTGCTGGCTATGAGTTGACCCACAGGGAGAGCACCTTTAAGAATTCGCCAAATTAGCACAGTAACTGTTGATGGAAGGCTCGTTCTCTTCCATAGTGCACTGAAGGGGAAGTCTTCAGTCTGATTACCTCTATCAGCACAAATATGCAAATAGGCAGATTTAATAGAGAAAATGCCCTTTGGATGGGGCATCCAAACCAACATATCAGAGAGATCTGTATTGGCCCTTAGGTTGGAGATTTGCACTACATCATATGAAGTGAAGCATTTAGTTATTGTCTCCTGATTCCAAGTGCCATCTTGATTTAATAATTCATTTACATAGAGGACAGTGGGCGAGGAGTCGTTCGAAGGCTATAGTAAGTGATTGCCAACTCAACAATCTTCCCATATGAGTGTGTCCTGACCATTCCCTGTAGCCTTCCCTACATAAGGTTCCATAGATTTTTTACATGACATAATGGCCTTCCAAAGGGTAGTAGTGTCTCTTGTTTTATTGTTGCTCCAAATTTGCTTATGAGAGTAATATTTTGCTTTTAGAGTGGTGCCATGAAGGAAGTAGGGTCATTTAGCAACTTCCATATAAGTTTTTGTATATAAGCCTCATTAACATCCTTCGTTAGCCGAATCTCGACTCCCCCCATCTGCTTTGGTAAGGCAATTCTCTTCCTTGCCTTTGGACAGTGTTACAATCCGGTTCCCGAATCCCTACAGGACACGAGATCGGATCAACTCGACTGATCCCAAGACCCAGTCGTCCAACGAACAAGTAACCAAAAAGTAGTAAAATAAATCACATTCACCATGTAAGCAACAAACAGCAACAAAAATACAGCAGTAAAGAAGTAAAACACTACAGTGAAAGGAGACTAGCTGAACCCCGGGCCCGTGGGGTGGCTAGCTCTCTCCCTACACTAATAGCTCTCCCCAGTACTATGTACGCTAGGGCCAAAAAGTCGGTACAAAGTGGCCAATCCTAAACCCGGGTCCCAACCCTAAGGCGGCTAGCTCCGCTCTACACTAAGCGGGGGGAGACAGTCGTTCTCCTTGGTACTCCGTACTCAAGGGCCAGTTCACTTCCCCATTCACATTTCCAGTTGTATTCCATTTATTTCCAGGAGCTCTACTTCTAATTCCTCGTAGGGTTCATGCTCATGTTTCTCAAGCCAAGCCATACTAGGTTTCATCATTTTAGGTCTATTCGCAGGTAGCTCGTGTTTCCAACATTCAATCTTCCATTTCCAATTCATATACAAGTAGCTCATATTTAATTGCAAACAACAGGAATTTACATGCAACAGTTGCTAACAACAGTACTTTACATTTCACAGGCAGCTGTTATCCAATTACAGGCAATTGCTATTATTCTATTTACTCATCAAAGACTGCAATTCATACATTCATACAACTATTCCAGGGTTTCTAGTTCTAGGATTCATGCATATCCTAGGATCTAACATTCATTCCAGTGTTTCTAGTCCTAGAATTCATACCATACCCTAGGTTCTAACATTCATTCCAGATATGCATTCATGTTTGTAATTAAACTAGGGGAAGCCACTCTACCAGTAAACCCAGGAGTAATGGGGGCTTGATCGGAAGGTCCACGTGCCTCCGTGATGAGAACCTCATCATGAGCCATAACTAGCTCATTTTGACCTAATGCAGAGAAGAAAAAGCTCCTACATAACTCTAGAAAGGCTTGGCTCAAAGAGATTCTTAGTTTGCAAAGAAAATAGAACTAAGGGGTAAAAATGTAATTTCACCAATCCGATCTGAAAATAGGATAACTCAGGATCCAAACATAGGTCAAAACAACCTAATAAGAAGAAAAGTGGGATGAAATGACTCAATAAGGGCTACAGCAACTCCAAGGAATTAAATGACAGCCTGTAACCCTAAAAGCAAATCCACTTCAATTCACGTGGTTCGAGGTAAGGTAAAAATCAACTAAATCCTCTAAAATTCATAGAAAAATAATCTCTAGGGTTTAGGACTTTCAATTTGGCCTTAGGAACCCATTTTGACCTACATTGAGAACCATGCCCAATTAACAACTTAATTTGGGTTTTTGCGTAAATTGACCGGTCAAAAAAGGTTTAATCTAGAAATGAAATTTACCATCAGAATCCTTAGGTCCTAATTAGTCATGTATAAAAACTTGGGCCTAAGAAGAAACCTTCTTGACCAACTTTACACTTTGGTCCTCACATATTTACTTTTCAGCCCTCAACTTTTGAACCCTCACATTCTGGCTCCTAACTCTCCTTCGTTCTTTGCGTTCGGGTCCCTCCTGCAAAACCTGAGCAGCGCCATGCCCCGGCGACCTTGCACGGAGCATGGCGCCGCGCAGGGTGAGGGAGGGGCCCTGGCAAGTCAATGGGGGGTACCCTACGTCGTCAGCCACCGCAGGGACACCCCCCTGAGCGCTGCACCCACCCATACCGGCCGTGTGAATGCACGGACGGTATGGGTCTCCACTTCCGGCGTCCTCCGGCGAGGGAGACACGTCGTCTCCCTCCGCCCTCCTCTCTGATTCTGCCCCTATAAATACCCCCGTCGCTCCGCCGTTCTTCCCAGCTCGGATCTGACGGAGACACCCCCTCAATTCCTCCCTTCCCACTCCGACAGACGCCCCCTTGCTCCGGCGGCCTCTCCTCCTCCTCCTCGTCGCCCTGCCGCACTACCAGCAGCAGGGTTACCTTCCCTCGATCTTTCCGCGTCACGCCACACCCAGCTGGCGCCTCTCCGGTCCCTTCCTCGCCGCCGCCCCTTCCTCTGGGCAGTTTCTTCTCCGGCGACAGTCGATACGACTGTCGCCTGCGCCAACCCCTCTTCATCCAACTTAATAGGTAAAACTTCTCTTCTTCCTCCCCTCTTTCTTTTCCCTATTTTAGTTTGCTCAATCAAACCCTCGACCGACCCGACCACCATCATCTTCCACGCCTCCGGCCCACCTCCGACGAGTCGCTCCCATCATTCCGCCACTCCACACGACTCGTCGCCCGACCCAAAACCTCCGCCCCGTCCCACTGAACCGTTTCCGCCCCTTCACTGCCACTCCTCACCTCCACATCACTCCCCCGAACAAACCCATTCCCCCGGCCACAGTCCGACCTAGGGCAGCCCCTACACGCCGCGCCACTCCTCGCCACCACCCGCACGAGCTTCGCCGCACTCCGGCGAAGCTCCCTGCACCTTCTGACTAGGCCGAGAGGCCATATCTCTGTGCACAGGTTACCCGCCCTTCGCCGCCATTGCCGAACAGGAGAAGCTGCTTCAACCTGCAGCTGCAGCTACGCTTCCGCCCAGGCCTGCGCTCCAGGACGCGCGGATTGTGACCACGCAGCTACCCAGGCCTTCAGCTGAAGAGAAGACCTAGCAACAGCCGCGAATGCCTGCAGCTTTCTCAGCTGCAGGTGCCGAATTGGGGTGGGACATTTAGTCCCACCTCGGAGGATCCTGGAGCCGCGCAACCCTTTAAATTATTTTAGTGAAATCACCTTATCGCCTCAGCACACGGGGTGAGGTCCCTCTCACACCGCTTCACCCGGCCCGTCCGCGAGCTCATCACGCTGATCCGACCGACCCGACCCGACTTGACTACCACTCCTCGCCCACCACCGCACGCTGGTGGGCCTGGACCCGGGCGCGACTCGTACCCGATTACCCGGTTGCTCTGGGAGAGCTGTCCTAAGAGCGAATTCTGAGAGAGAAAGAGACGCGCGGGGGAGGGGGGTAGCGTAGGTTTTTGCCCTCTGATGCTGAACTCTTAAGCGTGCAGGCACAGGTGAAGAAGAAGGATTGCGGAAGAAGAACTGAATCGACACTATAGCATCCGCGGGTTAAGTCGTCTGATTGAGAAATCAGACGACGTCCTGAAGACAGGTGAAGGCAAAGAAGAAGAAGGAAGGCGAGGCAGAGGGAAGAGCGGAACACAGAGAAGCCAAGTGAAGATTCTGCAGAGATCAGAAGACAAAGAAGAAGAAGAACAGAAGAGAGAAGGAGCAGCCAAGTGAAGAAACAGAAAGCAGAAGAAGAAGAGAAGCAAGAAGAAAAGAAGAAGAAGAGCACGGGAGGAAGATCTGAAGCAAGAAAAGAAGAAACAAAGAAAATAAAAAGAAGAAAAAGATAGGATCGTCCAACCAAGAAATAGAGGAAGAACACGAAGACCAAAAGCCAAAGAGGAGAGAAGACAAAGAGGAAGAAAGAAGAGAAGAAGAAGAGCCAAACTTTCATCTCTCTCTCTCTCTCTCTTTATTTTTGTAATAGAACATGTATATCTCTAGAATACGACTTGCTCCCTGAGTTCGACCTCGGGAGAACTGTATTTTCTGAGTAACAAATATTAGCAAATGATGGCAATAACTATCTGTACTACAACAACTTAAGAAAAGCTAGTTGCTGCCACCGTTTCGCCAGTTGGCGCCATTGCCGGGGAGCAACGGCTATTCTAGAGGTAAACATTCCTGTTTTTTTTAGTTCTGATAATCTCCTCTCTTTTGTGCAGCTACAGGAAATCAAGAAAACAAGCAACCGCACGACAACCACTCCGAGGACAGGTAAATTTTTTTTCCTCTCGCTATTAACCCCTAAACTCTAAAGAGGAAGAAAAGAAAAGAACAAGCAATATAGGGCTAACCTGTCTTCTATACTTAGTAAACCATAAGAAGTTGCATGTTTTCAACCCATTATTCCTGTACACTACTAAGGGTATTTAGGGGCTAACACATTCTTGCTTGAGCCCTAATTACCCACCAAAGAACTAACTGGACCAAATAGAGCCAACATAAGATTCAACATTAGGAATTTAGAGACACACTTCTTAAACAAGAATTAAGAAACCTTAAAAGAAGTGTGCCCAAGCCATTATCTGAAAATACCTATCCAAAGAAACCCTAAAATAAGCTTGGCTCTTTAAACACTTGAACCCTAAAAGACAAGACCTAATAAGCAAAACTAGCAGGTAAAGTTGACCATTCGGGTCAACTAACCTTCAAATTAGGTCACTATTTGCACTTAAAAGACTAAAGTTCAAGTTGAACCTTAAGCACCTTGCTCTTGAACTAAAATTGGTAGACTTAAGAGGTCAAGATCCCCATTCTGGTCTACCTGGAACCGCAGTGACAAGAGAGGTCAGGTGGGGGAAACCCTGTAACCCGTGGGGACACTCTACCGTGTAGGGGTCTTTGCAGGACTCACCCTCTCTGGCTGCCCAGGTAATTCTCAGGTGGTCGATCTTTCTAATCAAGGGGTCCATCTGCCCCGCACCTCTATAGTCACCCAACACATTTTTGGGTGTCTTGATTGGGTCCAACATCTTCTAAACTCATCTCTTCCAACAGTGCATGTACGGTAGGAGGTCCTTAAGACCACCCTTAAGACCTCCTTTAGAAATTCACTCTCGTCAAGGCCAAGCCTCGACGCCCGTGTTTGTGCAGCAACCCCCTCACATTATTCTCTCTTCTGATTCAGAACCAAGTTCTTCTTCTTCCCCCATCATGGCTCAGCCAGTTGAGGAAGAAAACAATCTGGAGCACCAGCTCCAGCGACTCAACGACCTCTTCCAAAACTTTGTGCACCCACCGCAGCGTCCCATGATGCGGGACCATTATAATCCTGCTGCGGTGGCCATCGAGCCTCGAGTCAGAATCCCGACAGGAGGACCTGATTCTGAATTAAAGCCCAATATGATTCATGCTATACCTAAATTCCATGGGCTTAATTATGAAGATCCCTTCCAGCACATCAAACAGCTAAAGCATTTGGCCCAAACTTTCGGGTCAGATGCACAAAATTGGAATATTCTTCTCATGAAGATGTTCTCCTTTTCTCTTATGGACAAGGCCGCCCATTGGTATCAAAATCAGACCCGACCGATCAACAATTGGGAAGAACTTCAGTCCGAATTCCTGAAAAAGTTCTTCCCTGTTGGACGGACCAACGCCTTGCGCCATCAGATTACACACTTCACCCAACAAACAGGGGAACCTCTCCATGAGGCATGGGATCATTTTCAGGATCTCATGAGAAAGTGCCCCCATCACGGAGTTCCTAAATGGGAACAGGTCCAATCTTTTTACCAGGGACTCCGTGAGGACATCCTTCTTTTCGTCAATGCAACCTGCGGAGGAAATATCATGGGTCAACATGAAGACACCGTGTGGGAGATTCTCGAAAACATGTGCGAGAACTCCATCAACAATGACTCCATGGGATTATTCGACAGGACGAATACCCGCGTAGCGACGAATCTCAGGGGAGCACACGAGACGCAGGGCCTGTCCGCATCAGTCGACTTGGAGTTAATGGCCAGTCGATTGGACAAGGTCTCGATTATCGAAAAAAGGTGGATGAGCTGACTCAGCATCTGCAGCGAGCCACCTCTGCGCATAACCCTTTCGCACAGCCTCCTTCCACAAGAGAAACTGTGCAAAATATTCTCCATCGATCTTCTCCTAGGATGGACCCATCATCCGAATCTTTGCCCGGAGGTCCTTCCGATTCCTTCTACACCTGCCAGGGGAATTCCATTCCCTCTTTCTCTAACTCTCTGGAGGTTCCTCAGACCTGCGAGGACCTCAACGCCATCCAGAACGACCCGTTCTCCAACACCTATAATCCTGGATGGCGTAACCATCCTAACTTTCAGTGGGCGGGAAATTTCCAAACCCAAAGACCATCCTTCCAACCCCGCCCACAACCTCCTCGTCCTTACCAGCCGCCTCGGCCCAACCCTACTTATCCATTTGGGCCAAATCAAGATCAAATGTCCCTTATCCTGCAGACCCTGGCTGACATTCAAAGAACGAATGCGGCTATCCAGAAACAACACAAGGACGAACTTACAGAGGTCCGAAACCAATTGACCCAGTTGGCAAACTCTCGCCAGCCAGGTACTCTTCCTTCCCAACCTCTGCCTAATCCCAATAACGTGCCCACCTAGCGGCGCGTTATCAACCCAAACCCGGGCTATGCCCATATGATTTATCAGGCCCCCTCTGTTCCTTCACCTGACGGGATAGAGGCCTCCACTTCTTTTGCAGATTACCAGCAGCAAGCTATCTTACCCAAACCCAACCAAAACCAGGCAGGACTTAATTCCGTAACGACCCGTAGTGGTAAGGAAACCCAAGACCCACCTCATCCAAACCACTCCAAGCTTGGTAGTGATCCCAAGCCTAGGACAGTAATCCAGGACGTCCCCACCCCTATCCCAGATCCACAACCTGGACCTATCCTAGAAGAACCACCCAAGATCCCGTTTCTCGAGGCCTTGACCAAGGGAAAGAAGACCACCAAGCCCGTGGCACCTGAGGAGGACCTGGTCAAGCTCTTTGAGCAGGTCCACATAAACATCCCATTAATGGATGCAATCCGCCACGTACCAGCTTACGCACGATTTTTAAAGAATGTGTGTACACCCCAGCGTAAGCCGCGAACCAAGGGTTGGAGCCCAATTGTTCTGTCAGAGCAAGGCAGCTCTGTAATCCTCAGTAAACTCCCACCCAAGGCAAAAGATCCTGGTACTCCCCTGATCTCCTGCAAGATAGGTGATACCCAATTTGATAGAGCTCTGCTAGACCTGGGTGCATCCATAAACCTGATACCCACATCGTTACTTGACCATCTAGAAGAATCTGAGCTAAAACCAACTGAGGTGACATTACAATCAGCAGATCGATCTATAAAGTCACCAAAAGGGATTCTCGAGGATGTTATCGTAAGAGTGCGGGATTTCTATTTCCCAGTGGACTTTATAGTCTTAGATATGGACGCGCCTAAAAACCCTAGGGATACATCAATCATTCTAGGGAGACCTTTCTTGGCTACCGCTAGAGCTAACATCAGCTGTGAGGAGGGCCAAAGAGAGTTTAAATTTGGATATCAAACCTTAAAAATTGAAATCTTTAAGGCCCAACAAGGAATTAATTACGGTGTCATCGAACAGATTTGTGACATTAGGATTTTGGTTGATGAGTCACACCTCCAGAATGACTCGATTATGCCTCATCAACCACAGAAGGATCTTGACCCGCAAACAGAAGAGTCGAATCCAGACATACTCAACCCAGTAACTCCTACCCTTGAACCTCACATCTACACTGAACCACCTGCTGCTGCTGATAACCCTATCCTCGAGTTAAAACCTCTTCCTGCTCACTTGAAATACGTCTTTTTGGGTTCCAATCAGACCCTTCCTGTGATTATAAATTCCACCCTCAATTCCGAACAGGAATCCCGTCTGATTGCTGTCCTCCAGCAACATCGCAGAGCCATCGGGTGGACTCTCGATGATTTGACTGGAATAAGCCCCTCTTATTGTACTCATCATATCTATTCAGAAGAGGGCGCACGACCTTCTCGTGAAATGCAGAGACGTTTAAACCCTAATCTGCAGGAGGTCGTGAAAAAGGAGATCATCAAGTGGTTAGATGCCGGGATCATCTACCTGATCTCCGATAGTCGTTGGGTGAGCCCAATTCAGGTTGTGCCTAAGAAGGTAGGACTCACCACCATAACGACTGAAATCGGAGAAGTCATTCCTACCCGATTAGCCAATGCGTGGAGAGTCTGTATAGATTACCGCCGACTTAATTCCTCCACGAAGAAGGATCATTTTCCACTGCCCTTCATTGATCAAATTCTCGAGAAACTAGCGGGAAATAGGTTCTTCTGCTTTCTTGACGGGTACTCCGGTTATAACCAGGTGGCAATCCATCCTGAGGACCAAGAAAAGACCACGTTCACCTGCCCCTTCGGAACGTACGCTTTCCGAAGGATGCCTTTCGGTCTTTGCAATGCACCCGCTACTTTTCAGCGATGCATGCTTGCCATATTCTCAGATATGGTAGGTGATTTCCTGGAAGTCTTCATGGATGACTTTTCAGTCTTTGGAGAATCTTTTGATGATTGCCTCCAACACTTGGCCCAGATACTCAGGCGATGCATTGAAGTGAACTTGGTTCTTTCCTGGGAAAAGAGCCATTTCATGGTGCCTGAGGGAATTGTCCTGGGACACTCAATTTCGGAAAAAGGCATCCAGGTGGATCGAGCCAAGGTTGATCTGATTTCTCGCCTTCCCGTACCTAGCTCGATCAGGGACATCCGCTCCTTTTTAGGGCACGTTGGTTTTTACCGCCGTTTCATTCCAGATTTCTCGAAAATCGCGCGCCCCTTGACTTCTCTTCTCTCTAAGGATGTACCTTTTGAAATCTCCAAGGAATGCACGCTAGCCTTTGAAAACCTGCGTGACCGAGTCACCCAGGCACCTATCCTACAATCCCCTGACTGGTCTCAACCCTTTGAGATCATATGCGACGCGTCTGACTTCGCTGTAGGAGCGGTCCTGGGACAGAAAGCTGACGGGAAACCCGTGGTCATCTACTACGCTAGCAAGACACTTGATGAGGCTCAGCGTAACTATACGATTACGGAAAAAGAGCTGCTAGCCGTAGTATTTGCCCTTGAAAAATTCCGATCGTATCTTCTGGGTTCCCATGTCATCATTTACTCGGATCACACGGCTGTAAGGCATCTCCTTGCCAAGAAGGACGCGAAGCCCCGACTAATCCGTTGGATCATGCTGTTGCAAGAATTCGATCTTGAGATTCGGGACAAGGCGGGAAGGCAGAATGTGGTAGCCGACCATCTGTCCCATCTTCCTTCTAAGATCATCGACCCTTCCGGACCCATCACGGAACATTTTCCTAATGAGCACCTGCTTTCTGTTGGTACTAGACTTCCATGGTTTGCTGATATAGTAAACTACTTGGCATCTCATCAGACACCGTCTGATTGGCCGAAGGCCAAGAAAGACAAATTGTGTTCTGATTCCAAGTATTACATTTGGGAAGACCCATACCTTTTCCGCATAGGTGCTAATCAAATTATTCGGAGATTCGTCCCGGAAGAGGAAATCAGCAATATCCTATCTTTCTTCCATGACCAGGCATGCGGTGGCCATTTCTCAGGGCATAAAACCGCATCCAAAGTTCTCCAGTGTGGCTTCTACTGGCCTACACTTTTCAAAGATGCATACAGTCACTGCAACGCATGCAGTCGTTGCCAGACTTTGGGCAACATGAACCATCGTGACATGATGCCTTTGCAGCCGATTCTCGTATGCGAAATCTTCGATGTATGGGGGATTGATTTTATGGGCTCCTTTCCTGTTTCGGATGGTTTCGAGTACATTCTGCTTGCGGTGGACTACGTGTCCAAATGGATCGAAGCCATACCGACCCGAACCTGCAATCACAAGATTGTTCTTAAGTTCATACATCAAAACATTTTCTCAAGGTTCGGGATTCCCCGTGCTATTATTTCTGATGGGGGGACCCATTTTACAAATGCTCAGTTCAGGTCACTGATGGCCAAATATGGGGTGTCTCACCGAATCTCTACTCCTTACCACCCCCAAATAAATGGTCTAGCTGAGCTATCAAATCGAGAGATCAAGAAAATCCTGCAAGTCACTGTTCGGCCTGACAGGAAGGACTGGTCGTCCCGACTTCCGGAAGCATTGTGGGCCTATAGGACCGCCCACAAGATCCAATTGGGCATGTCTCCCTTTAGACTGGTGTACGGAAAGGCATGTCACCTTCCCGTAGAACTGGAGCATAAAGCCTATTGGGCAGTACGGAACTGTAATCTAGATCTTTCCAAGGCTGGAACCCACAGAAAACTCCAAATCAACGAGATCGATGAATTACGCTTAGACGCGTACGAGAACTCGCGAATCTACAAGGAGAGGGTTAAAGCCTTCCACGACAAGCACATCTCGAGAAAGATCTTTTATCCTGGTCAAAAGGTCCTACTCTTTGATGCCCGACTCAAACTTTTCCCGGGGAAACTGAGGTCCAAGTGGGTCGGACCATATTTAGTCCGACAGGTTTTTGGAAATGGAGCAATTGAAATCAGTCCACTCAGCCATGATTCCGAACCTTTCATCGTGAACGGTCAGAGACTCAAACCGTTCATTGATGTGACTTCTACTGATACGGCTGAATCATCCCTCACCCTCCATTACCCTTGAACTTACTGCGCCCGGCCGATGGCGTAAAACTCAGCGCTTAACGGGAGGCAGCCCGTCATTTCTTGAAAATCTAAAACCTTTTTTCTGACACCATTGTGCACCTAAGGTTCACCCTTTAAGACAGCCGACTCCACCTCAGATGCTTGCATCTGAGATTAGAAATCGTCCGCAGAATTCATCCCGACCCATTCACTCACAAAAATATCTGTCTTAAGGAATAAATTAACTAAATAAAAATCCCTAAATCACAATGAGGACATTGCAAGTCTTAGGCATGGGGGGGTATAAGTGCAAAACTTGTAGAAAAAAAGGTTTTAAACAAAAAATTCACATATGCCAAAAACACCATAAAAATTAAAAAATTTTTGAAAAAAAGTAAGAGAATAAGAGGAGAAAGGAAATTTTGTGGAGAAACAAAATGAAAAGGAGCACAAAAAAATGAAAGAAAAGAGTAATAGTCATTAGTAAGAAGCTAAGGAATTAACCTTAGTTTAGACTATTTTTCAAGAAAAGAAATGAAAAGTGCTTGGTAAGATTAGTAAGAACGCAAACCATAGGCATTCTTGATAGACTCTTAGTACCCATTAAGATCTAGACAATCCTCAAGAGGTTGAGGAAAATGAAAAGCTTAAGTACTAGGTCCAAGGCTTAGGGAGTATTTGACCTCGCTAACTAACTTCTGGTTTACGGGACTCAGTAACCTAAGCACCCCAACCCCACACACTGCCTGGTTCAGTAAGCATAAAAAAAAAATCAAAATCACGCAGAAGCGTCATTCTGAAAAGTACACCTAGAATAGGAGCGGCCGATCAACATAAGTTGATTTGGACGAGTTCCCAGTGCAGAGAGGCGGGAAACCCCTCAAAGATGCGTAACAAAATATCATCTCCTCGGTGCTTGTCTCCTAGGATATTCACATATCCTACTGGGGGCATGTAAGCACCTTGCTGGTTCAGATTCCATGGATGGCATTATCACGAAGTGTCAACTGCCAGGGTCAAAACGCGGCCACGGAACACCATGGATGGGATTATCTCGAAATCTCAATAGCCAGGGTTCTGGGGGTTACCATGGGCGGTGCTATCTCGAAGCATCGATCGCCAGGAACCCTTGAGGATTGATGATGGGAGCAATGAATCTGATACAGACTGTGTTGAAAAGTCAATCCTAGGCTAGAATTAAAAAGAAAAAGAGAGAGAAAACTCTCCAAAACAGAAAAATTTTCTACCTCTCTCTCTTACAAAACGCACTGCGAACTGAACCAGGGCTAAAATCATTTCAAGCACGGGTGCTTTAACTACAAAGTCTAATAAACCTTAGGTTAGTTCTTGTGGGTCTTAAAAACCTTTGCTAAGGACTGAGGCTGAGGCTAGACAGATTTGGATCTTGATTGGTACTAGAGTACCTTTTAAGCCTATGGTCAGCATTCTAACCTAATCTAAGTTTAAATGAAAAAGCACTTATCTGAAGCTATTAAAGAACTTCATGATCTAGAACAAGGGTTGAAACCTTAAGCTTTTTTTTGCTAAGGTACTAGCAAAAGCTAGGCATGGGGGTATGATGAGAACCTCATCATGAGCCATAACTAGCTCATTTTGACCTAATGCAGAGAAGAAAAAGCTCCTACACAACTCTAGAAAGGCTTGGCTCAGAGAGATTCTGAGTTTGCAAAGAAAATAGAAATTAAGGGGTAAAAATGCAATTTCACCAATCTGATCTAAAAATAGGGTAACTCAGGGTCCAAACATAGGTCAAAACAACCTAATAAGAAGAAAAGTGGGATGAAATAACTCAATAAGGGCTACAGCAACTCCAAGGAATTAAATGACAGCCTGTAACCCTAAAAACAAACTCACTTCAATTCACGTGGTTCGAGGTAAGGTAAAAATTAACTAAACCCTCTAAAATTCATAGAAAAATAATCTCTAGGGTTTAGGACTTTCAATTTGGCCTTAGGAACCCATTTTGACCTACATTGAGAACCATGCCAAATTAACAACTTAATTTAGGTTTTTGCATAAATTGACCAGTCAAACAAGGTTTAATCTAGAAATGAAATTCACCATCAGAATCCTTAGGTCCTAATTAGTCATGTATAAAAACTTGGGCCTAAGAAGAAACCTTCTTGACCAACTTTACACTTTGGTCCTCATATATTTACTTTTTAGCCCTCAACTTTTGAACCCTCACATTCTGGCCCCTAACTCTCCTTCTTTCTTTGCGTTCGGGTCCCTCCTGCAAAACCTGAGCAGCGCCATGCTCCGGCAACCCTGCACGGAGCATGGCGCCGCGTAGGGTGAGGGAGGGGCCCTGGCAAGCCAATGGGGGGTACCCTACGTCGTCAGCCACCGCAGGGACACCCCCCTGAGCGCTGCACCCACCCATACCGGCCGTGCGAACGCACGGACGGTATGGGTCTCCACTTCCGGCGTCCTCCGGCAAGGGAGACACGTCGTCTCCCTCCGCCCTCCTCTCTGATTCTGCCCCTATAAATACCCCCGTCGCTCCGCCGTTCTTCCCAGCTCGGATCTGACGGAGACACCCCCTCAATTCCTCCCTTCCCACTCCGACAGACGCCCCCTTGCTCCGGCGGCCTCTCCTCCTCCTCCTCGTCGCCCTGCCGCACTACCAGCAGCAGGGTTACCTTCCCTCGATCTTTCCACGTCACGCCGCACCCAGCTGGCGCCTCTCCGGTCCCTTCCTCGCCGCCGCCCCTTCCTCTGGGCAGTTTCTTCTCCGGCGACAGTCGATACGACTGTCGCCTGCGCCAACCCCTCTTCATCCAACTTAATAGGTAAAACTTCTCTTCTTCCTCCCCTCTTTCTTTTCCCTATTTTAGTTTGCTCAATCAAACCCTCGACCGACCCGACCACCATCATCTTCCACGCCTCCGGCCCACCTCCGACGAGTCGCTCCCATCATTCCGCCACTCCACACGACTCGTCGCCCGACCCAAAACCTCCGCCCCGTCCCACTGAACCATTTCCGCCCCTTCACTGCCACTCCTCGCCTCCACATCACTCCCCCGAACAAACCCATTCCCCCGGCCACAGTCCGACCTAGGGCAGCCCCTACACGCCGCGCCACTCCTCGCCACCACCCGCACGAGCTTCGCCGCACTCCGGCGAAGCTCCCTGCACCTTCTGACTAGGCCGAGAGGCCATATCTCTGTGCACAGGTTACCCGCCCTTCGCCGCCATTGCCGAACAGGAAAAGCTGCTTCAACCTGCAGCTGCAGCTGCGCTTCCGCCTAGGCCTGCGCTCCAGGACGCGCGGATTGCGACCACGCAGCTACCCAGTCCTTCAGCTGAAGAGAAGACCTAGCAACAGCCGCGAATGCCTGCAGCTTTCTCAGCTGTAGGCGCCGAATTGGGGTGGGACATTTAGTCCCACCTCGGAGGATCCTGGAGCCGCGCAACCCTCTAAATTATTTTTGTGAAATCACCTTATCGCCTCAGCACACGGGGTGAGGTCCCTCTCACACCGCTTCACCCGGCCCGTCCGCGAGCTCATCACGCGGATCCGGCTGACCCGACCCGACTTGACTACCACTCCTCGCCCACCACCGCACACCGGTGGGCCTGGACCCGGGCGCGACTCGTACCCGATTACCCGGTTGCTCTGGGAGAGCTGTCCTAAGAGAGAATTCTGAGAGAGAAAGAGACGCGCGGGGGAGGGGGTAGCGTAGGTTTTTGCCCTCTGATGCTGAACTCTTAAGCGTGCAGGCACAGGTGAAGAAGAAGAAGGATTGCGGAAGAAGAACTGAATCGACACTGTAGCATCCGTGGGTTAAGTCGTCTGATTGAGAAATCAGACGACGTCCTGAAGACAGGTGAAGGCAAAGAAGAAGAAGGAAGGCGAGGCAGAGGGAAGAGCGGAACACAGAGAAGCCAAGTGAAGATTCTGCAGAGATCAAAAGACAAAGAAGAAGAAGAAGAACAGAAGAGAGAAGGAGCAGCCAAGTGAAGAAACAGAAAGCAGAAGAAGAAGAGAAGCAAGAAGAAAAGAAGAAGAAGAGCACGGGAGGAAGATCTGAAGCAAGAAAAGAAGAAACAAAGAAAATAAAAAGAAGAAAAAGACAGGATCGTCCAACCAAGAAATAGAGGAAGAACACGAAGACTAAAAGCCAAAGAGGAGAGAAGACAAAGAGGAAGAAAGAAGAGAAGAAGAAGAGCCAAACTTTCATCTCTCTCTCTCTCTCTTTATTTTTGTAATAGAACATGTATATCTCTAGAATACGACTTGCTCCCTGAGTTCGACCTCGGGAGAACTGTATTTTCTGAATAACAAATATTAGCAAATGATGGCAATAACTATCTGTACTACAACGACTTAAGAAAAGCTAGTTGATGCCACCGTTTCGCCACTCCGCAAACCCCAAATCCACAACGGAACGAGGTCCTATCACAAGGATCACCCACAAGAGACCACTCAGAACATCATAAAAGTATTCCAACAAGTAGAGAAACTTATACGAAGAAGAACAGAATCTTAATTGCGGAAATCAGACCTCAAACGAATCCTAAACGGGTCAAAAACAGCAATCCTAACTCATATAAGACATCTGGAACACCTTCCAGACATCTTAAAAGAAGTCCAGAACCATACCTTGACCCTACGCTACTCCTCAGATGTTCAGGGACTCTACTGAACCGTCTGGACCTAGTTCCAGATGTTCGACCACCTCTCTGGACGTCTGGAGATGCTTCCCGCCGTCTGGTGCCTCGCCCAGACGTCTGAACTGCATGGGAGGGCGTGTCCCGCGCCTTCCCGAAACGAATCCTGCATGCATCGACACAAAATCTTCTCAAAATGGCATGGAGCAGTGCCTCGACGGAACGGCCTGCATGGTCGTATCACGATGCGGAACTTACCTCTCAGCCATCTGGAACTTCCTCCAGACATCGTCTACGTCATCTGGACGTCAGTCCAAACGTTTGATTCTAGGAAAATCCTAGAACCAGAACCCGCCTTCACCTTCTCGCGCCGCGCTCGCTCGCCTGCTGCTCCGACTGCAGCAACGTCGGGGAGGACCTCCCCGACACACCTCTCTGCCTCGCGCACGCGCCGACCGACCGTGAACTCTCCGGTGAGCTCCCACGCGAGCTCGCAAGCCTCCTCTCCTCTCCTTCTCACGCTGCTCCTCCTCTCCACTGCTTCGCTCGCTACACTCGCTGCTCTCGCTCTCGCTGGAGGAAGGAGAAGGTGGCTGGAAGTGGGGGGCGGTGTAAGGGAGAGGAGGGGATTTATATAAGGGGTAGGATTAGGGTTTTGCATCGGCAAGGGGAAAGAGAAAGAGAAGAAATGCGGCTGCGTACTGTTTGCGCGTAGCACGTGCGCAGGCGCGAGGACGTATACGAAAAATTTGGTTTCCAGACGTCTAGAAATATGTCCAAACGTCTGACCCAAATCCCAGACGTCTTAGAGGGCTTTAACAACACGGGTCTTAACAGATAGAATCCCTTAGTATCCAGATTTTTCCCCCACCAGAAGTTATAAATGAGTTTGTCTATGGCTTGACAGCTGCGAGTGTGCAGTAACTCAGTAGACATTAGATATGTTGGTATTGCTAATAGGGTAGATTTAATTAGCACCGTTCTTCTAGCTTGAGACAGGGACCTCTCCTTCCAACCTCCCAGCTTCTTAAGGAACTTCCCCATGACATGGTTATGTAACAACTTCTTAGTCCTGTTATCATTTATCAGACTACCCAAATAGAACTCATCTTTAAACTCTCTCTGAATCTGCAGCAAGGACATGATAGACTTCTTATCTCCCCTCCTAGTGTTTTTTTCCAAAGAAAAGATGGAATCTCTAAAAATTAACTTCTGGCCTAAATAGTGATTATAATATTGCAACAGCCTAAGAATTTTGTGGGCTTCAAATAGGGATGCTTCAACAAATATGATAGTGTCATCTGCAAACATTAGATGTGTGAGTGTAGGGGCACCCTTGGCCACTTTGTGTCCATGAAGATCACCTACATCTAGTGGCTTAAGAAATAACTTGGACAAAAATTCAGAAGATAAAATGAAGAGAAAGGGGGAGTGAGGGCACCCTTGGCAAGTACCTCTTTTTGGAACTATTGTACTAGAAGGCTTACCGTTAATTAGGATGGAGAAAGTGAAAGTTGATAGGTAGTTTTGAATAAGGAAAATAATGGATAGCGGAATATGAAGTTAAGAGAGCAGGTTGTTAACAAACCTCCATTCTTCGCGATCAAAGGCTTTCTCCATATCTAACTTTAGAGCCATATAATTCCTTTTCCATTTCTTAGTATGCATTGAATGGATGAATTCTTTGTCAAGAATGACATTATTTGAAATGCTTTGCCCATTCAAAAAAGCGCTCTGATTTGGTGCAACAATTCGCATTAAGATAGAATTGAGTCTGCCTTTAGTGAGGCATCCTAATTGGAAAGTTTGTTGGATCACCATGATGACTTCATTTTTTAGTATGTGCTAATTTTTTTGGAAAAATAATGCTGGATAACCATTCGGCCTTGGTGTTTTTGTATCATCCATACTTAATAGGGTTAGCCTGATCTCTTCTTCACAAGGGATTATAGCCATCATCGCAATTTCTAACTCCATTAGGTAATCATCTTTACTAAACACATTTTCTACCCGATCAAACAAGGGTAGGTCATATTTTTGATATCTACGTTCGGTATCCACACAGCTAGCTCACGTAGAATAATATAGATAGTACTAAACAATAAATTGGAAAGATCGATCGGAAACTAGATGTCATGCAATACAAAGCGAAAGCAAATATGACAAATTGAGATGTCACTTGGGTCAAGTTGGGTCCAACCCAATCCGATTTCACTTGAGTTGAAAATTATTGAGTCTGGGTGGACTTAATACGAGAAGAAAATAGGTATGGGGTTCTTAACTCGAGACCTAACTCGATAAGGAACTAATGGATCCAATCCAACTTGATATTAGTCAATTCTTATGCGAGTCTAATGAATCTACAAGTTTATTAGATCCTATGCGAGTACAAAGGATCCTCTTTATTAGCTTCATCGGGTATGGTCCATGAAGATCAAATTCAGGTCTAATAGGTCCTATTTATTGGGTCCATGTAATTAGTTCACATCAGATCTATCTGGTCCAAGAATTGAACCCAATACCCAACTAGATAAAAAGGCAGTTCAAGTCCGACTTGACCCAACTTGGGGTTCAATGCTATGGGGTCAGGTTCAGATATTCTTAATTGGTTGGATTATCAAGTCCAAGTCCATTTTAACACCCCTAATGATAGATATGCTAAGAAATAATGGGGATTTAAAGGGCCATTAGGGAAAAAATAATGACGCAAATTGGTCAATTGATGAATAACACAGTAGTTTGCTCATATCTCAAGTTGGGTTGAACTTGAGAATGCTCTTGGTCATATCATTAATTTTTTGCCTAATATTTCTAATTTTGTGCCATTTAGGTTGTAAATAAGCTAATTTAAGTGTGCATATGTAGATTAATGCACATTAATAATATATGGCACACGTTCCATATTTCGCAAGTAATTCGATGCTTTTCATTTTCTGATGTCATAGGTACCCGAGAAATACTTTTGTCAAAGGAAGGAAATTGAAAGAAGCAAGAGGATGGAGAGGGCAACATAAATTTGCTTGCCCTATGGTTCTTCTATGATGGCAACCAATGGGTTTGGCCACTTGACACGGATAGGGAAATCTCCTCCATGTGGCTTTGGGAGGTTGTCTGCTCCCATGGAGAGAAGGTGGACATTTGGGGTGCTATTTAGGGCATGTCGAGATAAACTCCCCACCTGTGCAAGGCTAAGGAGTTGGGGAATGCACATCCCCCCGAATTGTCTGCTTTACGCTGATGGTCTAGAGTCTTCACAAAACCTCTTCTTTTCTTGTGATTATGCTAACACTGTTTGGAGAGCGGTTTGGAGGTGGCTTTTCCAAGACCCCCATATCCCCCACTCCCCATCTGAAGCATTTGAGTTCCCCAAACAAAATCACCTTTGCCTAAGGATGATTACATGGGCGGTCACGACTTCCATTTGGAGCTTATGGAAGGAGTGGAATGCATGTTTGCACTGGAGGCAACACTCTTCCCCTAATGTCATTATTGAGGCCATTAAGGGATGTATGTCCTTGCTTCTTGCTTGAGTTGTTGTATTTAGGCCATTAATGGAAGTATTTCCTTGATTTTTACTTGAATTGTTGTATTTTGAGATTTTATTAATTGTTCTGATTCGTTGGCCTTGAATAAATATTTACTTATTTATATTTAAAAAAAAAAAAGAAGCAAGAGGATGTCTTTTCATGGGGCTTGGGTGCAATGTTGCATGAGGGTTGAGAGGAAAGATGATAAGGAGTTGCAAAAAAAGAAGCCAAAATGAACTTTGAAATCAATTTCCATGCAAGTATATGTTTGTTTCAAGGGATATAATTATGTAACTCTTGCTTGGTGATGAGTCTCGAAAGCTACCATTGAGGTTGTTGATGGTCATAAAAAAGTTTGTAATTCGTACGAAATGTAACAACATGAAAAAAGTTATTGACCTAGTTTCATTCAATATAGGTGTACATCTGGAGAGAAAATTGATCTAACATTTAATATTTACTAATGTGAAAATAATATATAAAATAGTAGGCTGTAAAGCTTGTGGGTTACCTCCCCATTGGACATGTGTGTGTGTCCTTTCTATATAGGTGGGGGAATAATTTATAGAAGTATAACCTCCAAATCAATGGAGAGTAATGAATAGTTTTTGAGTTAATTGCGTAACCACTTTCTCTTCACATCCCCACGCAGTACGAATTCATGTGGATTTTGGATCATGAGTCACTTGAATTTATATTATGAGAGTAATTTCTTGTCTTATCATTCGGTGAATTTCATCTGAAGATAAAATTATCTTAAGATGAAGGGAGATATCTCATATCCCCCTTTTGTGAGATAAATTTTTCACTTATCGCTCCAAATACTCCACTTATCTTATGAGTTAACTTACAAATCTCCCAAATATCAAAATCAATTTATTTCACATTTATCTCTTAATTCCATTCCTTGCAAAATTTATCACTTAAATTTTATCTTGCAAAACAAAGGTAACCTTAAGTTGGTTGTTCAATCCATAGAAAGGCATGAAGTGGAATATTAAAAAGTAAAAATAAAAAAAATAATCATATTTTGTGATGTATTTTGTAACGCACGAATTGAACATGGTAGTTTCAATCGGTGTATTTTAATATTTTACCAATGGAAATCATTTTTAATAAATGAAAAATCACTTTTCATATGTAAAAAATCACATTTCAAATGAAAATTATTTGCCACCAATAGAAAAGTAAAATATACCAATGTATTTTCATTTTCAACCAATGTATTTTAATTTTCAATTGTATATTTTGATTTTCAATTGGTTGAAGACTATTTTCAACTGGTGTATTTTAATTTTTAGTTGGTCTACTGGATTTTCATTTTCGAGCGATTAATTTTGATTTTCAATAGGTATATTTTGATTTCTTCTTTGAATAGAAATATGAGTGAAAACCACGCGTTACAAAATACATTGCAACACGTAGTCCCCTACTCATATCCACAGTAAAAGGGATGCAAAGTTTTTTTTTTTAGGGAATAAATATTCCATTAAAATGAGAAGAATCCGATACAAAAAGACGCACCTCCACAGTAAAAGGGAGAGAAAGAGAAGGAAAAGCCTAACATCTTCAAAAAAGGAAGGTTACGTTCCATAGAAACAGAAGAAATACCAAAATACAGAAACAAGAAGATAAGAAACAAAGAAAAGATAAAAAAGAAGCGTCCCGTGTAAGGGAACAAGTCGGACTCCTTTAAGGTAACAAGGAAAATAATTCCACATTCGTTGATACTACAGTACTAACAAGATAAAATTTCTAAAAATCATATTAATGAAAAGATCAAATTAATAACCTATTGACTGATGTCAAAAAAAATCTTCATCATACGTGATCCCAATAATAAAAACGAAATATAAGAAAAAGAGGAACGGATCCGACCCCTACGAGATCTACAACTCGGCCCCACCACCCGCTACCAGGTCGGGCCGGCCGCAGGATGCAAAGTTGGCCATGGGCTTCGACGTCGCGTGGGGCAATCTTGGTCACGACATTGAGACAAGATGCGAGAAACATCGGCGCGGAATGGGAAAGGTGGGAGACTCAGGCTATTGAGGCAGCGGCGGGAGAAACAAGGTAAATGAGTAAAAAATGGAAAGGAAGTGGCGTGCAAGAAGTTGGGAACTGCACGTGCGTGCATTCGGGTCTGATGGGGGTTGCGTGTGGGCTGTCTGGCAGAAGAAAAAGATGGCCCATAATAAAAGATTGTGCATTTTAGTCTATCTTTTAATTTCGTGTAATTTCGAATTTGCTTATTCCTGGACCGAATTCAAGCCCTCAAGAACCCTCAAAATTCTATAAATACCCCTTTGGGGGCCTTAGATCAAGGTGGGAATCCTATGATGAGTGTGTGATTTTCGATGTTTCCAATGATATTTATGTAAAAATCACAATAAAGTTAAATATAACATGGGAAGAGAGAAAGGAGAAGGTGATGGAAAACTTTTGCATGGGAAATAGATTCTGGAGGCGGAGAGTGGTGGTTAGTTGAAAGAATGACAATTGTCTCTCATGGTACTTTGTTTTGACGTAATAGGTGGCCATTGGGTTTTAAAGCTCCTTTTTTTTTTATTAAGTACAAACAACTAATAACCATTCAAGAGTTGATGATGTTATCAATCAAGATAACAAAACTTTGGAACACATTTCTGGTTGATATGACTTTCTATCCCCACCTTGCTAAGGCCATTAAGAATACTCTTATTAACGTGAACCTTAATGCGTAAGACTATACCCTTTTGAGTCCCAACAAAAAAGGAACTTTTCCTTCAAGGTTAGCTAATTTTTTTATTCAGTATCTACCTAATCTTTTTAATCTTATGCCAAATTATGATGAATCTATTATCAAGATGGTCCACGAATATATGGATCACTAAACTACCTTCCAAATTAAAATGTTTCTCTAGAATCTGGCTCATGGTACTCTTCCTGCTAAAACTACCTAAACCATCTAAATAGGATCATTCCTATTTTTTTCTCTTATGTTTGCGTTGCAATGAGATGATTGAAATAATGGAACATTTATTTTATGGATGTACATTCTCCATAGCTACTTGGTTTAGAATTAGTTGGAGAGTTCTTGATAATTTCTTTTCCTTTTTATTTAGTGCTGTTAAGGATTGCCACGAGAATGATAATGCTAGATTCACTGTATTCATGTTAGACTTTATCTAGTTCATGAGATGTAAGGCCTTTGTAAGAAATGTCCTCTCAATGTTTCTAAACTTGTTAAACAAGCTAGCGATAATTTTAAATTATGTTATTCCAAGTAATGCAATCGATTCAAGTTTAAATATCATTCCTCACGATAGTTTCCTTCAAGATTCCAATGTTTTGGCTCAGCTAACTTCTATCTTTAATTTTACTAATTTTGTCGACACCACTTGCACAAATGAAAGTTCTTTTGGCACTATAGTTATTTGAAAAAGGGTGAAGTTCTTTTGGGTGCTCGCTTGCTTCTCCCGTTCTACCTTCACGTGCATAACAGAGCCATATATTTGGCTAAATTCATTAAAGGAGATCCAACAATCGATAGATAAAGGAAAGGTGACAAAAGAAGACTTACTATACTTCATCACTTATTCCAAAGTTACTTTTCTACATGTGTTGAATGGGAGAGATCGGATCAGGGTTGGAAATGTTTTAATATTTTCGATAATTATATGCTAATTTTACACTCTCCATGTGATTATGTTAACTCTATGTATCTTTTTAGATCTTGTAATTATCCAGCTCATGATCCAACTCAAAGATGTAGGGCTTCTAAATTGACAAGTGTATGTATGCTCTTTACTCCGCAATGTCCATTTTGCCTGCAAGGAATGAAATGCCCTAGTTTTCAACGAAAAATAAAAGAAAGAAAGAGAAAAAGAGAGAGCTCCTCGACCAACATCGGGCGAAGCATGATCTTGGCCACGTCACCGAGCACATGCCTTCCTGTACGATACCTGCCGCTTGAAAACGGAACACATCTATGATAATCCTACAACAGCAGCCCTCGCATAAGGCACTCTCTCCTCTTTCTCCCATTTCCCCACCACGAGCCCTCACATGGCGGCCAAAGCCCCGTCGGGCGCCCACGCGAGCGACACCTCCGCCGTCCAAGCCACCAACGACGACGCCGCCGCCAGCAAGCTGTGAGTGACCTTCCTCCTCTCCTCTCCTCCTCTCTCTACATATAACATGCGTATTAAGATACTCACAAAAGCACACATGTAAACAAACAACAGGTCGTGCGTGAAGAAGGGATACGTGAAGGACACCTTCGTCCACCTCTTCGTGCGCAGGCCCGTCAGGCGCTCCCCCATCATCAACCGCGGTAGTAAACCCACGCGTCCTCGATCGATCGCGCTTCCTTCCCCCCCACCCTCTCGATGTCACGCATTCTTCCTTCTCCCCCTTTCTGATGCGTACGCGCGATTGGTTTCGCTTCTCCTCTGCAGGTTACTTCGCGCGGTGGGCGGTGCTGAGGGGGCTGCTGAGGGAGTTCCTGAGCTTGGGAGAGGAGAGGAAGCAGGTGGTGTCTCTCGGCGCGGGCTTCGACACCACCTTCTTCCAGCTCAGGGAGGAAGGCGCCGCGCCTCACCTCTACGTCGAGCTGGATTTCAAGGAGGTACCGTAACACGTACGCGAAACGAATCGATGATTCCGAATGCTTTCGCAGTCAGTCATTTCGTCTCCAAGCATGAATTTCGCCTGTGACCATGAAAGACGAATGCGAAACATGTCTACAACTCTTCCCTTGTAATCATACATCAGCATGTTTGTGCTTTAACCCCATAACTCTTCCTCGACCAGATTTGGGTAGAATAGTAGAGTAAGTTGCACCCTACTGGGGTGGTGAAAACTATAGGAGAGATCTTGTGGGAAAATAACCTGATGCTGTAATGATATAGAAATCTTAATGCCTCCCCGTATTTACGACCGAAACATACCTTGTTGCGAAAAGGCAAGGTCATGCGTAATGGTTTCCTTGTGGGAATCTAACGCCTTAGACGAGGAGCACTGGTACTGGCACCTCAAGCAATGAGGGGCTGTCCTTTGACGCTTAGTGAGTGTGGATGTTATTTGGGTGGACAGGTTAAATTGTGGTCCGGACAAAGTTATCTCTACTCATGGAGCATGGTTACTATGTAAATATGTAGGTCTGGATCTTGCTTAAAGTCGATCCCGAAAGAATGGATATTGTTGAGTACGTAAGATCCGAAAGAATAGATATGGTTGGGTATGCAAGGTTAGCATATTTGGCTAATGAGTCACCAATTAAGCGGGTAAGTGATCTTGTCACCTTGTTGTACAGAGAATCAGTACTCAGTTGGCCTGATTAATCAGACCAATGAATCAACTACTTTGCCAATTACCTGGTTGATGTTTACAAATAGGTTTGTGTGATATATGTCTTTACAATCTTTTTAGTGTGAAAAATAGTCCCATTTCCCTCCTTCACCTCAAATATGCCATTTTAAAATTTTTAGTCCTCTATTTGTCCCTTACATACCATATACTCCTTACTGATCTCATCAACTAAATACCAAGTCCTGATATTTGCATCCAGATGTATGTCTAATTAACATCCAACAGGTGAATATATCTGCTGAAACACAATTGTGTTCCCCTTTTTTTAAACAAACTTTAAGACAAACACAACCTTGCATTTGAATATTGCAAGACTATATCTAAGTGATTTTTTTTTTTGGTAGGGTATATCTAAAGGGATGATGGAGGCCCTGAGTGTTTTTGGATCCCAGTTGTCTTAGAACACAGCATCACAAGACATTGTTGGTGCAAGTCTAGGGCTTGGTATGGCCGACTTAGGCTTGGCATAACTGGGCTTGATCCTTGTTGACCCTGTTAATTAGCTTACCTTAAGTAGAAGTACATGCCATAAGTAGGATCAAACCTTTTTTTTGAGAGAAGAAGGATGGTCACATGACATTCGTGATCATTTGCTTCATTAAGAATCAGGGTAATAAACAAAGTAGCAATTACAAAGAGCTCTAGAGAGTCAAAAAAGATGACACATCCCTGCAAACATTTGGCACGTATTCTTTCCCCCTTAAAAATAACTCAATTTCTCTGTAGCCATAATGCCCAAAGAATGGCAAAAGGCTTCACCCTTGCCTGCTTTCTCTTGAAAGTTCCTCTTTGTAGTGATTCCCAAAAACTACCCTACGATTAACCATCCACCCAGTTAGGATCAGCAGAGCCCCACACGTCTTTAGCAAAATGGCATTGAAAGAACAAATGATCAACACTTTCAGGCGTGCAAATTCCACAAAGAAGGTTGTTGATATCTTCTGAAGGAACAAACTTTCTCTTGTAATCCTTCATCTTCAATCTCTTCCTGCAGAATTGCCATGCAAAAATCTTCAATTTCAGTGAGATCCTTGTTTTCTAGAACAATTCCCCAGACAGATGTGAATCCTTTCCTGGATGGTAGGAAACAAGTATCTATATGTTGGTCTAACAATGAAGGACCCTTCTTCCCACCTCCAGGAGTCCAATACAGCTGGTATGGTTCTGGAGATGGAAAGCTCAGTTTGAAGGTGCAAGAAATCATCCAACCTCTGGTTTTTGACAAAGGACCCACAGACACCGATGTCCAACTACTTCCTTTCAGGTCTCAATAATAATCCTCCACTTTAGCTAGCATATTAGCTACAAGAGTAAAGAATCTCCGCAATCTATCTGCCAAAGCTCCCTTGTTGGAGTCATACATCCAAAAAGGAGAAACTCTTTACATTGCCGAGCTCTGCAGAAAAGAAGTTCCTTACTACCATGGGCATAAAATTCCTTTCCAAAAGCATAAAGCTCCTTTAACCATAGGTAACCTATCTCCCCAATCTTTGCTTTCTCCCATATTACTCCTCCATAGCTATGATAAGCAAGTCCATTTTTTTGCCTAGCAATTTACACAACCACTTAGAAAGTAAAGCATTATTCATGATCCTTAAGTCCAACACGCCAACTCCACCTTCCTTTACTAGCTTGCAAATGTCCTCTCAAGGCACCATTGGCATAACTTTGGAACCTTCGCTCAGCCCTTTCCAAAAGAACCTCCTTTTGATCTTTTCTATCTACAAAGCAACTGTCATTGGCATCAAAAGGACAGTTAGGATTTGAACATTTCTTCAACCCTCAACCATTTATTGTGGGCGAGGGTTGAAAAACGGAAGGAGTTGGGGGCATTCAGCTATTCTGAGCCAATATTTATGAGAGGGTGTGTTGGCTCTAAACTCGGATTTGGACATGCTTTGTGTCTCTCTGATCCATTGCCTGCCTGAGTTCCTTTGCAGTCACACTCCTCCCCTTTGAAGGAGATTGTTGAGCCCTCGCAGATGTTGATGGCTTCGGGTCGCCGAGAGCATGAGCCCCCTTTGAGGGGTGATCCTTATGAGCGATCGATGGAGCTTTTGGCGCCATGGTAGTATGGTGTAGAGCTTCAAGAGAAAGACGTGCAATTGCAATTGGTGAGGTGGAGGACAATGGGACAACCACAGTCAAGAATCTGCTTTAGGCCGAAGTGGAGCTTCCGGGGGAGGTCGAGGAGAGTGGATGGTGCTTGTTGGTGCGGTGGCTTCGACGAGGAGGGGTAGAAAGGTGGTGACATTGGCGGTGGTGAGTGAAGCTATTGGTGTGGGTATTGGGTGTGGTCTTAAAGAAGGTAGTGTGGAGGCGACATTGTTGGTGGTGGGTGGAGTTGCTGGTGTGGCTAATGGGTGCGATCTTCAAGAAGGTGCTGAGGCAACAACTCCAGAGGTTGTTCACAAAGTTGTTGGTGCTGCTATTTGGCGTGATCTCGGAGAGGGAGATCAATATGTAGCTGCCATGGTGGGAGAGGGTGATGAAGAGACGATTGAGTGAGAACGAGTTGTGGATGCATGGGGCTTAGATGCATATTCAGGGGAGGTGATCAAGGTGCCCTATGACGAAGATACTTTCTTGGAATGTGAGGGAGTTAAATAATCCCTCAAGGTAGGTGCCACTTAGAGGTATCTATCCAATCTTGGGGCTTTGAGGTGGTGTTGCCTAAGGAAACCAAGCTGGAGGAGTGTGACCGACGAATGCAGAAGGAGGTTAGGGGAGGATGTTTCGAAAAATATGTCGCTTTGAATCCCATTGGACGATTAGGAGGTGTTATTGTAGGGTGGAAGGAGGATGCATTTAGTGTGGAAGACTTCTTCATGGGTTCTTTTGTTGTGACTATGCAGCTAAAGAGACATTGGGACAACCTTAAGTTGGTTATCTCTGCGGTGTATGGGCCAAATGATGAGGCAGTGCTACCCCGACTGTGGGAGGACTTGAATCAAGTGGCTGAAAGGTTGCTCTTGGTTGATCGGAGGTGATTTCAACGTCACTTTGCTTCCAGAAGATAGGTTGGGTGACGGGAAGAGGGGGGGGGGGGGGGGGGATCGTGGCTTGGAGGCGTTTGTAGAGTTTGTTTCTATGCATGGTCGCTTGAATCTACTTTTTCGTTCATATGCCTTTACTTCGAAGAGTATGGCGGGCTAAATGTCTCGGATTGATAGGTTTCTTTCTAGTGTGGAAGTCATGGGAGCTTTCCCTTTGGCGAATGTTTGACCCATGGAAAGATCGTTCTTGGATCATACGTCTTTGTTGTAGCAGTCAAATGAAGATAGGAAGTTTGGGACGTACTTCAAGTTTGATAGATTCTGGCTATTGGAAGAGGTGTTTAGGAGGTGGGTAGAGAAGTGGCTGTTGCTCCAGCCAAGCAAGTCAGCAACGGCTAGATTGGAGGCTAAGTTGCGGGAACTGCGGGTGTTCTTGAAGACTTATAGGAACCGGGTTAAAGAGGAGTGGAACAAGAGAAAGAGTGAAGTGCTGGCTGAGATTGCGAGATTGGATGACTATTAATTGGGGATTTTGTCTAAAGAGGATTGGATGGCTAGAGCTATGCACTTGCATACGGTACAAGTGGGGGATCGAAAGGTAGAGGTGGAATGGAAGGCTAGATATAGATAGAAGTGGTTGAAGGAGGGTGACTTTAGCACTTGATATTTTCACATAATGGCTTCAGGGAGGTGATGACAAAACTAGATAGATAAATTACATGCGAATGGCACGAAATTTGTGGGCAGGGAAGTTATAGGCAACGTGGCTGCGAAGTATTACAAGGCATTCATCGGAAGGAGGATGGAGGGGAGATGGAGGTGGTCAAGGGTAGAAATCCTGGGTATCAGTGGGGAGTAGGTAGGTGAGCGTACTTTGCCTTTCAATGAGGATGATGTTCGAAAGGCAATTTGGGGGTTGAATGCTGATGGTTGCCCTAGACCAGATAGATTTTCAATGTATTTTTATAAGGAGTTTTGGTTTTTCATTAAGGAGGATGTCATGTAGATGATGACTAAGTTTTGCAGATGGCAATCAAGGCTTCAACAGGCTCAATAAGTTCTACATGTTTGTACTACCTAAAAAGGATGGGGTGGAGGTTATTGAAGAGTTCAGACTTATTGCGTTGTCCAATGCTATCTACCTCATTTGGTGAAGCTTCTTACTAATAGGCTGAGAGAGGTCTTAGGAGTGATTGTGTCGCCGATGCAGACGACTTTTGTCTTGGGCCGTAATATCCTAGATGGCTTTGTTATTGCCTTGGAGATTCTAGCCTTTTTGAGGAGGGAGAAAAAGAGGGCCTTCCTCTGAAAGGTGGTTTTCAAAAAGGCATATGACTCAATGCAGTGGTCTTTTATTTGGGCGTCCTTGGTGAATGAGGGTTTCCCTCCTCGGTGGGTGGATTGGTTGAAGTGATGTGTGACGACGCTATCTTTTTCTATTGTTGTTAATGGAAATCCGATAAGTTGATGGATATAGCTGAGGAAAGGTGTTAGGCAGGGATGTCCTTTGGCACTTATGCTCTTTGTGCTGGTGGCAGATGCCTTGGCGAGGTCCACTATTAGTGTGCTAGAGAAATTTGCTTAAGGGTTTCTCAATGGGGAATGGGATAGGGATCTTGGTGCTTCAATAGGCTGACGACACACTTTTCTTTGTGAAAGGCTTTGAGGTTGAGGCAAGAAAGATGTGCTCCCCTGTACTTTTCTTTAAGGAAATATGGGATTTGGTAAAAGTGGACCTCTTGGCCATGATTAAAGAGTTCTACGGAGGCAACTTTGGTTTTGAGAGGGTTAACAGGTCATATCTCTTTCCACTTCCGAAGAAGTTAGGTGCTGAGATGGTTCATGATTATAGGCCTATGTCTTGTCCAATGCTATCTATCTTATTATGGCTAAGGTCTTAACTAACAAACTGCATGATGTGGCTCCCAGCTTATCTCTGTAGTTCAGTTGGTGTTTATTTGGGGCGGATCCTTATGGGAGTCCTTTATTCTGGCTGGTGAGATGATTGTTGCATGGAGAAGACACTTCGCAAAGAGTTTCTTTTGGAAAGTGGACCTTTTCAAAGCTTACGACTCCATTTCATGTTCGTATCTCCTCTTAAAAAAAAAATTCCCAATGGATCTTGGAGGTTAAATCCCTTTACTAGATGTACACTATAGCTGTGGTGGAACTTGGAAGTTAAATCTCTTGCATTTGAGGTGTGATTCATACTTAATCTCTTGCTCTGGTGGTGATACTGAGATTTATTCTTCTGAGATTAGAGCTCAATCCTGTCAATATATATTATATTTATGTATGCATGCATAGATCGACGTAGGCACGTATATCCGTCTGTCCATCATTAGTATTAATGTTTTTCGACAGCCCTTTGCAGGTTCATTTGTTGCTATATATATATTTTTTGTAATAGAAGTGCTGTTTGGGATGAAAGTTCAAAAAGGAGGAAGAACCGTGCGCACTAGATGTGATTAGGAATTGAAGTATATATGATTCTTCTAAGTTCAAACCTAGATTGGAGGACTAAACATGTTGACATGGTCTACTGAAGAGATTTACAACCAAAGACTTAAGAAAGGCTTCTTCTTGTTTAGCAGGGTTATCTTTACTGATCAAAATTTAAATTATATTTCAAGGATACATGTTGAGTGTACCTGATGAGTGCATGATGCTTGATTTATTTGGTAAAGAAATTGCAGCCAATTTTGAAATTCTTGTAGTTTGTCATTATTTGCTAGGTTACCAGTAAGAAGGTGGCTTTGATAGAACACCATGGCATGCTGAGGGAGAAGGTGGGGGAAGATGCTTTCATCTCCAGAGGTAATAGAATTGAGCTTATATCCCTGGTTCTTGAATGTACATATCTATGTGTTCTTAATATACCAATACACACATGTTATCTCATGATGTTGATTCTCGGACCATTGGGTAGTCTAGTTCATAACTTGATTTTAATTTTATACTGCAAAAGGCATGATTTTGTATGCCACAATGTGGGCCTAATGAAATGATTCCAGACCAATATAATATCAGTAGCTGAGCGTCACTACTCACTTAGTTGACTCAGAATGGTAGAAAACAGACCAGACTGAAATATCTGCTAGAATGACAACTGTGGATTTGTACAATGATGTCATTTGATTATGATGACACTAGACAAAGTTCGTAAATAAGAAACTTAGACTATGTGAATCTATTTGCTGACATTGAAGGTAATCAAAACTATTGAAGAAAGGGATTGCTACATGGATATCCCTGGAATCATTTGTAGTAACATATGTGGAAGAAGAAGGTGGGGAAGGAAGAAAACAGATGCACGAGATCCTAAATGTAAGAAATCCTTTATTTTTGAGACCAATTCCATCAACTTTGACGATGGGGTTATACTAGGACAATCTTTTTAAGGGTATCTATGTAAATGGTAGGAAGCTGTGGCCATGTATGTTATTTCAAATGATTCGAAGGGCACTTATGTAAAAATACCTTGAAAAACAATCCTTCTAATTATCATGAAGTTCTTCTAAAAAGGGGGGGAAAAGATACATGATGTGCCTAGCAGCATTCCAGTATCAATTAATGAACTATTTATTAGTTGCTCATTGTCAATTGACTGAATGCTACTGTTTATAAAAACAGTATTTAAAATATGATAAGGCCAAATTTTTTAGTTAATTGTTCATAGTAATTCATGTCATTGCAAGTCAACTAGTAAATTGTGATAGTGCTGGGTCGGTGCATTGTGATAGGTGAAGGAAGCTGACATTGTCATTTTGTATACCCTAAGAGGCAAACTGGGACAGAGTATGTCTTGACACTGATAGCATGTGTTGCTGATGGCATAATTCTAAATTTCCATCAAGATGTTGGCATACCCCCATGGTGGGCACACCCCAATTTGCCCATTACGACAGTAGTTGACATGAAATTTCAGGAATTTTCCCTATAAGAATATTCTCATTTTACAATGTGAAACACCGTATTGAAATTGCAAAACCCCCTCATTTTAAAGCTATGTCTTTATTGGGGAATGTTTTTCTTCCTATTTTTGAATAAAAGGTAGATATAGAGTTTAAATAATTTAACTCCAACTGGCGATGATGTACAACACCCATGCATTTACATGCAATGAGAATTTTAAAGAGGTGTATTAGTTTTCATTATGTTGTTTGTTTTGAATGCCTATTCTTGCATATTATCGCATTTGTGAACATTTGTGGTCACAATAGTACAACTTCTGCACATTATCCTTATATCTCTTGTTTTCCATGATTTCCTCGAGACCCCTTCCTCTCCTCACTACCTCCCTCCCCTAGACACCACCTCTACCAAAAAAAAATCATTACCTAAGCTTCCAAGTTTAGGATTTTCCTAATTGGTCTGCACCGATCAAATCCAATAGTATAAGATAGTTAATGGGCTATCTCAACCCAATATAAAACTTTAAGGTGAAGATCTGGTCACCTTAACCCAATCAAGGTTCGAAATGACGATTTTGATGTCGTACCGATGAAATTCCAAGTGTGTATTTCATGGGCATGTCGAGGGCATGCCGTGGAAATGTCCGTTTTTCGATGGGCATGCCGAGGCATACCAACAAAAATAGGAAAAGTAATTAAAAAAATCAACAGCAACCTTGGCATGGGCACCAATTTCGCCAGTATGCCGACCATGCCGACCGTGCCGAGGGTATGCCGACGATATCCCTGTAAATCGACATTTTATTCATGTCGGCACGACCCTTGCTCGGAAATGACCTTGTCTCACCCAATGAACCCAATACAACTTCAAGAAGATTATTGGATTGTCTCACCCAAATACAAATAAGAAAATATTTTCATAATATCCACATGCCTCCAAGAGATGTTTATGGACAAATTCAGTCTGCCTAGTGGTGGAGCTTGGCTTAAAAGAGAAAATGAAGAATTGAATGAACAAAGTCTTGATCTTTGAGTGTATATGATAGTATATTATTATTATTTTTTAAATGATAGTATATTGTTGGATATTAGAAGGGTGGTAAAAGGTCCTATTTATAGGTTTTCAGAAGCTTAGGTTCGGATACTAGGTGGTAGAAATAAATAAGGTACAAATCAATTTCAAATCAATTAAGGAATGGAAACTGGATTAGCACTAATAAATAAGGTACAAGGTATATACAATTTAGGCTAACTTGAGTTCTTGTATCATTATAAAATAGGGTGTACTAGGACAAAGGACTCACTGGTTTGGCTTTATTCCAAACTTAATTAAAAGTTGTCACTTGTATTGGTGTAAATTCTTTGTATCAGTACATATGTACCTGCACAAAAACTTTGTACCTGTACACAATGCCTTCTTTTTATAACATATAAAATTGATTTTAAGTCATCTTTAAATTCTTTTTTCTTAGTTCTTTTTAAGGTATTTTAAAATGTTATTAAGCTATTTGTAGGGACTGATTGGAGGCTTACAAAAATTCTAAAATAAAAAAGTGATATTTTTTTTGAAAAGGGAAAGGTTGGTTATCTGATTGATAACCACCTAGAATAAAAAAGGATAATCTAAGCAAGGTCTTGAGCTTGATCTTCAATACGTTTAGCTTTATTCTTGGACTTTCTTGCTTTCACCTTCATGTTCTTGGTTTTCCTTTAGCTTTCATTTTGCATCTTGGCATGAACTTGCTTGGCCTTTATAATACTTTGCTAACTTGCATATATGTTAGCTTATATAAAATGAATTATGTAGATTCGTTTTGTAAACACCAAAATATAAGCGAACCTTGGTTTCAACAATCTCCTTTTTGATGTTGGCAAAACCTTTATCAAAATTAAAATTTGATTAGGGAGTTTTTAAAAGTTCTAAGCAAATGGTGATTTAGTGCTCCCCCTTTATTATCAAGTTTTGATTTTGATTTTTTCTCTCCCTTTTTGCTAAACAACAAAAATTTAAGAAAAATGTTTTTTTAATTTTTTTTATCCTTAACTAAAGTAGCTCCCTCTATCTTAATTAATTTTCTACTTAATTAATACCTTCAACTCTAGCCTATTTATACTTATATTTTCTTAAGTTTGGATTAGTACCTTTCAAGGTAGAGGGTTCATGGGGACTCTCCTCTTGACCTTTTGAATCTTGATATAAAAATACATGCCTAGTCTTATTTGTGTTTTTCTTCTTAATGTCTTCACATATTTCTGCATATATGTACTAGAATTTTTTAGTCCATTAAGGTTATATTCGAAGTGAATATATTGTTTCTTGAGATCTTAAGGTTATATTCTAGTTTCCTTTTGCTATTTTCTAAATCTAGAAATAAAACATATTTTTCATTTTCTAAAATTAAGTCCTTATCTTTATTTATACTATCTTCCTTCTTTAATCTTCTAGCTAATTTATATAAATCATGACATACATCTAATAACTCTGAAAATGAAAATTCATAATTTATCCCAAATTCAGTTGCAGTTGACTCACTATTAGCCATAAAACAAGCATTAGCTTCTTTCTTAGTGGTTGCCTATTTGAAATCCAATCTTGAGCTTGAATTGGATTCATCCCATGCAGGTAATGCCTTTAACTTTGATCTTTTTTTTTCTTCTTTTCAACGGTTACCACCTTCTTTTCTCTCTCTTTTGCTCAATTTTAAGTGTTAGGCAACTTAACCTCACATCTCCTTTCTGATTACACTTATAGTAAATTAACTTGTTACTAAATTTAAAATTTTTCATACCATGCCTTGAGAAATTTTTTGAAATGGCAAGTGAGGTGCACCATCTCCTCGTCATTGGAGTTTGAATCCTTGGTCTTTGACTAGATTTCTAAATCGTCAACACTTGCCTCAAAGGCAAGACTCTTCTTTGACTTTGGCTTCACCTCCACTTCATGCTTTTACATGATCTCTAGTTGTACCTCATAAGCCATTAGGCTTCCAATGAGGTTATTAAGGATGAGCAAGGTTTTAAATGTCGATATCGATGTCCTATTGATAGGTCAAAAAAGGGATATGTCAGGGATATATCGGAGATATATCGCTGATATCGGTGAATTTTGGGAAAATTACTCAAAAAGGTCTAAAATGACCAAAATGTCACAAATGTAATGAAAATTGATATTTTAATAATTACTACATACACAAAGAAATGGCTAGAAGATTAAAATCATAAATTTTAAATGAAAACATAATAAAAATACGTTATTGGCATATCGACAAAGTCATATCATAGCAATGAAAAGAAAATATACGTAACATAAAAATTAATGTGTAGATAACATTAATCTAGCTAATAATCAAGTATATCAAGAGATTTAATTTCTGGATTAACAGTAACCAAGGTTAAAACATGGTCATTTAGGCCACGAAATCACTACAAAATTAGAGTTTAATTAAGGATCTAACTAAATTAATGTGCAAACGACGTTAATCTAGCCAATAATCAAGTATATCAACAGATGTAATTTTGGGATGAACAATAATCATGGTTAAAAATATGGTGATTTAGGCTACAAAATCATCACCAAATTGGAGTTTAATTAAGGACCATACTCAATTAGTGTCTAGATAACATTAATCTAGCCAATAATCAAGTATCTGAAAAAATTTAACTTTTGTCTGAACAGTAATCGAGGTTCAAAATATGGTAATTTGGACCTAATAATGCAAATAAATTGAAGAATAGGGTGCTTACCTTGTTGAGAGATCATACAAGGTTGAAAATCACCCAAAAAGATGGTGTACAAGCAAATTTCAGAGGTTCAATAAGGTGGCTATAGTGTGGAAGAGAAGAAAGTAGCAAGGGAAATGAAGATGAGGGCAGCAACAGAATTAGTCGACATTGCCTCGAGGTTCAAAATATGGTAATTTGGACCTAATAATGCAAATAAATTGAAGAATAGGGTGCTTACCTTGTTGAGAGATCATACAAGGTTGAAAATCACCCAAAAAGATGG
This sequence comes from Thalassia testudinum, assembly GCA_037157565.1. NCBI lineage: Eukaryota > Viridiplantae > Streptophyta > Magnoliopsida > Alismatales > Hydrocharitaceae > Thalassia > Thalassia testudinum. Next base: position 21,176,830 of record JAZHRO010000013.1, read on the forward strand.
TGTACAAGCAAATTTCAGAGGTTCAATAAGGTGGCTATAGTGTGGAAGAGAAGAAAGTAGCAAGGGAAATGAAGATGAGGGTAGCAACAGAATTAGTCGACATTGCCAACATATCTCCTATGTCGGGCATGTCGTCGTAATAATAGAAATTTTGTGTTGAGGAGCTCCAATTTTAACGATGTCGTTGATATCCCTCGATATTAGTGACATGATATCAGGGAAAAAGATATGGGGGAAGGGGGTGTTGATATCTCTTGGGCCATCGATATTGACATATCGATGATATATGTCTCCAACATCTTTCCTTAGGTGATGTATCGTCGATATCTTGGAAAAAAGATATTCCCGTGATATCGATATGAGTCATGTTGGGGATATGGATGTTTTTTTGAAAAGGGAAAGGGTGGTTATCCGTTAGATACCCACCCAAAATTGTATTAATCACATTAATCACTTACAACACAAACAAGGCTTACATGATTACATCACAATGACAAGCTCCACCCCGAAATTAAAGACAATGCAGATGCAACAATATTCTCCACATACGGGCATTGCCCTCTAAAAACAACATCATTCCTACCCAACCAAACAAGCCAAAACATCGCCATCGGGTGTGCTTGCTCCGAACGAAAAACATTACGCCCAGCATCGGCTCCACATCTGAACGATCTCCAGAAGCTGGTAAATGAATCATGAGCCCACCATCGGTTTTGAATCTTATCCTAAACCTGCCTCACCACCGGGCAAGGAAAGAATAAGTGGTTGATATCCTCCTCTACCTGTCCATAAAGCGGACATGACCTCTCCGCTTCCTGAGCCCACCGTGCCCTCCATATCCTAGTCATCAATCTACCTCTCCCGAGGAGCCAAGAAAACACCTTCACCTTCTAGGGGCAGAAGGCCTCCCAGAGTTGTCTGCAGTCCCTGGCTAAGTCGATGTCCACCACTGTGGCTGCACCTCCAAGTCTCCTATATGCCTCCCGTACTGAGAACTCTCCTTCCTCCCACCCATAAGAGTCTGCATCAGCCTCCTGCTGAAACCCTTGTAGATCCTGTAGCATCTCCTGCACCTCTCCAATCCTCTGATCTAACATCTGGCCCGAGAAAGCAGGACATCACGCGCCATCCCAGACCTCCACCACTGAGGCCCCTCTGTCAGTTGCCAACGTCGCAAGCCGAGGGAATTGCTTCGCCAGGGCCCCGAGTCCCGTCCAGTCGTCTGTCCAAAACCTAAAGGTCTCACCTGACCTCAGCACAAGGGTGAAAAATGCTCTGACCTTCGATGCTACCAAAGCTAAGCCTCTAAGGAAGTGGGAGGCTCCTCGGGGAGGTGTCATCAAGAGACCCTAGCAAGGCTGTCCCTCATAGCAAGAACACAGGACCCTCCCTACCAGACCTGCCTCTCCTCTAAGAAGCCTCGCAATCCACTTGTCAGAAAGCTGTCATTTATCATCCCAATCTCCCTGACGCTCAAGCCCCCCTCCCTAGCAGGCTTGCACACCTCACTCCATGCAACTAGCTTTGCCTCCTCGCTTGCACCATAGTTGGTCCAGAAGAAGCTCTTCATCGGGCTCATAATCCTCTCCTCAATATTTTGTGGCATCTTCATAACCGAAGCAAAGTAAGCTGGCATAGCCGATAGGATTGCCTTGACGAGAATCAGCCGCCATCCTCTTGAAAGCATCCTGGATGCCCAGTCTGCCAGCCGGTCCTCAATCCTCTTAAGCAACGGATCCTAGTCGCACACCGAAACCCTCCCGTCTGTTAAGGGCAGGCCCAGATAAGATAGTGGTAGAGGCCCAGTCTCTGTACCCAACACCTCCAAGCACCTCCTGGTCTTCCCAGTAGCCATCCCAAACAGGACAAAAGAAGATTTCTGAAAATTAATCTGCATGCCCGATGCCTCACAAAACAGCTCCAGCAGGATACGACTCCGTCTTGCCTCCACCTCCACCCCTTTCACATAGAGGAGGGTATTGTCGGCATATTGTAGCATCGATACACTCTCCCCTTCCCCCATAGGAAAACCCTCAACTAGGCCTGCCCCACCCAAAATATCGGATGCCCTCGCCAAGGCATCAGCTGCCAACTCAAAAAGCATGGGTGCCAGGGGCCACCCCTGTCGGACTCCCCTCCTCAGCTGGATCCAACCACCTGCTGGGTTCCCATTGATGAGGATCGAGAAAGATGTTGTAGTGACGCACTGCTTCATCCACCCAATCCAAACGGACAAGAAACCCCTTTTAGCCATTGCCGCCCACAGGAAGGACCACTGTGCTGAGTCGTACACCCTCTTGAAATCAACCTTCCACAGAAAGGCCTTCCTCTTCTCCCTCTTCCAAAGTGCAAGGATCTCTGTCGCAGCAACAAATCCATCTAAAATGCACCTCCTTGGCACAAACGTCGTCTGCACCTCTGACACCACCTCACCAATCACCTTCTTGAGTTTGTTCGCCAGAATCTTTACTACTATCAGGTACAATGAATTGGAGAGAGCAATCGGTCTGTAGTCATCAATCGCCTCCACCCCTTCCCCCTTAGGTAACAGGAGCAAGTAGAATTTGTTTAACTTGTTGAAACCTCTGTTGCCCTCCTAAACTCCGCAAGGACTTGCATGATCTCTGCCTTCAACAACGACCAAAATTCCTTAAAAAATAGGATCGGAAACCCATTTGGACCTGGACATTCGTCTGCATTCAGCCCTCAGACTGCCCTACGAGCTTGGTCCTACGTGAAAGGTGCCACCAAACCCTCTGACTCCACCACATCCACCACCGGAATGCCCATACCACCCTACCGCTAACTCCCGCTCCTTCCTGTGAACTCCCTAAAGAAATCTGCCACCGCCCTACCTACAGTCTCCCTACTGGAACATTTCACCCTGCCCACCTGGAACTTATCAATCCAATTCCTCCTGCGTCTGGCCGAAGCCATCGTATGGAAGAACTTAGCATTCGAGTCTCCCTCCTTGATTCATTTCTGCTTGGACCTCATTCTCTACTCCACCTCCACTTTCCTGGCTTCATCCTAGACAACCTTCATATGCTCTGCCCTGCTCTGTTGCTCTTCCATGGATAGCATGCCTTGGTCTTCCACTCTGTCCAACCTTTGGATCTCCTCGAGCCCTAAATCTCTCTTCTTGTTTCGTTCTTTCACCTGTCTCCTATATTCCTTCAAAAAGAGTCTCAACTCCCAAAGTTTAGACTCTAGTCTCGTAGCCGCTGAGCCTTCCGAGTGCAAAGCCCGCCACTTGTCGTCCACCATGTTCCTGAATCCCTCCTCCAGCAGTCAAGCCCTGTCAAACTTGAAATATGTACCACAGCGGGATCCCTCCCAGACTCCCACAGCAGAGGGGTGTGATCCGAGAAAGGCCTTTCCAATGCGTTGGCCCTCGCTAATGGGAAGACTTCCACCATCTCTACTGATCACAAGAAGCGGTTTAGCTTGGACATCAAGCCTTCAGAGCTCCTCCAAGTGTAAGCACAGGACCCGAAGGGCACATCCTGCAGCCCATGCTCAGCAATGAACCCCGCGAAGTCCTCAGAGCCTCAGTCCGGCCCTCCTCTCCCCCTCGGCCAATCCTCCGCCAAGAGAGTGATGTTGAAGTACCCTCCAATGAGCCACGGGCACCCCTGAAATCTCCCAGCAACTTGGTTTAGCCCCTCCCAGAGACGGCCCCTCTCGGAGTCATCCACCAAGGTTCGAAATGCTGATTTCGATGTCGTGCCGATGAAATTTCAAGTGTGCATTTCGTGGGCATGCCGTGGAAATGCCCGTTTTCGATGGGTATGCCGATGAGCACGCCGAGGGCATGCCGATGCATACCGACAAAAATAGCAAAAGTAATTAAAAAAACCAACAGCAACCTCGGCATGGGCACCAATTTTGCCAGCATGCCGACCATGCCGACGGCATGCCGACGATATCCCTGTAAATCGACATTTTATTCATGTCGGTACGACCCTTGCTCGGAAATGGCCTTACCGTTGGCATTTAAATCAATGTCATCCACTGGTCCATACATAGACGAGAACACCAAAACCAGCCCATTGCTCCGCCTCCTCAACTGTATCGTGACCGCTCTCGTGCCCACCTCAGAGTCCACTAGGGAGAATAGGTCCTTCCAACTGGCCACAACCCCCCCGACCTCCCAACCGCATCGAGCACCAGGAAACCTCCCAACATACCACCCCCAATCTCTCTCTAGACCCTTCGGTCGCAATTCTGCAGCTTCATCTCCTGGAGGAGCACCACATCCGGACTCCACTTCCAAAGGTAGGACTTACAGTGTCCCCTTGCGCGAGGGGTTGCAAAGCCCCCTCACATTTCATGTAAGAACCTTCAACATGGGGCACCTTGACCACCTCCCCCCACCGAGCGGCCAAACCTGGCCCCCTCCTCCCTCCTCCTGCTCCCACCTTCCCCCGTTGCACCCTCCCCTCCTACAAGCCTGCCCCCTACTCCACCACCAGACCCCGAGTCCGCCCCAACCTCTCTCGCACCAGCCACCGCCTCCATCGACGCTGCTACCCCCCAGCACCCCTTACTAGCACCTCCCCCACAGATCCCTCGGCCCGAGCCCTGCGCTTCCCCTCCGAGCAAGGCCCTCTGCCCCTACCGCAAGGGGCGTCGCCATCACCATCACCGTCAGCCTCTCGAATGGGTCCCACGTCGCCCCTCGACCCTTCCCCACATAGTAGGGAAGTCGCCGATGTCGATGAAGCCCCATCCGAAGCCCCCTCGCAACTAACCAAAGCTTCTCCATCTTCTGATGGAGGAGCTTCGTCATCTTGAGCTTCACGCCCCTTCACCATCGCCGCCTTCGGAGACAGATCCCCCTGCTCGCCTCCCTTGCTCCGCAAGACCTTGCTAAATAGAAGCTGAGTTGCTGCAACTCCCGTGTGAAGGGACCCTCTGTGGGCCACGAAGTGGAAGCCCACCAAGGGGTACTGGGTCCGGTCGTGGATCTGGACCCGGATCTGACTCACCCCTTCCCTTGAAAACCCCCCAAAAATTGTTGCGCCATTACACCTCCGCCAAAGCCCACAGCCTTCTCTGCGTCAATCTTTCCCGAAGCTCCCTCCCGATCCTCTCGCAGCCATCCCTTGGATGCCTCGCACTGCACCTCGACCTCCCCGAAGGACCTTGCGCTCCTCGCCATCACTTCTCTAGCAGCACCAACTCCCACCTCGTCCAGCTGCTCTATCCCTGTTGCCATACACCTCGAGCGCCTTGCCTCGAGATGAGTGCCATCGTCCGAGCTTGGGTGCTGTGTTGCCGACCTAGCACACTAGGTGCCACTCCCGCCAGCGGCCACTGGTCTCCACACCACCTCGCGCATTGGAACACCCCTCCCCACCGCCACGCCCCCACCGATCGGCACCCGAACCACCTCGGTGAAGGACCGCAGCCTCCCTCCAACCGGCTTCACCATCACTATCCACGAAGTGGCCCCCAAACATAGGGACACCTTCTCGTGGAGCTCCCTGCTCGGCCTGAGCTCCACTAAAGCCCGTAGCGATGCAGGTATTCTCTGGCAAGGCCTTGGCCCCTACACCACTGCACTTGCACAAAGGAGGCAACCACCGCCTCCACGACACTCCTCGTGCGAAGGAACAGTGGCACGCCCACCAAATCCACCATCAGCTCCACCCTCCTCGACAGTCGCTCCCGGAGTGCACCATTAGACCTTACCGCCCAATGCCACCTGACCACTCCACCCAGGCAGTCGGATCCAGGTCCGATCGTGGATCTGGACCCGGATCTGACTCCACCCCTTCCCTTGAAAACCCCCCAAAAATCGCTACACCATCACAGCTCCGCCAAAGCCTACAGCCTTCTCCGCGTTAATCTTTCCCAAAGCTCCCTCCCGATCCTCTCGCAGCCATCCCTCGAACGCCTCGCACTGCACCTCGACCTCCCCGAAGGACCTCACACTCCTCTCCATCACTTCTCTAGCAGCACCAACTCCCACCTCGTCCAGCTTCTCTATCCCTGTTGCCATACACCTCGAACATCGCGCCTCGAGATGAGTGCGGTCGTCTGAGCTCGGGTGCTGTGCTGCCAACCCAGTACACCAGGCGCCACTCCCGCCAGCGGCCACCGGTCTCGACACCACCTCGCACACTAGAACACCCCTCCCTACCGCCACACCCCCACCGACCGGCACCCGAACCACCTCGGTGAAGGACCGTAGCCTCCCTCCAACCGGCTTCACCATCACTATCCACGAAGTGGCCCCCAAACACAGGGACACCTTCTCGTGGAGCTCCCTACTCGACCTGAGCTCCACCAAAGCCCGTAGCGATGCAAGGTATTCTCCAGCAAGGCCTCGGCCCCTAAACCACTACACCTACACAAAGGGGGCAACCACCACCTCCACGACCCTCCTCGTGCGAAGGAATAGTGGCACACCCACCAAATCCACCATCAGCTCCACCCTCCTCGGCGGTCGCTCCCGGAGTGCACCATTAGACCTTACTGCCCAATGCCACCTGACCACTCCACCCGGGCAGTCGGATCCGGGTTCGGTCGTGGATCCGGACCCGGATCCGACTTCACCCCTTCCCTTGAAAACCCCCCCTAAAAATCGCTGCGCCTTCACAGCTCCGCTAAAGCCTACAGCCTTCTCCGCGTCAATCTTTCCCGAAGCTCCCTCTCGATCCTCTCGCAGCCATCCCTCAAACGTCTCGCACCGCACCTCGACCTCCCCGAAGGACCTCACGCTCCTCGCCATCACTTCTCTAGTGGCACCAACTCCCACCTCCTCCAGCTGCTCTATCCCTGTTGCCATACACCTCGAGCGCTGCGCCTCAAGATGAGTGCGGTCGTCCGAGCTTGGGTGCTGTGTTGTCGACCCAGCACACTAGGCGCTACCCCCGCCAGCGGCCACCGGTCTCGACACCACCTCGCACACTGGAACACCCCTCCCTACTGCCACGCCCCCATCGATCGACACCTGAACCACCACGGCGAAGGACCATAGCCTCCCTCCAACAGGCTTCATCACTATCCATGAAGCGGCCCCCAAACACAGGGACACCTTCTCGTGGAGCTCCCTACCCAGCCTGAGCTCCACCAAAGCTCGTAGCGATGCAAGGTATTCTCCGGCAAGGCCTCGGCCCCTACACCATTGCACCCACACAAAGGGGACAACCACCGCCTCCACGACCCTCCTTGTGTGAAGGAACAGTGGCACGCCCATCAAATCCACCATCAGCTCCACCCTCCTCGGCGGTCGCTCCTGGAGCGCACCATTAGACCTTACCGCCCAATGCCACTTGACCACTCCACCCGGGCAGTGCAGGACCCTGAAGAGCAGCTGCTTCGCTGCCTCCGACGACGACGCGCCAAGCAACATGAACTTCTCTCCCACCACCTTCAACTCCAGACCCCTCACCCCACCCCCAGCGCCCTTACCACCTCTGCTTTGAGCTCGCCCAGCACAACGTGGCCTTCTGCCACCACTCCAATCAAGGCTGACGCAAGGGTCTTCTCGAGCCTTGTAGCCTCCTCCGACCAGGGAGCCTCCACTTCGACTGTCGACGCACCCTCCGACGAGGGTAGGGGCACCGTCACTTGTGCTCTCCCGGTGACCACCTACCCAACCTCCTTCCCGCACGACAACCTCCAGTGGCCCAGACCCCCGCATCGCAAGTAGCTTACGGGGTCCCTACACTCTCGTGCAACGTGATCCCTTCCTCTGCACTTGAAGTAGGTCACCTCCGGTGCCACCCCCTTCTTCCTCACCTTCCTAACCACTAGAGACTAGCCCCGCCCACCTCTTTCGCTCTCTCTCCCAGCCATCCACAAAAATCCTCTTGGGCCACCTTTTCTAGAATGGGTCTTTTGCAATGTTTTCCTTGTTGGGGATATGGATATATCACAGATATATTGCTGAAATATTGAGATATCTGTCTCCATGAGGATGAGCTGCAGGAAGTCCTTGGTTTCTTGAATTGTTGTGGTCTTTGACTCCTGATTCGAAGTCAAAGATCACAACATCTTTCTGACGAGCTACTCTTGAGTGTATGTTTGTCCCGAGAGACTTCAATGGGTTCAAAATGTCTGTGAATCTTATGTACATCTCCTTCACAATCTCCTTTTATCTTGAAACATTCATATTCTTGTGTTAGTAAATTTATGAGTTTCTTTTAGCTTAGTTGTGCCTTTATGTCCCACTTCGAGAGTGTTTCATATCTCAAAAGCTATATCACACGTGGACACTCAGTTGAACTCTTCTTTAGTCAATGTGTTGCTTTCACATCACTAGTAGCTTTCTTTTTGTCCTTGGAAGAGGGTTTTTTTTTTTTTTTTGAAAAATCAAAGGGTGGTTATCCAAATGATAACCACCTAAATTTATCTCATTCCAAAAAAGTGGATTACATCATATTACATAATAAATCTCCAAAACACCACTAGGGAGGAAATCGAGGAAACAAAATTCTCAACATAGGGTCTCTCTCCCCTAAAAAGCACTCCATTCCTCTCTAGACAAACACCCCACAGGACCGCCAGGATCTTGGCCCTGTCCTTCTTGGATCTAAAGGTGATCCCTCTGCCACATACATTACCTCTGCGGAATGAGGACCAAAAGGCAGCCTCATCCCGATAAGCGATCCAATCGATCCCCAATCTTTGCCAAACCTGTACCACAAAAGGGCATTGGAAGAAGAGGTGTTGGATGTCCTCGTCGGCTTCGCTACAAAGAGGACACGTTAAGTCATCCGTGTGGTTCCATCTCACTCTTCATCGCTTCGTCATGATTCTCCCCCTTCTCACCAACCACGTAAAGATTGTCATCTTCAAAGGGCACTCTACCGCCCAGAGCAACCTGCAGTCCCGCAAGAGATCGACGTCTGAATTAACCGTGTCACCCCCACAATCTGCAGATGACCTTCGCCACTGAAAAATCTCCTTCCCAGGAGAAAGCGTCTTGGCCACCCTCTGGTGCCCAACCTTTCAGTTCCTGCAACATCTACTGAAACTCCTCACATCTCTGGTTCGAGAGCCCCCCTAAAAGTAGGACACCAAGCTCCATCCTAGCAACTTCCCACCGTGGTTGACGGGTCGACAACACTCCTAAAAAGGCGGGGGAACTTGTCGCCAAGGTTATAGCCAACCCCTTGCCAATCATCCTGCCAGAAATGAAATGTATCCCCCTCCCCTAAAGTAGGAGAGAAAAAACCACGCACCTCCCTTGTCACCGTCGCCAGACCCCTGAGAAAGTGAGCTCTTGAGGGAGGGGAGACGAGCAGCCCCCACGATAGAAAGGGTCCATACCATCACCGCATAACATCACCAAACAACCCCTGCTCCTGCCACACCAACCTGGCTATCCACTTCGTGAGGAGGTTGATGGTCACCTTGCACACATCTCTAACCCCCAGACCCCCATCTTGCACTGGTCTACAGACCTCCTCCCATGCCACTTGCCTCGCTCCCTACCTGTCGACCCCACATTGGCCCAGAAGAAATCCCTCATCAGTCCCGAGATCTTCCTTTCAATCTGGTGCAGTAGTCTGAATACCGAGAGGAAGTACGACGGCATGGATGCCAGAACTGCTTTCACTAAGGTCAGTCTTCCATCTCGAGAAAGGAGCCTAGAAGATCACCCCGCCAACCTCCACTTCATCCTCTCCAACAGAGGAAGCCAATCTTGTACCCTGAGCCCCCGATTTGATAAAGGAAGACCCAAATACACCAACGGCAAGGAACCCAAATCTATCCCCAAGGCATTGCCCACCTTCTCTATATTTGTGGCCAACAAGTTAAACGGGACAAAACTTGACTTTCGATAATTTATTTGTAATCTGGATGCCTCATTAAAAAGCTCTAGAAGAATTCTTATCCTTCTAGCCTCCAGCATCATACCCTTGACCAAAAATAGTGTATCAGCAGCATACTATAGGATCGTTGTCTCTCTGTCTTCACCAACCATAAAACCTCTGATCTGACCCCTATCATAGGCCCTATGTTTTGCTCCTACCAAAGCATCTGCTGCAAAGACAAATAACATAGGTGCTAGGGGGTAACCCTGTTCGACCCCCTTCCTGGGTTGTATCCAACCTCCTGCTGGGCTCCCATTAATCATGACCGAAAAGGATGTCGTCGTTACACACCTCTTCATCCAATCAATCCAAATCGTGGGAAAACCTCTCAACAAGGAAGTCCATAGAAAATCCCGTTGTATCGAATTGTATGCCTTGCTGAAGTCTACCTTCCACAGAAAAGTTCGTCTCTTTTCCCTCTTCCAAGCTGCCACAGCCTCCAAAGCAACCACAAAATCATCCAAAATTCCTCTCCCTGGAATGAAGGCCATCTATACCAGGGATATCAAGTTACCAAGAAGATCCTTAAGCCTATTGGCCAAGAGCTTAGCAACAATAAGGTATACATCATTCGACAGTGCAATCAGTCTAAAATCATGAATTGCCTCCGCCCCTTCCTTCTTGGGTAGCAAGAACAAATAATATCTACTAAATTTATTGAAACCCTTATTTCCAGCCGAAAACTCCTCCTTGGAAGAGGGTTTTCGTCCCTCTACTTTAGGTAGTCGTTGATACTTAACTCTCGATCACCTTCAAATCCATCATCTCGAGGAGGATTTGCATCCTTCTCTTCCAGTAACTGTGGTTTGTTCCATCGAAGAGAGGGTAGATGAAGGGTTGCTCCTCAGTGTGCTTCACAAGTGTGGCTATGTGAGTTGATGTGTTACGTCTCCTTACGAACCTACTCTGATACCAATTGCTGGAAGCCCTATGCATTTCTTATTTGGCCACGGTAACAAGAGTAAGCATAAAAAGATCAAGTGTGATATAAAGATAAAAAATAAAAGCAATCACACAAAGTATGCAATAATTTATAGGATTTTTACATATATACCCCTGTAAACTTTCGATAAGATATATATACCACCATGTTCTTGATATTTACGAATATATCCCTATAAAGTTACTTCGTTAAGGCCATATGCCCATACTTTATTAAACCCAACGGAAAACATCATAATAAAATAGGAAAATTTATATATTCCTCCTTTTCCCGCCTCGCCAACCTTCGCTCCCTTGTCCTCTTCGACACCTCCCTCGCCGACTCCATTCCCTCGTCCTTCTCCCACATCACCCGCCTCTGCCGCCTCATCCCCTCCTGCAACTGCCTCTTCGGCGAGATCCCCCCTCACCTCCACCACATGAAGGACCTCCTTATCCTCGACCTCGGCGGCAATGCTCTCGTCAGATCCCTCCTGCTTTCCCTCGGGGACCTCCCTTCCCTCCTAAAGCTCGACCTCAACGACAACTCTATTAAGGGCGGCCTCCCCGCAACGCTCAAGTCGTCGCTGACCTTACTCTACTCGAGGGGCAACAACGTCACCAAGGGTGTTCCTAATTTGTTGGAAAAGGTGACGTCTTTGCAAGTGTTGCTGCTTTCCGACAACCCGTTGGGCGGGTACTTGAGCAGGTTCCGTTGGGAGACCATGGAGAATCTGAACATGCTGGAACTCTCGAGGACTGGGATTGGAGGGAGGATCCCGTAGTCGATGGAGGAGATGAAGGACCTGAGCTTCCTGGCTTTTGACAACAACAAGCTGGTCGGGGAGGACCCCGTGGGGATCACGGGGTTGCACAAGTTTGGGGCTTTGTATCTGAATGGGAACAACTTGACAGGTGCTTTAGGGTTTGATGGGGAGTTCTATGGGAGGTTGGGGAGGAGGTTTGTCATGTGGGGGAATCCGAATCTATGCTATAGTGACGTTGGTGGGGTGGTGCCTCAAGGGGTGAACCGGTGCAGCAGGGGTGGTGCTGGTGATGGATATGGTTGGGATTCTTCTGGTTCCCAACAGTGTGGGAGGAGCAGATTGATCATGTGAGTTCTCTAGGTGGTTAATTGTTTTTGCTACTTCAGTGGTGGTGGTGTACTGTAACTGCTGTGGTTGGTGTTGATATGATACGATATGTTCCTGTTTTAGATAGATGAAGATGAAGAGGCGGAAGGGTGTGGTGAATATCGGGATGAATATGTAAATTTTCCTATTTTTTAAAATTTTTTTACGACGTTTTCCGTTAGGTTTAACAGAGTAGGGGCATACGGTCTTAACGGAGTAACTTATAAGGGTATATATGTAAATATCAAGAACATGGGAGGTATATATGTAAAAATCCTTAATTTATCATGGAAAACCCTTTTTGGGTAAAAATCAATACTTAAGGTCCCAAGCATAGGATTTTCCCACTCAATTCATATTGATCAAATCCAGTTAACGGGTATTTCAACCAATACAAAATCCTAACGTAAAGATTGGGTCACCTTAACTCATTACAACTCTAAGACAATTATCGAGTCGTCTTACCCAAATACAAATAAGAAAATAAGAAACAGTGATTGGTGTAATATAGAACAAATTAAAATATTCTTACAATATCCCTGTGTCTCGAAGATGTGTTTATGAACAAATTCGACTTGTGTGAAGGTGAGGCTTGGCTTGAAAGATAAATAAAGAATTGAATGAACAAAGCTTTGATTTGTTAGTGCATATGATAATATACTGCTATATATTAGAAGGGTGGAAAAATGTCTTATTTATAGGTTTCCATAGTCTTAAGTTCGACTTGTAGCTGATAGAAACAAATAAGAAACGAATCAATTTCATATCAATCTATAAATGAAAACTGTATTTGTACCAATGGTCACACATAATCGTACAGTACAAATTCGTGTGTATCAATATTAGGCACTTATAGTTTAGACTAACTTGACTTCTTGTACCGGTACACGGCATTCACTATTTTGGCCTTATTTCAAACTTAATCAAAAGATGCAAGTCACTTCAATTGCTACATATGTACTTGTATAAAATCTTTGTATCCGTACACAATGCTTTTTTTCTGTTTTACAACATATAAAATTGATTTTAGGTCATATTTAAATCCTATTTTCTTAGTTCTTTTTAGGGTGTTGTAAGATTTTATTGAGCTATTTCTAGAGACTCTTTAGAGGTTTACAAAAATTGTAACATTGAAAAAAATACTAATCTAAGGTTTTGAGCTTGATCTTGAATAAGTTTAACTTTATTCTTGAGCTTTCTTATTTCTACCTTTATCTTTTTTTTACTTTCCCTTTTTCTTTCATTTTGTATCTTGACTTAAACTTGCTTGGCCTCCATAATATTTTACTAACTTGCGTATATGTTAGCTTATACAAAAATAATTATGTAGATTCATTTTGTAAACACCAAAATGTAAGCAGAGCTTGATTCCAATACTTTTTGTATTTTCTAATGCATTCCTCATGTAGGTGGTTCTTTAATTACTGTTTGGAGGGTGCCTTTATTCTTGTGAGAGTACTTCTGTTCAAGTACTAGAGTAGGGGGGCTTATTTCACATTGGCATCCCCTTCTGCCCCATTTCTTTGTTTTGAAAAGTTCAGAGTACCAACTATTGCTGGAAGGATTTCTTTCCTTTGTAAAGGAGTTACATTTTCTTTTCATTTTCTTTGGGTATAAATCGTGTTAGATAATGGTTTTAGGTAAAACTGGGCTATTAAACTAGAGTTTAATATAGTCAATTGTCAGCAATGGCAAAATGATGGAACCATCATGTTGCCCACAATGTAGGTTGTGGTCAAAGTTGAAGGCGCACTAGTTTGATGTGACTTGAAGACAACCTTGGAATTGAATAAAAAATACTATAAATGCAGCAATAACTCTGTTGGGATTTTGACGGGGTTGAAAAAGGACTCCTGAAAGCCACGTTGGATGACAAGAGCGACAGACCTCCAAAAAGCAGAATGACCCCCATGCTGGACTTTATTTATTGGAAAAGAGAGGCCTTAACCCTCTTTATATAGAGAGAGGGCCTTGGCATACATGGAAACACATTTAAACAATTGCTAAAAATAGAAAAGACCTAAATAGAAAATCACTTAATAATATCCTATTGATTTTATTTCCCAACACTCCCTCATAAGTTGAGACGCAGGAGATGTCAAAGACTTGGATCCTTAAGGTGGTGGAGATTAACTTTTGTCGACGTAGTAGTCCCTTTTTATGCCTTCAACCTTGGATGCTTCTTCTTGTATGCCCTCATAGTGTCAGTCCACGCTTGGTTTCTCTTGAGGTGTGTGAGAGCTACCCATTATCTAAACATCTTGAGGTTGCTCCTGTCTTCGTTGTTTCTTTCACTTAAACATATAAGGACTCAAACAAGACAACTTATACAGGGCAGAAAGAACCTGCAGCAGCCTCATGAGGCCAACAAGGCCTGTTACAACATAAGAGAGAGGGCAATAGCAACAGCAATTGCCGTTGCTGCTGTTGATGTTATTGCTGCTGTTGTTGTCACTGATGTTGTGGTTGTTGTTTGCCGCAGCAGTAGCAGCGGAAGGAGAGGAAGAAGAGAGGAGAGGTTTGGGAGAGGAGAAGGCCTCTTTGGTGGCCTGTCGGAGACCGATGGCACCTTCAGAGGGCCTCCCCCCTTTAGATTTTCTCCTTCTAAACCCTAACCCACCAAGATCAGTGTCTTTGATACCGTGTTGGGATTTTGAGGAGAATATTGACTTTATTGATTGGGAAAGAGAGGCCTTAACCCTCTTTATAGAGGGCCTTGCCATGCATGGAAACAAAACTGAACAATTACTAAAAATAGAAAAGACTTAAATGGAAAACAACTCAATAATATCCTATTGACTTTATTTCCTAACAAAGTCTAACTATTAAGAATGCATATTAGATGGTTTACAATTGAAATAAAGATGTTGAGATGGATGCATGAACATATAAAGAAAAGGTAGGCGTAGAAAATAGAAAATGCGTGATTACGATAGTTACGACTTGGACGTAAACAAAATAGGAAATGATGTGTTGATGGAAGTGTGAAAAGCTGAATGATGGGCATGGCAAAACCTAGAAGGACCAAATAAATATTGGAAGGAAACTATAAAGCATGATCATCCTCTTTCCACACTATTTGCCTTTTCAGAATTCATTTAGTAACTCTTTTAACAGTTGGCAATTCTCTAGGTAGAAGCTTCTTTGTTCATTCTGAATTAGTTGATAACCAAAAATCTTATAAATTTTCACTTTCTTTGTGGCTGTACAGCTCATGGAGGATGAGAGTGATTATAGGCCCTTGATGCATTCCAAAGCATATGAAAACATCCCAATTCTTTTATGCATTCATGCATTGGCTAACTGCATGACTATTGCATTCATTACATTCTTTTTTCCTCCCCTTTTATGAAGCAATCTTTTTATCTTGTCTTACATTGTTTTTGTCAACTTCTTAGAGAGAGGTGAAATAATAAGCAATTGTTACAAGCTACTACCTATTGATCTGCGTGACATTACTCAACTGGATGGTCTTGTAAGTGTAGCTCAGCTGGACTGCAGGTATGCTCTAACAAATTTTTGATAATTCTTGATAATGTGTGTTTAGCCTGTCGTAAGACTCATGCTTTTCATATTCTTGACCGTGCATTTTATTATTCTGTACCGTGCAAACTTCATCCGCTATCCCAGTTCTAGTCTTGGACATGTGGAGATGCTGACAGTCATACAGATCATCTAAATTCTAAGCCAGCTTGACAGCTTCTCATTTTTGATAATGAAACAAATGATGCTAGAACGAACTTAAATAAGCAAGTTTCTACTAACATTGAACATCCAATGGTCCTTTCAAGACGTATACCAATATAAAACATGTCGATATTGAGAGTTGCAGAATGTGAATCATCTGATCACCGACTGTCTGAAAGCATCCAGGAAGGGGGAGAGGACTGACTTACCTATCGGATACTGAAGGGCTGAAAATGGTTTTCTCCGGTCATGGAATTGTCCAATGGCTTGTTCCCTCCTCTCCTCTGAAAATATTATTGGCACAATTGGCTATATGACCAAAATACAAGTCCACTAGCGGATATCTTTGAGCATTATGAATTCTTAGGTCTGGATGACTGGTAGAGTCTAGAGGCATCAATATTGTTTTAAGAAGCTGTTGGTAGAGTACTTTAGTTATCTCGTTTGTTTATTGTGTTGGATTGTTATGTCATGTATTTTATCCTATTGGACTTATACTGTAATTTTTCCAATATCTCTCCTTAGGTGTAGGGATCCAGTTGAGAAATAAGATTTGTCATTTTTTCTGACTTAATATTAGAGCGATGATCCTAGATCGATGCTTTGGTATCCTACCCCCACAAGCCTCCATACCCTTCCACCAAAACCTTAATTGATCTTGGAGACATGTGGAGGAGCCTCCATTGGCAACCATCGACCTCTGCCGGTCGAAGCAGATCACTGATTAGCCCATCGCCACTGTTAACGAGACCCATCGGCTACCGCTGCTGGTCGATCTACTCCAGAAAGCCATTTCCTGACCGAAAGGCCCTCTCAGTCCTGCCGTAGGTCACTGCCATCGTTGTGTTGAGGCTTGCCAATGCTGCCTCGAGCTTCCTAGGATGTCACCAGCGACTCCTAGGGCTCCGCCAGTGCTGCCAATGACTCCTAGGGCTCTCCAATGCCGCCAGCGCTTCCTAGGACCTTGCTAACGCAACCATAAGCTTCCCCAGCGTTGCCAGGGACTCTTAGGGTGCTGCCAACGCCACCTCGAGCACTCGCTACCCCTCTGCTGTTGCCATCAACCACAGCCTGCCCTGTGTAGCGGGTAGTGGTGGTTGGTGGCATGTTTTTCTCGTCGGAGGGGGGAGTAGCACGTCTTAAAGCGCGGTTAGGGTCTTCCCCGTACCCTAGCATTCGTTAAGCCATGATTTAAGGGGTACTTGTGCTCTTAGAATGTTATGTAGGGTCTTTAGATCTTAGATCTCATGTTCAAGAGATCATTTTTCCTCTGATTTCGAGATTCTCATATCTAAATATTAGTTTTAGATCGTCTCTGTGATATCTTGTGGCTATCCTAAGGCACGAAGGCTTCTTCAAGCTCTTCGGAGGTGTCATCGGGTATCGCTGTGGACAACGAGGGTTACAAATCTCTGTTCTTTGTTCCTATCGCCAAGTTGAATGAGGCCAATTATGCTGGATGGTCTCAGACATTCCTCATGACTGTTGAGGGACATGATAAGGAACATCTTTTGTTGGAGTTGGAGCCACAAGATAAGAGAGGGAAGAATATCACATGGAAGAAAGAATTCAATGGTATGTGCTTGGATCATGAATTCAGTGGAGCCTCAAATCGACGATGGGATCATGTACTACAAGACAACTGAGGAGATGTGGGATTCTCTGCGTGACACATACTTTCATGAGAAGAATTCCAGCATGGTGTTTGAGATTCACCATGACATTGATGGCCTTAAACAAGAGGGCTAGTTGCTTTCTCAGTACTATGCTACTCTGAAGGAGCTCCATGAGAAGTGCAATGCTTGTGGTCCTATCTGCACCTATGCCACTCAAAGGGCACACAGGAAGGAGTATGCTGTCCTCCAATTTTTTGATGGACTTGGATCAGATTATGAGGTTGCGAGGTCCTAAATCCTAACTCTGGTTGAGCTTCCATCACTTGAGGAAGCCTATAGTCGTGTGAGTAGGGTGGTAATTAAACCATCCATGTCAGAGGTTGGATAGACTCTTGTACTTGTTGCTGTTGCATGTGGAGTACGTGGTGCTCCATCTACCAGGGGTAGAGGATGTGTTGGTCAGGGTACGAGTGGCAGACACTGCACCATTTGCTCACATTGTGGGAGATTGGCCATTCAGAGGTTTCTTGTTGGACGAAGCATGGTCGACCTCCTATGGCCAACCAGGCTGTTTCTTCAAAGGAGACAAGTGATATGGTATCCCATGCGGATTATGATGCTGTTGTCCAGCGCCTCTCTCAGTTGACCCAGGAGATCGCCACTACTGTTGATACTGTTGTTTTAGCCTCCTCAGGTATAATTCCTGCTTATAGATTTGGTACAGGTAGTTCTAATAATGCCTTGTGGCTGGTGGATTCAGGTCCATCTCAGCATCTCAATGGTGATGAGACGTATTTCAGACAGGTTCAAGATGTCCCCTCAGGTAGATCTGTGCAGGTGGTAGATGGCAGGCAGTGTCGAGTTCATGACAGAAGAGATGTGGCAGTGACTCCTGCTCTGACTTTGCCTAATGTTCTTTATGTTTCAGAATTTTCGATTAGTCTTTTGTTCGTCAGTAGAATTACAAAAGACCTGCATTGTCGTGCTATATTTAATGAGTTGGGTTGTATTTTTCAGGATAAGCCCACGGGGAGGACGATTGGTGGCGGACATGAGGAGGGGGTGTGTATCGCCTGATCCAGACTCCATTTGTTGGTATGTGTTAGGGCGAGGTTGCTTTAAATGCTGGTACAACTCTTCAATAGCATCGTTGTCTTGGGCACCCTTCACTAAACAGGCTTCGATGCGTCATCCCTCACATATTGCCTGCTACCGAGATTTTGTATGATGCATGCCAGCTGGGAAAGTATCACAAAACTAGTTTTCCTTCCAGCTCCTCTCAGAGTTTTGCTGCTATTTTTGATTTACTTCATATGAATGTATGGGATCCTAGTAGAGTATCAGACAGACTTAGTCATAGACTCAGAGATTTTATCTACTTGTTGTGAATGATTTTTCCAGGATATCCTGGTTATTTCTTTTGAAGAATAAATCTGAGGTTGGGCTTGTGATTGAAACATTTATTTTGGAAATAAAGACTCAGCGTTCTACTAATGTGAAAATTGTACGAAATGATAATGCTTTAGAGTTTTGTACGGCTAAGTTAGCAGCCTTTTACAGATTACTTGGAATTGTGCACCAGACATCTTATCCCATACCTCGCAGCAGAATGGTGTAGTGGAAAGAAAATACTGTTATGTGTTGGATGTGGCCAGAACACTAATGACAGCACAATGTGCCATAGGTATATTGGGGCGGTGCTGTGTTAACTGCATGCTATTTGATTAACAGGTTGCCTAGCTCACCTATACAGGAACAAGTTCCATGGCAGGTCTTTTATCCTGAGAAGGATTTATTTACTATACCATCTCAGGTGTTTGGCTGTGTAGCCTTTGTTCACCTTTTAAGATCTGGCAGGGATAAGTTGGCTCCAAGAGTAGTGAAATGTCTTTCTGCACTCAGAAAGGATACAAATGTTATGACCCTCGAGACAAGAAGCATTATGTAATTGCATATGTCACATTTCATGAGCTTATTTCATATTTTTCTACTGATGGTCATTAGGTGACATTTATAGGAGGACCAACTCTCATGCCTATTCCACCAGTTCCTTTGGAACAGATTTCAGTCACTCATTGTGAGGATACCATTGTCACAGAGACTTCCATGAGGCAGAAGGCAGAGATCACTTAGGTCTACAGGTTACCTGTGACATACAGATAACATGCATGGCGAGAAGAACACCCCCCCACCACCTCAGCTACCTATCTCCTCCCCTCGTCAGGTATAGGTTGATACTGACGTGAGTTGTCCTAGTGGTGCTTGTGCAGGTTCCTCAGATGAGTCTCCTTCTGTTACTGTTGAGCCTCTAGTAGAGGATCGTGACCTTCCAATTACTATTCGGAAGGCTCCTTGTAGCTATGCCTATTATCATACTGCAGGAGCAGTCTTTACTGCCAATCTTGGCAGTTCATTTATTACCTTCACAACTGCTCTCTCTAAGACACTGGTTCCTACATCCCATCAGCAAGCTATGCTAGATCCAAAATGGCGTCAGCCCAGGGAGGATGAAATGGTTGCTCTATGCTCTAGAGGGACGTGGGACTTGACCACTCTACCTTATCATGCTAGAATTGTGGGGTGCCATTGGGTCTTCACTATTAAGTACAACCCAGATGACACGATGTCTCACTATAAGGTGAGACTGGTAGCAAAGGGATTTACCCAAACGTATAAGGTAGATTTCTTTGATACCTTTTTGCCTATAGCTCAGCTGTCCACTGTCCGGATTTTGATGTCTGTAGCTGCTCACTACGACTGGCATCTCCAGCAGTTGGATGTGAAGAACGCATTCTTGTATGGAGATCTTCGGAAGGGGGTCTATATACAATCTCAGGGTTTGAAACTTAGGGGGAGTGTGTATGTAGACTGAAAAAAGCCATTTATGGCTTGAAGCAGAGTTCGAGAGCTTGGTTCCGGAAACTCTCAAAGGAGGTACATGTTATGGGACTCGTAAGGTCTTCTGTTGATCACCCGTTATTTGTCAAGAAGAGCAAAAGGGGAGTGGTCGTATTCGTTGTATATGTGGATGACTTAATCTTTATTGGAGATGACATTGCTGGGATAACAGAGGTGAAAAGGAAGCTGGCTGAAGCCTTTATGGTGAAGGATCTTGGTGAGCTCAGATGCTTTCTTGGTATTAAATGGTGCACAACAGAGAGGGCATTGTCCTCAATCAGTGTAAATATGACCTTGATGTCTTGCGGAGACAAGAATGATGAGGTCCAAACCTGGTAATATACTTATGGACCCTAAATGACACCTCTATGATGCGGAATCTCCACTTGTAGATAGAATATCCTATAGGCAGTTGGTTGGTAAGCTATTGTACCTTACTATTACATGTCTTGATCTTTCCCTTGCAGTGGGGAAACTTAGCCAGTTCATGGATAAACTAACCAAGTAGCATTGGGATGCTGCTATGTAGGTGCTTAGATACGTGAAGAAAGCACCTGATAGAGGCATCTTATTTCAGAAGGGCACACCTATGAGTATTGTTGGTTATTTTGATGCTAATTATGCAAGGTGTATGATAGATAGGAAGTCAACAACTAGGTTCTGCACTTATGTGGCAGGAAATCTGGTGACATGGAAGAGCAAGAAGCAGCAGCTGGCATCTAGGTCTAGTGTAGAGTCCAAATATTGGGTTATGGCTTAGACAACTATAGGGATGGTTTGGGTCAGATTAGTACTACATGATCTTCATGTCTAGGTAGAGGGACCAATGGAGATGAGGTGTGATAATCACGCTGCTATATACATTGCAAATTACTTGATGTTTCATGAATGGATCAAGCATGTTGAGGTTGATTGCCACTATACCAGAGACTTGATACATCGTGGAGTTATCTACACTACATCTGTACCTTCTAAAGATCAGATTGCGAATATTTTCATGAAGCCTCTTTCAAGATCCGCATTTGATAAATGTTGTTTTAAACTGAGCATCATTAATATATATGTTTCAGTTTGAGGGGGAGTGTTGGTAGATCATTCTGGTTATCTTTTTTGTTTATTGTGTTGGACTGGTATGTCATGTATCTTGTCCTATTGAACTTATACTGTAATTTTTCCAACACCTCTCCCTATATAAATAGGTGTAGTGTTTCATTTGAGAAATAAGACTTGTCATTTTCTTCGATTGAAACCAATAATCATGTTGACTGAAAAAAAAGTAGGGAACCATGATTTCACTTAATTTTTATTAGTTTTGATTGTTTCAACCTCTGATGTTGTAGAGTTTCACCAGTTGATCTGAGTCTTTATTTTGATGCTAATAAAAGAAGGTAATCTCTAAGTATGTGTGCCATTACCAAAGGGTTAAAAAGCCACCGTTCAGGTTCTGAATGGCTTTGTGAATTATGACCCAACACGTGCTAGATTGGATCAGTCCACGTTGGTGGACTCAGTTGGTGGCAAAGTGTCTTTTAGCACATATGGGGAAGAATCAAAGTGAGAAAATAATTAAAACTAAAAAGTTATGAGAAATTAATCTAGTAGAAAAAACCAACGAGGTTTGAATTTGCAGCGATCTTCTTACTTGTTCCATTATTTGTGAAACATTATAGTTGTCAAGATTTGAGGTGGCTTCTTTTGAATTATTTAGACGTTTGATTTGATCTCTCATTCTGGCTTCATCATTGTAAATGGATCCCTCAACTTTTGCCTAGGATCAAAGTTTAGTCTGAGTGCAAATGATGTTCACCATTTTAGTGGATTTACTAATGATTTTGGCATGCTGCTCAAGAGCCTGACGGTCTTGCAACTCTTGCCTCGGACTAGTTTATGCCTTGTCTGAGAACTAGTGGGGGTCCTCATGAAGGGACTAAACCTGTTGGGGATCATCTGCATTTTAACTGTCAATTATTTTGTCTCTTCCTCTGTGGTAGACATACTGTTGCATGAAGCTCCATCTGTTAGGATTGCTGTTATTTCATGCTTTGGAAGGTTGCAGTGTTTCTAATATTATCATCAGTTTGCCAACATTTATAATTGCAGAATGTGTCTTAATTTACCTGGATCCCGGCTCATCACGGAGGATTGTTAGATGGGCCTCAAAAACTTTCAACAATGCAATATTTTTCTTATACGAGCAGGTTGTTTTCTACATTTTCACATTTAGTCTTTTCTTAAATCAACTACTTTCAATAATTTTTTGCAATATTTTTCAGATCCATCCCAATGATGCTTTTGGAGAGCAAATGATAATGAACCTTCAGGTAGCAAAACATGCCTTAATTGCTTGTCATGTTGAAGACAATCTACTCAACATGTCCAAGGACATCTCTTTTTATGTTGCATATACTTTTTGCTCATTTCCTAAGATGGCTGTTGGAGTTTAGAATCATTTTCTTATTACTTTTCATTTTCATGTCTGACTCATTAAATTGTTTATTTTGATGGACACTTCATGTAATTTGCTCAGAATTTTCTCAATAAAAGAGACATTAGGGTTTATATTGTGTATAAGACACTTCATTCTTCTCAGCATGGCATCACAATGGCGATCCTAGATCAAAGTTTTAATATCCCACTAAATAACCACAAAACTTTGTTTTTTTAGTGATTCCATGACCTGATTTTAAGGATCACATGCATCTTCGATCCCTATGTAGGGGGATTAACCCCAGGGTTGCCACCAGAGGTGGCCTAGGGCATCACTAGCTACCTTTGCATGGCTGCTAGTGGCCTCGCCATTGTTGCAAGGGCGCTGCAGCAACCCTCACCGGAGCCTTGAACTGCCCTTGCCACACTTTAGGCCCTTGATCGGATCCCCTACATCGCCCAATAGGGCTTTGACTTGCCTGCCATAGTGTCGCCCATGCTGGGCTGCTATCTGGTTCTAGCAATCCTATGTTTGGCCTTATTGCTACCTTATAGGTTCAATTGGCTTCGTTCTAAGCCGATTCGACCGCTGTTGGTTCTACATGATGGCATGCACAACCTCTATTGACAAATCTGATGATATAGGGTTCACGTGCCCCTTTCGTGCGTGCTTTGTTGCATGTCTATTATTGCACGCATAAGCGTGTTATTTGATGAAGGGCTGATTTTACATGAAGTGCGGAGTCCTCGACCCTTATTGCGGAGGCCAAGCTTCATGCCTCTGCCTTTGTTCAAGGGACAACAGTTAAATTGATGGGCCCCAGAATTACGTACTTTGGCCGAGGGTGTTCCGTATCTTTGTTGGAGGCATGAGCGCTTGCATGTGCTCACTGATGCTGTCCCAGATACAAAGGATGAGAAGTTCAAGAAGTGGGAAAAGGATAATTATTTGGTTATGAATTGGCTTTTGAACAATGTTGACTCCAAGATTGCCTTCAACATGCTCTATAAGAAAACAACCAAGGACATGTGGGATGTCGTAGAGCGACGCCACTTGATGTAGCTCTCGTCATGTGGATATTTATTGACATACATGGAGCACAAATCAGGGCAATATCTCTCTTGTTGACTTCACCACTATGGAAGGGTTATATGAAGTGTTGGTTGTATTTCAGCCTACTTGCTGTGACAAGTAGGTAACGGAACGCACGGAGTGGCAAACATACTGATTTCTTGATAGGTTGTCTTCCCAATACCAGTCTGCCAGAGTCTATTCCGAGTTTGGAGGCTGTATATAGTCATCTTTAGAAGATTGATGCAGATAACAACTCTTTAGCTCCTGTGCCTACCCCTAGTACTTTGCCTGATACTGCTGCTCTTGCAACTTCTAAGGGGAGAGGTAGTTGATCTGGCAAATGCAAATGTGAGTGTAGGTGTGATGGAGGTTGTGGCTAAAGATCTTATCCTCCATGTGTCTACTACTAGAAGACCAATCACCCCTCTGATTGGTTCTGGGAGAAGTTTGGAAGGCCAACCCGGCCCAACTAGACTTCCACGACTATTGATTCTATTGCCGAGACGGAGACTACTCCTAATCTAGTTGTTAGTTTTCCATTTACTACTGACGAATTGGATCATGTTCACCACTTTTTGAGGAGTAAGCCGAACTCCTCTTCTACTGCTGCTCTAGTCACATGTATCATAGCACATGCCATCCACTAAGGTATATCTAACTGGATTATAAATTCTAGTGCCTCTACTCATTTAACTAGTAAGGGTGCTAGTCTTACTTATGCTAGACTCTGCTACTATTACTTCTGTCTGTCTTGCAAATGGTAGTATGTCTCTTATTACTTTAGTTGGCAATGTTTAGTTTCTCCCCAAACTACAGATTTTAGATGTTTATTATGCCCCTGCGTTTTCCTTTAGTTTATTGTCCTTGGGTCAAATTTGCAATCTGTTGAAATGTAGAACTATATTTGACTAGAATCACTATCATGTTTTGGGCATTTGAATTTAGCAGACGATTAGTAGGGATTATGATCATTGTGGCTTATATTATCTGGATCTACCAACTAACTTTGCCGAAGCTACTTTTATCACCTCCAACCCTCTGTTATGGCATTCTCGTCGTAGACATCCATCTCTTCCCAAGCTGCACTAGATGTTTCTAGACTTTTCTACAGCTACCACCTTTGATTGTGAGGTGTGCCAACTTCGAAAACACCATCGACGTGCCTTGTGTGGATTGTCAATGTAGTTCTATGTTTGGAGTTAGTCCATTGTGATGTATAGGATCCCCATCTTGTTGCTACCACGTCTAGTCATAAGTATTTTGTGGTTTTTTTGTATGATTATAGTCGTGTGTTCTAGATTTTCTTGTTAAAAGAGAGATCTGAACTATTTACCATAATAAAGAAATTCTTTTTAAAGGTGCATAAGAGCTTTTCTACTAAAAAATAAAATGTTTCACAACTGACAATGCTCTTGAGTTTGTCCAGCATTCCTTAAGAACATTTCCTGCGAATAATGGGATTGTGCATCGTTTTTTAATAAAATGTTTCACAACTGACAATGCTCTTGAGTTTGTCCAGCATTCCTTAAGAACATTTCCTGCGAATAATGGGATTGTGCATCGGACCTCCTGGCCCCCATTCTGTTGGGTGTAGAAAGGAAATTGTCATATTCTTGATATTGCCAAGACACTTCTTATTTCTATGCATGTTCCTAAGACCTTGTGGGGTGATTTGGTTTACTGCAATCTATTTGATTAATCGAGTGCCATCATTCGTATTGGGGGAAGCTGTTCTTTTCCAATTACTTTTCCTTGATAAGGAGGTGTTTCCCTTGCCTCTTAGAATATTCAGGTGTGTCAGTTTTGTTCACAACTTCAATAGCCTTGATAAGTTGTCTCCCTGGGCTACTAAATGCATCTTTTTTGGCTATTCTCAACACAGAAGGGATATCGTTGTTATGATTAAGTTAGCAGACACTATTTTATTTGTACTAATGTTACATTTCTCTAGAGTGTTCCTTACTTTTCTCCCAAGGGATGGAACACACAATTCCAACCTTATGTTTACCAGCATAGAGAGCCACCACCACATATGCTTGGTTGTATGCCTCTACCTATTACATTTGTTGATCTAGATTCTCATGTTACTGATGATGTATCTCCACCAATTTCTACTTCGGATGTTCCTAACAACCCCACCCCCATGAAGGGTCATAGTGGGGGAGATGCTAGGTCCATCTCTGTAGAAAGTGGTAAGATCATGTACATTGCATCTTATATCACATTTTACGTCTACTGCTTACTTGGACTCGTGTGTTCAGTAGTTTTCACAGGCACTTTGCAGTATAGTTCCCATGTATTATTATGAGGTTATTTAGGATCCCAAGTGGGAGAAGCCATGAACATGGAGATGAAGGTCCTTACTTCAGGACAAACTTGGGATGTTCTTCCCCCTAAGGGTGCTAAAATTATGGATTGCAAGTGGGTATCCATGGTGAAATATCATGCTGATGGTAGTATTGACAGATTTAAGGCCTGCTTGGTGGCTAAGGAGTTTACACAGACATATGACGTGGACTGCTTCGAGTCCTCCCCAGTGGCACGTGTCAGCTTTATTTGGGTCATTCTTTCTGTGGCTATCAATTTGGGGTAGCCTCTATATCAATTGGACATCAAAAATACCTTCCTCTATGGTATTTGCATGAGGAAGTATATACGTGGTAACCTTCTGGATATGAGGTTGAGGGGGAGCATGTATGTAAACTAAAGAAGGTAATCTATGACCTAAAAGAGTCTAAAGGCATGATTTGATCGATTGAGTTTTGAAGTAATGAAAGTGGCTTTCAGGAGGACTATATCTGACCATTCTATGTTTATCAGGAAGACAATGGTAGGAACAATGATCTTAGCTGCTTATGTGGATGATATGATATTGACAAGAGATAATGTAGGGGGCATTTAGGCAATAAAGACATTTCTACAATAGTCATTTGTTACAAAGGATCTTGGGGACCATTATTTTCTGGGCATTGAGGCAATCAGAGGTAAGGATAAGATGTCACTTTCACACAGAAAGTATACACTTGAGATTTTACAAGAGCATGACTTCTTGGAGCAAAGCCATCAACTATACCTGTAAAACAAGGGGAAACTCATGTGACAGGGGATACTCTGTTTAAGAATGTTCATAGGTATCGAAGTGTGGTTGGAAAACTACTTTATTTTATTATCACATGTCTTGACATTAGTTTTGTGGTGAGTAGGGTTAACCAATTTATGGAGAAGCCATTTTGTAGTCACTGGAATGATGTTTGTTTGATACTACGATACTTAGAGGGTTCTCTTAGTAAATGATTGTTTTACTGGAGGAATGGCCACTTGAAGTTGCCTTCCTACTCAGATGTTGGCTATGTTAGGTCAGTAGAGGATAGAGGATCTACCACAAGATTGGAGGTATTTATTGTGGGTCATCTTGTTGCCTGGCATAGTAAGAAACAGACAGTGATGGATAATATAGTGCAAAGACAAAGCACAAAGCCATGTTCCACACAACTTGTGAAGTCATGTGGTTTACTTCATTCTTGATTGATCTTGATATTAGTCTGAAGAGTCTTGTCCCTATGTATCGTGATAACAAATCTGCCATACATAGTTTCAAATCCAGTCTTTCATGAGAGGACAATGTATATTGAGATAAACTGTCATTTTATACGCAAATCAGTGCTATAAGGGAAGATCGGTACACCTCATATCTTTATGGACTCACAATTGGCAAACATATTTACAACGACACTCATGGAAGCGGCATGTTTTCATTTCTGACAAGTTGGGCCTTGACAAGACATCTATGCAATTACTTAAGGGGGAGTGTTGGAGTTTATAATTATTTTCTTGTTACTTTCCATTTTCATGTCTTAGTTATTATATTATTTAATTTGATGGACTCTTCATGTAATTTGCCTAGACCTCTTCTCTATAAAAGAGGGGCTAGGATTTCCATTTTGTATAAGACACTTCATTCTTCTCAACAATGGCAATGAATTTGTTTAAAACAGGGGATAAATGATTTTTGTTATTCATGAAAAGAGAGGTCCTAGCCCTCTTTATATAGAGAGAGGCAAGGCCATACATGATAATCTACCTAGGACCTAAAAATAGTAAACAATGATTTAAATACCGACGGTATGTCGTTGGCAAGGTCTTTTTTGGGAAAAACTCATGCTGACATGGTAAAGTTGTTGAAATGCTGCATGGTCGGCATGCCGGCGAAATCGATGGGCATGCCGAGGTTGTTGCTAGTCCATTATTGGCATTCTTGTTGGCAAGCCCTCGACATGTCCACAAAATACACATTTAGAATTTCACCGACACGGCGTTGAAATCGGCATTTCAAACCTTGATAGTAAATGACTAATTTATTTCCTAATACTCCCCTGTAAGTCGAGACGCGGGAGACGGCGAAGACTTAGATCCTCAAGGTAATGAAGATTAACTGTTGTCGACGTGGTAGTCCTTTTTGTGTCTTCTACCCTAGGTGTCTCTTTTCGTATGCCCCCACAGATCTAGTCAAC
Organism: Thalassia testudinum; assembly: GCA_037157565.1. Lineage (NCBI taxonomy): Eukaryota > Viridiplantae > Streptophyta > Magnoliopsida > Alismatales > Hydrocharitaceae > Thalassia > Thalassia testudinum. The sequence continues at coordinate 21,204,931 of JAZHRO010000013.1, forward strand.
GCTTGGTTTCTTTTAAGTTGCGTGAGAGTACTGCCTGAACATTTGACATCTTGAGGCGGCTCCTGTCTTCAACTCTTGTGTCTTCCACTCAACATATAAGGACCCAATTGAGACAACTCAAAACTTTAAGTGGTTACAGACAAGTACCCCAACAATAGAAGATTAAAATTTAAAGAAACAAAAAAACCCTAAATTTTTTTTTGAAAGGAACACCAAAGACCCGAAGAGGGTTTTCTTCCTCTTTCATTCTTTTCTGTCGGCCCTCTCTTCTTCCTTTTCTTCTGCCGGTGTTGCTTTCTCCCTCGACAACAGTAACATCAACATCAGGGATAGCAACACCCTTTTTTTTTTCTTCTTGGGCGGCGATCTGACTAGAGGAGTAGAAGGTGGCAGCATGTGATGGAGAGGAGCACGGAGAGGGAACGTCGCTTCTGGTGGTGGTGGAGACATGCGGCAAATCTTCGATGCCACACCTCACGTGCGGAGCAGTAGGGTGGCAGCATGGTGGACGGCGCGACACGCGGTAGCCCTGGTGGCGAGAGGGGGGCAGTTGAGGAGAGCGCGCGGCAAAGTACGACGGAGAAGGCCATGGCTGCAAGATGGGGCTCCACCTCTAGGGTTTTAGGGTGCCGTCGCTACTAACAGTGGAGACGCGATGAGAGTCACTAGTGGGACATTCTTGAGTGGCGTTAAAGTAGCAGCAGTAGCAAAGTTGGAGAGGAAGAAGAGAGGAGATGTTTGGGAGAGGAGAGGGTCTCTCTGGTGGCTTGCTGGGGGTCGGCGGTGCCGTAGGGGGGCCTTCCCCCCTTTTAGGGTTTCTTCTCTTCATTTCTCTTTCCCACGGGATCAAACTCGCTTTGATACCACGTAGAGAAATTTGGGGGGATAAATGATTCTTGTTATTCATGAAAAGAGAGGTCCTAGCCCTCTTTATATAGAGAAAGACAAGGGCATACATGGTTATCTACCTAGGACTTAAAAAATAGTAAATGACTAACTAATTTATTTCCTAAGAACAACCATATGACTCTATAATGGACTGGGAAAAGTGAGCTAATACTCTGCATGCTGTCATTGTTTTGTTATTGCTCAACTTCTTGGCCCCATTATCATCAAAATATATACATTTGGGCCCAGTTAGTAATTAGCTAGTTGGATATTTACAGAATTCTTGCATACAAAAAGCTCAATAAGATTATTAATTGCCTTTTACTGATAAGAGAAACATTTCCTTGCTGTAATAAGCACTAGCTAAGTTGCTTCTTTAATCCTATTTATCTGCTGATTCATCCCAGAAGCATTCAACCGCTTCACATCAGCACTTCTCCCAAAAAGTATTACCAAAATAGAAACCCAGACATCCTGCTTACACAAAAGTTTTTCCACCAATTCTATCTTTGTTGCCAAATAAGAAACTTCAATCTCCACCTTTTTCAACTATTCGTCCACACTCTGGAAAACCAGGTTGCGATCTGTGGAAGGCCAAATTTGACAGATAAGAAAGGATCCAAAATAACATTCCAAGAAATGGCAACATTGTCTAATCTTCATTTAAACCAACAAGTATAAAGCAAGAGTTAGCCAGATGGATAACAAGACCTCATGTCCCTGAAATAATAAGCCAATATGGAGTCTAGAAGCTTCTGCTGCCAAATTGCCCATGGAGAAAGCTGTTTCGTCCACTGTGTGGAGAAACTGGGACCTGTTTGATGACAAGTGAGAGTGATGACGACCGGTCAAGGTAGCATCAGTTTGAAAATTTGCCCTAGCTAGGGTCTCCACTTCAACCAGAGATAGCATTGATGCAAGTGGGTGTCCATGTGTGACTCCACACTTAATGAACCCATCTGCCAACGGGTTGAAATTGCTTAGGCCTGAAGGGATAGTAACACATCTCCTTATCCACAAAATCCACTTATCGGGGAAGCCCCTCAAACTCAGACAAGCACGGCAAGGACCCGTTATTGGAGTTACCTTCGTGCAATCTACTTACTGAGGAAACCACTTCAGCCAGATCTTGTCCAGAAAGAAATATTTCCAGTGCTATGGTGAAATTGTCAGCTGGGCTGACTAAACCAGATGAATGGGACCACCAAGCATAACCACTAACGTCATGGCCACAGCTTTAGCCAAAATAAGTTAATTTGCATTGGAAAGGACAACAAATTGAATCTAATTAAGGTTTGAGATATCGGTGATATATCGCCGATATCGGAGATATATCGCTGATATCAAGGGATATCGGTGATGTATCTCCAAAAATGAAGAACTACAATTCAATTTTTTCCTGAAAGTAGTGATATGTGACTGATATGAAGGATATGTCAGTCACATATCTTTGTTTGCTTCTGCAACTCACATGGATTCTTTTCATTTCTTTTCTTCTCCACTGCCCTGTACGACTTACATGAACACATACTTCACATAGACACATGATTTGCCACCTTTAAGAGGAACACAAAATAATGATGATGCAGTGATGGTCGACAAGTTAAAGGCAAAAGGTAGTGATGAAGATGAGAGATATCATCATCAACGTCCTAGTAGAGAGGATGCACAATATGAATATACGCGAAAATATACAAATATAGATGGAGATCCCGTGCCAAGTCCACCTTGTGACTATGTCCCCGATATATCCTTTTTTTACTTGATACGATATCGTTATCGATATTTAAAACCTTGAATCTAATAAATCCTTTGAATTAACTGCATACATTATGTGGGGTCTTTTATTGCTTGCCTTCTGGGTTGTTACCCTGTCAAAAGATTCAAGCACCTGCAAGAAAGAAAATTTGGAGTTTATATTAGCTTTTATGTCAGATTATATTGGATTTGGTTTGAGAAATCCTAGTCTGTGATTATCATCTTATTATACCATATTGAATTCCTCCCTATCTGGTACTTCTTTTGTAGAGTCGAGGATGTCCTCTTCTGGGTATACATGATACTCCAACTTTGCAAGCAAAAGAACGATTATTCCTTGATCAAGGCTGGCAGGCAATACTTTGCTCCCACTATGCATCAGCAGTCCATTCTCATATACTGAGTCTAGGCAGCTGCACCATATTTAGTGTAGAATAGCTTTTTTTTCTCTTTTGCTATTGAAAATGAATATGCCCAATAAGGTGTCAGTGTTTGCTGTTTCTTTTTCCTTTCTCATTGTGTTAAACTTGAAGCTGCCTAAAGTTTGTGAAATTTTTAATATTTTTCCAGAAAGCTATTGCCTGTGACATGTTGAAGATATATAGTGACTTCATTGAAGCTTCGGAGAGACGCAGGTAAGCTTTAAAACACAAGACATGAAAATTGTAGTTCTTAATTTTTTTTTTATTGATTTTATCCTGCAGCATGTTTCACTAAATAAAAATTCCAATACTGGTGGTTTTGAATTTTTTAGTTATAAGAAGTCAGACTATGTTAGATGCTAGCCCTGCTGTTTTGTCTTTCTTTGGGAGCAGAAAAGGATAACTATCAAGGTTGGTAGGCATCCTTGTCATTGACTAATCAGTCATTAGCTAATTCCAACACTTTCCAATAACTGCAAAGATGCCTGTCATTGAGGACCGCACTCTCTCTCTGTCCATTAAGTTAACATGAGTCCCACAAAGTCAGTTGAAACGTCACTCAGCTGTCCCCAGACCAATCTCGAGGAGGTGAATCCCAAAAAATAAATGGTCCACATTTTCATCTGCATTCCCACAATGCGTGGCTGACACCACTTGCTGGGGCATGACAACGGCTTCTGAAAATCTGTCACTATTCTCCCCCAAGCTCAATTAGAACTTTCAGGTTGAGAAGAGTTTAATTTTTTTGAAAGAATTTCTCACCCCCGGTTCCCCTCAATAAGCAATACAACTTTGTGATGGAGAGTCTTCTGGAATTCCACCCCATGTCATCAGGGATCGCCTGCCTAGAAAAGGTGGTGTCAACCATAGTCAGCAAGAATTTAATAAATTAAGTCCCCTGGCATTATACAAACAGGCACCCACCTATTTTCCCAATAAACCACAACCCTTCTAAAGGGTGCATCTAAAATGCTAAGATATTGTGATGCCCATCAGGTTGCCAGGGCAAAACAACTTAGGTGCCGAGTCAATTAATCTTCCTGAGCTTGTCTATTCATCAAGTGAAAAATTGAAGACAACCCTGTTACCCAACATTAAAAAAAAGTAGCTAGCAATCCAATGGATAAGGGAGTTCTTTTAGAATGCAGAAGCCCCCTAGTTACAGATTCCCATAATAAGAAAGTTCAATGCCTCCATAAATCATCCCCATTTCCCATCAGCTTCACCACTCGTCTTGCCAACAACACTTCATTAAAGTCTCTGAAAGAGTACACTTAACCCACCTTGATCAATAGGCCTACAGATCCTCTCAAGCCATCAGGAGCATAAAAGACCTGGTGATTGGATCTCCTCATGAAGATGTCGTCCACAATGCATCACTACCATTAAGGGGCTGCATCATTTTTTATGTGATGCAACTTTTCTGGTTTTAGTTTTAATGAAAGAAATCCTATGTTGACCAATATCTTGGAAATAATTACCAATCAATCACAAAGATAATGTATAAATCAATTGCATTTTCTCATGTCAGCCATGTGTTTTGACATGCCTGCAATATCTTGTATAATCTACATTACCTGTGGATTTACATGGCCAAACTAGCCATAGAACTACATGGTGGCATGCCGGCAGCTTGCTGTGACATGTCTTTTCAAGCCTTCCGTGAAAATTCTTCTGGCTGAGCCTTCTTGAAGCTGCCGCAATTTGTCACCATTGAAAAGGACTCTGGTGAGGATCTTTCCCCAATAAAAGTTGGCTGCATAGGGTCAATTTTATCCAGTAGAATATTCCTTGACCTATTAGCCAAACCTTCAGCTACAACAAGATCAATTGCATTCAATAAGGTAACGAGATCAATTGCATTTCCTCAATTGCATTCAATAACGAGATCAATTGCATTCAACGAGATCATCAGCTGTAAATCTTTGATGAATCCTGGCAGAGTTTTTTTAGGTAAGAGGAACAGAAGATACCTATTCAATCTCTCAAGACCCCTTCCCTACCTCAAATTTGTTAATCTGTCTCTGGGCAACTTCTCTAACCAAATCCTACCACTTCCTGAAGAATAATATTTGAAATCTTTTAGGTTCAGGTGACCCCTCTGATGTCAATCCACACACGGCCCCAGAGAAATAGTGAACATTGAACACGTTTTTCTTCAGTTTTAAGGGAAAGTTTTGTATTTCCAAGGTAGGTGTAGTAAATTTCAAATAAGTAGATTCCATTAATTCTCACCAAAGTTTGAGGTTCTAAGAGCAAATTAGTTCTACCATAATTTTGAGATCACTTTCCAATTTAACTGCATGTCTTTCAGGATCGAGCGGCTTGAAATATTTGATGAATTTGAGGAATGGTACCTGATGCAGGTGAATCTCTAAGATTATTTTTGTTGCAGTACTACCCTTAAATGAATTTTCAGTGCTTGATGAATGCCATGATCAAATGGCCAATCATACAGCTTCTAAATGCACTTACCTCTTGTATGCATTGCAAGTAACAGATGATTTTGTCCTTCACAGGAACACTACTGTGTAGCCCTGGGAGTCAATGATGCCAAGGTAAACAATTGTCATAGTTTATTGTGAAGTTCCAACAATATAAAAACTAACATAATATTCTGCTCGTTTAAAAACAATGTTATTGCCTGTCAAAGTTCACATTCAGGATATCTGTTCCCGATTCCAAGGCTAGCAGAGTTACCACGGTCTTGTATCTTCATCTTTTTAAACTTATTTCATCCCTCAATAGCCAATCTCGTGAAGCCAGGTTCCTACCCCCATGACTCTGTTCTCGATATTCCTATTGATAACTTTTGCCCTCCTTTATCTCTTTGGAGCATACTTTGCTAGCAACAAGCTGCGTTGCCCAGATGCTGTGAGAAGTTGACAGCTATGTTACTGCTCATATGTACTAAATTGAGTCCAACTTTGACTCGGGATAGACCTGAGTGGAAGCAGAAAGAATCCATAGTTTACTGACACCATGTATGGTGGGAAAGGGCTTGGTAGTGATTTAACAACTAGAAAGTGTCCTAAATATTTTCCATAATGCTCAGGTTTTGCACCTTTTGGCCTTATTTGGTTGTGGAATAACCTCCGGTTATCTTGTTGGAGGGGGTTATACCCTATAGTGCAATGGGTTATGTGGGGGATAAGATTGGGCTTGACTTTTCAAAAAGAAAAAAAAGGAATTTGGTTTGAGGTTTTCAAATACCACGTTTTTCCAAGTTTTAGTATTAAAAAAATATATTATTATCACATCCACCACACTAATAGCATCCAACTCACCGCTTATTCCATTGTACAACCAAATGCCTTAATCCTGTCTCACCCCTTGACTTGTCCTGGTCACAACTTGTCCCTCAACCAAATATGGCCTTTGGTTGTTTCAATGACTAGATTTTATTTAAAAGATGAAAGGCACTTGAACGCCGAAACTTGCTTGCGCCGTAGGGAACAGTTTTTCTTGCTTATCTGTTCCAGGCTTTTGTCTCTTCAGTAACTCTATCATTGGACAATCTATCACCACTTTCGTGCCGTACTCTATTGCAGGGCCTTTACGAGAGCTTTGGCATCTTCAGAACCCAGCGTGCACCTGACATTTCTCCAGTACAAATTCCTCAGGTGAGGAGCTAATTATATGCATTGTGCTCTTACATACGGAGTGCTTTATGAAGCGAAGAGTGCCTAAAGCGAACGACAAAGCAGATTTCTGTCATGTTTATAGCTTTGTTGTTTGTATTCATCTTTTACCTCGTTCTCTCCCTTTTCATCTTCTTTGAGCATTTTCAGATGCTTCCAAGATTTTTTAATAAAAAGCATCTTACTGAATTCTAAATGATGTATTTATTTATTTTAGTTGTGTGCATGTAGGGTCATAGAACTACAGTTCAGGAGGCTCTAGCGCTATCAGATGTATTTTAGATTCAATTCAAGTATCCTTATTGGAACCTGGGAAAGGGATTTTGGAGTGCCACAAGCTGTTTTTTAGATTCAATCCTTATTGGAAATTGGGAAAGGGTACCACATGCATACACCCAGCATGTGCAAAACATGTTCTACTCGTGCAGTCATGCATGTGCACGCACACCACAACCAAAACACATTAACATATACATGCATAGGTTCCTTTAACCTACTATCCTTGGAGACTGCCTCAAGCTATGCTCCCATTTCCATGCCATGCCGTGGACCTTTTTGGATGAAGATGGCGATGGGAGTTCAGCTGGAAGTCCATTTGCGTCTTTGGAAAAATTGTGTGCTAGTTGCAACTTTGAAACTATACGTAGTATTAAAACGTGCTTCCATTTTGTACTGCATCAATTTTGGGTTCAAAGGAGGGTCAATTTATTTATTATTGTAGGTAATAGCATTTTCTCTAAAAGACTTGGGTCAAAATCCCTGTCCAATAACTTTGTCAGCCTCAATTGTGGGCCTTGAAATATGGCAAAGGTAGAAGTTTAATTAAATGATTTCCTCAAGGGAATGTATGAAAAATCCCTTGCTTTCAGTGGAATCAACCCTTCTACCTCCTGAACAAGAGAGCCAAAAACATATTCCTCGATCTCAAATGCAATCCTCTCAACCTCCGTGCCCATGGATTGTTGCAAGAACATTTTCTGCAGCTCAGCTTCACTGATATTGTCCACAGCCCCGTCATCTCCCCCCTTTGTGCTCTAGAAAAAACCCTAACCATTGTTCCCATCAGCCTCGACTAGCCACCCTTGGCTGGTCGGCCCCCCTACCCCTGGCTCTTTCGCCTCACCTCTGGACCTTCCTTTTTCGTCGTTCGAGGCTTAAGCTTTGCTATTCGTCGGTTGTGCATGGTGGCAGTCGTGCATGGTCGAGCAGCAGTCGCGGTGATCGTGCTTGATCGTGGTTGTGGCGACGTGGTGGCGATTGTGGGTGGATGTGCAGCATCGTGGCAGTTGTGGTGATCATGGTCGTGCAGTCGCAGTTGTTCGACAATTAGGCGTCATCATTCGAAGAGCTCCGTCGGACAGAGGTCGCGCACGGTTGGTGCCGGTGGTGCAAGGCTTGGCGTAACGGCGATCGTGAGTGGTCATTGGTGGTCATTTGCAGTGTTCGGTTGGTGTTGCTTGGGTCTCCTTCGATGGGGAGGTTTGTTCTTTTCTTTTTGATTTTTTTTTTTATTGTCTTATGAGATCACGTGTGACCTTGTGCCCATTATGGTCGAGATGTTCCGATTGGTGTTAGATGTTGATTTATTTCGGTTTCCTCGTTAATGCGGATCTTCAGGATTTCATCTTGGAGGCGTTGTCGTATCAATATGCGTGCAGTTGCTGCTCTTTTAGGTCTTGGAGGAGTACAACGGGAACTCCTACACCGGACGTTTTCCTTTTTGTTTTCCTTTGTTTCTTATCTTCTTCTTTCTGGTGTTTTGATTTTTCCATCTTGATACAGTTCCCCAGTTTCTACGTGGTGATACTTTCCCCTTTTGAGAGTATTCGGTCTTTCCCTCTTCCCTTTCCCCCGTGGAGGTGCGTCCTTCTAAGGTCATTCGGTCTTTTCGTTTGCGAGATGAAACACGAGTTTCCTATTCCATCGATATTTCAACGGTCTGAGATCTTGGAGCTTCCCTGCTTTGTCAAGGTCGTCGGGCAGACTAAGCTCGAGCTTATGAAAGATGACAGGATCTACTGGGCGGGAAGGGGAGTGCCATATGGCCGTCGCAATGCTGCTGCTGCGGCCGAAGCCGGCGTCTTGCAGTATGCACCTTATATACCGTCACTCAGCCCGGCCCCACGTTGACCAATTCCTTTTCTTATGGTTTGCTTCGGGGCTCCCCTGCACAAAAAGGTTAACCAAGAGTTTGTCTAATTTCTTCTTCCATCATAATGGACCTGTCCCAGTGTCATTTATATAGGGTTCGAGTTGGATAAATTAACCAAGGACTTCATCAGGCCCAGCTTAGGTGGTAAGGATTTCATTCGATCGCCACTCCTTGTGAGAGGGTTATACAGTATACATTCTAAGGAGGAGCAACTTTTAGGGATGTTTATGTTAATGGTAATAAGGCATGAGGTATTTGTATGATTGCAAATGTTTCCAGAGGCACATTTAAAAATCCAGAAAAGAAAGCGGACTAAAAACCCTTGTTTGGATGGGTGTTTGGAGATGTCTTACTGGGAAACTTAGAGTAAATTAAGTTCTTATACGTGGAGGGGAACTCCACATATACGTCGAAAAATTTTCCTGTAATTTATTTGTTTATGATTCAAACAGGATTGGAGAACGTGGAGGGGAACTCCACACATTGTCTACTGAAAACTTGGATCTTTTGTCGATGTTCCCATGATTAATGACATTAGCACTTTTGGTTTGCTAAGGAGGAGAAAATGTTGGACCTTTATGGAATAATTTGCATTTTAGTTCCTGAACCTAAACCTCTAGTACAGTTTCTGAAGTGAAAAACAAGTAAACGCCATTCGTGAAGCACATTGTCGATGTAGTTCCCTCCTTTAATTTGCTTACCACTTAGCAGTATTATCGTTTGTTATATCCTTTGATATTGTTGATCTAAATAACGTATATCACATTCTCAAGTTAAACTAAACCCAGATCTTGATCACAAAGTTTGGCAACTAATAATGCCATTAGAATAACCAATGAGGGTGGTTATATTACACAGTTTAGTACACTTAGAAAGATTAAGGATGATATCAATGTGTTTTGAAGTTCAAGGGTTGAAATAGGTATAAGTTCAAGGATTCTTTTGCAAATTATTTAAAATAGGACTTTTTACATAAATGCTACAGGAAGTGAGAATAAGGTTGATCTTGGTGCCTCTTCAATGAAATCTGAAACATTCATTCGTGCTTCAAGAGTTGCTCTCAACCCAACTAAGGTGAGGTTAACTAGGCATTGTTAGCATCCCAACGGCACCCTAAGCATAAATGGGATAGAGATACAATTATCGTGGCATTTGCGTGGATATGTATTCTCTTGTGGTGCTCATGGAGTTCTGGAATTTCTTGATAGCATTTGCGTAAAAATCACAAAAAGAATGCTTCTTTCTTCTATCACCTAAAAATTAATATTCCTGTTACCAAGCTAGCTATTATTCTATCTAAAAAGCAAGGTAATGCATATGCTCCATGTATACCTTATTGGAACGTAGAGGCGAAGAAGAAGACACACTGCCATTTCTCACCTTAGCTGTTCTCTCAGCTGATCCAAACACAGCTGCAGGCACACTGCCTTCCTTCTTCTCAGAGCGAAACCCCACCACCCTTCTCTGCCTCTCGCAGCTGTTCTTCCCGATCTCACTGGTGTTACCCTTCTTCTTCCTCTCTCTTGCACTTCCGACCTCCTTACGATTCTCCTTATCACCATCGTATTCTCCGTTTGGTGGTGCGGGCGGCTTTGTCGACGGCAGCGACGACGTCGAGACCAACGCCTTGTGGCTGACGAACTCGCAGAGGCTCTCTAACTCCTTCGCGATCTCCTCGGCGTCGTAGGGATAGAGCACGCAGCTCTCCCCGTGGGAGCAGGCGGTGGTCATCTGCAGGGGGAGACGTGTGTCAGCGGCGTCCCACGACTTGCGGGCAGACGAGGACCGCGGGGTCTCCAGCAGCGACCCAGACGACCCGAGCCACCACTCTTCCAGGGGTGGGTCTAGGAGGAGGGGGAGGTTGTTCTGGGTGTTGGGTCTCTCGATCGGTCGGAGTGGCCTCCGGGCTTGTGGTGGTGGTGACGCTTTTGTTGAGGTCTCTCGATCGGTCGGAGCCACCACTCTTGCTGCTTTGTTTTTCTGCTCTCGTGCTTCTTGGGGGATGCGGGTGAGGGGCGTTGTGTGCAGTACTCGAGACCCACAATGGGGACTCTCCACTTCTGACGTCTCCTCCTCCTCCTTCCACCTTTTATATATATATATATATATATATATATATATATATATATATATATATCACCATGTGCGATTCTCTAGTTAGATTCATGACAGTACGCACGAGGATGGGTGCACTGCACATGCTGCAAAATCTTGATACTCATGTTGCTACCGATGGATATTATTCAATGGTAGAGTCTTTACGGGTATCTAAGAAGTTATTAGATTAAATCTTATGTCCATCGTATTTATCTTTTTAAAAAAAAATTATCTTAAAATGACGTACTTTGCAATTACAGTAATTTCCATCAAAAGGTTAGATTCTTAATAGAAATACACCTAGAGACATGTATCTCAAAGAGTAAATGTACATGCATGTAAGCCTATTCGGATTGCAAAACATATGTAGTTTTCTGAAGTTATTGACGCCCTAGAATTTTATTTGAATAAATTAGAGAAAAATTGACTATCCTTAAAATATCAGTTCCCAAACTAATGTAGAGATAGAAATTTGAACTTGGATCTCCCCTATCAAAGTTAGGAGACACTTTTTGAGATGGTAGACCAAATTAGCAATATTGCAACAAATGCTATTGATTATGGAGCACAAATGGTAGCATGTGGACTAGTGTATCGCCAGACCGACTTAAGTTCGATATCGAAGGTTATTGGAGTTGCATTAATTTTATTAAAAATGTAATAGCAAAGCATTATATTGGATTGTAATTGTTTGATCCAAATTTGATGGTTATGGAAAAGTACATTAATTATATGCAACATTTATAGAAGAAAAGATTTTAAGTTAGCGATGCTTGCTTGAAGTCATTGATTATTCAAAAACGCTTGGAGATTATACCTCAAAGATCACGAATTGTGATTACACATTTGTTATTAGAACATAGAAAACGTAATCATTTTGAGGTAATAAAAAGGGAAAAAGAAGAATAACTCGCCTTTAAACCACTTATTTAGGAAAATAATAATAAAATGCACCTGCTTTTGCAATTTTCCTATAAAAATCAATATATAGCTTCTTTTTCTTCGACGTGGAAAAATCAATAGTCAAAAATCTTATGGGTAAACCGTGTGAACTCATAGTATGTCGCTTATTGCTCAAAACCCTGCCTGCCAAAGTCAAGGGTCAACATTAGTTGAGAATTGCCTGGATGGCCGTGTTAAAAAACAAGAATATACCACCCTTGATAAAGGAAGGGAATTAAACGAGTCAAACCTGCAACCTCAATCATCCTTTTTCACACAGAAACTACAAACCGACTAATTACAACCATCCGTGCTTTAATTATCACGAAACAACTTTAATTAAACTGTATAACCATAGACATTACATATAGTTCATTGAATGCATCGGTGCTTTTATATAAATGGACCATACGTCGTATTTACGTAGATAGATGTCGTCGAAGCCCTTTTGTGGAGGGTATGGTATGTTCCATATATATTATACATACGAAACAACAAAGATACACTTTCATAAAGTGAGAGGATCGAGTTTAATTCCATTAGCGTGTTGGCAAGGAATTAGACCATTCGTTCCAGAGCGTGCATGTGCGCGCGTTCGTATATATACGTGCATGATTTAACTCTACCTTCATCTTTCTCAACTATTCAAATCATATATATTGATCATGATCATATATCCTTTATGTACCGGTTTTACATCACCGGTAAGAACCGGATGTCTGTCCTGCAACTTTCTCCACCTGCAAGGCAGAGATCACATATAGATTAGGAAATATTTAATGTACCGCATGAGTTTAATAATAGAATTCTTCAATATATATATATATATATATATATATATATATATAAAATTGATTACTCAGACCTTCGTGGAGATCGTGCTGCAGTACCGTTAGCCTTTGAGAAGAATGCAATGGAGAATTGGGTGGTGAGGAACGATTATAGCGTGGGTACGTGAATCTTAGCCGTTCATGGAACTCAAGCAACTGTAGCATCCCACTAGAGTATCCCGGTGACTTGTGATACTTACTGTTCCTTCTCTATCACACTCACCTCCACTTGATTCGCTCCCCTTCCCGTATAAATTCTCACTCTACTATATATATATATATATATAAGTCTTGGACTCTAAACCTCTCGATCGCCTCCAAGTATATAATTGCACGCCCAAGTAAAGCTATATAGCATTTTCATGGTACCCTGAATTGGTTGCGACTGGGTGGTGGTGGAGGATTGACTAATAATGGCTCGATGAAGTTGCTTGCATATGCATGGGGCCATTTAATTCCACTGGGGGTTTATCTGGAGGGCAATTAACGAGTTGGAATAGGTATGATGCTAATTTATAGATCGATCATCGTAGATCGTAGGGAGAGGATGGGGAACAGAGTTCACGTGAGGGGAAGTAATGTTGCCGCGCCCTCAGACACGTGTGCGCGCGCGCACGTTATTATTTCTGTAGAGTCAAACGCCCAATAAGGGATATTGGTTTCAATTGAAGGCCCAATGAATTTACACATCCAACTAGATAGGTTGGCATAAATATTGGTGGTAAAAATATATGGGTAAAGGTGACAATTAAGATCTACTTCTACCAGGGATGGGATATATGGATGTTGATGGGAAATTTTTTCGCTTGATCGATGAAGAATTCCTCACAAGGGTCCGTCGGCTGTTGGCTGGAAATGGTACTGGAATATTCCTCACCTGTTGGTTGTTATGTGGGGAGGCTTGATCGTGGGTGAAATCTCCTTTTTGATTTAGAATTACATGCGTGCTCAATTTCAGATGGTACCAAATCTTCTTCACCGAAAATCATATATAATTGATGAGTGATAAAAATTGGCGCAGAATTTAAATGGTACCTTCTTATTATTAAATGGCTCGATGACCACGATGGAAACCATATATATTTGTTGGATAATCGTCGATTTCGATGACAGGATAATTAATAGCTTACTTAAGAATGATTAGATGGTTATCGTCTAGGTTTCACACTACTTGGATCAGGTTTACTTAAAATCAAGACTCAATCTAATGCTAATACATCGAAACATATTATCATACGTTTATGCTTTACGGATTTTGTTTATGCTAATAACTGAAGCTTATCATTGTTTATGAAATTATATTATTGTTTTCGCATAATATCTTTTGTTTTTATACACTAAACTCCAACTCGTACAATAAAAAAGTATTTGTCTAATAAGTTAAATAAATTTACGTCAGATTAATTATTTAATTCCTCATTCAATTTATCTTTTATTTATGTTAAATTAAATAAAATTTTAATTGAAGATAAAATTAGAATAAAATAATTTTAATTTGTTAAAATATTTAAATAAATTAACTCACTTGTCTTATTATTTATTTTATTTTTGTAATATTTTTCTACTTATTATAGAAATTTATTTTTCTTATCAAAATCCAAATGAACAGGCTGGTGGGCTGGGCCTAGCCAGGCCAGCTCATAAATGTCTAGACTTTGGCCCATTGACAAGCTAGGCCGATGGGTGTCCAACCCATTGTAACCCTCGGCTCTTCTGTTCAGCGTAATACATGCGACAAAAATTCCATTTTCCATCTAATATTTCCAACCCATTCGACATGGGCATGGCGCACGCTACTTGCGTCGGTAGTGGGCCCCTTCTCGTGGGGCGTGGGACGATGTGTACAGGACAGGACCAATATCCACGTTAGAAATCTCACATGACTTCACTGTACTCTATAGCACCGATTATTGTTGCATGCTTGGCCACCTCGAACAAGTTCGTGGTCCATCTCTTCGAATTTCTTTTTTTTTTTTTTCAGGTGAAAACCTTCATATTAGCAGCCAAGTATATTGCAAGGGAAATCGGGGTATTCCTAATTTTCTTGCACATTACAATGAATATAATGTTTTACCAACAGATGTGCTGAATGCACGGCAGATCAATCGACTTTCGACAATGAGTATCGAGCATTTTTAGCAAGGATCAAAACACATTCCTAGACAACATTACTAATTTTCCAATATAGTCGTTGTTGGGCAAGTATTTGGTTTATCGGTACGTAAGCATAAGAGAGAATCGTTATCACCTGTAAACCAACATCTAAGATCAATTGTAAACCTTTGAGAATTGCCCATGCTTTAACTTTGACAAATCATGTCATATTCAAAAGGTATGCACCACATCTACTAACAAAATGAGCATAAAAGATCAGCTCCTTTTATTCTTTTGACAATATTAACTTTAGTTGGCAAGGCACCCACCAACACTCTCCATAAGAATACCTTCGTTCTTGTAGCAAGCCCTTTCACTGTCCATATTTTTTTACAGAAATGTCGCTAACTTTCTTCCATCGTTGCACCAATACCATTCACACCAAGGATGGATAAATATGTAGATCTGATCGTGAATAATCCTTTCATATGTGGTTTCCAAATTAGAGTATCCTACCCCTTATTGATAGGAGAAGCAATTATATTTGTTGAGCTTTCCTAGTTACTTTATTTTACGTTGAATAGGGGCTAATGTAATTTTCCCCAATTCCTCTCTATATATAAAGAGGTGTAAGGTTTCTATGGTGAATAAAATTTCTCATTATTTCCCACTTGGTATCAGAGCAACGATCCTAGGTTGAAACTCGAGTATCCCACCAAAACAAGCTGCCTAACCCCTCCACCAAAAACCCTAGCCTCTCTCCGCATTGTCCACCGCCTCCCATCCTCACCGGTGACCCACCCACTGGCGAAGGGAGCCCCGCAGGTGGCGACGCTATAGCCTCTGCATCGATCTACGGCGGCGTTGTGAGTGTTAATGCACTCTCATTGGGTTTTAGAAACACGTCATAGTATAGTCGACAAAAGCGAATCAACATTTAAAAATTTAGAATACTCGAAATGTGAGTTCCGAGGTCAAAGCAAATTATGCAATTTAACCACTAATCAAGTATAAAAATGAAGCACAATAATCTAATTCAAAAATAAATGTAATATGCAATGAATGTCAATCTCAAAGGCGTAAATGAACTCTCAAATCCCAAAAGCAAATGAAGTGTTAGAGGACAAAAATTTTGATTTTCAACTAGCATAAATAGCCTCAACACTTAGTCTTATTTCAAACCAATCAGACGCCTGCCTTAGCCCTTAGGCATCTTAAAGTCTGAAATCAGATGTTTGCAGTCTAACTTCAAGCCAAGCCAAAATTCCCTCGATGCGCACACATCCCAATGCAAAACCATGCCTAGGCTCACACCCAGGCACACGCTCGCGTGTGTGCAAGCGTGTGCGTGTACGTGTGTATGGGTTGGGCTTAGAGGACCCAACCCCCTTTGTTCATGGGCAACAAGCCCATGCATACAAATCAATTTATATCAAAATACGATTCATCCCTCAACAAGGTGGGACTAATAGTCCCCCTCTCTTCTGCGCTTCTCTACATGGGTGAAGGTTGCTCAATTGGAGCTACTACTACTTGATGCCCCTTGACTTGAAGATCTAGCAAGAATCTTGGTGTTGCTCCGTGCTCGAGGAGTGCAACAATGAGGCAAGTGAGAGTCGGTCGATGGTGGATGACAACGGTAAGATGACCGGCGATGGGGAATGACCTGTGAAAAGAATACGGCCTTAGGGCACAAATTAAATACTCTAAAAGCTTCGTCGAAGAGTGGCGAAGCGTGTGGTGGTGGTGATTTGTGGGTTGAATGCGTGAGGTGGCCAGATGGAGTCAGAGAAGATGGTGAATGGCAGTGGTGTCCAGCTCGGTGATTTGTAGGTCAAAGCCCTCAATTTCTTGAAGGCTTTTGATCTACGAGTCATGAAGAAGGTTGTGGTGTAGGTGGCGTGGAGTGTGAAGGTGTGTAGCATCAGGTCGAGCTCACCGGAGCTCTCGCTGGGCATGGAGAAGGAGAGGAACAATGAGAATAAAGGGTCAAATCCTAATTCTGAAGAACCTAAACTAGTCTATGGGAGAACGGGAAGAAGATGAACTACCTAAATTGGACGATGGAGGGCGAATTGCATCTGGTGTTGGCTGGTCGGACGTGAAGAAGATGATAGATCCAACGAAGGAAGCGACAGCAAAGATGAGGTCGAAACAACCTAGCTTTGGTTGGTTAAGATCGCGAGGAGGAGAGGAAGGAGATGGCGGTGCCAATTGGGCCTTGACATGTGCGGAGGAAGGAGACTAAAGAAGCTCACCAGAGTAGAGGGTACAAACTAGTGTGCGTGAAGAATAGGGTGGAAACACGGCCAAACTCGACTAAGAAACACATGGGAAGATGGTGGAGCTGAAATAAGAGGGGAATTGACCTTGAATAGTCATGAACTCATAAGAATTCCTTACGAATTTGGAAATTTAGGTTCCACGAATTTTGTGCTTCACTAGTGGTGATTGGCTCCAAATTGGAGCACAAGATTGGGTTCAATCAATTTGGCATGATCTGAAGACCAATCCCTCCAAAATTTGAGGGATTTGGTGGAGATCTGATGGTGATTCACTTAATCCAAAGTCGGAAACCTTTGGGTTTGTTCTAATGCTGCTGTTGTTGCCTTTTCTAGGTAGAAGAAGAAGAAGGCAGGACTTGATTGTAAGAAAAGTCAGAAACCTAGGGGTGTTTATGTAATAAACAGAGATGTCTAGGCTAAAATGCAAACTGAGTTAAGATGAACTCCAATTGGGCTTATATTTTGGGGTTAACCTAATTTGGACCCAAGGAATATAGTAGTAACTTTAGATTTTGGTTTTGACATAATTTGACTGGGTAATTTATGTTGAAGCCCAAAAAAAGGTAAATCCTCGCCTAAGTCTATTTTTTTGTCAAAATGGGTTCCTTTGGTTAAAGTGAAGGTTCCAAACCTCATAAAATATTTTTAAATAATTTTTTTGAGATTTAGATTATATTTATTTCTACCAAAATCCATTTAATCGAAGTAAAGTTGTATTTAGGATTTTTATTAATAAATTAAGTTTTAATAAATTAATTCTCAAATTCCAGAAAATCCTAATTCAGTCAGCTTAAGTCTACTTCTTAAGAAATTAAGTTCATTTGCCCCTAGATTAAGCCCTGATTAACCCCTCAGTTAATCTGCAATTATAATTAGGTGTTAAAACAATAGAATTAACGGGTTTTCCTGTCTTCTTCTCGTATTCAACTCAGAATAGAGTTATGATTTTCTGATGAATATTAATGAGCATTTATCATTGTAATTAGGCTAAATTAAGGTGTTACCATTAGTGGGGGTGCTGTGCTCCTGTGGCAGCTGTTGTTATGTGAGAATCGTCGTTTAAAGTATAGCGTTGTAGTATAGTGACAAAAATTGCAACAACATTTAAATTTATAAACTCGAGAAACAAAAATGAGTCCAAGGTCGTTCGTAGGAGACAAATTTGGAATTCACACACTAATCGTAATTTAAATCAATGAGCACAATAATTAACAATGAAGGTATGCAATGAATAATAACCCACAATTCAATAATGAGCCAAATTATTTCTCAAAAACCAATGGAATAAAAAGAATAGTTAGGACATAAAAATGGTGATTTAAATCACCAATTATATCCCACAATTAAGCACATATCCCAAGGAAATCATTTAAATTTCTCAACAGTAGTCTTGAACCACTTATGTCCCAATTTCCACGTCAGCACAGGAGACAAATAAGTCCACAGTATCTCAATCAAGGCCAAGTCAGACATCGCAAAGGTGCTACAGATGCCTTAAACTCTTAAGGCCTTAGAATAAGGCACAAGGGTGCCAATCACAGAGCAAAGACCTCAGAGACGCTAAGTGTTAGGCTTGAATAAGCATGCATCTCAAGGCACAGGGCATGCATCCCAATGCAAAACACTCCCCTTCCCTCCTCATATTTCTCTCCTAATCGGGTTCGCAATCAGGTAATCGGATTTGGGTAGGGGACCAGACCCGTCGGTGTAAGGAAACAAGTGAAGAGTGCATGAGTGCAGAGGGACCTCACCCCTCATTGTCGAGGCGATAAGCCTACGTGAGGAATCTAATTTATACACGCTCTGGATTTGAGTGCCCACTAATGTGTCAAATCCTCAACACAATTAATTAAGTTATCTAGGCTTAATTAATTGCATGAGAAAGTAACTTAGGTTAACTCAAATTAATGTCGTGAGTGTGATATAGGGTCAAGTTAACATAACATTTTAGATTTTTATTTCTTTTAACTGGTTGAGTTCAGGTCGATCACTGGGAGGCATAATAGTAAACTTAATTCACCATTAAATTCCTAAGCATAATTAAGAATCAATTAATCAATCAGATTATAATTAAAATACTTTAAGTACATGAATCTTGCATAAGAGATATTCAAATAAAAGCATGCAACATTCAATTAAGAAAGAACATATTTACACATGTAATTAGTCATTAAGAATCAAGTAAACATGTTTATTACACTCATTACATCTAATTGCAAGATATTAAGGCAAGAAAATGCTAATCAAATGAGTACAAATGCCTTATTTCATCAAATTTAGCTCAGGATAACAAAAGAGAATATGATATTTCAATAAAAGTACAAATCAGATGTCTGATTATCCTTCTTTATTTTCATCATTGGAATCTTCAGCCCTCTCCTTCTTCCTTCTCCGTATTCTCTTTACCCTTTCTTCTGTCATTGCTCTCTCTCTCTTCCTTTGTTCCCTTAGCCATTTCTTTAGCTTAACCTCTTCTCCTTACTATGCTTAATGAATTCCACACTTAGCCAATTTTAGCATTCTTAAGCTCATTTTTGCTTCACGATTATAAAAAAATTAATTTTCTTATTGGCAACTCAGACCGGTCGGGGATACGCAGCATCCCCTAAAGGGTGGGACCAGACCCTACTAGGTCCGAGCCTAATTTTTCTTAAGTGGTTTAATTTCCATTTTTAAGCTCATTGATGGGAACACCATCATGAGCCATAACTAGCTCAATTTATTCATTATCAAAGAATAAATGCTCCTATATAACCGCCAGAGGCCCTAAGTCACTACAAATCCATTCTTCGGGAAAGATAAGAAAATAAGGTTAAAACCGTAATTTTACCATCATATCTTGAATACAGAACAACCACGATTTTTCTCAAGGGTAATTAAGGGTCAAATGGTCTTAAAAGTCAAACAAGTGGGCTAATATAGACAGAAATGGGTTTACACGTGTTTTGAGAATTAAATGACATCTGAAACCCTAAAAATGGACTCGCTTAATTAATTAAGGTTTTGGTTAGGATAAAATTCACCCAAACCCTCTATAATTTATAGAAAAATATTCTCTAGGGTTTGGTACCTTCAATTTGACCATTGATGGCTCGTCTTTCGTCGATTTTAAAAGTATATACTCGTTGTAGTATGTTGCGAAAAACGATGATCAGTTTATTTCAATTTATTACTCGAAATTTAGAATATTCCGAGGTCGAACTTAGGGAGCAAATTTAATTCTAGAAGCATACAAATTCACAATTCACTATAGTATACTACTTTACAAAAATTAAAGAGAGAGGGAATAAATTTTTTTTTTTTCTTTTCTTTCTTTCTTTCTTTCTTCTCTTCTCTCTTCCTTCTCTTCTTTCTTTGCCTTTCCTTTCTCGGACGTCTGATTCTTTGAATCAGACGCCTTATCTACCCCTTTGCTACAGTGCCTTGCAGGTTCTTCTCCTCTTGGCTTCTTCTTCTTCTTTGCTCGGCTTTCTTCTTCAGCTTCCTTTCCTCAGTAGGCTTCCTTCTTTTTTTCTTCTTCAGCTCCTATTGCAGCTCTTGGCTGCTTCTCCTTCTCTTCTTTCTTCTGTCTTTAGTTTCTCTTCTTCATCTTCCTTTCTCTGCAGCTTCCTCCTTCCTGTCTTCTTCCTCTTTCTTCAGCTGCTCTGTGTGGCTAAGTGTCCTCAGCCGCTCCTCCTCCTTTCTTCTTCTCTTGCTTCCCTGCACATTACAAGGTTAGGCAAAACCTAACCCCTACCCGCCCCACGTCTCTCTCTCTATTTCTCTCTCAATGGTTCGCTCCCAGAGCATTAGCGGATATATGGGTCGGGTAACGCACCTGGGACTAGGCCAACCGGCGTGCGGTGGTGGGCGAGGAGTGCTTGGTCGGGTAATCGGGTTCAGCCTAGACCGCGGGGCGTGAGTGCAGGCAAGGGCGGGTGTGAGCACATGGCGCGTTGCGTGCGAAGGCGAGGGACCTAACCCCTGTGTATTGAAGGCAATAAGCCCGATACACTTTTTCAATGTATTTGAAGCGCCGCACTCAGACGTTTACGAGGTGGGACTAAAAGTCTCACCTCTATTTCGCGAATGCTTGCAGCAGGAGCTGCGTTCAATTGTCGACGCTACAGGGGTCCTCGCAGCCAAACACTTGGCTGGGGTTGTGCGCGAGGGCTTACGCACGTCCTGGGGAACTTCACCTGGAGCAGAGAGGCCTGCAGCTGCAACAAGCTCTCTTCAAGCTTCTTCGTTAAAGGCGGAGGGACGTCGGAACCTGAAATGCGTGAACACGGCCTTGTGGCCCTGTCAAATCAGAGGGAAACCTTCGTCGTATCACGGCAAAGGTGAAGCGAAGGTTGGCTGGCTGCGGGGCAGCCTAGGCGTGCGTGCCTAGGTCACTCTGTGGTCGGGTTTATGGGTTAGGTCGGGAGGTGTTAAGACCCAAGACATCAAACGCTTTTTAAGACGTCTGGGAGTTGGTTCAAATGTCTGGAAATAAATTTTTGCAGCATACGATTTCGAGTCTGCGCGCATGCACGTGCAGACTGAGCCCGCCAACCTGCAGGCGCTTTCCTCCCTCCCCACTCCTTCAAATACTCTCTCCCCCCTTCCCTCTCCCTCACCCACCACTCCACCGTCTCCTCCTTCTTCCAGCGTTAGCGTGAGAGTGAGAGAGCGAGGGCAGCAGCTGCTGCCAGGTGCGTGCAGGGAGGAGGAGGTGCAGCGAGAGGGGATGATAACACCACGCAAGGGGGTAGTAATTAGGTTGAATATGGCCCATCTTTAGAATAAAAGGCACAACATAAAGTAGAATAGGAGCATTGCATGCATCAAGTACCAAGATTGCTTATAAACTGTATTAATGGCCACTTGTGTAAAGCATTTGTCAAAGCAGGCCTCAGATGAGCAATCGGACCGCACGGATGGATTCAGGATGACGAACGGAGTCTAACGGACTCAAAAGCGGCCAAATCCGACATCCGGAGCTCCCACAATGGGCCCAAGAAATCCTGACCGTTGATCTGGAGATCAACGGCCTAGAACGCGCCACGTCGCCCCGCCCCCGCCGCCCGCACGCCCCCAAGCCAGCCAAAGACGCATCTCGGCCGTTGATCTTCGATCGAACGGCCGAGATCCGCGCGCTCGCCCGCGGTCGCCGCGACAAAGCGCGGGCGTGGCGCAACGGTTAGCGCGCACGCCCGCGTTGCGGCGACGCGCGTTCGATTCGCGCGGAGCGAAAATCATCTGCGGGCGAAGGGCGCGGCAAAATTGAGCCGCGCGATCAGAAGCGAGCGGCTAGGATCGCGCCACGCGGCGCGACGACAGCGCCCCACCTCCCACGCGCGCGCGCACGCCGGGCGGAAACGCGCGCGCGCACGCACGCCCGAAGCGCGATCCTAGCGCAGGCGCGGGAGGATCTCAGCCGTCCGATCATCAATCGGACGGCTCTCGTTCGACGTCCACGGATTGCGCCTGAAGAGAGAGAGGGGCGGGCGGCTGACCGGCGGCAGAAGGCCTTCACCGACGTATATGGAAGCGGTTTTAGCGACGTTCTGGATGTCTCTAAAGCACATTCTTCTTTTAGGAAGCCCTTAACTCTATTTAAACCCCCTTCTACCACCATTCAAGGCATCCTCTCCCACTTGCAACTACACTCCTCTCCTAGCTAGTCTTAGGCACTCTTGTAATCACCGGAGACGACGAGCCGCCGACGGAGCCTCCTCCACCGCCGTGGCTGCCTCGTCGCTCTCCACTCTCTCTCTACCTCTCTCTCTCTCTTTTAAGCTTTCATTTACTTTTGTTGAAGCATGTATTTAATATTGTAAACCATGAACTATGAATGCATGTTTAATGAAATTATTTTTCATTTAGTTGCCTTTTTAATTTCTGTTTAAAGTGCATGATCAAAACCAAAGAGCTGTCTAACCCTAAACTCTCTCTATCTCTCGCTTTTCAAAACCGTTTCTTTCGCAAGCAAAACTCCGCCTTTTTCGTGACAGCAAGTGGTAAACAAAATCCGATTTCCACGCCTCCCTGAGATCGACACTCGGACTCACCTCCGTTTACTTCTTTTAAAACCGACGTATCAAGTGCAACTATAACGACACCTCTTAACACACACGCACGAAGGCACGTCAGTTTTTGGCGCCGTTGCCGGGGAGGCAATGGATTTGTTTTATCACCTCCATTCCACCTTCATTCTCATATCGTCTAATGCCCTATTTTCCTTTTTACTTGACGGATGCAGGAATTCGGCGCTATGGACGGCGAAGCGACGCATTCCACTATGGTAGCAAGGAAGTAGACGCCTCGAGGGCCGATAGTGAGTACTCTCTCTCTCTCTCATTGTTTGCTTGCGTGAAAAAGCTAAAAAAAAAATCATAAAAATTGAAAAAAATTGGCGTGGTGAATGATTACTTGACCCACATTCTTAACACACCACCCTACAAAAAAAAAAAATGTACACTCTAATATACTGGACAAATTCTTGGAGTGTTCTTTGCTTTTTCTCTTGAGTGGTGTTTGCGAAGCCACCGTGAGTTGACCTGGGCCGCACCACTCAACCCTAAAAAGTAACTCATCTAATAGAAGCTGCACGATCTTTAGGATGAGTACACTAGGGTTTTTAGAGCCTCTACAAGATAAAAAGGAAATCTACTTTCACCAAGTTGTGTGTAGAACTTGACGTGCCCATTGAAACTTGTCTGAAAGCATTAAGACACGTCAACCCTAAAAAACACTAAAGTAAGGATGAAACATTAAAAGACACCACACCCTAAAAATTCTTGCTTTAAAACCCTGTTTTGTAGAAGCACACACCTTGAAAAGTGGAAAATTAAGAGGCACCACCCCAATCAACGCCTCATCACATTACCCTAAGCACAAGCACTATCCTAACCCGTTAAAACTGAGTAGACGTGCCCTAGGCAGGACTGAGTTAAGTCTCAAAAGGTGAGGTTTTGTTCGCTAGGCACTTGGCTTTCATTCCCTTGGTAGAATCTGGTGGCTAGGCTGCGGGGCAGTGTCAAACGACCGCGGTTGTGGGGTCTATGGAACCGGAGGCGCAAGCCAAAGGAAGAACCTTCCCTGCAATCCCCTCGTAATCAACCTGGCCAGATTAGCCTGGTGAAGGGGAGTCCAGTGCTTACGAACTTAATCAACCTTTGTGAGATTTCCAGGTCTCCTAAGGAGTACACCATAAGGACTAGGCTTGTTTGCTTGGTTGAGGACACAACTCTCTCGCATCTGTTCTTTCCGCATCCCTCCATTTCTTCCAAACCATGGATTTCAATGCCTATCCATCTTACCCAAACTACCCCCAACAGGATTTGTATGCTAACCCAAGTGGACCATACCCACAGCCTACTTGGGCTAACCAATCACCAAGTTGGGGATGCAACCTGGAATATCCCTCTTGGCCCAACTATGACCAAACCGCACCAACCTCTTATTGGAATACACCTAACATAGCCACCCAAGGGTACGATTCAAATTGTGGGGCTCCATATCTCGATTGTCCTCACGATGCCTCCTCATTTAGGTCCGACCCGCTCTACTGTGATAGGACCTACACTTTAGGAGAACACCAAGAACCCTACCCATCTCAAGATAATAACCAAGAAAGGTCATCTGAATTCAACAACCTTGCCTACTTGACCTTTGGATTAGAAGGAGTTCTAGACAAATGGAAATCAGAAAATGATCAGAAATCTAGGCAAGCCCAGGATCATCAACCTCTGATTTGGTCCCCTGATGAAGAATCTGACTGGGAGGAGGACTTAGAACCTCAACTATTCTGGAGTAGGACCAAACAGAGAATGGTTCCTCTTGAAGAACTGGACCCTGAACATGACAGAATAGAGGACCCACCCAAGAACCTAAACACCAATATGGATTCTGATCCACAACCTCAACCATACTCTCTTAACCTGGATTTCAAGGAGGAAATCCAGAGGACACCAAATGACACCATGTCAATTCTTGATAACCTCCAGTTAGAACTACACAGACAGAATCAAGAATTGGTTAAAGGGCAACATGCCATGTTGGAGTTGTTCCAACAATTGGGGGAAGAAGGCCAAAGAAAGCTGTTGCATACAACGCCATTCATGGAATTCATAAAGCAAGGACCTACCATGATCAATTGGACTACACCTAGTCATCCTGATTTGGTTCAGTCCACCATTGATACCCCTCAGGAGTTGGATAGCTCAGTGGATAAGGAAAGTAAGGATTCCTTGGAGCACAATTTGGGGAGCATTGAGAACAAACATCAGGAGGAAACTGAGAAGGTGAGGGGAGAGACCTTGGAATCTGAATCTAATCGGCTCAAGACAAGTAATCCGGTGGGAGCAATAGCCACCATCATAGATGGAGAATGGAGTTACAATTTTAAAGAAATTGATTATGAATCAGTTGGAATCCCCATCACAAAGTTGGAGGAAGGCCGAGAGAAAGAATATGATCTAGAGGATGAAATTGACCCTACCTCTAATATAACCTCAAACAATGAATCTGATACAAAGAAGGTGGCAGAAAATATTCTTGAGATCAAGGGCTTGGAAGGAATGAGCGATGAAACCATAGTTGCGGAAGAGATGGATTCGTCTTTGGAGAGAAGCTTCATGCTTGATTGTAAGGCTCATTCTGAAACTCTGGACCTTATTACCTGCCCTACCAGAATAAAGATCCCCACTGGAATTGATACACTTTCGATGGATTACAATTTTATGGGGACACAAGCTGAATATCAGACCTACATCTTTAGTGTCTGGCATGTCATATTTGGGGTGCGTTCGTCCACAGCAACCTGTTTGCATGACCACAAACTAAGAGAGGATCTGACACAGGCATGCATGATATATCTGTTACAGAATTCCCGCCCCTTTGGAAGGGGACTCCACCACAACCTTATTCGCATCTGTGGACTTCTGATTTTGGGTCTGGTAAATTTTGAACATATCTTCTTGACCCAAGCCATTCCTGTTTGTGCACCGCCCAGCTGGAGGCGTTAAACTCAGCGCTTCCTGGGAGGCAACCCAGCGGATTCAGACTGATCTGGTAGTTTACGTCACTCAGGTACTATCTTTTTGAACCCTTTTGCATCCATGCATCTGCCAATGAGGACATTGTCCAACTTAAGCATGGGGGGGATGGTAGATTGCATAATCCTGAGCTTAATTAATCAGTCTGAATGAATAAATTAATTGATTAAAAAAGAAAAAAAAAATGAATTTAGGAAGAAAAACTTAGGCATTAGAAACTTGTCAATAGTGGGAAATAATACAAAAAGAACTTAAACACTTAGACTTTTCAGGCCTTCAGGCTTAATTAGCCCTGGTATCCATTAAAATATGGATTTAGCGGCGAACCCTTGCAACTTTAAGCTATTCTAATCCACCTAATAAATAAGGTAATAAGTATACGACTTATCAACTCACCCTCTAAATCAGGAAAACTTTGAGTCTAAGCATCTACACACATTTTTGCACAGACTCACTTCTCGGAGATTTTGACAGAAATTGGGTAGCTAATGAACTTTCTAGGGTGATATGGCTGGCAAGTTGTCGTGGGTAACAGCCCATTGGCAGGTTGTCCAGAACCCAGCCACAGGCCATTTCTTTTTCACTGCCTCTAGGTACATTTGAGATTAGGGAAGCCACCTACGTAAAAAAAAAAAAAAAAAAAAAGGGAAAAGAAGAAAAGAAAATAAACCACACTTCACCGCACAAGTATGGCTGGCAAGTGATCGTGGGTAACAGCCCATTGGTCGGTTGTCCAGAGCCCAGCTCAATAATTGCACAAAAAAAGAAGACCAAAAACACCTAAGGAAGAAGCGGGGAAGTAGTACAAGCCGGGGAGATATACACTGGAAAATCCTTGTGTTGACCCCAAGTAAAATGAACGCAGGGAGAAAGCTACCAATCGAACAAATACACCTTCAGGCAAAAATTTATTTTCTTTTCCGGTCACCTAGAGGCGTAGAAACTCGAAGTCTGTCTCAATTACCGTTAAGTGAGTCTATCACAACATTCACACCAAGATGCTTAGCACTTAGGGTTTTGACCGAGTTTTGGGTGGGTTGGGTAGCCGTAAAAAGTTACCAACCCACACTGAATTT
The DNA here is from genome assembly GCA_037157565.1 of Thalassia testudinum. Lineage (NCBI taxonomy): Eukaryota > Viridiplantae > Streptophyta > Magnoliopsida > Alismatales > Hydrocharitaceae > Thalassia > Thalassia testudinum. The sequence continues at coordinate 21,232,139 of JAZHRO010000013.1, forward strand.
TAAAAATTCTAAAAAGACATATATAGATATATACGTATACATAAGTATAGTTATATATCCAAAGCAAGGATTCGGGCGATTCATATTTTGGCAGACACCCGGGCGCTGCTTAGTCTTTGTAGATTAAGATCTTCGTATAGTTCCTCTTATTAACAAGTAACGAAGTGCCTAAGCAATTACTTCTTGAATTCGCCAAAGAAATAAAGGCTAGAATAAACCTTGCTAGGGACTAGCAAGGAGTAAGCATGGGGGTATGATAACACCACGCAAGGGGGTAGTAATTAGGTTGAATATGGCCCATCTTTAGAATAAAAGGCACAACATAAAGTAGAATAGGAGCATTGCATGCATCAAGTACCAAGATTGCTTATAAACTGTATTAATGGCCACTTGTGTAAAGCATTTGTCAAAGCAGGCCTCAGATGAGCAATCGGACCGCACGGATGGATTCAGGACGACGAACGGAGTCTAACGGACTCAAAAGCGGCCAAATCCGACATCCGGAGCTCCCATAATGGGCCCAAGAAATCCTGACCGTTGATCTGGAGATCAACGGCCTAGAACGCGCCACGTCGCCCCGCCCCCGCCGCCCGCACGCCCCCAAGCCAGCCAAAGACGCATCTCGGCCGTTGATCTTCGATCGAACGGCCGAGATCCGCGCGCTCGCCCGCGGTCGCCGCGACAAAGCGCGGGCGTGGCGCAACGGTTAGCGCGCACGCCCGCGTTGCGGCGACGTGCGTTCGATTCGCGCGGAGCGAAAATCATCTGTGGGCGAAGGGCGCGGCAAAATTGAGCCGCGAGATCAGAAGCGAGCGGCTAGGATCGCGCCACGCGGCGCGACGACAGCGCCCCACCTCCCACGCGCGCGCGCACGCCGGGCGGAAACGCGCGCGCGCACGCACGCCCGAAGCGCGATCCTAGCGCAGGCGCGGGAGGATCTCAGCCGTCCGATCATCAATCGGACGGCTCTCGTTCGACGTCCACGGATCGCGCCTGAAGAGAGAGAGGGGCGGGCGGCTGACCGGCGGCAGAAGGCCTTCACCGACGTATATGGAAGCGATTTTAGCGACGTTCTGGATGTCGCTAAAGCACATTCTTCTTTTAGGAAGCCCTTAACTCTATTTAAACCCCCTTCTACCACCATTCAAGGCATCCTCTCCCACTTGCAACTACTCCACTCCTCTCCTAGCTAGTCTTAGGCACTCTTGTAATCGCCGGAGACGACGAGCCGCCGACGGAGCCTCCTCCACCGCCGTGGCTGCCTCGTCGCTCTCCACTCTCTCTCTACCTCTCTCTCTCTCTTTTAAGCTTTCATTTACTTTTGTTGAAGCATGTATTTAATATTGTAAACCATGAACTATGAATGCATGTTTAATGAAATTATTTTTCATTTAGTTGCCTTTTTAATTTCTGTTTAAAGTGCATGATCAAAACCAAAGAGCTGTCTAACCCTAAACTCTCTCTATCTCTCGCTTTTCAAAACCGTTTCTTTCGCAAGCAAAACTCCGCCTTTTTCGTGACAGCAAGTGGTAAACAAAATCCGATTTCCACGCCTCCCTGAGATCGACACTCGGACTCACCTCCGTTTACTTCTTTTAAAACCGACGTATCAAGTGCAACTATAACGACACCTCTTAACACACACGCACGAAGGCACGTCAGGGGAGAAGAGGGAGAGCACGTGAGGAAGAGAGAGAGAGCTCGCCGGAGCAGCCCAGGGCCGGCCGATGGGCGCGCAGTGGGAGCGTGGTGCTAGGGAGGTTACCCTGGTGCTGCTGCAGCTCAGGCAGCAGCGCGGGCGAGCGCGGTGCGACGTGACTGTGTGCAACAGGCGGAAGGCGAGGAGGTCCTGATTCTGGGAAATTTTCCCAGAATCAGACGTCTGGACCTACATCCAAACAGCACAGGCGACGTCTGGAGAGAGATCCAGACGTCTGAAAGGTACAATATTTCTCATCTTTTTCCTTTTTGCGGATACGGCCATGCAGGCCGTTCCGCCGAAGTTCTAAGACGTGTCGTGTTGAGGAGTGTTGCGTACGCATGTAGGTTTCGTTTCGGGAAGGCGCAAGGACACACCCTCCCACACAGATCAGACGTCTGGGTACAACACCAAATGGTGGAGAGAGTCTTCAGACGTCCGGAGTGATAGTCGGACGTCTGAAACTAGGTCCAGACGGCTCAGTGGGATCCTGGACGTTTGAAGAATAGCTCAGAGTGAGGTATGACCTGGACCACCTTTTAAGACGTCTGGAAGGTGTTCCAGATGTCTGATTTGAGTTAGAGTTGTCATTTTTGACCCGTTTAGGGTCCGTTCGAGATCTGATTTCCGCGTTTAAAATTATGTTCTTCTCACAATTTGTTCCTCTATTTGTTTAAAATATTTTTATCCTATTCTGAGTGGTTCCTTATGATTGATCCTTGTGTTAGGACCTCGTCCCGTTGCGGCTTTGGAGGTTGCAGAGGCATGTGGACCTGCCAATCACGCCTCCATGACTCCCAATTTTGCGGGTAGAGTGGCTCCCCTTAGTTATTTACCAACATTAATGCATCTTGGAGATAATAATAGATTCTAGGGTATGGCATGAATCCTGGGATCTGAAAACTATATTGAATGATAGATCCTAGGGTACGACATGAATCTTAGGACTTGAAAACTAGATTGAATGATAGATCCTAGTGTGTGGCATGAATCCTAGGAAAAGAAACACTGAAAAGAATGTCGTGAATACATGAATTGCAGTCTTAGAAAAGTAGATAGAATAATGATAATTGCCTGTAATTGGATAACGGCTACCTGTGAAATATAGAGTACTGTTGTTAGTAATTGCTACATGTGATTCCTGTTGTTGAAAACTAAATTTGAGCTACTTGTATATAAATTGATATTAAATGTTGGAAACACGGGCTGTATGAGAATAAAACTGAAATGATGAAACCTAAAATGGCTTGGCCAGAGAAATATGAGCATGAACCCTACGGAAATTAGGAGTAGAGCTCATGAAAGATAAATAGAATGGAATTGGGGAAGTGAGCTGGCCCTTGACTACGGAGTACCAAGGAGAGCGACTGCCCCCCTATTTAGTGTAGAGCGGAGCTAGCCGCCCCATGGACCCAGGGTTAGGTCTGGCCACTTTGTACCGACTTTTGGCCCTCGCGTACACAGTACCGGGGAGAGCTACTAGTGTGGAGAGAGCGCTAGCCACCCCACGGCCCTGGGGTTCTACTAGCCGTCCTACACCGACTTGTTAGGCCTACTGGGCAAACCAGGGTAGTCAGGCGAGGGTGCGCGGACTGTGGCAGGCAAGATTCCTGTTTGGTTACTGTGGAGGGGCTAGACCCCTGTTACTGAGAGGGCTCTGCCCTATACTGGTTTCGTGCTGTGCTTTGGGCGCACCGTTAACGGAAACAACTGACTGCGTACCAGTGCGGGGTAGCTACCCGTGCATTTATTGCTTGTGTCGTAGTCACCGTTACGCCTGTCAGCGACCTTGGGGTGGTTGACTGAGGGTAGGACCACCACGGGGGACTCTCCCGACCAGGAGAGCACCACGTGCTACTTCTACTTTTCGGAAAACACTGCAATCAAGATCGTTCCCACGAGGAACATTCGAGATCAAGAGAAAGATCTGAGAAATAATTCAATAAAAGAGTAAATAGAGAAATAAAGAAAGAAATTAAAAATAACAGCTACTTGTCCACCTTTACTGTTCTCTTAGCTAGTTGGTTTCCACTTTACTCAGCGTTTCGCTGACGTGTCATATTTGTCACCTTTTTTAGGACCAGGTGTTGAGCAGCCAGAGCCTGCGGCTGTAGAGGGTGCTGGGCGTAATAGAGCCCAGTAGTTGTACTTTACTGTACCATTTTCTGTAGTAGTGAGTATTACTGTTTCCCTTGTACTCTTTTATTGTAATCTTCATATTCTGCACCTGTTTGTAATTCTCTACTGTTGTGGTGGTATGTACTGTAGTAGTTCTTTTTTTTACTGCTGTACCTTTGTTGCTGTTAGTTACATGCATGGTGAATGTGGTTTGTTTTACTGCTTTTTGGTTACTTTCTCGTTGGACGACTGGGTCTTTGGATCAGTTGAGTCGGTCCGATTCTCGTGTCTCGTAGAGATTCGAGAATCGGGTCGTAACAGGAGGCGTTTGTGGTGGTGTAGGCGGTTGGTGAAGGTGCGGAGGATGATCAGTGGGAGGTGGCGATGCTCAGGGATCGGTTGGTGAGGCGGATGGAGGCATGGAGCGGCGGGGACGCCTCGTCGGAGGTCTGGTCAGAGGTGGAGAAGGTGGAGATGGACAATGGATGTCGAGGAGTATAAACAACAATTAACAAGAGGGAAATAAAGGAGAGAGTAAGAGGAAGAGTTTTTACCTAGCTAAGCAAACGAAAGGGAGGAGATGGTGATTGGCGCATCTTTGCCGTCATCAGAGACGAAGGTGCCAGAGGAGGGGGCGGCGACGAGCAGAAGGGGTCGGAGAGTGCCAGTTGGTACGGCTTGGCACGAAGGAGAATGGCGGAGCTGGCTCTGCCACTAGTATTGTGGTAGAGCGACGAGAAGAGGAAGAGTCGCCGGAAGCTTCGGGCTGTTGGTTGGAGTGAGGAGGGGATGAATTTGGGGGAGTTCTCTGGCCAAATTGAGCTTAATCCAAGCGGCAGCCCCTGCCGCTCCTTAAATAGGTGCTGGCAGGGAAGGAAAGTACGAGGAGGAGGCGTGGACAGGCGCCGGAGACGTGGCAGGAGAAGACACCCATGCCTCTCGAGTGTTCGCACGAGAGGTATGGGTGTCGGCAGGGCATGGGAGGGGGTCCATGCGGAAGAAGACAACGTAGGGGACCCTCCTCTCGTTTCTGGAGTCGGTCCCCATACCCTGCGCAGCGTCATCCTCCGCGTAAAGTCGCCTGAGGCATGGGCTGCTGCTGCGGGTGGTAGAGGGACCGGCTTGAAAAGAACAAAGGGAAAGTTGAGGGGTTAAGTGCAAGGGTTCAAAAAGTTAAGGGTCAAAAAGTAATTCTTGAGGATCAATTTGTATAGTAGGTCAAAATGGCCTTCCCTTAAGTCCAACTTTTGGTAAAAACCTAATTTTGACCTAAGGAATCCAATGGTGAAGTTTTATTTTAGGTTTGACCATGTTTGACTGGTCAATTTGCACAAAAACCTAGATTAGGTCAAAAAGTGGGTATGGTTCTCAATCTAGGTCAAGACAGGTTCCAATGGTCAAATTGAATGTTATAAACCCTAGGAGATATTTTTTCATGAATTTTAGAGGGTTTAATTAATTTTTATATTGCCTGAAACTTCGTGAATTAAAGCGAATTTGTTTTAAGATTACAGAATATCATTTAATTTCTAGAGGTCGTAATAACCCTTTTCAGATCAAATCATCCCACTTTCTCTCTTATTAAGCCTCTTTTACCTGTGTTTAAACCCTTATAAATTTTGTTTTTCTACTGCATTGGTAAAATTGCAATTTTACCCCTTATGATTTGCTTTGTACTCAAATTTATAGTTCTCTGATTTATACTTTCCCTTAGGTTTTGTAGGAGCTTTTGTATACTTATTTAGGTCAAAATATGCTAGTTATGATTTATGATGCAGTTCTCATCAACCATCAGAACCCGTCTTGACTCAAAACAGTCCTAGACAGTCATTTGCCCTAATTTGGATTTTTGCATAAATTATCCATTCAAACGAGGTAAAAACCTAAATATAACTTCACCATTGGATTCCTTGGGTCAAAATTAGGTTTGTACCAAAATTTTAACTCAATCTGAGATCATCTTGACCAAGTTAGCATTTTGATCTAGTCAAACTTTTTTTATTTCATTCAGACCCTTAGCTTTTTGAATTCCTTGCAAATGACCCCCTAACTTTTCATAAAAAGGTCCCTGCCGCCGTCAATCCTATTCCTACAGCTCCGGCGACATTTGATTGAAGAGAACTCCTTCTCTGATCAATCATTCCCTCCTAAAATTGGAAGGGAGATTCCTTGAAGAATCCTCTTTCCATTGAATCTGTCCATGAGCCCTAAAACTTTCCCAATCTTTCATGTGAACGCATGAGAGATTAGGGTATCCTAGAATTCCTATCTCCGGCGAAGCTTTCCAAGCTTGGGAAGCTTGCTTCCCAAGCTCAAAACTCCCTCCAAAGGGCTATAAAAGGACCCTCAGATCAAACCGAAGATCCCAGACTTAATTTTGGCCTGGAACACCCTAAATTCCTCCCTCCTTGTCCGGCCAGAAAGCTCCTCAAATTCCAGCAACTTCCTACGACTCTTCTCGTCATCTGACCACAAAACCAGTGGCATATTCATCTTCCCTGCCTTCCTCCACGTCGCACCATACCAACGGGTGACCCTCTATCTCCGTCTTCGTCGCTGTCCCCCTCTACCGAAGCACCTTCTTCCCCGGCGCCAGCCTACCAACACCGGTGCTGTTCTTCCCCCTTTGTCCAGTAGTTTAGGGTTAGCTTAGTATATTTTAGCTCTTAGGTTAGTTTCCTTCTCCAAAAAGCCAAAAATAGCCCTCGACGCCGATGCTCACCTCTGTCTTCCCTGTCTCCGACCACTCCTCCGGCAAGTCCATCCCACCTCCACAAACCACCAATCAACTCACCAACCACCTTACGACCTTCGCTGCATCATGCCCTACCCAACCCCTCTCCTTATTTGCCTTCCCATCCACCCAAACCCTCTGCCGAACACCACACCCTCCGCACCAATAGTCTGAGGTCGTCATACCTCCTCACTCCACCCATCACCTCTGCACCACCACGGTTACGTTCGTCGTTGTCCGGCGTTGCTTCCTAAGTGCTTTAACATGGCTTAGAGGCCTTATTCTTGGTTTTCAGGTAGTAGGTCATCGCCGCCATTGACGAAGCTTTGAGCGAAGCTTGAAGCCTTGCTCCATGCATCTGAGCCCCAGGTGAAGTCCCAGGCACTGCGGCTTTGCTCAAGGAACACATTCAAAACTCCAATTGGAGGGAATACCCCCAACAACAGGTGCAATCAGACAGAGAAGCATCAGCACAGTACACGCGAAGGAAGGGTGGGACTTTAGTCCCACCTCGGAAGCTGACAGCCATGAAGAGGTGCATAAATTGAATTTTTCTTTTAGGCTTATTGCCTCAGCAAGCACAAGGGGTGAGGTCCCCGCACGCGCCCTCACGTGCCTCGCCCGTGACACCTTACACGCGGGTCTGATGCACTCGATTACCCGCCTAAACCTGTTCACACCTCTCTCACCACCCACGCCGGTAAGCCTGGTCCCGGGTGCGTGCCTACCCGATAACTCGACTACCTTGACTGGCCCTGGGAGGGTGGAACCTAAGAGGAAGAGAGAAAGAAAGAGAGCGTAGGGCAAGGGAGGGTTTTGTCCTGTGCAACACTTAGCCAAATCTGTGATGGCTGCCCCTTGTGCATGAAGAGAAAGCAAGAGAGAAGAAGAGAGAAGGTACAACTGCAGAAGAAGGAAAGAAGAAGAAAGGAGAAAAGCAGAAGCAAAGAAGAAGAGAAAAGGAAGAAGGAGAAGAACAGTGCTAGGGAAGCACTGTAGCATCTGATGGTTAAGTCATCTGGTCATCAGACCCGACGACTGATTTAAGACTTGATACTTTGCTGTTGAGATATTTAAATTGATTGAATGCTTGATATATATGCTTAGAGAGTAATTGGTGATTTAAATCACCATTGTTTTAGCTTCTCTACTGTTGGACGTACGAATCGCTACACTAACGTATTTGGTTTTAAAACCTTATCGTTGTAGCTTGAAAGCGAAGAACTCGTATTCAACAAATAAAATTTATACCGAAATTGAAATTCCGGATCGAACACAGGGAGGCTACGTCAATCTATATTCGCAATTATATTTTTTTTAGAATTTTTTTTGAAAAGTGAGGCGATGTAATTACAATGAAGCTATTACAACAATCAGACTAAAAGGAAGAGAGAGAGAGAGAGAGAGAGAAAACATGCATTCAATATTTCAAAATGTTTATACAATAAAACTAAATAAGAATTACACTAGAAAGTTGGAAATCAGCTACAGTAGAAAGTAGGAAAATTCTACACTAGAAAGCTGTAAAGAAGAATGGGAGAGAGAAGTTATCCTCCTCAACGATCACTTGGAGGACGAGCCGGACGGGACGACGCCTGGACGAAGGAGGACGGAGCAGGACGAAGGAGGATGAAGCAGAAGATCGCGAACGGGGCAGCACGTCGTCGTCGTCGCGGGATCCACTTCCGAATGGGGACAAAAATTTTGACTTTATCTCGCTAGGAGCATCCCGGGTGCGGGACAAGCTTCTCTTGAGCTTTGGAGAGGTAGAGAAGAGAAGGAAGGGATGAGAATTTCGTGTGGAGGGGGTCTCCTTTTATAGTTGCAAGGAGTGAGGGCAATTTGGTCATTTAAATCTCAAAACATTAAATAAGGGGTCTTTAGTGACAGATAAAACCATCGCTAAAGCCCCATCGTGGGCGTAGTGGGTGTTGCCCGCGCGGCTGCTCGCTTTCTCGCACGTTCAACGCATGCTCACGTTCGTTGAATCTCAGCCGTGCGATAGCGCGTCGGCGCTATCGGGTGCGTGCGGCCATTGGATCGCAATCTGACGGTCGATTGAAGGCGCGCCCCCGCTCCAATTTCTGCTCGTTGCGACCCGATCCCGTGCCAGCGCCTCGCGATAAAGCACTGAACCGTTGCGCTGTGTCGTCCAAATGGTCGCATGGACGTTTTCAAGCGCACACATCCGCAGCCGTTGGATCAAGATCCAACGGCCCAGAAGCGATGCTCTGATTGAAGAAGATAAGGTGCGACGGTGCTTGAGGGCCGATTGGACGGCTGAGATGGCGCCATGGTTGTTGGATTGAGTTGATTTTCGCGTCGTTAGGCTGCGATCGTTGATCCGAATCCATTCGTGCGATCGGATTTGTCGTTTGAAGTGCGGATTTACACCATCTTGGTCCTTGATCTTCTAGGGTTCCTCGGTCACTATCTGATGCTACAGATTCCTGATTAGGGCGATCTTGGAGTTGTTGAACTCTAATCGTCGCCCTGATCACATCTGTACGGTCAGATCTTCGATCTGAGACCCTGATAAAAAGTTTGCCCTATCCAAGCACATAAAAGGAGACAATTAACCTCCATTTTATTCAAACTAATCTAAATGCAAGATGATGCATGCTATGCAATATTTATATCATGTATGCAATCCTATGCTTAAGAACATGCATAAATAGACATCTTAAGTAGTGTAGATGTGTTTACATCATCTACCTTTTTATTGCCTCAAAGATACATGAGAATTCATTGAATATCTAATGTAACAGATTAGTATTTATTGAATATCATTATTTGTGGTTTAAATTCTTGTGCTCATTTACATTATTGAGATTAGTGTGTGAATTCTTATTTGATTCATGTGTTCGACCTCGAACTTTCATTCGAGTAATTGATGAGTTCAATTTATTGGACTACTAATTATGCTTAAGAACACTCAAGTTGAGAATTGAACTATATTTCAAATGCGTATTATACTAGGATATTAATTAAACTCGAATTTCGACATTCCTGTATTTTTAACCTAATACATATGCTCCATTGATCATTTGTTGACATATTACTTATATATATATTTTTATGTGCAAGTATTTTTAAATTTAACAAAGGAAAAATTAAAGTTAAAATACTCGGTTGAAACAACCTCCTCCCGTTTTCTCTCAACTGCAAGATTTTTTTTTAAAAAAAAGAACGGCCACGCCTGGGCCTTAGGGGGGATCATCTCTTTCTTTTCCCCTTTGAGGGGCCATCTCCTCCATCGTGAAACAGAACCAACACCATGGCCGGAGCTTGCACCATGATCTTTTAACGCACTGCCTCCCTCTTCCTCACCACCGCAAGCTCTCGTGGTGATAGCACGAGCACCACCATCCTTACCGTGATCATCACCCTCATCTTCCCAAACCGTGCACTCTCCCTCTTTGCCTTCCATCGCCTCCACCACCATCCCCTACACACACCTAGTTTCCTCTCCTTCGTTTTCCTTCTTCTTTCTCCCCTGTTTCACCCCTCAAGGCGAACCCATCGGCTCCATCCATCGCCACCACCACTTCCATCACCTTCGGCCGCTCGCTCTCGACGTGGCTGCCATCAACGTCCTCCACGCAGTGCCACCGACGCCTACACTATTGCCATCACCGCCGACCACCCTCCACAGCCACCAGCCGCTCCCACCATCGGCAGGTAGTTGGCTTCTTGTCGTTTCACCACTGGCCACCTTTGACCATGTTGACGAATGCTGCAGCCACCAGCATGACGCTTTCAACCTGACGCTCCTCTGCCGCACATCAGCCAGCCGTCGGCGCCCTCGCTCGCGTGCGCACACCTTCCCCTCTCCCATCCCCTATTTTTGCACAGTACATGCCCTATTAATTGAAATGAGAAGGGGGAGGAGGAGATTGAAGAAGTGGAATTTTATTTACGCATTTAGATATTGTGGGGAATTTACTTTCTCCCTCTCGCTCTTTCTCTGATTCTCTCACATGTCCTATTTCTCTTTCTATTATTTGTTGAATGATATAATTTTCTAGCTACAAAACATGAAAGGTTATGGACTATTTATTAGGTGAAGGTTTTGAGATATTTGCTAGGTTACTTTGTTAGGTGTCAATTGCATGCAATATCCTTCACTTTTCTCTTCTATTATATAACGAAGGAGGAATTGAATTGAACAGGAGACTAATTTTATATTATTCTTCTTGATACAAGATTTAGCATGGAAACATTTGCGAGTATACTGGCTTAAACCTCCCTATAGATACGACACTCGAAATCAACGTGGTTTATTACATTAATTATTATTTTTGATTGAGTGATTTCCACCACATAGAATACTATAACAAATCATTTTATTGCTATTGTCTTCTTAATCAAGCGAAATTCTCTCTACTAGTAATAAATATTATTTGTTTTCAAAGCGATTTCGACCTGTGCTACAATGCATCATTCATAAACCTCGATCTCTCTCTGTCAACACTCATGCACAGTACCTAGCCTCCCGGGCCCACTCGCCCACTCACGGGCCCACGCTCACGCCGACAGGTGCACGCACACACCCAGGCGCAAGCACGTGCAATGCACGCACCCACAACCAATATGCTCATTTCATTTCGTGCCCTGTGCTGACGACTGAAGCGTCGTACACACTTTTTCGTATTATACTAAGGCGTGCGGCTACAACTTACCGATGTGGGACTATCTTTCCCAGCTCCTAGACAAACTTCAACTGCCATTTCCAGCTGATTGGTTGAACGGTTTCGATCGAGCAAAGGCTCGATCGAAAGCCCTTTGGATGCTCTATCAAGATGCAGCACCAATTTGGTGCTTAGATCGCGATTAGTCCTTCGATTTGAAGGATGAACTTGGCTATTTCGCATGGGTGTTTAATCTTGCAGAAGAGAAGACAGGTCTTAGGACCTTCAGGAGAGTGTCTAACCTCCAAATAAGGTCAAGACTCAATTCAGGAGGGAATTTCGCTCCTAAAGGGGAAGGAAGGGGACTCTAAACAGCTCCAGGAAGCAGCAGAAGCTTGAAAGCTTCATTCCCAGTGTTAAGAGCTCAGAATTGAGCTCCAATTCATCCATCAGAAAGAAAACAACCTCAACAAGTGATCTGAACAACCTCTGCAGGTTGTTGCGACACAATCTAGGCAAATTTGGCGATCAAAACTCACCAAGAACTTAAAGAACTCAGTATTGGGTTCTAAAGAACCCATACTGGATAGTGACATAACTTTCCCTAAATCCTCAATAAAACACCTTCCAATCGACTCTCATAGACTCTACATCATCCCAGCGAGTATATCATCTCGTTAAATAGAAGAATTGATCATGAAAACCTCAAATTAAGCCTGTAGTGGACCAAAATTACCTTGGAGTTGACTTTCCAAATTAAACTCCCTCAAATCAAATTCACACCCTAGATCGGCTCTATTCTGCCTCAGAAATAGATTTAGAGCCTCAAAACCTAGTTTTGATCAGATTCACTAGGGCTTCAGGCTTCATCGCCTGAACTCTAAATGGTATTTGTTCGGCAGAACAAATCATGGAATCTCCAAATATAAAAGAAGTTAGGATGAATTTAGCATGTTGTACTCTTGCTTCTAAACCATAATTCAAGATCAAAAACCTAACGAATAGGCTCCTCCAACTCCACCGGAGTTGGAGAAGACGGATGTCTAAACTGAGCTCCAGATGTTTAAACAACAAATTAACCACTGAGACATGATCCTTACACTCTAAAGAGACAGTCTGGAGCTCCTCAGAGCTTATCAAGGGCTGAAGTGGAAAATTGACTCGCCGGAGCTCCGATGAGTCCAAAATTCAACTGACATGGAGCGAATAGCAAAGAGATAGACCATTACAGGTCTGGAAAGTTTCTTGAGGTCTAAACAAACCTCAAGATCTCGTCAATTTGTCTAATTGATGATCGAATTAAGGATTCATTAGGGAATTTAAAAAACTTAATCTCTGAGTTCGCATGAACTCAGAGTCAACCGTCTCACTCAATTGAGTGAGGGCTAAGGCTCAACAAAACCTTGCGATGCTCTCTGGGGGGTTAATTAGGTGAAGTAACTCTTTTGAGCTCTCCATAGACAGAGCGCTCGACAATTTGAATGGAATTAGGTGTTTACTTACTACGAGTTAACTAAATTAATTAGGTATAGGATCGGGGCCATTAGATTACGAAGAGATGATGGAGGGCCCTAGCGGAGGTGTTCTAAACTCAGTGATCTCCGCCATGGACAGTAGAGGTCGCTGGTGACGGTGAGATGGTCTAGGCGATATAGGCGCTAAATTGGAGGGGAAAGAAGTGTAAGTGAATCGTAAGGAGAAGAGGAAAATGATCAGGTACTCTGAAAGGTGAATAGAAGTCTGTCGAAGCCAAATTTCACTTCGCCAGAGCTAGAGGAGAAGCTACTATAACTAAGCTAAACTAACTTAATCCTACATAGTTACCTAGCTAAATCTACTCCTAAGAGTTAGCTCTACTTACCTAATGAAGGAGGTGAGGGATCTCGTCGTTGGCAGGGCGAGAACGGGTTTGAAATCTAGACTAGGTGATAAGAGAAGATCCAACTGATCGAAACGGAGTTCAGAGGGAGAGTGGGGCACTTAGTAGCCGTTGGCAGGGCAATAGAGAGGAAGAGGAGGTGAGAGAGGCAGCGCGTCCTCTGCGGCCGTGCTCGAGAAGGAGAACGAAGACGCCAAAGTTGCGGAAGAACCTACAACCAGCTACGGTGGGGTGGAGAGGGGAAGGGAGCTAATCAAGCTCAAATCGTAGGGGTTCGGCCTATTTATATGGTTCGACGGCAGTAAAGGGGGAATAATCCAAACGAATGGATGTCTAGGTACAGCTTAACCTCCGGCATCGTCTCCAACGTCGGTGAAGTTAACGATGTGACCTAATTAGGATTTAGGGAAAATCCGAACCGGTGGATGGAGTTGGGGTGGTGAGCGCAAGCTCCAGGAGCTTGGCGAGGAAAGAATGACATCAGATGGACGGTCATCGGAGAGTAGCATCACCGTCGAACGTCAGTCGTTCAAGCAGCAGAAGAAGAAATGAAGAAGAAGACGGTGTCATAGGGACCAATTTGCATGAAAAGTTAAGGACCTAAGAGAAATAAAAGGACTCAAGTGCAATGAATTCCAAGGACCGAAATGCAAATAGAGGCTTTTAAGGTTAATTTAAATTATTTTCTTTTCTAACTTTTTATATATATTTATAAATTAGCTAAATATTATATTAAAGCCATGTATTCACATTTTTGACCCATTTATTTATATTTATTAAATTTATTTACTTAAGTTATTAAAGACTTAGGTCTTAAGTTATTCTTAAAATAAATAAGATATTAATTAGGTAACTAATTAGTGGTATTTCGAGTCCATTTATTAATTAAGTTATTAATAATATTAATTGACTTATAATTAGGAATTTTTAACTTATTTTAAGTCCTTTATTGATTTGTCCCTTATTCTATAATTAACCTTATATATGCATATTCCTAGCTAATTAACTAGGGAAACTAGTTAATTAGAAGCCATGATGAGCCTCTCATCACCCACAATGTGGGACTATTTCTTCAGCTTCTTCACATGCAAGCAGCATGACCAGCTCGCCTTCAATTCGGCTGCCACCTTGGTTCTCTTCTTCAATTAGAAGTCGGGAAGGCTTTGTAGCGTGGTTCCATAGCACCTGGAGATTGAATGGCAGTCGGGGATGGTCGGAGCATAGTGGTTGACGAAGAAGAAGGTGACATGGCGGAAGATGTTTGGTGATGACCTAAAAAGAGGACTACGGGCTGATTGTCCTAATTAGAAGGCTCATGAAGGTCGCCGTGGAGTATGGAACACGATGGTGGTGGTGGTTTGATGAATGGCGGCATGTGGATGGATGAAGTCGGAGATGGCAGTGAGATTGTGGGTTGTTCGTGGAGGTGTTGGAGTGGTGTTCACAAGGCGAAATCGATTTTAAAACAATCGCGTTGCAGTATAGTCGAAATCGCTTTGAAACAAATACAATTTTTATTACTCTAAAAAGTTTCAAGGTCGAACACAGCGAGCAAATAGAATTCACACACTGATCTTAACAATTAATGTAATTTGAACACAAAATATTACTCAAAAATTAATTAGGAATGTAGAGCATATGAGTATATGAAGAGTAAAAAGAATTTTAGACAAAATAATGGTGATTTGAATAACAAATTATAAATCTAATGCATAGAATAGTTACTCAAATTGACTAAAGGAGAGAGTATGAAATCAGATGTCTGATTTTGCAATCAGATGTCTTAAATGACATTTGCTACAGTACCCCTTTGTCTGCGTGCTTCTTCCTTCTTTTCTTTCTCAGCTACGACCTCTCCAAGCCTTCTTCTTTTCTTCTTTTGCCTTTGCCTTTCTTCTTCTTTGATTTCTGCTCTGGCCTCCTCCTCTTCTTCTTCCTTCTGCCTTTAATTCTCTTTCTTCTCTGGCCCTTCAGTGAAGACCTTCACCTCTTCTTCTTTAGCTTCAAGCCTCCTCTTCTTCTTCTCTTATTTCCTCTGCCTTTAACCCTGCGAGCCTTCTCTTCTTCTTCTTCTGCCCTTAGCTACTTCCTCTTCAGAATTCGGCTTAGTGTTAGCCGAAGGTTCCTATAGCAAAACCCTCCCCCTACCTGCGCGACTCTCCTCTCTTTCTCTCTCTTAGGATTCGCTCTCCCAGAGCCACGGGTATCCGGGTTATCGGGTTAGGCGCGTACCAGAGTCCAGGCTCACCGGCGTGCGGTGGTGAGTGAGGAGTGCAGGTTAGGTTGGGTCAGGCCAGGTCCTCAGGTGAGGTGTCACGGATGAGGCCGGGTAAAGGTGAGAGGGACCTCACCCTATGGTAATTGAGGTGAATGCTGATGGCACCTTTTCAATTTATGCGGGTGCGTAGCTTCAGAACTTCCCGATGTGGGACTATCCGCGCACCCCTTTTCTCCCACGCCTGTAGCAGGAGTGTCCTTCACAATTGTAGCAAGACACAGGGTGCGTGACTTCAATTGAGGACCTAGGTGTGTGCGAAAGAGACTTCCGCACGTCCTGGGACTTCAACCTGGGCGTGGCAGCACCTAAGGCAGTCTCAAGCAAGCTTCAAGCTTGCTCACCAATGGCGGACAAAGTCTGATACCTGAAAACAATAGAATGACCTTTCGGCCACGTTAAAGCGTTCAGGGAACGTTGCCAGAGCATGGCGAATGTGCTGGGGGTGGTTGTGTGGGGCGAGAGTGACTGTGAGTCGCACCTAGGTCAAACTGTGTGCATGTGAGTGAGTGTGTTCGGGAAGGCGTTTGGGTGGATGATGGAGCGAATAGAGTGAGGGAAATGAGTAGGAAGGTGCAGTGGAGGTTGTAGGGTGGTCGGCAAGATGGATGGAGGTGCATTGCGGTGGGAACACCTCGCCGAAGGAGTCGCCAGAGATGGAGGAGATGAGGGTGTTTTAGTAGCGTCGGTGGTCGATTTTGGGAAATAAAGAGAGGGGAAGAAAGTAAAGGAGATAGGGAACCTAAAAACCTACTTCTAAGGACGAAAAGGGGATGGGATCCCACGCCAATGTGGTTGCCGGACATGGGGAAGACGAACCTCCGTAGGAGAGGCGGCGGCAAAGACGGGGGAGGAACGGCGACTGCTGGTATTGCTCGACGTAGAGGACGGTGGGGAAGATAAATCCACCACAGGTATTGTGGAAGGATGACGAGAGGAGGCAAAGAGAGACTGCCGGAGCTTGTGGAGAGTTGCGGTCGAAGAGGAGAGAAGAATAGGGGGAATTCCGGCCGAATTCAAGCTGAGGAGAACGGTTGGACCCTGGGGAGTCTTTTATAGGTCATTAGAGGGGGTTTTGTGCTTGGAAGCAAGCTTCCAAGAAAGGAATGCTCACCAGAGAACGAAACTTCAAGAGACCCAAATCTCTCATGCGTTCGCATGAGAGATTAGGAAAGAATCAGAGCATCTAACCGGGTTCATATTGGAGAGGATTACTTGATGCATCTCCCTTCCAATTTTGGAAGGGATTCATCAATCAATCAGGGAGAAAATCCAAGTTGAAGGTCGTCGAAGTAGGTTTCCTCCGCGATAATGGTGGAGGGACCTAATTGTGAAGATGAAGAAGTTAGGGGGCTAAATGCAATGGTTTTTGAAAGTTAAGGTATAAATGTAATCAGATATGACCTTTTTGCAAACTAGGTCAAAACAAGTTCTCCTTAGGTCTAAATTTTGGTACAAACCTAATTTGGACCTAAGGAATCCAATGGTAAAGTTGGATTTTGGTTTTGACCTCGTTTGATTGGGTAATTTATGTGAAAACCTAAATTATGGTAAATATTTGTCTGAGACTCCATTTTAGTTCAAGATGGGTTCTGATGGACAAATTGAAGGTACTAAATCCCGGGGAATATTTTTATATGATTTTTAGAGGGTTTAAGTGAATTTTATCCTGACTAGAACCTTGGTTAATTAAGTGGGTTTGTTTTTAGGATTTCAAAAGTCATTTAATTCTCAGAATACTCACAAACCCTTTTCTGTCTAATCCAACCCACTTGTTATCTTATTAAGATCATTTTACCTTTATTCAGCCCTTGAGAAAACTCGTGATTGTACTGCATTCATTATAAGCTGGTAAAATTATGATTTTAACCCTATTTTCTTGTGTTTCTCTTAGAATGGTTATGCAATGAATTATGACCTTCAATTGGTTATGAAGGAGCATTTACTGACTTCTTTGGGTCAAAATGAGCTAATTAGGGCTCATGATGGTGTTCCCATCAAGTGGTCAAGAGTCCCAATAACGTTGGGGCTTTTGATTAGTGGAAGGAGAGGAAGGTGTGGGTAGTCATGGTTTGGTGTTTCGTGGTGAGGCGTGGCCAGACAAGTTCGTCGAACCTTTGCTGGAGGCGGAGAAGATGGAGAGGGAGACGGGAATGCGGTGGTTGATCCTAGGTTCTAAGGAGGTAGAACTAGGCTAGGGAGAGAGAGGACTAAACTATGGACGAAAAGAGGGGGATTTGGCACCTCCTGTGATTGGCCGACGTCGGAGAAGGGGAATACTCCGGTGATGAGCGACGATGACGAAGGGGTAGATGGCGCCTCCGTTTGGTTGGCGAAAGGTGAAAGACTTTGGGGAAGATCGTGGGCCATCCAATTTGTCCGTTGGACGGTCGGAAGACAGGGATTGTGAAGGTCACCGAAGCTTGGTCGAAGTAGGTTGGGGAAGGAGGAGAAGAGTTTTCGCCTCGAAACCTCACTCAATCAAACGTTGGGAACTGGAGGAACTTTTATAGAGCAAGACTTGGGCTTCCAATGTCAGGAGGTCGCAATTTCGAGTCGAGCTCTTAAAAAACATGACCCATTGATGTAGACATGTTTATATCACATAAACTATCTATTTATGCATGTTCTTAAGCATAGAATTGCATCACATACTATAAATATTGCATAACATGCATCATCTTGCATTTAGGTTAGTCTGTATAAAATGTAGGTTAATTATCTCCTTTTATGGCAAGGGACAGGGCAACTTGTTAATCGGGACCTCGGATCAAAGATCCAACCATACAGATCTGATCTGGGCGACGATTAGAGTTCAACGACTCCAAGATCTCCTTAATCGAACATCTGTAGTACCAGATAGAGACCGAGGAACCCTAGAGATCAAGGGCCAAGATGGTATTAATCCGCACCTCAGACGACAAATCTGATCGCACAGATGGGCTTAGATCTACGATTGCAGTGTAACGGCACGAAAATCGATCCAATCCGACACTCGTGGCATCGTCTACAACATAAAGAAGAAGGACGGTCAGGATGGTGCCACGTGGCACCATCCCAACCATCCGCACTCGACCGCCCCCCCTCCGTTCAACTTCTGAAGGCAAAGGCACAGACGATCTGGGCCGTTGGATCTCCATCCAACGACCTCAGATCGTGCACGCCTAATTCCTAAACGATGCAAAGAAGCCCCCACAACACGTTGGTCCAGCGCTCTACGAGCTCTGATAGGCGAGCGTTCGAATCCCATCGGCCTTCAAATTAAGACGGGCGCAGGCGCAGGCGTAATTCCGCCACACGATCTTCATCGAGAGGCTCTGAAAGGCGTAACACGGTGCTATCTCAACGGGTCCAACAGCCACACGCGATCAGACGCTGCTCTGGATGCACAATCAAACGTGGGCACGCGGAAGAGATACTGAAAAGGAGTAGGCGCATGCTTTTTAAGCCGTTCGATCTCTTGATCGAACGTTTCAAGAGATTGAACGGCTGGGAGCCTCTGATCGTGCATAGGCATTGAGGCAGTGAAGGCGAGCGGGCACGCGGCGCGCACACGTCGGCCACGTTCAAGCCTTTAGTTACAGATAAATCCATCACTAAAGGTCCTGAATTAATGCTTTTAATGTTGTAATGACCAAAATGCCCCCACTCCTTGCAATTATAAAAGGAGACCCCTACCCTATGAATTTCTCATCCCTTCTTCTCTTCTCTCACCCCTTCCAAAGCTCTAAGAGCTTGTCCCACATCCAGGATGCTCCTCTAGAGTAGAAATCTTAATTTTTCCACCTTCGTCCCCTTTGTGGAGCATCCTGTGGTTATCCTCTCTCTGCATTCGAGAAGCGAATCCCGCGACAACGATGACGTGCTGCTTCGTTCCCGTTCCTCCCACTTCATCCTCCTTCCCGCGCCGTTCCCCATCATCCAGGCGTCATCCCGTCCAGCTCGTCCTCCAAGTGATCGTCGAGGAGGATACTTCTCTCTCCATTCTTTTTACTACATTCTAGAGTAGAGTTACCGCTTTCTAGTGTAGATTTCCTGCTTTCTAGTCGTAATGAATAGTGTAATGAACAATTTCTGATAATGAAATTCATCTTTATTCTACATCCCTATTGCTTTTATTTGTAATATTCTCTCTCTCTCTTCTATTTATTATTTGTTAAATAGATAGCTAGTTTTCGACCAGCTATTCTATTTCATGACAAACAAAATAAAACACGTATTTTAATCAAATGTCCTCTCTGTGTTCGACTCGGAACTTCTTTACGATTTTTTGGTATAAATTTTATCTGTTGAATGGATTTCTTCGCGACTCGAACTACAACGACAGGTTTTCGAATCCAATTGCGAACGTGTAGTTTTCTGCCTTCAACACCCATGATTTCCTCAAGCTTTGCTCAGCTCTAGGGTCGACGTTAGGACTCAAAATCTGGTCCAACTGATTGGGAATCCTCTCAGGATCAATCCCTCCAAATTTAGAGGGATTTGGTCTTGATTTGAGGGAGAAATCCTCCCTCGAATCTTGCTGCAAATGTGTTCCCACTGCCAATTTCGGCAAAGATCAAAATTTATGGAAGATGAGGAAGGCAGGGGTATAAATGCAAAACTTTCGAATGTTAAGGGTCTAATTATGAGAAATAGAGATTTTGGGGACTGAATTGCAAACTAGTCAAGATGAACTCTAATTGAGCCCAAATTTTATCTCTAACCTAATTTGGACCCAAGGAATCTAATGGTGAACTTGGATTTGAGTTTTGAACATGTTTCAGTGGGTAATTTGTACAAAAGCCTAAATTAAGGTAAAATCCCGTCTGAAACTCTGTTCTGGGTCAAAATGGGTTCAGATGGTCAGACCAAGGGTATCAAACCTTTTAAAATATTTTTCAATGAATTTTAGGAGGTTTATATAATTTTAATCCTGACCAGAACCTCTTCAATTCAAGTGAGGTTGAGAATTGGTGTTTTATGTACTATTTTGGTCGTCAAAATGTGTGAAACCCTATTTCTGTTAGTGTTGACCCACTTTTTAGCCTTTAATGTTCAATTGACCTTCAATTAGCCCATAGGTGACCCTGTGGTTACTTTGCATTCATGATGTGATGTTAAAACTGCAGAATTAACCTTAATTTGTTGTTCTCTCTTCAAAATAGATCTGAGTGGAATTACAGTCTTCAGATGATTATTCAAGAGCATTTATTACTTGATCCAACTATTTTAAGCTAGTTATAGCGAATTATGGTGTTACCATCAGCAGTGCTGCAGCCACCCTAGACCTGCGGTAGGTGATGAGAGACTCATCCTAGCTCCTAATTATCATTAATTAACTAGTTTCCCTAGTTAATTAATGATAATTAGGAGCTAGGATGAGTCTCTCATCATTAATTAACTAGTTTCCCTAGTTAATTAACTAAGAATACATTAATTATAGGGTTAATTATATTATAGGGGTTAAAATACCAATGACCTGCAAAATAAGTTTAAAATACTAAATTAAATATTAATCAGTCATAATAATAATTTAATTAATAATTTAAACTAAATTCATAATCATTTAACTACATATTTAGTATTTAAACTAAATTAATATTATGACCTAAGTATGTAATCAACTTAATTAAATTAATCATTTGAATAAATATAGTTAAAAAGGGTAAAGATGTAATTTCAAGTCATAAATATAATATAACATAAAAAAGTTGAAAAATAAATAAATTAAAATAAACCTTAAAAGTTAATGATTATGTTTAGGTCCTTAATTTCTATTTCAATTGAGTCCTTTTATATCAATCAGATCCTTCATTTATTGCAAATACGCCCCTGTGAACACAGCCAGCTTCTTCATCTTCTTCGCTGTGGATGGTCCACGACCTTCGATGTCCGTACCTCACGATTACCACCCATTCAGTGTCAATCAGCCTTCGCCATCGTCGGCCAACTTCCTTTTACCGCCCACTATCCATCCGATAGACCAGATTGTTAAGTAATCTTATTTAGATTAGGCGTTTAACCTCACTGACGTTGGAGACAACACCAGAGGTTATAACAAACCTAGACCTAAAATCATCCAGGTACATGCCCCAGGACCCTCGCCTCCACTTATAAATAGCCATGCATACCTCTGATCTGAGTTTGTCGACTCCCTTCTCTCTTCCGCCATTTGAGTCCGACTATAGGTTATTCATCTAAGCTCCGACATCTTTTCACCACCTTCCTCGAGCACTACTAATTGCGTAACAATCATAGGACTTAAATTACCTAAATTAAGTTAGAACTTAGCATACTTGTAGTGTAATTCATGTATAAATATCATACATTGCATCTTTTCTGCTTTACTTAAGTATGCATGAAATAATATTATAATGTACTGATTAGTGCACTATTTGGGATTGTAGGCAATAAGAAGCTTAGGAGATGGCTAATTAGCTCATATTTGTAGGCTATTTAGGTATTTGAATGCTTAGACATTAAGTTAATTTTAACATGTATTTAGCATGCATTGGGAAATAAATATATTAATTATAGATTTGTTTAATGCATTGCATTTTTTATGTAAATTAGGTCTTAGCATGCATTAGCTTAGTTTTTAATTTAGTTTGCATTTTAATTTAGTTAACATTATACATAATACATGCATTACATAAAATTAGATATTTTATAAGGCTTTGTATATAAATAAGCTAATTTTTATTTATTTATCTATTCTTCTTCCACAAAACTCTGTGCAAGGAAAGAACAGAGCCACCGTGCAACAGCTGCAGCCTCGACAATCAGGAGCAATCCACTCATCCCAGAAGGAAAGAACGGAAAAAGTGGATCTGACTCCCTTGCTACTCGATTCAAAATAGGCGAGCTACTATAAGAGGAAGGAGGAGTCTGCGGAGCAAGGGGGGCCTTCATCCCTTTCCCTACTCTGCAGAGAACTCAGCTTCTCACCCACTCCACCACCACCGGCCTCAACCGCGGCAGATCTTTGCCACCATGGGCATGCAGGGTGACAGCCCGCATCGCCATCGCAGAGCTCTGCTTTACAACCTCACCATGCCACCGCCTGACCACCAACACCACATCCCCCTATCCACTCCATGGTCATCCTCACCACCACCAACATCTCCTTCTTCTTCATTCTTCCTCTTCCTCTATTTCTCCTCCACCTCAGCGAAACCCACCACCACCTTCACCAACGCCCCTCCGCCACTATCATCTCTCCGATGCGCATGTGACCCACCGGCTCTACCCTCTCATTCGCGCGTGGTCGCCCTCACACTAGCAGGTACTCACCGCGTGCTGCACGAACCCCTTAAGCAGCAGCCGTAGGCTGCAACAACCACCGTTTGATGCCCGCGTAACCCAGCGTGTAGCACTGCACTCACCGCTTGCCCAACCACCCTACGAACATGCCTCTCTGTGCGCGCACAGTAGCAACCATCTCCTCAGGCGCAAGCGTGCCCTTGCGCCCCCTTGCCTCCACCTGCGTGTGGAGCCGCTCCAATAGCAACAGCAGGCTACCAGACACCCACTCTGCCATTGCTCCATTTGGCCGGCTCTGGCCACTCCGCGACTTGCCTCGACCACCGCTGCGAAGCCCTCGATCTAGAGATCCTCCTTCGAGCTTCGCACCTCCGGCCATTCCCTCCTTGCACATGAGCTCAGGGAATAAATCCCCTCTTTCGAGTTGTATTTCTTTTTACATCTCTTGGCATTGCCCCTTCAAATTTATCATTAAATCAATTAAATATTGTGGTGTAATTGCTAGTTACTCCCTCTTCTTTCATGTAAGTGCTATTTCATCATTATCTCACACTATTTCCTTAATCTAAAGGGGATTTTGGATTGATACTTGGGGGAAATCAATAGTGGCAATTTTTTTTTAACTCGTGTGAGTTTTAATAGGCCATTGCCTCCCTGTGGATATGACCCGCTCTCTTTTGAGTGGTTAATTTTAAATGTTTTGATTAGCAATTTTCCGCCACTTGCATACTACAACACGTCATTTTATGTGCAAAACGACAACGGAAGCGAAAACTATCTTTTTCAATGGCCTGAAGCTAGAACTAAAGAAAAGAGGAAGCTTGAGCTGCAGCAGGCCCTAGAATAAAGATGAAGAGATAATGTAGGGAAGATGTATATTACCTTACTGATGGGAACACCATCATGAGCCATAACTAGCTCAATTTAGTCATTATCAAGGAATAAAAGCTCCTACATAACCGCCAGAGAGCCTTAATTCATTGCATGATCATTTTGAGGGACAGACAAGAAAATAAGGTTAAAACTGCAATTTCACCATCATATCATGAATGTAGTACAATCATGGGCTTTCTCAGGGGTTAGATAAAGGTCAAATAATCTTAAAAGTCTAATAAGTGGGTTAATACAAACAGAAATGGGTTTTCGCGTGTTTTGAGAATTAAATGACTTCTGAAATCCTAAAAATAGATCCGTTTTATTAAATAAAGTTTTGGTCAGGATAAAGCTCACCAAAATATTCTAAAATTCATAAAAAAATATTTTCTAAGGCTTGGTACCTTCAATTTGACCATTAGAACCATCTTGACCCAAAATAGAGTCTCAAACTGGCATTTGCCTTAATTTGAATTTTTACATAAATTACCTAGTCAAAATAGGTCAAACTAAAATCCAACTTCACCATTGGATTCCTTGGGTCCAAATTAGGTTTTCACCAAAATTTGGGTCCAATCTGGGATCATCTTGACCAAGTTTGCATTTTGGTCCAGTTAGACTCTTTCTATCTCATTCAGACCCTTAGATTTTTGAATTCCTTGCAAATAGCCCCAAATTTTGTCGTCGTCTTCACAAAAAAGTCCCTTCACTATTATCGCTCAAGAATCCTACTCCAGCAATCTTCATTTAGAGAGTTCTCTTTGATTGATTGATGAAATATTCCAAAAATCGAATTGGAGACCCTTGAGGAAATCCTCTTTCCAATGGGATCAACCTTGGATCCCAACTCCTTCCCAAAAGCTTTTGCGATCACTTTGAAGGAATGGATATCCTATTTGTGCGTAAGCTCCAAGGTTCCCAAGCTTGTTTCCAAGCTTGGAACTCCCTCTTGAGCCCTATAAAAGGATCCCCAAGGCACGACCGTGCACTTCAGCTAGGATTTGGCCAAAAATCCTCTTTCTAACCCTACCTCCGGCCTCCTCCGACCTAGCTCCGACGAGCATCCTCCCCCGTCGTCCTACAGCCTCCCAACGGCCAAATTGGGAGAGTTTTCTTCCTCCCCGACTTCCTCCACCTCTCATCAGTCACATCAGAGGTGCCCTGATCCCTTCTTCGCCGTCGTTCCCCTCGCGGAGGATTCATCTTCCCCACATTCGACCATCACACCGGCGTGTGTTTTCTACCTCCTTCGACCATTAGATTAGGTTCTCTAGCCTCCTCTCCATCCCTACGTTTTTCTATTCTTCTTATTCTCCAAATTCGACCTCCGCTACCGCCGTTCACCCTCATCTCTTCCATCTCCCGGGACCACTCCGGCGAGGACTTCCACTTGCTACAAAACTTTATCCTCCTCACCGACAAGTCCCCGACCTACACCACATCCACCCGCACAAAATCCCTAACCCTATTGGGCTACTCGACCACCCCAGCCACCTGTCAAACAACCCATCATCCTCCGTCCATCTCTGTCTCCACCAACCACCTACACGCACTCTCACTCCATGCTACACCCACCACCACTTTCGCCATCCCACGGCGATCCTACTGAGCGTATTTGACACGGCCGAAAGGCCTTGTTCATGTTTTCAGGTACTCAGGTCCCCAGTGCCATTAATGAAGAGCTCAAGCAAAGCTTAAAGCTCTCTTTGGCACTTGTAGCTCC
This sequence comes from Thalassia testudinum, assembly GCA_037157565.1. Classification (NCBI taxonomy): domain Eukaryota; kingdom Viridiplantae; phylum Streptophyta; class Magnoliopsida; order Alismatales; family Hydrocharitaceae; genus Thalassia; species Thalassia testudinum. Next base: position 21,257,316 of record JAZHRO010000013.1, read on the forward strand.
ATCTGCCACCTCCAGGTGACGTGGATTCACCTCAGCAATACACTTGCCCGGTTAATTGAAGCCATTGAACAGAAAAAGCACCTCAATTGAGTCCACCTTCCACTGTAGTAGCAATGAAGAAAGAGACGTAGGGATAGTCCCACCTCAGTGGTGGAGAGGCACACGGCATCACATAAATTATTTTTCTCTCTACGCCTTATCGCCTCAGCAAGCACAGGGGGTAAGGTCCCCGCATGCGCCCCTCACGTGGCTTGCCCGCTGATGTAAACACATTTACACTACTTAAGATGTCTATTTATGCATGTTCCTAAGCATAGGATTGCATTGCATGCTATAAATAGTGCATAACATGCATCATCTTGCATTTAGAGTAGTTTGAATAAAATGGAGGTTAACTGTCTCCTTTTATGTGCTTGGACAGGGCAACCTTTTTATCAGGGCCTCAGATCGAAGATCTAACTATATGGATGTGATCAGGGCAACGATTGAAATTCAACGACTCCAAGATCACCCTAATCAGGCATCTGTAGCATCTGATATTGACCGGGGAACCCTAGAAGATCAAGGGCCAAGATGGTGTAAATCCACACTTCAAACGACAAATCTGACCACACGGATGGATTCAGATCGATGATTGCAGCCTAACGACGCAAAAATCGAGTCAATCTGACACCCGTGGCACCATCTACAACTTCCAGAAGATGGACGGCCAAAATGGTGCCACGTGGCACCATCTCAGCCGTCCAACCGGCCCCCAGCACCGCCGCACCTTCTCTTCTTCAAGTAGAGCACCGCTTCTCCGCCGTTGGATCAAGATCCAACAGCTATGGATGCGGCACCTTGATTACTTCCGCGCGACCATTTGCCCTCTGCAGCACAGTGGGCGAGGATGTTATCGTGAGCAGCCGACGTGCGATTGAGTCTTCGCAAGCAGGCGAGCAGCGCGAAATCGCACGAGCGGGCGAGCGTCAGATCTTGATCGGGCAGCTATGGGCGCTCAATAGCGCCCACGCACTATCGCACACAGGCGCCTCACGCGACATCGCACGTGGGCGGGCGCGCATTAAGGAGCGGGGAAGGCACATCTTAAGCCGTCTGATCTCGCAATCGGACGGCTGAGATTCATTGGAAGTGCGCAGGCACTGCGTGCACGTGGAAGCCAGCAGCCGCGCAGGCAACGCCCACTACGCCCACGATGGGGCTTTAGCGACGATTTTATCCGTCACTAAAGACCCCTTTTGTAATGTTTTAAAGATGTAATGTCCAATTTTCCCCCACTCCTTGCAACTATAAAAGGAGACCCCCTCCACACGGAATTTTCATCCCTTCCTTCTCTTCTCTACCTCTCCAAAGCTCAAGAGAAGCTTGTCCCACACCCGGGATGCTCCTCGCGAGATAAAGTCCAAATTTTCATCCTCGTTCAGAAGTGGATCCCGTGACGACAACGACGTGCTGCCCCGTTCCCGTTCTTCTGCTTCATCCTCCTTCGTCCTGCTCCATTCTCCTTTGTCCAAGCGTCATCCCGTCCGACTCGTCCTCCAAGCATTCGTCGAGGAGGATAACTTCTCTCTCTCATTCTTCTTTACAACTTTCTAGTGTAGAATTTTCCTGCTTTCTAGTGTAGCTGATTTCCCGCTTTCTAGTGTAATCCTTATTTGGTTTTATTGTATAAACATTTTGAAATATTGAATGCATGTTTTCTCTCTCTCTCTCTCTTCTAGTCTGATTGTTGTAATAGCTTCATTGTAATTACATCACCTCGCTTTTCAAGAAAAATTCTAAAAATATATATAATTGCGAATATAGATCGACGTAGCCTCCCTGTGTTCGACCTGGAATTTCAATTTCGGTATAAATTTTATTTGTTGAACACAAATTCTTCGCTTTCAAGCTACAACGGCAAGGTTTTAAAACCAAACACGTTAGCGTAGCAATTCGTTCATTCAACACCCGCGACACCTTACACATGGGTCTGATCGATCCGATAACTCGCCTAACCTAAGCACTCCTCGCTCACCACCCACACCGGTGAGCTTGGTCCCGGGTGCGCGCCTACTCAATAACAAGACTACCCTAACTGGCCCTGGGAGGGCAGAACCTAAGAGGAAGAGAGAAAGAAAGAGAGTGCAGGGAAGGGGAGGGTTTTGCCCTGTGTGACACTTAGCCAATTCTATGATGGTCGTCCCTTGTGCATGAAGAGAAAGCAGGAGAGGAAGCCAGAAGAGAAGAAGAGAGAAGGCACAACCGCAGAAGAAGGAAAGAAGAAGGAGCAATAGACAAAGAAGAGGAAGAAGAGAACAGTTGAAGAGGGAAAGCCAAAGAAGTAGAAAGGAGAAAAGCAGAAGTAGAGAAGAGAAGAGAAAAGGAAGAAGAAGAACTGTGCTAGAGAATTGTAGCATCTGATGGTTAAGTCGTCTGGTCATCAGACCCGACGACTGATTTGAAGCTTGATATTTTAGAATTACTGTTGAGATATTTAAATTGATTGAATGCCTGATATATATGCTTAGAGAATAACTGGTGATTTAAATCACCATTGTTTTAGCTTCTCTACTTTTTTTTATTGCCTCAAGATACATGAGAATTCATTGAATATCTAATGTGACAGATTAGTATTTATTGAATATCATTATTTGGTTTAAATTATTATGCTTAGTTACATATTATTTGAGATTAGTGTGTGAATTCTTATTTGCTTCCTGTGTTCGCCCTCGAACTTTCTTTCGAATATAAATTTTATCTGTTTTTAAGTGATTTCGACCTATACTACTACGCAACATTTAAAACATCGATTTCGCTCTGTCAACACTTACTAGTAGAATTTTAATGTGTGAATTAAATTATGAAGAACATAGGACCTTTCCTAGCCTTAGGATAGCCCTAGAGACCTTCCTAAACCCTAGCCACCCTTAAATTAGGTTATCTTAGCCTAGGATACCTCAAAATCCTTATTCCAACCCAATCTAGATGTCCAAGTAGGTTGCTGGACGTCCAAGACCCTTAGACACCACCTGCAAACCTAGAACCCAATTCTGCTAGAATATTTGACATCCAGATAAGGTGTTAGACATCCAATTTCTGAAAAATTCCAAGGCAGAACCTCAACTTCACCCTGATTCAACTTTGGACGTCCAAACCAGAGACTTGGACTTCTGATTTTGAAGTATAAGTCGTCTGATCACTAAATCAGACATCTGGAACCCCTCTCCAGTTGCTATTTTTGAAATCAAGCCTAGATCTTGATTTCCTAAGCCCCTAAACCCAATTCTACACCCTACAAAACCTAAATTAATGTGCCCTAAGCCTAGTACACTACCCCAAGACCCTCTTAAGAACCTAAATAGGTTCTCACTAAACCCAATTGACTTGGATCTAAGTCAATTACAATTCACAGTCAATTGGACTCTATGAGTCCAATTGAGCTCAAACCTCAACCAACACAAGTCTAATTAGACTTAGTGAGAGTCCAATTGACTCAAGCCTAACTTAATTGGGTACTCTCTCTTGCAATTACACACACATCCACTCAATTAAACTTAGGATAAGTTTAATTGCACTTATCACATTAGTATTAGGTTTTATGAACCTATTTTTAGACACCTACCAAACCCAATTACCTAGACCTATAAGACTCAACCTAAACCACCTAGCCACACCAACATATTTGATTGAAAAATTGTGCAGGTTATAAAATGCAGGTTTTATGAATCATTGTAACATGCAAAACCTGATTTGCTTTTAAAATTTATAACCTAGATAGTGGCAGTATCTAGGGTCGTCCAAGGAGGCAAGTTTGCAAATTTAGAATCTCTTGCTTGAATACGAAAATCACCTTTCCTTTTGTAACTTTTAATATATAATTTTTATGGTTTTGAATTACAAAGCCATGCGAATTGATAGCGGGAAAGACTAACACCTAATATCTAATATCTAAGTGATAAGAAATGATTTCTTTCTAAGCTCACCCTAGGCACTGTTGTATGCTGAAAACTACGCAAAAAGGATTGGATTTTGAAAAACCCATCGTCGTAGTAAGATTTGCAAAGAAATCCGTCGACAGATAAATTTATACCGAAACTCTAAGAATTCCAGGTCGATCACAGGGAGGTTACGTCGATCTAAAATTCACGATTATATTTTTTTTTGTATTTTTGTTTGAAAGAGAGATAATTACAATGGAATTGATATTAACACTAAGAGAGAGAGAGAGAACAATCACTTGATATATGAATACTATTTTTACAGCTAGAAAATGGGAAATTCTATTCTAGAAAGCGATAAAAAGAAGGGAGAGAGATGTTATCCTCCTCGATGATTGCTTGGAGGATGAGCTGGACGGAGCAACGCCTAAAAGACGGAGGATGGGGCAGGAAGAAGGGGGATGAAGTAGGAAGAAGCGAGAACGAGGCAGCACGTCGTCGTCGTCGCGGGATCCACTTCTGGAACGGGGGCGAGAAAACTTTGGATTTGGCTCTAAAGGAGAATCACGGGTGTGGGACAAGCTTCTTTTGAGCTTTGGAGAGGGAGAGAGGTGAAGGAAGGGATGAGAAATATGTGGGGGTCGTAGGGCTATATATAGGTGTAGATTGGAGGGGGTACAAAGGTCATTTCACTTACAAACATTAAATTAGGGGTCTTTAGTGACGTATTTAAATGTCACTAAAGCCCCCAAACATGGGCTTAGTGCATGCCCGCCCGCGCCCTCTCTCCTTCCTCGCGCCTCAATGTAAAAGCCACGTTCTTGCACTCTTAATCGTCCGATCAAGAGATCGGATGACTTAAAGCGCTCGAACTCTTCTTCAGCCGTTGAGAGTCAGCGCTTGCCTCTCCTCAACCGTTGTATCCTCACATCCAATGGCTCAGATCGCGCACACTCACCACATCTGATCGGGCATTTGGATCCACGTAGGATCACACATGCGTGATCCGCGTGCATTCGTTGCGCCATGTCATGTCTCCATCACCGTCTGATCTCCATCTGATGGCTGGATTGCATCCATGTACGGCTATGCATGATTTGAGGCGTGGCGGGGAATTGAACCTGCGACCTCTGCTCCCGAGCATAAGGCGCGACCAATGCGCCAAGGCCGAGAGTTGGTCACGTCTTCATCCACGGTACGCGCTTGTGGCCGTTAGATCAAGATCCAACGACCCAGATTTGATCTTGCGTTGAGGAGAGAGTGAGAGCGTGGTGGGTCTTCAGACTTCTACTAGGCCGATTTTGGCGATTGAGATGGCACCACGTGGTGCCATCTTGGTCGTCCATCTTCTGTGACTTCTAAAAGGTGCTACGGATGTCAGATTGAGTCGATTTTTGCACCGTTAGGCTGCGATCATCGATCCGAACCCATCCATGCAGTTGGATTTGTCGTCTGAAGTGCAGATTGACACCATCTTGGCCCCTGATCTCAGATCTTCCTCGAACTATATCTGATGCTATAGATGTCCTATCAGGGCGATCTTGGAGTCGTTGAACTCCGATTATCGCCCTGATCAAATTCGTATAGTCGGATCTTCAATTCGACGCCCCGATTAAAAGTTGCCCTGTTACCTGACCACAAAAATAGAAAATTAACCTAGATTTTATACAAACTAACCTAAATGGAAGATGATACATATTATGCAATATTTATAATATATAATGCAACTCTATACCTAAGAACACACATAAATTGACAGTTTATGTGATATAAACGTGTTTACATCAGACATGTGGAGGCCTAAGGTAATTAGAAAGAAAGAGTGAGAGTGCACTAAAGATAAAGTGACAAGAATTGTGACAAAAAGTAATTAAGAAAAAGGCAACTTTGATTAATGAAAAAGTGTTTTACAAAAAACCCTAGTAGAGGAATGCTTCTACTACTAGCAACTAAAATACAAAATATGAAAAATACTAATCCTCTGAATGTTGGTGAAGAAGAGAGGCTCTTTCTCCAACTACGGCTACTCCCGTAGCTGAAAATAACTTCTCCTCCTTCTCCTTCTCCATGATTTGCTCCTCCAAGATGTGTCCTTCCTGGCAAGCCCTAGTGGGTTGACTTTTCACTTAGCGTTATAGTATTTAAGTGGTGGAAAAATCGACTAATAAAAAATAATGAAAATAACCACTCGCAGAAGAGCGGGTCGTGTCCACAGGGAGGCAATGATGTAATCAATACTTAATTAATTAATTTTATTTCAGATAGTACGAAATTCCTTTTCAAATTGGACTTAAAATGTGAAGGAAAGTAAGTTTGCAGTAACCTAAAAAGTTAAGGGTGTAAGTGCAGTTTTCCCTCACAGAAATCCTCAATAAATTTAGGATGAATTAGTGCAATTTTCATGTGATGTGCACTAAAGACAATTAGTACTTAAATCAAGTCCAAAATCAATCTTTAAACTAGCCAATATTAATACCATGCAATTAGAAAGAACTGTGAGTGCTTGAATGCAATTCTGCCACAATATAATAATAATAATAAATAAAATCGGTGGCAATGGCATTGAATGTAATTTTTAATTCTAACAAAAACAGAGCATTTTCTCTCTCTCTTCCTCGCGAGAGAGAGAGAGCACCGGCTGGGCAGTTGCGAGGCTTAGGTGGATGGCTAGGACGAGGGCTCTCCGACGGTGGCAGCGGCGGCGACGGAGGTGGCCGGAGCTAGCCGGCGGAGATGGCCGGAGCTCCGGCCTATTGGAGGAAGAGGGCAGTTGCTGCTGGAGGTGGAGTGCGTGGGCTTGCGCGCGCGCTGGTGCATGGTTGCCTGCCGGTTGCGGTCGCAGATGGGTGGTGGAGCACGCTGCTTTGTGGCTGGAGGTGGCTGCAGTTGGTGAGCGCTTGAAGACAGGAAGCGGAGGCGCTGCACTGGCTGGAGGTGGGGTGCGCTGGTGGAGAGGGCGTGCGCCTGTAGGGAGATGGAAGGCGCCGGCGGGCGCGCGGTTGTGTGCGGGCAGGTAGAGGGAGCGCCTGCAGCAGGGGGCACTGGAGGATGGATGGGTTGATGGCGCGGGAAGGGGGGGCGCGCGTCTGCGGAGAGGGCACTAGTTCTGAATTGCAGGGGGGCTGGAGCGGTGGGGCACGCTGGATGGTGCGCTGTAGGCAGAGTGCGCTTGAGCGCCTTCTGCAGGGAGGAGTGGCGCGCGGTTGAGAGCGCCTGCAGGCGCGGCTACGAAGGCGTGATGGCGCTCTGCAGGGAGGTGCGCCTGCAGTGGACGCGCGGTTGGGAGTACCTGCGGGCGCGGCTGGATGTGGAGCGGTGTGTGTGAGCTGTGCAGTAGAGATGGAGAATTTCCTGAAGCTGGTGAAGGCGCGCGGTAGGGAGAGATGCTCGGTGCTACTGCTTGAGGTAGAGAAGGAGCGGCACAGTGCTCGCCCTCTCCACAGTGGAGAAGAGACAGCCGTTCCCCGCAGAGGGAAGATGATCCCCGTTCTTCTCTCCACCTCTTCTCTTTAACTCCTCTCTCTCCCCGCGTGCGTCAATCCCGAGATTTCCAAATCCCCTTTCTGTTTTCAACCGGCGGGCATTGGAGAAGATTGCCCCAATGTCCGACGGAGGTGGGGGGAAAGAATCGTGGCTGGATGTGTTGGAGAAATTATCCCCCCACCCTTGTTCTTTCTAGGTTTTATTACCTGCAAATAAAAAGAACATAATCATTACACATTAAGTCATAGAATGTTATAGAATTAAATCATGATGCATATAATTATTCTATAACTTAGTGTAGTTATTAACAAACCTAAATTGTTAAAAGAGAATTACTTAGGCTTACTATTAGTCTATTAAAATGGACTCATCAAATACCCCCATGCCTAAGATTTGCTAGTCCTTAGCAAAAAATAGAAGTAATCAGAAGACTTCTTCTTTTCTTATTTCAAAACATTAGAAATCCAGACAAATATGAAGTGCTGATAGCCTAGGTAATAGATTCAATTGAAAGAGTCGATTCGCATTGGGAGTTCATACATTACCCTTGGCAAAAATTTCTATCGAGATAGGCAACTACTTCCCTCAGGGATAGAGCAGACGATAATCTGTAATTTGACCCTGGCATTTGGCTTAGGTAGGAGATATCAAGTTGAATGGATTTGTATTTGATGGCACACACTCAACTGGTGCTGCATATAGTCTAGTACTGCAGACTCTAGCTCTCTAGACTATTAGACAAGTCAACTTTGAGAGAGGCTACATAACTGTGCTCTCCTGATGTTCCTAGGCACTCTCTTTTTTTTTTCTTTCTGAGATCACGAATCTCGCCAGAATTAGAAATTATACTCACTATTTGGTGGCCTCACATGGCATCCACACTTCAATTAAAGTCCTAATAACTCTACAACTAAGTTAGAGTCCTCAACCAGTATTCAGGCGATCAGAAATACTAGAAGGTAGGTATGGGTCATATTTGGTGGAACGCAATAGGTGTTCTGTTGCCTCAGAAACTTGGACCTTTTTTTGTTTTTGTAATATAACTATTTTTTTCTTTTCCTTCTTTCAGTTTCTTCTTTTTCTTCTTCTTTTCTCTCTCTCTCTCTTTTCTTTTTTTTTCTTTTTATTTTATTTTATTTTATTTCTTCTTGTTTTTGTTTCTTTTTCAATCAGCACAACACGATACAGACTTTTATTTACGAGGCATTATTAGGGATGATGACGGTCAAGAGGAAGTTGTGTGGCTTATTTGGTGGAAGTGCCTATTCTCAGCACCAGAAAAGAATGGATAGAACAGGCGTATTTCTGACCTTTGACACTATTACCCTCCTTCAGCTGAGGACTTTATGAAGGACGGTCGTAACCATCCACCATAGTTATAGCTTTATTAAGACTCAATCTCTGTGTATCTTCCTTATTTGGTGTCTCTGAGGAATTCACTCAAAGTACGCACCCAGGAACAGAGTGAAAACTACGCCTAACTCTGAAGTATCATCATCTAATTATCCAGAACTTAAGAGTCCTTGCACTAGACTTAGCGCACCAGTAATCTCTCTACTTCTTCTCACAAATATGAGGTAGATTTACTAGAAGATAGTATGCCTGACTCTCTATGAACTGTCTAAGGGTGCAATAGACTACAAATGCTCATTGGTTTTCCTCAAGGATCCATTACCAAGTCTACGTGTACGTGAAATAAATGTACTGGATTCTAAACTTAAGAAATAATTCAAGAAGAAAAACCTCTAATGACAAACGTATTTTGCTAAGGACTAACCCATTCAGCTCATCATTTTTTTTTTACTAACCTAAATGCATAAATATTTCCTAAAATGCAAATGCATTCCCCCATGCCTAAATCCTACAATGTCCCCATTGTAAAATTAAAACAGGAGGAGAAAGGAAAGAAATCACCTGATGACCGCTGGATTGCCTCCCAACAAGCACCGCATTTTCTGTCAGCAGCCAGATTAAGAAGGAACTTATAAGTCTGGTTCCAAACAAACAAAGTTAGGCCCTAAAAATATGCGTAACAGTGCAGGCCTAGAAAACAGGTAACCACGGATGTTGGCGAGCTGATGATGCAATGTAATTCCAAATGCTCGCCAGAAGATATGAAAGCGAAAAACCTCGTTGGCTACCTTGGGAGGTCTAGGGATAATAAACGGAATATGAAAAGGAACCTCCCAAAACGGAATTGGTGGAGGATAACAAAGATCCTCCAGAGCAGAACGAGTTTTAAAAGATATACACATTATTAGTTCAAACCCTTGAATGGCGAGAGTAAAAGTACAAGCATCAATCCATACTCGCCATTCTACTCTAGGATGTACTGGCCTGATATAGGTTCCAAAAAGGATGTACATGAGCAGAGATCTGAGCCAAGGATCAGTTAGGGAATATAAGGGTTGTTTGTAGTGTTGGAAGGTAATGGTTAAGTCCAATGAGGGCTTAGTAGGTGTTAGGTCCAATTCCAACAATGATTCGAATTGTGTACACTCCCTAGTAGTAGACAACTTCAAGTTATCCTGCCTAGCATCAATGATCAGAGTCATATTTGAATCAAGGGTAGACTCCAAATTACAACTTTCTAATGGCAGGGTCAAAATGTAAGAATCATTATCATTCAACTCATCCCCAGATTCGTTTGGTTCACTAAAATATTTGTTGGGGTGTATATGTGATTCATTAGGAGTTGAATCAGTATCCTCAATTATTTCTAAAAGTGGGTCAATCTTAATATTTTGGAGGAAGCCTATATCATTGAATTCGTTATTGTTCTCGGGGTATAAATCCTCAAATGACGTGTTTTTTACCCCGAGAGTCTCCCATAGACTTCTCATTTTGTTTGTCCTCCTCTAATATCAACTCCTGTTTTGATGGAGGATGACTCTCAAAACAAAGGAGGAATCTGGATTTAATCATATTATTTTTATCCTCTGGAGCTAAATCCTCAAATGATAAATAATTCTCCTGTGATTCACTCCAGATTTTCAGTCTAGGTTCCTCTGTTGGGGCATCCTCATCCTCTGAATTAGACTCTTCATATCCCTGAGACCAGAATTGATCATCCTCCATTCCCTTAGGGTCACCTTCATTAGGTACATTTGAATTCTCAGGATATTGAATGATAGGTGTTGATTCCCTTAGTAGAGGGTCAGGAGTAGGCTCACTAAGAGTAGAATGGGATTCCACCAAATAATCAAGAGGGGAAGTGATAGGAACAATAATCTTCTCTTGCTTTTGACTCCAATATAGTTCAGGGGGATAATCACTATGATTGTTGTCCTCTAGTGGCCGTGTCTCATTGGGAGAGTCTAAGTAATCGCTACATGAAATTGCATCCCTATTGTCATTAAATACCTCAGAATTATTTTCATGATCATGATCGGATGGGCAGGGATTAGGATTATTGGGAACCGTGTAGCTAAGTTGTCTTATTTCTTCATTTAATTGTTGACTATTCTTCAACATCTCTCCCATTGATTCCATTATTTCCTTTTGTTGTTTTTGCATTTCTATCATAAAAGAGGAGAGGCTACTATTATCAGGTTGGGGAGGATAGTCAATTTCAGGCTCTGGTTGCCTAGGGGTATCGGTCCAACCTCGATACGGAAAATCATGAAGGGTGGGAGGGTTGGGTGTTTGCACGGAAGTAGGGATTTCAGGATTGGAAAATCCCGCTCCTAGGCTCTGCTCAAAAGTGGGAGTTATCAAGCCAGTACTCCCAGGGTAAGAATGAGAATGATCCCATGAATTATCAATGTACCCATCAAAGGATGGATACGCTCGGAGCATGGGATCCTGATTAAAAGATGGGAAGTATTGACTCTGATAATCTGAATGATAGGAGTAAGAATAATCCATTTCTTTAAGCAAAATAATTTTAACTCTCTTAGGATTTAGCAAAATTCAGAATATAAGTAGAAAACTTCCTAGAGAGTTCTATTGTCAAAGCAAACACAAATTCAATGGGATCTGTTTTTAGTAGATTGTAGATCTTAGAGTTATATGTTTAGATGGTGGCCAAACAAGTTTTGCAAAAATTACGCTTCCTAGGCCAACCTTCGTTGGTGCCTATAACCTACTCGCAAGGGATGAAAGTCTTGAATCGAGCCCACACACGAGGAATCGAAGTAACTTGGTGGATAGGCTTGTTGATTTCCGACTAACTTCCCTTGTGGTGCAAAAGAGGAGAGGTAGAAATTTATCTAGTGACCTTATATGTGAGGTGCACAATGTCTCAAGTGTGCAAGCATACGATCATGTTTTGATTTTTTTTTTAATTCCGCAAACAGGATCCTTTTGCACATAATTTTCAGTCACAGATTTTAAAGTCCAACCTCTTAACAGTCCCAATTTGTTTAAAGTGACCACTGAATTAATTTGATTCACGCACTTTTGTGGTCTTAGATTTAGGTTCAATGCATATGCATGATAAGTAATTAATACTCAAGAGAAGACGTACCTTACTCCAGCTTTCTTCGTGTAGTGATGAATGCAGTGCAATAAAAAATAAACTAGATGCTGCTCATTCAGTCATAGATGATCATCCTATAGATATGCAGCTTCTAGTAGGCAGTTCGATTTTTTTTTCTTTTTTCAAATAATAATAACAAACAGACCTAATCTAACTAACTAACTGAAATGCAGTTTTAAATAATTCAAATAATCCTATAATCTAAATAGATGGGAACATATTCCCAAAAATACCCAACAAGGGCCCCAAAAGACAGTAATTTAAATTCTAATGTCTATCTAACTAAATCTAACTAAGACCTACTACCTAAATCAGAAATAGGCTTCTCCGTAAGCCTAAATGGGTGGGATCAAGGCCTACGTGTTCCTGTTGTCGTCCTCCAGGTGGCGTCAAGGTCCACCAAAAAGATTGTCTCCACCGTGTGCGTTGTTCACGTTTAAAGTCGTCGCTTCGCTGCGCCTCGTCGCCGTGTCAGATTTCGTGCAAAATAATAAAGATGATTAGATAATTTCACAACTCAAAAGATTTAAAAACAATAAAGTAAATCTATTGCGTATGTTGCCTCCCCGGCAATGGCGCCAATTTGGTGGGTTGACTTTTCGCTTAGCGTTATAGTATTTAAGTGGTGGAAAATCAACTAATCAAAACAATGAAAATAACCACTCGCAGAAGAGCGGGTTGTGTCCACAGGGAGGCAATGATGCAACCACTACTTAATTAATTAATATTTTTTCGGATAGTGCGAAATTCCTTTTCAAATTGGACTTAAAATGTGAAGGAAAGTAAGTTTGCAATAACCTAAAAAGTTAAGGGTGTAAGTGCAGTTTTCCCTCACAGAAATCCTCAACAAATTTAGGATGAATTAGTGCAATTTTCATGTGATGTGTACTAAAGACAATTAGTACTTAAATCAAGTCCAAAATCAATCTTTAAACTAGCCAATATTAATACCATGCAATTAGAAAGAACTGTGAGTGCTTGAATGCAATCCTGCCACAATATAATAATAATAATAAATAAAATCGGTGGCAATGGCATTGAATGTAATTTTTAATTCTAACAAAAACAGAGCATTTGCTCTCTCTCTTCCTCTCGAGAGAGAGAGAGCACCGGCTGGGCAGTTGCGAGGCTCAGGAGGACGGTGAGGACAGGGGCTCTCCGACGGTGGTAGCGGCGGCGGCGGAGGTGGCCGGAGCTGGCCGGTGGAGATGGCCGGAGGTCCGGCCTGTTGGAGGAAGAGGGCTGCTGCTGCTGGAGGTGGAGCGCGCGGGCTTGCGCGTGCGCTGGTGCGCGGTTGCCTACAGGTTGCGGTCGCAGATGGGCGGTGGAGCACGCTGCTTTGTGGCTGGAGGTGGCTGCAGTTGGTGAGTGCTTGAAGACAGGAAACGGAGGCGCTGCACTGGCTAGAGGTGGAGCGCGCGGGCGGAGAGGGCGTGCGCCTGCAGGGAGATGGAAGGCGCTGGCAGGCGTGCTGTTGTGTGCGGGCAGGTAGAGGGAGCGCTTGCAGCAGGGGGCGCTGGAGGATGGATGGGTTGATGGCGCGGGAAGCAGGGGGTGTGCGTCTGCGGAGAGGGCGCTAGTTCTAAATTGCAGGGGGGCTGGAGCGGGCACGCTGGATGGTGCGCTGCAGGCAGAGAGCGCGTGAGCACCTTCTGCAGGGAGGAGTGGCACGCGGTTGAGAGCGCCTGCGGGCGCGGCTGCGAAGGCGTGATGGCGCTCTGCAGGGAGGTGCGCCTGCAGTGGACGCGCGGTTGGGAGTACCTGCAGGCGCGGCTGGATGTGGAGCGGTGTGTGTGTGCTGTGCGGTAGAGATGGAGAAGTGCCTGCAGTTGGTGAAGGCGCGCGGTAGGGAGAGACGCTCGGTGTTACTGCTTGAGGTAGAGAAGGAGCGGCACAGTGCTCGCCCTCTCCACAGTGGAGAAGAGAGAGCCGTTCCCCGCAGGGGGAAGATGATCCCCGTTCTTCTCTCCATCTCTTCTCTTTAACTCCTCTCTCTCCCTGCGTGCGTCAATCCCGGGATTTCCAAATCCCCTTTCTATTTTCAACCGGTGGGCATTGGAGAAGATTGCCCCAATGTCCGACGGAGGTGGGGGGAAAGAATCAGGGCTGGATGTGTTGGAGAAATTATCCCCCCACCCTTGTTCTTTCTAGGTTTTATTACCTGCAAATAAAAAGAACATAATCATTACACATTAAGTCATAGAATGTTATAGAATTAAATCATGATGCATATAATTATTCTATAACTTAGTGTAGTTATTAACAAACCTAAATTGTTAAAAGAGAATTACTTATACTTACTATTAGTCCATTAAAATGGACTCATCAAGCCCTAGATGGGGTATGCCCTTACTCCTCCAAGGGTGGACGTCCACTCTAAAATCTCCTCCAATGCCTGGCCATCCTCCTTGATAGGAATTTGCTCCTCCTCTTGGCGTGGCATAAGGACAAGAATGGAGAGGAAGAAGGCACCAAGGAGGCAAGGGATAGCCTCCTTAATGTTCTTTCTTTCTTCTTCTTCTTGGCCGTGGGTTATAGGTGGGTATAGGGTGGAATTAAACTAAGAGAGGATGATTTTTTTTGTGGTGATATGGAGGGTTTATATAAAGGTGAAGATGGGGGGGTTGGCGTGGAGATGGATGGGTGGATGGGATGGATTGTTGGAGGTGGTTGTGGGATCCAAGGGCTAGGAATAGGTGGTGCCAAATGGAAGGGCACATAGGGGTGGTTATGGTGGTGGTTACCCCCTTTGGTGTCCTTTGAGTTGGCGCCAAAATGGGGTTCTAGAGGGGGGGGGGTTAGGTGGATGGTGGAGATGGGTTTAAGGCTTAGGTGTAGGCTGGAGATTGATGGGTTTTTGGACGAAAAAAGGTGGTGCCAAAAGGAGGTGTAGCTAAGCTAAGCTAGCTTAGCTAGTAGATGAGTAGGGTAGGGAGCAGGAGGAGGTAGGGTTTTGAGGGGAGGATATGAAGGAGAGTTTTCTGGAGCTGCATAGGAGTTAATAGCTACTAAAGAACATGGAAAGGAGGTACTTTAGCTGGCTTAGCTTACTAGTTCTATGCTAGCTACTAAGCCAAGCTAAGGTAAGCTAGCTTCTGCTAAGGTATGTTAAGGTGAGCTGGGTTTGATCTTCCTAAGGAGGACCTAGCTAGCTGGAGTAGCTAAGGTAGCTTAGCTCAACTAAGTTGAGCTAAGTGGAGTCCCTGGGAGCTAGACTTGAGCTGGCCTAAGCTAGGGTGAAGTCATCTTCAGTTGGCTTGAGTTGAGGAGAGCTGGAGGTAGCTACACCTGAGCTGAGGCGGACTCCAATCAACTTAGCTGAGCTAGCTAGAGCTCCTAGTGAACTGATGGGAACTGAGATGAGCTAGACTTAACTAAGTTGAGCTAGATCTGAGCTAACTTGAGCTAGGGTGATCTAAGATGAGCTATCTTGAGCTACCATTCAGTTGAGATGAGCTGAATGAAGCTAGGATGAGCTAACCCTAATTCAAGTGTGCTGGTATCCAGCTATGATGAGCTGGATTAGGCTGAGTCCCAGCTGGTTTGAGCTTCTCCTTCACCAGTTGCCTTCCTGAGTGCTAGGGTTTGGGGATCTGACTATCTGTTTATCCCTAATACTCAAATAAACTCATCAAAAAGACAACAAAAATGTGTAATGCATGCCTAACCTAATTTATGCCTAATGCAGCCAAAAAACCCATTTGCGGAGTTAAAATCCTAAGGGCTAGATCTGTTTTAGGGCATAACAATGATGATAAACTGGCATTTATCACAACCCCATGCTTATCTTTTGCTACTCTCTTAGCAAAACAAATTTTTATGAAACAGAATTTTTGGGGAAATCTAATTTTTTCAACTTTTGAGGAGAAAGAGATTATGGGACCTTGGTTGATCCAAACATGGGAGGTACGGGATTTATTTTTGGATCCAAAAATTAGATGAATCGGGATCAATATATCCTCCAAAAATTCACAAATTAACCCCTTGTTAATTCAGATGACTCAAAATTTTTGTATTTAAGATTTTCCAAGCTCTTGAATTTGATTCGCAACTTGCAAAAACTTTTAAAACCTTTTGTCTGTGCTTGTGAAAAGCCAACATTTATAAGGGTGTGTTTGTGGTTTAAAACTTTTTTTTTCTCTCCCCCATGCTTATTTTTAGCTTAGCTTACAACAAATGTATCAGGATCATCATTCCCATTACCAATCCTTGAGGGGGCTCTAGTACCAGTACTTTGAGATAGCACTATCCATGACACCATCTAGGAGCTCACAACCCCAAAACACAATGCGGTGTAAAGGGATGCTCCAAGTAAACTCAAGCTCTTGCTCCAACACTACGGATAGAGCACCGTCCAAGACACTTGAGCTGCAAAAATACGCTTTAATGCTCCGTACAAAGATATGAAATGTAGATATAGAGTAGCACCAAGGCAGTAACATGTTGACATCGCCACCTCAAATGAAGCATTTTCCTCCTTCTCGGCGGTGGAAACTCAAACCAATGATATGCTTCGGACTTTTACTAAAGCCAAACAAAGGGTTTTTTTCCAAATTTTAATTATTTTTAGATGTTGGCTTATGTGTGAATTTTGACACAAGAAATTTTGCACGAATTGCAAGTTTTTGAATCAGAATCTAAGTCAGATACTTTTCATTTTACAAAAGAGGATCAAGTCACCTGAACTATCATGAGTTCAGGTGAAATTTTAAAGAAGGATATTTGATGTAGTCTAAAGGTAGATCCTGAAATTCTAATAATCAGATCCATATTCTTATACCTAGTTTGTTAAAGATTAAAATCCCATTATACCGTAAAGTGAGTTTTCAACCTTAGTTCCAATTTTAAAATTTTTCTAAAAAAGTTTTCAACATTTTTACTTTTTTGGGGATGCAAGCATAAAATAAAATGGTAAAAGAAAAAATGCATATTTTTAGGTTTTGAAAATCCTAAATTAATCGTCAAAATTTAGAAACACCTCCCAATGCTTATGATATGCAATGCCCTCATGCATTAGGAGGGACAAGGGGTCACCTTAGGGAAAGGTGGTCGGGTTTAGGATGGTCAAAACCTGGAAAAAGAAAGAGAAAAGAAAGTAGGAAAAAAATGATGGGTTATCTCCCATCCAATGCTATCTTTTACGCCATTCACCCAGGCGTGAAGGTATGCACGGAAGACAAATGATCATGTAAGTAGTTGGACACGTGAATCCCCGCATAAAAAGGGCCTTCTTCTGGATCCCTGGGAAATGGTAAGTGTGACCCACGCCTGGCCATGGTTTTAATTCAGGATGAACGCCAAACTTGGGCGAGTCTGGTGGTAGGTCCAGGTGAAAGGTCGTGGGAGAGGAATGATGAAAGGTAGGTGAGGTTAGTGTGCAGGGGTGGGTTGAGAAAAAAGTGGGTGGGTCAGGAGAATAATCAGGGGGATCATCAAGAATAGATTTTTGTAGAAGACAAGTCTTCGAGTCATAGATTTTTCCGACCACTGATTTTGAATCTGATTCCTCAAAAAAATGTGGTCGGGAAATGTATCTACCAACATTGTCTCCTCCACCAAATTGGAAATTTCAGTATCTGAGTCCTCGAAAAAGTTATCATCATGGAATCTCTTGGAGGATTTGAAATTATCAAGGGTAATAGTTTGGTCTACATAGGTGACATCCATTTGCTAGAATCTAGGTGAGTAATCATAGGAGTTGGTGTAGATTAGCTCAAATTCTTGTTTTCTTCTCTGTCTCCGGCGAGGTCAAATCTGACCTTGCTGGACTTCGTTTCCCCATTTCCATCACTTGATCACACTTCTCATCATCTCATGATCATTTCCACTTCTTTTTCCCTCAATTATAACAACTTATCCGCCTAATTCATTCGACACTCACCAGAGCACTTATGTTGTCCATGGCGGAAGTCTCCAGCTTAATTCACATTCAATAGGGGCCCTTCATCCCCTTTACATCACTTTAGGGCCTTGATCTACTCTTTAATTTCACCTATAGCTACCTATACACAAAACGCCTAATTCACTCTCAACTTCTCAGCTCGCCGTCAATGGCGAGCTCAGAGGAGTTGAATCACCTAGTCAATCACACATGCACCATCGCCTTACTCTCTTAAACAATTCCCCTCACTCAATTGAGTGAAAGCTATTTCCCTAAGCTCGTGAGAACTCAGGCTTGATTCCATGAGTATCTTTGTTAAATCTTTGTGTCTGATTATTAATTGGGACAATTGACTTGTTCTTGAGGTTCCGTGTAACCTCACGAAACTTTTGAGACCATTCTTGGTTTGTTGCGTGGAGATTAGATCTTCGATGTCATTTCACAACCGTCATCGAAGCTCTGGCGACCTCATTTTGTACCTCAGCCTTCAAAACAATCCAAGAAGCTCTAGATTGGTTTGCTTTAATTAAAGGATTAGTTTTCACTGCTTGGATTTGTGTTTTGATGATGACTACTCTTTTTTCTATCTTCATCTTTTTCAACTCCAACGAAGTTGGAGAGGAACACCTGTTGAAAGTTAGGGTTTGGAATTAGGTCCTAAAGCTTGTGCAGACCTTATAGATCCTATTCTGATCTTCACTTAGGGCTTAGAACCCCTAATTTAATCTGTCGAACAAAACTTTTTTAGAGCTCAGGCAGCAAAGCCTGATTGAACTGTGGGAGTGCTCAAAACTCTAAGTTGATGAGCTGAACAAATTCCTATGGTTGATTTTAGGCAAATTAGGTTAGTAATTTGATCTGAGGAGCTTTAGAATTGAAAGTCAAATTTTAGGCTTTATGAGTCAACCCTAAGTTAGTTATGAGGTTTTAGAGTTTGAAATTGAGATTTAAAGAGTTGTCTTAGTTTTTGCAAGTCATGTGACTCATTTGAAACTAAATTGGATGGTTTTTATTGAGATTTTTGTGAACTTTATCATTTGCACAGTTTAGGTTGTTTCTAGAACCCAAAGCTGTTCTTGGTGTTTTTGCTAAGATTTGATTCTAAATCTTGCCCAGATTTGTCACTCTTAATCCTTAGAATCAATTTAAATCTTTTCCAGAGGCTTTTAGCTAGTTACTGGGTTGATTTATACTTGAAATCAGTGCTCTGTAATTCAATGTGAAGCTCTGAAGCTTCTGGAGCTTCTGAAGATCCTTCGCAGATCAATCTCTTTCCCAAGCCCTACAAAATGCTATTACAAGCATTTCAATACTCTTAAATGAGAGGACTTCCTTCTCTACAGGTCATTTGACCTGAGATTTATTCTTTGAAGCGCATAAGAGGCACGAGAACAGTGCCATGTTCCTTCTTCAAATCCGTGGACCAGATCTGATCCAAACACCAAATTGATGGTAAATTCGTGTAGCTAAGACTTTCAGCTTTCCATCGAGCTCTTGTATGTTCCATTTGACATCCGAAGTAAGCTGGAATCATCGTCTGAAGATTATGCCGGCAGGTGCTAAATGAAGAAGGAGAATTGCTGGAGATAGTCCCACATCGAGAACAAAGGAAGTGCAATAGCTGAATAAAACTAAATTTGTGCGTAGTCGAAGTGGTTGTCAACGCTGGGCACATGTATCTGAGCATTCTTTGAGCGCGTTCATGTGCACGTGCAAGCGTGTGTGTGTGCACCTGTGTGTGCGTGGGCCTGGGTGTGGACGTGAGCTTGTGGGGTTGGTTGGGATCGATACTGTGCAACCTAAAAAGGCTAAAATCCACCACTAATGAACTAGGCTCGGGCCTCGAATAGGGTTTGGTCCCACCCTTAGTGGGCGTTGTGTATTCCTAAAAGAGCCTGAGTCGCCCATTAAATAAATTTTTGGTTAAGAAAGAAAAACGTGAGTTAAAGGCTCAAAAAGTGGCTAAGTGTGGAACAAAAGTTGCATAGTTAAAGAGAGGAGCTGAGAGTTAAAAATTGACTAAGTGAAGAGAGAATGAGATTAAATGAAAGAGAGAGAGACGTCTGATGTAATAATTAGAAGTCTGAATATAACACTTAAGTTGTCTAATTTTCTTAAGAGGTGTCTGATAACCAAGATTGAAGGATAATGAAGAGAAAAATGAAGTGTTTAAGTTATGTTGTAATAAGAGGCATTGTTTGTATCGATAATTCTTTTTATGCCTTTATATTTTGTAACCCTTGTAATAAACATTCCTTTTCTTTTACTTTTCATTATAAAATCATTCATGTGCTTGTCTCCTATTAATGAAATAATTGCCATGCTTTAGAGTTTTAATTCTATGTGCAATTGTTCATGTGCTTAACATATTACTTAATTATATATTTAATTAATTTATTTATTAGTTAATTATGCATTAGAATAAAAATGGTGAATTAAACTACATTTATGCCTCGTTAGTGAACGACCTGGACTCAACCAGTTAAAATAATAAAATCTAAAATGTTAGGTTAGCATGACCCTATACTGCAATTAACGACAACAACTTAATGATTTAAGTTAACCTAAGTCCATTCTTTACATGATTAATTAAGATTAATAACCTTAATCAACTGTGTTGAAAAAAGACGCATCAGTAGGCGGCAAAGCTGGGTTGTAAGACGCGATCACCTGCTACAGGGGCTGATCGACCACTAGTCGGTAGCAGGGCCACTGATGGGGCTTCATGCTCTAGTCCAGCAAGGAGAGAGGAAGTAGCTCTCCTTTTAGGGGCTACTAGGGGTGCCTCCGGACCCTAGTAAGCACCTACCAGTTGTCAGGGGGCTGCTACGCACGTCTAACTTGATTCCCAAACACTAGATGACTTGGTTTTTAGGTTAGATCACTTGACATCGTGATCTATGTTGGTTCAACGAATCAGAAATTTGGATTTCAGATCTATTCCTAGTGACTTCTTGGTGCTTGAGGCTTCATGGCTTCTTCTCCTTCCTCTGAAGTTACGACGGAGACAAATAAGGAGAGCGAAAATTACAAGAATCTGTTCTTTATCCCGATTGTAAAATTAGATGAGACCAACTACACTCGTTAGTCTTAAACCTTTTTGATAATCGTTGAGGGTCACAACAAGGAGCATATGATACTAGAGCCAGAGCTTCAAAATAAGATTGGGAAGTACACCTCATGGAAGAAAGACAATGCCCTGTTGAGGGCCTAGATCATGAATGTCGTGTCACTACAGATTGGAGACGACATCATGTATTACAGAACTGCGAAGGAGAAGTGGGATACACTTCATGACATGTTTTCCTATGAGAAGAACTCTAACAAGGTCTATCAGATGTACAATCATATGTTCTCCTTCAAACAAGAGGGACAGACATTGACATAGTATTATGTTGCTCTGAAGGGGCTTCTAGAGAAATACAATGCTTGTAGACCAGTATGCACTTATGGTACTCATCTAAAGCATCATAAGGAGACAGCAGTACTTCACTTTCTTTCTAGACTAGGCCTAGAATATGATGCTGCACGATCTCAGATCTTGACACTGTCGGAGCTTCTGACACTTTAGGAGACATACAACAAACTGAGCCAAATTACTGTTGCGGCTCCTACTCCTGACATTACTGGACAGACTTCTACACTAGCTGTCTATGGAGGTTGAGGCATGAGAGGTGGTTCTTCTACTCGTGGGTGTGGTCGTAGCAGAGGATAGACAGGCAAACCAAGACCTACGTGTACTTTCTGTGGTAGGATCGGTCACTCGGAGGTTGCTTATTGGTCTAGCATGGGAGACCTCTTGTCGCCAATCAGGTTGCTTCTTCTTCTGAGACAAAGTCTAACACAGTGTCACATGTTGAGTATGATGCTGTGGTCCAGAGGCTTACTTAGATTACTTAGGAGACTCCATCTACTTCAGATACTACTACTATTGCCTCCTCAGGTATAGAGACTATTTTTGCTGTGACTGACAGGTCTACTTGGTTGGTGTTAACGCGTGAAATCGATGATTTAAAGGATATAGTCGTCGTAGCAAGTCAAAATCACTCTAAAACACTTAAAATTTATAACTCGCAAGTACGAGGTCATTTACTGGAAGCAATAATGGCAATTCAATCTCACAAATCACAATTCTAAGCAAAATATAAGTAATTAAGATCAGAAGAACAATTCAGAGTAATATATCAATAGATCCAAATATCAATGTGCAAAAAGATTAGGGTAAAATGGTGATTTGAATCACCAAAGTACCCTTTAAGTTTAAACCTCATAAATACTCAAATATATGAACAATAAGCTCAACCACATAATCAAATTCCTTAGAAATCAGACGACAGAAATAAGCCCCAGACGGCTTAAGTGTTCAGGAGGAGCAGCTTCAATAGAGAGGCAAAGGCCCCTTCTTCGTTCCTTCAAGACTCGAGAGAGAGGCACAACACAGCACAAGGCTCCTCAGATAGAGCCTTCTCTTCTTCTCCTTGAGCCTCAAGAGAGAGACTCAATAGACCGATTGTTGACAAACGCTAGTTTATTATCATTCTTATGCATTAAAATAAACCTAGCTCTTAGGATGTTGCTCTGCAAATGGATTTTTAGGTCGCACTTAGGCATTAATTAGGTTAGGCATGCATGAATTTTTTATTGTTTTTGATATGCTTTTGTGAGTGTTAGGGATAAGTAGATTGCCAAATCCCTATAACCCTAGCACTCAGGAAGGCAACTGGTGAAGGAAAAGCTCAAACCAGCTGGAACTCAGCTTGATCCAGCTCACCAAAGCTAGAATCCTGCTCACCTGAACTAGGGTTAGCTCATCCTAGCTCCATTTAGTTCATCTCAACTGAATGACAGCTCAAGAAAGCTTATCCTAACTCACCCTAACTCAGGTTAGCTCAGATCCAGCTCAACTTAGCTGAGTCTAGATCATCTCAGCTCCCATTAGTTCACAGGGAGCTTTAGCTAGTTCAACTGAGTTGACTGAAGTTCACCTCATCTCAAAACTATCTTGATCCAGCTCCACTCAACTCTAGCCAGTTGAAGATGACTTCATTTCAGCTAAGGAAACTCAAGTCCAGCTCCCAAGAACTTAGCTTAGCTCAACTTAGTTGAGCTAAGCTACCTTAGCTGTTGGTGCTAGAGTACCACGATCATTTATTTTGATGATAACAAAACACGTGTCGTTTAACATTTACTTTTGCGTCCTAGTTTTCAGGTCAAATTGCAAATGGAGACAGGTGTTTAGACGGAGTTCGAACTCGCATCCATGGTGGATTGGAGGAGCTTGATAGAGGCGGAGGAGCTTCGCGAGGAGCGAAAGCTTAAAGAAGAAAGCAGATGAAGAATAGGATAGATTTCCTTTCTATTGTACTTTATATTTTGTTTCTTTTGTTGCTCTTTATTTTATTTCTTAGATTCTTGTTAAAAAGCCTCAAAGTACCATAACAGTAGTCCTAGGAACACTTGTACAAACACTAGGATACTTAGGTTTTCTATGGAGAACTTAGAAAACCAAAATAGGATTCAGACAGCCTTATCAAACGTCCAATCTGGAAATCAAACATCTGATAGTGACTTTTAAGACGTCTGACTGTTTGATCAGACGTCTATAACATCTAAGCTGGACTTAATAGGTTCTGTTTGTTAGAATCAGTCGTCCAGACCTTAGTCCAGACGTCTTAGGAGACGTTTGATGCCTTTACCAGACATCCAATTAGTGGAACGTTGGCTACCTATTTAGACATTGAGGAAAATGACCGTTATCAGATGTCTGTAGAGGACCCCAGACATCTGATATGTGACCATTTTGCCTCGATTGACCCAAAATCTCCTTTAAGAGATTTTCTAGCTGTTGTACTCTCTTGGAAATCGATACTCGCTATTAACTTAGTTTCCAAACGTCCAAATCCTATGCCAGACAATTGATCTGTCGTCTGATCACTTAGACACCAGAACCCTATTTAGGTCTGATTCATGTCAGGAAGGAAATCCGCTTAGAATCAGACATCTGACTTAGTTCCCAAACGTCTTAAACAGGTTTTCCAGACGTCTGATGCCCGAACCAGACATCTGATAACCCTGTCAGAGTCATGATTGATCCTGATTCCGACTTGATTTGCCTTGGATTTGCACCCAACGGCTATGAAAGCCTTCCAATGCCTTCCAAAGCCTTCCTAATCCCTCTATAAATAGAGGAGGACCCCTTGGCTTGCAACATACACCAAGACACACCAAGCAACACACTTTCATATCAATTTGTGTCTTTTGATCTTGAGAAGAAAGCTCTAGCTCTCCAAGCCTAGTTCTACATCCAGAGAGCTTCATCTGAGTTGTGCACCCGCTCTCCCTCCACGTTTACGAGAGCATCGTTGTGCCAAAGCGTGGTTCACGCACCCGTGTCATCACACCGACGCACTTCCACCAAAGGGAAGTTTTCTAAGCCCTATAGAAGCTAGGTTTTAATATTTGTGGCTCTATAGGATTGTTGTACTTTTATTATTCTTTGGTTTGAGTATTCACTTTGCAAATTCTCATCTCCATCGAGGGATAAAATCCTTCTTGTGAAGAAGAGGGGTTGAGGAACGCTACCCTCGTACTTGTAGCATGGTTGTAATTGAGGTTGAACTACCCTTGTTTAAGTAGTTCGTATAGTGGATTTAATCGACTAGATCGATTGGGAAATCTTAACTCGAGAGGGTTAGGTGGTGGTTTTCACCCGGTTTGGGTTTCAACATAAAAATAATTGTGTACATTGTGTGATTTCTCATTTTGTGAGATTGCTATCTTTTTTAATTCCACATTTTTTACATCACGCATATCTCACCCCCTCTAAGTAGGAAATTACAATTGGTATCAGAGTAGGTTCTTGCAAAATTGGAGTAACACCCAGCAAGAAGATCATGGAGGGAAGTAGCTCCGCGAGCAAGATTTCCGAGGGGTAGTCTACGACCCGTCCGCCATTCTTTGACGGGAGAAATTACCCATACTGGAAGCTGCGGATTAAGACATGGCTTCAAGCCAATGACTTCACAATATGGGACCGATGCGAGACCTCCTTCGACATCCCGAAGAGACCCGCCACAGGATACTCACAGCAGTAGATCCGGGAACTCTCGCTCAACGCGAAAACGATGAACACGTTGTATTGCGCGCTTAGCCTGGAGGAGTTCAACAGAATCCGCAATGCACCACTGCATACGAGATCTGGCACACACTCGAGGTAACTCACAAGAGTACCTCTATGGTAAAAACTTCTAAAATCAATTTACTTTCTCAAGAATTTGAGTCTTTTTCAATGAAGTCTAACGAATCTCTAAGTGAGATGAACACTAGGTTCACTCTCATTGTAAATAGTTTTAAAGCTTTAGGTAAGACCTTCATCAAAGGGGAGCTTCAAGGAAAGCTACTCCATTCCCTTGGACCGGAATGGGAGCAGAAGGTCACCACGATCGAGGAGGTAAACGAAGTGGAGGAGCTCAATATGGAGGGTCTCCTAGGCAACCTAATGGCCTATGAGACGAAATTAAAGCAGAAGGACACACCATAACTGAAGTTTAAGAAGGCTCTTGACTTCAAAGCTGTGTCGGATAGCGAGGTAAGTTCCGACGACGAAGACTTTAAAATTTTACTTAAGAAATTTTCAAGGTTTTGTAGGGACTCAAAGAAAGAAAAGAAGGAGAAGAAGGAAAGCCCAAGATGTTGCTACCACTTCAACGAAAAAGGTCATTTACGACCAGAGTGCCCTCTTCTGAAGAAGGAGAAGAAGAAGGAGAAGGAGGAGAAGAAGAAGGCATTCCAAGAAACTTGGGACGACTCGAGCTCGAATGAAAGAGGGGAGAATTCCGAGAAGGAAATCGCCTGCATGGGATTCATGGTGACAACAGGCGACAGCGAAAGCGACTCCAATAATGAGGTAAATTCCGATTTACAAGAAACTTTTAATAAACTATTTGATGTTAGTCAATCATTAAAAGTAGAAAACAAAAGCATGAAAAAGAAACTTAGCAAGTTAAAATCTGAAAATGATAGGTTAGAGAAGCTACTTAAGGACCTAGAAACTAGTCCTAAGAATGATGACTTATTATTAGAAAATCATAACCTAATCATTGAAAATAATAAGTTGATTGAGGAAAATACAAGTTTAAAAATAGCAATTTCTGATTTAAAAACTAAGATGCATGTTATAGAAGAGGAAATTGCATGTCTTAGGAAAAATTCTAACAACTTAATCAACAAGGTAGATAATTTGTATAGCCCTAAAGTTGAGAAAGGATCTCTGTTAAGGAGACTTGCTAACAGAACCGGATCTAAATTAATATGGATACCGAGGAAAGAACTATAATCTTGTTTTATAGGTCATAAAGATTACAACACAAAGAACTGGACCTACAACCTCAAGAATGGTCAACTCGAATTGGGAGGACCAAGGAGTAGACCAAGGAGGAAAACGAGGAGACCGACGAGGCGACGAATAACCGACCGACCCGTCGCACGTCGATCGCCCGATTGGAGACCGGCGCCGATGCCCGGACCTCCAAGCTACGGATGGGAGCCCCATTCGATGTGGCATCCACCACCACCACTTGGGCTATTTTATTGGCCATGGTAGGTGAGGTAAAACCCTTAACCCTATCTTTTTATCATTAGCATATAGATAGGGGAGTTAAAATTATGAGCTCATTGTCAATCATTTAGGGGGAGGTGTTAAGTTAGCTATATTTCCTTTAGAAAGGGGGAGAAAAATATATAGCTGTCTTGTTATTACTAAAAGGGGAGAACATCATTATTAATTAAAAGAAATTTAACCTAAAAACTAGAAGAGCATGATTTAAGGGGGAGTTTAGGAGAATTAAATTTGATAAAAAAACCTTTTTGATAATGTCAAAAAGGGGGAGAATTTTATGTATTACTATTTATGATTTTGTCATCATAAAAAGGGGGAGATTGTTGGTGCTAGAGAACCACGATAGTTTATTTTGATGATAACAAAACACGTGTCTTTTAATATTTGCTTTGGAGTCCTAGTTTTCAAGTCAAATTGAAAATGGAGACAGGTGTTTAGATGGAGTTCGAGCTTGCATCCATGGCAAATTGGAGGAGCTTGACAGAGGCGGAGGAGCTTCGTGAGGAGCGAAAGCTTGAAGAAGGAAGGAGATGAAGAATAGGATAGATTTCCTTTGTATTGTACTTTATATTTTGTTTCTTTTGTCACTCTTTATTTTATTTCTTAGATTCTTGTTAAAGAGCCTTAAAGTACCCTAACAGTAGTCCTAGGAACACTTGCACAAATCCTAGGATACTTAGGTTTTCAATAGATAACTTAGAAAACCAAAATAGGATTCAGACAGCCTTATCAGACGTCCAATCTGGAAATCAGACGTCTGATAGTGACTTTTAAGATATCTGACTGTTTGATCAGACGTCCATAACATCTAGGCTGGACTTAATAGGTTCTGTCTGTTAGAATCTGTCGTCCAGACCTTAATCCAGACGTCTTAGGAGACGTCTGATGCTTTTACCAGATGTCTAATTAGTGGAACGTTGGCTGCCTATTTAGACGTTGAGGAAAATGACCGTTATCAGATGTCCATAGAGGACCCCAGACATCTGATATGTGATCGTTTTGCCTCGACTGTCCCAAAATCTCCTTTGAGAGATTTTCTAACTGTTGTACTCTCTTGGAAATCTATACTCGCTGTTAACTTAATTTCCAGGCATCCAGATCCTGTGCCAGACGACCGATCTGTTGTCTGATCACTTAGACACCAGAACCCCGTTTAGGTCTGATTCAAGTCAAGAAGGAAATCCGCTTAGAATCAGACGTCTGACTTAGTTCCCAGACATCTTAAATAGGTTTTCCATACGTCTGATGCCCGGACCAGACGTCTGATAACCCTGTCAGAGTCATGATTGATCCTGACTCCAACTTGATTTGCCTTGGATTTGCACCCAACGGCTATGAAAGCCTTCTAAGGTCTTCCAAAGCCTTTCTAGGCCCTCTATAAATAGAGGAGGATCCCTTGGCTTGCAACATACACCAAGATACACCAAGAAACACACTTTCATATCAATTTGTGTCTTTTGATGTTGAGATGAAAGCTTTAGCTCTCCAGGCCTAGTTCTATATCCAGAGAGCTTCATCTGAGTTGTGCACCCACTCTCCCTCTGCGTTTACGAGAGCATCGTTGTGCCAAAGCATGGTTCACGCACCCGCGTCGTCACGCCGACGCACTTCCACCAAAGGGAAGTTTCCTAACTCCTATAGAAACTAGGTTTTAGTATTTGTGGCTCTATAGGATTGTTGTACTTTTATTGTTCTTTGGTTGAGTATTCGCTTTGCGAATTCTTGTCTCTATCGAGGGACAAAATCCTCCTTGTGTAGAGGAGGGGTTGAGGAACGCTACCCTCGTACTTGTAGAGTAGTTGTAACTGAGGTTGACCTACCCTCGTTTAAGTAGTTCGTATAGTGGATTTGATGGACTAGATCAATCGGGAAATCCTAACTCTAGAGGGTTAGGTGGTGGTTTTCACCCGGTTTGAGTTTCCACCTAAAAGTTATTGTGTACATTGTGTAATTGTTAATTTTGTGAGATTGCTATTTTCTAATTCTGTATTTTTTACGTCACGCATATCTCACCCCCTCCAAGTAGGAAATTACAGCTCAAAAGAGCTCATCTTAGCTCTCCCTAGCTCAGGTTAGCTCAGATCCAGCTCAACTTAGCTGAGTCTAGATCATCTCAGCTCCCATTAGTTCACAGGGAGCTTTAGCTAGCTCAGCTGAGTTGACTGAAGTTCACCTCAACTCAAAACCAACTTGATCCAGCTCCACTCAACTCTAGCCAGTTGAAGATGACTTCATTTCAGCTAAGGAGGCTCAAGTCTAGCTCCCAAGGACTCAGCTTAGCTCAACTTAGTTGAGCTAAGCTACCTTAGCTACCTCAACCAACTTGATCCTCCCAGGGAGCACCAGACTCAGCTCACCTCAGCTCCTTTTGGTAGAAGCCAGCCTACTTTAGCTTGGCTTAGCAGCTAGCAAAGAACTAGCAATCTAAGCCAACTAAAGTAGCTCCATGCCACCCTCTTTGGTAGTTGCCAGCTCCAGTTCAGCTCTAGACTTTTTCTGTCTAGCTCCTCTCCTCAAACCCTAGCTCCCAATGCCTACTCCTCTACTCCATTACTAGCTAAGCTAGCTTAGCTTAGCTAGACTCCAGCTCCCTTGACCATTCACCACCCTAAAACCCTACCTAACTAGCTCCACCAACTAAGCCCTACCTAAGCTCACCTTAGTTAGCTCCACCCAACTCCCTTTGGCGCCACCACCTTCACCACCTTTCACCACTCAACCAACCACCAAAAGACACCCAAAGTTGGTGCCAAAACTAACCCTAACCACCTCCCTTTTGGTGCCAACTTTCAGCCCCCTTATGCACCCTACACCTACCCATATAACCCATCCTAGCCATCCACATACCCCCCTTCTAGAACCCTAAGATGGCGCCACCTAATAGCCTTCTAGAAGGCCCATTTTGGTGCCAACCCTATGGGACACCAAAGCCATAACTACCCCCCTTTGTGCCCCCTCATTTGGCGCCATTTAACCCTAGCCCTAGGATCAACCTAACCACCCATAACCACCCCTAGAATCAATCCTAGCCCTCCACTTATTCACGCCAACCCTACCCCCTTCCACCTCTATAAAAACCCATCACATTCCACCAAAAAATCCATCCTCCATTAGTGTATATTCCACCTTAGTCCCACCTACAACTCACGGCCAATGAAGAAGAAGAAGAGAAGAAGATTAAGGGGGTATCCTACTTGCCCCCTTGGTGCCTTCTTCCCCTTCTCTCTTCTCCCTTGAGCCACGCCAAGGAGGAGGACTTCCATCACTTGGAGGATGGTCAGGCATTGGAGGAGGAAGGGTGGTGCACACCCACCCTTGGAGAGCAAGTTCACGCCCCCTTTGTGGGCTTGCCTTGGAGGACATCATCTTGGAGGAGCCTTTCAAGGAAGGAGGAGTTTCTTTTCAAGTCACGGAGCTACTAGTCCTGGAGCAAGAAGCCCCTATTCTTCACCATTTTTATCTAAAGGATTTGTATTTTTATTTTCTTGCATTTTCAAGTAGAATAGAAGCATTCCTCTATGTGTTTTGTGTAGAACAAGTTTCTATCAATTCAAGTTGCCTTAATTTCAATTCTTATCGCATTTATTTTTTTTTATCTCGATCTAGCACTTTTTCACTCCCTCTCCCTAATTACTTTTGACCTCCACGTGCCTAGAGTGAGCTTAGGGAGAGGCTTTTCTTGTCACCTTAGTAATAGTTTAGTGAATTAGGTGTATATCATTTTTTTCGCCAACAATTCTACGAGCGTCCGTTGTTTCAAAATCATAAAAAATACATATTTGAAAATACCAAAAAGAAAGGTGATTTCTATTTTGAAGCAAGAGATTTGATTTCGCAAAAAGTTGCCTCCTTAGACGACCCTCGATACCCCACTATCTAGGTTTACAAATTTAAGAGTTGATCGATTTTACTCGTTACAACAACGTATTTTACAAACCATGTAAAATCTGAACCAATTGTCCATCCAAACCATCCCCCAAACAAACTCCCTTTGCACCTTCATCTCCGACCTCACCAGACCTGCACGACCTCTCTCACACCACACCACTGCCACTAGCACACTCGTCGTTCTTCGGCAATAGTTCTGAACGCCTCTAACGTGGCCGCAAGGCCGTGTTCTTGCTTTTCAGGGTGCTCACCATCGCTCTGCCACTGCGTCGTCCCTCTGGCTTCGTTCGAGGTGCTCTAACCACGATTGCCCCATATTGCATCCCCAGGTGGTGAGGGTGGCCTCCAGAAACTCTCCCAGGTCTTCAATTGGGGATGCCGATCTCAACCACTACCCCAATTTGACGAAGCACCTGCTGCAACGCAAAGAAACGAAGAGGGTGGGATAGTCCCACCTCGTGAGTTGCTGAAGCCTGCGCAAGGGATAAGTTGATTTTGTGATCTCCGCTGGCTGCCTTCAAGAGCACCGGGGTGAGGTCCCTCTCGCACGCTCCATCGCACGTGCCCTCACACACGGTTCATGCCACGTAGGTTTGGGCATAGGTCCGATTACTTAGATCTGTTCGAGTTTCTGATATAGAAAAAGAGAGAGAGGGGGGGTTTTTTGCCCTTTGCACCTCTGCTCTCAACACTTAGTCTCTGAGAGACTTTCGTGCCTCTGTGTTGTGCTTGTGCCTCTTACTGAGGCTTGAAGAAGAAGAGAGGCCTCTGCCTCTGTTG
Source organism: Thalassia testudinum (assembly GCA_037157565.1). Lineage (NCBI taxonomy): Eukaryota > Viridiplantae > Streptophyta > Magnoliopsida > Alismatales > Hydrocharitaceae > Thalassia > Thalassia testudinum. Next base: position 21,288,365 of record JAZHRO010000013.1, read on the forward strand.
CTGGTTCTAGGCTACTGTTGCAACATTGAGGTACTAACTGACGTTGAAATTTGTTGATATTCACTGTTTAAACATTTCAAATAATTGTGATTAAATTGTCTAGGGTTAATTTGGTGATTCAAATCACCATTTTAACCCATTATTTTTGCACATTGATACTTGAATTGTTGTTATATCATTCTTGAATAGTTCTGAATCAAGTTTTGGTTGCAATTACTTATATATTTTACTCAGAATTGTGATTTTGAGATTGATTTGCTACCTGCTCCCTACGTTCAACCTCGGATTTTCATTCGAGCATAAATTTTATTTATTTTCATGCTTTATCGGCTATTGCAACATATCATTTTTAAAACCCTGATTCAAAGTGAATAACATTGACTTACATAAGAACCCTGTTTAGGTCTGACCCAAGTTAGTAAGGAAACCCATCTAGCATTAGACATCTGATTTACTTTTCAGATGTCTTAAGAGTAGTTTCCAGATGTCTGATACTTTTCTCAGACGTCTGATAACACTGTCATAATCATGTTCCCAACGGCTATAAAAGCCTTCCAAAGCCTTCCTAACCCATCTATAAGTAAAGGGCGAGCCCTCCTTTGCTAGACACACCAAGCATTAGCATTTCCACACCATTTTGTGTTAAAATCATCTTGAGAAGAGTTCTTGCTCTCCAAATCCATAGTCTTCACACTTGAGAGCATCATCTTAGCCGTGCACTCGCTCTCCCGCCTACGATTCAGAGAGCGATGTAGTGCCATCGCGTGGATCGCGCACCCGCATCACTTGCCGACGCACTTCCATCAAAGGGAAGTTATCTTTTCCTATAGTAGCAAGATTTAAATACTTGCTTTGTGGCTCTATAGGATTTGTGTAATTGTCTTTGGTTAAGTATTCGCTTTGTGAATTCCTATTTTCATCAAGAGACTAAATACTCTTCGTGAAGAGGAGGGATTTGAGGCACGCTACCCTCGTTCAAAGTAGCGTCGGTTGCAAGAGGTTGAACTACCCTTATTCAAGTAGTTCGAATAGTGGATTTGATCGACTTGGTCGATCGGGAAATCCTAAGTCGAGAGGCTTAGGTGGTGGTTTCCACCCGAGTTTGGGATTCCATCTAAAAATATTTGTGTACTTGTGATTGCATGCTTTTGTGAGATTGTTCATTATATTTTTTGCATTACTTTCATATCACGCATATTTCACCCCCTCTCGTAGGGAAATTACACTTAATGTATCATTTTCTAAAATTGACAAGCTCCTAATGCCTATATTTTCTTTTCCTTTTCTTTTTTAATAATAATAAAGAAAAAACTAGTTCAAGCTGACAATTTTTGTACTTAGAAAATGAGAAGTACCACCCCCCATGCCTATCTTGGACAATGTCCTCATTGGAAATTAAATGTTTGTAAAGGAGTACGGAAAGAAATCACCTGAGTTGCCACTGTGTATCCGGTCAACTTGAAACCCCTGGGTTGCCTCCCAGGAAGAGCTGAGTTTATTGCCTCTAGCCAGGCGAAGTTCCAGTTTAGCTCTCAATAAGGGTAACAATTTCCATCAGGGGAATTTGGGCAAGAAAGTGTTTCAATCCTTGGCCATTAACTATAAAGGTTTGCTCAGTCTTAGGATCAACAATTTCTGCTGCCTCGTTGGAAAACGGTCTGACCACTCGGTACGGTCCTGTTGAACGCACAGGTTGCTACGCTAAAGTATTTGGTTTTGAAAACCTATCGTTGTAGCTTGAAAGTGAAGAACTCGTGTTCAACAAATAAAATTTCTAACGGAATAGAAATCCCGGGTCGAACTCAAGGAGGTGGACGTTTGATTTAAAAATATGCATTTGTTTTATTTGACACGAAGTAGATTAATTGATTAGAATCTATCTATCTATTTACAATAAATAGAAGAGAGAGAGAAAGAGAATAAGAGAGAATATTACAAACAAAAACCAAAAAGAGATGTAGAATGTACATGGAATTTATCATCAAAGAGATTGTTCGTTACACTAAACATTACGACTAGAAAGCGGGAAAATGATTACACTAGAAAGCAGTAAATCTACTCTAGAAAGTAGTAAATCTACTCTAGAAAGTAGTAAATCTACTCTAGAAAGCAGTAAAAAGAATGAGGAGAGAGATATCCTCCTCGACGGTCATTTGGAGGACAAGTCGGATGGGACGACTCCTGGAAGATGGGGGATAGAGCAGGACGAAGGAGAACGAAGTAGGAAGAACGGGAACGGGGCAGCACATCGTCGTCATCGCGAGATCCGCTTCCGAAAGGGGGACGAAAATTTGACTTTATCTCGCGAGAAGCATCCTGAGTGTGGGACAAGCTTCTCTTGAGCTTTGGAGAGGGAGAGAAGAGAAGGGATGAGAATTTCACGTGGAGGAGGCCTCCTTCTATAGTTGCAAGGAATGAGGGCAAATTGGTCTTTTAAATCTCAAAACATTAAATAAGGGGTCTTTAGTGACGGATAAAACCGTTGCTAAAGCCCCATCGTGGGCGATGTGTAGCGAGCGCGCATGCCTGCTCGCCTCCTCTGTGCATAACACGTGTTCCACGATCTGCATTGGACGGCTTACCTCACGCCTTCGCCCGCCTCCTCTGCGTGCTCACCCGCGTCTGATCAAGCGTAAGGTGCAAGCGTGCGATAGCGCGTGGGTGCTATTGAGCGTGCACGACTGCTCGATCCTCATCGCACGGTTGGATGTGCTCGCTCGCCCGCACCCTCTCGCCCGCTTGCCACGATTTGAACGCGCGCTGCTCGCTCGCGTTAGTGCTCTCACCCACTGCACTGTGGAGGAGAAATGGTCGCGCGGTTGAGTTGAGGAGCGACTGTCCATGGCCGTTGGATGGAGATCCAACGGCCACTATTCAACACGCGTAGAAGGGTACGGTCGGCTCTGAACTCAGCTGGGCCGGTTTGGGTAGCCAAGATGGCACCACGCGGCGCCATCTTGACCGTCCATCTTCTAGATGATGTAGATGGTGCTACGGTTGTCGGATTGAATCAATTTTCGCGCCGTTAGGCTGTGATCGTCGATCTAAATCCATCAGTGCAGTCGGATTTGTCATTTAAAGTACGGATTCACACCATCTTGGCCCTTGATCTTCTAGGGTTCCCTGGTCTCTATGTGATGCTACAGATGTCTGATTAGGGAGATCTTGGAGTCGTTGAACTCCAATCGTCGCCCTAATCACATATGTACGGTTGGATCCTCGATCCGAGGCCCTGATAAAATATTTTCCCTATCCATGAACATAAAAGGAGACAATTAACCTCCATTTTATTCAAACTAATCTAAATGCAAGATGATGCATATTATGCAATATTTATAGTATGAAATGCAATTCTATGCTTAACAACATGCGTAAATAGATATTTTAAGTAGTGTAAACATGTTTACATCAGGTCCCGTCCACTTGGATCTCAACTTCTCGGGAAAGAGTGTAAGTCTCTCATAAAAAAGCTAGACTTGTTGATTTGGCTCGAAGTTTTTTCTATTAATGTGTTTGTCGTGGATAGCTTTCATTTTCTCCTTATAAATTTTACTATTCTCATAAGTGTCCCGATGAATCTCCTCGAGCTCGGAGAGTTAGAGCTTCCTTTGAGTTCTAACCATGTGGGAATCCATATTACACTGCTTAACGGCCTAATATGCCCGGTGCTCCAACTCAACTGGAAGGTGACAAGCTTTGCCATAGACCAACCGATATGGTGTCATGCCAATCAAGGTCTTATATGCAGTCCTGTATGCCTAAAGGGAATCATCCTACCGTGTGGACCGATCCTTCCGGTCAGGTCTCACAGTCTTTTGAAGAATATTCTTAATCTGCTTATTTAAGACCTTGGTTTGCCCGTTCATTTGTGGGTGATACGGGGTGGCAATGTGGTGAGTGACCCTGTATTTCTTAAGTAAGGCACGAAATTGGCCATTGATGAAGTGACTCCCACCATCGCTAATGTAAAGACCCGTGACATCAAAACACTTTAAGACGTCTGGGAGTTGGTCCAGACGTCTGGTTAGACGTCTGGACGCCTTCCCAGACGTCTGGAAATTAATTTTTGCATGCGCACGATCGCGAGTCTACGCGCGTGCCGCGCGCAGAATGAAAACCCGCTGCTTTCATCTCTTTCTCTTTTCCCCCGCCGACCTACAGCACCTTCCTCCCCCCCCCCCCCCCCCCCCCTCGTGCCTACTTATATCCTCCTCTCCCTCACGCTACCCACATCCATCCGTCTCCTTCCTCCAGCATGAGAGCGAGAGTGAGAGCGAGGGCAGTAGCTGCTGCCGAGTGTAGTGGCGGAGAGGAGAGGTGCAGCGAGAGGGAAGAGAAGAGAGCGCGCGAGCCGTGAGAGAGAGAGAGCTCGCCGGAGCAGCTCGAGGCCGGCCAGCGTGTGCGCGGAGGAGCATTGTGCTGGGGAGGTTTCCCCGGTGCTGCTGCAGCTCAGGCAACGGGCGGACGAGCACGGTGCGGCCGCCCGCAGCGGGAAGAAGACGGAGGAGGTTCTGATTCTGGTAATTTTTCCCAGAATCAAATGTCTGGACCTACATCCAGACGACGTGGGTGACGTCTGGAGGAAGCTCCAGACGACTGAGAGGTACGTATTTCCCTCCTTTGCTTGCTTTTGCGGATACGACCATGCAGGCCATTCCGTTGAAGCTCTGTTGCATGCCTTGCTGAGGGATTTTTGCATACACGTGCAGGTTTCGCTTCGGGAAGGCGCGGGACACACCCTCCCACGCGGTTTAGATGTCTGGGCAAGTCACCAAACGGCGGAAAGCATCTCCAGACGTCCGGAGAGGTGGTCGGACGTTTGGAACTAGGTCCAGACGGTTCAACAGGACCCCTAGACGTCTGAGGAGCAGTGTAGAGTGACATATGGATCTGGACCCCTTTTAAGTCAGAATTGTCGTTTTTAACCTGTTTAGGGTCCGTTCAAGGTCCGATTTCCATGTTTAAGATTCTATTCTTCTTCATATAAGCTCCTCTACTTGTTGGAAGGCTTGTTATCATGTTCTGAGTGGTTTCTTGTGGTTGATCCTTGTGTTCGGATCTCGTTCTGTTGTAGACTTGGGGGTCGCGACGGCACGTGGACCTGCTAATCACGCCCCCATTACTCCCGATTTTGCAGAGAGAGTGGTTTCCCTTAGTTAATTACAAACATTAATGCATATCTGAAATAAATGATAGATCCTAGGGTATGGCATGAATCTTAGGACCTGAAAACTAGATTGAATGATGATCATTGGGTGTGGCATGAATCCTTGGAACAGAAACACTAAAACGAATGTCTTGAATGCCTGAATTGCAGTCCTGGATAAGTAGATAGAATAATGATAATTGCCTATAATTGGATAACAACTGCCTGTGAAATGTAGAGTACTGTTGCTAGTAACTGCTACATGTAATTCCTGTTGTTTGAAAACTAAATTCAAGCTGCTTGTATATAAATTGGAAAAGAAAGGTTAAATGTTGGAAACACGTGCTGTATGCAAATAAAACTGAAATGATGAAACCTGGTATGGCATGGCTTGAGGAAACATGAGCACTAACCCTATGGAGAATTAGGAGTAGAGCTCCTGGAAATAAATGGAATGGAACTAGAAAAGTAAATGAGAAAGTGTGTTGTCTCTTGGGTACGTGGTACCAAAGAGAGTATATATTACCTCTTAGTGTAGAGGGGAGCTTGCTGCCCTCAGGTCGAGACCAAGGTGAGTTTGGCCACCTTGCACCGACTTTCTGGCCCTCGCGTACACAGTACCGGGGAGAGCTGCTAGTGTAGGGAGAGAGCTAGCCACCTCACGGGGCCCGGGGTTCAGCTAGCCGTCCTACACCAACTTGTTAGGCCCACTGGGCAAACCAGGGTAGTCAGGCGATGGTGTGCGGACTGTGGAGGGGCGAGTCTCCTGTTTGGTTATTGTGAAGGGGCTAGACCCCTGTTGCTGAGAGGGCTCTGCCCTATACTGGTTCCGTGCTGTGCTTTGGGCGCACCCGTTAACAGAAACGACTGACTGCGTGCCAGTGCGAGGTAGCTACCTGTGCGTTTATCGCGCGTGCCATAGTCAATGTTACGTCTGTCAGCGACCTTGGGGTGGTTGACTGAGGGTAGGACGACCACGGGGGACTCTCCCGGCCAGGAGAGCACCACGTGCTACTTTTACTTTTCGGAAAAGACTGCAATCAAGATCGTTCCCACGAGGAACATTCGAGATCAAGAGAAAGACCTGAGAAATAAACCAAGAAAGAGTAAATAGATAAATAAAGAAAGAAATTAAAAACAACAGGTACTTATCCACCTTTACTATTTTTCTTAGCTAGCTGGTTGCTACTCTAGTCAGCGTTTCGCTGATGTGTCATACTTACCACCTTTTTCAGGACCAAGTGTTGAGCAGCCAGAGCCTACGGCTGCAGAGGGTGCTGGGCCTAGTAAAGCCCAGTAGTTGCACTTTTGTTGTACCTGTTTTCTATAGTAGTGAGTATTTTGTTACACCTTTGTACTCTTTTATTGTAAACTTCATATTTCTCTACCTGTTTTTAATTCTCTACTGTTGTGGTGGTGTGTACTGTAGTAGTTCTTTTCTTTACTGCTATACTTTTGTTACTGTTAGTTACTTGCATGGTGAATGTGGTTTATTTTATTGCTTTTTGGTTACTTTCTCGTTGAACGAATGGGTCTTGGGATCAGTCGAGTCGGTCCGATTCTCATGTCTCGTAGGGATTTAGGAATCGGGTCGTAACAGCTGATCATGGCCTTAGGCATCCCAAATCGAGAAAAGATATTTGTCTTAACGAAATCCATGACGACCTTATGATCACATTTCCGGGTAGGCACGGCTTCGATCCACTTCAAGACAAAGTTTGCTAAGACTAGTATATATTCGAAGCTATTTGATGGTGGGAAGGGACCCATGGAATTAATGCCCCAGACATCAAATATTTTGATGATAAGAGTGGGTTGTAGAGGCATTGTATCTTTTTTGGTCATGATCCCTATGGTCTGGAATCTAGTGCAAGTCTTCACAAAGTTATGTGCATCCTTGAATAGTGATAGCCAGTAAAAATTGGACTGCAAAACTTTTGCAGCTATCTGTTTTCTAGAGAAGTTGCCACCACAGGCTTGATCATGACAGAAGGATAACACACTTTGAACTTCCTCTTCAGGGATACATCTCCTAATGATTTGATCAACACAGAGTCTAAACAGCATGGGATTATCCCAGAAATAACGTTTGGCCTCGTCCAAAAACTTGTCCTACTGTTGTCTAGACCAACCGTGCGGAATCTGCCCTACCACTAAATGATTAACTAAGTCGGCATACCAGGGGAGACTCTTCCCATGCACAGCTAGAATTTGTTCATTAGGAAATGTGTCAGTTAAGGGAAGCGAAGGTTCAATATGCTCTGGGTGAAGTCTGGAAAGGTGGTCGGCTACAACACTCTTTGATCTGGTCTTGTCACGTATTTCAAGGTCAAACTCCTGCAGGAGCAGGATCCATCTAATCAGCCTGGGCTTAGCATCCTTTTTGGCTAACAAATGTCGGATAGCTGGTGAGTTAATTCTCAGCACAGTTAATTAAGCTTATTAGAGTTAATTAATTACATCAAAAAGTAACTTTGGTTAACTTTAATTAATGTCGTGAATTGTAGTATAGGGTCAAGTTAACCTAACATTTTAGATTTTTAAGTTCTTTTTTAACTGGTTGAGTCCAGGTCATTTACTGGGAGGTATAATCATAAGCTTAATTCACCATTAATCCCTAAGGCATAATTATTATCTACTTAATCAATTAGATTAATAATTATAATATATTTTAAGCACATGAATAATTACAAAAAATATTGACAATAAAAGCATGCAATATTTCATTTACAAGAACAACTATATAAGAATGATTTATCATTGAAAAGTCAAACGTAACATTATTTATTACAATTTTCTTACAAAAATATAAGGCATAAAATGTAATACAAGAGTTATCATGCCCATTACAATGTTAAAAGCTCAAAACATGTAATATAACAGCTTCAGCCCTGAAATCAGAAGTCTGAAAAGAGAATTAGTTGACTTAAAAATATAAATTGGACTTCTGATACATGTGATGTATGTTTGATTTTTCTCTTAAGTTTTCATTCTTATTTCTCTTATCTCTTCTCAGCCCTTCTCTTTTACTTCATCTTCTTCTTCTCTCTTTTGCTCTCTTATTTTCTTCTTAAGCTCTCTTCTTGACTCTTCTTCTTTAGGTTTTCTTTTTGATGAGCCTATTCTCTTCTTTTCTTCCTTAACTCTTTTCTTTCTTACTGTGCTTTTATGCTCCACACTTAACCAATTTACACTCAACTATTACCCATTAACATCTTTCTAATCCAAAATTATGTATTTAATGGGCGACCCAAGCTCTTTCGGGGATACACATCACCCTTACGGGTAGAACCAGACCCTACTAGATCTCAGGTCTAGTTTATATTAGGTGGATTTTCATTTTTTTTCCTCAATGCACAGTAGTTTGCCCAATCAGGCCCGCTCACATCCACGCCCACATGGGTTCATGAACGCACCTACGCACACACACACCCGGTCACGTGCACATGCACACACCCACACATGCTCGAGTTTTCTCTGCGCCCTACTTCGACGACCAAGCGGTCAAGCATAGGGTTTGGTAATATAGCACGCTGCAGCACCTTCGGTTCCAGATGTGGGACTATATGCAGTAGCTCCAGGTCGATCTTCACTTGGGATTCCTAGCGACTCGCTGGGCCAAATCAATCAAGCAAAGGCTCAATCGAAAGCTAACCAGATGCTCTATCTGATTGTAACATCAATTTGGTGTTTGGATCATCATTGATTCCTCTATTTGAGTGATGAACATGGCTGCTCCGCCATGTCAAGAAACGCTTGCAGAGAGTGAAATCCCAGGAATAATGACCTCCAGAAGGGCTTTGGCCTTGACTAAAGGCTTGAATTCCTTCTGTGAGGTATTCCGCATCAAAAGGAATAGGTTAGAAATCAGGAAGAGCCTTCAGGAGACACCAGAAGCTCAAGAACTTCATTCCAAAAGCATAGAGCTCAGTTTTGAGCCCAGAATTTGCTAACAGAGAGATGAAACACTGAAGAACTAATCTGAATGGGTTCAGGAGGTGAAAAGCAATCGATCTGGGCAGGATTGATCTTCAAAACTTGATAGAAAGGCTCAAGAACAAGTTGGGTTCCAGTTTGAACCCAAACTGTGCAGTGAATCCATTCTCAACTAATCCACAATGAAACTTAATAGAATCAACTTAGGTGAACTTTAAATCATTCTAGGAACATTAACAAATCACTCAATCATGAAATCAACCCCAATTTCCTCAAATTCAACTCAAGTTTGACCTAACAGGCTCTAAAATTAACTTTTTTCTCCAAAGTCTCATAGGTTAAATTAAAACCCTAATATGGCTCAAATCATTCTCAGGAAGCTATTCCACTCTTCAGATCAGAGTTTTGGGTACTCTAGAAGTGATTCAGACCTCCTCGCCTGAGGTCAAGATGAGGAGTGTTTGTCAAGAGACTCCAAAGGTTCTCAAATCAATTAAGGATCATGAATTGCTTTGCTTCCCTATGTTTTGCACATGCTTCTGGACCTAGTCACATGGTCTAAACTCTAACAGACTCGCCTCTCCAACTATGTCGGAGTTGGAGAATACAGAGATCAATACAGAGCTCAGAACAATGAAATCGACTTTAGAACTCAGATTCTTGATCTTTAGGCCCAAGAGAAGTGATCTAGAGCTTTGCAGAGAATTCTGAGGGCTAAAGCTCTAAATTGGGTCACTAGAGCTCGCCAGAGCTCCGGTGAACTCAGAAATGAAGTGCTGAAGTTGAAATCTCAACAAAATAGGCCAAGAATGACCTCAACGTGTTCCCGAGGTTGCAAGGAACCTCGAGAAGATGACAGATGCTTCAATTGAAAGACTTACCACCGAATTCATTAAGAATTCAGTGGAATCACATTTTAAGTTCGCCAGAACTCAAGAACTGATCTCCCTCAAAATTAGATGAGGGGAACTACTAATTAGGATGTGGTGATGGTGAATAGGTGTTCAATTAGGTGATTTAACTTCTCCTGAGCTGCCATTGACAGTGAGCTCAGGAGGTTGTGTGTAATTAGGTGTTTTGTGTGTAGTGAGTTATGGGAGCAATTGAATAGGTAGAAAAGGTCCTTAGGGTGTTGTGAAGGTGATGGAGGACCTAATTGGATGTGGAAATGGCTCTGAACACCTCACAATAGATAGTGAGGTGTCAGGTGAAGGTGATGGTGGATTAGGTGTGTAGGTGTTTAATTAGATGAATTAAGAAGTAGAATGGGGCCCTATAGTGATGTAAAGGTGATAGAGGGCCCCAAATGGTGGTGATTTAAGCTTGGAGGCCTCCGCCATGGATAGCAGAGGTCGTTGGTGAAGGTGAAATTGAACTAGGTGTGTCAGTTGATAAACAGTGAGGAAAGAAGCGGAGGATGATCATGGAGAGTAGAGATAGGTGATCAGATGGAGGAAAGGGTGAATCGAGGTCCAATGAGGTCAGACTTGGCCTTGCTTGAGTCGGAGAAGAGAGGTGAGAAGTTGAGCTACTTACTCATACTCCTAACTAACTACCTAGCTAATTCTACTCCTACATGTTAGATCTACTTACCTAATGAAGGGGGTGAGGAAATCCGCCGTTGGCAGGGCAAAAACGAGATCGAAATCAAGACTTTAGTGAGAAAAGAAGCTCCAGCCGATCGAAGTGAAGAGAATCCAAAGCTGTGGCGCGATCAATTGCCGTTAGCAGGGCGAAAGAGAGGAAGAGGGGGTGAGAGAGGCAACTCTTCCTCAGCGGCAGCGCTCAAGACGAAGAACGGAGATGCTGGAGTTACGGAAGAAACCTACTAGCCGACCACGCTGTGGGAGAGTGGGAAGGGGGTCGATCACCGTGAATCGAAGGAGTTGGGGGGGTATTTATAGGTTTCGTCGAAGGTCAAAGGGGTTGAACCTGGACGCTATAAGGTCTAGATACTTCCTAATTCACCAGCATCGTCTCCGACGCCGGTGAGCTTAAATGCCTAACCTAATTAGGATTTATGGCCAATCCGCACCGATGGATGGAGCAAAGGAGGTGACTGGGATGTCGGCAGCCAAGGCAACGGAGTTTAGATGTGGGATGGAGGAGGATCGGGCGGTGTGGTGGTCAGCCATTGTCAGCTGTCCGAAGCGATGAAGATGAAGAAGACGAAGAAGAAGACGAGTTGTGCTCACAGGGACCCATATGGAAATAAAATTAAGGACCTAAAAATGAATAAAAGGACTCAATTGGAATAGAACCTAAGGACCTAAACGTAAATTAAGGCATTTAAAGCTTAATTTAATTTAATTCTTTTTCAAATTTTTATATATTATTTTAAATTAGGTAAATAATAGATTCATGCCTTGAAATTACATTTTTTCCCTTTTTATCTATATTTATTTAAGTGATTAAGTTATTTAAGTTAATTACATACTTAGGGATAAATAATGCTTAAGTTAATTTATGTATTAATTAGATAGCTAAATTTGTATAATTTGACTCCAAATTAGTTAAATTATTAATAATATAATTTGATGTTTAATTTAGTATTTTTAACTTATTTTTGTGGCCCTTAATATTTTATCCCTTATATTATAATTAAACCCTAATTAGACATATTCTTAACTAATTAACTAGGGAAACTAGTTAATTAGGGGTATTGAAGAACCATGATGAGTCTCTCATCAATAGCCGAGTGGTCAGTGTAAATGATTGGGTGGGATCCTAGCAGGTATGAACAAAACTTTTCTAATCCAAAAACTACGGCCTGTAGCTCCTTTTCTGTGACAATGTAATTCCATTGAGCCTCATCCAAGGTTTTTCTAGCATAGTAGATTACCATGGGTTTCTTCTCTCATCTTTGTCTTAGGACTGCTCTAATAGCAAAGTCTGATACATCACACATTATTTTAAAGTCTTGGGATCAGTCCGGGGGTTGTAAAATGGGTGCAATCGAGACTGTATCCCTCAGAGTGGTGTAAGGTTTGATGCAATCAGGTGTCGTGTTAAACTGCACATTGTTGGCTAGAAGGTCAGTCAAAGGCTTGGATAGCTTGGAAAAATCTTTTATGAACCTTTTATAGAAGCCAACATGTCCTAGGAAAGACCTGATTTGTTTGACCGAGCTAGGAGGTGGAAGTTTGGAAATTAAATCAACTTTAGCTCGGTCAACTTCTATGCCCCTATACGAGATGATGTGACCAAGCACAATCCCTTCTTGAACCATAAAATGGCTCTTTTCCCAGCTTAAAACCAGGTTGACCTTAATACATTATTTTAGAATTTTCTCCAGGTTACTAAAGACAATGGTCGAATGAGTCTCCAAAAATGGAAAGATCATCCATAAAGACCTGTAAGTATTCACCCACCATCTCGAAAAAGATGGCTAACATGCAACGCTGAAAGGTAGTGGAGGCGTTACATAACCCAAATGGCATACGACGGAATGCAAACGTGCCATACAGGCAGGTGAACGTGGTCTTCTCTTGATCTTCTGGTGCAATTGCAAACTGGTTATATCCTGAATATCCATCCAGGAAGCAAAAATATTTCTGCCCTGCCAATCGTCCGAGAATCTTGTCAATGAATGGCAGGGGGAAATGGTCCTTTTTAGTGGCTTCATTAAGCCTCCTATAGTCAATACACACTCGCCACGCAGTGGTGGTGCGGGTAGGGATGGATTCGCCATGGTCATTTGTGACCACGGTGAGCCCGACCTTCTTTGGTATCACTTGAGTAGGGCTCACCCAGGGGCTGTCGGAAATTGGATAGATGATTTCCACATCGAGCCACATAATTATTTCTTTTTTAACGACCTCTAGCATGCTCAGGTTCATTCTCCTTTGCATCTGGAGAGAAGGTTGAGCCCCGTCTTCCAAATAGATTTTGTGAGTATAATAGATAGGGCTAATTCCCCTTAAGTCAGAAATTATCCACCCAATTGATGATAACATCATCATCATCCATATCTAGCTTTATTTAGTTATATTACATCATTAAATGCTCCAACATAACTGCCAAAGAGTCCTAATTCACTATAAATCCATTCTGAGGGAAATACAGTAAAATAAGGGTAAAACTGCAGTTTAACAGCATATCTCAATTGCAGTACAATCATGGGATTTCTCCAGGGGTTAATTAAGTGTTAAATGATCTTAAGAGTCTAACAAGTGGGTTAGTACAGACAAAAAAGTGCTTTTGCGTGTTTTGAGAATTAAATGACTTTTGAAACCCTAAAAATAGATCAGCTTATAAAATTCACATAAATCCTAAAAAATTCATAGAAAAATATTCTCTAGGGCTTGATACCTTCAATTTGACCATTAGAACCCATCTTGACCTAAAACAGAGTCTCAAACAGACATTTGCCCTAATTTGGGTAATTGTGCAATTTCTCCAGTTAAACATGGTAAAAACCTAAATATAAATTTACCATTGGATTCCTTAGGTCCAATTTAGGTTTTTACCAAAATTTGGGCCCAATCTGAAATCATCTTGACCTAATTTGCAATTTGGTCATATCTGACTCTTTTATCTCAACACATGCCCCTAACTTTTGAATCCTTTACAAATAGGTCCCAAACCTTATCGTCTCCTTCTTCAAATAGGTCCCGTCCGCCATGAAATCCTAATTCTACAACTCCAATGAGCTTGATTTTGCATTTTCTCCATGATTCCTTGACAAATCCCTCTCAGATTTGAAAGGGAAGTGCGTCAAGGAATTCCCTTCCGTTTGAGCCAGATCCGAAGCCCAACAACCTTCCCAATCTCTCATGCGAATGCATGAGAGATTTGATTATCTTTCAAGCTCCCATCTCCGATGAACATTCCAAGCTTGGAAGCTTGGCTTCCAAGCTCAAATCAACCTCTAGACCCCTATAAATGGACCCTCAGACCTCGTCGAGTTCCCTAGACTCGATTTCGGCTGGAAATTCCCCAAATTCCTCTCTCCTATTTCAATCGAATAGCTTCTCGAGGTCTGGCGACTCCCTCTGCCTCTCCTCGTCGTTCGACCGCAATACTGATGGCGGATTCTTCTTCCTCACCTTCCTCTGCGTCATGCAATACCAGCCGTCGTCGCCGTCCCCCTCTACCAGAGTATTTTCTTCTCCAGTGTCGGCCTACCAACGTTGGTGTCGTTCTCCCCCTTTCGTCTATTAAATGAGGGGTAGATTAGATCCTTAGTTCTCTTAGGTTAGTTTTACACTCAAAAATCCCAAAAAGAACCCCTTGGCGTCGCCGTTCACCCTCGTCTTCCCCGTCTTCGACCACTACTTCAGCGAGTCACCTCCGTCGCTACACCCCTCCATCCACCTCGCCAACCACCTCATAACCTTCGCCTCATCCTCGAACAAAATCCCTCTCATTATCTCTCCGTTTGCTCGCCCCAACCATCCACTGAACTACCCATCCTTCACACACCGACTCGGTCACCATCCACCCACCCCACTCACCTTCACACCACAAAATCACCACTAGTACATTCGTCGTCACCTCACGACTCTCCTGAGCTGGTTTAATGTGGCCATAAGGCCGTTTATTTGATTTCAGGTACTCAGGTCACCAGCACCATTAACGATGAGCTTAAGCGAAGCTTGAAGCTCTCTTCGGCACCTGTAGCTCTAGGCACCACCTCGAGGTGACGCAGAACATTACCAGGCACGCACCCAGGTATCTAATTGGGGAAGATATCCTCAGCAGCCACTGCAATTCGATGGAGTCCCACCTGCAGAAGCTCGTGCGAGGAAGGTGGGACATTTAGTCCCACCTCGGAAGCGTACGAAGCAACGCAACCACTTAAATTATTTTTCTGCCTGGGGCTTATCAACTCAAACACAAGGGGGTGAGGTCCCCACTCACCTGACACTTGCCTCGCCCATGACACTACTTACGCGGGTCTGGCACTCACCCAATTACCCGCCTATGCCTACTCTCACACCTCAGCTGCCATTCACAGTCGGCAGCCTTGGTCCGGAGTGCGTGTATACCCGCTTACCTGATAACCCGGACATTGGCCTTAGGAAGGTGGGAAAGAAGGAGGAAAACCCAAAGAGAGAAAGGAAAGAGAGTGCTGGAGTTGGGGGGTTTTGCTCTGAAGATTAACGGCTGACACCTAGCCATTTGAAGAAGAAACCCCCCCTCTGTGTGTGAAGAAGAGAAGACCTAAAGAGGCAAGGCAACCGCAAAGGAAGAAGAGAAGAAAAGAGAAGCCAAGGCAGAAGAGGTTTAGGAAGGAGAAAGAAGAAGAAGAGAAGAAACAAAGGGGAAAGTACTGTAGCAAAAGCATGTTTAAGTCATCTGATGGCTTAAGGCGATGTCTAACTTAGGTAAAAGCAGTTGATACAGTTGATATATTTGAGTACCTAAGTTTGAACTGTTGATGGCACTGTTGCATTATTTGAACTCAATGCATATATGCTTAAATTGAATAATTGGTGATCCAAATCTCCATTGTTTTTACTTTGAGATTCTTTTAGCCATGCATAATTATTGTTAAATTCATGATTTACATTGATTATCATTTCTGAGTAATTATTATTCATTTCTTGGTATTATTTGGCTTAAATATTGTGCTCATTTACATTATTTATTTAGATTAGCGATTGAATTCCTATTTTCTCCCATCAAACGACCTCGGACTTTTATTCGAGTTATAAATTTTATTTGTTTCAAGCGATTTCGACCTATAATACAGCGCAGCTTTTATAACATCGATTTCACTCGACAAACACCAATTGCTACCCGAAGTTCAAAAAGAGTTGTAGTCAACCAAAGCTCTTGGTCCCTAGTCAGGTGTGCATTGATAATCAAAGGAAAAGTATGATCAGGTCCTAGGAAGACGTACTTGAGGTTACTGGGCAGAGGTTTTTGTTCAGGTGTAGGTGTATAATGTTTGACGGGTAAAGGAAGGGAGGGAGTTGTTTGGGACGCTTGATCGAGTTTTAAAAAGTCGCGTTGTAGTACAGTCGAAAAAGCGTTCAAAACAAATACAATTTATTACTTTTTTTTTTTTAGAAAGAAAGGAATGCTATCGAATCACTGATAGCAAACCAGGAGAGCTATTATTGATAATAAAAAATATTTACAAGTTCGACTCCCAATGCTGTATGAGACACCGGCAAAAGTTTACAATATTTTCCACATACACTGGGGTCTCCTGAAAAACACGTTCATTTCTAGCCCTCCATACAGCCCATAACACAGCCACCATGTGTATATAAGGCTTATTCCCATCCACAAGGTAGCGCCACAAATTCCCCCAAGTGGGTAAGGACTCGTTGCATACTCTCCTCCATACATAATCGGTGATCGCACATGAAGAAAAGATATGAACGCTAGAATCATTATGCAACCCACATAAAAAACAAAACTAGGCAGGGGTCCCCATCCTTCTATGCCTCAGATCTCCAATAATCAATCCATCCCTCCTGCAGAGCCATAAGAAAATTTGTAACTTTAGTGGTATTTTTAACTTCCATAGCTTTTTCCCCATTTCTTCATCTTCCGCCATCCTGGATGACATTATCAACCTGTCATAGGCAGCCGCAGTAGAAAAATTACCTTCCCATTTGTATGTATCATATTCCTGAGGCATGGGTTTGAAATCTGCAAGCTCTTGCATGAGACGTTCAATCTCTACACGCGATCTTGTTTCATGATTATTCCACCCACCATTATTTAACAACCACTGCTCCGAATCCACATCCCAATAATCGGCTACCACTGCATTTTTATTTGCAGCCAGTGCATAAGCAAGGGGAATACAATTTATTACTTGAATTTGAAAGTTCGAGGTCGAACACAGGGTGCAAATTAAGGTTTAGAAATCAAGATCACAACTTGAGAATTTGAAAGAATATAATATACAATAAAATTAATGTTACAGTGCAAAAAGATAGGAATAAATATAAGGCACTAAAGGGACCAATGTATGTGAATAAACACAAAATTGGACGTCTGATTTGTGAATCAGACGCCTAAAAATGTTGATGCTACAGTGCTTGATTTCTCTTCTTCTTCTGCTTCTTCTCCTGTTCCTCTTTCTTTGTCTCTGACGGCTGCCCTTCAATCTTCTTCTTTCTTTATCTTCCTTTGGCTTTCACTTCCTTTTTCTCTTCTGATTTTGGCTTCAGCTTCCTTAGCTTAATCTTCTCTGCCTTGGCTGCCTTTAGCTTCTTCTTCCTTCAGTTTTTTCCTTCTCTTTCTTTCTCTACCTTCCTTGCTCTTTCCGTCAGCTCCCTCTTCTTCTGCCTTAGCCTTTTCCTTCTTCTCTCTGCTGCAGCCCTTCTCCTTCCTTAGCTTCTGACTTCGGCTTCCTCCTTCTTCCTTGGCTTCAGCCCTTAGCTTCCCCTTCGGCCTTGTCCTCTCCTTCCTCTGAAGAGCAAAACCTACCCCTACCCGCGCGAGATTTCTTCTCTCTTTTCTCTCTTAGGTTCACTCTCCCAAAGCCACTTCTTGGGTAATCGGGTTGGATACACGCTTGGGACCAGGCCCACCGGCATGTGGTGGTGGGCGAGGTGTGCGGTTGGGTCGGGTCACCAGGTCTGTAGGAGGTGGTCGCGGACGAGGCGTCGGGTCGAGTGAGAGGGGACCTCACCCCGTAAGTTGGAGGCAATCAGCCCAATACAGAAAATCAATTTATGCGGCCTTGGCGCTCCAGATGTTTCTGAGGTGAGACTATCTTCTGTTGGTGCTAAAGCACCACGATCATTTATTTTGATGATAACAAAACACGTGTTATTTAACGTTTGCAATTTGAGTCCTAGATTTCAGGTCAATTGCAAATGTGGACGTGTTTAGACGGAGTTCGAGCTCGCATCTAGGACGGATTGGAGGAGCTTGACGGAAAACAGAGGAGGTTCGCGTGGAGCGAAAGATTGAAGATGGAAGGAAATGAAGAATATGATAGATTTCCTTCTTTTGTACTTGTTGTATTTTTCGTTTCTTTTGTTGCTCTTTATTTCCTTAGATATTTCATGTTAAAGAGCCTCAAAGAACCCTAACAGTAGTCCTAGGAACACCGGCACAACCCTAGGATACTTAGGTTTTCTGTAGAATACTTAGAAAACCAATATAGGGTTCAAACATCACTTCCAGACATCTAATTACCAAATCAGACGTCTGATAAAGTATTTTAAGACGTCTGACTGTTGTTTCAGACGTCTGATAACTGTTAGGATGGACATAGTTAATTTTGTCTGATGAAATCAGACGTCCAGACCTTAGTCCAGACATCTTAGAAGACGTCTGATGACTTTGCCAGATGTCCAATTAGTGGACCGTTGGCTGGCTTAGCAAACAGTCAAGAATATGACCGTTAGAGCCTTATCAGACGTCCTTAGGACTTTCCAGACGTCTGATAAATGACCGTTTTGCCTCGGCTGACCCAAAATCTCTTCTCAGAGATTTTCTAGTCGTTGCAACGTTTTGAAATCAATTCCCACAGTAAAAGTAGGTTTCAGACGTCCAGACTTAGTGCCAGACGTCCTGTATGTCGTCTGATGGACTTGCACAAAAACCCTGTTTAGATCTGATTCAAGTCAGGGAGAAACCCGCATAGAATCAGACGTCTGACCTTGAAATCAGACGTCTTAAAGTGGCCTTCCAGACGTATGATGCCATAGTTAGACGTCTGATAACCCTGTCAAATGTAATCATTGTCCTGATTTCGGCCTGATTCTCTTAGACTTTGTTCCCAACGGCTATGGAAGCTTTTCTAAGCCTTCCAAAGCCCTCCTAAGGCCTCTATAAATAGAGGGGAGCCTTTTCACACCTACATACACAAGAAAAGCACTTAGACACACAAGAAACACTTTGCAATACACTAAGATCAAGTATTTCCACTTTCTTGTGTCCGAGAAGCTCTTGCTCTCTAAGCTCAAATTCTACATCTTGAGAGCATCATTCCCTTCGCGCACCCGCTCTCCCGCCGTTGTCTACGAGAGTGAAGTTGCGCCGTTGCGTGGCTCACGCACCCGCGTCATCGTCGACGCACTCCTTGCAAAGGGGAGTTTCCTAAATCCTATAGAAGCTTAGGTTAATTACTTTGTTGGCTCTATAGGTTTGTTGTTTTATTTTATCTTTGTTATTTTGTTGGGTATTCGCTTTGCGAATTCCCGTCTCCTTCGTGGGACAAAATCCTTCTCGTGGAGAGAAGGGGTTGAGGAACTCTACCCTCGTACTTGTAGCGTGGTTGTACTGAGGTTGAATCACCCTCGTTTTAAGTGATTCGGTTTAGTGGATTTGATCAACTAGGTTGATCGGTAAATCCTAACTCGAAAGGGTTAGGTGGTGGTTTTCACCCGGTTTGGGTTTCCACCTAAAAATTACTTGTGTACATTTTGTGATTGCTTATTTTGTGAGATTGCTTTATATATTTTATTTCCGCAATTATTACATCACCCCTCCTCGTAGGGCCCCAAACCTTCATCTTCCTGCCGCTTTCACGCGTGTCTACAGTAGAGGGACGTCACTCAATTGCAGCTACGGGGATGTCTCTTGGCTTCAATTGATCACCTGGGGAGGTTTGTGAGAGTACCCCACGGTGCCTAGGACTGGATCCTGAAGCGGACACGGCCTGGAGAAGCTAGCAAGCGAGCTTCCAGATATGCGTCAATGGTAGCGAACCCCTAGACTTGAAATCACACAAATGGCCTCGCGGCCTCGTTAAAAATCTCAGGGAGCTTCGCCAAGGTGCGACGAACGTGCATAGGTGGTCGACATGGCGTGGGACCGCCTGTGGGTACGTGCCTAGGGCACATTGAGGCTGTTTGTGTGGGTGTGTTCAGGGGCGCTTGTGGGTGAGTGGCAGAGTGTTGTGAGTGGGGGGGTAGGATCAGTGAGGCGGGGCGGTGCTTATGGACCGGTCGGCGAGGAGAGAGGTGGTCTGTGGTGGTGGAGCGAACTCGCCGAAGTGGTGGCCGGAGGTGAAGGGGATGATGGTGGTGGAGTGCGGCAATGGTCATTCGAGGGAAATAAAGAGGGAAAAATAGAGTAGAGGGTGAGAGGACTTATCTGAGAGTGACGAGATGAAGGGGGAGGCAGAAATGGCAGCCGGCTGATATCGCCGACGTCGGAGATGAAAGTGCTCAGTGAGGGAGGTCGGCGAGGACAAAGGAGAGGCAAGGGCGTCTGCGGGTGCAGTGCGACGCAGACGAGCGAGAGGAAGAGGAACCTGCCACTAGTATTGTGGCTAGGCGACGAGGGAGAGTAAGAGAAGTCTCCGGAGCTTGATGAGCAGATCGGTCAGAGGAGAAGAGATGAAATTGTGGGCTTTCTTCGGCTGAATTCAAGCTTAGTAGATGCGGGACAAGTTAGGGTTTCTTAAATAGGCCTTGGAGGTCGAGTTTGTGCTTGAGAGCTAAGCTTCAAAGCACGGCAAGTTCACCGGCAGAGGAAACTTGAGAAAGACACAAATCTCTCATGCGTTCGCATGAGAGATTGGGTACCAAATAGGGCTTCTAATTGGGTTCACATTGGAGGAGATTTCTCAAAGAATCTCCTTTTCAATTTTGAAGGGGATTCTCTGAGAGATCAAGGAGAAATCACAATTTCAAGCTCGTCGGAGTAGGATTCCCTCCGCTATAATGGAGGAGGGACCTAATTGCAAAGAACAAAGAAGAAGATAGGGGGTCACTTGTAAGGGTTTTTGAAATCTAGGGGTAGAAATGTAATTAGCCTGGACCTATTTGCAAAGTGGGTCAAGATGAATTCCTCTTAGGTCCAAATTTTGGTACAAACATAATTTGGACTTAAGGAATCCAATGGTGAGGTTGGATTTTTGGTTTTACCACATTTTACTAGGCAATTTACGTAAAAACCTAATTTAGGGCAAATATTTGTCTGAGACCCCATTTTAGGTCAAAATAGGTTCCCCTGGCCAAATTGAAGGTTCTAAATCCTAGAGAAAATTTTTATATGATTTTTAGAGGGTTTAGGTGAATTTTATTCTGACCAAAACCTTTTTAAATCAAGTGGGTCTGTTTTAGGGGTACAAGAAGTCATTTAATTCTCAGCATTCACATGAACCCTTTTTATGTTTGAACCAACCCACTTTTTATCTTGTTAAGACCATTTGACCTATGTTTAGCCCTTGAGAAAATCCGTTGTTGCACTGCAATGGTAAAATTGCAGTTTTACCTCTTATTTCTTACTTTTCTCTCAAAATGATTATTCAGTGAATTAGGACCTCCAGTTGGTTATGTAGGAGCTTTTGTTCTCTTTTATGGGTCAAAATGAGCTTGTTAGGGCTCATGATGGTGTTCCCATCAGGAGATGAGTGACATAAATCTCCTCAAATGGAGGTTGCTGGTGGTAATTAGTTCTGCAGAGTTCTACAACCTTCAGAGATTAGGATGGGTTAGGGTAGTCTACAGCTGGATGAATCAGATGGTCCTCTAAAGATCTTACAGTCAGGCATTCTTCAACCAAGGTTTCCATGGGATCGCATTCCTCGACCCAACCGCAATCGAAAGACTTAGTTGCCTTGAAGATATCTAATTGCATCTTCTTATCTCCAAAGGCAATTTCCATACATCCTGCGTTGCAGTCAATGTTAGCCTTGGCCACACCAAAAAGGGTCTGCTTAGGATGATGGGCGTGTTTTGTAATTGTTCGGGGACTTCCATGTCAAGGACTAAGAAGTCAACTAGAAAGTAAAAGTCCTTAATACAAACAATTACATCCTCGACTACCCCTTTCGAGGTTTTCACAAATTGGTTAGCCAGTTGGATGGTCACAAGTGTAGGCTTTAATTCTCCAAATCCACACTGGTGATAAAGAGTAGTTGGGATCAAGTTAATTGAAGCACCTAAGTCCAGGAGCGCTCTGTCAAAAGTCAAGTCACAAATATTACAAGAGATCAAAGGTGCTCTAGGGTCAGTCCTTTTAGGAGGTAGGTGAAAAGATGATTTTTGCTTTCGTTGTTTCGCACATGAAATGCCATGTTGTAGTATGCAAGTGGTGGAAAATCACTAATCAAAATAATAAAAATTAACCACTCGAGAAGAGCGGGTTGTATCCATAGGGAGGCACTGGCTATTACAAACTCACAAGGGTCAAAAACTGACGTTCACTATTAATTTCGTCAAGAAATCGAGTCAAAATCGCCTTTCAATTAAGAAAATAAGACATGAATAAGCTGATACTGTGTTTTCGTGAAAGATGGAGGGCGTTCTCATCAACATCACATAATATTTAATTGATTTAATGATATATGATTGAAGTGGCAATGGCAAGCAATGTAAAAACTAATGAAACGGTTCCTGTAGCAAAACAAGGGAGGATCTTCTCCTCAGTCATGCATGAGAAGGAGGCCAAGGCCGATGGCGACCTTCTCATCGGAGGAGCGCTGGAGGGAGAGCTTCACAGCAGTGGGTTTAACGCGGTGTGAGACGGCCTGAGGTGGCCGAACGGAGGAGAGAAGAGGAAGCGATGGCTATCATTGCTGCTTTTGTGCGCGGAGGTGCGACGCTACTGAAGGAGAGGGGGCACGATTGTACAAAGGCGAGGAGGCACGTAGGCCGTGTGAGCGTGCGCGGGGGAGCTACTGGAGAGCGTGGCCACAGGTGCTAGAGGACGTGCTCTGTAGCGCACGAGCAAAGGTGCTGTTACTGCTGGGCATACAGAGATGGCAGAATGCTCGGATACGCGTGGAGGCCGAGGGTGGATTACGTGAGGTGCTGGTGGCGCACGGTTGAGGTGGCTGCTGCTGTGCGGTGGAGGCGAGGGCATCAGCAAGGATGGCGAGACGCTGAGGCAATGGGTACTTTTGTTGCGGGCGTGGTGGAGGTGCAGCGAGGGGGGGTGGTATGCGCTGCAGTCGTGCGTGGAGAAGAGGGCGACGTTGCTGGTGCTTGTGTGCATGGACGGCCGCGCATGGCTCACGTGGAGATGGTGTGGCATTGGAGGTGGCTGATGATGGTCGTTGGTGTTGGGTTTGTTTTTAGTGATGAAAAACAGAGGAAGAAGATGAATAGTGGAGTTGAGTTGGGACTTAAGACATCTTAACTTGCATGAATGGTTGCTGGTGCTTGAGTGTAGTGGTGGTTGCTGGTGTTGGTGATGGTGGTAGTGCACGCTGAAGTGCTCACAGTAATCTGCACAGCCACTGATGGTGCGATGGTCTGTCACTCCACCTACCTGCGATGGTGTGGACTTGTGCACACGGTAGGAGGCCCGTAGTGGTGGAATGGAGTGCTTGTTGCACGAATAGTGGTGGGTCGAGGGTGGTGGCCTGTTGGGTGATCGGGGATTTTCGCTTTGCAGATGATATCAGAAAAATATGTCATGACAGTGAAATCGCGTAGTGGAAAAATCCCGAACAAAACTAATTATCAGTAAAGCTAACCACAGTGGATTAGGCCATATCCACAGGGAGGAACAAATCAATAAATTCACAAATATTTTTCCTTTGTATTTGTTTCATCAAGTGTGCAATCCATGCTCAAATCTGATGCAAAACAAGGTGAAAAGAAGGAATACGTGATAATTTAAGAATGCAGGGGTATGTATGTAATTTTCCTTCCATGAAATAACTTGCAATGGCATGTAACATAATTATACTTCAAGACATTAGGCTTTCTCCTTTAGGTCATGTAAGTGCCTTGATAATATTTTATGCATGTGTCACACTCAACATATAAGAGTTAAGTGCATGAGAAAAATAATATAAACACTTAAGGGCATTCATGCAATTTCACTCAAATAGATTAATCGATCAAATATTGCAATAGTGTTTTCGGAAATGGCATATTTGGTAATTTGAAATTGACCCAAAAATAGAGGATTTCGTCCTCTTAATCTGCGCGAAGAGGAGTCAATGGCGGAGGCCGAGGAGCTCAAGGAAGGTCGACCATGACGAGAGCTTTCCAATGGTGGTGGTGACGCTCTGAACGGCGGTCGAAGTTGACGTCGGTGACGAAGAGGAGCGGCGGTGGTGCCGACGGCTCGTCGGCCGACGTGGCTGCGGTTGGCGTGTCTGAGGGTGTGGCAAGCTCGTGAGGTCGAGGAGAGCTCAAAGGAGGTGACGGCGTGGAGAACAATGGCGTGTAGAGGTAGCTGCGTGGAGGGGGATCGGCGTTGATGTTGGGTTCCCTTCAGTCTGTTGGAGAGGAAGTCGAAGAAGAAGACGGAGGCTGCACTCGAAGGCGTGGACATAAGGGGGGCCGGCTTGACCTTGTTGGTGACGACCTTCCTCTATAGTTCTATTATTTCGTCGTAGTATAGTATAGAGAAGTGATTACCAGTTTAATACAATTTGTTACTCGGAAATAAAAGAGTTCCCGAGGTCGAACTCAGGGAGCAAGTTGTATTCTAGAGATACAAATTCTTATTACAAAAATAAAGAGAGAGAGAGAGGGAGAGATAAAATTTTGGTTTCTTCTTTCTTCCTCTTTGTTTTCTCTTCTCTTTGGCTTTTGGTTTTTCTTCTTTGTTTATCTCCTGGTGGTCTTCTTCTTCTGCCTTCTGTTCTTCTTATTTCTTCTTTCTTCTTTCTGCCTCAGCTGTAAAGCTTTTCTTCTTGCGGTCCCTTGCTCAGCGGCACGGCTTCTTCGTTCTCCTTCTTTCTCTGCAGTCCTTTTACTGCAGGGCGTCGTCTCTCCTTCTTTCTTCTTTTTCTTTCTGTCTTCTTTATCTGCAGCAGTGGGTTGATGTTCTTCTTCTTCTTTCAGCTCTTGTTTCTGCTTGTCTCTTTCTTTCTCTTTTCCCTTGCGGTCCTGTTCTTCTTCCTCTTTTCTGCCTTCAGAGCGTCGTCTGATTTTCCAATCAGACGACTTAAACCGCCGCTGCTACAGTGCTCCTCCTTCCTTCAGCTTTCGTCATCCTTCTTCTTCTTCGCCTGTGCCTGCACACTTCAAAGCTCTCGTCAGGGGGTAAAAACCTACTCTACCCCCCCCCGCATTTCTCTCTCACAGAATCCGCTCATAGGAAAGATCTCCCAGAGCTGCCGGGTAGTCGGGTACGGGTCGCGCCCGGGTCCAGGCCCACCGGCGTGCGTGGTGGGCGAGGAGTGCAGGTCGGGCTAAGTCAGGTCGGGCCAGGTCCGCGAGGCGTGGGCGCGGACGAGACCGGGTAATTGGGCGGGTGAAGGGGCCCTCACCCCGTGTGCTGAGGCGATAAGCCTCCAGCACTTTTTCACTTTATACCGCTGCGCTCCTTCAGAGCCTTCCGAGGTGGGACTAAATGTCCCACCCCAATTTGACGCCTGCGCGGAGGAGGCAGCGGCGGTCGAGGCTTCGCACGAGGGCTTCGCGCGAGGGCTTCGCCTCAACTGCAGCCTGACGCTTTGCGAAGACACCTCGCGCAGCCTGGGAGCGTGACCTGGGCGTGGCGCACCTGGGGCAGCAGGTGAAGAAGCTGCTTCGCTTCAACAATGGCGGCGGCGAGCGCAGGTACCTGCCCACAGAGAAACGGCCTCTCGGCCCAATCAGAAACGCGGAGGACCTTCGCCGTGGCACGGCGAAGGTGGTCAGGGGGTGTGCAGGCGGCGGGGCGGAGCCTAAGGGCCGCCCTAGGTCAAACTGCAGGTTAGGAGATGGGTTTGTTCGGTGGAGTTGCAGAGGGTGATTTGGGGGAAGTGGAAGGGCGGAGGTTGATCAGGGTGAGGAGGCGGAGGTTCTGCGGTGGTCGGCGAGCCGTGTGGGTTGCTGGAGTGATGGGAGCGGGTCGCCGGAGCAGGGGCCGGAGGTGGAGAAGGTGAGGGCGATTGGTCGGATCGGGGTAACAGTAAAGATATAAAGTGAGGAAAAGGAAGAGGGGAGGAAGAGGAGGAGTTCTACCTACTTAGCAGGACGAGGAGGGGCCGGAGCAGGCAACAGTCGTATCGACTGTCGCCGGAGAAGAAGCTGCCCAGGGGAAGGGGCGGCGGCGAGGAGAGGGCCGGAGAGGCGCCAGCTGGGTGCGGCGTGGCGCGGGAAGAGCGAGGGAGAGCAACCCTGCAGCTGGTAGTGCGGCAGAGCGACGAGGAGGAAGAAGGGAGGCCGCCGGAGCTGGAGGGCTTCCTGTCGGAGTGGGAAGAGAGGAAGTGGGGGTCTTTCTCCGTCAGGATCGAGCTCCCTTGAACGGTGGAGCGACGGGGGGTACTTATAGGGTAGAATTGGAGAGGAGGGCGGAGGGAGACGACGTGTCTCCCTCGCCGGAGGACGCCGGAGATGGAGACCCATACCGTCCGTGCATTCGCACGGCCGGTATGGTGGGTTGCAGCGACCAGGGGGGTGTCCCTGCGACGGCTGACGACACAGGGCACCCCCGGTTTACTTGCCAGACCCTCCCCCTTACCCTGCGCGGCGCCATGCTCCGCGCAAGGTCGCCGGAGCATGGTGCTGGTCAGGTTTTGGCAGGAGGGACCTGAATGCAAAGAACGAAGGAGAGTTAGGGGTAGAAATGTGAGGGTTCAAAAGTTGAGGGCCAAAAAGTAAATAAATGAGGACCAAAGTGTAAAGTTGGTCAAGAAGGTTTCCTCCTAGGCTCAAGTTTTTGTACATGACTAATTGGGGCCTAAGGAATATGATGGTGAATTTTATTTCCAGATTAAACCTTGTTTGACTAGTCAATTTACGCAAAAACCCAAATTAAGTTGTTAATTGGGCATGGTTCTCAATGTAGGTCAAAATGGGTTCCTAAGGCCAAATTGAAGGTTCTAAATCCTAGAGATTATTTTTCTATGAATTTAGAGGGTTTAGTTGATTTTTTTCTCTGCCTCGAACCTCGTGTTTTTAAGTGGGTTTGTTTTTAGGGTTACAGGATGTCATTTAATTCCTTGGAGTTGCTGTAGCCCTTATTGAATCATCTCATCCCACTTTTCCTCTTATTAGGTTTTTTTGACTTATGTTTGGACCCTGAGTTACCCTGTTTTCAGATTGGATTGGTGAAATTGCATTTTTACCCCTTAGTTTCTGTTTTCTTTGCGAACTCAGAATCTCTCTGAGTTAAGCCTTTCCTTGAGTTATGTAGGAGCTTTTATCCTTTGTATTAGGTCAAAATGAGCTAGTTATGGCTCATGATGAGGTTCTCATCACTTGTGCCTGTGCGCGAAGGCATGGACACGCGGTCAGCTTAGGCGCGCACGAGGTTCCTACGCGTAAGGGTGCTGCGCGCGATGAGAGATGCCAGCGAGGTTGGTGCAACGGTGGTGCTGCACAGAGGCATGGCCGCGCTAGGGCGTGGTCGCACGGAGATGCTGGTGGTGCATGCGGCTGGAGGAAGTGATGTTGCACGAAGGCTTGGGTGCGCATGCGTGTGCGAGGGTGACCAATAGGAGAGGAGGAGCTTGAAGGTGGTGCGCAATCGTGCGTGGAGAGGAGGAACTTTCTATTGTTGTTGAGGAAACAGAAGAAGAGGAAGAGGCCGACCTCCCTTCTCAGACGTTCAGGGAAGCGCCTTGACGTCTTAAATGAGGGGGACGGTGCACAGTAGTGGAGATGGAGCACAGTGGCAGTTGTTGTCGAGGTTGAGAATGGTCGTGATGTCAAAGACGCAGTTGCGGACGCGGTGGCGGTGTCATGTTGTCGAGGCGAACGCAGTTGATGATGAGTCGTTGCGGTTGCGGATGTGGCCGATGATGGAGGCTCGTGGTGGTGGTGGCACACGGTGGAGAGGTTGCCTGTGGGGAGGGAATGTGGAGAAGGGTGGCTTCCTCCTCGTGGAGGGGAGATGAGATTTTGGCTGTCCTGACGTTCTTGTTATATAAAGAGAAAATGAGAGAGAGAGAGAGACAGAGAGACAGAGAAGGAAAGAGTCAAAGAGAGAAAGAGATTCTTCACTATGTTTCCAAATAGAGAATAGAGAATTGAGGGAGAGAGAGATTCATGAGGGAGATATTTAAGCAAATTAAATAAGGAAATGCGCTTGAATAATTCAGAGGCATATAAGGATGTGTCTAACATATATTTCCTTGCTATATTTTACTAGAACAAAATCCCATATATCTCAAATCAAGCTTTGATGTAATGCCCTTGCCTTTTAAAATGAATAATCAATCCTTCCATATAAAGATTAATGCAATTAATACATGAAATGATAAATCTAATGTTCACATGATTTTGATAATAACATGCATGCTTTAAATTAATTTCTCATCCCAATAATAATGTACTTAAGCATTAAATTAGTCAACTAAAGTGGACCCATCACTAGGCTATGACGCAGGAGCCCTTCTTTTATGTTTGAAGGAACATGGAGAAGATGGAGCGACGACGATGACGTGCAAGATCCACTTTCTTCGGCCATTAAGGTGCTCCTTCATTGTTCGGAGACCGTTGCTGCAGAGAAAAAGAAGAGAATAAAAATAAAATGATTATTGGGTTATTTATATGTAAGACTCCATACAATGCATGAAATGCAGAATGATGCAAACTAAAGTAAGCTATTTAAATGCATACTATCACATGAAATATGCATAAAAGCAAATTAATAAATTACTAAATTTACATACTAATGTATGCTATTTATATGTCAATACTAATCGATGAGAACCTCGTCATGAACCCTAACTAGCACATTTTAACCTAACAAAGTAAACAAAAGCTCCTACATAACCTAAGGGAAGGCCTAATTCAGGGAATTGAATAAAACATGATAAAAGGGGTAAAACTGTAATTTTACCATTGCAGTGCATGAACGGGATTTCTAAGTATCTAGACATAGGTCAAGTGAACCTAATAAGAGAAAAAGTGGGATGGTTTGGTCTGAAAAGGGTTATGGTGAAATCTAGGAATTAAATGATATTCTTCAACCCTAAAACAAATCCACTTTAGCTCATGAAGTTTCAGGCAAAATAAAAATTAACTAAACCCTCTAAAATTCATGGAAAAATATCCCCTAAGGTTTATAACCTTCAATTTGGCCTTTGGAACCTGTTTTGAACTAGATTGGGGTCCATACCCAATTTTTGACCTAATTTGGGTTTTTATGCAAAATATCCAATCAAACGTAGTCAAACCTAAAATCCAACTTCACCATTGGATTCCTTAGGTCCAAATTATGTTTATACCAAAATTTGGACCTAAGGGAAGGTCGTCTTGACCCACTTTGCAATTTGGTCCTCAAAAATTACTTTCTGACCCTTAACTTTGTGAAACCCTTGCGATAACCCCCTTAGCTTCCTCGTCTTCTTCTTCACTCTGGTCCCTCTTCCACCCGCAGCAGAAGGCCATGCCTCCGGTGACTTTGCGCGGAGGATGGTGCCCGATCTGCTTGGGGAGCCGGCCCCAGATTTGAAATGGGAGCTCCCTACGGAGCCCCCTATCGCAAGGGTTGCTCCCCATGCCCTGAAGCCCGCCATACATCTCGTGCAAACGTGTGAGAGGTATGGGTCTCCAGTCTGCCATACCTACGGCGTGATTTTCCCATCGCTCTTGCGCGCCTCCCGACCGACCTTTACCTATTTAAGGAGCAACACACCCCGCCTCATCCTTCAAGCTCAATTTGGCCTGAGATCCCCCCCTCTAATTCGTCTCCTCCCAACTCCGGCTGACTGCCAGAGCTTCCGGTGACTCCTCCTCCCCTCTTTCATCGCTCTACCATCGTACTAGTGGCAGTGCTACCTCCGCCGTCCTCCGCCACGTCACGCCGTACCAGTGCACGCTCTCCAACCCTTCTTCCTCGTCGCCGTCCTCTCCCCTTGGCACCTTCGTCTCCGGCGATGGAAGTACCAGCCGCTTGCCATCAACCTTCCCCCTTCACTCTGGACTCGACTAGATAAGTTTCCTTTACTCCCCTCTTTATTTTCCCTCTGTTAATTTGATCTTTTGACCCTTCGACACCACTGTCCACCATCACCATCTCCACCACCACAGGCAGTTCCACCCCTCGCCGACAGGTCCCCGAGCTTCACCACCTTCCACTAATCACCTCTCGCCCTTCCACTCACCGCGCCACCCACTGAAACCTCCCTTTTAACACACCTACCTGTACGCACACAGTGTGCCCTAGGCACACACGCATAGGCGTCTTCACGCCACGCTGACCCCCGAGCCACTTTCGCCGTGCTCTGGCGAAGCCCACCGGGCGTTCTGACAGGGCCACAAGGCCGTATTCGTGTTTTCAGGGTTGCGACCACCTCCGCCATTGACGCCGAGCTTGGGCTAACTTGCAAGCAGCTCCAAATCTTCCCATCCCCAGGACACGAGCCCAGGTCGTGCGGAATACTTCTACATACAGCTCAAGGAAGACAATTGGCCTAGAAGGCCTCAGCTGCAGCAGCAATTGCTCGCGCTTTCTGCTTCCAGGCGCGCGACAAGAAGGTGGGACTTTAGTCCCACCTCATGAGTTTTCGAGGGAGCGCAGGTGCTTAAACTAAAAAACTGTATAGGGCTTATCGCCTCGAAACCACGGGGTGAGGTCCCACTCACCTTCACCCACCTCGTCCGTGACCCGACCTCCACGGACCTCGCGTGACCCGTTTACCTGACCCTGCACTCCTCGCCCACCACCGCACGTCGGTGGGCTTGGTCCCGGGTGTGTATACCCGACCCGATAACCCGGCTGGCTCTGGGAGAGAGGTGACCTGAGAGAGAAATAGAGAGAGAGAGAGACACGAGGAGGGTAGGGGTAGGTTTTTGCCTAACCGTGCCTATGCAGGGAAGAAGAAGGAGGAAGAGGAAGCAGAAGAAGAAGAAGAAGAAGAAGAAGAAGAGGTTGAGGCTGAGGACTTAGCCGCGCCAAGGTGCAGGAGCTGAAGAAGAGGAAGAGAAGAGGAAGAAGCACAGTGCAGAAGGCAGAAGCAGGAGTTGAAGAGGAAGAAAGAGCTAGAGAAGAAAAGAGAAGGAGGGAGCTGCAGTCAAAAAGAGAAGAGAAGAAGAAAAAGCTAAGGAGAAGAAGAAGCAGCAGCAACAACCAAAAAGAAAGAAAGGAAGAAGAAGAAGAAGACATGCACTGTAGCAATTGCTACTTAAGGCGTCTGATTCCTAGAATTAGATGTCTAAGGGCAGAGAAAAGAGAAGAGAGAGAGCAAAGAAGGAGAGAAAAGAAGAAAAAGAGAAAGACAAATTCTACTCTTATTCTCTACAATTCTTTTTGTAAAACATTTCAGTATTGTGAATTGTGATCTTTTTGCTTCTAAAGTCAAGTTTGCTCCTTGAGTTCGACCTCGGAACATTTTAAAAATTTCGAGTAATAAAATGAATTAAACTGATGATCCTCAAAGGAACCACACCAGTTTTTGGTGCCGTTACCGAGGAGCAACGGGCATTTCAGAAGCTTCAAAATCATAATTTTTTTATTTTATACTGACTTAATCTCTCTTTTGTTGTGCAGGAAAAGAAGGGAAGAAAAGACAAGCAGTCGCACAACAACCACACAAGGGGACAGGTAACCTTCAACCCTCTCTTTTAAGCCCCTCACATTCTAAAGAGAAAAAAAAAACAAAAGAAAATCAATCTAGGGCTACCTATCTTCTATACTCAGTAATTCACAGAGTTGCCTGTTTTTGAGTTTCAACACATCTTAACTGCATATCCACTTAAGGTAACTAAGGTTAAAACCTTCTTGCTTGAGCCCTAGTTACCCATTTCTGAGGCAACTAATTGGTCCAACTAAAGCCAACCTAGAATTCCAAGCTAGGGTTTTAGAGACACATCTTCTTCTAAACAAAGAATTGAAAATTCCAAAAGAGGTGTGCCTAAACCATTGTGTGAAAAGGACCTATTTAAGATAAACCCTAAGCAATCAGGCTCTTAATTTACTTGAACACTAAAAGAAAGGACCTAAGAAACTCTCACAAGAACAAAGAGGTGAAGTTGATCCTTTGGATCAACTAACCTTTAAATTAGGTCACTTTTGCACATAAAAGGCTTAAAGTTCAAGTGGAACCCTAAGCGCCTTGATATTAATTAAAAGTGATAGACTTAGGAGGTCAAGGTTGTAATTTCCCTACTAGGAGGGGGTGACGTAATAATTGCGGAAATAAATATAAACAATCTCACAAGATGCAATCACACAAAGTACACAAAGATTTTTAGGTGGAAACCCAAACCAGGTGAAAACCACCACCTAACCCTCTCGAGTTAGGATTTTCCGATTAACTAAGTTGATCAAAATCCACTAAACGAATCACTTTAAACGAGGGTGATTCAACCTCAAATACAACCACGCTACAAGTGCGAGGGTAGCGTTCCTCAACACCTTCTCTTCACGAGAAGGATTTTGTCCCTCGAAGGAGACAGAAATTCGCAAAGCGAATACCCAACCAAATAACAAAGATAAAAGAACAATAATCCTATAGAGCCAACAAAGTAATTTTAAACCTAGCTTCTATAGGAATTAGGAAACTCCCCTTTGAAAGGAGTGCGTCGGCGACACGGATGCGTGAACAACACGACGGCGCTACGTCGCTCTCGTGAACTACGGCGGGAGAGCGGGTGCGCAAAGCTTGATGCTCTCAAGATGCAGAACTTGAGCTTTGAGAGCAAGAGAGACACAAAATGGTTTGAAAGTGTATTGCAAGGTGTGTCTTGTGTATCTTAGGTGTGTGTTAGTGTGCAAGAGGTTCCCCTCTATTTATAGAGGCCTTAGGAAGGCTTTGGATGGCTTAGGAAAGGCTCCATAGCCGTTGGGTGCAAAGCCCAAGTGAATCAACCCGAAATCAGGAACAATCATTGCATTGACAGGGTTATCAGACGTCTGATTCTAGAATCAGACGTCTGGAAGACCACTTTAAGTCGTCTAATTTCAAGGTCAGATGTCTGATTTTGGGCGGGTCTCTTCTTGACTTGAATCAGATCTAAACAGGATTCTAGCGTAAGTCCATCAGACGACACACAGGACGTCTGACACTATGTCTAGACATCTGGAAACCTACTTTTTCGTGGGAATGGATTTGCAATGGCTAGAAAATCTCTGAGAAGAGATTTTCGGGTTAGTCGAGGCAAAACGGTCAATTATCAGGCGTCTGGAAGGGCTTAAGGACGTCTGATAAGGCTCTAACGGTCATATCCTTGAGTGTATGCTAGGAGAGCCAATGATCCACTAATTGGACGTCTGGCAAAGTCATCAGACGTCTCCTAAGATGTTTGGTCTAAGGTCTGGACATCTGATTTCATCAGGCAGAACTAACTATGTCCAGCCTAAATGTTATCAGACGTCTGAATCAACAATCAGACGTCTTAAAACACTTTATCAGACGTCTGATTTGGGAATTAGACGTCTGGAAAATCTGTTTGAACCCTACATTGGTTTTCTAAGTTCTCTACAGAAAACCTAAGTATCCTAGGGTTGTGCCGGTGTTCCTAGGACTACTGTTAGGGTACTTTGAGTCTCTTTAACATAATTTTCTAAGGAAATAAAGAGCAAGAAAATAAAGACAAAAGTACATAAAAGGAATAAAATGGAATTTTATCCTATTCTTCTTGTCCATCCATCTTCACTCTATCACTCCTCGCGAATCCCCTCTGTTCTCCGTCAAGCTCCTCCAATCCGTCCTGGATGCGAGCTCGAATTCCGTCTAATCACGTCTACATTTTCAATTGACCTGAAATCTAAGACTCCAAGTGCAAATGTTAAATAACACGTATTTTGTTATCATCAAAACAAATGATCGTGGTGCTCTAGCACCAACAATCTCCCCCTTTTTTATGATGACAAAATCATAAATAACAATGCAAAAAAATCCTCCCCCTTTTTGACATTATCAAAAAGGTTTAATTGATTTCCTATAACTCCCCCTTAAAACATGCTCTTCTATAAATTTCTTTTAACAAAGGTAATGTCCTCCCTCCTTTTTTATAACAACAAGATAGCTATCATTTTTTTCCTCCTTTCTAAAGGAAATTTAGCTACCTTATATCTCCCCCTTAAAAATTGACAATTAGCTTATAATTTTTTGCTCCCCCTATCTAAATGCTTATGATAAAAGGATAGGGTAAAGAATTTTTACCTCACCTACCATGGTCAATAAAATGGGCCAAATGGTGGTGGTGGATGCCACATCGGATGGGGCTCCCATCCGTAGCTTGGAAGCCCGAGCATTGGCACCGGTCTCCAATCTGGTGGTCGACGTGCGGCGGGTCCATCGTTTGTTCGCCGTCTCGTCAGTCTTCTTGTTCTCCTCCTTGGTCTACTCCTTGGTTCTCCCAACTTGAGTTAACTAGCTTTGAGCTTGTAGGTCCAGTCCTTTGTGTTGTAGTCATCCCTGAAACCTACAAAATAAGATTCCAAATTTTTCTTCGGTATCCAAGTGAGCTTGGATCCGGATCTGTTAGCAGGTTTCCTTGACGGAGATCCTTTCTCAATCTTAGGGCTATATAAAACATCTACTTTGTTGATTAATTTGTTAGAGTTTTCCCTAAGACATGCAATTTCTTTTTCTATAGTATGCATCTTAGTCTTTAAATCACAGATTTCTAACTTTAAACTATCATTTTCCTCAATCAATTTATTATTTTCATTGATGAGGTTATGATTTTCTAATAATAGGTTATCATTTTTAGGGCAAGCTTCTAGATCCTTAAGTTTATTTTCTAATCTTTCATTTTCACTTCTAAGAAAACTAAGATTCTTTTTAATGCTTTTATTTTCTATCTTAAGTGCTTTACTAACTTCAAATAGTTCATTAAAAGCCTCTTGTAAATCGAGATTTACCTCGTTGTCGGAGTCGCTTCCGCTGTCGCTGTCACTATTGCTTCCTCTGGCCATGAAACCAAAGCAAGCGGTTTCTTCTTCTTTTTCTTCTTCTTCCTCCAAGCTCGAATCGTCCCAGGTGGCTTGGAACGCCTTCTTCTTAGATTTCTTCTCCTTTTCCTTCTTCTTCTCCTTTTGAGAAGAGGGCACTCTGGTCGCAGATGCCCTTTCTCGTTGCAATGGTAACAACGTCTCATGTCTCTCCTTCTTCTTTGACTCCCTACACAACTTGAAAAACTTTTTAAGTAAAATTCTAAAGTATTCGTCGTCGGAACTTACCTCGCTATCCGACGCGGCTTTGAAGGCGAGAGTCTTCTTCGATTTAGGCTCCAGTGTATCCTTCTTCTTTTGCTTCAACTTTGTCTCGTAGGCCATCAGATTGCCTAGGAGATCTTCCATGTTGAACTCCTCCACATCGTTCGCCTCCTCGATGGCAGTGACTTTCTGTTCCCACTCCGGTCTGAGGGAACGAAGAAGCTTCCCATGAAGCTCCCCCATGATGAAAGTCTTCCCTAATGCTTTCAAATTATTTACAATGAGAGTGAACCTAGTGTTCAACTCACTTAAAGATTCGTTAGGCTTCATAGAAAAAGATTCAAATTCTTGAGAAAGTAAATTAGTTTAGAAGTTTTTACCTTAGAGGTACCTTCATGAGTTATCTCAAGTGTGTGCCAGATCTCGTATGCGGTGGCGCATTGCGAGATTCTATTGAACTCCACCGAGCTAAGTGCGCAGTAAAGGGCATTCATGGTCTTTGCGTTTAAAGAGAGCTCACGAATTTGTTGTTGCGAGTAGCCTCCCGCGGGTTTTTCTGGGATCTCAAATGGCGTCTCGCACCTGGCCGAAATCGTGAAGTCATTGGCTTAAAGCCAAGTCTTCATCCGCAGCTTCCAATAGGGGTAGGTGCTCCCGTCAAAGAATGGCGGACGGGATGTGGACTGCCCCTCGGAGATTCGGATTGCGGATGTGCTCCCCTCCATGATCTTCTTGCCGGGTGTTACTCCGATCTCGCAAGAACCTGCTCTGATACCAAATGTAATTTCCCTACTAGGAGGGGGTGACGTAATAATTGCAGAAATAAATATAAACAATCTCACAAGATGCAATCACACAAAGTACACAAAGATTTTTAGGTGAAAACCCAAATCGGGTGAAAACCACCACCTAACCCTCTCGAGTTAGGATTTTCCGATCAACCAAGTTGATCAAAATCCACTAAACGAATCACTTTAAACGAGGGTGATTCAACCTCAAATACAACCACGCTACAAGTGCGAGGGTAGCGTTCCTCAACCCCTTCTCTTCACAAGAAGGATTTTGTCCCTCGAAGGAGATGGGAATTCACAAAGCGAATACCCAACCAAATAACAAAGATAAAAGAACAATAATCCTATAGAGCCAACAAAGTAATTTTAAACCTAGCTTCTATAGGAATTAGGAAACTCCCCTTTGAAAGGAGTGCGTCGGCGACATGGATGCGTGAACAACACGACGGCGCTACGTCGCTCTCGTGAACTACGGCGGGAGAGCGGGTGCGCAAAGCTTGATGCTCTCAAGATGTAGAACTTGAGCTTTGAGAGCAAGAGAGACACAAAATGGTTTGAAAGTGTATTGCAAGGTGTGTCTTGTGTATCTTAGGTGTGTGTTAGTGTGCAAGAGGTTCCCCTCTATTTATAGAGGCCTTAGGAAGGCTTTGGATGGCTTAGGAAAGGCTCCATAGCCGTTGGGTGCAAAGCCCAAGTGAATCAACCCAAAATCAGGAACAATCATTGCACTGACAGGGTTATCAGACGTCTGATTCTGGAATCAGACATCTGGAAGACCACTTTAAGACGTCTAATTTCAAGGTCAGACGTCTGATTTTGGGCGGGTCTCTTCCTGACTTGAATCAGATCTAAACAGGGTTCTAGCGTAAGTCCATCAGACGACATACAGGACGTCTGGCACTATGTCTAGACGTCTGGAAACCTACTTTTTCGTGGGAATGGATTTGCAACGGCTAGAAAATCTCTGAGAAGAGATTTTCGGGTCAGTCGAGGCAAAACGATCAATTATCAGACATCTGGAAGGGCTTAAGGACGTCTGATAAGGCTCTAACAGTCATATCCTTGAGTGTATGCTAGGAGAGCCAACGATCCACTAATTGGACGTCTGGCAAAGTCATCAAACGTCTCCTAAGATGTCTGGTCTAAGGTCTGGACGTCTGATTTCATCAGGCAGAACTAACTATGTCCAGCCTAAATGTTATCAGACGTCTGAATCAACAGTCAGACGTCTTAAAACACTTTATCAGACGTCTGATTTGGGAATGAGACGTCTGGAAAATCTGTTTGAACCCTACATTGGTTTTCTAAGTTCTCTATAGAAAACCTAAGTATCCTAGGGTTGTGCCGATATTCCTAGGACTACTGTTAGGGTACTTTGAGGCTCTTTAACATAATTTTCTAAGGAAATAAAGAGCAAGAAAATAAAGACAAAAGTATATGAAAGGAATAAAATGGAATTCTATCATATTCTTCTTGTCCTTCCATCTTCACTCTATCGCTCCTCGCGAATCCCCTCTGTTCTCCGTCAAGCTCCTCCAATCCGTCCTAAATGCGAGCTCGAATTCCGTCGAATCACGTCTACATTTGCAATTGACCTGAAATCTAAGACTTCAAGTGCAAATGTTAAATAACACGTGTTTTGTTATCATCAAAACAAATGATCGTGGTGCTCTAGCACCAACAAAGGTCCCCATTCTGGTATACCTGGAATCTCAGTGACAAGAGAGGTCGGGTAGGGGAAACCCTATAACCCGTGGGGGCGCTCTACCATGTAGGGGTCTTCGTGGGACTCACCCTCTCTGGTTGCCCAGGTAATTCTCAGGTGGACGACCTTCTGATCAAGGGGTATCATCCACCCCGAACCTCTATAGCCACCCAACATAATTTGGGTGTCTTGATTGGGTCCAACATGTTCTAACCTCATCCAGTCTATCAGTGCATGTTTGGTAGGAGGTCCTGAAACCTCCTCTAGAAATCTACTCTCTCTGAGGCTAAGCCTCGGCTCCCTTGTTTGTACAACAACCCCTCCACATAGACCTTTCTTCCGATTCTGAACTTAGTTCTCCTTCTTCTTCCATCATGGCTCAGCCTGTTGAAGAAGAGAATAATTTTGAGCACCAGCTTCAACGTCTTAATGACCTCTTCCAGAATTTCATTAACACACCGCAGCGCCCCATGATGTGAGATCACTATAATCCCGCTGTGGTGGCAATCGAGCCTCGAGTCAGAATCCCGACTGGAGTACCTAATTCTGAATTAAAGCCCAATATGATTCATGCCATACCTAAATTCTATGGGTTTAACTCTGAAGATCCCTTCCAGCATATCAAACAGCTTAAGCATTTGGTCCAGACCTTCAGGTTAGATGTGCAAAACCGGGATATCTTGCTCATGAAGACGTTCTCTTTCTCCCTCATGGACAAGGTGGCCCATTAGTATCAGACACAGACCCGTCCAATCAACACCTGGGATGAACTTCAATCCAAGTTTTTGAAGAAGTTCTTTCCCGTTGGTCGAACAAACGCCTTGCGCCATCAGATTACTCACTTCACCCAGCAGACGGGAGAACCTCTTCATGAGGCATGGGATCGATTCCTGGATCTCATGAGAAAGTGTCCCCATCACGGAGTTCCTAAATGGGAACAAGTCCAGTCTTTTTACCAGGGACTCCGTGAGGAAATTAGATTGTTCGTCAATGCAACTTGTGGAGGAAATAACATGGGTCAACATGAGGACACCGTGTGGGAGATTCTTGAGAATATGTGCGAGAACTCCATCAACAATGACTCCATGGGTTTATTCGACCGGACGAATACCCGCGCATCGACGAATCTTTGGGAAGCACATGAGACGCAGGGCCTGTCCACATCTGTCGACTTGGAATTGATGGCCAGTCGATTAGACAAGGTCTCTATTATTGAGAAGAAGGTGGATGAGCTGACTCAGCATTTGCAGCGAGCCACCTCTGCACAGAACTCCTTCGCACAGCCACCTCCCACAAGGGAAACTGTGCAAAATATCTTCCACCAATGTTCTCCTAGGATGGACCCATATCCACCCCCATCTGACTCCAGGATCGGAGGGACCTCTGATCCTTTTTATTCATGTCGGGGGAACTCTGATCCCCCATACTCTAACTTTCCTGAGGTTCCTCAGACCTGTGAGGACCTCAATGCCATCCAGAATGGTCCATTTTCCAACACCTGCAACCCTGGATGGCGAAACTATCCCAATTTCCAGTGGGCAGGAAATTCTCAGACCCAAAGACCACCTTATCAGTCCCGTCCACAAGCCCCTCATCCTTATCAGCCGCCTCAGCCTCGGCCCAACCCCACTTATCAATCTGGGCCAAACCAAGACCAAATGTCCCTCATTCTCTAAACACTAGCTGACATTCATAGATCGAATGCAGCTATCCAAAATAGCACAAGGACGAGATCACAAAGGTCTGCAACCAACTCACCCAGATGGCGTATTCTCGCAAACTGGGCACTCTTCCTTCACAACCTCTGCCAAACCCTAACAACGTGACGACCCAGTGGCGTGTTATGAACCTGAACCCAGGCCAAGCACACTTGATCTATCAAGCCCCTTCTGTTCCATCACTTGACGGGATGGAAGCATCAACCTCCTACACAGGTTACCAACCCCCAACCAGAACTAGGCAAGATTAAATTCTGTGACAACCTGTAGTGGTAAAGCAACCCAAGACCTACTTTATCCAGACCACTCCAAGCCTGGTAGTGATCCAAGTCCTAGGATAGTTATCCAAGATGTCCCTGTCCCAGATCAAAAACCTAGACCTATTCTAGAGAAACCAACAAAGGTTCCATTTCCCGAGGCCTTGACTAAGGGAAAGAGGACAACCAAACCTGTGGCTCCTGAGGAGGACCTAATCAAGCTCTTTGAGCAGGTCCAAATAAATATCCCCTTGACGGATGCAATCCGCCACGTACCGACTTACGTACGATTCTTGAAAAACGTGTGTACACCCCAGCGTAAGCCGCAAACCAAGAGTAGGAGTTCGATTGTACTATCAGAGCAAGCCAGCTCTGTGATCTTGAGTAAACTCCCACCCAAGGCAAAAGACCCAGGCACTCCCTTGATTTCTTGTAAAATTGGTGAAACCCAATTTGATAGGACATTGGTAGACCAAGGTGCCTCCATAAACCTGATACCCACATCCCTGCTTAACCACCTTGAAGAATCCAAACTAAAACTGACTGAGGTGACATTGCAATTAGCTGATCGAACCATTAAGTCACCTAAGGGAGTTCTCGAGGATGTTATTGTTAGGGTACGAGATTTCTACTTCCCAGTAGATTTTATAGTTCTAGACATGGACGCACCAGAGAACCCAAGGGATACACCAATTATACTAGGGAGACCTTTTCTGGCCACTGCTAGAGCCAACATAAGCTGTGAGGAGGGCCAAATAGAGCTGAAATTTGGAAACCAAACCCTCAAGATTGATATCTTTAAGGCCCAACAAAGGATTAATTGTGGTGTGGGAGAGCAAATTTGTGATATCAGAGCTGTGGTTGATGAACCACAAATTGAGGACAACATAATTATCCCCAATCAACCACAAGAAGATCTAAAACCGCAATTAGGGGAGTCTGAACCCGATCTGGACACACCCCTAACTCCTACCCTTGTTCCTCACACCCATTTCGAACCACCCGCTGCTGCTGATAACCCCATTTTGGAACTCAAGCCCCTTCCCGATCATTTGAAATATGTCTTTTTGGGTTCCAATCAGACACTTCCTGTGATTATAAACTCCAGACTCACACCTGATCAGGAATCTCGTCTGATTACTATTCTCCAGCAACATCGTAGAGCCATTGGTTGGACTCTCGATGATTTGACTGGAATAAGTCCCTCTTATTGCACACACCACATCTATTCCGAAGAGGGCGCACGACCTTCACGTGAGATGCAGAGATGTCTGAACCCTAATCTGCAGGAGGTCGTGAAAAAGGAGATCGTTAAGTGGTTAAATGCAGGGATCATCTACCTGATCTCCGACAATTGATGGGTGATCCCAATCCAGGTTGTGCCTAAGAAGGCAAGGCTCACCACCATCACAACTGAAATCGGAGAGGTCATACCTACCCGTATAGCCAATTCATGGAGAGTCTGCATTGGTTACCGAAGACTAAATTCCTCCACGAAGAAGGATCATTTCCCACTACTATTTATTGATCAGATCCTCAAAAAACTAGCGGGAAATAGATTCTTCTGCTTTCTTGACGGGTACTCCGGATACAACCAAGTGGGGATTCATTCTGAGGACCAAGAGAAGACCACATTCACCTGCCCCTTCGGGACGTACGCGTTCTGAAGGATGCCTTTCGATCTCTGCAATGCACCCGCGACTTTTCAGCGGTGCATGCTTGCCATATTCTCTGATATGGTAGGTGATTATCTGGAAGTCTCCATGGATGACTTCTCAGTTTTTGGGGCATCATTTGATGATTGCCTCAAACACTTGGTTCATATACTCAAGCATTGTATTGACGTGAATCTGGTTCTTTCCTGGGAAAAGAGCCACTTCATGGTGCCTGAGGGGATCGTCCTGGGACATCTGATTTCTGAGAGGGGCATCCAAGTGGATTGAGCCAAGGTTAACTTGATTTACAAACTCCCTATGCCTAGCTCGATCAGGGACATCCGATCTTTTCTGAGGCACATCGGTTTTTACCGTCGATTCATCCCTGATTTCTCAAAAATCACATGCCCCCTGACTACTCTTCTCTCCAAGGATGTACCATTTGAGATTTCCAAGGAATGCACTCAAGCATTTGAGATCCTTCGTGATTGAGTCACCTAAGCCCCGATCCTACAGTCCCCTGATTGGTCTCAGCCCTTTGAGATCATGTGCGATACATCTGACTTCGCTGTAGGAGCAGTTCTGGGGCAAAAGATTGACGGGAAACCCGTGGTAATCTACTACGCTAGCAAGACACTTGACGAGGTTCAGCGTAACTACACGGTTACGGAGAAAGAGTTGCTAGCTGTAGTATTTTCCCTGGAAAAATTCAAGTCTTATCTCCTAGGTTACCACGTTATTATCTACTCGAATCACACAGCTGTGAGGCATCTCCTTGTGAAGAAGGACACGAAACCTCGATTAATTCGATGGATCTTGCTATTGCAAGAATTTGATCTCGAGATTCGCGACAAAGCGGGAAGACAGAACGTGGTAGCTGACCACTTATCCTGCCTTTCTTCTGAGATCATCGACCCTTCTGGACCCATCACGGAGCATTTTCCGGATGAGCACTTCTTGACTATTGGTACAGGGCTTCCATGGTTTTCTAATATAGTAAACTATTTGGCATCACATCAGATCTCGTCTGATTGGCCGAAGGCCAAGAAAGACAAATTGCACTCCAATGCCAAGTATTACATTTGGGGAGATCCATACTTATTCTGCATAGGTGTTGACCAAATTATCCGGCGATGTGTCCCAGAAGGCGAAATCAATAACATACTCTCTTTCTGCCATGACTAGGCCTGCGGTGGCCATTTCTTTGTGCATAAAACCGCATCGAAAGTCCTCCAGTGTGGCTTCTACTGGCCAACAATCTTCAAGGATGCATACAATCACTGTAAGGCATGCAACCGTTGCCAAACTTTGGGCAACATGAGCCATCGCAACATGATGCCTTTACAGCTGATTCTCGAATGCGAGATTTTTGATATTTGGGGGATTGATGTTATGAGCCCCTTCCCTATCTCGGACGACTTTGAGTACATTTTACTCGCTGTTGACTACATGTCCAAATGGATCGAAGCCATTCCGACCCGAGCCAATCATCACAAGATCGTTATCAAATTCATTCACCAGAATATCTTCTCACTGTTTGGGATTCCTCGAGCGATCATTTCTGATGGAGGGACCCATTTCACAAATGCTCAGTTCAGGTCACTGATGACCAAATATGGGGTGTCACACCAAATCTCTACTCCTTACCACCCCCAAACTAATGGTCTAGCTGAGCTATCGAACTGAGAGATCAAGAAAATCCTTCAAGTTACTATTCGACTTGACAGGAAGGACTGGTCATCCCGGCTTCCGAAAAGCTTTGTGGACTTATAGGACAGCCCACAAAACCCAATTAGGCATGTCTCCTTTCAGACTGGTGTACAGGAAGGCGTGTCACCTCCCCGTCGAACTGGGGCATAAAGCCTATTGGGCAGTACAGAACTGCAACCTAGATCTTTCCAAGGCTGGAGCCCACAGAAATCTTCAGATAAGTGAGATTGATGAATTACGCCTCGATGCGTATGAAAATTCGCGAATCTACAAAGGGCGGGTTAAAGCCTTTCATGACAAGCACATATCTAGAAAGATCTTTCACCCTGGTCAGAAGGTCCTACTCTTCGATGCCCAACTAAAACTATTCCCTGGAAAACTGCGATCCTTGTGGATCAGACCATATCTTGTCCGACAGATCATTGGAAATGGAGCCGTTGAGATCAGTCCACTCAGCCACTATTCCGAACCCTTTGTCGTGAACGGTCAGAGACTCAAATCGTTCATCGACGTGACCAATACAGATTTGGCTGAGTCATCCTTTATCCTCCATTCTCCCTGAGCTCATTGTGCCCAGCCGATGGCGTAAAACTCAGCGCTTAACGGGAGGAAACCTGTCATTCTTTTGAAAACATGAAACCTTTGTTGACATTTCTTTGCACTTTAGGTTCATCCTTTAGGACAGCCGACTTCACCTTAGGTACTCGTACCTGAGATTAGAAATCGTCCGCAATAGTCACCTCGACCCATCCACTCACCCAACACCTGTCCTAATGTATGAACTAAGCTAAATAAAAACCACCTAATTTACAATGAGGATATTGTAAATCTTAGGCATAGGGGGTATGAAAGTGCAATGAAAACTCATAACAAGAAAATGTTTCAACAAAAAAATCACATATGTCAAAAATACCAAAAAAATTAAACTTTTTTATTGAAAAAGAACAAAAAAATGGGAGGAGAGAAGAAATTTTTTGTGAGCTCGACAAAAGGAGGAGGAAAAGAGCAAAATGCTAAAAAGGAGCACAGAATAAAAAAGAAAGAGATAGTCATTAGTAAGAAATTAAGGAATTAACCAAAGTTCTAGACCACATTAAAGAAAAGTAAAGAAAACGTGCTAAAGAAACATAAAAAGATTAGTAATAACGCTAACCTTAGGCCTTCTTGGCTAGACTCTTAGTACCCGTTAAGATCTGGATATTCCTCAAGAGGTTGAGGAAAATGCAAAGCTAAAGTAATAGATCTAAGGCTTAGGAAGTATTTGGCCTCGTTAACTGACCTTCGATTTACGGGACTCGGTAACCTAAGCACCTCAATTCACACACAGTCTGTTTCAGTGAGCATAACTATTAGAATCATGCAGAAGTGTTTTAATGTTCTAAAAATGTTACCTAAATTAGGAGCGGCCGATCAACATAAGTTGATTTGGACGAGTTCCTGTCGTAGAGAGGTGGGAAATTCCCCTCAAAAATGCATAACATATCATCTCCTCGGTGCTTGTCTCTTAGGATATTTACATATCCTACTGGGGGCATGTAAGCACTCTGCTGGTTCAGATACCATGGATGGCATTATCACAAAATGTCAATTGCCAGGGTCTGAATTCGGCCATGGAATGCCATGGGCGGGATTATCTCGAAATCTCGAAAACTAGGGTTCTGAGGGTCACCATGGGCGATGCTATCTCGAAGCATCGATTGCCAGGAACCTTTGAGGATTGATGATGGGGACGAGGAATCCGATACAGACCATGTTGTGAAGCTAATCCTAAGCTAGAATTAAAAAGGAAAGAGAGAGAAAACTCTCCAAACAAATAAACCCGCTGTCTCCCTCTTACAAAACGTACTGCAAACGGAACCAAGGCTAAAAATGTCTCAAGCACGGGTGCTTTAACTGCGAAGTCCAATAAACCTTAGGGTAGTTCCTGCAGGCCTTAAAAACCTTTGCTAAGGACCAAGGCTAAA
The DNA here is from genome assembly GCA_037157565.1 of Thalassia testudinum. NCBI lineage: Eukaryota > Viridiplantae > Streptophyta > Magnoliopsida > Alismatales > Hydrocharitaceae > Thalassia > Thalassia testudinum. Next base: position 21,333,119 of record JAZHRO010000013.1, read on the forward strand.
GTTAGACAGGTCTGGATCCTGGTTGGTACTAGAGTACCTTTAGGCCCATGGTTGGCATTCTAACCTAATCAAAGAGACAAAAGAAGAAAAAACACTTATCAAAATTAGTGAAAGGAACTCATGGTCAAGAGCAAAGGTTAAAACCTTAAAATTTTGCTAAGGGACTAGCAAAAGCTAGGCATGGGGGTATGATGAGAACCTCATCATGAACCCTAACTAGCACATTTTAACTTAACAAAGTGAACAAAAGCTCCTACATAACCTAAGAGAATGCCTAATTCAGGGAATTGAATAAAACATGATACAAGGGGTAAAACTGTAATTTTACTCTTTATTTCCCTCTTTATTTCCCCTCAGTTAATTTGATCTTTCGACCCTTCAACACCACTATCCACCATCACCATCTCCACCACCGACCACCAACTCCGGCGAGGCCATTCCACCACCACAGATAGTTCCACCCCTCGCCGACCAGTCCCTGAGCTTCACCACCTTCCACTGATCACCTCTCGCCCTTCCACTCACCACGCCACCCACTGAAACCTCCCCCCGAACATACCTACCTGTATGCACATAGTGTGCCCTAGGCACACACGCACATTCGTCTTCACGCCACACTAACCCCCGAGCCACCTTCGTCGTGCTATGGCGAAGCCCACCGGGCGTTCTAACAGGGTCGCAAGACCGTATTCGTGTTTTCAGGGTTGCAACCACCTCCGCCAATGACGTCGAGCTTGGAGCTAGCTTGCAAGAAGCTCTAGATCATCCCAGCCCCAGGACACGAGCCCAGGTCGCACAGAATACTTCCACATATAGCTCCAGGTAGATAATTGGCCTCGAAGGCCTCAGCTACAGCTGCAATTGCTTGCAGTTTCTGCTGCCAGGTGCGCGACAAGAAGGTGGGACTTTAGTCCCACCTCGTGAGTTTTCGAGCAGACGCAGGCACTTAAATTAAAAAACTGTATAGCGCTTATTGCCTCGAAACCACGGGGTGAGGTCACACTCACCTTCACCCACCTCATCCGTGACCCGATCTCCGTGGACCTGGCGTGACCCGTTTACCTGACCCTGCACTCCTCGCCCACCACCACACGTCGGTGTGCTTGGTCCTGGGTGCGTATACCCAACCCGATAACCCGGCTGACTCTAGGAGAGTGGTGACCTGAGAGAGAAATAGAGAGAGAGAGAGACGCGGGGAGGGTAGGGGTAGGTTTTTCCCTAACCGTGCCTGTGCAGGGAAGAAGGAGGAGGAGGAAGAGGAAGCAGAGGAAGAAGAAGAAGAAGAGGCAGAGGCTGAGGACTTAGCTGCACCAAGGAGCAGGAGCTAAAGAAGAGGAAGAAGCACAGTACAGAAGGCAGAAGCAGGAGCTAAAGAGGAAGAAAGTGCCAGAGAAGAAAAGAGGAGGGAGATTGATGTAAACACACTTACACTACTTAAGATGTCTATTTATGCATGTTCTTAACCATAGGATTGCATTTCATGATATAAATATTGCATAACATGCATCATCTTGCATTTAGAGTAGTTTGAATAAAATGGAGGTTAATTGTCTCCTTTTATGTGCTTGGACAGGGAAAACATTTTATCGGAGCCTTGGATCGAAAATCCAATCGTATGGATGTGATTAAAGCGACGACTGGAGTTCAACGACTTCAAGATCGCCCTAATCAGGCATCCGTAGCATCAGATAGTGACCGGGGAACCCTAGAAGATCAAGGGCCAGGATGGTGTAAATCCACACTTTAAATGACAAATCCAACCTCACGGATGAATTTGGATCAACGATCGCAGTGCAACGACGCAAAAATCGAGTCAATCCGACATCCATAGCACCATCTACAACATCCAGTAGATGGACGGCCAAGATGGCACCACGTGGTGCCATCTCAGCCGCCCAAACGGCCGCATGCATCCAGTGAAGCTTCCGCACCAGCTCCCTCTTCGCCGTTGGATCTCGATCCAATGGCTGTGGACGGCTGCACCACAATTCGCCCGCTTGACCATCCGCGCCCCGTAGCGCAGCGGTCAAGGGCGCTATCGCGAGCAGTGGATGCTCGTTCGAGCTGCAGAGAAGGGGAGAAAGGCGCGGGTGAGCGAGCGCGGGCAGGTGTTGGATCGTCATCGGGCAGCTCAGATCCTTCGATAGCGTTCACATGCTATTGCACGCACGGCGAGGATGCGCCATCGTACGCATTGAGGCGGGCGCACAATAACGGGCGATGGTGCATCCTAAGCCGCCCGATCTCGCGATCAGACGGCTGAGATTTGATGAACGTGGGCGGGCGTTGAACGCAGGCAGCAGAGGAGGCGCGCGTGGGGAGCGTCCACTACACCCACGTTGGGGCTTTAGCGACGATTTTATCCGTCACTAAAGATCCCTCATTTATTGTTTTAAAGATGTAATGACCAATTTGCCCCCACTCCTTGCAACTATAAAAGGAGACCCCCTTCATACGAAATTCTCATCCCTTCCTTCTCTTTTCTACCTCTACAAAGCTCAAGAGAAGCTTATCCCACACCCAGATGCTTCTCACGAGATAAAGTCCAAATTTTTATCCTCCTTCGGAAGTGGATCCCGCAACGACAACGACGTGCTGCTCCGTTCCCGTTCTTCTGCTTCGTCCCCCTTTTTCCTGCTTCGTCCTCCTTCGTCCAGGCATCGTCCCGTCCGGCTCGTCCTCCAAGCGACCGTCGAGGAGGATATCTCTCTCCCTATTCTTTTTACTGCTTTCTAATATAAATTTACTGCTTTCTAGTGTAGTTCTGCTCGTCCTCCAAGCATTCGTTGATGAGGACATTTCTCCCTCCATTCTTTTGATGCTTTCTAGAGTAAATTTATCGCTTTCTAGTGCAATTGTGTTATGCTTTCTAGTTGTAATGAATAATCTCCTTAATGATAAATTCTCTATTTATTCTACACCTCATTTTTTATTTCTATGTGTAATATTCTCTCTCTCTTACCCTCTCTCTCTCTTCTATTTATTGTAAATAATTAGATAGTTTTAAATTGAATTACTTCATGACAAATGAAAAGAAACGCGTAGTTTTTAAATCAAACGTCCGCCTCCCTGTGTTCGACCCGGAATTTTCATTTCGGTATAAATTTTATTTGTTGAACACAAATTCTTCGCTTCCAAACTACAACGACAGGTTTTCCAAAATCGAACACGTTAGCGTGGCAATTCGATAGTTCAACAGAGCTGCAGTCAAAAAGAGAAGAGAAAAAGAAAAAGCCAAGGAGAAGAAGAAGAAGCAGCAACAGCAACCAAAAAGAAAGAATGGAAGAAGAAGAAGATGTGCACTGTAGCAGTTGCTACTTAAGGCGTCTAATTCCTAGAATCAGACGTCTGAAGACAGAGAAAAGAGAAGAAAGAGAGCAAAGAAGGAGAGAAAAGAAGAAAAAGAGAAAGACAAATTCTACTCTTATTCTCTACAATTCTTTTTGTAAAACATTTCAGCATTGTGAATTGTAATTTTTTTGCTTCTAAAGTCAAGTTTGCTCCCTGAGTTTGACCTCAGAACATTTTAAAAATTTCGAGTAATAAAATGAATTAAACTGATGATCCTTAAAGGAACCACACCACTAATCTAATATCTTGGCATTTAAGTAACTAATTTGCCCATAAATATGGGCTCATCAGTAGGCTACTCAATATCACCAAACTAGCCTGCTCAGATAGCACTACCTTCCTAGGTGCTTGAGTTCTTAGCTTACGCTTGGGTGTGCAAACATCCTTCAAAAACTTTCCGTAAGCCAGGATATGCTTGATTGCTTCGATGAGGAGTATATTGATTTGTACTTATTTGAAAATCTCTAACAACTTTCGTTCTCAGCCACATATCTCTTTTTCTTGACCTTATCCAAGGCTTTAGGATATGGGATTTGGGTTTGAACTGGGTCAGGTTCCTGATCCTTGGGTTCCTCCTGCTCATCCTCATAATCAATTATCTCAGGTAGTGAGGTTATGGGAGGGGTGGCCATTTGAGGTCCTGAGTTTGAGTGCCACTTCTTAAGGTAGCCGCATTGGCTAAGGCATTGGAACCAGGGTTAGGTCATTGAGAAGAAGAAGTGGCAAACCCAGGGGGTGTCTATGGGGCTTGTAAAATTATATGGGCTTGCCCCTGATTTTGTTGGAACCCATGAGGATTGTGGCCTCTATTCATTACATTCCTCGGGTTCAGTTTGTTATCCAACAGCTGGCTCAGTTGTCCCTTCACTAAAGCCATCTCCTCCTAATGTTTCTAATTCATACCAGTCATCATCTAGATTAGGGTGTCCATTTGATTTTGTTGTGTAGGAGCCGCCCTATTCTAATTATAGGGTGGTCTACCAGGTGGACCTTGCTGATAAGAAGGGTTTGGTCTAGGTTGGTTCTGGAATTGGTTTGGTTTTTGGTTCGACCAAGCAAAATTTGGGTGGTTGCGCCATCCAACGTTATAAGTGTTGGAGAAAGGATTAGGCATAGAGTACCCCTGGTTGGAAAGGGCATCTTCAAAGGTAGAAGGTGTTGAAGGGGAGGGGAAAGAATAATCAGGATTTGAGGGAGCACAGGTCCCTCCCTGGAACATGGTTAGGGGTTGTTCCAGGTGCACTTGGTTCATAGATTGAACCAGGTCAACAATGTGTGCTCCCATCACTAGGGACAAAGTCTACAATGGGGTTCGGGATTGGTTCAAGAGCTCATCAATTTTCTTGTCCACAACTCAACTCGATCTAGTTTCTTTGCTATAATGTCCATGTCAACCATCCCTAAATTAGTTTGCACCTCATAAATCCCACCACGGGGTTGACTAGACCTATTAAATTGGATCATGGAGGCATTATTAAGCGAATTCTCACTCATTGACTTAAAGAGCTCGAACGTGCTTTACTCGTCTTTATTCAGAAAATTGCCTCCACATGAGGCATCAAGGAAATTCCTAAGATTGCTGTCCAGATCATGGTAAAAAATCTGGGCCAATTGCTACCTCAGAACTTCGTGGTATGGGCATTTCCTCAATAACTCGTTAAATAGTTCACACATCTCATGAAATTGCTCTCCACTTTGTAAGGTAAATGTAGTGATGGCTCTTCTAAGGGAATTTGTCTTTTCTATGGGAAAAACTTCTTAAGAAATGCATGCCTCAATTCTTTCCAAGTGGAGATGCCAAGGAGAAGCTTTGTCTCTCAACGAGAACGAGAACATCTTGATTAAAATAATGTCCAAATGGATGTTCCTTGGTTTTACGGTTCGCGCAATCCGATCTAAGTCCTCTAGGTGTTGGAAAGGGTCTTTATTTGAGCTCCTATGAAAGTGGCTTTGAATTAAGCTAAAGACATTGGGTTTCAACTCAAAATCATCTCCCTCTTTGGGGACCCTAAGATATGGCTCAACACGGATGGCAGATGGATCATAGAAATCATGGGGAGGCCTTGGTTGGCCCTCAGGGGGTTGTGGTGGGTTAGGTGGGGGTTGATCTTGAGGGTTCTACAATCGGTGTATGGCCTACATGATGGTTTGGATCTATTGGAGTTGGTGGTTTACTGATTTGAGCTTGGATAATGGCCATAGCATTGAGTTGAGGCTGGTCCTCAACCTCCTTAACTCTTGGGTCAGCCATTTCCTCAGTTCTAATCCTTGAAAAACAAGTCTCCTCATAATCTCTCTATCTAAAGCAACCAATTTAGGATGAAGTGATCGCCTTTCGTGCGTACACAAGAGAAGAACAGGGAGGGATGAGAAGGGAAACAAAGGTGAGAATAGTGTGTGCACAACTAAGAAAACAAATCTAGGCTCTATAGTGTAGACTAAGGTGACCTATGCTTCAGGAATACACTCCGACCACACGACGAATTCGGTGCTGTCCTTCTCTAGAAAGTGGTAAAGTTGGGCAGGCAAAGCAGGGAGAGCATGTCCCAAGGGCAGCAAATTATGCCAAACCCCTGCTTGCTTAAGTCGTTTGACAATCAGGCCTCCCAACTTAGCACCTTTTGAAGCAAGCAAACATCACTAATTCGTAATGCGTTTAGGAGAATATCCTGAAACAGACTCAATGAATCCTAGGGCCAACGTCTACTCAATTTTAATTTTGGCTAGGTCAGTGCTTGTGCTCAAGGATTATGTGAAGGGCATTAGGAGGGTTGGTGCCCTTAAAAGTTCCAATTAAACTTTGTGCACAATCGGTGCAAGGACCCAATGCCAAAACATGTGTTTTTTTTTATCAAGCAAGATTATGATGAGTGGATTTTTAGAGTTTGAACCTTGCTTTATTGAATTTTAGGATTCCACTTGTTTACAAGTTCAATCAAGGCATAATGATGTAGTCACACGGTTGGTGAAGATTGATTTTCTTTAGGGCTTTTTGTGTGACTATGAAGTTAAAAGGACCCTAGTGTGGAAGATCCTAAGGTATGCAACTTCTACTAAATGAGACTTTTAATTCAGACTTATCAAGAAGGGTCCAAACGAAGTAAGCAATGACCCTATCCTAACCAAAATCAAACGACCTTTCCAACAAAATCAATTTCAAAATTTTTTGAGGATGATAGATCACCCAAATTGACATTTTTCCAAGAGGGGGTCAATTTATCTAGAACCTTTATTCAATGCGTGAACAGAAATAGTCCTCAAAAGAAGTGTAGAGAACTTCAAGAGGTTTCCATAAATATAAATCTCACACAAATCCAAATTGCATGGAGTTCGCAGCAACAGAAACAACTTTTGAGTCTCCAAAAATCAGGACAATCTTGCGCACTTCCAGTAGAGAATTTCTCACAGTCAAACCATAAAGAGTTTGACTATAAAATTTTAGCTGGAGTTCACCCACTGGAAGGAGTGATGAGCCTATATTTGTGGGCTAATTAGTTACTTAAATGCTTAGGAATTAGATTAATAATGGCATATAAATAGCATACAATAAGATGTAAATAGATTAGTCTAATTAGTCATTTATTTGCATATTTCATGCATTGCATTCATACCTAGAATTCATTTAGAATAGCATGTATTAGAATAATTAATCTTTTAGGTTGCATTACATGCATTATTTTATTTCACATTTCTTTTAAGGGCATATAACTAAATAACCCTCATTTAATTAATTATTACATCTTCGTGCAGCAAGAGTCGCACCTCTCCGATGAGACATTATTTAGCAATGAAGGCGATAGAAAAGAAGAGTGGAGGAAGTGGATCTGAGCGTTCCTCCTCCGTCTGTTTCTCTTCTCCTGAAGCTTTAGAAGGGGAGAGGAAGCCACGAAGCTGGTAGGCCATCACCCCCGATCCACTACTGCACAGAGAGTTAAGCTCTCTTCCATTCCACCACTGTCGGCCTGAACCGCAAGCACGAGTCCACACCATCGCAAGCAAGCAGGGTGATAGACTGCTGCGCCATCGTTGGCTTGTGCAAATAACCGTGAGTACCTTAGCGTGCACTACCACCATCACCAACACCAGCAACCACCAACATAACCACACGCCAGCAACCATCCCTGCTCATTTAAGATGTTTGGGAATGTTCCCAGACGTCTGATCTCCCAACAGCCACCTATTCATCTTCTTCCTCTTTTCATTCTTTGTTTCCTTTCCACAGAAAAGAACCCATTCCACCAACTGCTACCTCCTTCCCACGCACGACGCCCGTCACTGCGCACCTGCCCTTGCACCTCCGCCACGCCCACGCCTGCGCACACACGCACAGGCCATCACTCCCTCGCTACGCCTCCGTGTGCATAGCAGCAGTGAGCAGCCACGCCATGGCCAGCCCTCTAGCGCGCGCAACCCCTATGCATAGCATCTTCTCCGCGCGTCCTTACGGCCCGCAGCGTACACAGCAGCAGCTGCGTCCTCCACGCGTGCCTTCCCTCCACCAGCCCGGAGCAGCAGTTGCTGCAGCCGAGCTCAGCAACGCCCGCGCGCGCCGGCACGACTGAGCACGTCCTCGCCGACCCCCGCCTCGCCTCCTTGCGTGAGCGCCTTCACAAACGCCAGCCCGCAGCAGCAACAAAGTTGCAGCCACCGCCATCCACTGCTGCTCCTCTCCTCGTCGCTGCCACCTCCGGCCATCGTTGGCCACGAGACCACCACTGCCGAATAGCCCTCGACCCACTCGACCTCTGGCTGCAGCCTCGCCGTCAGCCTTGGTCTCCTCCTTGTGCACGAACAAGGGGAAGAATTTCCCCTATTTTGCTAGGGTGAAGTGGGTATTAATTATTACATTTAGGGCCATTATGAACTTTTATTACTATTTGATTGTGTTGCATTGCAAAATATATCCTTCAGTTGTGCAAAATTACTATTTCAGCATTAGCTCTTATTGTTTACCTAATCTGAAAGCGATTTTGATTCGATTTCTTGACGAAATTAATAGTGAACATCGGTTTTTAACTCTTACGAGTTTAAATAGGCCATTGCCTCCCTGTGGACATGACCTGCTCTTAGTTGAGTGGTTATTTTATTTACTTTGATTAGTTAATTTTCCACCACTTTAAAATACAACAAATCATCTTAATCATCTTATTCGAAAGCGAAAATCAATTTATCAAATGGAGCCGTTGCCGGGTGTTGAACATCGGAGGACTAAGCTATCGGAATTGGTTTTGAAAACCTGTCGTTGTAGTTCGAATAGCGAAGAATTCAGGTTCAACAAATAAAATTTATATCGGAATAGAAATCCCAGGTCGAACTCAGGGAGGCCACGTCGATCAAAATTCGCAATTATATTTTTTTGTGTTTTTGTTTAAAGAGCGGAGTAATTACAATGAAATGGAATTAATATAAACAATAAGAGAGAGAACATTCACTTGATGTTGTAAAATCTTTCTACAACTAAGAAAGCAAGAAATTGCACTAGAAAGCAGGAAAATTATTACAACTACAAAGTAGGAAAAAGGAATGGGAGAGAGAAGTTATCCTCCTCGACGATCGCATAGAGGACGAGCCGGATGAGACAACGCTTGGAAGATAAGGAACGGAGCGGGAAGAAGGAGGTCGAAGTAGGAGGAACGGGAATGAGGCAGGACGTCGTCGTCGTCGCAGGATCCGCTTCCGGAATGGGGGCGAAAAATTGATTTTAGCTCTTGAGGAGCATCTCGGGTGTGAGACAAGCTTCTCTTTAGCTTTGGAGAGGGAGAGAAGAGAAGGAAGGGGATGAGAAATTCATATGGAGGGGGTCTCCTTTTATAGTTGCAAGGAGTGGAGGCATTTGGACATTACAATTTGAAAAACATTAATTCAAGACCTTTAGATCCGTCACTAAAGGCCTAAACGTGGCCATCGTGCCCGTCGCTTGCATGTCGCTTTGCCTCCGCGTCCATCAACGCACACGCATGTACGCGCGCTCACAGCCGTTCGATCTCGCTCATGCGATCACTCGTAAGTGCCACGCGTCTAATCACGCGTGGGCGCTATCGCTCCCTTAGCGCCATCCGATCCTCATCGCGCGGCCCCGCTCACTTGCACGCCCACGCCCGCTCCTCAATTTGAGGCACAACGTAGCTCGAACGCACGCCTGCTCATCTCGCGAAGGCGTTGGACCAACGCGCTATGCGTGGCTTTAGGTTGCGCGGTGAGTTTGAGTGTGTGGGTCTGCAACCATTGGATGGGCATCTAACGGTGGAGAATCATCGATCGGATGAAGAGGAACGGCAGCGGCAGGTCCTTGGGGCCGGTTGGGCGACTGAGATGGCACCATGTGGTGCCATCTTGGCCATCCATCTTCTGAGTATTGTAGATAGTGCCACGGGTGTCAAATTGGACCTATTTTTGTGTCGTTAGGCTGCGATCGTCCATCCAAATCCATCCGTGTGGTCGGATTTGTCATCTAAGGTATGGATAAACACTATCTTGGCCCTTGATCTTTAGGGTTCCTCGATCTCTATCTGGTGCTATGGATGTTCGATTAGGGCGATCTTGAAGTCGTTGAACTCCAATCGTCACCCTGATTAGATTCATACGGTTGGATATCTGATCTGAGGCCCCGATAAAAAGTCATCCTGTCCCTGACTATAAAATGGAGACAATTACTATACAATTTATACAACTTGATCTAAATGCATGATTATGCATGTTATGCACTATTTACAATATATGATGCTAATGTGACACTTAGAACATGCATTAATAGACATTTTAGGTTAATCAAATGTATGCACATCACACCCCCATGCCTATCTTTTGTTATTCCCTAGCAAAAACTACTTGCCATTTATAAAAGAATTAGGTTGGATTACTTGGGCATAAGTTATTTTCAACATTAAGAAATTTTTTTACTCAGGATATAAACTTTCAAAGACACAACAACAGACGGGTATCTGCCAAAATACAAATCGCCTCAAGCCCTCATCTTATTCAAAGAAAAATTTCTTTTTTTCTTTTTCTTCTTTTCTAATTTTTTTGGATTTTTCAGTTTAGGGTTAAAGAGTAGCTTTCCACAGCCATTCAACCCACCTAAGATTTGATGAGAACCCAAAGTTCTAAGCATCTTATTGTGAATGTGATAGACTCATTAATCGGCAATTAGAACAGACTTCGGGTTTCTACGCCTATAGGTGACCTTAAAAAGAGAGTTCTGCCTAAAGGTGTATCTTTACGACCAGTAGCTTTCTCCCTACTTTTATTTTTATGGGGTCAACACAAGGGTGAATCCAATGTATATCTCCCCGGCTTATTCTACTTCTCCGCTTCTTCCTAAGTGTTTTGAGAATTTTTAGTGCATTTCTTGAGCTGGGTTCTGGACAACCGGTCGATGAATTGTTACCACGGACAACTTGCCAGCCATACTCGTGCGGCGAAGTGTGGCTTATTTCTTTTATTTTCTTTTTTTCTTTCTTTTCTCCTTTTCTTTTTCGTTTCTTTTTGACTTTCTTTTTTTTTTTTAAGTAGGTGGTTTCCCTGGTCTAAGATTTACCTAAAGGCAATAAGAAGAGAATGGTCCAGTGACTGGGATCTGGACAACCTACCTGTGGGCTATTACCCATGATAATTTACCAGCCATATCACCCTAGAAGGTTCATCAGTTATCCAATTTTCGTTAAAATCGCTAATCAACAAGTCAGTGAAAAGATAGTGTGTAGATGCTTTAAACTTAAAGTTCCCTCAAATCAGAGGGCGGGTTGATAAGTCGTGTACTTATCACCAAAACTTATTTAATCAAATTACAACAAAATTTAGGATGGCGAGGACTCGAAAAATAAATCCACATTTTAGTGGATACCCAGCCTGATTAAGCCTAAAGACTTGAAGGGTCTTTGTGTTTAGATCCTAATGTAATATTTCCTAAGATTGAAAAGTCCTAATGTCCAAGTATTCCTTCCTAATTCATTTTTTTTTATGTATATAAAATAAGAGAAATAGAATTTACAAGAATTTCACAGAGCTGACAAAATGATTCAAAAATGAATCCACCCCCCATTCCTAGCTGATGCAATGTCCACATTGAGAAAAAGAGACATGAAAGGAAGGGTAGAGTATGGAAAATATCACCTGAATATGAAGCTCAGGTCAGCTCTGAGTCATATGTACAACTGCTGAGCGTAATGCCGTCAGCTAGGCGACGTCCAGCCAAAGAAATCACAACATGGCTAGAGCAACCGTGTCTGAGATGAGTTCTGGAAGAGTACGGTCAATAATAGCTTCAGATGTTGACTGTTGACTTTGAAAGAATTACCCGTCTTCGGGTTAGAGATCTGAACAGCTCTGTTTGGAAAAGTCTAGTCAATAATGAACGGGTCATTCCATTTCAACCTAAGTTTGCTGGGAAAGAGCTTAACTCGAGAATCGAATAACCAGTCCTTCTGGTTCGGCTCAAAGCTCTTGCAGGAAATCAATTGGTCATGTAGAGCTCTGGTCCGAGCCTTGTAGATCTTGGCATTCTCATATGCATCATTTCTAAGCTCCTCCAACTCAGATAGTTGGAGTTTCCTGCTCTTCCCGGCTAAACTCAGATCTAGATTGCACTACTTGATTGCCCAGAATGCCCTATGTTCAATCTCTACGCGTAAATGGCATGCCTTTCCATACACCAGAGAAAATGGAGACATGCCGATGGGCGTTTTATACGCAGTATGGTAGGCCCAAAGAGCGTCCTCAAGCTTTTGAGTCTAGTCTTTATGATCAGGCCTAATCGTTTTCTGCAGAATATTCTTGATCTCCTAATTGGAGATCTCAGCCTGTCCATTCGTCTGGGGATGATAAGGTGTGGAGATTCGATGATTAACCCCATATTTAGCCAGCAAATTACGGACCTGGGCATTAGTGAAATGAGTGCCACCATCACTGATGATGGTCCTCGGACTCCCGAACCTGCTGAAGATGTTCTTCTTGATAAAATCGATGATCACCTTATGGTCATTGGTTCGGGTGGGAATCGCCTCAATCCATTTGGACACATAATCAACAGCAACGAGAATGTACTGATGTCCAAATGAAGGGAGGAAGGGTCCCATGAAATCGATGCCCCAAACGTTGAAGATTTCGACAGGAAGAATTGGGTTTAGGGGCATCATATCTCTCTTAGTTATGCTCCCGAGTGCCTGGCATCGGAAACACGACCTTGAGAAATCTTGGGCATCCTTGAATAGAGACGGCCAATAGAATTCAGAATGCAAAATTTTTGCAACTGTCTTTTTCTCGAAGAAGTGTCCACCACACGCAAATGCATGGCAGAACTCGAGTATACTGTTGAATTCATTTTTCGAAACACATCAGTGAATAATCTGATCAGAGTTGATGCGGTACAGTTCAGGGTCCTCCCAAAGTAATATTTGGCCTCAGATTTAAGTCTATCCCGTTGTTGCTTGGTTTAATCCTGGGGGATTTAACCAACGGCCATATAATTAACAATGTCAACAAACCACGGGGTTTGGACGCTTGAAACTGTAAGGATGGTTTCGTCCAGAAAAGTATCAACAATTGGGATGTCCGGACAAGAAGAATCACTCAGAAGTCTCGATAGATGATCCGCCACCACATTCTGTACCCCAGATTTATCCTTGATTTCAAGATCAAATTCTTGAAGTAGAAGAATCCAACGAATAAGCCAGGATTCGGCATCCTTTTTGGCCAAGAGATGTCTCAAGGCCGAGTGGTCAGTATATATAATGACATGAGATCCTAAGAGATATGCCCTGAATTTCTCCAAAGCAAATACTACGGCTAGTAATTCCTTCTCAGTAACAATGTAATTCCTCTAGGCCTCGTCCAGAGTTTTACTAGCGTAGTACATGACAAAGGGCTTCCTATCAATTTTCTGACCCAAAATAGCCCCAACCGTGTAATCAGAAGCGTCGGTCATGATCTCAAAAGGAGCTGTCCAAACCAGTGGTTGCAGCACTGGAGCACAAGTGACTGCCGTTTTAAGAAAATCAAATGCCTTACGGCAAGATTCATTGAAATCAAATGGTGTTTCCTTGGCGAGAAGATTACTCAGAGGACGAGCAACCTTCAAAAAGTCTTTGATGAATCTTCTGTAGAATCCCACATGACCAAGAAATGATTGAAATTGTTTAACAGATGTGGGAGGAGGAAGTTTAGCGATAGCATCAACCTTAGCTTTATCCACTTCAATTCCCCGTTCAGAGATTACATGACCCAAGACGATGCCTTCTTGTGTCATGAAATGACTCTTTTCCCAACTAAGGAGCAATCTTGTTTTGATGCATCGTTTAAGAATCATTTCAAGATTAGCTAGAAAAGAGTCAAATGATTCTCCAAAAATAGAGAAATCATCCATGAAGACTTCCATAAACTCTCCCACCATATCAGAGAATATGGCCAGCATACACCTTTGAAAAGTCACTGGTGCATTGCATAAGCCGAATAGTATTCTACGGAAAGCAAAGGTTCTGTAAGGACAGGTGAAAGTATTTTTTTCCTGATCCTCAGGATGGATAGGAGCTTGGTTGTATCCTGAGTAGCCATCAGGAAAACAGAAGTACTTCTACCCGACTAATCTTTCCAAGATTTGATCAATGAAAGGCAGAGGAAAATGGTCATTTTTCGTGGCCGTGTTCAGCTTCCTGAAATCTATACAAACCCTTCAAGAGAAAGCTGAACGAGTTGTGACAGATTCTCCTTTCTCATTAGTCACAACGGTAATCCCAGCTTTCTTGGGAACAATCTGCACGGGACTTACCCAAGGACTATCAGAGATTGGATAAATGATTCATGCATCGAGCCACTTAATAATCTCTTTCTTGACCACTTCTCGCAAATTCGAATTTAATCTCCTCTGCATCTGGCGAGAAGGGCAGGATCCATCTTCCAAAAGTATTCTATGATTGCAATAAGATGGCTCAATCCTCCTAAGGTTATGAATGGTCCAACTAATTGCCTCCTTGTGTTCCTTCAGGACCTTAATTAGTTTAATATCCTACTCCTTTGTTAATTTAGCACTGATAATCATAGAGAGCATCTTGTGTGGTCCTAAAACCTGATATTTCAGATTCTCAAGCAATGGTTTCAGTTCAATCTAGTGCGGGCTGATGAATGAAGGTAAGGAAGATGCTGATGAGGAAGAGGTTGAGAGTGAACAAAATCAATAACCTCTTCAGAAGATGACGGGTCTGCCATAGAGGGTTGCGGGTCTAATTCATCATCAGAGGAGGAACTTTCAAATGCAGAAATCATCATACAAGTTTCAATATTCACATTATCGTTCTCAAGTTCCTCAATAAATCCACAATCTTCGAATTTATTAATCACCTTAAAAATATCCAATTTCGTTCTTTGATCCCCAGAGGTGATTTTCATGCTACCGCTTTCATAATTAATGTTGGCCTTAGCGATAGCCAGGAATGGATGCCCAAGAATGATGGGCGTGTTCCTCAAAGTTTCAGGTACATCCATGTCAAGGATAAGGAAATCTATAGGAAAATAGAAATCCTTAACCTTAACAATAACATCTTCAATAACGCCTCGCGGATTTGTGACCGAACGGTCCACTAACTATAGCATTACTGAAGTCGACCAAAGTTCACCTAATTTACGAGAAGTCAGAATTAGGTTGATGGATGCACCTAGATCCAGCAGTGCTCTATCAAAAGTGTAATCTCCGATGACACAAGAAATCAAAGGAGCACTTGGATCTCTTTTTTTCTGAGGGAGGTGGTGTAGGATAACAGAACTAGCCTGCTCGGAGAGTACCACCTTCCTCAGAACAGAATCTCTCGACTTACGCTTCTGTGTACATAAATCCATTAAAAATCTCACGTAAGCCGGTATATGCTTGATAGCGTCGAGGAGCGGGATATTGATCTCAACATTCTTGAAAATATTCAGAAGCTCCTCATTACTATCAACAGACTTCCTCTTCCTTGATCTGATCAAGGCTTCAGGAAAAGGAATATGAGTCAGATCTTTGGAATCAGGTTCCTGAGCCTTGATTTCTTCTCCAGAGTTCTCCTTTCTCTCCTCAGGTTCTTCAGGATTCGGTAAATCAAAACAGTGTGGCTGTGGATCTTGAGTTTGTTTACCACACCTCAAAGTAATAAAATTTGCGGATGCATACGAGTTTGGGTCTTGGGGAGGGTTAGGAATGATTGGAGGGGCTTCATTAGCCAAGAATCGTTGATTTGCAGAAGAAGAAGAAGAGGAAGGACCCTGCTCAACCACCTGAGCATGTGCGTGTGGGTCCCTCTGATTTCCATACCCATGGGCTTGATTGCCCGGATTCAGGATATTTCGCGTGTTGGGTATGGGTTGGGATGGTAGAGATCCGGGTTGACGAGCGTTAGCTATGAGGCCGGTTTGCAAGTTGTCCAGTGAGGTTTTCATTTGCTGCATGAGCTGGAGCATGGATCCTTGCATCTCTACCATTTGTCGGTTCAAATAAACCTGCCCTACGGGTTGACGGGCATTCCAAGCTGGTTGATTGACCTGATTCAGGGGCAATTGAGTACAAACATGACCCTGACCCATTGGTCATTGCGGAGAATAGTTGCTAGGTCGGAATTGGGTCTGCTGCCTTTGATTTTTCTAGAAGTTAGGGTGGTTTCTCCAACCCAGATTATAAGCATTGGAGTAGGGCTTAGATCTAACATTCTCCTGTACAGCACAAACATCCTCATAGGGTGAGGATGGAGAGAAAAAAAGGGAAGGATCAGAGAAATTGGGTTCAAAGGCCCCAGTTTGGAACCCGTGGGGCTCTGAATAATGCTAGCTCGCAGGTTGAGCTGCATCAAGTTGATTCACGAACTCCCGTCTAGAAGGAGCTCACAACGAATGGAATCTCGAATTCTGGGATTGAGTGGATCGAGAGTTGTTCATTGAGTTTCCAGCCATCCACTCCATTCTTTTAGCAACCAAGTCCACCTTATCAAGTTTATTACAAATCAATTCCATATCGAATGAATGAGAGTCGTGGACTTCATTAACGTTCGATCTAGGCTGTTGGGACCGGTTAAAAGTATCCATGGAGGCATGATTGATCGAATTCTCACTCATCTCTTCAAATAAATCATGCACGCTATCTGTGTCTTTGTTGAGAAAATTGCCTCCGCAAGAAGCATCCACGTGATTTCTGAGTTGCTCAGTTAACTTGTGGTAGAAGATCTGCACTAGTTGCCATTTCGGCACCTCGTGGTGTGGACACCTCCGCAATAGGTCCTGGAATCGCTCCCAGGCCACATGAAACTGCTCCCCCAGCCGCTGGGTAAAGGTAGTGATTGCCCGTCTCAAAGATTGGTATGTTCGACAGGGAAGAATTTCTTTAGAAAGGTCGATTTCAACTCATTTCAAGTTGCAATTGGTCTTCCTATAGTCCTGTACGAATGAGCGGCTTTATCCCTAAGAGAGTGTGGGAAGAGCCTCATGATCATTTGCTCCTCATTCACGTTTCGCACCTTGGTGGTCTAGACCAGAGTGGTCAAGTCCTCCAAGTGCTGAAACGAATCTCCAGAGCCAAGCCTATGGAAATGTTCGATCAGGCGTCTCCGGCAGGAATTTGGACGCTAGGACGTTCCCCGTAATTTGAAGGATCATAAAAATCCTTCAAGGGATGAGTGCCTTGCATTCTCTGGAACCATTCTTACATTCTCTGCATTTGTTCCAGTTACCTTCGAAATTCCTCCTGTGGATCCCGAGGCAGAGGAGGCTGTTGATCGGCCATGGGATCACTTTGGCCAAAATCCAATCTACTCCTCCTAGAATATTCTAGTGTTCCTTCCAATCGGGGATTCAATGACCTTATTCCCAGCATAAACTAGGAAAAGGTCGGAAGGACTAGGGATAAGAACCCTGCAGCACAACAAAACAAGCATATCCTTAAGTGGGGTAGCCTAAGGATCTACAGACTCCCAGAACACACCTTAAGATTATAAATGAGTTACTCTACTTGTGTCTGCTCAATCCAACCAGTTAGAAGGAGGGACTGTGGAGAAGGTTCTTCCTTTGGCTTGCACCTCCGATTCCTAGTGTACCCCCCAGCCGCGGTCGTTTGATGCTACTCCCCTAGCTAGACATCAGATTGATCAATACAAGCAGGTTAATCGTAAACAATCTCAAACTTGGCCCCAAAGAGCGAATCAGTCCTTAAGGCCAACGTCTACTCGATTTTATCGAGGCCTGGGATTGTAGTGCTTATGGAATGTAGTGGGCCCTTAAAATGGGTTGTGCCCTTAATGATCAATTGAGTATGTGTAAGTGTGTGCACAACCATGGTTTTCAAGTAAGATTATTTGTGATGAGTATATTTTAATGTTCAAATCATACTTAAGTAGCTTTTAGGGTTTAGAATTAGGTTGAATTCAATCAAGTTTGAGGCAAACCAGGTTTTCAAATACGGGTGAAGATTGCTTTCCTATTAAAATCAGAAATAAAGTGGAGTGCCTAGTATGAACCTAAATTGAAAACCCTAAGAGGAAGCTACTTGGTGAGTTGGTTTTAGATTGAGTGGTACGGCCCAAACAACTCAAACAATTGGCCACAATTGCACCACTGAGTTAGGCACACAGAAATGATTAACCTAGAATGATTTCTACTCTTTTATGTGTTGATTTGCATGTACCGGTTCCACAGATCAGAATCCGGTTGAGTAGAAGAAAATCAATTAGGTTAAATGCTTAGAATGTAGGTGTATGCTGTGCGTATGTTGAATTACCCCATAAAATTATCTTTTTTGTTTTCTTAATATGCGAGGGTGAAATGTGAGTGTGAGTGGAAATCCAAACAACCAAACTAATTCTAGGATTTATGCAAACACCTAGGTTAATTGAAATTTGAATTTAATGTGATGAAATGAAATCTATGGAGGGGGAATAATGGGGAGCATTTACAGTCGTCTTCAACTGCACTTTACTCCGATCTACCGCTTGACGATTCCCTGATAGAATTATCTGCAAAACAATAGACACGAGAGAAAGCAAATTAGAAGATAATAAAGTGCATGAAATGGGAAAAGAAGATCGGAAAATCATTACATCCCCGGCAACGGTGCCAAAATGTTGAACGTCGGAGGACTACGCTATTGGAATTGGTTTTAAAAACCTGTCATTGTAGTTCGAATAGTGAAGAACTCGGGTTCAAAAAATAAAATTTATATCGAAATAGAAATCCCGGGTCGAACTTAGAGAGGCTACATCGATCAAAATTCACAATTATATTTTTTTGTGTTTTTGTTTAAAGAGCGGAGTAATTACAATGAAATGGAATCAATATAATCAATAAGAGAGAGAGAGAGAGAACATTCGCTTGATGTTGTAAAATATTTGTACAACTAAGAAAGTGAGAAATTACACTAGAAAGCAGGAAAATTATTACAACTAGAAAGCAGGAAAATTCTATTCTAGAAAGCAGGAAAAAGGAATGGGAGAGAGAAGTTATCCTCCTCGACGATTGCTTGGAGGACGAGCTGGATGATACAATGCATGGAAGACGAGGAACGGAGCAGAAAGAAGGAGGTCGAAGCAGGAGGAATGGGAACGAGGCAGCACGTCGTCGTCGTCGCGGGATCCGCTTCGGGAATGGGGGCGAAAAATTGATTTTAGCTCTTGAGGAGCATCCCGAGTGTGGGACAAGCTTCTCTCTTGAGCTTTGGAGATGGAGAGAAGAGAAGGAAGGGGATGAGAAATTCGTATGGAGGGGGTCTTCTTTTATAGTTGCAAGGAGTGGGGGCATTTTAGGCCTTACAATTTGAAAAATAATAATTCAAGACCTTTAGTGATGGATAAATCTGTCACTAAGGCCTGAACGTGGCCGCTGATGAGAGCCTCATCATGAGCCCTAACTAGCTCATTTTTTATCCAAAAAAGAGAATAAAAGCTCATGCATAACTTAGAAGAAGGCTTACTTGGAGGAATAAATGTTCTGAAAAGAAATCATGAAATAAAGGGTAAAACTGTAATTTTACCATTGCAGTACATAAATGGGATTTCTTAGAGACAAAACACCGGTCAAATGGTCTAAATAAGATAAAAAGTGGGTTGATTCAATCAGAAATGGGTTCATGTGCAATCCAGGAATTAAATGACATCTGGTAACCCTAAAACAGACCTGCTTAATTCAACAAGGTTCTGGTCAGGATAAAAATCAAGTAAACCCTCTAAAATTCATGGAAAAATATCTCCTAGGGTTTAAAACATTCAATTTGGCCTTTGGAACCTAATTTGACCTAGATTGGGGTCCTAACTCATCAATTGACCTAATTTGAGTTTTTACGTAAAATGTCCAATCAAACGTGGTCAAACCTAAAATATAAATTCACCATTAGATTCCTTAGGTCCAAATTAGGTTTGTACCAAAATTTGGACCTAAGGGGAGATCATCTTGACCTACTTTGCAAATTAGTACACCCAATTACATTTTGACCTTTATCTTTTGAAAATCATTACATAAATCCCCCTAGCTTCCTCGCCACTCTTACAAATAGGTCCCTCCACCATTAATGGGGAGGAATCCTTCTCCGGCGAGGAAGGGAGGGGGGATACTCCCTGATCCCTCAGAGATCTTCTCCCAGAATTGGAAGGGAGATTCTCTGAGGAATCTCCTTCCATCTGAGCTCAATCACAATCTTTAATTTCTGTCCAATCTCTCATGCGAATGCACGAAAGATTTGAGATCCCAACTACCTTCCTTCTCCGGTGAGACGACAGTGGCTGAAGGCTTGCCCTCCACGCACCAGAAGCTCGGCCAACACTTATAAAAGGACCCCCAACCCTCTGCGAATGGCTCAGACTTGTTTTGGCTGTAGAACCCTCCAAGCTTCATCTCTCCTCTCTCCGGCCAAGAAGCCCGCAAACTCCTGTGATTCTTCCTCCTCCCTCTCGTCGCTCTGCTACCATACCAGCAGCAGAGTTCACTCCGCCTCATCCTCTTGCGTCGCGTCACACCAAGCGCACGCCCCCTGACCTCCTCCTCATCGTCGTTATCTCCCTCAGGGCTGTCTTCTCCGACAACGGCACAAACGAGCTGTCTGTCTCCGCTGCCCCCCTTTCACTCCCAACAATCCAGATAAGTTCCCCGTCTTCCACTCTTTCATTTTCCTCACTTTATTTCACACTACACCCCACAACCGTCATTGTCCACCGCCATCTTCCTCATCTCCGGCCACCCTCCGGTGAGACGTTCCTGTCACTCCGCAGCCCCACACGTCTCGCCAACCACCGCATAACCTCTGCCATACTTCACTGAATATCCTCCACTCATCCACAGGCCGCCCACACCACCACACCCACCCCCTGACCAAACCCATCCGTTCGGCCATAGAGCTACCTAGGCACGCACGCCTAGGCCGCCCCGCGGCCTGCCACCTACTGCCTCACCTTCGCCGTGACACGGCGAAGGTCCCCCTATGGTCTGATTGAGCCGCAAGGCCCTTTTTGTGTCATGCAGGTTTCGAGCTCCAGCCACCATTAGCGGTGACACGAGGAGGTTGCACACTTGCTCCAGGTTGAAGGACTTCAAAATTTCAGGTGCAGCAAACTCGGGGAGGTCTTGCGCACCCAGTTGTTCTAGCAAGTGACACCGCGAGACCTGCAGTTGCTGCAATTGGAGTCACGGTCTACTGCAGGCACGCGAGAAAGAGCGGTGAGCATTAGTCCCACCTCGGTAAGTCACAAAGCGCATGAGTACTTTATATTGATTTTGTGCTATTGCTGGGTTGCCTCGAATACACTGGGGTGAGGTCCCTCCTCACCTATCCACGCACCTCGCCCGCGACTTCATCCAGCGGATCTGGTGCCCCAATCCGACTACCCCCTCCTGAGCATTCCTCGCTCACCACACCCACGCCGGTGCGCCTGGACCCAGGCCCGCGACTCGACCTAATAACCTGACTCTAGGAGAGCTTACTGAAGAGAGATTCAGAGAGAGAGAGAGACGCACGGGAAGGGTAGGGGAGTAGGTTTTGTTGCGTGGTGCTTGTGTGCAGGAAGCAGGGACTTAGCCGCTGCAAGTGAAGGAGAAGAAGAAGGAAGGAAGCTCAGCAGAGGGAAAAGAAAGGAAAGGCAGAGAAGAAGAAGCGAAGTCAAAGAAAAGAACTGAAGAAGGAAGAAGAAAGAGATCAAGGGGCAGACAAAGAAGCAAGAAAACAAAGGAAGAAAAAGAAGAAGGCAACAACCTAAGAAGAGGCAAGCCAGGACTTGGCCGTAAGAAGAGAAAGAAAAGGAAGAGGAGTAGAAGCAGCTAAGGTTAAAAAAGAAGAGGAGCAACCAAAGTTGCAGCAGAGCAAATCACCAACAGAAAAGAAGAATTTGAGAAATACTTCAAGACGTCTGATGCAATATCAGACGTCCATTCTTTTTTGAGCAATTTCTTTTTATATCATTCTCATGTCACTTCTATTGAACTAGTCATTTCTTCTTATTTAAAAGTTGTGTTCTCAAGTTTTGGAATACTCAATATTGCTCCCTGTGTTCGACCTCGAATACTTTGATTTTTGAGTTATAAATTTTTATTTGCTTTCGAGGAAAGTTCGTCTATATTACAATGCAATATTTGTTAAAACACGATCTAGCTGCGTTAACAGCCGCCATGCCCGCTGCTCGCGCGTCGCTTCGCCTCCGCATCCTTCAACACAAGCGCACGTCCGCGCGCTCACAGCCATCTAATCAAGAGATCAGACGGCTTAAACCATCCTCGCCCACGCCGCACGTCTGATCGCATGTTGGCGCTATCGCTTGCTTAGCGTCGTCCTATCCTCATCGTGCGGCCCCACTCGCTCCCCCACCCATGCTGCTCCTCAATTTGAGGTGCAGCGCAGCTCGAACGCGTGCCTACTCTTCTCGCAAAGGTGCTGGACCAACGCGCTACGCATGGCTTTGTGTCGCGCGGTGGGTTTGAGCGCGCGGGTCTATAGCCGTTGGATGGGCATCCAACGGTGGAGAATCGTCGATCGGATGAAGAGGAAAGGCAGCGGCGGGTCCTTGGGGCCGGTTGGGCGGCTGAGATGGCGCCACGTGGTGCCATCTTGGTCGTCCATCTTCTGAGTATTGTAGATAGTGTCACGGGTGTCGGATTAGACCAATTTTCACGCCGTTAGGCTGCGATCGTCGATTCGAATCCATCCGTGTAGTCGGATTTGTCGTCTGAGGTGCGGATTAACACTATCTTGGCCCATGATCTTTAGGGTTCCTTGATCTCTATTTGGTGCTACGTATGTCCAATTAGGGCGATCTTGGAGTCATTGAACTCCAATCGTCGCCCTGATCAAATCGTACGGTTGGATCTTTGATCTGAGGCCCCGATAAAAAGTTGCCCTGTCCCTGACCATAAAAAGGGGACAATTACTATACAATTTATACAACTTGATCTAAATGCATGATTATGTATGTTATGCACTATTTATAATGTATGATGCTAATGTGACACTAAGAACATGCATTAATAAACATTTTAGGTTAATCAGATGTATACACATCACCGGGGAGGCAACAGGCTTAATTAACTTGCAATTATTCATTTGTTCATGTTGATTCAAATATATATTTTTTTAGGATTTTGAAATAAAGGGAAATATGCGGGTTTGTTGATAGCGGAAAAACAACTAATATCTATTTTAATAAAGCTAACCCTAAGGTGATCGGTAGAGCCTCTCCCCAAGCTCACCCTAGGCACGTGGAGGCCTAGAGTAAGTATGGAGAGGGAGTGAAACAAATGCTAGGCAAAACTTGTAAAAAACTATGCAACAAAAATTAAGAGGAGGCAGCTTGATTTAATGAAAATTGTCTACACAAAACCTATAGAGGAATGCTTCTGCTCTACTTGAAAATACAAGAAAAATAAAACAAAAATCCTTTAGATAAAAATGGTGAAGAAGAGGGCTTCTTGCTCCAAGCCAAGTAGCTCTTTGACTTGAAAAGACAACTCCTTCCATGAGATGCTACTCCAAATGATGTCCTCCAAGGTGGAAGCTACCACCTTCAATGATCTCCTTCAAGGGTGGGCGTGCACCACCCTTTCTCCTCCTTGCCTAGCCGTCCTCCTAGTGGTGAAGATCCTCCTCCTTCTTGGCATGGCACAAAGGGAAGGAATGGGGAGAAGAAGGCACCAAGGGGATAGGTGATGTTCCCCTTTAATCTTCTTCTCTACTCCTTCTTGACCATAGGTTTAGGTGGAAGTAAAGTGGAAATTATCTAATGGGAGGATGGGAAAATGTGGGTAATTAGGTGGGTATATATAGTGGTGGAGAAGGGGTAGTTGGTGTGGAGGTAATGGGTGGCTAGGACGGAGTTTGGGATGGTGGTTAGGAATCTTAACGTGGAGATCACTTAGCGCCACCTTAAAGGGTGTGATGAGTCCATTTTAATGGACTATTGTTACGCCTAAGTAATTCTATTTTAACATTGTATGTTTGTTAGTAACTACATTAAGTTATAGAATGATTGCATGCATCATTATTTAAGTTTACATCTATTTTATCGCATTCTATAACATAGTATGTAATTATTTTATGTTTCATGCAGGTCCCGCAACAGCACACTCATTACATATTCTCCACTTAATCTATCCATCAAGAATAATCGAGAAGAAGAGGGAGGAGGATCAATGGTGGAAACGAACAGGGGGTGAAAAGATATTTTCCCCCACAAATTTCTCAACCTATGGCCGGCCTCAACAACCTCACCAACAGCACCAGCCATGTTTAGTAAGGGATTTAAAAATCCCTTCACTTGCACCGGGGAGGAGATAAAAGAGAGGATCATCGGTTCTTCTCTATGGGCCTTCCTCCTGGCGGGGAACTATCCTCCTTCTCCACCTTTCCCACCATGGAGAGGACGGGCACTGTGGAACCAAGCGTGCACTGTGCACAACTTCCACCATCCTCTCCATTGCCACCACGCGCGCTCCAACCTCTCCAATGCCATCGCAAACAACCCTCCAGCCTGCACCTGCATCCACAGTCCACCGCTCCCTCCAGCCGCGCCCGCAAGCGTTGCACAGCAAGAAGCACCTTCACGCACTCATCGCCCGCACCCGCGCAGGCAACCCTCTGCCTGCTGTTGTCAACGATTTTGTGCGGATTTAAAGGCGTATTACGTTGTAGTAGAACCGACAAAACGTTTAAACAAATATAAATAATTTTATTACTCGAACAACTAGAGTATCCGAGGTCGAACACAGGGAGCAATCTCAGTACTTTGTAAAACCCAAGAATACAACTGTTAAATGCAAATATAATTGATTCAAAGAGTCTTTAGAAAAAGTAGAATTAGACGTCTGATTTATGTATCAGCCGTCTTAAATGTGATCTTTCTTTCTTTCTTCCTTCTTCTCCTTTCTACTTCTGTATCTTTCCTTCTTCTGCTTTGCCTTTCTGATCTCTTTGCAATCTTCACTTGTCCTTCTTCTTCTTCTCTGCGAAGACTTCTAATCTTTTCTGCTTTCCTTCTCCTGCGAAGGCTTCTTTCTTCTTCTTCTGTCTTCTTCTTTGGCTTGCTTTTCCTTCTTCTGCAGCGGCCAAGTCCTTCTCCTGCTATCAGCCTGCCTGCACAGGAGCAAAACCTAACCCTTCTCCCTCTACCCGCGCGTCTCTCTCTCTCAAGCAATTCACTCTGAGCTGCTCTCCCAGAGCCACAAGCATAATCGGGTCGGATCGTACCCGGGACCAGGCGCACCTGAAGGTGGTGTGATGCGCGAGGAGTGCGTAGGTCTAGGTCGGGTCGGATCCGCCAAGTCCGCGTGGTCAGGCCGCGGACGAGGCGGGTGGGGTCAGTGAGGGACCTCACCCCTGTGCTTACTAAGGCGATAAGAGTATATAACAAAAACAGTTTATAGTGTTCCTGAGGTTTGTAATCCCACGATGTGGGACTAAAGGTTTCGTCCTTCCCTCACGCGCGCCCGCAGACTCTCGTGTGCAATTGCCCACGCTGAAGGCCCTGCTGGTGCTCCTCGCTGAACTCAGTCACCTCACGACACTTGCGAGAGCCTGCTGCACCTGCCGCCTAGGAAGCCTGATGCCTGCTGCTGCTCCAAGCTTCCTGCTGCTTCGGCTGTTAATGGCGGCCGGGGCGTTCACCTGAGATTCCACAGAACGTCCTATTGGCCCAATCAGAATAGCTGGAAACCTTCGCCGTAGCACGGCGAAGGCGGTGGGTGATGCTGCAGGTTGCCGGTCGGCCTAGGCGTGCGCACCTAGGTCAACCTGTGGCCGGAGATGGTGGGTTGGTCGGGGGGTGCTTGTAGAGGTCTGGAGTGGCTGTGATGGGGTGGAATGGGTTCCTGGTGGTGAGGCGAAACTCACGAGGTGGTTGGTGAGCCGTGTGGAGTGGCGGAGTGGTGTGGGCGGCTCGCCGGAGTGCGGTCGGAGGCGAGGAAGATGGAGGCGGTTAGGTACTGTCGAGGGGTAATCAAGTAAAATAGTTGGGGGAAAAGAGAGAGGAGAGGGTGGAGAACGTATCTGGGGTTGTCTAGAGGGAAGGGAGGCGGCGGAGAGGACGGCTCGTAACTGCCGTCGTCGGGGAAGAAAGACCCTGAGGGAGGAAGCGGCGACGAAGACGAGGTCAGAAGCGCGCGCACGGGGTACGGCGCGACGCGGGAGGAAGCGGCGGAGAGGACTCTGCTGCTGGTATGGCAGCAGAGCGACGAGAAGGAGGGGAGGAGGTCGCCGGAGCTTGTGGGTCGTTTGGCCGGAGATGGGAGAGGGAGGAATTTGGAAGGGATCTCCGTCAAAATCAAGCTTAGCCTCTTCGGCCGGAGTTGTGGGTTCTTATATAGGCACTGGACTGGGTGTGCAGGGCGTGAAGGGCACGTAATTGCCTGAGGTTGGTCGCCGAAGATGGAAAGGAGTTAGGATACCCAAATCTCTCGTGCATTCGCACGAGAGATTGGGTTCACACCAGCGATTGTAATTGACTTTATAAGGAAGGGAATTCCTTAGAGAATCCTCCTTCCATTTCTGGGAGGGAATCTCTGAGGGATTAGAGAGTAATCCCTCTCCGAACCTCGCCGGAGCTCGGTTCTGCCCTAGCAATGGTGGCAGGACCGGTTTGCAAAGGAGGCGAAGAACCTAGGGGGTTCTCTGCAACGGTATTCAAAAGATAGGGACCAATTTGTGATTTGGGTGTACTAAATTACAAAGTAGGTCAAGATGACCTCTCCTTAGGTCCAAATTTTGGTACAAACCTAATTTGGACCTAAGGAATCCAAAGGTGAAGTTGGATTTTAGGTTTGACCTCGTTTGACTGGACATTTTGCGTAAAAACCCAAATTAGGTTAATTGAAGAGCTAGGACCCTAATCTAGGTCAAACTAGGTTCCAAAGGCCAAATTAAGTGTTCTAAACCCTAGAGTATGTTTTTCCATGATTTGTAGAGGGTTTACTTGCTTTTTGTTCTGACCGGAACCTTGTTAATTTAAGCGGGTCTGTTTTAGGGTTACCAAGTGTCATTTAGTTCTTAGATTGCACATGAACCCATTTCTGATTGACTCAACCTACTTTTTATCTCATTTAGACCATTTGACCTATGTTTTGCCTCTGAGAAATCCCATTTTTGTACTGCAATGGTAAAATTACAGTTTTAACCTTTATTTCATGTTTTCTTCTCAAAGCACTTGTTCCTTCAGTTAGGCCTTCTTCTAGGTTATGTAGGAGCTTTTATCTTCTTTATTGGGCCAAAATGAGCTAGTTATGGCTCATGATGAGGCTCTCATCACCTGTCCTTGCATGCCTGCAGGCACCCGCTCCAGCACCACCAGGCACTCGCAGGCATCGCACCTTCTCCACTGTAGAGCGCACCTTCGCACGTCCCTCTCCAGCGCCAGACCCGCATCCCACCTGCCAGACCTGCACCAACATAGCGCCTCCACCTTGCGCACCCGCCATCGCCCGCAAGCCTATTCAGGCGCATTGCCTCACCCGCGCCCCTCTAGCGCTTGCCCTTACACTTGCGCGCACACCCTGCAGCTTCACTAAGCCCCTCTGCTGCACCACAGGCGCCACGCCACCGCAGGCCACTCCAGTTATGCCCTGCACCACACGCCATAAGCACACCCCCATAGGCGAGCCCCCTCCAGCGTTCTACCGCGCCCAGCAGTCACACGCAACCACCACCGCCGGTCCCTCTCTGTGCAACATTGCCACAACCTCCACGCAGAAGCAGCGCTTCATCTCTTCTCCACGCACGGTTCATCTCCTTCGACAGAACCCAACGCCGGCGTTCTTCTCCTCCGCAGGTCGGCTGCCACCGACCTCCTCGCGATGTGCCGCTGCCGCCATTATGAAGCACTCGTTGAGACACATCTCTACGTATGACCTCGCCATCAGCCGTCGACCCACGCTTGCGCACGGAAGAGAGGCAAAAACCTCTATTTTTGATTCAATTAGAAATTACAGGATATGCCATTGTCAAAGTTCCTAATCATTTATTTACCAAATTAATATATTAAGGTGAATTTGCATGCATATCTCTCTATTCTTTATAAATTGCTTCTAATTGAGTATTTCATGAATGAGATAATAGCATGCCACATTGATTTTCTCAAATAAGGAATGTTATCCGAGAAATTGGTAGTTACCTTGATTATCATTACCAAAATCATTAGAATATTATATTGTGGTAATATTGCATATAAACCCCTGCAGTTTTAATTAATTACTTAGAATGAGAATTCATGAGGGTAACAAGTTGCACTAAGGAACATGCATACCCACTGAGATTCCCTAATAAACAAGACACTATTCGCTAGTTTAAATAGGCTAATTCCTCCCTGTGGAGATGACCTAACTCTTCGTGGTCAGATTCTGAAAATTAAAATGTTTTGAAAAGCAATTTTCTACCACGCGATTAAATACAACAACACATCATTTTATGTTAGAGTTTTCAACGAAAACGAAGGTCGCACTTTCAAGGTGCAAGTGGGGGTAGTTATAGGTTGAATCTACCCCTTGGTGGATGTCCATGGTGGAGGGGGTGCCTCCATTTTGGTGCTAAAATGGTGTTCTAGAAGGGGGGCAATTTTGGAGGGAAAATGGAAGGTGGAGATGGCTTTAGGCTTAGGTGTAGGGTGGACATTAGGGCATTTTTGGAGGGAAAATTTGGCGCCAAAAAGGGGGGTAGTTAGGGTGGTTTTGGCGCCAACTTCTTGGTGCCCTTTGGTGGTGGTGCCAACTTGGAGTGGATGGAGCTAGATTAGGTGAGCTTTAGGTAGGGCTTAGTTGGTGGAGCTAGTTAGGTAGAGTTTTAGGGTGGCAAATGCCAAGGGAGCAGGAACCTAGCTAAGCTAAGCTAACTTAGCTAGTAATGGAGTAGAGGAGTAGGCAATGGGAGCTAGGGTTTGAGGAGAGGAGCTGGACAAAAGAAGTCTGGAGTTGAACTGAAGCTAGCAGCTGCTGAAGAGGATGGCATGGAGCTACTTTAGCTGGCTTAGCTTGCTAGTTCTTTACTAGCTGCTAAGCCAAACTAAAGTAAGCTGGCTTCTGCCACAAGGAGATGAGGTGAGCTTGGTCTGGTGCTCCTGGGGAGGATCAAGCTGGTTGAGGTAGCTAAAGTAGCTTAGCTCAACTGAGTTGAGCTAAGCTGAGTACCTGGGAGCTGGACTTGAGCTTTTTGAGCTGAAATGAAGTCATCTTCAGGTGGCTGGAGTTGAGTGGAGCTGGATGTAGCTGGTCCTGAGCTGAGGTTAACTCTAGTTAACTCAGCTGAGTTAGCTAGAGCTCCCTGTGAACTGATGGGAGCTGAGATGAGCTAGACTCAGCTAAGTTGAGCTGGATCTGAGCTAACCTGAGCTCGGGTGAGCTAAGATAAGCTCTCTTAAGCTACCATTCAGCTAAGATGAGCTAAATGGAGCTAGAATGATCTAACCCTAGTTCAGGTGAGCTGAATTCCAGCTATGGTGAGTTGGATCAAGCTGAGTTCCAGTTAGTGAGAGCTTCTCCTTCACCAGTTGCCTTCCTGAGTGCTAAGGTTCTAGGGATCTGGCAATCTGTATATCCCTAACACTTACAAAAGCACATTAAAAAGACAACGAAAAGTGTAATGCATACCTAACCTAATTCATGCCTAAATGCAACCCAAAAAACCCATTTGCGGAGCAAAATCCTAAGAGCTAGGTTTGTTTTAACGCATAAGAATGATGATAAACTATCGTTTATCAAGTAGTATTACTTGGTGTATCTAACAAAGGAAGAGTTCCCCTCTATTTATAGAGGCCCTTAGAAGGGTTTAGAAGGCCTTAGAAGGCTTCAGTAGCCGTTGGGAATAAGTCCAAGCCAAATCAAGTCGAAATCGGGGTCATTTATTATTCTGACAGAGTAATAGACGTCTGGTTTTAAGGTTAGACGTTTGGGTCATCATTCGATCTAGGGGTTCGTCGACTGATCTAGAGGAATGAACCTTTTGGATGGGGTTGGATCAAGGCGGATGTCTAAGATTCAATTTTAAGACGTCTAATTCTAAACGGGTTGTGTTCCTGTTTTGTCTAGACGTAAACAGGGTTCTAGGATTTAGTTGCTCAAACGACAGGTCGGACGTTTGTCAAGATGTTTACACGTCTGCAAAGGTAATTTTCTGTTGGAATGGATTTCCCGAGGTCAGATGACTATAATCATCTGACAAAAAGTGATTTGGGATAGATTGTGGCCTAACATCTATTTATCCGATGTCTAGGATGCTCTACGGACGTCTAAAAGTAGATGCAAATTTAATTAACTCTTAATCCTCTACGATAAAGGTCTGACCATCCAACGGTCCTATTGTTGGACATCTGGCAAGGTCCTCAAACGTCGTGTAAGATGTTTAAACTATGAGCTGGATGTCTGAAGGTGGCAGACAGGGAGTTGGTTACCAACCTAAGTATTTTGGACGTTTAGACAAAAGGTCAGACATCTTAAAAGTCAAGATCAGACATCTGATGTACAGATTGGATGTCTGATCTAGCTGTCTGAAGCCTATTTTGGTTTTCTATTTTTTCTAAGTGTTTGACTAAGAGTCCTAGTAAGTGGTAAGGTTTTGTAGGACTAAGGTAGGGTACTTTGGACTCTTTACAGGAACCTAAAGAATAGAAGAGCAAAGTACAAGAA
Organism: Thalassia testudinum; assembly: GCA_037157565.1. NCBI lineage: Eukaryota > Viridiplantae > Streptophyta > Magnoliopsida > Alismatales > Hydrocharitaceae > Thalassia > Thalassia testudinum. The sequence goes on from JAZHRO010000013.1 coordinate 21,363,548, forward strand.
AGATAAATACAAGAATACAAAATACAAGAAATAATGTTTCTATCATATTCTTCATCTCCTTCATTCTTTAAGCTTTTGCTCCAAGCGAAGCTCCTTCTCCTCCATCAAGCTCCTCCAATCCACCATGGGCACGAGCTTGAAGTCCTTCACACTTGTATCCATTTCCATTTTTCCTGAAACTTATAAAACCAAATGCAAATGTTAAATCACAAGTGTTTTGTTATCATCAAAATCAACGATCGTGGTGCCCTTGCACCAACATATTCATCCTCAAAATGTGTGAACATCTTGGTCATTTAAGTTCATTTAACCTTTAATTAATCCCTGATCAATCCCGTGGTTAGTCTGCATTTATGATGAGATGGTAAAATAGCAGAATTAACCCTATTTTCTTGTCTTCCTCTTAAATCATCTCAGCACGGGATTATGATCCTTAGACGATCATTAAGGAGCATTTAACACTAGATTCTGACTAATTTCAGTTAGTTATGACGAATGATGGTGTTACCATTAGTTGGTAATTTGGTAACATGGAGAAGCAAGAAGCAGAGTGTAGTGTCTCACTCTAGTGCAGAGTTAGAGTATAGAGCATGGCATAGACAGCTACTGAGCTTGTGTGGGTTAGATCTATGTTACTTGACTTACATGTCAAGATTGAGGAGCCCATGGAGATGAGATGTGACAACAAAGCAGCTACCTACGTAGCCAACAATCCCATGTTTCATGAGCATACGAAATATGTAATGATTGGTTGTCACTATACCAAAGACCTGATCCAAAGAGGACTTCTTTTCACTACACTTGTTGCTTTAGAGAACTAGACCACAGACATGTTTACCAAACCTCTCTCTAGATCAGCTTTCGAGGCTTGTAGTGACAAGCTAAGCATGATAGATATATATACTCTAGCTTGAGGGGGAGTGTTGAACTTTCCTAGTTTATTTTATATTGAGTAGGGACTACTTGTTAGTTTCTTTTCTATCTGGTTTCTTATGAAATTTTCCCTAACACCTCTCTCTATATAAAGAGGTGTAGGGTTTCTATGATGAATAAGCTTCCTCATTATTTCCCACTATATTGGCAGCATCATCTCGCTGGAAAAAATTGTGAATTATTCCACTCTTCCATGCCTTTCTATCAGCCTCCTTTAGATCAGCACCTTAAAAAGCTTCAAAGCTTCATGATTGTTAGGCACCATTCTTTTCCAACAATAAAAGAGCCAAGGATCCCCCACACATTTATAGACTCCCCATTTCCCATTGATGTAAGCACATTTACACTACTAAAAATGTTTATTTTTGCATGTTCTTAAACATAGGATTGCATTTCATGATATAAATATTGCATAACATGCATCATCTTGCATTTAGAGTAGTTTGAATAAAATGGAGGTTAATTGTCTCCTTTTATGTGCTTGGACAGGGTAAATAATTTATCGGGACCTCGGATCAAAGATCCAACCATATGGATGCGATCACGGCGGCGATTGGAGTTCAACGACTCCAAGATCGTCCTAGTCAGGCATCCGTAGCATCAGATAGTGATCGGGGAACCCTAGAAGATCAAGGGCCAGGATGGTAAAAATTCACACTTCAGGTGACAAATCCGACCACATGGATGAATTCGGATCGACGATCGCAGCCCAACGATGCAAAAATCGAGTCAATCCGACATCCGTGGCACCATCTACAACTTCCAGAAGATGGACGGCCAAGATGGCTCCACGTGGAGCCATCTCGACCGCCCAAACGGCCGCACGCATTCTACGAAGGCCCCGCACCCACTCGCTCTCCGCCGTTGGATCTTGATCCAATGGCTGTGGTCGGCCGTGCCTAAAAGCGTCCGCTCGACCATCCGCGCCCATAGCGCAGCGGTCGAGCGCGCTTTCGCGAGCGGCGGGCGCGAGTTCGAGCCGCAGCGAGGGGCTGGAAGGCGCAGGCAATTGAGGCGCGTGGAGCGTCAGATGGAGATCCAACGGCTGCGCGCGCTCGATAGCGCCGACACGCCATTACACGCGCGGCATGGACGCGCGATTGCACGTGGATGGGCGCGTAGCGCAGCGGGTGATGGCGTGAATTAAGCCGTCCGATCTTGCGATCGGACGACTGAGATTCAAAGGACGTGGGAAGCCGTTGCGCGCGCGGGCAGCTTAAGCGGCGCGCGTGGGCGCAGAAGCTACGCCCACGTTGGGGGCTTTAGTGACAGATTTATCCGTCACTAAAGACCCCTCATTTATTATTTTGAAGTTGTAATGTCCATTTTGCCCCCACTCCTTGCAACTATAAAAGGAGACCCCCTCCATACGAAATTCCCATCCCTTCCTTCTCCTCTCTACCCCTCCAAAGCTCAAGAGAAGCTTGTCCCACGCCCGGGATGCTTCTCGCGAGATAAAGTCCAAATTTTTGTTCCCCTTCGGAAGTGGATCCCGCGACGACGACGGCGTGCTGCTTCGTTCCCGTTCTTCTGCTTCGTCCTGCTTCGTTCCCCTTCGTCCAGGCATCGTCCCATCCGGCTCGTCGTCCAAGCAACCGTCGAGGAGGATTTCTCTCTCCTTATTCTTTTTACTGCTTTCTAGTATAGATTTACTGCTTTCTAGTGTAGTTTTGCTCGTCCTCCAAGCAATCGTTGAGGAGGATATTTCTCCCTCCATTCTTTTAATGCTTTCTAGAGTAATTGTTTTATGCTTTGTAGTTGTGAGAGTGAAATGAACAATCTCCTTAATGATAAATTCCTTGTTTATTCTACATCTCATTTTGATTTCTCTGTGTAATATTCTCTTTCTCTCTTACTCTCTCTCTCTCTTCTATTTATTGTAAATAATTAGATAGTTTTAAATTGAATTATTCCGTGACAAATAAAAAGAAAAGCGTAGTTTTTAAATCAAATGTCCGCCTCCCTGTATTTGACCCGGAATTTCAATTTCGGTATAAATTTTATTTGTTGAACACGAGTTCTTCGCTTTCGAACTACAACGACAGGTTTTTCAAAACCAAACACGTTAGCGTAGCGATTCGTAAACATTCAACATTTTGGGGCCGTTGCCGGGGAACGATTCGTTCAACATTTTGGCATCGTTGCCAGGGAGGTGACGATCTTTGATTTCTCTTCGCATTTTGTAACTTACAAATCATTTACTTCACTTTTCTCCTTTCTTATTGTAATTGCAGGTACTCTTTTGAGACGAGCAAAAGCGATAGATTGGAGTAAAGTGCTGTGGAAGGTTTTGTAAGTTATCCCCCATTCTTTCCCCCTCCATATATTTCATTCTCCACATTGAATCCAAATTCCAATTAACCTAGGTGTTTGCATAAATCCTAGGAATAGTTTGGTTGTTTGGATTCTCACTCACATTCATTCCACCTTCACTTATATAAAAAATATATATATATAACAAAAAGATAATTTTGTGGGGCAATTTTCAACTAACACACAACGTGCACCCACATTCAAAGGCACTTAACCAAATTGATTTGTTTCTACTCAACCGAGTTCTGATTTGTGGAACTGGTACACATAAAGCAACACATAAAAGAGTAGAAATCATTCTAGGTTAACCATCTTTGTGTGCCTAACTTAGTGGTGCATATGTGGCCAGTTGTTTGAGTTGTTTGGGCCGCATCACTTCAATTAAAATCAACCCATCAAGTAGCTGCCACTTAGGTTCAACTCTTAGGGATTTACCAGGCACTCCACATTCTTTTTAAGCCTTAAAGGAAAACATCTTCACCCTTGCTTGTAAAACTTGGTGTGCCAATGAAACTTGTTTGAAAAAACCTAAAGTTGAATCCTAAAAGCTACTAAGCAAGATTTGAACCTTAAAATTCACCACATCAAAAATAATCTTACTTGAGAACCACTGGTTGTGCACGCACACACAAATCAATCAATCATTGAGGGCACAACCCATTTAAAGGGCCCATCACATTCCAAAGCACATTCAAACCTAGCCCTAAATAAAACAGAGTAGACGTTGGCCTTAAGGATTGAACTCGCTCTTCAGAACTCAGAACGAGATTATTTTCGATTAGTCTGTTTCTACTGTTCAATTTGATGTCTAGCTAGGGGAGCAGAGTCAAACGATCGCGGCTGGGGGGTACACTAGGAACCGGAGGCGCAGGCCAAAGGAAGAACCTTCTTCCTAGTCCCTCCTTCTAACTGGTTGGATTGAACAAACAGAAATAGATCAAATCGTTCCTTTATCTCAAGACGGGTTTTGGGAGTCTATAGGTCTGTAGGCTAACCCATTTAAGGATAGGTTTGATTGTTTGTATTGCAGGGTACCTTTCTTCCTCCCGTATCTCATGAATCCTTTCACATATTTCACGCATTCCCTCTCTTTCCCTCCTGTTGTGAATTATCCCCAACATGACGATTATCCCAACTCATATTGTAATCAACCATCAGTTAATTGGGATAATTCAGATTGGGGATACAATTCCGGACCCCCGTGTTTACGGTCTAACCCTGAACACTTTTATTTTGATTTCTATCCTTCTCAGAGCTACATCGATTATAGATCGTCTTCCTTTCCTGAACAACCTAATACGATCTACAATCAAAAAAGATACACCGATCCTTACCCATCCTCTGATTTCACTGCCTTTAGGTCATCACCATCTTTTCAACAATCTGAAATGACCTATTATTGGGAAGGGTATAACGAATCTCAATTCGTTAATTCCCCTGCATTGAGCCCAAACCCGCCCAACCCTGAACTAACTCATTTGGTTCAGGTTAACCAGGTTCAAGATAAAGTTCTGGCTAACTTGAGGAATATCATTCAATCTTTAGAAGTTCAGCCAATACCTTGCATTGAGAGATTGGAGCCCCTGATTGAAATGATTTATGATTTGAATAAGTCTTTGTTGGATTGGCTCAAGGATGTTAAGGATAAGAACCCGGGTGAGTTTCTACTTGGGAAATTAGCGAAATTGAGGATGAGATCCGTGGTTGCTTTGATTCAATCTTGGAATAATTCCCAGGATGAACCCTCTTCAGGAAAGCCAATGACAGAACCCACTCAAGCACCTGTTGGGGGACACGTGTTACGAGGCTGACCAGATTGAACTAAAGCAATCAATTAAGGATGATCTGATTTCTTCACCTGAGATCCCTGAGCCGGGTTACGAGGAAACGTATGTCTCTGGGGAACACAAAGTGATAACTGATTTTGGGACATACATTGATACGGATCCTAATGGTGAAGATTCAAGTTGCAAATTCTCACGTGAGTTTTTTGAACACGATTTCTGTGGGACGATTGGGCCTGAGGAATCTGATAGATCATTTGATAGCCCAATAACTGAGGAAACTGATCTTATTAGGGCATACATTACGGATCCAGAATCGTATTTTCTAGAGGAATCAATTCAATACCCTGATTATCAGTTACACCCTGTTGAGCTTATTGATGATTCTAATTCTGAGATAATTAGACCCAAGTCAATTTTGATTCTGCCACATCATTTAGACTTGGGGATTTCAGACGGGGTAATGAATATACAAGAGGTCCTGGAATTTGATATGCTGAATAAGGAGGATAGGAGCTGGGAAGTTCTGATTGGGGAAGTTAATTTTGGAGGAAATGGAAGATTGGGTCGAAGGGTTTCTTTTAAGCTGAAACCATCAAATCAGAACCCTCACGACATTTGTTTCGAGGATGTTCAACTCAAGCACACATTCAACGATTATCCTTTTGAGCTTCAATTCTCTGTAACCCGACTTTTTGGTCTTGGGTTGCATCCTCATAAATCGCAGGCCCGACCCCGCTTGCATTCTGATTTTAGGTTTTGGGTAATTTTTATCCAGAGCATAAGATATTCTCGATTTATGGATAAATAGAGGATTCTTCTGTTTATTTTAATTCTGACATGCACTTGTGAATTCTTCATTTCTTTTCTTTGTATAGTGTGCCTAGCTGAAGGCACTAAACTCAGCTCATATACAGTTCTTTTTAATTTTTCATCTCGGAGCGAACCTGACATTCACGCAATTCAGGTGCTTTCTTCGCTTTTCCACTCTGTTTTATTCTTTTTAATACAATGAGGACATTGCATTAGATAGGCATGGGGGGGTGGATATTTATCTCTGAATTCGTTTGTCAGCTCCGTAGATTTATTTTATTCTCTTTTATATAAAAAAAATCGAAATTAGGAAAGAGAATTTGGGTTTAAGAAAATTTTCAATCTTAAGAAATACTACATTAAGATCTGAACACAAAGACCCTTCAGGTCTTTGAACTTAATTAGCCTGTGTATCCACTAAAATGTGGATTTGTCTTTGAGTCCTCGCCATCTTAATTCTATTATAATTGGAATAAATAAGTTTGGGTGATAAGTACACGACTTATCAACTCTCCCTCTGATTTGAGGAAATTTTGAGTCTTAAGCATCTACACACTTTGCACTGACTCGTTGTTCGGTGATTTTAACGGAAATTGGGTAGCTAATAAACTTTCTACGGTGATATGGCTGGCAAGTTATCATGGGTAACAGCCCATAGGTTGGTTGTCCAGAGCCCAGTCACTGGACCTTTCTCTTTTTGCTGCCTTTAGGTAAATCTTAGACCAGGGAAGCCACCTACCTAAAAATAAATAAAAGAAAAGAAAAGAAAAAAAAATCAAAAAGAAAAGGAGAAAAGAAAAGAAAAGAAAAAAAAGGAAATAAGCCACACTTCGCCCCACGAGTATGGCTGACAAGTTGTCGGTGGTAACAGCTCATCGACCGGTTGTCTAGAACCCAGCTCAGTAAATGCACTAAAATTTCCCCAAACACTTAGGAAGAAGAGGAGAAGTAGAATAAACCGGGGAGATATACACTGGATTCACCCTTGTGTTGACCCCGTAAAAAATAAAAGTAAGGAGAAAGCTACCGGTTGTAAAGATACACCTTTAGGCAGAAGTCTTTTTTTTGAGGTCACCTAGAGGCGTAGAAATCCGAAGTCTGTTTTAATTGCCAGTAAACGAGTATATCACAATCACAATAAGATGTTTAAAGCTTAGGGTTCTCATCAAATCTTAGGTAAGTTGAATGGCCGTAGAAAGCCACTCTTAACCCCTAAAATTTGAAAATCCAAAAAAATTAGAAAAGAGTAAAAAGAGAAAAAGAAATTTTTCTTTGAATAAGGCGAGGGTTTGAGGCGGTCTGCATTTTGGCTGATACTCGGGAGCTGCTGTGTCTTTGAAAGTTCAGTTCCTAAGTAGACAATTTCTTAATGATTGAAAATAACTCAGGTCCAAATAATCCAACCTAATTCTTTTATAAATAGCATATAGTTTTTGCTAGGGACTAACAAAAGATAGGCATGGGGGTATGATGTAAACACATTTACACTACTTAAAATGTTTATTTTTGTATGTTCTTAAACATAGGATTGCATTTCATGATATAAATATTCAATAACATACATCATCTTGCATTTAGAGTAGTTTGAATAAAATGGAGGTTAATTGTCTCCTTTTATGTGCTTGGATAGGGTAAATAATTTATCGGGACCTCGGATCAAAGATCCAACCGTATGGATGTGATCAGGGCGGCGATTGGAGTTCAACGACTCCAAGATCGCCCTAGTCAGGAATCTGTAGCATTAGATAGTGACTGGGGAACCCTAGAAGATCAAGGGCCAGGACGGTAAAAATCCACACTTCAGATGACAAATTCGACCGCACAGATGAATTCGGATCGACGATCGTAGCCCAACGACGCAAAAATCGAGTCAATCCGACATCCGTGGCACCATCTACAACTTCCAGAAGATGGACGGCCAAGATAGCGCCATGTGGCGCCATCTCGGCCTCCCAAACGGCCGCACGCATTCTACGAAGGCCCCACACCCGCTCGCTCTCCGCCGTTGGATCTTGATCCAACGGCTGTGGTCGGCTACGCCTAAAAGCGTCCGCTCGACCATCCGCGCCCCATAGAGCAGTGGTCGAGCGTGCTTTCGCGAGCGGCAGGTGCGAGTTCGAGCCGCAGCGAGGGGCTGGAAGGCGGGGGCAATTGAGGCACGTGGAGCGTCAAATGGAGATCCAACGGCTGCGCACGCCCGATAGCACCGACGCGCTATTACACGCGCGGCATGGACGCGCGATCGCACGTGGATGGGCGCGTAGCGCAGCGGGTGATGGCGTGACTTAAGCCGTCCGATCTTGCGATCGAACGGCTGAGATTCAAAGGACGTGGGAAGCCGTTGCGCGCGCGGGCAGCTGAAGCGGCGCGCGTGGGCGCTGAAGCTACGCCCACGTTGGGGGCTTTAGTGACGGATTTATCCGTCACTAAAGACCCCTCATTTATTATTTTGAAGTTGTAATCTCCATTTTGCCCCCACTCCTTGCAACTATAAAAGAAGACCCCCTCCATACGAAATTCCCATCCCTTCCTTCTCCTCTCTACCCCTCCAAAGCTCAAGAGAAGCTTGTCCCACGCCCGGGATGCTTCTCGCGAGATAAAGTCCAAATTTTTGTTCCCCTTCGGAAGTGGATCCCGCGACGACAACGGCGTGCTGCTTCGTTCCCGTTCTTCTGCTTCGTCCTGCTTCGTTCCCCTTCGTCCAGGCATCGTCCCATCCGGCTCGTCGTCCAAGCAACCGTCGAGGAGGATTTCTCTCTCCTTATTCTTTTTACTGCTTTCTAGTATAGATTTACTGCTTTCTAGTGTAGTTTTGCTCGTCCTCCAAGCAATCGTTGAGGAGGATATTTCTCCCTCCATTCTTTTAATGCTTTCTAGAGTAATTGTTTTATGCTTTGTAGTTGTGAGAGTGAAATGAACAATCTCCTTAATGATAAATTCCTTGTTTATTCTACATCTCATTTTGATTTCTCTGTGTAATATTCTCTTTCTCTCTTACTCTCTCTCTCTCTTCTATTTATTGTAAATAATTAGATAGTTTTAAATTGAATTATTCCGTGACAAATAAAAAGAAAAGCGTAGTTTTTAAATCAAATGTCCGCCTCCCTGTATTTGACCCGGAATTTCAATTTCGGTATAAATTTTATTTGTTGAACACGAGTTCTTCGCTTTCGAACTACAACGACAGGTTTTTCAAAACCAAACACGTTAGCGTAGCGATTCGTAAACATTCAACATTTTGGGGCCGTTGCCGGGGAACGATTCGTTCAACATTTTGGCATCGTTGCCAGGGAGGTGACGATCTTTGATTTCTCTTCGCATTTTGTAACTTACAAATCATTTACTTCACTTTTTTCCTTTCTTATTGTAATTGCAGGTACTCTTTTGAGACGAGCAAAAGCGGTAGATTGGAGTAAAGTGCTGTGGAAGGTTTTGTAAGTTATCCCCCATTCTTTCCCCCTCCATAGATTCATTCGCCACATTGAATCTAAATTCCAATTAACCTAGGTGTTTGCATAAATCCTAGGAATAGTTTGGTTGTTTGGATTCCACGGCGAATTTGAGGTGGAGCGGAGGAATCCTAGGGTCGACGCCTTTGTCAGAGGTGCGAAAGACCACAGCGAATTTCCTCGGCTACTTAAGGTGGATGGAGGAAATCGGAAGATGAAATGGGGGTTCGCCGGAGGTTTTAGAAGAATAGCCTATCGAAGTCGGCTTCGGTGTTAGAAGAGGGAAGGGAGCCAACTTGCTAAAATCAGAGGTGAGAGGGGGTATTTATAGCATTTTGCGGCGAAGAGAGGGGCGGGGTCTGGCCGAAGAAGAAGCTCAAGGAGCTTAACCTCCGTTGTCGTCTCCGAGGACGGTGAGGTTAACTCCCACTGAAAAATAGGATTTTCGGTTAATCCAGACCGATGGATCAAGTGGAGGTGGTGAGCGCAAGCTGCAAGAGCTTGGGCAAAGAGGAATAATGTCGTCAAGACGGTGATCGCGCGGTAGGATGACTCTCTGCCACCAGCCGTTCGTTTGGCTGGAGAAGAAGAAGAAGAGGGATCTAAAAGTAATAAAACCTAAAGACCTATGTGAGAAATAAGGACTCGACTGTAATGAAAATTAAGGACTAAAATGTAAACCTAGGTTTTGAAGGTTTATTTTAATTTAAATCTTTTTCGACTTTTTATATATATTAGTAAATAAGGTAAATATTATGTTTACACCTTGAATTTACATCTTTGACCTTTTTAGATTAATTTATTAGATTAAGTAAAATTACTTAAGTTATTACATACTTAGTTATACATTATATTTAAGTTACTTATCTTATTAATTAAGGAAATGATTAGTATGATTTCAAGTCCAATTATTATCTAAATTATTAATAATGTTATTTGAATGATAAAATGTCATTTTAAACTTATTTTAAGGTCCTTAACTAAATATACATTATTCTATAATTAACCCTCATATATTCATAACCTTAGGTAATTAACTAGGAAGACTAGTTAATTAGGGGTAATTAAAGATTATGATGAGTGTCTCATCAGTTCTTTGAAAACAAATTAATTGACATTAAAAACGTTGGAATGAAAGCTAAAGAACTTTGCAAAAGAACACTCCTTGCTTATGACAGGGACTTTATTTTCCAGCCTGGTACCTTTGTGGACATTGTTATTACAAGTAACTCCTTTAATTTTGCCTGATTTTCTCCATCCAACAATGGGCAGCCAGGATATAGTTCATCATTCTTCATAGGCCCCATAGAAATAATGTTCAAAAGCTGCTGCTCCTCCTTCCCCATTCCATTGCTGAAGAGAATCCTTGATTTCACATAGTTAATTTTCTAGCCTGAACACCATTCATATTCCTTTAATAACTCCTACAATTTGATTGCTTCCTCCACTTTGGCTTTTGCAAATAGTATCGTGTCATTAACAAACATCAAGTGAGTGATAGGCTGAGTTTCTATGCAATCTATACTCAGAAATGCAGTTATCATGCATAGCATAATCTAATAGTCCAAAGAGATATTCTGAACATAAAATATATATGTATGGCGAGTGGGGACAACCTTGTCTGATTCCCCTAGAAGGCACAATAACCTTAGTTGGGGCGCCATTAATTAACACTTGAAAAGAAGTTGTGATAATACATGACATGATCAAATTCACAAGATTATAAGGAACATGTAATTGGATTAAGCAAAAATAAATAAAGACTCCTAGGTATCACCTCCATACAGTACAAATAATTATTAGCATGTATTAATTTCCCAAATTCGTCAGCCACATCATGCCATCACAACTTGTTGATGGTAACACCATCATTCATCATAACTAACTTAAATTAGTTGGAATGAAGAAATAAATACTCCTAAATAATCGCTTGAGGACTATAATTCCACTCTGATATGTTTTAAGAAGAAGAAAATAGGGCTAATTTTGTTGTTTTAACAGCACATCACAAATGTAGATTAATCATGAGATTACTTAAGAGTTAATTAAATTTTAAATGAACAGAAAAGACCAAGAAGTGAGTTCACACTGACAGTATCAAGATTTCATGCATTTCAAGGACGAAAACAGGACTAAAAATCCTAATTATTAACCCTACTTGAATTGAAAGGTTTCTGGTCAAGATAAAATTAATATAAACCTCCTAAAATTCATAAAAAAATATTCTAAGAGGTTTGATACCATTGGTTTGACCTTTTGTACCCATTTTGACCAAGAATAGATATTCAGATGGGAATTTGCCTTAATTTAGACTTCTGTGCAATTTGCCCAGTCAAAATGTGGTCAAACTCAAATACAAGTTTACCATTAGATTCCTTGGATCCAAATTAGGTTAAGACCAAAATTTGGACCCAATCAGAGTCCGTCTTGACCTAGTTTGCAATTTAGTCCCTAAAATCTCTATTTCTTACATTAGACCCCCAGGTTTCAAGTTTCTCACAAATGGTCCCCTAACTTTCTCATATTCCTTGCATTTTGGTCCCTACCGCCATTAGAGGTGTGAACAGAGTCAACCGAAGCTGCAACAGACTTTGACCAACTCAAAACATCATTAAATCAACACCAAATCCCACTAAATTTTGTTGGATTGTTGTTAACACGATAGAGAATCAAATCAACCTCATTTCAGAGGTTGAGATTGATCTTGGAGCTCAAGTGAGCTTGAGAAAATTGTGGAATTTGGGTTCCCTAATCTTCGACCAATTGAGCAACTTTTTCTAATTAGATCTCAATTTTGAGCTCTATTTAAACTCCTCTATATCCCATCATTTTCCTGTGATAGGTTTCAAGCCAAACCACCTCTACCTCCTCTCCTCCGACCATCTCTAATCGAAGCTCCGACGACCTCCTCCTCCGTCCTCCTACGACCTCTCAACCTTCAAATTGAGAGTGTCTCCTTCCTTGCCTTCGTTCGCACCTGGTGGACCAAAGCGAGGACATCTTCCCCTCTCTTCATTGTCTCTCCTCCCACTAGAGAAGTTTGTCTTCCTTGTGGCTGGCAAACCACGCTAGCACGGTTCCAACCTCCTTCTACCACACAGTTAGGTTTTTCCTCTTCCTCTCTCTCTCTAGTATAGGTTTATCCCTTTAGACCTGAATTCAACCATCGATTCACCAGTTTCCCACCTCGTCTTCTTCGCCTCTGGTCGCGCCTCCAGTGAGGTCGCTTGCACGCCACCGACCACCAAACACCAAGCCACCTTTGCTAAAAGATTCCTCACCCTCCACCGATCAAAAGCCCTCTACCTATTGGAAGCCTCGACCACTCTACTTCACTGGACAAACCCATCACTGGCTGATCTCCTCAACTTCGTCCGACCACTGTTCACCTTCGCTCACCAAATTAACCTCACCGTCGCACTCCTCAGCTCACGGCGACCCTACTGAACTATCTAATTGGGGCTTAAGGCTTCTATTGTTGTCTTCAGGTCTTTGCTGTCGTCGTCGATCACTCCGCCTTCGTCCACCGTGCTCTAGCTGTCACCATTGCCAACAACACCTTCAGTTGGAGCGGAACACCTCCGCGAAGCTTTCCAGGCTTCCAATTTGGGAAGAGCAACAACAGCAACTTCCAATTGAACGCGAGCTTCCCTGCAGTGCGCAAAGAAGAGGAAGATTATAGTCCCACATCGTGTAGGAATAAATTGGAAATGCGCATAAAATGAATTTGTGCTGATAGCTATTCGCCTCAACACACAGGGGTTGAGGTCCCCTCCTCACTCATGTGCACTCCTCACTCGCTTCCTCACGTCGATGGGTTTGGACATTGTACTAGATCCAATTATTGACCTGATTACCCGATTATTGACTCGATTCTGGATTTGAAAAGAGAGAGGATTCTGATGAGGGAGGGGGGAGGTTTTACACTGTGCACCTCAGGATGCGTGCCTTGTGCCCAACACCTAGTTGATTTCCAAGTTGCTTTGGCTGCTGAAGCTTGGTGACTTTAAGTTGTCTGCTTCACATGCCCGACATCTGATAGTGGTTAATTTGGGACACTGTGGAGATATTTGGCTCTTAGCTGACGTGGATAAGTGGTTCAAGATCATTGTTGAGATATTTGGCTATGAATTGAGATTGAGAGTTGAGCTTGGAATTTGTAGTTAATTGTGGAAATTAATTGGTGATTCAAATTACTATTTTTAGGTTTTAATTATTCTTCTTGTTCCATTGATTTATGAGATATAATTTGTTATTATTGAGTATCTTTTTGAGTATATTTGATTATTCATTATATATCTCTGTTATGAATTATTGTGCTCGTTATTTCACATTTCGACTAGTGTTTGAATTTTATATTTACTATGTACTAATGATCTCGAAACTTACGATTTTTCAAGTATCATAAATTTAAATATCACATTAATTTTCATCACTATATTACAACATTTTACTAAATACGATGATTTTTGATATAACACTTATTATTTCTCCAATCTCAACCAATTTTTGATCTCCTTCGAGCAACTTCAAAAGTAGCTCAAGGAGATTTAGAAATTTTAATTAATTTTATTTATATCCATGTTCTATATCTTTTCTAGGATCATCTGAATTCGTTTGGAAAAAAAATAAGTGATGGGATATCTCTCTTAAAAGAGTTTGAAGTACTCTTCCTAAAAGATTAAGATATAATTCATTACTTTTATCAATATCCAAATTATATCATTTTGTCACTTGACATTAATTTTAATATATATTAAAATATACATTATTTAATGTAACATATTTATTAAAATATATTTATTATATTCTATTAAATCAATTACACTCATATCTTAATATTAAATAAATATTAATTAATATCACATTAGTATAATAATTATTTTATTTCATCATTTATTCTATCAGCTAAATAAATATTTATCTCCACTTATCCAATCCCTATTTCATTTTATCTCGTAGCCAGACGAGACTTAGGTTACACCCTTAAAATAAAAATAATAGTTTATAAAGGCAAAATATCATGCCGCTTTCGAAACTAACGTTCTCCTCTATCGGATTTGGACATGATGACAAAATAGTGCTAAAGGCCTCACTAAACTATAGGATCCTCTACCTGGGAAGGGAGAGAGGCATGGATTGCTACTTAGAATTTTACGCGAGAAAACGTTTCTCGTAAGATAAATCGTCCAGTCCTCCAAAACAAAAAGTAAAAGACGATAAAATAACTTTAAACTGTAAAACTCCACTTCAATGATGACAAGAATCCGAACAAGCAACAATATGCCATATATTATTTGCCAATCACCTATGTCCGAACCGCTATCAAATTGGACCGTCCAAATTTCCAAGAGTCCTCAAGTGGGGTCCGATGCTCTCCGTTCTCAAGCCCACGGAGATTTTTTTTTTTTTACCACCAATCCATCATTGATCGCCACTTTATAATTTCAAAACTTAATTGTCATCTGGACGATGTTCCATGACTTATTCAAAATATAAATATCAGAGATTTTACTATTTTTTAGTTGAATAATTATTTAAATGAAAAGTGATGTATATCATATTAGCCGCCGCAGTGCTGATTCTGATGCTCAAGTTTGTAAATGTGCTGTAACTCTTGATTTTTGGTGGTATGAGTTCATATATTTCAAGAAATTGAAAATGCGATTGTATAATTTTTTTTTCGAAATGGTTGAGTTTTTTTTTGCTTTTTTTTTACGTAAAAGAGAAAAATCCGAGACAAAAAAAATCCCGAGTAAAAAAAACCAACATTTTTTTTCCCACCGTCCATTGCCACCTATTCCGGCAAGCATCCCTAGCCGTCCACGTCAGCTTTCGTCGTCACTCGCCGCTGCATGTGACCTCTCCCGAACGCGGAACGCAGGAGGGTAGAATGTCCCAGAACTTTTACAATTCCGTCCCTGTAGATGTTCTTTATTACCTTACGCGTCCTTACAAAATTATATGATTTAATAAACAAAGCACCAGCAAGAGTAGTGCTGCTTTGAAGTGGGACGATCGTAAATAGGAATGTAAATGTTCATGTTAAGGTTGGATTTATGCAACTTCAAGTTCATATCTTTTTCAAATAAAATACCTATATCCTACTCATCATTTACCCAGTGGGTGCCTTAAGTTCATACCTATCCCTAATACTAATCGGGTAGGCATTCAATTCACTATTTTTGAAAATACCATCGTTAGAGATGTCGAAGGGTCAAGCTTCGATTGAATTTGAGTACCATTTGCAAATACGATATCTATGCATACACGTGCAGTTAATTGTTGGTTATCTATATTCAAATAATATTAATAATAAGGATATGATTTGCACCAGAAAATATCTATAACTATGCTTATATATATAACATTAAAAGTCATTGGTGAACTATTCTTAGTATAGAAATTTGAAGAGAAAAAAATCACGTGAGATCGTGGTTGTGTTATATTCATATTATATTGGGCAAATGGGTCTGCAAATAAAAAAAGAATCAAAATTAGAACCTCCTCATGCTCTATCAGCTTTTTAAATGAAAACCATGCTCATAGTCATAGCTATTTATAAATAGGTTGTGTTTTACCCGCTGTAGACTGTACGTAGTTGGATTGGGTACGTCGAGTTTGAATGAGTTGAAGAAAATTGACAGCCGTAGCCAGATATAACGGACTAAATTCGACATAAGATTCTCATTTTTTACATGGTTGTAATTTGGTGATCAATAGGGGAATATGAGACTTGTGCTCGTTATATGCTTTGTCTCATGAACTTGAACGACAGTTAAGGTGTAGTTTAATAGATCTTGTAGGATAACTGCAGCTGAGTCAATCCACATTGTTATTTGATATATATAGAGGGATTTACCTATTTGGTTTAACGTATGAATGTTTGATATACAGAGGGTTAAATTGGTGGACTGTCTTGTGATCATGTGACATATTGCAGCAGAGGCATGCATTGATTATATTAATCCCACTAACACCGAAAAAAGTAACCTAATATTGGGTTGGGCTAACCTTCCTTTAAATACGGGCAACCCTAGTAATTGTTTGGTAATAAGACTTATTAAACTATATCTTTTTTATTTTTTAATTCTCGTGGAATGATTTAGAATTTAAGTTATGCAATTGTGTTTGAACATTTTTGATAGAATGCAAAGTCCCCGAGCATTTGAGAACCCGTGTTGATTTAAAGTTTCAGCTAGAAATGTTCTTCTTTGGCTCAAAGTAATTAAAATGGGAAGTCTCTTTGTTTGGAGTTGCCTTTAAGACGGATATACATCTTTGGTAAAACACGGTATCTCGTGCACGACACACCTAACCATCCTAAGTCCAATTTTTGCCAAACATTGTATTCATGTCTTCTTAAGTATGAACAATCAGTGGCAATTATCGAGCGTTTCATGTTTTATCCTCAAGCAATGTATCATTTCCCAGACATAAAACCATGAATAGCTTTCACTTACCTCTCTCACTTTGAAAATTTTTTGCGGACACAGAAGTATATACAGTAATATTCCAACATTACTTTAAAAAAATCACTTGAGTCAATGATATTTCATGTAATCAAAAAAATATCACATTTTTTTTATACATGTGTACACTCATGTACACTTATCATCACCCGTACAGATGTGTTACATCGAGTACGATGCTTCTCTTTTTCTTTTGCCACATCATCTCGTGACAAATTTTACAGGTATCACCCATCTCCTTCTTGGAGGTCCATCCATGCAAAAGGCACAAGATCCCCAGGACCACAGCTGCAAAAAGAGCAACTTCCTCGTCGCCGCCACGTTTCAGCAACAGAAGACCTCCGCTCCCGCCACGTGTGCTTCCCCACTAAACACCTCCCACTGCCACTCCCCACGCCCCATATATATATATATATATATATATAGACACCCCCTCCCCTCCGATCGCAATTCCCACTGAGCTCACCGATCACCTCTCCACTCTCCACCGCCATGACCGCCACCAACGCCGCCGCGATCGAAGGCCTCGGCGCCCTCGCTGACGCGCGAAAGGCCCGATCCCACGCATTGCTGCCACGTGTCGTCGCGGTTGGGGCGTCGACGTCGGCGTCCCCGCCGCTGTGCGGATCGCGGCCCGGGCGCAGGGCCGAGGCGCTGATCGCTAGGGTTTCGGCGCCGCCGTCCCCGGCGGAGGCTTCCTCTGCCGAGGTGGAGGGGCCGGAGGTGGTGTTTTGTGTCCCGATCTCGAGGTGTTGTTGTTGGTTGCGACGTGGGGTGTTGGTGATCGTGTGGTGGGTTTGTTGCAGGTCACGTTGGTGACGACGAGGCCTTACGAGGGTCAGAAGACGGGGACGAGCGGCCTGAGGAAGAAGGTGAGGCGTCTTTTTCCGATGTGAAGGTGGGATCTTGGGGAGTTTTTGATGGTGGAAATTGTTTTTTTTTGTTTTTTGTTGGGGTGGCGGGGTGGTTTAAATGATGTTTTGGTTGGGGTTTTGCAGGTCAAGGTGTTTCAGCAGGAGAATTACTTGGCCAACTGGATCCAGGTTGGTACCCTTTTTTACCTTTTTGGTGGAGTTTGTTTTGTATGCTATTTATTGTTGAGGTGATTATTCTTAGGGAAGTTACGTGGTACTGCTGCCTTTTGTTTTCCACGTGAATTTTGTTTTGGATATGGATCTCCTTTTGGCTTACGTTTCATTTGCTCTTCAGCGTAGAGAAGTTGGTGAGCTGGTGTTAGCATAGATGGGGTAAGAAATAGATCAAGAAAACGTCTTCAGCGAATTGCATGACTTTGGTTGGAAGAATGTGGAGCCAACTTCGATTGATATCAATAACTATTGCCTTATATTTACTTCAAATGAAAATGAAGATTTAGCCTTATTCCTCTTATGACAATCCTGCAAAGACTCTAACATCTGAGCTCATACAAGGGGATCAATGGATTCTTGTTCTGAAGATGTATTGACATGCTCGGTTATATGAAATTGAGGGAGAACTGCAGTTGAATTACCTATGTTGTCAAACTATATCATTTTGGAAGGGATGTGGACTATAAGTGAATTTAGATTGTTAAGGTAATTCGTTACCACCGTGATGGTATGCAACATGCAATGATACTGCTAGAAGTACGTGTCAAATTAAACCAAATAAAAACCACCATGCAAGAGTATATGCAACCACCTATCTGTTTATCGCATTAACCAATAACGCACTGGAGTTAGATGAAATGAAGATTCATGAATCAGAATGCACAATCGGAATAGTCAGATCATATAACTCAAATAGTTGAGCTGAGAAGTTGAGAATATGTACGACCAACTGATTGTTCAAGTAGGTATCCCACCAATTAATTGTAGTGTTTCTCAGCCAAATACTTAAGTCCAGTAAGTTAAATTTATATATGAACTGATTATGTACTAATACTCAATCTTGTCTATGCTTTTTCAGCATGTGTCTTCATTAGGAGAAACTCAATGTTACCTATGGTTTGTGTTGCTTTTATGATTTTGTTATAATAACATTGATCGTGAACAATCTTGCATGGTAATGTTGTCCATAAGCTTTATGTTGACTTCTACATATTTAGGTAAAAGGATATTGTAGGTGGATCTGTCTAACTCTTGCGCCATATGATGTAACCATACCCCTTCTCTTTTCCTTTTGTCTTATCAAAGATAACACTGGCAGCCAGTGGGTATTAGAGTGTGTGTTGTAGCTTTTCCTGCTCATTGTGAAGGGTGTTTCATGTAAATTGTTGCATGTTGTACTTGTGTTTTTGTTTCTACCATTTTGTGGTCATTTTTTACATGGTATCAAAGCCATGGATTATATTTCATTGGTTTCAATTTGAAGTAGAGGGAGCTGTGCAAAGAACATCTCTTGTGAGATTGTGCATGTATTTGTGATTGAAGGTGTGGTTGAGGGGATCTTGCTCATGATTGCTATGTGCGGTGATTGCTGTTGAGTTTGTTGTCATTATGATTGCATTTTTTTGGGTTTAAATAATGGTGATGACAACTTGGTGATTGCAAATCGAGTGACTCCAACTGGTTGGTGAATACCCCATCAGTTAGTTTGTTATTCGACCTTAACCTCTCAAGTTTCACTTATTTCAATTATCTGATTGTTGACATCAATCATCCTTTAAGGAAGGAGATTTGAGAAGTTGGATGCTGATCCTCCGAAGAGGGTGAGTAAAGATTAAAGAAGTGTTGGAAAGAAACCATTGATATATCCTTGATTGCTTTGATCTAAGCTTGTAAGTGATTCAAGACAGATTTGCGGTTGTTGTTGTTGTTGGTGGTGGTTGGCCTATAAGGGGGAAAGTAGCTTGCCGTATGACTAGTTTTGTCCAACCAGTCAGAATCCTACCAGACCAGTTGGCAAGAATTAATTTGGATTCCTCTTCCATTTGACTACTTGGTTAGTAATTAGTCAATAAAAAATAGTTATGTAGTCTCAAAGCTGTAGGTTGGTTGTTTTTTGTCTGACTGATTATAATCCTTGTTGATTGGTTAGACGAGACTACACTTTACCAAAGGTGGTCTTTCTAATAACTTCAAACTTGGTATCTTTGGTGTTGGAAGCAATCAAGGACTGATTGAGGTTTTAGCCCTCAATCTTGCTCGATCGTGATCAATGCGATCTCAATTGCTTTATGGTGGTAGATACTTCCGTGATCAAGTTCAACTCTTTATTTTGTAACAAGATTGGTACACGTGGTTTTATTTTCTTCATTGTGAAGAGGTGTAGTGGTTTCATTTTTTGAGTGTATTTGTCTATTCTATTGTGGTTCTTATGCTGTGGCACTTTGTAAATCTTCATTAGCTGCTTGTGGTGTGGATAATGATGAATGGGTAGTTGATAGTGGTGCTATGAATCACAGGATAGGACAACCAAAGCACTCTTGGCATAAGCTTGATTTCGTTAGGAAGTAGTAGTGCTTGATGAATCGCATGTCACCTTAGCTAGAAAGGTTGTCATCAAGCTTCCAAATGAGATTCAATTGTCTTTTACCTTGAATATTCCAAATCTTTTCTTGAATCTATTGTTTACTAGCAAGATTGTAAAGGAGTTGAATTGTCAACTTATACCTGAGGATTGGTGTTTTTCCAAGATTTGTAGATAGGAGAGAATGTTGAGATTGCTTGGCGTGTGACAATATATGCTAGAGAAGTTTTTGTTGAGACTCCCATTTGTTCTAGTTGTTTTATCACTTTTGTTATTTTTATTATTTTTTTGGACATGTCATGTTATTTACCTCAACCTCTTTCTTTATAAAGAGGTATTGTGTTCATTTCTAAGAAATAAGATTAATCATTTTGTCTCACTTGGTATCAGAACACGGTCCTAGGTTGGGTTTTGGTATCCCATCGGACAAAAGTCCCTCCAAAACCCTAACACCAAAAACCCATCCTTCTTGCCATCGCCACCCCCTTTCTCTCTTCCTCTCTGGTGCAGGGGTGGTTCCATCCGCCTCTAGCACCAGCAGGGGACTTCGTGAAGGGCCCCAAAGGGCCCATTAGGCGGTGGGGCCCATCGGGCGGTGGAGCCCCAGGCGACTAGCAATAGGGGCCACCGAAGCATCGACCCCCGCAACAGCGCCTAGACCCCTCAAGGCGACGGCACAAGGATCGGAGCAAGCCACCCCAGTGGCGTAGGTGACGCAGTTGGGGCAATTCTCCTCTTAAGCGATGGCGCACAGGGCCCTTTCTCTTGTTGTGGGTGTGCAGGGCCATTTCCCTAGCCATGCGCACCCTCTAGACATGCAAAGGGGGTCCTTCCTTGCCTTGGTGTAAGCCTCTAGTCTTTTATGGTTTTGAATCCTCACGACTAAAGCCCAATTTGATTGTAGTGGTCTTCTTTATGATCTGAAAAATAATACAGATAGTGAGGGCAGCATACTCTCTTGTCTATTTGGCTTACAATGGAGAATTCTAGCCCTTGGTGATCCCCTTTGTCCCTCTTAGGCACAATGTTAATCTCAGGATGAGCAAATATGGCATTGGATACCGCCATTGGGACGGGGAGAGTAGAGTATGCAAACTTGATGCTGGAGGAGACGGCAGGAGTCATCATGGCGCTGGATGGTTGGTTGACTCCGGTGCATCACAGCATCTTTGTAGGGATCAAGGCTATTTCCGGTCACTGAGTTCTGTTGCACCAGGGAGAATAGTGTAGGTTGTTGATGGTAGGCACGCTCTAGTTGTTGGCCAAGGAGAAGTGCTTGTAACCCCCACGTTGCGGCTACTGAGAGCACATGTACCAAAATTTCCCACAGGTCTGTTGTCTGTGAGTAGGATTACGAATGATCTTCATTGTAGGGTTATTTTTGATGAGGTTGGATGTATTGTTTAGGATAAGTTTACAAGGAAGGCCATTGCTAGAGGTACAGAGGAGAATGGTCTATATTACCTTGGTCAGGGACCGTTTGCAGCAGTGTTTTAAATGCTGCCGGCATGCTGCAAGGCACTTTTTGAAAAAGGTCCATGCCGATTTGCATCTGATGTCGAAATGCTAGGATTTTGCCAGCATGCCGACCATTTCGTCGGCATGTCGACGGTATGGTTGGCATGCCGGCAGATGCCGACCAGTCTGGTGAGGTTTGTGTTGGTTGAGCACGATCTGAGGTGTCTGCTGATGGGTAAGGTCCAAGTAAGGATCTATAGGTCCAGATGGGCAAGGTCTAGGTAAAGGTTCGCACGTACGCATGCAGGGAAACACCACACACATACACACAAGCACACACACACACACATAGAAAATTTGAGTATTTTAACATCATTTTGGGTATTTATGGGATTATTTGTCGGCATGTTGTCGGCATGCCCTCGGCATTCCCACCGCGTGCCCTCGGCATGGACATCGAAAAACAGACATTTCCACGGCATGCCGAAGCACACTTAGAATTTTATCGGCACGGCGTCGAAATCGGCATTTCGCACCTTGGTTTGCAAGAGCCAGCAAGTATGATGGTGGGAGTGCCTTACAGTGGCACCTGTGTCTAGATCATCTGCCTCTGGATCGTCTCAGGAGGGTGATTCCACATGTTTCGCCTGCCATTACTATTAGGTGTGACACTTGCTAGTTAGGTAAGCACTATCGGTCCTTTCCTGTTAGTACTTCTCCTGGATCAGCGACTGCTTTTGAGTTACTCCATATAAATGTCTAGGGATCAAGTAGAGTTCCAAACAAGATGAGACATCGTTATTATTTTGTTGCCATTGATGACTTTACCAGAGTGTCTTGGGTGTTTCTTTTGAAGAACAACGCAGAGGTTGGAGGTGTTATAGAGACTTATTTTGGAGATCAGGACTCAGTATTCCGCCACAGTGAAGATTGTACGGACAAATAATGCCCTCGAGTTTTGCATTGCTAGACTTATGGAGTTTTATAGGACTCTTGGGATTATCCACCAGATTACTTGTCCCCTATACTTCACAGCAGAATGGGGTTGCAGAGTGGAAGCACAGACACCTGTTAGAGGTTACCCACATTCTTCTTATCCACTATGGTGTTCCACAAAGATATTAGGGATATGCTATTTTGATAGCTTGCTGCCTCATTAATAGGATGTCGAGTTTAGTCCATTACGAGTAGATACCGATTCTCTTATTATATCCAGATGGTGAGCTCTTCCATGTGTCTCCTAGGATTTTTGGGTGTGTTGCTTTTGTTCATATGCCATCACTAGGCCGTGACAAGCTTGCTTCTCATGCTGTTAAGTACGTCTTTTTAGGGTACTCTAGGAGCCAGGAGGGGTGCCGATGCTATGATCCCATCCACCATAGTCATTATGTTAGTGCTGATGCGACTTTTCACGAGACGACACCATATTTTTCTGGTGCTGGACAAATGTGTGTTCATGATAATGCAGCTCCCATGCCTATTCCCCCTGTCCCACTTAAGGTGATTCCGGTCTCTACACCTCACTCGACTTCTTTGGGCTCCACAACCCCCTTGGATGACTACTAGAGGTTGCTTGGTCCTCTGCGTACATATAGTAGACCTCATGCGACACTATAGAGGCCATCGTTCACACCAGTAACTGTTATTCCACAGGCAGTTGAGATAGGTTTTGATGACAGTAATAGTCTAATTAGACCTGATCCCCCTAACAGTGTAGATCGTCATAGTAGTGAGGCTTCTTCTGTAGCGATTCAGTTAAAGATACCGGATGATTCTGACCTTCCTATTGTTGTTAGGAAGGTGTCCCGCACATGTGAGTCTAGATATTGTGTTGCAGGTAGCTTGGCTATAGATGGTCTTGGTTTTCAGTTTAGCAGCTTCTGTCAGGCACTTACAGCTTCACAAATTCCATCTATCTACTAGCAGACCGTGCTTGATCCAAAGTGGCGTCAAGCCATGAAGGATGAGATGGCAGCGCTTTGAAGTAAACAGACTTGGGATCTCACTTCACTTCCTATAGACGCGTGACGAGTTGGCTCTAGATCGTTCTTTGCCTTAAACTACAACCCTTATGGATCTATCTTGAGGTATAAGGCTAGGTTGGTGGCATAGGGGTTCACCCAGACTTATGGGTGGACTTCTTTGATACTCTCTCTTGTTGCATGACTTGCTACTGTTCGGGTATTCATCTCTGTTGTTGCTCATAGAGATTTGCGGTTACACCAGCTTGATGTGAAGAACGCCTTTCTCTACGGCGATCTTAAGGAGGGGGTTTACATGCAGCAGTCCCCGGGTTTTGAGGTTCGGGGGGAGTGTGCATGCAGACTCAGGAAGGTCATTTATGGCCTAAAATAGAGCCCAAGAGCTTATTTTCAGAAGCTCTCAGATGTGTTGCAGAGGATGAGGATGTAGAGGTCTTCTTCATATCACTCTCTGTTTGTCAGAAAAATAGAGAATGGCATGGTAGCACTATTGATTTATGTAGATGATCTGATTATCACTGGTGATGATAAAGTTGGGATAAGGCAGGTTAAGGAGTTTCTTGCACAGCAGTTTGTTATGAAGGATACGGTCTCTACTGTATGAATCGCATGTTCAGATTGAGGAACCTATGGAGATGAGATGCGACAATCGGGCGGTTGCATATATAGCCAACAACTCGATGTTCCATGAGCGCACCAAACACGTTGAGGTTGACTGTCACTACATCAGAGATCTCATACATCGTAGTTTGTTGCGTACCACTTATATTGCATCTGAGGATTAGATTACCGATGTATTTACGAAGCCTCTACCTCAATCGACGTTTGACTATTGCTGTTCTAAGCTGAGTATGATTGACATCTATGTTCCAGCTTGAGGGGAAGTGTTGAGACTCCCGTTTATTCTAGTTGTTTTACCACTTTTGTTATTTTTATTATTGCTCTGGACATGCCCGATTATTTATCTAAACCTCTTTCTCTATAAAGAGGTATTCGGTCAATTCTAAGAAATAAGATTAATAATTTCATCCGGCTGAATCTATACACCTTCAGATGACTCTTAGTGCATGTGGAAAGAATTGTGGTAACATATGTCTCAATAATCTGACTATGCTATTAGATTATTTAGATACGTTTACACCTGCTGTAAAGATAAATTTTGTGTGAGTAATTCTTGCTCTTGCAGTCCAGTGGTCATTGCTTTAGCTTGATGTAAAGAATGTATTCTTAAATGAAAATTTAAAAGAGGTGTATATGCATATGCCACTTTAATATGAACATCATGGGAAGTGTTGCAGGTTGAGAAAATCACTCTATGGGCTAATATATTCTCCTAGAGCTTAGTTTGAGAGGCTTTAAACTACTACGAAGAGATAGGGGTATAGACAAAGAAATAGTGATCACACACTGCTCATCAAGTGTTGTAACGTTAGGGTCTTACCTTTCCTTGTATACGTTGATGATATAGGTATTACAAGGATGCTATAGAGGAAATATCTAGACTCAAAAAATGAACTTGCTAATGAATTTGAGATTAAAGACTTGGGGAGGTTAAAATCCTTCCTTGTAGTTGTAATTAAAATTGCAAGATCACATGACAATCTTTTCTTGTGCAAATGTAAATATATGCTTGATCTGTTGAAGGAAACTGGGATACTTTAGTGTAACTTAGTGAGTATACCTGTTGAAGCTAATCATAGATTAAGCTTCAGAGATGGAAAGTTACTTGATGATTCCTAGAAGGGAAGATAGCATAAGCTTGTGATAAAATTCATATACCTTACACTCACCTGACCTGACATACAACTGATGTTGTGAATAGAATTTTGTACTAGTTGAAGAAGAATCCAGGAAAAGGTTTACTATTCATAAAGAGTATTAAATTTGAAGTTGAAGGCTATACCAATTGCAGATTGGGCTGGATCCATTGATGGCAGGAGGTCTACTATAGGATATTCTATTTTTCTGGGAAGGAACTTGGTTAGTATGTGTAGAGGCAGAGTACAGGGTCTAGAGTACTTGGTTAGATTGGGGCAATGACCTCCCCTGACCTTTAATTTATTTAAGAACTATATGCCAAAACCTTTAGACAGCCAATTATCTCACGTACAACCCCCCTCCCCCTCCACGCCACACACACACACCCTACCCCAACAATTAGGTTTCTATTGATATACATAACCCCTTTTGAGTTCAGCCCCCTAATGTAAATTGTTGGCTCCACACACTAGGTGTCATAGAGATGCTGGTGAAGATCATGTTTTCTACTATTGGTGTGCCTACCAAGCTCCCCACGAAACTATTGTAATAATAAATTTGCAATCAGCTTGGTGAATAATTTTGTGTTGCATGACCACATCAAACATGCAGAGTTGAATTGCCATTTCATTAGAGAGAAGATTGACATTAAGGAATTGTGTTTTCCTTAAATCAAGTGTGAGGGCCAAGTTGAGAAGGTCTTCACTAGGGCCTTTCAATGACAAAATTTGAAGAAAATGTAGCAAAGTTGGGCTTTTTCAATGCATATGCCCAACTTGAGGGGGAGTGATATGTGTAAATGGGTATACAGATCCTTGGGTGTGAGTCGATATAACCTGACCCAAATATTATAACACACCCCTTGTTTCTTTTCCTTAGTGAAGAAAGCCCTAATCTTCATTGAGAGAAAAGGTTTGAAATTATTGCTCTCATGGTTTTCTCCCTCCCAACAAGGAGGGTTTCCACGCAAATCTTGTGTGTCATGTGATTGTTTCTCTTCCTTGATTGATTTCACAATTCTTTGTGCCTTAGTGGAAATCTAATTATAAGGTTTCAAATGCTATTTTTGATGTTGAAAATATCCATTTTAGAGGCATGCCAGAGACATGAAGAAAATGTTAGAATTTTGACATGGTATTTCGATGACTTTGACACCCTAAAAAAATAAGCATTTCGAAGGTACGTTGAAGACATGTAATTGTGTTATCAATACTTGATATAAATTTAAACATTAACCCTATCTTTTAAGCATTAAATCCTAAGATTTAATAATTTAACTATTTAAAAGATATAGATCAAACGATAATGGACTTTTTCAAAATATAAAAAAGAAGATAGAAATGGGCTACCAAGCCGTCCGTGTTGACCATTAAATATGGAAACAATCTAGGAATTTCACATAATGCCATCCATTTAGCCAAAATTATCAACATACTATCGAAATTTGGTAAAATATTACCGAGACTCCTACATCCTGACATTACGTGTCGATATGGCCCTACATCAGAGAAAACCATTTCACCAACGTGCCGTGGGCATATCGTTGGCATTTAGAACACTATCTAATTATATGGAGAAGCAAGAAACAAGTATAGTTCTAAGATTAAGTGCTGAAGCAGGATATAAATCGAGATGATGTGAGTTAAGATTATTTTGTCTGCATGGATATTTAGGCCAAAACTTCCATAATGCTACCTTGTGGCAAACATTTTGTAATAAATCTTGCAAATAATCCCATTCTCCATGATAGATTGAGGCATATGGAGTTAACATGGCATTTCATCGTTGAGAAGATAAGACTACTGTGACCTTTATTGGCCTTATTTGAAGTCAAAATGTTCACTAAAGGGCCTCCCATCCTCCCGGTTTGATGATATATGTATTAAGTTACGCATACTTATCCTCTTATGCTCAATTGAAGGAGAGTTTTAAGTTAAATGTATTTGAACAAACCTTGGGTGTTGATCTGCCTAACTTGTTGCTATTGTACCACATTCTAGTCTCCTTTTGGTTTTAATGAAGTTAACTCTAGTAGCTAGCAGGTGTTGGCGTGTATGCTCTTGTGGTTTGTCACTCTCATTTGGAGGGGTTTTCACGTAAACCACTTCCTCTTGTGTGTTCTTATTTTTATTATTTGTTATTGTTTCTACACTTTTTATACAAATTTTATGTCGTTTTGTAATTTGTTGGATAGCCTTATCAAGGTCAAAACGTCGACTTGATGTTTGATAGAACAGACTTACTGGGTCCTATTTTATATTTAGTACTTGATTAATCATCGATTACTTCCTTGAATACCATGTACTTTCTACTAATTAGCCTATCCAAACAAACTTTGAGTATTGATTTTTTAAAATCAGTGGAATTAGTCAGTGGATGAGTTGGTCACTGCTCTTCAATCCTAATTGCATGACTCCCTCTCTCAAAAGCAATTACATAATTTCCCAATTTAACAAGTGAAAATGAAAATTCCTTTTTCTTAATGAGTGGATGAATTATCTTTTGTATACGTTGAGACATACGATGGATTTTCTGTCATTCTTGTCATCGGTCATCAGGTCAGGTCACAGTTCTTGTGGTTTTGCCATTGGTTTTCCAGTCGTGTTTTGCAGTCTTGTATTTAAACATTTCCAAATATCTCCAATGCATCATGCTCAACCAAAACGGGGCCTCTGTAGAGTGGTGGTCATATGTACTTGTGCTATGGCTTCAGGCATTGTTCAATTCTTTGCCCCCAGAAGACTTCAAAGATGGCCTCCTTGTATTAGGAGGTGATGGGCGCTATTTCAATCGTGAGGCAGCACAGGTATATTTTTCATGTTTAATAAGCTGTTGCTGTTTTATTTCTTTATTGCTATATATTTTTGGTTACATGTTTTCTTGATTGGGGGTTTAAAATGCAGATAATAATCAAAATTGCTGCTGGGAATGGTGTGGGCAAGATTATAGTTGGAAGGTGAGAGTTAAAGAAAGTCCCCTCGTATCATTTTGCTTTTTTTTTCTTTTCTTTATTTATTTTTGTGTGTACACGTGGACAGTTTTGATGCTATTGGTGGTAAATGCCAATATCATTGCCTGTGCCCTTTTTCCAAAAAAAAAAAAATCATTGCCCTAGCATGATAGTGAAAACCCAGTTTGTGATTTTGAATCATGAACATTAGACTATATTAAAAAAACACACAAAACAAATGCATTTTAAGTCGTTTGGAGATCTCTAATAAAAATATGTAAAAATGCAATTCTTGCTTTAGAAGATCAGTGTATTAGGGAGAAATAAGCTGGGTAGAAGTGCATGTGAATTTCAGAAGTAGGTGGTACTATTAATGGCGCTTAGCTTATCGTATGGGGTTCTTATATAAACTCATTGTCCAGCCTTGGGCTGAGTCGTGATGCTTGAAAGCTGATGAATATTTCTTTCATGGCAGGGATGGACTTATGTCAACACCTGCTGTTTCTGCAGGAATTAGAAAGTGGAAGGTGGGTTGATACTCTTTTACCGATTCCCATGTTCTTGTTATGTGTAGGTTGATTCTTTCCATTTGTCTTACATTGGTAGTTGAAGAAAAGAATGTGTTGTTTTATTATGGGAGTCCTACACCTCTTTATAAAGAGAAGAGGTGTGGAAAAATAATATCATGGTCCATAAGAAATAAAGACATAAAATAAACATAACATCACCATCTCTAACACTCACCCTCAAGCTGGAGCATGAATATCTATCATGCTCAGCTTGGAACAACATGCCTCAAAGGCAGATTTCGCAAGGGGCTTTGTGAAGACATCTGCTGCTTGTTCCTCAGATGTGACACTCGTGATATGTAGTGTTCCATGCTGAATGAGATCCCTAGTTTAGTGGCAGTCAATCTCAACATGCTTTATCCTCTCGTGGAACATTGGTTTATTGGCAATGTAAGTCGCTGCGTTGTTATCACACCGCATCTCTATAGATCTATCTTGAGGAACATGAAGATTTAACAAAACTGACTTGACTCAGACTATCTCAGCGGTTGTTTGGGCCATGGCTCTGTACTTTGACTCGGCACTGGATCTAGATACAACTGCTTGCTTCTTACTCCTCTATATAACCAGATTTCTTGCAACAAAGGTGCACAACCTTGTAGTAGATTTTCTGTCCCTAGCACAGCTAGCATAATCAGCATCAGAGTATGCTATAATCCCTAGGGGCATTCCGTTGTGGAACAATAATTCTCATCTTGGTGCTTTTTTCACGTACCTAAGCACCTACATTGTAGCCTCCTAGTGCTGCCTAGTTGGCTTATCCATAAACTGGCTAACGCTACCAACAGATAAAGACAAGTCTGGACAAGTGACGGTGAGGTAAAGGAGCTTACCCACCAGTTGCCTATAGGCTTTATTGTCAACCATCTCAGATCTCTCATCATATAAATGGACCTTGGGATCTATGGAAATATTTGCAGCCTTTGTTGCTAACATGACGGTTTCCTGAAGAAGATTAAGAGCATACTTCTTCTGAGAGAGTACTACTCCATCCCTGCCACGTGCAACTTCAATTCCCAAGAAATACCTTAACTGCCCCAGATCCTTCATAACAAACTTCTCTGATAAGTGTTTCTTGACTTCATCTATCCCATCTCTGTCATCCCCAGTGATAATAAGATCATCCACATATACCAGGAGTCCCCGTCAGTCTTCCTAGTAAATAAGGAGTGATTTGAAGTAGAGTGCCTCAGACCAATTTGGTGGAGTACCTATGATAACTTTTGAAATCAGGCTCTTGGACTCTGCTTTAATCCATAGATTGCTTTCCTCAATCTGCACACATACTCCCCCTAAACCTTGAAACCCGGGGGTTGTTGCATGTAAACTTCCTCCTGAAGATCGTCGTAAAGAAAGGCGTTCTTCACATCCAGTTGGTATAATGATCAGTCTCTTTGTAAGCAGTAACATAAATAAATATCCAGACAGTGGCAAGCCACGCAATAGGAGAGAGTATCAAAGAAGTCTACCCTAGATGTCTGGGTGAATCCATTTGCTACTAGCCTGGTCTTATACCTCGAAATTGACCCATCAGGGTTGTATTTCAAGGCAAAGATCCATCGGGAGCTAACCAGTCGTGTGCTAGTAAGAAGTGAGATGAGATCCCAAGTCTGTCTATTTCAAAGTGTTGCCATCTCATCCTCCATGGCTTGACGTCCTTTGGATCAAGCATGGCTTGCTTGTAGCTAGATGGAATGTGTGACATTGTTAGTGCCTGATAGAAGTTGCTAAACTGAGGAGCAAGACCATCGGTAGCCAAATTACCTGTAACCTGGTATCTGAACTCATAGGTGCGCGGTGCCCTCCTAATGGCAATAGGGAGATCTGAATCATCTGGTACCTCTGACTAAGTCGTTGTAGAAGGAGCCTCTCCACTGTGGTGATCTGCACTGCCTGGGGAGTCAAGTCTAACCAAGCTGTCAGTGGCATCAGGTACCCTCTCAACTACCTATGAACCATCTGCTGCTGGTGAGGGAGGAGGCCTCTGAAAAGTAGTGTGATGCCTCTGATAAGTATGTAATGGCTAGTGCAATCTCTCAAAGTCATCCAGGGAGGAAGAGCTCATCTGTCTATCAACTGGAGGTTTGGACTGAGAAGTAGACACTAGAGTCTCTGTACACGGAATAGGCAGGGAAAGAAAGGCAACATCATCACAAGAGCTCCTCTGCCTAGTGACCGAGAAATATGATGTATCATCGTGAAAAGTCACATTAGCGCTAACATAATAGTGCGATGAGCTAGCTTGTCATGACTAGGTGACGACACATGGACGAATGCAACACATCCAAAGGTCCTGGGAGACATATGAAATAACTCATCATTTGGATGCAGAAGAAGAACCGGTATCTGTCCGTGAAGAACTAAGCTGGGCATCCTGTTGATGAGATAAGTTGCCATTAGAATTGCGTCCCTCCAGTATCTTTGTGGTACATTGTGATGAATCAATAATGTATGGGTAACATCCAACAAGTGTCTGTGCTTCTGTTCTGCGAGTCTGTTCTGCTGTGAAGTGTGAGGACAGGTGGTCTGGTGGACAATCCCACGGGTCCTGTAGAACTCCTTAAGTCTAGCAGTGCAGAACTCAAGGGCATTATCAGTCCGCACCATCTTCACTATTGCTAAATACTGTGTACTAATCTCCAGAAGAAGTCTCTATACATCCTCCAACCTCTGCCTTGCTCTTCAACAAAAACACTCATGTGGCTCTAGAGAAATCATCTACAACAATCAGGTAGTACCAGTGTCCCATCCGGTTGGGGACTCTACTCGGCCCCTATACGTCCATATATAGCAACTGAAATAATGTCGAACATCCAGGAGAGGTGCTAACTGGAAAAGAGGACCGATGGTACTTGCCCAATTGGCAAGCATCACACTGTATGATAGTAACTGGAAAAATATGTGGTATCACCCTCCTGAGGCGATCTAGAGATAAGTGGCCAAGATGAACATGCCGCTGTGTAACACTTGCTACCATACCAAGTAATTCCTGTAAATGGCTCCTGTCACAGACGTTTAACGCCATTCTCCTCTTTACCTCTGACAACAATCTTCCTAGTGAGCTTGTCTTGGACAACACATCCGACATCATCGAAGATTACTCTGCAGTTGAGATCTTTCATAATCCTACTCACGAACAATAGGCTAAGCGGGAATTTTGACACGTGTAACGCATTAGACAACTTCAACTTGGGGGTCACAGACACCTCTCCTTTACCCCTCACTGGGGTGTGTTTGCCATTAGTTACCTGTATAGTCCTCCCTGGAGGAATGGACTGTAGTGAGCGGAAATAGGTCGGATCAGCGCACAAATGCTATGATGCACCAGAGTCGATTAACCACCCTGCTCCATGGTAGCTCCTGTACTGCTCCTGGCACACCATACTACATACTTTGCCATCAATGTCAAATAGACCACATCCAGAGAAACAAGAACACAAATCTAAATTCCTGCATCAAACATCAATGTTCGGGGAATACACACCCCGTAAGCGAACCACGAGATCAAAGGAAGTCATACCGCATATAGGAAGGTTCTTGATTCAAGACTTCATCCCCAAGAGACTTAAGAACCTTCCTATGAAGGTCTAGCGACGAAGAATTCCCTCTCCAACTTCTTGGACGGCGATAAGAAGAGCGATGGCAACAACTAGGTGTGGCCCACTACTGCAGCGTGCACAGCAAGACACAGTGGCGACTACAGCAGCAGGCATGCAAACGACGGTGAGGGTAGTGGGAGAGGGTTTCCCTCCAAGTAAGCTTACGCCCCATGGGAATTTCGCCAAAGCCAACGTTCCTCCTGGCCTCTTTCTGAATCGCAGGGACACGGTTAGGAATCACCGTGTGCTGTTCGTTGGCACTCCAGTCGTAGTTCGCTCCAGTTCTCAGCAGCAGCGGACGGCATGACGTGTGCTGCTTCGATCGTAAGCAGCGGCGGCTGCCGCAGGCAGCTCCGGTCAGGTGCAGCAGTGACGAGAGCAGCTTCGGTTGTGTGCTACAGGCACTGGAGGCTACAGCACCTGTTGTAGCAACTGGTGCTACAGGCGTTGCAGGCATTGGAGGCGGCGGCGGTGGCCTTGCGTGTCGATGCTGCGGCGGCAAGGTGGCGTCGGCGTTGCCGCTGGTGGTGGCGATGGCGTTCGACAGTGATGGTGGCGGTGGTGGGAAGCTTGAGGTAGGGTTAGGGTTTCTTCTTTGGTGGAGTCCCCAACCTGGTGTTCTGATACCAAGTGGAAAAAAAGAATTCGTTGTTTCATTATGGGAGCCCTACACCTCTTTATAAAGAGAAGAGGTGTGGGAAAATAACATCATGATCCATAAAAAGTAAAGACATAAAGTAAACATAACATCACCATCTTTAACATTGGTAGGAGCAAAGGACTGAGTGGCCTTTGAGTTTCTGCATGTTAAATAGCTTAGTTGGCTTCTTCCCTGAGCAAAAACACTGGAATTCACATGCTTGCTCAGAAATAGAATTTTCTCCTAATGATCAGGGAATGCTGAAACCAAATTGTCATTGGGTTATGAGTAATGTTCTGTCTTTTCTAGTTTCCGAATTGATCTGGCTTTACTCTTCTAGTTCGTTTATATCTATTCACCATTCATTTCTCTTCACGATCATCATCCTTTTAGCTTCAGGTATCTTTTCACGTCATCACCATTGGAAATGAAAATAAGAACCACATCTTGTATGCAGACTTTTGTTTGCTTTGTCTTGCATAGCAACTTGCCAGGCTTTTAATTTCAATTTACAAATACCAGATATTTTGTTTTCAGATTCTCCACCTAGACAAGTGCCAGTTGCCTGGAGTAAAAAGTAGTTGTCAGTTGTCAAAGGCATCGGCTTCATTTATTTGGATTATTCCTTCTCATAAGTGTCTGATTTAGCCGGTCATCAATTTTCTGTCTATTGGATCTATACATTGGACTCTTTCGTTCTCTGGACTTATTTTTTAAGAACTTTTTCTATGCCAATAATTTTCTTTTGACAGGCTAATGGAGGATTTATAATGAGTGCAAGCCACAATCCTGGTGGGCCAGAATATGACTGGGGAATCAAGGTGAAAATTTTCATGTTAATTTTTCAGCATATATTACTTATATTAGATTTGATTAGTAATTCGAACTCTGTTCCCCATTTAGGAGTTCTGTTATTATCTAGGAAATCTAATACTTCATGTTATTTGGTTTTTACTTTGTACATGTTTACTCCTAGACCTGTTATTCTTGCCAGTGTATTTTTTGCCCACCTTATCATTGTGCCAGCAAGTTATGCTGTAATTGATCCTGCATTCACCGTGTCTCTTCTACCAGTAATGTTTTGTATCTCATTGCTGTCTATTGTTATTATGCTGACAGTTCAATTACAGCAGTGGCCAACCTGCACCAGAAATGATAACTAATAAGATCTATGGAAACACCCTTTCTGTAAGTCCTTAACCTTGATTGCTTTCTTCCTTTATGTATCACTAAATACATCAATCTATATTTTTATGTATTTGCTCATAGAACCTCAATACTGCAGTTCATCCATCTCTCAACTTAATGTAAATGTCATTGTAACAATTTGCTATTACATAATTGCCATTACAATCTTCATGTTTACTCAGATGCCACCATATAGCTGATTACCTTTATAAAGAAACCACTCAAATTAAGCTAAGCTCTATCAAGATAAACTGCTAGTTTCAACCAAAAACATTAAGAAATTGTTGTCTTTGCCCATGTATTGGAGCACATATCCCAAAAATTTTCATTATACTTTTCCAAAAAAAATTCCATTAAATTGCTCCTCGCATCCTCGCTCCTCTTTTCACTTTTATAACTCTTTCACTTGTCCTTGTCATTGCTTTTATTGAGTTTGAAGTGATCCGGTAGTGTGGAGACTCTTCCACGTGAGGATAGTGTAGTCGCTAGTTGAGAGAAAGAAAGAGAGGAGAGGAAGTTGTATTGTTGGAAGAATTGTTTCTTTAACTTAAAGATAAAAGGATTATAAAGATTCTTTTATAAAGAGAGAACACATTACAATCCTTTAAAACAAGAAACAAAACCAATCTTAAACTAATCAAATCTTCTAAAAATAGGAAAGATCAAATTCTTTAAAATAAACTTTCTAAAATCAAATCTATTAAACAAAGGACCACCAAACTTGGACCACAAGACAGGGTTTTAAAATGCCGATGGCATGCCGTCGAACTAACATTTTTGTGGGGACGGCCATGCTGACATGGAATAGCTGTCGAGAATCCTCTGGGAAGAGCCTAGATCGAAGGCTTTGATACCATGTTGAGTTTGACGTGATCTGGAAGCGTGGAGGCTCTTCCACATGAGGATAATGGGTAGCAACAGGTGCCGCCAGCAGTCCCTCTTCTCACTACGGGGAAGAGAGAGGGTGCAAACTCTGCCAGTTGAGAGGAAGAAAGAGGGATAAGGAAGTTATATTGTTGGAAGAATTGTTTCTTTAACTCAAAGATAAAAGGATTACAAAGACTCTTTTATAGAGAGACACATTACAATCCTCTAAAACAAGAACCAAAATCAATCATAATCTAATCAAATTTTCTAAAAATAGGAAAGACCAAATCTTCTAAAACAAAAT
Organism: Thalassia testudinum; assembly: GCA_037157565.1. Classification (NCBI taxonomy): domain Eukaryota; kingdom Viridiplantae; phylum Streptophyta; class Magnoliopsida; order Alismatales; family Hydrocharitaceae; genus Thalassia; species Thalassia testudinum. The sequence continues at coordinate 21,399,077 of JAZHRO010000013.1, forward strand.
TTTTAAAACAAAATCTACTAAACTAAGGATCGCCAAACTTGGACCACAAGATATACCAAAAATCTTATAGGACCAGCGCCCCTTTGTGTGCCTACTAGACTGCCACATGGCAGTGCATGGCTGTAACGTGGCGGTGGTAGTGCCACGTGGCACTTATATTCCCAACATCTTTCATTAATTTATGACATCGGGTGACCTCATTAATTTCATCCGACACCCTCAAAGAAGACCCTTCACCATTCTTTTGCCCCTCATTGTCCTTTTTACCTTGTTGACCACTTGGGTGTGGGTAAGTTTAACCTGACATTAACTGAATGGCACTATTGTTAAAAGAGGAATATTGCCATTGTCATCCATGTAATATGAAGTTCATAGTGGTGTTTGTGTAATATAAACACTTTTAATGGCATTTATGTAAACTCCATACAATATTTCACCATCTTTTATTGTCTCTCACCTTCAAATAAATTCATTTATTTTATTATATTCATCATAAACCCTTGAACATATTTCAAAAGAAAAGTTGGGGAAGAATTATTTCGGTTGAAGTTTATTGTGCATGTTCTCATAAAACTACTAGTCACAAATTTTCATCTGTAAGTTTACAATATCTAACTATCCATCATTGCCTCCATGCAAAAGTAATGATGTAACAAAAGTTATTGTGACATTATTGTTTCATATATACATATATTAGATGCATGCATGTATGTATACTAATTAATACAAGGAAGAATCTTTGTTGTACATAAAAGGAGAGCTCCTAGCCCTCTTTATACAAAGAGAGGCAAGGGCAAACATAAAAACTCAATTAAACACTTACTAAAAATAGTAAAGGTTAAATATGGAGATAGAATCCCTAATTTTATTTCCTTACACTCCCCCGCAAGTCGAGACGTGGAAGACGGCGTAGACTTGGATCCTTAAGGTAGTGAAGGTTAACTTTTGTGGACGTGGTAGTCCCTTTTTTGTGTCTTCAACCCGCTGTGTCTCTTCTTGTACGCCCTCACAGAGCCAGCACTACTTGGTTTCTCTTGAGGTGCGTGAGAGCATTGCCCGAACTTGACATCTTGAGGTGGCTTCCATCTTCAACTCTTTTGTCTTTCACTCAACATATAAGGACTCAACTGATAAGACTTAAAATTTGAGGCGCTACACATAAAGGCCCCAAAACAAAAGCACTAAAGCATAAACTCAATTGGACTTAATAAGCAAATAACCCTAAAAATAAAACCTCTCCTCTTTTTTTTAAGGAAATTAGATAGAGAGGGAAGAAAAACCCTCTGTTCTTGTTGCTGCCAGTGCGCCTATCTTCCTCGCTGGGCATGATGCAACAGTAACACGGAGGGGCGAGGAGAGGAGCCATCATGGGCTCCCTTTCTCCTTCGTCTCCCCTTTCTTCCTTTTTTTTGTGTTTCTATTGTGGGTGATGGCGAGCAGTAGAGAAATGTGGCGGTGCTTCAGCGATGTCGAGGGAAGGTCAAACCACCTTGGTTCGGTGGCGCAGGCTCCAAGGGACATGATGGTGTCCTCAAATCCTCTATCGAGCAAGGTTTGAGAGCCCAAAACTGCGATCCAAACCTAGTGGTTGACCGGTGATGCAGGGGCTTCTTTGGCTCGCTGGCAGTGACTCTGGCGATCGATGGTGACCGGAGGGGCTGCAGTCGGTTGGTGATGGATTGGCGATGCACCCCTCCAAGTTTGACGGTGATCGATGGCCGAAGGCAGTGCCGGTGAGGCCTTTTTTTGGCTAGCAACCAATAACAGTAGTAGCGGAAGAGGAAGCGGAAGAGTAGAAGAGGAAGAGGAGTTGTGGGAGAGGAGAGAGCCTCTCCAGTAGCTCACCGGAGGCTGGCAGCACCGTCGGAGGGCCTCTCACCTCTAGGTTTTCTTTTCCCAAACCCTAAACCATCAAGATTGGTGGCTTTAATACCATGTAGAGAATTTTTGAGGGGAAATAATCTTTGTTATTCATAAAAGGAAAGGCCGTAACCCTCTTTATATAGAAAGAGACAAGGGCAAACATAGAAACCCAATTAAACACTTACTAAAAATAGTGTTGTGGAGTCTAGTTAGTTATTTGGTTGTGTGGTATGCGGTGCATTGGTACATTGTTATTTTTTGTTTTCTTCTTGGAGTTGTATATAATTTGCATCTACCTCTCTCTCTATATAAAGAGAGGTAGGGCTAGAGAAATAAAGTGTTGTCATTTTTTTTAACTTGATATCAGAGCGGCAATCCTAGGTTGACACTTTGGTATCCCACAAAACCCTAGCCTCTAAACCCGTCCACTAATAACCCCTCCTCCCTTTGTCATCGCACAGCCATCCATCAATAACCCCTCCTCCGTCGTCGCACAATAGTCCACCATTGCTTGAGAGAGGCACTGTCAAGGGCCTCTCTCCTCTCTCCCTAGCATGTGCAGGCGGTAGGCAGGCGGCAATAGTGCCGCCGGTTACTGCATGGCCGGTCGCTGCTCATGGTGAGCGGCAGCACCGCTGGTTGTGTGTGGCCAGCTACTGCCAGCAGAAGAAGCAGTGGCAGCAGGGGTCTCGGTTCCTACTAGGCGACCTTTATGGGGATCTGAAAATCCCTGTGAAGCCTACGTTTGATCCCAACAGGGTTGGATTTCTTCTCTCCAACACGAAATCTTTGGATCTTGTGTTGGGATCATCACATGTGCTTGTCTTCATGATCTGCAGAATTTGAAAAATCAGTTTCAAATTCGTTCTGATGGTTCTTTGCGACAAGGAGGGGGTAGTAGTCACTGGATGACTGTTTTAGGGTGTTTCCCCACATCCTAGAATAGTCTCTCCTGCTTCAAGGGGCTACTCCGAATTTCTTGATTTGTTTTCCAAATCTGGTTTCAGGTGTTTCTACCTACTCCAAGGTCACGATGGCATTGGTTAGATCTCCAATGGTGTCATCGGAAACCGCTACAGAGGTGGGGAGTTATGAAAACCCCCTCTGAGTCTACTTTTAGTGGTGTATCTACCACTCAGATGCTGGGAGAAGATACTGTGACTATTGCTCGTAGTGAGTATGAGAAACTACTCGAGTGTCATAGTGATCATGATAGACTCAAGACAGCACCCGAATTGAGTTCCATTGCACGTGGCAGGAGTTAGGGATGTTCTGAGTGGCTCGTTGATTCAGGAGCTTCACATCACCTTAGTGGAGATTGGGATTACTTCATCCATCTCCATTCTCTTCCAGCAGGCAGGATAGGTTAGCTTGTAGATAGCAGGCACTCCAAGGTAGAAGGTCATGGGGATGTACCGGTGATTTCTATTTTGAGATTACCTGATGTTTTATATGTTCCAGATTTTCCTATAAGTCTACTTTTAGTCAGTCAAATTACTAAGGAACTCAATTGTCGTGCGATATTTGATGCTTAGGGACGTACCCTCCAAGACAAGTTGACAGGAAAGGTGATTGGCAGTGGACATGTAGAGCATGGGGTTTATCAACTGGTTCAAACTCCACTTGCATCTGCATATCGAGGGGAGGTATCTTCTACCCCAGGGAGTGCTTTTCAGTGGCATCTTTGGCTTGGACATCTTCCTCTGAATAGCCTTCGTTGTGTTATATCACATATATCTCCTGCGACCCGAATCTGCTGTGATGCTTGTCAGATGGGCAAGCATCGTCATTCTTCCTATCCTGTGAGTACTCGTCCAGGATCTCCAGTCTTGTTTGAGTTACTACATATGGATGTATGGGGTCCGAGTAAGATACCAAACAAGAAGGGTAATTGGTCACTGTTACTACTTGGTTGTTGTGGATGATTTTTCTCGCTTGTCTTGGGTATTTTTAGTGAAGAATAAATCAGAGGTTGGATCTGTCATTGAGAGCTTTATGTTGGAGATTAAGACTCAGTATTCAGCTACTATTAAAATAGTAAGATCTGATAATGCACTTGAGCTGTGTACCACCAGGTTGTTTGCTTTCTACAGGTCCCGTGGGATAGTGCACCTGACTATTTTTGCTCACACTTTTCAGCAGAATGGGGTGACTGAGAGGAAGTATAAACATCTTCTAGATGTGGCTAGTACCCTGTTGATCCACCACAGTGTACCACCATTGTATTGGGGAGATGTTTCTTACATCGTGCTATTTGATCAACTAGATGCTTAGTTCAGTCCTACATGAGTAGATACCTTGGCATATACATCCCGAGCAGGAGCTTTTTCATGTACTGCTACATGTGTTTGGATGTGCATCATTTGTTCATATTCTCTCTCTAGGGCGAGACAAGTTGGCACCGTGAGTAGTCAAGTGTGTGTTCTTGGGATATTCACAGACTTAGAAAGGATACAGATGCTTTGATCCTCTTATTGGTAGGCATTATGTCAGTGCTGATGTTACCTTTTATGAGTATTCCATATTTTTTTACTGCTGCTCGGGATTTATCTCCTGAGGTTACGAAGGCTCCAATGCCTATATCTCCTGTTCCCTCAGAGGAGATACCTATCTCTACCATCTGCTACTACAGAGGATCCTATGAAGTTCTCTGAATCTATTGTTACATATCAGCAACCTCATGGTACTTTTCAGATGTTACCTCCTACAGAAGTCACAGAAACTCTACCTTCACCTCAGGAGACCACAGACAGGTTGCAGAGTGATGATACAACACCCCCTGATGTAGATGTCTGGATGATGATATTTCTTCCTCACAGTCAGTACAGGAGGATCAGATAGCTGATCTTGACCTTTCTATTGCCATTAAGAGGGCACCCTACACCTGAGTCCAGATACCGTGTTGCAGGTAGTCTGGCTATTGATGGCCTTGGGTTAGCTTTTGGGAGCTTCTGTCATGCTCTTTGTTCCATATCTATCCCTGCTATTTACCAGCAGCCCATGCTTGATCCAAAGTGGAGCCAGACCATGGAGGATGAGATGGCTGCTCTTACTTCACGTGGTACTTGGGAGCTTACACCTTTACCAAGGGGTGCTACAGTAGTTGGCTGCAAATGGGTGCTTGCAGTCAAGTACATTCCAGATGGGTCAGTTGCACGCTACAAGGCTCTGCTTGTTGCCAAAGGGTTTACCCAAACATATGGGGTTGACTTCTTTGACACTTTCTCATTGGTGGCTCGGCTATCTACAGTAAGGATTTTGATTTCAGTGGTAGTCTAGCGAGATTGGTATCTTCACCAGCTTGATTTGAATAATGCCTTTCTCTATGGAGATTTACAGGAGGTCTACATGCAGTAGCTCCTTGATTACGAGGTTTAGGGTGAGTGTGTATGCAGGTTGTAGAAGGCCATTTATGGCCTCAAGTGGAGCCCGAGAGCTTAGTTTCATAAGTTCTCTCAGGTGGTAGAGTCTATGGGGTTCATCAGATTACCTGTAGATCATTCTGTTTGTCAGGAAGATCGAGAAAGGTATTGTGGCTCTTTTGGTCTATGTTGATAACTTGATTGTCACTGGTGATGATACAGCAGGTGTGGTTGAGATCAGACTTTGTCAGATCAGTTTGTGATGAAGGATTTAGGGCTATTGAGATATTTTCTTGGGATAGAAGTAGTCCGTAGTAGGCATGTATTGTGCTATCTCAATGGAAATATACTCTAGATATTCTAAAGGAGACAGGTATGTTGGGAGCCAAGCTAGCAAATATTTCCATGGACTCTAAGGTACGACTGTGATGAAGAGCTAGTGGATAGTAGACGGTACCTCTAGCTGGCGGGGAAGCTGCTTTACTTGATGATTACTAGATTAGATATTTCCTTTATAGTAGGGAAGTTGAATCAGTTTATGAAGATACCTACTAGATAACACTGGGATGCAGCCATGATGGTACTCAGGTACTTGAAGAAAGCACTAGGATAGGATCTTCTCTTCACTAGAGGGACATCTATGATGATAGTTGGATACTCTGACGCAGATTATGTAGGCAGCTATGATGATTGGAAGTCTACCACAGGTTTTTGTTTGTATGTTGTAGGGAATTTGGTCACCTGGAAGAGCAAGAAACAGACTGTGGTGTCTAAATTCAATGTTGAGTCTGAGTATCATGCTGTGGCTCAGACCTCAGCATAATTGATGTGGGTGAGACCCTTGCTGAGTGATCTACATATACAGATTGATGAGATTATAGAGTTGCGGTGTGACAACAGGGCTGTCACTTATATTGCCAACAATCCCATATTTCATGAACGCACCAAACATGTGGAGGTAAATTGCCATTACACTAGAGATTTGATTCAAGGGGGGTTTATCTTTACCTCCCAAGTTACTTCAGAGGCTCATACTGCTGATATCTTTACCAAGCCATTAGCTAGATCTGCATTTGATACATGTGTATCCAAACTGAGCATGATTGATATCTATGCTCCAGCTTGAGGGGGAGTGTTGTGGAGTATAATTAGTTATTTTGTTGTGTGGTATGTGGTGCATTGGTGCATTGTTATTTTTTATTTTCTTTATGGGGTTATATATAATCTGCATCCACCGCTTTCTCTATACAAAAAGAGGTAGGGCTAGAGAAATAAAGTGATATTATCATTTTTTGTAACTAATAGTAAAGATTAAACATGGAGATAAAATCCCTACTTTTATTTTCTAACTGTTCCAATTTCATTTAAATCAAGACTGCATCCTCTTCTTCAAAAGGGGATCATTTTTTTTTTTTTTCTAACTGTCGAAAATTTGACTTCTTTGGTTGAGGGGGTGGAATTATCCAGTTGAGTTGGAAATTTTTGGAAAAACAGCCCGTATGCCAAACCCATTTAATGCCGGAGATGGCTTGGTTTCGGTTCTGGTTTAAGTGCCAAATACCAAACAAATTCCAATCGAAATGATTCAATTCAGCAGTTTCTAGTTGTAGATTTGCAATTTAATTTTGTCTTATATATAAATCCTGTGCATGCTTTGTAATTGATTTATGTGATCAATATGGAAAATCCTTTTACTGACAAGGTAGGCTGCTTTAGCATGCAGGCAATTGCATTGTTCTTGTTTGTCCATTATGAAAGAGTACTTGGTTTACGACCACTAGGAAGTTGGCCTAGAGATTCCTTTAACAGGGCTTTGTGGTATTTGTAAAGTAAGTTCCATTGACTACAATTTGCCCACAGAAGTTAGAAGTTTTCTTGGCTTCTGTCTATTTGATCCCCACTGATTGGGTCCCTCTGTACAAGGATGTAAATGGGACTTAATCTTTTTGACATGAAGAAATCCCACAACCAAACATGCTCTCAAGGATGACAATTGGTGATACTTGAAAATATAGTTACTTATACTGATTAGAGTGAAGATCTATGCTTATTTAGATGTTTGGCATACAATTGTTCTACTTTTGTGATTACTCTGCTCTCCTCTTATTGCTGATGATGTAATGTTTTAGTTACCGTTCCTCAAAACAAGGAAAAAAAAATCTCCTTTACTGTTTTATACATGTGACTTTTAGCTCATCGAGGTTGCAGATATCAGAGATAAAAGTGGCTGAGATTCCAGATATTGATCTTTCTCGCTTGGGACTGGTGGAATATGGCAACTTCAGAGTAGAAGTCATTGACCCAGTTTCTGATTACTTAGAGCTCATGGAGGTAATAATACAAACTCATGTTTCTCCATGTTACCATATGTTTTATTTTGTTTTTTTATTGTACGATTATGGGATTTGCTCCTCAAGGGACATTTATGTACTTTCACCCTTTTTGCTCTTTATATAAGAGTCATAAGATTTCAATAATAAGTTGAATCATTTCAACAAATTTGGTATCAGAGTATCGGTCATGGACCGTGACTCTTGATATCCTACCCTCAAGGCCTTTAAACCCTACATCCCATGCCCTTTCCTAGCGGCAATGTTGGTCGTGGAAAACTACGCGTTCGCAGTTGGATTCGAAAACCCGTCGTAGTTCGAATTGCGAAGAAATCCGTTCAACAGATAAAATTTATACCGAAAATCCATAAATAAATTCCGGGTCGAACACAGGGAGGCTACGTCGATCTCAAAATCCGTAATTATTTTTTTTTTTGAATTTTTTTTGTTTAAAAGGTGAAATAATCACAATGGAATCGATATAAACAATAAGAGAGAGAGAACGATCACTTGGTATTTGAATAATATTTTTACAACTAAGAAAGTGGAAAATGATTACATTAGAAAGCGGGAAACTGTTATAACTAGAAAGCGGGAAATTCTACTCTAGAAAGTGATAAAAGAAAGGAGAGAGATGTTATCCTCAATGAATGCTTGAAGGACGAGTCGGACGGATGCGACGCCTGGAAGACGGAGGATGAGGTGGGAAGGAGGACGAAGTCGGAAGAACGGAAACTAGGCAGCACGTCGTCGTTGCGAGATCCACTTCCGGAATGAGGGTGAAAGCTTGGATTTAGCTCTTGAGGAGCATCCCGGGTGAGACAAACTTCTCTTAAACTTTGGAGAGGAAGAGAGAAGGAAGGGATGAAGTGGAGGTTGAGTCTCCTTTTATAGTTGTAGGAATCGAGGGCAAATTTGTCATTTTAAGCTTAAAACATTAACATCAAGTCTTTACTGTCGGATTTATCCGTCACTAAAAGTCTGATCGTGGTCGATGTGCGCGCGCCACGCGCGCCTCGCCTTCCGTGCCTAAAATGCCCGCGCACATCTTTCAAATCTTAGCTGTCCGATCGCGAGATCGGATGGCTTAGATTTCTCCTCGCGAGCCTTCGTTTGCGCCTTCACCGCGCACCTACGTGCGATTGGGTGTGCGCAAGCGTGTCATCGTGCGCGTGGCAATCTAAGGTTCCTTCGCGCGCCATGTCTCCGCCCCTCGGTTGCCCGATCATCATCTGACAACTGAATTACGCCCACACCCACGCCCGGCTTGATTTGAAGCAGAACGCGAATCGAACTCGCGTCCTTTACTCGTGAAGAGGCGTTCGCCCGCTGCGCTACGCTTCCACTTGAGGCGAGCGGAGGATTTTGTGCGCAAGCGACCGTGGCCGTTGGATGGTGATCCAACAATCCAGATCCATCACACGAGTGAGGAGAGAGAGGGTGCGACGGTCCTTGCTAATTTGGCTGGGTCGGTTTGGGTGGCCGAGATGGCACCACGTGGCGTCATCTTGGCCGCCCATCTTTTGTGAGTTGCAGATGGTGCCACAGATGTCAGATTAGATCGATTTTCACGTCATTGGGTTGCGATCATTGATCTGAATCCATCCGTGCGGTCGGATTTGTCGTCTGAAGTGCAGATTGGCACCATCTTGGCCCTTGATCTTTTGGGTTCCTCAGTCTCTATTTGATGCTACGGATGTCCGATCAGGGCGATCTTGAAATCGTTGAACTCCAATCGTCGCCCTGATCAGATCCGTACGGTTAGTTCTTCGATCTGATGTCCCGATAAAAGTCGTCCTATCCCTAACCATAAAAGGAGACATTTACTATACAATTTATACAACTTGACCTAAATGCATGATTATGCATGCTATGCAATATTTAAAATGTATGATGCTAATATCACACTAAGAACATGCATTAATAGATATTTTTGCCTATTTAGATGTATGTACATCACACCCCCATATCTATCTTTTGCTAGTTCCTAGCAAAAACTACATGCTATTTATAAAAGAATTAGGTTGGATTACTCGGGCACAAGTCATTTTCAACATTAAGAAATTTTTACTTAAGACCTAAACTTTCAAAAACACGTCGGGGTATCTACCAAAATGCAAATCGCCTCAAGCCCTCGCCTTAGAAAGATCTCTTTTTCTCCTTTTTCTTTTCTTTTTTTTTTAGATTTTTTTTTTAAGTTTAGGGTTACAGAGTGACTTTCTACGGCTACTCAACCCACCCAAGACTTGATGAGAATCTTAAGTTCTAAGCATCTTTTTGTGAAAGTGATACTCATTAATCGACAATCAAAACGGACTTCGAGTTTCTACACCCTTAGGTGACTTTAAAAAGAATTCTATCTAAAGGTGTATCTGTATGGCTGGCAGTTTTCTCCATACTTTTCTTTTTATGGGGTCAATACAAGGGTGAATCCAGTGTATATCTCCCCGGCTTATTCTACTTCTTCGCTTCTTCCTAAGTGTTTTAGAAATTTGATGTGCATTTCTTGAGCTGGGTTCTAGACAACCTACCAATAGACTATTACCCACGATAATTTACCAGCCATGCTCATGCGATGAAGTGTAGCTTATTTCTTTCGTTTTCTTTTTTTTCTCTCCTTTTTCTTTTTCTTCTCTTTTGGACTTTCTTTTTCTCTTTTTTTTTTAAGTAGGTGGCTTATCTGGTCTTAAGATTTACCTAAAGGTAGCAGGAAAAGAATGGTCCAGTGGTTAGGCTCTGGACAACCTACTTATGGGCTGTTACCTACGATAACTTGCTAGCCATACCACCTAGAAGGTTCATTAACTACCAAATTTTCGTTAAAATCCCCGAACAACGAGTCAGTGACAAATAGTGTGTAGATGCTTTAGACTTAGAGTTCCCTCAAATCAGAGGGTGGGTTGATAAGTCGTATACTTATCACCCAAACTTATTTAATAAAATTGAAATAGAATTCAGGATGGCGAAGACTTGATACACAAATCCATATTTTAGTTGATACCCAGGCTGATTAAGCCTGAAGACCTGAAGGGTCTTAGTGTTCAGATCGTACTGTAATATTTCCTAAGATTGAAAAGTCCTAATGCCCAAGTATTCTTAATTTAATTGTTTTAAAATAAATCAAAAGAAAACAAAAAGAATCTATGGAGCTGATAAAATAATTCAGTGATGAATATCTACCTCCTATGCATATCTAATGCAATGTCCTCATTGTATTAAAAAGACATGAAATAGAGTGGAGTAGAAAGCACCTGGATTGCGTGAATAACAGGTTCGCTCTGAGATGAAAAGAACCTATATATGTGTTAAAGTTAGTGCCTTCAGCTAGGCACCTATACAAATAAAGAAGAAATAGAGTATTCACAGGTGCAGGTCAGAAGCAGAATAAAAAGATTCACCTCAAGACCTGCCAACAGATGTCCACAGGTGTGGACTAAATTGTGGTGCAGACCCATACCCTATGGTTGAGTATATTTAGGGTTCTGGATGAAAATTACCTAGAACCTGATATCAGTATGCAAGCGAGGTCGAACCTGCGATTTGTGAGGATGCAACCCTAGACCAAAAAGTCGAATAACAGAGAGATCAAGCTTAGAAGGATAATCAGTGAATGTTTGCTTGGGTTGAACATCCTCTGAGAAGATGTCATAAGGGTCTCGGTAGAAAGGTGGTTTTAAACAAATTGAAACCCTTAGACTCGATCTTTCACTTCCTCCGGAATTTACTTCTCATATCATCATTTTCCACTTTCTATCCTCTGCAATCAGGATTTCAAATTCTGGGACCTCTTGCATATTAATTACCCCATTTGAATTGTCCAAGTCTAAAAGATGTGACTGAATCGGAATGGACTTGAGTTTAGTGATTTCAAAATCAAAATTGTTAATAAACTTTATGGGGTGTGATTGAAGATCAGGACTATGAATTGAATCCTTCAAAACAGGATATGAATCTGCCATGCGAGCCCCAATAGGATCAAATTCCTCAATTTTAGGGTCATCAAATGATTTATTGAATTCCTTTCGTTCAGTTGTCTCAATAAAATCGTGTTCTATAAACTCATGTGAGACTTCGCATGATTCTTCACCTTCAAAATCAAAGAAATCTGAATCCGTATTAATGTATGTCTCAAAATTATCAATCACTTTCTATTCCATAGAAACATACATTTCCTCGTACCTCGGCTCAGGGATCTCCGGTGAAGAAATCAAATCATCCTTATTTGATTTCTTTAGAACTTGATCAAACCCAGTCTCGTAACACGTGTCCTCCCAACAGGTGCTTGAGCGGGTTTTGACATTAGCTCTCTTGAAGGGGGTTAATCTTGGGAATCATCCCAAGATTGAACCAAAGCAAGCACAAATCTCATCCTCAATTCAATAATTTCCCAAGTAAAAACTCACCTGGGCCCTTATCCTTAACATCCTGGAGCCAATCCAACAGATACTTGTTTAGATCATTAATCATTTCAACTAGGGGCTCCAATTCTTTAGTGCAAGGTGTTGGCTGAGCTTCTAAAGATCGTATGGTGTTCCTCAAGTTAGCCAACACCTTTTCTTGGACCTGGTTAACCTGAACCACATGGTTTGGTTCAGGGTAGGGTGGGTTTGGGTTCAGTGCTGGGAAATCAATGAATTGAGGATCTTGATACCCTTCTTGATAATAGGTCATTTCAGGTTGTTCATAAGGTGGTGATGACCTAAAGGTAGTGTATTTAGGGAAAGGGTAAGGATCAGTGTATCCTTCTTGATTGTAGATCATATTAGGTCGTTAAAATGAGGGCGATGATCTAACATCAGTGTAGCTTGAAGAAGGATAAGAATCAAAATCGTGGTGTCTAGGATTAAACCATGAACACGGAAGTCTGGAATTATATTCCCAATCAAGATTATCCCAATTAAAAGATGGATGAGAATAAGTCTGGTTGGAATAATAATCATTTTGGGAATAAGATGTTTCAGGAGGATAAGAATGGGAAAGCGTGTAGAACATGGAAGGATCCATGACAGAGCGGGAGGAAGAAAGGTGCCCTGCAATACAAACAAACAAATCTGTTCTTAAGTGGGCTAGCCTAAAGACCTACAAACTCCCAGAACCCATTTTGAGATAAAGAATCAATTTGATCTACTTCTTTCCGGTCAATCTAACCAGTTAGAGGGAGGGACTGTGGAGAAGGTTCTTCCTTTGGCTTGTACCTCAGGTTCTTAGTGTAACCCTCAGCCGCAATCGTTTGATTCTGCTCCCCTAGCTAGACATCAGATTGAATGGTAGAAACAGACTAATTGAAAATAATCTCGGTCTGGACTCCAAAGAGCGAGTTCAATCCTTAAGGCCGATGTTTACTCTGTTTTAATCAGGGTTAGGTTTGAATGTGCTTTGGAATGTGATGGGTCCTTTATCTGGGTTGTGCCCTTAATGATTGATTTATACCTGTGTGCGTGCACAACCAATGATTTTCAAGCAAAATTATTTTTTAATGCGGTGAATTTTAGGGTTTAAATCTTAGTAGCTTTTAAGATTCAACTTTAGGTGTATTCAATGAAGTTCAGTTGACACACCAGGTTTTGAAAATACAGGTGAAGATATTTTTCCTTTGAAACTTAAAAGAATGTGGAGTGCCTGGTAAATCCCTAGAAGTTGAACCTATGTGACAGCTATTTGATGAGTTGATTTTAGATTAAGTGGTGCGGACCAACCAACTCAAACAATTGGCCAAGATTGCATCACTGAGTTAGGCACAAAAAATGATTAACCTAGACTGATTTCTACTCTTTTATATGTTGATTTGTGTGTACCGGTTCCACAGATCAGAATCTGGTTAAGTAGAAGAAATTCAATTAGGTTACGTGCCTTGAAGGTGGGTGTATGTGGTGTGTATGTTGATTTATCCCACAAGAAATATCTTTTTGTTGATTTTTTTATATGCTGGTGAGATGAATGTGAGTGGAAATCCAAGCAACCAAACTAACCCTAGTATTTATGTAAACATCTAGGTTAATTAGAATTTGAATTAATGTGATGAAATAGAATCTATAGAGGGGGAAGAATGGGGAGTACTTATAGTTGTCTTTAATTGCACTTTACTCCAATCTACCTCTTGAAGATTCCCTGTCAAGGTACCTGCAAAACAATAGACAAGAAATAAAGCAAGTTAGAAAATAATAAAGTATGCGAAATGTGTAAAGAAAATTGAAAATCATTGCCTCCCCGGCAACGGCGTCAAAATGTTGGTCGTGGAAAACTACGCGTTCGCAGTTGGATTCGAAAACCCATCGTCGTTCGAGTCGCGAAGAAATCCGTTCAACAGATAAAATTTATATCGAAAATCCGTAAAGAAGTTCCGGGTCGAACACATGGAGGCTACGTCGATCTCAAAATCCATAATTATATTTTTGTTTGAATTTTTTTTGTTTAAAAGGAGAAATAATCACAATGGAATCGATATAAACAATGAGAGGGAGAGAACAATCACTTGTTATTTGAATAATGTTTTTACAACTAAGAAAGCGGGAAATGATTATACTAAAAAGTGAGAAACTGTTACAACTAGAAATCAAGAAATTCTACTCTGGAAAGCGATAAAAGAAGGGAGAGAGATGTTATCTCCTCCTCGACGAATGCTTGGAGGACGAGCCAGACGGAGGACGGAGGACAAGGCGGGAAGGACAAAGTCGGAAGAATGGGAACGAGGCAGCACGTCGTCGTTGTCGCGGGATCCACTTCCGGAACAAGGGCGAAAGCTTGGATTTAGCTCTTGAGGAGCATCCCGGGTGTGGGAGAAGCTTCTTTTAAGCTTTGGAGAGTAAGAGAGAAGGGATGAAGTGGAGGTCGGGTTTCCTTTTATAGTTGTAGGAATCGAGGGCAAATTTGTCATTTTAAGTTTAAAATATTAATATCAGGTCCTTACTGACGGATTTATTCGTCACTAAAGGTCTGATCGTTGCCAACGTGCACGCACCACGTGCACCTCCCCGCCTTTCGCGCCCAAAACGCCTGCGCACGTCTTTCAAATCTTAGCCGTTCGATCGCGAGATTGGATGGCTTAGATTTCTCCTCGTGCGCCTTCGGCTGCGCCTTCATCGCGCGCCCGCGTGCGATTGGGCGTGCGCAAGCGCGTCATTGTGCGCGTGGCGATCTAAGGTTCCTCCGCGCGCTACATCTCTGCCCCTCGACCGCCCTATCATCTGATGGCTGAATTGCGCCCGCGCCCATGCCCGCGTTCGTCTTGATTTGAAGTGGAGCGCGGATCGAACTCGCGCCCTTTGCTCGCGAAGAGGCATGGGCCCGATGCGCTTCGCTTCCACTTGAGGCAAGCTGATGATTTTGTGTGCAAGCGACCGTAGCCATTGGATGGTGATCCAACGGCCTAGATCCATCGCGCAAGTGAGGAGAGAGAGGGTGCGGCGGTCTTTGGTAATTTGGCTGGGTCGGTTTGGGTGGCCGAGATGGCATCATTTGGCGCCATCTTGGCCGTCCATCTTCTATAAGTTGCAGATGGTGCCACGGATGTTAGATTTGACCGATTTTCACGCCATTGGGCTGCGATCATCGATTCGAATCTGTCCGTGTGGTCGGATTTGTCATCTGAAGTGCGGATTGACACCATCTTGGCCCTTGATCTTTTGGGTTCGTCGGTCTATTTGGTGCTACGGATGTCCGATCAGAGCGATCTTGGAGTCGTTGAACTTCAATCGTCGCCCTGATCAGATCCATACGGTTGGTTCTTCGATCCGAGGCCTCGATAAAAAGTTGCCCTGTCCCTGACCATAAAAGGAGACAATTACTATATAATTTATACAACTTGACCTAAAAGCATGATTATGCATGTTATACAATATTTACAATGTATGATGTTAATATGACACTAAGAACATGCATTAATAGACATTTTTGGCTATTTAGATGTATGCACATTAGGCAGCAACATCGGATCTCGTGCGGCGGCGCACATGCGTAGCAGCGCTTTCAGCGCGTGCGACAGTGCTCAATAGGTTAGATCTGAGCGTGCAGTGGCGCTCAACCAGTCAGATCTGATCACAAAAGCACACCAATGCCCTCAGCACGTGTGGTGGCGCTCAATGGGTCAAATCTGAGTGCAGCAGCGCCCTCAGCGTGTGCCGCAGCACTTAGTAGATCGGATCTGACCATGCGGCGACGCTTACTAGGTTGGATCTAACCATGTGGTAGCGCTCATCCGGTCAGATCTGATCAGTGCGGTGCTCGTGGGTCAGATCTAATCGGAGCGGTGCTTCCGGTTGCTATCGGGCAGTGCTGCAGATCTGATTGGTGGTGATCTGCAGTACGTCTGATCGATTTCGTAGGGAGAGAGACCCCCAGATCCCCTTGGGGCCATCTCAGGTGTTCTTCCTTGCACCCGAGCGAGGCCAACATTTGTCCAAGGGGGTCTTCCATGAAGATGCAGATCTGACCAGATTCATATTTTTTTGATGGTTTCTTGGACACAATGTTTTAAATGCCGATATTGATGTCGTATCGACAAGTCAAAAAGGTGATAGTCAGGGATATAACGGAGATATATCGCTGATATCGATTAATTTTAAGCAAATCACTCAAAAAAGTCCAAAATGATGTAAAATATCACAAATTTGACGAAAATTAACATTTTAATAAGTAATCCATGCATAAAGAAATGCTTCAAGAATGAAAATCATAAATTTTAAATGAAAATATAATAGAAACGTGCCAAATAGTAGTGATTTAGTCCACAAATCATCACGAAATTAGGGATTAATTAGGTATCTTACCTAAATAATGTGTATACTACATCAATTTATGCAATAATCAAGTCTAACACAAGATTTAACCTTGGTATGAATAGTAATCGAGGTTAAATCGAGGTGATTTAGGCTTAATGATAAGATTAAAGTGATTACCTTGTTGAGAGATGAACAAGGACTCCAAATCACCTAATAATCGAGCGAATGAATTGATGAACGCTCACAGTGGGCAGCAATAAAGAACGAAGGAGGGTAGAAGAGAGGAAAGGAAGAAAGCAAAGAAAGAGGAGACTATAACGCAGTTGCAGAGGTATCATTTGATGTCATTAGAAATTAGCAATATTTAGGAAAAATTGCACTTATGTGCTTTAGTTTGGATGAAGTATCGCCGACACACATCGATATGGGCAATATTTCTCTTAACATCCTGGAAAAGAGACATTTTGGCAATGTCAACATGAGTATTGTTGGTGATATCGACATACCGGTGACATATCGCAGATATGTCGTGACATTTCTTTCATTGCTCGAAAGACGTTTTTATGAGATCTCTATTAACCACATCGATATCCCCCAATATTTAGGGATATCGATCAAGACCCATTGATATGGGTTAAATATTGTCAATATCCTGTGAAAAAGATATTACTGTGATATCGATATGAGTCATGTTGGGGATGCGGATATATCGCCGATATATTGTTGATATATCGAGATATCTGATTCCATGTTGGACATAGAAGGTTGATTGAGGCTCCCGGATTGCGAAGATGGCTTCAAATGCTCAGCCTGAGGTGACATCGGGCACTCTTTTGGACACTGGGGTACTTAATCCATTTTTTGGCCCTGTCGTCAAGTTAGACGAGACCAACTACCAGCGGTGGTCCCAGACTTTCCTTATGACTGCCAGGGGTCATAAGAAAAGCCACATTTTTATAGATCCAAAGCCCACAGACAAGACTGGCGTAAATGTCAACTGGGACAACGACAACGCCATAGTCTGTGCATGGCTTATGCAGACAGTCATTCCCCGAATAGGGGATGGGATAATGTATTACACCACAGCGACAGAGATGTGGGAGCCCTTGCGTGACATGTACTCACATGCCAAGAACTCTGCACGGGTGTTTCAGGTCTTTTATGACCTCTTCTACTTGCGTCAAGAAGAACACACGCTGCCACAGTACTACTCTCTCATGAAGGGAACACTTGAGAGGCATCATTCCTATCTGCCGGGATGTGTCTGTGAGTCCTGACGGAGTTTTAGGAGACGGTTGGTAGTCTCCCTTTTCTTGGCATGCCTCAGACTTGAGTGTACAGCTGCTAGAGATCAGATTCTCACCGTTCTTGAGCTTCTTACCTTAGAGGAAGCTTATAGCAGACTCAGCAAAGTAGCAGTGTGCACTCCTGCTCCTAACTCTGGTGTTCAGACGTCCGCACTGGCTGCGATCTTTGGACGTGGTAGGGGTGCTCCCTCTGTTGCACGTGGTCGTCGACGCGAACACTCTTCTGGTACACACACTAGGATTGTGCACCTACTGTGGCAGACTTGGCTACTTTGAGGTTACATGCTGGTAAAAGCATGGTAGGCTACTTGTGGCCAATCAGGCAGCTGAGATTATAGATAAAATTCTCCTCAGTCCTGATGTTAGTTATCTGAGCATCGAGATTGAGACCTTACGGCAACAGATCGCTCAGTTGACTCAGGCTTCTTCTCAATCTCCAGACACTGCAGCTATTGCCACCTCTTTTGAGGCACCTACGACTGGTATGTGGTTACTCTTACCATCTAGTGATTGGTTACAACACCTATGTGGCGATAGGGGTTCATTCTCTCAGTTAGCGCCAGTTACACTAGTCAGGGCTGTACAGGTGGCAGATGGGAGACATTCGCCATTTGTTGGCAAGGGAAATATGTCATTATCTCTCACTTTGAGACTAACAAATGTCATTTATGTACTTGATTTTCCTTTGAGCTTACTGTCTGTTAGCACAATTACTAGAGACCTGAACTGTCGAACTATTTTTGATGTGTCTTCTTGTGTCTTGCAAGACAAGTTCACTGGGAAGACGATTGGTGAAGGACGTAAGGAGCAGGGGGTGTACCGTTTGAGCTGCAGTGTTGTTGCTGCTTCTGCTACCCAAGGCCTTGCTTCTGCTGGATCTCCTCTCCAATGGCATACTGCCTTGGCCACTTGCTTCCTGATCGTTTCAGATGTGTTTTGCCGCATATACCCTCCACTACTGCTCTCATTTGTGATATTTATCAGCTGGCAAGAACCACAAGGCTATCTTTCACAGTTCTACTTCTATTTGATCTGTTGATACTTTTAATTTGATTCATATGGGACGCTTGGGGTCCCAATCGTACTCCTGATCGACTTGGGAACCAATATTATCTTGTTTTAGTTGATGATTTTTCCCGTGTTTCCTGGATGTTTCTTAGAAAAATAAGTCCGATGTGGGACAAATCATTAAGCATTTTGTTAAAGAAATAAAAACTCAGCATTCTTGTTTGGTGAAGCATTTTTGGTTTAATAATGCCTTGGAATTTTGTACTACGTGTTTGTGCACTTTCTTTTCTAGTTGTGGCATTATCCATGAGACCACGTGCCCTCATACCTCTCAACACAATGGTGTTGTTGAGAGGAAATATCGTCATATTCTTGATGTTGCTCGTACTTTGTTGGTTCACCATTTGGTCCCTTTTATTTACTGGGGTGATGCTGTTTTGATCGCATGTTTCTTAATCAATAGGATGCCTAATGCTACTTTACATGAACGGATTCTGTTGCAGGTTTGTATCTTGATTGTCCCATGTTTCACGTCACCCCTCGGACTTTTGGTTGTGTTACCTTTGTCTACCTGTTGGGACCGAGTCGGGATAAATAGCACCGAGAGCAGTTAAGTGTGTTTTCCTTAGGTATACTCGGACGCAAAAAGGACATCGGTGTTTTTGATCTGATTACTTCTCGGCATTTTGTTGTGGCGGATGTTACTTTTCATGAGGCGATACCCTTCTTTTCTACGTCTGTTGCTGAGATGCCTCCTGAGGGTGACATAGTTCCTATGCCATTTATTCTCATTCGCTTTAGGAGTTTTCCTGAGGTTTCTGTCCCTACTACGTTGCCACCACCACCTCTTGCTACGCATTCCTTTCCTCGTCTGACTAAGCCACTTTAGACATATGTCCGTCCCCACACTACCTATTAGGGACCCTGACCCTCGCCTTCACCATCGGTTCTCAGGTGAGTTCTTTAGACACTGTCGCGTGTTTATCATGTGGTGATCACAGGGATAGGATAGATGATGTGGCAGGTGATGACATTGATCTTCCGATAGCCATTCAGAAGCGACCATGGACCTGCACTACTTACTGTACGACTGGGGCACTTGCTACTGATGGTCTAGCTCCTAGGTTTGCTGGATTCATTTGGGCATTAGCTGCTACTCATATTCCAACTACTCATCGTGAGGTCATGCTTGATCCAAAATGGCAGGCAGTCATAGAGGATGAGATGGTGCTCTTAGAGGCTGTGGGACCTGGGAGCTCACTCCACTTATAGATGGTACTACACTTGTTGGTTGTTGGTGGGTATTCACTATGAAGTTCAACCTAGATGGCAGTGTGGCTAGATATAAAGCATGCCTCGTGGCAAGGGGGTTTACCAAAACCTATGAGGTGAGTTTCTTTGACACCTTGTCACCAGTTGCCAGACTTTCTTCTGTACGGGTACTAGTTGCAGTGGCAACTCAGTTAGATTGGCTTTTACATTAGTTGGATGTGAAGAATGCTTTCCTCTATGGTGATCTCCAAGAGGAAGTCTATATGCAGTAGCCACCTGGCTTTGAGGCTTAAGGATTGTGTATATGCCAACTACGGAAGGCCATTTATGGCCTTAAGCAGAGCCTCATAGCCTGGTTTCAGAGGCTGTCACAGGTTGTAGAGGCAGCTGGATTCAAAAGATTGACAACCGATTTTTCTCTCTTTGTCAGGAGGATTAGATAAGGTACGGTGATACTCTTTGTTTATGTTGATGATCTTATTGTCAAAGGGGATGGTGAATAGGGTGTTGCTGAGATTAAGCATCCTAGCAGAGCAGTTTGTCATGAAAGACTTGAGAGCTCTGCGATATTTTCTAGGTATTGAGGTTGCTTGCAGTAAAAAAGGCGTGATCTTATCTCAGAGGAAGTATGCCTTGAACATCTTGCAGGAGGTTGGTATGCTTGGGGTCAAGGAGGCCAATATTTCTATGGAGCCCAAGATGCTACTCTATGATGAGGATGCACAGTTGGTGGACAGCAGACAGTACAGGCAGCTTGTGAGCAAGCTGCTTTACTTCACTATCACGAGGCCAGATATCTCCTTTGCAGTGGGGAGATTGAGCCAGATCATGGCCAAGCCAACACGTTAGCACTGGATGCAGCATTGATGGTGCTTAAATACATTAAGAGGGCTTCGAGGAAGGGTCTTCTCTTCTCCAAGGGGTCATCTGTGACCTTGGTTCACTACTCTGATGCGGACTACGTCGGATCTCATGTGGACTGCAAGTCCACTACTGGGTTTTGCATCTTTTTGGCAGGGAGTTTGATTACTTGGAGGAGCAAGAAACGTAGCACATGTGCGAGATCTAGTGCCAAGTCTGAGTATAGAGTCATGGTTCAGACGATTGCAGAGATGATGTGGATTAGGTCCCTGCTTACTGACTTGCAAATACAATTTTCTAGCCTAATAGAGATGAGATGTGATAACAGGGCAGCCACCTTCATTGCCAACAACCCAACACTTCACGAGAGGACGAAACATGTTAAGGTTGATTGCCACTATATCAGGGACATCATTTAGAATGGGTTGCTATATACCACACTAGTCACATCTGAGGAGCAATATTTTCACCAAGCTCCTAGCTAGTACTTTATTTGATTCATGTGTATCCAATATCTATGCTCCAACTTGAGAGAGTGTTAGCATATGTTTTATTTTGTCTCTATTGTACGGTTATGGGGTTTGTTCTTCAAGGGGTATCTATGTACTTTCACCCTTTTTGGTATCTCTTTGTATAAGAGAGCACTAGGATTTCAGTAACAAGTTGAATCATTTCAACCAATTCTCCAAAATAACCTTGGTTCACTGAATTCATAACTCTTGAAATTTTATTTCTGCAGAATGTCTTTGACTTTGAGCTTATTAAAGGATTGTTCTCTCGGTCTGATTACAGGTGTTTAATCCTTCCTGGACTGTTATCCTATACATCTGCATTCACCAAGTTTTTTGTGCCTGGGCTTTCATCCCTATAAGGAAGACTTTGAAATTCTATTTCTGTTGTCTTTTCCCCAGGTTTGTGTTCGATGCTATGCATGCAGTGACTGGTCCATATGCAAAACGAATATTTGTTGATAGACTTGGAGCTGATCCGGTAATTCACGCATCATATTTTAATTTTATAACGATGAAAAACATATTCCGTGCTTTCATGACTAATCTTTTACTAATCTTTGAATGTTGAGCAGGGTAGCATTTTAAATGAAATTCCTTTAGAAGATTTTGGTCATGGTCATCCAGATCCTAATTTGACGTATGTTATCTCATTCCAAAGGCTATTGAACTCTTTTACACGGCTTTTGGACTTGGATAAAAGGTTTTATCACTATATAGGTATGCCAAAAATTTGGTGGACATTATGTTTGCTGAGGATGCACCTGATCTGGGGGCAGCAAGTGATGGTAAGAAATGGAATTGATGGAATGAATGTTCTTTTCAACTGATGCCTTGTGCTTTGATCATCTTATGTACTCATTTGCTTGTGCAGTGCTGTAGTGCCTTTCTTACTGCTTTACTAGCATTTTGACTTCTTTTCAGAGGTGGTAATTATAGACTGCTTATCATCACTCTTTGATATTCTTCCAAAAAAAACATCTTCAGTAATTCTTTTCTATCTTCTCTTTCCATGTTAAATGTAAGTACGGACATCATATTGATTAGTCAGAAAGAGGATATTTAGGGGTGATATTGTTGACATATCATTAACATACTGGAATTGACTCAAAAGGACTGTTTTAATCTCAAACCTGACAAATGTATTTCCAAATACACATTACAGATAAAGTAGTACTTAAAACTGAATTTTGACCACTAAAATTCATTTGCCAGAACAAAGCACATAACATCCAACCGTAAATAAAATTAAAGTAACTCAAACTACATATTTTTCAAAAAAAACAAGAAGACCCAAACTACATTCATCAATATCATTCCCGAATAGGATATGCTACATTAGTTGAACTTGAGGAAAATTGAATCCTTTCAACTATTTATACTTCTTATCAACCTTTTTTTTTTTTTTTTTTTGAGAAACCTCTTATCAACCTGTAATACTGAAAATTGTGTATTTTATGTTTTACAATATTTGAAGTGCTAACATGATAAATCGAATTTCTCTAATGTTAAGGTCACTCACCACTAGCCATTATATTGGGTTATTTTCATGTACAAGCATATAGATTCCAACATCACTTTTCCATCAATAGTCAATGAGAAAGATGTTGAGAATGGATTTGCCAATATGCTTTAGTCATTTCCATCTATTTTTTTGACATGTTTTACTATACGGTTCTCGTGAAATTGTTGTACGCTCAAATTGTTTAACATGCCCTTCTTGTAAATGTCCCATTCACAAACTCTCTTTGTTCGTACCTTTATAGGGTTTCCAATAGGAATAGGGTCTCATTGGTTCTCCATCATACTAAGATATGGCAATCACATAAATAAAGATAGTACCCATCAAGTTATTGGTACTTTTAACTAGCCTACTGTAATGACCCGATATCTAGTAGTATCAGGTTGTGAATCCAAATTTAAATGGTTCATGTGAAGAAGAAGATGGCTACGTGGATAGGCCACGAGGCAGTACTACGGCCAAGAGAGCGTTGAACCTAGTGGTCTTGCTTAGGGATTAAGTTAGGTTACTCAGAATCCAAGTTAGTCAAGTTTGGTATGTTAGTTGTCAGGATAATTAGATTTGTTAGGAGGACATTTAGTTACTATTTTTGGTAAATTGTTGAATCCTATTTTTCTAATTTCTATTTTTGGCATTAGTTGAGAGTATCTTATGTTATTTGTTTTGAGTTGAATACAATTATTTCATCTCTCTCAACTCCTCTCCTCTCTCTCATCGAGTTTGTTCTCTCATCTCTATCGGTTCTCGTGTCAACTAGCCCACACGTGGGACCTCCATGTGTGATTCTCTACGTCAAGGAACCTCCACCATGTTGTGCGATTCTCCACATGGTATTAGAGCTTTTGGTCTAGACTCCTTGTGCGTGTGTGAATCAAGAAGAGCTCCAGGAGAAGACTTTACGCACAAAGAATTCTTCTCTTTTGTGTGTGAGTTCTCCACGTCGACATCTAGGCCACACGATGTGTGGCTTCTTTCTCCGACGTGGGAATTCGCTCAACGAATTCCTTAGAAGACCTTGATGCCTTATGCTAAGCCTAAGGAATCGTAGGGGATTCTCGACGAATCCTCTTCCTACCATATCTATCGCCTTATGCGGAGAAGCAAAGTAGGAGAAGGATCGTTGATCAAAGAAGATGGTGGACACCGAGGCACAATTGTTAATCGGAGAAGGCAAGGTGATCGTTCAAGGAATGACCATTAAGCTTCAAGGTACTTTGAATTATATCTTGTGGGCTTAAGCATTCAAGATTTTCGTAGGGGGTCAAGACAAACTCCATGTTCTACTCGAAAAAGCACCAGAGACTAAAGATGCAACAAAGAAGAAACTTGAGAAGAAGAATTATATGATGATAAACTGGATCATGAATTCAGTTGATCTCACCATAGCCTTGAACATGTTATACAAGAAGAGTGCATTCGAGATTTGGGAGGCCCTAGAGAAAAGGTACTCCCAAAACTTGAGTAATGCACACATCATTGACCTTTACACGCGCATATGGACAGCCGGTCAAAGAGATCTTCCTTTGGCGAAATACTACAAAAGATGAAGGCATTGTTCGAAGTTGAAGATCTTCGAGCCCGTCTATTGCGACAAACAGGCGAAGACATGCCAATTGGCAGCAGCCAAGTTCTTGTCGATGTTATATCCCTGCTACCAACCGGCACTTGATTAAATCCTTGCTTCAGATTAGAAGATAAATCTTGAGACCATTTTTAGCCATCTTTAGAAGATGGAAGCACTAGAGGTAGAGGCTACTATGAAGACCGACAACTCTGCACTTGCTACAATTGAAGTTGACGTTAGGTGTGGGAGAGGACGAATTCGAGGCTCAGGCTAAGTCCATCCTCTCTGTCAACACTGCGAGAGCACCAATCACCCACAAGATAGATGCTGGGATAAGTTCAAGAGGCCTTCACATAGGGCTACTAGCATCACACATGTGGACTCTCTTACACTTGCAGATCTTGAGAAGATTCGAGCCATGTTCCGAGAAGAGAAGGAGAAGATCACAACGGCCGTTGCGACGACTATGGAGGTTGTTCAAAAGGCAACGACTTTGGAGGTCGCAAGAGGCTACATTGTGACTTCCAATAGTTCCATGTTTGAGAGCTTCGAGCTCGAAGATGATGAAGAATGGTGTGGATTCTATCCTCACCACAAGTTGAGCAAGTCATCGACTTACTCTGACCTCAACTTGAGGGGGAGTGTGAAGAAGAAGATGGCCACGTGGCAGTACTGCCGGTCAAGAGGGCCCTAGCCCTAGTGGTTCTTGCTTAGGGATTAAGTTAGGTTGCTTAGAGTCTAAGTTAGTTAAGTTTGGTATGTTAGTTGTCAAGATAATTAGATTTGTTAGCAGAATATTTAGTTGCTGACTGTAGTAAATTACTGAGTTCTGATTTTCTGTTTTCTATTTTTGGCATTAGGTGTAATCTCTCTATATATAGAGAGTATTTTATGTTATTTGTTTTGAGTTGAATGCAATTATTTCTCCATCTCTCTCTCAACTCCTCCTCTCTCTCATTGAGTTCTCTCTCTCCTCTCTCTTGGTTCTCGTGCCAACCAGTCCATGCATGGGACCTTCACGCATGATTCTTCACACCAAAGAACCTCCACCACGTTGCGCAATTCTCCTTGGTTCATTTCCTACTCAAAGAAATCCCCAACAGTTGCCTCACCTACTAATATAAATAACTGCTAACTGAACTTCAATTAACTAATTATCAAGTAACAAGTAGTCATGATCTCTGGTAAAGATGAACATTGAATTCATTACTTGCATATTTGCGTTTGCACTACCCATGGCATGGTGGATGGATGATGGATCATGTTAATGAAATGGAAGGAGCTTAAGTTCATGGAATCGTGGAGATGAGTAGAGAAATGGAGGGTAAAGGAGAGAAGATGAAGATCTAATGAAGGAAGATGCAGAGTTGGGATGTAGGAGATGGAGAATAGAGATTTACTAGGGGCAAATGGAAGAAAACATGGCGAGGAAGGCCGTTAATACACCATAATGTCATTTCCCATCGATATTCGTAAATATCACCCCATATCAAGGATATTTTGGAATAAAAATACATAGATAGCACTCATTATTGGCGATGGCAGTTGACACCACACCACCAAAATTCACATCTTTGGGTTTTAATTTTCAAGCCATATTGATATTGGCCTAAGTTGGTGACATGAGATGTATAGGTGAAATAGCATCAAGACTTTGCAATATTTTATACTATATTCGGGAGCTGTTGCTTAAGATCATTAAGGTCTTGCGTTGAAGCCTTCATACCTCTACAATTAGTTTGTTGTGTTGAATTTCCATTTAAGTTCCTCCTTTGCTCCTTGTTGAATAAATCTTACCACTTGTTACCAAGAAATTCTACCCAACTTGAGCCATGGCCTTAGTATCGTGGCCTTTATTAAAGCCGCTGGTGTGTCCATTCCTTCAAATCACCAAGGCCTGATATTCATAGTTGTAATACCACTAATGTAACTACTTGACAGATTTCTCACCAACTTATTCATCCAATCCAGTGGACAAACTGATTGGTCTTGTGGACCTCTGTTGCATGTAAAAAGTGAGGCAACTCCTCAGAGGATAACTTGCAAATAAAAGATATAATATAATGCAAGTCTTTAATATAATGCAAGTCTTTTAAACAATTGGTCTGATCCTGCTTCCTGGGAACCTCTAGAAGTGGAAGGATGTTTTAGGACCTTAAGATAATGAGCTGAAGAGCTAGAGATGAATTAGTTAAGGTTGTTGAGTCCTGAAATGACAATGTACAGTGATTCCATGATTTGACATGAAGACTTGTTGATTTGGCAAGTAAATCATGGAAGGCTCGGTATTTTTACGAGGTATCCCTAAAACAGGAGTGGCTCTCGACCAGTTAAAGGATGCCCCTAACTACTCCACTGTTAGGAATTTTGGTGTATGTGGAGGTAGATATGTGAAGCATGTAGAGACTCCTCTTCCTGTCCCCTCCAGTCTTCCTCCTTTAACCCCTATATAAATGGGACGAGTAGTTACAGTTGCCATGGAGATTGGGAGGGAGTGGAGATTGTTGGCCAGTGATAATGGTAATGGACACTAATGGAGTTGGAGATCACTATGGAGAGGTGATCGTTGTGGAGATTGTAGCCAGTTAATAAAGTATTGCTGCTTCATATCTGACGTAGTGTTTGTTGATCCATTGAGCCACTACAAACTGTGCTTATATCATGCTCCAAACGACCTATGGTGGGAGTTTCATCTAGGGAATTTGCTTTCTTTGCTTTCACTAATCTAGTCATACAGTCTTGCTAGGTAGGAGGGTGCTCTTTAAGCTTAGCACGTAGCAATGCTACTTTTGTTTCCTCTATCCCAAATGCTGGGATGTTCTTGTTGCTTGTCGATGAACCTGATTCTCAAGAATTGTTGCAGTGAAGAGACAAGGATGAGGAACTGGCAACTAAGAATGAGGGGCTGGTGACCAAGGCCAAACTTTCAACGAGCTCAAATTGAATGTCAGCTCCAGTTGAGACTCAGTGAGTTCAAGTTGGAGGTTGGCCAACTGAGGCAGAGGGTTGTCCTTAGCTCCCTCCTACAGTGATACTGTAGTAGAAGATGGGTGCTTTTGGTTTGTAGATGTGCCATATATTGCTCCTTGTTGCAGCTTGCTGTTGGTCGTAGTTTTGGTTTTTTTTTTTTGAGATTTGATACTTGTAAGAGGACTATGACTTTACACAATTCTCCTTCAGTGGCAGTGGTGAGGATTCAAGTGAGACGCCATATATGAGTTAGGTAGGGGGTGAATCTCTTGAGGTGCAACATGAAGGGATTTGTAGATGTGTCTGCCTTTTCTCCATGCTAAATTCCTTTCTGTGGCATACCTGAGTCTAACTTCACTTTGTCTTTCACTAATTGTAGATCTGGATGTGCCTTATATTGATGGATTCATCACTAGGTGGACAGATCTACTTTTGTAGACATTTCTGCATTTGGATGGGTGTCAAATTTTTAGCGTGGATAAGTTTTAGGAAGTGTTATATTGAAAAAGTGGAGTTTGCTGGTGGGATAGATAGTGGATTTGTTGGTGGATCAGAGAGTATCCGACATTAAATGTGACCCATTGCAACAAATAAAGTTGTGCGCAAGTATGCATTCGCACATTGCTCCCTCTCGCCCCTCAAGAGCCATCCCTAACTTTCTAATGTTATTCTCTTTCTTTTTTTCAATTTTTTTGAAGAAGAATATTCATCTTGCTAGTGATGGTTATCCCGCCCCTTACCCTAATATCAAATGCGGAGACAGAATAATGATGAAGTAAATGATGTTAATAAAAATTCACATATCAATTACAGCCATGTTCTACGTTTATTTAGTCCGTGATTTTGAGAGGGTTGTACATGCAAAATTATACAGAATAACGAATTTGCCTTGGATTGAAACTGTTAGGATTTGCGCAATGTGGAGTGTGGAGGCTCCTAGGTGTGGCAAAAACAATCCACGTGGGGACTGTTCCACATTGGAACAAAGAGAGAGGGAGAGAGGATGGTCGGTGGCTTAACTGGGTGGCCGACGGCTGTGATGGCCGGTGGCTATAGGAAGAGAGTGGCTGGCGGTGTATGTGAAGAGAGAGGAGAGGAGAGGGATTACAAAGGCTCCCTTTTATAGAAAGGAGAGCATATGACAATCCTCTAAAAATCGTAACAAATTCTATCCTAATCAAATCACATCTCTTAATTTAGAAAAGACCAAATCCACTCAAACAACCTCATTAAAAATAAATCTACTAACTAAAGACAAAACTTGCAATCTAAGAAAACCAAAACAAAACCCTATATCCTCCAAAATTTATGCCCAAGTGGGCCTTCTGATTGGATGCCACATGACATTGCCACGTGACCTAACTGGCTGCCACGTGGCACACATTATTTCCAACACTTCCCCTCAAGTCGAGGTCGGGAGGACGATGATTTGCTTGAACTTGATGATGAGGTTAAATGCCCCACCATTTTTTTTCTTTTTGGAGCTTTGTGCCCTCAACTTTGTCTTTGGAAGGAGCCACGGTGTAACCTCTTGTCATCTCGAGTTATTGCTTCTATGGCAACCTCAATACTCATGGCGACAGTCGTCTTCGTCTTCTCCTTTTCTTCTTTGGAAGGAGTTACGATATAACATCTTGCCACCTCTCAAGTTGTTGCTTTTATGGCAACCTTGATACTCGTAGCGAGGGCCACCGTTGTATCCTTCTTGAAACATTGCCCTGTTCTTAGGGCCGGTAGGCATGTGAGAGGCTACACGTGAGGTGCTAGTAGCCCCACTGTGAGACTTTACATCCTAAATCTTTAGAAAAGAATCTTCTTGGATCATATACTTGATATCTGACATCTTTTCTCCAGGAAAATCTCTTTTGAAGGAGTATAAAAAGTCGGATATAAACTTTCAATATGAAGATCACGAACCATATAACTTGATAGATCTCCTCTGCCCTTTTCTGGATCTCGAACTCCGTCATCTTTGTTGACAATGTGGCATTGGTGGCCGTGGCGGTGGTGTCTGTCATCTTCTTAGATCTACGATCCTCCTACTCCGCGTAAGGTGCTGGATTTGTTGAGAAGGATTTGTCGAAGATGGGGACCACACACTTGTGGCCTAAAGAACACACACACTAAGGAGCCTATATCGCAGGGTCTGATACTTCGTCAGGATTTGCGCAATGTGGAGCGTGGAGGTGCTTAGGTGTGGTTAAAACAGTCCACGTGGGGATTGTTCCATGTTGGAACAAAGAGAGAGGGTGAGAGGATGGCTGGCGGCCTAACTGAGTGGTCGACGGCTGTGATGGCTGGTGGCTATAGGAAGAGGGTGGCCGGCGGTTTATGTGAAGAGAGAGGAGAGGAGTAATTTTGTGTTGGAAGAATTATTATTGCTCAAAAGCAAAAGGGATTACAAACTCCCTTTTATAGAAGGGAGAACATATAACATTCCTCTAAATTAGTAACAAATTCTATCCTAATCAAATCATATCTCTTAATTCAAAAAAGACCAAACACTCAACAACCTTACTAAAAACAAATCTACCAACTAAAGATAAAACTTGCAACCTAAGAAAGCCAAAATAGGATCCTATTGTAAGTGGCACAAGAAGGGGGGGTTGAATTGTGAAAACAAAAAAATTGAAACAATCGCAACAACACACAAGTATTTAGAGAGAAAACCCTTGCGGGAAAAGCCTCTACCTAGATCTCTCAATCTAAGATTTTGCCCTCAATTCAATGGGAAACACTAAACCACACCACTAACCTGAGGGTGGTGTTCCTCAAAACAATTCCCCTCCTGGACAACCCCCAAGGAGAGTTTTAGCCCCTCTATTAAAAGGAAACGGGAAACCCACAGCTCGGGCACCTAAATAAACTATCAAAACAAAATAAAGTAAACAATCCTAAGAGCCTTGAAAGATATAGAATATAAAGTAGGCTAAGATACTCCCTTTGCAAACCTATGTGATGCTGAAAATCAGAGTGGAAGTGATGTTGCTTTCAGGAATCTCTAAGAACAAAAGAGCACAATGGAGGACAATAGCTTTTGAAAGCTTAGAATAGGATAATGGAAAATATTTAGCACTAGAATATTTCTTTTCTTTATGTGTAGGCTTAAAGCAACCCTTGGTAGGTATATATAGGTGTAGGTTAGATTTGAGCTTAGGTAGTCGTGATTTGAATTGGAATGGAATAAATTAAGGTAGAACGGCCACAAAGCAATTACTCAAAGTCTGACTGGATTAGACGTCTGAAAAATTAAGATAGACGTCTGAAGGAGTCATTTCAGACGTCTAAGAATAAAGCCGGATGTCTGAAAAACTTCAAGGTCAAAGTGATCGTTCCTATGATGAGATTAGACCTGAACAGGGATCTAAAGATAAATGATCAGACGTCTGGTTAGATGTCTGGATAAAAGTGTGGACGTTTTAAAAAGAAGAATTAGACGTCTGAATAAATGCAAAGACGTCTAATGACTTACAACGTTCCAAAATTAAAGTGTAACGAATATAATCAATTGCAGCTAATTTGATCGTTGGATGGTAAGTGAACATTGGTTATTTCCAGACGTCTGAAAGACAAGAAAATTTATGACTGTTCAACTGTGTTGAAGAGATATCAAAAGCTTAAAGAGGCATCTGAAAGAAATTATTAGACATCTAAAGTGGATCACAGACATTTGAAAACCTAGGTGACAGGTCGAGAATTCTGGACAAAATCTAAGTTCTGGACAGGATCTTAGACGTCTGAAGAAGTAGATCAGACATCTGACCAAACAGACTTAGACGTCTGAAGGAATCATAGGATGTCTGAAAAATCAATCAGAAACAAGGTCTTGTATACTGAATTAGAAGGATGAGGATAGAAAGGTTCTAAAGTTATTCTAAGGATAATTCAAGGCTCATTTACATTCTAAAAAATAAAACAAAACTAATCTAACTATATCTCCTCATCTCTTCATCTCCTTGATGCTCATCTCCTTCTATCTTCCATAGAACATGATCTTAAGCTTTCATCAAGCTTTATCCATCCTTAAGCCTGAAACATTCATCTCCAAATACAATGTTAAATATAACATATTTTGTTATCATCAAAATCAATGATCGTGGTGCTTTATCACCAACACCTATATCCTCCAAAACCGATGCTCATGTGGGTCTCCTGACTGGCTGTGCTACGTGGCCTAACTAGCTGTCATGTGGCACACTTTATTCCCATTAGAAACTTATATGGCTGCATGTAAAAAGTTAAAGGGTTTGTGGTTCATCCATGAGGATATTGGGCATTGCTCAAGCGTCAAAGAGTGGGCTCGTAGATGGATTATTGATGACTAGCATGATTTATTTGGGATTGGAACCAAGAATTTAAGTTGGAGAGAAGTCAAAGAGGCCATTGGTTGTTAATGGGTGGAGAAACATGATATAAATGACTAAAATTAAAGGTTGCAGCATATAATTTTTTAAAGAAATTAATGTGTGTGTGTGCATGCATGGATTCAGTTGGTACTACCCTGCCACATGAAAAATAATAGAAAGTTATTTGGTCTTTAACGTAAGGAGATTCTTCTCTCAGGTGATGGAGATCGAAATATGATTCTTGGAAAGGGTTTCTTTGTCACACCTTCGGACTCTGTGGCTATGATTGCGGCCAATGCACAGGAAACCATCCCCTATTTCAGTAATGGTCCCAAGGTTCAGACAGCTTTTCTCGTTTCTTGTTTCTGTGCTGGAATAAGTTTGTAACTTTCAACCTTCCGACACACTGGGGATATTGCTGTATTCATAAGTGATTGACTACAATTTTGTACAGGGATTGGCTAGGTCAATGCCAACAAGTGGGGCTCTTGATAGAGTTGCTGCAAAGGTGAAACTACCCTTTTTTGAGGTATAGATAGGGAAGAATTGACTCGCACCATCAGCTACTCGAGTGCTTTTTGATTTTCAAAATCACAAATTCTGTGTAGTGGTCTTCTTATAACTACTTGTACTCGCTCATAGTTTTCGTCATGGTTTGAGCAGGTTCCCACAGGATGGAAATTCTTTGGCAATTTGATGGATGCTGGAAAGCTGTCAATTTGTGGAGAAGAAAGTTTTGGTTCGGGTTCAGATCACATTCGAGAGAAGGATGGAATATGGTAGTTGACAATCTTTGCATCTATATCATCTTAATTCATATCCTAGTATTATATACGTAGACAGCATGGCTTTGTTTCATGCTGGGCCAAGTGGTGGGTGATTCCACCTTAGGCTGGTTTGTAACTATAGTGCACATGGCTTAAAATTAAGTAATGGATGAGGTTTCTTGTGCATCACTACTTCCAATAAAATATCAGCCTGACATGAAATATGAAATAAATAATACTAAAATTCTGACTTGCTTGCAACATGATTTACACCAGTTCACTATTTATCCTAATAACAACAAAAATACATATATAATAAAATCAACCCAAAATCAATTATAAATAAATAAGCAACAATTCCCTACCTTGAGCTTACAACACATCAACTTATTTATTACATCTAACTGAATATTTATTCCATCACTAAACCAAATACTTTCATTCCACTTAGCCCTTCCTAAAAGTTAACTAATCTAAAAGCTAACCAGCAAATAGACACAACCTGCATCTTTGTCAACTATTAAAGTGGGAATTAAATCTCTTTTTAGCTGTATAAACCTTCTTAACATAAATGCATGGGACATTCCATACCTTTGAAACCCTCCCTCTAAAAAATAATCATCACGATCTTCATTGTTGGTGATGTCTTTCTAGTGTTGAATTTTTCTAGGCTATGTGTGAATAGTCTTTGTTGGGAATCAAGCCAGCCCTGTGGGCCTATAGTTTTGGTGGTTCAAGGGACCAAAATTAGAATCTTTGTTTAATTGTTAAGTCTAGCTATTTTTAGTAAAAGTGTTTTAAGAAAATATGTTAGGATTTATTTTGATTAGAGATAAGATCTTTCCTAATGAGATAGAATTTTTCTTATTAAGGATAGAATCTTTTATTTCCAATTGTATGGATATGTTCTCTCTATAAAAGAAAGTCTTCTCATCTTTTCTATGTTGAGTAATATACAAATATTTCCTAAGAAGCCAAAGCTCCTCTCCTTTTTCTTCTCTCTCCAATCGCCAACCACCCTTGGCCACTATCGACCACCACCTCACTAGCCACCAGCCTACCGGCGGTGCTCCTCCACATCTCCAAGCCCATGCGTGAATAGTCTTCCACGTGGACTACTTTTCCCACAGATGGAGTCTTCACGCTCCTACTTGCGTGATTCGCAACATAGTATCAGAGTCTTCGGTCTAGGCTTCTTGTGCATGTGGGTATCCTAACCACACAATGGTTCTCACATACAAGAAGTCCTCCTTGGCAAATCCGGTGCCTTACGTGGAGAAGGAAGATTGTAGAAGATGACGGAAGCCTCCACTGTCGTCACCAACACCACGTTGGGCTCAGAAGAAAAGGTGAAGTTCGAGGCCTAGAAAAGAGAATAGGAGATTTATTAGAAGGTACTTCAAGTCATATGGTAATTTTGTATTCGATTTTTTACTCTACAAAATATGTTTTATTGAAACAAAGGGTGGTATCAAATAGATCAAATGAGCGGAGAACGAGTACTACTGCGATCGCTTCAACTCTAACTCAAGAAGAGGCACAATGTAGCCTCTAGAAGTGCACCACGATTGCATCGACTTCTCCACTTTCTCTTGGTGACCTTGGCTTGAAGAAAAGCCGATCGTCTTTTTCGGCTCACGAGCAAGGCAACATACTTTTTGAGGAGGCATGTGGAATCCTCTAACGCACCAGGGAACGTCGAGATGGAGGGCTCAACTCTCGAACGTAGAAGAGGCACGAAGATCATCCTCAACTCTTCAAGAGAAGAATGATGTAGCAATATCAAGTTCGGCAAGCCACCGTCCTCCCAGCTTTCGACTTGAGGGGGAGTGTTGGAAATTAAGCCAGCCACGTGACAGCATCTCAAGGCCCACAAGGGCCAACAGTTTTGGTGGTCCAAGGGACCAAAAGTAGAGTCTGCTTAATTGTTAGGTCTAGCTATTTTTAATAAAAGTGTTTTAGGAAAATATGTTGAGATTTATATTGATTAGAGATAAGATATTTCCTAATAAGATAAGATCTTTTCTTATTAAGGATAGAATCTTTTGTTTCAAATTGTAGGGATATGTTCTCTCTATAAAAAGAGAGTATTCCCATATTTTCTATTTTGAGCAATATACAAATATTTCCTAAGAAGTCAAAGCTCCTCTCCTCTCTTGTTTCTCTCTCTAACTTCCGGCCACCCTTGGCCACCGTCAGCCACCACCTCGCCGGCCACCAGCCTGTCGGTGGTGCTCCTCCACATCTCCAAGCCCATGCATGAATAGTCCTCAATGTGGACTATTTTTCCTATGCACACGAAGTCCCTACACTCCTACTTGCGTGATTCACAATAGTGCTTATAGGCAAAAATTGAGGCTGGAAGTACTAAAAACAATTGGTCTAAAAATGATTGGTCATCATTGTTTACATAATTCTCGCGTCACCTGGCCAATGGGGCTTTACGCAATAAAAATGTCACCATCACACCTTAACGTAAGAGTACAGGTGCATCCTAAGGACTTACATAGATTCTTGGGGCTTTGTACTTTTTGCAGTTGGTTTCTGAGTTGATGCTTGTCATGAACTATCAAACTCATACAAGTCCAAAAATTTCAGGGCTGCCTTGGCTTGGCTTTCGATTATAGCATACAGGAACAAGGACAAGAAAATAGGAGAGAAGCTGGTTTCAGTTGCTGATGTTGCGAAAGAGCATTGGGAAAAGTATGGTAGGAATTTCTTTTCAAGATATGATTACGAGGTAAGCTATCTGATTATTCCATGCTTCACCATGTTCATCAGATTTGACTGCAGTTGCAATGGTACTGAATATAGTTCTTCTTGACTTTATAGGAATGTGAGTCTGAAGGAGCCAATAAGATGATGGAATATTTAAGAGATTTGATTACTAAGAGCAAAGGAGGCGACAACTATGGTTAATTGCCTATCTGAATTTGTTTCATCTTCATGCGAAACCAATGCAATCAATTTTCTGACTCTATTCTGATGTTTTAGGAAGCTATACCCTTCAGTTCGCCGATGACTTCTCTTACATTGATCCTGTAAATACACCATGAACCTCATTTCTTGAAGTCTTACATGAAGAGTTCAAACACACAAAGATGGAATGAAATGTATTGCATTTTTCATAATGCAGGTAGATGGTAGTATAGCATCCAAGCAAGGGACACGTTTCATCTTCACTAATGGGTCACGCATTGTATATCGTTTATCAGTAAGTCGAAAATGATCATACGTATTGAAGTTGACTTCGCGGTATAACCTTCTGTCCACCCTATATGGTAGGGTACAGGATCTGCAGGGGCGACCATCCGAATATATGTTGAGCAGTATGAATCAGACCCATCCAAGCATGATTTGGATGCGCAGGTTGCATTGAAGCCACTGATAGGTATTCTGGATTTCTATGGCTATGCCTTATGATTTCTGTCTTATAAATGCCATTACTTAAACTTGATTTATATGACTTCAACAGATGTAGCTTTATCTGTATCGAAATTGAAGGATTTCACTGGTAGGGAGAAGCCCACAGTCATCACATAAGTCATCATGTATTATATTTAGTTTTCTCATGATTTTTTCTTTAAATAAGTTGAGTTGGTGCTTTATCTTAATTTTTTTAATTTAAAATTGTCCAAAATAGTAATAAATATGGCGATGAGTCCCATCACAGTTAAGTTACTTGTAATTTAGGTGGAGATTGTGTGGTTAAGTTGTATGAACCTGGGGCTCTTGCAGAAAATTTGAGCCTATATTTCAGCCACCTAAAAAGTAGTGATGGGTGGTGAATGACCTTGGGATCTAGTGTATATGTATATGACGTGGAATCCTTTTAATAAGGTTGTTTGAATCTTATGCATTGTCCGACGTGTATACCTATTGATTAATTTCCTCATTCCTTTAGCCTAAATGCATTTTGCTCAAAAAAAATTACAATAGTTGTGTGAAATTATGTTTAGTTTCATGTGTTTGATTGTATTTAGTCACAGGCGGAATGAGGAATTCGAGTTGGGGAAACCAGTTAGGAAAAAAAAAAAAAGGTTATGTTTATCAATGCAAGCTTATACGAGATAACTGATGAAATTTAAAGGTTATATATAATTCTTAAAGAAATTAATATCATTGAGAGGAGGTGAACGGCGCCTCCTTCCTAGTGTTGTAGGTGAGCAATCTTGCTTTGGATGGAAGCTGGATTGACTAGCATTGCCTCAACGATGAAGCTTTTGCCTGGGGGTAAAACACGGCATGTTTGTCTACCAGATGAGTTTGAGAATTAACTTGAAGACAGCAACATCATAGGGACAATCAAAATTTGGTAATCTCCTGAAGATTCTTATAACATCGCTAAGGATGCAATATATATTTAAATAAAGGGGTGTACCAGAAGTAAGAATCCATAGCAAGGTCCTTTTTCCCCTTGCATGCTCTTTCAAATCCGGGTCCAAAGAGTTAGTTATAAGAATCTACATGTCAACAATTTATGATGGGAAAAATTTCCAAGCATTGTATATTCCATGCATGTACATGCTGAAGGGAAGGTAAGAGATCCAATAGATGATGGGCCTAAGTAATACTGTCCACCCTACTTGCAATATTATAGCGGATCGATTTGGCAAACTCCTTGAAGGGATCTCACAAATGATGAGCTAACATCGCTTTGTCCTTCCGTGATAAGAGTAGTTTAGTGATTTCTGGGAAAAAAAATCTGAAGAGTGCTCTATTCAACCCGATGTTTGAGGATGATAGACAAGATTCCCCGAGGAATCTTTAGGAATTTGAGTTATCTCAGGATTATTAGCTTGTATGCATTTTATTTAACCCATTAAATGTTCCCTTGCATGAGGATTCAAATAAAGATAGTCAAAACTCAAAAGTAAGACCGGAGATCAAGTCGGATACAATATGATTTGAATTTTGAAGGAAAAATTAAATTGGACGAAGGGCCTCTACTATTTGTCTTGACCTTGTACTTAAGTATCTACAACTTCCCAAACTGATTCTCCAGATCATGGATGTGTGGCTCAATGTTCTCGTCGTCTCATCTAGAGAGAAGCGATCTCATTACAACCTCATACATGAAAGAAATCTAGAATTGTGAGCCCAAAACCATTGGATGAGGATTAGATCGTTTGGAGATCATCGTAATCATTGATCAAAGTGTCTGGAGCTTTTCTAGCTGAAAAATTTAGGAGGCCCAACCACTTGATGGTGATGTCCCAATCCTTTATATTTCAAGCTTGTCCTTAGCCTATGATATTATGCTCATTACAGAAGGTTGTTACAATGTCAAATAATGAATCTTTATCATTATGAGTGGACCCCTCTACATGAGGGTTTCCTTATTAGAAACTAAGTGCATGGCATTTACAACATTTTGAGATTTTTGTTGTAAAAAGAAAATAAATTCATATAATATGATCTCATCAATAATAAACTCTACTTTAGCTCTTTTGATTATGTGCAACTTCGTGATGACCTTTTCAAAGTGAGTTAGAAATGCAAAATTTTTTCAATTATTGACTTTTCTCCAATTAGCAAATTCTTTAACTATGAAAGCATCTGATCAATGATGACATATCCTTTCGCTTAAGAAGAAAATAAGGAAAACAAAATGCAACATCTATTATAAGAGAATATTTCATCCATGATGGAAATTTCTTATATATATTAAGAAGATTGAAAACAATGCCTATTCTTTTTTGCTTTAGAAGATTGATAATTTAAAGGACGGCGTTGGTAAAAGCCAAATCCTAAATATGCATGCCAAACCTCCTCTTGGAGATTTATATCATCAATTTGGAGGTGTTTTTTGCATTGCTCAAGTGAATTATACAATTCCATCGAAATCAACCTTGGGTTGTTTATTTGTAGGACTTGTACCATATTCTGAATCTTTTCTCTGGATGTAATATCAAATGTCCCTGCGCCACCCACATTGTCTATCTTCTTAAAAAAAGGAAACTATCCTTGTTATTTTCTTCATAGTAGCCTAAAGTTAATTTTAAATAGAACCGATTATAAATAGAGTATGAAATAATATGATTAATTGAATTTACATTATATAATTAATGGAGGAAGATCGGATCCACAAAGTACAAACATAATTTAATAATTATACAAAAATGTTAAAATCACACTAAGGTTTCATTTGTCTTAGTGGTAACTCAACGTTTATTCTTTGATCAACGGATTACCAAAGGAATATTAAAAGAATTAATTTTAAAGTTAAAAGATATAACTTATTCTACTTCACTAATCAACATCAATATTAAATTATCTCACTACATCATATCAATATATATTAAAATATATCTACTTTAACGTAATATATCAATTAAAATACATTTATTATCTCACATTAATCCACTCACACCTATATTATAATAGGACGTGAGTTTATAAATGCAAAATATGACACAAAAAATGATGCAACGACTCTACAACCCTCGAATGCATAACTTTTATTAAATTCAATTAGGGCCAACACAAATATCTCCCTCCAACGATGTCCAGATCTCTTCCACTCCGACAAAACCTAAACGCACTCCTTCCCTGCGTCCTCCTCACTTCTTCAGATATTGTTGCAGCTTGCATTGAGCACTACTTTCACTCGAAGAAGCTTCTTCAACATGAAGAAAAGTTTATGATGGAAGAAGGTAAAAAGATACAAAAAGGAAGCGGACCAAAGAGGTGCACTTCTAAAACCTTCGAAGCAAAGCATGAGTTTATCATTGGAGATATTTTACGTGACTCCAGTGATATCTTGTAATATCCGGTGATATGTCTAATCTCCAGTGATATTTCGTTAAGACGAATGATATCTCATCCAAAAATGACAAAAAGCACCGGTGATTTTCCATTTTGCACCTGTGCTTTATAATTCTTTGAAAAGGAAATAATATTATTATATAAGTAAAAAATATTATTACAAAATTTTATTTTGCAATGGTGTAAAATGACGTTCCCTCTTTATTAATTTTAATTTGTACCGGTGATAAGCAAAATTTTGCAATGATACAATGTCATTCCTACTTTGTTAATTTTATATTTCACTGGTGATAAGAAAAATTTTGCACCGATGATAAGTCATTTTGAATTGGTGCTTTAACTTATAGTTCTTGTGGAAACTAAATTACACTAGTGCAATGTTGAACGGTTCTTTTATTTTTATTTTTTCCAAATATGAAATTGATTCTAAATGCACAATCTATACCATCAAAAAAGCTTAGAAGGTTGTTAAACAAGATGTAAAGGAGGTGTTTCAAAAGACTCCCTTTGGTATCCTTGTCAAAAGTGGAAAAATGTATCCAAACTATAGAGACAAAGACTTACTTTTTATTTGATGGATACATACTGACCAAAAACAAGGGAGTTTGAACTAGGAAACCTAAAATTGGCTCTCACTCCAAATCATATTGAGGGAATACTTGAATGAAAGAATGAGGGAGAGAAAATCATAATCAGTGATGAAAAGAAAAATGTAAGTGAGAGACCTGCAATTTGGAGTGAGAACTTTACACCGATAAAGCCCATAGTTAAGAAGATGGTTAACAAGATTCAAGAATACAATCAAAAAAATAAGAAGGAAAAAACGACAAAGCGCAAAAAGATTGTGGCTCAAGAAAGGAGAAAGCAAGTAGAAAAAGAAACAAAGATGTTGGTTCTGCTAACTCTAGGGTCATTTCTTCTACTATATGGAGACTAAGCAATTGTAACTTCATTATTTGATACGGTAGAAGAACTAGAGTCCCTAAACAAATACAATTGGGTTGAATTAGTATGTGATTACATCCATGAGGGCCTGAAGGACATAAAGGAGAAGAAGGAGAAGCAAACATACATTAAAGGTTGTACCATTGCATTACACCAATGGACAAGTGAAATGTTTAATGTCTTGGAACCCATTAATAATGAGGCGTAAACAATTGTTGAAAGGTATAACCATCAATACTCCTTCACAAATCATGCAAACATAATAGGTCTAAAAATTAGGTAAGCAACTGACAATGACTTAAAGAAAAACTCATTTGGAGGAGTTGATCCCCCGAAAATAAAAGAAAGAAAGAAAGAAGATGAAAGAGAAAGAAGAAACTCCCTAAAAAAGGAGAAAACATGAAGGAGAGGAGAAAGGAGGAGAAGAAGACAAAGGAGAAGAGGAAGAGGAAAAGAAACAAAAAATGGTGGAAGTTGAAAAAAGCTACTTAAACAACTTGAAACAAGAAAGAAAGGAAATGAAGAAGATAAAAAAAATGAATAAAATATTGAAGAAGAGAGATGAGGAAAATGCAACTTTGAAGGAACAAATTGAAGAATTAAAGGAAAATTTGACTGCTTTCCTTCATCAAATACAAAGTAGTCAAAGTTTTGAAACCCAACATGAATAGCACGAAGGAGGACAGCTACATGAATTGGAGGAGCATGAGGTTGACTAGCAGCAACAGCATCAAACACAAAAGCAAAGAGATGAGCAATGATGATAACATCATCATGAGCCATAACTAACTTTAATTTATCAGAATCAATTGACAAAAGCTCCTACATAATCGCCGGAGAGTCGTAATTCAATGCATATCCTTTTTGAGAGGAATACATTAAAATAAGGTTAATTCTGCAGTTTTAACAACAAATTATGAATGCAGAATAATCACGGGATTTCTTAGGGGTTAACTGAAGGTCTAATGTTCCTTAAAGAGTAATGAGAGGGTCCACACAAACAAAAATGGGTTTTCACGCACTTCGAGAAATAACACAGCTCCCGAAATCCTAATTTCAAACCCGCTTAAATAACAAAGGTTCTGATCTGGATAAAATTCATCTAAACTCTCTACAATTCATAGAAAATATTCCATGAGATTTGGTACCCTTGATTTAACCATTGGAACCCATTTCGACCTTAAACAAAGTCTCAGACATAAAGTTGCATTAATTTGGGTTTCTACATGATGATAACATCGTTATCATTCATATCTAGCTTTAATTAGTCATAATCAACAGATAAATGCTCCTACATAACCGTCAGAAGACCGTAATTCATTACACATTTATTTTGAGAGATAAACATAAAAATAGGGGTAAAACTACAGTTTTAACATATCTTAATTGCAGAACAATCACGGGATTTTTTAGGGGTTAAATGAATTTCAAATGTTTATAAATGTCTAATAAGTGGGTTCATACAAGTAGAAACGAGTTTTTACGCGTTACGAGAATTAAATGACATTTGAAGTCCTAAAAACAGACTTGCTTAATTAACTGAGGTTCCTGTCAGGATAAAACTCACCTAAACATTTTAAAAATTATAGAAAAATATTCTCAAATGTTTGGTTCATTTGTTTTGACCATTGGAATCCAATTTGACTAAAACAGAGTCTCAGATAGACAATTGCCCTAATTTGGGTTTCTACGTAAATTATCCAGTTAAATTTGGTCAAAATATAAATCTGATTTTACCATCAGATTTCTTGGGTCAAAATTAGGTTTGTACTAAAATTTTGGCCCAATCAGAGATCATCTTGACCTAGTTTGCATTTCAGTCCAGTCTGACTCTTTTCTCACATGCACACCCTTAGCTTTTTGAATTCCTTACAAATAGGTCCCTAAGTTTGTCATCATCTTCACAAACAGGTCCCTCCTCCATTATCATGGAGGAACTCCTACTCCGGCAACCTTCAATCAAAGATTTCTCTCTGATTCCTTTATGAAATCCTTCCAAAATTGGAAGGAGAACACCTGAGAGAATCTCCTTCCATTTGAGCCACTCATTGGGCTTTGTTTCCTTTCCAAAAGCTCATGTGAACAATTTGATTGAAGAAATACCTATTTTTGCGCGAAGATCTCGAGTTCGCAAGCTTGTTTCCAAGCTTGGAACTCCATCCTCAGGCCTATAAAAGCACGCCCCTTGCATCACCGATCTCCTTAGCTAAGTTTGGGGCCAAAAACTTCTTCTAAACCCTACCTCCGACCCCTCTTCGACCAAGCTCCAGTGGTCCTCTTCATTCTCCTTCGTCCACAGCCCCAACCGTCAAATTGGAGGCACAGCTATCCTCTCCTCTTTCCTCCGACGGTGGCTGGTTAAAGCCCCGTCGTCTCCAACCTTTCTTCACCGCTGTCCCCCTCCGGAGAAGTTATTTTCCACAGCACCGGCCTACCAAAGTCGGTGTCATTCCTACCTCTTCTGTCTAGTTAGAGTAGTTAGATTAGTTCCTTTAGAATCTTATGTTAGTTTCCCCTATTCAAAAACCAAAAATAGCCCCTGACGCCGCCGTTCACCGTCATCTCTTCCATCTCTGGCCACTTCTCCGGCGAGGTTATCCGCTCACTACACAAGTCCACCCACCTCACCAACACCTCCATAACGTCCGCTAGATCACCACGACCAAAACCCCTTTCCTAATTTCACCTTTCGCTCACCCTAGCTCTCCACCAAACAACCCACCTTCGCGTCACCTTCCCTGACTCCATCCGACCACTACGCACCCTCACACGCCACCACCACCACTCTTACACTCGCCGTGGTCCGACGATGCTTATGAGCTATTTTAATGTGGCCATGAGGCTATATTTGTGATTCTCAGGGTTCGTCGTCGCTCTGTTGTCGCTGCCATTACTGCCACCACGTTCTTCAAAATCCAGGTCACGCACGCCCCAGGTGACACCTCCAGGCAGTGCGGAATTACCTAAGGACCACTCCCAGGTGGTCAATTGGAGACCACATCATCTGCGGCTACGCCAATTGAATGAGGCATCTCACTACAGCAGCATGCGAGAAGAGGCTTGTGGGATAGTCTCACATCATGAGGACAAGAGCGCACCGTAGTGCATAAATCGAATTTGTCATAGTGCCTTACTACCTCCAAACACGAGGTGAGGTCCCTCATACCCGCACACCTGACCCGACCTATCCTTCGCTCCTCGGCTGCAACCCACTCCCACAGCCCTGGACCCAGGTACGCAACCCGAATACTCGATAAGCCTGGTTTGAGAGAAAAAAGAGAGGAGGAAGGAAAGAAAGAGAGAGCTGGGGAGGGGTGGGTTTTGCTCCTGAAGGACTTGAGCGACACTTAGTCGTCGTGAGCTGAAGGAGAAGGCCCTGAGAAGAAGAAGCTAAGGCAGAGAAGAAAAGAAGAAAGGCCGTGCCAAAAGGAGAAAGGAAGAGAAGAAGGAGAGAAGAGGCCA
Source organism: Thalassia testudinum (assembly GCA_037157565.1). NCBI lineage: Eukaryota > Viridiplantae > Streptophyta > Magnoliopsida > Alismatales > Hydrocharitaceae > Thalassia > Thalassia testudinum. The sequence goes on from JAZHRO010000013.1 coordinate 21,442,650, forward strand.
AGGAAAGAAAGAAGAAAATAAGAAGAAAAAGCCAAAGAGAAGAGTCGTGCCAAGATAAGAGAAAGGAAGGAAAGAAGAAGAAGAAAGCAGAAGAAGAAAATCAGAAGCTTAAGAGTACTATAGCAGGCGATAGTTAAGTCATCTGATTCTCAGATCAGACGTCTGAATACTATTCATTTATTTGACATTATTGAGTAATTGATATACATGTGCTTAGGCTAATAATTAGTTATCTAAATCACCATTATTTTGTTCTAGGTATCTTTTTGTCTCTAGGTACATTGATCTTCATTGAGTATTTAATGTGATAGATTATTATTTATTGAAAATCTATATTTTGCTCAATTTCTTATGCTTATTTATGTTTTAATTGAAGATTAGCGTGTGAATTCCTATTTTGCTCCCTGTGTTAGACCTCGGATTTCATTTTTAGATTTTTGAGCTATACATTGTATTTATTGAAAAGCTATTTAGGAGACTTTACTACAACGAGACGTATTTAAACTCCTAAGCAGCTCCATTCAACACTACACAAATTTCCCAGTCAAACTAGGTCAAAATTGAAATCCAACTTCACCATTAGATTTCTTGGGTTCAAATTAAGTTTGTACCAAAATTTGGGTTCAATCAAAGATCATCTTGATTCAGTTTGTATTCTAGTCCAGTTAGACTCTTTCTCTCTCAATTAGCCCCTCAGCTTTTGAATTATTTGCAGATTGGTCCCTAACTTTCTCATGATTCTTTGCAAATGGGTCCCTTCCACCATTGGTGTGAACACAAGAGCCTCGTCGAGATTCGAGCAAGGATTTCTTGCTCGATTCTCAATCAAACTGTCCCAAAATTGAACCAAAGATTCCTTGAGGAATTTCCTTCCAAATGGATCTGACCTTGAACCCCAACTCCTTCCCAATCTCCCATGCAAACGCATGGAATATTTGGGTATTCCTTGTGTGCAAAATAGTCGAAGCTTGAAAGCTTCTTTTCAAGCTTAGAAACACCCCCTAAGGCCTATAAAAAGACCCAGGACGCAATTCTGCTCTTCCTTAGCTAGGAACAAGGCCAAAATCCCTCTTCTTTTCCTATCTCTAGCCTCCTCCGACCTAAGCTCCGGCAGCATCCCTCTCCATCATCTTATGGACGGCCAACGGCCAAATTGGCTTGTCCAACTTCTTCCTCATCGTCTTCCGCGCCTCGCCAACCACAACGAGGGCGTCCTCCTTTCCTCGCTGCTGTCTCCCTCAACGAAGGCTTCATCTTCCCCACGTCCAGCCATCACACCGGCGTGGGAATCCTCACCTCTACATCTTGTAATTAGGTAAAACCTCTTCCTCTACTCTCTTTCCCCCTCCTTAAACTCTCAATTCGACTGCGACCATGCCTCTCCCCCTTCGTCTTCTTCTGCTCCGACCAAACTCTGACGAGGTTGTGAGCTCGCTACACTGCACCAAACACTTTCGCTTCGCATCCAAAACTTTCACCGTGCTTCACTGACCAAAACCCCTCAAGAGATTGAGGGGGTTGGTCTCTCAAACGCTCCACCAGACACGATCACCTCCACACCACCTTCTCACCTCCGTCTGGCCACCACACACACCAACTCATCACACAGACACCGCCACCACACTCCACATCCACCGGTGATACTTGTGAACTTGCTTGATTGGGGCTACAAGCCCGTATTGTGATTCACAGGTAGTCACTGCTAATGAGAGACTCATCATGGCTCTTAAATACCTCTAATTAACTTGTTTCCCTAGTTAATTAGCTAGGAACATGTCTATTTAAGGTTTAATTATAATATAAGGGACAATATATTAAAGGACCATAAAATAAGTTAATAATACTAAATTAAATATCAATTAATGTTATTAATAATTTAAATAATAATTTGGACTCAAATTGTAAACATGTAGCTAACTAATTAATATTTAATTTAACATTATAAATATTTAACCTTAAGTATGCAATTAACTTAAGTAATTTAATTAATTGAAATAAATAAACCTAAATGGGTCAAAAACGTAAATTCAAGGTGTATATATAATATTTATATAATTTATAATCATATATAAAAAGTTGGAAAAGAATTAAATTAAGTTTAACTCAAAATGCCTCTTTTTGCGTTTTGGTCCTTAGGATTCATTTCAATAGTCCTTTTCTTTCAATAAAGTCCCTAATTTTTACATCCCTATAAAGTCCTTTTTCTTCTTCCTCTTCTTCTTCTTCCTCACACTGGATGACTGACGATAGCCGGTCACCACACCGTTCGATCACCGCCCATCCACCATCAAAAGTCCTCAGCCATTGCTCCAGAGCTTCCACTCACCTTCTTCGCATTCGACGAACCGGATGATTTTCTAATCCTATTTATGTCTAGAGTTAAGCTCACTGGCGTCGGAGACGACGCCGGTGGTTCCCTTGAACCTAGACCTCCATCCGTCCAAGTATAGCCCCCTCTACCACCACCGCAACCTATTTAAACCCCTCCACCCCTCCGATTTCAAGGGTCGGCTCCCTTCTTTCTTCCCCTACTGTAGTTGACGATAGGCTATTCTTCTTCAACTCAAGCGACCTCTCACCTCTCTATCAAAGTGCCTCCGCCAGAGACGCTCGCCTCCCTCACCTCCTCTTCCTCTCCCGTGGCCGTGACAGGGCTTGGGAGCGCGCCGCCACTCTTTCTCTCCACTTCCTTTCTTGCTGGAGCTCTATCCAAATCCTCTGATTTCGTCTGCCGTTACGTGACTTTTGACGGAGATCTCTTCCCCCTCCTTCGTCTAGGTAACATTAGATTAGCTAGGATTTAGTTTAGCTTAGTTAGGTAGTTAGTCAGCGTAATGTTAGTGTAGTTGCAGACCTTCGTCCCTGACTCCGGCGAGGCCAAGTTTGGCCTCACCAGACCTCATTTCACTCTTTACTTCACCTGAACACCTTCCTCACCACCTCACACTCCACTTCTTTTCCCTCATTTATAGCAGCTTTACCACCTAGACCACCTCCACCTTCACCAAAGACCTCTGCTGTCCATGGCGAAGGCCTCCAAGCTTAGAACACACTCATTGGGCCCTCCATCGCCTTATCATCACTTAAGGGTCCCATTCGACTTATCAAGTAGATAAATAATCTACTACACTTAAAATGCCCAATTTCATCCAACCTCTTGAGCTTACTGTCAATGACGGCTCAAGAGGAATTAAATAAGCTAATTACCTACTCACAGAGCAACGCAAGACTCTCTTGGGTCTTTTCCCTCACTCAATTGAGTGAGAGATTGGTCTCTAAGTTCAAGCGAACTTAAGTTATGTTTTTACTGAATTCGAAGCATATCTTTTGACTTGATCTTTAATTGCTATAATTGTTGAGTTCTTGAGGTTCTTTATGACCTCAAGAAGCTCCTTAGATCATCTATGGTCAAAATCGTGGAGTTTTGAAGTCCAATACTTTAGTTTTGGGCTCACCGGAGCTTCGGCGAGTCGTATTTGCGCTTTAGCCCTAGATAAGTGCCGAGAAGCTCCAGATTGAATCTATAAGGTTTAAGGAATAGGAGTTTGTGATTTTTATTGTGTTTTAATGTCTGGGGCCCTCATCTGATGTCTGTCTTCTCCAACTTCGACGGAGTTTGAGGAGCAAGTTCTTATGGTTTTGAGCATGTAAATAGGTTCAAAAGCTTGTGCTGACCCTAAAGAGCTCATTGATGATCTACCCACAGTTTGAGCGCTTCTGAGTTCTTCTGACGAACTAAGGTGATTTTGCTCTCAGGCGGTGACGCCTGAGACATCTCTAGGGTTATCAAAAGAGGATTTTGATGTGATAATTCATTTCCTGAGGATGAATTAAGCTGATCAAGGATCTTAATTTGATCTGAGAATCTTAAATTAAGAAAGTCAACTCTGAGCTTGATGTTGGTCAAATCTGTGTGAAATTGAGGAATTTAGGAGAGATTCTCTGATTCAAGGTGTCTATTTAGTTGTTGGAATGATTTGAAGATTAACTAAGGTGAATTCATTGATTTTTATTGAGGTTTATTAAAGATTTAACTCATTGAACAGTTTGGGTTAGTTTGAACCCAATACTATTCGTCTTCATTCCTATCGAGTTTTAAACCTCAAATCCACCCAGATCAATCACTCACAACCTTCTGAGGTTGTTACCTCTCCGTGGAGCTAATTCGAACTCAATTTGGAGCTCCGAATCTCTTTCATGAAGCTTCTAAGCTTCTATCACTCCTTGAAGCTCTCGGACCCTCTCTTCCTTCTCCTTTTGATGTGGAATGCATCAATGAGGTCATCCAAACCTTCAGCAGAGAGATGCATAGCTTCTGCAGGTCGATTAACCTGAATTGTCCTCTCTGCAGGCCATTTTGGCCGTGTGACACATCTGATTTCGGCCATCAAATCGATGGACCAATCCTATTCGAAACATCAAATTGATGCTTTAGTTGTGTAGAGCATTCCTCCAGTTCTCGATCGAGCCTTTGCTTGATCAATTTGGTGCATTAAGTCGGCCGGAATTTGCGATTGAAGTTCGGCCTAGAAATATTAGGAATAGTCCCACCTCGGGAGTTTAGAGGCGTACAACTTGGTATAACACCATTTTGCGCTATGACCCCCTCGATCATCAGAGTATGGCTCAAAGAGAAATGCTTGTGTGAGGGTGCGTGCGTGTGCACGTGCCTGTGCGGGTGTGTGTGTGTGTGCCTGTGTGGGTGTGTGTGCATATGGGCCCGAGTGTGGGCATGGATGTGAGTGGGCCTGTTTGGGCCCAATACTGTGCGATGTAAAATAAATGCAAAATCCACCTAATACAAATTAGAGTGGGCCTCAAGTAGAGTCTGGTCCCACCCTACGCTGTGCTGTGTATTCCCGAACGAGGCCCATTCGCCCATTCAAAACTTAAATTTTAAAGTAAAGAGTAAAAAAAATGGGCTTAGGGTGAGCTCAAATCGGCTAAGTGTAGAGAATATAAGAAAGCACAGTAAAGAGTTTAAATAAAGAGAAGAGGGGAGAAAAAGATAAAGGAAATGAAAGAAGAGAGCTCACGAGAATTAAAGAAGAGGAGTTTGCAAAGAGATTAAAGAAGAGAAAAGACAGAGAGATAAAAGAAAAATGAAAGAAGAAATTTGAGGAGAATAAGACGTCTGTATATTGTATCAGAAGTCTAATTTTATTTTTTTAAGTCGTCTAATTTCTTTTTCAGACGTCTGATTAAAGGCTAAAGCTGATGTATTGCATATTTTGAGTTTTAATTGTTGTATAAAGGGTTGATCAATCTTGTAAACATTTTTTATGCCTTTTATTTTGTAGTAAACATGTTCTATTTGAATTTTAATGAAAAAATCTTTCTTGTAAACTTGTTCTTATTAATGGAATATTACTTGTTTTCATTGTTAATCTTTTGTGCTATATTCATGTACTTAAAATATATTGTAATTATAATCTGACCAATTAAGTAGATAGTAATTATGCTTTAAGAATTAATGGTGAATTAGGATTCAATTATGCCTCCTAGTGAACGACCTGGACTCAACCAATTAAAAAGAACTTAAAAATGTAAAATGTTAGGTTTACTTAACCCTATACTACATTCACGACATAAAATTGAGTTAACCTAAGTTACATTCTTATGTAATTAATTAAGTCCTAAGAATTAACCAACCAGTCGCCCTCCGTGATAGCCATCGTCATACCCAACGTCATCCGGCCGCCTCCGGCCACTTCAGGCTCTGATAGCATGCCCAGGTGCTGCAGAAGTAGGTCACAAAGCAGCCCAGGCACTTAATTGAGCGAGGGAGGACCAACGTAGCTCCAATTGGATAGAGCAACAACGGCAGTTGCACGTAGAGAAGGAAGAGTGGCTTTAGTGCCACATCGTGAACCACAAAGCTCGCACACACACCTAAGTTGTTTTCGTGCTTTAGCCTTATCGCCCAAGCACTGAGGGGTCGGGTCCCTCATCCCCTCACACCAACTTACCCAACCTAACGCACTCCTCGCCTGCGATAACACGCTCGCAAGCCTGGTAATTCTCTACTGATTACCCATATCTGGATCCGAATAGCTTTGGTTCTTGAGAGAGGAAGGAGGAGGAGGATTTGTGAGAGAGCGGGGGAGGGTTTTGCTCCTGTAGGCATGTCCCTGTGCGACACTTAGTCACTGAAGGAAAATCGGTCCCTTGTGCTATGAAGGAGAAGAAAGGGAAGGTCTTGTTGGTGCTAGAGAACCACGATCATTTGTTTTGATGATAACAAAACACGTGTTATTTAACATTTGCAATTTGAGTCCTAGATTTCAGGTCAATTGCAAATGTGGACGTGCTTAAACGGAGTTCGAGCTCGCATCCAGGACGGAGTGGAGGAGCTTGACGGAAAACAGAGGAGGTTCGCGTGGAGCGACAGATTGAAGATGGAAGGAAATGAAGAATAGGATAGATTTCCTTCTTTTGTACTTGTTGTATTTTTTGTTTCTTTTGTTGCTCTTTATTTCCTTAGATATTTCATGTTAAAGAGCCTCAAAGAACCCTAACAGTAGTCCTAGGAACACCGGCACAACCCTAGGATACTTAGGTTTTCTGTAGAATACTTAGAAAACCAATATAGGGTTCAAACAGCACTTCCAGACGTCTAATTACCAAATCAGACGTCTGATAAAGTATTTTAAGACGTCTGACTGTTGTTTCAGACGTCTGATAACTGTTAGGCTGGACATAGTTAGTTCTGTCTGATGAAATCAGACGTCCATAACTTAGACCAGACGTCTTAGGAGACGTCTGATGACTTTGCCAGACGTCCAATTAGTGGACCGTTGGCTGGCTTAGCAAACACTCAAGAATATGACCGTTAGAGCCTTATCAGACGTCCTTAGGCCTTTCCAGACGTCTGATAATTGACCGTTTCTAGCCGTTGCAATGTTTGGAAATCAATTCCCACAGTAAAAGTAGGTTTCCAGACGTCCAGACATAGTGCCAGACGTCCTGTATGTCGTCTGATGGACTTGCGTAAAAACCCTGTTTAGATCTGATCCAAGTCAGGGAGAGACCCGCCCAAAATCAGACGTCTGACCTTGGAATCAGACGTCTTAAAGTGAACTTCCAGACGTCTGATGCTAGAATTAGACGTCTGATAAGCCTGTCAGAACAATGATTGTTCCTGATTTCGGGCTGATTCACTTGGGCTTTGTACCCAACGGCTATGGAAGCTTTTCTAAGCCTTCCAAAGCCTTCCTAAGGCCTCTATAAATAGAGGGGAGCCTTTACACACCTAGACATACAAGAGACACACTAAGAAAGACACAAGATACACTTAGCTACACACTTTCACACTCTTTTGTGTCCAGAAAAGATCTTGCTCTCCAAGCTTAAGCTCCATTCCCTTGAGAGCATCAAACCTTTGCGCACCCGCTCTCCCGCCGTTGTTCACGAGAGCGACATTGCGCCGTTGCGTGGCTCATGCACCCGCGTCATCGTCGACGCACTCCTTGCAAAGGAGAGTTTCCTAATTCCTATAGAAGCTTAGGTTTATTACTTTGTTGGCTCTATAGGTTTGTTGTTTATTTTATCTTTGTCTTTTGGTTGGGTATTCGCTTTGCGAATTCCCGTCTCCTTCGTGGGACAAAATCCTTCTCGTGGAGAGAAGGGGTTGAGGAACGCTACCCTCGTACTTGTAGCGTGGTTGTACTGAGGTTGAATCACCTTCGTTTTAAAGTGATTCGGTTAGTGGATTTGATCAACTAGGTTGATCGGAAAATCCTAACTCGAGAGGGTTAGGTGGTGGTTTTCACCCGATTTGGGTTTCCACCTAAAAATCTTTGTGTACTTTGTGTGGTTGTCTATTCTGTGATATTTTTTATATTTATTTCCGCATTTTATTACGTCACCCCTCCTAGTAGGGAACTTTCAATTGGTATCAGAGCAGGTCTCGCAAAATCGGCGTTACAAACCGGCGAGGATTCAGATCATGGAGGGAAGCATAGCCGCAATCAGAATCTCCGAAGGGCAGTCCACCGTCCGACCACCCTATTTCGACGGGAGGGACTTCGGATATTGGAAGTTGAGGATGAAGATGTGGCTCCAAGCCACTGAATTCGAGGTATGGGGATGTTGCGAAACCCCATACGAGATCCCGAAGAGACCCCAAGGAGGCTACTCGCAGCTGCAGATTCAAGAGCTTTCACTCAACGTAAAGGCAATGAATGCCCTGTATTGCGCATTGAGTCTGAAGGAGTTCGAGAAAATCAAAGAGTGCACCACCGCTCACGAGATATGGAGGAGGTTGGAAGGCACTCATGAGGAGACAAGCTCGGAGGAAGAAGAAGAAGAAGAAGAAGAAGAAACCACTTGCTTTGGTTTCATGGCCAGAGGAACCAACAGCGACAGCGAAAGTGGAAGCGACGACAGCGACAACGAGGTAAATTTCGATTTACAAGAAGCTTTTAATGAACTATTTGAGATTAGTAAATCACTTAAAATAGAAAACAAAAGTATTAAAAAGAACCTTAGTTTTCTTAAAAATGAAAATGATAGGTTAGAAAAATAACTTAAGGACATAGATGCTAGTCCTAAAAATGATAACCTAATTTTAGAAAATCATAAACTCATCAATGAAAATAATAAATTGATTGAGGAAAATGATAGTCTAAAGTTAGAAATCTATGATTTAAAGACTAAGATGCAAACTATAGAAAAAGAAATTGCATGTCTTAGGGAAAATTCTAACAAATTAATCAACAAAGTAGACAAGTTTTATAGCCCTAAGATTGAGAAAGGATCTCCATCAAGGAGACCCGCTAACAAATCCTGATCCAAGCTCACTTGGATACCGAAGAAAAAATTAGAATCGTGTTTTGTAGGGTTCAGGGATAATTACAACATAAAGGACTGGACCTACAAGCTCAAAGCTGGTCAACTCAAGTTGAGAGAACCAAGGAGTAGACCAAGGAGGAGAACAAGAAGACCGACGAGACGGCGAACAAGCAACGGACCCGCCGCACGTCGACCACCAGATTGGAGACCGGTGTCGATGCCCGGGCCTCCAAGCTACGGATGGGAGCCCCATCCGATGTGGCATCCACCACCACCATTTGGGCCATTTTATTGGCCATGGTAGGTGAGGTAAAACCCTTTACCCTATCTTTTTATCATAAGCATTTAGATAGGGGGAGTTAAAATTAATGAGCTAATTGTCAATTTTTAAGGGGGAGATGCAAGTTAGCTAAATTTCCTTTAGTAAGGGGGAGAAAAATAATAGCTATCTTGTTGTTACAAAAAGGGGGATAATATCACCTTTGTTAAAATAAACTCATAGAAGAGCATGTTTTAAGGGGGAGTTATAGAAAATATAAAATCAATTAAACCTTTTTGATAATGTCAAAAAGGGGGAGGATTTTTATGCATTATTATTTACGGTTTTGTCATCATCAAAAAGGGGGAGATTGTTGGTGCTAGAGAACCACGATCATTTGTTTTGATGATAACAAAACACGTGTTATTTAACATTTGCAATTTGAGTCCTAGATTTCAGGTCAATTGCAAATGTGGACGTGCTTAAACGGAGTTCGAGCTCGCATCCAGGACGGAGTGGAGGAGCTTGACGGAAAACAGAGGAGGTTCGCGTGGAGCGACAGATTGAAGATGGAAGGAAATGAAGAATAGGATAGATTTCCTTCTTTTGTACTTGTTGTATTTTTCGTTTCTTTTGTTGCTCTTTATTTCCTTAGATATTTCATGTTAAAGAGCCTCAAAGAACCCTAACAGTAGTCCTAGGAACACCGGCACAACCCTAGGATACTTAGGTTTTCTGTAGAATACTTAGAAAACCAATATAGGGTTCAAACAGCACTTCCAGACGTCTAATTACCAAATCAGACGTCTGATAAAGTATTTTAAGACGTCTGACTGTTGTTTCAGACGTCTGATAACTGTTAGGCTGGACATAGTTAGTTCTGTCTGATGAAATCAGACGTCCATAACTTAGACCAGACGTCTTAGGAGACGTCTGATGACTTTTCCAGACGTCCAATTAGTGGACCATTGGCTGGCTTAGCAAACACTCAAGAATATGACCGTTAGAGCCTTATCAGACGTCCTTAGGCCTTTCCAGACGTCTGATAATTGACCGTTTTGCCTCGGCTGACCCAAAATCTCTTCTCAGAGATTTTCTAGCCGTTGCAACGTTTGGAAATCAATTCCCACAGTAAAAGTAGGTTTCCAGACGTCCAGACATAGTGCCAGACGTCCTGTATGTCGTCTGATGGACTTGCGTAAAAACCCTGTTTAGATCTGATCCAAGTCAGGGAGAGACCCGCCCAAAATCAGACGTCTGACCTTGGAATCAGACGTCTTAAAGTGAACTTCCAGACGTCTGATGCTAGAATTAGACGTCTGATAAGCCTGTCAGAACAATGATTGTTCCTGATTTCGGGCTGATTCACTTGGGCTTTGTATCCAACGGCTATGGAAGCTTTTCTAAGCCTTCCAAAGCCTTCCTAAGGCCTCTATAAATAGAGGGGAGCCTTTACACACCTAGACATACAAGAGACACACTAAGAAAGACACAAGATACACTTAGCTACACACTTTCACACTCTTTTGTGTCCAGAAAAGATCTTGCTCTCCAAGCTTAAGCTCCATTCCCTTGAGAGCATCAAACCTTTGCGCACCCGCTCTCCCGCCGTTGTTCACGAGAGCGACATTGCGCCATTGCGTGGCTCACGCACCCGCGTCATCGTCGACGCACTCCTTGCAAAGGGGAGTTTCCTAATTCCTATAGAAGCTTAGGTTTATTACTTTGTTGGCTCTATAGGTTTGTTGTTTATTTTATCTTTGTCTTTTGGTTGGGTATTCGCTTTGCGAATTCCCGTCTCCTTCGTGGGACAAAATCCTTCTCGTGGAGAGAAGGGGTTGAGGAACGCTACCCTCGTACTTGTAGCGTGGTTGTACTGAGGTTGAATCACCCTCGTTTTAAAGTGATTCGGTTAGTGGATTTGATCAACTAGGTTGATCGGAAAATCCTAACTCGAGAGGGTTAGGTGGTGGTTTTCACCCGGTTTGGGTTTCCACCTAAAAATCTTTGTGTACTTTGTGTGGTTGTCTATTCTGTGATATTATTTATATTTATTTCCGCATTTTATTACGTCACCCCTCCTAGTAGGGAACTTTCAGGTCTCTGAAGGAGAAGGGAAGCTTTGAAGAAGGAGAAGGGTCGTGCTTGTGAAGAAGAAGCTTTGAAGAAGAAGGCTTTCTGAAGAGCCCTATGCCTGAGGCACTTAAGTCGTCTGATGAAGCATTCCCAGCATTTAATTTGGGTGTAAATACTGTGGCATTATTTGAATGTTACTCTTGAATGATTTAAGTACTATAGTTAATATTGAATCCTGATTGGTTATTTGAATAAATTGAATATGAGATGCATGTTTAATTAGAGAACCTAATTGGTGATCTAAATCACCACTTTTTAGATTCTTTCTATTCTTTTTATCTCATCATTATTTGAATTATAATCTGACAAATTATATTCATTGCATATCTATTTTAATGATTAATTAATTATGCTCATTGATTCTGAAATGAAGATTAATGTATGAATTCGTTATTTGCTCCATGTGTTCGACCTTGGACTCTGTTTGTGATTATGAGTTATAAATTTAATTATTTTTAGGTTGTTAAGGCTTTGCTACAATAAAACGACTTAAAACTCCTCGATACCTCATCAACAAGCAACAACAGCAGCAACATGATGAAATGGAGGAGGGGCATGAGAGACAACACCACAGACATGACTAATAGAAGCAACAACATGATGGAATGCAAGAGGAGCATCGAAGCCAAGATGAGAGAGATGACGAACAAAAGCAGCAGTAGCATGATGGAATCGATGCTCAAGATGACCAACAAAAGTAGCAGCAACAAATAATGGAGGGCAAGGAGCAGAATGAAACAAGAAAGATGGGCAGCAGTAGCATGGCATGGAGGAGAAGCAACAACACTTGCAAATTGAAGTTATAGTTGCATATCATTAATGCAAATGTAGCATATCACCTGATTGGTAGCCTGAGATGCGGAGTATCCGACTCAAGTAACAATCGGACCTCCTTAGGTGGATGATCCGATCATGGGATCTAAGTAATCTCACAAATGGCATCGGAAATGGTTACCCGGTTTCACCGCAAGAGGTGTACTTCTAGGGGGAGGATAGAGCTCCCAACTAAGCACTAAAAATTTAGCAAGATTACAAAGTATACAATCTCTCTATTTCTCTTGGATTGCTTTGGGGAGGCCTTGAGGGCCTTCTCATCTATTTATAGTGCTGGGATCGGGCTCCCAGCGAGATCTTCTGAGCAGATCGAGCTCAGGCTCCCAGCGGGATCTTCTGAGCAGATCGGGCTCATAGCAAGATCTTCTAAGCAGATACGCCGCTCAACAATTGTATGTGCGCTGTTAGGTTATTAATAGCGATTGCCATTGTCAACATTTATTGGAGGCGCAGGCCTGCTGTACTTTCATATTGCCCTTTGACGGACATGGTCCTTTGGGTCTGACTATGGCCGACCTTGTGCGCAGGTGGGCTGGATTGCTAGATCCGTCTACGCGAGAGGCTTCCCTTCGATGTAGGAGGGTTGGATCTCCAAGCCGGCCTGTATTCGAGCTTCTCCGGCCAGATCTTTCCTTTCGGGCCTATCACGGGGTTTCAGGTTTAAGGGCATTTTTTGCCCCTCATCATATGCTCCTTACTCTCAAGCTAGTGAATGCTTGCTGAGAGAGTAACGCTTGAAGTAGAAACTTCACGATAGGTGATGCCCCCATGTTACTTCGGCTGTGTGTTTAAGCGGGGGAGCATTTGTTATATAATGGGGTTTTTTGGGGCTATAGCCCGTAGTTGTGTGTTCCTTAAGAGGTCGTATGGGGCACATAAGCTTGTTATGCCACCGGCCTTATGAGGCAGCTTCAAGGCACACCCGCCTGCTATGTCACTGGCCTTAAGAGGCGATTTCGAGGCGCGTCTGCGTGTTATTTCCGTGGATAATGGCCAGTTATGTCGGGATTGAAATGGTGTCTCATTAGCTAAAGAGACCAGCATTTATTGCCATTATGATGAGACGAAGGCCTCAAGCGTCGCGTCGACCATTGATGGGACCACCCCTTTTCTGCAGCAGCGGATATGTGCGCAAGGGTATTAAATGCCTGTAATGATGGTCGAGGTTTTCTTTGCCTTTGGCGGTATATTTAGAATCCGCGCCAGATACGGAGAGTTTTCATTTTTTCGAACGTCACACCCCACAAGGGGGGAACCGCCCTCTATGGGGGCTATATATAAGGGTGGTGGGTCATGGTTAATGACCCACTTACCTTGGAGAGTGCTTGTGTAGAGAGCTTTCACTCTCGGCAGAGCGGTGTGAGGGGACGTCTGATCGCATTTTTGCATTGTTTGTAAAAGTAATGTTTTAAGTCATTGCAATGCACAATGACGGATTCGCTTTTGAATTTATAAACCTAGATAGAGAAGTATCTAGGGTCGTCCAAGGAGGCAATATTTTGCAAAATCGAATCTCTTGCTTGGAAATGGAAATCAACTTTCTTTTTGGTCTTTTCAAATTTATATTTTTTATGTTTTGAAATAATGAAGGCGATATGCGAATTGTTGATAGCGAGAAAATAGTCTACACCTAATTCACTACACTACTACTAAGGTGACAAGTAGAGCCTCTCCCTAAGCTCACCCTAGGCACGTGGAGGCCTAGAGTAATTAAGGAAAGGGAGTGAAGAAAATGCTAGACAAAAATTCTAAAAGACTATGCAACAAAAAGATAACTAAAGGCAACTTGAATTAAAGGAAACTGTTTACACAAAACCTCTAGAGGAATGCTTCTACTCTACTTGGAAAAACAAGAAAAGAAAAGCACAAATCCTCTTTATAAAATGGTGAAGAAGAGGGGGCTTCTTGCTCCAAACCGAGTAGCTCCTTGACTTAAAAAGAGGGCTCTTTCTTCTCCTTCCTTGAAAGGCTCCTCCAGGAAGGTTTCCTCCAAGATAGTTGCAAGCCCGAGGGGGGGGGGGGGGGGGGGGGGGCGGGCATGCACTTGCTTCTCCCAGGGGTGGAAGTCCACCCTAAAATTTCCTCCTTTTCCTAGTCGTCCTCCTAGTGATGGAATGCTCCTCCTCCTTGGCGTGGCACAAGAAGAAGAGAGAAGGGGAAGAAGGCACCAAGGGGAAGGGTAGGATGCCCCCTTAATCTTCTCTCCTCCTTCTTCTTGGCCGTGAGTTGTAGGTAGACATAGGGTAGAGTTAACACTATTGGAGGATGAGTTATGATGGTGGTTAAGGGGGTATATATAAGGTTTAGGAGGGGAGGGGTTGGCGTGGACACATGTAGGGCTAGGATGGGCTTACAAGGTGGTTAAGGGTGGTTATAATGATCCAAACGAGGGGGCTATTTGGCACCACCTAAAGAGGTGCTAAGGGGGTAGTTATGGTGGCCAAAGGACACCTAAAAGTGGCACCACTTTTGGCTTCTAGAAGGAGGTGTTTTGGCGCCAAGTTTCAAGGGTGGAGATGGGTTGGTTGGTGAAGTGTAGGGTGGTGATTGGAGGTCATTTTGTCACCAAAAGGAGGGGGTTCTAGATGGGTTAGTTGGCACCAAAATAGGTGTCTCTTGGTGATGGTTGAGGGGTGAAAGGGTGGCTAGGTGGTGGTGCCAACTTGGAGTAGGGTGGAGCTAGCTTAGGTGAGCTCAGGTAGGGTTTAGTTGGTAGAGCTAGTTAGGTAGGGTTTTAGGGTATTGGACTGCCAAGGGAGCTGGAGTTTAGCTATGCTAAGCTAGCTAAGCTGGCTTAGCTAGTTATAGAGTAGAGGAGGAGGCAATTGGAGTTATGGTTTGAGGGGAGGAGCTGGACAGAAGTACGGAGCTAAACTGGAGTTGGCAGCTACTAAAGAGGGTGGCATGGAGCTACTTTAGCTAGCTCAACTTGCTAGTTCTTTGTTAGCTGCTAAGCCAAGCTAAAGCAAGCTGGCTTCTGCTGAAAGGAGCTGAGGTGAGCTGGGCCTGATGCTGTTACGACTCGGTTCTCGAATCCTTACAGGACCCGAGACCAGCTTGACTCGACTAATCCCAAGACCCAGTCGTCCAACAAGAATGTAACCAAAAAGTAGGAAAGTAAACCACATTCACTGTGCTAAGCAACTAACAATAAAAAGGTACAACAGCAAAGAAGTAAAAGCTGCTACAGTACATATGACCACCACAACAGTAGAAAGTAACAAAGTACATGAACGTAAAGTACAGAACGTAAATGTACAGAACATAAAGGTACAAGAGTCTAACTCACTGCTACAACAGAGGTACAACAAAAGAAGCTACTGCTACTGAGCTCTACTGGGCCCAGCACCCGCTGTAGCCGTAGACTCGGGCTGCTCAACACCTGGACTTGAAAAGGGTTATGAGTACACAAAGTTAGCGAACGCTGAGTAGAGTGGCAACCAACCAACTAAAGCAATAAAGCTAGCAGGTAACTAGCTATTCCAATTTCTTTAATTTACAATTTTTCCCTTTTCATCCATTGGTTTATATGTTTCCAAATCTCTTTCTTGATCTCGAATGTTCCTCGTGAGAACGATCTTGATTGCAGTCTTTTCCAAAGAGTAGAAGGCACACATGGTGCTCTCCTGGCCGAGAGAGTCCCCCGTGGTGATCCTACACCCAGTCAACCACCCCAAGGTCACGGACAGACGTAACAATGACTACGGCACACGCGATAAGCGCACGGGTAGCTACCCCGCACTGGCACGCGGTTAGTCGTTTCCGCTAACGGGTGCGCCCAAAGTACAGCACAGAACAGTATAGGGCCTAGCCCTCTCAATAATAGGGATCTAGCCCCTAAGAACCAAACAGGGGTCTCACCCCTCCACAGTCCATGTACCCTCTCCTGACTACCCTGATTTGCCCAGTGTGCCTAACAAGTCGATGTAAGGTGGCTAGTTGAACCCCGGGCCCTGTGGGGTGGTTAGCTCTCTCCCTACACTAGTAGCTCTCCTCGGTACTATGTACGCGAGGGCCAAGAAGTTGGTACAGAGTGGCCAATCCTAACCCTGGGTCCCAACCCAAGGGCGGCTAGCTCCGCTCTGCACGAAATAGGGGACAGTCGCTCTCCTTGGTACTACGTACTCAAGGGTCAGCTCACTTCCCCACTCACATTTCCAGATCCATTCCATTTATTTCCAGGAGCTCTACTCCTAATTTCCTGTAGGGTTCATGCTCATATTCCTCATGCCATTCCATACCAGGTTTCATCATTTCTATTTCCATTCTTAGGTTATACACATGCAGCTTGCATTGCTATCATTCACATTTTCATACTCAGGTTATACACAGGTAACTCATATTTCCATCATTCACATTACCATTCTCAAATTATATACATGCAGCTCGTATTATGTCATTTAACGTATAAAACAGGAAAGTCATATGCAACAGTTAACTAGCACAAGTACTTCATATTTCATAAGCTGCTGCTATTCATTTACAGGCAGTTGTTATCATTCCTATCTACTCATTCAAGATTGCAATTCATTCATCCAATACAGACATTTCAAGTATTTCTCGTCCTAGGATTCATGCCATATCCTAGGTTTTAATCATTCATCCCACACATGCATTCAGGTTTGTAATTAAACTAGGGGAAGCCACTCTACCAGTCAAATCAGGAGTATTGGGGGCTTGAACGGCAGGCTCACGTGCCTCAGCAAGCCCGAAACCTGCAACGGAATGAAGTAGTATAACAAGGAACAAACACAATGGAACATTCAGAACAGTATAGGAAGCCTTCTAACAAGTAGAGTAACTCACAAGAAAAACACCGGTATCTTGTTTGCGTAAAACGGACCTCAAACGGATCCTAAACGGGTCAAAAATAAGGTTACTGTCTCAAATTAGATGTTTGGAACAACTTCCAGACGTCTTAAAAGTGTCTAGAAACGCACCTCAAGTTCTGCGTCGTCCCTAGACGTCCAGGAACTCTTCTGGACCGTCTGGACCCAGCTCCAGACGTCCGACCACCTCTCCGGACGTCTGGAAGTGCTTCCAGTCGTTTGGTAAGCTTCCCGACTTGAAGCACTTCCAGACATCCGAAATGCATGGGAGGGCGTGTCCCGCGCCTTCCCAAAGCAAATCCTGCACGCAACCACCAAATCTCCTAAAAAAGGCCATGCGAAGAGTAGCTGCAGAGCGGCCTACATGGCCGTATTCACAAAGGGAATGTACCTTCACGAAGATCTCTCCTCAGACGTCTGGAACTGCCTCCAGATGTCCGCTCCGTCGTTTGGACGTCACCCCAGACGTCTGATTCTGGGAAAAACCTAGAACTAGAACCTGCTCTCGCTCGCTCGTGCCGCGCGTGGCCGCGCCTCGCCCCCTTGCCTGCAGCTTCAGCTGCAGTAGTGTCGGGGAGGACTCCCCTGACTCACTCCTCTTCGTGCATGCGTCGCTCTGACCGTGCACTCTCCGGTGAGCTCCCACGCAAGCTCACTCTCCTCTCCTCACGCCGCTCCTCCTCGTCGCCGTTCTCGCGCTCTCTCGCTCGCGTTGGGGTGAAGGGGAAGGGCAGAAGCGGCTGGAGTGGTGTGAACAAGAGAGGAGGAAGGGGGGTTTTATAAGGGTGAGAGTTAGGGTTTGCTGGAGGGGGGAAAAGAGAGAGAGAAGGAGGAAAATGAGAGTACTGTCTGCGCGCAGCCTGTACGCAGACGCGAGCTCGTACTCAAAATTTTTGATTTCCAGACGTCTGACCGATGGTCCAGACATCTTAGAAGGCTCAAGATAGAATGGGTCTTAACAGATGCTCTTGGGAGGACCTAGCTAGTTGAGGTATCTAAGGTAGCTTAGCTCAACTAAGTTGAGCTAAGCTGAGTCCCCGGGAGCTAGACTTGAGCTTCCTGAGATAAGATGAAGTCATCTTCAGCTGGCTGGAGTTGAGTGGAGCTAGATGTAGCTGGTCCTGAGCTGAGGTGAACTCTAATCAACTCAACTAAGCTAGCTAGAGCTCTTAATGAACTGATGGGAGCTGAGATGAGCTAGACTCATCTAAGTTGAGATGGATCTGAGCTAACTTGAGCTAAGGTCAGATAAGATGAGCTCTCTTGATCTGCCATTCAGCTGAGATGAGTTGAGTGGAGCTAAAATGAGCTAACCCTAGTTCAAGTGAGCTAGATTCCAGCTATGGTGAGCTGGATAAAGCTGAGTTCCAGCAGGTTTGGGCTTCTCCTTCACCAGTTGCCTTCTTGAGTGCTAGGGTTTTAGGGATCTGTCAATCTATATGTCTCTAACACTCACAAAAATACATCAAAAAGACAATAAAAAGTAAAATGCATGCCTGACCTAATTTATGCCTAAATGCAACCCAAAAAACTTGTTTGCGAAGCAAAATCTTAAGAGCTAGATTTATTTTAATGCATAAGAATGATAATAAACTGGCGTTTATCATACCCCCATGTTTATCTTTTGCTAGTCTCTTAGCAAAACTTTAATTCTTACAAAATAGAATTTTGGGAAATCTAATTTTTTCGACTTTTGAGGAGAAAGAGATTACGGGACATAGGTTAATCCAAACACACGAGGTACGGGATTTGTTAGGGATAAACATCGGGATTTACTTTTGGATCCAAAAATTAGACAAAAATGGGATCAATATATCCTCCAAAAAATTCACAGATTAACCCCTTGTTACTTCAGATGACTTGAAATTTTTATTTTTAGGATTTTTCTGGCTCTTGAATCTAATTCGCAACTTTCAATAACTTTTAAAATCTTGTGTCTGTGCTTGTGAAAAGCCAACATTTATAAGGGTGTGTTTTTGGTTTAAAACTTTTTTTTTCTCTCCCCTATGCTTAGTTTTAGCTTAGTCTTACAACAGATGTGTTAGGATCATCATTCCTGTTACCAATCCTTGAGGGGGCTCTGGCACCAGTATTTCGAGATAGCATTGTCATGACATCACCCAGGAGCTCACAACCCCAAAACACAATGCGATGTAAAGGGGCGCTCCAAGCAAACTCAAGCTCTTGCTCCAACACTATAGGTAGAGCACCATCCAAGACACTTGAGCTGCAAAAATGCATTTTAATGCTTTGTCTAAAGATATGAAATATAGTTATGGAGTAGCGCTGAGGCGGTAACATGTTGACATCACGTCATCAAAGGAGGCATTTTCCTCCCTCTCGGTGGTGGTAACTCAAACCAATGATCTGCTTCAGACTTTTACTAAAGCCAAACAAAGGGGTTTTTCTAATTTTTAATTGTTTTTAGGTGTTGGCTTGTGTGTGAAATTTGACATAGGAAGTTTTGCATGACACGTAAGTTTTTGAATCAGAAACTAAGTCAGGTACTTTTCATATTCAAAAGAGGATCAAGTCACCTGAACTATCATGAGTTCAGGTGGAATTTTAGAGAATGTTATTTGATCTAGTCTAAAGATAGACCCTGAAATTCTAATAATCAGATCCATATCCTTATCCTTAGTTTGTTAAAGATTAAATCTTATTGTACCAAAAGTGAGTTTTCAACCTTAATCCCGATTTCAAAATTTTCCTCAAAAAATTTTCAACATTTTTATTTTTTTGAGTATGCTAGCAGAAAAATAAAACAAAAATGACCAAGGAAAAATGCATGTTTTTAGGTTTTGAAAATCCTAAATCGATCGTCAAAATTTTAAAAACACCCCACCATGCTTATGATATGCAATGTCCTCATGCATTAGAAGGGAGAAGGAATCACCTTAGTGAAAGGCGGTCGGGTTTAGGATAGTCAAAACCTGGAAAAAGAAAGGGAAAAAGAAAGCAGGAAAAATGATGGGTTACCTCCCATCCAATGCTATCTTTTATGCCATTCAGCTGGGCGTGAAGGTATGCACAGAAGACGGACAATCATGTAAATAGTTGGACACTTGGATGCCCGCAAAAATGTGTCTTCTTCTGAATCCCTAGAAAGTTGAGTGGAAGAAAAATAGGGATCGAAATTTGATGGAAAATAATAAGTGTGACTCGAGTCTGGCTAAGGTTTTAATTTAGGAAGAATGCCATACTCAGGCGGATTAGGTGGCAAGTCCATTAGAAAGGGTTTGGGGGAAGAATGGCAAAGGGTGGGTGAAGTTAGTGTGGAAGGGTGGGGTGAAAGAAGAGTGGGTGGGCTAAGGGAATGATCAGGGGGGTTATCAGGAATGGATTGTTGTTGAAGACAAGTCTCCGAATCAAAGATTTCACCGACCACGGATTCTGAGTCAGATTCCTCAAAAAATTTGTAGTCGGGAAGGGTATCTACCAACATAGTCTCCTCCACCAAATTTGATATTTTAGTATAGGAGTCCCCAAAAAAGTTATCATCATGGAATCTCTTTGAGGATTTGAAAATACCAAGAGTGATAGTTTGGCCTGTGCAGGTGATATCTATTTTTCCTGTGTCAATTGATATTTTCCTTTGCAGTAGCCAAAAAAGGTCATCCAAGGATTATTGGGGCATTCATTAAAGATTCGGGTACCTCAATGTCAAAGACCAGAAAATCTGCGAGGAAGACACAATTTTGGACCTTGACTAAAACATCCTCGACAATCCCACGGGGTTTGATTATAGATCGATCGGCTAATTGAAGGTTAACCTCAACAGGTTTTAGTTCACCGATTTGAAATTCTTCAAATAAAATCGTTGTAATGATATTAACTGAGTCACCAAGATTATGGAGGGGGCGATCAAAATAGTATCATCAATAATTACTGAAATTAATGGCGCCCCTAGATCTTTCATCTTAGGGGGCAGCTTGCTCTGTATGACTGAGCTTACTGTCTCCGAAAGATGCACCTGTCCTAGATTTTTAGCTTGCCTTTTTGGAGTACAAATCTCCTTCAAGAATTTGGCATAGGTAAGGATATACTTGATTGCATCTAGGAGAGGGATATTGATTTGAACATGCCTGAATAAATCCATGAGTTCTTCTGTGGTGGGCTCAGATTTCTTTTTTCGATTGGTGGTGGGGTGGAGAGCTTGTGAAAAAGGGATAGGAGTCGTGTCCTGAGATTTTTGTGTTTAATTTTCTAACTGATGTGGGAGTGGAGAGTCAATTTGCACAGGGATGGGGATTTCACCAGGTTTTTGTGAAGGTCCAGGATTAGTGGTGGTTTTCCCACTCCTCAACGTAACTACTTGTGCACTCTGATTATTATTTGGAGGAGGTGGGGGGCCTGTTGTTGTGGAAACCTGGGAGGCTGTTGAGGTGGTGGATTAGTTGGAGGCTGATTCATGTAGTTTTGATTTCTGCTTAGATGCAGGTTCCTCTAGTGATTAGGGTTGGGCATGGGTTGGGAGGGCAAATGCCCTACAGGTCTTTGAGTTGGAGTAACCCCAATCTGACTATTCAGATTTGTGATAGTGCGGGTTACTTTCGTCATCTTTGTCTACATTTCTTGCAGGGTTCTCATCATCTAGGCATTGATGTCATGTTGGGATGGCCCAGGATGAAAGGTCGAATTCAACCCATACCCGTTAAATTGATTTGAAGTTTGGAGAGGAACCGGGTTGTTCCAAGAGTGGTTCGGGTAATTCTTCCAATTGGAAGAATTTCTATATTGCTCCTGGAGGGCAAAAATGTTTTTAGTGGTGTTAGGATTTGGATAATTGTAATTCTCCAATGAATCATAAAAAGCCTCAGGGTATTGATGATAATCAGCAGAAGTAGTGTTCAGATTGTGCAAGTTTTCTCTCCGAGGAATGTTGGGGTGGGTTAGATGTAGAATATATGAAGCTTGGGTTGGTGTGGCAAGTCTTTCCTCAATTTTCTTTTGATTTATTTGCATCTGGTTGAGTTTCTGGGCAATCATTTGAAGATCGTCTTGGGTGACTGGGCTAGATTGAGTGCCTATTTCATGAACACTGAACTGCAAAATGTGTTCATGGAAGCTTGATTAAATGAGCTTTCACTCATTTCTTCAAAAGGTCATAGGCACTCTCAGCATCCTTATTCAAGAAGTTGCCGCCATACTAGGCATCGACGAAACATTGGATTTGATCTTTTAATCTATGATAGAAGATCTACACGAGCTTCCATAAAGGAATCTCGTGGTGCGGGCAACTTCTTAGGAGATCTTGAAATCTTTCCCAAGATAAATCGCTTATGAGCCGGTGCTGGCTGGAAGGGACCGACAAAATCCATGACCCATTTTGCAAAGGGGATGGGTGACATGATGGGTACCATCTTTCTAGGCAGCAAGTGGTGCAAGGTGGTGAACTGCTGGCATTTGTCGCACTTGTTGGTGCGTAATCGTCGAGTGTTAAGATATGCGCGTTGTAGTACACTTAATTATAATGCAACAAACACTTAAGCTTATAAACTTGAAATCGATGTGAGTCCGAAGTCATTCACAGGAAGCAAAAATGGCAATTTCAAAATCACTATCACAATTATCAAGAAAGATATGCAAATATAATCAAAATATTGCTCAAGATAACTCAGAATAATATTGCAATAAGATCAGGAATTAGAGCGTAAAAAGATGGGTTTAAACTGGTGATTTGAATCACCAAATTAACCCTAATGTTTAAGCTCTACAAGCAACTCAAATAATTGAACAGTATTCTTAATTGAAAATCCATAGTAAATATCTCCACAGTAACTAGTAGATCAGAACCAATCAAGTAGCAAGTTAGACGACGGTGTAAAGCTTCAGACAGCTTAACCTCAAGGTACCAAGGGCCTCAAGAGACTAAGTGTTGAGAGAGGGAGAGGGCACGAAACCCAAAGTAGCAAAAACCCCCCTCCTCCCTTTCAGGGTTTCCTTCCTCAGAACCAAGTCAGACCCGGATAACCGGGCAAACGGAGCCAGCCTAGACCCGCGAGCATGATCACGGGCGGGGTGCGTAAGTGAGCGCGTGTATAACGTGTCCATTTAGGCATGAGTGGGGACCTCACCCCCAGGCTCTCTGAGGCGAATAGCCAAGAGCACGTTTTCCTTTTTTGCACTTCTCAAGTTTTTCTCCCCACGATGTGGGACTATCTGGGATGCTTGAGATGCGAGAGTTGCTGCTGCTCTTTTCTTTGCAAGTGGTTGTTACTGCGTGGATGCTGGGCTTAATTGAGGATGCAAACATGTCCAGGAGATGAAGCCGCTTTGATTAAGTGTGGCAGCAGGTTGGAGGGTGGCCGGACAAGGGCAGTCAGTGTCAAGGAAGACGAAGGTGGCGGCGTCAATCCGGCAAAGTACCTGCGATAAGAAAACGGACCAAAAGCCCTCGTTAAAAGGTTCACAAGCTTCGTCGTGAGGAGTGGAGTGCGATGGTGGTGTCAGCATGGTGGTTGGAGGTTTATGGTGATCGGATGACGTCGGAAAAGATGGTAGAGGGATGGGTCATCTAGTTGGGCTATGGAGTAGGTGGATGGCGAAATTTGTAGAGGGCTTTTGAAGGTGGAGGTGAGGCTGTGCTAATGGGAGTGACAGCGGGGCGTTTGGTGGTGTGTGGAAGTGTAGCAACCATGCTGGAGGTATGGCCAGAGATGGGGAAGAAGTCAAAGAGAGAGATTGAGGGCTATCCTAGAAGCTAACACCTAAAACTAACCTAAAGACTAAGAAGGAGAGAGAAAGAACTACTTTACTGGATGAAAGGGGGAGGGAATCCACGGTAGCTTGCTTCGTCGGTGTTGAGGACGATGAAGTCTCCAGTGATGAGAAGTGATGACGACGATAGAGGACGGAGCTCTTGCTGGGTACAACGAGGAGTGGAAGAAGATGAGGATCAAGGGAGGAAGCCCAATTTATCCGTCATAGGATTTAAAGAGAGGAGTTGAGGAAGTCGCTGGAGCCAGTGGAGTTCGTAGCCGGAGAGGAAGAAAGAAGGGGAATTCCACCATAGACCTAGCTAAAAAGAACGATCGTATGATCTAGAGCTTATATAGAGCTCAGATTTGAGCTCAAACAAAGGAATTAGTCGCGATTTCAGCGCAATTTGATTTGGGTTCCCTCGTGGATTTCGACGACCTAGCCTGAGCTCCGTGGTGTGATTTGGAATCCCTGAAGTGATTCAAAAAGGGGATCTCCTGAAGATTGTTTCTTCTAATTTTGGGTGGATTGGCTGAGGAATCAAGGAGATCTCGTTTGAAGGCCGACAACTTGGGTTCACACCTGCCTTGGCGGCAGGGTCCAAAGTGTGAAGAAGATGACAAACCTAGGGGCTTATTTACAAGAGATTTTGAAAGCTAGGGGCTTGACTGAGAGATAGAGATTTAATGGACTTAAATGCAAACTAGGTGAAGATGGACTCTAATTGAGCCCAAATTTTGGCTAACCTAATTTTGACCCAAGGAATCTAATGGTAAAGTTGGATTTGAGTTTTGATCACGTTTAACTGGGTTGTTACATAGAAGCCCAAATTAGGGTAGAATTCCGCCTAAGACTCTGTTCAAGGTCAAAATAGATTCAGATGATCAAACCAAGGGTAACAAAACTTTTAGAATATTTTTCTATGAATTTTAGGAGGTTTAGATGAATTTTATCCCGACTAGAACCTCTTTAATTTAAGTAGGTCTGAAATTAGGATTTTGGTGTATTTTTTAGTTCTCGAAATGCGTGAAACCCTATTTCTGTATGTGTGGACCCACTTATTGGACTTTTATGCTAATTTGACTTTCAATTAACCCTTGAAAAATCCCATAGTTACTCTGCATTTGTGATATGATGTTAAAACTGCATAATTAACCCTGATTTAAAGTTTTCTTCTCAAAATGGATCTAAATGGAATTATGGCTCTCATGCGATCATATAGGAGCATTTGTCACTATATTTCCACTAAGTCAAGTTAGTTATGGCTAATGATGGTGTTACCATCACTTACGCACAAAAGCTTTGCAATGTTGCTTCATCTGGGGCCAGAAGTAGCCCACCTGGAATAGTCTAGCGAGGAGTGCCTTGTACCCTTCATTGTTCCTGCAAGCACCTCCGTGGGCCTCTTGGAGGGCTTGGGTTGCCTCATACTGAGTTAGGCAGCGTAGTAGGGGGTGGAATACCCCTACTTATACAACTGCCCCTCTATCAGAGTGTACCTGGAGGCTTTGAGGCCAAAGGCCCTAGGCTGAGGTTCTCCCAGGGGCAGCTCGCCAGAGCTCAAGTAACGATAGGCGTCATCAGTAGGTGAACTACTCTATCGCGAGTGTTTTAGGAGCAAGGGCAGTTGCCTCTTTCAAAGTCTGAAGGCAGATGTCCTCATCTTGCCCCTAAGCGATGCCGACAGCGAGTTTAGCTAATGCGTCTATCAAGGGGTTGTTCGCTCGGGGCTCCTGCTTGATGGAGATAGTCTTGAAATCCGCCAACTTCTCCTTGACTTTATCAGCGTATAAGAACATGTTCGGATCCCGAGCCTGGTATTCGCTGTTTATTTGGTTGGCGATCAGCTGGGAGTCCGTGTGGACCTCGAGCGAGGCGATCCCATGGATTTTGCTTCCCAGATGCCTGCAAACATGACCTCGTATTCTGCCTGGTTATTGGATGCAGGGAATCCAATTTTATAGCATACTTATGAGCAACACCATCTGCGGTGGTTAAGGCTATCCCAGCCCCAGACCTGTAACGACCCGATTCCCGAATCCCTACGAGACACAAGAATCGGACCGACTCGACTGACCCCAAGACCCAGTCGTCCAACGAGAAAGTAACCAAAAGAGCAGTAAAATAAACCACATTCAACATGTATATAACTAACAGTAACAAAATAGAGCAGTAGAGAAAAGAAATACTACAGTATACACCACCACAACAATAGAGAAATAAACATATACATAAACATGAAGCTTACAATAAAGAGAGTACAAGGGGTAACAGAAACTACTCACAACAACAGCAAAAAGTACAGTGGGTACTACAAGTGACACTACTGGGCTCTACTAGGCCCAGCATCCTCTGCAGCCGCCGACTCTGGCTACTCAACACCTAGTCCTGAAAAGTACAAAGGTGACACGTCAGCGAAACGCTGAGTAGAGTGGCAACTAAAAGCTAGAAGAAGCAGTAGAGTGGACAGTAGCTGTATTTTTACTTTCTTTCTTTATATTTTTCCATTCATTCACTATTGATTTATTTCTCAGATCCTTCTCTTGATCTTGAATGTTCCTCGTGGGAACGAACTTGATTGCAGTCTTTTCCGAAAAGTAGAAGTAACACGTGGTGCTCTCCTGGCCGGGAGAGTCCCCCGTGGTGGTCCTACCCTCAGTCAACCACCCCAAGGTCGCTGACAGACGTAACGGTGACTACGGCACGCACGATAAACGCACTGGTAGCTACCTCGCACTGGCACGCGGTCAGTCGTTTCCGTTAACGGGTGCGCCCAAAGCACAGCATGGAACCAGTATAGGGCAGAGCCCTCTCAGTAACAGGGGTCCAACCCCTCCACAGTAACCAAATAAGGGTCTTGCCCCTCCACAGTCCGCGCACCTTCGCTTGACTTCCCCGGTTTTCCCAGTGGGCCTAACAAGTTGGTGTAGGAGGGCTAGCAGAACCCCGGGGCCCGTGGGGTAGCTAGTGCTCTCTCTACACTAGTAGCTCTCCTCGGTACTGTGTACACGAGGGCCAAAGGTCGGTACAAAGTGGCCAGACCTAACCCTGGGTCCCTGGGGAGGCTAGCTCCGCTCTGCACTAAACAGGGGGACAGTTGCTCTCCTTGGTACTCCGTACTCAAGGGCCAGCTCACTTCCCCAATTCTATTCCATTTACTTTTCAGGAGTTCTACTCCTAATTCCCCGTAGGGTTCAGGCTCTTTTAACTCAGACAATTTAGGTTTCACCGTTCCAGCTTTATATCCATACAATTCATGTTCTCAACCGTATTTATCCATTCATAACAGGCAGCTGTTAACCAATTTACAAGTAGTTATCGTTTCCTTTCCACTTTTCCAAGACTGCAATGTATATATTCAACTAGTTTTCCAGTCCTAGGATTCATGCCATACCCTAGGATCTATTATTCAATCTAGTTTTTCAGTCCTAGGATTCATGTAATACCCTAGGATCTATCATTCAATCTAATTCTTCAGCCCTAGGGTTCATGCAATGCCCTAAACTCTATTAATTGTTTCATAAATGTATAATTTTTTATAATTAAATTAAAGGGCCACTCTACCCGCAAAACCGGAAGTACTGGGGCGTGGTCGGCAATCCTGCGCGCCTCTGCAACCCCCAGAGCCGCAACGGAATGGGATCCTAATACAAGGATCAAAGACAAGGAGCTACTCAAAACAATATACAATTACTGTAAACAGGTAGAGGAAATAAATCTGGGAAGAATGAAACTTGAAACGCGGAAAACGGATTCCGAACGGACCCTAAATGGGTTAAAAACGACGAGTCTGCCTAAAATCAGACGTCTGGAACTTCTTCCAGACGTCTTAAAAGGTCGATCATGCCATACCTTGGTCCGCAAAGTCCTTCAGACGTCCAGAAGCCCTCTGGATCGTCTGAACTTAATTTCCAGACGTCCGATTGTCACCTCGGACATCTAGAGGTCCTCTCCGTCATCTAGTACTGTGTCCAGACATCTGATCGGTGTGGGATGGCGAGCCCTACCGCCCTCCCGAACGATTCCACCACACACACACACTCGCTCTCATCACGAAGGGGTGCAGAAGAACGCGGTGGACGGCTGCATGGCTGTACATGCGTAAAAAGGAGAAGATAAGAAAATATTATACCTGTCAGACATCTGGACCTTCCTCCAGACGTCTTATGCGTCGTCTGGACGTAAGTCCAGACGTCTGATTCTGGGAAATTTTCCCAGAATCAGAACCCTTCTCGCTCTCCGCCCGCAGCGCACGGCCGTGTCGCGTCGCGTCCGCCTGCTGCCCGAGTTGCAGTAGCTCCTCCGCGACACCCCACGCTCGCTGCTCTCCCGCCGGCCGGCTTTAGCTGCCCAGCAAGCTCGTACCCTCGCGGTCGAGCTTCTACTTCCTCTCGCAACAACCCCTCCTTCCCGCATGCTCGCAATAGTCGCTGCTGCCGCTCTCGCTCACTCGCGCTCTCGCTGGCAAGGAGAAGGAGAAGAAGAAGGCGGTGGAGTGAGGGTGAGGGAGAGGGGAAGCGTATTTGTAGGCAGTGCGGGGAGAGAGAGAGAGAGGAAGGCTACGTCGTCTGCAAGGAGGGAGAGAAAAAGAAGAACGAAGGCGGCGGGTTCAGTCTACGCGCACAGGCACGCAGACGCGAACCCGTACGCCGAAAAAATTTAATACCAGACGTTTGGGAAGGCTTCCAGGTGTCTGGCTAGACATTTGGGCCAGTTCCCAGACGTCTTAAACGACTCTTGATGCCCAGGTCGTGACAAGACCCGACTGTCATGGACGAGCCATCGACAAATAGTCGCAAGGGGAGTGAAAGGGAGGCATCAGGATTAGTGAATTCGGCAATGAAGTCTGCCATGACTTGTGCCTTGATTGCCCTTCGCAGCTGGCATTTGACGTCGAATTCAGCTAGCTCCATAGCCCATTTGATCTGTCGTGCTGATCCCATGGGCTTGTGTAACATTCGCCGAAGGGAGTAGTCTGACAGGACCATAATTGTGTGGGCTTGGAAGTATGGGCGCAGCTTCCGGGCTGCGATGACGAGAGATAGCACCAACTTTTCGATGACCGTGTACTTGGCTTCCGCACCTTGATAGGTTTTGCTAACGAAGTACATGGGTCTCTGAACTCCACCCCGATCACTGACTAGGACGGTGCTGACGGCCAATGCAGAGGCGGCTAAGTACAAAGAGAGAACTTCCCCTGGCTGGGGAGCTGTCAAGACAAGGGGACTTCGGAGTTCACTCTTGACTTCCTCTAGGGTCTTCTGGTAGTAGAGAGTCCAGTAGGCAACGCTGTAGCCTTTACCCTTTTTTATGCAATCGAAGAAGGGTAGGCATTTGTCAGAAGGCCGGGACAAGAATCGACCTAATGAGACGATCTTGCTAACCAATGACTGTAACCCTTTCAGCATGCCTGGTGGTTGTAGGTCTTCAATTGCTTAAATCTTATCTGGGTTGGCTTTGATTCCCTGGCTAGAGACTAGGAACCCCAGAAACTTACCAGCCAAGACCCCAAAGGTACACTTGTTCCTTAGAATTTGGAACACCTCAGCCAAGTATTCTAGGTGTTGAGGGAAGTTTGGTCCCTTCACAAGCATATCATCGATATACATCTCAAATGATTTTTCTATTATTTTTGAGAAAACCATGTTTACAAGGGGCTAGTATGTGGCCCAAGCATTTTTTAGCCCGAAGGGCATGACTCTATATTGGAATAGGCCCCTGTCAGTAATAAAGGAGGTATGAGGCTTGTCGGCTGAGGCGAGGCTGATCTAGTAGTACCCGTTGTAGGCGTCTAGGAAGGACATGTGGGATTGTCCGCTACAGGTGTCCACTAGGGAGTCTGTTAATACCTCTATTTTGATGAAATAAAATTATGTTTTATTGCGAACTAATCTTTCTGGATCACACTCGCACAAATCAAGTTAATTATCCTCCACGTGGATCAAAGTGAAGATTATCTTTAGTCAATGTAATTCTTTTATATTTCTTGAGTATAGAATTACTGTAAGGAACCTCAGGATTAAAGATAAACCTTTCTAAATTGTAAAATAAACATTTAGACAGTGTCGATCGACCAAAATATTAGAATTGATCAATCAAAATAAGAATATTGATTGACCAAATTAGCCTAACGGTCAAATCCGATTTTCTCACAATTGATCAACTAATTAAATATTTGATCGATCAACAATTGATCGACTAATTCGGTTCGAATGACTTTTCTCAACATTCCAAGAATGCTCTATTTTCACCTATAAATAGGGCTCCACACCCCCCATTTCAAAACATACTTTAAAAGAGAAATCCATATAGAAAAAGAGCTCTCAAGCTTTCTCTCAAAGTGCTTCTATGCTTTTGTTTTCACGATCTCCAAAGCATGTTGATTCGAACCTCTGCAAAAATCTGATTTGACTTTCCTTAAGATTCCATAAGATTATATTGTTTTATTTTACTTACTTTGATTACAGATCCCAAGCTGTTGGGAGAAATCCGTTGTTGTTATTGTGCTTTTCTTCAGGGTACAAAGAGAAGTGTTTGTAAAGAGGTTGTACCACCCTCGTTCAATTGGTACGTTAATGGATTAACTAGCATTGCCTAATTGGGAAAATCTTAAGCTGAGAGGCTTAGGTAGTGATTTTTACCCAGAAAGGGTTTCCACTATAAGTCTTTGTGTATATTGTGGGATTATTTTTTTGTGCCATATTTTTTATTACAATCGATATCATACTTGATCTTGTGTTTATGACCAAGTAAGATTTGCAAGCACCCTCTCATTTGGTATCAAAGCCTGATCGTGAAGGGGACGTCACACCTCACCTTCACATGGCCGCAACAACAAGTTTTATGGAGGGGCAAGTATTTTTTCCAACCACCACTATTTGATGGATCAGATTATGATTATTAGAAAAGAAGAATGAAAATTTTTCCTGAAGCAATGGACTCTGAGATTTGGCATATCATCAAGTCCAAATATATGCCAAAGAAGAAAGAAGAAAAAGAGTTAATGAAGGAAGAGAAGAAGAAAGCGACAGATAATGCTAAAGCCACGAATGCACTATTTTGTGCATTAAAAAGAGAGGAATTTAACAAAGTTGTGTCATGCAAAAATGCATATGAGATATGGAACCAGTTCTCTGTCATGCATGAAGAAACCACTAAAGAAAAAGTAACACGGGATGATTACAACTCAAGTTCGAAATTAGAAGTTGAGGAAGAAAGCCACGAAGATGAAGTTACTGATAAACGTCGATTTATCATCATTCTTATGCATTAAAACAAACCTAGCCCTTAGGATTTTACTTCGCAAATGAGTTTTTTGGTTGCATTTAGGCATCAATTAGGTTAGGCATGCATTGCATTTTTTATTATTTTTTTGATGTATTTTTGTGAGTGTTAGGGATATACAGATTGACAGATCCCTAAAACTCTAGCACTCAAGAAGGCAACTGGTGAAGGAGAAGCCAAAGCAGACTGGAACTCAGCTTTATCCAACTCACCATAGCTGGAATCCAGCTCACTTGAACTAGGGTTAGCTCATCCTAGCTCCATTCAGCTCATCTCAGCTGAATGGTAGCTCAAGAGAGCTCATCTTAGCTTACCTTCGCTCAAGTCAGCTCATATCCAGCTCAACTTAGCTGAGTCTAGCTCATCTCAGCTCCCATCAGTTCATTGGGAACTCTAGCTAGCTCAACTGAGTTGACTGGAGTTCACCTCAGCTTAGGACCAGCTACATCCAGCTCCACTCAACTCCAGCCAGCTGAAGATGACTTCATCTTAACTCAGGAAGCTCAAGTCCAACTCCCAAGGACTCAGCTTAGCTCAACTTAGTTGAGCTAAGCTACCTTAGCTACCTCAACTAGCTAGGTCCTCCCCGGGAGCATCAGACCCAGCTGACCTCAGCTCCTTTCAGCAGAAGCTAGCTTGCTTTAGCTTGGCTTAGCAGCTAGCAAAGAACTAGCAAGCTAAGCCAGCTAAAGTAGCTCCATGCCACCCTCTTCAGCAGCTGCCAGTTCCAATTCAGCTCCAGACTTCTTCTGTCCAGCTCCCCCCCTCAAACCCTAGCTCCAATTGCCTCCTCCTCTACTCTACTACTAGCTAAGCTAGCTAAGATAGCTTAGCTTAGCTAAGCTCCAGCTCCCTTGGCCATCCACCACCCTAAAACCCTACCTAACTAGCTCCACCAACTGAGCCTACCTATAGTCCACCTAATCTATCCATGTTGGCGCCACCTCAACCACACCTCTTCACCCCATGACCACCACCAAAAGGCACCAACAAGGTGGTGCCAAAACCACCATAACCACCTCCATATTGGCGCCATCTTTTTCCGTCCAAAATCCATCAATCTCCACCCTACACCTAAGCCTAAAGCCCATCTCCACCTTCCATTTTCCCTCCAAAATTACCCCCCTTCTCGAACATCATTTTGGCGCCAAAATGGAGGCACCCCCTCCACCATGGACGTCCACCATGGGGTGCCTCCATGCCCTTAACTACCCCCCTCCACATCTCTTTGAATGGCACCAAAAATCCATGACCATTGATCCCATAACCACAACTCCAAACTCCATCTTAACCATCCATTCCAAGAGCCACCTATACCCCCCATCCTACTCTATAAAAAGACCCTTAACCACCACCATTTTCCCCATCCTCCATTAGTGTTAACTCTACCCTAAATCCACTTATAACACACAACCAAGAAGAAGAAGGAAAGGAGAGTAAGGAGGCTAACCCTTGCGTCCTTGGTGCCTTCTTCCTCTCCATTCTTCTCCTTATGCCACACCAAGAGGATGAGCAAGCTCTACATTAAGGAGGATGGCCAGGCATTGGAGGAGATACTAGGGTGATTGGTGGCGTGACTTTTGTCTTTATTTATATTCGTTGTAGTATATGACAGAACAGTTACTAGTTTAATACAAGATTTTTTACTCGGAATAACAAAGTTTTCCCGAGGTCGAACTCAGGGAGCAACTATGCTTCTAGAAGTCTAATTAAGTTCTCTATTATGTTACAAAATAAGAGAGAGAGAGAGAAAGGGAGCTAGAGTTTCTCTTGGCTTTTTCTTCTTTTCTCCTCCTTTTTCTTTCTGTCCTTTTTTTTCTTTCAGCTGATCTCCTTCTCTTCTTTTTCCTGTAGAGTCTTCCTTTCTTCTTCTTTCTTTTCTTTTCTTCTTCTGTAGTTGTGGTAATCTTCTTCTTCTCTGACTTCTTCTTCTTCTTCAGCCTTCTTCTTCTTTCTACTTCTTTTCTTCTGTTCTTCTCTTTCTTTCTTTCCTTGCTTGAGGCTTCAGTCTTCTTTCTTCTTTCTCTTTTCTTCTTTTTCTTCTCTGCTTCTTTCTTTCCTAGCCGCTGCCCTTCTGTCATCTGATGCAGTGGCCAAACGACTTAACTGTAGGTTTGCTACAATGCCTTCCTTCTCTTCTTCTTCTGTTTCTCTCCTTCGTTTCTTCTTCTTCTTCAGCTACCCTGAGCGGCTGAGGCTTTGGTTGCTCCCCTTCTTCTTTTCCTTCCTTCCTTCTTCTCCTTCTGTTCCTGCATGCTCACACAAGGGTTAGAGCAAAACCTACCCCTACCCTTCCCCGCGTCTCTCTCTTTCTCAAATTTCTCTCTTAGGACCGCTTTCCCAGAGCCGGGTAATCGGGTGCAGGTATCGCGCCCGGGACCAGGCCCACCGGCGTGCGGTGGTGGGCGAGGAGTATGTGGTTTGGGTAATCGAATCCTGCCCAGACCCGCGTGGTGTGAGCGAGGACGAGGGCGAGCGAGCGCGTGGCGCGCAACGTGCGTGAGAGGGACTTGGCCCCTGTGTTCGAAGGCGATAAGCCTAATACACTTTTTCCATTTATTTGGCTGCGGCGCTTTCAGGACTTCCGAGGTGGGACTAAATGTCCCACCTAAATTTCACTAACGCTCGCAACAGGATATCCTCGCGATTGCCGTGATACACGAGGTTGCGCCTTCGATTGTGGACCTGGGACCGTGCGTGAGTTCTTTCCGCTCGGCCTGGGACTCCCACCTGTGGCTGCGGAGGCCTGGAGCTGCGAGCAAGCTTGCTCCAAGCTCGGCAGTAATGGCGGAGCTGGCTTTGAACCTGAAAGTACGAAAACTGCCTCGCGGCTCTGTCAGAACATCAGAAAACATTCGCTGTATCACGGCGAAGGTGAGGCGGGGGTTGGCTAGCCGCAGGGGCGCGTGTGGAGGTAGCCCTAGGTCGAACTGTGTGTGAGAAGATGGGTTTGTTCGGGGTGTGGTCGGGCGGTGATTGGCAGTGAATGGGGAGAGGGGTTCGGTTGGGTGGAGTGAGAGGAAGCTTCTGGGGTAGTCGGTGGGGGGTGAGGAGGTCTGTGGAGGTGGGATGGACTCGCCGGAGAAGGTGGTCGGAGACGGAGCAGGTGGAGGTGGAAGTCGCGTGCAGTGGAGTAAAAAGGTAAATTAAGAGAGGGAAAATGTAAGGGAGGAGGAGAGGAAGCTATTTACCTAAGTATTAGACGAAGGGGGAGGGCGAAGCAGCCGGCTCGTACCTGCCGGAGCTGGAGAAGAAGGAGCCCTGGAGGGGGAGTGCGGCGACGAGGAGGCAGGCGGAGGGCACCGGCGGGTACAGCCCAGCGTGGACGAGGGAGCAAGGCAAACCCTGCTGCAGGTAGGGCAGCAGAGCGACGAGGAGGAAGAGGAGGAAGTCGCCGAAAGCTTCAGGCCTTCTGACGGAGGAGGAAGGGATGAGGGGGTGGGGGTTCTCCGTCAAAGAAAAGCTTGAAGGAGCCAGCAGGGGGTGACGGTCCTTATAAAGGGTTGGCGCAAAGGGAAGGGCGGGCTGGCGACATGCCAGCCTCGTCGGAGTAAGGCCGGAGATGACACCCATACCTTCCGCACGTTCGCACGGAAGGTATGGTGGTTGGCAGAGGGCATGGGCGGGTCCCTGCGACAGAGGACGTCGCAGGGAACCCCGCTTCTGCTTTGCAGGGCGGTAACCCTTCTCTACGCGGCGCCATGCTCCGCGCAAGGTCGCCGGAGCATGGTGCTGTGCAGAGTTTGCAGGGAGGACCGTTCTGCAAAGAACGATGAAAAGCTGGGAGCCTAAATGCAAGGGTTTCAAAAGATAAGGGTCAAAAAGTAAATGATGAGGACCAAATTGTAAAGTCGGTCAAGGAGGTCTTTTCTTAGGCTCAAGTTTTTATACAAGACCAATTTGAACCTAAGGATTTTAATGGTGAATTTTAATTCTAGGTTAGACCATGTTTGACAGGCCAATTTGCGAAAAAAATCTAAATTAAGTTATTAATTGGGCATGGTTCTCTTTTTAGGTCAAAATAGGTTTCTAAGGCCAAATTGAAGGTTCTAAATCCTAGAGAACATTTTTCTATGAATTTTAAAGGGTTTATTTGATTTTTATCCTGCCTCGAACCTCGTGAATTGAAGTGGGTTTGTTTTATGGTTACAGAATGTCATTTAATTCCTGGAAGTTGCAATAACCCTTATTTAGATCAGATCATCCCACTTTCTTTCTTGTTAAGCTTGTTTAACCTGTGTTTTGACCCTTAATTATCCTGTTTGCAAATTGCGTTGGTGAAATTACAGTTTTACCCCTTATGATTTATTTTATTCTTAAACTCAGAATTCTTTGAGTTAAGCCTTTCTTTGGGTCATGTAGGAGCTTTTTCTCACATATCAGGGTTAGATTGTGCTAGTTAGGGTTTATGATGAGGTTCTCATCAGTGATGCATGCCCACCCTTAGAGGAAAGAATTGCGGTGGAGAGCATCCACCTTAGAGGAGCATTCAAGGAAGGAGAAAGAGGAGACCTTTTTTTCAAGCCAAGGAGCAGTTAGGCTTGGAGCAAGAAGACTCCCTTCTTCACCAGATTTTGCAAGAGGATTTGTGTTTTTATTGCTTTTATATTTTCCATTTCAAGTAGAAGTATTCCTCTACATGTTTTTGTAAAACACAAATTCTTTTAAATCAATTTGTCTTCTTTTCATTTTCTATTGCAATTGCTTTATCTTTGTTCTAGCACTTCTTCACTTCCTATTTCTAATTACTTTAGGCCTCCATGTGCCTAGAGTGAGCTTTGGGAAAGGTCATATTTGTCACTTAGGTTTTAGCTTACGGATTGTAGGTGTTAGTTACTTTCTATCAACAATTCACATATTGCCTTCATTATTTCAAAACAAAAAAATAAATAAATTTGAAAAGGCCAAAAAAGAAAGGTGATTTCTATTTCCAAGCAAGAGACGTATTTTTGCAAACATTTAGTTCTTGGACGACCCTAGATACTCTTTCTATCTAGGATTAAAAATTTATAAGCGATTGCGATTTGACTTGTTACGACTTCAAAACCCACTTTTACAAATCACGCCAAATTTCACATCAGTTACTCATCTTTGTCTCATGTCGCCAACAAAATCAAGTGAAGAAGAGGTAAATTCTGATCTTACTTTAGATGAACTATTAGATGCATATCATGATTTATACAAATTGGCTAAAAGATTAAAGAAGAAAAATAAGGAACTTAAGGATAAGTGCTCAAGTTTAAAAAATGAAAAAGATGCTTTATCTCTAGATTTAAAAAATAAAAAGGGGAATTAGATGAAATAAAAGTTGTGAATATAGAGTTCCATGAGAAAGTAGAAGATCTCAAGGAACAATATATTCACTTTAAAGACACACTTGATGACCTCAAATATTCTACTAGAACATATGTAGAAAAATATGAGATCATTAAAAAGAAGAATCAAAAGAAGATTAGGCATGCATTTTTATATC
Organism: Thalassia testudinum; assembly: GCA_037157565.1. Taxonomy (NCBI): domain Eukaryota; kingdom Viridiplantae; phylum Streptophyta; class Magnoliopsida; order Alismatales; family Hydrocharitaceae; genus Thalassia; species Thalassia testudinum. Next base: position 21,478,960 of record JAZHRO010000013.1, read on the forward strand.
AAAAGGCCAACAGAAGAGAGTATAATGGACCTTCTAACTTGAAAGGAATTAACAGCCACAAACCCAAAAGAGTATGGAAATCGAAAAATTTGTAGAAAATTGTGTTGCAGGTTATGGAAAAGATCGACATGGAAATTACAATTGGAGAGGCAACCTTCAACAAGCCAACAATCATCAATTTGGCTATGAAAGATGGGGAACCAACAATGTCAATGGATGCCAGATTTTTGGTAGAGATACCCTCCACCTGGCTATTGCTATTAGGTATAACTCCTTATACCTTAGCAAGTATGATTCCCAAAACTAAATCTTTATTACCTACTTAGTTATAAATAAGTTTTTAATATAAAATTGACTAAGCATTGAATTAATTAAATTGGGATAGCAACTTGATAGGGGGAGAAGAATAAAGAAAATCAAACCTTGATTAGGGATCATTGTTTGAGGGGGAGAATCAAAATCACTTTCTTAGTAGCATTTAGATGACATATTTATCTATGTTGGACTATATAACTCTTACTTAGCACTTGCTTTTATAGACATCCTTCTAGACTATCATGCATTTCATCATCTCCTTATCATGAACTTGATGATTTTCATATGATAAATTTGACATCATGCTTGATAGAATATTACTTGAAAAAGGGGGAGAAAAATGTAAATTTCATTCTTAGAATTTCACTTGTTTAGAAAACCCTTCTCAATTGAAGAAAAAAAATCATGGGAATAAAGAGTACCCTGGCTAGGGTTTCTTATTTCTGTACTCAAAAAAAGGTTGAGAGGTGTTTTAATACATATTTAGGGTAAATGGTCCATCTCCAAAATCCAATTACCTGGCTACATAAGATAACAAATTGAAACAAATTTTAATTGCATGTAGTTGACCTACCTACAAGCTATCTGCTGGTTACCTTACTTGAGGGAGCTACAGAGTGCAGAGGTACTCAGAAAACATGTAATTCATATAATACATGCATGCATAGTTACATATATGGCATGACAACCTTGTGAATTTATGGATGTAAGGAATGCCAATTTGATGCAACTCTGGCTCCCAAAAAAGGCTATATAATCTATATATTATGATGTTGTTATCGTGTGATTGGAGCTATTGAAATTTTCATTGTGAATTTTGTGGTTTTTTCCTTAGAACCTTTCAATGTGGCATGCTTAACCAGGTAAATATTGAGCAATCTTGGCTTGGTGGAGACACTACATTGAAATATTTCGAGTCACTTGAGTCTAAAGGAAAAGTAAGGGCCTCTACTTGGATAATGTCATCTTGCTGGTTTCTCGCTCCTTTTTTTACTTGTGATAATGATCTCCTTGTCATTTTCATGAAAATCATGAATTGGTTGAAACCACACCATCAGAGATTGATATTGATGCAAATTATTTGCCATTAGGGACCATCATGAAAAGTTTGAAGTTACAAGCAACTAAAAGAAAGAGAGTGCCGAAAAAGCAAGCTAAATATATTCCCCATTTATGGATTTTTTTTTCTCTCTCTAGTTTAGGAAAATATTGCAAGGGGTTAAGAGCATCAAGTTTCACTGATGCCATTGACGGAGAAAGATAGGATCATTGTATTGGATTTTATGGTACTGTCTAATTGTAAAGGCTTTGCTCTTGAAGAAAGGGATTCTTGTTTTTTAATTTGTAGATGTCCATATTAAGCTATAGGCATAGTCATTTGAGAGTGATCTTGACATATGTACCGTAGAAGGTCCTATGAGATGGTTGAGATATCTTTGAGAGAGAGAGAGAGAGAGTTGTGATATATGATTATTTATTTACTTGACTATATATGCTATGTCTTGATTTTTGTTAGACTAGACTAAAAGCTGGTACCAGCATATCCTATTATTATATCACAGGAGCACCTTAAGAAGTTGAAGTCTGAATGCAGTAAAATTCAGCTCGGGAATATCACTGCGGATATGGTATACTTCTTCCCTTTCGCTCGTTGACTTGCTTCTAGTGTCAGCCTTAATGGTGCACTTAGTGCATTTCATTTATAGGTGGTTTCCTTTATGTGATTTCCTTCAACAATTTGTTAATCTGGATATTTATAATTTGATAGGTACTTGGAGGCATGAGGGGAATGACTGCATTATGGTGGGAAACTTCTTTGGTTGACCCAAATGAGATGCTTTCTGCTTTTATAAAGATATTATTTCTGGGAAATCCATTTGTTTTGTTTTTAATTATGCTGTCCATTTCCTTTGTAAAACTCGCTTTTCAATCATTTATATGTATTGTTGCTCTTAGGGGATTTGCTTCCGAGGTCTTTCTATTCCTAAATGCCAGAAAGTTCTTCCTACTGCATATGAGGGCGGAGAACCATTACCTGAAGGCCTTTTATGGCTTCCCTTGACTAGAAAGGTAAGTTTGGTCATTTGATCAGAATAAGTACCATATTGATGCTTGCTCTTTGTAAAAATATCATGTGTTGATGTCAAAGGTTTTGGGTAAGTATAATACCAAGTTACTCTGTCTACGGACCATGGTTTCTAAAAATCAACATAACGAATTTATGAGAGTGAGAATTATGCTTATAAGTTTATGTCTATCACTTGAAATTCTAAAATCCTTTATTATCTCATTTTTCTAGGTAAGCTCGCTAAAGACTCCCGAATTTGGCTTGCAATTATCCATTTCAAAATTAAAGGGCTATTCAAATTATCTTATGGGACTTTAGCCGTGGAAAAAAATCAAGAAGTTGGGGTGATTTTATATATTGGTATTGTTAGAGTAGGGAGTTTATGTTTCTTTTTTATTTTAGGTTTTGTGCATTTGATGGTTTTTACTTGGTGGCTATCTAAACAAAGATGTTTAGGCTACATATGTATGGCGAGGGGGGCTTTATGTCTAGGATATTGGATTTGATGGTGGGTAAGTAATGAGTTCGATGTGATAGAGTAATGAAATTAATGTGACAGATGGATTAATGCGGTGATCTAGATTTTTTTTTTCTAGAAGGAAGTAGTTAGAAGTTTATAGTTTATTTATTTTATGGTTGATGTGCCGTTGTCTTTTGTCAGTATTTGGTTGGAAAATGGAGTTACTGGTACTAAGATGTGACAAGTGAGTTTAGATGTTGTACTTAGACATGGATGTCATCCCTAGTTAACCCTAATGATTGTTGTCCCGGTTTCCGTAGGGTAGGATCTTAAAGTTTGAGATTGGGTAGGCCACGAGCATGTGATTGAGAGGTGGATATGGGCAAAAGGAATGAGAGAATAATTACACACAATAAAATGTAGATGGTATTTTTTTACGAAATTCCACACAAGTGTACATCTTGCTAAGGGATCGAACCTTCAGTTAAAGAAGTGATTGATCGAACCTTCAGTTAGTGGTAATTTGACCAAGTGTTGATTAATTTAACTCGAACAAGAGTGTTTTTTCGTGATTTTGGTCATTGTTTTATCTCTGGAAGTGTTTGTTTTTTTTCTTTTCCCCCTTTTTTTCACCTTTTCGGCCTCTTGTGATGATCAAAAGTAAAACTTTCATTCTGTTGAGGTTTTGGCCTATGCGGAAAAATTCTGGAGACCAGAATTGAAGAGATCGACTCCATTTTTATCCCCATTTGATCTTTTTTTTTTTATTGCTCCTTCAAGTTTGGTTTTGATCCTTGTGATGAACCTTTCTAAATAAAAGTAGTGGGCTGATGGTTTTCTCTTGGTGGGTAATGGGTATATTGGAGAGTAGTGGCTTAAGCATGCCTCATAGTAAGAGTTTTGGCTTACCTTCTATTGGGGTGCATTCAGAATAAAGGATTGTGTAAGCTCTTTCTTAGTGCCTTTCGGCTTTATGGTTGTAGTAAGATGGGGCTGTTTTTAGAGGGCATTATCTTATAATAGCATTTCTTTAGAATCTATCTAGTTAACCTAGTTAAGTATATGCTTGTGTTGTTTTCTTCGTATACACTGCAATGCCTAGAACATGTTTTACAATAATTCCCTTTTCTGAGAAAGTCTCTATATACACAATAGGTTCATCTTAGATCGTAATGGCCGGTGCTCATCTGCCATTAAGAGTATTTTTCTATGTCATTTTTTTAAAGGACTCCTTTTTTAATTGAACAGGGAGGATTTGACATGATCCACAGTGGAAGAGACAAGATTGAGACTCCAGAGTAGGTTTCTACTTTTTTTGGGCAACAGGGTGGATGTAATTCCTGTTGCATTGTTTCTTTCATTGTTGGCCCATCATATTTTCATTGTGATTGCAGTTTAAACAAGTTGAAGAAACTGCCAAAAAGCTTGATTTGAATGGGATTGTTGTGATTGGTGGGTCTGATTCCAATACAAATGCATGCCTTCTTGCTGAAAACTTCAGGTGAGATTAAATTGATATTTTACATTTGAGATAAATTAGCTAGGATATTCCTTAAGATTTTAAGGAAAAAAATTGGCTGCTAAAATCCATGTGATCAAATTAGTTCGTGCTTAAGTAGGATGAATATGGTTAAATGCTTAGTTTGATATCATAATCTTCCTAACATGATGTCTTCTAAGAATAGGCAAAAAAATACAAAAACTAAGGTTATTAGATAGCTGAGGAAGCCTCTGCTATCCTATGATTTTATCCAACTTTTCCATGCCCTTGAGTTGGTTTCTGTATTTCTGGTTTCTTTCCCATTAGTGAGGCTATTGCATGTGCTCTATTAAAATTGTACTCTCCTTAAGCACCTCATTTATGGGTACTACATACATCTTTGTGTAGCACATACAAATCATTCATTTTAATCAGTCATAGACTTCTTTTCAATCGAATGGGTATATAATACATGGAATATTTTTATTACCATCTACATCATTTTTTTTAATCGAATAATGCTTGTTAATTGGTAATTTATCATTTTTTGGGTGAGATTCATTGTAGTTTTATATTTTGTGAGATCTTTTTGCTTAATGAATATGAGAATTGGATTCTTATGCTGTTGATGCCATGTTCACACCCATAGTTTTCTATGTTAGCTTGTATTTTCCTTAATATACAAGTTTTTTCAAGTAAATGACATGGTGAAAGAACTTGATAAGCTTCTAGTGGCCATAAATCAAGAGGGTGGGTTTGATGATAACTGCACTTTGTACATGAAGAATTCAATTTTGGCTTTGGAGAAAGGGTTGGAGAGCATTTCTGAAAAATCTAGGACATGCAAAGTTGCTACTGTACCTCTGTGTAGATAACATCTTTAATTCATCTACCACCTTTTATTTGGAAGGCCACTTTCTCTTTAATATCCATAAATAGGCATTGCTTCTGGATCTTTTTCCAAACTAGCAGATAGGCCAAGGTGCACTTGATGTTAGTTCTAGACTATTTTGTTATTTGGGTGTATATATCTTCATTTGGTAGGGAGCAATAGCAGAGCTAGTTACCAAAATTCAACATCTTCAAGATAAAATGGTGCAAGATAAGGTAGAATTCTAGAGCATTCTAGATACCAAATATATTTACATTTATTTATTTTTCTATTTTAAGATATTTTTGGTGACGGTGGCCCCTTCAAAGGAACCCTTTTTTCTTTTGATGGCAACCAAAGCTCTTTCTTTGGTCACGGTTTTAAAACTGTGACTAAAAGTCTTTGGTCACAGGTTATAACCATGACCAAAACTCTTAAACCTAGCTAACAATGGAGACTTTGGTAATGGTTTTTAACCGTGACCAAAATCCTTCTTTGTTATAGTGCTTACATTACTCTTGAACCTAGCTAACAATAGAGACTTTGGTAATGGTTTTTAACAGTGACCAAAACCCTTCTTTGTTGTAGTGCTTACATTATTTGTGCAATCTAATTTTACACCGGTGTAAAATAAAGAAATGCATCATATATACAAAAATAGAAACACATTGATGCAAAATTATATAATACATATAAAAAAATAGAATTGTATCGATGTAAAATTATAGAATACATATACAAAAATAGTATTGTACCGATGCAAAATGTAATTGCAACAGTATAAAATAATACAAAAATATAATTGCACCGATGCAAAATGCAATTATACCGGTGCAAAATTATAGAATCCTACATTTATATAAAAATAGAATTGCACCGATGTAAATTATTTCAAAAATAGATAGAAAATCAAAGATGAGATACGACCTTCATCTCTGTCACTAGTAGAGATGTCTCGATCATTAAGACAAAAAGAAGAAGAGTCAAAGGGAATTTCATTATCGTCTTCATCAAAGGGATCCAAATCACATGCAATATTTGGATCCATTACAATAAAACTATAAAAAATAAAAACAAAATCAGAATGATGATCACAAATAGAAAACCTAAATCTATAGAAACTTAAAGCAAATCACAAATCAAAAGCGCAAAAAATCATAGAAGAAGAAATCTCGATAAGGATGACGAAGTGTTAGTCCAAACGAAGAAGACGGGAGCCGCACCAAACAAAGAAGACGACATTCGCGAAAAAAGAAGAAAATGAGATTCATAAAAGAACGAGAAGAAGAGGAGATGAAATTATATATGGAGAGTTGTGTAGGGATCCACACATAACAACTGGGTTTGCACATGGGAGAAAATAGTGGGGGGACCCACAAATTCCATGCATCTTTTTTTATGTTAGTACTTGCAGTTTCCTATATTTTGGCATATAATATTAGAAAATCATCCACCAACCAATCATTTTATCCCACCACTTATTCTTATATTCCAACCAAACACCTATCTCCACTTATCTTTACGGTACTTTATTTCAATATAACTCTTATCTCCTATCAAACACAACCTAAGCCTTCACTATATCGAACACCATGGTCAAGCAAAACATCAAGGGTACGTGAAATTGGCTGACTCATTCGGATACAAATATCACCCTAGCGATAAAAGAGCATCTACCAAGAAAAAATTAACATATATAAATTTAGGTATTATATCTATTCTGGACGTCACTAGCACTCGATCCAGCACGTCCCAGACTACAACATTCGAAGCCTTTCCAATAAAAAATAAGCATCACTATCTCAGATCGGAAGGAATTCATCAAATACAATATTACGCATATAGGTAGTCTTTGTAATTCTACGTCACTGAATTAAAGTGAGGAGAAGTTTTCATGTTTCAAGAACTCATGGGAAAAAAGAAAGAAAACCATTCGGATTAAGAAATCATGACAAAATGTGGGGTTTGAATATTGATAATTTCGTTCTTTCAACATAACTATTGGGCGTTTGGAGTTTGAGTAGGAAAAAAATAACGATAAAAATAAAGGTACGTCAAGTTATATATGGACACAATATATGTAAATACATATAACAATGTAAGTGGAACCTTAATTATGGTCATGGGATTCTTTACCGTATAGTGATACCACCAAAATGAAATTGTTAGAAGGGACAACTAGTAAAGAACATTTACGATCGATATCAACGCAATGGAAAAATAAAGATACTAAACAAAACATAATCGCCAGGGGATACCGTGCAATGTAATTGTATCAAAAAGTTTAATTTGGATGAGATGAAAATAAATAAGTATATATCGTTGAGGAAGGATAATAAAGTCAAATATGTACGGAGGGAAAGAAAGGAAGGGATATGGGTACGAAAATGTATGTTGTAATATATTTTAATCAATTCAAAATAAAAATTTATCAATTAAAAATCAAGCAGATAAAAATATAATAGTTGAAAATGATTTTCAACCAGTTAAAAATCAAAACACACTAGTTAAAATTAAAAGTAATACATCGATGTATTTTACCTTTCTATTAGTGGCAAATGATTTTTCACTTGAAACGTAATTTTTCATCTATGAAAAGTGATTTTTCATTTGGAAAAAATCATTTAGAATATAATTTTTAATCTATGAAAAGTGATTTACACTTGTAAAAAATTAAAATATACTAATTAAAATTATCATTCTTATTTTGTACATTACAAAATATATTAAAATATAATTTATTTACTTTTTAACTTAAGTGAAAAAGAGAGTTGAGAAAGTTATGGTTGTTAATATTGAGGGCATTGTGATTTAGTGATAGGATTATGAAAAAGAGATTCCTAAGATTGGAAAATATATAGGGCATTGGTTCTATTATTCGTGCTTGTTATTTACGCATCCTTCCAAATATAAAACAGCAGGTGTATTTCTTTACCTGTGCTTTGCTACGGGAATTAATAAAATGTAATTTTTATAGTCGATGGATCCCATTATTGCCAATAGTCCAAAGAAAATTATTCTTATAAAATGTACGTAGAACGTCTCTGGTGTAGTATACATGCACTTCGCCTAGTTAGGTTTCTTTCGAAGTCCAGCAGTGTATTTCTTTACCATTCTTTGCTGCAGGAATTAATAAAATTCAATTTATATGGTTGATGGATCGCTCCTACTATTGCTAATAGGCAATAAAGTAGGAAATAAAAAAAAAAGAAAATTATTCTCATTCATGTATGTGGAAAGTCTCCAGTCTAAAATATATGTAATTCACCTAATTGCATTTTTTCCCAAATTTAGCATTTCTAAATGAAATCATGTGTGCATGTATCGATCTCATCAAGTTTGAATAATATCAACAAGAAATCTCATATAATTATATACCATGGGAATCATTTCAATTTTGAAATATTATTACACAACAAAAATTAAAATTTCCTTTAGAAAATATAAAAATAAATTTAGAATCAAAATACAAATGATTGTTGACTACGTAGGTTATTACCAAAGGCATTAAAAAAGTAACAAAGAAAAGTTAGGAAAGGATAGAAATGGCTAAAAGCAAAAGCTGTAGATGAATGAAAATAAAGTGACATACATCAGAACACCAAAGCCTCCTCTCTTCTCTTGTATTTTGTTTTCCTAATTAGTGTGAATTAGTATAGCTAGTCAAATAAAGATGAATAAAAGCAAAATGAGAATTATTGCAAACCTGACAACTTATTTGTTTTTCTTTTTATGAAGAATAAGAAGAGATCCATTGTTAGACATATTTTTAATTTTTTAAATTTCTTAGACTAAATAATTTTAATTAGATTTTGTACATATTTTATTTGGCAAATATTCTAGATTTTTAATGTTCATATGGCTTGACAGCATATAAGTTGTGAAGCAACGATCATTAATTATTATAATTTTTAACTTATTCCATCCGAGTTTAGTATGTGCTACTATACCCATTAAGAAATCAAGTGGTTGGTAATTACATGACACCGTTCCCTCCGTACACTCAAAACTTGCGGAAGCCACAACCACGTACAAATAGAGCAATATCTTATTTTTCTTTTGGACTTATATAACTTTTGTTGCATGTAAGTTGGTACTACTCCTATATTAACTTTGGATCTTGATAACATAATTAGTCATACTAAAACTCTTCCTCGAGGCCCAGTAACCTTTTAATGAATAAAGTATTGATCAAGTAATGGGCCTCTTTAACTTTTTCAATGCATGCAATTGGATAATCACCGATGAGTGACTTTTCTATGATGACATCTTTTTTAGAATATATTAAATGCCATGCTGCATGTGATTGTACTATCCGGGAAAAATGCAAAATTGTGGATAATTATAATGTTTTAATAGTTTGATTTTGTGTGCAAGCTATTAAAGGTTTTATTTTTTCCTTTTACTTTATTGCAAGTACTTTAATAACTTGATTGTAACTTTTTGGCACCACATAACTATTTTCCTCTATTGGATGGTGGCCCATAATTTTGGAATCCGCTTACCTTTGAGATAACTTTCACATTATCCAGTCATATCGAGATCCTACTACTATGTTCTCAGGAAAAAAAAGAACTTGATTAGGGATGAAACGACTCGTCACCTTTTGGTCATTTAAGATGTCTGGGAAGTTCACCAGACATCTGTTCAGACGTCTAGAATGATCAACGGATGTCTGAGAAAACTTTTTCTCTTCAGCATGTATCATACGTATGCCATGCCTTCTCCCTCACCCGTGCCTCACCGCACCTTCCCCTACGACGTCACTTCGTGCCACACCTCACCCATACCCTTCCCCTCTCCTCCTCTCCCTTTATAAACCCTCCTCCTCCTCTTCTTCATCTCACGTCCACAACCGAGTGAGAGAGAGAGCAGGGAGCCAGAGCGAGAGCGAATGGAGAGCGGAGAGCTTATCGCGAGTCTGAGCGGGAGAGCGGAGAGTGCTGCGCTGCTCTACTGCAACGCCTACGGCAAGGGAAGCCAGAGCAGTTCCACGGAAGTCATTTTTCCGCGGAATCAGATGTCCGAAGCGACATCCAGATGTCTTACCGGACGTCCGAAAGTAGAGTGAGACGTCTAGTAGGGATCTACTTTCCGTATTTCTTCTCTGCCAGAGTCCTGACAGTGTACGTATATGTGTCAGAAGTTAGAAGGCGAACCGAAGCAGTTTCAGACGTCCAGGAGCACCTCCAGACATCTGACGAAACCCTTGGACGTCGACATTGCATTCCAGACATCCAATAGATGCCCCGCGAGAGAGGTATGCCTGAGAGTTGATTTAAGACGTCTGGGATCTTTCTCAGACGTCAGATTTCTGTCAAAACCTTTATTTTTGGGCTCGTTCAAGACCCAAACGATATCGATTTTTCTTAAACAAAACATCGTTGTTTTTCGTACTAATTTCTTCACGCAATGAAAGCTTGTCTATATCTTTTGAAATCCTTTTGACCTGTCCATCCACGTCTTAGGTCTCCAGTCCGTCGAGCGTACGGGACCTACAGAGACGTCGGGAGCTACTGTACGAGACCCCATTCCACCCAGTTATCCTGGTAGAGTGATTCAGACTACAAATCTTCAGTTTTAATAAAATGCATGCAATTAGTTAAACCTCGGATGTGAGATGAACCCTAGGAAGAAATAAAACATATACTCTAGAATACATTTACTCAATGGAACCCTAGGTTGTGGCACGAATACTAGGGCTAAAGAAAAATACATGTGAATGATTGAGTAATCAAAAGCTGCCTGTATTATCTAGAACGGATCACATAATGTGGTAAATATCGAAATTGAACTGCTTGTTCCATATATTCCAACCCAGATGTGGAAAAAAACTCATGTACGAACTTTACGGAGAATTTATAAATAAACCAATAATATTGTAGTACGGAGAACCGAATGGTTCTGAAATATGCCGCCCACGGGCAGCTGTTAAGGGAAGTGAGCTGACCTTCGTGTACATGGTACCGAAGAGAGCAACTATCCCTTGTAGTGTAGAGGGGAGCTTGCCGCCCTTGGGTTGAGACCCAGGGTGGGTTTGGCCACTCTACGTCGACTCTTATTGGCCCTCGTGTATGTGGTACCGAGGTGAGCAACTTAGTGTAGGGGGGAGCTAGCCGCCTAAGGGGGCACAAGGCTAAGTATGGCCACCCTACACCGACTCTTGTTAGCCGTTGGGCAAACCGGGATAGTCGGACGAGGGTACGCGGATTGAGGAGGGGCGAGACCCCTGACAAGCGAGACCCCTATTCTGTTCTGAGAGGGCAAGGCCCTATACTGTTCCGCGCTGTACGTTGAGGTGTACCCGCTAGTGGAAACGACTGACCGCGTGCCAGTGTGGGTAGTTACTCGCACGCTTATCACGTGTGCCGTAGACACCACTACGTCACGACCGTGACCTCGGAGTGGTAGACCAAGTGTAGGACAAACACAGAGGGACTCTCCCGACTAGGAGAGTGCCACGTGTGCATCCTACATCACGGGAAGTTGCAAGCAAAATCGTTCCTTTAGGGAACAAGAAGATTAAGTAATGAGATAAGCCCTGATTAGAGATCTCTACACAGAAAATCATTATAGGATAAATTGGATCGGAAAGTAATATGTTAAATGCATTTTTATGTTTAGCCACCACTCTACTCAGCATTAGCTGACTCCAGTTATACAATTTTGTACAGGTCATGGATTTTAGCAGCCCGAGCTACCGGCTGCTGAGAACATTAGACCTAGTCAAGCCTAGCTGTAGTTTCTACTGTCTGGTGTAGTGAGTTTTTATAGCCTTGTTTCCATTATATGTACTCATTTTTATTGTGATGGCTGTATTATGTTCTTGATGACATATAATATTGTAGTTTTACTGTTCGTTTCCCCTCTGTTGTTGTCAATTTCTTTCTGCTTAGTTACATTACTTTTGTGGTTGTGGGTTGATACATGTTATTTGGTTATTTCCTGTTCGACGACTGGATCTTAGGATTAGTCGAGGTAAGTCGATCTCGGGTCCTGTAGGGATCTGGGATCGGATCGTGACAAGGGATTTTGGAGGGCTCTCAGGACTCGATTTCTCTTATTCTTGTTGTGTGTCTCTATCCAAAGCCACCCATATAGATAGGGCAATGCCACAACTTGTATGCCCCTAAAATCCACCCTATTAAGATTGTAATGCATATATATTAATCCCATGCATTATCATTTTCAAAATCTTGTGAGGTTATTTTGTATTCCTAGATTTTTTGATTTCTTGACCATTGAGGTCATGTAAGGGTGATTTGAATACTGAAATTGTCTAACATCTCTCACTGGAATGGAATAGTCAAAGATATTCCACATTCCCACTATTCATGTGGTGTCTATATTCTTAGAGATGCATTCTAAGATTAATTATCCATGAATATCCAATCTTATGACTCATTCATTCTTTTGTTCCAATAAACCAACATGTTTAATATACGTTCTAGGTGAAATTCCCTTTGTAAGAGAATCAACTAACATATCTCTTGTAGGTATATAAGTTACCTTTATTTCTTGTTTTGCCACTATATCTTGAATATAGTGATAAGGGATTTCAATATGCTTTCCTTTAGAACTATTTGCCCCACTGTGAATCAAGCTTACTGCAGCTTGATTATCACAATACATTTCAATTGGTCCCTTAACCAATTGAAGGCCTAAGTTCTTAAGAAAGCATCTCATTTAAACATGAGTGGTGGCCATGCTACATGTAATATATTCAACTTCTTATGTATGTCTAGATACACAACTTTGTTTTTTGCTTCCCCAAAAAACGACTACACCACCAAACATTAATAGGTAACTTGATGTAAATTTCCTATCATCCACTTGTTCGAAATTTGCATTGGAGTAACCAACTACATCAAGTGAATCAGCTTGATAAACCAATTTTAATTGCACAGTATCCTTTAGATACCTTAGAATCCTCTTTATAACTTCCTAATGTGTTAGCCTGAGGTTGCTTTGATATCCACTTTCTAGGCTTACAGGATAAGCCAAGTCAAGTCTCATACATATCATTGCATTTATCAAACTACCAACAGCTTGTGCATATGGAACATCTAGTGGCTATTGTCTCTTTTGGGGACACTGACTTTTACTTAGCCTCTTTCCCATGACAAACGACATAGGTGCTAGAGTGCTATTTTGCATTCCAAACCTCTTAAGAACTATATGCAAATATTTTTCTTGACTTAGACTTAAATTTCTTGAGTCTTTATCTCAAGTTATTTAGATTTTAAGAACATAAGATGCGTTACTCATGTCCTTCGTCTCAAATTCATTGCTCAATTTCTCTTTATTTTCATTGAGCATTACCATATCATTTTCAACAAGTAAAATGTCATCCACATATAACATTATAACAAACTTGCTCCCACTTTTCTTGATATATATACAATTATCCAATTCATTTGCAACAAATCTAAATCGAATAATGGTGGTGTGGAATTTGAGATACCATTGCCATGACAACTACTTTAAGCCATATAATGATTTCTTTAATTTGTACACTGTATTCTCCTGTCTTTCCACCTAAAATCTATCAAGTTGTAGAATATATATATATATATATCCTCTCTCAATTCTCCATTAAGAAAGGTCATTTTCACATTCATTTGCAACAATTCCAAATCCATATATGAGACTATTACCGAGATTATCCTGATTGATGCAAACTTAGCTATTGGAGAATAGGTTTCTTGAAAGTCTATTCCAACCTTTTGGGTATAACTTTTGGCAACTAATTACCATCAACTTAGTACTTTTTCTTGAATACCCACTGATAACACTACATTTTGGGGTAACAATTATGTCAATTGAGGTTTATCTTAAGGGTAACATGCACAAATAACACATCATAAATGGGCATGGGAGCATGACATGCATCGCACATTGAGATTGCTTATTAAACAATATTAATAGCCATTTGTATAAGTTCATGTCAAAATAGGCCTCAGATCAATCGGACCACACGAATGGATTTAGAGCAACGAACGGAGTCCAACAGACTCAAAATCGACCAAATCCGACATCCGGAGCTCCTGCAATTGGCCCAAGAAGTTCTGATCGTTAATCTGATGATCAACAGCCACACAGCTGCCACGTGGCGGCATCCGATGTGCCCCTCGCTACTCCTCACCGCGCATCATTATAAGTTGTCCGTTCCTTCGATCGGACGGCTGAGAACGCATCAGACGCGCCCGCACATCCGCAGCGCTCGCTCCCCTTCACTGCTCCAGAATCAGATCTCGACCATTGATTACCATCCAACGGTTGACACACTGCGCACCCGACTCCTCTTCGCGACCATGCACGAGCAACAGCGCAGCGGTCGACGCTCTCACCCGCGCACATGCAACACGGGGTCGAAACGCACCGCACAGCAAATCTGAGGCAGAGGCGCACGCGGATGAAATTCGGTCGTCAATGCACGAGCGAACGGGCGGATAGAGGCTACGTGGCGCCTGTAGATGCGGCTGCATAGGCGCACGCTCGTGAGGCGTGATCTGAAGGCGCGCTCCATGCGCAATCTCGACCATCCCATCTTCGATCGGACGATCCTTAGCGGCCGCACACGGATCGCGAGGGAGAAGAACAGCATGTGCGTGCGACCAGCAGGCAGGGGGCTACACCAACGGTTTTGGCATGGGTTTGGCGACGTTCTGGATGTCGCTAAAGCCCATACTTAAATTAGAAAACCCTCTTCCTATATAAACCCCTTCCAACTACCCATATAAGGCATTCAATAGACTTGCAAGTGCTCTACCCCACTCCTAGCCACCATTAGCAGACTTGTGTAATCACCGGAGTTGACGAGCCACCGACGGAGCCCTCCTCCATCGCCGTGGCGGCTTCGCCATCTCCTTTCTCTTTCCTTCTCTCTCTCTAGCTTAGCTTTACTTTACTTGTGCTTAAGCATTTATCTAGTGTTGTACTTGTAAAACTTGAGTTGCATGTTAAATGTAGTATTGATGTTGTTTTCATCTTGATCTAAGTGAATGCCATGACTTAAAAGAACTCTAACCCTACTCTCTCTTTCTCTCTCTCTTACTCGCTTTTCTCCCATGTTTTCTCGCGCAAGCAAAAATCCACCATTTTCATGACAACTAAGTGACAGAAAGGCCTGATTTCACGCCTCCCTGTGTACGACACTTAGACTCAAATCCGTTTCTATATTTAAAACCAATGCAGCAAACGCAAGCTACAACGACACTCTTAAACAAACGCGTCCATAGCACATCACCTACTTGCATCCTATGGATTGCCTACCTTTTAGCAAATCAAATAATTCCCAGGAGCCATTTTTCTCAATTAAGTCAAATCCATCTCTTATGGTGATCGTCCATGATTCTGACTCTTTTGAAGCCATTGCTTATCAAAAGATACAGGATCTGTACAATTCTCTATATCTTCACAAATGGTGTAACATGATGTCTTGCATCCATACAGATAATAATCGTCCATCCATATGGGTCATGTCCTTGGCCTCTCGTTGGAGATTATACCCATGGGTTGTGTGGGTTCACCCACTTCCTCCAAAGGTTCATCATTTAACATAGGTTCATTTTCCACTTCTAGATGAACTATATCATCCATAACTTCTGGTATCATTTCAAAGTCGTCTTCAGTATACTCTACAACGATTAAAGGTTTTGTTTCCTCTATTCCATGCTCCTTTTCTTCTTGATTTCCAAGAAAGGTGGCATCTTGACTTTCAATAAGACCTTTAGATTCATGGAAGAACCTATATCCTTTGGGTTGCTCACTATATCCAATAAACTTGCGCTTTAATGTCTTAAAGTCTAACTTATCCCTAAGTTGGCTTAGGAAAAGACATGCGCAATACGTCTCCACTTCCAGAGATGGCTCAACTTAGGTTTCCTACCCCTCCAAATTTCATATGGGGTAGACACCACGAATTTAGTGGGAATTCTATTATGTATATAGTTAGCAGTCAATACTGCTTCTTCCCAAAACTTCTTTGAGAGACCTGAATGAGATAACATACATCTTATTGCATTCATTAAGGTTCAATTCTTCCTTTTTACAACACCATTTTGTTGTGGTGTGTAAGGCATTGTAGTTTGTTTAATGCCTACTTGAATGCAATAATCACATTGAACTCCTTTGAATTGAATTATCCACCTCTATCTGTCATTAATGTAATAATTGGTCTTCCCAATTTCTTCTCTACTTCTATCTTGTACATCTCTTGAACATTTCAAAAGCTTCAACCTTACTTCCCAAGAGATAGACATAAGAGTACTTTGGATAATCATCAATGAATATGATGAAATATTCCTTATTTTCGTGACTACTTATATTTAAGGGACCACATATGTCAAAATGGATCAAACCTAACGATTTCTTTGACCTTGTGCCTTCTGAAAAGGGCTTTCTTATCATTTTTTAAGTCAAACAATGTTCACAAGGCAATATCCTTACACCTGTAATGTTGGGTATCAGGTTCATTTTAACCAATTGATCCATTTAGTATTTCCTGGATGTCCCAATCGCATATACCAAAGATCATACGTAGATAAATAACACAAGGAATAATCAGAAATTTTCTTCATTCATTCATAGCTAACATTCAGACAAAATAAATCATCTCCTTGTACAATTTTCCCATGACAAAGATTTTTCAATCCTTCGAATGGTTATACAGTTATTGCAAAAACGAACTTCAAATATCTTCTTTAAGAGAATAGGAATAGAGATGAGGTTCCGACAGTTCCCTAGAGTATAGAGAACTTCCTAAAGGATTATGAAACTATTTCCCAAATCCAGCCTGTATGTTCCAACATCTTCAACATCCAAATAGGTGTTGTTTCCCATGTCTACTCATTGTTTCCCCATCTTTAGTTCCTTAAAGTCCACCAGACCCATTTTTTTCTTTGAAATGTGGCAGGTTGCACCAGAGTCAGTCCACCACCCTTCACAATCTGTTATAGCAGAGTTGCATTCCACCACTGCAAAATATTCTGGCTTGTTTGGGCATTTTTGTTCTTTGCCTTTGGAAGCATTTGCCTTTTTCTCATTAGGGCAATTGGACTCAAAGTGGCCAAACTTCCCATGGTTATAGTAGGCACCTCATGGCGTTTTCTCATGCTTTCCTTTGAATTGAGCCTTAAAGGGTCCTAATTGCTTCTTACTCTATACTACATTCACTTCATCCTCCTATTCAGCCTCGAAGACCTCTATCTTCTTCTTTTGGTTGCCAAACTTCCCATAATTATAGTAGTCACCTCATAGTATTTTCTCACGCTTCCCTTTGAACTAAGCCTTAAAGGGTCCCAACCGCTTCTTATTCTGTACTGTATTCACTTCGTCGTCCTATTCAACCTCGAAGACCTCTATCTTCTTTTAGTTAGCCAACTCCCATTCCATCCGCCAATTGAGCAAGAAGATCAGCCACATTTTTAACAGTGTCACTGAGCCTAAGAGATGCCACAGCCATGTTAAAGGACAGTGGCAAACTATTTAAACTAGTTACCACCTGCAATCTCTTGGAAATTTTAGATCTCGCAGCTGCTAGGTCCTTAGCCATTGATAAGTGACCATAATTATGGGTGTTAGTTGCATTAGATTTAGGTCATTATGTACATAATTGTATATTTGCATGCTAGGGGTAAAATTATAATTTTGAACTTATTTTGTGCTAATTTGAGGTTTTGCTAGGTGCAGGAATCCTTTAATCAGGCTCACGAGGAGAGGAAGTGGGAATTCAGATCATGAGAGCTCAAATTGAGAGGAGAAGAATCAATTTTGGCCATAAAAACCCTAGCCCTAACCCTAGTTAGAACCTGCCTATTTTAGCCTCACCCAAAACCCTAATCCTAATACTAACCTTAATCCTAAACCGGCTCCATTTAGCTCCCTAAGTCTTTGCCTTAACCTTAGCCTTCATACTAAACCTAGTCCTAAAAACTTTGCTCATACTCTAGTGACACTAGCTTTATCCTAGTCTTAACCCTCTTTTCTAGAAGCCTCTACTTTATCCACATGTGCCGCATAATTATTCTACAATAAATTGTCAAAAATATTCTTTGGAATTAATTTATAAAAGGTGACAATCAATTTAATTAGGTTTCAATCCCATCCCATGATTTTAGCTGATCAAAATCCAAATCCCAATTTTAATCCCAAAATTTGTGTCAACCTCACACATCTTTAGTATTTTGACCATAACAATCTCATTTTAAATCCAAATTGAGTGATTCAAGTTGCATTTAAAAGCTAATTTCAAGGGCTACAACTTTTTTTTTATGGGAAACTTTAAATTCGAAACATACAAGCTAAAAGTTAAATGTAATTAGGGATTTCTACTTTTCTATTTAGATAAACCCAATCCTAAACCTAATTTCCAAAACCTAAACCTATTCCTTGGCACCAAGGCACCTATGGACATCCACCCCCTCCCCTTGTGCCTATATAAATAACACATGGCCTCCATTAGTTGCATACAACTCTCCTCCTTTCTCCTCCTTCCTCCTTAGGTCTTATTCTACCTCCTTAGCCTTTTCCTCCTCTATAGCTTCTTCCTACCTTCACCTTCTCCTTCTTCCTAGGTCCTCCACCTTCTTCAACCTTCCAACAACCTCCTTAGGTCCCTTAGATTATTAGGTAATTTCTTAACTAGTTAGGTTCTCCCTTGCCTCCACCTTCTACTTGAACTTCTTCTCCAGGTTCTACTTTGACTTCTACTTCGACTACTTCTTTGACTTCCCTTTGGTCTTCTCTAAGCATCCCTCTACTTCCTAGAGGTTGTGGCAGCTTCTTCTTCACCATCATTGCAAGCCTCTGTTTTCATCTCGAGATTCATGACCACTTCTTCTTTGCTCTCTCTCTCTCTTCTTCTCTCTACTACTTCTTCTTCGTTTTAGTTGTAGTTGTGGACTCTTTGATTAGTAGAAATATATTTATGTTTATGTTTCCATCTCCCTCTACTCTATTTTCTTGCTAGTTAGTTGTTTACATGCTTTATTATTTCGAAAACCCCAACAAAGTGTGGCGTGTGTTGAGTTTCCACAAATTTGCATCTCCCCCTCCAAAAATTCAAAAAAAAAAAAATCCTGCATACTTAGGATTAATTAGAAAGTAATTCAATCAAAAGTCTCCCTAAGATATGACCGGGACTCCCATATATTATGTTTTTAATCCATCATAAGTTCAGAAAAATAATTTTGAGCAACCGGGCAACTTACTTTGCAACGACACGATTTAACCTTAAGCGGGTTTCGCATATCAGCCATGACAATCATTTTATCTACACGATCAACTACATTGCATGTTTCCTTCATCTTATACGAGTTATACTTGTGCAATAGAAGTTAAATATTCACTTCAGATTTGAAATGGGGTTTTTCTTTCACATTGTTCCGAAAATCATATGAATTTTAATAATTTTCAAAAAAAATTATTAAGTTATCCTCCATGTGAATTACCATAAAATTTCTTTCCCTAATGCCAATTTTCTCCCACAATTTGTGGGTCTTAATTTTCTTCGCAGTCAGATTATCAGATAATTTTTGGGTAGGTTTATCGATCACATGATGAAAATTGTCATGCATTAAATCATAACGAATTATATGACTTCACATCTCATAGTTTGTACCATTAAGATGTTCTAAATTTACTAGCTCATTGCGACTAATTTTGCGATCATTTTATCCCAATATGTAGAGATTGAAATAAATGTGAAAATAATGTAAAAGTAGATTGAGGGAGAAAAAGGTGAGAGAGAAGAGGAGACACGTTTTAATTTGTTAATAAGAGAGAGTAATAAAACAAAATAAGTTCATGTATCAATTATAACTTTTTTAAGGGAAAACTTTTAATAAAATAGGAATTTTTTGTTTTCAAAAAAAAACCCTCTTTTGTTGGGCAGTGGTTTTAAAAATGGTTCTAAAGTTTTTTTTTTTTTTAATTAAAGATAGTAATTGGGTAGGAACAAAAAAAAGTTTTGTTGGCGTGCATCGTTCTCCTTTTGATAAACAAAAAAAAATGAGCCTACTCTCTTGTTTAATGACCGGTAGACTTTTGACCATAGTTTGAAAAAATGTTGATGGATTTTTAAAAAAATGGTCTTATAATATGTCAATGGGCTTGACTTGATTGGGAAGGAAAGGGGGAAAGGAAAGAACCTGTCGTCGGAAAGAGGGCTCTCAGAAAAAAATTAAAATGAGTACAAATTAAAGAATGAGCTACCTTCTCTTCCCCGACGAGAAACTAGGAAATGAAATTGGGTTATTAGGTATTTGCTGAGTGCAGCAGCTGCTCTTTGGGAGGTGGCGACGACTAAGATCCAGCACACTCGGAGGGAGATGGCTGTTAGCATAATTATGGTCTCCAGTGTGATGGGTGAAATTTATAGAAATTTTTTTATAAATTATACAACTTCTATGTCTATTAAAAGGGGGTGACATTTCCAGCTGTAACAAACTTGTCATGATTTCTATCATTTTGTGCTTGTTGTTTGAGAAAGGTGATGTCGAGGGCAAGATCGAGAGAGAGATGGTGTACACGCAAGGACGAGATGGCGATGTCAATTGAGTGGACGAGGTAAGAAGGTCAAGGGTAGCGGAGAAGAGGGGCGTGGGGATGCTCAATGATGAGGATAACAGGTGCATTACTCTGACCTGATACCAATCTTAAAAGGAAAAAAAAAAAAAAAACATGATTAGGGATTTTTGAGGGCTCACCGGACTTGATTTCTCTTATTCTTATTGCGTGTCTCCTCTATCCAAAGTGACCCATATACATAGGTCAATACCATGACCTGTACGCCCCCAATATCTGCCTAACACCTATATATTAATCTCAAGCATTATCAATTTCAAGATCTTATGGAGTTATTTTGCATTCATGGATTTTTTAATTTCTTGATCGTTGAGGTCATTTAAGGGTGATTTAAATGTTAAAACCATCCAACAAATACCCACCAACTCATCCATAACGCATGGTAGCAACATGCTCCAGTTTGTTGGTTCAAGTTCGCAGAGATTTAGCTAAGGAGAGAAATATGGGTAGAGAATTGATAGGAAGTGAGAATAGATAGATATGGAAATGACACTTATCTTAGGCGAGGAAGAAAAATAACCCACAAGTCCATCCTTCCATATTAATTTGGACTCAAATCGTAGACATGTCGTTTCCACTTAAGAAGCATGAGTCTATTCAATAACTGAACTACTTGATAGACTCGAATAGATATAGAAATATGTGATGGATCGTCGGAAGAGAGAGAGAGATAGTGAGGGGGTGAGCTTAAAGTAGGAGATGCTATGACATGTCAGCATATCAGAGAGCGTGCCTTCTTTTAGTTATAGGAATAGATAGTATAGATATAGATAAAATAGACTTATCTAAATTATATCTTCCAATTACATATTTAATCTTTAATAATAGAAGGTAAATTAAAATTTCACTTAGATCCATTCAATTTTTTTTTTTAACTTAGATCCATTTAAAGGACTATTTATCTCCTTGGTATTGCCTGCTTTTAGGAATAGACTTATATATCTCTCATTTAGTGAAATCGTTCCAAGTTAAAGTTAACCTAAAATAGATATACTTTTACCTTGGGTTGAAGTTGTTTTAGTTATGAGATTAAATTAAATTTATTCATTGATAAAATGTTAACCACTTTTTCTCCGACATCCAAAAAGCACAAGCAACCAAGCCAGAATAATTTTATTATCTTTTGAACAAATACTATCTTAAACTTATTCCATAATTCAATGTTTTTCTCAACCTAGCATTAGGTTTCGATGGATTAGGATATGGATAGAATGGATGAGCTTGTCGAATTAAGGCTTAGGCCACTGCTCATGTATTTATAGATAGAGGGAGATGAATTGAGTTGTCACAGGAGAAGACAAGAGCGGTACCACACGTAAAAATCCATGTAAACCCTAACAAATTTGTAGCATTTGGAATATTTGTTTGTTATAGCTAATTATACGTAATACCTTCCCACAAACTTATGGTCTGGGACAAATCATAAGTTTAATTGTTACAAATGGCTTGAGAAGCTTTTGAGGATAACGGCTTGGTGATATGGAGCATCAGTTGGTTCGTCCTCGCTCGAGATTACATGAACTTGCAAAAGTTTCTTGGCCAACTGTTCACACACAAAATGATGATTGATCTCAGGATTTGTGTCGCATATGCCATACACCAAGATATATTGTCGCACCTGATGATAGGAGTGTTGGCGTTTGAGTGGTAACCCAAGTTTAGCGAATAAGGAACACAGCCATACCAACTCAAAAGTAGTGTCTGCTATTGCATGATACTTGGCTTTAGTTGAGGATCGTGCAACACTGGTTTATTTCTTGCATACCCAGGAGATGGGATTGTTGTTGCCAAGGAAGATAATATATCCGATTGTTGATTGCCCATATATCAGTGACAGAATTTCCCCAATCTGCATCAGAGAAAGCGGTCATTTTGGTTGGTAAGGAAGATGAATAGAGAACCACCAGTAGTGATTGTGATAGAAGATGTTTGAGGGTAGTATGTATAATGAATTTTGGTTGGAAAATGCACAAAATTGAGAGGGTTTATTGACAAAAAAGGCGATATTCCTTATGAAGCTAGGTAGAATGTCGAAGGTTCTCAATGAGTTGTTTATATGAGAAGTAGCTAGGATCAGATAAAGGTTGGCCATAATTAGCAATTAGCGAGGATCGAGCTGATGGGTCCACTGGCATTTTGAGAGGCTCGAGGCCATAGAAATTATGCTTGACGAGAAAGAAGCTTGAAGAGATAACTCTGTTGGGATAGATGAAGTCCACGAGATGTTTTTGGAGATTCAATCCCTAAAAAATGGTTCGAAAATCCCAAGTCGCAAACGAGGAACTCAACACTTAAATGATTGTACCAGCTTGTTTAAATGGACAGTGGAGGAGCTCAAGGGTAGAATGTTATCTACGCAAATCAATAGGTACATGCCATGATCTGTAACCTTTTTAATATAAAGGGGTGAGTTGGTTTTAGAACCAAAGAATCCTCAAGGCTCTAGAAATTTGCTTAATCGCTTGAACCATGCACGTAGTGCCCGAGTCCATAGACTGATATGTGTAATTTGTAAATATAACTTGGTTTCTCAGGATGAATATCCTACAGCTAGGTCATATAAACGTCTACATCTAAATAGCCATGGAGGAATGCATCTTAAATGTCAAGTTGAGTACCATGCCAATTATGTATGAGGTTGAGACTAAAGAGCAATCGAGTTGTAGTCAATTTAATCCATAGGTTAAAACTCGTGCAAAGAAAACAAAACAGAGTAGTTAATATTAGAAATTAGGACTCTTAGACCACCTTAAGTAAAATAACCATAAGGAAAAAAAAAAGAGAGGTTTTAACATATATATATATATATATATATATATATATATATATATATATATATATATATATTCGATAAGATATATATATCTTCATGTTCTTGATATTTATGTATGTCTCTATAAAATTATTCCGTTAAGATCGTATACCCCTATCCTGTAAATTTAAACAAAAATGTCAAAAAATATTTAAAAAAATAAAAAGAAACATGTATATATTTATCCTACTACGAACCCCATATCCATCACACCCTTACCCCTCGCCTTAAACAACCCAACTCTCCCTTCCAACCAGCTCCTCCCAACTCCCCTTCCCTCGGGCCACCCCTCTCGAGGGAAGGCCCTCGAAGTACTTATTGGTGAGGTGGGAGTCGAGGGCCTTGAGGACGACGCGACACACAAAGTTCTTAGAGGCAACGAGCTCGACACCCCTTACCTGGCGGCGGTTCTCCTTCTCCATGATCTCAAACACCTCCAAGTTAGCGAAGGAGAGGGGTAGGTTGCCCCAGCCGCAGATGACAACGCATCGAGCCTCTGGGTCAAGGGTTTATAATGTAATTCACTACGGGAGGGGGTGAGATATGCGTGACATATAAAATGTGAAATTAAAATAAACAACAATCTCACAAAAACAAGCAATCGCACAATATCACAAGAGATTTTTAGGTGGAAACCCAAATCGGGTGAAAACCACCACCTAACCCTCTTGAGTTAGGATTTCCCGATCGACAAAGTTGATTAAATCCACTAAACGAACTACTTAAAACGAAGGTACTTTAACCTCAATACAACCACGCTACTTTATATCCGAGGCTAGCGTACCTCAAAACCACCCCTCTTCACGATGAGTATTTTGTCCCTCGATGGAGACAGGAATTTACAAAGCGAATACCCAACACAAGCAAAGATAAAATACAATACAACCTATAGAGCCACAAAATATATGGTTAAATTTAGCTACTATAGGTAAGGGAACTTCCCTTTGGTGGGAGTGCGTCGGCATGACGACGCGGGTGCATGAACCATGAGGTGTCACTTCGTCGCCCTAGTAATCGCGGAGGGAGAGTGGGTGCGCAACTAGATTGAAGCTCTCTAAATGTGGAACAAATGCTTGGAGAGCTAGAGCTTCTACTTCTCTTGGACATAAAAGATGTGGAAAGTGTGTTGCATGGTGTGTCTTTACAAGGCAAGGGTCCTCCTCTATTTATGGAAGGCCAAGGAAGGCTTTGGAAAGTCTTAGAAGGCTTCCATAGCCGTTATGGTTGAACCCAAGGCAAAACAGGCCATAATCAGAATCATTTATTAATCTGACAAGGTCATCAAACGTCTAGTCCAGGTATCAGACGTTTGGAAAACTATTTTAAAACGTCTGAGAACTCAGTTAGACGTCTGATTCTAGGCAGGTTTCCTTCCTGACTTGGCTCAAACCTAAACAGGGTTCTAGTGTAAGGCCATCAGATGACGTACAAGACGTCTGGCACTAGGTCTGGACGTCTGGAAACCTATTGTACTGCGAGAATGGTTTCCAAAGATAGGTTAACAACTAGAATATCTCATAAAGTGATTTTGGGTCAATCAAGGCTCAACGGTCAAATATCAGATGTCTAGGATCTTTACGGACGTCTGATAGAAGCCTGACGATTATTTTCCTCAACAGTAACTTTATGAGCCAACGTTCTACTAATTGGACGTCTAGCACAGCCATCAGGCGTCTTCTAAGACATCTACACTAAGGTCTGGGTGTCTGATTTCAATAGACAGAACCTACTAAGTCCAGCCTAAGTTATTATACATTTGAATCAACAGTCAGACGTCTTAAAAGTCACTATCAGACGTCTGATTTATAGATTAGATGTCTGATAAGGCTATCTGAAGCTTATTTAGGTTTTCTAAATTCTTTACGGAAAACCTAAGTATCCTAGGGTTGTGCAGGTATTCCGAGGACTACTCTGAGGGTACTTTGAGGCTCTTTAACGTGCTACTAAGAAAAAAAAAAAAGAGAAACAAAAGAACAAAGAGATACAAAGTACAAGAAAAGACATCTATCCTATTCTTCTAACTTCACGCTTTCGCTCCTCGCAAAACTCCTCCGTTAAGCTCCTCCAATCCGCCATGGATGCGAGCTTGAACTCTATCTCTACACTTGTCTCCATTTGCAATTTGACCTGAAAACTATGACTTAAAAGCAAATGTTAAATAACAAGTATTTTGTTATAATCAAAATAAACGATCGTGGTACTCTAGCACCAAAATATAGGAGGAGGAGAAGGTGGAGTTGGAGGAGGAGGGGGGGGTCAACGAGGTGGTGGCACTTAAGGGAAAGTAGGTAACTGAGGATGCGGAGCTCGTTGTTGGAGTGCAAGGGGTCGAAGTCGAGGGAGTTGTTGTTTGAAATGACCCGCTGCCCTTTTGGGTTGTTTAAGATGTCTGGGTTAGTTGTCAGACGTCTGTCCAAATGTCTAGACAGGGGGTCGGACGTTTGAAAGTAAAAAGAACCGTACCTTCTTTCTTTTCCACGCGCGCGCTCCACACGTATCCCTCTCTCTCCTCACCTCAAACCCTAACCCTTTACCTATTTAAACCCCCACTCCCCCCCCCCATGCCACTCTCTCCATCCACACTGACCACCACTATCATGACCGGAACCCAGGTCCCTATAGGACCCGAGACCGGCTCGCCTCGACTGATCCCAAGACCCAGTCGTCCAATGAGAAATAACCAAATAACATGCATCAATCCACAACCACACAAGTACCATAGCTAAGCAGAAAGAAATTAACATTAAAAGGAGAAACAGAACAGTAGTACTAAAATATTACATGCCTTCAAGACATGAATACAGCCATTACAACAAACTAGTACATAATGGAAATGTACTGAAAATATAACTACAGGAACTCACTACGACTAGTAGTAGAAACTATAGCTAGGCTTGACTAGACCCAGCGTCCTCAGCAATCGGTGGCTCGAGCTGCTCAAATCCCTAGCATGTACAAAGTTATATATCTGGAGTCAGCTAACGCTGAGTAGAGTGGTGGCTAAAACATAAAATGCATTTAACAAGTACCTTAACATATTACTTTTCGATCCCAATTATCTTATAACTGTTTACTGTGTAGAGATCTCTAATCAGGGTCCATTGCATTACTTACTTAATCTTCTTGTTCCCTAAAGGAATGATCATGCTTGCAGTTTTCCCGTGATGTAGGATACACACATGGCACTCTCCTGGTCGGGAGAGTCCCTCCGTGGTAGTCCTACACCTGGTCTACCATCCCGAGGTCATGGTCATGACGTAATGGTGACTGCGACACAAGTGATAAGCGTGCGGGTAGCTACCCCACACTGGCACGTGGTCAGTCATTTCCGCTAGTGGGTATGCCCAAACGTACAGTACGGAATAGCACAGGGCCTTGCCCTCTCAGAACAGAACGGGAGTCTTGCCCCTCCACAGTCCGCGTACCCTCATTCGACTATCCCGATTCGCCCAACAGGCTAACAAGAGTCGGTGTAGGGTGGCCATGCCTAACCCCGAGCCCCTTGCGATGACTAGCTCCCCCCTACATTAAGTAACTCACCTCGGTACCACGTACGCGAGGGTCAACAGGAGTCGACGTAGAGTGGCCAAACTCACCCTGAGGCTCAACCCAAGGGCAGCAAGCTCCCCTCTACACAGCAAGGGATAGTTGCCCTCTTCAGTACTACATACACGAAGGTCAGCTCACTCCCCTTGACGGTCACCCATGGGCGGCAAATCTAGAACCATCCGGTTCTTCGTGCTACGGTATTCTTGTCTCGTTCTACATTCCCCGTAGGGTTCGTATATGAACTTTTCTTATTCCATATCCGGGTTGTTACATACAGAACAGGCATCTCAGTTTCCACAATACGAGTTCATTTTTCTATTCATAACGTAGTTCATTTCGGGTAGTACAGGCAGCTTATGATTTATTCAATGATTCATTTCTTTGCACATGCATCTTCTCTAGCCTTAGTGTTCATGACACGACCTAGGGTTCAATAGATATATTCTTGTCATACGTTTATTTCTTCCTAGGGTTCATCTCACATCTTAGGTTTAACTAATTTCATGCATTTTATTAACCTTGGAGATTTATAGTCAGAACCACTCTACCAGGATAACTGGGTGGAATGGGGGCTCGTATAGCAGCTCCCGACATCTCCGCAGGTCCCGTACACTTGACAGATTGGAGACCTAAGACATGGATTGACAGGTCGAAAGGAGTTTAAGTACTACAGACAAGGTACCATTACATGGAGAAAAACATATGGGAAACAAAGACATTTGTTTACGAAAAACTGACATCGTTTGGGCCTTGTATGGGCCTAAAAACACGAGGTCTAACAGAAATCAGACGTCTGGGAGAGATCCTAGACATCTCAAACCAACTCGTAGGAATACCTCTCTCGGGGCACCTCTATCCGACATCTGGAACGCAGTGCTGACGTCCGAGGGTTCCATCAGACATCTGGAGATGCTCCCAGATGTCTAAAACTGCCTCGTGCCGCGCCCCGCTGCACCTCCGATCCTTTGACACATGCGTACGCATTGTCAGGACTCGGCAGATAAAAAGGGAAAAAATAAATCTCTACCAGACATCTCATAATACCTTCGGACGTCCTCCCCGACGTCTAGAGGCCACTCCAGATGTCTGATTCCGCAAAAAAATGACTTCCGCGGAACCGCTCTAGGCTCTCCTCATCACAGATGCTGCAGCAGAGCAGCACGGTGCCCTCTGCTCTCGCATTCAAACCCGCTCTTCGCTTGCCCTCTCTCTGGCAACCTGCTCTCCTCTCGCTCGGTTGTGATGATGTGAGATGAAGGGGAGGAGGAGGGGGGTTTATAAAGAGAGAGGAGGTGAGGGGAAAAGCGTGGCGTCACAGGGAGTGGTGCGGGGTGCGAGTGATGGCAGTCGCTGGGTGAGGCGTGAGGTGTGTGTGAGGGAGTGGCGTGCGCACGATATGCACTAAAAAGAAAAAGCATTTCTAGACGTCTGGCTCTCTCTCCAGATGTCTGGACAGACGTCTGGTGAACATCGCAGACGTCTTAAAGGACCGAAAGGTGATAAGTTGTTTCGACCACCTTCATCCTCCCCTCCAGCCAGCCGCCACGTTCTTTCCAGCCACCAGCGCGGCGTGTGGCGAGGAAGAAGAGAGAGAGAGAGGGTCGGGATGTGAAGGAGGAGGAGAGAGGAGCTCGAAAGGAGGAGCTCGCGAGGGAGCGCAAGAGCATGGGAGGAGCTCGTGCACGAGGAGGAGGAGCTTGCGAAGGTGGTGTTTGCGGCCTCCTGAAGTTGCCGGCATCGCAACTATGGGGCGGCGCAGAGGGGTTCTGCGCAGAGAAGGCTCGCGGAGGTTCTACGTACTGGATATTTTCCAGTATCAGACGTCTGAAGCACATCCCAGACATCTAGAATAGCAGAAGGATGTCCAGAGCTGAAGCCGGACGTCTGAAAGCATGCTTAGTGCTAAGGTACGTGCTTTTGTGAGGTTTACAGCAATGCAAGCCTCACCGCAGAGATTGTTCAGCCACTTTGAGGTATGCACGGACGTACGCAAGGAGCAAGGCATTGGAAAGGCGTGAGGTGCACCCTTAGAGGTGCTTTTGGATGTCTGGACACGTTACTAGACATCTGGCCGTACCTACAGACGGTCGGAAGGAGAGTCTGATGTCTGGAACTCTCCTCAGACGATCGCGGAAGGGTCTGGACATCCGAGGTAACAGCAGGAAACCCAGGGTGAGTATTGACGTCTTTTAAGACATCTAGGACTAGGCCCAGACGTCTGATTTTGGATAGTATGAGTGTTTTTGGCCTATTTAGGGCACAAACGAAATCGGATTTCCACAAACGAACTATCGTTATTTTTCGCTTGAGTTTCTCTACGAGTTAGTGTCACTTGTATACAATTTTGGACTCATTTGATGAGATTGGTTAATTGTATAAGTCTCTAGCCAGTCGAGTATGAGGGAGTCACGGAGGCGACGGGATTTGCGATCCGATCCCCCATTCCTCCCATGTTTGCCGATAGAGTGGTTTACATTAATATTATGAATTAAATAAATGAACTGCATGTTTAGAACAACTTGAATGAACCGTAGGATGAGCATGAACCCTAGGGCAGGAACAGATGAGTATGATTTGAGCTATACTGTATAGTTGAGATACATGTAGAACACTGGGATGAGAATGAACCCTAGGGCAGGAACAAATGAGTATGGTTGAGAGACACTGTATACTTGAGATGCTTGTACAACTTTAAATGCTAGCGAATGTACTAGTTGTTTAATATGATGCCTTGTCAGTTAGAAAATCACGAGCTGCCTGTTTTAAGAATGAAAACAGAAATGTAAATAGAGAGATTTGAAAATTTAGAATATTAAACAAAAGGAATACCAGCATGAACCCTACGGGGAATTAGGAGGAGAACTCTTGTAGACGGGAAGTGAGCTGGCTTTTGTGTACGCTGTACCAAGGATAGCCACTATCCCTTTAGTGTAGAGGGGTACTAGCCACCCGTTGGGTTGAGCTACGGGGTCAGGCCTAAACACTCTACATCGACTCTGTTTGTCCCTCGTGTACGTGATACCGAGGTGAGGTACTTAGTGTAGGGAGGGAGCTAACCGCCCTAGGGGGACCGGGGTTAGAACTAACTGCCCTACACCAACTCTTATTAGGCCCACTAGGCAAACCAGGATAGTCGGACGAGGGTACGCGGACTATGGAGGGGCGAGACCCCTTTTCTGTGCTGAGGGGCGAGACCCCTTTTCTAAGAGGGCAAGGCCATGTACTGTTCCATGATGTACCTTTAAGCGTACCCGCTAGTGGAAACGATTGACCGCGTGCCAGTGCGGGATAGCTATCCACGCGCTTATCACGCGTGCCATAGTCACCGCTACATCGCGACCATGACCTCGGGGTGGTTGACTGGGTGTAGGACTACCACAGGAGACTCTCCCAACCATGAGAGCACCACGTGTACCTCCTACATCATGGAAAAGACTGCAAGCAAGATTGTTCCCCTAAGGAACAGGCCAGATCAAGAGATGATTTAAGTGAAAAAAGGAACAACAAATTAAAAGTACTTGGTTGGACTAAATGAAAATGGATAGTTACTTAATTGCATTAATTAATTGCTTGTCTTAATTACATGTAAATGGCTAAGTTATCACTCTACTCAGCGTTCGTTGACTCCGAAAATTTTCATAACCTTTGATGAGAATATCATCATGAGCCATAACTAGCTCATTTTGACGTAAGAAAGAGAATAAAAGCTCCTACATAACTTAGAGAAGGGCCTAATTTAAGAGAACTATTCTGAGAAGAAAACATGAAATAAGGGGTAAAACTGTAATTTTACCATTGCAGTACATCAACAGGATTTCTCAAGAGCTAAACATTGGTCAAATGGTCTTAACAAGAGAAAAAGTGGGTTGGTTCAATCAAAAAAGGGTTATTGGGAGACCTGAGAATTAAATGACTTCTTGTAACCCTAAAATAGACCCGCTTAATTAAACAAGGTTCCGGTCAGGATAAAAATCAACTAAACCCTCTAAAATTCATGGAAAAATATCCTCTATGGTTTAGAACCTTCAATTTGACCTTTGAAACATGTTTTGACCTAAATAGGGGTCCTGGCTAGATATTTGACCTAAATTGGGTTTTTGTGTAAAATGTCTAATCAAACGTGATCAAAACTAAAATACAACTTCACCATTGGATTCCTTATGTCTAAATTAGGTTTTTACCAAAATTTGGACCTAAGGGGAGGTCACATTGACCTACTTTGCAAAACAGTCCACCCAATTACATTTTGACCCCTAGCTCTTGAAAAGCATTATGTAGACCCCCCTAACTTCCTGCCACCCTTTGCAATTAGGTCCCTCCACCATTAAAGCGGAGGAGTCCTACTCCGGCAAGGATTTGAGGAGGATTTCTCCCCGACTCCTCAAAGATCTCCTCCAAGATTTAGAAGGGAGATTCTCTGAGAAATTCCCTTTCGTCTGAATGCAATTCTAGCATCTGATTTGCACCCAATCTCTCATGCGAACGCACGAGATATATGGGTATCTCCCACATTCCTTCTTTGGCGAGGATTCTTGCTCTTGGAAGCTTGCCTTCCAAGCACAAGAGCCCCTGTCAGTACCTATAGAAGGACCCTCATCTCCGGCCGCACATTTTCAGCTTGACTTGGCTGGAGAACCACCTCTAATTTCTTCCCTTCTCCTCCGGCCAAGTGTCCAGCAAGCTCTGGCGACCTCTCCTCCTCCTTCCCGTTGCTCTGCCACAATACCGGTGGTAGAGACGTCTTCACCTCATTCCTTCGCGTCGCGCCATACCTGCACATGCGCCCAAGGCCTCTTCGTCGTCGCTGTTCTCCCTCCACTGGAAGCTTCATCTCCGGCGATGGCAGGTACGAGCTGTCCGCCTCCTCGCCGCTCCTCTTCCTTTGCTTCCCCTCATGTTCCCTGCACACACGAGCGCAAAACCTACCCCTACTGTAACGAGCGCGTGCCCCAGACGCCTTTTAAGACGTCTGGGAGGTGGCCCAGACGTCGGACCAGACGTCTGGGATCACATCCAGACGTCTGACCAGACGTCCGGGATAGTTTACAGACGTCTGGAGAACAGTTATGTTCGCACGGGACATTCGTCTGCGCGCCTATGCGCGCAGACCTGCGATTCTGCCCTCTTTCTCTGCGGCTGCAGGCGGCTGCGACCGCCTTCTCTCTCCTCCTCGCGCGGCCTTAAAAGGGCGCGCCTCCCCTCCCGTCTCCACCATCTTCTTCCTTCTTCTCCTGCCTGTGCGCGTGAGCGAGCGGACGCGAGGGCGCAGCGGCAGCGGCAGCCGCAGTGAGCGCGGAGGAGGTGCGGCGTGCGAGGGCGGGGCTCTGCCGTGAGGGCGAGCTCGCCGGAGCGGCTTGGCCGGCCGGCGGAGGGCGCAGGGGGCGCGGAGCGACGCGGAGAGGGACCTGCTGCGGGCTGAGCAGCAGACGCGCGAGGTGCGATGCGGGCGGCGTCGCGAGCGGAGGCCGAGCAAGGTTCTGATTCTGGAAAAAATTCCAGAATCAGACGTCTGGGTTGATATCCAGACGGCAAGGTCGACGTCTGTAAGATCATACAGACGTCTGAAAGGTGAGTTTCCGCTTTCTTCTTCCTTCTTGTCGACTGACCGTACTGAGGGAGGGGGGTTGGCTGTGCGCAGGTTCGCTGATTCGTCATCCTTTGCGAATCAGACGTCTGGAAGTTGTACCAGACGGCGGGAGTGACCTCCAGACGTCCTGAGGGACCATCGGACGTCTGGGATCTAGGGCAGACGTCCCCGCAGACTTCTGGACGTCCGGGGAACCAAGCCGAACAGGTAATTCTCTGATCCACCGTTTAAGACGTCTGGAAGGAGTTCCAGACGTCTGATTTTGCACAGTATTGTCTTTCTCGACCCGTTTAGGGCCCGTTTGGGCTCCGTTTTCCGCGATTCGAGTTGCGTTCGTTTCAGAATTAATTCCTCTACCCGCCTACAGTAGCTATACACTGTTCTGAGACACTCCTTGTGTTTGATCCTTGTGACAGGATCTCGTTCAGTTGCAGTCTTAAGAGTCGCGGAGGCACGCGGGATTCCCGATCACGCCCCCATTACTCCCGTTGTACCTGGTAGAGTGGCTTTAAGTATTAATAAAATCTGTTAAAGTATGGAACCATAACTAGAACCTAGGGCATTGCATGAATCCTAGGAATGAGAAATATATGGAATGATAGCTCCTAGGTGTTGCATGAATCCTAGGGCCGGAAAACTAGATTGTATGATAGATCCTAGGATATGGCATGAATCCTAGGATGGAAAAACTAGTGGAATGTATATTACTGCAGTCTTGGAAAAATGGAAAGGAATATATAAAGCTGCCTGTAAATTTAATTAACAGCTGCCTGTTATGAATAAAGAAACATGTTTGAGATCATGGAATTTGAGAACGTGAATCTGGAAAGTGAAACATATGATGTTCTGAAATAAAGAGCTGGAACCCTACGGGGAATTAGGAGTGGAACTCCTGGAAAGAAAAAGGAATGGAACTGAGATGTAGTTTGTACTGTCTCTTGGGTACGCAGTACCAAGGGAAGTACCTGTACCTGTTTAGTGCAGAGTGGGGCCAGCCGCCCCAGGGACCCAGGGTTAGGATTGGCCGCTCTGTACCGACTTGTTGGCCCTCGTGTACGTAGTACCGAGGAGAGCTAGTAGTGTTAGGAGAGTACTAGCTACCCCACGGGCCCCGGGGTTCTGCTAGCCTCCTTCACCGACTTGTTAGGCCCACTAGGGCAAACCAGGGTAGTCAGGCGAGGGTGCGCGGATTGTGGAGGGGCAAGGCCTCGGTTTGGTTACTGTGGAGGGGTTGGACCCCTGTTACTGAGAGGGCTCTGCCCTGGTTCCGTGCTGTGCTTTAGGCGCACCCGTTAACGGAAACGACTGACCGCGTGCCAGTGCGGGCTAGCTACCTGTGCGTTTATCGCGCGTGCCGTAGTCACCGTTACGTCTGTCAGTGACCTTGGGGTGGTTGACTGAGGGTAGGATCACCACGGGGGACTCTCCCGGCCAGGAGAGCACCACGTGCTACTTCTACTTTTGGAAAAGACTGCAATCAAGATCGTCCCACGAGGACATTCGAGATCAAGTAAAGGATCTGAGAAATAAATGAAATAGTGAGAAAAATTGAAAGATGTGAATAAAGGAAGTAATAGAACATAACAGCTACTGTA
Organism: Thalassia testudinum; assembly: GCA_037157565.1. Lineage (NCBI taxonomy): Eukaryota > Viridiplantae > Streptophyta > Magnoliopsida > Alismatales > Hydrocharitaceae > Thalassia > Thalassia testudinum. The sequence continues at coordinate 21,513,285 of JAZHRO010000013.1, forward strand.
CACTCTACTGTTGCCTTTAGTTAGTTTGCCACTCTACTCAGCGTTTTGCTGACGTGTTACACTCGTTACCTTTTTCAGGACCAGGTGTTGAGCAGCCAGGGTCGGCGGCTGCAGAGGACGCTGGGCCGAGTAGGGTCCAGTAGAGTTACCACAGCTTTTGTACCCCTTTTGTTCTGTTCTAGTGAGTAGTTTTGTTTCCGCTGTACCTTCTTTACCTGCAGTTTTTGTTATATGATAAATGTTGTTTTACTGTTGTGGTGGTGCCTACTGTAGTAGTTTCTTTCCTTACTGCTGTACTTTCTTACTGTTAGTTATATTCATGCTGAATGTGGTTTATTTTACTGTCTTTTGGTTACTTCCTCGTTGGACGACTGGGTCTTGGGATTAGTCGAGTCGGTCCGGTTCTCGTGTCTCGTAGGGACTCGGGAATCGGGTCGTTACACCTACCCTTCCCCCGCATATGCTCTCTCTCTATTTCTCTCTTCGCTCTCCCAGAGCCAGCCAATCGGGTATTCGGGTCGGGTTACGCGCACCTGGGTCCTGGCGCACCAGCGTGGGTGGTGTTCGAGGAGTGCACAGGCAGGGTATTCGAGTTGCGAGCCAAGTCCGCGTGGGTAGTGCCGCGGACGAGACCGGGTGAGTGAGGGCGAGGGACCTCACCCCTGTATGACTTGAGGTGATAAGCCTAAGTCACTTTTTCCTCTTATGCAGGTGTGGGCGTGCCTTCACTTCCGAGGTGGGACTAAAGTCCCACCTGCTTCTTCGGGCGCCTGCAAGAGGAAGGTGCGAGCAATCGTGGCTGCAGCTAAGGCCTTCGACTCCAATTGAGGGCCTGAGTGTGTGCGCGAGAGTGTTCTGCACACCTGAGACTGCTATACCTAGGCTGGGCGGACCTGGAGCTTCAGCACGTTTGCTTCAAGCAAGCTTCTACTCCTGCGCTAATGGCAGAAGACGCCCTGCACCTGAAAACACGAGCACGGCCTCGCGACCCTGTCAGATGCCTTGGGGGGGGGGGCTTAGCCAAGGTGTGGCGAAGGTGCAGAGGTGGTCGACGAGGTGTGGGAACGTCTGTGGGCGCGTGCCTAGGGCACACCACAGAGGTGCAGGTGGGTGTGTTCGGGGACAATGTGTGGAGAGTTTGGTGGTTGATGGAAAAGGGGAGAATGATCAGGGAGTGATGGTGGAGCTTCTGAGGGGTTTGACGAGGTGGATGGAGGCGTGGAGTGGCGGGGTCACCTCGCCGGTGGTCTGCTGGAGGTGTGGATGATGGTGGTGGTCGACGACTGTCGAGGGGTTGAAAATAACAATTGATAGGGGGAAATAAAGAGGGGAGAAAGAGGAAGAGCTTTTACCTAGCTAAGCGGACGAAAGGGGCCAGGAGGCGGACGGCTCAATCCTGTCGTCGCTGGAGACGATGCCCTGTGGGGAAGATGACGGTGATGAGGAAGAGAGACTGGAGGGTGCCTGCTGGTACGACACGGCACGACGAATGACGGCGAAGCTAACCCTGCCACGGGTATGGTGACAGGGCGACGAGAGAGGAGGAGAAGGGTCACCGGAGCCTGCGGGCGAATGGCCGGAGGAGGAGACGAAATTTGGGGGTTTTCTTCGACCAAAACAGGCTTGCCCAGGTGTGGAACGATCTCAGCTTTCTTAAATAGGCACTGGTAGGCGATTCATCGCACTGAGGTGGCCAGAAGCCGATGCCGGAGGCATGGTCGAAGGGGATACCCATACCTCTCGAGCATTCGCATGAGAGGTATGGGGCGATTCAGGGTATGGGGAGCTGCTCATGCGGTAGGGGGTTTCGCAGAGAGCTCCCCTTTCAAGTCTGGGAGCAGCTCCCCAGGCAAGCAGGGAGAAAAACGCCTCTCGATGTCGCCGGCGGTATGGGTCCCTGCTACTGTGGAAGAGGGACCAAAATGAAGAAAGTGATGAGAAAGCTGAGGGGGTTTTTGCAAGGCTTCAAAATGTTAAGGGTCAGAAAGTAATTATTGAGGACCAATTTGTAAAGTGGGTCAAGGCAAACTTTCCTTTGGTTCAAATTTTTGTATAATCCTAATTCTGACCTAAGGAATCCAATGGTGAAGTTGGATTTTAGATTTGACCATGTTTGACTGGTTAATTTGCATAAAAACCTAAATTAAGTCAAAATTGGGTATGGTTCTCAATCTAGGTCAAGATAGGTTCCAATGGCCAAATTTAAGGTTCTAAATCCTATGAGATATTTTTTCATGAATTTTAGAGGGTTTAATTTATTTTTATCTTTCCTGGAACTTCGTGAATTAAAGCACATTTGTTTTAGGGTTACAGAATGTCATTTAATTCATAGAAGCCGCTACAACCCTTTTCAGATCAAATCGTCCCACTTTCTTTCTTATTAAGCCCATTTGACCTATGTTTAGACCTTTAGAAATCCCGTTTGTGTACTTCATTGGTAAAATTACAATTTTACCCCTTGTGAATTGCTTTATTCTTAAATTTATAATTCTTTGATTTAGGCTTTCCCTTAGGTCTTGTAGGATCTTTTGTATGCTTATTTAGGTCAAAAAATACTAGTTAGGGTTCATGATGAGGTTCTCATCATACCCCCATGCCTAGCTTTTGCTAGTCCCTTAACAAAAATTTAAAGTTTTTAACCTTTGTTCTAGACCATGAATCAAATTTTGATAAATGTGTTTCCTCTTGTATCCTTGATTAGGTCAGAATGCCAATCATAGGTCTAAAAGGTACTCTAGTACTAACCAAGATCCAGATCTGTCTAGCTTTAGCCTCAGTCTTTAGCAAAGGTTTTTAAGGCCTACAGGAACTAACCTAAAGTTTATTGGACTCTATGGTTAAAGCACCCGTGCTTGAGATATTTTAGCCTTGGTTCAGTTTGCAGTGCGTTTTGTAAGAGAGAGACAGAAGATTTATTCGTTTGGAGAGTTTTCTCTCACTTTTCTTTTTTATTCTAGCTTAGGATTGGCTTCACAACACGATTTGTATCGGATTCCTTGTCCCCATCATCAACCCTCAAGGGTCTCTGGCAATCGATGCTTCGAGATAGCACCACCCATGGTAACCCCTAGAACCCTGGCTTTCGAGATTTCAAGATAATCCCGTCCATGGTGTCCCGTGGCCGAATTCAGACCCTGGCAATTGACACTTCGTGATAATGCCATCCATGGAATCTGAACCAGCAGAGTGCTTACATGCCCCTAGTAGGATATGTAAATATCCTAAGAGACAAGCACCGAGGAGATGATATGTTGTTACGCATCTTCGAGGGGAATTTCCCACCTCTCCGCACCGGGAACTCGTCCAAATCAACCTGTGTTGATCGACTGCTCCTAATCTAGGTAACTTTTTCAGAATATTTGAAATGCTTCTGCGTGATTTTGATACTTATGCTCACTGAACCAGACTGTGTGTGTGAATTTGGGTGCCTAAGTTACTGAGTCCCATAAACCAAAAGTCAGTTAACGAGGCCGAATACTTCCTAAGCCTTGGACCTAATACTTAAGCTTTTCATTTTCCTCAACCTCTTGAGGAATATCTAGATTTTAACGGGTACTAAGAGTCTATCCAAGAATACCTAAAGTTTGCATTCTTACTAATCTTGTTGTGCACTTTCCTTTTTCTTTTCCTTAATGTGGTTTAGAACTTAAGTTAATTCCTTAATTTCTTACTAACGACTATCCCTTTTCTTTCATTTTGTACTCCTTTTTATTATTTTATTCTTTTTCTCCTCCTTCCATAAAGTTTACTGGCACTTTTTTCCTCCTTCAAAGTTTTTTTTTTCGTATATGCGGATTTTTTTGTTGAAACCTTTTCCTTGTTATTTAATTGCACTTTCATACCTCCCATGCCTAAGATTTGCAATGTCCCCATTGTACATTAGGTGGGTTTTTATTTAGCTTGGTTCATGCATTAGGACAGGTATTTGGTGAGTGGATGGGTCGAGGTGACAGTTGCGGACGATTTCTAATCTCAGGTACGAGTACCTGAGGTGAAGTTGGCTGTCCCAAAGGATGAACCTAAAGTGCAGAGAAATGTCAGAAAAAGTTTCAGGTTTTTCAAAAAGAATGATGAGCTACCTCCCGTTAAGCGTTGAGTTTTACGCCATCGGCTGAGCGCAATAAGCTCAAGGAGAATGGAGGATAAATGATGACTCAGCCAAATCTGTACTGGTTACATCAATGAACGGTTTGAGTCTCTGACCGTTCACGACGAAAGGTTCGGAATCATGGCTAAGAGGACTAATTTCGACGGCTCCATTTCCAAAAATCTGTCGGACAAGATATGGTCCGACCCACTTGGATTGCAGTTTCCCAGGGAAGAGTTTGAGTCGAGCATCGAAGAGTAGGACCTTCTGACCGAGACAAGTGGTCAGCTACCACGTTTTGTCTTCCCGCCTTGTCGCAAATCTCGAGGTTGAATTCTTGCAACAGCAAGATCCATCGGATTAATCGAGGCTTCGCGTCCTTCTTAGCAAGGAGATGCCTCACAGCTGTGTGATCCGAGTAGATTATGACGTGGGAACCCAGGAGATAAGATCGGAATTTTTCGAGGGCAAATACTATGGCTAGCAGCTCTTTCTCCGTAACCGTGTAATTATGCTGAGCCTCGTCAAGTGTCTTGCTAGCGTAGTAGATGACCATGGGTTTCTTGTCAATCTTCTGCCCCAGAACTACTCCTACAGCGAAGTCAGATGCATCGCACATGATCTCAAAGGGTTGAGACCAATCAGGGGACTGTAGGATCGAGGCTTGGGTGACTCGGTCACGAAGGTTCTCAAAAGCTTCAGTGCATTCCTTGGAAATCTCAAAGGGTACATCCTTGGAGAAGGGAGTAGTTAGGAGGCGTGCGATTTTAGAGAAACCAGGGATGAAACGATGATAAAAACCAACGTGCCCCAGAAAAGATCGAATGCCCCTGATCGAGCTAGGCATAAGAAGTGTAGAAATCAGATCAACCTTGGCTCGATCCACTTGGATGCCTTTCTCAGAAATTAAATGTCCTAAGACGATCCCCTCAGGCACCATAAAGTGGCTCTTTTCCCAGGAAAGAACCAGATTTACATCAATGCAACGCCTGAGTATAAGAACCAAGTGCTGGAGGCAATCATCAAATGATGCCCCAAAAACTGAGAAGTCGTCCATGAAGACTTCCAGATAATCACCTACCATATCAGAGAAAATGGCAAGCATACACCGCTGAAAAGTTGCGGGTGCATTGCAGAGACTGAAAGGCATCCTTCGGAACGCGTACGTCCCGAAGGGGCAGGTGAATGTGGTCTTCTCTTGGTCCTCTGGATGAATCACCACCTGGTTATAACCGGAGTACCCATCAAGAAAGCAGAAGAATCTATTTCCCGCTAATTTTTCGAGAATCTGATCAATGAATGGTAGTGGGAAATGATCCCTCTTCGTAGAGGAATTGAGTGTTTGGTAATCTATGCAGACTCTCCACGAGTTGGCTATACGGGTAGGTATGACCTCTCCGATTTCAGTTGTGATGGTGGTGAGCCCTGCCCTTTTAGGCACAACCTGGATTGGGCTCACCCAACGACTGTCGAAGATTGAGTAGATGATCCCTGCATCTAACCACTTAATGATCTTTTTCACGACCTCCTACAGATTGGGATTTAAACGTCTCTGCATTTCACGGGAAGGTCGTGCGCCCTCTTCAAAATAGATACGGTGTGTGCAATAAGAGGGACTTATTCCAGTCAAATCATCGAGAGTCCAACCAATGACTCTGCGATGTTGCTGGAGAACAACAATCGGATGGGATTCCTGATCAGGTGTGAGTTTGGAGTTTATAATCACAGGGAATGTCTGATTAGAACCCAAAAAGACGTATTTTAAATGATCGGGAAGGGGTTTGAGTTCAAGAATGAGGTTATCAGCAGCAGCGAGTGGTTTAGAGTGAGTGTGGGGTACAAGGGTAGGAGTTGTAGGCTTGTCTAGATCAAGGTCTGACTCCTCTAATTGCGGTTCAAGATCTTCTTGTGGTTGATGAGGAATAATCATGTTGTCCTCAAGTTGTGATTCATCAACCACAGCTCTAATATCACAGATTTGTTCAATGACACTGCAATTAATCCCTTGTTGGGCCTTAAAGATATCAATTTTGAGTGTGGTTCCCAAATTTTAGTTCTATTTGGCCCTCTTCACAACTTATATTGGCCCTTGTAGTGGCCAGAAAAGGTCTCCCTAGTATGATTGGTGTATCCCTTGGGTTTTCAGGTGCGTCCATATCTAAAACTATGAAATCTACAGGAAAGTAGAAATCCCACACCCTCACAATAACATCCTCAAGAATCCCTTTAGGTGACTTGATAGATCGATCTGCTAACTGCAATGTCACCTCGATCGATTTTAGCTCAGATTCTTCTAGATGGTTAAGTAGGGATGTGGGTATCAAATTTATGGAGGCACCTAAGTCCAATAATGCTCTGTTAAACTGGGTTTCACCGATCTTACATGAAATCAGGGGAGTGCCAAGGTCTTTTGCCTTGGGTGGGAGTCTACTCAGGATTACAGAGCTGGCTTGCTCTGACAGTACAATTGGACTCCCACTCTTGGTTCTCGGCTTACGCTGAGGTGTACACACGTTCTTCAAAAATCATGCGTAAGTCGGTACGTGGCAGATCGCATCCATCAAGGGGATGTTTATTTGGACCTGCTCAAAGAGCTTGACCAGGTCCTCCTCAGGAGCCACAGGTTTGGTTATCCTCTTTCCCTTGGTCAAGGCCTCGGGAAATGGAACATTGGTTGGTTCCTCTAGGATAGGTCCAGGTTTTTGATTTGGGACAGGAATAGGAACATCCTAGATGATTGCCCTAGAGTTTGGGTCACTACCAGGCTTGGAGTGGTCTGGATAAGGTGGATCTTAGGTCGCCTTACCACTACAGGTTGTTACAGAGTTTAGTCCTACCTGGTTCTGGTTAGGGGTTGGTAGAATGGGCTATTGCTGTTGGTAACCCGCATAGGAGGTTGAAGCTTCCATCCCGTCAAGTGAAGGAGTAGAAGGGGCCTGATAGACCATGTGTGCTTGGCCCAGGTTTGGGTTCATAATGCGCCGCTGTGTCGGCACGCTACTAGGGTTAGGTAGAGGCTGAGAAGGAAGTGTGCCTAGTTGGTGAGAATTTGCCAACTGGGCAAGTTGATTTCGAACCTCTGTGATTTCGTCCTTGTGTTTCTTTTGAATAGCCGCATTCGTTCTCTGAATGTCAGCCAAAGTCTGGAGGATAAGGGGCATTTGATCTTGGTTTGGCCCAAATGGATAAGTGGGGTTGGGCCGAGGCAGAGGCGGCTGATAAGGACGAGGTGCTTGTGGACGGGGCTGAAAGGGTGGTCATGGATTCTGGAAATTTCCCGCCCACTGGAAATTGGGAGGGTTCCGCCATCCAGAATTGTAGGTATTGGAAAAAGGGTCATTCTGGATGGCGTTGAGGTCTTCGCAGGTTTGAGGAGCCTCAGAAAAGCTAGAGAGTGGGGGAGTAGAGCTCCCCCGACAAGAATAGAAACGATCGGAGGTCCCTCCGGCCCTGGAGTCAGATGGGGGTGGATACGAGTCCATCCCTGGAGAAGGTCGGTGGAAAATGTGCTGCACAATTTCCCGTGTAGGAGGGGGCTGTGCGAAGGAGTTCTGTGTAGAGGTGGCTCGCTGCAAATGCTGAGTCAGTTCATCCACCTTCTTCTCAATAATAAAGACCTTGTCCAATCGACTGGCCATTAATTCCAGGTCGACTGATGCGGACAGGCCCTGCATCTCGTGTGCTCCCCTAAGGTTCGTCGCTGCACGGGTATTCATCTGGTCGACTAATCCCATGGAGTCATTGTTGATGGAGTTCTTGCACATATTCTCGAGAATCTCCCATACAGAGTCTTCATGTTGACTCATGATATTCCCTCCGCAAGTTGCATTGACGAACAGTCTAATATCTTCATGGAGTCCTTGGTAAAAAGATTGGACTTGTTCCCATTTAGGAACTCCGTGATGAGAGCACTTTCTCATGAGATCCTGACAACGATCCCATGCCTCATGAAGAGGTTCTCCCATCAGTTGCATGAAGTGAGTAATCTGATGGCGCAAGGCATTTGTCCGACTAACGAGGAAGAACTTCTTCAAGAACTCGGACTGAAGTTCCTCCCAAGTGTTGATCGGGCGGGTCTGTGTCTGATACCAATGGGCTACCTTGTCCATAAGGGAGAAAGAGAACATCTTCATAAGTAGGATATCCCGATTCTACGCATCTGACTCGAAGGTCTGGGCCAGATGCTTAAGTTGTTTGATGTGCTGGAAGGGGTCTTTAGAGTTAAGCCCATAGAATTTAGGTATGGCGTGGATCATGTTGGGCTTTAACTTGGAATTAGGTCCTACAGTCGGGATTCTAAGTCGAGGCTCAATTGCCACCGCAGCGGGATTATAGTGATCTCGCATCCTGGGACGCTGCGGTGGGTTTATAAAGTTATGGAAGAGATCATTAGTCACTGGAGCTAGTGCTCGAGATTATTCTCTTCCTCAACAGGCTGAGCCATTGTGGAAGAAGCAAGGGAATTGGGTTTAGAATCAGAAGAGAGGTCTATGTGTAGGGGTTGTTGCCCAAACAACGGCACCGAGACTTGGCCTCAGGGAGAGTGAATTTCTAGAGGAGGTTTCAAGGACCTCCTACCAAACATACACTGATGGATTGGACGAGGTTAACAGGTGCTGGACCCAATCAAGACACCCAAAATGTTGGGTGACTATAGAGGTTCGGGACGGATGATACCCCTTAATCAGAAGATCGTTCACCTGAGAATTACCGGGCAGCCAGAGAGGGTGAGTCCCGCGAAGAACCCTACACGGTAGAGCACCCTCACGGGTTACAGGGTTTCCCCCACCCGACCTCTCTTGTCAATAAGATTCCAGGTAAACTAGAATGGGGACCTTGACCTCTTAAGTCTACCACTTTTAATTAGGATCAAGGTACTTAGGGTTTCACTTGAACTTTACTCTTTTGAGTGCAAAGAGTGACCTAATTTAAAGGTTGGTTGATCCAAGGGATCAACTTCACCTATTAGTTCCTGTGAGAGCTTATTAGGTCTTGTCTTTTAAGGTTCAAGTGACTTAAGAGCCGGATTGCTTAGGGTTTCTCTTAATAGATGTTTTCAAGCAATGTCTTAGGCACACTTCTTTTGGGAATTTTTAATTCTTGATTAGAAGGTGTGTCTCTAAAACCCTAGCTTTTGAGTCTTAGGTCGGCTCTAATTGGTCCAGTTAGTTGCCTCAAGATTAGGTAATTCAGGCTCAAGCAAGAAGGTTTTAGCCCTAATTACTTCTAGTGGATATACAGATAGAATGTGTTGAAATTGAAAAACAAGCAACTTTTGTGATTTACTATATATGAAAGACAGGTGATTCCTAGATTTCTTTTCTTTTTCTTCCTCTTTAAAATTTTAGGGGCTTAAAAGAGAGGATAGAAAATTACCTCTCCCTTGGTGTGGTTGTTATGCGGCTGCTTGTTCCTTCTTGATTTCCTGTGCCTGCACAACAAAAGAGAAGAGATTAAGCCAATAGTAAATCAGAAATTGTGAATTAATAGCTTCTAGAATACCCATTGCTCCCCAGCAATGGCACCAAAAACTGGTGTGTTCTCCGTTTCACGGTGTTTTAAAGTTATGTTCGTTGCAGTATGTTGCGGAAAGTGATTACCAGTTTATTTCAATTTGTTACTCGGAATTTAAAATATCCCGAGGTCGAACTCAGGGAGTACACTTTGATTCTAGAAGCATACAAATTCACAATTTACTATGATATACTATTTTACAAAAATTTAAGAGAGAACAAAAGAAAATCCTTTTCTTCTTTTCTTTCTTTCTTCTCTTCTTCTCTTTTCCTTCTCTTCTTTCTCTGGGCTTCCTTTTTCGGACGTCCGATTCTTTGAATCAGATGCCTTATCAGCCCCATTTCTACAGTGCACTCCCTCTTTTCTTCTTCTTCTTCCTTTCTTTTCTCTTGGAGGCTGCTGCCGCTTCTTCTTCTTGGCCTCTTCTTTCCTCTTGGCTTTCCTCTATGCGGTAGGCTCCCTCCTTCTCTTTTCTTCAGTTCTTTCTTCTTCTTCAGCTCCTTCTTCTACTACAGCTCCTCCTTCTGCTTCCTCTTCTTTTCTTTTTGAGCTGCTGCGTCTCCTCCTCCTTCTTCTTTCTTCTTCTCTGTTGCGGGTGCTTTGCGGCTAAGTCCTCGCTGCTCCTCTTCCTTTGCTTCCCCTCCTGTTCCCTGCACACACAAGCGCAAAACCTACCCCTACCCTTCCCCCGCGTATGCTCTCTCTATTTCTCTCTTCGCTCTCCCAGAGCCAGCCAATCGGGTATTCGGGTCGGGTTACGCGCACCCGGATCCAGGCGCATCGACATGGGTGGTGCGCGAGGAGTGTACAGGCAGGGTATTCGGGTCGCGAGCCAAGTCCGCGCGAGACCGGGTGAGTGAGGGCGAGGGACCTCACCCCTGTGTGACTTGAGGCGATAAGCTTAAGTCACTTTTTCCTCTTATGCAGGTGCGGGTGCGCCTTCACTTCCGAGGTGGGACTAAAGTCCCACCTGCTTCTTCGGGTGCCTGCAAGAGGAAGGTGCGAGCAATCGTGGCTGCAGCTGAGGCCTTCGACTCCAATTGAGGGCCTGAGTGTGTGCGCGAGAGTGTTCTGCACACCTGAGACTGCTGTACCTAGGCTGGGCGGACCTGGAGCTTCAGCACGCTTGCTTCAAGCAAGCTTCTGCTCCTGCGCTAATGGTAGAAGACGCCCTGCACCTGAAAACATGAGCGCGGCCTCGCAGCCCTGTCAGATGCCTTGGGGGGGCTTCGCCAAGGTGTGGCGAAGGTGCAGAGGTGGTGGGCGAGGTGTGGGAACATCTGTGGGCACGTGCCTGGGGCACACCATAGAGGTGCAGGTGGGTGTGTTCGGGGACAGTGTGTGGAGAGTGTGGTGGTTGATGGAAAAGGGGAGAATGATCAGGGAGTGATTGTGGAGCTTCTGTGGGGTTTGGTGAGGTGGATGGAGGCATGGAGTGGCGAGGTCACCTCGCCGGTGGTCTACCGGAGGTGTGGATGATGGTGGTGGTCGGCGACTGTTGAGGGGTTGAAAATAACAATTGATAGGGGGAAATAGAGAGGGGAGAAAGAGGAAGAGCTTTTACCTAGCTAAGCGGGCGATGGGGGGCAGGAGGCGGACGGCTCAATCCTACCGTCACTGGAGACGATGCCCTGTGGGGAAGATGACGGCGACAAGGAAGAGAGACTGGAGGGTGCCTTCTGGTACGACACGGCACGACGAATGACGACGGAGCTAACCCTGCCACGGGTATGGTGACAGGGTGACGAGAGAGGAGGAGAAGGGTCGCCAGAGCCTGCGGGAGAATGTCCGGAGGAGGAGGAGATGAAATTTGGGGGTTTTCTTCGGCCAAAACAGGCTTGCCCTGGTGCGGAACGATCTGGGCTTGCTTAAATAGGCATTGGCAGGCGGTTCATCGCACTGAGGTGGCCAGAAGCCGATGTCGGAGGCATGGCCGGAGGGGATACCCATACCTCTCGAGCATTCGCACGAGTGGTATGGGGCGATTCAGGGTGTGGGGAGCTGCTCATGCGGTAGGGGGTTTCGCAGAGAGGTCTCCTTTCAAGTCTGGGAGCAGTGGTGTGAGCTCCCTTCCTCTATAGTTTTATTATTTCGTCGTAGTATAGTATAGAGAGGTGATTACCAGTTTAATACAATTTGTTACTCGAAAATAAAAGAGTTCCCGAGGTCGAACTCAGGGAGCAAGTTGTATTCTAGAGATACAAGTTTCTTGTACAAAAAAATAAAGAGAGAGAGAGAGAATTTGTTGGCTTCTTTCTTCTTCTCTTCTTTTCTCTTTGCCTATCTTCTTCTGCTTGGCTCTTTTGCTTTATCTGCAGCAGTAGTGATGCTTTTCTTCTTCTTTCAGTTCTTGTTTCTGCTCGTTTCTTTCTTTTTCTTCTCCCTTGCGGTCCTGTTCTTCTTCTTTCTTTCTTCTTTTCCTTTCTTCAGACCTTCTTCTCGTGCTCTTCTTCTTCTTTCAGCTCTTGTCTTGGCCTCTCTGCATTCTCCTTCTTCTTTCAGCTCTTTCTGCTTGTCTCTCTGTGTTCTCCTCTGCCTCGCCTTCCTTCTCCTTCTTTGCCTTCAGGACGTCGTCTGATTTTCCAATCAGATGACTTAAACCGCCGCTGCTACAGTGCCGCTCGGTGATCCTCCTTCCTTCAGCCTTCGTCTTCTTCCACGGTTCTTCTTCACCTCTGCCTGCACACTTACACAGCTTGATCAGAGAGGGGCAAAACCTATCTCTACCCTCCCCCGCGTCTCTCTCTCACAGAATCCGCTCATAGGATAGCTCTCCCAGAGCTGCCGGGTAGCCGGGTACGGGTCGCGCCCGGGTCCAGGCCCACCGGCGTGCGTGGTGGGCGAGGAGTGCAGGTCAGTCTAAGTCGGGTCGGGCCAGGTCCGCGGGGCGTGGTCGCGGACGAGACCGGGTCGAGAGAGCGAGTGAGTGAGAGGGACCTCACCCCGTGCTCAGGAGGCAACGAGCATAAGGCACTTTTTGCCTTTATGCGGGCGCTCTCCGTTGAAAGGTTACGAGGTGGGACTAAATGTCCCACCCCAATTTCGGTGCCTGCGCGGAGGAAGCAGCGGCCGTTGAGGCGAAGCGCGGGGGCTTCGCGCGAGAGCTTCGACTCGACTGCAACCTGGTACTTCGCGAAGGTGCCTCGCGCAGTCTGGGAGCGTAACCTGGGCGTGGCGCACCTGGGGCAGCAGGTGAAGAAGCTGCTTCGCTTCAACAATGGCGGCGACGAGCGCAGGTACCTGCCCACAGAAAAACGGCCTCTCAGCCCAATCAGAAATGCGGAGGACCTTTGCCGTGGCACGGCGAAGGTGGTCGAGGGGTGTGCAGGCGGCGGGGCGGAGCCTAAGGGCTGCCCTAGGTCGGACTGTGGGTCGGGAGATGGGTTTGTTCGGTGGAGTTGCAGAGGGTGATTTGGGGGAAGTGGAGGGGCGGAAATGGATCAGGGTGAGGAGGCGGAGATTATGTGCAGGTCGGCGAGCCGTGTGGGATGCTGGAGTGATGGGAGCGGCTCGCCAGAGGATGGCCGGAGGCGGAGAAGGTGAGGGTGATTGGTCGGAATCGAGGGCGACAATAGATGTTTAAAGTGAGGAAAAGGAAGAGGGGAGGAAGAGGAGGAGTTCTACCTACTTAGCAGGACGAGGAGGGGCCGGAGCGGGCGACAGTCGTATCGACTGTCGCCGGAGAAGAAGATGCCCGGGGGAAGGGGCAGCGGCGAGCAGAGGGCCGGAGAGGCGCCAGCTGGGTGCGGCGTGGCGCGGGAAGAGCGAGGGAGAGCAACCCTGCAGCTGGTTGTGCGGCAGAGCAACGAAAAGGAAGAGGGGAGGCCACCGGAGCTGGAGGGCTTCCTGTCGGAGTGGGAAGAGAGGAAGTGGGGGTCTTTCTCCGTCAGGACCGAGCTGGGAAGAACGGTGGAGCGACGGGGGTATTTATAGGGACCGAATCAGAGAGGAAGGCGGAGGGAGATGACGTGTTTCCCTCGCCGGAGGACGCCGGAGATGGAAACCCATACCGTCCGTGCGTTCACACGGCCGGTATGGTGGGTTACAGCGACCAGGGGGTGTCCCTACGACGGCTGACGACGCAGGGCACCCCCGGTTTATTTGCCAGACCCTCCCCCTCACCCTGCGCGGCGCCATACTCCGCGCAAGGTCGCCGCAGTATGGTGCTGGCAGGTTTTGCAGGGAGGACCTGAATGCAAAGAACGAAGGAAAGTTGGGGGCCAAAATGCGAGGGTTCAAAAGTTGAGGGCCAAAAAGTAAATATATGAGGACCAAAGTGTAAAGTTGGTCAAGAAGGTTTCTTCTTAGGCTCAAGTTTTTATACATGACTAATTAGGACCTAAGGAATATGATGGTGAATTTTTTTTCTAGATTAAACCTTGTTTGACTGGTCAATTTATGCAAAAACCCAAATTAAGGTATTAATTGGGTATGGTTCTCAATGTAGGTCAAGATGGGTTCCTAAGGTCAAATTGAAGGTTCTAAACCCTAGAGATTATTTCTCTATGAATTTTAGAGGGTTTATTCCATTTTTGCTTTGCCTTGAACCTCGTGAATTGAAGTGGGTTTGTTTTAGGGTTACAGATTATCATTTAGTTCCTTGGAATTACTGTAGCTCTTGCCAGATCATCTCATCCCACTTTTATTCTTATTAGGTTGCTTTGACCTATGTTTGGACCCTGAATTACCCTGTATGCAGATTATACTGGTAAAATTGCATTTTTACCCCTTATGACTTGTTTTCTCCTTAAACTCAGAATTCTCTGAGTTAAGCCTTTCCTTGAGTTATATAGGAGCTTTTATCCTTTGTATTAGGTCAAAATGAGCTAGTTATGGCTCATGATGAGGTTCTCATCATACCCCCATGCCTAGCTTTTGCTAATCCCTTAGCAAAAACTTAAGGTTTAAACCCTTGTTCTAGACCATGAAGTTCTTAATAGCTTTAGATAAGTGCTTTTTCATTTGAGCTCAGATTAGGTTAGAATGCTGACCATAGGCCTAAAAGGTACTCTAGTACCAATCAAGATCCAAATCTGTCTAGCCTTAGCCTCAGTCCTTAGCAAAGGTTTTTAAGTCCCACAAGAACTAACCTAAGGTTTATTGGACTTTGTGGTTAAAGCACCCGTGCTTGAAATGATTTTAGCCCTGGCTCAGTTCGCAGTGCGTTTTGTAGGAGAGAGATAGAAAGTTATTTTGTTTGGAGAGTTTTCTCTCTTTTTTTTCTTTTTTTTTCTTTTTTTTTTTTTTAGTTCTAGCCTAGGATTGGCTTTTCAACACGGTCTGTATCAGATTCCTTGCTCCCATCATCAATCCTCAAGGGTTCCTTGCGATCGATGCTTTTATATAGCACCGCCCATGGCAACCCCCGGAACCCTGGCTATTGAGATTTCGAGATAATCCCATCCATGGTGTTCCGTGGCTGAATTCAGACCCTGGCAATTGACACTTCAAGATAATGCCATCCATGGAATCTGAACCAGCAGAGTGCTTATATGCCCCCAGTAGGATATGTAAATATCCTAAGAAACAAGCACCGAGGAGATGATATTTTGTTACGCATCTTCGAGGGGATTTCCCGTCTCTCCGCGCTGGGAACTCGTCCAAATCAACTTGTGTTGATCGGCCGCTCCTATTCTAGGTGTTCTTTTCAGAATTTTCCGACGCTTCTGCGTGATTCTGATTTTTACGCTTACTGAACCAGGCTGTGTGTGAGGTTAGGGTGCTTAGGTTACTAAGTCCCGTAAACCAAAAATTAGTTAACGAGGCCAAATACTCCCTAAGCCTTAGACCTAATACTTCAGCTTTTCATTTTCCTCAACCTCTTGAGGAATGTTCAGATCTTAATGGGTACTAAGAGTTTATCCAAGAATGCCTAAGGTTTGCGTTCTTACTAATCTCATTGTGCACTTTTCAGTTATTTTCTTGAATGTGGTCTAGAACTTAGGTTAATTCCTTAGTTCCTTACTAATGACTATCACTTTTTTTTTATATTTTGTGCCCCTTTTTTCCTTTTGTTTCTTTTCTCCTCCTTCACAAAATTTCCTTCTCCTTTTTTCCTCTTATTCTTTTTCGAAAAAATTTTTAATTTTTATGGTGTTTTTGGCATATGTGAATTTTTGTTTGAAACCTTTTCTTACAAGTTTTGCACTTACATACCCCCCCATGCCTAAGATTTGCAATGTCCTCATTGTAACTTAGGGGGTTTTTATTTAGCTTAGTTCATTCCTTAAGACAGAAATTTGGATGCGTGAATGGGTCGGGTTGAATTTTTGCGGACGATTTCTAATCCCAGATGCAAGCATCTGAGGTGGGGTCGGCTGTCTACAAGGGTGAACCTTAAGTGCAAAAAGGTGTCAGAAAAAGTTTTGGATTTTTAGGAAAATGACGGGTTGCCTCCCGTTAAGCACTGAGTTTTACGCCATCGGCTGGACGCAATAAGCTCAAGGGGAATGGAGGATATAAGATGCTTCAGCCAAATCAGTAGAAGTTACATCAATGAACGGCTTGAGTCTCTGACCGTTCACGATGAAAGGTTCAGAATCGTGGCTGAGTGGACTGATTTCGATTGCTCCATTTCCAAAAACCTGTCTGACCAAATATGGTCCGACCCACTTGGATCTCAGTTTTCCTGGGAAGAGTTTTAGTTGGGCATCAAAGAGTAGGACCTTCTGACCAGGATGAAAGATCTTTCTCGAGATGTGTTTGTCATGGAAGGCTTTAACCCGCTCCTTGTAGATTTGCGAGTTCTCGTACGCGTCTAGGCGTAATTCATCGATCTCGCTGATTTGGAGTTTTCTGTGGGTCCCAGCCTTGGAAAGATCTAGATTACAGTTCCGTACTGCCCAATAGGCTTTATGCTCCAGTTCTACGGGAAGGTGGCATGCCTTTCCGTATACCAGTCTAAAGGGAGACATGCCCAATTGGGTCTTATGGGCGGTCCTATAGGCCCACAATGCTTCCGGAAGTCGGGACGACCAGTCCTTCCTGTCAGGTCGAACAGTGACTTGCAGGATTTTCTTGATCTCCCGATTAGACAGCTCAGCTAGACCATTAGTTTGGGGGTGGTAAGGAGTAGAGATTCGGTGAGACACCCCGTATTTGGTCATCAGTGACCTAAACTGAGCATTTGTGAAATGGGTCCCCCCATCAGAGATTATTGCACGAGGAATCCCGAACCTTGAGAAAATGTTTTGATGAATGAATTTGAGAATGATTTTGTGATCACAGATTCGGGTCGGTATGGCTTCGATCCATTTGGACACGTAGTCCACAGCCAACAGAATGTATTCGAAACCATCCGAAACAGGAAAGGGGCCCATAAAATCAATCCCCTAAACATCAAAGATTTCGCATACTAGAATCGGTTGCATAGGCATCATGTCGCGATGGCTCATGTTGCCCAAAGTCTGGCAACGACTGCATGCCTTGCAGTGATTGTATGCGTCTTTGAACAGTGTGGGCCAATAAAAGCCGCACTGGAGGACTTTTGATGCGGTTTTATGCCCGGCAAAATGGCCACCGCATGCCTGGTCATGGCAGAAAGAGAGGATATTGTTGAATTCCTCTTCCGGGACACATCTCCAGATGATCTGATCGGCACCTATGCGGAAGAGGTACGGGTCTTCCCAAATGTAATACTTGGCATCGAAGCGTAATTTGTCCTTCTTGGCCTTCGGCCAATCGGACGGGATCTGATGAGATGCCAAGTAATTTACTACATTAGCAAACCATGGAAGGCTAGTACCAATAGTCAGCAGGTGCTCATCGGGAAAATGCTCAGTGATGAGTCCGGAAGGGTCAATTATTTCAGAAGGAAGACGGGACAAGTGATCAGCTACCACATTTTGCTTTCCCGCTTTGTCGCGAATCTCAAGGTCAAATTCTTGCAACAGCAAGATCCATCGGATTAATCGAGGTTTCGCATCCTTCTTTGCAAGGAGATGCCTCACAGCTGTGTGATCCGAGTATATGATGACACGGGAACCCAGAAGGTACGATTTGAATTTTTCTAGGGCAAATACTACAGCTAGCAGCTCTTTCTCAGTAACCGTATAGTTACGCTGAGCCTCATCGAGTGTTTTGCTGGCATAGTAAATGACCACAGGTTTCCCGTCAATTTTCTGCCCCAAAACCGCTCCTACAGCGAAGTCGGATGCATCGCACATGATCTCAAAAGGTTGAGACCAATCAGGGGACTGTAGGATCGGGGCTTGGGTGACTCGGTCACGCAGGATTTCAAATGCTTGAGTGCATTCCTTGGAAATTTTGAAAGGAACATCCTTGGAGAGAAGAGTGGTCAGGGGGCGCGCGATTTTTGAAAAATCAGGGATAAATCGTCGATAAAAACTGACATGCCCTAAAAAGGAACGGATGTCCCTGATCGAGCTAGGCATAGGAAGGTGAGAAATCAGATCAACCTTAGCTCGATCCACTTGGATACCTTTTTCCGAAATTGAGTGTCCCAGGACAATTCCCTCAGGCACCATGAAATGGCTCTTTTCCCAGGAAAGAACCAAATTCACATTGATGCACCGCCTGAGTATCTGGACCAAGTGTTGGAGGCAATCGTTGAATGATGCTCCGAAAACTGAAAAGTCATCCATGAAGACTTCCAGATAATCACCTACCATATCTGAGAATATGGCAAGCATGCATCGCTGAAAAGTAGCAGGTGCATTGCAAAGACCGAAAGGCATCCTTCGGAAAGCATATGTTCCGAAGGGGCAGGTGAACGTGGTCTTTTCTTGGTCCTCAGGATGGATTGCCACTTGGTTATAACCGGAGTACCCGTCAAGAAAGCAGAAGAACCTATTTCCCGCAAGTTTTTCGAGAATTTGATCAATGAAGGGTAGTGGGAAATGATCCTTCTTTGTGGAGGAATTGAGTCGGCGGTAATCTATACAGACTCTCCACGAGTTGGCTAATCGGGTAGGAATGATTTCTCCGGTCTCAGTCGTTATAGTGGTGAGTCCTGCCTTCTCGGGCACGACCTGAATTGGGCTCACCCAACGACTATCGGAGATCGGGTAGATGATTCCGGCATCTAACCACTTGATGATCTCCTTTTTCACGACCTCCTGCAGATTGGGGTTTAAGCGTCTCTGCATTTCACGAGAAGGTCGTGTGCCCTCTTTTGAATAGATATGATGAGTACAATAAGAGGGACTTATTCCAGTCAAATCATCGAGAGTCCACTCGATGGCTCTACGATGTTGCTGGAGGACAACAATCAGACGGGATTCCTGTTCAGGACTGAGGTTGGAATTGATAATCACAGGAAGGGTCTGATTAGAACCCAAAAAGATGTATTTCAAGTGAGCAGGAAGGGGTTTCAGTTCGAGGATGGGGTTATCAGCAGCAGCGGGTGGTTTAGTATAGATGTGAGGTTCAAGGGTGGGAGTTACTGGGTTATTCATATCTGGATTCGACTCCTCTATTTGCGGGTCAAGATCCTTCTGTGGTTGATGAGGCATAATCGAGTCATTCTGGAAGTGTGATTCATCAACCAAAGTCCTGATGTCACAAATTTGTTCGATGACGCCGCAATTAATTCCTTGTTGGGCCTTAAATATATCAATTTTCAGTGTTTGATCTCCAAACTTAAGCTGTATTTGGCCCTCCTCACAGCTGATGTTGGCTCTAGCAGTAGCCAAGAAAGGTCTCCCTAGAATGATTGGTGTATCCCTAGGGTTCTCAGGTGCGTCCATATCTAGGACTATAAAGTCCACTGGGAAATAGAAATCCCGCACTCTTACAATAACATCCTCGAGAATCCCTTTTGGTGACATTATAGATCGATCTGCTAATTGTAATGTCACCTCGGTTGGTTTTAGCTCAGATTCTTCTAGATGGTCAAGTAAGGATGTGGGTATCAGGTTTATGGATGCACCCAAGTCTAACAATGCTCTATCAAATTGGGTACCACCTATCTTGCAGGAAATCAGGGGAGTACCAGGATCTTTTGCCTTGGGTGGGAGTCTACTGAGGATTACAGAGTTGGCTTGCTCTGACAGAACAATTGGGCTCCCTCCCTTGGTTCGCGGCTTACGCTGGGGTGTACATATATTCTTTAGAAATCGTGTGTAAGCTGGTACGTGGCGGATTGCATCCATCAAGGGGATGTTTATGTGGACCTGCTCAAAGAGCTTGACCAGGTCCTCCTCAGGGGCCACGGGTTTGGTGGTCTTCTTTCCCTTGGTCAAGGCCTCGGGAAACGTGATCTTGGTTGGTTCTTCTCGGATAGGTCCAGGTTGTGGATCCGGGACAGTGGTATCTTGGATAACTATCCTAGGGTCATGGTTATCAGGCTTGGAGTGGTTTGGATAATGCGGGTCTTGAGTTGTTTTACCACTACGTGTTGTTACAGAATTTAATCCGGCCTGATTTTGGTTTGGGTTTGGTAAGAGGGGTGGTTGCTGCTGAAATCCCGCATAAGAAGTTGAAGCTTCCATCTCGTCTGGAGATGGAGCAGTAGGGGCCTGATAAATCCATTGTGCGTGGCCTAAATTTGGATTCATAACGCGCTTCTGGGTTGGCACGTTATTCGGGTTAGGAAGAGGTTGGGAAGGGAGTGTGCCTGGCTGGCGAGAATTTGCCAACTGGGCCAGTTGAGTTTTAACCTCTGTAAGTTCATCCTTGTGCTGTTTTTGAATAGCCGCATTCGTTCTTTGAATGTCAGCCAGAGTCTGAAGGATTAGGGACATTTGATCCTGATTTGGCCCTGATGGATAAGTAGGGTTGGGCCGAGGCTGAGGCGGCTGGTAATGACGAGAGGGCTGTGGGCGAGACTGAAAAGGTGGTCTTTGGGTTTGGGAATTTCCCGCCCACTGAAAATTGGGATGGTTTCGCCATCCAGGGTTGTAAGTGTTGGAGAATGGGTCGTTCTGGATGGCGTTGAGGTCCTCGCAGGTCTGAGGAACCTCTTGAGAATCAGGGAAAGGGGGAATGGAGTTCCCCGGGCTGGTGTAGAAAGGATCGGATGATCCTCCGATCCGAGAATCAGATGGGGATGGATATGGATCCATCCTAGGGGAAGATCGGTGAAGGATGTTTTGCACAGTCTCCTGTGTGGAAGGAGGTTGTGCAAAGGAGTTACGCGCGGAGGTGGCTCGCTGCAAGTGCTGAGTCAGCTCATCCACCTTCTTCTCAATGATTGAGACCTTGTCCAATCGACTGGCCATTAATTCCAAGTCGACTGATGCGGACAGGCCCTGCGCCTCATGTGCTCCCTTAAGATTCGTCGCTGCGCGGGTATTCGTCCTGTCGAATAATCCCATGGAGTCATTGTTGATGGAGTTCTCGCACATGTTTTCGAGAATCTCCCATACGGTGTCTTCATGTTGACCCATGATGTTTCCTCCGCAAGTTGCATTGACGAAAAGGCGGATGTCCTCACGGAGTCCCTGGTAAAAAGATTGGACTTGTTCCCATTTAGGAACTCCGTGATGGGGGCACTTTCTCATGAGATCCTGAAAACGATCACATGCCTCATGGAGAGGTTCTCCTGATTGTTGAGTGAAGTGTGTAATCTGATGGCGCAAGGCGTTGGTCCGACCAACGGGAAAAAACTTTTTCAAAAACTCGGATTGAAGTTCTTCCCAAGTGTTGATCGGCCGGGTCTGAGTTTGATACCAATGGGAGGCCTTGTCCATAAGAGAAAAGGAGAACATCTTCATGAGAAGAATATCCCGATTTTGCGCATCTGATCCAAAAGTGTGGGCCAGATGCTTTAGCTGTTTGATGTGCTGGAAGGGATCTTCAGAATTAAGCCCATGGAATTTAGGTCTAGCATGAATCATGTTGGGCTTTAATTCGAAATCAGGTCCTCCAGTCGGGATTCTGACTCGAGGCTCAATGGCCACCGCAGCAGGATTGTAGTGGTCCCGCATCAGAGGACGCTGTGGTGGGTGCACGAAGTTTTGGAAGAGGTCATTGAGTCGCTGGAGCTGGTGCTCCAGATTATTTTCTTCCTCAACTGGCTGAGCCATGATGGGGGAAGAAGAAGAACTTGGTTCTGAATCAGAAGAGAGAATAATGTGAGGGTGTTGCTGCACAAACACGGGCGTCGAAGCTTGGCCTTGACGAGAGCAAATTTCTAAAGGAGGTCTTAAGGGTGGTCTTAAGGACCTCCTTCCGTACATGCAATGTTGGAAGAGGTAAGTTTAGAAGGTGCTGGACCCAATCAAGACACCCACAAATGTGTTGGGTGACTATAAAGGTGCGGGGCAGATGGACCCCTTGATCAGAAAGATCGTCCACCTGAGAATTATCTGGGCAGCCAGAGAGGGAGAGTCCCGCGAAGACCCCTACACGGTAGAGCGTCCCCACGGGTTACAGGGTTTCCCCCACCCGACCTCTCTTGTCACTACGGTTCCAGGTAGACCAGAATGGGGATCTTGACCTCTTAAGTCTACCAATTTTTACTTTAAGATCAGGGTGCTTAAGGTTTCACTTGAACTCTAGTCTTTTAAGTGCAAAGAGTGACCTAATTTAATGTTGGTTGACCCAAGGGGTCAACTTTACCTCTTGTTTCCTTTGAGAGCTTTTAGGTCTTGTTTTTTTTTTTAGGGTTCAAGTGTTTAGAGAGCCAATTGTTTTAGGTTTTCTTTGGATAGGTATTTTCAGACAAGGGCTTGGGCACACTTCATTTGGTTTTCTCAATTCTTGCTTAAGGAGTGTGTCTCTAAATCCCTAGTGTTGGATCCTAGGTTGGCTTTACTTGGTCCAGTTAGCTCTTTGTTGGGTAATTAGGGCTCAAGCAAGAATGTGTTAGCCCTTAAATACCCTTAATAGTGTGCAGGAGTAATGAGTTGAAAACATGCAACCTTTTATGGTTACTAAGTATGGAAGACAGGTTAGCCCTATATTGCTTGTTCTTTTCTTTTCTTCCTCTTTAGAGTTTAGGGGTTAATAACGAGAGGAAAAAAAACAAATACCTGTCCTTGGAGTGGTTGTCGTGCGGTTGCTTGTCTTCTTGATTTCCTGTAGCTGCACAAAAGAGAGGAGATTATCAGAAATTAAAAAGAAACAGGAATGTTTACCTCTAGAATAGCCGTTGCTCCCCGGCAACGGCGCCAAAAACTGGTGTGAGCTCCCTTCCTCTATAGTTTTATTATTTCGTCGTAGTATAGTATAGAGAGGTGATTACCAGTTTAATACAATTTGTTACTCGGAAATAAAAGAGTTCCCGAGGTCGAACTCAGGGAGCAAGTTGTATTCTAGAGATACCAGTTTCTTGTACAAAAAAATAAAGAGAGAGAGAGAGAGAATTTGTTGGCTTCTTTCTTCTTCTCTTCTTTTCTCTTTGCCTATCTTCTTCTGCTTGGCTCTTCTGCTTTATCTACAGCAGTAGTGATGCTTTTCTTCTTCTTTCAGTTCTTGTTTCTGCTCGTTTCTTTCTTTTTCTTCTCCCTTGCGGTCCTGTTCTTCTTCTTTCTTTCTTCTTTTCCTTTCTTCAGACCTTCTTCTTCTCGTGCTCTTCTTCTTCTTTCAGCTCTTTCTGCTTGTCTCTCTGTGTTCTCCTCTGCCTCGCCTTCCTTCTCCTTCTTTGCCTTCAGGACGTCGTCTGATTTTCCAATCAGACGACTTAAACCGCCGCTGCTACAGTGCCGCTCGGTGATCCTCCTTCCTTCAGCCTTCGTCTTCTTCCACGGTTCTTCTTCACCTGTGCCTGCACACTTACACAGCTTGATCAAAGAGGGGCAAAACCTATCTCTACCCTCCCCCGCGTCTCTCTCTCACAGAATCCGCTCATAGGATAGCTCTCCCAGAGCTGCCGGGTAGCCGGGTACGGGTCGCGCCCGGGTCCAGGCCCACCGGCGTGCGTGGTGGGCGAGGAGTGCAGGTCAGTCTAAGTCGGGTCGGGCCAGGTCCGCGGGGCGTGGTCGCGGACGAGACCGGGTCGAGAGAGCGAGTGAGTGAGAGGGACCTCACCCCGTGCTCAGGAGGCAACGAGCATAAGGCACTTTTTGCCTTTATGCGGGCGCTCTCCTTTGAAAGGTTACGAGGTGGGACTAAATGTCCCACCCCAATTTCGGTGCCTGCGCGGAGGAAGCAGCGGCCGTCGAGACGAAGCGCGGGGGCTTCGCGCGAGAGCTTCGACTCGACTGCAGCCTGGTACTTCGCGAAGGTGCCTCGCGCAGTCTGGGAGCGTAACCTGGGCGTGGCGCACCTGGGGCAGCAGGTGAAGAAGCTGCTTCGCTTCAACAATGGCGGCGACGAGCGTAGGTACCTGCCCACAGAAAAATGGCCTCTCAGCCCAATCAGAAACGCGGAGGACCTTCGCCGTGGCACGGCGAAGGTGGTCGAGGGGTGTGCAGGCGGCGGGGCGGAGCCTAAGGGCTGCCCTAGGTCGGACTGTGGGTCGGGAGATGGGTTTGTTCGGTGGAGTTGCAGAGGGTGATTTGGGGGAAGTGGAGGGGCGGAAATGGATCAGGGTGAGGAGGCAGAGATTATGTGCAGGTCGGCGAGCCGTGTGGGATGCTGGAGTGATGGGAGCGGCTCGCCGGAGGATGGCCGGAGGCGGAGAAGGTGAGGGTGATTGGTCGGAATCGAGGGCGACAATAGATGTTTAAAGTGAGGAAAAGGAAGAGGGGAGGAAGAGGAGGAGTTCTACCTACTTAGCAGGACGAGGAGGGGCCGGAGCGGGCGACAGTCGTATCGACTGTCGCCGGAGAAGAAGATGCCCGGGGGAAGGGGCGGCGGCGAGCAGAGGGCCGGAGAGGCGCCAGCTGGGTGCGGCGTGGCGCGGGAAGAGCGAGGGAGAGCAACCCTGCAGCTGGTAGTGCGGCAGAGCGACGAAATGGAAGAGGGGAGGCCACCGGAGCTGGAGGTTTTCCTGTCGGAGTGGGAAGAGAGGAAGTGGGGGTCTTTCTCCGTCAGGACCGAGCTGGGAAGAACGGTGGAGCGACGGGGGTATTTATAGGGACCGAATCAGAGAGGAAGGCGGAGGGAGACGACGTGTCTCCCTCGCCGGAGGACACCGGAGATGGAAACCCATACCGTCCGTGCGTTCGCACGGCCGGTATGGTGGATTACAGCGACCAGGGGGGTGTCCCTACGACGGCTGACGACGCAGGGCACCCCCGGTTTATTTGCCAGACCCCCCCCCTCACCCTGCGCGGCGCCATGCTCCGCGCAAGGTCGCCGGAGCATGGTGCTGGCAGGTTTTGCAGGGAGGACCTGAACGCAAAGAACGAAGGAGAGTTAGGGGCCAAAATGCAAGGGTTCAAAAGTTGAGGGCCAAAAAGTAAATATATGAGGACCAAAGTGTAAAGTTGGTCAAGAAGGTTTCTTCTTAGGCTCAAGTTTTTATACATGACTAATTAGGACCTAAGGAATCTGATGGTGAATTTTATTTCTAGATTAAACCTTGTTTGACTGGTCAATTTATGCAAAAACCCAAATTAAGGTATTAATTGGGTATGGTTCTCAATGTAGGTCAAGATGGGTTCCTAAGGTCAAATTGAAGGTTCTAAACCCTAGAGATTATTTCTCTATGAATTTTAGAGGGTTTATTCCATTTTTTCTTTGCCTTGAACCTCGTGAATTGAAGTGGGTTTGTTTTAGGGTTACAGATTATCATTTAGTTCCTTGGAATTGCTGTAGCTCTTGCCAGATCATCTCATCCCACTTTTATTCTTATTAGGTTGCTTTGACCTATGTTTGGATCCTGAATTACCCTGTATGTAGATTATACTGGTAAAATTGCATTTTTACCCCTTATGACTTGTTTTCTCCTTAAACTCAGAATTCTCTGAGTTAAGCCTTTCCTTGAGTTATATAGGAGCTTTTATCCTTTGTATTAGGTCAAAATGAGCTAGTTATGGCTCATGATGAGGTTCTCATCAAGCAGCTCCCCAGGCAAGCAAGGAGAAAAGCACCTCTCGACATCGCCGGCGGTATGGGTCCCTGCTACTGTGGCAGAGGGACCAGAATGAAGAAAGTGAAGAGAAAGCTAAGGGGGTTTTTGCAAGGCTTCAGAAAGTTAAGGGTCAGAATGTAATTAGTGAGACCAATTTGTAAAGTGGGTCAAGGCAAACTTTCCCTAGGTCCAAATTGTTATATGATCCTAATTTGGACCTAAGGAATCCAATGGCGAAGTTTAATTTAAGGTTTGACCACGTTTGACCAGTTAATTTGCACAAAAACCTAAATTAGGTCAAAAATTAGGTATGGTTCTTAATCTAGGTCAAGATAGGTTCCAATGGTCAAATTGGAGGTTCTAAACCCTATGGGATTTTTTTTCATGAATTTTAGAGGGTTTAATTGATTTTTATCTTGCCTGAAACTTCGTAAATTAAAGTAGGTTTGTTTTAGGGTTATAGAATATCATTTAATTCCTAGAAGTCGCTATAACCCTTTTTAGATCAAATCGTCCCACTTTCTTTCTTATTAAGCCCATTTGACCTGTGTTTAGACCCTTAGAAATCCCGTTTGTGTACTGCATTGGTAAAATTACAGTTTTACCCCTTGTGAATTACTTTATACTTAAATTTATAATTCTTTGATTTAGGCTTTTCCTTAGGTCTTATAGGAGCTTTTGTATACTTATTCAGGTCAAAAAGTGCTAGTTAGGATTCATGATAAGGTTCTCATTGGTAAGGAAAAGAAGAAAGGAAGAGGAAGGCGCAGCCGCAGAGAAAGAAGGAGAAGGAAGAGGAGCTAAGGCAAGGAAAGCAGAGAAGCTAAGGAAGAAGAAGGAAGGAAGAGGCACGGCTAAAGAAGAAAGAGAAAGAAGAAAAGTAAAGGGTTGAAGGCAGAAGCTGAGGAAGCTGAAGCAGAAGCCATGGTCAAGGGAAAGAGAAAGCACTGTAGTAGAGGAGGTGCGGCTGAAGAAGAAAGGCAAGGCTAAGGCACAAAGGAAAGGAAGAATAAGAAGGAAGGAGAAATCAAGGAAGAAGAAAAGAAGAAGACCAAAGACAGATAGGAAAGGAAGAAGAAGCCAAGAAGCCAAAGTCAGAGAAAAGAAGAAAGAGCCAAAGCTAAAGGAAAGAAGAGAAAGAAGAAGAAAAGAAAGGAGAAGCTAAAGAAGAAAGAGAATCAGACTTTTTGCCCTATTCTTCTCAATCTCTTTATTTTTGCTACATTTTAATATTCATAAACTCCTGCATTCTATTTTGAATTAGACTTTGAATAAATTTAAGTGATCAAATTGCATTTATTGAGATTAATGAATAAATTCTATTTGCTCCCTGTGTTTGAGCACAGATACTTAGGTTTTCGAGTAATAAAAACTACTTATTTGTTTACAAGGCGATTCCACTATACTACGACGCAACATCATTTATTTTATAAACCCTGATCTCGCCTCCTGGAAACATCTTGATGTCGTTGCCGAGAACACTTTCAACTGTTCACTTTCACCTTTCACCTTTCGCCCTTCTGCCTATCGCCTCGTTTCTGTGTAAACAACCTTGTTCAGGTTAGAGAGTCAAGCAGCCAACACCACTGGCTGTAGAAGGAGCTGGGCCCAGTCGAACCCAGCCTTAGTTGCGTTTCTTACTGTTTTTCCTTAGCTGCTGTTGTAATAGTGAGTATCATGTTCTATGAAATACTGTTTCAGCTACTTTTACACTGTACTTTTCTCTGTCATAGTGTGATGGCCTGTAATATTGATAGACTATTTCATCCTGTTTCTTTTACTGTCTCTTGTTTTCTTTCTGCTTAGTTACATTGCATGTGTGGATGCGACTTATTTCCTACTTTCGGTTATTTCTCGTTGGATGACTAGGTCTTGGGATTAGTTGAAGCGAGCCAGTCTCGGGTCCTGTAGGGGCCTAGGATCGAGTCGTAACAAGATGATTTCAGAGCAAGGTCGTCCCAAGAAATAAACCAAATGATTTAAGAACTGGTCACCCACATGATTGTAACTAGGATAGCCATCACAACGTATCGCTTTGATCTTCGCTTCGAGTCTTATCTCTTGATGTAATCTGTCATCATTGGCAGTTCCTGCTCTTTTTCCTGTGTCTCCTTGTAGGAGATGCCTTTTCGGGGAGTTCCCGAGGTAGGCCGCGAACGTGGTCGTGGGCGAGGTCGAAGGGGCGGACATGCCGGACCTGAGGCACCAGCGACCCACCTCTCCTTCCGGGCATCCAAGCCCAGGATCTCGCCCTGATGATCCGAGATATCGTACGGGAGGAGCTCCAGCAGCCTCCTCGGCCATCCCTCCCTGAGGACATGGAGGGAGAGTCCTCTGTGGGACAGGGGAATCGTCGCAGTGTCATATGAGCTGAAGGGGGAGGGGGTGATCCTTCACCACCCTCAGACACTTCTGAGCATGAGCCCTCCTTTCCTGGAGGCCTACCTGTTCCCTCGTTCCAGCTCCACCAAGAGCTTTTCGGCCAGTTCCGGAAGCTGAAGCCCCCTCCTTCAAGGGGGATGAGAACCCATCTGAGGCAAAGAACTAGCTGGAGTAGATAGAGAAGGTGTTCGACACCCTCCGCCCTCTTGCATAGTGCCGCGTGGCCTTTGCCACGTACCAGCTGGAGAGCACAGCCCACAGGTGGTGGAGGGTAGTCAGAGGTCAGTAGGGGAGGGAGCCAACGTGGGACCAGTTCGTGGCTCTTTTCTACGAGTAGTACTTCCTGCAGACTTGGAAAGACTAGAGGAGGCAGGAGTTCCACACTCTCCGTCAGGGGGCGATGACAATTAGTGCGTACCGCACACATTTCCTGAAGTTGTCACGCTTCGCCCCGACAGCTGCGTCTACTGAGGAGGAGCGCCTGTGGAGGTTTACTGAGGGACTTCGACAGACGATTCGGGGGTATGTGAAACCCCTGAAGTTGCCCACTTTCTCTCATGTGGTTGAGGCGGCCATGACTTATGAGGAGACCAACCCTGCCGCGTAAGACACTGACAGCGGACGGAAGAGGCCCTACCAGCCAGAGTACTCACAGGGTCGTTAGGAGAGGAGGCACACGGTGGTCGCAGGAGAGCAGTCTCATTCTGCAAGGCCACCAGTGGCCTTTGGGAGCCCCAGGCAGGGACCAGCTGCCAGCACCGGACCCCCGCCCAACCACCAGCAGAGACCGACTGAGGGAGGAAGCCGTGTTCCTCTCTGCTACCAGTGTGGCAAGTCGGGCCACATCAGGAGGGACTACCCATCTAGGGCCGGAGCACAGCAGATGCTCCCCGCACTGAGTGCTGGCAGCCGTGGTCACCAGGCACGTGGAGGAGGGCAGCAATCACGAGGAGGGTACCGACCAGCTGCTGCCCGCCTAACCCAGAGCATGGCTGCTTCGTCTACACCAAGGACTGAGGGGCACATCAATGCCCCAACACATAGAGATGCCAAGGCTTCAGGTTCTGTGGTGGCAGGTATGGTTACTGTTTCTAGCAGATTAGTCTATGTTCTTTTTTATTCTGGTGCCACAAATTCCTTTGTCTCCTCGAGTTTTGCCATCAGTTTGGGATCGGGCAGTGTACTATTAGAGGGTCTGTTCCTTATTAGAGGGTCAGGTGGACAGTCGTTCGTAGTAGAGGAGGTCTTTATAGACTGCAAGGTCGCTATAGGGGGAC
Source organism: Thalassia testudinum (assembly GCA_037157565.1). Classification (NCBI taxonomy): domain Eukaryota; kingdom Viridiplantae; phylum Streptophyta; class Magnoliopsida; order Alismatales; family Hydrocharitaceae; genus Thalassia; species Thalassia testudinum. The sequence goes on from JAZHRO010000013.1 coordinate 21,542,407, forward strand.
ACAGTCTTCCCGCTGACCTATTTGTAATCCCGATGGAGGACTCTAGCGTGATTCTAGGGATGGACTGGCTGTCTGCCTATCACGCTTTAGTAGACTATTTTGGGAGGAAGATCGTCTTCTCCATACCAGAGTTTCCTTCCTTTGAGTTTCACGGCCAGTCGATGGATGGAGGATTTAGGTGCATCTCCGTGCTTCGGGCAGCGAAGCTTTTGGGTCAGGGATGTGAGGGCAGTTGGTGCCAGAGCACCACGATCATTTATTTTGATGATAACAAAACACGTGTCATTTAACATTTGCACTTGGAGTCTTAGATTTTAGGACAATTGCAAATGGAGACGTGATTAGACAGAGTTCGAGCTCGCATCCAGGATGGATTGGAGGAGCTTGATGGAGAACAGAGGAGATTCGCGAGGAGCGATGGCTTGAAGAAGGAAGGAGATGAAGAATAGGATAGATTTCCTTCTCATGTACTCTTTGTATTTTTCGTTTCTTTTGTTGCTCTTCATTTTTGTTACTTAGATTCATGTTAAAAAGCCTCAAAGTACCATAACAGCAGTCCTAGGAACACCGGCACAACCCTAGGATACCTAGGTTTTCTGTAGAGAACTTAGAAAACCAATATAGGGTTCAAACAACCTTTTCAGACGTCTGATAATGTGTTTTAAGACGTCTGATAATGTGTTTTAAGACATCTGACTGTTGATTCAGACGTCTGATAACAATTAGGCTGGACCTAGCTAGCTCTGTCTGATGAAATCAGACGTCCAGACCTCTGTCCAGATGTCTTAGAAGACGTCTAATGACTTTGCCAGACGTCCAATTAGTGGACTGTTGGCTGGCTTAGCAAACACTGGAGGATATGACTGTTAGAGCCTTATCAGACGTCCTTAAGCCTTTCCAGACGTCTGATAAATGACCGTTTTGCCTCGACTGACCCAAAATCTCTTCTCAGAGATATTATAGCCGTTGCATCTCTTGGAAATCCATTCCCACGAAAAAGTACGTTTCCAGACGTCCAAACATAGTGCTAGACGTCCTATATGTCGTCTGATGGACTTGCACTAGAACCCTGTTTAAATATGAATCAAGTTAGGAAGAAACCTGCATAAAATCAGACGTCTGACCATGTTTTCAGCCGTCTTAAACTGGCTTCCCAGACGTCTGATGCCAGGATCAGACATCTGATAACCCTGTCAGTGAAATCATTGTTCCTGATTTCGGCCTGATTCTCTTGGGCTTTGCACCCAACGGCTATGGAAGCTTTCCTAAGCCTTCCAAAGCCTTCCTAAGGCCTCTATAAATAGAGAGGAACCTCTTGCACGTCAAGATACACAAAAAGACACCTAGAGACACCAACAAACACCTAAACACACCAAGACACACCCAAGCAACATACTTTCTACCATTTTGTGTCTCTTGATCCTAAGAAGAGAAGCCCTTGCTCTCCAAGCTCAAGTTCTACATCTTGATAGCATCAACCCTTTGAGCACCTGCTCTCCTGCCGTAGTTCACGAGAGTGACATTGCGCCGTCGCGTGGCTCACGCACCTGCGTCATCGATTCGACGCACTCCCTGCAAAGGGGAGTTTCCTAATTCCTATGGAAGCTAGGTTTAAATCTTTGTCGGCTCCATAGGACTATATTTGTTATTTTACTTTGTTATTTGGTTGGGTATTCGCTTTGCGAATTCCCGTCTCCTTCGTGGGACAAAATTCTTCTCGTGAAGAGAAGGGGTTGAGGAACGCTACCCTCGCACTTGTAGCATGGTTGTAATTGAGGTTGAATCACCCTCGTTTAAAGTGATTCGTTTAGTGGATTTGATTAACTTGGTTGATCGGAAAATCCTAACTCGAGAGGGTTAGGTGGTGGTTTCACCCGGTTTGGGTTTCTACCTAAAAATCTTTGTGCCTTTTGTGCGATTGAATTTTTTGAGATTGTTTATATTCTATTCTACATTTTATTACGTCACCCCCTCCTGGTAGGGCCAAATCTACAAGGGCTTCTTGGTTTGTGTTGTAGCAAAGCCTAGTCCCGTTCATGACTTTCAGAGTATTCTAGTGGTCTGTGAGTACCCCAATGTTTTCCAAGAGGAGTTGCCAAGACTACCGCCTGAGCGTGAGATCGAGTTTGAGATCTCGCTAGTACCGAGGACCAGGCCCATTTCTACTGCATCATACAGGATGGCGCCACTTGAGCTGCGAGAGCTCAAGTCACAGTTATAAGACCTGTTGGAGAAGAGCTTTGTGAGGCCGAGTGCGTCCCCATGGGGAGCCCCTGTGTTGTTTGTGAAGAAGAAAGACGGTATCTTACGACTTTGTGTCAACTACCGACAGCTGAATTGGGTCACCGTCAAGAACAAATACTCGATGCCTCGTATTGACCACCTCTTTGACTAGTTGAGAGACGCCACAGTATTATCTAAGATAGATCTGAGGTCTGGTTACCACCAGTTGAAGATCAAGGAGACCAACGTCTCCAAGACAGCTTTCCATACACGGTACGGGCACTACGAGTTCTTGGTCATGCCGTTTGGGCTGACCAATGCCCCCGCTGCTTTCATGGACATGATGAACCGTGTTTTCAGACTGTATTTAGACCAGTTTGTGGTGGTGTTCATCGACGACATCCTACTCTACTCACGAGATCAAGCACAGCATGGACAACATTTACTCATGATCCTGGATACCTTGAGACGACGCAGGTTGTATGCCAAGTGCAACAAGTGTGAGATTTGGTTAAGACAAGTGACTTTCTTGGTCCACGTGATATCGGGAGACGGATTGACTGTGGATCCAGCCAAGGTTGAGGTCGTGCTCAGGTGGGAGAGACCACGCACAGTGACAGAGGTACGTAGTTTTCTGGGACTGATAGGCTACTATCAACAGTTTATCAGAGGGTTCTCTCAGATCATGTGTCTTATGATTCAGCTGACCCGGAAAGACGTGCCCTTTTCCTGGATCGACGGGTGCGAGGCATGTTTTCAGGAGTTAAAGGAGAGACTGACTTCAGCTACTATACTTACCATTCCAAATAGTAGTGACAGGTTCATGGTTTACACCGATGCATCATTGCACGGGTTGGGTGGTGTGCTCATGCAGAGGGATCACGTTGTCACTTACGCTTCGCGGCAACTAAAGCCTTATGAGCATAATTACCCCACCCATGACTTATAGCTAGTAGCAGTTGTCTTCGCATTGAAGGCATGGAGGCACTACCTATATGGTGAGACATTCGAGATCTTCACTGATCACAAGAGCCTCATGTACCTATTTTAGCAGAAGGAGCTCAACTTGAGACAGAGGCGTTGGTTAGAGCTCCTGAAGGACTACGACTACAGCATCTCCTACCACCCAAGGAAGGCCAACGTGGTGGTCGACGCCTTAAGCCGGAAGGCGCTTGCCCACTTGGCCAACTTGCAGGCACAGAGTTGGAGACTCATGGAGGAGGTGGACAGTCACAAGGGTACTGCGGGGCAGTGACAGTGATGCGACAAGCACGACCAGAGCTGATAGACCGCATCATTACAAGACAGATGGTCGATCCATACTTACAGACACTGCAAGATAGGGTGTTGACTGGGGACCCAGGAGACTTTTCCTTCTCAGATGAGATACTGCGCATGAGGGGACGCCTATGCGTTCCTAGAGATGAGGAGTTGTTGAGAGAGCTCCTACTGAGGTACAAGGGTCCCGGTTCACCATACATCCCAGAAATACAAAGATGTACCATGATTTACGATGCGACTTTTGGTGGAGAGGGATGAAGCAGGACGTTAGTGAGTTTGTTCAGCAGTACTTGGTATGCCAGCAGGTGAAGGCCGAGCACCAGAGGCCGACACGGCCGTTACAGCCACTTCTTGTGCTAGAGTGGAAGTGGGAGAGCATCACCATGGACTTAGTGGTGAGTCTACCAGTTACCCAACGGGGACACGACACAGTTTGGGTGATAGTAGACCGATTGACGAAGACGGCATGGTTCCTACCGATCTGAGTCACTTTTAGGCTAGCACAACTAGTAGAGAGATACATCAGAGATGTGGTGCATCTGCATGGAGTCCCTTGCGAGATCGTATCCAATAGGGATACTCATTTCACTTCCCAGTTCTGGGCAGAGTTTCAGCAGGCATTGGAGACCCATCTGAGGTTTAGCACCGCATACCACCCCCAGACCGACGAACAGTCAGAGTGCATCATACAGACACTCGAGGACCTCCTATGCGCTTGTGTACTAGACTAGAGAGGCTCCTGGGAGGAGCATTTGCCCCTGGCAGAGTTTGCATACACTAACAGCTATCATTCGAGCATCGGCATGGCACCTTGCGAGGATCTGTACGGACGGAGGTGTACTTCACCCATGAGTTGGGTCGAGGTGGGGACCAAGTGGGAGGTTGGCCCCAGGCTGATCCGGTAAAGTCAAGAGGTGATAGAGCAGATTCGTAGGCGACTCCGCACTGTCAGAAGTAGACAGAAGAGCTATGTTGATAGGAAGCGCAGGGAGGTATAGTTCGAGGTTGGGGATCACGTCTTTCTCCGTATTTCTCCCATGAAGGGCTTGCAACATTTTGGGGTGAAAGGGAAGCTTGTGTCAAGGTTTGTGGGACCCTTTGAGGTTTTGGAGTGAGTTGGACCTGTTGCTTACCGGCTTGCCCTTCCTCTCTAGCTCTCTGGAGTGTATGACGTGTTCCACGTGTCCAACCTCAGGAAGTACGTCGTCGATCCCAGCCACGTTCTGAGTCACGAGAGCGTCGAGGTGGGAGACGACCAGACCTACCCCAAGAGGCCAATACAACTATTAGATAGAGCCGTTCGGAGTCTAAGACGGAAGCAGGTATCACTGGTGAAAGTCCTATGGAGAAGCCAGCAATACGAGGAGACCACTTGAGAGCCTGAGGCGACGATGAGAGAACAGTACCCAGAGCTTTTTGAGGGTATGTTTCTTCATATCTATTTTGATCCTCCTTAAGTTTGTTATGCGCTTTTACGCTACTTTTTCTGCACCCTACTTGGCTCAACTTTCGGGGATGAAACTTCCTTTAAGTTTGTTATGTTGAAATGACCTGCTTCCCTTTTGGGTTGTTTAAGACGTCTAGGTTAGCCGTCAGACGTTTGTCCAGACGTCTAGATGGGGGGTCGGATGTCTGAACGTAAAAAGAACCATACCCTCTTTCTTTTCAGCATGCACGCTGCACGCGTATCCATCTCTCTCCTCATCCCAAACCTTAAACCTTTATTTAAACCCCCACTCCCCCTCCCACGCCACTCTCTCCATCCCCATCGACCACCACCTTCATCCTCCCCTCCAGCCGGTTGCCACCTTCCTTCTAGCCACCAGCGCGGCATGTGGCGAGGAAGAAGAGAGAAAGGGACGAGACGTGGAGGAGAGGGGTGCTTGAAAGATGGAGTTCGCGAGGGAGCACGAGAGCGTAGGAGGAGCTCGACGGGTGGAGCTCGCGAAGGTGGGCTTCACGGCCTCCTGAAGCTGCTGGCGTCACAGCTGTGGGCAGCGTGGAGGGGTTCCACGTGGAGAAGGCTCGCGGAGGTTCTGCGTACTGGATAGTTTCCAATATCAAACGTCTGGAGCACATCCCAGAGGTTTGGAATAGTAGGACGTTCGGAGTTGGAGCCGGACGTCTGAAACCACGCTCAGTGCTAAGGTACGTGCTTTTGTGCAGTTTACGGCCATGCAGGCCTCACCGTAGAGATTGTCCAGCCATTTTGAGGTCTGCACGGACGTACGCAAGGAGCAGGGCATTGGAAAGGCGTGGGGTGCGCCCTTCGAGGTGCTTTTGGACGTCTAGACACGTCGCCAGATGTCTGACCTACCTCCAGATGGCTGGAAGGAGAGTCCGACGTCTGGAACTCTCCTTAGATGATCGCAGAAGGGTCCAGACGTCTGAGGTAACCGTAGGAAACCCAGGGTGATTACTGACATCTTTTAAGAGGTCTGGGACTAGACCCAGACGTCTGATTTTGGACAGTGTGAGTGTTTTTGGCTCATTTAGGGCCCAAATGGAATCAGATTTCCGCAAACGAGCTACCATTGCTTTTCGCTTGAGTTTCTCTACGAGTTAGTGTCACTTGTATACGGTTTTGGACTCGTTTGATGCAATTGGTTAATTGTATAGGTCTCCAGCCAATTGAGTACGAGGGAGCCGCGGAGCTGACGGGATCTGCGATCTGAGCCCCCATTCCTCCTGTGTTTACCGGTAGAGTGGTTTACACTAATATTATGAATTAAAAAAATTAATTGCATGTTTAGAGCAACTTGAACAAACCCTAGGATGAGAATGAACATTAGGGCATGAACAGATGAGTATTGTTTGTGCTATACTGTATAGTTGAGATACAGGTAGAACCCTAGGATGAGAATGAACCCTAGGGCAGGAACAAATAAGTATGGTTGAGCTACACTGTATACTTGAGATGCCTGTAAAACTTTAAATGCTAGCGAATGTACTGGTTATTTAATATGATGCCTTATCAGTTAGAAAATCACGAGCTGCCTGTTTTAAGAATGGAATCGAAAATGTAAATAGAGAGATCTGAAAATTTGGAATATGAAACAAAAGAAATACCAACATGAACCATACGGGGAATTAGGAGGAGAACTCCTGTAGACGGCAAGTAAGTTGGCCCTTGTGTACGTGGTACCAAGGAGAGCCACTGTCCCTTTAGTGTAGAGGGGTACTAGCTGCCCGTTGGGTTGAGCCCCGGGGTCAAGCTTAGACACTCTACACCGACTCTGTTTGGTCCTCATGTATGTGGTACCAAGATGAGCTACTTAGTGTAGGGAGGGAGCTAGCCGCCCTAGGGGGCCTGGGGTTAGGACTAGTCGCCCTACACCAACTCTTGTTAGGCCCACTAGGCAAATCGGGATAGTCGAATGAGGGTACGCAGATAGTGGAGGGGAAAGACCCCTGTTCTGAGAGGGCAAGGCCCTGTACTGTTCCGTGTTGTACCTTTAGGCGTACCAACCAGCGGAAACAAATGACTGCGTGCCAGTGAGGGATACCTACCCACGCGCTTATCACGTGTACTGTAGTCACCGCTACGTCGCGACCGTGACCTCGGGGTGGTTGACTGGGTGTAGGACTACCACGGGAGACTCTCCCGACCATGAGAGCACCACGTGTACCTCTTACATCATGCAAAAGACTGCAATCAAGATCGTTCCCCTGAGGAATAGGCCAGATCAAGAGATGATTTAAGTGAATAAAGGAACAACAAATTAGAAGCACAGGGTTGGACTAAATGAAAATTGTAACGACCCGATTCCCAAGTCCCTACGAGACACGAGAACCGGACCGACTCGACTAATCCCAAGACCTAGTCATTCAACGAGAAAGTAACCAAAAGAGCAATAAATAAACCACATTCAACATGAAATATAACTAGCAGTAACAAAATACAGCAGTAAGAAAAAGAACTACTACAGCATGTACCACCACAATAGTAGAACAACATTTATAACATACATGAACTACAAGTAAAGAAAAGTGCAGCGGTAACAAGAACTACTCACTACAGTGGAACAAAAGGGGCACAAAAGAACTGTGGTAAGTCTACTGGACCCTACTCGGCCCAGCGTCCTCTGCAGCCGCTGACCCTGGCTGCTCAACACCTGGTGCTGAAAAGTAACGAGTGTAACACGTCAGCAAAACACTGAGTAGAGTGGCAGCTAAAACTAAAGAAGCAGTAAAGTGTACAGTAGCTGTTATATTTTCTTTCTTCCTTTATTTACGTCTTTCTATTGTTTCACAATTTATCTATTTCTCAGATCCTTCACTTGATCTCGAATGTTCCTCGTGGGAACGATCTTGATTGCAGTCTTTTCCGAACAGTAGAAGTAACACGTGGTGCTCTCCTGGTCGGGAGAGTCCCCCGTGGTGATCCTACTCTCAGTCAACCACCCCAAGGTCACTGACAGACGTAACGGTGACTACGGCACGTGCGGTAAACGCACGGGTAGCTACCCCGCACTGGCACGCGGTCAGTCGTTTCCGTTAACGGGTGCGCCCAAAGCACAGCACGGAACCAGTATAGAGTAGAGCCCTCTCAGTAACAGGGGTCCAACCCCTCCACAGTAACCAAAGAGGGGTCTTGCCCCTCCACAGTCCGCGCACCCTCGTCTGACTACCCTGGTTCGCCCAGTGGGCCTAACAAGTCGGTGTAGGTGAGCTAGCAGAACCCCGGAGCCTATGGGGTAGCTAGTACTCGCTCTACACTAGTAGCTCTCCTCGGTACTGTGCACACGAGGGCCAAAAAGTCAGTACAAAGTGGCCAGACCTAACCTCGGGTCCCTGGGGCGGCTGGCTCCGCTCTACACTAAGCAGGTAACAGGTGCTTCCCCTGGTACTACGTACCCAAGAGACAGCACACTTCCACATCTTGCCTTCTCAGTTCTATTTTATTCTCTTTCCAGGAGTTCTACTGCTAATTCCCCGTAGGGTTTCACCCCTTTTAACTCAGCAGATTCAGGTTTCACCCTTTCAGTTTCACGTTCATACAACCCATATTCTCAATCATGTTCATTTATTCATAACAGGCAACTGTTAAAATAATTTACAGGCAGCTATTATTTCCTTTCTACATTTTCCAAGACTGCAATATCTATATTCATATCACTAGTTTTCCAGTCCTACGATTCATGCCGCACCCTAGGATCTATCATTCAATCTAGTTTTCCAACCCTAGGATTCATGCAATACCCTAGGACCTATCATTCAATCTGGTTTCTCATTTCTAGGATTCATGCAATGCCCAAGGTTCTATTAATTGTTCCATAATTGTAACAAATTATGTTAATAATTCTTAAAGCCACTCTACCAGCTACAACGGAAGTAGTGGGGGCGTGGTCGGAAATCTCGCGTGCCTCCGCAACCCCCGAGACTGCAATAGAACAGGGTCCTAACACAAGGATAAAACATAAGGAGTTTCTCAGAACAGTATATAATTACTGTAAACGGGTAGAGGATTTTATTCTGAAAAGAACGCAACTCGAAACGTGGAAAACGGACTCCGAACGGACCCTAAACGGGTCGAAAACGACGAAACAGTTCAAAATCAGACGTCTGGAACCTCTTCCAGACGTCTTAAAATGTGGGTCAGATGGTATCCTTGTTCTGTGTAGTCTCTCATGTAGTTTCCCTACTTGGAGGGGTGACGTAATAATGCGGAAATCAAATATATAAAGCAATCTCACAAAATAGGCAATCACAAAATGTACACAAGTAATTTTTAGGTGGAAACCCAAACCGGGTAAAAACCACCACCTAACCCTCTCGAGTTAGGATTTTCCGATCAACCTAGTTGATCAAATCCACTAAACCGAATCACTTAAAATGAGGGTGATTCAACCTCAATACAACCACGCTACAAGTACGAGGGTAGCGTTCCTCAACCCCTTCTCTCCACGAGAAGGATTTTGTCCCACGAAGGAGACGGGAATTCGCAAAGCGAATACCCAACCAAAAGACAAAGATAAAAGAAACAATAGTCCTATAGAGCCAACAAAATAATTAAACCTAACTTCTATAGGAAATAGGAAACTCCCCTTTGCAAGGAGTGCGTCGATGATGACGCGGTGCGTGTGCCACGCGATGGCGCTACGTCGCTCTCGTTAACAACGCCGGGAGAGCGGGTGCGCAACGCTTGATGCTCTCAAGAGAATGGAGTTTGAGCTTGGAGAGCAAGAGAGTCTTTTCTTTGGACACAAAAGGTTTGAAAGTGTATTGCAAGGTGTGTGTCTTAGTGTGTATCTCTAAGTGTCTCTTATGTGTTTTTTTTTTTGTGTTGCAAAGGCTCCCCTCTATTTATAGAGGCCTTAGGAAGGCTTTGGAAGGCTTAGAAAGGGTTCTATAGCCGTTGGGAACAAAGTCCAAGAGAATCAGGCCGAAATCAGGACAATGATTACATTTGACAGGGTTATCAGACGTCTAACTCTGGCATCAGACGTCTGGAAGGCCACTTTAAGACGTCTGATTTCAAGGTCAGACGTCTGATTCTATGCGAGTTTCTCCCTGACTTGAATCAGATCTAAACAGGGTTTTTGTGCAAGTCCATCAGATGACATACAGGACGTCTGGCACTAAGTCTGGACGTCTGGAAACCTACTTTTACTGTGGGAATTGATTTCCAAACGTTGCAACGGCTAGAAAATCTCTGAGAAGAGATTTTGGGTCAGCCGAGGCAAAACGGTCATTTATCAGACGTCTGTAAAGTCCTATGGACGTCTGATAAGTCTCTAACGGTCATAATCTTGAGTGTTTTCTAAGCCAGCCAACGATCCACTAATTGGACGTCTGGCAAAGTCATCAGACGTCTCCTAAGACGTCTGGTCTAAGGTCTGGACGTCTGATTTCATCAGACAGAACTAACTATGTCCAGCCTAACAGTTATCAGACGTCTGAAACAACAGTCAGACGTCTTAAAACTCTTTATCAGACGTCTGATTTGTGAATTAGACGTCTGGAAGTGCTGTTTGAACCCTATATTGGTTTTCTAAGTATTCTACAGAAAACCTAAGTATCCTAGGGTTGTGCCGGTGTTCCTAGGACTACTGTTAGGGTTCTTTGAGGCTCTTTAACATGAAATATCTAAGGAAATAAAGAGCAACAAAAGAAATGAAAAATACAACAAGTACAAAAGAAAGAATCTATCCTATTCTTCTTTTCCTTCCATCTTCAATCTTTCGCTCCACGTGAACCTCCTCTGTTTTCCGTCAAGCTCCTCCAATCCGTCCTGGATGCGAGCTCGAGTTCCGTCTAAACACGTCCACATTTGCAATTGACCTGAAATCTAGGACTCAAATTGCAAATGTTAAATAACACGTGTTTTGTTATCATCAAAACAAATGATCGTGGTGCTTTAGCACCAACAATCTCCCCCTTTTTGATGATGACAAAATCGTAAATAATAATGCAGAAAATCCTCCCCCTTTTTGACATTATCAAAAAGGTTTAATTGGTTTTATATTTCCTATAACTCCCCCTTAAAACATGCTCTTCTATGAGTTTATTTTAACAGAGGTAATGTCCTCCCCCTTTTTGTAACAATGCGATAGCTATTATTTTTCTCCCCCTTACTAAAGGAAATTTAGCTACCTTACATCTCCCCCTTAAAAATTGACAATTAGCTCATAAAATTTTTAACTCCCCCTATCTAAATGCTACTGATAAAAAGATAGGGTAAAGAATTTTACCTCACCTACCATGGCCAATAAAATGGCCCGAATGGTGGTGGTGGATGCCACATCGGATGGGGCTCCCATCCGTAGCTTGGAGGCCCGGGCATTGGCACCGGTCTCCAATCTGGCGGTCGACGTGCGGCGGGTCCGTCGTTTGTTCGCCGTCTCGTCGGTCTTCTTGTTCTCCTCCTTGGTCTACTCCTTAGTTCTCCTAACTCGAGTTGACCAGCCTTAAGTTTGTAGGTCCAGTCCTATGTATTGTAGTTATCCCTGAATCCTACAAAACAAGATTCCAGATTTTTCTTCGGTATCCAAGTAAGCTTGGATCCGGATTTGTTAGTGGGTCTCCTTGACGGAGATCCTATCTCAACCTTAGGGCTATAAAACTTGTCTACTTTGTTGATTAATTTGTTAGAATTTTCCCTAAGACATGCAATTTCTTTTTCTATAGTTTGTATCTTAGTCTTTAAATTAGAAATTTCTAGCTTTAGACTATCATTTTCCTCAATCAATTTAGTATTTTCATTGATGAGGTCATGATTTTCTAATAATAGGTTATCATTTTTAGGACAAGTTTCTAGATCCTTAAGTTTTATTTCTAACCTATTATTTTCATTTCTAAGAAAACTAAGGTTCTTTTTAATGCTTTTATTTTCTACCCTAAGTGATTTACTAATCTCAAAAAGTTCATTAAATGCTTCTTGAAGATCGAGATTTACCTCGTTGTCGCTGTCATCGCTTCCACTTTCGCTGTCGCTGTTGGTTCCTCTGGCCATGAAACCAAAGCAAGCGATTTCTTCTTCTTCTTCCTCCGAGCTTGTCTCCTCATGAGTGCCTTCCAACCTCCTCCATATCTCGTGGGCGGTGGTGCACTCTTTGATTTTCTCGAATTCTTTCAGACTCAATGCGCAATACAGGGCATTCATTGCCTTTGCGTTGAGTGAAAGATCTTGAATCTGCAGCTGCGAGTAGCCTCCCGCGGGTTTTTCTAGGATGTCGAAAGGCGTCTCGCATCTGGCCCAGACCGTGAAGTCGGTGGCTTGAAGCCAGGTCTTCATCCGCAACTTCCAGTAGGGGTAGTTGCTCCCGTCGAAGAACGGCGGACGGGTTGTGGACTGCCCCTCGAAAATTTTGATCGCTGATGTGCTTCCCTCCATTTGATCTCTTGCCGGGTGTTACTCCGATCTCGCAAGACCTGCTCTGATACCAATTGTAGTTTCCCTACTTGGAGGGGTGACGTAATAATGCGGAAATCAAATATATAAAGCAATCTCACAAAATAGGCAATCACAAAATGTACACAAGTAATTTTTAGGTGGAAACCCAAACCGGGTAAAAACCACCACCTAACCCTCTCGAGTTAGGATTTTCCGATCAACCTAGTTGATCAAATCCACTAAACCGAATCACTTAAAATGAGGGTGATTCAACCTCAATACAACCACGCTACAAGTACGAGGGTAGCGTTCCTCAACCCCTTCTCTCCACGAGAAGGATTTTGTCCCACGAAGGAGACGGGAATTCGCAAAGCGAATACCCAACCAAAAGACAAAGATAAAAGAAACAATAGTCCTATAGAGCCAACAAAATAATTAAACCTAACTTCTATAGGAAATAGGAAACTCCCCTTTGCAAGGAGTGCGTCGATGATGACGCGGTGCGTGTGCCACGCGATGGCGCTACGTCGCTCTCGTTAACAACGCCGGGAGAGCGGGTGCGCAACGCTTGATGCTCTCAAGAGAATGGAGTTTGAGCTTGGAGAGCAAGAGAGTCTTTTCTTTGGACACAAAAGGTTTGAAAGTGTATTGCAAGGTGTGTGTCTTAGTGTGTATCTCTAAGTGTCTCTTATGTGTTTTTTTTTTTGTGTTGCAAAGGCTCCCCTCTATTTATAGAGGCCTTAGGAAGGCTTTGGAAGGCTTAGAAAGGGTTCTATAGCCGTTGGGAACAAAGTCCAAGAGAATCAGGCCGAAATCAGGACAATGATTACATTTGACAGGGTTATCAGACGTCTAACTCTGGCATCAGACGTCTGGAAGGCCACTTTAAGACGTCTGATTTCAAGGTCAGATGTCTGATTCTATGCGGGTTTCTCCCTGACTTGAATCAGATCTAAACAGGGTTTTTGTGCAAGTCCATCAGACGACATACAGGACGTCTGGCACTAAGTCTGGACGTCTGGAAACCTACTTTTACTGTGGGAATTGATTTCCAAACGTTGCAACGGCTAGAAAATCTCTGAGAAGAGATTTTGGGTCAGCCGAGGCAAAACGGTCATTTATCAGACGTCTGTAAAGTCCTATGGACGTCTGATAAGGCTCTAACGGTCATAATCTTGAGTGTTTTCTAAGCCAGCCAACGATCCACTAATTGGACGTCTGGCAAAATCATCAGACGTCTCCTAAGACGTCTGGTCTAAGGTCTGGACGTCTGATTTCATCAGACAGAACTAACTATGTCCAGCCTAACAGTTATCAGACGTCTGAAACAACAGTCAGACGTCTTAAAACTCTTTATCAGACGTCTGATTTGTGAATTAGACGTCTGGAAGTGCTGTTTGAACCCTATATTGGTTTTCTAAGTATTCTACAGAAAACCTAAGTATCCTAGGGTTGTGCCGGTGTTCCTAGGACTACTGTTAGGGTTCTTTGAGGCTCTTTAACATGAAATATCTAAGGAAATAAAGAGCAACAAAAGAAATGAAAATACAACAAGTACAAAAGAAAGAATCTATCCTATTCTTCTTTTCCTTCCATCTTCAATCTTTCGCTCCACGTGAACCTCCTCTGTTTTCCGTCAAGCTCCTCCAATCCGTCCTGGATGCGAGCTCGAGTTCCGTCTAAACACGTCCACATTTGCAATTGACCTGAAATCTAGGACTCAAATTGCAAATGTTAAATAACACATGTTTTGTTATCATCAAAACAAATGATCGTGGTGCTAAAGCACCAACATCTCAGACGTCCAGAAGCCTGCGGGGGCGTCTGGCCTAGTTCCCAGACATCCGATGGTCACCCCGGACGTCTGGAAGTCCTTCCCGTCGTCTGGCACTGCGGCCAGACGTCTGATTCGGGTTGGATGCGAATCTCAGAGCCTGCACGTACCCACTCCTCGCTCTCAGTACGAACGGTCGCAGAAAAGGAAGAAGGACGAAAATAACTTACTTGCCAGACGTCTGGACAGTCGGTCAGACGTCTTCACCGTCGTCTGGTTGGAAGCCCAGACGTCTAATTCTGGAAAAATTTCCAGAATCAGAGCTCGGCTCGCTCTCTGCCCGCGACGCATGGCCGCGCCTCGTCCACCTGCTGCTCGAGCTGCAACAGCCCTCCAGCGACGCTCCACACCCGCGGCTCCCCCGCCGGCCGGCTCTAGCTGCCCCGGCAAGCTCAAGCCCTCACGGCCGAGTGTCTCCTCCCTCGCGCAACACCTCCTCCCGCAACTCGCTGTGGCTACCAATGCCGCTGCTCGCTCTCGCACCGGCTGGAAGAAGAAGAAGAAGGGAGCGGAGGAGATGAGAGTGAGGGAGAGGGCGAGGGCCTTTTTAAGGCCGCGCAGGGAGAGAGAGAGAGAGAGAGGGTGCAGTGCTGCGCCTGCAGGGGAGAGAGGGGAAAAGGAGTGACGTCGCAGGTCTGCGCGCGCATGCGCGCAGACGCAATCCTGCGTGCCGCAGAAAATAAATCCCAGACGTCTGGAAGGGGTTCCAGACGTCTGGTCAGACGTCTGGGCTACCTCCCAGACGTCTTAAAAAGATGCCTTGAAACCGCGTTCGTAACAAAAATAGATAGTTACTTAATTGTATTAATTAATTGCTTGTCTTAATTACATGTAAATGGCTAAGTTACCATTCTACTCAGCGTTCGCTGACTCCGGAAATTTTCATAACCTTGTTCAGGTCAAGGAGTTAAGCAGCCAGCACCATCGGCGGCAGAAGGAGCTAGGCCCAACCGGCTGGGAACGATCTTGATTGCAGTCTTTTCCGAACTGTAGAAGTAACACAGGCTGCTCTCCAAGCCGGAAGAGTCCCCCGTGGTGATCCTACTCTCAGTTAACCACCCCAAGGTCACTGACAGACGTAACGGTGACTACGGCACGCGCAGTAAACGCACGGGTAGCTAACCCGCACTGGCACGCGGTCATTCGTTTCCGTTAACGGGTGCGCCCAAAGCACATCACGGAACCAGTATAGGGCAGAGCCTTCTCAGTAACAGGGGTCCAACCCCTCCACAGTAACCAAACAGGAGCCTTGCCCCTCCACAGTCCGCTCACCCTCGCCTGACTACCCTGGTTTGCCCAGTGGGCCTAACAAGTCGGTGTAGATGAGCTAGCAGAACCCCGAGGCCCGTGGGGTAGCTAATACTCGCCCTACACTAGTAGCTCTCCTCAGTACTGCGTACACGAGGGCCAGCAAGTCGGTACAAAGTGGCCAAACCTAACCCCGGGTCCCTGGGGTGGCTAGCTCTGCTCTGCACTAAACAGGGGGACAGTCGCTCTCCTTGGTACTCCGTACTCAAGGGCCAGCTCACTTCCCCAATTCTATTCCATTCACTTTCCAGGAGTTCTACTCCTAATTCCTCGTAGGGTTCCACCTCTTTTAACTCAGCATATTCAGGTTTCACCTTTCCAATTTCACGTTCATATAACCCATATTCTCAATCTTGTTCATTTATTCATAACAGACAGCTGTTAACCAATTTACAGGTAGCTATTATTTCCTTTCCACATTTTCCAAGACTGCAATATGTATATTCATTTCACTAGTTTTCCGGCCCTAGGATTCATGTCGTACCCTAGGATCTATCATTCAATCTAGTTTTCCGACCCTAGGATCTATCATTCAATCTGGTTTCTCATTCCTAGGATTCATGCAATGCCCTAGGTTCTATTAATTGTTCCATAATTGTAACAAATTATGTTAATAATTTCTAAACCACTCTATCAGCTACAACGGAAGTAATGGGGACATGGTTGGAAATCCCGCGCGCCTTCGCAACCCCCGAGAGTGTAATGGAACGGGATCCTAACACAAGGATCAAACACAAGGAGTTTCTCAGAACATTATATAATTACTGTAAACGGGTAGAGGATTTTATCCCGAAAAGAACGCAACACGAAACGAGGAAAACAGACTCCGAACGGGCCCTAAATGGGAAGAAAACGACGAAACAGTCCAAAATCAGACGTCTGAAACCTCTTCCAGACGTCTTAAAAAGTGGCTCAGAGGATACCTTCGCTCTGTGTAGTCTCTCAGACGTCCATAAGCCTGCGGGGGCGTCTGGCCTAGTTCCCAGACGTCCGATGGTCACCCCGGACGTCTGGAAGTCCTTCCAGTCGTCTGGCACTGCGGCCAGACGTCTGATTCGCGTTGGATGCGAATCTCAGAACCTGCACGAACCCACTCCTCGTGCTCAGTACGGACGGTCGCAGAAAAGGAAGAAGGACGAAAAAACTTACTTACCAAACGTCTGGACAGTCCTCCAGACGTCTTCACCCTTCGTCTGGTTGGAATCCCAGACGTCTGATTCTGAAAAAATTTCCTGAATCAAAGCTCGACTCGCCCTCCGCCCGTGATGCACGGCCGCGCCGCGCCTTGTCCACCTGCTGCTCGAACTGTAGCAGCCCTCCAACGACGCTCCACGCCCGCGGCTCCCCCGCCGACCGGCTCTAGCTGCCCCGGCGAGCTCGAGCCCTCACGGCCGAGCGTCTCCTCCCTCTCGCGACACCTCCTCCCGCGACTCGCCGCGGCTGCCGCTACCGCCACTCGCTCGCGCTCGCACTCGCACTTCGGCTGGAAGAGGAAGAAGGGAGCAGATGAGATGAGAGTGAGGGAGAGGGCGAGGGCTCTTTTTAAAGCCGCGCGGGGAGAGAGAGAGAGAGAGAGAGAGAGCAGCGCCTGCGGAGGAGAGAGGGGAAAAGGGGGCATTGCAGGTCTGCGCGCGCAGGCGCGTAGACGAAAACCACCCTGCCGCAGAAAATTAAATCCCAGACGTCTGGAAGGGGTTCTAGACGTCTGGTCAGACGTCTGGGCCAGCTCCCAGACGTCTTAAAAGACGTTTCGAAGCTGCGTTCGTAACAATATAACAAACTCAAAGGAAGTTTCGTCCCCGAAACTTGCGCTAACTAGGGTGCGGGAAAAACGTCATATATAAAAACATAACAAACTCAAAGAGGACCGAAGCCTGTTCGAAAGACGTACCTGCGAAGAGCTCCGGGTACCGCTCCCGCATTGCCGCCTCAGGCTCCCGGGTAGCCTCCTCGTACCGCTGGCTCCTCCACAGAACCATCACCAGGGGTACTTGCTTTCGTCTCAAACTGCGGAGGGCTCGATCAAGAATCTGCACTGGCCGCTCGGGGTAGGTCAGTTGTCGCCCACCTCGACGCTCTCGTGACTCAGTACGTGACTGGGATCGGCTACGTACTTCCGGAGGTTGGACACGTGGAACATGTCGTGCACACTAGAAAGCTGGGGAGGGAGGGCAAGCCTGTAAGCAACGGGTCCAACCCACTCCAGGACCTCAAAGGGCCCCACAAACCTCGGCGCGAGCTTCCCTGTCACCCCAAACCGCTGCAGGCCCTTCATGGGTGAAACACGAAGAAAGACGTGATCCCCAACCTCGAACTGCACCTCTCTACGTTTTCGATCCGTGTGGCTCTTCTGTCTGCTCCTGACAGTGCTGAGTCGCCTGTGGATCTGCTCGACTACCTCCTGACTCTGTCGGATCAACCTGGGGCCAACCTCCTACTTGGTCCCCACCTCAACCCAACTCAAGGGTGTCGTACACCTCCGTCCGTACAGAGCCTCGTAGGGAGCCATGCCGATGCTCGAGTGATAGCTGTTGTTGTATGCAAACTCTGCCAGGGGCAGGTGCTCCTCCCAAGAGCCCCTCCAGTCCAGTACACATGCACGCAAAAGGTCCTCAAGTGTCTGTATCGTGCGCTCAGACTACCCGTCCGTCTGGGGGTGATAAGCTGTACTAAACCTCAACCGCGTCCCCAGGGCCTGCTGAAACTCCGCCCAAAACTGGGACGTAAAGCGGGTATCCCGGTTGGATACGATTTCCCGCAGAACTCCGTGTAGTCGTACCACGTCGTGGATATACCTCTCTGCCAACTGTGCTGGTCCCAAAGTGACTCGGATCGGCAAGAATCGTGCCGTCTTCATCAGTCTATCCACAATTACCCAGACTGCGTTGTGTCCTCGCTAGGTAACAGGTAACCCCACCACCAAGTCCATGGTGATGCTCTCCCACTTCCACTCTGGCACTAGAAGTGGCTGTAGCGGCCCTGCAGGCATTTGGTGCTCGGCTTTCACCTGCTGACACACTAAGCACTGCTGCACGAATTCACCCACATCCCGCTTCATCACCCTCCACCAAAACTCGTGTCTCAAGTCGTGGAACATCTTCGCGTTTCCGGGATGTATGGTGAATCTGGAACCGTGTGCCTCAGTCAGGAGCTCTCTCAACAGCTCCTCGTCCCTGGGAACGCACAACCGTCCCCTCAGGCGCAGCACCTGGTCTATGAAAGAGAAGTCCCCTGGGTCTCCTGACAGTACTCTGTCGCGCAAGGACTGCAAGTACGGATCGGCCATCTGTCCTGTGATGATGCGGTCTATCAGCTCTGGCCTAGTCTGTCGTGTCACAGTCACTGCCCCACAGTGCCCCCGTAACTCCAGGGGTCGCCAACTGCCCACCTCCTCCAAGAGGCTCCAACTCTGTAACTGTAAGCTGGCCAAGTGTGCGGGCGCCTTCCGGCTCAAGGCGTTGGCCACCACATTGGCCTTGCCCGGTGATAGGAAATGCTGCAGTCGTAATCCTTCAGGAGCTCCAACCAACGTCTCTGTCTCATGTTGAGCTTCTTCTAATAAAAAAGGTATCTGAGGCTCTTGTGATCTGTGAAAATCTCGAAGGTCTCACCGTACAAGTAGTGCCTCCAGGTCTTCAGCGCGAAGACGACAGCTGCCAACTATAGGTCATGGGTAGGGTAGGTATACTCATGGGGCTTCAGTTGCCGCGAAGCGTAAGCGACAACGTGACCCCTCTGCATGAGCACACCTCCTAACCCCTGAAAGGAGGCATCCGTGTACACAACGAACCCGCCACTACTGTTAGGGATGGTGAGCACGGGAGCCGAGGTCAACCTCTCCTTCAGCTCCTGAAAACACACCTCACAGGCATCTGTCCAAGTGAAGGGCACGTCCTTCCAAGTCAATTGTGCCATGGGACACGTGATCTGTGAAAAATTTCTGATGAATCGTCTATAGTAGCCTGCCAGTCCTAGGAAACCGCGAATCTCAGTGACTGAACGCGGTCTCTCCCACCTGAGCACTGCCTCAACCTTGGCTGGGTCCACCGCCAGGCCGTCTCCAGAGATCACATGACCTAAGAAGGTCACCTCCCTCAACCAGAACTCGCACTTGCTGTATTTGGCGTACAGCCTACGTCGTCTCAGTGTGTCCAGAACCATCCGCAAGTGCTGTCCGTGCTGCGTCCGATCTCGAGAATAGATGAGTACATCATCAATGAATACCACCACGAACTGGTCCAAGTACAGTCTCAACACCCGGTTCATCAGGTCCATGAAAGCAGCTGGGGCATTGGTCAGCCCAAACGGCATGACCAAAAACTCGTAGTGTCCGTACCGGGTGCGAAAATCTGTCTTGGAGACGTCTGCCTCCCTGATCCTCAACTGGTGGTATCCAGACCTCAAGTCGATCTTGGAGAACACCGTGGCACCCCGCAACTGGTCAAACAAATCGTCGATCCTCGACAACGGATATCTGTTCTTGATGGTGACCCTATTCAGCTGTCGGTAGTCCACACAAAGGCGTAGGGTACCATTCTTCTTCTTCACAAACAGTACCGGGGCTCCCCAGGGAGACGCACTGGTCCTCACGAAACCCTTTTCCAAAAGGTCCTGCAATTGGGACTTGAGCTCTCGTAGCTCAAGCGGTGCCATCCTGTATGGCGCGGTGGAGATAGGGCTGGTCCCTAGTACTAGTGAGATCTCAAACTCGATCTCACGCTCGGGCGGTAGTCATGGTAACTTGTCTGGGAACACGTCAGGGTACTCTCTGACCACCGGGATGCTCTGGAAGTCTGCCACAAGGCTGGGCTCTGCCACCACACAAGCTAGGAAGCCCTCACACCCCTTGCTCAAAAGCCACGCCGCCTGAAGTGCCGAAATGCACCTGAAGCCTCCGTCCACCGGCTGTCCGTGAAACTCAAAAGAAGGCAACTCCGGCATGGAGAAGACAATCTTCCTCTCAAAACAGTCTACCAAGGCGTGGTAAGCGGACAGCCAGTCCATCCCCATAATTACACCAAAGTCCTCCATCTGTATCATAATCAGGTCAGCTGGCAGGCTATGTCCCCTGACGCTGACCTCGCAATCTGTGTACACCTCCTCAGCTACAAACAGCTGACCACTCGGACCTCTGATTACGAACGGATTCTCTAACAGCGTATAGTCCTGGCCTAAACTAACTGTTAAACTGGCTGCGACAAACGAGTGCGTAGCGCCGGAATCGAAAAGTGTGTAAACGAGTATGCCGGAAACTAAAACCATACCTGCCACCACCGAGCCCGAAGCTCTGGCATCCCTGTGTGTCAGGGCGTTGATACGCCCCTCAGCTCTAGGTGCGGACGAAGCAGCCACACTCTGCGTCGGATGGGCAGGTGCTGGCCGGTATCCTCCTCGTGCCTGGGAATCGTGGCCTCCTGCGCGCCCTCCAGTGCTCTGCGCGGGAAGTATCTGCTGACCTCCTACCCTCGATGGGCAGTCCCTCCTGATGTGGCCCGGCTAGCCACACTGGTAACAGAGGGGAACTCGACTCCCGCCCTCAGTGGGTCCCTGCTGTCGGCTGGGCGGGGGTCCGATGCTGGCGACTGCCCCCTGTTGAGGGCCCCCAAAGGCCACTGATGGCCCTGCAAAACGTGATGGCTCTCTCGCGGACGCCACGTGCCTCCTCTCTCGCCGGCCCTGTGAAAAGTCTGGCTAAAAGGGCCTCTTCCGCCCGCCGTCAGTGTCTCGCGCGGACGGGTTGGTCTCCTCGTAAGTCATGGCTGCCTCCACCACCCTCGAAAACGTAGGCAGCTTCAGGGGTTTGACATACCCCCGAATCGCAGGCCGGAGCCCCTCGGTGAACATCCAAAAGCACTCTTCCTCAGTGGCTACCGCTATCGCCGCAAAGTGGGACAGCTCCAGGAAACGCGTGCGATACGAGCTCACGGTCATCGTCCCTTGGCGGAGAGTGTGGAACTCCCGCCTCCTCTGGTCCTGCCACGTCAATATGGAACGATACCTAACGGAAACGTCTAAGAGCTCATGTCAAAAGATATGTTGTGGTGGCTACTCTAGTTATAGACATGTGAATTGGTTATTTTCCAGTCAGTTGATTCACTTCTCCGGACAACCTTGCTCTGATACCATCTTGTAACGACCAGATTCCCAAGTCCCTACGAGACACGAGAACCGGACCGACTCGACTAATCCCAAGACCTAGTCGTCCAACGAGGAAGTAACCAAAAGAGTAGTAAAATAAACCACATTCAACATGAAATATAACTAGCAGTAACAAAATACAGCAGTAAGAAAAAGAACTACTACAGCATGTACCACCACAATAATAGAACAACATCTATAACATAAGAAGAACTGCGAGTAAAGAAAAGTACAGAGAGTAACAAAAACTACTCACTACAGTGGAACAAAAAGGGCACAAAAGAATAGTGGTAACTCTACTGGACCCTACTCGGCCCAGTGTCCTCTGCAGCCGCTGACCCTGGCTGCTCAACACCTGGTCCTGAAAAGTAACGAGTGTAACACGTCAGCGAAACGCTGAGTAGAGTGGCAGCTAAACTAAAGCAGCAGTAAAGTGTACAGTAGCTATTTTATTTTCTTTCTTCCTTTATTTACGTCTTTCTATTGTTTCACAATTTATCTATTTCTCAGATCCTTCACTTGATCTCGAATGTTCCTCATGGGAACGATCTTGATTGCAGTCTTTTCCGAACAGTAGAAGTAACACGTGGTGCTCTCCTAGCCGGGAGAGTCCCCCGTGGTGATCCTACTCTCAGTCAACCACCCCAAGGCTCTGACAGACGTAACGGTGACTACGGCACGCGCGATAAACGCACGGGTAGCTAACCCGCACTGGCACGCGGTCAGTCGTTTCCGTTAACGGGTGCGCCCAAAGCACAGCATGGAACCAGTATAGGGCAGAACCCTCTCAGTAACAGGGGTCCAACCCCTCCACAGTAACCAAACAGGAACCTTTCCCCTCCACAGTCCGCGCACCCTCGCCTGACTACCCTGGTTTGCCCAGTGGGCCTAACAAGTCGGTGTAGGTGAGCTAGCAGAACCCCGGGGCCCGTGGGGTAGCTAGTACTCACCCTACACTAGTAGCTCTCTTCGGTACTGCGTACACAAGGGCCAGCAAGTCGATACAAAGTGGCCAGACCTAACCCCGGGTCCCTGGGGCGGCTAGCTCCGCTCTGCACTAAACAGGGGGACAGTCGCTCTCCTTGGTACTCCGTACGCAAGGGTCAGCTCACTTCCCCAATTCTATTCCATTCACTTTCCAGGAGTTCTACTCCTAATTCCCCGTAGGGTTCCACCTCTTTTAACTCAGCATATTCAGGTTTCACCTTTCCAATTTCACGTTCATACAACCCATATTCTCAATCATGTTCATTTATTCATAACAGGCAGCTACTAAACCAATTTACAGGTAGCTATTATTTCCTTTCCACATTTTCCAAGACTGCAATATGTATATTCATTTCACTAGTTTTTCGGCCCTAGGATTCATGCCGTACCCTAGGATCTATCATTCAATCTAGTTTTCTGGCCTTAGAATTCATGCAATACCCTAGGATCTATCATTCAATCTGGTTTCTCATTCCTAGGATTCATGCAATGCCCTAGGTTCTATTAATTGTTCCATAATTGTAACAAATTATGTTAATAATTTCTAAACCACTCTACCAGCTACAACGGAGGTAATGGGGGTGTGGTCGGAAATCCCGCGCGCCTCCACAGCCCTCGAGAGTGTAATGGAACGGGGTCCTAACACAAGGATCAAACACAAAGAGTTTCTCAGAACAATATATAATTACTGTAAACGGGTAGAGGATTTTATCCCGAAAAGAACGCAACTCGAAACGCGGAAAACGAACTCCGAACGGGCCCTAAACGGGTCGAAAACAACGAAACAGTCCAAAATCAGACGTCTGGAACCTCTTCTAGACGTCTTAAAAAGTGGCTCAGAGGATACCTTCGCTCTGTGTAGTCTCTCAGACGTCCAGAAGCCTGCGGGGGGGTCTGGCCTAGTTCCCAGACGTCCGATGGTCACCCCGGACGTCTGGAAGTCCTTCCAGTCGTCTGGCACTGCGGCCAGACGTTTGATTTGCGTTGGATGCGAATCTTAGAACCTGCACGTACCCACTCCTCGTGCTCAGTACGGACGGTCGTAGAAAAGGAAGAAGGACGAAAAAACTTACTTACCAGACGTCTGGACAGTCCTCCAGACGTCTTCACCGTCGTCTGGTTGGAATCTCAGACGTCTGATTCTGGAAAAATTTCCAGAATCAGAGCTCGACTCGCCCTCCGCCCGTGACGCACGGCCGCACCGCGCCTCGTCCGCCTGCTGCTCGAGCTGCAGTAGCCCTCCAACGACGATCCACGCCCGCGGCTCCCCCACCGGTCGGCTCTAGCTGCCCCGGCGAGCTCGAGTCCTCACGGCCAAGCGTCTCCTCCCTCGCGTGACACCTCCTCCCCCGACTCGCTGCAGCTACCGCTGCCGCCGCTCGCTCGCACTCGCACTCCGGCTGGAAGAGGAAGAAGAAGGGAGCGGAGGAGATGAGAGTGAGGGAGAGGGCGAGGGCTCTTTTTAAAGCCGTGTAGGGAGAGAGAGAGAAAGAGAGCAGCGCCTGCGGAGGAGAGAGGGGAAAAGGGGGCATCGCAGGTCTGCGCACGCAGGCGCGTAGACGAAAACCTGCCGCAGAAAATTAAATCCCAGACGTTTGGAAGGGGTTCCAGACGTCTGGGCCAGCTCCCAGACGTCTTAAAAGACGTTTCAAAGCTGCGTTCGTAACAGAGGGGTCCATGGGCAGGGCGTTGGGGAAGGAACCCTAACCCTAGAGGTGGTGGAGGCCATGAGAGGGGGTCAAGGAGGAGGTGGCGCTTAAGGGAAAGTGGGTAGTTGAGGATGCGGAGCTCGTCGTTGGAGTGTGGAGGTTCGGAGTCAAGGGAGTTGTTGTTGGTGTCGTCGGAGGAGTCATGGGGGTCAAAGAGCTGGAGGGGGTCGGAGGGAGGGAGGGGGAGAGGGAGGAGGGGGGGATAGAGGTTTCCATGGATGGGCGTTGGGGAAGGAACCCTAACCCTAGAGGTGGTGGAGTCTGAGAGCTCTTGAAGAAGGAGAGCGGGTGGATGAATGGGGACAAGGATGCGAGAGTGGGAAGGAATTCGACGGGGTAAGGTAGCGTCGTCTTTCTTGGAGATGAAATGAGGAGTTAGGTTGTTTGAGGTGAGGGATAAAGGTGTGATGAATATGACGATCGTAGTAGGATGAATATATAAATTTTCCTATTTTTTTAAATTTTATTTAACGTTTTTCGTTGGATTTCACGAAGCAGGAGCATACAGCCTTAATAGAGTAACTTTATAGGGACATATATGTACATATCAAAAATATAAGAATATATACATCCTATTAAAAATTTACAATGATATATATATATAACAACCCTCCAAAAAATACTTACTTGTCATATATCTTATTCTTCGTTTATAATCTACATTTATCTATTGATTCGATGTGAACATCGGTACTATTGCATCACTATTTATGTCGAATCATCTTTATTTTTTATTTTTTTTAATTTTTTCTTATCTTACTTACTATTAAACATGTATGCCTATTTTAAATTTTATCTTTGCTATCAATTTTTTCATCTTGTATTCTATTTATTAGAAATCAATATTAATATAATTTTACAAAAGTATAAAATAATATAACGTTGATATATAATATTAGTGATCAATATCCAAACTAAAAACTAATAATATGACGTCATATAATAAAGTACGGTGATAATTAATATAACATTTTATTTATGTTTCTTGTAGACCATAGGAATGTAAGGGCACTGCAAAGGGAATTGTACAATGCCACTGATAATTAGTATAATATTTTATATTTATTCTGGACCATAAGAGTATAATAGCTGTATGGTTGGACGTCACTTCCGGGACAAGAAGTTTCTGTTCAATCTATGATACTGTAGGTTTGGGGCAGCTACAGTAGCTGCTCCTGTTGATTTTTTTAGCTGCTACAGTGTAAATTCTCTCTCAGTCTACCCTCTCATTTCTACTTTTTTTTATTTTATTTTATTTTTCTTGCATATGCTGCATCACGTACATTCATTTCAAATTTTACTTTTATTATTAATTCTTTTATCTTATTTATTTATTTTTGTCATAGATAAATATCAAATATATTTTTATAAGAATATAAAATAATATATATATCAAATTAGGTAATATAAATTCAATTTATGATATCAGTTGAAAATTAAAACTCACCAAGAAATATATTTTACAATGTGTAATATATTTTACTTTTCGATAGATGTTTACTTTTTTCTATCAATCGAAAATCAAGATATATTAGGTAATACATTTTGTGATGCATGATGTGTTGGTAATATACTTTGTAATGCACGATGTGTTAGTTTTTCACTAATCAAAAATCAAGATGTACTAATTAAAAATCATATTAAACTTTCATATGATTAACTTTTACATTCTCGAAGTGATGGACTTTTACACTCCCGTAATAATGCACAAGTTAAAAACTAATTCTTGAGATGAGTGTTTGTTCATAGCAAATCTAAATAATAAATATTATGGATTTTTCATATTATATTTGAAATATGTCTCACTAATATAAAAAAAAAAATTCAATTTTGTAATGTGATCATAAATATTAAGGCACGTGACCCTTAGACTCCCTCCGCAAGCAACACCTAGTCTTCTCCCTTCCACAACCTTCAAAGATCGCCTTGATCGAGCTCTCGATTGGCTTCCACTTGTCGATCGCCTCACCCTCCCTCCACCACCACTACTCGGTTTCCCTCTTCACTGATCTCACTCTCCCGTGCTTCTCGAGGCCAAGTTCACTCATCCAACACTTCCATGCCGTGGCTCCACCACTCCCCTTGACTCCTCCGACAACTTACCTCTGAGTCTTCGACCTCCCTTTTTCTTTTGGCTTTGGCTTTAGCAGGGAGTTCCCGACGTCTTTCTCAACCATTTGGAGCTCGTACTCCTTCTTCCTCTTCAATTTGCTTCAGCGGGGGACTACATACGATCGGGACTTCGTCGGATCTTCTTTGACTGTGGATCTTACCCATATCTTACTGGTGCAAATTGCTAAAGCTTCTTTAGTGAAATGTCTATCATTTTATGACGTAAAATAATCATTGATTTGCTGTATCTTACTTGTAAAGATATTTTCTTTAATTTTTATTTCTATTTTCTTATTTAAATTTCTACCTTTTGATTTCCTTATTTGAAATTCCTTTATTTCTCATAAGATGGGAAGTAGTGTCCTCCATCCTTACCATGGAAGAAATTTAAGTGCCCTTCTCTCTTTCCTTCAGGAGGTTGATATTTTTGTAATCATTTTATTCCCGTTAACGTAAATTTTACGTTAAAAGAAATTATTAAGGTGCATGGACAACATATATATATATATATATATATATATATATATGTAATTTAAAATTATAAAATATTGTTTACCTAGAGATTGGTAACGTCGTAATAAAACAGTTTGTTTCAAAGGAGATATCGGATTCAACGCATGGGAAATTATTAATTCTTATAGATTGTACTTTAGTATGGAAATAATTACGTGGGCTGTAGATCCTCTACAATGCCAGGAGTTACAGCATATATATTAAACATTGAAGTACTGTTTATCGACATCGCGTACTTTAAACTAGAAAATGTGCTTTCGAAAAATAAAATATGCTAATTAATTACATAGCCTAGACAACCGTTTTGGTGGATGCAAGAAGCCTGTTGATTTTCAAGAAATTGTATAGATTATATTTTGATGACATCAATAGTTTCTATTTTTTTGAAACAACACTACTGTAAAAAATGACAACTACGTAATGCTAATATAACCACTGCGCCACATTAACTTAGAGATTAAACAAAATTATTCAATCCTATAAAAACAACTTTAATGGATGCCGCAAGCCTTTTGATTTGACAGGACTCTTGAGCTTTATTGCTTGGATTTTTCTGAATTTTTATAGATTGTACTTTGGTATAAAAGTTTCTCAAGTATATTTAATCTGTCGTTAGGGGTGGATTTTAATGTGCCAACCCAAATAATCTATCAAATTATTAAAAATGAGTAATTTTATTTAAGTTATTTATATTTTGGGTTTAAATTATAAAATTTATATAAATTTTAGATTTATCAATAACTTTAGCATATGTAATCTAAATCACTCAAATAACCTAAACTCTTGAATTGAGCAACCCATGGGTTGCACCAACCCATATGATCTGATTGCAAATATAGATTTATATATGATATTGATATGATTTTTTAGGAATATTTTTTTATAATTGTAAATGATATTTAATTTTTAATAAGATAGATAAAGTATTTATTTACTATTATATTATAAAGTATTTCACAAAAAATCCTCATTTATTAATAAATATGTATAAAATTTAAGTTTTACTTAACCCAAACTATACCTAATTAAATTGACTTAAACCCATCTAATTTGATTGAATTTGAGATGATTATTTTGTCAACTCAAATCAAATAATTTAAATCCATCTAAAGTAACCGAACTGCTACCCTTATTCATAATTTTGGTAAAATAGAAAAAATTAAATATCAATCATGACCCTCCCCTTACTAAAAATAAAAATGCACAAGCCTAGGAGTGCAACCCACGGTGGAATTTGTGCTTTCGTGGCCATCCAATGGTAGGAGCTAATTGCGTAGGAACCATCCTTAGGGTTGGGAAGCTCGTTGGATAGTTTAGTCATGTCACTTAAATAAAAATAATAGTTCTTCAATTTGAATCTTAACTAATTTAGATAATTTTATAAATTATTTATCTCCACCCAAAATGAACATTATTTGAGAGGTGAGGAGACCACCTCCCATAATCTTAATACATTATCAATTTATTTCCTATTATTGATTCTCCAGACAGATGCTCGAAATATTATATGTGAAACGTAAATATTTTTTTCATGGCGAAAATTAGATAAAGAAACGGTGCGTACGTGTACGTGCATTAGCCTGGGGGCTTAACATTAGAATCTTTTTCCACGAATGCGCATAAAAGTTCACTCATCCCTCGAAGTTTACGTATAAATATGTGATATTTGTTAAATTTTGAATCGAACATCATTTGTAATTGAAATATAATATTTAAAAATTTTAATTTTAAACTAAATATCATCGTGATATTCTTAAAATAAGTATCACCATTGACATCTACTTTTTAAAGGACACGATTAAGATTCGTCTTGTAATTTCTTCAATTATAAAGACCCTTTTTGAAAAGTTACCTAAAGAGGAAGGAAAACATTTTGCTTCTCTCCTCCTATTAATAAAGATCACGTATTCCATGAGTCCCTAACATATCTTGTAATTGGGACGTGTCACGTGCTTACGTGAGTGTGTGCGTGATTCGATGTATAAAATGATGTCCACTTGTCGGTTCAAGGAGGAAAGAAGGGGAGGATAGATTGAGATGAGTTGGCAAAGGGCGTGGGCGACGCCTCGCTGTTCCTACCCCGATCTCCGTAACGTGCAGAGGGTAACTCTCCGACTCCCTTCAACGTCGTTTAACTCAACCACCACCTCTCCAAGAGGTGGGCGGCGGGCCCCGCGCTGACGCAGACGAGGCGCGTGCCTCCGAACGGGCAACCAACAACAGCACACGGCTACAGCGACAACTACAAATGCCAGAGGAGGAGGAGGAGGAGGAAGAGGAGGAGGAGGAGGAGGAGAGAAGGATCCCAAACCAAACGCCTCCAGACCGAGTCCTTCCCCCACGGCAAAGTCAAACTCAAACTCCACCTCCTTCACGTTGGCTCTGTGATCACCACCAACACCAGAAGGAGAAGAAGAAGAACGGCCTCTTCTGCCCTCTGCTGCAGCTCCCCCGATAGGTGAGATTCGATTCGATTCGATTCCATTCCATTCCATTCCCTTCCCTTCCCTTCCCTTCCCTTCATGGAAGAATGCGAGATGTAGCCGATATTTCTGAAACAAGTGGTAAAACACTTGAACAATTATTCCCCATCTCACATCTAGTTTGTTTTTTTTGTTTTTTTTTCTTTTCTTCTTCTTTCTTCTCTACATCATCGTCGACTGGGTGAGGTCCTTGGTTGACCAAACCCTTTTCATGCCATCCTAAGACCTCTCTCTCTATTCGATGCAACCTTTCCTCGTCAGTCCCGCGCTTACGCCCCAAGGATAAAGTATATTTGTATTCTCTAAGCCAATTATGACGGAAAACTCGCTCCGCGTCCCCCACCAAAAGCTGATGAAAAGCATGGAGCAAATCCCCAGGCCGTTGGGCTTCTAACCCCACGCGAGGGCGTCTAAGGGCCATTGGATCAGGACTTGGATTCCAATATTCAATTTCCCCCATCGAGCCCTTCCAAGATTCAGTTAGTGCCGTTTGGTTGGGGGAATTGCCCACCCCCCCCAATTCCTCGTTTGGTGCCGTTGATTCCGAAACCGCACCATTCCGGAATTTAGGGTGCAATTCCGGTTTTTCGCTATTTCGTACCCCTTCCGTTAATTTCGCTTACTTCCTCTTTTCAACTAATTTTTGTCCTTATTCCAACAAACAAACACCTCAAGTGGAATAAAGCTCCCTAATTTCTTTGATAAGGAAGCAAATCCAACCAAACACTAAAACTCCTTGATTCCTTAATACATTCTAATTTTTATTTCTCTTAATAATTCCATGTGCCAAATGCCACCTTAAGGAGGAGAGGCCAACCCACGGTAACAAAGATAAATACGAGCTTGTTTTATAGCAAGAGTAATTATTGCACCTAGTGTAGTACACCCATAACCAAGGGAGAGGTAAAGGAGAGGGAGGAAGTTCAATCAATCATTCGATGGTGCTTTTGCAGTCCAAACTAAGTATTACTTGAATCACTCACGTTCACAAGGCGGAGCCTTTCTGGATCCTTGTCTTGCATTGCATTTGTGCAATTGCTTTTTTCCTCTCTTTACTTGCTCTCTTCTTCAGTGTTGCGGTCAGGCTGTAGTAATTCTTGTTTCTTGCAGAAATACCTTCAGATCATGAGGAGGAGTTTTGCCGTACACATGAGAACAGAGTTTGCAAATAGCTTGTGCGATCGCAATGTTGGATGGTGAATAACTGATATACACCACGGTAGATGACCCAATAAGAAAGCACCCCAATTTTATTTGAAGAAATTTGGGTAGTACCCCAACTCCAACATTTTTGAAGTTTAAAATGAGGAACAATGTAAAGCTTAATGGACTAGTTAATCGTGCTTGCATTTGTAAGGGCCATGGCTTGGATCCAATCTCAAATTAGAAATTTTGTTTTGTACACCGTAATTGCAACACATGCGTTGTTACTGCTAAGCATGCTTTTTAAAAGCCTGTTTCTATTTGATGAAGAGCATGTTTGGTTGAGGCTGTTACACATATTGAAGAGTGGATACTTGCAGTGTCAGCATTGTTGCTTTTGTCCATGTTGTTGTCCTAATAATGGCTAGGATGACTAAGTTTGGGTTGCCCAAACATTCATAAACAAAAGATTGGTTAGTTCTTTAAATTCTCATTGTGTATCGTAAGCCAGACCCTTGCCCTTCCATGCTATGTCATTCAAATGGCAGTTATACCCAGATTTTTTTAGCATTGAAAATTCTCTGATCTTCCTTTCAGATCTTCCACTCTTCGCCATGTATGTGAGGCACAATCCTTCGAGGAAAAGCAGCATCTGCATTGGAGGAAATGGAAATAAAAGTAGTAGAAGCTGTGGCTGTCCCTTTGCCAAAGCCCTCTTTCTCATTGTCATTCCAATTTGTGTGATTTATTTATTGATGCAAGGTAAATATTAGTAAAGAAAAATGTTTTTCCCCCCTCTCTGCTTACGTGCTTAAAATTGCCTCAGGCTCCTTACAGTTCAAACTCTATATTTCTCTTTGTTATAAACTCTATCTTAACTGTTAATTCAGATGATTGACTTCAGTTTCATTTAAAGATGCTGGACTTCAACTTCTCAATCTACCTCTTCGTCTCTTGAATTGCAAAGTCGTGGAAACTTTGCATAAATTTCTCCATTTTATTGCATTTTAAAGCAACTCCTAAGCTCTAGGTTTCTTTCCTCATTAGTTTCACCCCTCTATCTTGAAAAATTACTTTCTTTCAGTGATGTAACTGCTGCCTCTTTCAATGCTTATGCTTGGTTTTAGCATAAAATTTTTGTTGTTTCCAGCAACTTGGCGTGTCATACTAGTGGTCTAGTGGTGCAAGCCGACATCAAAAAAACCAAGTTATAATATGTTTGGTCACACAATAAAACACATTACAGTGTAATAAGAGCTTCATTAGGCAATATTTGTTCACCTATTTCCGGTATAATAACCTTCAACTACAAAGCTTTCTCAGTTTTTTTTAACAGAAAAAATAATTGCATATTTGGTGCCATGGCAATTTCGAACAAGGTAGATCTTGGAAATGTGGGGGCTGTATATGCAATAACTAAAAAATGTGCATGCTACTGCCAACAGCAATAAATGACTGGTTTTTCATAAGGTAGTTTTAACCACATTGGAATCTGCCCAGTGATGTTGATCATATTACAATTATAGTAGGAAACAAAATTTCATGTTGATTGGGGTTCTCTGACCTGTTCGTATAAATATGCAAATTATACTTGCTTTGGAATTGTCCATTTTGTAATAAACCTGTTTTGAGATAAAATTTTCAAATTGCTTGAAATTTTGATTTTCTTCCAGTTTGTACAAAAATAATTCAAATCCTTGATGGGGTTTTGGAAGTGTTTGACATTTTTTATGTGAAGAAAGTTTAGTGTTATCTATGCTAGTTGCACATGAACTTATATGATTAAGTGTGTGGGCTGTCAAGGTCTGGCATGAAAGATCGGGAGAATCCAACTCCAAGTAGCATGCAAGTACATGTCTTTATGATCATGAAAAGAAGTTCTTGGTATATGCAATATGCATCTTTTGTGTGAGGCTGAATTGAAGCAACCCAAGAAATGTTAAAGTAAATTACATACCACATGCATGAGGGTGTGGGTTATAGAGCGTGAAAATATGTCACTATGAGATGAGTATAGGAAAATTTAACTATGTATGCAATTCCCATTAAACATAAAAATATTTAGTATAGAAATGAACTGTGATGATAATACAAGAAATGTAAAACTATGTTACCTTTATAAATCGTGAATGTTTCCGCTAAAAAAAATAATAATTATCTTCAAGTGTATGAATGGATTGGTAAGCATGTGCGGATTGTGTGTAATAGGCCCATGCACCTTAGGTCTGAGTAGATAGATGATACTTGATATTTCAAATTAGGCAGGTTTTGAGAAACTTACCAATGATCACATCCTTGTCACACACATTAAGTGGGGTCGGCCATAGGAATTCTTTGCATCCATTTTAATATATTTCTAGACTTAAATTAAAGTAATTGAGATAATGCTTAGTAGTTTCTTTCCAACATTTCTTTGGCCCTCCCACCTCCTCCTAGGGGGTTCATATTTGCATAAAAGAGCTAAACAAGAAGGTGACATATTCCACCATCAAAGTAAATGATCAATATCTTGTTCTTTCATATGGTAGTCAACCTGGTATTCGCTGAATTACATCCAATGAATTGAATGACCTCTTGCCATGCGATATTGATGAAATTCCAGCAACTTCTTCCTTGCTATGTGATCAGCACAATATGATTGCTCTCTGGCATCCTTGTTTTCGACTACAATGGCAGCAAGAGCTTCTTTCTTCAAGGAATCATCAATCTAGTTCTCAAAAGGCTTCTTCTCTCTAGTATGATGGTCTAGGATCTATTCCAAGTCTTGTGCCTTCTAAAGGTTCTATTGTACTTTTTGTTATAAACAGATTTCAATCCTAAAACAGGTTTTGATCCAGGTAAGTGTTATAAGGAAGTTGGTCGATTACCCTAATTGATTCTTTCCCTCTTCACTGAATAATTTCAACAATGACCAGTTAAAAAAGTTTTTACTCTAACTAAAGCTTCCATTTGACTGGTTGATTAAATTTCAACTAGTTGGGCCCAAAAATAAGGTTCTATCTAATCAGTGTTGATCTAGACAAATTTTGTTTTCTTGAGATAAAAACATGATTCATGCTATGTACTCAAGCAATAACGCATAAGCAAACATAATACTTGTTCATAAAGCATGATTCAAAGCAAGTATAGGTTCTAGAGTACTTCAAATAATCACATAAGTTTTAAATATTATTACATGCCATAATGTTAGAATTAGGAAAGAGATATTTTAGGATTAGTTAAATTAGGAAAATTTTGTTTTGTTTTATCTCTTTTTATTTTGTAGGGATTTGATTTGATTATGATTTGACTTGATTGAATTTGTTTCTAAATTTAGCTAGTAGAATTAGGATTGCCTTTGTAATTCCCTCTATATATAAAGATGGGTTAGGGATTATTCTTGTCATTCAATCTCATTTCAATAAAATATATTTCCAAGTTCTTTGACATGGAATCAAAGCGAGAACAGTTCTAGGGAATTTCCTAGACCACCAACCCTCTCTCTTGCGTGTGGTCTCCTCCACGTGTTATCCTCTCTACGCCTGCCATCATTGCACTTCATCTTTGTCCTACAGCACACACATGTGTAAGACTATTTACCCATTTCAAAGTTGCACTGGGTCTTCTTCCTTCGTGTGTAAGCCATGCGTGTGCTATCCTTTCCAATTTACTTCCATAGAACTAGAGTATCTATGGTCTCTCCTAAGGAACGACACCTCTATTGCTCCCATGGTTGCAACCCCTGCGGTTTCTTCATACCAAGATGTTGGAACTTCTAATCCAACATCTGGCTTCTCGGTTAAAGTTGATGACTGATGGGGACTTTAAGCAAGGCTCTCCCAACTCTACCACTACGTGCTTGGGAACGTTTTCCTAAGTGTGGTCGCTACTACTACTACTGCGATCATTTTATGTGTGATTGCTACTACTGGTAAGACCATTGTGTATATAAGGCTGCTACTTCTGCTTTAGCCCTACATCTATTGTCTTTGGCCACTACAGTTATTGCATTTTGTTGCTACTCTATTACAGCATTGAGTGGTTTGTAAAATTAGGGTTTTAGTCGTTGCAACGCACAAAAATTAGTTCGCTTTTAAAATTTATAACCTAGATAATGGAGTATCTAGGATTATCCAAGGAGTCAATTTTTGCAATTTCAGATCTCTCACTTGAAAAATAGGAAAACAACTTTCTTTTTAATATTTTTGAATATATGATTTTTGTTTGATTTTGAAATAATGGGCACTTGCAAAGTTGATGGCGTGAAAGCGATCTACACCTAATTCACTAAACTATTACTAAGGTGACAAGTATAGCCTCTCTTTAAGCTCACCCTAGGCATGTGAAGGCCTAAGAGTAATTAGCGAGAGGAGGTGAAAAAGTGCTAGAACAACAAACATAAAAATTACGATAAAATTGGAAAGAAGGCAACTTTGATTTGTTGGAAATGCGTTTTACAAAAACTTGTAGAGGAATGCTTCTACTTGAATTGGAAAATACAAAAGCAATAAAAACACAAATGCTATGATGGTAATGGTGAAGAAGAGTCTTCTTGCTCCAAGCCTAGTAGCTCCTTGGCTTGAAAAGAAGAATTTCTTCTTCTTCTTCCTTGAACAGCTTCGCCAAAATGGTGTCTTCCTCTTTGGCAAGCCCTAGGGGAGGGTGTGCCCTTGCTCCTCTAAGGGTGGACGTCTACCGTAGATTCTTCTCCTCTGCCTGGCCGTCCTCCTTGAATGAAAAAGGTCCTTCTCCTTGGCGTGGCACAAGAAGAGTGGAGAGGAAGAAGGCACCAAGGGGGCGGGTGTGTTGCCCCCCTTAATCTTCTTCTCTCCTCCTTCTTCTTGGCCGTGAGTTGTAGGTGGGTGTAGGGTAGAAATTAACTGAGGGAGGATGATTTTTTTGGTGGTATATGGTGGGTATATATAGAGGTAGAGAGGGAGGTAGTAGGCGTGGACATGTGGAGGGCTAGGATAGGTTTTAGGAGGTGGTTAAGGGGTGGTTTTAGAGATCTAGGGTGTAGGATGGGTGGCGCCACCTTAAAGGATGTGGTGATGGTGGTGGAGAGACACCATAGGTTGACGCCAACCATGGAGAGGTGCCATGGTTTTGGTGCCAACTATGGGGGCTTCTAGAAGGTGTGTATGTGTATGGTGGATAAGGGTTGTAGGGGTAGGTGTATGGTGGAGATTGATGGGTTTTTGGAGGGAAAAATGGTGGTGCCAAAAGGAGGTGGTTATGGTGGTTTTGGCACCACCTTCTTGGTGGCTTTTGGTGGTAGACATGGGGTGAAGAGGTGTGGTTGAGTTGGCGCCAAGTAGGGTAGCTTATGTGGAGCTTAGGTGGACTTGAAGTGGAGGCTTATGAAGGTGGAGTTAGGGTTAGCTTAGGTGGATGACCAAGGAGTGGAGAACTTAGCTAAGCTAGCTAAACTAGCTTAGTTAGTAGATGAGTATGGGAGAGGTAGGAGGAATTAGGGTTTTGAGAAGAAGAGCTGAAGGAGAGCTATCTGGAGCTGCATAGGGGATAATAGCTGCTGAAGAAGATGGCAAGGAGCTACTTTAGCTGGCTTAGCTTGCTAGTTCTTTGCTAGTTGCTAAGCCAAGCTAAAGTAATCTGGCTTCTGTTAAGGTATGCTGAGGTGAGTTGGGTTTGATCTTCCCGGGGAGGACCTAGCTAGTTGGAGTAGCTGAGGTAGCTTAGCTCAAATAAGTTGAGCTAAGTGGAGCCCTCGAGAGATGGACTTGAGTTAGCTTTGTTGGTGCTAGAGCACCACGATCGTTTATTTTGCTGATAAAAAAATATGTGTTATTTAACATTTGCATTTGAAGTCTTAGATTTCAGGTTAATTGCAAATGGAGACGTGTTTAGACGGAGTTCGAGCTTGCATCCATGGCGGATTGGAAGAGCTTGACAGAGGAAGAGTTTCGCGAGAAGCAAAAGCTTGAAGAAGGAAGTAGATGAAGAATATGATAGATTTCCTTTCTTATTCAATGTACTTTATTCTTTTGTTGCTCTTTATTTTATTTCTTAGTAGCATGTTAAAGAGCCTCAAAGAATCCTTAAAGTAGTCTTAGGAACACTTGCACAACCCTAGGATACTTAGGTTTTCTGTAGAGAACTTAGAAAATCAAAATAGGATTCTGACAGCCTAATCAGACGTCTAATATGGAAATCAGACGTCTGATAGTAACTTTTAAGACGTTTGACTTTGACTCAGACGTCCAATAACTTAGGCTAGACTTAGTTGGTTCTGTCTGTTGAAATCAGACATCCAGACCTTAGTTCAAGCGTCTTAGAAGACGTCTGATGATTGTGTCAGACGTCCAATTAGTGGAACGTTGGCTACCAAAGTAAACATTGAGGAAAATAACCGTTAGGCTTCTATCAGACGTATGTAGAGGACCTCAAATGTTTGATATGTGACTGTTGAGCCTCGACTAACCTAATATAACTGTTTGGACCTTGGGAAATCCATTCTCGCAGTACAATAGGTTTCTAGACGTCCAAACCTAGTACCAGACATCTTATACGTCGTCTGATGGCCGTACACTAGAACCGTGGTTAGGTTTAATCAAAGTCAAGAAGGAACCCGCTTAGAATCAGACGTCTGACTTAGTTCTTAGACGTCTTAAACTAGTTTTCCAAACGTTGATACTTGGACCTGACGTGTGATGACCCTATCAGAATTATAAATGATTCTGATTACGACCTATTTTGCCTTGGGTTCAACCCCAACGGTTATGGAAGCCTTTTAAGGCCTTCCAGAGCCTTCCTAGGCATTCTATAAATAGATGACCCTTGCCTTGTGAAAACACACTCAAGCAGCACATTTCCACATCTATTTGTGTTCAAAACACTTTAGAAGATCTTGCTCTCCATTTCACCGTTCCACATCTTGAGAGCTTTCTTCTCGCTGCACTCCCACTCTCCCTTCGCAATTACAAGAGCGACGAAGTGCTGAAGCGTAATTCACGCATCCATGTCTTTCATCAACACGCTTCCAACAAAGGGAAGTATTTTTACCTATAGTAGCTAGGTTAATCTTTGTTAGTTCTATACGTTGTTTTGTAATTTATCTTTGTAATTGTGTTGGGTATTCGCTTTGTGAATTCCTGCCTCCTTTGTGAGACAAAATCCTTCTTGTGAAGAGGAGGGGTTGAGGAACGCTACCCTCGTACGAGTAGCGTGGTTGTAATAGATGTTGAACTACCCTCGTTAAAGTAGTTCGTTAGTGGATTTGATCGACTTTGTCGATCGGGAAATCCTAACTTGAAAGGGTTAGGTGGTGATTTTTACTCGATTTGGATTTTCACCTAAAAATCTTTGTGTACTTGTATGTAATTGCTTTTGTGAGATTGTTATTTATTTTAATTTCACATTTTATTACGTCATGCATATCTCACCCCCTCTCGTGGGGATTTACAGGCCTGAGCTAGGGTGAAGTCATCTTCAGCTGGCTTGAGTTAAGCAGAGCTAGAGGTAGCTGGACCTGAGCTGAGGTGGACTCCAGTCAACTTAGTTGAGCTAGTTAGAGCTCCCAGTGAACTGATTGGAGCTAAAATGAGCTAGACTCAACTAAGCTGAGTTGGATGTGAGCTTACTTGAGCTAGAGTGAGCTAAGATGAGCTATCTTGAGCTACCATTCAACTGAGATGAGCTGAATGGAGCTAGGATGAGCTAACCCTAGTTCAAGTGAGCTGGTATCCAGCTATGATGAGCTGGATGAGTCCCAACTGGTTTGAGTTACTCTTTCACCTGTTGTCTTCCTGAGTATTAAAGTGCTGGGGATCTGATTATCTGTTTAACCCTAACACTCAAACAAACACATCAAAAAGACAATAAAATGTATAATGCATGACTAACCTAATTTATGCTTAATGTAGCCCAAAAATCCATTTGCAGAGTTAAAATCCTAAGAGCTAGATCTGATTTAAGGAATAAGAATAATGCTAAACTGATGTTTATCAAGCATATAGTACTTTATGGCGACTACTACTTTTGCTACAGTTTGCATTGCTATTTGCTCCTCTGGATATCTACATTAAGGGAGAGTTCTTATTTTGCTGTGCCTCCTTTAATTTGGACTTAATACGCTCCAACTTGAGGGGAGTGTTAGAGAATTAGGAAAGAAATATTTTGGGATTAGTCAAATTAGGCAAAATTTATTCTTTTTTTAATCTTCTATTTTGTAGGGATTTTCTTTGATTGAGTTTGTTTCTAAATTTAGTTCGTTGGATTATGATTGCCTATGTAGTTTCTTCTCTATATAAAGAGGGTTTAAGGATTGCTCTTGTCATTCAATCTCATTCCAATAAAATTTATTTCCAAATTCTTCAACAATTATTACATGCCATAATGTGCATTGCAAGATAGAAATAAACTAAGCAACTAGAGCAACTAAATAGATGCTAGATAGTCTTCATATTTCTTCATCTTCTCCTTCCTCTATCTCTTCCTCATTGAATAATGTGATAGGTCCTTCTTGACGGTGCCCTTAGTTGATGACCCAACGCATAGTTTTCAAGTCTTTGAGTCACTTCATTCATAAAGTATAAGTGATAGCCTTCTTCATGTGTTAGAAAATAAATGAGAATCCAATTAGTTAGTTATCTTACTTATTTTGGTTCGTGTTATTTTTAATAACTTGGTGTGTTTTCCCTTATTGAACCAAACCCTCTCTCTTTATAAAGAGGGGCTTAGCTGGGTTATTGAATAAGAAAAATCATTCATTTAAAATTTTAACTTGGTATCAAAGCAACGATCCTAGATCGGTGCTCTGGTATCCCACCCGTATAAAGTCTCCATACCCCTCCACCCTAACCCTTCTCTCCCTCTTCTCTCTTAGAGGCAACACCCTTTTGTCGCCGTCATCATCGTCGACAAGGGGAGCAGTAGCAGCGCCGCCACCTTAGTGGTAATAGCAGACCCACTACCGCTGTCACCACCTGTAGGTGGTTGGGTAGCCCCTTGCATCAACGAGGGAAGGGTCCTAGGCACCTTGGGTGATGCCACTAGGGGGCTCCCTCATGCCCTATTGCGCGCCTATGCCTGATTCATGAGACTTTGGTGGTCCTCTTCTTGATTTCCAGGAGTCCATTGTCTTGGATTTCATGATTGATCACCATTTATCTGATGAAGTTTCAAATCTGAAAATATAATTTCAGATCTCTTCTCTTGGTTCCTTGGTACCTTTGTCCCTGTTAGGAACAATGTCATCAGAAGGATTAAAGATGGCGTTGGTTACCGCTATTTCGACAGGACAGTGGAGTATGCAGGCTTGATGCATTGAGAGATGGCAGGAGTCACCATGTTGCAGGATGGCTGGTTGGATCTAGAGCTTCACAACATCTTTGTGGCAATCATAGTTATTTCTGGTCGCTTAGTTCAGTTGCACCAGGGAGAACAATGCAGGTTGCTGACGGTAAACATGCTTCCATTGTTGGTAAGGGGGAGGTGTCTATAACACCCACTTTGCGGCTGCCAAGAGCATTACATGCACTTGACTTTCCAATAAGTCTATTTTCGATAAGTAGAATTACAAAGGAACTTAACTGCAAGGTTATTTTTGATGATGTTGGATGTATCGTCTAGAATAAGTTCACAAGGAAGACCATTGTCAAAAGCACAGAGGAAAATGGCATATATCATCTTGGGTAGGAGTCGTTTATAAGAGTCGGCAAGTATGATGGTAGGAGTGCTTTGCAGTAGCACGTTGATTTTGGTCACTTATCTCTAGATCGTCTCAGGAGAGTGACTCCACATATCTTTCCTACCACTACTATTTAAATGTGACATTTGCCAGCTGGGTAAGCATCATCGATTTTCTTTTCATGGCAGTACCTCTCCTAGATCAATGACTGCTTTTGAGTTACTTCATATGAATGTTTAGGGGTCGAGCAGAGTTCTAGACAGGATAAGACATCGATATTATCTTGTGGTTGTAGATGATTTCTCCAGAATGTCTTGAGTGTTTCTTCTAAAGAACAAAGCAGACGTCAGAGGTGTTGTAGAGACTCTCCTATTGGAGATCAGGACACAGTACTATACCATAGTGAAGGTTGTGCGGACAGATAATGCCCTCGAGTTCTACACTGCGAGACTTATAGAGTTCTACAGGGCTCGTAGGATTATACACTATAATAGCAAAATCGAATTATAGAGTGGAAGCATAGACATCTGTTAGAGATAGCTCGTATTCTTCTTATCCACCAGTGTTCCACCGCGTTATTGGGGAGATGTAGTCTTGACTGCGTGCTACCTCATTAATAGAATGCCAAGTTCAGTTCTCCACGAGTAGACACCGATTCTCCTACTGCATTCAGATGACGAGCTCTTCCATGTGTCTCCCAGGACTTTTAGGTGTATTGCCTTTATTTATGTGCCATCACTAGGTTGTGACAAACTTGCTCCTCAAGCTATCAAGTGCGTGTTCTTAGGATACTCCAGGAGTTAAAAGGGGTATAGATGTTATGATCCCATCCATAGTAGACACCATATTAACGTTGATGTGACAATCCATGAGACCATA
This sequence comes from Thalassia testudinum, assembly GCA_037157565.1. Taxonomy (NCBI): domain Eukaryota; kingdom Viridiplantae; phylum Streptophyta; class Magnoliopsida; order Alismatales; family Hydrocharitaceae; genus Thalassia; species Thalassia testudinum. The sequence continues at coordinate 21,583,481 of JAZHRO010000013.1, forward strand.
CCGTTCTTTTTAGTGTTGGGCAGATGAGCTCCACTAATGATGTTGCTCCCATGCCTATTCCTCCTGTTCCTTTGGAGGAAATTCCAGTCTCGATTTCTCAGCATGTTTCTTCTGGTTCCACGACTTCCTTGAATGATTTTCAAAAATTACATGGTTCGATGCGTATATGTAGTAGACCTCATTTGACACTACAGAAGCATACTTCCCTACTAGAGCATGATGCCCTATGATGAGATTGTATCAAGTGATAGTGACAATTTGATTAGACCTGATCCTCTTGATATTTTTTATCACAGTGGTAGTAAGGTTTCTTCTACAAACACTTAGACAGAGGTGTCAGATGATTTAGACTTTTCCATTGCCATTAGGAAGACACCTCGCATATGTGAGTTCAGATGTCGTGTTGCAAGCAGTTTGGCTACTAATGGCCTTGATTCTGAGTTTAGCAGATTCTGTCATGCATTTGTAGCATCACACATTCTATCTACATACCAGCAGGCCATACTTGATCCAAAGTGGCGTCAAGCCATGGAGGAAAAGATGGAAGCACTTCGGAGTAGATAGACTTGGGAGCTTACCACAATTCTCATAGGTGCATGACCGGTCGACTTTAGATGGGTATTTTCCTTGAAATACAACCCTGATGGGTTTATTTTAAAGTGTAAGACTAGGTTGGTGGAAAATGGTTTCATCTAGACTTATGGGGTGGACTTCTTTGACATTTTTTCTCTTGTTGCGCATTTTGCCATTGCATGTGTACTCATCTTTATTGCAACTCACAGAAATTGGCTGCTACACCAGCTTGATGTGAAGAACGCTTTCCTCTATGGTGATCTTCAAGAGGAGGTCTACATACAGTAGCCCTCAGGCTTTGATGCTTAGGGAGAATGTGTGTGGAGACTCAAGAAGGCCATTTATGGCCTGAAGCAAAGCTTGGGAGCATGGTTCCAGAAGCTCTCAGATGTATTGCAGAAGATAAGGATGCAGAGATCTACCTCATATCACTCTATTTCTCAAGAAAATAGAGAAGGCCGTGGTGGCACTCCTAGTTTATGTGGATGACCTAATTATCACCGATAATGATGAGGCTAGGCTAAGTTAGGTCAAGGAGTCTCTTGCACGACAGTTTGTTATGAAAGATCTAAGTCAACTTAGATACTTCCTAGGGAGTGAGGTTGCCAAGAGCAAAGATGTGATTATTTTCTCTCAACGTAAGCATGCGTTAGGTGTTCTTTTGGAGACAAGTATGCTGGGGTCTAAGCCAGCCAGCATTCCCATGGATCCCAAGGTACATCTTCATGATGAGGAGGTAGAGTCAACTGATAGTAGATCATACAAATAGTTAGTTGGCAAGCTACTTTATCTGACTATTACACAACCGGACATTGCATTTGTTGTAGGCAAGCTCAGTTAGTTGATGGATAGGACAACCAAGCAACATTGGCAGGCTATTATGCAGGTGCTTAGATACTTAAAGAAAGCACTTGGACATGGTATTTTCTTTCAAGCTGAGTCTCGCATGATTGTGGTAAGATACTTAGATGCAGATTATGTTGAGTGTGTTGCAGATAGGAAGTCTACTACAGACTTCTATATTTTTGTTGTAGGTAACCTGGTTACCTGGAGGAGTAAAAAGCAGACTGTGGTTTCTCGTTCTAGTTTTGAGTCGGAATACAGGCTCATGGCCTAGACTACCACTGAGATGATTTGGATTAGATCCTTGCTGTGGGATTTGCATGTGTAGGTTGAGGAGCCCATGGAGATGAGATGTGATAATAGGGTAGCCACATATATTACCAACAATCATATGTTCCACGAGTATACCAAGCATATAGAAGTTGACTGCCACTATACTAAATATTTGATCCAATGTGGGATATTACGTACCACATTTGTTGCTTCAGAGGATCATATGGTTGACATCTTCATGAAGCCTTTGCCATGTGGAGCTTTCAATTCAATGCCATTCCAAGCCGAGCATGATTGATGTCATGCTTCAAGTTAGGAAATAAATGAAAATCCAATTAGTTAGTTATCTTACTAATTTTGGTTTGTGTTATGCTTAGTAACTTGGTGTATTTTTCCTTATTGTACTAAATTCTCCCTATATATAAAGAGGGGCTTGGCCTTGTTTTTGAACAAGAAACATCATTCCCCCAAAAATTTCAACAGACCATACGGGCAAATTTCTCAGAATCAGTAATTTATTTTATTATAAAGTGATGGGGCCTCATTAAATGTCTCATGACCTCATCAAACGTCTAGTAGGGCCTCATCAGTTGACCTTATGGGCTGAAGATGGTATTGTCAGTTCCAAACTTCAACTCTTTTGCCTAATTTAACCAACCTAAAGGCAACCAAACTTGATTCAACTGTTCTAGAGCTACTCTTCTACGTATTCTTACTGTAATTAATCAATAATAATATGTCAAAATCTTTCTCAAAAAAAAAACAAACAATATGTCAAAATGAATCTCCTATTTTCATAACTCTTTAGTCTCAGAAAACACCATCACCTGTTTTGGTACACTACCTTAATTTAAAACTAGTTAATCATTCTACAGGTGCAAAAGACTTAAAAAGGAGAGAGTCCTTACCTTAGTTTGCCCATCCCGCTAACCTTAGGTTAGATTCTGTAGCTTGGAACCTCCCTTTCAAACCTACCTTGCCTTGAGTTCCTTTGTTTCCCCTCCAAAAGCCTCTTTTTAGTCTCTTCTCTATAATTGCAGCTTTCCATTTAAAGCAGCAGCCCCAACCATTCTCTTCTTCCTTTCCAGTGGCAGCAAAATCCTTTTTGCAGCTTCCTCTTCCTTCCTTCTCTATGCCGATCTTGAAGGAAACTCAAGTTATAACAACAACTCTAAAGAGCAGAGGAATTGGTGATGGTTTAGGTGAGGAAGAACAGAGATTTTAGAGGTGGTGGTATGCATAATGTTGGAGGCTTCTCTTTGCTTGATGGACAAAAGGTTAGAAAGGAATGAAAATTTTCTTGCTTCGATATCTGTCCCATTCAGTTGGAAGAGCTGAGGCTCCCGTGGGATAAATTTCCCTCATTTTCCAAAATAGAATTAATGGAGACTATGGGGTGGTGACATCCCAAAAGCCATGACACCATAATCTCATGCAAAAAGCCACCCAAGTCCACTTTTGACCTTGTTAAGAGATGTTCAATCAGGAATTTTTCCTCTCAGCTTTGTTTCCACGATCTGCTTCCCAATACCCTGCCATCTTTGGCCCCCAATGACTATGTAATGGGGCCCAATTGCTGTGGGCTTTGCTGACCATTAGGTTTACATAAGATTATTTCCTCCACAGCGATTTAATTTCTTTATTTTGTCCCGAAGTTAATACATGTACCTTATTGATTTATACTTCCATATAACTATCTGTTATAATCGTATTAGGGTCTCTAAAATCATTATACAAAGAAAGGTCCTTATTAGACTATATATATATAATCAAATGTATATCACTAACTATGTTGATTGTGAATTAAATCCTTACACCATGTTGCATGTTATTGCGGTACTTATATTCTGTTTCCATTCCACTTCATGTATTTTTACCATTCTGATTTGTTTTTATGCTAAATCTACTTGGCATCTATTCTACCATGCTTCATAATTGCATTATCTAATTGTGTGCATCACTACTAATCAAAATAATCCAAATTTCGATTCTTAACAGTGTACTCAGATGCAGAAGTTAAAAGCGTTAAAATTGAGCTTGAAAGTGCTGTCTCCAAACGCGTCACAGTTTCTGAAATGTTTGAAAGATACCTTATATGGAGACATGCATTCGAAAATGAAAATTCTGATGGATATGTGAGATTAATTCGTGAACAGATGATAATGGCCAGGATTTATTTGGACATTGCCGAGTCAAAAGGAAAGCTTGTTCTCCACCAGGAGCTGCAGACACATCTGGAAGAATGCCAACAAGCTCTTGGAGATGCCATAACAGATGCAGATCTAGACCTCAGGTGGGTCATCCATTTTTCCTCTACATCACTCTTTCTTTAGAGGTTTCTGTGCTGTCCACTGCTGAATCATGTCTTCTTGTTTCAGTGCTCCAGAGAAGATCGAAGCAATGGATCATGTCTTGTCAAAAGTGAAAAAAGAGCTCCATGATTGTGAATATGTTAGGCAGACACTCAGATTGATGCTTGAGTCAGCAGATGAAGATGTTAGAAGCCTGAAAAAGCAACACTCTTTTCTGAGTCAACTGGCTGCCAAAACGATCCCAAATTCAATTCACTGCTTATCCATGCGTTTAACAATCAACTACAACCTCCTACCCCCAGAAAAAAGAAAGTTTCCGAAGAGTGAAAATTTGGAAGACCCAAACCTCTACCATTATGCTCTTTTTTCGGATAACGTACTGGCTGCTTCTGTAGTTGTTAATTCAACCATCATGCATGCCAAGGTAGGAGAGTTGGATCTTTTCCTTCCACTTTATTTTGGAATATGACAGTCATGTAATGTTTTATTCATGTCTGGACTAATTTTTCAGGAACCAGAAAAGCATGTTTTCCACCTCGTCACCAATAAATTGAACCATGCAGCTATGTCAATGTGGTTTCTTCTAAACCCACCTGGAGAGGCCACCATTCATGTAGAAAATGTGGATGAGTTCCACTGGTTGAACTCTTCATATTGCCCAGTTCTTCACCAACTGGAATCTGCCTATATGAAGCAGTTCTATTTCAACTCAAGCATTTCTTCTCGTTCTTCAAATCTCAAGTACCAAAATCCAAAGTACCTATCCATGTTAAATCACCTGAGGTTTTATTTGCCCGAGGTTTACCCCAAGCTTGACAAGATCTTATTCCTGGATGACGACATTGTTGTTCAGAAAGATTTGACTGGCTTGTGGTCAGTTGACCTTAAGGGAAACGTAAATGGTGCGGTGGAGACATGTGGTGAGAGCTTCCATCGCTTTGATAAGTACCTCAACTTCTCCAACCCTCTAATTACCGAGAATTTTGATCCAAATGCATGTGGTTGGGCCTATGGCATGAATATTTTTGATCTTAAGGAGTGGAAGAAGCGAAATATCACTGGCATTTATCACAAGTGGCAGACCCTGGTGAGTTTTGAGCTCCAACCCAGTATCAGTAAGTCCTAGTGGGTTGTTATGTTACCGGATTGCATGGAAATGTTTTCCATGTAATTTGATAGCAATAGAATTTGATTTTATAGCTATCACATTATTGAAGTTGATATAGAAGGAATAACCCTTTTAACACTAGACTGCAAATACATGGAAAAGAGTTCCTGAAATCAAAATAAACCATGCAATCCAAACAAGTCCTTTATATCATCATCATTCATGGCAGCATCGCATTCGCAGTTGTACTTCACCTCTGTACATTTGCAGGGTTCTATTGATGTAGTTTTGCCTTTTCCAATGATTTGACATGGAAATTTTCCTGTTAACAGAATGAAAATCGAACACTATGGAAACTGGGAACGCTGCCACCTGGGCTGATAACATTTTACGGATTGGTCCAGCCTCTGGACAAGTCATGGCATGTGCTAGGGTTAGGGTACAACCCAGTCATGAATTTCTCAGAAATTCAAAATGCTGCAGTAATCCACTACAATGGCAACATGAAACCTTGGCTGGATATTGCATTTAGGGGCTACAGATCATACTGGACAAAGTACGTCAAGTATGATCACCCCTATTTCCTTAACTGCGATCTAACGCATTAGTTATATGGACCTGTATTTTGGAGTGATGCAATTCATGTTGTAATCTTGCATGCAATATTCATGAGTTGCAAGCAGTATGTATGAAGATATAATACTTACATCTTGAGTTGCAAGCGTTGTATTTGAGAATATTATAATCATATGTTTTGCTGTTCATTAGATGCTGCTTGATTTTAGAAAATTTTCCAGTTACACCCTTGGCAACATTTGCCATCCATTTCTGATAAGTGGTCTTAATCATTCACCATATTCCAGAGTGCAATGCCTCCTATAGCTTCGATACATTTAGTAAGTTTTCCCTTACAAGCTTGTTTCTACAGAGATGGATTTGGAATAGAATTCATGATTTCCCTTGTTGGTCATTTTCCTTTGTTTGGTACGATACAATATGGTAGTAACAAATATTGCAAGTTCCAACTCATTCAATGACACTTCCTACATAGTTTTTCCCAAAATTCACCATTTGTCCATAGCTGCGAAATTTCCTGTCTCTCCCCTCCAATTTATAACACGGCACCCCACATTACGAAAGAAAGAAAGAAAAAAATTCCAATTCCATCTGCCTCTTAGCAAACCTTCCTCGCCATCCGGTATGTTCATTTGTTTTCGTTCCTTTTTTTTTTTATCCCCTTGTACGACCCCAGTTGGAGAACGTGAAATTAGTACCCCTCTTTTTTTTCATTTAATGTCATTTGGCATATTCTTTTAGTTTTATCCTTTTTTTTTTTTGTCTCGTCGCTTATAAAACCCGATTGGGAAAACGTTGTCACACACACACACACACACACACACAAGGTAAGAAAGTACCTGCAAGCTACCTCCAGGAGAGTAGCTTAGACAAGTCCCTAAGTATATCCTGCAACCACCATGCTATGTTGTTTAAATTTCAAAGTAATCCGTCAACAATCAAGATGAAATCGATCATTTCCAAGAAAAGTAGAGGGTCAAATTTTCAATTTGTTTGCCACCAACCATAAGAGTCTTAGGGTTAGTTTACTTGGAGGGTTAGAAAAGTGGTGTTAAAAAATGTGAAATTAATGTTAATCTGTAATTATGTTTACTTATAGAGTGGTGTTAACATTAGTTTTGTGTTTACTTGAATTGATGTTAAGTTATAGTGTTAACCTTTGTAGTATTTACTTGATAGTGGTGTTAAATATATAAAACATAAGAGATGTCAGAGATATGAATGGTGTATAATTTTAACACGGCTTTAGCTAACACTAATTGAAACTGGTGTTAAACAAACCTGTTAAACTTGGGTTAATAAATTAGGGGTTAAGTAGTCAAGTAAATTGAGATTAACCCCTCTTTTAAGGGGTTAACCTTCCAAGTAAACTAGACCTTAGTGATACGGACCAATAGGATGGTCTGCCTATCCTGGGGATGGCAAGAGGAGATCTATGGAGAATCCCCCATATCTACATAGCCTCGAGAAGGATCAGCTGATCTTGCTATGGACTGTCAAGCCCACTGTTAGGTTTATTTTGGCTAAGTTAGTACCTGGGCATTAGACCCAAAGGTCGTGTTGCATGAGAAGGGTAGCTTTTGTTAGGTTTTATCAAGATTTCCTTGTAATGTCAGTACGTGGAGTCCTGCTGTGCCTGTAGCCAACGTCTATTTATGAACTTCCCCTTGAATGAATGGAAATCAAGCAAGAATCATATTCCCTCCAATTTTATCCCGATGTTTATCTGCTGGTTTGTCTAGGTGAGTGGTTGCACGTTGCCCTCCCGCTCGACTGTCCATCTACCGCCGATGGCCCCCAAGAATGCCAGCTCGTAGGTCCACCTCACCGCGTTTCGTATCAGTACGCCCGTGACGTAGTGGGCGTGTATCACTTACCATCCACGTGATCAGCAGAGAGGGCATGGAACCTACCTAGCAGTAGAGATCCAGCATGTATTATCTCATCTTCCATGTTCCAGGAAAAAGATGCGCCTTCTGTGAAGTCATTGGTGAAGGCATGCGCCGTCAACATAAATGAGTGAATTGCCAGTGAATAATCAATAAATAGTTAAAATTGAAGGTTCTGTATAAAGTGTAGTAAGGATCCTTAGGTAGAAGTTCCAAAGATTTGGCATATGCAATAAAATGCTGGGCGCAAGTGATTTTCCCCTGGAAGCACAACTCACACTGAGCCTTCCACAATGAATATAGAATATAGATCGTGGAAAACTAAGGTGGAGTTGTCTTGCCTGATCCATTCCAAAATATCAATGAAGAAAATCCAAAGATGATTCTCAGGAAAGCCAGCGAAAGACCAGACTTTCCTGGCAAAAGAGAGACAAAATCTCTATCTTCGTAGTTAGTCGAGTAGAAGGAACAACTAAGGTTTGTCAAGGGAAGGATATTGGAAATTTTATCACCCAAAGACAAAATATCCAGACTGATCCTTCATAGGAACAGGGAGACTCTCGCAGTAGTTGTAACTTTTTTATTATCTTTAAATTCATCAAAGTAATATAAGCATAATTGGGTAGGAGTTCATGAAACTGATGCAAGAAGAAATGATATGCTAATTTATTGAAAAAAGATATTTCTGCTTGGAGCCCATATTAAGCAATCTTCTTGGTGATTAATAGATATTTGTATGTCTTTAATGATAGAGCCGATGTCCGGCGTGAAGGTTGCATCCACCAAAATAGAGTTCCATTCTCGGCCATCATGATGAAGTAGCTCGGACACCGTAGAGGGAAGGCAGGTGTGGTTGTCTATTGGGAGGATGGGAACATGCTAGCTTGGGATCCAATTATCCCTCCATATATTAATGTGTGTTTCCAAGTCTCCAATGAGTTCCTCTATGAAGAAGGTGGTTGAGGAAAGTGATATCCTTCCAGAAAGGAGAAGCAGAGGAGTGTGCATTGGAATCCCAAAGGGATTTGGTGCTGTAATATATGGATTTGAAAACAGAGTGTAATAAAGGGTCATCTCCATTAGCTAATCTCCAAGGCCAGCTTGAACATCATTGCCATATTATTAATGGAGGCTGATCTAATGCCTAAGCCACCAAGATGAACGCGGGCATGGAGTTTATCCCATCTTATCGTATGCAGGTGCCCATCCCACCAGAAGCCTCTTGCCAGCTTATCAATTTTTTCAAGCAAGTTTTGGAGAAGCAGGCTTGAGGCCATGTTATACTCTAATTTATGTTTCATGATAATATATTTGGGCTTATGTGACCCTGTCTCTTTTTTGATTTAATATATTCTATTATGTCTTGGCGGTACCATCAATACTGTGATAGCAAACAACCACCAATCTACTCAATAGGCTTGTACCTAAAAGGGCTTATAGGGTCATAGCTCCTTAAAATACCATTTGCATAGGAACTCTTGGTCCCAAATAAATTGTAACAATAATGAGGTGAATCACCAAAATCACATTAGTGAATATGCTATACAAAAGAGCAGTTATTTATGCTCATTAGTGAATATGAGGATCATACCAACAACTAAAACCCATTTGATAAATGAAATAAACACAAAAAAATGCAATCTTCAGGAAAATCTCAAACCTTAGTAAGCGAGGCACCACTGAAAATAAAAGCTTAAAACAAAAAAAGGGATGCCATGTAAACATGCCTAAAACCATTTGTGTTTTAGGTTTTTTTTTTCTTCAAAGTTATGCCTCAGTAAATTTGCATAGAAGGAAACTCAAAAGAAAGGAAGAGTAGATAAACATATTAAAAAATGGCTCTATACTAGCAATTGTATCATTTATTTTCTCATACTATTGCTATAGTTTGCCATGTTAAGAAATTATACAAATGGAGCACCCTAGATGGAGCAATAAAATGTTTCATGTGGTTTGCTTTGATGAATCCAGTTCCTTATGTTACCTTCTGTTAATCATTCACTCATGATAGCTAACTCCTTAACTCATTTTTTTCCCTGAAAAAACTGCCTTAGTAAACTTAAACTCAACAAAAGAAAACAAAACAACTGTCAATGTATTAGAACTGAAGTCTCTATGCACTATTGCTCTATGTAGTTTATGATCTCAATGTTTTGTAGTGAGTAACCTATATTACACAAAAAGGAAAGACCACATAAGATTCGAAAGGGAAAAGAACTGCTACTCAAAAGCAGCCATCCTTAAATGTCCACATTCACCTATAAAAGCATGACAGTCTGTCATTAACTCCCTCACTTCCACAAGCACATATGATAGAGATACAGAAGATGGTGATACACAATTTCCATGAAATTGGCTATGTTGATAAGAACGTCAAAATGACAGTGAAAACAAACATTTCCTCTTTGAGCATTTAACCTTCTTTGGAAATTTCAAGTTTTTGTCTCGTTGTTTTCTTTTATCTAACCAGTTCATCCAGCTGTAATTGAATTGAAGAAACCATGTAATAGGAAGCATCAAGTATTACTCATCAAATTATTTTAATTTCAAAGATACTAGAAGCGAAAGAATAACCAGTGGTAGATGTAAAATTCGGAGAATTTATTCAAAACATGGCATTTCTTATTACAAATGGACTCTCAGTCAACATGCTTCTCATTAGTTATAATAACAGCGCTGTGCCACTAAGTTAACAATGACCTGAATCAATTAGCATCACCATGATAATGGGTTTCATCAGCATAAAGAATTCTAATCATTTTATTTACCTCTTCCGTGAGAAGACCAACTCTTCTACTTTGTTTGTAAGATCCCCTTCCCCACTTGCTTGCCCCTTTTCTAGTTCCTCTCTAATGTACTGGACGTGTTAAAGCGAATTAATCTTTTTCAGCAAATGAAAGGGAACTCTCCCAATCTTCAGACTGTCATAAACCCTATTGGGCCTCAGCCCTCATCTTGCTCTCACTAACCATTTGATCTTCTAATTTAGATTCTTTGACCTCCTTTTCTGACATTCCATTAGTATGAAAAATCACATCAAGTCCCAAATTCTCCCTACATCTTGTATCCATGCTATAGCTGTAGTTAGAATCTGATTCAAAATCCCAGTGTTTCATAGATTGAAATCTGGCACTAGATTTGTATCCCCTTCCAGCTTGTACAGAATACTCCATTCTCAGAAAGAATGGTTCAACCTGCCAGTAGGAGCCCTTGAACCACCATGTACTGAACTTTGATGACCTAATCCCAACTTCCTTAGCTAGGGAGATAGGTCCACATGGGAGGGAGTAATTGGAGGTGATAGTTGTGGTGGAATTAGATGGCATTGGTTGTTCTAATCTTTGTTGCATTGGTAAAATGACTCAATTTGCTGTCATGCACTCGTGTAAAAGAGGGATAGAAGGGGTAAAGATTAAGTATCTAAATGGCTATGATCCAGATGTATACTCATATTGATATAGGTTATTGACGTATTTATGGACAGATATGGGTTGTAGTTTAGATGTAAAAGGGAATTGCCAAGTAAATGTAGGAATTATTTCCTTGTACAGTTTTAGAAAAACGAATATTGAAAAAAAACGCATAAGAGCATTAGTGAGATAAAACTATATCGGTTGTACCACATCACCAAGACATCAATTATATACACTGTCTTTTAAAAAGGTAGAAATGGGGTGGTGGCTACTTGAATCATTAGCCCACCAAATCCATTAAAAGAACATGAGTTATATGTATATGGTTTGGGTAACTTCCCCCACAATATGTCTTTTAAAAAAAAAATCCCCCAACATGAGAGCAATAACATTTGCAGGATTATGACCTCAACCCCTTAAACAGCACTCTACCCTGCTCGAACCAAATAGACCATAAACTAGCCACAACTTTAGACCTATCACTCTTCAAAAAGAAAATGACTACACCATCCCTTTACCTACTATCTTGTTGAAACAAATTCCAGATAATGCCAATAATAGAAGAATCAATCCAATGAATTTCGACTTGCTCCTGCAATAGTTACATGAAATCATATTCAAGGAATAAGTTATTGTGACATACGATGGTCCTAAAAAACATTCAAAATTGCAACCATAGAATGGTTCTTTAAAGTGGATCGCATCTCAAAATTGCAACCATATAATTTTTAAAATTCGCTCTCAAAATCATTAAAAGCTAATGGATTGTATCTTCCCAACTACATGTTGAATTAAACTTATAGAATGTGCTATTTGCTTTTCTTACTTAAACTAATTGTTTTATTAAAGCGTTACACATTTGAAATAATTGTTTCTTATCCCTTCCTCATAAGATCAAGCATTCAACCTCTGCCATGAAAGATGGCACTTGCTTTTCATCTCCATCTTCTACATCCTCCTCTGCCATCACAGACTGTGCAATTTCCTCTACCGTAAAGGATAGCACTTGCCTTCTGAATGCCTCTTCCATCAAGTCATTCAACCACTGCTCTTCAGTGATATATACAACTCATCGATGTTTGATGTCTAACTTTCACCAAAAAAAAAAGAAAAAAAAGTTCGAGTTTCAACAAACATCAGACATTTTTTTTTAAAGGAAGATCATACAAATATTAAAGAGAAAAGCAAAGAACTTCTATGAATATGTTGGTCAAAACACAGTTATAACCATAGTTAGATTCTGTGCTTCGTACTTCTGGACTCCAGGGAAAAAAATCTATAAATTGTTTTGAGCATCCATTAGGCTAGCTAAGTAAACGTCAAATAGTTACATAGATATAGATGGAACTCAGACATCTATTGGATATCCTTCTGGCCGTATTGAGTCAATTTCCCCTATTTGACTTCTTTGTCCAGAGAATTATAGACTGAAATTTCTGTCTGATAAACAACCCATGCATTGTTAAAAATCTTGAAGTAACAAAATTATCCACATTCTTAGGCACAGCTTCGATCTAAATCCGACCAAAATCCTTAAGAAAATTAACCTGAACCCTTAATGAAAATCACCCAGAGACTTATAAATCATGTATGAGCCTTAACCTCATTCCTCATTTGGGAGTATGTTGGAGTGCAAGATGCAAATAGGCAAGGTAAACTTATTTCTCCAATAGGACAATGCTTTGTACTAAGTATTAGCTTAGTTTTCCTAATGTTATCGACGGTTTTTCGGAGTATTAGCTTAGTTTTCCTAATATTGAGCCCTTCGTGTAGGTTGGATCATTGCCGATGGGTTGACTGACACTAAACCAACGGTTAATACATGTCGGTGCATATTGCCCATCGGTGTATGTGCCTTTTTTTTTTTTTGTATTGTGGGTGGAATGGATTTTATCTCAGGATTTCCATGCCTCCCTCGGGATAGATATACCCTAAGATAAATGATGTCAAACACGGGATCCTCACCTTATCCCGACAACTAAATAATACCTTAGGTGAGATCTTAGGTGGGACAAGAGGTGTTAAAATAGGACTCCTTTCGGTAGCAACACACTCTTGTTAATTCGTTGACTGATTTTTTTTTTTTATCATGCCAAACAGGCGGATTTCAGTATAACATTCAAGTAAGGGACACATTTTGTTTTCGTGGATAGGTCACGGATTATACATCATTTATCAGCATACGCAGAGAGTACGTACTCAAAAATCATACATTCATGCATCACATCACGTGGAAATAATTAATTAACCTTCCACTTACTCCATCTGGCAGGGAACCGACGATCGATCCTCGGGATCGACCGTCCAAAATTTATGTTCGGTGATGAACGGGGCGCATCCAGGCATGAGATGGACGTGCAGTTGCGGTGAAGCCACCGATACCTTAGGTATCCAAAATAAAATTTCTGTCTACATCGAAATTGGAGGAGTTCTTTGGTGGCAGGGAGAAAGCCGGCAAGGGATCATCACATGAGCTGTCGTGCAACATGGTTTCTTGCGTTATTTAGGAGTCCGTTGGGCATTTTATTTCAATTGTTTAATTCATAATTATGGTCCAAAACTGGTAATAAGTGCCGCAACGTGCACCGTCGAGTAGTCCCATACCGACGATGGGAGCCTTTACAGCTAGATCTTGTTAGGTTCCAGATAAGAGGAAAAAGAAGACCGATCAGAATATAAAATAAATTACAAAATTTTCACCTTATGTCGAAAATTAATTTCACTGTCACAAATTTGGTACAAGAAATCTTTCTTTATCTCTGACCGTGATCCCTCGTGACGTGGTGGGGGGGGGGGGGGGGGAGGGGGGTGTGTGTGTGTGAAGATGGTAATTTTTTTTATGAATGGTGGACTCTAACATCAGGGACTTCGTAATTTTGAGATTTTCAGATCATGGATGTTATGAGTCGAAGTTCGATCATCGATTGTTTGATTGTTACATGCCATGCAAGTTATGTTAGATGGAACTTGTAACGGATGTCGTTCAGCTCGTTGGTTGTGCACTCGATTGTAGTACAGTAGCCATATGAGTGTGTCGGTTGTACGTCTTGGCTGGTCTTACCAGCTGATCCATCTCGAAGTCTATAACGAATCTGATCTACTATAACTAACTTGGCGGGGAATTATGTATGGCTTGCCCTTCTTTTCAACCTGCTTTTATTGATTAAATGGGTTAAGACCCATTTGAGGAGTTAACTTGTCTACTGTTATAGTCAGATTTGTACCTGGTTAGAGGCCCTTATAGATTACTTGTTCAACCCATTTAAGGTGCCTCTTGGTTGGGATCTTTTCCTCCCTCGTCACCTATCCTGTGTACAATCCATGTTCTTGCTTTGGCTAAACGAGAAGCGTCCAAGCACTTTCCTTTGGCAGCCATCAAGTAACCATGTTGTGATGGACCACCGCTGAGTACGCTCGAGCGGTGGTTGAGCATGCTAAAGCTGACCTCGACGAGGGAGCACATGGAAAACGAATAAATTTATACCGGGTAGAAAAAAATACCATGCATGCGGTGACGTCGATCGCATCATAGCTGGTAAGATATGGTCAACATTTTCAGCACGTATGAGACAAATATAAATGTCACATTTGCTACGGATTCCACAACTACAGAGATTTTTTTTCGAAACCGCCGTAACATTTCTAAAGCTTTCTGAGACAAACGCCATCTAGAACAGGAACGCGTCTTTAAGGCTGTCATCGTTTCAAACCGAAAAAAAAAGAAAAATCTTTTATTATCACCTTACACAACTTCCGGATGAGATTGGTATAAGCCTTGGTTTTTTTTTCCGAGTACTTTCACAAGGAGCTATTTGGTTGGAAGAATGAAAGAGAATTAGGGTCGAATTTTCTATTTGGTAGCTTTAATTTAGATGTTGGTAGATTTCAAAATTGAGGAGTGGATTTCGAAATAAATGAATTCCATCAAAATTGTTTTATTCTGCTTCTCTCATCTCCTTATCTCAACTTTACCACATAAAATTATTTTATTCTTCCTACCAAACACTTCAAAAGGAATAAATACCTATAATTCTTTGATATGACAACAAACACAATCAAACATTTAAGTAAAATAAAAATTCATAATTCATTCTACTCTTTTACATCTTTTTTTATCCTTCTTAATTATTCCTCCAACCAAACATATATCATTAATATAGGTAGGGCCCTACTTCTTTATGTTCTATCTTCTATATATACAAATGCTACGGACACATTATCTAGTGTGGCCACAAGGCATAAAATGGTTCCGCCATTATAAATTGGGTCATGGATTTTATCTTAGGTGGATATTTTCATTGGTGATTCGAAATCTTAAAAACAACGTCTATATCTACTTAGAATATGTACTGAATGTCAGGAGTTATCATCCAAGTTTGGACGGCGGTAAACACACCAATCAACCTCACCCAAAATTCTATTAATAAAATCTGAGTCATTTATGACAAAAATGGATGGATTTTAGATGACATATAAGGTGAGTTGAACATTTTCCCAACAAGAGACGAGATTGAGTATTTTCGTCTCATGTCTCTTGTTTGTGTCTCTTATTCAAGTCACTATTATCCAACAGCTTCCCCACCCTCTTCCATCTCAACTCCACCAACATTGCTGTCGTTGTCAGCGTCACTGTAGTTGTTGTCACCAGTTTTGTCATCACCATTATTGGACCACCTCCACACATACCCACAACCACCATGCTGTTTGCCCCTTTGCCATCCCCAGTACCATGCTGCCTTCGTCTCCAATGCCACCTCTTCCATAACATGTCATTTTTGGGTCTATCACGAGGACCACCTTCCCTGTCGTAGAGGGTCACGTGACCACCAGCACTGCAGGTTCTACCTCCATCACTGCACGTGCCACCACCTCTTTTAGAGCCGCCACTACCAATGTAAGTGCCACTAATGCCGCCATTTTGCCATCATAAGTGCCACAACATTTGTTGGAGTGACCCCTGTTACCGTGGGTACTACCATCTTAATTTCACATGTACCACCACGTCTCCTAAAGCCACCGAGATTGCAGCAGGTGCCATTACTTTCGATTTTAACTGCTTCACTTTCATGGAATCCACCTCAGCCGTAGGTGCCCTTATCAGCAACGAGAAAAACTAATTTGATTTTGGTTAAAGAAATTGATCCCATTTGGAAATTCAATATCAAAACTCCATCGACTTTTTTTAGTCATATATAGTGCGTTGACGAAAAGATAGAGTAAGATACAAAGAAAGTGATTACTCAAACACATGGGCTATCTAAATTTCACCTGGAGAAATTGAGAAAAACACATGTGGGTGCACCTTGTTGGGTTGGATCGAGCCAACTACAGGTGCATATATATATATATATATATATATATATATATATATATATATATATATATATATATATATATATATCATTTATTTGTATGATTGAACTTCCAAATTGATCGTGTCATTATGTGAAATTGACTCTCAAATTTTGCCCTTTCTCAATCTATCACATATTTATCATTCTATGTATCCATGTCCAGCACATATTTATTTGGTCACAACTAGAAATAAATATATATCAATATAGTGAACTCCAAGGCTCGACAAAACAACCATGCATGAATGCACACGTCATGAGGTAATCATAGCTCATGCATCAATACTAATCATAGATAATCATTACACTAAGAGGAGTAGGGAACTAATCTACCTAAGATCACTAAGGGGTCATGACAACTCTGAGTGGTTAGGTCGAAAGCTTCCAATATTGTTCGTGTCGCTTTGAGTCTCATACACACTTCATGGTGTCAATTTTAGGTCAAACTCAACATAAAAAAAAAGCATTCTAGGAGTTAGCATCATAATTTGGGTGCTTAGATGGTGATGGGTGCCAAGAGCTGCCATCAAGGTCCCGGGAGGCCATTAAAGAATTTGTTTGACATTGGAAATATAACATAGCCACAAACAATTAATCACAAGCAAGAGGTACAAGATTGGTAATCAAGTTCCACCACAAGAGGTATACGTTTGGGAGGAGAATAAGGCTCCCGTAAAATCCACTAGAAATTAAGGTATTATAATCTCTCAGAGCTTTTCTTTCTCGAGTTGCTATGGGGAGAACCCCAAATCTTGTTGCCTCAGGTTGCCTGGGGGAAGCCTCGAAGGGTCTCCCTCCTCTATTTTTAATACAGGGAAGTATCTTGTTACACCCGAAGAAGATCTCATGAGATCTTCCCTAGCGATCTTATCGGACTCTCGAGTACGTCGTTGTCAAGGCATGACCATTGTCAGGGCACGCCTGTTGTCAAGCTATTAATAGCATCGGTAATGCCATGATTGCTGCTGACGTGAGCGTCACGAGTGTTTCCACCACCTCTCTGACTTCAGTAAAATGAGGTCCTCGGGCGGGCCAGGCTTGTCCAGATCCGACAAGATGTAGGTAGACCTGGATCTAAGGGCCGATTGAGCTTTATTCCACAAGGGTTATTTTCGTCCCACATCAGATGGGGCTTTAGGCTTACTAACACATAGTTCACAATGAGATGATTCTAACAGTATATCATACATTGAAATTGGATGCCCAGAAGACCAGTCAAAATACTTTGAATGACCTTTGAACCGACTTGACCCAATCTGGCTTGCCTAAATTTGGTCGCTTGAGCTATCTAATGCATCCCTACTATGTGTCACACATAGATTGGCCATTGCTTGTGTGCCCGAACTACTAGCATGTGTGATCCTGCCTGCCCACACCCCTACACACATGTTGATGCGCTAACTAGAAAGGATCTATGCAAACCTAGCCATCATTTTCTTCTACTCGATTGTTCACTTGGGTGATTGTACAAGAAAAGAACCATGGCCATTCTCTAAGGTGTTTTTTAAGGATGCCTGTGATCAGAGTGTGTTGTTCATGGGCGTAGATCATGCATCTTGAGAGAAGCTCATCGATCTTGATGCACTAGTATTGTGGGACCAGGGGTAAAAACACTTCTTTAAGGGACGTCCATATGGGCACTTTGATCGAAACATTTTCTAATCTTTTTTCTCTTGTTTCATTATGCCTATTTGTGTTAATGTATGTATTTACATTCTTATTTGATTTTGGACCTTGTCATTTTATATATATGTGTAAACTAACTTATAGTTTAACATTTTAGATTTAGGTTACTTATGCCTTAATGCATGTTGATATACACTTGTTATGAAAATTACATGATATTGTTTATGATCCCTGTAAACATAATGACTTTTGTCATGTCTATTTGTTGGGTCATAGTTGTTTCCTATGCAAAATTAATGTGTTTATTTTATCAACACCATTATAGGTGCCACGGCCACTGAGTGGTGTACTAATTTTTGGAATCTGGGATCGATAGATATAATCACCCCCATAACAATATTGTCTTTTAGACCTTTCAACCAATCAATATGGCCTTGTAGAGCATCTTTCACTAAAATCCAAGCGGTTTCTTGAAAACTAACTTTGGATATGACACATTGAGCATTCAAGGATGCCCTAGTTATTCCTAATAAGATTGCCTGATAACAGATTGTTTTATTCAAAGCACACTCTATTCATTCCTCTCATAACAACTCGATTTGTTCTCCTGATGAAAAAACATTGGATAGTCTCTCATCTGAAATCAACACCTTAGATGTGACTTAATGTATGATAATCTCTATATATATGTCTATTATTGGTCTATATGCTCTGGGATTGATAAACCTCTTGGATCTTATTAACCAAGGAGATACGACTTTTGGCTGGCATTTTGTTGAAGCTAGCTAAGTGCTATTGCCATAGGTGTCATTTACATTGTGGCAGATCTCACCACCATCATTGTAGGTGCCACCTCTTTTGTTGGAGACACCATTACTGCACTACCTTTACTGTAGATGCCTCCATCGATGTTAAAGATGCCATTACCTTCATTGGTGTCCTTGGAGCTCGTCGAAAAATCATTATCAATGCTCTGAGAGTCTCCACTCATCACCTACTTATGCCACCACCTTTCATCATCTAATTCATCTTCATCGCTGTAGCAACACCTTAATATTATCATTATTATTGTCACCATCATATCCTTTGTAACAAAGAAACTGCTTGTGTCTCATTTTAACTTAGTTTAATGAAATGCACCAAAAGGATACTTTTTGCTACTCAAATAAACAAACCCAAATATTTGCAAAAAGATATAATATAATAAGAATGCAGTTGCACCTTACTTCATATGCCTTTGGAAAGATGTGACAAAGATATGCTACTAGCATCTCATTACTTTTGATAATAAGATGTAGATTATTAAAAGTTTAAAAGAGATGCCACTTGCATCCATTTAGGAATAGATGTTGCGAGCATGTATCCCTCACCAAGCTGTCAACTTTTCTTGCTTTTGAAGCCTTTGTTGGTACCCATTTATAATAAGAGATGAAATTGGCATCCAGCATTCAGAGTAAAGATATATTGGTGGTGCCTTATTTGGCTTAATCACCATCAATAATCCTCTATACCATCTCAATGTTTGAGCTGCTATCACCTTGAATGTAATGGTGTATCCCTCACCAAGCTGTCAACTTTTACTTGAGAAATAAGATAGAGCTTTCAATGAATGCAACTTAAAATGAATTATTGGATGTAGCAATATTATATGAGCAAGACCAAGGTAGGTATTGGTAGCATTTAGAGCACATACTATTAGCATCAGGTATACATGTAATCATACAATAAAATGTTGTCTCGTGCATGAAGTGCGTAATAGGACTTGCAAGTATGCAAAATAAATTAGATGGACATGTGCTAGCTATGATCCTACATATACTTTAGGGATTGTTAACAATTCTTCTTGAAAAGGTGTTACATTATGTATAGTCGTATCGCCTTCCCCATATTTGAAAGGGGCACTGATGTGGGAGTCTCAAAGTTAAAAGCAAATCAGAGAGACAAAATTTGGTAAATGTTGCCCTTCACTAATTTTATATTACTTTCATTGTTATGCCACAACTCACATTGACTTTGTCCTTCACTTTATAACATTGATTCTATTTTCTCATAGCCAATGCTAATTTTTATTCATGGGAAAAACTTTATTTTGGCATCACTTAACTTGTGGCTTTAAAGGCACCAAGGATTGCTTCTTGGCAACTACTTTCTCTCTCACAATGTTAAAAAGCTACAATTGGAGATTGTAAGTCCCAAAATAAGTTTTCATGGAGCTATTTTCAAAAGTTGCATTTTGGAGTCTCTTGTTTTTGAGAATCATTTCCTCCAACCTCTTTGGAATTGTATATTGTGTATTACATTAATCTACAAGTAAATTGAATCCAACACCACATGGACTGTAATCAATTTGTGGTCCAATCTTATGCATTATCAATCAGAATCCACAATATTGACTATCGATTTCTTTTCCCATTGAAAATAAGAGCTTTATTTGTAGAAATTACAGGCATCAACGTGTAATTTTACTTGAACTTTTAAGAATATGTATTGATGACTTTTAATATTGAACATATACTCCTATAATTTTCAAATTTAGAAAAATTTTTCTTGTAAAGTTGATTGCTTTTACACATATCAGTTACAAAAGTTTTCAATAGATAGATGTTTAATAATCAGAGCAAAATATACTAGATTGGTAGTAGTTAAAATCTCAATGCCCATCCAAGGGTTGAGAATAATTAAAATACTCAAAAATTAATATTTCAACGGCATCTTGAGAATTGGACACTAACATTCTTTGGAGTTAAGAGTGTAATGGGTCAGGTTCAGATCAAGTTTGACTGAATTAGGATCGATCTATATTCACATAAAAATCTACTATTCATATCCTAATGATTTACTCATTGGATATCCAACCCTATGCCTATCTTATTTACCCATCAGATATCCTTTTGGTTGCGAGATCCATCTTGATGGGTGAATCATTTCTAATATAGAGCATAAGTTTCATATATATATATATATATATATATAAAAGATGAACTTTTGAATGCTTTTTTTTCTTTTAAAAAGATGAGCTTCTGTAATGTTTAACATACAAATTAATAGAAAATTGTGAGCTCACAACGTGAGAATATCATAAATTTTAAACTACAAATAAACTTGTTAAATAAGGTGAAGTGTGGCATAGAGTGTTTAGAAAATATTACTCACCTGTATGCATATATATATATATATATATATATATTGGCTACATGGGTCACCTAAATGGATAAATTATCAAACATATACTCATCGCAGAGCAAAACTTGTACCAATTTAAAAATGAAATGGATTAGATTTCAATGACTCCAACCTGGTCGGATAAAGTCGGGCTCGAAACGGTAAACTTAAATTAGCATCTCCACGTGAAGTTAATGGTTGAAGCCATAAAGGATGACATACCAGAAGAAGAAACAGCAATAAGAGTTCTTACTTCGCTGGCTTTTCATCAGAAATAGCAAATCCTTGGTCACCCAGGGGAATTAAATGTGCAGGATACCAACTTTATTGGGCTCCGCGAATACGAAAACCCCGCAGGAATATATCTATGTAATACCAATATCTTACGAGGACATCCACGTAAACCCTCGCGCTTTTTCGCCTAATCTCAGACGGTTAAATGCAATTTCCCCTCTCCCCACACAACCCGCGCCTCCACAGCCCCCAACACACACCCCCCCCCCCCTCCACCACCACCACCTTCCCCGCACGCAACAACCCCCCCCCCCCCCCCCCCCCCCGGCCTTCGCCGTTGCCACTCTGAGATTACTCACTTCACGCGACGGGATTGGCTGGCGGCACCATTACCTCGTGTTACACATCCCGTCAATGTTAAGCAAGAAAGCTACTCCCCACCGACCCCCAACGGCCGACGCCACCGACCCCCTGGGGAGGTGGGCCCCACGCTGGGCGGGATCAGAGTCCAGGAGCCCCTCCCCACGATAAAGGCGACGCGGCCAACAACGGATAAGGAGGAGAGAACCCCAAACCGAACCCCTCCTCCCATCCCCACGCTATTAAGTCCGCGGCTTATCCACTCCACCGCCACCACTGCCACTTCGACTGTGCGAGCACCAAAGCCATCACCAGGAGAAGAGGAGGAAGAAGAACAGCCTCTGCCCTCTGCATCCCCCGCTCTCCTCCTCCTCCTCTTGCAATCGGTGAGATTCCCCCCCATTCCTCGATCGCTCTTCGGCTACGGATCTGCACTAGACGAGTGCATCCTTCGCTTGCTCTTTCCGATTAGGGTTTTCGAGGTGTAGTTCCAGAGCGGTGGTCTGTAGATTGTGAGTTTTTTATTCGAAGATGGATCGCCTTCTCGGTTTGTTCTGATGTGATCCACTGCTCTTGGTGGGCGCTTACTGCCTGTGATCTAGTTGAAGGTAGCGATTTCCCCTTTCCTCACAATGCTCAGGGTGGATATCTAGTAGAAGAACAAGGGAAAGCATGTGCACAACGCGAGGATTTACTCTGGCTTCACGCGGTAGCTAGTGCTAAGATCTGGGGAGATGTGAGATCTCCGTGGTTCGCTTTGCGGAATGCGAGTACAACCTCGCTATGCTTAAATGGGGCTTGGCGACCTCTTTATGCATCGTGATTACCAAAATCAATGGTGATTCGTTGATCATTCTCGATGAGGATCATCGTTGGACGTCCACCACAATGCATTTCCTTTGGATCTGTACTTCCTACAGTTTGGGATATTGGTGTGGCCATGCTCTCCTCAAATTGTGGGATCGATCGTGGACTAATGATGTGGTGATTCTCTTCTCGACAAGTGGGATCGCGATCAATATGGTAGCTCAAAGCTTGTAGGCGGTGGAGCATGTGGTGATTGTATTGGTGGATATGTGGACACATTTGATGATCTGGGTAACTATAACGGATGCTTGAGAACGTGGGCTGATTGATGGTACGTGGGTAACTGGAAGTGCATTGTTCGGAGGTTTTGGCTTGATCTGCAATACCGAGAGTCATCCAGATGATTTCTGATTATTGCTTCATTTTTGATATATGGTTAGACTCTTCACTCTCGAGGGTCTAAATGAGTCAGGGGTACTTTGTCTAAATTCATCCTCAGTCAAACTTTGAGTTTAACAAAGCTCCCCTAGATTTTAGAATGGTGTTGATTTTCATGGGATTCCCTAAGTGAAACTTACAACAGGGATTTTAATTCTATAAAAGGCCTATTCTTGGATTGGGACTTTCCAAGGTGTCTATTCTAGGCATATGACCCCCTAGCTCTAAGTCAATTCAACTTGTTCTGACTCATTTACCATTTTTGCTTGGAAAAACCTAGTGTCGTCACTAGTGATTGATAAAAAATAAATCACCTGCAATTAGGGTGGATGTCAAGAAAGTGAAGACATGGGCTGACCTAAGGGATCTACTCTTGGCATATGACCCCCTAGCTCCAAGTCAGTTTGGATTGTTCGTCTTCCTTGTATTGGGACTTTCCATAGGTTTTCTTCTGACCCAAGGGATCTATTCTTGGCGTGAGTCTCTAGCTCTAAGTCAATTTGGATTGTTCCGATTTGTATGCTACTTCTGCTTGGATCTAGAAAACCTAGTGTCATCGCTAGTAGTTGATCAAAAATAAATCACATGATAGTGGGGTGGATGTCAGGAGAGTGAACACATGGGCTGACCCAGGGGGCTTATTCTTGGCATATGACCCCCTATCTCTGAGTCAGTTCAGATTGCTCCTTTTTCTTGGATTGGGACTTTCTATAGGTTTTCGTTTGACTCAAGGGGTCTATCCTTGGCATACGACCCCCTAGCTCTAAGTCAGTTTGGATTGTTCCGACTTGTTTACCACTTCTGCTTGGATCTGGAAAACCCAGTGTCATCGCTACTAATTGATAAAAAAATAAATCGCGGAATAGTAGGTTGGATGTCAAGAGAGTGAACACATGGGCTGATCCAAGGGGTCTATTCTTGGCATTTGACTCCATAGCTGTAAGTTAGTTTAGATTGCTCCTTTTTCTTGGATCGGGACTTTCTATAGGTTTTCATCTGACTAAAGGGGTCTATTCTTGGCATACGACCCCTTAGCTTTAAGTCAGTTCGGATTGTTCCGACTTGTTTACCACTTCTGCTTGGATCTGGAAAACCTAGTGCCATCACTAGTAATTGAGAAAAAAATAAATCACCTGAACCTGAGAGTGGGGTGGATGTCATTAGAATGAAGACATGGGCTATTTGAAGTGAATTATACGTGTTACTCGTTATTTAACAATTTCTTTCTTTCTTTTCTTTCAGATTTGAGAATTAGTTGCTAGGAAAATAACGTGGGGCTGAGAATTGTACTAAAAGTAATTTGTTATTTTGTTTTGGCTTAGAATTTAGGTGTAACAAAAGTAGGCAATCTATCTAATTAAGGTGGAATAAGAGATAAGGGGCATAACCAATATTATCCGATGATGTATGTTGAAATTGTATATCATTGCATGATAAGTGGTAAGGAAATTGACGAGGGTAGACACTACCCACTCCTAGCTAGGATTGATTAGGCTAGATCATCTCTAGAAGTAATCTTAGCTAAGGCCACCTGGAGTGCACAAGCATTGGTACACCTTTCTATTACGGATTCCACCATCCTAACTAAAACTGTGCTTTAGGAAAGATACTTCAAAGAGGCTAACAACTAATGGCACGATGCTTCTTTAATAGCTTTTGCTATCAATTGCTTCTTTAGTGATCAAAGGGTCATTTCCCATCTTCAGGGAGGGGCACCAATATCTGCAGCACTCATTAGATCTTGTCACTATCCATTAGGCTGGATGATTTGGGGAGTATGCGTAAATAGTTAGCCTCAACCATGTGAGACATCCTAAGAAGTCAATAGGCATTTGCCCAAGGCATCACCCCAATAGCCTTAACCTTCTTAATACTTAAACAATTTTCTATTTCAATCTGCTTTTCCTACATATCAACTTGTGACATCCTTGGTTGATTGAACTCTCCTTAACCCTCCATGCAATCTTTCCATGTCATATCACACTTACAAAGGATGAAGCATCTTTCTATTGTAAGCCAATTAAGATAGCAAACTCACTTTACATCTTTTGCGGAAGCTGATGAGAAGCATGGAACAAATCACCAGGTCTTTAGAGGTACAAAAATATGACTATCATGCTCATGCAAGATGGCTGGCAACAATTAACCCTATATAAAAGGGCTAAGGGTTATTGGATCAAGACTTTGGTTCCAAACTTCCATTTATGCCATTGAAGTCATTGTGTTGATCGTGTATGTAAGGAGGAGAAACCCACCAAGATGTCCATCTAATTGCGTTTCACTCAATTGCCCTAAGTGCAACCCACATATGGTATAGAGTGGACAAGGAGAGCAAGCAAGTGTGATCAATTATTCCATAGTGCATCTGTAGTCCAAAGCACTCTCACATCTCACATGGTGGAGTTTAGGTAAATCCTTGTGCTACCTTGGGTTTATGCAATTGCTTTTCTCCTCTTCAATTTATCCTCTTCCTTATTGTTAGGGTCAGGCTGGGGGTGTCATCCCTTGTAGAAGTGTCTTCAAATCACAAAAAGGAGTTTTGGCATGCACATAGGAAAAAGAGGTTGTAGAGGGCTTAGGTGATTACAATGTCGGATGAAGAAAATACTGATATACATGTAGATAACCCACCAAAGAAGCACTCCCATTTTATTTGGAAAATTTGGATGGTGCCCCAAATAGTTGACATTTAAGAAGCTAAATTGACAAACAATGTAAAATTGAATGGACTAGTTCATTCTACTTTCGTTCTATTCGGGCATGTTCAAATCCAATTTTATATTGAAATATTATCTTCAAAACCATAATTACTGTTGAGATTATGCCCTATTTTGTCTCATTTTCGCTCTTTGTTATTTACCAGTTGTATAAGGATCCACCTATACTTTTCCCAGATTTTTTCTATAATGAGGATTTGGAGTTTAATAATAAATTATATTCCTCATTTCTTCTAACTTAGCATCAGAATGACAGTCTTAAGCTGGCACTGAACACTTCTTGATCTCTCCTCCTTTTTCTCCCCCACCAAACAGAAAAACACAAAAAAGCCCTTTTTATCCTTTTCAAAGGAAAGGCATGAAACTACCAATCGCAGCAAAGTTCATTGTCGGCTAGTCTCAGCTTCTGCCAACCACCATTGCACCACTGCCAGCGGCCTTCACTGGCCAAAATCACCGCTGTAGCCACTGCAGCAGGCGAATGCTACCTTCTTTGGCAGATTTGAACAGCCACAAACTGCTTCCACCAGTCTTCCAGTACTGTTGCATTCCAGGGACCCTTGTCAGATGCTGGTGACTGGCCTAAGCACTTGCAGCTTGCCAGAAACAACCCATATTTGTTGAATTTGGCCATTTTTGTTTTGATTGCATGTTTTTTATGAATTAAAGGGCTTTAAGATTTTATTTCCTTCACTAGGGCCTTGGCTTCATGCAAAGGATGACGTCCTCAGATTTTCTAGAGCTGACATTAGTGATGATGCAAATGGGGTCTATGAGAACCCATATTTCAATCCCAAGGTCCAGTTGGACAGGCCGCTTATATTTGATGATGGCAAACCCTTCTGATATTGGTGGAAGGTTATAACAAGGAGCATGCTCTCATGGAATCGGGGCTAGCCCTCTATAGAGCTGGTGACTATTTCTCGTGCGAAGTATGGAGATCTCTTGCATTGGGTGTCTCAAAACACCCTCTACTACTCAGCTAAACCTTGTGTGATCTTGATTAGTTGGTTGACGCTGTAGTATCACAACACCTGTGTGGCTATTATAGTAGATTCTTTGCCTTTACATCTATTCCGTCGAGGTTGATAGTTTAGATGGTCAATGGACGATACTTATTGATTACTAGCCAAGGAAATGTTCATATTACCCCAAACCTTGTGTGATCTTGATTAGTTGGCTGACGCTGTAGTATCACAACACCTATGTGGTTATTATAGTAGATTCTTTGCCTTTACATCTATTCCATTGAGGTTGATAGTTTAGACGATACTTATTGATTACTAGCCAAGGAAATGTTCATATTACCCCAAACATGAAATTGATAGGTGCTCTATTAGTTTATGATTTTCCTATTAGCATGCTTTCCATTAGTAAGATAACCAAGGATTAAGGAACTTCATTACAAAGCTATATCTGATCCAATTTCATGTTTGAAGGACATCTTGACAAAGAAGACAATGAGTGAAGGCCCTAAACAAGGGGAATGTTTTGGTTGCTCTAGTCACTATATGCTGCTCATGTTACAATCCCTTTTACCATTCCTTCCACCACCTCATTATGTTTTTTGTGGAACCTCCATCTATGCCATGCCCTATTGTCTAAAGTTAGGAGTGTCATTCCTCAAATCTCATTAGCCGCCATGTAGACTGCTTGGTAAGTACCAATGATGTTTTTATGCTTCAAGTCATATATCGGAGGGTGAAGTAATTGCTTGAGTTATTTTATGTGGATGTTTGGGGTCCTAGTTATATTTCAAAAGGACTAGGACAAAAGTACTATCTTGTCATAATTGATGGTTTTAGTCATTTATCATTGGTTTTCTTGTTAAAGTTGAAGTTGAATGTTGGCTTTCGCATAAAAAATTTCATTATTGAATAAAAGACTTAATTTGGTGCTTATTGAAGGTTGTGCATTCACTTAATGCTTTGGATTCTTGCACTCATTTCTTGCATAGTTTTTATCTTACCCATGCAGGTAGTGTATCCAAATATAAATGAATTGCTAAAAATTCCAACAAATAATCCCAAATCAAATGGGCAACAATTAGACACAAACTGGATGGATATTCCCAATATTCACTTGCTTTTGGTTTGAGGTAAAATGACTTGTTGAAAACAAGTATATGGTTCTTCAAGGGAGTGGATAGGCTGAAATCCAAATATAATAACTGGAATAACGAAATAGCTTCAAGCTCATCACCTAGATCAATGACCTCTTTCGACATTGGCAACTCATCTCTATTATTGCCTACAACTTGATTTTGAGTGCTACCAGGAAGGTGGAGGGGTAAAATCCCTTGTCATGCTTGTTCTTCCTTATAAGCCTTCAACTCTTCACTTGTAGTTAGTAACTCATCTAACTCATCCTTTATCTTTACAAGATCCCCTTCAATTTCGGTCACTTTTATACCCCATAAGTAGCGATAATTGGCTACATGTTAATATTGTATATTCTTTTGTCAGTCTTTGCAATTTTCAGAGTAATCCCAGCTTTTGTTTGAGCTATGAGAATTCTTTTTCGTGTAGGGAATTGCCAAGTAGGAGTGATTTGAATCCATCTCTCTGATATCACTTGATGCAATTGGAGTGTCCAAATACAAATAAAATATAACTTGTGAGAAATCCCAACAAGTAATCTCAAACCAAAGGGGTGGCAATCAGACATAAGCTGGATAGATGTTCCCAAGATTCACTTGCTTTTGGTTTAGGGTAAAATAACTTCTTGGTTCACATATCTGGAAATAAAATTCTCAGAAAGTCAAAATCATAAATTTATTGAAGAACAAATCACCACCCAAATTCTACTTGCAGCACCTGCAGGGAAGATATGAACATGGAGACCAAGATATTTTGATTTCTTAGGAATAACACTTGAGGAAGCCCCTACTTCAAATTAGAATATCTTGGTTATTACCTATGGAGAAAGTTGAGGGAATATTTTCTGCTATCAATAAAAGAGAGGCATTAGTCCTCTTTATATAGAGAGAGGTAAGGGCATATATGGAAACACAATAAAATATTTACTAAATATAATTATGACCTAAATATATTAAACACCTAATAAAATAACTAATTTGATTTGTTTCCTAACATTCCCCCACAAGTCGAGACATGGGAGACAACAGAGACTTGGATCCTTAAGGTGATGGTGATCAACTCTTATCAACATGGCAATCCCTTCTTTGTGTCTTCAACTCTAAGTGTCTCTTCTTGTATGTCTTCACAGAGTCAATCAACGCTTGGTTGCTCTTGAGGTGTGTGAGAGTATTGCCCGTACACTTGACACCTTGAGGTAGCTCCTGTCTTCATTGTTTGTCCCACTCATATATATATAAGGATTCAAATAGAATAACTCAATACTTTGAGGGGTTACAGACAAGTACTCCAACAATAGAAGATTAAACTTTAAAGAAAACAAAAAAGTACTCAATCATAAAATAATTGTAATTTTTTTTCTTAAATGAAAAAGACTCCTCCAACACCCTTGGTCGAAGATCCCTTTCTGCTAGCACCATCTTCTTCTCTGTTGAAACAGTAGCAGCAAAATCGACAGCAACATAGGGAGAGGAGAGGAGCCATCATCGGCTCCCTCTTCTCCTCCCCCACCCCTCTTTTCTCTGTGGGCGGCAACATAGTAGAGGAGGGCATGGCAACGCTCCAATGAGCCGGAGGAGATCCAGATGAAGGTTTGAAATGTCGATTTCAACGTTGTTTCGATAAATTTTCAAGTGTGTATTTCGCCAACACGTCGAGGGCGTGCTGTGGAAATGCTCATGTTTTGACGTTAGATTTCGACGATTTCAATGCCCAAAAAATAGGTCATTTCGAAGGCATATCAGAGGCACGTTGACATATGCCGACAAAAGTGACAGAACTGGTCAAAATGATTGGAATTTTAAGAATAACTATTTAAATTGATAAATATTTTCATTTAAGCTCTAAACCTCGTCTTATGCTTTCTATTTAAATGGAAAACTATTTTTAAAATTAAGGACTACAAGAAGAAAAGTGCTCATGCTAATTCAAAAGGGGATATATTGGTGATATATATATTGTTGATATTAGGAAATTTTGAGGAAATTAATAAAAATGATTTAAAATGGATAAAAATGTTACAATATGAAAAGATGCATAGGCTTTAGAAGATCAAAATGATGTTTTGCAGAGTCCTCCGATGGTACGGATTATCGGTATCTTTCAAGTTGGTGATATGTGATACATAGCTTGTGCAACACTAGCAGCAGTGCAGCAGTAGTCAGCCAACAGTAGCAATGGTGTGCGACATGCATCACGCGCACGCAACTTAGCAGCAGGCAACAACATAAACTGACATACCGTCAGCATGCCGACAATTTCAGTGGCATGTTAGAGACATCCCTGCATTTCGATAAGTGTGTTGTGTCGATTTGGCATCTCGTCAAAAATCCCCATCAGGCATGCCAACAACATTTTAATCATTGATCCGGACCACCTTGGTCCAATGGCTCAACCTCTAGGGAGTCGAGAGAGTCCCTCAAACTCTCGATCAAATGAGGTTTGAGGGGTCAAAACAGAGATTCAAATTTCTGTCCTCAGGGGCGGTGCTTTGGTCTATTAGGCTTGCCGGCGGCGATTGTGCTAGCCAATAGTTGCCAAAGAGGGTGTAGCCAGTTAGCAATGGGTCGGTGACACACCTCCCAAGGTCTAACAGCGATTGGTGCAACGTCGACGATGGTATGTTTGATTAGCAGCAACAATAGCCGATGAAGAACGGAGGAAGGAGAGGAAGAAGAATAGAAGAGGAGAAAGGAGATGTGTGGGAGAGGAGAGAGCCTCTTCGATGGCTCGTTGGAGGCCGGCGGCGTCGTCGAAGGGCCCCCCTCTCTAGGGTTTCTCTTCTTTTCTCTTTGCCACAGGATCAAACCCTTTTTGATACCATGTGGAAAATTTTGGGGGCATATTTTATGTTATTGATAAAAGAGAGGCTTTAGCCCTCTTTATATAGAGAGAGGCAAGGACATACATGGAAACATAGTAAAATATTTACTAAATATAATTATGACCTAAATGTAGTAAACACCTAATCAAATAACTAATTTGATTTACTTTCTAACATTACTGGAAGGACGAAATGAAGGATCTTGTGCACCAATTCTTATTCACAAGGACTATGAAGTGTCAGAAGGCAAGTCGGTGATTTGACTGTAGAGAGAAGTTTGAGCATGTAACAGACAATGACCCTTGCTGCATAAGAAGTAACTGTGGCTGATGAAGGGGCAGTAATGTGTGCTGCTATTGCATGAGGAGCAAGACAACGTTAGAAAGGTTATGCAAGTGGAGAAGACACATGATGAGAGATGAAGGCAATCGTGAGTGATGGCGTTGCAAAGAACTATGGAGGTGATCGAGGTAGTGGCATTGGTTGGTGGGTATGTTGTCAGGGAGGCAGCATAGTGGCAGAGGGTGGTGGTGAAGGTGAGGGGTAGGAAGAAAAGGGAAGGAAGAGATTAGAAGAGGGGATGGGAAGAGAGGAGATAAAAAAAGGGGGAGGAGTGGCGTTAGAAAAGAGAGAAAGGGGAGGGAGTTGGCAAGGAGGAAGGGTAAAGAAGGGAGTAAATTTTTTATTTCTTTCAAAATCTACCTTGAATACATTTAAAGATCCCGTTACATAGAGAGAGGTTACACGGAAACCCAACAAATCAACACTCCTATTCCTATTTCAAGAAATGAAAAATAACAAAAAGAAAGCCCTACTTTCCTAATGATTCCCAACTCAATAATACCAAACAAAATAAAACTTCATACTAGAAATTGACATAAAGCCCTAAAGAAATTAACCATGGAAATGCACGCTTCCCCCTTTTTACCTTACATGTTGCCTACATCATCATCACACCTCTTAGCAAAATTGAGTTGCAGAGTGCAAACATCGTCATATTTTAGACATTGCCAAGATAGTGGTGATATATAATAGTGTGCCATCCTTATACTAGGTGACACAATCTTGATTGCATGTTATTACATTAAGAAATGGGCAAATTCTTATTCAAATACTCTACTCCAATGCAGAGTTGTTTTTTGTTCTTCCATGGGTCTTTAGTTGTGTTGCCTTTGTCCATGCAACAAATATGGGTAGAGATGACCTAGCATCTAAGGAAATTGTGTTTTTCTAAGGTATTCCATGCCTAAAAGGGATATTGCTACTATAATCTTGTTCATCGCCATACTTTTGTTAATGTTGTTACCATCTTCTTTGAGTCAATTCCTTAATTTTTTTCCCACTGGGTCTAGAGTTGAGGCGACAACAACTAGTGCTTTCATGCCCATCCCTCCTATTGCTTTGGAGGATATTTCGATGTCTAATTTGCATCTACCTGACAATGAGAGATATAGATTGGAGTATATGGTTGTCATCCTCCCCCTTTTGAGTGAATACTGCATGCATCCCCTAAGGTGAGCACACAAAAAGTTTCCATTGATAGTGATGTTTGCAGTGATGTACCTTCAAAAGTGAATGTTCCTGTAGATGAT
Source organism: Thalassia testudinum (assembly GCA_037157565.1). Classification (NCBI taxonomy): domain Eukaryota; kingdom Viridiplantae; phylum Streptophyta; class Magnoliopsida; order Alismatales; family Hydrocharitaceae; genus Thalassia; species Thalassia testudinum. The sequence goes on from JAZHRO010000013.1 coordinate 21,615,678, forward strand.
AAGTAGCCAGTTGCTATTGAGGATTTAGACTTCCCTATTGTATTAAGGAAGGTGTTGCAGTTGTACCAAACATCATATATCTAGGCATGTCCAACCCACTTACAACAGGTTTGATATGCAGTCTTGACATAATCTATTCCTACCTTGCATCATCAAGTTCTTGATTTAAGGTGGAGACAAGCTATGAATGAGGAGATGGTAACACTCACATCATGAAGGGCTTAAGGAACTCATGGAATCACCATATGTTGCTACTATGATGGGTTCCAAGTGGGTCTTCACTATGAAGTACAATCTAGATGGGTCAATTCAGCGCTATAAGACTTGCCCAATTCCTAGTGGCAAAGAGGGTCTATCCAAAGATATAGAGTGAACTTCTTTGATATATTCTCCCCTATGGCTAGACTTCCTACTACTAGATACTCCTTTCTGTGGTAGTATAACATGATTGGTCTTTCTAGAAGTTGGATTGAAGAATGCCTTCTTGTATGAAGATTTGCAAAATATGGCATGTATGTAGCAACAACCCTTGTTTGGGTCTCATGGGGAATCTTCCAAGATGTGTAGATTAGGGACGACAATGCATGGTTGAAGTAAAGTCTCGGAGCCTTGTTTAAAGAGCTACCTGAAGTTGTTGAGACTCTTGGATCACATAGATCTTTGGTCGATCACTCTTTGCTTATGCAATAGAACTCTCTTGGGACAGTGATGATGGTTGTCTATGTTGACAACAAGATACTAGTGATGACATTCAAGGAATCAATGACTTGAAGAAATAATTGGTTGAGAATTTTAAGACCAAGGCTTTAGGCTTGATTAGGTATTGTTTTGAGACTAAGGTTGCTTATAGCAAGCAGGGTGTTGTATTATCCCAAAGAAAGTATGCTATAGATCTTTTGCACAAGATTGGCATATTGGAGGCTGAACTAGCGCATATCCCTGTGGACTTGAAGATTCGACACCAATTGATGCTTGCCAATTTAGGGATTTGGTAAAAGCTTTTATATTTGACCATTGCATGTCCCAGTACCTTGTTGGTTGATTGGAAGCTCAATCAGTTTATGCATAAGTCTACCAATGTGTATTCAGAGGAAGCTATGATGGTTCTTAAGTAGTTGAAATCCTTACTTGGGAAGGGAATTTGTTCACAGAAGGCTTCTCCTTTAACATTGTTGCCTATGTAAATGAAGACTTTGTGTGGATGTCTTGAGGATAAAGTCTTATAGGCTTCGTTAGCAAATACGTTGCTTGGAACCTTATGGTGTGTAGTAGCAAGAAGTATGGACTATTCTCCAAATCTAGTGAAAGTACCATGCCATGACCTAGACAACAATAAAGATGATATGTGCTATGTGACCTACTCATTCTTATTGATTCCTCTATGGCGATGCATTGTGACGATAAGAGTGCTTCTTACATTGAAAATAATACTATTAAAATGCTTTCATGAAATCTGGTCTCCTTTGTCGATGAAGGGTAGATGGGATGGCATGCCATTCATTCATTTTTCATTTAACTACCCCTGTCTCATACTATCGCTAATGTTCCCTCATGGAACCAACTATTTTCTTAAGAAAGGATAGACATGTAGGGATAGACTACCATTATACAATAGATTTGACAATGAAAGGGCTCATCTAGACCACTTATAGATGGCAGATGTTCTCACCCAAGCACTTCCCAAGCCTTTGATTGACGAATGTTGTTCCATGTTGAGTATAGCTAAGCATGATGTACATCTATGCTCTAGCTTTAGGGGAAATATTGAGATTAGGCTTTATTTTGTCTCTTTGTTGCTCTTTATTATTTACCAGTTGCATGGAGAGGTACTTGTACCTTTCCCAAATCCTCTATATAATGATGATTAAGATTTCAATAATGAATTAGATTCCTCGTTACTTCCAACTATTACAAAATAGGTATTTATTACCGAGCATCCTTTTCAAAAGCCTATTCTATTTGATTAAATGTTCGGTTGAGATTGTTAAATATGATAAGGAGCAGACAATTGCACTTTAAGAATTGTTTAAATTGCAAAATAAGTAGGAATTGCTTTTATCCATTGTTAGAGTTATTAGGAAGTATCGGTTATAGGTTGGCTCATTTAGGATTTAGAGTTTATGCTATTTTCCTCCACATCCATATCTTCATCCACCCTTCTTGCACCTATTTTTTCATTTGCTAGTCCTTTCAAAGACGTAAATAACTCTAATGACTAGTGGGGAAATTGAGCATCATGCTCAACCCCTTCCCTTTGCCTACCTGCTATTGACGGACTAAATCCCTCTCGTTAGTTTTTTCTTTCCATTATCTCGGAGAGAATGCTTTTGTTTGAACTGGTGTGAGGCGATGACTACTTCAACTACAACTAACTCTACTTCTGTTGCTTAGGATTGTCTCCTGCCATTGCCTTGCCGATTTTTTCACCTCAAGGGTGTTTCTTTGTGGCTAGGCCTTGCCTACCTCTTGCTTACCATCTCCTGCCTGCATACTGTCTATGACCTGAATGCCTCTACCCAGGTTTTCTTCTTTTCTCCAAGAGAAGCGTTTCCACTAGTGAGAGGTGATTGCCTACCTGCCTGACATCCTGCTTTCCTGCTCCTCCAGCCTGGCCATTATGTCGTTTGGGGGGGGGGGGGGTCTTAGTTTTGCTATACCTCCTGCAAGTTGGGTGTTGCATGCTCCAACTTGGGAGGAGTGTTAGAATTATTAGGAATTATAGGTTATAGGTTTGTTCATTTAGGACTGGGAGTTTTTGTTATTTTCTATTCTTATTTGCATTTTCTATTTCTTTAGTGATTATGATGTAATTTTTGTACTATGACTCTCTATATAAAGCGGTCAAGGCTCAATAATTGTTTCTTCCACATCCATATCATGGCCAAGTATCTTAATTATTGGTAACATTACCTGTTTTGAGTTGCCTAAACACTCGGATAAAACATCAATTATTTCTTTATCTTTTTTTCAATGTGGTTCAATTCTTTATCTTTAGTAAAACAAGTTTAAGAGATTGTTTCTTTTCTTTCTTTCTGTTGAGCTGTAAGGAGGTGTTGGTATTTTTATTTAACTTGAGGGGATACTTATGTAATTAGCCCAGTCTTCTTTCTTATAAAAGAGGGTTAGGGTTTTCATTTGTGAGGTAATGCAATTCCTTAGCTTCAACATGGTATCAGAGCAGTGGTCCTAGGCTGATGCTCCGATATCTCACCAAAAATCCACCAAAAAATATGATTGGATCGCCCAAGTGGAGGTGATCCCATGGGAGATCACGAAGATCTCCTTTCCATCGTCGTCATTGTCCAGTAGAAGACCAACAGCATAGCAGCCATCGTTGCCGCTGCTGCCTTCGGCATTGCAGCAGCCACCTGCACCATCGTTGGCAGCCATCAGGTCGCTGTAGGTGGTTGCATCGCCACTGTTGAGTGGTGGTGCCACCCATGGATGTTAAGACTAGATCGCACTGATGTCATCTCGCGTGTGTTTGAGCCTATCTCACACATCGCGTTTGTAGTGATTAGTCTTCTTTCACCACTATTAAAGAAGATATCTCCTTCAAGCATGATGGGTCTTCTTTCATGCCAAGAAGATGAGTTTGATACGTCAGAAAAATTAAACTAAGATATAGAAGGACTTGCGCTTGCAATCGAAGAAGTGAAGGAGATTTGGAGGTGCATGGGTGATAGATTCTAGAGTTTCAGTACATCTCACTGGAGATCGAGATCGTTTGAAGAATTCTGTGATCTTACAAGGACTGTGAGAAGTGCGAGTGGCAAATGGAAAGACATCTCCTGTGATTGCAATTGGGTGTTTAGATGCTACGCCCAAAATGAAGATAGAAGAGGTATATTATGCCTCTGAATTTTCTATAAATCTTGTCAGTGAGCAGTATTTACAGGAATCTTGGATGCTGTGTTATTTTTGATAAGCATTGTTATTTCTAAGATTGAAACACCGGGGAAATAGTTGGCAGTGGCATAGAGCGAGATGGTCTATGTTATTTGGACACGCCCATGTTATTTACCGGGGTAATGTCTATTTGTCGTGATCCTTTGCTTTAGCACCGGAGACTGAGGCATCCTTCTATGAGGAAGATGTGCCAAATGCATCTAGAGTTACAAGACTCCTTGGCTTTGGACTGTGAAGCTTGTCAACTAGGAAAGCATCACAGGAGTAGCTACCTTGGGAGAGATGCTGGTGTGAGTTCAACCCCTTTTTCCCTAATACATTGTAATGTTTGGGGACCATCTAGAGTTGTCTCTATTGGTGGACACAGGTATTTTGCAGCTATGGTTTTGGCATGTCGAGGGCACGTCGTGGAAATGCTGAGGGCATGCCGACAGCATGCTGACAAAAAATCACATAAATAATGAAAATGATATCATTTTCAAAAAATAATGATTGTGTAACAATAAAGGTATTTCATAATGACCGTGTGTGTGTCCTTAGACCCTTACATTCCTTAATATCGACCTTCTATGCTCTTAGGATTCCAGAAATCGGCCTGTGGCAGCAGCACCTTCGCCCAACAGCATCAGACTCGGCACCACTATCAGCATGTCATTGAAATCGTCGGCATGCCGTCGGCACGTGTAAATCGATACTTTAATCATCTCGGCACGACCTTCCCTAAAATAGCCTTGCTGTCGACAGTTAAATTACTGCTATGTAGGATCAGTAGAGGATAGGAGCTCCACGTCTGGTTTTGCTATTTATTTAGGAGGAAATCTTGTTTCTTGGAGGACCAAGAAACAGAGTGTTGTTGCCCGCTCTAGTGCAGAGGCTTAGTACAAGTCCATGGCACAGACTGCATGTGAGATCATGTGGATAGTTGGGTTTCTATAGGATCTAGGGGTGCTAGTTGATACCCCAGTGACACTCTACTGTGATAATAAATCGGCTGCGTATCTTACCTCTAATCCTGTTTTTCATTAGCGTACGAAGCATATAGAGGTTGATTGTCATTTCATTCGAGATGTTATGGTGGACAAGATAAATACCCCTTGTATTTCTTCTAAGCTATAAGTTGCTAATATTTTTACTAAGCTCCTTATGAAGAAATGTCACAATTTCGTGAATAACAAGTTGAGGCTTATTGACATATATGCCCCAACTTAAGGGAGAGTGTTGAGTTGTAAAGGGTGTTGGTATTTTTATTTAACTTGAGAGGTACTTATGTAATTAGTCCGACCCTCTTTCTTATAAAAGAGGGCTAGGATTTTCATTTGTCAGGTAATGCAATTCCTTAGTTTTAACACTTTCTTTTCTTTTGTTTTTTGTTTTTTTTTTTAAGGAGATTGATTCTTATTATGCATCTGAAAACAGATCCTTATCCTTTGTTCCATGTCCTTACATTGAAAGTTATGCCTAAATTTTGGCATTGAAAATTTTCCAGTTTACCTTTCAGGTCTTGCATTAGACTCCATGTATCTGGGGTGTAATCATTTTAGAGAAAGCAGTGCCTGCATCCAAAGAAACAGAAATAGTGGTAGCATAAGCTATTGCTGTCTCTATGCCCATGTCTTCCTGCTCGTTTTAGTTTTAACTCCTGCGATTTGCGTGTCGATGCGAGGTAAACATTTATAAAAGTCACTTTTTTTCTGTCTCTCTCTTACATGTTTAATTGTCTCAGGTCCCTTAAAGTTACAAACTCCGAGTTTCTCTTCAGTATAAACTTAATCCATATATTAGTTGTTACTTCAGATTCTCTTAAAGATGCTAAACTTCAGCTTCTCAATCTACCTCGTTGTTGCATGAATTGCAAAGTCTTGGGAACTTTGTGTAAATTTCTCCATTTGATTTTTTCTCCTTTTTTTCCTAAAAAAAAAATAGCCCTCTCTATCTTGAAAAACTACTTTCTTATCTTTCAATTCTCATGCTTTGTTTTAGAATAAAATAAGTAATACTGTTTGCAACAAATTGATGTGTCTGAGCACTGGTGTGGTGTTTCAGGCCTGCTTGAAACAAAGTTATAATATGATTTGTGCAAACAATAAAACACGTTACAACATGGTAAGAGTTTCATGCATATTTGTTCACTTATTTCTGGTTAGAGAAGATAAGCTTTGATCACAACTTTTTCAGTTTTTGTTACACAAAAGTTATTAGATATTTGGTGTGTCATGGAAGCTCCTACAATGTAGGTCTTGGAAACGAGGGTAGCTATATACAAAATAAAGAAAAGTGTGCATGTGAGATTGGTTTAGGCTACTGTCAATAGCAATACATATGTGATTGTCACATGTTAGTTTATAACTATATCTTAGCCAAACTGGGATCTGCCTAGTACATTGGTTATATTATAAATTCAGTGGGAAATGAAAATTTTATGTTACTTGAGCTTCTCTAACGTCTTCATATAAATATGCATATCATACTTGCTTTGGAACTGTCCATCTTGTAATAATAAACCTATTTTTAAGATGAAATTTCCAAATTACTCGAATTCTCATTTTTCTTCTAGTTTGTATAAAACTATCCAAATCCTTGAAAGAGTTCTGGATTTGGAAGTGGTGTTTGAAATTTTTTTTAGTAATGTACGTTTAGTATTTTTTACATTTAATCTATGCTTTCAAACCTATAGGATTATTAAGGGTATGTGTTGTCAAGGTCCAACATGAAAGATCTAGAAATATAAGTACCATGCAAGTGTGTGCCTGTATGATCATGATGCATGTGTGTGTCTCTCTGTCACAGTGTGTTTATATATATATATATATATATATATAGAGGGGACGGATCTTCTACGCATTGTGCTCATAAAAGGCTATATGAGCACAACTTCCCCACCAATAGATCACGATAAGTTGGTTATAAATAAAATCACTACTTTTAGAGAAGAGTGATTTCTCAATCACGTATTCAAACTATAAAAATATCAAAAGTAGGAATGGCACAATCAATTAGGTATTAATTTTTCTTAAATGAGGAATTGAAGCTAATCATGGGTGAAAAATTGAAAACATTCCTTAAATAAAAAAATCCCAAAAATTGACGGATATGCTAAATGACTGGGGGTTGTACCATGCTTAAATTGTTTTCATCTAATTATTTGATCTTCACAATTGGAGAAAAGCTATAGCATTAACAAATGAGGATGTTAATTTGTTGAATCTTTATCAAATCTATGGTCAGTTGGATTAGGTGATGTCAAGCCTTTTGTCCAAGGAGTCATCAAATATCCAAATTTCTAAATTAGTTTTCTGTTTATCTCATTCCTTAGCTTTTTTTTTTCACCCTTGGACCCTAAACTTAAAGTCTACCTGCAGATGCAGAGGATCAGTCAGCTTCCGTTGATCTAGCTTATTATTCTTTAGAAGATGATGGCAAGAGAAATGATTCTACTGGTAAGAAATTTCAATTACATACAGTTCTACAATTGAAAATTTACACATATCTATATGCATATAGTATTATTTTTCCTTTATGATCTGCCATTTCTTTTAATGCCACAGATGGATATCCTGGACTGGACACTTCGGTGATGCTTCCATGCAGGGTAATTTCTTTTTTACTGATTCATTTTAGCAATGTCTGCACATCAGCATGTATATGGTACCGAGAATCTGCATTTTGTATGCTGTCCAGCCTGACCTGTTTAGTTGCGAACTAAATAACCATTTGACCTGCAAATAGCTTCTTGTAATGATTTTAAAGAATTGCCTTTGAGATTTTGTGTTATCTGTAGACTTCAGGAGAAGTAAAGCATGTGAGACGAGTTATGGAGTTGGTTCAACAAGATGCCGGAGTTACGGTTAATCTTGAAAATTCTGGCTTCAGACGCTTGAAATCTGTCGATTCTGCAATGTTGGGAAAATATCCCATATGGAGACGCGAATTTGAAATTGAAAATCCTGATTCAGATGTGAGATTAATTCACGAACGGATGATACTGGCTGGGGTTTATTCGGATATTGCCAAGTCAAAAGGAAAGCTTGATCTCTATCAGAAGCTGCAGACACATCTAAAAGAAATCCAACTTGCTCTTGGAGAGGCCACATCAGATGCAGATCTGGGCCCGAGGTGTGTCATCCAATTTTCCTCCATAGAGCATTTACCATGCTTTCTTTTGAGAGGTTTCTGTGTTGTCAACTGCTTCATCATGTCTACTTGTTTCAGTGCTCAAGGGAAGATTGATGCCATGCACCAAGTTTTGACAAAAGCAAAAGATGAGCTCCATGATTGTGGGGTTGTTAGGCCGAAGCTTAGATCGATGCTTGAGTCAGCAGATGAAGGCGTCAGAAGGCTGAAAAAGCAACACTCTTTTTTAAGTCAACTGGCTGCTAAAACCATCCCAAATTCAATACACTGCTTATCTATGTGTTTAACAATAGACTACAACCTCCTATCCCCAGAAAAGAGAAAGTTTCCAAAAAGTGAAAATTTAGAAGATCCAAAGCTCTACCATTATGCTCTTTTTTCTGATAATGTATTAGCTGCATCTGTTGTTGTTAATTCAACCATCGTGAATGCCAAGGTAGGAGAGTTAGATCTTTTCCATTCTGCTTTATTTTGGAACATGACAGTTATTTTGTGCTTGATTGATATCTGTACTAACTTTCCAGGAGCCAGAAAAGCATGTTTTCCACCTCGTCACTGATAAATTGAACTATGCAGCAATGTCAATGTGGTTTCTTCTAAACCCACCTGGAAAGGCCACCATTACTGTAGAAAACGTGGATGAGTTCCGGTGGCTGAATTCTTCATATTGCCCAGTTCTTAGACAACTTGAATCTGCATCCATGAAGCAGTTTTATTTTAACTCAAGCATTTCTTCCGGTTCTTCAAATCTCAAGTTCCGAAACCCAAAGTACCTATCCATGTTAAATCACCTGAGATTTTATTTGCCTCAGGTTTACCCCAAGCTTGACAAGATCTTATTCCTGGATGATGACATTGTTGTTCAGAAAGACATGACTGGCTTGTGGTCAGTTGATCTCAAGGGAAATGTAAATGGTGCAGTAGAGACGTGTGGTCAGAGCTTCCATCGGTTTGATAAGTATCTCAATTTCTCTAACCCTCTGATTTTTAAGAATTTTGATTCAAATGCATGTGGCTGGGCCTATGGTATGAATATCTTCGATCTCAAGGAGTGGAAGAAGCGGGATATCACGGGTATTTATCACAACTGGCAGAACTTGGTGAGTTCCTTCGATCTCCAACCCATGCATCAGTAGTTTCCATCATGTGATTTGATTGCATAGAAATCTTTTCCATGCAATTTGAGTGCAATGCAATGTGTTTTTGATTGCTATAGAAAGAATGACCTTTTTGTTTACACTCTAATGCACGTACTTGGGAAAGAGTTCCTGAATTCAAAATATACCATGCAATCCAACACGTTCTCAATCCCATCGTGCTAGAATGACATTTACAATCATAATTCTTTACCCCTGACCGTTTACAGAGTTATGTTGATATAATTTTGCCCTTTATGATGATTTAATATGTATTTTTTTCCTGGAAACAGAATGAAAATAGAACACTGTGGAAACTGGGAACTCTGCCACCTGGGCTGATAACATTTTATAAATTGACCCAGCCACTGGACAAGTCATGGCATGTGCTAGGATTAGGGTATAACCCAGCTATTCCTTCCTCAGAGATTGAAAAGGCTGCTGTAATCCACTTCAATGGCAACATGAAACCTTGGCTGGATATTGGTTTTATGAAGTTCAAACCTTACTGGAAAAAGTACATCAATTATAGCCACTCTTACCTCCGTAACTGTGATCTAATTAGATAGGCAGATTCGTTCTGATGTTATGTTATAGACCTGTATCTAGGGGTGATGCAACCTATGTTGTAATCCAGCACACAGAATTCATGAGCTGCAAGCAGTGTAAGCTATGTTGTAACCTAGCACACAGAATTCATGAGTTGCAAGCAGTGTATATCAGAATATGATATCTATGTCTTCAGCTGTTCACTACCTGCTGCTTGATCTTGGAAATTTTTCGACTTGCATGTTGACAATATGTGCCCTGTAGTTCTGTTAGATGGTTTTAATTGTTTGCAAAATGCATATTGCAATGCCCCTTATTTTTTTAATTCTTAACGTTATTTTCGTGATGTGTATGAAGTATAACTTGCTCATCTGATAGTTTGACTTGCATCTTCATACCCTTAATATCATAAATGGCTTCTTAAGATTAAGATGGAGGTCACTAGCAGTTTTCCTCAAACTTGATATGAGCGTACCACCAGGTTAGAACCAAGAGATTTATGTGAGCACATTAGTATTTTTTCCGGAAGCAGGTCGAAGCCGCTCGGAATCACCCACAGTTAGCAACGTGCCACCGGATGGCACGTGCCACCAACACTGACTTTAAGAATAGGACAAGCCGTGCCAGGAGGTACTCTCACGTGGAGGCTCACAACATGCATGCTGCATTAAAAGCCAACTGTCCTAGTATAATAGAACGAAAAGGCTAGAGAACACTACTGCCAGGACAGGTCATCGATTACATAAGACGAGGGGTGGAGTATTTATATATTTGATAACAATGGTCTTATGGTTGATTCACACTTTATTTTGGAGTGAACTTTCTTAACACGAGATGTGTACAAAATTTACTGCTACCTCGGATAGAATTGAAGTGTAATAATGGAAGGAGGTATTTAATTGGAGGAATTGTAAGGATTGTTATAGTAATATTATATTAGTGGATAATATTTTAATATTATAATCTAGTGTGAGTGGATATATTTTAATATAGTTAAAAGGTAGGAAACGTAAACCGTGACGTGGGAACTTTAGAGGTTTAATGATATAAATGTGAGTCAAATTTGTTATAAATGTGAGTTAAATTTGATAATTGATATTTAATGTAAAGAAGTAAAAGAACATTAAGTTTGTTACGTGGTGGATTTTATCATATTTAAAAAAATTATCATATCATTTTGAATTAAAATGTACATGTGATAAATAATTTTATATTTGTGATAAATTACTTTGCATAGATGATAAATTATTATGCGTGATCTTGTATCAGTATAAAATGATTGATAAATTATTCTAAAGTATCTTTACACCGGTACAATCTCATTTTTCACCGGTGAAATTATTTCAAAGGTGGTTTTAATCATGCAAAGTGATTTCGACTTATGGGATTAGTATTTAAGGTTTAAGGTTTAGATTTATGAGAAATGATTTCACGTGTTATGAGTAATTTTTTACTTGAAAGGTGATTTTTCACCTGCGCGGTAAGGGTATCCTAGTTGGGTTCCCTCGTCACCGTAAGTCCTCCATGAGCGGGGTGGTATAGGTTCAAGCCTGCGTCTGGGTGGGTTCCCCTTGGCCCATACGCTTATAGGATTAGGTGGTGGTGTTGTGCACTGGGTATTCCGGCGGACGTTCGATGCTTGCGTCGACGGGACCGACCCGCTTCAGTTTACCTCTGTATATACATAGGGGGTTCTGGGTTATCAAAAAAAAAAGATGATTTTTCACCTTAGATTTAAGATTTAAGGTTTAGCTAAATCTTACATACTAAAGATTAAATTTTAAGATGAAAAATTACCTTTCAAGTGTAAAATCGCTTGTCATAGGTGAAGAAATATTTGAAATTTAATTTTACACCGATATAATCTCACTTTGAATTACTTTGCACCGTGCAAAGTAATTCAAAGTGAGATTGCACAGGTATAAAGTGGTTTTGAAGGTGATTTGAATATTTTGCATATATACAAAAGTAGTTTGTTGTTGGTTTTAACAGTAGTAGATCTTATCACGTGTGATCATTTTTTTTGCATAAAAATAAGATATATCAAGTGAAGATCACGTTTATAATATTGTATGTTAACTTTTATATCACTATTTATATTTTTAAACTTACGTCCTTTGATATATATTGAATTTGATGTTAATGGGTATATAATGATGGGAGTGGATATATTTAATATATATTAAAATTGATATGAGTGGATATATTATAATATGAGTAGATATTAATATTGATTCAATATAAAAAATGAATTTGATGTAACGTAAGTGAAGAATTGTGAAATTATTTTGAAAAAATTTTTAACTTTTTCCTATTTTATCAGCAAGCTTCTATTCCACCTATTAATCCTTTGCCAAACTCAGTAAAATAGAAAGGATATGCTGCCTTTCTCCGAGTCTCCTGATTCTTATACGTACAACCTAATGCTAAACTCAAGAAGTTATGCGTCACTGATGATTGTCGGTACACAGGCAAGCGCGAAAGAGACGGACTTTTTACTCAATCTTTTTGTTATTTATTTTTGCATTTATTTTTTGTGTGCGGAAAGAGTACTTCGATTTGTATTCCCCTCTTATCTACTTTCCTAGAACCGTTTAATCAATGCTAACTACCTTATCGAAAAGTGTTATTTTTCGTAACGTTGGGAGTGTACGTATCTGGGCGTTCACATGGACGCACATTTATTATTTAGTTAAATAGTAGAGAGATGTAGATTTTAGTGTAAGAAGTGATGTGAAATATTATTTTTATATTTTACATAATATCTAGAATGTGAATCTATTTTATAATTAATATTTAATATAAATAAATAAAAAAATATAAAAATTCTTATGTAATAATTTTTTTCACATTTTAAAAAATATCACATCACTTTAATATAAAATAAACAAGTGATAAATAATTTTACATCGATAATAAATTATTTTACATTAGTGATAAATTATTTTAAGATATCTTTGTATCAATCTTATTTTGCACCTGTGATAAATTATTTTAAGGATAGTTTCACTTGTTCAAAGTGATTTTACATCCGTGTAAAGTGATTTTGACTTATGAGCTTAGAATTTAGGATTTAGGTTTATGGAAAATAATTTCACGTATTTGAAGTGATTTTTTACCTTAGGATTTAAGATTTAGGAAGCTAAACCCTAAACACTAAAGACTAAACCCTAAGGTGAAAAATCACCTTTCAAGTATAAAATCACTTGTCATAGTTGAAGAAACACTTGTAATTTAATTTTACACCAGTGCAATCTTACTTTGCACCCGTGCAAATTAAGATTGCACCGATGAAAAGTAGTTCAAAGTAAGATTGCATCAGTACAATCTTACTTTGCACCCGTGTAAAATTATTTTGAAGGAGCAAAGTGGTTTTGCACAGGTGCAAAATAAGATTGCACCCGTGTAAAGCGATTGAGATGATTTGAGTGGTTTGCACTCTTACCAAAGGAATTTGTTGTTGGTTTCAATAGTGGTGGATCCAATTATATGTAGCACTTTTTTTGCATAAAAAAAAAAGACACGAGTTGAAGTCATGTTTACACTGCTACACATCAACTTTTACATCATCTTTTACATTTCTCAACCCATGTCCTATTATTTATACTCTTTCTTTAAACTTTGATATCTAGGTTTGAGACATACCGTGTAGATCAAGCACGTATGCTTTGTTTAATTTTATCCTACCAATGATTACTATAATTTCATTAGCTTAATACTGGATGATACAAGAACTTTTAGAACCAAACTACAAAGTTGGTTTAATAAAATGATCTAAATCTTTATTATCATGTCGATTGTGACGAGGGAAAAATATGATCGTCAAAAAGTGGAAGGCTTGAAGTTCTTAACTTGTAATACATCCCTTGCATATTATACGTCGTTATTTTGGATTAGAAAGCTAGAAATCGACGTGGCGTTGATGCATCTATATAAACTATGGAAAACAGTCTTGTTTGATGTTTGACTGCATGTCTAGAAGGGTAAGGCCATGCCATTTGTTACTCAGGTTGAGACAAGTAAGCCTATAGGGCATCAAACCTTCGTTGCTATTACCGAACACTCCCTTGTAGATTTGTAGGTTCTGTTTGTCTCGCATATTAAGTGTTTAACACATTACTTAACATGTTCGAAAACGAGTTAACAAGTCTAGAACTTAACACATTCGAAAACGAGTTAACACACCTGAAACTTATTCCACTCCTCTCTGTAGAATAACTTTAATACATTACTTAACACGCCTAACATTCAAATATGTTACCTCACTTATTCTATCATTTATTTCACTTCTTATCTGTTCCTCTACTTATTCCCCCTTACTAAATGAAACCGTAACCTACAAGGATATCTTTCAAGAACACCGAACGGTATCCATTCTCATGCAAATATAATTTCATTCTCATTCAAATATAATTTTAATTTACTAGGAGGCACCAATAAAATAACTATAGGAGCTTTTAAGCCTTTACCTGAGAGAGAGTAAGGCTGGTATACCTCTTTTACCCCCCTATGCCAACAGTAGTATCGGTGTCACTTTGTACATTAGGTAACTATATGTAACACCAATGCTGTAGCACAAAACCAATGTTATTATTGATGGGATGATACTCATTCACGCTGTTGCTGCAATGAAATAGTATCAGTGCTATGGCGTAAATATAGCCATGTGGTGCAAGCCTTGTCACCTTTTTCATCTATCTTATATTACTTATAAATAAATTTAAAGAATCCAACAGTCTACCTGTTGCACTCCCCTATGCCCCCTCTTCCTCCTTAACCATGTACCTTCAAAACGGCATGAACTATAGGTACAAATTTCATAAACACAAGTTCGTGGTTGCGGAACTTTGCAAAAACACAGAAAAGGTACGTGATTGCGGGAAAGGAAAAAAAAAAAAAAAAAAAAAGAATGAACGAAAGAAAGAGACAGTGGAGACAGTGAAGAGGGATGTTTGTCAGAATGGTATGAAAAAGTGACGAGATAAAATAATTAATATATTAATATAATGTTAATATGTATTTATTTAATATTAAGATATACATATTAATAATTTGATGTAATATATTAAATATATTTTAATAAATATATTAAATTAAAATGGATGTTTTTTAATATATATATTGATATTAATATGATATAATTAAATAATTTAATTTAGAAGTTGACTGAAATGATAGAATAGCCTTCAATCCCTCGTAAATAATTTCCAGCTCTCGTAGGAGAGATAAACCTCGCTTATGCTGCGTCCAAATGTGGCTGCAGAGATTCAGATCTATATTCATCATTTGCTAACCTTTGCTGCTCAAATATCAGCTTCAAAATGCTGTAGGTTGTGTAAACTAACCTCAAATGCTAGAAATTTTGAACGTTGTCGGGACTGCATCGATGCAATCGAAACCACCTTGACATTTTCAAAGATAAGAGGTCACGTTGAAAGCAACGCAGATATACGTTTAGGGACTTTTTACGTAAATATTCTCAAACGTCAAAAATATATAAAAATATATTTTATAATATGCTGATAAGGTATATTGATTTTTTTTGGGATGATTTTATATTAATGTAAATAATAATGAAGTAATTTTTTATTGATATAAAATAATTTACGATAATTTTACATCCGTGTAAATTAAGTAATTTATAATTTATTTATGTAAAGTGATTAATGATAATTTTATATTTATATAAAATAATTATAAAGTGATTTTAGATGATTTTTATCAATGTAAAATAACTGATAATAATTTTATATCAATACACCGTATCAATACATTATAAAATATATTAATTTTTACATTTTTATACCTCCATCCTGTTAAAAGAAAAACGCACGCCGTGTACAAATGACGCAACTCTACTCCTCTCTCTGTCGCTCTCTCTCTCTCCTCGTGCGTGTATTTGCCACCTCACAACACCACAACAACCCCCTATAAATAACAACCCAACCCACCTCGCCCCATGGGCGTGCGGTGTCTTTCCCTCCATCGTTGTCGTCGTCGTCCTCCTCCTCCTTCGTAACGTAACAGTAACAGACCCTCGTCCCCTCCTCAATTAATGCTGCCTTACGCCTCCGTCTCAGAGGCCTCGGCCGCCCTGGGGCGGCCCCTGACCACCGTCGAAACCCTGTGGTTCCGCTACTCCTCCGCCGTCCCCGACCACGTCCTCTACTTCCACAACTTCCTCTTCCTCCTCGTGGCCTTCTCCCTCGCCCCGCTCCCGCTCGCCATCCTCGAGCTCCTCGGGCCCCGCCGCCTCCTCTCCCCTCACAAGCTCCAGCCCCGGAACCGCCACCCCGCTTCCACCTTCCTCCGCTGCTACCTCGACGTCCTCCTTGTCTTCCTCCTCGCCGTCGGACCCCTCCAGCTCGTCTCCTACCCCACCGTCAAGATGATCGGCATCAGGACGGGCCTCCCCCTCCCTTCCGTGCGGGAGGTGTTGGCGCAGCTCGCGGTGTACTTCCTCGTGGAGGACTACGGGAACTACTGGATCCACAGGTGGTTCCACCGCCAGTGGGGCTACGAGAAGATCCACAGGATCCACCACGAGTTCTCCGCGCCGATCGGGTTCGCCGCGCCCTACGCCCACTGGGCGGAGGTTCTCGTCCTCGGGATACCGTCCTTCGTGGGGCCCGCGCTGGTGCCCGGCCACATGCTCACCTTCTGGCTCTGGATCGTCCTCAGGCAGCTCGAGGCCATCGAGACCCACTCCGGGTATGCTATCTATATATATCTTCACCTTTGTTTTGTTTTACCCCCGTCCTTTCTTTTTTCTTTTTTCTTTTTCTCTTTCTGCGAACACAGCCATTGGTTGGGGGAAGGGCACGGGATGCAAATAAATGAATATACTTAAATAGTCTGGTGGTCGAGTAAGGGAACTCTTGTATATATATCCAGGAAAAAGTTGCTGCTATGGGGAACATACTGGTGAGAAAAAAGGGGAAGAATTGTAAGTGCGTTTATGGTGGCACGGGAGAATGCATTTGGCTTTATGTGGCAGCTGCGGTGGGCTATTGTGTGTGGGTGGCAGATTTAGGACTAATGTGGGTGTGCCACATTAGTCTGGGGTGGCAGATATGTGGGTGCCACATATCTTTATTCGATGCCGGGGTGGGATCGGTGGATTTTTTGAATATTTTGAAGTTGTTTGGTGATAAATAAGTACATAGAGACCAATTCATTGGCTTTGGGAGCCTTTTGTTCGATTGATGTTGGTTGTTGCATTGCCAATGATTTTAATTGGTTTGAAGGTTTTTTTTTTTTTTGTTTTTGGTAAAAAAAATTCGTTTTTATCTAAAAAGCAAGCCCATAGATGAAGAATAGACTAAGTTTTTCAGGAAAAAGATTAAGAATGGACTACAATTTGCAACAACCTAACAAGAAAGCACCAAAAGGTAACTCCAAAGGAGGCCAATATTGACACTAAATACATGCCCGGAGCAGTTTTCAATCTTGCAGGGAAAGGTATTGCATTGTCACAACTTAATATCCTAAGCTTTTCTGATGGTCTTCTAGAAAAATCTGTCTGATTGAAAAATTAAAGTGGATGAGATTTTAGTAGTTGAGGAACCAAGTGTCTGTTGCGCAAATAAACTAGCAGGTAGTTGAGAACAACAGAAGAATCCTAACCAGGTAATCAAGGATAATTTGTGTATAGATCAAAAACAAGTATTTAGGCATCTTTGAATTTCCTTCTTTTTTTTTTAGCATAAAAGCCATCATCGTAACACTTGAAAATAGTCGTAAAAAAATCATGTCATCAAGTAACGGTTCATAAAAGATTGATAATCCTTACTTGATAACTTAAACTCAAGCATTTTAGGTGGTTGATTTCAATCTATTGGACCCATGTCTAATAAGCCATCAAGGACAGTTATTTCCAAGTAGGCTTGTTCTTGTCCTGGGTCATTATGATCATTCAATGGAAGATATTGTTTTTTTCAAGTAAATCTACACTTGAAGCACAGGTTATGGTTGGCAATGATCTAACAAGAAAACAAAAGGGGAAAAAGGTTGACAAGGGGTTGGCTAAGTGATAGAGCACTCCATTGGCATCTAAGAGGTTATGGGACATGTCCACCAGATTGACCTTCTCAGGGAGAGAGAGAGAGAAAAGGGAGGAGAAACTTAGCACAAAATCAATCCCTACAGCAATTTCCTAAGCTTCCAGGGGAATGCATCATTTATTGTGGCTTCAAATTAAAGATTGCAATAGAACAAAGTGAAAAAAAATGGTACAAATTTAAATAATCCAAGATGGCATTGGTAGTATCAGAGTTTAAGACTTCGAATTTTCATAATAGTCCTATAGAAGAGTCCTTGTCGGGTAGAAAATTTGAAGCATCATGGACTTTTAATAGTTGAGGAACCATGTTTGTCTTGATATTGCTCTTTCCAGATGTACTAACTAGTTGCAAACAAGAAGAGGAAGCCTAGTTAGCTTATTGAGGACAAAATGTATATAGATTGTAGGCAGATTTTTAGGGATAGAAATAGGGGAGAATGGTTAGGGAGAAAAGAGAGGGTTTGTAAATAAAACAAATGTCAGGATTTGACAAAATATTGGAGCGTGGAGGCTCCGTGTGCATGGGAAAAATGGTCCACATGGAGGGCTATGCACACGTGGGCTTGGAGGCGAGGAGGAGCACCACCATGTGGGCTAATGCCTAGCATGGTGGTGGCCGACGATGGCCTTGGTGGTCGCCGATTGGAGAGAGAGAGAGGCGAGGAGCTTTAGTAGAAAATATTGTTATCAGTTAATGTAGAAAACTTGGTAAGGCTCTCTATTTATAGATAGAACATATCCCTACAAATAGAAACAAAAGATTTTATCCCTATTGAAAAAAGATCTTATCTCATTTGGAAAGATCTTATCTTTTAATTAAAATCAATCCAAACATATTTCCCAAAACACTTTTACTAAAAATAATTAGACTTAACAATTAAGCAAAGACTCTAATTTTGGTCCCTTGGACCACCAAAACTGCCAGCCCCTGTAGGCCCTGAGATGCTGTTACGTGGCACTTGCCATGTGGCAGTATCACGTGGCTGGCTTAATTCCAACACTCCACCTCAAGTCAAAGGCTGGGAGGACAATGGCTTACTGAACTTGATATTGCTACATCATTCTTCTCTTGAAGAGTTGAGGATCATCTTCGTGCCTCTTCTACGTTCGAGAGTCGAGCCTTTTATCTTGACATTCTTTGATGCATTAGAGGGTTCCACATACTTCCTCGAAAGGTATGGTGTCTTACTCGTGAGCCGGAAAAGGCCCTCGACTTTTCTTCGGGCCAAGGTCATCAAGTGAAAGTAGAGAAGCCAATGCAGTCGTGGTTCACTTCTAGAGGCTACAATGTGCCTCTTCTTTTTCTTGAGTCGAAGTCGAAGCGATCGCCGTGGTGCTCATTCTCCGCTCATTTGATCTGTTTGGTATCCTTTATTTCGATAAAACATGTTCTTTTGAAGAGTAAAAAATTGAATATGAAGGTATCATATGACTTGAAATATCTTCCGATGAATCTCCTCTTTTCTGGGCCTCAAACTTCACCTTCCTTTCTCCTGAGCTCAATGTGGCGTTGGTGACCATAGTGGAGGCTTCCGTCTTCTTCTACAATATTCCTTCTCTGCATAAGGCGTTAGATTTGCTGAGGAAGATTTCTTAGATGCAAGAACCGCCGTGTGGTCAGGATACCCACATGTACAGGGAGTCTAGACCGAAGGTTTTGATATCATGTCAAGATTTGACAAAATATTGAAGCGTAGAGGCTCCGTGTGCGTGGGAAAAAATAGCCACGTGGAGGACTATGCACGCGTAGGCTTGAAGGTGAGGAGTACCACCGCGTGGGCTGGTGGCTAGCGTGGTGGTGCCTGACGGTGGCCTTGGTGGTCGCCGGTTGGAGAGAGAAAGAGAGAGGAGAGGAGCTTTGGTGGGAAATATTGTTATTGCTTAATTTAGAAAAGTTGGGAAGGCTTACTATTTATAGAGAGAACATATTCCTACAAATAAAAACAAACGATTCTATCCCTATTAAGAAAAGATCTTATCTTCTAATTAAAACAAATTCCAACATATTTCCTAAAATACTTTTACTAAAAATAGCTAGACCTAACAATTAAGCAAAGAGTCTAAGTTTGGTCCCTTGGACCACCAAAATTGCCAACCCCTGTGGGCCCGGAGGTGTTGTCATGTGGCACTTGCCACATGACCTGCTGGCTGCCACATGGCAGTGTCATGTGGCTAACTTGATTCCCAACAACAACAATATCTGAAAAATGAGGGACAACATATGATCATTGTCCCCGCGTGGTTGTCCTTGGCATTTTGAGAAAAGGCACAGATAAGGGATAGTTTCATAGTCTTTTTCAAAAAGGAACAATAGTATGGCAAAGGACCAACCCTACTTTTGAAGGCTATCAAGGGTAAGTAGCTTGCCCTCTAAAGGAGCCGGAAGGAGACCCTTGGGTGCGTGGGATAAGACAACTATAACCTCGAGTATGGTATTCAAATTAGTTAATTAGAATGACTTCGACTACTTGGTTGATTTTTGCAAGCATGATAATGCCATGGTCATTGAAAAGGGTATGCAAGGTAGAAATGCACTACTTTAGAGTAGTATTAGATTTAAGAACACAGACTGTACTACCAAACTGATTATTTATTTCCCTTAGAAAAGCTCTGTTTTCATCTCCTGCAACCACTTGGATCAAAAATAACCATGACAAATTCAAGATATTATCAACTATAACCAAATAAAGCCTGTGTGTCTTTGATGGCCTATAACACAACTTATATCCAGGATGTCTCAGTGTAATAACTCCAAAAAATAAGATGGATTGGGATTTTAACTTGCAAGAAATGATGATGTTGAGATTTTTGGGGGATAAAATGATTTATATTATTGATAAAAGAGAGGTCCTAGCTCTCTTTATATAGAGAGAGGCAAGGGCATACATGGAAATATACTTAACCTAAAAATAGTAAATAACTAATCAAATAACTAATTACTTTATTTCCTAACACTCCCCCACAAATCGAGATGCAGGAGATGACGAAAACTTGGATCCTTAAGGTAGTATTGATCAACTCTTGTCAACGTGGTAGTCCCCTGCAAAGTAATCCTTTCTTCATGTCTTCAATCCTGGGTGTCTCTTCTTGTACACCCTCACAAAGTCAGTCAACACTTGGTTTCTCTTGAGGTACGTGAGAGTACTGCCCATACACTTGACATCTTGAGGTGGCTCCTGTCTTCCTGTTGACGTGATAGTCCCTTCTTTGTGTCTTGAACCTTGGGTGTCTCTTCTTGTACGCCCTCACAGAGTCAGTCAACTTTTGGTTTCTCTTGAGGTGCGTAAGAGTACTACCCGTACTCTTGACATCTTGAGGATGCTCCCATCTTCATTGTTTATCTTCCACTCAAACATATAAGGACCCAAACAAAATAACTTAATACTTTGAGGGGTTGCAGACAAGTACCGCAGTAATAGAAGATTGAACTTTAAAGAAAACAGAAAAGTCAGAAAAGTGGACTCAATCATAAAATAACCATAAATATTTTTTTCAAAGGAAACACCAAAGATCGAAGAGGATTTTCTTCTTCTTCCATTCTTCTTTGTCGGTGCTCCCATATTGGACATGAAACGGTAGAAGCAACACCGACTATTGCAGCAAACATGGAGGAGAGGAGACGAGCCACCATCGGTTCCCTATTCTTCTTTTTTTTCTTGTGGGTGGTGGCTCTACAATGGTAGGGAGGCACATGGCGGAGCTCCGGTAGGTTGGAGGAGATTTGGACCACCTTGGTCTGGTGGCTTGACCTCCAAGGGGTCGAGAGAGCCCCTCAAATCCTCAATCAAATGAGGTTTGAGGGGCCAAAACAAAGATTCGGTCAGATGTCTTCATGGACGACGTCAGAGAGATATAGGCTGCCGGCGGCGCATGGCTCATCAGAAAACCACCTGCGATGGTTGGTCTGGTCGCTAGGGCTTCGGTGACCACCCCACCGATGGTCCTTTACCGGTGCTCGACCAGAGGTGGTGCCAACAGGGGATTCTTCATCGGCGACGAGCAGCAGCAGTAGTGGAAGAGGGAGAGGAAGGATATAAGAGGAAGAGGAGAGGTTGTGGGAGAGGAGAGAGACTCTCCGATGGCTTGCCAGAGGGCCTCCCCTCCTCTAGGGTTTCGTCTTCCCTTTTTCTTTTCCCTCATGGGATCAAACTCGCTCTGCTACCATATTGGAATTTTTGGGAGGATAAAATGATTTCTGCTATTGATGAAAAAGAGGCTCTAGCCCTCTTTATATAAAGAGAGGTAAGGGTATACATGGAAATATACCTATGACCTAAAAATAGTAAATAACTAATCAAATAACTAATTAATTTATTTCACTCAAATCTAAGTAATTAACATATGCATTGTGATGTGTTCCAAGTTAGCATGCTTTGCACTCAAATCTTGAAGGAAAGATATGAGAGTTGAGGTCTTGCAACTTTATAACTGGGAATGACCAAGCCAGTGATGACGTTGGAAACATAACACGAAATGTAAAAGAACAAACTCACTAAAATTAGACATTACTACTTATACCCATAGCCAATTGCCCTTCCCATTAATTAGTAATACTTAGTGAAAGATATAAGAAATAAGGTAAGACAGCTTGATAATTTTGGTCATTTTGTTATTTGTCCAATGGTGGGCAAGCTAAGGGGAAAATATGGGACAAATTGATCATTCATGAAGTGTATACCAATAAACACACCCACTTTTGTCCAATACTACGCGAATGTCTCCCATCTGCAATATATACTATAACTACAAACACCTTTTATAATATAGAAAACAAGTTAGTGTTGTCATATAGATGTCTAGATGCACTAGAATCAAGAATTCAAAAGTTCAATGTGATCACTCCTTAGAGTTGAACAAGCAACATTGTTTCATCATAAATAGGCCATTGCAGTTGTAGGATAGTCCCATTAAGATGAAAATTGTAAGAAATTCGATTGATATCTGACTAGTGTTCTCCATCGTACTTTGCATGAATCATCATCACATGGTAAGTAGCTTATGGTTGAGTTTGTATGAATAATCACATTAGAGGTCTCCTACAACTGAGGGGTACGTTAGCCTCTTGTGTGGCAGGTGGTTCCTCATGCATTGCCCAGTAGGTGTCCTCAGTATGGTCCTACTTTCCAAATTACAAGCAACGAGACTTTCCATGCTCCTATGCTATACAACGTCGAACATAGCCACAAGTGGATGATTGATCATGACTTTCTTCTATAAGATATTACCATAACTAGTTTATGCATCATAACTAGTTATGATCACTGAGATGTTTTAAGAGGTAGTTGGATGCTAGCCCTATTTTGCACCCCTTCTTTTGGACCAACATATGGAGTTCATGATGATACTACAACTTTTAGTTGATTCATTCTTGGCTGAGGGACCTGACAGTTGGTTTTGGACGCTGGTATTCTCTTTTCAAGGAGTCTTATGATAGAATTAGCCTAATTGGAGTAACGGGTGAGGAGATGCTGCAATGTGGTGCAGGGGAAAGAGAGCATGTGTTGGGTTAGATCAAAATAAACCCATGGATCTATTTGATTAACACTAAGCTCCACCAGTCCAATTGCAAAGCCAATTTTTGCCTACCAAACTTAAACACAAAATTGAGGTAGGATATGTGCAGTTAAGGTTTATTAGACCTAATAAGGATTTTTTAGTTTGCTTGATTGGTCTAATTGATCAACACTAAACTCCACTAGCCCAATTGCAAACCAATTTGGGTCTAGCAAACCCAAATGTGAAACTAAACTAGGGAATGCGTAATTATGGCTAATTAGACCTAATATGGATTTTTGAGTTTGCGTCCTTGGTAATTTGGTCAAGGTACTTGAATTATATAAGACCAGAATATGGTTTAGATCTTACTAGAATTAAGGAATAGTGCAGGATGCTCCTGGCAAAGTTGGAAGTTGAATTACGGATTTTATGACATAATGGTTTCTGGGCGACTAGCAATGCAAATGGTATACACTAATTATGTTAACTTTGCATTAAAATCTTTATTATGCATATTTACATATGACGAGTCTAATCATGATGTTCAACCCTGATTTAATGCATGTAGATGTAAATTAAGCCTAATTTATGACCTAAAATATGGAACAAAAAAGATTTTTTATCATGATTTTGTCATAAGCCCACATGGAGTCATGAGCTTTTAGTCATTAAAGATATATATTTTAATTTAGTGTGCAGATTTCTTTGAGTGGGATATTCCGAGTAATCCCAATAGTTTTCTAGAATTTTCACAGCCTAGTTTTGTTTCTTTGTCGCAAAAGAGGAGGCTAGGTGCAATGGTAAAAGTTGTCATTGTGTGACTTGGATGTCTTGGTTTGAGTCTTGGAATCAACCTTGGTGTGCGAAATCTACTGTGATAATATTGTTGTTGTAGTGTGAAAATCACGACTGTTTCAAATTTATATTTTTCGAACTCTAAGGCCTAGTTTACTTGGAGGGTTAACCCCTCAAAAGAGGGGTTAACCCCCATTTACTTGACTATTTAACCCCTCATTTACTAACCCAGGTTTAGCAATTTTAACACGTGTTAACATTCTACACCACTTATATCCCTCACATCTCTCATGTTTTATATACCTAACACCACTACTAAGTAAATATCATAAGGGTAAACACTACAACTTAACGCCAATTCAAGTAAATACAAACTGGTGTTAATACCACACCGCAAGTAAACACAATTACGAGTTAATACTAGTTTCACATTTATTAACATAACTTTTCTAACCCCTCAAGTAAACTAGCCCTAAAAGATTTAAGTGAAGGGATGAGGGTCCAAGTCGTCTCACAGGAAAGCACACGTTCTAATCGCTTCCAAACTAGACCTAACTAAGGGATTTTTGGTATTTTGGATTTTTTTTAGTTTTTTGGTATTTTAAATAGGGAAGAAGACAAAGGGACATCAAAATAGGGACCAAACTGCATAATCAAGACTTAAATGTAATTTGTGTAAAAAATTTTTTTAGAACATGTAAATATTCTAATAAAATTACCAAAGCTACTTTAATGCCTAACTAAGGTTCCTACCAAATTCATGTAAATATAATATCTAGAACATGCACAATAAATTCAAAAATAAACGAGAGGGACTAAATAACGGCAGTGATAGGACTTGAACGTAAATTGTTTTTAAATTTTTATAGAGAGCAAATTTTTGTACAAAATTTGGACACGAATTAAACGTAATATGCAAGAACAAACATAATTGTTTTGGATATTTCTGACATGAAAATAGATGCAAAAATTCACGAACTCAACTTAAGATGTGGAAATTAACAAGCATACAATATAGACTAAAGGAAAGCAATAGAAAATAGAAGGAATAATAACACCAAAATAAACTACTTTATTGATAGAAAATGTGTACAACTAATGTCATCAAAAACTACACTTGGAACTACATATGGCATAAAGAAGAAAGAACATAAGAAGAACAAGGAGTAGTAAAATCTCGGAGAGCGGAGAAGATGGAGGACTCATGGCGGACATGGACAGTGCCGTCGTCGACCACCAAAAGTAGCCTGCTTGGAGAAGAGTCGAAGGAGGGGAGGCTTGGGCATAGAGGAAGCTAGGGTTAAGGAGGAGAAGGAAAGGACTTAGGGTTTCTATGGGGAAGAAGGGATGGCCATGGAGAGGGCGTGGGAGAGTTGGGAGGAAGAAGATGATCCCATTGGGCGTGGGAGGGTGGTTTTATATAGAAGAGGGGGAAAGGGTTGGTGTCACCAAGAGATGATGTGGCTATAGTGAGGTGGCGTGTTATTATTGGGTTGATGATGTGTAGAGGATGAGGTGGCATGATATGATTGGAAGGAGGTTGATGTGAGGTGATTGGATGAAAAGAGAGGCCATGGATTAATGTTGGCATGAATGGTGGTGATGAAGAAAGGGGTGGCGTGGGAATTGGTGGAGGGCTAGGATTAGGGTGTGTGGTGGTATGGGATTTATGTTAGGGTTTGGGTTTGTTGGAAGGTGGCGTGGAGACTCATGATGTGGCTTGGCTTATGTGGCTAGTTGTGAGTGGAGGGGGGAAGAGGATGTGGATTGATGAGGTGGAAGGGTGATAGACCATGGGATGTAGGGCTAGGGTTTAGTGGGATGGCATGGACCATAGGTGGCGTGGGGTTTTATTGGTGGAATTAGGGTTAGTGATGCACCAAAAGTGTTGGAAGGGCTAGGTGGCATGTAGAATTAGAATAGAGGGGCTTTGGGTTTACATGGACAATTGGTGATGAGGTGGCATGGCTTATTAGTTGGAGTGGGCTTCGAGCTCCTCTCCTCCCTTAGCTTAATTCAGAGACACTCTTGCAAAGAACAATGGACATTTATTTATCTTTAATGAGCCCCAAATGGCATTATCAACTCCAAGTTGCATGCATGCACTAATACCTAAAAATGCTCTAGTTGTAATGCAATTAATGCTACAAAACTAGCATAATTAAGCATGATATAACTGTTATCTTGTGTTCATCAAGCCTCTTGCAAAAGAGTGTTGGAAGGCTGTGTACGTAGACACAAAGTTGAACCCTACACATAACGGGAGTCAAGGTTCGAAATGCCGATTTCGACGCCGTGCCGATAAAATTGTAGGTATGCATTTCGTGGGCATGCCGAAGGCATGCCGTGGAAATGCCCATTTTTCGATGGCAAATTTCGATGATTTCGACGGCCCGAGAAAATGACATTTCGAGGCACGTCGAGGGCATGCCGGTGCATGCCGACAGAAATGATTAAGATTTGAAAGACAACTAAATCAAGATATTAGAAACGTTTTACAGGTTTTTTTATAATAAAAACAGGTTATTTTAGCCTGAAAATCTCTCTGTATGTGTGTGTGATCAAGATAGTAGAAACATTTTTTTATAATAAAAACAGGTTATTTTAGCTGTGTGTGTGTGTGACCTTCCCTTCACTCCCAGACCGCCCCCACGTCCTTGACCTTCCCTTCCCTCCCAGACCCCCCCCGCGCCTGCTCCCTGCCCCCATTTCCCACCCAAAAGCTTCCCGCCCACCCTTTTCAAGTATCCCGCCGCTCAACCACCATCGGCATGCCGACGTTTTGTCGATAACTGTCGGCATGCCGACGGTTTCCCTGCAAACCGACACTATATTTGTGTCGAAATGCCCTCCCTCCAAAAAATCCCTTACCGACGGCATGCCGGTGGCATGCCGGCTGCATTTAAATCAGACTACAGCAACAGAACGACAACCAGAAGGTTGCACTTTATCTCAGTGACAATTGACACTTAAGGACGTCTTTGAGAAGTCCAATACGTGTTGCCTGATTAGTGCTTGTGACACATAAAAGGCGTATCATAAGGAAGCTGCAGTTGTAAAGTTTCTGGTTGGTTTGGGGCCTCAGTATGCGACTTCTTATTCTTAGATGCTTACATTAACAGAGCTTCCTAGTCTTGAGGAAGCATACAACATGCTGAGTAGGATCTTCATTTCTCTCACGATTAAGGAGTCCATAGGTCAGGCTTTTTCCTTGGTTGTTGCCCAAGGTCATGGACAAGGTATTCTCTCTACCGACGGGAGGCATGGTGCTAAGGGCAGAGGGTGCAAATCCTGCACATATTGCGGGAAGCTTGGTCATATTGAGAGCACTTGTTGAACCTAGCATGTATGACAACTATTTGCCAATCAGGTGCTTGCCACTAAAGAGCAGCCAAGAGACACTGTGTCAGTACCTTGGTTTGACTACGATAAGCCTCTTCAACGACTTTCTTAGCTCTCTCAAGATACTTCTTCTGCATCTGACACTACTATCCTGGTGACCTCTTCTACCTCTGCTAAAGCTGCCCTAACCACCTCTTCAGGTATATTGCCTACACTCTCTGTACAAAGTGATGATTTATGTGACACATATTGGCTAGTGAACTCAGGAGCATTACGTCACTTGAGTCGAGATCGGCGACGCTTCTGTCGTCTCCTCTTTGTTCCTCCTGGACATACAGTATAGGTGGTCGACGGGAGGCATTCTCCCATTACTGGTCAAGGGGAGGTTACTGGCGTCCCCAACATGAGATTGACTGATATCTTGCTTGTTCTTGATTTTTCGATCAGTTTACTTTTAGTTAGCAGAATTACCAATGAATTGAATTGCCAGGCTATATTTGATGTAGTTGTTTGTACTTTTTAGAATATCCTGATGGGGAGAACGATTAGTGGTGGTTGTAAAGAAGGGAAAGTCTATCGCCTCTTCTAATCTCCTTTTATTGCGGTAAGTTTTGGTGGAGTCACCACTTCTGTTGAGTTTCCTTTTCAGTGGCATCTCTATTTGGGTCATTTCTCTGGATAATCATCATGTTATATGTTTCGGTGTGAGTGGGGGACCTTGGGGTCCGCCTGTTGTAATGTTTGTTATTGTTGATTCTATTATATAAGTTTTTGGGTAGTTATCTCTCTGGATAACTACCCTTTCCTCTTTCAAAAAAATCATCATGTTATACCACAGGGATCTCCTACTGTTGTCATCGGTTGTAATGCTTGTCAGCTTGAAAAGCGTCATTGGAGTACTTTTAGATTGAGGCATGTGATTTTAGATATATGGCATGTTGTTGCCCATAGATCTATGGTGGGGTTGTTGTTGATAAGTGGCTTGGTGTTCTTCTGCTGCTGTCATCGGCGCAAAGCACATGAGGAAGCAGGCCATGCTTGGCTGCCACTTTCCATCACTAGCTCGGGGGCTAAAACGACGATAGTGAGCTATAGATCATCTTTGCCTTCTAATCTTTGCTGCCACTTCACGTTTGCAGAGATCAAGGTCGCAACGAATAATTTCGATGAGAAGCTTCTACTTGGTGTTGGTGGTTTTGGGAAGGTCTACCGCTGCAGTATCGATGATGGGATGATCATGGTAGCGATCAAGCGTGCTAACCCAATGTCCGAACAGGACCTGCACGAGTTCCAGAATGAAATTGAGATGTTGTCCAAGCTCTGCCACCGCCATCTTGTCTCTCTAATCGGTTACTGTGAAGAGAATGGCGAGATGATATTGGTGTATGACTACATGGCTCATGGCACGCTCCGCGAGCACCTCTACAAGTCAAGAACCAGCCCTTGAGTTGGAAGCAGAGGCTTGAGATATGTATCGGGGCTGCTCGTGGCCTCCATTATCTGCACACCAGTGCCAAGTACACCATCATCCACCGTGATGTGAAGACAACGAACATCCTTTTGGATGACAATTTGGTCGCCAAGGTTTCTGATTTTGGTCTGTCCAAGACAGGCCCTTCACTGGACAATACACACGTCAGCACAGTCGTGAAGGGATGTCGACGAAATTTCCTGCAGCGTCGATCGGCATGCTGGCGAAATCGTCGGCATGCCGGCGAAATTCATCGGCATGCCGGCGGCACACCTGTAAATCGACAACATATTCATGTCGGCACGACCCCCTTCCAGAAATGGCCTTGCCGACGGCATGCCGTTAGCATTTAAATCAATGACGGGAGTTTCATGCACAAGGCCACTCTTTTATTGTTGTTTCTTTGCCAAAGCACAGTTTGTATGGTAAAAATCCTTGGTTTTAATGCCTGTTCTAAATCTTTAGAATGTGGTTTTTGTTTTACTTGAAATGGGGGATGCATTTCTTTACAGGAAAAATCCACCTACTAAAGGACAATTAGATAAAAGTTTTATTTACCTCTAGATAGAAGTATTATTACCCTTCCATTGCTTAAAAATTCCTCATTTGCAGATTATCTGGAGGTTTGTGGACTGTAAGTTTCTTAAGAATTTCTCTGGACGTTTTTGGTGCATGTGGCAGTTTGAATAGGAAAATTTTATAACACATTTTCTCGACAAGAAATCAGCTTAAAGTAATTGCTACTAGCAACACAAAATCAAGTCTTGGAAGGTAGACTTGCATGTATTTTCATGATTATTTGACAAGATTTGTTGGCAAGGCTTTGTCAATCTGCAAGCTACAATTGTTGCTTGTTGATTTCAATGAAGAAGCACCCTTGTGATCTTTCACATTCAATATGGGCCGACAGGTAAAACTTTTATGTTGGAGAAGCCATTGAGGATCTTGCAAGTGTCCACTGCTTAAGGAGTCTGACACTTCCATAAAAGGCCTACTTTTGACTGCCATTGTTCACATTTAAAGCCTCATGCTTGTTTTGCCTGTTGCCTTTGCAAGTGTTTTTTGATGCACTAACTTGTGGAGAATGACAATCCATTTCCGCAATGCTAATCTATGACTATATTTTAGACTAGGCCAAGTGTTCATTGAAGATGATATAGACATGGCCATAATTTGAGTGAAAGCTACCCAAAACCAATAAGATCACAAAAAATTTCCACCTATGTTGTGAACTACTGTCAAATGACAGAGAAAGAGCGAAAAAATGAAGCAAGACATTGTTTGCGAAATCACAAAGAATACAGCTTGAGCAATTATGCGCGATTTTCTCGGTCTTAGTTTCTGTTAGTAAACAAATTTCTATTTGTCGTTACTCACTGTTGAAATCATCTATTTTCAGTTATGACTTCCCTTACAATCCCTTGAAGTTAATTCCCTTCTATGGAGGAGCCGAGTACCATGATTATCACCATTATGTTGGAAAGGAGAGTCACAGCAATTTCTCTTCTGTATTCACCTATTGTGACTACATTTATGGAACTGACAAGGTTTGAAGAATTCTCGTCGTGTACTTTGAGCAGTCTGAGTCCTACCACTTACATCTATGATTTTAATTCAGGGCTATAGATACCAGAAAGCACAGCTTGCCAAGGTATTCTTTTTCCTTATAAGATCACTGATATTGATGTTTTCTACAAGTAAAATACATTCTACCACTTGGATCCATTCACCACACCAACACCATCAATTACACACAAACACACCAAAAAAAAAAAAAAATTAAAGCATAGACACACTAACTAAACAGATAGGCTTGTCAGTTCTCCTTGAAGTACTTCTCAGCACGATACATCAATGCTTTTCTTAGATATTGCCCTTTCTGGAAAACTTTTTATGTTTTGGGTACATAGAGCATGCCAATAACTTTATCATATGCTTCTATTCCATAAATCATAATTTCTTTTGCATAATGTTTTATCTTAACAGATGAAGGAACAACGGAAATTGGCAGATGCGAAGTTGGAGTGAAGAGATTTAACAGGTAGATAAAACTCATTGATTAGCTTTTGAAGGTATTGTGTCCCGTCATCAAGTACATCCTGTACTATTTATGTTCCGTGTGTCTACATATGGACTGAAATTTTTTTGTCCTTTATACTGGAATAATAGTTGTATGCCTCAACAGCAGGGAAGAAGGAATAAAAGTTGCATGGCCTTGTGACCTTCCTCAAGTAGAAGCTAACAAGGACATTATCTTTTATGCTAATCATAGAATAAATGTCCTCTTCACATTTATTGGGAAATCGCAATGATAACAGATGCGCCCTGCTTCTAGCCTGCTTAAAGGTATCAAATGATTGATGTGCTCATTTGTAATTCTAGTCATAATGATGTTCTGTAAACACTGTCATTCATGAGTCTTCTAGCCGGTAATATTATCACTTGCTAGATGTTGAAACACTATTTTCCCTAGTAAATTCTAGTAGTTGGGAACTTAAATGATTCAATGCTTTAGAATTGTAATTGGATCTACTGGTTGATGAGACCTTTGACTAGCTTTGGTCAAACCTTGTTTGGTAGTCAAGTCAACACCACAATTGAACTGGGTCGGATGGCACCGATACTGCCGATTCAATTAGCAAGCCTTGTGGGAGGCGGACTTGTTGGTTCAAGGGCTATGCATTGATGAATTCCGCTAGAACGTTACCAATGCGGCTGTCTGGTGGATAGAATCATATAACTGCATGGTGCTTATAAAGAATGTACATGTTGA
Organism: Thalassia testudinum; assembly: GCA_037157565.1. Lineage (NCBI taxonomy): Eukaryota > Viridiplantae > Streptophyta > Magnoliopsida > Alismatales > Hydrocharitaceae > Thalassia > Thalassia testudinum. The sequence continues at coordinate 21,647,342 of JAZHRO010000013.1, forward strand.
AATCTTGGGCATTTTATATGCATGCGCATGCTCTCACCATACTGGGCCTTTTATTCTTCAAATTGCAAGATGTGAATTGATTCATGAACCAAGTTAGATTCTTCATTACACAAGAAATCAATCATTTTAAAATGGCTCATTCATACAACAATGTGTTTCTTCAATGCCTAACAATCCTGCCATAATGTGCCTCCACTACCATTCAAGTATCTCTAGAGGTCGAATTCAACTTTACCGTTGGACATGCCACAATCACCCTTATAAGGTCGTGTTTCTTTAATGTCTTTGGTAAGCTTACGACAAAGTCTATGCTTCCACTTCCTTTGGGTATCTTCAAAGGATGTAGCAGTCCAATCGATCTTTCATATTTAGTTTTTACCTTCAAACGTACCAGACACTATGTCATAAGTTCTATGACGTTATTCTTCATGTCCTTCAACCAAAAGTTCCTCCGTAGATCCTTGAACATCTTAGTATATCCAGTTGGACTTATAAGCCTCTAATAGGATTTCATATTTTAGCTTTGAATTATTAGGATTCACAATCTATTCCTGAATTGCATCTTACATTGATAGCAATCAAGAAATTCTTCCCATCATCTTGGGTTTTCTAGATGAGTTTGGCATCATCAGGATCTTCTTCTTATGCTTTGAGTACTAAGTGCAAATAGTTTTCGTTGGTTCCAAATGTTAGGTTAAAAAAAATCTTCTTGTTTTCCTAAAAGGGATTCTATTTGACAAAATCCTCAAGAGATTTCTCTCCTTGATCATTAAACTCACAACTATGGTTGAGTTCTTATACTCAGAGCTTTAACAACAATTCCTTGCCAAAGATGGTAAGCGATTGCAGAGTAACAATCCTTAATAAACTCCATCCAATGTAGGTAATGGTGGTTGAGGTCCTTTTGCTTGAAGAAATAGTTGAAATATTTAAATAATACGGAAGTAATAATATCAAAGTATATAAGCTTCACAAAATACTTTGATTTGCATGAAAATTTCACTCACAAAAAGCAGGGAGAAAATCACAGGAGGTCATGATAGGATGCTGATTTGTATTTCTTTTTCTCAAAGAAATATAGGAGTACACGTTTATTTATAGGTTACCACTTACACACAAAATCCACATCTTCTGATGTGGCACTAAATCCAGAACCCAATTCTCTCAACACTCCCTCTCAAGTTGGAGTATGAAATGCTCAGCTTGTAACACAAAGAAATCCACTTTACACAGGTAGGAACATAAGCTGGAGTTGCTGAAGGAACTATGGTCGTCTCTGACAATGGCCTCTCCTTTGGAGATTTTGGTGCTGGTGGCTTTCTATTTAGTATCTCTATAAAAGGGGTCTTTCTCTGAACGCCTCAAAAGTGGATCTCCCTCTCTAGAGTCTACGCATCTTCCACATAGAAACCTAAAATGAGCCTTTCATTTGAGGACCTCGAAACTGGATCTCCCTCTCTAGAGATCTCAAAACTCTGGACTTCCCAAAGTTGGGTTTCTCATGTGTAATCTAAGAATAAAAAAGACTCCCAAATGGGGGTGACTATAACAAGCTTCCACACTCCCACTTTCACCCATACTTGTATGGGAGAAGAAAAGTAATAGCGAGAAGAAAATAAAATAATAAAAGCAAGAGAAGACTTCTCCACCTCTTCTCTTTAAACATAAACTTCATTTTTTTTTCCATTAATTTCTTGATTGTTTTTCTTTTTGTTTTTTCTTTTTCCTTCACTTTCTTTTCCCCGTCATTTTTTTTGCTTTAAAAAACCTTTGGTCTCCCTTAGGGTTCAGAACAACCCAACTCCTTGCATGGGCATCTCCACCTCTAGCATCGCCTCCTCGCGCACGTCGCCTTCACTGCACTCGCAGATCGAGCTCTTGGTACTCACTAGGAGCAGATCAAGGGAACAAGGTGACGGCTCGATCCACACGTGCTTGACGATGGGATCACCACGCCTTGATCGATCGCGATCACCATCGCATAGCCTCTGGAGACTCGCGCCGCCCTCGTTGTGGTGCTAGTGTGGCAAGCATCTGCGGTCGTTTCGTGGCAGCCGCCTCCACCAATGTCCTCACCAACTATCACCACCGATTGCGTAAGCTCCGGCCACCTTGTGAAGCTCCACCACCACAGGAGCCATGGCGCTGCCGCCACGATCTCCTTCATCACATGCTCCTCCGACAAGTCCTTCGCGTGATTGACTCCTTCACAGCTCCATCGTTGCCCCTCACATGATCATCGCCACCTTGCCTCACTGCAGCGACTGCTGACGCGAATGTCGCCGCCGCTGCGTGTTGCGGGGCGATCGTGGCGCTCTCCTTGTGTGGCCTCTCTGCCGTGAATGAGGCTTAGCACCCCACTGGGCGCCTTCTTTGTCCTCTTCCTCTTCTCATTCCCCGTTGCATCCTCAGATCCACCAGCGAGAACTTTGCGAGGATCGGTGCACTGCCATTGCCACCAACCCTATTAGGAGTTGCGTAATCTTCCTCCTTTGCCAAGATCAGGACTACTGCGGCCCTTACATGATTCCTCGAGATCTCCACCAGGAAGATCTCCTTCTAGATCATGATCTCCGAGGTGATCCTTATTCTTGGAAGAGAACATCAAGTACAAGAATAATAAAACATGATAATCGAATAAACATGATTACCCAAGGAACGGACTGTTCTGATATCAAGTTGAAATATTTAAATAATGCGGAAGCAATAATATCAAAGTATGTAAGTATCACAAAATACTTGAATTTACGTGAAAACCTCACTCACGAAGAGCAAGGAGAAAACCATAGGAGAAGGCCTCGATAAGGCATTGATTTGTATTTTTCCTTCTCAAAGGAATATGGGAGGAGTACACATTTATTTATAGACCATCACTCACACATATAACCCACATCGGATATTAAGGGCTTGGTGACTAAACCCACAAACGAATTCTCTCAACAGATATTGTTTAAACTTTGGTGATTGGAATATCGTTGCCATATTTTAAGCTAAAAGTATAGCAACTTGCCCCACATCATGAGCGAGCATAAGCCATTTATTCAGCTAAGTCTCCAACAATCGTCACAAATGCTTTTCACTCTACTCGACTTTAAGACTAGACAAAAATAACACCAATAGAGATTATCACAAACTTAAGGATCCTTAGGTAGGTATTTATTTCATTTTACTCGAAGATATTCGAAGGAAGTGACAAGATCCGTTAGCATTGATGAGTTCTTCTTTGAAAGGCACTCTAACTTGACACATGTAATGACATCTTGTCAGGGTATTATTATTTGCAAGATCAACTCGTGGGACTTCAAAATTTTCAGGCCTTAATTACAACTTAATCAAGGTTATTAAGGGTTTGGATTAAGGTGTAACTATCATCTTTAACCAGACAATCCACTTAAGATCCAAAATATGGTTCAAAGGAGGACCTAGAATAGAAGAATTGAGAGTTGAGGGGCCATAAACCAACAAAAAATTTCTGCCCATTCCTTGCAGATGAACATTCCTTCACTCCTTATCTTCTATTTCTTCCTTCTCCATTGGAGGAGACACTAATGAAAGAGGGCTCCATTGTAGGCCAATTCCATCACTTTTGAGGTCTAAAAGGAGGATGCAACATCAACCCTACCACACCTTAGATTTAAGGTAAAGCTACCCATTAGCACAATACCGATCCATGATTCCTTTGGGTTATGGGTGAATGTGGTGTTCATGGATGGAGGAAGTGAGAATGGTGATTTTTTCCTTAATTTTGTTTGGGATTTTGATGTACTTGATCACATTGTGGTTTAAGAACTTGAAAGAATTTGGATTCTTGGAGCCAAATCCCCAAAGAAAAAAAGAAAGAAAAGAAGCCAAGACCTCCTGTTGGTAGGGCATTCCATCCATCTCTTTCTCCTCTCTCTTCTTGTGATTAAAAGGAAGATTTTAAATAATTGGGTGTTTAAGGTAATAGAGCATCAATCGGTCGAATTAGGGAGTTGAATTAGTGGACACAATGTGGTATATCATCTGATTTGGGGATGTATGAGCTTGCATGTTAGGTTTTGGTTAAGAGATGAACCCATAATATCTTAATTTGATAAAATGGCCATTGAAATGGATAAATAGGTGTCATTAAAGGTATATTGTAGAATGGATTTCGTTTAAAGCTTTTTGAAATGATTTATGGGGCTATATATTCAAATAGATGTAATTCGTATTTCAAAATATACAACACAAAGCACTTTTGATTGATCACATTGACATCTAATTGATCAAAATCTCTCCAAAAGAAGCATTTTCACATTGTTTGATCGATCAAAAATAGATTTAATTAATTAAATTTTGGACTTTTGAAAAGGTAGGGTTTCACACAAATTAATCGATTAAATTTCATCGTTGATTGGTCAAAACTTCATTTTGTCAATCAAGAATGTTTTTAATCCACCAAATGGGGATGAGAACCCCTCTTTGGTAAGGTATTCTTGATTTGGATCTAGATCAATCTAATGTGGTTTGAGTTGTGTGGTGCTAACCATTGAATTGCAAGTCTAAGAGATCCGATCTTAGATGCCATCAAGAGGATGGTTGTAACCCCCTACTTGGAAGGTGGAAGAGGGAGAGGTTAACTCAAACTTCAAAGAAAGAAAAGATAGGTTAAACGAAGAAACCTAGTGACTCATGGTACTATATAGACTTGCGACGAGATGTCCAAGGAGTTATGCTTGAGGCGTGGGCTGTACTTGTGAATGGAAGGTAGCTTAATGGGGGCTTCGGCATGAAGCAATTACTCTATGGGGGATTACCATATTATCAAGGGTAGCCTACTTTTGAATTTTCGACGACAACTCTATAGAGTATCACCAAAGATTGGGGATATGGTGTACACCTACTGAGTGGCCATTAAGTTAGCCTGAGTGATCCTTGATGCGAGTTTAGGAAGTATAAGCTACTAAAGCCAAGGTAGTGCATCTCCATAACTCAAGGTTCAAAGTGTATGGGTTGATGATGTACCTAACATACATTACGGGGAAGAAACCTAAATGAAATACAAGCACATAACCAAACTGTTTTGCTATCCACTACAAATCCCTATCGATCCTGTTGGTTCACCTTATGCTTTTAACTAATTTTTAGATTAGGGTGTTAAGGGTGCCTATCCCACACAGTCAGGTTATATAGTAGCATGCCAAACAACTTTGGGAGTTGTGGCTAGTACCATCCTTCTAATCCCACGGGCCACTGAGACATGCTTCTCCAAATGCCAAGAGGGAGGAATTGCTCCATCTTTGTGTTTTGAAACTTATGGGGGTCTTGGAAGGCCTTCTTGAGATGTTGGAGGACCATAGGACTTTGTAGGCATATTGGATGTAGCTAACTAGCTTTTGTATGTGTAGCTATTGTATTGCACTCTTTTAGCCCTCTTGTTAGTTATGCTTGTATTATACAATTTAGAACTCTTGGGTCAACATTTTGTATTGTATAGAATGACCTATTGTTGCACATAATTTATAATTATTATGTGCAGAGCTAATGTTAATGCTAAATGATATGTGAAGTATGTATAATGTAGGATTGTACAGTTGCCATGAATATGTGACATCCTAAACTCACAAATTTGACCTCGAGAGCTCGTATGCAAGGAGATACGTACTATATTGAATTCTATCTTGGTGATGTATTTGATGGGACAACCATGCTTTGATATCATCTTTATGTGACACCTTAAACCCATAGATTCATCTCCAAAAGCTCGAGGCACTCCTCTTACAACTAGTAGGATAGAATATTGCCCAACAACAACCACACCAACTCATTTAATATAGCATAAATCTCCAAGCAAAATATGGAAGTGAATAAATGCCAACCCAAACACAATTAAGTGCAGGAAAATAAAATATATGGTTTGTACAACTCAGAATGGCATGATGCCACTAGACTTACTGAAGACCAAATAGGGCAAAAGAAGAAATAGATAACTAATTCTATTATGGCATAGCTCTGGGGACCTTTCATTTGAGGATGTTGAATCAACACGTGCTACTCAAGTTTGTTTGGCCTCTTTTGTGCCTAGTTGCATCGATGTGTGAGAGGTGGGGAGGGAGAGATAATTAGAGAGAGCATAGGGTTAAGGGGAGAAGCAAGAGGGAAGAGAGAGTGGGAGAGATGATGATGATGATGAAATTAATAAAAGATTGGGGAGGGAGGATTTGGTTTATATAGGAAGAAATAGGGATAACAATCCTTGCAAAACAAATAAAGAAGAATCATACATAGGTTGGGGAAGTGGAAAGAGGAGAAATAATGGGATTTAGCAATAAGGAAAGAAGAATAATTGCATGTAGGCCCTTGTCATGTGCAAACTTTTGCAATTTTCATTATGAAGTCCAATTAAGGCAAGATCACAACCTACAAGCTCAATTTTGCACATTGAATCCAAATTTGGACTCTTTTATGATTTGAGGTTGTTAAAGGAAATGCAAGTTTACCTTCCTATCTTATTTATATATCATGTATCATGTCTTTGCAGGAACAAGATATGGAAATAGATACATGGATATAGATTACAAGTTCTCATCTACAATAGAATTTACAAGTCATGCGCATCGGACAAATAGCATTACCTACTCATATATCCTTACTTGCTCTTTATACAAGAGACACTACGGTAGGGTGTGACACGACTTTGTAGGCTTGTAGCCATAACTTGCATTTGACTATCTCTTGGGCCACCAAACTAAAAGATTGTAGTATAGACAAGTTAGGATTCAATGCTTGACTAGGTAAACTAGATGAGTGTATAGTTATGGCACATTAAGCGATGTACATGTTTCTATCAGTGGATCCATGGCAATCTTGTACAACCTTTGGTTTCGAATACACCTTTGAGGACAAGGTTAGCTTGAGTTGGTTGAGCTTGAGTAGAGTAAGAGGTTAGAGAGTAACAAGTCTAGAAGTTAAAGCGTTAATAAATAGAAGATAGTAGGGCACATATGTACAAATAAAATGAAAGAGTGAATTGTAGGGGGCTCTTGCGAACAACAAATTTAGCAAATGAATTGAATATATTAGTATGAATAGTTTTATTTCTTTGATTAATCCCTTGCTGAGTAATTTTTCATTCCTTGCTTCTATCTCTGATCTACTCAAGTTAACAATACAAGAATGATCGATGATAATATGGTTCAATAGCAACTTATTCAACTATTGAATGTTTGCTTATCATAAGTTAATTTTAAACTAAGATAACTATAGTAGATCGTAGGTTAAATTGACTTAACCTTGCAACAAATAGCCAAGGTGAAATGAGTTTCTCTTTTGTGTTTGCTGAGCACATAGGAATAAAAATTGGATTTATTAGTGGAAGGAGAGAAGAAATTGAGGAGGGAGAACAATTACCATTTTATTCGTAATCTAGGGATAATCCCTTTTGATCGGAATTACCATTCTATCCTAAGCAATATTATTTCCTCTTGGTGTAGCTCTCCATAGACATTCAAAAGGTCATGAGATCAAATCATATCCCCACTATACTACCTTTCCAAAAAAAACTCCACGAACCAAACAAAGGCATAATGATAACAGATTGCCTTATTTTTTCTACTTTCGGGACAATGTCTAGAAAAGCAGACGGTGGAAAAGTTAAAGTGATATAAGCTTCATCATGGTTAGCTAATTGAGCATGATATGGTGAACCTGTGCGGTTCAAACATTTTCAAGCACAACTGAGATGTTTTCGTCCTTTCATTTGTCCGTACGTTTGGTATCTTTCTATTCAGGATAATCACTACAACAGTCTGCAGCTGCACCAACAGTCAAAAACCGTCGGGATATGTCAAAAGTATCGTTGCACGATCATCCTTAGTGTTGTCTTAGAATGCATTGCTGCAGGGTATCTTGACAGTAAAAAGCATCAGCGTTATACCTGGTATTACAGCAACGATCAGCTCGTTAAGAATCTCATGACTGTAGCAACAGTGACGTTTATTTCCTTGGTATAAGTGACCATTTCCGTCAGTATAGCTAGAAATCCGGTATGGTTATTTTCTCAAACATACACCGACATATTTATTGGTCACAATTTCCATCAATATAGATATCAAGGTTTTACATTTACGAAAAAAAAAGAAAAAAAATTCTGGCATATTAGATTCCAGTTTATTTTGCTTCATGGAACCACCCAAATAATGGAACACCAATCAATGTCGAAAGCAGCACCGCCTGGACCGGATGAGAGGTTTAAAATAATAAAGCAAAACGTAATTCCAGTACTTGTTGCTTGTTCACGTCAATTTAAGGAACAGAAATGGTAGAAATCGAATGATCGATCAACTAAGCATATATAAATTAACGCAACAACATAATGCAAACAATCCCACTACTTACTTACCGGTAGTCATTGGCTGCAGCAAGGCTTCTTACATATCATATATCGATTCTATACTCTGTTGGACGAAAAGAATCTCATGAACGCTTATCCCTTCGGGGTTACCAACGAAACGGAGCTTCCGAGTGGCTACGTCGTAGACCTCCAACCAATGGCTGTCGATACAGAAAACAGCCTTACCGTCCTTCCACAACCCCTCAAAACTCCTGAGGAACCTCCAATCTGGTATCCTGATCGTCCAGTACTTGGTCCATTTAGCAGCGCCACGATGATCACCACGGCCCTCCTCCTCCTCCATCATCCAAAAAACATGGTATTCTTTTGGCCTCACCATCGGGGGAAAGGAAAGCCGATATTCTTCCTTGGGACCCGTGACGACCCCGAGCAGATGGAGCAAGTCGTCGTCCTCCTCCGGTGGAGGCGGCAGCAAGCGGAACACTCGATGTCGGAATTCGAACGAGAGGATCCGCAAGCCCTCGTCGTCGTCGTTACCTCGTCCCATGTAAGCAAGCCAGTAATAGGTGATCCCGTCCGGGCAGGCGGATCCCCGCATGCCGTATATTTTCGGGAAGCTCGTCGTCGTCGTCGTCGTCCCAAGCATAATATTCTTCGTCTCCACTCGGTTTCCAGGCATCGCTCGCCAGCGAGTATACGTCGACGAAAGGCCTCGCTCCGACTCCCCATTGGATTCCTATCCTGACGATGTTGTAGTTGTGGGAACGGAGATCGAAGCCGAAGCCGTAGCTGTAGCCGTTGGAGAAGGCAGTGACCTTTTCCCAAGGCTCGCTGCAGGGGAAGGGGAGGTCGCGTCTCTCCCCCGTGGAGGGGTTTCAGAGTGCCATCATCCCCTTCCTGTGGCTCCTCAAGCAGACTATCCCGTTACGAGGGCGGCCGATGATCTTCGCGAAATCTTCTTCGTCGCCAAACGGGCAAGGCGGGGCCGAACGGACGGCCTCGACCGTGTCGGCGGACCAGTAGGTGAGGCGTTTAGGTGAGACAGACGGACAGATCGAAGGACAGTTATATTGGCACGATATTCGCAATACCTTTTAACTCTTTGCAATTTTTGATTCAAATGTGCGAAAAAGGATCCATTCACATGATTCCCCGCACCTAAACCTCCACCATGCCAAGAATGGCGAAAAGGGCATCGCGATGCCTTTCCGTGCGTGTGAAAACTGGAAAAGGAAAAAGAAGAAGAGGGGGGGTGATTGCGAAAATCACCTGTACGCTCGTATTCGATCTTAAACGGATGGAAATGCGAGAGATCCTCTTCTCCCTCCCTTCCTCCTCGAATGCGCAACAAGGGGTTGGCTCGTCGTTTCATTGATTTTTTTTTTACAATCTTAATTAAATCGACTTTTGGTTCGTTATTTTTAAAAGTTTAATTTTCTGCTAATTTTGCCTTCGTTTTAAACAGCAATTGACATCTTGAAATTTTTGACAATGCTCCCATGTTCTTTTCTTTTTTTCAGCAAAGTTAAACTTTCATTCATAGGACAAAGATCCTCTTCTCCCTCCTTCCTCAAATGCACAACGAGAGGTTAGCCTTGTCGTTTCAACTAACCCGATTAAATTGGTTCTTTTATGCTATTTTAATTAAATCAGACTTTGATTTACTAATTTTGGAAGTTGAAATTTTTACTTAATGGAATTCGTTAGCATCGATGTTGCCCTCATTTTAAATGTCAACCACGGCCTGGTAATTTTGACAATGCTCCCATGATGTACTTCAATTCTTTTCTGTAAAATTAAACTTCCATTGATAGAGCAAAGATCTCTTCTCCCTCCCTCTGTCCTCAATTGCGCAACAAGGGGTTGGCTTTGTCCTTTCGATCAATCAGATTAAATTATTTTTTTTACAATTTTAATTAAATCAACTTTTGATCCGATAGTTTTGAAAGTTTAAATTTCTACTTAATGGAATTCCTTCGGATATCTTTACATCGATGTTGCCCTCGTTTTAAATGACAATTGTGACCTCAGAATTTTTGACAATGCTCTCAAGATGTACTCCAATTTTCTTTTTTCTCCAAAGTTAAACTTCCATTGATAGGGTTGAGATCCTCTTCTCCCTCCCTCCCTCCTCAAATGCGCAACGAGGGGTTGACCTTGTCGTTTCAATTAGCTCGATTAAATTATTTTTTTTTACAATTTTAATTAAATCAGCTTTTGGTCTGTTAATTTCGGAAGTTTAAATTTTTACTTAACGGAATTCCTTCGCACAACTTTACATCGATGTTGCCTTTATTTTAAACGGCAACTGCAACCTCAGATTTTTTGACAATGCTCTCATGATGCACTCTATTTTTTTTTTTTCTGCAAAGTTAAACTTCCATTGATAGGGCAGAGATCCTCTTCTCCCTCCCTCCCTCCTCAAATGTGCAGCGAGGAGTTGGCCTCGTCATTTCAACTAACCCAATTAAATTGGTTTTTTTGTTGCAATTTTAATTAAATCGACTTTTGGTCCATTAATATCGGAAATTTAAGTTTCTCCTTAACGGAATTCTTTCGGACATCTTTGCATCAATGTAGCCCTCGTTTTAAACGGCAACCGCAGCCTCGGAATTTTTTTAAAGGTTCCCATAATGTGCTTCAATTTTTTTTCTGCAAAGTTAAACTTCCATTGATAGGACAGAGATCCTCTTCTCCCTCTCTCCTCAGATGCACAACGAGGTGTTGGTCTCATCGTTTCAACTAACCTCATTAAATCAATTTTTTTTTTACAATTTTAAATAGATCAACTTTTGATCTGTTAATTTCAAAAGTTTAAGTTTCTACTTAACAAAATTCCTTCAGACATCTTTACATCGACGTTGCCCTCGTTTTAAATGGCAACTGCAACCTCGAAATTTTTGATAATGCTCTCAAGATGTGCTCCAATTTTCTTTTTTCTCCAAAGTTAAACTTCCATTGATAGGGCTGAGATCCTCTTCTCCCTCCCCCCCTCCTCAAATGCACAACGAAGGGTTGGCCTCGTCATTCCAACTAACCCGAATAAATTGGTTTTTTTTTGCAATTTTAATTAAATTGAGTTTTAGTCAATTAATTTCCGAAGTTTAAGTTTTTGCTTAATGGAATTCCTTCATATATCTTTACATCGATGTTGCCCTCATTTTAAATGGCAATTGCGTTCTTGAAATTTTTGACAATGCTCCCATTATGTGCTCCAATTTTTTTTTATGCAAAGTTAAACTTCCACCGATAGGGCAAAGATCCTTTCCTCCCTCCCTCCCTCCCTCCTCAAATGTACGACGAGGGGTTGGCCTACAACTAACATGATTAAATTGGTTTTTTTTTTTGCAATTTTAATTAAATCGACTGGTGGTCCGTTAATTTCGAAAGTTTAAGTTTCTGCTTAATGGAATTCCTTTGGACATCTTTACATCGATGTTGCCCTCATTTTAAGCGGCAATTGCGGCTTCGAAATTTTTGACAATGCTCTCATGATGCGCTCCAATTTTTTTTCCTACAAAGTTAAACTTCCCTTGATAGGGTTGAGATCCTCTTCTCCCTCCCTCCCTCCTCAAATGCGTAACGAGGGGTTGGCCTCGTCGTTTCAACTAACTCGATTAAATTTTCTTTTTTTTTATAATTTTAATCAAATTAGCTTTTGATCTGTTAATTTCGGAAGTTTAATTTTCTACTTAACAGAATTCCTTCATACATCTTTGCATCAATGTTGCCCTCGTTTTAAATGGCAACTGTGGCCTCAGAATTTTTGACAATGCTCCCATGATGCGCTTCAATTTTTTTTAAACTCGGGATGCTCCTCTAGAGTTAAAAATATAATTTTTCCACTTTCTCATCCCATTCGTGGAGCATTCTGTGGTGGTTCTCTCACCGCCATTCGGGAAGCGAATCCCGCTGCGACGTTGCCCTGCCTCATTCTTCATCGTCCGTCGTCGTTCTCCTTTGTCCCACATCTCACCACCTTTGTTCGGGCGCCCTGTCAATGCAGCTTGTCCTCCAAGCGGCCGTCAAAGAGGATACCTTCTCTCCACCTTCTTTTTACTACTTTGTAGAGTAGATTTATTACTTTTTAGTTGTAAGATTTTCCGCTTTCTACTGTAGTAGTTAGTTGTAATAGACATTATTATGTGGTTATGAAATATCTGTTTATTCTATCTCTATTTTGTCCTTCTTTATAATATTCTCTCTCTCTTCTATTCATTATTCTTTAAGTAGATAGCTAGTTTTGAATAAATTCGACCAGCTAATCTGTTTCGTGACATATAAAACACACGCGATTTTTAATCAAACGTCTACCTCCCTATGTTTGGCATGGAATTCCTTTCGAGCTTCGGTTAAATTTATTTGTTGACAGTTTTTCTCTCAAATTGTGCTACAATGATGGGTTTTCAAAACTCAAACATTTTTACGTAGAATTTCCCCTCCAACACTACTCAATTCTGATTTTCTATAAAAACATGAGTATTGCAAGAGTTTAATGAGGTAAAAAGATGTTTAAGAAAAAATAATGGTGATTTGAATCACCGATTATTACTCTTAAGCATATACATATCAATTACTAAATAATATCAAATAAACAAACAGTAACCAAAACCACTTATATGTTCACGAAGGCAAATAAATCCACAGTGCTGCTCAGAGGGTTATTAGACGACGAGCCCTCAAATCAGACGACTTAAACATCACCCTATTACAGTGCCTTCAAAGCCTTCATCTTCTTTCTTTTTTCAAAGCCTTTTCTCTTCTCTTCTTTCCTTCTTCAGAAACCTTCTCCTTCTTTCTTCTCAACGACTAAGTATCATGCAATGCCTGCAAGAGCAAAACCCTCCCCTCCCCTGCCCTCTTTCTTTGTCCTTCCTCTTCCTCTCAGATAATCAGACCTTAATCGGGTAATCGGTTCTTCAGTATCTTGTCCAGGGCTACATGTGTGGTGTCACAGCCGAGGAGTGAAGGGCTTAGGTAGGTTGGGCATGTGTAGGTGAAGGGGACCTCACCCCCAGTATCTTGAGGCAACAAGGCCTATTCACAAAAACCACTTATATCACCGCGTTGCTCCCAATTCCCACGATGTGGGACTATCAACCCATGCCTTCTTCACGCAAGTGCAGTAGAGGGCTTCTTCGTTCAATTGACATTGAAGTCAAAGGCAAGGCCTCTAATTAAGGACCTGGGAGAGTTCCTGGAGCCAAGCCGCACAACCTGGGAGGTGTCTGGATGAAGAACACGGTCATTGGCTTGATGAACACGGCTGGGGAAGATGTTGTGGCGGCGAAGCTCCGACGAGACCCTGAAACAAGAATACGGGCTCGAAAGCCCTGGTTAAATGGTTCCTAAGCTTCATTGAAGCACGATAAAGATGGTAGCGGATGTTTCGTGGTGGATGGTGGCATGTGGAGGTCGGTCGATGACAGAGATGCAGGTGCGAAGGCGGTTTGTTCAGTGGGTGGTTTGGGTGGGCGAAAGGTGAAATTAGTTGAGGGGTTTTGTGTGAGGATGAGTGGTGGAGGTTGTGAGGGTGTTGGTGTGGTGTTTGGAGGTGTGTATTGTGCGGAAGACCTCGCCGGAGGTGTAGCCAAAGGTGAAGACGAAGGTGGCTGGTGAGGGCGTCAAGGGTTGATTTTGGGTTTTTAAATAGAGGACTAGAACTTAGGGAGAAAGAGAGACCTAACTAACCTACTTTAATTGAATGAAAGGAACGAAGAGACACCAGCTTTGATTGGCCAGCGCCAGAGAAGGGGAAATCTTCGGTGGGTGGATGACGAGGAAAGAGGGGGTTTGAGAGGCGCTCGCCGATATTGCGAGACGCAGACGAGTGAGATGAAGAGAAATCCACCGGCTATTGTTCGTGACGGGGGACGAGGAAGGTGGATGAAGAGGCTTGCAGAGCTTTCGATTGAGGAGAAGGGAAGACAATGGGGAGCTAGCCAAAAACAAGCTAAGGAGGACGGTTTATCCTCAGGGATCCTTATATAGGCCTCAAAGGAGCTTTCCAAGCTTGGAAACCATGCTTGGAAGCTTCGAAGCTTCGTGAAATAGGAGACTTGATCCTTTAAATGATTTGCATGAGCAATTGAGTAGGAATCAGAGCCCAATGAGTGGCTCAAATGGAAGGGGATTCTCTTAGGAGTTCTCTTTCCAATTTTGGAAGGTTTTCGTTAAGGAATTAAAGAGAAATCTCTGATTGAAGATCTCTGGAGTAGGCGTTCCTCTGTGATAATGGCTGAGGGACCTGATTGCAGGGAAGATGACAAACTTAGGGACCCATTTGTAAGGAATTCAAAAAGCTAGGATTACGTATGTAAGAAAGAGTCAGACTAAACCAAAATGCAAACTAGGTCAAGATGATCTCTAATTGGGCCTAAATTTTGGTACAAACCTAATTTGGACACAAGGAACCTGATGGTGAAGTCTGATTTTAGTTTTGACCAAGTTTGACTTTGTAATTTTCATAAAAACTCAAATTAGGGCAATTATTTGTCTGAGACTTTGTTTTATATCAAAATGGGTTCAGATGGTTAAATCAAGGATACCAAACTTTAGAGAATATTTTTCTATGATTTTTAGAAGGATTAGATGAATTTTATCTTGACAAGAACCTCTGTTAATTAAGCGGGTCTGAAATTAAGGTTTCAGATGTCCATTAATTCTTGAAATATGTGAAAACCCATTTCTTTCTGCACAAACCCTCTTATTAGACATTTATGACCATTTGACCTTTGATAAACCCCTTGGAAAATCCGTGATTGTTCTGCATTTAGGATATTCTGTTAAAACTGCAGTTTTACCCCTATTTTAATATATTTCTCCCAAAATGAATATGCAGTGAGTTATGACTCTTTGTCAGTTATATAAGAGCATTTGTCTGATGATTATGACTAATTAAAGCTAGTTATTGCAGATGATGACGTTATCATCAGTTACCCTCATTTTAAACGGCAACTGCGGCATTGGAATTTTTGACAATGCTCCCATGATGCGCTCCAATTTTTTTTCTGCAAAGTTAAACTTTCAATGATATGGCAAAGATCCTTTTCTCCCTCCGTCCTCAAATGTGCAACGAGGGGTTTGCCTCGTCGTTCCAACTAACCCGATTAAATTGGTTTTCTTTTTGCAATTCTAATTAAATCAGCTTTTGGTCCGCTAATTTCAAAAGTTTAAGTTTCTGATTAGCGAAACTCCTTCGAACATCTTTGCATCGATGTTGCCCTCATTTTAAATGGTAACTCCAGCCTCGAAATTTTTGACAATGCTCCCATGATGCGCTCCAATTTTTTTTTCCAAAGTTAAACTTCCATTGATAGGGCAGAGAACCTCTTCTTCCTCCCTCCCTCCTTAAATGAGCAACGAGGGGTTGGCCTCGTCGTTTCAACTAACTCGATTAAATTGGTTTTTTTTCTTGCAATTTTAATTAAATCAGCTTTTGGTATGTTAATTTCGAAAGTTTAAGTTTCTGGTTAACGGAATTCCTTGGGGCATCTTTACATCGATGTTGCCCTCATTTTAAACGGCAACTACGACTTTGGAATTTTTGACAATGCTCTCATGATGGGCTCCATTTTTTTTTGCAAAAGTTAAACTTCTATTGATAGGATAGAGATCCTCTTCTCCATCCCTCCCTCCTCAAATGCGCAACGAGGGGTTAGCCTCGTCGTTTCAACTAGCCTGATTATTTTTTTATTATTACAATTTTAATTAAATCCAGTCCATTAATTTCGGAAGTTTAATCTTTTGCTTAACGGAATTCCTTCGGACATCTTTCCATCAATGTTGCCCTTGTTTTAAAAGGCAACCGCGGCCTCGGAATTTTTGACAATGCTCCCATGATGCTCTCCATTTTTTTTTGCTGCAAAGTTAAACTTACATCGATAGGGCAAAGATCCTCTTCTCCCTCCCTCCCTTCTCAAATGCGTAAGGAGGGGTTGACCTCATCGTTTCAACTAACCTGATTAAATTGATTTTTTTGTTCAATTTTAATTAAATCAACTTTTGATCCGTTAATTTCAGAAGTTTAAGTCTCTACTAACAAAATTCCTTCGAACATCTTTACATCGATGTTGCCATCGTTATAAATGGCAACTGCAGCCTCAAAATTTTTGACAATGTTCTCATGATGCACTCCATTTTTTTTCCTACAAAGTTAAACTTTCATTGATAGGGTAGAGATCCTCTTCTCCCTCCCTCCTCAAATGTGCAATGAGGGGTTGCCCTCGTCATTTCAACTAACTCGATTAAATTGGTTTTTTTTTTTGCAATTTTAATTAAAAAGGCTTTTGGTCTATTAATTTCGAAAGTTTAAGTTTCTACTTAACGGAATTCCTTCAGACATCTTTCAATCCATGTTGCCCTCATTTTAAACGGCAACGACGGTCTCGTAATTTTTGACAATGCTCCCATGATGTACTCCATTTTTTTTTTCTGCAAAGTTAAACTTCCATTAATAGGGCATAGATCCTCTTCTCCCTCCCTCCCTCCTCAAATGCGCAACGAGGGGTTGGCCTCATCGTTTCAACTAACCCGATTAAATTGGTTTTTTTTCTTAAAATTTTAATTAAATCAGCTTTTGGTCCGTTAATTTTGGAAGTTTAAGTTTCTACTTAATGGAATTCCTTCGGACATCTTTACATCGATGTTGCCCTCATTTTAAATGGCATATGCGACCTCAAAATTTTTGACAATCCTCCTATGATGCACTCCATTTTTTTTTGCGAAGTTAAACTTCCATTGATAGGACATAACACCATACAAGTGACACAAGAATCTAGGACTACAACAACAAAAAAATAAGCGTCACACACATGGAATTCAAGCAATAATCGACCAAGCCGATCATGTTCAAGGATACGATAGCACAACTAAGGAAAATTCCTAGCAACGAGCGCTAACGAGAAATCCAGCAAAACCAGACACCCCAATAACCAATCAAGCTAGACACAAGTTTAACAAAGATGACAGAAAACTATAAGCTCTTGATTCAATAAGGGTTGTAAAACTCTGTCAAGTGGGCTGCGTAATCCTAATTGATCCCCCTAACTGATCTAAGTATCTATGCTTGGGGCATTACACCGTTAGACTGAGTAATTAGCCTTATAGTTAGTTTAATCGCTTGAGTAAAAGGGCAATTACTCCAACCACCTCAATCAGATAATTATTCATCCTAATGTTTGAAACTTGTTTATTTTTGTAAGAGTCAAGGTTTATATGGTATTTGCATTATTTTTAACTTACAAAATGATTGATTTTTATGTAATGAGACATTTTACTTGTTGGTATCTCAACCGTCTTAGTGTCTTAATGTTAACTTGTGCAGGTCATCCATCTTATTAATGCCTTTTATGAATGTGTGCATGTATATATAGGAAAAGATCTTTTGAGCATTGTGCTCAATAGACACAACAGAGCACCTTTCTTTGAAAGGAAGAAAGGATCTCTACTAGGCACAAGGTTAGAAATTACAAGTTGGATTCACTTTTTACTTGACAGAAACCACCAAAATTGTTTATAGGTGATTTACAAAATGTCATGGGTCATATTTAGTGACTTTTTTAATATTTTGAGCACAGTGCTCGTAAGATATGACTCCTATACGTATGAAAAGAATAAAAAGGGGTTAAAACAAGGGATGTTAACTTCTACATCATCAAAAGAAGTTAATTACACCAAGAATTACAAGTGTGAAAATGGTAACTCCTTCAATAGTGTTGGAATCAAACAATTGCATTAGCCTTCGATGAAAAACCCTAACCCTCTTTTATAAGAAAGATTGGGTTAATTATATAAGTCTCCCCTTAAGATAAATCAAAATACTAACACCCCCTTACAACTCAACACTCCCCCTCAAGTTGGGGAGTATATGTCAACGAGCCCTAACTTGTCACGCAAGAAATCATGTCGTTTCTTTTAAGGGGCTTGGCAAAGATGTCAGCTAGCTGTAGCTCAGAAGAAATATAAGGAGTACTTATCTTCTCCTCCAAAACGACGTCCCGTATGAAATGACAATCAACCACTATATGCATTGTCCACTCATGAAAAATCGGATTGGAGGTAATATATGTAGCTGATTTATTATCACAGTAAAGAGTCACTGGGGTATCAACTAGCAGCCCTAGATCCTACGAAAATCCAACCATCCACATTATCTCACATGTAGCCTGCGCCATTGACCTGTACTTGGCCGCTACACTAGAGCAGGCAACAACGGTCTATTTCTTGCTTCTCTATGAAATAAGATTTTCCACTAAATAAACAACAAAGCTCGATGTAGACTTCTTGTCCTCTACAGATCCAGCATAATCTGCATCAGAATATGCCACAAGATCTAGAATGCTACTCGTACGATAATGCAAACCTCATCCTGGGGTGCCTTTCAGGTATTTCAAAATGAGACACATATCATGCCAATGACTGTACCTGGGATTCTGCATAAAATGACTGGCCTAACAGACTATAAAACAAATGTTTGGATGTGTAATAGTCAAATACAAAAAATGCCCAACAGTACTATGGTACCTGGTCACATCCTCAAACAGAGGATCTGTCTCATCTAAGCGGTGACATGGAGATGCCTCTATTGGCATCCTTGATGGCTTGGACCCAAGAAGACCAACCTCTTCTAGAATTTGCAAAGTATACTGTCTTTGGGATAAGGACAAACATCCCTCCTAACGAATAGCCTCTATCCCCAGAAACTAGCGAAGATCACCTAAATCTTTGGTGACAAAGGTAGACTGGAGAAAGGCTTTCGTCGCTGCTACACCACCAGTATCATCACCTGTCAAGATCATATCATCAACATATACTGCCAAAATAACGACTCTCCATATCTCACCATGCTCAATCTTCTTGATGAATATAGAACGATCAATGGTAGACCTCTGAAAGCCCAGTTTCCTGATCTCGAGATTAAGCCTCTCAAACCAGGCCCATAGACTCTGCTTGAGGATATAAATGGCCTTCCGCAAATGGCAGACAAGCTCTCCCTGACTATCATAACCTAGTGGTTGTCTCATACATACCTCCTCAGCCATATCCCCATATAAAAGGGCATTGTTTAGATCAAGTTGATGCAAGGGACAATCTTTGATCACTGCAAGTGACAAGATAATTCTAATGGAAGTAATACATGCAAGAGGTGAGAAGGTCTCAAGATAATCTACCCCATATGTCTGGGTAAATCCCCTTGCCACAAGTCTAGCTTTATATCTCTCTACTGTCCCATCAGACCTGTACTTGATGGTGTACACTCATTTGCAACCAACAACAATAGCACCTTCAGGACATGGAACAAGATCCCATTTTCCTCTGGTCTAAAGAGCATACATCTCCTCATCCATGTTACCTTCCACTTCTGATCATGATGTGTCTGCACAAAATCTTTGGGAACCACAGTAGTAGTAATAGTAGACTCAAACTGTCTAGCCTCCCCCTGGAGATGAGAAACTTTGGTATACCGAGAAATAGGGTGAAAAGTAATATCAAATCTCCTCTGCACAGTCTCCTCCTCCCTATCTGACTCACCTCTATCTGAAGAAATATCAAGCTGAGTTGGCTCCTCACATGCAAAGTCTTGTATCTGTCATCTCATGTGATATACCTGTGTCTCCTCAATGGCATCCTCAATGGATGATCCTTCTTCTAAGATGTAGGGAATCTTCTCAAAGAAGGTCACATTCGCAGTAACAAGGTATCTCTTGCAAGGTGGATCATAACACCTGTAGCCTTTCCGAGTCTTGGAGTAGCCTAAAAAGACACACTTCGTGTCACGGGGGATAAACTTATCTGCAGACCATAATTCTTAACAAAACATACACATCCAAACACTTGCAGTGGCACAAGAAATACTCTACTATAGTCAGGATGTATAATCTGATATGAAATCTAACCTTGAAGAACAAATGATGGCTGTCGTTTAATCAAATATATTGTTGAAAGCATAGCATCACCCCAGAACTACCTA
This sequence comes from Thalassia testudinum, assembly GCA_037157565.1. Taxonomy (NCBI): domain Eukaryota; kingdom Viridiplantae; phylum Streptophyta; class Magnoliopsida; order Alismatales; family Hydrocharitaceae; genus Thalassia; species Thalassia testudinum. The sequence goes on from JAZHRO010000013.1 coordinate 21,667,630, forward strand.
GGAACCTTCATATGTGACATCAAGGTCCTGGTAATATCAAGCTTGTCACAACTTGCGCTCTACAATTCTATTCTGTTGGGAAGTATGAGAACAAGATGTCTGATAAATAATCCCCATGGCCCGGAAAGCCTCCTGTAAGTCACTATGCATAAATTCTAATACATTATCATTACGAAAGACCTAAACAGTAGTATCATTCTATGCTTGTACCTCAGATAGAAAATGTTGTACAAGGGTAGGAACTCACTATGAGCCTTCATCAGAAATACCCAGGTAAGTATACTATTGTCATCCACTATGGATGCAAAATACCTGTATCCACCAGTAGAGGCAACTCTAGATGGTCCCAAAATATCACAATGTACGAGGGAAAATCGAGTTGAACTCACACCAGTATCTCTCCCAGAATAGGTGCTCTTGTGATGCTTCCCCAGTTGACAATCTTCACAGTCTAGAACTAAGCAGTCTGGTAACTCTGGATACATTTAGTGCATCTTCCTCACAGACGGATGCTCAAGTCTCTCGTGCCAAAACAAAGGGTCACGAGAGATAGATACTTCCTTAGCAAACAACATGGGTGTGTCAAGATAATAAAGACCATCTCTCTCTATGCCACTGATGAGAACCTCATCATGAACCTTAACTAGCACATTTTTGACCTAAATAAGTGTATAAAAGCTCCTACAAAACCTAAGGGAAAGCCTAAATCAGGAAATTACAAATTTGAGTATAAAATAATTCATAAGGGGTAAAACTGCAAGTTTACCAATGCAGTACATAAATAGGATTTCTAAGGGTCTATACACAGGTCAAATGGGCTTAATAAGAGAAAAAGTGGGATGATTCGATCAGGAAAGGGTTATGACAAAATCTGGGAATTAAATGATATTCTGTAACCCTAAAATAAATCTGCTTTAATTCATGAAGTTTCAGGCAAGATAAAAATCAATTAAACCCTCTAAAAATCATGAAAAAACATCCCCTAGGGTTTATAACCTTCAATTTGGCCATTGGAACCTATCTTGACCTAGATTGAGAACCATACCCAATTTTTGACATAATTTAGGTTTTTATGCAAAATGTCCAGTCAAACATGGTCAAACCTAAAATCCAACCTCACTATTGGATTCCTTAGGTCCAAATTAGGGTTATACCAAAATTTGAACCTAAGGGAAGGTCGTCTTGACCCACTTTACAAATTGGTCTTCAATAATTACTTTCTGACCCTTAACTTTTTGAACTCTTGCATTTACCCCCTCAACTTTCCCATCATTTTTTGCAAACCGGTCCCTCTGCCACTCGCAGCAGCAGGCTATACCTCTGGTGACTTCGCAAAGAGGATGGCGCTGCGCAGGGCATGGGAGCCGGCCACAGACTTGAGAGGAAGATCCCCTGCGTTGTCCTTTTCTGCGTGGACCGGTTCCCATACCCTGTCGGCCACCATACCTCTCGTGCGAACGCGCAAGAGGTATGGGTCTTTTTCCGGCCTTACCTCCGGCGAGGAGCCCACGCCCCCTCCTCGCGTTTCCCTCCCAGCCAGCACTTATTTAAGAAACGGTAAGGCTGCCGCTTCCTTCAAGCTTGATTTGGCCGCAGACTCCCCCTAGAATTCATCTCCCCTCTCTCCGGCCAAGTAGCCTGCAAGCTCCGACGATTTTTCCTCCTCCCACTCATCGCTCTGTTGCCATACCACCTGTAGGGTTCACTTCGCCTCGTTCTTCTGCGTTGCGCCACACTAGCGCACGCTATCCTGTCCTCCTCGTCGTCGTTATCTCCCCCTCAGGGCTGTCTTCTCCAACTACGGCACAAACACACCATTCACCTCCTCCGCTTCCCCTTCGCTCCAAGTACCCCAGATAAACTCCTCATCTCCTACCCTCTATTTTCCCTCAATCTATTTCACAAATCGCCCCTCGACAGCCACTGTCCGCCCGCATCTTCCCCATCTCCGGCCAACCTCCGGCGAGACGCATCCATCGCTCCACGCCTCCACACGTCTCGCCACCAACCTCAACACCTCCACCATCAACCGCTGACCATTTTCCACCCATTCACAGACTGCCACACACCCTCCACGCTTCCACCGAACACACCCACCTGCACGCACGCAGTGTGCCCTAGGCACACACGCACAGGCGTCTTCACGCCACGCTGACCTCCGAGTCATCTTCGCTGTGCTCTGGCGAAGCTCACCGAGCGTTCTGACAGGGCCGTGAGGCCGTATTCGTGGTTTCAGGTCCCGTGCCTCCGCCGCCATTGACGCCGAGCTTGGAGCAAGCTCGCAAGTAGCTCCAAACCTTTCCAACTCCAGGCCAGCAGTTCAAGTCGAGTGGAATACTTCCGCGCATAGCTCCAGGCCTTCAATTGGTGGCAGAGGCCTTTGCTGAAGCGACGATTATGCGCGTTTGCTGTTGCCAGGCGCACGACAAGGAGGTGGGACTTTTAGTCCCATCTCGGAAGTGTGTGGGCAGGCACCCGCACATAAATTGATTTTGTGTTCCAGGCTTATTGCCTTGAAACATGCTGGGGTGAGGTCGCGCGCACCCCTGCCACTCCTCGTCCGCGACACTATCCCCGCGGACCTGGCACCCCAATCTGATTAGTCCCTGCCTGTGCACACCTTGCGCACCACCCACACCGGTGCGCCTGGTCCCGGGCGCGTCACCCGACCCGCTTAGCCGATTAAGGCTCTGGGAGAGCGAACCCTGGAGTGAATTTAGAGAAAGAGAGAGACCTGGGGAGGGTAGAGGTTAGGTTTTGCCTAACCTTACACTGTGCAGAGAAGTAGGAGAAGAAGAAGAAGAAGAAAGGAGGAGGAGCAGCTGAGGACTTAGCCGCACAGAGGAGCAGAAGCTGAAGAAGGAGGAGGGAGTGTAGCAGAGAGAAGAAAAAGAGACGCGGCTGAAGGAAAGAAAGAAGAAGAAGAAGCCAAGGAGGAGTTGCAGCAGAAGAGGAAGCTGGAGCAGAGAGAGGCCAAGGAAGAAGAAGCTGAAGACGTAGCTAAAGCCTAAGGCAAAGAAGAAGAAGAGAAGGCCTTGCACAGAAGAAGAAGAGAAAGAGAAGCAGCAGAGAAGAAGAAAAGAAGAAGAAGCCAAGAACCAGTAGAAGAAGCACTGTAGCAAATGGAGTTTAAGTCGTCTGACCCTGGAGTCAGACGTCTGAAGAGAGAAAGAAAGAAGAAAGAGAGAAGAAAATAAGAACAATTTTTCCTTTCTTTTATTATTTTTTGTAAAATAGTATATACCTATATTGTAAATTGTGATTTTGTACGTTTCTAGAATCAAGTGTTACTCCCTGAGTTCGACCTCGAAAATTTTCTATTTTCGAGTAATAAAAACAAATATACATACTGGTCTCAACCAAAATCGAGTACCACCAGTTTTTGGCGCCGTTGCCGGGGAGCAACGGGAATTCTAGAAGCTACTAAATCATAATTTCGGATTGACTACTAACTTAATCTCTCTTTTGTTGTGCAGGCACAGGTAGGCAAGAAGGAACAAGCAGCCGCACAACAACCACACCAAGGAACAGGTAATCTTCTATCCTCTCTTTTAAGCCCCTTAAATTCTAAAGAGGAAGAAGTAAAAGAAAAGCAATCTAGGGTTACCTATCTTTTATACATAGTAAATCACAAGAGTTGCCTGCTTTTTAACTTCAACATATTCTATCTGCATATCCGCTAAAGGTAATTAGGGCTAAAACCTTCTTACTTGAACCCTAGTTACCTAATCCTGTGGCAACTAACTGGACCAATTAGAGCCACCCTAGGATTCTAAACTAGGGTTTTAGAGACACACCTTCTAATCAAGAACTAAAAATTTTCAAAAGAAGTGTGCCTAAGCCATTACTTGAAAAGACCTAATAAAGAGAAACCCTAAGCAATCCGGCTCTTAAGTCACTTGAACCACAAAAGAAAGGACCTAATAAGCTCTCACATGAATTAATAGGTGAAGTTGATCCCTTGGATCAACCAACCTTTAAATTAGGTCACTTTTTGCACACAAAAGGTTAAAGTTCAAGTGAAACCCTAAGCACCTTGATCCTAATTAAAAGTGGTAGACTTTAGAGATCAAGGTCCCCATTCTAGTCTACCTGGAATCTCAGTGACAAGAGAGGTTGGGTGGGGGAAACCCTGTAACCCGTGGGGACGCTCTACCGTGTAGGGGTCTTCGCGGGACTCACCCTCTCTGGCTGCCCAGGTAATTCTCAAGTGGACAACCTTCTGATTAAGGGGTATCATCCGCCCCGAACCTCTATAGTCACCTAACATTTTGGATGTCTTGATTGGGTCTAGCACCTTCTAACCTCGTCCAATCCATCAGTGCATGTTCGGTAGGAGGCCCTTGAAACCTCCTCTAGAAATTCACTCTCCCCGAGGCCAAGCCTCGGTACCCTTATTTATGCGACAACCACTTCACATAGACCTCTCTTCTGACTCTGAACCTAATTCCCCTTCTTCTTCCACAATGGCTCAGCCCGTTGAAGAAGAGAATAATCTTGAGCACTAGCTCCAGCGACTCAATGATCTCTTCCAAAACTTCATGAACCTACCGCAGCGCCCCATGATGGGAAATCACTATAATCCCGCTGCGGTGGCAATTGAGCCTCGAGTCAGAATCCCGACTGGAGGACCTGATTCTGAATTGAAGCCCAACATGATCCATGCCATACCTAAATTCTATGGGCTTAACTTTGAAGACCCCTTCCAGCATATCAAACAGCTTAAGCATCTGGCCAGACTTTCGGGTCAGATGCACAGAATCGGGATATCTTACTCATGAAGATGTTCTCTTTCTCCCTTAGGGACAAGGCGGCACATTGGTATCAGACACAGACCCGCCCAATCAACACTTGGGAAGAAATTCAGTCTGAGTTTTTGAAGAAGTTCTTCCCCGTTGGTCGGATAAACGCCTTGCACCATTAGATTACTCACTTCACGCAGTAGACGAGAGAACCTCTTCATGAGGCATGGGATCGTTTTCAGGATCTCATGAGAAAGTGCCCCCATCACGGAGTTACTAAATGGGAACAAGTCCAGTCTTTTTACCAGGGACTCCGTGAAGATATTAGACTATTCGTCAATGCAACTTGCAGAGGAAATATCATGGGTCAACATGAGGACACCGTGTGGGAGATTCTCGAGAATATGTGCGAGAACTCCATCAACAATGACTCCATGGGATTATTCAACCCGACGAATACCCGCGCAGCGACGAACCTTAGGGGAGCACTTGAGACGCAGGGCCTGTTCACATCAGTCGACCTGGAATTAATGGCCAGTTGATTGGACAAGGTCTCAATTATTGAGAAGAAGGTGGATGAGCTGACTCAGCACTTGCAGCGAGCCACCTCTGCGTAGAATTCCTTCGCACAGCCCCCTCCCGCACGAGAAACTGTGCAGAACATTTTCCACCGACCTTCTCCTGGGATGGACTCTTATCCACCTCCATCTGACTCCAGGACTGGAGGGACCTCGGATCCTTTCTATCCTTACCGGGGGAGCCCTATTCCCCCATTCTCCGACTTTTCTGAGGCTTCTCAGACCTGCAAGGACCTCAACGCCATCCAGAATGACCCATTTTCCAACACCTACAATCCTGGATGGCGAAACCATCCTAATTTCCAGTGGGCGGGAAATTCTCAGAATCCAAGACAGCCCTTTCAGCCCCGTCCACAAGCCCCTCGTCCTTATGAACCGCCTCAGCCTCGACCCAACCCCACTTATCCATCCAGGTCCAACCAAGATCAAATGTCCCTTATCCTCCAGACTCTGGCTGACATTCAGAGAACAAATGCGGCTATCCAGAAGCAACATAAGGATGAAATCACAGAGGTCCGCAATCAACTTGCCCAGTTGGCAAATTCTCGCCAACCTGGCACACTTCCTTCTCAGCCTCTTCCTAACCCGAATAGCGTGCTGACCCAGCAGTGCGTTATGAACCCAAACCCAGGCCAAGCACACTTGATCTATCAGGCCCCTTCTGTTCCATCACCTGACGGGATGGAAGCATCAACCTCTTATGCGGGTTACCAACAGCAGCAGCCCATCCTACCAACCCCCAACCAGAATCAGGCAGGAATAAATTCTGTAACAACCCGTAGTGGTAAGGCAACCCAAGATCCACCTTATCCAGACCACTCCAAGCCTGATAGTGACCCAAAGCCTAGGACAATCATCCAGGATGTTCCTATCCCTATCCCAAATCAAAAACCTGGACCTATCCTAGAGGAACCAACCAAGGTTTCATTTCCCGAGGCCTTGACCAAGGGAAAGCGGACAACTAAACCCGTGGCTCCTGAGGAGGACCTAATCAAGCTCTTTGAGCAAGTCCAAATAAACATCCCCTTGATGGATGCAATCCGTCACGTACCGGATTATGTACGATTCTTGAAGAACATGTGTACACCTCAGTGTAAGCCGCGAACCAAGAGTGGGAGTCCAATTGTACTATCAGAGCAAACCAGCTCTGTAATCCTGAGTAGACTCCCACCCAAGGCAAAACACCAAGGCACTCCCCTGATTTCATGTAAGATCGGTGAGACCCAGTTTGATAAAGCATTATTGGACCTAGGTGCCTCCATAAACTTGATACCCACATCCCTACTTAACCATCTAGAAGAATCTAAACTGAAGCTGACTGAGGTGATATTACAGTTAGTAGATCGATCTATCAAGTCACCTAAAGGAATTCTTGAGGATGTTATTGTTAGGGTACGAGATTTCTACTTCCCTATAGATTTCATAGTTTTAGATATGGACGCACCTGAAAACCCAAGGGATACACCAATCATACTAGGGAGACCTTTTCTGGCCATTGCAAGGGCCAACATAAGTTGTGAAGAGGGCCAAATAGAGCTAAAATTTGAGAATCAGACTCTCAAAATTGATATCTTTAAGGCCCAACAAGGGATCAATTGCGGTGTCATTGAATAAATTTGTGACATCAGAGCCATGGTTGATGAACCACAAATTGAGGACAACATGATTACCCCTCATCAACCACAAGAAGATCTAAAACCGCAATAGAGGAGTCAGAACTTGACCCAGACAGACCCATAACTCCTACCCTTATACCCCACACCCACTCTGAACCACCTGCTGCTGCTGATAGCCCCATTCTTGAACTCAAACCCCTTCCTGATCATTTGAAATACGTCTTTTTGGGTTCCAATCAGACGCTTTCTGTGATTATAAACTCCAAACTCACACCTGATCAGGAATCCCGTCTGATTGCTGTTCTCCAGCAACATCACAGAGCCATTGGTTGGACTCTCGATGATTTGATTGGAATAAGTCCCTCTTATTGTACACACCGCACCTATTCTGAAGAGGGCGCACGACCTTCACTTGAAATGCAAGGACATTTGAATCCCAATTTATAGGAGGTCGTGAAGGAGATCATTAAGTGGTTAGATGCAGGGATCATCTATCCGATCTCCGACAGTCATTGGGTGAGCCCAATCCAGGTTGTGCTTAAGAAGGCAGGGCTCACCACCATTACGACTGAAACCGGAGAGGTCATACCTACCCACATAGATTACCGAAGACTCAATTCTTCCACAAAAAAGGATCATTTCCCCCTACCGTTCATTGATCAGATTCTTGAGAAACTAGCGGGAAATAGATTCTTCTGCTTTCTTGACAGGTACTCTGGTTACAACCAAGTGGCCATTTATCCTGAGGACCAAGAGAAGACCACATTTACCTGCCCCTTCAGGACGTACACGTTCCGAAGGATGCCTTTCGGTCTCTGCAATGCACCTACGACTTTTCAGCGGTGTATGCTTGCCATATTCTCTGATATGGTAGGTGATTATCTGGAAGTCTTCATGGATGACTTCTCAATTTTCGAGGCATCATTTGACGATTGCCTCCAGCACTTGGTTCACATACTCAGGCGTTGCATTGACGTAAATCTGGTTCTTTCCTGGGAAAAGAGCCACTTTATGGTACCTGAGGGGATCGTCCTGGGACACTTAATTTCTGAGAGAAGCATCCAGGTGGATCGAGCCAAGGTTAATTTGATTTCTAGACTTCCTATGCCTAGCTCGATCAGGGACATCTGATCTTTTCTGGGGCATGTCGATTTTTACCGTCGTTTCATCCCTGATTTCTCAAAAATCGCGTGCCCCCTAACTACTCTTCTCTCCAAGGATATACCCTTTGAGATTTCCAAGGAATGCACTCAAGCTTTTGAGATTCTTCGTGACCAAGTCACCCAAGCCGCGATCCTACAGTCCCCTGATTGGTCTCAACCCTTTGAGATCATGTGCAATGTATCTAAATTTACTGTAGGAGCGGTTCTGGGCAGAAGATTGACGGGAAACCCGTGGTCATCTACTACGCTAGCAAGACACTTGACGAGGCTCAGCGTAACTACACGATTATAGAGAAAGAGCTGCTAGCGGTAGTATTTTCCCTTGAAAAATTCAAACCTTATCTCCTGGGTTCTCATGTCATAATCTACTCGGATCACACAGCTGTGAGGCATCTCCTTGCAAAGAAGGATGCGAAGCCTCGATTAGCTGTTGCAAGAATTCAACCTCGAGATTCGCGACAAGGCGGGAAGACAGAACGTGGTAGTTGACCACTTGTCTCGCCTTCCTTCTGAGATCATCAACCCTTCTGGACCCATCACAGAGCATTTTCCTGATGAGCACCTCTTGACTATTGGTACCAAGCTTTCATGGTTTGCTGATATAGTAAACTACTTGGCATCACACCAGATCCTGTCTGATTGGCCGAAGGCTAAGAAAGACAAGTTGTGCTCTGATGCCAAGTACTACATCTGGGAAGACCCGTACCTATTCCGCATAGGTGCTAACCAAATCATCCGACGATGTGTCCTGAAGGGCGAAATCAATGACATTCTCTCTTTCTGCCATGACCAGGCATGCGATGGCCATTTTTCTGGGCACAAAACTGCATCAAAAATCCTCCAGTGTGGCTTTTATTGGCCCACTATCTTCAAGGACGCATACAGTCATTGTAAGGCATGCAATCGTTGCCAAACTTTGGGCAACATGAGCCATCGCGACATGATGCCTTTACAGCTGATTCTCGTATGCGAGATTTTCGATATTTAGGGGATTGATTTTATGGGTCCCTTCCCTATTTCGGACGGCTTTGAGTACATATTACTCGCCGTGGACTACATCTCCAAATGGATCGAAGCCATTCCAACCTGAACCTGTGATCACAAGATTGTCATCAAATTCATCCATCAAAATATCTTCTCTCGGTTCGGGATTCCTCGTGCGATCATCTCTGATGGAGGGACCCATTTTACCAATGCTCAGTTCAGGTCACTGATGACTAAATACGGGGTGTCTCACCGAATCTCTACTCCTTACCACCCCCAGATTAATGGTCTAGCTGAGCTATCAAATCGGGAGATCAAGAAAATCCTGCAGGTTAATATTCGACCTGATAGGAAGGACTGGTCGTCCCGACTTCCGAAAGCCTTGTGGGCTTATAGGACCGCCCACAAGACCCAATTAGGCATGTCTCCTTTTAGACTGGTATACGGGAAGGCGTGTCACCTTCTCGTCGAACTGGAGCACAAAGCTTATTTGGCAGTACGGAGTTGCAACTTAGATCTTTCTAAGGCTGGAACCCACAGAAAGCTTCAAATAAGCGAGATTGATGAATTACGCCTTGATGCGTACGAGAACTCGCGAATCTACAAAGAGCGGGTTAAAGCCTTTCATGATAAGCACATATCTAGAAAGATCTTCCATCCTGGTCAGAAGGTTCTACTCTTCGATGCCCGACTCAAACTCTTCCCTGGGAAACTGCGATCCAAGTGGCTCGGACCATATCTTCTCCGACAGATTTTTGGAAATGGAGCCGTCGAGATCAGTCCACTCAGCCACGATTCTGAACCTTTCATCATGAACGGTCAGAGACTCAAACCGTTCATTGACGTAACCAATACAGATTTGACTGAGTCATCATTTATCCTCCATCTTCCCTGAGCTTATTACGCCCAGCCGATGGTGTAAAACTCAGCGCTTAACGGGAGGCAGCCCGTCATTCTTTTTGAAAAACCAAAACCCTTTCTGACATTTCTTTGCACTTTAGGTTCATTCCTTAGGACAGCCAACTTCACTTCAGGTACTCGTACTTGAGATTAGAAATCGTCCGCAACAGTCACCTCGACTCATCCACTCACCCAAATTTCTGTCATAATGCTTGAACCTGACCAAATAAAAACCCACCTAATGAACAAAGAGAACATTGCAAACCTTAGGCATGGGGGGGTATGAAAATGCAATGAAATGACATATAACAAGAAAAGGTTTCCAAAAAAAAAAAACTTTGAAGGAGGAAGAAAGTGCTGGTAAACTTTATAGAAGGAGGAGGAGAAAAGAGCAGAATATTAAGGAGCACAAAATGAAAAAAAAGAAAATGGATAGTCATTAGTAAGAAATTAAGGAATTAACTAAAGTTCTAGACTACATTAAGGAAAAGTAAAGCGAAAGTGCACAACAAGATTAGTAAGAATGCAAACCTTGGGCATTCTTGGCTAGACTCTTAGTACCCATTAAGATCTAGATATTCCTCAAGAGGTTGAGGAAAATGAAAAGCTTAAGTATTTAGTCTAAGGCTTAGGAAGTATTCGGCTTCATTAACTGACCTTCGGTTTACAGGACTCAATAACCTAAGCACCCAAATTCACACACACAATCTGGTTCAGCAAGCATAAATATCAAAATCACGCAGAAGCATTTCAAATATTCTGAAAATGTCACCTAGATTAGGAGCGGCCGATCAATACAAGTTGATTTGGACGAGTTCCCGGTGCAGAGAGGTGGGAAATCCCACTCGAAGATGCGTAACAACATGTTACGAACGCAGCTTCAAAACGTCTGGGAGCTGGCCCAGACGTCTGGAACCCCTTCCAGACGTTTGGGATTTGATTTTCTGTGGCACGGTGGATTTCGTCTACGCACCTGCGCGCATAGACCTGCGATGCTCCTTTTTCCCTCTCCTCCTGCGGGCGCAGGCTGCGCCCCTCTCTCTCGCTCTCTCTCTCCCCGCGCAGCTTTAAAAGGGCCCTCGCCCTCTCCCTCACTCTCATCTCCTCAGCTCTCTTCTTCTTCTTCCAACCAATGCGAGAGTGAGCGAGCGGCGGTAGCGGCAGCCGCGGCGGGTGTGCGAGAGGAGGCATTGCGCGAGGGAGGAGACGCTCGGCCGTGAGGGCTCGAGCTTGCCGGCGGGGAGCAGCGGGCGCGGAGTGACGCGGGAGGGCTGCTGCAGCTCGAGAGCAGGCGGATGAGGCACAACGCGGCTGTGCGTCGCGGGTGGAGAGCACGTCGAGCTCTGATTCTGGAAGTTTTTCCAGAATCAGACGTCTAGTCTTCCAACCAGACGACGGTTAAGACGTCTGGAGGACTATCCAGACGTCTGGCAAGTAAGTTATTTTCGTCCTTCTTCCTTTTCTGCGACCGTCCGTACTGAGAACGATGAGTGGGTACGTGCAGGTTCTGAGATTTGCATCCAACGCGAATCAGACGTCTGGCCGCAGTGCCAGACGACGGGAACGACTTCCAGACGTCCGGGGTGACCATCGGACGTCTGGGAACTAGGCCAGATGCCCCCGTAGGCTTCTGGACGTCTGAGAGACTACGCAGGATAAAGGTACCATCTAACCCACTTTTTAAGACGTCTGGAAGAGGTTCCAGACGTCTGATTTTGGACTGTTTCGTCATTTTCGACCCGTTTAGGGCCCGTTCGGAGTCCGTTTTCCACGTTTCGAGTTGCGTTCTTTCCGGAATAAGATCCTCTACTCGTTTCCAGTAATTATATACTGTTCTGAGAAACTCCTTGTGTTTGATCCTTGTGTTAGGACCCCGTTCCATTGCAGTCTCAGGGGTTGCGAAGGCACGTGGGATTTCCGACCACGCCCCCAGTACTCCCGTTGTAGCTGGTAGAGTGGCTTTAGAAATTATTAACATAATTTGTTACACTTATGGAACAATTAATAGAACCTAGGGCATTGCATGAATCCTAGGAATGAGAAACCAAATTGAATGATAGATCCTAAGGTATTGCATGAATCCTAGGGCTGGAGAACTAGATTGAATGATAGATCCTAGGGTACGGCATGAATCCTAGGACTGGAAAACTAGCGAAATGAATATACATATTGCAGTCTTGGAAAATCTGGAAAGGAAATAATAGTTGCCTGTAAATTGATTAAACAGTTGCCTGTTATGAATAAATGAACATGATTGAGAATATAGGTTGTATGGACGTGAAACTAGAAATGGTGAAACCTGAATGTGCTGAGTTAAAAGAGCTGGAACCCTACGGGGAGTTAGGAGTAGAACTCCTGGAAAGAGAATGAAATGGAACTGAGAAGGAAAGATGTGGAGGTGTGTTGTCTCTTGGGTATGTAGTACCAGGGGAAGCACCTGTTACCTGCTTAGTGCAGAGCAGAGCCAGCCGCCCCAGGGACCCGGGGTTAGGTCTGGCCACTTTGTACCGACTTGTTGGTTCTCGTGTACACAGTACCGAGGAGAGCTACTAGTGTAGGGCGAGTACTGGCTACCCCACGGGCCCTGGGGTTCTGCTAGCTCACTTACACCGACTTGTTAGGCCCACTGGGCAAACCAGGGTAGACAGGCGAGGGTGCGCAGACTGTGGAGGGGCAAGGCCCCTGTTTGGTTACTGTGGAGGGGTTGGACCCTTGTTACTGAGAGGGCTCTGCCCTATACTGGTTCCGTGCTGTGCTTTGGGCGCACCCGTTAACGGAAATTACTGACCGCGTGCCAGTGTGGGTTAGCTACCCGTCCGTTTACCGCACGTGCCGTAGTCACCGTTACGTCTATCAATGACCTTGGGGTGGTTGACTGAGAGTAGGATCACCACGGGGGACTCTCCCGGCCAGGAGAGCACCACGTGTTACTTCTACTGTTCGGAAAAGACTGCAATCAAGATCGTTCCCACGAGGAACATTCGGGATCAAGTGAAGGATCTGAGAAATAGATAATTTGTGAAATAATAGAAAGACGTAAATAAAGGAGGAAAGAAAATAAAACAGTTACTGTATACTTTACTGCTTCTTTAGTTTTAGCTGCCACTCTACTCAGCGTTTCGCTGACGTGTTACACTCGTTACTTTTCAAGACCAGGTGTTGAGCAGCCAAGGTCAGCGGCTACAGAGGACGTTGGGCCGAGTAGGGTCCAGTAGAGTTACCACTGTTCTTTTGTGCCCTTTTTGTTCCACTGTAGTGAGTAGTTTTTGTTACTCTCTGTACTTTTCTTTACTCGCAGTTCTTGTTATGTTATAAATGTTGTTCTACTGTTGTGGTGGTACATGTTGTAGTGGTTCCTTTTCTTACTGCTGTACTTTGTTACTGCTAGTTATATTTCATGTTAAATGTGGTTTATTTTACTGCTCTTTTGGTTACTTCCTCGTTGGGCGACTAGGTCTTGGGATTAGTCGAGTCGGTCCGGTTCCCGTGTCTCATAGGGGCTCGGGAATCGGGTCGTTACACAACATATCATCTCCTCGATGCTTGTCTCTTAGGATATTTACATATCTTACTGGGGGTATGTAAGCACTCTGCTGGTTCAGATTCCATAGATGGCTTTATCACGAAGTGTTAATTGCAAGGGTCAGAATTTGGCCACAAAACACCATGGACGGGATTATCTCGAAAGCTAGGGTTCTGGGGGTTACCATGGGCGGTGCTATCTCGAAGCATTGACTACTAGGGACCCTTGAGGATTGATGATGGGGACAAGGAATCTGATACAGATCGTGTTGTGAAGACAATCCTAAGCTAGAATTAGAAAGAAAAGAGAGAGAAAACTCTCCAAACAAATAAACCTTCTATCTCTCTCTCTTACAAAATGCACTGCAAACTGAACCAAGGCTAAAAATATCTCAAGTACGGGTGCTTTAACCATGAAGTCCAATAAACAGTAGGATAGTTTCTGAGGGCCTTAAAAACCTTTGCTAAAGTCTGAGGCTAAAGCTAGACAGATCTGGATCTTGGTTGGTACTAGAGTACCTTTTAGGCCCATGATTGGTATTTTGGCCTAATCAAAGAGACAAAGAGAAGGAAAAGCACCTATCAAAATTGATGAAAGAAATTCATGGTCTAGAACAGAGGTTAAAACCTTAAAATTTTGCTAAGGGGCTAGCAAAAGCTAGGCATGGGGGTATGATGAGAACCTCATCATGAACCCTAACTAGCACATTTTTTACCTAAATAAGTATACAAAAGCTCCTACAAAACCTAAGGGAAAGCCTAAACCAGGAAATTACAAATTTGAGTATAAAATAATTCACAAGACGTAAAACTGTAATTTTACCAATGCAGTACATAAACGGGATTTCTAAGGGTCTAGACATAGGTCAAATGGGCTTAATAAGAGAAAAAGTGGGATGATTCGATCAGGAAAGGGTTATGACAAAATCTGGGAATTAAATGACATTCTGTAACCCTAAAACAAATCCGCTTTAATTCATGAAGTTCCAGGCAAGATAAAAATCAATTAAACCCTCTAAAATTCATGAAAAAAACATCCCCTAGGGTTTAGAACATTCAATTTGGCCATTGGAACCTATCTTGACCTAGATTGAGAACCATACCCAATTTTTGACATAATTTGGGTTTTTGTGCAAAATATCCAGTCAAACATGGTCAAACCTAAAATCTAACCTCATCATTGGATTCCTTAGGTCCAAATTAGGGTTATACCAAAATTTGGACCTAAGGGAAGGTCGTCTTGACCCACTTTACAAATTGGTCTTTAATAATTACTTTCGGACCCTTGACTTTTTGAACTCTTGCATTTACCCCCTCAACTTTCCCATCATTTTCTGCAAACCGGTCCCTCTGCCACCCGCAGCAGTAGGTCATACCTCCGGCGACTTCGCGTGGAGGATGGCGCTACGTAGGGCATGGGAGTCGGCCACAGACTTGAGAGGAAGATCCCCTACGTTATCCTCTTCTGCATGGACCGGTTCCCATACCTTGCCAGCCACCATACCTCTCGTGCGAATGCACAAGAGATATGGGTCTTTTTCCGGCCTTACCTCCAATGAGGAGACCACGTCGCCTCCTCGCGTTTCCCTCCCAGCCAGCACCTATTTAAGAAACGGCAGAAGCTGCCGCTTCCTTCAAGCTTGATTTGGCCGCAGACTCCCCTTAGTATTCGTCTCCTCTCTCTCTGGCCAAGTAGCCCGCAAGCTCTGGCGATTTTTCCTCCTCCCTCTCGTTGCTCTGCTGCCATACCACCGGCAGGGTTCACTTCGCCTCGTTCTTCCGCGTTGCGCCGCACCAGCATACACCTTCCTATCCTCCTCCTTGTCGCCGTTATCTACCCCTCAGGGTCGTCTTCTCCGATGACGGCACAAATGCGCCGTTCGTCTCCTCCGCTTCCCCTTCGCTCCAAGTACCCCAGATAAGCTCCTCATCTCCTACCCTCTATTTTCCCTCAATCTATTTCACAGATCGCTCCTCGATTGCCACTGTCCGCCCGCATCTTCCCCATCTCCGACCAACCTCCGGTGAGACGCATCCATCTCTCCACGCCTCCACACGTCTCGCCACCAACCTCAACACCTCCGCCATCAACCGCTGACCATTTTCCACCCATTCACAGACTGCCACACATGCTCCACGCTTCCACCGAACTCACCCACCTGCACGCACGCAGTGTGCCCTAGGCACACGTGCACAGGCGTCTTCACGCCACGCTGACCTCCGAATCATCTTCACCGTGCTCTGGTGAAGCTCACCGAGCGTTCTAACAGGGCCGCGAGGCCGTATTCGTGGTTTCAGGTCCCGTGCCTCCACCGCCATTGACGTCGAGCTTGGAGCAAGCTCGCAAGCAGCTCCAAGCCTTTCTAGCTCCAGGCCAGCAATTCAGGTCGCGCGGAATACTTCCACGCACAGCTTTAGGTCTTCAATTGGTGGCAGAGGCCTTTGCTGAAGCGGCGATTACGTGCGTCTGCTGCTGCCAGGCACACGACAAGCAGGTGGGACTTTTAGTCTCACCTCGGAAGTGTGTGGGCGAGCGCCCGCACATAAATTGATTTTGTGTTTCAGGCTTATCGCCTTGAAACACACTGGGGTGAGGTCCCGCGCACCCCTGTCACACCTCGTCTGCGACACTATCCCCATGGACCTGGCACCCGGATCCGATTAGTCCCTGCCTGTGCACACCTCGTGCACCACCCACGTCGGTGCGCCTAGTCCCGGGCGCATCACCCGACCTGCTTACCCGATTAAGGCTCTGGGAGAGTGAACCCTGGAGTGAATTTGAGAGAGAGAGAGACGTGGGGAGGGTAGAGGTTAGGTTTTTCCTAACCTTACACTATGCAGAGAAGCAGGAGAAGAAGAAGAAGAAGAAAGGAGGAGGAGCGGCTGAGGACTTAGCCGCACAGAGGAGTAGAAGTTGAAGAAGAAGAAGGAGGGAGTGCAGCAGAGAGAAGAAAAAGAGATGCGGCTGAGGAAAAGAAAGAAGAAGAAGAAGCCAAGGAGGAGTTGCAACAGAAGAGGAAGCTGGAGCAGAGAGAGGCCAAGGAAGAAGAAGCTGAAGATGCAGCTAAAGCCTAAGGCAAAGAAGAAGACAGAGAAGGCCTTGCACAGAAGAAGAGAAAGAGAAGCAACAGAGAATAAGAAAAGAAGAAGCCAAGAACCAGCAAAAGAAGCACTGTAGCAAGTGGAGTTTAAGTCATCTAACCCTGGAGTCAAACGTCTGAAGAGAGAAAGAAAGAAGAAGAAGAAGAAAGAGAGAAGAAAACAAGAACAAATTTTCCTTTCTTTTATTATTTTTTGTAAAACAGTATATGTCTATATTGTAAATTGTGATTTTATACATTTCTAGAATCAAGTGTTGCTCCCTAAGTTCGACCTCGGAAATTTTCTATTTTCGAGTAATAAAAACAAATATACATACTAGTCTCAACCAAAATCGAGTACCACCAGCCACTCCCCAACAATTTTCCCTATATTTTGATCTTAGAAATAACAATGTTTCTCATAAAAAATAGCACAACATCCAAGATCTCTACAAGTCCTGCTCACCAACAAGAGATTCATAGAAAATTCAGGGGCATAATATACCTCCTCCATCTTCATCCTGAGTGTAGCATCTACATACCCAACCGCAGTCATAGGAGAGGTCCTTCTATTGGCTGCATGTACTTCCTGCAATCCTTGTGGAATACAGGGTTCTTCAGACGATCATGATCTCTGGTGAGATGCACTGACACTCCATAATCTATCACCCATGTACCTATGTATCTTCTCTTCTTCTCAACTTGTTGGACTGCACACGCTAGTCCCACAGATCCTAAAGTTGATTTTGATGGATCAGCTTTCTTCCACATAGGTGAGAGGAGACTCATCACCATTAAGACAAGGCGTGAGAGAAGGCTCATCACGCAATAAATTGCACCAAACACAGGTGATGAGGGGCAAAAAATGCCCTCGAACCCAAAACCCCGCGATAGGCCCAAAACTGAGGATCCAGCTTGAAAGAACTCGGATAAAGGTGAGTTTGGAGACTCGACCTGCCTACATCCAAGAGAATCCCTTGCGCAACCCGATACGGCAGTCCAACCAGCCGACACACAAGCAGGCGAGCACGGCCGGACCCAAAGAGACCTAGCCGTTGGAGGTTCAGTGAAGGGTACAACAGGCCTACACCGCCAATAAATGCTAACATTGGCAGCCGCCATTAATGATCTGGCAACATGTCCCCCCAAGAAATCTTGCTGGAAGCGCTATCCGCTCAGGAGATCCTGATAGGAGCCGAGCCCAATCCGCTCAGAAGATATCAGCAGGAGCTTCATAACAACACGATACATATATATGTTGGAAGGCATGCTAGCCCTCCTCCAAAGCAATCCAAGAGGAATTGAGCGATTGTATACCTTGTAAAACTCTAGTGAATTCTAGTGTATAGTTGGGAGCCTCATCTTCCCCCTAGACGTACACCTCTTAAGGTGGAACTGGATAACCAATTCTTATGCCCCTTTGTATGATTACTCTATCGGACCTCCCATTATAGGAAGTCCTATCCCCCCTTTGAGTCGAAACCTTCGCCTCCATGAAGCAGCTGATCAAATTGGCGTTGTCTGTTGGAAGTGGTAATCAATTGATAATGCTCCCTATTCCTTGAAGTCCCCGCGATGGCTCCTACCACTCACGACTCCTCCCGCGCTGAACCCAAGAGGGCGTTGGATTGGGCCGAGTCGAGCGTGTCAATGTCCAAGCGATGCCTTCAGCCGACTGAGCCAAATAAAGAGAAGCAGGGACCTCCTACTCCACCGCAAGAGGACCATGAGCGCATTCCCCTCCCTGAGCTACAGGCAAGGGAAGAGCAGTTTTGGGCAAAACTAGCAGCTCTCAGGGCGGAGGAGATCTCGGTCACTGAGAAACTCCAGGAGATCAGGCAGATCTAGGAGGTCTCCACGAAATCTTCTTCGTCGCCAAACGGGTAGGGCGGGGCCGAACGAATGGCCTCGACCGTGTCGGCGGACAAGTAAGTGAGGCATTTAGGTTTATGCATCGTGGACCCTACCTCGATGACCAAAGCAAAGGAACCCGAGCACTGTTGGTGGTGGCAGCGTGCAAAGTCTTTGTTGGAGGAGATGAGGGAGCCCCACGATCTGCAGATGCACTTGAACCGCACGAGGGATCCGACAAGGAGCCTCGCGAGGATCTCCCTCATCACATTATCGCCAATTAGCACCAACCTATTGCTGCATGGCGTTTTCTCCTCCTCCCCCTCCCCCTCCTCCTCCTCCTTCTCCTTCTCCTCCGTCGTCGTCCAATTTGCTTTTTTACCTTTGGGTGATGAACATCTGGGAGCACATACGTGCCTGCAACACCACGGTTTGATATTGGAATCTAGAGACAGACGGACAGATCGAAGGACAATTATATTGGCATGATATTTGCAATACCTTTAATTCTTTCCAATTTTTTATTCAAATGTGCAAAAAAGGATCAATTCATATGATTCCTCGCACCTAAACCTCCACCATGCCAAGAATGGAGAAAAGGGCATCGCGATGCCTTTGCATGCGTGTGAAAACTGGAAAAGGAAAAAGAAAAAGACGAGGGTGATTGCAAAAATCACCTGCACGCTCGTATTCGATCTCGGATGGATGGAAATGCCAGAGATCCTCCTCTTCTCCCTCCCTCCTCAAATGTGCAACGAGGGTTTGCCTGGTCGTTTCAGCTAACCCAATTAAATTGATTTTTTTTTTTTACAAATTTAATTAAATTGGCTCTTGATTGGTTAATTTCAAAAGTTTAAGTTTCTGCTTAACAGAATTCCTTTGAACGTCTTTACATTGATGTTGCCCTCGTTTGAAATGGCAACAGCTGTCTTGGAATTTTTGACAATCATCTCATGATGCACTCCATTTTGTTTTCTTTTTTTTTGCAAAGTTAAACTTTCATTGATAGGGTAGAGATCCTCTTCTCCCTCCCTCCCTCCTCAAATGCGCAACGAGTGGTTGGCCTCATCCTTTCAACTAATCTGATTAAATTGGTTTTTTTTGCAAGTTTAATTAAATCAGCTTTTGGTCCATTAATTTCAAAAGTTTAAGTTTCTGGTTAATAGAATTTCTTGGGATGTCTTTACATTGATGTTGCCCTCATTTTAAATTGCAACTGCGATCTAGAAATTTTTGACAATCCTCCTATGATGCACTCCAATTTATTTTTTTTCGAAGTTAAACTTCCATTAATAAGGCAAAACACCATACAAGTGATACAAGAACCCAGGACTACAAGAACAAAAAAATAAGCGTCACACACATGTAATTCAGCTAGTAATTAGCCAGGCCAATCATGTTCAAGGATACGATAGTGCAACTAGGGAAAATTCCTAGCAACCAGCACTAATGAGAAATCCAACAAAACCAGACACCCCTGTAACCAATCAAGCTAGACACAAGTTTAACAAAGATGACAGAAAATTGTTAGCTCTTGCTTCAATAAGGGTTGCAAAACTCGGTCAAGTAGGCCACGTAATCCTAATGGAACCTCCTAACCGATCTAAGTATCTATGCTTGGGGCATTACACGGTTGGACTAAGTAATTAGCCATATAGTTAGTTTAATCGCTTGAGTAAAAAGGCGATTACTCCAGCAACCTCAATCAGATTAGCTATTCATCCTAACATTTGAAACTTGTTTATTTCCGTAAGAGTTAAGGTTTATATGGTATTTGCATTATTTTTAACTTACAAAATAGTTGATTTTTATGTAATGGGACATTTTACTTGTTGGTATCTCAAACGTATCAGTGTCTTAATGGTAACTTGTGCAAGTCATCCATCTTATTAATGTCTTTCATGAATGTGTGTATGTATACATAAGAAAAGAACTTTTGAGCATTGTGCTCAATAGACACAAAAGAGCACCTTTTTTTGAAAGGAAGAAAGTATCTCTATTGGGTGCAAGGCTAGAAATTACAAGTTGGATTCACTTTTTACTTGAAAGAAACCACCAAAATTGTTTATAGGTGATTTACAAAATGTAATGGGTCATATTTAGCGCCTTTTTTTATATTTTGAGCACATCACTCGAAAGATATGACTCCTATACGTATGAAAAGAATAAAAAGAGGTATAAACAACGGATGTTAACTTCTGCATCATCAAAAGAAGTTAATTACACCAATAATTACGAGTGTGAAAATGGTAACTCCTTCGATAGTGTTGGAATCCTTAGTGTCAAGAGAGATAGATACTGCCCTAGTAAACAATGTGGGCGTGTCTAGATAATAGAGACCATCTCTCTCTATGCCACTCCTAACGATTTCCCCTATATTTTGATCTTGGAAATAACAATGTTTCTCCTTAAAAACAACACATCCAAGATCTCTACAAGTCCTACTCACCAACAAGAGATTCATAGGAAATTCAGGGACGTAATATACCTCCTCAATCTTCATACCAGGTGTAGCATCTGCATACACAACCGCAGTCACATGAGAGGTCCTTCTATTGGCTACATGTACTTTCCCTCAATCCTTGTGGAATACAGGGTTCTTCAGACGATCATGATCTCTGGTGAGATGCTATGACGCTCTAGAATCTATCACCCATGTACCTATGTATCTTCTCTTCTTCTCAACTTGTTGGACTGCACACGCTAGTCCCATAGATCCTAAAGTTGATTTTGATGGATCAACTTTCTTCCACATAGGCTAGAGGAGACTCATCACAATCAAGAAAAGGCATGAGAAAAGGCTCATCACGCAATAAATTGCACCAAACACAGGGAACCCCTACTTCCAACTTTCTGTCTTGTCGAAGGTGGTCGATCCACTGCAATGGCAAGGAACATGGCCTGCACCCTGCAGGTCGGTGGCGTTGAAGCTAGCAAACAGCAGTGGGCGGCGCTGGTTGGCTGCAAACCGGCGAGGCATCACCGTGGAGGCGCTGCAGTGGTGGCGCGAGCCAGAAGCTACATCGCACGAGCCTGTAAGAGCGTCAGCGGCATCGTGCAAGATTGCAGACTGGCAAGGTGCCATCGTGGAGGCGCTACAATGGTGGTGCGGGCCAACGCAACGTCACGTAGACCTACAAGAGCGTCGTCAGCGGTGTGGGACTGACTGCCACTTATGATGGGAAGGAGATGCTTGCCATCTTCCATTGGATCACCTTCACGTAGGTGATCTGATCATATTTTGGTATTTTTTTTTAGTGGGATATTAGAGTACCGACTTAAGACCGTTGCTCTGATACTTTGTTGAAATCAAACAATTGCATTAGCCTTCAATGAAAAATCCTAATCCTCTTTTATAAGAAAGATGACTGAGTTAATCACATAAATATATCTTCAAAAAAAATAAAAATACTAATTCCTCCTTCCAACTCAACAAATAGGAAATCTCTCCCCAAGAAAGATAACGCCACAGGGCACTAACCATATGCACCAGAGGAATGATCTAAAGCGTTTACATCCACTAAAGCCATCTTTAAATATTAAAAATTACTCGATAGAGTAATACCAATAACTCTCCCACATGCAGCATGCTATATACTCCTTAGACAATAACCACCCCAACTGAATACCTTGTACCAAGTTTTGCAGTCTTGGCTTCAATGCAATGTATTCTCCTGAGCGAACTAAGTGAAGTTGAAGTGATGGACGATTATTGTAAACAGAAAGAGCGGCATGATGATGAAGACGATATGGAACCAAGAATGGCCTTTCTATTCTCAAATCATATCATTTTTCATGAGCACGTGTCAAGCTAGGCATCACAAGACTTACGTGACTAATGTGAACTTCATGTACAGCTTCTAATATTGCATAGGAAATGGAAAATCTACTTAATCCCGAAGAACTTAACAGGAAAAAAAATCATGAAACTATCAGTTTGACCACCAACTTCTGATTACCTGGAACAATATTTGAAGCAAGGGTGGATCCAATGTATGGCATGGGGGGGGGGGGGGGAGGGGGGGGCATGGCCCCTTCTTTTTTTTCAAAATTGGCCCCTCCATACATTTGGTACAAAAAATTGGGGAAAGGATGAAAATATTCCAAAAGAAAACCATAAACATCACCAATGTGAGGATGGAGAGAGAACACTACTGTTAATGTTAATTTCTTTCTCCCTACTATCCTTTGTCATTATTCATCAACTCCAACCAACTCTAAAATGGTAAGACATACTTTATTTTCCCTAATTTTTGTAGGCATCCTTAACCGTCTTTTTTTCCTCCCATTCCATCCCAATCCCATGTGACTTTGATATTATTTTTTATCTTTCTTGGCAGAGGCTACAAAGTAGGGGTCAAGAGGCAAGAACTTGTATCCCACCATTCCATTCATCTGCTGAGGTTATGTATAAAAAACTTAGCAAACATGTATAAAAAAAAAAGGAGAGTTAACAAATGAATTTGATGTCGTGAAAACAAGTAGGATTGTACTTGATAAAGAAAATAATAAATTCTACACTATTTTGTGATTATTTCCTCTAAAGAATGCATGATTTTAATTTGTTAAGTCATACTTTCATTTTAATAATCATGTAACTCAAAATAAGAATCGTTTTTCTTTTTTTTTAATTACCATAATATTAGGTTCTTTTTTACATAATTAATTATTTACACACCCCCTGCTAATTTTCTGATTTCACCCTAATCTTATCCTGATTAGGTTCCTTCTATTTAATATTGTTAGAGAATTTAAGAAAGAGGATTTTAAGATTAGTTAAAATAGTTATTTTATCTCTTTATATTTTTAAGGATTTAATTTTATTTGATGTGATTGAATTTATTTACCTATTTAGTCAATAAGATTAAAATTTGGATAATCTTTTTTCTATATAAAACAAAATTAGAATCTTACCCTTTCATTAATTCTCATTCTAATAAAGTTTCAATTCAAAAATTCACTAACAAATGGGTGGTTATCGGACGGTCCCTTCCCAATTTCCAAGAAAAGAACTCTCCAACAAATATAACGTTGTGTGCATGGTTTCAAGAAGGCAACATCAACAAGGAAGCAATATGGCCACCATCGTGGAAAATACTTCTGAGGAATGAATTATCAAGAAATCATTTTTTACTTTATTTATTTCAGATTCCCCACTTGAAGTTCATAAGTAAGTTTGCCACTAGGTTGTAACACCTATTGTTAATGAAGTTTGAATTTAAGTTTCTTAAGATTTCAAGAAGTGATATACTTCAAATTTAATCCAAAAGATATGCTAAGTTTAAGCTATGAGATCTACTCACTAGCCAATTGGGCCACACACCCTTTTAAAAAAAGGATGCTAAGTTTGAGAACACTCTACTAAATACTTATTTAAAAGAGGCCAGGTGGGAGCAAGCCCAACTTGTTCTAAACTCAAGTTGGAGAGGCCGACGTCATTTGTGGTTTCATGGGCAATTTCGTTGCAGCAAAATGGTGTTATTGTTAGAGGGGGAGAGGGCAACTGTAGATGGGATGCTGTATGATAGCCGCATAATGTTGGAAATGTTGGTTTCTGCTTTGTAAGCTAGCGCTATCATGTTAGGCGATAAAACTTCAGGATAGTCAGCCTCCTAATTTGACCTCCTTTACTCTTTTCGAAAAAGGAAGGGGAAAAACACTACTTAGATTTTGATGGGCCTTAGAATATCCTACCAAAGAAATTTGTCATCGTAGGAGGAATGCCTAACTTTCGATCATCCATCGCGTAGGGAAATTAGGTGAAAATCAAGCAAACTACAGGGAAAGGCAAGGGATTTGGTGATTCAGTTCCACCCTAATGGGGTGTACGTTTAGGGGAAGGATGATACTCCTAATTATACACTATCATGCTTGAGGATTACAGATTACACACTCTTGCTCCCTTTCCGGGGAGGAGACCCCTTCTCTTGAGGGTATTCCTCTTTATTTATAACACAAGATCTCTCTCTCACTGATGGCCTCGGTACCCCTACTTGCCAGGCTATGCTGCGGCTTATCAGGATACGGGTTGTCAGGCCATCATCTCGTATCTTTTGCCCAGATTGCATAGGATCTTCTAACAGATTTCAGCAATGTTGATTGGGGATCCAGCTGGCTTTAGGCGGCGCGGGGACCTGATTCCACCTACGTGCTTTGCGTCCTGGTAGCCGGATCCTCTATCGAGTTGAGTGCGGAGCTTTGGATCTGAGAGCACTTTTTGCCCCACATCATATGTCCCTACTCTCTAGCTAGTGTGAATTGCTGAGAGAGTAGATAGAGTGGCCAAAACTCCGCGGTAGGTGATGCTTATGCCCCCACTCTCTAGCTTGTGTGAACTGCTAAGAGAGTAGATAGAGTGGCCAAAACTCCGCCGTAGGTGATGCCCTCAGATGTTCATCTTACTGTATAACAACGGGGGAAACATTTTAGGATTGGGGAGTTGAGTGGCCTTCGCTTGCTTCAGCTTGGTTGGGGGAGGCTTCCTGGTAGGGCATATGAGCTTGTGCCAGCCTTAAGAGGCGGCGGGAATTTGTGTGCTGGGCGTGGGAGCCTGAGCGTGTGCTAGCCTTGAGAGACAGCAAGAACTCGAGCGCTAGGTGGATGAACCCTAGTGCGTGCCGACCTTGAGAGGCGGCAAGAACTCAAGCGCTAAACGGATGAGCCCTAGCATGGGCCGGCCTTGAGAGGCGGCAAGAACTCGAGTGCTGGGAAGATGAGCCCTTGAGTCGAGGCTTGTTGCTGAGATAGGAAGCGCCATTGCCTTGGGGACGCGATTCGAAATGTCACACCCGATTTTGGGAGGGTGAAAAGGTTGTTTTGAATGTCCGCCATGTAATAGCGTGCAAGGTTCTTAACCGGCAGTTTTGTTGGTGTTGTTATGCTGCTGCAGCATTAGAGCCATTTCCTGGAGGATTTGGTTTCTCAGGAACTAGCAAGTCGCAGAGGGTAAAAATACGTTACCGCCCTTGGGTAGCTCGTAAGGTGGGGCTATAAATAGAGGTTTGGTGCGGGCCTTACACTTTCATGCCTCCACCTTACTTGGTTGTGTTTGGGAGAGTGGAGGGTTGTGGGGAGGAACAGCTGTGGCTCGTTCGCTCCTTCAGCAGAGTTCTGATGCTGAACCTCCACGTTTTGTAGCTGTTGAAGGGAGGCATGTGCGATTTTTTGGGTGGGGGCGAGGCCCTTCTCATGCCCCCACACAGCTCCCTTGATAGCTTTGCACGGACGAAGCAGGGGTGGCTGCTGCCAGGAACTCCTTTCGCGGGAGTGTATGTGCCCGGGAAGAGGCGACGCGTTAGTCAGGTGGCTCTCGCCCAGATGGTTGATCTCATTTGGGGATTCCTTATGGGGGGTTAGCTGAAGGTCTGGTGGCAACAACTATGTGGGGCCCCTCACTGAAAAATCAGGGGATGCTCCACACGTTTGGATGGCCTCGGCTGCCTCCCATGGTTGGTGTTGTCTATCAACACCTGCCGACCCCACTCATCTCCATACTACTCTTATCCCCTGTGCAACTCCGTAGGGTTGGACAGGGGTGGCTGTAGCCGGGAGGGGGCCGCTTTGGGACCCCACACTATCCAAGGAGGTGGCGTCGACTTTGGCGTCATGCGGTGCCCCTTTGCGTAGCGCGGCCGACTTTTCGACTCCTGGGATCCGCCCTATTCTGGGCCTGCTCTTTCGCCATGGTGGAGAGGATGTGGCCTTGCCCTACGTCCTTGTCTCTCGGTGGTGAGGCCTACTTTAGCCCTTTATTGAGTCGGCCGGCGATTTTTTAGCTCTTTCTAACGTTGATTTTAACAGGTTACCGTCCCTGCGCCTCGGCTTTGCTCGCCCTTTTGGGGAGTCTCCGGCAATGCTGGGGGAGGTACTGAATGCGGCGAAGGAGGCTGTGCAAGAGCCCTACCCTCGGGTGTGACGTCACATCCGCCAAAGGGATTGGGGGATGTCAGTTGTGGGCGAGGCGGCTCTCTCGGTCAAGCTGGCTGCTGGTCGTAGAGCTGGACAAGGGTCTACGCCACGAGGGCTACGGTCTAGCCAATGCCGTGGGTGAGGCGGGTCTGGCCAATGCTTTTGACCCAATTACCCAACCGAATACCCAACTACCCCTGATCAGAGAGAGAAAGGAGAAATTGTGAGGAGGGGAAGGGTTTTGCTCTGCAGTGTCTCGAAATGCATGCTAGAGGCTGAAGGAATTAGCCTCTGTAAGAAAAGGAAAGCCTTGAGAAAGCTTGTGCGAGTCTTGTGCTTGAGAGAAGGAAGGCTTGAAGAGAGAGAAAGGCTTAAGAGCCTCTGTGTTGTTCTTGCTAAGTGCCTTACATTTAAGTTGTCTGATACCCATGGCCATCGTCTGAGTACTGTAGCATTCAAGGCACTGTTCAATTATTTGAATAAATTGATGGTTGGATGCATGCTTAAATTAAGAGAGTATATGTGATGATTTAAATCACCATTATTTTTTATTCTCTTATTCTTTTTGCTCTATCATACATTGGTTCTCATGGAATACGTTTCCACATATATTATTCATTGAATATCTCTATTGTGCTCCGTTGATTATGCTCGTTATTTCTATATTAAGATTAGTGAGTGAATTTCCTATTTGCTCTCTGCAAACAACCTTGAACTCCATTTTAGAATCTGAGTTTATAAATTTAAGTATTTTCGAATAATTGAGGTTTTGCTACAATAAATACTTCTTAAAACTCCTCTTTCGCCTATCAATATTTTGGCATCGTTGCTGGAAGCAACACGCAATTCACCACTAATTTCGTCTTTCTTGACTTTATCTGAGCACTAACTCGCCCTGTTTGCTTTGATTGTGATTTTTGCGAGGTACATCACAAAGATCTTTCACGCAAATCAACCACTCTACGGGCAGGTAAAAATCTCTCTTCTTCCTTAATCAATCTCCTAATCTTGGGAAGATAAAAAACAAACAAAGATCACTCTGAACTGACTCTCAGGTTATTAGGTTTAAAATTTTAGAGTTCAAGTGAAATTAGAGCCTGATTTTAGAGTTTACTTGATTAGATTGTTTCAATCAAGGACTTGGGTAGCACATAAATGTGAGAAGATTGATTTCCTTTAATTCAGGCAAATGTGAACTAACATTTCAAAACCCTAGAGTAGAAACCCTAATTGGCTTTATTCCAAGTCCAATTTAATCTCAAAATGTTCACCTTGGACTTCAAACAAGAACGTGCGTAGTCCAGGATGATCATAAATTAAGCAGGAATCCCTAGTAGGTACAAGAAATCATGGTAAGGAATCTCTAATCAAAATTGTCTCAACTTCAATAAGATATTAATTTGAATCCGCAAATCAGGAAACTTGCCTTTTAAATGATAATTACTAAGAGAATAAGAATCTACTTAGAACTGCAGTGACAAGGAAGGTCGGGTGGGGGAAATCCTGTAACCTGTGGGGACGCTCTACTGTGTAGGGGCCTTTGCGAAGCTCTTTCTTCCTGGTTGCCCAGGTAATTCTCAAGTGTGCAGATTCTTGATTCAGAGGTATCATCTACCTCGAAACAAACCTTAGTCATCTAAAAATCTTTGGGTGCCTTGATTGGGTCTTACTCATATCCAGTCCCTCGTCCATTCTTTAGAGCACATACACAGGAAAGGTCCTTAGGTTTTTAACCTAAGAGGCCTCATTAGAGTTGATCTTCTGTGAGATTTTCTAATATGATCTAATCAAGTTTAATCTGAACTTGAATTTGATTCTACATCTTGATCCACCACCTGATTTTGAAAATGTAACCTGACATTTTAGGAAGACTATTTAGGAAACCTAAATCCCAAATGAGCATGAAAGAGAAGATGATTGAGCTTACTCTCAAACATCATGATGACTATTTCCGAACCTCAAATCTAGTTAGCAGGGTTCACGTTAATGTACCAGAAACAACAACCCACATTATGAACCATGCTGGAATGTTATTTTCACAAATATTACATGGTTCAACCCAGGATGATCTACTAACATAATACAGTGAATTGTGGAGATTGCATAATACTGAGTATATACAATGTTTGTCAAATCCACAACTTTCGGAAATATACCAAGGTCTCATGGAGAAACGTAGGTAAATGTAAACACATTACAGCAAGCCATTGATAAAAAATACTCATACATTCCTTCAGAAGATGATGAGACATCTTGGAATAACATTGAGGATCAATATGATTTCCCTAATGAGGTGTACATTGAGGACAAATTCCTGTTGAGTTTGTCAAAGCCTTTATTCTCACCAAAAAATTCCCTCCTTTCCCTCCCTCCCCCTCCTCCTCCTTCTCCACCCTCCTTTCAAAACCATGACTACCACCACTGCCAAAGCAACAGCAACGACGACGACGACGACGACGACAATAACAACACCAACAACAACAATAGCAACAACAACAACAATAGAAGAAATGTTAACCAACGAAAGAGGAGTTTTAAGAAGTATTCGTTGTAGCAAAACCTCAATCGCTCAAAAACACTTAAATTTATAAACTCAGATTCTAAAATGGAGTCCGAGGTCGTTCGCAGGGAGAAAATAGGAAATTCACGCACTAATCTCAATATAGAGATAACGAGTACAATCAACAGAGCACAATAGAGATCTTGGAATAACATTGAGGGGTAGCTACCATCATGTGAAAGGTGGATCTCTCAAAGGTGTACAACTTTATGGCTTAGTCACACCTTTGGGAAATTCTTAAAAGGAGGGGTTTCCCAAAGTTGTGGGTGTAATTAATGAAGAGGTGTATTACTACCTCCTCCTTTCACTATTGGTGAATGGCCATTAAGACGATTCTTAGACTCAGCCACGACATGGGTCCATCAGGGATGTCCGTTGGCACCTCTCCTTTTCAACATTATTGTTGACACCTTAGCATTTTTGGCCTTTAAGGCATGTAGAGGTGGTTTGTTTAATGGATTCAAATTGCATGGGGATGGGTCTCTTTACGCCTCTCTTACAGTATGTTAATAACACTACTTTCTTCATAGAGGGTGGACTCACAACGGCTGAACACCTTTGCTCTTTGGTGAGGATTTTTGTGGAGATTTTCAGGTTGAGGATTAATTGGAGCAAGTCACCATATGTGCCTCTAAATGTCTGTGGTGGTATTCTAGATG
This sequence comes from Thalassia testudinum, assembly GCA_037157565.1. Taxonomy (NCBI): domain Eukaryota; kingdom Viridiplantae; phylum Streptophyta; class Magnoliopsida; order Alismatales; family Hydrocharitaceae; genus Thalassia; species Thalassia testudinum. The sequence continues at coordinate 21,697,193 of JAZHRO010000013.1, forward strand.
ATATTGCAAACATCGTACTTTCACCTGCTGTGCACTTGCCGATCAAATATTTGGGTCTTCCACTGCAGGGGAAGAAACTTTTATCTTTGGATTGGAATGTGCTGTTGGAATGCTTTACTGGTAGGCTGTCCTCTTGGAGTGGGAAACTATTGTCTATAGGCGGTCATTTGGTGCGCCTCAAATCTGTGTTGTCATCCATACTGATTTTCTATCTGTCCATTTTTAGGCCACCAAAGAAAGTGCTAAAGAAAATTGAGATTCTTCAAAGGCACTTTTTTTGGAAGGCGTGGACTTGTAGGGAAAGGTTCTGCAGTTGGCCTGATGGAAGGAGCTTTGTCTGCCTAAGAAGTTTGGAGGTTTTTGATACATCATCTAGAGGTTTTCAACAAGGCCCTCTTGCTTAAGTGGGTAGTTAAATTGATGTCCCGTGAGAATTCCATATTGGTTAAGTTGTTGCAGGTGTTATGGGCTGGTAGAGGGGGCTGTGTTGAGGCATAGTGATTCCACCTTTCGGAGGTCTCTTTTGCCGATCTTGTGGGAGTATGAGTTACATTTTACACCGATCTTTGGATAGGGGGGACTGTTTCAGGTTCTGGAAGGATGATTGGACCGATAACGGTGTCTTGGCAAGTCTTTTTCGCTAAATCTATCAATTGGTCAACAACGAAAATGATACTGTGGCTAATGTTTGGGATGATTAGACAAGATCATGGAATATAATTCTTCCTCCTGGACTCTTGGAGGCCACCTTTTCAGAATTTCAGAGTCTGTTGATTCAGATTTCAGACTTGCATCCTTCTTCGAATGAGCCAGATAGGTTGGAATGGGGCAAATGGAATGTTTTCTGTCAACAAGGCATATCGTAAAATCAGTGTTGCTGCACATAAAATTAATGATATCAGATCTGATTGTGCTAATCTTTTGAGGTTGAAATTGCCCTTGAAGATAGAGATTTTTATTTGGCTTCTTCGGAGAGGAAAGATGGTCACTAAGACTTCCAGAAGAATGTGGTCTGAGTATCCCAATGTGAGTTGCTCATTGTATCGTACTTGTTCCTTACGTGTGACATTGCCAAGGAAGGGTGGTGTCCGTTCAACTTACAGACAATGGACATCTCTTCAATGTAGAATTTCTGAACTTCTTTTCGAAGCAACGTGAGTGTGGACATGGTTGGGTGGATGTTTTTGCCATTGTGTGGTGTTTGTAGCGACAACGGGAGGTGCCCTTTTTGTCTCATTTTTGGCTCTTTAACCTGAGTCTGCTTAATCTATTTTAATACAAATCATTGGATAATTATTGATCTACAAAAAAAAAAAAAGTTTGGTAACCTAAATTAGATGGATGTTAACCCAAGTGATATTTTTGTGAAAAGGTCTCCGTGGTATTAAAAAAAATATTTGCAAATTAGTAGCAAAAAAATAATTTTCATGATTTTTAATAGCATACATGTAAACACTCCGATCGAAAAAAATCGAGTGCTACTTTTCCAATGAGTTTTCAGTTTTTTTTGTTATTTGTATATAAATGTCTGATCTATAACTATGTATGAAATAGATCGGAGGGCCAAGAATGGCATGAGGGGTGGGAATCAAGAGAGTTAAATTGGTTCAAGTTGAATTTTTAAATAAATTTTTTTTTGACACAAGTAGGATAATTGATGAAATTCTAATGTTGGGATCTTAATGGATGCTCAAGTAAGAGATAAATAAGATAGTTAGATATTTTGCAGGACAAGCCTATTTTTGACAACTAGTTCTTGATTTTGATCTCTGTGTCACTATTATCTGATGTTTTGGTTTCTCATAATGTGAATATGGTTAACTTTTAACATTGGATAAAGTTAAGTTGAGAAAGTTGTGGTTTTGTTGGTCAATAAATAGTCATTTTGATGTGCACTAAAGAGTAGCATTTGATATTACTTATCTCAACAAGTAAGGTTGTGCACAAACATGCAACCTTGTGCTACTCCCTTTCGCCCACTAAGAACCACCTTAACATGCAAACTATTCATTTTTTTCTACTAGGGGTAGGTTATCCTGCACCCTATCCTAAGTTGAAAGTATTAAGAAAAGACCTTTCAAAAAAGGGTTACACCACTACCCTTGAAAATAGGTCTTTGTTAACATGAATGTTCATCAATTGTTTGTTACGTGTTTAACTGATAATGGGTTAATCTTAACAAAAGACCCTCTATCAGTGGAGATTACATGGGGATAGGAAAAATACCTTGCTTTCCTATGACCTCTCCTTCCTTACTAGTTCTTGGGCTCATGAAGGACCTCTTTGCCTTACGACCTTCTCTCGGCCTCTAACAACTCCTCTCTTTCAACCTCCTCAAGTTGCTTCCCCACCACCACCATCTCCTCCCTCGAGTTAGCCACTGCCTCCAACACCACTGTATCCTTTCCTACCATCACCATCTCCTTCCCTTGCTCTTGCCAACACCACCCCTCCCCTACCACTATTGTCTTCTCTCCTCACCTCTCCCCTACCACCATTGCTTCCTCTTCCTTGCCCTTGACTTCCCTAGTGTCCCCTACTACCATCGCCTCCTCCCCCCAATCATCGTAGTTGCTTTAGTTGTAGGAGAGTAGCTCATGGTTGTGGGTAGGGATCATAAGGATGGAGTGTGGCTTCTAAATGTAGCTAGCATGGTCCTTTGTGGCCATCAACACCAAGCATAGCATGCTTCACAATACATCCATGCAATGGTTGAAACTATCACCCCTACATGAATTTGAGACCCACCTCTGAGATCACCTTCCTCAACACCCCCCCCTCCCCCTCAAGAGTTGACCTGTGTTAAGACCCGTGCCACCAGAACCCTTTTAAGACGTCTGGACACCCTCCCAGACGTCTGGAAATAAATCTTTACATGCGTACGACCATGAGTCTGCGCGCGGCCCCAGCCGACTTCTTCTCTTTCTTCTTCCCTCGCCGACTTGCAGAACTGCCCCCCCCCCCCCCCCCCCCCCCCCCCCGTGCCTACAAATACTCCCCTCCCCTCTCCCTCGTTTACCACCCCCCATTCATCTTCTCCTTTCTCCAGCACGAGAGCGAGAGTGAGAGCGAGCAGCAGCTGCAGCCGAGTGCAGCGGCGGAGAGGAGAAGAGCAGCGAGAGGGAAGAGAAGAGAGCGTGCGAGCCGTGAGAGAGAGAGAGCTCGCCGGAGCAGCTCAAGGCTAGTCGGCGTGCGCGAGGCGGAGTGTGTGTCGGGGAGGTTCCCCCGACGCTGCTGCAGCTAGAGCAGCAGACGAGCGGCGGCGCGACGTGGTCTCGCGCAGCAGGAAGAAGACGAAGGAGGTCCTGATTCTGGGATTTTTCCCAGAATCAGACGTCTGGATCCACATCCAGATGACGTGGACGACGTCTGGAGGGAGCTCCTGACGACTGAGAGGTACATTTTGCCTCCTATGCTTCCTTTTTGGGGATACGGCCATGCAGGCCATTCCGCCGAAGCTCTGTTGCGTGTCGTGTTGAGAGATTTTCCGTGCGCATGCGGGATTCGCTTCGGGAAGGCACGGGACATGCCCTCCCACGCGGTTCAAACATCTGGATGAGTCACCAGAAGGCGGAGAGCGTCTCCAGACGTCTGGAGAGATAGTCGGACGTCTGGAACTAAGTCCAGATGGTTCAGCAGGATCCTTGGACGTCTGAAGAGCAGCGCAGAGTAAGGTATGATCTGGACCCCTTTTTAAGACGTCTGGAAGATGTTCCAGACGTCTAATTTGAGTCAGATTTGTCGTTTTTGACCCGTTTAGGGTCCGTTCGAGGTCCGATTTCCACGTTTAAGATTCTGTTCTTCTTCGTATAAGTTCCTCTACTTGTTGGAATGCTTTTTATCATGTTCTGAGTGGTTTCTTGTGGTTGATCCTTATGTTAGGACCTCATTCTATTGCAGATTTGGGGGTTGCGGAGGCAAGTGGACCTGCCAATCACGCCCCCATTACTCTCGGTTTAGCGGGTAGAGTGGCTTCCCTTAGTTAATTACAAACATAAATGCATGTTTGGAATAAATGATAGATTCTAGGGTTTGGCATGAATCCTAGGACCAGAGAAACTAGATTAAATGATAGATCCTAGGGTATAAAATGAATCCTAGGACCAGAAAAATTAGATTGAATGATAGATCGTAGGGTATGGCATGAATCCTAGGACTAGAAACACTGGAGCGATTGTATTAAATGCCTGAAATGCAGTCTTGGAATGAGTAGATGGACTAATAGCTGCCTGTGAAATGTAGAGCACTGTTGTTAGTAACTGCTACATGTAATTTTTGTTCTTTGAAATTAAATACGAGCTACTTGTATATAAATTGGAAAAGAAAGATTGAATGTTGGAAACACATGCTATATGCGAATAAACCTGAATGATGAAACCTAGTATGGCTTGGCCTAAGGAACATGAGCATGAACCCTACGGAGAATTAGGAGTAGAGCTCCTGGAAATAAATAGAATGGAACTAGAAAAGTGAATGGGAAAGTGTGTTGTCTCTTGGGTACGTGGTACCAAGGGGAGCACATATTACCTCTTAGTGCAGAGCAGAGCTAGTCGTCTTAGGGTTGAGACCCGGGGTTAGGTCTAGCCACTTTGTACCGACTTTTGGCCCTCACGTACATAGTACCAGGGAGAGCTACTAGTGTAGGGAGAGAGCTAGCCACCCCACAGGGCCCGGGGTTCAGCTAGCCGTCCTACACCGACTTGTTAGGCCCACTGGGCAAACCAGGGTAGTCAGGCGAGGGTGCGCGGACTGTGGAGGGGCGAGACCCCTGTTTGGTTACTGTGGAGGGGCTAGACCCCTGTTACTGAGAGGGCTCTACCCTATACTGGTTCCGTGCTGTGCTTTGGGGCGCACCCGTTAACGGAAACGACTAATCGCGTACCAGTGCGGGGTAGCTACTCCTGCGTTTATCGCGCGTGCCGTAGTCACCGTTACGCCTGTCAGCGACCTTGGGGTGGTTGACTGAGTGTAGGACCACCACGGGGGACTCTCCCGGCCAGGAGAGCACCACATGCTACTTCTACTCTTCGGAAAAGACTGCAATCAAGATCGTTCCCACAAGGAACATTCGAGATAAAGAAAAAGACCTGATAAATAAACCAAGTGATGAAAGAAAGAATAACTAGTTGAATAAAGAAAGAAATGGAAAACAACAGCTACCTGTCCACCTTTACTGTTTCCCTTAGCTAACTGGTTGCCACTCTACTCAGTGTTTCATTGACGTGTTGTACTTACCACCTTTTTCAGGTCCAGGTGTTGAGCAGCCAGAGCCTACGACTGCAGAGGGTGCTAGGCCCAGTAGAGTCCAGTAGTTGTACTTTTGTTGTACCTATTTTCTGTAGTAGTGAGTATTTTGTTACACTTTTGTACTCTTGTATTGTAACTTCATATTCCTGTACCTGTTTTTAATTTTATACTGTTGTGGTGGTGTGTTGTAGTAGTTACTTCCTTACTGCTGTACTTTTGTTACTGTTAGTTACTTGCATGGTGAATGTGATTTATTTTACTCCTTTTTGGTTACTTTCTCGTTGGACGACCGGGTCTTGGGATCAGTCGAGTCGGTCCGATTCTCGTGTCTCGTAGGGATTTGAGAATCGAGTCGTAACAAGATGGTATCAGAGAAAGGTCGTCTCGAGAAGTGAACCACTAGCTGGAAAATAACCAATTCACGTGCTTGTAACTAGAGTAACCACCACAACGTACCTTTTGACATCTGTTCTAGGATTCCTTCGTTGAATGTCGATTAGTATTGACGCCTTTTCTGTTCCATGTTTGCGTCTCCTTGCAGGAGATGCCTCGACGAGGAGGTAGTGAGGGGGGCCACGGACACGGCCAAGGATGAGTGATAACGATGGCTTCGAGAGATAACCGGGTTTGATTGTTATGTCGATGTAATATAGCCAGTTATTGCCATCATTTCAAATATATAAATTTTTTTACTCGGAAAAATAAAAGAGTTCCCGAGGTCGAACTCAGGGAGCAAGTTGTACTCTAGAGATATACATGTTTCTTTTACAAAAAAATAACAAAGAGAGAGAAAGAATTTGGTGTCTTTTTTTTCTTTGTTTCTCCTCGTCTCCGATCTTCTTCTTTCTTCTTTGCAGAGGTGATGTTCTTCTTCTTGTTCCAGCAGTTCTTCCTTTTTCTTCTGTCTTCCTTCAGATCTTCTTCTTTCTTCTTTGTTTTTCTTCTTTTAGTTCTTCCCTTGTTCTTTTGTGTTCTTCTCTGCCTCGCCTTCTTCTGTTGCTCTTCAGATCTTCTTCTTCCTTCTTTTCTTTTTCCAATCCGGACGTCGCCCCTCCTTCTTTCTTCTTTTTCCCTTCAGGACGTCGTCTGATTTCCAAATCAGACGACTTAAACTGCCTGTTGCTACAGTGTCTCCCTCAGCTTCCTTCTTCTTCCGCGGTCCTTCTTCTTCACCTGTGCCTGCACACTTCAGAGTTTTGCGTCAGAGGCAAAACCTACTCTACCCTCTCCCCCCCGCGTCTCTCTCTCTGAAACCACTCTTGGGAAAGCTCTCCCAGAGCTGCCGGGTAATCGGGTACGGGTCGTGCCCGGGTCCAGGCCCACCGGCGTGCGTGGTGGGCGAGGAGTGCAGGTCAGTCTAAGTCGGGTCGGGTCAGGTCCGCGGGGCGTGAGCGCGGACGAGACCGGGTAACCGGGCGGGTGTAAGGGGACCTCACCCCGTGTGCTGAGGCAGTAAGGCTAGTACAAAAAATCAATTTAAACAGTGGAAAGTGTGTGAGGCTTACCGATGTGGGACTAAACGCAGACCTTTCCTTGCGTGCGCCTGCTGGGAGACCGCGGCCTGGCTTCTGCAGCTGCGGCTTTGATTTGCGTAGGTTGCTGGCTGGCTGCCTTCGCAAGACTCCCCGTAATCCGCAGCAGCTGGAGACCTGGAGTCCTCAAGCCTGGAGCGCGGGAGAAGCTGCTTCAATGTGCGTTAATGGCGGTCGAACCTCAAAATCTGTCGGACACGAATATGGCCTCTCGGCCTGATCAAACCACTGGGGAACCTTCGCCGTGGCACGGCGAAGGTGAGGAGCTGCGCGGCAGGCCGCAAGGTGGCGTCTGGCGGCAGCCCTAGGTTGGACTGCAACCGGAGGAATGGGTTTGTTCGGGGGAGTGTTACGGAGGTGTGGGGTGGCAATGGAGGGGTGGGGGGTGCTCAGTGTGAGGAGGCGGAGGTTCGGTGAGGGTCGGCGAGGTGTGTGAGGCTGTGGAGCGATGGGAACATCTCGCCGGAGGGTGGCCGGAGTCGAAGGGGGTGACGATGGTCAGGGTCGGTCGAGGGCGTAATTGAACAAATTGGAACCGGGGAAAGAAAGAGGAGAAGAAGGGAAATAATTCTAACTTACTTGCAGGGACAAAGGGGGAGGAACAGGGCGACAGTCGTATCGACTGTCGCCGGAGAAGACGATGCTCAGGGAAAGGGGCGGCGGCGAGCAGAGAGCCGGAGAGACGCCAGCTGGGTGCGGCGTGGCACGGGAAGAGCAGGGGAGGAAGTCTCTGCTGCTGGTATTGCGGCAGAGCGAAGAGGAGAAGGGGGAGGAACCGCCGGAGTTGGTGAGCGTCTGCCGGAGAGAGAAGAGAGGAAAGTTGGGGGTTTTCTCCGTCAGATCCGAGCTGCCCCGGTCGGTGGAGCAACGGGGGGTATTTATAGGGATCAAACAAGGAGGAAGGCGGAGGGAGACGACGTGTCTCCCTCGCCGGAGGATGGCTGGAAACAAGAACCCATACCGTCCGTGCGTTCGCACGGCCGGTATGGTGGGTTATAACGACCAGGGGGGTGTCCCTGCGACGGCTGACGACGCAGGGCACCCCCGGTTTACTTGCCAGGTCCCCCCCCTCACCCTGCGCGGCGCCATGCTCCGCGCAAGGTCGCCGGAGCATGGTGCTGGCAGGTTTTGCAGGGGGGACCTGATCGCAAAGAACGAAGGAGAGTTAGGGGCCAAAATGCGAGGGTTCAAAAGTTGAGGGCCAAAGAGTAAATATATGAGGACCAAAGTGTAAAGTCGGTCAAGGAGGTTTCTTCTTAGGCTCAAGTTTTTATACATGACTAATTAGGACCTAAGGAATCTGATGGTGAATTTCATTTCTATATTAAACCTTGTTTGACCGGTCAATTTACGCAAAAACCCAAATTAAGTTATTAATTGGGCATGGTTCTCAATGTAGGTCAAAATGGGTTCTGAAGGCCAAATTGAAGGTTCTAAACCCTAGAGATTATTTTTCTATGAATTTTTAGAGGGTTTATTCTATTTTTACTTTGCCTCGAACCTTGTGAATTGAAGTGGGTTGTTTTAGGGTTACAGATTATCATTTAGTTTCTTGGAATTGCTGTAGCCCTTGCTAGATCATCTCATCCCACTTTTATTCTTATTAAGCTGCTTTGACCTATGTTTGGGCCCTGAATTACCCTGTATGCAGATTATACTGGTAAAATTGCATTTTTACCCCTTATGACTTGTTTTCTTCTCAAACTCAGAATTCTCTGAGTTAAGCCTTTCCTTGAGTTATGTAGGAGCTTTTATCCTTTGTATTGGGTCAAAATGAGCTAGTTATGGCTCATGATGAGGTTCTCATCAATGAGGTCGGAGGGGTGGGCACATTGAGCCCGACGCCTCAGTGGACCAACCACTACTCCCGGGCATTCAGACCCAGGACCTCGCCCAGCTGATACGGGAAATCGTGCGAGAGGAGCTCCTGTATGGGACCGTGAGACGGACACGGTGCTGGACGCGGGGGAGAGGGTGGGCCTCCATCGCCCCCACCTTCCTCGGCATTTTCGAGCACGAGGCCTCTTTACCTGGAGGCATACCAGCTTCTCCACTTCAGCGCCACTACAAGCTTTTCAGACAGTTCCGGAAGCTGAAACCCCCTTCCTTCAAGGGGGATGAGGACCCGACCGAGGCGGAGGACTGGCTCGAGCAGATCGAGAAAGTGTTTGACACCCTTCGCCCCCCTGTGGAGTGCCGCGTGGCCTTTGCCACATACCAGCTGGAGAGCGCGGCACACAGGTGGTGGAGGGTGGTCAGAGGTCAGGAGAGGGACGAGCCGACTTAGGACCAGTTCGTCACCCTCTTCTGCGAGCAGTATTTCCCTCAGGCGTGGCAGGACCAGAGGAGGCGAGAGTTCCACACTCTCCGCCAGGGGACGATGACCGTGAGCGCATACCGCATGCGTTTTCTGGAGCTGTCTCATTTCGTCGCGACAGCCGTGGCTACCGAGGAGGAGAGCCTTTAGAGGTTCACCGAGGGGCTCCAACCTGCTATTCGGGGGTATGTCAAACCCCTGAAGCTGCCTACGTTCTCGAAGGTGGTGGAGGCAGCTATGACGTATGAAGAGACCAACCCGTCCGCATGTGACACTGACAGCAGATGAAAGAGGCCCTATCAGCCAGACTACTCACAGGGTCGACGAGAGAGGAGGCACGTGGCGCCCGCAAGAGAGCCATCATGCCTTGCGGGACCATCAACGGCCTTTGGGGGCCCCCGATAGGGGCCAGCTGCCAGCACCAGACCCCTGCCCAACCGTCAGCAGGGACCCACTGAGGGCGGAGTCGAGTCCACCTTTGCTACCAGTGTGGCCAGCCGGGCCACATCAGGAGGGACTGCCCATCTAGGGCTGGAGGTCAACAGATGCTCCCCGCGTCGAGCATTGGAAGGCGAGCAGGAGGCCGCGGTTTCCAGGCGCGAGGAGGAGGATAGCAGTCGCAGGGAGGGTATCGGCTAGCGGCTACCTGTCCGACGCAGAGTGTGGCTGCTTCATCCGCACCTATGGCTGAGGGGCATATCAACGCCCTAACACACAGAGATGCCAGAGCTTCCGGATCAGTGGTGGCAGGTATGGTTATAGTTTCCGGCAGACTTGTTTACATGCTTTTCGATTCCGACCTACACACTCGTTTGTCGTCGCCAGTTTTGTTGTTAGTTTGGGACAGGATTGTGTTTTTAGAGGATCCGTTCGTGATCAAAGGTCCAGGTGGTCAGCTGTTTATAGCTGAGGAGGTGTACACAGGTTGTAAGGTCAGTGTTGGGGGACACAGCCTTCCCGCAAACCTAATTGTGATACAGATGGAGGACTTTGGCGTGATTTTGGGGATGGAGTGGCTATCCGCTTACCATGCTTTGGTGGACTGCTTTGAGAGGAAGATCGTCTTCTCCATACCGGAGTTGCCTTCTTTCGAGTTTCACGGGTAGCCAGTGGACGGAGGCTTTAGGTGCATTTCTGCACTTCGGGTGGCGAGACTTTTAGGCTAGGGGTGTGAGGGCTTCCTGGCTTGTGTGGTGGCGGAGCCCAGTCCTGTGGCAAACCTTCAGAGTATCCCGGTGGTCAGAGAGTACCCCGACGTGTTCCCAGATGAGTTGCCAGGACTACCGCCCGAGCGTGAGATCGAGTTTAAGATCTCATTGGTACCGAGGACCAACCCTGTTACGAACACAGCTTCAAAACATCTTTTAAGACATCTGGGAGTTGGCCCAGACGTCTGACCAGACGTCTAGAACCCCTTCCAGACGTCTGGGATTTGATTTTCTGCGGCACGATGGATTTCGTCTGCATGCCTACGCACACAGACCTGCAGATGCCTCTTTTCCCCTCTCTCCTCCGCAGGTGCAGCGCTGCCCCCCTCTCTCTCTCTCCCCGCGCGGCTTTAAAAAGGCCTCGCCCTCTCCCTCACTCTCATTCCCTCCGCTCCCTTCTTCCTCTTCCAGCTGATGCGAGAGTGCGAGCGCGAGCAAGCGGCGGCAGCGGCAGCCGCGGCGGGGGTGCGGGAGGAGGCGCTGCGCGAGGGAGGAGACGCTCGGCCGTGAGGGCTCGAGCTTGCCGGGGTAGCTGGATCCAGCCGACGGGGGAGCTGCCCCTCTCTCCTCCGCAGGCGCAGCGCTGCCCCCCTCTCTCTCTCTCCCCGTGCAGCTTTAAAAAGGCCTCGCCCTCTCCCTCACTCTCATTCCCTCCGCTCCCTTCTTCCTCTTCCAGCTGATGCGAGAGTGCGAGCGCGAGCGAGCGGCGGCAGCGGCAGCCGCGGCGGGTGTGCGGGAGGAGGCGTTGCGCGAGGGAGGAGACGCTCGGCCGTGAGGGCTCGAGCTTGCCGGGGCAGCTGGATCCAGCCGGCGGGGGAGCTGCGGGCGTGGAGCGTCGCTGGAGGGCTGCTGCAGCTCGAGCAGCAGGCGGACGAGGCGCGGCCGTGCATCGCGGGTGGAGAGCGAGTGGACCTCTGATTCTGGAATTTTTTCCAGAATCAGACGTCTAGGCCTCCAACCAGACGACGGTAAAGACGTCTAGAGGACTGTCCAAACGTCTGGCAAGTAAGTTATTTTCGTCCTTCGTCCTTTTCTGCGATCGTTGTCTGAGAGCGATGAGTGGGTACGTGCAGGCTCTGAGATTCACATCCAACGCGAATCAGACGTCTAGCCGCAGTGCCAGACGACGGGAAGGACTTCCAGACGTCCGGGGTGACCATCGGACGTCTGGGAACTAGGCCAGACGCCCCCGCAGGCTTCTGGACGTCTGCGAGACTACACAGAGCGAAGGTATCCTTTGAACCACTTTCTAAGACGTCTGGAAGAGGTTCCAGACGTCTGATTTTGGACTGTTTCGTCGTTTTCGACCCGTTTAGGGCCCGTTCGGAGTCCGTTTTCCTCGTTTCGAGTTGTGCTCTTTTCGGGATAAGATCCTCTACCCGTTTCCAGTAATTATATACTGTTCTGAGAAATCCCTTGTGTTTGATCCTTGTGATAGGACCCCATTCCATTGCAGTCTCGGGGGTTGCGGAGGCCCGCGGGATTTCCGACCACGCCCCCAGTACTCCCGTTGTAGCTGGTAGAGTGGCTTTAGAAATTATTAACATAATTTGTTACAATTATGGAACAATTAATAGAACCTAGGGCATTGCATGAATCCTAGGAATGAGAAACCAGATTGAATGATAGATCCTAGGGTATTGCATGAATCCTAGGGCTGGAAAACTAGATTGAATGATAGATCTTAGGGTACGGCATGAATCCTAGGACTGGAAAATTAGCGGAATGAATATACATATTGCAGTCTTGGAAAATGTGGAAAGGAAATAATAGCTGCCTGTAAATTGATTTAACAGCTGCCTGTTATGAATAAATGAACATGATTGAGAATATGGGTTGTATGAACGTGAAACTGGAAAGGTGAAACCTGAATGTGCTGAGTTAAAAGAGCTGAAACCCTACGAGGAATTAGGAGTAGAACTCCTGGAAAGAGAATGAAATGGAACTGAGAAAGAAAGATGTGGAGGTGCGTTGTCTCTTGGGTATGTAGTGCCAGGGGAAGCCCCTGTTACCTGCTTAGTGCAGAGCGGAGCCAGCCACCCCAGGGACCCGGGGTTAGGTCTGGCCACTTTGTACCGACTTGTTGGCCCTCGTGTACACAGTACCGAGGAGAGCTACTAGTGTAGAGCGAGTACTAGCTACCCCACGGGCCCTGGGGTTCTGCTAGCTCATCTACACCGACTTGTTAGGCCCACTGGGCAAACCAGGGTAGACAGGCGAGGGTGCGTGGACTATGGAGGGGCAAGGCCCCTGTTTGGTTACTGTGGAGGGGTTGGACCCCTGTTACTGAGAGGGCTCTGCCCTATACTGATTCCGTGTTGTGCTTTGGGCGCACCCGTTAACGGAAATGACTGACCGCGTGCCAGTGCGGGTTAACTACCCGTGCGTTTACCGCGCGTGCTGTAGTCACCGTTATGTCTGTCAGTGACCTTGGGGTGGTTGACTGAGAGTAGGATCACCACGGGGGACTCTCCCGACCAGGAGAGCACCACGTGCTACTTCTACTGTTCGGAAAAGACTGCAATCAAGATCATTCCCACGAGGAACATTCGAGATCAAGTGAAGGATCTGAGAAATAGACAAATTATGAAACAATAGAAAGACGTAAATAAAGGAAGAAAGAAAATAAAACAGCTACTGTACACTTTAATGCTTCTTTAGTTTAGCTGCCACTCTACTCAGCATTTCGCTGACGTGTTACACTCGTTACTTTTCAGGACCAGGTGTTGAGCAGCCAGGGTCAGCGGCTGCAGAGGACGATGGGCCGAGTAGAGTCCAGTAGAGTTACCACTGTTCTTTTGTGCCCTCTTTGTTCCACTGTAGTGAGTAGTTTTTCTTACTCTCTGTACTCTTCTTTACTTGCAGTTCTTGTTATGTTATAAATGTTGTTCTACTGTTGTGGTGGTACATGCTGTAGTAATTCTTTTCCTTACTGTTGTATTTTATTGCTGCTAGTTATATTTCATGTTGAATGTGGTTTATTTTACTGCTCTTTTGGTTACTTTCTCGTTGGATGACTAGGTCTTGAGATTAGTCGAGTCGGTCCGGTTCTCGTGTCTCGTAGGGACTCGGGAATCGGGTCGTTACAAACCCCATTTCTACAGCTCCTTATAGGATGGCACCACTTGAGCTGCGAGAGCTCAAGTCCCAGTTGCAGGACCTTCTGGAGAAGGGCTTTGTGAGGCCCAGTGCATCTCCGTGGGGAGCCCCGGTATTGTTCGTAAAGAAGAAGGATGGTACCCTACGCCTTTGTGTGGACTACAGACAGCCGAATAGGGTTACCATCAAGAACAGGTATCCGCTGCTAAGGATTGACGACTTGTTTGACCAGTTGCGAGGTGCCACGGTATTCTCCAAGATAGACTTGAGGTCTCGGTATCACCAGTTGAGGATTAGGGAGGCAGACATCTCCAAGACAGCTTTCCGCACCCGGTACGGACACTACGAGTTTTTGGTCATGCCGTTTGGGCTGACTAATGCCCCCGCTGCCTTCATGGATTTGATGAACCGGGTGTTCAGACCGTACCTGAACTAGTTCGTGGTGGTATTTATTGATGATGTGCTCGTCTACTCTTGAGATCAGGCGCAGCACGGACAGCACTTGCGGATGGTTTTGGATATACTGAGACATCGTAGGTTGTACACCAAATACAGCAAGTGCGAGTTCTGGTTGAGGGAGGTGACCTTTTTGGGCCATGTGATCTCCGGGGATGGCTTGGCTGTGGACCCAGCCAAGGTTAAGGCAGTGCTTAGGTGGGAGAGACCGCGTACAGTTACTGAGATCCGCAGTTTCTTGGGACTGGCAGGCTACTACAGGCAGTTTATTAGGGGCTTCTCGCAAATTGCACGTCCTATGACACAGCTGACCCGGAAGGATGTGCCCTTTTCTTGGACAGATGCTTGTGAAGCGTGTTTTCAGGAGCTGAAGGAGAGGCTGACTTTGGCTCCCGTGCTCACCATCCCAGACAGTAGTGGCGGGTTCGTTGTGTACATAGACGCCTCTTTGCAGGGATTAGGGGGTGTGCTCATGCAGAGGGGTCACGTTGTCGCTTACGCTTCGCGGCAACTGAAGTCCTATGAGCATAGCTACCCTACCCACGACCTGGAGCTGGCAGCTGTCGTCTTCGCACTGAAGACTTGGAGGCACTACTTGTACGGTGAGACCTTTGAGATTTTCACAGATTATAAGAGCCTCAGATACTTGTTTGATCAAAAGGAGCTCAACATGAGACAGAGACATTGGTTGGAGCTCCTGAATGACTATGACTGCAGCATTTCCTACCACCCGGGGAAGGCCAACGTGCTGGCTGACACCTTGAGCCGGAAGGTGCCTGCCCACTTGGCCAGTTTGCAGGCACAGAGTTGGAGCCTCTTGGAGGAGATGGGTAGTTGGCGACCCCTAGAGTTACTGCGGCACTGTGGGGCAATGACCGTGACATGACAGATGAGGCCAGAGCTGATAGACTGCATCATCACAGGACAGATGGCCGACCCGTACTTGCAATCATTGCTTGACAGAGTGCTGTCAGGAGACCCTAGGGACTTCTCCTTTATAGACGAGGTGCTGCACATGAGGGGACATTTGTGCGTTCCCAAGAACGAGGAGCTGTTGAGGGAGCTCCTGACTGAGGCACACGGTTCCAGGTTCACCATACATCCCGGAAACACAAAGATGTACGATGATTTGAGACGCGACTTTTGGTGGAGGGGAATGAAGCGGGATGTAGGTAAATTCGTACTGCAGTGTTTAGCGTGTCAGCAAGTGAAGGCCGAGCATCAGAGGCCTACAGGGCCGTTGCAGCCACTTCTAGTGCTAGAGTGGAAGTAGGAGAGCATTACCATGGACTTGGTGGTGGGCTTGCTCGTTACCCAGCAAGGACACGACGCAGTCTAGGTGATCGTTGACAGATTGACGAAGACGGCACGTTTCTTACCGATCCGAGTCACCTTGGGACCAGCACAGTTGGTAGAGTGGTATATCCGCGACGTGGTACGTCTACATGGTGTTCCGTAGGAGATCGTATCCGATCGGGATACCCGTTTTACGTCCCAATTTTGGGCTGAGTTTCAGCAGGCCTTGGGGACACGGTTGAGGTTCAGTACAGCATACCACCCCCATACGAACGGACAGTCTGAGCGCACGATATAGACACTTGAGGACCTTTTGCGTGCTTGTGTACTGGACTGGAGGGGATCTTGGGAGGAGCACTTGCCCTTGGTGAAGTTTGCGTATAATAACAGCTATCACTCGAGCATCGGCATGGCACCCTACGAGGCTCTGTACGGACGGAGGTGTACGGCACCCTTGAGTTGGGTTGAGGTGGGGACCAAGTGGGAGGTTGGCCCCAGGCTGATCCGGGAGAGTCAGGAGGTATTCGAGCAGATTCACAGGCGACTCCGCACTATCAGGAGCAGACAGAAGAGCTATGCAGATCGGAAACGCAGAGAGGTGCAGTTTGAGGTTGGGGATCACATCTTCCTTCGTGTTTCGCCCATGAAGGGCCTACAGCAATTTGGGGTGAGAGGGAAGCTCGCGCAGAGGTTCGTGGGACCCTTTGAGGTCCTGGAGTGGGTTGGACCTGTGGATTCCCTACTCGGAGGGGGTGAGATCAGAGTGACGTAAAAAATGCGGAATTGAAAAAATACCAATCTCACAAAATAGACAAACACGCAAAGTACACAATTATTTTTAGGTGGAAACCCAAACCGGGTGAAAACCACCACCTAACCCTCTCGAGTTAGGATTTTCCGATCAACCAAGTTGATCAAATCCACTAAATGAATCACTTTAAACGAGGGTGATTCAACTTCAATTACAACCATGCTACAAGTGCGAGGGTAACATTCCTCAACCCCTTCTCTTCACGAGAAGGATTTTGTCCCTCGAAGGAGACGGGAATTCGCAAAGCGAATACCCAACCAAATAACAAAGATAAAATAACAAATAATCCTATAGAGCCAACAAAGTAATTTTTAACCTAAGCTTCTATAGGAATTAGGAAACTCCCCTTTGCAAGGAGTGCGTCGAATTGATGACGCGGGTGCGTGAGCCACGCGACGGTGCAACGTCGCTCTCGTGAACTACGGCGGGAGAGCGGGTGCGCAAAGGCTTGATGCTCTCAAGATGTAGAGCTTGAGCTTGGAGAGCAAGAGCTTCTTTTTGGACACAAGAGAGTGGAAATGCTTGTTCTTGGTGTGTCTAGGTGTCTCTAGGTGTATCTTGGTGTGTATTTGTGTGCAGGAGTTTCCTCTCTATTTATAGAGGCCTTAGGAAAGCTTTGGAAGGCTTTGGATAGCTTCCATAGCCGTTGGGAGCAAAGCCCAAGAGAATCAGGTCGAAATCAGGAACAATGATTGCACTGACAGGGTTATCAGACGTCTGATCCTGGCATCAGACGTCTGGAAGATCACTTTAAGACGTCTGAAAATAAGGTCAGACGTCTGATTTTGGGTAGGTCTCTTCCTGACTTGGATCAGATTTAAACAGGGTTCTAGTGCAAGTTCATCAGACGACATATAGGACGTCTGGCACTATGTTTGGACGTCTGGAAACCTACTTTTTCGTGGGAATGGATTTTCAAGAGAGTGCAACGACTAGAAAATCTCTGAGAAGAGATTTTGGGTCAGCCGAGGCAAAACGGTCATTTATCAGACGTCTAGAAAGTCCTAAGGACGTCTGATAAGGCTCTAACGGTCATATTGTTGCGTGTTTGTTGAGCCAGCCAGCGGTCCACTACTTGGACGTCTGGCAAAGTCATCAGACGTCATCTAAGACGTCTGGTCTATGGTCTGGATGTCTGATTTCATCAGACAGAACATGAAGTCTAGACTAAATGTTATCAGACGTCTGAATTAACAGTCAGACGTCTTAAAATACATTATCAGACATTTGATTTTGGAATTAGACGTCTGGAAATGCTGTTTGAACCCTATATTGGTTTTCTAAGTTCTCTACAGAAAACCTAAGTATCCTAGGATTTTGCCAGTGTTCCTATGACTACTGTTAGGGTACTTTGAGGCTCTTTAACAAGAATATAAGTAACAAAAATAAAGATCAACAAAAGAAACGAAAAAATAGAGTACAAGAGAAGGAAATCTATCCTATTCTTCATATCCTTCCTTCTTCAATCTATCGCTCCTCGCGAATCTCCTATGTTTTCCATCAAGCTCCTCCAATCTATCCTGGATGTGAGCTCGAACTCCTTCTAAACACGTCTCCATTTGCAATTATCCTGAAATCTAAGACTCCAAGTGCAAATGTTAAATGACGCGTGTTTTGTTGTCATCAAAACAAATGATCGTGGTGCTCTAGCACCAACAAGACCCATTGCTTACAGGCTTGCCCTTCCTCCCCAGCTTTCTGGTGTGCACGACGTGTTCCACGTGTCCAACCTCAGGAAGTACGTCGCCGATCCCAGTCACGTTCTGAGCCACGAGAGCATCGAGGTGGGTGATGACCTGACCTACCCAGAGTGGCCAGTGCAGATACTCGATAGAGCCTTTCGGAGGCTGAGACGGAAGTAGGTACCCATGGTGAAGGTCGTGTGGAGGAGCCAGCGATACGAGGAGGCTACCTGGGAGCCTAAGGAGGCGATGCGGGAGCGGTACTCGGAGCACTTTGAGGGTACATCTTTTTGGATCGGCTTCGGTCTTCTTTGAGTTTGTTATGCGTAAGTTCTTTTTCCGCACCCTAGCTAGCTCAAGTTTCGAGGACAAAACTTCCTTTGAGTTTGTTATGTTGTTAAGACCCGTGCCACCAGAACCCTTTTAAGACGTCTGGGAGTTGGTCCAAATGTCTGGCCAAACGTCTGGACACCCTCCCAGACGTTTGGAAATAAATTTTTGCGTGCGTACGCGTGCAAACTAAGCCCCAGCCGACTTCTTCTCTTTCTTCTTCCCTCACCGACTTGCAGAGCTGCCCCCCCCCCCCCCCCCCCCCCCCCGTGACTACAAATACTCCCCTCCCCCTCGTTCACCACCCCCATCCTCTCCTCCTTTCTCCAGCGCGAGAGTGAGAGCGAGTAGCAGTTGCAGTCGAGTGCAGCGGTGGAGAGGAGAAGAGCAGCGAGAGGGAAGAGAAGAGAGTGCGCGAGCCGTGAGAGAGAGAGAGAGAGCTCGCCGGAGCAGCTTGAGGTAGGTCTGCGTGCGCGAGGCGGAGTATGTGTTAGGGAGGTTCCCCCGACGCTACTGCAGCTAGAGCAGCGGACGAGCGGCTGCGCGGCGTGGTCGCGCGTAGCAGGAAGAAGACGAAGGAGGTCCTGATTCTGGGATTCAGACGTCTGGATCCACATCCAAACGACTGAGAGGTACATTTTGCCTCCTATGCTTTCTTTTTGCAGATACGGCCATGCAGGTCGTTCCGTCGAAGCTCTGTTGCGTGCCGTGTTGAGAGATTTTGCGTGCGCATGCAGGATTCCCTTCGGGAAGGCACGGGACACGCCCTCCCACGCAGTTCAGACGTCTGGACGAGTCACCAGACGGCGAAGAGCGTCTCCAAACGTCCGAAGAGATAATCGGACGTTTGGAACTTGGTCCAGACGGTTCAGCAGGATCCCTGGACGTCTGAGGAGCAGCGTAGAGTAAGGTATGATCTGGACCCCTTTTTAAGACGTCTGGAAGATGTTCCAGACATCTGATTTGAGTCAGAGTTGTCATTTTTAACCCGTTTAGGGTTCATTCGAGGTTCGATTTCCACGTTTAAGATTCCGTTCTTCTTCGTATAAGTTCCTCTACTTGTTGGAATGCTTTTTATCATGTTTTGAGTGGTTTCTTATGGTTGATCCTTGTGTTAGGACCTCATTCGGTTGCAGATTTGGGGATTGTAGAGGCACATGGACCTGCCGATCACGCCCCATTACTCTCTATTCTGCGGGTAGAGTATCTTCCCTTAGTTAATTATAAACATAAATGCATGTCTGGAATAAATGATAGATCCTAAGGTATGACATGAATCCTAAGACCAAAGAAACTAGATTGAATGATCGATCCTAAGGTAAGGCATGAATCCTAGGACCAGAAAAATTAGATTGAATGATAGATCCTAGGGTATGGCATGAATCCTAGGACTAGAAACACTGGAGCGATTGTATTAAATGCCTGAAATACAGTCTTGGAATGAGTAGATGGAATAATAGCTTCCTTTGAAATGTAGAGTACTGTTGTTAGTAACTGCTACATGTAATTTCTGTTGTTTGAAATTAAATACAAGCTGCTTGTATATAAATTGGAAAAGAAAGATTGAATGTTGGAAACATATGCTATATGCGAATAAACTTGAATGATGAAACCTAGTATGGCTTGGCCTGAGGAACATGAGCATGAATCCTACGTGGAATTAAGAGTAAAGCTCCTGGAAATAAATAAAATGGAACTGGAAAAGTGAATGGGAAAGTGTGTTGTCTCTTGGGTACGTGGTACCAAGGGGAGCACATATTACCTCTTAGTGCAGAGCGAAGCTAGCCACCCTAGGGTTGAGACCTGGGGTTAGGTCTGGCCACTTTGTACCGACTTTTAGCCCTCGCGTACATAGTACTGGGGAGAGCTACTAGTGTAGGGAGAGAGGTAGCCACCCCACAAGGCCTGGGGTTCAGCTAGCTGTCCTACACCGACTTATTAGGCCCACTGGGCAAACCAGGGTAGTTAGGCGAGGGTATGCGGACTATGGAGGGGTGAGACCCCTGTTTGTTTACTGTGGAGGGGCTAAACCCCTATTACTGAGAGGGCTCTGCCCTATACTGGTTCCGTGCTGTGCTTTGGGGCGCACCCGTTAACGGAAACAACTGACCGCGTGCCAGTGCGGGGTAGCTACCCGTGCATTTATCGTGCGTGTCGTAGTCACCGTTACGCCTGTCAGCGACCTTAGGGTGGTTGACTGAGTATAGGACCACCACGGGGGACTCTCCCGGCCAGGAGAGCACCACGTGCTACTTCTACTCTTCGAAAAAGACTACAATCAAGATCGTTCCCATAATGAACATTCGAGATCAAGAAAAAGACCTGATAAATAAACCAAGTGATGAAAGAAAGAATAACTAGTTGAATAAAGAAAGAAATGGAAAACAACAACTACCTATCCACCTTTACTGTTTCCCTTAGCTAGTTGGTTGCCACTCTACTCAACGTTTCGCTGACGTGTCGTACTTATCACCTTTTTCAGGTCCAGGTGTTGAGCAGCTAGAGCCTACGGCTGTAGAGGGTGCTGGGCCCAGTAGAGCCTAGTAGTTGTACTTTTGTTGTACCCGTTTTCTGTAGCAGTAAGTATTTTGTTACACTTTTGTACTCTTGTATTGTAACTTCATATTCATGTACCTGTTTTTAATTCTATACTATTGTGGTGGTGTGTGCTGTAGTAGTTACTTCCTTACTGCTGTACTTTTGTTACTGTTAGTTACTTGCATGGTGAATGTGGTTTATTTTACTGCTTTTTGGTTACTTTCTCGTTGGACGACTGGGTCTTGGGATCAGTCGAGTCGGTCTGATTCTCGTGTCTTGTAGGGATTCGGGAATCGGGTCATAACAACCTGTAATAGCGGTAGTGAGTCCTTCATCGAGGTGGCAACTGCATCTAGAGGATGCTCGTTGGGATTTGAGGTTAAAGTGCTCTAGCTTCACCAGGAAGGACCAATATGGATTCCTCATCTTGTAGATGTATCCACACCAAGAATGACAATTATAAGAAGAATGAGGATTAGATAGTGTAAGTGCTTCAAGAACAACAAAAAGGTTATTGATCACCAACACAACCATGTCATCAACAAGAAGACAAGGAATGGTCCACCTTATGGAGAAGAATCAAGGATTGCTATAGCTGTTATTGCATAAGCACTAATGTCCTTAATTTTGATAATTACAAAATACATAGATATTATATTATTGGAAGAACTATCACTTCAGGTACAAAGAATGAGATGACATACCAAGAAGAAAAAAGAAACAAGCAAGAAGAAGGATTAGGAATGAAAACCAAAGCTTGAAGTAGAAGACTTAGAATCTTTGTATCTATAATTCAAATGTCCTTTTCTCTTTCTTGTTTTCAGACATGATGTAAAAGAGCTCAAATGTACTAATCATGTCCTAAACAACACTCACATAGCCTTAGGACACTTAGATAAACCTTGGACTTAAAACCAAATCCCAAAAAGTAAGATCCAACTTAAATTAGATATATTAGATGACCTAAATCACTAACTAAGCCGACCAACATTTTGTTCAAACGTCTCCTATAATAAACATTGGCAGCCCAACATTTACCTTGATTTATCAAATGGCCGATCCTTATATCAGATGCCCTATATACTTATCAGTTGACACAAGTGTTTGCTAGTCCTTAGCAACCTAAATTTAAGAAGACTTTGTGTTAGAACACAAAGTGCAAATTGATTTTCACATCATATGACCAACTTAATCATCAGATGTCTTGTAGGACATCTAATTCCTAAGCTAGATGGTTTTGTAGACTTCAACTCAATTTCAGTAAATTTTAGTCTTAGAAAATAGACATCCAAACTTATTTCTTAACGACCTAAAAGACAAAATAATTCATCTAATCACCTTTTTTTTTTTTTAAACTGAAAGGAATGCTATCAAGGACGATAGCAAACCAGAAAATTTATTAAAGAATCAAATCACACTAATTACAAAGAATTCTCCCAAGCACGTATGAGAGCCCTGCACTCATTTACAATTCTCCTCACACACATGGGTCTCTCCTGAAAAAGCCTCTTATTTACAATTCATCTAATCACTTAATTAGACATTTGTTGGGTAACTTTGATTTTGTCCATTTTCTAGAATAGATCTTCAAACAACACACACTTTAACAAACAACTAACTTCACCTCATTATAGATCCAATTATCTTATCAGATGTTTGGTACTAATACTATAATGACTATTGCAGTTCTTTTTGCAATCTCTTCTAATTTAGAGACATATTTCTCCTAATATCTTCCAATGTCCATAAAGACTTTCTAACCCTTTCTAGCGTCTTCCTAATGCCTCTATTTATACTCTAGTGGGTTGCCCTTTGCCTAATAGACCATAAGGTGCAATATTTCCAACACTTTTTAGTTAAATTGAAGATGTAAGTGCAAAGGACTTAAGCACACTCATAAGCTCTCCAAGCTCTTTATTCACTATCTAAGAGCTCCACTCATTGTACCAATACTCTGATCTACACACTCTATCGGGAAGTAATCTTAACCTATAGAAACTAGCTATTTATATGATCTTTGTATTTTGTTTGTTATTGTACTTGGGTATTTGGCCTGTAGTTCCCTGTCCCTTCATGCGTTGGGATCGGAGAGGAGCTTCGTAATTGAGGCATACCACCCTCAGTTTAAAGTAGTGTGATTAGTGGATTGTTGATCGCTTGGCAATCAGGAAATCCTAAGTCGAAAAGACTTAGGTGGTGGTTTTTACTCGAGGTTTTTCACTAAAAAATTCTTGTGTCTCTTATTATGTGGTGATTTGATTGTGCATTCTATTATCTCAATTTTGTTATAATTAGTTGATGGCACTAATCACCCCCTTTAGTGCACTCTCAATAGCTTCCAACATTATGCAAGCAAATTAAGGAGATGGTAAATTTGTTGTCACTGCTATTAAGATAAACTACTATTGGGCATCATAGTTTCCTCATTTGCCTCCTCTCTCTTTCTCCCCTCTTCTTCATATTATTCATCTAACTATGCTACATCGTAGTCCCTTTCAGAGGTGTTAGAGGAGTGGTCTGAAATTACACTAGAGGGGGGTGAATAGTGAATTTATTAAATATTGTAATACAAAAAATTCAATCACAAAAAGAAGCACCAGATTTTTAGGTGGAAACCTAAGACGGGTGAAAACCACCACCTAAGCCAATCCCTTGACTTAGGATTTTCGATTACAAAGTGATTAATCCACTAATCACATTATGATGAGAACCTCATCATGAGCCATAACTAGCTCATTTTGACCTAATACAGAGAATAAAAGCTCCTACATAACCTTAGAAAGGCTTGGCTCAGAGAGATTCTGAGTTTGCAAAGAAAACATAAACTGAGGGGTAAAAATGCAATTTCACCAATTCGATCTGAAAATAGGGTAACTCAAGGTCCAAACATAGGTCAAAACAACCTAATAAGAAGAAAAGTGGGATGAGATGACTCAATAAGGGCTACAGCAACTCCAAGGAATTAAATGACATCCTGTAACCCTAAAAACAAACCCACTTCAATTCACGTGGTTCGAGGTAAGGTAAAAATCAACTAAACCCTCTAAAATTCATAGAAAAATAATCTCTAGGGTTTAGGACTTTCAATTTGGCCTTAGGAACCCATTTTGACCTACATTGAGAACCATGCCCAATTAACAACTTAATTTGGGTTTTTACGTAAATTGATTGGCCAACAAGGTTTAATCTAGAAATAAAATTCACCATCAGAATCCTTATGTCCTAATTAGTCATGTATAAAAACTTGGGCCTAAGAAGAAACCTTCTTGACCAACTTTACACTTTGGTCCTCATATATTTACCTTTTGGCCCTCAACTTTTGAACCCTCACATTTGGACCCCTAACTCTCTTTCATTCTTTGCATTTAGGTCCCTCCTGCAAAACCTGAGCAGCGCCATGCTCCGGCAACCTTGCGCGGAGCATGGCGCCGCGCAGGGTGAGGGAGGGGCCCTGGCAAGTCAATGGGGGGTACCCTGCGTCGTCAGCCATCGCAGGGACACCCCCTTGAGCGCTGCACCCACCCATACCGGCCATGCGAACGCACGGACGGCATGGGTATCCTTCCTCCGGCGTCCTCCGGCGAGGGAGACACGTCGTCTCCCTCCGCCCTCCTCTCTGGTTCTGCCCCTATAAATACCCCCATCGCTCCGCCGTTCCTCCCAGCTCGGATCTGACGGAGACACCCCCTCAATTCCTCCCTTCCCACTCCGACAGAGGCCCCCTTGCTCCGGCGGCCTCTCCTCCTCGTCGCCTTGCCGCACTACCAGCAGCAGGGTTACCTTCCCTCGATCTTCCCGCGCCGCGCCGCACCGAGCAGGCGCCTCTCCGGCCCTCTCCTCGCCGCCGCCCCTTCCTCTGGGAAGTTTCTTCTCCGGCGACAGTCGTATCCAGCCCCTCCTCGTCCTGCTAAGTAGGTATAATTTCTCTTCTTCCTCCCCTCTTCCTTTTCCTCACTTTAAACCTTTACTGTCGCCCTCGATTCCGACCAATCGCCCTCACCTTCTCCACCTCCGGCCACACTCCGGCGACCCGCCACCATCACTCCACCACCCCACACGGCTCGCCGACCTTCACAGAACCTCTGCCTCCTCACCCTGATCAACCTCCGCCCTTCCACTTCCTGCCACTCGCCCTCTGCAGACCCCTCGAACAAACCCATTTCCCGCGCTGCAGTTTGACCTAGGGTGGCCCTCATGCTCCGCCCCGCCGCCTGCTAGACCCCCCACCACCTTCGCCGTGCCACGGCGAAGGTTCTCCGCGTATCTGATTAGGCCGAGAGGCCATTCCTCTGTGGACAGGTATCTCGACCGCCGTCGCCACTGCTGCACTGAAGAAGCACCTTCAACCTGCAGCTCTAGGTGCGCTTCGCCCAGGTCCGACTCCCAGGCTGCGCGGGGCATCTCCGCGAAGAGTCTCAGGCTCGCAGCTGGGGCGAAGGCCTCACGTGAAGCCGCGATTGCCAGCTGCCTCCTCCGCTGCAGGGGCTCAATTGGGGTGGGACATTTAGTCCCACCTCGGAAACCTTGAGAGGCACGCGGGTGCTTAAAGGCAAAAAGTGCCTTAAGTTGTTCGCCTCCTGGTCACGGGGTGAGGTCCCTCTCACCCGCCCGACTACCCGGCCTCGTCCACGCTCACGCCCCGCGGACCTGGCCCGACCCGATTAGCCCGACCTGCACTCCTCGCCCACCACCGCATGCCGGTGGGCCTGGACCCGGGCGCGACCCGCGTACCCGAGTACCCGGTTGCTCTGGGAGAGCTTTCCAAAGAGCGAATTCTGAGAGAGAGAGACGCGGGGGAGGGGGTAGGGTAGGTTTTGCCCTCTAACGTGTAAACCGTGAAGTGTGCAGGCACAGGTGAAGAAGAAGAAGGACTGCGGAAGAAAAAGAAGAAGAAGAGAACACAAAGCAGAAGAAGAAGGAAGCTGAGGAAGACACTGTAGCATCAGCAGTTAAGTCATCTTATTGGAAAATCAGACGACGTCCTGAAGACAGGTGAAGACAAAGAAGAAGAAGAAAAGAAGAGAGAAGGAGCAGCCAAGTGAAGAAACAGAAAGCAGAAGAAGAAGAGAAGCAAGAAGCAAGAAAAGAAGGAGCAGCCAAGTGAAGAAACAAAAAGCAGAAGAAGAAGAGAAGCAAGAAGCAAGAAAAGAAGGAGAACAGGAAGAACAAAAGCCAAAGAGGAGAGAAGACAAAGAGGAAGGAAGAAGAGAAGAAGAAGCCAAATTTTCATATATCTCTCTCTCTCTTTATTTTTGTAATAAGAATTTGTACCCCTAGAATACGACTTGTTCCCTGAGTTCGACCTCGGGAGAACTTTATTTTCCAAGTAACAAATATTAGTAAATGATGGCAATAACTAACTGTACTACAACGCTATAACAAAACCTAGTTGTCGCCACCGTTTGCCACACTACTTAAATGAGGGTAGTGTACCTCAATTACAAATCCCACCTCTGATCCCTAAATGGAGGTTTCTCTCTTCACAATGAAGAGACGGGGACCCGACAAGCCGGATACCCAAAGTTCAAAAGTAAGAATTAAACAACACCTATAAAGCACCCCAATAATTTGATTACTTCCTTATCTATTAAGCATAAAGAGAACTCCCTAAGAATTTGCAGAATGAAGTGAACCGGGAGTGTGGGTTTGCCCTTTAATCAGAGTGTTAGCACAACACAAGGGCAAGAGGAGGCTAAGAGTAGTGAGCAAGTGATTTTTCTAAGGGAATTGAATCTCAAGAGGTGTGTCTTGCCTAAGGAGGATTGTAGTCTATTTATAGGCAAGTTTGGAACCTTCAAGAACACTTGGGAGAGATCTCCTAGCCATTGGAGGCAAATCCCAAGAGATTGGGACGAAATCCACCACAAATCAGGGTAATGATGAGTCTGACAGCAATATCAAACATCTAATTTTAGGGTCAGACGTCTTATAAGACGTCTGATTACAATTATGGTTGTCTAATACTATTAGCTAGGCTGTACTGGTTTCATTGGATCGAAACAAGGACGTCTGATATTTTCACATAAGACGTCTGATAAAATTATTGGACGTCTAATTATGTGTGGATTCATTCCTATTTTGACCAGATCCAAACAGGGTTCTAGAACTGAAGGAACAGACATCTGTATGGACGTTTGTGGGATTCCCTAGACATCTGGAAACCTAAAAAGTACTTGCCTAGGATATCTGACAGAAGATCTTTGGTTTGTAATGAGATACGCACAGAAATAAATGAGCAACGGTCCAAAGGTAGACATCTGGAGGCATGTCCAAACGTCTGAAAATGTATTTTTCTCGTTATATATAGAAGGAAGATGGGTGCTTAGTCTAACGGTTATTTTGAGGACGTCCAGGTAAAGTCTTAGACATCTGGATGAGGCTATGGACGTCTGATAGAAGATTGCTTCGACTGATGTTTATGATGTCAAAAACTAAAGCCAGAGCTATAGGTAATTAGATGTCTGAAACGCTTGTCAGACGTCTTAAAGTTGAAAATCAGATGTTTGACAGTTGTTATAGATGTCTGATTTGAGTCTTAGTGTTAGGTTTTTGTTTCTAATTTATCTTAAGTGTAGAGAGCCTAAATTAGCTATTTATAAGTTATGTTTGGGGGTTCTTTACAACATCTCTAGACTCAAATAAAATGAAGATTACAACCTTTGAAAGTTTACATAAAAAGCCTATGACCTATGACAATACTTATGCTACTTAGTCTTCACG
Organism: Thalassia testudinum; assembly: GCA_037157565.1. NCBI lineage: Eukaryota > Viridiplantae > Streptophyta > Magnoliopsida > Alismatales > Hydrocharitaceae > Thalassia > Thalassia testudinum. Next base: position 21,724,429 of record JAZHRO010000013.1, read on the forward strand.
CTTTTAATCTTCCATCTTGGAAAACTCCATGAAACCTGCAATTGTGTTATTACAGAGAAAAACATGCTACGCTTATATTTTATTTCTTTTTCTTCATTTTGTAAAATCATCAAAATATTATATATGAAAGTTTGAACTGACATGGTCCTCATAGAGGGCACTAGAGATCGGGCCAAGGTTGAGCACATGGAGTTGCGACAACAAGGTAGTGTAGAAGGGGTTGAGTTGCACGAGTACTCATTAAATGGTGTCTTGAACAATGACATTACTTTTTTGTTTGTTTTGCTCTCCATATTTGAGTTAGCTTTGGCATCACTTTTCCCTCAGGGTGATGGAACTGTGAGATGAAGGCTGGGCAATAGTAGAGGAACTCTTGGAGGGGACCTTGAGGTTGTTGAATTGGTGGGTAGAGATGGCAATGGATAGGCCATTAAGGTATTGGAAAGTCTAGAGCTAGGTTGTCGTTGGTGATGGTGCAGGTGGAGAGGAGGATGAGGATGTAAATAAAATGTCTAACGAGGGCAAAATTGTCAAACTTTGACGGTCTCCTTTAACTTTAGCAGCCATTTTGGATGAATGGATCTTAACCCAATTGCATCTCACATAAAGTTAACAATTTTTTGGGAATATTGAGAAGGTAGGGTACTTTATAATTTTGAAAGAGCACATGTATTTATGTAAAATCCCAAAAAAATGATTGGAAAAGAAAGGCCATTTGTTGGTTCATTCCTACTATTGTGGATCAGTTTTTGTAGGTTAGAAGGGCATGATTGATCACTCGATGAAGCATTAGAAGTAAGCTGAAGAGCATTCTGGTGGGCCCATGTGAGATAAGCAAGTTGGATAATATTGTTGTTGGTTCATTCATGCTGAAGGTATCATGGTGCTTTCTTTACTAAAGGTGGTTGTCTAAGTTTTTATTTTAACTTAGTGATCTCTGGTGGCATCATCTATGTTGATCATGCCTTTGAACAAATATGATCCGATTATGACCTGACACACAAATTAAATGGATCTTGGCAAGCATGGATTTTGAGATCCGATTAAGGATCCGTTTAATGTAACCCATATATATGTGTGTTAGGGTTTTACAGAGGTATGTCTCCCATTTTTCTTCTTACTTTTCCGAGGGGCCACCGTCAAGAGATCTCTCTTAGGGTTTTGTGAGCAAGGGTTTTATACTTCATCAATCTCTCTATAGTGGATTATCTCTCTCTCCACCCATGGTTTTTCCCCTCTACAGGTTTCCACATAAATCTATGTATGTGGTAGATTGATTGTCTGTGATTGTTGCTTCGAACAATTCCTAACAATCTATGTGCATAAATTACGATGATTGTGATTATAAACATTGCCTTGATTTATATCCTACCTGTATAAGTCATGAATCCGAGGAGGATTCTCATTTGGCTATTAATTTTCACTCTTTTGTCCTTTTCCCCATTTTAATCAATTGTGTATAAGAAGGATGTTGCTTATTTTGATGATTTAATTTGTCTTTTACCAGTGGCAATACTTATGCAATAAAACCATGGGTGACAGCTTTTGTAATAGCCATCAAATTCCCATTCAGGGGAAAGCAATGCCATTATTATATTTTCATGGTATAATACATAGAATAATTCTAAATCAGTGTTAACCTATTTTACACAATTGGATCATGTCTATATCCTCATATTCTTGAACCCTATCCACAATCATCTTATTATTTATTTTTGAAAATTTTATTCTGCCATGTTGTATGGTTCCAAATGATGGTGAGTTTATTATAGACATGTGCGAAAGATATTTGTGGAAAAAATAAAGATATTAAGGTGGATGTGTGGTTGTACAAAGAAGAATCATATTTCAAATGAAATTATTCTAAAAAAGGTTAGAGTAGCACTAATAGAGAATTAATGAGAAGACATTCACAGAGAAGGCTGGTAGATGCTCCAATCAAGAGATGCAAGGAGTTGGATATTGAACCTTGTAGGAGGGGATGAGGAACCAAAGAAGTATTAGGAAAAAAAAACTTTTGAGCATGATCTCATTTAGTTGAATGTAAGCCTTAGAAATGGCCCAAAACAGATCAATTACAGGCAAAGAATCCATATACCTAACCCCACCTTGTGTTGGAAAAGTCTTTGTTGTGGTTGTTGTTGTTGTTGTTTTGTAGCATGATCCTTTTGAATGTTTTTTAAACTTGCAATGGTACCCTGTTCTACAGATAGGGTTATCAAATTTTATTCAACTTTATGATTTTTCATGTTTGGACTCGGTAATTATCTATAAGAAAAGTGATACTTTTCTAGTGGTGAAGTGGTTTAAAAAATTAAATTTGTATATATTCAGGTCCTCAACGATTTCTCCACGGATGCTACATTTTGCATTATGCAAAGACATTTCCGGCTACATAACGTTCCTTCTGCACATAATTTAATGCATTGCAGATGAACTCCCATTTCCTTGGATTGTTTTCATTGAGACAATCTTACTTTATGAGTAGTTTCTGTTCCAAATATGCAAGTGGATTTATCCAGCTGAAAAGCTGCATTCTTTCTTGCATTAAATTTCTCCATGCATTTATATTAGTATCCTGGGAACCTTCGTTATAATAGGGTTGCATTTTTTCTTTGAAAGGAATAATGGGATTTCATGTTGAGTGAAGAAGAGAGTATTTCCCTTGTGATTTCTACTGTTCGACTCTTTTACTGCATTGATAGTATTTGTGTATCTCTCCCCCAGAAAAGGACATTTCTGCTGGTGATATTATATGACTCTCTGATTGTTGTTTCTACTTTTCAACTTCGCGTGTGCCTGTATTTACTTAATATTTTCTAATTTTAAGTTGCAGCTGGTATTAATTTGATATTTGATGGCCTGTTGCTTGAAATTAATTTTTTTTGTTCATAGATGCGTTTACAATAATGTCATCCAAGGGTGAAAGCAGAGAGGTTGCAGGAAGAACATCTAAGAGGCATTCTGAGGAATCTGAAGGGGAAGTGAAGTACCCAGAGAAGGTTGTCCTCAGGAGCAATGATGGTGAGGAGTTTGAGACAGAGATTAATGTCGCAATGCAGTCAGATCTGATTAAAAATGCTATAGGGGATGGTTGCACTGGATGCATCCCTCTACGTAATCTCTCTGGCGATGTGCTTACTAAGGTTATAGAATATTGGAAACGTCGTGCAGTAGAGGCTCAATGTTCTGCTGAAATTACTGAGGCAGAGAAGGCAAACCTGAAGGAGTTTGATAAGAAGTTTGTGGATGTGGATGTTGATGATACCACTCTCGTCCAGTTAGTTACAGCTGTTCATTATCTCAGCTGCGATAATTCAGTTAAAAGGGTGGATTTGGTCTTCCTAACCAAAAAGATAGTTTGGAATTACCTTTTTTTTGTCTTTTCATAGATAAGGTTATCACCGCTTTATAATTGTAGAAAATGTAATGGCTTGAATTCATTGAAAAACCTTGCCCTCTCATGTAGAAGAGGTGGCTAGAAAAATATAGGGTGCCACTCAAGATAAAAATATGAGTAACTATGCAATGGAAAATAATATAACTACTCCAATACCCCTTTCCATGCACCTCCTTTCACGTTGAGAATATATATTTATTATACCTAACTTGTGTAACAATCCAAAATTTGATTCTTTTGATATATATCCTAAGGTGGCAATTACATATGCGATTGGAGGCATTTTGATATATGCTGTATTTGAAAATGCCAAGAAGGGAAGAAATTAGATTAGATTGACAAGTTGAATTAAATTACACGAATGCATACATTGAACTGGGCACAAGTTAACCCTTGTGTGTGTAGCTAATTGAGGATGAGAATTAGATGATGATGAGGATGAGGCTAAGGATGGTTGGATAAGGATGATAATAAAATGTGGATGAGGATGAGGATGAGGATGAGGATGAGGATAGGGCATGGATAAAGATAAGGCTAAGGATGAGGATGTGGACAAGGATAATAAGGCTAAGGACAAGGATGTGGGTAAGGATGAGATTAGATAAGGATAAATGTGACAAATAGATAGAGATAGCACCGACTATAAATACGTGTATAGGGTGGAGTCATGAAAAACACATTAGTCATTGCTATTCAAGAAGTTAGTGTAAAAAAGTATAAGGAGAGGAGAGGAGATATTGTGGTTGCTATTGCTGTGACCACTTGAAAACGTACCCCTGCATAGAGGCTCAAGAAGGCTAACCTTGAGAATCTCCAAAGGAGGACAAACTTACAATAGGCAAGGTTGTAAACACTTTCCTACAAGAAATGTGGGTAAAAGAAGCTTGGGACTCCTTCCATCTCTTGTATGATTTCTTTGATCATCTCATGCTAAAAGTTATAATGGACATGGGCATAGAATAATCATTTCAAGCATTATGCCCAAATTAGTAATGGCTAAGGGATTGGATATCATGCCAACTAGATATGTAGGTAGACAGCTAAATCAGGATGGTTCATGCGAAGATTGGTTGCTATGGTTGGACTCAAAATGGAATGGTTGCCAATAACAATGGTGGATTGAGGATTACAACCAATAATTGTCGAAGGGGTATTAAGGTAATAACTCGACTATCACCAGGAAGCGTAGATGATGCTAGATATCAAAATGGGGAGAATTGATGTGGAGCATTTCTTTCAAGATTGGAGTGGATAAGAATGCCAGGATATTCAGTATTCTTCGTGGATACCTATGATTTATTGCTTCAAAAGAGAGCTAGACACTCTAGGTATCTGTCATCTCTCATAACCAATGATTCGTTAAAGGGTCCAAATTGATACACGAATAATCTTGAATATGACAGTTTTCCAAGGGCCTTGACTTGTAAGTGGGCAGTAGTTTCCACAAGGTCCGACTCTTTTTATAGAAAGTTAACAATGCTCCCTCTATGGGAAAAGACCCAATTAGATCATCTTAAACTCAAGGAAAGATTTTGAATGTTGTGGCTTGAGTGTGAATCAGAGATGATGGGAATAAGAAATTAGGAAATTTCAAGAAAAATTAGATAAAAGCTAAGATGAACCATAACACTACCTTTTCTCTTGGATAATACCATAGAATTATGTCCTTACTAGGTTGCTTGGCTCATCCCTATCTTTTGATCAGATTTCAAGCAATGATGCCAAGATTTTCAATCTCCTAAGGAAGATAGAGACAATGCGAGATGCTATGGTAGAAATGTAGCTAACTCCTTTAGGCTCAAAGTAGACTAGCACAGGAGGTAGAGTGATTATACTTTCAAGTTGTAATTCGTATTATAAATAGAATTATTGTAGATATTGATTTCAGACTTAGTAGCTTATCTTTTTGAAGATTTTCTCATGCTTTAATATTGTGTATTTTGTGCCATGTTCATAAATAAAAACTAAGTAGACTACTGAAGCAACCGTGAAACTCTTCAATATCGATGAAGAATTAGATCCACACTCAAACCGAGAGCTTGTGACTGATGAGATGTTACTAGACATGGCAGCTTGTCACAAAGAAAAGTCTCTTTCTCAAATGGTAAAGATGTCAACCACTCAGTGTTACGACAAAAACATGGAGTTCAAATCTTTCCCTCAGTCACTTTAAAACAAACAAAACACGATCAACCTCAATGTGCTTTTCCCTCTCAAGATAGATTAGATACAATATGGTTAGCAAATTTATTATCATAGAACGTATGAATAGTATAGGAGATAGTAATTCCAAGATCTCGAGGGGAGGAAGCAGTTCATATTATTGCACATGCTATATAAACCATAGCTTTATATTCAACCTTTGTACTTGACCTAAGCACCACAGGTTACTTTTTACCCTTCCTGGTCACATCATCAAGGGAACTTGCATAATCAATGCCGAAGTAACTACATAGCTCAAGATGCCCATGTCTCTTAAAATAAAGATCTTTCTCAAGTGACTCTTCAAGAAGTTTCTAAGTATAAGAGAAAAAAATATAGGAAGGTTTGTCTATATGTTAACATGGCTCACTACAAAACTTATATTTTATCTATTTACTGTCAAATATAAAAGCTTTGCAATCACATCTTGATATTGTTTAGAGTCTTCAAAAGATGGATCATCTTCTCTTCTTTGCTCCTTGGGCTTCATAACAATAAATGGGGGTTCTGTTCTAATCATCCCAACTTTGTTAAGTATCTCCAAAGTATATTTCCTTTAGAGAGAACTAAGCCTTAAGAACTACAAACAACCTCAAGTCCAAGAAAAAATCTCAAATTCTCAAGATCTTTGATTAGAAGAGTTTTTCATAGTCATCCATATCAATGGATAAGATAATAGTAGCATCAGAATCATGCCTTCTAATGAAGACGGAGTGGTTTAATTTGATCTATGGAATCCATTCTTCATAATTTTATTGTTGACTTTCTCGAGCCAAGCCCATAGACTTTATTTCAAATCACAAGTCTTTTAATCTACATTCATACTCCCTTTCATAGTCCAATAGGTGTTTTTTTTTGTGAAAAGAAACATTTCAGTGAAGGAAAGAATTGTGATATATAAATCTCTTCATGCCCTCCTCAAAGAGGCATTCTTTACTAGGAGTGCACATGGGTTGGCTTAAATGGGAGCTAAATGTAACAATAAGGATATAAATGTAATTTATGTGAAAATAATTTTTTAAATTTGTAGAAATTTTAAAATTCTAAAATATTCTTGGACTCTCCTAGTTACCTAACTAAGAATTCTACCAAATTTCATGCTAATAAGACTTCTAGAACACATTGAAAAAAATAGGAAAGAAATTTTATAATTAAATCCTAACAATCTAAGGACCTGAACATAAAATATTTTTTATTTTTTTAATGAGGACATTTTGCGGGAAATCTTTTAGATAAAATTTTTGGATTCTTTGGATGCACAAAAATTAATGCAAAAAATTGGGAAGTAAAGGCGATTATCATATATCTAATGTGAACCCAAACCAACCAAATAATCATTAAAAATAAACTAAACATGCTAATGACTAAGAAACAAGGATAGCAATTGCATAGAAGAAATTTTTTATTGATAACCAAGGCAAAAGTCACGAGAGCTAAACTACTGCAACTAAAAAGCAACCAATAAAATGCTAGATTTAAAACTAAGAGGGACGATGAACTGAGCAACGGTGATAGAGATGGTCAAAGATAGGGGACAGAGGCGAAGGAAGACGTTGACAGACACCAAAGGACACTCACTCAGAGGAGGACCTGAGGAGAAGGAAGAAGGTGGCCACTTATTAGAGAATGATGAAGGAAGAATCCCGTTTGCTTTTCATCTGCAGGCCTATTTATACGTCTCCAAGAGTTTAGAATTTGTAAGGGACAAGTGAAATTTTGTAATAGGGATAATTGGAGTCCCCGTGATCTTGAAACTCTTCAAAATCCTAACGAAAATGTGATTTTCAGCCTCAATTTTCGTATTACAATTATCCCCTCGCCACCGCCGCATAGCCCAAATGGGCTTTATTTGGATTTTGTCCGAATTTTTTACGCGCCCAGCCCATGGAACCACGCACGGCAAGGGAACCCGAAGCCCATAACCACCTATGGGCCATTTTGCACCAATGACCCTTTCCTCCAGTAATTAAAGCTTGTCCCTTTGTGGGCTTTTGACATCCTTCTCAAGATGAGCCTATGGCATGGGATTTGGGAAATCAGGGCTGCCAAATTGCAATGGAAGGTCATGTCTTGAGAAATTTTGTATTTGCCTCCCCGAAGTTAATAAAGTCTTGTTGTGTTTGGATGTATTCTAGAGAAATAAGACAGATAGAATCAAGTCTCTTCCTTCAATTCCTCCATGGTAAAGTATCAAGAATCCAAACATACTCCAACTAGAGTATAAATGGGGGTCGATGATAGATGTACATCGATTTGTACACTTATTCATAAATCACATGATATGTATATGACACCGTTCAGATAAATAACTTTCCTTTGTAATAAGAGAGGGGAGTTATGTATGTATACTTTTGTGTACCCTTCGATATACACAAGGTATGTTCCATAAAATAGACTTCCTTCAACATATTTGAGGCTCCAAAAGTTATCTAAATTGCACTTGCATCCTTAAAGCACTAAATATGTCGTCATCTTCTCAACCTCTTTCATTTCACTCTTTTATCCAAGGACCATGATGTAGGACTTCCAGCGTCCTCAACTCACATTTTGCCTTACCTGCAGTATAAAAACAATTAAGTTATTATTCTTCCTAAAATGCAAATAAATATCTAAAATTATTAAATCTACAAAATAAATACCTAAAAAACAAGCATAGGAAATTATGACTCAGATCATCCCTCCTTTCTATATTTTTTTATCCTAGAGTCACTCCTGTGGCAAATTAATCCATGAACGATGTGGGCTAGGGATGGTCACATACGTGCATTGTGTACAAGAAAAATGTCACAAGCCCCTTTCTCTACCATTTTGCGAAAATGTCTTTGGTCTTCAATAAAAGAAAAAGGGTTCTCAAGGGTGATCCTTTATCTTGAAACATGGCTTTATCCTCACAACCTCCTTCCCCGAGCACATAGATTCCCAACTTCTCCATCCCAATCATCTGTCTCGCTTTTTTGTCAATCTTTCTCCGCGTGTTCTTGATGAAGCTTGATTTGGTTTTTTTGGTTCCTCGTATTTTTGTTTGTTTTTTATTCTTTCCATTTTGGTAAGGCTCGAAATCGAGGAGATGATGTTGGCGTTGGGTGAACAGTGAACAGTTTGATTTTGATTTGTGATAATAATTAGCTAATTAGTTCTTGGTAGGTTTAAAGATTGAACATGTATCTATTGGTGGAAGATATAGGACATGGTTTTTGAATCTATTCATTAATTGAGGGAGAGAGAGAAAAAATTAAACAAATCTCAAAGTTCTTGGGACTTATTTAAAAGAACAAAGAAGAAATTCCCTTTGTTATCTCTCCACCATCTGCTTGCATTAGTAGTGAAAAACAAAAGAGTTGAAAACTTATCTCATGTACACTCCTTATTTAAAAATCCAAGGATCACCATTGAATAATGGTAATGGGGTCCAATGCCTTGGCCTTAGTAAAGAGGAACCTGGTGTAATCATGGTGTATACGAAGGAGAAATAGAAGTAGTAGGTTGACAATGCAACTTTAGATCACAAATCAAGTAAAGTGGTACATTCCTAATGATGCATAGAACATGTCATGTTCATTGCCACACAAATAAGCGGATGCATGATTCACGCTCATTTTGGTGATAATATGAACCTTGCTCGATCAAGTTCCAACATGAAATCACACAAAGAATGCAAGGATCCACAAATTCAATGGATGGTAGGGTATAGAAATCCTCAATTAGTCATTGACAACTATCTAAAGTCCAATTGTCCTTCACCTGTGGCCGGATCTTACTCAAATGTGCAAGATCCAACTCCTTGCATGCTTAAGTCTCAGTAACCCCTTGAGTAGTCCTAAGAGCATCACAAATTTGAAGGTGAGGCTATATCAAAAAATAATAGGAGTGCCTGAAGAGCTGTGATGCTATTTTTGTTGGACTTGGTTGTTGGTGATTAGTCGAAGGCATCACAAGTCACTAGTCGTCAACTAACCAATGGTTGGCCAAAGGTGGTAGGTGGTGGTGGCTCTTTTGGGTTTTGGTGACTTCAACCAACCCTAAATTAATGTTGTTTCTCTTTCTTTCTTTAATATATTTTATGGAAGAAAAAAGGATGAGAGAATTAAGGATAAATCACCTAAGTAGGACTTTCCGTGTAGAGAACATAATGGTTTGACTTCATTGAGAAAACCTACCCTCTCATATATAGAAGAGGCGAGTGGAAAAAATTATAGAGTACTACTCAAAAAATATGAAAAACTACACAACGGTAAATAGTAAAGTAATTTCAACATTAGGTAAATTAGGCAAGTCTATTTTGCATTACAAAGTGCTTAATCCCATGTCATCTTTTTCTTTTTCCTCTTTTTATCAATTAAATTAATAATTTATCGTCATGCTAGAAAAGCATAGTTACACATATGCTTATTTTGGTGGTTATTTTTGAAGGGGAAATGATGCCAAATGATTTGAATACATGGTGATCATGCTCTTTTGGTGGAGAAATCCAGCTACGAATGTGAAGATTATTTCCCTGATTGTGTTGTTTGTTGTAAGGTTTTCTCATTTCGTGCATATGATATGAAGCGTGGGTTTGAAGTAACTTCCTAGACTTCAAATAAGACCTAATTAGGCATTCCTTACCTTTATGAGGCAAGGTTCAATCAATTTAGTAGAACTAAACCTCCTAGGTAGGGGACACCAAGGGTAGTACTTAAATAACAATTTAATCTCCTGGCAAGGAATATTAACCTCTTGTGGAAATGTTAAGCCAAATGCTTGTAATTAAGTGGTAGAAAGGTTTGCTTTAGACTCCATGTTGTCTGTTGTTCTTGACCTCTTTGGGCCAAAAGACTCCGAGGGTGGATCATTTCATGGCATTCAATCATTCACATGGCAATCCCAAGCTAAATCATCTACTTAAATCGTTCTTGCTATCCACATGAAGGAACTTGAAATAAGTATGTATTTTTTTCATTGTTTTTATTGCATGGAAGTGTTAAGAGTTAATAGGACCTTAGGCTGTGACTAAATAATGACACAATGTAATAAGTAGGAGTTTGATTAAGTTTGTTTTGGATTGGAGAAATAAATGAATCACGTCAAGGAATAGCTTCAATTTCATTATGCAGAATACATTGTCAAGTTTAACCTCATAGTTATTATATTCACTTGTAGTTGTAGAGGAATTCGATCAATGAAGGTCTTTTTTGAAAAGTAGATCGAGAAAGTTTTTATAGCGGTTGTGCCCAAAGGAAGCAGGACAATAAATTAAGAATGGATTGCTAACTCCTAAACACCTTAAAAGTAGCATAAGAGCCTTTTGCCTATGAATGATTCGATCGTCATATTGAAAATTATGGGTTGCTTAGATCTTCTTTGATCTTAAGGTTGCAGGTATTTTTGGTGATCCATATTTGTTGTTTTTCATGTTTTAATAGGATTTAAATCCTCAATTAGATATCCCATCAAATACTTGTCAATTATATCAACATTCATGTGTAACGACCCGATTCCTGAGTCTCTACGAGACACGAGAACCGGACCGACTCAACTAATCCCAAAACCTAGTCATCCAACGAGGAAGTAACTAAAAAAGCAGTAAAATAAATCACATTCAACATGAAATATAACTAGCAGTAACAAAATACAGCAGTAAGAAAAAGAACTACTACAGCATGTACCACCACAACAGTAAAACAACATTTATAACATAACAAGAACTGCGGATAAAGAAAAGTACAGAGAGTAACAAAAACTACTCACTACAGTGGAAACAAAAAGAGTGCAAAAGAACAGTGGTAACTCTACTGGACCCTACTCGGCCCAGCGTCCTCTGCAGTCGCTGACCCTGGCTGCTCAACACCTGGCCCTGAAAAGTAACGAGTGTAACATATCAGCGAAACGCTGAGTAGAGTGGCAACTAAACTAAAGAAGCAGTAAAGTGTACAGTAGCTGTTTTATTTTCTTTCTTCCTTTATTTACGTCTTTCTATTGTTTCACAATTTATCTATTTCTCAGATCCTTCACTTGATCTCGAATGTTCCTCGTGGGAAAGATCTTGATTGCAGTCTTTTCCGAACAGTAGAAGTAGCACGTGGTGCTCTCCTGGCCGGGAGAGTCCTCCGTGGTGATCCTACTCTCAGTCAACCACCCCAAGGTCACGGACAGACTAACGATGACTACGGCACACGCGATAAACGCACAGGTAGCTAACCCGCACTGGCATGCGATCAGTCGTTTCCGCTACCGGGCGCGCCAAAAGCACAGCACGGAACCAGTACAGGGCAGAGCCCTCTCAGTAACAGGGGTCCAACCCCTCCATAGTAACCAAACAGGGACCTTGCCCCTCCACAGTCCGCACACCCTCACCTAACTACCCTGGTTTGCCCAGTGGGCCTAACAAGTCGGTGTAGGTGAGCTAGCAGAACCCCGGGGCCCGTGGGGTAGCTAGTGCTCTCCCTACACTAGTAGCTCTCCTCGGTACTACGTACACGAGGGCCAGCAAGTCGGTACAAAGTGGCCAAACCTAACCCCGGGTCCCTGGGGCAGCTGGCTCCGCTCTGCACTAAGCAGGTAATAGGTGCTTCCCCTGGTACTACGTACCCAATAGACAGCACACTACCACGTCTTTCTTTCTCAGTTCCATTCCTTTCTCTTTTTAGGAGATCCACTCCTAATTCCCCGTAGGGTACCAGCTCTTTTAACTCAGAACATTCAGGTTTCACCTTTCCAGTTTCACGTTCATACATCCCATATTCTCAATCATGTTCATTTATTCATAACAGACAGCTATTAAACCAATTTATAGGTAGCTATTATTTCCTTTCCACATTTTCAAGACTGCAGTATTCATATATTCCACTAGTTTTCCCATCCTAGGATTCATGCCATACCCTAGGATCTATCATACAATCTAGTTTTCCAGCCATAAGATTCATGCAACACCCTAGGATCTATCATTCAATCTAGTTTCTCATTCCAAGGAGTCATGCAATGTCCTAGGTTCTATTTATGGTTCCATAATTTAACAGATTATGCTAATAAACTTAAAAGCCACTCTATCAGTTACAACAGGAGTACTGGGGGCGTGGTCGGGAATCCCGCGTGCCTCCGCAATCCCCGAGACTGCAATGGAACGGGGTCCTATCATAAGGATCAAACACAAGGAGTTTCTCAAAACAGTATTTAATCACTATAAACGGGTAGAGGATTTAATTCTGAAAAGAACGCAACTCGAAACGCAGAAAACGGACTCCGAACGGGCCCTAAACGGGTCGAAAACGACGAAACAGTGTAAAATCAGACGTCTGGAACCTCTTCCAGACGTCTTAAAATGAGGGTCAGATGGTACCTTTGCTCTGTATAGTCTCTAAGACGTCCAGAAGCCTGCGAGGGCATCTGGCCTAGTTCCCAGACGTCCGATGATCACCCCGGACGTCTGGAAGTCCTTACAGTCGTCTGGCACCGCTGCCAGACGTCTGATTCGCGTTGGATGCGAATCTCAGAACCTGCGCGTACCCATTCCTCGCTCTCAGTACGGACGGTCGCAGAAAAGGAAGAAGACGAAAAATAACTTACTTACCAGACGTCTGGACAGTCCTCCAGACGTCTTCCCCGTCGTCTGGTTGGATTCCCAGACGTCTGATTCTGGAAAATTTTCCAGAATCAGAGCGCGACTCGCCCTCCGTCCGTGATGCACCGCCGCGCCTCGTCCGCCTGCTGCTCGAGCTGCAGCAGGCCTCCCGCGTCACCCCGCGTCTGCTGCTCCCCCGCCGGCCGACTCTAGCAGCCCCGGCAAGCTCGCCCTCACTGCCGAGCGCCTCCTCCCTCGCGCAGCACGTCCTCCCGCAATCGCCGCGGCTGCCGCCGCCGCCGCTCGCTCGCGCTCGCACTCGCTGGAAGAAGAAGGAGGAGCGGAGGTGATGAGAGTGAGGGAGAGGGCGAGGGCCCTTTTAAAGCCGCGCGGGGAGAGAGAGCGAGAGAGAGGGGCGCAGCTTGTGCCCGCAGGAGGAGAGGGAAAAAGAAGTCGCAGGTCTGCGGGCGCGCAGAAGAAATCACGCGTGCCGTAGAAAATGAATCCCAGATGTCTGGAAGGGGTTCCAGACGTCTGGTCAGACGTCTGGGCCACCTCCCAGACGTCTTAAAATACGTCTTGAAGCCGCGTTCGTAAAAATATAACAAACTCAAAGGAGGTTTCGTCCCCGAAACTTGCGCTAACTAGGGTGCAGGAAAAACGTCATAATAACCATAACAAACTCAAAGAGGACCGAAGCCGGTCCGAAAAGACGTACCCACGAAGAGTTCTGGGTACCGCTCCCACATTGTCGCCTCAGGCTCCCAGGTAGCCTCCGCGTACCGCTGGCTCCTCCACAAAACCTTCACCAGGGGTACTTGCTTTCGTCTCAGATTGCGGACGGCTCGATCAAGAATCTGCGCTGGCCGCTCGGGCTAGGTCAGGTTGTCGTCCACCTCGACGCTCTCGTGACTCAGTACGTGACTGGGATCGGCTACGTACTTCCTGAGGTTGGACACGTGGAGCACGTCGTGCACACTAGAAAGCTGGGGAAGGAGGGCAAGCCTGTAAGCAACGGGTCCAACCCACTCCAGGACCTCAAAGGGCCCCACAAAACTCAACGCGAGCTTCCCTCTCACCCCAAACCGCTGCAGGCCCTTCATGGGCGAAACACGAAGAAAGACGTGGTCCCCAACCTCAAACTGCACCTCTCTACGTCTCCAATCCGCGTAGCTCTTCTGTCTGCTCCTGACAGTGCGGAGTCGCCTATGGATCTGCTCGACTACCTCCTGACTCTGCCGGATCAACCTGGGGCCAACCTCCCACTTGGTCCCCACCTCAACCCAACTCAAGGGTGCCGTACACCTCCATTCGTACAGAGCCTCATAGGGAGCCATGCCGATGCTCGAGTGATAACTGTTGTTGTATGCAAACTCTGCCAGGGGCAGGTGCTCCTCCCAAGAGCCCCTCCAGTCCAGTACACAGGCACGCAAAAGGTCCTCAAGTGTCTGTATCATGCACTCAGACTGTCCGTCCGTCTGGGGGTGATAAGCTGTACTAAACCTCAACCGCGTCCCCAAGGCCTGCTGAAACTCAGCTCAAAACTGGGACGTAAAGCGGGTATCCCGGTCGGATACGATCTCCCGCGGAACTCCGTGTAGTCATACCACGTCGCGGATATACCTCTCTGCCAAATGTGCTGGTCCCAAAGTGACTCGGATCGGCAAGAATCGTGTCGTCTTCGTCAGTCTATCCACAATTACCCAAACAGTGTCGTGTCCTCGCTGGGTAACAGGCAAACCCACCACCAAGTCCATGGTGATGCTCTCCCACTTCCACTCTGGCACTGGAAGCGACTGTAGCGGCCCTGCAGGCCTCTGATGCTCGACTTTCACCTGCTAGCACACTAAGCACTGCTGCACCAATTCACCCACATCCCGCTTCATCCCCCTCCACCAAAACTCGCATCTCAAGTCGTGGTACATCTTCGTGTTTCCGAGATGTATGGTGAATCTAGAACCGTGTGCCTCAGTCAGGAGCTCTCTCAACAGCTCCTCGTCTCTGGGAATGCACAACGAACCCGCCACTACTGTCAGGGATGGTGAGCACGGGAGCCGAGGTCAACCTCTCCTTCAGCTCCTGAAAACACGCCTCACAGGCGTCTGTCCAAGTGAAGGGCACGTCCTTCCGGGTCAATTGTGTCATAGGACGCGCGATCTGTGAAAAACCTATGATGAAACGTCTGTAGTAGCCTGCCAGTCCCAGGAAACTGCGAATCTCTGTGACTAAACGCGGTCTCTCCCACCTGAGCACTGCCTCAACCTTGGCTGGTTCCACCGCCAAGCCATCTCCAGAGATCACATGACCTAAGAAGGTCACCTCCCTCAATCAGAACTCGCACTTGCTATATTTGGCGTACAGCCTACGTCGTCTCAGAGTGTCCAGAACAATTCGCAAGTGCTGTCCGTGCTGCGTCCGATCTCGAGAATAGATGAGTACATCATCAATGAATACCACCACGAACTGGTCCAAGTACAGTCTCAACACCCGGTTCATCATGTCCATGAAAGCAGCGGGGGCATTGGTCAACCCAAACGGCATGACCAAAAACTCGTAGTGTCCGTACCAGGTGCGGAAAGCTGTCTTGGAGACGTCTGCCTCCCTGATCCTCAACTGGTGGTATCTAGACCTCAAGTCGATCTTGGAGAACACCGTGGCACCCCGCAACTGGTCAAACAAGTCGTCGATCCTCGGCAGCGGATATCTGTTCTTGATGGTGACCCTATTCAGCTGTCGGTAGTCCACACAAAGGCGTAGGGTACCATCCTTCTTCTTCACAAACAGTACCGAGGCTCCCCAAGGAGACGCACTGGGCCTCACGAAACCCTTCTCCAAAAGGTCTTGCAACTGAGACTTGAGCTCTCATAGCTCAAGCGGTGCCATCCTATATGGCGCGGTGGAGATGGGGCTGGTCCCTGGTACTAGCGAGATCTCAAACTCGATCTCGCGCTCGAGCGATAGTCTTGGTAACTCGTTTGGAAACACGTCAAGGTACTCTCTGACCACCGGGATGCTTTGGAAGTATGCCATAGGGCTAGGCTCTGCCACCACACCAGCTAGGAAACCCTCACACCCTTGGCTCAAAAGTCTCGCCGCCCGAAGTGCCGAAATGCACCTGAAGCCTCCATCCACTGGCTGTCCGTGAAACTCGAAAGAAGGCAACTCTGGCATGGAGAAGACAATCTTCCTCTCAAAACAGTCTATCAAGGCGTGGTAAGCGGACAGCCAGTCCATCCCTAGAATTACGCCAAAGTCCTCCATCTGAATCATAATCAAGTCAGCTGGCAGGCTATGTCCCCTGACGCTGACCTCGCAATCCGTGTATACCTCCTCAGCTACAAACAGCTGACCACTCGGGCCTTTGATTACTAACGGATTTTCTAACAGCATATAATCCTGGCTCAAACTAACTGCGAAACTGGCTGCGACAAACGAGTGCGTAACGCCGGAATCGAAAAGTGTGTAAACGGGTCTGCCGGAAACTGAAACCATACCTGCCACCACCGATCCCGAAGCTCTGGCATCCCTGTGTGTCAGGGCGTTGATACGCCCCTCAGCTCTAGGTGCAGACGAAGCAGCCACACTCTGCGTCGGACGAGCAGGTGCTGGCCGGTACCCTCCTCGTGGCTATTGTCCTCCTCCTCGCGCCTGGGAACCGCGGCCTCCTGTGCACCCTCCAGTGCTCTGTGCGGGAAGTATCTGCTGACCTCCTGCCCTAAAAGGGAAGCCCTCCTGATGTGGCCCGACTGGCCACACTGGTAACAGAGGGGAACCCGACTCCCGCCCTCAGTGGGTCCCTGCTGTCGGCTGGGCGGGGGTCCGGTGCTGGCGACTGGCCCCTGTCGAGGGCCCCCAAAGGCCACTGATGGCCCTGTAAAACGTGACGGCTCTCCTGCGGACGCCACGTGTCTCCTCTCTCGCCGGCCATGTGAAAAGTCTGGCTGAAAGGGCCTCTTCCGCCCGCCGTCAGTGTCTCGCGCGGACGGGTTGGTCTCCTCGTAAGTCATGGCTGCCTCCACCACCCTCGAAAACGTAGGTAGCTTCAGGGGTTTGACATACCCCCGAATCGCAGGCCGGAGCCCCTCGGTGAACCTCCAAAGGCGCTCCTCCTCAGTAGCTACCACTGTCGTTGCAAAGCAAGACAGCTCCAGGAAACGCGTGCGATACGCGCTCACGGTCATCGTCCCTTGGCGGAGACTGTGGAACTCCCGCCTCCTCTGGTCCTACCACGTCTAGAGAAAGTACTGCTCGCAGAAGAGGGCGACGAACCGATCCCAGGTCGGCTCGTCCCTCTCCTGTCCCCGGACCGCCCTCCACCACCTGTGTGCCACACTCTCCAGCTAGTACGTGGCAAAGGCCACGCGGCACTCCACCGGGGGGCGAAGTGTGTCGAAAATCTTCTCCAGCTGCTCGAGCCAGTCCTCTGCCTTGGTCGGGTCCTCATCCCCCTTGAAGGAGGGGGGCTTCAGCTTCCGGAACTGCCCGAAGAGCTCGGAGTGGCGCTGCAGTGGGGATGCTGGTGCACCTCCAGGCAACGGTGCCTCGTGCACAGAAGTATCGGAGGAAGGTGGGGCTGCGACGGCCCATCCCATCCCCCGTGTCTAGCGCCGCATCCGTCGGGTGGTCCCACAGAGGACTCCCCCTCCGCAGCCCCAGGGGGAGGTGCTCGGGGCGGTGGGTGGAGCTCCTCTCGCACAATATCCCGTATTAGCTGGGCGAGGTCCTGGGCCTAGACGCCCGGGAGTAGTGGCGGGTCCACTGAGGTGTCGGCAACGGCACGCACACCTCGCCGACCTCGTCCTCGACCGCACCTGCTGCCCGCCTCACCAGTCCCGCGACGAGGCATCTCCTGCAAGTAGACGCGAAACGACACGGAACCCGTCAATATGGAACGATACCTACGGAAACGTCTAAGAGCTTATGTCAAAAGGCATGTTGTGGTGGCTACTCTAGTTATAGACATGTGAATTGGTTATTTTCCAGTCAGTTGATTCACTTCTCGGGACAACCTTGCTCTGATACCATCTTGTAACGACTCGATTCCCGAGTCCCTACGAGACACGAGAACCAGACCGACTCGACTAATCCCAAGACCTAGTCGTCCAACGAGGAAGTAACCAAAAGAGCAGTAAAATAAACCACATTCAACATGAAATATAACTAGCAGTAACAAAATACAGCAGTAAGAAAAAGAACTACTACAGCATGTACCACCACAATAGTAGAACAACATTTATAACATAACAAGAATTGCGGGTAAAGAAAAGTACAGAGAGTAACAAAAACTACTAACTACAATGGAAACAAAAGTGGTGCAAAAGAACAGTGGTAACTCTACTGGACCCTACTCGGCCCAGCGACCTCTGCAGCCGCTAACCCTGGCTGCTCAACACCTGGTCCTAAAAAGTAACGAGTGTAACACGTCAACGAAACGCTAAGTAAAGTGGCAACTAAACTAAAGAAGCAGTAAAGTATACAGTAGCTATTTTATCTTCTTTCTTCCTTTATTTATGTCTTTCTATTGTTTCACAATTTATCTATTTCTCAGATCCTTCACTTGATCTCAAATGTTCCTCGTGGGAATGATCTTGATTGCAGTCTTTTCCGAACAGTAGAAGTAGCACGTGGTGCTCTCCTGGCCGGGAGAGTCCCCGTGGTGATCCTACTCTCAATCAACCACCCCAAAGTCACGGACAGACGTAACGGTGACTACGGCACGCGCGATAAACGCACAGGCAGCTAACCTGCACTAGCACGCGGTCAGTCGTTTCCATTAACGGGTGCGCCAAAATCACAGCACGGAACCAGTACAGGGCAGAGCCCTCTCAGTAACAGGGGTCCAACCCCTCCACAGTAACCAAACAGGGGCCTTGCCCCTCCACAGTCCGCGCACCCTCGCCTGACTACCGTGGTTTGCCCAGTGGGCCTAACAAGTCGGTGGAGGTGATCTAGTAGAACCCCGGGGCCCGTGGGGTAGCTAGTGCTCTCCCTACACTAGTAGCTCTCCTCGGTGCTACATACACGAGGGCCAGCAAGTCGGTACAAAGTGGCCAGACCACAATCCCCGAGATTGCAATGGAACGGGGTCCTATCATTAGGATCAAACACAAGGAGTTTCTCAAAATAGTATTTAATCACTGTAGACGGGCAGAGGATTTAATTCTGAAAAGAACGCAACTCGAAACGCAGAAAATGGACTCCGAACGGGCCCTAAACGGGTCGAAAACGACGAAACAGTGCAAAATCAGACGTCTGGAACCTCTTCCAGACGTCTTAAAATGAGGGTCAGATGGTACCTTTGCTCTGTATAGTCTCTCAGACATCCAGAAGCCTACGGGGGCGTCTGTCCTAGTTCCCAGACATCCGATGGTCACCCCGGACGTCTGGAAGTCCTTCCACCAGACGTCTAATTCGCGTTGGATGTGAATCTCAGAACCTGCGCGTACCCATTCCTCGCTCTCAGTACGGACGGTCGCAGAAAAGGAAGAAGACGAAAAATAACTTACTTACCAGACGTCTGGACAGTCCTCCAGACGTCTTCCCCGTCGTCTGGTTGGATTCCCAGACGTCTGATTCTAGAAAATTTTCCAGAATCAGAGCGCGACTCGCCCTCCGTCCGCGACGCACGGCCGTGCCGCGCCTCGTCCGCCTGCTGCTTGAGCTGTAACAGGCCTCCTGCGTCACCCCGTGTCTACTGCACCCCTGCCGGCCGGCTCTAGCAGCCCCAGCAAGCTCGCCCTCACGGCCGAGCGCCTCCTCCCGCACTCGCCGCGGCTGCCGTCGCCGCCGCTCGCTCGCGCTCGCACTCGCTGGAAGAAGGAGGAGCAGAGGTCATGAGAGTGCGGGAGAGGGCGAGGGCCCTTTTAAAGCCGCACGGGGAGAGAGAGCGAGAGAGAGGGGCGCAGCCTGCGTCCGCAGGAGGAGAGGGAAAAAGACGTCGCAGGTCTGCGGGCGCGCAGACGAAATCGCGCGTGCCGCAGAAAATGAATCCCAGACGTCTGGAAGGGGTTCCAAACGGCTGGTCAGACGTCTGGGCCACCTCCTAGACGTCTTAAAATACATCTTGAAGCTGCGTTCGTAACATCATGCCTCTTAGAGTGCACCTGTATAAATTGCTTATTCTTTGCAAAAACAACTTAGCCAGGGTCGTTGAAATTTGATCAAATGACCATATGTATCTAAGAGATGAGAAGTCTATTGATTACCTTATGTGAGTGTAAATTCAACAAAACATGAAACCCTTTGCTCTCCATTAATTCAATCGACGACATGGAGCAAGATCAGGCAAAATAGAAGTGACATTTTCATCATCTATGAGAAGTACTAATGGACCGTGTAACCTAACTTGGTAGGAGATGAGGTGGGAACCCAGGCAAGGATTTAGGATGCTTGGACCTTGTTGAGAAAATTGAGTTGTTAATTTAATACTACATTGGAAGATGTGGACTTTGTATAGTGAGTAATGGCCTATAAATAGGCGTATACCCCTCCCATATTCCTTTAAGAAGAAAGAGTAAAAACATCATAGTCCTACTGAGCCTTATCCCATGGTTTTCTTCCCGCTCTTCGTAAACCCAAGTATTCTTTAATTGTCTTTATACTTTGATTCGTTTCCGCTTATTTTAGATTTCAACTTGATATCAGAGTAAGTTGATCTTAGGTTTATTTGTTTGTTCTTGAGATTATACAAGTTTTTATCATCTTTATTCTGAGTTTGTCACGAGGCACTGCAGTGGCAGCACGATCTGGGTGGTGGAAGCCAATGGACTAGCATACCTAGGCAACGCTGGTTGATGGAGATGGCAGTGGAGCCGTCACTCCCAAACCATGATAGCTAGCGCTTGGCATCCACAGTAACAGCAACAATAATCTTCCTCCACAGCATCCTCCGTCGTCATCGCTTGCATAATCGCCGACATGGGGGGCTCCATCTTTGGCATCATGTCAATGGACCCCTTCCTAGAGGAGTTCTTCCCGTAGGTGTACGAAAGGAAGCGTAGTCCGCCGTACTCTGGGGAGGACAACTACTGCAACGCCAACGACGTCCTCCCCCGATCCTTCACCTCCAGTTGGGCCAGCGGTGGCAGCACCAATGGGAGAGGCGACAACAGCAAGAGCCGCACCTCCTTGACAAGGCAACCCCACACGTGCTCTGCCGTAGGGCAGCCTTTGGTGCTCTCGCCCTCGCCTACGCCCTGTGCATGCACCTCGTGTCGACCCAAGAAACGCCACGAGGGGTCAAGGAGGGCATTGGAGCAGTGGAGGCACATCCTGTGGGCCCACTAGAGGGTCAACGTGCAAAAGGATGCTGACAATGTGGCATTGCATGCTTACACTGCCAATTGCCTCTCCTGCACCACCACTATGTGTTGGGTTCTTCCGAACCCTAACAAAGGGAAAGAGACGAGATGGTATCTCCATTTTATGTTATCCCAAGTTTTTGGCCTCCACGTTGGAAAGAGTTTAAGAAAAAAGAAAAAAGAAAAAGAGGAAAGAAAGAGAAAGGAATGAGAAGAAGAAAAAAAAGTAGAAAGAAGAAAAAAATGAAGAGAAAAATAAAAAAAAAAGGAAAGAGAGGGAGAAAATTAAAAAAAAAAGAGGGAAAATTAAAAAAAAGGGAAGAGTTTGAATTTAAGAAAAGAGGGGAAGAAACTCCTCTCTGCTATTATCATTTCCTATTATTGAATTTCTTCTCCAATACTCGTTTTGGAGAAAGGGGGAGTGTGAAAGTTTGTTGTAGTCACTCTTATTTAGGAGTCCCTTTTGTTCCTGGACAACACATGCTATAACTCTAGGAGATCAAGAGTTTCAAAGTCTTCAGAGATGGAGATCCAGTTTCAAGATCCCTAGCGGAAGGGCCAATTTTAGGTTTCTGTGCGAATCTACTTTTATGGACTCCAAAGTAGGAGATCCACTTTCGATGTCTTTAAAGGAAGACCTTTTCAAGGATACTGAATGGGGAGCTATTAGCACTAGGTCTCCAGAGGAGAGGACATTGTCAAAAGCCAACTACAATTCATCCAACAGCTCCTACCCGTGTTCCTGTCTACAAGCAAGAACTAGTCCACAGTTGTGTTCTGTTGTATAGAGTGGATCTCTTTGTGTTACAAGTTGAACATTTCATACTCCACCTTGAGGGAGAGTGTTAAGAAAATTGAGTTGTTAATTTAGTGCCACATTGAAAAATGTTAACTTTATGTGGTAAGTGGTGATCTATAAATAAGCATGTCCTTCCATATTCCTTTGAGAAGAAGGGCCTTCTCCCTTGATTTTCTCTCCACTCTTCGGTGGGATTTTCACGTAAATCCAAATATTTTTTAATTATCTTTATGCTTTAATTCATTTCCACTTATTTTAGATTTCAACTGAAATCCAATGTCCACCTGATTTTGGGATAAGTACAGTGGATAGGGAGATATGTTTCACTTCTCTCACATGTATGTTCGGTTGACTTCAAGACATCTCATCCCCATCCTCCTCCGCGACACCTAAAATGCCACACCTATTTTCACCAAGGATCAATTACAACACCATTTTGCCCAGGACGGAGATAAGTTACTTCAATGCATTTAAAACGTGTCTATCGTTTTGAATCGATGGTCAACTACATTAAGATTGATTAGCGCACATATGATACACAAAGCATGGATCGACCACATTTGGGTCAATAGTAGATCCAACTCAACGTATGAAATTCAAATCAAACAGTGAGGCTCCCCCCACAACCAGGAGGAAGATGTGATTGTCAGGTCATGCATGGATCCAATACTATGCCATCATTGCTTTCGTTGGGATGACTAATCAAAGCTCCTTCTTTGTTGCTTCTTCCTCAATCACAACCATGTTTTCTTGCTTCCCCTCTTCTTTGTCTTGTTCCTCCTCCTCCACTCCCACTCTCTCTGTTACTTCTGAGCAGTTTTGCTGTCGGTGATAACGGAGTATCACCACCCCAATAAATGCTGCAAAAATGCAGAAATTCAAGAGTATGATTCCCCTGAAACAATAGCTGAGAGAGAGAGAGAGAGAGAACAACATGACGAACAACATGACTTCAGATCCTTTACCTGCAATAATTCGAGTCCGAACACCAAACAGATTCCAGAAAATTGTGCCACATGACAATGCTACCATTCTTTTATGCCGGCAATCTGCCCATGCTTCAATGGAGCGCAACTTGATGCTACCAACTAACGAGGTAATAGGAATTTCAATGAGCACATTTTTTTTTTCTCCAGTTAGTTATTATTTTAGAGGGCAAGATAAGAGCTCTTGATATAATTAATTGATATCATACCGTGATGTCGGATGAGGTGAGAATAGCAAAAAAAGAGCCTTGGAACTGTGAAGGTGACGAAAAAGCCTATAATTCAAGGATAAAAAGGTTAGGAAAAATATCTGAGTGGGAAATAGATGGATGAATGCTTTCAGTTCCCCCCCAATTGCATACCAATTGCTAGAAGCCTCCCTAAAGTTATGATATGGCTGTATTTGGCTATAAACAGAAGAATAGGAGCCACCTGAATCCAGAAATTTCTCAGTTAATTTCTAATTAAGAATGAATTTGCCATGAATTTTAAATGCAGTTTCCTTTCATGACACCTGAATTTTTAAGCCCGAGATGTTCCGACAAGAAAGAGGATGTGTACCTTGAGAGTCATCGATGGCTCACCCGAGAAGACTTCCTGCACAACCGAAATCGCAGCATTGGCCGTTGGCAGGATCAACCTGATGGCTCGAAGGACGTCTTCTTCCTTCAGCGTGTATCGTGGACGCCGCCTCCTCTCCTCCCACCTGCAGCTTCAATGCCTCAAAAAAATGATCTTGAAGTTGGAGGAGCATAGTAACAACAGTAGAAGAAAGAACCAAACCTTTCAGAGAATGCATCGTAAAAGAATGCCAATGCAAGAGCAAACAGACCCACATGGGAGACCGCAGAGACGAAGCTGATGGGATCATAAAAGGAATTATTAAATTAGTCTCTCTCCAAAACCATCTCACAAGAAGCCCAATTGAAGCAAGAAACAGTTGGGTTTGCATACTTGAAGCTGAGGTCCCTCGAGAAGCAGGACGACAGGAAGCATAGCGATCCAAATCCAAACCACAGACTGGACCTCGCGACATCCTTCCACATAACCAACTCAAAGACAGACTCGAAGACACCTCGCGGGGAACCCGCCTCGTACTCTCCCGCGGCCTCCGAGATCCGAGGCGCTGCAAAGAATCAGATTTTGGATCAACCCACCAGAATTCGCGATGAATCCAAATTACCCAACTGGAGATTTCACAAGGGCAATCAGGCGTTACTTTGATCGGGAGCGGTTGGCAATGCAACTGGAACCAAACTGAAGCTCTCAGTACTCACAGCAATGCAAGCACTCTTATCCTGCTGCTGCTTCTTCTTCCTCCTCCTCACCTTCCCGACCTCCTCCTCGAAGAAACCAAACTCCTCCTCCTCCTCCTTAGCGACCTTTGCCGGCCTTCCCCTCGGTCTCCGTGCGTTCCTCGGGGATGCGCAACCCATGAGGCCCACGTTGGCAGTGAGGGACCTTCCCTTGCTCTTGCTCCTCCTCCTCTTGGGGGCCGCTGCGGAGGGGTCGATGTTCTCAGCATCCGCAGCCCGCGATCTCGGGCGACGACGAGTAGGGGAGAGCAGGATGAGGTCCCTAAGGGGGAGGTGGTCTGGCAGCAGCTGCTGCTGCTGCTGCTGCTGAGGAGGAGGAGGAGGAAGAGGAGGGAAGTGAGGTTGCCTCTTCTCGTGGGACAAGGGGCAGGCGTGGGGCGAGCCTGGGTCGTCGTCTTCACGGCCGCGGGGGTCCCCGTGGGGTCGCACGAGGCAGAGGGTGGAGACCTTGCTGCGGCGCGAAGGCGGTGTCGAGACGGGAGGGGAAGGGGAGGAGTCCATGGTTGGTTGGTTGGTTGGTTGGTGGAGGGGGAAGTCAAGTTGGGAGATTGTTTGCAATCACTGGTGAGGGGAGCGGGTGTGAGATACGTAGTAGCCGTTGCGTAGATCATTTGTTTCTGACGTTTAAATTTTTGAATGCGGAGTGGTGGAGCCCGCAGCACTAACGGTCGAAAAAGGTGGGGAGTGTGCTGGTGGAAATGAATGGTGGGGATTGGTTGGTGGGCGTGAGAATGATGGATTTGGAAGGCGGGGATTGGAGGGGATGCCGCAGGGATTTAAACGGCGGTGGGTGGTGTTGGGACTGTTTAGTGGGTTTTCGACATTTTTTTTTTTTTTTTTGGGTCAGGGATGAAAACCATATAGTGATGTAAAGAATAAAATAGGAACCATCGAAATTACCGTGGGGAAGGTAAAAACGTCACAAAACTTTAACTTGAGTCTAGAACAACAAAAAGAAGTATCATCAACATGAAAATTAAGCAGTGATCGGAGGTTCAATTACCGCATCATGCTTGTAGATACAACGAGAAGTCTTAAAAAGCAGGGCACAGAAGATAACAATCCGGATACTTCTCGATCATAATAAACACAGTGTCACACATGTTCTCCAAACCAACCCCCTCGGGGGAACGACAATATCCCCCAATGTTAAGACCCGTGACATCAAAATACTTTAAGACGTTTAGGAGTTGGTTTAGACGTCTGGTCAGACGTCTGGAAATAAATTTTTGCGTGCGTACGACCGTGAGTCTGCGCGCGTGCAGCGCACACACTACACCCCAGCCACCCTCTTCTCTTTCTTCGTCCCCTCGCCAACCTACAGATGCTCTTCCCCCACACCTACAAATACCCCCGTCCTCTCCCTCACGCCACCCCACCCCATCCTTCTCCTCCTTCCTCCAGCGCGAGAGCGAGAGTGAGAGCGAGCACGGTGGCTGCTGCCAAGTGCAGCGGCGGAGAGGAGAGGGGCAGCGAGAGAAGGGAGGAGAGGAGAGAGCGCTAGCCGTGAGAGAGAGACCTTGCTGAAGTAGTTTGAGGTTGGTTGGTGTGCGCGCGGAGGAGCATCGTGCTAGGGAGATTTCCCCTGGTGCTGCTGCAGCTCGAGCAGCAAACGAGCAGCTGTGTGGCGAGGTCGCGCGCAACGGGAAGAAGACGAAGGAAGTTCTGATTTTGGGATTTTTTCCAGAATCAGACGTCTGGACCTACATCCAGACGACGTGGGCGACGTCTGGAGGGAGCTCCAGACGACTGAGAGGTACGTATTTCTTCCTCGCTTTCTTTTTGCGGATACGGCCATGCAGGCCATTCCGCCGAAGTTCTGTCTCTTGCCGTGTTGAGAGATTTTGCGTACGTGTGCAGGATTCACTTCGGAAAGGCGTGGGACACGCCCTCCCATGCGGTTCAGACGTCTAGACGAGTCACCAGACGACGGAGAGTGTCTCCAGACATCCAAAAAGATAGTCGAACGTCTGGAACTAGGTTTAGACGGTTCAGCAGGATCTCTGGACATCTGAAGAGTAGCGCAGAGTGAGGTATAACCTGGACCCCTTTTTAAGACGTCTGGAAGATGTTCCAGACGTCTGATTTGAGTCAGAGTTGTCATTTTTGACCCGTTTAGGATCCGTTCGAAGTCCGATTTCCGCGTTTAAGATCCTGTTCTTCTCAAAATAAGTTCCTCTACTTGTTCGAAATACTTTTATCCTATTCTGAGTGGTTTCTTGTGGTTGATCCTTGTGTTAGGACCTCATTCTGTTGCAGACTTGGGGGTTGCGGAGGCACGTGGATCTGCCGATCATGCTCCCATTACTCCTGATTTTGCGGGTAGAGTGGCTTCCCTTAGTTAATTACAAACATAAATGCATATCTGAAATAAATGACAGATCTTAGGGTATGGCATGAATCCTAGGACTTGAAAACTAGAGTGAATGATAGATCCTAGGGTATGGCATGAATCCTAGGACTAGAAATACTTGAACGATTGTATTAAATGCCTGAAATGCAGTCTTAAAATGAGTAGACAGAATAATAACAGCCTGTAATTGGATAACAGCTGTCTGTGAAATGTAGAGTACTGTTGTTAGTAGCTGCTACATGTAAATTCTGTTGGTTGAAAATTAATTACGAGATGCTTGTATATAAATTGGAAAAGAAAGATTGAATGTTGGAAACACCTACTATATGCAAATAAACCTGAATAATGAAACCTAGTATGGCTTGGCCTGAGGAAACATGAGCACGAACCCTACGGGGAATTAGGAGTAGAGCTCCTGGAAATAAATAGAATGGAACTGAAAAAGTGAATGGGAAGGTGTGTTGTCTCTTGGATACGAGGTACCAAAGAGAGCACATATTATCTCTTAGTGTAGAGTGGAGCTTGCCGCCCTCAGGTCGAGACCGGGGTGAGTTTGGCCACTTTACACCGACTTTCTGGCCCTCGCGTATACAATACTGGGGAGAGCTGCTAGTGTAGGGAGAGAGCTAGCCACCCCACGGGGCCCGGGGTTCAGCTAGTCGTCCTACACCAACTTGTTAGGCCCACTGGGCAAACAAGGGTAGTCAGGCGAGGGTGCACGGACTGTGGAGGGGCGAGTCTCCTGTTTGGTTACTATGGAGGGGCTGGACCCCTGTTACTAAGAGGGCTCTACCCTATACTGGTTTCGTGCTGTGCTTTGAGCGCACCCGTTAACGGAAACAACTGACCGCGTGCCAGTGCGGGGTAGCTACTCGTGCGTTTATCGCGCATGCCGTAGTCACCGTTACGTCTGTCAACGACCTTGGGGTGGTTGACTGAGGGTAGAATCACCATGAGGGACTCTCCCGGCCAGGAGAGCACCACGTGCTACTTCTACTCTTCGGAAAAGACTGTAATCAAGATTGTTCCCACGAGGAACATTCTAGATCAAGAGAAAGACCTGAGAAATAAACCAAGAAAAAGTAAAATAAAGAAAGAAATTAAAAACAACAGCTACTTGTCCACCTTTATTGTTTTCCTTAGCTAGCTGGTTTCCACTCTACTCAGCGTTTCGCTGACGTGTCATATTTACCACCTTTTTCAGGTCTAGGTGTTGAGCAGCCAGAGCCTACAACTGCGGAGGGTGCTAGGCCTAGTAAAGCCCAGTAGTTGTACTTTTGTTGTACCGTTTTCTGTAATAGTGAGTATCTGTTACACCTTTGTACTCTTTTATTGTAAACTTCATATTTCTGTACCTGTTTTTAATTCTCTACTGTTATGGTGGTGTGTACTGTAGTAGTTCTTTTCTTTACTGTTAGTTACTTGCATGGTGAATGTGGTTTATTTTACTACTTTTTTGTTACTTTCTCGTTGGACGACTGGGTCTTGTGATCAGTCGAGTCGGCCTGATTCTCGTGTCCTGTAGAGATTTGGGAACCGGGTCGTAACACCCAAGGAGAAAACAAAATCAACAACAAAACTAAAAACAAACCCAAAAATAATCGAAACAACAAAAAACCAAACAACAACGACCAAGGCTCGACCCTGGGAACACTCACCCACCCTTGGAATCAAAACGAAAGCCATCCAAGCTTAGGCCCGGCCGCAACACGTCAGCACGACATCGACGAATCCACGCTGATTGCCGGAATGCCCCACACACGCCGCAGAACCTCGACGAAGCACCAACGTGCCACCGCAAGTCACCCATCGCCGAACGCCCCACGTAATGTCGTCAAATTTCGACGAAGCACCCATACGCTGCCGTTGGACGCCAGTCGTCACAAAATGCCTAAGAACGACCTCCTCTCCTATTACGACCCAGTTCCCGGATCCCTACAGGATCCGAGACCAGCTCGCCTCGACTAATCCCAAGACCCAGACGTCCAATAAAAAATAACCAAAAAGCAGGAAAGTAAACCACATTCACACATGCAATATAACTAAGTATTAAAAACGTACAAAGGAGTAAAGGAAAGTAAAACTGTTATTCCATTACATACCACCACAACAATAGAAAATAAAAAAGCGAAAGTAACAGTAACAAGAATGGTAGATAAAAGTCTGAACTCACTACAACAGTAAGGGGAAACAACGAGAAAGTGTTGAAAACTACGGCTGGGCTCGACTGGGCCCAGCACCCTCTACAGCTGAAAGCTCGGGTTGCTCAACTCCTAGACCTAAACAGTGTTATGAAAAAGACAGAGTCAGCGAACGTTGAGTAGAGTTGTATCTATACTATTTAAGCAGTAAAAGCAACAGGTTTACTTCTCTTTTCTAGTTATTTTATTTTATATGCATTTCCTTTTAACCAATTTTCCTTAAACTTTCAGATATTCTTGATCTCGCATGTTCCTCGTAGGAATGATCTTGATTGCAGTCTTTTTCGAAGAGTATAAGGTACACGTGGTGCTCTCCTGGTCGGGAGAGTCCCCCATGGTAGTTCTATACCCAGTCAACCACCCCGAGGTCACTGTCCAGACGTAGCGGTGATTACGGCATGCGTGATAAACGCACGGGTAGCTACTACACACTGGCACGCGGCCAGTCATTTCCACTAGCGGGTACGCCCAAAGTACAGCACGGAACAGTATAGGGCCTAGCCCTCTCAGAAATAGGGATCACTCCCCTCAGAACCAAACAGGGGTCGCACCCCTTCACAGTTCGCGCACCCTCGTCTGACTATCCCGATTTGCCAAGAGGGCCTAACAAGTCAGTGTAGGGTGGCTAGCTGAACCCTGGGCCCCATGAGGTGGCTAGCTCCCTCCCTACACCAGTAGCTCGCCTCAATACCGCGTACATGAGGGCCAACATAAGTCGGTGTAGAGTGACCAATCCTAATCTCGGGTCTCAACCCAAGGGCAGCTAGCTTCACTTTACATAAAAAGGGGACAGTCTCTTTCCTTGGTACCACGTACTCAAGGGCCAACACACTTCCCCTCTACATTCCAGATTTTCAATCTAACCACAGGAGCTCTACTGCTAATTCCCCCGTAGGGTTCATGCTCATGTTCACCACATTATTCCGATCCAGATTCCACCATTCACAATTCAATTCTCGTTTATATACAGGCAGCTCGTATTTCCACAATTCAATACATGCAACTGATGAGTTCACAGGTAATTGTTCATTTATCTCAAGCAGCTCATATTCTAACAGGCAGCTCACAGCCATATTACAGGCAATTGCTAGCAGTTTAACTTAATCATGCATACAAATACAATCATGCAGTACAATTGGTTCATTCATTTCTCTATCCTAGGGTTCATGCTACATCTTAGGGGTTCCAGTTGGCTAATTCCACAGGCACATTCTTATTTAATATGATTAACAGAAGTAGACCACTCTACCAGACAATCCGGGAGTAATAGGGGCTCGAACCGCAGACCCAGGCATCTCTGCGAGCCCCAAACATGCAGCAAGCCGAAACCCTATACCAGGGAATACATCACAAAAAGAAGGTTCAGAACAGTGTACAAAGGTTTCTAGTACATAGAGAAACTCGTAAGGGAACTACAGATACTTCGTTTGCATAAAACAGATCCCGATCGAACCCCAAATGGGTCAAAAACGTGTTTACTGAAAAAAATCAAATGTCTGGGAACAAGTCCAGATGTCTTAAAAGATACAGAACCTCACCTCAAGTCCCTGCGGTGTTCTCAGACGTCCAGGACTCCTCTGCGATCGTCTGAAGGTAGGTCCAGACGTCAGACCACTACTCCGATCGTCTAGAAGCACCTTCGGTCGTCTAGTGAGCTGATCAGACATCCGAAAGTATGTGGGAGGGCATTCTGCACTCCTTCCCAAGGCTGCTCCTGCGTACAACAATTGCAGCCACCTAAATCAAGCGTAACAAATCTTCTGCGGTGCGGCTTGCATGGCCGTAACCGCAAAAAGAACGTACCTTCGCGATAAAGGAGCTTTCAGACGTCTGGTCTTGACTGCAGACGTCCAGATGCTCTAACAGTCGTCCAGACTTCTCTCCAATCGTCTGATACTGGAAATTTTCCAGTATTAGAACTCGCTCCCAGCACTCTCCGCCATGCTTCTCCTCGCTCCTCCGCAGCTCCAGCTGCTGCAGGTGGTCGAGGATGCCTCTCCGGAGGTCTCTCCTCCTCCCGCACGCGCCCGTAGTGGTCGTGCAAGCTCTGGCCACAGAGAGAGAAAAGGTCCTGCGTGCTGCGCGCGCGCAGAGCGCAGTACGCGTACAGAAATTTCATTTTCAGACGTCCGAGAAAGGGTCCAGACGTCTTAAAAGGCTAAAAATGGGATGGGTTTTTACATCATAACAAACTTAAAGGAAGTTTTGTCCCCGAAACTTGAACTAGCTAGGGTGCGGAAAAGAAACATAAAACACATAACAAACTTAAAGAGGACCAAAGTAGGTCCGAAAAGACGTACCCTCAAAAAACTCCAGGTACCGCTCTCGCATCGCCGCCTCAAGCTCCCAGGTAGCCTCCTCGTACCGCTGGCTTCTCCATAGGACCTTCGCTAGTGGTACCTGCTTCCATCTGAGACTCCGAACGACTCTGTCTAGTATCTGCACTGGTCTCTCGGTATAGGTCAGGTCGTCACCCACCTTGACGCTCTCGTGGCTCAGAACGTGACTGGGATCGACGACGTACTTCCTGAGGTTGGACACATGGAATACATCGCGCACTCCAGAAAGCTGTGGAGGAAGGGTAAGTCAGAAAGCAACGGGTCCTACCTGCTCCAGGACCTCAAAGGGCCCCACAAACCTCGGCGCAAGCTTCCCTTTCACCCCAAAATGCTGTAGGCCCTTCATGGGAGAAACGCAGAGAAAGATGTGATCCCCAACCTTGAACTGCACCTCTTTGCATTTCCGATCAGCATAACTCCTCTGCGGAGTCGTCTGTGAATCTACTCTATCACCTCTTGACTCTGCCAGATCAGCCTGGGGCCAACCTTCCACTTGTTCCCCACCTCGACCCAACTCAAGGGTGCAGTATACCTCCGTCTGTACAGAGCCTCGTAAGGTGCCATGCCAATGCTCAAGTGATAACTGTTATTGTATGCAAACTCTCCCAGGGGTAAATGCTCCTCCCAGGAGCCTCTCCAGTCAAGTACACAGGCGTGCAAAAGGTCCTCAAGTGTCTGTATGGTGCACTCTGACTGTCAGTCCGTCTAGGGGTGGTACACGGTACTGAACCTCAATCGTGTCCCCAAAGCCTGCTGAAACTCAACCCAGAATTGGGAAGTAAAACAGGTATCCCTGTTGGATACAATCTCACGCGGAACTCCATGCAGGCGTACCACATCGCAAATGTACCTCTCTACCAACTGTGCCGGTCCCAAGGTGACTTGGATCAACAGGAAACGCACCGTCTTCATCAACCTGTCCACTATCACCCAGACTGCGTCGTGTCCTCGTTGGGTAACAGGTAGACCCACCACCAAGTCCATGGTAATGCTCTCTCACTTCCACTCTGGCACAGGAAGTGGCTGCAACGGCCCAGCAGGCCTTTAGTGCTCGGCCTTCACCTACAGACACACTAAACATTGCTGCACGAACTCACCACATCCCGCTTCATCCCTCTCCACCAAAAGTCGCGTCTCAAATCATGATACATCTTTGTGTTCCAAGGATGTATGGTGAACCTGGACTTGTGTGCCTCCGTCAAGAGCTCTCTCAACAACTCCTCATCCTTGGGAATGCATAAGCATGCCCTCATGCGCAGCACCTCGTCTGTAAAAGAAAAGTCTCCTGGGTCCCCTGACAGCACTCTGTCCTTTAGCGTCTGTAAGTACGGATCTGTCATCTGCCCTGCGATGATGCGGTCTATCAGCTCTGGTCGCGTCTGCCGCGTCACTGTCACTGCCCCACAATACCCCTATGACTCCCAGGGTCACCAACTGCCCAACTCCTCCATAAGTCTCCAACTCTGTACCTGTAGATTGGCCAAGTGGGCGGGCGCCTTCCGGCTCAAGGTATCAGCCACCACATTGGCCTTCCCTGGATGGTAGGAGATGCTGCAGTCATAGTCCTTCAGGAGCTCTAACCAACGTCTCTATCTCATGTTAAGCTCCTTCTGGTCTAACAAGTACCTGAGGCTCTTATGATCTGTGAAAATTTCAAAAGTCTCACCGTAAAGGTCGTGCCTCCATGTCTTCAGTGCGAAGACAACAGCTGCCAGCTCTAAGTCATGGGTAGGGTAGCTATGCTCATGGGACTTCAGTTGCCACGAAGCGAAAGCGACAACATGACCCCGTTGCATGAGCATACTCCCTAACCCCTGCAACGAAGAGTCTGTGTAGACCACAAAACCGTCACTGCTGACCGGGATGGTGAGCACAGGAGCTAAAGTCAGTCTCTCCTTCAACTCCTGAAAGCATGCCTCACATGCATCTGTCCAGGCAAAGGGCACGTCCTTCCGAGTTAGCTGGGTCATAGGATGCGCAATCTGCGAGAATCCTCTGATAAACTACCGATAATAACCTACCAATCCCAAAAAGCTGCATATCTCTGTCACTGTACGTGGCCTCTCCCACCTGAGTACGGCCTCAACCTTGGCTGGGTCCACAGCCAAACCATTCCCTAAGATCACGTGGCCTAAGAAAGTCACCTGCCTCAACCAAAACTCGCACTTGTTGTACTTAGCATACAACCTACGTCACCTCAAAGTGTCTAGAATCATCTGTAGATGCTGCCCGTGCTGTGCCTGATCCCGCGAGTAAACGAGTACATTGTCGATGAATACTACCACAAACTGGTCCAAGTACGGCCAGAAAACCCGGTTCATCAAATCCATAAAAGCAGCGGGGGCGTTGGTCAGTCCAAACAGCATGACCGAGAACTCGTAGTGCCCGTATCGGGTGTAGAAAGCAGTCTTGGAGACGTCGATCTCCCTAATCCTCAACTGGTGGTAGCTTGACCTCAGATCTATCTTGGATAACATTGTGGCATCTCACAACTAGTCAAAAAGGTCATCAATCCTCGGCAACGGATACTTATTCTTGATGGTGACCCTATTTAGCTGTCGGTAGTTAACACAAAGTCGCAGGGTACCATCCTTTTTCACAAACAACACAAGGGCTCCCCATGGGGATGCGCTGGGCCTCACAAAGTCCTTCTCCAGCAGGTCATGTAGCTATAATTTGAGCTCTCGCAACTCAAGTGGTGTCATTCAGTACGGTGCAGTAGAAATGGGGCTGGTCCCCGATACTAGTGAAATCTCAAACTCGATCTCATGCTCGGGCAGTAGTCCTCCCAGCTCCTCTGGAAACATGTTGGGGTACTCACAAACCACTGGAATGCTTTGAAAGTCAGCCACGAGGTTAAGCTCTTCCACTACACAAGCTAAAAAGCCCTCACACTCTTGGCTCAAAAGTCTCGCTGCCCGAAGCGCAGAGATGCATCTGAAACCTTCGTCCACCGGCTGTCTGTGAAACTCAAAGGGAGGCAACTCCGGTATGGAGAAGACAATCTTTCTCCCGAAATAGTCCACCAAGGCATGGCAGGCGGACAGCCAGTCCATCCCTAGAATCATGCCAAAATCCTCCATCGGTATCACAATCAGGTCAACGGGGAGGTTGTGTCCCCCTATACTGACCTCGCAATCTGTGTAGATCTCCTCAGCTACAAACAACTGGCCACTTGGGCCTCTGATCACAAACGGATCCTCTAACAGCACACTGTCTTATCCCAAACTGACAGCAAAACTCACAGCAACAAAAGAGTGTGTAGCGCCGAAATCAAAAAGTACGTACACTAATTTGCTAGAAACGGTAACCATACCTGCCACCACTAAACCGGAAGCCCTGGCGTCTCTGTATTGGTGCTAGAGCACCACGATCATTTGTTTTGATGATAACAAAACACGTGTTATTTAACATTTTCACTTGGAGTCTTAGATTTCAGGTCAATTGCAAATGTAGACGTGATTAGACGGAATTCGAGCTCGCATCCAGGATGGATTGGAAGAGCTTGATGGAGAACAGAGGAGATTCGCGAGGAGTGATAGATTGAAGATGGAAGGACAAGAAGAATAGGATAGAATTCTATTTATTCCATTCATGTACTTTTGTCTTTATCTTCTTATTCTTTATTTCCCTAGAACATTATGTTAAAGAGCCTCAAAGTACCCTAACAGTAGTCCTAGGAACACCGGCACAACCCTAGGATACTTAGGTTTTCTGTAGAGAACTTAGAAAACCAATATAGGGTTCAAACAGCATTTCCAGACGTCTAATTCCCAAATCAGACGTCTAATAATGTGTTTTAAGACGTCTGACTGTTGATTCAGACGTTTGATAACATTTAGGCTGGACATAGTTAGTTCTGTCTGATGAAATCAGGCGTCCAGACCTTAGACCAGACGTCTTAGGAGACGTCTGATGACTTTGCCAGACGTCCAATTAGTGGACTGTTGGCTCTCTTAGCATACACTCAAGGATATGACCGTTAGAGCCTTATCAGATGTCCTTAAGCCCTTCCAGACGTCTGATAATTAACCGTTTTGCCTCAACTGACCCGAAAATCTCTTCTCAGAGATTTTCTAGCCGTTGCAAATCCATTCCCACGAAAAAGTAGGTTTCCAGACGTCCAGACATAGTGCCAGACGTCCTGTATGTCGTCTGATGGACTTGCACAAGAACCCTGTTTAGATCTGATTCAAGTTAGGAAGGAACCCGCACGAAATCAGACGTCTGACCTTGAAATCAGACGTCTTAAAGTGGTCTTCCAGACGTCTGATGCCAGAATGAGACGTCTGATAACCCTGTCAGTGCAATGATTGTTCCTGATTTCGGGTTGATTCACTTGGACGTTGCACCCAACGGCTATGGAGCCTTTCCTAAGCCATCCAAAGCCTTCCTAAGGCCTCTATAAATAGAGGGGAACCTCTTGCACACAAACACACACCAAGAAACACAAGACACACCCAAGCAACATACTTTCTACCATTTTGTGTCTCTCTTGCTCTCAAAGCTCAAGTTCTACATCTTAAGAGCATCAAGCTTTGCGCACCCGCTCTCCAGCCATAGTTCACGAGAGCGACGTAGCGTCGTCGTGTTGTTCACGCATCCGCGTCGCAGACGCACTCCTTGCAAAGGGGAGTTTTCTTAATTCCTATAGAAGCTTAAGTTAAAATTACTTTGTTGGCTCTATAGGATTGTTGTTTATTTTATCTTTGTTATTTGGTTGGGTATTCGCTTTGCGAATTCCCGTCTCCTTCGTGGGACAAAATCCTTCTCATGGAGAGAAGGGGTTGAGGAACGCTACCCTCGCACTTGTAGCGTGGTTGTAATTGAGGTTGAATCACCCTCGTTTAAAGTGATTCGTTTAGGGGATTTTGATCAACTTGGTTGATCGAAAAATCCTAACTCGAGAGGGTTAGGTGGTGGTTTTCACCCGGTTTGGATTTCCACCTAAAAATCCTTGTGTACTTTGTGTGATTGTTTGTATTTCAATTCCGCATTTTTTACATCACGCTGATCTCACCCCCTCCGAGTAGGAAATTACACTGTGTCAGGGCGTTGATACGTCCCTCAACCCTCAGTGCAGACGAAGCAGCTACACTCTACGTCGGGCGAGCAACTGCTGGTCGATACCCTCCTCATGACTGCTGCCCTCCCCCACGCGCTTGGGGACCACAACCACCAACTCGGCCTCCAGCACTCGGTGCGAGGAGCATCTGCTATGGTTCAGACCTAGATGGGCAGTCCCTCCTGATGTGGCCCGGCTGGCCACACTGGTAGCAGAGGGGAACTCGACTCCCTCCCTCGGTAGGTCCCTACAGACGGCTGGGCGGGGGCCCAGTGCTGGCAGCTGGCCCCTGTCTACGGCCCCCAAAGGCCACTGATGGCCCCGCAAAACGAGATAGCTCTCCTGCAGGTGCCGCGTGCCTTCTCTCTCGACGGCCCTGAGAGTACTCTGGCTGGTAAGGCCTCTTCCATCCGCTGTCGGTGTCTCGTAAGGCCGGGTTGGTCTCCTCGTAGGTCATGGCTGCCTCCACCACTCTCGAGAAGGTGGGAAGCTTCAAGGGTTTGACATACCCACGAATAACAGGTCGGAGCCCCTCAGTTGTTAAGACCCGTTCTGTTTTAAGCCTTTTAACACGTCTGGACTATTGGTCAGACGTCTGATCAGACGTCTGGACTGTCGGTCACCTTCCCAGATGTCTGGAAATCAAAATTTTTTGGTACGAGCTCGCGTCTGTGGTGGGTTAGGGTTTTGCTGGAGGAGGGGAGAGAGAGAAGAAGGGAAGGAAAATAAGAGGGTACTGTTTGTACGTGGGCTGCGTGCAAACAGTACCCTCTTGTTTTCCTTCCCTTCTTCTCTCTCTCCCCTCCTCCAGCAAAACCCTAACCCACCACCTTATAAAACCCCCCTTCCTCCTCTCTCGTTCCCCTCACTTCACAACCTCTAGCCACTTCTTCCCTTCCTCACCACTCCAGCGCAAGCGAAAGAGCGCGAGAGCAGCGTGAGAAGAGGAGGAGGAGAGTGAGCTCGCGAGCTCGTGTGGGAGCTCACCGGAGGGCGCACGGCTGGAGCGGCATGTGCGAGAGGAGGAGGTGTGCGTCGGGAAGTCATCCCCGACACTACTGCAGCCGAAGCTACAGGCGAGGAGGCGAGCCGCAGCCACGCGCGGCGTGAGCGAACGGGAGTATGTTCTGGTTCTGGGTTTTTCCCAGAATCGGACGTCTAGAGTGACGTCCATACGATAGAGCGGACGTCTGGAGGTGGTTCCAGACGCCTGAGGAGAGAGCTTCGTGAAGGTACGTCCTCTTTGCGGATATGGCCATGCAGGCCGCTCCGCAGGTACCATTTTGCGTGGATATTTTGAGAAGATTTGGTCATCGCGTGCAGGATTTGCTTCGGGAAGGCACGGGACACGCCCTCCCACGCATTTTCGATGTCTGGGCGGCTTACCAGACAGCTGGAAGTACTTCCAGACGTCCGGAGAGGTGGTCGGACGACTGAAGCTGAGTCCAGACGATTCAGAAGATTTCCTGGACGTCTGGGGTGAACGTAGAGCTTGAGGTGCGTTTCTGGACACTTTTAAGACGTTTGGAAGTCGTTCCAGACGTCTGATTTTGAGTTAGTAATCTTATTTTGACCTGTTTAGGGTCCGTTTGAGGTCCGTTTTACGCAAATAAGATACCAGTGTTTTCCTTGCGAGTTTCTCTACTTGTTAGAAGGCTTTCTATACTGTTCTGAAAGTTTCGTTATGATTGCTCCTTGTTATAGGACTTCGTTCCGTTGCAGGTTTGGGGCTTGCTGAGGCACGTGAGCCTGCCGTTCAAGCCCCCATTACTCCTGGGTTGACTGGTAGAGTGGCTTCCCCTAATTTAACTATAAACCTAAATGTATGCATGGAATGAATGATTAGAACCTAGGATATGGCATGAATCCTAGGACAAGAAATACTTGAAATGTCTGTATGTGTGATTGAATTGCAGTCTTGAATAAGTAGACAAAAATGTTAAACAACTACCTGTAAATGAACCAAAGTTTCTTGTGAATTATGAATTACCTGTGCTAGTTAGCAGTTGCATGTAACCTTCTTGCTATATGCATTGAATGATATAATACGAGCTGCATGTGTATACTCTGAGAATGGAAATGTGAATAATAGAAATACGAGCTGCATGTGTACAACCTGAGAATGGAAATGTGAATGATAGAAATACGAGCTGCATGTTTATAACCTGAGAATGGAAATGTGAATGATGAAACCTGGTATGGAATGGCATGAGAAATATGAGAATGAACCCTACGGGGAATTAAGAGTAGAGCTCCTGGAAATGAATGGAATGGATCTGGGAATGTGAGTGGGGAAATGTGCTGGCCCTTGAGTATGTAGTACCAAGGAGAGCGACTGTCCCCTGTTTAGTGTAGAGTGGAGCAAGCTGCCCTTGGGTTGGGACCCGAGGTTAGGATTGACCACTCTTCACCAACTTCTTGGCCCTCGTGTACACTGTATCGGGGAGAGCTACTAGTGTAGGGAGAGAGCTAGCCACCATAGGGGGCCCAGGGTTCAGCTAGCCACCCTACACCGACTTATTTGGCCCACTGGGCAAACCAGGGTAGTCAGGCGAGGGTGCACGGACTGTGGAGGGGTGAGACCCCTATTTGGTTCTTAGAGGCTAGACCCCCGTTACTGAGAGGGCTAAGTAATATACTGTTCCGTACTGTACTTTGGGTGCACCCGTTAGTAGGAACAATTGACCGCGTGCCAGTGAGGGGTAGCTACCCGTGCGTTTCTCGCACGTGCCATAGTCACCGTTACGTCTGCTCGTGACCTTGGGGTGGTTGACTGGGTGTAGGACCACCACGAAGGACTCTCCCGGCCAGGAGAGCACCACATGTGACTTCTACTCTTCGGAAAAGACGGCAATCAAGATCGTTCCCACGAGGAACATTCGAAATCAAGAAAGAGATCTAATAAATAAACCAAGTGGTGAAGAAGAATAATTAGTTAAAGAAAGTACTTGAAAAACAATAGCTACCTGTCCACTTTTACTACTTTACTTAGTTGTTGCCACTCTACTCAGCGTTCGCCGACGTTGTGTACTCATAACCCCTTTTCAGGTCCAGGTGTTGAGCAGCCCGAGTCTACGACTGCAGAGGGTACTGGGCCCACTAGAGCCCAGTAGCAGTAGCTTCTTTGTTGCACTTCTTTTGTAGTAATGAGTTTAGACTCTTGTACCTTTATGTTGTGTACCTTGATGAGAACCTCGTCATAAACCCTAAACTAGCACCATCTAACCCAGATTTGCAAGAAAAAGCTCCTACATAACTATAGAAAGGCTTGACTCAGAGAAATTCTGAGTTTGTGAAGAAAACAGAAACTAAGGGGTAAAAATGCAATTTCACCAACTCAATCTGAAAATAGGATAACTCAGGGCCCAAACATAGGTCAAACCAACCTAATAAGAGGAAAAGTGGGATGAATTGATCCAATAAGGGCTACAACAACTCCAAGGAATTAAATGACATCCTCTAACCCTAAGAATAGACCCACTTCAATTCACGAGGTTCGAGGAAAAGAAAAAAATTGACTAAATCCTCTAAAATTCATAGAAAAATAATTTCTAAGGTTTAGATCCTTCAATTTGGCCTTAGGAACCTATTTTGACCTACATTGAGAACCATGCCCAATTAATGACTTAATTTGGGTTTTTTCATAAATTGACCTATCAAACAAGGTCTGATCCAGAAATAAAATTCACCATCTGAATCCTTAGGTCCTAGTTTGTCATGTAAAAAAACTTGAACCTAAGAAGAGACCTTCTTGACCAACTTTACATTTTGGTCCTCATCTATTACTTTTTGGCCCTCAACTTTTGAAACCCTCGCATTTTGACACCTAATTCTTCTTCGTTCTTTGCATTTGGGTCCTCCCTGCAAAACCCTGAGCAGCGCCACGCTCCGGCGACCTTGCGCGGAGCATGGCGCCGCGCAGGGTGAGGGAGGCCCTTTGCCAAGACAGCCAGGGGTTCCCTACAACGTCTGCTGTCGCAGGGACACCTCCATGGTCTCTGCGGCTGGCCATACCTCCCGTGCAAACGCACGGAAGGTATGGGTCTTCATCTCCGGCGTCCTCCGGAGAGGGAGGCATGTCGCCTCCCTCCGCCCTCCTCTCTGATTTCGCCTCTATAAAAGCCGCCTCCCTCTGCCGCACTTAGTAGCTCGAATCTGACGGAGAAACACCCCCCCTCCTTCCTCTCTTCCCACTCCGGCAGAAGCCCTGCAGCTCCGGCGGTTCTTCCTCCTCCTCCTCGTCGCTCTGCCGCATTACCAGCAACAGAGCCGCCTTCGCCTGCTCTTCCCGCGCCGCGCCGTACCCAGCGCACG
Organism: Thalassia testudinum; assembly: GCA_037157565.1. Taxonomy (NCBI): domain Eukaryota; kingdom Viridiplantae; phylum Streptophyta; class Magnoliopsida; order Alismatales; family Hydrocharitaceae; genus Thalassia; species Thalassia testudinum. Next base: position 21,765,241 of record JAZHRO010000013.1, read on the forward strand.
CTCTCCCGCTCTCTCCTCGCCGCCGCCCCCTCTCTCTGGGCATCTTCTCCGGCGACAGTCGATACGACTGTCGCCCTGCTCCGTTCCCCTCTCGTCCCTCCAAGTAGGTACAGTTCTTTCCTTTCCTCCGCTCTTTCTTTTCCCTACTTCAATTTGCTCAACAACCCTTCGACCGCACCTAATCACCCTCACCTTCTCCATCTCCGGCCAACCTCCGGCGACTCGCTCCCATCATTCCACCACCCCACACGACTCGCCGACCGACCCAAAACCTCCGCCTCTTCACACTGAACCACTTCCACCCCTTCACTCCATGTCGTTCGCTGCCTAAAGACCCCCCGAACAAACCCATTCCCCCAGCCACAGTCCGACCTAGGGCAGCCCTTGCACACCACCCCACGCCTCGCCACCACCTGCACGAGCTTCGCCGCACTCTGGCGAAGCTCCCTGCACCTTCTGACTAGGCCGAGAGGCCGTATTGCTGTGAACAGGTCACCCGCACTCCGCCACCATTGCTGAGCAGGTGGAGCTTCTTCCGCCTGCAGCTGTAGCCTCGCTTCACCCAGGTCTGACTCGCCAGGACGCGCGGTTCACCCTCACGCACCTGCCCAGGCCTGCAGCTGGGGTGAGAGCCCCGTGCACAGCCGCGATTGCCTGCAGCTTTCTCAGCTGCAGGCGCCCAATTGGGGTGGGACATTTGGTCCCACCTCGGAAGACTCTGAAGCAGCGCACCCGCATAAATGCAAAAAGTGTTATAGGCTTATCGCCTCAGCACACGGGGTGAGGTCCCTCTCACCCGCTCACCCGGCCTCGTCCGCGACCACCCCCCGCGGACCTGGCCCGACCCGTTTACCCGACCTGCACTCCTCGCCCACCACCGCACGCCGGTGGGCCTGGACCCGGGCGTGACTAGTACCCGAATACCCGGCAGCTCTGGGAGAGCTATCCTATGAGTGAATTCTGAGAGAGAGACGCGGGGGAGGGTAGAGTAGGTTTTTGCCCTGACCCAACTGTGAGTGTGCAGGCACAGAAGAAGAAGAAGAGAAGGCAGACCGCAGAGGAAGAAGAAAGAAGAGAAAGAAGGAAGGAGCAGCCAGAGCCGTGGCTGCTTGAAGCAAAGCAGAAGAAAGGCAAAGAAGAAGAAGAAAGAAGGAAGGAGGATGCACTGTAGCAAAGGCTACTTAAGTCGTCTGATTGAAAAATCAGACGACGCCCAGAAGAACAGAAGAAAGAAGACAAAGAAGAGAGAAGCAGAACACGAGGAGAAAGAGAAGAAGCTTGGAAGAAAAAGAAAGAAGGAAGAAGACTGAAGAACCAAAGAGAAGAGAAGAGAAGAAGACAAAGACAAGAGAAAGAAGAGAAGAACAAAAAGCCAACAAGACAAATCCCTCTCGCTTTCTTTCTTTCATTTTTGTAATAGAAACTTTGTACTTCTAGAATACAGTTTGCTCCCTCAGTTCGACCTCGGGAAAACTTTTATTTTTCGAGTAACAAATTGTATTAAACTGGTAACCGCTCCCCTATACTATACTACGACGAAATATTAGAAATATTAGAACTATAGACGAGAGTAGAAGTTATAGAAGTTCTATTTGTAAGTTTCTAATAATCTCTCCTCTCTTGTGCAGGTTCAGGAACAAAAAGACGTAGTCGCACCACAGCCACTCCAAGGACAGGTAACTTCCTATTAAATCCTAAAAGTTTAAAAACAAAGAAAAGAAATAGGCATAACCTGTCTTTTATACATAGTAATAGCTGCATGCTCTCTGAACCACTATTCCTGCACACAATTTTAAAGGTAACTAAGGGCTAACACATCATTGCCTGAGCCCTAATTACCCAAACAAGGAGTTAAATGGAACAAGTAGAGCCAACATAAGGTCAAACATTAGGATTTCAGAGACACACCCCCTAATTAAGAATTGAGGAAATCCAAAAGAGGTGTGCCCAAGCTATTGATTGAAAATAATTAATAGGAAAAATCCTAAAACAATTGGCTCTCTCTAAACACTTGAACCCTAAAACACAAGGCCTAAATTCTCATTGGAACCACTGAGTGAAGTTGTCCCCTAGGGTCAACCAACCTTCAAATTAGGCCACCTTGTTCACAAAAGCACCTAAGAGTTCAAGTGAAACCCTAAGCACCTTGATCTTAAAGTAAAAAAGGTAAACTTAAGAGGTCAAGATCCCCATTCTGGTCTACCTGGAACCGCAGTGACAAGAGAGGTCGGGTGGGGGAAACCTTGTAACCCGTGGGGACGCTCTACCGTGTAGGGGTCTTCCCGGGACTTACCCTCTCTGGCTGCCCAGGTAATTCTCAAGTGGACGATCTTTCTGATCAAGGGGTCCATCTACCCCGCACCTCTATAGTCACCCAACACATTTTTTGGGTGTCTTGATTGGGTCCAGCACATTCTAAGCTCCTCTATTCCAACAGTGCATGAACGGTAGGAGATCCTTAAGACCACCCTTAAGATCTCCTTTAGGAATTCACTCTCGTCAAGGCCAAGCCTCGACGCCCGTGTTTGAACAACAACCCTACCCCATCATTCTCTCATCTGATTCTGAAACAAACTCTTCTTCTTCCCCCATCATGGCTCAATCTGTTGAGGAAGAAAATAATATGGAGCACTAGCTCCAGCGACTCAACGACCTCTTCCAAAACTTTGTGCACCCACCGCAGCGTCCTATGATGCGGGACCATTATAATCCAACTGCGGTGGCCATCGAGCCTCGAGTCAGAATCCCGACTGGAGGACCTGATTCCGAATTAAAGCCCAACATGATTCATGCTATACCTAAATTCCATGGGCTTAATTCCGAAGATCCCTTCCAGCACATCAAACAGTTAAAGCATCTGGCCCAAACTTTTGGGTCAGACGCACAAAATCGGGATATTCTTCTCATGAAGATGTTCTCCTTTTCTCTTATGGACAAGGCCGCTCATTGGTATCAAACTCAGACCTGGCCAATCAACACTTGGGAAGAACTTCAGTCCGAGTTTTTGAAAAAGTTCTTCCCCGTTGGTTGGACCAACGCCTTGCGCCATCAGATTACGCACTTCACTCAACAAACAGGGGAACCTCTCCATTAGGCATGGGATCGTTTTCAAGATATCATGAGAAAGTGCCCCCATCACGGAGTTCCTAAATGAGAACAGGTCCAATCTTTTTACCAGGGACTCCGTGAGGATATCCGTCTTTTCGTCAATGCAACTTGCAAAGGAAATATCATGGGTCAGCATGAGGACACCGTGTGAGAGATTCTCGAAAACATGTGCGAGAACTCCATCAATAATGACTCCATGGGATTATTCGACAGGACGAATACCCGCGCATCGACGAATCTTAGGGGAGCACATGAGTCGCAGGGCCTGTCCACATCAGTCAACCTGGAATTAATGGCCAGTCGATTAGACAAGGTCTCGATTATTGAAAAGAAGGTGGATGAGCTGACTCAGCACCTGCAGCGAGCCACCTCTGCGCATAACCTCTTTGCACAGCCTCCTTCCACATGGGAAACTGTGTAAAACATTCTCCATCGATCCTCACCTAGGATGGATCCATCATCCGAATCTTTGACTGGAGGTCCTTCCGATTCTTTCTACACCAGCCCGGGAAATACCATCCCCTCTTTCTCTGACTCTCTGGAGGTTCCTAGACCTGCGAGGACCTCAACGCCATCCAGAACGACCCATTCTCCAACACCTATAACCCTGGATGGCGAAACCATCCCAACTTTCAGTGGACGGGAAATTCCCAAACCCAAAGACCACCCTTTCAACCCCGCCCACAACAACCCCCTCGTCCTTACCAGCCGCCTTAGCCTCGGCCCAACCCTACTTATCCATCAGGGCCAAATCAGGATCAAATGTCCCTTATCCTTCAAACTTTGGCTGACATTCAGAGAGCGAATGCGGCTATTCAAAAGCAACACAAGGACGAACTTACAGAGGTCCGAAACCAATTGGCCCAATTGGCAAACTCTCGCCAGCCAGGCACTCTTCCTTCCCAACCTCTTCCTAATCCAAATAACGTGCCAACCCAGCGGCGCGTTATGAACCCAAACCTGGGCCATGCCCATGTGATTTATCAGGCCCCCTCTATTCCTTCACCTGACGGGATAGAGGCCTCCACTTCTTTTGTAGGTTACCAGCAGCAACCTATCCTACCCAATCCCAACCAAAACCAGGCAGGACTTAATTCCGTAACAACCCGTAGTGGTAAGGAAACCCAAGACCCACCTCATACAAACCACTCCAAGCCTGGTAGTGATCCCAAGCATAGGACAGTAATCCAGGACGTTCCTACCCCTATCCCAGATCCAAGACATGGACCTATCCTAGGAGAACCAACTAAGATCCCGTTTCCCGAGGCCTTGACCAAGGGAAAGAAGACCACCAAGCCCGTGGCACTTGAGGAGGACCTGGTCAAGCTCTTTGAGCAGGTCCACATAAACATCCCCTTGATGGATGCAATCCGCCACGTACCGGCTTACGCACGATTTTTAAAGAATGTGTGTACACCCCAGCGTAAGCTGCGAACCAAGAGTGGAAGTCAAATTGTTCTGTCAGAGCAAGCCAGCTCTGTAATTCTCAGTAGACTCCCACCCAAGGCTAAAGATCCTGGTACTCCCCTGATTTCCTGCAAGATAGGTGATACCCAATTTGATAGAGCTTTGCTAGACTTGGGTACATCCATAAATCTGATACCCACATCCTTACTTGACCATCTAGAAGAATCTGAGCTAAAACCAACCGAGGTGACATTACAATTAGCAGATCGATCTATAAAGTCGCCAAAAGGGATTCTCGAGGATGTTATTGTAAGAGTATGGGATTTCTATTTCCCTGTGGACTTCATAGTTTTGGATATGGACACACCTGAGAACCCTAGGGATACACCAATCATTTTAGGGAGACCTTTCTTGGCTACTGCTAGAGCCAACATTAGCTGCGAGGAAGGCCAAATAGAGCTCAAATTTGGGGATCAAACATTGAAAATTCACACATTTAAGGCCCAACAAGGAATTAATTGCGGTGTCATCGAACAGATTTGTGACATTAGGGCTTTGGTTGATGAAACACACTTCCAGAATGACCTGATTATGCCTCATCAACCACAGAAAGATCTTGACCCGCAAACAGAGGAGTCGAATCCAGATATAAACAACCCAGTAACTCCTACCCTTGAACCTCACGTCTATACTGAACCACCAGCTGCTGCTGATAACCCTATCCTCTAACTGAAGCCTATTCCTGCTCACTTGAAATACATCTTTTTGGGTTCTAATCAGACCCTCCCTGTGATTATCAATTCCAACCTCAATCCCGAACAAGAATCCCGTCTGATTACTGTCCTCCAACAACATCACAGAGCCATCGAGTGGACTCTCGATGATTTGACTGGAATAAGTCCCTTGACCGAGTCGATCTTTCGCTTTTAAGTCATTTGTAGTTTAATGTGGTGGAAAAATCGACTAATCAATTTTTAATAAGAAATAACCACTCGCAGAGGAGCGGGTCGTATCCACAGGGAGGCAATAACGTATTAAAATTCGCGCCACTTAAAAATGTTTGTTCGGAGTCAATTTGGACAAGAACCAAGCCAAGATTGCCTTTAGATTAAGGTTTAAGCAAGAAATAATGCTGAAATGGCAATTATGAGAAACTACAGGATATTTTCCGCAATGCAGAGTGAATAGAATATGAATAAAATCTGGCAATGGCAGAAAATGTAAATTTTAATCAACGTTTTACTGTAGCAAAACAGGGGAATTGTTCCCCGTTGTCTTGCGCGACGAGGAGCCGATGGTCGGGCGCGGGAAGCTCGGAGGAGGTCCCTTGGATCAAGGGCTTCGAATCGGTGGTGGCGGCGAGTCGCGCGGCGGCCGGAGGTGGCCGGACGAGCTCCGGCGGAGGTGCTGCAGGCGGTTGTGCGTGGGCGCGCGGAGGGTCTGCGGAGGGCGCTGGCGCGCGGAGGCGTGGCTGCGGTGGTCTGCAGGCGGGCGCTGGCGTGTGCTGTGGAAGCTGCAGAGGTCGGTTGTTGGCGGTTCTGCAGGCGGTTGTGCGTGGTCGCGCGGAGGGTCTGCGGAGGGCGCTGGCGCGCGAAGGCGTGGCTGCGGTGGTCTGCAGGCGGGCGCTGGCGTGTGCGGTGGAAGCTGCAGAGGTCGGTTGCTAGCGGTTTGCAGATGGCTGTGCGTGGGCGCGCGGAGGGTCTGCTGAGGGCGCTGGCGTGCGGAGGCGTGGCTGCGATGGAAGCTGCAGAGGTCGGTTGCTGGCGGTTCTGCAGGAGGTTGTGCGTGGGCGCGCGGAGGGTCTGCGGAGGGCGCTGGCGCGCGGAGGCGTGGCTGCGGTGGTCTGCAGGCGGGCGCTGGCGTGTGCGGTGGAAGCTGGCGTGGGCAGAGGGTCTGCAGAGGTCGGTTGCTGGCGGTTCTGCAGACGCAGTGGTGAACGGCGTGGACTGCAGGCGGTTGTGCGTGTTTGAGCTGAAGGTTGACGGACGTGGGTGCGCTGAAGGTTCTGCAGGTGCGGGAAGGGGTCTGCAGGCGACTTCAGGCGTGTGCGGTGAAGTGAGCGGGTAACTTCAGACGTCTGGGAAATTTCCCAGACGTCTTAAGTTACTGAGAGGGTGGCTGATCAGTAGGTTGGTGACGGTGGTTGGCGATGACGGCGAGGGAGTTGCACGCTATGGTGCTCACGGTAATGCGGGCGAGCTCCGGATGGCGGTGTGGCCTGTCACACCACACGCCCACGGTGGTGGAGACTCGCCGCCACGGTAGAGGCCGGCAGTGTGGAGTGGAAGAGAGAGGATCTCTCTGCACAGTGGTGGGTCGGTGGCGGAGGCCTCCTGAGCTCGGCTGCCTCCGTGCTTCTTTTGTAGTGTCTTGAACAATTTTGAAATCAGCCGCCGACCAGATCCACCGTATCCGCTCCCCCTTGAATGGCTTTCACTGCATCACGCGGGCGTTGGAGCGGCAGCCAGCCGTTCTGAAAGAAGACGAATAAAGCAAATATTATTAAAATATTAGGGTTATTTATGTATAGACCCTCAACTTCTATGTTAATAAAAACAATATACCTAATTGGTTATCTAATTAGATGAATGCTATTCTAAGCTAATTCTAAATGCACTTAAGATATGAATGCAATGTATGGATTATGTAATTAGATTAAAACTATGAATTAATCTATTTACATCCTAATTTATACTAAATAAATGTTAGAATTAACCTAATGTGTAGGCACTTAAATACTTAAATAGCCCACAACTATGGGCTAATCAAATACCCCCATGCCTAGTTTTTGCTAGTCCCTAGCAAAATTAAACGAAACCTAGCACTCTAAGTAGACTAGTCAACTCACTTAGTCTTCCTTCAGAAGCATATTAAGTTCAGGTTCTAAACCCAAGGTTCCTAAGTAGTTGCTAAGTTACAGACTAGGTCAGCTAAAGACGAGTTGTAAGCACAAGTTTCCCTGATTTCTGACTCTACCCTAAAGTTTATTGATCCCTGAGATTAAAGCATCCGTGCTTTTGCATTGGTCCGAGTTATTTGAGTTAAAGGAATTTTTTTTTTTTTAATAAATATACTTTTTTTTTTTTTTTTATTCTTCTAAGTCTAACCTCAGATCAGCTATCAACACGGTCTGTGTCGGATTCATTGTCCCCATTACCATACCTCGAAGGGTGCCTGGCTTTCGATGCTTCGAGATAGCACCGCCCATAACGACCCCAAGAACTCCTGGCAATCGACACTTCGAGATAGTATCGCCCATGGATTTCTTAAGTGAATTCAGGCCTATGGCAATCGGCACTTCGAGATAGGGCCGCCCATGGTACCTGAACCGCGCAATGCGCTTACATGCCCCCAGTAGGATGGATATCCTAAGAGACAAGCGCCGAGGAGGTAATATGTTACCATCGCATCCTCAAGGTGAGTATATACTCGACCTCTCCTGCGGCGGGAACTCTTCCAATCAAAATATGTTTTCAAGCCTTTCTTAAGTCAAAACTAAGATAACCAAATCTCTTTTCAGAAATTAAGTTAATTACCAGACCAAGTGTGAACAATTTGGATGCTTGGGTTACAAGGACCTGTAAACCAAAAGGTAGAATAAGACTCCAGGTACTACCCCACCTTTTAACTCAAACCCTAGCTTCCCTTCCTCAACCTCTTGAAGAATGGTCCGCAACTTAACTCCTACTTAAGTTTTTAAGTCCACAAAGGACCCTAAAGGTCTAAAGCTAGTAGCTTATTTAGCTTCTAAAGTTTGACCCTAGAATTAACTTAGTCTACCCTAGAGTTCTGATTTGCTTAAGACGGCAAGATCTAGCCAGTTAAGCTCAAAACTTCTCTTTATATATATATATATATATATTTTTTTTTTTTTTTTTCTTTCTTTCTTCTTTTTTTTTTTTTTTTTTTATAAATGCATGCTATAAACAAAATACCTCAGGTCCTCTCCCCCATGCCTGGTTCAAACAATGTCCTCATTGAAAATCAAAAATAGCTAAAGGAAGATATTACCTGAGGCGGAGAATAGTAGGAGCTAAGGCTCCTCAAGAGTGACTTCGTCAACTAGATGGCCATCTAAAGTTATGTACGGTTTTAACCGTTGACCGTTGACGATAAAGGGAGTTGCTGAAGAAGAAGGATTTTTGATCTCCACAGCTCCATGGGGGAATACTTTGGTGATTATGTAAGGCCCATCCCAACGAGATTTTAATTTCCCAGGAAAAAGCTTAAGTCTGGAATTGAAAAGCCAGACTTGTTGGTTGGGTTCAAAGGTCTTTCGAAGAATAAACTTGTCATGCAAGACCTTAGTTCTTTCTTTATAAGCTTGAGAGGTGTCATAAGCGTCATTCCTCAGCTCCTCAAGCTCACTTAATTCTAGAAATCGTGCCTTACCTGCCTTCTCTAAATCCATGTTAACACTTCGAATAGCCCAAAGTGCTTTATGTTCCAACTCTACAGGTAAATGGCACGCTTTTCCATACACAATCCGAAAGGGAGAAGTACCCAAAGGGGTCTTATAGGCCGTTCGATAAGCCCACAAAGCATCATCGAGCTTTTGGGACCAATCTTTCCTATCAGGTCTAACGGTCTTTTCCAAAATATTTTTTATCTCCCTATTTGATACTTCAACCTGACCACTTGTCTGAGGGTGGTAAGGGGTAGCAACCTTGTGAGTCACTCCCAAACTCTTAATTAACCGATTGAAGTGGTGGTTTCGGAAATGAGGTCCCCCATCACTTATAATAGTCTTGGGGCAGCCGAAACGGGATATGATATTGGCCTTCACAAATTTCAAAACCACAGAGTGGTCATTTGTGCGCGTCGGAATGGCCTCTATCCATTTAGAGACATAATCAACTGCCACCAAGATATATTCAAAACCATGGGACGACGGGAAGGGGCCCATAAAGTCAATTCCCCACACATCAAAAATTTCAACAGATTGAATAGGATGTTGAGGCATTTCATTCTTCTTCCCAATCGTTCCAGTCCGTTGACATCTAATACAGGCCTTAACAAAATTATGAGAATCCTTAAATAAGGAAGGCCACCAAAAACCAGACTGGAGAACCTTAAAAGCAGTTTTCTTAGCACCAAAGTGTCCTCCACAATGAAGTGCATGGCAAAATGTCAGCACACTTTGTTGTTCCTCTTCAGGCACACAACGTCTCAAAACTTGGTCTTGTCCAATTCTAAATAATTCTGGCTCTTCCCAATGAAAATATCTTGCTTGAGAAATGAATCTCTTTCTTTTCTGCTTATCCCAAGAGCCAGGAGTTTGTCCAGTGACCAAGTAATTTACAATGTCTGCATACCAAGGTAAAGTTGGTGTTACCTCCATCAGAGTTTCATCGGGGAATGTCTCGCGAATGTCTTCAGAAATAGAGTCGTTAAGAGGAAGACGAGACAGGTGGTCAGCCACAACATTTTCTACTCCTTTCTTTTCACGTATTTCCAAGTCAAATTCTTGAAGGAGTAAGATCCACCTAATTAGACGTGGCTTAGAATCTTTCTTAGCAATGAGATGTTTCACTGCTGCATGATCAGTAAAAATAACCACCTTAGACCCAAGTAAATAAGACCTAAACTTCTCCAGAGCAAAAACTACAGCAAGTAATTCTTTTTCAGTGACGGTGTAGTTTTGCTGAGGTTCAGTTAAAGTCTTGCTTGCATAATGCAGCACATGAGGTCTTCCCTCAACCCTTTGTCCAAGGACTGCTCCCACTGCATAATCCGAAGCATCACACATGAGCTCAAAGGGGAGTGCCCAATCAGGAGCTTGGAGAACAGGCGCAGAGATCAAGGCCTCCTTTAGAGTTTGAAAGGCCTCGGCACACTTTGAATCAAAACTGAAGGAAGATTCCTTCGCCAATAAGTCACAAAGTGGCCTAGAAATCTTACTAAAATTTTTAATAAAGCGCCTGTAAAAGCCAGCATGGCCCAGAAAGGATCTAATCTGTTTGACATTCGTAGGCAATGGAAGTTTGGAAATAGAATCAATCTTGGCTTTATCTACTTCCAAACCTTGCTCAGATACAACATGCCCAAGTACAATTCCTTTCTGTACCATGAAGTGACTTTTCTCCCAGCTGAGGACTAAACTAGTCTCCTTACATCATTTCAACACATTCTCCAGGTGCAGGAGACACTGGTCGAAAGACGAGCCATAAATAGAGAAGTCATCCATAAATACTTCGACACACTCGTCAATCATGTCCGAAAAGATAGACATCATACACCGCTGGAAAGTTGCAGGGGCATTACATAATCCAAACGGCATATGCCTGAATGCAAAAGTACCGTAAGGACTCGTGAATGTCATCTTTTCCTGGTCATCAGGAAAGACTGCCACCTGATTGTACCCAGAATATCCATCGAGAAAGCAATAATACTTATTCCCTGCCAATTTTTCGAGAATTTGATCAATAAAAGGCAAAGGAAAGTGATCCTTCTGGGTAGCGGTGTTCAGCTTGCGGTAATCAATACAGACCCTCCATCCAGTTGAGGGTCTAGTGACAACTTGTTCACCTTGGTCGTTGAGTTCCACAGTAAAGCCTGCCTTCTTTGGCACCACATGAATGGGACTGACCCATTTACTATCAGCAATGGGATATATGATCCCAGCGTCCAACCACTTCAGGATTTCCTTTTTTACAACCTCCCTCATATTAGGGTTCAGACGTCTCTGCATGTCCCTAAAAGGCTTGATGGAATCATCAGTATAAATGTGGTGCATGCAGAGTGTAGAGTCTATACCCTTAATGTCAGCAATGCTCCAAGCAATAGCTTCCTTATGCCTAGACAGGCATTCAATCAAGGCTCCCTCCTGTGCCTCAGACAGCACAGCCGAAATGATAACTGGGAGCGTATCATTGGCACCTAGGAAAACATACTTGAGAGTGTCAGGGAGGGGTTTCAACTCAAGGTTGGGGGCTTGTATGGTTGAGGGTTTCATAATAGATGTCCCCATCTCAGGTAGCAAATCTGCCTTCGACGGAAATGATGGGGGAAGAGACTCAGCAGAAACTCCTAGCAATTCCTCTAGTTCTAGTATATCCTCTTCACATTCTTCCAAGAGATGGGAATGCTCATTTAGCATGACATGCTGAAGGGGGTCATCACATAACATTGCAGGAGTTGCCTCTTCAATCAGGTCATCTATCACCTCAACTTGAGAACAATCCTCAAGTCCAGCTTGTTTGTAAGCATCAAACACATTAAGCCGGATTTTCCTATTCCCAAAGCCCATTTTCAATGCCCCAGTATTGCAATTAATTGAAGCATGGGAAGTTGCAAGGAAGGGGCGGCCCATAATGATGGAGGGTTTGGTTGGCTTGTTGGTAGGGTCAATGTCCAAAACTAAGAAGTCAACGGGAAAAAAGAAATCCTCCACTCTTACGAGGACATCTTCCAAAATTCCTCGTGGTGTCTTAAGTGATCGATCAGCAACTTGAAGGACTACAGGGCTAGGCTTCAGATTGCCTCCCCCAAGTTGTTCATATACATAGCTCGGAAGGATGTTCACCCCCGCACCCAGATCAAGCAGAGCCTCATCAATTTGTAAGTCACCAATAACTACAGAGATATATGGGGCCCCTGGGTCCTTAAGTTTCGGAGGTGTGCCATGTTGAACAATTGAGCTAACAGAATCAGGCAGGACAACTTTAGACTGGACCTGTTTTCTAGATTGCCGCTTTTTCGTGCACAAGTCCTTTAAGAAGCGGGCATAAGACGGAATCTGCCTGATAGCTTCAAGCAAAGGCAGGTTAATCTGCACTTGCTTGAAAGTTTCCATAATCTCATCCGTATTATCTTTGGCTCCAGATGAGCCAGCAGAAGTCTGCCCAGAGGTGGATAAGCACTCTGGAAATGGCACTCTCGATCTCTGGGTGGAAGGGTTGTCATGTCGAGTAAGGGGTGGAACGGGGGCAACTTCTTCCGGTGAGGTGATTTCAAGCGGAGGAGATTTGGGCAAATCTTCTTCGGTGGGGGTGAAAGTCGGGGTGGATGTTTTTTTAGGGGGTGAGACTATAGGAGCATCGGGTTTGGAAATTTCTTTCCCACTCCTCAGAATAGTCACCGCCTGAGCATGCTCCCTAAAGACAATCCCTTTTCCTTTAGGATTTTCCTCAGCAGCACTTGGAAACTTCCCAGTCTCCCTCTGTCTAACGGCCTCAACAAGGTGTCCAATTTGTGATTTCATCTCATGTATAGCCTTGTCATGAGATTGGATGATGGCACTTTGACTTTCTTGCATAGTTTTCAATATCGCCTTCAATTCATCCATCTCAGAGGTTTTAGGTTGGGCAAAGGTCTGAGGTTGGTTCATTTGATGTTTTGAAAGGATTGCGGTTTGTAATTCCCTGAATTTGAGACATTTCCTTGTCTCCATGAAAAGTTTGGGTGGTTCCTCCATCCCTCATTATAAGTGTTGGAGAAAGGATCATTACGAGGTCTTGGACGGAACCCTTGAGCGGCATTCAAATCTGCTTGTACAAGCTCAGGGAATTGGGAGGCCAAGTGGCAATCCACAGTGGCGTGTGTATTGCCTTGACAAATTACGCATTCGGAAGCTTGGGATGTGGAGGTGTTAGGTGTGAATGAACTCGGGTTCGACATAAGCCTTTCCATGTTTTGATTCAGTAATTGAATTTGATAAGCTAAATTCTGGGTTTCCCTTGCTTCATTCGCCTCCAACTTTCTTTGCATGAGAGTGGGCTTTCTATCCATGTAGGCAGAATTCAAGTGAATAGAATTCTCACTCAAAGTATCAAATAAGTTCCAAGCTTCATCCTCAGTCTTAGATAGAAAGGTTCCTGCACAGGCACCATCCACAGTTTGCCTATGAGAATCATTAAGTCCGGTGTAGAACCTTTCAACCAATTGCCATTTAGGCACCTGGTGATGTGGGCAAAGTCTCAGCAAATCGTTAAAGCGCTCCCACGCATCATGGAAAGCTTCCCCATCCTTTTGAGCAAAACTCATGATTTCCCTCCTAAAGTGATTTGTTTTGCTCATGGGGAAGTACTTCTTCAAAAACTCCTTTTTCAGGGCATCCCAAGTATTTAAATTATCAAGGGTGTGATACCAATACTTGGCTTTGTCCTTTAGGGAGAAGGGAAAAAGGGTCCGCATTTGAGCGTCATCAGTAACGCCCTGCAGCTTCACCGTGGAACAGACCTCGGTGAATTCCTCAATATGCCTGTAAGGGTCTTCCCTAGTAGTACCATAAAAAGAGGGTAGCAAGGATATGGTACTACTTTTGATCTCATATGGATTATCCCCTCCAGGTCTACGTAGTGCTGGGCCAGCTTGGTTTGTTGGGATGAAATATTCCTTAAGGCTCCTTTGACCGGCCATTTCTACCCTTGGGAGGTCTTTTCTTAGGATTCTTTCTGGTTCAGGATCAAATACAAGTTGTCTCCTAAGAGAACGCCTACCAAGCATGCACTACAAACACAATTCAAACGGACTTGTTTGGTCTTTACAGATTTAGGCTTTTGAATTTAATTCAAATTGTAGGTGACAAAACAAGTTACCCAATCAATTACGCGCCTATTGTCAACCTACGGCTCGCCTAAAAAGACCTAGTTGGAACTTAGGTAATCTTCCCTAAATCTCAAATGGTCAAGTAAATCCAAAGACGGAAGATCGAGGGATGCAAGTAGGCCTAAGCCTTCCTTTGAAGCTGTGCTTTCGCGGTGCTCCTCAACTACCCCCAAAAATCCGTGACAGGGTATCCCCCTCTTTGGATTTACAAAACCTTTGATCTCAAGTTCCGAACACTTCAAAATCCAACGAAAGGAGGGCTCTTGTCCTAGTATTTCCAAACCTAAGGAGTGTCTAGAAACGTGCCGTGGTGCAAGTGAAATAAGTGTGCATACACCGTCAAAGATTTTGAACTTTGAATCGCACGCCAAATCAAATCCTTGGTTTTTAAAATTTCCTTCCTTTAATTAGTCCTTTTTCTAAAAAAAAATGTGACCACTTGTTAGATTTATTCAGTACAGATTAGGTGGTCTTCGCATTAAATCCCAAATGCAATGCGTGATCAAAAATAGGATGCAAAGTAAGAGAATGCGTACCTTGCCTCTAGCGATCTTCGATGCAAAAATGCACGCAATGCAGAAAAGCAAATCTAGAGGCTGCTCATACAGACCTAAATGGTTCGTCCTAGGGCAGGCAGCTCGTTTTTTTTTTTTTTCTTTTTCTGTTTTTTTTTAGAACTACTTATGCACAAGCAAATAAAAGAAATAAAATAAAAAAATAAACCTAAATCTAAAGAAAAGGGAACAGGCTCCCAAAAATTACCCAACACGGGTCCAAAACAAAATCGGGGAACAAACCCCTCAAAATTTGCCCTAGAACAAGGGTTTCAAACTAACTGTAATGAAAAATTAAGTCTTCAGTCTTAATTCTATTCTAATTAAATTAGCGATTAAATACAGTGGTGTCCGTCGCGTCCTCGTCCTTCTCCTCCTTTCAAAATTGCTTGTCCACTTCTCGTCTGGCGACGTCAAGGGTCGCCTCTCACAGTGGCTGATTCTTGCATAAATTTTCTCGCACAGAAAAGAAAATAATGAATGGTCAAATCTCTGTGCAATTGACAAATAATCAAAATAAAATTAGGCAAAATTATTGCGTCTGTTGCCTCCCCGGCAACGGCGTCATTTGACCGGGTCGATCTTTCGCTTTTAAGTCGTTTGTAGTTTAATGTGGTGGAAAAATCGACTAATCAATTTTTAATAAGAAATAACCACTCGCAGAGGAGCGGGTCGTATCCACAGGGAGGCAATAACGTATTAAAATTCGCGCCACTTAAAAATGTTTGTTCGGAGTCAATTTGGACAAGAACCAAGCCAAGATTGCCTTTAGATTAAGGTTTAAGCAAGAAATAATGCTGAAATGGCAATTATGAGAAACTACAGGATATTTTCCGCAATGCAGAGTGAATAGAATATGAATAAAATCTGGCAATGGCAGAAAATGTAAATTTTAATCAACGTTTTACTGTAGCAAAACAGGGGAATTGTTCCCCGTTGTCTTGCGCGACGAGGAGCCGATGGTCGGGCGCGGGAAGCTCGGAGGAGGTCCCTTGGATCAAGGGCTTCGAATCGGTGGTGGCGGCGAGTCGCGCGGCGGCCGGAGGTGGCCGGACGAGCTCCGACAGAGGTGCTGCAGGCGGTTGTGCGTGGGCGCGCGGAGGGTCTGCGGAGGGCGCTGGCGCGCGGAGGCGTGGCTGCGGTGGTCTGCAGGCGGGCGCTGGCGTGTGCTGTGGAAGCTGCAGAGGTCGGTTGTTGGTGGTTCTGCAGGCGGTTGTGCGTGGTCGCGCGGAGGGTCTGCGGAGGGCGCTGGCGCGCGGAGGCATGGCTGCGGTGGTCTGCAGGCGGGCGCTGGCGTGTGCGGTGGAAGCTGCAGAGGTCGGTTGCTGGCGGTTTGCAGATGGCTGTGCGTGGGCGCGCGAAGGGTCTGCTGAGGGCGCTGGCGCGCGGAGGCGTGGCTGCGGTGGAAGCTGCAGAGGTCGGTTGCTGGAGGTTCTGCAGGAGGTTGTGCGTGGGCGCGCGGAGGGTCTGCGGAGGGCGCTGGCGCGCGGAGGCGTGGCTGCGGTGGTCTGCAGGCGGGCGCTGGCGTGTGCGGTGGAAGCTGGCGTGGGCAGAGGGTCTGCAGAGGTCGGTTGCTGGCGGTTCTGCAGACGCAGTGGTGAACGGCGTGGACTGCAGGCGGTTGTGCGTGTTTGAGCTGAAGGTTGACGGACGTGGGTGCGCTGAAGGTTCTGCTGGTGCGGGAAGGGGTCTGCAGGCGACTTCAGGCGTGTGCGGTGAAGTGAGCGGGTAACTTCAGACGTCTGGGAAATTTCCCAGACATCTTAAGTTACTGAGAGGGTGGCTGATCAGTAGGTTGGTGACGGTGGTTGGCGATGACGGCGAGGGAGTTGCACGCTATGGTGCTCACGGTAATGCGGGCGAGCTCCGGATGGCGGTGTGGCCTGTCACACCACACGCCCACGGTGGTGGAGACTCGCCGCCACGGTAGAGGCCGGCAGTGTGGAGTGGAAGAGAGAGGATCTCTCTGCACAGTGGTGGGTCGGTGGCGGAGGCCTCCTGAGCTCGGCTGCCTCCGTGCTCCTTTTGTAGTGTCTTGAACAATTTTGAAATCAGCCGCCGACCAGATCCACCGTATCCGCTCCCCCTTGAATGGCTTTCACTGCATCACGCGGGCGTTGGAGCGGCAGCCAGCCGTTCTGAAAGAAGACGAATAAAGCAAATATTATTAAAATATTAGGGTTATTTATGTATAGACCCTCAACTTCTATGTTAATAAAAACAATATACCTAATTGGTTATCTAATTAGATGAATGCTATTCTAAGCTAATTCTAAATGCACTTAAGATATGAATGCAATGTATGGATTATGTAATTAGATTAAAACTATGAATTAATCTATTTACATCCTAATTTATACTAAATAAATGTTAGAATTAACCTAATGTGTAGGCACTTAAATACTTAAATAGCCCACAACTATGGGCTAATCACTCTTATTGTACTCATCATATCTATTTAGAAGAGGGCGCACGACCTTCTCGTGAAATGCAAAGGCATTTGAACCCTAATCTGCAGGAGGTCGTGAAAAAGGAGATCATCAAGTGGTCAGATGCCGGAATCATCTACCCGATCTCCGATAGTCGTTGGGTGAGCCCAATTCAGGTTGTGCATAAGAAGGCAGGACTCACCACCATAACAACTGAGACCGGAGAAATCATTCCTACCCGATTAGCCAACGCGTGGAGAGTCTGCATAGATTACCGCCGACTCAATTCCTCAACGAAGAAGGATCATTTCCCACTACCTTTCATTGATCAAATTCTCGAGAAACTAGCGGGAAATAGGTTCTTCTGCTTTCTTGACGGGTACTCCGGTTATAACCAGGTGGCAATCCATCCTGAAGACCAAGAAAAGACCACGTTCACCTGCCCCTTCGGAACTTATGCTTTCCGAAGGATGCTTTTCGGTCTTTGCAATGCACCCGCTACCTTTTAGCGGTGCATGCTTGCCATATTCTCAGATATGGTAGGAGATTTTCTGGAAGTCTTCATGGATGACTTTTCAGTTTTTGGAGAATCATTTGATGATTGCCTCCAACACTTGGTCCAAATACCCAGGCGGTGCATCGAGGTAAATTTGGTTCTTTCCTGGGAAAAGAGCCATTTCATGGTGCTGAGGGAATTGTCCTGGGACACTTAATTTCAGAAAAAGGCATCCAAGTGGATCGAGCTAAGGTTAATCTGATCTCTCGCCTTCCTATGCCTAGCTCGATCAGGAACATCCGTTCTTTTTTGGGGCACGTCGATTTTTATCGTCGTTTCATTCCAGATTTCTCGAAAATCGCACGCCCCTTGACTTCTCTTCTCTCTAAGGATGTACCCTTTGAAATCTCCAAGGAATGCACACTAGCCTTTGAAAACCTGCGTGACCGAGTCACCCAGGCACCTATCCTACAATCCCCTGATTGGTCTCAACCCTTTGAGATCATGTGCGATGCATCTGATTTCGCTGTAGGAGCGGTCCTGGGTCAGAAAGCTGACGGGAAACCTGTGGTCATCTACTACGCTAGCAAGACACTTGATGAGGCTCAGTGTAACTATACAGTTACGTAGAAAGTGCTGCTAGCCGTAGTATTTGCCCTTGAAAAGTACCAATCGTATCTTCTGGGTTCCCATGTCATCATTTACTCGGATCACACGGCTGTAAGGCATCTCCTTGCCAAGAAGGACGCGAAGGCCCGACTAATTCGTTGGATCTTGCTGTTGCAAGAATTCGATCTTGAGATTCGCGACAAGGCGGGAAGGCAGAATGTGGTAGCCGACCATCTGTCACGTCTTCCTTCTGAGATTATCAACCCTTCCGGACCCATCACAGAACATTTTCCTGATAAGCACCTGCTTACTGTCAGTACTAGACTTCCATGGTTTGCTGATATAGTAAACTACTTAGCATCTCATCAGACCCCGTCTAATTGGCCGAAGACCAAGAAAGACAAGTTGTGTTCTGATGCCAAGTACTACATGTGGGAAGACCCGTACCTTTTCCGTATAAGTGCTGATCAAATCATTCGGAGATGTGTCCCGGAAGAGGAATTCAACAATATCCTCTCTTTCCGCCATGACCAGGCATGCGGTGGCCATTTCTCTGGGCATAAAACCGCATCAAAAGTCCTCCAGTGTGGCTTTTACTGGCCTACACTTTTCAAAGACCCATACAGTCACTGCAAGGCATGCAGTGGTTGCCAGACTTTCGGCAGCATGAGCCGTCGCGACATGATGCCTTTGCAGTCGATTCTCGTATGCGAAATCTTTGATGTTTGGGGGATTGATTTTATGGGCCCCTTTCCTGTTTCGGATGGTTTCGAATACATTCTGCTTGCTGTAGACTACGTGTCCAAATGGATTGAAGCCATACCAACCCGAACCTCTGATCACAAAATCGTTCTCAAATTAATTCATCAAAATATTTTCTCAAGGTTCGGGATTCCCCGTGCGATAATCTCTGATGGGGGGACCCATTTTACGAACGCTCAGTTTAGGTCACTAGTGATCAAATACGGGGTGTCTCACCGAATCTCTACTCCTTACCACCCCCAAATTAATGGTCTAGCTGAGCTGTCAAATCGGGAGATCAAGAAGATCCTGCAGGTTACTGTTCGACCTGACAGAAAGGACTGGTCGTCCCGACTTCCGGAAGCATTGTGGGCCTATAGGACCGCCCACAAAACCCAATTAGGCATGTCTCCCTTTAGACTGGTGTACGGAAAGGCGTGTCACCTTCCCGTAGAATTGGACCATAAAGCCTATTGGGCAGTACGGAACTGTAATCTTGATCTTTCAAAGGCTGGAACCCACAGAAAACTCCAAATCAGCGAGATCGATGAATTACGCCTAGATGCGTATCAGAACTCGCGAATCTACAAGGAGCGGGTTAAAGCCTTCCATGACAAGCATATCTCGAGAAAGATCTTTCATCCTGGTCAAAAGGTTCTACTCTTTGAAGCCCAACTTAAACTTTTCCCGGGAAAGCTGCGATCCAAGTGGGTCGGACCATATTTAGTCCGACAGGTTTTTGGTAATGGAGCTATCGAAATCAGTCCGCTCAGCCACGATTCTGAACCTTTCATCGTGAACGTTCAGAGACTCAAGCCGTTCATTGATGTAACTTCTACAGATTTGGCTGAATCATCTCTTATCCGCCATTCCCCTTGAGCTCATTGCACCCAGCCGATGGCGTAAAACACAGCGCTTAACGGGAGGCAGCCCGTCATTTTCTGAAAATCTAAAACCCTTTTCACACTTTTATGCACTTAAAGTTCACCCTTATAGACAGCCGACCCCACCTCAGATGTTTGCATCTGGGATTAGAAATCGTCCGCAGAATTCAACCTGACCCATTCACTCATTAAAACATCTGTCTTAAGGAATGAACTAAGTAAATAAAAACCCCCTAAAACGCAATGAAGACATTGCAAACCTTAGGCATGGGGGGGTATCAAAGTGCAAAACTTGTAAAAAAGGTTTTAAAACAAAAAATTCACACACCATAAAAATTAAAAAAAAATTCAAAAAAGAATAAGAGGAGAAAGGAAATTTTGTGGGAAGGAAACAAAATGAAAAGGAGCACAAAAAATGAAAGAAAACAGTAATAGCCCTTAGTAAGAAACTAAGCAATTGACCTAAGTTCTAGACCTTACTCAAGAAAGGAAATGAAAGTGCATGGTGAGATTGGTAAGAAAGCAAACTTTAGGCATTCTTGAACAGACTCTTAGTACCAATTAAGATCTAGACGATCCTCAAGAGGTTGAGGAAAATGAAAAGCTTAAGTATTAGGTCCAAAGCTTAGGGAGTTTTTGACCTCATTAACTAACTTATGGTTTACGAGGCTCAGTTGTTGATGCTAAAGCACCACGATCATTTGTTTTGATGATAACAAAACACATGTTATTTAACAATTACACTTGGAGTCTTAGATTTCAGGTCAATTGCAAATGGAGACGTGATTAGACGGAATTCGAGCTCGCATCCAGGACGAATTGGAGGAGCTTGATGGAGAACAGAGGAGATTCGCGAGGAGCGATAGATTGAAGATGGAAGGACAAGAAGAATAGGATAAAATTCCATTTTATTCCTTTCATGTACTTTTACTTTTTTCGTTATTTTCTTGCTCTTTATTTCCTTAGAACATTATGTTAAAGAGCCTTAAAGTACCCTAACAGTAGTCCTAGGAACACCTGCACAATCCTAGGATACTTAGGTTTTCTGTAGAGAACTTAGAAAACCAATAAAGGGTTCAAACAGAATTTCCAGACGTCTAATTCCAAAATCAGACGTCTGATAATGTGTTTTAAGACGTCTGACTGTTGATTCAGACGTCTGATAACATTTAGGCTGGACATAGTTAGTTCTGTCTGATGAAATCAGACGTCCAGACCTTACACCAGACGTCTTAGGAGACGTCTGATAACTTTGCTAGACGTCCAATTAGTAGACCGTTGGCTGTCTTAGCATACACTCAAGGATATGACCGTTAGAGCCTTATCAGACGTCCTTAAGACTTTCCAGATGTCTGATAATTGACCGTTTTGCCTCGACTGACCCGAAAATCTCTTCTCAGAGATTTTCTAGCCGTTGCAAATCCATTCCCACGAAAAAGTAGATTTCCAGATGTCCAGACATAGTGTCAAACGTCCTGTATGTCGTCTGATGGACTTGCGCTAGAACCATGTTTAGATCTGATTCAAGTCAGGAAGAGACCCACCCAAAATCAGACGTCTGACCTTATTTTCAGAAGTCTTAAAGTGGTCTTCCAGACGTCTGATGCCATAATTAGACGTCTGATTACCCTGTCAATGCAATCATTGTCCCTGATTTCAACCTGATTTTCTTGGGCTTTGCACCAAACGGCTATGGAAGCTTTCCTAAGCCTTCAAAAGCCTTCCTAAGGCCTCTATAAATAGAGGGGAGCCTTTGCACACTAAGATACACCTAAGCAACATACTTTCTACTCTTTTGTGTCTAAGAAAAGCTCTTGCTCTCCAAGCTTAAGTTCCATCATCCAGAGAGCTAAATTCCCTTTGCGCACCCGCTCTCCTGCCGTAGTTCACGAAGAGCGACGTTGCAGGGTCGCGTGGCTCACGCACCCGCGCCATCGATCCAACGCACTCCTTCCAAAGGGGAGTTTCTTAATTCCTATAGAAGCTAAGTTTAAATTACTTTGTTGGCTCTATAGGATTGTTGTTTCTTTATCTTTGTTATTTGGTTGGGTATTCGCCTTGCGAATTCCCGTATCCTTCGTGGGACAAAATCCTTCTTGTGAAGAGAAGGGGTTGAGGAACGCTACCCTCGCACTTGTAGCGTGGTTGTAATTGAGGTTGAATCACCCTCGTTTAAAGTGATTCGTTTAGTGGATTTGATCAACTTGGTTGATCGGAAAATCCTAACTTGAGAGGGTTAGGTGGTGGTTTTCACCTGGTCTGGGTTTCCACCTAAAAATTATTGTGTACATTGTGTGTTTGTTTATGTTGTGAGATTGGTATTTTTTCAATTCCGCATTTTTTACGTCACGCTGATCTCACCCCCTCCGAGTAGGGAAATCACAATTGGTATCAGAGCAGGTCTCGCGTTATCGGCATTACAAACCGGCGAGGATCCGGATATGGAGGGAAAAGCATTCGTGTGCACCGAAGGACACGATACCTCGCGACCACCATACTTTACAGGTATAGATTTCGTTTATTGGAAAAATCGTATGATTATGTGGTTGCAGGCCTTCGACTTCCGGGTGTGGGAAAAATGCGAATCCGCATTTGTGATTCCCAAGAAACCCGCAAAAGGTTACCCAGAAGATCAGGTTCGGAATCTCAGCCTCAACGGAATGGCAATGAATGCCTTGTATTACGCGTTGAGTCTGAAAGAATTCGAACGAATCCAAGAGTGCACCACCGCCCATGAGATATGGAGGAGGTTGGAAGGTACTCATGAGGAGACGAGCTCGGAAGAAGATCTCGAGAAGAAGGAAACCGCGTGCCGTGGATTCATGGCCATCACGGATAACGACAGCAACGACAGCGACAATGAGGTAAACTCGGATTTACAAGATGCTTTTAATGAGTTGTATGAGCTTAGTAAATCACTAAAAATAGAAAACAAAAGCTTGAAAAAGAATCTTAGTTTTCTTAAATCTGAAAATCAAAGGCTAGAAAATAAACTTAAGGATCTAGAAATAAGCCCTAGTTCTAACACTTCTGAAAATGAAAATTTGTTTCTATAAAATAAAAACCTAATTAATGAAAATATTAAATTGATTGAAGAAAATGACAGTTTAAAGTTAGAAATTTCTTATTTACAGACTAAGATGCATATTATAGAAAAAGAAATTGCACGTCATAGGGAAAACTCTAACAAATTAATCAACAAAGTAGATAATTTTTATAGCCCTAAGGTTGAGAAAGGATCTCCGTCAAGGAGACCTACTAACAGATCCAGATCCAAGCTCACTTGGATACCGAAGAAAAATTTAGAATCTTGTTTTGTAGGTTTTAAGGATAACTACAACATGAAGGACTAGACCTACAAGCTCAAGGCTGGTCAACTCGAGTTGGGAGAACCAAGGAGTAGACCAAGGAGGAGAACGAGAAGACCGACGAGACAACGAACAAACAATGATCCCGCCACATGTCGACCGCCAGACTGGAGACCGGCGCCAATGCCCGGGCCTCCAAGCTACGGATGGGAGCCCCATCCGATGTGGCATCCACCACCACCATTCGGGTCATTTTATTGGCCATGGTAGGTGAGGAAAAAACCATTTACCCTATCTTTTTATCATAAGCATTTAGATAGGGTGAGTAAAAAATTATAAGCTAATTGTCAATTTTTAAGGGGGAGATATAAGGTAGCTAAATTTCCTTTAGAAAAGGGGAGAAAAATAATAGTTATCTTGTTGTTATAAAAAAGTGGGAGGACATTACCTTTGTTAAAAGAAAGTTATAGAAGAGCATGTTTTAAGGGGGAGTTATAGAAAATTTGAAATCAATCAAACCTTTTTGATAATGTCAAAAAGGGGGAGGATTTTTTTGCATTATTATTTATGATTTTGTTATCATCAAAAAGGGGGAGATTGTTGGTGCTAGAGCACCACGATCATTTTTTTTTATGATAACAAAACACGTGTTATTTAACATTTGTACTTGGAGTCTTAGATTTCAGGTCAATTGCAAATGGAGATGTGATTAGACGGAATTCGAGCTCGCATCTAGGACGGATTGGAGGAGCTTGATGGAGAACAGAGGAGATTCGTGAGGAGCGATAGATTGAAGATGGAAGGACAAGAAGAATAAGATAGAATTCAATTTTATTCCTTTCATGTAATTTTACTTTTGTCGTTATTTTCTTGCTCTTTATTTCCTTAGAACATTATGTTAAAGAGCCTCAAAGTACCCTAACAGTGGTCTTAGGAACACCCGCACAACCCTAGGATACTTAAGTTTTCTGTAGAGAACTTAGAAAACCAATATAGGGTTCAAACAGAATTTTCAGACGTCTAATTCCAAAATCAGACGTCTGATAATGTGCTTTAAGACGTCTGACTATTAATTCAGACGTCTGATAACATTTAGGCTGGACATAGTTAGTTCTGCCTGATGAAATCAGACGT
This sequence comes from Thalassia testudinum, assembly GCA_037157565.1. Taxonomy (NCBI): domain Eukaryota; kingdom Viridiplantae; phylum Streptophyta; class Magnoliopsida; order Alismatales; family Hydrocharitaceae; genus Thalassia; species Thalassia testudinum. The sequence goes on from JAZHRO010000013.1 coordinate 21,789,460, forward strand.
CCAAACCTTACACCAGACGTCTTAGGAGACGTCTGATGACTTTGCCAGACGTCCAATTAGTGGACAGTTGGCTGTCTTAGCATACACTCAAGGATATGACCGTTAGAGCCTTATCTGACGTCCTTAAGACTTTCCAGATGTCTGATAATTGACCGTTTTGCCTCGACTGACCCGAAAATCTCTTCTCAGAGATTTTCTAGCCGTTGCAAATCCATTCCCACGAAAAAGTAGATTTCCAGATGTCCAGACATAGTGCCAGACGTCCTGTATGTCGTCTGATGAACTTGCGCTAGAACCCTGTTTAGATCTTATTCAAGTCAGGAAGAGACCCGCCCAAAATCAGACGTCTAACCTTATTTTCAGAAGTCTTAAAGTGGTCTTCCAGACGTCTGATGCCATAATTAGACGTCTGATTACCCTGCTAATGCAATCATTGTCCCTGATTTCGACCTGATTCTCTTGGGCTTTGCACCCAACAGCTATGGAAGCTTTCCTAAGCCTTCAAAAGCCTTCCTAAGGCCTCTATAAATAGAGGGGAGCCTTTGCACACTAAGATACACCTAAGCAACATACTTTCTACTCTTTTGTGTCTAAGAAAAGCTCTTGCTCTCCAAGCTTAAGTTCCATCATCCAGAGAGCTAAATTCCCTTTGCGCACCCACTCTCCTGCCGTAGTTCACGAAGAGCGACGTTGCGCCGTCGCGTGGCTCACGCACCCGCATCATCGATCCGACGCACTCCTTGCAAAGGGGAGTTTCCTAATTCCTATAGAAGCTAGGTTTAAATTACTTTGTTGGCTCTATAGGATTGCTGTTTCTTTATCTTTGTTATTTGGTTGGGTATTCGCCTTGCGAATTCCCGTCTCCTTCGTGGGACAAAATCCTTCTTGTGAAGAGAAGGGGTTGAGGAACGCTACCCTCGCACTTGTAGCGTGGTTGTAATTGAGGTTGAATCACCCTCGTTTAAAGTGATTCGTTTAGTGGATTTGATCAACTTGGTTGATCGGAAAATCCTAACTCGAGAGGGTTAGGTGGTGGTTTTCACCTGGTTTGGGTTTCCACCTAAAAATTATTGTGTACATTGTGTGTTTGTTTATTTTGTGAGATTGATATTTTTTCAATTCCGCATTTTTTACGTCACGCTGATCTCACCGCCTCCGAGTAGGGAAATCACATCAGTAACCTAAGCACCCCAATCTCACACACAGCCTGGTTCAGTAAGCGAAAAAATCAAAATCACGTAGAAACGTCACAAAATTCTGAAAAATACACCTAGAATAGGAGAGGTCGATCAACACAAGTTGATTTGGATGAGTTCCCAACACGGAGAGGCGGGAAATCCCCTCGAAGATGCGTAAAAAAATATCATCTCCTCAGTGCTTGTCTCTTAGGATATTTACATATCCTACTGGGGGCATGTAACCACTCTGCTGGTTCAGATTCCATGGATGGCATTATCACGAAGTGTCAATTGCCAGGGTCTAGATTCGGCCACGGAACACCATGGATGGGATTATCTCGAAATCTCAATAGCCAGGGTTCCGAGGGTTGCCATGGGCGGTGCTATCTCGAAGCATCGATTGCCAGGAACCTTTGAGGATTGATGATGGGAGCAAGGAATCTGATACAGACCGTGTTGAAAAGCCAATCCTAGGCTAGAAATAAAAGAAAAAAAGAGAGAAAAACTCTCCAAACGGAAAAACTTTATATTCCTCTCTCTTACAAAAATGCACTGCGAACTGAACTAGGGCTACAATCATTTCAAGCACGGGTGCTTTAACCACAAAGTCCAATAGACCTTAGGTTAGTTCTTGTGGGCCTTAAAAACCTTTGCCAAAGACTGAGGCTGAGGCAGGACAAGATCTGGATCTTGATTGGTACTAGAGTACCTTTTAGGCCTATGGTCAGCATTCTAACCTAATCCAAGTTCAAATGAAAAAGCACTTATCTGAAGTTGTTAAAAACATCATGGTCTAGAAAAAAGGTTAAAACCTTAGGTTTTTGCTAAGGGACTAGCAAAAGCTAGGCATCGGGGTATGATGAGAACCTCGCCATAAACCCTAAACTAGCACCATCTAACCCAGATTTGCAAGAAAAAGCTCCTACATAACTATAGAAAGGCTTGACTCAGAGAAATTCTGAGTTTGTGAAGAAAACAGAAACTATGGGGTAAAAATGCAATTTCACCAACTCAATCTGAAAACAGGGTAACTCAGGGTCCAAACATAGGTCAAACCAACCTAATAAGAAGAAAAGTGGGATGAATTGATCCAATAAGGGCTACAACAACTCCAAGGAATTAAATGACATCCTGTAACCCTAAGAACAGACCCACTTCTATTCACGAGGTTCGAGGCAAAGAAAAAAATCGACTAAACCCTCTAAAATTCATAGGAAAATAATCTCTAGGGTTTAGAACCTTCAATTTGGCCTTAGGAACCCATTTTGACCTACATTGAGAACCATGCCCAATTAATGACTTAATTTGGATTTTTACGTAAATTAACCAGTCAAACAAGGTCTGATCTAGAAATAAAATTCACCATCAGAATCCTTAGGTCCTAGTTAGTCATGTAGAAAAACTTGAACCTAAGAAGAGACCTTCTTGACCAACTTTACATTTTGGTCCTCATCTATTACTTTTTGGCCCTCAACTTTTGAAACCCTCGCATTTTGGCTCCTAATTCTTCTTCGTTCTTTGCATTTGGGTCCTCCCTGCAAAACCCTGAGCAGCGCCATGCTCCGGTGACTTTGCGCGGAGCATGTCGCCGCGTAGGGTGAGGGAGGCCCTCTACCAAGATAGCCAGGGGTTCCCTGCGACGTCTGCTGTCGCAGGGACACCTCCATGGTCTCTACGGCTGCCCATACCTCCCATGCGAACGTAGGGAAGGTATGGGTCTCCATCTCCGACGTCCTCCGGCGAGGGAGGCACGTCGCCTTCCTCCGCCCTCCTCTCTGATTTCGCCTCTATAAAAGCCGCCTCCCACTGCCGCACTCAGTAGCTAGAATCTGACGGAGAAACACCCCCCCTCCTTCCTCTCTTCCCACTCCGGCAGAAGCCCTCCAGCTCCAGCGGTTCTTCCTCCTCCTCTTCCTCGCTCTGCTGCAGTACCAGCAGCAGAGCCGCCTTCGCCCGCTCTTCCCGCGCCGCGCCATACCCAGCGCACGCTCTCCCGCTCTCTCCTCGCCGCCGCCCCCTCTCTTTGGGCATCTTCTTCTCCGGCGACAATCGATACAACTGTCGCCCTGCTCCGTTCCCCTCTTGTCCCTCCAAGTAGGTACAGTTCTTTCCTTTCCTCCCCTCTTTCTTTTCCCTACTTCAATTTGCTCAACAACCCTTCGACCGCGCCTAATCACCCTCACCTTCTCCATCTCCGGCCAACCTCCGGCGACTCGCTCCCATCATTCCACCACCCCACACGACTCGCCGACCGACCCAAAACCTCCGCCTCTTCACACTGAACCACTTCCACCCCTTCACTCCCTGCCGTTCGCTGCCTAAAGACCCCCCGAACAAACCCATTCCCCTAGCCATAGTCTGACCTAGGGCAGCCCTTGCACGCCACCCCACGCCTCGCCACCACCTGCACGACCTTCACGTCACTCTGGCGAAGCTCCCTGCACCTTCTGACTAGGCTGAGAGGCCGTATTGCTGTGAACAGGTCACCCGCCCTCCGCCGCCATTGCTGAGCAGGTGGAGCTTCTTCCGCCTGCAGCTGCAGCCTCGCTTCGCCCAGGTCTGACTCGCCAGGACGCGCAGTTCGCCCTCACGCACCTGCCCAGGCCTGCAGCTGGGGTCAGAGCCCCGTGCACAGCTGCGATTGCCTACAGCTTTCTCAGCTGCAGGCGCCCAATTGGGGTGGGACATTTAGTCCCACCTCGGAAGACTCTGAAGCAGCGCACCCGCATAAATGCAAAAAGTGTTATAGGCTTATCGCCTCAGCACACGGGGTGAGGTCCCTCTCACCCGCTCACCCGGCCTCTTCCGCGACCACCCCCCGCGGACCTGGCCCGACACGTTTACCCAACCTGCACTCCTCGCCCACCACCGCACGTCGGTGGGCCTGGACCTGGGCGTGACTCGCACCCGAATACCCGGCAGCTCTGGGAGAGCTATCCTATGAGTGAATTCTGAGAGAGAGACGCGGGGGAGGGTAGAGTAGGTTTTTGCCCTGACCCAACAATGAGTGTGCAGGCACAGAAGAAGAAGAAAAGAAGGCAGACCGCAGAGGAAAAAGAAAGAAGAGAAAGAAGGAAGGAGCAACCAGAGCTGTGGCTGCTTGAAGCAAAGCAGAAGAAAGGCAAAGAAGAAGAAGAAAGAAGGAAGGAGGACGCACTGTAGCAGAGGCTACTTAAGTCGTCTGATTGAAAAATCAGACAACTCCCAGAAGAACAGAAGGAAGAAGACAAAGAAGAGAGAAGTAGAACACGAGGAGAAAGAGAAGAAGAAGCTTGGAAGAAATAGAAAGAAGAAGGAAGAAGACTGAAGAACCAAAGAGAAGAGAAGAGAAGAAGACAAAGACAAGAGAAAGAAGAGAAGAACAAAAAGCCAACAAGACAAATCCCTCTCTTTTTCTTTCTTTCATTTTTGTAATAGAAACTTTGTACTTCTAGAATACAGTTTGCTCCCTGAGTTTGACCTCGGGAAAACTTTTATTTTCCGAGTAATAAATTATATTAAACTGGTAACCGCTCCTCTATACTATACTACGACGAAATATTAGAAATATTAGTACTATAGACGAGAGTAGCAGCCATACTTTTACGTTTCTGTACTTTTATGTTGCTGTACCTTGTTATTTTTCTACTGTTGTGGGGGTGATATGTACTGCAGCAGTTTTTACTTCTTTACTACTGTATATTTTTACTATTAGTTGCATGGCATAGTGAATGTGGTTTACTTTCCTGCTTTTTGGTAATTTCTCGTTGGACGACTGGGTCTTGGGATCAGTCGAATCGGTTCGATCTCGTGTCCTGTAGGGATCCGAGAACCGTGTCGTAACATCAGTGAACCTCCACAGGCACTCCTCCTTAGTAGCCATAGCTATCGAGGCAAAACGTGACAGCTCCAGAAAACGCGTGCGATACGCACTGACAGTTATCGTCCCCTGGCAGAGAATGTGGAACTCCAACCTCCTCTAGTCCTGCCAAGTCTGCGGAAAGTACTGCTCACAGAAGAGGGTCACGAACAGGTCCCATGTCAGCCCTCCCCTCTCATGGCCCCTGACTGCCCTCCACCACTTGTGTGCCGTGCTCTCTAGCTGGTACGTGGCAAAGGCCACACGACACTCCGCAGGAGAGCGAAGAGTGTCAAACACCTTCTCTATCTACTCCAGCCAGTCCTCTACCTCAAACGGGTCCTCATCCCCCTTAAAGGAGGGGGGCTTCAACTTTCGGAACTGTCCGAAAAGCTCGCGGTGCAGCTGCAGTGGGGGAACGGGCATGCCTCCAAGCAAGGAGGGCTCGTACTCGGAAGTGTCAGAATGCGGTGGGGGCGGTGGAGGACCACCCCCTCCCCCTCCTGCTCGTTTGGCGCTACAGCGGTCTCTCTATCCCACCGAGGACTCCTCCTCCACGTCCTCAGGGAGAGGTGCCTGTGGAGGCTGGTGAAGCTCCTCTCGCACAATATCTCTAATCAGCTAGGCGAGATCCTGGGCCTGAATGCTAGGGAGAAGAGGTGGGTCAACTGGCACCTCAAGTCCGGCACATCTTCCCCTCTGACCTCATCCACGACTACGACCGTGGCCTGCCTTGAGAACTCTCCGACCAGGTGCAAGGAGATGCGAAAGACAGAACAAAAAGGTCAACGCTGTCAAATTTCTTCGAAAAAGGACTCAGAACGGATATCAAACCAATACGTTGTGGTGGCTACCCTAGTTACATGCGCGTGAACGGTTATTCTCAAACCAGTTGGTTCATTTCTCGGGATGACCTTGCTCTGATACCATCTTGTTACGACCTAGCTCCCGGATCCCTACAGGACCCAAGACCGGCTCGCCTCGACTAATCCCAAAACCCAGTCGTCCAATAAGAAATAACCAAAAAGCAGGAAAGTAAACCACATTCACACATGCAATATAACTAAGCAGTAAAAGCGTACAAAGCAGTAAAGGAAAGTAAAACTGTTGTTCCATTACATACCACCACAACAACAGAAACAACGAAAGTGAAAGTAATAATAAAAAAAATAGTAGCTAAAAGTCTGAAACTCATTACAACAGTAAGGGGAAACAACGAGAAAGTGCTGAAAACTAAAGCTGGGCTTGACTGGGCCCAGCACCCTCCGCAGCTGGAAGCTCGGGCTGCTCAACTCTTGAACCTGAACAGTGTTTTGAAAAAGACAGAGTCAGTGAACGCTGAGTACAGTGGTATCTGTACTATCTAAAGCAATAAAAGCAATAGGTTTACTTCTCTTTTCTAGTTATTTTATTTTATATTTATTTCCTTTTCACCCATTTTCCTCAAATTTTTAGATATTCTTGATCTTGTATGTTCCTCGTGAGAACGATTTTGATTGCAGTCTTTTCCGAAGAGTAGAAGGTACACGTGGTCCTCTCTTGGCTGAGAGAGTCCCCCGTGGTAGCCCTACACCCAGTCAACCACCCCAAAGTCACTATCAAGACTTAGCAGTAACTACGGCACGCGTGATAAGCACACGGGTAGCTACCCCGTACTAACACGCGGTCAGTCGTTTCCGCTAGCGGGTACGCCCAAAGTACAGCACGGAACAATATAAGGCCTAGTCCTCTCAGAAACAGGGGTCTCGCCCCTCATAACTAAACAGGGGTCTCGCCCCTCCACAGTCCGCGCACCCTCTTCTGACTACCCCGGTTTGCCCAGAGGGCCTAACAAGTTGGTGTAGGGTGGCTAGCTGAACCCCGGGCCCCATGGGGTGGCTAGCTCCCTCCCTACACTAGTAGCTCACCTCAGTACTGTGTACATGAGAGCCAACAGAAGTCGATGTAGAGTAGCCAATCCTAACCCTGGATTTCAACCCAAGGGCGGCTAGCTCTGCTCTACACAAAAAGGGGACAATCGCTCTCCTTGGTACCACGTACTCAAGGGCCAGCGCACTTCCCGTCTACATTCTAGATTTTTCATCTAACCATAGGAGCTCTACTCCTAATTCCCTGGAGGGTTCATGCTCATGTTCACCACATTATTCCGATCCAGATTCCACCATTCACAATTCAATTCTCGTTTATATACAGGAAACTCGTGTTTCCACAATTCAATACATGCAACTGATGATTTCACAGGTAATTGTTCATTTATCTCAGGCAGCTCACAACTATATTACAGGCAATTGCTAGCAGTTTAACTTAATCATGTATACAAATACAATTATGCAGTACAATTAGTTCATTCATTTCTCTGTCCTAAGGTTCATGCCACATCCTAGGGGTTCCAGTTGGCTAATTCCACAGGCACATTCTTACTTAATATGATTAACAAAAGTAGACCACTCTACCAGACAATCCGGGAGTAATGGGGGCTCGAACCACAAACCCAAGCATCTCTGCAAGTCCCAAACATGCAGCAGGCCGAAACCCTATACCAAGGAATACATCACAAAAGGAAGGTTCAGAATAGTGTACAAAGGTTTCTAGTACGTAGAGAAACTCATAAGGGAACTACAGATACTTCGTTTGCGTAAAACGGATCCTGATCAGACCCCAAATGGGTCAAAAACATGTCTGCTGACCAAAATTAGACGTCTGGGAACAAGTCCAAACGTCTTAAAATATACAAAACCTCACCTCAAGTCCCTGCGGTGTCCTCAGACGTCCAGGACTCCTCTGTGATCGTCTGAAGGCAGTTCCAGACGTTGGACCATTACTCCGGTCGTCTGGAAGCACCTCCGATCATCTGGTGAGCTGATCAGACATCCGAAAGTGCATGAGAGGGCGTTCTGCGCTCCTTCTCAAGGCTGCTCCTGCGTACGACAGTTGCAGCCACCCAAATCAGGCGCAACAAATCTTCTACGGTGCAGCATGCATGGCCGTAACCGCGAAAAGAATGTACATTCACAATAAATGAGCTTTCAGACATTTAGTCTTGACTCCAGACATCCAGATGCTCCGCCGGTCGTCCGGACTTCGCTCTAGACGTCTAATACTGGAAAATTTCCAGTATCAGAACTCGCTCCCAGTGCTCTACGCCGCGCTTCTCCTCGCTCCGCCGCAGCTCCAGCTGCTGCAGGTGGTCGAGGATGCCTCTCTGGAGGTCTCTCCTCCCGCACGCGCCCGCAGTGGTCGTGCGAGTTTCGCCAAGCTTCCACCGAAGCTCCTGACCTCGGCCTCCTCCTCCTACACTCTCCTCCTTCTCGCCCTCCCTCGCTCACCTCCTCTCGCGGCTCCCGCAGCTCTGAAGGTGGAGAGGGGGTGTGGTGGTGGTGTGTGGAGTGGAGAGGAGAGGAGGGTAGCTTTTATAGATGCTGGGGGGGGTTTAGGGTTAGGCAAGAAGAGGAGGAGAAGAGAGAGAGAGAGAAAAGGTCCTGCGCGCCACACGCGCACAGGGCGCAGTATGCGTACAGAAATTTCATTTTCAAACGTTCGGAAAAGGGTCCAGACGTCTGACTGAGACTCCAGACGTCTTAAAAGGTTAAAAGTAGGACGGGTCTTTACATCTCCCCATGCATGTCGCTGATGATGGAATCGAAGAAACCTAGGGAGGGGAGGGAGCAAAACCACTAGAGGAGGGGGTCCCGATCGGCCTTTTGAGGCCCAAAGGGGTCCAATGGCAACCCCTGTGGAAGAGAGGACGCTTCTCGATGGAGAGAACAAAATAGAGGAGTGAAAGAAGTGTTGCAGTGGATTCTCAATTCTAGTGATTCAAATCTTTTTTTTTTTAACGACTCAATGCAATATCCAATCAAAGTATAATAGAAAGTGGTACAGATAGTTTATTTATTTATCTATTTTGAGGGATTTTAACACACATATATATATTCTTGTCAATTTAAAAAAAGATGTATATCCATTCACTATTTTCATATAGACGTAAATGTCCTCTTAATTATTTATCTACTTGTTTGGATGCCTTCGTAAACTTCAACGAGTAAAAAAATACAGAAACTTTTTATATAAAATTCTTTTTATTTTCTTTTTCTTTCTCCAAGAAGTCCCCCACCTCCTTCCTCCTCCCACCTCTTCCCTCCTCCCTCTTCTCCCATCCTCAACCAACCACCGCCGGTTGCAACTGGCAAAGCTCTCATCCCACCACGGCCATGGAGGTCGCAGCGAACGAGAACAACACCGCGACGACCCCCACCCCCCTGTGAGCATACCAAACGAAGACAACGACAGAGGCACGACAAAGGTGGAGGTGGCACTCTCCGCCCTCTTCCTTCCTCTCTTCTGATCCCTCCTACCCTTAACCGACCACCACAGGTTGTAACCGACGACGCTCCCATCTCACCATGGCCATGGAGGTCACTACGACCGAGAACGGTGTTGCCTTGTCCTTTGCCCCCACGTCCAATGGCAATGGCAGCGTGGTGAACAGAGATAATGACAAGGTTTGAACGAGAGGAGAGAACTACTACAACCCCCACTCCTCTGACGAGGTTCTATATAATAAAAGAAAGAAAAAATTAGGTGGGTTGGAGCAGAAATTCTTTAACTTTTACTCTACAATTTCCTGCAGGAGATAAGGTCCTTGCCTTCTCCCTCAAACTTAGCCAAATATCACGGGTAGCAACTATCTGCAGGTGCTACATGGATCTGAATGTTGGACAATCAATTCAAGCAATGCACGAGAAAAGATACTGATGTGGATGTAAGGTCACACAAGGAAAGTTCAAATAAAAAATGAGATTACAGGAGAAAATGATACTTTCGAACCAATAAAAGGTAAAATAACAGATACTCGTTTGAAGTAGTTCAAACATTTAGAAAGAAGGCATCCCGATACTTTAATTAGAAAGTGAGAGGTTAGATAAGGATGTTGAATAGAGACGTAAATGAACATCAAAAGAGTGCAGAAAAATAACTAGTTAGAATGTAGTTGTTTGTTTAGATTTAGCATGAAGTTGCTAGAGTAGCAGGCTTCCCCAGAAGATCCACTCATGATCCCCACTTCAAAATAACAGTGCAACCAAACATCATCAACCAGAAGCAACTCCTAAAAAAAATGATAAAGAAAAATCAGGATTCACAACTCATGAAGTATGATATCAACCAAAAGCATCCACAATAAAGGCACTTAAACTAAAATCACCACCATCAAAATGGGGCTTCTTCAGATCTGTGAAGTATGATGTAAGCACTGTTAAAAACTGGAGTAATACAATCTATATTTACTATTATTTTGGTGAGATAGATGACCGGCAATAGATGACTGATATGGTCTATTATTATGCAAACATTAGCAAACAACTATATTTACAATCAAATGTGCTTCTTTTTCATCATTTTAGAAACATAATATCTGCCATTAGGAAAGATGAAGAAGAACTTAAGACACAACAAATTGGGAATGAACTTTCATAAGAACCTACTTCTACTACCACGTAAAACGCAATGAAGAAGGCAATGAAATCTCCAAACGACATTCACCACATTCACAACCGACCAAGATGAACTACACAAGGAAATACACAAATAAAACTACACAAGGAAATACACAAATAAATGGATGTACATATATCATTACCTGACAGTATTACTCCACCAAACCCCTTCTCGAGCAAACAAGAACCCAAGATCAATTGTGCAACTGTCACCTTCAACATGAAAAGCCAAGAGAAAAAATTGAGACCAAATCACAACATACGCACTGAAACACAATGAAGAAAATGGGGGAAACACACCTGATTAAGGTTTCAAGTTCGTGTGGAAAGGAAGAACGGTAGCGAGGCCCCTTTTATAGGGGTTCCAGCAATCAACAAAAGGCCATGAATGCATCCAAAGACCCATAACTGAGGGAATCAATAAAGGCAAGCTCAGATTGGGGTTTCATGAGATAGACCAGCTAGATTCACGGATGCACAGACCACCAGCACCTCGGAATTGGCCATCTCACAAATGGAGGAAGAAAGGAGGTAAAGACAAGAGATGAATGCCCACCTACTAAACTTCACCCTGTAGGAAGACGATAGGTCTGGAATCTGAAGAAGCAAAGCGCCTGAAGCCAACATCGTAAGGTGCCAAAGGCGGAACAGGGCATGAATGCCTTGCTCCCGCTTTGCTGACAACCATCAATCGAAATGAGGTAGGGCAAGGGGGATTTTCGTTCTCGTCATCGGGCGAAGGAGTGAGGGATCATGAGGGGGAAAGAGGGTTCGCGAGGGGGGTAAAGGGGCATCTTCAGGAAATTTCGATCGTTGAGGGGTAGCGCGGAGGAGAGAGGAAAGAGGGTTAAGTTGTGGGTTGGGGGAACCCCTCTTCAAATCATTGTTAGAATAACCGATATTAGAAGGGCAAATAAGGGTTGAGCTATCCCCCTTTGTAAACAGGGGTTAACCCCTAAAAAGAGGGGTTAACCACTACTATAAACTAGCCTTAAGGGTATGGAACTTAATAAATTAAAATTTACGGGACATATAAGTCATTACAAATGGTACATAGTATATGTGAAAACAATGAGGGTATATACATCTTTTCCAAAGTTGACATTTGCATATAGGCATTAAAAATAGGGGGCTTTTGCATATATATATATATATATATATATATATATATATATATATATATATGCAAAAGCCCCCTATTTTTAATGCCCCAAAATTTCATTTAGGTAAATTGCAGAGGTATTAGTGTTCCCCTGCACACCAATCCTTTAGATAATATAGGGATGAGAATTTAAATCTAAGTCTATTATGCCAAAATCAAACTTTAATTAATGGTGTGAGGGGAAGGTTTGAGCTAGAACATCATCCCCAAATAAATTAACCTTTGGGTAATATCCACCGAAAGTTAAGTTTAAACTTGATTTAGATGCATTGATCTTAATAACTAATTAGGTAAAGACAAATGAATCCAAGCAAATCATTCAAAATGCTTAAATCGAATTTACCAAGTAGTAATAGTTTTCAACATATATATACAAGTACATATCGACTTTGTTATGAGCTTCAAATGTGATAAGATTTTTAGGATATGTTATATAACTTTCCTCCCTTGAAATCTCAATTGGTTAATTACTCAACTATATGGTGATGCATCTCATGGCCCTTGCCATTTCCATTTTATGTATCACATAGCCTTAGGTTGCTTCGTTAACGATCCTTACACTGCTAAAAAATAGTGATTTTGCGTCAATATGTTCCAACAACTTTAGGCAAATGTATCATTTTCCCATGAGTGGAGGTGGGTCGGTAGGGAAAGGTCCAAGAGAAGACTCCCCAACTTTTGCAATATTGTCTAATAATTTTAAAATCATAAGCAATTATATCCTTTCCCCATGGTTTAAGGGTTTGCAGGGAAAAATTTACGGATAATTTACAAGCGTGGCAAAAGATTTTTTTTATAAAGGTTAAAAATTGTATGCAAAAGATAAGAAAATAAAAAAAAAAGAGCACACGAAAAGGAGGCAAGAACAAAAATCAAATCTAAAATTAGGTTTTTCCCTCCCACCAAACCCCAAGCCCTCCATCGAGCCCTAAACTCCACCCTCGACCCTCCAGCTCCACCCACTTCCACCAATCTTCCAACTTTAGTGTCCTCCTCTAGTCATCTTTCTCAACCTCATCGTGGTCTCCGATAGCTTCATCGTCGTCACTTCCTCCACCTAAATGTAACCCTCCTCCTCCACCTCCTCTGCATCCTCCTCTTCTCCTTCTCCACTCGCTATTACTAACTCTTCATACATGTAGGCAATTAATGAAAAATTGATCACCATAAAAAGGGGCATCATTTCTTGCAAGCAGACAAAGACAAAGTCCAAACATATGACTACTTTGATTTCAACCACTCTCCTCTTGGGTTTCCATGGAGAGAATGTTTATGCTTGTGTTTTAAGCTTCAGCTACTATATATTTTGTAGTTTATAGAATTAAATTGCATCAGTAATATTTAAGGATGAATAAATGATATTTGAATTTTAAACTAAATTACACTGGTGCTATTTCACTTTCCAACCAAATATCACCAATGATATTTGAAAAATCACCTATAACCTATATTGAAAAAGTTCTGAAGCAAATATCATCGACAATATTTAAATATCACCAACAATTTTTTACCATTATTAGTGTAATAAACAATCACACAATGCAAGAGATTTTCTACAAGGTTTCACCATGACGATAGATGTACATCGTACCAAAGAATTTAATCCTTAAACTCATTACATGTTACGACCCGATTCTCGAATCCCTACGAGACACGAGAATCGGACCGACTCGAATGATTCCAAGACCCAGTCGTCCAACAAGAAAGTAACCAAAAAATAGTAAAAGAAACCACATTCACCATGCAAGTAACTAACAGTAACAAAAGTACAGCATTAAATAAAAGAACTACTACAGTACATACCACCACAACAGTAGAAAATTAAAAATAGGTACAGAAATATGATGTTTACAATAAAGAGTACAAGGTGAAACAGAAATACTCACTACTACAGAAATACGGTACAACAAAGGTACAACTACTGGGCTCTACCAGGCCCAGCACCCTCGGCAGCCGCAGGCTCTGGCTGCTCAACACCTAGTCCTGAAAGAGATGACAAATATGACACGTCAGCGAAACGCTGAGTAGAGTGGCAACCTGCTAGCTAAGAAAAATCGTAAAGGCGGACAAGTGGCTGTTGTTTTTAATTTCTTTCTTTATTTCTCTATTTACTCTTTCTTAAATTATTTCTCATATCTTTCTCTTGATCTTGAATGTTCCTCGTGAGAACGATCTTGATTGTATTCTTTTCCGAAAAGAAGAAGTAGCACGTGGTGCTCTCTTGGCCGGGAGAGTCCCCCGTGGTGGTCCTACCCTCAGTCAACCACCCCAAGGTCACTGACAGACGTAACGGTGACTACGGCATGCGTGATAAACGCATGAGTAGCTACCCCGCACTAGCACGCGGTCAGTCGTTTCCGTTAACGAGTGTACCCCAAGCACAGCACGGAACCAGTATAGAGCAAAGCCCTCTCAGTAACAGGGGTCCAGCCCCTCCACAGTAACCAAACAGGGGTCTTGCCCCTCCACAGTCCGCGCACCTTCGCCTAACTACCCCGGTTTGCCCAGTGGGCCTAACAAGTCGGTGTAGGATGGCTAGCTGAACCCTAGGAACTGTGGGGTGGCTAGCTCTCTCCCTACACTAGTAGCTCTCCCCGGTACTGTGTACGCGAGGGCCAAAAGTTGGTATAAAGTGGCCAGACCTAACCCTGGGTCCTTGAGGCGGCTAGCTCTGCTCTGCACTAAACAGCAGGATAGTCGCTCTCCTTGGTACTCCGTACTCAAGGGCCAGCTCACTTCCCCATCCACTTTCCCAGTTCCATTCTATTTATTTTCCAGGAGTTCTACTCCTAATTCCCCGTAGGGTTCATACTCATATTTCTCAGACCAAGCCATACTAGGTTTCATCATTTCAGTTTCATTCACATTTAGCCCGTGTTTCCAATGTTTAATATCAATTTATATACAAACAGCTCAAATTTAATTTCTAAACAACAGGAATACATGAAGCAGTTACTAGCAACAGTACTCTACATTTCACAGGCAGCTGTTATCCAATTACAGGCAATTATCATTATTCTATTTACTATCCAAGACTACAATTCAGGTATTCAAAACATTCGTTTCAATGTTTCTGTTCCTAGGATTCATGCCACACCCTAGGATCTATCATTCAATCTAGTTTCCAGGTCCTAGGATTCATGCTATACCCTAAGATCTATCATTCAATCTAGTTTTCAGGTCCTAGGATTCATGTCATACCCTAGGAATCTATCATTTATTTCAGATATGTATTTATGTTTGTAAGTAATTAAGGGGAGCCACTCTACTTGCAAAATCGGGAGTGATGGGGGCGTGATCGGCAGATCCACGTGCCTCCGTAAACCCAAAGCCGCAATAGAACAAGGTCCTAACACAAGGATCAAACACAAGGAACCACTCAGAACAGGATAAAAGTATTTTAAACAAGTAGAGGAACTAATTCTGAGAAGAATTGAATCTTAAACGTGGAAATCGGACCTCGAACGGACCCTAAACGAGCCAAAAACGACAATTCTGACTCAAATCAGATGTCTTAAAAGGTGGTCCAGGTCATACCTCACTCTGCGCTGCTACTCAGACGTCCAGGGATCCTGCTGAACCGTTTGGACCCAGTTCCAGACGTCCGACCACCTCTACGAACGTCTGGAGACTCTCTCCGTCGTCTGGTGCTGTGCCCAGACGTCTGAATTGCATGGGAAGGTGTGTCCCGCGCCTTCCCAAAGCGAAACCTGCACGCTTACGCAATACTCTTAACACGGCATGAGATAGAACTTTCGGCGGAATGGCCTGCATGGCCGTATCTGCAAAAGGAAGCGGAGGAAGGAATACGTACCTCTCAGACGTCTGGAGCTCCCTCCAAATGTCGCCCGCGTCGTCTGGACATAGGTCTAGACGTCTGATTTTGGGAAAATTTCCCAGAATCAGAACCTCCTCGCCTTCTTCCTGCTACGCACGGCTGCGCTGCGCTCGCCCGCCTGCTGCCTGAGCTGCAGCAGCATCGGGGTAACCACCCCAGCACCACGCTCCTCTACGCGCCCGTCGGCCGGCCTCGAGCTACTCCGGTGAGCTCGCTCTCTCTTCCTCGTATGCTCTCCCTCTTCTCCCCTCTCGCTGCACCTCTTCCTCTCCACACGCACTCGGCAGCAGCTGCTGCCCCCCCCCCCCCCCCCTCTCTCTCTCTCTCTCTCACGCTGACGCTGGAAGGAGGAGACGGTGGGGTGGTGGGTGAGGGAGAGAGGGAAGGGGTATTTGAAGGCGTGGGGGGAGAAAACGTGCCTGCAGGTCGGTGGGTTTCAGTCTGCGTGTGCACGCACGCAGACTCACAATCGTACGCACGTAAAAATTTATTTCCAGATATCTGGGAAGGCATTTAGACATCTGACCAGACGTCTGAACCAACTCCCAGACATCTTAAAAAACGTTTGATGTCTCGGGTCATAACATTACAACTAGGGAGATTACAAGAATTCTCTCAAGCATATTGCAATAGAATAGCCAGATGATCTAAGACAATCTTTGATGTTCCTAAAGCTAAAGCTTTGATAGATGAATTATTTGAAGTTGGAGGGAGATGCCTCGGTTTGTAATCGGCAATGAGGATGGCAATTCATGTGTCTTTGCTTAATGCAATGATAGGACAATTGATCTGATTTTGATCCTTTGTACAATGTTGTTATAAGGCCACCTCAATTCACCGTTGACATGGAAAGATTACTAAATTGCATGCCTGAAAGATTAAATTAAAAAAAAGGCAAGAAATAAAAGTATCCGAGTTCGAACAAGTCTCAATGGGTTGGAAGGCTTTGTTTGATTCGACTCTTGAATTGGAATATGGTTGGATATTTAATGCATCAAACTTACTATACGTGACATTTTTGGTCCAAATTTATTAATGAAATCATTTTTAACAATAATCTAATTTTCTTTTGACGAATACTCAAAATGATTCATCAACTTATATTTCTCTACCTTCAGAATGAGTTCATACTAATGTAGGCTTTATTCTCTTGTCGCAGTCATGTGTATGTATGCTCGAGGATTTTTCTCACACTAGGAAGACTATCTATTGGACTAGGTGAAATGAAGATTGGGGTATTCTAGATTTTCAAGCTCTTGACATAGTCTTCTTTCTAGAATTTTTATTTTAATGTTGCAATTCCAAACCAATTCAATTCAACTTTTACTAAGTATAACTAGGGATCCAAATGGGTCGAATTCGGGTCAGATTTGACTAAACTCATATCTATATCTATTTACAAAATTCATATCTATACCCTACATATTTACCGATCGGGTATAAGAATTCAAATCCATATCCATACCTATCTACTCATTGAATATACATTGATAAATTAATCTTACAATCAAATTGTACCAAATTAAAGTCAAAGAAGAGGAAAAATCTATAACACAATTTATTAATTATTTATTTTTAGCAAGTTCTCAACATAAGAACTTGAGTTACTTTAATTTTATTGATTTTCACTAAAATTATTATAAAAAGAGTCTTTCAAGGAAAATACATAAAAAAATAAAAATACAAAAAAAAAGACTAAATATAAGTACCTTTCAAGCTAAAAATCCACATCTCCAAAATAAATATTCAATTGAAGCTTTAGGAGTATTCCCAACCTTCAAAATCATGGAGGAAATCATGAAGAAGATTAAGGTTGAGAGAATGAGGGACTTAGGGTGGGACTGATATAAATCTCAGGTAAATGAAAGTTTTATTCAAGTATTCGGGTAGGGTAATCGGATATAGATTGATACCCATACCCAAATCCAATCAAATGTTTAAGATAAAACCCATACTCAAACCCAATCATGTTTGGATCAAATTTTACCCATCCTTTTTTAATCGAATTGAGTCGAATTTATCGAAACTTACATCCTTATACATAACTAGCTTTCCCACGGCATGTATATCCTAACTATTAATGACTTCTTCCTCTTCTTCACTATTTCATCTTGAGTAATGGGAAAACCTCCCATTCCTTATTAATTTCTTGAATGATACGTGTTTCAATCATTACCTCCCTGCAGAAAAGAATGTGCCCTTTTTAAAAAATCCATCTACTATAAATGCTCACAAGTGGCTAAAGCAACTACTTACAAGGAAAAAGAGTCTTATATGGACAAAGTAGACATACTTCATAACTTCCTTAGTAATGTATACCCAAGAATAACTAGGAAGAGGTCTACAACTAGCTACTTGTCTTCAGCTTCACCGAATTCTTTAATCCTTTATTTCCCTTCAATCTCCCAACTTCTTGAATAACGTTTGCATTCAACACATTTCCTTTTTGTAAGCCTCTACTTTACCCTCTAGTTATATTAGTTTTCATCATTTACAGTAGCCTTGTTTGTTACAACATTACCCTAAAAGGCCCAAGTTACAACAGCAGTCTCAACATTTACATTTTCCTCGATTGAATGCCTTCTCCCTTTAGGTAAGCTCAGGAATAGTCTCATTTTAGGTAGGACCTTTCTCCCTCTAATCCTTATTTATTGTAGAAGAAGAAATAAGCTCAAAGGACTAGACATGTAAGTGCCTAAACATTTAGTAAAAACGTACAAGGAAGTGAAAACTTTTTGAAAATAACTAATTGCACAATATGTTCCTTGTCATTTACAATCAAAATGATCATGCCTTACAATAACGAAACAATCTCACCGTGGACATATGGATACCTTGGTCAATTCAAAATGACAGTTTCTAACTTGGCTTCTCCAAATTTCAATAATGAACATAAGGGCATTATAATTCACCTTATGAAGTTTAAGAATTAGAAATCCAACCGCATCGAGCTTTTCAGGGGAAAGGAAATGGTTCAAAGATCAAGTTTCCATTTTAAAAAATAATAAGATTTATCCTAAAATAACAATACCTATGGGTGTTTTCCACTTTTAGCATAACCACAGTAACCTTCACAAGAGGCTTACTCAACAACCTTTTGTCATCGACGGTGAAGAAGGAACAAAGGTCACAATGGATCATCTGAGGAGCCCTCAATAGAAAAAGGTCCTCCAAGGGTTCGGAAAGTAATGAACCTCAGATACAAAAGTAATGGAAGACTTTGGAGGTCATCCTTTAACCTCTAGAAATGATGACCTAATAGTGACATTAGAAAATATGTGCAAATTTTCCATTAAAATCACAATCCAATACCACATATCGAGAAGGGTGCAACCATCCTCCACGCAAGAAGTCTCACCTCAATCCCATTATGGAGGAATTGCTATGGATGGTAGGGTTTTGAGAAGTGAGATACCTTATGACTATAGATTTGAAATGAGTTAGGACTGAGAGAGAGAGAGAGAGAAAAGAGAAAAAACGATCAAATGCCACGATTAATGCACTTTACAGACAACAGCCCAACGAAGGACCACGTGAGCGATTGACGTCAACCACGTCAGTGGTGGTGGTCAGGATCGGAAAAAGTTCGGAGAGAAAGGAGCCGATCGAGCGATGATAACCGATTTAGCGTTCGGTGCCCCGATAGATCGACTGTGAGCGGTTTGTAGTGAAAGGAATGGCCACCACCGCCCTCCCAACTCATCTTCCTTTTTGTTGGAAAAGTTCGGTATCCGCCATTTTTGACGTATCTTCATTTTTGACGTTATCTTCTTTAGAATCCAATGCCGTCGCAAGTACAGCCAAATATGTGGTGGAGTTGGATCCATGGAATTGCAATCGTTGCGAGTGGGCCTTTCCACCTTCTGGTCGAAGAGAACGATTCAATAATTCTATATGCATCCTTTGTTAGAATCATTACGTGATACACATATATTATCGTAAAAAAATTTACATTAACATATATATATATATATATATATTGATAAATACGTTGGTTACGTGATCCAATAAAAATTAGTTAAATTATATTTTTAATTATATAGGATTAATCACATACAAAAATTTTGGAGAATAGTAGGAGATTTTAATTTTTCACACCCCATTGCGAGAAACATAAAAGGATCTATGGTGGGAAACTGAAAAGATTACTACGTCTATTTGTCTCTTTCATCTTCTGCACTCACTCTTAGGATCCTAATTAGAAGCTCCATCGCTGCTCTTCCTCCTTAGGACTGATTTCCTTTGTCTACGGAGATTTGGATATAGTACTTCACGCCGGTTGACGGTTGCGATTGGATGGATTCAGTTATTGATTCTAACTTTTGTTTCTTTCGTTTTGATTGACTTTTTGATAGAAGGATGGATTTTTAGGATTTAATGAAATCGTTTTCACTGTTTTTATTCGCTCATACGGTGATTAAATCACTTCAGCCTTTGCACGATGGATACGTCCAAGTTGCTGCCTTACCAATTAAAATATCTCCGAATTAAAGGCATGGAACGAGGGAAAATTTTTCGGAGATTACGAAGAAGAGAGGTTGCAACTAAAAAAGGGATATATAAAAGGAATAAACTCCACCATTCATCTTTCAAACTTGTTATTGCATTTCTCATCCCGTGGTCAGATGGCACTCTTAGTTATGTCAACCTCACTTTCAACAATGGTTATCTGGTCCCTCTCTGGAGATTGTTAGTCCATTCACGAGAGAAAAGGGAATCTCAACCCCATGGCATTGTTTGGTGCATGAATGACTAATTGACGATTGCGATAAAGTCTAATGTTTATCCTTCGAACACGTGGCTCTGTTATCATGTCAGAACATCTAACTCCCATCGAAAGCTCAACTCTCTAATAGATGTTATTTTTCGATTCCAACACATTTGAATACTGTGGAATGATTAGTTCCATAAAAGCACGGCGGTGTCATTACTTGTTAAAGTAACATGATCAATTCCTTAATCCACAAATTGAGGGCTTTCTCTCTTCCAAACACCAAAAAAATGGATGATCTTGGACGGATCTAGATGCATACCTATCCAATGCTACCAAGTTGCCGCTTCATATTGATGACAAGTGGGAACCGTGGATAATTGTGGAGGCACCTAGACAAATACCCATCTCTCTCTTTTCCTTAAAAGGTATATTGATGTATAAATGCTTTGTTATCCCAACAGCACCATCACCATTGTCTTTATCTACAATGCAACTCCAAGATATGAAGAAATTATGACCTTATTAGATCTTGTTGATAATTCACATTTGCATGCTTGATGATTAGCCTCGAGCAATGAATAAATCTCTTTAATATGCACCCTTCTCTACCTTTCTACTAAGATCATTTACAAAAGTGTATCTTCGAATTTGTTGATAATTCACATTTTGCAATGCATATGTACGGTGATCAGAAATAAGAGATCAAGGAAAAAGTACACAGAGTACAACTGTATACTTCGATGCTTATATAATGACGTGATGTACAAAATTTTAGCTATATTGCAACATACAAATGTGATAAATCTATTCTATCCTTTGGTGACGAGATTGGCTAAGCCTATATATTACTATTATCTTGGACTGGATCGTGATTCAAATCTCATAATCTCTTATATGTAGTGATTTTATCAATAATATTCACTAGTTAATCCTCGACGGAGATGAATTTGACTTCATAGAGATTGCGAGAGGCTTATTCACAAGCTAAGTGAAAATCAACGTATGATATATTTTAGAAGAGCATGAAATAAAGATTTGCAAATAACTAGGTGACACCAATGTCATCACACCAAATAACCAAAGTTATATGACTAACAATTGTTTTAATAGTGAGCACAACTAGCTTATTTCAATTATAGCATTGGTAATTACTTTATATTTTAACCGGTAGAAGAGTGAGACATAATTTTATACAATGAAGATTAAGTAGTCGTTAAGTAAGAGATGGACATTAGTGGAGCCTATCCATTCTACATTAGAGTTTGCTTGAAAAGTGAACGAAAAGGATACACATATTCATAGACTACAAGAAATTGTTCAATTGATATAAAATAAAATTCTTTCAAAATGTTCATGATGTTCAATCGTAAGATTGTTCGTGAATTGATAAGCCTTGTTGACAACAAAAGGAACACTTGGTAGCATAACCAATAAGTAGTGAAGTGCACCAAATTCACTAATAACAAGTTCCATCATGGAAATGTGCATTGGTGTTTGCTTTGTTGAAGTTACCATAGGTGATTGTAATGGCTTGCAATGTGTCATTCAACATTATAAAGCTAGTCTAGAATATGACTTTTCCAGGAGATCGAAGAGTTCATCTATAACTTCATGTGTCTCAATACCAAAGAAGTAAAGTAAGCCAAGATCATAACTATTAAAATTTTTCACTAGATTTTGATTAATCCATTGTACTTTTAATTGACAACTTCCGGTAATAATAACATCGTCAATAAAACTGAGAAAATAAATAATGACATTGAGAAATTGAGAATAATTAAAAAGGAAAGTATTTGTCTTCAAAGCCTAAAAGCCCAAACCTTCAAGAAGAGCACTCATTTGGTTAAAACATGCATGAGGAGCTTGTTTAAGATGATAAAGAGATTGTTAAAGTTTACATACATCATATTTATTCTTCAAGAAGAAAGGTGAAAAACTACTAGAGGGAGAGGTGAGCATTCTCATTATCTCATATGTATAATATTGAAGTTATTCCTGTTGGTATTATGTTATGAATAAGATGTTTCTCCTCTACTTATTCGAATAAAAAAATATTCAAATATTTTCCTAACTTTATAATTCAAATAATAAAACCAAATCTCAACTTTTTTTTTTTGTCTCCATTAATCATATTTGCCTAACTTACTAGCTAACCTAAGTTTATTCAATTGGTCAACAAATCATTTAAATTAGATTAATATGCAAGTCATTAACTAAGCAAATGAATCTTTATAAGAGCTTCTAAACCTAACCTTAGTTCCTACTAAGTTGTAATGTGCTTGGGTCTAAGCTAATTTATTTTTAGTCTATTTGTAATGATTTAGCCCTAGCATTGTTGAAATGCATAAACTAGCACTAACTTTAACAAAATTCAAAAATTAAAAGCTTAGATAAGCAAATGAATTTCTCCAAATTACATTGCCATTCTCCAGTTGAATTTAAATATCCATTAATTCTACATTTTATGATGTTTAGTTTACATCAATTCTTTATTTTATGATATTTGGTTTACACCAAAATGGTTATGAACTTTACAATTATCGAAGTACGAACTTTGTAATTTTTGCAATACGTTACAACAATTTGTTCCTTCAAACATATTCATGGAGATGATAATGATATTATAATTTTTCATTCATGATTCAATCATATCAAATTTATTCAATCACATATGCATTAAGTATTTTTATCAACAAGAAGTGGCTAACCAAATACTCTTCAAAACATTTAAATGCCCTAATTTCTATTTTGCAAAAAATACTCCATTTTTTTTTTTTTTAACATCAAAATCACATAATCAATGCTTCAATTCTATTCCAAATATTTTTCCCATGTTTAATGTCTCAACAAATGTCATGTATAGGTAGTACCATGGACTTTGTTTTTTTTAGAATAATAGTAGGAAGTCTATTAATAAGATAAACAACAATGGTAAAAGAAGAATGCAAGAAGTTATATATAGAGTACATGGAAGTGAAAGAGAAGCATGAGACCAATATCAACAATGTCTTATTTTTCTTTAACAAGCACCATTATACTCATGTGTATGCCAACAATAGATACGATTGATGAATTATTCCATATTTTAGGAAGAATGATCTTCAGGCTTGACATCTGTCACCTTCGTCAACTTGAAATTGTTTGGTCTTTTTCATTGAATTGACAATCAACCATGGCAAGAAACTGTGGAAATAATATTGAAACCATATAAAATTTCTTTATAATAGGAAAAATGCAAGATTTTTTTTAGAGATCAGCAATAAGTAGAACAATTAAAGCATTTGAAGCCAAAAGTAGAACAAAACGGATCAGGCCCAAACATCACTAAACACATATGTTGATGGGGATGAAGTTTAGATGCCTTTCCTATCATACACGAGAGGCATCCATCCATGGATAAAGAAACAAAACCGAGTCCTAAGTGCTGAAGAATGCAACTTACTGTCTTGGGTTAAGGAAGCTTATGCTGTGAGTGCCAGGAGTCATGAACAGTGATGCAAGCTGAGGGAGAAATGCTGAGACAAATGGAGTTATTTAGCACATGCTAATTAAAGACCTCGATCATTGACCCTATCAATGAAGGATCGAAGATGTTCGACGGTTCTCGGCTAGAAGGCAGCTATCCAGAAATGACGAACAGATAACATTGCCTGTGCTATATATATATGCATGTTGAAATCATATTTTGTTGTGCCCAACATTCGAATTATATTCCATTGCACCCAATGTCATGGACCGTTGTCATCGCATGTTCACGTCATGCAGATGGAGCATATCCATCCTATCCACCTACGATGCTATAGTTTAAAGCATATCAAAAAAGACCTACGGTATCCCTTTGGGATAAGGACTGCCAAAAGGGAGGATGGAAGTAGGCGGGCACCTCTGCACTCAAGCGGTCAATCAACACAGAGAAGATAGATTTTGAGAGACTTGGAAAAAAAAAAGGTCGACGTACGGGTGACCAATAATAGTGACCGTCACGCGGGGTCGTTTGCCGCCGTTGGGATTGCAACACAAAGCCGAATTGATCATCACCACTGCGTCTCACGTAATACATTTCCCATGGGACTGCACCCTGTTTTCAAGGTGTGGAAGATAATCTAATCTTTATTTAAGTTTACCGACCTACGTTATCCCGACTTGTGCTGGGACAAGAGTTACGTTAACCTACAAGTTAACCTTCATTTTTATCTCTCCTACTCTGTGTCCTCTTGTATATGATTTTTCCCATTATATCCCTCCATTTCAATAGAAATTAAAAAATATCAACTAACTTATCTAGTATCCTAGAATGTTAAATAGTCAAGTAAATAAGGATTAACCTTTATTTTAAAAGATTAACTCTCAAATAAACTAGACCTAATAATCTAGACCACCTTTGATTAACATCCCATCTGAGGAGCATTTCTTGGTAATATGGGTAAATATAAGCATGTTATTCTTTTTACTTTTTGAGTAAATTAAATAGTGAAAAAAAATAAAGAACATATACTGTAATATATTTTGTAACATACAGAGTTAGAAAATATTATTTTAATCAATGTATTTTCATTTATTACCAGTAAAAATTACTTTTCATAAATGAAAAATCATAAAAATATCAGTGTATTTTAATTTTCAATCAATGAAAAATCATTTTTAATCAATATCAATTAAAAAGTAAAACACGTCGATATATTTTTATTTTCAACTGATAAATAATTATTTTTAATCGTTATATTTTGATTTATAATTGATCTATTTAATCTTCAACTAGAAACTTTTAATTTTTATTTTAATTTTTAATCAATATATTTTAAATTTTATTTCTTTTTTAACGTATCTATAGGTAGGGATAGCATGTTATAAAATAAATTACCAACGCATCTTTTCCTACACACATCCGATTAATTATATATAGCATCTCAATCTTTCAGACAAGTTTAGGTTACGCCTTCGTAATGTTTTACCACTTGTAAGTGAGCTGACTGTCTGTATAATCATCGCTGCTGCGTCTCACGTAATACACTTCTCGTTGGATTGCACGTAAGAAATTAGATGGCCTTTGATTGTCTCTTCCGAAGAGAATTTATCGATAATATGAGCAAATATGGACATGTTTTTCCTCTTCCTTTCTCGAGTAATTTAATTAAATATATCGACTCAATCTTTTAGACAAGTACTTCAGATTATGCCTTTGTTTTTTACTATCTGTAACTTAGCTGACTATTTTGACTATCTCTTCCTTCACCATCCAACACCTGCTTAAGGAAAGATTTAAACCCTAATCTTTTGGATGAGGTCACTTGTCCAACCACCAAATCACAAAACCGGGTTCATCTCCTGCCAATTTAGACGTTCAAATGAAATGACAATCAAAGTTTAGGGATAAAAAATGCACTTCTAAACTTCTTCCTCGTCTAAACGGAAGACGGCTTCATTTTTGATAGATCTTTGGGTTATAGTTAGAGAATGAAGCAACTGAGAGATCATTAAATATTTAAATAACTAGAATATTATGTAAATATTTAACGAAACTAGCGTCAAATAAGATCTACAGTGACGTATCATGTTGAGATGTTTGGTGCAAACGACTTTAAAGGATTTGTAGATTCAGGCCAAGCATATCAAAAGAATACGTCACATAGATCTTTTATTTGGATTAAATATTTAAATAATATTATAATTATCTGTATGTTTGGGAAAATAAATGCCTAAAGAGACTTTTCTTCGCTGCAGGGGATAGTGATGATAAATATGAGGTGAATTGTAATAGTTTTGTTCCTTTTATATTTTTATGCAAATTAAACTCTATTCAACCATGGAAGAGGACTAGTATACCAGGACAAGCAGAGTAGAAGGAGACTTAGCTCGTGAAGTAGGGCAACTTCACCGGTCTAAACTGGGGGTACTCCGAATGGCCCAGCTAAAGCCCAAAAGAAAATAAAACAAAAATAAAAAAAAGAAAACAACAACCAAAAAAAAAAAAAAAAAAAAAACTCTCCATCTAAATGATTCTTGGGTGAATCTTTGAATTGTGTTTGGTCTGTGGATTAAATATTTAACTTGTCACTTAATCTGTCTTTCATTTACGTCGAGTTAAGTAAATTTAATCCGAGATAAAATTATTCTACCTTATCTATGAAATAATTTTAATCTGTGAAAATATCCAAACAGGTTAACTCACTTATTCCACTATTTATTTCACACCTTTAACTTATTCCACAAATTTATTTCCCTTACCAAACGAAACCTTAATATTTGATAATGATATTTGCTTTGTCAATTCAAGCAATCCATGCATGACGAGAGGACCAGCAGCTAACATGGACGAAGGTCTCAACCGTATGCCAATGGTTCCTGCTAGCTAGCGTAGCCCCATGAGATGGCACACGGTAGAATGGATGGAGAGGCCGTGGTTGTGGTAAGTAAGCAAGACTTGATCACGTCACATTTCACTCGGGTCGAAACGAAGATCACGAGCCCCAAACTCCTTGAACTCCAGCAAATACTAAACTCTCCCTACCGCATCTCTCGATACCAACCAGGTCCCACATGGGTGGAGTTGGTCCACGACTGGAAGTGGTGGAATACATGGGTGAAATTGGTCAGGACAAGGTTGAGATCGAAATCCCCAAAACTAGAGTAAGACACACATGTTGATTTAAATCATTGGAAATACATATAATTATTTTTATTTATTGCATATGTATATCTCAACAACACAAAAGATGCCCGATCAACCTGAACCCAAACCTAACCCATCATGGTTGGATGTAGTAGCCCATTCCTACCCAGCTTGGTCTCTCATGGACAATTCAGGGCAGCCGAAGGCTAATGCCAACGTCCCTACCTCCCCCAGACCCACCCACACACACCACCACAAAAAGTGAAAAAGAAACAAAAATTTCTGGCCTAGTTGGTCAAACCGTACAGGATAAGATCTACCCAGAATCAAAAGATGCAAGCCTTGTTGGGGGCAAAATTGCTAGCCAAGCACACAAGCAAACTAGTAATAGCAAGGGGATCCACGGAGAGGAGGGGAAGGAAGCACAAATCTAGTTGTTGATGAGGGAGAGAGGCATGACCATGGATGAGGATTGAAGACTCTAGAGAAGGAGAGAGGACCCTATCCACAGAGCGACCCGAGTTGTGATGGCCTTTGTTTCTACTTTTGAAAGAATCGAAAGAAGCTCGAGATGATTCATTTCTTACTACCATATTGATTCCATTTGCATTTTTAGAATGCAATGACCACAACAATAACCTAGATAGACCAATCAAAAAGCCTAGAAGTCCGGATATTTAATAGCCATCGAAAGGAAATGTTAAAACAAGGCACTCAATATGATCATTTATGACATTTAAAGGCGCATCGAAGTAAGGTAAAGATATCAACGTCCAGAATAATGTCAAAATATCAGAATATTAATCAATGTTAAATAAACGTCGAACTATTTGTTGATATCGCAACATTTAAATATTAAGATGTCCACCGACTCAAACATCTAGATAGAATTCTATTTCGCTGTCTATGCTTTTCTTCTCACTTATATCAACATTTTTAACATAGATAAAAGTCCTTCCAAATTCGTTCCCATCAGGTGCATAGCCCCCTGTCACAACATTTAAACATCAAACGTGGATATGAAGGCCTTTCTCATCATTTAAACATCCAACAAGAAAATTAATTGCAGCATTAGCTTTTACATTCACAAGCGTCAGCCAAAGCCCATCCAATGTATATCAGAGATCCAATCATAACTATTCTTTTTCCACATACAAACGTCACCTATCCTTGGGAAAAAGTCATTCAGAATAAATTTTCTACATTTCGATGTTAATTATCAAAATAGTTAAACTTCCGAGTCTAAAAATCAAAATAAGGAACATATGTCAACAACTAAACAACAAGAATATTCATTGACCTACAATTAAATACGGCCAAAACCCAAACACACATATTCTCCAATTTCTGACTTCTGAGTTTATAATTATCGTCTAGTATATAGCTTTCTCCACTAGTAAAAGCCCAAAAAAAAATTGAAATCACAACTTTAATTGTCACCTCATTTTATTTATACGTTAAATTAATATCCAATTATGTGGCTGTGATTAGCTATTCTTTCCTATGGTCGTTCTCCATCCTTGGAACCCTCATTGCATGTTTCATATTGATTTTAAAAAATTTCAAAAAAAAAAAAAAAAATACAATTAATCATCTTAATAGGCATTTAAACTTTTGTTAACAAGTGAAATCTTGTTTAATATTTTCAAAAGAACAAAAAGAGAAATGTAAAGTTTAGTTGCACGTAAATTAGATAAGTCTTATCTAATATTTTTCACCACACACAACTATTTGAATAAAAATTTTTAAGATTAAGAAAAACCCATATAAATATGTTATATCCAAAATTCCAAATCAATATAACACTTCTATCGCTTACATCAAATGAAAATCAATTTCAATAACATAATTATTATAAAATTTGAGCCAACTTGATGGTAATGTCAAGACTGTTCTAGTTTCAATGAAATTTAATATACTTGATATTTTTATTAAATAATTTCAATCACCAAGATATCATTTTAATACATTAATTGTATATAAACATATTGACTAAGCTACAAGTAACTTGGGTGCATAGAAGGTGTACACTTCTCACCCCCTCTTAAGAAATAACTATCTTGTTTTTATCACCATTGGAACAACACTAAATTTAATCCTTTTCTCCTAATAAAGTGCAATCAATCGCATGAATTTCTCACATTCTAAGGGACCTTGGCTTCTAACAGTGCTAAGCTCAAGTAAGAAAGACTTGACCAACAATCATTTTAACCCTTTCTATCCAAATAATGGTGTACTTGTATCACCGTATGAATACCATGACGTGCCGCCTTGAGTTATTGGGCTCATCTTGAGCTTGCTCTCCATTTCTTTGAGTAATAATAGTTATCTTTACTTTAAAACAAAAAAAAAAAAACTTCTATATACATGCATGTGTGTGTGTGTGTGTACCTCATTTCTCCACCCTCGCTAATATCAACCTTGATTTCAACGCACAACATTCACTAAACTACACCACCAATGCTACGACAGTAATAACGTACAAGCACGACGCAGCAGCAGCAACATGAAGCATCGGTACAATATTGGTAAAATAGAACTAATGCTCTAGCATTGTGGCACGAATGTTCTAACACCAGTAGTACTGCAATACCCGAGTGTTATGGAACTTCTTTTACCTGTTACCTCAATTCATGACACATAAGTGAAGTACAAGAGCTCAACATCTACCACCAATCCCAAGGCCTTGTCTACACATCCCACTCCCCCCTCTCCAAATAAAGCCATCAATTCCTATTAAGTAACAACTCTCCACCACTCTTTTGCTTGCCCCAACACATATACCTTCATCCCTGAGTGAACTTGAACACATGCATAAGCACGCGGGTTAATCTTTACAATTATCCTATCTTGCATGCCCTATCATTCGTGCAACCTTGCACACCTTTGCAGAGGTTTACAATTTGTTTCTGTTATTTAATCTCCTATTGTCTCCTTTTACGGTAGTTTTTCTACCAACAGATTATACAGGTATCTGATCTCATTTTCAAACATTATCATTTCTATAAGAGCACACAAATGAACAAACACCACCTAGTTCTCATGCAAACATGTTCTGACGATTTTTGCAGTATTGTATCCAACTTTAAAATCAAGTGGTACTTTCCTATCATTTAGAATTCTTGATGCATCTCTCCGGGCCGGCCACATTAACACTTCCATTGTTCCCCAATTTGTAACCTAAAATATTCTTAAAAATATCTTCTTCCTTTTTGTTATATAGCTACCTTCTATTTATGTGGGTCTCGGTTGTATTAACTACAAGATCAAACTTACATTCCATGAACTCAATTTTTATCCCATCACAACTTCTAGCATCAAGGGCTATTTCCAATATTTAGGATCCTATTGACTTTCTCTCATATCCTGCACCAACAGAATGTCAGCACGTGGCACAAACCATTGCATATATTTCATCCAACTCATTTCCAAACTATGTGAAGCAATGAACTCAACATGGAAAGTTCCTGCAAGCAAATAGGTCAACCATAAAAAAGAATGCAAGCAGATCCAAATATCTTAAGTTATTGAAATGAAGGAAGAAGATGGAATCATTATTTGCAACTTCCAACTATTGCCATGGTAGAAATATAATGGCAACCCTGATCCTGACTAAACCAAGAAACAAAGAGTAAAAAGGGTAGAAGGAGGCTTCCAACGTGTGTGCAATGGGGTGCAGTAGGGAGGAATGGTTAAAATAACGCATGTTCCCGCCGCAGGGATTATATTACCCAATCCACCTTTCAACAAGGACACCCACAATTGGCATCTCGGTGGGAGCCAGAGGATAGTGAGAGGGGGACTTTCCGATGGAAATGCAGTTGACCTTGTGAATCTGGTATAATGGACAACATCACCACCATTTCACATTCCCACTAGGATCATGGTGGGGTCCAGCAATACTATCAGTCCTCCATTCCTCCCACATACCACAATTATAAATGGACCTTCCCTTCCCTTCCCTTCCCCTCCCACAACCAAAAACTCAAGGCAAACTCCAGAAATAGAAGAAATAGCTGCAAATTTTCATCAAAACTCATGCCAAATCTCATTTCTTCATTGTTTCTCATTCTCATTCTGTTCCAGTTGCCTTCAGGCATGTAGTTTATTCCATCCAATTCTTAAAACATTTCCCTCCCATTTGCATCGTGAGATTGTAAGTCTGTTGTTGGTGTTCTATAGGTGAGGCAACAGGAAAGATGAATGAGGCTGGGAACCAACTACACTCATGTTCCAAGGTATTATGACAGGATACTTTAGGTTATAGTTCCTGTCATCTACAATCCAGAAACTTTCTGTGTTGTGAAGTGTGGGGGGGTGGGAAATTCAAATCAAGCTCAAACAGTGATGGTTTTGTTGTCCGTTTGAAACAAAGCTATGCATGCTTAATTAGGGTTGCTCAACGTAGCTGATACTATTGGTCAAGACAATCATCAAGAATTTGCACTATGCTTTAGATTTGGGCTCTGCTTGCCACGTCTGGATAACTATCATCATTAAAGAGTCATTTTGTTATCTAATGTTGCTTCTCCTGCTTGCATTTAAAATGGATTGTCATCATAATCTGCAAATACATAGGGCATTGCAAACATATTTCTCACGAGTAAATGAATAGCAAGATCAAGTGCTTAAAAAACTTACTGGAGCTACCTCTGCACAAGAAACAAGACCAAAACAAATATGGAGAAACCCACATTAAGACAGATCAAATAGTGTAGGTTAGATATCATTTTCTATGCATTTATCAACTGCAATTACTTATTAAACTTTGTTGCTCAGCTGTATGCAAGGAAGCTGTTGCAGGTGACAACACTGGATTACGATTATGGAATGGCAAATCAAAGACATGATCCAAGGAACAGGCCAGGATCTACTGGAAAATTTTCACCTTGAAGGAACGAATAATCATTCCATGACATGCATACCTCTATATAAACAATAATGTTCTCATGTAATATTGTTTTTATACCACTTGATTTAGACGGCTCTTTTCAGGCCTAAGAAACTGGTATACTATAATGCTTGCATGCCATACTATAATGCTTGCATGTCAAAATAGCATTTTCTAATTCTTCACTATGTTTTCTATGAACGTGTATGAGTAATTTATGGTAAATTTTTTGAGTGGGCGGTGCAAAAGTTAGATAGCAATGGCAGCATCAATATGTCAGTCAACAACAAGCTACTGGTGGCTACACAATCCATCTGGTTCTTGTTTGATTTTTCAACGGAAGAAGAATATGAAACAGGTTAAGAACTTCCTGAATTGAACAAGACTTAAGGAAATAGTTCTGCAACTGCCGTCACCTTAATAACCAAAACTAGATTGCTTAAAGAAAGAAACACAAAGGGAATTAACTCAACAAAGAAATGTGATGCCCGGTAACCATCCTTCTTTTCTCTCAAAAAAAAAAAAAAAAAACTCAACAAAGAAATGATGCCAATAGATATCCTACCAATAAAAGTTGCACCACAACCTTATTTCCTCGCGCTATCATCAATGCAGGGAGTAAGGACTCGTGCTTATATTTACAAGAAAAGAAAAAAGTTATAATACTCACTATGTACCTGTAGAAAAGTGCATTGATATGACAGTACTAATTTTCCAAACAACACATACAAATATTGTGCCATTACCCTAACAATTTTAATACTAAAAAAACCAAAGCATTTGTATCCTTCCCCTCTTTTTTTAATGGATTGTTATGCATTCCACCCTGCAAGCAAGGGCAAGCACCACCACTCCTAAAAATGTTCAAGGACCAAACTGCTACATTGCAAAGTTTGGCAACCAGAATTTTTTTCTGTAAGGAGTTTGGCAACCACGTTGACCAAGGTCAAAGTTTGACCAAGTGGAGAGTAGGAGGCTCACCCTCATATTTAAATCAAACCAGATAGAATAAAAACAGAAACCGGATCCAAATGTCACGATTTTTTGGTCAGAAACTCATAACTAAACAAGCAGATTTAGCCACCTCAAAGCTCAAACTAAAAAAGAAAAAAAACAGGCATACCCATACCAAATAATGCCAGGTTCTTTTGTGCACACATGCATTAAAACTAGGAAGAAAGTTCATCCAGCTGTCAACTTTCTGCAAAATGGAAAAAACAATATCATCTGAAAATGTAATATCAATACATTTTCTGTAAAAGGCAGATCAACATAGAAAAAAGATACCATGCCATTGTGAATAGAAGTTAGCTGATGGCTTTTTGCATTCTTCTCAACAAGAGAGCTTATCTCCTGGTGAAGGAATATAGATTTGTTCAAAGTATACGCATCTTTACTGATGACGAAAGCTCAGAAGGTCATGACGCCATCAATAGTGCCTTTCAGGAAGAATGTCGATAATTCATGAAGGCAGCGGGGATAGCATCATCGAATAATATGACAGTTACAGATCCTCAAGCACTCTTTCTATTACAGGGACTTTTTTTTTTTTTTTTGCTAGTATATTACAAGGACTTTAAGCAATGCATGAATGAGAGTACATCATGCCATAAATCTAAATATATTCGTGAAAGAATGATAAGAAATTCTTGTTATTATGAAAAGAAATTAGCCCCTTTTTATATAGAGAGAGGAGATAACAATAGCTATCATAATCTTAATTAATTTGGAAACAAAATAGAATCAAATCAAATCAAATCATAGTGTTAACATAACAAAATAAGAAATCTTAACTTAACTCTCAAGAAACCTATTTTTAATTATTCTTATTTCTAGTTTTATCTATAACACTCTTCCACAAGTTGGAGCATACAACACCTAACTTGAAGGAGGTAGAACAAAACTACGACTCTCCCTTATGGACATAATCGTCCAATTAAAGTAGGCAGGTAGGTAGGCCGTCAAGCAGAAAAGTAATTGCCTCTAATAAGTGGAAACCCTTCTTTCTTGAAGAAGAAAGAAAATATGGGTTGAAGCCTAATAGATTCACTTTGGTGGATCAAATTGGAACCTAAGTACATTATTACTAATATAGAATTTGAATTAAAACAAATATTACATTGAATAAATTACTTCAACTTTGAATTTAACAATTCATTACATTTCATTATGTGATTTGATTAATTATTTGATGCAAATCATTTTTGAGATTCCACATGGGCAAATAAAAATTCCCACTAAGATTCTTAATATCCCCTCAATCTCTGTAGAATGCGATAGCTTCTCCCCCTCGCTTATTCTCTCTTCTCTCTTTCTTTTAACAGGCACATGCAGAGACACGGGAAAGGCCGTCTTCCCCCACGCCACCACCACCACCACCACGCCGCCGCCACCCCCCCACCCCCCCCCCCCGACCTCTGGACTCCTCTCTCCACAGGAGGAGAACCACCACAGCCACCCACCGTGAGCCTCCCTCCACCATCATCATCTTCCTCCTCCCAATCCACTGCGTGCCTTTCCCCCCACCGCGACGACCACTCACCGCCACGACCGCGAGCCGAACTTCATTTCCTTCCCGCAAACTACGGCGGCAGCCACGTGGTGACAGCGTGTGGCGACCACCGCACCACCACGACGTCCGCGACCTTCCCCGCTACTGCGTACCTCCTCACCACCGACGACTGCGAGCACCGCGCCTCGACGCTCCTCCTCGACCGACCTTGTAGCAGGAAACACCTCCATATCCTGCTCGACGCACGTAGACACTCGCCATAACCTCCTCTCTCGGGCCCTTCTCTCTGTTAGCTCCGAGGCACCACCGCTGATCGTGCACCACCGCCACCCGCTCGACAGCAGCAAGCCGCGACCACCGCACCTTCAACCCTCGGACACCTCCGCCTCTCGCGAGCACAGGCCCCGCGCGCCACAACCCTCGCGCGCGCCCTTGCATGCGCGCACAGCCGGCAACCTCGACCACCAGCCCTCGCGCGCGACCGCGCCACCCACTCGACGACTCCTCGCTCAAGACCTCCGCAGCGGGGCCGAAGGAACCCATCAACACCCGTGACCTCCTCGACGCAGCCACCACCACGGGTTGTTATCCTTCGTGCCGTTGACGTCATTGGACTCACCTCGACTCCACCAACGCGACCACGCCCTCAGTTGTGGCTCCTGCGACTCACACGCGCGAGCGACCACCCATCGCTGGCGAGCTCCTCCGCTCCGACCGGCCACCTTCGGCCACCTCCCGCCGTGGGACCACCACCATCGCGAAGCCCTCCGCGTCCTCGACCTCCTCGGAGCTTCCAAGGGCAGCCGTCCACTCCTCTTCACGCGCGCACAAGGGGACGGATTTCCCTGTTCCCCCAACAGTGAAGTGCCAATTAGTTATTAGAGCATTTGCCATTGCCACACTTTTTTTTCTGTTATTTTAATGCTGTGGTTTATTTCTAAGAATCTTCTCATCTTTTATTAAAATATAATTTCAGTGAATTCATACACTTTATTTTTAATTAAAGTGAGGTTTTGACTTGATTTTTTGAGGGGTTACTTTGTGAATAATATTTTAGATACTTGTGATTGTGGATGCGAGATATTTGTGTATTTATTGGTATGTTTCTCCCAGTGGATACGACATTACTCTTTATGGTTAGTTTTCACTCATAAATATTTTTATTCGAGATTTTTTTCCACCACGCGATTTATATTACAACGACGACGTATTTTTCTGACGTATCATCTTCAAAGCGAAAAAGGTCCCAATCAAAGCCTTCAGGCAGAGGATGTCAAGCAGGCAGTAGATGGGGAATGAGCATCATGCTCAATTCCCCTACCGATCACCGACATCATCCGCATCCTCGAAGGGATTAGAAGATGTAGAAGTAGGAGCAGGTTAGGCGACAAATCTTGTTACGACATCTGTGGTTGTCGCAACTATAGCAATAGAACCATCGCACTTTAAGAGATTCCTCAAGCAATCCATCTATGCCACAGTGAAGGGAATGGAAGGTTGAGTCAAAGTTGTCTCAATTGCTATTAATTGGTTAGCCTAAGCTGGCTTACCAAATTTCTCCTAGCATATTTCAAATGGGTGATTCATCCATTTGCAATGAATGCATGAGCAGGTGCAACCTTATCCACATCCAAGAGAGACACCCGAACGATTACCTCTCCATCTAGAAGCCACGAGGGTAGAGGTGTCAAGAGTCATAGTTGGTGCGAGAGGAGGCTCCTCAATCTCTATCCTCTGAAGATGATTGTGGATCATCTTCGACAAAAAGAATCTGGTCATGTGCAAAGTGGTATTGAGAACTGAGACTACCCAGAAACTTGTACACCTACCACCACACACGTTTAGCGATCTACTTCTCGCAGCAAACAAGCTGATAGGCAACAAGTTCTTCAAATAAGCCTTTGAGGATCATAAAATATTTACCTAGGGTCATATTTCCTTGATTAGTATTTCAAATCCTCCAATAAATATCACCTAGGCAGGAACTACTCGTCTTCTAGGAATACCTCTTCTCAAGCATGTCCTACAACTCCTTCATAGACTCCTCGTAAAGCATATTGGCTGCAAACAATTGATCAATATTATTCATCAGCCAATTCATGACGAGAAAGTTATCTTTTTCCCACTTATATTTAGCACCATCTTTGCAATTAGGACCTTTCTCTATCAGGATGTGCAACTTATCTTGCCCTCCCACAAAGATGTAGAAAGCACGAGACCAATGTACGTAGTTTGAGGAACCTGATATCTTAATTATGGTTCCTTAAGCAAGTACTCAGAATAAGATCTTGGCCTCAAAAGTCACAGAGGCCAAGGAATCCACTTCAACCATCAGGACAAAGGGAATCCCAGCAAATCTAATCAAGATCAAACCAAACTCGATTGTCCAGGATCCAATTAAGAACCCAGGCAATTTATGACTAGTCAAAGATAAGCAATGGTAGTTGGCAGAAGTAGGGAAGGAGATTAGGAAACCAAACCAAACTGATTTTGATTTGAACCAGTTAGTTTAACCGTGAGGATGGCTAGTTGATCAAGGCAAAGGCAAGGAGGTTCTTCATGGGCAATGGCATTGTTCATAGGGACCAATCTAGACCAATCTCTAGCAAGTCTAATCAAAGTAGATGTAGAGGAGGTGAAAGGGTTGGTCCAATCGACCTAGTTGAGAAGAGGCGAAGGCAAAAGGGTCTCTAGATGGCGATAAGGAGATCGAAGGTAACATAGTAAAGAAGAGATCAAGAGAGAGAAGTTGAGATAAAGAGGTAAATGCAACGATTGCAAGTAGTAGGGGCAACATGGATCCCCAAGCAGGAAGAGGGGCTAACGGCACCTTTAGTAGAGAGAGAGCGAGAGAGAGGAGGTACCCTGGACTAAGGTTTTCCTACTCTGATACTATGTGGAAAACTAATGAGTAATTCTTATTATTGATGAAAAGAAATTAACCCCCCTGTACATAAAAAGAAGGGACAACAATAGTAATCATATTCCTAACTCATTTAGACACAAAATCAAATCAAATCAAACCACAGTGATAACATAACAAAATAAAAAATGCTAACTTAACTCTCAAGAAACCTATGTTTAATTAGTCAAGATGTAGAGAAACGCAAAAAATGATACAAGGTGGTGTAAATGTGAACTCCAAATGATAATTGATATTTAATGTAAAGAAATAAAAAAACTAAAAGTTGGTTACATGATAAGCCCCACCACATTGAAAAAAAATCCCCACACCACTTTAAACTAAAATGCACAAGTGATAAATAACTTTGTACCAATGATAAATTGTTCTGAGTGACTTTACATTGCACCGATGTAAAATGAGATTGCACCGGAAAATTATTCCAAAAGTGATTTGGTAATTTTGTATCCATGCAAAGTAATTTTGCATCCGTGTAAAATAGTTTTGCATCTGTGCAAAATGATTTTGACCTTAGATTTAGGATTTAAGATTTAAGATTTAAACTTATGTAGAGTGATTTCACTTATGAGAATTAATTTTTCATTTGAAAAGTGATTTTTCACCATTTAAGGTTTAAGGAACCTAAACCTTAAACAATAAAAACTAAATTCTAAGGTGAAAAATCATTTTTCAAGTAAAAAATCACTTGTCATAGGTAAATAAACACTTTGAATTTAATTTTGCATCAGTACAAAATTATTTTAAAGGTGATATAGTAATTTTACACCGGTGCAAAGTGATTCCAAAGGTGATTTACGTTATTTGCACCCATACAAAGTAGTTTGTTATTGATTTCAATAGTAGTGAACCCCACCACGTGTAAGTATTTTTTGCATAAAAAGAAGATACATCAAATGAGGACCACGTTCATAACTCTGCACATCACATTTTGCATCAACTTTTACATTTTCCAACCCATGTCCTTTTAATTATTCCAACTTCTAATTTCATCTCTAACTATTAATCACTTAATTGCCATAAGATGCAAAGAAGTCACAGAAATTATCCATCACTTTCCCCCGCTGCCAGCCTAAAAAAGGCCTCATATATTGTGGACAATTTCACTAGACAAACTAAAAAAGATCATGTGTTGCATTTATGCTGCAAAATTCATTCTATATGAATATCAATAACTCTATACGGTAAAAAAAAATGCAAGAACAAATCGTTGATTTTGATCAAGTAGATAAAAAAGCAAAATACAAGATATAGACAAATGGAGAAAAATGATATTATATTATTTACAATTTGTACAGATTGTTGATTATACAGTGCAGATTGTTGCTTATACAGAAAGTAATGTTGTAATCCAGATTCCTAAGGACACCATGCCTATGATAGCAACAGCTTGACTGAGCTCATAAAGTATGTTTGGCCGTTCAAATGGTAAATTCTCCCAATCCGTTCTCCTGTCACAGACAAAATAAAAAGATTAAATCCACACACATCCACTCGCACACATGCATGGGTGCACCAAAGTCAGAATCAATCTGGAGTATGGATAAACTAGAAAGCTTAAATACAGAATTGACTATTTGCAGGATATAGGAGTGCATAAATTTAGCCTATATATGATATTTCCTGCAAAAATGAGAGCAATGCACAATCCTGGACTCAGGACATGAAAAGGTAACTTGAGACAAGATCCATGTATTATCTAATATCAACTGTATACTGATCATGGGTGGCAGAAAACTGACAAAATATGAAGAAAAAATACTTAAAGATCAAGAAAAGATTCTTGATGGACTAATACCCCAAGTCAGCAATTACAACGCTAACATTGTCTCCTGACCTACGATCCTGCACAAGATCAAAAAGATATTTTAGTTGTAACAGAAGCAACTTCAATAATGAACGAAGAGATCAAAAACAGAAAGAAAGGAAGTACCAGTGCTGTGTGAGCTAGTGCTTCACAGGCTAACTGAAAATTAAAAAGAAGTATTATACATTTATCTTGGTAGTTAATTTGTTGTGGAGGAAACAACTTAGGAAACTCACCTGTGCATCACCATGTTGACGAAGTTGATTCCTCACAAAAGCCACCACCTCAGAGCTGAAGACAAAAGCTCTGGTTACTCCTCGCCACTTATGAAACAAGGTAATAAATGCACAGCATTGTAAGTTAGACTAAAATAGATTGTCTTCAGACCTTTTCATGTAATCCCACAGACCATCAGATGCTAGTACGATGAATTCCACATCAGGTCCAAGATCTACTTGGTAAATATCAGGAGTTGGAATGACTAAATCTCCTTTGAATTGTACCCTTCAACAAGAGAGAGAACATGGAAATTTTTTACTTCGGAAGTGTAGTAGGATAATACATGGCAAATTGAAAATTCCGAGTGAACATCAAGCGGTATTTTCATAAATTAATGCATGATCATGAGGTTGACATGACAAAAAAGTTGCAACTAATATTGATGAAGCTAATCTTCTGCAAATCCATCAATCTTTTCCAGTGAGTTAGTTCACTAGATGTAGCAAGTATCTCTCTAAAGTTAGAGCAGGTCTTTCCTATTCTGCTTACTGAGATATACTCATAGCAGGGAAGTTGCCTTAAGGTGAAGAGACTGCCAATAACCTCAAAAGCTTCAGCATCTACTTGGACCAGAATTTAGGGGTCTATACCTGCAATATTTCCAACTTGTCCCGTGACATGCCTCAATGGTATAAAGTTCTTCTGTTTTTTGTAAGATTAGAACTCTCACATCTTTAATTTGGTGGAAAGCCAACTGCTTAACCACTAAAGAGTGCAAAGGGATTTATGATAAAAATTCTGGACTCCAGATACTGTGAAGGTCTGTTTTAGGAACTACTACCACACGAGCCTGATGATTTTTTCCAATATTACAGGGAGCCTCCGATCAATTTATGAACAAACAGGTGCACACTATTGTTGAAATATTATAGATCTGGGTCATTGCCAACTCCTAAAAGGAAAGATCTTGCATTTCTCTAGAATATGCTCATTTCGGTGATACACATTTTTAATGAACACTTGCAACGTGTTAACATGCATGTCATTTCATAATCCATCATGATGTGATAGAAGTAGTCGTCACTTGGATAAAAACACCAAGGATTTTAGCCAACATGACAATTAGTACACGGCTTTGGCACACAGCATGTCAATCTAGTATGGGTAGAAACCTTAAGAGTTACGAACAGATAGGGATGCAAATGAGTTGGGTTCCGGTCAGATTTGGCTAAACCCATATCCATACCCATTTACAAAATCCATACCCATATCCTACCCATTTATCCATTGGATACAAAAATTCACACTCATACTCATACCCATCGGATACCCATTTATCAATCAGGTATCCATTTATAAATTGATCTTACAATCATATCGTGTTAAATTAGAGTCAAAGAAGAGGAAAAATCTATAACACAAATCATTAATTATTTATTTTTAGTAAGCTCTCAACATAGGAACTCATGTTACTCTAATTTTATTGATCTCCACTAAAATTACTACAAAAAGAACCTTTCAAGGGGGAATAGATCAAAAATAAAAATACAAAAAAAGACTAAATACAAGTACCTTTCAAACAAAAACTCCTCATCTCCAAAATAAATGTTTAATAAAAGCTTCAAAAGCATTCCTAACCTTCAAAATCATGG
This sequence comes from Thalassia testudinum, assembly GCA_037157565.1. NCBI lineage: Eukaryota > Viridiplantae > Streptophyta > Magnoliopsida > Alismatales > Hydrocharitaceae > Thalassia > Thalassia testudinum. The sequence goes on from JAZHRO010000013.1 coordinate 21,830,296, forward strand.
AAGGAATCATGACGAAGACTAAGGTTGAGGGAATGAGGAACTTAGGGTGAAACTGATATATATCTCAGGTAAATAGGGATTTTATTCAAGTATTCGAGTAGAGTAATCGGGTATAGATTCATACCCATACCCAAACCCGATCGGGTTTTATAGATAAAACCCATACCCAAATCCGATCGGATTCAGGTCAGATTTTACCCATTCTTTTCGGATCAGGTTGGATCGGGTTTGAGTCGGGTTTACCAAAACTTGCATCCCTACGAACAGGATGCAAACAACACTATAGAGATGCATTTTGACAGTAAGAATGATTAGCTTATTGCAAACAACCCTATCTTCAATAAACTAATGAACAATGAGGATATTATTGCAATTTCATTGACTATTCCATGAATCCCCCTAATCCTCACCATATAAAAGATTTGGGAAAAGTTTAGCCAGATCCTCCTTGGTGCTGTCAAGACGCTCACCCGAGGCGAGACAAGGCAAGGCCTTGGCACCTTGACAAGCCTTGAGCGATGTGATTTTTCCTATGCAATGCCTAAGTGAGCGCCTTACCTTGAGATATTGGGTGCTAGGGTGCTCGCCTTAGCAATAAGGAGAACCAGATCTGGATTCAGATCCTATTGTAACCCCAACCAGACCTGTCTAAAAAAAGAAAAGCCAAAGGATTGGAGCTCCTTCCTTCGAGGTGGATCGTCACTGAAGCTCCTCCCTTCGAAGTTCAATCACCGCTAGTGCTCCTCTCTTCAAGGTACGATCGCTGCTGGAGCTTCTCCCCATTGTCGCTCGCTGAGAGAGGTCTCTCCCTCTCCCTCTCGTGCTATTTCTCACAATTTCAATGTCTTCATTTACGTTTTTTTCCATCGGTGTTTTGGTTTCACAGTGCCATTATCCTTGAAATACCTTTGTGCTTATTTCACAACAACACTTTGTGAATAGTGGTTGTCTCTAAAGTGCCAACCAATTGATTTTAAGTTTTATTTACGGTGTATCCAACTGTTTGTGTTGACCCAAAATTGCTAATAGTTTATATTGTAGTGAATGGTTGGTGCAAGTGGAGAAGATGTATTTTCCATAACCAGTGGAAAGAAAGATCTTGCATGAAAATATATTTTTTTAAAGGATCCATCTAATAAAAACACAATGGCTTGTACCTTTTGTGGGAAGATCACAAAAGGTGGAATACATCGAGCCAAACAATATCTAGCTAGATCATACAAGAATGCATCAACTTGTCGAAAATATCCTCCAAAAATGAAATAAATTAAGCAATTACATGCATGATAGAAAGGCACAAAAAGAGGCATTTTGTGATGGTCATTTGCTTAACTTTGATGATTAGGAGAATGCAATTTTATTGAAGATGATCAAAAGAAGATGGAAATAACTACTCCAACTAAGAGAGTCATTACCAATGGAAAAATCACATTTTCCATCGCTAAGAAGAAGCAAAAGAGAAAGGGACTCATGGACATGTTTGTGAAAAGCAAAAAAAATACTCCCTTAAAGCAGAGCAACCTCAAAGATGCATTTTATAAGGAAATGCAACCTAAAGTAATTCAAAAGATTGCTCTTTTTTCTATCAAGTCAACATTCCATTCAATTGCGCTAAATTATAAAGCTTCAAAGAAATGATTCAGGTCATTGAAGAATATGGGCCCAACTTGAAACCTTCCTCTTACCATGAGCTTAGAATTCCTTTATTGAAAAAAGCGGTGGAGTGCACACAAGGCTAAATGCAAGATCATAAGGAGGCATGGGCTAAATACGGATGCTCTATCATGTTAGATTATAAGAAGCAAAGTAGCATCATCAATTTAATGGTGAATTGTGCCAAGGGTACCATGTATGTTGATTACGTTGATGCATCATCTATCATAAAAACAAGAGAAAAGATATACGAGTTGCTTGATGGCTTTATGGAAATAATTTGGGAATCCAATGTAATTCAAGCCATCACTAATAATGAAAGCAACTACGTATTGATAGGTATATTTCTAGTTAGATAATGTAATGTATATGTTTCAATTAAAGTATTATTTGCATGTGTTTTAATATACTTCATTTCTTTTTAGGCAAGTTTTTACAAGAGGCTAACTTGTATTGAACATCTTGTGCCACTCATTGTATTAACCTAACGTTGGAAGGCATTGGTAAAATCTTAGCAATCAAGAAAAATCTCCAAACAGCCATCTTTGTTATAGGGTTCATTTAAAACCACCCAGGAGTTCCAAACATGATGAGAGGGTTCACTAACAATAGAGTGTTGGTTCAACATGGAATTACTCGATTTGCCACAACTTTTCTCTCCTTGCAATTTATTTACAAACCGAAGCATAATCTGACTATGTTTACAAAGAAAAGTGGGCAAAATGCAAGTAGTCTAAGGAGGCCAAAGCCAAAAAAGCTAGAAACATTGTTTTGATGCCTTCATTTTAGAATTATGTGCTTGAAACTCTCAAGTACATAGACCCATTGGTGATGTAGTAATATATGAATTTATCTGTATAGAGAATTTGTTAGGAGGTGTTGTGTGCAAATGTACTATGCGTATAAAATAGTTGTTGCTGTAACAAACATCGAAGAATACAAGCGAAACATTTTTCACTCTCCCTCTAGCTTTCATGGTATCAGAGCTCAAGCACAGGTCCATCTCATGATGATCCACGATATTCTAAGGTGCATTCGAGCTCAGTTTCAGCAAATTATGACCTACTTGCATCAGATCTCTTCTTTGGTGTGAGACATTTTGGCATCCTCTGCTGAATCGAAGCACATCAATAAGATGCCAATGGCGATCTGCATGTTCTACTTCTGCTGCACCTAGAAAACTAGGATCTGTTTGTTTAATGAGATCTTATTTTGGGCATCAATCTAAGATTGAGTAATGTTGTTGATGGCCCGTACTAGGGGAGGGGTGAATAGTATAGATGGTAATTTAAAATATATAAACGAAAATTTCAAACCACAAATAACGAATCACGAGTACACATTAATTTATAGTGGAAACCCTTCCAAGTGAAAACCACTACCTAAACCTTCCAAGTTAGGATTTTTCCGACAAGGCAACGCTAGTCAATCCACTCAAACTTCGTACCACTTGATCAAGGGTGGCACAATCTCTTACAATGACCCTTCTCTTTGATACCTAAAGAAAAGCATGAGTCTCCAAAATGTGGGACCCAAAATAAAATGTGCTGAACAAGACAAAATATAATTGAATCCTAAGGAACCTCAAATATAAAATCAACCTGAGATTTTGCGTAGCGACTTTAGAGTGGAGTAGTTTGAAAAGCATAGTAAAAGGCTCAGAAGCACTTCAGAAGTAGAGCGTGGGAGCACTTTTTCTTAGAGGATTTGCTTTGAGTCATGTATAGAAAAAGGTTGCTAAGGATCTCTATTTATACTAGAAAATTGACCTGATTTGGAAGATATTCAAACACAGTTGACCGATCAAAATTAATATATTGGTCAATCAAAAAGCTTTTTGGTTGATTAAACAAATTGGTTGATCGATTACCCAATGATGGGCCTCGGATGGCCACCAAATGATTTGTAAAGGCAAGGAGTGCTACATAGCCAAGGACATCCATCGCCATGAGAGAGTGGTCGAGTCCCCCCTGTGATGGGGCGAACATCAAGCAATCACAAGGTAGACAGTAGAATTTGGTAACCCAGTTCCACCGCAAGGGGTGTACATCTGGAGGGAGGACAATGCTCCCAACTATACACTAAAACTTATGAGATTACATGGTTCTCTCTTGCCCCGAGCTTGCTTGTCCCCTTGCTCGAGGGTCACTCACTATTTATAGTGTTGGGGGAAGCTTAATTAGCAAGATCTTTCCCATGATCTTTGGTACACTTGTCAGGACACCTGTCCGCTGTCAGGTCGTAGGACTTCCTGTGTCGATGTCAGTGGTCGGTGCTGGATCCCTAGGCGGGTTGATCCTCCAGACTCACTTGTATTCGAGCCTCACTGGGTGTAGGTGGGTCAGATCCCCAAACCCGCCTGTACTTGAGCCTTTCCGGGTCAGACACTTCTTGTCAGGCTTTTCGCGAAGTTTTGAGTATGAGGGCATCTTTTGCCCCTCATCATAACTCCACGATAGGTGATGCTCGCAAATGATGCCTCGGTTGTTTCTTTAAGCGGGGGAGCATTTGTAACGGAGCGAAATTTATCCCAAGCTTGTGTTTGCCTGTTATGTTGCCTGACCTTGAGAGGTGGCCTCGAGGGCATTCTCCTGGTGTACTGCCATCCTTCAGAGGAGGCTAAAGGCGTACTTGCCTGTATTTCCGCCAACCTTAAGAGGCAGCTATATTGAGGGGATGTAAGCGCAAGGGCTCGATTTCCTGCCAGCCTTAAAAGGCAGCTTGCTGACCCTAAGAGGTAGCCGTATTGAGGGAACGTGAGCACAAGGACCCAATTTCCCGCCGGCCTTAAGAGGTAGCTTGCCGAAACTAAGAGGTGGCCGTATTGAGGGAACGTGAGTGCAAGGGCCCAATTTTCCGCTGGCCTTAAAAGGTGGCTTGCAAAGGGAGTATAGGCATCTCGACGCCTGGTCCTTGCCAGCCTTAAGAGGCAGCTTCAGGAAATTGTTTTGTCATGTAGCTTGACAAGATGGGCATTATTTGCTGATGAAAATGAAGGGTCATGGCCTCAAAAGTCACACTTATCCGTGAGGTGAATGATGCCACTGTGGCATCGGATATGCACACAAGGTCATTTAATGCACAGAATCCTGACCGACGATTTGGTTAGTCTGGGCGTAATACTGTGGAATCCGCACTATGTTCTCGGGGATTTCGTCCCTTGTAAACCCACACCCAGCGAGGGTGGGTGGGGTGATGGCACCAACCTCAAGGGGCTTATAAATAAGGGTTTGGGGTAGGGCGGAGTTTATGCCCCTCCATCCTTATTTTCTGCATCTGGATGACTTGGTAGCTATCTTGAGGAGCCTTGCCTTCGCTCAGGATTTTGTCGTCGAGGCTCCGTGTTCGACGTAGTGGCTGGAGAGTAACTATGTCCAAGCCTTCAGGAGAAGGTAGATCTATTTTGTTGCCCCTGCTCGGCGCATGGGCTGAGGCGAGGGCTTGTAGGATTTTTGCTGGACTTTTTGTAGCCAAGATGCCCTTTGAGGCATTCATGGACTTTAGGCTCGCCTATACTTCGCAGCAAAGGGTGCCTTTGGTCCCCCCCTTCCTTTTTTGTCCGCTCATCCCATTTTGCTCTCTTTTTGCAGCATTGGGGTGGTTTGCTCAGCCAGACAAGTCTGGATGTCGTGGTGGTTCCTCCCGACATGGGACTTGTCATGCGTGGGGGAGGCCCATGGGATAGGGCAAGAAAGGGGGTTTTCTTGCTTTTGAGGAGTTCAAGAGGAGAGGGGTAGGTAGCCAAAAGGAGGCAAATCAGGTTCCCTTAAAGCGCCCGTGGGGGGAGCTCAGTGGGACGTTTGTTGCGAGGGAGTCGGCTACATCCACTCTCCTGAATCCGAGTGAGGATGAGGTGGAGGATGTCCCAATAGGGTTGTCGGCCCCTTTGGGTCCGCCTAGATCGCCCAACAGCTACCGATCCCATTCTAAGGCCGAGTGGAGACTACTCCAACGTGGAGGCTTAGCATCTCTGCTACCCTGCTCGACTCTTTCGTTGGCTCTACAAGGGTGGTGGAAGAGCTGTAGTCACCGGTGGCTCCTCGTGAGGCAGTGTATTTGCTCGACCAAATGTGGGGCAAAGCTCGACAAGAGGAGCAGATTCTTTTGGTCAGATGGCCCCTTCCACGATCGACTAGACAGTTGGTCTATCTGGGGATCCTTCGTGGAGGGGTCAATTGGAGACCTCGTATCCAAGGAGGTAGTGTCGACTGCGGTGGCTGCTCCGAGCAGTGCCCCTCGCTTGGAGCAGCGAGGTTTTTGGCTCCTAAGATCAGTTGTAACCAAGGCTGCCTCCCCGCCAGGGGTTATAGGCTTTAGCCACACCTTGCTTCATTGCCTCTACGTAGTGAGTCTCCTTTTGGCCTCTCCTTAGGTAGGGGCGAGTTTTTTGATGCCTTTTACGGTGGGTTTTTCCGAGTCAAGCCCCTTGGAGGTGCCCTCGCCTCGCCTAACGACACATCATGGCCGTCAAGTAGGCCGGGGCACCTGAGGAGGATACTTGCTCGCCCTTTTTGGGGAGTCTTCGACAATCCTGAAGGAGGCGCCAGACGCGACAAAGGAGGCCATGCAGGAGCTCCACCCTTAGGGAGAACAAGCGAGTAGAGCGTCCCGACTGTCGGAGGAGCTAAGCAAGGTTTGCCGTGGGCTAAGGTGGTTTTCTCGACCAAGCTCGCTGCCAGTCATGAAGCTAGAGGAGAGCTTTGTTGGGGTGCTTGTGGCAAATGCCGCTGCCCTTCAAGACTCATCCAAGCGCTCTCCTGCCTCCTATTGCACACTCCTTTTGAAGGAGGTGCATGTTCTCGAAGCAGGTAATGGCCGCACAGCCCCTTTTCCAGGGGCTGGCATATCTCGGCGGCAGAGAACTCCGTGAGCAGGCTAGCCGAGGTATGTTAGGTCAACCGGGAAGATCGGCTCCTGAAGAGAAAGTGCCTGGGATAAGTCCGTCAGGAACTTGCTGTGCCTTGAGGATGGCTGTCTTACCTTGCATTGCCGCCTTCATCCTTAGGGGCAAATGCCGTTGAGGACTGGGGATGAAGCCACGAGTCCCGATAAGTGGTGTTGCTACTATTTTTGTATTTCTGTCATGAAGTTACCCCCCTTTTTCTTTTCTTTTTGTTGTGGGTCAGCCGAGAGCGATGCTCCCGGGAATGTAATAGGCAACTCCTCTTATATATATATATATATATATATAAAGGAAGGCTTTTATTTCTACTGCCTATGGCTCTGTGATAATAGATTGGTCGCATGCCAAATACGAGAAATTGGTTTATCGCCTAGGATATATTATTCGTAAGGGTTGCGTGGACTACTTTTGCGAATTTTGTTTGATCCCTTATACAGGGCACTTTCATTTTCCGCTCAAATGACTTGACACAGAGGCTCCCCCCTTTACGAATTTGTCAGCCTGTCTACTATCAGCAGGTACCATAGGTGGGAGGGTCGACTGGAAAAGATGTGTGATCTGTGGGAGCCTTTTTGTGAGCTCTACAGCTCGACCGAAGGCCCAGTATCCCATCCGCCTATTTTAGCCGTTGCTTAGGGGCAAGATGCGGGATTCTTCTGGATGCAAGAAATAACTATGTCGATTGTCGGCAAGCCGGTATCTTAGCCACGACCGTCAGGCTTACCATGTCTCTGGCTTTATTCTGTTGGCGAATATTTGGATGTTGAACTCCGTGATCTTAACCATGGGCTTAGCCGGAGCTACCAAAGGCTCCTCCTAATGGCTTCAAAGGAGGGAGGCATTAGTTAGAAGTTTGAGACAAGAATCGTCCCAAGGAGGGAGGCATTAGTTATAAAAGGCATCCTTTTCTAGGTACTTGGGGGCTCAAGAGCCATGATCACTTGGATCTTGTCGAAATTGTCCCATCTCTCTGTTGGAGAGTAGGGGCCTTCGAGGACCTTCGTGTAAGAACTCGAATACACCCCTTTTTAGGGTTAGGGTGCCAGCGGATGCCTTTTGTAACACTTTAAGCGAGGGCCGAAGGGCGCGACTCTATACTAAGGTGGACTCGCATCTACTAAAGGCAGGAAATTCGTCAGCTGGAGCAGGATTGGTCTGGTAGTACTCTCTGCAAGCCCCAATGGAGGTTGGGCAAGATTACCCGTCGCGAGAGTTTACCAGTGTCCACCCTTGGTAAGGGACTTAGCCTCCCAAGGTAGGCTTTGTTAAGGCTAGTGAAGCTCATGCGCGTGCCTTGTTAAGGGCTACCACCACCTTTAAGAGCCAAGCCCAAAGTGAGGGCAGTAAGCTCCCTTATTTTGGCCTTAGCCTCCTACTGCGACTTGGCTGAGTTATGGCTGCCTGAGTATTGGGGGCGATGAGGCCTTCATTCGGTAGGCCACTAGTGGTCCAGGCGGATTTTTCCGTGCTGGGCCTGAGCAGGAGTGACGACTTTTGGAGGGATCAGGATCCACTCTGTCTTGGTTGAGCTTGATGGTGTCGTCAGGATAGAGTGCTAAATAGCTGCGGTTGAAGAGCCTGGCTAAATTCCTGTGAGGATTAGCTCGGATCCGATTGTTCAATCGTAGTCCATTACCCCGGCTTTTTGCAAGGATAAGGGCCTGGAAGTTGATTGCCAGGAGGTCAATTATGTCCGCAAAGGCAACGATTAGCCCAACCATTTTTGGACGCGGCCATTCTGCTGTTGGGCTCGCCCTTATCATATGCGGAGAAGGGGCGATTTTGTCAATGTGGCCGCAAGGTGTAATACCACCGTGTGTTATCCCGCTTGGCTATGCCCCTTGACAGGGAAAGCGCAGGACATTTGCGAGGGTCAACCCTTGGAGGTGACCACAAACGAGAGCCTACCTTAGAAGGTGGCAATGAAAGGAGGCCAATCTTGGGAGGTGGCAACGAAAGCCAAGTACCGACGCTCGGATTCTCTGTCAAAAGTCTGAGTGTGCGCTAGGCGAAACTTGGGGCACAGGAGCCCATGCTCACGTTGTTGTAATGCGACGTGTCGTCCGGAACGTGGGGCGCTAGTGTCCCAGTTCCTACTAGCCTTGGTACAATAACTGTTAGGCGAGGCAGCCCGAACTCCCACCATTTGCTTTGGTGGACAGATGCCTCTGAAAGTGGAGTGATCAAAATTCTACCAGGGGGTGGACATGCGGTAGTCGTGCGAAACCTCAGGGCACGTAGGCCTGAGTTCGTACCAGCCTGGACAAGCGGTATTACATATGTTGAAACATGGGGTGTGAGAACCCCAGTTCCTGCCGCCCTTATATTTATCGGCGCATAAAGCATAAGTGCCTTTGTTCGTTTAGGCCCTGGGCGGTGACTGTCAATCTTATCGGATGACATTATGGGGAGTCGTGTGACGCTTCCTTTTGAATTCATGCCAGCCTTTAGAGGTGGTTCGCCAACCTTAAGAAGCGACGATACAAGGGATGTGAGGCACAACCTCCCGAGTTCCAGTCCTCCTGAAGAAGTGATTTATCAGACTTAAAAGGCGGCAGTATAAGAGGATGTGGGGTGCATCCGCCGAAGTTCCGACCATCCTTAAGAGGCAGCCATGCAGGGTGTGTCCACCCAAGTTTCGACCAACCTTAAGAAGTGGGTTGCCGGCCTTAAGAGACAGCAATCTAAGAGAATGCCGGGTGCGTCCACCCGAGTTCGGGCTGACCTTAAGAGATGGCTTGCCAACCTTAAGAGGCGGTAATATAAGAGAACGCCGGAAGCGTCCGCCCAAGTTCAGGCCAACCTTAAGAGGTGACTTGTCGACCTTAAAAGGAAGCAATATAAAAGAACGTTATCCGCATTCGCTCAAGTTTCATCCGACCTTAAGAGGTGGCTTACCGGCCTTAAGAGGCGGCGATATAAGCGAACGCTAGACACGTTCGCCCAGGTTAAGAGGTGGCTTGCCGGCCTTAAAAGGCAGCGATATAAGCGAACGCCAAGCACGTCCGCCCGGGTTCCAACCGACCTGAAGAGGTGACCTGCTAGCCTTTAGAGGCAGCAATACAAGAGAACGCTAAATGCATCCTCCTGAGCTCTGACCGACCTTAAGAGATGACATGCTGGCCTTAAGGGGCAGCAATATAAGAGGACGCCGGGGGTGTCACCCGGCTTCCAATCGACCTTAAGAGGTGGCTTATGAAAGGAGCAACAGCAGGTCAATGCCCTATCCCTGTTATCCTTACAAGGCAACTTGCCGGGTGAGGGTGTGGTGTGAGCGCCATCTTTCCCGTGTAATGGCTGACCACGATAGGGAATAAGTCTGTCTTTGATAGGATAAGACTGGCCATCAATTGCCATTGTGATGAGGCGAAGGCCTCAAATGCCGAGATTGGCGCTGATGGGGTTGACCTTTTATGTAGCGAGGAACGTGCGCGTAGGGAGCGATTACCCCTAGACCTTAGAGGGACTAAGGTTCCTTCTAACCTTGACAAGCTTGGTATCGTCGTGAGGAAAAAAGAAAAAAAGGAAGATTGCCACAACTGAAGAGTCTAACTATGATCATGAAGTCGCTTGGCAAATCAGCCGAGTTTGCCCCTCGTTGGATTGTGCGGACTTAGTGTTCCTCCTTTTTTGTCTGGGCTTCCCGGGTCACTTTGGTTCAGCCTTGAGGGGCTTGCTCCAAGTTGTCGTGCGCTCCCATGCTCTATTCTTACCTATTGAGGAGATCAGGAACGTACCGCGAGGATCTGGCGGTAGGCATGCATTGGTGGTCAGTCGACTAAGCGACCTAGCGCTAGCATCAACCTGGCCACCATAAGGGTGGCCACCTGGTCGAGGTACCCATCCTTGTCGTCGTCAGACGGAGGAAGGCCGTTCTTTTCCTTTGGCCCCTCTTCTTGATTACCATAGGTCCATAATCGAAATAGCCAATGGAGAGAGAGGTATTATTGTAGGGTCGTAGCCGATTGGCCAGTGAGGGTGTTGTCACCGGAGTGGTGAAGGCACCATGGACGTGCCTACCCAGAAGGGGTGGCTTGTTAGCTCTAAGGGCTAGCCTGACCTTCCTGTCTAGAGGTGAGCGTCTCGAAGTAATGCGGGCATTGCCGTCGGAAGTTAAATGCACAAGTTATCAACCCGTCTAGCTTTTGATAGGCCTTTGATCTTAGTCTCGTTTTGCCTGATGAGGCGGCCTGCACTTCCACGCCAAGCCATTTGTGTGGATCAAGGTATCTGTGGGCCCTTCGGCGCTTGGAACACGTCCACCAGGTTAATGGCCTCGGGAGTGTGTTTCTCAAGGGGTTTGGATTGGGGCTGCCCTACCAGGCGGGGAGGTGACTGACTGGGGCGCTGCTTGCTCGATCACGCCCTCCTCGCCCCGCTAAAGATTGGAGGAAGGCGCTCATGAGCGTTGCCCCGGAAGGGATGGGTCACCAGCCTGAGGCGACTTCAACCCCAAAAGGTTTCCCTATCCCCTATGCTGATATGCTCAAGCGACAAGGGGCGTGGACTTCGGGGGACGCGAGTATCGCTACCGGGACTTGATGGCGATGTCCCATCAAAGGGGGAGCCAAGGTGACGCCACTTAGCCTAGGGTGTCAGCCTAGCCAGCCCTCAATCCGCTGGGAAGACCGTGTCAGCTGCCTACAATTGCTGGAGCTCCTTCTCAAGGTGGTCTTCCAGACCCTCCATAGGCCTTCTATCTTTTCCCTTTGTGGGTCCTGGGGGCAGCGGGTCCTTGCTCGTGGACCAGCTCCCCTCAAGCACATCCACCTAGTTCATGGTTAGGGAAGTCCATTTCTCGTGGAGCTCCCATCTTGCCTAGCGGGGTCCATAATAGCGACCCTTAGTGGGTCGATTGCCATCTGGAGGAAGGCAGCCCTTTGCTTGTAGAAGCGACCACTTCTACAGACAAGGGCAGGGGCATGCCTAGCAGGGGCCCTCTCGCCTTCTTCGGGACCGGCATTGCTGTCACGCCTTTTGGGTCGATCACGGGAACGATAGGAGTTGCCTCGCTCCATGATCCTCCCGACTCTACTCAGAGCTTCACTAGGTGCTCTAGAACGTTATTGCTAGCATTGTGCCCAGGCCTTCAAGCCAAATGGCCCGACTCGGGAAGCTGGGTGGTCATCAACTCATGGGGCCCACCGCCATGTGAGTACCAAGCCATGAGCTGATCCAGGTAGGATCGGGAGGACTCGATCTCTAGTTGCCTGGCTCCTGTCGGCCTATTAGAGTCGTCTCCAGCCCTTGGCCGCTTGGCAAAATATCCTTAGGACTCACCCGCTCAGTGTCGGGGAGCTGGCACCTTGGTTGGCTGACTGATCAATGAACCATTGGTGGGTCGTGCCGGACAGGCGCCATCGAGACGCCTAGCAGGGTCTTCTACCGGGACGATAGTGCACTTACACCATCTGGAGGTGGCTTCCAAGGACACCGCTAGGGTCTGCCATGCTCTGCATCAGGCTTCGATCGACTCTCTGAGCTCTTTTGTCAAGAGGCAGCCACTATCTTCCTTAGGAGTGGGCAGATGGCACGCACAAGGGCATATACCCAAGGCCGTCGACCTCGTCTCCATATTTTTTCTTCTCGGTCCACATCTCGAGGGGCAAGGTTTGCCTCAGGGCCTCGAGCAGCTAGTCAGAACGTACCCGCTTCCCTTTATTAGAACTAGTGTGGTAAGGGTGTCGTCGAGGCATGTAGACGCCTAATCCCGACCGGGCCCCCTTTAGGAGGGAGGAGCCACAAGTGGGACAGCAAGTGGTTAAGACCATCGCGGAAGTTCCTGCTCAGAGAGGTTGAGGTAGGGCGCCAAAGGGGTGCCTCCTCCCAGCAATTGGATGCTTAGAAGAGCGATGGCGTTTTTGTTGACGCTTCCCATAAACGACGCCATTTGATAGGCCTCGGATGGCCACCAAATGATTTGTAGAGGCAGGGAACGCTACATAGCCAAGGACATCCATCGCCAGGAGGGAGTGATCGAGTCTCCCCTATGATGGGAGGGCTCAACCCGACGAACATCAAGCAATCACAAGGTAGACAATAGAATTTGGTGGACCCAGTTCCACCGTCAGGGGTGTACGTCTAGGGGGCAGATGATGCTCCCAACTATACACTAGAACTTGTGAAATTACATAGTTTTCTCTCTTGCCCCGAGCTTGCTTGTCCCCTCGCTCGGGGGTCACTTCTCACTAGTTATAGTGTGGGTGAAGCTTGATTAGCAAGATCTTTCCCATGATATTTGGTACACCACTTGTTAGGATGCCTATCCGCTATCAGTTTGTAGGCCTTCCTGTGTCGATGTCAGTGGTCAACATTGGATCCCTAGGCGGGTTGATCCTCCGGACCCACCTGTACCCGAGTCTTTCCAGGTCGGACACTTCTTGTCGGGCTTTTCGCGGAGTTTTGAGTCCGAGGACATCTTTTGCCCCTCATCACCTAGTGATTGATTAATCTATCTTTTATGAAACTCCTACTATGAATATATTTGATCAATTAATCAAGTAGTTTGGTCGATCAAAGTGTTTTGGTCAATCATTTGTTATTTTGGTCAATCAAGTAGTATTAAACTAATGTTTCTAAGTCGTTTGCGTCTTTCTCAAAATAACTGAGGTTCCATACCAAGAAAATAAGAAAAGACACAAGGAGACTCCAGAGGTGTCTTCAATCTTTTCCATGAATCACGATAGAGTCCTGAATTATTAATTTGACAAATAGCATAATTTTGATGCATCAAAACTTAAGTATTAGCAGTCGTGTCGGATCCTTGCCCTCTTACGTTAGATTGTGTACTCTTACTTGTAAGATCACTCTTAGATCATCTAGATCGTGAGTGATTTTTGTGTGGATTTGATCATGTTCTTGCCCTCTTGTTCCTTTTTCGTGTTCTTGCATTTTGTGTTCTTCGTGGTGTTCTCCATCCTATACCTATGTTGGACTCTAGAACAGGAGCTCTTCAGGTGTCATCTTCTCTGTTGGTTTTTAGTTCTGTTGCTGGGATTCTTAATTCTAAACATAATAATATCCCTTTCAAACTTCGTTCTATTAATTTTTCTCTTTAGTGGGCACAATTTCTCTCACTGTTGAATGCTTATGACCTAGTCAAATTGGTTGATGGTTCTCTTACACCACCGGACAATTTTGTTACAAAAGATGATGGCTCCCTTATGCTGAATGATCAATACATGTTGTGGTATCGCAAGGATCAATTAGTATACAACTGGTTGTTACCTTCGGTATCTAAGGATATTGGTTCCCAACTCTCCGATCTGACTTCTGCCCATCAGATTTGGACGTTTCTTCTTCGTTATTTTGCCCAGCAAAATCGTCCAAGGTTGTTGCAATACAAGACTGAATTAAGTTCATTAAAGAAAAGTAATCTGTCCATAAGTAATTACACTAAAAGGGCAAAACTAATAGCTATGAGCCTTGCTGATACTGGTAAACCTCTAGATGAGGAAGATCTTGTTCTTTCCATTTTACATGGCTTGGGATCAGAATTTGAGTCAGTTGTGACGTCCTTATCTCACAAAGATGCCCCCCTTTCTTATGATGAATTAGTTGACATCTTCTTGCCCAAGAGGAACACATTATCAGCCTTTACTTAATGCTTAAGTTAATCAGGCAACCAGAGGTCGTGGTTGAGGTCGATTTCGAGGCAATTTTAGAAGTCAACTTCAGACCAGAGGAGGCAGATTTCAATTTCATCCTAATCATTCCATGTCTGCTGGGTGAGTGTCTTCTTCTGCTGGACGAGCACAATCTGTCAAGGGTGTCCAATGTCAAATTTGTGGGAAATTAAATCATAGCACTCTTACATGTTATCACCATGAATCTTCAAATTTTTCACCTCACGTTCAGTTAGCTACTGCATCAGATAAGCAGCTAATGTCACCGACAAGCTTGCTAACCTTGATCTTAATACTACATATCAAGGTGATGATGAGGTGAAGTTTACTAATGGGGACAGTTCTGCCATTACTCATACTAGTACTACTTATTTTCATTCCTCAAGGCCTCTCTATCTTCGCAATATTCTTCATTGCTCCAGCATTAATAAAAGTTCACTTTCCATTCCTCAGTTTACCAAAGATAACAACTGCTATTTCTCTCTATACCCATCTGAATTACAAGGGAAAAAGACAAGATTAAAAGGTCAGAACTTGGCAGTCAGCAATCATCCACAGAATGATCTAACAGTGACAGTAGAGGTTATCAAAATGCGTCTCAGGCCACATCATGAGCTCTTCAAGACCCAAGACGCTAGAACATATCCAAGACGAGACAAAGAACACCTTATGGAACCACCACAGATCCCAACCAGCAAGAGAGATACCTGGAGGGGGTGCTGGATAGGCCATCGGGAACCCTGGCAATGCTACAGGGCACTGAAGGCCCTGCGGTAAGGCTAAGGGTGCCTAGTCGCGGTGCTGCAGGGTGCTAGAGACCTGCAGCGATGCTAGGGCACCTAACAGCGATGCTGCAAGGTGCTCGAGGCCCCATGGCAGCAATGGTGCTAGTGCCGCTACTGCTAGGCAGCACCGGCGATGAGGAAGATCAAGGGAAAGAAGAAAAGAGAGGACAAGAAAGAGAAAGAAGAGGTTTTCTCCCTCTAGGGGCACCAAAGCATGAAGAGACCAAGACCCAACAATAAAATTAAAAAAGTAACATAACCCCAACTACTAACTTTAGTATATATGTTGGGATGTAGGGTTATGTAATAAAGTATTCCACTCATTTCTTTCAACTAAAAGAATGACTACTATTCACTTGCATTAATAAGTTGCAATCAGCCACATTTTTTTCATAAATGGCATTGCATATCAGAGACACTGAAGTGATACTTAGATTCTCAAGCACAATTCCAAGGGAAAAACTTGGGTGGTTATCATATGAATAACTACCCTTTCTCTTTTCAAAAAATTCCAAGGGAAAAATAATGCACATGCTTTAGCACTTGGGATGTTACCTTGAAATGAATTTTTGAGTCCACCTTCCCTCCTTGACTCCACTAATTAGCATCCTTCATAAGAGAATGAAGATTGAAAACCTTTGTTATTTTTTCGAACTTAAATGCTTAAAAATTGAGATTACATGAATCTCACAGATAGTTCAGGACATATAAAGTAGACAGGAACTGACTCATTTTTCTTTGTCTTGAAACGGTTATCTCCAAAAGCACGAGATACGGAGATGTCCCCACAAATTCGCCCATCAGAAATCTGCTTAAAAGATTTTGCCAAGATTAGCCATCATATACAAATTCATATTTGTATTATGCATGCATGTGATGCATTTAATAGTATATCAATTAGCTCTCTCTCCCTCTCCCTCTGTGTGTGTGTGTGTGTGTGACATCGATAAAACATTTAGGTTGTGGGATTTCAGGCCTCCCGCTCTCTATGCATGTTTCACATGATGAACCTGTCACCTACTCCACACCCTCATGGATGTCAGTGCCCATCCTCATTACAAACTCAGTTACTTTCTCAACAAAGTTTTTCTTAACCAATTTCGTGGAAAACAGAAGATGACTACCAGAGGTCACTACTCATCCAAATTCATAAATTAAAAAAATAAAGTTACAATGCCAAGATCTTCTAAATTGATGTGTCAAGCCAAATACAGAGCACGATGAACGATGTCTCGAACAGGACCACATTACTCTTGAGCCAAATAGATCTGAAAAAGAAAAAACTGTACGTTGACATGATCCTGCTTGGACCAGAAAAAAGATAGCACCTAGATCCATTCTCCCTAGCATGTAAGACAACCAAAAACCTAAAAATGCCAAACAGCTAATTCCAAAGTATACCCACACCATTCAGGAGCATCTACTAATAAATTCATTCACCAACCTGCAAATCCAAAATGCTATTCCACTCTATGAAGAACCATGGAAGAAAACTTCATTAACTATTCAGAAGGTGCACTCAATATATAGAGGAGTGATAAGGATTTACAGTAAGACTAGGACGACATAATAGGGCTAGGAATAGGACTCCACAGTAAGAAACTCCATAATAGGAGAAAAGAAACATGATAAAAAAAAAAAGCAATAATCTTCAATATTCTCCCCTCAAACTGGAGCATAAATATCTCCATGTCCATCTTGGATAAATGCTCCATGAATTGACTCTTCAGTAGAGCCTACACAAAATATCCGCAAGCTGTTTTGAGGATAGAAGGAATGGACTGCAAATCTGACCTTATAATACAGCATCATGAAAGAAGTGACAATCATATTCTATGTGCTTAGTGCAATCACAAAAGGTTAGACTATCAGCAATGAAGGTTGTAGCCTTGTTATTAAGGTACATAGGCATGGGAAGCTTGATTGTTATACCAAAATCTATTAACAAAGAAGAAATACATGATAGTTCACAAGCAATGTGGGCCATCGCTTGATCTTAGATTCTACACTTGATCTAGATGCCACGTTTTGCTTTTTACCATGCCAAGTGACAAGATTACCTCCAACATAAGTACAGTATCCAATTGCAGAATGCCTATCTTCTAGAGATGGAACATAATCAACATCAGAGGATCCAGAAACTTTAAGGTGTCCGTGATTTTTAAGAACAAATCATTCCCTAGTGAAGATTTCATATAACAAAGTCTATGAAAAGCAGCATTTCAATCAACTTGTTGAGGTTTACCTGGCTTACTCTTCCAACAGAGAAAGATATATCTGCCCTGCTAAAGGTGAGGTACAATAGTTTACCCACAAGAGCTCCGTATCATCTAACATCCAGGTAGTTGAGGCTATTAGGGTCATGTAGATTGACATTAAATTGCATTGGTGTAAATGCAAGTTTACAGTTAGAAAGTTCAACTTCCGTTAAGAGCTCAAGGACACATTTTCTCTTTGAAAGAATAATACCATCATCTTTACAGATGACTTCAATACCAAATTACCAATACAATACCTAAGAAGTCCAAGATTTTTTGTCATAACCTGAGAATGAAGAAATATCTTAGTTACATTGATGCCAATCTTATCACTGGCAGTAAGAAGAATATCATTAAGAATTACATATCCAAATTCCAACTCATGCTACAAACAGAATGATCGGCAAAGGAACCAGAATGACATTTTGAATATCAAGTTGATATATATTCCACCCTAAATTCCAGCAATAGAAACCAGAATTCTAACTGAATTGAGTCATGCAACTAGAGAAAGTGAGAAAACGTCTCAAAGTAATCTATTGTATTAAGTCTGAGTATATCCTTTGACAACAAAGCGGACTTTATATCCACCTAGGGTCCCATCAATTGAGTACTTAATAGTAAATACCCACTTGCATCCAACAACTTCCACACCAAATGGAGGATCGACAAGCTCCCAAGTGCCTTGCATCCTTAAGGCATCCATTTCCTCCTACACCTACATAGCATGCTACCATTGTGGAATCACAATGGCCTTATCAAAGTTTCTAGAATAGTGACATTATTAGGCGCATGAACAAAATGTCAAGATGTAGGATAATGAATCAAAGCCAGATAAGGAAGTACAAATGGAAATGGATTACCAAGCAAGTGGTGGACATGACTGTTTTGGTTTGCAGAGAGAAACAAGTAGTTGTATGTCATCTATTAATTCTGGTGATGGATTTCCTTCATATGAAGCATCTTCCGATAGGCGTTGGATTCCATCCAAAGCAATAGCTCATTCTAGCTTGGGTGGTATAATTAAATATGGTTACGGTCTTTGTTGATAGACTTTTGTAAATTTGGCCAGCTCAGCCAAGTAGTCCTAGTCGACCCAGGTCGATAGTCAATCGACCTGACTACTCAACCAAGTAGTTGGCCTAGTCTGCCAACATAAGGCTGATTTCTAGATGTGGATCCATTACCGAATCCCAACCTGACTTCTAGTCTGCCAATGATGTTTAGAAACTTTAAGCTTATGTTATTTATTTCTTTTGGACTTATAATCTGTACCTTATTTTCATTATCCTAAGCTTCAAAATGATTGATCTTTATGTGATGGTATTTTACTTATTGAAATCTTGAATTGTGCAAGTAACTAGATCTTATTAATATAATTTATAAATATATGTTTAAGTATTAAAAAAAATACCTAACCGGCTACTCCATCGCATAACGTATACTCCTTAGTCAGTGACCAATTGAATACTGACTATCAACTCTTACAACACTACTTTGTGAAATCTCGTGGCACTATCAAATGGTTAATAAAGAGAGGAGGATATGTTCACCGCATTGATGATCCTGTGAAATGTTCCGTTGCCTTTTTAGTTGAATAAGATGTCTGAACTGTCAATCAGACGTCTGGACATGTGTCCGAACATCCGAAAGTAGGAGAATATCGTATATTCTTTTCGCTCTGCGTGCGGACGACGCGTAGAGTCTCTCTCTCTCTCCTCCAACCCCCTCACCTGAACCCTAAACTCACCCTATTTAAACCCCCCTTCTCTTCTTCTCACCCCCCTCACACCACTCAAGCCACCGCCACCTCCACCTTCTCCTGCGACGGCCACGCCCCCTCCCGTCTCTGCTGCAGCCGCGGCGAGGAAGGAGAGGAACCGGCGAAGGGAAAATGGGGAGGAGAAAGAGCGAGAGTGCGAGGGAGGAGGACGACGACCGCAGGAGCTCAGTGGAGCTCGAGGAGAAGTCGTGGGAGAGAGGGGGACGCCGGTGGGGAGCTTCTCAAGCTCCTGCAGCTGCTGGAGCTGACGCTGCATTGTCTGAGGGCGGAGGTGCGAGCGGAGCGAGCTACGTAGAGGAGTTCTGGTACTGGAAGTTTTCCAGTATCAGACGTTTTGAGGGTCAACCAGACGTCTGGCGAGGCATCAAGACGTCCGGAGCTAAAGCCGAACGTCTGAAAGCACGATATCACGCGAGGTACGTACTTCCTGCGCTACTTTCCACCATGCAGACGTAGCGCAGGGATGTTGGGCTGATTTTGGACCTGCGGCTTTCGTACGTAGGTGAAGGGCTTTGGGAAGGCGCGCGGTAAGCTTTTCCAAGTACTTTTGGACGTTTGATCACGTCGCCAGACGTCCGAGGGTACGTCCAGACTACCGGAGGCCTTATTCGACGTCTGAAGCTACCCCTAGATGGTCACAGAGAGAGTTTGGACGTCTAAAGCAGCCGCAGGAAGTGCAAGGTGAGATCTGACGTCTGATTTTGGTCAGTAACCAGATTTTTGGCCCGTTTAGGGCCCAAACAGAATCGGATTTCCGCAAACGAAATACAGTTGTGTTCCACTCGAGTTTCTCTACGTGTTCGTGTTGAGTATCTATTATTTTGAGCTCGTCTGATGTAAATTAGTCGCTGGTACAGGTTACCAACGTTCGGGGCCCGCGGAGACAACGAGATCTGCGACACAGGCCCCCATTCCTCCCATGATACCCGGTAGAGTGGTTTAATTTAGTTGTTAATATCTAAATAAGAATGTACTTGTTTGGAATAATCGGATCGAACTCTAGGATGTAAAATGAACCCTAGGGTAGAAATGCATAAGCCTGTTTCGAGCTGTACTGCTTCCTTGAATGCATGGTTAAAATAAATTATTAGCAAATGGTATTAGTGAAATTATGAGATGCATGTTAAATACAAGTTGCCTATATGTGAATGAGAAAATGAATTGTGAAACCACAACTTTCATGTTTATATTTGAGAACTGAATTATGAAAACACAAGCTGCCTGTATATGGATGAGGAACGAGTTATGAAACATGAGATCTGATTATGGATAAATGGGATGAATATGAGCATGAACCCTACGGGGAATTAGGAGTAAAACTCCTGTGTATGAAAGGAATCTAGAATGTTGACGGGAAGTGTGCTGGCCCTTGTGTACGCGGTACCAAGGAGAGCAACTGTCCCTTTTTAGTCTAGAGCGGAGTTAGCCACCCTTGGGTTGAGAACCGGGGTTAGGATTGGCCACTCTACACCAACTCCTGCTGGCTCTCGCGTACGTGGTACCGAGGAGTGCTATTAGTGTAGGGAGGGAGCTAGCCACCCCACGGGACCCGAGGTTAAGCTAGCCACCCTACACCGACTTTGTTAGGCCCTCTGGGAAAACCGGGGTAGTCGGACGAGGGTACGCGGACTGTGAAGGAACGAGACCCCTGTTTAGTTCTAAGGGACGAGACCCCTATTCTGAGAGGGCAAGGCCCTATACTGTTCTGTGCTGTTCTTTAGACGTACCCACTAGCAGAAACGACTAACCGTGTGTCAGTGCAGGGTAGCTACCCATACGCTTATCACACATGACGTAGTCACTGCTACGTCTCAACAGTGAACTCGAGGTGGTTGATTAGGTGTAGGACTACCACGGGATACTCTCCCAGCCAGGAGAGCACCACATGTACCTTCTACTCTATGGAAAAGACTGCAATCAAAATCGTTCCCACGAGGAACAAGCAAGATCAAGAAATACTTGGAAACTTTGAGAAATAGATGAACCAGAAATACATAAATGAGAAATAAAAGTAAGAATAAAATCTGCTTGTTTTTACTTACACATAAATAATGAAAACACCACTCTACTCAACGTTCGCTGACTCTGTCTTTTCATAACCCTATTCAGGACCAGGAGTTGAGTAGTCCGAGTTTCTGGCTGCAGAGGGAGATGGGTCAAGCCGAGCCCAACCGTAGTTTTCTTTCCAGCTCTTTAGTTCTTACTGTAGTTGTGAGTACTGCACTTTAAATTATTGTTCTCGTCACTTTCTGTTCTGTTGTTGTGGTGGTATGTAATATTGTTGAGACAGTTCTACTTTCTTTTACTGGTTCGTTCTTTCCTTCTGCTTAGTTATATTACATGTATGAATGTGGTTTATTTTCCTGCTTTTGGTTATTTCTCGTTGGACAACTAGGTCTTGGGATTAGTCGAGGCGAGCCGTCTCGGATCCTGTAGGGATCCGAGAACCGGGTCGTAACAAGATGGTATCAGAACAATGTCATCTCAAGAAATGAACCAATTAGTCTAAGGATAACAACTCACGTGCATATAACTAGGATAGCCACCACAACGTATCGCTTTGATATTCGTTTCTGAGTCTTTCCCTATGTAATCCTATATGGTTGACAACTCTTGTTCTATCTCTTACGTCACCTTGCAGGAGATGCCTCGTCGGGGAGTTCCCGAGGCGGGCCGTGGTCGTGGCCATGGACGAGGTTGGAGGGGCGGACGTGCCTGACCTGAGGCACCAGTTGACCCACCTCTCCTCCCAGACATTCAGGCCCAGGATCTCACCCAGCTGATCAGAGACATCGTGCGAGAGGAGCTCCACCAGCCTCCACGGGCACCTCTCCCTTAGGACGTGGAGGGGGGAGTCCTCGGTGGGACAAAGAGAGCATCGCAGCGCCGGACGAGCAGGAGGGAAGGGGGTGATCCTCCACCACCCCCACCACACTCTGACACTTCCGAGCATGAGGCGTGCTCGTTCCCCCACTGCAGCTACACCACGAGCTTTTTAAACAGTTCCGAAGGCTAAAGCCCCCTTCCTTCAAGGGGGATGAGGACCTCTCTGAGGCAGAGGACTGACTGGAGCAGATAGAGGTGTTCAACACCCTTCGCCCTCCCGTGGAGTACCGCGTGGCCTTTGCCACGTACCAGCTAAAGAGTGCAACACACAGGTGGTGGAAGGCAGTCAGAAGCCAAGAGGGGAGAGCCAACGTGGGACCAATTCATGGCTCTCTTTTGCGAGTAGTACTTTCCACAGACTTAATAAGACCAGAGGAGGCGGGAGTTCCACACTCTCCGCCAGGGGACGATGACGGTTAGCGCGTACCGCACGCATTTCCTGAAGCTGTCACGTTTCGCCCCAACAGCTGTGTCTACTGAGGAGGGGCGCCTGTGGAGGTTTACTGAGGGACTCCGACCTGCGATTCGGGGGTATGTCAAACCCCTGAAGCTACTCACTTTCTCTCGTGTGGTTGAGGCAGCCATGACTTACGAGGAGACCAACCCGGCCGCGCGAGACACTAACAGCGGACTGAAGAGACCCTATCAGCCAAAGTACTCTCAGAGCCATCGGGAGAGGAAGTACATGGCGATTGCAGGAGAGCCGTCTCATTTTGCAAGGCCACCAGTGGCCTTTAGGGGCCACCGCCAGGGGCCAGTTGCCAGTACCGGACCCCCGCCCAGCCGCCAACAGGGACCTACGAAGGGAGGAGGCTGTGTACCCCTCTGCTACCAGTGTGGCCAACCGGGTCACATCAGAAGGGACTGCATATCTAGGACCGGAGTACAGCAGATGCTCCCCACACCGAGTGCTGGAGGCCGAGCTGGCGGTCGTAGTCACCAGGCACGTGAGGGAGGACAGCAGTCACGAGGAGGGTACCAGCCAGCTGCTGCTCGCCCGACCCAGAGTGTAGCTGCTTCGTCTGCACAGAGAGCTGAGGGACGTATCAATGCCCTGACACACAGAGACGCCAAGGCTTCGAGTTCTGCGGTGGCAGGTATGATTACTGTTTCTGGCAGATTTGTGTACGTACTTTTTTATTCCGGCGCCACACACTCCGTCGCTACGAGTTTTGCTGTCAGTTTGAGGCAGAGTAGTGTACTGTTAGATGAAGCGTTTGTGATCAGAGACCCAGGTGGCCAGTTGTTTGCACCCAAGAATGTCTACACGGACTGCGAGGTCAGCATAGGGGGACACAGCCTTTCCGCTGACCTGATTGTAATCCAGATGGAGGACTTTGGCGTGATCCTAGGGATGAACTAACTGTCCGCCTATCACGCCCTGGTGGACTGTTTCTAGAAGAGGATCGTCTTCTCCATACTGGAGTTGCCTCCCTTTGAGTTTCACGGCCACCTGATGGATGGAGGTTTCAGATGCATCTCCACGCTTCGGGCAGCGAGGCTTTTGAGCTAGGAGTGCGAGGGCTTCTTGGCCTGTGTAGTAGCAGAACTTAGCCCCGTGACTAACTTTCAGAGTATCCTGATGGTTTGCAAGTACCCCGACGTTTTTCCAAAGGAGCTGTCAGAACTACCACCTGACCGTGAGATCGAGTTTGAGATCTCCCTAGTTCCAGGGACCAGCCCCATTTCTACTACACCGTACCGAATGGCACTGCTTGAGCTGCGAGAGCTTAAGTCACAGCTAGAGAACCTGTTGGACAAGGGTTTTGTGAGGCCCAATGCATCCCCATGGGGAGCCCTTGTGCTGTTTGTGAAAGACGGTACCCTGCGACTTTGTGTCGACTACCGACAGCTGAATAGGGTCACTGTCAAGAACAAGTATCCGCTGCCAAAGATTGACGACCTCTTCCACCAGTTACAAGATGCCACAGTGTTCTCCAAGATTAGATCTGAGGTCATGTTACCACCAGTTGAGGATCAGGAAGACCGACGTCTCCAAGACAGCTTTTCGTACCCGGTACGGGCACTACAAGTTCTTGGTCATGCCGTTTGGGCTGACCAATGCCCCCGCTGCCTTTATGGATTTAATGAACCGTGTTTTCAGGCCGTACTTAGACCAGTTTGTGGTGGTGTTCATCGACGACGTACTCATTTACTCGCGGGATCAGGCGCAGCATGGACAGCATTTACGCATGATCCTGGATACCTTGAGGCGACGCAGGTTGTATGTCAAGTACAAGTGCGAGTTTTGGTTGAGACAGGTGACTTTCTTAGGCAACGTGATTTCAGGGGATGGATTGGCTGTAGATCCAGCCAAGGTAGAGGCTATACTCAGGTGAGAGAGGCCACGTACAGTGACAGAGATACGTAGCTTTTTGGAACTGGTAGGTTATTACCAACGGTTTATCAAAGGATTCTCTCAGATTACACGTCCTATGACCCAGCTGACCCGGAAGGACGTGCCCTTTGCATGACAGACAAGTGTGAGGCGTGTTTTCAGAAGTTGGAGAGACTGATTTCAGCTCCTATACTTACCATCCCAGACAACAGTGGTGGTTTCATAGTTTACACCAACGCTTCGTTGTAGGGGTTAGGGGGTGGTGCTCATGCAGCGGGGTCACGTTGTCGCTTACGCTTCGCAGCAACTGAAGCCCCTTGAGTATAGCTACCCTACCCATGACTTAGAGCTGGCAGCAATTATCTTCGCGCTGAAGACATGGAGGCACTACCTTTACGATAAGACTTTTGAGATTTTTACAGATCATAAGAGCATCAGGTACTTGTTTGACCAGAAGGAGCTTATCATGAGACAGAGACGTTGGTCAGGACTCCTGAAGAACTACGACTACAGCATCTCCTACTATCCAGGGAAGGCCAATGTTGTGGCCAATGCCTTAATCCAAAAGGCGCCTGCCCACTTGGCCAGTTTATAGGCACAGAGTTGGAGACTCATGGAGGAGTTGGGCAGTTAGCGACCCTAAGAGTCACGGGGGTACTGTGGGGCAATGACAGTGAAGCGGCAGACACGACTGGAGCTAATAGATCGCATCATCACAGGACAGATGACCGATCCGTACTTACAGACGTTGCGAGACAGGGTGTTGACAGGGGACCTAGGAAACTTTTCCTTCTCAGACAAGATACTACATATAAAGGGACGCTTATGCATTCCTAGAGACGAGTTGTTGAGAAAGCTCATAGCTGAGGCGCACAGGTTCAAGTTTACCATACATCTCGGGAACACAAAGATGTACCACGATTTGCGACGCGACTTCTGGTGGAGAGAGATGAAGCGAGATGTTGGTGAGTTTATTCAGCAGTGTTTGGTATGCCAGCAGGTGAAGGCCGAGCACCAGAGGCCTGCAGGGCCATTGCAGCCACTTCCTGTGCCAGAGTGGAAGTGAGAGAGCATCACCATGGACTTGGTGGTGGGTCTACCAGTTACCCAGCGGGGACACGACGTAGTTTGGGTGATCGTAGATCGGTTGACAAAGATAGCACGATTTCTGCAGATTCAAGTCACTTTTGGGCCAGCACAGCTAACAGAGTGATACATCAGAAATGTGATGCGCCTGCACGGAGTCCCACGTGAGATCGTATCCGACAAGGATACTCATTTTTTTTCCCAGTTCTGGGCTGAGTTTCAGCAGGACTTGGGGACACGTTTGAGGTTCAGGATCGCCTACCACCCCCAGACGGATGGGCAGCCAGAGCGCACCATACAGACCCTTGAGGACCTTCTGCGTGCCTTTGTGCTAGACTGGAGAAGCTCCTGGGAGGGGCATTTACCCCTGGCAGAGTTTAAATACAATAACAGTTACCACTCGAGCAACGGCATGGCACCTTACGAGGCTCTGTACAGACGGAGGTGTGTTGCACCCTTAAGTTGGGTCGAGGTGGGGACCAAGTGGTAGGTTGGTCCCAAGCTGATCCGGCAGAGTCAGGAGGTGATAGAGCAGATCTACAGACGACTCCGCACTGTCAGGAACAGGCAAAAGAGCTACGCTGACCGGAAGCGCAGAGGTGTAATTCGAAGTTGCAGATCACATCTTTCTTCATGTTTCGCCCATGAAGGGCCTGCAGCGTTTTGGAGTGAAAGGGAAACTTACATCGAAGTTTGTGGGGCCCTTTAAGGTCCTGGAGCGAGTAGGACCCGTTGCTTACCGGCTTGCCCTTCCTCCCCAGCTTTCTGAAGTGCACGATGTGTTCCACGTGTCCAACATCAAGAAGTACGTCGCCGATCCCAATCACATTCTGAGCCACGAGAGCATCGAAGTAGGTGACAACCTGACCTATCCCGAGAGGCCAGTACATATACTAGACAGAACCGTCTGGAGTTTGAGACGGAAGCAGGTACCACTGGTGAAGGTTCTATGGTGGAGCCAAGGTACGAGGAGGCGACTTGGGAGCCTGAAGTGGCGATGCGAGAGCAGTACCCAAAGCTTTTTAAGGGTACGTCTTTTCGGATCTACTTCGATCCTCGTTAAGTTATGCGTTTTTACGTTCCTTTTCCCACACCCTAGCTAGCTCAAGTTTCGGGGACGAAACTTCCTTTAAGTTTCTTATAATGAAATGACCCGTTACCTTTTTAGTCGGATAAGATAAGACGTCTGGACTATCAGTCAGACATCTGTCCAGACGTCTGGACATGTGTCCGGACATCTGAAAGTAGGAGAATATCGTATATTCTTTCGCTCTCTCTCCTCCACCCCCTCACCCGAACCCTAAACTAACCCTATTTAAACCCCCCTTCTCTTCTTCTCACCCCCTTCACACCACTCAAGCCACCGCCACCTCCACTTTCTCCTGCGACGGCCACACCCCCTCCCGTCTCTGCTGCAGCCGCGGCGAGGAAGGAGAGGAACCGGCGAGGGGAAAACGGGGAGCGAGAGCGAGAGTGCAAGGGAGTGAGAGCAGGGGAGGAGGACGACGCCATAGGAGCTCGATGGAGCTCGAGGAGTCATGGGAGAGAGGATGTCGGCGGGGAGCTTCTCAAGCTCCTGCAGCTGCTGGAGCTGCCGCTGCATCGTCTAAGGGCGGAGGCGTGAGTGGAGCGAGCTACACAGAGGAGTTTTAGTACTGGAAGTTTTCCAGTATCAGACGTCTAGAGGGTCGACCAGACGTCTGGCGAGGCATCAAGACGTCCAGAGCTAAAGCTGGACATCTAAAAGCACGATATTGCGCGAGGTACGTGCTTCCTGCGCTACTTTCCGCCATGCAGACGTAGCACAGGGATGTCAGGCTGATTTTAGACATGCGGCTTTCGTACGTAGGTAAAGGGCTTTAGGGCACGTGGTGTGCTTTTACAGGTACTTTTAGACGTCCGATCACATTGCTAGACGTCCGAGGGTACGTCCAGACGATCGGAGGCCTTATCCGACATTCGAAGCTACCCCCAGACGGTCGCAGAGAGAGTCTGGACGTCTAAAGCAGCTGTAGGAAGTGCAAGGTGAGATCTAACGTCTTTTAAGATGTCTGGGACTAGTCCCTGACGTCTGATTTTGGTCAGTAACCGCGTTTTTGGCCCGTTTAGGACCCAAATGAAATCGGAATTCCGCAAACAAAATACCGTTGTGTTCCACTCGAGTTTCTCTGCATATTCATATTGAGTATCTACTGTTTTGAGCTTGTCTAATGTAAATTAGTCGCTGGTACAGGTTACCAGCTGGTGGCGTGTTCGGAACCCGTGGAGACGACGAAATCTGCGGCACAGGTCCACATTCCTCCCGTAATACCCAGTAGGGTGGTTTAATTCAGTTGTTAATATCTAAATAAGAATATACTTGTTTGGAATAATCGGATCCAACTCTAGGATTTGAAATGAACCCTAGGGTAGAAATACATGAGCCTGTTTTGAGCTGTACTGTTTCCTTGAATGCATGGTTAAAATAAATTATTAGCAAATGGTATTAGTGAAATTATGAGATGCATGTTAAATACGAGTTGCCTATATGTGAATAAGAAAATTTATTGTGAAACCACAAGTTGCATGTTTATGTTTGAGAACTGAATTATGAAAACACGAGCTGCCTGTATATGGATGAGAAATGAGTTATGAAACATGAGATCTAAATATGGATAAATGAGATGAATATGAGCCTGAACCCTACGGGGAATTAGGAGTAGAACTCCTGTGTATGAAAGGAATCTGGAATGTTGACAGGAAGTGTGCTGACTCTTGTATATGCGGTACCAATGAGAGCAACTGTCCATTTTTAGTGTAGAGCGGAGCTAGCCACCCTTAGGTTGAGACCCGAGGTTAGGATTGATCACTCTACACCTGTTGGCCCTCGCGTACGTGATACCGAAGAGTGCTACTAGTGTAGGGAGGGAGCTAGCCACTCCATGGGACCCGGGGTTAAGCTAGCCACCCTACACCGACTTTGTTAGGCCCTCTAGGCAAACCGGGGTAGTCGGACGAGGGTACGCAGACTGTGGAGGGGCGAGACCCCTGTTTGGTTTTGAGGGGCGAGACTCCTGTTCTGAGAGGGCAAGGCCTTATACTGTTCCATGTTGTACTTTTGGCGTACCCGCTAATGGAAACGACTGACCACGTATCAGTGCAAGGTAGCTACCCGTGCGCTTATCACACGTGCCATAGTCACCGCTACATCTCGACAGTGACCTCAGGTGGTTGATTGGATGTAGGACTACCACGGGGGACTCCCGACCAGGAGAGCACCACGTATATCTTCTACTTTACGGAAAAGACTGCAATCAAGATCGTTCCGACGAGAAACAGGCAAGATCAGAAAATACTTGGATACTTTGAGAAATAGATGAACTAGACATACATAAATGAGAAATAGAAATGAAAATAAAACATACTTGTTTTTACTTGCACATAAATAATGAAAACACCATTCTACTCAGCGTTCGCTGACTCTGTCTTTTGACAACCCTGTTCAGGATCAGGAGTTGAGCAACCAGAATTTCCGACTACAGAGGGAGCTGGGCCCAGCCAAGCCCAGCCGTAGTTGTTTTCTTTCCAGCTCTTTAGTTCTTGCTGTAGTTGTGAGTATTGGACTTTAAATTACCGTTCTCGTCACTTTCTGTTCTGTTGTGGTGGTATGTAATATTATTGAGATAGTTGTTCTACTTTCCTTTACTGCTTCGTTCTTTCCTTCTGCTTAGTTATATTGCATGTGTAAATGTGATTTATTTTCCTACTTTTGATTATTTCTCGTTGAATGACTAGGTCTTGGGATTAGTCGAGGTGAGCTGATTTCGGGTCCTGTAGGGATCCGGGAATCGGGTCGTAACACCCTGCAATGCTGAAGTCATTGTGTTGTAGGGTGGAAGAGGACACAATGGTCTAGAGTGCAAAGGACACGAGGGCTCTAGAGTTGTGACAAGGCGTTGGTGGCAAGACAAGCGCACTAAAGTTAGGATAACGATGCTAGAGCCAAAATAGGGATGCAAGGGTTCTAAGTAAAGGAGGACAAGGTGCTTAGCCAATAGCACAGGCAATGTTAGCAGAGCAAAGAACCTACTCTAATACAATGTGAAAAACTATGGAAGAAAACTTCATTGATTACTTAAGAGTAAAAGTACCCTCAAACACAAAGGAGCTATTAGGATTTACAAAGAGACTACAACTTCATAATGGCACTAGGAAGAGGACTCCGTTATAGGAAACTCATACGAGGAGGAAAGAAACAAAAAAACAATAATACTCTTTAACACACCACAAGGTCATACATAAAACAATACTCCAAAATGATTCACACTTTGTGTATCATCCATGCAAAAATAAGGATCTTTATTGGAATCTAGTAGCCTAAATTGGATGGTAGTCCCTACACAACAGCTAGTCCTTAGCAACTTGGACACCCCTCAATCTAGCATGGGCATCTCAATGAAAGAAATATGCATCTCCCATTATAGCGTTAGCCTCATCAGTTGATCATAAATCAGCCAGAAACCCCATCATTGTAGTCAAATAATCTAGCAGTGTTTAGAAAAACAACTGCCCAGGCCAAGTAGCTGTCCAAGTACTCCCTGGCACTCCCTTCACCAAAGTGCATACATATAAATGGGCCATTATGCAGTCTGATCGAGTAGTCAAGCTAGTCTTTGTATACTTGCCCAACTACTTGCTCATTTTTCTAAAAGAGCCCTTATTCATAAGCGGGGGGAAAGAAAAACCTCCAAGATCCAAGATCCATCCAAGCAATCATGGCCATTTTTCCACGGTCATATCTTCTGCTTATCAATCATTCATTTAAAAGTTTTATTTTTAATTGGTTGAAATTAGTATGCATTTATAGTATAATTATATCAATCAATTATGCTATATTAATGTCTTTTAGTATAAATGTGTTTTTTTAAGAGTATAAATGCATTTTTTTTAAGAGAGTATAAATGCATTTTTAGTATGATTTTAATTCTTCTATGACTTTGTTCATAAATAAATTATTTTTCCTTTTTTTTAAGAAAATTATTTTTCCTTTAAGAGGTTACTATTCATCAATCATTTATCAAGTTTGTTTGTATTTTATTTGGCTGAAGTAAGTTTAGTATGACAATTGTTCCTGTAAGTTTTAATTAATGGTACAAAATAATTATTTAAAAAAAATTTATACTTTTTATTATTTAAAATTTCAAACTGCATGTCCGTACATATACTCAGCATATCAAGTACTCAGTATGCAATAGCCTAACTGACCAAATACCACATGCCATTTTTTTTAACATTGCCATCTAGCCTTCAGTCAAAAAAGAACCAAAATGAAAGTAGGGTTCCAACCTCGTATTGATGTTTTAGGCAACCAATTAGCACTCTGCAATCTCTATTCCTAAGCCAGCATAAACAGGTGGGAAAATAACTGTAGCAAAGAGTCTCCCAAGAACTAGATGTCCTTCCACAAGGAAAACACCAAACTTTTCAGGAAGGATGGGATGGCCATGACATCTTCCACGTACTCCCAAGAGACCTCCAGTGTCAAAAGCTGAATATTCTCTTCCAAAAGTCCAATGCTCCTCTAGGGACAAAATTGGGATTCTCCCAATTGACTTATCTCACATAACAAGCAAACAAAATCTCAGAGCTCTAAGAACCACAAACCAAGCAAAATATTTCCAAAATAAAGCATCCTTCATCATCCTTTGGTGTTTTACACCAACCACCTAGAGCTATAAGGCAACATATCATTTCCTGAGACACTAAAGAAATAAATATAGAAGATGGCCCAACAAAACACCATCATTAACATCTCAGAGTTCTTTCTACCTTCAATAAGAAATGGAGTACAGACATGAAGTTGGTAGAGAAGAGGGGGCCAATCAACTTAACGAAGAACCAGATGACCAGATGACCATCAACTAGTAGCACTCATGAGGACCATCCATTTAACTTCTCCATCCTCTCAATCAATGGCATCTGGTCATTTGAGCAATCAACCTGTCAAGGGAAAAGCCAAGATAGGAGTTCAGCAAGGAACCCCACTCATATACAGCACCCAGGCACAATTACCATCATGTCAATGTTCCGCTTCCTGTTATTGATTAACAAATACAAAGTTGCTCCCAAAAACTTCAAAATCCACCAAAGACAACAAACACGAACTAGAAGCCTTCCAGAAAAATGTATCACAAGCACAGTAGAGGAATTGAATAGAGGAAACGACTAGTTCTTTTTTTTCTCTAACAATCCACGGGATATATGGTTATACCTTCCTTGCACATACAAGCATTGCAAATGTTGCACCTTCTATAACAAGTTTGCCCTTGAAAACCACCACAAAGATCCTACGAGTTGATAAAGCCCAGAGTTTTAAGATGTCCAACATAAACCTCAATCTCCACAGGCCCACAAACTCATTTGCAACCTCCACATAGATCTTGCATCATATACAAGTGCTCCCAGCTAAAGAAGTCCCACGTATAGCCTCAGGAGGGGAACAAGGGATGGCAAGAGGGAAGAGGAGGTGGCTGGCTTAGGAAGGAGATTAGAGCAGCATGGTGTGCTTGTTGTGGTGGCTTTAAAAGCTTAAGATATCTATAAGAACCCTCATGATCCGACCTCGCGATCCTAATATGATGATTCACATCTAATGGTTGATATCACGTTCACATTATTGGTGTCTTTTAATCATGATTTTAAAAATTGTGCCTCGAGGCGAGGCGGGCTAATTTCGCCTCGAGGCTATAGCCTCAGCTACTGTCTGTGAGGCGTGCGCCTCATCTTGCCGAGGCATTGTTGAGGCATTGAGACAATGAAGAGGCGCCGCCTCGGCTAGATGAGCTTCTAAAATGGTCATGTGCTAGTCACATGACCATTTTTTTGACCCAAACCTAAAATCTAGATACCTTAAACCTAAAATCCAAACCCCACAAAGTCCTACCATCATCGACGATAGCTCCAGCTCCATCGCCAGCTCCTCCACTGCATTGCAGCCTCCACCGGCGAGCAGTACGAACATCGCCAGTAGCACCAGCAGCACTCTAATGCAAGCTCCAACGCAAGCAGTGCCAGCATCACTCCATTGCCAGAAGCGCGAGCAGCGCGTCAACGCAAGCAGCACGAGCAAGCCAAGCAGGCTCCAGCACCCTCCAGCAGGTTGCTCCACTCTCCAGTAGGACGCATTTGAGAGGTAATGGATTTTATTTAAGGTTTAGGGTGGTAATGTGCACACTGTTTTCATTTGAGAGGTTGACAGGTCATGTTTGAGTTTGTGAAATTCTTATTTCAATCACTGAAATTGAAATTTTTGGTCAAAAGGGGAGGTTTGATCGATTTTTTGTTGATTTTCTATACTTTCAAACATGGCACCAAGAGCAAAAAGGGGAGGAAGAGATGGATTTAGTGGTAGGTCTGATCCTGGATGGAAGTATTGTTCAAAAATTAAGCTAGAAGGAGCTCAAAAGGGGAAAGGATATAAATATGTTAAGTATAATTTCTGTGGGAAAAATATCACAGGTGGAATTGCACGATTGAAGAATTTGGCCAAGACACAAAAATGTGGGACCATGTGCCAAGGTCCCACTTGAAGTTGAAATTGAGATTAAGGAATACTTAGTCAAGAAGGATATTAATAGGAGAAGAGTGCTGGAAGAAATTCGTCGCATAGGTGGATATACAGTGCAGGGGCCATCTGGTCATGGAGAAAATGCACCCACAAGATCAAGTGGTGCAAAAGTGGTGGTAGGTCCAATGGATTTATTTATTGGGATTGGACAGAAACTTGTTCCTGGAACTAAAAGTGATGAACCTGATAGCACTCCACATGCTCATCCAAAGCAGGTTACTTTGAATTCCTCTTGGAAGAAAGAACTTAGAGAGAAAACATGTCTTAGTATTGGAAGATTCTTCATTGAAACTAGATTGCCTTTCAATTTGGCCACCAGTCCATCTTATTGGCAGATGTTGCAGGATGTAAGTAACTTCGGAAGGGAATTTAGAGGTCCTACGATGCATGAATTACGGACCTGGATTTTGAAGAAGTAAAGACAATAGACAAAATGGTTGAGTAAGCAAAGGCATCTTGGGTTGAAATAGAATGTAGCATATTGTCTGATGGTTGAACAAATACAAAAGATCGTACCTTGATTAATTTTTTGGTCAACAACCCCAAAGGTACATGATTTTTGAAATCTATTGATGCTTTAAAAGAGATCAAGAATGCCGATTACCTCTTTAAATTGATAGATAAAGTTGTTGAAGAGGTGGGGGAAAGCAATGTCATCCAAGTGATAACAGATAATGTATCTGCTTAAAAAAAAGCTAGGGAAAATTTGATGGAGAAGAGACCACATTTGTACTGGACTCCATGTGCTACTCATTGCATTGACCTTATGTTGGAGGATATCATGAAGTTGCCTCTTCATGACTCTGTCTTCAAGAAGGCCAAACAAATCATCAATTACATATATGCACATGCTTGGATGGTGGCCATGGTAAGGAAGCATGCGGGAGGAGATTTAGTGAGACCCACCATCACACGATTTGCTACTGCTTTCCTTACTTTACAGAGATTGCTATATGCCAAAGATGCTCGAGTCTTTTTTCACCTCAAAAGGTGGAAATCCAGTAGCTATGCATTGAAGGTTCCAGGGCAAGCTGTGCAAAATATTGTGCTAAAAAGTAGAACATTTTTGCTTGGTGTAGCCTATGTCATAAGGACAATCAAACCATTGGTTATGATTTTAAGGATGGTAGACTCAGAACAATATCCACCAATGGGATTTATCTACGAGGCTATGGATAGAGCCAAGGAAGAGATTACTAAAAATTTGGATAATATTGAAAATAAATACAAGATAATCTGGGACATCGTTGACTCAAGATGGGACAGACTACACACTCACTTGCATGCTGCTGCATATTTTTTGAATCCCCAATGCCAATATGAATCAACATTTTCAGTTGATTCAGAAGTTAAGATGGGGTTGTATTCATGCTTTCAGAGGTTAGTTCCTAACAGGGAGGAGAGATTGAAGGTAGATCTCCAAATAGATGCATTTGTCAATGGAAGAGGGCTATTTGGATGGTCCAATGCCTTACACACTCAAAAGCAGAGGAGTCCTAGTATGAATATGATCATTTACTCCTTTCTATCAATTAGAATAATGTGTAGTGCAAAATTTTTCCTATTCTAAAAATATAGTTTCCATTTCAGCAGATTGGTGGAGAGCATTTGGTGATGAAACACCTGAGTTAAAGAAGTTCGCCATGCAGATTTTAAGTTTAACTTGTAGTGCGTCTGCATGTGAGCGAAATTGGAGTTCTTTTAATCAGGTAAAAGCATTTCATTTGCATTTTAAGTAATATTTATAAAGAATTTCATGACCATCTTTTCATTGACTAGGTCCATACTAAAAGGAGGAATAGATTGAAACAAGACAAACTCAATGACTTGGTTTATTGCATGTTCAACCTAAAATTGAAACACAAGGAGGTGAAGAAGACAATAGAGGATCCTCTATGCTTAGAGGAAGTCGACTCTGATGATGAGTGGATTGCTGAGCTACAACTCTGTAAAGATGAGATTGATGCTTATCAAGAACTAGATGCAACTGTAGCTCTACAACAAGATCCCATTGACCGAGCAGTTAGTAGATGCAACGGGAGGATTAGGAATACAACTGAGAGGTAATAGAAGAAAGCGACAAAAGAAAAACAATAAGGGTAGAGACAAAGGTAACAAGATGAGTCAGTTTATATTTTGAAATATTTCAAATTTATAAACTAAGGTTTTAAGTTTTAACAAATATTATTCAAAATTATTTATTTTTTAAGCAAAGCAATTATTGATGTTGAGGAGGAAGAATTTCAAGAAAGTGATGGAGATACTAAAGATATGGAAGCTGAGGATAGGATGAAGTACATGGATGACTCCTGAGATGATGCGACCAGCCCTAGCGACAATAACATTGATAAGCTTGACTTTGAGTGACTTTGATGGTGTTGAAGGGGGAGGAGAATAGAATATCTTTTAATTCTTCTTTGGGATTTTTTGATGTTGATGTACTTTCATTTTAAATCTTCAAATGTTTAGATAAACTGAACTTCTAGTTTTCTATGTTGTTCACTTGTTTGGTTGTTCATCTTCTTATTGGAATGTCATTTTAAGTCTTTCAATGTTTGTTGTAGAGTAAGAATGACATGGATGTGTATTTTTTACTTTTTTTTATTATTAGTACTTAATAACTATATATTTATGTCATTTTCTTCTATTTTTCATTCAAAAACTGAGGCTTACGCCTCGCCTCAATGAAGGCAAACCACCTCAGACCACCTAGCATTTTTTAAAACCTTATTTTTAACTAATTGAGTCATTGGGCTTAAACCAAAATGTGATAACTTAACCATCTAAACCAATTTTAACCATCAAGCCTATGGCTTAGTAGATCTCGAATTAATCATAATTTTCTCATTGAAATACTTCATCTAATTTCCAAGGAAACCTTAGGCCCCTATAAATGGAAAGGGTCTAGGGAACAATTATAGATAAGCCCAAAAGAAAAGGAAACATAACAAGAACAATAAAAGAGGGATAAAAATAAACTAAATGGGCTTATCTCTCTACACTTCTCTTCAAGCTAGAACATAGATATCTATCATGCTCAGGTTGGCTTAACAGCAATCAAAGGAAGCACAGGAGAGGACCTCAATGAGCATGCCTGCTGCCTACTCCCTTAAGGATACATGAGGTGTGCAGATATATCCCTTCCAAGGTTTTAAATGTCGATTGCGATGTCATTTCGATAAATTTGTAGGTGCACATTTGGATTTCGAAGGCACGCCATGGAAACGTCCGTATTTCGACATCAGATTTCGACAATTTCAATGCCTAAAAAATAATCCATTTCAAAAGCAGGGCGAGGGCATGTCAAAGCCACACCAAGGCATGCTAACAAAAAAGTTAAAAGTAATCAAAATGATTAGAATTTCAAGAAAATCACAAGTTTAAACATATTTATATTAGAATAAGAATGTTATATCATAATATTCATATGCAATATATAGTCTATTATGTTCAAGTTCAAGAACAAGGTTCAAAAAAGCTTAGAAGGAGAGGACGAATGAAGAGTGGGAGTGTGGAGGGGGCGACCCCCTCGAGAGGGAGGGAGAGGATCTCACCGCACCCTAATGTGCTACAAGCATCGTAAGCATGAACACTTAGCAGCAGAGTGTCGCGATGCTGTGGTGTGCGCGGTAGGCAAGGGAGTGGGTCACCGAAGATGGGTGTGTCCTCGTTAAGGTCTTTCTTCCTCGCCACCATGCCTTCTTCGATGATGAGGAAGGTTAAGGGTGTGTTGACAAGAGTTTTGGAGAATCTTGCAAACTCACTTCATCTCTCTTTGGTTGGAGACGTGATTCATGGTTCTCTCCTTGAAGGAGGTTAGAGATCACATCTCTAACCTTGGTTTGGTATTGGTTCCAACGGGTGGAAGGCGGTGGCCCTATCATCCAGTAGGATGCTGCTTTTTGGTTTGAAGGAGGACAAGGAGCTCTTGAAGTTGTGTGAGGAAAAGGTTGGTGGGGGTACCATCCAATGGAGATCTCTAACTCCCTAAAAGGGTGCGCTAGAAGACCGATCACCGGTGAGGCATTGCATTTTTTTTATTCATGGAAACCCTTTGCGACTACGTGCTTTCCATGTGGTGAAGGAGGTGTGTGTGCCTTTTGCTCTAGTTACGAGATGTAAGGGTGCAAAATTTGGTCTATGCAGAATCGGCTGCATAATCATATGCAGTTCAAAAACAAACCGAGTACTTATATTCAACCCTATAGTGGATCTACCCAATTAATTGACCGATTATCAAATTAATCAACCGAGTAAGTTTTAAGGTTTCAATTTTTTTTTAGCTTTGATGCACCTGCACTGCACCCCCAAACCAAAACCCGATTAAACCCAACGCCTAAATCCACCCAACTAAACCTGACTTCTCCCATTACCCTAAGTTCCCAATGCACAAAAGCCTTGACCCTAAGCAAAACCCTCGTTCTCGAGTCCCTTTTCTCCTCTCTGATGCCTACCACCACCCATCGATGACAGACCCACCGTAGCTCACAACCTCTTCGCGAGTCACTGCTCCAGCTAGTAGGTGTTCAGTTGTCACTGCATCGCCCAACCCCTACTTCATCGCAGATGAGTTGTCTCCACGGTGGTTGCTGGCAACTGCTATCATCGGCAGTGCTTCCATCGCCAGTGAGCGATGCATCAGTGATTGTTGCCCTCTCCATGGTTTATTGGTAGCCCCTGCTTCTCTCTATTCTCTTCTTATCGATGGTTGTGATACTAATTTCTTTCAAAAAAAAAGTTTAATGATACTGTTAGATTTATGATGTACCAATCTTAGTTTATTTGTCTTATTTTATGTGTTGTGATATTGATAGCTATTTATTAGAACCTATATTGAGAGAATGTATATCAAAAAAATAATATTAATATATATATATGATATTTCAATTCATATATATAATTATATTTAATTTTTTTAAATATTAAAAAATACCACACCAATTAATCCCTGATTAATCACTCACATATTATATACTCTTTAGTCAGTGCCCTCACCGACTGAATACCAATTGTCGATTTCTCCAGCTATGACGAGTTGTAAAGGGATTGGCTTTTTTGAAGGAGATTTATCACATATTCTTGTTGGAGTGATGCACAATGGTCTAGTATTGCCATTAGGGGTGTAAACGAATCAAATCTAAGTAAACCTACCTAAGTTCGACTCAATTTGATAACAGTTTTTTAAGGTTCGAGTTTCATAAGAAAAAATAAGGGTGAGGTTCGGTTCGATTTACTTTTGTTATCGAAAGTTCGATTTGGTTCGTTTATGATCTGTTTAAGTGTAAAGTTTGAAGTGTTGTTAATTTAGGTTCAATTCGTTTAAGGTTCATTTAAGGATTAGTTTAAAGGTTTGTTAATGATTCCTTTAAAGCATAATGCTTTGTTATAAATGCAAACATGATAAATCAAAATTAAAAAAATAAAACATGGAGCAAAAAATTCAAAACTATACAAATTATATCATAAACAATTCAAGGCATATTTCTCAAAAATAAATATATATATATATATTTCAACTCTAGCGTTCACCCTCCCCTTCGCACTCTTCCTTCTGGCATGTGCTTTCAATCATGGAGCATCGATGTATTAAATGGTATATGTGTTATTTAGTTATAAAATACCGATACATTTTGTAAGCTCACTATGTAAATGAATATCATCAATTCTTTTCAATACATCAATGCTATATACTTGAGATTTTGTGTGCATGTGTGTGTGTATCAAACCTTTAACGAATGAAACTTAAACA
This sequence comes from Thalassia testudinum, assembly GCA_037157565.1. Classification (NCBI taxonomy): domain Eukaryota; kingdom Viridiplantae; phylum Streptophyta; class Magnoliopsida; order Alismatales; family Hydrocharitaceae; genus Thalassia; species Thalassia testudinum. The sequence continues at coordinate 21,868,968 of JAZHRO010000013.1, forward strand.
AGCCTACCTTGTTCAGGTTCAGTTCGTTTAACTAAACAAACCTAAAATTAAGTTTAAGTTCGGTTTGTTTATTTACAAATCGAATCTAAACCAAACTTTTAATGAATCGAATCCAAATTTTTTTTGACAACCCTACTTGTCATCAAAGTCCTTTCTGCATCACGATGGTCTTTCTTGGCCTGTTAGTTTTGAAAAATTGAAGAGGACAATGCAACAACCCACGTTTGCTGAGATAGTGGTCTCGGGAAAGGCAATCATCATCGGAGGGAGATCTCAAAAGTCACCGATGCCAAAGAAGAAGACCTATCAAGTTTGGAAAGGGAAGCAAAAATTGTCTGATTTGAATTTCGAATCTGATAGGGCAATTAATTCCATTAATTGTGCCCGTATTGAAGGGAATAGATGCTCCATTATTGATGATTTGAATTTTGGAAATAAGCCGGTAGATATTTACATTAATGGTGTCAATTTTCAAGGAGATAATGGAGGGAATCAGGGAGATTTTTTCCTTCAAAATGGGAGCTCATTCCTAAATAAGGAGCGTATGTGGCATCAGGCTGGCGATAACTCTGACTCTGCTATAAAAGCAATTAATGAAATCACGCTGGCTGATGGGTTGCATGATAGGCAACCATCTTTTCCTTGGAGCCGGATGATGCAACGGAGACTAGGCAGGAGCGTATTTCCCAAGACCATATGCCTGAACCTGCCATTTTTGGGACTGATTTCCAGGCTTTTTCTTCTTTTACGCATGCAGCCCATTCTTGTGAGCAAAAAAGTGATAGTGGGGAGGACAATGAGAGGGCTACAGGTGAAAGTTCTGCACCTACTTCAGACATGGAAGATGGTGTTGAAGCTGATGTTGAGGAGAAGAAGGTTTCCCTTGCAATCAAAACATCAAAAAAGGGAATGAACAAGCGGAAATGTGGACCAAAAGCATCCAAATCGAGGATGTGCACAATCCAAAGGTCACTTGGGGTAAGAAGGGGTTGTGGTATAGGAATTTCTAGGAGAGGAAGATAGTTAACGTTCCTATGGATGGGTTCCAAGGTTCTCGTTTTGATGATGAAGAGTATTGATGTGATCTTGTAGGTGCTAATGTGTTGGGTGGGTCCATTTCTCGATGGGGCTTGATGTTATTTTTACTTTAAATTGAGAATCTTGTAAAAGTGGGTTTTGGGTGGATCCTTTAGTGTCAGAACCACTATGAACATGTAAGTTATTTTTGTATTTTAATGAGAATTTCTAGAAGGTTACCGATTGTCGGGTAATCTTCCTACTCCCTTTCAGCAAAAATAAAAAAATGTTAGAATGTTATCCTACAAAGGATGTTCATGCCCAAATTTTTTTTAAAAAAAGGAAAGGGTGGTTATCCATTAGATACCACCCAAAAATATATTAATCAACCACAAGTACAAGGCCCACATTACAAACAAGAACTCCACCCCGGAAAAAAGATAACACAGACGCACCAATATTCTCCACATACGAGCGCTGCCCCCTAAAAACAACATTCCTACCCAACTAGACAGCCCATACAATCGCCAACGGCCGAGCCCACTCTTTCTTCGAACGAAACACGTTGCGCCAAACAACGGCTCTAGACCTAAACAACCTCCAGAAGCTGGTAAATGAGTCAAGAGCCCACCACCGATCCTCAATCCAATCCCAAACCTGGCTTACCGCCGAACAAGTAAAGAACAAGTAATCAATATCTTCCTTTGCCTGACCATAGAGCGGGCACGACCTCTCTGCATCCTGGACCCACCACGTCCGCCACATCCTGATCATCAACCTTCACCTTCAAGGGGGCAAGAACCCTCCCAGAGCTGTCTGCAGTCTCTAGCCAAGTCAATGTCCCCCATCGCGGCCAAACCTCCAAGCCTCCTATATGCCTCCCGCACCGAGAACTCTCCCTCCCACCCAAAAGAGTCCGCACCAACCTCCAGCTGAAACCCTTGTAAATTTTGTAGCAACTCCTACACCTCCCCAATCCTCTGATCTGACAGACTGCCCGGAACGTGGGACACCATGCGCCATTCCAGACCTCTGCCACCGAGGCCCCTCTATCAACCACCAAAGCCACAAGCCTAAGGAACCGCTCCACCAGAGCCCCAAGCCCCGTCCAGTCATCTGTCCAAAAGCTGAAGGTCTCGCCCGACCCTAGCACAAGGGTAAAAAACGATCGGACCTTCGGCACCACCAAAGACAAGCCTCTAAGGAGACCCCAGTTAGGTAGTCCCTCGTAGCAAGATCGTAGGATCCTCCCCACCAAACACACCTCTCCTCCAAGCAGCCTCATAATCCACTTCGTCAAAAAGTTGTCATTCATCCTCCCAATCTCCCTGACTCCCAACCCCCCTCCCTGACAGGCTTGCACACCTCACTCCAAGCCACCAGCTTCGTCCTCCATAGTTGGTTCAGAAGAAGCTTCTCATTAGACTCACAATTTTGTCTTCAATTTTGTGGCATCTTCACAACAGAAGTAAACTACGTCGACATAGCTGACAGAACCACCTTGACAAGAACCAACTGCCCTCTTCTCGACAGCAACTTGGATGCCCAGCCTGCCAACTAGTCTTCAATCCTCCCAAGCAACGGAAGCCAGTTACGCACCGAAACCCTCCCATCCGACAAGGGCAAACCCAGGTAAGAGAGGGGCAGAGACCCAACCTCCGTACCCAGGGCCTCCAAGCACATCCAAGCCTCCTCAGCAGCCATACCAAACGGGACATGCAACAAATTTAAAGTCCAGATACAACACATTGCATGAACCAAAATCAATTACGACAACACTTGTGACTTTGTGGAGGTAATGATTTTTAGAGCAAAAATTGTCATTTTTGTGGAGACAATAGTTTATGGAGACAAAGGCAAGATAGTTGTTTTAAAGGAGAGATATGGATTAAAAATCATGTAACCAACATGCCATTTCCCATTAAAAAATGAAAATTTTGACTCAATCCTCAACATATCGTCAAAATTGTCGAAATGGTCAACATGAGCACCAAAATCATCGAAATGCCATTAGCATGCCGACAACATCCCAAAATTTCTACATCATTTGATGTTGACATGGGGTAGAAACCAAAATAAGCCATTTCGATGAAATTTTGTCACCATGCCGTCAACATTTAAATCATGTTTAATCCACTTCTACATGTTCTTTTCTCTCATAAAAGACATGATTGTTAGATATGAAGAGAGCTGTGTTATCATCTCCATAAAACCTACAATAAGAATGTATAGATCCTCTAGCTTGGGCCATTGCCTTGTACCTAAACTTTGCACTCGACTAGGCCACTACTATCTACTTGATTCTCCATGTGAGAAGATTACCTCCAACGAAGGTGCAAAAACCAATGGTGGATTTTCTATCTTTTAAGCATCCTGCATAGTCGGCATCAATATAGACCATCACATCCAAAGACCTCCTACGAGTAAATAACAAGCCTTTGCCTTGGTAGGCCTTTAAGTACCTAAGAATCATCATGGTACATGGTTGAGTCCTTATGTACCCTCCTAGTTTAGTCCATAAACCGGCTCACCTTATACAAGAGCAATGTCAGGACATGTACCATAACATACAATAATTTTCCCACCAGGCAACTGAATTGTCTACCATCAACCTATCTCAATTCATCATCATATAAGTGCACACTCAATCCATAGGAATATAGGTAGGCTTTGCCTGCAACAGACCAATCTTGGAGAAGATTTGCCACATACTTCCTTTGAGATAATGTTATCCCATGTGCATTCTTGACTATCTCAGTCCCAAGAAAGCAACTGGGTAACCCCAAGTCCTTCCTACAAAGTGCTTGGCTAGAAACTCCTTTGTAGCCATAATTTCCTGTGCATCTTTGCCAAGGTGAATCGTTCACATAAACTAGAGTCACCATAATTCCCTTATCTATCTTCTATACAAATAGAGAGTAATCTACAATGGATCTCATGAACCAACTTTCTCAATGACGTTGGAAAATTTCTGAAACCAAGCATGCAATCTTTGCTTGAGTCCATAAATTACTTTATGAAGTCTGCAAACCTTAGTCCCTAAACCTCAAACCCAAGAGGTTGTTGCATGTAAACCTCACCCTACAGGTCACCATAAAGAACTCCATTCTTCACATGAAGCCAGTAAAGAGGTCAATCTCGATAAACAACCATTGAAATGAGTATAGCATTATACATAACCATGCCACAGGGACGAATGCCTCGAAGTAATCAACACCATATATCTGTGTATACCCTTTGGCCATAAATCAAGCCTTATACCTCTCGATGGAGCCATCTATATGGTATTTCATGATAAATACCCATTTGCAACCAACTACAGCAGCATCAAGTGGAGGATCAACAAGACTCCATGTTCCTTAAAGAAATCAATGTAGACATCTCATCCTCCATTGCTTGTTGCCACTTTGAATTAAGTACCTCTTGATGAGTCATAGGTGTGTGCATAGTAGAGAGAGCCGCAACAAACTATATGTACTAAAGAGATAGGCCTGCCATGGACATATGCTTGGAAATGGGCATAGTACATGACATGATCCCATTCTGTAGAGCAATAGCAAGGTCAAGACCATCTTCTTCAGACTCATCTGCCTCAACTTAGGTAAACGAGGATATCATGGACTTGGTGGAGCACTACTAGTACTTGGTGCATCAAAACTAGAAGCATTAATACTATCAAGCGTATGAATTACCTCAGGAGCAAATGATGGCCTTGGCTTAAGAGGAGGGGGTCTATCTCAAGCACATGGCAATGAAAATATACCTTCTGAATACTGTTATTTGTCCCATCATCAAGTATAAGAATGGGAATAACTGCCTCATCGTCAGGTGAAGGAGCAACAACACGAACCAGCAAAGGAGAAATAAGGTATGGGCTCGAAAAAAGAAACAACACAGATGTAATGACATCTCTCAATAGGATCATATTACCTCACAAAGATACATTTCACTACATGAGATGAAAGTTTATCCACATTTGGATTGAACAAGTGGACAACAGAGGCACACCCAAAGACCTTAGGCAATACTCCAAAAAGCTCCTTATCAAGAAAAAGAACGGAATAAGGGAGTTCATCAAGAATAGTGGAAGATATTCAGTTAATCAAACAATAAACTGTAAGTGCAACAACCCCTTAATACGATATAGGAGCATTGTTCTGGATCAATAGGGTCCTAGCAGTATCCAGAATGTGATAGTGTTTCCTTTCAACTATACCATTTTGTTGAAATGCCTACATGTAGCCGATTTGGTGGATGATCCCATATCCCTAAAATACAAAATGGAGAGATTAGGTACAGAATTCCAAAGCATCATCAATCCTAACAACTTTCACATTGGGACCAATCAATTCTTTTTTTTTAAAGCGAAGAGGGATGACTACCGAGGACAAGCACCAATCGATTCTTTATTTAAATAAGAAAATTCTTAATTACATTATCAACCTTCGACTTACATTTTAACAAAAAAACCCAAGATAAGAAAGAGAAATCATCAATTATAACAAGATAAAGCATGTGTCTCGTATAATCGCAAGCACAACCGGGACCCTAAAAATCAAAATGAAGCAATTGAAACATGAACTCAATGCTTCGACTTAGACGACTAGGAAGTGAACTCCTATGGTGTTTTCCCAATTGGCACGCCTAACACTAAAAAGTGGCCGTAGGTGGAATCTACAGCATCACATGTCAAAGTTTAGATAATGAAAGATGATCAAACCTCAAGTGCTACAAATAACTAAGAGATCCTCTAGAAGGAATAGTAACATAACCAACATATGACGACTATAGCAAGCAATAGACCCCCCTTCCTCACAACCACAACCAATCACCCACCCCATTCATATATCCTAAGACATGAGCAATATAGGATCAAAAATAGCTCCACAATTTAATTCCTTTGTTATTCTACTAACTGAAAGTAAATTCAATGGAAATATGGGGTAAGTAAGACATTTTTGCAACCGCACATGTGGGGTTATGTGAACTTCCCCTTGACTAATGACGGGGGAATGCCTCCCATCGACTATTAAAATAGCTCTACCATATAGAACTAGCCGTAGATGAGAATTGTTGGGCCTTTCCACATATGTGTTGAGATGCTCCCGAATCTACAAGCCAATTGGTATCCTAATTGCTAGCAGGACAAGCAAGACATATACCCGAAAAACCAACAAAAGTGATGTTGTCTATGTTCCCTATAGAAGAACTTAAACTAGTTGTCAAGGGGTTGATAGATATGCCACGCTTGTGAAGCCTCTAAATCAAATCATCATACTCATCTATGGTAATAGAAATAGACTCAAGCACTGCCTCTATTACTGCAACTACTTAGTGGGCATTGACAGGTTTCCATGTTTAATCTAGCAAGTATCCTCAACATGACCAATCTTCTTACATTTTTCAAAATGTGCACATTGAGGCCTAGTATGCCCTTTAATTCCTCGACTGCATCCACAACCGCATGTTGTTGTACTTGCACTTTTGCCAGTCTATTATAGGCTTCCTCTACGATGGGTATCTTAGGAAGAGTACGCATCTATGCCCTAGCAACTTCATATGAGGGATCTAATCTAGCAAGCAAATGACCAACCACCATCTGCACCCTGCGTGTCCTTTGTGTCTCCCACAAGTACGCAAGTTGATAGGCATTTACACTCTCAAAGGCAGATTTGAGAGCTAAAAAATATTGTGTTAAAGGTTTACCATCCTGTCTCATATGTGCAATCTCATGATGCAATTGGAGAATCCAAGCAACATTCTTTTCCTATGAATACTTTTGGCGTAAGGCATCCCACATTTCTTTCAGAGTTTTGTAGTACATGATCTTCGTAGTAATCTGTTGGATAGTAGTGTCCATGATCCATCCTTAACCATGACGTGGTACTTCTTCCATGTCACATGCTTCCCAACCTTCTCAATAGGTTCCAACTTAGTTAGAAACTTAGAATATGCTCATTGTCATGTCCTATAATGACATTAAGAATGGACTGTGACCATACAGCATAATTGATCCCATCAAACTCCACGATCAAGCCAAAAAACGGGTTCTTAAACTCCTCGTGATTACCGTCATCATGAGTGAGAGAGTTAATAACTTTTAAAGCCATAGTAAATTGAATCGGAACCCACAATAAATGGCAAAAGTGATGATCACCTTATAGCTACGGAAAAATCTTCACAATAACAAGTCAAAATCTTGAATAACTAAATCAGAGTGCATAATAAGTGATCCTCACTCCATCGAGATACCTCACAGCTATTGTACAACCTATTCCAATCGAATTCTAATGGAGGGTGATGCCATAGTCGCCACCTAGACTGCTAAAGGTCCAATGGTCGAGTTAGGCAACAAAGGTGGGCTGAAAGGTAGACCTACCAACTACCTCAAAAGTGGTTGCCAAATATGATAGGGTCAATATAGGGCTTGAGATGAAACCCTAGTAACCACAACTCCTTAATTCAAGAGTTCGTAATGGTGGTGTTGATGACTTTCTTAATTGAAACCATGTCGTCAGTGATTGTTGGATGGCCAATGGTGTTGCAGGTGATTGGTTAGCAGCCAACAATGCAACACCTAATTGGATAGAGGGGTCAATGGCTCCCCTAATGAATATAAACCAATCAAGGTGATGGCCCAAATGCCCTTAGAGCATGGGCCCCACTAAAAAACCTTTGAGGTTTCTCCTCCCTTGGATGCAAGTGCAATCCCAATGCATAAGGAGGAAGAACAATAAATTATTGGTGGAAGAAAAAAGGGAGAAGATCAAGTAGGTATAAAGCTCCAATATAAGACCACTACTCAAATACCATGTAGAGGAAGGAAATGCTTCAACTAATTTCCAAGGAAACTCTAAACCCCTATATATGGAGAGGAGTTAGGGAAAAATTACAGATAAGCCCACAAGAAAAACAAACATAACAAGAACAATACAAGAGGGATAAAAGCAAACTAAATAGGCTCATCTCTCTAAAAACTAATATTTAGTTTCTTAATAATGTCGAACCATCAACATTAGCATCAAATTCACTACGGCATAGTACCAAAGCATTTAGGATTCAAGACCATACAGATGCAAACCTAAGCTACTTCAAATACCACTGAATCTTTCTTTGGAGTACTATTCAATCCTAGGTTTAACCATTAAATCCCATGTTTTAATTTCTTCCATGCCAATGATTTCATGTGTCTAAAATCTATCCATACTATTGGGAGGAAAACCAAGACTTATGCCTTCCCCAAAAGGACTATGTTGTGCTTACTTGTTGAAACTAATTAGGATTACGAACAGAGACTAATTAGGATTATGACCATTGGTGGAACCAATACATCCTAAGATGGTCAAATTGGGCTCTGTCTTCCAATTCAACGGAAAGTTGTGTAAATCCTTTTATCATATATCTTCTATATTCTTATACATACACCAACTTTCCATCCTAATGTAAGGATATCAATTAATGATTCACCTAATCCATATATCGAAACATAAAGATGCTTATAATTTTCTAAGTCAAAGGATGTATCTTCTCCATGATAGCAATGGGGAAAGGTCCTCCTATATCAATGTCACATCAGGAACATCCTTCGACTTAATTTGCATGATAGACCCAAACATTCAATCACTTTACCCCCTATTCTTAATGCAAAGGAAGTACATTTAAAACTTCGGTCAAGTGACAATCTATTTATAAGATTGGTATCCCATTAACTAGATATGGATGGTTTTGATTACATTAAATCATCAATCTCCCATCTAAACTGTTTAGATTTGATTATTGCATCAAATATATACAACCTAGTCATGGTAAATCACCTTGATCATACTAAGGGGCCTATGTAGCTGCATGAGAGTATTCATTCACCAAATCCATAATACAATTCACGTGATTAGAAAGTTGACTCACCAAGGGCACAAGTTTTAATGCAAAGATGTTGGAATGTCTACCCTTAAGGAATTTCAAACTTCTTATCCACTTATTCTTTAGCTGCCCTCTTCCGCACTCTTGTTGGATGGGAGTAGGAGACTAGTCTATTAACTTCACCTCCTTTTCAGCTTTCCGGTTCAGCATCCATGGATCCCTGGCTGATGGCAACCTCTATTCAGAGGGCATATATCCTTTTGTGCTGCATTTGGTTACAACATAACAAGGTGGTTTTAAGGAGGGAGAGGTTTTCTGTTGTTGGGGTTTTATATCTCCACAATTTCATGTGTACCCATTGATGTACTACACCCTCCTTAATTAATGAACAGGAGGTTAACAACCTTGTTAACCCCCCTTTTCCTCTTCAAAAAAAAAGGGAAGAAACTTCTTATCCATGTCAACCGCTTCAAAAAACCCCTCTCTCTTTGTATGCCCAGCCACTGACAGCTCCCTTGCATTTTCTACATAACCCAAAGGTCCCAAACTCTATATCCCAAGAAGACATCATTCTTTCTCCACTCATGATACTCCCTACTACATTGTCTCTAGGTCTTAAAGAAGTTGCATAAAGCAGAAAATCTTCTGGATAGTCATAGCTGCCAAGCTCCTCGAACACATCTTCTCCCATTTATCTTTAATAAGAGTCCCCAATCTATTCTCCATGGAAGTCTAAATATTATCTTGCATATCAATGTATTCCTAGAGCAATATTGTTTTTCAACATTTAGCATCAGATATTGTACCAAAAAAAAAAAAAAGAAATAAAGCCACAAAAGATGAAAATAAAAGACAACTGAAAGAAGGAAAAAAAAGGAATACCCAACCGCCAGATGCTCTAATCCGCTTGATTTCTCCCAGAGAAACTCTATTCTTTCCGTAAGGCCTATGCATGTTTGTCACTGTATCGGCCTTCCCACGACGAGATATGACCTAATTTTCATAGTTAAATTCATGAGTAGCATTAAGAAGACAAAAGCTGATATTTACAATGCAGTTACATTAAAAACATATGGAAAAGATGAACGTGTAAATGATGCCACGTGTAAGATATATGCTCTAAACGTACATGGACTTCAAAAAGAAAAGCGAGAGGGATACCACACTTGAGTCGCCAACATGAGAAACAATTAGAAAATCACTCCTTAAGAACATCAACGTAGCAGTTGATCCTGAATCAGCTTCCTTCCCTGTTTCTTCAAGCCTTCACATACCAAAAGGAGGAAAAATAAAACAATGGAAATCTGAAAGGGATGTTAGACATTTTTATACCTACCACATCAGAAGTTTTTCATCAACATCATTGAACACTTTTAATACTGCATCCCTTATAGCACTAACATTTTTGCTGCTTAGAAGCAAACCACCTTGCAATGTTGAATTACATTCCTTGTATAACTCATCCCTGTCAAAGACATGGATCAATTTAGACATGACAACCTTCTAAGAAAAAAACATTGCACATGACAAACATGGCATAAAGTATATAGAACACAATCTGATGTATAAGTCACTAACCTTGAGCTTCAGTACTTTCAAAAATGTGTTACGGATACTAGAAGCAGTTACATATAACAACTCCACTGCCAACATTCAGACGTTTTACTGGCTAAAATTCCATGAATCAAGATGAATATTGATGCCTATTTGCATCCAACACGAACTTCCCAACTACTAGACAGAAATCTCAGTCTATCAGTATAAGGAACTAGAGCCTTACTTCTCTCACTGGTAGCATGACAACTTTTGCCAGATCCTCTTTAATATTTTAAAAAAAAAAAGGCATTTTCACCTTTCGAACCACCTCATAGAGGAGCTGCCCAATTTTAAGCACCCAAAAATGCTACAACAACAACAAATGTGGATAAATGTATTTAAATCCTTAATTATTACCTAATCAGCAGTTTTAAAAAGCACAAGAAGTTATTATAAATTTATAACACGTGCAGGGTTCCCTGATTAAGGTCAAAAAGGCCAAATTGTTTCTGAAGTTTCTGTTTTCCAGTCAGATGTTCGATACCAGGCACCACAACAAGTATCATGTTAGCCTATATACAGGCAGAGTATCTGTAATACCTTGATTTATCAAACATATAATAATATCTACAATGAGTACTGCAACGAGTTCCATGAGGATGATCGCAGAGAAAAATTCATGGAAATATTCTTGCCTTCCACAAAAAAAAAAGGATTTTGGAGAAAATACAGCCACACAGATGGATTCTAAAATGTCATTTAATTAGAATATATTTAGAAGCATTCAAGAGATAAGTTATCTCTAGTTTTGAAGGGGGCAAAGTATCCTTAATTGCTTAATTCATAGTACTACCATGCACTGTAAAACCAAGTCCACCAGAAAAAGGGGGAAGGGAGACTAACAAGTCCAACATCACCAGGGGGTTCACTTTTTTTTGAGACGGGGGTAAAAGAGTGACTATCCAAGGTTAGTAGTCATCCAGTATAACTACAAATGAGATTGGCTTCTAAACCAAAAAATTCAAGTAATACCCAAGTGGCACACTAGCACAGGCAACAACAAAATCTACGTAAACTCTTTCTCCCTTAAACACACTACCATTTCTGTCTACCCAAATAGACCAAAGATAAGCAAGAGGTGCAGCACACTCCCTCTAGGATTGAAATTGAGCCAGTTCAGCCATTAACCATCCCTTCCTGAAAGATCTCCAAAAGTCGTCAGTAGAAAAATAGATCTAGCCAGTTGATTTGCACATCTCCACGAACAGTAGAAGCCAGTGGATGCCTTTTCAAAAAGAAAAAAAAAAAGTAGAAGCCATTGGACAAAGAAAAAAGATGTGATCAATATCCTCATCACTCACTACGCACAGAGTAGGAAACATCTGCTTCTAGAAGTCAACGAAACTGTCATACCTTGGTCATGAGACACCCTCTTCTCATCTCCCAAGCGAGAAAAAAAAACCTTCAGCACCTATCCAACAGCAGGGACAAAAAAATCCTGCAACCAAGGAAAACCTTCAACAGGCCTCTCCAAAAAGGTGAAGTGCAGCTCCTCTCAACCCAATTAAGGGTTCTCCCATATTCATCAATCAAGATAAGATGGAAAGCAACCTATCTCCAGCCATTATTTTTGCACAGCATTTTCCCAACAGGGCCATATTCATGTTTCTTACTCCATGGATCCCCAAGTCACCCTTAGCCACAGTTGATAAGCATTTCTTTGAGAGACAAAATATCCTCCTCTTGCAGCACCACTAGTTCCCTTCCATAGGAATCTTGTACAGATGGATTTGATCCTACTAATGATATCATAGGATAGCCAAAATATTGGCATATGGAAAACGGCGATAGCCGCTAGCACCGCCAGATGGCCTCCTTTTCAAAGGAGCTTAGAACACCATCCATCCAACTTTCTCCCTAAGCACTCAAGAAGTCAGGTGAAACCCTCGAACAGAGTGCAGACATGGTCAAAGGCAAGCTTAAATACAAGATCCACGAAGTTCCTATAGGAGACATTAGCTTGCCTGCAACCGTGTTTGCCTTTTCATCCTTTATCTCAAAAGTAATGAATAGTACTAAAGTTAATTGCTAATCCAAAAGCCTTACTAAAGACCTTGACTAAGTTGCCACATGTTCAACCTTCCACTAAACATAAAGTGTTACCCTCATTATTGAAAAAAGGGCACCATGATATGGGAGATCCCCGCCCCAGAGAAACCTGAAAAGAAAACAGATGCAACAACTACAAAGGAACTGGTAATCAGTGTATCTACTGCTAACACAAGCAAAAGGGATGCCAACAAACATCCTTAGCTAACAACTCTCCCCAGTTGGCCCATCCTCCTATTGAGTTCCCATGAAGAAGTACTGCAAAGGAAATTGTAATGACATAGTTTTTCATTCACTGCACCAATTTCTTTGGGAAGTCCCTCCTGACTAGTGAAGACCATAGAAATATCGATGCTAATGAGTCATATGCTTTCATAAAGTCCACCTTTCATAAAAAAAGCCTATCTTCTAGGCCTTTCCCAAGTAGAAATTGTCTCTGAGACTATCATAGAGCGATCTGTCATACATCTTCCTCTGATAAATATAGGTGTACAAGGAAATTTGCCCAGAATCAAATATGTACAATTTGATGAGACGACTGGCTACAAATCCTCTATGCTTTCCACCATCTCCTTTTTAGGTATCAAAGACAATAATTTTTAGGCATTGAAAGCCCCTATCTCTGTCATAAATTCCCCAATGACGGTGAGGACATGGCATCCCACTGCATCCCAAAACTCTTAACAAAAGAAACACCAGAAACCCATCTTGGCCTAGAGAAGCCTTTGCATTTAGTCTAGTCAAGGCTAAATGCAGACTAGACTAGTGAAGGTCAGTTCAAAAAAGAAAAGAAAAAAAGTGTAGTCAAGGCAACTCTGACTTCCTCCTCTATGAGTTCCATTACAAATGACTCGTGCTGCTCCCTCATAAGGTGTTGAATACCTGCCCTCCTTTCTAGTGCCAACCGCCATTCACGCCTCTCGTAGAACCACTTGGTAGATATTCACCAACATCTTTTGCAATTCACCATCTAAATCTGTTTGGTTTGGAAAATGAGATCACTGCAAGAGGTCAAATATGTAGATCAACAAACAGACCACAAGGACACAAGTATCCCTACATTTATAGGACCAGTCCTCAATTAGTTTTATCTCATCTACTCGACTCCAATTGTCTCATTAGAAGACGAAGACTTTCTTGCTTTTCCGTTCATGTCTTGTTCTCTTTTGCTATCCAAAGGAGCAACGTAGCTACAGTCACTGATCTGTGCAACAAAAGAAGAAAGCCGATGAACATAGTACGAAGGCAAAAGAAAAAAATCATTCGGATGGAGTCTTCACAATAGAAAAATGTTGCGAAACAAAACACCATCTTAAACCGCCTTAATCTCTAAAATATGCTGCAAAACTCCTAACATCTAGACTCATCTAGAACACTCGCAGCATCTCAACAATTATATGTCGATTAAAAGGGTTCACTAATGACAATGTCGAAGCAGTCCACGCATTTGCACATGGATATGTAGGGAACGCAATCCCTCCCCCATGCTCCTGTCCTCTTCTCCTTACACGGAAGGAGAGTAGAGAGAAGTTACAAGAATGATTAATTTAAGTAATGGATAATTGTGGAGCACTACTGGCTGATAAGTAGATTGTAATGGAGGTTACGGCGTTGCCTTACCCCATCATCGAAGATCATGGTGGAGATCCTTAACCATCATCTTACTGAATTTGGGTACAGAATGCTTGTAGGTTAGACGGAGGATGAGGTTGGACCTGAGGAACTCGACGGAGGAGAAACCGGCGTGGCCGTCGAAAACGGCGGCGAAGGCGAAGTCCCCGAGGCCCTCGGGGCGAATGACGACGTCGTCCTCCATCTCGGAGCGGCGTCCCTGCAGCTTGCTGGACCCCCACCGGAGCCCCGCGGCGGTTTGCGACGCCACCGCGGCGTCCGCCGCGACAGCCATGCACCGCGTCCTCCTAAGCTCGCGCGAGGGCACGATGCTCGCGTGGCTGTACGCGTGCGGCTGCCGGTGCTGGTGCTGCAGCGGGCGCGCGCTCAGCAGCGCCATCGCGGGCGAGGAAACGGCGGGTGGCGGGGGAAGATTGGGGAAGAGATTGGATTGGAGGTGATGAAGATGGGGCGTGCGGAAGGAAATTTGATTGATTCGATGGCGCCGCTGGTTGGCGGACCCTGGTGTGGAGGTGACGAGAGGCGTTGGAGTGGCCACGGGGGGAATCCCCGGCGGTGTTTGGGCCCCACGCCGGCACAAGCGTCCGGCTTGTACTACCGATGTACTAGCAAGATGGAGTAACGTTCCGTCTGAACGTGTGATAAAATAATGCTCGGATAGGTTACTGGGGAATAAGTGAAAAAAAAAGATATTTATTTGTGACTGGAGTGAGTGAGTGGATGGATAAAATAATTAGTGTATTAATATGATATTAATGATTATTTATTTAATATTAAAAATGAGATAAAAGATGTTAGTGTATATTTATTTAATATTAAAAGTGTAAGTATTAATTATTATTATTCGATGGAAATTTTATTTTAAAATTTCTCACAAAAAATCTTAAGGGGAGATATCTACTCTCTAATCCTATATAAGGCTTAAAATTTTCCATGTATATCTAGCAAGATGTTGGTAAAAGAAAAGAAAGAAAATAATAACCTTACCAAGTTATGATGGATGGTAAGTCAATACTTCAGCTTAAGATAGAAAATGCGAATGGCCCATGTATGTTAGTGAAAGTTGTGGAAGGAAATGAGTTCAATAAAATTAAAGATCAAGTCAAATTATATGGGATAATACTTTCTAAATTGTAAGGAAATTCTTTAGAAGCTCAAGAATCCATAGATATAAGTGGACCGAGGAAGGTATCATGTGAAGGGACTCCCTCCTCAAATTCTAAAGTAAGAGAGTGGATGTAACGACCCAATCGTATAGGCAACAAAAGAACATAATAAATTCCCATATATCAAGTCGTTACCGGTACATGTATATCAAGAAGTAATGAAATGAACTTAATTTAGTCGTAAAGTGTCCCCCTTTCAATGAGTCTAATTATTACAGCCATGTTGAAAGCAAAACAAATAAAGCCACTTATTTTTTAACATGTTCCAGTGGACATAATGATATTTGACCATGACACTTACGTTGTACACAATGCATGATTTTCTGCAGTCCCCTTATACCATACCCTACTCCTTTATTGCTCCGTTGCATCTAAGATTTATTTTTTTTTCAAATTACTTAATGAGTCAATGCTTAATATGTGATCAGAAGAAATGGGCCATATCAGTATGTATATACATATATATTTACCAACATAATTAATCTTAGCATACGCAGTTAGACATATCTCCTACATTTTCGCATATTATAATACATAATTATTCATACATTGTGACAAGTTATACAATGATAAAAATAATAAATCTCAACATAATTAAAGTTTCCATGTACTAAAAAAAATATCATATTCATTAACTTGCATTACTTGACATGAGGTACATTACCTTAAATCTTTTTAAGGTACTCAAGTTTAATTATATAGATGATAGAGTAACTATATCTGTAGAGGACTTATCTTTTGCCTCTTTGGTTCGTAGAACCATACACCCCTAGTAAGCATTACCCTTTAGGCCGTGAGACTCTTTCAAGTTGGTACATATAACTCATAAAAGTTAGTACCATTATCAACTAGTGCACTTAAACATTTAGTGCACTCAAACTACTAAGATCTTTATAGATGCATACAATCATTATTCCTACAGGTTCATCTCATAGAAGAAAAAAAATAGTGATATGTGTATTAATCAGCATGGTGTTTACTTATTTAATTACGATCATTAATTAATGACGAGAATAATAACTTATTTCACTGAGAAGAAAAATAAAATAAGATGTGAAAATGGTTAAATATATTTAACCCTTATACTTATGAGGTTCCTTTTATTTCTGATTTAATAACACTCAAACATTCAATAAAAGAATTACGCTTTCTAACAAGAGTTAGACGGCAACTTATTGTTTCCATCTAATTAATGTAGTTATCTTTCTTTTTCCACTTTTGCATTTACTAAGGCTTGTTATTTTCATTCCCTATTTAGTGTGGATTTTCATACAATAATATTCATTCAATAATTATTGTTATAAACCTTTACAATTTCCCATGACATGTGCACTTCACTTTACTATGAAAATCTCAATATGAAGGTATTAAACTTTAGATGGATCACAAAAAAATTGTGCACTTCACTTCACCATGAAAATCTCGATATGAAGGTATTAAACTCTAAATGGATCACAAAAAAATTCTATTCTCGATAATTAAATATAAGAACAAATAATGACGAACCTTTCTTATATATGTGTGTGTATGATTGTTAAATTGGATGCATAGACTATTTTTCCTTTTTAATTCCTTTCCACACATTATACCTAAGGTTTGCAGCACACTCATATTTTCTTTTACCCCTTCTATTTGTCAATGATCATGAATAAAATACTTACAAGCTTTTCATGCATGTAAGGGTTAACATAATTGTTGTTACAAAGATGAATTATCATGTGGTCCATTGCATGTAGCTTGTTTTTAAACCATATCATTAGGCTCGAGTCAAATGTAGCTAATAGCATAGCTTTCCATCAGTAACATTGCAAGTAATAATCTAAAGTTATTTATTTATTATTATTTATTTGTTTGGGATTGTAGACTTGATCACATACCTCAGGATAGACCCACGTAGATGTCAAAATCATTTTCCCCACACAGCTAAGCACTTTGATTCTCCTCCTATACCACCCCCACACCTTCCACGAGCACTAGGAGCAAAAACTCTCTTAGACCTCTCTCTAAAATTCTTGATGGAAAGTACAAAGGAATAAAAAGTGTCTGGGAGAGATTTTCTTCCTTTTATAGAGTCTAATCAAATCAATTATTTTAATGCTTTCCAACGATAATGGCATTGATTGATAGTAATTAATTCCAATTATATACTTAATTATGTCAATAATTGGTGTACAACTAAAAAGGTGGTGCGGCCTTCCTAAAATATTTAATTCCATTTTGAGTTTCCAATTAGAAATCTGAATGATGTAACAACGGAAGTGAGAAGTTTTGACACAAAGTTAGGGACAATAGAAGTAGGGCTTCACTGAAACTAGAAGTTGAAATAGAGGAGTAAAATTATGGAAAACATGGTGAATGAAAAGTACAGCAAATGAATCAACTATTCTCGCAAACGTGGCATGAATGGGAAAGAAAACCCGTATATAATCCATCTAAAACTCTATCACAACTTCACCTAATTTTCACAAATGGTGCATATAACCTAGGCTCCCTTGGCTTACTGGAGATGTCAAGCATTAAAATCTTAATTCTTTGTCAATCAAAGGCTCCATAAGAAAACCTCGCAAAAGAAAATTGTAGAGGTATGGAAAGAAAGATTATCTTAGGGCTTTTGCTTTTAACAATAAATTCCTACCTCCAAACACTATAATTGCTTCAGCTTATAGCAATCTCTAATACACAAAGAAAGATAGTAGAATCAACTTCAAAGAAAATAACCGAGGTAAAAGTGGATGTGCACATAAATGGGTAAGTCATTTTAAGTTACGACTGTCTAACTTAAGTCAACTACATTTACTCTTAGTTAACTTTGATGTTCCACTCTATCATAATTGACAATACAATCCTATCTTGTTTTTTATTCCTTTCATCTATTCATCCACTTCCTTTACATTTTACTTGTCTTGTAATTAACTTCCTTAATATGCTCCAGACTCTCTCAAGGGATGATCATATCTTGAATTTTCTATGATACTTACTTTTATTCAAGGATTTACTCAATCTTATTTTCATTTCTAAGTTACCATATGAAAATGATACTTCATACATCGATTTATAGCACCAAGTGAGTATGTTTATATGCTTTAGCCACAAGGGTTTATTCACAAGGACTATTCAAATCATGTTTGCAAACTACATAAATCTCTTTATGACCTAAAATATGCCCTTGGGGGTTTGTTTAAGCATTTTACAACTTTTTTTGTCTGCACTTAGATTCATTGGGTCAAAGATTGGTACCTCTATCTATATTAAGAAGGGCACATGTTATGTATCTCTTAATTTATGTTGAGGACATCCTCTTATTCAGCTCCACCAATTCTATGGACAATTTTTCAGCAATTGAAAGTTGAATTTCCCATGTGTGAATTGGGTTTTCCCTTATAATTTCTGGGAATTGAATTTCATCAAACCAATCTTAATCTTCATTTGTCGCAACAAAAGTACTTGGCTAATGTTTTAATTAAATTTCAATTTGATGGTGTCCGTTCATTAAAAACACCAATGTCAGTTTCAACTCCATAGGCAATGGTTCCACTCAATCTATGCCACCCCTTATTGTCAAATTCTTGGATGCTTACAATATGCTACTTTTAGAAGGCCTGGTTTGGCACATGCCATCAATAAACTTTTCCAATTTATGCATAAACCAGCTATTGTGCATTTTGAAGCTTTAAAACACATAAGCTCACTTATTGACTTAGTGTAACTCAATTGGGTTCATGGAACCTATTTGGACCCAACCTACTAAACTTAGGGTCAACCTAGCCCAATTAAGAACTTATTCTCACAACCTATGTTTATCCCTAACCCTACTTACATAAAACCCACGAAAATCCTAGCCTAATCCTCTTAAATTAGCGGCAACTTAAGAAGATTTTATCCCTTGGTAGCTGATGTGTTAATTCTCAACACAGTTAATTAAGTTAATTAGACTTAATTAATTGCGTAAGAATGTAAATTAGGTTAACTCGATTTTATGTCGAAAATGTAGTATAGGGTCAAGTTAACTTAACATTTTAGAGTTGAAGTTCTCTTAACTGGTTGAGTCCAGGACATTTACTGGGAGGCATAATTGTAAACTTAATTCACCATTAATCCCTAAACATAATTACCATCTACTTAATCAATCAGATTAATAATTAACAATGCTTTAAACACATGAATATAGCACAAAAGATTCATCAATCTAAAGCATGCAATATTCCATTAAGAAGAAACAAGTTTACAAGAAATATTTGTCATTAAAAACCAACTAAACATGTTTATTACAACCTTTTACAAGAATTTAAGGCAAAGAAGTGGTATTACAAGAAGTACCATTGCCTTTACAATAGGTTTAAGCTCAAAAACATACCAAAAGCAACTACAGCCCTGAAATCAGACGTCTGAGAAGAAGATTAGATGACTTAAAAAGAGAAATTAGACTTCTGATAATAAGTGTGGACATCTGATTCTTTGCATTTCTCTTCTTTCATTTCCTTCATCTCTCGACCTTCTCTCATCTTATTCTTTCTCTCTTTCTCTTTACTTATGCTCTCTCTCTCTCTCTCTCTCTCGAGCTCTTTTTGTTCTCTATCTAAAGCCTCTCTTCTTAAACTCTACTTCTCTTATTTTTCTTCTTTAACCTTTATCTTAGCCTCTCCTTTATCTTTTCTACTCTCCTTTCCTTCTTGTTCTTTTTACCGTGCCTTATGTTCCACACTTAGTCAAATTTTCACCAATCTTAACCCATTAATCTCTCTCAATTATAAAACTTTATATTTTTAATGGGCAAGTGGGCCTCATTCGGGGATGCACAGCACCCCATAGGGTGGGACCAGACCCTACTTAAGGCCCACTCTAATTTATATTAGGTGAATTTTCATTTATTTAGCATCGCACAGTACTGGGCTATATCAAGCTCACTCACAACCACGCCCACACGGGCCCTTGTACGCACGCCCTCAGGCGCGCACACCCACACATAGACACGTGCACACGCACACACTTGCACCCATATGCTCGTAATATTTGTGCCTTGCATTGACAACCGAGGGGGTCATAGCGCAAATTCATAAAATACCAAGTTGTGCAGCCAAGAGTTCCCGAGGTGAGACTTTGTTCAACCCTTCCAAGCTGATCTTTGCCTAGCGATTCCTAGCAGCACAGTGGCTCAATCCACTCGAGCTAAGGCTCGATGGAAAGCTAATCAGATACTCCATGCATCAATTTGATGTTTTGAATATGATGGGTCCATCGATTTGATGGATGAACATGACTGTTTCAGCATGGTGGAATAGCCTGCAGTGGAGGAGAATTAGGTCAAATGACCTGCAAAAGGGCTTAGGCCTTCTGTTGAAGACCTGGAAGGCTTCAGTGATGCATTGAGCATCAAATGGAGAAGATAAGGGAGTCTAGAGGGGTTCAAGAAGCAGTAGAAGCTTGAGAGCTTCGTGAAAGAGCTTCAGAGCTCGAATCCGAGCTCGAATTCGCCCTACAGAGAGGAATCTACCTCAAAAAGAGATCTGAATGGTTTTAGAAGGTGAAAAGCAATTGATCAGGGTAGGATTTGGGTTTGAATCTCAACAAAAATACTGCGAGTAGTGTTTGTGTTCTAAAACAACCCAAAGTGCATAGTAGGTTGAATTTTCATTAAACCTCAATTAAACATGTTCAAATCGCCTATATCATATTCTAAACCATTCCACGATCTCTATCAACTCATTACATCACTAAATCAAGTCTAAAACACTTCAAATTCAACTCAGATTGACCTACGAAGCTAGGAAGTTGACTTTTGAATTAAAAGTTCAATAGATCAAATTAAAACCTTGAATTGACTTGATTCAGCATCAGGAAGTGAATCCACACTTCAAATTAGACTTTTGAGCGCTCTGGAAGTGGTTCAAACTTCATTGCTTAAGGTCAAAATGAGGAGTGTTTGGCAGAAGATTCCAGAGGTTCTAAGACTGACTTAAAAATCTAGTTAGGTTCTAAAGGTTCTTCTGATGCTCGTGGACCTAATCTTAAGGCCTAAACCCTAATAGACTCCGTCTTCTCCAACTCTGCCAGAGTTGGAGAAGATGGAGATCAGTGAGGAACTCTAGACATTAAAACACAAATGTAACTCCAGAAAATTAATCATTAAGTCTAAAATAATCGATCTGGAGCTTCTCAGGACAAGTTAAGGGTTGAAGCTTGAAACTGTCTAGCCGGAGTTTGCTGGAGCTCCGGTGAGTCCAAAAATATCATGCTAGAGTTCAAGACTCCAAGAAAATGTCCATGAAGGGTCTCAGAAGCTTCCTGAGGTCACAAGAAACCTCAGGAGCTTATCAATTATAGCAATTAAAGATCAATTTAGAGGATAGGTTGTTAAGACCGCGCTATTAAAGTCCTTTAAGACGTCTGGGACTTGGGTTTCCCAGATGTCTAGAAATCAAATTTTTTGTGCACGTCCTCGAGTCTGCACGCGTGCAGCGCACAGACTGTACGCAGCCGCCTTCCTTCTCTTTTTCTTCCCCCCCCCCCGTCGAATGCAGAACCCTAACCCATGCCTACTTAAACCCCTCTCCTCTCCCTCATTCACCACCCCACTTCCATCCCCCTTCTCCTTCCTCCAGTGAGAGCGAGAGCAGCAAGTGCAGCTAAGTGTAGCGGCGGAGAGGAGCAGCGTGAGAAGGGACGAGAGGAGAGCGCACGAGCCCGTGAGAGAGCTCGTCGAAGAAGCTCGCGACCGGTCAGGCATGCGCGAGGCGAAGAGGTGTGTCGGGGAGGTCCTCCCCGACACTACTGCAGCTAGAGCAGTGGGTGAGCGAGCGTGGCTCAGCCGCGCGCACGAAGAAGATGAAGGCAGCTTCTAGTTCTGGGATTTTCCCAGAATCAGATGTCTGGATCTACATCCAGACGATGTAGACGACGTCTGGACGAGGCTCTAGATGAATAAAAGGTAAATCCTGCTCCTTATACCTCCTTTTGCGGATACGGCCATGCAGGTCATTTGCCGAGGCACAGTTACGTGCCGTATTGAGAAGATTTGCGTTGCGCGTGCAGGATTCGCTTCGGGAAGGCACAATGCATGTCCTCCCACGCAGTTCAGACGTCTAGGCGAGGCACCAGACAGCGGGAAGCATCTCCAGACGTCCAGAGAGGCGGTCGGACGTCTGGAACTTGGTCCAGACGACTCAACAGAGTCCCTGGACGTCTGAGGAGTAGCGCAGAGTGAGGTATGGTTCTGGACTTCTTTTAAGACGCATGGAAGGTGTTCCAGACATCTGATACGAGTCAGGATTGTCATTTTTGACCCGTTTAAGATCCGTTTGAGGTCCGATTTTCGCAATTAAGATTTCGTTCTTCTTCGTATAAGTTCCTCTACTTGTTGGAATGCTTTTATCATGTTCTGAGTGGTTTCTTGTGGTTGATCCTTGTGTTAGGACCTCGTTCTGTTGCGAATTTGAGGGGTTGCGGAGGCACGTGGACCTGTCGATCAAGCCCCCATTTCTCCTGATTTTACTGGTAGAGTGGCTTCCCCTAGATTAATTTCAAACATGAATGCATATCTGGAATGAATGTTAGATCCTAGGGTATGGCATGAATCCTAGGACTAGAGATATTGAAATAATTGTATTGAATGCATGAATTGCAGTCTTGGATGAGTAAATAAAATAATAACAATTACCTGTAATTGGATAACAGCTGCCTGTGAAATGTAAAGTACTGTTGTTAGCAACTGTTACATGTAAATTCTTGTTGTTTGCAATTAAATACGAGCTGCTTGTATATGAATTGGAAATGAAAGATTAAATGTTGGAAACACGAGCTACTTGCGAATAAACCTGAAATGATGAAACCTAATATGGCTGGCCTGAGAAACGAGCATGAACCCTACGGGGAATTAGGAGTAGAGCTCCTGGAAAATAAATGGAATGGAACTGGAAATATGAATGGGGAAGTGAGTTGGCCCTTGAGTACGGAGTACCAAGGAGAGTGATTGTCCCCCTATTTAGTGCAGAGCGGAGGTAGCCGCCCGAGGGTTGGGACTCGGGGTTAGGACTAGCCACTTTGTACTGACTTTTAGCCCTCGCGTACACAGTACCGGGGAGAGCTACTAGTGTAGGGAGAGAGCTAGCCACCCCACGGGACCCGGGGTTCAGCTAGCCGTCCTACACCGACTTGTTAGGCCCACTGGGCAAACTAGGGTAGTCAGACGAGGGTGCGCGGACTGTGAGTGGCAAGACCCCTGTTTGGTTCTTAGGGGCTAGACTCCTGTTACTGAGAGGGCTATGCCCTATACTGGTTTCGTGTTGTGCTTTGGGCGCACCCGTTAACAGAAACGACTGACTACGTGCCAGTGCGGGGTAGCTACCCGTGCATTTATCGCGCGTGCCATAGTCACCGTTACGTTTATCAGCGACCTTGGGGTGGTTGACTGAGTGTAGGACCACCACAGGGGACTCTCCCGGCCAGGAGAGCACCACGTGTTACTTCTACTATTCGGAAAAGACTGCAATCAAGATTGTTCCCACGAGGAACATTTGAGATCATGGAAAGGACCTAATAAATAAACTAAGTGATGAAAGAAAGAATAATTAGTTAAATAAAGAAAGAAATTGAAAACAACAGCTACATGTCTACCTTTACTATTTTTAGTTAGCTGGTTGCTCAGCGTTCGTTCATTTAGTGTGCTCATAACCTTTTTCAGGTCCAGGTGTTGAGCAGCCAGAGCCTACGACTACAGAGGGTGCTGGGCCCAGTAGAGCCCAGTAGTTGTACTTTTCTTTGTTGTACCCGTTCCGTTGTAGTGAGTAATTTCTTACACTTCTGTACTCTTTTATTGTAAACTTTATATTCCTGTACCTATTTAAATTCTCTACTGTTGTGGTGGTGTGTACCATAGTAGTTTATTTCTTTACTGCTGTACTTTTGTTACTGTTAGTTGCTTGCATGGTGAATGTGGTTTATTTTTACTGCTTTTTGGTTACTTCCTCGTTGGACGACTGGGTCTTTGGATCAGTCGAGTTGGTCCGGTCTCGTGTCCTGTAGGGATTCGGGAATCGGGTCGTAACATAGGCTCTGAATTCAATGAAAGTGCAATCTGAGTTCGCTGGAACTCAGATCGCCTCCTCTCACTCAATTGAATGAGAGGAAATGACTATTAGAGTGTTGTGAAGGTGTACGGGTGATCTATTAGGTGAAATTACTCCTCTGAGCTTGTTACAACCCGATCCCAGATCCCTACAGGACCCGAGACCGGCCTGCCTCAACTAATCCCAAGACCTAGTCGTCTAATGAGAAATAACCAAAAGCAAAAAATATTCCACAACAATAAGTACAATGTAACTAAGCAGAAAAATAATACAAAAATAGTAAAAGAACCAAAACGGAATGTCTCATAATAATACTGGCCATCACAACTAGTACAGTGGAAGTAAAGCGAAAAATATAATAGAAATATTATTCCATATAACAAAATATCCACTACAACAAAAGAAGCTAGGAAACGGAAAAGAAACATAGCTAAGGCTGGGCTCGACTGGGCCCAGCTCCCTCCGCAGCCGGTGGTGCTGGCTGCTCAACTCCCTGACTTGAACAAGGTTATAAAATTCTGGAGTCAGCGAACGCTGAGTGGAGTGGTGATTAAGCTATTTACATGCAATTAAGACAAGCAACTAATTAACTATTAATTTTCATTTAGCTCAACCAAGTAGTTCTAATTTATGTGCTCCTTATTTATCTAGTCATTTCTTGATCTGGTCTGTTCCTCACGGGAACGATCTTGATTGCAGTCTTTTCCATGATGTAGGATGTGCACGTGATGCTCTCCTGGCCGGGGGAGTCCCTTGTGGTAATCCTACACCCAGTCAACCACCCCAAAGTCAAGGTCGTGACGTAGCGGTGACTACGGCACTCACGATAAGGGCATGGGTAGCTATCCTGCACTTACACGCGGTCAGTCGTTTCCGCTAGCGGGTATGCCTAAAGGTACAACACAGAACAGTACACGACCTTGCCCTCTCAAAACAGGGGTTTCGCCCCTCCATCGTCCGCATACCCTTGTCCAACTATCACGGTTTGCCCTAGTGGGCCTAACAAGAGTCGGTGTAGGGCGGTTAGTCCTAACCCCGGGTCCCGTGGGGTGGCTAGCTCCCACCCTACACTAAGTAGCTCACCTCAATACCACGTACACGAGAGCCAAACAGAAGTCGGTGTAGAGTAATTAGGCCTAACCTCGGGTCTCAACCCAAAGGAGCGGCTAGCTACCCTCTACACTAAAGGGATAGTTGCTCTCCTTGGTACCGCGTACATAAGGGACAGCTCACTTCCTGTCTACTTACTAAGTTCTTTCCATGCACAGGAGTCCTCCTAATTCCCCTTAGGGTTCATGCTTCTATTTCTTTCATTCTTTTTTCCAACATTCTGATCTCACTATTCACATTACGGGTTTCATTCGTATAACAGCCAACTCATGTTTTTCTAAATATAGCATCGCATCAATATACTAATACATTTGCTAGCAAATTGGTTTAACATGCATCTCAAGGAAGATAGTGTAGCTCAAGCAATATTCGTTCGTTTCTGCCATAAAGATTATTTCACGCCCTAGGATGCAATTAAGTTATTCTAAACATGCACTTAGTTTTATTAAATCTTGATATTAAAGAAAACTACTCTACCGGGAAACACAGGAGGAATGAGGGCTAGAATCGCAGGTCCTGTTGCCTCCACAGGCCCCACGTACTCAACTGGCTAGAGACCTATACAATTAACCAACCACGTCAAACGAATCCAAAACTGTACACAAGTGACACTAACCCGTAGAGAAACACAATTGGAAAACAATGGTACTTCATTTGCGAAAATCCAATTCCGTTTAAATGGGCCAAAACACGCATACTGTCTAAAATCAGACGTCTAGGACTAGATACAGACGTCTTAAACGAGCTCCAAGCATCACCTTTCTTTCCTGCGACTTTCTCAGACATCTGAACCCCTCTGCAATCATCTGAGGGAAGTCCCAGATGTTGAGCTCTCCTTCCGGTCATCTGGGAGTACAGTTAGACCTCTGGTGATGTGCCCAGACGTCCAAAAGTTCCTCAAAGGGTGCACCGCACGCCTTTCCAATGCTCAGTACCTGCATACGCACACATAGAGTCAAAAATGGCTAAAAGTATCGTCTACATGGCCGGAACCCATGCAGAAAATACGTACCTTGGAACTTGTTGAAGCTACAAGTTACACACTATCGTATTTGGTTTTGAAAAAACCTATTGTCATAGTTTGAAAGTGACGAACTCGTGTTCAACAAATAAAATTTATATCGGAATAGAAATCCTGGGTCGAACTCAGGGAGTCAGACGTTTGATTAAAACTACGTGTTTAGTTTATTTGTCACAAAGCAGATTAATTGATTAGAACTATCTATCTATATACACTAAATAGAAGAGAGAGAAAGAGGGAAAATTACAAACAAAAATCAAAAAGAGATGTAGAATGAACATGGAATTCACTATCAAAGAGATTGTTCATTACACTAAACTTTATGACTATAAAGCAGAAAATGATTACACTAGAAAGCAGTAAATCTACTCTAAAAAGCATTAAAAAGAATGAAGAGAGAATTATCCTCCTCGACGGTCGCTTGGAGGACGAGCCGGACGGGACAACGCCTGGAAGACGGGGAACGGAGCAGGACGAAGGAGGACGAAGCGAGAAGAACGGGAACGAGGCAGCACGTCGTCATCATCGCGGGATCCGCTTCTGAAAGGGGGACGAAAATTTGACTATATCTCTTGAGAAGCATCTTGGGTGTGAGACAAGCTTCTCTTGAGCTTTGGAGAGGGAGAGAAGAGAAAGAAGGGATGAAAATTTCGTATGGAGGGGGTCCCCTTTTATTGTTGCATGGAATGAGGGCAATTGGGTCTTTTTAATCTCAAAACATTAAATAAGGGGTCTTTAGTGATGGATAAAACCGTCGCTAAAGCCCCAGTCGTGGGCGACGTGCGTTGCCCGCTGGCCTCTCGCGCGTGAAACATGTGCTCACGTTCATTAAGTCTCAACCGTTCGATCGTGAGATCGAACGACTGAGATTTGTTCTCGCCCGCCTCCTTATCGCACGCTCGCCGCGTGCGATCTCGCGTTACGCGCGAGCGTGCAATAGCGGGTGGGTGCTATTGAACTCTCGCAATCGCTTGATCACGATTGATACGCTTGCTCGCCCGCGCCTCAGATCCGCTCGACAAGACTCGAATGCCTGCCTCTAGTCGCGTAAGCGCGTTCGACCAACACGCTACAAGCACGTTTGTGTCGCGCTTACGATTCGTGCGCGGGCATCCACAACCATTGGATGTGCATCCAACGGCGGAGAATCGTCAAAGAAAGGGTGCGGTGGGTGTAGCGGCCGGTTGGGCGGCTGAGATGGCACCACGTGGCGCTATCTTCGTTGTCCATCTTCTAGATGATGTAGATGGTGCCACGGTTGTCGGATTGAGTCAATTTTCGCGCCGTTAGGCTACGATCATCGATCCGAATCCATCCGTGTGGTCGGATTTGTCGTTTGAAGTGTGGATTCACACCATATCGGCCCTTCATCCTCTAGGGTTCCCCTGTCTCTATTTGATGCTACAGGTGTCCGATTAGGGCGATCTTGGAGTCGTTGAACTCCAATCGTCGCCCTGATCAAATCTGTACGGTTGGATCTTCGATTTGAGGCCCCGATAAAAATTTTCCCTGTCCCTGATCATAAAATGAGACAATTAACCTCCGCTTTATTCAAACTAATCTAAATGCAAGATGATGCATGCTATGCAATATTTATAGTATGCAATGCAATTCTATGCTTAAGAACATGCTTAAATAGACATCTTATGTAGTGTAAACATATTTACATTAGCACTAAGCATGCTTTCAGATGTCCGACTTCAACTCTGGATGTCCCGCTGCCACTCCAAACGTTTGGGAGATGCTCCAGACATCTGATTCTGGAAAATATCGACTACACAGAACTCTCTCACAAACCTTCTTCTTCGCGCGGACTCCTCCGCGTCACCCGCTGCTTAATCGCAAAGTGAGATCGTAAAGTTTAAAAGTGTCGCATTGCAGTATAATCTAAATTGCTTTGAAAACAAATACAATTTTTATTACTAAAAAAAGTTCCGAGATCGAACACAGGGAGCAAATGGAATTCACACACTAAACTTAGCAATTAATGCAAATTGAATACAAAATATTACTCAAAAACTAATTAGGAATGTAGAGCATATGAGTATATGAAGAGTAAAAATAATTTTAGACAAAATAATTGTGATTTGAATCACCAATTTACTGAAATCTACTAAAGGAGGGAATATGAAATCAGACGTCTTAAATGACTTGTGCTACAGTATCCATTTTTATTCTTGTCTGCGTGCCTCTTCTTTTCTTCTTCTTCTCTGTCTCTGATTTGCTTCTTCTTTGCTCCTTCTGTTCTTTTTCTCCTTAGGCCTTCAACTCATGCCTTCACTTCTTCTTTTCTTCTCTATCTCTTCTTCCTTCAATCTTGTGACTATCTTCTTCTATTCTCTTCTTCTTTCAGCCTCGCTTTGCCTTTTGAATCCGGCTAAGTGTCGAGCCAATCTTCTCAGAGCAAAAACCCCCCTTCCACCGTGTAGCTCTCCTCTCTTTCTTTCTATTTCAGTCTCACTCTCCTAGAGCCACAGTTGGTTGGGTAATCGGACCTAGCGCATACCCGGGTTTAGGCTCATCGGTGTGTGGTGATGAGCGAGGAGTGTAGGTCAGGCGAGTAGTCGGGTTGGCCAGGTCTGCGAGTGAGGCGTCATGGACGAGTCCGAGTGAAGGGGGAGGAGGACCTCACCCTCAGTGTTTAGAGGTGAACATCTATGTGCACTTTTGCATTTTATGCGAGTGCAAGCGCCTTTCATTTCTGAGGTGGGACTAAATGTCCCACCTTGCTTCCGTGCAATGCAGCAGCAGGGTGCTTGGCCAAATTGGCGAGGCTATAGCTACTGAAGCTCCTGTGTGAGGACTTAGATGCGTGTGGGCTTCGCTTGCGCACAGCATGGAGGTATCCCCTGGGCGTAGTAAGGCCTGGAGCAGCTTGAAGCTACGCAGCAATGGCGGGTCTTGGTCCTGCTACCTGAAATCAAGAAAAGGGGCCTTATGGCCGCGTCAGAATGCTCAGCAAGATCGCCGTGGCACGGCGAATGTAATGGTGGACGTGGCGTGGAGCGAGGGTGGCTGTGGTGGCTGGACGGTGAAGGGAATGGACTGTGAGAGTGGGTATGTTCTGGGAGGTGTTTAGGTGGATGATGGAGCGAATGGAGTGAGGGGAAATCAGCGGAAAGGTGCAGTGGAGGTGTAGGGTGGTTGGCGAGGTGGATGGAGGTGCGTAGTGATGGGAGCACCTCGTCAAAGGAGTCACCAGAGGTGGGAGATGACGGTGTTCAGTAGTGTTGGTGGTCGATTTTGGGAAATAGACTGAGGGGAAGAAAGTGAGATAGAGAAGGAACTTAAAAATCTACTTCTAAGGGACAAAAGGGAAAGGAATCCCACGTCGGTGTGGTTGCCGGACGTGGGGAAGATGAACCTTCGTAGGAGAGGCAACGGCGAAGATGGGGTAGGAATGGCGACGACTGGTACTGCTCGACACGGAGGACGGTGATGAAGGTGAATCCGCCACTAGTATTGTGGCTGGACGACGAAGAAGCTAGGGAGAGACCGCTGGAGCTTGCAGAGACTTGCAGTTGGAGGGGAGAGAGGAATAAGGGGAATTCCGGCCTAATTTTAAGCTGAGGAGTACGGTTGGACCTTGGGGAGTCTTTTATAAGTCATCAGAAAGGGTTTTGTGCTTGGAAGCAAAGCTTCCAAGCAAGGAAGGTTCGCAGGAGAAGGAAACTTTCAAGAGACCCAAATCTCTCATGCGTTCGCATGAGAGATTGGGAAAGATTCAGGGCATCTAACCGGTTTCATATTGGAGAGGATTAATTGATGAATCTCTCTTCCAATTTTGGAAGGGATGCATGAATCAATCAGGGAGAAAATCCCAGTTGAAGATCGTCAGAGTAGGTTTCCTCCGCGATAATGGTGGAGAGACCTATTTGTGAAGATGATGAAGAAGTTAGGGGGTTTTTCGCAAGGGTTTTTGAAAGTTAGGGGTAGAAATGTAATATGACAGGACCTTTTTGCAAACTAGGTCAAGATGAGTTTCCCTTAGGTCCAAATTTTGGTACAAACCTAATTTGGACCTAAGGAATCCAATGGTGAAGTGAGACTTTGGTTTTGACCACGTTTGGCTGGGTAATTTATGCAAAAACCTAAATTAGGGCAAATATCTATCTGAGACTCCATTTTTGGTCAAAATGGGTTCTAATGGCCAAATTAAAAGTACTAAGCCATAGAGAATATTTTTCTATAATTTTTAGAGGGTTTAAGTTAATTTTATCCTAACAAGAACCTTGGTTAATTAAGTGGGTCTGTTTTTAGGGTTTGAAAAGTTATTTAATTCCCAGAACATACACAAACAATTTTCTATCTGATCTAACCCACTTATTATCTTATTAAGGTCATTTAACCTTTATTCAGCTCTTGAGAAAACCTGAGGTTGTACTGCATTGTTAAAATTACAGTTTTAATCCTAGTTTCTTATTTTTCCCTCAAAATGGGTATGCAATGAATTACGACCTTTAGTTGATTATATAGGAGTATTTATTGACTCAATTGGATCAAAATGAGCTAGTTATAGCTCATGATGGAGTTCTCATCACCCGCAGCTACTACGCCAGCAGCCTCAGGAGGTCGCGAAGCTCCCATTCGTGAGCTTCTCCTCGCACGACCCTCTCCTTGCACGAGCCCTCGACTGTGCACTCACGAGCTCCCCTGAGTCTCCTTCTCTCCCACGCTCTCACTCCTCACTCACGCTCTCCTCTCCTTCTCCTCCGCATCCTGTCCCTCTTCTTCCTCTCTACTCGCTGCGCTGGGGGCGGGGAGGAAGGTGGCTGCCGGTAAGGGGAAAGGAGATGGAGGTGGTGGCTGGTGGTGATGGGGAGAAAGAGGAAGGGTGTGGGGGTTTAAATAGGTGGTGTTTAGGGTTTGGGTGAGGAGGTCGAAGGGGAGAGAGAATGCATGCGCGTCGCATGCATGCGAAAAGCAAAGAACATACGGTTTTTACCTATGTTCAAACGTCCGGCCATCTATCTAGACGTCTGATGAATACTCCAGACATCTTATCCAACCCAAGAACGGCGGGTCATTTCAGAGCTCACCACTGACAGTGAGTTCAGAGGTTGAAGGAAATTTGGGCATTTGTGATTTAGGCGATTATTTAACTAATTACAAAGTCGAACGGGGCCCTTAAGTGATGTAGAGGCGATGAAGGGCCCTAGTAAGTGCAGTATAAGCTCGGGAACCTCCGCCATGGACAGCGGAGATCACTGGTGAAGGTGATGATGGATTGAGCAAGTCAACTGATAAATTTGAGGGAAAAGAAGTGGAGGAGGATCGTGAAGGGAAGAGGAAGGTGATCAGGTGCATGAAAAGTGAAATAGAAGTCCAACGAGGTCGAACTTGGCCTCGCCGAAGTCGGGGACGAAGGTTTGAAATTGAGCTTACACTAGCTAAACTAACTACCTAAACTAACCTACACTAAGCCTAGAGAATCTACAATTACCTGGATGAAGTAAGGGAAAGAAATCTCCGTCGAAAACCACATAACAGAGGACAAAATCAGAGGATTGGGGATAGAGCTCCGGCGAGAAAGGAAGTGGAGAGGAAGGTGGCATGCTCCCAAGCCCTGTCACAGCCGCGGGAGAGAAAGAGGAGGTGAGGGAGGCGAACGCCTCTGGAGGAGATGCTCCAAAGGGGTGGTGAGAGGTTGCCAGAGGTGTTGGAAGAATAGCCTATCGCCGGTTCGGTTGACGGAAGAAGGATAGGGAACCGACCCTTTAATCGGAGGTGTGGAGGGCTTTAAATAGGTTACGGTAGTAGTAGAGGGGGTTGTACCTGGACGCTAAAGAGTCTAGGTTCAAGGTAACAACCGACGTTGTCTCCGACGTCGATGAAGTTATCCTCGAACCCTAATTAGGATTAAAGCTACATCTACATCGTTGGATGAAAAGGGGCGAGTGAGCCAAAGTCAGCAACTTGGGCAAAGGAGTTCTGATGGTGGATGTGCGGTGATCAAAGGGTGCAGTGATCGGCTGATGAGGACCATCCAGATGGATGAAGAAGAAAAGAGGAAGAAGACGATGCTCACAGGGATGAAAATGCAATGAAAACTAGGGACCTTATTGGAAGAGAAGGACTCGATTGAAATGAATCCTAAGGACCAAATTATAATTTGAGGCATTTTAAGTTAAATTTAATTTAATTCTTTTCGAACTTTTTATATATAATTATAAATTAGATAAATATTATATAAATGCCTTGAATTTACATTTTTGACCCATTTAGCTATATTTAATTAATTAATTAGGTTACTTAAGTTATTACATATTTAGGTATAATTAGTGCTTATTTTAAATTAAACATTAATTAGGTAGCAAAATATTTATAATTCAAGTCAAATTATTATTTAAATTATTAATAATATTAATTAATATTTAATTTAGTATTTTTTACTTATTTTTTGGTCCTTATTAATTTAGTCCCTTATATTATAATTAAACCCTAATTAGACATATTCTTAGCTAGTTAACTAGGGAAACTAGTTAATTAAGGATATTTAAGAGCCATGATAAGTCTCTCATCAGTAGCTGCCCACATAGGTTGCCTATTTTTAGAAAACCCTCATCCTATCCTAGCCCTACAACTTAGATCCTAAAGTACCTATTCAACAAATCTTAGGCATCACTTTTGATTAAATCTAAACCATCCAAATTAGTGATCCTAGGCACTCTAGATCAACCAATGGGAAGCCATCTACTTTTCTATAAAAGGGTAACCTCTACCCTTTGGAACATAACTTAAATACCTAGAGATAGAAAAAAATAGTCACCACATAGTCCACGCCCTCTCTCTCTCCATGCTCTCTCTTCTGTCTTCTTCTTGGTGCCTTAGATCTGAAACAATGCCGAGTTTCCTACTAGCATCCTTCAAGCGACTCTGCTATTCATCTCTCTCTCTCTACTCTTTCCATAGTTTATTTGCTTTGATTCATAGTTTGTGTAAAACTTTTTGCAAATAACAATCAAGAGTTTGATTCAATGGATATCTTGTCTCTCTTTATGCGCTTTCTTTAGATTAGATTAATTAGTACGAAAAGTTTTAAGAACTTCATCTTGCTTTCCTGCGAACGACTTAGGACTTACCATTTTTTGATCTATAAATTTATTTTGCTTCGACGAGATTCACAACTACAATGATAACGTAGAAATATTTTTACGTATTTCGCGACGAACACCAAACAACCTTTCAAACACTGAAGGAGTAGCCAAATTGGGTCCACAACTGTAATGGCCCGAGTCCCGTCAATCGACGAAAACTCATATCACTGTGTACTAACAACTTAGCACGGATACCCGCAAGATCGCAGTCAACCAACAGAGAGCCATAAAAACATTAATAGTTAACATTAATTCATAATGCATTAAATGAAAAAAACTAAAGTGCTGACAATATAATTAAAATTCACCCTAAAATAGAATTTAAAAAGAATCTTGTATAGCCAACAGGAAAATAAAATTCTAACAGCGGAAAGAAAACACTTCTTTGAGCTACTGGCTTAATACAGATCGTCTCCTCAAGTAGGACTCGGTTCCGCGGAAGTCGACCGACAGTAGTCATTACACCCAACTATTCAACAACACCTGAGTACGGAACCTGAGACAAAAAGTCAATGAAAACTAAGTAGAGTAGAACAATGAAACATGTAACCCAAGTAACAGAGTATTAGAAAAAAGGGCACTATGTTAAGAGTTCTTCTGTTTACAATTTATTTCATATCCAGTTCTATTTATGTAATTTACCCATATTTTTATTGTTCTCAATCTGTCAATCGACGTCTCAGGCACGAGACGATCTCGTGTAACTTCCTGTGATGCAAGACAGGTATAAGCCACCCTCCTGGCCGGGAGGACTGCTTATACCCATCAAGTTACCATGCTCCATCACCTTCGGGTCATCGCGAAAATGAGTGATGGCTACGTCGTGTAGCGTGAACACGTACAAGCGTTGTGTACGTTGAATCACAAGCAACCAATGATCCGCCCACCAGTCGAGAAGAACCACTCCAAGCCTCGAGCCTTGCAATCCGCTATCCTAGTTGGCCGCTAAGTCTAACCTAAGAGTCGTAGAGAGGCCAACCACTCCTTAAACCAGCGTCTAAACCCTATCTGAAAGACTAAGGCTACAACCAAAACTTGACAAGTAGTGGGGCTGAAAATCAGTTATCCAATCCTTTTATTTCCTGACATATCTGTCGTATTATATAACCAATGTCTAGATAATTGTATCTCTTCTTTTGTTAATTCAGAAAATCCTTAGTAATTTCGTATTACTAATTCCAGGATTAACAATTATTCATATTATCCTCCAAATTATCTATTTACAAGTAGTTTCTATCTTATGACAGTGGCTCCATATTATTTAGAAATTATTGAAGACAACAGAACTTATTTTACGGAAAACAGAATTCATTTCATCATGCGATAACAAGATACACATGATTATCAATTCTTAATTCTTCTCACAATATTTTCATTAACGTGCCCATAATTAAGGTAAAACATTAGAGGAATCCAAACTTAGCAAAAAGAAGAATTTCACGCCAACTAAGGAAGTACACACGAAAAATCGCAAAAGCCAGGTCCATAAGTACCTAAAAATCGAATTGAATGGAAAGAAAAGTAGACTACTCTACCTAATGTCACCGGAGAGTCACAGTGACTCTGAACCATGCACATAGGGCTTGGAAACAGTCTTCACGCCTGCCTCGGCATCCGTGTACACAATGGGGATAAGACCTGGTTCAAATAGACCAACACTAGGATTAAAGACACCTAATCATGTTTCTAATTTTTCACTAAAGGAACAGAACTCAAAAGTGCAAATAAACCACACCAACGCGTAGTACGCGTTTATACGATTCCAACAGTATTCGAGGTCGGATCGAACTGGACGAAACAGCGTGAGGGTGTCCTAAACTGAATCGGTTCAACCAGACCAGTCAACCAATTGCGTTGACCTACCTACGCACACGACATGCATCAATCATCAGTTTGTTCGCATGCTCGCCCCCGGATCGTGTTCACTGTCGCGCCGCAGTAGCTGATTGCGCCACGCGTTGCGATCTATTACGACCTGGTTCACGAATCCCTACAGGACCCGAGACCGGCTCGACTCTACTAATCCCAAGGCCCAGTCGTCCAACAAGAAAAAACCGCAAAGCAGGAAAATAAACCACATTAACTGTGCAAAAGTAACTAACATTAAAAGAATACAAGCAGTGAATGAAGTAAAAACTACTAACAGTATATATCACCACCACAACAGTAAAGTAGAACAAAATACAGAAACATAAACGGTGACAACAGTCTAACTCACTAGCAAAAAGGAAGTACAACAACAACAGGAACTTTTGCTGCGCTCGACTAGGCCCACCACCCTCTGTAGCCGGTGACTCAGGCTGCTCAACACCTGGACCTGGAAAGGGTTATGTACCAATTGAGTCAGTGAACGTTGAGTAGAGTCGTAACCAACTAACTAAAGTAGTAAAAGTTAATAGGTAATTTATCTTTTCCTATTATTTTATTTTACAAGTGATTCCTTTACACCCATTGGTTTACTTTTTAGATCTCTTTCTTGATCTCGCATGTTCCTCGTAGGAATGATCTTGATTGCAGTCTTTTCCGAAGAGTAGAAGGCACACGTGGTGCTCTCCTGATCGGGAGAGTCCCCCATGGTGATCCTACACCCAGTCAACCACCTCGAGGTCACGGACAAATGTAGCGGTGACTACGACACACATGATAAGCGCACGGATTGATTCCCCGCATTGGCACGCGGTCAATTGTTTCCGCTAGCGGGTACGCCCAAAGTACAACACGGAATAGTGTAGGGCCTAGCCCTCTCAGTAACAGGGGTCTAGCCCCTCAGCCAAACAGGGGTCTCACCCCTTCATAGTCCGCGTACCCTCGTCTGACTACCTCGATTTGCCCAGTGGGCCTAACAAGTCGGTGTAGGGTGGCTAGCTGAACCTCGGGCCCCGTGGGGTGGCTAGCTCTCTCCCTACACAAGTAGCTCTCCCCGGTACAGTGTACGCGAGGGCCAACGGAAGTCGGTGTAGAGTGGCCAATCCTAACCCCGGGTCCCAACCCAAGGGTGGTTAGCTCCGCTCTACACTAAACAGGGGATAGTCGCTCTCCTTGGTACCACGTACTCAAGGGCCAGCACACTTCCCACTCACATTTCCAGATCCATTCCATTTGTCCACAGGAAATCTACTCCTAATTCCCCGTAAGGTTCATGCTCGTATTCATCATGGTGCTCCATACTAGGTTTCATCATTCACATTTCCATTTTCATATTATACACATGCAACTCGTATTTCCACAATTTAACATATACAACAAATAATGTCACAGGTAACTATTTAACTAGCACAGGCAATTCATATTTCACAGGCAGCTCATATTTATTACAGGCAGTTGTTTACAATTCTATTAATTCATTTATGACTGCAATCTCAAACACGCATATAAATAGTGCAAGTACTTCTCGTCCTAGGATTCATGTCACATCCTAGGTTTTTAGTTATCCAATTCCACATATGCATTCATGTTTTATAATTAAAACATGGGAAACCACTCTACCAGACAATCCGGGAGTACTGGGGGCTTGGACGGTAGGCTCACATGCCTCTGCAGGCCCCGAACACGCAACAGATCGAAGTCCTATGCCAAGGGACATACCACAACGAAATATTCAGAACAGTATATAAGGCTTTCCAACATGTAGAGGAACTCACAAAGAAACCACCGATATCTTGTTTACGTAAAACGGACCTCAAACGGACCCTAAACGAGTTAAAAACAGAACTGCAGACCTAAATCAGACGTCTGACACAAGGTCCAGACGTATTAAAAGCCACCAGGGTCTCACCTCAGGTTCCTGCGTCGGCTTCAGATGTCTGAACCCCTACATGACCGTCTGGACCCAGCTCCAGACATACGACCTCTCCTCTAGTTGTTTGGAAGTGCTTCTGGTCGTCTGGTAAGCTGTCCAGACTTCTGAAACGTGTGGGAGGGCGTGCCCTGTGCCTTCTCGAAGCTATCCCTGCATGCGACAAGCGAATCTCCTATATTTAGCCATGTAGATCGAAGCTGCAGTGCGGCCTGCATGGCCGTAACCGCAAGAGGAACATACCTTCGCGGAACACTGCTTTCAGACGTCCGGTGTCATCACCAAACGTCCAACTCGTCGTCTGGACGGCACGCCAAACGTGTGATTCTGGAAAAAAATCCCAGAACTAGATCGACCTCCTGCTCCTTTCGCCACGCGCAGCCGCGGCCTCTCCTCCTAGCCTGCAGCTCCGGCTGCAGCAAAGTGTCGGGGATGTCTCCCCCTACGCGCTCCTCCTCCTGCACGCGTCGCTCCGACCGTGCGTCCTTTGGCGAGCTCCCACGAGCTCGTGAGCTCAAGCTTTTCCTCCTCTCTTCACGCTGTCTCTCCTCCTCGTCGCTCACTCTCGCGCTCGCCCCTCTCGCTGCAGTGGAGGGGAAGGAAGGAAGGTGGCTATGGTGGAGTGGGGAAGGGAGGAAGGGGGAAGAGGGGTCTTATATAAGGGAGGGGCTAGGGTTCTACTGGGGAGAAAGAAGAGAGAAGAGAGGAAAAAGGGCAGCCTGCAAGCAGCCAGCGCACAAACGCGAAGCTACGTACAATTTTTCAATTTCCAGACGTCTGGGAAGGAGTCCACACATCTGACCAGACATCTGACCGACAGTCCAGATGTCTTAAAAGGCTCAGGTCAGAACGGGTCTTTACACGATCTACACACCCGCCTTACACGCTCGCCCTCCTTGCATGCTTGACCTCGATCGCGCACTCCGTCCTCGCGACACGTGTCGTTGATCGGGTGTGTGTCGCCAAATTCAACGCTCCTCGTCTCCCACCACTGCAACAATTGCGGTGGGAAGCCCGAACTTCTTGGAATCACAAGAAGGTCCCTGTGAGATTTTTTTTTTATTTTTGAGAAGGAAAATCCAAGATTTTTCCTCTCTCTTCCTCTCTTTATTTAAGATACTTCGAGAAGGGTGACGGCCCAAGGACCCAAAGGGATCCTTAGATAGGCTCTTATGTTGTTGCAAATAGGTTTAGGAGGGTTAAATATCCATATTACCCCTAAGGTTTGATCCATCTTACATTTAGGTCCTTGTTAACTTATTTTAGCCATAACTAGAGCTATACACCTCGGAATTGCGCGAAACAAGCATCGTCAGAAAGGTTGCGACGGGAGGAATCTAATGGTATCATATATGACATCTTTTTAACAACGTTTGACTACGGATTGACTCGAAATACATGTTTCTTAGCAATTTAAGGAGGTGCTGACACCAGCACCGACCCTAACCATGTTTTTGGGTTTGAATTGACTTGAACCATTTTAAGATGACTCAGAACTTGGATTTTGGGATGTTATAACAACTCCCTCCAGCGAAGACAAACATAACTTAGCAAGGTTCTCTCTTCGAAGCTGTTTTCAAAAAGACATGTTGAACCAATGCACCGATAAAATGGGACATCGATCTCTTTATGGAAGGTCTTAAAGGTGTTTAGATGGTAACATTTCACATTACGGACATGGATGTGAAATCATCAAATCCTTGGAGAGACATGTTGAACTCATATATCGGTAAAATGAGAGCATCGATCTCTTTATACAAAGTCCTATTAAAAATAATTCAATTGTAACATTTCCAACTCTATCATTTTCGTATGACACATCTATATTTATAAATTTTCTGCAATTGCATGTGTTGTTATCTTGATTATATATGTGATATGTATTTTATAACGGACATATGCAATGAAATAGGTAAATGTGAATTTATTATTTACACATATATTCGCATGCTATCTTTTATTTTCAACACTAACTTTGTCAATTTGTTTTACATCGAGCGATTTTATGTAATTGTCCACGGGTGTGAGTTTGTATTTGTGCAAGTGGGTTATTATGTGTTTGTTTGGAGGTGGTTCTCAACTTTGGGCAATGTACTGTTTGTACTTTATATAGATTTTGGCACGTTGGCTTATAAAGAATACATTACAATATTTAGTAGAAAAAAAAAAGTCTTGTGGATCGAAAAAAGCAATTGGAGTATCGAATGTTTAAGAATTAGTTTACGTTACAGTATAACTAACGTGAGTTAAATTTTTTTCTTTTTAATAAGGGATAATTTATGTTTCTATTTATTTGAAAATAAAGATTAATTTTTATTTGTATTATTGAATGATGGTTAAGAAATGAGGTTATCTTTTGATGGGACGAAAAATGTGAGCAAATTTAAGAGGATGAGTTAATGTCTTAACAAATACAAATTACTTTATCTCAGGATGAAGATGTTAATGGGAGTTAAGTTATCCTATGAGGTAAATAAAGAGTATCACTTAGAAAGAGGGAATATCACCTTCCCTGAACTAATCCTTAAAAAATAGAGTAGAGACGTAAGTAAGCAGCTACAAAGTTTTAGAAAAATAAAAAGTTGGACGGCGAATTTGAAGCGTCCTTCCAACTCTTCCTCCCTTATTTTGAGTAGAGGTCACCGCAGTCGAGTGTTTATTTTGTCCCTGCGTGTGGATCGAACGGAGGAGAAAATTGACTTGAAAAGTGACGTGATCCCATCGATGCTAACTACTGCTCAAAGTTTTATAATTTCAAAGACGTGTTGGAGGTCGGCAAGGGGGAGGGAATCATATAACTTAGGGAAGTTGCCCGGAAAAAGAAATGTAATTAAGCGGAATCAAATGGCCGAAAAATGGCAATAATCACATTCTTCCTAATCGGGGAATCCGCTTATTTTTAATGCCTTTACCTTTCCTTAAGCACCCAGTAAAATAAAAAAACATACAACAATTGGCAAAAGTCTTCTGCCAATCTCTCATGCGACTCGGTCAGATCATGCCCAAAAAGAGCTCGAGGAGTACTGGGCATGTCCTGGGGAAATGTGCCTGGGAAGTACGGACACACGTGGTAATGGGCTTCGTAGGTGTCGACTAAAAAAAGGTAGGACTTACTTTATAGCTCAATAATATATTTTCGGGATCTATACGTGTAGTTGCGTCCATTTTAATCCCGACGGCTCTGATTAGGCGCTTGGGCAGTACGGATGGTCCCTCGTGTAAGGATGAATATTCGATCAAATTGGGTAGATTTGAGTTATTCGATTTAATTTATTTTAAATTTTAGATTTAATATCATCGATGATATTACGTAATATTTTAAATCTTGAGTTTGGGGCCTTTTGGAGTTGACTGCTACGTTTCGGATATTGATGCGTAAAATGTGTGTAATTTGTTTGAGGAATTATACTGTACAAATGAAATCTGGTTCGAAATTCATGAATTTTGTCGGTCGTTTCGTTAAGTTACAGCAAAACAAATGCTCGTAGTTTGGAAAAAAGAGAAAAAAAAAGGAAAATTCACCTCCCACTCCTCCAACTTATATAAAATTTGAGAAATCATATTCCCAGGTGCCCCCCTGTCGGTAGGGGGGAGCGTAGAATCCGTCGTTAAATGTGGTGCTACCCTTTTCTCGTAAAAAACCTGTGTAACCCTCTCTCTCATAGTAACCCACAAGCTCACCATCGCCACCCCCACCCTTTCCCTCAATTTTCTCTCCTCATCTTTTCCTCCTGCCTACGCATCCCCTCAACAGCACATGAGAAAGAACCATAACGAGAGAGCAGCGGTGTTGGAGGTGGTGCATAGGGCGTTGAGGGCGGTGTCGACGAGAAATTAGAAGGTAAAGGCCGACGTCCTGCCTCTTTCTACATGAATGCATGAAGAAGAAGGAGAAGGAGATCGAGGGAGAGGGAAGGAAGGCGAAGAAAGCAACCAACAGGGGAGAGGAGAGGGGGAGTATCCGGGCGTCTCGCCGAAGGGTGAGGCGACGTGGTCAGCGGTTGGCGGCGACATCGGCGGGGGCCTTGCAAGGGTGCAACGTAGCAGAAGAACCCATAGGAAGAGGGGGAGAGGGGAAGGGACGATGCCGTGATTGTGGTCCGGCAAGGATCACGGGAGGTTGGAAGAGGTTCGACCGGCCAAGCGGTGGCTGGAGCGAGGCCGACGTTTGACGAGGACGTTAGTCGAATCCCCACGTATGTCTCTGACGCAAAGAGTGGAGGAAATCGATTGTTACGGGAAAAATTATGGCCTAAAATTTTTAAGTTTTTATTTTCTCATTTTAGTCTGTACGAAGAGATGCCTAGTTAATTAGATAAAATCACCGGGAATTGTTTGCTCTTATATGAGACATCCGGAGGTAGAATTATGTGATCCAAAATTCAATCTTTGGACCCTCAAATGTGCTATAAACACATCTATATGATTAAATTATACTTATTTTACTTCAAATTTTAAGTCACAATATAAGGACGTGTGGATAATGCCTCTTAAATCTTTGTCCTTGTTATTTGGAGTCTTTGTGATTCTTTTATGACATTAGGTAAAGTAATCTCTTCCTTCCTTCATAATTATTTATTTATTGTCACAATTTTCTTTATTGTCACTCCATTTAGTATGTGTTTCTTTCTTTTTGTTGAGATTGGAGTTTATTTTCTCTTATTTTATTACTCGAACACCATGTTGATTTGAGATCGATGAATATTGAAACTAAGGTGAATAACGGTTGTGATTACGTCATTAGATATTATGGCTGTTGATAAAGAAATTTCATAATTAATAATTCATGCTATTTTATTATTGGGGATAATAAAATATGAATTCATTAAATACCATATATGGATCATCGACTTAAATAATGAGATATTTTGGTAATTAATAAATGAGAGATAAATCGATGTTCAAATAAATTCAATTATCTAGAAATTAGCTCATTAAATTGATAACGGTTGAATGGTTAGGATATGCATACTTGAGATAATTGATTTAGTTCTTGTTACTTGTCGAAGTTTGGTTGTAGCGTTAGTCTTTTGTTAGTTTAGTTAGGCTGGTTAGAGAGTTACTGGTTTCCCTGCAATTCATGGTTAAACTTAACAACCAACTGGGATAGATGGGTGTGTGGCTCGAGGGTGGAGTTAATTATACTATACTCGATTGGTGAGTGAAGGAGCGGTTGTCCGTAGTTTAGTGTGTATAACTAACATTTGTTTACGTCATATGATGTAGTCACTACTCCTCCCCATAATGACTCCAAGGTAATGGATTAAGGTATGCAACAAGTATAGGTCATTTTCCTGATCAAAAGGGTGTCCTATGCTGGTTGTACTTTTTAGGATGTCATGTGAAGGCATAGATTAAGAATATCACGATTGTAATTGAATGGACAATGGTATAATAATAAATGGATTACTAAATAATGAACATTGCTTAATAAATGGTTTAACACATGATTAGTATCCACTCTTGCATACTTTATTTTTACTGTTTTATTTTACTTTACTCAACTTTTACAGACATTTCCTTTAGATTGCACACTTAGGTGTAATTCAATAATTAAAGTTGGTGGTTGCAATTAAAGACCTTCCTTATCTATATTCTCTTGGTTTACATTACTCGTCTTGGATAGTTTTTTATTCATTTATTTAATTAGTGTCTTATGATTTGCTTGTTTGATTATTGTTATGTTTTAATTATGCGTCAGGTGAATGCAATCCTGTATTTAGATTAATAATTTGTATTTAGCAACTCGAGTTCTATCATGTTTACTTGGTAAGTGAGACTCAGGTCGTTATATGTTTTGAACCAAATATCACCAGTGATGACATCCTTGATGATATTTGGTCGAAAATGAAAGTAATGATAACAAAAGAGAAACAACAACAAAGTAGCAACAAAAGATAAATTTTTTACTTCCTCAAATATATCATAAAATCAAATGAGTCAAGTAGAAATTTTGATTTATTTATTTCGATGGGCCAAGTTAACTTGTGGACCCATAAGTCAACCAATACTTATAATAATCCTATGATTTGAGTCAAGACTCAACCTATAATCCAAATAACCTAAATCATTTCACCTATATTTTTTCATGATTTGGGTGAGTTATTAAGGTTGACCTGAATAATACCCACCACTACCCTCAAGTCTTACCTCCTTCGATTTCTTAAACTTCCTCAAATACATTTGAGAGGATGATCTAAAGGGTTTCCAAAATCTCCAGGAGGATGATTTTGGGTTTAAAGGGAAAACAAAGGAAATGAAATCAAATATTTTTTACTTTCTTAAATAAATTCGACTAGCTTTTTTGTGTTTGTGCATGTATTGGAAAATAAAAGTAAATAAGTTTCACATACTTTCCCCCGAAATTTCACCTCGAAAGTTATTTGTCCATAAAAGAAAAATAACAAAATCTAGAAAAAGTGAACAATACCAAGCAAATGATGAAAACTTTTTGGTTAAATGAAAAAACCCAAATTGGGGGGTTTCTTCAGTAAAGTACTTCCTCATCCCTGACTGGAGTATCTCTGATCTAAGCTGAGCATGTCTGGCATTAATGTTCCAACTTAAGGAGTGTAATGACCTGTTACATTTTTTTTAGTCATTTAGGACGTCTGGAATTTCAGTCAGATGTCTGGACACGTACATGGACATTTGAAAGTGAGATTTTTCGTACTACGCTTTGTGCTCTGCACGCAGGTGGCGCGCAGAGGCCGCTCCCTCTCTCTCTCTTGTTGGTGCTAGAGCACCACGATCATTTGTTTTGATGATAACAAAACACGTGTTATTTAACATTTGCAATTTGAGTCCTAGATTTCAGGTCAATTGCAAATGAAGACGTGTTTAGACGGAACTCGAGCTCGCATCCAGGACGGATTGGAGAAGCTTGACGGAAAACAGAGGAGGTTCGCGTGGAGCGACAGATTGAAGATGGAAGGAAAAGAAGAATAGGATAGATTCTTTCTTTTGTACTCGTTGTATTTTTCGTTTCTTTTGTTGCTCTTTATTTCCTTAGATATTTTATGTTAAAGAGCCTCAAAGAACCCTAACAGTAGTCCTAGGAACACCGGCACAACCCTAGGATACTTAGGTTTTCTGTAGAATACTTAGAAAACCAATATAGGGTTCAAACAGCACTTCCAGACGTCTAATTCCCAAATCAGACGTCTGATAAAGAATTTTAAGACGTCTGACTGTTGTTTCAGACGTCTGATAACTGTTAGGCTGGACATAGTTAG
Source organism: Thalassia testudinum (assembly GCA_037157565.1). Lineage (NCBI taxonomy): Eukaryota > Viridiplantae > Streptophyta > Magnoliopsida > Alismatales > Hydrocharitaceae > Thalassia > Thalassia testudinum. Next base: position 21,913,609 of record JAZHRO010000013.1, read on the forward strand.
TTCTGTCTGATAAATTCAGACGTCCAGACCTTAGACCAGACGTCTTAGGAGACGTCTGAAGGATTTGCCAGACGTCCAATCAGTGGACCGTTGGCTGGCTTAGAAAACACTCAAGATTATAACCGTTAGAGCCTTATCAGACGTCCATAGGACTTTACAGACGTCTGATAAATGACCGTTTTGCCTCGGCTGACCCAAAATCTCTTCTCAGAGATTTTCTAGCCGTTGCAACGTTTGGAAATCAATTCCCACCGTAAAAGTAGGTTTCCAGACGTCCATACTTAGTTCCAGACGTCCTGTATGTCGTCTGATGGACTTGCACAAAAACCCTGTTTAGATCTGATTCAAGTCAGGGAGAAACCCGCATAGAATCAGACGTCTGACCTTGAAAGCAGACGTCTTAAAGTGGCCTTCCAGACGTCTGATGCCAGAGTTAGACGTCTGATAACCTTGTCAAATGCAATCATTGTCCTGATTTCGGCCTGATTCTCTTGGGCTTTGCACCCAACGGCTATGGAAGCTTTTCCAAGCCTTCCAAAGCCTTCCTAAGGCCTCTATAAATAGAGGGAGCCTTTGCAACACAAAAACACAAGAAGAGAAACACAAGATACACTAAGAAAGACACAAGACACACTTAGCTATACACTCTCACACTCTTGTGTCCAAGAAGCTCTTGCTCTCTAAGCTCAAGTTCTACATCTTGAGAGCATCCAACCGTTGCGCACCCGCTCTCCCGCCGTTGTCTACGAGAGCGAAGTTGCGCCGTCGCGTGGCTCACGCACCCGCGTCATCGTCGACGCACTCCTTGCAAAGGGGAGTTTCCTATTTCCTATAGAAGCTAGGTTTAATTATTTTGTTGGCTCTATAGGACTATTGTTTATTTTATCTTTGTCTTTTGGTTGGGTATTCGCTTTGCGAATTCCTGTCTCCTTCGTGGGACAAAATCCTTCTCGTGGAGAGAAGGGGTTGAGGAACGCTACCCTCGTACTTGTAGCGTGGTTGTACTGAGGTTGAATCACCCTCGTTTTAAAGTGATTCGTTTAGTGGATTTGATCAACTAGGTTGATCGGAAAATCCTAACTCGAGAGGGTTAGGTGGTGGTTTTCACCCGGTTTGGGTTTCCACCAAAAAATTACTTGTGTACATTGTGCGATTGATTTTTGTGAGATTGCTTTATATTTTATTTCCGCATATTATTACGTCACCCCTCCAAGGGTAGAACCTTCATCTCTCCTTCACCCCCCGAACCCTAACCCCTCTCCTATATAAACCCCTACCCTTGCCCTCTCCTCTCCTTACACCACTCATCCACCGCCACCTCCACCTTCTCCTACCAGCCACGTTCCCCTTCGCCTCTGTTGCAGCCGCAGCAAGGAAGGAGATCCACCGATGAGGGGAGAGCGGGGAGGAGCGAGAGCGAGAGAGTGCAAGGGAGTGAGAGCGGAGGGAGGAGGAAGACGACCGCAAAAGCTCGGTGGAGCTCAAGGAGGAGCCATAGGATAGAGGAGGGCGTCCGCGAGGAGTTGCTCAGCTCCTGCAGTTGTTGGAGCTGCCACTGCGGGCGGAGGGCGAGTGCATCGAGCGGCGTGAAGAGGTTTTACTACTGGAAGTTTTCTAGTATCAGACGTTTGGAGTGAAGTCTAGACAACTGGCGAGGCACCCGGACATTCGGAGTTGAGGCTGGACGTCTGAAAGCACGTATATCACTAGGTACGTATCTTTTTGCGCCATGCATATCATAGCGTAGGGGATGTCGGTTGACCGTTGTGTCTGCGAGTGACCGTACGTAGGTGCAGGCCTTGGGAAGGCGCGCGGTGCACTTTCCCAAGTACTTTTGGATGTCTGATCACATCACCAGACGTCTGAAGGTGCTTCCAGACGACCGGAGACCTTGTCCGACGTTTGGAACTGTCCCCAGACGGTCGCAGAGGGAGTCTGGATATCTGATCAGCCACAAGAAACACAAAGTTGATTTTTGACATATTTTAAGACGTCTGACGTCTGATTTTGATTAGTAACCGTATTTTTGGCCTGTTTAAGGCCCAAACGAAATCGGATTTCTGCAAAGAAAGTATCGTTGTTTTCCACTCGAGTTCCTCTACGTATTCGTGTTGAGTATTTACTGTTTTGTGCTCATCTAATGCACATTGGTCGCTGGTACAGGTTACCAACCAGTAGCTTGTTCGGGACCCACGGAGACAACGAGACCTGCGGCACATGCACCCATTCCTCCCGTGATACCCGGTAGAGTGGTTTAACTCAGTTGTTAATATTTAAAGAAGAATGTACTTGGTTGGAATAGTTGAATTAAAGTTTAGGATATGGAATGAACCGTAGGGTAGAAATGAATGAGCCTGTTTGAGTTGTACTATTAGCAAATGCCTTTAATATAATTACGAGGTGCATGATAAAATATGAGTTGCCTGTATATAATTGAGAAATTGCTTGTGAAACCACAAGATGTATGTTCTTGAGAATTGAATTATGAAAACACGAGTTGCCTGTGCATGGATGAGGAACGAATTATGAGACATGAGATCTGGACCAGGATAAATGAGATGAATATGAGCATGAACCCTATGGGGAATTAGGAGTACAACTCCTGTGGATGAAAGGAAATTTGGAATGTAGACGGGAAGTTAGCTGGCCCTTATGTACGCGGTATCAAGGAGAGCAACTGCCCCCTTTTAGTGTAGAGCGGAGCTAGCCTAGCCTCCCTTGGGTTGAGACTCGAGTTAGGATTGATCAATGTACACAGGAATTTTTAGGTGGAAACCCAAATCGGGTGAAAATCACCACCTAACCCTCTCGAGTTAGGATTTTCCGATCAACCTAGTTGATCAAATCCACTAAACCGAATCACTTAAAACGAGGGTGATTCAACCTCAATACAACCACGCTACAAGTACGAGGGTAGCGTTCCTCAACCCCTTCTCTCCACGAGAAGGATTTTGTCCCACGAAGGAGACGGGAATTCGCAAAGCGAATACCCAACCAAATAACAAAAATAAAATAAACAATAGTCCTATAGAGCCAACAAAATAATTAAACCTAGCTTCTATAGGAAATAGGAAACTCCCCTTTGCAAGGAGTGCGTCGACGATGACGCGGTGCGTGTGCCACGCGATGGCGCTACGTAGCTCTCGTGAATAACAGTGGGAGAGCGGGCGCGCAAACTGAATGATGCTCTCAAGATGTAGAACTTGAGCTTGGAGAGCAAGAACTTCTTGGACACAAGAGTGTGAAAGTGTGTAGCTAAGTGTATCCAAGTGTATTTCTAAGTGTCTCTTATGTGTTTTTTTGTGTTGCAAAGGCTCCCCTCTATTTATAGAGGCCTTAGGAAGGCTTTGGAAGGCTTAGAAAGGGTTCTATAGCCGTTGGGAACAAAGTCCAAGAGAATCAGGCCGAAATCAGGACAATGATTACATTTGACAGGGTTATCAGACGTCTAACTCTGGCATCAGACGTCTGTAAGGCCACTTTAAGACGTCTGATTCCAAGGTCAGACGTCTGATTCTATGCGAGTTTCTCCCTGACTTGAATCAGATCTAAACAGGGTTTTTGCGCAAGTCCATCAGACGACATACAGGACGTCTGGCACTATGTATGGACGTCTGGAAACCTACTTTTACTGTGGGAATTGATTTCCAAACGTTGCAACGGCTAGAAAATCTCTGAGAAGAGATTTTGGGTCAGCCGAGGCAAAACGGTCATTTATCAGACGTCTGTAAAGGCCTAAGGACGTCTGATAAGGCTCTAACGGTGATAATCTTGAGTGTTTTCTAAGCCAGCCAACGGTCCACTGATTGGACGTCGGGCAAAATAATCAGACGTCTGGATTAAGGTCTGGACGTCTGATTTCATCAGACAGAATACTAAGTCCAGCCTAATAGTTATCAGACGTCTGAAACAACAGTCAGACGTCTTAAAATGCTTTATCAGACGTCTGATTTGGGAATTAGACGTCTGAAGTGCTGTTTGAACCCTATATTGGTTTTCTAAGTATTCTACAGAAAACCTAAGTATCCTAGGGTTGTGCCGGTGTTCCTAGGACTACTGTTAGGGTTCTTTGAGGCTCTTTAACATAATTTCTAAGGAAAATAAAGAGCAAGAAAAATAAAGATAAAAGTACATGAAAGGATTAAAAAGAATCTATCATATTCTTCTTGTCTTCTATCTTCAATCTGTCGCTCCACGCGAGCCTCCTCTGTTTTCCGTCAAGCTCCTCCAATCCGTCCTGGATGCGAGCTCGAATTCCGTCTAAACACGTCCACATTTGCAATTGACCTGAAATCTAGGACTCAAATTGCAAATGTTAAATAACACGTGTTTTGTTATCATCAAAACAAATGATCGTGGTGCTTTAGCACCAACATAAATAAGATAAATAGAGATGAGAAATAAATCTATTGTTGTTTTTACTGTACTTGTACTTAAATAATGTAAACACCACTTTACTCAGCGTTCGCTGACTTTGTCTTTTCATAACACTGTTCAGGACAAGGAGTTGAATGGCCCAAGTTTCCAGCTGTAGAAGGTGCTAGGTCCAGCCGAGCCTAGCCGTAGTCGTTCTTTTAGCACTTTCTTTTTCTTTACTGTTGTAGTAAGTAATAAACACATAGTTACTGTTCCTGTTACTTTCTGTTTCCTTTCCGTTTCCTATTGTTGTTGTTGTGGCATGTACTGAGACAGCTGTTTTACTTTCTTTACTACTTCATACTTTTCTTCTGCTTGGTTATATTGCATGAGTGAATGTAGTTTATTTTCCTGCTTTTAGTTATTTTTTGTTGGACGACTAGGTCTTGGGATTAGTCGAGGTGAGCCGGTCTTAGGTCGTGTAGGGATTCGGTAATCGAGTCGTAACAAGGAGAAATGTTACAAGTTATATACTTGTTATATTTTTCCCCTTTTTTGTTATTGGTTCATTGTATGGGGTCTTCTCTATAAGTCTCCCTCAAGTCTCTCTTTATATGAAGACCTCTAGGGTTTTCCAATAAATCAATTTGCTCTTTTCGATCTTAACAGCAAACATGGTGTGGATGGCACTAGAATTGGTTACTAAACCGTGTTAGGGTAGTCCACATAGGAGCATGTGAACCCAATGAGCTTCCCCATGATTCAAATAACTATTTAAGCTTGTAAATTTTCATGACAGGGGCTTAATTCTTGCTTACATTTCAGGCTACCCTGAAAAAAGCTTCTACATATCATAAGACAAGTTCTTCTCTTATCCGCATGGGTTTTTTTTTTCCATATTTTTCCTTCATTCTTTGCAGGCGACTGGTGGTATGCTAAAGAAGTTTGATTCATGCCTGAAATTAAGGATGCACTAAGCATTCACGCTATAGAAAATCAAGATTAGTTAACCCATGAATTCATGTTGCACAATGGGGAATGCACAAACGTGTATCAAGAATGCATTAAGGATTTATGGTACAAGCACAACTGAATCACCCTTCTATGTGGATTGGGCTAAAGCAAATATTGTTATTTCCATTGCAATATAAATAATATGTATACCTTGCCGTATTTGACAGTTTGACATATTTTCTTTTCTTCTTTGTATGAGGCATTAAGGTGAGTTTTCCCCCTGATGATCAAGATGCTGGACGATCAGGTATGGTTTATTATATCTAAGAATAAAGCCATATTAATTCCCTTTTCAAATAAATGCACAGTAACCAGTGTAGTTTTTTTTCCCTTGATTGATTCTCTCTTATCCCATGACGCTAAAGTTGAGCATACGTGACATGCTTTCCTTCCTTCCATCTGATGTAGGTTTGTCATCTTCCTACTATATGTACTTCTCGTCTATTACCCCCATATAAATATAGATCAGATGTATGGCTGCTTATTTGAAAGTGATGCATGAGTGATTGTTCCTTGGTGATATTATCTTTCAAATGTACTATCTCATTCTGCAGGTTCCTTGTGTCCATAACTGGCTGTATATTTACAACTTATTGCATAAATATATAACTCCCGACTTCTTTTACATTTCTTTTGAAAGTTGACTTCCCATTTCCCAACTTATACTGCAATCTCACTGATTGTATTAGGTGAAAGCTGTAGCATGGTTTGGATGGGTGAAAGTGCTTCACGCAACCCCAGGTGGATGGTTTCTGGGCTGCAAACATGGTATGGTTGGCACCAAAATTGGTTGCTAACCCCTGTTGAGGCAGTCCACATGGAAGCATGTGAATCCGATGAGTTTCCCCATAATTCTGGTAGCTATCTGAGCCCATCAACATTACAAACATTGTTAATTTGCTGCCCAATGTAAAGTGATCTTAGGGTGCTTCTACGATTCAAGCTGCTACTTGTAAAAGATAAATTCACTGGTTTCCCTATGTTGTTCCTATATTTATGTCCTTACAAGGTTTTATATCTTTGAAGATGTAAAGGGATTGATCTGAACATGATTTCGTGTTGTCAGCAAGCATGATACGAAAAAATGAGTGGGACATGATTACTTGCCTGCATTTCAGGGTTACTTAAAGGAAAGGCTGCTGCTTCTCAGAGATAAGTTATGATGTGATCCTCATGTGTTGTTTTATACCTTCTTTTCCTCGTCAGCTTTTGTACATTTCATGTATGTGTTAAGTGGACATGATTTTGCCATTCCCAAATTGCTGCTTCATGGCCTGGACATAGGAGAGTGGGAGGTGATATGGGGGTTGATCTCATGGCTAGAGAACAGGCACTGGTTGGGAGTGGCAGATGCCAAATTCAACTGTGACTACTACTAAATATCATGTTGGGGTTTGCCATTTGCATCAAGCTAGCAGTTTGGCGCCACTTTGGATTTCTAAATTCAGGCACGTGCACTCATGTTTATGAATCTTTTCCAAAGACTTAATTTCATGTAGCCTTTTCTTGAATCATTTTTCATATATGGGCACTGCAAATCCTTGCTGAAGTGCTCCCCTTGAACCTATATACTGCACGCTCATGGGAAGAAAAAAATCCAGTAACGCCTACATGTCGTCAAATATGGTGGGATGAAGACTCCATTTCGAGGGTGCAAAGATTACGATGCAATACAAGTCACCTGGAATTGAAATATTCAGTTCACATATTTTTATGTTGTTGGGCTCCTTTGTATTTTCTCCGAGTCAATGAATTACGATGTTGTGGAGTACTCCTTACCTCCTTCTGTTTTCTTTCTTTCTGTTTTACTCTCGTTATAGTCATGTATTATTAATTACAGGCTTGCAATATTTCGTGGCGTTGAACGTGGAAAAGTTAGTATGCATACTGCCCGTTTCGAGAGATGTATCATGTAGACAATGTATGCATTATTCGGGTTCAATGATACCACTTTTTCGACGTTTCTATTGTTGTCCGCTTCGTAATATTATGCATTCTACGCCTGATTGGTTGTCCTATTAACACCAATAATCTTGAATTTGCATACATATAACCCACGTGGAGGCTGAACGTGAGTTAACTCCGTTTCCATGTACATCTTAGAAGTAGAGTTCCTTTATATGTCAATGAGATGAATGGCCAACACATGTAGGGTTAAAATAGTCTAAAATCACATTTCTAACCAACACATCCCTTTTAATTCAATCCAATAACCACCGATTAATCCCTACAACCAAACACCATTTTACTAGCAAACAAGACATAAATCACACTCAACCCATGACTTGAAATTAGTGTTAAAGTCGCATACCGCTCGTGCTTCTGACATCTCTCGTATTTTATATTTCTAATATCATTACTAAGTAAACGTCACAAAAGTTAACACCACAACTTGACACTAATTTATGTAGCACAATTGGTATTAACATCACTCTGCAAGCAAACACAATTGCAGCTTAACACTAGTTTAAGAAATGTGAAACTGGTACTACAATTATGTTTAGTTGCAGAGTGATGTTAATATCAATTTGCGTTTACTTGAATTGGTGTTAAGTTGCAGTATTAACCCTTATGGTGTTTACTTGATAGTAGTGTTAGGAATATGAAACAAAAGTGGTGTTAATGATGCAAATGGTATATGACTTTAACATGAGTTTAGTTGCAGTATTAACCCTCCGTTCATTCCACAGATGACGGTAAAAGTTGCGACGTGGCTTGACCTTCCAGGTGGGGATTGCCTAGGGAGGGGGAAGGGTGCGTGACTTAGTTTAGGACTAGTTTGGATGGAGTGATGAATTTCATAGGATAATTTTTTTGCAACTGAGTTATCTTCTATTTTTATTTAGAAGTCATAAAGGTTATCTTGGTTGGTTAACCTGCGACTATTTGGAAAGTTTCTCAGTTGACCTGTAAAAATACATGGGATAACCTACAAAAAAAAAGCATATCCACATCAACTACAAAATAATTTATCTCGGGTTAAGTTTTCTTAACCTGAGTCAAAATATCCTTCCCACTAAATAAGATTAACCTCTATTTTGATGTATTATACTCCTAACCAAACTAGACTTTAGTGTTTAATCTGTGGAAATTAAAGTACACGTGAAGCTCGAAAAAGTCCATGTACCTAAAGCGTTTCGGACAACCGCACTTGAAATTGAAAATTCAGCTTTCAAAGATGGTATCTGATAAGGACAGACAGCAAATTACTCTTGGGCGCAGATAACCCTTAAATAACCGCCCTTAATGGCCTCTTACTGCATTTGCCGTTTCTGTTGCTCCCATTACTGCTCTTAAAATAAAGCACCCCACAAGTTGCATGCCCCTGAGTCACATGGGAAGAACAGTCTGTACAATCTACGGTGGTCAACGATGCCCGAAGACCAAATGGACCCTCCTGTCCTCCACAGTCCACACCTCCCCCACCACAAATACACCATAGATTAAAAAAATAAAATTTTGAAAATTCTGTTTTCACGCAAATGCTGAAAATCCTCGTCAGTCCAGAAAATTCAACATTTTAGATACTTCTCTGAGTCTTTCACATTTACTGAAATACTCGTATATGTTCAACATCCTTTTTCGATATACCCTTCGGATCAAGTTCCAGCAAGAATTAAGTTTGCCGGTGAAAAAATTTCGAAGGTTTTTCACTTTCATTTTATTTTCAAACGATGTCGTTTCTTTGTTTCCTCACCTCAAAACCCAAAATTGTGGCTGCTTCCACGTAAGCAAAGTGAGCTTGTTCTTCCTTGATTTAACTTAGACCTATGATTGGGTCGTCACATCAAGTCTCTTGCTTGGCATATAGCTTGGGTAAGGGGCGGACTATCGATATCATAGTTTGTCATGTGCCGACAACGATCTTTAGGGAGCAAACCAAGTGAGAGAGAAAGAAATCTATCTCTACTAGTTAGATTACCCATAGCTATGGCTACCCATCTTCAAGGGGAGGAGAGTAAAATCGAGAAAAGAAGGGTCTCTCCTGAAATAGCTATTCAACATCACAGGTGGCATCCGGTGTTGAGCTAAATTTCGTCAATGATATTTGGGTTTGGAAGGAAGTACGACAATTTTACGTTAATGTCGATTATAAATATCATAAGTTAGAAGGAAGAAAAATATTGATACTCACGTAAAAAGTGATACGATGTATTATTTTTATATTTTACATAGTATTGATAATTTAGATTTACCTGATAATTAATATTTAATGTAAAAAAATAAAAGAATGTAATTTTTATTACGTAACGATTCCTATCACATTTAAAAAAATCATACCACTTTAACCTAAAATACATAGATAATAAATAACTTTGTATCGGTTATAAACTATTTTGCATTAGTGATAAATTATTTTAAGATAGCTTTGCACCAATGTAATCTCATTTTACAGTTGTGATAAATTATTTTAATAGTAGTTTCATTTGTCCAAAATGATTTTACACTCGTGCAAAGTGATTTTATCGTATGAGTTCGAAATTTAAAATTTAAGATTTAGGTTTATGGAAAGTGATTTTATGCATGAGAAGTGACTTTTCACTTAAAATGTGATTTTTCACCTTAGGGTTTAGGGTTTAAGGTTTAGGGTTTAGGGATAAACCCTAAAATCACTTGTCATAGTTGAAGAAACACTTGGAATTTAATTTTATACCGGTGTAATTTTATTTTGCACCTGTGTAAAATAATATTGCACCGATGCAAAGTAGTTCAAAGTAATCTTACTTTGCACATGTGCAAAATTATTTTGAAGGTAACCTTCAAAATAATTTTGCAAAGTGCAAAGTAAGATTGCACCCGTGCAAAATGATTTTGCACTAGTGCAAAGTGATTCCGAAGATGATTTGAGTGATTTGCACCCGTACCAAAGTGATTTGTTGGTTTCAATAGTGGTCGACCCCACCATGTGTAACACTTTTTTGGATAAAAAGAAGGGATGCAGGTTAAAACTACGTTTATACTGCTGCATGTCAATTTTTACGTTAACTTTTGCATTTCCCAACCTACGTCCATGTCGCAAATGAAATGTCTTTAGCAAACACGATTCTTTTATAAATGTTTCAACCCTCCAACCAACCCTTGTTCGATATCTTATTTAGTACATCAACTCCAATATAAGTAGTTGAGGTAGGTTCACTAAGATAAGGTTGAATAACGAGGACCCTTGAACTTGAAAGGAGAGATGCAATTCTGAGAACTTATTCTTACGTTACTTGAGGCATAGTTTACGGTACTGGTTAGCTAACCCGAATTATTGTTTCTATTTACTTGCAAAGAGGGGTTAACCCTTGTTTGTGTTTACTGAATGAGGAGATTATCCTGTGACATGATAGGAGGGTGTTTACTTGAGAATGTAGGTTAGAATGGGGGTTAAAGTAATAAAAGATATGTTTACCTTTGGAACGATAGGTAAGGTAGTTGGACTTATTTTTTGTTTAAATAAAATTAATTTAATTAGAAACATTGAATGATAAATAGAAAAGAGAACTCCCTTGGAAAATTTTTTCATTTTATTGTTACGTAAATCATCAAATTTGTTACAAGTAACACTAATGCATGTAATTTTATATTGAGAAATAAAAATAACATAAATAAGAAAAAAAATATAAAATTTATTACAAGTTTGTTACACCCACTATTAGTTATATGTTGAAGCTAGACTACACCAGGAGAAATTTGGCGTGTGTTTTGAGAAAATCTGAGTGGCATGCAGCTTTAAAAAAAAATTTTACAAACTCAAAACCAAAGTTTGAAAATCAGACTGATATGCAGATAATCCAATCAATGGCAACTGCAACAAACCATCTCCAAAATTTTTGAAACTTTTCTGTAGAAACTAGATTACGCAAGGAAACTCTGAAAAAAATTTCATTAAAATCTGAAAATTCTTTGAACCCGCAGCAAACCAGCAGCAAATCAATGGAACAGTGTCACCTTCTTGAGCTTGTATCATGGTGCACATATGGAGCTAGAAATGTACCATAGCTCGTTGGAAAGCTCATCCACAAAGCTAACAATAGGAGAAATCTCAGAATTTTTGGCAAACTAATCGTGGATAGAAATCAGACCGAAAATCACTGTCAGTAAAACTTGCAAATCTGAAAATTGACACGCTAACTAACTGAAAAAAAAAACTCCTAACCTTAGCAACCTACAACTAATATATAGGGGTTTAAATGGGATCAAGATGTGCGCTGCCATCTGATTGAATCGTTTGCCATATCATAATTGATAATTCTAATCGAAATCGAATAAGAAATGTGTCGTTGAAGTGTGGCAGTGAAACGATCGAACAGAGATTAAGATGAAACCACAAGTATACTGGGGAAATGTCATATCCACGGAGAGGCTAATCACACACATCAAGATCTCATTATTTTCAAACAAAGCACATAACCAGAAACATAAAATGGAAACATAGTTCACATTTCATCTCAAATAAAATAAAAACTCACACAACACTAAATGAAACAAAATAGCACTAGACACGGGAACTCCCATCATTCGTAGGAAGTGTGGGTGGTCACGGCAAGTGTGCACATCACTTACACCCCTCGCACTATCACTACGAAGGGGCGTGGGGTGAATGTCGATCGGTTGAGCTGCGATGCAGGTGGTGGTTGGCGATGAAGGTGGTCGGACTGCGATGCAAGCTGCACATGAAAGGGGGCGTAGGATGGGCCTCACGTGCACAGCGGAGCTCCGGTGGGGACTGCCAATCTCTTGGGGCCTTCGCAGCCTCTCACGAACATGAGCTCCAACTTGATCTCCTTCCTCTGCCAATGAACTCTTGAGCAAGGGAGATTCATGGGATTGGTGACCAGTGTGCGTTGGTGATGGTGGAGTAGTTGCTAGCCTCTAGGGCTTGCACAGCCCTCAAGGAGTAGCGAGGTGGGGGTGGGGATCCACGAGGAGGAGGAGAAGACCCCCCAGGGTTCTGGGCATCCCCTCCATGTCCTTCATCCTCACCCTTTGCATCACCAGCATCTGATGCACCATGTTCTGCTGGTCATCGTTGTTGTTTCTTCCCTCTCTGTAATGATCCGTTACACTTTTAGCCATTTAAGAGATTTGAAGTTTCAGTCAGACATTTGGACTCGTTCCCGGACGTCTGAAAGTGAAATTTTTCGTACTGCGCTTTGCGCTCCGCGCACGAGTGGCGCGTAGAGGCTCTTCTCTCGCCCCGCACCCTCACCCAAACCCTAAACCCTCTCCTATATAAACCCCTCCCTTCCCCTCTCCTCTCCTCTTCACACCACAACCACTGCCACCTCCACCTTCTCCTGCGACCATCATCTTTCCTTCGCCTCTGCTGCAGTCGTAGTAAGGAAGGAGAGCCACCGGCGAAGGAGTGAGAGCGGGGAGGAGCGTGAGCTAAAGAGTGCATGGGAGTAAGAGCGGGGAGGAGGAAGATAACTGTGGGAGCTCAGTGGAGCTCGAGGAGGAGCTGGCGAGGAGCTGCTCATGCTCCTGCAGTGGCTAGAGTTACCGCTGCAGGAGGAGCAAGCGGAGCGAGCTACGAGGAACTCCTAATACTGGAAGTTTTCCAGTATCAGACGCCTGGAATGGAGTCTAGACGACTCGCAGGATACCTGGACGTCTGGACCTAAGGCCAGACGTTTGAAAGTACTTATATTGCAAGATACGTATCTCCCTGAGCCATGCATATCGCAGCGCAGGGGTTGTCAGCTGACCATGCTTGCATTTGCGTACGCAGGTGCAGCTTTGGGAAGGAGCATGGAATGCTTTCCCACGCACTTTTGGACGTCTGATCACATCACCAGACGTTCAGAGGTGCGTCTAGACAACCGGAGACCTTGTCCGACGTCTGGAACTGTCCCCAAACGGCCGCAGAGGGAGTCTTGATGTCTGAATCAGCTGCAGGGAACATAAAGTAAGATCTGACGCCTTTTAAGACATCTGGGATTATTCCCAGATGTCTGATTTTGAATAGTAGGCACGTTTTTAACCTGTTTAGGATCTGATCGGGGTCCATTTTATGCGAACGAAATACTTGTACTTTCCTCTTGAGTTTCTCTACGTACTAGAGTCTGTTATACACTGTTCTGAACTCTCCTTTTGTGAGGTATTCCTTGGTATAGGGTTTCAGCCTACTACGCATTTGGAGCTCACAGAGATGTCTGGTTCTGCGATTCAAGTCCCCATTACTCCCGTGTTTCATGGTAGAGTGGTTTAATTCAGTTATTAATATTTAAATAAGAATGCACTTGTGGAAATAGCCGAATGAAACCCTAGGATGTGGAATGAGTCCCAGGATAGAGAAATGAATGAGCCTATTTGTACTGTATGGTTTGCTTGCATGCGTGATTAAGATAAATTGCCAGCAAATACCTGTATTATAATTACGAGTTGCCTGTTAAAATGTGAGCTTCCTGTATTTAATGAACAATTACCTATGAAATCACTAATTGCATGTTATTGAGAATTGAATTATGAAAACACGAGCTGCCTGACTATGGATGAGAAATGAATTATGAAAGATGAGATCTGGATCTAGATAAATGAGATGAACATGAGCATGAACCCTACGGGGAATTAAGAGTAGAACTCCTGTGAATAGACGGAAACATGGAATGTAGACGGGAAATGTGTTGGCCCTTGAGTACGTGGTACCATGGAGAGCAACTGTCCCCTTTTTGTGTAGAGCGGAGCTAGTCTCCCTTGAGTTGAGACCCGGGGTTAGGATTGGCCACCCTACACCGACTCCTATTGGCCCTCGCGTATGTGGTACCGAGGTGAGCTACTAGTGTAGGGAGGGAGCTAGTCACCCCATGGGGCCTGAGGCTCAGCTAGCCACCCTACATTAACTTATTAGGCCCTCTGGGTAAACCGGGGTAGTAAGACGAGGGTGAGCGAACTTTGGAGGGGCGAGATCCCTGTTCTGAGAGGGCAATGCCTTATACTGTTCCGTGCTATACTTTGGGCGTACCCACTAGGGGAAATGACTGACCGCGTGTCAGGCGAGGTAACTACCCGTGCGCTTACCACGTATGTCGTAGTCATCATTACGTCTTGACGGTGACCTCGGGATGGTTAATTGGGTGTAGGACTACCATGGGAAGCTCTCTCGGCCAGGAAAGCACCACGTGTACCTTCTACTCTATGGAAAAGACTGCAATCGAGATTGTTTTCACGAGGAACAGGTAAGATTAAGAAATATCTGGATACTTTGAGAAATTGGTGAAACGGAAACATATAAAATAGAGAAATAGAAATGAGAATTAAACCTGTTGTTTTTACTCTTTTGTACTTAGATAATATAGACACCACTTTACTCAGCATTCACTGACTCTGTCTTTTCATAAAACTGTTCAGGACCAGGAGTTAAGCAGCCCGAGTTTCCAACTGTGGAGGGTACTGGGCTTAGTCGAGTCCAGACGTAGTCTTTCGTCAGCACTTTCTTTTTTTTTCTACTGTTGTAGTAAGTAATGGACACTTAGTTACTGTTCTGCTATTTCCGTTTCCTTGCCGCTTTCCGTTGTTGTTGTTATTGTTGTGGTATGTACTAAGACAGTTGTTCTATGTTCTTTATTGTTTTGTACGTTTTTTCTACTTAGTTATATTGCATGTGTGAATGTGGTTTATTTTCCTACTTTTGGTTATTTCTTGTTAGATGACTAGGTTTTGGGATTAGTTGAGGCGAGCCAATCTTGGATCCGAGAACCGGATCGTAACACCCTCCATCGTTGACCACCATCGTTGCCTCTACGAACGAGGTCACCTCCATAGGGTGCACCGCTGGCCTGCTGATGCTCATCACCCCCCTCCCCCCTCCTCTTCTCTTCTCTATTGAGGAGGGGCATCTTCAGGAGGATAAGATCATGAGAAGGACAACATGGGAGAGAGAAAACGAGGGTAAGGAACTAACCTGCAAAGCAACGTGAGTTGCCTTAATATCGGATAAGGAGGCAAACATCAATTGTCCAACCCCTTTTGTAAATAAGGGATAACCCTTTAAATCACCTCAGAAAGATTGACGTGTGATAATAGTCGATCCGTACTCAATTTATTTAAATAAAATTTCTGATCAAGAAGAAAAAAAAATCAGATAAAGATGTGCGCACCTATGTC
Organism: Thalassia testudinum; assembly: GCA_037157565.1. Taxonomy (NCBI): domain Eukaryota; kingdom Viridiplantae; phylum Streptophyta; class Magnoliopsida; order Alismatales; family Hydrocharitaceae; genus Thalassia; species Thalassia testudinum. The sequence goes on from JAZHRO010000013.1 coordinate 21,929,071, forward strand.
TCACACGAGTCTCACAGAAAACCTACTTCCTTTGCAGAATATAGAATATCTACGGGTGCGTCCATGCAAGAAAAGATCTTGTTGGCAAAAAGGAACAAAAAGGAAAAAAAAAAAAAAGGGAGAAGTAAAAAAAAAAAGTGATAAAAAAGGAAGTAGAAAAACGGATTCCTCATGAACCATGAGGACTGCGGGGAGGGGGGGGGGCTTGAAAAAAAGCTGCCTCCTCTTTTTGGTACTCTGCTTCCTCCCTCCTACTCCTTCCCTCCCTCTCCCAGCAGCAGCACCCGCATGGGAAAACACCACCACCAACCTCCGGTTCTCCCTTCCCTGCCCTCCTCCTCCCACCAGAGCTCCCGACCTCCTCTGACCCGCATGTTCTCCTCCTCCTCCTCCTCATCCACCACCGTTCCCATACGCTAATACGAACAAACCCATAAAACACTCCCACCTCTTTCCTTCGTCCCCTCTCCTGGGTACCCCTCAACACTCCTTCCTTCTTCATGGCGTCGTCGGCGGACGCCTCCTCGATGGCCCTGGACGCCCCGGCGGGCCCGCCTCTGACCGCCACCCGGTCCTCCTCGTCCAGCCCCGTGCCCATCGCGTCCGCGGCGCCTCTCGTTCCCGAGGAGGAGGCGGCGAGGGCCGTGCGGAAGAGGTACGAGGGGCTGGCGGCGGTGCGGTGCAAGGCCGTGAAGGGGAAGGGAGCGTGGTACTGGGCTCACCTCGAGCCCATCGTCTACCACAATCCGGACACCGGCCTCCCCCGCGCCGTGAAGCTCCGCTGCTCCCTCTGCGGCGCCGAGTTCTCCGCCTCCAACCCTTCCCGCACCGCCTCCGAGCACCTCAAGCGCGGCACCTGCCCCAACTTCTCCTCCTCTGCACCCCCCTCCGCCCTCGCCCTCGCCGCCGCGTCCTCCTCCCCCCGGCCCGTCTCCTCACTGCCCCCTCCCCACCACCATTGCCGGAAACGGCCCTCGCTCGAGACCAACCACCCACTTGCCATAGTGGACTACTACTCGGACGACCGGCGGCAGCGGCAGCAGCAGCACAGGGAGCAGCTGGTGCTGTCGGGGGGGAAGGAGGACCTGGAGGCCCTGGCGATGCTGGAGGACAGCGTGAAGAGGCTCAAATGCGGTGGGCCCCACGGGGCGGGGGGCGCGTCCCTCGGGAGGGCCCAGGCGGAGGTCGCCATGGCCCACCTCGCCGACTGGCTCTACGAGTCCTGCGGCGCCGTCTCCCCCTCCTCCCTCGGCCACCCGAAGCTCCGGGCCTTCCTCCGCCAGGTCGGCCTCCCCGACCCACCTCCCTCCCCCGCCGACCTCCTCCTCGGCCCCCGCCTCTCCGCCCGCCACGACGAGGCCCTCCGCGAGTCCGACGCCCGCGTCCGCGACGCACCTTTCTTCCAGCTCTCCTCTCACGGCTGGAACCCCCCCGCCTCCGGCACCGGCATGGTCACCCTCTCCCTCAACCTCCCCAATGGCACCGGCGTCTTCCAAAGAGCGGTCTTTACCGACGGAAAGTGCCCCCCCAAGCTTGCCCAGGACATCCTCTGGGAGACCATCGGCAGCGCCTGCGGGGGCGACCCCCGGAGGTGCGCTGGCATCGTCTCCACCAAGTTCAAGTCCAAGGCCCTGCGGGACCTCGAGAGGAGGAATCGGTGGATGGTGAACCTCCCCTGCCAGCTCCATGGCGTCCACGCCCTCGTCAAGGACTTGGCGCGCGAGCTCCCTCTCTTCCGCGCCACCGCCGGCAGGTGCAGGACCGTTGCCCATTTCTTCTCCACCGACCCCAATGCCTCCGGTTGCCTCCAGGAGTATGCCCTCCACGAGCAGCTCGACCGGGTTGGCGTCCTCCCAGCTTCTTTCAACTCGTTCATCCACCGTAACCGATCAATTACCGACGATGAACCTGCGAATGTGGTTCGGTTGATGGAGGATGTGATGTCCTACGCTAGAGAATTGCATCAGATTGTCGTGGACGAATCAGGATCGGGTGCAAACCGGTTCCCGGTCGATGTAGCGAAGACTGTGCTCGACGTTGGGTTCTGGAATGAGTTGGAGGCAGCATTATCGCTGGTTAAGCTCGTGAGGGAGATGGTGGCAGAGATTGATGCCGAGAGGCCGTTTGTGGGGCAGTGCCTGCCAATGTGGGATGAGCTGAGGCTCAAGGTGAAGGGTTGGTGTGCAAAGTACGATGTGGCAGAGGGCCCAGTCAAGGAAGTAGTCGAGAGGAGGTTCAGGAAAAACTACCACCCAGCTTGGTCGGCGGCGTTTGTGTTGGATCCGCTGTACTTGATGAAGGATGCCAATGGGAAGTACCTCCCACCGTTCAAGTGCCTGACGCCAGAGCAGGTGGAGGATGTGCATGGTTTGATAAGCAGGCTGGTACCCCCTGAGGAGACCCCCGTTGCACTGATGGAACTCATGAAGTGGAGGTCAGAAGGCTTGGAGAGGGACTATGCGCTGGCCGTGCAGGTTAGGCAGCACGACCCCGCAACGGGCAAGATGAAGATTGCTAACCCGCTGGGTAGCCGTCTAGTGTGGGAGTCTCACTTGAGGGAGTTCAAGTCACTTGGTAAGGTGGCAGTGAGGTTGATCTTCCTCCACGCCACCGCGTGTGGGTTCAAGTTTAACACGTCATTCTTGAGGTGGGTTGGAGGGTGGAGACGGTGGTCGACGGTGAGCTTGGAGAGGGTGCAGAAGATAGTCTTCATCGCGGCCAACGAGAAGCTGAAGCGTGGGGATTTCTTGAGCGAGGAGGAGAAGGATGCGAAGCTGTTTTGTAGTCAGGATAGCGATGTTTCTGAAGAGGACTTCATGGAGACCACTGCACCATTGTAACAATTTCCTTCCTCACCATTTGTTAGAATTGACTTGTAGCAAATATTCGATTTTTTCCCCTACCATGAGCTCTTCATTAATGTCCACTTGCTGTTTGTGCTTGCATGAGTTCTTGTTGGAGGGGGTTGTGAGAATGTTTTCGATGAGGAGAAAAACCCATTTTATTTTTCCATTAACCTGCGGCACCTCGAGCATAGGGATCTAAGGATACTTGTGCCTTTGTGCTTCTTGTACATGGAATGAAATGCTCATAAGAATTAAATGCACATAAACAGTTGGTAACTTGGCATCATCCTCTCCACAAGAAAAAAGGTAAAAAAGATGGCATCAAGATTGTTGTGATGTGCTAAAGCACTCGCTATTTCGAGAGAGTTCTCTCATGTCCCTTGCCCCATCTTTAAACCCTAGTAGCGCACTCTTGGGCACCAGTTGGGGCCCCCTCCCTCCCCCTTCGTTGCCTCTCCACCTCTTGATTGCCCTTTGATACTTTTTGTCCCTTTCAGTTGGTACTTTCTCTGTTGCATTGTGACGATGGTGGTTCTCATTGGGTTTGGGTGTGTTGGTTGCTGCTCATGACCTTGGCTATGAGTAGTGATGACGTCCCTTCCGGTGGGGCTACCACGGCTAGTCCCTCCTTGGTGATGCTGCGGCTTCTCCCCCGAGGTCTTAGGTTCGAGTGTTGTTCTCATCATGGTTGAGAGAGTTTGGCTGGCTATGGATTCATGGATGCCACCTCTGTTCACCTCGCTTCAACTTTGCCTATCCTCGACCTTTTTGTTCGTAGATTTTACTTGTTATGTTGTTTCTTGTTTGTTGTCTCTCGTCTATCCTTCATGTTGTAGGTTGCAGCATGTTGTTTCCATTTTTGTAGTCATTTGTCGGGGATATGTGTGTATGTTCACTTTTAACATGCCATTTGTCCCTCACGGCAACATCTTCGTATATTGCTTCATTCTCCTTCGGGAGCCTCGTTTGAGGCCTAGTTTATTTATTGGGTTATCCCTTCAAAATGGAGATAACCCAGTTTGGTTGCCAGGTTAGGTTAAGCTAGGTTACCAAGGGTTAACCTAGGATAACTTATCTTAGGCATGATGTGGGATAAGTTATCCTGTGGGTTAACTCTCACCATCTCATCTCACAGAAACACGCAAGCCGTGGTTATCACACTGCACAAACAGGATAACCCTGCATTCCAAATAATTATAGGTTAACCTAGCACGATAACCCTTTTGACTTCCAAATAGAAACACAAGATAGCCCTTCTAAAAATTTTTATCTCACAGAATTGTATCCCTCATCCCAAACTAGACTTGAGGGTTTACTGTTACCTGGTCCTTCTGTGCACGATGTTGGCTGAGGATATTTGAGAGGTTACAGCTTTATGGGCTTTACTATGTCATATTGTATGTTGGTTGCTATAACTTTTCCTTGTTGGGTTTTGTTCTCTTTTGTCCCTCCCCATGAATGATATTCTAGGTTTTCAAAAAAAAAAAAAAAATGTTGTGATGTCCAAAAATGATTACTAAACATAATCTGCTGGAATATTAATGTCAGACACATAGTATGGCAGGTCTCACAATTTGAGGCTATGCAAATGTCAATGTAAGTTGTCTTTGGCACATATACAATTTCGAGACTATTTGTACTCTACTACAATGGCTTGAATTGAACAAAATTACAAGGTTGAGAATCATGTTTTAATCAACTGAAATTCAACATCAATTGACTTGTTTGTCCAGCTACGTTAGAGCTGAAATGTTAGTTGAATTTTTCTATGACATGTAAATTATAAAAATTTTGGCTTTTGAAATGGTGAGTGTGTGTAATTTGTTCTCTGCATATTTTGATGGATGTCTGTATTCTGTAATATCCGTCACAATAAAGCATTAGGGTGATTCTTGTTTCTGCTTTTTGTAATTGGGATTAGTTGTAGAACTCTATTAACTAGCCTTCCAGACACTTTTCGGGAAAAAAAAAATCCCTTCCAGTACAAGGTTGAAAGAACTTCGATTGGTCCTTTCTCCTTGGCAACTCTGGCAAATGAGGATATCAGGGTCATTTGATATTGATTGCTGTAAAAATCTTTTCATTGTGGTAAGCAAAGACATTCTTTAGATGCTTTCTCATTTCTGGCAGATATTTTTTTTTTAAATTGAAGCTGCACTGACCTAAGAAGCCTTGTTCTCTGGCTACGAAAATACTAAATTATGTTTATTTTTATACGTGGGTTCCTTACTGTTGGTTGTTTAGACCTTAGAATGTTTCCAACTTACATTTTGTGCAGTTACTTCACCCCTGTTTATATCCTCGTGACCATCCTTTGGCATACATCCATACCATGATATCAATAATTAGACAACTCTTGATAATGGGCATGGAGTCTTGCAACTTGCAAGCTTTTATTTTTACCTAGCTTATAACATGCAAAAAAATTATTGGTTGTGCTGCAGTGACATTGCCTGCAACCTCATCATTGTAAAATATGGTTGGCTCTTAAAAATGACAAACTTCCATGGAACATCGAGCTTTAAATAGCTGAGATAATCTGATTCAGGGAGTTCTATCCAAATAATAGAAACCATTTCAGGTTGCAAGCCATGTTTCAAGTGAATTCGTGATGCTCTAACATCCACAATCATCTACAAGAACCGAGCTTGGGCTTGTGTTCTCGAATCAAATTTCAAAAGGACCATCCCCATGCATTGATGGATCAGGTCACTGCGAGCAGGATCTGCCACTGATTTTTCTTTTGCCCGACAAGGTTTGCATGCATCATGTTGATCCTTTGCCATTTTCCCTGAATAGTCTTTGGCTTCCTTTTGGCTGCATCCATTACCAGTACAAACATGGCAGTTGCATCTTTTTCACATCTTCCACTGTAATGCTGTTCTTATTTCCTCTTTGGACAGGAGATCAATAATTCCCCCCTTTTGTCTATTCTCAGACCTGTATCGATTCTTAATCCCTTTGCATTTTTGAAAAACATGGAATATATTTGTAACACCGTTCGAATTTGATGCTGGAAACTTTTCTTCCCATATGAAGATGGTCCCATACCTTAGCTAAATTGCAACAAATCTCAATAAAGAGCAAGAGTTCACACTTTCTCATGTTCCCCATTCTGATTGTTCTCTTAGTTGCTGTAATCCTTTCAACTAACTAAATGGTGCAAGTTCTGGATTTTATGGAGCGGACAAACTTCCTCTCCTAAATGGATCTCCATCGAACGCCAATGTAAATGGGTCGGTCATCAGTTAATTCGAAAGAGATTTAGTTTTTCTGGTTTCAAGTTCCTCACAATAGCCTAAGACTGACTTGATTTAGAACATGATTGCGACAGAGAGTGGAGAAGTTGCAGACAGTGGCATTGCATGCGTTGAAAGCATTCTATTTTTGCCGAGTACGTGCTTGAATTTTCTTGCCCTCGAATCCTCTCTTTCTCAAATTCTATGATGCATCGGTTATCACCTTAAGGAAAGGAAATAAGAACTAAAAGATAAATTGAGCTGAGAATCGTTGACCTTGTCATTTTATTGCAGGAGAAGATTCTGTTTCTGGTACCTGTTGACAATTGTTGTGAATCTGAACTTCTAGTAAGTGGAAGGGTAACAACACCCCAAGCAATCCTTTGTGGCCTTTTGTTTTATGATCAGCAAAAGAACTGTCATTATCATCTTCAGAAAAATGCGAGCCATTGCTGCCTTGAAGCTCCGGGTTGTGCTGGCTTTTTTCCTTTTATCTAAGATTCGATGATTGTTGGAAAGAGGTGCATGCTTGGCAGAGTTTTTCTCAAATGTTCTTCTCATAAAATGTAGGATTGCATAATGGAAAAACATTTTCAAAACTGAGGAAGGAGCTTCGAAAATAAAATTCTGTTTTATACATGTTGAGATTTTATACTTCGGGGATGTAACTGCAAAATGGTTGCTATCCTGAAGTTCACAGGAAAGAGCCGGATTTGGAGCCAACACTGGAACCAAGAGGATGTAAACGTGGAGGGGCATCCAAGGTGAAGTAATTCCATTTCCTATTTGCCTTTAAGGGTCCATCTGTGGATATTTGCTATTTCAATAGGAAACGCAGTTATGTATCATTGATAGGAGAGGATGCCAATCCACAGCCTCTTCATTATATGCTCTCAGAGCAGAAACCAAAGTCTAACCAAAACAAGGAAGAATTTGATGGGTGAGTTGTTGGACATAAAGCTGAAGAGCTTCAAGTTCCACTAAGTGCCCATCCCCCTACCTCACATGAGCTTAATCAAGGGTGGGCTTCTGATAGAGCAAGATGATGTTTGGTGGGAAATGGCAATTTTTATCATTTTCCCTCTCTTTTGGATTCAACAGGAACTTGAGATTCTGTTTGCGTTTGGGGGTGAAAGATGGAGGGTCTCAAAAGCAAGACACTTCTTTTTCGGGGTTTTATACATATACACCCCTGTAGACTATGATGTTCAAATTTGCTCAGATGACTTTTTTGTATTTTTGTGAAAAGATATATACTTTTAAATGAATGCCCCTCAAATTAAGTTTCTTAAGAAATGTATAAGTTTTGGTGGAAAAGATAACAAAGAGAGCAGTAAACTTTCGTTACTTCGTGTATGGTTAATTTGTAAGCTTATATTGAAGGAGGGGGTATCAGTGCAAAATTGAGTAACTTGTTAAGGACATTGGTATATATACTCACTGTATGGAAGCATAAAGTCCCTTTTTATTTTTTAAGAAATAGCCTCGTCCTTTGGTGGAAAGAACTGTACCCGCCTTATGGTGGTGACCTCATCCAAGGGATTGCGATCTTTAAGTAGTTCGCTGCTTTCAGCCTTTTAATTATATTTTTCAGCCTTTTTGCCTCCTCTTCCTTTGCTGCAGTCTTTTATTTATTATTATTATTATTATTATCGTTTTCATTGTTGTTTTTTTTTCTGCTGTAGGCAAGACGGGCCGGTGCAGACCGAGAGAAAAGCAGATCTTTTCCCGTTGTTAATGTGATAAAGCGACAGAGGTGCCCAACCAAAGGCAATGATGAAGAGGTCCCTCCCTTCTACTTGCTTTCTTAGCCACGTTTGAAATTCCCTCCTGTCCCCTTCTCTGTTAACTCGTGGGGATAACATGTATGTAATATGTAAAGGTAAGTCATCCTTTGAAAGATAAGAGACTTCCATAGTAATCAACACACACACATACCTATACGTATTTATGTACTTTGCTTAGGGTTAGTTTACCCGAAGATTAAGAAATTAATGTTAAAAAATATGAAATCGGTGTTAACTCTCATTTCTATTTTGTTGGAGAATGCGAGTTGGTTTAATGTCACATCGTAAGATGTAAACTTTGTTATGTGTGTGGTAGCCTATATATAGTCATATACTTCCCATTTATTTTTTTGAGAAGAAATACAAAGAAACACATGTTCATAGGATGCTTTTCCTGTGATTTTCTCCCCGCTCTTCGTGAATAGGGTTTCTACCTAACCCCAAGCATTTCTATTATTTTATACTTTGATATTTTTACTTTGGTATTATTTAGATCTGTCAACTTGGTGTTAGAGCATGTTTCGATCTTGGATTCATTTCTTTTTTAGATTATTATTTCAAGTTGTCATATTGTGTTCTTGGAGGTAGATTTGCCATGTTCATGGCTTCCACTTCTTGATTGAAAGGAGATCCTGATGGCCTCGTGAAAGCCCTGATGTATGGATGAGATCCCTTGCACGAGATCGTACAGGGGTGAGGAAGTTGGATAAGAGAATGTCAAGAACGACAGTGGCAAGGAGGAGGTGACGTAGTGGCAAAGGTAGCCGGTGGCACGGTGGGCCTGAAGGAGGACCCACGAGAGTTGCAGCTGTAGGGGTCCCCGGCAGAAAGGGTGTGGACAACGAGGTAGCAGTCGTCTTTCACCATCCTTGCAATCTCCTGTGCGGTCTCTGTGGATGGTGATAACTCGATGATCTCGACCTTGGCGAAGATAAAGTCGAAGTGAGTGTCCGCGAATGACGCGTTGAGGGGATCGCAACGGCGTGGTGGGGAGGTGAGGAAGTAGAAGTCACGGGAGGCGCAGGAGCGGCCGTGGATGGTGACGACGTAGACGAAAGTGGAGGATGAGGACAGAGATGAAGACGTCACAACATGTAGCGGCAGCGGCATTTGCGCCGATGCCTCCGAGGATGAGGTGGCGCTGGAGGCTCCTCGTTAAGCTCGAGGACGTGCTTGCAGGTAGGAGCAGTGGCCGTACCTCTTCGTTTGGTTCTCCTGAACCCTAAGAGAGAGAGGTTAAAAAACTAAAGGGAAAAAAATGAGGGAGATGGAAAAAAAAAAGAAAGAAAAGAAAAGAAAAGAAGAGAAAAGAAAAAGAGAGGAAAATAAAAAAATTAAAAAATGATGATTATGTTTACAAGAAGAGAGGTAGAAGCCATTATCTAACTTTTATTATTTTTCTTCTCATTATTATTTTTTTTTCCATACGAGTATGGGAAAAAGGGGAAGTGCGGAAGCTCATTATAGTCACCTCTGTTTGGGAGTTCCTTTGTTGCAGTCCTAAGGCATGATGACACTTGAGGTGACATTGGATACCACTACCACTATGGACATTGGAAGTGGTTGATTATTACATGAGAAATCAAACTCTGGAAGGTCCAAAGTTTCAAGGTCTCCAGAAAGGAAGATCCATTTTGGAGGTTCTCAGAAGAAAGGCCCAGTCGATTTTTGTGTGAGAGATATAGCTTTGATGTCTTCAGAGGAAGATCCATTTTAGGGATACTGAATGGGGAGCCACCAACACCATGTCTCTAGAGGAGAGGCCATTGTCAGAGCCAACTACAGTTCGTCTAGTAGCTCCAGCCTGTGTTCCTACCTACAAGTAAGAACCAATCAAGAGGTTATGTTCTGTTGTGTAGAGTAAATTTCTTTATGTTACAAACTGAGCATTCCATACTCCAGCTTAAGGGGGAGTGTTAGAGAATGCGAGTCAGGTTAGTGCCATATCGTAAGATGTGGACTTTGTTATGTGGGGTGACTTACAAATAGGTGTGTACCTCCACTTATTCTTTTGAGAAGGAATACAAAGAAACATATGCCCATAGGATGCTTTTCCTGTGATTTTCTCCCCACTCTTCGTCGGTGAGGCTTTCACGTAAACCCAAGCGTTTATATTGTTTTATGCTTTGTTATTTTTGCTTCCGCATTATTTAGATAGGTCAACTTGTTTAATTGTAGAGTGGTGTTAACATCAGTTTCTATTTGCATAAATTGGTGTTAAGCTGTAATGTTAACCTTTATGGTGTTTACTTGAATTGGTATTAACACCAATTTCTGGAGAATAGAGTTTGAGTGTGGGGGAGTTACGAAGTTAGCACCTGTTTTGCTAATACCCCATAGAACTGATGTTAGCAAAATGGGTGTTAACTTCCCAAAACAAGTGTTAAGATTTTGCGGATTAACCTCTCAGGTAAATGGGGCTTAACTCTCTGAAACAACGGTTAACCCTTCAAGTAAATTAGCCCTTATATTTTGTAGAAGTTAAGGGTTAGTTTGGATGGAGGGATAGATTTCATGTGATAACTTTTTTACAGATGAGTTATCCTTCATTTTTATTTGGAAGTCATAAAAATTATCCTTGTTAGTTAATCTATGACTGTTTGGAAAGTTTCTGTGTTAACCTGTGAAAATATATTGGATAACCTACAAAAATAGCTTATTCTACATCAACATCAGAATAACTTATCCTAGGTTAAGTTCTCTTAACCCGAATCAAATATCCTTCCCACCAAACAACTTAACCTAAGTTAAAATATCATTTCCACCAAACAAAATTAACCTTTATTTTGATAAATTATCCCCCTTATCAAACTCCTACGACTTGTCACCAGGTCCCTTCTTGTGAGATCTGCTATATGCACGCATGGAACATGCATGCATGCATTTATGGATTCTCTCTCTCTCTCTCTCTCTCTCTCTCTCTCGTCAAGGTTACCATCACATCGCTAATCGTTCCTTAATTGGTCAAAGATATTGGATGTGATTTTTTACGGGAGAAGAACACTAATTGGAAGGGAATAGAAGGAAAGATTGAAAAGAATTTTTTTTTTCGAATGTCATTGTAAAAACTTAGAAGATAATTGTAGTAAAATATTTGTTTTATAAATATTTAAAGTTACACTTGTAAAATGGCAATCATATTATATAAAAATGAACAGATACTTTACTACAAGGCTTTACGAGATCACAAATCAGTGCTGTTTCTCGATGGTTATGATGCAGGGCATTTTTCTTGACATAGGTGAGTTTTGGCTTTATTAGATAATAACCGTATAGATCCGTACATACATGAAAAGAAAAATGGTCGGTAGTATTATAAAAAAAAGGTCATGCATTGTAACTGTGGAAAAGTATGACTAACTTGTAATCTTCTAAGGCGTTAAAAATTAGTTGTTCATTTTACTAGCGTAGCTTTAAACATTTACATGCAAGATAAATTCTGTTATCAGTCCCTTTTAAATTCTTACAATTATTTTATTTTTTTATACCTCTTCTCTTCGGTCCATGATTAATGAAGGTACGTCAAAGTTTAGGGTTCCGTGCAATTGAGATTTAGTTGAATTTTCTTTGGTCGTGGCTTTTTCTGTATTTTATTAGTACGAATCACTGAATATCATTTTAGTGGTGCTGTCGTCATCTTACGATGTGGAGTAAACATTGGATTGCAACGATTTCATAGTGAGGGCGTCTTCTTTGATGTTTGTTTCCTTTCTTTTGTTTCGTTTATCTTGTTTTGCCCCTTATTTGGAGTTCCCTAGTCTCTCATGAGGTGAGGTGTAGTGTTCCTTATTCTTGGGACAAGAGGAGTTTGGTTGTCTTTCTCTCTTCTCCTTCAAGATTTGACATCTTTATAATCGGTTTGTTTTCGTTCAATGAAAAATCTATATTAAAAAAATAAAGGAATTTTTACGTAGATACCACAGTAAATTTTCGAAATTAATTTTGTCACTGGTTGCAACTATTACTATTAATGTCATTGAAAAGTATGACATTTTTACGAAAATACCGCTTTGGTCAAGATCCATTTGATTTAATGGACATTTGCTTCACTGTCAACCTCTTCTCCACACACACCAAGCATCGTAAGAGTTTGTTTCTCAAGTTTCGATGTTGAATCATCCTTGTCTTGATAAAACTCATCTGCAAGCTCTATTAACAGCAACAACAACAACATGAGCAATAATATGACCACTGGTAGTGGCATGAACAACAACAAGAACAATAGCAGCAGTAACAAAAAGCAACAACAACAACCGCAGTAACAAGCATCCAACACAAAAAAATTTCCTGCCAAAGACCTCAGGCCCCCATCCTAATCTCTCTCTCCCTCTTTTTCTATCTCTCTAAAATCCACCTCCTCGCCCCCTTATGTTGAAAAATCCCAAAAATCTCCCACCCAGGTCATGCCTCCCACCCTACCTCCTCCCCCAATCCTCCCCAAATCCCCTCCCTTGCCCTCCAAGATCTGATCTTTCCACCTCTCTTACCTAATCTCTCAACTTCACTCAATCCCCCTCTTGTTCTTCTTCCCATGTCCTCGGTGGCATTCGCAGCAATTTGTTGAGTGCAGGCGGCAGTGGTGGTGACGTGCAGGGCACTAATGATGTTCTTCTTGGACGAGATCACGACATTCAGGCATGGTGGATGCTTCGAGGGTTGACCCCGCACGACCAGCTCCTCTTCTAGACCTTCGACTCCTTCGCGGGACTTCTCTTTATGGACTCCTTTGTACATGACAGGGACTTCCAAGGGTTCTTCATGAGGGGATACGTTCTCCTCCATGCCTCCATGGCCCTCTGGCATGTCTACTTCGAGAGGAGGGTCGAGGAACTCTCCTGCGACTGGCCCAGGTTGGGGAGGCGGAGCCGAAGGAGGCATGGGGAGGTGGTGTTAGAGAATGTGAGATCGACCCACTTGGCCTTCGCAACCATCGTCTCTAAGTTTTCCCTCGTTGACCTCGTCGGTCGCTACCTAACCCTCCAGGTCGAGTGGAAGGAGGAAGGAGAAAGAGGAAGAAGATGATCGATCTTTAACAAATCTCATCCATTCGATCAATCTCTAAAGATGGATTAAATCACCACAGTCTATTTTCTTCAATATTAACGCTTTTAATTTAACTTAAGTTAACTTTTCCATAATCCTAGTTAGTGAACTAATGGAGGGATAATAGGATGGCATTTATGTTAACAACGTAAGTTATACAATGACATTAATAGCAATAGTTACAATCCAGTAATATAAAATTAATTTCAAATACTTACGATTTTTTTAAAAAAGAAATTATTTAGATACTTGGGATCAGTTCGCGACAAATATTGCCTGAACTCATCGGATATATATGCAACAATTTTGGACTCCGAGACGACAGGCTGTCCAGGGAAAAAATACAAGGGGGCTACTTCTCGTATTCAACATTTTCCTCCTATGAAAAGATAGTGTTAGTCGAGAGGGAAAGGAGGAGCCATTTTAGTTTCATAGGCCATCCTATTGGTCAGGGAAACAGCAAATTAACCTTGCACCTGGTAAAACATATAATATATGGACAGGAGAGGACCATCCATCAAAGCTCGCGATCTACGCATTTACCAGGACAGTATGACTTGGTAGGTTTCTTATCCAATTGTTACACGTCTTCAACTCATAAGGTGACTTGAGTTTATCAGATACAAGACATTGCTACAACCAACCTGTGCTCGCACAGCACAAACTATAACGAAAGACCCCCACCCATGCACCCCTTTCACAAGTTTCATTAACGCACGAATGATTTCGTTACACGCATGCATCATCAGCATTGGATTCTTGTTCGAGTGGAGGCGTAGATTCCACTCCTTAGAATTGTGCTTAGTGTCAGATAAACAGCACACGGATTCTGTTGCTCCTCTGTTCTTCGCATCCCGCAGCCCATCCCATCTCAATCAACTGGTGAATAGTTGCCACTATTAGCTCCTCCATCTCCTGACACCGAAGCACCTTCCTCGCCCAAACGCCCTCGCTATAGCAACAAGGGCGGTTGAAGGAGATGGTGTTCTGTCGTTTCCTCTGAAGTCTCGAAGTAAATAATTGGTCAGTCCATGCAACGAGCAGTAAGCGGACGCTTTCATGGTGCAAGCAGCGCACATGCAGACCACTAAGTTGCGATGTAGCCTTTGGCCCAAGTAAATTTGTACTCGTGGATGGTCAATTATATAAAATTAAAATATAATATAACCTACAGAGGGCACGGCACAAGTGTACTTGGATCTACAGCAAGAATTTTTTCATGTAAAAATCAATACCTAAGTATCCAGAGTCTAAGGTTTTACTCGCTAGGCTGGACTGATCGATTCATTAAATGTAACACTTGAATGAAGATGGTATAATCTCTTACGGTACCATTTCTCTTTTTTCACGTGGAAGAAGATAAAAGAAAACTCTGGGAATTACAAACAAAAAAGATTTAAATATTGATCTCATGGAACCCCAAATGAATTAAATAACAAATGGAGTTTTTTTTTTGTAGCAGCCGACTGAGCACTAAAGCATGAGAAAGTGTAGTAGTAGGAATGCTTTTTCTCTCATAGATTTCTTTTGGAAGCTGTTTGTTGGGAAAATTACCAAAGGGTCCTATTTATAGTTAAAAAAGGATTATATTAGAAAATAATTCAAACATGTTTGATCAATGAAAAATTACATATTAGTCGATCAATTTTATCCTTGGTCAAATAAAATATTAATTTAGTTGATTAATGGTTGGTCGATCAAGTTAGTTAGTTGATCATTTATTTATTTTGATGGTTCAAATTTATGATAAATTTTATTTGTAGAGAAGATGTTTTGAGTATCAATGGTGTGAATAAATTATTTGAGGTTGTGTACATGAATTATAGATTCAATAAAAATAAAATATTATGATAAACTCAAGTAGATTATTGTTATCTTGTCTCATCACAAAAGGATCGAATATCCAAGTCCGTGTACATAAAAGATTAGTCAGCAATGTACTTTCGTTCCACCAAAATAGAGGTTTCAACTAACATAAAGTTTGGTGAACTATTAGCTTTTGATTTGGATAATTGCAACCACCTCTCCAAAAGAAGAAAAAAAAAATGATGGTATGGGAGAGTATTTTGAGACCCATGGAAACTCACGTATGTATATTAACTAATATAGGTGTGAATCAATCGGATCCTATCCAACTTTTACTTGAAATAAAGGAGACACCTTGTAATAAAGGATTCAAAAGACTTTTCAAGAGTAGGGTACTCAAGCTTAATAGATTTGGTTTGGGATTGTCACGATTAGGACTCACAAACTAAGCTTTATTAGCTATTGAGATAAATTTGAATGATGGTCCAAGTTCCATAAATTATCAAGCTGAATCCAAACTAAGTTGGGCGTGATTCGAGAATGGCTTAAACTAGATATATAGATGCATAGATATATTATATATTAATAAATAAAAGTAAAAAGATATATTTTCTTGGAAACTTTAATCACTCTCCTCTTTCCTTCCTCTTCCACCATTTGATCCTTACCCTTAGTCTCTGTCTCACCACCACAAACACTCTATTTCGTAATATTATTTTTGTGTTACCCTTATGTTGTAACGTGCAACACTATTTTATTGACTGTAACGTCTGACATTTTATAGATTTTATTTACTTATTAGATGTAATTTTTGTATTTTTTGCATTTTGTTTACCATGCTCTTATACTTTCCTAGCTGAGGCTTCGAGAGTAGGTGCTACCAGAGAGTAGTTAGCTAATTTGGATTTGCAAATCATTATAGAAAACTTATAGGTATGATTTGAGAAGGGGAAAGTAGGCTTCTTCATTTGCCATTGTTCTTTTGAGCACCCAAATTTGACCTCCCCTTTGCTTGAAGATCATTTATGGTTGCTGCTTCTGCATAAAAATCCCATCTTCCCTTTATACATCAAGATGATTTAAACAAAGGTTAAGTGTTGTAATATTTTGATTAGTCAGTGATAGGTTGTATAGGCTCGAGTTAGGCATCTGGTTGCTTCAATTAAAATGATTTGGAAGGTGCCTTGTATATATCCAAAATCTATCAATAAAAGAGATATATAGTCAAATCCTACTAGATAATCAAGTACGAGCATGAGCCTAAGAAGTTCAAAATTATTACTCATTGGACTTAACAATAGGCTCGATAATAGCCTTGAGCCCAAATAGGTTGAGTCTAAACACGACCTCTCAATAGTTATCGAGCTTGTGTTGAGTGCAATCTAGCTTGGCCTTATTGAGCTTATGCCCAAAAAGGGATGAGATCAACTCATTAGGTTTGATGGACAACCCTACTCAAGAGTAGTCCACATCAAAAGAGAACGGTGCATAAAGAACTCTTAGGTGTACAAGATTCCACCCATGCATATTAGAAGGTTGCGAAAGGCTCAAAAAGGAAAATGAATGGAAGATTTTATTGGTTGTTATGCTATAAGAGGTGCTATAGGATTTCAAGAGATCTAAATGCATTGAGTGTCATAAACTGACAATTAACTAACCAAATCACCAACTTGTATTGTTAGTTCCCCATCAAGCTTGACCCTTCTCCTATTCCATATTTAGAATGCAACTTTCCAACTTCAAACACTTCTTATTTAGCTTCATGTTGTTCGAAATAAGCTTTTCTAATGTTTTGGTGTTTTCAAAATAAATGTTCATAATTTTTTTTGTATAAGTTAACATGTATGTAGGTTAGCAAAATAGTATGGAGGCCAAGCAAGTTTAAGGCAAGATGCAAAATGAAAGCAAAAGGGAAACCAACAAGAAGATGAAGGTGGAGGCAAAAAAACTCAGCAATAAAGCTAAAAGTTTTCGAGATCAAGATCGTGATCAAGACCTTACTTAGATTAGGATTTTCTTTGGTGTTTTAGTAATTTTGTTAGCTTCCAAAAAGCCCTTAAAACTAGCCTAATGATGTCCTAAAATACCTGAAATGACCCATTACCTTTTTAGTCAGTTAAGACGTTTGAAGCTTCAGTCAGATGTCCGTCCAAACGTCTGGACATAGGCCTGAACGTCTGAAAGCAGGAAAAATTGAGACTTATTTTTCCTTCGCACGCGCGCGGCACGCGAACGTTCTCTCTCTCCTATCGCCTTTCACCCAAAACCCTAACACCCAACCCTGTTTAAACCCCCTCTCCTCACCACCCTCACCCCTCACCACCAGCCATCGCTACCTCCCTGTCCGGACACCCCTGTGTAGCCGCGGCAAGGAGCGAGGCCGAGCAAGGATCGGCGAGGGAGAGCGAGAGAGAGAGGGTGAGTGAGAGGAAACGAGAAGGAGAAAGAGGAAGAGCATGAGAAAGGAGGACCAAGGTCAGTGGACCTTCGGGGAGCTCGTGTGGAGTCGGAGAGCCTCACGCGAAGCTCGAGGAAGCTTCGACAGGAGCTCAGCGGAGCTTGGTGGAGCTCACGCGGCCGGCGGTAGGCACGCACGCGAGGGGAGGCGGCCTCCCGGCTCGCTGCAGCTGCTGAAGTTGCTGCAGTGCGTTGCGGATGACGCTATGAGGAGAGCAGCGTCGCAGAGGAGGTTCTAGTACTAGAAAATTTCTAGTATCAGACATCTGGTGCATCGACCAAACATCCGTAGCGGCAACAGGACTCCTGAGGCTGGAGCCGGACGTCTGAAAGCACGTTGGGCGCTAAGTTAAGTCGTGCTGCACGAGATCCGCCCATGCAGACTCATGTAAGAGCTAAAAATGGGATCTGTGCTCTGCACGCTGGTGCAGAGCATCAGGAAGGAGTGGGGTGTGCACTTCGAGGTGATTTTTGGACGTCTGATCGCATCGGCAGATGTTCGAAGGTACTTTCAGATGATCAGAGGCATAGTCCGAAGTCTGGAACTTCCTTTAGACGGTCACGAAGGGATCCGGACGTTTGAGGAACCCACAGGAGACACAGGGTAAGATCTGACGTCTTTTAAAACGTCTGGGACTCTGATTTTGGACAGTAACTGTGTTTTTCACCCATTTAAGGCCCAAACGGAATTAGATTTGCGCAAATGAAGTACCACTGTTTTCCACTAGAGTTTTTCTATGTGTTAGTGTTGAGTACCTACTGTTTTTGACCTGTCTGATGTAAATTAGTCGTTGGTACAGGTTACCAGCCGGTGGCGTGTTCAGGGCCTGTAGAGATGACGAGATCTGCGGTGCAGGTCCCATTCCTCTCGTGATACCTGGTAGAGTGGTTTAATTCAGTTGTTAATATTTAAATAAAAACGTGCTTATTTAGAGTAGTAGGATCGAACTCTAAGATGTGGAATGAACCTTAAGGTAAAAATGTATGACCCTGTTTTGAGCTATATTGTTTACTTGAGTGCTTGTTAAAATAAATTGCTAGAAATGGTTTTAGTGTAATGGTGAGATACTGTTTTAGACATGAAAACACAAGCTGCCTGTATGTGATTAAAAATTGAGAATTGGATAGTGTGATCCGGATATTGATAAATGAGATGAATGTGAGCATGAACCCTACGGGAAATTAGGAGTAGAACTCCTGTATATGAAAGGAATTTGGTGTGTAGATGGGAAGTGAGTTGGCCCTTGTATACACGGTACCGAGGAGAGCGATTGTCCCTTTTTGTGTAGAGGGTGAGCCAGCCACCCCTTGGGTTGAGACTTGGGGTAGGTATGGTCACTCTACACCTACTCTTGTTTGGCCCTCGCGTACGTAGTACCGAGGTGTGCTACTAGTGTAGGGAGGGAGCTAGCCGTCGCACGGGACTCGAGGTTAGGACTAGCTAACCTACACCGACTTTTAGGCCCTTTGGGCAAACCAGGGTAGTTGGACGAGAGTACGCAGACTGCGGAGAGGCGAGACCCCTGTTTGGTTCTGAGGGGCAAGGCCCCTGTTCTGAGAGGGTAAGGTCCTACACTGTTCCGTGCTGTACTTTAGGCGTACCCGCTAGCAGAAACGATTGACCGCGTGTCAGTGCGACGTAGCTACCCGTGCGCTTATCACGCGTGCCGTAGTCACCGTTATGTCACGACAGTATCCTCAGGGTGGTTGATTGGGTGTAAGACTACCGCGGGGTGTAATTTCCTAGTTGGAGGGGGTGAGATATAAAGTGCAGAAATAAAATAGACAATCTAACAAAATTAAGTAATCACACAATAGGCACAAGCATTTTTAGGTGGAAACCAAAATCAGGTGAAAACCACCACCTAACCCTCTCGAGTTAGGATTTCCCGATCGACTTAGTTGATCAAATCCACTAAACCTAGTCACCTGAACGAGGGTGACTGAATCTTAATTACAACCACACTACTTAGACCGAGGGTAGTGTACCTCAAAACCCCTTCTTTTTACAAGAGGATTTTGTCTCGCGAAGGAGACGGAAATTTGCAGAGCAAATACCCATCCAAGGACAATAAAATGTACAACAATCTTATAGAACCATAAATATTTAAGTCTAGCTTCTATAGGAGTTAGGAAACTTCCCTTTGGTGGAAGTGCGTCGATGTGGCGACGTGGATGCGTGAACCACGCTTTGGCACAACAACGCTCTCGTAACGTCAACGGGAGAGTAGGTGCACAGCAAGACGAAGCTTTTAGGTGTGAAGTGAGTGCTTGTAGAGCTAGAGCTTCTTCTATTTGATCTTTTACTTCTTTTTGACACAAGAGAGTGGAAATATTCTTGCAAGGTGTGTCTTGGGTGAGTCTTACAAGCCAAGGGGTCCTCCTCTATTTATAGAGGGCCTAGGAAAGCTTTGGAAGGCCTTGGAAGGCTTCCATAGTGGTTGGGTGCAAATCCAAAGAGAATCAAGCCATAATCAGAATTAATCATGATTCTGACAGGGTTATTAGGCGTCTGGTCCTGGCATCAGACGTCTGGAAAACCTGTTTAAGACGTTTAGGAACTAAGTCAGACGTCTGATTCTAGGCGGGTTTCCTTCCTGATTTGAATCAGACTTAAACAGGGTTCTAGTGTTTGTCCATCAGACGACACAGGACGTCTGACACTAGGTCTGGACGTCTGGAAACCTATTATTATGCGAAAATGGATTCCCAAGAAAGTACATTGGCTAGAAAATCTCTGAAGGAAGATTTTGGGTCAGCTGAGGCAAAACGGTCATGTATCAGACGTCTAGGGTCCTCTACGGACGTCTGATACGAGGCTAACGGTCATTTCCTTAATGTTTACAAAGGCAGCCAACGTTCCACTAATTGGATGTCTGGCAAAGGGATCAGACGTCTGCTAAGATATCTGGACTAAGGTCTGGATGACTGATTTTAACAGATAGAACCTACTAAGTCTAGCCTAGATGGTTTGGACGTCCGATCAAACAATCAAACGTCTTAAAAGTTAATATCAGACGTCTGATTTTCAGATTAGATGTCTGATAAGGTTGTTTGAACCCTATTTTGATTTTCTAAGTTCTTTACATAAAACATAAGTATTCTAGGGTAGTGCAGGTCTTCTTAGGACTACTTTAAGGGTTCTTTGAGGCTCTTTAACATAAAATCTAAGATAAAAATAAAGAGCAAAACAAAGAAACAAAATTATATAAAACAAGATAAAATAAAATCTATCATATTTTTCATCTCCTTCCTTTTTCAAGCTTTCGCTCCTCGCGAAGCTTGTTCGTCTCTGTCTAGTTCCTCCAATCCGCCATAGATGTGAGCTAGAACTCCGTCTAAACACTTGTCTCTATTTGCAATTTGACTTGAAAACTAGAACTCAAATGCAAATGTTAAAAGACACGTATTTTGTTATCATCAAAATAAACGATCGTGGTACTCTAGCACAAACACGGGGGACTCTCCCGGCCAGGAGAACACCAAGTGTACCTTCTACTCCAGGGAAAAGACTACAAGCAAGATTGTTCCCACGAGGAACAAGCAAGATCAAGAAATACTTGGATCCTTTGTGAAATAAATGAACCAGAAATACATAAAAGAGATAAATAGAAATGAAAATAAAGCCTGATTACTTGTTTTACCTTACTTGCACATAATTAATGTAAACACCACTCTACTCAACATTCGTTGACTCTGTCTTTTCGTAACCCTATTTAGGACTAGGAGTTAAGCAGCTCGAGTTCCCGGCTACAAAGTGTGTTGGGCCCAACCGAGCCTAACCGTAGTAGTTTCTTTCCAGCCTTTTTGTTTCTGCCGTTGTAGTGAGTAATAGATATCTATTTTTACTTTTTCTGTTACTTTCTGTCTTCTTTTGTGCTGTGTTGTGATGATATGTATTACTATTTTGAAACTGTTTGCTCTACTTTCTTTTATTGTTTCACTTTTTCTTCTACTTAGTTATAATGCATGTGGTTTATTTCATAGTTTTGATTATTTCTCGTTGGACGACTAGGTCTTAGGGTTAGTCGAGGTGAGTCGGTATCAGATCATGTAGGAATTTAGGAACCGAGTCGTAACAATACCGTAAAAGAACTAAGTGAAAAGAGTTTAAAGATGACTTAAAATCAATTTTATAAGTTTCAAAAAGAAATCATTATGTAAAGCTACAAAGTTTTTGTCTAGGTACATATGTCCTGGTACAAAAAATTTGCACTAGTACTACAAGTGACTTACAACTTTTGATTAAGGTTAGAACAAGGTCAAAATAGTGAGTCTCTTATACTAGTATACCTTCTTTTGCATCGGTATAAGAACTCAAATTAACCTAAAGTATATGTATTTTATATTAGTACACATGAATCTATATTAGTACATGTGATTGTTGGAGCAAATCTAATTTTTTCATTTCTGGATGGATTTAAGAATTGATCTATTTCTTATTTGTTTCTAGTAGCTAATATTCGCTCCCGAGCCTACGAAAACCTATAAATAAGACCTTTTGTTATCCTTCTAATATACAAAAATAATATACTATCATATATACTTAAAGATGGAGACTTTACATGCTCAAATTTTCATTCTCTTTCAAGCTAGGCATTACCTCTACTTGAGCTAAATTTGCTTATAAACATCTCTTGGAGTCTTAAGGATATTTTATGAATGTTTGAATTTGCTCTATATTGTGTCAATCATTGTATTTCTTATTTTGTCATTTATACTTGGGTGAGACAACATGATAATCATCTCAAATTGTGTTGGGTTAAGGTGATTTGGTATTTACCTTAGGGTTTTGTATTGGATTTAGATAGCCCATTAACTATCTCGTATTAGCGGATTTTAATTAGTACAGGTTGCTTGGGAAAATTTTAATTTTAGGAGCTTAGATAGTGATTTTTATTTAAAAGAATTTTCCACTACAAATATTGTGTACATTGTATGATTGCTTTTAATTTTTTTATTTTTAAATAATGGTATGCATTTTACTCTTGCTCTTGTTATTGTTGCTAAGTAAAATCGACACATGGCTCTCAACCCATGCCTGCCAAGATAAAGTAGCAATAACTAAATCCTTTTGACTTTATTATTATATTTTAAAATTAAAGGTTAACAGCTACGGAACTAACTATCATGCACGCTACTTTGCTTATTCCAAAGAAACACATCCTTTTATTCACCTGTATACGTGCACTCTTCATTAATGATGTGCGGGTGCAAGTATGATAGAGGATGTGCGTCATTTGGATATAAAGCATTCCTTAATAAAATACTTGTCCCTACTTCTGGCAACAGGAGATAAAAGGGTAACAGTAATACTATGACATCAATGTTGCAACCCAATACTTCTTTAGTATTTATGCTTTAACATAGCAATATTGGAACATTAATGCTATAATACTAATACTATGAATCATAGCACTGCCTATATTGATGCTACACTCCTCGTGGATATTATAGCATGAATGATAGTGCCAGCGATCATCGTTAAGGAGGTAAATTGATATGTATTTAGTGTTGTCAAGAAAGCTTTAGAGATGAGCGCTTCACTTAACATCTTCCTTAGCAGGTATCAAGTGTAGCTAAGGAAGACATTCCCCTGGAATCAGGTCATATTAGATTTTAATTGTGCTTCACAATCAGCTTGTTGATTTTAGTTTGGATTCATATGGATCTTCTTGTGGAGTTTCTAAGTGAATCTAAGAAGTGTGTGAGCTTAGAGAATTGGTCACTCGATCACTTCCTCTATCTTTAATTCCTTGGCAAAAGTTCTTTAACACCAACCGATGAAGCCCTCAAACATACGGAACACCTGAGTTTTGAGATTGAAGCTTCTCCCTTTGCAAAGCTATAAAGCAGATTTCAAAGTTTTAAGGGCCCATTCGTATTGTTGGTTGTTCACCGTTTATTAGATATAAGAACTAGACCTTGATTTTGCCTAAACCTCAAGTTGGGACAATCTTTGAGTTTGAGATCAAAATGAGTGGGTCTTGTATCTTCATCCCTCACCGATCCCCATGTTGTGCCTTCCTCGACTAAGCATCACCACCGTATCAACCTGCGTTCAAAGTAAACATCAACGAGTAATATCCCTTGTTTGTAATATTTGAACTCAAGTTTCTTATCTCTCTTTCGTAAACTCGAGTTTTAATTAGTTTATCCCATTTTTATTTCATTCCTTCCAAACGTAGCTTTACTGCCTGTCGCAATAATCTCTTTGAACGGGAAAGAGGGGGGTGTGGGGTGGTGTGTGACGTGGCTGGTCATCACGTGCGGGTGACCACATCTCACGTGGATCCCACTCTCATCTCAAGGACATCTCCCGTACCGTTGGAGCAGCTTTCTCGTCCCCACCACCCGATCTCTTTCCCACATGCATCGATTCCCTGCAAGAAATATAGATGTTTGCGCTAAGTATTTGTCCGCTGGTTAAAGGAATTATCGCTAGATTAGATGACGTATCCCTTCGATCTCTAATTGTGAAATTTTTCCACGATTTCAAGTTGTCGGTTGTTTACACTAGACTATATTTGATAGGCCGATTAAGATATTTAATCTGCATTTGTTTATCATTTAATTTATCACCCATTTACTTCAAATTAAGAGAATTTAATCGGACGTAAATTAATTGATCCTTCCCCTCGAAATAACCTAAACTTTAAAGTGTTAAAATTCATTTATTTTATCATTTTTTTCTACTTTGTTCACTGTTTTATATTTATTACATAAATTTATTTCTCTTGCCAGGCACCACCTTAAAATAGTGTCGTAACTTCTACCATCCGGTGGTTTTTCAACGAAGAGATAAATGTCAGTGAAAATATATTGAATTATTTTTAATATGTAATCTTGAAAATATGATTTCCATTATTTGTTGATTATCCTTTAGGTTTAATTTACGACATAAGTTAGCTAATTTGTATTAGTAGAGTTGTAACAAAGGTTAATTCTTATTTCTGTTTATTTGTAAACAGGGGTTAACCCCTCTTTATGTTTACTGAATGGTGGTTAGGAAAAGAGTTAACATGGTGATGAGCAAGAAAATTATTGCGAAAGTTTGAGTTTGGAAAAATCAAGTAAGTCCCGAGTTGAACGCAGAGAGTCGAATGTTTGATTAAAAATCATGTTTGAAATTATTTTCATGAAGAAGAGTAGCTGATTGAAATTAATCTAAACAAGCTAAACTACTTAAAGAATAAACAATAGAAGAAAGAGAGAGAATAATACAAAGAAAGACAAAATTAAAAAGAGAGAATGAACAAGTATTTCATAATCATAGAGTTATATTCATTACATTTACTTGCAAGATTAAAACTACACTAGAAAAGTGGTAAAAAGATAGAGATGAGAAAATCCTCCTCAACGGCTGCTTGGAGGATGAGCTACGTTGACGAAATACCCGAAAGAGGGTGATGAGATGTTGAATGAGGGAGAACGGCTTGGAGGACGGAGGACAAAATAGGGTGGCATCGCAGTGGGATCCGCTGCTTGAATGTGATGAGAAGACAACCACAACATGCTCCACAAAGGGAGTGAGAAGATGCACAAAACTATTTTACTCTAGCTCTAGTGGAGCATCTTAGGTATGGGACCAACTCTTAAAGCTTATGAAGAGGTGAGAGGAGAAGAGAAATGGATGAAGAAAAAGTGAAGGGGAGATGACTATTTATAGGTGTGATCATGGGGGCAAAAGGGTCTTTTTAAGGGTTTTAAAATAAATGTAGGGCCTTCAGTGACATTTATGCACGTCGCTAAAGGCCGGATGTTGCTAATGAGTGCGTCAAAGGATAGTCACCCATCTCTGATTTGACGCTTCACATCGCGCCACGTTAGGCGCCTCCTCGCCTTCAAACGTTTCTCAACGTGCAAAGGGTTACGCATTCTCTGCTGCTCGATCCACATCGAACGATTTAGATCCATGCTCATTGTGCCTTCAGGTCGCGTGCTTGGCGTGTCTGATTGCATGTTATCACACGTGTGGATGAAGGCTGCTCATCCGTGCAACCATGTGGCCGTCGCCGCTGCAACTCGATTGCCATCCAGTGGACGAATTTCGCCCACACTTAACTTTAGCAGATTTAATCTGCGAACTGTGCCTCGATCGCGAGTCGCGTGGTTTGGATAGGGCACTCGCCCAACGCGCTACGCCTCTCACTGTGTTGAGTTTTGGTTTTAAAATGCAAGAGATCACAACCGTTGGATGGCGATCCAACGGTCAAGATCTGATGGCACACTTCTCTTCACGTGATGCTAGGGACGACGTGGCCTCTTGGTGACAGTTGGATTTAAATCCAACGACCGAGATCTCGCGAGCGTGGACGAAGGAGAAGGCCGATGGTTGTGGGCGGCTCAAATGACGCCACGTGGCATCATTTGAGCCGTCATCTTCTGTTGCTCATAGGAGCTGCCACGGATGTTGGATTGGGTCGATTTTCACGTTGTTGGACTGCGATCATCAATCTGAACTCATCCGTGTGGTTAGATTTGTCTTCTGGAGTCTGAATTTTCAGCACCTTGCCCCTCGAATTTTAATTTTTCTCGGACTACATCTAATGCTAAAGAGGTTCGATTGGGGTGATCTCGAAGGCATTAGACTTCAATTGTCGCCCTTTGAGGCTTAGATAAATATCGCCCTGTCTCCTAACCACAAAAGAGACGAATTACTATACAATTTGTACAAATTAACCTAAATGCATGATGATGCATGTTATCCAATATTTATAATGTATGAATGTAATTATACACCTAAGAACATGTATAAATAGATAGTTTATGTGAAATAAATGTGTCTACATCACATCGGGGTGTTTACTTGAGAATGGTGGTTAGAATGGGAGTTAAGATGGCAAAAGATGTGTTTACCCTTGAATGGTAGTTAAGTTAGTTGAGGTAGTTTATTTGTTTAAATAAATTAAACAAGTATGCATACTAGTAGGAAATGATTAATTAAATTATGATAAATCAGCATTCAACATTTGGTCATTATCCATAAATCAAGCAAAGAAAGGAGAGGACAAAAATCTAAATGGTTAATTGGGATGAGTAATTACATGGACATATCAATTTGACCATATAAGTCATTTGTTCATACAACTCGATAGGTAAGATTGGATTTTATCTTTACAAATAACAAATTCATGCAAGAAAACTTCGATGAAATTCTTTCACATGATGCATGTAACACCCCAAAATCTAGGTTATGAGTCATTTTAGGGTGGTTCGAATCAATTTGAACCTGGAAATTTGGTTGTGGTTCGGTGTTGGTGTCAGCGCCTCCTTAAATTACCAAAAAATGTGTATTTCTAGTCAATCCCTATCTAAATGATGTCAAAAGACTGCTATATGTGGTACCATTGGATTCTCTTGTCGCAAGCTTTCTGACGACGCTTGTTTTGCATGAATCCAAGGTGTATAGCTTTAGTTATGGCCAAAACAAGTCAACAAGGACCTAAATGTAAGGTGGACCCAACCCTAGTGGTATTTTGGGTATCTCACCCTACTAAACCTATTTGCAACAACCTTAAGGCCTATATGAGGATCCCTGTGGGTCCTTGGGTCGTCATTAAGCTCTAAACCTCTTAATTAAGAGAGGAAAAGAGAGGGAACACCTTGAGACTTTCCTTTTCAAAAATTTTAAAAATTATTTTCAATGACCTAAGTGTGATTCCAAAAATTACAGGATTCCCAACGCATTTTTTGCAAAACGCAGTGGTGGCGCGGATTGCGTGCAACAATTGGCTGACTCATGGCGCGGCGAAGGGCTTGGGGGCATTGGCAGGTGACGTGTGGCAAGCGGGTTGTGTGCACACGTGACTTTGCGCGTAGCATTGAGTGGAGGGTGCAAGCGCAACGATTGTCGATGTGTGGCAAGGCTCGACGGTTGCAGTCGGGCGTGCGATGATCCATGGGCACGATCGAGGGTGAATCGTTGCGCGACATGTGTTGCGGACACGTAGGCGTGGACCGATAGGTTGATCTAGTTGAATCGGTTTGTTCAAGACGCCTCATGTTGTTTCATCTGGTTCGAGGCCTTCTCAACCTCGGAATTCGAAAAATAAGATACCGATGGAATTGTATCGACGCATACTACGTATTGGCATGATTTATTTTCATTTTTGAGTACTTTATCATTAGTGATAAATCAGAAACGTGATTAAGTGTCTCTGACCTTGTTGTTGGTCCGTTTGAATAGTTCTTGCCCTGGTGTGTGCGTAGATTTTGAGGCGGGTGCGAAGATTGACCCCCAGGTTCTGTGTGCACAGTTCAGACTCACTGTGACCCTCCGATGGTGTTAGGTAGAGTAGTCTACCTTTCCTTCAATTCAGTTCTATTTTTGGGTACCTGTGGACTCAGCTTGTGTGATTTTTCGTGCGTACCGCCTTGGTTGGTGTGTAATTCTTCCTTTTGCTGAGTTTGGAATTCTCTGGTGCTTTTCCTTGATTTATGGGCACATGAATATTGTGAAAATAATTAAAAATTGATAATCACTTGTACCTTGTCATCTCATGTATGAAACAAGATGTGTTTGTTGTAAAACAAGTTCTGTGGTGTTCTTTACTAGATGAATAATATGGGACCACTGTCATGAATTGAAAACTATCTGTAAATGGATAGGTTGGGAGATAATCAGGATAATTGTTAATTTTGGAATTTGTAATATAAAATTTCTAAGGATTTTCTGATTTGACGAAAATGAGAGAAATTAAAAGGATGAGAGAATTGATTTTAGCCCTGCCACTCGTCGGATTTTGGTTGCAGCTTTGGTCATTCAAACTGGTTTCAGCGCTGGTTTGTGGAGTTGCTGACCTCCCTATGACTCTTTGGTTAGGGTTAGCGGCCAACTGGGATAGCGAGATGCGTGGCTCGAGGTTTGGTTCTTTCTCGACCAGAGGGTAGGTCATTTGCTGTCTGTGGTTCAGCGTACGAAGTGCTTGTACGTGTTCATGCTACACGACATAGTCGCCACCTCTTTCTGCAAAGACCCCAGGGTGACGGAGAGCGGTGACTTGATGGATATAAGCCGTCTTCTCGGCAAGGAAGGTGGCTTATACCGATTTTGCATCGTAGGAAGTTACACAAAATTGTCTCGTGTCCTGAGACGTCGATTGATAAATTGAGAACTGTAATAATATGGGCAGATTACATAAAAGAAATTGGATATGGAATAGATTACAAATGGGTAAACTTTCAGAATGGTTTCCTTTTTGCTATACTTTTGTTATCATTGTTACCTGCCTAGCTACTCTACTCTATTTAGCTTTTACTGACGTATTTTTGGGTTTTATACTCAGGTATATTGTGGTAGTTTGCAATATGACTTTCATTGCACATCTCTTTGGATTATATATTGCTGTAGATCTCTGGTTAGTATTAAAATTTTGTTCATTTCATTGATGCAATATGATTAGTTTGTTTGGCCATGTTTATTGTTACGGCCCGGTTCCCAGATCCCTACATGACTTTAAACCGGCTCGCCTTGACTAATCCCAAGACCTAGTCGTCCAACAAGAAATAACTAAAAGCAGGAAAATAAACCATATTCACACATGCAATATAACTAAGCAAAAGGGAAGAACGAAACAGTAAACAAAAGTAAACAACTGTCTCAAATTAGTACATGCCACCACAAGAACAATAGCGGAAAGCAAGCAGAAGGTAACAGAAATAATAGCTCAAGGGTCCAGTACTCACAACTACATCAAGAACTAAAGAGCTGGAGAGAACAACAACTACGGCTAGGCTCGGCTAGGCCCAGCTCCCTCTGCAGCCGAAAACTCGGGCTGCTCAACTCCTGGTCCTGAACAGGGTTACGAAAAGACTGCTAAGACCCACGACATCAAACGTTTCTAAGACGTCTGGGAGTTGGTCCAGACGTCTGGATGCCTTCCCAGACGTTTGGAATTTAATTTTTGCGGTGTACGATTGCAAGTCTGCGCGTGTGCGCACGCAGACTGAACCCGCCGCCCAATTTTATTCTCTCTCTTCCCTCATCGTCCTGCAGACACCTTTCCCCACCCTGCTAGGCCTTCAAATACCCTTCCCTCTCCCTCACCCATTTTACCCCACCGTCCCCTCCTTCTTCCAGCTTGAGCGCGAGTGAGAGAGAGAGAGAGGGCAGCAGTTGCTGCCGGGTGTGCACGGGGTGGAGGAGGTGCAACGAGAGGGAGAAGAGGTGGAGCACGTGAGGAAGGGAGAGCGAGCTCGTCAGAGCAGCCTAGGGTCGGCCAGCGGGCGCGCAGTGGGAGCGTGGTGCTGGGGAGGTTACTTCGGTGTTGCTGCAGCTCAGGCAGCAAGAGGGCGCGGCGCGGTGCGACCGTGCGTAGCAGGAGGAAGGTGTGGAGGTTCTGATTATGGAAAACATTCCCAGAATCAGACGTCTGGACCTACGTCTAGACGATGCGAGAGACGTTTGGAGGAAGATCCAGACATTTGAAAGGTATGATACTCTCATCTTTCTCCTTCTCGCGGGTATGGCCATGCAGGCCATTCCGCCGAAGGTTTTGCCTCATTGCTGTGTTGAGATCATTTGCGTACGCGTGCAGGTTTCATTCGGGAAGGCGCAAGGACACGCCCTCCCACACAGATCGGACGTCTGGGCAAGTCACCAGACGACGGAGAGCATCTCCAGACATCCGGAGTAATAGACGGACGTCTGGAACTAGGTCGAGACGGTTTAACGGGGTCCTGGACATCTGAAGAGCAGCGCGGAATTAAGGTATCATCTGGACCATCTTTTAAGACGTCTGGAAGGTATTCCAGACATCTGATTTAGGTCAGAGTTGTCGTTTTTGACCCGTTTAGGGTCCGTTCGAAGTTCGAGTTCCGCGTTTGAAATTTCGTTCTTATCAGAATTAGTTCCTCTACTTGTTTAAAGTACTTGTAGCCTATTTTGAGTGATTTCCTGTGATTGATTCTTATGTTAGGACCTCGTCCCGTTGCGGCTCTAGGGCTTGCAGAGGCACGCGAATCTATCAATCACACCCCCATTACTCCCGATTTTGCGGGTAGAGTGGCTCCCCTTGATTATTTATCAACATTAATCCACTTGTGAG
The DNA here is from genome assembly GCA_037157565.1 of Thalassia testudinum. Classification (NCBI taxonomy): domain Eukaryota; kingdom Viridiplantae; phylum Streptophyta; class Magnoliopsida; order Alismatales; family Hydrocharitaceae; genus Thalassia; species Thalassia testudinum. Next base: position 21,959,298 of record JAZHRO010000013.1, read on the forward strand.
ATAAATAATAGATTCTAGGGTATGGCATGAATCCAATGGTCGGAAAACTAGATTGAATGGTAGATCCTAGGATATGGCATGAATCTTAGGACTTGAAAACTAGATTGAATGATAGATCCTAGGGTATGGCATGAATCCTGGGACTAGAAAACTAGATTGAATGATAGATCCTAGGGTGTGGCACGATTCCTAGAAACAGAAACACTGAAACGAATGTCATGAGTACATGAATTGCAGTCTTGGAAAGGTAGATAGAACAATGTTATTTGCCTGTAATGGATAACAGCTGCTTGTATATGAATGGATATTAAATATTGGAAACACGGGATATATGAAAATAAAACTGAAATGATGAAACCTAAATTGGCTTGGTTAAAGAAATTTGAGCATGATCCATACGGGGAATTAGGAGTGGAGCTCTTGAAAGGTAAATGGAATGGAATTGGGGAAGTGAGCTGGCCCTTGAGTACGGAGTACCAAGGAGAGCGACTGTCCCCCCTGTTTAGTGCAGAGCGGAGCTAGCCGCCCCAGGGACCTGGGATTAGGTCTGGCAACTTTGTACTGACTTTTGGCGCTCGCATACACAGTACCGGGGAGAGCTACTAGGGTAGGGAGAGCGCTAGCCACCCCACGGGCCCCGGGGTTCTGCTAGCCTTCCCACACCGACTTTCTAGGCCCACTGGGCAAGCCAGCGTAGTCAGGCGAGGGCGCGCGGACTGTGGAGAGGCAAGACCCCTGTTTGGTTACTGTGGAAGCACTAGACCCCTGTTAATGAGAGGGCTCGGCCCTATACTGGTTGCATGCTGTACTTGGGCACACCCGTTAACGGAAACGACTGACCATGTGCCAGTGTGGGGTAGCTACCCGTGCGTTTATCGCACGTGCCGTAGTCACCGTTATGCCTGTCAGCGACCTTGGGGTGGTTGACTGAGGGTAAGACCACCACGGGGGACTCTCCCAGCCAGGAGAGCACCACGTGCTACTTCTACTTTTCGGAAAAGACTGCAATCAAGATCGTTCCCACGAGGAACATTCGAGATCAAGAGAAAGACCTGAGCAATAAAACAAGAAAGAGTAAAATAAAGAAAGAAATTAAAACAACAGCTACTTGTTTACCTTCACTGTTTTTCTTAGCTAGCTGGTTGCCACTCTACTCAGCGTTTTGCTGACGTGTCATCTTTGTCACCTTTTCCGGATCAGGTGTTGAGCAGCCAGAGCCTGCGGCTGCGGAGGGTGTTGGGCCTAGTAGAGCCCAGTAGTTCTACTTGTATTGTACCTACTGTACCATTTTTTCTGTTGTAGTGAGTATATCCTGTTACACTTGTACTCTTTTATTGTAAGCATCATATTTATGTACCTGTTTAAATTCTCTACTGTTGTGGTGGTGTGTACTGTGGTAGCTTTTTTCTTTACTGCTGTACTTTTGTTAGTGTTAGTTACATGCTTGATAAATGTGGTTTATTTTACTGTTATTTTGGTTACTTTTTCGTTGGACGACTGGGTCTTGGGATTAGTCGAGTCGGTCCGATTCTCATGTCCTCTAAGGATTCGGGAATCGGGCCGTAACAAAGATAGAGTTAGCGAATGTTAAGTAAAGTGGTGGTTACAATAATTATGTGTAAGTAAGTAAAACAACAAGCATGTTTTCTTCTCATTTCTATTTATTTCATTTATGTATTTCTGGTTCCTATATTTCTTAAAGTATCCAAGAATTTCTTGATCTTGCATGTTCCTCGTGGAAACGATCTTAATTGTAGTCATTTCCGTGGAGTAGAAGGTACACGAGGTGCTCTCCTGGCTGGGATTGCTATTAGGAAGGCACCCCGTACATGTGAGTCCAGATATCATGTTGTAGGAAATTTGTCCATCGATGGTTTTGCTCTTCAGTTTAGCAGCTTCTGTCAGGCACTTACAACGTCACTATTAAGACTCGTGCTATTAAAGCCCTTTAAGATGTCTAGGACTTGGGTCAGACGTCTGGACACCTTCCCAGACGTCTGGAAATCGAATTTTTTGTGGACGTCCTTGCGTCTACGCGCATGCTGCGCGCAAACAGTACGCAGCCTCATTTTCTTCTCTCCTCTCTCTTCTCGCTGACGTGCCTTCGTGCGTGTGTGTTAAGAGGTGTCGTTATAGTTGCACTTGATACGTCGGTTTTAAAAGAAGTAAACGGAGGTGAGTCCGAGTGTCGATCTCAGGGAGGCGTGGAAATCGGATTTTGTTTACCACTTGTTGTCACGAAAAAGGCGGAGTTTTGCTTGCGAAAGAAACGGTTTTGAAAAGCGAGAGATAGAGAGAGTTTAGGGTTAGAAAGCTCTTTGGTTTTGATCATGCACTTTAAACAGAAATTAAAAAGGCAACTAAATGAAAAATAATTTCATTAAACATGCATTCATAGTTCATGGTTTACAATATTAAATACATGCTTCAACAAAAGTAAATGAAAGCTTTAAAAGAGAGAGAGAGAGGTAGAGAGAGAGTGGAGAGCGACGAGGCAGCCACGGCGGTGGAGGAGGCTCCGTCGGCGGCTCGTCGTCTCCGGCGATTACAAGAGTGCCTAAGACTAGCTAGGAGAGGAGTGGAGTAGTTGCAAGTGGGAGAGGATGCCTTGAATGGTGGTAGAAGGGGGTTTAAATAGAGTTAAGGGCTTCCTAAAAGAAGAATGTGCTTTAGCGACATCCAGAACGTCGCTAAAATCGCTTCCATATACGTCGGTGAAGGTCTTCTGCCGCCGGTCAGCCGCCCGCCCCTCTCTCTCTTCAGGCGCGATCCGTGGACGTCGAACGAGAGCCGTCCGATTGATGATCGGACGGCTGAGATCCTCCCGCGCCTGCGCTAGGATCGCGCTTCGGGCGTGCGTGCGCGCGCGCGTTTCCGCCCGGCGTGCGCACGCGCGTGGGAGGTGGGGCGCTGTCGTCGCGCCGCGTGGCGCGATCCTAGCCGCTCGCTTCTGATCGCGCGGCTCAATTTTGCCGTGCCCTTCGCCCGCAGATGATTTTCGCTCCGCGCGAATCGAACGCGCGTCGCCGCAACGCGGGCGTGCGCGCTAACCGTTGCGCCACGCCCGCGCTTTGTCGCGGCGACCGCGGGCGAGCGCGCGGATCTCGGCCGTTCGATCGAAGATCAACGGCCGAGATGCGTCTTTGGCTGGCTTGGGGGCGTGGCGACGGCGGGGGCGGGGCGACGTGGCGCGTTCTAGGCCGTTGATCTCCAGATCAACGGTCAGGATTTCTTGGGCCCATTGTGGGAGCTCCGGATGTCGGATTTGGCCGATTTTGAGTCCGTTAGACTCCGTTCGTCGTCCTGAATCCATCCGTGCGGTCCGATTGCTCATCTGAGGCCTGCTTTGACAAATGCTTTACACAAATGGCCATTAATACAGTTTATAAGCAATCTTGGTACTTGATGCATGCAATGCTCCTATTCTACTTTATGTTGTGCCTTTTATTCTAAAGATGGGCCATATTCAACCTAATTACTACCCCCTTGCGTGGTGTTATCATACCCCCATGCTTACTCCTTGCTAGTCCCTAGCAAGGTTTATTCTAGCCTTTATTTCTTTGGCGAATTCAAGAAGTAATTGCTTAGGCACTTCGTTACTTGTTAATAAGAGGAACTATACGAAGATCTTAATCTACAAAGACTAAGCAGCGCCCGGGTGTCTGCCAAAATATGAATCGCCCGAATCCTTGCTTTATACTTATGTATACGTATATATCTATATATGTCTTTTTAGAATTTTTAAAATTCAGTGTGGGTTGGTAACTTTTTACGGCTACCCAACCCACCCAAAACTCGGTCAAAACCCTAAGTGCTAAGCATCTTGGTGTGAATGTTGTGATAGACTCACTTAACGGTAATTGAGACAGACTTCGAGTTTCTACGCCTCTAGGTGACCGGAAAAGAAAATAAATTTTTGCCTGAAGGTGTATTTGTTCGATTGGTAGCTTTCTCCCTGCGTTCATTTTACTTGGGGTCAACACAAGGATTTTCCAGTGTATATCTCCCCGGCTTGTACTACTTCCCCGCTTCTTCCTTAGGTGTTTTTGGTCTTCTTTTTTTGTGCAATTATTGAGCTGGGCTCTGGACAACCGACCAATGGGCTGTTACCCACGATCACTTGCCAGCCATACTTGTGCGGTGAAGTGTGGTTTTTTTTTTTTTTTTTTTTTTACGTAGGTGGCTTCCCTAATCTCAAATGTACCTAGAGGCAGTGAAAATGAAATGGCCTGTGACTGGGTTCTGGACAACCTGCCAATGGGCTGTTACCCACGACAACTTGCCAGCCATACCACCCTAGAGAGTTCATTAGCTACCCCATTTCTGTCAAAATCTCCGAGAAGTGAGTCTGTGCAAAAATGTGTGTAGATGCTTAGACTCAAAGTTTTCCTGAGTTAGAGGGTGAGTTGATAAGTCGTATACTTATTACCTTATTTATTAGGTGGATTAGAATAGCTTAAAGTTGCAAGGGTTCGTCGCTAAATCCATATTTTAATGGACACCAGGGCTAATTAAGCTTGAAGGCCTGAAAAGTCTAAGTGTTTAAGTTCTTTTTGTATTATTTCCCACTATTGACAAGTTTCTAATGCCTAAGTTTTTCTTCCTAAATTCATTTTTTTTTTTTTAATCAATTAATTTATTCATTCAGACTGATTAATTAAGCTCAGGATTATGCAGTTTACCATCCCCCCCCATGCTTAAGTTGGACAATGTCCTCATTGGCAGATGCATGGATGCAAAAGGGTTCAAAAAGATAGTACCTGAGTGACGTAAACTACCAGATCAGTCTGAATCCGCTGGGTTGCCTCCCAGGAAGCGCTGAGTTTAACGCCTCCAGCTGGGCGGTGCCTGGTGTCAGCCCTCAACAAGGGTGACACTTTCCTTGGGGGGTACCTGGGCCAGGAAATGCTTCAATCTTTGACCATTGACTGTAAAGGTGTGCCCGGTATTAAGATCGGCGATTTCGACTGCCCCATTGGAATAGGGCTTGACCACCCGAAATGGTCCTGTCCATTTGGACCTAAGTTTCCCTGGAAAGAGTTTCAGGCGTGCATCAAATAGCCAGACTTGTTGGTTTGGCTCAAAGGTTTTCCTATGAATGAGTCGGTCGTGGACGGCTTTCATTTTCTCCTTATATAGCCGACTATTGTCAAAGGCGTCCCGACGAATTTCTTCAAGCTCAGATAATTGAAGAGTCCTTTGCGCACCAGCTAACTGGGGATCCATGTTACATTGCTTAACAGCCCAGTAAGCCCGGTGTTCCAATTCGACAGGGAGATGGCAAGCTTTGCCAAAGACCAAGCGGTAAGGTGACATGCCTATCGGGGTCTTAAAAGCGGTCCTGTATGCCCACAGGGCATCATCAAGTCGTGTGGACCAGTCTTTCCTGTCAGGTCTCACAGTCTTCTGTAAAATGTTCTTGATTTGTCTGTTTGAGACCTCAGTCTGCCCATTTGTTTGTGGATGATACGGGGTGGCAATGCGGTGGTTTACCCCGTATTTTCTAAGTAGGGCACGGAACTGGGAATGGATAAAATGGCTTCCACCATCACTGATCATGGCCTTGGGTATTCCAAAATGGGAAAAGATGTTCTTCTTTACAAAGTCCATGACCGTCTTGTGATCGCATCGTCGGGTGGCGACGGCTTCAATCCATTTGGAAACATAGTCTACCGAGACCAAGATATACTCGAAGCCGTTGGATGGTGGAAAGGGGCCCATAAAATCGATACCCCAAACGTCGAAAATTTCGACAATCAAAATGGGCTGAAGGGGCATCATATCTTTTTTGGTCATTGTCCCTAGTGTTTGGCATCGTGAGCAAGTCTTGGCAAAGATGTGTGCATCCTTGAATAGGGACGGCCAATAAAATCCAGACTGCAAAACTTTTGCAGCTGTTTTCTTGCCAGAGAAATGGCCGCCACATGCTTGGTCATGACAAAAGGAAAGCACACTCTGAACCTCGCCTTCGGGGAGGCACCTCCTGATGATCTGATCATCACAGAGGAGAAACAGCATGGGATCATCCCAGAAATAGTGCTTGGCCTCAGCCAAGAACCTGTCCCGTTGCTGTTTGGACCAGCTGTGCGGGGTTTGTCCTATAACCAGGTAGTTGACATAGTCAGCATACCATGGCATTTTCTTGTCTTGCACGGCTAGGATGTGTTCATCAGGGAAGGTATCAGATAGAGGTAGGGAGGGTCCAATGTGGTCTGGATGAAGTCTTGACAGGTGGTCAGCCACCACATTTTTCGACCCAGCCTTGTCTTGGATTTCCAGGTCAAATTCCTGCAAAAGCAGGATCCATCTGATGAGCCTGGGTTTTGCATCCTTTTTGGCCAACAGGTGCCGGATGGCTGAATGGTCGGTGTAGATAGTCACGTGGGATCCCAGCAAGTATGATCGGAATTTTTCCAGTCCAAAGACTACAGCAAGCAACTCTTTTTCTGTGACCGTATAATTACGCTGGGCCTCGTCCAACGTTTTGCTCGCGTAGTAGATCACCACGGGCTTCTTGTCTTGCCTTTGTCCCAGGACAGCGCCTATGGCAAAATCTGATGCGTCACACATAATCTCAAAACCCTGGGACCAGTCTGGGGGTTGAAGTACAGGTGCGGTGGAGACTAAGTCCCGGAGGGTATGATAAGCCTGGGTGCAATCAGGAGACATGTGGAAAGTTGCGTCGTTGGCTAGAAGGTCGGTCAAGGGTTTGGAAAGTTTGGAAAAGTCTTTGATGAACCTTCGGTAGAAGCCAACATGTCCTAGAAAAGAGCGAATCTGTCGGACCGAACTAGGTGGAGGAAGTTTGGAAATTAAATCAACCTTAGCTCGATCTACCTCGATGCCCTTATGCGAAACGATGTGTCCGAGGACAATTCCTTCTTGAACCATAAAATGGCTCTTTTCCCAACTTAACACCAAGTTAACCTCGATACATCGTTTCAGGATTTTCTCTAAGTTGCTCAAACAATGGTCGAATGAATTCCCGAATACAGAGAAATCATCCATAAAGACCTCCAAGTATTCACCCACCATTTCTGAAAAAATGGCTAGCATGCAACGCTGGAAGGTTGCGGGTGCGTTGCATAACCCGAACGGCATTCGACGGAATGCAAACGTGCCATACGGGCAAGTGAATGTGGTCTTTTCCTGATCTTCTGGAGCAATTGCGACTTGGTTATATCCTGAATATCCATCCAGGAAGCAAAAATACTTCTGCCCTGCCAATCTTTCAAGGATTTGGTCAATGAATGGCAAGGGGAAGTGGTCCTTCTTAGTGGCTTCGTTAAGCTTCCTATAATCAATACACACCCGCCATGCGGTGGTGGTGCGGGTGGGAATGGATTCGCCATGATCATTAGTGACAACGGTGAGCCCAGCCTTCTTGGGAACCACTTGAGTGGGGCTCACCCAGGGGCTATCAGAGATAGGGTAGATGATGTCGGCGTCGAGCCACTTGATAATTTCTTTTTTAACGACCTCCCGCATGTTAGGGTTTAACCGTCTCTGCATCTGGCGGGAAGGTCGGGCCCCGTCTTCCAGGTAAATCTTGTGGGTGCAATAGGTGGGGCTAATTCCTCTTAGATCTGAGATGGTCCAACCAATGGCGGCCCGATGTTCTGAAAGAGTTGCAGTCAACCTTAGTTCCTGATCCTTGGTTAGATGGGAATTAATAATCACTGGGAAGGTCTGGCCAGGTCCCAAGAAGACGTACTTGAGATTCTCGGGCAATGGTTTAAGTTCAGGTACGGGTTGGACCACAGTCGATGGGAATGGAAAGGGCGGTAGTTGATCAACATTGATTTCTTCAAATGGTGTCATGTGATGATACTCAGCCTTACAGAGGTCCATAGGTAATGATGGTGGCGAGTCAGAACTACGGGTTTGGTGGTCTGAGACAGAATTGAGGGTAAGGCATTCCTCGATTAAAGTTTCCACGGGATCATGTTCCTCAATGTAATCACAATCAAAAGACTTTGTTGCCCGGAAGATATCTAATTGCATTTTCCTGTCTCCGAAGGCGATTTCCATACATCCCGTGTCGCAATCGATGTTTGCTTTAGCCGTGGCTAAGAAAGGTCTGCCTAAGATTATGGGTGCGTTCTGTAATTTTTCAGGGACTTCCATGTCGAGCACCAAAAAGTCGACTGGGAAATAGAAGTCCTTGACCCGTACAATCACGTCCTCGACAACCCCCTTCGGGGTTTTCACTGATCTATCCGCCAGCTGGATGGTGACAGGGGTTGGTGCCAGCTCCCCAAAACCAAATTGGTGGTACAAGGTTGTGGGAATTAGGTTGATAGAAGCACCTAGGTCCAGGAGCGCTCTATCAAATGTCATGTCCCCGATGTTACAGGAAATCAGGGGTGCTCTTGGGTCAGTTCGTTTGAGTGGAAGGTTGCTTGATATCACGGAACTGGCTTGCTCAGAGAGTACAACCTTCCTAGGTGCTTGAGGTCTCGGCTTACGCTTGGGTGTACAGGCATCCTTTAAGAACTTGGCGTAAGCGGGGATGTGTTTGACAGCTTCTAGAAGCGGAATATTAATCTGTACTTGTTTAAAAATTTCCATCAGCTCCTCAGTTTCCACAATATTCTTTTTTCTCTTGATTGTTTCCAAGGCCTCAGGATAGGGTGTCTGGATTGGTTCCATGTTTGGGTCCTTGGTTGGTGCTTCTTCTAAGTCGGGTAAAGTCTCGGGGAGAGTCGGCCATTTGGGATCCTGGGTTTTGGTGCCGCTTCTCAAGGTCACCGCATTCGCAGAGGCATTGGGGCCATGGGGTGATCCTTGAGAGGATGAGGATGAAGAGGCGCCAAACCCAGGAGGTGTTTGTGGAGCCGGTTGGACCATATGAGCCTGCCCGGGGTTGCCTTGGAACCCTTGCGAATTGGGGCCTCTGTTAATTATGTTTCGCGGGTTTGGTTGTGGTTGGGAAGGTAGAGATCCTTGCTGTTTACAGTCCAAGAGTTGGCTTAACTGTCCCTTTACCAAGGCCATTTCTTCCTGATGTTTTTGGTTCATGTCAGCCATCATCTTTATTAGGGTGTCCATTTGGTTTTGTGGGGGAGGGGCCGCCCTATTTTGGTTATATTGGGGTCTAACTGGTGGTCCTTGCTGATAGGGGGGCAAGTGTGGCTGTTGGTTTGGCCTGGGCTGGTTTTGGAATTGCGGTAGTTTCTGGTTTGTCCAACCAAAGTTGGGGTGATTACGCCAGCCGGAGTTGTAAGTGTTGGAGAAAGGGTCAGGTTTTGCATATCCTTGGACGGCTTGCACATCTTCTAGAATAGCCGATGTTGATGAAGAAGGAAGGGAGTAATCAAGGGTCGAGGGAGCAAAGGTCCCTCCTTGGAACATGGTTGGGGGTTGTTCCAGGTTTAGTTGGGTGAAGGGTTGGACCAGGTCAACATTATGTGCTCCTTTTGCTAGGGTGAAAGTCTGCAAGGGGTTCCTGGTCTGGTTTAGAAGCTCATCAATCTTCTTGTCCACCAATTCCACTCGATCCAATTTTTTGGCAATAATGTCCATGTCAACCATTCCAGAATTTGCTTGCACCTCATAAATCCCACCACGGGGTTGACTGGATCTGTTAAACTGGTTCATGGAGGCATTGTTGAGCGAATTCTCGCTCATAGACTCAAAGAGATCAAACGCGCTCTCCTCGTCTTTGTTTAGGAGGTTTCCCCCGCATGAGGCATCGACGAAGTTCCGTAGGTTGCTATCCAGACCGTGGTAGAAGATCTGGGCCAATTGCCACCTTGGAACTTCGTGGTGTGGGCATTTCCTAAAAAGTTCATTGAATCTTTCCCACGCCTCATGAAATTGTTCCCCACCCTGGAGTGTGAAGGTAGTGATAGCTCTTCTGAGGGCATTGGTCTTTCCTATGGGGAAGAATTTCTTTAAAAATGCATGCCTCAGTTCCTCCCAGGTGGTGATGGGTCTACCTAGGGTTCTAAGCCAATGAGAAGCCTTGTCTCTTAATGAGAAAGGGAACATCTTGATTAGAACAATGTCAAGGCTAATGTTCCTAGGTTTTACTGTTCTTGCTATGCGGTCGAGATCTTCTAGGTGCTGAAAGGGGTCTTCATTTGAGCTTCCATGAAAGTGGCTCTGGATTAGACTTAATACATTAGGTTTTAGCTCAAAATCGTCTCCCCCTTCGGGGATCCTAAGGTGTGGCTCGACTCTAATGGCAGAAGGGTTATAGAAATCACGGAGGGGTCTTGGCTGGTTCTGAAATGGTGGTAAATCAAGTGGTGGTTGTCCTGGTATGTCATTGAAAGGTGGTGGTTGTTCTTGCGGGTTCTGTAACCGTTGTATGGCTTGCATGATGGTGTGGATTTGTCGTTGCTGAAGCCGATGGTTAGCATTGATTTGAGCCTGGACGACAGCCATAGCATCTGGTGGGGGTTGATCTTCAGCCTCATCTACCCTAGGTTCAGCCATGTTTTCAACAGAATTACGTCGCCTAGATTCCTGCCCCAAAACACACAATTCGGGATGCAGTGAGCGCCTCCCGTGCATACACTAGAGAAGAACTGGAGGGGATGCGGAGGGCGACAAATGCGAGAAATGTGTTTCAATCAAGCACGCAAGCCTAATCCTTATGGTGTATTCCTTAGGAGACCTAGAAATCTCACAAAGGGTGATTAAGTCCGTAAGCACTGGACTTCCCTTCTCAAGGCTAATCTGGCCAGGTTGATTACGAGGGGATTGCAGGGAAGGTTCTTCCTTTGGCTTGCGCCTCCGGTTCCATAGACCCCACAACCACGGTCGTTTGACACTGCCCCGCAGCCTAGTCACCAGATTCTACCAAGGGAATGAAAGCCAAGTGCCTAGCAGACAAAACCTTACCTTTTGAGACTTAACTCAGTCCTGCCTAGGGCACGTCTACTCAGTTTTAAAGGGCTAGGATAGTGCTTGTGCTTAGGGTGATGTGATGAGGCGTTGATTGGGGTGGTGCCTCTTAATGTTCTACTTTCAAAGTGTGTGCTTCTAGCAAAACATGATTTTCAAGCAAGGATTTGTTAAGATATAGTGTCTTTTTAGTGTTTCATCCTTACTTAAGTACTTTTTAGGGTTGACGTGTCTTAATTTTTTCAAACAAGTTTCAGTGGGCACGTCAAGTTCTGCACACAACTTAGTGAAAGTGGATTTCCTTTTATTTTGTAGAGGCTCTAAAACCCTAGTGTACTCATCCTGATAATCATGCAGCTTCTATTAGATGAGTCAGTTTTAGGGTTGAGTGGTGCGGCCCAGGTCAACTCACGGTGGCTTCGCAAACACCACTCAAGAGAGAAAGAAAAGAACACTCCAAGAATTTGTCCAGTATATTAGAGTGTACATTTTTTTTGTAGGGTGGTGTGTTAAGAATGTGGGTCAAGCAATCATTCGCCACGCCAATTTTTTCAATTTTTATGATTTTTTTAGCTTTTTCACGCAAGCAAACAATGAGAGAGAGAGAGTACTCACTATCGGTCCTCGAGGCGTCTACTTCCTTGCTACCATAGTGGAATGCGTCGCTTCGCCGTCCATGCGCCGAATTCCTGCATCCGTCAAGTAAAAAGGAAAATAGGGCATTAGACGATATGAGAATGAAGGTGGAATGGAGGTGATAAAACAAATCCGTTGCCTCCCCGGCAACGGCGCCAAAAACTGACGTGCCTTCGTGCGTGTGTGTTAAGAGGTGTCGTTATAGTTGCACTTGATACGTCGGTTTTAAAAGAAGTAAACGGAGGTGAGTCCGAGTGTCGATCTCAGGGAGGCGTGGAAATCGGATTTTGTTTACCACTTGTTGTCACGAAAAAGGCGGAGTTTTGCTTGCGAAAGAAACGGTTTTGAAAAGCGAGAGATAGAGAGAGTTTAGGGTTAGAAATCTCTTTGGTTTTGATCATGCACTTTAAACAGAAATTAAAAAGGCAACTAAATGAAAAATAATTTCATTAAACATGCATTCATAGTTCATGGTTTACAATATTAAATACATGCTTCAACAAAAGTAAATGAAAGCTTTAAAAGAGAGAGAGAGAGGTAGAGAGAGAGTGGAGAGAGACGAGGCAGCCACGGCGGTGGAGGAGGCTCCGTCGGTGGCTCGTCGTCTCCGGCGATTACAAGAGTGCCTAAGACTAGCTAGGAGAGGAGTGGAGTAGTTGCAAGTGGGAGAGGATGCCTTGAATGGTAGTAGAAGGGGGTTTAAATAGAGTTAAGGGCTTCCTAAAAGAAGAATGTGCTTTAGCGACATCCAGAACGTCGCTAAAACCGCTTCCATATACGTCGGTGAAGGTCTTCTGCCGCCGGTCAGCCGCCCGCCCCTCTCTCTCTTCAGGCGCGATCCGTGGACGTCGAACGAGAGCCATCCGATTGATGATCGGACGGCTGAGATCCTCCCGCGCCTGCGCTAGGATCGCGCTTCGGGCGTGCGTGCGCGCGCGCGTTTCCGCTCGGCGTGCGCGCGCGCGTGGGAGGTGGGGCGCTGTCGTCGCGCCGCGTGGCGCGATCCTAGCCGCTCGCTTCTGATCGCGCGGCTCAATTTTGCCGCGCCCTTCGCCCGCAGATGATTTTCGCTCCGCGCGAATCGAACGCGCGTCGCCGCAACGCGGGCGTGCGCGCTAACCGTTGCGCCACGCCCGCGCTTTGTCGCGGCGACCGCGGGCGAGCGCGCGGATCTCGGCCGTTCGATCGAAGATCAACGGCCGAGATGCGTCTTTGGCTGGCTTGGGGGCGTGGCGACAGCGGGGGCGGGGCGACGTGGCGCGTTCTAGGCCGTTGATCTCCAGATCAACGGTCAGGATTTCTTGGGCCCATTGTGGGAGCTCCGGATGTCGGATTTGGCCGATTTTGAGTCCGTTAGACTCCGTTCGTCGTCCTGAATCCATCCGTGCGGTCCGGTTGCTCATCTGAGGCCTGCTTTGACAAATGCTTTACACAAATGGCCATTAATACAGTTTATAAGCAATCTTGGTACTTGATGCATGCAATGCTCCTATTCTACTTTATGTTGTGCCTTTTATTCTAAAGATGGGCCATATTCAACCTAATTACTACCCCCTTGCGTGGTGTTATCACTCGCCAACGCAACCCTAAACCCCGTGCCTACTTAAACCCCCCTCCTCTCCCTCGTTCACCTCACCTTCAGCCACTCTTCTTCTTCCTCCAGCGAGAGCGGTGAGCGGGCATGAGCGGCATGGGAGCAGAGGAGCAGCGAGGGGAAGGGAGGAGAGCACGCGCGCAAGCTCGCGAGGGTGCTCGCCGGAGAGCTCACGGCCGGTCGGGCGTGCGCGAGGCGGAGAGGTGCGTCGGGGAGGTTCTCCCTGACACTGCTGCAACCGAAGCAGCAGCCGAGCGGGTGCGGTGCGGCCGCGCGCTGCGCGAGAAGGAGAAGGCAGTTTTTGGTTCTAGGATTTTCCCAGAATCAGACGTCTGGATCGACATCCAGATGACGCAGACAACTTCTGGAGGAGGTTCTAGACGGTTGAGAGGAAAATCCCACGACGTACACCTTCCTTTGCGGATACGGCCATGCAGGCCGTTCTGCCGAGGCACTGTTCCGTGCCATATTAAGGAGATTTGCGTCGATGCGTGCAGGATTCGCTTCGGGAAGGCACAGGACACACCCTCCCACGCAGTTCAGACGTCTGGGCGAGGCACCAGACGGCGGAAAGCATCTCCAAACGTCCGGAGAGGTGGTCGGATGTCTGGAACTGGGTTCAGACGATTCAGCGGAGTTCTTGGACGTTTGAAGAGTAGCGTAGGAGTTGAGGTATGGTTCTGGACTTTTTAAGACGTCTGGAAGGTGTTCCTGATGTCTGATATGAATCAGAATTTCTATTTTGAACCGTTTAAGGTCCGTTTGAGGTCCGATTTCCTTCAATTAAGATTCCGTTGTTCTCCGTATAAGTTCCTCTACTTGTTGGAATACTTTTTATCCTGTTCTGAGTGGTTTCTTGTGATTGATCCTTGTGATAAGACCTCATTCCGTTGCAGATTTGGGGTTTGCTGAGGCACGTAGACCTGCCGATCAAGCCCCCATTACTCCTAGGTTTACTGGTGGAGTGGCTTCCCCTACTTTAATTACAAACATGAATGCATATCTGGAATGAATGTTAGATCCTAGGGTATGACATGAATCCTAGGACTAGAAACACTGGAATAGTTGTATGGAATGTATGAATCGTTGTCTGGGATGAGTAAATAGAATAATAACATTTGCCTGTAAATGGATAACAGCTGCCTGTGAAATGTAAAGTACTGTTGTTAGCAACTGTTGCATGTAAATTCCTGTTGTTTACAATTAAATACGAGCTGCCTGTATATGAATTGGAAATGGAGGATTGAATGTTGGAAACACGAGCTACCTGCGAATAAACCTGGAATGTGAATAGTAAAGTTACATGCTACATGTGTAGAACCTGAGAAATGAAAATAGAAATGATGAAACCTAGTATGGCTTGGCCTGAGAAACATGAGTATGAACCCTACGGGGAATTAGGAGTAGAGCTCTTGGAAACAAATGGAATGGAACTGGAAATGTGAATGGGGAAGTGAGCTGGCCCTTGAGTACGGAGTACCAAGGAGAGCAACTGTCCCCCTTTTTTTTAGTGCAGAGCGAAGCTAGCCGCCCTAGAGTTGGGACCCGGGGGTTAGGAATGGCCACTTTGTCCCGACTTTTTGGCCCTCGCGTACACAATACCGGGGAGAGCTACTAGTGTAAGGAGAGAGAGAGCCACCCCACGGGGCCCAGGGTTCAGCTAGCCGCCTTACACCGATTTGTTAGGGTCACTGGGCAAACTAGGGTAGTCAGGCGAGGGTGCGCGGATTGTGGAGGGGCGAGACCCCTATTACTGAGAGGGCTATGCCCTATACTGGTTTCGTGATGTGCTTTGGGTGCACCCGTTAACGGAAATGACTGACCGCGTGCTAATGCGGGGTAGCTACCCGTGCGTTTATCGCGTGTGCCGTAATCACCGTTAAGTCTGTCAGTGACCTTGGGGTGGTTGACTGAGTGTAGGACCACCATGGGGGACTCTCCCGGCCAGGAGAGCACCACGTGCTACTTCTACTCTTCGGAAAAGACTGCAATCAAGATCATTCCCACGAGGAACATTCGAGATCAAGAAGAAACCTAATAAATAAACCAAGTGATGAAATAAAGAATAATTAGTTAAAGAAAGAAAGAAATTGAAAAACAACAGCTACTTGTCCCCTTTAATGTTGTAGTTAGTTGGTTGCCACTCTACTCAGCATTTGCTAACGTTTGTACTCATAACCTTTTCAAGTCCAGGTGTTGAGCAGCCAGAGCCTACGGCTGCAGAGGGTGTTGAGCCCAGTATAGCCCAGTAATTGTAGCTCTGTTGTACTCCGTTTCCTGTTGTAGTGAGTAGTTTGTTACACTTTTGTACTCTTTTATCGTGAAATTTATATTCCTGTTTAAGCTTCTACTATTGTTGTGGTGTGTATTGTAGTAATTTACTTCTTTACCGCTATACTTTTGTTATTGCTAGCTGCTCGCATGGTGAATATTGTTTATTTTGCTGCTTTTTGGTTACTTTCTCGTTAGACGACTGGGTCTTGGGATCAGTCGAGTCGGTCCGGTCTCATGTCCAGTAGGGATTCGGGAACCGGGTTGTAACAGTCACACATTCCATCTACCTACCAGCAAACCATGCTTGATCTTAAGTGGCGTCAAGCCATGGAGGATGTGATGGCCGCACTTCAGAGCAGACAAACTTGGGATCTCACCTCGCTTCCTACAGGTGCGAGACTTGTTAGCTCTAGATGGGTCTTTGCCTTGAAATACAACGCTGATGGGTCTATTTCAAGGTATAAGGCCAAGTTGGTGGCAAAGGGGTTCACCCAGACTTATGGGGTGGACTTCTTTGATACTTTCTCTCCTGTTGCACGTCTTGCCACCATTTTGGTAGTCATCTCTGTTGCTGCCCACAGGGATTGGAGGTTACATCAGCATGATGTGAAGAATGCTTTTCTCTACGGTGGTCTTCAAGAGGAGGTTTACATGCAGTAGCCCCCAAGTTTTGAGGTTCAGAGGGAGTGTGTGTGTTGACTCAGGAATGCCTTTTATGGCTTAAAGAAGAGCCCAAGAGTCTGGTTTCAGAAGCTATCAGATGTGCTGTAGAGGATGAGGATGCAGAGGTTCTCTTCAGATCATTCTCTGTTTGTCAGGAAAACGGATAATGGCATTATAGCATACTGGTTTATGTAGATGATCTAATTATCACCGGCAGTGATGAGGCTAGAATAAGACATGTCAAGGAGTCTCTTGTATAGAAGTTTGTTATGAAGGATCTGGGCCAACTCAGATACTTTTTGGGGATTGAGGTTGCTAGGAGTAAAGATGGGATTGTTCTTTCTCAACGCAAGTATGCGTTGGATGTCCTTCAGGAGACATGCATGCTGGAGTCCAAGCCAGCCAATATTCCTATGGACCCCAAGACACATCTACATGATCAAAAGTCAGAGGTTTTTGATAGCAGAGCATACAGATAGCTTGTAGGCAAGCTGTTATATTTGACCATTACCAGACCAGATATTGCCTTGGCAGTAGGCAAAATCAGCCAGTTTATGGAGAAGCCAACGAAGTTGCACTGGTAGGCAGCTATACAGGTGCTTAGATACTTGAAGAAAGCACCGAGTTATAGTATTCTCTTTCAGAGAGGCTCTCCTATGACAGTGGTAGGATATTCTGATGCAGATTATGCAGGATGTGTGCTTGATAGGAAATGTACCATTGGTTTCTGCACCTTTGTGGCTGGTAATCTGGTTACTTAGAGGAGCAAGAAACATGGGGCAGTTTCTCACTCCAGTGTAGAGTCAGAGTATAGGGCGATAGCTCAAACTGCTGCAGAGATGGTTTAGATACAGTCTCTACTGCATGATTTACATATCCAGATTGAGGAACCTATGGAGATGCGATGCGACAATCGGGCTGCTACATATATAGCCAACAACCCGATATTCCATGAGCACAGCAAACATGTTAAGGTTGACTGCCACTATGCCAGAGATCTTATACAACGTGGTTTGCTACATACTACTTATGTTGCATCTGAGGACTAGACTGCTGATGTGTTCACAAAACCACTACCTCGATCGGCATTTGATTATTGTTGTTCCAATCTGAGCATGATTGATATCTATGCTCCGACTTGAGGGAGAGTGTTGATACTCCTATTTATATTGTTTATGTTTACTGGGGATTGTTTTGTTTTCTTTATATTTTGTCTGGTTCTTTTATGTATTTTTCCCAACATCTCGCTCTAAATAGAGAGGTGTAGGGTTTTCTCAGTGAAAGAGATTGGTCATTTCTTCCCACTCTTCTATTTCAATCTGACGTAGACCTTTCCGGTAATCTTTCCTTTCTTTTTTCATGGTATGCATGAGATTTAAGCACCTCTGATCTAGCTTAATTGAGTTTAAAGGACAATGCTTTGGATTTTAGAGAGAGAGAATAAGAAAAAGAGAAGGAAACGAGATAAAAAGAAGAAGAAGAGAGAACGAGAGCCTAATAAAAAGGGACATAAGCCATACATGCGTAGTGTGATTTTCAGCTGATTTATCGGTGGGATGAAGATGGGAAGCCTTATACGGCAACTTGTCTACTTCTTTATTATTAAAGGGTATTGGAGACTTTGTTGGAACTCCTTTCTAGCCCCATTACTGAGTGTCATTAGTGTCATGGTTCGATTCCACTGCTAGAAAGCATAAAGAAACAACCATAGGGATGGAGCTCTAGATTAGTAAGTTACGGAAGGTAAATTGGTTCTCGTAAAGTTTGGTCCTTTCAGCCAGAAATGCATTATCCATGTGGTGATCAAAGTCATGAGTCATCCCAATCAACAAAGCACGTTTTGGGCAAATCCTTTTTATAGCTTCAAGAGTCTGACAAATAGTAGTGTAATCCGCATCAGAAATACATAACAAATGATACATCAGAAGAAAATGTAGCAAAACATCATACACAACTAACAAAAACAAACCTGATTAAGGCACAAATGGACCCTCCGAGATTGTTCCTGCACAACAAAATAGGATATAGAAGTTTGCAAGAGAGCTAGGAATCTTGTGGATGGGAAAGAAGCTTCAACTAATATATGTAATTTTGTCAAGGCAAAATCATCACATAAGGCCCCTCTGATTATAAAACCATACAATAATGCCAAAATCTCTGCAGAGAGGACCATCGGCTGGGTAGGAAAATCATGTAATAGGATATATAGCAGTCAACCAATTAGTTGTTAAGCACTCACAAAACCATAGCTCAATCACTGGCCTTGGAAACTGCATCTAGAATAAGAAGATCCAACCATCCTCCTCCATCCTTTGAAATGGCTGCAAAATCAAGAACCAGGCATGGCTAGATAAGTGCCGTTCAGATATTTACCTGACTATTAGAAAAAGTACATAAACAAGATGACAGGTAAAAAATATTCTAGGCATAAAGTTTAATCCCAATCATTTTTATCCTCATTAGTTGGGACAAAATCCTTTCTAACATCTTCCATAAAGTACCAAAATGCAGGCAGCAAGCAAGTGTCAATATATCCACCTTGGACACCTAAGACGTCTGCCATAGTAGTAGCAAATGAACAAAGTCAAGAAACATATGATCCACTGATAAAAATGATGCCAGTCTTTAGCCTCCACCTAAATCCAATTTCTATCGCATGATCATAGAGGACTTGACACATCAGAATCCAACACTTGACCGTAGATCACCATGGGTATTTCTCATAAGAAATATAACGAACAGTAGGCCTTCTCCCACATCAAATGGGCTTGAGGCATGGTGGGGTTGATTACATGAATTCATCCCCTCTAGATACATCCTTGGTTATGGGCAAACCTACATTGAAATTTCAAAAGATGCAAGATTATTTCTAATAATTTCCTTCAAATGCTTCTTTGGTTTTTTTTCCCAACGTCTTGTAAAGTTCATCAATTGTCTTCTCCTCAACCACATTAAACACATTTATCTCTTTTCAACTTAAGAAAATGAAGCTGAAGTTGCTAGTAATCATGAATCTGCACGTCCTGTTGGATTCGTTGATTGGTTCTCGTAAAGTTGATCCTTTCAACCTTTCCAATTATTTTTTCATGTCAGTTGCCAGAATGCCCTGCCATTGGAGAACATATATAGATGCTATAAGAAGATTCGTTTGGAAAGGGGCTTCCCCTTGATGCTACTGTTGCAGCAGTGTGGATTGGGATATGGTGTGGAGAAGGAGGGGGGGTCGAGAGTGCTTTGTCTTGGAAGTGTTAATAGATGTGTTGTTGACAAAATGGGTGGTCTGGATTAAGGGTAAATCATGACTTTTGGTTGAGATATGTGGAGTCCTTTATGGCAGAGACCTGAAATGGGCAACTGTAAATGTGGCTATCCATTCCTTTGGAAAGAAATTGCAGATTTCTTACCTTTGGTGGTGGTGGTTTTTTTAAGCCACTTCTTCAGGTTTTGGAGGAAAAAGTGGTATACGAAGGGTATCCTTGCATATTTTTTCCTGAGGCTTTTTTCTTGTTCTACGGAACCGATTAAAGTGGTTGCTTCCAGTTTGGTCCTCCCGATCCATTTTTCACCCTTGTAAATAAATTCATGTAGACAGAAATATACCTCCACCAAGCTGCAGCATATCAATTTTAAAGTGACTACCAAAGGAAGCATGGTCAAAACATCAATCAACATCTTGCTTACTAAGTCCATTTCTGTGTCCTTGGGACATGTCAAAGGTAGAGATAAACCATCTCCTACAATCCAACGCACTCTTGTTCCATATCCAGCATATTGGAAAAGAGAGAGGTTTTGAGATGAGGAAACCTTAACCTTCTGTAGATTATTACAACGTAATATATTCAAATCTTGAAGGCTACAACTAGTCAATTCAAAATATGTGATACTCTTCCATTCATGTAGTACCAAGTAGTGCAGTAGTGAACATTCAAACATTGATCTATCTTGAGGTTGATGACAATAATCTACTTTATCTAGTGGATTTACTGTACAATCATGATGATTAAAACTTTATAATCACTCTTTTTGAATATTATTTTCTTTCTGTTAATTTTAGTTATTAAATAGTTCCTCATTTTTATATGTTTTTTTTTAATATCTCACAAGTTTGTACTTTTCTTGATATTCTCATTCTTTATTCTATTTTTTTTCTTATATAAATTAATTATTTATTATTAGCCCAAGATTTCTAATACGTCTGCAGGATGCATTGCAAAAAAATTTACAAGAGTTATATAGGTAATGATGAAAGCTTCTCATTCTTGAGGGCAAAGCTAGTAAACAATTGAATGATGTTGGTTTGGCTACCTAGTGAAAAAATCAGGCAATCTCATAAATTGTGTTCGCATAACTAGAACGACTTCAATGTAGTAATCCCATGTAACACAAATATTGAGGGTTATATGTATTTGCATAACATGGACGGTTGAAATGAAACAACCACATGTAACACAAAATTCAATGGATAAATAATTAAAACCATCCATAGTTAATAGATTTCGCTCAATGACTTGCATTAAGAATTTTTAAAATGGAGCAATCTGAGCCTACCACACAATTAACAATTCATTTATCTTGGCTACAATAAGGTGTCAGGTTAGTAATTTTACACTTAAAATATCTTCTACTTATCCAAATTAAGGTTTCTGTTGATTGTCACATAATACATTTAACTAATTTTGACAAGTTGGATTTTGTTATTACTTACAAACAACTATCACTCCTAAAAAATCCATGCAAACAAGTCCACTTTTCGTTAATATGTTGGTTATAATCTTTCTATGCTTTCCCTTCATACTCAATCACATTTTTCTTTGCCTTGTTAATTTAGGTTCCTATTTATTTTTTATCTTTCTAGGATTGTTGTTATGTAATTTTCTTCCACCCTTGCTGCTGACTTTCTTTTCTATCATTGTAGGTGGTTCAAGCATCTTCCTAGCAAAATATCTTATCAATCAATACAGGTGGCCGCTACAATCATATTCTTCGGGAGATAATGATGGATCACAGGATGGGAGCCTTCAAATAGGAAAACTACAAATATACGCATTGTGACAACCTAAGTCTCACCAAGCGATGAAACCCAGGTCGCCGCATGCTAACACTAGCACAAATTGCCACAAGATTGCAGTCACCCAACACATAATCATAAAATATAGATGTAATGACCCAATGCCTTTTTAGTCGGTTAAGACGTCTGGAGTTTCGGTCAGACGTCTGGACACATGCCCGGATGTCTAAAAGTGAGCATTGCGTACCAACCTTTTTCGCTCTACACGCAAGCAGCGCGCAGAAGCCTCTCTCTCTACTGCAACCCCCACCACAACACCCTAACTCACCCTATTTAAACCCCCCTTCCCTTCTTCTCACCCCTTCACACCACTCTCCAGCCACCGCCACCACCTTCAGCGTCTCCCTCTTGAGGCCGTGGCGAGGGATGATGAGAGTGACGAGAGAGGGGGCGAGAAAGGGAGAATGAGAGGGGGAAAGGAAAAGAGAGGAAAGAAGAGAGTGTGAAGGTCGGAGGACCTTCGGGAGCTCGGCGGAGCTCGCACAGCCGAAGGTGGGCACGTGTGCGAGGAGGAAGGGCTCAGGGAGGCAGCCTCCCAGCCCTATGCAGCTACTAAAGCTGCTGCGGCGCGCTGCGGGCGATGTCGCGAGGAGAGAAGCATCGCGGAGCAGGTTCTGGTACTGGAAGTTTTCTAGTATCAGACGTCTGGGTTATCGTCCAAACGGTTGACGAGGCACCAGGACGTCAGGAGCTGAGGTCAGACGTCTGAAAGCGTAATATCGAGCGAGGTATGTGCTCCTGTGCTACTTTCAGCCATGCAGACGTAGCACAGGGATGTTGGGCTAAATTTGTGTGTGCACTTCGTACGCAAGTGAAGGCTTTGGGAAGGCGCGTGGTGCGCTTTCCCAAGTACTTTTAGATGTTTGATCGCATTGCCAGACGCCCGACAGCCCTTCCAGACAACTGGAAGGAGGGTGAGACTTCTGGAGTTGCCCCCAAATGGTCGCGGAGGGATCCAGACGTCTGAGCACACCGTAGGAAACACAATGTGAGATCTGATGTCTTTTAAGACGTCTGGGACTGATTTTGGTCAGTAACCGCATTTTTGGCTCGTTTAAGGCCCAAACGAAATCGAATTTCTGCAAACGAAGTACCGTTGTTTTTCATTCGAGTTCCTCTACGTGTTCGTGTTGAGTATCTACTATTTTCAGCTCGTCTAATGTACATTGGTCACTGGTACAGGTTACCAGCCAGTGGCATATTCAGGGTCCGCGGAGACAACGAGATCGGTGGCACAGGCTCCTATTCCTCCCGTGATACCTAATAGAGTGATTTAATTCTGTTGTTAATATTTAAATAAGAATGTACTTGGTTGGAATAGTCGGATTGAACTCTAGGATGTGTAATGAACCTTAGGGTAGAAATGAATGAACCTATTTGTGCTGTGCTGCTTACTTGAATGCATGGTTAAGATAAATTGCTAGCAAATGTCTTTAATATAATTACGAGATGCATTTTAAAATACGAGCTGCCTGTATGTAATTGAGAAATTACTTGTGAAACCACAAGTTGCATGTTATTGAGAATTAAATTATGAAAACACGAGCTGCCTGTATATGGATGAGGAACGAATTATGAAACATGAGATCTGGACCTGGATAAATGAGACAAATATGAGCATGAACCCTACGGGAAATTAAGAGTAGAACTCCTCTGTATAAAAGGGATCTGGAAATGTAGACGGAAAGTGGGTTGACCCTTGTGTACGTAGTACCAAGGAGCACAGTGGTTCTTTTAATCTCGAGCGGAGCAAGCCTTCCTTGGGTTGAGACCCGGGGTTAGGATTGTGGTCGGCTCGTCGTTCACGGTGTTTTAATGATATATTCGTTGCAGTATATTACAAAAAATGATTACCAGTTTAATTTATTTATTACTCGAGATTTAGATTATCCCGAGGTCGAACTTAAGGAGCACACATCATTCTAGAAACATATAAGTTCACAATACTGTTACAAAAATTTAAGAGAGAGTGAGCAAAAATTTCTCTTTTTCTTCTTCTCTCCTTTCTCTTGGCTTCTTCTTCTCTCTTCTCGCACTGTGCTTCTTTTCTTTCAGTAGCTGCGGTTCTTTTCTTTCTCTTTTCCTTCTCTTCTTTCTCTTGGCTTCTTCTTCTTCTCCGTTCTCTTACTATGCCTTCTCTTCTTCAATCAGCTCTCTGCCTTCTTTCCTCTTCTAATTTACTGCGGTTCTTCTTTTTCTCTTCCTTTTCTCTGCTGATGCTTCTTCTTCTTTCTTCTTTCTTCTTTCTCCTGCGTCTTCTCCTTCTTCTTTCTTCAGCAGCTCCTTCCTTCTTCATCTTCCTTTTCGCTCCTCCTTTCTTCTTTTTCTCTGCTGCGGGAGCTTTGCGGCTAAGTCCTCGCTGCCCGCTCTTCTTCTTCTTCCTCACCTGTTCCATGCACACACGAGCGCAAAACCTACCCCTACCCTCCCCACGCGTCTCTCTCTCTCTCTCTGAATCTCTCTTCGGTACTCTCCCGGGTTATCGGGTCGGTCGCGTGCCCGGGTCCAGGCGCACCGGCGTGGGTGTGGTGGGCGAGGAGTGCACGGATCAGGTCTGCGTGGTCAGTGTCACAGATGAGACCCGGTGAGTGAGGGCGAGGGACCTCACCCCAGTGTTTCGAGGCGATAAGCCAGGAACACATTTTCAATTTATGTGTGGGCGCACACCCACACACTTCCAAGGTGGGACTAAAGTCCCACCTGCTGCTTCGTGCGTCTACAGGCAGGAGGCTCGAGTGATTTGGGGCAACAGCCGAGGCTTATGACCCCAATTGAAGACCTGGACACGCTCGTGCCTCAATTCCACGTCGCTTGGGGCTTACGCCTGGAGCGGATGGACCTGAAGAAGCTCGTGAAGCTGCTTCAACTTGCTCGACAATGGCAGTGAGCACCTAGGTCCTGAAAACACTAAAACAGCCTCGCGGCCACGTCAAAAGGCTCAGGGAGGTTCGCCAAGGTGTGGCGAGTGTGCAGAGGTGGTCGGCGAGACGTGAGAGTGCCTATGGCCATGCACCTAGGGCACACTGTGTGCGTGAGAGTGGGTGTGTTCAGGGGGTGTTCTGGAGGTGTGGCGTGGTGAATGGATTGTGGATTTAGGGTCAGTGAGGTGTCGCGGTGCTTAAGGGGTAGCTGGCGAGGTGGATGGAGGCGTGGAGCGACGGGAACGCCTCGCTAGAGGGCGGCCGGAGAAGGAGAAGGTGGAGATGTACAGTGGTGATCAGTGGGTGGAAACAGCAAATTAATAAGGGGGAAATAAAGGAGAGAGTAAGGGGAAGAGTGTTTACCTACTTAACTGACGAAAGGGGAGGAGGAGGCACTCGGCGCATGCCTGCCGACGCCGG
Source organism: Thalassia testudinum (assembly GCA_037157565.1). Lineage (NCBI taxonomy): Eukaryota > Viridiplantae > Streptophyta > Magnoliopsida > Alismatales > Hydrocharitaceae > Thalassia > Thalassia testudinum. Next base: position 21,983,728 of record JAZHRO010000013.1, read on the forward strand.
AGACGAAGATGCCCAGAGGGGGGTAACGGCAACGAGGAGGGGGTCAGGAAGGTGCCAACTGGTGCGGCTTGGCATGGGAGGATGAGGCGGAGTGAACTTTGCTGCAGGTGTGGCAGCAGAGCGAAAGGGGTGGAGGAAGGGTCACCGGAGCCTGCGGGTGCTTGACCGGAGGAGGAGGAGGAGACGAAGTTTCGTGGTTTTCCTCGACCAAAATAGGCTTGCCATGACCGGAGGGCCCTGCCATCCCTTAAATAGCAGTTGGCGAGGAGAGGATCTCGAGGAGAGAGCGTGGAGAGCTTGCCGGAGAATGGTCGGAGACAAGATCCATTCCTTTCGTGCGTTCGCATGAGAGGCATGGGCGGTGGCAAGTCATGGGAGGGGGTCTGCGCGGAAAAGGACGACGTAGGGAACTCCCCCTACATCTCTGAGAGCGGCTCCCATACCCTGCGTGGCATCATCCTCTGCGCAAAGTCGCCGGAGGTATGGGCAGCTGCGAGGGGTGGCAGGGGGACCGTTCTGTAAAGAACGAAAGGAAAGTTAGGGGGCAAAGTGAAAGGGTTCAAAAAGTTAAGGGTCAAAAAGTAATTCATGAGGACCAATTTGTAAAGTCGATTAAAATGGTCTTCTCTTAGGCCCAAATTTTGGAATGGACCTAAGAAATCCAATGGTGAAGTTTGATCTTAGGTTTGACCACGTTTGATCGGTCAATTTGCATAAGAACCTAAATTAGGTCAAAAATTAGGCATGGTTCTCAATCTAGGTCAACATAGGTTACAAAGGTCAAATTGAAGGTTCTAAACCCTATGGAATATTTTTCCATGAATTTTAGGGGGTTTAGTTGATTTTTATCCTACCTGGAACCTCGTGAATTAAAGCAGATTTGTTTCAGGGTTAGAGAATGTCATTTAATACTTAGAAGTTGCTATAACCCATTTCGGATCAGGTCATCCCACTTTCTTTCCTATTAAGCCCATTTGACCTGTGTTTAGATCCTTAGACACCGCGTTTGTGTACTGCATTGGTAAAATTACAGTTTTACCCATTATGAATTATTTTATTCTTAAATTTAAAATTCTTTGATTTAGGCTTTTCCTTAGGTTTCGTAGGAGCTTTGGTACACTTATTTAGATCAAAATGTGCTAGTTAGGGTTCATGATGAGGCTCTCATCAGATTGAAAAATCTACAATGACTCTTGTAGACCCTCGCGTACGTGGTACTAAGGCATGCTACTAGTGTAAGGAGAGAGCCAGCCACCCCACGGGGCCTGAGGTTAGGTTAGCCACCCTACACCGACTTTGTTAGGCCCGCTGGGCAAACCAGGGTAGTCAGACGAGGGCATGCGGACTGTGGAGGGGCGAGACCCATGTTCTAAGAGAGTAAGGCCCTGTACTATTCCGTGCTGTACTTTGGGCGTACCCGCTAGCGGAAACGACTGACCGTGTGTCAGTGCGAGGTAGCTATCCTTGCGCTTAACACGCGTGCCGTAGTCACCGTTACGTCTCGACAGTGACCTCGGAACAAATAGCAGATGCAGCAGGACATGATCCAAATAAGGTACAGCAGAACAAGAACAAACAAAAACCAGCAGATAACCAGAAAGGTCTAGATCAAATTGAAATAGAAGCACAACTTCAATATTATTTGAAAACTCCCAACAAGAAATTGGGAATAAACTATCAATAAAGAAACGACATATTTTCAAGATTCATTAGTGATTCAAGAATCAGATTCAACAACAAACAAGAACAAGAACAAGAACAAACATTAGATATAGTAGAATAGGACCCAAATGAGGTACAACGGAACAACAACAAACAAAAACCAGCACATTACCAGAAAGGTCTAGATCATATTGAAATAGAAGCACAACTTCAAGAACACGGAAAAAAATCCCATCAAACACAACTTCAAGCACAAATCTCCGAATGACATTCAACAAACAAACAACCCTATCAGGAACACGGAAAAAAACCCCAAATAAATCATTGTAAATAAATCATTACTTGATGAAAGGATTACTCGACCAAACCCCTTCTCCACCAAACAAGAACCCAAGATCGATTGTGCAACGATCACCTTCAACATGAAAGTGAATACAAATAATTGACAGCAAATCTAAACATACCCACCGAAACACATTAAAGAAAAGGGGGGAAACAAACCTGATTAGGGTTTCAAATTTATGTGAAGAGGAGGAACGACATCGAGGTCCCTTATATAGTCATTCCACACATCAACCAAAGGCCATGAATGCATCCAACGACCCATAGTTAACCGAAATCAATAAAGGCGAGTTCAGATTGTTCTTTCGTGAGATAGCCCAGTCGGATTCGCGGAAGCACAGACCATTAGCACCTCGGAACAACCATCTCACAAATGGAGGAAGAACGAAGGTAAAGACAAGAGATTAATGGCCACCTACTAACCTTCCCTGCAAGAAGAAGACGATAGATCTGGAATTCGAAGAACTAAAGCACCTGCAACAAATATCAAAAGGCGCCAAAGGTGAACAACAACGTGAATGCCTTGTTCCCGCTATGCTGACAGGAATTGATCGACATAAAGAAGGGGTAGGTTTTCATTCGTACCATTGCGAGGAGGAGAAAGGGGGATCGCGTGGGGGAGCGAGTGGGGCAGAGGGGCAGATTCGGGAAACTTCAATTGCGAAGGGTAACGCAAAGGAGAGAGGAATGGGGGGTTATGTCAGGGGTTGGGGGAACCCCTCTTCAAACCAATGTCAGGAGAGTGTTAAATCTACGAGTTGCTATGCTATCGTGTTTGGTTTTAAAAACCTGTCATTGTAGTTTGAAAGCGAAGAACTCCTATTCAACAAATAAAATTTATACCGGAATAAAAATCCCAGGTCGAACTCAGAGAGGTGGACGTTTGATTTTAAAATACGCATTTGTTTTATTTGTCACGAAGTAGAATAGTTGATTAGAAACTATCTATCTATTTACAATAAATAAAAGAGAGAGGGAGAATATTGCAAACAAAAATAAGAAAAAAGAGATGTAGAATGAACATGGAATTTATTATTAGAAGGATTGTTCATTACACTAAAATTATGCGTAGAAAGTAGAAAAATGATTACACTAGAAAGTAGTAAATCTACTCTAAAAAGCAGTAAATCTATTCATGAAAGCAGTAAAAAGAATCCTTCTTACTGTTGGAGGACGAGCTTGGAGGATGAGCCGGATAGGACGACGCTTGGAAGACAGGGAGCGGAGCAGGATGAAGGAGGACAAAGCGGGAAGAACGGAAACGGGGCAGCACGTCGTCATCGCGGAATCCGCTTCCGAAAGGGGAACGAAATATTGACTTTATCTCGCGAGAAGCATCCCGTGTGTGGGACAAGCTGTGATTTCTCTGGTAGGAGGTGGTGACGTTATAAAGTACGGAATAAAAAATATAACAATCTCACAAATAGACAATTACACAATGTACACAATAATTTTCAGGTGGAAACCCAACCCGAGTGAAAACCACCACCTAACCCTCTCGAGTTAGGATTTTTCGATCAACCAAGTTGATCAAATCCACTAACGTACTACTTAAACGAGGGTAGTACAATCTCAATTACAACTACGCTACTTGTGCGAGGGTAGCGTACCTCAAACCCCTTCTCTTCACGAGAAGGATATTGTCTCACAAAGGAGACGGGAATTCACAAAGCGAAAACCCAACCAAATAACAAAGTAAATTACAAATAATCCTATAGAGCCAACAAAGATATTCTTAAAATAAGCTTCTATAAGAGTTAGGATGCTTCCCTTTGCAAGAAGTGCGTCAACGACGCGGATGCGTGAACCACGCGGTAGCACTTCGTCGTTCTCGTAATCGTGGAGGGAGAGCGGGTGCGCAATGGAATCAAGCTCTCTAAGTATAGAACAAAGCTTGGAGATCAAGAGCTTTCTTCTATAGATCAACTTGACACAAGGACGTGGAAATGCTTGTACTTGGTGTGTTTGTCGGGTGGTAAAGGTTCTCTATTTACAGAGGCTCTAGGAAGTCTTTGGAAGGCTTTGGAAGGCTTCTATAGCCGTTGGGTGCAAGCTCCAAGAAAATCAGGCCAAAATCAGGGTTAATCATTACACTGACAGGGTTGTCAAACATCTTATCTTGGCATTGGACGTCTGGAAAAATAGTTTAAGATGTTTGGGAACAAAGTCAGACGTCTGATTATAGGTGGGTTTCCTTCCTTACTTGAATCAGATCGAAACAGGGTTCTAGTGAAAGTCCATCAGACAACATACAGGACGTATGGCGCTAGGTCTGGACGTCTGGAAACCTACTTTTCTACGGAAATGAATTCCCAAGGGAGTGCAACGGCTAAAAAATCTTTGAGAAGAGATTTTGGGTCAGCCGAGGCAAAACAGTCATGTATTAGACGTCTGGGGTTCTCTACGGACGTCTGATACGGGGCTGACGGTCATATCCTTCATTGTTTGCTAAGACAGCCAACGGTCTACTAATTGGTGTAGATTCCCTACTAGGAGGGGGTGACGTAATAAATGCGGAATTAAAAAAATACCAATCTCACAAAATAGACAAACACACAAAGTACACAATTATTTTTAGGTGGAAACCCAAACCGGGTGAAAACCACCACCTAACCCTCTCGAGTTAGGATTTTCCGATCAATCAAGTTGATCAAATCCACTAACCGAATCACTTAAACGAGGGTGATTCAACCTCAATTGCAACCACGCTACTTTATACGAGGGTAGCGTACCTCAAACCCCTTCTCTTCACGAGAAGGATTTTGTCACACGAAGGAGACGGGAATTCGCAAAGCGAATACCCAACCAAATAACAAAGATAAAGAAACAACAATCCTATGGAGCCAACAAAGTAATTTAAACCTAGCTTCTATAGGAATTAGGAAACTCCCCTTTGCAAGGAGTGCGTCGGATTGATGACGCGGGTGCGTGAGCCACGCGACAGCGCAACATCGCTCTCGTGAACTACGGCGGGAGAGCGGATGCGCAAATGCTTGATGCTCTCTAGATGAAGAATTAGAGCTTGGAGAGCAAAAGCTTTTCCTCTTGGGATCAAGAGACAAAATGGTGTGAGAGTGTATTACAAAGTGTTTCTTGTGTATCTAAGTGCATGTTTGTGTGCAAGAGGTTCCTCTCTATTTATAGAGGCCTTAGGAGGGCTTTGGAAGGCTTTGGAAAGCTTCCATAGCCGTTGGGTGCAAAGCCTAAAAAAATCAGGCCGAAATCAGGAACAATGATTGCACTGATAGGCTTATCAGACGTCTGATCCTGGCATCAGACGTCTGGAAGATCACTTTAAGACATCTGAAAATAAGGTCAGACGTCTGATTTTGGGCGGGTCTCTTCCTGACTTGAATTAGATCTAAACAGGGTTCTAGCGCAAGTCCATCAGACGACATATAGGACGTCTGGCACTATGTCTGGACGTCTGGAAACTTACTTTTTTGTGGGAATGGATTTCCAAGAGAGTGCAATGGTTAGAAAATCTCTGAGAAGAGATTTTGGGTCAGCCGAGGCAAAACGGTCATTTATCAGACGTCTGGAAAGGTCTAAGGACGTCTGATAAGGCTCTAACGGTCATATCCTTGAGTGTTTGCTAAGCCAGGCAACGGTCCACTTAATTGGACGTCTGTCAAAGTCATTAGACGTCTTCTAAGACGTCTGATCTAAGGTCTGGACGTCTGATTTCATCAGACAGAACTAACAAGTGCGGCCTAAATGTTTATCAGACGCCTGAATCAACAGGCAGACGTCTTAAAACACATTATCAGACGTCTGATCTTGGAATTAGACGTCTGGAAATGCTGTTTGAACCCTATATTGGTTTTATAAGTTTTTTACAGAAAACCTAAGTATCCTAGGGTTGTGCTGGTGTTCCTAGGACTACTGTTAGGGTACTTTGAGGCTCTTTAATATGATATTCTACGGAATAAAAAGAGCAACAAAAGAAACGAAAAAATGCAACGAGTACAAGAGAAGGAAATCTATCATATTCTTCTTGTCCTTCCATCTTCAATCTATCGCTCCTCGGGAATCTCCTCTATTGTCCAGCAAGCTCCTCCAATCCCTCATGGATGCGAGCTCGAACTCCGTCTAATCATGTCTCCATTTGCAATTGACCTGAAATCTAATACTCCAAGTGCAAATGTTAAATGACACGTGTTTTGTTATCATCAAAACAAATGATCGTGGTGCTCTAGCACCAACAATTGGACGTCTGGACTAAGGTCTGGACATCTGATTTGATCAGACAGAACTAACTAAGTCCAGCCTAAATGTTATCGAACGTCTGAGTCAATAGTCAAACGTCTTAAAAGTCATTATCGGACGTCTAATCTTCAGATTAGACGTCTTAAAAGGCTGTTTGAACCCTATTTTAGTTTTCTAAGTTCTCTACAGAAAACCTAAGTATCCTAGGGTGGTGCAGGTGTTCTTAAGACTACTGTTATGGTACTTTGAGGCTCTTTAACATGAATCTAAGTAACAAAATAAAGAGCAACAAAGGAAACAAAAATCCATAGTGTACAAGAAAAGGAAATCTATCCTATTCTTCATCTCCTTCCTTCTTCAAGCCATCGCACCTCGCGAAGCTCCTCTGTTCTCCGTCAAGCTCCTCCAATCCGCCATGGATGCAAGTTCGAACTCCGTCTAACTACGTCTCCATTTGCAATTGACCTGAATTCTAAGACTTCAAGTGGAAATGTTAAATGACACATGTTTTGTTATCATCAAAATAAAAGATCGTGGTGCTCTAGCATTAACACAAGCTTCTCTTGAGCTTTGGAGAGGGAGAGAAGGGAAGGGATGAGAATTTTGTGTGGAGGGGGTCTCCTTTTATAGTTGCAAGGAGTGAGGGCAATTTGGTCATTTTAATTTGAAAAACATTAAATAAGGGATCTTTAGTGACGGATAAAATCGTCGCTAAAGCCCCATCGTGGGTGACGTGCGTCGCCTGCCCATCTTCCGCGTGCTTCAACGCCTTTCCACGTTCGTTAAATCTCGACCGTTTGATCGCGAGATTGAACGGCTAAGAGCGCTCTGATAGTGGTGTTTGCTGTCCGGTTAGTTTATTTACGTTTGTTATACTTTAAATTACAGTCGTTGTAGTAATAAGACAGCTATCAGGTTATCATTACAAAATTTTTTACTCGGAAATAGTTTTCCCGAGGTCGAACTCAGGGAGCTACTGGAATTCTAGAAATACAAAGGTTCTCTATTAGATTAACAAAAATAAGAGAGAGAGAGAGAGATAGAGAGAGTCTGTCTTGGCTTCTTCTTCTTCTCTTCTCCTTTTTCTTCTTCTTTCAGCTGCTCTCCTTCTCTTCTTCTTTCTTTTCTTCTTCTTCTCTGCTTACGGCTGTGTCTTCTCTCTTCTTTCTTTGCCTTCTTCTTCTGTTCTTCTTTTCTTCTTTTTCTTTCTTTGTTCTTCTCTTTCTTTCTCTCTGGCAGCTATGTCTTCTTCTGTTCTTCTTTCTTCGTTCTTCTCTTTCTTTCTTTTCTCTTCTTCCTACTGTCCAACCGTCGTCTAATGCAGTGGTCAGATGACTTAACTGTAGGTTTGCTACAGTACCTTCCTTCTTCTCTTTTGTTTCTCTCCTTCGTTTCTTCTCCTTCTGCTGCCCTGAGCAGCTGATTCTTCAGCCGCCTTTCTTCTTCTTCTTTTCCTTCCTTCCTTCTTCTTTTCTGTTCCTGCACGCTCACACAAGGATTAGAGAGCAAAACGTACCCCTACCCTTCCCCGCGTCTCTCTCTTTCTCAGATTTCTCTCTTAGGACCGCTCTCCTAGAGCCGGGTATTCGGGTACGGGTTTCGCGCCCGGGACCAGGCCCACCGGCGTGCGGTGGTGGGAGAGGAGTGCGCGGGTTGGGTAATCGGATCCTTCCCAGACCCGCGGGGCGTGAGCGCGGGCGAGGGCGAGCGCGTGGCGTGCGTGAGGGACCTAACCCCTATGCTTGAAGGCGAATAGCCTTGAACACTTTTCAATTTTATGTGCAGGCGCTTGGCCATGCAGTTCCGAGGTGGGACTAAAGTCCTACCTCCCAAATTGGCGCTTGCAGGCGAGCTACCTGCAGCCAATTGCAGCATTTCGCGGGGTCTTTGCCTTAGCTGCAGACCTGAGATGATTTGCAGCAGCAACCGGTGTGTAGTGGTGATGAGAACCTCATCATGAACAATAACTAGCACAATCTAACCCAGATATGTAAGAAAAAACTCCTACATAACCCAAAGAAATGCTTAACTCAGAGAATTCTGAGTTTGAGAAGAAAATAAATCATAAGGGGTAAAACTGCAATTTCACCAACGCAGTTTGCAAACAGGGTAATTAAGGGTCCAAACACACGTCAAACAAGCCAAATAAGAAGGAAAGTGGGATGGTTGGATCTAAAAAGTGTTATAGCTACTTTAGGAAATTAAATGACATTCTGTAATCCTAAAATAAATCTACTTCAATTCACGAGGTTCGAGGTAGGATAAAAATCAACTAAACCCTCTAAAATTCATAGAAAAATAAGCTCTAGGGTTTAGGACCTTCAATTTGGCCTTAGAAACCCATTTTTACCTACAAAGAGAACCTTGCCCAAATAATGACTTAAACTGGGTTTTTACGTAAATTGGCCCGTCAAACATGGTCCAACCTTTAAATAAAATTCACCATTAAAATCCTTAGGTTCAAATTAGTCTTGTATAAAAACTTGAGCCTAAGAGGAGACCTCCTTGACCGACTTTGCAATTTAGTCCTCTTTATTTACTTTTTGACCCTTATCTTTCGAAACCCTTGCAATTTGGCTCCCAGATTTTTCGTCGTTCTTTGCAGAACGGTTCCTCCTGCAAAACTCTGCGCAGCACCATGCTCCGGCGACTTTGCTCGAAGCATGGCGTCGCTCAGAGAGGGGTAACCGCCCTACAAAGCAGACGTGGGGTTCCCTGCGACGTCCTCTGTCGCAGGGACCCGGCCATGCTCTCTGCCGGCCCCCATACCTTCCGTGCGAACGTGTGGAAGGTATGGGTCCCATCTCCGACCATGCTCCGGCGAGGCTGGAACGTCGCCAGCCCGCGTCTCCCTCTGCGCCAGCTCCTTTATAAGGACCAGCACCCCCTGCCGGTTTCCCCAAGCTCTCTTTGACGGAGAATAACCCCCCACTTCATCCCTTCCTCCTCCGTCAGATGGCTCGCAGCTTCCGACGACTCCCTCCTCTTCCTCCTCGTCACTCTGCCGCCTTACCTGCAGTAGGGTTCTCCTAGCCCTCTCGTCTGTGCCGTGCTGCACCCGCCGGCACCCTCCGCCTGCTTCCTCGTCGCCGCACTTTTCCTCCAGGGCCCTTTCTTCCCCAGCTCGGGCAGGTACGAGCCGGTGGCTCCGCCCTCCCCCTTCGTCCAAAACCTAGGATAATAGCTTCCTCGCCTCCTCCTTTACATTTTCCCTCTCTCAATTTGTCTTTTTGCCTCACCGCACACGACTCCCACCTCCGCCTGCTCCGTCTCCGACCACCCCCTCTGGCGAGCTCATCCCACCTCCACAGACCTTCTCACCCCTCGCCGGCTACCCTAAAAGCTTCCCCTCACTCCACTCAACAAATCCCCCCTTTCCATCCACTACCAGACGCCACCCGACGACCCCCCGAACAGACTCATCTCTCCGGCCACAGTCCGACCTAGGGCTACCACCACACGCCGCCTCACGCCTCGCCACCACCCGCACTGCCTTCGCCGCACTCCGGCGAATCTCCCTGCATCCTCTGATTAGGTCGAAATGCCGTATTCTTGTTTTCAGGTCGATGACCCTTCACCGCCATTACCGAGCTTCTAAAGCTCCAGCACCTACAGCTACAGGCTCTCTCTCACCCAGGCTCACGCCCCAGGACGTGCAACTTGCCTCTGCGAAGCGTCCCAGGCCTGCAGCTGGGGCGAAGGGCTAGCACGCTGCAGCAATTGCCTGCAGCTTCCTCATTTGCGAGCGCCAATTGGGGTGGGACATTTAGTCCCACCTCGGAAGTTTTGGAAGTGCCGCAGCCAAATAAAGGGAAAAAGTGTTGTAGGCTTATCGCCTTCGAACACAGGGGTCAGGTCCCTCACGCACGCTGCGCACCACGTGCTCGCCCTCGCCCGCGCTCACGCTCCGCGGGTCTGGGTTGGATCCGACTATCCTAACTCACGCACTCCTCGCCCACCATCGCACGCCGGTGGGCCTGGTCCCGGGCGCGATACCCGTACCGGAATACCCGGCTCTGGGAGAGCGATCCTATGAGAGAAATCTGAGAAAGAGAGAGACGCGGGAAAGGGTAGGGGTAGGTTTTGCTTTCTGATCCTTGTGCAAGCGTGCAGGAGCAGAAGGAGAAGGAAGGAAGGTGGACGAAGTCTTAGCTACTTAGGGCAGAGAGGAAGAAGAAGAGGAAGCAAAGAAGAAGAAGAAGAAAGAGAGAAGAAACAGAAGAAGAGAAGCACTGTAGCAAACCTACAGTTAAGTCGTCTGACCGCTGCATCAGACAACGGTTGAGCGGCGGCCAGAGGAGGTAAAGCAAGAGAAGAAAGAAGAAGAAGGCAAACGAAAAAGAAGTCAGAAGAAGAAGAAGATTGTCACAGCCGCAGAAGTGTTGGTGCTAGAGCACCACGATCATTTGTTTTGATGATAACAAAACACGTGTTATTTAACATTTGCAATTTGAGTCCTAGATTTCAGGTCAATTGCAAATGTGGACATGTTTAGACGGAACTCAAGCTCGCATCCAGGACGGATTGGAGGAGCTTGACGGAAAACAGAGGAGGTTCGCGTGGAGCGACAGATTGAAGATAGAAGACAAGAAGAATAGGATAGATTCTTTTTAATCCTTTCATGTACTTTTATCTTTATTTTTCTTGCTCTTTATTTTCCTTAGAAAATTATGTTAAAGAGCCTCAAAGAACCCTAACAGTAGTCCTAGGAACACCGGCACAACCCTAGGATACTTAGGTTTTCTGTAGAATACTTAGAAAACCAATATAGGGCTCAAACAGCACTTCCAGACGTCTAATTCCCAAATCAGACGTCTGATAAAGCATTTTAAGACGTCTGACTGTTGTTTCAGACGTCTGATAACTGTTAGGCTAGAGTTAGTATTCTGTCTGATGAAATCAGACGTCCAGACCTTAGTCCAGACGTCTTAGAAGACGTCTGATGACTTTGCCAGACGTCCAATTAGTGGACCGTTGGATGGCTTAGCAAACAGTCAAGAATATGACCGTTAGAGCCTTATCAGACGTCCTTAGGCCTTTCCAGACGTCTGATAAATGACCGTTTTGCCTCGGCTGACCTAAAATCTCTTCTCAGAGATTTTCTAGCCGTTGCAACGTTTGGAAATCAATTCCCACAGTAAAAGTAGGTTTCCAGACGTCCATACATAGTGCCAGACGTCCTGTATGTTGTCTGATGGACTTGCACAAAAACCCTGTTTAGATCTGATTCAAGTCAGGGAGAAACCCGCATAGAATCAGACGTCTGACCTTGAAATCAGACGTCTTAAAGTGGCCTTCCAGACGTCTGATGCCAGAGTTAGACGTCTGATAACCCTGTCAAATGTAATCATTGTCCTGATTTCGGCCTGATTCTCTTGGGCTTTGCACCTAACGGCTATAGAACCCTTCCTAAGCCTTCCAAAGCCTTCCTAAGGCCTCTATAAATAGAGGGGAACCCTTGCAACACAAGTACACACTTGGATACACTTAGCCACACACTTTCACACTCTTGTGTCTAAGAAGCTCTTGCTCTCTAAGCTCAAGTTCTACATCTTGAGAGCATCAAACCTTCGCGCACCCGCTCTCCCGCCGTTGTCTACGAGAGCGACATTGCGCCATTGCGTGGCTCACGCACCCGCGTCATCGTCGACGCACTCCTTGCAAAGGGGAGTTTCCTATTTCCTATAGAAGCTAGGTTTATTACTTTGTTGGCTCTATAGGTTTGTTGTTTATTTTACCTTGGTCTTTTGGTTGGGTATTCGCTTTGCGAATTCCCGTCTCCTTCGTGGGACAAAATCCTTCTCGTGGAGAGAAGGGGTTGAGGAACGCTACCCTCGTACTTGTAGCGTGGTTGTACTGAGGTTGAATCACCCTCGTTTTAAAGTGATTCGGTTAGTGGATTTGATCAACTAGGTTGATCGGAAAATCCTAACTCGAGAGGGTTAGGTGGTGGTTTTCACCCGGTTTGGGTTTCCACCTAAAAATAACTGTGTACTCGTGTGATTGCTTATTTGTGAGATTGTTTATTTTATTTCCGCAATTAATACGTCACCCCCTCCTAGTAGGGAAGAACTTTCAAGAAGAAGGGAAGAAAAAGAAAGAAAGAGAAGAACAAAGAAAGAATAGAAGAAGAAGAAGAACTCTGCAGAAGAAAAGAAGAGAGAAGACGTAGCTGTGAGCAGAGAAGAGAAAGAAGAAAAGAAGAGCAGCTGAAAGAAGGAGAAGGAAAAGGAGAAGAGAAGAAGAAGAAGCCAAGACAAGCTCCCTCTCTCTCTCTTTCTCTCTCTCTCTCTCCCTTATTTTTGTAATCTAATGGAGAAACTTTGTATTTCTAAAATTCCAGTAGCTCCCTGAGTTCGACCTCGGGAAAACCATTTCCAAGTAAAAAAAAATTTTTGTAATGATAACTTGGTAGCTGTCTTATTACTATAACGACTATAACTTGACATATAACAAACACAACAACTAAGCCATCATTTCTTGGCGCCGTTGCCAGGGAGCAACGACTATTCTAGAAGCTATAAATTCTCTATTTTGGAATTTTCTAATAATCTTCTCTCTTGTGTGCAGGTACAGGAAAAATTAAGAAGCAACCACACAACAACCACCCCAAGGATAGGTAACTTCTATCCTCCCACTATTAACCCCTAAATTCTAAAGATGAAGAAAAAGAAAAAAATAATAATATAGGTATAATCTGTCTTTCATACTTAGTTACAGTTGCATGTTTTCAAAACCACTATTCCTGCACACAATATTAAGGGTAATTAAGGGCTAACATCTTCTTGCTTGAAGCCCTAATTACCCAACAAGGAGTTAACTGGACCAAGTAGAGCCAACATAGGAATTAACGCTAGGATTTTAGAGACACACTACTTAATCAAGAATTGAGAAATCCCAAAAGAAGTGTGCCGAAGCCATTGATTGAATTTACCTATTCAGAAAAACCCTAAGCAATTGGCTCTCTAAAAACACTTGAACTCTAAAAGACAAGACCTAATAAGTTCTCAAAGGAATCAATAGGTGAAGTTGACCCCTTAGGATCAACCAACCTTCAACCTAGGTCACTCTTTGCACTCAAAAAGCTAAAAGTTCAAGTGAAAACTTAAGCACCCTGATCTTAAACTAAAATTGGTAGACTTAAGAGGTCAAGATCTCCATTCTGATCTACCTGGAATCTCAGTGACAAGAGAGGTTGGGTGGGGGACACCCTGTAACCCGTGGGGACGCTCTACCGTGTAGGGGTCTTCGCGAGACTCACCCTCTCTGGCTGCCCAGGTAATTCTCAGGTAGCCGATCTTTTAATCAAGGGATCCATCTGCCCCGCACCTCTATAGTCACCCAACTTTTTGGGTGCCTTGATTGGGTCCAGCACCTGCTAAACTCATCTCTTCCAACAGTGTATGTTTGGTAGGAGGTCTTTAAAACCTCCTTTAGAACTTCACTCTCCTCGAGGTCGAGCCTCAGTGCCCTTGTTTGAGAAAACAACACCACACATCGACCTCTCCTCCGACTCCGAACCCAACTCACCTTCTTCTTCCACAATGGCTCAGCCAGTTGAGGAAGAAAACAATCTGGAGCACTAGCTCCAGCCACTCAATGACCTCTTCCAGAACTTTGTGCACCCACCGCAGTGTCCTATGATGCGGGACCATTATAATCCTGCCGCGGTGGATATTGAGCCTTGAGTCAGAATCCCGACTGGAGGACCTGATTCTGAATTAAAGCCCAATATGATTCATGCCATACCCAAATTCCATGGGCTTAATTCTGAAGACCCCCTCCAGCACATCAAACAGCTGAAGCATCTGGCCCAAACTTTTGGGTCAGATGCACAAAATCGGGACATTCTCCTCATGAAAATGTTCTCCTTCTCCCTTATGGACAAAGCCGCTCATTGGTACCAGACTCAGACCTGGCCAATCAACAATTGGGAAGAACTTCAGTCTGAATTTTTGAAGAAGTTCTTTCCCGTTGGTCGGACCAATGCCTTGCGCCATGAGATTACTCACTTGACGCAGCAAACGGGAGAACCTCTCCATGAGGCATGGGATCGCTTTTAGGATCTCATGAGAAAGTGCCCCCATCACGGAGTTCCTAAATCGGAACAAGTCCAGTCTTTTTACCAGGGATTTCGTGAGGATATCAGGCTTTTCATCTATGCAACTTGCGGAGGGAATATCATGGGTCAACATGAGGACACTGTGTCACGATCATGGGTGTCAGAAGCAGTTTCAGACGTTTGGGAAGTGTCCCAGACGTTTCGTAATAAATTTTTTCGGCGTACGGGTTCGTGTCTGCGCGCCTGCGCACGCAGACTGAACCCGCAGCCTTCATTTTCTCTCCCTGCAGGCGCCGCTTTCCTTCTCTATCTTCCCGCGGCTGCCCTATAAGAGCGCTTCCCCTCTCCCGCACCCCCACACCACCGTCTTCTCTTCTCCTTCTCCCTGCGAGCGAGCGAGGGCGCAGTAGCGGCTGCAGCAGGCGTGTGGGAGGGAGTGTTGCGAGAGGAAGAAGAAGCTCGACCGCGGAGGTGCGAGCTTGCCGAGGGAGCTAGATCCGGCCGGCGGGGGGAACAATGGGTGTGGGGTGTCGCGGAGGAGCTGCTGCAGCTCGGGCAGCAGGCGGATGCGGCACGGCGCGGCTGTGCATCGCGGGTGGAGGACGAACCGGGTGCTGATTCTGGGAAAATTTCCCAGAATTAGACGTCTAGAATTACACCCAGACGACACGTAGGACGTCTGGAGGAAGATCCAGACGTCTGACAGGTACAATATTTTTCCTCCTTCCTTTAATGCGTGTACGGCCATGCAGCCGTTCGCCACGTTCTCTGAGCCTTTTCGTGATGAGAGCGGTTGTGTGTGTGCGTAGGTGTTGTTCGGGAGGGCGCGAGGGCTCGCCATCCCACGCGGATCAGACGTCTGGCCACAGTACCAGACGATGGAGAGGACCTTCAGACGTCCGGGGTGACAATCGGATGTCTGGAAACTGACTTCAGACGATCCAACAGGCTTCTGGACGTCTGAAGGACTGCGCACACTGAGGTATGACCTGATCCACTTTTTAAGACGTTTGGAAGAGGTTTCAGACGTCTGATTTTGGACAGATTCGTTGTTTTTTACCTGTTTAGGGCCCATTCGGAGTCCGTTTTCCGCGTTTCGAGTTGCGTTGTTTCCAGAATTAATTCCTCTATCTGTTTACAGTAATTGTGTACTGTTCTGAGAAACACCTTGTGATTTATCCTTGTGTTACAACCCCGTTCCGTTGCAGTCTTGGGGGTTGCAGAGGCGTGCGGGATTGCCGACCATGCCTCTAGTACTCCTGGTCTCACAGGTTGAGTGGCTTTTTAATTTATTTAACAAAACTTGTTACAATTATGAAACAATTAATAGAGTCTAGGGCATTGCATGAACCCTAGGACTGTGAAATTAGATTGAATGATAGATCCTAGAGTATTGCATGAATCCTAGGATTGGAAAACTAGATTTGAATGATAGATCCTAGGGTACGGCATGGATCCTACGACTGGAAAACTAGTGGAATATATAATATTGCAGTCTTGGAAAAGTAGAAAGGAAATGATAACTGCCTGTAAATTGATTAACAGCTGCCTGTTATGAATGAATAAATATGATTAAGAACATGGGTTATATAAATATAAGCTGGAATGGTGAAACCCAAAATGGCCAAACAAAAAGAACATGAACCCCACGGGGAATTAGGAGTAGAACTCCTGGAAAGAGAATGGAATGGAACTGAGAAAGTAAAACGTGGAAGTGTGATGTTTCTTGGGTACGTGGAACCAAAGAGAGCACGTATTACCTCTTAGTGTAGAGGGGAGCTTGCCGCCCTCAGGTTGAGATCGGGGTGGGTTTGGCCACTTTACACCGACTTGCTGGCCCTCGCGTATGCAGTACCGAGGAGAGCTACTAGTGTTGGGAGAGCACTAGTTGCCCCACGGGTCCCGGGGTTCTGCTAGCTCTCCTGCACTGACTTGTTAGGCCCACTGGGCAAACCAGGGTAGTCAAGCGAGGGTGCGCAGACTGTGGAGGGGTTGGACCCCTGTTACTAAGAGGGCTCTGCCCTATACTGGTTCCGTGCTATGCTTTGGGCGCACCCGTTAACGGAAACGACTGACCGCGTGCCAGTGCGGGGTAGCTACCCGTGCGCTTATCCCGCGTGTCGTAGTCACCGTTACATCTGTCAGCGACCATGGGGTGGTTGACTGAGGGTAGGACCACCACGGGGGACTCCCGGCCAGGAGAGCACCACGTGTTACTTCTACTTTTCGGAAAAGACTGCAATCAAGATCATTCTCACGAGGAATATTCAAGATCAAGCGAAGGATCTGAGAAATAAATCAATAGTGAATAAATAGAAAGACAAATAAAGAAAGTAAAATATAACAGCTACTGTACACTCTACTGCTTCTTTAGCTTTTAAGTTGCCACTCTACTCAGCGTTTCGCTGACATGTCACCCTCGTTCTTTTTTTCAGGACTAGGTGTTGAGTAGCCAGAGTCAACCGCTGCAGAGGACGCTGGGCCTAGTCGGGTCCAGTAGGGTGGCGAAACGGTGGCAGCAACTAGCTTTTCTTAAGTCGTTGTAGTACAGATAGTTATTGCCATCATTTGCTAATATTTGTTACTCGGAAAATACAGTTCTCTCGAGGTCGAACTCAGGGAGCAAGTCGTATTCTAGAGATATACATGTTTTGTTACAAAAATAAAGAGAGAGAGAGAGATGAAAGTTTGGCTTCCTCTTCTTCTCTTCTTTCTTTCTCTGTCTTTGGCTTTTGTTCTTCCTGTTCTTCTTCTTCTTCTTTTCTTGCTTCCTCTATTTCTTCTTTTTATTTTCTTTGTTTCTTCTTTTCTTGCTTCAGATCTGCCTCCCGTGCTCTTCTTCTTCTGCTTTCTGTTTCTTCACTTGGCTGCTCCTTCTCTCTTCTTTTCTTCTTCTTCTTTGTCTTCTGATGTCTGCAGAGTCTTCACTTGGCTGCTCTGTGTTCCTCTCTTTCCTCTGCCTCGCCTTCCTTCTTCTTTGCCTTCACCTGTCTTCAGGACGTCGTCTGATTTGAAAATCAGACAACTTAAACCTCTTGTTGCTACAGTGTCTCCCTGAGCTTCCTTCTTCTTCACCTGTGCCTGCACGCTCAGGTGTTCAAAGTCAGGGCAAAACCTACTCTACCCCTCTCCCCCGCGCATCCCTTTCTCTCAAAGTTCGCTCTTAGGACAGCTCTCCCAGAGCAACCGGGTAATCGGGTACGAGTCGCGCCCGGGTCCAGGCCCACCGGCGTGCGGTGGTGGGCGAGGAGTGCAGGTCGGTTTAATCGGGTCGGGCCAGGTCCGCGGAGCGTGGTCACGGACGAGGCCGGGTCGGGTGAGAGGGACCTCACCCCGTGGTCAGGAGGCAGACAGCATAAGGCACTTTTTGCCTTTATGCGTCCGCGCGCCTCTGAGAAGTTCCGAGGTGGGACTAAATGTCCCACCCCAATTGAGCGCCCGTCGCGGAGGGAGCAGTGGGAGATCGTGGCTTCACGCGCGGCCTTCGCCCCAACTGCGAGCCTGGGACGTTTCGTGGAGACACCCCGCGCAACCTGGGAGTCGAACCTTGGCGAAGGCGTGCCTGCACCTGCAGGCGAAGGAGCTCTGCCTGCTCAGTAATGGCGACGGCGGGCGAGTCACCTGGTCACAGAAGAACGGCCTCTCGGCCTAATTAGACAGGCGGGGGACCTTCGCCGTGGCACGGCGAAGGTGGTCGGATGGTTTGCAGTGGGCGTGGTGGAGCCAACGGATTGCCCTAGGTCAAACTGCGGGCGGAGAAGTGGGTGTGTTTGGTGGATCTGCAGAGGGCGTTTGGTGGGAAGAGGAGGGGTGGAAGAGGATCAGGGTGACGAGGTGGAGGTTATGCACAGGTCGGCGAGGCGTGTGGGGTGCTGGAGCGATGGGAGCGGTTCGCCGGAGTTTGGCCGGAGGTGGAGAAGGTGAGGGTGATCAGTGGGAAATCGGGGCCGACAGTAAGGGTTTCAGTATGGAAAAGAAAGAGGGGAGGAAGAGGAGAAGTTCTACCTGCTAAGCTGGACAAGGAGGGGTTGGCGCAGGCAACAGTCGTATCGACTGTCGCCGGAGAAGAAATTGCCCAGAGGAAGGGGCGGCGGCGAGGAAGGGACCGGAGAGGCGCCAGCTGGGTGCGGCGTGACGCGGAAGGATCGAGGGAAGGTAACCCTACTGTTGGTAGTGCGGCAGGGCGACGAGGAGGAGGAGGAGATGGCCGCCGGAGCAAGGGGGCATCTGTCGGAGTGGGAAGGGAGGAATTTAGGGGGGTGTCTCCGTCAGATCCGAGCTGCGAAGAACGGCGGAGCGACGGGGGTATTTATAAGGGCGGAATCAGAGAGGAGGGCGGAGGGAGACGACGTGTCTCCCTCGCCAGAGGACGCCAGAGGATGGAGACCCATACCGTCCGTGCGTTCGCACGGGCGGTATGGGCGGTCGCAGTACCCAGGGGGTGTCCCTACAGTGGCTGACGACGCAGGATACCCCCCATTGACTTGCTAGGGCCCCTCCCTCACCCTGCGCGGCGCCATGCTCCGCGCAAGGTCGCCGGAGCATGGTGCTGCGCAGGTTTTGCAGGAGGGACCTAAACGCAAAGAACGAAGGAGAGTTAGGGGCCAAAATGCGAGGGTTCAAAAGTTGAGGGCCAAAAAGTAAATATATGAGGACCAAAGTGTAAAGTTGGTCAAGAAGGTTTCTTCTTAGGCCCAAGTTTTTATGCATGACTAATTAGGATCTAAGGATTCTGATGGTGAATTTTATTTCTAGCTTAAACCTTGTTTGACCGGTCATGGTTCTCAATGTAGGTCAAAATGGGTTCCTAAGGCCAAATTGAAAGTCCTAAACCCTATAGATTATTTTTATATGAATTTTAGAGGGTTTAGTTGATTTTTACCTTGCCTCGAACCACGTGAATTGAAGTGGGTTTATTTTTAGGGTTACAGGCTGTCATTTAATTCTTTAGGTTTGCTGTAGCCCTTATTGAGTCATCTTATCCCACTTTTCTTCTTATTAGGTTGTTTTGACCTATGTTTGGGCCCTGAGTTACCCTATTTTCAGATCAGATTGGTGAAATTGCATTTTTACCCCTCAGTTTATGTTTTCTTTGCAAACTTAGAATCTCTCTGAGCCAAGCCTTTCTAAGGTTTTGTAGGAGCTTTTATTCTCTGTATTAGGTCAAAATGAGCTAGTTATGGCTCATGATGAGGTTCTCATCATAGGGTTACCTGTAGTACTTCTGTGCTTTTCTTCCACTGTAGTGAGTAGTTTTTGTTACTCCCTGTACTTTCTTTATTGAAAACTTTATGTTATGTATATTTCCCTTCTGTTGTGGTGGTGCATACTGTAGTATTTCTTTTCCTTACTACTGTATTTTGTTACTGCTAGTTATATACATGGTGAATGTGGTTTATTTTACTGTTCTTTTGGTTACTTTTCGTTGGACGACTGGGTATTGGGATTAGTCGAGTCGGTCCGATTCTCGTGTCTCGTAGGGATTCGGGAATCAGGTCGTTACACACCGTGTGGAAGATTCTCGAAAACATGTGCGAGAACTCCATCAACAATGACTCCATGGGCTTATTCGACAGGACAAATACCTGCGCATCGATGAACCTTAGGGGAGCACACGAGACGCAGGGCCTGTCCGCATCAGTCGACTTGGAACTAATGGCTAGTCGATTAGACAAGGTCTCCATCATTGAGAAGAAGGTGGACGAGCTGACTCAGCACTTGCAGCGAGCCACCTCTACGCATAGCTCCTTTGCACAGCCTCTTTCTACATGAGAAGCTGTGCAAAACATTCTCCACCGATCTTTTCCTGGGATGGATTCATACCCATCTGACTCTCGGATCGAAGGGTCATCCGATCTTTTCCATACCAGTCCGGGGAATTCCATTCCCCCTTTCTCTGATTCTTTGGAGGTTCCTCAGACCTACGATGACCTCAACGCCATCCAGAATGACCCATTCTCCAACACTTATAACCCTGGATGGCGAAACCATCCCAACTTCCAATGGGCGGGAAATTGCCAAACCCAGAGACTGCCCTTTCAGCCCCGTTCACAACCATCGCGTCCTTACCAGCCGCCTCAGCCTCGGCCCAACCCTACCTATCCATCAGGGCCAAATCAGGACTAAATGTCTCTCATCCTTCAGACTCTGGCTGACATTCAAAGAACGAATGCGACTA
The DNA here is from genome assembly GCA_037157565.1 of Thalassia testudinum. NCBI lineage: Eukaryota > Viridiplantae > Streptophyta > Magnoliopsida > Alismatales > Hydrocharitaceae > Thalassia > Thalassia testudinum. The sequence goes on from JAZHRO010000013.1 coordinate 22,004,181, forward strand.
TTCAAAAGCAACACAAGGACGAACTTACAGAGGTTCGAAATCAACTGGCCCAGTTGGTAAATTCTCGCCAACCAGGCACACTTCCTTCCCAACCTCTTCCTAACCCGAATAACGTGTCGACCCAGCGGCGCGTGATGAACCAAAACCCGGGCCAAGCACACATGATTTATCAAGCCCCCTCTGTTCCTTCACCCGACGGGATGGAGGCTTCCACTTCCTATGCGAACTATCAGCAGCAACCCATCTTACCCAATCCTAACCAAAACCAGGCAGGGCTAAACTCTGTAACAACCCGTAGTGGTAAGGAAACCCAAGATCCACCCTATCCAAACCACTCCGAGCCTAGTAGTAATCCCAACCCTACAACAGTAATCCAGGACGTTCCTATCCCTATCCCAGATCAAAGACCTGGACCTATCCTAGAAGAACCAACCAAGGTTCCGTTTCCCGAGGCCTTGACTAAGGGATAGAAGACCACCAAGCCTGTGGCACCTGAGGAGGACCTGATCAAGCTCTTTGAGTAGGTTCAAATAAATATCCCCTTGATGGATGCGATTCGCCACGTACCGGCTTACGCAGGATTCCTAAAGAATGTGTGTACACCCCAACGTAAGCTGCGAACCAAGAGTGGGAGTCCAATTGTACTATCAGAGCAAGCTAGCTCTGTAATCCTAAGCAGACTCCCACCCAAGGTTAAAGATCCTGGTACTCCCCTGATTTCCTGCAAGATAGGTGATACCCAATTCGACAGAGCATTGCTAGACTTGGGTGCTTCCATAAATCTGATACCCACATCCTTACTTATCCACCTAGAAGAATCTTAGCTAAAACCAACTGAGGTGACATTGCAATTAGCAGATCGATCTATAAAGTCACCTAAAGGGATTCTCGAGGATGTTATTGTAAGAGTGCGGGATTTCTACTTTCTTGTAGACTTTATAGTCTTAGACATGGACGCATCTGAAAACCCTAGGGATACACCGATCATTCTAGGGAGACCTTTCTTGGCTACTGCTAGAGCCAACATCAGCTGTGAGGAGGGCCAAATAGAGCTCAAATTTGGAAATCAAACCCTAAAAATTGATATATTTAAGGCCCAACAAGGAATCAATTGCGGTGTCATCGAACAGATTTGTGATATCAAGACTTTGGCTGATGAAACGCATTTTGAGAATGACCTGATTATACCTCATCAACCAAAAAAAGATTTTGAACCGCAATCAAAGGAGTCAAAACTAGATTTAGACAGACCCATAACTCCAACCCTTGAACCTCACATCTACCTTGAACCACCCGCTGCTGCTGATAACCCCATCCTTGAACTGAAACCCCTTCCCGATCATTTGAAATACATCTTTCTGGGTTCTAATCAGACCCTTCCTGTGATTATTAATTCCAAGCTTAATCCCGAATAGGAATCCCGTCTGATTGCTATTCTCCAGCAACATCGCAGAGCCATTGGATGGACTCTCGATGATTTGACTGGAATAAGTCCCTCCTATTGCACACACCATATTTACCCAGAAGAGGGCGCACAACCTTCTCGTGAGATGCAGAGACGCTTGAACCCCAATCTGCAGGAGGTCGTGAAAAAGGAGATTATCAAGTGGTTAGATGCAGGGATCATCTATCCGATCTCCGATAGTCGTTGGGTGAACCCAATCCAGGTTGCGCCTAAAAAGGCAGGGCTCACCACCATAACAACTGAAACCGGAGAAGTCATACCTACTCGATTAGCCAACTCGTGGAGAGTCTGCATAGATTATCGACGACTCAATTCCTCCACGAAGAAGGATCATTTCCCACTACCTTTCATTGATCAGATTCTCGAGAAATTAGCAGGAAATCGATTCTTCTGCTTCCTTGACGGGTACTCTAGTTATAACCAAGTAGCTATTCATCCTGAGGACCAAGAGAAGACCACGTTCACCTACCCCTTCAGAACGTACGCATTCCGAAGGATGCCGTTCGGTCTCTGCAATGCACCTGCGATTTTTCAGCGGTGCATGCTTGCCATATTCTCTGATATGGTAGGTGATTATCTGGAAGTCTTCATGGATGACTTTTCAATTTTCAGGGCATCATTTGATGATTGCCTCCAGCACTTGGTTATATACTCAGGCGCTGCATCGACGTTAATCTGGTTCTTTCCAGGGAAAAGAGCCACTTTATGGTGCCTGAGGGGATCGTCCTAGGACATCTGATTTCTGAGAAGGGCATCAAGGTGGATCGAGCTAAGGTTGATCTAATCTCTCGCCTTCCTATACCTAGCTCGATAAGGGACATCCGTTCTTTTCTGGGGCACGTCGGTTTTTACCGTCGTTTCATTCCTGATTTCTCGAAAATCGCACGCCCCCTGACGACTCTCCTCTCTAAGGATGTACCCTTTGAAATCTCCAAGGAATGCACTCTAGCCTTTGAAAACCTTCGTGAACGAGTCACCCAGGCGCCAATCCTACAATCCCCTGACTGGTCTCAACCCTTTGAGATCATGTGCAATGCGTCTGATTTCGCTGGAGGAGCAGTTCTGGGGCAGAAAGCTGACGGGAAACCCGTGGTCATCAACTATGCTAGCAAGACACTTGACGAGGCTCAGCGTAACTATACAGTTACGAAGAAAGAGCTGCTAGCCGTAGTATTTGCCCTTGAAAAATTCCGATCTTATCTCCTGGGTTCCCACGTCATCATCTACTCGGATCACACGGCTGCGAGGCATCTCCTTGCCAAGAAGGACGCGAAGCCCCGACTAATCCGATGGATCTTGCTGTTGCAAGAATTCGATGTCGAGATTCGCGACAAGGCAGGAAAACAAAATGTGGTAGCTGACCATTTGTCCCGCCTTCCTTCTGAGATTATCAACCCTTCCGGACCCAACACTGAGCATTTCCCTGATGAGCACTTGCTGACTATTGGTACTAGACTTCCATGGTTTGCCGGAAGAGGGAGGAGCGGGCTGGCGACGTGCCAGCCTCGCCGGAACATGGCCGGAAGGGGCACCCATACCTTCCGCGCATTCGCACGGAAGGTATGGTGGTCTGCAGAGAGCATGGTCGGGTCCCTGCGACAAAGGACGTCGCAGGGAACCCTGCTTCTGCTTTGCAGGGCGGTACCCCTTCTCTGCACGGTGCCATGCTCCGCGCAAAGTTGCCGGAGCATGGTGCTGCGCAGAGTTTTGCAGGAGGGACCGTTCCTCAAAGAACGATGAAAAAGTTGGGGGCCAAAATGCAAGGGTTTCGAAAGATAAGGGTCAAAAGTAAATGAAGAGGACCAAATTGCAAAGTCGGTCAAGGAGGTCTCTTCTTAGGCTCAAGTTTTTATACAAGACTAATTTGGACCTATGGATTTTAATGGTGAATTTTATTTCTAGGTTGGACCATGTTTGACCATCCAATTTACGTAAAAACTCAAATTAAGTCATTAATTGGACATGGTTCTCTTTTTAGGTCAAAATGGGTTTCTAAGGCCAAATTGAAGGTTCTAAACCCCAGAGATTATTTTTCTATGAATTTTAGAGGGCTTAGTTGATTTTTATCTTACCTCGAACCTCGTGAATTGAAGTGGGTTTGTTTTAGGGTTACAGAATGTCATTTAATTTCTTAAAGTTACTATAACCCTTTTTAGATCAGATCATCCCACTTTCCTTCTTATTAGGCTTATTTGACCTGTGTTTGGACCCTTAATTACCCTGTTTGCAAACTGCGTTGGTGAAATTACAGTTTTACCCCTTATGATTTGCTTTCTTCTTAAACTCAGAATTCTCTGAGTTAAGTCTTTCTTTGGGTTATGTAGGAGCTTGTTCCTACATATTTGGGTTAGATTGTGCTAGTTAGGGTTCATGATGAGGTTCTCATCACGCTCCTTGCCATGCCTCTTGCACGCGCTTGCCGCGTCTGATCCCGCATTACGCGCAGGCGTCTGATGCGACGTCAGCGCTATTGCACGTGCGTGACCGCTCTATCAAGATCGAGCGATCAATCGAGCTCCATTGCTGCGCCTCAGATGCCACTCGCACAGGCTCGAACGTGCGTCGCTGTGTCGTGTAAGCGCGCTCGACCAACGCGCTACAAGCGCGTTTGTGTCGCATTTACGATTCGTGCACGTGCATCCACAGCCGTTGGATGCGCATCCAACGGCGGAGAATCATCGAAGAAGAGAGGACGCGGTGGGTGTAGCGGCCGGTTGGGCGGCCGAGATGGCACCATCTTGGCCGTCCTTCTTCTGGATGATGTAGATGGTGCCACGGTTGTCGGATTTAATCGATTTTCGCGTCGTTAGGCTGCGATTGTCGATCTGAATCCATCCGTGTGGTTGGATTTGTCATTTGAAGTGCTGATTCACACCATCTTGGCCCTTGATGTTCTAGAGTTCCCTGGTCTCTATCTGATGCTACAGATGTCTGATTTGAGCGATCTTGGAGTCGTTGAACTCTAATCGTCGCCTTGATCACATCTGTATGGTTGGATCTTCAATCCGAGGCCTTGATAAAAAGCTTGCCCTGCCCCTGAACATAAAAGGAGACAATTAACCTTCATTTTATTCAAACTAATCTTAATGTAAGATGATGCATGTTATGTAATATTGATAGTGTGAAATGCAATTCAATGCTTAAGAACATGCATAAATAGACATCTTATGTAATGTAAATATGTTTACATCACACCCCCATGCTTATCTTTTGGTAGTTCCTAGCAAAAACTATATGCTATTTATAAAAGAATTAGGTTGGATTATTTGGACATGAGTTTTTTTCAATCATTAAGAAAGTGTTTACTTAGGATCTGAACTTTCAAGGACACAACAGTGCCCGGGTATTTGCCAAAATACAGACAGCCTCAAGCCCTCGCCTTATTCAAAGAAAAAATTCTTTCTCTCTTTTTCCTCTTTTCGAACTTTTTTTTGGATTTTCAAGTTTTAGGGTTTAAGAGTGGCTTTCTACGGCCATTCAACTCACCTAAGATTTGATGAGAACCCTCAGTTCTAAGCATCTTATTGTGAATGTGATAGATTCGTTGATCGACAGTTAAAATGGACTTCGGATTTCTACGCCTCTAGGTGACCTTAAAAAGAGAATTCTACCTAAAGGTGTATCTTTACAACCGGTAGCTTTCTCCCTACTTTTATTTTTACGGGGTCAATACAAGGGTGAATCTAGTGTATATCTCGCCGGTTTATTCTACTTCTCCGCTTCTTCCTAAGTGTTTTGGGAATTTTCAGTGCATTTATTAAGCTGGGTTTTGGACAACCTGTTGAAGAGCTATTACCACCGACAACTTGCCAGCCATACTCGTGCGGTGAAGTGAGGCTTTTTTTTTTCTTTTCTCCTTTTTCTTTTTTCTTTTTGACTCTCTTTTTTTAAGTAGGTGGCTTCCCTGGTTTAAGATTTACCTAAAGGCAGCAAAAAGAGAAAGGTCCTGTGACTAGGCTCTGGACAACCTACCTATGGGTTGTTACCCATGATAACTTGCCAACCATATCACCCTAGAAGGTTCATTAGCTATCCAATTTTCATTAAAACCGCCGATTAAAGAATTAGTGACAAGGTAGTGTGTAGATGCTTCAGGCTTAAAGTTCCCTCAAATCAGAGGGCGGGTTGATAAGTCGTGTACTTATCACCCAAACTTATTTACTCCAATTACGATAGAATTAAGATGGCGAGGACTCGAAAGATAAATCCACATTTTAATGGATACGCAGGCTGATTAAGTCCGAAGACCTGAAGGGTCTTTGTGTTCAAATCGTAATGTAGTATTTCCTCAGATTGAAAATTTTCTTAAACCCAAGTTCTCTTTCCTAATTCCACAATTTTTTTTAATAAATAAAAGAAAATAAAATAAATCTACGGAGCTGACGAATAAATTTAGAGATAAATATCCACCCCCCCCATGCATATCTAATGCAATATCCTCATTGTATTAAAAAGACATAAAATAGAGTGGAATAGTGTAGAAAGCACTTGAATTGCGTGAATGTCAGGTCTGCTCCAAGATAAAACTAAAAAGAACTATATACGTGCTGAATTTAGCGCCTTCAGCTAGGCACACTATACAAAGAAGAGAAATAAAGAATTCACAGGTGCAGATCAGAATCAGAATAAATAGAAGAAACCTCTGACCTGCCAGCAGATATCCACAGATGTGAACTAGATTGTGGTGCAAACCCATACCCCATAATTGAGAATATCTCAGGTTCTGGATAAAAATTATCCAAAACCTAAAATCAGTATGCAAGCGGGGTCGAGCTTGCAATTTATGAGGATGTAACCCAAGACCAAAAAGTCGGGTTACAGAAAATTCAAGCTCGAAAGGATAATCAATGAATATTTGCTTGGGTTAAACATCCTCAGAACAAATGTCATATGGGTTTTGGTTTGATGGTTTCCATTGAAATGAAACCCTTAGACGCAGTCTTCTACTTCCTCCGAAGTTAGCTTCCCAAATTAGAACTTCCCAACCTCTATGCTCCTCAATCAGAATGTTAAATTCCGGGACCTCTTGCATATTAATCACCCCGTCTGAAATTTCCAAGTCTAAAAGATGTGGCTGAATCAGAATTGACTTGGGTCTAGTTATCTCAAAAATAGAATCATCGATAAGCTCAATTGGGTGTAACTAACAATTAGGGCATTGGATTGAATCCTCCAGAAATGCGATTCTGAATCCGTAATGTGAGCCCTAATAAGATTAGTTTCCTTAGTTATTGGGTTATCAAATGATCTATTAGATTCCTCAGGCCCAATCGTCTCACAGAAATCATATTCTGTAAACTCGCATGAGACTTCGCAAATTGAATCTTCACCATCAGAATCAAAGAAATCAAGATCCATATTAATGTATGTCCCAAAATCATCTATCACTTTCTAATCCATGGAGACATACGTTTCCTTGTACCTCGGCTCAGGGATCTTAGGTGAAGAAATCAGATCATCCTTAATTGGTTGCTGTAATTCAATCTGATCAGCCTCGTAACATGTGTTTCCCCCAACAGGTGCTTGAGCAGGTTCTGACATTAGCTCTCCTGAAGGGAGTTCATCCTGGGAATCATGCCATGATTGAACTAAAGCAACCACAAATCTCATCCTCAATTTCTCTAACTTGCCAACTAGAAACTCACCCGGGTTCTTATCCTTAACATCCTGGAGCCAATCCAACAAATACTTGTTCAAATCATCAATCATTTCAATCAGGGACTCCAATTTTTCAATGCAAGGTGTTGGCTGAACTTCTAAAGTTTGTATAATATTCCTCAAGTTGGCCAGAACCTTATCTTGAACCTGGTACCTTGAACCAAATGAGTTGGTTCAGGGTTGGGCAGGTTTGAGATCAGTGTAGAGGAGTTAACAAATTGAGATTCGTTATACCCTTCCTGATAATAGGCCGTTTCAGATTGTTCAAGAGGTTGTGATGACCTAAAGGCAGTGTAATCAGAGGATGGGTGAGGATCGGTGTATCCTTCTTGATTGTAGATCGTATTAGGTTGTCCATGAAAGGTTGACGATCTATAATCGATGTGGCTTTGAGAAGGATAGAAATCACAATCATAGTGTTCTAGGTTAGACCCTAAACACGGAGGTTCGGAACTGTATCCCCAATCCGAGTTATCCCAACTAACTGATGGTTGATTACAGTACGAGTCGGGATAATCGTCATGTTTAGGATAATTCAAAAAAGGAGGGAAAGAACGGGAATACGTATAATATGTGGAAGGAATCATGATAAACGGGAGGAAGAAAGGCACCTTGCAATACAAGCAATCAAACCTGTCCTTAAGTGGGCTAGCCTAAAGGCCTACAGACTTCCACAACCCGTCTTGAGATAAAGGAACGATTTAATCTACTTCTGTCTGTTCAATCCAACCAGTTAGAAGGAGGGACTGGGGAGAAGGTTCTTCCTTCGGCTTGCGCCTCTGGTTCCTAGTGTATCCCCCAATCGCGATAGTTTGATTCTGCTCCCCTAACTTGACATCAGATTGAACAGTAAAAACAGACTAATCGAAAATAATCTCGTTCTGGGCTCTGAAGAGCGAGTCGAATCCTTAAGGCCAACATCTACTCTGTTTTATTTGGGGCTAGGTTTGAATGTGCTTTGAAATGTGATGGGCCATTTATCTGGGTTGTGCCCTTAATGATTGATTAATGTGTGTGTGCATGCACAACCAGTGGTTTTCAAGAAAGATTACTTTTGATGTGGTGAATTTTAGGGTTCAAATCTTGCTTAGTAGCTTTTATGATTCAACTTTAGGTGTTTTCAAACAAGTTTTGTTGGCAGACCAAGTTCTGAAAGCACAGGTGAAGTTGTTTTCCTGAAAAACTTAAAAAGAATATGGAGTGCCTGGTAAATCCCTAAGAGTTGAACCTAAGCGGCAGCTACTTGATGAGTTAATTTTAATTGAAGTGGTGCGGCACAATCAACTCAAACAATTGGCCTGTTGCACTACTTAATTAGGCACACAATTGATTACCTAATCTGATTTCTACTCAATTGTGTGTTTGGATGTGTGTACCGGCTCCAAAGGTCGGTTTACCGGTTGAGTTTGAAAATCAGATGAGGTTGTGTACCTCTGTGAGATTTTTTTTTATTTTTCTTTTTATTTGTGTAGGTTGAGGCGGATGTAGGTGTCAAACAAACAAACAAAACTAACCTTAGAGTTTATAAGAACACCTAGGTTGATTGATGCTTGTGTTATTATGTGGTGAAATGAAAATTAATTAGTCGGAGGTGGGGGATAACTTACAGAACCTTTCACAGCACTTTACTCTGATATACCTTGTTTGCTCGTCTCAAAAGTGTACCTGCAAATTACAATAAGAAAGGAGGGAAGTGAGGTAAATGATTTGTAAGTTAGAAAACGCGAAAAAAAAATCAAATAGCATCGCCTCCCAGGCAATAGCGCCAAAATGTTGAAGCTACGAGTTGCTACGCTATCGTGCTTGGTTTTGAAAACCTGTCGTCATAGTTTGAAAGTGAAGAACTCGTGTTCAACAAATAAAATTTATACCGGAATAGAAATCCCGGGTCAAACTCCGGGAGGCGGATGTTTGATTTAAAAATACGCATTTATTTTATTTGTCACAAAGTAGAATAATTGATTAGAAACTATCTATCTATTTACAATAAATAGAAGACAGAGAAAGAGAATATTACAAAAAAAAAAAAAAAAGAGATGTAGGATGAACATGGAATTTATTATCAGAAGGATTGTTCATTATAGTAAACATTATGACTAGAAAACGGGGAAATGATTACACTAGAAAGCAGTAAATCTACTCTAGAAAGTAGTAAAAAGAATGGGGAGAGAGATATCCTCCTCGACGGTTGCTTGGAGGACAAGCTGGACAGGACGATGCTTGGAAGACAGGGAGCAGAGCAGGATGAAGGAAGACGAAGCGGGAAGAATGGGAACAGGGCAGCACGTCGTCGTCGTCGTGGGATCCGCTTCCAAAAGGGGGACGAAAAATTGACTTTATCTCGCGAAAAGTATCTCGGGTGTGGGACAAGCTTCTCTTGAGCTTTGGCGAGGGAGAGAAGAGAAGGAAGGGATGAGAATTTCGTGTGGAGGGGGTCTCCTTTTATAGTTGCAAGAAGTGAGGGCAATTTGGTCATTTTAATTTGAAAAATATTAAATCAGGGGTCTTTAGTGACGGATAAAACCGTCGCTAAAGCCCCATTGTGGGCGACGTGCACCGCCCTCCCATCTTCCGCACGCTTCAACGCCTGTCCACGTTCGTTAAATCTCGGTTGTTCGATCGCGAGATAGAACGGCTGAGAGCGCTCCTTGCCGCGCCTCCTGCGCATGCTTGCCGTGTCTGATCCCGCGTTACGCGCGAGCATCTGATGCGGCGTCAACTCTGTCGCACGCGCGCGACCGCTCGATTGAGATCGAGCGGTCAATAAAGCTCCATCGTCGAGCCTCAGATGCTGCTCACGCAGGCTTGAACGCGCGTCGATGGTCGTGTAAGCGCGCTCGACCAACGCGCTACAAGCGCGTTTGTGTCGCATTTACGATTCGTGCGCGCGCATCCACAGCCGTTGGATGCGCATTCAACAGCGGAGAATCATCGAAGAAGAGAGGGTGCGGCAGGTGTAGTGGCCGGTTGGGCGACCGAGATGGTGCCACGTGGCGCCATTTTGGCCGTCCATCTTCTAGATGATGTAGATGGTGCCATGGTTGTCGGATTGAATCGATTTTCGCGTAATTAGGCAGCGATTTTCAATCCGAATCCATCCGTATAGTTGGATTTGTCGTTTGAAGTGCGGATTCACACCATCTTGGCTCTTGATCTTCTAGGGTTCCACGATCTCTATCTGATGCTACAGATGTCTGATTAGGACAATCTTGGAGTCGTTGAACTTCAATTGTCGCCCTGATCACATCTATATGGTTGGATCTTCGATTCGAGATCCCGATAAAAAGTTTGGCCTATTCCTGAACATAAAATGAGACAATTAACATTTATTTTATTTAAAATAATCTAAATGTAAGATAATGCATGTTATGTAATATTTATAATATATAATATAATTATATATTTAAGAACATGTATAAATAGACATCTTATATAATGTAAATATATTTATATTAGAGAGTAAATGAATATTAAGTTATCCCCTTTCAAAAAAAAAAAAAGGGGTTAACTCCGACCAATACAATTAAGTGACCTGGCTGTCGTTGCTCATTAACTATTCGATGAAAGGCTGCTGCAAAAATTTAAGCGAAGTACTAGTTGTAGGAAAATTTTTGTTTTCTCTTGTGTTTTTTTCCTTCGAACGTCTTGTGCCATTAATAATGTGTTATTCCAGCTAAAAATTATTGAGCCATAGACAGCTCACTGCCAACTCTACTTCTTACCGAGGTGAGGCTAAATTTAGTGCGCTGCATGTATCCTTACCGACACTTGTTCCTTTCTCCTGCTCGATTGGGTAAAAATTGGACTACACTAATTTACCTTGTCTTTCTTCTTTGGAGCCCAACATGTCCCTTACTAAATTAATGAGATATCCATTTCTAGCCACGCAATTATTCTTTCAGTCATATCCAAAATATGATATTTGGGACATAAATTTTACGAATCCAAATAATCCAGGTTCAGCTCTCAAGACACAAAAAACAAATCTATAGATGTAATCATCCCCCGTGTTTGGCAATATAGGTAATTAAAAGAGAAAAGGAAAGTGGAAAAGGAAGAAAAAGAATCGAATCGAATTATTGAATGCTTCTTCTTTTCTGGAGGAGCACCGTTAAGTATATATGGTCAATGGAGAAGTGGTTAAAGGCGGACTTAGGAAGGTTATCGGAGAAGGGAGGCAAATTGGGCTTCGAGAAAAGGCACATTTAAGTCGGAGAGGAGCCAAACTTCACCAATTTCGATCTAAAACGTGGCCCGACCGAAACCTGTTCTTTATATTCTCAGACGGACCTATTAGGCCCTTTTAGTTTTCTTCGATTTCCAGAGAGGATCAATCCTTTGTGTTGGTATGTTGGGTGGAGTTTAGGCTTAGTTTATGTGGGGGAGTTAACTCCTTAAAAGGAGGAGTTAATCATCGTTTATTTGATTACTTAATCAATTATCTGGTAATCTAATTTTAGATACTTTAACACGAATTTGTCTAGTGAAATTCATGTTAAAATCGTACATCACTTGCACCTCTAATACCCTTCATATTTCATACTCCTAACACCGCTACCAAGTAAATGCCACAAGGTTTGACATCACAACTTAGCACCAATTCAAGTAAATACAAACTGATACTAACATTACTCTACAAGTAAACACCATTGTGAGTTAACATTAATTTCATATTTCTTAACACTATTTTCTTAACCACCAAGTAAATTAGATCTTAGGATTTAGGGTTTAGAATTTAGGATGGAATAAATTTTGACGTTATTGGTGTAAATGGTGGGATAGTTAAAATTAATGTGATAAGTGAGTTGACATATTATAAATTACAGGCGAATATATTTTAAATATAGAGGATAGAATTATAATTTATTTATTTTACAGTTGATATAACATTTAGAGTTTTGTGGTGACATTTTAACATTGTTCATAATATTGTTCATGCTAGTCCTGTCATGTTACCTAATCATGACTCTTATCCCTAGCTTAAGGAAAGTCTTACAACTCAAGTTTTTTTTTCTACAAAAATGATCATTGTTGTTGGGAAAAAATAAATTATATTATAACACTACGGCCTCTAAAAAGGGGAATCACATCTCCCAAAATAAGGAGTAACACTCACCTAAGGTGAAAACAAAAATGCACAAACACTTAAACATGGATGCATGACCTAACTTGCTTTTGAAACATTCTCCACACCATGAATAGCTGTCGACCTATGTTGATGATTTGCACGAGACAGGCAAAATCAATAGAATACTGGTCAGGAGTTTGATCATGTTATGCATAATTTTAAGGGTGACTCATCAAAATGATAGAAAACAGAAAGAAGAAGAAGATAAATATGACCACAAAAATTGTTGAGGATGCCAGTAATTGAAAACGAGAATGGTGATGGAGGCAGCTTGGCCCAACATTACCCATAGCAACTTCATCGTGAGAATGCACGTCAATATCAGCCTGCTCGAATGGAGTAGAGGATGCCGTCGAAGCTGCCCTCGCATCAACTACTTCGAGGAGGTCGGAACAAGAGGGGACGAGGGGTAATCAACAACCAACGCAGCCACCAACGAAGGGCAGAGGAACTTCTCTCAACACGCTGATCAGCTATCGGCGACCCGATCTCGCCACCTCGAGGCCAAAGAGACAACACACAACACTGGAGAAGAGCCGGCTGTAGGGTTGGAAGGGGATGGAGAGGGGAGGGCTCGAAGATTTTGGCCGGGGGGGGCATTGGCGGGTGGCCGGGGAGGCTTACAACTCAACTTTAATTATAGAATCTGATGGCTATCTCCCGGAAATCCAGATGGATAGGAACGATCAACATTTTCCAACGTATGGAAGGGTTTTAGTTTTGATTTTCTTTTGAGGTAATCATTGCCTTCGAGTAATGGAATCGACAAAATCTAGTGGAAGAAAACCGGAAGTATGAAATGGGGGTCGATGTCCAAAGGTACCGCCCAAACAACCAACTCTCCACCGACATTAACTATAGATAAAAGTAAAACGACGCCATTATCACCATCATATCAACTTCCACCCCGATGTTCTTTGAGTAACGACCTTAACCTAAAAGTGGCCCACTTTTTGGAGCAATGGATAAGCCACCACCCAACAACATTAATGCGGCAACAATGTCCATTAAGCCCACTAACTCCTGACCCCCCAATTACCCACCGACAAAGAAGGCATCAATAGGCGGAAAGGGAAATTATAGAATCGAATTCTCGTTGGGAGACGATTCTGCCTTTGGTAAAAGGGACAAGAGAGGCTGCAAAGTAGTGTAGGGGACTAAGAAGAGAAAGATAACGTAAGGTAAGCAAGAGGCGGTTAATCTCCGTTTACCCCATGTGTTATCGTAGTACCAATTAGGCATTTGAGATGGATTTGGCCCAATCCTCATTTGATGAGGGAATAAGTTTATAATGGAATTTTTCTGAGGGATAAACGTTGAATTAATCCTACTTTAGAAAGTTGAATCGTACAAATATATAAAAGGTGATACATTTTTGTAACGTATGAACGTGATCTTTATCATATAATTGATATTTAGTAAATTCTATTACATGGTAGATTCAACCTCGCTTAAAAGAGATCATCATTTTATGGGTTAGTAGATACATGGATACTTTTTATTTTAAATTCAAATGCAGTGGTGTAAAATTTTATACCGCTGTAAAATATTTTTAAAAATAGATTTCATGATTTTATATGGATATAAAATAATTTTGATGATACTTTTGGTAGTTTTGTATCACTCGAAAAATAATTCTAAAATTAAATATTATAATTTTACATTAAAATAATTTTACATTAATGTAAAATTATTTTAAAGTGGTGATCGTTACTTGTAAATTTAATTTTGTGATACTCTCGTAATTTTATCTTGATTTAAAATTAATTTAAAGTGGTGATCGTTACCTGTAAATTTAATTTTGTGATACTCTCAACCTGCTTGTGTTCCCCCTTGGTTACAAATGTTGGATATTCCCATTTTCTCACGTCAATGCTAACAAAGATCGTCCATTCTTTCCACTTCGTAGAATCGAATTGGCAAACCTCTTCCTTGTGTTATTCCTTACATAATGTGATAAATTTCAAAGAGAAAACATCCATCCTATCTTCATATATATATACAAAGCGTTATTGGTACGACTCTATTTTTATTACTTTGATTATCATGCATTGATTTTTTTTTGAGACCCTCCCTCTCACCCGGGTCTTTCCCCCCCTATCGTACCTCTTCTTTAAATCTTACCATCAGTGGTTTTAATTTTTATTTATTTTATTTTCTTTTTCTTCTGCACAGTCACGTACGTCAATTTTGGATCTCATCTTTATCATCAATTTTTTTATCATGTGATATTTCAAAAGATTAATATTGAATATATTTATGTGAGAATATGTAATAATATATAATTAAATTGAATGTATGTTGTATTTTAATTTTTAATTAATATTTTTTTTATCGATAAAAAATCAAAATATGCTCTTAGGATATTGTATTTCCCAATTGATATGTATTCTTTTTTTCACATGTTATCACGCGTACTATATTTTAATTTTCGAATTATATTTTCTTTCCTACTTATGTTTCTTTACAAATGTGATATAATTTTAATTTCTTCACTCCCTGAAGTATGAGACCTACAAATTAATAAAGTTTATATTTAAGGTCCTATTTGATAAGAGGAATAAGTTCATCGAAAAAGTTGAAGAAGTAGAATAAATGATGGAATAAGTGAGTTAATTTTTTTGGATGTTTTAACAGGTTAAATTTATTTCACAGAGAGGGTAAAATAACTTTACGTCGGGTTAAGTCCACTTAACTAGACGTAAATAGGAGGCAGGTTAAGTGACAAGTTAAATACTTAACCCACAAACCAAACACAACCTAACTTTTCGCAAAATGGTATACACGAGAGTAGGTGTTTGTTTCTCGCCCATATCCAATAACGCTAGATGGATCTCGAGGATGTGTATTTCCTTTTTCTTGATATTGTACTTCAAACATATAAGTCAAGTACTCATTCAATTAGAGTTTTTTTTTTTACAAACTGAAATCTTCATTAACCGAAGATGAAAATCATATAAGCGACGTAAGACACAGATGAGATGGAAACTTTGTTACCCCCAAGGGGGAGCAAAATCAACATAAAACATCTAAACCAAGACTAAAACAAATAGAAAAGAAGCGTCACAAGTATGGATTTATGTAGTAATTGAAAGTTTAACCAATGCATCATGCTCTAAGATACTACAACGTTACCAGGAGAAATTCCTAGCTATCAACGTTAACAAGAAATCCAGCAAAGTCGGCCATTGGAAACAAGCCGGGAAACTCTCAATCGTGAGAAATGCAGTGTCTCGCATGATCTCCAAACACACGCTAAACTAGCAACAACATAAAGGAAAAACAAATCCAAAAATGATCGTAACCAAAGACGGACGCGAGATGACGACGAAAATGGTATGGCCAATGAGACCATCGACCATCTAGGTCGTAGAGCATCCAGACCAGGAGCCATTACGGCCGCAACCCCATGACAGCAAACGTCACCCTACGCAGCAACGTTGCCCGACGTCGCTCGCATAACACAGTAGGACACTCGACGCAGCACCGCCATCTGACGCCTGACACCACAGCGGCGTAGCACACCACAACAAACATCTCTTGCCGTAGCGGTGTTGCCTCCTCGCAGTTCCCAACCAAGAGACTCCATGACTGAACGATCAACGGTGAGGGTAATGAGGAACAAAGATTGGAAGAGGAGGGAGGAAGGGGGTCTCCAATCGACTCAAATCAGCTGGCAAGGGACCTACTCGATACCACAGAAGCTAGGATTACAATTTAGGCTGGAACGATCTAGATAGGACGGTGGCCCAGTAGTCATCCAATTAGGGTTAGGAGCAGGAATGTTTTCTTATTAGAATCTGATTATTGTCGGCCTTGTACATGTTGTTGTTCCATTATTAATATTCGACCATTGTCGGATGTTTTATCAGTTATACCATTGTTTGTAACGAGAATAGGTTAAAGTAACGCACATCTAAACTTGCTTTTTTGCGTGCTCCCGCTTAATGCCAAAGAACCAATAATATGCAGATCATTATCGCAGCCACTGTTAATTCCTTGTCCAACCAATCAGATAAACTAATAAAAGAATACAATACCGATCAACCCCTTTGACCTTTCTTCATGCCAGCCTTAATATATAAAAATGGATCACGGACACGGTACATTGTAGCTATCAATACAGCTACAGTGTTCGGCCGATTAATAAATCATGTAAATCTTCACTGCAAATCAAAAAAAGAAAAAAAAAAGAGAAATGTGAATCTTATACATGAGATGGAACACGGACACGACATTGTAGCTACTATTATAGCTGCAGTGTCCGCTCGATTAATTAATCATGTAAATCTTTTCTTCCTGATCCGAGAAAAGTATAGGCTCTGTCATTGTTGGTTTTTGACTTTTTTTCCATCCGTACCTTTTAATGGGCCTTTTTGGTTGGCTTTCAAGCATATTCCTAGAAGATCTTGCAAGGATACATGACCTGCAACGAGACTTTGTGGTTAAGATGTTGCAAGGATATACGTCACACGACGTACGTATCTTTATAATGTTTAAAAAATGATTACTCTCGAGCTTTAGAAGTGAGGTGTATGCCTTTCATTACCTTTTCGTGTAATGTCCAGAAACTCGAGCATACATCTCCTGCGATGGTTTTGATGTGTTTGTCAGCTGAGCTGCCTGACGCAGGCTATCTTTATAATGTTTAGTTTATGTTAATTTAGTATAAAAGAAAATATTTCTCAAGCGAGTCGTACATCATGTCTGTACATTTTCTTAAGGAAATTAGGCAAGCACACATGCATATATATCCTAGAATAGTTGAAAATAAATAACTTAAAAGTTGAAACTAATTTTTTCTTTGTTTTTCTGAAAGTTAAAACAACTTCTCATTCAGCAAGCAACCTTATATATAACAGTACATCAGGCAAATCTGGGCCATGCCAGATGCCAGATACATCAGAAATAATACAATATATAATGCGCGAGATTATGAGCGATCGAAACTCGCCATCTATATATAAACTTTGAAAACGCTAAAAACCATCGGGAAGTTATGTTTGAGCAGACTTCGACATCTTACATTGCATACTCCAAACGCCAGAGAGGTTGCTGTGCTTGGATTCCCCTTCCAAACAATATTAATATCCAGCTGCCCCCCTATGAAAAGGAGTATATCACAAATCCTCCTCTCTACCTTCGAGGTAAAACAACTACCGAACTTTAGTTTCATTCCAATGCTGCATGGTTTTCGATCGGCTCATCAACCTCCCAGCTAAGTTAGGTTGTATTGGAACTTTTCCAGTCTCTTATATATATATATATATATATATATATCCAGTTATGCCTCCACCCCCATAATCTCCTAACTGCCAGTGCACTCCATTGCAAACCAAACTCCCTGCGTAAGGATCTAGTAAGCCGGTCGTCTTGACCCAAAACTTCTTTCTCCTGCTATATATGTTTGGGAGTACCATACACATAGAAGAGAAATCTTATGTGAGAGGCATTACGAACTAACTTTTGCCAAGTTAAATGTAGTGTCTCTCGGAATGAACTAATTTAGGTGACGTTGCAATCTTTGCTGAATAAAAGACAAAGGCCTCCAGATCCACCGACAGCTTCCATAAAGAACATATATCGAAATTCTGAAGACGACTTACCATTCTAGACATTCTCTTCTCCCACGAATGACCGTTGAAACTAATATATCTTCGGACTTTTACACTTTCGATTGTTTTTACTTTTTATTTTTAAACTCCAATTTGCTACCACAGCTATGTTCCAATATTAAATCTCTTTTTGCTCGAGATGATTAACTTTCCATTAATGTTTCAATATAATACATGTTTAATTATGCATCCTATTTTAAATTTATGATATTTTAGGATATCAAATAAATAATTTCAAGATATCTTTGTCATAGATATCTTCCATTCGGCATATATCCTTCAAAATGTTACTTGTATGCTACTTTTTGATTTTTTTTTTTTTTCTATAGGGTGATAATGTTGTATTTTGATAATGTAATTATATAAAAGAAATAAGTTTGTATGACAATTTACCACATTTCTTTTTTGCGAATACTACAAGTAATGTCTCTGGTTAATGGGCTTTAAAATTATTCCCAATGATTTAATACATGTTTTTTTTTTCTATAACTCAAAATGATAGATTAAAGAAGATGGCAAATTAATCTTTTAGGTAATGTAAGAACAAAGACTCCAACTTAAATCTCTACCAACGAAGTCAAATCCTCACTATTCAAACATATCTTAATAGGGTCTCTACAAATATGTATTTTTATTTGCAGCAAGAATATAATAATTTTGATAAGGTCAATTAACGACTAAACATTTATCAATTTATTAAATTTATTTTTCCACAGCAAACCATGTCGATAACCTTTCCCACTCTAGTGATTTCCCCAGCCTTGCTTTTTTAGCGTAATATTTCGGGGTATTTCGTGTAACAGGTCTACATACGATTTCCATGAGCACTTCTATAATATTAGATTAATATGAGCACATGGGAATGCCGAAGATCCAGGAGTACAGCGTTGATCAATGGGAGTGCTGAGTAATGGTTGATCTTTCTGTTTTTTATTTTTTTTTCTTTTTCTTTTTGGCTCCTTTGAATAAATAAATGTTATCTGTATATTTAATTCTTCTCGTTAATTCTTGCCATGTTTGTATTTTCTGAAAATAATTAACAATTATCGATTCTTATATCGGCACGGAGAGATTGCGTGCAAGGTTCCACTCACGAGCAACTGCTGGCTCGTAAGTATGGGAATCCGGTTGGAAATAAGCTAAAAAAAAAAAGTGTAAAGAAGACGTATGTTATAACTCATTCGTTTAACGCGCATAAGGAAAACAAATTGATATATTTTAATATTTAACTCATGAGAAATAAATTTTTATTTTAAAAATTAAAAATGATTTTTACCTATAAATTTTAAATTTAGGATGTAAAATTTAATATTTAAAATTTATGCAAAATAATTTTACTTTTAAAAAATAATATTTTATTTGAAAATTAACTTTTACATCTTTAAATTTAAGATTTAAGGTTTATGATTTATGATTTAAAATTTATATACTTAAATTCTAACTATTAAAAATAAAATTGTAAATCTAAAGGTAAAAGATTATTTATTAAGTGAAAAATTATTTCTTATAACAAAAATTATTTTATATAAATAAAAATTAATTAAAATTTTAAATATTTCAATATATTTTATTAAACTTAAAATATATTACAAGGTACATTTTCCTTCTCACACCCTATTTTTATTCGGAGACGTCGTCCGCATGTATTAGCTTCCGTAGGCCGCACGAATCTGTCTCCCGAAATGTTTATATTTTAGTCCATCCATGGTAATTAATGCTGCAACGATATTTCAACAGCACCAATTGACTAGGGTTCATTGGGCCGACACGGAACTGACCCGAGCCCACGTAGTCCGAATCCACACGAAACTTCAACGGGCTATTACTATCCAACCCTCCGATCGTCGAAAAGTAGTGGAGGGAGTGGTAAACCTTCTTTTAGTCCGCTTTTAATTATTATTGTGAAAATCTAGCCATAAATTCGGAGTATATGAATATGATATGTGGGTCAAGGATAGCATCTTTGTCCACTATATTTTATATAGTTTGCTGAGGAAATGGTGTCTTTGAGTCGTGCCTGTCGACCACTTTAACGGCCGACAGTATTATTTTATATATCCGATCATTTTGAATGAATCAAGAGACCTGGTTCACGATATCCACGCTTCCTTCAAGGAGTGAGACATGATGGGAAAAAACGGCCGAAGGTAGATTGACTTGGGTGTAAACGGTTTTGCCGCCTCCCTGAAATTACTATCCTCCTGTCATCCTCCCTGGCCCAAATGCAAAGCTAATGCATCTCCTAATTTCTATATTTGATCCTCAATCATCCAGATTAGATCCTATTGTGAAGGGTTAAAACAACCTTTTATCGTTTCACGAAAGGATTTGATTATATTATAACTTTTAAGCTCCATTTGATAATAACAGAGCACCTCAAACAACATCTTATATATCATTTTATTAAATTACATCAATATTAATATATATTATAAAAATATATTTACTATATTATATCAACACATTTATATTAATATTTTAATATTAAATAAATATCACATTAGTATCATAAATTATTTTAGTAGCGCAATATTTTATTTTAAAGTAACTTTTATCCGACCACTAAATACATTCGCAAGGGTAATTCCCGACCAATAAAATTCATGACGTAGCTAGTAGGTACGTTGCCGATTAACAACTTGATCATATTACCAAACATCCCCTAACGGTCTGTGGACAAACAAGTTGTTTAGGGTGTTCAAAATGGTGCAATTGAGGGGCATGCTCAATTGACCTCATCAGGGACATCTAAGGTTAGATGCAGAACCCGCTTAGTTGATCGATGGGTACTTGTATTTTAAAAATAGAGAGCTACAACCAACACTGTTAGACGATGTAATTGACGATGAATCAACAAAGCCGACACTATTAATGCCACAAATTCTAATGAGGTAGCCTTTGATGTTGCGACTTATGATGATGCCAGCGCCCGAAGTTGCCATTCATTTTGGCAATAACAATGCCATGAGCGTAGACAAAATTGCCCTTAACATCGCAGCCGTTGATCCCATTTCCATCACCGCTGCCGAATGGATGATGTCGCCGACACAGTGGACGTCAATAACAATGTCGACATAGATGTTGATGTCACCATGAGAGCAGCCATGTTTGACTTCATTGTTGCTGCTGCAACCAATGCTGCCTCCACATTAGTTGCAATTGATTTCGGTGACATTATTTGTTAAGACTCAATCTTCCGCTCAAGTAGTCTCCTATTTCACTTGTAAAATCAATATGTTATGATATCTCCATGTCTATTATTACCTATATTGCAAGATAGCATCTCTTTGTTGAGTGTTGAGTTATATTATTATCGTTTTTTCCCCTCATGTGTGTTTATTTTTGCTCTCTTTCCACTATTTTTGTTACTGTATTCAGTGTTTGTTGATATTTTCTGTGAATTCTGTACTCAATACTTAGGGAGTTACAATCAAATTCTACAACTACAAGAGCTAATGGTGTCAACCCAAGCACATCACCATAGTTGATAGACTTAGTATTAGTTTTTAGTCACTACTACCTTCCTTTCTTGATTACGCGGTATGCTATTAATTTTATTCTAGCACATGTTTTATTTTTTTTAATTATCTCAGTTGAATGACTATCAATGTCCAAATAATATGTTTTCAATCTTTTTTCTTTTATATTATTTCATGATTATATATGATGTGATATATTGTGTGACGAGATAATTTTCATTTTCATTATTATTTTACACATAAAATATCGTGTTGTAATATGTAAGTGGTGGAAAATCGCTAATCAAAATAATAAAAATTAACTACTCAAAAGAGTGAGTTGTATTCAAAAGGAGGTAGTGGCTTATTACAACTCACATAAGATGTCAAGCAAAAATTCTCAAATGTATTCTCCCAAGCAATAGAATCACAATCAAGCTAAAACCTCCTTTAAAGAAATCATTGAAGTTGTATTTATGTTAAATAACATGGCGATCATGAAATTCCTATACAAAAATGAAATCCAAAATAAAGATTGGTAATAACATTCACCCTAAATATAAATGCCACTTCTGGAGAATGACTTCCCTTGAATAAAACAAAGAAAACCTTTTAAATGAAGGAAATAATGTAAGATAATATTGCAATAGTTATTTTATGAAAGAGGAGGGACATTCTCATCAAAATTACAAAATATTTAATTGATTTAATGATATATGAATGAAGTGGCAATGGCAAGGCAATGTAAAAACAAATGCAACGGTGCCTGGAAGTACTTCAAGCACCTCCTACGCACAATAGAGAGTAAGGTCGGGTGCAAGAAGCTCTGCAGAGGTGGAGTGGAGCAAGGGCTCTGCAGAGGAGTCATTGGCACGGTGAATGGCGGCCACCAGCGGTCGAACGGAACGGTGGTGGAGGTGGGTTTGCGCAGCCTGCTGGAGGTGTTGGAGTTGCTCCACACGCGGCTGCTGAAGCACTGCTACGAGGTGGTTGCTGCTGTGTGGTGGAGGGAGAGGCGCTATGCGCGCTGCTGCTGTGGGTGTGGAGAGCTGCTGTGTGCGTGGGCAGAGATGCGACGAGAGGAAGAAGGCAGGAGTGTACGGTGGTGCGGTTGGTGGCCGTGCGTGGGTGATGTGCGTGGTGGGGCTTGCGCACACGCGCTGTTGGTAGTGCGCGAAGGTGATGCGCGTGGGAGGACTATTGGAGGTGATGCATGTGATGAGGTGGTGATGACAGTTTGGGTTGTTTTTTTAGTGGAGGAACAATAAGGGAAGAAGAAATAGATGAAGAAGAAGAAGATGGAGATGTTGGTGGTGATGATGACTGTGGATAGGGGGAGGTGTTATGGTGGTGGCACAGTGAGGTTGTAATGTAGAGCTTTGCGATGGCGGTGTGGGCTGTCACTCTGCACACCCACGGTGGCAAAGCCTCGCCGTGGTTGAGGTCGATGGTAGTGGAGCGGACAAGAAGCTAAATTCTCTGCACAGTTGTGAATCGGGGTGGAGGCCTCCCTCGCTCTGCAGCCTCCTCCTTCCTCTTATATCAGCTCATCCATTTTGAATTGAGTCGCGAGGGAGCTAAATCCACTTTTTCCATTCTTTCCTTCTGGGAGGAGTGGATTAAATAAATAAATAAAAATTAGCTTATTTATAGGCAAAGCCTTATAAAATATATAATTTTATGTAATGTATGTATTATGTATAATGCCTACTAAATTAAAAACTAAGCTAATGTATTCTAAGACTTAATTTACATAAAAAATGAGATAAATGAAACAAATATATAATTAATATATTTATATTCTAATGCATATTAAATACATGTTAAAATTTAAATTAATATCTAGTTATTTAAATAATTAAATAATCTACGAATATGAATTCTGTGAATACTTTATTTTATATATATATATATATATATATATATATATATATATATATATATAATCAAAGATTAGATCTCGCATGTTGGACAAATCAAGTCGGATTGCACGACAAAATATTTCTCGATCAATCCTCCGTACCTAGTCAGTTGTGTTCCTCCGAGAACGGGTTGGGTTAGACCCACGACAACGGGCGACTGCTGGTCGGTCCGGTTCAAATGCGAATGCATTTGGGTAGTTTCAGCAATTTCCCAGTCAATAGTGGTGGAAAATGCCAAAAACCCCGACCCACGAGGAAAGTCGTGGCGGCCATCTCCGAGCCGGCTGTACCGACGCCTCCCCGCTTCCTCTTTTGAACTGCAGTAAACGAACTCGAGAGAGCGAAGGAGATAGAGAAGACCAATTCCAACCAACTTCCTTCCCCTCCACCGCGTCCGACCTCGTCAACGCCTCCCCCACCTCCAAGCTCCACCAAACCCCCCATCCCACCCACCCCACCCTCTCCCTCCTCCACAGACCACCACAACCACCTCCCCTCTACCCCTCCCCCTCCAATTCCAGTTCCGAGCCAATTGGAGGTCGCCACGACCGGTTGGATCAGTCGCCATGTCCTTCTACAACTCCGGTTTCCAGTCTTTCCACGGCGGCGGGAACGAGTACAAGACCTTCCGCCACGTCACACGAGATCGTGAGTTCCCATCACTCTTACTCCCCTCCATCCCGATCCGCTTCCCGTTAGTTAATTTCTGGTGCTTGATTGAGATTGGGTGTGGTTTGGAGCCGGAAGGTGGGAATTCGGGTGAGGGATGGCGATTTTAGGGCTCCCGTGTTACGTCGCGGTGATCGGAGCCGGAGTGGTGGAGAAGCTTAATTGGAAGAAGGTTGGAGGTGTATTAGTGTTGGGAAGAATACGTAATCGAGAACGTTTTGCTTCCAAGGAAGTAGCCAGTTTGGATGCACCATAAAGCCATGTCTTAACCTTGATTTACCGAAGATGATCTAGTTAAAGGATGGAGCATGCTTTTGTTTAGTTAGAATATAGGCTTGTTTTGGATGTGGAGATGATAGGGTCAGTTCATAGATTTTCTCTCCTTTAGCCACATTTTGCTTGAAGGTTTGAAGAGAGAGAGTTCATTTGGTTGTTTATAAGGCTGACCAATCTTTTTCCTTACATCGATAGATCGCAAGTCTTCCGGCTTGCCCTTTATTTAGAAGGGCATGGATAGGCTTGCAAGGTCTTTCTCCTTCTGTGTTCTATGACTACGCTCTGGTCCATTTTCCTGCAGTCGTTGAGACTCCAAAAGCAAAACTTGTGTTTGTTTCGAACATCTACAGGGTCTTCCTATGGAGCCGGGGGAGGCGGAATAGCCTACGTACTTTTTGGGTGGGGGCTCAGCGAGGGGCCAACTCTATTTGGTAACTAATTGCAAGGGTTCGTGAATAATAAATTTATAGTTGTAATGCAAATTTACTACTTTTAAATAATTCTAACAATCGAGTAAAGAGAGAGTTCGATTTTATCGACAGAGAGACAAAATCAAGTCTCTTTATACTATCCTAAACTGACGTATTTTTAGCATTTTTGAATATTCAATTTTTTTGATATTTTTAAAAGGGGATTAGACAATGGAACCTAAGGACATGGACTAAAATGCAATATAGGGACCTAAATGTAATTTTTGTAGAAATATTTTTGTGAAATTGCAAAAATCCCAAGAAAATTCCTGGGCTTACGCATCTAACTAAGATTCTATCAAATTTCATGCTAAAAGGACCTATAAAACACATGCAATAAATTTGGGAAGGAGTTTTAGGGACTAAATTGTAACAATCTTGGGGCCTGTATATCATTTTTTATGTAAGGAACTAGCATACTAAATTTTATAGAAACCTAAACTTAACATGCTATAATTTTTTGGGATTTTTTGGATGCATGAAAATTAATGCAAAAATTTGGAAAGGAGACTTGATTTTCTAAATGTTACTTGAATGAGCACACATGCAAACAAACCAACTAATAAGTAAACTCGAGAAACAAATGGAGTGTGTCTCTTTATATAGAAAGGCCAATCCCAATCCAACCCCTAATACAATATGCTAAATAGGGAAAGCAAATAGCAACTGAATCTCCTAATATCCTAGACAAATTTTCTAAAGAGATAATTCTAAGATAGGAAATGCTAAAAATAGATAGTGATAATTTGATAAGTGGATTTTTCTTTCTTTCCACTCAACGTGGGATCTTGTAGGATCTTCAACACTCCCTCCCAAGTTGGATGTGCACGATCCAACTTGAGGAAGAACTTCAAGCACAAACTGGTCATGAACAAATTGGTCGCAAACTTCAGGTACACTTGCACGCGTAGAGCCCCACATGCATGAATGACAGTTTTGGGAGACGATCTCAAGCAGTAGTAATCTAGGAGACGATCTCAAGCAGTAAATGAGAGATGATCTCAAGTAGACGACAGTTGTAGAGAGTAGATATTGTAGTAAAATGGGAGAAGATCCTAAGCACATGGTGGCTGCTCCACATCATCCATGGAGATCCCTATGCAGAAATTGGTGTAGGAGAAACCTGAGTTTCCTTGGTAAAAAAACACCAATCATGTGTGGAATACGGTATAGCGTGGACTTTAATCCATGCACAGGGAGGGAGAGGGTTACTGTTGAAACTCCTATTTATCTTGTCCTTTTCTTTCTGTTAGGAGCTATTTGTAGTTTGTTATTTCTTTATGGACATGCACTGTATATTACCTACATCTCTCTATATAAAGAGAGGTGGGGTTTCTAAGGAATATGGATTGAATCATTTTATCTTACTTGGTATCATCCTAGACTGGATTTTGGTACCCCACTAAATAGAAACCCTAACACCTAAAGCCTTAACCATTCCACAGCTGCCAACGGCCCCTCCTCCCCTCCTCAATGGTGAGAGGCACCACCAGGGCCTCACACGTTGGCGGGGGGGCAAGTCGCCTCTCCTCGCTCCACAGCACCCTCTCGTCTCTCCTCCACTCTAGCACAAGTGGCGGTGGCACTTCCACGACTTGGTGAAGTGGTGTAGCACCTTCATCAAGGCTCCAAAAGGTGGCGGCGGTGCTCCACAACAGCAGCGGTGCTTCCCTAGGCGACGCAGCTACACCCGGCGACGCCCACAGCATCGGCAGGCGGCACCCCCACCGACAGTACACCTCTAGTAGGACCTGCAGACAGCGAGGGGGAGGCTTCTCCCTGTGTAGTAGGTTGCAGGGCCTCCTTCAGGTCCCTGTGCAGCCAGCCTGATCTCTCTATGCCTTTAGCATGGAGTTTTAGGTATCCGTGACCCTGAAGCTTCACAGTTGAGGCACAATCTGACCAAAATATTTTGTTTTATGATCTGAAAATGTGATTTTCGAGGATCGATTCACTTGGATTTCATGTTCGATCATGTAATTCGTGATCTAATTGTGATTCTACAGATCTAAAGGAGATATTTCAGATCTGATTTCTGTGGATTCCCAGTGGATGTGAGCGTAATGGCTACTTCCTCATCATCCAGTTTGTGAAGTAATCAAGATGATGGCATATGCATGCATGGGGCAACAAGTGCATGACAAGAGTCATCATAGTATAGGATGGCTGGTTGACTCCAGTGCCTCACAGCATCTTTGTGGTGATCGTAGTTATTTTCAGTCACTCAGTTCTATTGCACCAGGGAGAATAGTGCAGGTTGTTATTACTCCTACACCAATTGTTGGCAAGGGGGAGGTGTCTGTTACCCTATGTTGCAGCTGTTGAGAGCAGTACATATACCAGAGTTTCCCATGAGTCTGTTGTTCGTGAGCAGAATTACAAAAAATCTTCATTGCAGTGTTAGTTTTGATGACATTGGATGTATTGTTCAGGATAAGTTCACTGGGAAGACCGTCGCTAGAGGTACAGAGGAAAATGGGCTCTATCACTTTGGCTAGGAGCCATTTGCAAGAGTTAGTAGGTATATGGTGGGAGTGCCTTACAGTGGCATGTTCGTCTTGGTCACCTGCCTCTGGACCGCCTTAGGAGGGTGATTCCACATATTTTACCTGCTACTGCTATTAGGTGTGATGCTTGCTAATTAGGTAAGCATCATTGGTCTTCTTTTCTTGCCAGTACTTCTCCTAGATCAACAGTTGCTTTTGAGTTATTCCATATGGATGTCTGGGGACTGAGTAGAGTTTTTGACAGGATGGGACATCAGTATTATCTTGTTGTTGTTGATGACTTCACCAGAGTATCTTGGGTATTTCTTTTGAAGACCAAGGGAGATGTTGGATGTGCCATAGAGACTCTTCTCTTGGAGATTAGGACTCAGTATTCTGCTACAGTGAAGATTGTACGGACAGATAATGCCCTCGAGTTCTGCACTGGTAGATTTACTGAGTTTTACAGGACTCATGGGATTATCCACTAGACTACTTGTTCCCATACTTCACAGTAGAATGGGGTTGTAGAGAGGAAGCACAGACACTTGGTAGAGATTGCTCGCACTCTACTTATTCACCACAATGTTCCACAGAGATACTGGGAGATGCTGTTTTGATGGCGTGCTACCTCATTAACAGGATGCTGAGTTTAGTCCATAATGAACAGATATCGATTCTTCTGTTACATCTAAATGGTGAGCTTTTTCACGTGTCTCCCTGGACCTTTGGGTGTGTTGCTTTTGTCCATGTGCCATCATCAGGTTGTGACAAGTTTGCACCTCGTGTTGTTAAGTGCGTCTTCTTAGGGTATTCCAGGAGTCAGAAAGGGTACCGGTGTTATGATCCCATCCACCACGGGCATTACGTTAGCACTGATATGACTTTTCATGAGATGACACCATACTTTTCTGTTGCTGGACAGACAAGTGTTTATTATGATGCTGCTCCCATGGCTATTCCTCCAGTTCCACTTGAGGTGATTCCGATCTCCACCCCTCTATTGCCTTCTTCAGAATCTACTACCCTCGTGGATGACTACCAGAGATTGCGTGGTCCGCTGTAGACATATAGTTGACCTCATGCGACACTATAGAGGCCTCTGCCTGCCCTAGTGACTAATCTTCCATAGGCAGTCGAGATGGGTTTTGATGACAGTGATCGTCTTACTTAATCCCCCTAACAGTGTAGATCACCATAGTAGTGAGGTTCCCTCTGTAGAGACTCATCCAGAGATACTAGATAAGTTTGATCTTCCTATTGCCATTAGGAAGGTGCCCCGCACTTGTAAGTCTAGATATCGGGTTGCAGGCAGTTTTGCTACAGATGGTCTTGGTTCTTAGTTTAGCAGCTTCTGTCATGCTCTTACAGCTTCACCCATTTCGTCTACCTACCAGCAGGCCATGCTTGATCCAAAGTGATGTCAAGCCATGGAGGACGAGATGGTAGCACTTCAGAGCAAACATACTTGGGATCTCTCCTTACTTCCTATAGGCGCGCGACTAGTTGGCTCTATATGTGTCTTTGCCTTAAAGTACAACCCTGATGGGTCTATTTCAAGGTATAAGGCCAAGTTGATGGCAAAGGGGTTCACCCAGACATATGGGGTGGGGTTCTTTAATATCTTCTCTCCCGTTGCGCAACTTGCCACTGTTGGCACTATTTATGTGGTTTGTTGTGGACTACTTATGTAGCATTTGAGGATCAAATAACCGATGTGTTCACGAAGCCTCTATCTCATTTGGCATTTGATTTCTGCTGTTCCAAGTTGAGCATGATTGACATCTATGCTTCAGCTTAAGGGGGAGTGTTGAGACTCCTATTTATCTTGTCATTTTCTTTCTGTTAGTAGTTATTTGTAGTTTGTTATTTCTTTATGGACATACACTGTATTTTACCCACATATTTCTATATAAAGAGAGGTAAGGTTTCCAAGGAATATAGATTGAATCATTTTGTCCTACTGTAGACCTTTTCTTTACTCACTGATGCCAGAGAACTATCTTTTTGTTCCCATGCCTCTTCGGCCTTGTTGCTGGTAAAGATGTTTAGGTATCGGAGGTGTGGGATGGGGCATCCAACTCCTTGTCTCCCATTTTGCTAATGGGTCTATTTAAGGCTACTTTGATGGAATTTCTAAGTATCATGGGAATATTGGAGGGCATAAGGCTTGATGATGCCATGCCTGACAAATTTGAGTGGAAGGAAGGGCGTTTTGCAGTGGGAAAGGTGTACAAGAGGCTGACTATGGAAGAGGGGCCAACTTCAGACTTTTGGATTGATTGCTCCTTGGAAGCTCTCGCTGCCGCATAAGGTAAAGATCTTCATTTAGATGTTGTAGAGGGAGAAACTTGTTATGGAATCGTTCAGATCGAAATGGTTGGAGGACCCAGATGTGTCGTGCTCCTTTTGCAATGCTGGAGTTAAGGATGTCCATCACCTGTTCTTCTCATGCCACTTCTCTGTGATGGTATGGAGGGAGTTGCAGGTTCAGGGCCGTGATTGCTCCTTCTTTAATAGCTTCTGGGCCTCATTCTAGAGGACGATTCACACCAACACAGCTGGTTGGGTTAGGGCTATGGTTGCTTTGTGGTGCATTTGGCTTCAGTGTAATGCTATGGTTTTCAGAGGGTAACGAGCTTGGGTTGATAATGTTGTGAAGGAGACTCTTGTTTTCTTAGAATGTGTAAGTCCATTCCAATTTTAATTCAAATTTTTGAATGATTAATCTTCCTTTTTCTTTTAAAAAAGAGTTACAAGTACAACTAGAAATAAATTACTACAGTTATAAATAAATGGCAAAAGGGAAAGAGAAAGAGAGATGAATATAGTAGAGTGGCATTGTGGTGGAGTAGAAGACCAGAGATGGAAGATGAGAACGTTGATGGCTGTCGGAGGTTGTCCACTTGGAGGAAGATTGGAGGAGTAAGGGAAGAAGGTGGCTTGAAGAAGATGCAAGAGAGAGGCTTGGCGGTCTGGGAAATTCCCTAGGACCGTTCCCGCTTTGATACCTTGTCGAAAAATTTGAAAATAGATTTTATTAAAATAAGATTGAATAACAAGAATAATCCCTAACCCCTCTTTATATAGAGAGGGAATTATAAAGGTAATCTTAATCTTACTAACTAAATTTCTTAGTTAAGGAAATAAGTTTCTTAATTCAAGAAAGAAACCTTACATCTCTTTTTATGGAGAGAGATGTGGGTTAATTATTACATAGGACCGCAAGAATAATAAGAGTAATAATCACTCTAATAAATAAAAGATGCTAATGCACTTATTATTGTAACACTTCCCCTCAAGCTGGAGTGTAGATATTTATCATGCTCAACTTGTCACAATAACTATCAACTACAGCTTTGCATAGGGGCTTGGTGAAGATGTTTGCCGTTTAGTCCTCTGATGCAACTGGAGAAGTATAGATAACTCCCTTCTGAATGAAATCTCTAGTGTAATAACAATCTATTTCCACATGTTTCGTATGCTTATGAAACATGGGATTATTGGAATTTGGCAATATATGTGGCAGCAAGATTATCGCATCTGATCTCCATTGGTCCCTCTATCTGAACATGCAGGTCTCCTAGAATAGATTGTATTCACACCATCTCAGCTGCTATTTGTGTCATGGTACGATATTTAGATTCTACACTAGATTTAGTCACTACAGTCTATTTCTTGCTCTTCTAAGTAACAAGATTACTTGCCACATATGTGCAAAACCCTATTGTGGACTTCCTACCTGCCAGACATCTGCATCTAAGTATCCTACAACTGCCATAGGACACCCCTTCCTGAAGAGCAACCCATGAGCTGGTGCCTTCTTTAGATATCTAAGGACCTGCATTGCAGCATTCCAATGCTGCTTAGTGGACTTCTCTATGAATTGGCTAAGCTTCCCAATTGCAAGAGAGATGTCAGGTCAAGCAATGGTAAGATACAATAGTTTTCCAATCAATTGTTTGTAACTCCTACTTTCCACTGGTTCAGCATGCTCATCATATAAATGTACTTTGGGATCCATGGGAATTTAGCTATCTTAGCTCCTAACATCCCAGTATTCTAAAGAACATCAAGTGCATATTTTCTTTGGCTCACTACTATTCCTTCTTTTCTTCTGGCCACCTCAATTCCCAAGAAATATCGTAGAGACCCCAAGTCTTTCATAACAAAATGAGTTGCCAACTGTTCTTTCACTTGCACTATTCCCAAGTCATCACCAGTAATGAAAAGATCATCAACATAAACTAAAAGAGTGACAATACCTCTTTCACTTCTCCCGATAAATAAAGAATGATCTGATGTTGATCTTTTCAGACCTATGCTTTCCACTGCCTCAGGCAACCTATGAAACCATGCATGAGAACTCTGCTTGAGTCTATAAATTGCTTTCTTTAACTTGCACACATACTCCCCCTCAATCTCAAAACTTGGGGGTTGTTGCATTTATACCTCCTCCTGAAGATTGCCATTCAAGAAGGTGTTCTTCACATCAAGCTCGTGGAGATACCATCCTCTATTTGTTGCCACAGATAGAAGTATACGAATTGTAGGGAGTTTGGCAACTAGTGAGAATATGTCAAAGAAGTCTACTCCATAAGTTTGGGTGAACCCTTTGGCCATTAATCGAGCCTTATGCCTAGAAATAGACCCACCGGGGTTGTATGTCAAGGCAAGACCCACCTGCAACCAACCACACGAGCACCAAGTGGTTTGGGTGTAAACTCCCATGTGCCTCTCTCATGAAGAGTATTAATCTCCTCCTTCATTGCACTTGCCATTATCTTTGAAGCATTGCCTCCTGATATGTACGGGGTATAGATGTCGTCGAGAGAGCCATGCTAAAAGCAACAAAGTTGGTTTCAAGTCCATCACCCATAGTAGTGCTAGCATCTCTGTAGTTGGAAAGACAACTACGGGGTGCCTTTCGAATTGCAATTGGAAGGTCCGTATCATATTCTGCTAGCACGAGAGTATTATCCTCTACAATAAGAAGACCTGTAGGTAGATTAGAAGCCACAGATAAATCAGTATCATCAACATATACATGTGTAGGTGAGGAGGATGATGGTACTGAGGCGAGGAAAGGGGGGGAGCAGTGATTCGTGGCCTGTATGTCATTGGCTTTTTATATACCATCAATGGATCTTTGAACTTGTCATGTTCTAACTGAATAGAAGGCTTCTGAGAAATCTGAATAGGTGAGAAATCACCAAATTGTATAGGTGGAACTGGCATATGATCCACCTTAGTTAATCTGTCATGTGGCTCAAAAGATAACTGTCGTGTAGTCATGGAGAAGAAAGGTATTGCCTCATGAAATGTACATTAGCACTCACATAATGTTTTCTGGCAATAGGATCATTGCATTTATATCCTTTTTGTGTATGAGTGTATCCTAAAAAGACACAATAGCTCTTGGTGCCGGCTTATCTCTACTAGGTCCTGTAATGTGTACAAATGCAACACATTCAAAAGTATGGGTGACACAAAAAACAAATCATGATCTGGATGTAAAATCTGCCATGAAATCTATTCTAATAACACAGAACCAGGCATCCTATTAATGAGATAACATGAAGTGAGAACAACATCACCCCAATACACCTGGGGCACATTATGATGTATAAGTAGTGTCCTTGCCACATCCACTATATGTCGATGTTTCCTTTCATCTATCACATTCTGTTGGGATGTATGTGGGCATGTGGTCTGATGTACAATACCTTGTGACCTGTAGAGAGCACGTAGTCTGGCAATACAAAACTCAAAAGCCTTATCTGAACATACGCATTTAACATAAGTAGACAACTGAGTCCCTATTTCTCTAATAAAATCTTCTATAATTGTACCCACATCAGACTTATTCTTAAGCAGTAATAACCACGACATATGAGAACAATCATCCACAATAATAAGATAATATCTGTGGCTCAGTTTATCAGGTACTCTACTGGGACCCCATACATTTGGATGAATCAAATAAAAAATAGACTCAGACATGGATGAACTCGTAGGATAAGATGCACGGTGATGCTTTGCCAACTGACAAGCATCACATCTAATCTCAGTAGCAGGTGACAAGTGGGGGATAATGCGTGGTAGCCTATCCAGAGGAAGATGTTTGAGACGATGATGCCACTGAAGTGCAGTCCCAATAGTAAGACCATTGTCTCCACGACATGAAGTAGCCCTATTTGTTTGAAGCAGGAGATATACCCCAACTTCTTCATATTCGCCACCAATCATCCTCCCCGTGAGCTTGTTCTGTAACACACAACCCACATCATAAAATATAACCCGACAGTTGAGATCTTTAGTAACACGACTAATAGATAACAGACTAAAAGGAAATTCAGGAGCATATAAAATACGAGGCAATTGTAAACTGGAGGTAAGTGAAACCTCCCCTTGTGCATCAATCCTGGTGTGGCGACCATCTGCAACCTGTACTGTACGACTTGATGCGACAGATTGAAGCTGCCTAAAGCTGGTCTGATCACTACTCAAATGTAGTGAAGCTCCTGAATCCACAAGGCATGTAGATCTGCTACACTGGGAAGGCACGGAAAAACTAATATCACATAATATACCTAAGGAGGTGAGCGTAGCTGTATCTGAGGCAGATGGTGACTCTTGAGTCACTTGAGCAGCCAGGGCATCAAATTTAGCTCTAGGTACCATATCACCCTCAGTCTCAGTGGAGACTACAACTTGATTAGCCACAGGAGGTTTCCCATGCTTACTTCAGCATGAAGCCTCAACATGTCTAAAACGCCTACAGTAAGTGCAAGTTGGACGTGGTTTATGGGCTGTACTCCGGCCTCGACCAAGGCCACGAATTGCAGATCCATCGCATCTTGCATGACCTCCTCCAATAGCAAAAGCAGAGGTTTGTCTAATAGTCTCAGGGACAATAAACCTGATAGGGAGTCTATTAACCCGACTATAAGCCTCCTCAAGATTAGGAAGCTCCATCAGAGTAAGAATATGGGACCGTGTTGATTCATATTCAGAACTCAGGTCAGAAAGAAACTTGAGTACTGCAAATTCCTTACGATACTCCTTCTGTGTAGCACAATACAAATTGGTTTGCAGGCATTGTAGTTCTCCAGTAGTCTCTTCAGTTGAGTATAATATTGAGACAGGGTAAAACCCATCCTGTCTGAGGGAGAAGGTGTCATGAGTGATCTGAAACACCTTTCTGAAATTCTTTTCATGTGAGTAGGTGTTATGAAGAGAATCCACATTTCCTTCGCTATCTTGTAATACATTATATCATCACCAATGTGAGGTGCCACGACATTCATGATCCATGTTCTTACCATGTGGCATACTTCCCAGTGGCATACTTCGTTGTCTCTCTTCCATGTGGCATATTTCATTGTCTCACTTCAATGTGGCATATTTCCTAGTTTTATTAGCAGGCTCTTCCTTCAGAAGGATGCGTTCCTTATCGTGCCCTTCAACTGTCATAAGGAACATTTGAGACCAGCGAGCATAGTTGGTCTCATCAAGCTTTGTAATGGGAAAAAAAATGGATTCTTAATGTTCTCGGTATCAACAGAAGACTTCGATGCGACTTCAGATGAAGCAGAAGAGGCATGATGTCAAACCAAGGTTCGAAATGCCGACGAAATTTTAAGTGTACATTTCATGGGCATGCCGAAGGCATGCCCTGGAAATGCCCATTTTTCGATGGCCATGCCGATGAGCATGCCGAGGGAACGCCGAGGGCATTCCGATAACATGCCGACAGAAAATCACATAAATACTCAAAATGAAATAAAAAATCACATAAATACTCAAAATGAAATAGAAAATCGCATAAATACTCAAAATGAAGTTTGTATGTGTCTACTTGGAAAGCTTGAGTGCCTCTAATTGAGTTAATCATCATGTGTGTGTGTCATTTCAGCCCCCCCCACATTCCCAGTTTCGAATCTCCCACTCCTGCATTCAAACCGCTCTGTTTGTGTATGTGACAGTCCCCCAATTTTCGAATTTTAGCCCTTGACTAAGCCCCCCTATTTTAGATTTCAGCCCCTCTGAATCTCCAGCACCTGCATTTCAAACCACTCTCAGCGCCGATCGGCATGCCGACGGCACACCTGTAAATCTACAATGTTTTCATATCGGCACGACTCCCTTCCAGAAATGGCCTTGCCGACGGCATGCCGGTGGCATGTAAATCACAGTGTCAAACCATGAAGGAATAGCCACCAACCAGAGATTTGAAAAATGATTTTCAGACCATATAGAAAATCCAACAAGCAAAACTCAGATCTTAACATGAGATTTGGACAAGTGAAGTCCCAGAGATCATGTTAGGAGGATGATCCAATAGTACATGGATTAAACAGGAACTCCCATGAGAGTAAGATGCCCCCAAGGATGTTTCCCAACCGTTTGGGGCTTCTACTGCCTGCTGGCAACGGTCCCATTGGTAGGGACCGCCACCTGTCGCTGCTGGCTGCCTGTTGGAGAGAAGCGTTGCTGTTGTTGGCCGCATGCTGGTAGCTGCTACTGTTAGCTGCTGCCGCTGGGCGCCGTCGAGTTCCTACTTGAGGTCCCTCCTCCCTGTACTTGAGGAGAGAGAGAGAGGGCCAATCGACCCCCCTCCCTTAGCCACCGATAATCTAGGGTTTTGGTGGGGGGGTTGGAGGCTACTTGTTTGTTGGAATATCAAGAATGTCGATCTAGGAATGCCGCTCTGATACCAAGTTACGGAAATAAGTTTCTTAATTCAAGAAAGAAACCATACATCTCTTTTTATAGAGAGAGATGTAGGTTAATTATTATAGAGGACCACAAGAATAATAAGAGTACTAATCACTCTAATAAATAAAAGATGCTAACGCCCCTAGTGGTGTAACAAGAAACAAATTCAATCAAATCAAATCCCTAAAAAAGAAAAAGAGATAAAACAAAATGATTTTTTCCTACTTTGACTAATTCTAAAATATCTCTTTCCTGTTACTTTAACACTATTGAAATTCAATGTTGTGTTGCGGACACCTTGCATTCAACACTACGTGTGATTGAAAGGCCCATTTGTATAAGACAACTTCACTGGAATGCTGATGATAAGTGAAACACCAGGAAGGAGTCCAACCTTTTCCTAAGCTTCTTCACCAAGAGCATTGCCTCCAAGCTCCAAGAGCTTCGACAAAGGAAAGAGGAGGAAAAATGAGAGGAAGCTACAGCCATGGCCTCTCTCCTCCTAAATATTTGTTAATTGAGATGGATAATTTACTAATTTTATTCTAAAAATTACGGCCTTTAATTCTACCTCTCCAAACTTCACTTTTATTTCACATAAGCCCTAACATTTGCAAGCTATCTGCAATCAAGCTCTTCTTCAAGTGTTTAAGATTTTGGTTGAAGGCTTTGAAAAAAAACATCATCCACCACTTGCTTGCATTTCACATCCTCAATTTATAATGACAGAAATAGAGTTGGATTGTAGGGGTTGCCTTTAAATGAGTTTCAATTCAGCCATTCTTCTAAGTACAGATATAAATGAAAAGATGTTCATTTACCTGTATTTGACCACATATTCAAAAGAACAATGTTCATCAATTCTCTTAACTATATAATCATTGGCACTTTTTTGACGATTACAAGCTGCTTAATTTCAAGAGAATCATCAGATGCTCGTATCTTCAGATTGATTTCACTTTTTCTTTTGATATACAACATTTTCTATTTGAGATTTTTTCCTATCTGTAGAACCCCTTAGTTCTCACTTGTAGAGCCTCAACTGAGGCCATGGATAAGTGGTAGGCTTTCAGGTTCTGATTTTTGTTATTTTGTGAATGGTTCTAGGATTGTTGCATGAAATGCTTGGTTCCACCAAAAGTCAAGATTCAAAATCAACATGGAAGGTATTTTCTACATCAAGTGGAATTTCAAAGCTTTCTTATTTTTACATATTATGATGAAAATCAGAAAGGACCTTTTTTGAGGTCCCAGTTGCTGTACGTATTGCTCCAATGATGTCAAACATGTAGCTTTTATTGATTTCTTCTTTGGCCTAAAGTGCTCCTTGTCTTTATTTCTTTATTTTCCACTAGGCATTGTGATTTTGTCATGTAGGGAAAAGTAGCATCCTCATTGCTAAAGAAGCAAAAATGCAAATATGGAACTGAGTTAGCAAAACTAAGCGTCTTGTTCATTCAATAGACTATAAGCCTCATTATATAGAAGATTTGGGAAAAAAAACAAAATAAGTGGTATTCTAACACCCCCTTAAGCTAGAGCATATATATCAATCTTGTTTAACTTGAAAGAACATCTATTAAAGGAGGTCCTAGGAAGCATTTTGGTGAATATTTGCTATTTGATCTTCAAAGCTAACATAAATGGTATGTACAAGGCCCTTTTGAATCAAGTATTTGCTATAGTTGCAATCCACCTAATATTTAGTCTTTTCGTGAAGCATGGGGTTATTTGCAATGTATGAGGTGGCTTTGTCATCACAATGCATCTCCATAGCTAACAAACTTAAATATGTAAGAAAAATCGATTGGATCCACATCATTTCTGTTGCAATTTGTGCCATAGCACTAGACTATGAAATCGCCACCTTTTTCTTGTTTTGCCATGTCATTGAATTGCCAACATGATAAATACAAAAACCTATAGTAGGTTTTCCACCTCTAAGACAACCATCTTAATGCATAGGCATATGCCATAGTATCCGATGAAGAGCCTTTGGTAAATAAGAGTCCTTTTTCAGGAGATACTTTGAGATACACAAGAATCATCATCGCTGCATCCTAGTGCATTCTTATAAGCTTGTCCATAAATTGAGTAAGCTTCCTAACACAAGAAAAATATCTGGGCATTTAGTGGTCAAGTATAACAACTTGCCTACATGCCCTTTGAAGTGGGCCAATTGGTAAGTATTAAAAGGAGTTTGTTTTTTTTGGAAAAGGAAAAGTAGTTACAATGTTATTGTTAGATGATGGTGGTGTTTTTCTGTAGTGTTGTAGTAGCGCTAAGTGTTTCTTTTATTTCTTATGGAATATGTTGTTATTTTTCCCACACCTCTCCTCTTTATAAAGAGGTGTAGGGCTCCCATAATGAAATTAACTGACTTCATTTTCCTACTTGATATCAGAGCAGCGGTCTGCTGCTCTAGGTATCCCACCCCCAAGGCCTCCAAAGCCCTAACCACCAAAACCCTAACCCCTCCACTGCCACCATCGCAGCCACCGACAGCTGTGCTGGTTGTAGCAGTAGCGCCGTCGCCGCCGCAGCATTAGTAACATCTTGTTGTAATAGTGCCTCTGCACCTAGGGGCAGGTCGCGCCGCTGCCCTGTTGTCGGGCTAGCTCCGCCTAGCCTAGTCTCGTCTGTGGCCAAGTCATGTCGCTGCCCCGTTGTCAAGCTAGCATCTCCCGTCTCAGCCCCATCCAAGGTCAGGCAATGCTGCCCAGCCCTACCGTTGGGCCGTTGTCCTCATCCAGTGCATGGTCGAGCGTGCATGAGGGGCTCCGACCTTGTCTTCTCGTCATGTCAAGTCGTTTCCGGCAGCAGGGAGAGGACAGTAGGTTGTAGGTCTCTCTCCGGTAGTTCTAAGAAGGTTCTTGGTGCCATGGTGATGGAGTTCTAGATCAAAACCTTCCTACTAGTGTAGTGGTGTAACGCCGAACAATGGTATGATTTTTTCCAGATTTACAGCCTGATTTTGGGATGTATATTCCTCTTATTGATGATTTTTGGGGTGTGTATTCCCCTGTGGTATTGTGTGCGGATTATGGGGTGTGTATTCCCCGAACATTGGTGTTTGATGTAGAAATTCCGATCTATGTTCTTGTTACTCTGGTTGTGGATGAGTTGACATAGACAACAGACTCTACATTCGTCTCCTTTTTCCTTGGATGTGGTCTGCTTGACACCAATGGTAGAGTGTGTGAGTCTGGTGCACCAGGAGCATTACAGGAGTCACCATGGAGTAGGGTGGCTGATCGGCTCTGATGTGTCACAGCATCTGTGCGGTGATCAGACCTACTTTCGTTCGCTACGATTTGTTTCCTCAGGGAGGACTGTACAGGTAGCTAATGGCAGATACACCCCAGTTAGGGGTAAGGGGGAGGTGTCTGTGGCCCCAATTTGCAGCTGTTTGGTGCGTTGCACGTGTAAGAATTCCTGTTCAATCTGTTGTTTGTGACCAGAATTACGAAGGATCTTAATTGCAGAGTGATCTTTTATGATATCAGATGCATTGTTTAGGACAAGCTCACTGGGAGGATTGTTGTCAGAGGTACAGAGGAGAATGGCGTTTATTGCTTGGACATGAGCCATTTGCAGGAGCTATTGAATATGGTAGCAAGAGTGTTCTATAGTGACATGTTCGTCTTGGTCACTTGTCTTTGGATTGTCTCAGGAGGGTGATATCACATATTTCCCCAGCTGCTACCATACAGTGTGATGCTTGCCAATTGGGTAAGCACCATCGATCCTCCTTTCCTGCTAGTATTTCTACTGGATCTTTGACATTATTTCAGCTACTTCATTTGGACGTATGGGGACTGAGCAGAGTCTTAGATCGGATGGGACACCGATACTATCTGGTTGTCATAGATGATTTCTTTAGAGCAACTTGGGTGTTCTTGTTGAAGAACAAGGCAGAGGTTGGAGGATGCATAGAGACTCTTCTTCTGGAGATCATCACATAGTATTCAGCCATAGTGAAAATGGTGCGGATCGATAACGCCCTTGAGTTATGCATTGCCAGACTTAAGAAGTTCTACAGGACCCATGGGATTGTCCACCAGATCACATGTTTTCACACTTCGCAGCAGAATAGGGTCACAAAGAGGAAGCACATGCACTTATTAGATTTTCCTATACACTTCTGATTCATCATAATGTGCCGCAGAGATACTGAGGGGACGCAGTTCTGACAGTGACCTATCTCATCAACAGGATGCCCAGCTTAGTTCTTCACGAGCAGATACCGGTTCTTCTACTGCATTCAGATGGTGAGTTATTCCATGTCTCCCAGGACTTTTGGATGCAATGCTTTCGTTCATGTGTCGTCATTTAGTCATGACAAGCTAATTCCTCGTGCTATCAAGTGCGTATTTTTGGGATACTCTAGGACACAGAAGGGGTACCGTTGCTATGATCCTCTGCAGAGTAGACATTAGGTTAGCACTGATGTGACTTTTCATGAAGATACACCATATTTCTCAGTTGTTGGACAGATGAGCTCTTATGATGATGCTGCCTTTCTTCCCTTGCCTGTTCCATTTGCAGAGACTCAAGTTCTGCTTCTCAGTTTAGATCTCCAGTTGCTGGACATATGAGCTCCTCCCTTGGTGACTTTGAGAGATTGCACGGGTCATTGTGTACCTATCATAGGCCTCACACGACATTTCAGAGACCTCCTCCCTCACCAGAAGTTGATGGTTCATAGGCAGTTGAGATTGTACCTGATGCTAGTGACAGCTTGATTAGACCTAATCTCCCTGATAGTGTAGATCACCATAGTGGTGAGGTTCCTTCTGCAGTGACTCAATCAGAGATACCATATGATTCTGACCTTCCAATTGCCATTAGGAAGATGCCCCACATATGTTAGTCCAGATATCGTGTTGCAGGCAGTCTTGCCTCTCAGTTTAGCAGCTTCTGTTAGGCATTTACAGTGTCACACATTCCGTTGACCTTGCAGTAGGCCATGCTTGATTCAAAGTAGCATCAAGCCATGGAGGATGAGATGACGGCACTTCTGAGTAGACAAACTTGGGATCTCACCTTGCTTCCTACAGGCGCTCGACTAATTGGATCTAAATGGGTCTTTACCTTGAAATACAACCCTAATGGGTCTGTTTCGAGGTATAAGGCCAGGCTAGTGGCAAAGGGGTTCACTCAGACATATGGGATGGACTTCTTTGATATTTTCTCCCCCCGTTGTGCGGCTTGCCACTGTTCGGATACTTATTTATGTTGTTGCTCATAGGGACTAGTCATTACACCAGCTTGATGTGAAGAACGCCTTTCTCTACGGCGATCTTCAGGAGGAGGTTTACATGAAGTAACCCTCGGGTTTTGAGGCTTAGGGGGAGTGTGTGTGCGGATTAAGGAAAGTGATCTATGTACTGAAGTAGAGTCCAAGGGCCTGGTTCTAGAAGTTATTAGAGGTGCTCCAACAGATTGGTTTGAGGCGCTCTACTTCAGATCACTCCTTGTTTACTAGGAAGATTGACATAAGGACTGTAGCGCTCTTGGTATATGTTGATGATCTTGTCATTACTGGGGATGACAGAGATGGGATAGACAAAGTTAAGAGGCACCTATCAAAAAGTTTGTCGTGAAGGATCTGGGCTAGTTAAGGTATTTCTTAGGCATTGAGGTCGCACGTGGCAGGGATAGAGTGGTACTATCGCAGAGGAAGTATGCTCTTAATCTCCTTCAAGAGACTGGCATGTTAGTAGCTAAGCCAGCAAATATTCCCATGGATCCCAAAGCCTATTTATATGATGAAGGATCTGAAGCCGTTGACAGTAGGGCCTATAGGCACTTGGTGGGTAAGCTCCTTTATCTTACCATTACTCG
This sequence comes from Thalassia testudinum, assembly GCA_037157565.1. Taxonomy (NCBI): domain Eukaryota; kingdom Viridiplantae; phylum Streptophyta; class Magnoliopsida; order Alismatales; family Hydrocharitaceae; genus Thalassia; species Thalassia testudinum. The sequence goes on from JAZHRO010000013.1 coordinate 22,045,896, forward strand.
TCCAGACTTGTCTTTGTCTGTTGGGCAGCTTAGCCAGTTTATGGATAAGCCAACGAGGTAGCATTGGGAGGCTGCAATGCAGGTGCTTAGGTACATGAAGAAAGCACTAAGACGAGGATTATTATTCCGTAAGGGAACGCCCATGGGGATTGTAGCAAACTCTGATGCTGATTATGCTGGCAATGCTAAGGACAAAAAATCCACCACAGGTTTTTACACCTTTGTTGCAGACAATCTAGTTACATGGAGGAGCAAGAAGCAAGCTGTTGTATCTAAATCCAGTGTAGAGTCGAGTACAGAGCCATGGCCCAGATAGCTGCTGAGATGGTTTGGGTCAAGTCAGTTCTGTTAGATCTTCATGTTCCTCTGGATAGCTCTATGGAGATGCAGTGCGATAACAGAGCAGCAACCTACATTACCAATAATCTTATGTTCCACAAGAGGACAAAGCACGTAGAGATCGACTGTCATTACGCTAGCGACCTCATTCAGTGTAGGACGTTACATACCACGAGTGTCACTTCTGAGGAGCAGACTGCAGATGTCTTCACAAAGACCCTAGCGAGATCTGCCTTTGAGTTACGCTGTTCCAAGCTGAGCATGATTGATATTCATACTCCAACTTGAGGGGGAGTATTAGATGATGATGGTATTTTTTTGTAATGCTGTAGTAGCACTAAATGTTTCTTTTATTTCTTATGGATTATGTCGTTATTTTTCCCATACCTCTCCTCTTTATAAAGAGGTGTAGGGCTCCTATAATGAAATTAACTGAGTCCATTTTCCTATTGTTATCATTCGAGTGAGATCAAGGATTCACAAGGATATATGGTGGTTTGACACCTAACATGTTGGTGTCCTGTAGGAGGTTTGCAGCGTACTTTCTCTGTAATATTACTATATCTGCTTACTCTTAGCAACTTTGATCTCAAGAAAAAAATATCTAAACATGCCTAAATCCTTAATAATAAAGTGGTCAGCTAGACATTTCTTCAGATTTGGAGGTCCCCAAGTGTTATCACTTGTAAGAATAATGTCATCAATGTATATTGCATGAGCAAATGTTCAGCAAAAGAGTGTACGAATCCAAGAATCTCAACCAAGGTTCAGGAAGTCGGTATGTGGTATGTGGTCGGTTGGGTCACTACATAGAGAGTATGTAGTATTTAGACGAGTATGCGTATGAGTATGCATTTTTGTATTTTTTATTTTAAAAAAATATAAAATAATTAGTTGACTTATTAAAATTTGTGTTATATGTAATGTTATAACTATACAACTACGTCAAGTAGTATAATATAATAAAAAAACATAGTTAATACTCCTACTCTTTAATTACTATACAACTTAGAATATAATTACCTCAAGTAGTGTAAGGTTTTGTGATTGGGTTGGATTTTTATTGACAAGGGCATCGGTGGCCTTATTTGGAAATTGGGTGAGTATGCGGTCGACTTTACGGGTATTCGAATTGACTGCTCAGCCAGACCTGATTATATGATTGCCTCGCATTACTCTATTAGAGGAGGGGTCCGCTGACGCCTATGCGAGTGCCTACTCTGGTTAGTTGGCTGACTTCTTGAACATTGATCTCAACTATGTTAGATGGTGTCTTTTGTTCTTTTATGTTTTAGTGTTGTACCATGGTGTTATTTTCCCACACATCTCTAATAAAGAGGTGTAGGGCTCCCCATAATAGATTAATTGATTCTATTCTCTTACTTGGTATCATAGCATCTGTCTGAGATCGTGGTTCTAGGTATCCCACCCCTAAAGGCCTCCAAACCCTACCACCCCATGCCCTCTCCTCTCTCTCAGCAGTGACAGTGTCGGCTCTAAGTGGCGCTGCAGTAGACTCGGTGGCGCTGCAGTAGCCTTGCACGCCTGACGCAGTACAGCAGCAGCGGTGTAGCGTGGTCAGCAATGGGCGGTGCATTTTGCAAGTGGCAGTGCTGGTACTGTAAGGAGTTGGTAGCCCTTCTCTAGGGCTACTTCTCTTCAGATTGCAAGGGAGAGAGACACCTAGGTCCCCTTGGGGCCGTCTTGGGTGTTCTCCTCTCACCCGGGTTAGGCCAATGCTTGTCCAAGGGGACTTTCTGCAAGGATGCATGTTTAAATGCATTTGGTTTCAAATCTACTGACGATTTCTTGGTTCTAGATCTATGGTATGATGTTTTGGGGTGTGTATTACCCTTATTGATGAATGTTTGGGGTGTGTATTACCCTGTGATATTGTGTGTGTATTACGGGGTGTGTATTCCCCAAACGTTGATGTTTGATGCAGGAATTTAGATCTGTGCTCTTATTTCTCTTGATGTGGTCTATTTGACATCAATGGCAGAGTGTATGAGTTTGGTGCACCGGGAGCAGTACAGGAGCCATCATGGAGTAGGGTGGCTGATCGACTCGGTGCATCACAGCATCTGTGCGGTGATCAAACCTACTTTCGCTCACTACAGTCCGTTCCTCTAGGGAGGACTGTACAGGTAGCTGAAGGCAGATACACCCCAGTTAGGGGTAAGGGGGAGGTGCCTGTGACCCCCCAGTTTGCAACTATCTGGCATGTTGCACGTGCTAGAATTCCCGCTTAGCCTATTATCCGTGAGCAAAATCACGAAGGATCTCAACTATAGAGTGATCTTCGATGATGTCGGATGTGTTGTTTAGGACAAGCTCACCGGGAGGATTGTTGTCAGAGGTACAGAGGAGAATGGCGTTTTTCGCCTGGGATAGGAGTCATTTGTAGGAGTTACTCGATATGGTAGCGAGAGTGTTCTACAATGGCATGTTCGTCTTGGCCACTTGTCTCTGGATCGCCTCAGGAGGGTGATACCACATATTTCTCCAGCTGCTACCATACAGTGTGATGCTTGCTAATTAGGTAAGCACCATCAATCCTCTTTTTCAGCTAATACCTCTTCTGGATCCTCGACATTGTTTCAATTGCTTCAAATGGACATATGGGGACTAAGTAGAGTCCCAGACCAGATGAGACACCGGTACTACCTGGTTGTCGTAGATGATTTTTCTAGAGTCACATAGGTGTTCTGTTGAAGAGCAAGGCAGAGGTTGGAGGATGCATAGAGACTCTTCTTCTGGAGATCAGCACATAATATTTTGCTACAGTGAAAATGGTGTAGACTGATAATGCCCTTGAGTTCTGCACTGCCAGACTTAAGGAGTTCTACAGGACTCGCGGGATTGTCCATCAGACCACTTGTCCTCACACTTCACAGGAGAACGGAGTCGCAGAGTGGAAACGTAGGCACTTGTTGGATATTGGCTGTACACTATTGATTCATCACACCGTGTTGCAGAGATACTGGGGGGATGCAATTCTGATAACGACTTATCTCATCAACAGGATGCCCAGCTCAGTTCTTCACGAGCAGATACTGTTTTTCCTTCTTCATTTGGATGAGTTATTTCATGCGTCTTCCAGGACCTTTGGATGTGTTGCATTCATCCATGTGTCGTCACTTGGTCGTGACAAACTGGCTTCTTGCACTATCAAGTGCATTTTTTTGGGGTACTCTAGGATACAGAAGAGATACTGTTGCTATGATCTTCTGTAGAATAGATATTATGTTAGCGCCGATGTGACTTTCCATGAGGATACACCATACTTCTCAGTCACTGGATAGAGGAGCTCTTGTGATGATGTTGCCTTTCTTCCCTTGCCTGTTCCGTGTGCAGAGACCTAGGTGTCTACTTCTCAGTCTAGACCTCCAGCTGATAGACATATGAGCTCTTCCTCCTTGGATGACTTTGAGAGATTGCACGGGTCATTACGTACCTATCACAGGCATCGCACTACATTTCAGAGGCCTCTTTCCTCTCCAGCAGCTGATGGTTCACGGGTAGTTGAGAGGGTACCTGATGCCAGTGACAGTTTGGTTAGACTTCACTCCCCTGACAGTCCAGATCACCACAGTAGTGAGGCCCATTCAACAGAGACTCAGTCAGAGATACTAGATGATTCAGATCTCCCTATTGCCATTAGGAGGTCACCACGCACCTGTGAGTCTAGATACTGGGTTACAGGCAGTTTGGCTATTGATAGTCTTGCTCCTTAGTTTAGTAGTTTTTGTCAGGCACTTACAGTGTCACATATTCCATTTACCTATCAGCAGGCCATGCTTGATCCAAAGTGGCATTAAGCTATGGAGAGTGAGATAACAGCACTTCAGAGTAGACTGACTTGGGATCTCACCTCACTTCCTACTGGCGTACGACTAGTTGGCTCTCAATGAGTCTTTGCCTTGAAATACAACTCTAATGAGTCTATTTCAAGGTATAAGGTCAAGTTAGTAGTAAGGGGTTTACCGAGACATATGGGGTGAACTTCTTTGATACTTTCTCCCTCGTTGCGCAGCTTGCCACTATTTGAATACTTATTTTTGTTGCGGCTCACAGAGACTGGCCCTTATACCAGTTGGATGTGAAGAATGCCTTACTCTATGGCGATCTTCAGGATGAGGTATACATGCAGCAACCCTTGGGCTTCAAGGTTTAGAGGGAGTGTGTGTGCAGATTAAGGAAAGCAATTTATGGATAGAAGCAAAGTTTAAGGGCCTGGTTCCAGAAGTTATCAGAGGTGCTCCACCAGATTGGTCTGAGGCATTCTACTTTAGATCACTCCTTATTTACTAGGAAGATTGATAGGGGGACTGTGGCGCTCTTGGTATATGTGGATGATCTTATCATCACTGGGGATGATAGAGATGGGATAGATAAAGTCAAGAGGCACCTATCAGAGAAGTTTGTCATAAGGATCTGGGACAGTTGAGGTATTTCTTGGGCATTAAGGTTGCACGTGGCAGGGATGGAGTGGTACTCTCGTAAAGGAAGTATGCTCTTGATATTCTATAGGAGACTTGTATGTTAGTAGCTAAGGTTGCAAATATTCCCATTGATCCTAAGGTTCACTTATATGATGAGAGATATGAGGTGGTTGATGGTAGGGCCTACAAGCAACTGGTAGGTAAGCTCCTTTATCTCACCATCACTCGTCCAGACTTATCTTTATTGGTTGGTAGGCTTAGCTAATTTATGAATAAGCTAACTAGGAAGCACTGGGAGGTTGCAATGCAGATGCTTAGGTATGTGAAGAAAGCATCAGGACGAGGGTCAGTGTTCCGTAAGGGAACGCCCTTGGAGATTGTAGAATACTCTGATGCTAATTATGCTGGCTGTGTTGGAGATAGAAAGTCTATCATAGAGTTTGGCACCTTTGTTGCAGGTAGTCTGGTTACCTGGAGGAGCAAGAAGAAAGCGGTTGTATCTAGATCTAGTGCGGAGTTAGAATATAGGTCCATGGCCCAAACAGCCGTTGAGATGGTTTGGGTCAAGTTAGTTTTGTCATATCTTCATGTATCTCTGGATAACTCTATGGAGATGCAATGTGACAACAGAGTAGCGACCTACATTGCCAATAATCCTATATTCCATGAGAGGACAAAGTATGTAGAGATTGAATGCCACTACACTTGGGATTTCATTCAGCGCGGGATGTTATATACCACGAGTGTCACTTTTGAGGAGCAGGTTGCAGATGTCTTCATGAAGCCCCTTGTGAGATGTGCCTTTGAGGTGTGTTGTTCCAAGCTGAGTATGATAGATATTCATGCTTCAACTTGAGGGGGTGTTAGATGGTGTCTTTTGTTATTTTATGTTTTTGTGTTGTTGGACCATGGTGTTAGTTTCTCACACCTCTTCTCTTGTAAAGAGGTGTAGGGCTCCCCATAATAGATTGACGGATTATGTTCTCCTACTAACTATGTTGGAAATCTTTTAGAACTATGCTCGAAGACTCTATTTCAATCATATATGGCCTTCCTCAGTCTACACCCCTTAAAAGACTCCCTAATACTTAAAAAAAATCAAGAGGTTGCTGTATATATCCTACCTTTTGTAAATCCTCATGAAGAAAGTTATTCTTGACATTAAGCTAAAGAAGAGGCCAATCATGGTACACGACAGTAGAAATGAGAATCCATAATCTAGTAATAGAAGAAAATGTATTATAGAGGTCCACCCATAAGTCTGAGTAAACCCCTTGACCGCAAGCTTGGTCTTGTACCATTCTATAGTTCAATCTGGATTGTACATCATGCTGGAAACCTACTTAGAGCCAACCATTGTAACACCTATGGGAAATTTAGTAAGTTTTCAAGTGCCTCTCGAAATCAAAGCAGACATCTCTTTCCATAGGTTGCCTTTACTTGGGATCTAGGAGGGTCGATTAATGTGAGATAGGTACAACCATAACTAAAAGATCCATAAGAATTGCCTAAAAGTGGGTCCAAGAAATGCCATCAAGACATGCTTAAACATAAGAACCCTGCTACAACTGCAAGGAAACTTAATTTATGCAATATAAAGGTCTAAGTCCTCAACAATGGTTGCCTATTAACTAAAGGAACATCCAAATGTGAGGGAACATCACCAGGAACATCATTATTAGTAGAGACATGCCTTGTGCTCATCATTGGGATATATGAATTGTTGGCTTAGAAGTAAGAGGACGATGGTTTTATGTTAATCTATATCTATGATTATTAGATGAAGATGAAGTATACATAAGTCGTATGAAATATTCAAATTAATTTTCCTTGGAAACCCTATATCTCTTTATATAGAGAGAAAGATGTGGGTAAAATACAGTGCATGTCCATAAAGAAAAAATAAACTACAAATAGCTACTAACAGAAGCAAAAATAGGAGTCTCAACACTCCCCCTCAAGCGGGAGCATAGATGTCAATCATGCTTAGCTCGGAACAATAGAAATCAAATGTCGAACAAGATAGAGGATTCGTGAACACATCAGCTGTCTGATCCTCAGATGCCACATAAGTAGTGCACAACAAACCACGCTGTATAAGATCTCTGGTATAGTGACAGTTCACCTCACATGTTTAGTACGCTCGTGGAACATCGGATTGTTAGCTATGCAGGTAGCTGCCCGATTGTCACACCGCATCTCCATGGGCTCCCCAATCTGGACATGCAAATCATGCAAGAGAGATTGTTTCCAAACCATCTCTACAACAGTCTGGGCCATTGCCCTATACTCTGACTCTGCACTGGAGTGAGAAACTGCCCCCTGTTTCTTACTCCTCCAGGTAACTAGATTACTCGCCACAAAGGTACAGAAACCAGTGGTGGATTTCCTGTCAAGCACACATCCTGCATAATCAACGTCGGAATATCCTACCATTGTTATAGGAGAGCCTTTCTGAAAGAGAATACCACAATCTGGTGCTTTCCTCAAGTATCTCAGCACTTGCATAGCTGCCTGCCAGTGCAGCTTCATTGGCCTCTCCATGAACTGACTAAGTTTGCCTACTGCTAAGGCAATATCTGGTCTGGTAATGGTCAGATACAACAACTTGCCCATAAGCTGTCTGTATCTCTGCTATCAACTGCTTCTGCCTCCTCATCATGTAGATGTGTCTTGGGGTCCATAGGAATATTGGCTGGCTTGGACCCCAGCGTGCTTGCCTCTTGAAGGGTGTCCAATGCATACTTGGTTGAGAAAGAACAATCCCATCTTTGCTCCTAGCGACCTCAATCCCCAAGAAGTATCTAAGCTGCCCTAGATCCTTCATAACAAATTGTTGTGCAAGAGATTCCTTTACCTGTCTTATCCTAGCCTCATCATCGTCAGTGATAATCAGGTCATCTACATAAACCAGTAGAGTTACCACGCCATTCTCTGTTTTCCTGACAAACAGAGAATGATCTGAAAAAGACCTTTGCATCCCCATCCTCTGCAATACATCTGAGAGCTTCTGAAATCAGGTTCTCGGGCTTTGCTTTAGGCCATGAATGGCCTTAGTCTACACACACACTCCCCTTGAACCTCAAAACCTGGGGATTGCTGCATGTAAACCTCTTCCTGAAGATCACCGTAATGAAAGGCATTCTTCACATTAAGCTGGTGTAACTGCCAATCTCTGTGAGCAGCAACAGAGATGAGTACCCGAATAGTGGCAAGCCACGAACAGGAGAGAAGGTATCAAAGAAGTCTACCCCATGGTCTGGGTGAACCCCTTTGCCACCAACCTGGACTTATACCTTGAAATAGACCCATTAGGGTTGTACTTCAAGGCAAAGGCCCATCTGGAGCTTACTAGTTGCACGCCTGTAGGAAGCAAGGTGAGACCCAAGTCTGTCTGCTCCAAAGCGCTACCATCTTGTCCTCCATGGCTTAACGCCACTTTGGATCAAACATGGCCTGCTGGTATATAAACGGAATGGGTGAAGCTGTAAGTACTTGGCAGAAGCTGCAAAACTGAGAACCATGACCATCTGTAGCCAAATTGCCTGCAACCCGATATTTGGACTTAAACGTGCATGGTGCCTTCCAAATGGCAATAGGAAGATTAGACTCATTTAGTATCTCTGACTGAGTCTCTACGGAGGGAACCTCACTACTATGGTGATCTGTACTGTTAGGGGGATCAGGTCTAACTAGACGATCACTGTCATCAAACCCATCTCAACTGCTTGTGGAATATCAGTCACTGGTGCGGGTAGAGGTCTCTGTAGTGTTGCATGAGGTCTACTATATATCTGCAGCGGACCATGCAATCTCTGGTAGTCATCCAAGAGGATAGTAGATCTTGAAGAAGTCAGCATAGGTGTGGAGATCGGAATCACCTCAAATGGGATTGGAGGAATAGGCATGAGAGCAGTATCATCATGAACATTCGTCTGTCCAGCAATAGAAAAATACGATGTGGTCTCATGAAATGCCACATTAGTGCTGACATAATGGCTGTGGTGGATGGGATCATAACATCTATACCCCTTCTGAGTCCAGGAGTACCCTAAGAAAATGCACTTAACAACACAAGGAGTAAGCTTGTCATGCATGGCCTGGTGATGGCACATGGACAAAAGCAACACACCCAAGGGTCATGGGAGATACGTGAAAAAGCTTACCATCTGGATGTAACAAAGGAATTGGTATCTGCTTGTGACGAACTGAACTCGGCATCCGGTTAATGAGGTAGCATGCCGTCAAAATAGCATTCCCCCAGTATCTCTGCGGAACACTATGGTGGATAAGTAGAGTGCGGGCAATTTCTACCAGTTGTCTATGCTTCCTTTCTGCAACTCTATTCTGTTGTGAAGTATGAGGACAAGTGGTCTGGTGGATAATCTCATGAGTCCTGTAGAACTCAGTAAGTCTAGCAGTGCAGAACTTGAGGGCATTATCTGTTCGTACAATCTTCACTATCGCAGAGTACTGAGTCCTGATCTTCAAGAGGAGAGTCTCTATAGCACGTCCAACCTCTCCCTTAGTCTTTAGAAGGAATACCCAAGATACTCTGGTGAAATCATCAACGACAACAAGATAATACTAATGTTCCATCCTGTCTGGAACTCTACTTGGTCCTCAGACATCCATATGGAGTAGCTCAAAAGTAGTTGCTGATTCAGGAGAAGTACTGGCGAGTAAGGAAGACCGATGATGCTTACCTAATTGGCAAGCATCACATGTAATAGTAGTAGCTGGTGAAGTATATGGAAACACCCTCCTGAGGTGATCCAGAGGTAGGTGACCTAGATGAACATACCACTGTAAGGCACTCCCACCATCACACCTACAAGCTCCTGCAAATGGCTCTTAGCCAAGGTGATAAAGATCATTCTCCTTTGTACCTCTGGCAACAATCCTCCCGGTGAGCTTGTCCTGAACAATGCATCCGATGTTATCGAAGATCACTCTGTAGTTGAGATCCTTCGTGATTTTTCTTACGGACAACAGACTGAGCGAGAATTCTGGCACGTGCAATGTGTCAGACAGCTACAAACTAGGGGTCACAGACACCTCCCCCTTACCCCTGACTGGGGCGTATCTGCCATCAGCCACTTGTACAGTCCTCCCTGGAGGGACAGACTGCAGTGAACGAAAGTAGGTCTGATCACCGCACAGATGTTGTGACGCACCAGAGTCGATCTCCACCCAGCTCCATAGTGGCTCCTGTAATTCTCCTGGTGCACCAGACTCACATACTCTGCCATTGGTGTCAAGCAGACCACATCCAAGAAAAGGAGATGAATGCAGAGTTTGTTGTCCTTGTCAACCCATCCACAACCAGAAGTTTTGAATTATCTGGTTTCAAATCATCATCCTTGGAAAACCCCCTTTCGGACGAGCGTTGGTCTAACTCGAGATGGCCCCAAGGGTATCAAGAGTGCTCTCCCTGTAACTACAAGGAACACAGCCTTAGGACAGGGCTATAGACCTCTCACAGCCACTGTGCATGCACTGACTAGACTTGTTGGTCGATGAACCAGACATGCTGCAGCATGCACTAACAGCTAGGCCGTTGTCGCGTCGTTGCTGTTAGACGCAGTAGGACCTCTCCGATTGGCTGCCGCTGCTATCAGATGCAACAGAACAGACCGCCGCCGTGGGGATGCAAAGCAGACCTCTCCGCACCTCACTCCGCTACCGTGCAGGTGTAGATCAAGCCACCGGACTTCACTCCGCTATCACCGCCTCTGCTGAGTGGGTGCAGGTCTTCACTCCGTCGTCGCCACTGCTTTGTAGTAGGGGTGGGTCGATCCTCACGCCGTCGCCATCGCTTCGCAGCAGATCGTCGACATCCAACAGGTTGAGTGTCACTGTTGTTTGCCTCGCCATGCATCGGTGTGACCACCTGTGTCACTGCCGCTGCTGTTATCCTCGCCACCGCGTTGCCTCGACGCTGTGCGCTCGGGGAGGTCCGCCGGAGGTGTTGGACCGGCGCACAGAGAGAGATAAGGGTAGGGATTCGGTGGTTAGGGCTTGGAGGCCTTGGGGGTGGGATACCTAGAGCCCTGGTCTAGGACCGTTGCTCTGATACCAAGTTAGAAGAAATGTTCAAATCAATTTTCCTTGGAAACCCTACATCTCTTTATATAGAAAGAAAGATGTAGCTAAAATATAGTGCATGTTTATAAAGGAAAAACAAACTACAAATAGCTACTAACAGAAGCAAAAATAGGAGTCTCAACAACATAGGAATACATTCCAAAGCAATAGGAGAGACAGGCATGGGAGCATTAGTTGTTGCTACTTCAACTTTGGACCCAATGGTAGAAAAATATAGAACTCAGTTAAAGAAGGTGCATTGGTATTAATGTAATGACGAGATGAATGGGATCACAGAACCGATCTCCCTTTTGCATCCTAGAATATCCTAGGAAAACACTTAATTGCCCTAGGTGACAACTTATCACTACCTATACTTGTCACATGGGCAAAGGTAGTACAACCAAAGACCTGAGGATGGACAAAGAACTCTACATTAGGGTAGAGTATATGAAGAGGGATTTGCTCATTAATAATAAAAGATGCCATCCTATTTATGAGATAGCAAGCAGCTTGCACTATGTTACCTTACGCAATATGACAATATTAATGCTTTGTAACATCGTTTCGCTGATAGTTGTAAGGACATCCTATTTAATGAATAATACCTGAGATAAAAGCCATACAAGAAATGAGTATAAGGATCTAAAGCATTATTATAATGCACAATCTTTACATTGACACTAAACTCTGGAATAAAATTCTGAATGATTGTGCCAACATCCGATTTCGATTTTAATAAAAATACTAAACAAGAAAAGCTGTCAACTTTGATAAGATATCAACAATGTCCTAGTTTATTAGGAATATGATTGAGACCATAGGCATCTATATGAAGTAACTTGAATAATGGCTTTGACCCGTGACTTTAACTTGATAGTTACTAACTCCAATGGTTCTCCCCAAGCTGAGAAGCTTTGCAATCTTTCTTGGTTCTTGTTGAGAGATAAGGAATGACATGCTAGAGTTTGGACAATAGGAGATAACTCGGAGGTGCCACTAAAAACTTAACTAGGTCGTGCATGGAATGGTAGCATGAACAACATATGGTGACTGAAGCAACCTGTACACTTCCCTTTCTTTATGGCCTCCACCAATTATCTTCCTATCAGGTCTTGGAGAACATGAGACATGATCAAATATGGCTCTGCTACTTGAGTATTTTAGTTATCCAACCGAAAGTAAGATGATAGGAAAGTTAGGAATTAATGAAAAATATGTTAATCTTATTCTTGGGGTTATATGAATATCCCATTGTCCAGTGATTGGTGAGTGCAACCCATTGACCATCTGTATTACCTACCATGATGGAATAAATTTGATATTGGAGAATCCACTTCGATTACCACACTTGTTGTGATGCTCTAGAGTCAAACCAACAAGTTAGAGTTACAATTGGAAGACTAAGCAGACATTGCGATAGGTAACCTACTGGATTGGAAAAGGTTGCAGTGTTTGGCTGAAGAGTAACTAGTAAAGGATGTAGCTAACATTTGAGATACACATTATAAAAGATCATCATACTCAGCGCGAGCAATGGTCACCTTCTTTGTGGAAAGCTTTGCAGTTACCAACTTATTAGTAGGAGGTTTCCCATGCTTGGTCTAGCAAGCATCTTCGCTGTGACTTGTCTTGCCATAGTAAGTACATGAAGGATGACATCATCCTTGTTAGGCATGATAATACCTATGTCCTCTTATAGAAGAAGCCCTTCGACCTTTGGTGTAATTGTGGACATCTATCTGAGAGTTTTTGCTTTGGCAATCAATCCTTTAGCTTTAGTGGCAAACTACTATCTTAGGGAACGTTGGTTCCTTGCTTTGCTAGATTCCCTCTCTAATGCTAGGTCTGAGGAATTGAACCTACTGTTGTAGACACTCCATGATGTTTGACTTGGCCACAGTGATGATGGTTGGATCTGGAGATTTAGTGTTTTCTCGATCAAGAAGGCATATCTTCCCTACTACCGATTTAGGTAGTAGCCCACCCAACGATATGCTTCCTATTGTCTCTGCTTTGGATGCTCCCCCTAGGTGGAGAGCCATGGTGGGGATGATGACAGGCCCATTGCTTTGAGGAAGTCGATTCAATCTTGCACTCTGCATCCTATATCTCATTATACTTCTACTACCCATTTAGACTTTTCTATGCTGCAGCTTTCACAGGTCCTTTGCAATGCTATTGTGCCATGTACCTATTACGAGGCTCCCCAAGATCCCAAATGGGTGGAAGCTATGGATGTAGAGGTGGAGGCACTAACCACTGATGATATGTTGGACATTGTGCTAACCCCCCACGGTGCAAAGATTGTTGATTGTAAGTGGGTCTACACTGTGAAATATCATGCAAATGGCAGCATTGACTGGTTTAAGGCACGATTGGTGGTTAAAGGCTTTACATAAATGTATGGGGTGGACTTCTTTGAAACATGTTCCCCTGTTGCATGGGTTAGTTCTCTATGTACCATCCTTTCTGTTGCCATCATGTTAAGAGATAGGGTGTGTTGCAGTGGTACATTTAGTACCACATAGTAGAATGAAGAAGTATGGTGTGTGTGGGAACCTATAAATAGGTTATTGTACCCCCATTTGTTTCTTGAGAAGAATAGAATAATCTTGCCCTATCGGGGCATTCTCCCGTGGTTTTCTCCCCGCTTCATGAGTGGGGTTTCTACGTAAACCCAAGCTTTTCTTATCGTTTATGTTTTGATATCATGTTATGCTTCCGCTTATTTATATTATTTAACTTGATATCAGAGAAAGTTTGATTCTTGGGTTCATTGTATCATGTTTATTATTATTTTGTTGGAGTTCCGATTTTTGATTGATTTAGAGGAGCCGATCTGGAGGACCAACAAGGAAGATCTAGCGCAAGGAAGATGAGGAGAAGAGTGCCATACACGTTCGAGAAGCCCTGGTGATGTTGTAGCACTGTTGGGACCCCTGATGGATATTGGGCGAGCATTGGCAACACACGAGCTTCAAGGTAGCGTGGCGGTGGTGAGATTGAAGGAGGCAAGTGCCTCCAGCAACACCGCGAGGAAGAAGGATCGCGGTGGCGTTGCACCCTTGTGACAGTGTTACACAAGGGCAAGGAGGTGGGATAGGCCATGATTGGTGGCGCCAAACTCGCTTGCGACGAAGCCGATGCTGGTGGCACGTAGCACAGAGAAGGCATTGGTGGAGATTTGAGGCAATGGTGGCACCGGTGGCCTCCCCTTCTGGTGGCGAAGAAGAAGGCGCTAGAGGAGCGATCGCTGGTGGAGATCGCGACGCCGATCTTGCGGCGAGGTGTTGATCTCTTGCGCAAGCAATGGCACACGAAGTGGAGATCCGATCTGGGGTTGCAGTCGCACAAATTCTGGTTTGCAAGTTTGGATGGCTCGCATGTGCGTAGGTCTTTGTGTCTTTACCGTTCTCATTTAAGTTGGCTTTGTTTTGTAGTTAAGAAAAGGGGGCATGAAGGGAAAAAAAAGGGAAGAAAAATAGTAAAAGAAAGAGGATGAAAAAGGAAAGAAAACAAAAAAAAGGAGATGAAAAAAAGAGAGGAGGAAAGTATAAAAAAAATCAAGAAAAAAAATATTGAAGAGAAGGAGAGAAGCTCTTCTCTACTTTATCTTTTCTTGTCTATGTTTATTTCTTCTCCCATTCAAGTATGGGAGAAAGGGGAAGTGTGACAGCTTATTTTGGATTCCAACCAACACTAGATCAATTGTTTACGGCTCACCTTTAGACTCCTACCTACACTTGTCTACAAGCAAGGTGAAGATGCAAAGAAGCTGGTGACACAAGGCAGCCGTGACTTGGCAGCACCAGTTGAGGATGTAAAGAAACTGGTGACACAAGAGGCATGAAGGAGTTGTGACTCAATAGCATCATTTTATTTTGTGTTGTATTTTTTGCTTTGTAAAGTGGGAATATCTCTTGTGCAAGCTGAGCATTCCAGGCTTCAGCTTAAGGGGGAGTATTGAGAGATAGGGTGTGTTGTAGTGGTACATTTAGTATCACATAATAGAATGAAGAAATGTGGTGTGTGTGGGAGCGTATAAATAGGCTATTGTACCCATATTTGTTTCTTGAGAAGAATTGAATAATCTCGCCCTATTGGGACCTTCTTCGATGGTTTTCTCCCTGCTCTTAGTAAGTGGGGTTTCCACGTAAACCCAAGCTTTTCTTATCGTTTATGTCTTGATATCATGTTATGCTTCTGCTTATTTATATTAGTTAACTCATCAATTTAGTTTGGCCTATCTATCAATTGGATATTAAGAATGGCTTTTTCTATGATGACCTCTTAGAGGAATTCTACATGTGCCAACCTCCTGCTTATGAGGTTGAGGGGGGGTCCTCGTGCCTTGTTTGACAAACTAAGCACAAAAGCAGTGAAGATTGGCTTCAAGAAATCTACTTTTGGTCATTCCATTTTTATAAGAAGGATGACTACTAGCACTACTATACTAGTGGTATATGTAGATGATATGAAACTAACTGAAGATGATGTAGCTGGGATCCAAGAGGTGAAGGTTTTTCTGCAAAAATCATTTGTTACAAAGGATCTTGGTGAATTACACTATTTCTTGAGCATAGAGGCTGTCAGAGACAGGCATGGGATGGCACTCTCCCAAAGGAAGTACACTCTTGAGATTTAAGAGGATGCAAGGCTTTCAGTGCCAAGCCTTTTGCCATTCTTGTGGAGCATAAAAGCAAACATGTTCATTCTAGGGATTCTATCTTGGAAGATGTACATAAGCATAGATGTGTGGTTGAAAAATTGCTCTATCTTAATGTTACCCGTCCATATATCAAGGCCAACCAATAAATGGAGGAGCCATACTATAGTCATTGAAATGATGTATGTCTTGTTTTGAAGTACCTAAAGGGGTCTCCTGGTAGAAGTCTATTTTACAGAAAAAGTGGACACTTAGGGTTGTCATCTTACTCTGGTGTTGATTATGTTGGATCAATTGAAGACAGGAAATCCACTTGTTGTCTTCCTTGGAGGTTGCCTTGTGTCCTAGTGTAGTAACAAGCAAACTATGGTTGCTTGATCTAGTGCAGAAGCATAGCATAGAGCCATAGCTTACATTGCATGTGAGGTCATGTGGACCAATTCCCTTTTGATTGATCTGGTCATTTTTGTGAAGTCTTACTTTTATGTATTGCGATAACAAATTTGCTACCTACATTGCTTGTAATTCTATTTTCCATTAGAGGACGAAGCATATTGAGATGGACTGTCACTTTATAAGCAATGTAGTGATGGAAGGAAGAATTTCTACTCCATATATATCTTTTGAGCTTTAGCTAGTAGATATCTTTACAAAGGCACTTCTAAGAAAGCAGCACTCCATTTGTGACAAGTTGGGCCTAAAAGACATCTACGCTCTAAGTTAAGGGAATTGTTAGAGTTCTTACTATTTTCTTTCTTTATTATGTTTGATTCATAGTTTTATATTTAGTTGAGGGCTCTTCATGTAATTTTCCTTTTGCCTTTTCTCCATATAAGAGAGGCTAGGATTTTCTTTTAAGAAGATAATTATTTTCCATCAACACTAGCTAACTGAACCCATAATTGCTTTGTTCTTTTTTCCTCTATTGTAGACCATATTTGTTGATATTTACCTGCAAGCAGTGATTTTGTGGTTCTATCTTGACTGCAACCAAGGGCTTTACCACTTCCATGCCTACTGCACCTTTTCCCTTATACATATTAAATGTTTATAGTTTTTTATTGGCCAATGTAGGTACTCATCATGGACAAGTTCACTGTCAAAATTATGTCACATGCTTGCAAAATGGCTGAAATAACAGATCAGGGAGTTTCATGTAAGTGCCTGCAAGGGATAGCACTGAAATCTTTCCTTCTATCTTGGTATGAAGCTTGAGTTAATGTTGTTTTCTTCTCTAGTGTTTGAAGTTGTCTGAAGCTAAAGCACGAAATGTTGTCATGAGCATTGTCTTTTTTGAATGGGCAAGAGCATTGTTTTGGCCAACTCATTTTTTCATGTCATGCTTGCAAGGCAGATCTCTTTAAGAGGTTAACTAAAAAGGATTTGCAGATATTAGGTTTGCATCTCAGACTTAGGTTCCTTGGCTCATTTCACCATATGCTGGTGGACTTGTGAAAGCTGGGATGGGCTCTATTATTGATGTAAATCTCCCTCTACTTATTTGATGTCAATAGTTTATTGACCTTCAAAAAATTTGCAATCTCATGCAGTGGTTGAAGACATTTACAAACGAAGGCAACCACTGCCCTCGATGAATGCAGTATACTTTATCCAGCCATCACTAGACAAGTAAAAGTTTGGCTTATGGGTGATTATTTGGATGATGATCAATTTGTGGGAATTTATAGTTATTGATTAATTACATAAATTATGATCGGTTGGCGTAACTACTTTCTAATCATGATGTAGCATGTTTCCCTTGGCGGGGTTTCTGATAAAGGTGACCTCTTGATGTGCATGCAGTGTGGTCATGTTTGCTTCAGACATGTCTGGAAGATGTCCACTTTATAAAAAGTATGTTGAGCGTGCACCAGTAAATTTGTATTTTTCCAGTTTCACACAGATATTGCAAGAAATTTATCTGGCTTTATGGAATGACAAATTAATCTTTTGCATTTTGCAGGGCATATGTGTTTTTTACCTCTCCAGTTTCAAAGCAATGCTTGAATCATATTAAAACTGACGCTACCATTGTATCACGCATTGGTGCCCTAAGCGAGGTTACATCTTGTGTGTCATATTTAATAGAAAGACTAGCTTTGTGATCTTTTCTGTAAACTGACATCCTCAATTTTGGCACTTGTGCAGATGAACTTGGAATACTTCGCTATTGACAGTCAGGTAACAGTCTTTGATGTTCTTGTACAGCATACAATTATATTAATATGTTACTGCATGCCAGTTGCCAGAACTATGGTCTGCTACCTTGTTTTTTCCCCGCTTCAGACTGATTGAGCTATAATGACCTTTCAAGATGACTTATGTTGTTTGCAACAATTCCAGACATCGGTTTATCTTTTGGGGCCATGATTTGGTGCTTGCATTATGCAGGGATTTTTAACTGACCATGAGATGGCGCTAGAGGAGCTTTTCGCTGAGAATGCAAAGAAATCGAAAAACTATAATGCTTGCTTGGATTCAATGGCAGCACGTATTGCTACAGTTTTTGCTTCTTTGAGGGTATGGCTATAGGATATTATGGTGAACATGAACTCCATCTTGCTTATGCTTGATTTTTCTGACTAGGAGTTTGTCTTTCATGGCATCTGGCATGAGTAAAAGCCTCCTACAAGTTTCTTCTTACAGCTTTGAAATGTTAAAGTTGATTCCTATGAATACCTTGTGAAGAGAAAAGATGCAACTCATTCATCAAAAAAAAAAAACCCTAGTCTCTTTTATATGGGAGAGACTTGGGTAAATTACACATGCATCCAATAAGTTACCAACAATAACATAGTAGCACCTAATAACACACACGGCCACACTCTCCCTCAAGTTGGGGTATAGGTATCTGTCAACCCTAACTTATCACAATGAAACATGTGTCACTTCTTCTTTAGGGCTTTGGTAAGGATGCCAGCTAAATGCATCTCAGAGGTAACATGTGGTGTATTGATCTTCCCTTCTATAACAACATTGCGGATGAAGTGATAGTCAACCTCTATGTGTTTGGTCTACTCGTGGAACATAGGGTTAAAGGTGATGTAGGTAGTGGACTTATTATCACAATATAATGGTACTGGAGTTGAAGTTTATATGCACATGTCCTTTAGAAACCCCACCATCCACATGATCTTGCACGTTGCATGGGCCATAGCATGATACTTGGCCTCCACACGGATCTAGCAACAATAGTTTGCTTCTTACTCCCTCAGGACACTAGGTTGCCACCTAGAAACACTGCATATCCCGAGATAGATCTTCTGCCATCTATAGAGCCAGTATAGTCTATGTTAGAATAAGCCACATCTAGAGATCCATGATCTTGATAAGGAAGTCCTTGCCCAAGACTCCCTTTAAGATATCTTAGAATAAGGCAAACATCCCTCTAGTGACTGTGTCTAGGCTATTCCATATGCTGGCTGGCACGACTGGCAACAAAATTGATAGCTGGTTTGGTCACTGTCAAGTATAGAAGCTTCCCAACCGTACTCTTGTAATGTGTAACATCCTCAAATAGTGGGTCATCCTTTGATGTGTCACTCCTCTGTGGTGCCTCTACAGGAACACCTGATGGCTTAACTCTTAGGTGCCCAGCCTCCCCAAAGGTTTGTAATGTATACTTCCTCTGAGATAGTGACAAGCTAGAATCTTGTTGTACAACCTCTATCCCAAGGAAGTATCTCAACTCCCTAAGATCCTTGGTCACAATAGGTGGTGTGTAGAAACTCCTTAGTCTGGCATATACCATTTTCATCACTACCAGTCAGCACCATATCATCTACATATATTGTCAATATGATCACTTTCTGTGCCTTAACGTCTTTGGCTCTCTCGATGAAAATAGAATGGTCAGACAAGGATCTGCTAAACCCACTCTTCTGTAACTCCATACTCAGCCTCTTGAACCATGCCCCGTGACTCTGCTTTAAGCCATAAATGGCCTTCTTTAACTTGTATATGCACTCCCCCTAAGTGACATAGCTAGGTGGTTGTCGCATATGTAACTCTTTTGTCAATTCACCATACAGAAATGCATTTTTAATGTCCAACTGATACAGAGGCTACCTATTGTTTACTGCCATAGACAGAAGGATCTGAATAGAAGACATACGGGCTATAGGAGAAAAAGTCTCCAGATAATCAATGCCATAAGTTTGTGTAAACCCTTTGGCAATCAGACATGCCTTAAATAGATCTACTGAACCATCTGCTTAATATTTGACCGTATATACCCATCGATAGTTGACAAAAGAGGCACAAGGTGGACATGGAACAAGTGCCCAAGTACTACGAGAGGTCAAGGCCTCCATCTCCTCATCCATTGCAGCTCTCCGACGAGGATCTTGGGATGCCTCAAGGTGATCCTGTGGAAGAACAGTGTTGGTAAGAACTGAAGCAATGTGTTAGACACCTTGCTGTAAATGAGAGATAATCGTGTAATTGGACATTGGATGAAGGGTGCAACATTGACTGGACTTCCCCAGTGCAATCGGCCAATCAGGCAATCATTAGCCTCATCTGGAATAGATGATGTAGAACCATTTGATGGATGATCATTGACAACCTCTGGGGCAGTGGGTAACGGGGCATGGCACCGATGATACACCATAGTCTCTCAAGGAGCAAGATCAATAGTAGCATCCTTCTCAGAATAGTAGGGAACCTTTAAAGAAGGTAACATTCGTAGTGACAATGTAGCATATGTGCACTGGATCAATTTTTCAAAGTGATTGATCAATTTGCATAAGGAAAGAAGGAAGCTTATGCTCCATTGAAATAGGCCGATTCATAAACCATTTTGGTCGATCAATGTATACGAGAGTTTATTGCAAAGACATTTTGTTTTAACAGGAGGTTCCTTCAATGAAATCGTATATAAAAACAACACTTACATGACGCTAACATAACTTTAAACTCTTTTTCTTCAATTCCATCTTTAAGCCTTTAAACTTCAATCAACAATGCTCCAACAGTTTTCGATCTTAGTCTATCACATCATGCTATCACGATTTTTCATCATTTTATACGAATTCTCAGTTTCTAAAATGGTAAGCATTCTACACATATATATATGATAGTTTTATATCATCAAAACCAAGGTTTTAGATGTTGATGTCGACACCATATTGAGAAGTCAAAAAGGGGCATATTGGGGACATATCGTGGATATATTGGCGATATCCTAGAAGTGGTTCAAAATGGTTGAAAATGCCATAAATTTTATAAAATTATGATTTTATTGATAGTATATAAATTATGATTTTAATTACTACTATACACATGAAGAAATGTCTAAAAACACCAAAAATGTAAATTTTAAATGACAAAAGGAAAACTAAAAGACATGATAATTAGTTCATAAGTAGAACTCACTATAAAATGAAAAGTTAACTATTTCTTTAATGATCATAGAAAACTAGGAGTATTAGTAGCCTACTAGTAAGAAAGAATAAAATTGATCATGACCTAAGTAGGATTTGGAGTATACTATATATGTGATGATCTATGAGAATTAGGTGGAGAAAAAATGGGAAAACTGGCATACAAGACCAAATATGAGCTAAGCATTAGCATAATCTACATGCATGGTATGAGTTGATTGGTGATGGTAAGCCAAAAAATGTAAGCATGGGTTGATTACACGTATAGCCGATTAGGATGGTCAATATAAGCATAAACATGAGCTAAGCATAGTTGATATGTATGGTAAAGTTTGATTAGTGACGATGAGCAAAAAATTTCAATAAAAAGAATAGAGATGGAGAGAAGGAAAATAAAACTCAAATCATAGTAAAAATGGAGAATCGAAAGAAATTAGAGAAGGAAAAGAGCTAGATACATAAGAGGAGGCTAACTACAAATCGAAGCAAGGACATATCACTCCATATCACTTATTTTATGGAATATTTGCATTGATATCTCCCAATATTTAGGGATATCAATCAAGATCCACTGATATTAGTAATATATCATTGATATCCTGGGAAAATGATATTTCTATGATATTGATATAAGTCATGCTGGGGATATGGATATATTGCAGATATATCGGGATATCTGTTTCCGTGATGAAAACTATGGGTGTCAACACCTTCTACCATCAAGTAGAGGGTCTTCTTGCAACAATGACCAGGCACAGCGTTCATTATAGTTCTAGTAGAGGTTCTTCCTTCTCTTCTTGGCCATCATGGCTAGCATCAATTGCTTAAGAGGAAATGGTGCACCTTCCTTTCCTTTCTTTACGTTCATGATAGTTATAATGCCATCGCCTCGTGTCGAGCTCCCTGTTGGAGCCACCCCCTTCTCATTTTGCCACTAGTTCATTTCCTTGAAGATATGGGCATATTTGGCATCTTGGTCCCATTGTTTTGGGCTCCAAGATGGTAACTTTGGTCTGAAGGTCATCATGCAAGCTTAAAACGAAGATGAAAGCGATAAATTGAATCTCCTCCATCATAGGGACCAAGTCTTGCAAGGCCTTAAAATGAGTGTGGTACTTGCTTACGGAGGTAGTTTTCCGGAGTTGGTAAAGTTGCCCTAGGGGATCTTCATAAGCCCCTTCCTGAAATGCAGGAGGAGTTCCTTGTGAAATTCACCCCATGTTTGAACTCTTTTGTTGGCCTCTCCCCAATGCAACCATCGAATGGCCTCTCCATCAAGTTAAAGAGATGTGAACCTCACCTGCTTGTCCCTCGATATGCCATGATAGGCAAGGTAGTGCTCAACTTACCGAAGCCATGCAAGCAAGCTAATGCTCTTGTTGTACTGTTGGAACGCCAACTTTATAGATTGAGAAAGTGTCATGGTTGACCCTTCGGTTTCCCCCAAGTTAGGCTGATTCGATTCCTTCAGATGTTCTTTCGATTGGGCCTTCTTAACACTCAGCAAATGGATCCACTCATTGAGGGTGTTGGCTTGAAGCTGGAGCATGCTCTTGTTGGCTACCTCTTGTTGTAGCTTTATGGTGGCATCAAGCTTCTCCACCATAATGAGCATCTACGTTGTGCTCCAAGAATGCCCTGGCTCCGATACTAGATTGATAAGAGGTTTCAAGAGCTTGAAGCCTCGATGACTTCCTAATTGGTAATGGTCTTGGATTTGTTTGTTACAAGCTATGATGTATATGTGGATGGGAAAACCAATGACCACAAGGCACAAAATAGGAAAGGGAGTATTGTTATTTAATATCCTTTAAGACAATCACCTTCTCATTACATGTAAGGACTCTTTGAACACAAGGACACTGGCCATTGGCCATAATAGACAACACGACAGGAGGGAGCATAGAACATGTCCCTCGCCACCAATAGCAGTGCTCACACACACAACCTACCCATGTGCAAGCCTCATCCTTGCTCATGCCACAGATGATCACCGCGACTGTACCTCTACTTGACTTGCCCCCTACGCATGTGAAAGTTGAAACTGATGCAAACCCTTTGCA
Organism: Thalassia testudinum; assembly: GCA_037157565.1. NCBI lineage: Eukaryota > Viridiplantae > Streptophyta > Magnoliopsida > Alismatales > Hydrocharitaceae > Thalassia > Thalassia testudinum. Next base: position 22,068,883 of record JAZHRO010000013.1, read on the forward strand.
TACTACTTGACTTGACTACTAGACATCCGACCCGACTTGATGACCAACCAACCCAACTCAGTAGCTTCAGCAAGCGCATGTGCATCAAACAAGTTTTTGCATTGACTAAGTATGCAATTAAGTAGACAAATATGAACTACTATAATGTAGTACAATGTGATTTGTAAACAATAATGGAAATAAAAAATAATATAGTAGGGTAATTAGGCAATGATGCCGGCTCTTTCTAAGAACCGGGGGATTTTTTTGTCAAATTAGCATTTTGAATGAGATCTGAAGGTAGTTTTGGATGAATGAAGTGGTATTTACTTTGAATGTGTGGTGGAAAATCAACAAACAGGATCCCTTGGCCTATAGGTCTGCATATGTAGCGTTGCTAATGGTGCCACTGGTCATAGTAGCAGTGGTGTTGGTTTTATTGGTCATTTGGCAATGCTGACAATGATGTTGGTATGCTTGGTGGTATTGGAGATGCTTCGCTGGGAAGGTGGGTTAGCAGTGTTGCAGTTGGAGTGATGGTACTGTCGAATTTGTTGGTCAAGTAGTGGTGTTGGCTGTGATGGTGATGCCATCAATGATGGAGGAGGCGACCAAATGTTGGTGTTGGCAAAGGTGTAAGTAGCAACAATGGCGTGGCAGCAACAGAAGAGCATGTAGGGGGATTTTGTTTTTTTGAGAAGCATGTGTAGGGGAATTTATGAAGGGAATTTTAATTTTAAATAGGTTATTTTGTCATGTAGTGTGTTTTTTCCCTCTAAAGAGTGTGGTGATGCATATGAAGCAAGCATATATTCTCTTACCCTTGTATACTTTTTCATGTTAATGGATCTTCTTGAGTGTCAGGAATTCCCTTATGTACGGTACCATGCTGCCAAGTCTTCAGAAGATGAATCGATTGCAATCACACTTCGTGATTTAGTTCCAACCAAACTTGCTGCTGGTGTTTGGGATTATGTGAGCAAATACAAGTCCACCATTCAAAATTTTCCTCAAAAAGAAACATGTGAACTGCTCATTGTGGATCGATCAGTTGATCAGGTTGGAAAAATGTCAACTCAACCCATTCTTGGTGGCTCATGAACTTGTGTTGAACTGTGTGAACTTATGTGGTGCTGAAAATTATATAGATCGCCCCAATTATTCATGAATGGACTTATGGTGCCATGTGCCATGATTTATTATATGTGGAAGGCAACAAGTATGAATATGAGGTAACTTGTTTATGTATTCAAACACACCCTCCCCCCCCCAGTTGATATCGCCAGTCATAAGTTCTGTACGATATCAGGTTCCAGGCAAATTAGGTGTGTCACCTGTGAAAAAGGAAGCCCTTTTAGAGGATCATGATCCTCTTTGGCTGGAGCTCCGCCATATACACATTGCAGATGTAAGTTTAGTTTATTATGAATTTCTTAGATATATATTTAGAGTTTTATGTGATTGTGAAATTATAATTCAGGCCAGTGAAAGACTTCACGACAGGATGACAAATTTTGTATCAAAGAATAAGGCTGCCCAACTTCAAAATGAAAGGTTAATACCTCGTGATCTCGAATTTACTATATCATTTATTGGTGAACTCTTATTTGACTTATGAAAGTAATTTGATTCTAATCTTTCCTCTCCCATTTTGTAGATTATCCTTACATATTTATTTCATAATTCCATGTTCTAATCTTGTGCTTGCATTAAACTGTAAGGGCTACTTTATTTGGGGGTTAGGAAATTGGTGTTAACCCTCATTTTGTTTACTTGTAGAGTGGTGTTAATATCAATTTTTTGCTTACTTGAACTGGTATTAAGTTGTGGTGTTAACTCTTGTTGTGTTTACTTGAATTTGTGTTAACACCAATTTATGAGAAATAAGATTTTGGGTGTGAGGGAGTTATGAAGTTAACACTTGTTTTCCTAACACCCCTCGGAATTGGTGTCAGCGAAATTGATGTTAAGAAACCTTAACTCGAGTTTTCACCATTCAGGTTAACCTGCCAGGTAAATAGGGGTTAACCTCGTTTTTAGAGGGTTAACCCACCAAGTGAACTGATTCTAAGGGAGAATGGGCATTGCTATAGAAAGAGAAGGAATTGTATTGAGGGGGACTCTTATATGTTATAGAGGAGTCCTAGTAGGAATAGGAATACTTAATAGGAAAGCATGATAAAGGAACTAAGAAAGTAAGAACACAATAAGATTAAGTTAATTAATCTAAAATTCCCTAGCAGCTCACCTTGTTGCACAAGAAGAGATTACACTTATGTGGTAGTGCCTTGATGAAGATGGTAGCAATATGAAGTTCTAAAGAAATAAATGTAGTAATTTTCCCATAGGTCACAATGTTGCAAATGAAACAACAATCGACCTCCATGTATTTTACCCATTAACAAAAAAATTAGTTGGAGGCAATGTAAGTAGCAGATTGTAGAGCATAAGAATCGAACCAAAGAATGAGATAAGCATCCAAACCCTCACCCCACTCGTACCCCACCACACCCCCTCCCCCGACAACCTTCCTCCTCCCACCCTTTCCTCCTTGCCGCTTTTGTCGCTGGACACCCTATGGAACCCGTCGCCCACCTCCCCTTGCAACCCTCAATGCCCGTTCGAATTTACACAACAATGAGGATGGCTAGACGAGGGTCACACATCGTTGACGATGAGATCGAGCAAACCTGCATTGCTACAGGTGACTCGAAAGAGGACACCTTGCTCAGGTCTGCATAAGAGACCCTATCTATCATGCATGAAAGGGCTTTGGCCTTTGAGTGGCACAGAAGGTCAGATAATGGAGAAGGCTTTGAACCAAAAAAGTATCCTTCTCTGTTTATTTGTGTCTGAAGGTCTTTCTTGTCAGCCACCTTTCCATTTACAATCAAGTGACTGAGATCTAGCTCTTGTGTCTTGCAATGGGTAAATTAGTCATGATTGCCAGGGCTGCTAACCACCTTTTCCTTACGCCAAGGATGTCCTTATCATCGAGCAACTTCAAGGTAAGGCATTTCGTCTTCCAAATGGTTGTTTTATCTCCATCCATGCAAAGTCGATCCTTTTCCATCTCCTTTTACCATTGCTTGCTGTCGTGCTACCCCGAACCATCGGTAGACAACTTACTGGTCCAACGTGATAGCACCAGAGAAGGTGGGGGGGAATTTCGTCATTTTGCCTCCCCGCATTTGGTTTCGCAGAGATTAGTGGTGAACGTGATTTGCATTTCGGAAGATAAAAGGTCCAAGGATTTGGTTCCCACTTTTTGGTACTGCTTGTTTTGAGGGATTGATTTTAAGGGATTAATTTTGTAAGTCGTGAGATTGTAGGATAAAGTTGGGATTATGAGATTTTTGTGTTTGGGAAAAATATGGGTCAAATCATGGGGTGTTTGGGGGATAGGTGTGGGTGTTCTCTCACATAATCCTAGGATAAGTTCATCCCACCTCTCCCTTGGAATTGGATAGTCCTGGGATTGTTATAACCCAAGATTAAAAGACCCAAATGCAACATAAATAGCTCAATCCGTGCAAACAAACAGTGCCTCAGTTGTTACTTGTTTCTCTTTCCTGGCCATGTGCTATGTTAATGTGCAATACCATGAACACGGGAATGAAACAAGGCTAGGAATAGTTATTCTTGTTATATTTTTATCACCTAAATATAGGAAAGGAATTAGAAGGAGATTTGTGATTCCATTGCTCCTCTCTTTCCTATGAAACAAACACACCCTTAAGGATTTTCTTTGGATAACGTGCGTCGTCATCCGTCGGTGGTTGGTGCCTGGGAAGAACAGCTTCAACATTGTTATTGCCATGGTGTAACTTAAGTTGCAACACGGTGGATGCATATCTCAGCCGGTAGCTTTGATTCATAGGCCACCGGTCTAATCGGACAGATAATGCAGAATGGCTCATAGAAGTTGCAGCGTGGGGAAGTGCCCAATGCCACATTGGTTGTGGCGTCTACTTTGCATCCTCGACCCGCTTCACACGTGATCAATTGACGCCTATGTGCCTGACTCCCTTACCAAATCCCTGATCCAGATTAGAATTTGACTATGACAATTCCTTACCCGCTTTTGAATTCAATCTCCCTTGCTGGGATTCGATGCTTGAGTTTGACATGGATCTCTCCTTATCGCAACCATGCATTGCTGGAGACTACAACCAGCTCCTGACCTTTAGCACGGAACTCACCTTAGGGTTGAGGGGGATCCTTCCTCTGCTTCACCAGCGATGGGTCCTATCGATGACATCGTCGCCCCCTAGCCCACCTTATGTGATCGACGTCTACCACTTTCGTGTGAACAAAGATGTTGGTCCAACGTCCCTTTCATCTCCAGTTGCTGCATGTCAAGTGAAGGAAGGTCCTACCTCTAGTTGCTGTAGACAACCCCTGTCACCATTGTGTGTGAGATCCTAGGTGGAGCGCATTGCTAGGAAACTTCATGACAGCTTAGAAATTGATCTGAAATTCAGGCATGATCTGCATATGCATTAGTGAACTCCTCATTTCTCTATGAAACAGGAGTTAGTCTACCATAGAAGGTCTACTTCAGTACCCTCTTCCGTGGACAAAGGGATAGGACCGATAGGTGTCTCTTGCAGCATGCAAATGACACAATTATCTTTGGGGATGGGTCTGTGGATGATGCGCATATGATCTGCTTGCTTTTGGAGGGTCTTTGGGGAGGCTCTGGTCTAAAGGTAAATCTGCAGAAGCCTGGGTTCCTTCCTTTTGGTATGACTTAACAGATGGCAGCACAGGTTGGTGAAGTTTTGGGGGTCCAACCACTACAATCCCCATTTACATAGTTGCAATTTCCACTTTCCACAGGCTGTATTACCTCCAGAGACTGGATTCCTGACATTGAGACGATGGAGAAGCACCTGCAGAGATGGGCCTCAATCTGTTTTCAAGGGAGTCACCTAGTCCCCATTTCCTTTGTGCTCTCCACCTTGCCTCTTTACTTCCTTTCGATTTTGAAGATTTAGAGGTAGTTCTATCGCGTATTAATTTGATCAGCTGGCGATTCTTATGGGCAAGAGGAACAAGTGATAGATCCTTCTCTTTGATTTCTTGAGATGAGGTTTGCAGGATGGAGGAGGATGGTGGTTTGGGAATCTTGAACCTGAAAGAGATGAATGATGCTCTACTAAAGTGGGTGCTTTGCCTCATGGGTCCAAATCAGCCTTTGTAAAAGCAAATATTGTGTGAATCCTATAGCGACATGGTGGATTGGAATGTGAGAGGATTAATGGTTTAGGGTTCATCCCCTTTTTGGTCAGTGTTGCATAAAACTTTAAGAAAAGCCAGGCCTAATTGCAAGAGCCTCTTGGGTGACAGATCTGGCTTTCAATTCTGGACCCATGAATGGTCCCCTATAGGGAACATTTGTTAACCTAGTTGAAGAGGTGAGTGCCTCTCTACGTCTAGGCCTAGGTTTCCCTCACTCCAACAATGAATACAGCAGACCCTTGGGGATTTATTTATAATGAATAGATTTCTTGTTCTTGAATTAATGGAGAAATTACAAATCCAAAATATTATTTATTTACAAGGGAACCCAACATACTTTTAGATTTATCTTCGCCCAGCAAACTTAGATTTATCATGGCCCAGCAAACTTAGTTTGGGGACAACATGTACTCAGTTTGTTCTTCAGCTTGGAGAATATTTTGATGCAGACAGGGTTCGTCAAGATATCAACAATTTGATTTTCTATAGCTACATGATGGACAATAATTTCTTCATTTTGTATTAGTTAGAAGAAATGAATCGAGTTGTTTTATTCCACACCCCTACCTTTTAATATATAGAGGTCAAAAAATTACAAGAATACTCCTCAAAGAAATAAAGAAATACAACCAAGTCTAAATTATAATAAATAATAAGAGATTGAAGGAGTTCTAACACTCCCGCTCAAGTTGAAGCATAGATGTCGATTATGCTCAACTTGAAACAACAAATATTAAAGGAAGGATTGTGAAGATATCTGTTGTTTAGTGTAGTGGTAATCTATCTCCACGTGCTTGATTCTTTCATGAAATATAGGATTGTTAGCAGTATAGGTAGCAACCTTATTATTACATCTCATCTCCATAAGGGTGTTAGTAGACACATGTAAATTTGTTAGAAGGGATTTACCCACATCATCTTAGCAGCTGTATACACCATAGCCCTATACTATCTCAGCAGTTGTGTGTGGCATAGCCCTACACTTAGACTCTGGGCTGGACTTGGATACAACAATTTGTTTCTTGCACTTCCATGCCACCAAGTTCATTGTTACATAGGTACAAAAGCCATTAGTAGATTAACTGTCAGCAAGACATCTTGCATAATTTGCATCTGTATAGGTCACAACACTGATAGAGATTCCCTTGGTGAATGGAACTCCTTTTCCTGACACCCTCTTCAGGTGTCTCAACACCATCATACTTCAACCTAGTGTGCCTCCCTGGACTCTTGCATGAATTGGCTCAATCTACCTATTGCATAGGATATATCCAGTCTTGTTACTGTTAGGTAAAGTAACTTGCTAACTATGGCTCCGTATCTAGTAACGTCCTCCAAGATAGTACTGTTGGTGTCTGGTAAATGAAGCACATGGCCTTCTTGTGCTCTTTTCCACGCGTGGATGCTAGTAGGCCTGGAAACTTGCTTTGATACCATTTGAAGATTCATTTTGCATACTTTATGCATCTCCTTGTTGGTGACAAATCGATGTGGTTGTTGCATATAGTGGGACGAAATAACCAGTCTTATTCTCAATGGAAACCCTACACCTCTTTATAGAGAGAAAGGTGTTGGGAAAATTATACAAGAGAACCAGGCAAAAATATAAACTAACACAATAGTCCCTGTTAAACATAAAACAAGATAACTAGAGAGTTCAACACTCCCCCTCGGCTGGAGCATAGATATCTATTATGCTCAGTTTGTCACAGCAAGCTTCGAAAGTGGATCTGGCGAGAGGCTTGGTAAACATATCTGTAGTCTGGTTCTCTGAAGCAACAAATGAGGTGAAGAGAAGTCTTCTCTGGATTAGATCTTTGGTATAGTGACAGTTAATCTCTACATGTTTCATATGCTCATGAAACATGGGATTGTTTGCTTTATAGGTAGCAGCTTTGTTGTCACATCTCATCTCCATGGGCTTCTCAATCTTGAAATGTAAGTCAAGTAAGATAGATTTGATCCACACAAGCTCAGCAGCTGTCTGTACCATGGCTCTGTACTTTGACTCTGCGCTCGAGCGAAATACCACACTCTAATTCTTGCTTCTCCATGTTACCAGATTACCAGCCACATACGTACAAAATCCTGTAGTGGATTTCTTGTCAGAGAGAGCTTGCATAGTATGCATCAGAGTATCCCACTATACTTATAGAACTACCTCTCCTGAATAATAGTCCACGTCCTGGTGCTCGTTTCAGGTAGTTGAGCACCTGCAAAGCAGCATCCCAATGTTGTTTGGTCGGTCTATCCATAAACTAACTAAGCTTGCCAACTGCAAATGAGATATCTGGACGTGTGATAGTAAGGTAGAGCAGCTTTTCAATTAGCTGCCTATAGCCTTTGCTTTCCACAGACTTGGACTCAGAGTCATATAAGTGCATCTTCGGATCCATAGGTATGTTGCCAGACTTGGAGCTCAACATCCCAACCTCTTGCAGTGAATCAAAAGTGTATTTCCTTTGGCTAAGAACATTCTCGCTCTTTCCTCTTGTTACTTCTATGCCCAAGAAGTATCTTAATAAATCCAGATCCTTCACTCTGCCAGCTTCTGCTTGACCCCAACTATCCTAGTGTATCATCACTGGTGATGATGAGGTCATCTACATAGACAAGGAGAGCCACAATTCTCTTGTCTATTTTCCTTACAAACATGGAATAATCAGGAGTAAAGCGAATAAGTCCCATATCTTCAACAACATTTGATAACTTGTGAAACCAAGCTCTCAGACTCTGTTTAAGGCCATATATCACCTTCTTCAACCTGCACACACACTCCCCCTTAGCCTTAAATTCGGAGGACTGTTGCATATACACCTCTGTGCGTATTTCACAACACAATGAGAAACAAACCCGTTTGGATTGTATTTCACAACAAAGACCCAATGACAACCAATTGTGCGTGTGCCAGCCGGTAATGGAGTAAGCTCCCATGTCTAGCGAGACTGAAGTGCTGCCATCTCATCCTCCATAGCCTGATGCCATTTCGGATTGAGCATAGCCTGCTGATAAGTAGTTGGTATCTGTGTAGAAGTGAGGGTATCTGTAAACAAGGCAAATGAGCGACTTGGGCAGTCAGAAGAAACAACCCTTGCCACCTGATAGTGTGTTCAACTCCTAGGAGCCTTCCGAATAGCAATCGAAAGATCCAAGTCAGCATAAGCAGACTCATGCTCAGATGATAATGCCCCCTCATCACTAGGATAGCCTCAGTAGTTGGCTGGTACAACACCTGCAAGACCATCACCAGATACACAGTTGTTAGTTGTCTCAACACATACCTATTGTGGGGAGGATGATGGTGCTAAAGAGGGGGGGTATGCTATCGATATGTGTCTGGTTTCCGAAAAACCAGTGGAGGATCTTTGAATTGGATATCATCAGTAAATGTAGTATCTGGTGACACTATCTGAATAGTTGGAAAGTCACCAAACCGAACTGAAGGAATGGGAATGGGAGCCTTCTCTATCTCAAGTGCCAACTGTCTCCCAGCAATTGAAAAATATGAGATGGCCTCATGAAAAGTGACATCAACATTGACAAAGTATCTCTTCTGTAGAGGATCATAGCATCTGTATCCTTTCTGGGTGGGACTGCAACCTAGAAAGACACATTTTATTGCTCTGGAGGCCAGTTTATCTCTACCTGGCTCAGTAGTATGTATGAAGGCTACACAACCAAAAATCTAGAGTGGCAACTGAAACAAATCCTGGTTAGGATGCAAAATCTACCAAGGCACCTGCTCAGATATAACAGAACTAAACATTATGTTAATTGAGTAACATGCGGTCAACACTGCATCTCCCCAGTACTGTGAAGGCACATTATGGTGTATCAGAAGAGTCCATGCCACATCCAAAATATGTCTATGTTTTTGCTTCGCTATTCCATTTTGCTGCGATGTCTGGGGACATGTGGTTTGATGAACCACACCATGAGATCTATAAAATGTCATACAAGCAGTACAAAATTCTAATGCATTGTTAGTACACACAATCTTGACAGTGGAAGCAAACTGATTATTTTTATGGTAAAGTTCTCAATTACAGACCCAACATCTGACTTATTCTTTAACAAAAAGAGCCAAGAAATTTTGGAACAATCATCCACTATTACCAAATCATACCTATGTCCCAGTCGATCAGGAATCTGACTAAGACCCCATACATCTAAATGCAGCAAATCAAATAAGGACTCTTAAGCAGTAGAACTAGCAGGGTAAGTAAATCTGTGGTGCTTTTCCATCTGACAAGCATCACAGTGAATCTTGGTGGCTGGCGAAATATGAGGCATGATACGATGAAGCCTGTCTAGTGAAGGATAAGCAAGGCGATTGTGCCACTGTAAGGCACTCCCAGCAATAAAGCACACATCTCCCTGGTACAATGCAACAAAAGGTGTTTGAGACAGGCAATACATACTCTCTTCATGTCCGCCAACAATCATCCGTCCCGTGAGCTTGTCCTGAAACACACAACCAACATCATCAAAAACCATCTTGCAATTGAGATCTTTTGTAATTCGACTAATAGATAACTTGCTCATTGGGAAATCAGGAACAAGTAGAATATTCGTCAATTTCATATTGGGGGTGACTAGCACCTCCCCCTGACCATCAACTCTGGCATGCCTCCCATCTGCTACCTGAACAATCCTACGAGGACGTATAGACTGAAGGTGCTGAAAGCCACTATGATTACCACTCAAGTGCTGGGATGCACCTAAATCTATTAGCCAAGTAGACCTGTCAGACAACAAAAATGGACTTTATACCTGAGGAGACAATAGCAGTAGTATCTGAAGAAAATGGGCTCTCCTGAGTAATCTGAGCAAGCCTTTGTACTACAGCATCATACTTAGCACGTGACACTGTGTTAGACTCTGTCTCAGAGGAAGCAGCAACCTGATTAGCCACAGGTCACCCATGCTTAGACCAGCATGAAGCCTCTATGTGGCCAATCCTACCATAGAAGGTGCACATGGGTCATGGTTTGCCCGTCTATCCTCTGCCACGACCATGCCCACGAGTAGAGGATACACCTCTCTTGCTTCGACCTCTACCAATAGCCAATGCGGAGGTCTGTCTAGTAATCTCAATAGCAGGAGCCGCCACAATGATCTAGCTCAGTTTGCTGTAAGTCTCCTCAAGCGTCGGAAGCTCCGACAGTGTCAGAATTTGAAACTGTGCAGCATCATATTCTAGGCCTAATTCAGAGAGAAAGTGGAACACTATCATCTCCTTGCGATACTTCAAATGAGTACCACATGTGCACACTGGTCTACAGGCATTATATTTCTCCAGAAGTCCTTTTAGAGCAACATAGTATTGTGTCAAGGACTGTCCCTCCTGCTTGAGGGAGAACATATGATTATAAATCTGATAGACCTTACTTGAGTTCTTCCCATGGGAATACGTATCATGACGCATATCCCACGTCTCCTTTGCAGTCATGTAATACATGATGTCGTCTCCAATCTGTGGTGATATGGCATTCATGATCCAAGCTCTCACCAATGCATTGTCCTTCCAAGATGCGTATTCCCTAGTCTTGTTTTGAGGCTCAGGCTTAAGTAAGAGATGCTCCTTGTCATGACCCTCCACAATCATTAGGAATGTTTGAGACCAATGAGCATAATTGGTCTCATCCAGCTTCACGATAGGCACGAAGAACGGGTTTTTGTAGTTCCCACTCTCCTGAGTAGTCTTTGAAGACACTTTGGATGATGCAGAAGAAGCCATGGCTCTTAAATACGATGAGAAGTTGCCAAAATCAGATTTGAAATAGACATTTCAGATCTAAAATCATGATTAGATCACGAATCAGTGATCTAACATGAGATCCAGGTGATGGATTCCTCGGAAATCACGTTAGATGCTCATGAGATCCCTCTGGATGATAGGAGGGACACGCTAGGGTCAGGAGGGACCCCTAGTGGCCCTAAAAAATCGATAGAAGGTGTTGCCTGGGCGAGGGATCTACTCTAGACCCACTGGTGGTGCTCTTGTCGGCCGGTGGATGCTCTGCCTGCTGCATCCTCGCTCTTTTGTTGCGCTATAGACACGCCAACAACAGCAGCAGGCCTCCCTACCACTGCGTGATGTTGTTGGCCTCGCACTGTCATCGCACGTTGTTGCTACAGCCGTCGCTAATACGGCACGTCGCTGCTACAGGCGTCACTTGGCCTTGCTTCGTTGTTGCTGCTCGCTGCTGTGCTCCTGAGCAAGGAGCAACACTAGTTGTGGCTCCTTGCCAGCACTACGACTGGTGATAGAGAGAACCACAAGGTTAGGGTTTTGGTGGGTTGGGTTTGGAGGCCTGTTTGGGTGGGATACCTAAGAGCCGATCTAGGATCGCCGCTCTGATACCAGGTGGGATGAAATAACCAATCTTATTCTCAAAGGTAACCCTACAGCTCTTTATATAGAGAGAGGTGTTGGGAAAATTATACAAGAGAACCAGACAGAATTATAAACCGACACAATAATCCTTGCTAAACTTAAAACAAGATAGCTAAAGAGTTCAACACATATGAACTTAAATTATATCATTACATAGGAAAGCATTTTTAGTGTCCACAGGACATACCTTCCAACTAGAAGTAGCAACAATGATTGACAGGATACTGTAAAATAATCAATCCATATATTTGCACGTAGCATTTGACAACTGATGGAGCCTTAAACCAATGGACTATACCATCAGGCTAATGCTTAACAGGAAATTTCTGGTGGCAACATACGATGTTGACACTAGGAGGTGTCTCAACCAAGTCCCAAATTCCTCAAGAACATAGAGCTGACACCTTCTCTTGCATAGATTTTTCCCAAGAAGGATGCTATAATTGATAAAGTTTAATTTGGCAGGCTGTAGGTTTCTTCTTTTTGAAACATGGCATGCCGTAAATTTTGAGTTTTGAAATACCATTACCATGCAGTTCACTTCACCATTTTTTAAGTGGTTGTCCATATTTGCATCATATAAAATTAATTTTGGAATAACTCTAAATTTTTTATCTAGAGTTATTGAATGTATGGAGGTGCTCATCACATCCTTTCTAGCAGATGTTGTAGATTAGTACTGTTGATGACTCATGTAGCATCCCAAGTGTTGTGCTATCTGTAGTAATTGTGTGCTTGATATGTGGAGTATCCCATTAATATTTCTCTTTTTCTACTTTTCAAAAAAATGCCTCTTTTTCTTTTGTTGGCAGAGATGGCAGTGAACTTTCAGCAAAGGAAATGCAAAAAGTGGTTCAAGCTTTACCACAGTACAGAGAGCAAATGGATAAACTATCACTGCATGTTGAGGTTAGATTCTGATTTTCTTGAATCTTGTTTCTCCTACACAGAGTCACTTTTGGAGTAAGTATTCTAAGAAGAACCAAGCTTGTAGCCTCCATGCAAGGTGTATGTTGAGAGAATTGAGTGGGTATTTAGTGCCACATTGGAAAGTGTGCATTTGTGTGTGAGTGGTGGCCTATAAATAGGCGTGTACTCCTCTCATTTACCTTTGAGAAGAAATATAGAGAAATCACGCCCATAGGGTGCTTCTCCTGTGGTTTTCTCCCCACTCCTTGTGAGTGAGGTTTCCACGTAAACCCAAACGTTCTATTATTATTTATTACTTTGATTTGTTTCTGCATTATTTAAATATTTTAACTGCGTAAGAGTCTTCGTATCATGTTGTTTTTCTTTGTTTTATGTTATTTTTAGTTTCTTGGTGGGCATGTATGCAATTTTTGTATTACTCCCTCTATATAAGAAAGACTGGGGTTTCTTTTCATAATAAGATGCTTCATTCTCTCTTACGTGGTATCAGACCAATGGTCCTAGGTCGACATTCAATACCCCCTTGATTCCTATAGCCTTTCTTCCACAAAAAAAAAAACAAGGATGTTGACTTCTCCTTTGGTCTTTCCATGCCATCATTACTGCCACCTAGGTGGCATCATCGCATATCGGCACCACATGGCATTGCGGCATGAGGCACTGCTTTGACGATAGTGCTACAACGCATGCCAGCACTGCACTGTGCACTATGACCCTCATGTGTGATTTGGTTGGGTATGTCTGCGTATGTGTACGCATGTGAGGTCTCCCCACATGACTTCTCTTTGTAATTCTCTACCTCCAGAGATGATTTTGTGTTGCTTGTGACTCACTTCTATCCTGTTTGCTTCTACATTGGGCCATGGATGATCTAATATCACTCTGCCATGGCGAACTAGATGCTCTAATTTACTTATTGGGATTGTCTCCCAATTCCTACTTGGGATGGCCATTGGGATTGTTTCCCATTGTTATCATCATATTTGCATGCTGCATGTTGCCTCCTTGGACGATGCCTACTCTGATCATATGGATCTATACTAGAGACACGTCAGCTACGTGTGATGGCCATCCCTATGTTCTTGTTACCCTCGTTAATGTCAATGGGGTTCAGGTGAACTTGACATCCACTACTACTAGTAAGTGGTTGATTGATTTAGGTGCATTTACTCATCTTACTGGTGATGTCAGTTCTTTGTGTGAGACTCAACCAGCTAGAATGATCACCTTTGTGAAATTGGCGAATGATACCTACTGTTATGTGATTGTAGTTGGAGATGTTCAATTCTCTTCTTGACTACAGTTGTCAGACGTACATTGTGTACTTGAGTTTCCTATGAGTCTCCTATTTGTCAGCAAGCTATGCAAGGATCTGAAGTGCTGCGCCATATTTGATGAGCATCACTGCTACTTCCAGGATAGATGGACTAGTCAGATTATGGATGGTGGATATGAGAGGGATGGACTATACTACCTTGATATTCTCACTTATTTTGCTGGAGCTACCTCTCTCTGTTGTTCCCCTACTCTAGCATCATGACTTAGTTGTCCCTTCTTTGGGAAGCTACGCCAGATGTTCCTTGATCTGCCTTCATCTACTAGATTCAATTGCGAGGCTTGTCAATTAGGCAAGCACTATCGATCTACCTTCCCTTCATGGATTGAGCGTTGCAAATCAGCCTTCCATCTGATACACTACAATGTTTGGGAATCATCTTGTGTGACCAGTACTGCAAGCACATATACTTTGCAGTGCTTGTTGATGACTACAATCGATCGACATGGATATTTCTTATGAAGGACCAGTCCACGATTCTTCATGTGGTGAAGCGTTTCTTTTCCAAAGTGTAGAATGGCTACACTACATCCATCAAGATTTTTCAGAGTGATAATGCCCTGGAGTTCATACAAAAGGAGCTACGATCGTTCTTCATCACCAATGGGACCTTACATCAAACATCCGGCGCATATACTTCTCAACAAAATAGCATTGTCGAGAGGAAGTTGAGACACATATTAGACATAACTCGGACTCTTATGGTCTTTATGAAGGTACCAAAGTAGTTTTAGGGAAATGTTGTACTTATTGCGACCTATCTAATTAATCGGATCCCTTTATCTATCCTGCAAGGGGAGATCTCATTCCAACTACTACATCCTGATGTAGATTGTCCCTTTGCTCTTCCACTTCGTGTGTTTGGATATATGTGCTTTGTACATGCCTTTGGATGGTAGGACAAGTTGTCTCCACGTGTACTTAACTGCATTTTTCTTGGGTACTCTCATACTCAGAAGGGATATTGATATTATAATTCGAGCAGTCGACGATACATTGTCACAACGGATGTCACCTTCTTTGAGAAGGTTCCTTTTGTTTCTAAAGAAGGAACCAATATTGAGCTTATACCCCACCAGCTGCAAACATATTATAGATGGGACAAGGAGTCACCTCTTGTTCTATTGCCTACCATGCCAACTCTTCCATCGGATGATAGTCCTACCACGCCTTTGCAAACAGAGTCTGAGTGACGAGGATGACAAGTCAATTACTCTAGGGAAGGCAGTTTGTTCCTGTAGGCTACATCCTATCTCTCATTATACGTATACTACCTACCTGGACCCATCCTTGTAGTAGTTTTCCAGGGCTTTGTCAAGTGCTATGGATCCATGTAATTACTTAGAAGCCTCTTAGGATCCTTAGTGGGAGGCTTCCATGGATCCCGAGATGGAGGCCCGTACTACTTGAGGCAGATGGGAGCTTGTATTTGCCACCTGAGGTTAAGATTGTTGAATGCAAATGGGTATACATAGTGAAGTACCTTGCAGATGGCAACATTGATAGATTCAAGGCAAAATTAGTGGCCAAGCACTTTACACAGACATATGGTGCAGACTATTTTGAGACCTTTTCTCCTATGGCTTGAGTCACCTTTATATGTGTCATCTTCTTTGTTGTTGTCAACGAGAATTAGCCAGTATTTCAACTTGACATCAGGAATGCCTTCCTTTATGGTGAGTTGACCAAGGAGATGTATATGCGGCAGCCTCCTAGTTATGAGGTTAAGGAAGAGTGTGTATGCAAACTAAAGAAGGCCATATATAGCCTTAAGTAGAGCCCTCATGCCTAGTTTGACGGATTGATCATGGAGGTGAGGAAGATTGGCTTTAGGTAATCCACATTTGACCACTCTTATCTTTATTAGGAGGGCTACCACTGGCAGTGTATTTCTTGTTGTATACGTGGATGACATGGTTGACAGGAGATGATAGTGCAGGCATTTAGCAAGCGAAGGCATTCATGTAGGTCTTTGTCATAAAACACTTAGGAGAGCTACGATATTTCTTGGGGATAGAGGCAATCAAAGAGGAACATGGCCTAGCGCTCTCTCAGTGGAAGTATGTCCTTAAGATACTTAAGGATGCTAGACTCCTTGTCACTAAGCCTCTATATTTCCTGTTAAGTTGAGAAGGAAATATAAGGAGACAGAAGATCCACCCTTTGAGGATGTCCATAGGTATAGGAGCATTGTGGGCAAACTATTATACCTGACCATTACTCGCCTACATATCAGCTTTGCAGTAGAGCAAGTATATGGACAAACCATGCTCCAATCATTGGCATGATGTTTGTCTCAATTTGTATTCATATTCCTAATTTCCCTTTGTTAGGACCAAAAAGAACTAGTGCTATTAGAGAGATCCTAAGCCTCTTTATATAGAGGCACTAGAGAGGAAATTATAGGTATACCCCTTCACCTCACAACATAATAAAAAAACATCCATTACATATAATTCAACACTTCCTCTCAAGCTGGAGCATAGACATCAAACATGCTCAACTTGGAACAAATATATTGTAATCTCTTCTTGGGAAATGCTTTAGTGAAAATACCTACCAGCTGGTCTTCAGTGCTGATGTAAGGTATAGAAATCCTTTTAGCTAGGATGGCCTCTCTAATGAAGTGACAGATCACTTCAATATGCTTAGTCCTCTCATGAGAAACAGGGTTATTTGCAAGAAATGTGGTAGCTTTGTTGTCACAGTGCATTGGAATAAAATCAGTCGCCTTCAATCCAAAGTCTTCCAGAATGGAACAAACCTAGAGTAACTCATAAGTAGTCTGAGAGATGGCCCTGTATTCTGATTCAGTATTCTATCTAGATACCACTGCTTGTTTCTTGCTCCTCCATGTAATTAGATTTCCTCCAACAAATGTGCAGTATCCTGTAGTGGACTTCCTATTCTCATGAGCACCTACATAGTTTACATCAAAGTATCCACACACATCTAAGTGTCCATTGTCTTTGAAAAGGAGTCCTTTCCCAGGTACATGTTTCAAGTAGCTGAGAATCTGACAAACACCATCCCGGTGGATTTTCCTTGGTGACTGCATAAACTGGCTCAATCTTTCGACTGCAAAGGTAATATCAGGACAAGTAATAGTCAGATACAAGAGTTTACCAATAATTGCATAGTATCTGGTGACATCTTGCAGTAGTGGGCTGTCATCATTTGCAATAGGCAAGGATATGTCCATGGACACATATGCTGGTTTGCACCCCAGCATACCCATATCTCTCAGTATGTCAAGAACATACTTGCACTAGGAAAGCACAAGTCATCCTCTAGTGTGTTGCACCTTAATACCATAGAAGTAGTTGATAGGGCCTAAATCCTTGGTAACAAACTGTGACTGTAGCATCTTCTTCGTTTCCTTTATGCCCTGCCTGTCACTGCCAGTCAAAAGTATGTCATCCACATACACCACAAGTATAACAGAACATGTCTGTTTATGCAATGTAAAGACAGAGAGAATGATCGGCTAACGACCTGGTGAAGCCATAATCTTGACCACCCTGTTGAATCTCTCAAACCAATCTCTAGGACTTTGCTTTAGTCCATAGGTAGCTTTTTTCAGTTTACACACCTTCTGACACTCCCCCTAAGTAGGGAAGTCGGGTGGTTGCTCCATGTAGACTTCCTCCTCCAAATTGACATATAGGAAGGCATTTTTGATATCCAATTGATGGACAGTCCAATGTCTATTGACTGCAAGTGATAGCAGTATTCGAACAGAATTAAGACGAGCTACCGGGGAGAATGTCTCAAAGTAGTCAACCTTGAACATTTGAATATATCCTTTGGCCACCAAACATGCTTTGGACCGATCCACAGTGCGATCATGATGGCATTTAAGGGTAAACACCCATCTACACCCCACAACAGTAGTTCTTAGGGTTAGATTAACAAGGCCCCAAGTGCCACGGGACTGTAAAGCTACTATCTCCTCCTCCATTGCCAATGTCCAAGATGGATCTCGAAAGCCTTGTGATGATCTCGAGGTACCTGCATGCTGTCAATGGCCAAGGAAACTAGCATCCAACTGTAGACAGGCTATCAAGAGATAAAAACTGAGACACAGAGTATTTGGCACAAGAATGTGGAGCCTTCCTTTGTGTAATAGGAAGGTCCAGAGTAGTGTCCTCAGTAGTAAAAGTTACCTGGTCCTTAGACAAATCATCAGCAGTTGGTGGAAACTGAGCAGAAAGAATAGACAATGGTTCATCCACCTGTGGAATATCCTAGGTCTTGCGTTGGAAGTGTTTAGCGAAGGTATTCGTATTATGAATCTCAGGATGATGCAGAAAGGGACCTAGATCAGGTTGAGTAGTCTTGGGTATAGGTGGCTTAGTGGGCTGTGGTGGCTTACTGGGCATAGGAAGGGGAACCTTATGTGATGGCGTAGTAGGTTCCTTCCCCTATTTTTTGTAATATGGTATCTCCTCAAAAAAGGTGACATCAGCAGAAACATAAAATCTCTGTAAACCAAGGTGATAGCATTTGTACCCTTTCTGGGTTCTGGAATAGCCCAGAAATACACACTTCACAGACCAAGGAGAAATCTTATCCACTTTATGCAAATAGACAAAACACAGCCAAAGATTACAGGAGTAACAGAAAACATATCCTTGCCAAGAAACAATAAAGACTATGGAGTTTTACCCCCTAAGACATAGGAGTAAACTCTATTCACTAGATAAGTAGCAGTAAGAACATCATTGGCTCAAAACTATGAGGGAATATGCATGTGAAACATGATATAATGGGATACATCAAGTAAGTGTCGAGGCTTACGTTTAGCAACCCCATTTTATTGGGAGGTGTGAACATAAGTAGTATGATGAACAATACCCAAGGATTTAAAGAGAGCATGAGTCTTGGCATTGAAAAATTCCAACCCATTGTCAATCCAAAAAATCTTAACAACAATATAAAACTGAGTCTTTATTTTCAAAATAAAATTTTTGACAATATCAAAGACTTCGGATTTTTCTTTCATCATAAAAACCCAGGACATCCTGGTATGATCATCCACAAGAATAAGAAAAAATCAAAATCCTCTGACACTCTTGACCCTACAAGGGCCCTAAACATCAGTATGCACAAGAACAAAAACAGACTAAGCTCTTTTATTATTTGGTGGAAACGAAGACCTATGGTGTTTGCTTAACTGACAGGCTTCACACTTCAAAACATTGGAAAAAGACAACGCAAGAAATTGACAACACAAAACATCTAAACTAGGATGACCAAGTCTCAAGTGCCACTGGAGAGCAGTAGTGGCACACACAGCATTAGTATTGGAAGGACGGATATGTAAGTAGTAGAGCCTATTCTGCTCAAGTCCTCCACCAATCCACCTCATCAATACTGATCATGAAAAATGGTTCAACATCTCAAATCTCCGATAATTTGGCTAATAGACATTAAATTAAGTGCAAATTTAAAAGCATGCATGACATTAGAAAGAGGCAAGGAGTTAGAGATAGAGATATTTTCGAGCCCAGTGATTGGTGATAGACCCCTATCAGCCACTTTGACCTAGAAAGGTATAACAAGGTCTCGAAGAGACGAAAAAAGAGTACCATACCAGCAATGTGGGAGGAGGCACCGGAATCTGCAAGCCAGACAGAAGCTTGGGATTTAACTGACATGACAGAAGTACCTGTAGACCTCTGAATAGAGGCAGAAGAGGATCCATGAGAAGCAATGAATCACTTGTAATTAGTCCTGGAAACAGTGATTTGGTTATCATCCTCCTGCACTTGGGTAGGCTCCTCTGCAGATACTTGATGGGTACGTGGATCCATACCCTATGGGTAACTGTGCTTCACCCAGCATCGGTCCACCGTGTGTCCATTCCTATGACAGTGCTCACAGAAGAAAGAACTCCGACCACGACCACGTCTACGTGCACCACCACCACGAGGTCTACCACCTCTTCCCCTGAGTTTCCTCTACCACAACCAACAGCAGCCATGGCAGAGCAGTAATGGTGGGCACGAGATCAGAGGTGGCAAGCCTAGAAAGACAAGCGTAGATTTGCTCTGCTGTTGGGATCTCATCCATTATCATGAACTGATCTTTGATTGCCTTGTACTCGGAGCCAAGAGCGGACAAAAGCTAAATAGAGCGAATAGTTTCTCTCTACTTGGCTATAACAATAGCGTTCGTAGAGATAGGCTGGTACACATCTTGCTCATCCCATAGATTCTGCATGGTACCATAATATTCGGACAAGGACATGGTGCCTTTCCGAAGATTATGAATTTCCTTCACAACGCTGAAGAGTTTGGTAATGTTATTTTTATGAGAATGTATCTTATGAAGTACTTCCCACATTCTCTTGGCCGAAGCATGAGCCATTGCCTGCTTGGCTATGGTCTAGGTGACATTGTTGAGAAGGCAAGTAGCAACCTAGTTGTTGTCGGCCTCCCAATCGACAAACTTAACAGAAGGAACAACTTCAGTCAAGATATACTTCTTCTTGTGGGATCTGACAAACCAAGAGAAAGAGGTGGACCCGAGCAAGAAGTTGGATCCATCCAACTTAATCGATGTCCCCTGCATGTGAGGGGGAGTGCTTGTGGTAGAGTTCTTCCCCATTAAGTCACTCACATCGTCTTTCTGATCCCCCATAATGTATGGAGTCAAGATCCATGAAGAATCACAAACCTAGGGTCTGAAAATCAGATCACGAGATCTAAAAAAATCGGATTTCAAACCAAGTGCCTTCCAACAGATTTTGCACATGCTAGGGCATAGAAGAGGCCCTAGCGGTTCTCTTCACAGTGGTAGACCGCTTGGAGAAGCCTTAGCGGTGGTGTTGGGCTGGTCGAAGGCTTGGGGCGGCGGTGCTGGAGGGATACCCCACTAGTGGCGGTACCGCAGAGGCACTATAGACCATTGCGATGGCTCTGTGGGGCTCTACGGCGGTGCTGCTGCCAATCTAGACCGACTTGCGGCAGCGTTGCAGCGTTGCGGAGGTTGGGGTAGACCTTAGTGGCGACGCTGCGGGCCCGAGAGAGGCCTACGACACTGCTGCTAGTGGTTGGGAGGTCGGGAGGGCCTTGCTGCGGTAGTGCTACTGGCCTAGGTGGCCGGTGGTGCCGCTGAGAGTGGAAGAGTTAGGGTTTTTGGTGGGAGGGAAGGGAGGCTAGGGTTTGATGGGATATCAAAGCTCCGGTTTAGGATCGCTGCTCTGATACCATGTTAGAATCGGAAAGAATTAGTTCTATTAGATTGACCCTGGGCCTCTTTATATAGAGAGAGGCACCAGAGAAGGAATTACAGGTATACTCCTTCACCTTACAACATAATAAAAAAGCATCAATTACATATATCTCAACACCCTTCTTTATAGCCTTCCAATATAGGAATATCCCCCATGGTAACATTCAATATAATTCTTTTTCTCCTCAATGGGCACACATGCATGCACTCACTTCTTCCACCCCCTCTTCCCCACTCAGCGAGGACCCTTTCTAGACTCAGAGTGTGTGTCAGGATGGTGTCATAATGTTAATGTGGTCATTAATGTTAGGTGAAACTGGAATACATCATCATATATTTGCATGTGAGCTTGTGCTTACACAAACTATTGCTCACGAGTGCGTCCACATCGTCGATTGGTTAGGCTTCCATTCATCTGTTAGATTTTTAGTCCTTTGTGGAAGTGTGCCTACATCTGCTTAGGTACCTACTCTATTGTCAATTAATGCAAACTCCTTCAATCCTTCTCCAATCCAAAATGGTAGATGTTGCTTTAAGAGACAAGCAAACTTGCTTTGCTAAAACTGCAGCGCCGTGCGAGCTGAATGAGTGAGTTGTAGCTGAGTTGAATGTAAAAGAGACGAGCCTCTTTTCTTTCCGCTTCACTTTGTTCCTCATTCTGCTATGGAAAGCTCCACAATGTGAGTCTACAAAAGGTAGATCTGTTTGTTTTCCCTGAAGCACATGCGGTATGTCTTTGATTGATCAAGAATCTGATGCTGCCATATCGAGGCAAGAAGAGTGGTATAGTGTTGTTTCCCAACAGGTAAATTTATGTGTGGGTGCACAAGTCCGTGTGTTCATGTGTTTATGGAAGTCCAATGTCAGTTTCACTTCAACGTTAAATATAAAGTTGCCTGGTTGGCTACTTGAAAAAGAATCTCTGATATGCAGTCATTTTTAAGCACTATTTGAACTCGAAGATATATTTAATTTAAGCTAAAGGAACAAATACAATTACCACTATTTTTACAGATTGCTGGAAGAATTAACAACATAATCAGAGATCTAGGACTTCGTGATCTTGGTCAGTTGGAACAGGATCTCGTGTTTGGAGATGCTGGGACAAAAGAATTGATAAACTTTTTGAGAACTAAGCAGGTATCTTCAAGTTCAGGATGGAAACATTTGGATTTAGAATTATTGTTAATCTCTGCTATTCACTGATTAAATTTTCTGCACAGGACGTGAGCGGTGAAAACATGTTGCGATTGCTGATGATCTATGCAGCTCTATATCCAGATAGGATGGAAGGAGAAAAAGGAAAGAAGCTGATGCAAGTAAGTTACGATTCTTGGTTTATTGATCACTTGTAATCGCTGTATGATTTTGTTTTTGTTACTTTAAAAGCTGGCCATAATTATCTGTGTTAGATGATGGTGTTATGTCTTATTTATTTTATGTTTCTTTATTTCTTATGGATCGTGGTATTATTTTCCCACACCTTTTCTCTTTATAAAAAAGTGTAGCATTCTCATAATGAAGTCAACGGATTCTATTCTCCTACTTGATATCAGAGCAGCGGTCTTAGACCGAGGCTCTAGATATCCCACCCTCAAAGCCTCCAAAACCCAAACACCGAAACCCTAACACCTCCATTGCAGCTACCGGCAGCGATGTAGGCTGCTGCAGCAGCAGCCGCAGCCACCGGTGGTGAGGCGGGTCACTGCAGCAGCAGCAGCAGACACCAGCGGCGAGGCATTTGCGGCAGCAGCAGCAGCCACCGGAGCATCTGCAGCAGCAAGGCCGCTGCAGCAACAGCAGCAGCCTCCGGCGGCAAGGCATCTGCAGCAGCAGCAGTGCTGCCGCAGCACTGTAGTGCCGCTGCTGCATCTAGTGGCAGATCAACCTCGCTCAGCCATTGTGGGTCTCTCTCTGATAGTTTTAGGAAGGTTCTTGGTACTGTGGTGATGGAGTTTTAGATTAAGAACTTTCCTAACTGTGGTATGATTTTTTTTTCCTAGATCTATGGTCTAATTTTTGGGGTGTGTATTCCCCTTATTGGATGGCTCTTGGGGTGTGTATTCTCCTATGGTATTGTGTGCAAATTAGGGGGTGTGTATTTCCCGAACATTAATGTTTGATGCAGGGATTTAGATGTGTTCTTGTTTCTCCGGGTGTGGTCTGCTTGACATCAATGGCAGAATATGCGAGTCCGGTGCACCAGGAGCAGTACAGGAGCCACCATGAAGTAGGGTGGCCGATTAACTCTGGTGCATCATAGCATCTGTGCGGTGATCAGACGTACTTCCACTCGTTACAGAATGTTCCTCCAGGGAGGACAGTATAGGTAGTTGATGGCAGATACACCCTAGTTAGGGGTAAGGGCGAGGTGTCTGTGACCCCCAGTTTGCAGCTACCTAGTGTGTTGCACGTGCCAGAATTCCCGCTTAGTCTGTTGTCCGTGAGCAGAATCACGAAAGATTTCAACTACAGAGTGATCTTCGATGATGTTGGACGCGTTGCTCAGGACAAGCTCACCGGGAGGATTGTTGTCAGAGGTACAGAGGAGAAGGATGTTTATCACCTGGGACAGGAGCTATTTATAGGAGTTACTTGATATAGTAGCAGGAGTGTTCTATGATGGCATGCTTGTCTTGGCCGCTTATCTCTGGATCGCCTCAGGAGGGTGATACCATGTATTTCCCCAACTGCTACCATATAGTGCGATGCTTGCCAATTAGGTAAGCACATCAGTCCTCTTTTCCAGTTAGCACCTCTCCTGGATCATCGACTTTATTTCAGTTATTTCATATAGATGTTTGGGGGTCGAGTAGAGTCCTAGACCGGATGGGACACAAATACTACCTGGTTGTCATAGATGATTTCTCTAGAGCCACGTGGGTGTTCATGTTAAAAAGCAAGGTAGCGGTTGGAGGATGCATAGAAACTCTTCTTCTAGAGATCAGCGCACAGTATTCAGCCATAGTGAAGATGGTGCAGACTGATAATGCTTTTGAGTTTTGCACTGCCAGACTTAAGGAGTTCTACAAGACCCATAAGATTGTCCACCAAACCACTTGTCCTCACACTTCACAGTAGAATGGAGTCACAGAGTGGAAGCACAAGCACTTGTTGGATGTTGCTTGTACACTATTGATTCATCACAATGTGTCGCAAAGATACTAGGGGGACGCAATCCTGACAGCGACTTATCTCATCAGCAGGATACCTAGCTCAGTTCTTCACTAGCAGATATCGATTCTTATGCATCTAGACGATGAGATATTTCATGTGCTTCCTAGGACCTTTGGATGTGCTGCATTCGTCCATGTGTCGTCACTTGGTCTTGACAAGCTAGCTTCTTGCGCTATCAAGTGCATATTTTTAGGGTGCTCTAGGACACAGAAGGGGTATTATTGCTATGATCCTTTGCAGAACAGACATTATGTTAGCGCCGATATAACTTTTCACGAGGATACACTATACTTCTTAGTTACTGGACAAAGGAGCTCTTGTGATGATGTTGCCTTTCTTCCCCTACCTGTTCCGTGTGTAGAGACTCAAGTGTCTACTTCTCAGTCTAGACCTCCAGCTGATAGACAGATGAGCTCTTCCTCCTTGGATGACTTTAAGAGATTGTATGGATCATTACGTACCTATCATAGGCATCACACTACTTTTCAGAGGCTTCCTCCCTTACCAGCGGCTGATGGTTCGTAGGTAGTTGAGAGGGTACCTGATGCCAGTGACAGTTTGGTTAGACCTGATTCCCTTGACAGTGTTGATTACCATAGTAGTGAAGCTCTTTCTGCAGCGACTCAGTCTGAGAAACCAAATGATTTAGATCTCCTTATTGCCATTAGGAGGGCACAACGCACCTGTGAGTCTAGATACTGGATTGCAGGTAGTTTGGCTATCGATGGTCTTGCTCAGTTTAGCAGCTTCTGTCAGGCACTTATAGCATCGCACATTCCATCTACATACTAATAGGCCATGCTTGATCCAAAGTGGTGTCACACCATGAAGGATGAGATGGCAACACTTCGGAGTAGACTGACTTGGGATCTCATCTCACTTCCTACTGGTGCACAATTAGTTGGCTCGCGATGAGTCTTTACCTTGAAATATAACCCTGATGGGTCTATTTTGAAGCATAAGGCCAGGTTAGTAGCAAAGGGGTTCACCTAGACATATGGGGCGGACTTCTTTGATACTTTCTCCCCCATTGCGCGGCTTGCCACTATCTGGATACTTATTTATGTTGCTGCTTCACGAGACTGGCCGTTATACCAGCTTAATGTGAAGAATGCATTTCTCTATGGCGATCTTCAGGAGGAGATTTACATGCAGCAGCCCCGGGTTTCGAGGTTCAAGGGGAGTGTGTGTGTAGATTGAGGAAGGCAATCTATGGATTGAAGCAAAATCTAAGGGCCTGGTTCTAGAAGTTATCAGAGGTGCTCCACCAGATTGGTCTGAGGCGTTCTACTTTAGATCACTCCTTATTTACTAGGAAGACTAACAGGGGAACTGTGGCGCTCCTGGTATATGTTGATGACCTTATCATCACTGGGGATGACAGACATGGAATAGACGGAAGTCAAGAGACACCTATCAGAGAAGTTTGTCATGAAGGATTTGGGACAGTTGAGGTATTTTTTGATCATTGAGGTTACACGTAGTAGGGATGGAGTGGTACTCTCACAGAGGAAGTATGCTCTCGATCTTCTTTAGGAGACTGGCATGTTAGTGGCTAAAGCTACAAATATTCCCATGGATCCCAAGTCCATTTATATGATGAGAAATTTGAGGTGGTTGACAGTAGGGCCTACAAGCAGGTGGTGGGTAAGCTCCTTTACCTCACCAGCACTCATCCAGACTTGTTTTTGTCTGTTGGTAGGCTTAGCCAGTTTATGGATAAGCCAACTAGGCAGCACTGGGAGGCTGCAATGCAAGTGCTTAAGTATGTGAAGAAAGCACCAAGATGAGGATTATTATTCCATAAGGAAATGCCCATGGGGATTATAGCATACTCTGATGCTGATTATGCTGCCTATATTGGGGACAAAAAATCTACCACAGGGTTTTACAGCTTTATTGTAGGCAATCTGGTTACATGGAGGAGCAAAAAGCAATCGGTCGTATCTAGATCTAGTGCGGAGTCAGAGTACTGGGCCATGGCCTAGACAACCGCTGAGATGGTTTGGGTCAAGTCAATTTTGCCAAATCTTC
The DNA here is from genome assembly GCA_037157565.1 of Thalassia testudinum. Taxonomy (NCBI): domain Eukaryota; kingdom Viridiplantae; phylum Streptophyta; class Magnoliopsida; order Alismatales; family Hydrocharitaceae; genus Thalassia; species Thalassia testudinum. The sequence goes on from JAZHRO010000013.1 coordinate 22,095,222, forward strand.
ATGTTCCTCTAGATAGCTTTATGGAGATGCGATGTGACAATAGAGCAGCGACTTACATTGCCAATAACCCTATGTTCCACGAGAGGACAAACATGTAGAGATCGACTACACTCAGGATCTCATTCAGCGTGCGACGTTACATACCACGAGTATCACTTCTGAGGAACAAGCTACAGATGTCTTTACAAAGCCCCTAACTAGATTTGTCTGTAAGGCGTGCTGCTCCAAGATGAGCATGATAGATATTCATGCTCCTACTCGAGGGAGAGTGTTAGATGGTGGTGTTATGTTTTGTTTATTTTATGTTTATTTCTTATAGACCATGGTGTTATTTTCCTACACCTCCTCTTTATAAAGAGGTATAAGGTTCCTATAATGAAGTTAACGGATTCTATTCTCCTACTATCTATGGAATGGAGAATGAGATAGAAATCTTACCCTCTTATGTTAGTCTCCCCTCAGGTAGACAGAAGCATAAATATTGATTGTGCTCAGCTAGTAACTACAGCATGTAAAAGAAGCACATGGGATGACCTTGGTGGAACCATGTGCAACTTGATATCCAAGGACATCATATGAAGTGATACTCCCCTTATAGGCCATCTAATTGATGTAATGGCAATCAACCCCCAGCTGGAAAATTGCCTTATCAGCTATAAGTGTATGATCTCATTATCTTAATTGATTGATAAAAATATGGAGATCTAAGTATTGACTTGAGTCACAAACCTTCTGTCTAGTCAGTTGGGAAAAATGAACAACTCACTTTATTCTTTAACCCTACCTCTTTTTATATAGAAAGAGAGGTGGGTGCAAATTACCGTAACACCCCATGAAGAAACAAAACATATATAGCACCACATAACACCAATAGAACAAATAAATAGCTAGACTCCATAACACTCCCCCTCAAGCTGGAGCATAGATATCAATCATGCTCAGCTTGGACACACATGTATCAAAAATGGATCTAGCTAGAGGTTTGGTAAAGATATCAGCAGTCTGCGCCTCTGAAGTAACCTGGGAGGTGAAGATAAATCCCTTTTGAATCAAATATCTGGTGTAATAGCAATCTACCTCTACATGTTTGGTGCATTCATGGAACATGAGATTGTTAGCAATATAAGTGGTAGCCCTATTATCACATTGTAGTTCCATAAGCCCATCAATCTGTACATGTTGATCACTCAGCAAGGATCTCACCCACATCAACTCTGCCGATATCTGAGCCATAGCACGATACTCAGACTCAGCACTGGATTTGGACACCGCAGTCTGTTTCTTGCTCTTCCAGGTAACTAGATTCCCTGCAACATACGTACAGAATCCTGTGGTAGACTTTCTGTCATCATGGCAACCTGCATAGTCTGCATCAAAGTATCCAACTACAGTCATGGATGTCCCCCTAGTGAAGAGAAGACCCTGTCCTGGTGCTCTCTTCAAGTACCTGAGCACCATCATGGCTGCATCCCAGTGCTATCTGGTAGGCTTCTCCATAAATTGGCTCAACTCCCCTACTGCAAAGCAAATATCTGGCTTAGTAATCGTCAAGTAAAGCAGCTTCCCCACCAGCTGGTGATACTGTCTACTATCAACTGGCTCTGCATCATGGTCATACAGTCGTGCCTTAGGATCTATGGGAATATTTGTCAGCTTGGCTCCTAGCATACCTGTCTCCTTTAGAACATCTAGGGCACATTTCCATTGAGATAGAACAATACCATGCCTACTACGAGCTACTTCTATCCCAAGAAAATATCTCAATGGCCCTAAATCCTTCATCACAAACTAATCTGTCAAAGTCCGTTTGATCTCAGCCACACCTACTGTATCATCACCAGTGATAATCAAGTCATCAACATAGACTAAAAGAGCCACAATACATTTTTCGATCTTTTTAACAAACAAAGAATGATCTGTAGATGATCTGATGAACCCCATAGACTACCACCTAGGAGAGCTTCTAAAACCAAGCTCTTGGGCTCTACTTGAGGCCATAAATAACCTTCTGCAACCTACATACACACTCCCCCTGGACCTCGTAACCGGGCGGCTGCTGCATGTAGATCTCCTCCTTTAAACTCCATAAAGAAAGGCATTCTTCACATCAAGCTGGTAAAGATGCTAATCTCTCTTAACTGCCACGAAAATTAAAATCCTCACTGTAGATAACCGAGCCACTGGTGAGAAAGTGTCAAAAATGTCCACCTTATAAGTCTGGGTGAACCCTTTGGCAATAAGTCGGGCCTTGTAACGTGCAATGGACCCATCTGGATTGTACTTGATTGCAAACACCCATCTGCAACCAACTACTGTAGCACCCTTTGGTAAAGGTGTAAGATCCTAAGTACCACATGACGTAAGAGCAGCCATCTCATCCTCCATGGCCTGGCGCCACTTGGATCAAGAATAGCCTGTTGGTAGGTGGCAGGGATTGATATGGCAGAAAGAGCACGACAGAAGCTCCCAAAAGCTGACCAAGGCCATAAGTAGCCAGACTACCTGCAACACGGTATCTGGACTCACAGGTGTGGGGTGCCCTCCTAACGGCAATAGGAAGGTCGAGTTTCGCTATCTGATCCTCCTGTACTGGCTGTGAAGTAGAAAGATCCTCATCCGGGCATCTATTATCAGAGGGTGTCTTGTCATCATTCTGCAACCTATCTATGGTCTCTTGAGATGGAGATGGTGAAGTTTGTGTGGCTTCTGTAGGAGGTGGCATCTGAAAAGTGTTATGAGGTCGCTGATATGTAACAATGGGTTCAGAGAACTTCACAGGATCGGTCGTAGTAGGTGGAGGAGCAGAAATAGGTACCACTTCCAAGGGAATATGAGGTATAGGCATGGGAGCCTCCGTAACCTTAGGGGATAAACTTTGGGCAGCAGTAGAAAAATATGGAATAGACCCATGAAACGTAACATCGGCACTCACATAGTGCCTACCAGTAAGAGGATCAAAGCATTTATATCTTTTCTAAGTCCGTGAACATCCTAGGAACACGCACTTAACTGCTCGTGGTGCCAACTTGTCTCATCCTGGAGAAAGAAGGTGAACAAATGCAGCACAGCCAAACACATGTGACGGTACATGAAAAAGCTCATACTCCGGGTGCAATATATGCCAAGGTATCTGCTCATGAAGTACTGAGCTGGGCATCCGATTGATCAAATAGCAAGTTGTAAGAATTGCATCTCCCCAATATACCGGAGGCACACTGTGGTGGATCAACAAGGTATGAGCCACATCTAGAAGATGTCTATGCTTCCTTTCAGCCACCCCGTTCTGCTAAGAAGTATGAGCACACGTGGTCTGGTGCACTATCCCATGAGACCTGTAGAAAGCAGACAACCTAGCGATGCATAACTCAAGTGAATTATCAGATCTCACTATTTTAATAGTGGCTGAATACTGATTCTTAACCTCCAACATGAAACTTTCAATGATAGATCCAACATCTGATTTATTCTTCAATAAAAACACCCAAGATAGATGTGAAAAACCATCAATCACTACTAAGTAGTAACGGTGACCCTGCCTATCTGGTATTCTGCTCGGACCCACACATCCATGTGTAATAACTCAAATAGGGTTGTTGATCCAGGACGAGTACTCACCGGGTAGGAGGAATGACGATGCTTGCCCAACTGATAAGCATCACAACAAATCTGGGTTGTAGGAGATATATGTGGAATGACTCGACGAAGGCTATCCAAATGAAGGTGTCCAAGCGAAGATGCCACTGAAATGCACTCCCAGGTGTAGAGGATATCTCTCCTTGACATGCAGATGCAAGTGGAGTCTGAGCCAATCGATAAACCCCATTCTCTACATGTCCACTGCCAATTACCTTTCCTGTTAATTTATCTTGAATAGTACATCCTATAACATCAAATATTGCATGACAATTAAGTTCCTTAGTAATTTGACTGATTGAGAGAAGATTCATAGGAAAGTCTGGAACATACAAAACATCAGGCAATCTCAACATAGAAGTTGTTAGTACCTCTCCCTGACCTACCACCTTGGAGTGTCGGCCATCTGCAACTTGAATAGTCCTGCTAGTTGGTAGTGAATGAAGATGGATAAAGTAATCCCGATCTCCACTGAGGTGCTATGAGGCTCCTGAATCCACAAGCCATTCTGAGCAACTTTGATTCCTGCTACGTGCAATGGAACTCAATTTGCTTGGTCCCTTAAGTCTATCGTGATAACTATGACCTTGGAGTAGTCTCTCATACTCACTCCAGGCAATAATCATAGTGTCATCTCTCAACTCCTGAGTGGTAGAAATGCCACTAGAAATAGGCTGAAAGAATGGGTTTTTATACTTTCCAACCTCTGTAGCGGTATCCAATGACATTTTTGACAACCCTAATAATGCCATTGTGTCTTAAGAGGAAGGATAAACCCAGAAAACATATCTGAATCACCACTTTCAGATCATGAAGAAGGTCTGAAATATAGAAGATGAACCCCTTGATCAAGAGATCCAAGCATACATCACCTAGAGATTAGATCAAAGGCCTCAAAGGAACCCCTGGAACCAATGGAGGCCACACTAGAATGCGGGGAACCATCCTAGCATGGCTATCCAGGAGCACCTACCTTGCCGCTGAAAAGAGGGCCAACCTATCGATCTACCTCCATTACCGGCTTGGTAAAGTGATCTGCTGGGCTGCTGCCGGTGGTTCAGAGGTGGCATTGCAAGACCCCAAGGGCCACCGCCATGACCTACAGATGATAGGCGGCAGCGCTCAGAGGTCAGGGGCGGTGCTCTGAGGTCAGGTGGCGCTGCTTTTAGGTCAGGGGCTATGGTCCAGGGCGGTGCTGCAACCTCTGGGCGATGTTGCAACCTACGACCGATGAGGCAGCACGAGAGGCGATGCTGCGGTGCCTCGAGGAATGCAAATCACCGCCTGCAGAGGGGTGGCGGTGCTTTGTGGCACTCGGAGGAGGCTTGCTAGGGCCAGCAGCGGCTGGCGGCGAGCGTCAGCAGCAGCTGCAACCGTAGCAGTGACCTACTAGGGCCGGCGGCGATGGGTGGCTCGTCGGAGCCACCTCTCTTGGGTGTGTACTAGGAGGATTAGGGTCTTTGGTGGAGGGGTACGGAGGTCTGTGAGAGGTGGGATACCAGACCGTCAATCTAGGATCGTCGCTCTGATACCAAGTTGGGAAAAATGAACAACTCACTTTATTCTTTAACCTTACCTTTCTTTATATAGAGATATGGGTGGGTGCAAATTACCGTAACACCCCATAAAGAAAATAAAACATACATAGCACCACATAACACCAATAGAACAAATAAATAGCTAGACTCCATAACATAGTCTTTTTCAAAAGATGTAAAATGTTCCACCTAACCGCAATTCTCTGTTATCAGCCAGGAAACTCCCAGAGGAATACTATATTGACTCAACTACCTAGTCCCACATCCTCGCTCTTAATAGAACGAGAAGTTGTAGCCTTTGTCTGTTATCCATTCTGAGGAATATGAATCTACATTCTTTTTGTTCCTTGGAAAATTGGATATATATTCTTCAACTGAATGCTGATGCCATATCTTGTTTGTTGCAATATTTTTTCCTTTTCTGTAAGATCTATTTGTAGTATCCTAAGGAAAGTTCTCTGAAAATTGACTCCTTCAGCTTGCAAGATTGGCACCTGAAGATATGAATGCTGTGAAAAATATGAGATGCTTGGCAGCTTCAAATAGCAGAAAGACTAATGGAGGCACTTTCACACTTAAGTTTAATTTGAAGGGTGTAAAGTCCCTGTTTCTCTTCATCCCTGTTATTCAAGGCTTTGCAGGTTCTGCATGTTTCATCTTGTATATTGCTCTTATGCCCTTTGTGCTATTCTCTTTATCAGAAGAAGCATTCTGCTAGAAGAGAGCGTGAAGAAGGAGAAACATGGGCACTATCACGGTTCTATCCGATGATAGAAGTACTGACAATTCCTTGCTCATCATGTTAGATCACTGAGTTATACTTGTATTAATACGACCCTTCTTGGCAGGAGCTGATTGAGAAATTGAACAGTGGTGAATTGTCAGAAGATGAATATCCATGTATGAATGACCCTGGGCCTCTTTCCCTTGGAAAATCTACAGGTGTATCAGTTAGAACAAATCACTCTCAACCTGCACAATCAATGAGATCCAGAAGAGGTGCAACTTGGGCCAAGTCTCAGAGCTCTGACAGTATTCATTCAAGGTATCCCAGCATCCTTTTCCTGTGTGATAATTTAAAGATGTGAACTTTTTGGGGCTACAGTACAACTGATTTTGAACCACATTTTTTCAGTGAGTGTGAATTGGTTAGAGTTTTTTAAACATTGTAGATTGTTCGATAAATTGGGTTTTACACAAATATGAATTAAGATTTCAGTTTTCAACTGAATCATTATCATTATTAGAAAAAATCAATTAACATTCTGGATTTCATGAGACTAGCAATTATTGGTTGATTATTTACTTATTATACTGTCGTACCTTTCAATAGCAAATAAAACTTCCAATAAATGATATTTCAATTCTATTATATTGCATTTCAGTCTTATCTGCTCTCTTCTATTTTATAATGTTGTTGTTTCTTCCCTTTTCTGCATCCTTCTGACCAGTGCTTTCTCATATTTTTGCAGTGATTCTTTGTCAAGCTATTCTTCTGCTGATTTCAAGAACATGGGTCAGCGCATTTTTATATTCATCATAGGAGGAGCCACCCGGTCTGAGGTATGCAGAGTGCAATATTATGAGTTTCATATTGTTGTGACCATTACTGTGTATTTACTGAGTCATGGTTGATTGAGAGGCCAAGAAAAATATCTTTTGGCTATTTAAGTTTCTTACTTTAGATAGAGAAACTTTCATCTTATTTCATATGAAATTTATAACATTTTACTAGGTGCGTGCGGTTCACAAGCTAACATCAAAGCTGAGAAGGGAAGTTGTCCTTGGTTCATCTGGTATATGTGATCCTGTCCAATTTATTACTGTAAGTCTGCTAACTTTATTTAATTTTGTAGGTTCTTAATACCTAATTTTTGTTATTCTAATTAATAGATTTTTAATGCTCAATATTTTGAAATTGCCAAGTCACATTGCTTTCGTTTGGATGTGGGGTAAATTTTACCCCACGTGGATAGGATAACTTATGGGATATGGGAAATTTATATCACACACGTAGATCTCTATGCAGTTTGATTTGACCACTCATGTTGGTAACCTTCACTATGCCCACCTCCATGTGACCGTCACTTGCATTATCTTTGTATACATCGTAACCCACTAGAAGTATGATCTCATCACTATTCATCGTACTATTCATCTTACCCATGACATGTCAGCTATCCCACCTATTTACCCCATAAAATGTAAAACTTATGCTCCTGGGCTTTGTTGCTATTGATACTCCTATTTATCTAGCATTTTATCATTTGTTATTTCTTTATGGATATGTACTGTTATTTATCCATACCTCTCTCTATAAAGAGGTATTGGGCTCTTTTCAATGAATTGAGATGATTCATTTTCTCCTACTGTTGCTATAATCAAGACAAGCTCGAAGTTTCAATCAAGAACTATTAGATGGTGAAATATGTGAATCGATAGGATCTTTGGGAAGGATCCATGTATCTGGGGTAAGAGCAAAGTTCAACATGCCAATTTCCATGTCGTTTCAACAATTTTGAAAGTGTATATTTCAGAGCCATGTCAAAGAAATGGATGTAATCAGACACTGTTATGTTGACAATTTTGATGATTAAAAGTGAAGGTATGCTGGAGGCATGCCGCAGCATGCTAACAAAACTCTAGAAAAATGAGGAATTTGTTAAAAAAAATAGAGTTTTATATGTTTGTGATTATAACACATAAGTAACATAGGAGACAAATCATATTTCCTAACAACCAACTACTTTGTCATTTCAAATTTTCATACATGATATAAAGAGTACATCACCATTTCCCAAACTAAGAATTTATGCTAACTAGTTCTAGGTTAGTTTGTAATTACTATAATACTAAGTATTTACTTAATTACTAATTCCATGCTCGGTAGTACTTAATTAATGCTTAGTAGTAGGTACTACTAATACTAATAGTTAATATTAATAATTGGTATCAGGGCTATGAAGTATGAACAATGATTAAAATATTTATGTTACTGTTAGATTATGTTTGTTAGGGCTACTTTCATTCTTATTTCTCTTATTATTATTTGTTAGTGGACCTTTCTTGTAATTTTTCCCTTATTCTCTCTCTCTCTCTCTCTCTCTCTCTCTCTCTCTATATATATATATATATATATATATATATATATATATAAGAGGCTAAGGTTTATGAAATAAACAATGCCCTATTTTCTTTTCAACATGGTATCAGAGCAAGGTGATTCTTAAAGTTTATGAAATAAATAATGCCTTAACTACTAATTTCATGCCCTATATTCTTTGAGCTTGCTCCTTGTATAGTCAAATGCATCTCTATAGGATACTTAAAAACCCGAAAGGAGTGCCAATGTTTTGACCCAGTTGGTAGACGGTACTGTCAATGTTGATGTTACATTCCATGAGTGAATCTCTTACTATTCTACATCTAGCTCCCAAATTGGCAGCCTTGCACCTGAAGGTGTAGTTGTCATCCTGCTTCTTGTCCCTTAGATGCCCCATAGAGGTAGTCACTTTGAGGGTCCTCTTAGTGGTTGCCTTGACACCATATTTGAGATAATCTACTCCTGTTGCTCGATTTAGTAGGAAGAGCCAACTCACCTAGAGCCTATTCCTGAATCGGTACCCTCTTATACTTCCGAGGAGAGTCCTATATCTAGTGGTACAGAGACCACCATCCTTACTTCTTAGGGAAATTTTGATATACTACAGCAGCCCAAGAGTACAACTAGTGTTCAAGATTTTGGTGGCATGCCGTTGATTCGCTAAATATTCACGATTTTAGAAGTTTGAAATCATTATAGCACGGAAATAGAGCGATCAATTAAAAGATATTTCTGAACTACTAGGAGTCCAGGTCAAACACGAGGAGGCAGTCGCTATTTTCAAAACCTTTCGTTATTATTATTTTTCGTCTTTTTCTATATATGATTTTTTTTTTGCTTTTTGGAATAAAGTAGCAATCAATAAAATAGAATTAGATAGCAAACTACTAATAATGCAAGAGAAGATATCATAGATAGAATAACTTTATTGCTAATAATAGTAAGTCTTGCAAAGTTATATACAAGAATACAATAAGAAGAGCGTAATAAAATAAAGGGAGAGAGAGATACAGAGCTGCTTGAGGGATGCTTGGAGAAGCTTTTGGCACAGCTTTAGACTTAGGGTGCCGGGAAGAAGATGAAGATGGGAGATTAGCAACAATGCTACCAAGGTGGCTATGTAGAGAGGTGGTAGGTGTGCACTAGTAGGGCTATGGTACGCTAAGGTAAACTAAACTAAGCTAGGAATTACCTAAGACTAATTGATCTATGTGGAGGAAGGGATAGTGTTTTTATAGGAATGGTGAAGTGAGGGCCCTTGGATTAGGATCAATGGTTGAGGTATTTCCACGACTTCAAAATTAATACTAGCCCTTTGATGGGCATCTAATGGTGGTGGAATATCCAAGGGTTATGTGTAGGTTAGATAGGGGCCTTAGGATTAGAAATGAAGGGTCTAGATTAGGTGGAGTGATGTGGCATAAGGGAATGGAGAGGTTCTTTAGGTTTCTAAAAATAGGAAGAGTGTTTTGGCCTTAGGATGGGTGATGGGTTGTAGGGATTAACTAGGCTTAGGTTTACTAAAATTAGGAAGGCCTTAGGCTAGCTTAGGATAAGGTTTTTGGTAGAGAATTCTATTTAAAAGGTGGAGGGTAGAGAGGGTGCCAAGTGTCCTTGTCTTCTTTTCTCTTGTCCTTTTATTTCTTTGCTCCCTGGCTTCTTTATTTCTTTATTATTTAGGCTTCTTCAAAGGTTCTTCTCCAAAATTGATCATTTAGCCTCTTCAATTTATTCTTATCCTCCTAAAACTTGCAATATGCACAAAAACATTAATTAGACACTAAAATATGTATAAACCCTAATAATGCTTGTACACATGTATTACTCTATTTATAACCTAAATGCAAGTTTTAACTTAGGAACTAACCCAAAATGAAGCATATTAGGTTTATAAAATAGACTGTTATCGGCTGTCGATAACAATAGTTTTGGGGAAAGGGTCATATCAACATGTAAAAGGTGCTATATGCAAGTGTATTGGCGATATGTCGACAGTATCAATTATATCGATGGTGTGCTGACCGTATGGTCCGTATCGATGATGTGCTGACCTATCGGTGCCATACTCTTGCGTGTTGCTATAGTTGTTTTGGGTTAGGGTTGTTGCTGGCATTGTCGATGCTTCCTTTTCTTTGGATTATATCATCTTTTCATGGAATTGATTCTTCATTATGGTGACAACAAGCATGACATGGTTTTCTTTATTAATGGTTCAATGAAGGGAGCGAGATTGGTATTTTGTTGCAAATTTTTTGGAGACTCCTCCAGACTAACAATTCTTGAAACTAAGTTTGCTTTATCCCCATTGGTATGGATGGTTCAATGATGAGGCTTTTGTTGTGGTGTTATGGACTCCTTTAGGGTCTCTTTGTATCACTTATTTGGCTCTGCCTTTATTGTCTATGTTAATTAAGCATGCGTTGAACCTTGATGCTTGAAAGGTAGTAGAGGAGGTTGAAGGAATGGAGGTTTAAGTTATTTTTCAATGGTGGTCGAATAGTTGTTGTATTACTTTAGTTTAGATATGCATTGCATGCTTTATTTGAATATGTACTGATTTAAGGCTTGTGTTTTTACATATATGGCCTTCTTGCATAACATTTTAAAGTTTTTAATTAGTAATTTGTGATTTACTTGTAATTTTAGTCATTTTAAATGAATTCAGTCAGCATTTGTTGGCATACGTCAGCACGCCATTGGCATGCCCTCAGCGTGCTCTCAATATGGATAATTTCGAGCCATCAATAAATTCAATGACTCGATGTTGATACATAGGCGTTTCGATGATGTGCCCTTGATAACCATACTTGGAAATTTATCGGCTTGACATCGATATTGGCACTTAGAACCTTAAGTACAGCAATGGAAGATTTTGAGTAGGACTCTTCTAAGATGATTCTCCAAATGATAGCTTTGATATGCCCATTGCCCTACGAAAGGGTACTCGATTGTGTACTCTGCATCGATCTCCAAGTACATGTCAATGGTAAGCTTGTCTTCTCAGTATAGGAGTTTTATCGCCTCTCTAGTGTATAGACACCACTACCACACGTTAGGAAGCACTTATTGTTCTAGACTGGCGTAAGGCCATGGAAGATGAGATATCAACGTTGATTTCACGTGGGACCTGGAGTCTTGTTGATCCGCTATCAAATGCTACTATACTATAGTAGGATGTAAGTGGGTCTTCATGGTTAAATACATGCCTAATGGATTAGTGGAGCGATACAAGGCGAGATTGGTAGTGAAGGGATATACATAGATCTATGAGATTGACTATTTTGACACTTTCTCCCCAGTAGCAAGGCTCCCTATAATTTAGATTCTCATTTCGGCCGCGGTTCATCTTGATTGATAGCTACATTAGTTAGATGTCAAAAATACCTTCCTCTATAAGGATCTCCAAGAGGAAATCTATATGTAGTAGCCCCTTGGATTTGAGGTAGAGGGGGAGTTTTTCAAGGTTTATAAGTTACATAAGGTCATTTATGGTCTTAAGCAGAGCCCATGTGCATGGTTTCAAAAACTGTTTGAGGTTGTAGAAAACATTGGCTTTGAGAGGTCTATGGCAGATCATTCCTTGTTCGTGAGAAAGAGTGAAAGGGGGAAAGCTGTGATGCTAGTCTATGTGGATGGCTTCATTTTGACTAGAGATGATATTAGAGGCATCACCACTACCAAGGAGTTTTTGGCCAAACATTTCATTATAAAGGATTCAGGCCCCACTCCGATACTTTCTTGGCATTGAAATTTCTTGGAATGCAAAGGGAGTTGCTCTTTCCTAGAGGAAATATGTGCTTGACCTGCTTCAAGAGACAAGCATGCTTGGTGCCAAGCCGGGCTCCATTCCTATGGATTCAAATGTGCATTTGTATGAGGATGAATCTACTTTTGTGGATGCAAGGCAATTTAGATGACTTATGGGAAAGCTGTTGTATGTGACTGTCACATGACCTGACATTGCCCTTGTTGTTAGCAAGGTAAGCTAATTCATAGACAAACCAAAGAGAGTTTATTAGGATCCAGCAATCATGATCCTTAGATACCTGAAGTTTGTACCAAGAAAAGGATTACTATTTAGCTGAGGTGACTCATTAGAAGTGATGGCATATATTGATGCAAACTATGCTGGGTGTTTGAAGGATAGGTTGTCCACTACTAGATTTTGTACGTTTGTTGGAAGAAATCTCGTCACATGGCAGAGCAAGAAATAGATCACAGTGGCTAGATTGAGTATGGAATCAGAATACACAACTATGGCCCAAGCTACAACAGAACTCGTGGATTCAATCTGTCCTTATGGATCTCTACAATTCCTGTGATTGATTCTATGGAGATGAGGTGTGATTACAAAGATGCATTATCATTGCTAACAATCCTATCTTCCATGAGAGAACCAAGCACGTGGAAGTAAATTATCATTATACGCGAGATATGATTCATGTGAAAGAGAGAATATTTCCATTCACCTTTGAAAGAAACCCTAGGCCTCTATATATAGAGAGAGGCTAAGGAACAATTACAACCATGGCCTTAAAGAAAGGAAATAAAGCAGACAAACCAAAAAGACATAACAAGCACTCTAAGAAACATTTCCCTCAACATTCCCCCTCAAGTTGGAACATAGATGCCCATCATGTTTAACTTGGAACAATATTGGTCGAAGGAGGTGCGTGGAAATACTTTGGTGAACATGTTTGCAACTTGATCTCAAAATGCTACATGTAGGGTGTGAATGTATCCTTTCTAGATCATATCACAGGTGTAATGACAATTTACCTCCATATGCTTTGTTCTTTCACAAAAGATCGGGTTGTTAGCAATAAAGAGTGTTGCCTTATTGTCACACCTCATTTCTATAGAGCTAGATACAAGAATGTGTAGATCCATGAGAACAGATCTAATCAACATGAGCTTAGACATGGTTTGAGCCATGGTTCTATACTCTGACTCTACACTTGACTTGGCTACTACAGTCTGTTTCTTACTTCACCATATAACAAGGTTATCTCCAACAAATGTGCATAAATCAATGGTAAACTTATTGTCTCTGGAACATCTAGCATAATTTACGTTTGTGTAAAAGCTTTGACATCTAAAGATGTCCCACCACTAAAAAGAAGGCCCTTTCCTGAAGCCAATTGTAGGTGCCTAAGAATCATCAAGGTCGTATCCCAGTGTAGCTTCCTTGGCTTGTTCATAAACTAACTCACTTTACATAGTGCTAGCGTAATATTAGGTCTTGTAGCAAGTGACAAAGTAGTTTCCCCAATAAGCCTACGAACTACCTCACATCAACTTGTTTTGAGTTATCTTCATAAAGACACACATTGGGATCCATAGGAATAGACGTAGGCTTTGCTCCTAGCATGCCTCTCCCAGAGTAGATCTACAACATTCTCTTTGGGAAAGAACTACTCCATGTGCATTCCAAGCCACCTCAATTCCAAGGACGTATCAAAGTGGACCTAAGTCCTTCGTAATAAAGTGTTTAACCAGAAATTCCTCGGTAAGTGCAATGCCATTTGTATCATCCCTTATGAGTATAATATCATTCGTATACACCAGCATCATAATCACTCCTTTGTTGGTCTTCTTTATGAACATATAATGGTTAGTAGATGATCTCTTGAAGTCAACCTTCTCAATCACATCTGAGAGCTTCTAAAACCACACTTTTGGACTCTACTTGAATCCATAAATTGCCTTGTGCAGTTTGCAAATCTTGTGCACTCCCCCTTAGCCTTAAATTTCGGAGGTTGCTACATGTAGACTTCCTCTTTTAAATCTCCGTAAAGGAAGCTATTCTTAACATCAAGTTGATGAAGAGACTAGTTATGGTGAACAACAATTGAGATGAGTACACGAACAGTGGCAAGTTGAGCAATTGGAGAGAAGATATCAAAGTAATCGACTCCATAAGTTTGAGTGTATCCCTTTGCTATGAGGCAAGCTTTGTACCTCTCAACAAATCCATCTGGCTGGTGTTTAATAGTAAACACCCACTTCCATCCAACCATTGCAGCATCAGGTGGTGGTTGAACAAGACTCTAGGTTCCACGAGAGACTAGAGTAACCATCTCTTTCTCCATGACCTGTCACCATTCTGGATCACAGAGTGCCTTTTGATAGGTGGTAGGTGTCTAAACACTAGAGAGCAATATCAAACTGTTTGTATTGAGGAGAGAGACTTGTCATAGATATGTACCTAGACATTAGGTGCGAAGTACATGACCTAGTACCTTTCCGCAAAGCAATGGGTAGATCAAAACTGTCATTCACCGGATCATTTATCTCATCAGGCTTAGGCTCAAAGACTCCATTCATTGTACCTCCGGTTGTCGAGGTATATTAGAGTTTTCCTAGGGAGCAGGAATAATGTTCTCTGGATCAACTAGTATAGGAGTCTTGTCAGAAGTAGATTGTACTGACTTTTTCTACTGGATCGGACGGCAGAAGTTCTTCTCGAACTTGTTGTCTAGACGACCATTAAGAGGAGGTGGACCTGATGTAGCTATGGACCCTCAGGTGACTGCCACTATAGTACATTTAAGGGTACAGGAAGTGGGGTGACAGCAACATCTTCAAGTTGCGGGAGAATCAACACTGGAGCCAGATGTGGAATAGCAGGAGATAGACTCCATGAAAATGGCATTAGCACTCACATAATAACGTCACTCAATTGGAACGTAGCATATGTATCCTTTTTGGGTCTTGGAGTTCCCAACAAAGACACGAGAGCTTGAGGTGCAAGTTTATCCCTATTAAAGCCATGCAGATTTATGAATGCCACGCATCCAAACACCTTGGGTGAGACTCCAAAAAGTTCTTGATCCAAGAAAAGGATAGAATAGGGACATTGCTCATCAAGCACTGTGGACAACATCTGATTAAGGTAGCATGTAGTCAATACTTCATCTCTTAAATATGACATACACAAGCTATTATGGATTAGGAGTGTCCATGCTACATCCATAATATGTTGATGCTTTCTCTCTATCATATCATTTTTTTGCGATGTGTAAGGGTAACTGATTTGGTGGATGATGTCATGTTCCTGGTAGAAGGTACGAAGAGAATAATTGCAGAATTCTAAGGCATTGTTTGACTGAATAACTTTCACATTGGCCCCGAATTGATTTTTGATCTCCACTAGAAAGGTCTTGAACATATCATTAGCCTCAAACTTTGATTTTAGCGGGAACACCCATGTTAAGCGGGAGAAATCATTCACAGCAACAAGATAGAATTTGACCCAAATGGTTAGGATTGTGACTAGGTCCCCAAACATCTAGATGAAATAATTAGAATGTCTCCCCAGAATTTTGATGTGTCCTCAGAAAGGAGCTTCTATGATGCTTACCATGCTGGCAAGCTTTGCATTGAAAGGTAGTGGTTGGTGGAATCTGCAACAACATACGTCAAAATTTGGATAATGGGAGATGGCCAAATCGAAGGTACCACAAATAACTAGAAGACCCTCCAAACGGTAGAGATGTGTGGCCAGCATATGGTGACTGGATGAGGCGATACACAACTTACGTCCACATCCAATGACCTGTCCAATCAATATGTCCTGGAAAATGACATAACATTGAACATTGCTTTGCAATTCAACTCCTTTGTGATTCGATTGTCAAATAGTAGGCTTAAGGGAAAGTTCAGAGCATGTAGAATGTTCTCCAGCCGTATATAGGGTGCAACTTGCACCTTCTCCTAACCTATGATAGGAGAACGTAGTCCATAGGCAACCAAAATGGTCCTACCTAATGGGACCAATCTAAGCTTGGAGAACTACCTTGAGTCACCACATATGTGTTAGGAGATACCCAAATCAACCAGCCAATCTAACTCCTCCATCTGAGCTTGACATGCAAAGTTAGTTTGGGTTGTATTGCACTGGCTGAGTTTTTAGATCATTTTATCATACTCAATTCATGGAATGGTGAACACTTTCATTTACCAACCCTTCCTTACGTCCACTTCCAATGACCTATCCAGTCCATATGTCCTAGAAAATGACATAACATTGAACACTGCTTTGCAATTCAACTCCTTTGTAATTCAGCTGACAAAGAGTTGGCTTGAGGGAAAGTTTAGAGCATGTAGAATGTTCTTCAGCCGTACATGGAGTGCAACTTGCACCTCCTCCTAACTTGTGATAGGAGAATGTAGTCCATAGGCAACCAAAATGGTCCTACTTGATGGAACTGATCTAAGCCTGGAGAACTACCTTGAGCCACCACATGTGTCGAGAGGTACGCAAATCAACCAACCAATCTAACTCCTCTATCTGAGATTGACATGCAAAGTCAGTTTGGGTTGTACTGCACTACCTAAGTCTTTGGATCATTTTATCGTACTCCATTTGTGGAATGGTGACACTCTCATTTGCCAACTCTGGTACAGCAAAAGCCTGATTCTCAGCGTACAACCTCCCGTTAACCTTGCATTGAAGCCTAGAGTGTCTCTGGCCCCTACGACCACGTCCACGCCCATGTGTGGATGGTAAAGTACCTCTATCTCCTCCAAAGGTTCCACTAGAGTCCGACTTGGTCTTCTTCATTACATGCCCCTCAACATTGGCAAGGGTTAACTGTGGTTGTATCACATGGATTGACCCATTGACCTTAACTGGGTCAAGGAGTTTTGGAAATTCCAATGGCTTTCATCTCCTCGAATAGGAGAATCAATTACCTCGAAAGTTATAACTCTGTCAATCAAAGTCCCACAGCCTCAAAACAGTAAGAAATCCATATTATCTATACTTATGAATCACCTTCTACTTAGATTGCAACCATAAGGGGAAAGAACACCCCAAAATAGGAACAATGAGACCCTTTTTTTTTCAAACAGGAGAAAACGACAAGGGAACAGAGCGTAGTGGTGCTTCGACTATGGCTACAGTACTCTGATTGGTCATCAAATGTTGGAGTCTTAATGGGGTTTGGACGGTCCTTTTCATGCCTTAGATAGGCTTGGAAGAGGTCCCAAATAACCCCCTTCTCCCCAGTAGCCCATTGGCGATGCTGGGAGAGTTTTGGCCATCGGCGTTGCCCTCATTGGAGATGAACCACCAAAGGGGGGTCCTATCAGTCAACCACCCCCTCCCCCTTCAGATAGTCAGAGGTCGGTGGTCAGCAATCTCAATTGAGGAAGGTGGCAGTGATATAAGGGGATGAAGACTTGAGTCATGTGACCCCTTAGGGCATAATTCCTAAGGTAGATGATTCTTCTCTTGATGGATTCAAAATCTAAACACAAGAGACGAAATCCTAGTGTTTATTTTGGTGGAGAAAGAAAGAGGAGAGATCAAAGAGGTATAGAGCTTCGGCCTTGGACCATCACTCTAATACCATGTGAAAGAGAAGATTTTCATTCACCTTTAAAACAAACCCTGGGCCTCTATATATAGAGAAAAGTTGGGGAACAATTACAACCATGACCTCAAAGAAAGGAAATAAAGCAGACAAACCAAAAAGACGTAAAAAGCACTGTGAGAAACATTTCCCTCAACATCCAGAAGGCATACATTCGCACTCTACATGTGTCATCCAAAGATTAGGCAACAGACATGTTTACCAAGGCACTTCCTCTCTCCTCCTTCGACCGATGTTCTAAGCTAAGCATAATAAACATCTATGTCCCAACTTGAGGAGAAGTGTTGGAGTTTTATTTATTACTTTTTTGTGGTTTTGTCTCATTACTTGCCTTTTCTATTTTCTTATAGTTAACGGGTTTGTTTATTGTTTTTCGTTGGCCTCTTCTTTATAAATGGAGGCCTAAGGTTTCATAATGAAATGAATGTGTCACTTTTCTCAACATTCCTCGCCTGGAAGGTGTACATCTCTATCGTTAGGTGACCATTCTTCACTTTCTGGGGAAATAGACAGAAGAGTTGACAGAAAATATCCAATTAGGACTCTATCTTGAGGTTAAGACAACCATAAAGGCATTAAGGACTACCCATCAATTCAAACCAAGTTGGGATGAGGCGAGATTGTAGAAAGAAACGAAGGCAACAAAGGGATTGAGCGGGATACGATGTCTATTCTCTATGGTGTATTTACCAACGATAAAGTTGTTGGACCAATCGGATGAACATAACCTCAATCAATCCCCTGCCACAGTATATCGGACCCTACCTAGGTTCTATCTACTAAGAAACGCCTTATCTCCTTGCTACGAATCGAAGAGGAAAAATTGTACATGGCTATGGTCTTGTCGCTTACGGGCTTAGAAGAAGGGTTTTCACCTCGGTTGATTAACGACATTCTTAAATTCAATTAGAGGGAGTCTACTTTAGTTAGGGTAGAGAATGCAGCACTGATAGCACAACCACTCTCACCTACCCCTATTTATAAGTTATAACCGAAGGTAAAAGGTGAAGAGGCGTAGATTTTATTGCCATGAATTGTCTAATTAACATTTAATGCGAAGGGACAATCTCAAAGCCCAAGACAATGAGGTCATGACACGTGTCTCACACCAAGCCTCAAGAATGCCAATTGATGCGATGGCATCACTTGCCCTACTTCCATGCACAAACAACGTGAGGTAATGGTTGGTCACCATCTGCCCTAATACTTGGGTAGATAGGTCGCCTACCTAGGGCACAATATCTTGGCTAAAATGTGGATGGTACAAACCACCAAGTTTGGATAAGAGGCAAGAGTCCCAAGGCACCACAAGAGTGCCGAAGCGAATAAGACCACCAAGGAAATAACCTCGGTAGTCCCTAAGAGGAGGACCATAGTGTGCCAGCTTTGAAGTGCCAATTGCTCGATGTGTGTTGGGCGATAGTTGCTGAGGATAAGGGGCCTGCCCAAAAACAAAACATTATTATTTTACTCTCACAGCTGACAACAAACCACGAGAGGGGGGCCAACTGACGAGGGAAGAAAAGTCAAGCCCTAAACGACCAACCCAATAAGCCCAAGGATTCGAAGAAGGGTTAGGCCAAGGCCTAAAAGGAGCAATTTCATAGCAAGAGAACTAGGCTCATGCTGCCACCACTCCACTTGGCCCATTGGTTGGCCAGCTGAAGTAGATTAGATCCTCAGGTGGCAGAGCTAGCTATTAAGAAAACCTAAGTAGAGCAAAGCAAATCCACTCGAGCGCCTGACATGAAGTTGACCCGACACTTGAACAGTGTGCCATGCTCAGTCTCTTAAGATAGCGAAGCCTAGGTGACGTTGACTAAGAAGGCGAAATGATGCAGAGGAAAGGTGGGACCTCGGGAAGCAGAGAAAACAATTACACTCCTTGAAGAACAAATAATTACGTGTAATAATTAGGGCTCTAAACCCCCTATAAAAAGGGCCCATTGTATATAGAAAAATGGTAATCACCCGCATTGTAAAAAACAAAAGAGAAATTCTAGTTCACTCTTAAGGGTTAGATTCCCTCTCTAGACGTATACCAAAACTAGGTTACCAACCTTGTGTCTTGTTGAGAGAGATGATTGTTGGTGTTGGGTAATTGGATAGTGGGTGAGATCCAATTACAAATAGTGTTAGCATATATGGCCTTTTTTATTTTTTCTTATTGTATGGGCTATGGGTGCTTTGTCCCTCAGGGACATTTCTGTACTTTTGACTCTATGGTCTCTCTTTATATAAGAGAACCCTAGGATTTCTAATGGAATTGAATTATTTCATCCAATTTGGTATCAGAGCATCGGTCCTAGACCGTGGCTCTAGGTATCCCTCCCCTCAAGGCCTCTTAAACCCTAACACCAAATCCTGATCTCCTCTCTCCTTTCCTCGGCAGCGGCAACGATAGCGGCACCCGGTGGCGCTCTGGTAGTGCATAGCAACCCACACAAGGTTGTGGTGGCGTGGGGCCTGCTACATCGGTCGGGCGGCCTCTAATAGTGCGCAACGGCCCACGCAGTGGTGCTGTGGTGGCATAGGGTCTGCTGTAGCGGTCGACGACGATGCTGCGACCTCGAGGAGCGCTGGCGGCGCTCTACAGCTACCAGCAGCAACAACAATAGCCCTCAGTAGGGCAGTGGCAAGTCGGAGCAGCACTGTAGTGGCGATTTGCGGCGGCGACTAATAATAACACCATCATTCGTCATAACTAACTTGAATTAATTAGAATAAAGAGATAAATGCTCCTAAATGATCGCTTGAGGACAATAATTCCATTCTAATATGTTCTGAAAAAACATTAAAACAAGGTTAATTTTGTTGTTTTAACATCACATCACAAATACAGATTAACCATGGGATTATTTAGGGGTTAATTAAAGGTCAATTGAGCATTAAAGACCAAGAAGTGGGTCCACACTGACAGAAACATAGTTTCACGCATTTCGAGAACCAAAAGAGTACTTAAAATCCTTATTATCAGCCCTGCTTAAATTAGAAAGGTTCTGGTCAGGATAAAATCAATCTAAACCTCCTAAAATTCATGGAAAATTGTTATAAGAGGTTTGGTACCTTTGATTTGACCATCTAAACCTTTTTGACCTAGAGTAGAGTTTTAGATAGGAATTTACCCTGATTTGGGCTGCTCTGCAATTTACCCAGTCAAATGTTGTTAAGACTCAAATCCAAGTTCACCATTAGATTCCTTGGGTTCAAATTAGGTTAAGATCAAAATTTGGGCCCAATCAAAGTTCATCTTGACCTAGTTTGCAATTCAATCCCTAAGATCTCTATTTCTCACAATCAACCCCCTAACTTTTAAGCTATTTACAAAAACACCCTAGCTTTTGTCATCTCCTTCACAAAATAGCCCCTGCCGCCATTAACAAGTCAAATCCTTCACCACCACCTTTGATCGACCTAAAACCCTAGCAAATCAACACAGTCCCATCAAATTTGATGTGATTGGTGTTCAGACAGTGAAGAACAATTCAATCAAGATCTTGGACCCTGATTTGAAGCAAAAAGATCATGCAAGCTCGAGAAAATTTGGGGATTTCTTCCCTTGAAACCTCGGCTCAATCAAGCTCTTTCCTTGATTTAGAGCTCGATTTTGAGCTTTATAAAAGCTCCCCAAGCTTTCAGGAACAACTTGAGCCTGGTCACAGCCTAATTCTCTTATTTCTTCTCTTCTCCAGCCACTTCCGTCGCGACTCCAGCCACCCCCTTCCCCCGTTCTCTGGTCGGCCAACGGCCAAATTGGCCAACCCACGACCTTCCTCTCCTTCCTCCGCCTCTCATTGACCAACGCGGAGGCCATCTCCCCCTCTCCTCGTCGCCCTACCTCTCACCGGAGGCACCATCGTCCTCGGCTCTAGCCATCACACCGGTGAGGATTACCTCCCCCTTTCGTCCCTAGTTTAGGTTCCCTCACTTCCTCTCTCTCCCTAGACTCCCTCAACCCTTTTCCCACTTGATTCGAATGCCACACCATCGTCTCCCCCTCCATCTTCCCCGACTTCGGTCACGCCTCCAGCGTGGTCGCCCCATTGTTATTGACCACCATACACCCAGCCACCACTGCCAAAAGCTTCACCGCACCCTTGCCTTCAAAAGCCCTAACTTGATTAAGTGCATTGGCCACCCGTTCACCTTGCCGGACACCACCATCGCTTGCCACCCTTATCGCCATTGTCCGGCCATCACGACTCTCCAACCACTTCACCACCACTACTGTTGAACTCGCCACCCTCCAACGACTCTACTGAACGTTTTAATTGGGCCGTTAGGTCGTTTTATTGCATTTCAAGTCGCCACTGGAGCTCTTCCGCCGTCATCACCTTCTTTGCCGCTATCTGCCGTGCTCCGGCCACCTCCGGCTTCGTCTCCACCTCCAGTAGCAGCGGAATACCTTCGCAACATTCTCCAGGCTTTCAATTGGCCATAGCAACCACAGCATCGGCAGCAATTGACTGAGCAAGCGATCAGTAGCTGAAGCTAAGAGACGCGAAGGACATGGCACTTCTTAGTGCCACATCGTATGCGCACAACCTGGAGTAGCGCATAAAACGCAATAGTGTTGGTTGTTGTTTGCCTTGAATGCACGGGAGGTGAGGTCCCCCATGCATGTGCATATGCACGTGCCCTCGCCTGCGGTTCATGCCTCGTGGGTCTGGGCTTGGATCTGATAACCCGATATTATGTGACCTATATACCTGATTGAGGAAAGAGAAGAAAATCGGAGGGTGAGGGTGGTTTTGCACTGTGCTCCTCGAAATGCATGCCAGCATGCCCAATACTTAGTTGTTTCTGAGTCCTTGTGCTCGAGTTGAGGCTGTTGGTTCTGTGTGTCTTGTGTTGAGGCTTACTTGTGCTTGTGCTATGCTTGGAAGTTTAAGGCATCTGACCTTAGGGTCCGACGTCTGATTGAAAGGCACTGTGGATTTATTTTAGGCATATGCTGATTGAGAATGAATGGTTCTAAACACTGTTGAGATATTTGGGATATATGCTTGATTGAGGGATATAATTGGTGACTCAAATCACCACTTTTAGGGTTTTGTTATTCTTTTTATCCCAGCGATTTTTGAGACACAATTTGGCCTATTATTGAATATACTTTGGTTATTGCTTTTCATTGCATATCTTTATTATTGTGCTCATTGTTTATCATTGCGATTAGTATGTGAATTTCATATTTGCTCCCTGCGAACGACCTTAGACTCATGTGTTCGAGCTTATAAATTTAAATGTCGAATCGATTTTCGTCGTTATGCTACGACGTGTTATTTCCTAAATACGACGATTTTTGAGTCAACAACGATAGGTGACACGACGGCCGGAGCAGGTGGCGTACAGTGCTGTGGTTCTTGTGCAACGATCGTGAGGGGCTTCTTGCTCTAATTTAGGGACTACAGTCCATGTGGTTGTTACGAGAGGGAGGCTAGGTCTCCTTGGGTCCATCTTGGGTGTTCTCCTTGCACCCAGGTGAGATCAATATCTGTCCAAGGATGTCCCTTATCAGTGATGTAGATCTGAATCCATTTGGTTTCAGATTATTTGATGATTTCTTGGTGATAGATGCTTGATTAAGGCTTCTGGATTACAGAGATGGCTGTAGGTGATTAGTCTAAGGTGTCTTTAGGCTCTATTTCGAACACCGGGGTACTCAAAAACTCGTTCTTTGGTCCTGTTGTTAAGTTGGATGAGACCAACTATACGCGGTGGTCCCAGACCTTTCTTATGACCATCAAAGGTCATAAAAAGAGCCATATTCTTATAAATCCGGAGCCTAAAATCAAGACTGGCACGAATGCCAACTGGGATAGTGACAATGCCATGGTGTGTGCATGGCTGATATAGACGGTTATTCCCCGAATAGGGGATGAGATCATGTTTATACCATAGCAAAGGAGATTTGGCAGTCTTTGTGTGATACCTATTCACATATTAAGAACTCCGCATGAATTTTTCAGGTCTTCTACGACCTTTTCTACCTACGTCAAGAGGGACACACACTATCACAGTACTACTCCCTCATGAAGGGAATGTTGGAGAAGCATTACTCCTACCTGCAAGGGTGTACCTATGAGTCCTGGAGGAGTTTTAGGAGACAGTTGGCTGTCTCTCTTTTCTTAGCTAGCCTTGGACTTGAGTATGCAGCAGCCAGAGATCAGATCCTCACTGCTCCTGAGCTTCCTACCCTGAAGGAAGCATATGGTAGACTCAGCAGAGTTGCAACACGCACTCCTACTCTTGACTCCATTGCTCAGTTATCTACACTGGTTGTGATCCCTGGACGTGGCAAGGGTACTTACCCTGCACGCGATCATGGACATGGACGCTCTTCTGGTACACGTACTAACACTCCGTGTATTTATTGTAGCAAACTTGGTCACTCTAAGACTACATGCTGGTTGAAGCATGGTAGGTCACCTGTGGCCAATTAGGCAGCTGAGATCTCCGATGCAACTCTCCATACTTCTGATATTAGTTCCTTAAGCATTGAGATTGAGACCTTACAACAGCAGATTGCTCAGCTAACTCAACCATCTTCCTCTCAGACTCCAGACATTGCGGCTATTGCTACCTCTTCAGAGACACTTGTGATTGGTATGTCGTCACTTTTGTCTTCTGGTGAGTAGTTGATTGATTCTGGTGTATCCAAGCACTTATGTGACGACAAAGGCTCTTTCTCTCAGTTAGCACCTGTTACACCGCCAGGACAATACAGGTAGCTGATAGGAGACAGTCGCTACTTGTTGGCAAGGGAGATATGTCTTTATCTTCTACTTTGAGACTAGCAGATGTCTATTATGTGCCTGATTTTCTTTTGAGTTTATTGTTTGTTAGCAGCATCAATAGAGATCTGAACTGTCAAGCTATCTTTGATGCGTCCTTTTATGTCTTGCAGGACAAATTCACTGGGAAGACGATTGGTGGAGGGCATAAGGAACATAGGGTGTACTGTTTGAGCCGTACTGCTTTTGTTACTTTTGCTACCCAAGGCCTTGCTTCTATTGGATCTCCTCTCCAGTGGCACCACCGCCTTGGCCATCTACCCATTCATTGTCTCAGACGTGTTCCACACATCCCCTCCACTACTTCTCTCACCTGTGATGCTTGTCAGCTTGGCAAGCACCATAGAGCTAGTTTTTTCAGTTCTACTTCTGTTTCCTCTGTTGCTGCATTTGATTTGATTCATATGGATGTGTGGGGTTCCAGTTGTACTCCTGATTGACTTGAGAATAAATATTATATTATTTTAGTTGATGACTTTTCTCGTGTTTCTTGGATGTTTCTCTTGAAAAATAAGTCCGATGTGGGACAAATTATTGAGAGCTTTGTCAAAGAAATAAAAACACAGCATTCTTATTTGGTGAAGTACTTTCGTTCTGATAATGTCTTGGAGTTTTGTACTATGTATTTGCACAATTTCTTTTCTAGTTGTGGCATTATCCATGAGACATGTCCTCATACCTCTCAGCAAAATGGTGTTGCTGAGAGGAAACATCGCCATATTCTTGATGTTGCTCTCACTTTGTTGATTCACCATTTGGTCCCCTCTCTATTGAGGTGACGATGTTTTGACTACTTGTTTTTTAATTAATCAGATGCTTAATGCTGCATTACATGAACAGATTCCTCTTCAGGTCATGCATCCTGATCGACCTTTGTTTCACGTCAACCCTCGAATGTTTGGTTGTGTTGCCTTTGTCCATTTGTTGGGACCAGGTCGGGATAAACTAGCATCAAGAGCAGCTAAGTGCGTCTTTCTTGGGTATACCCGGACACAAAAAGGGTATCGGTGTTTTGATCCGCTTACTTCTCAGCACTATGTTTCAACAAATGTTACCTTTTATGAGGTTGTACCTTTCTTTTCTGTGACGACTGCTGAGATGCCTCCTGAAGGTGATATGGCCCCTATGCTATATACTCCCATTCGTTTTGGGAGCTTTCCTAATATTCCTGTTCCTACTACACCACTACCATCACTTGCTATTTATCCCTTTCCATGCCTGACTGGGCCACTCCAGACATATGTCTGCCCTCATACTAACTATCAAAGACCCCCACCCTTGCCTTCACCGTCAACTTCGTAGGTGAGTCCTTTAGATACTGACATATGTTTGTCATGTGATGGTCACAAGGACAGGACGGGTAATGTGTTAGGCGATGATCTTACTCTTCCTATAACCATTCGGAAGCGACCACGGACTTGCACTACTTATCCTACGGCGAGGGCACTTGCTACTGATAGTCTAGCCCTTGGATTTGATGGATTCATTCAGGCATTAGCTACTACCAAGATTCCAGCCACTCACCGTGAGGCCATGCTTGATCCAAAATGATAGGCAGCCATGAAAGATGAGATGGTCACTCTTCGAGGCCGTGGGACTTGGGAGCTTATTCCACTTTCTGATGGTGCTGCACTTGTTGGTTGTTAGTGAGTATTTACTGTGAAGTTCAATCCTGATGATGCTGTTGCAAGGTACAAAGCACGCCTCATGGCAAAAGTGTTCACCTAGACTTATGGGGTGAACTTCTTTGACACCTTCTCACCAATTGCCAGACTTCCCACGACCCGGGTGTTGGTTGCAGTGGCAATTCAGTTAGATTGGCCTTTGCATCGGTTGGATGTGAAGAATGCTTTCCTTTATGGTGATCTTCAAGAGAAAGTCTATATGTCGCAGCCAACTAGCTTTGAGACTCAAGAGGAGTGTGTATGCCGATTAAGGAAGGCTATCTATGGCCTCAAATAGAGTCCCAGAGCCTAGTTCCAGAGGTTGTCACAGGTTGTGGAGGCAGCTGGATTCAGGAGATCGACGGCTGATTTTTCACTCTTTGTCAAGAGGATTGGACGAGATATTGTGGTATTTCTTGTTTATGTTGATGATTTAATTATCAGAGGGGACGATGAGTAGGGTATTGCTAAGGTTAAGTGCATTGTAGCAGAGCAGTTTGTCATGAAAGACCTAGGAGCTCTACGGTACTTGGTATTAAGGTTGCTCGCAGCAAGAAGGGTGTAGTCTTATCTCGGAGGAAGTATGCTTTAGATATTCTGCAGGAGGTTGGTATGCTTAGGGCCAAGGAGGCCAATATTCCTATGGATCCCAAGATGTTACTCTATGATGAGGATGTACAGCTGGTGGACAGCAGGCAGTACAGGCAACTTGTGGACAAGCTGCTATATCTCACTATTACGAGGCCTAATATCTCCTTTGCAGTTGGGAGACTGAGTCAGTTCATAGCCAAGCTGACACGTCAGCATTGGGATGCAGCATTGATGGTGCTTAGATATATCAAGAAGGCTCCTGGGAAGGGTCTCTTTTTCTCCAAAGGGTTTTCTATGACGTTGGTTGGCTACTCTGATGACGACTATGTCGGATGTCATGTGGATCGCAAATCCACTACTGGGTTCTGCACGTTCTTAGCAGGATATTTGATCATATGGAAGAGCAAGAAACAGAGAATAGTTGCGAGATCCAGTGTCGAGTCTGAGTACAGAGCTATGGCTCAGACGACTGCAGAGATGATGTGGATCAGATCCTTGCTTATTGACCTGCAGGTGCAATTTTCTAGCCCCATGGAGATGTGATGTGATAATAGAGCAACCACCTTCATTGCCAACAACCTAGCATTTCACGAGAGAACGAAGCATGTTGAGGTTGCTTGCCACTATACGAGGGACATTATTCAGAAGGGGTTGCTATATACCACTTCAATCACATCTGAGGAGTAGATTGCAGATATCTTCACCAAGCCCTTGGCCAGATTTTATTTGATTCTTGTATATCCAATAGATACTTATGGTCCAGCTTGAGGGGGAGTGTAAGCATATATGGCCTTTTTTATTTTTTCTTATTGTATGGGCCATGGGTACTTTTTCCCTTAGGGATGTTTTTGTACTTTTGACTCTATGGTCTTTCTCTATATAAGAGAGCCCTAGGGTTTTTAATGGAATTGAATCATTTCATCCAATTAATAGTTTAGTCTCATAATGGCGTTGGAAAATGAGAGGTTTGTGGTGTCCTATAAAAGGGTCCTTGTACCCCCTTTTTATCCTTGAGAAGAAATATTCAGAGATAGCACCCAAAAGAGCGCTTCTCCTGTGGTTCTCTCCTCTCTTCATGAGAGAAGTTTCCACATACACCCAGGTGCTCATGATTGTGATGCTTTTAATATTGTGTTTATTTTATTTCACTTTTATATTCTAATATGGTATCAAACCAAGTCATTCTTGAGTTTTTTTATCATTGTTTTCATTATTATTCTTGACTTTTCATCATTGTTCGAGACGAGGAGTTGGATGGCATTGTCCTCGTTGATGTTGGTTACAGGAACTGTCAAGGAGGAGACCCTAAGGCCTAAAGAAGGTGAGAATGAGCTCTCTAAGTTCGAGAGGAGGAAGAAGGCCCACGAGGAGGTAAAGGCCAGATCTTACCTGATTTGATCATCGAAGGGCCAGATCAACGAAAGTGCAACATCCCAGATATACGTGTGGTACCCAAATCTAAAAGGTGGTGCATCATCTATTCTCCAAATTGGTGATGCATCTGTGTAGTGGCACTTATTTGCGTGTGGCTAGATCCACGCCATTGATGGTGTAAAAGATTGTAGCATGAGATTTAGCAACAACACCACCAAAAAAGAGGGGATGGTGATGATGATGATGACCTTGAAGATGCACAAGTAGCAACAAAGGATGAGGAAGCCCCAATTGTGTCCTTCTAGTCCAAGCGATGATCGGGACGACCATGAATAGTTGACCCATCACTGAGCAGTGCTCATCTTCGACAATCGCATCCTCGTCGCCAACTTCGTTTTGACTTTTACTGACCA
The DNA here is from genome assembly GCA_037157565.1 of Thalassia testudinum. Classification (NCBI taxonomy): domain Eukaryota; kingdom Viridiplantae; phylum Streptophyta; class Magnoliopsida; order Alismatales; family Hydrocharitaceae; genus Thalassia; species Thalassia testudinum. The sequence continues at coordinate 22,123,712 of JAZHRO010000013.1, forward strand.
TAGTTGAGCAGGATAGATTCGACCATCCCAAGGTTAGATCCTATAACTATTGGATTAGATCTGATCAAATCTAAACCCCCTTGACCGCCGCCAGCCTCTTCTGGCCTCCATCGACCATGTGTGACTAGATCCGATCGTTTCCTAGCCAAATCCTACATCGTTGGCCACTCATTGGCCTACTTCCACCTCATTATTGCAGCGCGTCCTTGAGCCTTTACAGGCTCCTATTCTTCACCAAAGGAGGAGCCTTCGGGAGTCGATGCAGCAGGAAGAAGTCAAAGAAGAACCTTCGCAAGTCAATGTAGCAGGATGCATTGCTGTGCTCAAGCTCATTGCCTCGCAGGTCTTGTTTGGTGGAGATTATAGCAAAGATCCATGAGAGATCAAAAGGATGGCGGCCTACGTGAACTGCTTTGGCAGTGGTGTGGATTTGGGTTCAACGAACCCTATCAAAAGATAGGAGGAAGGTGATGATGGGCATTTTACATTCTTTAGTCTATTTGTCTTTTATGTTGTTTTTACTTGTTAGCTTTACAAAACGAACAAAAAAGGGTAAGGAAGAGAGGAAGAAGAAACAAAATAAAAAAAAAAGGATAGGAGGGAGTTGGAGTTTAAAAAAAACGAAAAAAGGAAGACAAGGTATTTGATGAATCACAAAAAAAGAGGGGAAATGATGTGAAAAAAATAAATTTGAAGAGAAAGGGGGGAGGAGCTCCTCTAATTATTTTTTTCTCCATGTAATGTCTTCTCTCATACAAGTATGGGAGAAAGGGAGAGTGAGTGAAAACCTGTTGTGATCTCATATGTGGGAGACTCATTCTTCAAGGTCCTTACATGAGAAAAGCTTACTTCTTGGTCCTTATATGAGAGGAATATATTCCCGGTCTCTATACGAGAGAAATCTATTAAGAGATTTCCAAATGAGAGAGGCTAGTCATGATGTCTCCAAGGGAGAGGCCTACTTTGAGTTCTCGTATGGGACAAGCCAGTCTCAAGGTCTCTAAGGGAGAGGTTCACTACGAGTGTCTGTGTGGAAGAGGCTTAATCTTAAGGTCTCCAAGGGAGATACCCACTTTTTGATATCTCCAATGGGGAAGGCACCAACACCAGTTGAGGTCTTTAGGAGAGAGACCAATCAGAGCTAGCTTCAGTAGTTCATCTATCAGACTTTAGCTTCATTGATATGTTGTCATCAACACCCCCACCTACAAGTAAGAACGAGGATGCAGTTGTCATTGTTCGCTTGGAGGAGAGCCATGACCTGATTGCACCAATTGTGTGTTGTGTTCTGCTTGTGAGAATGATAATTTATGTTGTATAAGCTGAGCATTCTATGCTCTAACTTGAGGGGGAGTGTTGAGAGATAAGATTGTTGGTGCTGAGTAATTGGATAGTGTGTAAGATCTAATTACAAATAGCTTAGTCCCACATGGTGGAGTGGGAAATGGAGAGGTGTACGGTGGCCTATAAAAGGGTCCTTATACCTCCCTTTTATCCTTGAGAAGAAATATTTAGAGATCACGACCAAGGGGGTGCTTCTCCCATGGTTTTCTCCCTTCTTCATGAGAGGAGTTTGCATGTAAACCCAAGCGTTGATGATTGTGATGATTTGGATGTGTTTATCCTATTTCGCTTTTATATTCTAACATGCCTCTTATGCTTTTAGTTGTTAGTTTTCTTGGTCGGATTTGATAGAACTCAATCAGTTGCTGTGGCAATTGACCTCATGGCGACGATGGTGGGATACTACTCTAAAGAGTGTTGATTGCCTTACCTAAATCACTCGCTGATGCCAGGATTTAGGGGCTAGTTTTGTTATTACATATCATTTTCGACCTTTGGCCTAGTCTGGGCTGTGATGGTTGGATCTAGAGGCATGGAACTATCTCTGTCAGGAAGGCCTCACTCAGACATATGGAAAGTCGCCCTTAGGCCGATGAGGGCCTTGCAGCAGACTGCAAGAAAATATGGAAATGTAAAATCTCCCTCAAGATGAAATTCTTGTCATGGCTTTTAGGAAGAGGAAGACTGGTTACCCAAGTGTATGGGAGTCGTTGGGCTATGAAGGCTGATACGACTTGCCACTTTTGTGAAGGGATGGAAGGTGTGAATCATCTTTTTTTCTTATGTTCCTTTGCAACCTCAGTCTGTGTTAAAGATGGTGATGTTATGTTTATTTTATGTCTTTATTTCTTATGGACCATGATGTTATTTTCCCACACCTCTTTATAAAGAGGTGTAGGGCTTTCATAATAAAATAATACATTCTTTTCTTCGACTTGATATCAAAGCTCAAGGTTGGGTACTCCACCAAAGAAGAAACCTTAACCTTACCTCAAGCCCCCCACCACCGCCGCTGTCGCTGCCAGACACCACCGCCACCACCGACGGCAACACCGGCACTACCTTTCCACCGCAGCAGCGACACGGAAGACCGCCGCCGCCGCTTCCAGTGCCTGCAGCGCCTATAGCACCGGTTGCTACAACAGGCCGTCGCTGCCTCCAGTGCCTGTAGCACATGACCGGAGCTGCTTTCGCCGCTGCTGCACCCGACCGGAGTTGCCTGTGGCGGCCGCCGCTGCTTATGATCGGAGCAGCACGCGTCGCGCCGTTCGCTGCTGCTGACAACCGGAGCGAACGACCGGAGCGCCAACGAACAGCACACGGCGATTCTTGACCGTGTCCCTGCGATTCAGAAAGAGGCCAGGAAGAGCATTGGCTTTGGTGAAATTCCCAGGGGGTGTAAGCTTACTCGAAGGGAAACCCTCACCCACCACCTTCATCGCCGTTCGCGTGCCTGCTGCTGTAGCGCGCTGCTGCGTCTTGCTGTGCGTGCTGTAGTAGTGGGCTAGACCTAGTTGTCGTCACAGGCTCTTCTTACCGTCGTCTAGGCCGTTGGAGAAGGGATTCTTTGCCGCCAGAACTTCATGAGAAGGTTCTTGAGTCTCTTGGGGATGAAGTCTTGAATCAAGAACCTTCCTATGTGCGGTATGACTTCCTATGATCTTGTGGTCCGATTATGGGGTGTGTATTCCCCGAACATTGATGTTTGATGCAGGAATTTAGATCTGTGTCCTTGTTTCTCTAGGTGTGGTCTGTTTGACATTGATGGCAGAGTGAGTATGGTGCGCTAGGAGCAGTACAGAAGCCACCATGGAGTAGGGTGGCTAATCGACTCTGGTGCATCACAGCATCTGTGCGGTGATCCGACCTATTTCCACTCGCTACAGTTTATTCCTCCAGGGAGGACTATACAGGTAGCTGATGGCAGACACACCCCAGTAAGGGATAAGGGGGAGGTGTCTGTGACCCCCAGGTTGAAGTTGTCTGGCACGTTACATGTGCCATAATTCTCACTTAGCCTATTGTCCGTGAGTAGGATCATGAAAGATCTCAATTGCATAGTGATCTTCAACGATGTCGGATGTGTTGTCTAGGAAGATTGTTGTTAGAGGTACAAAGAAGAATGGGGTTTACCAGCTGGGATAGGAGCCATTTGCAGGAGTTACTCGGTATGGTAGCGAAAGTGTTCTACAATGGCATGTTCGTCTTTGCCACTTGTCTCTGGATCACCTCAGGACGATGATACCACATATTTCTCCAGCTGCTACCATACAGTGTGATGCTTGCCAATTGGATAAGCACCATTGGTCCTCTTTTCCAGCTAGTGCCTCTCCTGAATGCTTAGCATTATTTCAGTTGTTGCATATGAACGGATGAGGACCAAGTAGAGTCCCAGACCGGATGAGACACCGGTACTACCTGGTTGTTGTAGATGATTTTTCTAGAGCCACATGGGTGTTTTTTGTTGAAGAGCAAGGCAGAGGTTGGAGGATATATAGAGACTCTTTTTCTAGAGATTAGCACACAGTATTCAACAACAGTGAAGATGGTGCAGACTGATAATGCTCGAGTTCTGCACTGCCAAACTTAAGGAGTTCTACAGGACCTGTGGGATTGTCCACCAGACCACTTGTCCTCACACTTAACAGCATAACAGAGTCGTAGAATGGAAGCACAGATACTTATTGGATGTTGCTCGTACATTATTAATTCATCACAATGTGCCACAGAGATATTGGGGGGACGCAGTTCTGACAGTGACTATCTCATCAACAGGATGCCCAGCTCAATTCTTCACGAGCAGATACTGGTTCTTTTTCTGCATCCAGATGATGAGTTTTTCATGTGTCTCCCAGGTCCTTTGGATGTGTTGCATTCGTCCATGTGTTGTCACATGGTCGTGACAAGCTGGCTCCTCGCTCTATCAAATGGGTATTTTTGGAGTACTCTAGGACACAGAAGGGGTACCGTTGCTATGATCCTCTGCAAAATAGACATTATGTTAACGCTGAGGTGACTTTTCACGATGATACATCATATTTCTCAGTCACTGGACAGAGGAGCTCTTGTGATGATGTTGCCTTTCTTCCCCTTCCTATTCCGTGTACAGAGACTCCGGTGTCTACTTCTCAGTCCAGACCCCCAGCTGATAAACAGATGAGCTCTTCCTCTTTGGATGACTTTGAGAGATTGCACGGGCCATTACACAAGGTTCAAAATGCCGATTTCGACGCCGTGCCGATGAAATTGTAGGTATGCATTTCGTGGGCATGCCGAAGGCATGCCGTGGAAATGCCCGTTTTTCGATGGCAGATTTCGACAATTTCGATGGCCCAAAAAATGACATTTTGAGGCACGCCGAGGGCATGCTGATGCATGTCGACAGAAATGACAAAAATGATTAAAATTTGAAAGACAACTAAATCAAAATATTAGAAACATATTTATAAGTTATTTGAGCCTATATGACAAAAAATCAATGTGTGTGTGTGACGCAATTCTCCTGTTGTGCCTACAAAGCCATCAAAGGGCATCTTCTCACACTTGCTTATCTTTCAAGATGGCAACAACTTACATCCTTCATCTACTACCTATGTGAAGAAGAGGATGAGTCCCATGCACACATCTTGTTCAAATGCCACTACGCTACCCATATATGGGAGTGTTGATGCCTCAAACTTGGTCTGCAACCCATGGGACCTCATTACCTTGACAAGGCATTGGAGGAAGCCTCCTCCTTCCTAAGGAAATCTCTTATTGGCATGTTCACCTATCAATCATTGGTGCAGACAATTTGGTGAGTCCGAAAGTCCAGGAACTCCTTGTGGGTGGAAGGCATTTGACCACACTTGGACCAAGCGTTCAAGAATTTGGAGCTTGACATGCATTTATCCCTTTGAGGTGTCCAACAAGACCATTTTTCTACATAGGGAAGTGACGCGCTGTTCAATTAGGGCCTTTGAATGTGCTAATCTTGTAATGCCCCCTTCATGGGTTTTTTTAGGGCGGTTGTTGGCTGTTGTAGTCCTAGGAGATGCCTCTCCCATTTTGCATCTTTCATGGGTTTTAATTAATAGAAATCCTACTTACCATGGGAAAAAAAAGGTGTTTGATGTTTTGTAAGGGTAGAATATGTGCTACTACTTAACATAAGTTTTAATCACTTTGGATCAATTTAACAAGTCTACCATCTCTATAAAATAGCTTTCACCATTTATTCACAAATAGAAAGCCACAATCGCACCAATCTATCCTTTCTCATAGGCCAACAAAAGTTATCCCACTTTCTAAGTCAGGTAGGTATACGATAAGACTACATAGAGGAAAGGTTCCCATGCAAGATTGAAAGAAAGGATTCAACTATGATCCCATTTTTATCGTCTCTTTTTCTCTTTTTTGTTGATAAATATCACATATATTCTCAAGGAAATTCTAAAGGATGTATTAAGAAAATTACACCAAAATCCTCTCTCCCCTCCTTTTTTTATCCCTCCACCTGCATACTTCAGCAATCCCTTCCCTATCCAACCAACAATTACATCACCCCTATCCTTCCCATTTCATCCTCTCCTTCACTTCACTTACCTTTCCCTCCAAAAATTCCCAATCCCCTCGTCTATTCACAGGCTTACTAGCGCAGACAAAAGCACTCGTTTCCGGGTTTAAGAGAACCTCTTTCCAATCAACGTAAAACTCGGTATCAGCATCGGCATCGGAGCGGAAGAGATGGCAGTGGCAGTCTGCAGCAAGCACACATCATCGACATCGGCATCGGCACGTCGGCATGCCTCCGGTATCGTCGGCATGCCGCCGGTATGGTCGGCATGCCGGCGAAACTCCTGACTTTCGACATTGCAACCATATCGGCATGGTCACCTCTCAAAACCGGCCTTGCCGTCGGCATTTAAATCAGTGCCATTACATACTTATCACAGGCATCACACTACTTTTCAGAGGCCTCCTCCCTCACCAGCAACTGATGGTTCACAGGTAGTTGAGAGGGTATAGGTTGGTTAGACCCGACTCCCCAAACAGTGCAGATCACCACAGTGGCGAGGCTCCTTCTACAACGACTCAAACAGAGGTACCAGATGATTCAGATCTCCTTATTGCCATTAAGAGGGCACCGCGCACCTGTAAGTCCACATACCGAGTCGCAGGTAGTTTGGCTACCGATGGTCTTGCTCCTTAGTTTGGCAGCTTCTATCAGGAACTTACAGCGTCACACATTCCGTCTACTTACCAACAGGCCATACTTGATCTAAAGTGGCATCAAGCCATAGAGGATGAGATGGCAGCACTTCGGAGTAGACAGGCTTGGGATCTCATCTCACTTCCTACTGGCGCACGACTGGTTGGCTCTTGATGGGTCTTTACCTTGAAACACAACCCTGATGGGTCTATTTCGAGGTATAAGGCCAAGCTAGTAGCAAAGGAGTTCACCCAGACATATGGGGTAAACTTCTTTGATACTTTCTCTCCTGTTGCGCGGCTTGCCACTGTCTGGATACTTATTTCTGTTGCTGCTCACATAGACTGGCCATTATACCAGCTGGATGTGAAGAACGTCTTTCTCTACGATGATCTTCAGGAGGAAGTTTACATGCAATAACCCCCGGGTTTCAAGGTTGAGGGGGAGTGTGTGTGCAAATTAAGGAAAGTAATCTATGGATTAAAGGAGAGCCCAAGAGCCTGATTTCAGAAGTTATCAGAGGTACTTCACCAGATTGGTTGGATGCGCTCTACTTCAAATTAGTCCTTATTTACTAAGAAGACTGACAGGGGGACTGTGGCATTCCTGATATATGTGGATGATCTTATCATCACTGGGGATGACAGAGATGGGATAGATGAAGTCAAGAGGCACTTATCAGAGAAGTTTGTCATGAAGGATCTGGGATAGTTGAGGTATTTCTTGGGGATTGAAGTTGCACATGGCAGGGATGGAGTAGTAATCTCTCAGAGGAACTATGCTCTTGATCTTCTTCAGGAAACCGGCATGTTAGAAGCAAAGGCTGCAAATATTCCCATGGAACCCAAGATCCATTTATATGATGAGAGATCTGAGATGGTTGACAGTAAAGCCTATAGGTAGCTGGTGGGTAAGCTCCTTTACCTCACCATCACTCGTCCAGACCTGTCTTTGTCTGTTGGTAGGCTTAGCCAGTTTATGGCTAAGCCAACTAGGCAGCACTGGGAGGCTACAATGCAGGTGCTTAAGTACGTAAAGAAAGCACCAGGACGAGGATTATTGTTCCGTAAGGGAACACCCATGGGGATTGTAGCATACTTTGATGCTAATTATGCTGGTTGTGCTGGGGACAGAAAATCTACTACAGGGTTTTACACATTTGTTGTAGGTAATCTGGTTACATGGAGTAAGAAGCAAGCAGTTGTATCTAGATCCAGTGTCGAGTCAGAGTACAAGGCCATGGCCAAAACAACCGCTGAGATAGTCTAGGTCAAGTCAGTTTTGTTAAATCTTCATGTTCCTCAGGATAGATCTATGGAGATGCGGTGTGATAACAGAGCAGCGACTTACATTGCTAATAACCCTATGTTCCATGAGAGGACAAAGCATGTTGAGATTGACTGCCACTATACTAGGGATCTCATTCAGCGTGAAACGCTACATACCACGAGTGTCACTTCTGAGGAGCAGGCAGCAGATGTCTTCATAAAGCCCTTGGCGAGATCTGCCTTTGAGGCATGTTGTTCCAAGTTGAGCATGATAGATATTCGTGCTCCAGCTTAAGGGAGGATATTAAAGATGATGATGCTATGTTTATTTTATGTCTTTATTTCTTATGGATCATGATGTTATTTTCCCACACCTCTTTTCTTTATAAAGAGGTGTAGGGCTCCCGTAATGAAATAACACATTCTTTTCTTCAACTACTCTATTAGCTACAACTTCCTTCCGGATTTCCGATCCAACCTGCATAGGACTCTTGCCGATGGAGATACCGTTAGGAGAGCTTTCATTCTTTGATGGTGCATCTAGCTAGAGCGTAATGGGGTGGTCTCCAAAGGAGAAAGGGCGTCTATTGGCAGAGTTTTAGTTCATTTTAATTTTCTCTGTACCACCTAATGCTTGAGCTCTTCTTTTCTTTATTGATACCGGGGGTTAACATTGCTTGTTAACCACCCTTTTTCCGTTTCCAAAAAAAAAATGCGATTCAGCAGTAGAATAGCATTGTGTGTAAGATCAGCGGTATTGAGAACAGAAATGAATGGTTCAGTTGAAGAAGCTGCAAAGAGAAGGGACCTTTAAAGTGGGGAGTGGAACAAAAGCAAGTAGAGATTATCTAGCAAAGCAAAATGGCATTCTAACTCAAAGTTGGAAACCTTGAATTGGAGGAGATGCTGTGGAAGCCAAAAATTGGGAATCTTTCATGGAATGCAAACAACCTCAAATCTGAAAGAATGGAACTTTAGGAATAGTAACTATTTTCATTGGCAAATTAAACCTCATGACAAGTAAGATACTCCAGCAATAAAGTATCACTAAAATTTTCAAGTAAAAATTTTGGATAGCAGGGAAGGGCTTTTTAGTTCTAACTCCTAAGAAATCCAAACTTAATATGATGAGTTATAGAAGGGTGTTTTCAGCCACATGTCAAACCCATGGGGTTGTCAATTTTTTTTTTGAAAAAGGGGTGGTTATCCCATAGATAACCACCCAAATTCATTCCACCTTAGAACAAAATTACATCAGGAATTACAAAATGGACCTCTAAAAACCAATCTGGGAGGAGATAGAGGATACAAAGTTCTCAACATAAGGCATCTCCCCCCTAAACACCACCCCATTCCTCCACAGCCACACTCCCCACAAAATAGCCAAGACCTTTGCCCAATCATACTTAGAGCGAAAGGTGAAGACTCTGCCACCTGTACTTCCCCTGCAAAAGGAAGACCAAAAGCTAGCGGCATCCTAGCGGGAGATCCAGCCAATCCCCATCTCCTGCCAAACCTGTGCTACAAATGGGTACTGAAGTAGAAGATGTTGCACATCCTCAACAGCCCCCCCACAAAGGGGGCACGCTAGATCGTCTGTCTGAGCTCATCTTGCTCTCCACTGCTTCGTCATGATCCTTCCTCTTCTCACCAACCAGGCAAAGATCTTCACTTTCAACGGGTATTTCGCCGTCCATATCAGTCTGCAATCCTGCATGATGTTAACATCCAAATCAGCCTCACCAATCCCCAACCTACAGTACACCTTTGCCACCGAGAAGTCTCCCTCATCCCAATAAAACCATCAAGGCCTTCACCCGACGCCCAACCCACCAACTCCTGCAACAGCCGCTTGAAGTCCTCACATCTCTAATCGGAAAGACCCCCCCCCGAAATATGGGGCATTAAGATCCATCCCAGCATTCTCCAACCTCTGTTGAAATATTCACCACACTACTCACTAAGCGAGGAAACCTCTTCCCTAGAGTAGAGTCGGCTCCCTGCCAGTCGTCCTGCCAAAAGCAGGAGTCTCCCACACCGAGCATCGAGTCAAAGAAGCCTCGCACTCTCACAACCACCGTCGCCAGGCCCCTAAGGAAGTGAGACACTCCAGGGGGAGGGGAGCAAAGAGGTCCCCACTACAGGAAATCGCCGTAGCATCGCCGCATAACATCTCCAAGAAGCCCCTTCTCATGCCCCACCAACCTCGCGATCCATTTCGTGAGAAGGCTGATGTTCGTTCTGTCCACATCTTTGACCCCAAGGCCTCCCCTTGTGTAGGCCTGCACATCTCCCATGCCACCAGCCTTTGCCCCTTGCCTGTCGCCCCTGCAGTAGACCAGAAGAAGTCTCTCATCAATCCCGAGACCTTCTCAATCTGGCGTGGCAACCGGAAGACCGACAAGAAGTAGGACGGTATGGAGGCCAGAATCGCCTTCACCAAGGTCAGTCGCCCGCCCCTAGACAAAAGTCTGGAAGACGACCCTACCAGCCTTCCCTCCATTCTTTCCAGCAACAAGAGCCAATCCTATAGCCTGAGACAACGGTCCGACAGAGGGAGGCCTAGATACACCAATGGCAAGGAACCCATCTCTGTCTCCAAAGCAGCACCCGCCCTCTCTACCTCCGTGGCGGACAAATTGACCGGAATGAAGTTTGATTTCTGATAGCTAATCCATAGCCCTGATGCCTTACCAAAGAGCTCCAATAGGATCCTCAACCTCCTTGCCTCCAACACGGTTCCTTCGACTAGGAAGAGTGTATCATCAGCGTACTGTAGGACCACCACCTCCCTGCCACCACCAAAGTCAAAGCCCCTAAACAGCCCCCTGCTGCAAGCTCTGTGTGCCGCCTGTGCAAGTGCGTCTGCTGCAAGAACAAAAAGCATGGCCGCAAGAGGGCACCCTTGTCTGACCCCTCTTCTAGGTTGGACCCAACTTCCCGAAGAGTTCCCATTGATAAGGACTGAAAAGGTTGTTATCGTCACACATCTCTTCATCCAATCAATCCAGATCGTAGGGAAACCCCTCCTCCGCAGAGACGCCCACAGGAAGTCCCACTGAACCAAGTCATGCGCTTTGCTGAAATTCACCTTCCATAAAAAAGCCTGCTACTCCCTTCTCCACGCCGCCAAGGCTTCCATCTCAATCACAAAACCATCCAGAATTCCTCTCCCTGGAACAAAAGCTGTCTGAACAGGGGAGACTAAATCCCCCAGAAGGCCCCTCAGTCTGTTAGCCAGGTCCTTAGCCACAATAAGGTAAACTGCATTAAACAGGGCGATCGGTCTAAAGTCCTGGATGGCCTCCGCCCCTTCCTTCTTAGGCAGCAGAAACAGGTAGTATCTATTTAGCTTCTCAAAACCTCTATTGCCGGATGCGAACTCCTCCACCACCCGCATCACATCTGCACCCACCAAAGGCCAGAACTCCCTGTATAAGAAGATAGGAAAGCCGTCTGGGCCAGGGCATCCCTCCGCATTGAAGCCCCACACTGCCTGCCTCACCTTCTCCTCTGAGAAGCCAGCCGTAAGATCCTTTGCCTGGTCCGTGATATGCTGCACATCCTCCCCCCTCCACCTCCAGCCCCCTTTGATCGTTTCCCAGTGAACTCTCTGAAATAATCTACCGCCGCCTACCCCACCTCCTCCTTGCCTGAGAAAGCATCCCCACCAATCACCATCTTATCTATCCACTTCCTCCTCCTAGCAAGGGCCACTTGGTGGAAGAACCTTGTATTGAAGTCCCCTTCCTTCAACCATCTCTGCCTGGATCTCACCTTCCATTCCATCTCCGTCCGTCTGTCTTCCTCCTGGATCACCTTCGACATCCTCGCCCTGATCTCCACATCCTCTGAAGAGATGGAAGCCCGATCCTCTTGTCTATCAATTATGTTAATCTCTGCCAAAGCCTCCTCCTTCCTGCCCCTGTTAGATGCCCTGATCTCCCTCCTAGCAAGCTTCAGATGGTCACGTAGCAAGGAGAGTTTCTTTGCTAGACAGAAGGTCGTCGAACCTTCCACCTCCATGGAGTTCCACTTCTCTACCAACGCCTTGAACCCCTCCTCCAGTAGCCACGACCTGTCAAATTTAAAATATATGCTAAATCGTGCCCCCTCATTCGGCCGCCACAATAGAGGAGTGTGATCCGAGAAAGGCCTCTCCAACCCACAGACATCTACCACAGGGAACGCCTCAATCAACTCCACATTGGATAGAAACCTGTCAATCCTGGACATCTTGCCATTGTTATTCCTCCATGTGTAAGCACAGGACGTAGGGGACCAGTCCACAAGACCATGAGTCTCAACAAAATCCACAAAAAGGTCCGACTCGGGGTCCTGCCCCCCCGTCCACCTAGTCTATCCTCCACCTTCAGCGTCACATTGAAGTCCCCTCCCAGCAACCAGGGACTCCCAATGGACTCTGCCGCCATCGCCGCGAGCTCCTCCCACATCACTCTCCTCACCTGGGCGTCCGTGGGACCGTATGCCCCTGTAACCTTCAACCTGGCACCTCCCACCTTCCTAACTATGCTCGCCGAAATGATATGCTCTCCATATCGAACGTCCTCCAAAGAGAAGACATCCTCCCTCCACCCAAGGATTTGCCCTCCTGACCTACTATTCGCGGCAAGAGCGCGAAATCCCTCCATCCAAGAGCCTCCGATCTCTCTTCAAGCTCGTCCCTCACAATCAACTAGCTTAGTTTCCTGCAACAGTACAATGTCCGCCCTTCACTGCCTGATGTACCTCCCCAAAATGGCCTCCTCAAAGGGTCATTAAGGCCTCGCACATTCTAGGTGATCACCCCATTCATCTAGGCGATGTGGCATACTCCTTTGTGGCCTGCCTAAAGCCACCGGCTTCCGTCGTCGTACGCACCTCCTCATCATCACCGTTCAGCACCTCTCTCGACATCGGGCTCTGCGGAGCTCTCCCACAACCATCCACCACCACCCATGGTGTTTGTCTGCCACGGAACGACCACCTCCTTCGATAGCGTAGACCACCACCGCACCCCTCGCCCACCAAGTGTGGTGTCTACCCTGCCAAAGAGATCTCCATGGGGTAACCCCCCACCGAGGAGTTCCCAGCCGGTTGCTGCTGCCGCAAGTGCGCCTCCAGCCGTTCCGAAGGTTCTTCTCGTTGGAGAACCACCTCGCCTATTGCCGCCAATGGAGTATCTTCGCCCATTGCCACCATCGATCGGGCCTCCCCTTGCAGGGGCCAGACCTCCTCATCTGCCCCGCGTAGCACCATCACTCGGCCAGCTCCCTCTTCTTGTTCCGAACTCGGTACCTCCTCCGGTGATCCCAGGGGCTATGCAAAGCAGCCGGAGGGGCCACTGCCCTCGAGAGTGACCTCAGGTCTCTATTGCTCCAAGGGCTGAACCTCTGTTTCGGACCCGAAGTGCAAATCTGGATCCGGATCCGCTCACCTTCGGTGCCCTGCACCCCATCAGGTGCCACGCACATGCTAGGGTTTAAAAACCCCTCGCCTCCGCATTCGAAGCACCAATTCACAGAAGCGTCTTTTGACCTTTTCGCTTCCGAGGCGCCCGCAGTCCTACGATCCTCGATTGTCCTCGAGATCTTCGCGGATCTCCTCGGGGTCGAGACCATGTTAAGGCCGTGATCCATGCATCTCTTGGGCTTCCCCTGTGTGGTCCTCGCGGATCCCTCGGGAGCCGAGTCCATGTCAGCACCCTCTCATCTCCTCGTGGCAGCCGCTCCCCGCCTCGCCTTCCCCAGCACCGAGCTCGTAGCTCCGGCCGCCACGGATGCGTGTCGCCGCCCTCCCCGAATTGAGCACTCCACCCAGGAGGAGCCTCCGAGCCGTAGCAAGATCTTGTTCATCGACTACACCCCGGCCTTCAACTCTACCAGCGTAACCACCAGGCCCTCCGCCAGCCTAAGCACCCCGCAACTTCTGACCCGAGCAAAAGGCGCCACGATCGCCTCCACCACCTCAACCAAGCACAGCCACCATAGGACTCCAACAATTGACTTGCCACAAATATACAGAGGGTCAAATAAATTCAAGTGCAATACAAAGGGATTTGTGTTTCTAGAGAGCTATTTAATTTTCCCCTTATCATTGTTCTTCTTCTTTGTTTCCTAGTAGTCTTGGATCTACTGCGTAATTTTTTCAGTCCAAATCCTAAACCTCCTCTTCATGTAATTAGGACTTCTAATGAAACTATGCAAATTCCCACCCCCCACAACCCTGCACAATGTATTTGTGTTTTAGGTGTTTTGTAACGAGGAAGAAGATTGGCTATGGTCATGAAGGAGGAAGTGTCTATTACCTAAACTAGTTACTACTTTGGCTCAGTCCACTCATTTCTCTTCCAGGTCTCTCAATCTCTTGCAATGGCATCTGTGGTTGAGGCAGCAACATTGGATTATTCCCCAACTTTTCTTGTCATCTATCTTTGTGTGCGAGGAATATCAGTTAGGAAAGTACCACGGAGGCCATTGTTTCTGCCAAGTTAAAGCCATAGCAATAGTAGTCCTTTTGATTTAGTTCATGTTCATGCACAGGGTCCAAATCGAGTACCAAAGTCATTGAGAGTATCACTGTTATCTTATGCTAATTGATGGTTTTAAAATGTTCTCATGGTTATTTTTGCTTCAAGATTGATCTCTATTTGACAATCCATTGAAAACTTATAAAAATAAAGGTTCAGCTTGGAGTTTAATCTGACATTCAAATTAAAGCCTTAAAACTCCGTATACATGCTTTATCAAAATATTTTGACTCTTTCTGAGTCCATCAAACTTTTTGTGCCTATACATCTCAATAGATCATCGTTCATGTAAGTGCTCCCCTCCTTGTTTGACTGATGTCATGCTAATTTCTTGTTATTAACTGAACACCATCTATTGTGTTTGATGAGCAAATTCTCTTCTGCATGTTTGGTTGATTTTTCTTCTGCTTTAATCAATTTTCTCTTTCCATGTAAAAACATGCAGAAACTGAAGATGTTGAATGCTGAGGATATTTCTCTTGATGATCTTCATATATGACGAGTTTGGGGCAACTCTATAAGAAACTATAGCTTCCCTTCGGCTTGGATCATTTGCAATGAAAATGCATTTCTACTGGCATGTGCTCCTCATTGCCTCAGGCAACAATGACAAGCTTGCAATTGGAGCACCGTTTTTGACGTATATATGGCGGTAAGCAGATCGAGATTACAGTGGAAACACTTCACACCAATCAATCCCTTCCATCTACAACCTCGCCCGTATAGTTTGTGTACATTTCATGTCTATGTAAGTTGTAAATTTTAAGGTGACGTATGCTGCAACGATTTTGTTGCTGACATCATATATTTACATTGTTCAAGTTGTAAGTTAGGAAGTCCTTAAAAGATTACAAGTTTGTCTCATCGACTTCCATCACAGAGGAGAGTGTATGGTCCAATTTATTGTTGATAAGCATCTTTCTCGCTCTCTTTCTCATTTTCTTTCTTCCTTGTCATCCTCTGAAAATCCCAGGGCTTTTGGATTTAGCATGTTTAACAATTTAGTCCATTTTAGACTGAATTTCTCATGTGGGTTGTGGTTCATTTTCCAGCTTAGATGCATAGCCAGAAAAAAAAAAAAAAAGGTGAAAAATGATCATCGTATGATTGGATCTCACAACCTGTGGGCTACACATAAATGGGAATTAGTGTATGGGTTACGGGGGTTAGGCAAGTTAAGGTGAATGGTGAAGAGCAGATGCCAAGGTTTATGAGAAATAAACGTTTCACATCTCTAACTCACTTAGTACATCACGACGTCAGCTTACTTCCCATTTGGACGAAACAATAACAAAAACAATCCTAAGATAAACAAAGTATAACTCTTTCTCTACTTAAAATACGTCGATTCATCAATTAGACTTGAATTAACTATTCATTTATGCATATCTTTTAGGATTAGTTTATTTCATAGGTTAAGAAAATAATGTTAAAAAGATATAAAATTGATATTAAATTTTACTTCTATTTACTTATAAAATAATGTTAACATCAATTTTTATGTACTTGATTTGATGTTAAGATGTAGCGGTAACTTTTGTAATATTTACTTGAATCAATGGTAACATTAATTTTTGTAGAGTGAAATTTAGGTTTGGGAAAATTGTAAAGTTAATACATATTTTATTAACATCAATTTTAAGAGATATTAATAAAATAAATGTTAATTTTTTAAAATAATTCTTAAAATTATAGGAATTAATCTCTCAAATAAATGAGAGTTAACACTACAAATTAAAAGTTAACTATCTAAGTAAACTAACTTTGAAGTTTGACACTTCCAAAAGCTTATGTCGCCAGAAAACCTAACCTGTGGGACACCCTTGGTACGTTCACACGAACTATTACCTGGGAGGCTAGACCATACAGCACCATAGCCAAAGGTCTCTGCTAATTGATGTCAATA
The DNA here is from genome assembly GCA_037157565.1 of Thalassia testudinum. Classification (NCBI taxonomy): domain Eukaryota; kingdom Viridiplantae; phylum Streptophyta; class Magnoliopsida; order Alismatales; family Hydrocharitaceae; genus Thalassia; species Thalassia testudinum. The sequence continues at coordinate 22,139,950 of JAZHRO010000013.1, forward strand.
ACATGATAATTAAGACTCCCAACTACCTGTCTATTTTTGAACCAGGCACTCCACCCTCCCATCTCCCCGTCATTGGCCTGTGTATTTAAGTCGTGTTTGACAGCAGGGTAAGTGTTATTTTGAGGTAAAATAATTAGTGATATTAGTAATTATTTATTTAATATTAAGATTCGGATATAAGTGGATTGATATAATATTATAAATATATTTTATCAGATATATTATATTAAAATAGATATATTTTAATATATATTGATATGATATAATAAGATAATACATATAGATGTTAATTGAAGTGATATATTTTTACCTCTCCCCTTATTTTGTTGGCAAAAAGGATCTTAAAGGACGGTTTTTAGGAGGATATCCAGGAGATAATAACAGGGAAGGGTGGTTTAAAATGCTACTGATGCAATGAGTATTGTGTGGTATTATGGGCATGCAGTTTATTCCAATGGATGCTTTTGCTATATGCGTAAAGCGGTAAAGATGCATTTATTTTTTCTTAATGTTTAGTATAAAAATTTCTTGTCATCTTGTCTTTGTCAATAGACCACCTTCCTAGTTTTCATACATATGTGGAAGGTACATGGATGCTCCGAATCGAAATTTACTAATGACCCTTCCCTTCATTTAAAGTGTCGCAAGGAGGGGGTCCTTTACTTGAAATATGACTCCAGATCCGAATCATCCAAGGTTTTCTATTTCACTTAATGAATCGAGTTGGACCTGTTCGGACTCAGGCCCGATAAGCCCAAGGTGGCTCGGGCTCAACTTTGGATGTGATAAATTTTAAATGGCCCTATTTAGGCTTCGCTCATTTGACCTCAAGCCTATTTACGAATCCACTGACTAATGAGTTCAAAATTTTGAGGCTCACTGTTGAATTTGATAAATAAAATATAAAGACTTAATAAATAAAGCACACTTAACAAATAAAATATAAAAAATAAAAATTTTTACGTTAAAGTAAACAGGCATAATTTGTGATATATCAGGTGTTAACACACCACAATCAATAAAAATATCATTGTGTGTTACGTCATAAGTATAATGTAATCAATAAGTCACAGCTCAATGATATCTTTAATTGATCCTTCAAAAGTCTAATATTCATCATAATTTGAAAATTACAATATAAGAATACTATAGACAACAAGTAGCCCGTCAATTTCATAGATCAAAATTTTAACATTCTAAAAAATTACTGGCACTCTTTCACCGGAGAAAGAGTGGTATCGTGGGGATGGAAGGGAAGAGGTTTCTAGGTGAGAGTGGGGTTTAGAAAAATTACATAGATATATCTATATTACTATATATTTATTTCATAATGTATTTTTGATGGTATCATAGAGGAGAAAGGAAGTGGAAAGAAGATGTACTGGATTTTGAGGAAATTTTATAAATATCCTTATACTTATATATATATAAATGTATAATTTTTTTTGTCTAATCAAATTCAAATTTGATTTGAACTGTGACTTGATAACTTATCCAACCCCAATTTTTATTTAAATTCAATTCAATAGCCCTTATTCAAACATGTGATCTTGTCTTTGTAAAACGAAAAATAAAAACGGTGCTTCCAAACAGCTGTAAAAGGAAATTTCTCTTGGTAGAAATTCCAACGTTCTTCTCTTTTTCTGACATTTTGACGAGCACTTGACCTTTTGTTTCACCGAGGAGGTAAATATAGTGGCGTGGAATTTTATCCCCAGCCGTACCGTCTTATATACCGGTGGGAATTTCTACCATTGAACTAACCCGTACGGGTAGAGTGGGGTGAGATCCTCTCCGTTACTTCGGGAGAATGGGATGCATAAAAGTGTGCATATTTTCATATATGTCAAGTATTTTTTTTTATCTAATGATACGATGATATTCTCATATTTTCATGTGCCATGCAATTTCACTCCAACCTCACAAATTGATGGAAGTGAGAGGCCCATCACTTATGCCTCAACTAATGTCAAAGAAATAAATAAGTATACATATTTTGTAACCGATAAAGTAAGAATGATGAGTTTAATGGATATATTTTAAATTTTTATTGATGAAAATTATTTTTTATAAATAAAAAATTATTTTTCAAAGAAAAAATTACTTTCTATAGATTAAAAATAACGTTTCAAGTGAAAATTTAATTTTTACTGATTTAAAAGTCAAAACACATCGATTTATTTTTATTTTCAATCGATATATTTTAATTTTAAATTGATTAAAAATTATTTGTAGTAGATATATTTTGATTTTAAATCGACATATTTAATTTTCAATTAATATATTTTTAATTAAATAATTTTAATTTTTAATTGATATATTTTACTTTTCTTTATTTATCTTTAAACAAAAATATAAGCGAGGATTCTATGTTGCACAATCCACTGCAACGTTCTGTACTCAATATTCAAAGATAATTATATCGGATGTACCATCTAATCTAATGGAGGGTTTCATGGATCTTGGAGGCACAATAATCACCATCGTCGTCGACGATGTATGTACCGAACTGCAAAGATATTTATAACTTTTTTTGTTTTTTTTTTTTTTTTTTTTTTTTTTTTTTTTGTAGATAATCGATGGATGGTAACATCGTTATACGTCAGAGTCGGCATTCTAATTTCCAAGCACATTCATGTGATATTTAAACCTTCCATCGTTTCCGAATGATGGCGGAAATCAACATGAAGCCATTATCACTGTCAAGAGTGAGTTACCATAACTGGTGAGACCCACGTACCCATCGAATTTAATTTCAAGAAGAAGAAGAAGGAAACCACCAAATGTGCCCAACTACCCCCTCATTTACTTCCCTGCATCTTTCCACAGCCTTCACATTTATTGGCACCTCCGCAATCAAATAGCAACAGTAATGTCTATGGCCAGTTAAAACAGACTGCATCTTCAATCCAACATGCCATCGTAGATATTTATATAGAAGGGTAATTTGCGTAGATATCCCTTTACCTATTTAATTGCATGCGTACTCCCCTTGAATTCCTCTGTTGTCGTGAACTAGCCAAAAAAAAGTTTGAGGAGAATGTTAATGCATGGATGACCTTTCCGCCATTTCGCACCTTTTAATAAAATAAGCCCATCACATCTCTGGCCTATTTGGTAAGTCAGGTTTCCATTTGACAACGTTAATGTCGAAGTAGATGGGAACCAGAATTATATCCTCAAATCTAAAATTGAGAAATTTCACCACCCTTGAATTATTCTGTTGCTATCATGACAACGACAATTCTCCTGTGGCTTCCCCCCTCAACCGTGAGTCCTAATTTTATTCACCGATGAAAAATCAAAGTCAAGGAGTAGCAACGTGAGTTTCTTTATTATTATTATTTTTTATAATGATTTTTCACCTTTGTAATTTAATTAGAGGTGATGATATTTTTTTATTTAAAAATGACGGTAGATCCCATTACATTACATGATATTAATTATATTATTATTTTTACGTGAAGATTATGCATGACATTATCACTTTTTTTTTTTTTTTTTACAATTTTGTCATCCACTTTCCCACAAAAATACCCCCCTCCCCTTCAAATATGCAATAATAAAATCTAAGGAAGCAACAACGGCGCACGGGGAGCGATACCATACGGTGCCTCTGCAACGGCGCCATATTTTGGCACCATCGAAGGATGCCACGATACACAAGAGGCATATCATCATCATCATCCGGAGGCCCCTTCGAAGTGGGGCAGATGCGTCCAAAGGCCTATTCCTTTGCGTGATCGACTTCCTCCACCATCCACCCGGTGGTTTAAGTTTGTCCTCTTTCGCAGCAAAAGGCTTTGGAAGCGCACCAAGAGATTGCACTTGATTTGATGAAGGCTCCCCCACCCTTCTGCATGCCTTTGGGAGAATAAAAATTGTGTATGCGTATGCGTACATGGGTGGGATATATATATCGGTCGATTTTATTTAAATTTGATTAGAAGAGGGACGTACGAGTCCATAAGCCACTGATCGATAGCTTATAAATAGCTAAGCTAGCTGATGGCCGGGTTAATTATCCATGAAAACCCCGGATAATCTCATTTAGCATCAAAGGGGATTAATCCACCTGGAGGATTATCGAGACATGGACGACATGAATGCATGTTGATCGTGTGTGTGTGTGTGTGTGTGTGTGTGTGTGTGTGTATATAAATAAAAGTCTAGACTCTGAGCCCAATCAATCAAGAAAGCTAAACTTATTTGACTTAATGGGCGTACATAAGCTTGGCAGGTCAACGACGACGACTTGAAATTTTTAAGCTCGACGTATTATTAGATGGTAGCCAGTCTTTAGATTCTTATATGTGGGCCTCTCGGGACAATTCGCTCCCCCAAGACCTAAACGATAGATTGACTTTGCTGTGACCCTTTCGAGTTCGTCCTATTAACGTGTAGAAGAGGTTATGGATAAAGTAAGTGTCCATTTAGGAACGAGATCTCTAAACTTAAGAAATTATATCCAGCATTTTTTTATTTATTTATTCAGTTTATATATTAAACAAACGTCTGGTTCAGGAGGAGATGAAATTGTAATAATAGTTATCATAAAATTTACTTTGAATTACATCGTAGAAGAGCACTCCACTATAGATAATTTTAGGGCACAAAAAATGTTGTTTCCCCTAAGCAAACGATTCATTAAGCTAAAAGGACTCTTCGGTGACTTGAAATTAATAAAATTAAAACAAACAAATTAAGATAAAATTAATGAAACCCTAACCACCCTTCTTTGCAGTTTTAGTGCATTTTCCAATGACCAGGTGTACTCGATGATCGGACGGTCAAAAGAACGGGAGACTTACTATTCCCCATTTTCCGTTAGTTTAAGTAGATTTAGGTTGAAAGGCTTCTCGATCGCTCGTATAAAGTTCACAAACCCAAGAAGTTCAGAGTACAAATTAAAGGGTACACGGCACATCTTTCCCATTTAAACATTACATATTATGAATAAAAATTAGCACTTAATCGACTTGAAGAGTTCCTAAACTTTGAAACATATTGACGTGGTGCTTCCAATGCAATGCTGACGATACACAAGGTAGCCTAACCAAAACAAGCCAAGTAGCTTGTCTGCACGAGGATGCTCCATCAACCCAGTTGCCTCGAACCTCAAGCAGTGCCATAACCCAATAGAGTAAAGGCCAAGTTGACATCATAAGAACTAATTAAGTGACAACATGAGAATTGAAGCACCGGCACGACTAGCAAGGTCATCTACCAATGATGATACTCCATAGGAAATAAATGTTGTTATAAAAGAGAATTTTATGTATCCAAAAAAGAGGAAAATAATCCATCCTGATGTACACATATAAATTTTCGGTGAATGGTTAAGGATTACATTTTCTTTCTAAACATATACACCAAAAATAAAGTTGAATTAGCAACTTATTATGTATTTATTATTTTCATGGACATATTTACGATACTTTTATCTCCTATATTTTCAACTGAGTTCCTTATGGTCGATCACACATATACTAATTACTCATTTGCTCTTAATACAAAAACACTAATTGATTTAATTTGATTACTCTTGAAAAGATTGAAGATTAGTGAGCGAGAAGCTAGGTTGCGAAAGAGCTATTTTATTCCATTGTAAACACTAGCACTATAGCAAAGAGATGCCGCAGAACATCCAATCCAAGATGAAGATATCAAGGCTTTGTCTATAGAAAATGCTTCGTGTACATCAAAGTGTACACAGAGTCTGACATGCATAACTCACTCTCTTATTAAAAATGGGAATCACTTGTTCAGATGGTATTATGTGTGTCTGAACGGTGTCATATTTTTTTTTAAGTGGGTGGTAGATTATGTAGCTAAAGTGATATCCTTTTATCGTTTGTTGATGCCAAGAAAGAAGATTTGCACTCATACCTTTATTAAACCATTAATGTCACATGTAAATATCATTTTCTACTCCTTAGCCAACCAAAGCACTCCTACTTATTCGTTTTGTGTTTAATTGTTGATTAGACTTGAGTCAGCTAGCAAGAGCAAACTTAGGTCGCCATTTCAAAGACTTAATTTCATCCAATTGTATCAGCCTTTACTAGTTCACCTATCAAAAAACCACCTCACGTCGATACCCACATAAATATCGCAAAATGATGCCCACATAAATAAAAGGACAATAGTTATCATACACTATATATGCCTCTAATCCCATCTCTTGTCCTCCTTTCCTAGCCATCAAAGGGGTGATTGATCTAAATCTTTGGGTCCCATTCTATCTACAAGTTATCGACATGCAAATGGATCCCCTACAGCAATACAACACTACTATACAATATCCCAGCTCTTTGATTAAGATTTAAGGGCCAAAACTTCCTCCTTATATTAAAAACATTAAAAGTTAAAAAATTTATTAAAAGTTATAGCTATTAAATCTTGATCCAAAGATCAGGATATAACACAGCAGTGCTATGCTACCTTATTAGAGAAGCCAAACCGATTTCAGAAGGATGCATAAGAGGGAGTACATGGTAAACATCTTCCCAAACAAATAGCGAACAAAGGAGGGGCGGGAAGGACAATCAACAAGGTCAAAAGAATCTTTATATACAAATTTGCAAATCAGGGAGGCCATGCATGCAAAATTCTCCAGATGCAGACACCGACGCTTTGAATGCGGCATTTAACCTCCAGCTCCCCACTCCCACTACCACACACAGCGGCAGCCTCCTCTCTCCCTTCTTCTTCAACACCCACCTCATCCCTCCCGCCTCCTTCACCTTCAACAACAATGGCCTCTCCTTCCTCCTCCTCTCCCTTCTGCTCCCCACCCTCCCACTTCACTCGATCCCCTCTCTTCACCCCCGTACGTACCCACATACTACGTCGGCGTTTCCACATATACACACATATGCACATATATCTGACCTCCCTTTCTTTGGCTTAATTCTCTCCTTCTGACAGATCCCCGAGCACGACGACATGGAAGAAGAAGAAGAAGAAGAAGAAGAGAAGCCCCCAAAAGTCCAAGCGCCACCGACGTCGACCCCAAAGGAGAAGCAGCAACCGTCGCCGTCCCCTTCCCGGGGGAGGGTAGCGGTCAACTGCTCCAACTGCCGCCCCTCCACCCGCGAGAAGAAGACCGGTAACACCACTGTCGTCCCACTGGACCACCCTTCCTCCTCCGCGAGTCCCCAAACCCCCGGTGTCCTCAAGTCCCTCCTCACCTCCCTCACCCTCAATCGCCGCAGCAGCACCACCACCACCACCAGCCCCAACGCCACGCCCTCCTCGTCCCCAGCGGGCGGTGACTGGAAGCGCGCGGCCTCCGTCCTCTCCCGCAAGCTCCTCGTCGCCACCCGCTCCCGCGACGCCGCCCTCCTCGAGTCCTCCTCCCTCCGCCGCTCCATGGCCGACCTCGAGCGCAAGCTCTCCCGCCTCGAGTCCCAGCACTGCTCCTCCCTCAACGACCACCACCACCACTATCCAGCAGCGCCCGTGGGACCCGCGCTGCCGGTGGAGGCGTTCCTGAGGACGGTGTCAGAGGCGAGGACGATGGTGAGGCACCTCGCGAGGTCGCTCTTCGGGGAGGTGCGGCGGGCCAGGGCGGCTGGCCGGATCGGGTCGCTGCTCCGATCCTGCGACGTGCTGTTCCCCCGTGCGGGCACGAGGGCCGCGCTTTTCCACGTGGAGGGGCTGCTGAGCGGGGCGTTCCACGAGGACTTCGAGACCTCCGTGTTCGAGCGAGACGCGGTTGAGCGGACGCTCGACCCGTTCGAAAGGGCCTGCGCGAACCGCGCCGCCTACGAGGCCCTCAAAGGGTTGACCTGGAAGGAGGTACGTTACGTTACGTTATCGTGATAAATATCCGTACGCCATTCGTTCGTTCGAAAAATTAATTGTATGCTAACTCCAAGTGTGCGTATATATATATATGCTAATTGATGGATGTTGCAGCTTTGATGTTAATGATGTATTGCTGTGGATCGATACTACATGAGTTGGATCGATGCTCTTTCTTTCGAAAAATTTAGAATAAAATGCAACGTCAAAGTGTATCTATGTATGTGTCATTCTAATATTTTGTCTTATGTGAAACTCCTTTCATAATGCGCATAGGGAAGTCTCAATATACAAAAGATAAAAGTCACGTACCTTAGGGGCATGTACAAGTAATTAATTAAGGGTTTTGTGCGCGTAAACATTTTTTCTCCTTAAAAGTTAGTGTTAGCATGCCCCCTTGATTCTTCTTCCATTTCACCTCACCGCTCACCGTTGGATGGTCATGAATTAATACGTATACTCCTCGTGTGGTCCATTTTCCAATAGAATTTAATTAGTAATTTTGCCTGACATGTTCTAGGCATCCAGCACATTGCCATGAATCACACATACGTACGTCATGTACATTCTTGTAATTACCAGACTGCACGAAAATGATAAGTTTCCCCCTATCTAATTTTGCTGTTACCGGTTGTATCCCAATAGTAAAATGTACGAATTTTTGTCCGTACACGTAATTGGTATATCCTCAGAACGAGCCTGATCCGGCCGGTCTAATTAACCATCTACGGCAGGTGCTGAGCAAGGGGACGCGCCACTACAGCGAGGCGCTTAGCGGGTTCTGCGACCGGAAGATGAGCAAGGTCGTGGAGATGCTCGGGTGGGCCCGCGCGTGGCCCGAGCCGCTCCTCCAGGCCTTCTTCGGTGCCGCCAAGGCGGTCTGGCTGGTCCACCTCCTGGCCTGGTCGGTCCACCCGGCCATCCCGCCCTTCCGGGTCGGCTCGGGCGCCCGCTTCGACCCGGGGTACATGGAGGACGTCGACGGGCCTGGGGACGGCTCGACCGGGTCGGTCCAGATGATGGTGGCCCCGGGGTTCTACGTCTACAGCAGCGTGATAAAGTGCAAGGTGCTGTGCGCGCGCAGCGACGATGGCAGCGGAGAGTCACGTGAGGGGAGCGGTGGCACTCACGTGGAGCAGCAACAACGCGGGGTGCGTGAGCTGAGTAGTTTGGCTTGACCTCTGCGTGGGGGTGCGTGAGTTTGCGCGTGTAAATTCGCGGCACTTAATGGTGGAGGGGGTGGGGCGGTGTTGGATTGCGTGTCAGAGTCAGAGATAGAGGGTATCTATCGGGTGGGTGGGAAAGGGTGAGGAGGTGGGGTTGATCTGATCCTAAGCTCTAACCTCTACCTCATCGAGGTATGCAGTTGTGTACGTATAATATCTCGGGGACCAAAGATGTAAGAGCACGGTTCTATATGTGTACTTTGGTAATTATGCGGGAATCATTACTCAAGAAAAAATTTTAAAAAAATTGTGGGAATATTTGCATGGCACACTACTTAAATTATTGAAACAAAAAATGGAAAATCTGAACCCTTCTTGCTATGGTTTTGTGTGAAGGAACTTGGTTTATGGGAATGGGTCGGGTTTGGTTCGGGCCAGGGCCTTGACTCGTCGAGGCTGTCTCAATTGAAAAATGTATGGACAAGTAAGATTAAATCTTGCATGCAGCGGTTCTTATGTTGTAATTGCCATACATGTACATAAATCACGTGTTTGTATTGAAGTGAAATTTTACATGCTCTTCCCGAGTGATCAGTGCCTTTCTTGGTAGATCTTGTTAGGTTTAAATTAAGAAAAAAAAAAAATCAATCATGAAGAGTAAAGCAAATTACAAGGCAAGTACATTTGGTAATCCAATTTTACCTATAAGGTATATGTTTGGGGAGAATAAGATAATTCTTAGAAATTTCATTATGGTAATCTTATTACAAGAAAATTTCCTCTATCTATTAATGCATGTGATCCCTATGATTAGGATCGTAGCTTATTTATGAGTGGACTTGTAACATTCGAAACCTCGTGATTATTAGATTCTCAGATCATGGACATTGTAAGTTGAAGCCTGGTCATTGATCATTGATCGTTATATGACACATAAGCCATGTTCACTCGGACTCTTTAATTATCGTAATTGACGTCATTTGATCGATTAATGATGTGCTCAGTCAAGTATGGTAGTTGGTTGGGCATACTACGTGTTGGCCACATTTGCCAAGCTTATTAGTTGTCTAAGCTAAAGATCTCTTCTAGCGGATCAAATTCGCTAGAACTGGCAGAAGAATGCAAGCATTTCATCCTCTTATTGTCTGCTTTTATTAATCAAACAGGCGATGGCTCATTTGACAAGTTTACTCGCCTACTCTTGTAGTTAGGTTTTTATCCGATTAGAAGTTGGTGTTTATGATTATGTGTTGAGCCCATTTAAACGGTCTTTATTATTTTTAACTTACTAGACTTATTAAGTTTAGTTAAGATTTTTTTCCCTTGTCGCCAACTTTATTAACAAACACACTTTTAAAAAATTTAAAAGTTAGTGGATGTCATTGTTATGACTCGATCCCAGATTCCTATAGGATCCGAGATCGATCCGCCTCAACTAATCTCAAGACTTAGTTATCTAACAAGAAATAACCAAAAGTAAAAAATATTCCACAACTACAAGTACAATGTAACCAAGCAGAAAATAATACAAAGACAGTAAAGGGTAAAAGAATGAAATGTCTCATAATAGTACAGGTCATCACAACTACAATAGCAAAAAGTAAAGTAAAAATATAACAGAAATAGTATTACATGTAATAAATACTCACTACCACAACAAAAGAACGTACTAGAACAGAAAATGTCAACAGCTAAGGCTGGGCTCAATTGAGCCTAGTTCCCTCTGCAACCGGTGGTACTGGTTGCTCAACTCCCTGACCTAAACAAAGTTATAAATTTCATAGTCAGCTAACACTGAGTAGAGTGGTACTAAACTATTTACATGCAATTAACTTAAGACAAGCAACTAATTTACTATTCAGTTCTATTTAGTTCAATTAAGTGGTTCTAATTTGTTTATTCTTTTAAGAATCTGGTCATTTCTTGATATTGATTGTCCTTCAAGAGGACAATCTTGATTGCAGCCTTTCCCATGATGTAGGATGTACACATGGTGCTCTCCTATCTGAGAGAGTCCCCCATGGTAGTCCTACACCCAGTCAACCACCCCAAGGTCACGGTTGCGACGTAGCGGTGACTACAGCACACATGATAAGCGCACGAGTAGCTACCCTACACTAGCACGCGATTAGTCGTTTCCGCTAACAGATATGTCTAAAGGTACAGTATGGAACAGCACAGGGTCTTACCCTCTCAGAACAGGGGTCTCACCCCTCAAAACAGAATAAGGGTCCCGTCCCTCCACAGTCCGCGTACCCTCATCCGACTATCTCAGTTTGCCCAATGGGCCTAACAAGAGTCGGTGTAAGGTGGCTAGTTCTAACCTCAGGCCCCGTGAGGCGGCTGGCTCTCTCCCTACACTACGTAGCTCACCACGGTACCACGTATACGAGGGCCAAACAGAAGTCGGTGTAGAGTGGCTAGTCCTAATCCCGAGTCTCAACCCAAAGGGGCGGCTAGCTCCTCTCTACACTAAAGGGACAGTTGCTCTCCTTGGTACCAAGTATACAAGGGTCAGCTCACTTCCCGTCTACTGACAAGGTTTTTTCTGTATACAGGAGTTCTGCTCCTAGTTTCCTTATTTCATTTCATTTCTCAACGTGCATAATTCGTTGTTCATCTTCTGATTCTCATTCATATAACAGGCATCTCAAATTTTTACAATTGAAGGAGCATCATGTCAAGTATTTAACAATTACTAGCAATTAGGGTTACAATGCATCTCAAGTAAATAGTTTAGCTTAAGCAATATTCGTTCGTTTCTACCACAGGGATTTCACATCCTAGGGTTCAAACAAGTTATTCTAACATGCACTTCATTATTTAAATCTTAATATTGAAGCAACTACTCTACCAGGAAACACGAGAGGAATGGGGGCTAGAACTACAGATTATATCGTCTCCGCCGACCCCGAACACGCTACAGGCTGATGACCTGTACCAGTGACTAAGTCACATCAAACGAATTCAAAAAAGTATATACTCGACACCAACACGTAGAGAAACTCAAGCGGAAAATAACGATATTTCGTTGGCGAAAATTCAATTCCATTTGGGCCCTAAATGGCTCAAAAATGCACATGCTGTCTAAATCAGACGTCTGTGACTAAACTCAGATGTCTTAAACGAGTTCAGAACCTCACCTTGCTTCCCTGCGGCTTCCTCGGACATTTGAACCCCTCTGCAACCGTCTGAGGGTGATCCCAGACGTCGGATACTCCCTCTGGTCGTCTGAGGGTGCCGTCAAACGTCCGGTACCGTCTCCAGACGTCCTAAGGTACCTCGAAGAGCGTGCTTGCGCACCTTTCCGAGGCTTGTACCTGCGTACGCACTCTCGGGTTAAAACCTTCAACAGCACAACGTTACGTACGTAACGTACGCCCATGCATGTGCATTCAGGACGCTTACCTCGACACTCCGCAAATTTTCAGACGTCCGATGCCAATCCCGAACGTCCGCTGCTGCTCCAGACATCTGATATTGGAAAAATCCAGTATCCAGGAACTCATCACACGATCCTGCTTCTCGTAGGCCTCTGCCTACAGCGCCTCAGCAGCTGCAGGAGATCAAGGACCCTCCTCCAACGTCCTCCTCTCTCGCAAGCTCCTTCTCGAGTTCCCGCGGCTGCACTCCAGCCGCGGCTCCTCCCTCTCGCACGAGCTCCCTCGAGGGAGCGAGGTCTCTCCTCTCTCACGTCCTCGCTCTTGAGCTCCTCAGAGCTCCCGCGGCTCCCGGCCACACTCCTCTCTCCCTCGTCCACACTCCCTCTTTCCTTCGCTCACACTCTCACCCTCTCTCCTCCTCGTCCTGTCCGTCTCCTTCCTCTCCACTCGCTGTGGCAGGGGGTGAGGAAGAAGATGGCTGCCGGCAAGGGAGGAAGGAGATGAAGGTGGTGGTGTGGAGAAGAAATGGAGAGGGTGGAGGGGGGTTTTAAAGAGTGGGTTAGGGTTTGGAGCGGGGGGAAAAGTGTGCGTGTGTGTGTGCGTGAGTGTGGTGAGGGAGAGGAGAGAGAGGGAAAAATAGCGCGACACCCCCTCGCATCCCCCTCCTTTCCCACAAAGCTCACACACTCAACTCAAAGGAGAGAGGGGGAAAGATGCTCTCCCTTCATAGGAGGAACTCCAAAACATGCCTCAAAAATAGCTAAAAGTAAAGGAACAAAAAAGAAGTGCCCTACATATTATTTCGATGCAGGAAGACCTGCACCACGCACAAGATATGACTAAGTGTCGTCGACGTTGTCAACAATCCATGCTAACAAGTGCGAAGCGATCGAAATGAGGTCGTCCTTCCACCCGATCGTGTGAGTTCGTCTTCAAACGTGGTCCCGTCATCAAAAGCAACGCTGATCAACGCAGAGAATGCAAATGTAAAGCGGATATGAGGATCGGCTTCTTGCAGGGGACCCCAACCAACTAGAGGAATCGACAACAACACACACAACGAAACGACAACCACGACCATGAGCACAGGCGAGCTAGAGATCTGACAGCAACCGTAACTCGGTGGTGGCCAGACATAGCCACCGCAAAAACGGCAACCACAATATGAAGACTCTCAAACAGCTACCACTGCGATCACACAACAACCTCGATCCAGAGCGCGACCGCACGTAGCTGCTAACGTCAGACCATTGCTCCCATCAACTCATGGTCAAGGGAGGTCACGAGGGAGGTTGATGTCTCAACACTCACATCGGAAGGAGGGGGGAAGGGGGCAGATCAGTTGAACGTGAGGGAAGAGGAGTTCCGATAGACACGCGATCGACCAGAGCCCCAGCAGCAACGATAGGGTTTACTATAGGGGAAAGGGGCTTTCACATGGTAGGGTTTTGCGATGGGAAGGTTGGGAACTCACTGTTGAAGCATCCACTCAACTGGCTCTTAGTTGAAAAGGACTTAAAACATTGTGTACCTGCTCGACCTGCATTTAAGTCCAGACTCATCTCCCAATGAGGAATACTCCATATAAAATCAAGCTCATCAAATTTTGGGTATATTTTATAAAGTGAAAAAAGAATCTGCAAATGAGATGCACGAAAGGACGTCTATTTTCTAGGTCTATGCTTTGATAGCTCTATGTCACCGGTGGAAGGAACTACGAATTAATGTGCATGAGCTTTAATTTAACTACACACATTACAAATGCAACGCTTGCCCGCATGTTTAATACTCCGTTTATACTGTAGAAAGCCAACAACATTCCAAACTATCCTTTCGTCTATTCAAAATAAATTACATCGTTCATGGTCGCAGATGTTACCGCATTGAAATCATCTAGAGATATGTCACATTGGCCATTTTTTAGAAAAATAAAATAACATAAAAAAGATAAACCGACCCAAAAATAAAATACAGGCCATGGTCTCATTGGTTAAAACTCGAAGTGGCCAGCTGGTCATCCACTAGCATGCACGTTCGACCGAGGTGGTGTAGTGGACGTTGTGGCTGCAAAATCCCAACGCCGTGGAGATCACCACATGCACGGTCAATTTTGTGCCGGTGCACCTTCATTAATTAATGATCATTGACGTTGGAAATTCCCTTGTTGGCCACACAATGATATCCTCCTGACCCACCCGAGTATCTCAGTTGATGAGATGTCACTTTAGCGAGAGATACACGCTCGAATTCTTAAACATTACGTGAAGAAGTGAGAGGAAGTAGAATAACCTCATTTGTCTCTCTTAAAAAGAGGGTTATTATCTTAAATGTATAACCTGACTTGAGATAGCCAGAACCAAGATTGTCGGTGAAAGCTTTGACCCCACCTCTGGCGGAAGGCTCAGAAACTTATCCAACTTTTCAGAGAATGTGGGTGCCAGAAACTTTGATCGAGAGAAATAAAGTCAAAAAAAGAAAAGGTTATGCTAATTAACAGAAGCCAAGCTGTGATATCTGATTCTCAAAGAAATGAAAAGGTAAAAAGGGGGATGACCGTTCCTCCTCCGAAGACCCCCCCACCCAAATCAATCCACACCATTACCAAATTGGATTTCGGGTGTCAAAAATCGGATTCTCTCTGTCGTATGAAAATATATTCCCTTTATAGATTTTGGATGCCAAACAATTTTGGATGTCGACGGGATTGCTTTTCTATTGCGGTTGAAGGACAGGGAAGCATGTGATTGAAGTGGGAACGATGTTTCAGAAGTTGCAAAATGCTGGCAGTTGCGGGTGGTTGGTGATAAATAATAATTAATGGGTGAAAGGACATGAACGTAGAGTAGTTGGGAAAGCCAAGACGCAATATAACCCGTAGGTATCCCGCTTCAATTAAACGAAGCCACGGGATGGAAACATAAAAAATTGGCCACACCAATGATCGATCTATCGCAACGGAGAAAATTATTAATCATTACGATAATATTTTTCATATATTTCGTACGAAGGCACACATATTTGGGAGCTGAGTCGTATTTGCCAGTCATGCATATTGGATCATACCATATTCATATCTTATGCAAAGCCCACAACCGTCCATCTTCATCAATCCTTGATCGTGGATCCATCTAAGACGTAATTAATTTGTTGTCCACCAAAATGAAAAAGGATTTTGATTAATTAGAATTGTTACGTTAAGTACAAGAAATTGTATCTTTTTAATGGAAAAAGGTATCAAAAAAAGCTCTGGCGCGACAAAGGCTGGCGAGCTCGCCTTGATGTGTGAACCGACAAAAATCGAATAAAAAATTTAGGCTCCAGACCCCTACCAAGTTTGACGACAGCTTGGATTCAACGTATAACATGTAAACGTACAATTAAGCGGGCTTTTATTTATTCCTGGTCACGTGTTCGCGGGAGACTGACTAGAAGTTTGATCGACCAATTACTCGCGGTGCAGTCCTTCCTATGGGGTATCTATGTATACTTGATGGAAATTTCTTCCCTATGCAAAATGGCAAGGCGCTGATTAAACGGCCCACATGTGGTCCACGTGAAAGCCGATGGTCAGACGATGGTATGGAAACTCAAAACGGGAATAAGCAAGATCGCTATCAAAGACAGAAGGTTTCAATCTGCTGCAACTGGATGTGCAACTCTCTTTACAGGTTAAGGCCGACCACATATTGGATCCCAATGAAAATTTGTTCATCAAATGGTGATGGTATTAATTTTTGCCTTCTCAAGTCACTTAATGTACTCTCGTTGCGGATCCGAGCATCTTCTTTTCCCCCTCATATTTTGAGTTTGTAAATCCTTTAGGTACCATTTGATAAAGTGAATAAGTTTGTGTAATAAGTTGAAGGAGTGGAATAAATGGTGGAATACGTGAGTTAATCTATTTGGACGTTTTAGCAGGTTAAAGTTATTCTATAGAGAGGATAGAATAACTTTATGTCTGGTTAAGTCAACTTAATTCGGCATAAATAGGAGGCAGGTTAAATACTTAACCCACTAACCAAATACAGCCTTTCTGATTAGTTAATACCTTCTCAAGAAAAATGCTATAACTTCAAAGTCTAATCAAAGGAAGATCACAAAAGCATTAATACTGTTTCTTCAGTGAAATTATTGGAAAAGTTTAACCCCTCTTGCCTACCAGGATATGGTCAAACGATGAGTACTCTTAACTTTGGTAAGAGAAATTCAAGTTCAATTCTTCATCCTTGTATTACCTAGAGGATTGATGTGTAATGAATGACTAATTCCTCCCTCAATTACTTAAATGAAATTCCAGGCCACCAAAAAAAAAAAAGAATGAAAAACCCTCTTCGATGAAAACAGAATCAAGAGTAAGAAAAGGAGAAGGAGACATCATTTGTGTACACCTTGCACGTCATGTCATTCATGCACCAATCATGCCGTGTCATTCATGCACCAATCAACTACGGACACCACTTAAGCTTCTAGCATCAATGCTATGATAATATGTAGCATTGTTATAGCACATATAAGATAATACGTGTATGATTCTATAGCTTCATTGCTATAGCACTCAAAATACAGTACTTTTGAGATTCTATGACATTTTTGTCTAACATTTAATTGTGAGATTCTATAACAGTAATAGTCTAATACTAATGTTATAGCTCTTCATAATTTTTTTTCCATTGTCACCCATGCAACTCCTCCTTTGTGCATCCTCGTCATTCCCCCTCCGTACATTCTTCTTCTCCTCCTCTATCGTTTTTCCCTACCCTTTGCTTCCTTTTATCCATTGCCTAATCCCTTCCACTCAACAAAGTTTTAGGCTTCACCAAGGATTGGCACTACATACCTTGTCACTTGCAATTTTCGTTATACTCCATTTATCCTCCTCTTCAAGCACCTCTTCCTCTGCATCTTCACTCAACATCTAGGGATAATGGATGTATATGAAGAAATGCATTTGTGAATGAGTTTCTTAATTTGTTTGTTTGGAAAAGTTCTACTACCATGTCATTGATTCCTTATAATGTCATGGTATTGTTGCTAGAGAGTGTATGAAGGACTAGTGTACCAAGTGAGTTGACCCCCACCTTGTGAGGTTAACCCCTATTTATTTAAGGGATTAACCTATAATTTGAAACTTATGTTATGAGAAGAAAAGCCTTGTCATTCTAATATTTATTACAAGTGCTCCTATGGAACTCATCTATAGTGCATCTCCTCTCCACATAGCTCTTGGTACGCACCTTTACAACTTCTCATATCCTCTTACATATATCCTTCATCAAATGACATCTCTAATCACATTATTGTTGAACACAAGGTAGTACTTATTTAGTTAAACAAAAATAGTCATTAATCCAAGAAGTACAAGAATGGGAATTAGCATCAATTCCATGTTCGAAAATCTAGATTTTTTTAATACACAAGTCATTAGCTACAAAACCTTACTTCAAGACTCATGTTATATTTCATAGGAGAATGACCCTCCAAATTTAAAGAAAGACTCTTTCACCTCTCTCATAGGCCTTAAAGTTTCCTCCCCTTGCAACAGTTGTTACAACTATAAGAATTTTTTAATAAAGCCTCAAAATGTAATGCCTTTGCACTAAGGATCCCTTCCCTCTCCCTATTCTCTCTCCTTTATATAACATTGGTTTGGAGGTGGTCTCATGGCCTTTCCCTCTCTTCCTCCTTCTCTTTCTATGAGTGTATTATTTTATGTAGAAAACTTTCCTAGTTCCTACTAAATTCTACTCAACTACTTAGTATTTAATCACTTTAGTGTCTTATTTTGATTTGGTGAATAAATTATCACTTAATTATTTTCAATCTTTAGGTCACGATGGAACATCAAAATCTAACAAAAGATCGAGAAGATAGGTTCATAGAAAAGGAGATTAGCAAATTAAGAAAAAGAAGGGTCACACAAGTCCTTGACATACTAGCAAAGACATTTATGAGCTTCATGTATAAGAAGCAAGATGATCAAGCATGAAATATTCTAGACTTTACTATAGTGGGATGAAGGGTAGAAGAGACTCAAAAGCCTCTAAAATTATCTATTACATTGTTTGGAGGCTTACTAACGAAAGAGAAAGATCCAAGTATATTTATTTTTATTTAATTTCTAAATTAATTACATGTTGTGGAAAGAGTGCTTCTATGACTACCTAATATCGAAAATACTCCTCCATATCACCCAAATCTCCACCTATGCCCTCACACATGTGGTGCCATCTTCATGCCTTGCCCTCTTTATCACACATCCACACACATGCACACATACAAATGCATACATACAAACATGCACCACACACACACACATTTGAATGCATACACACATGCCCTCATTCTCCTCCCAATATGCCTCCACTGGCCTCGATCCATCATCAAAAAGCACTTAGATGACCTTTCTCTCAAACCTCATGTTGCTCCACCGAAGCATCCATGGCACTTCTTGAAGGGGAGAATTGCAAGTCAAAGAAAATGGACTTAAAAAAAAAAAAATCAACCAAATACAAGTGTTAATGGGTCCTCTCTAACACGTTGCCGGGGGGGAATTTGGGCCCTAGGTTTCATTGCACGAAAACTAAGGTAGCGTTTGGCTGTGGGATAAGAGATGGGATAGAGTTTAAGAGGCGGGATGGGATAAGAATAGTACGGGTTCCAAGAAGTTCACCCTTCCCACATATATTCTCTCTTTCCATCACATCAAAATTCACTAATACTCTCTTTTTCACATATAACTCAAAAAACACTACCAAATAATTAAAATCCATCACATCAAAACCAACTAACTCTCTCATCTCTCACAAAACCAACATACCAATTATTACAATTCCATCAACCAAATCCTTCTATACTTATTCTACTTCTATTTTATCTCGATAAAACACTATCTCCCTATCAAACGTAGTCTAAAAAAATCAAATTGAAACTCATAAAATATTAACTTCAAGAAAACAAAATCAAAAGAAAAAATGAGCCTAATATTAACTTTTAAAAGAAGAAAAGGAAAAAGAAATGCACCTCAAATAAAATGAATCGAAAATAACTTTTAAGGGATGAAAAATAGATCTAATAGTATGTGTAATAATTGATTTGCTGTAAATTAATATTTAATGACACAATATATTACACTTAGTACATTACATATTTATAAAATTTAATATGCAATCACAAAACATTTGTCATTTAAAAAATTATCAAATACCTTTTCTTTAGCTATCCGAAGACATAAAAATCATTTACTAATAATAACTATGCTAAAAAATAGGAGTCATTTTTCATATTTCCATTGTTATCACCATCATGCATTTGTTACCCTCCTTGCAGTGAGTTCAGCTATGCTCACTCCAAAAGTGCAAAAAAAAACAAAATGAGAGGATCTATTTCATAAGTCAAATCCATACACTGTAAGGTAAAGAGATCCAACGACCTCATCCAACGCTCCGCGATCTCGCTGGGGGGCCCACGAGGACGCTCTCCTCTCCCGCGCACAATCTTGGGCCACGACGAGCACCCCCCCTCCTCCCGACCCCCTTCTCCATCGCGACCCTCAAACCCTAATCCCTCTCTTCTTCCATCCCGCAGTTCCCCACTACACACCCGCGTCGAATCGATCGAGCACGCGATCGACATCTCGATCCTCCCCTCGCCCCCTTCCCCCCATATGCGAAAGCCCCGATCTTCTCCACTCCCCCCGCAGAGGCCATGGCGTGGGACGCCTTCCGGTTCTGCTCCGCGCTCCGGTGCTTGGGATCCGTCATGATCCTCCTCGTCCTCGCCATCGTCGCCATCACCTACTACGCCGTCGTCGTCGCCTGCTACGGCCCCGTCCTGTGCTCCGGCGTGGAGAGCCCCCAGGCGGCTCTCGGGGCCGTCGTCGTCTTGGTGGTCTTCCATGCCTTGGTGAACCCCCTGTTTCCGCTCTGGATTCCTCCTTCTCCTGCTCTGTTGTGTGATGGATTGGTTATTGCTTGTTGGCTTAAGATGTTGTGGATGTAAGATCTAAACACGTGGCGGTAGACGGCTCGATTGCGGACGATCGGTGAGCGTGTAGCTTGTGATTGATGATAGTAGGAAGAAACGGTTTTGGTGGGGTTATGAAGGGTGTTGGAAGTAAAGACCCGAGTTCGATTGAGAAAAACTGAAGTCAGTGGTTTTCTGGGTTTGACCCCGGTGGACTGGAGGGACAGGTGGAAATTGCGTAAGCCCGAGTTGAGAGGGGTGGTAGTGTGTTTCAGGTGAATTCTTTTGGAGGTCATGAAGGATGTGGACAATAAGAACAAGGAAACAGAGGAGTTGTGCCAATAACAGAACAGTCTTTTGTTTTTCTTCTTATTCTTATGTGGAATTTATATGAGGAGGTGGAGACATGGTTGTCATTGTAAGTCCATAAACACCTAATGAAGATATGGCAAGGAAACAAAGTAGCCCTATGCCAAATTTAACACTGTCATACCATAATCAGAAGGTATGATGGCTTGAGAAACCGAGCTTAACAGAAGTTTGAAGACCAGGGTCACTCTGCAAAGGGAGAAGTTTGCCCTGCGTAGTGGAGTGGGATCTTGAAACTCTCTTTTGAATCATCTGGTGAAGGTTGAGATAATCTGAACACCTAACTACATCGGGGTCCTTTCAATGTTGCATAAAGGCCAACGCTTTACTTTGAGAAGTGGTGGAATGATTCCAAATATCTTGGTACTTTCTAATGCAACTAACTCTTCGTTGTGACCTAGAGATATAATAATATGGTAACCAACATAACGATGGTTATGAGTCTTATGACCCGGTAACAATCATTTCAAGTGTTTGCAGTTGATTACAGATCAACTGACACACGTCGGTTTTTAGCTGATGACTGGTTGCCTGCCAAGAGCCAATGTGAAGCTTGAATGGATATCCTAGTGAATAGTCATCTTGTTGGAGGTTTGGGTCATCTTTTGATGTAATCCATTATGTATCCTGTTTACTTTTGAACAAAAATGGGAATGGTATGGCCCCTGGGTAGCCTGTCTTTTACACTTTCAAAAAAAGGTTCTTGGGTTAAGCAAGAAAATGTGGTAGTGGACCCAGGATTTTGGTAAGCAGTGGCTTTGAGGAGTGTGAGAGGCTGTGAGGTTTGAGTTTTCAATTTGAGGTTTAGATTAGTCCTTGCTCAAGTTATGGTCAATCTCCATTAATTTCCTATGATTATAAGCCACCTTTATGAATTTTGCTGTCATGTATTAAAAAGTGTACACCTATCATTAGTTAATTTCTACTACTTAGGCTGATAGGTTCAAATAAACTTGAGAATACTCATTCAAAAAATAAACTTGAAAATAAATATTGGACCGTGCATTTTTTGGTAATGCAAAAAGTCTAAATTTCAGGTTTCATCTGAAATATCCAACAATGAATGGCTGCATGCAGTGGAGACTGGCCAAATGGGTAAGAAATCTTGATTATGTATCTTGGGTCAATTGAGTACTTCATTGGACATGCAGCTTTTGTCATGAGTGATTATGCTCAGAAATCCCCAATTATAGCCACTCTTTTTTCTGTAAACAACCATGGAAAGGAGAAGCAGCCCTGGTTAGACAACAAAGTTGCAAAGATAAAGGGAGAGATAAGGGACCTTACGAGAATATGCATCTTTATTTGGGTCTGATATATAGCTAAATTTGAGGTTGAGGCTAGAAGATTCCGATAAAAGTTGAGCAAAAAAAAAAAAAAAAAACTGCCAGGGCTCAAAGCTTACAATTACATTCTTCTCGGCAGGAATGACTTCCACTAAAGAACATTCTACTGGTAAATTTCCTTCGGCAAACATCCTAGTCTGGACCAGATACTCTATATGTAGATGTGGTTGCATTAATTTTTCTCTTTGGCCATTTTGTCCAGGTCCCCACTCTTTTAGAAGATCTTTCATAGGAAATTCTGATTTTTATTATACCTTATAGCCATTTTGTAATATTTTTTTGTAAGATGTGAGAGCTCTAGCTTAATCTCAAGCCCATTATATTTAGTAGTATGCTATATACTAGGAAATGTGTGGATTGGATCATAGCATTTTTATTTGAAATGGGTGGTTGAAAAATATGATTCACTTTGAGATCCTACGTATTAAGTAATACTTATGTATGAATATCGCTATTTTTGCAAATGTAGCATGGCCCTATCCTGTTCTGAGTAACTTCATATTGTCTTTTATCTACGATATATACTGTCAATTTTATCATAATAAGATTGCAAGAATCTGTGTGAAGTAAGTTGGTACCATATCTGCACCCTTGACTTTATATCTTGTGATTTTTTTTCTGTATTTTTATTGCATTGTAAAACATTTCACATAATCACTTGAAGTTGAAAAGTCATTTTTGCTATAAGAAGAAGTTGGATCCAAACTTGTCCATCTTGCGTAAATATGATTTGATGGGTTCATCGTCTGAGTTTTACTTGGAACCAGGAATCATGCTTGATTGTTCGTTATTTTGTTGCACTGATTCACTTGGGGGGCAGATTTTAGATTTTGGCATGATCCATGGTGCTTCCATGAGATGTATCCTGGCCTTTTCTCTCTAGCTTCAAACAACGATGTGGTCCTTTGTGACATTTGGAACAAACCAATGGTTGTAGGGGTAAGAAGTTGGATGCCTATGGTTGGGGTAGCTTTGTCTGAGGCATGGTTTGATAAGGTCACGCAACTTCATGAAGACATCTATAATATGGCACCTACAATGAGAGTGGAGGATGGGTAGGAATTGAAGACAGTGAGTTCATGGTAAAAAAGGCCTATGAAGATTTGAGGACCCAGTTTATCAAACGTAATGAAAATTTCTTCAAAGATTGTAGGCTATTTGGGGCCAAAGGCACCTCTTAAGATTTGGTTCTTTGCTTGGGAGCTGTGATGAAAAAGACTTGTAACCAAAGAGAGGAGGTGGTATTAGGATCCAACTTCAGATGCTACTTGTGTGCTGTGTATTGGAGAGATGGGAATAGGACATCTTTTCTTAAGATGCACCTTTACTTGGAGAGTTTGGACAGAAATGGGGTTGGCTTGGGTGGACCGCACTTCTTTTGATGGCCTTTGGCACTGCTATAGGAGACATGCTTCTTTGGGTATGAACCAATTTAGTGCAAGAAGGAGGGAGCTACACTGTTGGCCTGCCTTATGGGTGATTTGGTCGGGAAAGAAATAGGATGGCTTTTTGAGAGTTCAAGAGCATATGTAGAGAGATGATTTTTTTCACCAAGGCTCTAATTGAGTAGTGAAGGTGTCTTGATGTAATTTTTATATAATCCCATTCTTAGTTTAATGAATCAGGAAGACTACTCTAGGCTTCTTTTCACTTCTCCAAAAAAGGGAAATTTTCACCTTTAAAAAAAGAGAGGGAATTTCCCCTTATTTAAGCATCATGATTTTCCAATCTGATTTTCGCCACAGTCCTATTGTATGCATAACTGGCTTCATGTGTTATTAGGTTCCCAAACACATGTAATTATTAATGGGCAATCCTTTGTACTTACATGCATAAGCTATTAGTTCAACTAGCTTTGGGCTTTATCTCTCATATCTAACAAGGTAATCTTTGTCAACTGTGTCTATGTGATATCATCATTCTTTACCTGTAGGCTTCAAAGTGGCATCTTGCTTTTTAGGTCCAATAGGATGTCACTTATCACATACCATATGTTTTTTTGCAAGAATAATGGAAGATTTGTAAATGATACCTACGTTATTTAGTGTGTAGTTTAAGCTTCTGGACCATTCTTTGGCACTAAATCATGGTGCTCATGTTTTGCTCATGCAGTTGGTGATGCTTCTTTGGAGCTACTTTTCTGTTGTTGTGACAGACCCTGGAGGGATTCCACCAGACTGGAAGCCTACTCTAGATGAGGAAAATGGGGAGCTTCTTTCATTAATGCCCTCAGATTCTGATAGCCCAATTCTAAGTTTGCAGCAGTCTATTGCGCTTTCTGACCAGGCATATATAGGAATAGGTCCCTGCCGAAAATGCAACCTGCTAAGACCACCTCGATGCCACCATTGTTGGATTTGTAAGTGTAGTTTATGATAAGTAAGATGTGTGAACTATGCTAAAGGAATCACTCAATTTCTCCTGAAATTCATGTCTATAGGTGGAAGATGTATTTTGAGAATGGACCATCATTGTATATGGGTTGTAAATTGTGTTGGGGCTAGAAACTACAAGTTTTTCCTTCTTTTTGTGGTAAGTAAAATTTGCTATGCTTTTGTTTGTGTTCATAATTCTTGTTATTTCATGTTGTTGGGATTCTTTTGCTACTTGCATAGGCACAAAATGTTAGAAGCACAAACTGTCAGTATTTCATTATATAATACGATGAATATGGCTACCTGTTGGTGTAGTAGTACACTTATGATTTATGATAAAACTTTGTTTACATAATATACCCACAGAAGTAAATATGATGCCAATTTTTAGCATGCGAGGATGTATTAATCTCATGTGAGTGTCCTTTTTCTGAACAAAATGCTATGTCCTTTCAAGAAAAATGAAAAAGAAAATGCTAAGCAGCTTCTTGTAGGTGTATTTATCTGATTTGATGCATGAAGATGGCTAGCAATAAATTTTTATGGTATTTTTGTGCTCATTGACTTGTGGCAATTCTCCAAGTCCAAGGGTTTTGTATGGTGGGATAGATGCTCTTAGAGTATCAGTTTAGTTAGAGTCTAGTTATCTTAGGATTAAGTTTGTTAGAGAATTCGCTATGTAATTTTATATTTCTAGTAGGTCTCTTTATATAATATTTCATTCCCACCTATCTATTTAGGAGAGGTTAGGGTTGCATTTTCTAATAACATAGTTTATTTTCTCCAACATGGCATCAAAGCAGCAGTTCGAGGTTGGTGTTCAATATGCATTTGACTCCTCTCTTTTTTCTTTCTTCCACCATAAAAAAACAAAAAAAAATTCAATACCTTAACTAAGAAGGCTTCTACGAGCCACAAGTGGTGTCACCAGGTGTCGTGGCCATCGACAGCTCTCCTCCTCCTCAAGCAACCCCTCCAAGGCCCTCCTACTCCCTCATCTCTCGATAGAGGTCTTGATAGACCTCTTCTTCTCACTACATTGCCTTGGGTATCAGGTAGGAGGCATCACTGGTGCCACCAGCGATGCCTAGGGTTCCAGTGTTGCACCTTTAATGCGCCACCCAGCCTTATAGGGCAATTTGGTGGCTAAGCATTGTCATCATCTTCCCAACTACGTTGCCTAGAGGGCTCTCTCCAACCCAGATCATTGCCCAAGATATTGTAGCGGTACTCTAGGCCGCTGCCTCCAACCAACAAGGGTTCAACGACCCTTTTCCCAGTCGAGTGATGCCCCGATGATGATACTTAGGCCAAAATAGTGTCTATCTAGTTCTGGACCAAATTTGGTTCTTTTATTGTTAAAGGCCTTGTAGTCGAGTTCATGTGATTCGATTGTTCTTCTCTTTGATACGGTTCATGTGATTTGGATCCTTAAGTTACCATATCAAATCTGGTGACCTTTGGTGGTCTCCTGTGGCACAGGTTTTGCCTATGCACATGATCTAAATCTGGTTTATCTCATCCCTGTGTACATATTGCATGCTTCTATGGGCAAAAATGCACATACCTGACTGTGTATTCTTCTTGTATTCGCATGGAGGACCTAGATTCCACTACTGTGGCTATTAAGTTCAAGATCTCGGCCTTCATTTTGGTTTAGAGGATGACAATCAAGTTGACTAGATTCATTTTGCATATTTGTTGAAGGACAAGAGAAGTTGTACATACTAACAAATAGGGCTACTGAACCCAAAGATGCTGCTAAGTACAAGTGAGAGAATGACAACTATTTGGTCATGAATTGGTTGATGAACATCGACCCTATTACTGCCTTCAACATATTGTATAAGACAACGGAGATCTGGGAGACTCTAGAGAAGAGGCACTCCCTGTAGACGAGCTACTTCTATCATGCAGACCAAGGTTCGAAATGTCGATTTTTGACGTCGTGCTGATGAAATTCTAAGTGTGCATTTCGTAGGCATGCCGTGGAAATACCCGTTTTTTGATGGCTAGGCCGAGGACATGTCGAGGAAATATCAAGAGCATGCCGACAAAAAATCACATAAATACTTAAAATGATGTCAAAAAATGCTCAAACTTTGTGTGTGTGTGTGTGGTTTCCCTCCCGAACACTCATTTCCAGGTTTCCCTCCCCAACAAATTTTCTTCCCACCTGCATTTCCAGCAGTTCAAATCTCCCTCCACCTCCGCATATGGCGGCATGCTGGCCATACCGTTGGTATGCCGACGAAATGGTCGACATGCCGCCAGCATCCCCGCATTTCGACGCCATATGCATGTTGGCAAGGACAATTTTCAAAACTAGCCTTGTCGGCAGCAGGCCGTTGGCATTTGAATCACCGGTGTAGACATCTACAGGCGTATATGGAATACCAATCAAGGTGACATGCCTTTGGTTGCATATTTCATTACTTTAGAGGGTCTATTTGAGGAGTTAGTCATATTTTAGCTTGCATGTTGTGAGAAATAGGTTATTAAGCGTGTAGAGTGGCAGGCATACTTTTCTAGATGGCTTAGCACCACGGTATCAGTTTGCTAGAGATCAGATTCTATCTTTCGACACCATGCCTAATTTAGAGATTGTATACAGTTGTCTCCAAAAGATAAATGTGTTCATACACCAGTTGTTGCTCCTACTACTATGTTTGACACCTTTGCCTTGTTGCTTTTAGAGGGAGAAGTGATTGTTTTGGCAGTTGTGGATGAGACCGTTGTATCTACTCCTACAGTCATTATAAAAAAACAAATCATGCTTCTGGTAGGTGTTGGGACAAGTTCGACAAGTCCACTTGGGTGAATTAGACTTCTATTGCCAAATCTCGTGTTACTGAGATTGCAACAACCTAGTCTTCTCAACCATTTACTGCAGGTGAGTTAGATCATCTGAGACATTTACTAAGGAGTGAGCCCTCCTCTTCTGCTATTGTTGCCACAACTTTTTCGGCCAATATTACTGCTACTACTTTTGACCGGATTATTGCATGTGGAGCATCCGATCCTATTACTGCCCATCATGATAATGGTGATGATTGGTGGGGGTTCTAAGCGAGGGTCTTTATCTCCCACTCTTGACTACCTAACTACTGTTGTTGCTTGAGAATGTTTTCCCATCTACTATTGCTGCTACTCCTACAACCTACTATTGTCTGCTACTATTGCTACATTTGCTATAGCTTACTACTATCTACTATTGCTGCCTTTACTACAGTCTACTATTGTTTACTATTGTTACTATTGATATAGCCATACTATTGTCGTTTATGGCTGCTACTTCTGCTACAGTCTTTTATCGTTTGTTATTGCTATTACTTCTGTTGCTACTATTGCCTATCTATTACAATTGCTACTACTGTCTACTGTAGTTGCTATGTTTGCTACAACCTACTACTGTCTACCACTGTTGCTCCTGCTACTATCTACTGTTGTCTACTATTATAGCTATACTACTATCGTTTATGGCTGCTACTTCTGCTACAATCTTCTATTGTTTGTTACTACTACTAGTGTTTTTATTATTGCCTGTCTATTGTAGTTGCTACTTTTGCTACAGTTGCCACCTGCTCCTTTGATCCGTTGCCTGCTCCTCTGGATGTTTACATTAGGGTGTAGTTCACTTTTGTTTCTTGTTCCAACTTGGGGGGAGTGTTAGAGTGTCTAGCTATCTAACGATTAAGTCTGTTAAAGAGTTAGTTATGTACTCTTATATTTCTAGGATTTTTTATGTAATTTTTCTTTCCCACCTTTCTATTTAAGAGAGGTCAGGGTTACGTTTTCCAATAACATAGTTCATTTTCTCCCGCAGATGTTATACCAAGTAATGTAGAATAGTTTTGCTTTCTTTTACTTTAAAGGGGGAGTTGTTTAACTGTCAAGATTTATTATTTAACCATTTGAATTATGTCGGTAAAACTTTAAAAACAAGGTTTGTTCTCAATTTCTGTCTGCCCTATGTTTGCTCTGTGGATGTTTTAAAACCATTAGCTTGTAGTTCATTCAAAGGAAACATATGTAGCAATATTGTTGAAGGTATGCACTGTTTTGAGATAGCTTCTCAAGGAGAAAGGTATTTTATTTTTGAAAAAAAATCTTCAAAAGCTAAATGGCCCCTATTTAAGTGTGCGTCCTTTAACTTTCTTGGCATGTTGTTCTCTTTCCATATATCCCTAGGCATCGTGAGCATATTTTGGGTGATAACTACATTATTGCAGATTCACAATTACTCAAAAGTAGATTTTTTTTTTTTGTTATGCTTTCCTTCCTTCCTTGTTATGGGAGGTTCCTTGTTTCTATTTGTACTGTTCACTACAGCCTTTTGGATCCTTCCATTTCTTTTGATTTTGGATATGGTTTCTTGTCTCGGGAAAGTTGGATGTCTATTTAGTGTAGCTTGGTAAATCCCAGGTCCTCTATCCATTCACCTGTTTTTTCTGCAGTTCTACACTTTCCTAGAGTCAACCCTTGTTACTTTGTCACTACTGCCACAATTTATTGCTTTCTTCAGTGAAGACAGAACAATTACAGGAACTCCAACAGAACTTGCAGCTACTTTCATCGCATTCAGTAGGTCTCCAGCTTTACAAAGTTGCAAACAACTAATGGCTGTAAGCCTGTAATTTAGATGGGCATCCTGACTTGCTTTGTTTCTGCAGCATTGAATATTGCATTTGCTTTGAGTCTCCTTGGCCTTCTGATAATGCATTGTTCCTTGGTCTCTCACAATGTTACAACCATTGAGGCAAGTATTTTTCTCTTACATTTTCGAGCTTCATCTCAAAGATTCAAAACCTCAAGTGCTCCTGCATTCAGGTGTACGAGAAGAAAATGGCCCCTAGCTGGCCGTTTGATCTTGGCCGCAAAAAGAACTTTGAACAGGTCAGTGCTGACCATCGGAAGCACGTTCAGATTAGCATAATGCTCTTGAATTTTGATATACTTTTAAATATGGGTACATATATAGGTCTTTGGGACTGTCAAGAAGTACTGGTTCCTTCCTCTTTATTGCGAGGATGATACAAGGAAGATATACCGGCCCTCTGCGGTCTTCAGTATCCATTAAAACTTGAAAGTAGCTCCGAGGTATCTTGCTGAGGTATTCTGATGGAGGTTCACAGATATCCATGATAAAACTATGAAAGATTACCAGATTTGTGAAAAGAAAATAATAAATGATGCCCACGACCCAGAGATATTGCATGCATCGTCAGTGAAATTCAGTATTCTGGTCAATGTGGTGCGTATTGGCAGTTAATCAGCTGATTTCATTGTGCAAGCACAGTTGAAGAACACTTGGTAGCGAGCTACAAAGACTGCACGTGAAGGTTATCAGATGAAGTAAAATATGTCATTCTGTAGGATACAGAGAGCAATACAATATATGCGATTAACAGCTTGGCACGTTTTCGCTTGCAATTATTACGTTTCTTTGTAGAACACAATTCTTTTGCTGTATAGCATTTGTACCTGTTTGGTTTTGCACCATACCTGTTAGGAAGAATACGTCTACAAAGAAAAAGAGCTACACTTCATTCTCAACTTCATGTCTTAGGACAAGAATCACCATGTGCTGAAGGATTTGGTGGGCTACTCGTGAGCCTGATTTGGAAGGTAGGGAATTTTTGCTAGCTCTTAGTTAAGAATCCCTGGCCATTTCCTAAACCGGCCTATTCTTTCATATCACCGGTTGAGCTTGGAATTGTTCAATTACTGGAGATCAGCAGGTCCATAGGGGATGCGAGAACTTCTCTTCCTGGTGGCGAAATGATGATGGTTGAAGGTATGGGGAAGAGAGAAACTAACTTCGTAGCATGACACTGATGACAACCATTCTATGGGATAGGCGTTAAGTTGGAAAGAAAAGTGATAAGGGTGCCCTTGTTGGATGCTCCCTGATTGTCCCTCCACCCTCTCACAATGATGGTTCACGTTCTCAACCCCATCCTCCCATATCATAAGGCCGTGGTTGTCGTGATTTTAAAATGTGATTTTATCTTACGTGACAGTAGTTATTACTATAGTATATAAATAGTATATAAATTTTATTTCCCATAGATTACATCACTATTATTTATCTTACGTTCGTTCACATTTATCGTATCTATCTTTTACTAATTCACTTTCACTATAAATAAAAATAAAAATTAATAATAACATATTAATTTATCTATCACATTTATTAATTTTTTTCTTATTCATCTACTTATTTTTCTTTAAAATTTTTTAAATTTTACCTAATTTTAAACTTTATATAACTGTCAAACGAAACCTAAAAGTGCAAGGAAAGAAAAGCATAACGAGACAACATAAAGGTACAGGAACAAAAGCTTGTAGTATGTACCTTTTTCCGAATCGGAAAGTGCTTCGATGCATGACCGCTTGTATGATTCTCGATCGATTAGTATTACATACAAAAATTATAAAATAAAAGTGTCTCTTTGTTGCGCCATCAAACGATGGTATAAGAATGTGTGTGTAAGTCTTGCTGTTGCACAAAAATGTTCGTCAGCAACAAAACGTCTTTTGGAGGGAAGAATAAGCAGCAAAGTGTCGCAGGGTAGTGAGGTGACATTTGAGATGGTAATGTGGTACGGTACGGTTTACGAGGAATAAGTGAGGGATAGGTGACTTTTTCCATTGGAATTGAGATAGGTGTCCAATTAAAAAATGAAGTTGAACGTGAAATTATGTTTAGGAAATCAGATAAAATTATGGTTTCGTTAATTATATCTTATGACCCGTTGAAATAAATAAAGATATACTTAACATCATGTCAAGGAACAGATAAGGAGGTTGGGTTTATTCCACCTCACACGCGAAATGACTTTAACCTAGAATAAGGATGCTTATTTTAGTTCAACATAAGTGTTTCCAAGCAAGGGATATACGTGTTTATTCCTCAAAACAAATGGTTTGGACATTCCTCCTTGTAAACCCTCTTCTTTTTATGATTGACTCTATTCAATGTTTTTAGTAGTTAATCATTTAAAATGCACATCCTTACACATCTCTTCATGCACCATCCATTTGGTAATGCCATGCCAATCTTAAGTATGTGGTAAAATTAATGCTATGGGGATTAGGCAAGTGTTGAGGTTATATAGCATTGGTGCTATAACATTAGTTCTATACGCATAAATGCTATAACATTGATTCTATGGGATTATATAATGCTGGTGCTACGTATATGAGTGTTGATCTATCAGTTTAGAACTTGTGGCAGCATTTCATTGGATTCCACGTTTACAAAATCATTTCAATTGAGGTGTGCTTAAGAAACCTTGATTTGGCCTTTGATGGCCTTAGTTAGGTTAGCAACGAGTTTCAACATCCTCCATCAACCCCTAGGAAACCTCGATGGGTCATAAACAACTTTCAAGTTGCCTCAAAGCCTCGAAGGGGGCTATTGGAATGAATGGAGAGGCTGAAGAGGTTAAGAAATATTTATAGAAGTGGAGTTAACACATGATTCCTCCATTCGGGTGGCTGTGAAAGTTGAGCTTGCCACTTGCAAGTAGTTGGCTATGAAAACACTTTAGCTACCAATGAAAGGCCTCATTCTATAATCTAACTTATTTTAATTGTAATATTTGCGTATGATATTTGATTGGTTCCACTCTATTTCCTATGTGTTCATTCCTCAAATGTATCTAGTGAATTGGATTGACATGTTAATAGTTAGATTTCAATTGAGTCATCTTGGGCTCTTAAAGGGTGAACTGTTTAAATTAACCAATTTATTTAACTTAGTCCAATATTTGTCTCTTGTCTTTAATCTTTAATCACTCTTAAGGCATGTTCCAAGTTTCCTGAATGAAACACCTCTTATTGAATTAATTCATGTTTAGTTTTCTTGAGTATTACAATTAGGTATATCAAAAACCTTTCATACCCTAAGATTGAAAATTTGAGGAAAAAAAAAGCCAACTTTCTAGAGTATTACAATTAGCCAACTTTCTCACACATTGAGTATAGGATGAAAATTTTTGAAAAAAGAGAGGAGAAAAGTAAACCAATCCAATCATCCTTTCACACCCTAAGACTGGGAGAACATCCTTTCTTATGATCAAATCTAGCTAATAGGTTGAGCCTCTACCCTCCTAATTCACCAATGAGCCAAGCTTGGATCCATAAGATCATGTATCGATTCAGATGGCCTGCCGTACAATTTGGCCTATTCTTTTCAATAGGTTAGACTTATACTTTGATTTTATTACCTGACTTGATCCAATTTAACAATGATTTAGACAAAAGTTTATGCATGTGTGTGTACATACTCACATATTGAACGTGTAAAATATTCGTTATTATCATATGAAGTTCATTTCTTTTAATCTAGAAGTTTCAAAGATCCCAATATTATTATATTATATAAAAAATACAGGGAAAATTATGTTGGCTCAATTTAAGTTGACATGCGTTTAGATGAGATATCCTGATCAAAAGGATAACCATCATACTACATCATATTAACATCAACATATTTAAAATATATTACTTTAATATAATATATCTAACATACATTCTTCATGTCACTCACTCTATTGTTAGAATGTAGGTATGGTTATTTAATATGATGTTATTAGCATCGTAAAGTATATAGTGTAAGTGATACCTACAAGCGAATCTATATAGTTTATCAAAATTTATTAACTTAGCCTAAATCAAATTTTAACTTGTTAGTTTTAGGTCAAGGGTCGAACTTAGGGAGGCGGGTTTAGAATTAATTAGTTTCTATGCAATTCCTAAAATTGCATCAATTCCTTTCGATTATTGTATCTTTTATTTTTCTTGATTAAATTTTTTTTGATATTCTTGTCCTTGATGTACACCCTCAACAAATGGTCCTTGGCTACAGGCAAAAAATTGATCCTTGACTATTCGTCAAAAATCAAGTTCAAAATGGATCTTGCTACATATGAGATCGTGTAGCTGTAAAGATAAGAGTTATCTTTTCTATTTTAGATTTTTTTGGTCTTTTCTTTATCAATAAAATAAAAGACAAGGAAAAGAAATGTGAAAAGATATTACGAAATGGAAAGGAATGGAAAACTTAGCTTATTTATAGATATGTATATATATATATGATATAGGTATATGGTATAGGTATATATATATAATTATATAATAAATAATAAGGTGGAGGATTGAATCAAAGATTCAATGGAATGCAGCATTACGTTAGGTTAACCATCATCTAGAAAGGTGATGTGGAGTAGACGTGTGGGTGGAATGCTTTGATGTGCGCAAATATCGTGAATGGTATGCAACTGGTGCGTACACACATGTGATAAAATGCATGGTAAATGGATAGGTGTGCGATATTGTGAATAGGAGGATGTATTAGTGGATGTGTGTAGGAGAGAATGTGTGTGTGGGCGCGTGTGAGCGTGTGTATGTAAATATGTATGTGGGTGTGTCTGTGTCTATGAGTGGGTGTGAGTAGCCCATGGGGACTCGAATTTGCCCAAAGGTCTCTATAGCAATAGGATTTTGACATGAGCTAAGAAACCTGAGCTCCTCCCGTTCGGGAGGATTTTGCATTTCCTCCAAGGTTTTCCTAATACTTCAATATGTTCGGTGTATAATGCCATTTGGGCTTGGAGGTAGGTTAAGGGGTTAACGGTTCCACCACCACCTGGTGGATTAGCAAGGGGACGATTTCCTCCCTCGGGATTTGGGGGTGGGCAAGCATCCATGTTTCCGGAGGAGAAGGACGATTCACTAGATTCTACCCTCCTAGGTTTATCAAACAATTCAAACAGTTCAGGGCTTTGTGACCTCCTCTCAAACATGCCCTGTCGAAAGAAGAATTGGGGTGATGAGAAGAGAAACGGGGATGAGAGAAATGACGCCGAATAGGTACACTTGACAATAAATCAATCCAATCAAGGTCCTAACCTTTAAATGTGACCTAAGACCTAAAGATCTAAGTTATCTATTATCACAACTTACGGAACCGAATACAAGCACTGCGGAACCACCGGGTCAGATTGAAAGGCCGTTTGCCTTAGTCTAAGACACCCGATAACACACAAGAACTCGCACCAGCATGTAAATGCTACACGTAGGTAGTTAGACCTCCAAACTTTAATGGGGTCAAGTTACTACCAATTTTAAATTTAGAGGCTTAGGATACAAATGCTTTGGAATATGAAGGGCGTTGTATACGGGTAATTCCCAAGTATGTTGATTTATGAGTGTGTAAAATAAGCATGCAACGGGGAACTCTCCCCGAATTGAAGTTTTAGATGGTTAATGCTTTTAAAATTCTACTTTCAAGTAGTATGGATTTTATGATTCCAATGAATTACCAATTCAACCAATCTCCAGATTTTTAAGAATACAAGTTCTTTGTGCCCAAACAATCCTCCTTCAATTTGAGTTGGTTAATGTATGCTACAATGCAATGGCCCCCCTAAATGGATATTTCTAGGTGTGGATGCACGAATCACTTTTAATTCAATGTGAATGCGAGTCAAATACTTCAATTCAAGTGCTCACAATCACTATAATGGAAAACCACACAAGGCCCAACCACCAAGATATGAAAAATGAAAATGCATATGCTGGGGTTAAAATTTGGAATCAAATTAGAGACAAATATAAGGTTATGGTGGGGTTGGAGTTAACTTGATTCCAAGACTCCCCAACCAAAATGTGGATCCCAAATGCGAATAAATGACGCGAAGAGGTGTAACAACCAATCAATTTTACTTTGCCTCAAAGCAAAGTTCGCGTCGCGAAATATCAAAGAATCAAAATTCTTATATTTTTCGTACGCAAGTGTGAGAAATCAAGGCCGATGGAATTGATAAAAGAATTAAATGGTGGATTTTAATCTGTTCGCCCCAAAAATCCCAAGAATAATTTTTTTGAGTTTTTGATTTTTGAATTCTTTTATCTTTAATGTGACAAGAGAACCTAAATTGCTAAGAAGAATGACACCTACCTCCTCAGCAACGTGTGCGAAGGTTCAAGCGACGCCGACGACTTCACGCTCTCGCTCCCGCCTTAGACTTGCCCACGTCTCCAACCTCCTTTACGTGTCTCCTCCTTGCAATTGGTTCACCTGCACAAAAACAAACAAAGACACTCATGAAGAGATGGGTGGGAGAAGAGATAATCAGAGGAAGAGAATAGAAACTGACTCCAGATGGCGCCTCCCCGGCAACGGCGCCAGAAAACTCGTGTCAGAATGTAAGTAAGGTTATTTAATATGGTGATATTAGCATTGTAAAGTATATAGTGGAAGTGATTACCTACAAATAAATCTACACAGTTTATCGAAATTTATTACCCTAGCCTAAATAACTTTTAACTTGTCAGTTTTAGCTGTAGGGTTGAACTTAGGGAGGCGAGTTTGGAGTTAATCAATTTCTACATACTTCCTAAAATCACATCAATTTTTTTCACTTATTGTGTTTTTGGGTTTTTCTTGATTTTAGATTTTTTTTTTATATTCTTATCTTTGAGGTACACCCTCAACAAATGATCCTTGGCTACACACCAAAATTTGGTCGTTAGTGATTCGTCAAAAATCAAGTTCAAAATGGATCTCGCTACACGCAAGATTGTGTACCTATAAAGATAAGAGTTATGTTTTCTATTTTAGATTTTTTTTGTTTTTTCTTTATCAACAAAATAAAAGACAAGGAACAGAAATGCGAAAAAATATTATAAAATGGAAAGGAATGTAAGTGCTTAGCTTATTTATAGATATGTATATATATGATATAGATATATGGTATAGGTATATATATATATAACTATATAACAAATAATAAGGTGGATGATTGAATCAAAGATTCAATGGAATGTAACACTATGTTAGGTTAACCGTCATCTGGAAAGACGTGATAAACCTATCTTTGTACCGCGTGTGGGTGTGGAGCAGACGTGTGGGTGAAATGCTTTGATGTGCGTGAATATCGTGAATGTGTACGCAACTGGTGTGTATACACGTGATAAAATGCGTGATAAATGGGTAGGTGCGCCGTATTGTGAATAGGAGGATGTATTAGTGGATGTGTGTAGGAGAAAATGTGTGTGGATATATATGTATGTGTGTGTGTGTGTGTGGGCGCACGCGCATGTGTGCAAATATGTATGTGGGTGTGTTTGTGTTTGTGAGTGGGTGTGAGAATGTGTGTGTATGTATGTGTGTGAGTGCGTGGGAAGGGGAGAGAGAGGGCGCGAGCGAGTACTGGACAGGCTGCAGGCGGTCTTGGCGAGGAGAGAGAGAGCGCGGGTGACCGGCTAAGTGAGGAATGGCTGGTCACCTACTCTTGCGAGGAGAGAGCACGTGGGGCGTGTGAACGGTAGCAAGGGGTAAAAAGCCACCGGCTGACTTGTGATTTCACCGGTGAGAGAGGAGAGAGATGGCGAGGCAGGCACGAGCGTGAAGTGGAGTCCTCTCATTGGATAAGTGAGGGACGACCAGTGACAGAGCTAAAAAATGAGTCACGATGAACTCTGCACAGTGCGCTACAGTGTAAACAGAGCAGAACTCCTCAGAGCTCGCTAATGCGATGGAAACTTGATGAAACAAAAGCAAAATTAAAAGGAAAAAGGAGAGAAACATCACGCCCACCTGCTCACAAAGGAGTTGGGCAGTGGTGGAGCTCAACGTGGTGTATGTAACCACAAGGAGCTTCTCCTGCACACAACGTGCCTTTTCTCAACTGGTGAGAAGAGAGATTACGTATGGAGAGGAAGAGAGGGAGAGAGAAGAGGGAAAGAGGTGTGGTCTGTTGGTGCTAGAGCACCACGATCGTTTATTTTGATGATAACAAAATACTTGTTATTTAACATTTGCTTTTCAGTCTTAGTTTTCAGGTCAAATTGCAAATGAAGACAAGTGTAGAGACAAAGTTCAAGCTTGCATCCATGGTGGATTGAAGGAGCTTAATGGAGGAGCTTCGCGAGGAGCGAAAGCATGAAGTTGGAAGAATAGGATATATGTCTTTTCTATCTTTTACCTTGTATCTCTTTGTTTTTTGCTCTTTTATTTCTTAGTAGCATGTTAAAGAGCTTCAAAGTATCCTTAAAGTAATCCTACGTACACTTGAATAACCCTAGTATACTTAGGCTTTTCATAGAGAAATTAGAAATCCAAGATAGGCATCAGACAACCTGATTAGACATCTAATCTGGAAATCAGATGTCTGATCTTAACTTTTAAGACGTCTGACTGTTGACTCAAACGTTCAATAACTTAGGCTGGACTTGGTAGGTTCTATCTGTTGAAATCAGACATCCAGACCTTAGTCTAGACGTCTTAGAAGATGCCTGATGGTTGTACCAGACCTCCAATTAGTGGAACATTGGCTTACAAAGTAAACATTGAGGAAAATGACCGTTAGGCTTCTATCAAACGTCCATAGTGGATCCCATACGCCTAATATGTGATTGTTGAGCTTCGATTAAGCCAAAATCACTTGTCTTGAGGTTTATAGCCATTTAGGTTATTAGGAATCCATTCCTACACTTAATTAGGTTTTCAGACGTCCAGACCCAGTGCTAGACGTCCTGTATGTTGTTTGATGATTTTACACTAGAATCCTGTTTACGTCTGAACCAAGTCAGGAAGGAAGCCCGCTTAGAATTAGACGTCTAACTTAGTTCTCAGACGTTTTAAGAGAGTTGTCCAGACGTTTGATCTTTTTCTCAAAAGTTTGATGACCCTGTCAAAATCATTAATGATTCTGATTGCGGCTTGCTTTGCATTGGGATGAACCCCAACGGCTACCTAAGGCTTTTAAGACCTTCCAAAGCCTTCTTAAGCCTCCTATAAATAGAGTAGTCCTTCCTTGTTTAGACACACCAAACAACACATTTTCCACATTTTTTGTATCCAAGAGAAGTAGAAGAAGTACTAGCTCTCATAAGCTTTAGTTTTACATCAAGAGCATTATCTTTGCTGTGCACCCACTCTCACTCTGCGATTACGAGAGCGACATAGCGCCCACGCGTGGTTCACGCATCCGTGTCAAGTCGACGCACTTCCAGCAAAGGGAAGTAATCTTTAGCTATAGTAGCTAAGTTTAGGATTCATACTTTGTGGCTTTATAGGATTGTATTGTATTCTATCTTTGTTATTTGGTTGGGTATTCACTTTGCGAATTCCCGTTTCCTTTGTGAGACAAAACCTTCTCGTGAAGAGAAGGGGTTTGAGGAACGCTACCCTCGTACTTGTAGCGTGGTTGTATTGAGATTAAGTCACCCTCGTTTTAAGTGACTCGATTAGTAGATTTTGATCGACTTGGTCAATTAGGAAATCCTAACTCGAGAGGGTTAGGTGGTGGTTTTCATCTGGTTTGGATTTCCACCTAAAAATATCTTGTGCAATTGTGTGATTGTCTTTTTGTTAGATTGATTTTATATTTTCACACTTTTCTTTTATCACACAAATCTCACCCCCTCTTGTAGGGATTTACATGGTCGACTGCTGGAGGTGGATGTGTGTGCTATTATCAGGGGGATGGATGGCTGGTGGGTGGTTGAGGGATGGGGTGGTAGCCGACGACCTGCATGGGGGATGGAATGGGGATATATATAGGTGGGGATGGAGTGAGTGGGGTGCAAGCCTTTAGCAAATTTTAGGATATTTTAGTGTTTTGTAGTTAAGCACTTAGGTTGTTAGGAAATTATTATAGGTGAAGTATGTGGTGTTGTGTTACGTTGAAATGTGATGGAATTGAAGGGGTAAAATGAATGAAATGGAGCCTTAATCTCTCTCACTATCTTCCTTTCCACAAAATGAAAAAATGCAAATATTTACAAAATACATGCAAACCTATCTAATCTAAATGCATTACGTTAGGAAATATCATAAAATGGTCTATTTATGGGCGTGTATTGCTACACAATCATCTATCTAACTTTAACATTATAACATTAAAATATTACGACGTTAGCGTTCCATTAATATACCAATCACTTTATCCCAATACAACTAACTTTGATCTTACTCCATCTCAAAATAGCGATATCCCAAACATCCAAACGCAGAACTAATCAGCCTAGTCGATCTGGCCATAGCTTGACTAGGCCCAACTACCCAACTTATGGATAGGCCTGCCTAGAATATTCTGACATGATCAACCCAGTTAATTTACAATCCGAACGCAAACATGATTAACCTAGTTGATATAGCTGTAGTTCTGCTCGCCCAACTTATAGATAGGCCTACCTAGAATATTCTGACAAATTATCTGGATACCCATGACCTTGGATATCGTGACAAACCATCCCCATACGAAGGCTGCATATTTCTAAAATTGATTGCTAAATTTTCGTGGCTGAGAAAAAAAAAAGGGGCAAAAAAAACAAAAAAAAAATGAAGCGGTGCAGAGGAAACCTCCTCGGGTGCCCCCACCATGCTCTTAACATTATTATCATTTTTAAAGATGGACGGTGCCCTTCGCTAGAACGTTCTGGTCTCCTCTTCCCCTCCTCCCTCCCGCCGCTCGGTCTTATTTACCCATTCCTCTCCCTCCGTCTCTGCATCCATCTTCCACCTACCAAAATCCTCCTCCTGCAGATCCGTTCTCCTCTTCCGGTAAGATCTCCCGATCCCTCTCCGATTCACGGTTCCAGTGATCCCATCGATGGCGCTTATCGTTTCTCCCCTTCGCAAACCAAAGGAGACAAACAGCTAGAGCATGCTTTCGATGCTTAAATCGGGATAAATATGTTCGGATTTACTTCAAAATGGCAAAAAAAAAAAAAAAAAACCAATAATAAGTCTCCGTTTACTCGTACCATGTGTTCGACCTTTTTCTATTCCCGATCGCACGCGATCTGCCCGTTTCAGATGTCTTACGAAAACCATTTTCGAGTGTTTTATTTACACATACAGTTTTCGCTTGTAGAAGAGAGAGAGAAGTTGTTTGGATCGATCCAAAAAGGGGAAGAACAATGCAACGTGGTGGGAGAGGCGATGGCGATCTCTTTGGCTTCGGCGATCCGTTCGCCGGCTTCGAGGGCTTCGGGAGGCCGGGGAGTCTCTTCGCCAGCGTCTTTGGTGGGAGGGGTGACCCGTTCGACGACCCGTTCTTCACGCGGCCGTTCGGGCCGGGGTTGTTCGGCCCCGGTCCGAGCGTGTTCGACCCCACGCGGACCGGCTTCCTAGAGGGCCCACCGCCGCCGCCGCCGCCCGAGAACTGGAGGGGCCCGATCATTCGGGAATTGGGCTCCGACGAGGAGGAAGCAAACGGGGATGCCGACGACGGTGGCGGTCGCCCCGCTTCCGCCAGAGAGCCTTACGTCCAATACCCCGACGAAGATATGGAAGGTTCGGGATGAAGCTTCCACCAGTAGCTTAGTATCCAATTCGGTATATTTGAATTGCTCCGTTTGTTTGCTTGACTCCAGTGTGTTAATTGCAGAGGGCAAGGCCTATGGTGGTGCTGGTGGTCCTGGTAATGCACGGGCTTATACGTTTCGTAGCTCAACCGTGACCTATGGTGGCGCGGATGGAGCATATTATACTTCGTCGACGACCAGGAGGACTGGAGGTGACGGGGTACGTGGAGTTTTGTTATGTGAGGATGCCTGGCGTCGTGGTTTGTGGTTGATCATGTTTATTTGTTTGGCATGGAGCAGGTGGCCGTGGAAGAGAGCAAAGAAGCCGATGCAACAACTGGTCAGGCCACTCATAGGATTTCCAGGGGGCTTCATGGGAAGGTGACGGATCATTCTAAGCTTTTCCCATCATTTGAGTTGCTGAAAGATATTCTGCGGTTTGTATTGTTATGCCGATTCCATCTTTCGTGCAAGCAGGGGCATTCTCTTACCAGGAAGCTTAGTTCTGATGGGAGGGTTGGTACAACGCAAACTCTGCATAATCTAAATGAAGGTTTGGCGATGCGTTTCCTTTAGTTCGTTCGTCTTTTGCAGTTCTCTTCTAGAGGGCCTTTTGGATTTGTTTGCAAACTTGTTTGTATAGCATTCTTGGTAGTATTAGTAAAGTACCATGGCATTCTTTTGCATTTTCCTACAAACTTGTTTGTATAGCATACTTGGTCTTACTAAAGAGATCATGTTAATGTGCAGACGAGCTTGCTGGTTTTGAGGAAGCATGGAATGGAAATGCTAGGAGACACCTACCTGGGTGGAACCATGGCAATAACATGTTTAGTAGTGGAAGGAGTAAGTTGAAGTTTTTACTGCTTAACTTGTTCTTGTTGTCTCTTCATCCACCTTGTGTTGCAATGTTTTTTCTTTTGGTGGTTCTTTCTATTGAGCTTTATCCATTTTCTGTGTCTTTAGTGGCTTTTTTGCATGGAAAGTTTCTTGCAATTTGTAAGCCTGTGTTTGTATCTCTGTTTGTTGTTATTGTGCAATATGCACTTTTTTTCTTGTATTATGCTTCTGAATTTGTTTAAAAAATTTCTATTAAGACCAGCTCCTATTGGTTTACCTGTGTGTTTGAACTTTGGAATTCTTTAGTTGGAGTTCTACAAATTCAGGCTGACATGGTATGAGTGAAAACGAACCACGTATAGTTAGAATATAAATATTAAATGCAGGTTGTTTGTGGAATTCAGGCTAGGTTTGGAATATAACCAGTTGAGTTTGGAAGATATTTCAGTCACTTGTATGATATCCTAGGAAAAACTTTCAGGGATAGAGAATTAAGATTATTGTTCTCTCTGATTTCTCTTGCTTTTTGGTGTTTATTCTACATTTTAACCACATATAGGTCCATTTAGCGGTGAAGGTGGGGTATCAATGCAAGAAGAGGGGAGGATTTTAGTGGCTGGATTTTGTCAACAACTAAGATCGACAATGTGCTGGGGCATGAAATCTTAGGGTTTGATCAAGGACCCGTTGATTGAGTGAAAAGCCTTGGGGAATAGAGAGCCCAGCTACTTTTCTTTGATCTTCAATCATGAATTGACTCCCTCTGTCAACAACCAATTCCCCAGATTGACCAGCTAAAGCTCAGATGAGCTGTTTTTTAGACATAAGATAAGCAAAGTCATGAATTGGCTGGCTGTGGAGGAAGAAAAAGCAAAAGATGGAAAAAGTGCAAAGGTAAGTGGTGAATAGCTCCATGAACGAGCCTAACTTTTTCTTCACATCATTATTACAGGTGGTCCTAGCAGAAAAAAAGTTGAGAATTTTTTATCAGTAGTCTACATAATAACAACAAGGCACACAAATGTTAAGCCTGCAAATTATGGTCACTTCAATGTCTTTGTGGCATCTGTTGTCCAATAAAACTGAATGGTCATTTCTTAGCAATGGCCTTGATTGCCGTGTGCCAATTGTAACCAAAACATCCCTTTGGCAGGAGGATATGAGAATTGTGGAGTCAAGAAGGGTGTGTTAGGTGACGTTGCATCAAAATACAAGATGAGGAGCTTTCTAATGGTTAAGCTACAGTACTACTCCTCGTCAAGATAAAAAAAAAGAAGTTAAGACTATGAGTATAATGCATCACTATTAAATTCTTGCATCAAGGTCAAAGCTAGAAATTTGCCAGAGAGCAGGTTGAATTATCAAGTTGCCAGTAAAATGTAGATGCTAAGAGAAACATAAATTTTAACATGCTAAAAAAATACCTTAAAAAGGAATCATTGTTTATTTAAGTATAACAAATCCCCAAAGCAGGATAAAACTTTTGTTTACGCAATTTCTGATGACAAAAAGTTCATAAAAAATCATTTTTTATTCAAGTATAACAAAACTCCAAAGCATGATAAATCTTTTTGTTGTAGGCCTCCCACTGTGTTATTGTTATTTCTTATTTTGTGTGGACTATTGTTACTATTTTCTCTTCCACCTTTGTTATAAAAGAGGTGTTAGGGTTTTTTTTCAAGATTAAGCAATTCTATTCATTTGACTTTGTATCAGCAACCCTAGGTTGTTGCTCCGGTATCCCACCCGCACAGCCGCTAACCCCCTCCACCTTAACCCTTCTTCCCTCTCTCTCCTCGTCGTTGGCGACCACGGGCGGCAGCAGCTCAGCCAGCCGCCAGCACCACAGGCGACCACCTGCAGCGACTAGGAGCGCGCCTAGCATTCCT
Organism: Thalassia testudinum; assembly: GCA_037157565.1. Lineage (NCBI taxonomy): Eukaryota > Viridiplantae > Streptophyta > Magnoliopsida > Alismatales > Hydrocharitaceae > Thalassia > Thalassia testudinum. Next base: position 22,183,415 of record JAZHRO010000013.1, read on the forward strand.
ACCAAGGGATTCCTAACCCCATTGCAGTTGCAGCACCTAGCACTGCCGCCGTTGGGGAGGAGCTGTGTCGAGCTGTCAACGAGGAGAGGGCCTTGAGCACCCTTGGGCGGCATCGCTAGGGGTCCCCTTTTGCCTTAGTGTGTGCCAACACCCAGTCCCAAGGGGCTATGGGATCTTCTCGCTGTGTTTGAGGTGCATTTGCCTCAATCAAGGAAGAAAAGAGAATCCCACCTTGACATGATTATTCAAAAATAGGAAGTCTGATTTTTCGTAGTTCAAATTAGTCAGTACTTATTTTCTAATCTCCATTGGACACGATGAGCACGCAAGGAGAATCTGAGGTCTCATCAGTTATTGCGGGAGATTCCTTGTCCTACAAGAACCCTTTCTTTGTATCGATTGTGAAGCTCGACGAGACCAATTATGCATGGTGGTCTTAAACCTTGTTATGACCGTGGAAGGTCATGACAAGGAGCATTTTCTTCTTGAATCTGAGCCGGAGAACAAGATTGACAAGTTTGTATCATGGAAGAAAGATAATGCGATGGTCAGGTCATGGATCATGAACACCATCTCTTCTTGTATTAGTGATAGCATTATGTATCACAAGACAACAAAGGAGATGTGTGATTTACTTTACACTACCTATTCGCATGAGAAGAACTTTAGTAGGGTGTTTTAGATTCATCATGATTTGAGGAGTCTTTGCCAGGAGGATTGGACACTTGCACAATAGTATATTGATCTCAAGGGGTTGCTTGAGAAGTATAATGCTGCATGGCCTATTTGCACATGTGCAAGTCAGAGGGAGTATAGGAAGAATTATGAAGTCTTGTAGTTTCTTGAGAAGTATAATGCTGCATGGCCTATTTGCACATGTGCAAGTCAGAGTGAGTATAGGAAGAAGTATGAAGTTTTGTAGTTTCTCAGTGGATTTGGACCTGAGTATGTGGGCGCTTGTGTCCAGATTCTTGCACTTTCTGATCTCCCCTCCTGTTGGAGTGCGATCTATTGAGGGTTTATATTATCATCGTTGTCGTTCAAATCCTCAATCGATCGAACAACAAATACAATTTATAACTTGAATATCTAAAATGAAGTCCGAGATCGAACATAAGGAGTAAGTATTGCAATTCATGCACTAAACTCAATTAAAATATAAATGAGCACAGGAAATCAAGCCAAGAATGATATTCAATGACTAATAATTACTCAAAATGATATTCAATAAGAAGCAATAGTATATCAAGAGTTTAAGAGGATAAAAAGATATTTAAGATAAAATAATGGTGATTTAAATAATCAATTATTAGTCTTAAGCACATATATATCAATTACTCAAATAATACTACAGTACTTTCAATCGTGCAACTTAGGTACTTAAATGTTCCAATAGTATCAACATTAAACCTAAATCAGACGTCGCCTCCTTGGATCAGACGACTTAACTTTCACAGTTCAAGGCTCTCGAAGAACCTTTCTCTTCTTTTCTTCTTCTCTTCAAAGGCTTTTTCTTCTTTTCTCCACGCACAGGCCCTCTTCTTCTCTTCTTTCCTTCTTCCTTTAGCCTTTCCTTCTCACGCACAAGGGGGAACACACCACTTTCAGCAGCTAAGTGTCTGCACAGAGTTAAACATCAAAGAGCAAAACCCTCCCCTCACACGCTCTCTCTCTCTCTCTCTCCCTTTCCTCTTCCTCAGATAACTGGGTAACCAATTGGGTATTCGGATCATGTAGTATCGGGTCCAGGCCTACCGACGTGTATGGTAGTCGAGGATTGAAGGGCTTAGGTGGGTATGGGTCGTGCGAGTGAAGCGAGGACCTCACCCCAGTGTGTCGAGGCAATAAGGCCTTGGCACAGATTCCTCTTATGCGCATCCACGCGCTTTTCTCCCACCGATGTAGGACTAAACCCACAAGCCTTCTTGCGTGCAGCTGTAGCTGTGAGGATGCTTCCAATCAAGGCAGCAGGAGTGGATGGGGTCTTCAATTGAGCACTTGGGAGGCTTCAGGACCTGGGACCCCAGCGATCAAGAGTTGCAGTGGGTTGCTTCGATGCCTGGAGGTGAAGAACACACAGGAGAAGATGGTGGCGATGGCGGAGCACGGTGAAAACCCTGAAAGCATGAATACGGCCTTGCGGCCAAGTTAAACTAGCTCAGAAGCTTCGTAAGGATGCAGCGAGGGCGTTGGTGGTGGTGGCATGCTGTGAGAGAGCATGTGTGGGTGTGGCTGAGGCAGAAAAGGTCGGAGAAAGTGGTCGTGTTTGGTGGGGGTTTTAGGAGCGTGTTCGAACGGGCTTTTGAAGGGTGAGTCGAGGCGGAGCTTGTGGACTTGACGGGGTGTTTGGTGGCCTGTGGAGGTGGGGCAGACTCGTTGGAGGTGTGGCCGGAGGTGGAGACAAAGGTGGTCGGTGGCGGCGTCAAGGGTCGATTTGGAGTTCTGAAGATAGGAAAGGAACCTAGAGAACTAAAGGGACCTAATTATCCTACTCTAATTGGACGAAAGGGATGGAGAGGCGCCCGCTTTGATTGGCCGGTGCCGGAGAAGGAGAAATCTCCGGTGGGCGAACGATGAGGAAAGGAGGGAGACGATGTCTGCTGGTACCACAAGACGCGGACGATTGTGTGGAAGGAGAATCCACCCGCTATCGTTTGTGAGGGTGGACGAGGAAGGTGGTCGGAGGGCTCGACTAAGTTGGCGGAGGTCGGGGAGAAGGGGGGATCCAGCCTCAAAACCAAGCTAAGGAAGTAAGGCAGTCGATATGGGTCTTTTTTAGGCCATTGGGTGAGCTTTCAAGCTTGGAAACAAGCTTGAGAGCTCCGCAAATCAGGGAATAGGTTTACGGATTTCCAAGAGTTCGCATGAACTCTTGGGCGGTTTAGGCAGGTCGTGAAGAAGCTCAGATGGAAGATCTTCTCAGGAGTCCTTCCATTTTTTGGAGAGATTTGCCGCAGATTCAGGGAGAAAACCTTGATTGAAACCTTCCATGTATGGATGGAAGATTCCAATAGCGGCAGAGACCTTTTTGTGAAGAAGATGGAAGGTGCTTTTTGTAAGATTTTTAAAAGTTGAGGGGCTCTTTGTAAGAAAAAGTGTCAGATCAGGATTAATATGCAAACTAGGTCAAGATGATCTCAGATTGGGCCTAAATTTTGGTACAAACCTAATTTAGATCCAAGGAATCTAATGGTGAAGTCAGATTTTGGTTTTGACCAAGTTTGACTGGGTAATTTGCACAGAAATCTAAATTAGGACAATTGTCTGTCTGAGACTATTTTAGGTCAAAATGAGTTCAGATGGTCAAATCGAGGATACCAAACCTTAGAGAATATTTTTCTATGATTTTTAGAAGGTTTAGATGAATTTTATCTTGACTAGAACTTCAGTTAATTAAACGTGCTTTTAGGGTTTCAGATATCCATTAATTCTTGAAATACATGAAAATCCGTTTCGTTCTGCATGATTATTAGACATTAATGATCATTTGACCTTTAATTATCCCCCAGGAAATCTCGTGATTGTTTTGCATTTAGGATCTTCTGTTAAAACTACAGATTTACCCCTGATTTAATGTTAGTCTCTCAAAAAGGATATGCAGTGAATTACGGTCTTCTGACGGTTATGTAAGAGCATTTATCAATGCCTTATGACTAAATAAAGCTAGATATGATTGATGATGACGTTATCATCGCCTCCTTGGAGGAGGTTTATAGTAGGTTGAGTAGAATTGTTATCAAGCCACTACCTATTGCTTCAATTGGTCAAATGACAGCCTTGGTTGCATTTGGAGGACATGGAGGTTGTGGTACACGTTCCACTCGTGGATGTGGTCAGGATGGCAGACCAAGTATCACATGTACGTTTTGTGGCAGGATTGGTCATGTGGACAACTGCTGGGCCAAGTATGGTTGTCCTCCCTTGGCTAATTAGGCAAGTGTTGCCTCTGATGTCTAGACTTAGTTACGAGAGCCGAGTTTGATGACATGGTTTAGCGGTTCTCACAGATGAGTCAGGAAACTCCTACTACTGTTACATCAGATACTGTTGCCTTAGCTTCCTCAGGTAGTATTTTTGGTTGTGCTATTCAGAGTTCACATATTGGTGAGACATCTTGGTTAGTTAACTCAAGTGCATCTAGGCACTTGAGTGGAAATCAGTCTGCCTTTCAATGGTTGCAGTCGGTTCCACCAGGTAGAATCGTTCAGGTGGCTGATAGATGCCATTCTAGAGTTGATGGCCAGGGGGATGTGGCTATCAACCCCATACTTCGATTACCATATGTCTTATTTGTTCTAGATTTTCCAATTAGTTTGTTGTTTGTTAGTAGAATTACTAAAGAATTGAGCTACCGTGCTATCTTTGATGCTATAGGATGTGTCTTTTAGGATAAACTCACGGTGAGGAAGATTGGTGGAGGACATGAGGAGGGGGGAGTTTATCGCCTAGTTTAGAGTCCTTTTGTTGCTACATGTTAGGGGGAGATTGCTATGACTACTGGGATTACTACTCAGTGGCATAGACGACTTTGACATCCATCTCTGGATAGGACACAACATGTTCTTCCTCATATATCACCTACTAAGATTACTTGCGGGGCATGCCATCTTAGAAAATACCACAGGATTACTTTTTCTGCCAGTTCTTCTATCAGTTCTTCTGCTTGATACATATGGACATATGGGGGCCAAGCCGTGTACCTGACTAGCTGGGTTATAGATATTATTTAGGGATTGGTGATGATTTTTCCAGGGTGTCTTGGCTATTTTTATCGAGACATAAGGTAGATGTTGGTGGTGTGATTGAATATTTTCTTATTCAAATGTAGAATCAGTTTTCTACTATGGTTAAAATTATTAGATCTGATAATGCAAAGAAATTTCTCATTATGCGATTGGAGTCTTTTTATTGTGCTCATGGTGTTGTTCACCAAACTAGCTGCCTCTATACCTTCCAACAAAATGGGTTAGCTGAAAGGAGACATAGATATTTACTGCATATGGTATGCAATCTTTTGATTTATTATAATATCCCTTTTAGATTTTGGGATGATGTTGTTCTTACAGCCTGCTACCTGATTAATAGACTGCCAAATTTAGCTGTACAGGACCAAGTGTCGTGGCAGATTCTTCATCCAAAAAAACAACTATTTCATGTGCCACCCAAGTTATTTGGGTGTGTTGCATTTGTCTACATTCTTGGTCCAGGACATAATAAGCTAGCACCCCATGCTATGAAGTGTCTTTTTGGGGTAGAGTTCCACCCAAAAAGGATACAGATGTTATAATGCTAAGATTCGTCGTCATTTTATCAGTGCTGATGTTACCTTCCCTGAAGAGGTTTCTTACTTCTTGATGGTAAGGCATGAGATCACTATTGACACTGAGTGTGTCCCAATGCCCATTCCTCTAGTCCAGTTAGAGGAGATATCAATCACTCCTGTTGATGCATGTGTAGAATTATCCAGATACAGTGAGCCACCAAATGTCTACACATTGCCAGTTTCATATAGACGACCCTCCTCCCCAGTGCCACCTCCCTCCCCGAGTACACAGCTACATGTTGAGGCTACTGATCTTTCTTCATCTTATGATGATTATACAGGTCTACCTGATGATTCTAGTCTTGGTCCTACTATGGATCTTCCTATTGTTGTTAGGAAGGTTCCACGTTCCTCTCCATCTCGCTACAGGGTCCCTAATGATCTTCCCACTATTAATCTCGGAAGATCATTTGCTATGTTTATCACTACACTGATGGCCACTACTATTCCTTCCAGCCACCAACAGGCCATACTTAATCCTAAATGGCGTTAAGCCATGGAGGATGAGATGGCCGCTCTTCGGTCTCGAGGCACTTGGGAGCTTCCTTCCTTATTTGCTAGAGCCCACGTTGTAGGATGCAGATGGGTGTTTACCCTCAAGTATAATTCTAACGGGTCTATATCACGGTATAAAGCCCGCTTGGTTGCCAAAGTATTTACTCAAACATATGTAGTAGATTTCTTTGACACGTTCCTCGGTAGCTAGGCTACCCATTGCTTGTCTACTTTTATCTGTTGCTGCTCATTGTGATTGGGATTTATATTAGTTAGATGTCAAAAGTTCCTTTTTATATGGAGATTTACAAGAGGAAGTTTATATGCAATAGCCTCCTGAATTTGAGGTTTAGGGGAAGTGTGTATGCAGGCTTAAAAAAGCCATCTATGGTCTAAAACAAAGTCCTCAAGCATGATTCCGAAAATTATTTGAGGTGGTGCATGACATCGGACCCCAGTGATCCCCTTCCGATCTCTCTATTCACCAGAAAAAATGATTAGGGAGTTGTGGTATTACTTGTCTATGTAAATGACACTATTATTACTGGAGATGATACAATAGGAATATAGTAGGTAAAGCAAACCTTAGCCAACAAATTTATTATGACTGATTTGGGCACTTTGCGATATTTTCTTAGTATTAAGGTGGCTCATGGCAAGAATGGGATTATGATTTATTAGCGTAAGTATGCAATCGATCTTCTTAGGGACACAGGAATGTTGGGCGCCAAACTTGCCAATATTCCTATGGATCCTCAAGGGCATCTATATGATTTGGAGCCTTCCCAGATTGATAATAGATCATATCGCTAGCTTATTGGGAGACTACTTTATCTTACTATTACCAGACTAGATATTTCATTGGCTGTTGGAAAATTGAGTCAATTTATGAGCAAACCTACAGTACCGAAGCTGCAATGCAAGTTCTTCGGTACTTAAAAAAGGGCACCTGGCAGAGGTTTGCTATTTAGGAAAGGGGTACTTATGTACGTTGTTGGTTATTTTGACATCGACTATGCGGGATGTCTAGTAGACTGGAAATGCACGACAGGTTTCTACACCTATGTAGCTGGAAGTCTTGTGACCTGGAGGAATAAGAAACATGTTGTGGTATCTAGGTCAAGTGCGGGGTCTGAGTATCGAGCGATGGCTCAAACAGCTACAAAAATGGTGTGGATATAGGCTGTGTTACAAGACTTACATATCCAGCTACCTACGGAGATGTAGTGTGATAACCGAGCTGCTGCATATATTGCAAATAATCCTATATTTTATGAGATGACAAAACATGTGGTGGATTGTCATTACACTTGTGATATGATTCAGAGGGGTATTATCTACATCACAGCTGTCACTTCTGAGGACCAGACTGCATATGTGTTCACTAAGCCTTTGGCCCGGGCTCCTATTGATACATGCTATAACAAGTTGAACATGATAGATATCTATGTTCCAACTTGAGGTCAAGTATTGTAGGTTTCCCATTGTTTTATTGTAATTCTTATTTTGTGGATTCTTGTTGCTATTTCCCCTTCCACCTCTCCTATAAAAGAGGTGTTAGGATTTCTTTTCAAGATTAAGCAATTCCATTCCCTTGACTCTTTTTTTTGTGCAATTTCCAATAACAAAAAGTTCATCAAAAATATCTTCTTTGTAGAAACTATCTTCTTTTTCAAACGTGGTCAAACTTTTTCTGAACGTTTGCTAACTAACCATTGAGGTCTAAAGCAACTGTTAGCATGTATAATTCTGCTTATCATACAATGCAAGAACTTGTTCATTGGGGCCATAGAAGGCGAGAATAAAGCGAAAAAAAAGTATATATTTTATCAGTTTTTATTCTAATCTCCATTATTTTATTTTTGTTTAAGTATAAGTTGAGAGGAAACTACATGCCTATTGATCGTTTAGTCTTTATTATCTATTTTTATATGAGTTTCATCTAAGAAACTGCTATACGACCTTTCTATATTCAGTATCTGTGGAAGGGGGTCATCACCCTTACATGCCCCACTCTGCCTTTGTCCCTGCTTGTAATGTTCAAAATACAATGAGTTGGTTGAAACTATAAAGCTCTACAAAGATTCAGCCCAGCTGGTGTAGTCTCCCTGTCTTTCCCTTTTAACTGTCAGAAAAGGCCTATAGCGTGGAGTTTTTTACCATTTTCATGCTTGAATGGACTTATGAGACATCCAAAACAAATTCAAACTCAAATTAAGTAAGAGGTGGGTGTGCAGTGTGCTAGTAATTTATGTTCAATTTTGCTTGTTTTTCCAATACTGAGAATTTAGGAAAAGAAATATCTTTTTTTTTCTGAAAAGTGAAATGAAATAGCATTATGGTGTGATGGAAGGTAAATTGCATATGCTTTCAAGAAATGTGGGGTCAGGATCTTGTTGATAGAGGATGCATCAGAGAGAGGCAGGGAGGCACTTTGAGGAAATAGGAGGGAGAAGCTAATAGTGTAGAGATAAAATGGCTACCACTAAATAGCAGAGAAAGGGTGCTGGAGGGAGTAGTTGTGGCATTACGGGAAAGCGGCTGCTGTGGACCGGGAGACGAACAGGAGCAGTGAGGTTTGGAGGGTCAAGCACATCTTTATGATGTTCTAAGGTGTTGATGCTGTCCATAGACCATGGTATGAGATTGAAAGATTGGTGGGGGAAGTGCAGATGCTGCCCATAATACGAGATTGCCAGATTGGTGTAAGCATAAACATAATCCATTACCATCAAATAAGTAGGGACGGGGTTGGAGAGGCAAAAGGGGTACTCAGCATATCCTTTTTAAATACCAAGAATGGAAAGAAATGAACATTTCTGAATCCAACCAGAGGTGGTACACTTTGAAGAGTTGTGTAGTTATTAAGATGTCAAGCGGTTTATGTCTGAAGTTGGAATGAGCTACTAGTTAATCACTTAGCCTGTTATTCACGGCAAGATAAGCTGTAATTGAGATAAATTGGTAGGTGGAATAAATGGGGTTCAGGTGTTTGGTTATGTGGTGAATTTGATGCGATAGTTGTTGATAAAAGACTTGGAAAAAGTTTTGGCCGGTAATATTGTATTAGAAACCATAAATCCATCCTTGATGGGGTTTCTTTCATACTGCATGAGTTAGGAGAAAGTGCTGGAAAATCTTCCAGTGGTGGGAAAGGGAAGATGAGGAAGACAAAATTTTGTTTTCTTTTATGACTTTTTTATTGTGAAGTTGTCTGCAGCTCCTTCACTTTCTTCATTGCTGTTGATCCCCTTCTTGTTCTATACTTTCCACATGCTTTTCTTATGGGGTCAGATGTCAAACTCCCACAAAATCAATTGGCATTATAGAGGACGAATGGCATCATGGGAATAACACTAAACAGGACTGACTAGATGCGTCCTTTTACACTTAGCGGCTTTTACATGTGTGCCCTCGTAGTCTTTTGCAAAGACGTGGATACACATGTATAAGTTGTATATACTTTTTACTCTTGATATTTACCTATATACCCTTAAGCATGTCACTTTATTGAAATGTATACCCTTAGTGAAAGCTTAAACTAAAAATTAAATGAATTCTATAGAAAACCCACTTACTTATTTCTCCATTTTTCCAAAACCACCCTCCTTTCCCCTTCCCTTGTAGCCCTTGCCCTTTGCCCTTTTCTCCTCCCCTTCTACCTATTATTGCTTCCTCCCCTCCTCCCTTGCAGCCCCCACCCTTTGCCTTTTTCCCACATCCCTTCCCCTTGCAATTCCCACATTTCGCCCTCTTCCCTTCTTTCATAGCCCTACCCTCTCTATCCCTTCCCTCGAACTCACAAACCCTTCCTGCCCTCCTCCCCCGTAGCCCAACCCTTCGCCCCTCCCCCTTGCTTGCTCCCAATCTTTCTCCTCCTCCCACCATAAACCCACTACCATTGCTAACCATGTCATTGCCTCTGGCAAAAACAATCTTACAAGCCTCTTCAACAATTCTACCCAACCCTCCTCACCATTGCTTCCTTGGTTGTTAAGTAAGACCCCACCCATCCAACCAATAGCATAGGGAGAAAAGGCTCCATGCCATCAAAGTTGAGCTCAAGCACGAGTTTGACTGCCACAGCAAAGATGAGGAAGAACATGAGGGAACTGTCGGCTAATGTTGTCAAGGAGGTGGGGTGGGGAAGAGGGAGAGGGTGGGGTCAGGAGGAGAGGACAGGGGTGGAGAGGGTTGTTAGAGAGAGGGAAAAGAGGGCTTAAGTACAAAAACATCTTTATTATTTAGCCAATGTAGTCCATAAGGCCCCATTTGGTAGAGTTTTAATAGGCAGGTTTGTTTTGTGTGTCATGGTTACAAGCTATAGTAAGTGAACAGTATAAAGGTACCATTCTCCATCCATCACATTTACCTCTCACCCATCACATCTACCTCCATCAACACACTCTCACCCGTCACATCAGTCCTAACCCACTTCCAATACAAATGGAAATAAATATCAATAATAACATATTAACTTAACTATCACATCCACACCCACTAACCCTTCTCTTACTCATCCACTTATCTCTCCTTAATACTTTCTTAAACTTTGCATAGTCTTAAACTTTAAACTTGCACCAAACAGGCCCTAAGGATATGATGGACGTTTCTGCAGTATACGGGTAAATACAGGCTATATCCACGTTTTTTGCCCAGTGGCACATAACTGCATATGGTTGCAAAGTTAACTTTAGATTGGATAAAACTTGGAGTGAGATACATTGAAAGGTAGTGTTTTGCTAAGTGGTGCAATAAAGTGAATTAGAAGTAGAGATCAGGGAGTTATAATTTGCTTATCTCATATTTAATATTTGGTTAAGTTATTATTTGCTTGGATAGTGGGATATAATAGTGGGTTAAATACATGAAAGTTGATATCTTGCAACTTGTGTGAAGGAAAGCGGGAAATTTAGTTAGTTTATTGTATGTTCTTGAGGTTGAGCTGTTTTATTTAGTCGTGACAACCCCATCAGCGATGCATTCTAATAAAGCCTGCAAATCTAACCTGATCAGAGGGGGGCAACTCGATCGTTATCCTCATGCTAAGCGCACTGAAGACAGCCTTGTTAACCACTTAGAACACCTATATTGATATGTCAAAAAAGTTGCATCTGAAGATCATTAGTTTTAAGATCATTGTCCGTGTTTGTGCTGCATATGTATCCTTGAGAACGTCACGTAGCAGACGCTGCTTTTTGTTTGTTTCTCTGAATTAGCTATCACCCATTTACTTTTCTGCTCATGTTACTTTAGGTGGAGGTGCTGCTGGTGGATTGTCCCTACCATTCAGGGGGCAACAATGGCAGGAACCTGTTAGGGCAGGCCGGCAAACCAATCAAAACACAAATGGTCCTTCAAGAAGGAGAATCGGTATCGAGTAAATTGACACAATCTAGAGATCGAGGCAGTGAGGGGCAGGAGGTGGATGATGTCCCTCGTTGATACTCTGGATCATCTCAGCACTTCTTGCTGTTGTTGTCTACAGTGGGGTTGCATGTGTTGTAACACCATGGAATGTGTCATGGACTCGGGGTTCTCCAAAAATGGTGTGGAGGTTGTAATTTGTGATGTTTGCTACCTACATCGAAGTGTGTTTTCTTATGTTGTTGTAACAATATGACATTGTTGATTCTTCAGCTTCGGTGCTTGCTATGTAACGATCGAAGTCGGTCAGCAATATTGCGTGAAATAAATGCTAGTCCCTTTAAGTTCTCTTTCTTTTCTAATGTAATGGCATGCAGCATATGATGCTATTGCTGATGTGCCGAGCACTACCACGCAGAGAATGGATTTTGCGAGAAACGCCATCCTGTGCAGCAGGGGCCAACTTAGAACTTCCATCCGTGTGTGAAGTCTGGCAATTGCATGTGAGGAGTACTGCCGTCCGAGCAGGGAATCAGATCGGTCTCACATATTTTGCAGGGAGTGATGCACAAGTTGGTAAGTGGGTTAAGTGAGTTAATTTGTATTTGTTAACCACTTAACCTACCTTCCATCTATGTCGGATTAAGAGAAATCTATTCTGTGAAATAAATTTAATAAGCCTAACATTCAAATATCAAAATTCACTTATTTCACTCTTTCTTTTCTATTCCTCTATTTATTTTACAAACATGTTTTCCTCACCACACCAACTAGGGGCAACTTATATCTTGAAATGTTTTCTACAGATAGCTTAACCCTGATTAATCAATGGTTTCCTATCCAAAAGCATCATCTCTCTCCTGAGGGAGAAGGTTGCTTCTTGTGAAAGCACCTCAACCTGCACGATTGGCTTGACATCAATGCAACTACTAAGAATGTGCAAGGCTTTCTAAAGGATACAGTGACCTGTGAAAGCGCCAGCAAGAGTTGCAAGATTGGGACAAGGTATATTTAAGCTTTGCAGGACATAGCTACCTTAAGATCGTCACGGAAAATTAAAGTATATGTAATTACAAAACAATAATATGGTGAGAATAAAGAGAGTTTTTTTTTTTATAATACCAAGATGTTACCAAACAATGAAGTTCTAGAAAGATCAAAGACAAGCAAGTGAAGGAGTAGAATCTGAAAAAGAGTTTCAACTTTGCTGAGTCAATAAATTTTCTCAGATGGTAATCAACTTTCTTTTAAGGCTATTGCCCTTAATCCACAAAGCATCTGCCATAATGAAACATGACGAAGAGTGCAAGAGAGAAAGCAAGTGAGAAATTCTTTTGAACATGCATCTCGAAACGAGGAGAGAGGGGACTTTTAATTAATTATTGTTGAGAGGTTGCTTCACATATGATAAAAGACTCCCCCAAAAGATGTGAATTGCCTTCTTCTAAAAATAAAAATCATTAACAAGTCAACTCTTTTCCAAAAGTTCAGATATGTGTGAAATCATATTAATTTAGAAGTACACGTCTAGAACAAATCTTAGTCCAAGGGTTCTATTGTGTCTAATTGTCTAATCAGTTGATAGAAAAATGACAAGTCAGTCTTCATAAAGATTTCCAAGTATAACGTTAAATGATAAAAAAAGCTTTAATAAGTGGATCCAATTGTATAAGAAGCAATTGCGTAAGTAGTTCTTAACGTAATTAACTTGGGAAATGTGGAAATTTTAAAATTAGTCAAGAAGTTAAGAATGCTACTTGAGTTGAGATATTTTGCAATCAACTTGGTATTTACAATAAGAATTAATAGAGGTTCTAGGCCTTCTTGATGCAATGTTATTTTCATGAATCTAACTTGATAACTTTATAACAGACTTCGCTTTGACCTAATTATTTAATAATCTTAGCTAATTGTTGTAGCAAGTTATTCCATTATGAAATCCTAAAACAAATCATCTAGTAATCTCACTTCATATCTTGTGAATGTTGAAATCAAGTCTTTTAGTTCTTCTATCAAAATTGTATTGTTCTAACTCAAATATTAGCACACTCAAAGGTGAATCAATCATCAAAAATTGCAACTGAATCACTTATCATTGACCTTTCCTTAACACCAAAGAATGGAACTATCTAGATATCAAGAAGAACCAATTAATAAACGTGGGTAGCCTTCTAGACAAGAAGGGCAATAGGAGAAGACACAATTAGATTGGAATAGGAAAAGGTTTCTAGTAGGAAAAGCTAGAGTTTAAGACTAGACAACCCTTTGAATTTATCCAAAAGTATTTCATATATATGACTCCATGATGTTGCAGAAATCATGATCAAGGAGTCCCTACTTGAAATAGGCCTTAAAAGCCTCTCATTTTTTTTAGCGGATCATCGCTAGTTTTTAGGGGTTGTCCTTTGTTTGTTGTTGTCCTGAGAAATACTGGTAGAATTTTTTTAGTTCTTAGGATGGGCCAATTTGCTCAGCTGGTAGGTCGCTAAACCATTCGTGCACACTGTCGATCAACATGAACGAGAACACCTGGCACATTATAGCTTCTAGGCAATCATGAATGAGCATATGCTTTTGGTAGTTTCCGACAAATATGGTTAGGTTAGATGACCATTGTATTGGGGCAAGGTGGGATCTTGAAGTGCTGCAGAAGAGGGGTATTCATCACCTCCTCCACGAAGGGGAAATTCATGACTAATAACTTCTGGTGTATCCCTCTTATTGCTCAGGTGACTTACCGAACAATGTCTGACAACTGGTCATCCTGTCATGAGGGAAGTCGGTTGAGGGAGGATAGTAAGTTTACCTCAGAAATCCTAGGTGAGTCCTCGAGATCTTGCTCCATCTAGCGGTGGACCAACTAACACAACTCTTCTAGTTACTGCTTGAGGTAGGCATCTTGTGCCTTGCTGAAGGTAGGCATCATTTAGCTTCTCGGATTGGCTTTCCTAGTCCATACGGCTTGCTTTAGCTTTAAGGGCAGCCTCCTTCCAAGCTCAAGCGTGTTGGAGCGATTCCACTAGCTTTCGTTGTTCCTCATTGATGGCCTGTAGCCATTCTCAACACTTCTTCTCATCCTCCTTCGCTTAGCGAAGGGGCTTGCGAGGGTCCTCTTAGCTTGGGGTCTCAAGCTTGGGGGATTCTGCCTTTTTTTCTCTTTCCTACACATGAACCTCCTCTTCCCCTTTGGTGCATGAGGACTCCTCAAAGTGTCTCTTCATGTCTTCAAAGGGGATGCTTGTCTCATCTTCGATTCTCTTGCCAAGGCTAAGTGCCTTCAACTTCTTTGTTTTTAGAGACATCTCGAGATTATGAGTTTGTGCTTTTCAACCGATAAAGCGTTCAAAAAAGTTCCCATAGATGGCATCAAATGATCAAGTTGTAAGGACTCAATCAATGAAGCCACAAATTGCAAGCACAAACCAGAGAGAGAGCGAGAGAGTTGGTGATCCAATTTCACCTAGATGGTGTACGTCTGAGAAAGAGATCTAACCTTCAAGATTGCACTGTTAAGTTTTCTTTGTGTAAATGTAGTGCAATAAGGGTGATTACCCTTTTCTCGTATACATGGGTCTCTTTTCATAGAGGACTTTGGAATGTCATTACTACAGGCACTTATTTGCTCCTCAGGGAGTGCACTTGTCTCCTATGTTGCTTCATCTTTTAGGTTGTTGCTTCGACTTCTAGGCTGTCACCTTGCTTTCTAAGCTACCACTTCGTCTTCTCTCTCAGTGTCATCCAATACTTGCTGTCATAGAGGCATGGCGCTGTTGGCACTAGGTTGGTTAGCTGTGTGGCTTTTGACAAGAGATTTTGCTTGAGGTCTTGGCAGACTGGGTGGTCCAGGTGGGGGGAGGGGGTTAGTTGCTCCGGGTGGATCTAGTGGAGGAAGTAGGCTGGTTACTTCGGGAGGATCTATCGGAAGGAGTGGTCTTATTGCTTCAGGTGGATATAGCAGGCTGCTTAGGATTGAGCCAACCTATTCTTTGGGTTGTCTGGGCTCTTTGGACCTTTTGAGTCAGCCTTATTGAGCCTGACTTTTCTTCCCTCATCAAGTATGAAAAGATTTTGTGCTTTGTAACGTAAATGGTCAGCATGGAATATAATCCTAAAGTACTCCAAAGACTCAAATGTAATCAATCCTAAAGGTGGTCCGAACCTTGTAGTTTCCTAAATGACTTAGAGATTGGGAAGCTTAGACCCCCTCAACAATTTGAACAAGAACTTTGCACTTGCACCCTTCCAAAGTAGTTTTCCTTTTATTAGATCAAGGGTATTGGCTTTAGGGCTTTTCGAAAGCACCTTCAATAATGATTCGAAAGCACTTGATTGAATGGGAGGTTTGAGGACCCATTGGTCAATGGAAGAGGAGTCTTGATTCCAAGACAAAGCCTTATGATGCGAGAGTGTCATGTAGTTCCTTTGAGAAGAGTGTAAAACTGCTACCTATCAGGCTTTGAATGGTCCACAAAGTTGCATCTCTACTCACATATATGGTCCATGTGGATGATGTAATTGATATACAAAGGTAACCAAGATAATTCGATGACTAGGAAGATGATTAGGATAAGATGACTGGGATAGGGCCTCAAGATAGGGAGATAAGATACCATGGATGGGAATAGGAAATAGAGATCTTATATAAGACTATGGGAAAATGGCTCGAGACTAGGGTTTGTGTCATTAAGGTTGTAAGAGTGCAAATATGAGTAGGGTTAAGTTTGTGGATAGTCTAAGTAAGGTGGATATGGCTCATTCTTCTCTTCAAAGATTTCATCTCCAATATAGGCCTGTATATCTTTTCTCCTTAAAGCTTTTCTAACTTCTTTTTCTCTTGTTTTACTTGAAAGGGAAAGAAGAAAGTATTATATTATTCATGAAAACATAAATTGAACTAAAAAACGGTGAGAAAAGGCATACGGTACATATAAAAGAATAATTTGAAAGTGATATTTCAAGTCACAAGTATATTATATGATTTAGTGCTAATCAATCCTCCTCTAAATGCAAGCTTGCATTCATCCTCCTTTAACTACCGATGCCTAAAAATATTGCATCAGAGATTCTTAATTCTCTTCTGTTTCAAGAAATTAAGAATGAAGGTTACCTTGGTTGACACGACAATCAAGAGGCTCTTAGAAACAAACTTCTCCATTTTAATTAAACCATGTACACCAACAAGAGGAATCTTTAGGTAGCCTCTCTTGCAAGGTACTTGTGCATCCATCCATTTGAGCTTGATATAAAGCAGGCAGGATATGGGTATTTGTTTGGGGAGGGAGGCACATCCGGAACCTCATGCATCGTCCAAGTTGTTGGGGAAGCACGTCGATGTAAGGTATGCCAATCCGATTCAGGATGGTGGTTCTAAACTAATGTAAAGCGTAAAATAAGGGTGGGGTTTACTAAAGATGGAGTTCAATACTTGGAAATCGAAACATCAAAATCCACCCGATCATCCAGAAAGTGAGGGACATGGGACCTAGAAGAAAACCCATTCAAGGGCTTGAGAGACCTTGTTTGGTAGAAGTTTAAAATTTAAGATTAGATAAAGTTTAGGAAGTTTTAAGAATGAATAAGTGGATGGGTAAGATGATGGTTAGTGGGTGTAGATATGATAGTACAGTTGATATATTATTATTAATTTTTATTTTTATTTGTATTGAGAGTAGGTTGGTGGGAGGCAGATGATAGGTCTGGGTGAGTTAGTTAAGATATATGGTTGATGAGAAATTGATGAGATAGATGATAAAAAATATGATTAATGAGAAAAAAACTTTGAAATTGTTTATTTATTGCAAACGGTCACGTAAGATAAAAATTTTATTTAAAATCACACCAAAACCAAGGTCGGAAGCTTCTAAAATTGCCATGTCCCCGATCATTCCTAGAAAATATATATACATATAATTATTGTGATTGTGAGTGATAGACCTCGATCAATCAAAGATGTCCAACGTGTGTCCCTACTCGTATATATTGAAGGCACGTACGTATGGAGGAAATAGCCTCTCCCTGGCGTATGCTATTTTGGTTCTTATACGTATCTCCTGGAGGCATTAACAAAGGTGGTCCTTGTGCGTAGGTGGGCATCATTGGATTTAAATATGGATGTTGGTCCATTGTACTTCTCCGGTTCCTTGTTCCTTTAAATGCCTGTCGACCTACAGATAGGATATCGATCATCTGAACATGTGGGGGAGCTTGACTCCTCACAAGCGTTGGCAAGGCTTTTTTTTTTTTTTCGGTTTTTTTTCCCTTTTCTCTTCATTTTTTTTTTTTAATTCAGAAAATGATACCCGCGAACAAATGCATGCATGCCCACAAGTACACGTGAAGATTTTTTTATTTTTCTGAGTTCACATTTCATTAATTGCAGATAAGATCGGCCTTCCACCTACACTATGACCTATGACCTGTAGAAAACAAGACGGAGGACTTCCGAGAGATCTTTTTGATTTCCTTGTTAAGGCAATTATATATTTGATTGTAACGATTAACGAAAGCCTTAAATATTGCTGCCTACATTCTCATACTCTTCACGGTCGACAGTGTCCTAATTTATGACCTCTGTATCTTGCAATCAGACATCCCTTTTCTTTCTGCGACATCCCTCCCTTTACCCAGGGACTCAGAGGTTAAGTTTTGGTAAAAGGATAAGATTTATATCGGGATAATATATTGATTGGTGGTATAGAAATAAGTAGTGGAATAAAATGATAGGGAGTGTGATGTGACATTGATGGATAATTTCTTAATATTTTGATATAGGTGTAAGTGGATTGATGTGATGTAATGAATATATTTTTTTTGAAAAGAATAATAAATATATTTTAATGGATATATTATGTTGAAGTAGATATATTTTATTGTATAGTGATATTGATGTGATGTAGTAGAATATTTTGATATCGATATTAATCAGTGGAGTGAAATAACTTATATTATTTGACTTTCGAATTACTTTCGTTAACTTTCGTTAACTTCCTCTCGTAATCCTTTCACAGGACCTCTATCTCATGTCAGAGCCTCCTGTCAAATGGAGCCGAAAAGAGCTCTAGAAACTAGGGCTCCGATTGGCCACCACAGGCTAATCCGAGCCCCCAACCCCCCATCCCACCGCTTTTGGATTTCCTCCTCCTCCACCCGGGCCTTTCTTCCTTGACGATCGAAGCTTATTCACGACATGCATCAGCCTTGGCACTCGTGGTGGTTGCTTGCGTCGACTGCAGTTGAGGTGGTCTCATCTTTAGCTTCGCAGTTGTGTCGCTCGTCGCATCCAGTCATGGTGGCTCAACGTCGACGAGCATGGCTGCGGTTGTTGAGGTGACATCGCGGAGGGCGTGCGGCCGTCTTTGACGGTGCCGTTCGTGCGGTGGTGGTTGCCGATCTGCGGCTGCAGCTGCCGGTGGTGCGGCGGGGTGATCCATGGCGGTTAGGCGATGGTCACTGACGGATGCGTTGGTCGCATCATGGCTGCTGCAAATGTCTCGGGTGATTCGTCCTATCGGGCGTTTATGATGTTAGTGTAGTTTTTCCTATTTTATGCTCATGTTGTTTTTTATTTGTGCGGGATCGCATGTGATTTCATTTCTTTTACGGTCGAGAATCCTGACATTGTGTCAGGAGTCAGGTCTTTCGATTTCCCGTGTTAAAATGATATTCGAGATTTTTTTTCATTGATATTTTACCTTACTGCGAATATGAGGTTGATCTTATTTTAAAGATCGTCTAATTTTTAATCTTAGGACGTTTCTTTGTTTTTTTCTTTTATTCTTATCTTATTTTTTATATTCTATTGTCTTCTCATTTTTACAGGATGTAATTTTTTCCCTCTTTTGAAGGTAAGTTTCCGTTTCTTCGTTTTTACATGATATTTTTCTTTTCCCTCCTTGAGAGCTAGATTTCTTCAATCTTTCTTTTACGTCTCTTCTATCGTATACCTTTCCTTTACTAAAAACTATATCTTCGTTGAAAAGAAAAATCTTGCAATCGGGCCACTTGCCGCCTGGCAGTGTCGGACTGTGATTGCGAGATGGAATAAGTTGACCCCAAGGAATTAATGGTTGTGCTTAATCCACATCTTTAAGTGAAACTGAGCTTTCCTCGCTAGGGTATATATGGATTTCGAGTCTCGGCTCCGTATATGTTGGGAAAAATTCGGCATCGTCAATATGTAAATTGTAATCTATTTCAATTATAAAGTGGTTTATTTTTGTTAATCATTTTTGGATATTAATGGACAAAAATCTTCCAACTAAGTAGGGATGAGTATAGGATCAGAATTTACGGGCTAAGCTTTTGTCCGACCTAAATTTATTTAATGAATAAGTTAAAAAGATAATTAAGATCTGATTTAAAATAAAATTTTTTAATTAAAATCCAATCAAACATAAAAAAATAATAGATTAAAGTCGATCTATTTATTTATAATTTAATTATTTATTTCACTTATATTTGTAAAATAATATATATATATATATATATATATATATGTAGTTTTACATAAATAATTATTTTAAAAATATAAAAATAATATGATTTCTTATAAATAAGAAAAAATAACTTGCAAATGATAATTATCATTTTCAATTATATAAATAATTGAGTTATTTTATATGACTTTTGTATATATTAAAAGATCTTTATGTCCTTATAGATACACGTCTAATCAAAACAATCCAGATACTTACATTATAATTACTTGACTTGAATATTCAACATATATAATATATGACAAATCAATTAAATGTAATCAAATAAGAAAAAATTACAATGGAAAATAAAAATACTCATCATATGTGTTCAAATTTAATTCTAATCTAGATACTCACACTTTCTCTATGATAAGAAGTTAATAGTTCATATCTAGTTCGAACGATATTATAATATTGCACTGCACTATAACCTCGTAAATGATTTAATAAGTCAAGTTGAATTTAAGTCACATTTACCCAAACCCTAACCTATTTAATAAATATGTTATATTTATAACCAAAATCTAATCCAAGTTAATTTCAAACTCAATTTTGAACAAACCCATTGTGACTAGACAATGCTCATTCCTCCAACTAAGCCTTTCAATTGATTTTACCATAGTGAGGTTTTTATGATACTAAAATTTGCTTGATAAATTAAGACGAGGTCTCTCCTAATCAAGTTATATTTCGAAGTGTGCGTCTATCTAATTATGTTAAAAATATTTTTTGTCAGTAAAAATTGTTCAAGAACCAATAGTTCAGAAAACGTATACGGTGAACTCGTTTCTTAATTTCGCAGCTTGGTGTCGCATTGGAATTTAATTTATAAATTATCATTTAGGCTGTTACTTGTATTAATGGTTTTATTTATTTTTTATTTTAAAAGGGAAAAGGAAGCAAATTAGCTGTAGAGGCGTTCCTGAGATAAACTCTACATTAGCGAAGAAAATACGATAGAAATAAGAGGATATCACGAAATTCTTGTACAAGATAATTAAGTATGCGGCGTATCACCCACAAGACATATGCATGCGTTGTTCTTGTATATAAAACTATGTTCGAGTAGATATACATGTAGCTTTAGCATGCGTGGCAAGTGCTTAGTTTACTACACCCAACGTGCTTCACGTAAACGATCTTTGACGAAAGAGCTGCACACGTGAAGAGTAGAGCACCTTCGTGTGGTTAATTAAATATTCAAATCTAGCGTATATCATAATCGCTTGATTTGCACGAAATCGCCGGACACCTGAATTGGAATTTAAGCAACATATTTCGTAATTAGATGTGGCATACAGTTAGATCTCTCCTATAATCTTGTACGTTCGAGGATGCGCGTCTCATGAGTAAACCGTAACGGGCAGTAATATATGTACTTTATTATACTGCTGACAACATATCTTAATCTCATGTGGAATCTTATTAAGATTTTATGTGTAATTCCTTCCTATCCATTAATTTTGAATTTAAATTTTACCTGTAAGAGAAGCATCCCACCTACAAGTCTCATCCTCTCACCACACCACTCACCCACCCACCCACAACCTCCTCCGGCGAGTTCCCTCTCATGTAGCTCCAACCTTTGCTAGTCCCAATCTCCTTTGGCGAGCTCTCCCTCATGCAACTTTGACCTCCGCTAACCCTAACCTCCTCCGGTGATCTCCTTGAAGCTTCTCCTCCTCTAACCTCGAGCTCGGTCGTGCTCCTCCTCTGACTCCAGCTCTAACGAGCTCCTCCGAACCCATCCTGACCCCAATGGAGCTCCTCCTCTAGCCCCATCCCATCTCGACCAAGGCCCTCTCTCCAACCCCAACCCCGATCGAGCTCCACCGACCTAATCTTGACCTCGACCTTAGCCCCATCCTGACCCCAACTGAGCTCCTCCAACCTCATCTTGACCTCGAGCCCAACCCCATCCCTACCCTGATCGAGCTCCTCCAATCCCATCCCATCTCAACCAAGCTCCTCCAGCCAACCCCGACGTCCCACCTCCTCTGGCTGAGCTCCTCCTCCGACTTCAACCTCCTTCGACTCCGACTCCAACCTCGAGCATCATTCACGTCATTTAGCCATCCAACCTCTAGGGAAAGGCTCGTGATAGTAAGTCCCAACTCCTCCAACCGAGCGATTCTCTTGATCACACCATCATGTAGCCATTAGGCATTGGGAGATGTCATTGGGATGTAGCCTATACGTGACAGTATGGAAAACACATGGCCTTCATTTTAACAAGTTTTTTCTTTTTATCTTTTTAAACATGACATGGATGATTAGAATGTGCTTATCGAATAATTGTGATATAAAATGATCATATCCATAATACACTCATCCCCTATGCCATTATGATCGAACTTTCTTGACAGTTTACTTCAAAGTATCTATTCAAGTTGTTACTAACATATGTATTTCAATAAAAATGGTAACAATATCTAAAGATGCTAACATCAATGGTTATGCCATTATCACCTATGGTAATGTTGTCAGCATCACAATAGGTATTTACATAATTGTTGCTAACAACAAGATAAGTGATAAATAATTAATGTCAACAATATCAAGATAAGTGATAAGTATTTGAAATAGATACTTGAGCAATATAAAAGTTACTGAATAAGTGTCAGGGGTACCAACATGAAAATGTGCGTGGTGACATTGGTATCTAAACTTACGCGACTGGTGGTAATGCCATTAGCACTAATAGTGATGCCATTGACACCTATGGTGGTGTCTATAGCACCACAATAGGTGTTTACAAAATTGATGCCAACAACAACAAGATAAGTGATAAGTAATTGATGCCAACAATATCAAGATAAGTAATAAGTTTTTGCAATAGATACTTCAGCACTAAAAATGTTACTGAATAGGTGCAAAAGGCACCTACATGAAAATATACGTGGTGACATTAGTATCTAAACTTATGTAATTGGTGGTGATGCCATTAGCACAAATGGTGATGCCGTTAGCACTTATGATGGTACTGTCATTATTACAATAGGTGTTTAAATAATTGATGCCAACAACAACAAGATAAGCGATAAGTAATTAATGCCAACATTATCAAGATGAGTGATAAGTGTTTGTAATAGATATTTGAGCACTATAAAAGTTACTTAATAGATGTCAGGGACACCAACATGAAAATTTACGTGGTGACATTGGTATTTAAACTTACGCCATTGGTGGTGCCATTAGCACCATAATAGGTGTTCACATAATTAATGCCAACAACAACAAGATAAATGATAAGTAATTAATGCCAACAATACCAAGATAAATGATAAGTGCTTTCAATAGATATTTGAGCACTAAAAAAGTTACAAAATAGGTGCTAAGGGCACCAACATAAAAATGTACATGGTGACATTGGTATCTAAACTTACATTGATGTGGTTTTTATCTTTTTTACATGAAGTGCTATTGGCATCTCAACGTGACTGGTAGTGATGTCATTAGCACCAATGGTGATGCCATTTGCACTTATAGTGGTGCCATCAACACCACAATACGTGTTTACCTAATTGATGCGAATAATACCAAGATAAGTGATAATTATTTGTAATAGACATTTGAGTACTATAAAAGTTACTAGTTAAGTGGTAAGGGCACTAACATGAAAATGACGCGGTGACATTGGTATCTAAACTTACGGGACTGGTGGTGATGCTATTAGCACCAATGGTGATGCTGTGAGCATCTATGGTGGTGTCGTCAACCACAATAGGTATTTACATAATTGATGTTAACAATAACAAGATAAGTGATAAGTAATTAATGCCAACAATAGTAAGACAAGTGATAAGTGTTTGCAACGGATACTTGAACACTATAAAAGTTACTGAATAGGTGCCAAGGGCACCAACGTGAAAATGTACGTGGAGATATTGGTATCTAAACTTATGTTGATGCGATTCTTATCTTTTTTATTTAAGGTGGCGTTGGCATCTCTTCTATATTTGCACCAATGGTGATGACGTTAGCATCTATGATGATAACAAGAAAGCACCTATAGTCACACCTACTCTTCTATATTTGCATCTATTGTGATGCCATCAGCACCACAATAGGTGTTTACATAATTAACGCAAACAACACCAAAATAAATGATAAGTGTTTGTAGTAGATACTTGAGCAATATAAAAGTTACTGAATAGGTGCCAATGGAACCAACATCAAATTGATTTTTCACAGTGATGATCTAAAATTGGTAGAGTAAAGGCTTCATCCAAAACTTACGAGCAAAGGCTTGATTGAAAGCCCTTACTACCTACCTTTTGTTGTCGTCCTCAAATGCATGGAAGGATCACAATTGTTTCTTCATAATGATACTTACATGATATTTACGTGATGTTATCGGTATCCGCTTACCTTATGCTGTTAGCACTTAACCTTCAATGATTTTCTCCCTTCATGACCTTATCTTCAATACTTAATCTTCAATGATTAAAAGCGCATTGAAGGTTTATTGAAGGACGATGCTGACGACATTATGAGGAGTACCTGAGAGAAAATAATTCATAAAGAATATAGTAAATAGAAATGCCTTAACCATCAAAGGCGGTGCTTAGTAGACGAAATTAATATGGAGTTTATCTATGGTTATTTGAAGATTATATTATCTTAGCAATCATCTAAGATAATGCTGTCAGCATTTATATAGTTATAAAATACTATATATAGAACGTAGATATGTTGTCAGCACCAATGGTGGATGTCGTTGGCATCAAACGTATGTGTTGTGCGCAGATATTGTCAGGTCCTCACATCCATTTGTTTCTCCTTGCTCTTTTCAAGTTTTCAGATTCCTCACAACATTTAGCCAATTTCATTTCTCACTTAGGCAAAAATTGGGTTTTATATGGGTGGGCTCGCTTTTTGGAGGATCTACGGCCTAATGGGTCGGATTGGTACTCGTATTAGGTGAGCCCTACTTTTATTAGTGTATTTTTGTGCACATTCAGACCGAATTAGTTCCACAAGCTCACACCTGGGCCTACACACCTTGCACACACGTGCCCATGCGCAGTGCACACGCACGTGCTAGATAGGTACTTATATTCTTGCTTTTCTCATTTCACCGTATCCAGTATGATACGTGGTACATTTTGTTCGGGTGAACGAATATCTTCTTCACCAAGGTGGGTCTATACATTCCAGTTCTCCTTCAGAAACACGTCATCTCTGGTAGATCTTCGAACAACGATTCCGATCACTTGACAGCTCCATTTCAAGCGTATAAGAGCTCATTGGAAAGCTCTATAGGTCTTCTTTCGATTAGACTAATCAATTTGAAGATTGGATCTCATTTGATCTGTGAAATAGAATGATGAACATGGCTTCGTTGTCATGCATCTATACGTGCTGCTGATGATGAAATAAGGTCAATTGACCTGTTAATCTTGGTTAAAACTCTTGATTGAGAGTTCAAAAAGAATCAAATAACCAATTCACACTCAAACGAGTGGGCGAAGAGTATCAGGGAAGTTTCAAAGCTCTAGAGCTCTCAAATTCATTATTCCGAACTCTGATTTCATAGTTAAATAACCCAACAGATGTATTAAAGCAACAGCTTACATGATATTTACGTGATGCTATCGGCATTCGCATACATGATGCCGTCAGCATTTGCAACAATTTTTTTCTTCATAATGATGCTGACATGATTTTTACGTAATGCTGTCGGTATTTGCTTACATGACCTTATCTTCAACACTTAACTTTCAATAATTAAAAGTGCATTGAATGTTTATTAAAGAATGGTGCTGACGACATTATGAGAAGTACCTGAGAAAAAAAAATTTATAAAGAATGTAGTAAACAAAAATTCCTTAACCATCAAAGGTGGTGTTTAGTAAAAGAAACTAATATGGAGTTTATCTATGGTTGTTTGAAGATTATATTAGTAATCATTTAGGATAATGTTAGCATTTATATAGTTGTAAAGTACTATATATTGAACATAGATATGCTGTCAGCACCAACGGTAAATGTCGTTGGTGTCAAATGTATGTGTTGCATGTAAATACTGTCCAAATAAAGGATAGTGTCATGAGCATCAATAAGACTACTAAAGGCATCATAATTGATTTTCAAATCAATCCTTGCATATGAGTGACCTGAAGGTTTCATGCTACCAGAAAAAGAAGATCGATGTCATTCAAGATTATAGCAACGTTACCTAAAAGAGGCGATATGCACAACAGAGAAAAGGTCTGACGCTACAACATTTGTCAAAAAAAAAATCACCACATACAATATAGTATTCTAAATATCAATCAAGTACAATCAACAATACAGTGGTCATCACATACAACCATAACCTAAGCAAAGTACCTAGTCGGATGTCAACTCAATAGCAACATACATGACATGTCAGATAAGTGTATGTCTAGGTACATAAAAGAGTACATCTCCTATTTTTCAAACATAATATTGTTCTCATAATATTAATTTCTTTTTCCATAAATCCAAGTTATTAAGGTTCCTTGGGGAATTATCGATCACGTTGGGATCACATCACAGCTATGCAAATATAACCAAAGCATCACTGATTGGATGATAGTAACTAATTAAGTGTAATTTTATTAACTTTTAACACCTCATCATTCACACACTTGGGATTTCACTAGAGATCCTTATCTCGGGTGCATCCCAACCCTTGGATGAATTGGCATGGATCCTCTTGTGCCAATTCATCTCCATCCGATGGTGAGCGACACCCAAGGTAAGATCCTGGATGCAGCTATCATTATCCTTTCAAAAACTATACAAAGTAAAAATTACTATCTTTGAAAAGAAAGATGGTAAGGAGGAACCAAACAAATTAGTATTTCAACTTAAAGATTCCAGATAAGAACGTTAATGGCGTATGCATGCAACTTTTGGCAAGTACGACAGATTGCCAT
This sequence comes from Thalassia testudinum, assembly GCA_037157565.1. Classification (NCBI taxonomy): domain Eukaryota; kingdom Viridiplantae; phylum Streptophyta; class Magnoliopsida; order Alismatales; family Hydrocharitaceae; genus Thalassia; species Thalassia testudinum. Next base: position 22,209,985 of record JAZHRO010000013.1, read on the forward strand.
AAGGATCAAATCATCTATATTCGTTACCTAAATTTCCACTGACTCGACCACCGATCGATAACTGATAACTCATAGAACCACGAGTGTATAGCAATTAGCAATGCGTTGTTTCATTGAACACAAGCCAAATAACCCTAAGCCATCCCTCTTGAACCACGTAACACTGAAAGGTGTTATTTGTTTCTGTTTGATCTATTTGTTCAGCAATATCAATTTACGTTCTTACTTAGATTCAATCAGAATATTAGATTAGACTTTCTAAACCACTCTCGACGACAGGATGATTAATCCAACTATTCAAGAAGTACTGCAGCAGCTCTCCGATAGTAAAGAAGTCCTTCCTCAATGAAACAAGGCTGCATATATATATATTGTTGCATGCAAACCAGCTACCAAAAATAATAGAGGGCAATATGTGGTCCTAAAAAATCGCCAGGTAAATTTTGTCCAAACAGTACCACAAAAACCAAAAACCCAGGCGAAGATATATCACATGTATATTATCACAAAGCAGAGCAAAACCTAAAACCAATCACTCATCTGCCGTTTGAGACGCACCACGGATTCTTTCCTCTTTGAGCTACGACAGGAGGCCTCCATGCATATATATATATATATATATATATATATATATATATATATATCATTCGGCTAATTCCATTGGCTATGACAGCCTGTACTCACGATATCAACGAGAAAATAAAGGGAACCGAATCACAAGGCTTGCGCCTCGAGAAATTAACGCCATGCACACATGATGTAATTAAGATTCCTTACCATATATTAATTCCAAACTCGATCCCCTCGATATACAAATTAAGCTGCAGACATCGATCAAACCAACCATCTGATTTCTACACCGTCCTCGTATCAATCCCTTACTTATCTCAGTGCAAGATCGTTAAAAAAGGGAAAAATAATAATAATAGTAATAATAAGAAAAGAAGGGAGAAAAAAATTTTTTTTTTTTAAAAAAAGCACGTTCAATCTTCCTCTACAATTAATTATTTATAAATATATATATGCCCAGAAATGAAGGAAGTAGTGCCGTTAAGGAGATCTGATCACATGACATGATCTGTCCGCCGGAACACGTGCTCCTCCCCGGTCTGGCTGTCGACGTGGGTGATCCAACGGCTGTGACTCCCGAGGCTCGGCCCCTTGCCCACCCCCACGTGGAGAACCTGCAGGCCCCTGCCCATCGGCAGGGACGCGGTCCTCACCAGCCTCGTCCCCTCCCGCAGCCTCTCCCGCCACCGCGCCCCCACGCACCCGCGCTCTCCCACCTCCACGCACACGATCACCGCCCCCCTCGGGCTCGGCCTCACCGCCCTCAGCACCGCCGACGCGTCCCCCCTCCTCCAATCCACCACCGCGAACTCCACCCCGTCCAGCGCCCCCACCACCTCCTCCGCCTCCCCCGCAACCACCTCCGTCCGCCCCCCTTCACCCAGCGCCGCGGCGTACTCCGCCGCGGCTCGATCGTCGGGGACGAAGCACACGTGGCGGCCCTGGCTGCACTCCGCGGCCGCCTGGAGACCCAGGCTGGTGGCGACACCCTCGCCAGGCAGCCAGGCCTCTAGGATGAACCGGGCCTTCCAGCCGCCGGCCTTGGTGGCCAGGAGCCCAGCGACGTCGGTGGGGGCCTCCTGGTCCCCGAGGACCTTCATGGTGTCCATGTAGACCTGCCCAGCCATCTCCGGGCACCACTCGAGCTTCATCTTGGCTTGTGGATCTGGGTGTTTCTATCTCTAGGAACTTCTAGTTGCGGGAACTAAGGTGGATATTTATAGCGGGTTACCATGGTTGGTTGTGGAAGGAGAGGAGTTAGACACCGTTGCAAGAATCCAAGTTGCCACTTTCCACACCATTGGTTCACATCTTGAAAATTCTGCATAAATACCCCTAGAAATCCATCCTTATTATGTTACACACCCTTAAGTTTTTCATTTTCCAAGCCTCTAGCGGGAAATTTGCTATTTTCGTTGGGAAAGTTAAGGTATAAAATTCTTTTTCTCCTGTTTCAAAACGCAGTATCCAAAGTAACATCATAATTCTTCGACAAGTCATCTCAAATGCCAATTCAGTACCGCAACTTTAGACGCCGGTGATAACTAGATCTGGATGGTGAGATTTGCGATCTTCTGCTTTCCATGGTTTGAATTAAATCATGCATGACTTGTAGATGCAATTAAGTGAGATCTTCCCAATTAGCCATTTGTTTGGTTTAGATCAACTCACATGTAGTTAACATATATATCTGCTCATACTCATGCATGCAAGGCACAAGTACAATATTTAGAAACTTCCTGGGTGATCACGTGCAAATGTACGTAGAAGACCTAGCCTGAGGCATTTTGTCATATCAAAATATTATGAGTGTCTTTACATAAAATCCCTAGCTGTATTCTATTTTTTGTCTGCAAACGTTACTTGATTTGCAAGTTTGGGCGTAGATATTGTTGTGCATGTGAAGGAGGGAGATTTGAGCCATGGGAGAACGATATGTGGTGTTTAGACAAGTAGACCGCCTCCGTAAGAGCAGCCATTGGAATTTGGGTTCTCCGGTTGGGTTGCTTTTGACTTTTTCTTCACACATTGCTGGAAACTTCACGTATATATATTTAAAATCCGATAAATCGTGGACCCTCGATTACTCTTGGAGGCTTGGATACACTATTATGGCAAGTTGTTTGACGACTGTTTTGAGAGATGTGATATTTTCTAGGGTGTATATATACGTGAAGTTTGCAATTAATCTGCCTTTATGTATCTCTCTGATCTAGGTTGCATTATCAACTGTAAACAAAATAATTGCACAAAATACAAAAAGGTTAAAGCTCACCAAAATAAAGTACAACTGTTATATATATCAAGAACCGGATCGTCCTCTCTCTTATTCTTCTATCAAGCACCTAAGTAGAATAGGGGTAAGAATTAGCTAGACGTAGGAATTTGCTTGGTAAGGTAAAGGAAATAGGAACTAACTCAACTATTTATTTCCTTTTGTTTAATTGCCCATTGCCTATCCAAATTAAAGAGTTGCCCCAATATTCCCTGCATCTTAATTTGTTCCAATTAATGACTCAAGTTGATCTCCTTATCTTTTATTTCACTTATTTCTATATGATTTGATTACCTTTATAGGTAACTCTCAGTCTCCTATTCTCAACTAAGAACCTCAATAGGTGTATTCCACAACATGATCCACTAGCTCAGCATTCACAAACAACCTAATGTAGAGCAAACTCTTCTAGATCCAGTAACAGGCCCTCTGATTCCCTAACTATCTTACCTCTTACAACCATCTAGATTTGGTGCATGAGAACTTGATAATATGTATGCTCTAGAGTCCATTTCACATAACTCATAATCTCCTAATTCTTACTACCTTCATTCTAAGTAATGATTAATCCAAGCATCGCCACATTGACAGTGCTATGGAACTTCTACTCCTTGTTTACCTTAGCATCATATTAGAACTTGTCTAGTATAGCTAGAGGATTGTCCCCCTTCAAAGGCATCTCCTATCCCAATACAAAACAAAAGTTAGAATAACAACCCATGTTAACTACTAAAGATACTAGGTTCATAAGTTATGCTTGGCTAATAAAGGGATTGCATCCCAGGCATGAATTGACTATGGTTAGATTTAGATCTCTTATATTATTATATTCCTCATTACCAAGAGTCACATACTTAGACTTGGCCTCGCAATTATCCAAAATCCATCCATCCTTTAATGGATCCTGGTTGCCATGATTGCCTTCAAACAATGCATAGCTAGCTATGAATTATCCTAACTACACTCCTTCACAACTTGCTACAGGTTCAATTCCAAAGGCATATAGGGTTTCTATTCAAATGCCTTTTTAACCATTTATAGGTCGCTTGACAAATTACAAATCCAAGTGTTTACACTAAAGGATGAATACTTTTCACGACAATTCAAAACCATCACTTAATTAGTGAAAACCGTTGTATTCTGTTGTTGCGAAAGTGTGTGTCACGTTAGAATATACATAACGATTTTGATTTCAAACCTTCATTTTCTACACGACGGTTAGAAAAGCCGTTGTGTATCGTTATAAATGACAGTTATCTTACAAATCATCGTTAAGTATTATTAAACGACGATTTTGCTGGCCGTCGTGTATAACATTATTCTGGAGGTGAGATATACATGTGAATCATAAATGACGGTTGTTAAACCATCGTGTACTAATACCAAACGACAATTTTTAACATAACCATTGTGTATATCAAAACAACGGTTATTAACATAATCGTCGTGTATATATGTGTATTTCTTTTTCACTATATATAATGTAGGCATGATAGAATCTTATAATACCTTAAACATATATATACAACATACACAACATACAACATGCAACATAAAACATTCAACATACAATAAATATATATATAAACCTAATGAAAAGAGTATGTCATAACGTTAAAATATACATATAACTGAGCAAAATACAAAACCTAACTAAGGAAAAGATAAGTAATCTAAACCTATGCCTTAGCTTCTACCCCCTATCCTACTCCACCACCACTGAGGTCGTTGTCGTCTCTGCGAGGCGGGTAGAGATAGGAAGTATGATATCGACCGTTGCCCCGTAAAAATGCCATCATCTCTTTGATCTCCGTTTGTAACGACCCGATTTTCAAATCCCTACGAGACACGAGAATCGAATCGACTCGACTAATCCCAAGACCTAGTCGTCCAACGAGAAAGTAACCAAAAGAGCAGTAAAATAAACCACATTCATCATGAATATAACAAGCAGTAATAAAATAAAGCAGTAAGAAAAGGAAATATTACAGCATACACCACCACAACAGAAGGGAAATAAACATGTACATAACATAAAATTTTCAATAAAGAAAGTACAGGGAATAACAAGGAAATCTACTCACTACAGTGGAAAAAAAGTACAGAAAGTACTACAGGTAACCCTACTGGACCCTATTAGGCCCAGCGTTCTCTGCAGCCGCTGACCCTGGCTGCTCAACACTTGGTCCTGAAAAGTAACGAGGGTAACACGTCAGTGAAACGTTGAGTAGAGTGGCAACTAAAAGCTAAAGAAGCAGTAGAGTGTACAGTAACTGCTATATTTTTACTTTCTTTAATTTCGTCTTTCTGTTATTTCACTATTGATTTATTTCTCAGATCCTTCTATTGATCTCGAATGTTCCTCGTGGGAACGATCTTGATTGCAGTCTTTTTCGAAAAGTAGAAGTGACACGTGGTGCTCTCCTGGCCGAAAGAGTCTCCCGTGGTGGTCCTACCCTCAGTCAACCACCCCAAAGTCGCTGACAGACGTAACGGTGACTACGGCATGCGCGATAAGCGCATGGGTAGCTACCCCGCACTAGCACGCGGTCAGTCATTTCCGTTAACGGGTGCACCTAAAGCACAGCACGGAACCAGTATAGGGTAGAGCCCTCTCAGTAACAGGGGTCCAACCCCTCCACAGTCTGCGCACCCTCGTCTGACTACCCTGGTTTGCCCAGTGGGCCTAACAAGTTGGTGTAGGAGGGCTAGCAGAACCCCGGGGCCCGTGGGGTAGCTAGTGCTCTCCCTACACTAGTAGCTCTCCTCGGTACTGCGTACGCGAGGGCCAACAAGTCGGTGTACAGTGGCCAAACCCACCCCGATCTCAACCCGAGGGGGGCAAGCTCCCCTCTACACTAAGAGGTAATGTGTGCTCTCTTTGGTACCACGTACCCAAGAGACAACACACTTCCATGTTTCACTTTCTCAGTTCCATTCTATTCTCTTTCCAGGAGTTCTACTCCTAATTCCTCGTAGGGTTCATGTTCTTTTTGTTTGGCCATTTTAGGTTTCACCGTTCCAGTTTTGCGTTCATACAACCCATGTTCTCAATCATATTTATTCCTTCATAATAGGCAGCTGTTAATCAATTTACAGGCAGCTATTATTTCCTTTCTACTTTCCAAGACTGCAATGTCTGTATATTCAACTAGTTTTCCAGTCCTAGGATTCATGCCGTAACCTAGGATCTATCATTCAATCTAGTTTTCCAATCCTAAGATTCATGCAATACCCTAGGATCTATCATTCAATCTAATTTCTCAGTTCTAGGGTTCATGTAATGCCATAGACTCTATTAATTGTTTCAGAATTGTAACAAATTTTGTTAAATAAGTTAAAAAGCCACTCGACCAGCGAAACCAGGAGTACTGGGGGCGTGGTCAATAATCCTGCGTGCCTCCGCAACTCCCAAGACTGCAACGGAACGGGATCCTAACACAAGGATCAATCACAAGGAGTTTCTCAGAACAGTATACAATTACTGTAAACGGATAGAGGAATTTATTCTGGAAAGAACGCAACTCAAAATGCGGAAAACGGACTCCGAACGGGCCATAAATGGGTCAAAAACGACGAATCTATCCAAAATCAAACGTCTGGAACCTCTTCCAGACGTCTTAAAAGGTGGGTCAGGTCGTACCTCTGTTCTGCGCAGTCCTTCAGACGTCCAGAAGCCCGCTGGAACGTCTGGCCTTGGTTTCCAGACGTCCGATTGTCACCCCGGACGTCTGGAGGTTCTCTCCGTAGTCTAGCACTGTGGCCAGACGTCTGATTCTCGTGGGATGGCGAGTCTCGCGCCCTCCCGAGTAGGACCTGTGCACACATACAGCTGCTGTCAGTACGACGAAACGTAGAAGAAATCGTAGCGGACGGCTGCATGGCCATACAGGCGAAAGAAAGAGAAGGCAAGAAATATCTTACTTGTCAGACGTCTGGACCGTCTTGCAGACGTCTTTGGCGTCGTCTGGACGTAAGTCCAGACGTCTGATTTTGGAAAATTTTCCAGAACCAGAGCTCGATCCGCTCTCCGCCCGCGACGCACGGCCGCGCCGCGCCCTGTCCGCCTGTTGCCGGAGCTGCAGCAGCCCCTCCGCGAGACCCCACGCTCGCCGCTCCCCCGCCGGCCGGCTCTAGCTTTCCCGGCAAGCTCGCACCCCCGTGGTCGAGCTTCTTCCTTCCACTCGCAACCCTCCTCCCCGCACGCTCGCTGCGGCCGCTGCTGCCGCCGCCGCTCACTCGCTCGCTCGTGCTCTCGCTGGCAGGGAGAAGGAGAAGAGAAAGGCGGAGGAGATGAGGGTGAGGGAGAGGGCGAGGGTTTATAAAGCAGCGCAGGGAGAGAGGGAAGAGGGACGACGCGTCTGCAGGAAGAGAGAGGAAAAGAAGACAATGGCGGCGGGTGTAGTCTGCGCGCGCACGCGCGTAGAGCAACTCGGTACGCCGAAAAAATTTATTACCAGACGTCTGAACAGACGTCTGGGCCACTTCCCAGACGTCTTAAAAATCCGTCCGATGCCCACGTTCTTAACACCGCTCCCTACTTCTCCATCTCCTTCATCTACTCCATGAATTTCTTGGCATCTTGCCAAGCTTAAGTTTGCTGGTGGAACTGTGAGGCGACATCAAGGAGTGGTGTGGTAACATTATGGAGCTGTGCCTGTATCTGTTGGACGACGGCTGATGTTGCTAACCCCTTCCGCCCATACTAGCGGGAGATTGTTTAACTCCTCCCCCCACTATGCTCTGGATGTTATAGGAGTGTGGTAACATCATGCTGGTGGAACATAGAGTATCGTTTAACTCCATCTAGGCAACATCATTACGAAGCCTCTATACTCTGGATGCATGATGCTCCTAAAAGCCTCCTCAGGTGTTATAGGAGGGTGTTGTTGAGTGCTGGAAGAACCACTTGGAGGGGGATTGATTAAGTTCATAATTTCTCCCTACAAATTATAATAATTTAATGTCATATTAAAGTAAATATAAAAATTAAAGTAGTTGATAAATAAATGTTACTTACATGCTTTGTTTGGTAAGTCGGTGGTGGCTTTACTATGAGTAAGGTCATATACACCAACTCGATCGAGCGTGGCACCATCGTGTGAACGTGCCTGTAAATATATTTCAAATTACAGGTAAAAGTTATAATTAAAACTTTAATTAAAAACATAAAATGACATAATTATGAAGAATTACTTACATATTTTGCCTTAAGCCTATCTATACTAGTTCGACCCAAATAGTGGGTTTGTAGTGGAGCTTTGGCCCTATTGACCTTATTCCTCTTCACCTGATCATGTACATATAACATATTGTAATGGGAAACAATTAAACCATTTATCTTCAAATGCCCTTAAAAGTAGTTATAATTATCTCTATCTAAGGCTTATTCCAATGCTCACAACATTCTTTCCACATATCTGCTGCTGCTACTGTAGGAGGCATGTTCTTCAATTCCTCCTCATTAGACAACATTGTATTATAAAACTAAATTATACAAATATTACAAATTTCACCTTTTTCTTTGATGTCATCCTCCAATCACGATATCGTCTCGTGACATGATTGAGGATGTACTTGGTGACATTCAGATCGTCACCCTAATAAAAAATCGTCGGTAATATTACAAAATCGTATAAATGAATTAAATATTATTAAAGTAAACTTATATATATATACATTAATATATAATTATTTACCTCCATATTATGAATAAGCTGCCTCTTAATCTCCTTCGAGACCCTCCTCCCATTAAAACAACAAAGGGGGATGTGCTCCTTTACCATCCTAAACAGTCTACTGGTGAAAGGAGGATAGTCTGGATCTTCTCCAGCTTCGTTGATATGCACTTTGATTTTTGTCCCTTTTGGAAGTGCATCTAGATGTGTATTTCTTATCGGAGCCCTCCCTTTTTTTTTATTACCTGATAAGAAAAATATAATAAAAAATTAAAACATTAGAAATCAATTTTAATAAGATATTACCGATAATTCTTACCAGCAAAATTGGTCCCTGCCTCAGCCTGAGGGTTCTGCTGTGGTGGTCTCTATACCTGAACATTGTCCTCACCCTCCTCCTCGTTCTCATCCTCTTCGCCATTGTCACCCTCGTCCTCATCCCCATCGTCATCAGGGTAGTGGGTAACAACCTTTGGCTCTGGCTCTGGCTCTCGCACTACATTGGTAACCACCCTCTTGCCTTTGTTCTAGTACTGTCGGGCAAGATCACCAGGTTGGACATATTCATGATGCCTCGTTAATGCGGGATTAAAAACCATGGCAACTGGGTGTGCGTGGGGAGTACGTAAAGGGATGTACTTAGGGATGGATGGGGGAGTCTGGGTGCAAGGGGGCTGGGTGCAGGGTTGCTGAGTACGGGGGGGTTGGGTAGGCTGGGTGGAAGGAGGCTGTGTCTCATCCCTACCCACTGAGGTGTCCTGGTCATCCTTACCCTTATTAGCAAATTTCTTGAATTTCATCTGCATATACATTAAAAAAAAATAGTATTTGTATAAATCTCAAGGAAGAAATACATAAAGATAAAAAAATCTGAAAAAAGTTCGGTAGAGTTTCCCCTACATTACGGATATTTTTCAAAATCCTGTATAAAGAAAATGACACATTCTACATGGTAGAAAATCATATGTTCTTCAAAGGATTAAACCCACTGCTTGCAAGACCCAATCTGACATTTCTTACATTCTCTGCAAATGCTAAATGAGTGCTGTCAAACATTTTCCACTCTTCTGAATCTATGGGATGACAAATACGACCATCTCGTGACATGTTATCCTTATGCAATGTCATCAAATTTGCAGTTCTACTTGAAATAAAAAGGCGTTGAAGCCTAGGAATCAATGGAAAGTAACGTAGAACCTTCTCTGACTGTTTTGGCCCTTGTATTTAGTGAATTTACCACTTTAAATCTCTCAACACCACACTGTAGACACCTAGTCAACTCTACATTTCTGTATACCACACAATCATTTGGATAAGCGTCAATTTTCTAACAATTTAAACCAAGTCCATGAATATATTTCTTTGCTTCATACCACATCATTGGATAACCTTTCGGATCATTTAAAAGCACTCCAATTAATTCAAGCACCTCGAACATCAATTTAGAGGTTGCTTTATTCATAACCTTCATCCGAAATAACTTCAAAAGAAATGACAAGTTAGAAATGGATGTGATACCGGGAGTAATAGGTTCATCCGCTCCCCGAATAGCATCATAAAACTAATTAGAAGTTTCCCCATTAGCTGGATCTTCAACTCCTGCTTTCATTTTATCAAGCATTTCATCGATGCCATCGGCTTCAATATCAACAGCTATCTCATCGAAATCTATCGGAGATCATCTGACTTCCTCTGTAAGATCCTCTCCATGAGCAATCCACTTAGTATAATACTGCCACCAAACGTTGCAAATCGTGTGCTCGTAGACAATGTTCCTATCATGTGATATCCATTCAAGCACCTCCTACATGGGCAAAAAACCATGTCGAACTTGTTTCCTCGTTTGAATGACTTCCTATCGTTATAAAATACCCAATCAAGGAACTCTCTCACTCCATTCTTACATCGAGAGTAATCCGAGTTCCTCAAACTAATCTAAGATCTATCCATGATAATCTACAAAAATTAAATAAATCCACCCAATAATTATAATCTGATTTTATAACAGTATTTGTATTTTAATTAGGGTTTTCACTTAATAGCCCATCATTAAAGATTTGATCACAACGTTGCTTGTTACATGTAACTGGTGTCTAGAGAAATTTCGGCAACATCTCCTTGCATTTCTCCAACATACCCCCCAAGACCAACCTTAACTACATTCCCAATAACTTTCATTTAAGGGTGCATTAGGAATGTAGATAAGATTAGTTAGTATACCGGAAAAGAGCGAAAAAATACTGTCAAAATTCTTCCAGACATTGGTTACATGTAACAAGTAACCTTATGTTATGATCAAATTTTTAAGGACCCCCCTTTGTTTAGAACTTCTCTGAATAATGGACAACTCTTATGGTATTCTATAAAGACAAAGCTTCGTGAATGTAAGTGAGGTATACAAATACTCTGCATTGTCCGTATAACATGATCGTAAGTGTCGACGAGTAAGTATTTTGACACGATTATCTCCTCCCAAAACCTGTAACCTAGGAGTTAGAGTACCTATTGTTCAACATCAAGTGCAACTAGATTTGTGCAAGTGTGTGTATCTATCAATTCATTAAAATAATAAAATTTGTAGTAAAAAACATTAGTTATACATACAAAATAAAAATATATCCTTCCTCCCTTTCCCTCCTCTCCCTTCTCTCCTATACCTCCCTCTCTTACCACTTTTTTTCTACTCTCTTTCTCTCTTCTCCCTACCCTTTCTCTCCTTCTTCCCTTCCTTTATATTCTTCTTTATGCCTCTATCTCTCTCTTCTTCCTCTCCTGTCTAATTACTTATCTTCTCTCTTTCCCTCTCTTCTCCCTATCCTTCCTCTCCTCCTTCCCTTCATTAATTCATATTCTTATTTATGCATCTCTTTCCCTCTTCTTCCTCTCCTACTCCATCACTTCTCCTTTCTCTTTCCCTCTCTTCTCTCATTACTTCTTCCTAACTTCTTAAATTTATAAAATTTTTCATAGAACTTTCCCTATAATATCATAAGCTTCTAACAATAATAAATTAACACAGAAATACAATCAAATAAGCATTCAGAAGAAAGTGGGTATACCTCACAGTCAATCAAACAAATTCAATTTACTAAATCAAGTGGGTACACCCCACATTCCAAACCTCAGTGAGCACACCCCACATTCTAGACCTAATTAAGTGGGCACACCACACATTCATTCACAAATTAATTAAGAAATCTTAATTTGATACCTCAATGAAGCATGTGAATCAGAGAGAAAGTGTCTGACGACGCGAGATACCTAAATCAAATTACAAAAATTTATAAACAAAAAACTATAAAAAGATTACACAAATTTAACCACATTTTCTATTTAATTAATTACATTTATTAACCTAATTTTTAACTTAGGGTGGATGGAAGAGGAGTAGGAGGGGGGTGTTGGTGTAAGGGTACCATGATCGTTAATTTTTATGATAACAAAATACTTGTGATTTAACATTTGCATTCGAGTGTACAAGTTTCAGGATAAATGCAAAATGATACAAATGTGAAGAAGTTTAAGCTCGCATCCATGGTAGATTAAAGGAGCTTAATAGAGAAGGAGCATCGCTTGGAGCAAGAGCTTGAAGAAAGACGATGAAGAATAAAATAGATGTCTTTCTGTCTTATACTTTGTATTTGTTGTTCTTTGCTTTTCATTTCTTCAGTTGATTGTTAAAGATCTTCAAAGTACATTACAGTAGTCCTAGGAACACTTACACTACCGTAGGATACGTAAACATCTGGTAGAGGACTTAGAAAATCAAAACAGAAATTAGACGGCCCAATTAGGGACTTAGAAAATCAAAACAAAAATTAGACGGCCCAATCAAACATCCAATCTGGACCTCAAATGTCTAATATTGGAATTTAAGACGTCAGACTATTTGACTAGATGTCCAAAACACTTAGGTCGGTAACCCATTCTCTGTCTACCACCTTCAGACGTCCAACCCTTAGTGTAAGATGTCTGAAGACTTTGCCAGATGTCCAACTAGAGGGTCATTGGCTTATCAGACGTGATCTTAGAGGATTAACCCTTAATCTAATTTACACCTAGTTTCAACTGTCTGTAGAACATTCTAGATGTCTGATAAATAGACGTTAGGCTAAGATCTGACCCAAATCACCTTTTGTCAGACTTAATAGCCATTTGAGTCTCGAGAAATCAATTCCCGCAGAGATTTCTCTTTCCAGTCATCGAGAGCCTTTGTTAGACGTCCTTTATGTTGTTTGACCCTTATTACACAAAAACTCTATTTCGATCTAGTGAAAATAGGAAGCAAGCCATTTTAGTGTTAGACGTCTGATTAGCTTCCTAGACGTCTTGACAGTAATTTTTAGACGTCTGTCTTAATCCAACTCAGTTCAAATCTTTCACCCTTTTAGATCAAACGACCGAACCTTAGATTAGATGATCACCCAGACATTTGACCATAAAACCAAACGTCTGATAGCCTTGTCAGAATCATAAGTGACCCTAATTTCGATGTGATTTTGGACCACACTCTTGTGCCTTGTTCCCAACGACTACAAGATGCTTCCAAGGCCTTCCAAAGCCTTCTTAGGACCCTATAAATATGGGAGCACCCTTCTTAAGCAAAATATACCTTAAGAATACTATTTCCACTCATATTGTATCCGAAAAGAGATTAGAATCAAAGAAGAAAGTGTTATTGCCCTCCAAGCCTTATAGCATCCATCCAAGAGCACCGTCACGTTGCCAACTTCAAGTCGCACGACTTCCATCTAAGGGAAGTCCTTTTGCCTATAGAAGTTAGTTTAATCTACATTCACTTTGTGGCTCTATAGGATTTATTATAAGTGAGTTGTGTATTCGCTTTGCGAATTCTCGTCTCCTTTGCGAGACAAAATACTCATTGTGAAGAGGAAGGGTCTTAGGTACGTTACCCTCGAACAAAGTAGTGTCGGTTTGCAGCATGCTACCCTCTTGTAAGTAGCATCGGTTGTAAGAGATTGAATTACCCTCGTTTGAAGTAGTTTGTTGGTGGATTTGATTGACTAGGTCAATCGGAAAATCTTGAGTCAAGAGGCTTGGTGGTGGTTTTTAATCGAGTTTGGGTTTTCACTTAAAAATTGCTATGTGCTTGTGAGATTGTTTATTTTGTGTGATTGATATTTTATTTCCGCATTTTATTTTATATCACGCATATCTCATTCCCCCTCCGTTAGAATCTACAATTGGTATCAGAGTAGGTCTTGCAGATCAGCATAAAAACCTACTAAGGATCCGATGGAGGGAAGCATCTTCGCCACGAGACACTCGGAGGGACGATCTACCGTCTGATTGCCCTACTTTGACGGAAGCAACATAGCTATTGGAAGCTAAGGATGAGGATGTGGCTTCAAGCCACCAGCTTTGCACTATGGGGACAATGCGAAACCCCATATGAAGTCCTAGCGAGACTCGAGGGAGGCTACTGGTAGCAGTAAATTCGTGAGTTTTCCCTCAACGCGAAAGGGATGAGTGAGTTATACTGTGCATTAAGCTCGAAGTTCAACCAGATCTCGTAGTGCACCACCGCGTATGAGTTATGACACACTCTAGAGGTAACTCATGAAAGTACCTCTAAGGTAAAAACTTCTAAAATTAATATTTTATCTCAATATTTTGAATCTTTCTCTATGAAACCTAATGAGTCTTTAAGTGAGATGTATACTAGGTTCACTCTCATAGTGAACAACTTGAAAATTTTAGGGAAGACCTTTATCAAAGAGGAGCTTCAAAGAAAGCTTCTTCATTCCCTTGGATCGGAATGGGAACAAAAGGTTACCGCCATTGAGGAGGCAAATGAAGTTGAAGAGCTCAACATGGAAGATCTCTTAGGCAAGCTGAAGGTCTATAAGACGAAGATAAAGCAAAAAAAGGACACACCGAAGCCAAAGCCAAGGAAGACTCTTACCTTCAAAGTCGCTTCAGAAAGAGAGGTAAGTTCCGATGACGAGGATCTTAGAATTTTATTTAAAAGATTTTCTAGGTTTTGTAGGGATTCAAAGAGAGGAGTGAGATAGCCTGATACATTGCTATCATTGCAACAGAAAAGGACATCTTCGACCCAAATGTCCTCTTCTCAAGACGAAGAAGAAGAAAGAGAAGGAGAAGAGATACAAGAAAAATGCATTTGTTGAAAGTGGAAAATTACACAATGGGAATTGGATTTTGAAAACCCGTCGTTGTAGTTCGATTAGCGAAGCAATCCGTCAACAAATAAAACTTAACCGAAATTCGTAAAGAAATTCCGGGTTGAACATAGGGAGGCAGACGTTTGATTATAAATATGTGTTTGTTTTGTTTGCCATGAAATAGATTAGCTGGTCGAAAACTAGCTATCTATTTAACAAATAATAAATAGAAGAGAGAGAAAATATTACAAATAAAGACAAAAGAGAGGTAGAATAAACATGAATTTCATCATCAAATGTTGTTCATTACACTAATCATTACAACTAGAAGGCAGGAAATCTACGTTAGAAAGCAGTAAATCTACTCTAGAAAGTGGTAAAGAGAATGGAGAGAGAAGTATCTTCCTCGACGATTGCTTGGAGGATGAGCCGGATGAAGCAACGCCTGGAAGACGGAGAACGAAGCGGGAAGGAGGAGGAAGCGAGAGGAGCCGGGGGCGAGGTAGGATGTTGTTGTCGTCGTAGGATCCGCTTCCCGAATGCAGTGAGAGGACAACCGTGAGAAACTCCACGAAGGGGGGAGAAGGTGGAAAAATTCTAATTTTTACTCTAGAGGAGCATCCTGGGTTTAGGACAAGCTCTTAGAGCTTTGAAGGGGGTGAGAGAAAAGAGGAAGGGTGAAGAAAATGTGTTGGTCGTAGCGCTATTTATAGGTGAGGTTTGAATTGGCAAATAGGTCATTTTACTTTAAAAAATTAAAGCAGGGCCTTTAGTGACGGATAAAATTGTCACTAAAGCCCAAATTGTAGGCATAGCTGCCACGCACGCCGCGCCTCCTCCTCTCCCCGTGCCTCGACGCATGCACATGTACGTGCATTCTCAGCGATTGGACTGCTTAAGATGCGCGAATCCGCTCTTTGCTTCAATGCCTTAACGCATGCGCACGCTGTAATGACCTATTACATTTTTAGCCGGATAAGACATTTGGAGTTTCAGTCAAACATCTGTCCAGACGTTTGGACACGTGCCTGGACGTCTGAAAGTGAAATTTCGTACTGCGCTTTGCGCTCTGCACGCAGGCAGCACGCAGAGGTCGCTCTCTCTCTCCTTCACCCCTCACTCGAACGAACCCTAACACCCCTCTATATAAACCCCCTCCCTTCTCCTCTCCTTTCCTCTTCACACCACTCAAGCCACCGCCACCTCCACCTTCTCCTGCGACAGCCATTCCCTCCAGCCTCTCATCCCTACTGCTTCAGCTGCGGTGAGGAAAAGAAAAGCCTGCGAGGGAGAATGGGGAAGAGTGAGAGCGAGAGAGTGCGAGGGAGTGAGAGCGAGGGGGGAGGGAGACGACTGCGGGAGCTCAAGGAGGAGCTCGTGGGAGATAGGAGGAGCTGGTGAGGAGCTGCTCAAGCTCCTGCAGCTGCTGGAGCTGCCATTGAGGGTGGAGGTGAGAGCGGGGCGAGCTGCGAGGAGGTTCTGATACTGGAAGTTTCCAGTATCAGACGTCTAATGTGAAGTCCAGACGACTGGCGAGGCATTGGGACGTCTGGAGCTAAGGCTGGACATCTAAAAGCACGTATATCGCGAGATACGTATCTTCCTGTGCCATGATGAACATAACGCAGGGGATGTCGGCTAACCGTTGCATCTGTGGGTGATCATACGCAGGTATAGGCTTTGGGAAGGCACGCGGTGCACTTTCCCAGGTACTTTTGGATATCTGATCACGTCGCCAAACATCCGGAGGTGTTTCTAGATGACTGGAAACCTTGTCCGACGTCTGGAACTGCCCTCAGACGGTCACAGAGGGAGTCTGGATGTCTAAATCAACCGTAGGAAACACAAGGTGAGACCTTACGTCTTTTAAGACGTCTGGGACTAGTCCCAGGCGTCTGATTTTGATCAGTAACTACATTTTTGGCCTGTTTAAGGCCCAAACGGAATCGGATTTTCGCAAACAAAGTACCGTTGTTTTCCACTCAAGTTCCTCTACATGTTCATGTTGAGTATCTACTGTTTTGAGCTCGTCTAATGTACATTGGTCACTGGTACAGGTTACCAGCCAGTAGCGTGTTCGGGGCCTGCGGAGATGACGAGATCTGCGGCACAGGCCCCCATTCCTCCCGTGTTACCCGGTAGAGTTGTTTAACTCAGTGGTTAATATTTAAGTAAGAATGTACTTGGTTGGAATAATCGGATTGAACTCTAGGATGTAGAATGAACCTTAGGGTAGAAATGAATGAGCCTATTTTAGCTGTACTGTTTACTTGAATGCATGGTTAAAATAAATTACTAACAAATGCATTTAATATAATTACGAGATGCATGTTAAAATATGAACTGCATGTATGTAATTGAGAAATTGACTGTGAAACCACAAGTTGCATGTTATTGAGAACTGAATTGTGAAAACACGAGCTGCCTGTATTCGGATGAGAAATGAGTTATGAGACATGAGATCTGGGCCTGGATAAATGAGATGAATATGAGCATGAACCTTAAGAGGAATTAGGAGTAGAACTCCTGTGGATGAAAGGAAATCTGGAATGTAGATGGGAAGTGTGCTGGCCCTTGTGTACGCGGTACCAAGGAGAGCAACTGTCCCTTTTTAGTGTAGAGCGGAGCTAGCCTCCCTTGGGTTGAGACCCGGGGTTAGAATTGGCCACTCTACACTGACTCTTGTTGGCCCTCGCATACGTGGTACTGAGGCGTGCTACTAGTGTAGGGAGGGAGCTAGCCACCCCACGAGGCCCGGGGTTCAGCTAGCCACCCTACACCGACTTTGTTAGGCCATTTGGGCAAACCGGGGTAGTTAGACTAGGGTACGTGGACTATGGAGGGGCGAGACCCCAATTTGGTTCTAAGGGGCGAGACCCCTGTTCTGAGAGGGCAAGGCCCTATACTGTTCCCTGTTGTACTTTGGGCGTACCCACTAGTGAAAACGACTGACCGCGTGTCAGTGCAAGGTAGCTACCCATGCGCTTATCACGTGTGCCGTAGTCACCGCTATGTCTCGACAATGACCTCAGTGTGATTGACTGGGTGTAGGACTACCACAGGAGACTCTCCCGGTCAGGAAAGCACAACGTGTACCTTCTACTCTACGGAAAAGATTGTAATCAATATCGTTCCTACGAGGAACATGCAAGATCAAGAAATACTTGGATACTTGAGAAATAAATGAACCAGAAACACATAAATGAGATAAATAGAAATGAGAAATAAACCTGTTGTTGTTTTACTGTATTTGCACTTAAATAATGTAAACGCCATTCTACTCAGCATTAGCTGACTCTGTCTTTTCGTAACCCTGTTCAGGACCACGAGTTGAGTAGCCCGAGTTTCCGGCTGCAGAGGGCGCTGGGCCCAGTCGAGCCCAGCCGTAGTCATTTTTTAGCTCTTTCATTTTCTATTGTTGTAGTGAGTAATGGGCACCTTGTTTACTGTTCCTGTTACTTTCTGTTTCCTTTTCATTTTCTGTTGTTGTTGTGGTGGCATGTACTATGTTTTGAGACAGTTGTTCTACTTTCTTTACTACTTCGTACTGTTCTTCTGCTTAGTTATATTGCATGTGTGAATGTGATTTATTTTTCCTGCTATTGGTTATTTCTTGTTGGATGACTAGGTCTTGGGTTCAGTCGAGGCGAGCCGATCTTGGGTCCTGTAGGGATCTGGGAACCAGGTCGTAACACACGCCAACCCTCAGCCGACCATATTGCATACAACGGCTCAGATCGCATCGCGCCCGTGCCTCTTCAACGCAAGCGCCCACACGCACGCGATCCTCACTCATCCGTGCAGCCACGTTGCATGCCATCTGACCGCTCGCGTCCCATCAAATGGATGAAATCAGCCGCTCCGTGCCCACGCCTGATCTGAGGCGCAGTGGGGATCGAACCCACGCCTCTCGCTTGTGAAGAAGAGCTCGACCACTGCACTGCGGTGCGCTTTTGGTCGCATGGATGTTTTAAGCGCGCACGCTCATGGCCGTTGGATTAAGATCCAACGGCCTAGATCGTCCACACCTTCTGCCTTATGAAGATGAGAGCGGGCACGTCTAAGTAAATCCTGGCCATTGTCGCATGATGAAGAGTCCTTTGAAATGCTGCGGTTGGTCCTTGGGCTGATTGGGAGGCTGAGATGGCACCACATGGTGCCATCTTGGCCGTTCATCTTCTATGTGTTGTAGACGGTGCCACATATGTCGAATTGGACCGATTTTGACGTTGTTGAGCTACGATCGTTGATCCGAATCCATCTGTGCGATCGGATTTGTCATCTGAAGTGTATATTTACATCATCTTGGCCCTTTATCTTTGACCTTCCTCGTATTATATCTGATGCTACGGAAGTCCGATCGGGCCGATCTTGGATTCGTTGAACTCCAATCGTCGCCTTGATCAGATTTGTACAGTTGGATCTTCGATCCGAGGCCCCGATTAAAAGTCACCCTGTTATCTGACCATAAAAAGGGAAAATTTACCTAAAATTTACACAACCTAACCTAAATGCAAGATGGTGCATGTTATGCAATATTTATATTGTATGATGCAACTATAATATTAAGAACATGCATAAATAGACATTTTAGGCTTTTCAGATGCGTACGTATCAGCATTCCACTCCACTTCGGATGACTCGACCTCGGAGGAGGAAGAAGTGGAGGATCCTAAGAACAAAAATGAAGTCCCTTGCATGGGTTTCGTAGCCATTGCAAGTAATAGCGAGGATGAAAATGACAAGGAGGTAAGCTCTATTAATGAATTACAAGATGCTTTTGATGAACTATATGAGCTTAGTAAGTCATTAAAAATAGAAAACAAGAACATGAAAAAGAATCTTAGTTTTCTTAAATCTGAAAATGAAAGGTTAGATGTTACAACCCGATCCCAGATCTCTATATGACCCATGACCGACCCGCATCGACTAATCCGAAGACCTAGTCGTCCAACAAGAAATAACCAAAAGTAGGAAATAATTCACAACTACACATGCAATGTAACTAAGAAGAAAGGAATCAAGAGACAGTAAAAGAAATAGAGCGAATAGTCTATCAATATTACAGGCCATCACAACTACGACAAAGAAAGGTACAGTAGAAAGGTAACTGAAATAGTATTACATAGAACAAAATACTCTCTACTACTATAGGAGTTAGTGAAATAGTAAAAAAACATAGCTAAGGCTGGGCTCGACTGGTTTCAGCTCTCTCTGTAGCCGGTGGTGCTGGCTGCTCAACTCCCTGACCTGAACAAGGTCATAAAATTTTCAGAGTCAGCGAACACTGAGTATAGTGGTAATTTAGCCATTTACTTGTAATTAAGACAAGCAAATAATTAATGCAATTAAGTAATTATCCATTTTCATTTAGTTAAACCAAGTACTTCTTATTTGTTATTCCTTTATTCACTTAAATCATTTCTTGATCTAGCTTGTTCCTCAAGAGAACGATCTTGATTGCAGTCCTTTCCATGATGTAGGAGGTACACGTGGTGCTCTCCTAGCTGGGAGAGTCCCCCGTGGTAGTCCTACATCTAGTCAACCACCCTGAGGTTACGGTCGTGATGTAGCAGTGACTATGACACACGTGATAAGCATTCGGGTAGCTATCTCGCACTGGCATGCGGTCAGTCATTTTCGCTAGCAGGTACGCGTAAAGGTACAGCACGGAACAGTACAGGGCCTTGCCCTCGCAGGACAGGGGTCTCGCCCCTCAGAACAGAACAGGGGTCTCGCTCCTCCATAGTCCGTGTACCCTCGTCTGACTATCCCAGTTTGCTCAGTGGGCCTAACAAGAGTCGGTGTAGGGCGACTAGTCCTAACCCTAGGCCCCCTGGGGCGGCTAGCTCCCTCCCTACGCTAAGTACTTCACCTCAGTACCACATACATGACGGCCAAACAGAGTCGGTGTAGAGTGACTAGGCTTGACCCCGGGGCTCAACCCAACGGGTGGTTAGTACCCCTCTGCACTAAAGGGAGAGTTGCTCTCCTTGGTCCCACGTACACAAGGGCCAGCTCACTTCTCGTCTATAGGAGTTCTCCCCCTATTTCCCCGTAGGGTTCATGCTGGTATTCCTTTCGTTTCATATTCCAAACTTTCATATCTCTCTATTTACATTACCGGTTCCATTCTTAAACCAAGCAGCTCGTGATTTTCTAACTGACAAGGTATCACATTAAAATAACCAATACATTTGCTAGCATTTAAAGTTTTGCATGCATCTCAAGTAAACAGTGTCGCTCAACCATACTCATTTGTTCCTGCCCTAGGGTTCATCCTCATCCTAGGGTTCTACACGTATCTCAAGTAAATAGTATAGCTCAAACCATACTCATTTGTTCCTGCCCTAGGGTTCATTCAAGTTATTCTAAACATGTAGTTCATTTATTTAAATCATAATATTAATGTAAACCACTCTACTGGAAAATACGGGAGGAATGGGGGCTCTGATCGCAGATCCTGTCGCCTCCGCGGATCTCGTGCACTCGACTGGCTGGAGACCTATACAGTTGACCACCACATTAAACGAGTCCAAAATCGTATACAAGTGATACTAACACGTAGAGAAACTCAAGCAAAAAACAACGGTAGTTCGTTTGTGGAAATCCGATTCCGTTTGGGCCCTAAACGAACCAAAAACACACATACTGTCCAAACTTAGACGTCTGGGACTAGCCCCAGACGTCTTAAAAGACGTCAGTATTCACCCTAGGTTTTCTGTGGCTTCCTCGGACATCCGGATCCTTCTGCGATCGTCTGAGGAGAGTTCTAGACGTCGGACTCTCCTTCCAGTCGTCTGGAGGTACAGTCAGACGTCTGACGATATGTCCAGATGTCCAAAAACACCTCGAAATGTGCACCCCGTGCCTTTCCAACGCTCTGCTCCCCTGCGTACGTACGTGTAGACCTAAAAATGGCTGGACAAATCCTTGCGGTAAGGCCTACAAGGTCGGAAATCGGGTAGAAGCACGTTTCTTGGCACTACGCGTGCTTTCAGACGTCCGGCTTCAGCTTCGGACATCCTCCTGCTACTCTAGATGTTTGGGATGTTCTCCAAACGTCTGATACTAGAAAATATCCAGTACGTAGAACTCTCGCGAGCCTTCTCCTCCGCGCGTACCCCTCCGCATCGCCTACAGCTGCTACTCCAACAGCTTCAGGAGGTCGCGAGGATTACCTTCGCGAGCTCCTCCTCTCCGCACGAGCTCCTTCGGCTCCCACGACCCCCTCACGAGCTTCTCCCCTCGAGCTCCTCCTACGCTCTCGCTCCTCTTTCCTCCTCTTCTACGTCCCGTCTCTCTCTTCTTCCTCTCCACTTGCTGCGCTGGAAGGGAGGAAGGTGGCTGCCGATAGGAGGGAAGGATGGAGGTGGTGGCTGGTGGAGATGGGGAGAGTGGCGTGGGTGTGGGGTTTAAATAGGAAAAGGTTAGGGTTTGGGGTGAGGAGAGAGAGAGAGGTGTGTGCGTGTGTGCGCCCGAGGAAAAAGAATACAAGGTACGATTGTTTTACTTTCAGACGTCCGACCCTCCATCCAGACGTCAGGACAGACGTCTAACGGCTAATTCAGTTGTCTTGAATAACCCAAAAGGGTAGCGAGTCATTTCATTGGAGATTCAAATTAAGGATCTAGAAATTAGTTTTAGTCCTAACATTTCTGAAAAGAATAATTTATTACTAGAGAATCATAACATAATAAATGAAAATAGTAAATTGATTGAGGAAAATACTAGTTTAAAAATGAAAATTTCTGATTTAAAAATCAAGATGCTTGTTATGTAAAAAGAACTTACATGTCTTAAGGAAAATTCTAAGAATTTAATGAGTAGACTAGAAATTTTCTCTAATGAAAAAATTAGCACTGTCATAAGGTTGAGAAATGATCTCCTTCAAGGAAACCCACTAACAAATCTGGATCCAAATTAACTTGGATACTAAAGAGAGAACTTGAATCCTATTTTGTAGGTTGCAATGATTTCAACATAAACGAATGGACCTACAAGATGAAAGATGGTCAACTTGAAATTAGAATACCAAAGAGTAGACCAAAGAAGATGATGAGAAGGTCGACAAGAAGACCAGCGGGTGATCGAATCGCCATGCGTCGACCATTTGATTGGAGATCGACTCAAATGCCTGGACCTCCAAGCTTCAAATGGGAGCCTCATCCATTTTGGCATCAACCTCCATTTAGGCCATGCTATTAGCCTTGGTAAGTAAGGTAAAATCTTTACCCTATCTTTTTATCTATAGCATTTAGATAGGGGGAGTTGAAATTTGATAAGCTACAAGTCAATCATTAAGGGGGGGATCTAAAAAGATAACATAGCTGTATTTCCCTTAGAAAGGGAGAGATCTAAAAAGAGCATTTTTTAAGGGGGAGTATAGGATAAAATAATTAAAATCAATTAAATCTTTTTGACAATGTCAAAAAGGGAGAGATTGTTGGTGTAAGGGTACCACGATTGTTAATTTTGATGATAACAAAATACTTGTGATTTAACATTTGCATTTGAGTATACAAGTTTCAGGATAAATGCAATTGGATACAAGTACGAAGGAGTTCAAGTTCGCATCCATGACGGATTGGAGGAGCTTGATGGAGGAGAAGGAGCTTCGCTTGGAGCAAGAACTTGAAGAAAAAAGATGAAGAATAAGATAGATGTCTTTTTGTCTTGTACTTTGTATTTGTTGTTCTTTGCTTTTCATTTCTTTAGATGATTGTTAAAGAATCTCAAAGTACCTTACAATAATCCTACGAACACTTATATTACCAAAGGATACTTAGACATCTCATAGAGGACTTAGGAAATCAAAATAGAAATCAGACAGCCTAATCATACGTTCAATCTGGACCTCAAAAGTTTGATATTGGACTTTAAGATGTCTGACTATTTGGCCAGACATCCAAAACACTTAGGTTGGTAACCCACTCTCTGTCTGCGACCTTCAGACGTCCAACCCTTAGTTCAAACATCTGAAGACTTTGCTGGACGTCCAACTCAAAGACCAATGGCTTATCAGACGTGATCTTAGAGGATTAACCCTTAATCTAATTTACATCTACGTTCAGACGTCCGTAGAACATTCCAGGTCCTTGATAAATAGGCATTAGGCTAAGACCCAAATCACCTTTTGTTAAACTCAATAGCTATTTGAGCCTCAGGAAATCAATTCTCGCAGAGATTTCTCTTTCCAGTTGTCCAGAGCCTTTGCTAGATGTCCTATATGTTGTCTAAACCCTGTTTCGATATGGTGAAGACAGGGAGAAAGCCATCTTAGGATTACGTGTCAGATTAGCTTCCCAAACATCTTAAAAGTGATTTTTAGACATTCGTCTTGATCCAACTTAGTTCAGATCTTTCACCCTTCTAGATCAGACGATCGAACCTTAGATCAGATGATGATCCAAACGTCTGATAATCTTGTTAGAATCATAAATGACCCTGATTTCGGTGGAATTTTGGACCACACTCTTGTGCCTTGTTCCCAACGGCTACAAGAGGCTTTCAAGGCCTTCCAAAGCCTTTTTAGAACCTCTATAAATAGAGGAGCACCCTTCCTAAGCAAAATATACTTTAACAATACTACTTCCACTCATATTGTGTCTAAGAAGAGATTAGAATCAAAGAAGAAGGTGTTTTTTCTCTCCAAGCTCTCTAACATCCATCTGAGAGCACCGTCACATTACTGACTTCATGTCACACCACTTCCATATAAGGGAAGTTCTTTTGCCTATAGAAGCTAGTTTAATTTACATTCACTTTATGGCTGTGTAGGATTTATTGTAATTGAGTTTGTTAGGTATTCGCTTTGCGAATTCTCGTCTCCTTCATAAAGAAGAGGGGTCAAAGGTACACTACCTTCGTACAAAGTAGTATTGGTTTGAGGCACGCTACCCTCGTGTAAGTAGCGTCGGTTGTAAGAGGTTGAACTACCCTCGTTTAAGGTAGTTGGTTAGTGGATTTGATCAACTAGGTCAATTGAAAAATTCTATGTCGAGAGGCTTAAGTGATGATTTTTACCTGGGTTTGGGTTTCCACCTAAAAATCCCTATGTGCTTGTGAGATTGTTTATTTTGTGTGATTGATATTTTATTTTCGCATTTTATTTTGTATCCCACATATCTCACCCCCCCATTAGAATCTACACAAGGGGGTCAGCTGGCATGGGAAGGGGGGGAGGTCGGCAGTGGTGGTAGGGTGAAGAGGTTTTCGCGAGGCGGAGGAGGATGGAGGGGGCAGGTGGAGGTGGGAGGGGTGGTGGCATGGGGGGTGGGAGATGGCGAGGCAGAGGAGGATATAGGGGGTAGCCAGATGAGGAGGAGATGGCGGGGCCAGGGGCGGCGCCACGAGGAGGAGGTTCGGGTTTCCTATTCTTACGAAAGCTTCAAGCTTTCAAGCTTGGATTCCAAGCTTGAAACGACCCCCTAAGACCTATAAAAGGACCCATGTTGCAAGGTCGTGCTCCTTAGCTTCGTTTGGACCGATTCTCCATGTTCTTCTCCTCTCTTCGGCCAATCCCTCTGCAAGCTCCAGCGAGGTGCTTGTCTTACCTTCTTCACCATCCGTCACAGACCATAGCAGGCCAGTTTCTCCTCCTCATGCTCCTTTGCCGTTCGCAACACCAGCGAGGGTCGTCTTCCCCTCTCTTCCTCATAGTTCTCCCTCATCGGAGGTATTCCCTTCTCTGGTGCCAGCCATACCATAACCGGTGCCATCCTACCCCCTTCGACCAATTAGAGTAGGTAGCTAGGTTTCTCTCTCCCTCTCTTACCATTCCCTTGATCCCAACCCAAAAATAACCCCTCGACTTAACCGCAAGCCACCTTCGTCTCCACCTCAGGCCACCTCTCTGGCGAGGTCATCCGCATGCTACGCACTTCGCAACGCCTCGCTGACACTCCCACAAGATCTGCCTCATCCACCCACACAAAACCCCTCTCCTATTTCATCCCCTCGACCCCTCAAACCCCTCGTCGAACAACCCATCCTTCGCACGCTGTCTCTGTCACCGACCGACCTACACACACTCTCTCGCACCACACAACCACCACTCACACACTTGCTGTAGTCCAGCAATGCTTATGAACTCTTTTAATGTGGCCGAGAGGCCATGTTGATGATTCTCAGGTTTCATTGGAGCTTCACCACCGTCGCCATCGTCGTCACCCCGTTCTTCATGTTCCAGGCCACGCAAGCCCCAGGTCTATGCTCTAGGTGGTGCGAAATCAGTCCAAGAATACACTTAGGTCCTTGATTGAGAGAGTGAACCCCAGCAGCTGCTTCAATTGGAGACGTTTTCACCTACAGGCACACACGAGCAAGAAGGTGTGGGATTAGTCCCACCTCGGAAACACAGAAGTGTGTGGATGCGCATAAATTGATTTTACGCAGTCGACTATTTGCCTCGAACACTCAGGGGTGAGGTCCCTTCACCCTACACAGACCCGACCTGCCTATACACTCCTTGCTCATCACTACCCCCGATGAGCCTAGATCCGGTTACTATTCATACCTGAATACCCGATTAACTCAGATATTTGAGAGAGGAGGAAGGAAGGAAGGAGAGAGAGTGGGGGAGGAAACTGTTTTGCTCTTGCAGGTTTGTGTGACACTTAGTCGTTGAGAAGAAGAAGACCCTGAAGAAAAGAAAGGAGCTATGCCTGAGAAAGTAAGGAGAAAGGTAGAAGAAGAGAAGGAAAAAGCCTTGAAGGAAGCACTGTAGTAGGCAGCATTTAAGTTGTCTGATTTGAGAGCCAGACGTCGGATTACTGTTGGATTATTTGGTTAAATTGTGATGCATGCTTAGAAGGCTTAATTCATGATTTAAATCACAACTTTTGGCTTTTCTATTCTTTTTATCTCGAGATATATTAAGCTTCATTGAGTATTTAATGTAACAGATTGGTATTTATTGAATATCATTATTGTGCTCAAATTCTTATGCTCAATTATTTTGATTGAGATTAGCGCGTGAATTCCATATTTGCTCCCTGTGTTCGACCTCGGACTTCTTTTAGAATTCGAGTTATAAATTGTATTTGTTGAGTGATCTATTTGGGAGACTTTACTACAACGAGACACACTTCAAACTCCTATCTATTTAGGAGTCCAATTTTAAGTTCAATAATCCCATTGGACTTAATCAAGAATGTGCTAGTCCAAGGGTTCAATTAACCAGTCCCTTTAGTCTTAGAAATTATTAGGTAGTGTCTTCTAGGCCGAGCTTTCTCCTTAACCACATTTAATGCTCATAAATTATAAGTTCTTGCCACAGATGAAATTTCTAAGAAAATACGGCAAGGTTGCATCCTATTTTTCTTTTACCCCGTTTTGTTTTATTTATATTAAAAAAGAGGGGATTAAGAAGAAAGGATTAAGAGTTACTTGCTGCGGAGTGTTTGTCCTCAGGTTCCAGAAGTCAGGTGTTTTGGTTCAATTTTGCAAAACAACCAAATAAGGCAGATCTGTCAGAAATCAGAAATAATAGTGATAAATGCATGTTTCTCCTCGGCAACGGTGCCAAAATGTTGGTTTGCCTTGATCGTGTTTCAAAATTGTTGCATCATAGTATAGTGATAAAAAAAATCAAGCATTTTAATTTTTAATACTCGAATTAGAAAATAAATCCAAGATTGTCTATGGGAGTAATAAATCGCACAAATAATCACTATCAAAAGATAATAGATGCTTAATGAATAAAGTGTATCTTTAGATAGGTAGATATAAAAATGTAAGGTAAAAGTGATGGATTAAACCACTGAATTTACCTTTTATACTTATTACAAATATCAGCTATCAAAGATTTAATATTCACAAAACTAAGCAACATTACCCTCAGATGACAGGTATTAGTCACAGACGCCTTAAATGTATTAAGCACAACACAAAGGCAAAGCTTTGAATAAGGGAAAGGCACAGATTCAAGTTGCAAAACCCGCCTTCTCCCTTATTCATAATCTCTTCCAAATCCAGCCAGACCCGGGTAACCGGATCCTCAGCCTAGACCTGAGGGTGTATTTGCGAGCGAGGGCGTGTGAGCATGTTCGTGCGTGAGCACATGCATACGGGTGTGCTAGGGGACCTCACCACGTGAGTTCTGAGGCAATAAGCCTTGGGTGCTTTTTCCTGATAAGCGCTGCTTTTCCTTCGATTGCACACGTGGTGAGACTAAAGTCCCTTTGTCTTTTCACGTCTCCTGGAAGGGGAGATGTCTGTCCTTAATTCATGTGCATCAGCCGTTAGATCGGCCTGATGCACCGAGGGATCGGTAGCTGCTGGTGTCGCGCACTCAATTAACGAGCTCCTTCTCTAATCAGGGCACAGGATGGCGTGGCGAAGCTTCGTCGAAGGTGGTTGGAGAGCTGTTACTGGAGGAGACGACGAAGACCGACTTCGACAAGGACCTACAGGTAGAATAGGAGGTCTTTTGACCTCGTGTCAGAAGTAAAAGCTTCGTGGCGAAGCCTCGAAGAAAAGCCCTAAATCTATTGGGTTGTTGGTTGTGCGTGGAGGTGTGGCAACAGAGCTCGTCAGAGCTCTAAGTGTTGGTGGTCAGTGATGGTGAAAACACGGTTGAAAGAAGAAATTGAAGAGATGAGAAGGAATTGAGGTGCAAAGACTGGCGGTGGTCGAAGGCTGCCAACGAAGAGTCGGCGAAGGAATTGAGGTCGATGAAGAAGGTAAAGGGCCGGCTTCTTTGGTGGGAACCTCGATGAGAGAGGGGTGAAGGCAGCTGCAACTTCGTCTGATGGTGAGAAGCATTGGAGCGAAGGGGCGAAAAAGACCTCATGGTCTAGCAATGGCAGCATAGGGAGGATGGGAAGGAGAAGGCTTAGGCGCTTGGATTCCAGACAGCCGAACTCAGAGGAGCGTCATGAGGCTTTAGAGAGCTGCTGCCGCACGTGATTTTATTGCTGGAGGTTACGAGAAATCCTTGCAACAATTCACAACTCCGTGTTTATTTGGACCGAAGATCACGGGCGGAGGAGGTGACGACAGCCAATGAAACAAATGCCAAAAGATGCGAAATTGTAAGGCGAACAACTTCGCCTCAGAGGTCGAGGTTAGCCAGAGCTCGAGGCGGTCGTAAACGAAGCTGGAATCTCGACGAGTAGCTCGATCAATGGATGGTGGCAGCTGAAGGAGGAAGTTGACTCTAGGGACCGATTTGCAAGAAGGGAAGGACCTAAAAGTAATGAAATTGGACCTACTTGCAAGGATTTTTAGGAATTTAGGGGCCTAAATGCTAAGTAGGTGAGAAAATTTTCAAACTAGGTCCAACTTTTTATGGGAGCTGTATTAGGATCTAGGGAATTTAGTTATCATCTCAATTTTGAGTTTTGAAATTGTTTGGTTGGTAAATTTATCATTTAAACTCATTTGACATTGATTATTCATCTAGGTCATTGTTTTTAAGTTAAATTGACTCCTTCGACCTATCTGATTATATTAAATCTTATAAAATATTTATCTATAATTTTTAGAAGGTTTAATTTGCAATATTTTCATCAGAATTCTATTAGACCAAAAATAGGATTTACTTGTTATCTTTAATAGCTTGATTTCAAAAGAAACCCTAAATTGGCTATTTTGAACTTGTTTTGCTATCCTTTTGGGTTTATTTTGATGATTCCTCCTCCTGATTATATTGTACCCTTTTATGTATTATTTAAGTCAATTTTACCTTAGAACTTAGCTAAATTAGGTGAGTTTTAGAGAATGATGGCGATGCCATCAGCCAACTTTGGATCCAAGAGAGTCCCCTTCCTCTGATTGTTAGGTTTTCAATGCTCTCTTAGTATAGTTTTACTGCTTTCTTGATAAGTTGTAGTGTTAGATTAGCTTAGGAGATAGTAATTTAGCTACGATCCACATCTCTCTGATCAATTCAGATTAGAGAGACTTTCATACACATCATCATCTCATTTTTCTCCCCTTTCATTCCATTTGATTGCCTTCTTTTTCCCTCAATTTGAATTTCACTGATCACCCATACATTAAGGTCTAATTTCAAACCTGAGAACTTTGTTTCTCAGATTTGAAATTAGTGTCAAAAATCACTTTTTCACTTTGGGGGTTCTCCCATCCATTTCACAATTCCACAAGGACCCCCCGATCTTGTTCTCTTAACTCGAATTGCTCGATCTTGTTTAAAATGGTGTTTATTGTTCAAATCAGTGATTTAGAATTCATTTGAGGCTTTATTGGATTTAATCGAGCATTTTGAGATTGAATTGGTTTGATTTTGATGTATGTAAGGATTCCAATGTGTTTGAATTGTGTTTTGATTTGTGGATGAGCATATATCTAATCTAAGCCCTATATTGGAGAGTTCTATCAAGGAGAATCAGCCTCCCTAATTTGAGATGGAACATGGGCCCAATGAGTCTTGATCAATCCACTGAATCACCTTGAACACCCATCAATGGTGTTCAAGGAGATTGAGTGAGGAGATCAATGAAAGATCCAAAGCAAAAGCCCAATTGGGGTGACATTTTACCCTCCATATATCCACTTTTATGATTTTATATTGGAGGTTGTGATTGGGATTTTAAAGGATTTTTGGAGGAGGATTTGAAATGGTTTCAAAGGGTTTGCAATTTTATTTTTATGAACATTGATATCAGATCTTCTTTTCTGAATTCAAAGAGTTTTTGAATGAGAAGTGTACCTGATTTGGACACTTTTGATCCAAGATCAGACTTTCCCAAGTATGATCTTAGATGATACATATGCTAAATTGCAAATCAGATCTTCTAAATTGAGAAATGGCTGCATAGCAGCCTTTGAAATTTGTTTAAGATGTCTGGTTTTGGATTGAAGATCTTTTGCTAGCTGCTGTTGCAGCTACTATTGTTGATCAGGTAGCTACTAATGCTGCTATGGTTGTTTAGGTAGCTGTTGCAGCTGTTGCCGTAGTCCTGATTTTGTTGCTGCAGCTGCTGTAATGTTGATATGTTGGTCTGAAATTAATGAGGGCAGTAGCTGAAATTGATGTTTTAAATAGCTGACATGTGTTGTAGTGTGTGGTTTACTTGTATAAGCATTCATGTATTATTAATGACCTTTAAATCCAATTTGCATGCTTGTAATTTGGTTTTAAACTGTCTTTGTTAGCTATATTTGTGCATAACTGTCCAAATTTAAAATTAATGGAAGTCTAAGTTGAAATTCATGTTTCTCTGCTTGAGCACCTTCTATTTGATGTGTTGAGTCATTCTGAGTACTCTCACTAACAGTTCACCCCTGACAACTCTTAATTAGGCCTTAGGTTCTTATTGAAACACCCTTTTTAGGCCTAGTATGAGCTTCACTTGTAATTAAATAGAAACTATTAAAAAATCCGAAAAAAATAAAATAAAGATGTAACGAGTAATAATAAGTATATTTTTAAGTGTTTGCAAAGTTTGAAGGTCATCTGAACATCCAACTTGGTAGAACATACAAGCCGACAGTTCAATATACCTTAAAATTCAATAAAAGAATTCAACTTAAAAAATCCCAAAAACACTCTATTCATCTCATCTCTCTCTTTCTCTCTCATCCCCTACCTCTATTAAACTTAAAAAGCCCATAAAAATCAGAAAAATTCGAAAAAGACCTAAAAATACTATGTATGCTAGGTATGTACATGTATATACTAAGCTATATATGTATATAATGTAAAATATGTATATAATTTGTACATATAACTTATATATGTATTCTATAGTATAACTTAAGTACTTAGGATAACTTTATATATATATATATAACTTCATTAAATCAGTAGATATTAATTTAATTAACTTATATGTGCTATAAGCTATATAAATTTATAAATCCCAATAAATAAACTTATTTATCAGTAATACTGTACATACATATTTATATACTTATTATCTACATTATAATCTCTGGAAATAAATTTAATTATATATGTATAATAAATAATCAATTTATGAAGTTAGTAGGTATGTTTATCTCGTTAAATCAGTATTTTAAAAATAATCGCGTTGCAGTATAGCCGAAATAGCATTTAAACAAATACAATTTTTATTACTTGAAAAAGTTCCGAGGTCGAATACAGGAAGCAATATGAGATTTAGAAATCAAGATCACATTTCAAATTAAAAGAATTTGCAATAATATCAGTATCAATGTGCAAAAATATGGGAGTAAAATGGTGATTTAAATCTCCAAATACTCCTACAATATCACTAAGGAACTCAATGTAAATGTATGAAATGAGAGCTAATTTTGTTGTCTTCTTCCTTCTCTGATTCTTCCTTTCTTTTTCTTCTTTTTCTTCTTTTTCTCAGGCCTTCACCTCTTCTTCTTCTGCCTTTACTGCTTTCTCTCAGCTCTGCAATCCTCCTCTTCTTCTTCAGCTTCTGCTCAGGCCTCCTCTTCTTCTTCTCTGGCTTTTCTCTGCCTTTAACCCTGCGAGCCTTATCTTCTTCCTCAAAATTCGGCTAAGTGTTAG
Source organism: Thalassia testudinum (assembly GCA_037157565.1). Lineage (NCBI taxonomy): Eukaryota > Viridiplantae > Streptophyta > Magnoliopsida > Alismatales > Hydrocharitaceae > Thalassia > Thalassia testudinum. The sequence continues at coordinate 22,242,124 of JAZHRO010000013.1, forward strand.
CTTAAGGTCCCTGTAGCAAAACCCACCCCCTACCCACACAACTCTCCCCTCTTTTTTCTCTCTTAGGATCAGCTCTCCCAAAGCCACAGCGTATCCAGGTTATCGGGTTAGGCGCGTACCCGGGTCCAAGCTCACCGGCGTGCGGTGGTGAGCGAGGAGTGCAGGTCAGGCGGGTAATCTGGTCGACCAGGTCCGTGGGCAGGTGTCGCGGACAAGGTCGGGTGGGCGGGTGAGAGGGACCTCACCCTGTGAATTGAGGCGAGCAACCTCTTTCACAAAATCAACTTATGCGGGTGCGCAGCTTCAGAACTTCTTGATGTGGGACTATTTGGTGTTGATCAATTTGATTTGATTTTATTACTCAAAATTAAAATGTTCCGAGGTCGAACGTATGGAGCAAGCTTGATTTTAGAAGCATAAAAATCATAATTTACAATAATATACTGTTTTACAAAAAAACCTGGAGAGAGGAAATAAAATTTTGTTCTCTTTTCTTCTCTCTTTCTTCTTTGTTCTTCTTTCTCTTCTTCTCTCTGTCTTCAGACGTCTGATTCCATGAATCAGACGCCTTAAGTAGCACTTGCTACAGTGCACGTGTTCTTCTTCTTCCTTTCTCTTTAGCTGCTGCTTCTTCTTCTCCTTGGCTTTTTATTCTTCTCTTCTTTTCCCTTTATGCTTGGTCTGCTCTTTGCGGCATCTCCCTCCTCTTTTCTTCTCTGGCTCTTTCTTCCTCTTCAGCTCCTGCTTCTGCACTGTGCTTCTTTCTCTTCTCTTCTTCTTCTTCAGCTCATGCTCCTTTTTCTTCCTTTCCTTTCCTCTTCTTCTTTAGCTCCTGCTCCTTTTTCTTCCTTTCCTTTCCTTTCCTCTTCTTCTTCATCTCCTGCTCCTTCTTTTTCTTCCTTTCCTTTCCTCTTCTTCTTCAGCTCCTGCTCCTTGATGCGACTAAGTCCTTGGTCACTTCCTCTTCTCTTCTTCTACTTCCTCTTCCTCCTTCTTCAGCTTCCCTACACAGGCATGGTTAGGAAAAAACCTACCCCTACCCTCACCGTGTTTCTCTCTCTCTCTCTCTATTTCTCTCTTCGGTACGCTCTCCCAGAGCTAGGTAATTAGGTCGGGTGCACGCCCAGGTTCAGGCACACCGATGTGGGTGTGATGCACGAGGAGTGTTAGGTTTAGGTAAATGGGTCAGGTGCCAGATTCGCGGGGGCAAGTCGCGGACGAGGCGTGAGGGCACGGGACCTCACCCTTGTGTTACTTGAGGCGATTAGAAGAAAACACAAAAACAATTTATATTGCGCTGGCAACTTGACACTTACCGAGGTGGGACTAAAAGTCCCATCTTCCTATCACGCGGTTGGCAGCAGGTAGCGCGAGCGATTGCCGCTTCAGTAAAGGCCTCTGACACCAATTGAAGACCTGGAGCTGTGCATGGAAGTATTCCGCGTCACCTGGGACTGCTAGCCTGGAGCTGGGAGGCCTGGACAAAGCTTGCGAGCTTGCTCCAAGCTCGTCATCAATGGCGCATCCCTCCGAACTTGAAATCACGCAAACGGCCTCGTGGCCACGTCAGAATGCTCAGGAGGCTTTGCCGAAGCGTGGCGAAGGTGGCTCGGGGGTCAGCGTGGCATGAAGATGCTCGTGTGAGTGTGCTTAGGGTACACTGTGTGCGTGCAGGTGGGTTTGTTCGGGGGTAGTGTGTGGTGCGTGTGGTGGGTGATGAAGAGGTGAAGGATGATCAATGGAAGGTGGTGATGTTTCTACGGCAGTTGGCGAGGCGTGTGAGTGAGTGGAATGATGGGTGCACCTTCGCCGGTGGTCGGCCGAAGGTGAAGATGGTGGCGGTCAGTGGTTGTCGATGTGTCGAAAGAACAAATTAATAGGGGGGAAATAGAGAGGAGGGGGAGAGTAACTTAACTGGCAGGTCAGGAGTGAACGGAGGAGGCGGAGGTGGCGAGCGGCTGGTACCGCCGTCGCCGGAGACGAGGGTGCTAAGGAGGAAGAGACGACGACGAGGAAGAGGGGTTGAAGGGCGCCTGCTGGTACGACGTGACGTGGCGGAAGACGGCGGAGGTGGCTCTACCACTGGTATTGTGGCAGAGCGACTAGAGGGGAGGGGGAGAGTCACCAGAAGCTCTGGGTGGATGGCTGGAGTTGGGAAGAGACGAAATTGAAGAGGTAGCTCAGGCCAAATGGAGCTTGAAGGATGCGGTAGAGTATGCCGCTCCTTAAATAGGTGAAGGCCGGTCAAAAGGCGCGTGATAGCGGCGGGAAAAGTCTTGCTGGAGGTATGGCAGACGGAGAACCATACCTCTCGCGCGTTTGCACGAGAAGTATGGTGGTCTTCAGGGCATGGGGGCCGGCCCATGCGGTAGGGGGCTCCGCAGGGAGCTCCCCTTTCAAATTTGGGGCTGGCTCCCCATGCATGCGCGGCGCCATCCTCCGCGCAAAGTCGCCGGAGGTATGGCCTACTACTGCGGGTGGTAGAAGGACCGGAGTGAAGAATAATATGAGAAAGTTGAGGGGGTAAACGCAAGGGTTTCAAAAAGTTAAGGGTCAGAAAGTAATTTTTTAGGACAAATTTGCAAAGTGGGTCAAGATAACCTTTCCTTAGGTCCAAATTTTGGTATCAACCTAATTTGGATCTAAGGAATCCAATGGTGAAGTTGGATTTTAGGTTTGAACACGTTTGACTGGATATTTTACACAAAAACCCAAATTATATCAAAAATTGGGTATGAACCTCAATCTAGGTTAAAACAGGTTCCAAAGGCAAAATTGAATGTTCTAAGCCGTAGGAGATATTTTTCCATGAATTGTAAAGGGTTTAGTTGATTTTTATCTGTCCTGAGAGCTTATGAATTAAAGTGGATTTATTTTATGGTTAGAGAATGTCATTTAATTCCTAAATTTTATCATAACCCTTTTTTGACCAAACCAACCCACTTTTTCCATTATTAGGTTCACTTGTCCTATGTCTAGACCATTAGAAATCCCGTTCATGTATTGCAATGGTAAAATTACAGTTTTATCCCTTGTATCATGTTTTATTCTCAGATTAATAATTCCCTGAATTAGGCCTTCCCTTAGGTTATGTAGGAGCTTTTGTTCATTTTATTAAGTCAAAATGTGCTAGTTAGGGTTCATGATGAGGTTCTCATCACTATCCGCGCACCCCTCCTTCGCACGTCTGCAGAAGAGATCTCCTTCGCGATTGCCTCAGCGACTGAAGCTCACGTCATCAATTGAGGACTTAGGACCGTGCGCGAGGCTCTTCCGCACAGCCTTTGTAACGACCCGATTCCCAAGTCCCTACGAGACACGAGAACCAGACCGACTCGACTAATCCCAAGACCTAGTCGTCCAACGAGGAAGTAACCAAAAGAGCAGTAAAATAAACCATATTCAACATGAATATAACTAACCGTAAGAAAATACAGCAGCAAGGAAAGGAACTACTATAGTATATACCACCACAACAGTAGAACAACATTCATAACTAAATATGAACTGCAGGTAAAGAAAAGTACAGCGGAAACAATAACTACTCACTATAACGAAACAAAAAGAGGTACAAGAAACAGTGGTAACTCTACTGGACCCTACTCGGCCCAGCGTCCTCTGCAGCCGCTGACCCTGGCTGCTCAACACCTGGTCCTGAAAGGTAACGAGTGTAACACGTCAGCAAAACGCTGAGTAGAGTGGCAACTAAAACTAAAGAAACAGTAGAGTGTACAGTAGCTATTAAGTTTTGTTACTTTCTTTATTTAAGTCTTTCAATTATCTCACGATTTATCTATTTCTCAGATCCTTCACTTGATCTCGAATGTTCCTCGTGGGAACGATCTTGATTGCAGTCTTTTCCGAATAGTAGAAGTAGCACGTGGTGCTCTCCTGGTCGGGAGAGTCCCCCGTGGTGATCCTACTCTCAATCAACCACCCCAAGGTCACTGACAGACGTAACGGTAACTACGGCACGCGCGGTAAACGCACGGGTAGCTAACCCGCACTGGCACGCGGTCAGTCGTTTCCGTTAATGGGTGCGCCCAAGCACAGCACGGAACCAGTACAGGGCAGAGCCCTCTCAGAAACAGGGGTCCAACCCCTCCACAGTAACCAAACAGGGGCCTTGCCCCTCCACAGTCCGCGCACCCTCGCCTGACTACCCTGGTTGCCCTAGTGGGCCTAACAAGTCGGTGTGGGAGGCTAGCAGAACCCCGGGGCCCGTGGGGTAGCTAGTACCTCCCTACACTAGTATCTCTCCTCGGTACTACGTACGCGAGGGCCAGCAAGTCGGTACAGAGTGACCAGTCCTAACCCCGGGTCCCTAGGGCGGCTAGCTCCGCTCTGCACTAAACATGGGAACAGTCGCTCTCCTTGGTACTCCGTACTCAAGGGCCAGCTCACTTCCCCAATTCTATTCCATTCACTTTCCAGGAGTTCTACTCCTACTTCCCCGTAGGGTTCCAGCTCAGAACGTCTAAGTTTCACCTTCCAGTTTCACGTTATCACAATCCATGTTCTCAAACACGTTTATTTATTCAACAGGAAGCTGTTAATTCAATTGCAGGCCGCTATTTGTTCCTTTCCATTTCTCCAAGACTGCAGTATTCATCTGTTCCACTAGTTTTCCCGTCCTAGGATTCATGCCGTATCCTAGGATCTATCGTACAATCTAGTTTTCCAGCCCTAGGATTAATGCAACACCTAGGATCTATCATTCAATCTGTTTTTCATTCCTAGGATTCATGCAATGTTCTAGGTTCTATTTATGATTGCACAATTTAACCGGTTATGCTTAAAAGCCACTCTACCAGGTACGACGGGAGTAATGGGGGCGTGATCGGGAATCCCGCGTGCCTCCGCGACCCCCAAGGCTGCAACGGAACGAGGTCCTATCACAAGGATCAAACACAAGGAGTGTCTCAAAACAGTGTATAGCTACTGTAGACGGGTAGAGGATTTAATTCCGGAAAGAACGCAACTTGAAACGTGGAAAACGGAACCCGAACGGGCCCTCAACGGGTCGAAAACGACGACACTGTGCAAAATCAGACGTCTGGGACTTCTTCCAGACGTCTTAAAAAGTGGATCAGAGAATTACCTTGTTCAGCGTGGTTTCCCAGACGTCCAGAAGTCTGCGGGGACGTCTGGCCTTGCTCCCAGACGTCCGATGGTCACCCCGGACGTCTGGAGGTCGCTCCAGCCGTCTAGTACTACAGTCAGACATCTGATTCGCGTTGGATGGCAAATCACCGAGCCTGCGCACACCCATCTCTCTCCCTCAGTACGGTCAGTCGACAGGAAGGAAGAAGAAGACGGAAAACTCACCTTTCAGACGTCTGGACAGTCTTCCAGACGTCGACCCCGCCGTCTGGCTATCAGCACAGATGTCTGATTCTGGAAATTTTTCCAGCACCAGGGCGCAACTCGCCCTCCGCTCGCGACGCCGCCCGCGTCGCCCCTCGTGCGCCTGCTGCTCGAGCCGCAGCAGGCCTCCTGCGTCGTTCCACGCCAGCTGCGCTCCCCGCCGGCTGGCCCTGGCAGCCCCGGCGAGCTCGCCCTCACGGCTGAGCGCCGCTCTCGCACGCAGCACCCCCTCCGCGCTCACTGCGGCCGTTGCCGCCGCAGCAACCTCGCGCCCGCTCTCGCGCTCGCTCTTGCGCACTGGAAGGAGAAGAGGAAGGGGGTGGAGGCGACGGGAGGGAGCGCGTGGCCTTTTAAGGCCGTGCGAGGAGGAGAGAGAAACGCGGCAGGGCGTCTGCAGCCACATAGGGAATAACGAATATGCATGTCTGCGCGCTCAGGCGCGCAGACGACCCGCGCGTATCGAAAATAACTGATTTCCAGAATCTGGAAACGATCCCAGACGTCTGGTCCGACGTCTGGGCACCTCCCAGACATCTTAAATGACGTCTGGGGCACGCGTTCGTAATAGCCTTGGACTTCAACCTGGGACAAGGGCACCTGGAGCGAGCCTGCAAGCAAGCTCGAAGCTTGCTCGTTAATGGCGAACGAGTCATGTACCTGAAAATAGTGGAACGGCCTCTCGGCCATGTTAGAACGTTCGAGGAGTATTGCTGGAGCTCGGCGAATGTGATGGGGGTGGTGGCGTGGAGCGAGAGTGACTGTGAGTGTGTAGCTAGGTCAAATTGTGTGCGTGTGAGTGGGTGTGTTCGGGGGTGCGTGTGAGTGGATGGTGAGGTGAATGAAAAGTGGGGAAATGATCAGGGATGTGTGGCGAAGGTTTTGCGATGGTTGGTGAGGGTTTTAGTGGTTTGTGGAGGTGGGATGGGCTCACCGGAGGGGGTGGCCAGAGATGGAGGTGCAAAGGGTTGTCGGTGGTCGATTTTGGAAAATAAAGAGTAGGGAAGAAAGTAGAGGGGGTAGGGGACTTAGCTAGGAGGTTGATGGACGAAGTGGGGCAGCGATGGCGTCAGGTGTGGTGTGGCCGACGCTGGAGACGAAGGCGGCTCCGATGAGGTATAGACGGCGAGGATGAAGGGGAACAGGCGTCTCTGTTGGTACGGCGAGATGCGGAGAAGAACAAGGAGGAGGAATCCGCCACAAGTATGGCGGATGGACGGTGAGAAAGAGCAGAGGGGATTGCCGAAAGTCGAGGAGCCTTCGACCGTGAGAGAGAGAGGAATTTGAGAGGATTCACGGCTGATTTTGAGCATGAGGAATTCAGGGAGATCTGAGGGTCCTCATAAAGGGCTCTAGGGGCGGTTAGGGCTTGGGAAGCAAGCTTCCCAAGCTTGGAAGGTCGTCAGACTTGGGAGCTTTTTAGATACCTAATCTCTCATGCGTTCGCATGAGTGATTGGAAAAAAATCAAAGCGTATGGACAGGTTCATACTGGAGAGAATTTCTTAGAGAATCTCCCTTCCAATTTTGAAAGAGATTCTCCAAGCAATCAAGGAGAAATCTACTGTCAAAGGTCGTCGGAGTTGGTTTCCTCCGTGATAATGGTGGAGGGACCTAATTGTGAAGAATACAAAGAAGTTAGGGAGCAGTTTGCAAGGGTTTTTGAAAGTTGGGGGTATAAATGTAGTCAGACAGGACCTTTTTGCAAAGTAGGTCAAGACAAATTCATCTTGAGTCCAAATTTTGGTAAAAAGCTAATTTGGAACTAAGGAATCCAATGGTGAAGTTGGATTTTGGTTTTGACCATGTTTGAATAGGTAATTTATGTAAAAATCTAAATTAGGGCAAATATCTGTCTAAGACTCTATTTTAGGTCAAGATATATTCTGATAGCCAATTTGAAGGTACTAAGCCATAGAAAATATTTTTCTATGATTTTTAGAGGATTTAGGTGAATTTTATCCTGACCAAAACCTTGGTTAATTAGTTGATCTGTTTTTAAGGTTTTAAAAGTCATTTAATTCTCAGAACACACACAAATCTTTTTCTAGCTAATCCAACTCACTTATTATTTTATTAAGATCATTTGACCTTTATTAAGCCCTTGAGAAAATCCGTGGTTGTACTGCATTCATGATAAGCTGGTAAAATTATAGTTTTACCCCTAGTTTCTTATTTTTCTCTCAAAATAGTTATGCAATGAATTATAACCATCAGTTGGTTATGTAAGATCATTTACTGACTCAATTGGATTAAAATAGGTTAGTTATAACTCATGATGGTGTTCTCATCAAGGTAATTTACTAAATTAAATTAAAATAAATTAGTAAATTAAGTTATTATTGAACTAATTTATACTATATATTTATATTATGTTATTGTAAGTAATTTAAACTATGAACACTGTATTATCTGAACATGCCCTATATCTATATATATATTCACTTGTTTTGAATCAAAATCGTTACCTACTTACTTCACAGCCTATGGAGACAAACCAAAATGTAGCCTTTTAGTGACATCCATGCAGAAATTGTGGTCATGATGGCGACAATTGCGTAATTTCTCATATTTTCAGCCACATACAATGTTGAAAGGGGAAAAAAAAAAATCCTATATTTTTCGCTGCCAAAGGGCACCCGTTCATGACTGGTTGCTCCAAGATAAGAACAAAGTTAACGATGAGAGCGGACAGGGATGAGATTTTGATTGATTGGGAATACGTATGGGAACAATATCGAAGACTCAACCTTTGATGAAGAAGACAGGGAAAAGTTATGGGTTAAGAAGACTCGACCATTGATAAAGAAGGTAGGGAGAAGTTATGGGTGACGATATACTGGAGATATGCTCGAGGAGCCCTTTCAAGTCAGAGGGGGAAGAGGTTGCCGACAAAATCTAAGGGGATTGGCTGAGACGTCCACGTGTGGCGTCCATTGTGGGAAGTACAGTATTGTACGGAATTGCAAGTCAATTAATTCTAAGACACTTTTCAATATTAAAGAATAAATGATTCCTTCTCCAATTTTAAATTACGTGGGATTCATTCTGAATAGTTGTTTGAGTAGACGAATTAACAAAAGAAAAAAAAAAAAACAATTAAAGAATTACAAGAGTGATGAGAAGAAAATGAAATTAAAAAAGAAATTAAATATATTTTTATTTTGAGGATTTAAACATCTTTTCATGAATTATTTGAAATGAGATAAAATTATTTTCTTTCAAAATTAAATTTTAAATTTTAAAATAAAATAATTCTAAAATTTAGGATCCAAATAAAAAACTTTAATATCAATTCCTTGTTCCAACTTGCTCCCAGAGAGTTCAAGCACATCCCCATAAGATATGGGAGGAGGAGGGAGATTGGTGAGGAGTCTACATCTTTGAAATGGGCGGAAGATAACGATGAAACGGAAATACCAGCCTTCTTCTGGCATAAACTTTGGGAGAGTTGAAAAATTTGTCCAACAATTAATGCATAACTAATTACATGATACTATGGATATTTGCAATATAGTTGGGGATAAAAGGAATAAATCTTGTACAAAACCTGGGAGAAAGTGTTCAACAATAGGCAATAAAGTATTGTGTATTGGAAAGATCTCCTTTTCACTAGCTGGCTAGGCTGGGGTTGAACAATAAGATTATGAATCGAAATGCTAACTGCGAATGGTCCAACACATTCCCAATCAACTAAAAGAGCTAGGTGTTACTCCTACGAGCAAATAATGTTTGATCAATGGTATTGGGGGTGATTTTTGTGCTAACATCAACATATCTTAGTGAAAAGAGGATTTGATTAAACAAAAATAGAATCCATTGATACCCTCGATAGACCTTTTTCATATTGATCATTTGAGAGCCCACTATTTGCTACATAAGACTTCACCGTAAAACTTAAGGGTTGATTTACAGGAGGGGGATAAGAAATTTGAATTTGAAAATTACAAAAAGAGAATGTTCAATGTTGGTGTTTAATTACTTCAAACTTGCGATGATCCCCTTGAATTAATTGTTTACTTGAGCAGAGGATAACCTAGGAATGGGTGGGAGTTGAAAACACAAGGTCCACTCATCCTGACTACATATGTAGGATTATCCACACCAGGTTTTAGGTCAAATTTGGGTCTAGTTATTCTGCCCAGTAAACAAGATGTCCCTCAATATAAGTAGCCCTAAAAGAAGCAAGATTGGCATTAGTTTTTGCAAGCAACATGGTTTTCTCTACCTCTTTCCTTTCAGGGAGGCTTGTGTTCTAATCCACACCTCAAAAAGTCATGGTTGAGCAACTTTTCTTCGTGCCACTTTCATGAATATTGAACCATGCTTACTCTCAATATAACAAGATTATTTCTACTGGAAACCTCTAATTATTAGAGACATAACAAATAAAAAATGACTTTGAATATGTTATAGGTGTAGGTCACCTTTAATTCATTATATAGAGGATCAAGAAGACCAATATAAATAAATAAGTTTGACAAAAAAATATGAATATGCAATAAAGTAATAAATAACATTAAAATAGTGGCATAAATATTCTCATAAGTCAACCAAAGCTGGTGTAGATAATCTATGCCATATGGTTGGCCAACTATGCCACATCAAATTGCCATCAATTCAAGTAACACCTCAAATTGCCATCAAGGAAATTCGACTACGTCACTACTATATGAATGAACATGCAACCATTATCTTTCTCAAAATTCACATGGTTAACCAATGAAGACAACTGCCTTAAAGAAGAAGAAGAGGAGGAGGAGGAGGAGAAATCATCGATAAAAGGTAGCTTTTCATTTGGTCCACTATATGGTTGTAACCTCTCCATTCAAGGATATTCCTTCTATTAGATTGATTTAGACTTGCTTTGATGAATTTGGTGGGTAGAAACATGGGTCAAAGGAATAACTCATGTGGTGATCGCCTTTGAGATTGCAATTTAGGAATTCATTTGCAATCCAATAAGGATAAAGGAAACATCTATACAAAGGGAGTAAGAGAATAGAATGAGAATGCATATAGAATCACTTGATTTTTGCAAAAGAAATGATGGAAAGGAGGAAAATTGAAGCCAAGGAAAAGGACTTTTGCTTGTTGTTGAAGCTTTAGAGCACTGATTAGAAGATATGAGCATGAAGTTCAAAAAGAAAGGTAGCAAGAAAGCAACCATCCAAGGGAATTTGTAGAAGGTAATGCTTCAAGTCAAGCCTCTAAGTCATGACATACCAAATTCTATTTTTTGGTTTGACATGGTTCCTAAAGGGAAGTGCACGTGATTTTGATGAAGAGATTCCAAATCATGTCTAGTTTGTCTAGTATGAAAGTTTAATATCTAGTATAGTAGTTTCGTTACTAACTTTTCTTTTGTTGTACATGAAATGAACATAAAGTCGGGCTTATTTCTAATATCCACATATTCCTATGTTAATTTCTCAATATCAAACCATTAGATCTTTGATTAAGTTTATGGATGAGCTCCCCTCAAAGAAAGGGAGAATTTAATGAAGATTTGGGGTAAATCAATCACAAGATTTTTTAGGATCAACCAAATAGTAATTTCAATCCATATGTCTAAATCAGATTAATATCTATGTGAATAGTTGATTGAGGAAGATAGTAGTCCCAGACATTAAGATGTGTCCCAACAAAGTAGCAAAGCACCTAGCTAACAAGCTAGTAAGCCAACAGAGTACATCACATAGCAAGAGTCAAAAATAGCTATGACACAAACAACCATCTAACTTACCTAACTTGGACTAATCCTTAATTTTCTTGATATAAAAGTATATATGACCTTCATAAAGCACTCTTAAGGAGTTAGACAAGAGTTTAGAACCAAGTGAAGTATAAATATTAATAGGATTTAAAGGATCTTGACGTAAGAGATTCAAAACTATTGGTGAATTAACGATAATTTTGTAGATTAATTTTTATAGTCTTTGGTGTATGAATTGATTATGATACCGATGCAAAATAGTTGAAGTTTTTTTTTTATTTTGGCATTTGAGTGTTTGAATGAGTGTTTTGTAGCTATCAACATTTTTACAATCTTCATCAAAATTAACCCTTCATTTAATGATCCCATGCAGTAGTGAGTCTTTGTTAGATATTTCATATGCAATTAATGGCACACAAAAAAAAAAAAAATGAAAACTTTAGAAGTCCAAAATTCCTTATTTTTTTAAATGCATAATAAATTAGTAAGGTAATCTATTTTCAATGAAATATCATTTAATTCTTCCTTTACCCTATAAAATAGTAATTTATAGAAGGTGGTTTAGCATTAATCACTAAAATAAAAAACGTTTAAGGGAGTAAAATGACGACCACAACTCCCTGCAAACCAACTTGAGCATTGTTTCTATAAAAAAAGATTCTGCTGGACAAAATTTTTATTTCCGACTTCATCGTATGGTGCGGTATATAGCGTGCAAATTAAGCTTTTGAAATTATAAGAATTGGAAAAACACTAATTATAATTATATTTATTTCTCCATCCCTCCTCCCCCAACCGAAAAAAAAAAGGCATGCCTACATCCTTATCTGTCGTCTTGAGATGATTCCTTTGTACCATTTACCTTTTTGGATAAAGTTAGCGATGGATTTACAAAAGGTGTACGAGAAACAAGTGAGACGTGGATAAAAGAAATATAAAAATTGACATATTTTATAATAAACTATAAAATATTTTACATTGATATAAACTAATATGTAAATATTTTATATTAATATAAAATTCTTTACGATCATTTTACGTTTAATATCACATACAATACAAAATACATTACACGACATTTCTGGATATAAATTCTCAAATAAGAATTGAGTATCCCTCGTCAACCTGGTAATTTACATTCTCTAGAAAATGAGCCCATTACGTTCCTTCGGTTCCATACTTTCTTTCGTGGTTGACTTTATTTATTCGATTATAGTTGAATATCCTGTCATCATGATCTGACATCTATATATTTTAAGTTTTAAGCTGGGGGAATCTCTACTTTCCGTTAAGAATGGCATGGGTTTTTCGATTTCTTCATCCAGTGGTTAGATTTTTATACTCGTGAGGCAAACCATAAAGATTAGAATAAATTAGATGTCAAGTTAAATTTGAGCATCTGACCTCTATTTACCCCATCCATTACGTTCGTTTGAGGGAATATCTCAATCTCGACCTCTACATCCTGAAAGGTCCGACGTGAGAATTCTTACACAGTGAAAGTACAAACGTTACACATACGGTCGTTATTTTAAACCAAATAAAGATCTTATCTGAAAACAAGAATTCGTTCGATACACATAAAGGGTAGTCCACTGGTAACATTAAAACGTAAAATAATGTATGATTTTGTTTTCATGTGATTAAATTAAGGAAAAGGTTCTCATGTATGGATGAATGAGCGTTGACTTATACTAGTGACGTATAGCCACTGGATGCTTATCTATATTCCTAAAGGTTAGAGTGCTTATCACTTTATCATGGATCTTCGCATTCAAGTCTGGCGGCAAATGGAACCAGAAAACGACAGAAATGGGCCCTATGAAGACATCTCTGTTTGCCCACCAGCATTTTCTTTAATTCAAAGTTGTTTTGCAATTGGAATTGGAATTAACTAAAGTGCGATTTGACATGGAGTTATGAGATGGACATGTTAGTGGGCAGGGATAAACCAAAGAAAAGATAAAGTGTTGGATGGCTGGAGAATAGGTGGGTTGAATGTAATTAAGCAGTAGTTGATATTATTTAATTTGAATTTTAGTTGAATTATAAGATAAATAATATGTTTAATGTGATATGTTTGGTAAAATACAACATACACACATATATATATATATATCATAACTTATAAGGTTATGTTTGGTAATATGATAAAAGTTATTTGGAAAAAAATATTCCATGATATTTATGTAATATTAATAGATATTTATTTAATATTTACATATAGATGTGGATAGGGTTATATGATATTACAAGTATATTTTAATATATATTAATATTGATGTGATGTAATATGATGATATATAAAGATATTGATAGAAGTGATCTATTTTTATCACCTTCCTTATTGTGATGGCAAATGAACCTAACTAATTTCTCAGAAAGGGTCGAATAATTTTTTAGTGACCGCATCATTAAATCTCATGTGATTTTATTATACCACGTGGCTTATTTGGTAACTAAATAGGCAACAATAAGATATGACATTTACAAAACATGAGGATTTTGATGTATGGAATCTTGTTAGAAATCACATGTTATAATTAATAGGTTCAATTTCTAGCATCATTTTAAGGATTCAATTTCAAAACCATAATAGACCATCACAAGAAAAATACTTAAAATGTTAATTAACTCCCTCCACATATCTTCCCCATGCTAGATGGTACTGGTGCTATCTCACTCACAAACGTAACAGTAGCATTAGAGATGTAAATTTGGATTTACTTGACTCGAATTTAACTTGACCTAATCCACACATAATAGGTCAAATCTAACTCATTTATAAATGAGGCAAGTATGGATTTTACTTTTAAAACCTAAATAGATATGGATTTGAGTATGGGTTTAAAAAAATGCCCATTTACCCCGTAAAGATATATATGCATGTAATATATGTGTTAGTGTAATGTTTTTCAAATATTTTATACTATTTGGTGAATAATATTTATAATATTTTATTTAATTTATTTTCAAACTATGTTTTCTATCATTTCAAATATCATTAAAATTCTATATCTTTTATTAACAAATTGCATTATTTTTTTTATTGAGAATTGCTTACATGTTTTGATGGATCTTACAATCTTTTATAAACAAATGAGTACTTGATGGATAAATAGGTAACTGATGAGTAAATGGATATAAATATGAGTTTAGATTTAAAAATTGAATTGATAAGTAAATAGGATATGAATAGTAGATTTGTAAATGAATATGTGTTTAGATATGGTCAAACTTGATCTATTTCCATCCCTAACCAGCATTATAAGACCTAAGTAGTGATGCTATGGTACTTGTATTATTTGTATCACATAGCATCCATGCTATTTGCATTAAATGACATAGGTATATTATCACATGTTCTTCTATTATTTATATTACAGGGCATCGATGCGATGTGCTCGAGCACACTATCACCAGAGCTATAGAACACAAGGAAGAGAGCATGTATGTGAAGGAGGAGGGGAAAGGAGGGGGATGCTCCGAACTACAACCTATAAAGGAAAGGAGAAACCCTAAGAGATCAATATTACAATGGTTGTTATCCTTAGTCAGCTTTTCACAAAATCCTCCATCGTCGATAACCAGACAAAGGATCGATCATGCCCTCATTTTGAATCCTATATCGTAAGGCTATATCCTCACTTCTTCCAACAAGTTGTAATTCATAGATATCATTGTTTATGATGCCCTCACATCATTTGTCTGTCCATTTGCTCATGTCATCTACTCCAAGATGGTACCTATATATTTAGTTATTCCCCCCATGGCCCTCCCCTATTAGTCACGTGAAGCGACCACGTCAACAAATTTTAATAAAAAACCAACAAATAAAGTAAATAAGAAATTTTACATGTATATTTCTACCATCCAAAAACTTTTACATATATATATTCTTACAATCATTTGAGATTAAGGATATATTCCTACAAAAGTTTGCTACTATAAAATTTAGTTTGTACAAGACCCTCTACTAGAAAATCCAGTAAACCTAAGGTAAATGGACTAAAAAGTAAAGGAATGTTATTTAATAGCCCGCTTGTTTCCTAATCTCTCTTGGCATCATCCTCCCTCCCCTTTTTTGATCACCTCCTTAACCTCTTTCTCTGCCTCGTGATTTCTTTCCTCCTCGACATCCATCTCTCTTACTCCACATTCTCCTTAAGCACTTCTATATACCTCTCTTCCCCTTCCCTCATTGGTATCACCATGAGTTTGCTGGTTGCCTCCTCTTGTAGATCTTGGTGTCTTCACTCTTGACCTGCTACAACAACTAGGATACTTTAGCATGTGCCTATGGAATAAGCCTACCTACATTTGCATCACCATTTCATACTTCATTTGCACCCATACTAACCTCTCCACCATTTCAACTCCTCCTTCCTTGCCACCAATACCTCCCAACCTCTATGATCTACCTCACGATCCTCATGCCTGTCCCCATCACTCTCCTCCCTTCTTTCCATGATGTCCTCCTTGTTAGTTGTATGTGGGGGAATAGATGAAGCTAGAGACTACAAAAGACATTCTAAAGAGGTTAGGCTAGAGGTGGTTGTTGAAATCTTAGTTGAGGGAAGGTGTGTAGTTATGAATTAGAATGTAATGCTTGATACTATATATTGACCACAGATGTTTTAAATCTTGAAGGAGATGTCATATATAGCACCACCAACAAAAGGTGACGATTTTAACACTCCTTTAATCACAAGCACCACGAGGTAACCTCCTACTCTTCCTCCTTCACTTTCCCCTCTCCAACCTATGGATCGTCTACAACATAAGTACCTTAGATAAACACAGTCACATGGCACCCTCCCCTTCCATCATCATGTGCTCTACTAATTAGCTCTCAACAGTTGCAAGAAGAGAGTGGCAAAGGTGTTGTAGAAGGGCATGGAGAAGTGGACGGGAGGTGGAGGTATAGAGAACACAGCAAGGTAGGGGAAGAGGCAGAAGAGGTAGTTGAGAAGGGTAAGCAAGAGGATACGGAGTGTGAGAAATAGATAGGAGGCTTTGTATAAAATTCCACTCCATTGTTGATCTAACTATATTAAATATAATGGGTTTCTTAACACAAGAGTTCACATATTAAAATGGATCAAGCTTTAAGGAGCATACACATAACTACAATTTGAGCACAGAGTGATAGTACATAGGGATTCTATGACTATTGGTGAGAGGGGAAAACTCGGACCAAAATGGTGGACCCAAAGAGTCCAATGAACCCATATTAGAGTACATTTCCTCTTCTATTTGGATTTATTATTTGTAGCGATGGCAAGACACTTGGTCTTAACGTGAAATAAAAAAGTGAAGATATGATATATAATTGGAGAATTAAATCCATGTTAGAGGACCTCCAAGTATGTTGGAGAATACAAACAAATGAACACCGATTTTCCTAAGACTTTACCTACACCTTTCCCACGCCCATCCCAACCTCTACTTTTCACCTTTTGAACTAGTGTTAGCTTTTGAATTTGTTCTTCGCTTTTTTTTTTTTTTGACAGGGGAGGCATAAAATTCATCGTTATAGAAGACTTTTATTTTCTGTCTTTCTAGACAAATATCTTTAACTTATACTTCCAAACGTCCAAGAGAAAAAAAAAAAAAAAAAGTACTTTGTCTCTCGAAAGTGCAACCATGAGTGCAAGTTGGAGGAGCCCGATCATGTTCATGTTTCATCAGCAGTTGGAAATTTTTTCCCCACTTGACTCTTGGATGAAAGTAACCGAACACAGGAAAATAAGGCAATGTCAATAATCTTTACAATCTTGCCATATATATATATATATATATGCACCTCTGTGTTTTTTTACGTATCTACAAGGCAGCTCTTATAAAGTTGATAATCTTTACAAAACGCCTCTTAGATCGAGCTCCATCATAATGTTTGCTTTCCCATGGAAAAAAGTAGATGAGAGAAAGAGCATCACGCGGCCCTTCTTTACGTCGTAATATTTAAACTGCCGTAATTTCTCCCTTCCAGTGACGTCTGCGCATAAATATCCCATGGCTTCAAGCACTTGAGACTCCAGGAATTTTAGGTGATCCTGACATTGGTCTGCATTAATTAGCGGCTATGTAGTCTAATTGTGACCTCAAGCTCACGGTGGATTTAAGCGTAGCATCAATTAAACAACTCTGTGACGGTTGCTTTATAAATAACAAAAAAAACTTGAGGATATCTATGTAATGTTAGAACGTTTATAGAAATTTTTTTCAAACAAAATGTGCAAGAACGTAAACATTGATTTGATTTACAATTTAAGAAGGTGGAGGCAACATTAGTGTAAAATTAAAACCAATTAAATGAAAAATGAAAATGTGTAAATATAATAATTTTAAACTGATATAAAAATAGAAAAAAGTTAACTTTAGAATCATTGGCGTTAATGTAAAATTACAAAATATATTTTAGAATGATTTTATACCAATATAAAATAACAAAATACATCTTAAAATCATTTTACATTAACATGTTTTAAAATTTATAGGTGAAAAATAAAAATGCACAATTACAATAATTTTACATCAATATAAAAATAAAAAAATACCTTTAAAATCATTTGAATTAATATAAAATCATAAAATACACTTTAAAATAATTTTACATCGATATAAAACCAGAAAATATACCTTAAAATTATTTTATATTAATTTATTCTAATTTTAAAATAAAAAATTACTTTTTGTGATTTTTTTAAATATGATAGGACTAACAAATGATATAATTTTTATTATATTTTTAAATACTTTTATATTAAATATCAATCATACCTTGAAACTCGTCATCGTACGTACTTTTTTTTTGTTTTTTTTTCTGTCTTCCTGAAAAAGGACCAACGTGGCTTGATCCCATCGACGCATTGAGTGAGGACTTTGGGTGATGGAAAGTTACTCCCAAAGAAAAGAACGCGAACATGAAAATGAGGGCATCAAATTTGGAAGAACCGAAATGGGAATACATAATAATAATATATATAGATTCGAGGTGTAGATTTTTTTTCTGTATATTTAGAAGAAGAATAAAAAAAAGAACGGTATCCCATCACATTGCGGCCGTATGGCTCAAAGCAACATTGAATGTAGACACTCGTCTCGACCGAAAGACAAACATACGGTCCACATCGCGTTAGAGATTTGTTCCCAACTTATAGATATGACCGCGATGGACGATAATATTTTAATAATATGTCAACCGCCAGATATAAAGATGGACCGGAAAGTTCCCTCTCCCTGCGAGGCCATTTCGTCGACTTTTATTTTCAGTAAATTTTGATCGTTTAATTTCGTGGTATTTTGAGAATAAGCTCTGACCACAATTCATGCACCCGCCACCGTCGATCTGAAAAGGTAACCAATTGTTGGAGGATGTTATCTCTCAATTAAATAATTATCACAGTCAGTCAAAAAGAATTACTCTGAAAGTTAAAGGAAAATAATATAATTCTTCCACCAAACATCAATATCAAATTATTTATTATATCACATCAATATTAATATATATTAAATAATATATACTTTTGATGTGATATATTTATTAAATATATTTATTATATTACAACTTATACATATATTATAATATTAAAAAATATCAACAACATCACATTTTATTATCGATCAGTGTATCTTATTACTTATTATTATACCACAATTTATTCTTATAATATTTTATCTTCATGTGAACTTTTTGCATCTATCCTGGTAGAATATCTACGATTTTACACACGATTGCTCACGCATTTTATTATTATTGTCTAAATGATTTCCAACTTAAGTTGGAGAATTATATATGAGAGTTTATTCAAAACACAATTACCCACATATTTTTATTACTTACATGAAACACTCCGGTAAAATTGCTTTGTTTACTCAAAAGAGAAGGTAGTATCCAATGGCTTTTTTTTTTGGGGCACACCAAGGTTTTTTCTTTTTTGAGGGGGGAGGGGGAATATGGGAAAAGGAGAGAGAAGAAAAAAAGAAAAGTTGGTGGTGGTATGAGGAGGTGGTAAAGAGGAAATATGAGGGCATGATAGCAAACTTCGTGGCAGTGGAGATCAATTTGGGTGCCCAATGAGCTCAAGGGCAGATGTTAAGAATTTGGCCCAACGACAAATGGACTGCAATGCGACACGTTAGTAAATGGGCTTAAGACTTTTAATATTTCACCTCAAGCCCAATTTGTTCCTGTTAAGTCTATATCTTTGTATAAATTGTAAATCATAAGTGGCAATATAATTATTTCCAGAAACTAATGCCAACTACCAAGAACTACGAAATTCACGTCAACGAAGTAAATTTATGTAATATTGAATGTTTAAAGCTGTGTAAAAGCCCCCTTAAGTAGTGAAGGACTACATTCCTGCATGTAGAAGTATTTGAGAAGGATCAAGGAGCAAAACCACATGTAAGGGATGTCTTTAAAGCATGTTGGTGTGGGCACATCCTTCTTAAAAATATAGACAGATTATAGTTGATGAACCAGATGATATCAGTTTGATTTCATAGGATGCCAACGTGAGGTGATTGCCTCTTGTTTGCATAATACATGTGAGAAATTGTCGGCCAAGGCGAGGCCAGAAATTTTCGGTGGGGAGAGGTTGGGCTAAAAGGTTAAAATTAACAATGAGAAACTAATAAACAAGGAGGTAAGATATGAGGACGAAGGACTAAACTTAAAAATGATAATTCGAAGAAAAAAAAGCTATAAAGGAAAGGAACGAGTATCCTGCCTTGCCCTCTCTCTATCATACCCCCCCGATTGTATGAAGATGGCTACATACATTTGAATACAAGAAAGGATAAGCCTTTTTACTTGAACAAGTTTTAGATATTCCAAGATTATCTAAGAAGAGTATTGTTAATTAGATACTAATAGTCCCCTCTAATATACGGAGCTAAATGAATACATATTGGAAGAGAAATATATGTCGGTAAATGAGTGAACTTTCCTTAGCAAGACACTTGGTCGTGATGTCTACACTTGGTGGATATAACATAAACTTGGAGGAACCCTTTTTCGACCTTATTACGATCCGATTTTCGAATCCCTACGAGACACAAGAATCGAACTGACTCGACTGACCCAAGACCCAGTCATTCAACGAGAAAGTAACCAAAAGAGCAGTAAAATAAACCACATTAACCATGTATATAGCTAGCAGTAATAAAAGTACAGCAGTAAGTAAAAGAACTACTACAGTACACACCATCATAATAGTAAATAAATAAACAGGTATATAAACATGATACTTATAATAAAAGAGTACAGTGGTAACAGAACATACTCACTACAACAGAAGAAAAGATACGGTAGGTACTACACAGGTAAAACTACTGGGCTCTACTAGGCCCAGCACCCTCTGCAGCCACCGGCTCTGGCTACTTAACACCTGGTCCTGAAAAGATGACAAAGGTGACACGTCAGCTAAACGCTGAGTAGAGTGGCAACCAAAAACTAAGAAAAGCAATAAGGTGGACAAGTAGCTGTTATATTTTTAATCTCTTTCTCTATTTTCCGTTTACTCGTTATTGAGTTATTCCTCAGATCTTTCTCTTGATCTCGAATGTTCCTCGTGGGAACGATCTTGATTGCAGTCTTTCCCGAAAAGTAGAAGTAACACGTGGTGCTCTCCTGGCTGGGAGAGTCCCCCGTGGTGGTCCTACCCTCAGTCAATCACCCCAAGGTCGCTGACAGACGTAACAGTGACTACGGCACGTGTGATAAACGCATGGGTAGCTACCCCACACTGGCACGCGGTTATTTGTTTCCGTTAACGGGTGTGCCCCAAAGCACAGCATGGAACCAGTATAGGGCAGAGCCCTCTCAGTAACAGGGGTTCAGCCCCTCCACAGTAACCAAACAGGGGTCCTGCCCCTCCATAGTCCGCGTACCCTCGCTTGACTACCCTGGTTTGCCCAGTGGGCCTAACAAGTTGGTGTAGGAGGGCTAGTCGAACCTCGGTGCCCGTGGGGTGGCTAGTGCTCTCCCTACACTAGTAGCTCTCCTCGGTACTGTGTACATGAGGGCCAAAAGTCGGTACAAAGTGACCATACCTAACCTCGGGTCCCTGGGGCAGCTAGCTCCACTCTGCACTAAACCGGGGGACAGTCGCTCTCCTTGGTACTCCGTACTCAAGGGCCAGCTCACTTCCCCAATTCTATTCCATTCACTTCTCAGGTGCTCTATTCCTAATTCCCCGTAGGGTTCATGCTCATTTTTCTTTAACTCAGCCAATTTAGGTTTCATCATTTCAGCTTTAATTTTCATATAGCCCATGTTCTCAACAGTAATTATCCATTCATAAATAGGCAACTATTAACCAATTACAGGCAGTTATCGTTTTCCTTACTACTTTTTCAAGACTGCAATATATATATATAATCTAGTTTTCCAATCCTAGGATTCATGCCCTATCTTAGGATCTATCATTCAATCTAGTTTTTCAGTCCTAAGATTCATGCAATACCCTAGGATCTATCATTCAATCTAGTTTTTCAGTCCTAGGATTCATGCAATACCCTAGATTCTATTAATTATTTCACAAGTACATAATTTTTGATAAATAATTAAAGGGGCCACTCTACCAGCAAAACCGAGAGTACTGAGGGCGTGATCGACAAGCCCGCGGGCCTCCGCAACCCCTAGAGCCGCAACGGAACAGGATCCTAACACAATGATTAATTACAAGGAGCTACTCAGAACATGATACAAATACTGTAAACAGGTAGAGAAACTGTAACGAACGCGCGCTTCAAATGTCTGGGAGGTGGCCCAGACGTCTGAACAGACGTCTGGAACCACTTCCAGACGTCTGGAAATTGGTTATTTTTGGCACCAACTGTTTCGTCTGCGCGCCTGAGCGCGCAAACCTGCGAACGCTCTCTCTTTCTCTCTCCTTTTCCCTCTCTCCTGCGGCCGCAGGCTGTCTGTCCGCTCTATCTCTCCTCCCCACGCGGCTTTAAAAGGGCACGCCCCCTCCCTCACTCTCATCACCTCCGCCCCCTTCCTCTTCTCCTTCCAGCCGGTGCGAGTGAGCGGCGGTGGCGACAGCCGCGGCGGGTGCAAGAGGAGGTGCTGCGCGGGGAGGAGGTGTCGGCCATGAGGGCTCGAGCCTGCCGGGGCAGCGGGAGCCGGCCGGCGGGGGCGCAGCAGACGCGGGGTGGCGCGGGAGGCCTGCTGCAGCTCGAGCAGCAGGCGGAGCACTCGCAGCGCGGTCGTGCGTCGCGAGCGGAGGGCAAGTCGCGCCCTGGTTCCGGAAACATTTCCAGAATCAGACGTCTGGGATTCTAGCCAGACGACGAGAACGACGTCTGGAAGACTGTCCAGACGTCTGAAAGGTGAGTTATTCCGTCTTCTTCGTTTTCTTTGATTGACCGTACTAAGAGAGAGAGGAAATGGGTACGCGCAAGGTCTGAGATTCGCATCCAACGCGAATCAAATGTCTGGCTGCAGTGCCAGACGACTTGAGCGACTTCCAGATGTTCGGGGTGACCATCGGACGTCTGGGAACTAGGCCAGATGCCCCTGCAGGCTTCTGGACATCTGAGAGACCACGCAGAGCAAGGTAACCCCTGATCCACTTTTTAAGACGTCTGGAATAAGTTCCAGACGTCTGATTTTGCACTGTTTCGTCGTTTTCGACCCGTTTAGGGCCCGTTCGGGTTCTGTTTTCCGCATTTCGAGTTGCGTTCTTTTCGGAATTAAATCCTTTACCTGTCTACAGTAGCTGTATACTGTTTTGAGAAATTCCTTGTGTTTGATCCTTGTGATAGGATCCCGTTCCGTTGCAGTCTCGGGGGTTGCGAAGGCACGCGGGATTCCCGATCACGCCCCCAGTTCACCTGTTGTAACCGGTAGAGTGGCTTTAAGTATAATCTGTTAAATTATGAAACCATAAATAGAACCTAGGACATTGCATGAATCCTAGGAATGAGAAATAGATTGAATGGTAGATCCTAGGGTGTTGCATGAATCCTAGGGCTGGAAAACCAGATTGTATGATAGATCCTAGGATATGACATGAATCCTAGGACGGGAAAACTAGTGGAATGTATGAATACTGCAGTCTTGGAAAATGTGGAAAGGAAATAATAGCTGCCTGTGAATTGAATTAACAGCTGCCTGCTATGAATAAATAAACGTGATTGAGAACATGGATTGTAAGAACATGAAACTGGAAAGTGAAACCTGGATGTTCTGAGTTAAAAGAGCTGGAACCCTACGGGGAATTAGGAGTAGAACTCCTGGAAAGTGAATGGAATAGAATTGGGGAAGTGAGTTGGCCCTTGGGTACGGAGTACCAAGGAGAGCGACTGTCCCCCTGTTTAGTGCAGAGCGGAGCCAGCCGCCCCAGGGACCTGGGGTTAGGACTGGCCACTCTGTACCTACTTGCTGGCCCTCGTGTACGTAGTACCGAGGAGAGCTACTAGTGTAGGGAGGTACTAGCTACCCCATGGGCCCCGGGGTTCTGCTAGCCTCCTCCACCGACTTGTTAGGCCCACTGGGGTAAACCAGGGTAGTCAGGCGAGGGTGCGCGGACTGTGGAGGGGCAAGGCCCTGTTTGGTTACTGTGGAGGGGTTGGACCCCTGTTACTGAGAGGGCTCTGCCCTGTACTGGTTCCGTGCTGTGCTTTGGGCGCACCCGTTAACGGAAACGACTGACCGCGTGCCAGTGCGGGTTAGCTACCCGTGCGTTTACCGCGCGTGCCATAGTCACCGTTACGTCTGTCAGTGACCTTGGGGTGGTTGACTGAGAGTAGGATCACCACGGGGGACTCTCCCGGCCAGGAGAGCACCACGTGCTACTTCTATTGTTCGGAAAAGACTGCAATCAAGATCGTTCCCACGAGGAACATTCGAGATCAAGTGAAGGATTTGAGAAATAGATAAATTGTGAAACAATAGAAAGACGTAAATAAAGGAAGAAAGAAAAATTAAAATAGCTACTGTACACTTTACTGTTTCTTTGGTTTAGCTGCCACTCTACTCAGCGTTTTGCTGACGTGTTACACTCGTTACCTTTCAGGACCAGGTGTTGAGCAGCCAGGGTCAGCGGCTGCAGAGGACGCTTGGCCGAGTAGGGTCCATTAGAGTTACCACTGTTCTCTTGTACCTCTTTTTGGTTCCACTGTAGTGAGTAGTTCTTGTTTCCGCTATACTTTTCTTTACCTGCAGTTCATATTATGTTATGAATGTTGTTCTACTGTTGTGGTGGTACATACTGTAGTAGTTTCTTTCCTTACTGCTGTATTTTCTTACTGTTAGTTATATTCATGTTGAATGTGGTTTATTTTACTGCTCTTTTGGTTACTTCTTCGTTGGACGACCAGGTCTTGGGTTTAGTCGAGTCGGTCCGGTTCTCGTGTCTCGTAGGGACTTGGGAATCGGGTCGTTATAGGAACTAAATCTGAGAAGAACGAAACTTGAAACGCGGAAAATGGACTTCGAACGGACCCTAAACGGGTTAAAAATGACAAGTCTGCCCAAAATCAGACATCTGGAACATCTTCTAGACGTCTTAAACGATGACTCAGGTCATACTTTGATCCTGCGCGGTCCTTCAGACGTCCAGAATCCCGCTGAACCATCTGGACTTAGTTTCCAGACGTCCGACTGTCACTCCGGATGTCTGGAGACCCTCTCCGTCATCTGGTGCTGTGCCCAGACATCCGATCTGTATGGGAGGGCGTGCCCTTGCACCTTCCCAGACAAGACCTGCATGCACACGCGATCGTCCTCAACACGAAATGAGGCAGAACTCCTTCGGCGGAACGGCCTGCATGGCCGTACACGCAAAAAGAGAAGAAATGGAAAATATCATACCTTTCAGACGTCTGGATCTTCCTCCAGACGTCTCCCGCGTCGTCTGGACGTCGGTCCAGACGTCTGATTCTGGAAAATTTTCCCAAAATCAGGACCTCCTCGCCCTCCGCCTACTGCGCACGGCCGTGCCGCGCCGCGCTCGCCTGCTGCTTGAGCTATAGTTGCTCCTCCCCAGCGCCACGCTCCTACTACACACCCACCGGTCGGCCCTGGCTGCTCCGGCGAGTTCGCACCCTCTCTCTCTAACCCTTCTCCCTCTCGCTGCAACTCCTCCTCCCCGCGCACTCACTGCAGCTGCTGTTGCCCTCGCTCACTCACTCTCACACTAATAGGAAGATGAAGAAGAAGGCGGTGGAGTGAGGGTGAGGGAGAGGGGGAGTATTTGAATGCTTCCGTGGGGAGAGAGAGAGAAAGAAGGCTGTGCCTACAGGGAGGAAAGAAAGAGAAGAAAGGAGGGCGGCAGTTCGCGTGCAGACGCAAACCCGTACGCCGAAAAAATTAAATTCTAGACGTCT
Source organism: Thalassia testudinum (assembly GCA_037157565.1). Classification (NCBI taxonomy): domain Eukaryota; kingdom Viridiplantae; phylum Streptophyta; class Magnoliopsida; order Alismatales; family Hydrocharitaceae; genus Thalassia; species Thalassia testudinum. The sequence goes on from JAZHRO010000013.1 coordinate 22,267,549, forward strand.
GGGAAGGCTTCCAGACGTCTGACCAAACGTCTGGACCAATTCCCAGACGTCTTAAATGACATTTGATGTCGGGGTCATAACAGACCTAATTGTGAACAAGTTCAATATAAAAAATCAAGTTGGCATCAATGAACCATATAGCTAGTGAGATCCTAAGAGGGTGCTTAAGTTGGAGTATAAGGGAGCATAGCCTTAGGTGTTCTATTGTTGCGTCAACAAGCACTTAATTTGCATTAATTAATCAAGTTCGGTGGATGAAATGAGACATCCTTTTTTGCTTCTTGTATAAGCACGAGATGAGAAAACTATAAAAAGATTATATTTTCTTCATATGATTTGTAGTCATGAAATGAGCTTGCCAAATCACCTTTGTAAAAAGCATGGAGGGTGCTATTTGAGTGGGAGGAGAAAGTGGTCATTGATTATTTGTTATTTTTTTAAGGTAACAAAGTAACAAACATATTGTGATGGTGGGACTGCTTATAAAGTGAAAGATATTATTGCCATAAAAGGAAATGCCTGGTCATGTAATGATGTCAGCACTAAGGCTCCATTTGGCAGAGGAAATAGGAAATGGCAGAAAAGTATGGAACCATTTGACATGTGCTCCCATACACCAAAATAGTCCAACTATGCAGAAGCTCACCTCACCCATACAAGCTTACGCTTCCTTCCATCTCAATATGTCAGTCCACATGTGATGGATTTGCTGCAGGGAACATCATGGAATGGCTTAACAATTTCTCATTTTGAATCCTTTCACAAATGAGGTGTATGCAGTTAGTTATATAGCTCAAACAATTGAAGACCTTGTGAAATTTTGGGTAGAAACTTCGATTGACCTAATTTTAATCTTGGAAGGATTAATTATAAAAATCATTCATTTTTTTCTGGAAAAAAATGTCACTTATTGAGGTAGAATGAAGTCTGTAGTTGAAAATTTATTGGGGGATTGGGCCTAGAATTCAAATGTTGCAACAAGGAAGCAATTGATGAAGCTATTAAGAAATGATGGAAACATTCTATGGGCTTCTTAAATTGTCATGAGTCACTTCTAGGATGCTAAACTCTCTCAAGGGAATATCTTTTTCTAAAAATGGCTCCTCCTCGCATAAAAGAGAATGGTTTCCTTATTCTCCTATGTTGGCACCTCCAAGAGCATTCTTGATCTTGGTAAATCATTGTTGATGATATTTGTTGTATTGTATGCACCATGGGGATGAGAGACTCGGTCCTTGATGCTACATGGGTGGAGGAACATGTCCCCAAATAGCCATGTTGTTCCTTTCATGGTGTGGCGGACTCCCTACTTTAGATAGAATGGGAAGACGAAGGAACATTCCCATAACATCTAGAGGTTGTATGGGACTAATAACAAGCTTACTGCACATTTTTTCCTCGTCTTAGAATGTCACGCAAGGAGTCTTATAGGTCCTTGATGAAATAATTTGTTTAGCCGCCTCTCTTGTCAGAGTATTGATTGTGCCATCACCTCTGGCTTGTCTTTGCTAAGGGCTCATTTGGATCGCAGAATTACCTGAGCTTAATGTGTATCAAAAGGAATATTCACCCAATATATCTCTTTCAGGTTAAGGAAAGTCATACTAGGAATATGCTCGTCCAACCCCTTCCCTATATAGGGTTTATTCCAAGGTTATAACGCCTCCCTTCCTACTTTTTCCCATGGTAAAGAAACCTCTTGATTCGAAGGCATGCCACCAAAGCAAGGCTGTCAATAGATCCTTGGCCATGGTTAAACTATCTACTTTTGTGAGGGTTTCTTTACCAACCTCTACAAAAACTCTAGAGGCGTCGAGAACAGAGGAGAGGTCAGAGTCATAGAGGTTGGAGGTGAGGAGGACGTTGATATGGTACACCTTTTCCCTATCCTTTTTCACATTAATGCATGTCTTTATCATTGATTTATACATGTGTTTTAATATTATTGTTGTGTTCAATTTTGAACATGTTTTCAAAGGGTGCTAGTTATTCTCACATCCAAAGTTGATCCATTTGTTGATTTTGGGCTATTGTTTGGATGATTTGGTGATGCTAGGGTTTCCTTTCATCATTAGAAAATTGTTGCGTTCAATCGATTGTGTTGCTTTAAGGCTAGGGTTTTGATGATTTAGGGAGACTAGGATTTTCTTTTATTGATGCAAATTTGTTATGTTTGGTCGATTGCATTTAAGGCTAGTGTCTGAATGATTTGTGAATGCTAAGATCTCAAATGATTGCCATAGATTTGTTCCATTGCATTGATTTTAGGCTAGAGACTTGATGATTTGGGGACGCTAGGGTTTCCTTTCATCATAGTACATTTGTTGTGTTTGCCCCATTGCATTGATTTTAGGGATGGGTTTCAATCATCATTGATAAGTATGAGTTTGATTCCTACGATAAGATTCATTTATCTACACTAGGGTTTTACATAAATAAGATTCTTGTGATGGGTTTGATTCCTATGATTAGTTTTCTTGCCACCTTTGGGACTCATGTTTTGGTCTTTTACAAGTGATCAAATAAGATAACTACCACCCATGTTTTTGCTTTGTGCTACCCCTCTATTGTCATATTGGTTGGGCCATTTGGAATCAAATATGAATCATTATTTGGCTCTACATGTTTAGCATGGCCAATATTAGGTTGGGCTTAAGATGAGCATTTTGACCCATAGATTGGGCTAGGTCGAGCTTGGGCTAGGAGCATGCCTAAAGTTTGAACAAATCTAGTTAGAGTCTCCCAAAAGAGATTTGTGCTTTTAACCAACTTGTTGCTCCTTTCATCAACATAAGTGTAGCAAATACACTTGAAGCTAGGAGCATGCCTAAAGTTTGAACAAATCTAGGTAGAGTCTCCCAAAAGAGATATGTGCTTTTAACCAACTTGTTACTCTTTTCATCAACATAAGTGTAGCAAATACACTTGAAGCCAAAGAGATACCCTTTCCGTAAAGAGACTCCATTAAAAGCATATTCCAACAAAGTCCACAAGATAATTAAAAATTCTCACTTCACTGTTGCTAAGAATGTTGTCGCTAAAAGTTTACAACAAATTTTATTGTCGCTTATTAACAATTATGGTGTCAAACATAGTTGTCACTAAATCGTTACTATAGAGGCCTATAGAGTCAAATACAATTGTCACAATTTTATCTCTAAAGTCTACCTATAACTACTAAAACCAAGTTATTTTGTCAAAATATCGTAGTATAATATCTACAGCAATAAAGTTAAATGCCAATAATTTGTCACTATATCATTATATAATGACCGTTAGAAGTGTTTCTATTTCCATCACTATTTATTTTTAGTAACAATTATTCTCATCATCAATGTAATCTATAAGATGATTATATTATATTGTTCCACCATTATAATATTTACATAAGTGTATGTCTTAATTTTTGTCACTATAATAATTTTGTGACGATCATATATTTGTCTAATTGGACACAACAATATTTGTCACTCTATCTAATAGAGTGCTAATCTTTCTTTGACATTAAACATACATGACTTTACAATTGAAAACGATCAATGAAAACAGCATCCATAATTAAGTAAAATTATTGAACTATAATGCATGTCTAACAAATCTTTATTCCAACAAAAACACAAAAAGAGTAAAGTAAAAAGAAAGTCCACACTAATAGCAACAAATCCTAACTTGTGACATGCTAAAACTTTAAGAAAATGAACATCTTCAATCTATGAATGCTTATACAAGAATATACTCGTTGTCCTTCTATTCACAATGGAGCATATTATCAAGACATTATCATTCTTTGCCATGGAACTTGAACATTATCGATACGAGATTTCCTCTACTCTTTTATATGGTAATACTAATACTAATTGTAATAAGCCTAACATAAATTGAAACTTACAAATTTAGTTAAAGATATAAGTATCCAATTAACTTTTAACTATTTGATTTTTTTGGTCAAGTGATGACGTTTCCAATCACATCTTCTATTTTCTCAAGTTATCCATATGACCTAACAGAATCTACATCTTTATCTATCGTCACTTCGACGTAAACTATAAATTTAGAACTTAAAATTGAATCTCCAACTCTTTCATTTGAATTTATACTTTGTATCCATCCAAGTGTAACTTTTATGTTAGAATCATCATAGGCCAGTAAAAATATATCATGCAAAAGACAAAAAGTAATGCTTTATTTTCTTCTTGCATAATAGAATAAAATTTATCATTTTTCTATTAAAATTTTCAACCAACTACAATGTAAATTACTTGTCCTTCTATAAATAATGATTAGCTATGAGATTTTGGATGTATATGATTTATTACTTGTTTGAAAATGATATCTCCATGTCTTTCATCTTGGTTGATTTGGTGAACACATTAGGACATAGATCATATATAATGTTAATATTCAAAATAATAATTTAAAAGTAAAAGCATTAATGTTGTTATTTTACTAGTACTAATTTGGATTACATGTCTTATTATTGTTTCAACTTGTGAAGTATTCATTGATTGAACCAATTTTAAAGATTCATTTGACCTCGATAATTCAATCTCCTTACTTTGAGATTCCAATTGCTTCTTGTGAGCTTTAACTTGGATAACGAACTTTTGATTCTATTATTATTGCTCCCTATTTGTTTGCCTATACAATTTTTGACATAATGCACGCCGACAACCACCATACTTGCTGGCTAGAATTTTATCATACACTTCCCCGATTTGCTTAGGATTTGCGAAACCATCCATCTTTTCCATTTCATTTTCAAATTGTGTCATGATAAAAAAAAGGACAACAATTCTCATGCACCATAATAAATATAATAGTACATTTTCTATAAAGAAATAATAATATTACAATCACTCTTTGATCGGGTTACTTTGTAAACAGAGGATCCAACTTAACAATCACATACAAACAAACACAGAAAATAGATAAGGAAATTGGTGACCTAGTTCCACCGCAAGGAGTGTACATCTGAAAGGAGGGCAATGCTCTTGAATCTCCACTAGAATTAACGGTAATACAAAGTCTCTATTTTTCTCTCTCTTGGATTGCTTGAAGAGGACCTTCGAGGATCTCTCTTTCTTATTTATAGCACATGAAATATCCTAACAACGTAAGATCTTCCACAACAGTTCTCGCGGGTTCCCATGAAATGACACTTTCTTAGGGTCATTTGGCATTTCCGGAATTTGTAGGGATTTTTGTGCAGTTTTAAACCCCTTAAGTTTTGTTTTAGGGTTTTTAAGGGGGGAAGGGAAAATTTGTAGGGACATCCCTGCAATTTTCCCCACCACTCCCCTACCCACGCGCACCCTCTCCTCCCCCCTCACCCCTGTGCACGCCACACCACCCCCCTACGACACCCTGACCTCCCCCATACTGTCCCCCATGCCTCCTCCATCTTTATATACCCCTCCTCCTCCCTTCGTCTCCACACCGGCAGCCGAGCGAGAGGAGAAGGAGAGGGAGAGCGAAGAGTAGTGGAGCTCCGTGATGAGAGTAGAGGACTCATGACGGTGAGGGGGTGTTGCAGCTTCTGCGGCTTTTGCAGCGAGAAAAAGGCTCGCAAACGGTTTTGCGGAATCATTTTTCCATAGAATCAGACGTCTGGAGTGACCTCCAGACGTCGGGTCGGACGTCTGTAGGTAATTCTCAAACGTCTGATAACATGTATTTTGTTTATTTTCCTGCCAAAAGTCTGACCATGCGCGAGCATATGTCAGAGGATTAGGAAGCGCGCTAGTGGGAAAATCAAGGCAGATTCAGACATCCGGAAGGGTCTCTAGATGTCTAAAGACACCCTCAGACGCCTGCACGGAGTTCCAGACGTCCAGAAAAGGTGTCCCAAGCAAGGTGAGTCCCTGAGTTCGTTTAACCCTAAGTTCGTTTAAGACGTCTGGGACTATTCCCAGACATATGATTTTGATCAGGGTTGGTATTTTTGGGCTCGTTCAGGGCCCAAACGGAATCGATTTTCCACAAACAAAACATCGTTAGTTTCCATTCAAGTTTCCCTACGTATTGGTATAATGTCTATACAGTTCTAAGCTCATTTTGACATATGGGTCAATATGATAGGTCATTAGTTTATGGTGTGCACAGAACCTGCGGGGATTGCAAGTTTCGTTAATTGTACCCTCACATCTCCCAGTTATCCTGGTAGAGTGGTTCCTACACTAATCTCGGAATTTATAATTACATTGCATGCATAGAATTAACTGAACCTAGGTTGTGAGATGAACCCTAGGACTAAAAATAGGTAAATGCATGCTGCTATAGAATCGAATCCTAGGATTGTGAAATGAACCCTAGGGCTGAAAAAAAAGAATGTACGTTCAGTGAATGATTAAATTATTGTTTCCTGAAAAGAAATAAACCATGAGCTGCCTGTAAATGAACTACGTTATGCCTACTAAGTAATTGATGGTAGAATTTGAGTTGCCTGTTTTTCATACAATAAACCAGATATGGGAATAAGAAAGTCCATGTACGAACCCTACGGGAATTTAGAAAAAAACCAGCAATACCGTAGTGCGGAAACCTACGGGTTTTGGAAATGTCGCCTACAAGCGGTTGTTCGGAATTGGTTAAGGAAAGTGAGCTGGCCCTCGTGTACGTAGTACTGAGGAGAGCGACTATCCCTTGAGTAGAGGGGAGCTTGTCGCCTCTTGGGTTGAGACCCGGGGTAGGTTTGGCCACTCTACATCGACTCCTGTTTGGCTCTTGTGTACGTGGTACCAAGGTGAGCTACTTAATGTAGGGAGGGAGCTAGCCACCCCATGGGACCCGGGGTTAAGATTAGCTACCCTACATCGACTCTTATTAGCCCGTTGGGCAAACTGGGATAGTTGGACGAGGGTACGTAGACTGTGAGGGGCGAGACCCCTGTTCTGAGAGGGCAAGACCCTGTGTAGTTCCGTGCTATACATTTGGGCATACCCGTTAAGGGAAACGACTGACCGCGTGCTAGTGTGGGGTAGTTGTAAATCCCTACGGGAGGGGGTGAGATATGCATGACGTAATAAAATGCGGAAATATAATAACAATCTCACACAACAAAAGCAATCACATAAGTACACCAAGATATTTAGGTGAAAGCCCAAACCCGGGTAAAAACCACCACCTAACCCTCTCGAGTTAGGATTTCCTGATCAATAGAGTCGATCAAATCCACTAGCGTACTACTTTAACGAGGGCAGTACAACCTCAATTACAACCATGCTACAAGTATGAGGGTAGCGTTCCTCAACCCCTCCTTTTCACAAGGAGGATTTTGTCTCACAAAGGAGACGAGAATTCGCAATGCGAATACCCAACACAATTACAAAGATAAATTACAACACAACCTATAGAGCCACAAAGTGAATGATTAAATCTAGTTACTATAGATAAGGATACTTCCCTTTGGTGGGAGTGCGTCAGCATGACAACGCGGGTGCGTGAACCACATGGTGGCACTTCTTCACTCTCGTAATAGCGGAGGGAGAGCAGGTGCGCAACTGGATTGAAGCTCTCTAGATGTGGAACAAATGCTTCGAGAGCTAGAGCTTCTTCTAGATGATCTTCTACTTCCTTTTGACACAAGAGATGTGAAAATATGTTGTTTAGGTGTGTCTTAGTGTCTTTTTGCAAGGCAAGGGTCCTCCTCTATTTATAGAGGGCCTAAAAAGGCTTTGGAAGACCTTAGAAGGCTTCCATAATTGTTGGGAATGAACCAATGGTAAAATAAGCCGTAATCATAATCAATTATGATTCTAACAGAGTCACCAGACATCTATTCTAGGTATCAAACGTCTAGAAAACTAGTTTAAGACGTCTGGGAATTAAGTCAGACATCTGATTTTAGGCGGGTTTCCTTCCTGACTTGGTTCAGACATAAATAGAGTTCTAGTGTAAGGCCATCAGACGACGTACAGGACGTCTGGCAATAGGTCTGGACGTCTGAAAACCTATTGTACAACAGGAATGGATTCCCAAGATAGGTTAACGGCTAGAAAATCTGACAAAGGGGATTTTGGGTCAGATGAGGCTTAACATCACATGTCAGACGTCTGGGATCCTCTACGGATGTCTGATATAAGCCTAACGGTTATTTTCTCAATGTTTACTATGTTAGCCAACGTTTCACTAATTGGACATTTAGCACAACCATCAGACATCTTCTAAGACGTTTGGACTAAGGTCTGGTCATTTGATTTCATCAGACATAACTTACCAAGTCCGGCTAAGTTATTGGACGTCTGAGTCAACAGTCAAACGTCTTAAAAGTCACTATCAGACGTCTGATTTCCAAATTAGACTTCAGATTAGGCTGTCGAACACTATTTTGGTTTTCTAAGTTCTCTACAGAAAACCTAAGTATCCTAGAGTTGTGCAAGTGTTCCTATGACTACTTTAAGGGTTCTTTGAGGCTCTTTAACATAAATCTAAAAAATAAAGAGCAAAAACAAAGTGCAAAATACAATGAAGAAAATCTATCCTATTCTTCATCTCCTTCCTTCTTCAAGCTTTCGCTCCTCGCGAAGCTCCTTCTCCTCTGTCAAGCTCTTCCAATCTGCCATGGATGCAAGCTCGAACTCCGTCTAAACACGTCTCCATTTGCAAATATTATGAAATCTAAGACTTCAAATGCAAATGTTAAATAACACATGTTTTGTTATCATCAAAATAAACGATCGTGGTGCTCTAGCACCAACAATCTCCCCCTTTTTGATGATGACAAAACCATAAATAATACATAAAATTCTCACCATTTTTGACATTATCAAAAGGGTGCTATTATTTTTAATTATCCTAAACTCCCCCTTAAAACATGCTCTTCTAATTTCATCTTTTCATAAAAACAAGATAGCTATGTTATTACCTCCCCCTTTCTAGAGGCAATATAGTTATGTTATTTTTTAAAACTCCCCCTTAAAGACGGACAATTAGCTTCATCAATTTTTGACTCCCCCTATCTAGATGCTATAAATTAAAGGATAGGATAAAGACTTTACCTCATCTACCATGGCCAATAGAATGGCCTAAATGGAGGCAGATGCCAAACTGGATGGGGCTCCCATCCATAGCTCAGAGGTCCGAGCATCGGTGCCAGTCTCCAATCGGGTGGTCGACGTGCGGCGATTCAATCATTTGTTCGTCATCTCGTCAGTCTTCTCGTCCTCTTCTTTGGTCCACTCCTTGGTCCTACCAACTCGAGTTGACCATTTTTGAGCTTGTAGGTCCAATCCTTTGTATTGTAATCTTTATGACTTACAAAACAAGATCATAGTTCTTTCCTCGGTATCCATATTAATTTGGATCCGATTTTGTTAGTAGGTCTCCTTGAAGGAGATCCTTTCTGAACCTTCGGGCTAGATAAATTTTCTACTTTATTGATCAAATTATTTGATTTCTCCCTTAGACATGCAAGTTCATCTTCAATAGCATGCATCTTGGTTTTTAAGTTAGAAATTTGGATTTTTAAACTTGTGTTTTCCTCAATCAATTTACTATTTTCATTGATTAAGTCTTTATTTTCTAATAACAAGTTATTATCCTTAGGACTAGCTTCTAGATCCTTGAGTTTTATTTATAACCTTTCATTTTCACTTTTAAGAAAACTAAGATTCCTTTTAATATTTTTATTCTCTACCTTAAGTGATTTACTAATTTCAAATAGCTCATCAAATGCATCTTGTAAATCTGATTTTACCTCATCGTCGAGGTCGCTTTCGCTATTACTTGCATTGGCCATGAAACCCATGCAAGCAATTTCTTCCTCGGGATTCTCCTCTTCTTCCTCCGAGCTTGAGTCATCCCAAGTTGCTTGGAGCGCCTTCTTCTTCTTCTCCTCCTTCTTCTCCTTCTTGAGAAGAGGGCACTTTGGTCGTAGATGACCCTTGTCATTACAGTGGTAGCAACGTCTCAGGCTACCTTGCTCCTTTTCTTTCTTAGAATCCCTACAAAACATAGAAAATTTTTTAAGTAAGAATTTAAAATCTTCGTTATCGGAACTTACCTCGCTATCCGATATGGTTCTTAAGGCAAGGGTCTTCTTCGGCTTCGGCTCCAGTGTATCCTTCTTCTTCTGCTTTAGCTTTGCCTTGTAAGCCATTAGATTGCTTGGGAGAACCTCCATGTTGAGCTCCTCCACCTCGTTCGCCTCCTCGATGGCGGTAACCTTCTGCTCCCATTCCGGTCCAAGGAAATGAAGATGCTTCCCTTGAAGCTCCCCTTTGACGAAGGTCTTTCCTAAAGATTTCAAATTATTTACTATGAGAGTGAACCTAGTGTTCATCTCACTCAAGGTCCCATTAGTCTTCATAGAAAATGATTCAAATTCTTATGAAAGTAAATTAATTTTAGAAGACTTTACCCTAGAGGTACCCTCGTGAGTTACCTCAAGTGTGTGCCAAATCTCGTATGCGGTGGTGCATTGCGAGATTTTGTTGAACTCCTCCGAGCTGATTACGCAGTAAAGGGCGTTCATGGTCTTTGTGTTTAAAGACAGCTCCCGAATCTATTGCTACGTATCCTGCGGCGGGTCTCTCCAGGATGTCGAATGGCGTCTCACATCTGGCCCAGATGGTGAAGTCGTTGGCTTGTAGCCAAGTCTTCATCCGCAACTTCCAGTAGGGGTAGTTGCTCCTATCGAAGAAAGGCAGACGGGTCGTGGATTGCCCCTCAAAAATCCTGATTGTGGAACTGCTCCACTCCATAGATCTCTTGCTATTGTTATGCCAAATACGCAAGAACCTGCTCTGATACCAAATGTAAATCCCTATGGGAGGGGGTGAGATATGTGTAACGTAATAAAATGCGGAAATATAATAGCAATCTCACACAACATAAGCAATCACACAAGTACACCAAGATATTTAGGTGGAAACCCAAACCCGGGTAAAAACTCGAGGTAGGATTTCCCGATCGACAAAGTCGATCAAATCCACTAACGTACTACTTTAATGAGGGTAGTACAACCTCAATTACAACGATGCTACTATTACGAGAATAGCGTTCCTCAACCCCTCCTTTTCATAAGGAGGATTTTGTCTCACGAAGGAGACAAGAATTCGCAATGCGAATACCCAACACAATTACAAAGATAAATTACAACACAACCTATAGAACCACAAAGTGAATGATTAAATCTAGCTACTATAGGTAAAGATACTTCCCTTTGGTGGGAGTGCGTCAGCATGACGACGCAGGTGCGTGAATCACGCAATGGCTCTTCTTCACTCTCGTAATAGCAGAGGGAGAGCAAGTGTGCAACTGGATTGAAGCTCTCTAAATGTGGAACAAATACTTGGAGAGCTAGAGCTTCTTCTAGATGATCTTCTACTTCTTTTTGACACAAGAGATGTGGAAATATGTTGCGTGGGTGTGTCTTGGTGTCTTTTTGCAAGGCAAGGGTCCTCCTCTATTTATAGAGTGCCTAGGAAGGCTTTGAAAGACCTTAGAAGGCTTCCATAGCCGTTAGGAATGAACCAAAGGTAAAACAGGTCGTAATCAGAATCAATTATGATTCTAACAGGGTCACCAGACATCTGTTCCAAGTATCAGACGTCTGGAAAACTAGTTTAAGACGTCTGGGAGCTAAGTCAGACATTTGATTTTAAGCAGGTTTCCTTCCTGACTTGGTTCAGACCTAAATAGGGTTCCAGTGTAAGGCCATTAGATGACCTACAGGATATCTGGTAATAGGTCTCGACGTCTGGAAACCTATTGTACTACGAAAATGGATTCCCCTGAAAGGTTAACGGCTAGAAAATCTGACAAAGGTGATTCTGAGTTAGCTGAGGCTTAATGGTCACATATCAGACGTCTAAGGTCCTCTACGGACGTCTGATATAAGCTTAACAGTTATTTTCTCAATATTTACTATGTTAGCTAATGTTTCACTAATTGGACGTCTGGCACAACCATCAGACGTCTTCTAAGACGTCTGGACTAAAGTTTGGTCGTCCGATTTCATCAAACAGAACCTACCAAGTCCAGCTTAAGTTATTGGACGTCTGAGTCAACAGTCAGACGTCTTAAAAGTCACTATCAAACGTCTGATTTCCAGATTAGATGTCAGATTAGGCTATCAAAATCCTATTTTGGTTTTCTAAGTTTTTTATAGAAAACCTAAGTTTTCTAGGGTTGTGTAAGTATTCCTTAGACTACTTTAAGGGTTCTTTGAGGCTCTTTGACATAAAATCTAAGAAATAAAGAGAAAAAATAAAGTGCAAAATACAATGAAGGAAATCTATCATATTCTTCATCTCCTTCCTTCTTCAAGCTTTCGCTCCTCGCGATGCTCCTTCTCCTCTGTTAAGCTCTTCCAATCTACCATGGATGTGAGTTGAAACTCCGTCTAAACACATCTCCATTTGCAAATATTCTGAAATCTAAGACTTCAAATGCAAATGTTAAATAACACGTGTTTTGTTATCATCAAAATAAACAATCGTGGCGCTCTAGCACCAACAATATCTACCCGTGCACTTATCACGTGTGCCGTAGTTACCGCTACGTCTCAACTGTGACCTCGGGATAGTAGATACGGTGTAGGACTACCACGATGGACTCTTCCAGCTAGAAGAGTGTCACGTATACATCCTGCATCGCAGGAAAGCTACAAGCAAGATTGTTCCCTTAGGGAACAAGAAGATTGAGAAATGTTATGGAACCTGATTAGAATACTCGGATCAGAAAAACGATAATTGGAATCGGATGAATTGGAATTGGATGATAATAAATAAATTGTTAAATGCATGTTTAGTTAGCTGCCTATTTAAATTATATGATTTAACCACCACTCTACTCAGCATTAGCTAATCATATATTTTATAACCTTGTTCAGGTTAGGGATTTGAGCAGCCACAGCCACTGGCTACTAAGGGCGCTGGGCCCAGTCGAGTCCAGCTGTAGCTTCCTTCCATTTCTTTTATAGAGTATTTTATAGTAGTGAGTACCTGTAGCTCGTAGTTATATTTTGTTATATCTGTATCAGTTTCCGTTGTGATGGCTATGCTTGTATTCATACTTTTTGTTGTATAATGTGAGATGCTAGTAGTTTGTTGTTTCCTTTTCTTTATATATATTTTCCTGCTTAGTTACGTTACTCATGTGGTTGTGGAAGATTATGGCATTTGGTTCTTTCTCGCTGGACTACTGGGTCTTGGGGATCGTCGAGGCGAGTCATTCTCGGGTCCTATAGGGAGTTGGGAGCAGGTCGCAACATCCTAGCATGTCCATTACTTGGCTATTAATAGCATTGGTAACGCCATCGTTACTGTTACTGTCAACGTGGGCGTAGTGGGTATTATCGCTACCTCTCTGACTCTAGTCAACCCGAGCCCTTCGGTTGGTTGGTCCTATCCGGATCCACCTGGATAAAGGTGGGTCTGGATTCGTCTGAGCATAGGCAGGTTGGGTAGAGCCAGATTCGCCTATTTACCTAATATCTGGCTAATCGAATCCTTTTTTGAGTTTCATGCAAATTGCAAGTTCGAGAATACTTTTTACCCCTCATCACTCTTGTTACGACTTCATTGACTAATTCTACATCTTTCTTCTTACCAACATTCACAAATAATCAAATTAGATTTATTTTATTTCCCTTTTCCATCTCTAAAAAATTAAATATTTTTTAATACATAAAAAAAATTCAACAATTTAATTAAGACAATTGTTACCTACTTCATATTAAACTCAAGTAAAACTTTTTGTTCTTGCGATTTGCCTATTTTCAATATTAGTAGCACAAAACTTTTGCATTTTATAATTCATTATCTCAAGGGTTAGTTATAGTTAATGACAAAAAAAGTAGTTAATTAACTAAAATTACCTTAAATGATTCTGAATCTCAATACTCATTCAAAAACTTCTAATGACTTTCGAAAACTTTAGAATTTTGAAAACTTCTAAATGTGGAAAGAAAGAAGTTAGTTGTAAACGATAATATGCATTACTTTTTTAGTGAAATCCTTTAACATGAAATCCAACACATGTTAACCACAAGGGGTATAGTACGTAATACAAAGTAGGATTAGTGCAGAATTTGAATAAATATAAAATATCTAAGAATATATGTAAAATTTCACACACACACACAACCATTCCTTTTTCAACAAGCAACTAGTGTGTGCTTTAGACATTGACTATTAAGGCTGGGCGACATCAACTCATTAAGGCAAAAATCCTCTCTTCATCCAATAAACCCATTGAATGTATTGGTTGTTTGTCAAGCTCTATTAATCAACATCTAAAACTTAGTCAATAGTGCACCACCCATGTTAGGCACAGACCACCATTTAAGTCAAGTTCTGCCTAATGAACAACATGATTGACTAGTGGATCCCGACTTTTTGTTTCCCTAAACTTATCCATTAAAGGCTGAATTATATCCTCTTTATACAACCAAAAGAATGTCCAGATCCTTCCCATAAAAGCTATAAACACCTTAGGAGACTATCTTTGCCACACACGACTCTTGATATGTTCGTACTGAGACAAATTCACTCTCAATTTGTGAGTCTCTACACAAGTGCTTTAAAGCACTCCATTGTGCTACACTCTACTTCTCCAAAAGCAATCTGCTTCTCACTCCTTAACCTCACGCTCTTTATAAAGGGAAGTTATAAAACCTTATAGAATCTTAACTTAATTTATCTATCTTGTGGCTTGAAATGACCCTTTCCTAGGATCGTTTGGCATTTCCAGAATTCGTAGGAGTTTTTGTGCAATTTTAAATCCCTTAGGTTTTGTTTTGAGGTTTATGAGAGGGAAAGGAAAATTATAGGGGCATCCCTGTAATTTTCCCTACCACCATCTCCCTACCATGCACACCCTCTCCTCCCCCTTACCCCGCACGCCGCACCATGCCCCCTTGCAGCACCCTTACCTCCCTCACTCTCCACCATCCCCTCCATACCTCCTCTCCCTATATATACCCCCTCCTCCATTCGTCCCCACACCAACAGCCGAGCGAGAGGAGAGGGAGAGTGGAGAGTAGAGGAGTTCGGTGGCCTGAGAGCGGAGGACTTGCGAGGGAGTGAGGCAGTGCTACAGCTTCTGTGGCAAGAAAAGGCTCGCAGACGGTTCTGTGGAATCATTTTTCCGTAGAATCAAACGTACGGAGTGACCTCCAGACGTCAAGTCGGACGTCCGAAGGTAATCTCAGACCTCTAATAACGTATTTTCTTGATTATTTTCTTGCCAAAATTCTGACCGTGCGCACTGTTTTTTGCTTTCGAGGCGAGATCGTGTTTTAAAAATATGTTCGTTGTAGTATAGTTGAAATCACCGCAAAAACAATTAACAATTTATTTTACTAGAAAAACTAAAGTATCCGAGGTCGAACTCAAGGAGCAAATTGGTATTCTAGAAACTAAAATTACAACCTCAAAATATGATATTTAACAATAATATAAATGAGAGTCCATGTATAAGAAAACTGAAAAGAGAATAGAGATGCAAGAGGAATTTGAATATTCTCTCCGATGGCTTCTTCTTTCTTCTCTTTCTTCCTTTTTCTTTCTCTTCTTGGCTGCACCTTTTCCTTCTTTCTTTCTCTGACTTTCCTTGTGAATCAGACGTCTTATTTTGTGAATCAGACACCTTATCTTGCGATTACTACAATGCTCACTCTTTCTTCTTCTTCTTCCTCTTCTTCTGCTCTTCTGTCTTCCCTTTCTTCTTCCTTGCCTTAAGCTTTGGCTGCGCCTTCAGCTTCCTCTTCTTCTTCTGTTCTTGATTCCTCCTCCTTCCTTTACTCTGCCTTCAAGTCTGCCCTTGGTCTTCTTCTTCTTTTTCTTCTGCAGCCAAGTCCTTGCTTCTCTTCTTCACAAGCTACTTTCTTCTTCTGCTTGGCTGCTCCTGCTGCTACAGTGCTTCTTCTTCTCCTTCTTTCTTCTGCTGCGCCTTCAGCTTCTTCCCCTTCTTCAGCAGCTGCCTCCTCCTCCTCCTTCCCCTACACAACACAGGGCAAAACCTACCCCTACCCTCCCCCACGTACGCTCTCTCTCTTTTCTCTCTTCGGTTCGCTCTCCCAGAGCCAATCGGGTATTTGGGTTGGATTAAGTGCACCTGGGTCCAGGCGCACCGACGTGGGTGATGCGCGAGGAGTGTAGGGTTATCGGGTCAGGTCAGCTAGGTCTGCGGAGGAGTGAGTGCAAACGAGGCGGGTGAGTGGGCGAGGGGACCTCACCCCATGTTTGGAGGCAACGAAGAGGAAACACAAATTCAACTTATATCACTCACCTCACTCCAAAACACCTGAGGTGGGACTAAAAGTCCCACCCGCTTCTACTGCACACCCGCAGGGGGTCGCCTTCGATTGTCGCGGCTGCAGTGCTTTCTCAAAGCCACTCACTGGCTGAATGTATGCGCGAGGTGACTCCGCACCTCCTAGACCTGTTTGCCTGGAGCCTGATGATGAGTGGCTACTCATCATAGCTAAGAAGTTGAAGTTAAGCTAAACATTGGGTTAAACAACATCAAATTAACAGATAAAAAGGGTTAAGTGTGGGAATCAAAGAAAAAGACCTAAAACCTTGATTCTGTGTTAAAATTGCATAATTAGGTCATAAAATGAGATATTCTGAAGATAAAGGTCAAATGGTGGTCCAAGTGTTAATTGAACACATAAACAAGTTTAAAAGTCCAAATCAAAAGTACAATTAATTTCTTAAATGTTTAATTGAGCACATATAAAAATTTGAAGGCATTTGGACATCATTTAAGGCCTTGAAACATAGAGTTTACACTTAGGTCCTTCATGCATCACGTTCTCTTCTCTAGAAATCTCTTTTGGACCTATTTGCAACCTGTAGGGATCCCTTTGAAAGCCCTCAGGGTCCGTCCTGTTACAATTCCCTTCACTTATGGGCCTGCATACAATTTTTCTACCCCTTCGTAAAGGGGTTCTCCCTGCAATTTTTCCAACATTATGAGATCCACCTACTGTTCTTCGCACGCACTGTAGCGTGCGAAGTACAGGGCAGATCTCGGCCATCTGTTCTCTCGTGATTTTGATCTACGGCTTGATTTGAATTGAAGCTTCACGCGAAGCGACGCGTGCGCTCACCCTTCTCCCCAGATCCCATCCGACGGTCAGTTTTTGAGTTGGCTCACCGCGCGCCCCTCTCCTCTCATCCTTTCCACCGGTTGCTTCTTCGACTATCTTCACCCGTGCGGTGATCTGAGCCACTGAGTTTGCTACTTAAGCACCTCAGTGGTCACGCGCGCAGGGGATTACTCTCTCCTACATCTCTCAGAGATCATTCGTCCACTCCAGTCTCTCCTCCCCACCAATTCTCTGATTTCACAGCCATCGGCTGTGAAATCACCGACTTCTTCTCGACCTCCTCGTCGTTAAGGACCATGTAGCACTTGAGGATGACTCTGGAGCCTCACTAGCAGACTCTTCCCTCCGCTGGAGTTATCTCCCTCCCTTCATCCTCCTTAGCCACCGACTAGGGACCCATAGGTCCCATTCTTCCTATTAGAGTAGATTTACCATTCTGCAATTTAGTTGTAGCTGTAGTTAAGTAAGTTAGAAGTAGAATTAAAGTAATTTGTGGTGTTTAATTTCACTGTTCTGATAGTTTAGCTGTAGCAGTGGATTTAGATTAGATTTTCCCCCTCACCTCCTCTAATCATTCCAGATCAAAGGGGATGGTTTCACACAGTCCATGATCATGAATTTTCTTTCTCTCCATGTTTTCCATATTGCTTCTGATTCCCACGATTTGTTTCTCGCAATTCACCCATTCATTAGACCTAATTTCATATCTGATTGGTTTCTAACCTCAGATCGGAAATTAGTGTCAAGAATCACATTAGGGGCTTCCCATTCATCCCATTTTGCTCACAAAAGCCCCTGATCTTAGCTAAAATGTGAATCAGTTTGCCGAATTGTCCATGAATCCAAAATTTAAAGATTTTTACTCAAGTAGGTTTTGAATGCCTTGATCTGGCAAACTGAAGAATTTGGATTTTGTTTTAATCATTGTTTGGCTGGGAATCTGAGATGATTCTGATGTTAGAATTCATCTCAGAAGAGCCATAATCTGATTTATTATTCTTGAGGATTCCAATGTGTGGATGCCTTATAGAGCCAATGAAGATCAACCATGTTGATTGAGGCTTTATTAGAGATTCTAATTTGATTTTTTTTTTTTTTTTAGAGTGATTTTCTCTTAAGGGATTCTCAATATCCCTTAAGATGTGTGATGAGAACCTCATCATGAGCCATAACTAGCTCATTTTGACCTAATACAAAGGATAAAAGCTCCTACATAACTTAGCAAAGGGCTTAATTGAGGAATAAGTGTTCTGAGAAGAAAACATGAAATAAAGGTTAAAAATTGCAATTTCACCATTGCAGTACATAAACGGAATTTCTCAGAGACCCAACATAGGTCAAATGATCTAAATAAGATAAAAAGTGGGTTGAATCAATCAGAAATGGGTTCATGAGCAATTTAAGAATTAAATGACATTCTGTAATCCTAAAACAAACCCACTTCAATTCACGAGGTTCGAGGCAAAGTAAAAATGGAATAAACCCTCTAAAATTCATAGAAAAATAATCTCTAGGGCTTAGAACCTTCAATTTGGCCTTGGGAACCCATTTTGACCTACATTGAGAACCATGCCAATTAACAACTTAATTTGGGTTTTTGCGTAACTTGATCGGTCAAACAAGGTTTAATCTAGAAATAAAATTCACTATCCGAATCCTTAGGTCCTAATTAGTCATGTATAAAAACTTGAGCCTAAGAAGAAACCTTCTTGACCAACTTTACACTTTGGTCCTCATATATTTACTCTTTGGCGCTCAACTTTTGAACCCTCACATTTTGGCCCCTAACTCTCCTTCGTTCTTTACGTTTAGGTCCCTCCTGCAAAACCTGAGCAGCACCATGCTCCGGCGACCTTGCGCGGAGCATGGCGCCGCGCAGGGTGAGGGGGGGCCTACCAAGTCAAATGGGGGTGCCCTGCGTCGTCAGCCGTCGCAGGAGCACCCCCCTGAGTGCTGCAACCACCCATACCGGCCGTACGAACGCACGGACGGTATGGGTCTCCTTCCTCCGGTGTCCTCCGGCGAGGGAGGCACGTCGCCTCCCTCCGCCCTCCTCTCCGTCTCCACCTCTATAAAAACCCCACAAGCTCTACCGTTCTCCTGAGCTCGGATCTGACGGAGAAACCCCCCCCCTTTCCTCTCTTCCCACTCTGGCAGAAGCCATCCAGCTCCGACAGTTCTTCCTCCTCCTTCTCGTCGCTCTGCTGCAATACCAGCAGCAGAGCCACCTTCCTGATCTTCCTCCGCGTCGTGCAATACCAGCGCGCGCTGCCTCTGCCTCGTCGTCGCCGCCGTCCTCCCCCACTGGGCACCTTCTTCTCCGGCGACAGCAGATACAGCCATTCGCCTCCTCGCCCCCTTCGTCCCTTTAGTTAGGTTAGAACTATTTCCTTGCCTCCTCTCTCTCTTTTCCCCCTGCTATTTTTATCTAATTACCCCTCGACCGCGCCTAATCACCCTCACCTTCTCCATATCCGGCCAAACTCCGGCGACCCGCTCCCGTCACTCCAGCACCCCACACGGCTCGCCGACCCTCACAGAACCTCCACCTCCTCACCCTGATCAACCTCCGCCCTTCCACTTTCTACCAATCGCCCTCTGTAGACCCACCGACCAAACCCATCTCCCAACCTGCAGTTTGACCTAGGGTGGCCCTTAGGCTCCGCCCCGCCACCTGCAGACCCCCCGACCACCTTCACCGTGCTACAGCAAAGGTCCTCCGCGTATCTGATTAGGCCGAGAGGCCGTTTCTCTGTGAGCAGGTACTTCGCTCGCCGCAGCCATTGCTGAGTGAAGCAGCTTCTTCGACCTGCTCCTCCAGGCGCGCCACGCCCAGGTCAGACTCCCAGGCTGCGCGAGGCATCTCCGCAAAGAAGTCCCAGGCTGCAGTTGGGGCAAAGCCTTCGCGTGGAGCCTCGATTGTTCGCTGCCTCCTCCGCGCGGGCGTCCAATTGGGGTGGGACATTTAGTCCCACCTCGGAAACTCACTGAGGCGAGCGGGCGCTTAAAGGCAAAAAGTGCCTTAAGCTGTTCGCCTCAGATCACGGGGTGAGGTCCCCTTCACCCGCCCGATTACCCGGCCTCATCCGCGCTCATGCCCCGCGGACCTGGCCCGACCCGATAAGCCTGACCTGCACTCCTCGCCCACCACCGCACGCTGGTGGGCTTGGACCCGGGCGCGACCCGCGTACCTGATTAACCGATTGCCGTGGGAGAGCTTTCCGAAGAGCGAATTCTGAGAGAGAGAGACGCGGGGGGAGGTTAGAGTAGGTTTTGCCCTCTGATCGAACTTTGAGTGTGCAGGCATAGGTGAAGAAGAAGAAGAAGAGAAGGCAGGAAGAAGAAGAAGAAAGCCACAGAGGAAAGAAGAAAAGACACACTGTAGCAGCAGCTACTTAAGTCGTCTGATTGAGAAATCAGACGACGCTCTGAAGGAAAAGAAGGAGAAGAAAAGAGAACAGGACCGCAAGGAAGAAGAAAAAGAAAGAGACGGACAGAAAGAAGAAGAACAGAAGGAAGAAGACAAAGAAGAGAAGCAGAAGACGAAGAGAAAGAAGAACGCACTTGGCCGAGAAAAGAAAGAGCAGAAGAAGAGGAAGCAGACCGCAAGAGAAGAGAAGGAAAAAGAAGAAGGAGAAGGCCAAGAAAGAAGGACTGAGAGAAGAAGAAAAAAAAGAGAAGCGAAAAGAAGACAGACAAGAAAGAAGAAGGAGAAGCCAACAAATTCTCTCTCTCTCTCTCTCTTTATTTTTGTAATAGAAATACTGTACTTCTAGAATACAACTTGCTCCCTGAGTTCAACCTCGGGAGAACTTTATTTTCGAGTAAAAAATATCTGTAATGATGGCAATAACTAGCTGTACTACAACGCTATTTCTTTAACAAAACCTAGTCATAAGTTCTCGGCCATTCATCAATGTGCAACTGGGATTCAGTTCTTGAATTTTTGTGTTGATCCTAACTCTTTCTACATGTTGTCAATAGCATTAGAAAGAGTTAGATTAACAGTTTTTATGAATTGATTGGGTGTGATATTTGTGATAAGGATCTTGGATTTTATGCTGAACATCTGAGCATGTTTTCTTTTATGTGGATTTAGACCCTTGTCAGAAGTTGGTTTAATGATTTGTATCTTTGTGTTATTGAATCCCAGAACTAGAGTAAAGTGCTGCCATAGCAGCTACATTTTCTCTTCTAATTCCAGTTAGTGTTCCCTAATTAGCTCTTTTCAATCCTTGATCAGGTTGTCCTGAACCTAATCTGGGATAGAAATGGTTAAATCAGGAGACACAAATTTCGATTCAATTTTGTTTCTGCAGCAGACTTAACATAATTTCAGATGGACTAATTGCAACAGCAGTTAAGCCATCTGGAATCAGGTCTGGCTTGCTGCAAGGCTGGTGCTTAGAGGCTCTTGCTGCTGCTGTTCCTATTGTCCTAATTTTGTAGCAGAAATTTCTGATCTAAAACCCTGTAGACTATGGGCTTAGATTTCAGTTCTGAAAATAGCTGACATGTTAGTCATGTTGTATTCCTTGTATACAAGCTTTCCTATATTGTAATTGATTTTTAATCCTTTGAATGCTTGTTATCTTTCTTTTAAATGTTTGTCAGCTAGTTATCCTTAAGCCTAACGGTCCAAGCACATGAATTAAATGAGATCTAAACTGAAGTACGTGCTAAAATGGTTAAATTTTTTCCATATTTCATACTAAATGTATTTAAGACAGTCAATGCCTTCCTAGATCCCTTTAAGTTCCATCCTAAGCCTTTAGGACTCCTTAAAAATCTTTTGAAACACTTAGGATGGATGAGATTGGGAATTCAATAAAAATCAGTAAAAAATTCTAAAAAAAAAATAAAATAAAACTGTCTAATTGAAGATCAAATAGTTTTCTATCTGCATACCAAGTTTCATGATATGCCAAACCCTTGACTTGGCATAATTTGCCAGTAGACGGTTTGGTATACCATGAGCTTTAATAAAAGAACCTATTTACTCAAAACACCAAAAATATGTCCTCTGTCTCATCTGCTTCTTCCATTCTCATCTCTTATCTCTATAACATGTATAAAAATCATAAAAAGTGAAAAACTCCAAAAATACCCAAAAGTACTTTGTATATTAAGTATATTCTTGTAAATATAAGTTTTATACTAAGTTATATATGTAAATAAGTAACATATGTATATAAATTGTACAAATAACTTATGTATATATTGTATACTATAAATTGAGTATTTAGGTTAGATTATATTGTATATATCTTAATTATATAACTACTTATTAATTAAACTAACTTATATGTACTCTTAGATTATATAAACCAATAAACAGTATAAGTAACAATATTAAGTTATAATATTGTATATACGTATTTATATGTAGATTATAAACAAATTAAACCATGTACCTTAATTTAATTCTTTATACACAATAAATAATTAATTTATTAAGTTAATAGTTAAGTTATTAGATTAAATTAAATAAATTAGTAATTTAGAGTTAGAATTAAGTTAATTAATACTGTATATTTAGACTAATGTACTTTAAGTAAATTAAGCTAATTGAAGTATATTTATATTTTATTATATTATTTAAACTTAATTTATAAGTAAAACAGTTCAAAATCTGCTATTTAAATGTAAATAGAATGGAAATCAAATCTGTAAAATACAATAAAAATGTCTATAAAATATTTGTACATGTATATTAACTCTGTATAAGGTCAATTAGACCATATAATAACTAATTTATATGTAATTAAAGAATTAAACATAAAAATCAGTATGTATAAACTGTATACTTTAGTTAATTTATTTATATAGTAAATATAATTAAAATTTCAAATCAAGTATACAATTGTATAGTATTATGCAAATACTTTATTTTCTCATAATTTATTTTTATTTTATAATAAATTATGGCCCTCGAATTAAGGGCCAAAGTTCCTAATTTCATGCAACCGCAGCTCAATTCCAGCGCAGATGCGACGTTCAGATAGCGCCACATCGGTCACTGGTGAGCACCTCTAGCACTTTATATTAATTTTGTTAACTTAAGGCGCATTCGTCATGGGTGCCGGGCACCCGAAACAACCGAACCTTACATTAACTGATTTGAGCATGAGTACTTGAGGGGGCCGAGGGCCCGAGTGTGTGTGTGCGGGCTGTGAGGCCCACTGATCTGAGCATGAAAACACGTAATTAAGCAGCCTAATGACAAATTAAGGAGTGCTTAATAGAGGTCTGGTCTCACCCTCTGGGTGCTGTGTATCCCTCGAAAAGCATACCTGCAAATTAAACAAATTTTTGATTAATTAAGAAGGGGTAATGACAGTGGTTAATCACCTATGAATGTTATGCCTTAGTGTCGCTAAGACTTAACGCAGAATAAGACTAAGAAGAAGGAGAAGAAAGGCAGAAGAGGAGTATAGTGAAGAAAGAGAGAGCAAGAGTACAGATACAAAGTAAAGACAGATTGAAACTGTATAAAATAATTATAATATATATATATACACGTAGTACAGCCATTTACTTTTATATGTATAACTTCATACCTTTACTAACAGAATAAGATGTCGCTGTATGTGAAATAAATGTCGCTATAGACCTTGGTTGTCCTTGTATTTAGTTTTCCTGGGGTCTAGCAACGCTTATATCTGTCAATGTAGCTTTTATATGTGTTACTGTAAATGTTAATGTAGTAAGTTAGGTTAGTATGCTATGTAATCTTAGTTGGTAGTGTATATTTATGTAAGTATTAGTAATATAACTTATAAATAGATAGTTTAGAGCATTGTGATGAAGTGTTTGATGCTTGTTTATAGTTAATTTTTTTGCAAGCATTTTAATTGATTCTGTGTACACAATTAAACCAAGTATTCATTCCTTCATTCTTTATTGGACATAAAACTTCCTTTTGGAATTAAAGGATAATTTTGGACTTAGAGAGTAATGTAAATCAATAACTGCCTCCCAGTGAACGACCTGGAATAAACTAGTAAAAATTAGTTAATTAAATAATAATGGTAGTAATGATGGTTGGTATTTCATATAATTCACTACAACGACAACCATGATATTTTCATATCTAATCCATAAAAACCAACCTTCATCGATGACACCTGTCACAAAAACATTACCTGACTCCTGGGTTGAAGCTTGCGAGCAAGCTGCATGTCAGCTCCAATGGCGACGGAGGCAAGAACCTACTCTTAAGAAAAACAACCTTGCGTCCTCATTAGATCACACAGGGAGCTTCGCCATGACATGGCGAAGGTGTTGCGGTAGGTGGCTGGGCGCGGGGCAGCCTAGGCATGCGTACCTAGGTCGGTCTATGGCCGTGGTGGTGGGTGTGGTCGGGGATAGATTGTGGAGGTTGTGGTGGTCGATGAAGATGGGGAAAGTGATCGGTGGATGGTGGTGGTGCTTCTGAGGCATCTAGAGGGGTGGATGGGTGTGGGGAGGTGACGGAGACACCTCGCCGATGGTCTGCCAGAGGTGGAGAAGATGGTGGTCGTCTGCGGTTGTTGAGGGGTTGGAAATAGAAATAAAGAAGGGGAAATTGAAGAGAAGTGAAAGGGGTCTTATCTGAGAGTGGCTGGACGAAAGGGGAGGCAGAGGGGCGGATAGCGCGTATCTACCGTCACCGGAGATGAAGGCCTTAAGATGGAAAGGTGGCGACAACGAGAGGGAGGTAGACGCGAGCGCAGGTATGGCGCGACGCGGAAGAATGAGGCGGAGATGACTCTGCCACTGGTATGGTGGTAGAGCGACTGGAAGGAGAAGAGGTTGCCGGAGCTTGCAGGCGTCTGACCGGAGATGAGGAAGGAGGAGATTGAGAGGATATCTCAGACCAAAACAAGCTTGGAAGATGCGGCCGAACCTGAGGCTACTTTTAAAGGCACAGGCAGAGGGCCTTGTGCTTGGAAGGCGAGCTTCCAAGCGCAAGACTCTCACTGGAGGTATAGCTTGGAAACGATACCCATACCTCTCGAGCGTTCGCAAGAGATGTATGATACGAATCAGGGCATGGGGAGCTGCTCAGGCGGTAGGAGACTTCTCAGATAACCCCCCTTTCAAATCTGAGAGCAACTCCCTGGGGAAGCGAGGAGAAATCCTCCTCGAAACTTCACCGGAGGTATGGGTCTTCTGCTGCAATGGTAGAGGGACCGGAATGCAAAAAGTGACGAAGAAGTTGAGGGGGTTTTCGCAAGAGTTTTCAAAAGTTAGGGGCCAGAATGTAATTGGGTGGACTATTTTGCAAAATAAGTCAAGATGACCTTCTCTTAGGTCCAAATTTTGGTAGAAACCTAATTTGGACCTAAGGAATCCATTGGTGAAGTTGGATTTTAGGTTTGACCACGTTTGACTGGATATTTCACACAAAAACCCAAATTAAGTCAAATATTGAGCTTGGACCCCAATCTAGGTCAACACAGGTTCCAAAGGCCAAATTAAAGGTTCTAAACCCTAGGGGATATTTTTCCATCAATTTTAGAAGGTTTAGTTGATTTTTATCTTGACTGAGGCCTTGTGAAATTAAGTAGGTTTATTTTAGGGTTACAGAATGTCATTTAATTCTTAAATTTCACAATAACCCTTTTCTGACTGAACCATCCCACCTTTTCTCTTATTAAGTCCAATTGACCTATGTCTAGACCCTGAGAAATCCCGTTGATGTACTGCAATGGTAAAATTACAGTTTTACCCTTTGTTTCATGTTTTCTT
Organism: Thalassia testudinum; assembly: GCA_037157565.1. NCBI lineage: Eukaryota > Viridiplantae > Streptophyta > Magnoliopsida > Alismatales > Hydrocharitaceae > Thalassia > Thalassia testudinum. Next base: position 22,293,341 of record JAZHRO010000013.1, read on the forward strand.
TCCATATCAGTGGTCTCTTGAGTTAGGCCTTCCTTTAGGTTATGCAGGAGCTTTTATTCACTTTCTTAGGTCAAAATAAGCTAGTTAGGGCTCGTGATGAGGTTCTCATCATACCCCCATGCCTAACTTTTGCTAGTCCCTTAGCAAAATTTCAAGATTTTAACTTCTATTCTAGACCATGAATTTCTTTCACCAATTATGATAAGTGTTTTTTCTTCTTTTTCTTTTGTGATTCGGTCAGAATGCCGACAGTAGGCCTAAAGATACTCTAGTACCAACCAAGATCTGGACCTGACCAGCTTTAGCCTTGGTCCTTCGCGAAGGTTTTTAAGGCCCACAGGAACTATCCTAAGGTTCATTAGACTCAGTGGTTAAAACATCCGTGCTTGAGACATATTTAGCCTTGGTTCAGTTTACAGTGCATTTTTGTAAGAGAGAGATAAAGGATTTATATGTTTGGAGAGTTTTCTCTCTCTTTTCTTTTTAATTCTAGCTTCGGATTGGCTCCTCAATACGTTCTGTATTGGATTCCTCATCCCCATCATCAATCGTCAAAGGTTCCTGGCAATCGATGCTTCATGATTGCACCACCCATGGTAACCCCCAGAACCCTAGTTTTCGAGATTTCGAGATAATCCCGCCCATGGCGTTCCATGGCCGAATCCTGACCTTGGCAATTGACATTTCGTGATAATGCCACCCATGGTATCTGAACCAGTAGAGTGCTTACATGCCCCCAGTAGGATATGTAAATATCCTAAGAGACAAGCACTGAGGAGATGATATGTTGTTATGCATTTTCGAGGGGAATTTCCCACCTCTCCGCATCGGGAACTCGTCCAAATCAACTTGTGTTGATCAGTCACTCCTAATCTAGGCAACATTTTCAGAACATTAAATCGCTTTTGCATGATTTTGATAGTTATGCGTACTGAACCAGTCTGTGTGTGGATTGGGGTGCTTAGGTTACCGAGTCCCGCAAACCGAAGGTCAGTTAACGAGGCTGAATACTCTCTAAGCCTTAGACCTAATGCTGAAGATTTGCATTTTCCCCAACCTCTTGAGAATTATCCAAATCTTAGCAGGTCCTAAGAGTCTAGCCAAAAAGGCCTAAGGTCAACGTTCCTACTAATCTCTCTTTGTGTCTCCTTAGCACTTTTTCTCAGTTTTCTCTTGATGTGGTCTAGAACTTCGGCTAATCCCTTAATCTCTTACTAATGACTATCTCTTTCTTTTTCATTTTGTGCTCCTTTTTTGTCATTTTGCTCTTTTTTCCTCCTCGTGTTTTGTATAGCCCACAAATTTTCTCTCCTCTTTTTCAGTTTTTTTTTATGTGATTTTTTTGTTGAAACCTTTTCTTGATACGAGTTTTCATATATTTTGCACTTTCATATCCCCCCATGCCTATGATTTGCAATGTCCCCATTGTAAATTAGGTGGGTTTGAATTCAGCTTAGTTCATTCATTAGGACAGGTGTTGGGTGAGCGAACGGGTTGAGGTGACTATTGCGGACGATTTCTAGGCTCTGGTACGGGTACCTGAGGTGGAGTCGGTTGTTCTAATGGATGAACCCTAAAGTGTAATATGAATTCAGCATAGATATGTCAGGAAAGGTTTCGAGCTTTTTAAAGAATGACAGGTTACCTCCCGTTAAGCGCTGAGTTTACGCCATCGGTTGGGCGCAATGAGCTCATGGAGAATGGAGAATAAAGGATGACTCAGCCAAATCTGTATTAGTCATGTCAATGAACGGTTTGAGTCTCTGACCATTCACGACGAAAGGTTCAGAATCGTGGCTGAGTGGACTGATCTCAACGACTCCATTTCCAAAGATTCATTGGACTAAGTAAGGTCCAATCCACTTAGATCGTAGCTTCCCTGGGAATAGTTTGAATCGAGCATCAAAGAGTAGAACCTTTTGACCAGGATGAAAGATCATTCTAGATATGTGCTTGTCGTGAAAGGCTTTAACCCACTCTTTATAGATTCGCGAATTTTCATACGCATCGTGGTGTAATTCATCAATTTCGTGCATCTCCAGCCTTAGAAAGATCTAAGTTGCAGTTCCGTACTGCCCAATAGGCTTTATGCTCAAATTCGACGGGGAGGTGACACGCCTTTCCATATACCAGTCTGAAAGGAGACATACCTAATTGGGTCTTGTGGGCGGTCCTATAGGCCTACAAAGCTATCGGAAGCCGAGATGACCAATCCTCCCTGTCAGGTCGAACAGTAACCTGGAGGATTTTCTTGATCTCCCGATTTGATAGCTCAGCTAGACCATTAGTTTAGGGGTGGTAAGGAGTAGAGATTCGGTGCAACACCTCGTATTTGGTCATCAGTGACCTGAACTGAGCGTTTGTGAAATGGGTCCCTCCATCAGAAATGATCACACATGGAATCCCGAACCGTGAGAAGTTATTTTGGTGAATGAACTTGATAACGACTTTGTGATCATTGGTTCAGGTCGGAATGACTTCGATCCATTTGGACACATAGTCAACAGCGAGTAAAATGTATTCGAAGCCGTCCGAGATAGGGAAGGGTCCCATAAAATCAATCCCCCAAATGTCAAAAATCTCGCATACCAGGATCGGCTGTAAAGGCATCATGTCTCGATGGCTCATGTTGCCCAAGGTCTAGCAATGGTTACATGCCTTACAGTGATTGTATGTATCCTTGAAAATTGTGGGCTAGTAAAAGCCACACTGGAGGACTTTTGATGCAGTTTTGTGTCCTGAAAAATGTCCACCGCATGCTTGGTCATGGCAGAAAGAGAGTATGTCTTTGATTTCCGCTTTCGTGACACATCGTCGGATAATTTGATCAGCACCAATGCAGAATAAATACAGGTCTTCCCATAGGTAATACTTTGCATTGGAGCACAATTTGTCCTTCTTGGCCTTCGGCCAATCAGACAGGATCTGATGTGATGTCAAGTAGTTTACTATGTCAGCAAACCATGAAAGCCCTATATCGATAGCCAGGAGGTGCTCATCAAGAAAATGTTCCGTGATGGGTCCAGAAGGGTCAATGATCTCAGAAGGAAGGCGGGACAAATGATCAGCTACCATGTTCTGTCTTCCCTCTTTGTCGTGAATCTCGAGGTCAAATTCTTGCAACAGCAAGATCCATTGGATTAACCGAGGTCTCGCGTCCTTCTTTGCAAGGAGATGCCTCACAGCTATGTGATCCGAGTAGATAATAACATGGGAACCCAGGAGGTCAAATCTGAATTTTTCTAGGGCAAATACTACGGCTAGCAGCTCTTTCTTAGTAACAGTGTAGTTACGCTAAGCCTCATCAAGCATTTTGCTAGCGTAGTAAATGACCACGGGTTTCCCGTTAATTTTCTGCCCCAAAATCGCTCCTACAGCGAAGTCAGATGCATCGCACATGATCTCAAAGGGTTGAGACCAATCAGGGGACTGTAGGATCGGGGCTTGGGTAACTCAATCATGAAGGATCTCAAATGCTTGAGTACATTCCTTGGAGATTTCGAAAGGTACATCCTTGGAGAGAAGAGTGGTCAGGGGGCACGCGATTTTCGAAAAATCAGGGATAAATCGACGGTAAAAATCGACGTGCTCCAGAAATGATCAGATGCCCTTGATCGAGGTAGCCATAAGGAGTTTGGAAATCAAGCTAACCTTGGCTCGATCGACTTGGATGCCTTTCTCCAAAATCAGATGTCCCAGGACGATCCCCTCAGGCACCGTGAAGTGGCTCTTTTCCCAGGAAAGAACCAGATTCACGTCAATGCATCGCCTGGGTATTTGGACCAACTGTGGAAGCAATCGTCAAATGATGCTCCAAATACTGAAAAGTCATCCATGAAGACTTCCAGATAATCACCTACCATATCTAAGAATATGGCAAGCATGCACTGCTGAAAAGTCGCGGGTGCATTGCAGAGACCGAAAGGCATCGTTCGGAATGCGTACTTCCCGAAGGGGCAGGTGAACGTGGTCTTTTCTTGGTCCTCTAGATGGACTGCCACTTGGTTACAACCGGAGTACCCATCAAGAAAGTAGAAGAACCTATTTCCTGCTAGTTTTTCGAGGATCTGATCAATAAACGATAGTGGGAAATGATCCTTCTTCATGGAGGAATTGAGTCTTTTGTAATCAATGCATACTCTTCACGAGTTAGCTATACGGGTCGGTATGACCTCTCCGATTTCAATCGTGATGGTGGTGAGTCCTACCTTCTTAGGCATAATCTGGATTGGACTCACCCATCGACTGTCGGAGATCGGGTAGATGATCCCTACATCTAACCACTTAATGATCTCCTTTTTCACGACCTCCTACCGATTAGGGTTCAAACGTCTCTGCATTTCTCACGAAGGTCGTGCACCCTCTTCGGAGTAGATATGGTGTGTGCAATAAGAGGGGCTGATACTAGTCAAATCATCGAGAGTCCATCCAATGGCTCTAGATATTGCTGGAGAATAGTAATCAGATAGGATTCCTAGTCAGGTGTGAGTTTGGAGTTTATAATCATAGGAAACGTCTGATTAAAACCCAAAAAGATGTATTTCAGATGATCAGGAAGGGGCTTGAGTTCCAAGATAGGATTATCAGCAGCAACGGGTGGTTCAGGGTGTGTGTCAGGAATAAGGGTAGGAGTTATGGGTGTATCCAGATCAGGTTCAGACTCCTCTATTTGCGGGTTTTGATCTTTTTGTGGTTGATCGGGGATAATGATTTTGTCCTCGATATGCGGTTCATCAACCACTGCTTTGATATCACATATTTGTTCTATAACACCACAATTAATCCCTTGTTGGGCCTTAAAGATGTCAATCTTTAGAGTTTGGTTCCCAAATTTTAATTCTATTTGGCCCTCTTCATAGCTTATGTTGACCTTAGAGTGGTCAGAAAAGGTCTCCCTAGTATAATTGGTGTATCCCTTAAGTTCTCAGGTGCATCTATATCTAGAACTATAAAACCCACCGGGAAGTAGAAATCCCATACCCTAACAATGACATCCTCGAGTATTCCTTTAGATGACTTGATGGATCGATCGTCTAACTACAATCTCACCTCTGTCGGTTTAAGCTCAGACTCTTCAAGGTGGTTAAGGTTGGATGTAGGTATTAGGTTTATGGAGGCACCTAGGTCTAGCAAAGCTCTATCGAATTGGGTTTCACCAATTTTACATGAAATCAGGGGGGTGCCTGGGTCATTAGCCTTGGGTGGGAGTTTACTCAAGATTACAGAGCTGGATTGTTCTGACAATATGATCGGACTCCCACTTTTGGTTCGCGGCTTAAGCTTGGGTGTACACACGTCTTTCAGAAATCGTGCGTAAGCCAATACGTGGTGGATTGCATCCATCAAAGGGATGTTTATCTGGACCTGTTCAAAGAGCCTGACCAGATCCTCCTCATGAGCCACGGGTTTGGTTATCCTTTTTCCCTTGGTCAAGGCCTCGGGAAATGGAACCTTGGTTGGTTCCTCTAGAATAGGTCTAGGTTCTTGATCTAGGATAGGGACATCCTAGATAACTATCCTAGGGCTTGGATCACTACCAGGCTTGGAGTGGTTTGGATAAGGTGGGTCTTGCATTGCTTTACCACTATGGGTTGTTATGGAGTTTAATCCTGCCTGGTTCTGGTTTGGGGTTGGTAAAATGGGTGGCTGCTGTTGAAATCTCGCGTAAGATGTTGAAGCTTCCATCCCGTCAGGTGATGGAACAGAAGGGGCCTGATAAATCATATGTGCGTGGCCTGGATTAGGGTTCATAATGTGCCTCTGGGTTGGCACGTTATTTGGGTTCGGTAGAGGTTGCGAAGGAAGTGTGCCCGGTTGGCGGGAATTCGCCATCTGGGCGAGTTGGTTGCGAACCTCTGTGATCTCGTCCTTATGTTATTTTTGTATTGCCGCATTCATTTTCTGAATGTCAGCCAGTATTTGAAGGATAAGAGTCATTTGATCTTGGTTTGGCCCAGATTGAAAGGTGGGGTTGGGCCGAGGCTGAGGCGGCTAATATGGACGAGGAGCTTGTGGACGGGGTTGATAAGGTGGTCTTTGATTCTGAGAATTTCTCGCCCACTGGAAGTTAGGATGATTTCGCCATCCAGGGTTGTAGGTGTTGGAAAATGGGTCATTCTGGATGGCGTTGAGGTCCTCGCAAGTCTGAGGAGCCTCAAAAAGGTCAGAGTATGAGGGTTCAAAGTTCCCTCCACTAGAATAGAGCGGATCAGATGTCCCTCCGATCCTGAAGTCAGACGAGGGTGGATACGCGTCCATCCCCTGAGAAGATTGCCACTGCAGCGGGATTATAGTGATCTCGCATCATAGGATGCTGCAGTGGGTTTACAAAGTTTTGGAAGAGATCATTTAGGCGCCGAAGCTGGTGCTCAAGGTTGTTCTCTTCTTCAACAGGTTGTGCCATGATGGAAGAAGGAGAACTTGGTTCTGAATCAGAGGAAAGATCTATGTGGTGGGGTTGCTGCACAAACAAGGGCATCGAGGCTTGGCCTTGGGGAGAGTGGATTTCTAAAGGAGGTCTTAAGGACCTCCTACCAAACATGCACCGAAGGATTTGATGAGATCAGAATGTGCTGGACCCAATCGAGACACCCAAAATATGTTGGGTGACTACAGAGGTTCAGGACGGATGATACCCCTTAGTCAGAAAGGTCGTCCACCTGAGAAATACCTGAGCAGCCAGAGAGGGAGAGTCCCGTGAAGACCCCTACACGGTAGAGCGTCCCCACGGGTTACAGGGTTTCCCATTGAGATTCCAGGTAGACCAGAATAGGGACCTTGACCTCTTAAGTCTACCTTTTTTACTTAAGATCAAGGTGCTTAGGGTTCCACTTGAACTTTAGGTCTTTTGAGTGCAAAGTGACCTAATTTTAAGGTTGTTGACCCAAAGGATCAACTTCACCTTTTTGTTCCTTTAAGAGCTTTTAGGTCCTTGCTTTTAGGGTTTAAATGGATTGAGAGCCTGATTTTCTTAGGGTTTCTCTTGGATAGATCTTTTCAAACAAAAATTAGGCACACCTCTTTTTGAAATTTTTTATTCTTTGCTTAGAAGAAGATGTGTCTCTAAAACCCTAGCTTGTATTCCTTAGGTTGGCTCTAGTTGGTCCAATTTAGTTGCCTCAAAAATTGGTATCTAGGGCTCAATCAAGAAGGTTTTAGCCCTAGTTACCTTAATTGGATATACAAATCAAAATGTGTTGAAATAAAAATCAGGCAACTTTTGTGAATTACTAAATATGGAAACAGGTAGCTCTAGATTGATTTTTCTTTATTTCCCTTTTTAGATTTTGAGGGGATTAAGAGAGAGGGCTAATGAAAGTTTACCAGTTCCTTGGTGTGGTTGTTGTGCGGCTACTTTTCTTTCCTTGGCTTTTCCTGCGATAAACACAACAAAAGAGAGAAATTAAGTCAGTATTGAATCAGAAGTTGTGATCAAAGCATCTAAAATGCCCGTCGCTCCCCGGCAACGATGCAAAAAAATGTTTTTTGCTTACGAGGCAAGATCGTGTTTTAAAAAGACATTCGTTGTAGTATAGTTGAAATTGCTGCGAAAACAATTAACAATTTAGTTTACTCGAAAACTAAAGTATCCGAGGTCGAACTCAGAGAACAAATTGGTATTCTAGAAACTAAAATCACAATCTCAAAATATGATATTTAACAATAATATAAATGAGAGTCTATGTATAAGATAACTGAAAAGAGAATAGAGATGCAAGAGGAATTGAATATTCTCTCTGATGGCTTCTTCTTTCTTCTCTTTCTTCCTTTTTCTTTCTCTTCTTGGCCACACCTTTTCCTTCTTTCTTTCTCTAACTTTCCTTGTGAATCAGACGTCTGATTTTGTGAATCAGACACCTTATCTTGCGATTACTACAATGCTCACTCTTTCTTCTTCTTCTTCCTCTTCTTCTGCTCTTCTGTCTTCCCTTTCTTCTTCCTTGCCTTAAGCTTTGGCTGCGCCTTCAGCTTCCTCTTCTTCTTCTGTTCTTGATTCCTCCTCCTTCTTCCTTTATTCTGCCTTCAAGTCTGCCCTTGGTCTTCTTCTTCTTCTTTTTCTTCTGCAGCCAAGTCCTTGCTTCTCTTCTTCACCAGCTACTTCCTTTTTCTGCTTGGCCACTCCTATTGCTACAGTGCTCCTTCTTTCTTCTGGTGCGCCTTCAGCTTCTTCCTCTTCTTCAGCAGCTGCCTCCTCCTCCTCCTTCTTCCCCTACATAGCACAGGGAAAAACCTACCCCTACCCTCCCCCGCATATGCTCTCTCTCTTTTCTCTCTTCGGTTCGCTCTCCCAGAGCCAATCGGGTATTCGGGTCGGGTCAAGCGCACCCGGGTCTCGGCGCACTGACGTGGGTGATGTGCGAGGAGTGCAGGGTTATCGGGTTAGGTCAGCCAGGTCCGCGGAGGAGTGAGCACGAACGAGGCGAGTGAGTGGGCGAGGGGACCTCACCCCGTGTTTGGAGGCAACGAAGAGGAAACACAAATTCAACTTATATCACTCACCTCACTCCAAAACGCCCGAGGTGGGACTAAAAGTCCCACCCGCTTCTACGCGCACGCCTGCAGGGGGTCGCCTTCGATTGCCGCGGCTGCAGTGCTTTCTCAAAGCCACTCACTGACTAAATGTATGCACGAGGTGACTCCACACCTCCTGGACCTGTTTTCCTGGAGCTTGACGCCTGGGTTGAAGCTTGCGAGCAAGCTGCATGTCAGCTCCAATGGCGACGGATGCGAGAACCTGCTCTCAAGAAAAATAGCCTCGCAGTCTCATTAGATCACACAGGGAGCTTTGCCATGACACGGCGAAGGTGTTGCGGTAGGTGGCTGGGCATGGGGTGGCCTAGGCGTGCGTGCCTAGGTCGGTCTGTGGTTGTGGTGATGGGTGTGGTCGGGGACAGATTGTGGAGGTTGTGGCGATCGATGGAGATGGGGAAAGTGATCAGTGGATGATGGTGGTGCTTCTGAGGGGTCTAGCGAGGTGGATGGGTGTGGGGAGGTGACGGAGACACCTCACCGGTGGTCTGTAGGAGATGGAGAAGATGGTGGTGGTCTACGGTTGTCGAGGGGTTGGAAATAGAAATAAAGAAGGGGAAAATGAAGAGAAGAGAGAGAGGTCTTATCTGAGAGTGGCTGGACAAAAGGGGAGGAAGAGGGGCGGACAACACGTATCTACCGTCGCCGGAGATGAAGGCCCTGAGATGGAGAGGCGGCGATGACGAGAGGGAGGTAGACGCGGGCGCAGGTATGGAGTGACGCGGAAGAATGAGGCGGAGATGACTCTGCCACTAGTATGGTGGCAGAGTGACTGGAAGGAGAGGTTGCCGGAGCTTGCGGGCGTCTGACCGGAGATGAGGAAGGGGAGATATAGAGGGTATCTTAGGCCAAAACAAGCTCGGAAGATGCGGCTGGACCTGAGGCTACTTTTAAAGGCATAGGCAGAGGGCCGTGTGCTTGGAAGGCGAGCTTCCAAGCGCAAGACTCTCACCGGAGGTATGGCTCGGAAATGATACCCATACCTCTCGAGCGTTCGCAGGAGAGGTATGGTGCAAATCAGGGCATGGGGAGCTGCTCAGGCGGTAGGGGACTTCTCAGAGAACCCCACTTTCAAATCTGAGAGCAGCTCCCTGAGGAAGCGAGGAGAAATCCTCCTCGAAACTTTGCCGGAGGTATGGGTCTTCTGCTGCAATGGAAGAGGGACCAGAATGCAAAAAGTGACGTAGTTGTTGAGGGGGTTTTCGCAAGAGTTTTCAAAAGTTAGGGGCCAGATGTAATTGGGTGGACTATTTTGTAAAGAAGGTCAAGATGACCTTTCCTTAAGTCCAAATTTTGGTAAAAACCTAATTTGGACCTAAGGAATCCATTGGTGAAGTTGGATTTTGTGTTTGACCACGTTTGACTGGACATTTTGCACAAAAACCTAAATTAGGTCAAATATTGAGCTTGGACCCTAATCTAGGTCAAATTGAAGGTTCTAAACCCTAGGAGATATTTTTCCATGAATTTTAGAGGGTTTGGTTGATTTTTATCATGACTAGATCCTTGTGAAATTAAGTAGATTTATTTTAGGGTTAGAGAATATCATTTAATTCTTAAATTTCACAATAATCCTTTTCTGACTGAACCATCCCACTTTTTCTCTTATTAAGTCCAATTGACCTATGTCTAGACCCTGAACAATCCCGTTGATGTACTGCAATGGTAAAATTATAGTTTTACCCTTTGTTTCATGTTTTCTTTCCATAACAGTGGTCTCTTGAGTTAAGCCTTCCTTTAGGTTATGCAGAAGCTTTTGTTCACTTTCTTAGGTCAAAATAAGCTAGTTAGGGCTCGTGATGAGGTTCTCATCACTTGCGCAAGTCATAGGTTGGAAATCGCGCTGGTGCGAGGATCAAGGTAATTTCAGACGTCCAGGAGCATCTCCAGACGTTTGAAGACACCTCAGACGTCTGCACGAAGTTCCAAAAGTCTGAAAGAAGGCATCCTGAGCAAGGTGAGTCTCTGAGTTCATTTAAGACGTCTGGGACTCTTCCCAAACGTATGATTTTAGTCAGGGTAGGTGTTTTTGGGACCGTTCAGGGTCCAAACGGAGTCGGATTTCCACAATCGAAACGTCATTGGTTTTCATTTGAGTTTTCCTACATAATGATGTAGTGACTATGTAGTCTTGAGCCTTTTTGACCTGTCAGTCCATATTATAGGTCTCTAGTTTGTAGAGTATACGGGACTTACGGAGACGTCGGGAGCCACCGTACTAGCCCACATTCCACCCAGTTAACTGGTACAGTGGTTTTCACCTTAATCTCAAAATTAATAGTTAAATTGTGTGAGTAGAATTACTTGTGCCTAGGTCGTGAGATGAACCCTAAGACTGAAAAGAGATAAATGCATGCTACTTTAGAATATATTCGATTGAACCCTAGGATTATGAAATGAATACTAGGGCTGGAAGAAATGCATGCATGGTTAATGAATGATCAAGTTACCGTGATGCTTCCTGAAAAGAAACAAACCATGAGCTGCCTGTACTACCTGTAATGAACTACGTCATAAATGGAAATGCATGCTTGTACTGAGAAAAAAAGCAGATGATGGAATTTGAGTTTCCTATTCTACATATAGTGAACCAGATATGGAAATAAGAAAGTCCATATACGAACCGTACGGGGAATTTAGAAAGAAACCAAAAATACTGTAGTACGGAAAACCTGATGGTTTTGGAACATGTCGCCTACGAGCGGCTGTTCGGGCTTGGTTAAAGGAAGTGAGCTGGCCCTCGTGTACGTGGTATCGAGGAGAGCAACTATCCCATTAGAGTAGAGGGGAGCTAGCCGCCTCTTGGGTTGAGACCTGGGGTTAGGAATGGCCACTCTAAGACGACTCCTATTTGGCCCTTGCATACATGATACCGAGGTGAGTTACTTAGTGTAGAGGGGAGCTAGCCACCACATGGGGCCCGGGGTTAGGACTGACCACCCTACACCAACTCTTGTTAGGCCCGTTGGACAAACTGGGATAGTCGGATGAGGGTACGCAGACTGTGAGGGACGAGACCCCTGTCTTGAGAGGTCAAGGCCCTATGTTGTTTCATGCTGTACGTTTGGGCATACCCGTTAACGGAAACGACTGACCGCGCGCCAATGCGGGGTAGCTACCCGTGCACTTATCACGCATGCCGTAGTCACCACTACATCGCGATCGTGACCTCGGGGTAGTAGACCGGGTGTAGGACTACCACGGGGGACTCTCCCGGGCAGGAGAGTGCCCCGTGTACATCCTGCATCACAGGAAAATTGCAAGCAAGATCGTTCCCTTAGGGAACAAGTAGATTGAGAAATGTAATAGAACCTGATTAAAGTACTCGGATAAGAAAAATGATAATTGGAATTGGATAATAATAAGTAAACTATTAAATGCATGTTTAGCTAGCTGCCTGTTTAAATCATATTGTATATAAGTGATTTAACCACCACTCTACTCAGCATTAGCTGACCACAGATTTTATAACCTTGTTCAGGTCAGAGATTCGAGCAGCCAGAGCCACCGGCTGCTGAGGGCACTGGGCCCAGTCGAGCCCAGCTATAGTTTTCTTCTGTTTCTCTTACAGAGAGTTTTGTGGTAGTGAGTACTTGTAGCTCATAGTTATATTTAGTCACTGTAACGACCCGGTTCCCGAGTCCCTACGAGACACGAGAACCGGACCGACTCGACTAATCCCAAGACCTAGTCGTCCAACGAGGAAGTAACCAAAAGACAGTAAAATAAACCACATTCAGCATGAATATAACTAACAGTAAGAAAGTACAGCAGTAAGGAAAGAAACTACTACAGTAGGTACCACCACAACAGTAAAACAACATTTATCATATAACAAGAACTGCAGGTAAAGAAGGTACAGCGGAAACAAAAACTACTCACTAGAACATAAACAAAAGGGGGTACAAAAAGGCTGTGGTAACTCTACTGGACCCTACTCGGCCCAGCGTCCTCTGCAGCCGCCGACCCTGGCTGCTCAACACCTGGTCCTGAAAAAGGTAACGAGTGTAACACGTCAGCAAAACGCTGAGTAGAGTGGCAAACTAACTAAAGGCAACAGTAGAGTGTACAGTAGCTGTTATGTTCTATTACTTCCTTTATTCACATCTTTCAATTTTTCTCACTATTTCATTTATTTCTCAGGTCTTTTACTTGATCTCGAATGTCCTCGTGGGAACGATCTTGATTGCAGTCTTTTCCAAAAGTAGAAGTAGCACGTGGTGCTCTCCTGGCCGGGAGAGTCCCCCGTGGTGATCCTACCCTCAGTCAACCACCCCAAGGTCACTGACAGACGTAACGGTGACTACGGCACGCGCGATAAACGCACAGGTAGCTAGCCCGCACTGGCACGCGATCAGTCGTTTCCGTTAACGGGTGCGCCCAAAGCACAGCACGGAACCAGGGCAGAGCCCTCTCAGTAACAGGGGTCCAACCCCTCCACAGTAACCAAACCGGGGCCTTGCCCCTCCACAGTCCGCGCACCCTCGCCTGACTACCCTGGTTTGCCCTAGTGGGCCTAACAAGTCGGTGAAGGAGGCTAGCAGAACCCCAGGGCCCGTGGGGTAGCTAGTACTCTCCTAACACTACTAGCTCTCCTCGGTACTACGTACACGAGGGCCAACAAGTCAGTACAGAGCGGCCAATCCTAACCCCGGGTCCCTGGGGCGGCTGGCCCCACTCTGCACTAAACAGGTACAGGTACTTCCCTTGGTACTGCGTACCCAAGAGACAGTACAAACTACATCTCAGTTCCATTCCTTTTTCTTTCCAGGAGTTCCACTCCTAATTCCCCGTAGGGTTCCAGCTCTTTATCTCAGAACATCATATGTTTCACTTTCCAGATTCACGTTCTCAAAATCCATGATCTCAAACATGTTTCTTTATTCATAACAGGCAGCTGTTAATTCAAATTACAGGCAGCTTTATATTCCTTTCCATTTTTCCAAGACTGCAGTATTATACATTCCACTAGTTTTTCCATCCTAAGATTCATGCCACATCCTAGGATCTAGCATACAACTAGTTTTCCAGCCCTAGGATTCATAAATCACCTAGGACCTATCATTCCATACATTTCTCATTCCTAGGATTCATGCAATGTCCTAGATTCTAGTTATGGTTTCATACTTTAACAGATTTTATTAATAACTTAAGCCACTCTACCAGGTACAACGGGAGTAATGGGGGCGTGATCGGGAATCCCACGTGCCTCCGCGACTCTCAAGACTGCAACTGAACGAGATCCTGTCACAAGGATCAAACACAAGGAGTGTCTCAAAACAGTGTATAGCTACTGTAGATGAGTAGAGGAATTAATTATGAAGAGAACGCAACTCGAATCGCGGAAAACGGAGCCCGAACGGGCCGTAAACGGGTCGAGAAAGACGATACTGTGCAAAATCAGACGTCTGGAACTCCCTCCAGACGTCTTAAACGGTGGATCAGAGAATTTACCTGTTCAGCGTGGTTTCCCAGACGTCCAGAAGTCTGCAGGGACGTCTGCCTAGATCCCAGACGTCCGATGGTCACTCCGGACGTCTGGAGATCACTCCCACCGTCTGGTACAACTTCCAGACGTCTGATTCGCAAAGGATGGCGAATCAGCGAACCTGTGCACAGCCAACCCCCTCCCTCAGTACGGTCAGTCGACAAGAAGGAAGAAGAACAAGGCGGAAACTCACCTTTCAGACGTCTGTATGATCTTACAGACGTCGACTTTGCCGTCTGGATATAAATCCAGACGTCTGATTCTGGAAATTTTTCCAGAATCAGGGCCCTACTCGGCCTCCGCTCGCGACGCCGCCCGCGTCGAACCTCGCGCGTCTGCTGCTCAGCCCGCAGCAGGTCCCTCTCCGCGTCGCTCCGCGCCCCCTGCGTCCTCCGCCAGCCGGCCAAGCCGCTCCGGCGAGCTCGCCCCCACGGCAGAGCTCCGCCCTCGCACGCCGCACCTCCGCGCTCACTGCGGCCGCCGCTGCCGCCCTCGCGTCCGCTCGCTCTCGCGCACAGGAAGGAGAAGAAGAAGAAGGCGGTGGAGACGGGAGGGGAGGCGCGCCCCTTTTTAACGCCGCGCGGAGAGGAGAGAGAGAAGGCGCCGCAGGCGTCTGCAGCCGCAGAAGAAAAAGAGAGAAAACTGGTCTGCGCGCTCAGGCGCGCAGGCGACTCGCGTGTGTCGAAAATAACGGATTTCCAGACGTCTTTAAACTATCCCAGACGTCTTATCAGACGTCTGGTTGTTATCACAGACGTCTTGTCCGACGTCTGAGCCACCTTCCAGACGTCTTAAAAGACGTCTGGGGCACACATTCGTTACAATATAACAAACTCAAAGGAAGTTTCATCCCCGAAACTTGCGCCAACTAGGGTGCGGGAAAAGATGTCCAAAAAAAATATAACAAACTCAAAGAGGACCGAAGCCGGTCCGAAAAGACGTACCCGCGAAAAGCTCTGGGTACCGTTCCCGCATTGCCGCCTCAGGCTCCCAGGTAGCCTCCTCGTACCGCTGGCTCCTCCACAAAACCTTTACCAGGGGTACTTGCTTTCGTCTCAACCTGCGGACGGCTCGGTCTAGGATCTGCACTGGCCGCTCGGGGTAGGTCAGGTCGTCGCTCACCTCGACGCTCTCGTGACTCAGTACGTGGCTAGGATCGGCTACGTACTTCCTGAGGTTGGACACGTGGAACACGTCGTGCACACCAGAAAGCTGCGGGGGAAGGGCAAGTCTGTAAGCAACGGGTCCAACCCGCTCCAGGACCTCAAAGGGCCCCACGAACCTCGGCGCGAGCTTCCCTCTCACCCCAAACCGCTGTAAGCCCTTCATGGGCGAAACACGAAGGAAGACGTGGTCCCCAACCTCGAACTGCACCTCTCTGCGTCTGCGATCTGCGTAGCTCTTCTGTCTGCTCCTGACAATGCGGAGTCGTCTGTGGATCTGCTCAACTACCTCCTGACTTTGCCGGATCAACCTGGGGCCAACCTCCCACTTGGTCCCCACCTCAACCCAACTCAAGGGTGCCGTGCATTTCCGTCCGTACAGAGCCTCGTAGGGAGCCATGCCGATGCTCGAGTGATAACTGTTGTTGTATGCAAACTCTGCCAGGGGCAGGTGCTCCTCCCAAGAGCCCCTCTAGTCTAGTACACAGGCATGCAAAAGGTCCTCAAGTGTCTGTATCGTGCGTTCCGACTGTCCGTCCGTCTGGGGGTGGTAAGCCGTGCTAAACCTCAACCTCGTCCCCAAAGCCTGCTGAAACTCAGCCCAAAACTGGGACGTAAAGCGGGTATCCCGGTCGGATACGATCTCCCGCGGAACTCCGTGTAGTCGCACCACATCACGGATATACCTCTCTGCCAACTGTGCTGGTCCCAAAGTGACTCGGATCGGCAAGAATCGTGCCGTCTTCGTCAATCTATCCACTATTACCCAGACTGCGTCGTGTCCTCGCTGGGTAACAGGTAAGCCCACCACCAAGTCCATGGTGATGCTCTCCCACTTCCACTCTGGCACTGGAAGCGGCTGAAGTGGCCCTGCAGGCCTCTGATGCTCAGCTTTCACCTGCTGGCACACTAAGCACTGCTGCACGAACTCACCCACATCCCGCTTCATCCCTCTCCACCAAAACTCGCGTCTCAAGTCATGGTACATTTTCGTGTTTCCGGGATGTATGGTGAATCTGGAACCGTGTGCCTCAGTCAGGAGCTCTCTCAACAGCTCCTCGTCTCTGGGGACGCACAACCGTCCCCTCAAGCGTAACACCTGGTCTATGAAAGAGAAGCCCCTGGGTCCCCTGATAGTACTCTGTCGCGCAAAGACTGCAAGTACGGATCGGCCATCTGTCCCGTGATGATGCGGTCTATCAACTCTGGCCTGGTCTGCCGTGTCACCGTCACTGCCCCACAGTACCCTCGTAACTCTAGAGGTCGCCAACTGCCCACCTCCTTCAAAAGGCTCCAACTCTGTAACTGTAGACTGGCCAAGCGTGCGGGCGCCTTACGGCTCAAGGCGTCAGCCACCACATTGGCCTTTCCCGGGTGGTAGGAGATGCTGCAGTCGTAGTCCTTCAGGAGCTCCAACCAACGTCTCTGTCTCATGTTGAGCTCCTTCTGGTCAAAAAGATATCTGAGGCTCTTGTGATCTGTAAAAATCTCGAAGGTCTCACCGTACAAGTAGTGCCTCCATGTCTTCAGCGCGAAGACAACAGCTGCCAACTCTAGATCGTGGGTAGGGTAGGTATGCTCATGGGGCTTCAGTTGCCGCGAAGCGTAAGCGACCACGTGACCCCTCTGCATGAGCACACCTCCTAACCCCTGCAAGGAAGCGTCCGTGTACACAACGAACCCGCCACTACTGTCAGGGATGGTGAGCACGGGAGCCGAGGTCAACCTCTCCTTCAGCTCCAGAAAACACGCCTCACAGGCGTCTGTCCAAGCGAAAGGCACATCCTTCCGGGTCAACTGTGTCATAGGACGCGCAATCTGTGAAAATCCTCTGATGAACCGTCTGTAGTAACCTGCCAGTCCTAGGAAACTGCGAATCTCAGTGACTGAACGCGGTCTCTCCCACCTGAGCACTGCCTCGACCTTGGCGGGATCCACCGCCAGGCCGTCTCCAGAGATCACATGACCCAAAAAGGTCACCTCCCTCAACCAGAACTCGCACTTGTTGTATTTGGCGTACAGCCTGCGTCGTCTCAGAGTGTCCAGAACCATCCGCAAGTGCTGTCCGTGCTGCGTCCGATCTCTAGAATAGATGAGTACATCATCTATGAAAACCACCACAAACTGGTCCAAGTACGATCTAAACACCCGGTTCATCAGGTCCATGAAAGCAGCGGGGGCATTGGTCAGTCCAAACGGCATGACCAAAAACTCGTAGTGTCCGTAGCGGGTGCGGAAAGCTGTCTTGGAGACGTCGGTCTCCCTGATCCTCAACTGGTGGTATCCAGACCTCAAGTCGATCTTGGAAAACACCGTGGCACCCCGCAACTGGTCAAACAAATCGTCAATCCTCGGCAGCGGATATCTGTTCTTGATGGTGACCCTATTCAGCTGTCGGTAGTCCACACAAAGGCGTAGGGTCCCATCCTTCTTCTTCACAAACAGTACCGGGGCTCCCCAGGGAGACGCACTGGGCCTCACGAAACCTTTCTCCAAAAGGTCCTGCAACTGAGACTTGAGCTCTCGCAGCTCAAGCGGTGCCATCCTGTATGGCGCAGTGGAGATGGGGCTGGTCCCTGGTACTAGTGAGATCTCAAACTCGATCTCACGCTCGGGCGGTAGTCCTGGTAACTCGTCTGGAAACACGTCGGGGTACTCTCTGCCCACCGGGATGCTCTGGAAGTCTGCCACGGGGCTGTGCTCTGCCACCACACAAGCTAGGAAGCCCTCACACCCCTGGCTCAAAAGTCTCGCCGCCCGAAGTGCCGAAATGCACCTGAAACCTCCGTCCACTGGCTGCCCGTGAAACTCGAAAGAAGGCAACTCCGGAATGGAGAAGACAATCTTCCTCTCAAAACAGTCTACCAAGGCGTGGTAAGCGGATAGCCAATCCATCCCCAGAATCACTCCAAAGTCCTCCATCTGTATCATAATCAGGTCAGCTGGCAGGCTATGTCCCCCGATGCTGACCCCGCAACCCGTGTACACCTCCTCAACTACAAACAGCTGACCACTCGGACCTCTGATTACGAACGGATTCTCTAACAGTGTATAATCCTGGTCCAAACTAACTGCGAAACTGGCTGCGACAAACGAGTGCGTAGCGCCGGAATCGAAAAGCGTGTAAACGAGTCTGCCAGAAACTGAAACCATACCTGCTACCACGGATCCCGATGCTCTGGCGTCCCTGTGTGTTAGGGCGTTGATACGCCCCTCAGCTCTAGGTGCGGACGAAGCAGCCACACTCTGCGTCGGACGGGTAGGTGCTGGCCGGTACCCTCCTCGCGACTGCCGTCCTCCTCCTCGTGCCTGGGGACCGCGGCCTCCTGCACGCCCTCTAGTGCTCTGCACGGGAAGTATCTGCTGACCCCTGCCCTAGATGGGCAGTCCCTCCTGACGTGGCCCGGCTGGCCACACTGGTAGCAGAGGGGAAACCGACTCCTGCCCTCAGTGAGTCCCTGCTGTCGGCTAGGCGGGGGTCCGGTGCTGGCGACTGGCCCCTGTCGAGGGCCCCCAAAGGCCACTGATGGCCCTGCACAACGTGACGGCTCTCCTGCGGACGCCACGTGTCTCCGTTGAGTTCTCCTAACACGCCTGGTGTGGCGGCGGAAATCTCGTTCCACCACTAACTCCCCTGTCGTACGCTCGGAAGGGGGAGGGGGGTGGCGACGTGGGTGGAAGCTGAAATTCTTCTCGAACCACCTCTCGAATCAGTTGGACGAGGTCCCGAGACGGTATACTCAGGAGAAGAGGAGGGGTAGTATGTATTCCAAGCCCGACATATCTGTCCCCCGGGCCCTGACCTCGGCCGCGCCTGTGGCCCACCCTCCTAGCTCCACGACGCGGCATCTCCTACAATGGAGACGCGAAACAAAATGAAAAGTGTCAAAACAGACGGTACCTAATGAAACCTCTAAGAGCTCATGTCAAGAGGTATGTTGTGGTGGCTACTCTAGTTATAACATGTGAATTGGTTATTTTCCAGTCAGTTGATTCACTTCTCGGGACGACCTTGCTCTGATACCATCTTGTAACGACCCGGTTCCCGAGTCCCTACGAGACACGAGAACCGGACCGACTCGACTAATCCCAAGACCTAGTCGTCCAACGAGGAAGTAACCAAACGACAGTAAAATAAACCACATTCAGCATGAATATAACTAACAGTAAGAAAGTACAGCAGTAAGGAAAGAAACTACTACAGTAGGTACCACCACAATAGTAAAACAGCATTTATCATATAACAAGAACTGCAGGTAAAGAAGGTACAGCGGAAACAAAAACTACTCACTAGAACATAAACAAAAGGGGGTACAAAAAGGCTGTGGTAACTCTACTGGACCCTACTCGGCCCAGCGTCCTCTGCAGCCGCCGACCCTGGCTGCTCAACACCTGGTCCTGAAAAAGGTAACGAGTGTAACACGTTAGCAAAACGCTGAGTAGAGTGGCAAACTAACTAAAGGCAACAGTAGAGTGTACAGTAGCTGTTATGTTCTATTACTTCCTTTATTCACATCTTTCAATTTTTCTCACTATTTCATTTATTTCTCAGGTCTTTTACTTGATCTCGAATGTCCTCGTGGGAACGATCTTGATTGCAGTCTTTTCCAAAAGTAGAAGTAGCACGTGGTGCTCTCCTGGCCGGGAGAGTCCCCCGTGGTGATCCTACCCTCAGTCAACCACCCCAAGGTCACTGACAGACGTAACGGTGACTACGGCACGCGCGATAAACGCACAGGTAGCTAGCCCGCACTGGCACGCGGTCAGTCGTTTCCGTTAACGGGTGCGCCCAAAGCACAGCACGGAACCAGGGCAGAGCCCTCTCAGTAACAGGGGTCCAACCCCTCCACAGTAACCAAACCGGGGCCTTGCCCCTCCACAGTCCGCGCACCCTCGCCTGACTACCCTGGTTTGCCCTAGTGGGCCTAACAAGTCGGTGAAGGAGGCTAGCAGAACCCCAGGGCCCGTGGGGTAGCTAGTACTCTCCTAACACTACTAGCTCTCCTCGGTACTACGTACACGAGGGCAAACAAGTCGATACAGAGCGGCCAATCCTAACCCTGGGTCCCTGGGGCGGCTGGCCCCACTCTGCACTAAACAGGTACAGGTACTTCCCTTGGTACTGCGTACCCAAGAGACAGTACAAACTACATCTCAGTTCCATTCCTTTTTCTTTCCAGGAGTTCCACTCCTAATTCCCCGTAGGGTTCCAGCTCTTTATCTCAGAACATCATATGTTTCACTTTCCAGATTCACGTTCTCAAAATCCATGATCTCAAACATGTTTCTTTATTCATAACAGGCAGCTGTTAATTCAAATTACAGGCAGCTTTATATTCCTTTCCATTTTTCCAAGACTGCAGTATTATACATTCCACTAGTTTTTCCATCCTAAGATTCATGCCACATCCTAGGATCTAGCATACAACTAGTTTTCCAGCCCTAGGATTCATAAATCACCTAGGACCTATCATTCCATACATTTCTCATTCCTAGGATTCATGCAATGTCCTAGATTCTAGTTATGGTTTCATACTTTAACAGATTTTATTAATAACTTAAGCCACTCTACCAGGTACAACGGGAGTAATGGGGGCGTGATCGGGAATCCCACGTGCCTCCGCGACTCTCAAGACTGCAACTGAACGAGATCCTGTCACAAGGATCAAACACAAGGAGTGTCTCAAAACAGTGTATAGCTACTGTAGATGAGTAGAGGAATTAATTATGAAGAGAACGCAACTCGAATCGCGGAAAACGGAGCCCGAACGGGCCGTAAACGGGTCGAGAAAGACGATACTGTGCAAAATCAGACGTCTGGAACTCCCTCCAGACGTCTTAAACGGTGGATCAGAGAATTTACCTGTTCAGCGTGGTTTCCCAGACGTCCAGAAGTCTGCAGGGACGTCTGCCTAGATCCCAGACGTCCGATGGTCACTCCGGACGTCTGGAGATCACTCCCGCCGTCTGGTACAACTTCCAGACGTCTGATTCGCAAAGGATGGCGAATCAGCGAACCTGTGCACAGCCAACCCCCTCCCTCAGTACGGTCAGTCGACAAGAAGGAAGAAGAACAAGGCGGAAACTCACCTTTCAGACGTCTGTATGATCTTACAGACGTCGACCTTGCCGTCTGGATATAAATCCAGACGTCTGATTCTGGAAATTTTTCCAGAATCAGGGCCCTACTCGGCCTCCGCTCGCGACGCCGCCCACGTCGAACCTCGCGCGTCTGCTGCTCAGCCCGCAGCAGGTCCCTCTCCGCGTCGCTCCGCGCCCCCTGCGTCCTCCGCCAGCCGGCCAAGCCGCTCCGGCAAGCTCGCCCCCACGGCAGAGCTCCGCCCTCGCACGCCGCACCTCCGCGCTCACTGCGGCCGCCGCTGCCGCCCTCGCGTCCGCTAGCTCTCGCGCACAGGAAGGAGAAGAAGAAGAAGGCGGTGGAGACGGGAGGGGAGGCGCGCCCCTTTTTAACGCCGCGCGGAGAGGAGAGAGAGAAGGCGCCGCAGGCGTCTGCAGCCGCAGAAGAAAAAGAGAGAAAAAGCGGTCTGCGCGCTCAGGCGCGCAGGCGACTCGCGTGTGTCGAAAATAACGGATTTCTAGACGTCTTTAAACTATCCAGACGTCTTATCAGACGTCTGGTTGTTATCACAGACGTCTTGTCCGACGTCTGAGCCACCTCCCAGACGTCTTAAAAGACGCCTGGGGCACACATTCGTTACAGTCACATTCCTACCAATTTAGGTTGTGATGGCTATGTTCTGTACTTGTACTTCTCATTGATGGTTTGTAATATTATTGTGCTTGCCGTTCTCTTTCTTTACTGTCAGTTTTATATTTTCTGCTTAATTACATCACTCATGTGGTTGTGGAATGAGCATGCATTTGGTTATTTCTCGTTGAACGATTGGGTCTTGGGGTTCGTCAAGGCGAGCCGTTCTCGTGTTCTGTAGGGAGCTGGGAATGGGTTGTGACATGGCTCTATAGTTGTAACTCTGTATCTTTCCTTTTTCACTATTGTATTAGGTGTCATGCCTGTCAAATTCTCTTCTCTTTCTAAGAAGGGAAGATAAAATACTATTTAGCAGGGATCAAAGAGTGGTTTGAACTTGAGGTTACACCACCCTCATTTATTTGTAGTATGGTTAGTTGGTTTTTTATAGGCTTGATTGGTTAGGAAAATTCTAAGTCGATGAGATTTAGTGGTGATTTTTACCCAAGGAAATTTTCACTTAAAGATACTATTTTTTGTGGTAAACCTTTCTATGGTTGTTTATATTTGCAATTTTTCATCTCACTGTACCATTCGCCACCCCTCTCCTTTAATGTGCATTTTCACTTATTAACTTAGTGGCTGTTAGCCTACCACCCTTCCTGCCCTCGTTAACACATCAACAATAAAAAGGCAAGAACATAACAATATACCACTAACAAGGGAGAAGAAATTCCTCAACACCCAAATTTATACACAAGGGAGTCACAAAGGGATATGGTAGCACGTTATTAGCATTTATCGACCAAGCTACTTGATAAGTCCCCTTTAGTGGATCATTATTTGGCCTAAGTACTCTTTAATTATTTATTCATAGTTTCTAATTGATTAGGAGTTATACGGTGGTGAGAACCTCATCATGAACCCTAACTAGCACATTTTGACCTAAATAGGTATACAAAAGCTCCTACAAAACCTAAGGGAAAGCCTAAATTAGAGAATTACAAATTTAAGTATAAAATAATTCACAAGGGGTAAAACTGTAATTTTACCAATGCAGTACATAAACGGGATTTCTAAGGATCTAGACACAGGTCAAATGGGCTTAATAAGAGAGAAAGTGGGATGATTTGGTTTGAAAAGGGTTATAGCGACATCTAGGAATTAAATGACATTTTACAACCCTAAAACAAACCCACTTTAATTCATGAAGTTTAAGGTAATATAAAAATCAATTAAACCCTATAAAATTCATGAAAAAACATTCCCTAGGGTTTAGAACCTTCAATTTGGCCATTGTAACCTATCTTGACCTAGATTGAGAACCATACCCAATTTTTGACTTAATTTGGGTTTTTATGCAAAATGTCTAGTCAAACATAGTCAAAACTAAAATCCAACGTCACCATTGGATTTCTTAGGTCCAAATTAGGGTTATACCAAAATTTGGACCTAAGGGAAGTTTGCCTTGACCCACTTTACAAATTGGTCCTCAATAATTACTTTCTGACCCTTAACTTTTTGAACTCTTGAAATTACCCCCTCAACTTTCCCGTTGTTTTCTGCAAACCGGTCCCTCTGCCACCGCAGCAACAGGCCATACCTCCGGCGACTTCGTGCGGAGGATGGCGCCGCGCAAGGCATGGGAGCCGACCCCAGAAACAAGAGGAGGGTACCCTGCGTTGTCCTCTTCTGCATGGACCACCTCCCATGCCTTGTCGACACCCATACCTCTCGTGGGAACGCGCGAAAGGTATGGGTCTCGTTTCCGGCCACGTCTACGGCGACCAGCCCACTCCTCCTCCTAGTGTTTCCCTCCCTGTCAGCACCTATTTAAGGAGCGGCAGGGGCTGCCGCTTCCTGCAAGCTTATCTTGGCCAGAGTTCCACCCCAATTTCGTCCTTCTCTCCTTCGGCCAAGTGGTCCAGCAAGCTCCGGCGAGCCACCCTCCTCCTTCTCGTCGCTCTGCCACAATACCAGTGGCAGAGTTGTCCTCACCATCTTCCTCCGCTTCGCACAGCACCCGCACGGGCACCTCTTGCCCCGTCATCGCCACCGTCTCCCTCCACTGGACATCATCTTCTCCGGCAATAGCAGGTACTACCAGTCGCCATCTCTCCCCCTTCGTCCACTTAATCAGGTTAGACTCACTCCTCTCTATCACCTCTTCAATTCCCCTCAATTTATTTCACAAAATACCCCTTGATTCCACTGTCCACCATCTCCATCTCCACCTCCGGCCAGACCTCCGACGAGGCGTCCCCGCCGCTCCACACCTCCATCCGCCTCGCCAACCGATCCCTGAGCATCACCACCACCCACTGATCACCCTACGACCCTCCACTGACCGCACCAACCCCGGTCGCATTCCCCCGAACAAACCCATCCTCACAGCCACAGAGCGACCTAGGCACGCACGCCTAGGCAGCCGCACTGCCAGCCAACCCCCGCCTCACCTTCGCCGTGATACGGCGAAGGTTTTCTGATGGTCTAACGGAGCCGCGAGGCAGTATTCTTGCTTTCAGGTTCTGTGCCCTCGCTGCCATTACTGCCGAGCTTGGAGCAAGCATGCTAGCAGCTCCAAGCCTCTGCAGTCCCAGGCTGGAGTTCCAGACTGTGCAGAAGAGACTCACGCACGGTCACAGGTCCCCAATTGAAGATGCAAGCCTCGTGTATAGCTGCAATTGCGAGGACTTCGGCTGCGGGCGAAGGCACGGAAGCAGGTGGGACTTTTAGTCCCACCTCGGAAGTGTGCGGGCGAACACCCGCACATAAATTGATTTTGTGTTTCAGGCTATTTGCCTCGAAACACTAGGGTGAGGTCCCTCTCACCCGCTTCATCCGGCCTCGTCCACGACCACCCCCCTGCGGACCTGGCCTGACTCGTATACCCGACCTGCACTCCTCGCACACCACCGCACGTTGGTGGGCCTGGTCCCGGGCGCGTACACCCAACCCGTATACCCGCGAAGGCTCTGGGAGAGCGAACCTGAGAGAGAAATAGAGAGAGAGAGACACGGGGAGGGTAGGGGTTAGGTTTTGCCTAACCTTACACTGTGCAGGGAAGCAGGAGAAGAAGAAAAGAGAAGGAGAGGCTAAGCACTTAGCTGCGCAGAGGAGCAGAAGGAGAAGAAGAAGGAGGAGATAGTGCAACAGCAGAGAAGAAGAGAAGGAAAGAAGAGGAAGTAGCGAAGGACTTAGCTGCATCAAAGAGTAGGAGCTGAGGAAGAAGGAAAGGAAGAAAAAGAAGAGACAAGAGCTGAAGCTGAAGAAGAAGGAGGAGAGAGTGCAGCAGAGAAGAAGAAGAGACACAGCTGAAGAAAAAGAAAGAAGAAGAAGCCCAGAAGGCCGAGAAGAGAGAGACCAAGGAAGAAGAGCTGCAGATGCAAGGCAAAGAAGAAGACAGGAGCAAAAGCTGAAGAAAGAGAAGCCGCAGAGAAGAGAAGAAGAAGAAGCCAAGAGGAAGAAGAACCAGCAAAAGCACTGTTGCAAGTGGCAATTTAAGTCGTCTGACATTGGAGTCAGACGTTTGGAGAGAGAAAGACAGAGGAAGAAGAAAGAGAGAAGAAAAGGAGAACAAGTTTTCCGTTCTTTTAGTGTTTTTTGTAAAACAGAGTATATCTATATTGTAAATTGTGATTTTGTACGCTTCTAAAATCAAGTGTTGCTCCCTGAGTTCGACCTCGAAAATTTTCTATTTTTCGAGTAATAAAAATAAATACACATACTTGCTGGTTGACAACAGCACGACAAGTCGACCATCATACGGTAATTCATCTTAGTCTGCATATAATCTTGTGCGTCAATTCTATGTTTAATAACGTATGATATGTTCACATATTCTATATGATTGGATGTAGGCTAGGTATAAGAATCAATTTTCATTCTGCCTATATAAGACGTCTGGAGCTAAGGATGGACATCTGGGAATTGCCGAGACAAGTTCATTGACTTTACATTTTATAAGACGTTTGATGATGAAGTCAGACGTCTGATAAAGATCGGCCAGTGCTTATCCATTGTTCTAACCACTCGCAGTCTTCACGAGTGGTTAGAGAAGCTACGCCGGAAGGAAACAAATGAGAGTTTTTAAAAAGGCACCGCTGGCCATCCGTAAAAAGATCTCCTTCCCCCTTGCAGGGCTCTTCTCCTTGGCCGCCACCGTGGATCTTTGCCTGCACCGTGAACCCAAAGCATGCACCGTGGATCAATGCAAACTCCATCGCCTCTCTGCTTTCATTCACCTTCACTTTCGTGCGCACGGTGACAGCATGCATACCCCCCTCGCCAGCAACCACGCACGCGCCTCAGCCACCTCGCCATCAGCCTTGCACCGTGCACCAGGCCTCACGCAACCACAAGCCCTTGGCCGCACGCCCTTGCGCACTCATCTCCAACCCCAGCAGCCTCCTCCTCTTCCTCTTCTTCTTCATCAACGACCAACAAAGAAGGAACCCACTAGTCACCGCACGATCATGCGCGCACAGCCACAATGCAAGCACAGCAGCCATCACGCCACAGCCTTGCAGCCCCGCGTGCCCTCGTCCTCACGCAGCAGCCCCTCATGCATGTGCGGCAGCTCTTGCACAGCGCGTAATCCAGTAGGCCTCTCCTCTCCTTCTCCGTCAACTGACAGAAGGAGAGGAACCCAACAAACCACCTTCATCCCCCACACGTAGCCCACACGTCCGGCTCCCGTTCGCCATGCCATCGACTCCTACGGACTCACCTCACCCTCACGAACTCGGCCACACCCTCAGACGCGGCAACCGCAGCCCACGCACGCCGGTGGGCCGTCATCATCGTCAATGGGTTCCTCATCTCTAACGACCATCCCCGGTCACCATTCATTGATCCACGACCATCATCGTGCTCCCCTCGTCGTAGCAGACCTTCCTCAAGTTTCTCGCCTCCAGCCGTCGCTCCACGAGCACGCCACCGAGTAAGGGGAGACTCCCTTGTTTTGCTACAGGAAGTGTCTAATTAATAATTACATTTTCGTGCCATTGTCAAGACTCATTTTTGGATTTTATTTGGTTATTAATTAAGGTAAAATTGCAACGATGCACTTACATTTTCTCTAATTGACTTAACTTATGTTATGTGCATCATTTCACATTGAATTTGGATTAAGATTTACATAATTTCTCTCTAGTATATGTGCAATTGGAAATTACATAGATTGATCACATATTTATTGAATATTTTATTGAGGAAAAATTACACATATAACCTTACATTCTAGAGTTATTGTGTGTCTTCTTCTTGTCATCACGTTTCATGTCAGATTTGACCACGGATTTCGCACTCGATTGGACGAATGTAAAAGAAAAATCTTCATGAATTTATTGATCTGTTCCTCCCTGTGGATACGACATCCTAACTTTTCATGGTTAATTTTATTAAAATATTTTTGTTCGGGATTTTCCACCACGCGATTTCACTGCGACGACATATTTTTCTGATACAACATTATTTCTACCAAGCGAAAATCCCCAACCACTGCTTCACATTATCCAAATATAAAGGAGTGTAAAAAGTATGCCTCATGAATATAGTTACTGAATAGGTCACACTCAAGCATGGTTAGAGCTTAATCATAAGTATGAGAGGAGGAAGATTAAAAGAAAGTTTGGAGAGGACTAAGTGAAGAGAGTTGAGGGGAGTTTTTGCTCTAATGACTAGGAAGGTGAAAAAAAAATGTCAGGAGCATCTTTTGAGGGGAGATGACTATAAGAGGTGATGATAACCTTATCATAAGCCCTAACTAGCACAATCTAACCCAGATATGTGAGGAAAAGCTCCTACATAACCCAAAGAAAGGCTTAACTCAGAGAATTTTGAGTTTAAGAAGAAAATAAATCATAAGGGGTAAAACTGCAATTTCACCAATGCAGTTGGAAAATAGGGTAATGAAGGGTCCAAACACAGGTCAAACAAGACTAATAAGAAGAAAAGTGGGATGATCTGATCTAAAAAGGGTTATAGCAACTTCAAGAAATTAAATGACATTCTGTAACCCTAAAACAAATCCATTTCAATTCATGAGGTTCGAGGTAGGATAAAAATAAACTAAATCCTCTAAAATTTATATAAAAATAATCTCTAGGATTTAGAACCTTCAATTTGGCCTTAGAAACCTATTTTGACCTAAAAAGAGAACTATGCCCAATTAATTACTTAATTTGAGTTTTTACGCAAATTGGCTAGTCAAACTTGGTCCAACCTAGAATTAAAATTCACCATTAAAATTCTTAAGTTCAGATTAGTCTTGAATAAAAACTTGAGCCTAAAAGGAGACCTCCTTTGCCGACTTTACAATTTGGTCATCTTCATTTACTTTTTGACCCTCATCTTTCGAAACACTTGCACTTTGGCCCCCATATTTTCATCATTCTTTGCAGAACGGTCCCTCCTGCAAACTCTGCATGGCACCATGCTCCGGCGACCTTGCGCGGAGCATGGTGCCGCGTAGAGAGGGGTTACCGCCCTGCAAAGCAGAAGTGGGGTTCCCTGAGACATCCTCTGTCGCAGGGACCCGGCCATGCTCTCTACGACCCCCATACCTTCCGTGCGAATGCACGGAAGGTATGGGTGTCCCTTCCGGCCATGCTTCGATGAGGCTGGCACGTCGCCAGCCGGCTCCTCCCTTTGCACTGACCCCTTTATAAGGACCAGCACCCCCTGCCGGTTCGAGCAAGCTCTTCTTTGACGTAGAACACCCCCCCACTTCATCCCTTCCTCCTCCGTCAGAAGGCCCGCAGCTTCCGGTGACTTCCTCCTCGTCGCCCTGCCACCTTACCTGCAGTAGGGTTCTCGTTGCCCTCTCGTTTGCGCTGGGCTATACCCGCCGGCACCCGCCACCTGCTTCCTCGTCGTTGCACTCCTCCTCCAGGGCCCCTTCTTCCCCAGATCCGGTAGATACGAGCCAGCGACTCTGCCCTCCCCCCTTCATCCAAAACCTAGGTAAATAGCTTCCTCTCCTCCCTTACATTTTCCCTCTCTCAATTTACCTTTCTGCTCCAACGCACGCGAATTCCACCTCCACCTGCTCCGTCTCCGACCACCTTCTCCAACGAGCCCATCACACCTCCACAGACCCCCTCACCACTCGCCGACTACCCCAGAAGCTTCCCCTCACTCCACTCAACAGATTCCCCCTTCCCAATCACTGCCAAACGCCTCCCGACCACCCCCCGAACAAACCCATCTCTCCAGCCACAGTCTGACCTAGGGCTACCTCCATACGCGGCCTCAAGCCTCACCACCACCCGCACTGCCTTCGCCGCACTCCAGCGCCGAGAGGCCGTATTCTTGTTTTCAGGTCGAAGCCCCTTCGCCGCCATTACCGAGCTGCTGCAGCTCCTTCACCTACAGCTACAGGTGCTCTTCCGCCCAGGTGCACACCCCAGGATGCACGGGGTGCCTCTGCGAAGCATCCCAGGTCTGCAGCTGAGGCGAAGGCCTCGCATGCTGCTGCAATTGCCTGCAGCTTCCTCAGCTGCAGGCGCCAATTTGGGAGGTGGGATTTTAGTCTCACCTCGGAAGTGCATGGCTAAGCACCCGCACTTAAATTAGAAAAGTGTTTAAGGCTATTCGCCTTCGAACACAGGGGTTAGGTCCCTCCCGCACGCACTCACGCCCCGCAGGTCTGGGCCGGATCCGATTACCCAAACCGCACACTCCTCGCCCACCACCGCACGCCGGTGGGCCTGGTCCCGGGCGCGATACCTGCACCCGATTACCCAGCTCTGGGAGAGCAATCCTAAGAGAGTAATCTGAGAAAGAGAGAGATGCGGGGAAGGGTAGGGGTAGGTTTTGCTTTCTAATCCTTGTGTGAGCGTGCAGGAGAAGGAAGGAAGGAAAGAAGGAAGTCGACCGAAGCCTCAGCCGCTCAGGACAGCAGAACAAGAAGAAACGAAGGAGAGAAACAGAAGAGAAGAAGGAAGGCACTGTAGCAAACCTACAGTTAAGTCGTCTGACCACTGCACCAAACGTCGGATGAGCAGCGGCCAGAACAGGGAAAAGAGAAAGAAGAAAGAAGACTGAAGCCGCAAGCAAGGGAAGAAAGAAAAAGAGAAGAAGAAGGTTGAAGAAGAAGAAGTCAGAGAAGAAGAAGAAGATTATCACAGCCACAGAAGAAGAAAAGAAAAGAAAGAAGAGAGGAAGACTCTGCAAGAAGAGAAGGCTTAGTTAGCTGAAAGAAGGAGAAGAAAGAAAAGGAGGAGAGAAGAAGAAGAGCCAAGACAGACTCTCTCTCTCTCTCTCATTTTTGTAACCTAACAGAGAACTTTTATATTTCTAGAATTCCAGTAGCTCCCTAAGTTCGACCTCGGAAAAACTATTTCCGAGTAAAAAAAATTTTGTAATGGTAATCTGGTAGCCGACTTATTACATACTATAACGACTGTAATTTAAAGTGTAATAAACAAGCTGACCGGATCCCCGACCAAGAGGTCACACTTAGCAACACATACTTATATGTTACAAAACATTTCCTTTCCCAAATATTATCATACACATCCACTTGCGAAATCCCCACTGTATATTTTCATCTACTTCCAATCAAACACCCTGTTGTTGAATTGCCCTCCCTCCTCATCCTTCCCTCCCACTCTACATATAAATTCTAGTAAGTAGGGTTTTCCGCCCCATCAACATCTCCAATAGCTGACGCCATCCACTACCCTGTCTAGTTCCTCTGCCACCCCGTCTTGCTCTGCCACCAAAGCCATCGCCATGGGGCGTCTGCACTCTCATGGTAAGGGTGTATCAAGCTCTGCGATTCCCTACAAGCGAACTCCCCCGAGTTGGGAGAATAAGTGCATACGCTTCATGGTGATGGAGTTAGAGTGAGTAGTGATGGCATGGGAGTGAATAATCATAGTGATATGACTAGCGATGGGGAAAGGGCAAAAAACCCTAATTATGCATATTTATATGGGGGGAGGAGGAGGGAGAGGGATTGAACAACATGACGTTGGATCGGGAGGGATTAGAATGTGCGGTGTGGATTCCTTTCTAATTACGCATATTTACATGGGAGGAGAAACGAGAGTGATTGAATAGCAGGACGTTGAATCGGGAGGAGTTACAATGTGCGGTGTGGATTCCTTAAGAGAATAAGTGTGCATCATCTTTTTTGTGGGACGTAGGCTTTGTGGTTTGGTAAATTCTAGTAAGTAGGGTTCTCAGCCCTTCCTCATCTCCTATCGCCTACATCGTATATTAACTGGCTTCTACCATTGATGAGCGTGATTTCGTACGCGAAAAAATTTAAGTTAGAAAACTCATTGTCGTAGTGCGTAGAAATCCGCTACCAAATAAAATTTATAATCGAAACTCAAGGTGAGTCTCGGGTCGAGCACGGGGAGGTGAACGTTTGGTTTTGAAATCCATGCTTCAGTTTATTTCTTTTTTTGCTTTTATCTTTTGTAATTTTTTTTGTATTTTTATAAGACAAGAGATTAGGTCGAAATAATTTCGATCTAATCTACTTTCAAAGAGAGAGAGAAAAATAATCACATATATATCTAAACAAGTGTTTGCTATAGATAAGAAAATGGAAAACTATATTACAAAAGCAATAAAGATAGAGAGAGGTGAGAAGAGTCCCCCTCGACGGTCACTTGGAAGATGACTCGCTCTGACATCGCCTGAATGAAGGTGGTGGGAAGCTGGAGGAAGGTGGACGAGGCAGGATGGCGTCACGGCGAGAATCTTCTTCCAGAAGTTGGTGAAAGGACGACCACGGGACAACAAATGTTGGTTTTCTACTCTAGAGGAGTATCTCGGGCTTGGGACAATCTCTTTCTAGAGCCTTGGAGGTGGTGAGGGAGAGAAAGGAAGAGATGAATGAAACGACTCATCACCTTTTGTCATTTAAGACGTCTGAGAAGTTCACCAGACGTCTATCCAGACGTCTGGAAAGATCAGTGGATGTCTGAAAATACTTTTTCTTCAGTGCGTACCGTACGAACGTCATGTCTTCTCCCTCACCCGTGCCTCACCGCACCTTCCCCTACGACGCCACTCCGCACCATCCCTCACCATCTCGTCCCCCTGACGTCCTCTCCCTTTATAACCTCTCCTCCTCTTCGTCGCACACCCCGTAGCAAGACGAGAGAGAGCAAAGAGCAGAGTAAGGGCGAGAGCGAGTGAGAGCAGGAAGCCAGAGCAAGTCTGAGCAGAGAGTGGAGGGTGATGCGTCATTCTGCTGCAGTGCCTGTAGGCATGGGAAGCCAGAGAGGTTCCGCGAAAGTCATTTTTCCGCGGAATCAGACTACTGGAGCGACACCCAAACGTCTTACCGGACGTCCAAAGGTAGAGTAAGACGTCTGGTAGAGATCTACTTTCCTTATTTTCTCTCTGCCAAAGTCTTGACAATGTACGTATATGTGTCAGAGGTTGGAAGGCGGATCGCGGTAGTTTCAGACGTCCGGGAGCACCTCCAGACGTCTGACAGAACCCTTGGATGTCGGCACTGAGTTCCAGAAGCCTGATAAAGGAACACCGACAGAGGTATCCCTGAGAACTGTTTTAAGACGTCTGGGACCTTTCCCAGACGTCTAATTTCTATTTGACCACGCGTTTTTGGGCCCATGAAAGCCCCTAATGTTATCCATTTTCCGCAAACAAAACGTCTCTGTTTTCCATACAAGTTTCTCTGTGTAATTATACCTTATTTGTATCATTCTGAACCTTTTGGCCTATTGATCTATGTTTTAGGTCTCCAGTCCGTCGGGTGTACGAGACCTACGGAGACGTCGGGAGCTACTGTACGAGCCCCCATTCTACTCGGTTACCCAGGTAGAGTGGTTATAACCATAAATCTCTAAATTAATACATGCAAGTAAGTAATCCTAGGACTTGAGATGAACCCTAGGAAGAAGTAGGGTTCTAGAATATATTCTTGAACCCTAGGTCATGGCATGAACACTAGGGCTAGAGGAAAATACACATGAATGATTGAGTAATCAAAAGCTGCCTGTGTTATCTAAAATGGACCCATACTGTGATAAGATTGGAAACTGAACTACTTGTTCCGTACATTCCAACCCGGATGTGGAAAAAAAAAACTCATGTACGAACCCTACGGGGAATGTAGACAAGAATACCGTAATACGGAGAATCGGATGGTTCTGGAATATGCTGCCCATGGGCAACTGTTAAGGGAAGTAAGCTGACCTTTGTGTACATGGTACCGAAGAGAGCAACTATCCCTTGTAGTGTAGAGGGGAGCTTGCCGCCCTTGGGTTGAGACCCGGGGTGCGTTTGGCCACTCTACGTCGACTCTTGCTAGCCCTCGTGTACGTAGTACCGAGGTGAGCTACTTAGTGTAGGAGGGAGCTAGCCACCCCAGGGGGCCTGAGGCTAGGTATGGCCACCCTACACCGACTCTTGTTAGCCCGTTGGGAAAACTAGGATAGTTGGACGAGGGTACACGGACTGAGGAGGGGTGAGACCCCTGTTCTGTTCTTAGAGGGCAAGGCCCTATATTGTTCCGCACTGTACGTTGGGGTGTACCCACTAGCGGAAGCGACTGACCGCGTGCCAGTGCAGGGTAGCTACCTACGCACTTATCACATGTGCCCTAGTTACCACTACATCACGACCGTGACCTCGAGGTGGTAGACCGAGTGTAGGACTACCACGGAGGGACTCCCCCGACCAGGAGAGTGCCACGTGGGCATCCTACATCACGGGAAGTTACAAGCAAAATCGTTCCTGTAGGGAACAAGAAGATTAATTAATGTAATGAATCCTGATTAGAGATCTCTACGCACTAACATGTATAATATAATTGGAAACGGAAAATTTTTGTTAAACTACTTGTTAAATGCATGTTACTTCTTAACCACCACTCTACTCAGCGTTAGCTAACTCCAGTTAAATAGTTTTGTACAGGTAAGGGATTTGAGCAGCCCAAGCTACCAGCTGCTGAAGACGCTGAGCCTAGTCGAGCCTAACTTTAGTTCTACTATTTGGTGTAGTGAGTTTTCATAGCCTTGTTTCTGCTATATGTACTCATTTTTGTTGTGATGGTTGTATCTTGACATATAATATTACTGTCCCTTTCCCCCTGTTAATGTTAATTTCTTTCTCCTTAGCTACTGTACTTGTGTGATTGTGGTTTGTTAAATGATATTTGGTTATTTCTTGTTGGACGACTGGGTCTTGGGATTAGTCGAGGCAAGCCGGTCTCGGGTCCTGTAGGGATCTGGGATCGGGTCGTGACAAGATGTATCAAAGTAAGGTTGTCCCGAGAAATGAACCAAGTAGTTCAAAAACATCACACTTGCACATGTAACTAAGAGAGCCATCATAACGTTTTCTCTTGATTATTGTTTCTGAGTCTTACGTCTTCTCTTTAGTCAAACAGTCACTGATAATCCCGTTCCTCCTCGATCTCTGTGTAGGGGATGCCTCTCCAGGGAGCTCTTGAGGTGGACTGCGGACGTGGTCGTAGCCGAGGGTGTGGTCGTAGGGGAGGACGAGCAATGGCCGAGCTTAGAGAAGAAGAAATAGGAGGGGGAGCTCGGTTCCTGGATGAAGAGAAGCAGCGTAGGCTGAGGGAGCTTTATCACTCCTTGGCGCGTGAGAGGATGGTCAGTCATTGCGCGCAACGACCAATCGAAGTTCGTGACCAGTGGACGCGGTGGTGGGAGGTGGAGGTGTTGATGGAAGGGGCGTATTTGCAAGGAAATCAAAGGTTAAGGGAGTATTTGTAAAGAAATTGAGAATTAAATGCCAAATTGCAAACTTGGCCAAGATGAAGTCCAAATGAGTCAAAATTTTCATGGTAACCTAATTTGGACATAAGAAATTTAATGGTGACTTTAATTTTTGTCTTTGATAATGTTTGTATTGTCAATCTATGATTTGCCTCAAAATATACTAAATACCTACCAACATTTCTATTTTAGATCGAAATGAGTTTCGATTATCAAATTGACTATTCTAAATCTTATAAAATATTTTTAAATAATTTTTAGAATATTTATACTACATTTATTTCCATCAAAACTATTTTAATTGAAGTGGAGTCGAAATTAGCCATTTTAATTAAGGATTATCACTCAATTTGAATGAAAATACTAAATTACTTAGTATCAACCTACTTTTAAGAAATTTAAGCTCAATTGACTTTTGATTAATCATGATTCATCCCTTACCATTCGACATTTATAATTATTCATGAAAATTTTAAAATTAATCCTTATTTTTATCAATTCCTCTCTCTTTAGACCTGATTGAGTTATACCCTTTTAATGTACTAATTAGGTGAATTTAACCTTAGAACTTAGCCAAATTAGGTTAGATACATTGGATGATGGAGATGCCATCACCATCCGCCCTGGCATTACCGCTACCCCATCTAGCTTCGCCGATACCCCGTCTCAACCTCTAAAGCCGCATCTATGGGGCGTATGCACTCTCTTGCGATAAGGGTATCTTGAGCTTTGCGATCCCCTGTAACTGGACTCCCCCAAGTTAGCTCAAGATCTCCGCTCAAGGCGTGAGCTTTCGATTCACATCTCTCTCCCTTCTCTCAATGAGATCTCTCTCTGATGTAAGTCATTAGTTTGTGGTGTTCGGTGGGGGGTCACAGGTGGAGGAGAGCATCTACAAGTTTGCCAAGAAGGGCCTCACTCCTTCTTAGATAGGTGTCATCCCTAGGGACTCCAACGGGATCACTTAAGTCAAGAGCGTAACCGATAGCAAGATCCTTAGGATGCTAAAGGCTCATGATAACTAGCAAGTCTCTACGTCATACTTAGCATCACCTCCATTGTTATGATTTTAGTTCTCCTTTGTTACTTGGATGCACAACAAAAGATGTGGAAAAGCAAGAAAAAAGTCAAATAGTTCAATGAGGCAAAAGAAAATAAGGTAACAAAAGTAAATGATAACTATTTACACATTACACCCTTTCCACTTGTATAAATAAGGATAATACATTGACTTCTTTTTATATAACATCCTTACCCAAAGTTTAATGTGTGATGAGCACCTCATCATGAACCCTAACTAGCACTTGTTGACCTAAATAATTGAATAAAAGATCCTACAAAACCAAAGGGTCGACCTAAATCTAAGAATTACAAATCTGAGAATAAAATAATTCATAAGGGGTAAAACTGTAATTTTACCATTGTAGTGCATAAACGAGATTTCTAAGGGTCTAGGCACAAGTCAAATGGACTTAATAAGAGAAAAAGTGGAATGATTTGATCAGGAAAGGGTTATGACGACATCTGGGAATTAAATGACATTCTGTAACCCTAAAACAAACCTACTTTAATTCACGAAGTTTTAGGTAAGATAAAAATCAATTAAACTCTCTAAAATTCATAAAAAAATATTCCCTAGGGTTTAGAACATTCAATTTGGTCATTGGAACCTATCTTGACCTAAATTGAGAACAATACCCAATTTATGACCTAATTTGAGTTTTTATGCAAAATGTCTAGTCAAACTTAGTCAAACCTAAAATCCAACCTCAATATTGGATTCCTTAGGTCCAAATTAGGTTTATACCAAAATTTGGACCTAAGGGTAGGTCGCCTTGACCCACTTTACAAAACGGTCCTCAACAATTACTTTTTGACCCTTAACTTTTTAACTTTTGCACAGACCCCCCTACCTTTCTCGCCTCTTTCTTCAAAAGGGTCCCTCTGCCCCCGCACTGCGCAGGCCATACCTCTGATGACTTTTCGCGGAGGATGGCACTACACAGACCTGGGGAGCCGGCCCCAGATTTGAAAGGACTCCTTGCGTTGTCCTCTTCTGCATGGGCCAGCTCCCATGCCCTGCCGGCCACCATACCTCTCGTGCGAACGCTCGAGAGGTATGGGTCTTTTTCCAGCCATGTCTCCGGCGAGGAGCCCACGTCTCCTCGTGTTTCCCTCTCGGCCAGCCCCTATTTAAGGAACGACAGCCTCTGCTGCTTCCGTCGAGCTTGTTTTGGCTAAGGAAATCCTTCAATCTTCGTCTCCTCCTCCGGCCATTCGCCCGCAGGCTTCGGCGACCCTCCTCCTCCGCTCTCGTTGCCCTGCCACCATACCAGTGGCAGGGTTACCTTCGCCGTCGTCCACGGTGCCTGGCCGTACCAGCAGGCACCCTCCAGCACCTCTTCCTCGTCGCCATCTTCTTCCCTGGACACTGTCTTCTCCGGCGACGGTAGCACAGTCGCTCGCCGCCTCCTCCCCCTAGGTAACAACTATTTCCCTTTTTTTCCTTTCTTCATTTCCCCCTTAGCTATTTCCTAAATCACTCACTGCCACACGACAACCACCATCATCTTCTCCACCTCTAGTAGACCACCGGCGAGGTGCAGCCACCGCGTCACACCTCCACACGCCTCGCCAAACACCCTACGAGCTCCGCCATGACTCACTGATCACAGCTCCCTTCTCCATTCACTGCCACACACTCCCGACACGCCCCCCAAACAAACCCACCTGCACAGCCACAGGGCGACCTGGGCACGCACGCCTAGGTCACCCCGTGGCCAGTTGACCCCTTCTTCACCTTTGCCATGATACGGTGAAGGTTTTCCCGTAGTCTGACAAGGGCGCAAGGCCATTTTCGTGTCTTGCAGATCCTAGCCTCATCCACCATTAACGACCGCAAGCAGCTTGCTTGCTTCAGTGCTCTAGGCCACGACAGTCCCAAGTCTCTGCCTCAGGTTGCGCGGAAGACACCCGCGCACGCTTCGGGGCTGTCAATTGGCGTCAAAGGCAGCAACAGCTGCTGTGATCAGGGAAGCCTTCTGCTGCGGGCGCACGCACGGAAGCAGGTGGGACTTTAGTCCCACCTTGGAAGTTTGCGGTAGGTGCCCGCGCTTAAATTGAATTTGTGTTTTAGGCTTATCACCTCGAAACACACTGGGGTGAGGTCCCTCGCCCCCCGCCACGCCTCGTCCACGACACTTCCCCCGTGGACCTGGCACCCGGATCCGACTGACCTTACGTGTGCACACCTCGCGCACCACCCACGCCGGTGCGCCTAGTCCCGGGCGCGTCACCCAACCCGCATACCCAGTTAAGGCCTTGGGAGAGCAAACCCAGGAGTGAATTAGAGAGAGAGAGACGTGGGGAGGGTAGGGATTAGGTTTTGCCTAACCGTGCACTGTGTAGGAAAGCAGGAGAAGAAGGAGGAGGAAGGAGTGCAGCAGCGAGAAGAAGAAGAGAAGGAGAAAGAAGGAAGAAGAAGAAGTTAGGAAAGAAGGACTTGCACAGCAAAGGAGGAAGATGAAGGCAGCATTGTAGCTACAGAGAGGCTGAGGCGAAGAAAGAAAGAAAAAAGGACTCGGCGCAGCAAAGAAGAAGAAGAGAAAAGAGAGAGTAGAGGCACAAGACAGAAAGAAAGGAAGAAAAAGAAGAAGGAGGTGCAGCTCAATAAAGAAGAAGAAGAAGCCAAGAGGAAGAAGAAGATCCAGCAGCAGCGGCAGCTGGAAAGAAGAGGCAAAACCTGTAGCAAGTGGAGTTTAAGTCGTCTGACCCTTGGAGTCAGACGTCTGAAAAGAGAAAGAGAGAAGTAGACAAAAAGGAGAAAGGGAGAACAGAAGAATCAATTTTCCTTTCTTCTTTTGTAAAATAGTATATATATTGTAAATTGGGATTTTGTACGCTTCTAGAATCAAGTGTTGCTCACTGAGTTTGACCTCGGAGATTTTCTATTTTTGAGTAATAAAATACAAACAAAACTGATCGATCCTAAGCCGTAACCAATGTGCAACATTCTTTTGGTACATGTTTTCTCTTTCTTGGGGAACATTAACAAATTATTTCTAGATTTTAATGGTTATAATTTAAATGAAACACATAAAATCACAAATCTAAATATTATCAAATTTAGTATATGTCTTCATCCATTTAATAAATAAGAAACATCGAGTGACCTTTCTCCTCTTGATTCTTTCTATACTTTTATTCCTTCTAAATCAATTTCTTTTTTTTTCTCATTTTTATTTTCCTTAATAATTTCTTTCCGTTTGGACCCTTATTTGGATACATATTAATTGATTAGTTTATATCCAAATGCTGCATATCTTACACATGTTTTTGGATAGATCTTGGATCTATTTATACTAACCTTAAAGAAAATTTGATTATATTGACTTATAAGGTTAGGGTGTAACACTAAGCAATTTTAAAATGGCTTGACATTAAGAAAGTTGTTCACTCCTGAGAACAATTAGGTCTCATTTAGTAAGCTAAATGAGTTTGTGAAATAAGTAGAGGAATAGTGAAAAAGTGAAATAAAATAGTGAAACAAGTGAGTTAACCAATTTGAGTATTTTAGTGGATTAAAGTTATTTTAAAGAGAGAGCAAATAACTTTACCCTATATTAAGTGAGACCTAATTCAATGCAAGTGTGGGTCGGATTAAGTATTTAACTCAATATAACTAATGCAAAAGAATGAAAAGGTAAGAGAGAAGAAAAGGCCTAATATGTCTTCCTACAAAGAAAGTGCCTTACTAGGAGGCATTACTTTTAATAAAAAAAAAGTGCAGGGTCATCATTTAGAGGGTGTCGCTTATGATATAAGGAGACGTAAAAGGATGAGTTAAAGAAAAATATAAAAATATATTTAAAATTTTTAAATTTACTTATACTTTATTAATATCAATAAAAAATTATAAATAAAAATGGTAAATTATTATACCTCATCACAAGTATTACAATGCTATTCCCATACGATCATTTGTTGAGTACGATAAGAAAAAAAAAATGATGATAAACATTGTGCATGAGAGAAATTATCAAACGTAAACCCACCCTATCCAACGTCCATCCTTCAATCTCTCTCCCTCCTCTTCCCCTCAGACAACAGTACATATAAATTCTGGTAAGTAGGGTTTTCGTCTCCTTCCTCATCTCCCGTCGCCTGCGCCGCCCGCCCTCACGCAGCCGCTACCCCGTCTAGCTCCGCCACCACCCCGTCTCTGCATCCAAAGCGGCGGCCATGGGGCGTATGCACTCTTGCGGTAAGGGTATCTCCAGCTCCGCGATCCCCTATAAGCGGACTCCCCCGAGTTGGCTCAAGATCTCCGCTCAAGACGTGAGCTTTCGATTCACATCTCTTTCCCTTCTCTCCTCAATGAGATCTCTCTACGATGTAAGTCATTAGTTCGTGGTGTTCGGTGGGGGTTTACAGGTGGAGGAGAGCATCTGCAAGTTCGCCAAGAAGGGCCTCACTCCTTCTCAGATAGGTGTCATCCTCAGGGACTCCCACGGGATCGCTCAGGTCAAGAGCGTGACCGGTAGCAAGATCCTTAGGATGTTAAAGGCTCACGGTAACTCCCCCAAAGATTGGAACTTGTCATGATTTAGCGGTGGAAAGATTGGATTTTTATGGGTTTTGATGGTGTAGGTCTGGCTCCGGAGATACCGGAGGATCTGTACCATCTGATAAAGAAGGCCGTGGCGATGAGGAAGCACCTGGAGAGGAACAGGAAGGATAGGGATTCCAAGTTCAGGCTCATCCTCGTGGAGAGCAGGATCCACCGCCTCGCGCGCTACTACAAGAGGACCAAGAAGCTCCCTCCCGTCTGGAAGTAGTGAGTGTTGTCTATTTTGTTTTTTTTCTTTTCTTTCCTGCGCATAGTTGTTCGGCATATTTGGAGGTTGTGTGTTACTCCGTAAGGATATAGACTTAGATGATGAACATTGAAGAGTATTAGGATGGATGAAGAGATGCAATCTGCTGTGAAATGGATAGGTCGTGACCTCTAAACCAGATACAAAAAATGAACATTGATTAATGCACTCCCACAATGATTTGATGGCTGAAAGGACATTATGGTTGGATGTCTTGGGGAGGGGGATCAAACTGCTATGATTTGGCTATAGGGCGCAAATGATTACAAAGATCTCTCTTTTGCAATGCATAAGAATGGAAATCCCATGACTAGCTTGATTAATCAGAAGCAAGGGCATGCGCCTTAAACAAATCTCTCTTAGGATTCTTGGTAACAATCACTGATGATATGGCAAGGAGTCAGAAGTTACATGTCTTTAGGAGAATTTGATGGCTGCTTGATCCTTCTGCAAGATTTATGATGTGTTAAGACCATTGGAGGAAGCATTTTCTTGACTTTTAGAAGT
Source organism: Thalassia testudinum (assembly GCA_037157565.1). Taxonomy (NCBI): domain Eukaryota; kingdom Viridiplantae; phylum Streptophyta; class Magnoliopsida; order Alismatales; family Hydrocharitaceae; genus Thalassia; species Thalassia testudinum. The sequence goes on from JAZHRO010000013.1 coordinate 22,334,347, forward strand.
ATGCTGATGTGGAAGCCTTGTAGTTGAGCTGACATTAAAAGATCTGTCAAGATGAACCCTTCTTAAAGCAATGAGAGGTTCTTTTCCCCTTGACTTTGTAGAGAGGAAGATTGATTTTGCCCTTGTTGGTTGTGACAGTTGACAAATTGGTTATGGTATACGTAATATGTAAAAATTAGGCCCCTTAAAGAAAATGTAAAAATTAGAAATTTGGATTTTTAAGTTTGCATGTTGACCATTGACTCATTACCCAGGCAAGCTGAACTTTCCCTTTTTATGAAATGGGCACTCAATTAAGTGGGCTATTCTTGGACAGTTTAACCTTTCCATCATAATGGAATCAATGCTCAGTAACATTGGCCCTTAGGTTGTGCAATCTTACTATTATCTTATTTTGATGATGGTACCTTTGGGTGCTCCTATTGAGAGGATATTTAGTAATGTCTGTTGGGTCCATTCTCTTTATGGATGGAGCTTTTTTTTTATTATTATTATAAGTTTCTTTGTGGGGCTAATTCATAGTTTCCCTAAAATGCAGAAGGGCACTCAGTAGGAGGCATATCTCAGTGCCTCAGGCTTCATCTTTTTAAGGGTCCATTTTTAAGGACGGTCTTCTGCTAAGAGTTTCCCTGTTATAACTTTCCATGTCTTATGGTGCTGAGACAATTTAGTGCATGATAGTTGATGGTACTGCATATTTATGCTGCAATTCTTGTGATGATGAAAAAAATGGGAGCATATAATGATATATGTTTGTTAGCACTAAAGATGGTATAAATTTTGTGATTGTTTTTGCCAAGCTCGTGAAAGAGCTATTGTGGTTTACGGAAGCTTGTGCAAATCTTCTATGTCAGAGCTCCTTATCTCATGTCGAGTATGAAGATCCCTGTCAGTTGTTACCATACTTTTGATGCAATAATTGAGCTTATGGATCACATAGGGATTGATTTTTAGGAACTGGCAGAGGTTCAAATCCCAACGTTCTCCTCTTTCGGCTGAAGATGCTACTACTTATGGATATAAGGTAGACTTTTTTTTTTTTTTGAAATAGTATAAGGTAGACTTTTAACAGGGATATCAACCTGCATTATAAGGTGGGTCGTCTGTAGGCTGAGTACTTACATGGAAAGTCATGGCTGGGAAGGATGTTTGGTTGACATGCTTCGAGCTGCAGTGTTTCACAGGGTTTGAGCCTATCAAAGATAAGGCTTGTTGGTACCACCTAATCTTCTATTGATGTGTGTGCAATCTTTTATACTTGAAGGCTGTGGTTTTGGATGCAGGATTGTGCAGGGGTTTTGTCCTACGTGGTGGATTAGAATTGATAGAGGATGAGTAGTGACATGGGTTTGGTGGGCTTTGCAAGAAAAATCATCTTAGACCTCTACTTACAACACATCAATTCACAAATCACATCCAACCACTACTTAACCCTCCAATTAAACAATAATAAAAATTACTCAATATATAATATAAAGCAAGTAAACTACAATCCTCTCTTAACATACTCCCAATACAAATATAAAAAAATAACTTACAATATATTAACTCAGCTATCATATTTAACGCACCGCTTATTCCACCATCTTCATAACACTTCTTAAACTTTATCATGAGCTAAACTCAATTTCACAAACACCCATGCGAATGTGCCTGAAATGTAGTTGTTTGATTAAATTGCTAAAATTCCTTGACCTGGTAATATTGTATTTTGTCTGGTCTTTTGGCACATGCTTGACTTCGTTACTGTAAATGTGGTCATTATTGCAGTTTTCTTTTTTGATACTTTTGTAAGGACCGAGGAGAAAATGTTAGTATGAAGTTGAGGTGTGTTGCAGTAGACTTTGTTAGGGGTTAGACTTCATAGGAATAAGTATTCTATGGTATATTGGAGGATAAACTGAGCCATAATGCTTATTTATATGGATTGTCTATATAATCGGCAAAATCTGTGGACTGAAGCAATTATTAGCTATGGTTACTTGTGTTAGTCGAGCCATAGGGTCAATTTATTGCAGAGATGGTGTTATCATTTGATGTGAAGCAGCACTGTTGGAGAAGAAACTGTTGCTATCTTAGCAGTAGTCATTATTGCTGTTGGAGGGTCTAAATGGGATCCTTTTTCATTTGTTTTTGGTATGTGTGTGTGGGGAGGGGGAGTTTGTAGGGGAAACTGGGATAGCAGATAAAGCTGGAGGAAGGTATTGATGGTAGAAAGGGAGTTTTTCCATCAGCATCAGGAACTTGGGAAAAGGAACGCAGTAACTGTAGGTGTTTGGAAGTGTTGAGGGATCGTGGGGATGACATTGCTGGTATTAGAAGCAAGGAACCTTGTGTATGTGCATGCATCCTTGTGTGTTTTCATTTTTTCACGGAAAGTGGGGGGTGGGAAGGGTGAGGTGGGAGAGACCTTCATGATCAGCTCTGTTTTTGATGGAGTAGACATCTTTTTGATACCCTTTTACCACTAATGCCTTTAATATGGTGCTTATATTTATGCTCTGTTGAATGAATATGAAATAGGGTGTGCTTTTTCTGCTACATGTTCTGTTTCTTTCCCTGTGGTGTCTTGTTGATCTTATGAGTTACGGTGTTTGTAGTTTAGAAAGCAAAGTAAATGTGTAAGATATTTTGGTGCAATTGCTGAATACAGTTTACCTTTGTTAAAGCCTGATCTGAACTTTATGATAGCGTATTTTTTTGTGATGTCTTATAGAACACTGACAAAGGAAATATGTGTAACATGTTTTAATGTAATTGCTGTATGATGTTTATTTTTGTTAAAGCCTGATTTAAACTTTATGATAGCTCATTTTCGTACTTTACGATAGCTTGCTTTTTGTGATGTCCTATAGAGCATTGGCAAGATCTCCCAATAAAATAAACAATTGTGTATATATTTATATATGTATGCCTGATCTTTGCTAATTTTGGTCATGGATTATTCAATCATATTATGAAATGAATTGTTGGTATTAGAAGTGGGTCTTGATTTATGGATACAAGTATCTGTCTAATGATTTGTACTATTCAATGTTACTTATTTTTGTGTACATTATATTTTTAATTGAAATGCTTGCAAACACCTTTTTGGTTCTGTGGATGGCTTCAAAATGTGCCATCTGAGTAAATTCAGTTCCTTGGTTCAAGCTTGTTCAAAATACTTGTTTTAGTTTAACGTTAAGTATTCGTAGTTGCTCTGATGAATATGGTGATTCTTGCATCATTTAGTTCACTCATTAAATGAATATTTTGTGGCTGTGTGTGGTGGATAACTACTGTAATAACTTATGCTGTTTTTGCTGCATTTCATCTTATCTATATCTTTGTCCATGAGTTGAAATGATGCTTATGCTAAGCTGTGATTCTCCATTTTTTATTTACCTAAGCTTTGTTATGATGGGATGTGCTGACTCCTGTCGGATTGCTTTTGTTATTTGATTGCTGACTTCCTTTGAATACCTGAGGTTTTAAATTCGTCCTCATGTATAAAAATGACTGACGTTGTTGTTTTTCCTATTTCAGTGAATCGACCACTGCCAGCACCCTTGTGGCCTAAATCACTTTGGTAAGTTATCATGTTCTACAAATGGATTGTTGAGTTTGGAAGTTTGATATTTACGTGATGAATTTGATATAATTTTCCCCTAGTGAAGTGAACATCATTGGTTTGTCTAGATGTTCAGTAACATTTTTCTTCCCCTTTCATCTTAAAATGGGCTTTTTCTTGTGATTTGATGCCCGTTGCATCTCTGGAACGAGTAACATGTATGTGGTTTTAACCTTTACGTGGCTTCCACGATCTTTGGTGTCTTGTGGCTATTGCTTGAAGCCTGTAACACTTTTGTATGTTGGCTCTAGCTAGCGATGACCATAGAACATTTGTAAGTACGTGGTCAAGAAAATGGAAATCTGGAGATCATATTCTAAATGGGTGCAAAAGCAACAAGTGTTAATTATTAGATACAAAATCGTACCCTTTGGTGCACGAACTTTCACGTGTGAGGTTGATATTTCTAATAGGAAGAACAATGGCGATCTCATTGTATTTAGTCACATGTTTGCTCACATTAGGTAATTTGTTGATGCATATGTTATGTGAGTTGTCTTGTCAAAGTTTTTCTCTAAGGCTATGTTTGGTCAGGGGAATAAGAAAATGGGAATTGCACATGGAATTGTTGGTTGGAGGACTAACACATGGAATAACCCTCTTTCATGTTTACTTTGGAAGTTGGTCTTGAAGTGGAATAGAGATGGTTTATTTCTCGTTTGCAGGAATGCCGTCATTTATTAGGAGGAATCCATGTGGAGGAATAAGCTTGGTTTTGGTCACTGATTAGGGAATATGGTAGGTCAATATATGTTAGATTGACAAAAATATCCTTCAATTGATTGTTGCTTAATTTTTGTTATGTTATAAATAAAAATAACATATTGACACATTGGTGGATGGTCTTTGTTAACATGGAAATGAGATGTATCTTTTTATTAACTTCTTGATATAATTCCGTATCTTCCTAGTAACCATTGTTCTAGTGGTGCAGTGAGAAGCTAATTTAAAGATTTTTTTTTACAATATTATAGCATCCTTGTGTTAAATTAATTTGAAGGTGAGGAGAAGTGAATCAGCAACTACGCATGTATAAGTCATAAGTACATTTGCAACAACTTAAATGATGTAATGATATTTATTTGTACATATCACTCAAATTTAACATAAACCAATGCTTAAGAAACAAAAAAGATTGTACATTGTTGCATTCGTATATACATACTACAAATTCCAGACATGTCATTGTTGGGAATTGAAATATGGAATATAGATACACGTAGTTGTCATGCTTGTGTGAAAATTTTTCTTTGTTTCTTAAATCCTCAACCAAACTTAACAACTTCATTAGCCACCAATATTTTAACTTGCATGTGTAATAGATAAGTTGTTGACATTTGAGGAGGTTACACATAAGACGAGTAATTATTTAGAAGTGGAATGACGTACTTACCTAAAGGCAAAGTGCAAAGGTGATGTGTGGATCTTTATCTGATTAATTCAATGGTTGTCTTGGTGGTTTAAATGTTGGTTAAGATATGGACACTAATCTCATTAGTGGAGTAGAGTCAAGGATTGGCCGTGCGTGTAAGAGTAACCTATTGTGATATGACATAGGAGTAGGGGTGATAAAATTAACTTTCAAATCTACAAAAAATTAAATGCATTAAATGAATGCATGAAACTAGGTAAAGATATTTCAAACTGAACACATTAAACAGTTATACATAGTAGTAACAAAAAAATTAGCCACAAGTAAAGCATCAAAGGGCCATTATATAATGTGATCTCCTTGAAACCCTCGTTATATATTTGTATACATATCATATTATTTATATGTATGCACCTCTGATCTCATGTCAATCTAAATACTTGATCACAAGGCTACTTAGTAAATATTGGAAATGTAGGAGAAAAATCGTATTGTCTTCCTTTATCATTAAAGAATCAAATGATAATAGAGTATATCAATTTAAAATTTATCCACATAAGAAAATATAGGCAGCATAGTAAGTTATTACAACACTTCTTTATAATAACCAGTACACTGTCCAAAATGTAGTATAAAAGAAATGAAGAAGCAACCAAATCAAATGCTTCATCAAATATTATGTCATGAAACATAGGAAAATCAGCAAATAGTTCATGCAGTCAATTGATAAGCCAGCACATACTTGATGCTATCGATTGAAACCAAAATTAATGTCCCAAGCAAGGGTAACTACGTTTTCTAAGATTATACCCAGCTTAATATATGGCAACTTACTTTTGGACTAAACTAATATCGTTTATTTTTTATAATAATAATAAGGTCAAAATACTAGTGTCTTATAAAATTCCCATCACATCTCATAGATTTAATTAATCAAACATGTGTTGCACGATGATAGAGGACATACATTAATTTCATGCTGAAAACCTACCACGATTTACCAATAATTCGCAGGAACTAACCATTATCATATCGTGGAGCGGATCACCCGAAGGTTGAATGACTCAGTTTGCACTTACAAACATAGGAGCAAATGCTAAATGGGATGTACACAAGTTGGATTCAATCCGAACTTCACACAAACCCAATCCGATTGGATTGGGTTGGGTTGGGTTTGGTTGTGACTTAGATTAGGTTGAGTTAGGTTGAGATTTTTTTAATCCGATAAAAAATGAGTTGGGTTGGATTTAAAGTTTAATAAATTTAACATAGCATGTAATCTGATTCAATCCAATACACACATGCGGAAAAGTATTCATTAAAATTTTAAAAGAAAAAAATTACCTTGTTTAAACTTGAAATGTGACAAAAAAAATTCATGCAAATAACACACGTCACTCCCTCAATTTCACTTTTCCTCTCCCTGTGTGCTATCCATCGTGCGCTTCTCTTCAATTTCCCTCCGCTCGCAAGCCCTAAATCGAGTTTCCTCTCTCGTTGTCACAAACCTCTTTCGTAGCTCCCTTCTCGCTGTCGCCATTATTCTTGTCATTACCATTCGATGTTAGCATCTTCTTCCCTCCCCTGTTCCTCCTCTACATTAGTGACATCCACCACCCCCTCACCGGCCATCCATCGTCATCACTACCTTCCCATTGCCCAACTTGAGCCTACCACTAAAGCTGCTGGCCCACTACAACTGATTCATCACCACCACACAACACACCAGTCCACCACCCCTCATCGGCTATCCATCATCCTTTCTACATTCCCCTTCACCTAGCCTATCACTAGAGTAGCTACCACCACCACCACCACCACCACCACACAACCTACCACTCCCTCACCAGCTATCCTCCTTCGCTATAGCCAATAGCCACCACCCCCTCTCTTGGCCATCCTCCTCCCCCTTTATCTTCCCTTAATTTAGCCTAAATTATTTGAAACTTCGACTAACCATTCAAACTTTGACGCTTAAATTAGATATTATTATTTAAGTTCTCATCTAATTTTTTATTTAGATAGAATTAAAAAGCATCCACATGTACATCTTAAATTTTTCCTTACTAGTAAAAATTATTTTGATTCTCGTCTAATTTTTTATTTTGAATGCCTACATCTATGAAAAAAGTACATGGATAAGGAAATCATCTTGTAGTATGTGTTTACTTTTCTACAGGAAAGATGCAATTACTATTATATGTCTATCAAGTTTTTTTTTTTACCAATGTTATTAAGTTTTTTAGAAGATATAAGTTGTTTATAAATTTAAAATGTTTTGCTTTTATGTATGAAAGACATAGAAAATATGCAGGAGATCAACATAAGTTTTGAGTCCTTTGACTAATCAACAACCCGCTCAACTCGACCCAATCCAACCTGATTTTTATGGGTTGGGTTCGATAGTGTAACAGGTTGGGTTGAGTTGGAAAAATTCCAACCCAAAAACTATGGGTTGGGTTTGGGTTGAGTCCCAACCCAACCCGACTCGACCTGTGTACACCCCTAAATGCCAAGCATGTTTTACCTGCCAACAATGCAGGTTGTCAACTCCTCATGCACGACCTTCACTCGATTGAGCAGCAACAACTCCTTAATCGAACTAACCTCACCTGCAAGGAAGAGAGGGGAAATGTTTACAACTTCAGTTACTTAGTTATAGAATATTGGGAGAATCTAAAAAAAAAAAATTTAGCAAAGGCAAGGAAAATACCCTCTTCCTCCCCCAAGAACAATTAAAATACAACCCACATGATGGCGTCCAACACCTACAATCCCTATTTATAGGAGATCCTGCTCCTTACCCTCCTTTAAATTGAAACCCAATCCTTATTACTAATGTGGCCACATGAAGAGGAGGAGGGGCTTAAGGGGATCATGGCTGTGCAGAGCAAGATATCAGGCAATTGAAAGGTCACCTACCCACACCCAGGAGGATAACCTAATAGGGAAGTCGAGAGTACAAGCTCTAGAAGAAAGCAAAAAAGATGAGGGGCATACAAATGGCATAGCTATTGAATGGCCTGACGAACATCGCAAGGATCAAAATCAATAGGCACTCCCACCCACCACAAGATAGTAGTGAAGATCAAATCCCAACAACCGGAGCAAATAAGCCAAAGAAGACTTGCACGTCGTCGAAACCCTAGCAGAGAGGACAATAGGAATCCACCCGTGATCAAGGTCACTAGTAGGTTATCAATGGTGTCGTAGAAGAGTGGCATGTTCGCAGCCCATAACAGGTGAAAACAAGCAAAAAAACAATGAAATCAAGCCACAGGAGTGCGCCCCCTTGGTAGTCGATGAACATAAAGAAATCTGCAAGGTTTATTACAGAAAATGAACCTAATAAAATCAAAATCAACACAAAGACAAACCTAAACAAACTATTGCCGATGTGAGTGCGGTTCCATGTGAAAGCACGATCGTCACAGGAGATCAACAATGTCACTAGTGTCTATTAAGAGAGCCGATCGGGAAACAAAGTGATCGAGAAGAGCCGATCGGGAAATAAAGCAATTGAGAATGATTGTCAATGTTCGCATAACAGGAGGAGGGATGGAGCAAGAGGAGTAGAGGGGAAACGAGCATCACAACGAAGTAATTGGACAGACGTGTCTTCGTGAGGGCTTAAAATTAGGGCAACTGTATAACAACACAGAATATACCCCATTCTGCCCCTTTGACGAAATAAAGTTAAGGCATAATAAAAAGGGAAAATTTGACCCATTTTTCCACCGGCCTTTCAAGGCCCAAACAAGGAATTGCCCATGTTATTCCACCAACCAAACCAGCCCTAAAGCAAGTCTAGAAAAATTCTATTCATTCATCAAAAGTTTGCAATAGAAGGTAGTTTCGATGCCCCATAGCCTCGAGGCAAAAACAAGATGGAAGTTAAAATAGTCATGAGCAGGTACGAAAGCATCCTCAAAACAACGACGATAGGCCAACCTGGAAATGGTGGGGATTCTCCCTCCATTGTGGTGTTTGTCAAGAGAGATAAGTTGGTAAAATAAGGATAAAGTTAGTTAGAAAATAAGAATTGGACAATGTTGCCCTTATGTTAATCACTTGCATTTCTTTTTATAAACATGATAGAAAGTGCTATTTGTGTTTGTAAGTAGAGTTGGCATTAATTATTAAGTAATGATATACACATTCTATTATATATCTTATAACATACCTCAATTTTAAGTGGAACTTTACTATAATTTCATGTGTAATCTCTTCCCACTATGTCCCTTCTTTCGTGGGATCCAATAATTTTGAATTCAAAATTTACCTATAAAAAAAGCATCCCACCTACTGTCTCTTTTCAATCATCCACACACATCTATTACTACCCGTAATGGCAACTCACCAACAACTCCTCCTCCTACTTTGACCTTTGCGAGCCTCAACCTCCTTCGACGAGCTCCTCCTCCTCCGACCAAGCTCTGGTGAGTTTCTCCTCCTTTAACTGAACACCTCAAAGCTCCTCCTTTACCAACCTTGAGCTTTGCCAAGGTCATCCTCCTCCGTCCCTAAGCTCCATGACCTTGACCTCCTCTGACCTCAAAGTCCTCTAACGAGCTCTTCTTCCTCTCATCGAGCTTCTCAGAGCTCCTCCTCCAGCCTCAAGCTTCGACCTACGTTGACTCAGCTGACACCGACCCTAACCTTTTGGCAAGCTCCTCCTCCTCCAGCTTTGAGCTCCATTGACGTCAAGATCGACCTTCGTCGAGCTTTTTCTTATTTTTTCTCTTGATGTAGGTGTAGTTTGGTGTTGTTGTTACGACCCGATTCCCGAATCCCTACGAGATACGAGAATCGGACCGACTCGACTGATCCCAAGACCCAATCATCCAACGAGAAAGTAACCAAAAGAGCAGTAAAATAAACCGCATTCACCATGTATATAACTAGCAGTAACAAAATACAGCAGTAAAGAAAAGAAATACTACAGTATACACTACCACAATAGTAAAGAAATAAACATCTATATAAACATGAAGCTTACAATGAAAAAAGTACAGGGGTAACAGAAACTACTCACTACAACAGAAAAAAAAGTACAGTGGGTACCACACAAATAACACTACTGGGCTCTACTAGGCCCAGCACCCTCTGCAGCCGCCGACTCTGGCTGCTCAACACCTGTTCCTGAAAAGGTAACAAAGGTGACGCGTCAGCGAAATGCTGAGTAGAGTAGCAACTAAAAGCTAAGAAACAATAAGGTGGATAGTAGCTGTTATATTTTTAATTTCTTTCTTTATATTTTTCGTTTACTCGTTATCGAATTATCTCTCAGATTCTTCTCTTGATCTTGAATGTTCCTCGTGGGAACGATCTTGATTGCAGTCTTTTCCGAAAAGTAGAAGTAGCACGTGGTGCTCTTCTGGCCAGGAGAGTCCCCCGTGGTGGTCCTACCCTCAGTCAACCACCCCAAGGTCACTGACAGACGTAACGGTGACTACAGCACGCACGATAAACGCACGGGTAGCTACCCCGCACTGGCACGTGGTCAGTCGTTTCCGTTAACGGGTGCGCCCAAAGCACAGCACGGAACCAGTATAGGGCAGAGCCCTCTCAGTGACAGGGGTCTAGCCCCTCCACAGTAACCAAATAGGGGTCTTGCCCCTCCACAGTCCGCGCACCCTCGCCTGACTACCCTAATTTGCCCAGTGGGCCGAACAAGTCGGTGTAGGAGGGCTAGCAGAACCCCGAGGCCCGTGGGGTAGCTAGTGCTCTCCCTACACGAGTAGCTCTCCTCGGTACTGTGTACATGAGGGCCAAAAGTCGATACAAAGTGGCCAGACCTACCCTGGGTCCTTAGGGCGGCTAGCTCCGCTTTGCACTAAATAGAGGGATAGTCGCTTTCCTTGGTACTCCGTACTCAAGGGCCAGCTCACTTCCCCAATTCTATTCCATTCACTTTCCAGGAGTTCTACTCCTAATTCCCCGTAGGGTTCGTGCTCTTTCAACTCAACCAATTTAGGTTTCATCTTTTTAGCTTTATGTTTATATAGCCCATGTTCCCAACCGTAATTATTCATTCATAATTAGGCAGCTGTTAACCAATTACAGGCAGTTATCGTTTCATTTCTACTTTTCCAAGACTGCAATGTATATATATTCAATCTAGTTTTTCAGTCCTAGGATTCATGTCATACCCTAGGATCTATCATTCAATCTAGTTTTCCAGTCCTAGGATTCATGCCTTACCCTAGGATCTATCATCAATCTAGTTTTTCATTCTTAGGGTTCATGCAGTACCCTAGACTCTATTAATTATTTTACAAGTGCATAATTTTTGATAAATAATTGAAATGGCCACTCTACCTGCAAAATCGGGAGTACTAGGGGCGAAATCGGTAAGCCTGCGTGCCTCTGCAACCCCCAGAGCCGCAGTGGAATGGGGTCCTAACACAAGGATCAAAAATAAGGAGCTACTCAGAATAGCATACAATTACTAAAAACAGGTAGAGGAACTAAATCTGAGAAGAACGAGACTTGAAACGCGGAAAACGGACTCTGAACGGACCTTAAACGGGTCAAAAACGACAAGTCTGCCCAAAATCAGATGTCTGGAACTTCTTCCAGACGTCTTAAATGATCGCTCAGGTCATACCTTTATCTACGCGGTCCTTCAGACATCTAGAAGCCCGCTGAACCGTCTGGACTTAGTTTCCAGACGTTCGACTATAACTTCGGACGTCTGGAGACCCTCTTCGTCGTCTGGTGTTGTGCCCAGACGTCCGATCTGTGTGGGATGGCGTGCCCGTGCGCCTTCCCGAACAAGTCCTGCACACACATGCGCCCGTTCTCAACACGAAAGGATGCAGAAGACTTTGGTGGAACGGCTGCATAGCCGTACACGCGAAAGAAGAAGAAGGTAAAAATAACGTACTTTTCAGACGTCTGGACCTTCCTCCAGACGTCTCTTGCATCGTCTGGACATAAGTCCAGACGTCTGATTCTGGGAAATTTTCCCAGAATTAGGACCTCCACGCCCTCCGCCTGCAGCGCACGGTCGTGCCGCGCAGCGCCCGCCTGCTGCCTGAGCTGCAGCAGCTCCTCCACGGCACCACACGCTTGCTGCGCACCCGTCGGTCTGCTCTGGCTGCCCCGGTAAGCTCGCACCCTCGCGGTCGAGCTCTCTCTCCCTCTCGCAATAGCCCCTCCTCTCCACACACTTGCAGCAGCCACTGCTGCCGCTCTCACCCGCTCGCTCTCTCGCTAACGGGGGGAAGAAGAAGAAGAAGGCGGTGGAGTGAGGGTGAGGGAGAGAGAGGTGTATTTGTAAGCTGCCGAGGGGAGAGAGAGAGAGAAAAAGCTGTCTGCAGGGAGGGAGGAAAGAGAAGAAGGAGGGCGGCCGGTTCAGTCTGCACACGCATGCACGCAGACGGGAACCCGTACGCCGAAAAAAATTAATTTCAGACGTCTGGGAAGGCTTCCTGACATCTGACCAAACGTCTGAACCACTTCCCAGACGTCTTAAACGACGCTTGATGCCCCAGGTTATAATAGTTGTGGACACCTTCATATATGTACTATCCGTTAGAATTTTAGTAGTGTGTAAGTTCATTTTTGGTGCTAGGTGTTGATGGCACCCATTTAGGACCTATCAAATATAACAATGCTTATGGAAGTAATAATGCTTATGTTAATCAAACATCTTCTATAGCATTTTCTTGCGTGCTTAGGGCTCTGACATTATTCCAACATGCACAAGTAATTTGTGCCAACAACACCAAGATAAGTGGTAATTGGTTGCTGTAGATGCTTAACCACCATATAAGTGCAAAACTGGTAAACCATGAGCATGTATATTACATGGGTGTCAAGGGCACTGATATAAGTTACTATTTGAATATGTGCCAATACCGGCGTCATTAGTGCGAATGGCACCAACATAAGTTAGTTACTATCGATATGATTGCGTGAAAAACACTATGTAATTCCCTAAATGGAGGGGGTGAGATATGTGGTATGAAAATAAGATGCGGAAATAATATGTAAGCGATCACACAAATGGTAATCTCATAAGCACACAATCATTTTAAGGTGGAAACTCAAACCCGGGTAAAAACCACCACCTAAGCCTCTCGACTTAGGATTTCCCGATCGACCTAATCGATCAAATCCACTAACCGAACTACTTAAAACGAGGGTAGTTCAACCTCAATACAATCGACACTACTTTGTACGAGGGTAGCATACCTCAAACCCCTCATCTTCACAAGAAGTATTTTGTATCACAAGGAAGATGTCATTTCGCAAGGCAAATACCCAACAAAGATAAAATTACACAATATCCTATAGAGCCCAAAATAGGTGTAAATCAACAAGGCAAAAGAACTTCCCTTAGATGGAAGTGGTACGACGTGAAGTTGGCAGCGTAACGATGCTCTTGGATGGATGCTAGAGGGCTTGGAGAGCAACAACACTTTCTTTTTTGATTTTAATCTCTTCTTTGACACAATAGTGGTGGAAGTAGTATTACTTGGTGTGTTTAGATTATGAAGGGTGCTCCTCTATTTATAGAGGTCCTAACAAGGCTTTGGAAGGTCTTAGAAGCCTCTTGTAGTTGTTGAAAACAAAGCTCAAGAGAGTGGTCCAAAATCTCACCGAAATCATGGTCATTTATGATTATGACAGGGTTATCAGATGTCTGGTCTTATGGTCAGACGTCTGGGTCATCATCTGATCGGATGGTCGGTTGTCTAATCGGATGATATGAATAGGGTTGGATTAAGACGGGCATCTAAGAATACTTTTTAAGACGTCTGGGACACAAATGAAACATCTAATTTTAGATGGGTTGCTTCCTGTTTTCACCAGATTGAAATAGGGATCAAGTGTTTTGTTGCACAGACGATAGGTCAGTCGTCTAGCAAGATTCTTGGTCGTGTGGAAAGGCAATCATCTGCCAGAATGGATTTCCCGAGAGACTTAACGGCTAAAACCTCTAACAAAAGTGATTTGGGTCATATCTTAGCCTAACATCTACTTATCAGACATCTAGGATGCTCTACGGATGTCTAAAAGTGTTATTAAATTAATTATAGGATAATCTCCGAGAATTATCTTCTGACAGTCCAACGGTCCTATTGTTGGACGTTTGTCAATGGAATTAGATGTCTCCTAAGACGTATGGACTATGGGATGGTCATTTGAAATCAATGGACAGAACGTACTAAGTTTAGCGTAAGTGTTTGGACATCTGAACAAAAGATCAGATGTCTTAAAATCACATCAAATATCTGAAGTCCAGATTGGACGTCTAATCAGGCTGTCTAAAGCCTAATTTGATTTTCTGATTTTTTTAAGTGTTTGTCTAAGAGTCTTGGTGAGGTGTAAGGTTTCCTAAGACTAAGCTAAGGTACTTTGAACTCTTTACATGATTCTAAGAAATAAAACAAGCAAAGTACAAATACAAGACAAATACAAAAAAAAACATGAAAGAATATTTTTATCATATTTTCATCTCTTTCCTTCTTCAAGCTCCCGCTCCAAGTAAAGCTCCTCCTCCATCAGGCTCCTCCAATCCGCCATGGATGCAATCTTGAGCTTCTTCACACTTGTATCAATTTGCATTATCTTGAAACTTGTAAACTCAAATGTAAATGTTAAATCACAAGTATTTTGATATCATCAAAATTAATGATTGTGGTGCTCTTGAACTAACAATCTCCCCCTTTTTGATGATGAAAAAACAACAAATATTAATCAAAAAATTCTCCCCCTTTTAGACACTATCAAAAATGTTTGATTGATTTTAGTTATTTTATCCTATGCTCCCCCTTAAAACATGCTCTTTTAATTTTGGGTTAGATCCCCCTTTTTTGACATAGGAAAGTATGAATAATATTCTCTCCCTTTTGTTATAACAAGATAGCTATTTAATCTATCCATTAACTCCCTCTTTCTAGTGGAAATATAGCTATGTTTATCTTTTAAGATCTCCCCTTATCTAAAAGAAGGAAATCTTTCTCCCCTTTAATAATGGACATATAACATATAAGTTTTCAACTTCCCCTATCTAGATGCTATTAAAAAAATCAAAAAGGGTAAAGGGTGTACCTCACTTACCATGAACAATAAAATGGCCCTTTAGGTGGATGCCAAAATGGATGGGGCTTTCATTCGTAACTTAGAGGTCCGAGCATCGGAGCCAGTCTCCAGTCGAGTGATTGTCGTAATATGGTTCGATCACTCGCCGGTCATCTCGTAGATCTTCTTATCTTCCTCTTTGGTCTATTCCTTGGTTCTCTCAATTCGAGTTGACCATCTTTCATCTTGTAGGTTGATGGACGACTCATCAACAATAATAAGAAAGCACTATTGTCGGGTTTTTATCCTCGCCAACGGAACCAGAAAATATGATCAATGACGACCGGTTCGTACAAAAAAGGGATTTTAAATATTGTTGTAATATATATCACCAATATAAATCGTTGTCACGTCAATTTTATTTATATACTTAATTTTTACTAGTTATTCTAGGTCGTTCACTAGGAGGCAGTTATTAATATATATTGCTCTCTTAAGTCAAAAAAATTCTTCAATTAAAAAAATTTAATTTTATATACAAGAATGAATGAATGAATCAAAGAATGAAAGAATGAATCAATTATATACAAAAGAATGAATTTGAAATAATTACAATGCTTAAAAATAATTATATAAAAACAAGCATCAAAAATCATGTATAATTGCTCTATAATATTTATTTACAACTAATAATAATAATACTTAACTATATGTACAATAATAAGTAATAATATGTATTATACTAACTTAACTTAACCTACTAATATCTACAATAACATTTAATATGTCTACAATGATGTATAAAAGTGTCACTAAAACCTTAGAAAACCTATATACATAAGCTAAGGTAAAAAACTAATGTTTATACTGACATATAATATTATCTACAGTGACGAATATATCTGTCACTAAAGCTATGGTTTATTTATATACATAATAGCTAAAACAATACTTCTATACTCTTATACATTCTACCTATACTATTTACATTATATATCTTATTTACATATATACATATACATATACATATATACATATATTTACTCTATACTACATATATACAATTACACGCATAACACTTTACACGCACACGAAGGCACTAACACACAACACACACTATGTACACAAGGGCTCATAGGGCACAAGGGTGACACTTAGCCAATTTCTTAGCCATCCCTCTCTGCTGCTTCAGACCGATTCATGTTCATTAGCCGGTTCAGATCATCTTTTAATCCAAAAATGACTTAATTGGCGCGTAACTTTTTCGAGGGATACACAATACCCTAATGGGTGGGACTAGACCTCTACTAGTGTTACGACCTGATCTCGACTCTCCACGGAACCCGAGAACGGTCCGCCGCGACTAAATCCCAAGACCCAGTCGTCCAATGAGAAATAACCAAATGCATAATTCATTCCACAACCACACATGCAATGTAACTAAGAAGGAAATAGATAATAAGCAACATTAGAAATTAGCACAGAGTTCTCAAAAGTACAACATGCCACAAGCGGAATAGAAATATTCATTGACACAGCCATTACACTAAAACAGAAAGAAACGCAACAGAAACAGGTACTATATGATAAAAGTACTCACTACTAACAAAAAGACTCTGCAATGGAAAAGAGAAAAAACAACTATGGCTGGGCTCAACTAAGCCCAGCACCCTCTATAGCGGTGGCGCTGGCTGCTCAACTCCATAACCTGAACGTGGTTATATAAATCTGTGGTCAGCTAATGCTAAGTAGAGTGGTGGATAAGTCATTTACATGCAATTAAACATAAAGGAAACAAGCAGCTAACTAACCATCCAATTTCCAGTTATGTATTATTATTTGTTTTCGTTTAAATATCTATGTGTTTTTTATTCAGTTTCTAATTAGGGTCCATAACATTTCTTAAATCCACTTGTTCCCTAAGGGAACGATCTTAATGAAGTTTTCCCACGATGTAGGATGTACACGTGGCACTCCCCTTGCCGAGAGAGCACCCCGTGGTAGTCCTACACCCGGTCTACCATCCGAGGGTCATGACTGCAACGTAGAGATGACTACGGCACACACGATAAGTGCACTGATAGCTACCCCGTATTGGCACGTGGTCAGTGTTAAGACCGAGACATCAAACACTTTTAAGACGTCTGGGAGTTGGTCCAGACGTCTGGTCAAACGTCTGGATGCCTTCCCAAACATCTGGAAATAAATTTTTACGTGCGTACGATTGCAAGTCTACGTGCGTGCGCGCGCAGACTGAACCCGCCGACCTGCAGGCGCTTTTTCTCTCCCCCAACACCTTCAAATACCCCTCTCCCCCCTTCCCTCTCCCTCACCCACCACTCCACCATCTCCTCCTTCTTCCAGCATTAGCGTAAGAGTGAGAGAGCGAGGGCAGTAGCTGCTACCAGGTGCGTGCAGGGAGGAGGAGGTGCAGCGAAAGTGGAGAAGAGGGAGAGCGCGTGAGAAAGAGAGAGCGAGCTCATCGAAGCAACGCAGGGCCAGCCGACGGGCGCGCAGCGGGAGCGTGGTGCTGGGGAGGTTACCCCAGTGCTGCTGCAGCTTAGGCAGCAGGCGGGCGAGCGCGGCGCGGCCGTGCGCAGCAGGAAGAAGGCGAGGAGGTCCTGATTCTGGGAAATTTTTCCATAATCAGACGTCTGGAGGGAGCCCCAGACGTCTGAGAGGTACGTATTTCTTCCTATGCTTCCTTTTGCGGATACGGCCATGCAGGCCGTTCCACCGATAGTTCTGTCTCATGCCGTGTTGAGAGCGTGTTTGTGTATGCGTGCAGGTTTCATTTCGGGAAGGCGCGAGGACACGCCCTCCCACGCAGATCAGGCGTCTGGGTATAGCACCAGATGGCGGAGAGCATCTCCAGACGTCCGGAGAGGTTGTCGGACATTTGGAACTGGGTCCAGACGATCCAGCAGGATCCCTGGACGTCTGAGGAGCAGCGCAGAGTGAGGTATGACCTGGACCACCTTTCAAGACGTCTGGAAGGTGTTCCAGACGTCTAATTTGAGTCAAAGTTGTCTTTTTGACCCGTTTAGGGTCCGTTCGAAGTCCAATTTCCGCGTTTGAGATTTCGTTCTTCTCAGAAATTGCTCCTCTACTTGTTTAAAATACTTTTATCCTATTTTGAGTGGTTCCTTGTGATTTATCCTTGTGTTAGGACCTCGTTCTGTTGCAGCTCTAGGGGTTGCGAAGGCATGTGGACCTACCGATCGCACCCCCATTACTCCCGATTTTGTGGGTAGAGTGGCTCCCTTAGTTATTTACCAACATTAATGCATCTCTGAGATGAATGATAGATCCTAGGGTATGGCATGAATCCTAGGACCCGAAAACTAGATTGAATGATAGATCCTAGGGTATGGCATGAATCCTAGGACCTGAAAACTAGATTGAATGATAGATCCTAGGGTATGGCATGAATCCTAAGACCTGAAAACTAGATTGAATGATAGATCCTAGGGTGTGGCATGAATCCTAGGAACAGAAACACTGAAACGATTGTCTTGAATACTTGAATTGCAGTCTTGGATAAGTAGATAGAATAATGATAATTGCCTATAATTGGATAACAGCTGCCTGTGAAATGTAGAGTACTGTTGCTATTAACTGTTGCCTATAATTGGCTCCAGTGTGGCTTTTATTGGCCTACTTTATTCAAGGACACATACAATCACTGCAAGGCATGCAGTTGTTGCCAGACTTTGGGCAACATGAGCCATCGCGACATGATGCCTTTGTAGCCGATTCTTGTATGCGAAATCTTCGATATTTGGGGGATTGATTTTATGGGCCCCTTTCCTGTTTCGGATGGCGTCGAGTACATTCTGCTGGCTGTGGACTACGTGTCCAAATGGATCGAAGCCATACCGACCCGAACCTGTGATCATAAAATCGTTATCAAATTCATTCATCACAATATCTTCTCGGGTTCGGGATTCCTCTGCAATCATCTCTGACGGGGGGACCCATTTTACAAACGCTCAGTTCAGGTCACTGATGACCAAATACGGGGTGTACCACCGAATCTCCACTCCTTATCACCCCCAGACTAATGGTCTAGCTGAGCTATCAAATCGGGAGATCAAGAAAATCCTGCAGGTCACTATTCGGCCTGACAGGAAGGACTGGTCGTCCCGACTTCCGAAAGCTTTGTGGGCTTATAGGACCGCCCACAAAACCCAATTAGGCATGTCTCCTTTTAGACTGGTGTACGGGAAGGCGTGTCACCTTCCTGTCGAACTGGAGCACAAAGCCTATTGGGCAGTACGGAGCTGCAATCTTGATCTTTCTAAGGCTGGAACCCACAGAAAGCTTCAGATAAGCGAGATCAATGAATTACGCCTTGATGCGTACGAGAACTTGCAAATCTACAAAGAGCAGGTTAAAACCTTCCATGACAAGCACATATCTAGAAAGATCTTTCATCCTGGTCAGAAGGTCCTACTCTTTGATGCCCGACTCAAACTCTTCCCTGGGAAACTGCGATCTAAGTGGGTCAGACCATACCTTGTCTGACAGGTTTTTGGAAATGGAGCTGTCGAAATCAATCCGCTCAGCCATGATTCCGAACCCTTCATCGTGAACAGTCAGAGACTCAAACCGTTCATTGATGTAACCTCTACAGATTTGGCTGAATAATCATTTATCCTTCATTTTCCCTGAGCATATTGCGCCTAGCTGATGGCATAAAACTCAACGCTCAACGGAAAGTAGCCAGTCATTCTTTTTGAAAAAAAACCCAAAACCTTTTCTGACACCTTTTCACACTAAAAGTTCACCCTTTAGGACAGCCGACTCCACCTCAGGTGCGTGCATCTGAGATTAGAAATCGTCCGCAACTGTCACCTCGACCCATTCACCCATCAAAACATCTGTCCTAATGTATGAATTAAGTTGAATAAAAAACCCTCCTAAGTGACAATAAGGACATTGCAAATCTTAGGCATGGGGGTATGAAAGTACAAAACTCGTGAGAAAAGGTTTTAGACAAAAAAAAAATCACATATGCCAAAAATATCATAAAAATTAAAAAAAAATATTTGAAAAAGAATAATAAAATGAGAGGAGGAAAGAAATTTTGTGGACTCTACAAAGGAGGAGGAGAAAAAGAACAAAAAGATAAAATGGAGCACAAAATAAAAGAAAAGAGATAGTCATTAGTAAGAAATTAAGGAGTTAACCTAAGTTCTAGACCTCATTCAGGAAAAGAAATGGAAAGTGCACAGTGAGATTAGTAAGAACGCAAACCTTAGGCATTCTCGGATAGACTTTTAGTACCCATTAAGATCTAGACATTCCTCAAGAGGTTGAGGAAAATGAAAAGCTTAAGTATTAGGTCTAAGGCTTAAGGAGTATTTGGCCTCATTAACTAACTTTTGACTTACGGGACTCAGTAACCTAAGCACCCAATTTCACACACAGCCCGGTTCAGTAAGCATAAAAATCAAAATCACACAGAAGCGTTGCAAAAAAACTCTGAAATTGACACCTAGAGTAGGAGCGGCCGATCAACATAAGTTGATTTGGACGAGTTCCCAGCGCGGAGAGGTGGAAAATTCCCCTCGAAGAAGCTTAACAAAATATCATCTCCTCGGTGCTTGTCTCTTAGGATATTTACATATCCTACCGAAGGCATGTAAGCACTCTGCTAGTTCAAATTCCATGGATAGCATTATCTCGAAATGTCAATTACCAGGGTCTGAATTCGGCCACGGAATACCATGAATGGGATTATCTCAAAAGTCAGGGTTCTGGGGGTTACCATGGGCGGTGCTATCTCGAAGCATCAACTGCCAGGAACCCTTGAGGATTGATGATGGGGACAAGGAATCCGATACAGACCGTGTTGAGAAGCCAATCCTAAGCTTGAATTAAAAAGAAAAAGAGAACCTCATCATGAATCCTAACTAGCACAATTTAATCCAAATAAGTGTGAAAAAGCTCCTACAAAACCTAAAGAGAAGCTTAACTTGGAGAATTCTGAGTTAAAGAACAAAACAAATCATAAGGGGTAAAACTGTAATTTCACCAATGCAGTGTGCAAACAGGGTAATTAAGGGTCCAAACACAGGTCAAACAAGCTTAATAAGGAAGGAAGTGGGATGATCTGATCTGAAAATGATTATAGCAACTTCTAGGAATTGAATGACATTCTGTAACCCTAAAACAAATCTACTTTAATTCACGAGGTTTGAGGCAGGTTAAAAATCAACTAAACCTTCTAAAATTCATGGAAAAATATTCCCTAGGGTTTAAAACCTTCAATTTGGCCTTTGCAACCTATTTTGACCGAAAATGAGAACCATGCCCAATTTATGACTTAATTTGGGTTTTTGTGCAAATTGATCGATCAAACATGGTCCAACCTAAAATCAAATTTCACCATTAAAATCCTTAGGTTAAAATTAGTCTGGTATAAAAATTTGGGCCTAAGATAAGACCATCTTGACCGACTTTACATATTGGTCCTCTTAATTTACTTTCTGACCCTTATCTTTTGAAATCCTTGCATTTAGCCCCCTATCTTCTCATCATTCTTTGCATAACGGTCCCCCCTGCCATTTCTACGTAGCACCATACCTCCGGCGACCTTGCGCAGAGGATGGCGCCGCACAGGGCAGGACGTCCGTCCTCAGGAACAAGCGGGGGATTCCTTGACCTCTGTCGTAGAGACACTCCCCTGACCTCTGCAACGGACCATGCCTTTCGTGCGAACGCACGAAAGGCATGGGTATCCATTTCTGGCCACACTCTGGCGAGTGCGGCACGTCGCCTCCTCGATCTCCACTCCACGCCAGTGCCTATTTAAGGAACGGCAAGGTCTGCCGTCTCCTTCAAGCTAGTTTTGGCCGAGAGAAACCCTAGATTTCGTCTCTCCCCTCTCCGGGCAGGCAGCCCGAGCTTCTGGCGATTCTCCCCCTCCTCCTCCTCATCGCTCTGCTGCCCTACCTGGAACAAAGCCTACTACACTCCGTCGTCCCGCGCCAGGCCGTACCAGCTGGGGCCCTCCGATCTCCTCCTCCTCGCCGATAACCCCCTCCTGGGCATCTTCGTCTCCAGCTCCTACAGGCACGAGCCGGACGCCTCCCTCTCCCCCTTCGTCGACTAAGTAGGTAGGAATCTTCCTCTCTCTCTCCCTTATATTTTCCCCTTCCTGATTTACATTTTAACCCACTGACCGCCACTTCCACCCTCATCTGCTCCATCTCCGGTCGCCATCTCCGACGAGGTCATTACACCTCTATAGACCACCTCACCCCTCACCGACAAGCCCAGAAGCTCCCCCTCACTCCACTCAACCGTTTCCCCACTCCATTCACCACCATTCACCGCCCGACCACCCCCCGAAGAAACCCACTTCCGCACACACAGTCTGACCTAGGCACACGGCCACAGGTGCCCCCGTGCCTTGCCGACCCTCGCACCACCTTCGCCACCCTCTGGCGAAGCTCCCTACGTTATCTGATGTGGCCGAGAGTCTGTCCTTGTGATTTCAGGTCTTCGCCTCCTCGCCGCCATTGACGAGCTGCTGAAGCTCCTTCACAAGCAGCTCTAGGACGCCTCCAGCCCAGGTGTGAGTCCCAGGCAGCGCGGCTTGAGTCCGCTAGCACGCCCAAGTTTGCGACTGGGGTCGCAAACGTTTGCTGCTGCCCCAATTAGCAGCTCCTTCTCGCCCGTGGGCGCATAGATTGGAGGTGGGACTTTAGTCCCACCTCGTAAGTGTGTGGCCTCGTGCCCACACTTAAATTGCAAAAGTGAATAGGGTTGTTTTCCTTCGATACACAGGGGTCAGGTCCCTCACCAGCACGCAGCGCGGCACATGCTCGCCTGCCCTCGCCCGTGCTCACGCCCTGCGAGTCTGGGCCGAATCCGACTACCTGACCAAGCACTCCTCGCCCACCACCGCACGCTGGTGGGCCTGGTCCCGGGCGCGCAACCCGAACCCGATTACCCGGCTCTGGGAGAGCGTTCCTAAAGAGAGATTCAGAGAGAAAGAGAGACGCGGGGAAGGGGTAGGGGTAGGTTTTGCACTGATAGTTGTCTGTGCGCGTAGGGAAGAAGGAAGAAGAAGAAGAAGAAGAAGAAGAAGAAGAAAGAAGAAGAAGAGAAGAAGAGGAGCGGTTGAAGACTCAGCAGCCAGAGCAGAAGAAGGCAAGCTGAAGAAGAAAGGAAGGAGAGGAGCTGAAGGAGAAGAAAAGAGGCCACACTGTAGCAAACGCATAGTTAAGTCATCTGAGCACTGAGTCAGACGACGGAAGGTCAGCAGCGAGAGCAGGAAAGAAGGCAGGCTAAAGAAGAAAGAAGAGGGAACAACCAGAGCAGAAGAAGAAGAAGAAGAAGAAGAAGAAGAAAAGGAAGAAGAAAGGAAGACCTAGCAGCTGAAAGAGAGAGAGGGAAGAAGCTCTGCAGCCGCAAGAAAGAAAAGAAGAAAATCAGAAAGGAAGAGAGGAAAAAGAGAAAGGGTCACCACAGCCGGAGAAAGAAAAGAAGAGAGAAGAAGGCAAGGTAGATTGAAGAAAGAGAAGAATCAGAAGAAGAAGAAGAAGAAGGAGAAAAGAGAAGAGGAAGAGAGAAGAAGAAGAAGCCAACAAAACTTTTGCTCTCTCTCTCTCTTATTATTTGTGTAACATAATTGTGAACCTCTATGCTTCTAGGATTATAGTTTCTCCCTGAGTTCGACCTTGGGAATCTTGTTCCGAGTAAAAAATTTTTGTATTAAACTGGTAACTGGTTTGTCATATACTACAACGAATATAAATAAAGACAGAAACCACGCGACCAGGTTGCGAGGTCAGTGTTAGGGGACACAGCCTTCCCGCTGACCTGATTATGATACAGATGGAGGACGTGGCTATCCGCTTACCACGCCTTGGTGGATTGCTTTGAGAGGAAGATCATTTTCTCCTTACCGGAGTTGCCTTCTTTCAAGTTCCATGGGCAACCAGTGGACGGAGGCTTCAGGTGCATTTCTGCACTTCGGGCGGTGAGACTTTTTAGCCAAGGGTGTGAGGGCTTCCTAGCTTGTGTGGTGGCGGAGCCTAGCCCTGTGGCAGACTTCCAGAGTATCCCGGTGGCCGGAGAGTACCCTGACGTGTTCCCAAATGAGTTGCCAGGACTACCGCCCAAGCGTGAGATCGAGTTTGAGATCTCACTGGTACCGGGGACCAGCCGCATCTCCACAGCACCTTATAGGATGGCACCACTTGAGCTGCGAGAGCTCAAGTCTCAGTTGCAGGATCTTCTAGAGAAGGGCTTTGTGAGGCCCAGTGCTTCTCCATGGGGAGCCCCAGAATTGTTCGTAAAGAAGAAGGATGGTACCCAACGCCTTTGTGTGGACTACAGACAGCTGAATAGGGTCACCATCAAGAACAGGTATCCGCTGCCGAGGATTGATGACTTATTTGACCAGCTACGAGGTGCCACGATATTCTCCAAGATCGACTTGAGGTCTAGATACCACCAGTTGAGGATCAAGGAAGCAGACGTCTCCAAGACAGCTTTCCGCACCCGGTACAGACACTACGAGTTTCTGGTCATGCCGTTTGGGCTGACTAATGCCCCCGCTGCATTCATGGATTTGATGAACCAGGTGTTTAGGTCATACTTGGACCAGTTCATGGTGGTATTCATTGATGATGTGCTCATCTATTCTCGAGACCAGGCGCAGCACGGACAGCACTTGCGGATGGTTTTGGACACTCTGAGACGATGTAGGTTGTACGCTAAATACAGCAAGTGCGAGTTCTGGTTGAGGGAGGTGACCTTCTTGGGTCATGTGATCTTCGGGGATGGCTTGGCTGAAGACCCAGCCAAGGTTGAGGCAGTGCTCAGGTGGGAGAGACCACGTACAGTTACTGAGATCCGCAATTTCTTGGGACTGGCAGGCTACTACAGGTGATTTATCAGGGGCTTCTCGTAGATTGCACGTCCTACGACACAGCTGACCCGGAAGGATGTGCTCTTTACTTAGACAGACGCTTGTGAGGCGTGTTTTCAGGAGCTGAAGGAGAGGCTGACTTCGGCTCCCGTGCTCACCATCCTAGACAGTAGTGGTGGGTTCGTTGTGTACACGGATGCCTCTTTGCAGGGGTTAGGGGGTGTGCTCATGCAGAGGGGTCACGTTGTCGCTTACGCTTCGCGGCAACAGAAGCCCCATGAGCATAGCTACCCTACCCACGACCTGGAGATGACAACTGTCGTTTTCGCGCTGAAGACTTGGAAGCACTACTTGTACGATGAGACTTTTGAGATTTTCACAGATCATAAGAGCCTCAGATACTTGTTTGATCAGAAGGAGCTCAACATGAGACAGAGACGTTGGTTGGAGCTCCTGAAGGACTATGAGTGCAGCATTTCCTACCACCCGGGAAAGGCTAACGTGGTGGCTGACGCCTTGAGTCGGAAGGCGCCCGCCCACGTGGCCTGTTTGCAAGCGCATAGCTGGAGCCTCATGGAGGAGATGGGCAGTTGGCGGCCACTAGAGTTACTGGGGCACTGTGGGGTAGTGACGGTGACACGACAGACGAGGTCGGAGCTGATAGACCGCATCATCACTGGATAGATGGCCGACCTGTACTTACAGTCATTGCGTGACAGAGTACTGTCAGGAGACCCTGGGGACTTCTCTTTTACAGACCAGGTATTGCGCATGAGGGGACGTTTGTGCATTCCCAGTGATGAGGAGCTGTTGAGAGAGCTCCTGACTGAGGCACACGGTTCCAAGTTCACCATACATCCCGGAAACACAAAGATGTACCATGATTTGAGACACGACTTTTGGTGGAGGGGGATGAAGCGGGATGTAGGAGAATTCGTACAGTAGTATTTAGTGTGCCAGCAGGTGAAGGCCGAGCATCAAAGGCCTACAGGGCCGTTACAGCCACTTCCAATGCCAGAGTGGAAGTAGGAGAGCATCACCATGGACTTGGTGGTGGGCTTGCCCGTTACCCAGCAAGGACACGACGCAGTCTGGGTGATCGTTGACAGATTGACGAAGACGGCACGTTTCTTGCCAATCCGAGTCACCTTGGGACCAGCACAGTTGGAAGAGAGGTATATCCGCGACGTGGTATGTCTACACGGAGTTCCACGGGAAATCGTATCCGACCGGGATACCCGTTTTACGTCCCAGTTTTGGGCTGAGTTTCAGTAGGGCTTGGGGACACGGTTGAGGTTTAGTACAGCTTACCACCCCCAGACGGATGGATAGTCTGAGCGCACCATACAGACACTTGAGGACCTTTTACGTGCTTGTGTACTGGACTGGAGGGGCTCTTGGGAGGAGCACTTGCCCCTGGCGGAGTTTGCATATAATAACAGTTATCACTCGAGTATCGGCATGGCACCCTACGAGGCTCTGTACGGACGGAGGTGTACGGCAACCTTGAGTTGGGTTGAGGTGGGGACCAGATGGGAGGTTGACCCCAGGCTGATGCGGCAGAGTCAGGAGGTGATCGAGCAGATTCACAGGCGACCCCGCACTTTCAGGAGCAGACAGAAGAGCTATGTAGATCGGAAACGTAGAGAGGTACAGTTTGAGGTTGGGGACCACGTCTTCCTTCGCGTTTCGCCCATGAAGGGCCTGCAGTGATTCAGGGTGAGAGGGAAGCTCGCACCAAGGTTCGTGGGACCCTTTGAGGTCCGGGAGTGGGTTGGACCCATTGCTTACAAGCTTGCCCTTCCTTCCCAGCTTTCTGGTGTGCACGATGTGTTCCACGTGTCCAACCTCAGGAAGTACGTCGCTGATCCCAGTCACGTCCTGAGCCACGAGAGCGTCGAGGTGGGTGACGACCTGACCTACCCCGAGCAGCCAGTGCAGATTCTCGATAGAGCCGTCCAGAGTTTGAGACGAAAGTAAGTACCCCTGGTGAAGGTTTTGTGGAGGAGTCAGCGGTACAAGGATGCTACCTGGGAGCCTGAGGCGGCGATGCGGGAGCGGTACCCGGAGCTCTTTGAGGGTACGCCTTTTCGGATTGGCTTCAGTCCTCTTTGAGTTTGTTATGCGTATATTGTTCTTTTTCTGCACCCTAGTTAGCGCAAGTTTCGGGGACGATACTTCCTTTGAGTTTGTTATGTTGTTAAGAACGAGAAATCAAACACTTTTAATACGTCTGGGAGTTGGTCTAGACGTCTGGTCAGACGTCTGGATGCCTTCCCAGACGTTTGGAAATAAATTTTTGCGTGCGTACGATTGCAAGTCTGCGCGTGTGCGCACGCAGACTGAACCCGCCAACCTGCAGGTGCTTTTTCTCTCCCCCGACGCCTTCAAATACCCCTCTCCCCCCTTCCCTCTCCCTCACCCACCACTCCACTGTCTCCTCCTTCCAGCGTTAGCGTGGAGTGAGAGAGCGAGGGCAGCAGCTGCTGCCGGGTGCGTGCGGGGAGGAGGAGGTGCAACGAGAGGGGAGAATAGGGAGAGCGCGTGAGGAAGAGAGAGCGAGCTCGCCGGAGCAGCGCAGGGCCGACCGACGGGCGCGCAGCGAGAGCGTGGTGCTGGGGAGGTTACCCCGGTGCTGCTGCAACTTAGGCAGCAGGCAGGCGAGCGCGGCGCGGCCGTGCGCAGCAGGAAGAAGGCGAGGAGGTCCTGATTCTGGAAAATTTTCCCAAAATCAAATGTCTGGACCTACGTCCAGACTACGCGGGCGACGTCTGGAGGGAGCCCGAGATGTCTAAGAGGTACGTATTTCTTCCTCCGCTTCCTTTTGCGGATACGGCCATGCAAGCCGTTCCGCCGATAGTTTTGTCTCATGCCGTGTTGAGAGCGTGTTTGCGTACTGATGAAAACCTCATCATGAACCCTAATTAGCACAATTTAACCTAGATATGCAAGAAAAAGCTCATACATTACTTAAAGAAAGGCTTAATTCAGAGAATTCTGAGTTCAAAAAGAAAACAAGTCATAAGGCGTAAAAATGCAATTTCACCAACACAATTTGCAAACAGGGTAATTAAGAGTCCAAACACAGGTCAAACTAACCTAATAAGAAGGAAAGTGGGATGATCTGACCTACCAAGGGCTACAGCAACTCCAAGGAATTAAATGACATTCTGTAACCTTAAAACAAACCCACTTCAATTCACGAGGTTCGAGGTAGGGTAAAAATCAACTAAACCCTCTAAAATTTATATAAAAATAATTTCTAAGGTTTAGAACCTTCAATTTGGCTTTAGAAACCCATTTTGACCTACATTGAGAACTATGCCCAATTAATGATTTAATTTGGATTTTTATGTAAATTGGCTGGTCAAACATGGTCTGACCTAGAAAAAAAATTTACCATTAAAATCCTTAGGTTCAACATAGTCATGCATAAAAACTTGAGCCTAAGAAGATACCTCCTTGATCGACTTTGCAATTTTGTCCTCATCATTTACTTTTTGACCCTTAACTTTCGAAACCCTTGCATTTTGGCCCCCAATTTCCTCGTCGTTCTTTGCATTTTGGTCCCTCCTGCAAGTCTCTGCACAGCACCATGCTCCGGCGACTTTGCACGGAGCATGGCGCCGCGCAGGGTGAGGGGAACGTCCTGCAAAGTGAACGCGGAGTTCCCTGCGACGTCTACTGTCGCAGGGATTCAGCCATGCTGCCTGACGACCCCCACACCTTCCTTGCGAACGCGCGGAAGGTATGGGTCTCATCTCCTACCATACTCCGGCGAGGGGCGCACGTCGCCAGCCTGCATCCGCCTCTCCGCCACCCCCTTTATATGAATCAGCACTCCACGCCAGTTCTGGCAGTCTAGTCTTGGCAGAGAAACCCCCAACCCTTCCTCTCTCCCCACTCCGACAGGAAACCCACCAGCTCCGGCGACCGCCCCTCCTTCTCGTCGCTCTGCTGCAATACCAGCAGTAGAGTTTGCTTTGTCTCGTCTTCCTGCGTTGCGCTGCACCAAGCGCACGCCTCCCTGCCCACTTCCTCGTCGCCGCTCTCTCCCCCTGGGTTCTTCTTCTCCAGCTCCGGCAAGTACAAGCCGGCGGCTCCACCCTCCCCCCTTCATCCCTGTAGGTAGGTTGCAGTTACTCCCCTTCTTCCCCTCTTTCTTTTCCCCAATCTATTTTGCTTGATTGCCCCACGACCACGCCTGATCACCCTCACCTTCCCCTCCTCCAGCCACTCTCCGACGAGTCGCCCCCGTCATCCCACAACCCCATACGACTCCCCAACTGTCCCAAAAGCTCCGCTTCATCATACTAAACACCCTCTGCCCCTCCATTGCCACTCTACACCTCCACAACTCACCCCCGATCAAACCCACTCTTCCGGCCACAGGACGACCTAGGCACGCACGCCTAGGCCGTCCTGCAGCCTGCTGCACCTCACACCACCTTTTCCGTGCCACGGCGAAGGTTCCCTTGTGGTCTGATTAGGCCGAGAGGCCCTTTTTGTGCTGGACAAATCTGCTGCCCCGGCCGCCATTGGCGATGACTCAAGGAGCTTCCAAGCGAGCTCCAGGCTTCAGAGCGTCAGGTCTCCAGCTGATGCGAATTGGGGAGACTCGGGTGAAGGCAGGCAGCTGGCACACGAGGGGAAACAAGGATGCAGCTGCTGAAGTGAGGTCGCGATCTTCCTGCTGGCGCGCGCAAGAAGAAGCAGAAGTTTAGTCCCACATCCTAAGTTCTCGAAGTGCCGCACCCATTTAAATTGATTTTGTGTTTTTGCCTTATCGCCTTCGATACACCTGGGGTGAGGTCCCGCGCCCCATCACATGCCCCGTCCGCGGTTTCACCATGCGGACCCGGCAGATCCGGCCCGACACTACCCACGCACACCTCTCGCACCAAATCACGCCGGTGCGCCTGGTCCCGGTACGCAACCCGACCCGTTAACTCGCGGCTCTGGGAGAGCTTCCTGTGAGCAGTTCATTGAGAGAGAGAGAGATACGTGCGGGTAGAGGGAGGGGATAGGTTTTGCTTCCCCCTTGTGTGCAGGATAGGAGCGCTGAAGGAGAAGGGCTCAGCACTTAGCCGCAGGAAGGAGAAGAGAAGAAGCAGAAGAAGAAGAAGAAGAAGGCTCGCCAAAGAAGAAGCAGCGAAGGAAGGAAAAGAGGAGAATCACTGTAGCAGACCGCAGTTTAAGTCGTCTAACGGCTATATCAGACGACGGATGAACCTTCAGAGAGATAAAGCAGAGAAGAAGAAGAAGAAGAAGAAGAAGAAGGAAAGAAGAAAGAAGAAGACAGGAAGAGCAGTAGAAGAAAGAAGAGGGAAGAAGACAAGCACAAAGAGAAGAAGAGAAGAAGAAGCCAAAAACAGAAATCTATCTCTCTCTCTCTCTCTTATTTTTGTAAAGAAACTTTGTACTTCTATAATTCCAGTAGCTCCCTGAGTTCGACCTCGGGAAACTATTTTCGAGTAAATTTCTATGGTAATGACAACCGTAGCTGTCTTATCTTATACTACAACGACTATATTATAATAAACATAAAGACACGCAAAAACAGCGCCGCGGTTGGCCATCTCACCACGTACGCGTGCAGGTTTCATTTTGGGAAGGCGCGAGGACACGCCCTCCCACGCAGATCAGACATCTGGGCATAGCACCAGATGGCGGAGAGCATCTCCAGACGTCCAGAGAGGTTGTCGGACGTCTGGAACTAGGTCCAAACGATCCAGCAAGATCCTTGGACGTCTGAGGAGCAGCGCAGAGTGAGGTATGACCTGGACCACCTTTTAAGACATCTGGAAGGTGTTCCAGACGTCTGATTTGAGTCAGAGTTGTTTTTTTTGACCCGTTTAGGGTCCGTTCGAAGTCCGATTTCCGCGTTTGAGATTTCGTTCTTCTCAGAAATTGTTCCTCTACTTGTTTAAAATACTTTTATCCTGTTCTGAGTGGTTCCTTGTGATTGATCCTTGTGTTAGGACCTCGTTCTATTGCGGTTCCTGGGGTTGCGGAGGCACGTGGACATGCCGATCACGCCCCCATTACTCCCGATTTTGTGCGTAGAGTGGTTCCCTTAGTTATTTACCAACATTAATGCATCTCTGAGATGAATGATAGATCCTAGGGTATGGCATGAATCCTAGGACCCAAAAACTAGATTGAATGATAGATCCCAGGGTATGGCATGAATCCTAGGACCTGAAAACTAGATTGAATGATAGATCCTAGGGTATGGCATGAATCCTAGGACCTGAAAACTAGATTGAATGATAGATCCTAGGGTGTGGCATGAATCCCAGGGACAGAAACACTGAAACGATTGTCTTGAATACTTGAATTGCAGTCTTGGATAAGTAGATAGAATAATGATAATTGCCTATAATTGGATAACAGCTGCCTGTGAAATGTAGAGTATTGTTGCTATTAACTGGTACATGTAATTCATGTTGTTGGAAACTAAATTTGAGATGCTTGTATATAAATTGATATTAAATGTTGGAAACACAGGCTGCCTGCGAATGAAATTGAAATGATGAAACCTAGTATGGCTTGGCCTGAGAAATATGAGTATGAACCCTACGGGGAATTAGGAGTAGAGCTCCTGAAAAATAAATAGAATGGAATTGGGAAAGTGGATGGGGAAGTGAGCTGGCCCTTGAGTACGAAGTACCAAGGAGAGCGACTGTCCCCCTGTTTAGTGCAGAGCGGAGCTAGCCGCCCCAGGGACCCAGGGTTAGGTCTGGCCACTTTGTACCGACTTTTGGCCCTCGCGTACACAGTACCGGGGAGAGCTACTAGTGTAGGGAGAGAGCTAGCCACCCCACGGGCCCCGAGGTTCAGCTAGCCGTCCTACACCGACTTGTTAGGCCCTCT
Organism: Thalassia testudinum; assembly: GCA_037157565.1. Taxonomy (NCBI): domain Eukaryota; kingdom Viridiplantae; phylum Streptophyta; class Magnoliopsida; order Alismatales; family Hydrocharitaceae; genus Thalassia; species Thalassia testudinum. Next base: position 22,366,129 of record JAZHRO010000013.1, read on the forward strand.
GGGCAAACCAGGGTAGTCAGGCGAGGGTGCGCGGACTGTGGAGGGGCAAGACTCCTGTTGGGTTACTGTGGAGGGGCTGGACCCCTGTTACTAAGAGGGCTCTACCCTATACTGGTTCCGTGTTGTGCTTTGGGGCGCACCCGTTAACGGAAACGACTGATCGCTTGCCAGTGAGGGGTAGCTACCCATGCGTTTATCACGCGTGCCATAGTCACCGTTACGTCTGTCAATGACCTTGGGGTGGTTGACTGAGGGTAGGACCACCAGGGGGACTCTCCCGGCCAGGGGAGCACCACGTGCTACTTCTACTTTTCGGAAAAGACTGCAATCAAGATCGTTCCCACGAGGAACATTTGAGATCAAGAGAAAGATCTGAGAAATAATTCAAGAAAGAGTAAATAGAGAAATAAAGAAAGAAATTAAAAATAACAGCTACTTGTCCACCTTTACTATTTTCTTAGCTAGCTGGTTGCCACTCTACTTAGCATTTCGCTGACGTGTCACATTTGTGACCTTTTTCAGGACCAGGTGTTGAGCAGCCAAAGCCTGCAGCTACAGAGGGTGTTGGGCCTAGTAGAGCCCAGTAGTTGTACTTTGTTGTACCGTTTTTCTGTAGTAGTGAGTATTTCTATTTCACTGGTATTCTTTTATTGTAATCTTCATATTCTGTACCTGTTTGTAATCCTCTACTGTTGTGGTGGTATGTACTGTAGTCGCTCTTTTCTTTACTGCTGTACTTTTGTTACTGTTAGTTACATGCATGGTGAATGTGCTTTATTTTACTGCTTTTTGGTTACTTTCTCGTTGGACGACAGGGTCTTGGAATCAGTTGAGTCGGACCGATTCACGTGTCTCGTAGGGATTCGAGAATCAGGTCGTAACAGTCAGTCGTTTCCACTAACGGGTATGCCCAAATGTACAACACAGAATAAAACAGGGGCCACACTCCTCAACAGTCTATGTACCCTAGCTTGGCTATCTCGGTTTGCCCAGTGGGCCTCAACACAGAACAAACGGGTATCCCGGGGAGGCCACTCCTAACCCCGAGTCCCAACCCAAGGGTGGCTAGCACTCTCCCTACACAAAAGTAACCGTAGCTCTCCTCGGAACCACGTACGCGAGGGCCATCCTATTCTCTCTACACAAGGGATGATTAGTTCTCCTCGGTATGTGCATACACAAGGGCCAGCTCACACCCAAGTTAAAGCTCAACTAACCGTCAAGCCTCACATTAAGCGAAAGATTCCGTAACTATCAAAGTTTCCATGTCGCAACATTTTTATTTCATTTTTCTAGTTCCCCATAGGGTTCATGCATCAACATTCGTCTTATTCGATGATACGGCATATATCTCCATTCACATTCCGGGTCTTAATTTTATAATAGGCAGTTCGTGATTAAATAAATTAAGCAATCACCACATCACTTAACTATTCAGTTGCTAGCAGTAAAGACTTTAACATGTATTTCAAAGTATAACAGCGTGATTCAAGTAATGTATATTCTTCCTTCTCAGCCGTAGGGTTTATTTCACATCCTAGGGTTCAATCAAATCATTCTAATATAGCATGCACTTTAATCATTTAAATCACAGTATTAGAGAGGACCACTGCTACGACCCAATCCCAGATCCCTATAGGACCCGAGACCAGCTCGCCTTGACTAATCCAAAGACCTAGTTGTCCAATGAGAAATAACCAAAAGTAGGAAATATCTTCACAGCCACACATGCAATGTAACTAAGTAAAAAATAAACAAGAGATAGTAAAAGAAACAGAGCGAGCAGTCTCACAATTGTTATAGGCCATCACAACTACGGTAGAGAAAGTACAATGGAAAAGTAACTAGAACAGTACTACATAGAACAAAATACTCACTACAACAACATGAGCTAGAAAACAGAAAAGAAACGTAGCTAAGGTTGGGCTCAACTGGGCCAAGCTTCCTCTGCAGCCGGTGGTGCTGGTTGCTCAAATCCCCGACCTGGACAAGGTTATAAGATTTCCAGAGTCAGCGAACGCTAAGTAGAATGGTAACTAAAACATTTACTTGCAATTTAATTTAAGACAGGCAACTAGTTATTTTTCAAGTTTCCATTTAGCTCAACGAGTAGTTCTAATTTGTCTATTCTCTTAAGAACCACTCATTTCTTGGTCTTGACTGTCCCTTAAGGGGATGATTTTGATTGTAGTCTTTCCCGTGATGTAGGGTGTACATGGGGTGCTCTCCTGGCCTGGAGAGTCCCCCGTAGTAGTCCTACATCCAGTCAACCACCCCGAGGTCACGATCGCAACATAGTAGTGATTACAACACGCGTGATAAGCGCACAGGTAGCTATCCCACACTAGCACGCGGTTAGTCGTTCCACTAGCGGGTATGCCTAAAGGTATAGCACGAAACAGTACAGGGACTTACCCTCTCAGAACAGGAGTCTCGCCCCTCCACAGTTCACGTACCCTCGTCCGACTATCTCGGTTTGCCTAGTGGGCCTAGAAAGTGTTGGTGTAGGGTGGCTAGTCCTAACCCCGGGTCCCCTGGGGCAGCTAGCTCCCTCCTTATACTAAGTAGCTCACCTCGGTACCACGTACACGAGGGCCAAACAAAGTTGATGTAGAGTGACTAGGCCTGATCCTGGGGCTCAACCCAACAGGCGACTAGTGCCCCTCTACACTAAAGGGACAGTTGCTCTCCTTGGTACTGTGTACACAAGGGCTAGCTCACTTCCCGTCTACCGGAGTTCTCCTAATTCCCCATAGGGTTCACGCTGGTATTCCTTTCGTTTCAAATTCCAAACTTTCCGATCTCTCTATTACCGGTTTCATTCTTAAAACAAGAAGGTCGTGAATTTCTAACTAAAAAAGCATCATATTAAAATAACCATTACATTTGCTAGCATTTAGAATTGTACATGCATCTCAAGTAAACAGTGTAGCTCAACCATGCTCATTGTTCCTGCCCTAGGGTTCATTCTCATCCTAGGGTTCATTCAAGTTATTCTAAACATGCAGTTCATTTGTTTAAATCATAATATTAATGTAAACCACTCTATCGGAAAACACGGGCGGAATGGGGGCTCGGATCGCAAATCCCGTCGCCTCCACGACTCTCGCGTACTCAACTGGCTGGAGACCTATACAGATGACCAACCACATCAAACAAGTTCAAAACTATATACGAGTAACACTAACACGTAGAGAAACTCAAGCGGAAAACAACGGTACTTCTTTTACACAAATCCGATTCCGTTTGGGCCCCAAACTGGAAAAAAACATGCACACTACCCAAAATCAAACGTCTGGGACTAACCCCAGACGTCTTAAAAGATGTCAGTACTCACCCTTGGTTTCTTGTGGCTACCTTGGAGATCCGAACCCTTCCACGATCGTTTGAGGAGAGTTCTAGACGTCAAACTCCCCTTCTGGTCTTTTGGAAGTACGATCAGACATCTGACGATGTATCCAGACGTCCAAAACACCTCGAAGGGCTCACCCCGCACCTTTCCAAAGCCTTGCCCACTGCGTATGTATGCGCAAAGCTAAAAATGGATGAACAAACTCTGCGGTAAGACCTACATGGCCGTAAAATACACAGAAGCACGTACCTTGGCACTAAGCATGCTTACAGACGTCCGGCTTCAGCTTCGGACGTCCTTATGCTATTCCAGACGTCTGATACTAGAAAATATCCAATACGCAAAACTTCCGCGAGCCTTCTTCTCCGCGCAGAACCCCTTCGCGCCGCCGACAGCTGCGATGCTGGCAGCTTCAGGAGGTCGCGAAGCTCACCTTCGCAAGCTCCTCCTCCTCGCATGCATCCTCGACTCCTCCCACACATGCTCCTTCGAGCTCCCATGGCTCCATCGCGAACTCCTCCCCTCGAGTTCCCGCCCGCCCCCCCGGCTCTCTCTCCTCTCCTCCTCCTTTGCATCCCGTCTCTCCTCTTCTCCCCTCGTAGCACTGGTGGCTAGGAGGAAGGTGGCGGCCGGAAGGGGGGAAAGATGGAGGTGGTGGCTGGAGGAGATGGGGAGAGTGGCGTGGGTGTGAGGTTTAAATAGGAAGGGTTAGGGTTTGGGGTGAGGAGAGAGGAGGTGTGCACGTACTACGTGCATGCGGGAAAAGAAAAGAAGGTACGGTCCTACTTTTAAACGTTCGACCCTTTGTCCAAACGTCTGGACAAACGTCTGACGGCTAATCTAGACGTCTTAAACAACCTAAAAAGGCAGCGGGTCATTTCAACATAACAAACTTAAAGGAAGTTTCGTCCCAAAAACTTGAGCCAAGTAGGGTGCAGAAAAAGTAGCATAAAAGCGCATAACAAACTTAAAGAGGATCAAAGTGGGTCTGAAGAGACGTACCCTCAAAAAGCTCCAGGTACTGCTCTTGCATTGTTGCCTCAGGCTCCCAAGTCACCTCCTCGTACCATTGGCTTCTCCACGGGACCTTTACCAGTGGTATGTGCTTCCGTCTCAGACTCTGGACGGCTCTGTCTAATATTTGTACTGGCCTCTCGGGATAGGTCAGGTCGTCTCCCACCTCGACACTCCCGTGGCTCATAATGTGGTTGGGATCGGCGACGTGCTTCCTAAGGTTGGACACATGGAACACGTCGTGCACTCCAGAGAGCTGGGGAGGAAGGGCAAGCCGGTAAGCAACAGGTCTAACCCGCTCCATGACCTCAAAGGGTCCCACAAACCTCAACGCAAACTTCCCTTTCACCCCAAAACTCTGAAAGCCCATTATGGGCGAAACACGGAGGAAGACGTGATCTCCAACCTCGAACTATACCTCTCTGCGCTTCCCATCGGCATAGCTCTTCTGCCTGCTCCTAATAGTGCAGAGTCGTCTGTGAATCTACTCTATCACCTCCTGATCCAGCCGGATCAGCCTAGGGCCAACCTCCCACTTGGTCCCCACCTCAACCCAACTCAAGGGTGCAATACACCTCCTCCCGTATAGAGCCTTGTAAGGTGCCATGTAGATGCTTGAATGATAGTTGTTATTGTACGCAAACTCTGCCAGGGGCAAATAATACTCCCAGGAACCTCTCCAATCTAGTATACAAGCGCATAGGAGGTCCTCGAGTGTCTGTATGGTGCGCTCTGACTGCCCGTCAGTCTGGGGGTGGTAGGCGGTGCTAAACCACAGATGGGTCCCTAAAGCTTACTGAAACTCCGCCCAGAACTGGGAAGTAAAACGAGTATCCCTGTCGGATACAATCTCACGAGGGACTCCGTGCAGACGCACCACATCTCTGATGTATCTCTCTACTACCTGGGGTGGTCCAAAAGTGACTCGGATCGACAGGAACCGCGCCGTCTTCATCAACCAGTCTACTATCACCCAAACTGCATCATGTCCCTGCTGGGTAACTGTTAGACCCACCACCAAGTCCATGGTGATGCTCTCCCACTTCCACTCCAGAACATGAAGTGGCTGTAGCGGCCCTGCAGGCCTCTGGTGCTCGGCCTTCACTTGCTAGCATACCAAGCACTGCTGAACAAACTCACCAACGTCCCGCTTCATCCCTCTCCACCAGAAGTCGCGTCGCAAATCATGGTACATCTTTGTATTTTCAGGATGTTCGGTGAACTGGAACCCGTGCTTGATAACACTGCATCTGGGGGTGATAATTATGTTAAATAGGGCCCATCTTAAGAATAAAAGGCACAACATAAGTAGAATGGGAGCATTGCATGCATCATATGCCAAGATTGCTTATAAAATAGTATTAACTCCCAGTTGTATAAGCACTTGTCAAAGCAAGCCTCAGATGAGCAATCGGACCGCACGGATGGATTCAGAATGACGAACGAAGTCCAACGGACACAAAATCGGCCAAATCCGACATCCGGAGCTCCCACAATGGGCCCAAGAAGTTCTGACCGTTGATCTGATAATCAACAGCCCACTATGCGTCACGTGGCTCCCACTCACTGCGCGCCCGCTTCCACCTTCAACCAGATAGCAGATCTCAGCCGTCGATCTCTGATTGGATGGCTGAGAACCGTGCGCACGCCCGCGGTCGCTGCGACAAAGCAGCGGGAGTAGCGCAGCGATTGAAGCGCATGCCCGCGCCCACGCGACGAGGGTTCGAGCCGCGCGATGCTGAAATCTGAAGGTGATTTCGCGCTCGGGTGAAATTGGGCCACCAGACCAACAGCGAGCGGTCGAGATAGCGCCACATGGCGCATCCTCAGGTGGCGATTGGCCACACGCACGCACACGCCGGAAGACAACGCCCGTGCGCAAGCGCACTCAAGGTGCGATCTGAGCTCGCCGATCTTCGATCGGATGGCTCTCATGCCACGCCCACGGATCGAGCGCGAGGAAGAACGGCAGCGGGAGAGCGACCGGCGGGTTGGCAGCTTCACCGACGTTTTTGGAAGGGTTTTAGCGACGTCCCTCTTCTTCATTTGGAAAGCTTTTCTCCCTATTTAAACCCCTTCCAACCACTCATTCAAGGCATTCACTCTCCTTGCAACTACTCTACCCCTCTCTTAGCTATCTTTAGGCCCTTTTGTAATCGTTGGAGATGACGAGCCGCCGACGGAGCCTTCTCCACTACTGTGGCTGCCTCGCCACCCTCCCTCTCTCTCTCTTTCTTCCTCTCTTTTAAGCTTTACTTTACTTATGTTTAAGCATGTATCTAATGTTGTAATTTATGAACTAAAGCTACATGATTAATGAAGTTGTTTTCCATTCAGTTGTCTACTTTATTTCCTATTCAAGTTGCATGTTAAAGAATGAAACGACTCTAACCCTAATCTCTCTCTCTCGCTTTTCACCCACACCTTTTCGCAAGCAAAACTCCACGATTTTCGTGACAATAAGTGACAAGAAAAATCCGGTTTTCACGCCTCCCTGAGACCGACACTCGGACTCACATCCGTTTCTTTACTTTAAAATCGACATTACAAGTGTGAACTATAACAACACTTCTAAACACACACGCACGAAAGCATGTCAGTTTTTGGCGCCGTTACTGTGGAGGCAACGGATTTGTTTTGTCACTTCCATTCCACATCCATTCTCACATTGTCCAACACCTTGTCTCCTTTTTACTTGATGGTTGCAGGAATTCGGCGCTTCGTTGGCGAAGCAGCGCATCCCATGACGGTAACAAGGGAGTAGGCATAACAAGGACCGGTAGTAAGTAATTCTTCACTCATGACTGTTTGCTTGCGTGAAAAACTAAAAAAATTTTAAAATTGAAAAAAAATTGGCATGGTGTATGATTACTTGACCCACATCCTTAACACATCACCAAACAAAAAAATGTACACTCTAACATTCTGAATAAATTATTGGAGTGTTCTTTTCTCTTTCTGAGTGGTGTTTGCGAAGCCACCGTGGATTGACTTGGGCTGCACCACTCAACCCTAAAAATGACCCATCTAATAGAAACTGCATGATCATTAGGATGAGTACATTAGAGTTTTAGAGCCTCTACACAATAAAAGGAAATCTACTTTCACCAAGTTGTGTGCAAAACTTGACGTGTCCACTGAAACTTGTCTGAAAATATTAAGACACGTCAACCCTAAAAGACACTAAAGTAAGGATGAAACACTAAAAGACACCACATCTTGAAAAAATCATTGCTTGAAAATCATGTTTTGATAGAAGCACACACAATGAAAGTGGAAAACTAAGAGGCAACACCCCAATCAACGCCTCATCACATAACCCCAGCACAAGCACTATCCTAGCCCTTTTAAAACTGAGTAGACGTGCCCTAGGCAGGACTGAGTTAAGTCTCAAGAGGCAAGGTTCTGTTCGCTGGGCACTTGGCTTTCATTCCCTTGGTAGAATCTGGTGACTAGGCTGTGGGGTAGTGTCAAACGACTGTGGTTGTGGGGTCTACGGAACCGGAGGCACAAGCCAAAGGAAGAACCTTCCCTGCAATCCCCTCGTAATCAACCTGGCCAGATTAGCCTTGGGAAGAGGAGTCCAGTGCTTAAAGACTTAATCACCATTTTAAAGATTTTTAGGTCTCCTAAGGAAATACACCATAAGGACTAGGCTTGTTTGCTTGATTGAACACACATTTCTCGCATCTGTCACTCTTCGCATCCCCTCCTGTTCTTCTCTAATGTATGCACGGGAGACGCTCACTGCATCCTGAGTTGTTTGTTTTGGGACGGGAATCCAGGCGACTTGATTCTGCTAGAAACATGGCTAAACTTAGGGTAGATGAAGTTGAGGACCAACCCCCACCAGATACAATGGCCATAATCCAAGCCCAGATTAATGCAAACCACCGACTTCAGCAACAATAGATCCACACCATCATGCAAGCCGTACACCGGTTACAGAACCCACAAGGGCAACAACCACCACCACCTTTCCCAGGCCCACAAGGGCAACCACCACTTGATGTACCACCATTTTAGGATCAACCGAGGCTCCTCCGCGATTTCTATAATCCTTCTACTATTAGAGTCGAGCCACACCTTAGGATCCCCGAAGGGGGAGATGATTTTGAGCTAAACCCAAATGTCTTAAGTCTGATCCAAAGCCACTTCCATGGAAGCTCAAATGAGGACCTCTTTCAGCATCTAGAGGATCTTGACCGAATAGCATGAATTGTGAACTGTGAAACCTAGGAACATTAGCCTTGACATTATTTTCAATAAGATGTTCCCCTTCTCATTGAGAGACAAGGCTTCCCATTAGCTTAGAACCCTAGGTAGACCCATCACCACCTGGGAAGAACTGAGGCATGCATTTCTAAAAAAATTCTTCCCCATAGGAAAGACCAATGCCCTCAGAAGAGCTATTACTACCTTCACACTCCAGGGTGGGGAACAGTTCCACGAGGCGTGGGAAAGATTTAATGAACTCTTGAGGAAATGCCCACACCATGAAGTACCAAGGTGGCAATTGGCCTAGATTTTCTACCATGGTCTGGATAGCAACCTACAGAACTTCGTTGATGCCTCATGCGGGGGGAACTTCCTGAACAAAGACGAGGAGAGCGCGTTTGAGCTCTTTGAGTCCATGAGCGAAAATTCACTCAACAATGCCTCCATGACCTAGTTTAACAGATCCATCAACCCCATGGTGAGATTTATGAGGTACAAGCAAATTCTGGAATGGTTGACATGGACATCATTGCCAAGAAACTAGATCCAGTGGAATTGGTGGACAAAAAGATTGATGAGCTACTGAACCAAACCAGGAACCTGTTACAGACCTTCTCCCTAGCAAAGGGAGCACATAATGTTGACCTGGTCTAGCCCTCGAGCCAACTAAACTAGGAACAACCCCTGACCACATTCCAGGTAGGGACCTTTGCTCCCTCAACCCTTGATTACTCTCTGCCCTCCCCATCGACATCTGCTATCCTTGAAGATGTGCAAGCTATCCAAGGTTATGCTAAACCTGACCTTGTCTCCAACACTTACAACACTGGCTGGCATAATCACCCTAACTTTGGTTGGACAAACCAGAAACCGCCGCACTTCCAAAGCTAGCCCAGGCCAAACCAACAACCACACTTGCCCCCTATCAGCAAGGACCACCAGTTAAACCCCCATATAATCAAAATAGGGCGGCCCCTCCTCCACAAAACCAAATGGACACCCTAATAAAGATGATGGCTGACATGAACCAGAAACATCAGGAGGAAATGGCCTTGGTAAAGGGACAGTTAAGCCAACTCTTGGACTGTAAACAACAAGGATCCCTACCTTCTCAACCACAACCGAACCTGCGAAACATAATTAACAGAGGCCCCAATTCGCAAGGGTTCCAAAGCAATCCCGGGCAGGCTCACATGGTCCAGCCAGCCCCGCAAACACCCCCTGGGTTTGGTGCTTCTTCGTCCTCGTATTCTCAAGGATCAACCCATGGTCCCAATGCCTCTGCGAATGCGATGACCTTGAGAAGCGGCACCAAAACCCAGGATCCCAAATGGCCGACTCTCCCCGAGACTTCACCTGCTGAAATACCCGACTCAGAAGAGGCACCAGAAAAACCCAAGGAGCTAGAAATAGATCCGATCCACGTTCAGACACCCTACCCTGAGGCCTTGGAGACAATCAAGAAGAAAAAGAATGTTGTGGAAATTGAGGAGCTTTTGGAGATCTTTAAGCAGGTATAGATTAATATTCCGCTCCTCGAAGCCATTAAGCACATCCCGGCTTACGCCAAGTTTTTAAAGGATGCATTACACCTAAACGTAAGCCAAGACCTCAAGCACCTAGGAAGATTGTGCTCTCCAAACAAGCAAGTTATGTAATATCAAGCAACCTTCCGCTCAAACGAACTAACCCAAGAGCACTCCTGATTTCCTGTAATATCGGGGACATGACATTTGATAGAGCTCTCCTGGACTTAGGTGCTTCTATCAATCTGATTCCAACAACCTTGTACCACCAATTTGGTTTTGGAGAGTTGACACCCACACCTGTCACCATCCAGCTGGCTGATAGATCTGTGAAGACCTCGAAGGGGGTTGTCGAGGACGTGATTGTACGGGTCAAGGACTTCTATTTCCCGGTCGACTTCTTGATGCTCGACATGGAAGTCCCTGAAAAACTACAGAATGCACCCATAATCTTAGGCAGACCTTTCTTAGCTACGGCTAAGGCAAACATTGATTGTGACATGGGATGTATGGAAATCGCCTTTGGAGACAAGAAAATGCAATTGGATATCTTCCGAGCGGCAAAGTCTTTTGATTGCGATAGTGTTGAGGAACATGATCCCGTGGAAACTCTGGCCGAGGAATGCCTCACCCTTAGTTCTGTCTCAGACCACCAAACCTGTAAAGACTGCTCTGACCCGTCATTACCCGTGGACCTCTGTAAGGCTGATTACCATCACACAACACCATTTGAGGAGATCGATGTTGATCAACTCCCGCTTTTTCCTTTCCCGTCAACTGTGGTTCTACCCGCACCCGAACTTAAGCCACTACCCGAGAATCTCAAGTATGTCTTCCTGGGACCTAACTAGACCTTCCCTGTGATTATTAATTCTCATCTAACCAAGGATCAGGAACTCAGGTTGACCGCAACCCTTTCAGAACATCGGGCCACCATTGGTTGGACCATTTCTGATTTGAGAGGAATTAGCCTCACCTATTGCACCCATAAGATTTACCTGGAAGACGGGACACAACCCTCCCGCCAAATACAGAGATGAATAAACCCAAACATGCAGGAGGTTGTTAAGAAAGAAATTATCAAGTAGCTTGACGCCGACATCATCTATCCTATCTCCGATAGCCCCTGGGTGAGCCCCACTCAAGTGGTTCCAAAGAAAGTCAGGCTCACCGTTGTTACCAATGATCATGGCGAATCCATCCCCACCCGCACCACCACCGCATGGTAGGTGTGTATTAATTATAGGAAGCTCAATGAAGCCACTAAGAAGGATCATTACCCCTTGTCGTTCATTGACCAGATCCTTGAAAGATTGGCAGGGCAAAAGTATTTTTGCTTCCTAGATGGATATTCAGGATATAACCAAGTCGCAATTGCTCTGGAAGATCAAGAAAAGACCACATTCACTTGCCCGTACAGCACATTTGCATTCCGTCGAATGCCGTTTGGGCTATGCAATGCACCTGCTACCTTCCAGTGTTGCATGCTAGCCATTTTTTCAGAAATGGTGGGTGAATACCTAGAGGTCTTTATGGATGATTTCTCTGTATTTGGGAATTCATTCGACCATTGTCTGAGCAACTTGGAGAAAATCCTGAAACGATGTATCGAGGTTAATTTGGTGTTAAGTTGGGAAAAGAGCCATTTTATGGTTCAAGAAGGAATCGTCCTCGGTCACATCGTATCACATAGGGGCATCGAGGTAGATCGGGCTAAGGTTGATTTGATTTCCAAGCTTCCTCCACCTAGTTCGGTCTGACAAATTCGCTCATTTCTGGGACACGTTGGCTTCTACCGAAGGTTCATTAAAGACTTTTCCAAGCTTTCCAAACCCTTAACCGACCTTCTAGCCAACGACGTCATATTCCACATGTCTACTGATTGCATCCAGTCTTATCACACCCTCCGGGACTTAGTCTCCACAGCACCTGTACTTCAACCCCCGGATTGGTCCTAGGACTTTGAGATTTTGTGTGATGCATCATATTTTGCCATAGGCACTGTTCTGGGACAAAGACAAGATAAGAAACCTGTGGTGATCTACTACGCAAACAAAACGTTGGACGAGGCCCAACAAAATTATATGGTCACGGAGAAAGAGTTGCTCGTTGTAGTCTTTGGACTTGAGAAGTTCCGATCGTACTTGCTGGGATCCCACGTGACCATCTATACTGACCATTCAGCCATCCGGCACCTGTTGGCTAAGAAGGACGCAAAGCCCAGGCTCATTAGATGGATCCTGCTCTTGCAGGAATTTGACCTGGAAATCCGCGACAAGGTCGGATCAAAGAATGTGGTGGCTGACCACTTGTCTAGACTTCATCCAGACCATATTGGACTCTCCCTACCTCTATCTGACGCCTTCCCTGATGAACACATTCTGGCCATGCAAGACAAGAGACTGCCTTGGTATGCTGACTACACCAACTACCTAGTTGTAGGACAAACCCCACACAGCTGGTCCAGACAGCAACAGGACAGGTTCTTGGCTGAGGCCAAGCACTATTTATGGAATGATCCCATGCTGTTTCGCCTCTATGCCGACCAAATCATCAGGAGGTGTATCCCCGATAATGAAGTTCAGAGTGTGCTTTCCTTCTGTTATGACTAGGCTTGTGGCGGCCACTTCTCTGGAAAGAAAACGGCTGCAAAGGTTCTGCAGTCTGGATTCTACTGGCCTTCCCTATTTAAAAATGCACACAACTTTACCAAGACTTGCTCACGTTGCCAATCGCTGGGGACCATGACCAAGAAAGATATGATTTCCCTCTAGCCCATTTTGATTGTCTAAATCTTCGACGTTTGGGGTATCAATTTTATGGGCCCCTTTCCACCATCCAACAGCTTCGAGTACATCCTAGTCTCAGTAGACTATTTTCTAAATGGATTGAAGCCGTCGCCACCCATCGATACGATCACATGACTGTCATGGACTTTGTTAAGCAGAACATCTTTTCCCAATTTGGAATACCAAAGGCCATGATCAGTGATGGTGGAACTCATTTTATCCACTCCCAATTCCATGCCCTACTTAGAAAATACGGGGTTAACCACCGAATTGCTACCCCATATCATCCGCAAACAAATGGGCAGACTGAGGTCTCAAATAGACAAATCAAGAACATTTTACAAAAGGCTATGAGACCAAACAGGAAAGACTGGTCCACACGACTAGATGATGCCCTGTGGGCATACAGGACCGCTTTCAAGACCCCGATAGGCATGTCACTTTATCGCCTGGTCTTTGGCAAAGCTTGCCATCTTCCTGTCGAATTGGAACACCGGGCGTACTAGGCTGTCAAGCAATGTAACATGGATTCCTAGTTAGCCGATGTGTAGAGGACGCTCCAACTATCTGAGCTCGAAGAAATTCGTCGGGACGCCTTTGAGAATAGTCGACTGTATAAGGAGAAAATGAAAGCCGTCCACGACTGACTCATCCATAGAAAGACCTTTGAGCCTAACCAGCAAGTCTAGCTATTCGATGCTCGCCTAAAGCTCTTTCCGGGGAAACTTAGGTCTAAATGGACAGGACCATTTCGGGTAGTTAAGCCTTACTCTAATGGGGTAGTTGAAATCGCTGATCCAAATACTTGGCACAATTTTACAGTTAATGGTCAAAGATTGAAACACTTTCTGGCCCAGGCTCCCCCAAAGGAGAGTGTCACCCTCGTTGAGGGATGACACGAAGCACCGCCCAGCTGGAGGCGTTAAACTCAGCGCTTCCTGGGAGGCAACCCAGAGGATTCAGACTGACCCGATATTTTACGTCACTTAGGTACTATCTTTTTGAACCCTTGTTGCATCCATGTATTTGCCAATGAGGACATTGTCCAACTTAAGCATGGGGGGGTGGTAAATTGCACGATCCTGAGCTCATTTAATCAGTCTAAATAAAATAAAATTAAAAAAAAATTGAATTTAGGAAGAAACTTAGGCATTAGAAACTTGTTAATAGTGGGAAATAATACAAAAAAAACTTGAACAAATAGACTTTTCAGGCCTTCAGGCTTAATCAGCCCTGGTGTCCGTTAAAATATGGATTTAGCTTCGAATCTTTGCAACCTTAAGCTATTCTAATCCACCTACTAAATAAGGTGATAAGTATACGACTTATCAACTCACTCTCTAACTCAGAAGAACTTTGAGTCTAAGCATCTGCACACATTTTTGCACAGACTCACTCCTTGGAGATTTTGACAGAAATTGGTAGCTAATGAACTCTCTAGGGTGGTATGGCTGGCAAGTTGTCGTGGGTAACAACCCATTGGCAGGTTGTCCAGAGCCCAGCCACGGGACCACTTCTTCTTCATTGCCTCTAAGTACATTTGAGATCAGGGAAGCCACCTACAAAAAAAAAAAAAGGAGAAGAAAAGAAAACAAAATAAACCACACGTCACCGTACAAGTATGGTTGGCAAATGATCGTGGGTAACAGCCCATTGGTCGGTTGTCCAGAGCCCAGCTCAGTAATTGCACAAAAAGAATCAAAACACTTAAGGAAGAAGCGGGGAAGTAGTACAAGCCGGGGAGATATACACTGGAAAAATCCTTGCGTTGACCCCAATTAAAACAAATGTAGGGAGAAAGCTACTAATCGAACAAATACACCTTCAAGCAAAATACTCCCTCTTCCGGTCACCTAGGGGTGTAGAAACCCGAAGTCTGTCTGAATTACCATTGAGTGAGTCTATCACAATCTTCACACCAAGATGCTTAGCACCTAGGGTTTTGACCGAGTTTTGGGTGGGTTGGGTAGCCGTAAAAAGTTACCAACCCAGTCTGAATTCCAAAACAAAAATTCTAAAAAAATATATATATACATATGTATATTTACATACATTAAAGCAAGGATTCAAGCGATTCTTATTTTGGCAGACACCCGGTTGCTGCTTAGTTTTTGTAGATTAAGATCTTAGTATATTTCCTCCTATTGACAAGTGACGAAGTGTCTAAGCAATTACTTCTTAAATTCTGACAGAAAATAAAGGCTACAATAAACCTTGCTAGGGACTAGTAAGGAGTAAGCATGGGGGTATGATAACACTGCATCTGAGGGTGATAATTCTGTTAAATATGGCCCATCTTAAGAATAAAAGGCACAACATAAGTAGAATAGGAGCATTGCATGCATCATATGCCAAGATTGCTTATAAAATAGTATTAACAACCATTTGTATAAGCACTTGTTAAAGCAAACCTCAGATGAGCAATCGAATCGCATGGATGGATTCAGAACGACGAACGGAGTCCAACAGACTCAAAATCGGCCAAATCCGACATCCGGAGCTCCCACAATGGATCCAAGAAGTTCTGACCGTTGATTCGATGATCAACGGCCCACGATGCGCCACATGGCGCCCACTCACCGCACACTCACTTCCACCTTCAACCAGAGAGTAGATCTCAGCCATCGATCTCTGATTGGACGGCTGAGAACCACGCGCACGCCCGCGTTCGCCACGATAAAGCAGCGGGCATAGCGCAGCGATTGAAGCGCATGCCTACGCCCACGCGACGCGGGTTCGAGCCGCACGATGCTGAAATTCGAAGTTGATTTCGCACTTGGGCGAAATTAGGCCGCCCGATCAGCAGTGGACGGCCGAGATAGCACAACGTGGCACGTCCTTAGGTGGCGATTGGCCACACACGTGCACACGCCGGACGACAATGCCCGCGCGCATGCGCACTCAAGGTGCAATCCGAGCACGCCCGGGCGAAGACCTCAGCCATTCGATCTTCGATCGGACGGCTCTCATGCCACGCACACGGATCGAGCGCGAGGAAGAACGGCGGCGGGTGAGTGACCGGCGGGCTAGGAGCTTCACCGACGTTTTTTGAAGGGTTTTAGCGATGTCCCGGATGTCGCTAAAACCCCTTCTTCAATTGGAAAGCCCTTCTCCTTATTTAAACCCCTTCCAACCACTCATTCAAGGCATTCACTCCCCTTGCAACTACTCTACCCCTCTCTTAGCTAACTTTAGGCCCTTTTGTAATTGCCGGAGACGACGAGCTGCCGACGAAGCCTTCTCCACCACCGTGGCTGCCTCGCCGCCCTCCCTCTCTCTCTCTCTTTCTTCCTCTCTTTTAAGCTTTACTTTACTTATGTTTAAGCATGTATCTAATGTTGTAATTTATGAACTAAAGCTGCATGATTAATGAAGTTATTTTCCATTCAGTTTTCTATTTTATTTCCCATTCAAGTTGCATGTTAAAGAATGAAACGACTCTAATGCTAATCTCTCTCTCTCTCTTGCTTTTCACCCGCATCTTTTCGCAAGCAAAACTCTGATTTTGTGACAACAAGTGACAAGAAAAATCCGATTTGCACGCCTCCCTGAGGCCGACACTCGGACTCACATCCGTTTCTTTACTTTAAAACCGACGTTGCAAGTGCGAACTATAACGACACTTCTAAACACCTCAGTCAGGAGCTCTCTCAATAACTCCTCGTCTCTAGGAATGCATAGGCGTCCCCTCATGCGCAATATCTCATCTGAGAGGGAAAAGTCTCCTGGGTCCCTTGTCAACACCCTGTTACGCAACGTCTGTAAGTAAAGATCGGCCATCTTCCCTACAATGATGCGATCTATCAGCTCTGGTCGTGCTTGTCGCGTTATTGTCACTGCCCTGCAGTACCCCCGTGACTCCCAGGGTCGCCAACTACCCACCTCCTCCATGAGTCTCCAACTTTGAGCTTGCAAGCTAGCCAAGTGGGCAGCGCCAACCCCTCTGCGCGTGCCTGCAACTGCAACGCTGGCAGCTTCAGGAGGTCGTGAAGCTCACCTTCGCAAGCTCCTCCTCGCACGCGTCCTCGACTCCTCCCACACACGCTCCTCCAAGCTCCCACAGCTCCCTCGCGAGCTCCTCCCCTCGAGCTCCCCCCCCCCTCCCCAACGC
Organism: Thalassia testudinum; assembly: GCA_037157565.1. Lineage (NCBI taxonomy): Eukaryota > Viridiplantae > Streptophyta > Magnoliopsida > Alismatales > Hydrocharitaceae > Thalassia > Thalassia testudinum. The sequence continues at coordinate 22,383,139 of JAZHRO010000013.1, forward strand.
TCCCGCTCTCCTCTTCTCCTCCGCGTCCCGTCTCTCCACTTCTTCTCCCCTCGCTGCGCTGGTGGCTGGGAGGAAGGTGGTGGCCGGCAGGGGGGAAAGATGGAGGTGGTGGCTGGTGGAGATTGGGAGAGTGGCATGGGTGTGGGGTTTAAATAGGAAGGGTTAGGGTTTGGGGTGAAGAGAGAGGAGGTGTGCGCGTACTACGTGCGTGCGGGAAAAGAAATGAAGGTATGGTCCTACTTTCAGACGTCCGACCCTCTATCCAGACGTCTGACGGCTAATCCAAACATCTTAAACAACCCAAAAAGGCAGCGGGTCATTTCAACCACTCTACCAGGGTATACGGGTGGAATGGGGGCTCGTACAGTAAATCCTGACGTCTCCGCGGGTCCCGTGTACACTACGGACTGGAGACCTATATCATTGACCAACATGTCAGACGGGCTCAAAATAGCATAGGTATGACACTAACACGTAGAGAATTTCGAAAGGAAACCAATGATACTTTATTTGCGTAAAATAGACTCCGTTTGAGCCCTAAACCGACCTAAAAACATGCACTCTAACCAAAATCAGATGTTTGGGGTGAGTCCTAGACGTCTTAAACTATCGCAGAAGCTCACCTTGCTTTCCTTTGCAGACGTATGAGGGAGCTTCTAGACGTTTGGCACTGCTCTCAGTCGTCTGGAAGAGCAGTCAGACGTTTAACTCGGCCTCTAGATGTCCTAAAGTGCCTCGAATGTCATGCCACGTGCCTTCCAACGCCTCGTACCTGCACATGCATGCGCAGCTTAAGTGTGACACCTCAAATAATATTGTACACGCATGCAGGCTCATGCAGGGTACATACCTCGGCACCCTACGTGCTGTCAGACATTCTGAGCCCTCTCCGGATGTCCGACGACACCTCCAGACGTCTGACAGAGGTTGCAGACGTTTGATAATGCGGATATGTCCGCACGCAGAGCTTCCTCACGAGGTTCCTCTTCTAGCGAACTCCTCTCACCTCCTGCTCCCCTCTCCTTTCCCACGCACAACCGCGAGGGGGTGGGGAATGGGAAGGTGACGAACGGCGGTGGCGAGGCGAATAGAGGGAGTCCTTCGTACTCCTCTCTTCTCCTTCTCCTCCACACCCCTTCCCTCGCCAATGCTCTCTCTCCCCCTAACCCATGCTCTCTATCTCTCCCTCTCCTCCATGCTCCTTCCCTCGCCAACTCTCTCTCTCTCCCTCGCCCACGCTCTCTATCTCTCCCTCTCCTCCATGCTCCACCCCTCTCCTTCTCCCCCACTCACAGCTACAAGGGGATGGGGGAGAAGATGGTCGCCGGCGGTAAGGTGGTGGAGGTGGGGTTCGTGGCGTTGGAGATGTGGAGAGGATGGAGAGGTGAAGGGGGGGTTTTAAAGAAGAGGGTTAGGGTTTGGTTGTGTGTGCGTGAGTTGTGTGAAATGTGAGGGGAAAAAAATTGTAGGGTTGTCCCCGCAGAAGCCTCCTTTTCTCGCAGAGCCCACAAACTAAAACCAAGGGGGTTTAAAATTACGTCAACACCCCTAAGATTTCGAAAAATTTTCAACAACTCTTGGGAAGGGTCATTTCAACTGGGGCCAACCTAATTATCATTAGGTGAATTTTAATCGATTTACAACTCGTTGCTGAGCCAAATAAGACTCATGCATGGTGCAAGGCTCCCAGCAATGCACCGCACTCGCATAATTTCATGCCAAAGCTCATTTGTATGCTCAGAGAGGATAGAGGGACCAATGTGTGAGGGAGGCGCCAAGCGCTCATGACGACTGAGAGGGGCTATGCAAAATTACATATATGTCATTGCACTTGCTCTCACGTTACCGATTTGGCACTATTGTGTCGCTCCACCAGACACTGAAGTGCGTGCATAGGGCTGTCTTGATTTGATGATTTTGGCCCTCGAATTGAGGGCCATAATTTATTATAAATTAAAAATAAATTATGGGGTTTTAAAGCCCTTACATAGGGCTACATAATTATGTAATTTATTTACAAAAATAATTAATCATACTATATAAATAAATTAGCTAAGTGTTTATTTGTTAATTATCCACATTAGTTTAAGTGTTTATTTGTTAATTTAAGTATAAATTACAAAATTTATGATCTAATTGACCTTATACAATATTAGTATACATACTAAATTATTTAATACATATCTTTATGATATTTTACACATTTTATTTTAATTTATATACATTTAAATATGCATTTTTAGGCTGTTATACATATAAATTAGGTATAAATAGTATAATATAGTATAAATATAGTTAAATTAGTTTAAAATACTTAAAATATTATAATACAAATATACAATATAAATTAGTTCAATAATAACTTAATTTACTAATTTATTTTAATTTAATTTAGTAAACTACCTACTAACTTATAAATTAACTATTTATGTACATATATAATTAAATTAGTTTGCAGTTATTCTAGTGTACAATATATATATATAAATATGTATGTATAGTATAATTAATAGATAAGTTTATTTATAGGGGTTTCTACAATTATATAGCTTATAGTACATATAGGTTAATTAAATTAATAAATACTTATATAATAAAGTTATATATATGATAATTTATCCTAAATACTTAATTTATACTATATAATACATATATAAGTTATATGTACAAGTTATATACATATTATATACTATGTACATATATAACTTATATATATATATGTATTTACATAGTATACATAGTGTTTTTGGGTATTTTTTGAATTTTTCTGATTTTTATGGCTTTTTTAAGTCTAGTAGAGGTAATGGATGAGAGAAAAAGAGAGATGAGAAGAATAGAATGTTTTTGGATTTTTTTTCAAGTTGAACTCTTTTATTAAATTTTAAGGTATATGGAACCATCGGTTGGTATGTTCTACTAGGCCGGAGGTTCAGATAACTTTCAAACTTTGCATATAATTAAAAATATACTTATTCTTACTCACTACACATTTATTTATTTTTTTTGAAATTTTTTAAGATTTTTATTTATTTACAAGCCTAGCTCAATCTAGGCCTTAAAAGGGGTTTAGACTTAAGAACGTAAGGCCTAAAAATGTGATTTGAGGGTTGGATAGTTAGTTTAGACATTTAGAAATGTTCTTCATATCAGATCTAAGGTGTTCAAACATGTAAATGTGAATTTCAACTCAAAATCATCTAATTTCTCTATTTGGGTAGATCTACACATTAATAGTTGATAATCAATGTTTAACCACAAATTACAAGCCAATTCAATAAAATTATGGACTCTAATAGTACATGAAAGCTTGTTACAAGGTAAACTACACATTACAATGCATATCAACTCTCCAAATAACTCAAAGCCCAGCCACTGCCCTGATGAATCAGATCATCCAGTAGCCACAATTGCAGCAGAGGTAGCAACATAAGCATCCAATAGCTGCAACAGCACCTAACAGATGGTTTTCAACCCAAAATCAGACATCTTAAAAAAAATTCAAAGGCTGTTGTTGTAGCCATTGCTTCAATTCCAGCAGCTCTGATGTGAGATTCAGTACACAAATATCCCAGTTCAAACTTAAGAAATTCTGATCAAGGATCAAAAGTGTCCAAATCAGAGAATGATTTTCAATTAACACCAAATTGCACTGAATTTAGGGTTTAAAAACCCATGAAATGTAACTGCTGAAGCAGCACTTTAATGTATTCTTTTGGGATTCAAAACACAACATTAAACATCCTTAAAAATCTGATAATACTTGGAAATAATTTTGCAATCAAATTAGTGTTTAAGGATCCACATCAAAAATTCTCAAACCATATTCTTCATTCCAAATCAAAGAAAACCACTGATCTAACACCTTCCTAATGCTATGGACAACATGAAGTGTTAGATTAGTCCATTAAACTCAGTCACTTGAATCCCAATTCTCTAAAACCTTAAGGAATACTAAAAATTCCTTAGGTTAAAAATCAGAATCTCAAAAACTAATCCACACAAAAATACCTAGTAGAGCCTCAAATCAATCAAGGTTGATTTTCCTTGGCTCTACCTTACATTTAAGACCATAAAATCCCCTATTCATGCCAAATTCAGACATGGCTCATCCGAGGAAAGATTTTTCCTCAAAAACATCTCAAATTCACTACTATGAACTGAATTACAAAAAACATATCAATTCGCTTGATCAAAACCGTTCAAAACTCAATTAATTCAAAATCTCACGATCTTACATTAAAATCCAAATTAAAAATAGATCAAGCAAACCAATTCCATTTTAAATTCAGATCAGGGGTCTTTGTGGATTTCTAAAATGAATGAGAGACCCCTAGATGGATTTTGAGTGTAAATCCTCATCTCAAAGCTAGAGAGCAATGAGATGAGGGTTTAACTTTAATGGGTGGGTAGATTATGAATTAAAACATGAGGGAAGTCAGAACACGAAATGGTGATGTGAGGGGGAAGATTAGTGATCAGATGAGTGATATGAATTCCTCTCTTCTAATCTGAAATGATCAAAGGAGGTGTAAGTGTGGATTCTACACTACACTAATTTACTCCTAACTAATGATCAAACCAGTGATTTCTCTATATAATCTACTCTAAATTACACTAACTAAACTACAATTAACTAGAAAGCAGTAAAACTATACTAATTCTACTCCTAGAAAGCATGTAAATCTATCTAATGAGACGAAGTTGTCTAAGGTCACCCGCCGGTGGCTGGTGACGACGAAAGGGGAGAAGACCAGCAGCTGACAAAGTTGTCTAAGGTCCACCACCTGGTTGGCTGGTGGCAAATGAAAGGAGGAAGGCAAGTCAGTGCTATCACCACAGACTGAGGAAATGGGGCGAGGAAGCTGCAGGTATAGACGAATGGGACCACTGAGGGGGAGGGGGTGATCAGGTGTGTGCGCAAGCTGAGGGAGCACTTAACTAGAGCTCGAGAGTGATTCAGGTCATCGTGAGGTGGGATTAGGCGTTTAGGGCACCTACGGTTGGATGGAGAGGAGAGGAGGGTGGGAAGAGCCAAATCGAAGATAGGCCGTTAGATGAGATCTAGGGGTAGAGGTGAACCTACGCAAGGAGTTGCACGAAGCTTCGATTGCGTTTGAGCCACAGATCAAGAGGATGTGGGAAATCAACGGCCAAGAAAGCTCATGTTCTTGCGATGGATGGTGCAGCAAGAGGTGCACCGTTCTCAGCAGGTCTAATGGTGCTCTTGCAACAATGATCCTCAAATGAAATGGTAGGATTATAGCAGCAAGGCCCATAAGTGGAATAGAAGCATGTCAAAGCAGTCCCTGAAGTGTTACAATTAGGTCCCTACAGCCTACAAATGGGTCCTTGGAGGTTTTAAAATGGATAAAATGTTATGAATGAAGGACCTAAATGTGAATCTTTAAATGAAGGTCTTAATGATGTCCAAATGCTACCAAATTTTTATTAAAGCTTAATTGAACATATTAGAAGATAATTTCACAGTTGATTTGAAGCTTTGAGCTCCTTTGTGTGTTTAATTTGCAATTGGATCTTCATTTTGTATTTAATAATATAATATCTCAATAAATGACCTAAATATGCATTTTTAACACAGATTTGGTGTTTTAGGTTTTTTCTATTAATTCTCACACTGAACCCTTTCTTTGTGTTAATTTGATAGTATTTAACCTAGTTTCTAGCTTAACTTGGGCATTTTAGCTATGATAAGCCACACCCCATCATAGGTTCAGTCTTTTACATTGAAATTTTCATTTAAACCTACAAAACAAGATTCAAGTTCTCTTTTCGGTATCCAAGTCAATTTGGATTTAGATTTGTTAGCAGGTCCCCTTGAAAGAGAGCCTTTCTCAACCTTTTCATTAGTGCTAACTCAATTTAACAATTTTTCAGAGTTCTTTTTAAGACATGCAAGCTCATCTTCAATGAAGCTTATTTTGTCTTTTAAAATTGAAATATCAAATTTAAGCAATGTATTATTTTCTATCAATTTAGTGTTTTCTAAGATAAGGTCATGATTTTCTAGAATAAGATTATTCTTTTCAGAATTAATAGAATCAAAAGAAGCATTTAAATTTTGATTTTTAATAGCAAAATTATCTACTTCACTTTTTAAGACACTAGTTTCCTATTTCAAATTTTTATTCTCTAGTTTTAATGATTTACTAAGTTCATACTATTCTTCAAAAGTTTCTTGTAACTCATTAAATGAATTTACCTCCTTGTTGTCATCTTTATTCTCGCTAAGATTTGCTAATGCCATGGAGCTCATGCAAGCAGTTTCGTTCTTTATTTTATGATCTTCTTCTTCTTCCTCCTCTGAGGTTGAATCATCCCATGTGGCTTGAAAAGCCTTCTTCTTGTATTTCTTCTCCTTCCCTTTCTTCTTTTCCTTCTTGAGAAGAGAACATTCAGGTTGAAGATGCCCTTTTTCATTGCAATGATAGCAACGTACCGGGCTATCTTGCTCATTCTTTTCCTTCCTCTCCTTCTTTAAGTTCCTGCAAAACTTAAAGAATTTCTTAAATAAAATCTTAAGGTCTTCGTTATCAGAACTTACGTCGCTGTCTGAAGTGTTGGTGCTAGAGCACCACTATCATTTGTTTTGATGATAACAAAACATATGTTGTTTAACATTTGCACTTGGAGTCTTAGATTTCAGGTCAATTACAAATGTAGACGTGTTTAGACGGAATTCGAGCTCGCATCCAGGACGGATTGGAGGAGCTTGATAGAGAACAGAGGAGATTCGCGAGGAGCGATAGATTGAAGATGGAAGGACAAGAAGAATAGGATAGAATTCCTTTTATTCCTTTCATGTACATTTGTCATTATTTTCTTGCTCTTTATTTCCTTAGAAAATTATGTTAAAGAGCCTCAAAGTACCCTAACAGTAGTCCTAGGAACACCGGCACAACCCTAGGATACTTAGGTTTTCTGTAGAGAACTTAGAAAACCAATATAGGGTTTAAACAGCATTTTCAGACGTCTGATACAGTGTTTTAAGACGTCTGACTGTTGATTCAAACGTCTGATAACATTTAGGCTGAACATTGTAAGTTCAGTCTGATGAAATCAGACGTCTTAGGAGATGTCTGATGACTTTGCCAGACGTCCAATTAGTGGACCGTTGGCTCTCCTAGCAAACACTCGAGGATATGACCGTTAGAGCCTTATCAGACATCCTTAAGCCCTTCCAGACGTCTGATAATTGACCGTTTTACCTTGACTGACCCGAAAATCTCTTCTCAGAGATTTTGTAGCCGTTGCAAATCCATTCCCACGAAAAAGTAGGTTTCTAGACGTCCAGACATAGTGCCATACGTCCTGTATGTCGTCTGATGGACTTGCACAAGAACCCTGTTTAGATCTGATTCAAGTCAGGAAGGAACCCACACGAAATCAGACGTCTGACCTAGAAATCAGACGTCTTAAAGTGGTCTTCCAGATGTCTGATGCCAGAATTAGACATCTGATAACCCTGTCAGTGCAATGATTGTTCCTGATTTCGGACTGATTCACTTGGGCTTTGTACCCAACAGCTATGGAAGCTTTTCTAAGCCTTCCAAAGCCTTCCTAAGGCCTCTATAAATAGAGGGGAACCTCTTGCACACTAATACACACCAAGAAACACCAAGACACACCAAGAGAAACCTAGACACACCTAAGCAACATAGTTCCACTCTTTTGTGTCCAAGAAAACAAGCTCTTGCTCTCCAAGCTCAAGCTCTACATCTGGAGAGCATCAAGCCTTCGCGCACCCGTTCTCCCGCCGTAGTTCACGAGGGCGACGTTGTGCCGTCGCGTGGCTTACGCATCCGCGTCGTCGATGCACTCCTTTCACAGGGAAGCATCCTAATTCCTATAGAAGCTTAGGTTCAAAATTACTTTGTTGGCTCTATAGGATTTTTGTTTTATCTTTGTTATTTGGTTAGGTATTCGCTTTGCGAATTCCCATCTCCTTCGCGAGACAAAATCCTTCTCGTGAAGAGAAGGGGTTGAGGAACGTTACCCTCGCACTTGTAGCGTGGTTGTAATTGAGGTTGAATCACCCTCGTTTAAAGTGATTCGTTTAGTGGATTTTGATCAACTTGGTTGATCGGAAAATCCTAACTCGAGAGGGTTAGGTGGTGGTTTTCACCCGATTTGGGTTTCCACCTAAAAATCTTTGTGCCTTTTGTGCGATTATTTTTTGTGAGATTGTTTTATTTTATTTCCGCAATTATTACGTCACCCCTCCTGGTAGGGACGAAAACTACATGAAGCAGCTTTGAAGGATAGGGTCTTCCTTGGCTTCGCTCCAGTGTATCTTTCTTCTTTTGCTTCATCTTCGTCTCATAGGCCATGAGATTGCCTAAAAGATCCTCCACGTTGAGTTCCTCTACTTCATTCACCTCTTCAATGGTAGTAACCTTTTGTTTCCATTCCGGTCCAAGGGAACGAAAAAGCTTTCCTTGAATCTCCACTTTGATAATGGTCTTCCTTAAGGCTTTCAAGTTGTTCACTATAACAGTGAACCTAGTATACATCTCACTTAAAGACTCATTAGGTTTCATAGAGAAAGATTCAAAATCTTAAGATAAAATATTAATCTTAAAAGCTGTTACCTTGGAGGTACCTTCGTGAGTTATCTTAAGCATGTGTCATATCTCATATGCGGTGGTGCATTGCAAGATGCAGTTGAATTCCTCCGGGCCCAACGCACAATATAAGGTGTTCATCATCTTTGCGATGAGAAATTGCTCCCGAAGTTGCTACTGCGAGCATCCTCCCGCAGGTCTCTCTGGGATGTAGAAAGGAGTCTGGCATCTAGCCTAAATGGTGAAGTCGTTGGCTTGAAGCCACGTCTTTATCCTTAGGTTCAATACCCATAGTTGCTCCCGTCGAAGCCAAAACATGAAATAATATTTCTATCATATTCTTCATCTCCTTCCTTCTTTAAGCTCTTGCTCCAAGTGAAGCTCCTTCTCCCCCATTAAGTTCCTCTAATCCACCATGGATGCAAGCTTGATCTCCTTCACACTTGTATCCATTTACATTATCCTAAAACTTGTAAACTCAAATGCAAATGTTAAATCACAAGTGTTTTGATATCATCAAAATTAACGATCATGGTACCCTTACACCAACACACTACTCACTACACCATCAGTACGAGTAACCGAGGAAGTAAGTGCAAAGGGTACAAACATAGGTGGTAAGGGTATGAAAATACTTCAATTAAAGTTGCATTAGATGTAATAGATAATTACAGAAAACCATAGATGGTCGTAGTAGATGCTTGAGTTAAATTCCTTACAATACTAACAAAGAGGGTGACTGACCTAATAAGTGCCATTGGCATCACAATAGGTGCTGATAGGAACACCATCATGAGCCATAACTAGCTCATTTTGACCCAATTAAGTCAGTAAATGCTCCTACATAACCGCCAGAAATTCATAAGTCACTGCATAGTCATTATGAGGGAAAAATAGGAAACTAAGGTTAAAACTGTAATTTTACCAACATATCATTAATGCAGTACAACCATAGGTTTTCTCAGGGGTTAAATGAAGGTCAAATGGTCTTAAAAAGATAACAAGTGGGTTTCCGTGTATTCTGAGAATTAAATGACTTTTTGAAACCCTAAAAACAGACTCGCTTAATTAACTGAGGTTCTAGTCAGGATAAAATTCACCTAAACCCTCTAAAATTCATAGAAAAATATTATCTAGGGTTTAGTATCGTCAATTTGACCATCAGAACCCGTCTTAACCCAAAACAGAGTCTCAGACTGACATTTGCCCTAATTTGGGTTTTTACACAAATTACCTAGTCAAACTTGGTCAAAACCTAAATCTAACTTCACCATGGGATTTCTTGGGTCCAAATTAGGTTTGTACCAAAAATTTGGGTCCAATCTGAGATCATCTTGACCTAATTTGTAATTTGGTCCAGTCTGAGTCTTTCTTTCACACACATCCCCTAACTTTTGAAATCCTTACAAAAAGGCTCCTATCTTTGTTGTCACTCTTTGCAAATATTTCCCTCCATCATTATCGCGGAGGAATCCTTCTTCGACGACCTTTGATTGAAGAGAACTCTGTTCAATCAATCCCTTCCAAAATTAGAAGGGAGATTCTTTGAGGAGTCATCTTCCTTCTAAATCGAACCATGAGCTCCATAACCTTCCCAATCTCTCATGCGAACGCATGAGAGATTCGGGTGTTTCTCAAAACCCTACTCCGGCGAGCATTCCTAGCTTCCAAGCTCAAAACTATCTCTAGAACCCTATATAAGGACCCTTAGACCTTGCCAAGTTCTCTATGCTCACTTTTGGCCAGAAATCCCCCTCCTTCCTCCCTCCTCTCTGGCCGAAAGACTCCACGACGTCCGGTGACTCCTGATCTTTCTCGTCGTCCAACCGTAATACCGGCAGTGGATTCTTCGCCCTCAACTTCTTCCGCTCCTAATCGTACCAGTAGGAGTTTTTCCCTCATCTTCATCGTCGCTTCTACCCCATCGAAGAAATTCATCTTCCCGACGTCGGCCATACCAGCTGGCGTCCTCCTACTCCATTCATCCACTTAGAATAGGTGATTAGTTCCCTTAGTCTCCTGAGGTTAGTTTTACACCCTCAAAACCCAAAAATACCCTTGAATTGACACATTCACCCTTATTGTCTCCATTTCTGACCGAACCTCCGGTGAGGTGCCTCCGTCGCTACAACCTTCCATCCGCCTCGCTGTTCACCTCAAGACCTCTGCCTCACTTTCCCGCACAAAACCCCTCTCCTATTTCATCCTCTCGCTCACTCAAACTCACCCCCGAACAACCCACCTTCACTCCACCTTCTCCGTCACTGTACACCCTCCACACGCCACCAAACCTCATGTAAACACTGCCATTACTTTCCCTGACGTCCGGCAAAGCTCCTGAGTAGTTTTGATGTGGCTACAAGGCCGTGTTGATGTTTTCAGGTATAAGACCTTTAGCCGCCATTAACGGAGCACCTTTGAGCAAGCTCCAGCAGTGTTCGTGAGGTTCCAGCTCCAGGGACATGCCGTAGGTGAAGTAGAATCCACCCAGGTAGAGGAACAGGTGATCAATTAGACGCTTTGACTGCGTCCAAGACCTCAATTGGAAGGATCTTCCTTGGCTCTTGTTGAACGAAGGAGGGGGACTAAGATAGTCAGACCTCGTTGGCTGAAGAACGCTCGTAGTGGCATAAATTGAAAAAGTGTCATCGGCTTATCGCCTCAATACACAGGGGGTGAGGTCCCCCGCACGCTCCCCTCACATGCACCTCATCCGTGACACCTGACCCGTGGACCTGGTGCGCCCGACCCACCTAATCCCTTCACTCCTCGGCTACAACCACGCCCGCAGCCCTGGACCCAAGTTTGCGCCTACCCGATTACCCAACTACCCACTGAAAGGCCTTGTGAGGGCGGAGCCTAAGAGAGAAAGAGGAGAGATCGCGCGGGGTAGGGGGAGGGTTTTGCTGTAGGGAGAATTGGTTAACACTTAGCCAATTCAAAAAGCAACCCCTCTGTGTGAAGTAGCTGAACAAAGAAAGAGGAAGAAGGAAAGAAGAAGAAGAAGGCTTGAGCAGCAGAGGAAGAAACAAAGAGGAAGAAGAAGAAAAGAGGAGAAGAAGAATTAGAGAAGAAGAAAGCAGAAGAGAAGAGAAAGAAGGAGAAACAAAGAAGGCACTGCAGCAGTTGGCCATTTAAGGCGTCTGATATCCAAGGGAGACATCTGATTACTACTGTAGCATTCAAGCTACTGTGCAAATATTTGGTCATGATTACTGTGACATTATTGATTACTCTAGTTTACATATAACTATACTTACTAATTGGTGATATAAATCACCATTATTTTGTTATAGATTTCTTTTTATCATGTTGAATTCTTGTTATACTCATGTTCTACATTGATTATCATTTGTTAGTAGTTTATTTGGTTTAAATTTTTGTGCTCATTTGCATTATTTGAAGAGTAGTGTGTGAATTCATTTTGCTCCTTGTATTCAACCTCGAATTTTCAAATTCGAGTAATAAATTTTATTTGTTTGAGTGCTATTTTAGTTATACTACAACGCGACATTCTTAAAACACTGATTTAGCGCTTAAACCGGTGCTAATGGTACTATCATAGCTACAATAGAGACTTTAACCACATTATCTCAATATGTGTTAATGACAACATAATAAGTGCCGACATTATAAAATGTACTAATTGTCATTCAAGTATGGTGGGACACTAATGAAGCTACACAAGAAAGGCTTCAATAATCAAAGCTATTGTAATAATAACTAAAATGAAGATCCATTCATTTGCATCATTCTTGGGTACAACAGCTATGAACTCCTACCAAGTATGTACATTGTATCTATCACCACCTCCATTGTTATGATTTTGGTTCTCCTTCACCACTTGGATGGGCAACAAAAGCTATGGAAAAGTGAGGCATGAACCAAGTAGTTCTATGGGGTAAAAGAAAACTAGGTAATAAAAGCAAATGATAACTACTTGCACACTTCACCCTTTGCAATTGTATAAGAAAGGGTAATACATAAAATTATTTTTATATAAAGAAGTTAAATGTGCAACATTCTTTTCGTACATATTTCCTCTTTCTTGAAGAACATCAACAAAATATTTCTAAGTTTTGATGGTGAAATTTTGAATGAAACACATGAAATTATAAATTTGAATGTCATCAAATTAGACATGTATTTTACTCCATCCAGTAAATAAGAAGGATTGAGTGAGTTTATTCCTCTTAATTATTTTTGTATTTTTATTCCTTTTAAATCAATTTCTTTTTTTTATTTATCATTTTTATTCTCTTGGATGATTTCTTTTTTTTTGGATCCTTATTTGGATATATAATTTCTTGATTAATTTATATTCAAATTTTGCATATCTTACGCATATTTTTGAAAAAGTCTTGGATCTATTTATATTTGTCATAAAGAAAACTTGATTATATTGATTTATGAGATTAGGGTGTAACATTAAACATATTAAAAAAGTTGTTCCCTCATGGGATCATTTAGGTCCCATTTGGTAAAATGAATAAATTGTGTAATAAGTAAAAGAATAAAAAAGAAATGAAATAAAATGATGGAACAAGTGAGTTAATTTATTTGGGTATTTCAATAGGTTAAGCGTATTTTATAGGGAGAGTGAAACAACTCTAACCACGTTAAGTGAGACTTAATTCAATGAAAATGTGATTTGAGTTAAGTATTTAAACTAATGCAACTTTAGTTAACCTGATAATCAAATAAGTCTCTACATGTTCAAACGCTAATATAAAGGAATAAAGAGGTTATACCGAGTAAGAGAGAAGGATGGGCCTAACATGCCTTCATGTAAAGGATGTGTACTGTTAAGAGGTATTGCTTTTAATTAAAAAGAGCTAACGTCATTGTTTACAAAATGATGCTCATGGGACAAAAAAGTGTAAAGGGTGAGTTACGGTGGAAGGTGGTGATGAATTTAAAATCTTTAAATTTACTTAGATGTTGTTGAAATCAATAGAAAAAAAATAAAAAAATTAAAAACAACAATTGTATATTATTGTGCCTCCACAAGTATTACAATATTAGTCTAATACCATCGTTGGTTGAGTATCATTAAAAAACAAAAAAGGTACATTAAGGATGCACAAACATCAGATAAATTATCAAACTTCAAAGCCCACTTCCGACCCAAGAATGATACGCACTTATCCCCTGAAAAATCCCCACCGCACATTCTAATCCCTCCAATCCAACGTTCGTCGTTTACTCCCTCTACCTCCTCCTCCCCTCCCACTACATATAAAATCTCGTAAGTAGGGTTTTCTACCTTTCATTATCTCCCGTCGCGTACGCCGTCCGCCTAGCTCCGCCGCCACCCCGTCTAGCTCCGCCGCCACCCGGTCTCTGCATCCAAAGCCGCGGCCATGGGGCGTATGCATTCTTGCGGTAAGGGTATCTCCAGCTCCGCGATCCCCTATAAGCGGTCTCCCCCGAGTTGGCTCAAGATCTCCGCTCAAGACGTGAGCTTTCGATTCACATCTGTCTCCCTTCTCTCCTCAGTGAGATCTCTCTACGATGTAAATCATTAGTTCGTGGTGTTCGGTGGGGGTTCACAGGTGGAGGAGAGCATCTGCAAGTTCGCCAAGAAGGGCCTCACTCCTTCTCAGATAGGTGTCATCCTCAGGGACTCCCACGGGATCGCTCAGGTCAAGAGCGTGACCGGTAGCAAGATCCTTAGGATGTTAAAAGCTCACGGTAACTCCCCCAAAGATTGGAACTTGTCATGATTTAGCGGTGGAAAGATTGGATTTTTATGGGTTTTGATGGTGTAGGTCTGGCTCCGGAGATACCGGAGGATCTGTACCATCTGATAAAGAAGGCCGTGGCGATGAGGAAGCACCTGGAGAGGAACAGGAAGGATAGGGATTCCAAGTTCAGGCTCATCCTCGTGGAAAGCAGGATCCACCGCCTCGCGCGCTACTACAAGAGGACCAAGAAGCTCCCTCCCGTCTGGAAGTAGTGAGTATTGTCTATTTTGTTTTTTTTCTTTTCTTTCCTGCGCATAGTTGTGCGGCATATTTGGAGGTTGTGTGTTACTCCGTAAGGATATAGACTTAGATGATGAACATTGGAGAGTATTAGGATGGATGAAGAGATACAATCTGCTGTGAAATGGATAGGTCTTGACCTCTAAACCAGATACAAAAAATGAACATTGATTAATCCACTCCCACAATGATTTGATGGCTGAAAGGACATTATGGTTGGATGTCTTGGGGAGGGGGATCAAACTTCTATGATTTGGCTATAGGGCACAAATGATTACAAAGATCTCTCTTTTGCAATGCAAAAGAATGGAAATCCCATGACTAGCTTGATTAATCAAAAGCAAGGGCATGCACCTTAAACAAATCTCTCTTCGGGTTCTTGGTAACAATCACTGATGATATGGTAAGGTGTCAGAAGTTACATGTCTTTAGGAGAATTTGATGGTTGCTTGGTCCTTATGCAAGCTTTATGATTTGTTAAGACCATTGGAGGAAGCATTTTCTTGACTTTTACAAGTATGTTGATGTGGAAAAAGATCTGTCAAGATGAACCCTTCTTAAAGCAATGAGAGGTTCTTTTCCCCTTGACTTTGTAGAGGGAGGATTGATTTCGCCCTTGTTGGTTGTGATAGTTGACAAATTGGTTATGGTATACGTAATATGTAAAGATTAGGCCCCTTCAAAAAAGAGGTAAAAATTAGAAATTTGGATTTTTAAGTTTGCATGTTGACTATTGACTCATTACGCAGGCAAGCTGAACTTTCCCTTTTTATGAAATGGGCACTCAGTTGTGGGCTATTCTTGGACGGCTTAACCTTTCCATCATAGTGGATTCGATGCTCAGTAAAATTGGTCCTTAGGTTGCGCAATCCAACTGTTCTCTTACTTTGATGATGATACCCTTGGATGCTCCTATTGAGAGGATATCTAGTGATGTTACTTGGGTCCATTTTCTTTCTGGATGGAGTTATTCTTTTATTATTATAAGTTTCTTGGTGGGGGTAGTTCATAGCTTCCCTAAAATGCAGAAGGGTACTCAGTAGGAAGGCATATCTCAATGCCTCAGGCTTCATCTTTTTAAGGGCCAATTTTTAAGGACGGTGTTCTCCTCATAGTTTCCCTATTATAACTTTTCATGTTTAGGGTGCTGAGACTATTTAGTGCATGATAGTTGATGGTACTGAATATTTATGCTGCAATTCTTGTGACTATTAAAAAAATGGGAGCATATATTGATATTTGTTTGTTAGCACTGAAGATAGTATAAATTTAGTGATTGTTTTTGCCAAGCTCCTGAAAGAGCTATTGGGGCTTATGGAAGCTTGTGCAAGTGTTCTATGTCAGAGCTCTTTATCACATGTCTCGAGTATGAAGATCTCTGTCAGTTGTTACCGTACTTTTGATGCAATAATTGGGCTTATGGATCACATAGGGATTGATTTTGGGAGCTTGCAGTGTTTAAAATCCCAATGTTCTCTTTCGGCTGAAGATGCTACTACTTATGGATATTAGCAAGGCTTTTAACAGGGATATCAACCTGCATTTCAAGGTGGTTCCTCTCTATACCTAGTACTTACATGGAAAGTCATAGCTGGAAGGATGATTGGTTGACATGCTGCGAGCTGCAGTGTTTCACAGGTTTTGCACCTATCGAAGATAAGGCTTGTTGGTACCACCTATTCTTCTGTTGATGCATGTGCAATATTTTATACTTGAAGGCTGTGTTTTCGGATGCAGGATTGTGCAGAGGTTTTGTCCTATGTGGTGGATTAGAATCAATAGAGGATGAGTAGTGACAATTGTCTGAGAGGAGCCAAAATCAGGTTTTTGCTAACCTGGTTATGTCAGCACCCAAAAGACTTCGACTTTTCTTTAGTGCTAAGGGTGCACACACACACAACACCCACTCACCCCCCAACACAGCACCAAAAAGAGAGAAAAAAGAACCCAATGATTTTTGGGTTCAACTCCAACAGTATGCTCATTTTACTCTAATGTGAGTATAATGCTAGTGTCAATGAGAAGCTGGAGAAATGGAGAACAAATTGCTGCCATAGTGGTGACAACCAGCATGATATCCGAGGGGCCCAAGTATGGGATGGTGGTGGAGTATAGTGTACGGTTATATGTGGTTGGTTTGGTTGTGATATGGGGAGTTTTGTTCTCAACTTTGTAGAGATGGAAAAAAAGAGGAAATGCAGTAACTTTCAGGTTTGTGGAAGAGTTGTGGGATTGTGGGAACTGATAATGATTTGGTTGGTTTTAGAAGAGGGTAAGGATGACATAGGTAGAAGAACATTTAATCAAAATTGTTCCATGATTGTATGGAGTGATCATCTTTCTGAGTCCTGATTTTCTACCTTTTAGAGGCAATGTTTATGCAATGCTATTAAATATCAATAAGAAGTGCACCTTGTCATCTTTGACTTGTCTTTTTCCATCCTAGTTGTGTTTTCTTGTAGGGGTTTTTATGTGAATACCAGTGTAAACTATCAATGCTACATAATTGCATTTATAAATTTAGTATTTACACAAATGCTGCTACAAAGTTGTTCCATTTGACACAAATGATGGTTCATTAGTTTGAAATCGTTGGTTATTCACACTTGAGTTTGTTCATAGCAGGATGTGTTAGTGCACACCTTCCATTTAATGGCCCCTTCACTAATCACAAGTTAACTGTTATGGT
Organism: Thalassia testudinum; assembly: GCA_037157565.1. NCBI lineage: Eukaryota > Viridiplantae > Streptophyta > Magnoliopsida > Alismatales > Hydrocharitaceae > Thalassia > Thalassia testudinum. The sequence goes on from JAZHRO010000013.1 coordinate 22,400,397, forward strand.
GGCACCACCGAATTCATTTTGATTTCCTTGAAATAAATATTCTCATGATTCTCTAATTTCCTGCCAGATCATTCTCCATGATATGGTTTTGGTTTTGCAAGGTTCCAATTCAAACATATTTCTCATCATCAACCCCTTTGTTGGATTTGGTGACTGTGGATGGCTTTGGGAGACAGTCAAGGTGGAAGTTGCAAGTAATCTGGTGCCCTAAACCAACAGACCGGACGCTAGGTGCTTGTTCTTGAGAGCTCGTTTTTGGACTACAGAGAGGAACCCCTATTAACGTTGGTGGAGAGGGAGTGAGGAGGGCCTTAGAATTGATCTTCTTGATGTCCTTACGGATCATCATTATCTTCTTGTCATGCCTGGGGTGGGAAGGATGGATGCAGGGTCTAGATTGGGGGCATCCTTGGGGTTTGATGGGGATATTGGTGATGGAATCCATTGATGGCTGGTGTGCCTTTGGTGGGTGTGAGAAATTGGAGGTCTCCTCATTGGAGTCATTCCTCCTGCTACTTCTCAAGGAGGGGTGGATAAAAGGTGTCTTGCACTTGCTGCTGCTGTGAGAGGTTGTCATGGAACTGGTCTGCATGTAGTTGAAGCGGAAGAGAGTGAGCAGCAGGGCAGAGGGATGGTGGAAGATGAAGGCAGGGGAGGTCAAGGGAGGTTACAACATTATTTGGGAAAAAATAGAGGAGAATTGGCATGAATTCAAAATTCACATGCAAATAGGGGCATATTTGACATTTTTTTATGCTTTTCTTTGATGAAAACGGACCTTTTAACTACTTTGCAACTGAAATTATCTCTAGTAGCATCTATGCAATGGGAGTCAAGTGTGTGTTGTCATTTGTGTAAATACGAACTTTGTTGCAGTCTTTATGTAATATCATAACCAGTGTCATTCCTGTGTAAACTTTGATCTTGAGTTATGATGGGTGGCAATATAGAAAGCCTTGGATATATATATTAAATTTTTATGATTGCTATGTTAAATTTTGTCTTTTATTGCAGCCTGATTTGAATTTTATTTTTTGATAGTTGAGCACTCCACAAAATTTCACTTTATAATATGATGTATGCATCTATGCTTTCGGTAAATCTTAGGTATGGACATTTCAATTTATCATGCAATGAATTGCTCAGAACTTGGGTTGTGTTGTATACATGCATGTACTGGTCTGCATGTATTAATTGTTTTTACCTCGATGTAATATCAATTATCTTTGTGCATATCATATGTCTAGCTAGAGACGTGCTTGGATTGGAACACACGTATCTGTCCCCTTTTTTGTTCTATTGTTCAACTTCTATACGATATTGATTATTTTTTTGAAAAAGAAAGGAAAGCTATCGAATCCTGATAGCAATCTGGAGGGACATTTTATCATCATCTAAAAAAGAACAGCAGGAGACATTAAAAATAGATCCCCATAAATGTATAAGGGATCAGGACTCATTTACAATTTGCATAACGCAGACTGGTCTCTCCTAAACAACCTTGCATTCCTCGCCCTCCAAACACTCCACGTAGTTGCCGCCATACGCATATGTGGTTTGTCCCACACCAGGAAATTCTGCCATAAAGTGTCCCAAGTAGGAAGCGGCTCATGACAAGTTTTTCTCCATATCGCATCTGTAACCAAGCAAGTGAAAAAAATGTCACACGCTATCGACATGAAGACCTCATAAAGGATACTCATATAGATCAGCCCCCATCCTCCTGTGTCTCAACTCCCCAGTGATCAGGCCCTCCCTTCTACACAACCATATAAAAATTTGGACTTTCAATGGAACTTTCAAGAGTCAGATTTTTTTTTCAATTGGATCCCCATCCATAGCTCTATTCGACTCCAAAATCCTCTTATAGGCACGTGCCGCTGTATAGACATCATTCCATGCATAGCTGTCCTCCATTCCAGCCCTCGGTCTGAAGTTTTGAAGATCTGGAATCAATCTCAGCATCTCCTCACCTAAACAAGTGCTGTCCCTGTTAATTTCGGATCCTGAAATACGCCAGCCCTCCTCCTGTTCAGACCAGCAGGTGCTTACTGCACAGTCCCTATCCACAGCAGCCATATACACTCTCGGATATGCATCCTTCAAGATACCAAGGCAGGACCATTCCTCCTTCCAAAAGCTAAACGCACTGCCATCTCCTAGAACTGGCTGCAGCAGATGCCAGTTATTCTTCAAGGCCTGAACGACAGAGAGCCAAAATGGGGAAGTCTGAGCTGGGTAGAGCCTCTTCAGTGCACTATTGGAGCTACCATAACTGTCTTTGATGATGTCAGACCATACCTTCTCTTCACCATTCAGGACTTTAATAGCCCATTTAAGCAGTAGCGCCTCATTAAACTCTTTTAACGCCTTAATGCCCAGTCCACCAAACTCCTTAGGCAGGCATAAGAGTTCCCATTTTAGCGGTTGCATAAACTTTCCTTCGTGGCGAGCCTCCTAGAAGAACCGCTTCTACATCACATAAATACGCTTCCAAATGGACTTAGGAGCCTTGAACATGGAGAAGTAAAAAACTGGAATAGAAGTGATGACAGATTTTAATAGGATGAGTCTCCCACCCTTGGATAGGAACCGACCATTCCAACTTTCTAACTTCTCAGAAATTTTGTCAAAGAGAATATTCCAATCATTTTTTCCACAATTTAGAACATCTCAATGGTGGTCCCAAATACTTGATTGAAAGTGTGATACGTGGCGTACCCAAAGTAGAGGAGATAGCAAGTTGTTCCTGATCAACGAGCCCAAAACAAACTAAAGAGGATTTTTCTCCATTCAACTTCAACCCAGAAATCTCCCCAAAGAGCTTCACCATATGCCTCGGAGCTTGAGCTTCAGGTTCAGCCCCTTCCACAAAAAAGATTTTATCATCGGCGTATTGTAGCACAGGAGCCAAGGATCTCCTCATGGATAAGGAATAGTCTCTTATAATACCGGCTTTAGACAACATGCATGCATATCTAGCAAGATTATCGACTGCAAGATTAAAAACCAATGGAGCAAGTGGACATCCTTGCCTGACTCCACACTGTAGTTGTATCCATTCCCTACATGGTCTACCATTGACCAAAGGAGTAAAGGAAGTGGTGGTGATGCACCTCTTCATCCATTGAATCCAAGTACAAGGAAAGCCCCTTCTTTTAAACACTTCCCACAGGTATGGCCAAGCAACCGAATCATAAGCTTTGCGGAAGTCCACCTTCCACATGAAGGCTTGACACTTCCTCCTATTCCAGCCACTCACCATCTCCTGGGCCATAATAAAGGACTCCTGACCTATTAGGAAGAAATGCAGACTAGACTGGATGGATTTGTTCAACAATATCGATTATCCTTGAATGTATCATATTTTACAGCTACATGCTACTCGTTGGAATGTGTATGCAAACTTTAGGATGTGCTTGGTGTGGTGATAACCCATATACTATCTTCTTGAGGGGGTTACCATATAAAATCCATTTGGGATATTTGCTGGGACAATGCCCAGATTTGATTTCCAAGGCAACTTATCTTAACCTCATACCATCACCAAAGCCGAACGAGCACCTACATTTCAATACGTCCGTCACTTGTCACATCCGATTGAGCTTATGGAATCTGGATCTTTGTTCAGATGCTATAGCTCATCAAATTGAGGTTTGTTAGTCCTTATCAAGTAAATCCGAACCAGAACCTACCCAGCTTGAGCACTTTTGACAGCTCCACCCACCATGCAACCAATCACTTTAGCCTGATCCCACACCAACTTATCCCAATTACAATTTATCCTGGGCGCTGGTTAGGGCTTGAGATTAGGGCTTGCTTGCTTTTCTCTGCTGGAAGTTTCTTTGAGTTCTAGTTTAACACTTTATAATTCATGAATCATTCTTAGTTGTTTCTTTTTTACGTGTTAATCTTACGTCTTTTGTTTGTCTTATGTAAAAGATTGTTTTCTGTTGAAATTGTGCCAATGTATGAGCTTACATTGTATTAATTTTATGGCATTTTGTTATGATTTGTTTCCTGAGTTGCCATGCATACGTGCTGCAAGGATTATTCTTTTTGTTTTCTTTTATTGGTTTTCTCGTGATTGATGGTTCTCGTTTATGAACGCTCCTAAATTTCACCTATTCCTTAACTCTTTGCGTCCTTTTCTTGCCTGTTCATGATCCTGTATTACCATGACTGATGGTGTTGGTTTTCCCTCTCCTTTTGTAGTGAATCGACCACTGCCAGCACCCTTGTGGCCTGAAAGCGCATTGATAATCTGTCATGTTCTAGGAATGGACTGTTGAGCGACATATTCGAGGTGTTAAACTTGATTCATTTTTGGTTTAATGAAGTGGACATTATTTTAATTGTATTAGATCTTTGTCGTAATTGTCTCTTCCTTCCTGTGGCATCTTAGGAATGAGTTTCCTATATGTGGTTTTTGCTTTTTGTGGTTTCTATGATTTGGTGAAAAGACTACAGTTTTTTGAGATGGACTTCCTTTAAGGCAACGGAAGATGCTGTGTGATTGGTTAATTAACTGATGGCTCTGCGTGGAGATGGCCATGGAATTTCGCCAGGTACATTGTGCTTAATTCCTCCGATCATAAGTATGGCAGAAATTGGATGGTAATCAGTGATGAAAATGTTCCACTGCTGTATTCTGATGGTTATGGTATTCGTGAGCCGAGTACGAGTAGAGATGCGCATGAAAGGGACAAGTGTAAACAACATTCTAAATGGATACGAGAGCAGCAAAGACAGATGAGTGGATTTGTTAGGGATAGATTGGGATTCCCTGATTGTCTATAGATTACATTATGAAAACAAGCATATGCAGTTATATCCATAGCTATGCGAAATACAAAGGGGAATACTCCCGTCCTGGTAGCTCAACTTTCCCTTAGCTGCATGCTCTTTTGCAAAATAGCTATTGATGAATGCTGATTACAATTATTAATGACGTGTTATCCAAGTTAAGATGATAATGATGGTGATACGTGGAATTCAAAAGTCAATACCAGTCTAGGTTTATGGCACTCCCGAAAAGAAAAGGTAAATTAAGGGTGTTAATAGGGATCTGGTTTCACATAGTTCAGCGATTCTTGGGTCCTTAATTCTTTCTTTCCTTTTTTCTTTTTTGGTCCTTTTTCAGAGGTCTTCGGGTCCTTAATCCTAAGTATGTAACCCAACTCCGTAAGGAATCGTTGGCTCTGTTCCTACTAGATATTGGTTGAGTTCCATGTAGGGTTAGCAGGTCTGATGGGTAGGCCCTATACGAGTCTAGTGGGATTTGTACTGGTTCGATGAGTTCTATTTGGGGCTAAGCGGGTACGTATGGACACTTTTATAAGGTCCATGAGACCCATGTAGGTTCACAAAGTCCACTTTATAACGTCAGTTGGACCCATTTGGGTCAAGACAGACCAGATAAAAAGATAGGTTGGGTTTGATCCAACCTCATTTGAGAAGTCAATATGATTATATAGTTTAGAAATAAAAAATGAATCAAAGTATAATTAAGAACATAATTAACAGCATAATTAAACACAAAGTGATTAATCTTGTTTTTCTCTCATGAGTTGTTAGTGCCAAACGCACTGATTCTGCCTTTGCTACATTTCCTGCTGAAGTGAAATACCTAAAAAGTTTGTTTAGCTAAGTAATTAGAAAATCTTTAGATGTGGCTTGTGAACTCTCCCCAAAGACTCAAAACGCGGATGAGTTAACTAATCTCTTCATCGAGGAAGAAATCCACGGTCTCAACCGACTGCAATTTAATTTCTAGGAATTTTTAAGTGCCATTAAGCATTTCATTTTCGGTCTTTTTGGACAGTTTTCTCAGAAAACGCGATTACTAAAACCTTTTGGAAAAATAGATCAAATTGGTATCTCACTTGCTTGCAAGGGAAGAGAAACTTATAAACACTAGGCCTGTTGATTTTTTAAACGCCGCAATGATGATCAAGCCTGAGGGATCATTTGTTTTGCAGGATTTGAACGTCTGTCCTCCGTTTATTATCAGGTTAAAAGGTCATCATTTTGATATTATCCAATTTCAAGAGGAATGAAATAGTTTAATCCCACATTAATAGTATCCATCTCTTCCAATTAATCTATAAGTCTAGACTTTAAAAAAATATTTTTAGATGATAATTAATCCAATTAATATCCTCCTCATACAATTTGTAAGTTTTGAGATAAATGAGAAAAGTAATTTTTCTCATGTAATATTCAATGTTCATCATCATTGAGTTAAAACACCACTATATCTATGAAAAATATGATTTTCTAATTTTAAAAGCTAAATTACCGATGTATTCCTATGAAGGTAAAATCCACCGATCGATCTTCAAAATCCTCATGTAAAAGTCTGAGAATCCACATGTAGATTCTCAAACCCACTAACTGCATCTCAACACCCCAACAATGCCAAACGTAGGTTGGGTTAGATCTCCACAAAAAAATACTAAATTGACACCCCTAAGTGCATCACTTGCTATACAGATCAAAGTTCGTCGAGCATCGCAAGTCTGCAGAGGAAATATACAAACGATGAAAGGAACTATCCTAACAAGGTTTGTATTCGGTTACAATTGGCAGAACAATAATATCAGAAGATGGATGCAAATTGTACACGAAAGCAGAATCTTATAATTGCTAAGGTAGTTCATTGAAATGAACAACATTCGGGCCAGAAGACCCACAATTGTACACCGGGAGAGAACGTCAGTCACTAAAAAAAATTAACTTAGAGCTAGCCAGAGATCTTATATTTACTACAGTAGTTTATTCAAATGAACATTATTTGGGCCAGGAAACCCACTATTGTACAACAGGACAAAAAATCAGTTACTATTAAATGTAACTTGACAGATCGCCAGGCCTGATTTGCCTACCGTTGAACCACCTCTCAATAATTCATCATTCCATCACAAACCCAAGTGAACTCAATGCTTTGTATACCTCTCAAGGACTTCAAAGTAATCTGGGAAAGTCTTGCGGGTGCAACCAGGGTCCTTTACGGTAACACGCACATCAGAGCAGGCAGCAAGTGAAAAGGCCATCGCCATGCGATGATCATCATAGGTATCAATTGCCGTCACATTCAATTTCTCAGGAGGGGTGATCACGCAGTAATCCGGACCTTCTACAACGGTGGCCCCTAGCTGAATTCATGTGAACATGACAGCATAGTTAGATAAAGCTAGATGCATAACAATGGTGAAACCCACATGAAACTTACCTTTCTAAGCTCTGTGCAAATGGCAATCATCCGCTCTGTCTCCTTGACTCTCCATGAAGCCACTGAAAAAAAAGACAAGTTTCGATCACACATGTATGATAGGAGATAACCAGGTTCCCAATAATCTATGCCAACTGAAACGTGCCTAGTAATTACCATCTCTTATTGTTGTTGTGCCGTCAGCAAATAGAGCAACAACAGCAAGGGTCATAGCAACATCAGGCATTTTGTTCATGTCTACGTCAATCGCGTGCAAGTTCTTCCTTTTAGTTGGATCACGGGCAGGGCCAGTAACTGTAACACTGGTGTCAGTCCATGAGACTTTTGCACCCATCTTCTCGAGAACTTCAGCAAATTTCACATCACCCTGCAAATGAAAATTAACAGAAGGAACTTAAGACATGATAGAAAAATTATATTCACACTGCTTGGTTACAATGTCTTTTGAAACTGATGATAAATGGGACCAAACTTTGATAGTAAGAAACAAATGTTGGTACCTGAAGACTGCTTGTACCACAACCTTCCACAGTGATGGAGCCCCCAGTGACTGCAGCACCAGCAAGAAAATAGCTAGCACTTGAAGCATCACCTTCTACATATGCATTTCCTGGAGACCTGATAACAATTATGCAGACAACAGTTACATTTGTAAGCATACTTAATGCAGAAGTCACTCAAATCTTGATTTTGGTTTAGTGTAGACAGTTAACTAACTTGTACTTCTGGCCGGATTTAACAAAGAATCTGTCCCACGTGTCACTATGCTCCACAGTAACACCAAACCGTTCCATTAATTTCAATGTCATCTCTACATATGGAACTGAAATTAGCTTATCAACGATTTCAATCTCCACATCTGAAAGAGCCAAAGGAGCTGCCATAAGCAATGCAGTCAGATACTGACTACTGATGGAACCTGAGAGTTTCACCTGAAAATAAACATAGAACAAGTTACATTTTGGAATAAAACGGAAAAGATATTTGCTGGAGATCATAAATTAGTCGAAATATTCTTTCACAAAACATGAAGGTAGACCAAATAATGCAGTTGCTAACTTGCTTGTTAAGGACCAAGTTCATTTTTTCCATCGTTAAGCTGTTTTACGTATCACATAGAAAATACATAGAACTCCTATGTAAACCATAACCCCTCTGAAACTTTTAAGAAGCTTAACTACTGCAAAATAAACTCGTGCCAAACACTAAATGGCACAGCGTGCAAGAAAAGGCCATATCGCTCTTTTCCACTCTAAAAAGTGATGAAATCTACAAATTATATACTTTTCCTGTGCTTATAATCTTTAAGATACGGGTGCTTATCATCAAAAGTTATATGACTTGGATGCCAAATACCTACCTAACGCTGCCTGTGTTAAGTTACAGGATGCTGATTTATTCTCTTTGCCAATCTACTACCTTCTAAAGACACGGTGCAGAAAGACTGACAATTATAGAGATAAAATTCTTCCAGTCGGGCCCTATAGGACCTACTACATTTCACTTGGCCAAATGGGAGCTAATCCACGGTCCTAACAAAACGACGGTTGGGGCTCTTTCTGAAGGGATGAATATAACAGGTCAAAATCACGAGCTAGTTTCTTTTTTTTTTTTGAAAGGGAGTTAGTTTCTACTTTCCAAGTTAATTTAGAAAAACAAATGGATGACAGAAACAAATCCAGCAATGCCAGATCGTTTGTGGTAGCCTCTATTAGTGAAATTCTTCCTACAGTCCATTAGAAACTAAACCATTAGTCTCACCCTTCTATAAAGGAAGTTCCCTCCCTGAGTGACTTTTACTACTTGGGTCATTCGATTACTGGAAATAATTGATTGCTAGTCTTATAGAAATAAAACCTTGCTTAAAATCTAATCCTACCTATTCTCCTTCCAAATTTTTTATAACTAATAAACAAAAAATCTTCACTATACATTCGTAGCAACCCAAAAGCAAATTCAAGCCTTTTCCAATAGTATATGGGATCAACTATATGGATTCTTCTCCTCATTTAAGATCCCAATATGTGACATCTGAGATGACTCAATTAAATCTTGCAAGGTTCTATACTAAAGGGCCTGATAAGGTCATAGTAAACATGATTTCCTCTCAGTTAAGCATGCTAGGGACTTAAACCAAATCAACGAACTACTCCAAATTACTCTTTACTTTAACAAGAAAAGAAAGGAGCCTATATATCGCCAATCTCTAACAGCTACCATGTACAACCTCTGAGGAAACAGATAGCCAACAGATAAACAGAGACAAAATTTTCCAACTTATCACTCAAGTATTAATTAAGCACCTGAAATCCTGTCATATCTTGTGACTTTTCCTTTATTAAGCACTTTTTGTTCTTTTTCTAATCAAGAAAACCCAAATCATATAAATAAAGGAGATCAACCTTTCCACCAGGGAGGCCCCCATTTGCATTTATAAGGACAGGAGGGCAATTAGTTCCCAACGTGCATTCTGCATCAGCACCGAGCTGCTTCAAGCCATCAACCAGGTCCCCAATGGGCCGTTCCCTCATTCTTGGGACTCCATCAAGTATGTACCTAAAAATAGCATCATAGGCATTTCATATATAGCAAAAGTTGCATTTGTTCATATCAGAAGGCAAAATTTTAACAAACCTTGAATTTCCACCAGCAGCAACAACTGCAGCAGTCAGTGGCCGCATAGCCGTTCCAGCATTCCCTAGAAAAAGATTTACTTCATTTGGTTCCTTTCCTACAGGAAAGAGGCCTCCACAGCCTCCTACAGTTGCCCTCTTCAAGGTACTATCATCTTCTACACGTAAACCAAGAGTTTTCAGAGCAGCGAGCATAAACCGGATATCATCACTGTCCAACAGATTATCCACAATGGTTGTCCCCTGAACAATTTCAAATAACCACTTAGAAAATCATACAGGATACAAAGCAAGTAAATTCTGATATAGATAAGATTATTTTCATAGGGCAGAAGTGAAGAGTGGGAAATTAAGTCTAGATCATGCCATTCCTGAAGAGTACAAAAGATTGTATAAGGATATGCAGATGAGATTTATCATATGCTTGTTCCTTGTAAGCCTAGATTCCACATGGTTACAGGCTTTTACAAACACAAAAAGATGTTACCACAACTTTTTGTGAAAGGGGTTGCCATATCTTCAAAACCTTGTGAAAGGATATTCGTGCACAGATCTTTCCTTTTTTTTTTGAAATGTACATAGATTTTCCTGTTGACCATAAACTTTTATACAAGATGAACTATTGATCATGGTTGTATGGTAGAGTGAATCTAATAAATAAAAAATATATCAAAGAAACCTAGGTTAAGCATGTGATGTTAATAGTGAAGATTATAAATTATCAGATATCTTTAATTATATAAATAATCTGGAAAAAAACTATCATCCTCTTATATATAGATACAATAGTAAATTGGATGCACATAATCAATGTCCTTTTGCAATCCTATACATCACTCTCATAATCCACGTTGTTTCTGCATTCACACTAACAATCCATGTAGCTTCTATAATCCCCATATTTGTCTTCTACCATGTCATTTTTACTGCACTCACTGATAGACACATCAAAGGAAAGCCAATGGATCTCACAACATGTCCATTTCTAATCACAATCGAAAAAAAGTGGACACCTAATGCCCCTTTTTCTCTTCTTTCCCATCTACCATTCTAAGCCAACCCATCCTCAATTCCCTGATGTGGTAATTCCTCGATGCATCAGCTGACCCTTTGAGCAGATTTACCTGAGCTTTTCTAGAGATGTAACAATAGACTGCCTTCAAAAATTATACATGTCAAATCAACAAAAGTCGCACGTGCAGATGCAGCCTATCTCATATGTTGCCAATTGCTGGTGTATGTGGAACAAAACAATACATGCAACTCATTATTTATTTTATTTTTGAACAAACTCGAAACAGAGGGCCTCAGTTTCCCCCTTTATTAATCCTCACCCAATCTACGCACGTCTTCATGCCACCAAGGGGAATGTATGTCACAAAAAAGACGCCACGCATTATTCCTTGAAACCAAAACCACGAAACTATGTTAAATCTCCGACAACTAAATTCTCCAGCTTCCTTAAAATTAATCCACATTTAGCCTCTCGAGTACCTTCTCCATCGATTAGTCTCACAGTTTTACTGAAACAAACCAAAAGCTCCTGGCCTCAGAAAAGCAAAGCCCAATTCCATCCATCCAGGAAAATCGGATGAACCTCAAGGAATTACCTTTCCAGTTGCTACCGAAAGAAGCACCCAAAATGGCATCACACCAACTTGAGGACAACCTAGTAGCTCCCAAATCTTAGTTATTCCTCTAAAAAACACTCCATCCAACCACCAACTCGACATTACTAAAAATCTTAAAGAGTCCATGCAATCCAACCATGTTCTAGGAAAGGAAGAAAACCTTTCTATACCAAAGATTTGGATGTCCAAATGTGCACCCACCACCACCACCACCGAACTCAGGACACCGGCTTTCTACACGACACAAGCTTCCCGCGAAATTCTAACTGCGAAACCCCCGAAAAAAGCATCAAAGGAGCAATCTTTACGGTGCAGGAGCCATCACCTCGGAGAGAGCCGCGAGGAGAAGTATCCGATTGGAGAGGGACTTCGAACCCGGAAGCCTCACCACCCCCGATATCTCCCTTATCGGCTCCAGCACTATCTCCGGCACCCCACGCGCCTTCTCCGCCGCCGCCGCCGCCGCCGCCGCCGCCGCCGCCACCACCCCCACCCCCCTCTTCCCCGCCGCCGCCACAATCCTCGTCACCCGCGCCGACCCCCGCGCGCACCGTAGCGACGAACCGGCGACCCGGGGCTCCCTCCCGACCCGCCGATCGGCGAGATTAGGGCTCAGGTTGGCCGATTTGGGGATCGCGGCGGTTGCCATTGCTCTCGCTCCCTGGAAGGAAGAGGAGGGAAGGAGTTGAGCCTTTTCGTTTGGGGTCTTCTAATTCTTACCAAACCTCTTCCACTTCTAATAAGGCCTACGACTCCACCTACCAACTTTGGCGGTGTGGTGTTCCGCGGGAGTGGTTTGTGGGTAAGGAGGACGGCTTACGTGGGAGCCTGTGGGCGGAGGGGGGAACGTGGGTGGCGGGTAGGTTTGGTGGGTGGGCTCGGTGGGTTGGTGGGGTGGGGAGAGCGCGGGGGTTTGGTGGGAGGCGGCGAAGCATCACATGGTAGCAATATTTGGTTCCCTTCAGGGCCAGTAGGTGACACAAAATCTGATTTTCTGGTGCGAAAGAATTGTTAACCCTTTTTTGTTTTTATCTATTTTGTAAGATGAGTTAACACTTGTTTAGTTTACTTCAAACAGATGTCAGCACGTGGTGCTAAGAGAGAGGAAGACAACCAAAAAAAAGAAGGCTAATATCACCTTTTGCTCACAAATATAGGTTTTGGAAAGTAACGCAAACCTGTGAAGTAAATGGTAGGTAATCTTAATAATTAGGAGTTAATTTTTCTAAGTAAACTAAACCTTCATAATCATAATCTTTATGAGCTTTATCCTCCAACCTAAGTTCCAGGGCTTTTCCCTTGGAAAAGTTGGTGTAAAATTAAAAAAATTGACTTTCAAGTAAAAATTGAAAAAAAAAACTCTCCAAATATTCCATTTATTGTGTTTGTGCTTTATATTTTGCTTTGTGCTGTAGCAATAATATCTCCTTCCTTATTAACACACACTACTGCAGCTATAAATGAAGAGCTTTCAACTACAGCATCCACACATTTTACCTTCTCAGTTTCTCTTCTCAATGCATTCTTCTTAGTATCCATCTACCTCAGTTGTCTTAACTCTGTTTCCTTGTCATCCCGTTAGCTATAGAATTGCTCCATCTTTCTTGCACCTTCAATAATCTCCATTAGATTAGTTGCACCACCTTCATTCACAAATTTGCATCTTTTCAGCCATAATACATCTATTATATAATATACCAAATTCCTTGACAGACCAACTTGTGACATCAGCTCCTCCATTCTAAGCATTAAATCTATCCAATCAGAGCACTCTGGCATACATATAATTCCCTAATAGACCCAAACCGCCTTCATCAAAGGACAATGCATCAACATATGCATTCAATCCTCCATATCAGCGTCACAGAATGGACAAGATGTCTCTTGTAATTTCAATCTTTTTTGTAAAGCAGTAGATAAAGGCAAGGCATTTGCCAGAGCTCGCCAAAGAAAAACTTTTGTTTTAAGAGCAAGATCCTTATTGGCCCATATCTTTTTACAAGCTAAGGTTTGCTTCTCAAAGAGTCCAACCGTGATTCCTTTCTCTTCTAGCAGAGTTAAATAGGCTGACTTAATAGAGAATTTTCCATTTGGACATGGCTTCCAAACTAGTTCATCTTCATTGCAGTGGATAGGTATATTAATCATCTTCTCAGCCAACAAGTTATTGAAACTATTTCTGATTATCTCTTCATTCCAAGTTGAATCAGATTGATTGAGCAGCTCAGCAACAAAATTCAAATAAATTGCACTATTATAAATAGGAATCGAGGTAATGTCATCATCATTTAACCAAGGGTTACTACATATGTTGATTTGTTGACCATTCCCAACCAGCCATAAAACATTTTTAAATAAGATACCCTTAATTTCAACTAATGCTTTCATAAAGGCTAAGTCTTGAGGTTTTACCATATATTCCCAAAATGTGCCATAAGGGAAGTACTTCCCTTGAATTTGCTTCTACCACAAACCCTCATTTTTGCCACAAAGTTGCCAAGCCATCTTCATTAAAAAGGCCAGATTAACTAATCTTATCATTCTAAACCCCAATCCTCCCTTGAACTTTAGTGTACATATACTCTTCCAAACCTTCATATAGCATTGTTTCTTTTCATATGTTACTCCCCACCAGAAATCTCTTATAATGGCATCAACTTTTGCACATAGTGTTTTTGAGAAGAGGTTAGTAGCCATCAGATGGCAAGACAAGGCTAATAGAATTGCTTGCACCAACACACCTCTCCCAGCCTGAGATAGAAGTCTTCCCTTCTAGTTTGCCAACTTCCTAGAAATCTTTGCTATCACCATCTCTTTAAGCACTTGCTAATTAGCCCCATGCATAATAGGGCTACCAAGATACACCTCTTCCTTTCTCATTTTCCCCACTTTAATAATATCTAGGATTTTCCCTCTTAGATTACGATTAGTTCCTTTACTGAAATAAAATTTTGACTTTTCATAATTTACTTTTTGCCCTGAGCAACATTCATATTCTACTAATATATTCTTTATATTGACAGCTTCCTTTTCATCTACTTTTGCAAATACCATCGTATCGTCTGCAAACATTAGATGTATTAGTGGCTTAGCATTTTTATGCATCCTATACCCAGATATGTTTTTTGTATGAATCACTCTATCTAAGCTTCTTGTGAGGTATTCTGAACACGGTATGAAAATACATGGCAAAAGGGGGCAACCTTGTCTTATTCCTCTAGTAGGGATAATAGTCTTTGTAGGATCACCATTGACCAAGACTTGGAAGGTCAAAGATTTGATACATGCCATTATCGAATTTTGTAAAGAAGGTGGGATATTTATCTGCATCAAATAGAATTGTATGAAGCCCCAGTCCATTCGATCAAATACTTTCTCCGTATCAACTTTGATAGCCATTGCTCCTTTTTTACTCTTTGAATTCTTCATTGCATATATCACTTCCTTGACTAATAAAACATTATACGCAATTTGACTTTCAGACAAGTTTGTCCCTTCAAACTATTCCTCTAACTCCATATTATTTTCAAACACCCCAATCTCAAAATTTACTTTATCCCACTTTTCAAATACCATAACATGTCAAATCATTAGATAATTCCTCCAAATAATTTCATCCAAGTGAGTGAGATAAGTTTATACCCCCTCTCTACATCAAATCAAGATAAACCAAAAGAAGATGAAATAAGCTTATCACCTATCTACCCAAACAAAGGATAGGTAAATCTCATATCACCCCAACACTACCTAAGTTGTAAGGAAGTCTTGTCACCAAGTCACCCCACCAACATCATGTTAAACGCCCCAACATCAAAAGCGACGCCGATCAATGTGAAGGTGAAGCCGAGGATTGACATCTAGCAGAAGCCCTC
Source organism: Thalassia testudinum (assembly GCA_037157565.1). NCBI lineage: Eukaryota > Viridiplantae > Streptophyta > Magnoliopsida > Alismatales > Hydrocharitaceae > Thalassia > Thalassia testudinum. The sequence continues at coordinate 22,415,767 of JAZHRO010000013.1, forward strand.
CACCAATGAGAGGAAGCAACAACGACACACACACTTTGAAATGCAACCCCACATCAGAGCATAGTCGCAGCCAAAGATAATTGGACAGCAACTACGAGCCGGTGATGGCTAGATACTGCTGTTGCTACACCAAATGACATCCACAACTTGGAGACACCCGGACACTGCTGCCGCCATGACCAACTATGACTGCGACCTATACCTTGACCGGACACCGCCACGAGCGCTAAACCAGCACTCCCATCAACCCTTAGTCAGTGGTGGTCAAGAGAGAGGTCATTGCACGAAAACCTCACATCAAAAGGAGGGGGAGGGGGCGGAGCAGTTGATAGCGAGGGAAGGGGGGCTTCGACTGGCGTGCGACCAACCGAAGCCCCAACAGTAGCTATAGGGTTTACTTTTGGGGGAAGAGGGCTTTTTGCAGGACACGCAACAGACATTTGAAGTTGAGCTTATCATCATCGTGTGGATGGTCGATCACGTTTCGACCACTAGTCACCTGTTAACACAGTACATTAGCAACGCTTAATCATATCCAATGTGTGATGTAAATCTACTTGCATAGGAATGATATGTAAGATACTTCTTTTACATTTTCTTTTATTTTATTTGTTTTTTGATGTATGATTTTAAAGTTCTCACCTCTTAAACGAAAGCATCTTTCTCCCTTTGTGAGATGCATCGAGATTATCCTTCTTGTCCTAAGGAGTTGCATCTCTATTTCACTTTTGTCCATCAATGAAATATCTCTCTTCGAAAAGAAAAAATAGCACAAACTAGAAGGTTATATCCCGTGTCATTTTCCACACAAATTATTTCACTCTATCTCTTTCATGGGATATGAGTCTTTTAAAATGGAGGAATAAGATAAAATGAAGGAAAAAAAGTGGAGGTTTTGCACCAATTGGTAGGAAAGGGGGATAGGATTTCGGATAAATTTTTTTGTACCTCAAACAACACTCGGGTATGCCAACCTCATTTTCTGAGACCATCCAATCAAAACTATAGTTACCTGCTAAAGGTCATAATAACGTAATTTCAATTATTAATTCATGCAACCAAAATATGCAACCAGTAAAAATCGCATTCAAGTGATTGTGGAATCTTCGGGAAAGATGGGAAAAGAATATTCAGACAATTTGGATTTGATTATTTAGTAATGGCAGTCAATGGCAACGATTCTTGAGGCGCCCAGAAGTGCTCACGAGTAATTTACATTGAACTTCGATCGAAATACAACCAGTCAACGGGCACATACAACCATGTCTAAATAATCGCCAAGTAAAATTGGTCTACAGCATCAAAGAGAGAGAAGAAAACTTCCACCATGTTCAAATCCAACAAAATCACACTCGATTCCATGTTCCCCACGAGGAAGGAAAAAAAAAAGTACATCCAACTCAAACAACATTGCAAGAAGAATGCCTCAAAGGAGTTCTGATGGATTTCTCAGCCACTGACACTGGTTTGTATCTCTTGGCTTTGCTCTAAATTAAAAAAAAAGAAACAGATTACCGGCAGATGATGTGAATTTCAGGATCGACGACTGATCCTGAACACAAGAACATCACAAAGGAATACGACAGAATTAAGACGATCATTATTTTTATGCTCCCTCGTCTCTCCCTCCTCCTCAGCCTACAATTTATGGTGGGGAAAAAATCCACCAAACACCCAAAAAGAACACTGGTTTAGTCCCCCTCCTAGAGGGATTTCGCGGTCGCGACGACATTCTCAACTGTCAAACCGAACTCCCTGTAAAGTCTACCAGCAGGTGCACTAGCACCGAACCTGTTGATCCCAATAACCTTGCCCTTGCTTCCAACATACTTCTCCCACCCAAAGGTAGCACCCGCCTCGATGCTGATCCTGGCTGTGACAGAAGAAGGGAGGATACGTTCCTTGTAGGCATCCGGCTGCTCCTCAAATAGCTCCCAGGAGACAAGGGAAACAACACGCACCGCCTTCCCTTCCTCCCTCAGCTCGCTGGCAGCTTTCTCAGCAATCTCCAACTCTGAGCCAGTGCCAATGAGGATAAGATCAGGCTTGTTACCGGCGGAGTTGTCAGATAAAATGTACCCTCCTTTCTCAACACCCTCGACTGAGGTGCCAGGTAGCTGAGGAAGCTTTTGGCGCGAGAGAGCAAGGATGGAGGGCCTCTTCCTGTTGCAAACCGCAACTTTGTATGCCCCTGCCGTCTCTGAGCCATCAGCTGGACGCAGCATCAGTATATTAGGCATGGCTCGGAAGCTCGCCAGATGCTCAATGGGCTGATGGGTAGGACCATCTTCCCCAAGTCCAACGGAATCATGCGTCATGACATATATGATTCCTGCCTGGGACAAAGCAGCGAGTCTAATGGCAGCCCTCATGTAGTCGGTGAATACGAAGAAGGTAGCGCAGTATGGGATTATGCCAGGACTGTGGAGAGCAATGCCATTGCAAATGGCACCCATTCCATGTTCCCTTACACCAAACCGAAGGTTCCGCTCCTCAGGTGTATCCTTCTGGAAATTACCAAACATTTTAAGCATTGTCATGTTAGACGAAGCCAAGTCAGCACTCCCACCAAGAAATCCTGGAAGCACTTTAGCAAGTCCATTCAAGCATTGCTGGGAGAGATTCCTGGTAGCATCAGCAGGGCTCTCTGGGGTGTACGTCTGGTAATGGAGCAAGCAAATATCAGTCAGAATTGATACATTACAGTTTTAGCCATTTCATTACTTTCATGTGTAAGAAGTATAGAGCAATCATTGACTTACAGGAAGAGCTGCCTCCCACCCTGCTGGCAGTTCACCACTGATTATACCCTTCAACAGTGTTGCATCCTCTTTGTACTTCTTTTCATATTCTGTGAATTGGGCATTCCATTCGTTTTCAAGAGCTGCACCCTCAGGAATATGACGGCTCCAATGACTAGAGAAAATAATCAGAAACATGTCATGTCTGTAAATGAAATGAATGGTTAGAGAACCTTTTTGAATTCAATATACCTTTTTACATCTTGTGGCACATGGAATGGTTCAAATGACCATCCAAGATTCTGCCTTGTTGCATCAACTTCCTTTGCTCCTAGTGCACTTCCATGCACGGCATAAGAATTGGCCTTGTTTGGTGAACCATAGCCGATTGTTGTTGTCACCTACAGAAAGCATGTCTTAGCAAACTAATCCAAATTGGACTGTAAGACATTGAAAATCTACCTTAATCAATGTGGGTTTGTCCTTGACTGCTTTTGCTTCCTGTATTGCAGCTCGGATCTCATCATAGCCAGTGTTTCCATTCTTCACCCAGATAGTGTGCCAACCAAGCGCCTCAAAGCGAGCGCATACATCCTCAGTAAATGCAATCTCCGTGTCCCCATCGATGGATATATGATTATCATCATAAAAGGCGATAAGCTTACCCAGACCCCAATGTCCAGCAAGAGAGCAAGCTTCATTTGAAATGCCCTCCATTTGGCAGCCATCTCCAAGTATAACATACCTAATCCAGGTTCCAAACCATTTAGAAATAGGAACCAAAGATAAATTGCACGGAGAAAGCAAAACAAATTTAAAATCACATTACGTGTAATGATCAATTATCTCATTGTCAGGCTTATTGAAGCGTGCAGCTAGGTGCTTCTCAGCAAGCGCCAATCCAACGGCATTACCAATACCCTGACCCAGTGGTCCTATACAACCGCAAACCACCATAACAAGCTCAAACCAGCAATAAACACACGGCTGACTACACGGGCTTCGTTTGTGACCAAACCTGTGGTGACTTCGATTCCCGGGGTCTCGAAATTCTCAGGGTGACCAGGAGTTTTACTTCCCCATTGGCGGAAAGCCTTCAAGTCTTCTTCCTGCAAAGATAAAAAAAAAAAGCAACCAAACTGTAGCAATTCATCAATGTAATAAATACATCAGACCACACATTTTTTAGTAAAAAATTCAAAAATTTTTACTCAAAATTTGTGGTCTGATGTATTTATCAGACCACAAACACAAATGATCCCAGGCCCTCCAGATCGCAGCTAAAACATGATTTTTGGAGTCAACAAGTCGTTCAGAAAAGCAAATCCAGATATACACTTCGGACGCAGATCAACTTAACAACAAGAACACCGCCCTTTAGATCGCAGAAAAAATATGATCTTTGGAGTCAACAGGTCGTCCAGAAAAGAAAATTCACGCGACCCATCTCGCACATGCAACTCATATATCAAGTTGACAAGAAGAACACCAACTTTAAATGCTACCAAACGACAACTTGCGACTCGCATGCCGCGAACAAGTAATACATGAGCAAAAAAAACTCGATGCCTTTTCGACCAAGATCGAACGTTTCCGAGGTCAACCTCAGATCCAAACACCACCCAGTGCATCCACCACCTCACCCACCCACCCCACCAAACAAAGATCGGATCTTTCCCACACCAACCGGTCCTCCTGACCGGCAAAGAGCTAACCTTGACGCTGTCGTAGCCGGCCAGGTGGAGGAGAGCGTAGTGGAGCATGCAGCCGTGGCCGGCGGAGAGCACGAAGCGGTCGCGGTTGAGCCACTGGGGGTTCTTGGGGTTGTACATCATGACCTCATCGAAGAGGACGTGGCCCATGGGGGCGCACCCCATGGGAAGCCCCGGGTGACCCGATTTCGCCTTCTCCACGGCGTCCACGGCGAGGAAACGGATCGCGTTCACCGACCTCTCCACCAGGGCCTCCGTCGCCGGGGCCTTCCCGTCCCCCATTAGGGTTTCGACGGACGCCGCCCCCACCGCACGGATCGCAGGGAAGGCCGACGGCCTCCTCGGGAGGGGGAGGCGGCGGCTGGAGGCAAAATCCAGGGAAGGTAAGCCGCGGGGAGTGGCGGAGGGGAGGCGGCGTGGGGTTAGGGCTTGGGCCGAGAGAGACGCCATTGCGCTGTGTGCGTGTGAGAGAGAGAGAGAGGTGAGCGGAGTTTGGGAGTGGTTGGGCAGAGGATTTGAAGGGGGAGAAAGGAAGGTGGCAGAGGTGGAGGGAAGGTGGCGGGGAGCGGAGATGGGATCTGGACCGTTGGATTGGGAGGGTGTGTGGGAGATGGTGGCCGTTGATTTGTTCGGTACGGGGGATGGTAGTGGGGCCCGGCTGGTGTTTCTCCGTTTGGAAATAGCGTTCATGTGCTCCTTTCCAATGTTCCCTCCTGCGTGCGTTGAACCCAACCGTAGGTAGAGGGAGGGTATGCGTCGCAGTATACGTTGGAGAATGCTGCCAGAAGCTCGTCTTGTGCGTGCGCGTGTGTGTGTCTGCTTGTTTTTCTTCTTGATAACGCAGAACCTCTCGAGTTATCCTTAGGTAAATTAAGGTTGTATTTGGTTGACAGATGGTGATATTTTAAGATAAAATTAAAATATAATAAGTATAAGAAAATATTTGGTTGGTGAGTTTGTAATAATTGGTTGGATAGTAATGATTGAGAGGTTTGTTAATGATTGATATAATGGTTTTGTGTGAAAAGAAAGAGAGTTAATAGGTTTTGATGTGAAGAATTGAAATTATTAAATAATGCTTTTTAAGTTATATGTGAGAAGAGAGAATGTTAGTAGGCTTCGAAATACGTGTGGATACAGCTTTTGATGGTACCTCATATCTTGTGCAATCCACACCCAAGCCCATCCTTATCCCACCTCTTAACCTTTATTCCAATCCTTAACCTACAAGCAAACACAACCTAAAGTACTTATTCCTCATGTCACACAACATTTGGATAAATATAGGATAAAATTGGAGCGAATGTCTTTTGATGGCATCGCCGTCATCCTCTGTATCTAACTCAATTTGACTAAATTATAAAGCTAAATTCACCTCATTAATACATTAAAAGGGTATACTACAATTAGAGAGGAATAAAAAGACATTAATGTAAAAGGGGTTAATTCTACTATTTTTGTAAACAAATTTAAAGGCAGAAGCACTTAAGGGCAAACCTAAGGTAAATAAAAGGTCAAATAAGTTTAAAAGTCAAATAAGTAGGCATGAACGAATTAATTTAGGGTTTCACTGGATTAACAAGCCTTTTTACTAATTAATTAACCCTAATTTTGGTTTCACTTAAATTAACAAGGTTCTAGTAGAAGTAAATGTCATATAAACCTTATGAAAATCATCTAAAAATATTCTACAAGGTTTAGAATAATTAATTTGCAAAAGGGACTTATTTTGACCTTAAATAGAGACCTGTCGGGTTTTTTATACGTTTTGGGTCAAATCATAAATTGACCATGCAAATATCATTAAAACCCAAAATTGAAGTCACTATTAAATTCCTTAGGTCCCAATTAGATTATCATAAAAATTTGGGCTCCTTTGAACTTTATCTTGACCTAGTTTGCAATTTGACTCTTGAAACCCTAATTCCTTACGAACAACCCTAACTTTCGATTTCCCTTTCAAAGACCCCCCTAGCTTCTCATCTTCCTCACAGATAGCCCCCTGCCAGCACCTGACACCATGGCTGTGCATAACTGCTTGCGAGGGTGAGATTTGCGTGCGAATTCCCATCGACTCCATCCACCAAACTCCGTAAAACTTGGAGGACCTCTTCCCCAAGCTCTTATGTGTTAACCGACGGTCCTTCCAGCCCCAAAGACACTCTTTGGAGCTTGATCGATGTGGTCAAAGTTGTAAATTCCCTTTAGGAGGAGGTGAGATATGCGTGATGCAGAAAATGTGCAGAAATATAAATATATTAATCTCACAACAACATGCAATCACAAGTACACAAATATTTTTAGGTAGAAACCCAAACTTGGGTAAAAACCACTACCTAAGTCTCTCGACTTAGGATTTCCTGATCGACCAAGTCGATCAAATCCACTATCCGAATTACTTGAACGATGGTAGTTTAACCTCTTACAACCAAAGCTACTTTGAACGAGGATAGCGTGCCTCAAATCCCTCCTCTTCACGAGGAGTATTTAGTCTCTCGATGGAGACGGGAATTCGCAAAGCGAATACCCAACCAAAGATAATAAAAATCCAACAATCCTATAAAGCTACAAATATAAAATGTAAATCTAACTACTATAGGAAATAAGAAACTTCCCTGTGGTGGAAATGCATTGGCTAGCAACGCGAGTGCGTGTTTGCAAGGTGAAATTGGGTTTTAAAATAAAGTGTTGTAATATAGCCAAAATCACTTTAAAAATAAATGAATTTTATTACTCAAAAATGTAAATCCGTGGTCGAATATAGGGAGCAAATTGGGGTCTAAAAATCAAGAACACAACTTTCAAATTTGATATAATATGCAATGAAGAATCAAAGTTATAAAGCAAGAAATATAATGTTAATGTATATAGCAGCACAAAAAAAATAATATGGACGTCTGATTTTGCAGCACAAAAAAAATAATATGGACGTCTGATTTTCAAATAATATGGACGTCTGATTTTGAAAATCAGACGTCTTAAATATCAAGTGCTACAGTGCTGCTCTTCTTTATCTTCTGTCTGATCTCTTTCTTCTTCTTTCTTTTCTTTCTTATGTTGACGACCTTCTTTCTTCTTGGCTCTTCCTTCTTCCTCATCTTTCTTTTCTCCTTTTGCTCTGGCCCTTGTCTTCTTCTTTCTCTTCTTTCTTTTCTCCTTTTGTCTCTGACTTTAGCTCTTCTTCAACCTTGCTCCTCTTTAACCGTGCTTTCTCCTTCCTTAGCTGCTCAGGCTTCCCTCCCTCCTTAGCTTCTCTGGCTGCCTCTTCTTCTTCCTTGGCTCCTTCTTCTTCTTCTTCTTTCTTTGGCTTCCTCCTTTTCTCCTGAGAGCAAAACCTACCCCTACCCTCCCCACGATCTCTTTCCTTCCTTGTCTCTTTGGCTCGCTCTCCCAGAGCCTTCTCAGGTTAACGGGTCGGGTATGCGCGCCCGGGACCAGGCCCACCAGCATGCGTGGTGGGCGAGGAGTGCACTGGTCAGTTGGGTATCTGGGTCAGAGCCAGGTCCGCGTGGCGTGGGGTCACGGACGAGGTGGTGGGTTAATGGGACCTCACCCCATGGTCAGGAGGCAACGAGCCTATGCAACTTTTTCACTTTATTCAGCTGCGCCCGCTCCTGATCTTCCGAGGTGGGACTGAATGTCCTACCTTCCTCGCAGGCGCTCGCACAACAGATGTCTTCACGAATTGCAGCAGCTATGTGGGACTTTGACTCCAATTGCTGGGTTGAGGGTGTGCGTGAAGAGAATCCGCACACCTTGGGACCTGGAGCTGGGGCGAGGTGACCTGGGCAAAGCTTTAGAGTTTGCTTCGTGCTCCGTCAATGGCGGTGAAGGCCTGACCCCTGTCAACAAGAAAACGGCCTTGCAGCCTCGTCAAAACACACAGGGAGCTTCACCTGGACATGGCGAAGGTGGTACGGTGGTCAACGTGGCGTGGGGTGGCCTAAGCATGCGTGCCTAGGTCACCCTATGCGTGCGGAGGTGGGTGTGTTCGAGGGACGTTCTGGGGGCGTGTGGAGATGAATGGAAAGAGGGTTTAGGGTCAGTGAGGCGTGGCGGTGCTCATGAGGTAGGTGGCGAGGTGGGCGAAGGCGTGGAGCGGCGGGAACACCTCGCCGATGGTCTGACCGGAGGTGGAGAAGGTGGAGGTGGTTTACGAACGTCGAGGTGAATATGCAGAAATAAATGCTAGAAAAGGAATGAGAAGAGAGAGAGGACTTATCTGAGGGTGGTTAGATGAAGGGGGAAGCAGAGGAGGTGGCCGGCTCGTATTTGCTGTCGCCGGAGACGAAAGTCCCAGTGAGAGGAGGACGACGACGATGAGAGGGTAGCAGGAGCGTTGACTGGTGCGGCGCGACGCGGACGAAGGAGATAGAGATAACTCTGCCACTGGTATTGTGGCATAGCGACGAGAGGAGATAGGAGTCGCCGAAGCTTGCTAGGTGTTTAGCCGAAGGGGAAGAGAGGAAATTGGGGGGTATCTCCAGCCAATTCAAGCTTGAGATGTGCGGAATGATCAGGGGACCCTTTTATAGCCCCTGGTAGAAGGTCTTGTGCTTGGAAGCCAAGCTTCCAAGCACGAAAAACTCACCAGAGATGGAAGGTCAAAAAGACCCAAATCTCTCATGCGTTTGCATGAGAGATTGGGTACAAATTAGGGCTTCAAATTAGGTTCATATGAGAGGAGAGAGAATCTCCAGATTCTCTGAGGAATCAAGGAGTTCTTTCCCTCAAATCCTCGCCAGAGTAGGATTCCCTTCGTTGTAATGGTGGAGGGACCTAATTGTAAACAACGATGAGAAAGTTGGGGGGGTTTCTGTAGAGGTTTTCAAAAGTTAGGGGTATAAATGTAATTGGGTTGGACTTGTTTGCAAAGTAGGTCAAGGTGAATTCCCCTTAGGTCCAAATTTTGGTACAAACCTAATTTGGACTTAAGGAATCCAATGGTGATGTTGGACTTTAGGTTTGACCATGTTTGACTGGGTAATTTACACAAAAACCTAATTTAGGGCAAACGTTTGACTAGGACCCCTATTTAGGGCAAAATAGGTTCTAAGGGCCAAGTTGAAGGTTCTAGACCCTAGAGGATATTTTTTCATGAATTTTAGATGATTTAGGTGAATTTTATTTTGACCAGAACCTTGTTAAATCAAGTGGGTCTATTTTAGGGTTACAAGAAGTTATTTAATTCCCAGAATTCACATGAACCATTTTCTGTTTGAACCAACCCACTTTTTATCTTGTTAAGACCATTTGACCTATGTTTAGCCCATGAGAAATCCCGTTGTTGCACTGCAATAGTAAAATTACAGTTTTACCCCTTGTTTCTTGCTTTTCTTTCAAAAGGGTTATTCCTTGAGTTAGGATCTTCAGTTGATTATGTAGGAGCTTTTGTTCTCCTTTTTAGGTCAAAATGTACTAGTTATGGCTCATGATGGTGTTCCCATTAGTGCATGAATCACGCTAAGTACAACAGCGCTCTCATAATCATAGGTGGGAGAACGGATGCACGGCTAGGATGATGCTCTCAAGTGTGAAGATTATGATTTGAAGAGCAAGAACTCTTCTCAAGATGATTTTGACACAAAATGATGTGGAAATGCTAATGCTTGGTGTGTGTAGCAAAGGAGGGCTCCCCCTCTATTTATAGATGGCTTAGGAACCCTTAAGAAGGCTGTAGAAGCCTTAGGTAGCCATTGGGGATGAACCCAAGGCAAAACAGGTCGGAATCGGGGTCATTAATGATTCTGACAGTGTTATTAGACGTCTGGAAACTACTTTTAAGACGTTTGGATATAAAATCAGACGTCTAATCCTAGACGGGTTTTTTTACTGACTTGAGTCAGACCTAAACAGGGTTCTAGTGTAAGTCAATCAGATGACTTGTCAGACGTGTGGCACTAGGTTTAGATGTTTGGAAACCTAAATAACTGCAGAAATGGATTTCCCGAGGCACAAACGGTTATATCTTTGATGAGAAATGATTTTGGCTTAATCGAGGGCTAACGTCTACATATCAGATGTCTAAGGTCCTCTACGAACATCTAATAGAAGATTAAGGGTCAATCCTCAACAATTATATTTTTAAGCCAACATTCCACTAATTGGACATCTGACAATATCATCAGACGTCTTGTAAGACGTCTGGACTAAAGGCTGGACATCTAAACATGGAAGACAGAGAGTGGTTTCCAGCCTAAGTGTTTTTGGACGTCTCATCAAACATTCAGACGTCTTTATGTCAAGGATCAGACATCTAATGTCTAGATTGGATGTCTGATCAGGCTGTCTGAAACCTATATTGATTTTTTAAGTTTTCTACGAAAAGTATAAGTGTCCTAGGGTTGTGTAAGTGTTTCTAGGACTACTGTTATATTACTTTGGGCTCTTTAACAAATACTCTAAGAAAATAAAAGAGCAAATAACAAAAAGTACAAAGTACAAGATAGAAAAGACATCTATCCTATTCTTCTGGTCTATCTTCAAGCTCTCGCTCCAAGCGAAGCTCCTCCTCCAACGAGCTTCTCCAATCCACCATGGACGTGAGCTCTAAGGTCCTTCACACTTGTATCCATTTGCAATTAACCTGAAATATTGGACTCAAATGCAAATGTTAAACAACAAGTATTTTATTATCATCAAAATTAACGATCGTGATACCCTTGCACCAACAAAAGCTTCGTCGTTCAACTCGTGAACGACCAAGTTTTTCTCACTTGATGGTAGCCCTATGCACTCATCTCACAAGCTATAAAGCCTTACAGAGGTCTAAGGGTTGTGACCATGCTTATTTGGACGTGGAAACTGCCTTCTTTCTCCATCGCCACCACCTCCATTGAAGCACCATTGGAGTTCCATCACCTCCTTCATCCGTCGCTCTTCCTCAGAAATTAAAAGAGGGCTATTCTTCCTCTTCATCCTCAGAAGCTTCCCACAAAGTTACGGAGCTTAACACCCTTCACTCTGCTCCAATTCCTCTTTCCTCTTCGTTGCCGACCAGCCTCATCCGTCAGGTGGTTGTTCTTCTCCTCTAATCTAATTAAATTAGGGCTTTTGCTTGCTAGACTTAGGAATAGCTTAGCGACATTTCAATTAGCTCAATCATCACCTCCACTGCCATCCCCGAACACCTCCAACGAGGAGCTCTTTAGAGCTCATCACCACAAGCACACATGCACACAATTGCACAATCATGATAGGGCTTTGATTCAGGGGGACACCCCGAATCTTTTAGGACTGATTTGAGGTCAAAAGACCTCATGTTTTGATCGTAGGACGTCGCCGGAGCACACCCTTCTTCCTCGACTTTTCCTGTCTCCCACGCCTTCCACCTAGCTCTGATCACTAGTCTTAGCTCGCCGTCGAGTCAGCAGCCTACCAGCAACTTTCCTCCACCCTTCGCTGAGCCCATTAGATGATCAAATCACCTTCTCTGGTGAGCTCTGGCAGTCCTCGCTGGTTGTGAAGAAGAGAAGAAGAAAAGGTTGGGGAACCTTTTTGCAGGAAAAGGACCTATTCGCAAGAATTCTCAGGGCCCTAATCGTGATTCTCCAGGGACTAGTTTGAAGATTGTTGATACTTTGAGAACTTGGTTCATTTATTGCATCCGTTAGGATTTTCATTACTATAACTTGCTTAAGCATTGTTGTTAACACTTATTTAGTGCTTAATTAGGTGAGCACTTGATTTTTATTCCTTATTGAGCATTAAATAATCATTTGATCATATTTGTATAACACTTGACTTAATTGCTTCATTTTGCAAATCAAAGTGCAACTTGTCGCAATTTTAAGATCTCATCCCTGTCACAAGTTCATCAAGTTATCCTGAATACAATTAAATAGTGATAATTCGCACATAAGTTTGCTCCCAAAGACAACCTCTAATTTTCTGCTAGTTTGAGTAATATAAATTTTAAATGATAACTCTGCTCTGATCATTTACACTACGACGCACATTTTAGAAAACGATCGAAACGAGTTAACATCTTTACTATCGAAATTAATTGACCTATGCTTTTCATTGACATGTAGATACATTAAAGGATGCTTCCAAAAGCTCAACCAATTGGAATGTATACTTTCGGTAGATATTTTTAGCATTTAAGTTAGGCATATCTTCTTGCTTATGCGAGAATGGAAAGAATTAAAGTGTTTGCCCACTTTGGGTTGTGTTGCATGGATTGCTTCTTTGTTCTTGCTAAACTATGTTGTAAATCATTTTGGTAATTGGCTGTGAATTTGATAGGGTCACTTCTTAGATAATTTCCTTCCTGATGCTTCACTGATCTTCCTAGCTACCTTTCAATAAGCTTGATGTCTTGCTCCTTGCACTTATAGAGTTGAGACATTGAAAAGAGAGGCGTCGATGTATCCAACTTCATACCTTTCTCTTGAGGAGTTTGATTCAACCACCTTCAACTAGACTCCCTTGCTTTTTGTTCTATTGGTGTTGCATCGACTTTATGCATGAGGGCCCTAGTTTGGGTCAAGTCATCTTTGAAATGACCCTTTCCTAGGATCGTGTGACTTTTCCAGAATTTTTAGGGATATTGGTGCAATTTTAAACCCCCTGAGTTTTAGTTGAGGGAATTACAAGGGAGAAAGAGAACTTGTAGGGGGGACCAGTAATTTTCCTCACACTTTACCCCACTGTAGCTCACCCTATTCCCCTAATCCACCATACACCATCCCCCTCACCACTCACGACGACACTCTCCCCATTCCCTCCACCTCCACCTTGCCTCTCCCCATACCTCCCACCTCCATATAAACCCCCCTCTTCCTCCATTCGTTTCCACACCACCGCCGAGAGGGAGCAGGAGAAGGAGAGAGAGGAGAGCAGAGGAGACCGAAGGCCTGAGAGCAGAGGGCTCATGAGGGAGACGAGGAAGTGCTGCAGTTGCTGCAGCTTCTTCGGTGAGAAGAAGCTCGCAAACGATTTTGCGGAATCATTTTTCTGCAGGATCAGACGTTCGGATATACCATCAGATGTCTGGTCAGACGTTCGGAGGTAATACTAGACATCTGATAGCGTGTAGTTTTCATTTATTTCTCTTCTTGAAAAGTCTGACCATGCATACGTATGTCAGGGGTTGGGGGGGCGCATCAGTGCGAGGACCGAAGTGGTTTCAGACGTCCGGGAATGTCTCCAGATGTCTGAAGACACCCTCAGAAGTTTTCACAGAGTTCTAGACATCCGAAAAAGGCGCCCCAAGTAAGGTGAGTCTTTGAGTTCGTTTAAGACATTTGGGACTCTTCCTAGACATCTAATTTTGGTTAGGGTTGGCGTTTTTCGGCCCGTTCAAGGCCCAAACGGAGTCGGATTTCCGCAAACGAAATGCCGTTAGATTCTGTTCGAGTTTCTCTATGTAATGATATAGTGTCCATGCAGTTTGGAGCTCGTTTGACCTGTCGGTCCATGTTGTAAGTCTCCAGTCCGCAGAGTATACGGGACCTATGGAGACGTCGGGAGCTACCATACGAGCCCCCATTTCACCCCGTTACCCTGGTAGAGTGATTTTCCACCTTAATTCCGGAGTTAATAATTAAATTGCATGCATAAAATTATTTGAACCTTAGGTTGTGAAAAGAACCCTAGGAAATAAGATGAATGCTTAATTTATTGTGATGTTTCCTGGATGTGGTAAATCATAAGCTGCCTGATTACATTTATTAAACCATGATTGAACTAAAATGCATGCAGTATCCTGTAGAATTGATTGATGAGATGATTGTCGAATAGTGAAATCATGAGTTGCCTACTATGTGTTTAAATTTGTCATGACATGAATAGAGATAGATGTTATGCTACGGAAATGAGGAAATTTATGTATGAACCCTACGGGGAATTTAAAAGGAAACCAAAACTCGCGATATGGAAAAATCTGGTGAATGATAGAGAAATGTTGCCTACGGGCAGCTATTCGAACTTGGTTAAGGGAAGTGTGCTGGACCTCATATACCCAAGAGAGCAACTGTCCCTTTAGTGTGGAAAGTGAGTTGGCCCTTATGTACGCGGTACCAAGGAGAGTGACTGTCTTGCGTACGCAGTACCAAGGGAGCCACTGTCCCTTTAGTGTAGAGGGGAGCTAGCTGTCCTTTGGGTTGAGACCCGGGGTTAGGACTAGTCACTTTATACCGACTCCTGTTTGGCCCTCGCGTACGTGATATCGAAATGAGCTACTTAGTGTAAGGAGAGAGCTAGCCGCCCCATGGGACCCAGGGTTAAGACTAGCCACCTTACACAGACTTTTGTTAGGCCCACTGGGCGAATCGGGATAGTCGGACAAGGGTACGTGGACTGTGGAGGGGCAAGATCCCTGCTCTGAGAGGGCAAGGCCCTGTGTTGTTCTGTGCTGTATGTTTAGGCGTACCCTCTAACGGAAACGACTGACAGCATGTCAGTGCGAGATAGCTACCCATGCGCTTATCGCGTGTACCGTAGTCACTGCTACGTTACGACCGTGACCTCGGGGTAGTAGATAGGGTGTAGGACTACCACGGGGGACTCTCTCAACCAAGAGAGTGCCACGTGTACATCATACATCGTAGGAAAACTACAAGTGAGATCTTAATTGAGATCGTTCCCTTAGGAAACAAGAAGATTTAGCAATGTTATTTATCCTGATTAGAGTACTCGACTCAGAAACGCATAAATGAGTTAAACGAAAACAAATGATAATGAATAACCAGCAATGCATAATTAGCTAGTTGCTTGTTTAATTATGTTTAGTTGCATGTAAATGACTTAACCACCACTTTACTCAGCGTTAACTGACTATAAATTTCTATAACCATGTTCAGGTTAGAGATTTGAGCAGTAGCGCCACCAGCTACTAAGGGCACTGGGCCCATTCGAGCCCAGCCGTAGTCCTTCCTTCTTTTCTGTTACAGAGTTTTGTTAGTAGTGAGTAGCTTGTAGACTATTCTGTTATATTCAGTTATATTTCTACCAGTTTCTATTGTGATGACTATGTTCATAACTGTACATTTCCGCTTGTGCCATGTTATATCCTTGAGATATACTATTATGTTTCCTTTACTATCTCTTACGTACTTTCTGCTTAGTTAAATTGCATGTGTGATTGTAGAATGAGTATACATTTGGTTGTTTCTCGTTGGATAACTGGATTTTAGGGTTCCTCAAGGCAAGTCGATCTCAGATTCTGTAGGGAGCTAGAATTGAGTTGTGACAATCTTGGTATATGAGCAAATAAGAATATCCAACCATATAATGGACATTCTCTATACATAAGCCTCGAACTCGGATTTGTATAAGATAGGAAGTGTTATTTCTCCTTTGTACTCAAGAATTGGATCTTTATTGCATGATCCTATGACTTGCCATTTTTCCATACTATTTACCTTTATAGAATTGTTGAACGAAGAACCTAAAATTTCCCTCAACTTCAACCAACCTGTGTTAAGTCTTCTTACATAAACAACTAAAGGTTTCAAGCAATTACACAAGTAAAGATGCGCAACCACACACTTCTATAATTTATCAACATGTTCAAGCAATTACCTATCTTTTATCTAGCACACTTCAAAACTTTATTAGTTGAGATCTTTCACATGGTAAATCAAGATCTTTAATTTTGAGACGAGTTTCTGAAATTCAAATGGAATGAAAATAACGACCGTTAGAATTTGATCAAAACTTATATTTTAGACTACAATGCAAAGATCTAGCTTTTCATCATGATCTCTTACGGCACAAAATCCTAAGAGGCGGGAAAAGGTGTTCAAAAGATCAAGATACCAAAATTTGGCTATTCAATATTTTTTTGGGGTGCTTGAACATTGGAAAAGGTTATAATATTATGCGTGTTGAATCTCATCGACATCATGTCCGTACTGTCTATTTAGGGGGCGGTAAACAACCTGGTATAATTTTCGTACAAGAGCATAAATATAAATAAGAATATTCCTGGGAAAATAGACTTCCAACTTACCGTAAGCAACCTCAAATCTCAGACAGGAGTTTGCTAAATATGATCATGCAATCATTGTATGCATATACTGTTCATACGTACGTGTATATCTCCCAAAAATAATCATTTACCCTTTTTATATATCCTTATGGATTAAATAATAAACATCTTTTTATGGATGTATTTTTTTTTTTTCTTCTAAGAAAAACCCTTTTTTTTCCCCCCACTCCCCCGCTTCAATAAAGGAAGAGGAGGTGAGAATTTTGATAAAAGAGAAGAGGGAAATCAGATATACATTTAAAAAGATCCTTATTATTTGACCTACTTAGTTACAAGAGTACATGAAGGAGATACGAAGTCATTTTCTAAGATATATACACGTAAATACGAGATATGTGAAGATAGATACATCTTTAACAATGATTAAAGGAACATATATGTAATTATTCCTTTATTTTTCTTCCCTTTGTTACTCTTGAAATTGTATATGTTTGATTATGGTGTGATGGGAAGGCGTTACATATAGTTGCATTTTGTCTCTTTACCGTAAACACATTGATTTATAAGGTTTGTTATTCACATTCTTTGTTACAGCATGTTAACCTTTTTAGTACATTCAATCACCAATTACTTCACTTTTAGCAAAGACTAAAAAAAAAAAAAAACCAAACTTAAAGAGAAAATATATAAAAATACATATATTTTGTAATACACAAATATCATATATCGATGTAAAATAATTTTACACCAATATAAGATGATTCTAAATGATTTTGTATATAATTATAGAATAATTTTACATTGATATAAATTAATTTATATTTTCTTACATTACAAAATATGTTAATTTTTATATTTTTGTACCTAAGTCTAACTTCAAAATATAAAATAAATAAAAAATTATGTCAACTTTTATATTACATTGAATCCCTGCAACTAAGTTCACAACATTTTTACCTCGAAGCTTTCTATAGCATACCCAAATCAAGTAATAACCCTCAAGCATCCTGTTTATTAGCATTACATTTTCTTCAAGTGTCTCCGGCTGTTGTCTGCGTATTTTTTATTTGGACACTTATTACATTAGTATGTGCTATTTTCGTAGATGGTAAAATGAAGATGAGCACGATGTATTTGAACTACGAAATAAAAAAAACAATAGAACAGAAGGATGACCCCCTTTTTTTTTTTTTCCCTTTGATAACTCGAAACCCTTATAGGTAAATTGGGGTAAACATATCCCTCACATCACATACCTTCTGGATAATTATAAGATTGTATTTGAAGAGACACCTTATCGTCAAAAGAAGTGGATGTGAATTTATTGACCATACCCTAAAAAGTATGGCTCCATACTTCATCATATACTGCATAATAATATCATTGCGCACATATAGTCAAAAGGTCATTATTCTAGCTCCTTGGAATCAATCGATTGCAAATTTGAAATTATATGAATACTAGGTTAAGTATCTAATTGGAAACTTAGAAAGACTATCAACCAAATTATATGCAACCTCAGAAGATGGCTTTATGCAAATGATTGATTTGGGTTAATTTATGTGAGGAGTTAACCCTATTAATATTTTAAAAATTGAATCGATCATTAAACCAATTAGATGTTAGTTTGATTTTTAGTGATTTAATTAGCAGTTTTGTATCGGTTGAACCAGTAATGATATCAGCATGTGAAAAAATTCAAAAAAATCAAGTTGTAAAACCTTTAGATTATTTTGTATTGGTTTAATCAAGTTTAACCGATTTGAACTGATGTTCAATAAAAAATCATTGAAGATATGTAGTAGAAAAAGTTATTTTACCACTCTAATTATACTAAAATTAACATATCTTTATCAATATTAAAAAAAAATTAAAGGTATAATCATAAAAGCCTAACCTTGAAGAATACATAAATCTTTAAATTTTTACTTCAAATTTTTAAAATCACATATATTTTTCTTTTTTTCTTTTTAATTTTTTTCTCTTAAGAGAATGATCAAACTGGTCGATTTTGATCGTTTTAGATCGATTTTGACTTTTATCACTCAATTCAATAGATCTCACTGGTAAGCATCGATTTTCGATTAAATTGATTGAATTTGATGGTTTGTTTTGATTTTTAAAACATTGCCCCCCATCATGTACTTGAAAGGTTAACCACATGGTTATAACTTAAGATTTTAGGGTCACTAACATCAATTTTGCTAACACCGATTTGGAGGGTGTTAGCAAAATTAACATTAAATTTGTACCCTCCTCCCACACACACACACACTCTCCCACACCCAAACCATCACTCCATGAACTAGTATTAATCTCAATTCAAGTAAATAAAAATTGATGTTAACATTATTTTAAAAAATAAAAAAAAATTAATACATTTCTTAACCTTTCAGATAAACTACCCTAAGCTATCAGAACACGAACTTCATTATATTTCAGCAAGTGTACCGTTTACGAGATGAAGCATGCCATGTCGCATGCGTGTAAAAATATAGTCGAAGTTCGTAATTATAGTCTATTATGTTTAGTCATCTAACTAAGAAGTTTTTGGGAAGAAACTGCAAATCTTGGAGGAGTAAAAGGACCAAATCTTGACTGGAATTGTGCTAAGGCTTTGCATGCTCCCGTCCTTCCTCCCCCATTACCGAATCTCCTTCTCCATCCTTCAAACCTCTCCATTCTCGTTGGCTGGATCTTTCTTTTGGCATGCACAGTGGTTCGTTGTGGTTTTGCGACTGGTTGTGGTTGCGGTTCACGATGGATGTTGCGGTGGGCGAGTGCTGTTGCGGACGGTGTGTTTGGCGGCCAGTCGTCAATAGCAGTGGTCGTTGACAATTGGGATCGTGTCCATTTCCAATCATCAGTTCTTGCAATGAGCGTGGGTTACTCTGACATGCACGGCAGTGGCGGGATCCTGCTCCAGTCGTCAACAGTTGCTATCGACATGGGAAGGTCCACTCGTTCGCTACGGTGGTGTATTGCTGCAGTAGGAGGGAGCTGCAGTCTGATCGCGAATGTAGCTGCCGATGTTGTGCGTTGCTGCGTTGATGTTGGTTGATGGTTGTGGATTGGTTTTCTTTTTCTTTGTTATTGGTGTTGTTTTGGTTGTGTAGGGACCACGTGTGATCCTGTATATTTTTGGTTGAGTTTTCTGACGTTGTCAAGTGTCGACTTCGACCTTGGTCACTATATGTTAACTCGTACGATCTTCGAGTTCTTCTCATTGCTCTTGCCAATCTACAAGCATGGGTCTCCCTCCTTTGAGAGGTTGATCGATTTCTGATCTCAAAATACGATGTTCTTTTTCTTTTTCCTTTTTCTCTCATCTTATTTTTGTGTTTTAACTTTTTCCCGTTAGGAGTATCCTCCCCCTTCATTGCGGGCATTAGACTTTTTTTATCTCTTTCTTCCACTCTTGAATGCATCCTCTTGTATCATATTCGGATTGAAATGAATCTAATCTCGCTACCAATCTTCATCAAAATTAACGTTTTTTGTTCTATGAGAATCTGACTTGATCGTTATGTAGGGAATCATATTCTTAGGGTACGGAAGGGTGATGGCTCGTGCTGGACGGTAAGGGGCAACAACTCCGCGTAGATAATACTCTCTCTCTATTCTTGGTAGAAGCGGTGTCCACGTTTGACACGTGCGTCATATATCATACTTTATTTTGCTATGCGACGAAAATAAATGGAAGACGTTGAAGTCTTGGCACATATATATCTTTTTTAATGCGCAATACCATATGTGACAATTTAGGGTTCTCTCTTTTCGGCAGTTTTGCTTCCCCAAGTCTTCCGAAATACATCTTGGTGCATTACAAATTCTCTCGCTCCCGTCAATAGGTAAACGTTGAAAATGATACACACCATATATATATAATTGTGGACCTGACACTATTAGGTTTGATCTCAATTTTATTAGTTAAAGAAGATGAGAGTTGAGAGACATGGAAATAAGCAATCAACTCAGTTATCCTTGAAAGGCTAATTGGATCCAGTGAAAACCTTAAATGGGTTGCTTGCTTATCAACTGGGTAGATGACAGAGTCCTTATTTACTGGCACATGACATTGACAAATCAATGAATTGTCAAAAACTTGATCCACTGTAAGATGTCGGTCACCTGAACTTTGTGCAGTGAGCATGGAGATAGGGATGGATAAGCAAGAGGAGCAATGTTCCCCCTGACCTTTCATCGATCACAACCTCTCTCTTTACTATTTAATCTTCATGCGTGTTTTGTCCCCCTCCTTCCAACCATCAAGTTTCACTTTGACAGCCATAGCCTCACTTGGTTTAGCCCCCTCTAACCAAAATTTTGGGCTCTATTCTTCTTGGGAGAGCAAGGTAAATGGAGTCAGAACTTTGAAAGCCAAAATAATATTTTAATAATACTGGAATAGAAGTCTTCTGGGTCTTGGAAAGGCTGGACCCCTCTTGGTGCTTGTTTAGGACTTGGACCAATGGAGCGGTAAGTAGGGACAAGGACTGGCTGCCAATAACCACCCCTTCCCGCCTGTGGGTAGGTGCGAGCACCGCGCACACAACAACCACGGGCGAAGAGGCAAACAAATGTAAGTTCTTATATCTAAATGGAACCATATATAAATATATAGTTCTTACATTAAATTAGGAGAAATGGGAGCTCACGGTCACATTCAATGCCTGCAGCACATGTGGAGCACATAGTTCCCGGACAATCTATGTGCAGAAATCTCACTCCGACACATGTGCGTGTAGGTTACCGATTACTCTTAAATCAAAGGGAGAGATATGTGTAGAAATGGCCTCTCCAACGTTTCCGTACAGGAACTTATCTCCATGGTATTGTTTGTTTAGCGAAATTGATTTAGTCGGATAGAATTTTATGGCAGTAGAATTGTGTCTCAATCTTAGGATTGCAAGGTTTTGGTATTTGTTTTGATAGGTGGCAATCTTAAAATTAAAACAAGTAATCTCACATCTGACATAATCAGGGTGTTGAGACTCAGCAAGTGGATTATGAAATTCGACTGGTGGAATCCACCGGTGGATTCTCATACTACACCTGTGAATTTTGAAGACTCCATTCATGGATTCTCATAATCTACCGGTAGATTCTTATAATTCACCTGTGGATTTTGAAGATTCCACTCGTGGATTATCAAACTCCACCGATGGATTCTCAGTCTCCATGAAAAAATATATGCACTGAATGTGGGTTGATTCCTACCCTTCTGGTTGATTATCTAGTGTGAGGGAACACGTTTGCCTTGCATAGAGAGTGAATCCTATCCTCATCACTAACCAACCAAACCACAACAAATGCACATTAGATCCAACAGTGCCAAGCAACACGATGACCTTGTACGTTGTTCTCTGCCCTTGTATGCCAAACAATCCTATCTTCAACGCCACCGTCGTGTCATCCTCCAGCATCGCTCTGTATGTCGTCCAAATGGCTTTGACCTCAACAGCAATAGTGATAGAAGTAACAATAGCGAGATGGGGGAGGGATTGTACGCGGGATTGTACGTAGGATTAGACTATCCCACCAACCTGTAATTAGATAATACTGGGATTGTAGCATTTAACCCGATATTATCCTATCATGAAATAAACCCTCCCAAACAAAGGACATATATCCTAATCCTGCAAAATAAACGATACCTTAAAAATTGGTCCACAACCCCTCTTGCTCTTCCCATACTAACCTCCCTACCTCTCTAGGCCCTACCCCCTCTCCCGATTCCACCTTCCATGGGCCAAAAATACCCCTTCTAATTGGGCCTACTGTTCTCTCCATTGAAACCTCATCACAACCTCCATGCCAAATCTCCCATGCAGCGTTCCCCCCTCACCCGTTGATAACCCAATACCAAAACCCACCCATAATGACCCAACCAAACCAGCCACTTACCCCCTGACATTACAAGCCCATCAATTGAACCAGTCCCAAATCTAATCAATGAAAACCTCACCAGTGCCCTCTACAACCCCACCTAAACATCTCCTAAGATGATGTTTGTTTAGCGTGTTAAGTATTTAATACGTCACTTGACACACCTAGAACTTATGGCTGGTTAAGTAGATTTAACACAGACTAAAGTTATTCTATCATCTTTATAAAATAACTTTACACATCAAAATATCCAAACGGATTGACTCACTTATATTTCTATTTATTTCATTTTTTCCTTATTCCTCTATTTATTCCACAAACTCACTCCCCTTACCAAACCACCCCCCCCCCCCCCCCCCCCCCCTCCCTCAATCCCCAAATTAACCCCTCAAAAACATGTCGGAGCTAAAAAAGAAAGCAAAGGGTCTTAAACTCAAAGCTCGTCATAACCATCTCCCTGCTGGGAAATACAAACATTATTTGGCACCATGTTTTGCTAACTTCCCTTCCTCTGAGAAGACATATGGGAAGCATTCACCTCTAACAAAAAAAAGAAAACGATGGAAGATGTTCTATCCGGCACTGATAAACGTGTATCCACCAATGGGGCTGTGTCAGCTGACCCGAACAACTGCATGGTCCCAAATGAGCTTATGAGCCTGGAATTATCGTGGTTTAAGGGGTACTATTGCAATTCAACATCTGGGGAACCTCTTCAGAGCAACATCTCCATCAATTTGTTTCATTTCTGAAATCCATTGTCACAATTGCACTTGGGCAATACAAGAGACGTTTTGATAATTATATATCATTGGTTTGCAGTCGAAGCACATGGGGTATCGGGCGGTCTTCCTCTTCTTATTCAAAAAGGTGTCGAAGTGCGTATGAAACTCCCAAGATTCCAATTGTTTCTTTGGGGAGTTAAAGAACTTAGGCAGCACTACTTGGCACTTGCTTTGTATCTGTGGAGTCCCGCAGGTCAAAACAAAGAAAACCTTTTTGGAATTACTCTTGTGGGATATGTACACAACTTCGATGGTCATAGAGGACTTCAATGCTATACCATATGCAAATGATAAATGGGGGGGAAATCAAATTCGACCATGCAAACTAAAGCATCTATACAACTTTACCTCCACTCTTGGATTGATGGATCCAGGCTGTTCGGGTCTGGCCTTCACCTGGTCGAACAAAAGGAGCAGAAACTTTCTAATCAGGGAGTGGCTTGACAGGGGCTTCGCTGCAGCTACTTGGCGTGAGCTCTTTCCCAACGCAAGTGTACTTCACTTTCCAGCAAGACCATGCCCCCATCCTGCTGAGGCTTCAAAGGACAGGGAACAAAAATTAAACGACCTTGGTGTTTTGAGGCCTGGTGGACTGAAGAGGATACCTACGAGGAGAAGATTAGAATATCTTAGGCAAAAAATAGTCGATGCCATGGTACGTCTACCTCAAAAACTTCAGGCTTTGAAGGGTGATCTCACCAAGTGGGTTAGAGGGGATATAAAAAGCTTGGAAGAGAAAATCAAATATTGAAGAGGAGTTAAAATTTGATACAAGAAGGTCATCAATCTGAGCAAACTCTAGCCAGGGAAAGTGATTTAATACGCTCCTGTGAAAAAGCCCTTCACCGGGAAGAACTTTTCCGGCATCAAAGCTTGAGGCATAGATGGTTGAAACGGGGTGATAGAAATACATGATGCTACCATCTTCATGCTATTGATAGAAGGACGAAGAACATGATCGC
Source organism: Thalassia testudinum (assembly GCA_037157565.1). Taxonomy (NCBI): domain Eukaryota; kingdom Viridiplantae; phylum Streptophyta; class Magnoliopsida; order Alismatales; family Hydrocharitaceae; genus Thalassia; species Thalassia testudinum. The sequence continues at coordinate 22,439,791 of JAZHRO010000013.1, forward strand.
CTGGATCAAGTTGGAGGATGGTGAATGTACCGGTGACCCCACCAAAGTCGAACGCTGCATCCAAAATTACTGCACCTCTATTTTCTCCACCAACAATTGCAACTCAAATACCCTTATTGTATTCGAGGACAGTGACCATATTAATGACGACGAAGCGTCCTCCATGGTTGCCATCCCCTGTGAAGACAAAATTAGGCACATTCCCTTCAACATTGATGCCACCAAGACGCCTGGTCCGGACGGCTATCCAGCCTTATTCTTTCAAAAAAAATTGGTCCTTCCTGGAAGAAGAAGTAATTGCTACCATTCAAGGTGTTCTTCAGATTGGCAGGCTCGCTGACTGTATGAACGACACCTCTATTAGTTTAGTTCCCAAGGCTCATCAAGCCATCAAATCAAAGCACTTTCGGCTGATCAACCTAACAAATGCAATTTTATAAAATCGTCTCCAAAATCATTGCAGGTCATCTAAAGCCATTCCTCGTGCGCATAATCTCTTCAAACCAAACTGCCTTCCTCGAAGGGAGAAGCATATCGGATAACGCTGTCATCGCCAAGGAGCTTATCCCTTCGATGCGTACCAGGAAATTGAATAAAAAATTTATGGTCCTAAAGCTAGATATGGAAAAGGCCTCCGATTGGATTGAATGGAGGTTTGTCATCAACTTGCTCTCTCAGCTCCACATTCCCAACTCTATTATTTCAGTCATCCAAAATTGCATATCAACCTTTAATTTCTCCGTCCTGATTAATGGTAAGCCTTTCCGGCACAATCATTCCAAAAAGGGGAATCCGCCAAGGATGACCTCTTTCCCCCTTTCTCTCTATCTTATGCTATGAGTTTTTGTCTAGGCTGTTTCTTATAGCACTTGACATGAGAGACTTACATGGTTTCAAGGCTACCAGGGGAGCACCCACCTCATGTTCGCGGATGATATTATTATATTTGTGGAAGCCACATTATCTGAAGCCCAGAAAATCTTCAACCTTCTGGAATATTATAACCAATTCTTTGGTGGAAGATAAACTTCCAGAATCACGGCTATTTTTTGGGAGAAATGTCAGGAGAGGGTGAAAGAAAGCGATCATGTCCTTACCTAAGGTTACCCGTGAGTTCAGGGATGGGATGTATTTGGGCTACCCAATTAATGACAACAGGAGCATACATTTATTGCAAATCTTGTATCGGGAAAACTTTATAAAAAGCTTGGGGGTTGGAAAGAAAGATCCTTATCTCATGCGGGAAGAACCATGCTCATCAATTCCACCCTTTCCGCAGTCCCCCTCCTACCAGATGGCCACTGAATTACTTCCATCTTGTATCTCTGATGCAGTCGATCAAACCATTCAAAACTTTTGGTGGGGTAAACATTACAACAAAAGAAGTTTTTTTCCCAACAGCCTGGAAGAAAATCTCCTTGCCCAACCAAGGATGTTAATATAGTTTTTTACATACAGAAGTTGTTCGGGAAAATTATTAATGAGCCTACATCCTTGATGACCGCCACATTGAAGGCCAAATACTTTCCACACAACACCCTTTGGAGCTGCCCCAGAACCAGAAATTCTACTACCCTGTGGAAAGCAATTATTCACTGTAAAAGCCTCATGGAACCCTTTTGCAGGGAAAGTTGTGGGGAACGATCAAATCGCATTAATTTGGGAGGACCGATGGGTGGGCAGTAACCTCTTGACTCCACGAGAGGGGACTTCACCTGTGGAACTTACGTCCATGAATTGATCAATGACGATGACAATTGGGATCACCTATTGCTGCTTCAAATTTTCAGCCCCCAGGATGTTCACAAGATTTCCAACTTGCGTATCAGTTCCAACTTACCTGATGTGCTAATTTGGAAGCCGCACCCAAAGGGCATGTCCTCGATTAAATCTACCCATCTTCAAATTTGCTCTGATAGGTGTGCAGTTCAACCAACTGATGGCTTATCCTTCTCCTCTGTTTGGAAGAGGCAGGAACTAACTACCACCAAGAGTAGGGCTCCTCATCTGACAAATTCTGAAAAATGCTCTCCCAATCGGTGACCTCCTTGCAAATTGATTGGGAGGTGAAAGTCTATGCCCACTTTGCCTGCTAGGCAAAGAATCAATGAACCATTTGTTCCTTACTTGTCCTTTAGCAAGAGCAATGTGATTTGCAATTAGACTCCGAAGCTTCAAGCTTAACATGCGCCTGCATCAGTTGATTATGATGGCCCTTCAGGATGATGCCTCCTTCCATGCCTCTGGAGCTCTTGCTTGCTGTATATCCTCTTATCAAATATGGAGAGCTAGATGTAATGCCAAATTCCAAAGTTGCCCCCCGAACCCGCACCCAATCTTGGCAATATGCCAAAAATTTGGCCCTTTCTGCTCGTCTCAGGCAGATCTCTCAACCGGCCAGGCCCTACGGCAACGACCCCACTTCCCCCTACCAGCCCTCCCGGTGCTGATATTCTAATTCAGGCCGATGCTGCCTCTAAAGGGTATCTTGTGGTCCTTGCTTGCATTGCACTCGTTCCCGGCGACCAACTTTTCACAGCAAGTGCTTCATCAACTACAGCTCTTGATGCTTCTAAGGTTGAGTGTCTCTCCATTTCGATTGCTACAAGTTCACGTCATCAGCAGCTATAAAACAATTAATTGTTCTCATGATTTTGGACGATTCCCCCACCACCCCCTCCCTTCCGTCTGGCGTTGTAGGGGCCTGATTTTGGATTGCCAAGTTACTCTCCAAAATTATCACCTCCTCAGTCTTAACTACGTAAGTAGACGCCATGTCTCTCATGCTCATTCCCTTTGCTGCCAAAATGTTCCAAGCGTGGAATTTTTGGAGACTGGAGTGGTCTTAATGTCCGTCCCTCCCTTGCACATGTTTTCTCTTAATTAATGAATGAAGCATCATCTTTTGAATATATATACATATACACACACTTTGGTGTTCCCCCCCATTCTTTGGAGTTTTTTTTATCCCTCTTTTGAAGGTTAGGTATTTTTCCCTTTTTCTTGCGTCTGTTGAATCAAGTCCTTCCTCTTTTAATGGAAGTTTGTGTGTGTGTATATATATATATATATAGACTCGGGTAGTTCCAACGAAAACGGTGGTCTTTAGCAAAAAAAGGAGATCGAGGCCATAAACATCTTTTTTTGTATTAAAACATGATAGTTGATGACTATCAAATCCATTTAAAATGAGCAACTTTCAGGGATACCAATTAAAAAAATGTGCTCATTTTTGTTTTGGATTTTTACATAAATACCATCGAAAATTATTAAAATTATTTTTTTATGCTAAATTATAAATATTATTATTAATGTCATTGAAAAATACGATCTTTTGCAAAAATGTCACTTAGGTTAACATCCGTTTAATTTAAGTTAAAGAATATTAGACCCCCCTTTCCCTCCTTCCTCCCCATCCTCCTTCTTGACCCTCCTCTCGACACCATAACCATCACCACCGTCAAAGTGGCAACAGCAACAATAGCAACAACGAAATGAACAACAATAGCAGTGACAACAATAAGAAGCAACAACAACATCAATATATGATAACATCCGCAGCAACAGCAACAACAAAAGTAGCAGACACAATTGCATTACAACTTTAAGTGCTACATTACTTAAAGGGTTAGGAAATTAGTTTTAAGAGATGTGAAATAAGTGTTAATCTGCAATTGTGTTTACTTATAGAATAGTGTTAATACCAATTTGTGTTTACTTAAATTAGTATTAAGTTGTGGTGTTAACCCTTATGTCATTTACTTGATAGTGGTGTTAAGTATGTAAAATATGAGGGATGTCAGAGATACAAGTGGTGTATAATTTTAATACGGGTTTAGTTAATATCGATTGAAATTAGTGTTAGACAAACCCGTATTAAAGTGGATAAACCTAAGTTAGCAAATTAGAGATTAACTAGTCAAGTAAATGAGGGTTAACCTCTCAAATAAACTAAACTTAAGATAACAAACTTGAAAAGAAGACTAGTATTACAACATTGGTAGATGTAATTGACTTGCATTCCAAATATAAATCGTAATACAACTATACAATGTTATAAATACCGTCAAACAAAGTATACATATGAATATGACACAACAAACTATGTGTTAGGACAACTAAAAGATTGTATGCAAGTTGTCGATTTATTTAAGTTCATTTTAAATAAATCTGCACTAATAGTATCGCTATAAGATGCATTAACTGCTTTAATGCCAACCATGTTAGAACCGTGGCCAACATGAAAAATATCAGAGTTGTACTGCATGCTACAAAATTATAAAAGCATGGTGAGTGAAAACAATAATCAGGAAGTTTGAAATGCCTAATGAATGAAGAGTTGAATACAAAACTACCTTAAAGAGCATGCTGAAAAAACAAATATGTTTTGCAGTTGATTCTGTAAAGGAAGCTCAAAACTGAAATCCAAGGAATAATGGTGGCAAAATGGTCAATAGGAAGACAACAGAATAGGAGTTGAACGATAAAGTGGAGAAAGAAGTATCGAGGTACAATCAAAGAATGTCGTGGGTTTAAAGACAAATGCAAAAGCAAGGTTCCTCAAGTAAAGTTCAAGGACAGACAAAAAAATATTGCTCTAAGTAGGGATTTTTCATTATAGAGATAAACAAATCTTGATTTATAAATTGTGTAATTTTACGATAAATTTTAAATATTGTTTTCATTCAAGGAATCCGTGTAGTATAGAAGTTGCATTCAGCATCTTAAGGATTCCATGTATGCCCACTCTTTGCATGTGTTTGGGAACAAAGACGTATATGTGACTATCTCTTATTTCATTAAATTAATTCTTTAATTTTGAATCTTTATTTAAAAACATCACTCCGATCTCGTGAGAAATTTGTCATCCCAACTCATACCAAAAGCAATTAATCGAACCAAATAATTTCTTAATATGCTATCAAATCTTATAAACCACTTAGATCTTTGAATCAACACACTTCATATGTATTCGATCTAGCTAAGTATGTTACCTTATTTATATTAAGAGATTAAATTCATATATTAAAAATTAATCTAATTTTTTTATTTGAATCTAATTTTTTTATTCTGATGTAATGTAATTATATTCTAAAAGTCGATGATTTTTCAAATATTATTGATAATTTTTTATTTTAAACCAAATGTCACGGTAATTTTTACATCTGAATTATCACATTATTCTAATCAACGATAGATATTAAATCGAAATGTGGAGGTATGAGATAGAGGAAGCATGCTAATATTAAATCAAAGCTCGATCATCTACTTATATATTATTCGAAACAACAATAGTAGGATAAGAAGCTAATCAACTAGTAACCATAGCCAAAATGAGTGATCAACTATTGACATGAAAGCAACGAGTTACTTGACAGAGTAGGAACCCCATAAATATCTTTATTGGAAGCCTAAAGTTGGAAATCCAAAAACCCTAGAATCAACTTTGTTACATGAATCCAAGTGGAGAAAACAAGAATCACACTCTATATCGTAATACAAACACAAGGAATCGTACGTCATTAACCAATTAGAAAAAATAGAAATCAATTAAAAAAAATGTCCAAGTACATATATGGAAAATGTCTTTAACCATTGTCAGGAGTAGAAGGTGGTCGCCCTTCGGAGGCCATAAGAGCACCCATCCAACACCCTCAACCATCAAATAAGAAGCATAACTTGGTTTCATAGAGCATGTATGTTAAGACCCATGCTGTTTGAGCCTTTTAAGATGTCTGGACTTTAGGTCAGACGTCTGGACTGTGGATCAGACGTCTGGACACATTCCTAGACATCTGAAAATTGAAAAATTTGAGTACGATCTCGCATCTGCGTGCGTGCTGCGCGTAAACAATACTCTCGTTTTTCCTCCCCTTCTTCTCTTTCTTTCGCCCCAGCAAAACCCTAAACCTCACCTTATAAAACCCCCTCCTCCTCTCTCGTTCCCCTCACTTCTCAGCCACCAACCACCTTCCTTCTTCCCTCCAGCGAGAAAGGCAGCGCGAGCGAGAGTGCGCGGGCGGCGTCGAGGAGCGACGTGAGGAGAGGAGGAGAGCAAACTTGCGAGCTCATGTGGGAGCTCACCGGTGAGCGCACGGCTGGAGCGGCGCGTGCACGAGGCAGAGGAATGCGTCGGGGAGGTCATCTTCGACACTGCTGCAGCCAGAGCTGCAGGCGAGGGGGCATGGCGCGGCCACGTGCAGCATGGGAGCAGTGGAAGCAGGTTCTGGTTCTGTGTTTTTCCCAGAATCATACATCTGGAGTGACCTCCAGACGACGGTGCGGACGTCTGGAGGTGGTTCCAGACGTCTGAGGATAATGCTTTGCGAAGGTATGGTCTCTTTGCGGATACGGCCATGCAGGTCGCTCCGCCGATCCCTTTTTGCATGCCCATTTTGAGAAGATCGGGTGTCTGCATGCAGGATTCGCTTTGGGAAGGCGCGAGACACGCCCTCCCATGCTTTTCAGACGTCTGGGCGACATACCAGATGATGGGAAGCGCTTCCAGACGTTCGGAGAGGTAGTCGGATGTCTGGAGCTGGGTCCAAACAGTCCAGAAGAGTTCCTGGACGTCTGAGGATTGGCGCATGGCTTGAGGTATGACACTGGACACTTTTAAGACGCCTGGAAGTTGTTCCAGACGTCTGATTTGAGTCAGAAACGCTATTTTTGACCCATTTAGGGTCCGTTTGAGGTCCATTTTCCGCAAATTAGATACCAACGTTTCCCGTATGAATTCCTCTACTTGTTAGAAGACTTTCTATACTGTTCTGAATATTTTCTTGTGATTGATCCCTGTGATAGGACTTCGTTCTATTGCGGGTTCGGGGCTTGCTGAGGCACGTGAGCCTGCCGTTCAAGCCCCCACTACTCCTGGGTTTACTGGTAGAGTGGCTTCCCCTTAATTTAATTAAAACTTAAATGCATGTGTGGAATGAATGATTAGAACCTAAGATATGGCATGAATCCTAAGACGAAAAACACTTGAAATGTCTATAATGGATGATTGAATTGCAGTCTTGAATGAGTAGATAAAATAATAACAATTGCCTGTAAATAAATAGCAGCTGCCTGTGAAATGTAAAGTACTTGTGCTAGCAAACTGTTGCATGTAAATTCCTGTTGTATACGTTAAATGACATAATACGAGCTGCGTGTATATAAATTGAGAATGGTAACGTGAATGATGGAAATACGAGCTATCTGTGTATAACCTACGTACGAAAATGTGAACGATAGAAATACAAGTTGCATATGTATAACATAAGAATGGAAATAGAAATGATGAAACCTGGTATGACATGGCCTGAGGAATATGAGCATAAACCCTACGGGGAATTAGGAGTTGAGTTCCTGGAAATAAATGGAATGGATTTGGAAATGTGTTGGGAAGTGTGCTGGCCCTTAAGTACATAGTACCAAGGGGAGCGCATATTACCTCTTAGTGTAGAGGGGTGCTTGCCGCCTTCGGGTTGAGACCTGGGGGGGGTTTGGCCACTTTGCACCGACTCTGTGGCCCTCGTGTACACTGTACCGGGGAGAGCTACTAGTGTAGCGAGAGAGCTAGTCACCCCATGGGGTCGGGGGTTCAGCTAACCGCCCTACACCGACTTGTTAGGCCCACTGGGCAAACCAGGGTAGTCAGGCGAGGGTGCACGGACTGTGGAGGGGTGAAACCCATGTTAGGTTCTTATGGGCTAGACCCCTGTTATTGAGAGGGATAGGCCCTATACTGGTTTCGTGCTGTGCTTTGAGCGCACCTGCTAATGGAAAGGACTGACCGCATGCCAGTGCAGGGTAGCTACCCATGAGCTTATCGCATGTGCCGTAGTCACCGTTACGTCTGTCTGTGACCTTGGGGTGGTTGACTGGGTGTAGGATCACCACAGGGGACTCTCCTGGCCAGGAGAGCACCACAGGTGCCTTCTACTCTTCGAAAAAGACTACAATCAAGATCGTTCCCACGAGGAACATTCGAGATCAAGAAAGAGACCTAATAAATAAACCAAGTGGTGAAAAAGAATAAATAGTTAAAGGAAGTAATTGAAAAACAATAGCTACCTGTCCACCTTTACTGCTTTAGATAGTTGGTTGCCACTCTACTCAGTGTTTGCTGACTTTGTGTACTCATAACCCTTTTCAAGTCCAAGTGTTGAGCAGCCAAAGCCTACAGCTACAGAGGGTGCTGGGCCTAGTAGAGCCCAATAGCTGTAGTTTCTCTTGCTGTACTCTTTTGTAGTAGTAAGTAGAATCCTGTACCTTTACGTTTGAACTCTTACATTCTGTACTTTATATTCTTGTACCTGGTTACTTTTCTACTGCTGTGGTGGTGTGTACTGTAGTAGTTTTACTTCTTTACTGCTATACTTTTGTTACTGTTAGTTGCTTAGCATAGTGAATGTGGTTTACTTTCCTGCTTTTTAGTTACTTTCTTGTTGGACGACTGGATCTTGGGATCAGTCGAGTCGGTCCGGTCTCGTGTCCTGTAGGGATTTGGGAACCGGGTCATAACAATGGATGCCTAAATGAAGAGAAGGGAATGAGCAGAGAGGAGAGTTGCGGCAGGAGGTGGTTAGCCCATCAGAGGGGGAGCGAGTAGCAATTAGGGCTCTAGGTATGAGGGATAGGCAAATTAGTGATGTTGTCACAGGATAATTTGGAGGCAAATTCCATAAAGAGGGTGGTGGAATTTGTAAACCCCAAAATCGGGAGCTCAAATTCAATATCATGCCATCCTGGGGTGAAAGACACCAAACATGGAATTGAGAGACCAATTTCGCATACCAACGCTTCTACTCACCCAAGCTTTGAGCCCTAGCGACTCCTTTCCCCCAAAATAGCGCTAGTGTTGTTGGGCCCCATTTGGCCTCCCCTTGCCGGTTGCCCCCACCCCCCTACCCCGCCCCACCCTACCCCGAAACTCTCCTTCTCTCCCTCTCCCCCTCTTTCTTCTTGGTCATTGATTCCTTCTTCATTTTGTGATCGATGGTTTGCCACTCATCGACTTGCTCTCTGCTGCACGCCCTCGGTCATGGTCATGTTGATGTCGAGTGCAGCGTCGTCCTCGTCGACATGGTGTATGCGGTGCAGTGCTGCTGGAATGGCGTCACATGTCACACTTGCCAGTGCAGCTCAACTGTGGTTGGGGAGCCCACATTGGGGGCCGTCATTGTCGCCCCTGTTGCTGCACATGGTGATGGTGGTAGTGCCTGCTGCGATGGTGGTGGTAGGATCCCTTCAACGGGTGTTCCTTGAGTTTTGATCTTCGAGGGAGTTGGCGGCCTTCTTTTGAAGTTGGGGCCACGTTGAAGTTGAGCTCATCACAACTGGGTTGTTGGTCAGCTTGGATCCAACCTCTTGTCACCCATTAACGCGTTTGTAGATGACGTCGACGATGCTTTGTCATGCTGTAAGTACTCCTGCATCGAAAATGATGTATCAAACACTTATTTTCTGCTTTTCTTTCTTTTTTATTTTATTTCCTAATGTGTGTTTTTAGAGTTCCCCCCTCTTGAGAGGACGTTATGTTCTCCCTCTTTGAGGACAATCAAGGTTATCCTTCTCCCTTATCTTATGAAGTTATGTTCTTTGCATCATTTTCGTTTCTTTAATAAAATATTTTCATTAAAAAAAATGGGGCCTAAGAATGTTACAAATAGGAGCGACTGCATTCCTTCCATTAAGGTTTAGAAATGGATGTTAGAAAGTCACTCTCAAACTAGATTCTAAGACAACAAATTGGATCCAATACGTCTTCAATGAAGAAAAAGTGGAGATGTACCCACCTCTCCAATGCAAAGGCGGACACGGGAGCTTCCCAAGGCCTCTGCAACGTACCCGGTCACTTCCCAAGGGTTCTCTGCAAGGACGTACCCAGAAGATAGGTGCATGGATTTTTTTTTTTTTGTAAGAAATGCTTAAATATTTGGAGGGCAAGGGTCTTTGGGTGTAAAGGGAAATTTGGCTTTCCGTGAAAATGATAAAACCTGTCCATAGTCAAATCACTTGGCAAGTGAAGCTCATTTCCGAGTAGCCAATGGAAGCGCCTATGGATTTTTATAGGTTTGTTCTTATAATTGTAATCATGTGAATTTGGATGGATGCCTCCGACATTTTATATATTATCACCTTTTTAGGATGGTAAGCCACCTCATAAGATCCGCAAGAATTCAGACGGACATGTCCCATGTTCCACATATTACCGTCTCTTTAGGCCAACAAGCTACCTCTTAAGGATGGCGAGAACTCGGACGGACGCGTCTGCAGTTCCACATATTGCTACCTCTTAAGGCCGGTAAGCCACCTCTTAAGGTTGGCGAGAACTCGGACGGACGTGTCTGGTGTTCCACATATTGCCGCTTTTTCAGGCCAACAAGTCACCTCTTAACGTCGGTGAGAACTCGGACGGATGCGTCCGGCGTTCCAAGTCTTGCCGCCTCTTCAAGCCGGCAAGCCACCTCTTAAGGTCGATGAGAACTCAGAGGGACATGTCCGGTATTCCAAATACTGCCGCCTCTTCAAGCCGGCAAGACATCTCTTAAGGTCAGCGAGAACTCGAACGGACGCGGCTGACATTCCACATATTGCCACCTCTTCAGGCCGACAAGCCACCTCTTAAGGTCGGCGAGAACTCGGATGGACGCGTCCGATGTTCCATATATTGCCGCCTCTTCAAGCCGACAACTCCCACTCACACACTCCACACAAATGCCCTCGCCTGCAATTCATGCCACGCAGGTCTGAGCATGTCTCCGATTACTTGGATCCGTTCGAGTTTCTGAGAGAGAAGAGAAAGAAGAAAGAGAGAGAGGAGGGGGGTTTTGCCCTTTGCACCTCTACTCTCAACACTTGTGCCTTTTGTGTCTCTAAGAGGCTTTCGTGCCTCTGTGTTATGCTTGTGCCTCTTACTAAGGCTTGAAGAAGAAGAGAGGCCTTTGCCTCTATTGCTGGTTCTAGGCTACTGTTGCATCATTGAGATACTAATTGACGTGGAAATTAGTTGATATTCACTGTTCAAACATTTCAAATAATTGTGATTAAATTATCTAGGGTTAATTTGGTGATTTAAATCACCATTTTAACCCATTATTTTTGCACATCGGTACTTGAATTATTGATATATCATTCTTGAATAGTTCTGAATCAAGTTTTGGTTGCAATTGGTTATATATTTTACTTAGAATTGTGATTTTGAGATTGATTTGCTACTTGCTCCCTACGTTTGACCTCTGATTTACATTCGAGCATAAATTCTATTTGTTTTCACGTTTTATCGGCTATATTGCGACGTATCATTTTTAAAACCCCGATTCAGAGCGAACAATAGTTTGGTGCCGTTGTCGGGGAGCAACACGCAATTTGATCTCTTGATTACGATTCTTGACTTGATACTAACTTGATTTATCTCTTTTGATTGTGATTTGTGTAGGGATTTAGCCGAGAAGCAAGATCAACCGGACAACAGCCATTCCAGGGGCAGGTAAACTGCGAATCCATCTTCATTAAGCCCCTGATTTTGAAAAGCTAAAAGAGGAAAGAAATTGATTCGGACCAACTTGCATTCTATTTTTAGATTAATCATCACAAATTGCCTAATTTGGAACATTTTTAGAAACATCCCAAACCTGATTCTTGCACCTATTTAGGGATTTAAGACACCTAGGGCTACCACCTTCTTGATTGAGCCCTAGGTGCCAGATTTGGAATTAATTGATTGGACCAATTAGAGCCAATTAAGGTTTCCATTCTAGGGTTTTAGAGATACACTTTCTTAAAAAAGATTCAATCTTCCCAAATTGTGTGTGTCCTAAGCCTTGGTTGAACTTACATAAACAAGTAAACCCTAAGAATCAAGCTCTAAATCTCACTTAAATCCTAAAAGCAGGACCTAATTGATGAGTTGCTACTCATCATAGCTAAATCACCTAAGTTAAGCTAGAAACTAGGTTAAACATTATCAAATTAACACAAAAAAAGGGTTAAGTGTGGAAAATATAGAAAAAGACCTAAAACATCAATTTTGTGCTAAAAATGCATAATTAGGTCAATTATTGAGATATTCTTTTAAATAAGATTAAATGATGATCCAAGTGCAAATTGAACACACAAATAAATTTAAAAGTTCAAATCAAAAGTGTAATTAACTTCCTAAATGTTCAATTAAGCTTCCACAAAAACTTGATTGTATTGGGACATCATTAAGGCTTTGCATTTAAAGATTCACATTTAGGTCCTTAGTACATTACATTTCATTCACTAGAAAACCTCTAATGACCTATTTGTAAGCCTTAAAGGACCGCCCTGTAACCTTTCTTAACCACTAATGGGTTGCCTTGAAATATTTCCACTGTTTCGCCTGAGGACCTTTCCCGCAATTTCACCAATAGACCCCCAGCCACCTGCAGCTCGCGTGCTACTGTAGCTGCGAAGAACAGAGGCCATTGTGGCCGTTCATTCTCTTAATCGCTCGATCCGTGGCTCGATTTGAATCAAACCTGTGCGTGACTTGGCGCGTGTGGTCACTTCTCCTCCCAAACCTGATCTAGCGGGTAGGATTTGATTAAAATTTGTGCACGCTCCTCTCCTCTCATCACCACCATCCACGCCCTTGGAGACTAATCGCACCACCTCGGTGCTCTAATCCATTGTCACTCTACTTAAGGAGCTCCACAGCTATGCATGCGAGAGATTGCACCCTTCTACACCTCTCGAGCCGATCATTCTTCCCCTCCAGCTCTCCTCAAATTTCCCCATTTTCACGGCCACCAACTATGAATTCCACTTTCTCCCGACTCTCCTCGCTACTAAGGACTCTGTAGCACCTAAGGGTGACCCAGAACTCCACTAGCAAGTTTTTTCTCTGCTGGAGCACTTCCTCCCTCCATTCTTCCTCTCCATCCACCGGGTGGAGATCCAAAGGTCCCATTCCTCTGATTACATTAGGATTTACTATTTTCTAGAGTTGCTGTAGTGTTAATTAGAGTAGTTTAGAAGTAGAAATTAGACATAGATTCGCTTTGATCTGATGTGTGAATGTAGTTAGCCTAGGAGTAGATTTAGTGTAGAAAATCACACATTCCACGTCCTCTGATCACTTCAGATCAGAGGAGATGATGTCACCCATTCACTGATCACTGTTTTCTTCCCCTTCATATTTCCATTTCACTTTCTGATTTCCTTGAATTTTAATTCGCAATTCACCTGTTACGAACGTGGCATCAGACGGATTTTAAAGACGTTTGGGAAGTGGCCCAGACATTTGTCCAGACGTCTGGAACCCTTTCCAGACGTATGGTAATAAATTTTTTCAGCGTACCAGGTTGCATCTGTGCGCGCGCCCACCGCCTTCGTCTTCTTTTTCCTCTCTCTTCCTGCAGACGCGCCGTCTCTCTTCTCTCTCTCCCCGCGCTGCCTTATATAAACCCTCGCCCTCTCCCTCACCTTCATCTCCTCCGCCTTTCTCTTCTCCTTCTCCTTGCCAGTGAGAGCGCGAGCGAGTGATCGAGTGAGAGGCGGGCGTGGGGTGTCGCGGAGGGGCTGCTGCAGCTCGGGCAGCAAGCGGACGGGGCGCGACGCGGCCGTGCGTCGTGGGCGGAGAGCGAGTCGGGTTCTGGTTCTGGAAAATTTTCCAGAATCAGACGTCTGGACTTACGTCCAGACGACGCCGAAGACGTCTGAAGGACGGTCCAGATGTCTAACAAGTAAGATATTTCTTACCTTCTCCTTTTGCGCATGTACGGCCATGCAGCCGTCCGTCGCGTTTTCTTCTGCGCTTCGTCGTGCTGAGAGCAGGTGTATGTGTGCGCAGGTCCTGCTCAGGAGGGTGCGAGGGTTAGCCATCCCACGTGAATCAGACGTCTGGCCACAGTGCCAGACGACGGAGAGGACCTCCAGATGTCCGGGGTGACAATCGGACGTCTGGAAACCAAGACCAGACATTCCAGCGAGCTTCTGGACGTCTGAAGGACTGCGCAGAACTGAGGTACGACCAATCCACCTTTTAAGACGTCTAGAAGATGTTCCAGATGTCTGATTTTGGACAGTTTCGTCGTTTTTAACTCGTTTAGGGCCCGTTCGGAGTCCGTTTTCCGCGTTCCGAGTTGCGTTCTTTCCAAAATTAATTCCTCTATCCATTTACAGTAATTGTATACTGTTCTGAGAAACTCCTTGTGTTTGATCCTTGTGTTAGGACCCTGTTCCGTTGCAGTCTCGGGGGTTGCGGAGGCGCGCGGGATTGCCGACCACGCCCCCAATACTCCCGGTTTCGCTGGTAGAGTGGCTTTTTAATTTATTTAACAAATTTGTTACAATTATGAAATAATTAATAGAGTCTAGGGCATTTCAAGAACCCTAGGACTGAGAAATTAGATTGAATGATAGATCTTAGGGTATTGCATGAATCCTAGGATTGGAAAACTAGATTGAATGATAGATCCTAGGGTACGGCATGAATCCTAGGACTGGAAAACTAGTTGAATATATAAATATTACAGTCTTGGAATAGTTGAAACGAAATGATAACTGCATGTAAATTGGTTAACAGCTGCTTGTTATGAATGAATACGTATGATTGAGAACATGGGTTGTATGAACGTAAAGCTGGAACGGTGAAACCAAAATTGGCTGAGTTAAAAGAGCTTGAACCTTACGGGGAATTAGGAGTAGAACTCCTGGAAAGGGAATGGAATAGAATTGGGGAAGTGAGCTGGCCTTTGAGTACGGAGTACCAAGGAAAGCGACTGTCTCCCTGTTTAGTGTAGAGCGGAGCTAGCCGCCCGAGGGACCCGGGGTTAGGTCTGGCCACTTTGTACCGACTTTTGGCCCTTGTGTACACAGTACCGAAGAGAGCTACTAGTGTAAGGAGAGTACTAGCCACCCCACGAGCCCCGGGGTTCTGCTGGCCCTCCTACACTGACTTGTTAGGCTCACTGGGTAAACCAGGGTAATCAGGCGAGGGTGCGCGGACTGTGGAGGGGCAAGACCCCTGTTTGGTTACTGTGGAGGGGTTGGACCCCTGTTACTGAGAGGGCTCTGCCCTATACTGGTTCCATGCTGTGCTTTGGGCACACCCGTTAACGGAAACGACTGACCGCGTGCCAGTGCGAGGTAGCTACCCGTGCGTTTATCGCGCGTGCCGTAGTCACCGTTACGTCTGTCAGCGACCTTGGGGTGGTTGACTGAGGGTATGTTACGAACGCACGGCTTTAGACGTCTTTTAAGACGTCTGGGAGGTGGCCCAGACGTCAGACCAGACGTCTGGAACCCCTCCCAGACGTCTGGGATTCGGATACGGCGGCACGTGCGGTCGCGTCTGCGCGCCTGCACGCGCAGACCTGCGGGTACCCTTTTTTCCCTCTCCTCCACAGGCGCTGCCCCCTGTCCTGCCCTCTCTCTCCTCCCCGCGAAGCTTTAAAAAGCCTCACCCTCTCCCTCACTCTCACTACCTCCGCTTCTCCTTCTTCTTCTTCCAGCGAGTGCGAGCGCGAGCGAGCGACGGCGATGGTAGCCGCGGCGAGTGCGGGAGGAGGTGCTGCGCAAGAAGAGGAGGCGCTCGGCTGTGAGGGCAAGCTTGCCGGGGCTGCTAGAGCCGGCCGGCGGGGGGCACAGTGGGCGCGGAGTGACGCGGGAGGCTTGCTACAGCTCAAGCAGCAGGCGGACGAGGCGCGGCCGTGCGTCGCGGGCGGAGGGCGAGTCGCGCTCTGATTCTGGAGGTTTTTCCAGAATCAGACGTCTGGGATTCTGTTCTCACGTTTTTGTGCGGGTTTAAAGTATATCACGATGTAGTATAACCGACAAAACGTTTAAACAAATATAAGGAATTTTATTACTCTAAAAACTAAAGTATCCGAGGTCGAACACAGGGAGCAAGCTCAGTACTTTTTAAAACCAAAGAATACAACTGTTAAATGAAAAGGATTGATTCAAAGAGAGAATTTTAAAAAGGATTTATGAAATAAAAATAGAATTGGACGTCTGATTTCTGTATCAGACGTCTTAAATGTAATCTCCTTTCTCTCTTCTTCTTCGTTGCTCTTCTCTCTTTCTGCCTTTGCTTCTTGTCTTGTGAAGGCTTCTTCCTGCCTTTGTTTCTTTTCTCTTATTTCTTCTTATGCCTTGCCTTTCTTCTTCATCACTTGGCCTCTCTTCGTTCTTCTCTTCCTTCTTCCTTTCCTTCTTTCTTCTTCACTTGGCCTCTCTACGAAAGCTTCTCCTTCTTTTACAGCCTCTTCTTCTTTCTTCTCTTCCTGTTCTGCAGCTGCTTCCTTTGCTTCTTCCTTCCTGCACACACCACAGCCGAAGCAAAACCTACCCCCGTCCCTCTACCCAAGCATCTCTCTCTCTCACAAGCAATTCGCTCAAGGACGCTCTCCCAGAGCCACACGGGTAGTCGGGTTGGATTCGCACCCGGGACCGGGCGCACCGGCAAGTGGTGATGCGCGAGGAGTGCGTAGGTTTAGGTCGGGTCGAATCCCGCCAGATCCGCGAGGTCAAGCCGCGGACGAGGCGGGTGTGAGGGCAGGTGAGGGACCTCACCCCTGTGCTTACGGAGGCAATGGGCTTAAAACACAAAAACAACTTATATGATACCTATGTTTTGCAATCCCACGATGTGGGACTATCTGGTCGGTCCTGCTTTCGCGCCCGCAAAGCTTTCGTCGCGCGATTGCTCCAGCTGCTGGCCTCTCTGTGCTACTTGCTAGCCTCACTCACTTCGCGACACTCGTGTGAGTCTGCTGCACCTGCAGCCTGGGAGTCCTGGTACCTGAAGCTACTGCAAGCTCCTTGCTGCTTCGGCTGATAATGGCGGCCGGAGCTTAAACCTGTCACACACAAGAATGGCCTATTGGCCCAATCAGATTGGCTAGAAACCTTCGCCGTGGCACGGCGAAGGCGGTGGGCGGTGCTGCAGGCTGCACGTCGGCCTAGGCGTGCGTGCCTAGGTCAACCTGTGGCCGGAGATGTTGGGTTGTTCGAGGGGTGATTGTGGAGGTCTGGAGTGGCAGTGGTGGGGTGAAGTGAGTTCCTGGTGGTGAGGCGGAGCTCACGAGGGGGTTGGCGAGCCGTGTGGAGGGGCGGAGTGGTGTGGGCAGCTCGCCGGAGGGCGGTCGGAGGCGAGGACGATGGAGGTGGTTAGGCACTATCGAGGGGTAATCAGATAAAATAGCAGGGGGAAAAGAGAGAGGAGAGGAGGGAGAAGGTATCTGGAGTGGTCTGGAAGGAAGGGAGGTGGCGGAGAGGATGGCGCGTAACTGCCGTCGTCGGGGAAGAAGGACCCTGAGGGAGGAAGCGGTGACGAAGATGAGGTCAGGGGCACGCGCGCGTGGTACAGCGCGACGCGGGAGGAAGTGGCGGAGTTGACTCTGCTGCTGGTATGGCAGCAGAGCGACGAGAAGGAGGGGAGGAGGTCGCCGGAGCTTGCGGGTCGTTTGGCCGGAGATGGGAGAGAGGGAATTTGGAGGGGATCTCCGTCAAAATCAAGCTTAGATCGAGCGGCCGGAGGTGTAGTCTCTTTTATAGACACTGGGCCGGGTGTGCAGAGCGTGGAGGGAACGCCAGCGTCTGAGGTTGGTCGCCGGAGATGGAAAAAAGTTAAGATACCCAAATCTCTCGTGCGTTCGCACGAGAGATTGGGTTCACACCAGTGGTTGTGATCGGCCTTAAATGGAAGGGAATTCCTCAGAGAATCTCCCTTCCATTTCTGGGAGAGAATCTCTAAGGAATCAGAGAGGAATCCCTCTCTAAACTTCGCCGGAGATCGGTTCTGCCCTAACAATGGCGGCAGGACCGAATTGCAAAGGGGGCGAAGAACTTAGGGGGCTCTCTGCAAAGATATTCAAAAGATAGAGACCAAATTGTGATTTAGGTGTACTGAATTGCAAAGTAGGTCAAGATGACCTTCACTTAAGTCCAAATTTTAGTACAAACCTAATTTTGACCTAAGGAATCCAATGGTGAAGTTGGATTTTAGGTTTGACCTCGTTTGACTGGACATTTTGCGTAAAAACCCACATTAGGTTACTTGAAGAGCTAGGACCCTAATCTAGGTCAAACTGGGTTCCAAGGGCCAAATTAAGTGTTCCAAACCCTAGAGAATGTTTTTCCATGATTTTTAGAGGGTTTACTTGATTTTTATTCTGACCAGAACCTTGTTAATTTCTGCGGGTCTGTTTTAGGGTTACCAAGTGTCATTTAATTCTTAGATTGCACATAAACCCATTTCTGATTGACTCAACCCACTTTTTATCTCATTTAGACCATTTGACTTATGTTTTGCCTCTGAGAAATCCCGTTTATGAACTGCAATGGTAAAATTACAGTTTTAACCTTTATTTCATGCTTTCTTCTTAGAGCACTTGTTCCTTCAGTTAAGCCGTCTTCTAGGTTATGTAGGAGCTTTTATCTTCTTTATTGGGTCAAAATGAGCTAGTTATGGCTCATGATGAGGCTCTCATCATACCCCTATGCTTAGCTTTTGCTAGTCCCTTAGCAAAATTTCAAAGTTTTAACTTCCATTCTATACCCTGAGTGTCTGTCAACAATGATAAGTGCTTCTCCTTTTGTGATTAGGTAGGAATGCTGACAATAGGCCTAGAGGTACTCAAGTACCAACCAAAATCTGGACCTGTTCTGCTTTAGCCTCAGTCCTCCGCAAAGGTTTCTACGGCCCACAAAAACTAACCTAGGGTTTGTTGGACTCCGCGGTTAAAGCACCCGTGCTTGAGACATTTTTAGCCTAAGTTCAGTTTGCAGTGCGTTTTTGTAAGAGAGAGATAGAAGATTTATTGGTTTGGAGAGCTTTTCTCGCTCTTTTCTTTTTATTTCTAGCTTCGGATTAGCTTCTCAACACTGTCTGTATCGGATTCCTCGTCCCCATCATCAATCCTCAAGGGTCCCTGGCTTTCGAGATTTCGAGATAATCCCGCCCATGGCAACCCCCAGAACCCTGGCTTTTGAGATTTCGACATAATCCCGCCCATGGCGTTCCGTGGCCGAATTCATCCCCTAGCGATCGACATTTCGTGATAATGCCACCCATGGTATCTGAACCAGCAGAGTGCTTACCTGCCCCCAGTAGGATATTTAAATATCCTAAGAGACAAGCACCGAGGAGACGATATGTTGTTACGCATCTTCGAGGGGAATTTCCCGCCTCTCCGCGCTGGGAACTCGTTCAAATCAATTTGTGTTGATTGGCCGCTCCTAATCTAAGTGACTTTTTCAGAACATTCAACGCTTTTCGCGTGATTTGGATGTTTATGCACACTGAACCCGACTGTGTGTGAATTTGGGGTGCTTAGGTTACCGAATCCCGCAAACCGAAGGTCAGTTAACGAGGCCGAATACTTCCTAAGCCTTAGACCTAATACTCAAACTTCGCATTTTCCTCAACCTCTTGAGGACTATCCAGATTTTAATGGATACGTGAATTTTTAAGCTAAAGATACTAGCCCAAGAGGCCTAAGACCAGCGTTCCTGCTAACCGCTTGTTATATCTCCGTAGCACTTTTCTTTTCTTTTTCTTGATTCGGTCTAGAACTTCAGTTAACCCCTTAATCTTTTACTAATGACTATTTCTTTTTATTTTCCTTTTGTGCTCCTTTTTGTCATTTTGCTCTCTTTTCTTCCTCTCATTTGTATGACCCTAAATTGTTCCTCCCCTCTATCAAGTCCTTTTTTTTTTTTATGAAACCCTTTTCTTAATATGAATTTTCTGACATTTTGCACTTTCATACCCCCCCATGCCTAAGATTTGCAATGTCCCCATTGTAAATTAGGTGGGTTCGAATTCAGCTTAGTTCATGCATTAGGACAGGTGTGTGGTGAGTGAATGGGTCGAAGTGACTTGTTGCGAACGATTTCTAATCTCGGGTAGGTATACCTGAGGTGAAGTCGGCTGTTATAATGGATGAACCCTAAAGTGCAATATGAGTTCCGTATAGAGATGTCAGAAAAGGTTTCGGGTTTTTCAAAGAATGACGGGTTACTTCCCGTTAAGCGCTGAGTTTTACGCCATCGGCTGGGCGCAATGAGCTCAAGAGGAATGGAGGGTAAAGGATGACTCAGCCAAATCTATATCAGTCATGTCAATGAACGGCTTGAGTCTCTAACCGTTCACGACAAAGGGTTTAGAATCGTGGCTGAGTGGGCTGATTTCAATGGCTCCATTTCCGAAGATTTGTCGGACTAGGTAGGGTCTGACCCACTTGGATCTTGGCTTCCCTGGGAATAGTTTTAGTCGGGCATCAAAGAGTAAAACTTTTTGACCAGGATGAAAGACCTTTCTAGAAATGTGTTTGTCGTGAAAAGCTTTAACCCGTTCTTTGTAAATTCGCGAGTTCTCATACGCGTCGCGGCGTAACTCATCAATCTCGCTCATTTGAAGTCTTTTGTGGGTTCCAACCTTGGAAAGGTTAAGATTACAGGTCCGTACTGCCCAATAGGCTTTATGCTCCAACTCGACGGGGAGGTGACATGCCTTCCCGTACACTAGTCTGAAGGGAGACATTCCTAATTGGGTCTTGTGGGCGGTCCTATAAGCCCACAATCCTTCCGGAAGCCGAGAAGACCAATCTTTTCTATCAGGTCGAACAGTAACCTGAAGGATCTTCTTGATCTCTCGGTTAGATAGCTCAGCTAGACCACTAGTTTGGGGGTGGTAAGGAGTAGAGATTCGGTGCGACACCCTGTATTTGGTCATCAGTGACCTGAACTGAGCGTTTGTAAAATGGGTCCCTCCGTCGGAAATTATAGCACGCGGAATCCCGAACCTTGAGAAAATGTTTTGATGGAGGAATTTTATAACAACTTTATGATTGTTGGTTCGGGTCGGAATGGCTTCTATCCACTTGGAAACATAGTCAACTGCGAGTAAGATGTATTCGAAGCCATCTGAGGTCGGAAAGGGTCCCATGAAATCAATCCCCCAAATATCAAAAATTTCGCATATCAAGATCCGCTGTAGAGGCGTCATGTCTCGATGGCTCATGTTGCCCAGAGTCTGGCAACGGGAACATGCCCTACAGTGATCGTATGCATCCTTGAAAATTGTGGGCCAGTAAAAGCCACACTGGAGGACTTTTGCTGCGGTTTTATGTCCTGAAAAATGTCCACCGCATGCCTGATCATGGCAGAATGAGAGTATGTCTTTGATTTCCACTTCCGCAACGCACCGTCGGATTATCTGATCAGCACCAATGCAGAATAGATACGGGTCTTCCCATAAGTAGTACTTGGCATCGGAATGCAATCTGTCCTTTTTGGCCTTCGGCCAATCGGACGGAATCTGATGTGATGCCAGGTAATTAACTATATCAGCGAACCATGGAAGACTTGTATTGATAGTCAAGAGTGCTCATCAGGAAAATGTTCTGTAATAGGTCCGGAAGGATCAATAATTTCAGAAGGAAGGCGGGACAAGTGATCGGCTACCACATTTTGCTTCCCCGCCTTGTCGCGAATCTCGAGGTCAAATTCTTGCAATAGCAAGATCCATCGGATTAATCGAGGTTTCGCGTCCTTCTTAGCAAGGAGATGCCTCACAGCTGTATGATCCGAGTATATGATAACACGGGAACCCAGAAGGTATGATCTGAATTTTTCCAGGGCAAATACTACGGCCAGCAGCTCTTTCTCAGTAACCGTATAGTTACGCTGAGCTTCATCCAGTGTTTTGCTGGCGTAATAAATGACCACAGGTTTCCCGTCAATTTTCTGCCCCAAAACCGCTCCTACAGCGAATTCAGATGCATCGCACATGATCTCAAAGGGTTGAGACCAATCAGGGGACTGTAGGATCGAGGCTTGGGTGACTCGGTCACGTAGGATCTCAAATGCTTGAGTGCATTCCTTGGAAATTTCGAAAGTTACATCCTTGGAGAGAAGGTTGGTCAGGGGGTGTGCAATTTTTGAGAAATCGGGAATGAATCGACGGTAGAAACCGACGTGCCCCAAAAAAGATCGGATGTCCTTAATCGAGCTAGGAATAGGAAGCTTGGAAATCAGGTTAACCTTAGCTCGATCCACTTGGATGCCTTTCTCCGAGATTAGATGTCCCAGGACAATTCCCTCAGGCACCATGAAATGGCTCTTTTCCCAGGAAAGAACCAAATTCACCTCGATGCACCGCCTGAGTATTTGGACCAAGTGTTGGAGGCAATCGTCAAACGATTCTCCAAAAACTGAAAAATCATCCATGAAGACTTCCAGATAATCACCTACCATATTTGAGAATATGGCAAGCATGCACCGCTAAAAAGTTGCAGGTGCATTGCAGAGACTGAACGGCATCCTTCGAAACGCGTACGTCCCGAAGGGGCAGGTGAATGTGGTTTTTTCTTGGTCCTCTGGATGGATTGCCACCTGATTGTAACCGGAATACCCGTCAAGAAAGCAGAAGAACCTATTTCCCGCTAGTTTTTCGAGGATTTGATCAATAAACGGTAGTGGGAAATGATCCTTCTTCGTGGAGGAATTGAGTCTTCTGTAATCAATGTAGACTCTCCACGAGCTAGCTATTCGGGTAGGAATGACTTCTCCGATTTCAGTCATGATGATGGTAAGTCCTGCCTTCTTAGGCACCACTTGTATTGGACTCACCCAACGACTGTCGGAGATCGGGTAGATAATCCCTGCATCTAACCACTTTATGATCTCCTTTTTCACGACCTCCTGTAGGTTAGGGTTTAGGCGTCTTTGCATTTCTCTTGAAGGTCGTGAGCCTTCTTCTGTGTAGATTCGATGTGTGCAGTATGAAGGGCTTATACCAGTCAAATCATCGAGAGTCCATCCAATGGCTCTACGATGTTGCTGGAGAATAGAAATCAAATGGAGTTCCTAGTCAGGTGTGAGTCGAGAATTGATAATCACAGGAAATGTCTGATTTGAATCTAGAAAGACGTACTTCAGATGTTCGGGAAGGGGTTTGAGTTCCATGACAGGGTTGTCAGCAGCAGCGGGTGGTTCGGGGTTTGCATCAGGAGCAATGGTAGGAGTCATAGGTGTATCTAGATCATGTTCGCACTCCTCTATTAGCGGTTTTTGATTCTCTAGTGGTTGATCAGGAATAATCAGGTTGTCCTCTATATGCAATTCATCAACCACGGCTTTGACATCACATATTTCCTCTATAACCCCGCAATTAATCCCTTACTGGGCCTTGAAAATGTCAATCTTCATGTTTTGATTCCCAAATTTTAATTCTATCTGGCCCTCTTCGCAGTTAATGTTGGCCCTAGCAGTGGCCAAAAAGGGTCTCCCTAAAATGATTAGTGTGTCCCTTGGGTTCTTAGGTGCATCCATGTCTAGTACTATGAAGTCCACTGGAAAATAAAAATCTCTTACCCTAACAATGACATCCTCGAGTATTCCTTTGGGTGACTTGATGGGTTTAAGTTCAGATTCTTCAAGGTGGTCAAGGAGGGATGTAGGTATTAAATTTATGGAGGCACCTAGATCTAGTAGGGCTCTATCAAAGTGGGTTTCACCAATTTTACAAGAAATCAAGGGAGTTCCTGGGTCTTTAGCCTTGGGTGGGAGTTTGCTCAAGATGACAGAGCTGGCTTGCTCTGACAGTACGATTGGGTTCCCATCCTTGGTTCACGGCTTACGTTTAGGTGTACATATGTCTTTCAAGAATCTTGCGTAAGCCAGTATGTGGCGGATTGCATCCATCAACGGGATGTTTATCTGGACCTGTTCAAAGAGCTTGACCAGATCCTCCTCGAGAGCCACGGGTTTGGTTATTCTTTTTCCTTTGGTCAAGGCCTCAGGAAATGGGATCCTAGCTGGTTCCTCTAAGATAGGTCCAGGTTCTTGATCTGGGACAGTAGTATCTTGGATAACTATCCTAGGGTCTTGGCCACTATCAGGCTTGGAGTGGTTCGGATAATGTGGGTCTTGGGTTATTTTACCACTACGTGTTGTTACAGAGTTCAACCCAGCCTGATTTGGGTTAGGTAGGAGGGGTGGCTGCTGCTGAAATCCCGCATAAGATGTTGAAGCCTCCATCCCATCTGGTGATGGAGTAGCGGGAGCCTGATAAATCACATGTGTTTGGCCTGAATTTGGATTCATAACGAGCTTCTGGGTTAGCACGTTATTTGGGTTGGGCAGAGGTTGCGAAGGAAGGGTGCCAGGTTGGCGGGAATTTGCCATCTGGGCCAGTTGGTTGCGAACCTCTGTGATTTCGTCCTTGTGCTGTTTTTTCATTGCCGCATTTGTCTTTTGAATGTCAGCCAGTGCTTGAAGGATAAGAGTCATTTGATCCTGGTTTTGCCCGGATTGGTAGGTGGGATTGGGCCGAGGCTGAGGCGGCTGAAATGGACGAGAGGCTTGTGGACAAGGTTGATATGGTGGTCTTTGAGAATTTCCCGCCCACTGAAAGTTAGGATGATTTTGCCATCCAGGGTTGTAGGTATTGGAGAACGGGTCATTCTGGATGGCGTTGAGGTCCTTGCAGTTCTGAGGAACCTCGGGAAAGTCAGAATACGAGGGTTCAGAGTTCCCCCAACTCGAGTAGAATGGATCGGAGGTTACTCCGGTCCGAGAGACAGACGGGGGTGGATATGGGTCCATCCCCTTGGCAGGTTGGTGATAGATGTTTTGCACAGTTTTCCTTGCCAGAGGAGGTCGTGCAAAAGAGTTTTGCACAGAGGTGGCTTGCTGCAAATGTCGAGTTAGCTCATCCACCTTCTTTTCTATGATAGAAACCTTGTCCAGCCGACTGGCCATCAGTTCCAAGTCGACGGAAGTGGACAGGTCCTGCATCTCATGTGTCCCTCTTAGATTCGTTGATGCGCGGGCATTCGTCCTGTCGAATAAGCCCATGGAGTCATTATTTATGGAGTTCTCGCACATGTTTTCGAGAATCTCCCACATCGTGTCCTCGTGTTGACCCATGATGTTTCCTCCGCACGTTGCATTGACGAATAAACGAATATCCTCACGAAGTCCCTGGTAAAAAGACTGGACTTGTTCCCACTTAGGAACTCCGTGATGGGGGCACTTTCGCATGAGATCTAGGAATCAATCCCAAGCTTCGTGAAGAGGTTCTCCTGGTTGTTGAGTGAAATGAGTGATCTGGTGGCGCAAGGCATTCGTTCGGCCAACAAGGAAGAATTTTTTCAAAAATTCAGACTGCAGTTCCTTCCATGTGTTGATCGGACGGGTTTGGGTTTTATACCAATGTGCGGCCTTGTCCATGAGGGAGAACGAAAACATTTTCATGAGTAGGATATCCCGATTTTGTACATCTGACCCGAAGGTCTGGGCCAGATGCTTGAGTTGTTTGATGTGTTGGAATGGATCCTCAGAGTTAAGCCCATGGAACTTCGGTATGGCATGAATCATATTGGGCTTCTGTTCAAAATCAGGTCCTCCAATTGGGATTCGTACTAGGGGTTCGATTGCCACCGCAGCGGGATTATAGTGATCTCACATCATAGGTCACTGTGGTGGGTTTACAAAGTTCTGAAAGAGATCATTAAGGCGTTGAAGTTGGTGTTCAAGGTTGTTCTCTTCAATGGGTTGTGCCATGATGGGAGAAGGAGAATCAGGATCTGAATCAGATGAAAGATTTATGTGGTGGGGTTGCTGCACAAACAAGGGCGTCGAGGCTTGGCCTCGACGAGAGTGAATTTCTAGAGGAGGTCTTAAGGGTGGTCTTAAGGACCTCCTACCGAACATGCACCGAAAGATGTGATGAGATTAGAAGGTGCTGGACCCAATCAAGACACCCAAAAATTATTGGGTGACTATAGAGGTTCGGGGCAGATGGACCCCTGGATCAGAAGATCGCCCACCTGAGAAATACCTGGGCAGCCAGAGAGGGAGAGTCCCGCAAAGACCCCGACACGGTAGAGCGTCCCCACGGGTTACAGGGTTTCCCCCACCCGACCTCTCTTGTCACTACAGTTCCAGGTAGACCAGAATGGGGACCTTGACCTCTTAAGTCTACCTTTTTTTATTTTAAGATCAAGGTGCTTAATGTTCCACTTGAACTTTTAAGTATTTTGAGTGTAAAAAAGTGACCTAATTTTAAGGTTGGTTGACCCAAGGGATCAACTTCACCTCTTGTTCCTTTAAGAGTTTTTAGGTCCTTTTTTTTTTTATGGTTCACATGGATTAACAGCCTGATTTGCTTAGGGTTCCTCTTGTATAGATCTTTTCAAACACGGTTTAGGCACACCTCTTTTTGGAAAATTTGTTTCTTTATTTAAGAGAAGATGTGTCTCTAAAAACCCTAGCTTTGCAATCCCTAACTTGGCTCTAGTGGGTCCAATTTAGTTGCTTTAGAAATTAGCACCTAGGGCTCAATCAAGAAAGTTTTAGCCCTAGTTGCCTTAGTTGGATGAACAGACAAAAATATGTTGAAATGAAAATCAGGCAACTTAATGAGTTACTAAATATGAAACAGGTAGCCCTAAGTTGATTTTTCTCTTTTTTTTCCTTTTTAGATTTTGAGAGGGTTAAGAGAGAGGGCTTATGGAAATTACCTGTTCCTTGGAGAGTCTGTTGTGCAGTTATTGTTCTTTCCTTTTTGTTTTGCTTTCCCTGCTTGAACACAACAATAGAGAGAAGTTAAGTCAGATATTAGATAGAAAAGTTGTAATCAAAAGCTTTAAAAGTGCCCGTTGCTCCCCGGCAACAGCGCCAAAATGTTCTTACGTTTTTGCGCGGGTTTAAAGTATATCACATTGTAGTATAACCGACAAAACGTTTAAACAAATATAAGGAATTTTATTACTCGAAAAACTAAAGTATCCGAGGTCGAACACAGGGAGCAAGCTCAGTACTTTTTAAAACCAAAGAATACAACTGTTAAATGAAAATGATTGATTCAAAGAGAGAATTTTAAAAAGGATTTATGAAATAAAAATAGAATTGGACGTCTGATTTCTGTATCAGACGCCTTAAATGTAATCTCCTTTCTCTCTTCTTCTTCGTTGCTCTTCTCTCTTTCTGCCTTTGCTTCTTGTCTTGTGCATGCTTCTTCCTGCCTTTGTTTCTTTTCTCTTATTTCTTCTTATGCCTTGCCTTTCTTCTTCTTCACTTGGCCTCTCTTCGTTCTTCTCTTCCTTCTTCCTTGCCTTCTTTCTTCTTCACTTGGCCTCTCTACGAAAGCTTCTCCTTCTTTTACAGCCTCTTCTTCTTTCTTCTCTTCCTGTTATGCAGCTGCTTCCTTTGCTTCTTCCTTCCTGCACACACCACAGCCGAAGCAAAACCTACCCCCATCCCTCTACCCAAGCGTCTCTCTCTCACAAGCAATTCACTCAAGGACGCTCTCCCAGAGCCACACGGGTAGTCGGGTCGGATTCGCACCCGGGACCAGGCGCACCGGCAAGTGGTGATGCGCGAGGAGTGCGTAGGTTTAGGTCGAGTCGAATCCCGCCAGATCCGCGAGGTCAAGCCGCAGACGAGGCGGGTGTGAGGGCAGGTGAGGGACCTCACCCCTGTGCTTACGGAGGCAATGGGCTTAAAACACAAAAACAACTTATATGATACCTGTGTTTTGCAATCCCACGATGTGGGACTATCTGGTCGGTCTTGCTTTCGCGCCTGCAGAGCTTTCGTCGCGCGATTTCTCTAGCTGCTGGCCTCTCTGTGTGACTTTCTAGCCTCACTCACTTCGCGACACTCGTGTGAGTCTGCTGCACCTGCAGCCTGGGAGTCCTGGTACCTGAAGCTGCTGCAAGCTCCTTGCTGCTTCGGCTGATAATGGCGGCCGGAGATTAAACCTGTCACACACAAGAACGGCCTATTGGCCCAATCAGATTGGCTACGGCGAAGGCAGTCGCCGGAGCTTGCGGGTCGTTTGGCCGGAGATGGGAGAGAGGGAATTTGGAGGGGATCTCCGTCAAAATCAAGCTTAGATCGAGCGGCCGGAGGTGTAGTCTCTTTTATAAACGCTGGGCCAGGTGTGCAGAGCGTGGAGGGCACACCAGCGTCTGAGGTTGGTCGCCGGAGATGGAAAGAAGTTAAGATACCCAAATCTCTCGTGCGTTCGCACGAGAGATTGGGTTCACACCAGCGGTTGTGATCGGCCTTAAATGGAAGGGAATTCCTCAGAGAATCTCCCTTCCATTTCTGGGAGAGAATCTCTGAGGAATCAGAGAGGGATCCCTCTCTAAACTTCTCCGGAGCTCGGTTCTTCCCTAACAATGGCGGCAGGACCGGATTGCAAAGGGGGCGAAGAACTTAGGGGGCTCTCTGCAAAGATATTCAAAAGATAGGGACCAAATTATGATTTGGGTGTACTGAATTGCAAAGTAGGTCAAGATGACCTCCTCTTAGGTCCAAATTTTGGTACAAACCTAATTTTGACCTAAGGAATCCAATGTTGAACTTTGATTTTAGGTTTTACCTCGTTTGACTGGACATTTTGCGTAAAAACCCATATTAGGTTACTTGAAGAGCTAGGACCCTAATCTAGGTCAAACTGGGTTCCAAGGGCCAAATTAAGTGTTCCAAACCCTAGAGAATATTTTTCCATGATTTTTAGAGGGTTTACTTGATTTTTATTCTGACCGGAACCTTGTTAATTTATGTGGGTCTATTTTAGGGTTACCAAGTGTCATTTAATTCTTAAATTGCATATAAACTCATTTCTGATTGACTCAACCCACTTTTTATCTCATTTAGACCATTTGACCTATGTTTTGCCTCTGAGAAATCCCGTTTATGAACTTTAATGGTAAAATTGCAGTTTTAACCTTTATTTCATGCTTTCTTCTCAGAGCACTTGTTCCTTCAGTTAAGCCATCTTCTAGGTTATGTAGGAGCTTTTATCTTCTTTATTGGGTCAAAATGAGCTAGTTATGGCTCATGATGAGGCTCTCATCAGATTCCAGCCAGACGACTAGGAAGACGTCTGGAGTACTTTCCAGACGTCTAGTAAGTAAGTTATTTTTCGTACCTCCTTCCTTTCCTTCGACCGTCCGTACTAAGCACGAGGATGTGTACGCGCAGGTTCTGAGATTCGCATCCAACGTGAATCAGACGTCTGGCAGTGGTGCCAGACGACTGGAGGGACTTCCAGACGTCAGGGGTGACCATCGGACGTCTGGGAACTAGGCCAGACGCCCCCGCAGGCTTCTGGACGTCTGAGAGACCACGCAGAGCAAAGGTAACCTCTGATCCACTTTTTAAGACGTCTGGAAGAGGTTCCAGACGTCTGATTTTGCACTGTTTCATCGTTTTCGACCCGTTTAGGGCCCGTTCGGAGTCCGTTTTCCTCGTTTTGAGTTGCGTGCTCTTCGGAATTAAATCATCTACCCGTCTACAGTAGTTGTATACTATTTTGAGAAACTCCTTATGTTTGATCCTTGTGATAGGACCCCGTTTCGTTGCAGTCTCAGGGGTTGCGGAGGTACGTGGGATTCCCGACCACACCCCCAGTACGCCTGTTGTAACCGGTAGAGTGGCTTTTAAGTTTATTAGTATAATCTGTTAAATTATGGAACCATAAATAGAACCTAGGACATTGCATGAATCCTACAAATGAGAAACTAGAATGAATGGTAGATCCTAAGGTGTTGCATGAATCCTAAGGCTGGAAAACTAGATTGTATGATAGATCTTAGGGTATGGCATGAATCCTAGGATGGGAAGAACTAATGGAATATGTGAATACTGCAGTCTTGGAAAATGTGGAAAGGAAATAATAGCTACCTATAAATTGATTTAACAGCTGCCTATTATGAATAAATGAGCATGTCTGAGAATATGGGATGTATGAACGTGAAACTAGAAAGGTGAAACCTGAATGTGCTGAGTTAAAAGAACTGGAACCCTATGGGGAATTAGGAGTGGAACTCCTGGAAAGAGAAAGGAATGGAACTGAGAAAGAAAGACGTGGTAGTGTGCTGTCTCTTGGGTATATAGTACCAAGGGAAGTACCTGTACCTGTTTAGTGCAGAGCGGAGCCAGCCGCCCCAGGGACCCGGGGTCAGGACTGGCCACTTTGTACCGACTTGCTGGCCCTCATGTACGTAGTACCGAGGAGAGCGACTAGTGTAGGGAGGTACTAGCTACCCCACGGGTCCCGGGGTTCTGCTAGCCTCCTACACCGACTTGTTAGGCCCACTGGGCAAACAAGGGTAGTCAGGGGAGGGTGCGCGGACTGTGGAGGGGCAAGGCCCCTGTTTGGTTACTGTGGAGGGGTTGGACCCCTGTTACTGAGAGGGCTCTGCCCTGTACTGGTCCCGTGCTGTGCTTTGGGCTCACCCGTTAACGGAAACGACTGACCGTGTGCCAGTGCGGGTTAGCTACCTGTGCGTTTATCGCACGTGCCATAGTCATCGTTACACCTGTCTATGACCTTGGGGTGGTTGACTGAGAGTAGGATCACCACGGGGGACTCTCCCGGCCAGGAGAGCACCACGTGCTACTTCTACTTTTTGGAAACGACTGCAATCAAGATCGTTCCCACGAGGAACATTAGAGATCAAGTGAAGGATCTGAGAAATAAATAAATTTTGAAACAATAGAAAGACGTAAATAAAGGAAGAAAGAAAATTAAAACAGCTACTGTACACTTTACTGTCTCTTTAGTTTAGCTGTCACTCTACTCAGCATTTTGCTGAGGTGTTACACTCGTTACCTTTCAGGACCAGGTGTCGAGCAGCCAGGGTCAGCGGCTGCAGAGGACGCTGGGCCGATTAGGGTCCAGTAGAGTTACCACTGTTCTCTTGTACCTCTTTTTGGTTCCACTGTAATGAGTAATTCTTGTTACCGCTGTACTTTTCTTTACCTGCAGTTTCATATTATGTTATGAATGTTGTTCTACTGTTGTAGTGATATATACTGTAGTGGTTTCTTTCCTTACTGCTGTATTTTTTTACTGTTAGTTATATTCATGCTGAATGTGGTTTATTTTACTGCTCTTTTGGTTACTTCCTCGTTGGACGACCAGGTCTTGAGATTAGTTGAGTCGGTCTGGTTCTCGTGTCTCGTTGGGACTCGGGAATCGGGTCGTTACAGGGTAGGACCACCACGGGGGACTCTCCCGGCCAAGAGTGCACCACGTGTTACTTCTACTTTTCGGAAAAGACTGCAATCAAGATCGTTCTCACGAGGAACATTCAAGATCAAGAGAAGGATCTGAGAAATAAATCAATAGTGAAATAATAGAAAGACGTAAATAAAGAAAGTAAAAATATAACAGCTACTGTACACTCTACTGCTTCTTTAGCTTTTAGTTGCCACTCTACTCAGCGTTTCGCTGACGTGTCACCCTTGTTACCTTTTCAGGACCAGGTGTTGAGCAGCCAGAGTCAGCGGCTGCAGAGGACGCTGGGCCTAGTAGGGTTCAGTAGGGTTACCTGTAGTACTTTCTGTACTTTTATTCCACTGTAGTGAGTAATTTTCTTTGTTACTCCCTGTACTTTCTTTACCGAAAACTTTATGTTATGTACATGTTTATTTCTCTGCTGTTGTGGTGGTATATACTGTAGTATTTCTTTCCTTTAATGCTGTATTTTGTTACTGCTAGTTATATACATGGTGAATGTGATTTATTTTACTGCTCTTTTGGTTACTTTCTCGTTGGACGACTGGGTCTTGAGATTAGTCGAGTCAGTCCTGTTCTCGTGTCTCGTAGGGATTCGGGAATCGGGTCGTTACATCACCCATCCATTGGAGTCAAACCCTCATCTCATTACTCTCAAGCTTTGAGATGAGGATTTGCACTCAAATCCACCTAGGGGTTTCCCATTCTTGTCATTTTGTTCACAAAGACCCCTGATCTGATTTGAAAAGGATCGATTTGCTTGATC
This sequence comes from Thalassia testudinum, assembly GCA_037157565.1. Taxonomy (NCBI): domain Eukaryota; kingdom Viridiplantae; phylum Streptophyta; class Magnoliopsida; order Alismatales; family Hydrocharitaceae; genus Thalassia; species Thalassia testudinum. Next base: position 22,471,563 of record JAZHRO010000013.1, read on the forward strand.
TGATTTCAGTTTGGTTTTTAAGGCGAGATCGTAAGATTTTTATCAGATTGAGTTTTGAAGGGTTTTGATCAAGCGAATTGATATATTCTTGTGTAGATCAGTTCATGGCCGTGAATCTGAGCTGCTCTCAATAAATAATTTTCCCTCAGATGAGCAGTGTCTGATTTGGATATAGATTGGGGATTTCATGGTTTTAAAGAGAGTGGTAGAGCCTAGGAGAATCAATTTTGTTGATTTGAGGCTCCACCAAGTATTTCTAAGTTGTTTTGTCTAAGATTCTGATTTCCAACCTAGGGAATTTTCAGTATTCCTTAAGGTTTTTTAGAATAATTGGGATTCAAGTTGGATTTAATGGATTGATCTAGGACCCTCCTTCATGCTCTCTATAGCATTAGAAAGGTGTTAGATCAGTAGTTTTATCTTTGATTTGAAATGAAACTGTTGCCAAGGATTTTCTGATAGAGTTTAACATCCAAAGTGATTTCAATGAGATTTTTTTTTAAGTCTGATCAGATTCTGCTATGATTTCTGTTGTGTTTTGAATCCCATCATACTAAATTGCTGCATAAGCAGCTACATTCCAACTGAATTCCAGCAAATTATTCCCTGATCAGAACATTTTATATTCCTGCTCAGACTTTCTCAAGTCTGATCTGGGATATGAATGTACTGAATTAGGAAATAAGCTGCTGAATTGGAGATCTAAACCTGCTGCAGATTGTTTCTTTGATTTCTGGATACACTGTAGTAGAGATTTGAGCTAAGTTAAGACGTCTGATATGAGTGAAGGATGTCTGAAGCAGTCCCTAAGCTGTTGCTGCAGTTACTGTTGCTGTTTTGTTGAACTCCAGCAGCAACATTGCTGCATCTATTGCTGATGCTGGATGGTCTGAAATGTAGGGCAGTAGACTAGACTTTGAAGTAGATTAAAGAGCTGACATGTTTATTTGTTATATCCAATGTTGTACAAGCTTTCTTGTAATTGAAATGAACTTTACTTGTATCTGGATTGCTTGTAACCTTGTTTAAATTCTTCTTTGTCAGCTATGTTAAGTGCCTAACTGTCCAATATGGGATTTTAATGTTAAAATTAACTGAAAATCCAGTTTAATCGCTTGAACACTTTATATCATGCCTACTGAATGTTTTTAACTATTTAAAACTTTTATTCAACCTTTCATTAGAATTTAGGGTCTTAGGATTCACTTTAAAACTCTTTGAAGACCCTAAAATGAGCTAAACGTGTAAATAAATAAAAATAATTTTAAATTTTCAAAAAAATAAAATAAAGGTGTAGTTAGTAGGATCAACCAATTCTCTACACATATGCAAAGTTTTGAGGTTATCTGAATCCTCAACCTTGTAGAACATACCAGCCGACGGTTCAATATGCATCTTTGCTTAATAAAAACTCCTAAACTAAAAATGACAAAACACATTCTATCTCTCATCTATTTCTTTCTCTCTCACCCCCTACCTCTATAAAACCCACAAAACCTATAAAAATCAGAAAAATCACAAAAATACACAAAAACACTTTGTATACTATGTATATACTTGTATATATAAGGTATATATTAAGCTATATATGTAAATAGTGTAAAATATGTCTATAGACTATATAAATAACTTATGTAAATATTCTATAAAGTAAATTAAGAATTTAAGATAACTTATTCTTTATATAACTTATTTGTATAATTAGCTATTAATTTAATTAACCTATATGCATTATAAGCTACATAATTGTAGAAACCATAATAAATTAACTCATTTATAAGTAATACTGTACATATGAATTTATGTATGTATAATGTACACAATGAACCCTGTACCATAATTTAATTATATATATAGAATAAATAATTAATTTATTAAGTTACGAGCTAAGTTATTAGATTAAATTAAAATAAATTAGTAATTTAAGTTAAAACTAAAATAACTTATACTGTACATTTATATAATTATATTTTAATTAAATTTAATTAATTTAACTATATTTATAATGTATTATATTATTTATACCCAATTTATACAAACAACACCCTGATATCACCTATTTAAATGTAAATAAACCAAAATAAATCGTGTAAAATATAATAAAAATCTGTAATAAATACTTTAATATATATATATATTAACTCTATACAGGGTCAATTAAACCATTAAATAACTAATTTATACGTAATTAAGAAATAAAACCTAATAAACAGTATGAATAAACTGTAAAATTTACTTAATTTATTTATATAATAAACATAATTAATTTTGTAAATAAATTGTATAATTATGTATTACTATGTAAATACTTTAATATCACATAATTTATTTTTAATTTATAATAAATTATAACCCTCAAATCGAGGGCCAAAACCACGAAAATAGAGTAGCCGTGTTGGAATCCCAACGCTGAGAGGCGCTAAAGATAGCGCCACATCGGTAACACGCGAGTGCCTGAAGGTGCTTTTATTGATTTTGTTACTCTCTTCAACCAGTCGACAAGCGCTGGGTGCTAAAAGAAACCCCTTACGAGCATGTCCTGAGCTTTGTGATTTGATGTGAGAACAGTGTGTGGTGTGTGGCTAGGAGCCATGCACTGTGCGAGGGCTTGATTAAGCCCATTACTAAGCATAAAACACAATTAAGAGACCTAATTAATGAATTAGGGAAGCTCTTAGTAGAGGTTTGATCCCACCCGAAAGGGTGCTGTGTATCCCTCGAAAAGGCCACCCGCCAACTAGTAAACCTAATTTTTAAACTAAGGCCTAATAAGGGGATTAAGAAGAGAGAAACGGCTAAGTGTTAAAATTGAAAGAGAGATTGAGAGAGCCATGAGTAGGAAGAGAAAGTAGAAGAAAGAAAAAGAAGATATATGTATGTGTATATACTATATATATATATGTATATGTATATGTATACTGTAAATAATAACTATACGTAATATGTTTGAGCTATATATGTATATAAATAAGAGTATAGCTTTACTGATAGAATTATCCGTCATTGTAGATAGAATAAGTGTCACTATAGATCCTAGTTTTTACCTTAAATTTTGCACATAGTTTGCTAGAGTTTAACAACGTTTATATCTATCAATGTATATATTATATATGTTAGTGTATATGTTAATATATTAAGTTAAGTTAGTATAGTATATGTTATTACTTATTATTGTATATATAAGTAAGTATTAGGATTATAAGTTATAAATAGATAGTATATAGTATATATGTATAGTGTTTGATGCTTGTTTGTATATTTGTGTTTGCAAGCATTTCAATACATAAATTAGTTTAATTCTTTCATTCATTTATGATTGTACATAAAATTGATCTTTTTGGAATTAAAGAATAATGTTGAATTTAGAGAGTGATGTATATCAATAACTGCCTCCCAGTGAACGACCTGGAATAAACCAGTAAAAATTATGTAATTAAATAAAATTGACACGATGACCGATTGTATTTGTAACATATACTACAACAACGACGATTATTTTATAAGAACCGTGGTCGATCGCTCAATTACTAATAATCAAGGACAAATCAGGTGAAGCTGACCCATCTTGCAGGGTCAACCAATCTTCAAATTAGGTCACCACTCACAAAAATGTCTTAAAGTTCAAGTGAGATCCTAAGCACCCACGCTCTAAACTTAAAATTAGTAGACTTAAGAGGTCAAGTTATCCATTCTAGTCTACCTGGACCCTCAATGACAAGGAAGGTCGGGTGGAGAAAACCATGTAACCTGTGGGGGTGCTCTACCATGTAGGGATCTTCGCGGGACTCTCCCTAGCTGGCTACCCAGGCAATTCTCAGGTGGACAACTTTCTGATTTAAGGGTATCATCTACCCCGAACCTCTATAGTCATCCAAAGAATTTAGGTGTCTTGATTGGGTCTATCACACCTTTTATCCCTCATCTTCTCCATCGGTGCATGTTTAGGGGGAGGCCTGTTTAGTCGAAAGCGAAATCGGGTTTGTAAATATTCCGTCGCAATATAGTTGAAATCGCTTCGAAAAGCAAATGAAAGTTTATTACTCGAAAAACTATGAATCCGAGGTCGAACACGGGGAGCAAATTTGGATTTAAAAACTAAGAACACAACTTTCAATTTGATAAAATGTGATGTTCAATCAAATTATGAAGCAATAGAAATAGTTTCAATGTATATAGAAGCTCAAAAATATGAATATAGATGTAAAAATCAGATAATTTTCTCTTCTTTGCTTGAGCTCTCTTCTTCTTCTTCTTTCTTCCTTTTTTTTGATGTTGACTTCTTTCTCTCTTCTTTGGCTTTGGTTCTGGCTTGAGCTCTCTTCTTCTTTTTCTTCCTTTCCTCTGCATGCTTGGCCTTAGCTTCTCTTTCTTCTCTTCTTTCTCTGACTTCTCCTGCCTTCTTCTTCCTTCCTTGGCTTCTATTCCTTTCTACCTTCTCTGCATTCGTGACTTCTCCTTCCTTAGCCTTTTTCCTTAGTGTCCTCTGCAGCTCCTTCTTCTTAGCTTCCTTCTTCAGCTTCCTCCTTCAGCTTCCTCCTCTTTTCTTCCTTTCCCTGCAAAGTGCAAAACCTACCCCTACCCTCCCCCGCAAACTCTCTCTCTTTTCTCTCTTAGGCTCGCTCTCCCAAAGCCTTTCTTGGGTAAACGGGTCGGGTGAGCGCGCCCGAGACCAGGCGCACGGCGTGGGTGATGCGCGAGGAGTGCACGGTAATCGGGTTAGGCTACCAGGTCCACGGAGGAGTGAATCGCGGACGAGGCGTGGGGAGGCGAGTGGGACCTCACCCCGTGTCAGGAGGCGATAAGCCTCTGACACAATTACAATTTATTCTGTTCCGCTTGCTTGAAAACGCCCGAGGTGGGACTAAAAATCCCACCCGCTTCCTCACGCGCGCCCGTAGGGGTCGCGCTTAATTGCTGCAGCTGCAAGGTTCTCCAAAGCCAATCACTGGCTGAATGTGTGCGAGCGACAAATCCGCGTTGCCTGGAACCTAGGACCTGGAGCGAGACTGCCTGATTGAAGCTTGCGAGCAAGCTTCTCTCCTGCTTCAATGGCGGATAGGGCCCCTGTACCTATCAACACAAATATGGCCTCACGGCTTTGTCAAAACACTCAGAAGGCTTCGCCGTGACACGACGAAGGTGGCTCGGGTGCTGGTGTGGTGCGGGACGACCTGGGCGTGCGTGGCTAGGTCATTCTGTGACCGTGAAGATGGGTTTGTTCGAGGGCAGTGTGTGGAACGTGTGGCGATCAATGGAGAAGAGAAAAATGATCAGTGGAAGATGGCGGAGCTTCTGAGGTGTTTGGCGAGGTGGATGGGTGCATGGAATGATGGGAGCACCTCGCCGGAGGTCTACCAGAGGTGGAGAAGGTGAGGGTGGTCTGTGGTTGTCGGGGCGCGAAAGTAGAAATTGATAAGGGGAAAAGAAAGAGTAGGTGAAGGAGACTTATCTGTGAATGGCTGGACGAAGGAAGAGGCAGAGGGACAAACAGCACGTATATGCCGTTTCCAAAGACGAAGACCCTGAGATAGAGAGGCGGCAATGACAAGAGGGAGATAGGCGCAAGTGTAGGTGTGGCGCGACGCGGAAGAATGAGGCGGAGACAACTCTGCCATTGGTATAGTGGCAAAGCGACGAGAAGAGGGAGGAGGAGTCGCCGGAGCTTGTGGGCTTTCTGGACGGAGGGGAGAGGAGGAAATTTGGGGGTAATTTAAGGCTAAAACAAGCTTGGGATGGACGGGGGGATCTGGGGGCCTTTAAATAGTCGCAGGCAGAGGGCCTTGTGCTTGGAAAGAAAGCTTCCAATCATGGCAACCTCACCGGACTTGGAAGGTTGAGAGATACCCATATCTCTCATGCGTTCGCATGAGAGATTGGGTGAGAATCAGAGCGTAAAATTAGGTTCACATGATCGGAAATTCCTCAGAGAATCTCCCTTTCAAATCAGAGAGAGATTCACTGAGGAATCAAGGAGATATCCCTCTTGAATCCAAGCCGAAGTAGGATTCCTCCGCTGTAATGGCAGAGAGACCTAATTGTAAAGAACAACGAGGAAGATAGGAGGGTGTCTGCAAGGTTTTCAAAAGTTAGGGGCATAAAAGTAATTAGGTTGGACTGTTTTGCAAAGTAGGTTAAGGTGAGCTCCTCTTAGGTCCAAATTTTGGTGTAAACCTAATTTGGACCTAAGGAATCCAATGGTGAAGTTGGATTTTAGGTTTGACCACGTTTAACTGGATATTTTGCATAAAAACCCAATTTAGGTCAAATGTTTGACTAGGACCCCTATTTAGGTCAAAATAGGTTCTAAAGGCCAAATTGAAGGTTCTAAACCCTAGAGGATATTTTTCCATGAATTTTAGAGGGCTTAGTTGAATTTTATCTTGACCAAAACCTTGTTAAATTAAGTGGGTCTGTTTTAGGATTACAAAAAGTCATTTAATTCTCAAATCTCACATTAACCCTTTTCTGATTGAACCAACCCACTTTTTGTCTTGTTAGGACCAATTGACCCATGTTTAACCCCTGAGAAATCCTGTTGTTATACTGCAATGGTAAAATTGCAGTTTTACCATTTATTTCTTGCTTCTCTTTCAAACTAATTATTCCTTGAGTTAGGCCCTTCACTTGGTTATGTAGGAGCTTTTGTTCTCTTTTATAGGTCAAAATGAGCTAGTTAGGGCTCATGATGGTGTTCCCATCAAGGCCCTTAAGACCACCCTTGAGGCCTCCATTAGCAATTCACTCTCATCGAGGCTAAGCTTTGACCTCCCTATTTGTGCAACAACCCGACCAGATCGATATCTCTTCTGATTCATCTGAGCCTAGATCTCCTTCATCCATAATCATGGAGCACCCAGCAGAAGAAGAAAACAACCTCTAGAATCAGCTTCAGCGCCTCAAGGATCTCTTCCAAGCCTTCATCAATCCACCGTAGCATCCTATGATCCGAGATCATTACAATCCCTCTGCGGTGGTGATTGAACCTCGAGTCCAAATCCCGGCTGGAGGTGCTAATACTGAACTTAAGCACAACATGATTCATGCTATTCTTAAATTTCAGCTTAATTCTGAGGATCCCTTCCAACATGTCAAGCAACTCAAGCATCTGGCCCAGGCCTTCAGATCAGAAGCTCAAAATTGGGATATCTTGCTCATGAAGATGTTCTCATTCTCTCTCATGGACAAGGCTGCTCACTGGTACCAAATCGAGTTTTTGAAAAAGTTCTTTCCTGTTGGTCAAACAGATGCTTTACGACACCAGATCACACATTTCACACAACACGCAGGAGAACCGCTTCATGAGACATGGGATCGCTTTCTGGATCTCATGTGAAAATACCCCCACCACGGAGTTCCTAAATGGGAAGAAGTCCAGTCCTTTTAGCAGGAACTCCATGAGGATATTCGATTGTTCGTCAATGCAACCTGTGGATGAAACATCATGGGTCAACACAATGACACCGTGTGGGAAATTCTCGAGAATATGTACGAGAACTTCATCAATAATGAATCTATGGTCATGTTCAACTGGACGAATGCCCATGCATTGATGAATCCGCAGGGAGCACACGAGACACAGGGTCTGTCCTCTTCCATCGACTTGGAGTTAATGGCCAGTCTCCTGGACAAGGTCTCGATCATTGAGAAAAAGGTGGATGAGCTGACTCGACATCTGTAGCGAGCCACCTCTGTGCAAAACCTGTTCGCACAACCACCATCTGGTAGGGAGGTTGTGCATAACATCTACCACCGATCTTCTCAGGGGATGGATCCATATCCACCCCCATCTGATCTAGGGTTTGTGGGAAACTCTGGATCTACCTACACTAGTTGGAGGAACTCTGAACCCTCGTCTTCTAATTTCTCCGAGGTTCCTCAGACCTGCGAGGACCTCAACTCTTTCCAGAACGATCCTTTCTCAAATCCTGGATGCTGTAATCATCCTAACTTCACGTGGTCGGGGAACAATCAAAATCAAAGACCTCAATATCAGCCTCGATTACAAGCTTCTTGCCCATATCAGCCACCTTAGCCTCGACCCAACCCGACTTACCAATCCAGGCCAACTCGGGAAGATCAAATGACTCTTATCCTTCAGACTTTGGTTGACATTCAGAAGATGAATGTGGCTATGCAAAAATAGCACAAAGACGGGATCACAGAGGTCCGCAATCAACTCACCCAAATGGCAAATCCTCGCCAACCTGGTGCACTCCCTTTGCAACCTCTACCCAATCCAAATAACGTGCCGAACCAGAGGCGTGTTATGAACCCGACTCAGGGCCAAGCTCACTACGTCTATCAGGTCCCTTCTGCTCCACAACCCAACATGATGGAGGCTTCAACATCATACGCGAGTTATCAGCATTAACCACCTCTTTTTCCTACCCTAACCCAAAACCAGGCAGGACTGAACTCTGTTACGACCCGTAGTGGGAAAATAACTCAGGACCCACCTTATCCGAGCCACTCTCAACCCGGTAGTTCGCACCAAAACCCTAGGTTGGTTATTGATGAAAGCCTCATCATGAGCCATAACTAGCTCATTTTGACCTAATAAAGAGAATAAAAGCTCCTACATGACTTAGAAGAGGACTTAATTGGAGGAATAAGTGTTCTGAGAAGAAAACTTGAAATAAAGATTAAAACTGTAATTTTACCATTGCAGTACATAAACGGGATTTACAAGAGACAAAAAATAGGTCAAATGATCTAAATAAGATAAAAAGTGGGTTGATGCAATCAGAAATGAGTTCATCTGCAATCCAGGAATTAAATGACATCTGGTAACCCTAAAACAGACCCGCTTAATTCAACAAGGTTCCGATCAGGATAAAAATAAAGTAAATCCTCTAAAAATCATGAAAAAATATCTCCTATGGTTTAGAACATTCAATTTGGCCTTTGGAACCTAGTTTGACCTAGATTAGGGTCCTAGCTCATCAATTGACCTAATTTGGGTTTTTACGTAAAATGTCCAGTCAAACGTGGTCAAACATAAAATAAAACTTCACCATTGGATTTCTTATGTCAAAATTAGGTTTTTACCAAAATTTGGACCTAAGGGAAGGTCATCTTGACCTACTTTGCAATTTAGTACACCTAATCACATTTTGGTCCCTATCTTTTGAAAACCATCACATAAACCCTCCTAACTTCCTCGCCACTCTTACAAGCAGGTCCCTCCGCCATTATTTGGGAGAGATCCTACTCCAGCAAGGAATAGAGAGGGAATACTCTCTGATTCCTCAGAGATCTCCTCCTAGATTTGGAAGGGAGATTCTCTGAGGAATTCCCTTCCATCTGAAATCAATCCTGACCCCTGATTTGCACCAATTCTCTCATGCGAACGCACGAGAGATTTGGGTATCTAACTACCTTCCATCTCCGACGAGACGTCGGTGGCAGAAGGCTTGCCCTCCATGCACCAGAAGCTCGGCCAGCACCTATAAATTAACCCCCAACTTCGGCCTCACCTCCTCAGCTCGACTTGGCCGGGATTCCACCTCAAATTCATCTTCTTCTTCTCCGGCCAAGGGGTCCAGCGAGCTCCAGTGAGGCCCCCTCCTCCTCCTTTTCGCTCTGCCACAAAACCAGTGGCAGTGCCGTCCTCCTCATCCTCCTCCGCGTCGCGCAACACCCGCGCGAGCTGCCCTAGCCCCATCGTCGCCACCGTCTTCCTCCACCGGACACTTTCTTCTCCGGCGACAGCAGGTACTGCCGACCACCTTCTCGTCCCCTTCGTCCCTTTAGTTAGGTTAAAACTGTTCTTCTCTACCCCCTCTTTCATTTCCCTCAACTCATTTCACCAAACGCCCCTCGACCGCCGCTGTCCACCACCATCTTCTTCACCTCCGGCCACCCTCCGACGAGATGCTCCCATCACTCCACAGCCCCACACGTCTCGTCAGCCATCGCATAACCTCTGCCTCACCTCATTGAACATCATCCACCCATCCATAGACCCTCTACGCCTCCACAACTACCCCCCGATCACACCCATCCATCCGACCACAGGGCGACCTAGGCACGCACACCTAGGCCACCCCGTGGCCTACCACCTAGCTCCTCACCTTCACCGTGACATGACGAAGTTCCCCTGGTGATCTGATTAAGCCGCAAGGCTCTTTTCGTGTCAGACAGATTTCACGCCCCGGCCACCATTAGCGATGACTCGAGGAAGCTTCTTGCTTCCTCCAGGCTGCAATTCTTCAGGGCTCCAGGTCCAGCTAGCTCGGGGAGGCATCGCGAAGACGTTTGCCCCAGCAAGTGACGCCGCAACGCCTGCAGTTGTGGCAATTAAAGGCATGGACTCCTGCGGGCACGCGTGAAATAGAGGTGGAAAAATAGTCCCACCTCGGTAAGCTGTGAAGCGCTGGAGTAATTTATATTGTTTTTGTGATATGAGCCCATTGCCTCCGAACGCACTAGGGTGAGGTCCCTCACCTATTCTCACCGCCTCGTCTGTGAGTTCACCACACGGATCTGGCGACCCGACCCGACACTATCCTGAGCACTCCTCGCACACCACCCTCACGCCGATGCGCTTGGACCCGGGCACGTGATCCGACCCGTTTACCCGACTCTGGGAGAGCGTGCTGAAGAGTGGTTTACACAGAGAGAGAGAGGCACGCGGGTGTGGGTAGAGGGATAGGTTTTGCTTTTCTTTGGTTTGTGTAGGGAAGGCAGAAGGAAGAAGTGAAGCTAACACTTAGCCGCTAAGGAGAAGAAGCAAAAGGAAGGAAGCCTTCGTAGAGGAAAAAGAGAAGGAAAGGAAGAGGCGAAGGAAAAAGAGAAGAGGAACTGAAGAAGAAAGAAGAAATAAAGAAAGGTAACGACAAGCAGAAGAAGAAGAAGAAGAAGAAGAAGAGAAACTGAAGGTAAGGGAAACAGAACCAAGGAAGGAAGAAGAGAAAGTAGAGCCAAGGAAGAAGAAGAAGACCCGTAGAGAGAAAGAAACTGCAGAGAAAAGGAGAAAGAAGCAAGGCAACTGCAGAGAAAAAAGAAGAAAGGAAGAAAATCAGAAGAAGAAGAAGAATAAGAGAGGAGAAAACATCTTTTAAGACATCTGATCCCATGATCAGACGTCTAAATTCTTTCCTTTTGTCACAATTAATTTTCAAACTCAAGTATTTATATATTTTGAATTAAGTTTTGAGTAATTACGTGTTCAATTACATTCATGAGATTAGTAGGAAATTCCAATTGCTCCCTGTGTTCGACCTCGAATACTTAGGTTTTCGAGTAATAAACTTTTATTTGTTGACAATGCTTGATCACCTATACTACGACGTAATTAACTGTTAAAACATGATCGAGACCATGTCAGCAGTTATCCAGGATACCCTTGTCCCAGATCAAGAACCTAGACCAATTCTAGAGGAAACTGCAGAGGTTCCATTTCCAGAGGCCTTGAAAAAAGGAAAGAGGAAACCTAAACCCATGGCTCTCGAAGAGGACCTGGTCAAGCTCTTTGAGCAGGTCCAAATAAACATCCCGTTGATGGATGCGATTCACCATGTACTGGCTTATGCAAGATTTCTGAAGCACGTATGTACACCTAAGCGTAAGTCGCGAACCAAAAGCGGGAATCCAGTCGTACTGTCAGAGTAAGCCATCTCCATCATCTTGAGCAAACTCCTGCCTAAGGCAAAGGACCCTGGTACCCCTCTGATTTCATGCAAGATCAGTGATTTAGAGTTCGATAGAACCCTTTTAGACTTAGGAGCTTCCATCAATTTGATCCCTGCATCCCTACTAGATCATTTGGAGGAGACTAAGCTAAAACTGACTGAGGTGACTTTACAGTTAGCTAACCGATCGATCAAGTCACCTAGAGGAGTTCTCGAGGATGTTCTGGTTCGGATCTGCGATTTCTACTTTCCTGTGGACTTCATTGTGTTGGATATGGAGACTCCTGAGAATCTAAAGAATACACCGATTATACTAGGTAGACCGTTCTTAGTGACAACTAGGGCGAACATTAATTGTGAAGAGGACCAGATTGAATTGAAATTCGGGAACAAGATACTAAAAATTGATATATTTAAGGCCCAGAAAGGAATTAACTGTGGGGCAGTGGAACAAGTATGCAACATCAATTTTGTGGTTGAGGACACATTTCCCGAGGATGACCCGATTATCCCTGATCCTCAGCCCCAACCAGATCATACCCGCAGATAGAGGAGCCTAGCACCGATCTAGACCCATCCACAGCTCCCACCTTCTCTTCTAAGGCCCATCCTGAACCACCTACTGCTGCTGATAATCCCGTTATTGAACTGAAGCCCCTTCCCGATCATCTAAAATACGTCTTTTTGGGTTTCGATCAAACATTTCCTATGATTATCAATTCTCGCCTCACCTCTGATCAGGAAACACGTTTGATTTCTGTCCTCCAGCAACATCGGAGAGCCATAAGTTGGACTCTCGATGATCTGACCGGCATTAGTCCTTCGTATTGCACACACCACATTTATACCGAAGAGGGCGCTCGACCATCTCGTGAAATGCAGAGACGTCTGAATCCTATTCTGCAGGAGGTCATGAAGAAGGAGATCATCAAGTGGTTAGATGTAGGGATCATCTAACCGATCTCCGACAATCGGTGGGCGACTCCAATCCAGGTTGTACCTAAGAAGGTAGGACTCACCGTGATAACGACTGAAATCGAAGAGACCATACTGACTCGTATAGCAGACTCGTGGAGGAACTGCATTGATTACAGAAGATTGAATGCCTCCACGAATAAGGATAATTTCCCACTACCTTCATTGATCAGATGCCCGAGAAACTAGCGTGAAATCGATTCTTTTGCTTTTTAGACAAGTACTCCGGTTATAATCAAGTGGCAATCCATCCTGAGGACCGAGAGAAACCACCTTCACCTGCCCCTATGGGACATACGAGTTCCGTAGGATGCCTTTCGATCTCTGCAATGCACCCGCTACCTTTTAGCAGTGCATACTTGCCATATTCTCAGATATGGTAGCTAAATACCATGAAGTCTTCATGGACGACTTCTCGGTATTTAGGGAATCTTTTGATGATTGCCTCCTGCACTGTTACGACCCGATTCTCGGATCCCTACAGGATCTGAGACTGGCTCGCCTTGACTAATCCCAAGACCTAGTTGTCCAACAAAAAATAACTAAAAGCAGGAAAGTAAACCACTTTCACATATGCAATACAACTAAGCAGAAGAAACATACAAAGTAATAAAGGAAAATAAATCTGTTGTTTCAGTACATACCACCACAACAACAATAACAACGGAAAGCGGAAGTAAACAGTAGAAGCAAAATAGTAACTAAAAGTCCATTACTTACTACAACTGTAGAGAAAAGAAAAGGAAGTGTTGAAGAAAACTACGGCTGGGCTCGACTGGACCTAGCACCCTTCGCATCCGGAAGCTTGGGTTACTCAACTCCTGGTCCTGAACAGTGTTATGAAAAGACAGAGTCAGCAAACACTGAGTAGAGTGGTATCTATATTATCTAAGTACAAAATAGTAAAAGCAACAAGTTTAATTGTCATTTCTATTTATCTATATTATATATTTATGTTTCACCCATTTCTCAAAGTATACAGATATTTCTTGATCTTGCATGTTCCTCGTGGGAACGATCTTGATTGCAGACTTTTCCATAGAGTAGAAGGTACACGTGATGCTCTCCTGGCCGGGAGAGTCCCCCGTGGTAGTGCTAAACCCAGTCAACCACCCCGAGGTCACTATCAAGACGTAGGGGTGACTACGGCACACGTGTTAAGCGCACGGGTAGCTACCCCGCACTGACACGCGGTCAGTCGTTTCCGCTAGCAAATATGCCCAAAGTACAGCACGAAACAGTATAGGGCCTTGCCCTCTCAAAACAGGGGTCTCGCCCCTCAGAACCTGACAGGGGTCTCACCCCTCTACAGTCCGTGTACCCTCGTCTGACTACCCCGGTTTGCCCAGAGGGCCTAAGTCTATGTAGGGTGGCTAGCTGAACCCCGGGCCCCGTGGGGTGGCTAGCTCCCTCCCTACGCTAGTAGCTCATCGCGGTACCACGTACATGAGGGCCAACAAGAGTCGGTGTAAAGTGGCTAATCCTAACCGCGGGTCTCGACCCGAGGGAGACTAGTTCCGCTCTACACAAAAGGAGATAGTTGCTCTCCTTGGTACCACGTACTCAAGGGCCAGCACACTTCCTGTCCACATCCCAGATTTTTGATTATCCACAGGAGTTCTACTCCTAATTCCCCGTAGGGTTCATGCTCATGTTCACCTCATTTATTCCAATCCAGATTTCACCTTTCATAATTCATTTCTCATCCATATACAGGCAGCTCATGTTTCCATAATTCGATACATGCAACTGCGATTTCACAGGTAATTGTTCATTAAATACAAGCAGCTCATATTCTACCAGGCAATTCATAATTATATTACAGGAAATTACTAGTAGTTTATCTCAATCATGCATGCAAGTACATCATACAGCATAAACGGTTCATTCATTTCTCTACCCTAGGGTTCATGCCATATCCTAGGGTTTCATTCGGCTATTTCCACAAGCACATTCTTATTTAAATATTATTAACGGAATTAAACTACTCTACCAGGCAACACGGGAGTAATGGGGGCTTGAACCACAAACCAAGGCATCTCTGCGAGCCCCAAACACACAGCAGGATGAAACCCTATACTAGGGAATACATCACAAAAGGAGAGTTCAAAACAGTATACAACAGACTCTAGTACGTAGAGGAACTCGTGAGGAAAGTACAGGTATTTCGTTTACATAAAACGGACCCCAATCGGACTCAAACAAGTTAAAAACGTGCTTACTATTCAAAATCAGACGTCTGGGAATAAATCACAAACGTCTCAAAAGGCGTCAGATCTTACCTTAAGTCCCTACGGTATCCTCAAACATCCAGATCTTCTCTACGATCGTCTGAAGGTAGTTCCAGACGTCGGACAATGCCTCCGGTCGTTTGGACATACCTCCGAACGTCTGGTGATGTGTTCAAACATCCAAAAGTGAATGGGAAAGCGTTTCGCGCTCCTTCCCAAAGCTGCACCTGCGTACGCAATTGGAGGCGCGGTCAACCGACAATAACCCTTGCGCTGCGATATGCATGGCACAGGGAGATACGTACCTTGCGATAAATGTGCTTTCAGACGTCTGGCCTTAGCTCCAGGCGTCCAGGTACCCCGCCAGTCGTCTGGACTCCACTCCAGACGTCTGATACTGGAAAACTTCCAGTACCAGGAACTCCTCGCAGCTCTCTTCCCTCGCTCTGCCTCGCGCCACAGTAGCTCCAGCCGCTGCAGAGGGCCGGGAGGCCGCCTCCCCGAGCTCGCTCCTCCTCCTGCACGCGCCCGCCGGTGGCCGTGCGAGCTCAGCCGAGCTCCTATCGAAGCTCCTCTGACCTAGACCACCTTCTCCTCCCATGCTCTCCTCCTTCCTCCCTCTCGCTCTCCCTCGCTTACCCGCTCTTGCCGCTCCCGCACAAGCACTGAAGGTGGTGGTGGCTGGTGTATGGAGTGGAGAGGAGATAGGAGGGGGGGTTTAAATAGGAGATGTGGGGTTTAGGGTTCGGGGAAGGTGAGGAAGAGGGAGATAGGGGAGTAGTTCTGCGTGTCGCCTGTGCGCAGAGAGTAGTGTGCAGTACAAAAATTTCACTTTCAGATGTCCAAGAACGGGTCCAGAGGTCTGACTGAAACCCCAGACATCTTAAAAGGCTAAAAAGTAATGGTCCTTACATGCACTTGGTCCAAATCCTCAGGCGTTGCATCGACGTGAGCTTGGTTCTTTCCTGGAAAAAGTGCCATTTCCTAATTCATGAGGGAATTGTCCTGGGTCACCTTGTTTCTGAGAATGGCGTCCAGGTTGATTGAGCCAAGGTTAATTTGATTTTTAAACTACCCATTCCTATCTCGGTCAAGGAGATCCGCTCTTTTCTATGGCACGTCAATTTTTACCATCGTTTCATTCCCGATTTCTCGAAAATCGCGCACTCCCTAACAAATCTTCTCCCAAAGGATGTCCCTTTCGAGATCACAGATGAGTGCACTCGTGCATTTGCGAGCCTACGTGATCGAGTTACTCAAGCACCAATCCTAAAATCCCCTGACTAGTCTCTACCCTTTGAGATCATGTGTGATGGGTCCGACTACGCAGCAGGGGCGGTACTTGGGCAGAAAGCTGACGGGAAACCCATGGTCATCTATTACGCTAGCAAGACGCTAGACGAGGCTCAGCGTAACTTCATGGTTACTGAGAAAGAGCTGTTGGCAGTAGTATTTGGCTTGGAGAAATTCAGATCTTATCTTCTGGGTTCTTGATGAGTGGCTACTCAACATAGCTAAAAGGTTAAAGTTAAGCTAGAAACTAGGCTAGACAATATCAAACTTGAAGGCATTTGGATATCATTAAGGCCTTGAAACTTAGAGTTTATATTTAGGTTCTTTATGCATCACATTTTCTTCTTTAGAAAACTTTCCCGGACCTATTTGTAACCTACAGAGACCTCTTTGAAAGCCCTTAGGGTCCGTTCAGTTATTATTTCTCACCACTTATGGACCTAGCCATAATTTTTCTACCCCTTCGTAAGGGGCCTCTCCCTGCAATTTACTCGAAAGATCTTGCAACTTGATGCCCCCCGCACGCACTGTAGCGCGCGAAGAACATGGAGAATCTCGACCGTCCAATCTCCCTTGATTATGATCTGCGGCCCGATCTGAATCGAAGCTTCGCGCGAAGTGGCGCGTGAGCTCACCCAACTCCCTAGATCCCATCCTACGGTCAAATTTCAATTTGGCAGCCCGCGCGCTCCTCTCATCTCATCCTTGTCGCCGGTTCCCTCAACGATTATCTTCACCCACATGGTGATCTGAGCCATTGAGATTGCTACTTAAGCACCTCAGTGGTTGCGTGCGCAAAGGATCGCTCTCTCCTACCTTCTTAGCGATCATTCTTCCACTCCAGCTACCCCTCCCCACCAAATCCCTGATTTCACAGCCACCGGCTGTGAAATCCTCAACTTCTCTCTGACCCTCCTCGTCGCTAAGGACCTCATAGCACCTGAGGACGACCCTGAAGCGTCACTAGAAGGCTTTTCCCTCTGCTAGAGCTCACCTCCCTCCATTCTTCCTCCTTAGCCACCGGCTAAGGACCCATAGGTCCCATTCTTCCTGTCAGAATAGTTTTATTTCTTTGTAGTTTAGCTATAACAGTAGTTAAGTAGATTAGCAGAAGAATTAGAGTAAATTTTAGTGATTAATTTTCTGTTTTGTTAGTTTAGCAGTAGGAGTATAATTAGAGTAAATTTCCCCCCTCACCTCCGTTGATCATTCCAGATCAGAGGGGACGGTTTCACACAGTCACTGATCATGAATTTTCTCCCTCTTCATGTTTTCCATATCGCTTCTGATTCCAGCGATTTATTTCTCGCAATTCACCCACTCATTAGACCTAATTTTAGATCTGATTGTTTTCTAATCTCAGATCTGAAATTAGCGTCAAAGATCATATTAAGGGCTTCTCACTGATTCCATTTTGCTCACAAAAGCCCCTGATCTGAGCTTAAAAGAGAACTGGTTTGCTGGATTGATTTTGAATTTGGATTGTAATGAATTTTAATCATTTGAGCAGACTGAGGATTTTGATTGTGATTCACTGATTGGCAAGGAATCTGAGGTGATTTTGAAGTCAAAATTCACCTCAGAAGAGCCATGATCTGATCTGAATTTTCGTGAGGTTTTAAATGTCTTAAATGCATGGTTGAGCCAATGAAAATCACTTAGTTGATTTGAGACTCTACCTTGCATCTTCTAGTTGATTTTGAGGAGTAAATATGATTTACTAACCTAAGGAATGTTCCATATTCCTTAAGGTTACAGAGTTTTGGGATTGGAGTGTATGATTTAATTTGACTGATTTAATTCTTTCTACATGTTGTCTATAGCATTAGAAAGAGTTAGATCAGCTTCTCTTTTAACTCTAATTTGATCAGATGCTACTGACAAGGGATCTTGGTCTTGATTTGTATTCCAGAGTGGTTTTTATATGAATTGAAACCCTTGTCAGATTGTATTGAGGAAATTTCTGATTTGTGTTTTGTGTGTACAAATCCCAGACTTATAGCAAACTGCTGCAGAAGCAGCTACATTCCCCTCCTTAATTCCAGCCAAGTGATCCCTAGATTAACCCTTTTGAATTCCTGACTAGGTTGTCCATAATCTGATCAGGGATATCAAGGGTTAAATTAGGAGATACATGTTGGAATTAACCCCTTTTTCCTGCTACAAACTTGTTCCTCTTTAGATGAGTTAACTACAGCAGCAGTTAAGACGTCTGAAGAAGGATTTGGTTTGATGAATGGGTCAAAGTCAGCAGCTTCTACTGGTATCTGCTGCTGCAGATGTCAGCTTCTTTCTGCTGTTTTAGCAGAAGTCCTATGTCTGAATAAACCCTATGGACAATAGCTTAGGTTTAGTTCTGTTAAAATAGTTGACTAATGTACAATGTTGCGTTAACTTATATACAAGCTTTCCTGTATTGCAATTGATTTTTAACATCCTTTGAATGCTTGTAATGATTTCTTTTTCAAATCCTTTGTCAGCAACTATTAAGTCCAACTGTCCATTAAGTGAAATTAATTGAAATCTTTCTTGATTTGCATGCTGAATTGCATATATCTTTTCCATATCTCATACTGAATTTGTTCAAGGCAGTTCACTGCCTTTTAGACTCCTAGGTTTCATCCTAAGCCTTTAGGACACATTAGACAACCCTTTAAAGGCTTAGGATGAATGAAGTTTGAAATTAAATAAAAATTATATAAAAACATAAAAAATAAAAAATAAACCTGTCTAATTAAAGATCAAGTATTTCCCTAAATGTATACCATGTTTTATGGTATTCTGAACCCCAAACTTGAAATAATTTGCCAGTCGACGGTTTTGTATAACATGGAATTTAATAAAAGAAACTACATTTAAAAACACCAAAAACATTTCCTTCTTCTCATCCATTTCTTTCCATCTCTTCTCCTACCTCTAGTACATATACAAAACCCATAAAAAGCTGAAAAAACTCAAAAATACCTAAAAATTCTTTGTATACTGTGTATATAGGTGTATATATAAGCTATATTTTAAAGCTTATTTATCTATAATGTAAATTATACATACGTAGGGTATAAATAGCTTAGGTATATATTGTAGTATATAAATTAAGTATTTAGGTTGAATTATACTGTATATATCTCAATTATATAACTATTTATTAAGTAAACTAATTTATATGTACTAAATAGCTATGTAAATTAATACCTTCTATAAATGACCATACTAAGTTATAATACTGTATATAAGTATTTATATGTAAATAATAAACATATTAAACCTTGTACCTTAATTTAATTATGTATACAGAATAAATAATTAATTTATTAAGTTAATAGCTAAGTTATTAGATTAAATTAAAATAAATTAGTAGATTAAGTTAAAACTAAGTTAACTTATACTGTATATGTACACTACTGTATTTTAAGTAAGTTAACCTAATTTAAGTATATTTATAATGTATACACTATTTAAATTTAATTTACAAATAAAATAGTCCAAAAAGTTGCTATTTAAATGTAAATAAAATAGAAATTAAACCTGTAAAATATAATAAAAATGTTTATAAAATATTTATACATGTATACTAACTCTGTATAAGGTCAATTAGACCATATAATAACTAATTTATACGTAATTAAGGAACAAAACCTAAAATTAAGTATGTACAAACTGTATACTTTAGCTAATTTATTTATACAGTAAATATAATTAAAAATATAAATTAATTGTACAATTAAGTAGTATTATGTAAATACTTTCTTATCCCATAATTTATTTTTATTTTATAATAAATTATGGCCCTCGAATAGAGGGCCAAAATCGTAAATTTGTGCACAGCCGCTGGATTTCCAACGTTGTGCAGGCGCTATAATAGCGCCACATCGTTCGCTGAGAAGCACCCTCGCCACTTTATATTAATTTTCTTCCTTAAGACGATCAGTCGTCACGGGCGCCCGAACAACCGATCATCCCATATGATATTGAGCATATATTGAGCATCTATGAGCAAGGCCGGGGGCCTGTGAATGTGCGAGCTTGGTTAAGCCTAAATCTGAGCATGAAAACGTAATTAAGCGGCCTAATTAAGAAATTAGGGTGCTCTTAGTAGAGGTCTGCTCCCATCCAGTCTCTGGGTGCTGTGTATCCCTCGAAAAACGTGCCTGCAAATTAAACAAATTTTTTATTAGGTTAGAGCCCTAATGACACTGTAAGCACTGAGAAGAAACGAAGAGTGAAAGAGAGAAGAGAAGTATGTATTTGTATAATATATAACAGAGACCCGTATAAATTGTATTTGGAAATAAATATGTATAAGACAAATAAAGTATATATATACGTAGTATAGATATTTATATATATATAACTTCATACTTTTACTAACAATTAAACTGTCACTGTAGGTGAAATAACTGTCGTTATAGACCCTGGTTTCCTTCTTTCAGTATGTATATAGTTTTTTTGGGGTTTAGCGACGTTTATATCTGTCGCTGTAGCTATTGTATGTGTTACTGTATATGTCAATATATTAAGTTAAGTTAGTATGCTATGTAATATTAGTTAGTAGTGTATATTTATGTAGGTATTAGTAATATAACTTATAAAGAGATAGCATAGAATATACTTATGTATTATTTGATGCTTGTTTGTAAGTAGACTTTTGCAAGCATTTTCATTGATTCTTTTTGTACATAATGGAACCCTTAATTCATTTTTTATAGATTCATTCATTCATTCATTATTGATTGTATATAAAACTAATCATTTTTTGAATTAAAGAATAATTTTGGACCTAAAGAGTGATGTATATCAATAATTGCCTCCCAGTGAACGACCTGAAATAAATCAGTAAAAATTAGGTGACTAAATAAATTGGTCATGATAACGGTTTGCATTTCCTACATTTACTACAACATCAATTCACAATCATCACCGACCATTAGTGTTTAGTGAGAATTACCATCCACATATTAGCAAACCATTATTTTTGGCGCCGTTGCCTGGGAGGCAACTCTTTTTACGCCAAAATTACTTTTTAATTCTTTATTTATATATAATTCTTGATTTCATTTCATTTAAATCCATTGATTGTACATAAGTAATTTTCTTTCATTGATTAATTCGTTGTTGTGTATACGTTCTTTTATTCTTTTACTAATCATTTGTTGTTTTTCCACAACACTTGAGGAGTAGGAGGAGCAGCATCACCTTCCAGGTGGATGTTGTCTTCCTGGTGGAACCGCTGCGCTTTTGACCCGACGTCCAGGTGGAGTGTTCCCTCAGACTAGCCGTAGGAGTAGTAGTATAGTAATAGTACAACATAGTTTAGTTAGACTTAAGTATATTACTTAGGACCATTTGTTAGTCATAAGTTGTGAGAGTATGTTCTCACACATTTATTGTAATAACTGTGGACTTTCTGGACTCTGTTTTTCTATTTCTCAGACTCATCTCTCATCGACACGGTTTTCCATTCGTGGTTTTCCAAATCGATTTCTTTCTTTGTTCTTGTTTGTTGCATTATTCAAAATCCAAAAGAATTAAAAATTTAAAAAAAATCAAAAAGATCTCATCCTTATCTAGCAGCAGCATACCCTTAGGCATACATCTTAGGTTGCATATTTTACCTGCTAGATTTTAATTCCAAGTCAAGTTTGCATATTGTAGATTGCTGGAGTCAGGTACGCATTCCTTACCTTTCTCAAACTCTTATCATAAGTGCATGATTGCACAGCAATCATAGGTCTTAATTGACCTAGACTAAGCTAGGACTTATCATAAGTTAGGGAAATTCATGCACACATACGCATTATCTGCATCTTTACTGCTTTACTTTAGCCATGCATAAAATAATGTTATAATGTGCTGACTAAGTATATTATGTCGATTGCAGGGAATAAGTTGATCAGGAGCTGGATCTGAAGCTGGATCAGGAATAACGGGAGTTGCAGCAGAGCTGGAGCAGAATGTCTAGTTTAGATGTAGGAATAATAATGTAAGGGGGTTAAAGGTTTTCTATTCTATTAAGTAGAAATAAAGCAATAAAATGTGAAGAGCTTAGGTCCATCCTAGTCCTAGGATAGCCTAGAGACCTCCCCAAGCCTTAGCCACCCTTAGATTAGGTCACAACACCTTAGGAAGCCCTAAAACCCTAGTTCCAACCCTTATCTGGACGTCCAGATAAGTTATAGGACGTCCAGGACCCTTAGCCATCTCCCGCACACTTCAAACCCACTTCTACAGTGGTATTGGACGTCCAGACACTTTTTCAAACGTCCAATTTCTGTAGAATACCCAAAACAGAACCCGAAATCCTTCCTGACTCTGATTGGACGTCCAGACAACAAGTTTGGACTTCTGATTTTTGAGTATAAGATGTCTGATTCTATTATTAGACGTCTGATACTGCTCTCCAATTCCTGTTTTGAGATTTATGCCTTGATCTTGGATCTCTAAGTCCCTAAACCCAATTCCAACCCCATAGGAACCTAAATTAAGGTGCCCTAACCCTAGTACATCGCCTCTAGACCTCCCTAAGGACCTAATTAGGTCCTCACTAAACCTAATTGACTTGGATCTTAGTCAATTCCATCAGCCTATTCAATTGGACTCATTGAGTCCAATTAAGCCATGATCTCAGCACACACTGTCCAATTGGACTCAGTGAGAGTCCAATTGACCTAGACCTAAATTAATTGAGTTGTTTTACTCTCAATTAAGTTTCCACATACCCAATTAAACTTGTATTAAGTTTAATTGCATTTTACCTTAGTGAATTAGGGTTTATAACCCTAATTTGAGACATACCTTGACCTAAACCCACTAGAACCTAACCTAATCAACCTAGCCACCTAAGTTTCGACCCACACACACCCACACACACCATCCACACGAAAATACCTAGCCTAGAGTTCTCTAGAACTCTCTACCATGTGTGGTTGCCTTGGTTGCCAAAAATAGCAACCAAGAGCCATTCAATTTTTAGATCCACATTTGGTGGATTTAAAAATCACCATCCACCTCTTTCTCTCACTCTCCCATGAGCTCCCACCATAGGCCTCTCTAGAGAATTCCATAATTCTCCAGAGAGCTTCCCTTAGGTTTATAAAAAGACCCAATGGGTAGCCATTTGCACCCATTCACTTCCTTGGCATTCATTCCACTTAGGCTAGCCACTTCCATCTCCACTCCACCTCCACGAGTTGAGCACCACCATGGAGGCCACCATCTCCACGCCAGGAAGCTGGATCAGCTCCCCAACCTCTCTCCAAGGGCCGGCCTAAGCTCCATTGGCCGCCCCTCCTTCTCTCAGCCACTCAAAGGCCATCGGAGACCACCTTCGAATGCCCTTCCTTCTGCTAGATTAGTAGCTCAGCTTTTCATATATTTACTTCTTTTATTACTGCTTAGTAGCGTAGTCTTAACTTCTCCCCCAATGATGCATGCGAAATCCCCCCATTGATTCTTGTATGCAGTCATTCTCTGGTAGCTAGATTTCCGTTTCAAGCATTTATGTATAAGCTTTCATCTATAGTTCTGTTGCAAACAACTCTCTCACTGAATGAATAAAAAAAATGTTTTATATATATATATCTGTCTCCATGTTATGAAATCACAATGAGCATATTGATTGCTATCATATTTGCGTGATTCAAGTTGCCTGTCTTAATTGTCTATCCATTCTGCAACTAAGCATGTCGTACTTAAATATGTAATAATCACGAACCGATATGCAATTCTAAATAAAGTAGAGTTGGATAAGATTGATTTCAAAAGTAAAAGCAACGCCCCCTAGAGACGAACGACTAGAACTCAAAGTCTCGTTATTTTTACAAAATAATATCTTTGTTGGATCGTATTTCGCAACTATACTACGACGCTTTTATCAAAAATGCGAGCTACGATTTTTTACCCAACAAAATGACGCCGTTACCAGGGAGGCAATGCCATTTTTCTTGAGTTCGATCTTTTAATTTATCACTGACAAATCTTTTAATCAAACCGACCCCCAAATGCTCGAATCAATTCTCAAGTATAAGCTCATATGTATAAGGCATGGTTGTTTAGGGCGCCCGGCGCCTGTGAAGACTGCGCCACTAGAGAACAAAACAACATAAAGAGCAGTGCGCGCTCTTCAGCGCACGATGTGGCACTATTCGAGTGCCACATCTACACTGAACATGTGTGCGGCTGCTCGACAGAGGGGATTTTGGTCCTCAATTCGAGGGCCATAATTTATTTTAAAATAAAAATAAATTATAGGAAAATAAAGTATTTATATAATACTATACAATTGTACACTTGATTTGAAATTTTAATTATATTTACTATATAAATAAATTAACTAAAGTATACGATTTTTACATACTGATTTTGATGTTTAATTATTTAATTACTTATAAATTAGCTAATATATGGTCTAATTGACCTTATACAGAGTTAACATACATGTATAAGTATTTTATAAACATTTTTATTGAATTTTACGGGTTTAATTTCTATTCCATTTACATTTAAATAGCAGATTTGAACTGTTTTACTTATAAATTAAGTTTAAATAATACAATAAGATATAAACATACTTCAATTAGCTTAAATTACTTAAAGTACATTAGTCTAAGTATACAGATTCAGTTAACTTAATTCTAACTCTAAATTACTAATTTATCTAATTTAATCTAATAACTTAGCCATTAACTTAATTAATTCATTATTTATTATGTATAAAGAATTAAATTAAGGTACAAGGTTTTAGTTGTTTATAATCTACATATACATATGTATATACAGTGTTATAGCTTAATACTGTTATTTACACTGTCTATTGATTTATTTAGTCTAATAGTACATATAAGTTAGTTTAATCAATAAATAGTTATATAATTAATATATATATAGTATAATCTAACTTAAATATCCAAATTACAGTGTACAATATATACGTAAGTTATTTGTATAGTTTATATACATATGCTACTTATTTACATATATAACTTAATATAAAGCTCATATTTACAAGAGTATACTTTATATACAAAGTACTTTTTTTTTTAGGTATTTTTGGAGTTTTTCACTTTTTACGATTTTTATACATATTATAGAGATAAAAGATGAGAAGGGAAGAAGTAGATGAGGAGAAAAAGGTGTTTGTGATGTTTGTTAGCTATAACTTTTATTATTGAGTTTCATGGTATAGAAATCTATCGACTGGCAAATTCTACCAAGTCGAGGGTTTTGCATACCATGTAACTTGGTATGTGGTTAAAGAACTTTCTGATCTTCGATCAGACAGTTTTATTTTAATTTTTTAGAATTTTTTTCTGATTTTTATTGAATTTCAAATCTCATCCATCGTAAGCCTTTCAAAAGGTTTCTAAAGGGTCCTAAAGGCTTAAGATGGATCTTGAAAGATCTAAAAAGGCATTGACCGCCTTATTTGCAGTCAGAGTGACATCTGACAGGGATTCAACCCATTTTAGCATACTAATCATTTTCTTTTCATTTAGTTAATGTGTTTAGACAGTTAGGTGAAATGAAGTAGCTGACAAACAATAGGAAAGGAAAACAACAAGCATTCACAGAATTGAAATTCAATTTCTTATAAAGGAAGGCTTGTATACAAGAAATGCAATACAACTACATGTCAGCTATTTGATTAAAAATTTCTTATACAGGGTTTTTAGATCAAAAATTCATGCTGCACATTAAGACATCAGACAGCACCAGCAGCAAGAACAATAAACACCAACCCAGCAGCAAATCAGACTTCACTCCAGACGGCTTACTGCAGCTGCAGTAAGTCCATCTGGAATGAAATCAGACTTATGGAAAAGAGAGGAATGAAGCTGCAAGTGCAGCAACTTACTGTGGGTCTGGGATCAAAATTAGAAATTCAAACTCAGAAATTCCCTAAACCCCAACTGACAAGGGTTACATTTATCAAAAAATACTCAATATTTCAATTCCAAAGCACAAATCCTTGTCAAGAAAATTCTCATTGAATCCAATCGGCAAAAACACTGATCTAACTCTTCCTAATGCTATAGACAGCATGTAGAGAGAGTAGAATTAGACAACTGAAATCCATAATACAAATCCCAGATTCTGGAACCATAAGGAGTATTGAGAACTCCTTAGGTTAAAAAAAATTATCAGTGCTCTCAACAAACCACAAACTCATGAATACAAGATAGACTTCAAATCACCACAGTGATTTTCCTTAGTTCTATCATGCATTCAATGCATTAAAGTCCTTAAGAAAACTTAAATCAGATTATGGCTCTTCTGATATGAATTCCTACATCAGAATCATCTTAGATTCCTTGCCACACAATGAATGAAGATCAGAATTCCTCAGTTTGTCAGATTAAGACAGTCAAAACCCAATTAAAACCCAATTAAGTAAAAATCCTTGAAATTTGAATCAAAAAAAAATCCAACACACTGAACATTTTCAAGCTCAGATAAGGGGCTTTTGTGAACAAAAATGAGGCGAATGGGAAGCCCCTAATGTGCTTTTTGACACCAATTTCAGATCTGAGGTTAAAAACCATTTAGATTTGAAATTGGGTCTGAATGAATGGGTGAATTTGCGAGAAACAAGTCATGGAAATCAGAAGCGATTATGAAAACATGGAGAGGGAGAAAATTCGTAATTATGGACTGTGTGAATTCTTTTTGAGGTCACCTAAAGACGTAGAAATCCAAAATCCGTTTTAATTGTCGGTCAACGAGTCTATCACATTCACAATAAGATGCTTAGAACTTAGAGTTCTCATCAAATCTTGGGTGAGTTGAATGGCCGTAGAAAGCCACTCTTTAACCCTAAAACTTGAAAATCCAAAAAAAAATTAGAAAAGAGGAAAAAGAGAAAAATAAATTTTTCTTTGAATAAGGCGAGGGCTTGAGGCGATCTGCATTTTGGCTGATACTCAGGCACTGTTGTGTCTTTAAAAGTTCAGATCCTAAGTAGACAATTTCTTAATGATTGAAAAATAACTCATGCCCAAATAATCTAACCTAATCT
This sequence comes from Thalassia testudinum, assembly GCA_037157565.1. Lineage (NCBI taxonomy): Eukaryota > Viridiplantae > Streptophyta > Magnoliopsida > Alismatales > Hydrocharitaceae > Thalassia > Thalassia testudinum. Next base: position 22,498,706 of record JAZHRO010000013.1, read on the forward strand.
TTTTATAGATAGCATATAGTTTTTGGTAGGGACTAGCAAAAGATAGGCATGGGTGTATGATGTAAAAATGTTTACACTACTTAAGATACCTATTTATGCATGTTCTTAAGCATAGGATTGCATTGCATGCTATAAATATTGCATAACATGCATCATCTTGCATTTAAAGTAGTTTGAATAAAATGGAGGTTAATTGTCTCCTTTTATGTGCTTGGACAGGGCAAACTTTTTATTGGGGTCCTGGATCAAAGATCCAATCATACGGATGTGATCAGGGCGACGATTGGAGTTCAACAACTCCAAGATCGCCTTAAACAGGCATCTGTAGCATCTGATAGTGACCGAGGAACCCTAGAAGATCAAGGGCCAAGATGGTGTAAATCCACACTTCAAACGACAAATTTGACCGCACGGATGGATTTGGATCGACGCAAAAATTGAGTCAATCCGACACCTGTGGCACCATCTACAACATCCAGAAGATGGACGGCCAAAATGACGCCACGTGGCGCCATCTCGACCACCTAAACGCCCGCACACAACCGCTGAAGCTCCCGCATCCGCCCCTCCCCACCGTTGGATCAAGATCTAATGGTTGTGGATGCAGCGCCTTGAAATCGACCGCACGACCATTTGGGCGAGGCAACGCAGTGGTCCAGCGCCTTAATGCGAAGTGCGGACGTGAGTTCGAGCCACAGCGAGCAGGCGAAGGGCACGGGCGAGCGTCGGATATTGATCGGGTGGCCGTCCGCACTCAATAACATCGACGCGCTATCGCACGCCTGCACCTCACGTGGTATCGCACGCGGGCGGGCGCGCGTTGAGGAGCGAGGGAGGCCCATCTTAAGCCGTCCGATCTCACGATCGGACGACTGAGATTCGTTGAACGTGTGGCTAACATTAGGCATGTGCAAATGAGCAGGCGCGCGCAAGAAACACCCACTACGCCCACGTTGGGGCTTTAGTGACGGTTTTATCCATCACTAAAGACCCCTTATTTAATGTTTGAAAGATGTAATATCCAATTTGCCCCCACTCCTTGCAACTATAAAAGGAGACCCCCTCCACACGAAATTCTCATCCCTTCCTTCTCTTCAAAGCTCTCCAAAGCTCAAGAGAAACTTGTCCCTCACCCGGGATGCTTCTCGCGAGATAAAGTCTAATTTTCGTCCCCCTTCGGAAGTGGATCCCACGACGACGACGACGTGCTGCCCCATTCCCGTTCTTCCACTTCGTCCTCCTTCGTCCTGCTCCGTCCTCCTTTGTCCAGGCGTCATCTCGTCCGGCTCGTCCTCCAAGCGACCGTCGAAGAGGATATCTCTCTCCGCATTCTTTTTGCTGCTTTTTAGAGTAGATTTACCGCTTTCTAGTGTAATCATTTTCCCACTTTCTAATCGTAATATTTAGTATAATGAACAATCCCTTTTGATATTGAATTACTTGTTTATTTTACATCTCGTTTTGATTTCTGTTTGTAATATTCTCTCTCTCTCTTACTCTCTCTCTCTCTTCTATTTATTATAAATAGTTAGATAGTTTTAAATTGAATTACTTCGTGACAAATAAAAGCAAACACATAGTTTTTAAATCAAACGTCTGCGTCCCTATGTTCGACCTGGAATTTTCATTTCGATATAAATTTTATTTGTTGAACACGAGTTCTTCACTTTCAAACTACAACGACAGGTTTTCCAAAACCAAACAGGTTAGTGTAACAATTCGTACATTCAACAGGGACCTAAATGAAAAAGAAATTAAGGGCCTAAAAATGCATAAAAGGACTCGATTCAAATGATTTTTAAGGACTAGAATGTAAACTGAGGCATTTTAAGTTAAATTTAATTTAATTCTTTTCCAACTTTTTTATGTAATTATAAATTAGATAAGTATTATATAAATGCCTTGAATATACATTTTTGACCCATTTAGCTTTATTTATTTTAATTAATTAAGTTACTTAAGTTATTACATACTTAGTGTTAAATATTTATAATGTTAAATTAAATAATAATTAGTTAACTAAATGTTTATAATTCGAGTCCAAATTATTATTTAAATTATTAATAATATTAATTGACATTTAACTTAGTATTATTAACTTATTTTATGGTCCTTTAATATATTATCCATTATATTATAATTAAACCCTAAATAGACATATTCCTAGCTAATTAACTAGGGAAACTAATTAATTAGGGATATTTAAGAGCTATGATGAGTCTCTCATCAGCAACAACTTAGCCTTGCAGGCTACCCTCCTATATATCAGCGAGGTACCCCACGTAGTCGAAGTTGTAAGGCCTCCAGAAGGCTATTCATGGGGAATAGCCAGTTGAACTCAACTGCCTAGGTAGACGCTGCACCTGTTCCTAGCAGTAAGCCTTGCCCCACTTCTGCTCGGGCAGATGCACTCCCACGAGAGGAGCTCCTAGCAGCAGCAGCCCCTGCTCCTCCTTCGCAGAGTCGCAGAGGGAATAAAGCAGCACGGGAGAAGCACTAAGCCTCTGTAAAGGAGCAAATCTTCCCTCGGGCTCCAAGCGGCACCCCCGCGGCCCAGTGTTCAGCGAGTTCTCCACACTGGCCCAGAAGGAGAGGCGCAGCTACATCTCTCTTCCAACGAAAGCACTGTCGGATTCAAAGATAAGGAGAGCCTGCCCTGCCCCCCTCTCGGTTCTCCCCTTGCTTCCTCTTGAACTCCTCAAGAGTAGGAGGACCGCTTCTTCTCGCCTCACCACATAGGCCTCCCCCACTGTTTATCGCGCTCGATCGGGTTTTAAAAGATAACACGTTGTAATATAGCCGACAAAGTGTTCAAACAAATAGAGAATTTTATTACTCGAAAACCGAAGTATCCGAGGTCGAACACAGGGAGCAATCTCAGTACTTTTAAAACTAAGGAATACAACTTTTAAATGAAAAATAATTGATTCACAGAGAGATTTAAAAAAAATAGTTGCTAAGAGAGAGAACAAAATTGGACGTCTGATTTCTTTATCAGACGTCTTAAATGTAGTCTTCTTGTTTGGCCTTCTTTCTTGGTCTTTGCTTTCTCTGCAGTCTTACTTCTCTCTTCTGCCTTCTTCTTCTTCTTCGTAGGTTCTTCTTCTTCTTTTCTTCTGATCTATAGGGCTTCTTCTTCCTTGGTCTTCTTCCTGCCTTTGCTTCTTTTCTCTTCCGTCTTCTTCTTGTTTTTGTCTACAGTCCTTCTTTTCTTCCTTGGCTAAGTTTCTTCTCTTCTTCACTCAGCCTACCTGCACAGAGAGGTGGAAGCAAAACCTACCCTGCCCCTCTACCCGCACGTCTCTCTCTCTCTGAAATTCACTCAAGGACACTCTCCCAGAGCCACGGGTAATTGGGTCAGATTTCGCACCCGGGACCAGGCGCACCGGCGAGTGGGTGATGCGCGAGGTGTGCTCAGATTGGGTTGGGTCGGAGCCCACCAAATCCGCGAGGTGAAACTGCGGACGAGGCGAGCGTTAGGTGAGGGACCTCACCCCTGTGTGTTCGAAGGCAACGAGAAGATAACACAAATTCACTTTATATCATACCTGCGCTTCATATTTCACCGATGTGGGACTATTAGTCCTGCCCTGCTCTCGCGAGCGCCCGCAGAAGACTCTTCGTGCAATTGCCAAGGCTGCGAGCTTCGCTGCGCTCCTTGCTGGACTAGATGTCTTCGCACTGCTCGCCCGAGTCCGCTGCACCTAAACGCTGGAGGTCCTGAGCCTTGGAGCTGCTCCGAAGCTGCTTCAACCGTCAATGGCGGCAGGGGCTGGAATACTGCCAAACACAAAACAAGCCTCTTGGTTTAATCAGCTGGGGACCTTCACCGTGGCACGGCGAAGGTGGAGCACGGTGCTGCAGGTCGTGGGACGGCCTAGGCGTGCGTGCCTAAGTCGTCCTGTGACCGGAGATGTGGGTGTGTTCGGGGGAGCGTTGTGTGGGTGTAGAGCGGCAGTGGGTGGGCGGAGGATGTTCCTTGTGGTGAGGCGGAGCCTCTGAGTTGGTCAGCGAGTCGTGCGGAAGTGTGGAGCGACGGGAGCGATTCGTCGGAGGTTGGCCCGAGGGATGGAAGATGGCGGTGGTCAGGCGTGGTCGAGGGGTAATTAAATGAAATGTATGGGGGAATAGAGAGAGGGGAAGAAGGGGAATGTATCTGGAGTGTTCTGGAAGGGAGAGAGGCAGCGGAGTGGACGGCGCGTAGCTGCCGTCGTTGGAGAAGAAGAACCCTGAGGAAGGGAGCGGCGACGAGGACGAGGTCAGGGGAACGCGCGCTTGGTATGGCGCGACGCGGGAGGAAGAGACAAAGTGGACTCTGCTGTTGGTATGGCAACAGAGCGACGAGAAGGAGGGGAGGAGGTCGCCGAAGCTTGCGGGTTCCTTGGCCGGAGATGGAAGAGAAGAAAATTTGGGGGAATCTCCGCTAAGACAAGTCTGAATTTGAGCGGCCGGACTTGAGGATTCTTTTATAGGTGCTGGCCGAACTTTCTAGTGTGTGGAGGACGCGCAATCATCTCCGATGGCTCGCCGGAGAAGGAAAGTGGGTGGATACCCAAATCTCTCGTGCGTTCGCACGAGAGATTGGGATCAAATCAGAGATCATGGCAGGCCTCAGATGGGAGGGAATTCCTCAGAGAATCTCGCTTCCATTTCTGGGAGCGAATCTCTGAGGAATCAGAGAGTATTCCCTCTCTAATACCAGTCGAAGAAAGATTCTACCCCAATAATGGTGGAAGGACCTGATTGTAAGGTTGGCGGGGAAGTTAGGGGGCTCTCTATGATGATTTTCAAAAGATAGGGACCAAATTGTTATTTGGGTGTACTAAATTGCAAAGTAGGTCAAGATGACCTCCCCTTAGGTCCAAATTTTGGTATAAACCTAATATTGACCTAAGGAATCCAATGGTAAAGTTGGATTTTAGGTTTGACCACGTTTGACTGGATATTTTGCGTAAAAACCCAAATTAGGTTAATTGACAAGCTAGGACCCTAATCTAGGTCAAACTGGGTTCCAAAGGCCAAATTAAGTGTTCTAAACCCTAGGGGATATTTTTCCATGATTTTTAGAGGGCTTACTTGATTTTTATTCTGACCGAAACGTTGTTAATTTAAGCAGGTCTATTTTAGGGTTACCAAATGTCATTTAATTCTTAAATTGCACATAAACCCATTTCTGAATGACTCAACCCACTTTTTATCTTATTTAGACCTTTTGACCTATGTTTGCCTCTGAGAAATCCCGTTTATGTACTGTAATGGTAAAATTACAGTTTTAACCTTTATTTCATGTTTTCTTCTCAAAGCACTTATTCCTTCATTTAGGCCTTTTTCTAGGTTATGTAGGAGCTTTTATCTTCTTTATTGGGTCAAAATGAGCTATTTATGACTCATGATGAGGCTCTCATCACCCACACAAGATGGGCACCCGACCGAGAGAGGCTACCGCAGCACCCCATACTGCTCGGCGAAGAAAACCCCAAGAAGCCTACGCTAGAAAAGAAGGCAAAATGAGCACGTAGAGGGGACTCCAAGCTACAACAGACATATCCAAAGATAAGAACCCTTACCTCAACCCGTGCATTGAATGGGGGCATGACAAGGGGCTCACCGCCGTCCGAAGAGCCGCACATAATCGTCCTTTGGATGCTCCATCGAACACGTAGAGGTTCGGCGACAGAACTTTATCAAAGGAATAAACAAGTCACAAATGTTCTTTCCTGTGACTATTAAGTCTCCCAACCAAGGTGAAAGAGGGTGTGAGGCCATGAAACATGCCCCCTCACAAGCCTCTATTTATAGCCCCACCACACGGACTCCCGAGGGCAGTAATGTCTTTCCACCCCCCGTGGATCGCCGGTTCCCAAAGAACTAAATACCCCATGATACAGCATTGATTCCGCGACAGCTTGATTGCACTCATAAGACCGCCAGTCAAAGACCCCGTGCGATATTACACAACAGTTATTTGAAAAGCCTCTTACACCTTTTTAGAAAGGCACGATGTTGCAGGCCATGCCTTCTCAAGGCAATAACAGTTAATGCCAGCCTCAACATCTCAATTAGGCAAAATGCCGCCTCCTAAGGCCGGCACAGGGCGGGGTTGATATGCCCCATGCCTAAATTTTGCCGCCTCCCAAGGCTAGCATCGGCTTGGGCTAATACGCCCCACTCCTAAACAGTGCTTCTTCCTAAGGTTGGCATGAGGTTGGGCTGATGCCCCCTACGCCCAAAGTCTACTGCCTCCCAAGGCCAGCATCGACTCAGGCTAATATGCCCCATGCCTAAACAGTGCCGCCTCATAAAGCTGGCACAGGCTCGAGATGATATGCCCCACACCCCAATTCTGCCGCTTCCCAAGGTCGATGTTGGCCTGAGCTAATACGCCCTAGTCCCAAATAGTGCCACCTCCTAAGGTCGGCACAGGCTCGGGTTGATGCGCCCCACGCCCAAAGTTTGTCGCCTCACTAGGCCGACATCGGCTCGGGCTAATACGCCCCATGCCCAAATAGTGTCACCTCCTAAGGCTGGCACGAGCTCAAGCTGATGTGCCCCACGCCCAAGGTTCGCCGCCTCCCAAGGCCGACGTTGGCTCGAGCTAATATCTCCACGCCCCAATTCTGCCGCCTCCCAAGGCTAGTGTCGGCTCAGGCTAATACGCCCCACGCCCAAATAGTGTCGCCTCTTAAGGTTGAGACGAACTCAAGCTCATATGCCCCTAACAAGGGACCTCTTCCAACCAACCAGAAGCAGGTGAAGGCCATCTAACTCCTCAATCATCAATGTTCCCCCCACAGCAATACAGCCGAAAGAACACTTGGGGGCATCACCTACGGTGGAGTTTTGGCCACTCTCATTACTCTGTTAGCAGTTCACACTAGCTAGGGAGTGGGGCCATATGATGACGGGAAAAAAATGCCCTCGGATCCAAAACTCCACACATGACCTGATAGAGGATCCGACTACTTGGATACAGGGTATACAGGCGAAACCAGCGCCTCGTCCCGCCTAAGACCAGCCGGATCCCAATCAGCACCAGCCCAGCCTACCAAAAGATTTAGCGCAACAAAGAGAAAATATGAGATAAGATGGCCCTAACCTCCTCTGCCTTGACAACATACAAGTAGCATGGCAATAGGGGTACTAGGGGCCATCGAGTGTAGATCCCCCCTCCCCCCCGTGTTATAAATAGAGGGAAGGGCTGTGTTAACGTGACGAAATAGAGTTTAAAATGAAGCGTTGTAATATAGTCGAAATCGCTTTAAAAATAAATATAATTTTTTATTACTCGAATAAGTTCTAAGGTCGAGCACAGGGAGCAAGATGGAATTCAGAAATCAAGATCATAATTTAAAGTAAAAGAATTTGCAATAATAACAATATCAATGTGCAAAAAGATGGGAGTAAAATGGTGATTTAGATCACCAAATACTCCTACAATATCAACTAAGGAACTCAATGTATATGTATGAAATGAAAGCTCAAATCTGTCATCTGATTTGAAAATTAGACGACTTAAAGTTCTCTGCTTTGTGCTGCTTCTTCTTCTACTACTCTTTCTTACTCTGATTCTTCCTTTCTTCTGCAGCCTAGTCCTCTTCAGACCTTCCTCTTCTTATTTCTCTGCTTCCTCAGCTATGACCTTCTCTTCCTCTCCAAGCCTTCTTCTTCTCTGGCCCTTCAGCTCAGGCCTTCTCTTCTTCTTCTTCTTCTTCTTCTTCTTCTTCTTCTTCTTCTGCCTTTAGCTCTACGATCCTATTCTTCTTCTCTCCTTCCTTCTCTGGCTTTCCTCTTCTGAATCTAGCTAAGTGTTAGTCAAAGTTCCCTGTAGCAAAACCCTCCCCCTACCCGTGCAACTCTCCTCTCTCTCTCTCTTAGGATCCGCTCTCCCAGAGCCACAGGGTATCCGAGTTATCGGATTCAGGCGCGTACCCAGGTCAAGGCTCACCAGCGTGCAGTGGTGAGCAAGGAGTGCAAGTCGGGTTATCAGGTTTAGACCAGGTCTATGGGTACATGTCGCGGTCAAGGCCGAGTGAGCGGGTGAGAGGGACCTCACCCTGTGAACAGAGGCGAACAAATCCATTCACAAACTAAATTTATTCGGGCGCACAACTTCAGCACTTTCCTATGTGGGACTATCCGCGCCCTTCTTCTTCGCGTGTCCACAGCAAGGGGTCTCCTTCGCAGTTGCAACAGCAGCTGGGTAGAGGTGCCCAATTGACTGCCTGGTTGCATGTGCGAGGTATTTCTGCATGACATGGGGTTTTAACCTGGGACAGGGGCACCTAGAGCGAGCTTCAAGCAAGCTCGAAGCCTGCTCGTCAATGGTGGACAGAGAGTACTCCTGAAATCAACAAAACAACCTTTCGGCCACGTCAGAACTCTCAGGGAGGGTCTCCGGAGCACGATGAATGTGATGGTGGTGGTGGTGTGGCATCTCGTGGTCTATGAGTGTGTACCGGGGTCGAACTACGTGCGTGTGAGTGGGTGTGTTTGAGGGTGCGTGTGAGTGAGTGGAATGATGAATAAAGAGAGGGAAAATGATCAGGGAGGTGTAGTGAATGTTTTGAGGTGGTTGGCGAGAGTTTTGTTGTCTATGGAGGTGGAATGGTCTCGCCGGAGGGGATGGTTGGAGATGGAGGAGATGGAGTTGCGGAGAGGCGTCGGTGGTTGGATTTGGAAAAACAAGAGAGGAGAAGAAAGTTGGGGAGATAAGGAACTTAGCAAGGACGTAAGTGGACGAAGTGGGGCAGAGATGGCGTTGGACGTGGTGTTGCCATCGTTGGAGACGAAAGCAGTTCTAGTGAGGGAGAAACGGCACGGACGAACGGGAACGGGCGTCTACCGATATGGCGAGACACGGAGAAGAATAGGGAGGATAAATCCACCGTAGGTATGGCGGATGGACAACGAGAAGAGGTAGAAAAGGTCGCCGAACGTCGAGGAACCTTTGACCGTGAAAGAGAGAGGAACTTGAGAGGGATCTCAGCCGATTTCGAGCGTGAGGATATCGGTGAGCTCTGAGGGCCCTTATAAGGGGTTCTAGGGGGCGGTTAGAGCTTGGGAAGCAAGCTTCCCAAGCTTGGAAGGTCGTCGGATTTGGGAGTTTCATGAGACCCAAATCTCTCATGCGTTCACATGAGAAATTGGGAAAGATTCAGAGCACATGGACAGGTTCAGATTGAAGATAATTTCTCAACAAATCTCCCTTCCAATTTTGGAAGGGATTCGCTAAGAAATCAACAAGAAATCTCCTGTCAAAGATCGCCGGAGTAGGTTTCCTCTATGATAATGGTGGAAGGACCTAATTGTGAAGACGACGAGGAAGTTAGGGGGCTGAACGCAAGAATTTTTGAAAGTTGGGGGTATAAATGTAATCAAACAGGATCATTTTGCAAACTAGGTCAACACAAGCTCACCTTGGGTTCAAATTTTGGTACAAACCTAATTTGGACCTAAGGAATCCAATGGTGAAGTTGGATTTTGGTTTTGACCATGTTTGACTAGGTAATTTATGTAAAAACCTAAATAGGGCAAATATCTGTCTGAGACTCTATTTTGGGTCAAGATGGGTTCTGCAAATTGAAGATACAAAATCCTACAGAATATTTTTCTATGATTTTTAGAGGATTTAGGTGAATTTTATCCTGACCAAAACCCTGGTTAATTAAGTGGGTATGTTTTTAGGGTTTCAAAAGTCATTTAATTCTCAAAACATATGCAAACCCTTTTCTATCCGATCTAACAAACTTGTTATCCTATTAAGACCATTTGACCTTTATTCAGCCCCTGAGAAAATCCGTGGTTATACTGCATTCATGATGTGATGGTAAAATTGTAGCTTTAACCCTAGTTTCCTGTTTTTCCCTTAGAATGATTATGCAGTGAAATATGACCCTCTAGAAGTTATGTAGGAGCATTTATTGACTTAATTGGGTCAAAATGAGCTATTTATGGCTCGTGATGGTATTTCCATTAGGCCCGCAATGGAAGGGACCCTCCTCCCCAAGAGAAGGGGTGAAATCATGTAATACCATGTGTCCTTAAAGTTCTAGTGCATAGTTGGGAGCACTATTGATGAGCGGCTCATCATGGCTTTTAATTACTCCTAATTAACTAGTTTTCCTAGTTGATTAGTTAGGAATATGTATATATAAGGGTTAATTATGTAATAAGAGACAAATCAATAAAGGACCTTACAATAAGTTTAAAATGATAAATTAAAAGTTAATTAATATTATTAATAATGTAATTAATAAATGGACTCGAAATACCATTAATTAATTACCTAATTAATATCTTATTTAACTTAAGTATAACTTAAGACCTAAGTCTTAAATAACTTAAGTAAGTTAACAAGTAAATAAATACAAATAAATGGGTCAAAAATGTGAATACAAGGATTTAGTATAATATTTAGCTAATTTATAATTATATAGAAAAAGTTGGAAAAGAATTAAAATAAAATTAACTTAAATGGCCTTTGTTTGCATTTTGGTCCCTATATTTTGATTACATTCGAGCCCTTTAATTTCACCTAGGTCCTTATCTTTCCTTGCATATAAGTCCCTACGAACACCTTCTTCTTCTTTCCTTCTTCACGTACTTCGACGGCTAACGATCGACAATGCGTTTACCTCATGATCACCGTCCATCTGACGCCATTCCACCCTTGCCAAGCTCTTGGAGCTTGTGCTCACCGCCATCTCTAGATCCCACGGTCTGGATGCCCCTGAAATCCTAATTAGGGTTCAAGGTTAACTTCACCGATGTCGGAGATGACGCCGGTGGTTACCTTGAACCTAGACTGGTGAACGCGACTCCCCTATAGTTTTTATTATTTCGTCGTAGTATAGTATAGAGAAGTGGTTACCAATTTAATACAATTTGTTACTCGGAAAAAGAGTTCCCGAGGTCGAACTCACGGAGCAAACTGTATTCTAGAGATACAAAGCTTCTATTACAAAAGTGAAAAGAGAGAGAGAGAGAGATTTATTTTGTTGGCTTTTTCTTCTTCTCTCTTCTTTCTCGTCGTTGTCTTCTTCTCTTCTCTTCTTTTGGGTTCTTCAGTCTTCTTCCTTCTGTTCTTCTTATTCCTCTTCTATTCTTCTTCTTTCTTTCTTCTTCAGAGCTTCTTCTTCTCTTTCTCTTTTTCTTCTCTGCGGCAGTGGTGATCCTCCTCTTCTTTTTTCTTTCTTTCTTTTCTTTCCTTGCTTGAGGTTATGCCTTCTTTCTTTCGTTTCTTCTTCCAAGCTTCTTCTTTTCTTCCTGCAGGCCGTCGTCTGATTTTTCAATCAGACGACTTAAGTAGCTTTTGCTACAATGCGTCTTCTTTCCTTCTTCTCTCTGTGGTTCTCTTCTTCTTCTTCTTCTCGCAGTCCTTCTTCTTCTTCCTCTGCGGTCTGCCTTCTCTTCTTCTTCTCCTGTGCCTGCACACTCGCAGTTTGGTCAGAGGACAAAAACCTACTCTACCCTCCCTCGCGTCTCTCTCTCTCAGAATTCACTCGTAGGATAGCTCTCCCAGAGCTGCCGGGTATTCGGGTACGGGTCGCGCCCGGGTCCAAGCCCACCGGCGTGCGGTGGTGGGCGAGGAGTGCAGGTCGGGTAAACGGGTCGGGCCAGGTCCGCGGGGGGTGGTCGCGAACAAGGCCGGGTCGAGCGGGTGAGAGGGACCTCACCCCGTGGTCAGGAGGCGAAGAGACTAAGGCACTTTTTGCCTTTATGCGAGCGCGCGGCCTCGAAATCCCACGATGTGGGACTATCTTCTGCTGTCTTCGCGTGCGCCCGCAGGACGACTCCACCTCGCCCTCTCATCAGCTGCAGCCGATGTCTGGGCCAACTGAAGAGGCAGAAGCCTTTGCGGACTTCGCCCCAACCTGCAGCACCTGGGAATCTGGGGCTGCAGGGCCTGGAGCTCGCCTCGAAGCTGCTTAAGTTGTCGCTAATGGCAACTGGAGCAGCGAACCTGTTAGACAGGAATACGGCCCTTCGACCCAATCAAACACGCGGGGGACCTTCACCGTGGCAAGGCGTAGGTGGTGCGGGGTGTGGCAGGTCGTGGGTCGGCGTCTGGTGGCAGGGCTAGGTCGGACTGTAGCCGCGAGAATGGGTTTGTTCGGTGGAGTGCGGTGGAGGTGAGGAGTGGCAGTGAAGGGGCGGAAACGGTTCAGTGGGACGAGGCAGAGGTTTTGGGTCAGTCGGCGAGTCGTATGGAGTGGCGGAATGATGGGAGCGACTCGTCGGAGGTGGGTCGGAGGCGTGGAAGATGATGGTGGTCGGGTCGGTCGAGGGTTTGATTGAGCAAATTAAAATAGGGAAAAGAAAGAGGGGAGGAAGAGAAGTAACTGTTACCTACTTGCAGGGACGAAGGGGGAGGAGCAGGGCGGCAGTCATGTCGACTGTCGCCAGAGAAGAAGGTACCCAGTGGGGGCGGACGGCGGCGACGACGGGGCTGAAGCAGCGCGTGCGGGTATTGCGCGACGCAGAGGAGAATCAGGAAGAAGTCTCTGCCATTGGTTTTGTGGCAGAGCGAAGAGGAAATGAAAGGGAGCTCGCCGGAGCTCGCTAGGTGTCTGCCGGAGTGGGAAGAGAAGAAAGTTGTGGGTGGTTCTCCGTCAGAATCGAGTTGTTGAATGCGGCAGACGGTGGCGGTTTTTATAGAGGCGAAATCAGAGAAGAGGGCAGAGGGAGACGACGTGCCTCCCTCGCCAGAGGATGGCCGGTTTGCGACCCATACCTTCCGTGCATTCGCACGGAAGGTGTGGGCGAAGGCAGAGATCGTGGAGGTGTCCCTGCGACAGCAGACGTCGCAGGGAACACCCCGTTCAACTGGCAGGGGGTCGCCCTCACCCTGCGCGGCGCCATGCCTCGCCGGAGCATGGCACTACTCAGGGTTTTGCAGGGAGGACCCAAATGCAAAAAATGATGAAGAATTAGGGGCCAAAATGCGAGGGTTTCAAAAGTTGAGGGTCAAAAAGTAATAGATGAGGACCAAAATGCAAAGTCGGTCAAAAAGGTCTCTTCTTAGGCTCAAGTTTTTATGCATGACTATATGGGACCTAAGGATGCTAATGGTGAATTTTATTTCTAGGTCATACCTTATTTGACCGGCCAATTTACGTAAAAATTCAAATTAAATCATTAATTAGGCATGGTTCTCAATGTAGGTCAAAATGGGTTCCTAAGGCCAAATTGAAGGTTCTAAACCCTAGAGATTATTTTTCTATGAATTTTAGAGGGTTTAGTAGATTTTTTCTTTGCCTCGAACCTCGTGAATTAAAGTGGATTTGTTTTAGGGTTACAGATTGTCTTTTAATTCCTTGGAGTTGCTGTAGCCCTTATCAGATCAGATCATCCCACTTTTCTTCTTATTAGGTTAGTTTGACCTATGTTTGGACCCTGAGTTACCCTGTTTGCAGATTGTGCTGGTAAAATTGCATTTTTACCCCTTATGACTTGTTTTCTTCTTAAACTCAGAATTCTCTGAGTTAAGCCTTTCCTTGAGTTATGTAGGAGCTTTTATTCTTTGTATTAGGTCAAAATGAGATAGTTATGCTCATGATGAGGTTCTCATCATACCCCCATGCCTAGCTTTTGCTAGTCCCTTAGCAAAAAAAAACTTAAGTTTTCAACCTTTGTTCTAGACCATGAAGTTCTTAATAGCTTCAGATAAGTGCTTTTTCATTTGAGCTTAAATTAGGTTAGAATGTTGACCATAGTACCAATCAAGATCCAGATCTGTCTACCCTCAACCTCAGTCCTTAGCAAAGGTTTTTAAGGCCAACAAGAACTAACCTAAGGTCTATTGGACTTTGTGGTTAAAGCACCCGTGCTTGAAATAATTTTAGCCCTGGCTCAATTCGCAGTGCATTTTTGTAAGAGAGAGAGATAGAAAATTTTTCTGTTTGGAGAGTTTGTTTCTCCCTTTTTCTTTTTAATTCTAGCTTAGGATTGGCTTTTCAACACGGTCTGTATCAGATTCCTTGCTCCCATCATCAATCCTCAAGGGTTCCTGGCAATCGACGCTTCGAGATAGGACCGCCCATGGCAACCCCCGGAACCCTGGCTATTGAGATTTCGAGATAATCCCATCCATGGTGTTCCGTGGCCGAATCCAGACCCTGGCAATTGACACTTCGTGATAATGCCATCCATGGAATCTGAACCAGCAGAGTGCTTACATGCCCCCAGTAGGATATGTAAATATCCTAAGAGACAAGCACCGAGGAGATGATATTTTGTTACGCATCTTCGAGGGGATTTCCCGCCTCTCCGCGTTGGGAACTCGTCCAAATCAACTTGTGTTGATCGACCGCTCCTACTCTAGGTGTACTTTTTAGAATTTTGCGACGCTTCTGCGTGATTTTGATTTTTACGCTTACTGAACCAGGCTGTGTGTGAGGTTAGGGTGCTTAGGTTACTAAGTCCCGTAGGCCAAAAGTTAGTTAATGAGGTCAAATACTCCCTAATCCTTAGACCTAATACTTCAGCTTTTCATTTTCCTCAACCTCTTGAGGAGTGTCCAGATCTTAATGGGTACTAAAAGTCTATCCAAGAATGCCTAAGGTTTGCGTTCTTACTAATCCCATTGTGCACTTTTCAGTTCTTTTCTTGAATGGGGTCTAGAACTTAGGTTAATTCCTTAGTTTCTTACTAATGACTACTTTTTTCTCATAATTTTGTGCTCCTTTTTCATTTTGTTTCTTTTTCTCCTCCCACAAAATTTCCTTCTCCTTTAATTCTTTTTCGAAAAAAATTTTTAATTTTTATGATGTTTTTGGCATATGTAAATTTTTTGTTTGAAACCTTTTCTTACAAGTTTTGCACTATCATACCCCCCCATGCCTAAGATTTGCAATGTCCTCATTGTAACCTAGGGGGTTTTTATTCAACTTAGTACATACATTAGGACAGATGTTTTGATGAGTGAATGGGTCAGGATGATTGTTGCGGATGATTTCTAATCTCAGATGCAAGCATCTGAGGTGGAGTCGGATGTCCTAAAGGGTGAACCTTAAGTGCAAAAAGGTGCCAGAAAATGTTTCAGGTTCTTAAAGAGAATGACGGGCTGCCTCTCGTTGAGCGCTAAATTTGGTGCCTTCAGCCAAGCGGGAAATGCGATGGAGAGGGGATGGTCAAATCAGCAGAATTTTGTAAGACAAGAACCTTGATTAAGAGCCTGGTTGGTCCAACCAGATGCTTGTTCAGATCGACAGGCTGATGATGCAGCCCAAACCCAATCAATCTGGTGGGTTGATAAATGAAGATCAAAAGGTGTGGAACCCACCATATACTATGAAGCTCAAATGGGTGTGGAAGTGTGAATGCAGGGTTTGGCTTAGTTGAATCAGCCTGGTCAGAGTAGGGACCCGTAGAATAATCAGTGATTGACGCAGGAACCCTACAGGGGTGATCAGAGAGTGATGGAGCATGATATGTAGTCTGATAAGTGTTCCAAACCCGATGTGGAAATGCAATCGGCTCGGTGAGAGGTGATCTGAATAGAAATTGAGTCCGGTTGCAGGTCGGGGTTGGGAAGAGGTTTTGATCCGTTCTGTGTGTGTGGACGAGGTGGCAATCGTGTATGAGGGCTCTTCTAGAAAGGAATGACAGGTGGTTTTCTGTAGAGAGTCCTCTGGGTAGCTATCAAATGCCTGAAGAGTGTCTGTAGGATGAAGGAAATCTGAACTGAGAAAAGATTTGAATTCTGTGTTGCAATCACTCTTGGCATTTTCTGTTTTTGGTTCCTGAGGATCAAAAAGGAATGATTCTGTGTTACCAGTGATCTCGGGAATCAGGACCTCAGAGTCGGAGTCAGAGTCATGTGGACTGAGGTCGTAGATGGGCCTGGTGTGTTCAGGAAGAAGAGTCTCTCCACAATTATAGTCAGATCTGAAGTTGTCGGAGAGTTTGTGAAAATTGAGTTCTAAATGAGATTCTTGATCATGAATTCCACCGTAGCATAAATCATCAGATGTGGAATCAGCGGCCTGACTGGGTTCTAGCCTATATGTCAATTCTGGGCTCAAAAAGGTGTTATGTCTAGGCTCAAGCTCGAAGCTAGTAGGATAGACCCCATTAAAACCCTGCTCATTCAACTCCTCAGTTTCTGTATCATAAATTGGCATGTTTTCTGAAAAATTGATCAGATTTCCTGAGGATGTTGGAGAGGGATATTCATCAAATAGAGGCCCGGAATCATATTCTGTAAAAAATTGATCTTTCTCATATGAGGCCTCATAATCTTCCCAATAAGTTTCAGATCTAGGTTCTAAGTTTAGGATGTGGGTAGAATTGCAAGAACCTAAGTCCGAATAACCTTCGAGGGCCACCTTATCAAAATAAGGGGCGGAATTTATACCCTCAAAAGGTTCAGTTCTGATCTCATTATTGCAGGAGTTTTGGAATTCTAGGCTTGGCAATTCATGGTCTAAGTTTGGCTCAATATTGTGTTCTCCTGCAATATCCCAACCTAATTCAATGTTGTCTTCTATCTGGGTTGGGATTCCACAACCACTTTGTGCCTCAGTCCCGAGATCTGGGAAACTGGATTGTTCCTTAATACTGTTCCAAAATGGTTCATCCTCTATTTCTGGTATATACGGGTATTTCTGGTTGATAATTTGTTCTAGTGATCGCATCATTTCTACCTGTTTTATCAGGTCATCTTGGTGTTGTTCCCAAAGTACAGGATTTGTCAAGCATTGAAGGTATTCAGATTGGTGTAATTTTTCTATCTTAATGTATCATGTCATGAGCATATCTCGGGTTGATCCTTTTGAAATTTCTGCCAACAAAATTTGGGCACAGTTTATGATGCAAGCTATGGTTGTTGGGACATCAACCTGAATGTTTTCTATCGGTGTTGAGGGTTTATATTTGATTTGATAGAATTCAAAGGCATCCTCAATTATCTTATCTTTCATGGATCTCTGATATTCAGGTTTTCTGAATGGTAGTGGCTGCATCTTTGAATCAAGTGGTGGAATCAAGATATAGAGTCGAAGTTTGAATCAACATGGAAGAAGGGGACTTTGTTCAAAATCAGGAGAAAAGGGGCTACGTGAATGATTGGTTGCACAAACAAGGGCAGCGAGGCTCGGCCTCGGGGAGGGAGGGAAATAAATTTCTGAAGGAGGTTTCAAGGACCTCCTGCCAAATACTGAAGGACTGGATGAGATAAGCAGGTGCTGGACCCAATCGAGACACCCAAAAATTGTTGGGTGACTATAGAGGTGCGGGGCAGATGGACCCCTTGATCAGAACGATCGTCCACCTGAGAATTACCTGAGCAGCCAAAGAGGGAGAGTCCCGCGAAGACCCCTACACGGTAGAGCGTCCCCACGGGTTACAGGGTTTCCCCCACCTGACCTCTCTTGTCACTGCGGTTCCAGGTAAACCAGAATGGGGATCTTGACCTCTTAAGTCTACCAATTTTAGTTTAAGATTAGGGTGCTTAAGGTTTCACTTGAACTCTTAGGTATTTTGAGTGAGAAAGTGACCTAATTTTAAGGTTGGTTGACCCAAGGGGTCAACTTCACCTATTGATTCCTTTGAGAACTTATTAGGTCTTGTCTTTCAGGATTCAAGTGTTTAGAGAGCCAATTGCTTAGGGTTTCTCTGAATAGGTATTTTCAAACAAGGTTTAGGCACACCTCTTTTTGGGATTTTCTCAATTCTTGATTAAGGGGTGTGTCTCTAAAAACCCTAGCTTTTCAATCCTATGTTGACTTTACTTGGTCCAGTTAACTCCTTCTTTGGTAATTAGGGCTCAGGCAAGAAGGTGTTAGCCCTTAATTACCTTAACAGTGTGTGCAGGAATGGTGGGTTGAAATTTGAAAACATGCAGCTTTGATGGTTTACTAAGTATTGAAGACAGGTTGTACCTATATTGCTTGTTCTTTCTTTTTCTACCTCTTTAGAGTTGAGAGTAAAATAAAAAAATTACCTGTCCTTGGAGCGGCTGCTTCTTGATTTTCTTGTACCTGCACTCAAGAGAGAAAAGATTAGCAATTGTTTAAAAGAATTTCAAAGCTTCTAGAATAGCCGTTGCTCCCCCGGCAACGGCGCCAAAAACTGGTGAACGCGACTCCCCTATAGTTTTTATTATTTCGTCGTAGTATAGTATAGAGAAGTGGTTACCAATTTAAATACAATTTGTTACTTGAAAAAAGAGTTTCCGAGGTCGAACTCAGGGAGCAAACTGTATTCTAGAGATACAAAGTTTCTATTACAAAAGTGAAAAGAGAGAGAGAGAGATTTATTTTGTTGGCTTTTTCTTCTTCTCTCTTCTTTCTCGTCGTTGTCTTCTTCTCTTCTCTTCTTTTGGGTTCTTCAGTCTTCTTCCTTCTGTTCTTCTTATTCCTCTTCTATTCTTCTTCTTTCTTTCTTCTTCAGAGCTTCTTCTTCTCTTTCTCTTTTTCTTCTCTGCGGCAGTGGTGATCCTCCTCTTCTTTTTTCTTTCTTTCTTTTCTTTCCTTGCTTGAGGTTATGCCTTCTTTCTTTCGTTTCTTCTTCCAAGCTTCTTCTTTTCTTCCTGCAGGCCGTCGTCTGATTTTTCAATCAGACGACTTAAGTAGCTTTTGCTACAGTGCGTCTTCTTTCCTTCTTCTCTCTGTGGTTCTCTTCTTCTTCTTCTTCTCGCAGTCCTTCTTCTTCTTCCTCTGCGATCTGCCTTCTCTTCTTCTTCTCCTGTGCCTGCACACTCGCAGTTTGGTCAGAGGGCAAAAACCTACTCTACCCTCCCCCGCGTCTCTCTCTCTCAGAATTCACTCGTAGGATAGCTCTCCCAGAGCTGTCGGGTATTCGGGTACGGGTCGCGCCCGGGTCCAAGCCCACCGGCGTGCGGTGGTGGGCGAGGAGTGCAGGTCGGGTAAACGGGTCGGGCCAGGTCCGCGGGGGGTGGTCGCGAACGAGGCCGGGTCGAGCGGGTGAGAGGGACCTCACCCCGTGGTCAGGAGGCGAAGAGACTAAGGCACTTTTTGCCTTTATGCGAGCGCGCGGCCTCGAAATCCCACGATGTGGGACTATCTTCTGCTGTCTTCGCGTGCGCCCGCAGGATGACTCCACCTCGCCCTCTGATCAGCTGCAGCCGATGTCTGGGCCAACTGAAGAGGCAGAAGCCTTTGCGGACTTCGCCCCAACCTGCAGCACCTGGGAATCTGGGGCTGCAGGGCCTGGAGCTCGCCTCGAAGCTGCTTCAGTCATCGCTAATGGCGGCTGGAGCAGCGAACCTGTTAGACAGGAATACGGCCCTTCGGCCTAATCAAACACGGGGGGGACCTTCGCCGTGGTAAGGCGAAGGTGGTGCGGGGTGTGGCAGGTCGTGGGTCGGCGTCTGGTGGCGGGGCTAGGTCGGACTGTAGCCGCGAGAATGGGTTTGTTCGGTGTAGTATGGTGGAGGTGAGGAGTGGCAGTGAAGGGGCGGAAACGGTTCAGTGGGACGAGGCGGAGGTTTTGGGTCGGTCGGCTAGTCGTATGGAGTGGCGGAATGATGGGAGCGACTCGCCGGAGGTGGGCCGGAGGCGTGGAAGATGATGGTGGTCGGGTCGGTCGAGGGTTTGATCGAGCAAATTTAAATAGGGAAAAGAAAGAGGGGAGGAAGAGAAGTAACTGTTACCTACTTGCAGGGACGAAGGGGGAGGAGCAGGGCGGCAATCGTGTCGACTGTCGCCGGAGAAGAAGGTACCCAGTGGGGGCGGACGGAGGCGACGACGGGGCTGAAGCAGCGCGCGCGGGTATTGCGCGACGCAGAGGAGAATCAGGAAGAAGTCTCTGCCATTGGTTTTGTGGCAGAGCGAAGAGGAAATGAAAGGGAGCTCGCCGGAGCTCGCTGGGTGTCTGCCGGAGTGGGAAGAGAAGAAAGTTGTGGGTGGTTCTCCGTCAGAATCGAGCTGTTGAATGCGGCAGACGGTGGCGGTTTTTATAGAGGCAAAATCAGAGAGGAGGGCAGAGGGAGACGACGTGCCTCCCTCGCCGGAGGATGGCCGGTTTGTGACCCATACCTTCCGCGCGTTCGCACGGAAGGTGTGGGCGAAGGCAGAAATCGTGGAGGTGTCCCTACGACAGTAGACGTCACAGGGAACACCCCGTTCAACTGGCAGGGGGTCGCCCTCACCCTGCGCGGCGCCATGCCTCGCCGGAGCATGGCGCTGCTCAGGGTTTTGCAGGGAGGACCCAAATGCAAAAAATGATGAAGAATTAGGGGCCAAAATGCGAGGGTTTCAAAAGTTGAGGGTCAAAAAGTAATAGATGAGGACCAAAATGCAAAGTCGGTCAAAAAGGTCTCTTCTTAGGCTCAAGTTTTTATGCATGACTAAATGGGACCTAAGGATTCTAATGGTGAATTTTATTTCTAGGTCATACCTTATTTGACCGGCCAATTTACGTAAAAATTCAAATTAAATCATTAATTAGGCATGGTTCTCAATGTAGGTCAAAATGGGTTCCTAAGGCCAAATTGAAGGTTCTAAACCCTAGAGATTATTTTTCTACGAATTTTAGAGGGTTTAGTAGATTTTTTCTTTGCCTCGAACCTCGTGAATTAAAGTGGATTTGTTTTAGGGTTACAGATTGTCTTTTAATTCCTTGGAGTTGCTGTAGCCCTTATCAGATCAGATCACCCCACTTTTCTTCTTATTAGGTTAGTTTGACCTATGTTTGGACCCTGAGTTACCCTGTTTGCAGATTGTGATGGTAAAATTGCATTTTTACCCCTTATGACTTGTTTTCTTCTTAAACTCAGAATTCTCTGAGTTAAGCCTTTCCTTGAGTTATGTAGGAGCTTTTATTCTTTGTATTAGGTCAAAATGAGCTATTTATGGCTCATGATGAGGTTCTCATCATAGACCTATTGGTGTCCAGATACACCTACCTTCACAGCCGCCAAAACCTATAAATAGACCTCGACCCCTCCGATCTCAAGGGTTGATCCCCTATCCTTCTTCCCCAACTGCAATCGATGATAGGCTATTCTTCTGTCTACCTCCGACGACTTCTCATCCTCCCATCGGAGCTCCTCCACGCGAGGGACTCGCCTTTCTCACCTCCTCTTCCTCTCCGGATGGCTGTGATAGAGCCAAGGAGCGCCACTTCCCCCTATCACCATTTTCAACTTCTCGCCGGAGCTCTATCCTCTACCCCTTGATTTCATCCTCTGTTACGCACCTTTCGACGGAGATTCTTCCCCCTCTTTTCGTCCAGGTAACCGTAGATTACTTAGTGTAATTAGCTTAGTTAGATTAATTTAGTTTGACTTCAGTACTTCCTTCCTCAGCTCCGACGAGGCCAAGTCCGGCCTCGCTAGGCCTTCGTTCGCATTTCCAAAATTATTTCACTCTCCTTATCTCTCCATGATCCATTTCCACCTTCTTCCACTCACAGATACCACCTAAATCGCCAAAACCACATCACCGTCACCGGCGACCTCCACTGTCCATGGTGGAGGTCTCCGAGGCCATTTCACACTCAATCAGGGTCTATCATCATCAGACCATTGCCTTAGGACCTTAATTAACCTCAGATCCATCCTAATTACTCACCTATTCGCCTAATTTCAGTCATACTCACCTAGATACCTCACTGTCCATGGTGAGGTATCCAGAACCTAATCCACCTTCAATTAAGGTTCTTCATCACTTCCATAACACCTAAGGAACCTTGCCAACCACTTAATTTCTCCTTAAGAGCCTCCTATTAGAAATGCCTAAATTCCACCTTCACTCTGAGCTCGCTGTCAATAGCGGCTCAAAGATGAGTTAATCACCTAAATAATTAGTCCATTAATATCACCTCGCCATACAGAACTCTTCTCCTCACTCAATTGAGTGAGAGGAAGCATTCTGAGTTCTGTCGAACTCAGAATGCTCAATCCTTGAATTCCTTGAACAATCTTGTGTTATGATCATTCTTTAAGCCAATTGGGGAGATCTTAGGATCTGTCTAGGTCCTAGGAATCTCCACGGGTCAATAATGGCCTCAATTACTGTGTTATTCATCTCTATGTATCAAAATTGGACTCATCGGAGCTCCGGCGAGCTCCAGCAAGTCCAAATTGATCTTCAGCCCATAGAACTCTGTGCAGAGCTCCAGAATGACTCCTTATGACCTAAGGATTATGTATCGATTGTCAATTTGATGTTTTGGTGCTTGGAGCTCGACCTAGGCTTTTGTCTTCTCCAACTCCGGTAGAGTTGGAGAGACGTCTTCGTTAGGATTTAATTCAATCTAAGAGGTCTAGAAGCATAAGTGAAGCATGATGATGTCATTCCTGTTGGTTGTTTATTCAAAGAAGATGTAGTTTGTTCTGTCGAATACACTCTATTAGGATCTCAGGCGACGAGGCCTGAAACCCTAGAATTCTTGACTAAAATTACTTTTTGAGACTTTAAATCAATTCCTGAGGTTAAATAGAACTGAACTAGGGTCTTAATTAGGATAGAGAAGCTCTAATTCTAAAAGTCAACTCTGAGGTAATCTTGGTCAACTACAAAGCTGATTTGAGGTATTCTTGATCAATTCTTCTGTTTAATGAACTGATATATTCGCTGGGATGATTTAGAGGTTGATAGAGTTTATTGGAAGGTGTTTTATTTAGGATTAAGGGCAAGCTATGTTACTATCTAGTTTGGGTTCTCTAGAACCCAATACTGAGTTCTTCGAGTTTTTGGCGAGATTTGGATGCCAAATTCGCCCAGATTGAATCATTACTCCTTGAAAAGATTGTTTAAATCTTTTCCAGGGATCCTTAGCTCTCTGTCGAGATGATCAGAGATCAAAATGGAGCTCTGAAGCTCATGAGCTTCTTCCTCTTCCTGAAGCCATACAGAGTTCCCTTTCTTCACCATTAGATGCGGAATCATCTACTGAAGATGGTTCAGACCTCACTTGGAGGTCAGACATTATCCTGCAGGTCAAAAGACCTGAGCTTGTTTTCTACAAGCCATTAGGGTCATGTAAACCTTCCACCTTGGCCCTTCAAATCGAAGGGCCAGATCTGACTCGAACACCAAATTGGTGTTACATATTTGTAGAGCATCCAAATGGCTCTCGATTGAGCCTTTGTTCGATCGAAATCACCCAGTAGGTCGACCGAAATCATCGACTGAAGTTCGGCCTGGAGTGGACATATTTAGTCCCACATCGGGAACTATTGAAGCACCGCACTGGTATTATGAAAAAGTGTTACAGCCTTACCGGTCGTCAGCACAAGGCGCAAAATGAATTGAGCTTGAGTGCGGGTGCGTGCGTTGCACGTGCCTGCGCATGCGTGTGTGCACGCCTGTGAGAGTGGGCCCGAGTGGGCATGTGTGGGCCTGGGAGGCCGGAGATTATGCTTAAGCTTGAATTGGAAATAAAACACCTAATCAAAACTAGGCTTAGACCAAGTAGGGTCTGGTCCCACCCTCTAAAGGGGTGCTGTGTATCCTCGACCGGTCTAAGCTGCCAATTATAAAAACCAAATTTTTGTTTGGTTAAGTGTGAACATATATGCACAATACTAAAGGAAATTTAGAAGAGAGAAAACCTAAAGAGAAAGCTAAGTAAAGAGAATAGAGAGGGTTTGGAAGAGGAAGAAAAAGAAGAAGAAAGGAAAAAGAAGAATAAAGGAAAAGAAAGAGAGAGAGAGAGAGAGAGTAACGACAGAGAAGTAAAGAAAAGAAGAGAGGGCTAAAGATTAAGAAGAAAAGAGTCTCTTGTTGTCCTCTAATCTTTTATTTTTGTGTTTTTATTGCAATAAAATATCTCCTTTTAATATTTTGAGCTTAATTGATGTAATAAGGCATTTGTATTCACTTGTATAACTTTTTCTTGTCTTAATCTTTTGTAATAAGTTGCAATAGGTATAATAAACATGTTTACTTGATTCTTAATGAAAAATCTCATGTGTAAATATGTTCCTTCTTAATGGAATGTTGCATGCTTTTATTTGAATATCTCTTATGCAAGATTCATGTACTTAAAGTAATTTAATTATAATCTAATTGATTAAATAATTAGTAATTTATCCCTAGGAATTAATGGTGAATTAAGATTAAGTTATGCCTCCCAATGAACGACCTGGACTCAACCAGTTAAAAAGAATTTAAAATCTAAAATGTTAAGTTAACTTGACTCTACACTACACAACTAACATTAATTCAAGTTAACCTAAGTTACTTTCTCATGCGATTAATTAAGTCTAAATAACTTAATTAACTGTGTTGAGGAATTAAACGATCAACTATCCTCCCCCTCAGATGTACACCCAATGTGGTGGAATTGGGTCACCAAGTTCCTATTCTCCTCTGTGTATGCTTGTTGATCGCCGTTCTACTCCCTTATGCAACGAATGATATTAACTAAGTCGTGCCTCCTACGCTAACAAATCCTTTAGTGGTCCTCCGAGGCCCATCACCCTCTAATATTGAGGATTCACAAGCTCAAATGTAAGAATCCATTCCAATAGTATAACTCAAAACATAGATATCACGTTTACAACTGATGTGCAATATTAATGTGTGACATTGTTCTTGCAGGTTATTAACACCTTCCAAACAATCTTGGTTGAATAAGTTAGATGTAATGGGAATCCGTTGAAGGTACATCCACTGTTTGTAGGTATCTATCAAGCATTGGATGTAAATGACGAGAAAAGATATGAAACAATCATGCTTTTTCATGGAGATCATATCAAGACCTTGAACATCATATCAGTGCCAATGTTGACACGGTCACATTGGTATCCTGTTGTCATCAATGTACATTACGATGTTGCAATGAGATACGACTCTTTGCGTCGTCTACAAGGATTACAACAACAAAAAAAGTTTGCACATGAAGTGGTAAGATATTCATATAATAGTACATATATATTGGATACATACATTGAGATGTTAATTTCACGAGCATTCCCATATAATTAAGAGATTTCAATTCATTAGGCTGTGTAGGTTCTGACGGAGAGTGATGAGATTTGCATAATAAAAATAAAATAGAGTGGAAGAATAATAAACAATCTCACAAAAAAGCAATCACACAAGTACACAAAGTATTTTTAGATGGAAACCTAAATCCGGGTAAAAACCACCACCTAAGCCTCTCGACTTAGGATTTCCCAATCGACCTAGTCGATCAAATCCACTAACATATTGCTTCAACAAGGGTAGTACAACCTCATACAACCACGCTATTTTATACCTAAGGATAGCGTAACCTCAAAACCCCTCATATTCACAAAGAGTATTTTGTCTCGCGAGAGAGACAGAAATTCGCAAGGTGAATACCCAACAAAGATAATATAACAATATCCTATAGAGCCTCAAACTAAATGTCTTAAACTTAGCTTCTATAGGAAACGAGTACTTCCCTAAGATGGAAGTGAAGTGCGTAGTTGATCGGTGCTCTAGGATGAAGATTGTGTAGACGGGAGAGCAATGGCACTTCTAGCACTTGGAACTTCTCTTTCAAAGACACAATATGACTGGAAGTGGTATTCTTAGGTGTGTTTGACAAAGGAAGAGTGCCCCTCTATTTCTAGAGGCCCTAAGAAGGGTTTAGAAGGCCTTGGAGGGCTTTTAAACCCGTTGGGAGGAGATCCAAGGCAAAACAGGCCGAAATCAAAGTCATCAATGATTCTGACAAGGTTATCAGACATCTGGTTCTAAGGTCAGACATCTGGGCCATCGTCTGATCTAGGAATTGGTCGTCTAATCTAGAAGGGTAAAAGATCTGGACTGCGTTTGATCAAGATGGACGTCTAAAGAGGTGTTTTAAGACGTATGAGAATCTAATCAGACATATAATACTAAGATGGTTTCCTTCTTGTTTTCACAAGATCGAACCAAGGTTTTAGTGTGAAGTTGCATAAACGACAGATGGGACATCTAAAAAAAGGCCTAGACATCTGGAAACACAAATCACTGCAGGAATGGATTTCCCGAGGCTCAAATGGCTATTAGGTCTGACAAGAAGTAATTAAGGTCAGATCTTAGCCTAACGTCTATTTATCAGACGTTTGGGATGCTTTACGGATGTCTGAAAGTAAATGTAAATCAAATTAAGAGTTAATCCTCTAAGGTAAGCCAACGGTCCTCTGGTTGGATGTCTAGAAAGGTCAACAGACGTCTTCTAAGATGTCTGGACTAAGGGCTGGACGTATGATCAAACAGTCAGATGTCTTAAAGTCTAAGATCAGGCATCTGATGTCCAAATTGGACGTCTAATCAGGCTGTCTGATGCCTACTTTGATTTTCTAAGTTTTCTAAGAGTTTGTCTAAGTATCCTAGGGTTGACCATGTGATCTTAGGACTATGATATGATACTTTGGGGCTCTTTAACAATCATCTAAGAAATAAAAAACATAACAACAAGAACAAAAAACATAGAACACCACACCTTCCGCTCGCCTTCTCCGATGTCGTCACACCACTACACACCTCCTCACAAACACCACCATCACCTTTGCTAGCACTTGGTGAAGCTCAGGAGCATTTTAACAAGGGCTTTTGAGCCTGTATTCATCATTTCAGGTCTCCGCCAGACATCATGAAGTCGTCGTCATCAACCACCTCCGCTAACTACAATCCGTTGACCAACTTCACCGCTACCACGACCTGGAGTTGCAGTTAGATCGCGTGAAGCCTCCTGGACTGCTAATTTGAGGAAAGAAGTAGATCGGATGCTTCAATTGGAGAGAAGCACTCGGTTGCATCGCTCGAAGAAGACGAGGGCACATTTAGTGCCACATCGTGAGTAGAGGAGCTACCAACCGCACATAAATTATTTTCCTGTCTGCATCTCTTCGCCCAATATATGAGGGGTCGGGTCTCCCATGCATGCGCTCACCCACACATTTTCACTCCTCACCTGCAACCACTGCCCACGGGTCTAGACCCTATCTGAATCCGATTACTCGCCTAAACCTATCCTTGGTTTTGAGAGAAGAGGAGAGGAGAATTCTTGAGGAAGAGAGGGGAGGGTTTTGCTTCAGGATCTGTCCTATTGCGTTGAAATGCGTGCATGATTGCTCTATACTTAGGCATTTCTGAGGTTGTGTTGTGCCTTACTGGAGGCCTTGTGCCTTGTGTTGCTAAGGGTTGGTGATGTTTAAGGCATTTGGCGTGGGTGCCCAACGTCTGATCTAATAATGTGGGATTATTTGAGGCATTTGCTCTGTGGCTATTGCCGAGATTTGGTTGGCTTATTTGAGAAATATGATTACATTGAACATATGCTTAAATGTGGGATATAATTGGTGATCTAAATCACCATTTTTAGGATTTTCTATTCTTTCTATCTCACTGATCTGTTGAGATACAATTTAAGCTAATATTGCATATATTTTTTATTATTGATTCTTATTAAATATCTTCATTATTGTGCTCATTATTTATGAATGTGATTAGTACGTGAATTCCAAATTGCTCCTTATGAACGACCTCGGACTCACATCGATTTCAAGTTTTATAAATTTAAATGTTGTAGCATTTTTGTCGATTATACAACGCACATCTCTTAAATTGACACAAAACGCTAACAACAATTACATATCAAACAAAATATGCTAGCGCACTAATTATTTGCCCACAATCCATCTAGCAAGTCACATAATGCTATGGTCATGATACATGTCAAAGATTTCTTGCATCTTCCTACAAAAATCTTTTTTCTCATTTCAAAGGTCTTCACCAGTGCACTCCTTGTAATGCACTCTCTCATAAAGTTCTTCAACCTGTCCCTCGAGCTTGCGATTCTCCCCCTCCAATATTTTTATGTAATCCCCTAAGAACCATAAGATATCCCTTAGCTGAGATGATTGCAAGGTCGAACCTGTACTTGGTATGACAGTAGATGACCAAATGCTTTCCCTTACATCACATTTCCCATCCTCAATTTCCTGTAAGCAACTCTTTTGATCATTAACTCTAATTTTCAAAAATTGAGAAAAAGTAAGGGACGTACCATTCCAACCTTCGCACACTCGTGGTGAACTCGGTGTATTAGATGGCTACCCACTCCGTACAGCCATGCTCGTCAATGTTCAATTTACAAACCATCTTGCACTTGCAATAGACACTTATTCCTTTCATTATAGCTTTTGACCCTTCACTTACATTTCGTTAATCCATATCTATGCAAGGAAATTTTCTTTTGTCAACAATCATATAATTTTATAGGAAAACTTTCTTAACAGTCATAATTCTACCCTACCATGTACATGCGTAATGTTTTACCTATCAGCACATACAATAAATACACATCTCCTTTGGAACTACAAAACATCTTATCCTTTTTCTCTATAAACATGCCCTTCATAAAAAAGACTTCGCATGCATATCCATATAGACATCTTCTAATTGAAAATGCTTCTTCAACCACCTACTATTACTCTTAATCATGTGCATGCTACCTCCATTTTTTTACACGTCAATCTTTTCTAATTCCATGATACTACGTAGTAACTTTCCTTCATTCTCAATCAATTGTCTTCAACTTGACAACCCACATTTACTTCCACAAATGGCCAATACTACATATTTTGACACATTACTTTTCTACAATTTCATGCACATACCCCCTAAGTTAAATATTTGCATAGAGCCTCCTCTATGTATGTATATAAGACTAACTTCACAGAACTGTGCTTCCCTCACGTGCTCAATCACATGTTTTTGCTGATCAAATCTTCCAAATCCTACTCGTAATAGCTCATCCTAACTTGTCATGTCACACATGTCATTCCATGCATCAAATCGATGCACATCCACCTAAAAACACAACCCCCAACATTTGCATATAAATACCCATATGTGACCTATTTCCTTATTTCTTTCACTTTCTTATCCTTTCCCTCATGTCCATTACCCCTAAAGCCTCACACATAAATTAAAATTTGATTACAGAACGTGATATTCCTACTACGGTAAGCATGTCACTACATATTCTCCTTTCTCGTCAACTACACTATAAATCTTGTAAGGACATTCACATTTAACCCAATCCAACACATTCAAAACATTGAATCTTCTTACTCATTCGTAACAAATCCATTACATTCACGAAAAAAGAAGGAAAACACACTTTAAGCAAACTTACCTAAGATCAACTTCTTATCACATTCATCCATAAACAATTGTTATATGTTTTCAACAACATTTTTAAGAACATGTTCACTACAGATCAACGCACACTCCAGCCATTAACAATGTAAAATATGTACCGACAAACACCCAACCAGAAAAACAAGGCATGTTCAGATGTATTCAACTGCTACACTTGCAAAACATAAATCCTTCTATCCTGTTCAAATAGGAAACCCGTTCCAATTGTGGGATTGTCAATTTTCACCATTCAAGAGAAAAATCCAACCCAATAACAAAATCACAATATAAAATGGGTAGCATATTATCACCATTCATAAAAGAAATCGGGCCTAAACTATTCCAACCAATAAACATGTTCAAAAAAAATTCAATGAAATGGGTACCATATTACCCCGAGTCGTAAAACAAATTGGAACTGAACTGGTAGAACTTACAAACATGTCAAAAAAGAACTCCTTTAAGAAGCATCGACAAACTAAAACCACCCGTTTTTATTTTCAAACAAAGCTTTCCAAAAACACATACGTAATACGGTTTACCTTTTTAGTGCCTTCTTCGATCCTTGCTCACACCCTTTCCTCTTTCGTTCCTCCTCCCAACTTAGCAGGTCCTCCTCTTCGACTGTTCCTTTACACAGAGGACAACCAACTGTGTTATCAGGATTTGTAATAAACGATCGTAACCCAAAAATACAAACTCACTATTATACCTTTGAACTTCTCCAAGGCGATCGGTCTGAGTCCGATGCACACCTCCAATGACTTTGATTGACTTGTGCAACAACACAAACAACAACATATTCACCATCACTGCATCTGCGAACACGAAACAACCAACAGATGCGAGCATACTTTACCTTCCCTCACATACGACACAAATGGTGGTCCTCAACCTTTGGTGTGGTCTTTATCCTCTCCAACCCACCACTGAAAGGACGCCAACTTTGAACGACGAAAAGCCATTAAAAGTTATCACGTATCTTTTCATCCCAGGGAGGAGAGAGGGAGCCGGTAAAGGGTCGAGCATGGGGTTGTGAAGATCGATTCATTATCCCAATAGTCCTTTAATTTGAGTAAGTTGGGTATGTATCCATGTACAGCACCACTTCCGATAACCACTAGTCTTCGATAAATTAGAGACTAGAACCAACTTACACTATCACTTGAATTTCTTCAACGAAATTCAAAACGTTCATTTCTAGATTAAAAAAGGAAGTAAAGAACAGATATAACATCGTTTGGTTCCTTTAGCCCATAACTCGTAGGCCATAGCCCGTATTTGTGGCCTATGTAATAGTTTAATGGGCCCATGTATGACAACGCATAAGTGATGGCCGATAGTGGTGAATTATAGCTCCTTATCCCAGCAACGACTTATAAAATCAATAGATGTACACGTTATCATATATCGACTCATATGCGGTATTTCTTTTTGTGACAATAATGTGGTAATTAATACTACTCGATTTCCTTTCACTTGGATATCCCATTTTGAAATTCCCAAAAAAAAGTTGCAAGGTAGATTACGGACGGTCTTTAGCTTCCCTAGATTTCATATCACATTATGCATTAGTCATATAAAATCATCTTACATCCCTTGCCATTCACCTATTTCCAACATCATATGTTGTCGTTCTCTTTAACATGAAATGACATGCCTTTGTTTTGCCCTCGAAAAGGAAATTCTTCACGGTTAAGTGCATCCAAATTCCTCTGTTCGTGTTTAATTATCTTACAAAGCATTGTACCATCAATTATATATCCCCGTACAATTGGCCGTGTTCTTCGTCGATGCATTCTACTCAAGTTTAAACCAATTCGTCGAAAATTAATTGAACGGATTTAGATTCGTCGGTTCAAATTCTTGTCACTCGAGTCCTTATCCATGATGAATACAAATTAAGAAAGAAGTTGCGTAATCTGATGAAGACAGACCATTTTTTATGTGCATTTTATTTCTCCGCTTCATTGGTGATAGCATACATAAATAGTGAATATCTCTCTATAATAATTATTTTATGCGAAGCGAACTTGTGAAGTCGATGGAATTGGAATCCAAATTAATTTATCAAAGTCAAGATTCTCGACGAAAAGATGCCAACCACAGCTACAAGATTCTAAGCTGTCCCCACTCTTGCGCACAGGACCCCACATTACAAAGACTACATATCCGAGTCATATTCCACCCGGATCCGTCCTTATCCCCCTGCGGCAAAATGCACGTTAACTCCAAAACCAAGGGGTGCGTATCGATGAAGTATCTGAATTCTCTATTGGTTTTCTGCCTACTTCTGGCGTCCTTTATATAATTAAATGTATACCCTCAACAGCCTAAACAACGAAAGGTTAGTTGCTCTGTTACGTCGAAATATCCCCTCCGTTAATCCCCGTTAATCTGATGGTAATGGTTTGGTTAATCACAACTGATTGGTCTCGAATGTCGTCGAAGGCCATGAAAGAATTTATAAATTTAAAAATTATAATATAATTAGAAAAATATAAAAATTGACTGTCATTCACGCAACACATAAGAAATTATTTCATATTTGATGGATGGACGTATTTGGGGAGGATTTAATTCTTAATATTTACATTATTTTGGAATAATGGTAAGTTGAAGAATCTTTAGGTTGACCGTATTTCATGTCCCATTATATTATGGGATCTAATTTATAGAATATAAATACAGGAGGTTATATATTTGGAGATGTAACTACTACATTAATTAAGAATTATTGCATTAATTCATAATTTCTTGATGGTGTGTGCTTCTTTCCACTCCTACATAGGTCGAGTTCAAATAGATTTGGTTGGTTTGATCATAATCGATTAGAGTTATTTTGCGAGGATAATTTCTTTCTTCATCAATAACTAAGGTTGTATTTATTTATATATTCAAACTCTTCATACAGATCTAATTCGATCAAACGTAAAGGAAAAGATTAGTCCGTTCACATGCTTCTTGTCGTGTGTCTACCTCACCCTCCCTGCTGCCTTCAGTCATCCCCTTCGATTATTACTTCAATCATATGTTAAGGTTCGGTTAACGAATGTATGCATGCGTACATGTAGTTGTTTGTGTATGCATATTGGCCTCCCCACTTCGGATGGGTTCAGCTAACTTTCCGTGCGTCGTAGAATAACCAGGAAACAAAAGGGAGAAAGAAAGAAACGTGGAATTATCTTCTTCCAATCTTTGTCTCGAAGGTGAAAAGAGTATCAGGATGAATGACTTTCTTTCACGCCTAAAGAAAATTTTCCTTAACGAAGAGGAAATACATCTACGGAAGAATCCATAAAATGCCACAAAGGGGAGAGGGAAGACTTCCATGCCACGTCCAGAACTCTGAAGGACATTAACTTCCAAGTCCAAACTTGTGGGACTAAATCCAAAATTGGGAGGCCAAACCCAGAAGGGAAACAACACGATTGGAGAAATTTCTGATGACCACCCAGCACCAACGCCCAATGATGAACCACCATAATGGCTCGCACCAGAACAGAGACGGATGTTGCGTTACCTGAACGGGTGTTCAAAATTTGCTGTTGCTTCGGAAAGTGATGCAAAGAGAACAAAAGTGGACGGTCGAGGTTGTGAGCGGAGGAACGCGACTACCTTAACCCATCAGAACTCATTTCAATTCCCAACGCTTCTCACTCTTCAGACCTGCAGCTTCCAACGCTGTTCCTTCCTGGCCGCAATGTGATGAGTGTTATTGCTCTTTCCCGAGATGCTCCAACCGTGAATTCCTGGAAAGTGAGGTATGCAAAAGCGGCCAAGATCGTTTCAGAGGCTTTGCCACCCTCGTCAACGTCGGAGTCCCATCGTTTCACAACGCAGAAATCAAATCGAGGGAACATTCGTTAATCAAACTACGTTACCACCGGCGCATATCCATCGAGCCACCAACCGATCCATAGGCGCCTATCATTGTACAGAAACCAAGAAAGTAAAACCCCGCAGGTACATCCGTGATAACACGAATTTGTCACGAGTATACATGCAAATTCTTACGGATAACGCGACGGCACCGCACACTTGTCTGTCTCCTTCCCATCCACTTCCATGGCAATCTTCCCGCATACATGTGGCAGAGGGAGAGAGTGACAGACAGAGAGATATCCTCTTTCCCAAGATCTCCAAACATTATATCTCCCTCCAAAACCCACATACTCACACCCCCACACACGCGCGTGCGCGCAGAGAGAGAGTAGCACAGCAAAAAGAAAACACAGCACAGCGGGAGGGCCGACGACGACAATGGAAGGCACCTCCCCGCTCCTCCTCCTCCTCCTCCTCCTCACCGCCCCCACCCTCCTCCTTTTCCTCTCCTTCCCCTCCTCCCTCAAGAACCATCTCCTTCCATGCCCCTTCCGTACCCCATCTTGCACCACCACCTTACTCCACCAACCCACTACGCCCACCACCAACAACAAGAACAACAAGAAGCCCGACCCACTGACCTCCACCCCCACCCACCCACTCGACCCACTCACCCTCCAGGAGATTACCCTCGCCCGCTCCGCCATCCTCTCCACCCCGCCCTTCTCCTCCTCCCCTTCCTCCGTCTCCTTCCACTCCCTCACCCTCCTCGAGCCCCCCAAGCCCCTCCTCCTCTCCTGGCTCCCTGGTCAAACCTTACCCCGTCGCCTCGCCTCCGCCATCGTCCGCCTCCACTCCACCACCCACCTCCTCCGCGTCGACCTCTCCACGTCCTCCGTCACACCTCTCCCTTCCCCACTACCCCCCTCCGGCTTCCCCGTGATGACCGTCGAAGAGATGTCGGCCGCCACCCGCGCCCCCCTCTCCCACCCCTCCTTCAACCGCTCCGTCCTCTCCCGCGGCGTCCGCCTCTCCGACCTCGCCTGCATCCCCATCTCCTCCGGCTACTTCGGCCCCTCCTACGACCACCGCCGCGTCGTCAAGGTCCAGTGCTACACCGCCGAGGGCACCGCCAACTTCTACATGCGCCCCCTCGAGGGCCTCACCACCCTCGTTGACCTCGACACTCTCGAGGTCCTCCACGTTTTCGACGTCTCCCCTGACGTCCCCATCCCCAAGGCTACCGGTACCGACTACCGCTACTCCAAGCAGAAGACCAACCCCACCTCCTCCTCCCCTCCCAAGCTCAACCCCATCTCCCTCGAGCAACCCGCCGGCCCCAGCTTCACCATCGACGGCCACGTGGTCAGGTGGGACGGGTGGGAGTTCCACCTCAAGCCCGACCCCCGCACCGGCGTAGTCATCTCTCAGGCGAAGGTGACCGACCCGTCGACCGGAGAGAAGCGCAGCGTGCTCCACAAGGGGTTCGCGTCGGAGCTGTTCGTCCCCTACATGGACCCCACCGACGCTTGGTACTTCAAGACCTACATGGACGCCGGCGAGTACGGCTTCGGTCTCCAGGCCATGCCCCTCGTCCCCCTCAACGACTGCCCCCGCAACGCCCACTACATTGACGCCGTGTTCCCCGCTGGCGACGGCCGCCCCTACGTCAAGGAGAACATGATCTGCCTCTTCGAGAGCTACTCCGGCGACGTCGCCTGGCGCCACTCCGAGTGCCCCATCCTCGACCTCCCCGTACGTACACCACCCATATATATATCTTCTCATGGGTTGTCTATAGTAGAACCCTCAATCCAACATATGTGTATATATATGCCTGCTGCATTCATGCTGATCTGCAGGTGTCCCAGCTGATCTTTTAATTTTTCTGAGAATTTTGTATTTATATATAAATATCAAGACTTTTAACTTTAATGGATTTTCTTATGTTTCGCTCCTCAATCCTGGCTCGGCTTCTGATGCAGATAAGGGAGGCGAGGCCGAAGGTGACGCTGGTGGCGAGGATGGCGGCGTCGGTGGCGAACTACGACTACATAGTGGACTGGGAGTTCCAGACGGACGGGCTGGTGAGGGTGAAGGTGGGGTTGAGCGGGATCCTGATGGTGAAGGGGACGAGGTATGCGAACCAGGGGGAGATGCCGAGCGGGGAGGAGCTGTACGGTACGCTGCTGGCGGAGAACGTGGTGGGGGTGATCCACGACCACTACGTGGCGTTCCACCTGGACCTGGACGTGGACGGGAAGGAGAACTCCTTCGTGAAGGTGAGGATGGAGAGGGAGGCGGCGAGCGAGGGAACGCCGAGGACGAGCTACCTGAAGGCTACGAGGCACGTGGCAAGGAGGGAGGAGGACGCCAGGGTGAAGCTGAAGCTCTACGAGCCGTACGAGTTCCACGTGGTGAACCCCGGGAGGAGGACCGGCGTGGGGAACCCGGTGGGGTACAAGGTCGTGCCGGCGGGGACCGCCGCCAGCCTTCTCGACCACGACGACCCCCCGCAGAAGCGCGCCGCCTTCACCCACAACCAGGTCAGACTCGTAAATTTGCTTCGTCATCTTAGTCTGAGTTGGATTTTCGGTTTTAGGGGTTCGATTTTTGGAAAAGTATGTCCTTGCCTCGTTTGAATTACAATCGCTCATCACCCCCCTAAAAAGACAGAAAATAATAATAATAATAATAATTTATGGTTACCAAATGATTTCCATTGATTTTCGATTAAATCAAATAATAAACTAACATGACTAATTAGATGTCGTCAGCAAAGCAAAGTAGCTAAACTTACGAGAGTGCTGTGATAAATGAATCAATCGTCGGGATGTTCCAACGATCTGCACCGATTTCCCCATTTCTGCAAGGGGGGATCAGCCCTTTGAGCTTTTTCTTCTCCGTTTTTTTTTTTGTTTTTTTTATCCAAAATCCCGTTTGGACGAGTGAGAAAAATTGATCATCTTTCGGACACCAACTCTACAGGGATAGTGACTCGAGTCTCCTCTGCCAGGGGTTAGAAACCCTCGTAATTCGTCGATATCCTGGTAGACTAAGTATAAACCATCTGGTACTGTCGGAGCGCTGTCAATTTTCCTGACCTACGTGTTGTGACCACTTGACAGGAGTACAAACGACTCATCCATAAATAAATGCATTGCAGTAGTTGTATTTGGAAACTCAAGATGGGTGGGTGACACGGTGACGTGTATATATGGGACCTCCAATTTGACAAGGTGGAGCCAAGTTTTCTTGAATTGGTTCTAAGATGATGCAAGGATGAAAATCATCTTCGTTTTTTGGTTGTACTATTTTTAGAAATGGTACAGGTGTAACGACGTAAAAGTTTACATATTTTGTAATATAAAAAAATATAAATTATTTTATATCTATGTTAGAATCATTTAAAATTATTTTATATTAATATAAAATTACTATATAATCATTTTATATCGATACCAAAATATTTTGTATTGGTACATAATCTTCATTCGTCGGAAAACTTTACGTGATGCATTTTCTTCATATATTTTTTAAAAAGGTTTTTGAAAGATTTTCTTTTATTTTAGTTGAAAAAAATATTGTAGGAGCACCACGAGCTTTCACCCCCCATCTTCCAACAGTTGGAACCGGGTGCATGGGGGGTGGAAAACAGAGCTGCATGACGTAGGATATTTGGTGTGTAAGCCAAAGTTTAAAATGTGGAATTGATGTTAGTGTACTTTCTTATTTCGTTTTAAGGAAGGGTGAAAACCTACTTGTATTTATTTGAATATGCATTAACCTATGGTGTCAAATGCATTGGAAGGTGTGTCAAAAGATAACACACTATAGCAGGATTTTCTGAAACCGATGTTTGCAAACTCGAAGTTTTCTTTTGATAAGCTAAGTTTTGTGACACCAAGATAATTTGTGAAGTAAATGCGGATTAATCAGGGGATTGACTCGCCAATTAGGTAAATTAGCCGTTAAGGAATTCCCGTTATCTATAAGCTTTACACATTATACAACATTGTTCCACCCAAGCATCGTTGTAATTGAGCTGAGTTGACTAAGTCATACGATCAATCAATTTGGCGGGGTTGGTGTGAGAGCTTGAATGCTGATCATAACCATGTTATCGGATTTCGGATCCAGACATATATGTCCCAGTGGATAAGATTCTGTCCTTTCCTTTTTTTTTCTCCCAGATATGGGTGACGCCGTACAACGAGAGCGAGCAGTATGCCGGAGGGCTCTTTGCGTATCAGGGCAAAGGGGACGACACCTTGGCGGTGTGGTCAGAGAGGTTTGTAACTTGCATTCCTGCCCTTTACAATTGACTTAATGTGCATCATTCTGTCATCCTAATTGCTGCTTGGTGTTGGGACGAAAACCATTACGGTCTTTAATTGAGTGAAGGATTGCAATTATCCAAATCAGCCATCTAATTTTGAGAGGTAGGATATGAAATTAGTGGCCATTTTAATTGAGATTTGTCTTGATTAAATGGGGGTGCAGGAACCGGAACATAGAGAACACAGATATAGTGCTGTGGTACACGCTTGGTTTCCACCACATACCCTGCCAAGAGGACTATCCTATCATGCCGACGGTGTCGTCGTCCTTCGACCTGAAGCCCGTCAACTTCTTCGAGAGCAACCCGATACTCTCGGCGCCCCCTAACGAAGAGAAGGACCTCCCCACCTGCGCTGCCTCGTCTTAGTTGAAACACGGTGCGAGACGCTTATACGTTGCGAATCCACTGGAAGAACCAAAGCCAAGGAAGCAGCTAGAGAGAGACACGCTGAGGATGGGATAGGTGTGGGAATTTAAGGGTGATGATGTTTAGATTTGCAGTACGTCTAGTATTTGAGAAAGGTCATATCTAGTATTTTGTTGAATGGAGAATATGGTATTGAAATGCCCAATGCATTGGCTTATTAGATCTCCTGTGATTTCTCAGACCTTCCTGAACTCTTAACAGGTTGAACGCCAAGTATAAGATGATCCATAATGGAAGGTTCTCCCTTAGATTGGACTATTATGTATCTCCTACTCATAAAGATGAATAAACAGGGTTCTCGATGGCCAATTCCATCTTTACGAAGGGGTTCCAACCAGGTTGCAGATCGAAAATTTGCAGGAGAGTGTCAAAGATCGATGTTTGCTTTTAGGAAAAACTAGTGAATATATCTGCGCTTCCTAGCGATTAATTATTTGTAACATTAATATCTAAACATATATATTAATAATGTGTATATATCTCACTTGATTTAAGAGAGAGATGGATAGTTATTATAGATAGATATTTAAAGATATGTTAATAATGTACTTTTAAATATAATTTTTTTATTAAAAACTTAATTATCATCAAAACTAATGCATAAAGATATATTAATAATACATATTATCTATCTTCCCTAAATATATGTATCAAATATCTCACTTGATTTAAGAGAGAGATGGGTAGTTATCATTGTAGATATCCAAAGATGTATCAATAATATATATATTATATCAAATAGATAAGCACATTTTCTAAATATAATTAATTTATTAAAATTTAATTACCAACAAAATTAAAACCTAAACATATATTAATAATGTGCATATTATTTATCTTTTATAAATACACATATCAAATGTCCCACATGTGAGAGAGAGAGAGAGAGAGAGAGGGTGTCTATTTGTGTGTGTGCACGCATGTGAGAGAGAGAGAAAGAGAGACATAGGAGAAGGTTGTTTAGATTTTATTTAGATTGGTGGTGGGTGAGGTTTTTTTCTATTTAGGATGATAATGGTTCGGCATTTGCTTTGTTTGGGAGAGGAGGGAAGGGAGAATGTGTATAATCATATAGGACTTATTCTATTTTTTCTGTATTGATGATGTTTTGTATTATGGATTTCTTTTATTTGTTCTTTCATTAAGTTTGTCTCTGTGGTGGTGCTAGTGTGGTGAGAGTTAGATATTGTCGAGGGATGGGGATATGTGGGTTTATGAGATAATGTATACCTTATTTTAGTTTATATAA
Organism: Thalassia testudinum; assembly: GCA_037157565.1. Classification (NCBI taxonomy): domain Eukaryota; kingdom Viridiplantae; phylum Streptophyta; class Magnoliopsida; order Alismatales; family Hydrocharitaceae; genus Thalassia; species Thalassia testudinum. The sequence continues at coordinate 22,537,623 of JAZHRO010000013.1, forward strand.
ATTAAATGCGATAGCTATTGTGATAAAAATAATTGTAATATCATTTTTTTGTTATATCTTAGATAAAAGTATGTTGGAAAATAATTTATAAAAAATGTTAAACTTAAGTTTATCTCTTCACTTAATTTATTAATTTATTTGCACTATAACATATCAAAATGTGTCTGAAAGACTATAACTCTAATCATTAAGATAAAGATTCCTTGTTCGACTTTCAATTTTATCTTATTCAAAGAAGTGCATATGTAAAAGTCATCTTCTCTCCAAGTTTTCATGGTATCTTATCCTATAAATTTTGGATAAAAAAACAATAGTTGACAATAACTATAGAAAATTAAACCAAAAGAAATATCTTGCAGTAGACAAAGTCACAATAAATTTCACATTTCATAATATATGTCTAATTTATAAATTTTACATTTTATTTACACTATGTGCAAATTTTCCCGCAACCAACTAAATACTGAAAATATTTACTTATTAGCTCCCTTGTTATTTTCATTATCTTCCTCTTATTTGTTCCTCCAAACCTGTTAATTAATGCCATCGTGTTTGAGCTTTTTTTCTCATCCAAGCCCTGATAAGTAAAATAATCAGATCATTTTTACGTTCCTTTCGAAGAACTGGTCAAAACAGAATCAAATCATCTCCCCGTGACTACCGACTTTTGATTCCGAGAGAATATCCGATGCTTGCTGTGAATTGATTTATTCGAATTTGTTTGATTCCTCTACTCTGCCCTGCTGCATCTGATAATGGTGATGTCACTCACGCGGGTGTGTGGTCCGCGCAGCGGAGCTGAGCTGTAATGTCGGGAAGGACATACGTAGAGTTTCTGTTACCGACACGTGGGAACAGAAGGTGCCTCGCACCACCTTCTTTTAGTTAATAGATAAATAGATGTTAAGATATTCGTGATAACCCTCTATCATACTTCCTCCACCCTAACCACGGGGATGGGACGGGTATGGCTCGAAGTATATCATCTAGAAGACCAGAACTATTTATCTGTCAAAATTAAAACAAAATTGGATCTCCCAAGGACACGGTTAAGCTTTGGGCCTCGTTTGTTTCGGAGATCAATCCCTCAAAATTACAAGTTAAGTTGTCGTTAATCTAACTTTCGCAAAATGGGACTCACGTGGAGTATCTCTCTTTCTCCCCCGTCGGGATTCCAAGTCCTATTTAGGTTAGAATTAACTAAATTTATACTTATATTCTATCCATCTATCAACTAAGTGTGAAAATTTAAATCTCATTTTTATCTATTTATCATATATTTATTTATAAATTTATCTTTTAATCAAATATTATATAAATTAGAGTTATTAAAAAATATATATAATTCATTAATTATTTATATTTAACAGGTATGAAATATATGAGACTTCTCTATTAAAATTATTACAAAAGAAATTCTTGAAACGAAATATATCAAAAATTTTAAAAATATAAAAAATATATATATAAGTACATTTTAAACAAAAAAAAATCATCATCATTAAAATAAATGTTCAATAAAAATTTCAAAAACATTCCCAAATTTCAATTTCATGGGTTAGGGTTGGGGCAAAAGATTTATATCTTCGAAATAAATGTTCAATGAAAATTTTAAAAATATTCTCAATCTTTAAAATCATGTTCGAAATCATGAAAGATGTTAGTGTTGGGGAAATGAAAGACTTAAGATAAGACTTATACATCTCAGATAAATGAAGATTTAATTCGAGTACTCGAATTGGGTAATTTGATATAAATCAATACCCATACCCAAATTCGATATGGCATTTAAGATAACACCTATATCCAACCTCCGAGCCAAATTTTGCCCATTTTTTTCAAGTCAGTTGAATCAGGTCCTGAATAGATTTATCAAAACTTATATTCTTACTCCCCTTCCCCCTCTTTGGGATATTTCTTTCTTTCGTTCATTTTCTTCTCCTTTTTTGTGATTTTACTAAATTATATTGATATGTAAAATTGTGATGGGACGCAATTCATTTTGCAACAAGATCTCCGGTCGAGATACGTAAATTCACACCGAGGCCCTAAGTCTATCTTCCACATCTTTGTCTTCACAAGTTTTGGTGCCACTCACAAATCGGAAGCCTTATGGTCATTTATTGAGAGTCGATAATGGTTGTGATTTGCAGTATCAACAGGCTTATCCCAATACACAGCTAGAGGTTTGTTAAAAATTTTCCAATCTCGAGAAAATGTTCTCCACACCTTAGATCATGAGGGCAGATCCGAACCACAATCTACAAGATACCTTCCAATTGTCAAGGAGAAAAACATTAGTTATCTGTATCTAAATATCGACTAGAATAAACCAAAAATGTTTATCTGAATAAGCATTAATATATATGTGTGTAGATTCTAACGGAAGAGGTGAAATGTGCGTGATAAACAAATGATGAGAAAATATATCAATCAATTACACAAAAAGCAATCACACAAGAACATAGGAGATTTTTAGGTGGAACTCAAATGTAGGTAAAAATTACCACCTAAACCTCTCAACTTAGGATTTTCTGATTGATCGAGTCGATCAAATCCACTGTCGTACTACTTCAACAAGAGTAGTACAACCCCTTACAACCACGCTACTTTATACTCGATGGTAACGTAACCTCAAAATCCCTCCTCTTCACAAGGAGTATTTTGTCTTACGAATTAGACAGGAATTCACAAAGTGAATACCCAACCACAAAAGAAAAGAGAAAAATAACCTATAGAGCCAAAAAGTAAATATAAGGTTATGCTACCATAGGCAAGAAAATTTCTCTTAATAGGAAGTGTGTAGATGTGATTGCGCAGAATAACAACGCTCTTGATTGGAAGCATTGAGAGCAAGAGTACTTCTTCTTCGATCTTTCTCTTATTGGACACAAAAGGTATGGAAGTAGTATTCTCAAGGTCTATCTAGCTTAGGAAGGGTACTCCTCTATCTATAAAAGTCATAAAAAGGCTTTAGAAGGCATTGGAAGGCTTCTATAGCCATTGGAAATAAATCACAAGAGATCAACCTAAAATCCCAACGAAATTAGGATCATTTATGATTCTGACAAGGTTATCAGACGTATGGATCTAGTATCAAACGTCTGGGTCGTCATCTAATCTAAGATTCGATTGTCTGATCTAAAAAGGTGGATGATCGGATCAAGGTTGGATCAAGACGGACGTCTAAGAATGCTTTTTAAGACGTCTGGGATAGAAGTCAGACGTCTAATTCTAAACAGATTGTGTTCCTATTTTATCCAAACCTAAACAGGATTCTAGGATTTAGTTGCTTAAACGACAGGTCAGACGTCTGTCAAGATGTCTAGATGTTTGGAAAGCCAATCTTTTGCGATAATGGATTTCCCGAGGTTTAAATGGCTATGTGGTTTGACAAAAGTGATTTAGGTCAGATTTTAACCTAACGCCTATTTATCAGACGTCTGGGATGCTCTACAGACATTTGAAAGTAGATATAAATCAGATTAACAGTTAACTCTCAAAGATTAAATCTGACAAGCAATATGCTAGAAGTGTCATATTGGCTTCAATTTAATGTATAACATGTTCATATGAAATAATCTCAATTTTCAAATATTTCAAAATATTACTTGCGATGAGAGATATTATTACACTTACACGTAAACTTATATGTAAGACACCTATATACTCTCTTATATATGTATATATCCATTAACTTGACCTTTTACATGATTTAATTTATAATTTATTTAAAATAAATACTAACATATGATGTTACGAGAGGACGTAAAATATGGGCATTGTGTTAAAAAGTACCCTACTCAGTGTCTTAGCATGTTTCTTTGAGGATCGCCATTTAGAATCGTTTAAATATTAATTTAAAATATTTATTAAAAATTATTGGTGATATTTAATTTAAAATTAAAATATTATATGTTAATAGCTAAATTAATGTTGGTGCAATTTAGTTCAGAAAAAAGGGCATGAAAACTTTCGTGTTGGCAATAAGATAACCTATATGGCCTTTAACTAAATCCCAGTCATAGGTTAAATACCCTAGAGTATAATTGATTTAGGACTTGAGGTTAAGGGAAGGGTGTGTGTCTGCAAAATTAGCTAGACTATTTCATAAAGGTTTTTTTTCTCAAAGGGCAACCCCAAAACCCTCATTTACGCCACAACACCCCCCCCACACCCCCCCCCCCCGCCCCCCCCCCCCATTGCTGGTCGACAAGGACCTTCCCTCGGACGTTCAAGGTGACATTGACGAGATGCAGAGGATCTCTCCACATTCGGTGGCGAAGAACTCTCCGTAACAAGGAGTGACGAACTCACCGTTGGTGGCCCTTTCCACTTTATTTGCAGCAGAGTTTTCACGAAGGTAAGGTTGATGCGATTCTCTCTCTCCCTCTCCCTCTCTCTCTCTCTCTCTCTCTATATATATAGACACACACACCACACACACACAATTGACGATTCTTTGCTATCTACGTGGTATTATCTCTCCGTGGGTACTTTTGCTTATAACAAATGATGGCATAGTTTGTCAAATTTATAACCAAAATAATAGATGCTAATTTGTCTTAGTATTGTCTCGTTTAGATGTTATGTTTTGTATTCTTAGAAGCATATATGGTACTTGGAGAGTAGGAGCATGTTTTTGTGTTATACTAATCTATGCGGTCTTATATTTATGATATCATTTTTTCATATGTTCAATCTTTTCTTTTATTAGTGTAAAACTACGCACTTGTCCCTATACTCACCCATATAAGATAATCCAACCAACTAGATATCACATAACAACTTTCTCAACCTTGTTATAAGTCGCCAATTCCTTCTTCCATGGTGTCCAGCCACTTTCTAGAATTGTCGGATTCCATGGCTTGGCTTTGTCGGAAAGAGTCTAGATCCTTATGTGCTCAAGTCAAACTCATATTCAATAGACCACATTAAGCATTTGAAATAGCAAGCATTTTCTACCTTTCATAACATCTTAATGCCATTTCGAGTGGTTCATTCATGATTTGCTCATTAGTGACACCATTTTCGTTTAATTGCCTATAATGACACATGACCATGTAACATCATGAACAACCATTAAGTGAAGGCATTTATGTTTAAACTTCTTCAATGTCTATATTTCATGATTATAGACTCCTAATATTGCCATTTTCAAAGAACCAAACATCACTTGTCTCAATCATCCACAAGGTTGCAAAAACTCAATTGAGTAGGTTGAGCATTCGACCAAATATTCTTACTCAACCCCCTAATTAATCTGAGTACCCTTAGTTTGGTCTTGACATGATACTCAATGTATGAGATCCAAGTATGCGACCAACTCTAAGGTCCCAATTAGGCTAAGAGAACTTATTAGTTGTCTTAGCTTGAACCTTAAACTTTACCCAATCGCTCCAACGAGGCATCAAGGTTTTTTTTTCTCCCATAAAAGCCCCATTATCCCTATTGTAGCTGCGATCTCTTGACTCTCTCCCCTAATATAACAAGATATAAGCGTAGTACTATTATTGCACATGTCATCAAAGCCCCCTTCACCAAATGACAATTAGCTTTAGATGTTTTATTGTGATGGCTGTTGTGATTTTAATGATTTGCAACTTTAAACTTATGCTATTTATTTCCTTGGGTAAATGGTTTAAAACTTATGTGTGTCACTTAAAACTACAAAATTATTGATTTTCATGTCACGAGACCTTACTCATTGGATTCTCAATCTATTTATAATTAATAGTAAATTGTGCAACTCATTACTAATTTTAATTAATATATTTTCTGAACATATATTTTATAAGTATTTACACATTAAAAATACTCAACCAAGTAATAATTGGTACTCACTTGCACATTGGATACCCCTTGGTAAGTGACCTCAAATAAATACTATAAGTATGAAGCTTTGCAATGTTGACCAACTTTATAGTGTATCTACTTGGCAAGTAGGAGTTTGTTGGATTATATATGTCCCGAGCCATCCAAATAATGTAGTGAGATTACATTACATTTGAATAAAAAAATTAGAATATTTTTAGTATATGAATTGGGTCCTTTAGTGCGAATAGGATGGCATGCTTAGCCAAATTAAATAAAGTCGATGTGTGTTGACTTGAAATCTAAATGATTTAGAAGATACGATAGCACATTAAAAAACTATTATATCTAACTCGATCAGTTGTTTCTAGTTTAAGTTGGGATAACAACCTTATCTAGAGATAGTGGTTGGTTAATTCTCAACACAGCTAATTAAATTAATTAGACTTAATTAATTGCATAAGAATGTAACATAAGTTAAATCGCACTAAGCAACATCTTATGCAATTAACCAAGAATAACTTAGGCTAACTTAGGTTAACATGCAATAACCTAAGAATAACCAAAAGTATAAAAATAAATCACATTCACACATGCAATATAACTAAGTAGAAGAAAAGTACAAAGCAGTATAGAAAGTAGAACAACTGTCTCAGTACATGTCACCACAACAACAACAGAAAGCAGAAAGGAAATAGTAGTAGCAGGAACAGTAAATTAGGTATACGTTATTTACTATAATAGTAGAGGGAAAGAAAGTGCTAAAAGAACGACTATGGCTGGGCCCAGCATCCTCTACAGTTGGAAACTCAGGCTGCTCAACTCCTGGTCCTGAATAGTGTTATGAAAAAACAGAGTCAACGAACGCTGAGTAGAGTGGTGTTTATATTATTTAAGTACAAGTATAGTAAAAACAACAGATTTAATTCCCATTTCTATTTATCTCATTTATGTGTTTCTGTTTCATCCATTTCTCTAAGTATCCAGATATTTCTTGATCTTACATGTTCCTCATGAGAACGATCTTGATTGCAGTCTTTTCCGTAGAGTAGAAGGTACGAAAATTTCACTTTCAGATGTCCGGGAACGAGTCGAGACGTCTGGGAACGGGTTGAGACGTCTGGACAGACGTCTGACGGAAACTTCAGATGTCTTAAATGGCTAAAAGTGTAACGAGTTATTACATCATAACAAACTTAAAGGAAGTTTCGTCCCCGAAACTTGATGCTAGCTAAGGTGCGGAAAAAGGAACATCAAAATGCATAACAAACTTAAAGAGGACCAAAGTAGGTCCGACAAGACGTACCCTTAAAAAGCTTCAGGTACTGCTCTTACACTGCCGCCTCAAGCTCCCAAGTCGCCTCCTCGTATTGTTGGCTTCTCCATAGGACCTTCACCAGTGGTACCCGCTTCTGTCTCAGACTCCAGACAGCTCTGTCTAATATTTGTACTGGTCTCTCAGGGTAGGTCAGGTCATCACCCACCTCGACGCTCTCGTGGCTCAAAACGTAACTGAGATCGGCGACGTACTTCCAGAGGTTGGACACGTGAAACACGTCGTGCACTCCAGAAAGCTAGGGAGGAAGGGCAAGCCGATAAGCAACGGGTCCTACCCACTCCAGAACCTCAAAAGGCCCCACAAACCTCGGTGCAAGCTTTCCTTTCACCCCAAAACGCTGCAGGCTCTTCATGGGTGACACACAGAGAAAGACATGATCCCCAACCTCGAACTGCACCTCTCTGCATTTCCGGTCTGTGTAACTCCTCTGCCTGCTCCTGACAGTGCGGAGTCGTCTGTGAATCTGCTCTATCATCTCCTGACTCTACTGGATCAGCCTTGGACCAACCTCCTACTTGGTCCCCACCTAAACCCAACTTAAGGGTGCAGTACACCTCTGTCCGTACAGAGCCTCGTAAGGTGCCATGCCGATGCTCGAGTGGTAACTGTTATTGTATGCAAACTCTGCCAGGGGTAAATGCTCCTCCCAGGAGCCTCTCCAATCTAGTACACAGACGCGCAAAAGGTACTCAAGTGTCTGTATGGTGTGCTCTGACTATCTGTCCATCTGGGGGTGGTAAGTGGTACTGAACCTCAAACGTGTCCTCAATGCCTGCTGAAACTCAGCCCAAAACTGGGAAGTAAAACGAGTATCCCTGTAGGATATGATCTCACGCGGGACTTCGTGCAGGCGCACCATGTCTCGAATGTATCTCTTTGCTAACTGTGCTGGTCCAGAGGTGACTCGGATCGGTAGGAAATGTGCCGTCTTCGTCAAGCTGTCTACTATCACCTAGACTGTGTCGTGTCCTCTCTGGGTAACTGATAGACCCACCACCAAGTCCATGGTGATGCTCTCCCACTTCCAGTCTGGCGTAGGATGTGGCTGCAACGGCCCTGCAAGCCTCTGATGCTCAGCCTTCACCTGCTGGCACACCAAACACTGCTGCACAAATTCACCGACATCCCGCTTCATCCCTCTCCACCAAAAGTTACGTCTCAAATCATGATACATCTTTGTGTTCCCGGGATGTATGGTGAACCTGGACCCGTACGCCTCAGCCAGGAGCTCTCTCAACAACTCCTCGTCCCTAGGAACGCATAAGCGTCCCCTCATGCGCAGTATCTCGTCTGAAAAGGAAAAGTCTCCTGGATCTCCTGTCAACACCCTATCTCGCAACGTCTGTAAGTACGGATCTATCATCTGCCCTGTGATGATGCGGTCTATCAGCTCAGGTCACGTCTGCCGCGTCATTGTCACTGTCCCACAATACCCCTGTGACTCCCAAGTCACCAACTGCCCAACTCCTCCATGAGTCTCCAACTCTGTGCCTATAAATTGGCCAAGTGGGCGGGCGCCTTCCGGCTCAAGGTGTCAGCCACCACATTGGCCTTCCTTGGGTGGTAGGAGATGCTGTAGTCGTAATCCTTCAGGAGCTTTAACCACGTCTTTGTCTCATGTTAAGCTCCTTTTGGTCAAACAAGTACCTAAGGCTCTTATGATTCGTAAAAATCTCGAAAGTCTCACCATAAAGGTAGTGCCTCCATATCTTCAGCATGAAGACAACAGCTGCCAGCTTTAAGTCATGGGTAGGGTAGCTATGCTCATGGGGCTTTAGTTACCGCGAAGCATAAGCGATAACGTGACCCCGCTACATGAGTACACCCCCTAACCCCTGCAACGAAGCGTCGGTGTAAACCACAAAATCACCACTACTGTCAGGAATAGTAAGCACAGGAGCTAAAGTCAGTCTCTTCTTCAACTCCTGAAAACATGCCTTGCACTCATCTGTCCAAGCAAAGGGCACATCCTTCCGAGTCAGCTAGGTCATAGGACGCGCAATCTGAGAGAATCCTCTGATAAATCACCGATGATAACCTACCAGTCCCAAAAAGCTGCATATCTCTATCACTGTGCGTGGCCTCTCCTACCTGAGTACGGCCTCAACCTTGGCTGGATCCACAGCCAAACCATCCCCTGAAATCACGTGGCCTAAGAAAGCGATCTGTCTCGGTCAAAACTCGTACTTGTTGTATTTGGCATACAGCCTATGCCGTTGCAGAGTATCCAGAACCATGTGTAGAAGCTGCTCATGTTGCGCCTGATCCCGAGAGTATATGAGTATGTCGTTGATGAACATTATCACAAATTGGTCCAGGTACAGTCTAAAAACGCGGTTCATCAAATCCATGGAGGCAACAGGGGCGTTGGTCAGCCCAAATGGCATGACCAAGAACTCGTAGTGTCCGTACCGAGTAAGGGAAACTATCTTGGAGACATCGGTCTCCCTGATCCTCAACCGGTGGTAACCCAACCTCAGATCTAACTAGGAGAACACTGTGGCATCTTGCAACTGGTCAAAGAGGTTGTCAATCCTTGGCAGCAGATACTTGTTCTTGATGGTGACCTTATTCAGCTGTCAGTAGTCGATACAAAGTCGCAGGGTACCGTCCATCTTCTTCACAAACAGTACCGAGGCTCTCCACGGGGACACATTGGGTCTCACAAAGTCCTCCAACAGGTCCTGTAGCTGTGACTTGAGCTCTCATAACTCAAGCGGTGCCATCCAGTATGGTGCAGTAGAAATGGGGCTGGTCCCCGGTACCAGTGAGATCTCAAACTCAATCTCACGCTCAGACGGTAGTCCTGGCAGCTCCTCTAGGAAAACATCGAGGTACTCATAGACCACCGGAATACTCTGAAAGTCATCCACAGGGCTAGGCTCTGCCACTACACAGGCCAAAAAGCCCTCACACCCCTGGCTCAAAAGCCTGGCCATCCGAAGCGTGGAGATGCACCTGAAACCTTCGTCCACTGGCTGTCCACGAAACTCAAAGGGAGGCAACTCCGGTATGGAGAAGACAATCTTCCTCCTGAAACAGTCCACCAAGGCGTGATAAGCGGATAACCAATCCATCCCTAGAATCACGCCAAAATCCTCCATCTGTATCACAATAAGGTCAGCAGGGAGGCTGTGTCCCCCTATACTGACCTCGCAGTCAGTGTAGACCTCAGCTACAAACAACTGGGCACCTGGGTCTCTGATCACAAACGGATCCCCTAACAAACTGCTATCTGTCCCCAATCTAGCAATGAACTTGTGGAACAAAGAAGTACGTTGTACCATAAACAAGAAATACGTAACTCGAACGGCCAGAAATCGTACCCATACCTGCCACCACAGAATCTGAGGCTCTGGCGTCTCCGTGAGTCAGGGTGTTGATGCGCCCCTCAGTCCTAGGTGCAGACGAAACAACCAAACCTGGGGCTAGGAGAGTGGCAACTGGTCGGTGCCCTCCTCGTGGCTGGTAGCTGTGGCCTCTAGATTGGCCTCCAGTCCTCGGTGCTAGGAGCATCTGGTATGCCCTAGTCCTAAAGGGCAGTCCCTCCTCAGGTGGCCTGGTTGGCCACACTAGTAGCAGAGAGGTGCACGACCTCCTCCCTCCGTAGGTCCCTACTGGCGGCTGGGCGAGGGTCTAGTGCCGACAGCTGGTCCCTGTCTGGGGCCCCCAAAGGCTACTGGTGGCCCTACGAAACGAGACGGCTCTCCTACAGGTACCGTGTGCCTCCTCTCCCGATGGCCCTGTGAGTACTCGAGCTGATAAGGCCTCCTCTGATCTCCCCTAGCTCGCCTGGCGCTACGGTGACTCTATAGTCCCACGAAAGGCTCCCCCTCCGCACCCTCGGAAAGGACATGAGGGGGCAGCGAAGTTGGTGGGAGCTGAAATTCTTCTCGAATGACCTCTCGAATCAACTGGACGAGGTATTGAGCCTGGACGCTCAGGAGGAGAGGCGAGGCAGTACTGTTCCTGAGCCTGACACGTCTGCCCCTAAGCCTACAACGAGGCATCTCCTACAAGGAGGTGAAAGAGGAAGAATAAGGATTGTCAATAACATCAGATTACATGAAGGAATACGACTCGGAAGCGAAGATCAAAGTTAAACATTGTGATGGCCTTTTTAGTTACATGTATGTGTGTGATTACTTCCAAACCATTTGGTTCATTTCTCAGGACAACCTTGCTCTGATACAATCTTGTTACGACCCGATTCCCGTATCCCTACAGGACCCGAATCGGCTCACCTCGACTAATCCCAAGACCTAGTCGTCCAACAAGGAATAACCAAAAGCAGAAAAATAAACCACATTCACACATGCAATATAACTAAGCAGAAGAAAAGTACAAAGTAATACAAAAAGTAGAACAACTGTCTCAGTACATGCCACCACAACAACAACAGAAAGTGGAAAGGAAACAGAAGTAGCAGGAATAGTAAACTAGGTATACATTACTTACTACAACAGTAGAGGGAAAGAAAGTGTTGAAAGAACGACTACGGTTGGGCTCAGCTAAGCCCAGCACCCTCTGCAGCAGGAAACTCGGGCTACTCAACTCCTGGTCCTGAACAGTGTTATGAAAAAACAAAGTCAGCGAACGCTGAGTAGAGTGGTGTTTATATTATTTAAGTACAAGTACAGTAATAACAACAGATTTAATTCCCATTTCTATTTATCTCATTTATGTGTTTCTATTTCATCCATTTCTCCAAGTATCCAGATATTTCTTGATCTTGCATGTTCCTCGTGGGAACGATCTTAATTGCAATCTTTTCCTTAGAGTAGAAGGTACACGTGGTTCTCTCCTAGCCGGGAGAGTCCCCTGTGGTAGTCCTACACCCAGTCAACCACCTTGAGGTCACTGTCAAGACGTAGCGGTGACTATGGCACGCGTGATAAGCACACGGGTAGCTACCCCGCACTGACACGCGATTAGTCGTTTCCGCTAGCGGATACGCCCAAAGTATAGCGAGGAATAGTATAAGGCCTTGCCCTCTCAGAACAGGGGTCTCGTCCCTCAGAACCAAACAGGGGTCTCGCCCCTCCACAGTCCGCGCACCCTCGTCTGACTACCCCAATTTTCCCAGAGGGCCTACCAAAGTCAGTGTAGGGTGGCTAGATGAACCCCGGGCCCCATAGGTGGCTAGCTCCCTCCCTACATTAGCAGCACACTTCGGTACTGCGAACGCGAGGGCCGACAGGAGTCGGTGTAGAGTGGCCAATCCTAACCACGGGTCTCAACCCAAGGGAGGCTAGCTCCACTCTATACTAAAAGGGAACAGTTGCTCTCCTTGGTACCACGTACACAAGGACCAACACACTTCCCGTCTACATTCTAGATTCCGTTTATCCATAGGAGTTCTAGTCCTAATTTCTCGTAGGGTTCATGCTCATGTTCATCCCATTTATTCAGATCCAGATCTCATGTTTCATAATCCATTCCTCATCCATATACTGGCAACTCGTGTTTCAACATGCATCTCGTAATTATATTAAAGGCATTTTCTAGCAATTTATCTTAACCATACATTTCAAGTAAACAGTACAGCTCAAACAAGCTCATTCATTTCTACCTTAGGGTTCATTCCATATCCTAGAGTTCAATTCGACTATTTCAACCAAGCACATGCTTATTTAAATATAAATGACTGAGTTAAACCACTCTACCAGGTATCATGGGAGGAATGGGGGCATGTATCACAGATCTCGTTGTCTCCGCCGGCCCTGAACACGCCACTGGCTGGTAACCAGTACTAGCGGCTAATGTACATTAGACGAGCTCAAAACAGTAGATACTCAACACGAATACGTAGAGGAATTCGAGTAGAAAATAACGGTATTTTATTTGCGGAAATCCGATTCTCAAACAGGCAAAAAATGCAGTTTCTAATCAAAATCAAATGTCTGGGACTAATCCCAGACGTCTTAAAAGATGTCAAAACTCACCTTGTGTTTCCTGCGGCTGATCAGACGTCCAGACCTCCTCTGCGACCGTCGGAGGATAGTTCCAGACGTTGGACAAGGTCTCCGGTCGTCTGGAACCACCTTTGGACGTCTGGTGATGTGATCAGACATCCAAAGTACGTAGGAAAGCGTATCGCGTGCCTTCCCAAAGCTGCACCTACGTACGAAAACGCAGGCACGGCCAATCGACATCTCCTGCGCTATGATTTGCATGGCGTAGGAAGATACGTACCTCGCTATATCCCGCTTTCATACGTTCAGCCTCAGTTCCGAACATCCGAGTCCCTTGCCAGTCATCTGGAGGTCACACTAGATGTCTGATACTGGAAACTTCTAGTACCAGAACCTTTTCATGCCGCTCGCCGCGCTCGTCCTCTGCTACAGCGGCAGCTCCAGCAGCTGCAGGAGTTTGAGAAGCTCCCTGCCAGCGTCCACGCACGCACACACCCGCCGCCAGCCGTGCAAGCTCTGCCGAGCTCCCGAAGGTCCTCCGACCTTCCACGCTCTCCTCCTTCCTCCCTCTTGCTCTCCTTCGCTCACCCCCCTCACCTCTCTCTCAAGCCTCACCGCTACCGCACAGGAGGTGCTGGAGGTGGTGGTGACTGTGGTGTGAGGACGAGAGGAGGGGGGAAAGGAGGGGTATAAATAGGAGAGGGTTAGGGCTCGGGGTGTGGGTGAGAAAGAGGGAACGGCCTCTGCACTGCCCGCGCGCAGAGCACAAAGCGCAATACGAAAATTTCACTTTCAGATGTCCGGGAATAGGTCCAGACGTCTAAACAGACGTATGACTGAAACTCCAGACATCTTAAATGGCTAAAAATGTAACGGGTCATTACATGGAGTTTAAAACTCCACGGTTCTGACCATAGATGAACTCAGGAGCTTCCTGAGGTCATAAAGAACCTCAGGAACTCAACAATTATAACAATTAAAGATCAAGTCAAAAGATATGCTTCGAATTTAGTAAAAATGTAATTTGAGTTCTCTTGAACTCAGAGACCAATCTCTCACTCAATTGAGTGAGGGAAAAGACTCAAGAGAGTCTTACGATGCTCTGTGAGTAGGTGATTAGGTGTTGAACTCCTCCTGAGCCGCCATTGACAGCAAGCTCAAGAGGTTGGATGTAATTGGGCATTTTAAGTGTAGTAGATTATTTATCTAATTGATAAATCGAACGGGGCCCTTAAGTGACGATAAAGCGATGGAGGGCCCAATGAGTGTGTTCTGAGCTCGGAGGCCTCCACCATGGATAGTGGAGGTCTCTGGTGAAGGTGGAGGTGGTCTAGGCAGTAAAGCTGTTATAAATGAGGCAAAAGAAGTGGAGTGTGATAATGAGAGGTAGAGAAAGGTGTACAAGTAATTGAATTGATGGATTGAGGTCCAGCAAGGCCGGAATTGACCTCGCTGGAGCTAGAGAAGAAAGTCTGGAAATCCAACTAAACTAAACTAATTGATCTACCTAAGCTAACCTAACTAAGCCTAGCTACTCTACGCTTACCTGGACGAAGTGAGGGGGAGGGATCTCCGTTGATAGCTGCGTAACGGAGGATGAAATCAGAGGATTCGGGGAAGATCTCCGGCGAGAAAGGAAGCGGAAAGGAAGGAGGGCAGCACACTCCCAAGCCCTGTCACAACTACGGGAAAGGAAGAGGGGGTGAGGGAGGCAAGCGTCTCTGGCGGAGGCGCTCTGATAGAGAGGTGAGAGGTTGCAGGAGTTTAAGGATGAATGGCCTATCATCGACTACGGTGGGGGAAGAGGGAAGGGAGTTGACCCTTGAAATCAGAGGGGTGGAGGGGTTTAAATAGATTGCAGTGGTGGTAGAGGGGGCTGTACTTGGATGGATGGAAGTCTAGGTTCATTGAAACCATTGACGTTGTCTCCAACGTCGATGAGCTTAAATGCTTGAGCTAATTAGGATTAACGGTGCATCCACATCGTCAGATGTGAAGAAGGTGAGCATAAGCTCTGGAGTAGCGGCGGAGGAGTTCTGATGGAGGATGGGCGGTGATCGAGCGGTGTGGTGACCGACTGTCGTCAGCCGTCTAGTGCGAGGAAGAAGAGAAGACGATGCTCATAGGGATGTAAATGCAATAAAAACTAGGAACTTTATTGAAAGAAAAGGACTTGATTGAAATGAATCCTAAGGACCAAAATGCAAACCGAGGCATTTTAAGTTAAATTTAATTTAATTCTTTTCCAACTTTTTATATATGATTATAAATTATATAAATATTATACAAATTCCTTGAATTTACATTTTTGACTCATTTAGCTTTATTTATTTAATTTATTAAATTACTTAAGTTATTACATACTTAGGGTTAAATATTTATAATGTTAAATTAAATATTAATTAGGTAGCTAAATATTTATAAATCGAGTCCAAATTATTATTTAAATTATTAATAACATTAATTGACATTTAATTTAGTATTATTAACTTTTTTTATGGTCCTTTAATATATTATCCCTCATATTATAATTAAACCCTAAATAGACATATTCCTAGCTAATTAACTAGGGAACCTAGTTAATTAGGGGCATTTAAGAGCGATGATGAGTCTCTTATCAGATAGTCACTTGATTGGTATTCTTAGGTGGAGATTCAGAACTATCATGTGGGTTATGTTAGGGAGTTAAGCTGATGAAATAAGAGATAATCGAAGTCCATCTCCAATGCTACCATAGTGAAGAATTATTTTTTGACCTTGGACAAATATGTGTCTCTGGTTATGAACACATGCATTTTGCAGACCAATGGTAGATTCACCCACCTTTTTGTGTTGATATTGAAAAGTTGGTGCATGTGAAAGGGAACAAGAGACATATAATCTCTCAAGGGAATCACACAAATTTGCTTCATAACAATATGACAAATTAGAGGTGAGAGTTCACTTTAAGTATGTTAAGAAAAACAAATTTCACATGCACCCATAGAGTCTTGATTAGACTCAAGCATGAAAAAGAAGAATATAATCTTTTGAAAAATGAGCTAGTATTCATTCTCGTTCCAATGATACAAAGAGATTTTGAAAATACTATTATCCAAGGAGGAAGGACAGCTATCTAATAGGATTAAACCTCATGAATAATATTGTCCTTCACATGTGAAGGATTCACTAGTATTCAAAATACCTAGGGAGGTGTAGCACCATAATTCTAAGAATCCTAAGCACTTTGTTGGCGTGATGAAACTAATAGTGATTTTGATGGGTTACTACCTGTAAAGAAATAAATTGTTATCTAAGGGGTTAAATAACACTTGATTTAATGTGTAATATGGCATGATTTGATTAGATTTGATCCAAGAGGGTTGGATGGAAATTAAACATAGTTTGGATTCTAAATCCAAACTCCTCAAAATTTAAGTAGGATTAGATGCCATATCTTGGATGGAGATCCAAGGGATCCTATCATATAGGATTATGTTGGAAGCCCTATATTTATCTCCTAAAGGGAAAGAGAAAGTCTAACGATTCAATTAATCAACCATCCACCTTCACTACCAACTATAGAAAGAGAAAGGCGTTGCCCCTCTCTCTTCTGGTTGAGCAAATCACAAGTGCAGGATGCTGATCAAACTTCCAAGAATCCATCTGGAAGTCTTGTGGATCATTTGGACATCCAAGAACTCTTGTTCTAGACGTTTATAGTTGTCATTGGAAGTCTTCTAAGCGAGATTAAACTTGTTCATCTCACTAGAGGACTACGTGTTTGAGGAGGAGAGCAAGAGTTGCTCTAAAGATTCGCAAAGGCATTTACGAGGATCGAAGAATAGGTAGTAGGAGGCACCACTCTTGGGGTGTTGCTGTATGCCACCTGTGAAGCCATTCTTCTATTTATTAGGGCCCTTGAATGGGAGAAAATTAGTTTCTCCCATGTTGTTCTGATTCTAAGGTGTTTCAATTCAATCGTGATAGATTTTGGGTATCGAATTGATCGTTGTTTTGAAATTTTCAAACACCTAATTTCACACTTCCACAATGCCATGAAGCGATTTGATCGACTCCCTTCACGGTGATGCTAGGTAGAGTAATCATATGCTTTCTCTATATGGCCTATGATATTCATCTTTATTGGCATACAATCTTGTTTTGTGTGTGTTTCTCTCTTCTTTGTTAGGTATTGGATTCCTCAATGTAATTCTCTAGTTCATACAACATGGGTACTTAAATATCAATAATTAATGATTATAATTGCTTATATCATGGAAATCATGATTATTTACCCTATCGAACCATTATCTTGGTTTACATTGATGGTAAGAAATTACCATGTTAGTAATTAATTATTAAAAATCAAATTCCTTAGTTATTTATAGTTGCACTTGATCAATCAATAGATAATGGATTCTTGTTGATGTAAATTATTAATGCCATTGTTGTGGGAATATTTGGATAATTAAGTATGACACAATTATGGGATTGATGGGAACACCATCATAAGTTATAACTAGCTCAATTTGATCTGATTAAGTCAGTAAATGCTCCTATATAACTGCCAGAGAACTGTAATTCATTGCATAATCATTTTGAGAGAAAGACAAGAAATTAGGGTTAAAACTATAATTTTATCATCATATCATGAATGCAGAATAACCATATGTTTTCTCAAGGTATAATTAAGGGTCAAATGGTCCTAAAAGGCTAACAAGTGGGTTAGAACAGACAGAAAAGGGTTTTCGAATGTTTTGAGAATTAAATGACTTTTGAAACCCTAAAAACAGACCCGCTTAATTAATTAAAGTTCTGGTCAGGATAAAATTCACCTAAACCCTCTAAAATTCATAAAAAAATATTCTCTAGGGTTTGGAACATTCAATTTGACCATCAGAATCCATCTTGACCTAAAACAGAGTCTCGGATAGACATTTGCCTTAATTTAGGTTTTTGCATAGATTACCTAGTCAAACGTGATCAAAACCAAAATCCAACTTCACCATTAGATTCCTTAAGTCCAAATTATGTTTGTACAAAAATTTAAACCCAATGTGAAATTGTCTTGACCTAGTTTGCAACTTGGTCCTGTCTGATTACATATATGCCCTAAACTTTCAAAATCCTTACAAAAAGGCTCCTAACTTTGTTATCATTTTCACAAATAGGTCCCTACCGCCATTAATCCTATTCATACAAACTCCAGCAACCTAAGATTGGCAAGATCTCCTTGATTCCTTGACAAATTCCTCTCAGATTTGAAAGGGAAATTCGTCAAGGAATTTCCTTCCTTTTAAGCCAATTCTCATACCCTAAAACCTCCTCAATCTCTCATGAGAATGCATCTGAGATTAGGGTATCCTAAAAATTCTAACTCTGGCGAAGCTTTCCAAGCTTGGGAAGCTTGCTTCCCAAGCTCAAAACCACTTCTAAAGGCCTATAAAAAGACCTCCAGATCAAACCATTCTTCCTACGCTCAAATTCGGACCTGAAAACCTCAAATTCCTCTCCTCTCTCTTGGCCAAATCGCTCCTAGACATTCGGCGACCCTCCCTGCCTCCGTTCTTCCTCCATTCACAATACCGACGGCGGATCTATCTCCCCCATCTTCTTCCACGTCGAGTCGTACCAGTTGACGCCCCCTTCGCCGTCTTCCTCGCCGTTTCCTATCCATCGGAGCAGTCTCCTTCTCTGACGCTAGCCATACCACAACCAACGCCATCTCTATCCCCTTCGTTCGCTACCACTCTCAACCGACTCCTCAACTTCTCATCACGCTAGCACATTCAACACACTACTTCGACCTCGCCAACGCCCTCTGTGACTCCACCTTCTACCTCTCCGGTAGACCTCTGGCGAGCCCTAGTAGCGACTACACACCGCCAAACGAGCTGCTACCACCTCCCACACCTCCTCCGTATTCATGTGAATAAAACCCCTCAAGAAATTGAGGGGATTACTTGTCCAAATTCACCCCCGAACACCACCACCTTCACATGCACAGTTCGCCTCCGTCAGTCCTCATCACCGACGCCACGCCGACCCCCTCATCAAGTTTGCCGTGCTCCAACGATCATTCCTGAACGTTTTGACGCAGCCGAAAGGTCTTTTTGGCGATTTCAGGTACCAACCCCCATCGCCATTAACACGCAAGCTTCGAGCTTGCTTGAAACTCTCTCCAGCAACTACAGCCCTAGGCATTTGTCCCAAGCAGCATAGAATCAACCCAGGAACACTTGCGACCAGTCATTTAGGGCATTGACCGTCCCTGTTGTGCGAATTGGACGGCGACTTCATCTCCAGCTGCTGTGCGAAGAATGGGGGACGGATAGTCCCACCTCGGAAGATTTGGAGCAACCGCTACCGCATAAGAGGAAAAAGTGATAGAGGCTTATCGCCTCGAATCTCTTGGGGGGTGAGGTCCACGACATTGACTCTGCGGATCTGGTCTGGTCCGACTACCTGCCTAAGCCCTGTACACCCCTTGATTGCAACCCACGCCCACAGCCCTAGACCCGGGTGTGCTCTAGGTTCGAATATCCAATAACCAGGTACTGTTGGAGGCTTTGGGAGAGAATGACCTAAGGAGAGAAAGAGAGGAGAGTCTACGCGGGGTAGGGGAGGGTTTTGCTCTCTGGGAAGTTGGCTAACACTTAGCCAAATCTAAGAACCTTTCCCCTATGCTTGAAAAGAAGAAGAAGGGAAGAAGTGCAGAGAATGCAGAAGAAGAGAGAAAGCAAAGAAAGAAAGAAGAGGAAAAGAAGAGCCTCACAAGAATAGAGAAAGAGGAAGAAGAGAGGAGAAGGAAAGGAAGAGAAGAAAAGAACAAGAATAGAGAAAGAAGAAGCAAAGAAAAGCACTGTTCATTAGATGTTTAAGACGTATGATTGAATAATCAGACGGCTGATTTGAAGTTTATTTCATTCATAACTATTGAGTTTCATTTGATATTATTGCAAGGAGTAATTGGTGATTCAAATCACCATTTTACTCCATTCTTTTTGCAATCTGACACATTGATCTTATTGCCATATTATTCTAAATCAATTTCTGATTATAATTTCTTATCTATATTGTTTTAAATTACAATTTTGAGAATTAAATTCCTACTTGCTCCTAGCGAACGACCTCGGACTTTTTTAAGTATAAATTTTATTTGTTTTTCGCAAGATTTCAACTATATTGCAATAAAACAATTTAAAATCTGATTTCGAGCGAACAACAGGGATCAAATGTAGCATGCATCTACAAGTAATGTGAATCTCATAATCAAAGACTTTATTTCGTAACTGAATATGAATAAATAAAGGAACCCTAATTTCATTAAACAACTTGATTCATGTAGAATATTTTGAAAGCTTTATCATGGGAACCTATAATCAATGGATAAATGATCATACATGATGACTATGCCTTATTTGAGGATATGATACTAAATGATTTAATTGTCCTAGAATTCATCAATACATTGAGACAACGACGACTTGGTCGGATTACTCACATATTTGGATAACTAGTTCAGTCATGTTGCTCATTGTTACAACTTGGTTCTCGAATCCCTATACGACCTGAGAATGACTTGCCTCGACTAATCCCAAGACCCAGTCTTCCAACAAGAAATAACCGAAAAGAAGGAAAGTAAACCACATTTACATATACAATGTAACTAAGTAGTAAAAACGTACAAGCAGTAAAGGAAAATAATAGCTGCTAATTCAGTATATACCACCACAACAACATGAAAAACTGAACGAAAGCAACAGTAATAGAAACGGTAGCAAAAAGTCTGAGACTCACTATAGCAGTAAAGAGAGTACAACAAAAAGTATTGAAAACTACGGCTGGGCTCGACTGGGCCCAGCACCCTCCGCAGTCGGTAGCTCGTGCTGCTCAACTCCTAGACCTGAACAGTGTTATGAAAAGACGGAGTCAGCGAACGCTGAGTAGAGTGGTAACCATACTATCTAAAGCAGTAAAAGTAGCAGGTATATTTATCCTTTTCAAGTTATTTTATTTTACAGGTAATTCCTTTTCACCCCATTTGGTTAACATTCAGATTTCTTTCTTAATCTTGCATGTTCCTCGTGGGAACGATCTTGATTGCAGTCTTTTCTGAAGAGTAGAAGGTACACGTGGTGCTCTCTTGGTCGGGAGAGTCCCCCGTGATAATCCTACACCCAGTCAATCACCTCGAGGTCATTGACAGACATAGCGATGACTACGGCATGCACGATAAGCGCACGGGTAGCTACCCTGCACTGACAAGCGGTCAATCGTTTCCGCTAGCGGGACGCTCAAAGTACAACACGGAACAGTATAGGGCATATCCCTCTCAAAAACAGGGGTCTAGCCCCTCAGAACCAAACAGGGGTCTCCCCCTTCCACAGTCCGCGCACCCTCGTCTGACTACCTCGGTTTGCCCAGATGGCCTAACAAGTCGGTGTAGGGTAGCTAGCTGAACCGCGGGTCCTGTGGGGTGGCTAGCTCCCTCCCTACACTAGTAGCTCGCCTCGGTACCATATACACGAGGGCCAACAAAAGTCGGTGTAAAGCGGTTAATCCTAACCTCGGGTCCCAACCCAAGGGCGGCTAGCTCCGCTTTACACTAAAAGGGGGCAATCGCTTTTCTTGGTACCACGTACTCAAGAGCCAGCACACTTCCCGTCCACATTCCAGACTTCTCCATCTATCCACAGGAGTTCTACTCCTAACTCCTCGTAGGGTTCATGCTCATGTTCATCATATTATTCCAAACCAGGTTTCATCATTTACAACTCAGTTCTCGTTTATACATAGGCAGCTCGTACTTCCACATTTTAATTCGTGAAATAGGTGATATCATAGGGAATTGTTTAGTTATCTTAGGCAACTCATATTCTAACAAGTAGCTCATACTTATTTACAGGCAGTGGCTAACAATTTAGTTCATTCACATATATATACAATTACAATTACGCAAAATAATTGGTTCAACCATTTTTCTGTCATAAGGTTCATGCCACATCCTAGGTTTCTAATTGACTAATTTTCATAGATGCATTCATAGTTAATAAGTATAACAGGGGTGGACCACTCTACCAGAAAATCCGGGAGTACTGGGGCTCAAACTGCAGACCCAGGTGCCTTTGCGAGCCCTCGACACGCAGCAGATCAAAGTCCTATACCAAGGAACACGTCACAACGAAAGGTTCAAAACAGTGTATAAATGTTTCTAATACGTAGAGAAACTCACAGAGAAACCACAGATATTTCATTTGCGTAAAATAGATCCCGATCGGAACCCAAACGGGTCAAAAATGTGACTGCAGACCAAAATCAGACGTCTGGAAACAAGTCCAGACTCCTTAAAAGTCACAGAGACTCACCTCAAGCTCCTGCAGTGACCTCAGACGTCCAGGACTCCCCCGCAACCGTCTAAAAATAGCTCCTGATGTCTGACTAGTCCTTCGGTCATCTGGAAATGCCTCCGGTCATCTGATAAGTTGTCCAGACATCCAAAAGTGCGAGGAAAGGCATTCCACGTACCTTCCCAAGGCTGCTCTTGTGCATGACAGAGAAGCAACCCACTTTAGCCTAAACCAAATCGCTTGCGGTGCGGCCTGCATGGCCGTAACCGCGAAGAAGACGTACCTTCGCGATACAGATGCTTTCAGACGTCTAGTGTTGACGCCAGACGTCTAGCTGGTCGTCCGGAAGACACTCTGGACGTCTGATACTGGAAAAATTTACTGGAAAAATTCCAGTATTAGATCGCGCTCCTGTGCTTTTCGCCGCGTCTCCTCTCACTCACCGCAGCTCCAGCTGCTGTAGGTGGTCGAGGACGATGCTCCAACGCCCTCCTCCTCCCGCACGCGCCACAGTGGCCGTGCGAGCTTCCGATGAGCTTCCACGAAGCTCTTGACCTCGGCCTTCTCCTCCTCACGCACCCTCCTCCTCACTCTCACACTCTCTCTCATGCGCCCTTGCTCACGGCAGTGGAGTGGGGTATGGTGGTAGTGGTGGAGTGGAGAGGAGAGGAACGGGGTGGCCTTTTATAAGGCTGCGGCTAGGGTTCTGTAGGGTGGAGGGAGGAGGGAAAAGAGAGAGAGAGAGAGTTCTGCGCGTCGTCCGCGTGCAGAACGTAGAAGGCGTACTAAAATTTAATTTCCAGACGTCTGAGAAAGGGTCTAGACGCTTGGACAGACATCTGATTGACACTCTAGACATCTTAAAAGGCTAAAAATAGGACAGGTCTTTACACTCATTGACATTGGGCTACGATGGTAGTCTAGATTTAGATCAGTTGGAGTTCTTAGCCTCCCTACGACTCTTTAATAGATCTCTTGGCCTAGTGGGTAATGAGGTAAGGGTACAGTGATCAATATGGTTATTGGTTATATTTTAGGATTTCGTACCCTTGCTTGTAGAGAAAGCTATCTTTGGGTCAATGCAAGTTAATTGCGATCGCATGTATAGTCTATAGTATATAGTTGTCACACTACTTATGCGAGGACCTTAGGGTGATGGAGCGAGTTGTAGGACTTTTGCCTTAGCCACGAGAATGACTTGTATCTGTTATACTTCTTGGGATATCGCAACAAGATCTTATTTCACCTTCCAAGGTATTAATTGATAAGTAAGAAACACTATAACTATTGAAAGCCATAAACTTAATAAGTTGTGATTATTAATTGGTAATAATGGCTTGACAAATGGATTAATATGTAAGTAGCACCCATCTCTTTTTCTCCATTATACATTGTTTATTTAGTTCTACTCTACTTAGCTCTTGTTAAGATATTTCTTAGACTCAATACTTAGGTGTAGCTTGATAGCTAATAATTACATTTATATTTGAAGCTTCTTGCTAGTTTATATCCTTATGATTTGTTTAATCATCTTTGGATAGTATCCCATTTAATTACTTAAATAGTACTTTATGATTTACTTGTTTTACAATTTATGTTTTATAATTGTGTATTAGGTTATTGTGATTTTGTAGTTGGCTAGTAACTTGCATTCAGCAACTGAAGTTCTAATAAGTTTAGTTGATTGATGAAACTTAGGTCGTCACAACATCATAGTCAAAGATGCAATAATCGAAGGGTGAATGCTATAGAAGAAGTTTTAAGGGTGGAGGAGGGAGCAAGGAGAAGGATTTGAAAGAAGCATCTTTCAAAATTTTAAATTCAATCAAAATATTAATACGAAAAAGCTCCTTTCATCTCTTTCACACACACACACACACACACACATATATATATAAAAGGGAGTGCGAAGCTCACCTACACATAATTTAAGTGAAGTTTACCTAACATCTTCCACTACATATAATGTTTTTAAATGAAAATTTGGGAATTGAGATCACTTTATATGAATATGTCATGTGCAAAATTTGAAGCTAATTTGATATTCCTACCCGCTACATCAAGGGGGGTTCAATTTCGACACCATAAGTATTACAAAATTTAATCATACTTAATAGAAGTGCTAGAGTCGTTTGTTTTTAATAAAATTTTATGCACTGTATGTTTTTGTTAAATGATTTTAATCACTAAGTTTTCATTTTAAAACATTAATTGTTTATAAAGATATGCTTAAACTTCATGTAATTTAGGTGTAAATGAGTTGCATGCTCCCTGCCCTCATATATATATATTGCATTTCACTTGCGCATCTCTCTCCTAGATCTCATCATCTCTCTCTTCATCATGCTCTGCACATGACTAGCATGTCTCTTCCTACATTTATTCAAATTATGAAAGTCTATAAATTAGGAGATGAATTTAGGGGACATATGGATTTTCATAATTATAACTCGATACCCTATAAGTAATATCTTGACTTGTATTTCAATTCATATTCAACTAAAGGCAATTATTGACTTGTGGTGTTGAGGTGGCTGGTATCAAGTTGGTCTCCGAGACTTGGAGAGAGATTTGCCTTTTCAAAATTCCCCAAATTTCTATCTTCTTCAAAATGTTAAAGACTTCTGTTACTTTCCCAATCCTCTTCTTTAGAATAGCTTGCAGTGGTTGATTAGGGGCCCTTGTTGTTCCCCCACTTCACCTTTGTTCCTCTCTGCCACTCTGCCATGATCACCTTCACTCCTTCCATATGACTGCGACTCTGTCTGCCTTTGATCGTTGTTACCAACAATTTCACGATGAGATACTCTCTTCTTAGATCTTGTTGATTTTTCAGCTCGCTGTGTGTTGCTTTGACTATGATCAAAGTCTGCCATTGACCCCACAGTTGATTTTTATTTTGTTGGATTTTTGTATACCCAATTATGGTATTTCTTTCATCTTCTTGTGGTTATCATTTGTTAAAGATGTGCAGATGATTTGATTTTTTATATATAGCGTATCCAATTTTAGGTGACTCTTTAGGTAGGCAACTCACCTTAGTTCCGATGACTCCACATTGTTGAATATCTATCTATTTAATTCTTCTGTGCACAACTTTCACCCAAAACATTTAAGAGATCACAACTTTATTCCTTAATATTTCTAACTTTTAGATTCTTACCATTACATGTAATTCTTAATACTTTATCCATACTATTATCACTCTACATATTATGATTTTCTTCCTTCGAGAGGGCCATGCACGTGAATATTTACCTTCGTTATGAAATTAAGTACATGTTATTATTTATTATTTATTTTTTTAAGGTGGCAGGAGACCCGCTCGGATCCTTTCCTTCCCGATCTATTCAACCAACCTACCTGCCTTCCCCGGCGTTCACACGTCCTCACGGTCCCAACCCGACGTACAACGTAAAGCGTTTTTTTTTGACTTCTCCCTCTCCCTCCCTCTCCCTCCTACTTCAACAACGCCTCGTTCCGGAAAGCGTGGTTTTACACTTCCTCAGGACTGCCCCACCGCCGCGCGCTCCACCCACCCACCCACCCACCCAGCCCCTTCCCTCTCTTCTCTATATATCGATGCCCATCTGACCTCCCAATGGCCTCCTCCAGAGCTCCCTCCAAGCGCTCCTGTCCCCCCCACCGCGACGCCCCTCCTCCCACGCCGCGACGCCCCCCTTCCCGCCGCATCTTCTCCTTCTGCAGGGCGATGCTGTTCTCCCCCCGCGCCGCCTTCATCGCGGCGCTCGCACTCGTCCTCCTCCTCACGATCGCGTGGACGTCCCACCCCACGGAGGTCGTCTCCACCTCCGACGTCTACACCCACTTGATCGTCAACGAGTACCACCACGATCCCGCCGCCTTCACGCAGGTTACCACATCTCTCTCTCTCTCTCTCTCTCTCGTGGTTTCGGTTCGTTGGATTGGATCTCGGGGAGGGCAAACCGATGAAGAGGTCAGATCTACGAAGAGGACGCTCTGTTCGGTGACCGGCGATATGGATGCTTAGGGATGGATTGAGTTAGAAATCTTACCCCCTCTATTTGGTGTAGTTGAGTTTGACCGCTGGTTTTGCGACCGAGTGTTTCCCGTTTGCGAGATTCTCCTTGCAGCCTGACGACTATTGTTAGAGCGGTTGTGACTTGCATGCGTGGAATGCTGTTTTTGAATGGAGCAACTGGAATGCGCTCGAACAAACAACAAATTTAGTGGCTAGATCTCTGGGCCATGGGGAATCATCCAAAGAATGGAATCTCGAGATCCAAGTGGGTTCTACAGGGGAGGGGTTCCCATGGAATTTGATCTTAGGTGGAAAAGGAAGTAAGAAATTGCACGAAGGGCACGTGGGATCTATTCGATTCTCATCGAGGATGATCTCGTTGCTGCATTCCCGGGAGAGGATGTTCCGAAAGATTAGTCTCGATGATATGGTTCGTCACCTGGTCTTTTGACATTATCCCGTATTCGATCGTCAAATGTGTTAGAATTCTGGCAAGAGTCGTGTCTTAGGATAGAGGTCATGCTGAATCACAGTTCTACAAATGTGCAAACAGCTAGGGAGTTGGCTTCCAGAACAAATAAAAGCGAGGCAAGTGGGAACCCTTGCTGCACCCCATGCTGAGGCTATATCCAATCTCCCTTCGGTCTTCAATTAATTAGAACAGACAATGAATCGGTGGTTATGCACTGCTTCATCTTGGAAGCCCATAGATCTGGAAATCCTTGACATTGTAGGGAGCTCCACAAGAAGGCCCAGGATAAGGAAATGCATGCCTTTGCAAAATGTAACCTCTACAGAAATTTCTTCATCGCAGCTTGGTTCCAGAAATTGACTACTTTGCACCATACTATCAAGCAAATGCCTGCCTTCGACGAAGCTGACTGCATTGGACTCATTACTTCATTCAATACATCAACCTGTTAGGAAGAACCTTTTTTGACAAAAGAAAAATTGCATTCGAGAGGGAAGTTGGCTAATAATCCTCCACTCTTTCAGCTGAGGTCTTCTTAGGCAGTAAGTAAAGACTTGTATAGTCTCTCGAATCTCTTATTGTCTTATTGGTATGCTTGTAACACTTTCATCATATGCCTTATCACCATCCAGAACTCTTTGAAGAACAAAACAAAAAAGCTGTTCATCCTCGTGCCCCCTTTGCATTTAGGTCATTCACAACCTCTTTAACCTCTCTTTCCGAAAAAGGCTGCACCAATACCTCTACCCACTCCGAAGAGATCGTAGAAGCATCCTTGCCCATTCACCTACACCTACCATGAGGAGGTCTCTCGGTGAATGCTTGAAAATGCTCAGCTATTTTTCTTTTTCTTTTTTGAAAGGAAACCCAAGATTCATGACTCAAAAAAGCATGTTATAGGGCCCAAAGCTACAAGGTGGACTCCCAAAACACTAGTTGGTAGGAAATGGAGGAAACAACATTTTCAACATAAGGTGTTTCACTCCTGAACATGACCCCATTCCTCCCCAACCACACACCCCATAGGATCGCCAACACCCTTGCCTTCTCTCTCGTCGTCTTGAACGTGTTGAACGTGTCTCAACTATTGTAGCTTTAACATCCTCCCTATCTCTAGACATTGAATACCAATTGTGATGGACTCGATATGGTTGGTCCATCTTCTTTCATTTGTTGCTATAAGGTATTTAAGCCCCCCCTCTTTCATCCATAATTGCCTAGACCTTTAACGCCATCCAACTTCCCCTTTCTTTCAATCTTGGGTCACCACATGTTGAGCTTCCTTTGTTTCTTACACCTTCTCCTTAGATAGCGGTTTGACATCTTCAACATGGTCCACTTCTAAGATTTTTTTGTAAAGAATTAACTTGTCTTTTGCTTATGTCCTCTTTGATTTCCTGTGATCAATCAAGGGAAACCTCTGTCCTTGTAGCCTTTTAGCCAAGGTAACAGTAGTCAAACTAAAATAAGACATTCATCTCTGATGGGCCTTGGAAGGCCACCAAAAGATTTGTTAGCGTAGGAGGCGCTACTTAGCCATTAATAATCCATCGCATAGGGGGTAGATCGGTAATCAACAACCATACACAGAGGAGAATAAAGGTTTGGTGACCCAGTTTCACCATAAGGGGTGTACGTTGGAGGGAGGACAGAGCTCCCAACTATGCACTAAAATTTTGAGGATATATGGTATTACATGATTTCGCTCCCTTTCTCGGGGATGAGGCCCCTTTCTACTGGAGGCCCTTTCCTTTATTTATAATACGGGGGGGAATCTGCGCTCGATGGCCCTTAGTACCCCTACTGCTAGGCTACTTGTACGTTGTCAGGGCATAGGTGGTCAGGGCTATCTTATCATATCTTTTCCCTTTGCTGTACTAAATCTTTTGGCAGGCTGGGTTGGTGCCGATTGGGATTTGGTTGGTCTTAGGCGGGATGAGGTGTCGGTTCTGCCTGTATGCCCTGTATCAAGGTAGCCAGATCCTCTGTCGGGTCAGGTGCGGAGTTTTGGGTCCGAGGGCATTTTTTGCCCCTCATAATATGCCCCCACTCTCTAGCTAGTGTGAACTGTTGGGAGGGTAGTGAGAGTGGCCAAAACTCCGCGGTAGGTGATGCCCCCAGATGTTCTTTCGGCTGTATTGCAGTGGAGGGAACATTTATGATTGAGGAGTTAGGTGGCCTTCACCTGCTTCTGGTTGGTTGGAAGAGGTCCCTTGTTAGGGGTGTATGAGCCTAAGTTCGCGTCGGCCTTAGGAGGCAGCGTCGCTTGAATGTGGGACATATTTACTCGAGATTTCGTCGGCCTTAGGAGGCGACGTGTTCCAAGTTCGAGCTGGCCTTATGAGGCGGTGATTGTTGATGTTGGGCTAATGAGCCGCGACTTATACCAGCCTTAAGAGGCGGTAGAATTTTTTCGTGGGGCATATCAGCCCGGGCCTGTGCTAACCTTAGTAGGCGGCACTGTTTGGGCGCGGGGCGTGTGAGTCCGAGCCGATGCTGGCCTTTAGAGGCGGCAGAATTTTGGTGTGGGGCGTGTCAGCCCGAGCTCGTGCCAGCTTAGGAGGTGGCATTGGGGTGTATGAACTCGAGTCGGTGCTGGCCTTGGGAGGCGGCATAATTTGGGCGTGGGGTGTATGAACTTGAGCCGGTGCCGGCATAATTTGGGCGTGGAGCGTATCAGCTCGAGCTCGTGTCGGCTTTGAGAGGTGGAACTGTTTGGGCACGGGGCGTATGAGCCCGAGTCGAAGCTGACCTTGGGAGGCGGCATAATTTGGGCGTGGGGCATATTAACCTGAGCCCGTGTCAGACTTAAGAGGCGTCACTGTTTGGGCGTGGGGCGTATGAGCTCGAGTCGGTGCCAGCCTTGGGAGGCGGCAGAATTTGAGCATGGGACGTATTAGCTTGAGCCTGTGTTAGTCTTAGGAGGAGCCACTGTTTGGGCATGGGGCGTATGAGCCCGAGCCGATGTCGACCTTAGGAGGCGGCAGAATTTGGGTGTGGGGTATATCAATCCGAGTCCATGTTAGCCTTGGGAGGTGGTAAAATTTGGGCGTGGGGCGTATTAGCCTGAGCCTGGGCCATCCTTAGGAGGCGGCACTGTTTGGGCACGAGACGTATTAGCCCGAGCTGGTGTCGGCCTTGGGAGGCGACAGAATTTGGGCGTGGGGTGTATCCGCCCATCCCTCAGGCTCCACCCGCCCATCCCTCAGGCTCCATATTTATTATTATCTTTCCTCCCTTCGGTCGGGTCCTCCCGTTGGTCGGTTTAAGGAATCTGGGGGAGAAAACCCCCAGGCCCCCCTTGCCAGTCGGGCTTTCCCCTCCTTCCCATAGCTGCATAATCGTAATAGAAGTTATAAGGTGTATTAAAGAGCTGGAAGGTTTCTCGCCCAAGCGAAGGGGGTAGCTTGGGTTTCGTATTATGAGTCTCCGGGCTATAATGGCCTGAAGCGTTGTGCCTTTCTGAAAAGGCGTGAAAGGCTTTTTGAATATTTATCGTGTAATAATGCGTAGGGTCATTGATCAGCGGTTTTATAAGCGTGGTCACGCAATCGTGGGATCAATGCCGTATATGGGAAGATTCGGTTCCTTGGGAATTGGCAATCCGGAGGGGGGTAGAAAGACGTTACCGCCCTTGAGAGCCCATGAGGTGGGGCTATAAATAGAGGCCGGATGTGGACCTTGCTTCATCGCCTTTCATCGCCTTTGGTTGTGCTTGAGGGACTTAAGAGTCACGGGAAGGAATGTTGTGACTCGTTCGTTCCTTGGGTATAGCTTTGTCGCTGAACTTATTGCTTGTTCGGCGGAGCGGTCGAAGGGTGATTATGTGCGGCTTTTCGGACGGGGGTGAGCCCCTTTTCATGCCCCCGTTCAAAGCACGGGTTGAGGTAAGGGCTTCCATCTTTTGATACGCCTGTCGTGGCTTGCCTGCTCTTGTGCACGCTCATTTTGCCCTATTTTCTTGGCGCAGGTTTCTGGGGATTTTTTTTGCTGGGCGATATCGGATCCCGCGGCGAGTTCTTCCGGCCAGGGATTCATCCCGTGTGGGGGAGGCTCGTTTGGCGAGGTGCGAAGAAGCGGTCCTCTTGTTCTCAAGGAGTTCAAGAGGAAGTAGGTGGGGAGCCCAGGCAGTCTCTCTCAAGGTGCCCGTGGGGTGAATCCGGTGTGGCGTTCGTTGGGAGAGAGATGCAGTTGCGCTTCTCCTATTGGGCCGATGTGGAGAACCTGCCGGATATGGGGTCGCAGGGGTGCCTCCTGGGGCCCAGGGGTAGGTCGCTCTTTTGCGGAGTCGCGATGTTTCCCGCTTCACTTGTCTCCCTTGATCACTCCGCAGAGGTGGAGCATGGGCTGTTGCTGCCATAAGCTCTGCTTGCGGGAGTGGATTTGCCCGGGCAGATGTGGAGCCTCGGTCAGATAGCAGCCTCAATGCTCATTCAGACGGTTGAGTCCGTCTGGGGATTCCTCATTTAAGGGGTCGGTTGAAGGCCTGGTGGTGTTGATTAGGTGGGGTACCTTTCTGATATATTGTGAGGTACTCCGCACCTCTAGGCGACCCCAACTCCCTCAAGCGGTTGTCGCCATCCATCAATGCCTGCTGAATTGGTAGTAGGCTCCTTGTTCAGCTGCTGTTCCCCTGCAGAAGAGGTGCATGTTCTGGGAGTGGGACAATCTTCTGTTGCGGAGGGGTAGGAGGCGTGGGAGCCTATTCCTTACTGGGGGCGTGTGCAAGTGGCGCTTGGTAGGAACAGACTGGTTTTTGCCGGGGAGTCATTCAAGGCGAGCCTGGCAGGAGCTACATGGCTTATTGGTCTTACTGTTGCATTATCACCCTGTACTGTTGAGTGCGAGCAGCCTAGAAGA
The DNA here is from genome assembly GCA_037157565.1 of Thalassia testudinum. Lineage (NCBI taxonomy): Eukaryota > Viridiplantae > Streptophyta > Magnoliopsida > Alismatales > Hydrocharitaceae > Thalassia > Thalassia testudinum. The sequence goes on from JAZHRO010000013.1 coordinate 22,569,358, forward strand.
CCAAGGGCGAAGCCGCTGAGTCCTGGTGCCACCATTCTCTTTGTACCAACCTGTCTCTTTTCAGCTGTAATTTAGCCGGAGACAGTAATCTGGGGAATGTAATAGTCTATGTTGTAAAGGAAGAAATTTCTTCGTTCTTTGTATCAAGAACCGCTCGTATGCCAAGTGTGAGGAATTATTTTTCTGCCTTGAATTTTGTTGCTCGCACGGGTTATGTGAATTGCATTTTACGAGTTTCAGCTTTATCCCTTTTGTTCGCTCAAACGACTTAGCATAGAGGTTTGTCCTGTTACTTTCTCCCAGCTGATTACTGGTGGGACCTACTGGGATGCTTGTGGAGAGGGCTATCTGCAGCAGTGGTTGGGTGCTCATGGCTTGCGTTGTAAAGGTGCAGGCGGGTACCCTTCGACGTTTTCTTGTAATCTTCATAGCTTGATTACTTGCCTAGCACCTTGTCCACCTATTTGCATTGGTTGCTGGTGGGATTAGTGCCTTGGTTATTCCCCACGTGCCTAATAGGGCAGGCATGTGTACTCTCAGTAGGCGGGGGCAACACGTTCTCTTTGGGCGAGAGGTTGCATTAAGGCTACTTGGTATGTAACGCTTATCTTCGTAGATAGTTAGGCTAAGGGCATTCACTATGAATGCCTTGCCTTTGATCGACTCTCCTTGCTAGGCGGCGATGGGAGGGGGCGGAGAGTCCCGGCCTACCTTGTTGACTTTTTAAGCAAAACGCCTCGGTTGATTGCGTGTTCCTCCGAGGGTTGGCTACTTACGGGGGCCTTCCTTAAAGGATGGCCAAGAAAGGGGGTTGACCTTGAGAGGTGGCCTGAGGGGAAGGTGAGCCCAAGCTTGTGTCATTGTGCGGCGTTGTGTCGCCGAGGAGACAGGGTTTGCCTAGGGTGGAGTTAAAAGTGTGCCCTAGTTCTGTCTGTGCCATCTGGGCCCTTCTGTCCAAGAGGCCGAGGGCCAAGGGGGTATGGTCGCTTTGGCGATGCTGTCCCTTCGTCCTTTTATTGAGGACCATGGGGAGTCGGGGCTCCTCTTCTTAATGCATGCCCCTTCATCTAGGGAATGTTCAGTCGGGTCTCCTGGGAGACCCCTTGGTTGGGATAGGTTCGTCTCTGGCGGTACTCGCTGTATGTCCCACGTGGGGATCGGGCAGAAGTGTTTGATGTAGGAGCGCCTGGGGGCCTATCCTTGATGAGGGAGTCCTGAGGTAGGATCTGCCAGAGGGGCTTATGGATGTGCGCTGTTTTAGGGCCGTCACTTCCCTCTAGAGTCGTGCTTGTCACAGGTGTCTAGGGGAGCCAACTTTGAGAGTTTTCCGAGCCTCGGCCTTGGCCTTTTGTTAAGGCTGGATAATGGTCGCTCGAGTGGGCGGATCCCTTGCCTGGATGAGATATGCGGTGTCGTCAGGGTGGGATTGAGTAGCTGAGGTTGAAGAACCTGGCCAAAATCTTGTAAGGAGTAACTCGGACCCAGTTGTTGAATCGCGATCCATCATCTTGGCCTCTTTCTAAAGGTGAGGACCCGAAAGATGGTCGCTGGGTGGCCCATCCTATCTGCAAAGGTGGTTAGCCACTCCGCCACTAGGCCCACTCTTATCATATGTGAACAGGGGGCGATCTTGTCGTTGTGGCCACGGGGTGTGATACCGCCGGTCATATACCTGTCTAGTCGTGCCCTTGGAGAGGACAGGCGCAGGGGGATTTTTGTGTGGGTTGACCCTTGGGAGTGACCGTTCTTTGGAACCTTCTGTAGAGGGTGGTCATGAAGTGGGGCAGACCTTGGAGGGTGGAGACGAGAGCCAAGAGAGGGCGCTCAGACTCTTTCGGGCGGAGGTCCGGAAGTGTGATAGGCAAGGCTTGGAGTGTGGGGGTCCAAGCCTGCGTTATGGACGTTGCGCAACACGGGGCCTTAGGGTCCTAACTCAACTTTTGGTGGCCAATATGGCGGCCGTTGGGTGAGATAGCTCGAACCCTCACCATTCGCTCCAGTGGGCAGATGCCTCTGAGGGTGGAGCGGTCGAGGCTCTGCCTATGGGCGGTGTGTGGAACTTCAGGGCGCACGGGCCCAAGTCCTTACTGGCCTGGGGAGTTGGTGTCTTAGTCGGAACGTAAGGCACAGAAGTCCTAGTTCTACCGTTTTTCGTAGACGGAATTCTGGTAGCTGGTAAATGTGGCACAAGTGCCTCAGCCTGGATTCGCATCAGCCATCGAGGGTGGCTGTGGCGGCCATAAGAGGCGGCAATTCCCAGGGTCGGGGGGTGGGTTCGTCCGACCCTCGACCAACCCGGGGAGATGACCTGCTAGCTTGGATAGGTGACGATATAAGAGGGCGTTTGGCAGGTTCGTCCGAATTCGTGCCGACCTAGTGAGGTGGCAAGATAAAGGATATCGGATGCATCCGTCCAGGCTTGTGTTGGCCTGAAGAGGCGGCAATATATGGAATGTTGGACACATTCGTCCGAGTTCTGGCGGACCTGAAGAGGTGGCTTGCCAGCCTGAAGGGGCGGCAATATGCGGAACGTCGGACGCGTCCGTGCGAGTTCTTGCCGACCTGAAGGGGTGGCAATATGCGGAACGTTGAACGTGTCCGTCCGAGTTCTTGTCGACCTTAAGAGGTGGCTTACTGGCATGAAGGAGTGGCGATATGCGAAACGTCGGATGCGTCCGTTCAAGTTCTCGTCGACCTTAAGAGGCGGCTTGTCGGCCTGAAGGGGCGGCGATATGTGGAATGTCAGATGCGTCCGTCCGAGTTCTCGCCAACCTTAAGAGGTGGCTTGCCTGGTCGAAATTTCATCCTGGCCATCCTCTGGAGGTGAGCTTCCAGGTGAGAGCAAGGGGCGGTCGCCACCCTCTGCAGACGGTGGCCATCCGTCGCAAGGGTTAAGGCCCTATCTTTGCTAAGGCAGGTTGGGCCTCTTACTACCGCTGGGGTAGGATAGGGGCCTCAAGTGCCACTTTTAGCGGTGACGGGATCGCTCCTCGTGCGACAAGGATTGTGCACGTGAGGGATTTTTCACGCCAATCACCCTCGAGGGGTGGTCTTGCCATCGACGGGACTCAGGGGGGACGCCATGGTTTCCGATGGCCTTAAGAGTCCACTTTTGGGTGCTTTGGCCCCTTGGGGGGGCGGGGGGAGGGTTGTAGCCCTCAGACTTTTGGAGAGATTGAGATCCACCTCTTGGCCCTTGACGAGCTTTGATGCGTTCGTGAGGGAAGAGTAGGAAGCGGGGAATGCCACGACTGAAGAGTCCAGCCGCGATCTTGAAGTCGCTTGGTAAATTAGCTGGGTTAGCTCTTTGTTGGATTGCATGGACTTGGCTCCCCTTTTCCTTCTTCGCAAGGGCTTCTTGGATTGCTTCGCCTTAACTCTAGGTGGCTTACACCGGGTTGCGGCTCCTCCGTGTCCGGTGCTCCTCCTCTAAGGGAGTCAGGCACGTACCGGTGGTTAGCCGGCCGGGCCGCCTAATTCTACTGTCAACCTGGTTAAGGTGACCGTCCTCGTCCGAGTTGGATGGAGAAGGGCCGTTCCCTTCCCCTCTCTCTTTTCCTTGATTGGAAGGTTCGTGACCGAAATGGCTGTCAGGAGGAGAGGTAGGCGTTTTCACCGGAGTGGTGGATGTGCTACAGATGCGTCGACTCGGAAAGGGTAGCTTGGAAGGTAGCCTGGCCCGAGCGTCTTGGAGCACTGCAGGCATTACCATTGGAAGTTGGTTAAGTGGGCTGTGGACTCATTTTGGGTGTTGCTGCTCTCAGAGGTTGCCTCGATCTGCGTGTTGATGTGCCTGAGATGTCGGAGGCGGAGACCTCAGACCATCGTAGGTACCACGGTGGTGACTTCCGCCCGGTCCATGGCAAGGGGAGTATGTTTTTTGAAGGGCTTAGTGCTGCCCTGAAGGGGGGAGACTCTTGCCGCGACGAACTTGGACGTTTCGCCGAATCCTGCGGGGAGACTTGGTCGTATCCTCCTTTGCTTGGATAAAAGTTGGGAGGTAGCTGGAGAGAGCCGACTCAGAAGGAGGGGCTCGGATGCACGGGGTGACGTCAGCTTGAGGTTACCTTAACCTTTGTACTGATGTGCTCAGGTATTAGGAGGAGAGGACCTTGGGTGGCATGTGCGTCACCGCCAGAACTTGGCGGCGATGTCCGTCGGGCGGGGAGTCGGGGTGACATCGCTTGTCTGCTGGGGCGGGGCGTTAACCCGCTTGGCTCTTAGTTTTGCTTGGAAGACCGCATCGGCGACTCGCAGTCGTTGGGGCCCCTTCTTGGGGTGGTCCCTCAGGCGCTTTGTAGGCCTCCTATCCTTTCGCTAGATGGAACCTTGGGATAACAGGTCCTAGCTTGCGAGTTGATCCCTTTTAGCACACCCACCTGGTCCATGGCCAGGGGAGTGCGTTCTCTCGAGGGCTCCTCCTCGGCGGGGTTCGCCCTGGCGACCTTCGCTGGATTGATTCCCCTCAAGCATGTCCACTCGGTGCATGGCTAAGGGAGTGCATTCCTTGAGGAACTCCTTTGCGCAGCGTGGCCTGCAATTGTGGCCCTTCGTGGGTCGGCTACTACCTTGGGAGAGGCGGTCCTTCACTTGTGGAAGGAACCTTATTCGTAGGCGGGTACGGGGGTGCGCCTATCCGAGAGTGTTCTTGCCTTCAGCAGTAGGGCTGTTGTCGCTGCCGCACTTCTCGATCGATCCATGGGAGGAGTTAAGTTGCTTCGTAGTCTCTCGTTGGATATTTTGGCGCACGGTCGAGGGCATTGTGCCAGTGCTTGCGAATCGGATGGCTCGACTCGGGGGACCGAGGGATCGTCGCCCCATCAGGCCTCCCTTGTTCAGAGTACTGAGCCTTGAGCTAACCTGAGCAAGACTGGGTGGGCTCGGTCCTCCGCTGCTCAATTTTCGACAGCCTCTTGGGGTTGTCCCCAGTCCCTAAGTGCTTGGCGAAGCACTCCCAGGACCTGCTCTTCACACCCTCGAAGGAGTTGTTCGGCTGGCCGGGCAACGATCCGCATGTAGGCCCTCGTGGGGCAGGTGCCGCTGAAGGCGCCTAATGGGATCTCCTTTTGGAACAGCCGAGTGTTGCTTATCCCGAGGGTGGCTTCTAAGGGAGTGGTGCATGAGCTAGGGTCCACCGTCCTTCCGCACCAGGCGTTGGTTGGCTCTCCAAGCGCTTCTAACAGGGGACCTCCATTTTCTCTTTCCTAGGTGGGTAGGTGGTACGCACAGGGGCATATTTCTGGGACCGTCGGATTTGGCTCCTAGTTCCTCTTCATTGGGTCGTGCCTCAGGGAAGGGGGGTCCAGCTTGGGGACCTCAGGCGATAAGTCGAGGTCACTAGGGCGTGAAGGCACTGCGTCCCGACCGGGCCCCTCCGAGGGGAGGGAAGTCGCGAGTGGGACCGCGGGTGGTTACGACCACCGCAACAGTTCTCGCTCAGGGGTGCCGAGGCAGGGTGTCGGAGGGGCCCTTCCTCCCAGCGATCAGATGCTCTGTAGGGCGATGGCTTTTCGTTGATGCTTCCCACAGACGGTGCCATTTGATGGGCCTCGGAAGGCAACCAAAAGATTTGTTAGCGTAGAAGGCACTACTTAGCTATTAATCATCCATTGCATAAGAGGGTAGAGTAGCAATCAACAAGCATACACAGAGGAGAACAATGGTTTGGTGACCAAGTTCCAGTAAAAGGGGTGTACATTTGGGGGGAGGACATGACTCCCAACTATGCACTAGAATTTTGAGGATATATGATATTACATGATTTTGCTCCTTATCTCGGGGAGGACACCCCTTTCGACTGGGGGCCCTTCCCTCTATTTATAATACGGGGGGGAATCTACGCTCGATGGCCCCTAGTATCCTTACTGCCAGGCTACTTTTACGTTATCAGGGCATAGGTGGTTAGGGCCATCTTATCATATCTTTTTCCTTTATTGCGCTAAATCTTTTGGCAGGCTGGGCTAGTACCGATTGGGATCCGGTTGGTCTTAGGAGGGATGGGGTGCCAGCTCTACCGGTATGTCTTGTATCCGGGTAGCCGATCCTTTGTTGGGTCAGGTGCGGAATTTTGGGTTCAAGGGCATTTTTTGCCCCTCATCAATCTCCAACAATCCTCTATCATTTTCTTGAAATTTGACTCCATTAACCAGGAGTGTTCAAATTTGAAGTAGCTGGTCTAATTGACTTATTTGATCTCTAGATAAGAGATCCATGGTTTGAGAAAGGCTTACAAGTTGCGTCCGTGTCTGAGAATCTTGGATCTCAATGTCCTCTCAAAAGAGCAAATCTTGGATCTCGATATCATCATTGCCATGCTGTGTCAAGTGAAGAGGCAATTAGCTGGGCTAAGCTCCTATAATTGAAATTCCACCAAAAGCTCCCAAAAATCGTTAGACTAAATATCCTGTCCACCACCATCATTCAGACTATCCCTTGGAAGCAAAGTCACCTTGAGGTCTCCTTTAATGAGGAAAGGAACGCTAACACAAAAGTCAACCATGGATCTAATGTCCTCCCAAAGCTCACATCTGATCTTCCACGGTGGGAGGCTGTACACAAATATAGTGTTAAATTTAAAATGATCTGATCTCCTTTCAAGAATCACGGCAGCAGCATGTTTCCACACCCAACTTTGCTGAACTTGAGTCTTGTATCACTCCATGATATCACCATTGCCCTCTATTTGCCAAATGAGCTAACAAGAGCAAAATCAATACATCTTGTGCCTTCCACAGCTTCCCAATCTTGTTGGTTCCAGTTTTCGATCTTGATCTTTCGAATGAGGGCTATTTCATTAATCATTCTATCAAGTATTACCTCAAGGCTGCTTTATGACAAGGGTTGTGCAACCCTCTCATGTTCTAGCTGAGGATCCTCATCAGGTATCTTTGTCCATGCCCTTGGAATACATAGGCTCAGACCAAGAAGCTCCCATAGCTACCATGAGGGCCACCTCCCTCTGAGAAGTCAACATGTTGTTGACATAGCCACTTGCTGCCCAGTCACCAGCAATATTTTCCTTATTGCTAGCAATTGTCTTTACCTACTGTCCAAAGCTGTCGTTGCCTATGCAGCTATGTTCAACCTCACAGAGGTGGACTTGCCGGTGTAATACCCCACTGAGGTGGAGAAACTGACTTCCTGATTTGTACTCATTGTCATGGAGGGATCCCTCTTCACCGCCACTTCATTCAGGTCCATGCAAGGAAGGTCGAAGAGAATTAGACCTCCAAGCTGTTGAAACTCGAAAGATGGAGATGGTTAATCGAGGCATTGACCAGATAAAGAAAGGTACATCTGAATCGGATTTGAGGGAAGGTGAAGCAAAACCAAACTTGAATTGAGTGGTCTTCCCATGTGTTTTGTGTGTGGCGAAGCCATAAAAGCCCATGTTATGACAAGCGTTGCTCCCTTAAAATCTCCTTCCCTAACTCAAGACCCAAGTCTTATGCATTAGGCAATAACTACACTCGCTAATTTTAGCGTTCTAGGTTGTTGACATTTCAAATATGTAGAGATTGTTTGGAACTTCGAAAATAGTCTGACAAGGACCATTTGGTCCTCGCTGCCTCTGTCATTAATGATGACCCACGATCATTGATCGACGACAAAGCCTTCCCCTCCTCTTCCAGACCCACGATCTTCAACCACACTAGGATGGGGTTCTCCTTCCATCGCAATATGACGAGGGGTGGTACATCGGTTTCCTTCTTGATTAAAGCATGAACATGGTAAAGTTCGATGACAAATTTTAGATGACATGGCTTCGCACTTGGCCAAAGGAGGTGATTGTTGAATTAACAACTTGAAATCATTATTGCAAAAGCACATAACCCTTTAGCATTTTATGTTCCACCAACTGATCTTCTCATTCATCTCACAAGAATCCAATCACCTTCCTCCCTCTTCTTCCCTCGTTCTCCTTCCCTATCGCTCTCATGAGACACCCTTGTCATCTCCCTCAATTTTTCAAGTTTTTAGCTCTATAGTTTGAATAATTAGCACATCTACTTTATTTTGTTTAAGGGAATTACAACACATCTTTTCCATTCTTCAAGTATTTTATTATTTTTTTAGATGATATTGAGTAATTTTGTATACTGAGTCATACCTTCCTTTCAAAATTTCAAATGTCCACAAGAATATTGATAAATTCCAAATGAGAAAGGTCACATAGCCTTTCTCATTTTCATCACCTCTAAAGCCTCCTTTATGTCCTTTATATCTATTGATAACTACTATGTTTTGAATAAACATTTAATAAATTCTTGAAGTTAATTCAACTGGATCATTTTGTTAATAAGCTTTTCTGACTAACTCTTTCATCCTTTTCGAATATCTTTCCATCTATGAGCATCTTATCTTCATCCTTGATAAACCTTTATATGTGTGAGATTGAGATCATTCACTGTGCCCTTGCTTTAGTTAACTTGATGAGAGGAATGCCCGGAGGGAGGACGTGGTCCTTTGCTTCAGTATCGCGGCAAGGGCTGTTAGGCGAGGGATTGTATGGACCCGGTGCGGTTCTTGCAATGTGAGGGAGTGGGCCATCGCCGCTTGAATTGTTCAGTGGGATGCGTTGTTAAGCCAAGGTTGTTGCCTCCTCCGCCACGCTCAGGTGCTTCGCTCCTTAAGGTAGATGCACTCGTCAGAGATGGTGGGGATTCTGGTTGGCATCTTGGAGACTGCGGTTGTGGGAGTGGTGCTGGAGGGTTGTGTGGCACTGGGCGAGGTGGAGGAGCTCGCTAGATTTTGGGGGTTGACGAGGTGGCAAGTTTTGGTGAGAAGCTTTTGGTGCTTGGTTTGAGGCTGGAGGAGAGGAATGCACTTTGTTTCAAGGAGGCGAAGGTAGGGAGTGCTATGGTTTAGTGGCATCTCCCTTGTGACCATGATGGTGCGCAAGAGGCCTGTTGTTTTGGACGTTTGGTTAGACTCATAGGGATTCCCTTACGACTGAGAACAGGAAGGGTGGCGGAAGCGATTATTGTCCCTTTGCGAGGTTGAGTTTGTGTAGGTGTGTAGGCTGCGAGGAGGATGACCTTTTGATGGTGGAGGTCAAGGTGGGTTGTTTGGTACTAGAAAAGGTATCATTGCATCTTTGCGGAGTGCCGTAGGTTATGTCTTGTATTGCTAGTGGAGGTAGTGGCTTGAAGGTTGCGGTTGTGAGGTCCTATGTGCAGGTGCTGGTAGGGGGCGACAATCGTCGATTGGCGGCAATTGTTGGTTGGTTGACTCAACCGATGCAACAAATTTGTAAACCCAAGATTCATGACGAGGAAGGCAGGGTGTTGGTTGATGTGGCACCGCATTTGGAAAGGGGAGCATTTATTGCCGTGGATGGAGTTAGGGAGGCAAAACAACTGGGGGTGATGCGTGAGGTGAGGGGTAATGAGTGTGCATCCAATCTCAAAATTGGTGGTGGCCCCTTTTTGGGGGTGATAGGTGAGCATGCCGGGGAGGGCTTCACTTTTGAACGAGATGCGATGGGGCACATATCCAGATCTAGATTAGGGTCTGAAAGGGGAAAAGCGTGTTTCCTGTTGGACTCGGAGTGCTCAGAGCCCAACTTGAGTTCAGAGTTGTTCTTTGATGCCCCTTCGATTCGCGTGGACTCTATGCGCTCTACTGTGACGTAGCTTGGGTTGGAAGAGGCGAGGGAGGTTACAATCGGTCTTCAATGATTGGATGATGTTGCTGAAGTTGTAGGACAGGAATCGAACATCTCTAGTTGGTTGGTGGAGCTTGTTGATGCCCCATCGGAGGGGGTTATTGGAGCCTTGGTGATGGGGGAGGTGGAAAAGATTGATGCGGTCATTGCTTTGGTCCGATGGCACCTCCCTTAACCGCTGTGTAGGAGGGGTGGTGTACAGTTTGCCTTCAGCGGGTCCTTTAGGGGGAGGGGTCGCACGGTGGTGGTGGTGAGCACCTTGACGTAGGCAGAGGGGAGGAGTAGGGTGGTGCAGGGGGAGTGTTTGGATGTTGGTGGTGGCTTGGGTGTGTAGGAAGTTGATACTGAGGTGGAGTTGGTAGCGGAGGGCGAGCTTTTGCTGGATTGAGGGGGGGGGTTTACTCTTTCCCCATAACTGGAGTCGTTTCCTGGAATGTGAGGGGTTTGAATAACCTATCTAGGAGGGCAACCCTTAGGGGCTACCTTTGCACTTGGGGCCAAAAGTGGTCATGCTTCAGGAGACCAGGTTGGAATCTTGTGTTCAAAGGTTATGGCGGGAGATAGGGGCTGTTACATGGAGAATATCCTCGTGCTTAATGCTACTAGCCACTTGGGGGGAATCCTGGTAGGGTGGCGAGACGATGCGTTTGATCTTGAGGATGTTGTTAAGCTTGCATGTAATTTCAGCAAAGTTGGTAAGGGTGATTGTAACGACTCGGTTCCCGAGTCCCTACGAGACACGAGAACCGGACCGACTCAACTAATCCCAAGACCTAGTCATCCAACGAGGAAGTAACCAAAAGAGCAGTAAAATAAACCACATTCAGCATGAATATAACTAACAGTAAGAAAGTACAGCAGTAAGGAAAGAAACTACCACCGTATGTACCACCACAACAGTAGAACAACATTCATAATATAATTTGAACTGCAGGTAAAGAAAGTACAGCGGAAACAAGAACTACTCACTACAACGTAACAAAAAGAGGTATAAGAGACAGTGGTAACTCTACTGGACCCTACTCGGCCCAGCGTCCTCTGCAGTCGCTGACCCTGGCTGCTCAACACCTGGTCCTGAAAAAGGTAACGAGTGTAACACGTCAGCAAAATGTTGAGTAGAGTGGCAACTAAACTAAAGACAACAGTAGAGTGTACAGTAACTGTTATGTTCGATTACTTTCTTTATTCACATCTTTCAATTGTCTCACTATTTCATTTATTCCCCAGATCTTTTTCTTGATCTCGAATGTTCCTCGTGGGAACGATCTTGATTGCAGTCTTTTCCAAAAAGTAAAAGTAGCACGTGGTGCTCTCCTACTTGAGCACTGCCTCGACCTTGGCTGGGTCCACCGCCAAGCCGTCTCTAGAGATCACATGACTCAAGAAGGTCACCTCTCTCAACCAGAACTCGCACTTACTGTATTTGGCGTACATCCTGCGTCGTCTCAGAGTGTCCAGAACCATCCGCAAGTGCTGTCCGTGCTGCGTCCGATCTCTAGAATAGATGAGTACATCATCTATGAAAACCACCACGAACTGGTCTAAGTACGGTCTAAACACCCGGTTCATCAGGTCCATGAAAGCAGCGGGGGCATTGGTCAGCCCAAACGGCATGACCAAAAACTCGTAGTATCCGTACCGGGTGCGGAAAGCTGTCTTGGAGACGTCGGCCTCCCTGATCCTCAACTGGTGGTATCCCGACCTCAAGTCGATCTTGGAAAACACCGTGGCACCCCGCAACTGGTTAAACAAGTCGTCGATCCTTGGCAGCGGATATCTGTTTTTGATGGTGACCCTATTCAGCTGTCGGTAGTCCACACAAAGGCGTAAGGTCCTATCCTTCTTCACAAACAGTACCGGGACTCCCCAGGGAGACACACTGGGCCTCACGAAACCTTTCTCTAAAAGGTCCTGTAACTGAGACTTGAGCTCTCGTAGCTCAAGCGGTGCCATCCTGTATGGCGCGGTGGAGATGGGGCTGGTCCCTGGTACTAGTGAGATCTCAAACTCGATCTCACGCTCGGGCGGTAGTCCTGGTAACTCGTCTGGAAATACGTCAGGGTACTCTCTGACCACCGGGATGCTCTGGAAGTCTACCACAGGGCTGGGCTTTGCCACCACACAAGCTAGGAAGCCCTCACACCCCTGGCTCAAAAGTCTCGTCGCCCGAAGTGCCAAAATGCACCTGAAACCTCCGTCCACTGGCTGTCCGTGAAACTCGAAAGAAGGCAACTCCGGAATGGAGAAGACGATCTTCCTCTCAAAACAGTCCACCAAGGCGTGGTAAGCGGACAACCAATCCATCCCCAGAATCACTCCAAAGTCCTCCATCTGTATCATAATCAGGTCAACTGGCAGGCTATGTCCCCCGACACTGACTTCGCAATCCGTGTACACCTCCTCAGCTACAGACAACTGACCACTTGGACCTCTGATTACGAATGGATTCTCTAACAGTGTATAATCTTGGTCCAAACTAACTGCGAAACTGGCTGCGACAAACGAATGCGTAGCGTCGGAATCGAAAAGCGTGTAAACGAGTCTGCCAGAAACTGAAACCATACCTGCTACCACCGATCCCGAAGCTCTGGCGTCCATGTGTGTTAGGGCGTTGCTACGCCCCTCAGCTCTAGGTGCGGATGAAGCAGCCACACTCTGCGTCGGACGGGTAGGTGCTGGCCGGTACCCTCCTCGCGACTGCTGTCCTCCTCGCGCCTGGGAACCGTGGCCTCCTGCCCGCCCTCCAGTGCTCTGCTCGGGGAGTATCTGCTGACCTCCTGCCCTAGATGGGCAGTCCCTCCTGATGTGGCCCGGCTGGCCACACTGGTAGCAGAGGGGAACCCGACTCCCGCCCTCAGTGGGTCCCTGCTGTCAGCTAGGCGGGGGTCCGGTGCTGGCGACTGGTCCCTGTCGAGGGCCCCCAAAGGCCACTGATGTCCCTGCAAAACGTGACGGCTCTCCTGCGGACGCCACGTGTCTCTTTTGAGTTCTCCTAACACGCCTAGTGTGACGGCGGAAATCTCGTTCCACCACCAACTCCCCTGTCGTACACTCGGAAGGGGGAGGAGGGGGTGGCGATGTGGATGGAAGCTGAAATTCTTCACGAACCACCTCTCGAATTAGTTGGACGAGGTCCGGAGACGGTATACTCAGGAGAAGAGGAGGGGTAGTATGTACTCCAAGCCCGACACATCTGTCCCTCGGGCCCCGACCTCGGCCGCGCCCGCGGCCCACCCTCCTAGTTCCACGACGAGGCATCTCCTACAAGGAGATGCGAAACAACGAAATACGTCTAAGAGCTCATGTCAAGAGATATGTTGTGGTGGCTACTCTAGTTATAGACATGTGAATTGGTTATTTTCCAGTCAGTTGATTCACTTCTCGGGACGACCTTGCTCTGATACCATCTTGTAACGACCCGGTTCCCGAGTCCCTACGAGACACGAGAACCGGACCGACTCAACTAATCCCAAGACCTAGTCGTCCAACGAGGAAGTAACCAAAAGAGCAGTGAAATAAATCACATTCAGCATGAATATAACTAACAGTAAGAAAGTACAGCAGTAAGGAAAGAAACTACCACAGTATGTACCACCACAACAGTAGAACAACATTCATAATATAATTTGAACTGCAGGTAAAGAAAGTACAACGGAAACAAGAACTACTCACTACAACGTAACAAAAAGAGGTACAAGAGACAATGGTAACTCTACTGGACCCTACTCGGCCCAGCGTCCTCTGCAGCCGTTGACCCTGACTGCTCAACACCTGGTCCTGAAAAAGGTAACGAGTGTAACACGTCAGTAAAACGCTGAGTAGAGTGGCAACTAAACTAAAGACAACAGTAGAGTGTACAGTAGCTGTTATGTTCGATTACTTTCTTTATTCACATCTTTCAATTGTCTCACTATTTCATTTATTCCCCAGATCTTTTTCTTGATCTCGAATGTTCCTCGTGGGAACGATCTTGATTGCAGTCTTTTCCAAAAAGTAGAAGTAGCACGTGGTGCTCTCCTACCTAAGCACTGCCTCGACCTTGGCTGGGTCCACCGCCAAGCCGTCTCTAGAGATCACATGACCCAAGAAGGTCACCTCCCTCAACCAGAACTCGCACTTGCTGTATTTGGCGTACATCCTGTGTCGTCTCAGAGTGTCCAGAACCATCCGCAAGTGCTGTCCGTGCTGTGTCCGATCTCTAGAATAGATGAGTACATCATCTATGAAAACCACCACGAACTGGTCCAAGTACGGTCTAAACACCCGGTTCATCAGGTCTATGAAAGCAGCGGGGGCATTGGTAAGCCCAAACGGCATGACCAAAAACTCGTAGTGTCCGTACCGGGTGCGGAAAGCTGTCTTGGAGACGTCGGTCTCCCTGATCCTCAACTGGTGGTATCCCGACCTCAAGTCGATCTTGAAAAATACCGTGGCACCCCGCAACTGGTCAAACAAGTCGTCAATCCTCGGCAGCGGATATCTGTTTTTGATGGTGACCCTATTCAGCTGTATGTAGTCCACACAAAGGCGTAGGGTCCCATCCTTCTTCTTCACAAACAGTATCGGGGCTCCCCACGGAGACGCACTGGGCCTCACGAAACCTTTCTCCAAAAGGTCCTGTAACTGAGACTTGAGCTCTCGTAGCTCAAGCGGTGCCATCCTGTATGGCGCGGTGGAGATGGGGCTGGTCCCTGATACTAATGAGATCTCAAACTCAATCTCACGCTCGGGTGGTAGTCCTGGTAACTCGTCTGGAAACACGTCAGGGTACTCTCTGACCACCGGGATGCTCTGGAAGTCTGCCACAGGGCTGGGCTCTGCCACCACACAAGTTAGGAAGCCCTTACACTCCTGGCTCAAAAGTCTCGCCGCCCGAAGTGCGGAAATGCACCTGAAACCTCCGTCCACTGGCTGTCCGTGAAACTCGAAAGAAGGCAACTCCGGAATGGAGAAGACGATCTTCCTCTCAAAACAGTCCACCAAGGCGTGGTAAGCGGACAACCAATCCATCCCCAGAATCACTCCAAAGTCCTCCATCTGTATCATAATCAGGTCAGCTGGCAGGCTATGTCCCCCGACGCTGACCTCGCAATCCGTGTACACCTCCTCAGCTACAAACAGCTGACCACTCGGACCTCTGATTACGAACGGATTCTCTAACAGTGTATAATCCTGGTCCAAACTAACTGCAAAACTGGCTACGACAAATGAGTGCGTAGCGTCGGAATCGAAAAGCGTGTAAACGAGTTTGCCAGAAACTGAAACCATACCTGCTACCACCGATCCCGAAGCTCTAGCGTCCATGTGTGTTAGGGCGTTGCTATGCCCCTCAGCTCTAGGTGCGGACGAAGCAGCCACACTCTACGTCGGACGGGTAGGTGCTGGCCGGTACCCTCCTCGCGACTGCTGTCCTCCTCCTCGCGCCTGGGAACCGCGGCCTCCTGCGCGCCCTCCAGTGCTCTGCGCGGGGAGTATCTGCTGACCTCCTGCCCTAGATGGGCAGTCCCTCCTGATGTGGCCCGGCTGGCCACACTGGTAGCAGAGGGGAACCGGACTCCCGCCCTCAGTGGGTCCCTGCTGTCGGCTAGGCGGGGGTCCGGTGCTGGCGACTGGCCCCTGTCGAGGGCCCCCAAAGGCCACTGATGGCCCTGCAAAACGTGACGGCTCTCCTGCGGACGCCACGTGTCTCCTTTGAGTTCTCCTAACACGCCTAGTGTGACGGCGGAAATCTCGTTCCACCACCAACTCCCCTGTCGTACGCTCGGAAGGGGGAGGAGGGGGTGGCGATGTAGATGGAAGCTGAAATTCTTCACGAACCACCTCTCGAATTAGTTGGACGAGGTCCGGAGACGGTATGCTTAGGGGAAGAGGAGGGTAGTATGTACTCCAAGTCCGACACATCTGTCCGTCGGGCCCCGACCTCGGCCGCGCCCGCGGCCCACCCTCCTAGTTCCACGACGAGGCATCTCCTACAAGGAGACGCGAAACAACGAAATACGTCAGTACGGAACAGTACCTAACGAAAACGTCTAAGAACTCATGTCAAGAGATATGTTGTGGTGGCTACTCTAGTTATAGACATGTGAATTGGTTATTTTCCAGTCAGTTGATTCACTTCTCGGGACGACCTTGCTTTGATACCATCTTGTAACGACCCGGTTCCCGAGTCCCTACGAGACACGAGAACCGGACCGACTCAACTAATCCCAAGACCTAGTCGTCCAACGAGGAAGTAACCAAAAGAGCAGTAAAATAAACCACATTCAGCATTAATATAACTAACAGTAAGAAAGTATAGCAGTAAGGAAAGAAACTACCACAGTATGTACCACCACAACAATAGAACAACATTCATAATATAATTTGAGCTGCAGGTAAAGAAAGTACAGCGGAAACAAGAACTACTCACTACAACGTAACAAAAAGAGGTACAAGAGACAGTGGTAACTCTACTGGACCCTACTCGGCCCAGCGTCCTCTGCAGCCGCTGACCCTGGCTGCTCAACACCTGGTCCTGAAAAAGGTAACGAGTGTAACACGTCAGCAAAACGCTGAGTAGAGTGACAACTAAACTAAAGAGAACAGTAGAGTGTACAGTAGCTGTTATGTTTGATTACTTTCTTTATTCACATCTTTCAATTGTCTCACTATTTCATTTATTCCCCAGATCTTTTTCTTGATCTCGAATGTTCCTCGTGGGAACGATCTTGATTGCAGTCTTTTCCAAAAAGTAGAAGTAGCACGTGGTGCTCTCCTGGCCAGGAGAGTCCCCCGTGGTGATCCTACCCTCAGTCAACCATCCCAAGGTCACTGACAGACGTAACGGTGACTATGGCACGCGCGATAAACGCACAGGTAGCTAACCCGTACTGGCACGCGGTCAGTCGTTTCCGTTAACGGGTGCGCCCAAAGCACAGCACGGAACCAGTCTAGGGCAGAGCCCTCTCAGTCACAGGGGTCCAACCCCTCCACAGTAACCAAACCGGGGCCTTGCCCCTCCACAGTCCGCGCACCCTCGCCTGACTATCCTGTTTTGCCCCAGTGGGCCTAAACAAGTCGGTGTAGGAGGCTAGCAGAATCCCGGGACCCGTGGGGTAGCTAGTACCTCCCTACACTAGTAGCTCTCATCGGTACTACGTAAGCGAGGGCCAGCAAGTCGGTACAGAGTGGCCAGTCCTAACCTCGGGTCCCTGGGGCGGCTGGCTTCGCTCTGCACTAAACATGGGGACAGTCGCTCTCCTTGGTACTCCGTACTCAAGGGCCAGCTCACTTCCCCAATACTATTCCATTCACTTTCCAGGAGTTCTACTCATACTTCCCCGTAGGGTTCCATCCTTTTTACTCAAACATCCAGGTTTCACTTTCCAGTTTCACATTCTTACAATCCATGTCTTCAATCACGTTATTTATTCACAACAGGCAGCTGTTAATTCAAATTACAGGCAGCTTTATATCTCCTTCCATTTTCCAAGACTACAGTATTATACATTCCACTAGTTTTCCCATCCTAGGATTCATGCCATATCCTAGAATCTATCATACAATCTAGTTTTCCAGCCCTAGGATTCATGCAACACCTAGGAGCTATCATTCCATCTATTTCTCATTCCTAGGATTCATGCAATGTCCTAGGTTCTATTTATGGTTCCATAATTTAACAGATTTTATTAATAACTTAAAGCCACTCTACCAGGTACAACGGGAGTAATGGGGGTGTGATCGGGAATCCCGCGTGTCTCCGCGACCCCCGAGACTGCAACAGAATGGGGTCCTATCACAAGGATCAAACACAAGGAGTGTCTCAAAACAGTGTATAGCTACTGTAGACGGGTAGAGGAATTAATTCCGAAAAGAACGCAACTCGAATCGCGGAAAACGGAACCCGAATGGGTCCTAAACAGGTCGAAAACGACGAAACTGTGCAAAATTAGACGTCTGGAACTTCTTCCAGACGTCTTAAAAAGTGGATCAGAGAATTACCTTGTTCTGCGTGGTTTCTCAGACGTCCAGAAGCCTGCGGGGACGTCTGGCCTAGTTTCCAGTCGTCCGATGGTTACCCCGGACGTTTGGAGGTCACTCCCGCCGTCTGGTACTACAGCCAGACGTCTGATTTTGCACAGTTTCGTTGTTACAGTGTGTCTCGTAGGGACTCGGGAACCGGGTCGTTACAGTGATGGTTTCAAGATGGTTATTTTTGCGGTCTATGACCCTGTGGACGATGCAGCATGCCCGCAGTTGTGGAAATTTGTTTGAGATTGCGGTCAGATTTCATGGTGTCCATTGGCTAATTGGGGGTGGTTTCAACATCACATTACAGATAAGTGATGGACTTGGTTATAGGGGAAAGGCAGGGTTAGGGATTAGAGGCTTTTGTGGACTTTGTTGCTCTACATGGTCTCTTGGAGGAGCTCGTTTGCCCTCAAGTCTGGGTTGGACAGGTTCTTATGCAGTGTGGAACTTGCAGAGGCCTTCCCTTTGGTCGATGTCACCTCCCTGGATAGGCCTTTCTGAAACCACACTCCTGTGTTTTGGAGGATGAATGAGCTTAGAGCGATTGGGACCTATTTAAAATTTGATAGATCCTAGTTGTTGGAGTATGGTTTTAGAAGGGTTGTGGAGGAGAAGTTGCAATCTTTCCAGGTGGAGGGATTGGTGGTGACAAGACTAGAGTATATGCTTAGAGAAATAAGGATGTTTTTGAAGGCTTATAGGAGGGAAGTTAGAGAGAGGTGAATTAGGAGGAGGTTTGAGGCGCTGGTGGAGATTGCAAGACTGGATAGGCTAGAAGATGGGAGTGACCTTTCTGTTGAGGATTTGGAAAGGAGTGCACACGTGATAGTGGTTTAGGAGGAAGACAAAATCTGAGGTGGATTGGAAGGTGAGGTCTCGACAGTGATGGCTAAAGGAGGGGGATTCCAACACCTGTTATTTTCATCTTTATGACTTCCAGTAGAAGGAATTGGATTGAAAATCTTGTGGTGGATGGTACAACTTTCTCCGATAGGGATGCTGTGGGTAAAGCGGCAACATATTTGTATAGGGGGTTTTTGGGGAGAAAAAGTATGGGGAAGTGGAGGTAGATTGGAGGGGATGCACAACAAATCTTTAATGCACAAGCGAATGTACTTACAACGCCTTTCTCGGTGGATGGCAAATGGTTTCCCTATTTTTTGTAAGGAGTTCTAGTCAATGGCTTAGGAGGACATTATGCAGGTGATGACAAAGTTTGAAGTGGGGAATAGGGGATTCAATAGGTTGAATAAATTCTACATGTTCCTATTGCCCAAGAAAGATGGTGTGGAGGCTATTAGAGATTTTAGGACGAAGTCCTTTTGAATGCAGTGTATTTTGTCATGGCCAAGGCTCTTGCTAATAGGCTCTGTGGGGTGTTACAGGATATTATTGCTCCAGTGTAGACAACCTTTGTCCCACGAAGGAGTATTCTTGATGGCTTTATCCTCGCTTATGAGATTTTAGCTTTTTGGGTACAACAAAAGAAGGCTTTCTTGTGGAAGGTGGACTTCAGTAAAGCCTATGATTCAGTGCAGTGGTTCCTTTTTTGGGCTTATTTGTTGAAGAGAGGGTTCCCCTCGGTGTGCATTGAATAGATGAAACGGTGTGTGACCACTACTTCTTTCCTTATCCTAGTTAATGGCAACCCTGCTAGTGGTTGGGTGTAGTTAAGAAGGGCGGCTAGACACAGGTGTCCTTTGTCCTTGCGGCTAATGCGTTGGCAAGGGCTACTTCTAGAGCTTGTTTAGGAGGTTTATTTAGTGGATTCACGATGGTTTCACAGATTCAGATCTCGGTGCTGCAGTATGCAGATGACATGATTTTTGATGGAGTCCACTATCGACGTGGGGAGGCTGTGCTTTATGCTGGAGATGCTTGGGGGGCTTTAGAGTTACAGATCATTTTTTCTAAGTCCACCTTTATTCCTATGTAGATGTCTAGTGAAGAGGCATATGAGTGTAGTGTAGCTTTGTGTAGGCTGGTTGGTTCATTGTCGATCACTTACTTGGGCCTTCTGTTGTACCAGACATATTTATGCTTGGGATTGGGGTCCATTGGTGGAGAGAATGGAGAAGAGGTTTGCTGGGTGGGCCTCCAAAATGCTATCTAGAGGAGGTACACTGGTCATGAAATGACCATTTCCAAGGACCGTTCGGAGTTCTCTGGAAAATTAGGGACGTGAATGCAAATTTTGACTCTTTGAGTTGAGTGTGTGGATTCTTCGGGAAAAAGATGTTTTTAGAGGGGGAGGATCCACAACTTTTACTCTCTCTCTCCTCCCACACCACACACACTCACGCACACCATTCCATCCTCTCCACTCCAAACCCTAAACCACTTCTACTTAAACCCCTCCAACCCACTCCATCTCCACTCCACCACCACTTCCACCACCTCCACCTCCATCTCCTTGCTCCGATGAGCCACCACTCCCCTTTCTCGTCCCTTTTACTGCCACAAGAGGAAGAAGGGTGGAGGGCGAGGGAGAGAGCGAGAGCGAGGGCGTGGGAGAGAGGAGGAAGCTCGGGGAGCTTGAGTGCGCGGCTGGAGCACGAACGGGAGAGCTCGCACGCGTGGAGCACCCTTGCTGCGGGTGCAGCAGCGAGCGCCGGAGCTGCGAGGGGAGGAGCTACGGAAGCCGTGGGAGCTCGGAGGAGCTCGTACGGGAGGAGACGAGAGAACTCGCGGGAGCTCAAGGAAGAGCTCGTGGGAGAAAGGAGGACGTCAGAGGATAGCTTCTCGACCTCCTGCGGCCGTCGGAACGGCTGTTGCAAGCACTGCGGGCGGAGGTCCGTGAGAAGACAAGTGTCGCGAAGAGTTCTGCGTACTGGATTTTTCCAGTATCAGACGTCTGGAACATCTGCCAGACGTCTGAAGCGGTAGCGGACGTCCAGAGCTGAAGCTGGACGTCTGAAAACTCGCGGACTGTCGAGGTAAGCGTCCTGAACGTGCATGCATGCGCGTACGTTACGTACGTAATGTTGCACTGTTGAGGTTTTTAACTTGCGAGTGTGTACGTAGGTATATGCCTTGGAAAGGCAGGCAAGCACGCTCTTTGAGGTGCTTTAGGATGTCTGGACGTCTCCATAGACGTCCGATAGATGCATTTGATGCCCGGACGCACCAACAGACGCCTGAAAAGACCCAGGATGACTGTGAAAGGGTTCCAGATGTCCGCCAGCAACGCAGGGAAATAAGATGAGGTTCTGAGATCATTTAAGATGTCTGGGTCTAGTTCCAGACATCTGATTTTAGATAGTATGTACATTTTTGGGCTGTTTAAGGCCTAAACGAAGTCAGATTTACACAAACGAAATATCATTGTTTCCCGTTCGAATTTTTTTACGTGTTAGTGTTGATTATATATTATTTTGAACTCGTCTGATGTGACTTAGTCACTTGTATAGTTCTCGAGCCTGTAGCTTGTTCGGGGCCTACAGAGACGATAGGACTTATGATTCTAGCCCCCATTCCTCCCGTGTTTCCTGGTAGAGTGGTTTACTTTAATATTAAGATTTAAATGAGAAAAGTGCTTGTTTAGAATAACTTAATTGAACCCTAGGATGTGAAATGAACCCTAGGACAGAAACGAATGAATATTGCTTGAGCTAAACTGTTTACTTGAGATGCATGTTAAACCCTAATTGCTAGCAAGTGTATTAATTAATTGATGTGATGCTTTCTTAGTTAGTAAAACACGAGTTGCTTGTTATAAAAGAATGAAACCTGGGATGTGAACAGCGAGATCTGAATGTTGAGAATTGGAATGAAAGGAATACAAGCATAAACCCTACGGGGAATTAGGAGAATTCTTGTATGCGGAAAGAACTTAGTAAGTAGACGGGAAGTGAGCTGGCCCTTGTGTACACAATACTAAGGAGAGCAACTGTCCCTTTAGAGTAGATGGGAGCTTGCTGCCCCTTGGGTTGAGACCCGGGGTAGGTTTAGCCACTCTACGTCGACTCCTGTTCGGCCCTCTCGTATGTGGTATTGAGGTGAGCTACTTAGTGTAGGGAGGGAGCTAGCCACCCCACGGGATCCGGGGTTAAGACTAGCCACCTTACACCGACTTTTGTTAGGCCCACTGGGTAAACCGGGATAGTTGTACGAGGATATGCAGACTGTGGAGGGGTAAGATCCCTATTCTGCTTTGAGAGGGCAAGGTCCTATGCTGTTCCGTGTTGTACCTTAGGTGTACCATCTAGTGGAAACGACTGATCGCATGGCAGTGCGGGGTAGCTACTCGTGCACTTATCGCGCGTGCCATAGTCACCGCTACGTTGCGACCGTGACCTCGGGGTGGTTGACTGGGTGTAGGATTACCACGGGGGACTCTCCCGATCAGGAGAGCACCACGTGTATATCCTACGTCACGGGAAAGACTGCAATCAAGATCGTTCCCTTGAGGAACAGATAAGATCAAGAGACGACGGATTAATAAGAGAACAAACAAATCAGAATTACTTAGTTGAGCTAAATGAAAATGAATAATTAATTAGTTGCTTGTCTTAGTTGCATGTAAATGGTTTAATTACTACTTTACTCAGCGTTAGCTGACTATGGAATTCTATAACCTTGTTCAGATCAGGGAATTGAGCAGCTAGCACCACCAGCTGCAGAGGGAGTTGGGCGCAGTCGAGCCTTGCCATAACTATTGTCGTTTTCTGTTCCAGCACGTTCTGTGGTTGTAGTAGTGAGTGTTTGTTATATGTAATACTATCTCTACTATGTTTTTTGCTTTATTTTTCGCTGTTGTAGTTGTGATGGCCTGTAATATTGTGAGACTTTCTATTCTGTTTCCTTTACTTTCTCTGTATTATTTTCTGCCTAGTTATAATACATGTGTGGTTGTTGAATATCTTCTGCTTTTGGTTATTTCTTGTTGGACAACTGTGTCTTGGGATTAATCAAGGCGGGCCAATCTTGGATACTATAGGGAATTGGGATCGGGTCGTAACAAAGATGGTATCAGATCAAGGTCATCCCGAGAAATGAACCAAATGGTCTAGAAGTAACCGCTCACGTGCATGTAACTAGGATAGCCATCACAACGAATCGCTTTGATATTCGCTTTCGAGTCTTATTTCTTTATGAAATCTTGTATCATTGATAGCTCTTGTTCTTTCTCTTGTATCTTTTTCTAGGAGATGCCTCGTCGAGGAGTTCTCGAAGTAGGCCGCGGATGTTGTAGTTGTCGGGGTCGGAGGGGTGGACGTGTCGGACCTGAGGCACCAGTTGGCCCACTTCTCCTTCTGGGCACTTAGGCCTAAGATCTCGCCCAGCTGATCCGGGATATAGTACGAGAGGAGCTCCAGCAGCCTTCTCGGTCACCCCTCCCTGAGGACGTAGAGGGGGAGTCCTCTGTAGGATAGGGGGACCGCTGCAGTGCCGTACGAGCTGGAGGGAGAGGGGGTGATCCTCCACTACCCTCACCACCCTCAGACACTTCTGAGCATGAGCCCTCCTTGCCTGGAGGCATACCCATTCCCCTGTTGTAGCTCCACGAGCTTTTTGGCCAGTTCCGGAAGCTGAAGCTCCCCTCCTTCAAGGGGGATGAGAGCCAGTCTGAAGCAGAGAACTGGCTGGAGCAGATAGAGAAGGTGTTTGACACATTTCGCTCTCTTGCAGAGTGCCGCGTGGCCTTTGCCACATACCAGTTGGAGAGCACAGCCCACAGGTGATGGAGGGCAGTCAAAGGTCAGGAGGGGAGAGAGCCGTCGTGGGACCAGTTTGTGGCTCCCTTGTGCGAGCAGTACTTTTTGCAGACTTGGCAGGACCAGAGGAGGCGGGAGTTACACACTCTCCGCTAGGGGCGATGATAGTTAGTGCGTATCGCATGTGTTTTCTGGAGCTATCACGCTTTGCCTCGACAGTTGTGTCTACTGAGGAGCGCTTGTGAAGCTTTACTAAGGGCTCCGATCTGCGATTCGGGGGTATTTAAAACCCTTGAAGCTGCTTACTTTTTCTCGTGTGGTCAAGGTGGCCATGACCTATGAGGAGACCAACCCGACGCGCGGGACACTGATGGAGGACAGAAGAGGCCCTATTAGCTAGAGTGCTCACAGGGCCGTCGGGAGAGGAGGCACACGGCGTCCACAGGAGAGCCGTCTCGTTCTGTGGGGCCACCAGTGGCCTTTGGGGGCCTCAGACAGGGGCCAGCTGCCAGCATTGGACCCCCTCTCAGCCACCAGTAGGGATCGACTGAGGGAGGAAGTCGTGCCCCTCTACTACCAGTGTGGTCAGTCGGGCCATATCAGGAGGGATTGCCCATCTAGGCCTGGAGTACAGTAAATGCTCCCCGCACCGAGTATTGGATGCCGAGCTGGTGGCCGCGATCACCAGGCACGTGGAGGACAGCAGTCACAAGGAGGGTACCTGCCAGCTACTGCTTGCCCAACCCAGAGTATGGCCACTTCTTCTGTACCCAGAGCTAAGGGGCGTATCAATGCCTTAACATGCAGAGATGCCAGTGATTCAGGTTCTGTGGTGGTAGATATGGTTACCGTTTCTGGCAGATTAGTCTATGTTCTTTTTGATTCTGGTGCCACCCTTTCTTTCGTCTCCTCGAGCTTTGCCGTTAATTTGGGGCCGAGCAGTGTACTGTTAGAGATTCTGTTCCTGATTAGAGGGTCAGGTGGGCAGTTGTTCGTAACAGAGGAGGTCTTTACAGATTGTGAGATCGCTATAGGGGGACACTGTCTTCCCACCGATCTGATAGTGATTCCAATGGAGGACTTTGGCGTGATCCTTGGAATGAAGTAGTTGTTTGCCTATCACGCCCTGGTGGACTGTTTTGGGAGGAAGATTGTCTTCTCTATACCAGAGTTGCCACCCTTTGAGTTTCACGGCCAGCCGATAGACGGAGATTTTAGGTGCATCTCTGCGCTTCGGGCAGCGAAGCTTTTGGTCCAAGGGTGTGAAGGCTTCTTAGCTTGTGTTGTAGCAAAGTCTAGCCCTGTGACCGACTTTCATAGTATATCGGTGGTCTGCAAGTACCCCGACGTCTTCCTAGAGGAGTTGCTAGGACTACTGCCTGAGCGTGAGATCGAGTTTGAGATCTCACTAGTACCGGGGACCAGCCCCATTTCTATTGCACCGTACAGGATGGCGCCACTTGAGTTGCGAGAGCTCAAGTCACAGTAACAGGACCTGTTGGAGAAGGGCTTTGTGAGGCTCAGTGCGTCCCCATGGAGAGCCCCTGTGTTGTTCGTAAAGGACGGTATCCTGCGACTTTGTGTCGACTATCGACTGCTGAATCGGGTCACCATCAAAAACAAATACCCGCTGCCTCGTATTGACGACCTCTTTAACTAGTTGAGATACGCTACAGTGTTATCTAAGATAGAGCTGAGGTCAGGTTATCACCAACTGAGGATCAAGGAGACTGACGTCTCCAAGATAGCTTTTCGTACTCGGTACCAGCACTATGAGTTCTTGGTTATGTCGTTTGGCCTGATCAATGCCCCCACTGCTTTCGTGGACATGATGAACCGTGTTTTCAGGCCGTACTTAGACCAGTTTGTGGTGGTGTTCATCGACAACGTCCTACTCTACTTACAGGATGAGGCACAGCATGGATAGCATTTACATATGGCCCTGGATACTTTGAGACAATGCAGGTTGTACGCCAAGTATAGCAAGTGCGAGTTTTGGTTGACATAGGTGACCTTTTTGGGTCACATGATTTCAGGAGAGGGATTGGCTGTGGATCCATCCAAGGTCGATGCCGTACTCAGGTGGGAGAGGCCACGCACGGTGACAGAGATACGCAGCTTTCTGGGACTGGCAGGCTATTATCGACGGTTTATCAGAGGGTTTTCTCAGATCGCGCGTCTTATGACTTAGCTGACTTGGAAGGACATGCCCTTTTCCTGGACTGACGAGTGTGAGGCGTGCTTTCAGGAGTTGAAGGAGAGACTGACTTCAGCTCCTATGCTTACCATCCCAAACAACAGTGGCGGGTTCGTAGTTTACACCAATACTTCGTTGCAGGGGTTAGGTGGTGTGCTCATGCAGCGGGGTTACGTTGTCGCCTACGTTTCGCGGTAATTGAAGCCCCATGAACATAACTACCCTACCCATGACTTAAGAGTTGATAGCAGTTGTCTTTGCACTGAAGACATGGAGGCACTACCTGTATGGTGAGACATTCGAGATCTTCACAGATTACAAGAGCCTCAGGTATCTGTTTGACCAGAAGGAACACAGCATGAGACAGAGATGTTGGTTAGAGCTCCTGAAGGACTATGACTGTAGCATCTTCTACTACTCAGGGAAGGCCAATGTGGTGGCCAACTCCTTGAGTCGGAAGGCATTCTCCCACTTGGCCAGTTTGCAGGCACAGAGTTGGAGACTCATGGAGGAGGTGAGCAGTTGGCGACCCCGGGAGTTACGGGGGTACTGCGGGGTAGTGACAGTGACGTGACAGGCATGACCAGAGCTGATAGACCGCATCATTACAGGGCAGATGGCCGATCCGTACTTACAGACACTGCGAGACAGGGTGTTAACAGGAGACCCAGGAGACGAAATACTACGCATGATGGGGCACCTATGCATTCCTAGAGACGAAGAGCTGTTAAGAAAGCTCCTGACTGAGGTGCACGGGTCCAGGTTCACCATACATCTCGGAAATACAAAGATGTACCATGATTTGCACACGGGTCCGCTTCTGGTGGAGAGGGATGAAGTGGGATGTTGGTGAGTTTATTTAGCAGTGCTTGGTATGCCAGTAGGTGAAGGCCGAGCACCAAAGGTCTGTAGGGCTGTTACAACCACTTCCTGTGCTAGAGTGGAAGTGGGAGAGTATCACCATGGACTTGGTGGTTGGTCTACCTGTTACACAACGGGGACACGATGCAGTTTGGGTGATAGTAGATAGGCTGACGAAGACGGCACGGTTCCTGCCGATCCGAGTTACCTTTGGGCCGGCACAACTAGCAGAGCAGTACATCAGAGATGTGGTGCTTTGCACGGAGTCCCCTGCGAGATTGTATCCGACAGGGATACTTGTTTCACCTCCCAGTTCTGGATAGAGTTTCAGCAGGCATTAGGGACCTGTCTAAGGTTCAGTTCCGCCTACCACCCCCAGATCGACGGGCAATCAGAGCGCACCATACAAACACCCGAGGACCTCTTACGTGCTTGTGTACTAAACTGGAAAGGCTCATGGGAGGAGCATTTGCCCATCGTAGAGTTTGCATACAATAACAGCTATCATTCAAGCATTGGCATGACACCTTACGGGGCTCTGAGGCTCTGTACGGGAGGAAGTGTACTGCACCCTTGAGTTGAGTCGAGTCGAGGTAGGTACCAAGTAGGAGGTTGGTCCCAGGCTGATTCGGTAGAGTCAGGAGGTGATAGAATAGATTCACAGATGGCTCCGCACGGTCAGGAGCAAGCAGAAGAGCTACGCCTAGGTACAGTTTGAGGTTGGGGATTACGTCTTCCTCCATGTTTCGCCCATGAAAGACTTGCAGCGTTTTAGGGTGAAAGGGAAGCTTGCACCGAGGTTTGTGGGGCCCTTTGAGGTCTTGGAGCGGGTAGGACCTGTTGCTTACTGGCTTGCCTTTCATCAGCTCTCTGGAGTGCACGACGTGTTCCATGTGTCTAACCTCAAGGAGTATGTCGTCGATTCCAGCTACGTTTTGAGTCACGAGAGGGTCGAGGTGGGAGATGACCTGACCTATCCCGAGAGGCTAGTACATATACAAGAAAGAGCCGTCCGAAGTTTGAGACGGAAGCAGGTACCATTAGTGAAGGTTTATGGAGAAGCTAGCGGTACAAGGAGGCGACTTGGGAGCCTGAGGCGGCAATGCGAGAGTAATACTCGGAGCTTTTTGAGGGTATGTCTCTTCAGACCTACTTTGATCATCTTTAAGTTTTTTATGTGCTTTTACGTTATTTTCCACACACTACTTAGCTCAAGTTTCAGAGGTGAAACTTCTTTTAAGTTTGTTATGTTGAAATGACTCTTTCCAAGGATCGTTCGGAGTTATCTGGAAAGTTAGGGATGCGGACGCAAATTTTGACTCTTTGAGTTGAGTGTGTGGGTTCTTCGGGGAAAAGAGGTTTTTAGAGGGGGAGGATCAACAACTTTTCCTCTCTCTCCTCCCACACCACACACATGCACACCACTCCATCCTCCCCACTCTAAACCCTAAACCACTTCTACTTAAACCCCTCCAACCTACTCCATCTCCACTCCACCACCACTTCCACCACCTCCACCTCCATTTCCTTGTTGCCAGCGAGCCACCACTCCCCCTTCCCGTCCCTTTTGCCGCCACAAGAGGAAGGAGAAGGGTGGAGAGCGAGAGCGCGGGAGAGAGGAGGAAGCTTGGGGAGCTTGAGTGCGCAGCCGGAGGAGCACGAGCGAGAGAGCTCATGCACGTGGAGCACCCTTGCTGCGGATGCAACAGCGAGCATTGGAGCTGCGAGGGGGGGAGTCGCAGAAGTTGCGGGAGCTCGGAGGAGCTCATGTGGGAGATGAGAGAACTTGCGGGAGCTCGGGGGAGAGAGGACACTGGAGGAGAGCTTCTCGACCTCCTGCAGCCGTCAGAGTAGCTGTTGCAGGCGCTGCGGGCGGAGGTCCGCGAGAAGACAAGCATCGCGAAGAGTTCTACGTACTGGATTTTTCTAGTATCAGACGTCTGAAGCATCTGCCAGACGTCTAAAGTGGTAGCGAACGTTCAGAGTTGAAGTTGGATATCTGAAAACTCGCGGAGTGCTGAGGTAAGCGTCCTGAACGCGCATGCATGCGCGTATGTTACATACGTAATGTTGCGTTGTTGAGGTTTTTAGCCTGCAAGCGTATACACAGGTACAAGCCTTGGAAAGGCGCGTAAGCATGTTATTCGAGGTGCTTTAGGGCGTCTGACGTCTCCACAGACATCCGATAGACGCACCGGACATCCGGGCACACCGACAGACGTCTGGAAAGACCTAGGACGACTGTGAAAGGGTTCTAGACGTTCGCCAGCAACACAGGGAAACAAGGTGAGGTTCTGAGATCATTTAAGACGTATGGGTCTAGTCCTAGACGTTTGATTTTAGACAGTATGTACATTTTTAAACGGCCCAAACGAAATCGGATTTACGTAAGCGAAATATCATTATTTTCCGCTCAAGTTTTTCTATGTGTTAGTGTCGATTATATACTATTTTGAATTCGTCTGATGTGACTTAGTCACTGGCATAGGTCTCCAGTCGGTAACGTGTTCGGGGAGTACCTACCCGTGCGCCTATCGCGTGTGTTGTAGGCACCGCTACGTCGCGACCGTGACCTCAGGGTGGTTGACTGGGTGTAGGACTACCACGGGGGACTCTCCTGATCAAGAGAGCACCACGTGTATATCCTACATCACGGGAAATGTTGCAATCAAGATCGTTCCCTTGCAGAACAAACAAAATCAAGAGATAACCGGATTAATAAGAGAACAAACAAATCAGAACTACTTAGTTGAGCTAAATGAAAATGAATAATTAATTAGTTGCTTGTCTTAGTTTCATGTAAATGGCTTAATTACCACTCTACTCAGCGTTAACTGACTACAAAATTCTGTAACCCTGTTTAGGTCAAGGAATTGAGCAACCAGCACCACTGGCTGCAGAGAGAGCTGGGCCCAATCGAGCCCAGCCATAGCTGTTGTCGTTTTTTGTTCCAGCACATTCTGTGGTTGTAGTAGCGAGTATTTGTTATATGTAATACTATCTTTGTTATATTTTCCGCTGTTGTAGTTGTGATGGCTTGTAATATTGTGAGACCTTCCGTTCTATTTCCTTTACTGTCTCTGTATTATTTTCTGCCTAGTTTCAATGCATGTGTGGTTGTCGAATATCTTCTATTTTTGGTTATTTCTCGTTGGACGACTAAGTCTTAGGATTAGTCGAGGTGGGTTGGTCTCGGGTTCTATAGGGATTTGAGATTGGCTCATAACAGGTCATGATCAAGGTTGTTTTCTCTTCAATTTCAGCTTATTTTTATCCGTATTCAAGCTCTCTCGAAAGGTAGAAGTCTCAGGTTTGATGAGAGATTTCTTTTGGATAAATTTTGGCACGACAGGGAAGAGTGCCAGATTAGTGGCTTGAGAGGAGGTATGTAGGCTGTTAAAGGAAGGGGGCTTAGGGTTCAGAGTAGTTGAGACTTTGAATGACAACCTCTTGCTAAGTGGATTAATAGAATTATGCAGTGTAAGCAGGACCTCCTTAGAAAGATGTTTGAAGCTTGCTATGGACCTCTACTAAATTGGGAGTTAATGGAGTTTCCTGGGAGAGGTGCATCTCACTTTTATAGGGGATTAGTAGTGGTAGCACCCAAGATTCGACTGTTCTTTTCCTCCTTTGTGGGTACGGGGGATGTGTTCCGTTTTTTGAGGGATGATTGGATGGGGAATGGCCCACTTTGTGAGAGGCTCCCTAGTCTTTTTGCGTTGGCCATGGATAAAGAGGTTATAGTCGATGGTTGTTGGGATGGCTCATGGTGCCCAACTTTTGTCGGGAATCTCCCTCAGCAGCGAATGGAGGAGTTTCGGGCTTTACTACAACAACTCTATGGTTATGCTCCTGAAGGAGGGGTGGACATGTGGCTTTGGAATGGAGGGTAGTTTTCAGTCAAAGAGGCCTACTCCAAGTTGCAGAATGTTTGTTATATGACAGATATTGACGTCTTTGGAGATTGTTGACTTATTTGGTTGGGAGATTGTCCACTGAAGATTAAATTTTTTACATATTTGATGCAGAAAGGGAGGCTTATGACAAGGGCTTGGAGGGTGAAGTGGATGCTGGAGGCTGATAGGATACGCCCACTGTGTAAATCATGGGATGAGGATAGTGACCATCTTTTCAGTGGATGCACTTTCTCCTCTCAGCTTTGGACGAAAATTGATTTTGAGTGGATTGATCACTCAAATCAAATTTAGTTTTGGAGCTCATTTAGGCGTGTGAGGTTGAATGCGGGTCATAATGTTTTCAAATCAAAGGAGAAAGTGAAGGTGCTGGCAATGGTATAGGGAATTTGGTTGGGGAGGAATGCTGCCATTTTCAAGGGACAAATCCCTTACATTGAGAATTTCGTTATTAGTATTTCTTTGCTTCGCCATTTTTGGGAATCTTCCCCGTAACACCTTTGTACTTGCCACCACCTTTTGTCCTTAATGGATTAACTCTTGGGTGGTTGTCCGTGATAACCATCCTTCCTCTTTTCAAAAAAAATGAAAAAAACTCGACATCTATTTCTCCTTTGGTATCAAGCATTGTGTAAAGATGCTTCCAAACTTGGGGCATTTGCTTCATTAACAATATTCTTTACTTTTTTTTTCTGTGCCTTTTTAAAAATTGCCAGCTTTTATCAATTTTTTTCTTGCGAAAATGCCTTGATATAAGCCCTTTTATCAATGTCTTCACTCCACCATCAACCCTCTTTTTGATCAAGCATGCATCCTTTGGATATACCTAAGACTTCTTTGATTGCCTTTCTAATAGGGATTGCCATGGTCTCCGGTATGTCATGGGTACTTATGTTCTCAAGCACTTCAATTCAATATATTCTCCGTGAAATTTTATTGCTCCTTTATATTCTACCATTAAGTTGTGTTCTAATACATCATTTTTCTCCTTTTTGACTTCTTTGTGTGTTCATGCATTGTTCAAGCAATGGTGCTAAACAATAATACTCTCATCTAGAACAACCTTGCAATTCTTGCAACACAATTGATTTCATTTGCTCCAAGCAAAATAATCAATTTGTGTTTTCATACTTTTCAAAAAAATTGTGTCTTCACTAAGCAATTCTTGGAAGTGACTAAATGTTCCTCTCCTTTGTTAAAAAAGGCTTTTGCTATAAGAAGTTAATAATATGCTGGTAAATTAGGAAACATCTTCGTTCTTCATCCCCAATCTCAAACCTTGACACCAAAGCATTTTTTTCCACATGTCCACTTAAATCTCCTGCAAGCAAATTTTTCCTTTCTATGGGATTCCTTGGATTATGTTATGAAGTTCTTCAAAAATTTCCTCCTTCATCTTTTCCTTTGAGTCAATTTGCTATGCACAGCAAGAATAATATTTAAGATATCTTCTTCCAAGGCTTTTTTATCAAAACAATCCAAACTACGGATTTCTGAGCCCCAATTACCTCTCCTTCAAATCTTTATGGATAATAATTTCAAATTAATTTCGAGATTTTTTCTCTTTTCTAATATGATTGAAATAGTTGTTTTAATCTTCATAGCTTTCTCTTCAACCCATTTTGCCTCCTGATTACATAAGATTTGAATCTTCTTCTTAGTCATCATACCCAAAACCTGGATTTGCTGATCAAAGTCCCAATATTTCAAATTCCAAAGTGCAACTTCTTTTTGACTAACTTCAACATCATCTTTTTTGAAAGGGTAAAGGATGGCTAGCGGAGGTTAGTAGCCATCTGTTTTGTTACAACAAAAGCAAACAATTAGATTATTGGAGGTTAGTAGCCATCCATTTCATTACTGCAAAAGCAAATAGTTACATCATTTGAGTTCAAAAAATAAACAAAGATAGGGTTTCCCCTTCTAAATTTTCAACCCACAGTCCTCACCCACTAAACACCTCCACTTCTTAGATCCATTGTGTTCCTCATGTGCTATTGTGCACTTTGGACCAATTTGGTGCAATCATACCTGTACTAATGCATCGGATTCCATCAGATTTCAAAGTTAAGCATGCTTGGTCAAGAGTAATACTAGGTTGGTTGACCTCATGGAGAGTCCTCGTGTTGCATGCATTTAAAATTTTGCTCTAAATTTATGTGTTACTGTAGTGGAACTAGCTTCTTTGATAGCATGTATCTCTCATGTGAGGACTCTTGACTATTTTTCATTATGCTCAGATGTCAATCAGGTGAACCCTGTTAACTTTCCATTGCATTGGGGCAATCAACATATTGTTAATAGGGGATGCCTCAACAAAATTCAAATGAATGATAGAATCCATGTTACAAGATCTGTTTTACATGGGCGGTTGTCTGCCTAATACAATCCTCATTCTTTATCTGGACTTAAAACCAGTTATGGAAGGGCAAGAAGCTCACAATGGGCAGAAATTTGTTAAAAATCTAACTAGAGTCCTCCAAATTAAACTGCTTTGTATAATATGACTGACTACCTTTTACTTGTTATAGTTTCAATGCTTTGACCATGCAAAACAATTATAAACTCTGCTTTTTTATTTTATTTTATTTTATTATTTTGCAGGGACTGCTTTATGTAGAAAATGATACATTATATGAGTCAACTGGTCTTTATCACGAGGTTAGTCTAATGATTTTTATGCATGAGCTGATGGATGTTTCTCTCTAAGCAAGATAATTAGCCCAAACTAAATCTGTTTGTTGTCTAAAAGATGATAACTTATATTAGTCAATTTGCATATATTCTGTACTTTTGTTACATCTGCCACTATTCATTCTGGCAAAATTGGTTCACATTAGATCCCATCCTAGAACTTATTGAGAGGTGCATCTGGAGAGAAGAAAGGAGGAATTGGGATGTAAAACTTCCAAATTTCCCATTTTTCCCAATCTTCTTGGGCGAAGGAAAAAAGAGGCTCTGGAACAAAATATGGAACGTGATCATGTAATCAGTACAGTTTCATCACCAATGAGAAAGTTTATTTTGGGGAATAAGGATCTTGGTACTGCTGAAGGTAATTCCAAAGGCAAAGTCGAAATAATGAAGTAAACTACTGGGTTGTATACAGCTTATCAACCCATTTCAGAGAGAAAAGTTAGAACATGCTATTTTTATTCATTTCAAAAAAACATGCTATTTTTATTCTTAATGACCAAATGTCAATCCTTCAGATGCTGTACCTGACTTGTAGAATTGATATTGACTGGTGAGAGGTATTGAAATCAGTTTTCGAAAAACAAAAGGGATAATGCAAATATTGGATTCATGTGTTCTAATACTCTGAAAGGTTGTTGATGATAAATGTATTTCTAAAGAAATGGAGCCATTAAGTGGAGTTAGTACATGAACCTTGTGGATAGGAAGGGGAAAAGAAGAGGAGGTTTAAGTGAGTATTAAATGGCATCTTTCCCGAGTTGGGAATAGATACTTTCAGCTCCATTTGCAGTTCATCATTTGCACTTCTGAGACTGCTCTGAAGATTGAAACTCTCATTTTCAGTGATGCACCTCCATTGTGGCTATAACTCTTGATATATTTAAAAGATTGTGATCTCCTTGCCGACTCCTTGGTTGCTTTTTGATGGTTCACAATGGAAATGGCTTCTCCTGCACAAGTCAGACAAGATCCTAGACAATGTTTGCTTGCTTTGCATTTCGTTCCCTTGGAATAACTTTAGTTGCAGGATATAACTTTGTGGAAGAACATGATTTGACATCCTTCCTTGAATGGATTTCTTCAATAGAACCACTTGACCTTGCAGGCCAAACCCCTAATGAAATGTATGTTATCTTGTTATCCTTTCTCCCTGAAAAATTAGCATCAAAACCTGTCTTATGTTTTCTTTGATTTGCACTCCATTGGTTTGCAAGCGAGCCATTATGTTGTAGCAAACAGGTTGTGCTTCTTACTGACATGAGCAAGCTTTAGTCTTTAGACAACTGAATGCATCAATTCCACAAGAAAATCCCATCAAAAAAACTCTACAAGTAGCAATGAAAGTAGTGGAAGCAATGGATATATTATGTCCAATAGAGGGCTAGTGGGGGAATGGTTGTTGGAAGTATGGATTTCTCTTATGTAAACCTAACAAAAGGATGGCATGTCGCCGAAATGGCATTTTTTTGGAAGTCACCATGTCGACATGGTTTAGTTATTGAAAAGCGAGAATTTCGCTGGCCGGCATGCTGACTATATGGGTGAATATTCTTACCCATATGGATATGGTACTTTCCAAGATTATTTAGCTCCTCAATTCCAACAAGATCACAATCATCACAAGATGGTTTTAGAACTATAGGATTCTCCCAAATACGTGCAATTAATTATACGTGTGACAGGCCATACACAAATAGTAGATTTCCTTGTCTTGGGATTTTGGTTAGTATGAATGAATGAGTATACACAGCACATAATGGATTATCAGACAATGCATTCATATATGTCTTGGGAGAGTTATTATGAATATATTCAAAGTATTGGTTGACATAATAGTTAACGATGGTATCAATTAAGTGGTGATAGTACCCATGATAGAGATATAGATCCAACAAGACACTCCTGATTCTGGTGAAATTTGACTTTCGAGTTCCAAATATCGACTTTTGAGTTCTGACTTTCGATGCATCAAGACATTACGATTTCAGCTTTTAATTTGAAACTATATACTTTGATTTTTTCATTCTTTAATTCTTTGTATTCTTAAATTTCTGTATTCTTAACATGGTAAGAATATTTGATATTTCATTATTGAACTTTAACATGATAAGGTCATGTTATATATGAATATTATAATGTAACACTCTTATTGTTACATTATCAGCATTTGATTTTCTTGAAATTGATATTATTTTGACTAGTTCTGCCGTTTTTGTTGGCATGCATCGGCATGTTCTCGGCGTGCCTCCGAAATGGCACATTTTTAGGCCATCGAAATTGTGGAAATCTGCCATCGAAAAACGGGCATTTCCACGGCGTGTCCTAGGCATGCCCACAAAATGCACACTTAGAATTTCATTAGCATAGCATCGAAATCAGCATTTCGAACGTTGGGCTTTAGAGCGTTTGTTATGCATTCTCATTTTGGATTTTAGACGACCTACATGGTTCATTCTTGGCTCCTTGATTTAGGTCATGCTTATGGAGGGGTGGGAGATGGAAAGGTCAGGATTCTGCTTTCGCCACCTTGGCAATATCCCACTTTTACTTGAAAGTGCACTCAAATGGTTGGGGGACTTGTAAGTGATGGATGGGTGGTATATTATCTAACAAGTAACAATGGCATTTCAAGGACTTTCAAAGCAAGAAAAAGAACTATATTAGATACTAAAAATGGGATTTCTTGGGCACACATGTCTCTCCTATTTCATAAAGCATATAAATAATGAGAAAGTTGTTAAGTTCCCATAGATGAAGCAATTATTGTGGCTTGCAAGCATTAACAGGGTTGTGTAGGCTTATGGATGAATGCATGACATCCTATGGTATGAGGCCACCTCAAAACCACCTGTAAGTTGTAAGGAAGGAATGGAAGGGGAAACATATATAGACATTTCATTGCCTTCCCAATAAAGTCATCCCATCCTTGTTAAAGGCACTCCTTTCGAGAATACTGCAAAACAATGCTCTCACTTGCCCATTGTGTTAGATAATATTTAACAAATGACAGAGGCATAGGACCTTTAGCAACACATACTTCATGCCTACTAAACTACCTATGCATAAGCAAACAGACTTTACTAATTGACAAACTCCTAATGCCTCCATTTGATAATCATGTAGACACATTTCTTGCCACACGTTTTCTAGTTAGTTGGAATGTGTATCAACTATCTCTTCCTTATGATGGGCCATTGCCCTCAATGGACCACGAAGGACTCTTTAACTTAAGTTGGTGAGATTCCTCCCAAATGGTGAGTGACTTGTCTTCTTTTTCATAAGAGGTGTACCTCTATAGTTGTTCCCCCTTTAATCAATTGGGTAAGTAGGGATGTAAATGGGTTGGGTTTCAGTCGGGTTTGGCTATATCCAAACCCATATCCATTTATAAATTCTTAACCCTTACTTTACCCCTTGGGTACACAAATCTAAATCATATCCATACCTACTTATCTATTGGGTACTCATTTATCTATTATGGATTACAAGATTTATCTTCATATGTGAGCCATTTTAAACACAAAAGATATAATTTGTATATAAAAGATTAAGAAGTTTGATGGTATTTAGGACCTAAAAATAGATAATTATGAGTTCATATCCAAACAAAAAATACTAGTTTTCTATCACAATATATACTTGTTAAATAAGGGTATTGTATAAAATATTTTTTAAAAATATGAATAAATAAGTTGAGTAAGTGGGTTAAGTAAATGGGTCGGGTAAATGGGTAAAACTCCCAAACCTATACCCATACTCATTCGGGTTTGTAAATTATAACCTATACATAGCTAAAAATTAAATAGGTTAGGTTTTACCCATTCCAATAGGCTTGGGTTGAGTTGAGTTTAGGTTGGGTGCACCCAAATTTACATCCTTATGGGTGAGGATCGAGGATTTTCACTATGTAGCATGCTTAATCATTGGTGTAGGGGGCAACACATAGGTAGCATCACTTTTGGAGGCTCTTTCTTATGCTATGTAGCTTAGTTGTAATATTTGCAAGACAAGGTGAATGCAACTCTACTCCAGAAGGTGCAACTTATATTCCCCATTGTTCATGTGGCAACAAATCAGAAAGAGTACATAATACTTCAAAGTGAGTTTGTTGTGTGGCTTTTAGCAGGTGATGGTGTGCCAGAATGCAAGTAGGCATAAATAGACCTATTGGCCTACATTGTATTCTAAGTTTGCAGACTACGTAGGAATTCATGCGATCATAAATGCTCCTTAGGTCTCTAAGAATGTTGTCCTTAGCATGTAAGGATTGCACAACCTTCAAGAAATGACAAGAATTTGGTAGCACTATGAAAATACATTTGCAAATGGTTGCTTGTGGACAACTTCAGATAGTATGGGGGGGTTAACAACCCATGTTAACCCTTTTTTTCCTTTTCAAAAAAAAACTTTAGACAATACAGCATTGCTACCATGTGTCGATTCATATTAAATCTATGTTTGATTTAAGTAAGCTCATGCCCCCAAAAGTGTAGGTGCTCTTGACAAAAGCAATGAAAGCACAAGCTTAAGCTGCAAATGGCAGAGGTAGAAACATTAGTTACTGTTGAGTTTGGTGCGATCCAGAAGCATAGAGGCTCTCCCGCGTGAGGAGAAATGTGCAGTAGATAGGTGCTGTAGTTGGTCCTATTCACGCATAGGAAGAACAGAAAGAGAGGGCAGCCGTCCATGTTGGAGAAGAAAGAGAGGAAAGGGAATTGTATTGTTGGAAGAAGTATTGCTTCAACTCTAATTAGAAAGTGGTACATGTGTTCTCTTTTCTAAAGATAACATATCCTCAATTAACTAAAACATATCTCCTAAAACAGGAAACAAAATATATCCCAATCAATCACAAATTAAATCATAATTTACTAAACTAATTGACACCTACAACTTTCTAAAAATAAAATACTTGCACCCAAAGGAAACGTAAAGAACATGACCTAATATTGATGCCCACTTGGGCCCTCTGACCGATTGCCATGTGGCCTGATCGACTGCCACGTGGCACTACCATGTGACACCTTATTCCTAACACTTCCCCTGAAGTTGAGGTTGGGAGGACGATGACTTGCTCTACTTGTCTCATTGATGGTGCGGTTAGATGCTCCACTATCTTCTTTTGATGTAACTGCGAATCCTCTTGCCACCTCTGTAGTCGTTGCTTTTCTGGCAACCTTTGTAGTCGTGGCTTTTGGAGCAGTCATCTCTTCTTTGCATAACTTGATGGCCTTTCTTCTCCAACTTCTTCCTGGCTGCATCTTTTGTCTCAGGTGCTTTCTCAAGTAGCATGAATATCTGAATCGACCATCACTTCATTCTAAAAGGTTGAGAGGAATCCCTGTGCCTCTTTTTTCTATACTCAAGAGCCACACACTTGAACTTGACGTTCCCCGACGTGCTAGAGGGTTCCACGTGCCCCCTCAATCCGAGTTGGTGCCGTTGCTCCTACACCCCGTGAACCAGCATAAGACGCTCGGTTTCTCCAGGCGTGTATAAGGTCTCCAAAAGAAGGTGAAATCGATGGTCCTTCAGGAAAAATCACACACAATGTGGCCTCTTCTTTTCTTCTCCTCCTTCCTACGCATGTAGAGAATCCTTTGGGAAGAGCCTAGATCAAAGGCTCTGATACCGTGTTGAGTTTGGTGTGATTGGAAAGTGAAGCGGCTCTCCCACGTGAGGAGAAATCTGTAGTTGGTCCTGTTCACACATAGGAAGAATAGAAAGAGATGGCAGAAGTCTACGTTGGAGAAGAAAGAGAGGAGAGGGAGTTGTATTGTTTCAACTCCAATTAGAAAGTGATACATGTGTTCTCTTTTATAAAGAGAACATATCCCTAATTAACTAAAACATATCTCCTAAAACAAGAAACTAAACATATCCTAATCAATCACAAATCAAATTCTAATTTACTAAACTAATTGACACCTACGACTTTCTAAAAATAGAATACTTGCACGCAAAGTAACCTAAAGAACATGACCCAAAATTGATTCCCATTTGGGCCCTTTGATCGGCTGCCATGTAGCCTGATCGACCGCCAAGTGGCATTGCCACGTGGCACTTTATTCCCAACAGTTACAATCATATCCACATTATAGATTGGCATGTCCTATGAAAATACAAATGCACATATCCTTAATTATCATCAAAGTCATTGATCATATCCTTACATGCTAACAAAAATTACATGATGGATGCTGAAAACATATTTAGGTAAATGTGGCCGTTGTTTTTCAATGTGTTTGGATCTCCTACCATCCATACATTTCACTTTGTTGGAGAAAATAATGCCTTAGGAACCCTCCAAACCTTTCTTATATAGAAAGTTGGGATGCAAAATTTATAGAAAAAATCCAACTAAAAATATGAACTTGACTAGGACTCTCAAACCTAAGATAAATGACTCAAACATAATCTAAAATGACTCAAAAGACTATAATAACCTTCTAATACTAACACTCCTCCTCAAGTTGGAGCGTAGATGACAATCAAGCCCAACTTGCTACAAAGGATAAAACAAATCTCCTGTTCACATGGGACATCTTTTGGCTGAAGGAGTAGGCAAACAACAGGAGCAGACAGGTAGTTGGAGACAATCCTAAATAGAAACTGTAGTAGAGCGGGAGATGATCCCAAGCAGTAGTAGGTAGTTGTCAAAAGTGAGAATCTCAAGTTGTTTGGGAGATGATCCCTAACAGGCAGTGGTAATAAACAACAGACGATAGTAGTAGATGAAAGCCTTAAATCCCTCACTAGTCATTAGGGGCATCGGGATTCCTGCAGGAGGAATTGATGCTTCAGAAGAACTTGTAGAAGTAAAGGCAGAATTGACCACAAAGCTAGTGGCAATAGTAGCAATGGTGGAGGATGGCTTGCTCCTTAGTAGAGTCTGTAGACGATCTTACTCCTCAGCAGCGAACTGGATAGGAGTATTAGTAGTAGTTGTCTAATTAGCCCGAGCGGGCTTCTCGAACTTCTCACAACACTTCTCAGAAGGGTGGTTCATCTGGGTGCGCAGCAGGGAGGCAGTGCCGTTGCGTATCGTCGACGCTGCTCTTGGCAATGGTGGCCACGATGTCCGAGAATCAGGAATCCTCAATTACGAGGATTGAGTCAAGAAGTGAGAATAATGTCTCTTGTTGAAACTAGGAATCTCGACCTCTCTTATATAGAGAATAGGGATGCAAAAATTACATAAGAAATCCAATTAAAAATATAAATTTGACTAGGATTATCAAACCTAAGATAAATGGCTTAAACATAATCTAAAATGACTCAAAAGACTATAATAACCCTCTATTACTTTAACACACTTTTTTTTGAAAAATCCATACATTGCACTTAAAATCAACTTTTAGATTTAGATAAGGTTATTTATCTGTTTCCCAAGAAACATTCTTTTTTCATGAGAATTCAATGATTTGAGATATACTATATATTTTTAAGATATATTACATTGTAAGTGCTTAACTCCTTTTTTTCTATGGGTGGGCTTAACTCCTTTTTTTCTATGGGTGGGCACTTGGTCTATTCTTGATGTTTCCTTTTTATATGTCTTGCTTTTTAATTAAACCATATCGTGTTGACTATATCTTTTGGGAAGGCAAGTGCCTACTCTTAC
Source organism: Thalassia testudinum (assembly GCA_037157565.1). NCBI lineage: Eukaryota > Viridiplantae > Streptophyta > Magnoliopsida > Alismatales > Hydrocharitaceae > Thalassia > Thalassia testudinum. Next base: position 22,609,985 of record JAZHRO010000013.1, read on the forward strand.
TAGGGCATACCTCTACCAATGCAAGCTATTATTGATGATCTTTGTTCGACTATTGGATTGTTACGTTTATCGAGCTAAAATAGAGCTTGATGTCTGGGAGGGAGAAGAGTTGATTTCGAAGTTTGCTTGTGGATGTTGCATTCTAGTTAGTAAACATATAAAGGAAGCCTCTACATTGAGACTCGCGTTTGAACCCATGTTTGATGCCTCTCATTGCTTTTGTAGTTATTTTAGATCTTTGAATGATGCTTCCTTTATAGAAGGGGAAGGGAGAAAGGGGTTTATTAGTTGTAGTTGTTAGACCAACATCTTGTGGGATAAGTGCATGATATACTCCTTGCCTTTCCTCGCCTCTTATTGGTATCCTATGTAACAACACCTCTATTTGCAAGAAAAGTCTTATAATGTCAAAAATTGAAAAAGGACACTTGAGAGATACAAAATGTACATACTTGAAGTGCCTATCCACTACGTCTAGGTCATTGTGCATCCATAGTTTATAAGAGAGGCCTCCACAGAGTCCATAGGCATATCTTCCTACGTATGAGGTAAGGAATGGGGATTTTTTGTAACGTTTAACACTTGCTGAGAAACTAATGCAAGTTCTTCATATTGTGCCAATAGAAATTATGGTGGATTCTATGCAATGCCTTATCATACCCTATGTTCCTTGGAGTTGAATGATTATTCTTGCAAGACGGTGTTTGGTTGCAACATCATGGGCAATATAGATGCGATCCTCGTCGGAGAGTAGTACATTCTTCATTGTCAAATTTGGAGACATGTCATATTGTCTTGAAATGATTGGATCACTTGCTAGAACTCCATGGATATCTCATACGTAAATTGTTGGTTCTTAAGGCATGCTGACTTGAGTACTATACATAACATGAGGGTAAGAGTGAATCCACTTTGGTCTTATAAGCACCCTACCACCGTTCTTCTTGTACAATTGTACTCTATCACAAAATCAAATGGTAGAAGCATTGTTGCCCACCTTTACTGCAATGGTGTGGTGTCCTGTTAATTGAAGTAGTGGTCTTTGGTGATTAGAAATTACTAGAAAGCGTCCATCCATCAGATAGTGACACCATTTACCTACTACTAATGAGACAAGAAGTTCGTGTTCATGTGTAGGGAAGCCTTGTTGTAATGGGGTTGGAGCTTGACTCAAATATGCAATATGTTCCTCTTGTATGACAATCATGCCCATGCCCTTGTTCGAGTAATCGCACTCCACTATGCATGTCTTGCTCAAGTCATAGAACTTAAGAATTGGGGTCATGGCTTGAGTGCGTCCTTCAAGCTCCTTGATCGTTACAATGCATCCTTCTTAAGGAGTTGGTGTTGGGAGCCTAAGGAAAAAGCCATAGAGCATGGACATTGGTGGTGTAGGCTATTTGGCAATGCTTTGGATCCTCTCTGGATAATGGTACTGCCCTTGGTGGAGATGATAGACCCTAAAGAGTTGATCAAACACACATCACTATGGCATTTTAAGGCAATAATGTAGAAGCTTTGCTCTTGAAGGATGTTGAAATGTGCCGAAAGTTTCATCCTAAGATTTGCTCGACGTGGATGTTGTTGAAGAAAACCTGTTAGGAAATAAATTAGTTAGGTTTAGGTGTCATACTATTTTAGTCTTTTTATTTTTGGTGAGTGAGTTATTGAGTGTTATTGTATTTCCTTGTATACTTAAGCCCTTTTTCTATATAAAGAGGGATGGTGCTTTCTTTTCTAAATAACAGAATAATCAAATTGATCTTTTTCAACATGGTATTAGAGTGGGTTTGACCCTGTTTAAAAAAAGGGGGTAAACTCATTGAAGGCCCTAAAGAGAGGGCCACCGGTGGTGTCGCTAGCCCTCATGGTCATAAGCGAGCCTCCGGTGGTCCTTCTCTTTGAGTGACCCCTCCGGGGTCTCTCCCCTCCTCACTTGATCAATGTTGAGATCGACCTTGTTTTCTCTCTTTTGCACTCTAGGTGGCGGCCAAAGAAGGCTACCAACGCCTCCTTCAATGCCTAAGAACCCCTCCTAATGCATTGCTTGGCCTTGTGGGACTCTCCGGTGGCCATGCATAGCCACCTCCTTCCCTATTGCGTCAACTAGAAAGCTTTCTCCAAGTCGCAATGCCACCTCTCGCCACCTAGTGGGATCTCCTTCGCTTGGATTGCCTTTTACTGGCGACCACCTCTTTTGCATCATTGCCCTACACCTTACCACCGACTTCTGCAACCTCGATCTTGTGATTATCCTTGGCATGATTTGTATGGGTTCATTAACCCTTGTTGAAAGAGAGGAGGAAGGTGATGATGGATTTTTTGCATTGTTAGGCCTCTCGTTTTTTGTTTCTTATTTGTTAGCATTACAAAAAAAATGAAGAAAAAAGAAGAAAAAAAGGGAGGAAGAAGAAAGAAGAAAATAGGAGACTCATTCTTTTCTTTGAGGTCTTCACATGGGTGATACTTACTCTGTCTTTTGTTCCGTATATGAGAGTAACACTTTTTTTGCCCGTATATGAGAGAAGTCTACATAGTTCCGTATGAGAGAGGCCCACTCTGAGTTCACGTACAGAAGAGGCTAGTCTCGAGGTCTCTAAGGGAGAGGCCCACTTTGAGTTCTCGTAGAAGAGGCCAGTCTCGAGGTCTCTAAGGGAGAGGCCCACTTTGAGTTCTCATAGAAGAGGCCAGTCTCGTAGTCTCCATTGAGAGACCCACTTCAAAGATCTCCTATTCTACTGTGGTTGCTACTTCTGCTACAGCTACCTTCTACTCCTTTGCCCTACTGCCCGCTCTTACTCCTCCGATCTACTGTTTGCTTTTCTAGATGTCTACATTGGGGGGGAGTTTCTTTGTGTAATAAGTTGAGCGTTGCACGCTCCAATTTGGGAGTGGGTGGGGGGGAGTGTTGGGAAATAAATTAGTGAGATATTTTGAGCATAAATTAGTTAGGTTTTGGTGTCATACTATTTTAGTCTTCTTATTTTTAGTGAGTTATTGAGTGTTATTGTGTTTTCTTGTATACCTAAGCCTTTTTTTTATACAAGGAGGGCTAAGGCTTTCTTTTCTAAATAACATAATAACCAAGTTGATCATTTTCAACAAAACCAACATAGGCTTTTAGAGGAAAGGATTAAAGATGTTCATTATTGCTTGGAATATGGATAGGGCATTGTGCAAGACAAAGGACATTACTAGAAACTCATAGCATCCATCATGTGTGCAGAAAGTCTTTTGCATGCACTCCACCTTAACGTAGACTTGGCGGTAGTTGAAGCGCAAGTTGAATTCAGTGAAGAATGCCACATGGGATTTCATCTAGCAGGCCATCGACAAAGAGAATGGGGACTTTGTGCTTGATGGTGTTGTTTAGTGCTGCTAATCAATGCAAAAGCACTACTTTTGTCCTTCCTTGACAAGGAGGATTAGGGACAAATTGATTGGTGCTCGACCTTGCAAGGCTGTCAGCAAGGAACTCTTAACCTGCTTCTCAATTTCATTCTTTTGATGCCAAGTATAATGATAAGGTGTCGCTGCTTCTAACATCACTTCACCGTTGAGGGTAATGCAATGGTTGTGGATATGCAACAACAAAAGGCCTAAGGGCTAGATTTTCTAGCTATTGGAAGATCTGCTTCTCCCCCATGCATTGCCATTGCTATTCTTGATGTATATAAACTAGAGTTGGTTATGGTTGTGGGGTTCCTAAGAAGCTTGTCGCCTATTAGGGAGCTCGGGTCCATTGGTCAACGGGGGGGGGGGGGGGGGGGGGGGGGGGTTCTGTAAACATCAGATCCTTCTGGCCCCTAAACCTCAGTGACAACTCACAAGTGCTTAAGAACCTATAAGCACCTCCTAAGGCTTGTATCCATGGGGTTCCCACTATAATTTCAAATGTGCCCTGCACTGACACATAGGCATCCATCTGGAAGCCAATGTCTTGAATTTATAACTCAAGCACTGGACATGCTTCCTGATGATCAACATCATGCAGTTGCCACAGATACTCACACATGTTGATGAAGGTGGTGGAGGTATGCATCAGTTGACAGCAACTGTGGGTGGATGAAGTTGTTGGTAGTGTTGGTGTAGTGAGTTTGAGGTCCCTTTTGCTGTTATGTGGACTTAAAGTAGGATGAGCCCTCCCTTGTTGAACCTGGAGATGGCATGTGATGAGAGGTGCCTCTCGATGTCTACGTCCTCATTTCATGCTCTGAGTTGTTCACCTAACCCTCCGTGACAAATTAGAGTATTTGAGGCTTGGACTGCGTGGTGTTCTTCCCAATCATACTAGAGGTTCTTGGTGCAACGCCCAGCTATCTCTGCTGGCGTTAGTCTCTTGATTGCTCAAACATGGAGCTTTTGGGCTCCTGTACATTTGTGGTGGTTGTTGGTATTGTTGGCGTGATACGGCATGTTGATATAGGCAAGGAGATAAATAGATTCCCACCTTGATGGAGGTTGTGACCCTTGAATTTGAATATATGCGCATAATTGATAGCCTAAGCGGTAATTGTGGCCCTAGGATAAGAACATTGTCTTGTTGTCATCTCTGAGCCCTGATACAAAGATCTCAATGAAGTGGGCCTCCTTAGCTCTCAGTGCCTTTGAATCATGATTAGTATACAGAGATTGTTTACCATAAGTGACAAAGCTGCTGTAGTGGATTCTTTTACGCCCATAGCAAAATGCATGAAACTTCCTTGCAAAGCTCCTCCCATGTCATAATCCTCCCACTTTGTTTGCCCCAATGTAGCCATTGCATGGTTTCCCCAAGTAATTGTAGGGAACAAGCTTGTCCTTGTCTTCAGCAAGTTAGCGGCATGCGATGTTCACTCAATGCAGTGTAACCAACAAATATTGGGAATGTAAACTTGGTGAACTTGGCAAAGTTTTTTTTTTTTCTTGAACTTGGCAATGGTTTAGTCCCCCTACTTGAGCTTGTGCTAGTTTGTTTCATTGACTCAAGTTTACCGGCCTTTCCTTCCTGCACGAGTCCCATAAACTTCACCAGCTTGCTGCAGTCTCCCCTTCAAAAACTATGCTGTAGTTTTGCTTTATGGTGGTGAGTCTCTTGCACCATTAGAACCAGCTATTCATCTGCCATATTCTCATCCACAGACACAGTTGGATCTGACAGCTTTTGATACCAAGTTGTTAGATTCCTGTCGATCAAACAACTATTACAAGCATTGCAAGGGTTGTAGAAGCCTATGGTTGTGTTTGTGGCCTTTGGCGACTCTGCAACCACCTATAGCCTACAAACTAGACGTGGAAGGGAAGTAGATATAGATTTGGTTGCTTTTTTTGGTAATGACACCCCTCTTTTTTAAGTCGCTCCTTCGAGAAGACAACAAAACAGCATTTTCCATTTTCAAAAGAAAAAAAAGTCGCTTGCCCATTACATTAGCAGACCATCTCTAACTGATAATAGTTGCATAGGACCTTTAGCAGTGCACACATAAACAAACAAACCCCACTAACAAACTCTCAATGCCTCCATTTCGTAGCCATGTAGATGCCCAATCCTTGCCATATGTTCACCATCATTAGAGATATGTATTGAAAGGAGAGGTGGGAAAGGGATGGTTAGATGGATGAGGTGGCTTTGGTGCTACTTGAGGGCTTGGAAGAGAATCAGATGTAAGGTATTGGTTTTTTGTATGTTTCTTTGGACTGTACTTTGATATTCTGTTTGCCCATCAGAATGTTACTAAGATATTTGATACAAGTTTATGCCATGCATTCTATGCGACACATTGCTTGAATGCCTTGGGGCAGCTTATTCATTGGAGATTTGTTTGAATGCCTTGAGGCAGCTTATTCATTGGAGATCTTTTGACATTCACATTTTTTGTCTTTGTTATATTCTTATAAAGTCCCTTTCAAAATAAAAACTTATAAAGTTACTTTTTGAAATAACAGTTTCAAATAATTTTATTAGTTAAAGTTAGTAAACTGCATATATATATTTTAAAAGTAGGAAACCGCATGATGAACTCTTTGGTTTGGTTTTGTAAATCCAGTCATCCGTCCGCAAGGTTCATCTCCCAACTGGAAAGGTACCATGATTTCAATTGTCCTTATCTACCTTGTGCCTTTGAAGGTTTGCAATTGTCTTTACTGTTTTTAGGAAGTTTTTTTTTTTTTCCATTCATTTTCTTGAACCATCAACGTTAGATATCTCTATACTTGTGGAAATCCAAGTTGTTAATTCAGGAAGTGGAAGTATCCATCTAGAAAGCATTTTTGACTTCTTTTTTATATCATTTTCTAAGCAGCTAACTTTCATGCTTCTTGTTTAATATATAGTAAGAAGGCTGAGGAATGAATGCATCTGAGTGGCCCTTTTGTAAGACTTAGCAAACCTTGACAACTGCTTCTGGAAGACCTTTGCTTACGCGGAATGGATGTCAAACCTTTGTTTAACATTTTGTTGGAGAATTCTTGTATGGCTTAGTTACCTAACTGCTGCATATGGGAAGCCCTCAACCAGAGGCCTTGCAAACTCAATGCTCTCACTGCCAAGCCTCTTCCTCCGTCACCTTCCCTCCATTAGACTCTGATCGTGGATCACGATGTTGTTGCAATTACAAAGGGATCTGCTGGACAGATTTTACTATAACTAGTTGAAATGTGTTTTGAATAACATTCTTTTTCGATTTGGTATGGCTTTGACCATTTTTGGAGCTAAGCAATTTGTTAAGCATAACATATTGTAGTGAATGGTTGTATAGTTGGGAGAGGAAGCCATGTTGAAGGAAGTGATTCCACGATACATGGAACTCTTTCTACTTCAGGAACAAACATAAATTTCTTTCAACATCCTACTGACTTCCACAATGAGTGGTGTTCTTTGCTGCTGTTACTGTTGCTCGTCAGCACAATGGCATGCATTCACAGACACTTTGTGGATCTCCTGTCCTTGCTGATGTCTGCCAGAGAGGCCAACACCTGTAGATCTGGATTCCAAAGCCACCTCCTCCTTCCATGGAGCTTGAGACCCTAGCAATAAAAGAAATTGTCATCAAGAGGATATGGACACCGTGGACCTTTTGCAACCTTCCTTGGCAAAAGTAACTTAGAAAAGGTACAACGAACAAGAACAACCTGGCAATAAACAACGTTTGTATTTGTATAACATTAAGCAGAGTTTGGAAATTGCATTAACTACCTTGGAAGTTTGAAAATTATAGTAGCACCCAAAGTTTTGGCATTATAAGATCCATGAAGAAAGGCAACACAACAGGAGTGGAGTTTTTTGAAGCAGGGGAGAGCAGATGCAGGCCGGAGCATAGGAGTGCAAATTTCTCATTTGTCATTTCCTCAATTCCTAAAGTTATCTGTTTTAACCTCTCAAGAAAAATTAGTTCTCTGTTTTGAGTTATTATTTTTATTTTAGTAGGTGTTTGGAGGTTAAATAAAATACATATGAGTTAGGATCTCTAACTTAGAAGTTGTTACATTGGGTAATAGGTCAAGTAATGGGATTTGCTTGCTTTCCATAATTATGTGATTTCTCAGTAAGGTGATGTAAAGTAACTCAGAATCTTCCCTACTGAAACCCCACACAGCTTGGCATGTTTTCACCCTTCATTTTCTCAATTCCCATTCTCACTGCGTCAGCTAACAGGGGAAAAGCTAATCTACCTAACAGAGGGGTCAAGCCTGAGCCTAGTATTTTATCTAGCTATGGAAAAGCTACATTGCCCAACCAATGGGTCGAGAAACATCAAGTAACTCCTCCAGTGAGGAAAGTAGAAGGCAATGATTCGAATAGATTAATCTGTAATGGAGAGGTGAGAAAAGTGCAAGACAACCCCACAAGGAAATAATAAAATATAAAGAACAATAAACAAGGACAATAACTAAGATAAAGACCGACGGGGCTTAACACCCTCCCTCAAACTGGAGCATAGATGTTAATCATACTCATCTTGCAGCAGTAAACATTAAATGATAATCGTGGCAATGGCTTGGTGAAGATGTTTGCTATCTGGCCATCTAAAGAGACTGGAGTAGTATAGATAAGGCCTCTCTGGATCAAGTCACATGTGTAGTGATAATCAACTTCCATGTGCTTGGTCCTCTCATGGAACATAGCGTTGTTTGTTATGTAGGTGGCCACTCTGGTATCACTTCTCATCTCCATAGGTGTGTCAACAGGTATGTGCAAACATGCAAGGAGTGATTTCACCCACATTATCTCTGAAGTTGTCTGTGTTATGGCTCTGTATTATGATTCGACATTGGATTTAGAGACAACTGCTTGCTTTCTACTATTTTAGGTCACCAGATTCTCTGCCACATAGATATAGAATCCTGTGGTTGACTTCTTATTAGCTAAGCACCTTGCATAATCCACATTTGAGTAGGCTACCATACTCATGGTTGTCCCTCTGCTGAACGAAATCTCTTGACATGGTGTTTTCTTCAAGTATCTTAACACTATCATAGTAGCATCTCAATGTTGCCTCGTCGACCTGTCCATGAACTGACTCAATTTCCCAACTGCCAGGGAAATGTCAGTTCTAGTATTAGTCAGGTACAGGAGCTTGCCCACCAGTCCTCTATATTGTCTTCCATCTACTACCTTTGCATTTTCTTCATAGAGACAAGTTTTGGGATCCATGGGGATATTCGCTGGTTTAACCCCTAACATGCCAGTCTCCTAGAGAATATCAACAGCATACTTCCTTTGGGATAACACTATGCCTTTCCTGCTATGTGCAACCTCAATCCCAAGAAGGTATCTCAATGGCCCAAGGTTCTTCATGACAAACTTGCTTGCAAGGCACTTCTTGACCTTAGTTATGTCTGTCCCATCATCTCCTGCGATGATCAAACCATTGACATAAACGAGAAGCACAACTACCCCTTTTCCTGTCTTTCTAATAAACAAGGAATGGTCAGGCGAAGATCTCTGAAAACCAATTGCCATAACAACCTTCGAGAGCTTCTGGAACCAAGCTCTAGGGCTTTGCTTCAGGCTATACATCGCCTTCTGCAACTTGCATGCTCTAGAACACTCCCCCTGAGCCTCATATCGAGGGGTTGTTGCATGTAAATCTCCTCTTGCAAGTCAACGTAGAGGAAATCATTCTGCACATCTAACTAATGAAGGGGCCAATCTTTGAATACTACAATAGAGATAAGAATGCACACAGTAGGGAGCTTGGCCATCAGGGGGAAAGTATCAAAGAAATCTACATCATATGTTTGTGTGAACCCTTTTGAAACCAAACGGGCCTTATATCTGGCAACTGATCCATCGGGGTTGTATTTAATGGTGAACAACCATCTACACCCCACAACTAATGCTCCACATGGTAACCTTGCAAGTTCCCATGTACCTCGTGATCAGAGTTCATCTATCTCATCCTCCATGGCTTGGCGTAACTTTGGATGAAGCATGGTTTGCTGATAGGTAGAGGGAATCGATATGGCAAACATAACTTGACAAAACTTCCCATATGCAGTCCCCAAGGACTTTGTAGGGATGGCTCTGGAAAAGGGGGTATCTGACATAGCTACGTAGTGCCTTCTGAATGACAATCGGAAGATCAAGATCATCGGGCACTGTATCTGTAGGTTGTGTATCATCTGAATTCCTTGAGGGGGTAGAAGATGCATCCTGCTCCTCTTGAGGTGACCTTGTACCAACACCACTAGACAACATATCATCATTTTGTAAAACCTCTATGCTTACCTGAACGGGGGAAGGAGTCAGTGCTGAAGAGGGGGTGGCTGCTTGTCAGTAATTGGGAGCCTGCAAGTGATAGGAGGTCATGGAATCTCTTAGGTTCACTCGAAGGAGACACATGCTTCATCATTCATGATCGGAATAGCTTCCAAGGGAGTATGAGGAATAGGCATGAGCACCTCAGTAGCCTCAGGAGAAAGACTCTGCTCTGCTGTAGAGAAGTAGGGGACGAACTCATGGAAGGTGGCATTGGTATTAACATAATGTGTCAGGTCATAGCATTGATATCCCTTCTGGGTATGAAAATATCCCAAGAAAACACTTCATTGCCCTTGGAGCAAAGCTTATCTCAACCAAAAGAAGTAAGATGAATAAAGTCAATGCACTCAAAAACACATGGTAGGACGTGGAAAAGATCACTTTCTGGATGTAACATCTGCTAAGGGATTTGTTCATGTAGAACAAATGTTGGCATTCTGTTAATCAGAGAGTAGGCAATAGGAACATCTAGTACAGAGTGGGAATACTATGGTGGATCAATAGTGTATGCACCACATCAAGTAGATGTCTATGTTTCCTCTTGGCTAGCCCATTATGCTGTGAGGTATGGGGACAGGTGGTCTGATAGACAATATCATGAGACTTATAGAACATAAATAACTTTCTAGTACAGAATTCAAGGGCATTATTAGAGCGCACAATTTTAACACAGGTAGAAAATTGATTCTTATTTCTAGAATAAAATATTCAAGAATAGTGCCCACATTAGACTTATTTTTCAAAAGAAATACCTAAGATAAATGGGAGAAGTCATCAACAATCACAAGATAGTAACAATGACCCAGCCTATCAGGAATACGGCTAGGGCCCCACACATTAGTATGCAGCAACTGAAATAATGCTATAGACCCAGGGCAGTGACTGGCGAGGTAGGAACACGATGATGCTTGCCCAACTAACAAGCATCATAGGAAATCATGATAGAAGGAGAAATGTAGGGAATGACACGTTGGAGCCTGCCCAGTGGAAGGTGGCTAAGATGGAGATGCCAATGAAGAGGAATCCTAATTAAGGTTCGAAATGTCGATTTCGATATCATACCGATGAATTTCTAAGTGTGCATTTCGTGGGCATGTTGTGGAAACGCTTGTATTTCAACGACAGATTTCGATGATTTCGATGGCCCAAAAATGAGTCATTTTGGAGGCATGCCAATGCATGCTGAGAAAAATGGCAGAAGTAGTCAAAATGTTGTCTATTCACTCTATTTTCTAATGCATATCATTGACAGAATTCCTACCTAAATCCCAAAAAGAACATGAACCACCAAATTCCTGCCAACTAAGCTATTCTGATTTGCTTGTCTAACTAGACCACAATTTAACATATGGGTACACTTTTTGAATGTGAAACGTATTCCAAATACAACAGTAGCCTTCCAAATATAACATGGGCAGTGCAGTAGTAGCACAAGCAAAGCACTGGGGCAGTAGCACAAAGCCTGCGCCAGGTGCGAGCAGCGGCACGATAGCAACGGCGGAATCAGAGCACAACAGCAGCAAGCACCAGAAGGCAGCAGCAGTCGACATGCCAGGGCTTGCCGACCATACCGTCGGTATGCTGGCGAAATGCTTGCTTATTGACAACTAATGGATATCGATATGGCCATATCTCCAAAAAGTCCATTTCGACGGCATGCCGATGGCATTTAAATCATAATCACAGAGGTAATACCCCCTTGGCAAGCAGCAACAAAAGGATACTAGACTAGGAGATAAACACCCTCTCTTTACGACCACCACCAATTGTCCTTCCCATCAGGATATCTTGAAAAAAGCAAAGTTTAAGCATAAAAATTAGCATGACAGTGGAGCTCTCTAGTAATTCTACTAACTGAGAGTAAGTTAATAGGAAAATCTAGCACAAACAAAGCATCTGGCAATCTCCTTGTGGGAGTGACGAAAACCTCTCCTTGTCTAACTATCTGAGAATGTCTCCCATCGGCTACTTGTACTGCCTTGCTTGAGGGGACAGATCTGAGATATTGGAAGCATCTCCGGCCTCCATTGAGATGACATGAGGTGTTAGAATCTATAAGCCAGTCAACATGCATGACTCATCTATCTGAGATGTAAGAGCAAGCTTAGTACCTTTAGAGGAAGCAAAGGCAACAGTCTCCTTAGTCGTAGAAGTAGCAGGCATCTCCTGAGTCAATTGAGTGAGTCGTTGGAGTAAGTCATCATAGTTTGCCTTGGGTATTGCAACAGTATCACTCGGGTGCTTGGAAGTAGCAACAACTTGATTGGTTATGGGAGGTTGACCATGCTTGGTCCAACTTGTGGCCTCAATGTGTCCAGCTCTCTCACAGTAAGTGCATGTAGGGCGACCTCATTGAGCAGACACACCCTTGACCCTTGCCACGTGTTGCAGGAGCACCTCTACCATGTCTAGAGGTAGTAGCAAGGGTAGAAGTCTGTCTCGTAGACTTGGTAGAAGTCAAAGTAACCGCAATCCTGCTTAGTTTGCTATAGGCTTCCTTAAGGGAAGGAAGCTTTGAAAGAGTAAGGAGCTGGGAGCGAATAGCATAATACTCTAGTCCAAGATCAGAGAGAAATTGTAGAACAACAACCTCCTTGCGATATTCCTATTGAGAAGCACAAGTACACACTAGTATGCAAGCATTATACTTCTTAAGGAGATCCTTCAGAATAGAATAGTGCTGTGATAGCAGGTGACCCCTTTTAACATAGCTGTGAAAGCTCATTGTAAATTTGGAAAACTCTACTCGAGTTTTTCTCGTGGGAATACGTCTCACGTAAACTGTCCCATATCTCCTTTGTTGTCCCGTGGTACATGATCTCATCTCCAATATGAGGAATAACGCAGTTCATGATTCATGCATGGGCCATGGTGTTATCCCTCTTCTAGGATGCATTCTTGCCTATCTTCACTGTTGGTTCTGGTTGAAGAAGAATATGCTCTTTATCATGACCTTCCACGGCCATTAAGAATGTTTGTGAGCATCGGGGATAATTGGTCTCATCTAGTTTTACCATGGGACCAAGGAAGGGACTCTTGTATGTCCCTGTTTCTGACATAGATTCTGATGAGATCTCAAAAGAACTCGAAGACACCATCTAGTCTTCAACTAGAACCACTCCAAGGGCCAATTCCATAGGTTAAATCATCCAACAATTGCAAAAATCAACTTCAATGTCTGAAAAAATCGTATTTAGACCATAGCACTGTACCAAATCAAAAATCAGATCTCTATGGGCTGAAACAAGGCTGCAGGGCGATCTGATTTGATCAGCAGGACCTGATCCACACATTGCAGATCAGATCAGACCGGCGGCCGCCAGGGGCAGCGCTTCACCTTCTCTATGCAGCACTGCAGCCACCAGCCACCAGCCACTAGCCACCGGCAGGGAGTGGGGGGCGGTGCTGGGGGAGAGAGGAGGCCTACTGATGCTGCTGGCCGTAATCGGTGGGCTGCTGCACCACCGTAAGTAGTGGTGTGGCAGGGTGAGGGGCCGGCGGCGCCCAAGGAGAGAGAAGGGGTTGAGGTGGAGGTTTTGGAGGCTAGGGTTTTTGGTAGAATACCTTAGCACCGGTTTAGGATCGTTGCTCTGATACCACGTAGAAGAAAATGATTCGAATAGATTGATATGTAATCCTATCTCTCAATATATAGAGAGGCGAAAAAAATACAAGACAATCTCGCAAAGAAATAAGAAAATATAAAGAACAATAAACAAGGATAATAACTAAAAGAAAGACGGAAGGGGCTCAATATGGAAAAAAGTCAGACTAACAAGAGGGTTGAGTGATCGCATACTGTTTTAAGGGCCGAGAAATGACTGGCTTGTCCAAAAAGGGTTGAGAAACTGATTCACAACCAATATATGGAGATCAGAGACCAAGATTTTTTCTCTTAATGCTGCTCTATCAGACTCTCAGCAACTCCAGGGTTTCAACTCAATTGTTGCTTGCCACATTGGCCACGACGTTTTCACATTGGTGCATATTTTCAAGGCTCCAACCTTCTGAACTGCTGATGAGGAGAAGAATTGAAGTGAAATAACAGTGCCAACTTTAAATTTGGTCTTCCCTTTTTTAAAAAAACTTAAATTTAGCCTCGGGGCCCAAGTTAAAAGGTGCCATGTCAAATGCTTTCATAAACACCTTGCCACATCATCAGAAAAGGGTGGAAGGTACTAGAACGAGGTGTAAGTCCATTAGATTCTCATTTCAAAAGAAAAAAAAAAGCTCGTCTACGTGGGTGGAAAGAATTGTCATAATCATTACTCAGAAACCCTAGCCTTTTTTATATGAAAGAGACTTGGGTAAACTACATACTCATCGACCAAGAAATAAAAGCGTAACAACTTGGTACATAATATAATATGCATTCCCACCCCCTTCAAGTTGGAGCGTAGATATCTTCTACTGCCAACTTGTCACACAAGAACACGTCTCTTGGCAATAGCCTTGGTGAGGATGTTTGCATGTTACATCTCTGAGGTAAACATGGGGTGTACTAATCTTTCCTTCCATGGTTGCATTGCGCACAAAGTGACAATCAACTTTCATATGCTTGGTTTTCTCATGGAATACTGGATTTGAGGCTACATAAGTGTTAGACTTATTATCGTAGTACAAAGGGACTAGTGCCTAGGCGAGTATCCCAAGATCATATAGGAAACCCAAGACCCACATAACTTTACATGCTGTGCATGTGCCACCGCCTGGTACTCTGCCTCTGCACTAAATCTAGCAACCACAACTTGCTTCCTACTTCGACTTTGACATGATACTAGATTCCTACCAAGAAAGATTGCATACCCTATGGTTGATCTTCTATCATCAATAGATCCATCATAATCTACATCTGAGTATTCAATCACATCAAGCGACCCATGATCTCTGTAATGAAGTCCTTTCCCTGGGCTTCCTTTTAAGTATCTCAATACGAGAAACATCATGCCAGTTGCTGTAAGTCAACTTCTCCATGTATTGACTGACCCAATTGACTGTAAAGCCGATACCTGGCCATGTTACTGTCACACTAAAGAAGCTTCCCAATTGAACTTTTGTGTTGTGTGATATCCTTAAGCGGTGGGTCATCCTTAAGTAACATGGCCTTCTTCTAAGGCTTAATAGATATCCTAGATGGCTTGGTCCCTAAAAGTCCTTCGTCCTCCAAAATCTGCAAGGTGTGTTTTCTTTGGGACAATGACAAATTGGATGTTTGTCTCACTGCTCAATCCTAAGAAAGTAACTCAGGTCTCCAAGATCCTTTGTCATAAATGTTGTGCATAGAAACTCATTTATCCAGCGTACGCCATCCTCATCATCGCCAGTTAGGGTCATATCATTCACGTATATTGCCAGAATGATCACCTCTTGAGTATTTTTCTTGATGAAAATAGAGTGCTCGGAAGTTTTTGCACCTCTCTACTCAAGTCTCTCAAATCATGCCTTAGGGCTCTATTTGAGGCCATAGATAGTCTTCTTTAATCTGTATACTCACTCCCCCTGAACTGCATAACCTGGTGGCTACCACATGTACACCTCAGTAAGATCTCCATACAAGAAAGCATTTTTGATATCTAACTGGTAAAGGGGCCATTTGTTGTTGACTATTGCAGATAGGAGAATATGGATGAAAGAAACTCGTGCTACGGGAGAGAAGGTCTCAAGCTAATCAACCCCATATGTCTGCGTAAATCTTTCATTCACCAACCGTGCATTAAAGTGATTCGCAGAACCATCTACTAAATATTTTATGGTGTAGACCCATTTGAAGTCAAGAAGAGTCACCGGGGGGACATGGAATCAACTCCTACGTGCCATGTGTGGTCAATGCATCCATCTTGTCCATGGTTGCTCTCCAATGAGGATCTTGCGAGGCCTCAACATAGTTTCTACTCTCTAGGTAGTGTGTTACTCATAAGTATAATGGCAAAGTGCTACACATCATGCTGTAGATGAGTCGTTGTCATGTAGTTGGAGATGGGATGCAACGTATACGATCTGCTAGACTTCCAAAGTGCAATGGGCCTGTCATCCACATCATCCTGAGTAGTTGGTGTCAATCCCTATGTTGGACGATCCTTTGTAGACCCTAGCACAATGGGTACTGGGGTATGCCACCTATGATACACCTGAGTCTTCTAAGGAGTAAGATGAATACTAGCACCTTCTTCAGAGAAGAATGGAACTTTCTCCAATAAGTTACATTTGCAGTCACTATATATCTCTTAACTCTTGTTCATCGGATCATAACATCTATGTCCTTTCTCAGTACGAGAATAGCCTAGAAACACACACTTCACAACTTGAGGAGAGAACTTGTCCTGCGATCGAAAGGCCCGGACAAAAGCATGTGTAGCCAAATATGCGAAGTGGCAATGCAAATGATCTATTAGACTCATGATGCAACAACTGATAAGGTATCCCACCTTGAAGTATTGAAGATGGCACCCTCTTGATTAGATACATTGCCGTTAGGATTGCATCACCCAAAAATTGCTTGGGAACTTTCATGTGCACCGTGAGTGTCCTCGCAATGTCTAGTAAGTAACAGAGCTTGCGCTCTGCGATCCCATTCTATTGTGATGTGCACATGATGCCTGATGCAAAGTCTCCTTGCTAGTGAAGAAGGCCTGAAGATTTGTCTACATAAACTCCAGTGCATTGTCACTTTTGAATACCTCTATAGACTTAGAATATTGGGTCTGTATCTTTGCAAAGTATCTCTACACGATTTGGAGTATCTCAGAGTGGTTCTTCATTAGGAAGACGTAGGTAAATTTATTGTAGTGGTCGACGAACACCGCAAAATATTGGTGGCACCGAACACTAGTGACATGTGTGGGCCTCCAGATGTCACAACATACATGATTGAAAGGAGAGATGCTAATCCTTTCTGTACGTCGAGGGAATATGCTCCGATGATGCTTCTTTAACTGGCAAGCCTTGTAGTCAAAGGCAATGATGAGTGGTAGTTCAGGGAACATTTGACCCATCTTCCCTACAGATGGGTGACCAGATCGCTGGTGCCATAACAGAGGATCTGCCGAGATAGAAATTGCACTTGCAAATTATGACGAGATATCAAGAAAGTACAGACCATCGTTCTTGATTCCACCACCAATGATCTCATTTGTTTGCTTATCTTGGAAGTAGCATTGCTTATCATCAAATATAACATGACATCGAAGATCTTTGCAAATGCCACTGACAAACAAGAGGTTCATAGGGAATTTTGGAGCATAGTGGATATATGGACATCGCCTATTGTAGTGATGGAAGAAAGAGAGCCATTTTCCACGTTCACTTTGCTCGTCTAGATTTCATGGGGTTCTTCAAGATGGTAGTATCTTCCGTGAGATGTATAGAGGCTCCTGAATCTATAACCCACTACCCAGATGTAACACTGGGCACAATCTTCTATATCTTGTTCTTGGCAACTACCATGGCTACACCACAACATGTGCAACCCAACTTCCAACTGATGATATAGTAATCATGAGGATGATGGGTAGGTTTTGGGAGATGATCCCAAGTACAATATGGGAGACGATCCCAAGCACGAAAAAGAAAACACCAACTACTTCCATTGTTGGTACTCCCATGAGATCAACACCACCAACAGAACATGCACACAGCCACTACCAACACCAGAAGATCTGTGCAGATCTGGAATCTGATCACAGCCACACGATCTTCACATGATCACAGCCACATGATCTTCACATGATCACAGCCAACAACAGATCATCACCAGCAGCTCTGGGAGATCACCAGCACCATCACAGCAACATCTTGTGACCAGCTGCATTGCCAAGGAAACAGAAACAGATCACGCACAGCAACAGCATGCTCCAGATGATCAGCAGCATTGCCCAGCATCTACACTCACCACACCAGATCTGAAGATCACCGATTTGCCCAGATCACGCATCACATCACGCACCAGATCTGAATATTGTGTCTGCAGATCCTGCAGCAACCCAATCTGGGTCCACGCGGCAGATTTGGGTTCCACGCGCACCAACCTGGTCTGTGTCAGATCTGGATTCCACGTACTGTTGGTCCTTCAAGCCATGATCGTGCACAACTGAGAATGATGGAATATTTGGTGGGATATCAGACCGTCGATTTAGGATTGTTGCTCTGATACCATGTAGGTGAAAATAATTGTCATAATCATTACTAAGATTGCATGAAAGAGACTTGGGCAAATGACATACTCATCCACCAAGAAATAAAAATGTAACAACTTAGTACATAATGTAACATGCGTTCACAGTCAGATTTTCGCAACCACCTTGCCACAACCTTTTGCATCCAGGGAGAGGACAATGTAGCTCACCTCTTTTTTGAATGTTAGTTTACGCAGCAAGTTTGGAAGAGCTGCCATGCAAATTGGGTGGACCATACATCGTTGAACAACTTTTGGCACTCTGTTCATCTTCGGCAAAGTGGACATGGCTTAGTTTTTTTCAGATTTAAGGCTGAATGGGCGAGGGTGTTGGTGATTTTACAGCCTATTCAGCTTGAAAGAAACAGGGTTCTCTTTAGGGGATTGAAACAAAAATGAATGTGGTCCACCGTGCAATATATTTAGCATCAAGTTGGGGAAACTCAAACGCTGGATGATGTAAGTTGTAAGTTGTAATTCCTTTCTTTTTTCTACATCAATGAAGTGAGGGTTGTTTTCTATGAACAGCCACCCTCTTACTGTTCAGAAAAAGGTATTAGAATGTCCTATAATAAGTTGGAGGGAAGATGAGCCTGTAAACATAGGGGTGGGGCAGTTATGCAGATCATCAAGTGCTACAATTGAACTCATCATATTCCATCTGTATGTCCCCCATGTAACTCAGAAAGATAATTGAGAGAGGTTGGAACCTCCACCACTTTATAGTGTTATTGGAGGTTACATCCTCCACTGAGACGTACTCCTGTGTAGGGACTCAGTCATCAAATCCAGCATGCTCTTGTCATGGCAATTTCTCTTATTCTTTTCGTCTCTCTTGCGGTTCTTGTCTTTGGAGTTAGAAGAAGATTCCTTCATCCATGGGGTTGTCTCCACTTCCATCAATAAGTATGGATGTTTTAGTCAATATACATGCTACATGCAGTTTTTTTCCCTTCTTGTGAGAGGTTGCATGCAATGTTTATTGAGCTTCGTAAGCTCAGCCTAAAGGAGTTGGTACCTTATAATGCGATTAGAGTAGGCTTGATGGTTCCCATTTTGTTAAAAGATATACAATAAAAGATTATTTTATAAGTCATGCTTTGAAGGATAGAAGGGTATCACCTTTTGAAAGTTATTTCTTATATTATCACCAATTCTTTTGCTTTTTCCTAATTTCAGCTTTGAATTTTCACTGCAATTTAAGTATTTCAATCTCCAGGTTCTCAGTCTTCATAAAATGGATGACTCATTTTTTGGTGAAGGCCTTACTCTTTTGGGCAATAGGTTAGTTTGTCACTCTTTCCCTACAGATTATTATTAAAGGTAGCCATTGATTAGCTTTTGTAACTCCAAGTTGTTCACTGGATAAATGCATTGTGCATCCACTTTCAAAAGTGTAGATAAAGCTCTTGGCAGTTAAATTGCTTTTTGATCTTGTGGTTGAATACTTAGTACAGAACATTTTAACCTTCTTTATGAAACTCTTTGTGGTGAGTTGGATACTTTTGAAATTGCCTGTTGTGGTTTCATCATCTAATGTCGACCTTGATAGCCAGAGTTTCTGGATTGATGTTGTCATGTGCATTTCTAAGATAACTGAAAAACCCTACTTCAATCTTTGAAGTCCAAGCTGTCGGGATATTTGTTCCATGATTGTACAGGGAATTCAGCAAGTTTTAGAGAAATTGATTAAAATGGATTAAAAGTTTAGGCATCATTTTCTCCAGGATGATAATTCATTATAAAATCTAGAAGACCCACAGGCTAATTAAAGTATGCAAGACCTGGAAAGTCATTGTGCTGCAATCATGTTTTGTTCTGAAGAAAAAAGTACCCGAGAACCATATTGCAACTTCGGGAATCTTTCTTAAGGAATATGGATATTTTCATAATTTATTTGTTGAAGGGTGTAAGATATTGCCTTTTTAGGCCCCTACAATTTATCATCCATAAATTCTACATTTGATGCCTCCTTTTGATACGTGAAAAATTCATTTCTACCAATTTCATGTGTTGCCATGTGATGTGTCAAAGATCACACCGTGCTTCCAAGCTGATCCCAAGTTGAATGGAAAGCAGTAGGTTGTCTTTAGCTTATGGGTATTGATGTATTAGGAGGGAAATGAAAGGCAAGGAATGGGAAATGCTGAAGCTTTATAAGCATGTTTGACTGGGGAAGGGTGGGATTGGATGGGAAAATTTGGAGTGCCTTCTTTTTTCCCCAAATTGGATGGATTGTGAGGGTAAAGAAATAAGTTCTTTGTTGTTTTATTTTAATGGTTCTCTGATAGACATCTTTTCCCCCTTTCAAAGCAAAAGTCTCTTTTTCCCTTCCCCATGTATTCTTAATGGAATTTTAAAGGCTATATCAGGAAAATTACAAGTCCTCTCACTCCCTTTCCCTCTACTTACATACATTCAAACATATAATAACAACTTTCCTTTTCCTCCCCCTCCTATTAAATAGCAATTAAACTAACCCCTCCCTCCTCCTTCCCCTCCCATTCCTTTCCCTAGTTGCCATCATTTCCCCTCTCTTCCTAAACCGTCCATCCAAGCATAGGCTGCATGCAATGTTTTTAATGTGGATATTCAGAATGGTCAAACTGGATTCAATGTTTTATTTTGATTGGCACATGGCCAATTTGGTTGGATTTTACTGGCAGATTGTGATATAATTGTAACTCATGGAATCCAAAACACATGAAATGCTAGGACCTATGTGCTTTGTTTGCCTCTCTATGCTATACCTCTGTGAATGTCCATGCATAAGAAATGTGTATTTTGATGGCTAAATTGACATATATGCTTGTATGAGAGAATGCATGATGTACATGCTGTCCCTTCTTTATTAACTTAGCTTGTTTATTACTTGAACTTCCAGGCTAATGATTCACCTATATTTACCATTGGCACTATATGATTATTGTGGAACTCACTGGTGAAACCATCTCCTTTTGACAGGTTATTCCAACTTACATGGATGACAAGGATTGGTTTCGTATATGATTTACACAATCTTAGCCATGTTCGTTTGCCAACTAAATATTGCTCCCATTTTTATGTGCACGGCATTATTTTCTCTGGACTGACATTGTGAACAGCATATGCACAGGAAGGCTTTGTGTGTTCAAACTATGAGACCCCAAGCATCAGTTTGAGACCTGTCATTCTTCGTGAAATGACTTGAAAACAAATGTGTATATGGTTTGAGAATACAAAACAACCCATTGGAAAAGAGACCCTGAGAATTGGAAGTTCCTAAGAATCAACAGTAACATGTGTCTAGCTTTATCAAGGCTCACAGTCTAAGAATTTTCCATATTAGTGATGTGGGACCGAACAAGCATCCACTGCTGAGAGATGTTGAAATCCCAACATGATCCAGTAGCCTGTCTAATCTGCAACAGTCCTCAAACTGAAGCATATTGTCAACCTGCACAGGAAGCCACTTCCCGTTACTCAAAATGACATCATGTGGGATGGGCAGTTAGGCGGATTGCTGTTCAGGCAACCATGTAACCATGAAAATTGGAGGGTATGGGGCACGTAGAGGTTAAAAATGAGACTGTAAGGATTTGTGGGAGATTGAGTGGCTTTCTTATTAGCAAGATGAAGCATAAACCTTGAGATTCTTGAGGGAAAAGCTTCAGTTTTGCAAAAAAGAATCCCTTTCCATATCATTCTTTTATAGTTTTTGAAAAGCTAAACAATGAGACATGGGATCTAGTTAGCAACTAACCAAATTGGAAAAGTAGCAATGTAAGGAAACGTTGAAATAAAAATAAAATCTTTAAACAAAACATTTAACAAGTAGACATGGCAAATTTACTTACATTGTCAAACCTTTCTAAGGATAGCTCAATCAATTGGTCAATCATGATCTAAAATATATTTGAATCTTGCTGATTTGTTATGTCTATTCCCTATAATTTTCCTTATTTTAACCTTTTTCATGTGTTTTCTAGTAATATTATTAGTTCTTTTTTTTTTGAAGAAGAAAAGGGAAGATTACTTCAAAATAATATTATTTTCAGTAATATTATTAGTTCTTAATGTTCAACATTTTTGGGTCTTCCATTTAACCTTGTGGTCGTTATATATGTTGATATCTCAAAGCGACTGTACTTTATTTAAGCAGCACTCCAAAATAGAAATGGTGCTTTTGGATAACTGCTGGCGTTCTATTTTGGAACATCTGTTTTTCCCCCAGATTTGCATGAAGGAAGCCCTCTAGTTGCTTTTCTTTGAAAGTTTCTTTCTAATCTTTGAGTGTATGGCGCTAATGTTTGTTCAGGTATTTTGTCCTCTATTGGTTTATTTACCTTACAAAATTTGTACTTCTGCAGCTGCGTCGCTTTACACATCAAATGAAGGATGGGTGGGGTTTGGCTACTGATGGGCATGTTATATATGGCACTGATGGGACTTCATCACTTTATCAAATGGACCCTCGCAACTTTAAAGGTTTACACTTGGATTCTTCTGTCAATTTCTAGTTGTGTTCCTTACTAACCTTTTTTTCTTGTTACAGTCATGAAAAAGGTAACAGTTAAGTTTGACGATAGCGAAGTTAGTAATCTGAATGAACTGGAGTACATAAAAGGCGAGATCTGGGCAAACGTATGGCTGGTATGGGATACTTTACTTAAGCTTGAGAATTTTTCTGTACTTTCTTCGTCTCTTTCTGCCCATCATAAACTCTGCTCTAAATGGCACTAGTCCTTTAAGTAGTTCCCTCTCCTTTGGAGTTCTCAAAAATCTCTTGACAATCTAAGAGTGCTTCATTCCAAGACCAAGCCCAGCAATCCCTATTTCTTAGATGCTTTACCCAGTGACTGATTTTCATTAGAACTGATGGTCATGGTATCACTTTCTCTTTTTGTTTGGGAGAATGTTATCCACAATATTTATTGGACTAGTAGTGTTAAAATCAAAAGGATGATTGTCAGACTTTTGGGATGTCAGTAACCTTCCTTGGAAGTAAAGTAGTTGTTTCTGGTCAGATTGCCTTCTGCACCAAGTGTTTGTTTCTGTAAGGAAGCCATCTATATGTCTTGAGTATAAAAAAGTTGCCCAACCATTTGATACGATTTGACCACTTGCTCATTGCTTTTCACTTATATAGCCCAGTGATAAAGGCATATGTGCTGTTGCTAATCACATATTGTTTGAACAAGAAGAATGTTTCACGTGCCAATGTTTGTTGATTAAACAAGTTGGTTAAGTTGCTAGTGTTGCAAATATGAAGTATTCTTTTTATTTTCTGGATGGCCTTCAAGCATCATTCTTTTTTTTGAAAGGAAAAAGGATGATTACATGAGGTCAATAATAATACAAGGAATTGTTGTTGTTAGAGTGATTTACATAAAGTCCCTCAACTTATACCTAAACTTCAATGTTGACCTTGGACTTTGAAACATGTCAATCATCCCTAACTTTTCTATTTGCATAAGTGCATTCCCACCTTTCACTATTCAATCTAACCTAGTAATCCTTTGCTAACCTTTTTCAGTGCTAATTTAGGTTAATAACAACTTAAGAAGGTGGTATATTGTTTAAAGAACTTTGAATATTAATAAATGACAACGTTGAAAGGATTACATTGATAAAATTAGAAAGATCAGGAATTGCATTGATGCTTTCTAAAGTTCAGGGACTAACTGAAATATGGGGGTAAATTTAGGGACTTTTATGCGCTTTACTCATTATTATTGTTGTTTTTGTCATTGTCATTATTATTTGAAAAGGTCTTCAGGCAATATGCTGGTTGCATTTAGTTTTATAAAAATTGATCCAGCTTTCAGTTTCTTTAGCTAGTGCCAGGTCTGTGGGTTCTTCTGTTACAACAACAGCCCCTGGGTTTCATGAGATCGTGGTGATTGATGGCGTTGATCTAGGCTGCCTGAGTTTTATGAGAGATTTATAGCTATACAAGCATTAATATGTGTAGAGAATTTTGAGGGAAAATGTTTCTTGTTATTCCTTGAATAAAGAGGCCCTGGCGCTTTTTATATAGAGAGGCAAAGGGATATATATGGAAACTTAACTAAAACCTAAAAATAGTAAATACTAATCAAATATTTAATTTGATTTATTTTCTAACACTTCCCCACAAGTCGAGACGTGGGAGACAGCGAAGACTTAGATCCTTAAGATAGTGAAGATTAACTCTTGTCAACATGGCAATCCTCTCTTTGTGTCTTCAACTTTGGGTGTCTCTTCTTGTACGCCCTCACAGAGTTAGTCAACACTTGGTTTCTCTTGAGGTGCGTGAGAGTACTGCCCGAACTTTGACATCTTGATGCAACTCCCATCTTCAATTCTTATATCTTCCACTCAACATATAAGGACCCAACTAAAATAACTCAAAACCTTGAGGAGTTACAGACAAGTACCCCAACAATAGAAGACTAAATCAAGGTTTTAAATATCGATATCGTATCGACAAGTCAAAAAAAGGATATATCGGGGATATATCGCTGATATCGGTGAATTTTGGGGAAATCGTTCAGAAAGGCATAAAATATCACAAAATATCAAAAAATTTAAAGGTTAACATTTTTATGAATAATATATCATGAACAGATGCCTAAAAAACGTGTATATGTGGTATATCAGGGATATATCGTCGATATCGATGATTTTTTTACGTGTGAAAGATGCCTAAAAAACGTGTATATGTGTTATACCAGGGATATATCACCGATATAGATGATTTTTTTACGTGTGTATTTGTGTGTGTGAATAATATATCATGAAAGGATACCTAAAAAATGTGTATGTGATATATTAGGGATATATCGTCGATATCGATGATTTTTTACGTGTGTGAAAGGATGCTTAAAAAACGTGTATATGTGTTATACTAGGGATATATCGCCAATATCGATGATTCTTTTACATGTCTGCGTGCGTGTGCACGCGCCGCCCACCCAGCACCAACAACTCTTCAACCTCCTACCCAAACCCAGCTCTTTTCAAACCTCCCGCCCACCCAACACCATCAACTCTTTCAAACCTCCCACCCAACCATTTCAAACCTTCCTGTCGAAAGCTATATTGTTGATATCTCGAGGATATCGCCCAACTCCCCAAGTCGGCGATATATCATTGATATTCGAGAAAAAAATACTTTCAGTAGTATCGATACCATTCAATCACGTCGATACTGACATATCGCCGATATATCACGATACTTCACATTTTAGACTAAATTTTAAGGAAAACAAAAAAAATACTCAATCATAAAATAACCCTAAATATATTTTTTATTTTTAAGAAAACTCCAATCGAAGAGGTTTTTTTTTTATCCTCTTTTTCTTTGCCGCTTCCTCTAAACCTCGACCCCTTCCTCCTGGAGCTCGCATATGACACCATCGCGTTGGGCGAAGGCCCCAGCAAGGCCCTCGAGTGCGCCATCTGCACCTCTAAGTCCTTCGAGCACTACGCGACGGGCAAGTCGGTGCTGCCGGCGAGCCTAGCCTCCAACTCGCCATGAGCCTCCCACGTCACTGCCGCCATCTACTGAAACCTCAGCAAGTTCTCCGAGGCTGTCCCCGTCCTCGAGAGGGCCATTAGTGTCCTCAACGTAGAGCACGATGAGGGGGGTGTCGCTGCTGGCAGTGGAGACGTCACTGATGGTGGAGACGTGGTGAAAGGTACCGCTGCTGATGGTGGAGGCATCGTGGGAGGCACTGCCACCGCTGCGCGGTGAGGGGTGCCGCCGCCGCTGATGGTGGAGGGATCTCCTCCCCATGGAACGAGGGTGTGGATGCAATTGCAATGAGGAGCAGATTGTAGCGGCGTGGTGGTGGCTCTACTGCCGCTGCTAGGCCTGTGTGGCGCCCCACTGACCACTACAGTAAATAAGGAAGGAGAGGAATAAGAGAAGAGGATAGGTTGTGAAAGAGGGGAGAGCCTCTTTGGTGGCTCGTCGGAGTTCAGTGGTGCCGCTGAAGGGCCTCACCCTCTACGGTTTCTTCCTCTATTTTTTTTTTCTTTCCCATGGGATCAAATTCGCTTTGATACCATATAGATAATTTTTAGGGAAAATGTTTTTTTGTTATTCCTCAAATAGAGAGGCCCTAGCCCTTTTTATATAAAAAGGCAAAGGGGCATACATGAAAACTCAACTAAAATATAAAAATAGTAAGTACCAATCAAATATTTAATTTGATTTATTTCCTAACAATATGTGTTTGTGAGGTTTCCTTGTTACAGTGGTATGAAATAAATCAAGTTGAATTAGTCTGAAACCCTAATATATAGAGAGGTGGAAAAAGTACATGACAACCACATAAAAAAATAACAAAATAACAAAAAGAACAATAACAAAAACATAAGACCGAAGGGGCTCAACACTCCCTCTCAAGCTGAAGCATAAATGTCAACCATGCTTAGCTTGGAACACCAAACATTAAATAAAGATTGTGGAAAACCTTTCTGAAGATGTCTGTTGTCTAGTCATCTAAAGTAACTATAGTAGTATAGATGAGTCCTTATTGGATCAAGTTAGGTATGTAGTGAATCAATTTCCACGTGCTTAGTCCTTTCATGAAACATGGGGTTGTTGGCTATGTAGGTGGCTACTCTGTTGTCACATCTCATCTCCATAGGTGTATCAATGGATGTGGAAATTTGCAAGGAACGATCTCACTCACATCATCTTTGTAGCAGTGTGAGCCATGGCTTTGTACTCATACTCGACACTGGATCTAGAGACAATTGCCTACTTTTTACTTTTCCATGTCACTGGATTTCTTGTCACATAGGTACAAAAAACTGTTGTCGACTTTCTGTTAGCCAAGCACCATACATAATCTGCATTTGAGTAGCCTACCACACTAATGGAAACCCCTCTGTTGAGCAGAATCTCTCGTACTAGTGCTTTTTGTAGGTATCTCAGCATCATTATTGCAGCATCTCGATGTTGCCTCCTGGCTTGTTCATAAATTGACTCAATTTTCCGATTGCTAGGGAAATATCTGATCTAGTGATGGTTAGGTATAGGAGCTTGTTGACCAACTGTCTATACTGCCTACTGTCCATCGCCTCTGCCTTCTCATCATATAGGCGAGCTTTGGGGTCTATATGAATATTTGTTGGTTTAGCTCTCAACATGTTAGTGTTCTGTAGAACATCAAGTGCATGTTTTCTCTAGGATAACACTATGCCCTTCTTACTGCGTGCAACCACAATCCTAAGAAAGTATCTCAACGGCCCAAGGTCCTTCATGACGAATTCTTGACATCAGTTATGCCAGTCACATCTTCTCCTGTAATGATCAAATCATCTACAAAAACAAGGAGCACTGCTACTCCTTTCTCTGTCTTCCTGACAAACAAGGAGTGATTAAACGAAGACCTTTGAAAACCAACAACTTCTACCACTTTAGAGAGTTTCTGGAACTAGGCTCTGGGACTTTGGTTCAGGTCATATATCGTCTTCCGTAATTTGTGTACCCACCCTAACTCTCGTACTCAGGGGGTTGTTGCATGTAAACTTCCTCTTGGAGATCTTCATAGAAGAATGCATTCTTCATATCTAATTGATGAAGCTGCCAATCATGTTGAACTGCCACATAAATCAAGATACGCACAGTAGGGAGGCATGCCATTGGAGAGAAGATATCAAAGAAGTCTATGCTATATGTCTGCCTGAACCCCTTTGCAATAAGCTAGGCCTTGTGTCTGGCAACTGACCCATCTGGATTGTATTTGATGGTAAACAACCATCTACAACAGACAACGATCACCCCATATGGTAGGGCAATAAGCTCCCAGGTACCACGCAAAAGAAGTCAATCATCTCATCTTCTATGAACTGATGCTACTGAGGATCAAGCATGACCTGCTAGTAGGTAGAAGGAACCTACGTGGCAAACAATGCAGAGGAAAACTTTCGAAAAGCAGTCCCCAGGCCCTCTATAGACTGAACCGTTGAAACAGGGTATCTGGCACAACTATGGGGCACCTTCTGAATAGCAATTAGAAGGTCAAGATCAATTAGCACTGCATCCTACAACTGTTTTGCGGCATTAGCATCCACAGTTGGCTCCGCATCTCAACAAATAGGCAAAATATCATCAGTCAATACATTAGTTGTACTCACCTATATCGGGGAAGATGGTGGTGTTGATGAAGAGTGTTACATGTAAGTAATTGAGAGCCTGTAAGTGACGGGAGGATCATGACACTTCGTAGGCTTACTATGAAGAGATACTAGGTCTATGGTTGGGATAGCTTTTAAGGGAGTAGGTGATATAGGCATGGGCACCTTAGTGGCCTCAAGATAAAGACTACATCCTGTCATAAAGAAATAGGGAAGACTCATGAAAGGTAACATTGGTACTAACATAATGTCTACCAAAAATGGGATCATAACACTAATACCCCATCTGAGGCCTAGAATATCCCAAAAAAAACACCTAACTACCCTCGAAGCTAGCTTATCTTGACTAGGAGAAGTGAGATACACAAAAGTAACACACCCAAAGACATGAGGGGGCACATGAAAGAGCTCACTATCAGGATGCAATATTTGCCAAGGTATTTGTTCATGGATAACAGGACTTGACATCCTATTAATTCAGTAGCAGGCTGTGAGAATAGCATCCCCCAATAAAGCGAGGGAACACTATGGTAAATCAACAGTATGTGCCACATCGAGTAAATGTTTATGTTTCCTCTCGGCCATCCCATTCTGCTAAGAGGTATGAGCACAAGTGGTTTAATGCACAATCCCATAGGATTTATGGAAAGTAGATAATTTCCTGGTACAGAATTCAAGAGCATTATCAAACTTCACAATTTTAACGGAAATAGAACTGGGAAATATAAAATGTTCAAGAATAGTGCCAACATCTGTCTTATTTTTCAGGAGAAACACTCAAGATAAATAGGAAAAGTCATCCATAATCACAAGATGATAACGGTGACCTAGCCGATCATGAATATGGCTAGACCCCACACATCAATATGAATCAGCTAAAATAACTCTGTAAACCCAAGATTACAACTACTAGATTATGAGGCACAGTGGTGCTTTCCTAGTTGACAAACATCACAGGTAATCACAGCAGTAGGAGAGATATGGGGAATGACACGTATAAGCCTGTCCAATGGTAGATGGTTAAGGCAAAGCTGCCACTAGAATGGACTCCTAGTAGCAAAAGAGAGTTTCCTATGGCAAGCTGCAGCAAAGGGAGATTGGACAAGGCGATAAGACACCCCCTCTTTACAACTGCCACCAATCGTCTTGTCCATTAGTTTGTCCTGAAAAAGATAAGTTTGGATGTCAAATATGGCACAACAATTCAGTTCCTTGGTAATTTTACTCAGAAAGTAGGTTAATAGGAAAACTTGGCACAAACAAGACAT
The DNA here is from genome assembly GCA_037157565.1 of Thalassia testudinum. Taxonomy (NCBI): domain Eukaryota; kingdom Viridiplantae; phylum Streptophyta; class Magnoliopsida; order Alismatales; family Hydrocharitaceae; genus Thalassia; species Thalassia testudinum. Next base: position 22,639,278 of record JAZHRO010000013.1, read on the forward strand.
CTGGTAGCCTCAACGTGGGGGTAATAGACACCTCCTCCTGTATTGCTATTTGGGAATGCCTCCCATCTGCTACCTATATTGTCCTACTTGATGGAACAGGGTTAAGGTGATGAAAGTACAGTTGGTCCCCATTGAGGTGACGTAAGGCTCTAGAGTCAACCAACCAATCTGCACACTACTGGTCATTAAGCTGAGATGCAAAAGCAAGCTCTATACCTGAAGAGGAGGCCAAGGCGCTTGTCTCAGGGGTGGTAAAAGTTTCCTGAGTCAACTAAGAAATGTGTTGGAGTAACTTGTAGTCTGCTCTTGGAACTGTGTCACTCGACGCCTTTGGCGATGCAGTTGCTTGATTGGCTGCATGAAGGCAGTCGTGCTTGGTCCAACAAGTAGCCTCACTATGTCCAGGCCTGCCACAGTAGGTGCATAGAGGGTGTTCTCTACCACCCGATGCATGGCCACGACCCCCACCACATGGCGCAGGTGCCCCTCTACCTTATCCAGAAGTCTATCCTATAACCTCAGCAGAAGGCTAGTTGAAAGCAATCCTACTCAATCTGCTGTAGGCATCCTTGAGAGAAGGGAGGCCAGACAAGGTAAGGAGTTGGGAACGAGCAGCAGAGAATTCTGATTTAAGGCTAGATAAAAACTGTAGGATAGCTGCCTCCTTCTGGTACTCCCTTTGTGATGCACATCAATGATTTAAATGCCAGTGACATACTGGTGAAATGACGATTTTTGAAGATATGCTATGTCGACATGTTCAAGTTGTTGAAACGTAGGTGTTTCGTCGACATGTCGACGGCATGCTATTGCTGCTACTGTTGTTGCTGTTGCATATGTTATGTATCGATATATTACATATGAAGTAAAAGATATGATTTAGAGTTTAAATGGAAATATTTATTCATTGAAATAGTTATTTTTAAAATTCTAATAATTTTGACTACTTTTGTCTTTTTTTTTTGCATGCGTTGTCATGTCGGCGAAATGCACATTTGGAAATTTATCGAAACGGTATCGAAATCGGCATTTCGAACCTTAAGCACATGTATAAATTGGCCTCACGCATTATACTTCTCAAGAAGACCCTTCAATGTAGAGTAATATTGGGATAGCGGGTGGCCCTCCTGACGAAGCTATGAGAGCTCGCTATAAATCTAGAAGGCTCTCCTAGAGTTCTTCTCGTGGGAATATGTATCATGTAAGTTAATCCCATCTCTCTTTTATTGTCTTATAGTATATGATCTTGTCTCCAATTCGAGGAATAATGCAATTCATGATTCATGTACGGACCATGGCATTATCCTTCTTCTAGGTCACGTTCCAACCTATCATGGCTCTGGTTGAAGAAGTATATGCTCTTTGTCGTGGCCTTTCACAGTCATTAGGAAGGTCTGTGAGTATTGGGGATAGTTGGTCTCATCCAACTTCACCATGGGACCAAAGAAAGGGCTCTTGTATGTCCCTGCTTTCGACATAGATTCTGATGTCGCTTTAGAAGAACTTGAAGATGCAATCTATTCTTCAAGCATAGCCAATTTAAAGTCAACTCCAAAGCTGAAATCAACTCCAAAGTCTGAAAAAACAGTATTCAGACCATAGTAGTACAGAATCAAATAAAAAATCTGATCTGTATGGGACTAACACAAGGCTGCAGGGCGATCTGATTTGATTGGCAGGACCCAATCAATTTGCTGCGGATCAGATCAGAGAGGCAGCCCCCCCTCCAATCGATGCTGCAGCCACCACCATCAGCACTGCAGCCACCAGAGGCGGTGGTGCAGCCACCACCGCCACTGCAACATCGCCTAGAGGGGGTGCTGCCGGTCTGCCTGCGATCACCAACCACTGGCAGAAAGCAGGAGGTGGCGCTGGGAGAAGGAGGAAGCCTACCGGTGGCACTGACTGCCGCTGGTGGGTTGCTGCACCACAGTGAGAGGCAGCACGGCAAGTTGAAGGCAGGCGATGCCCAAGGAGAGAAGGAATCGAGGTGGAGGTTTTGGAGGTTAGGATTTTTGGTGGGATACCTGAGTACCAGCTTAAGATAACTGCTTTGATAACAAGTGAGATGAAATGAATTAAGTTGAATTGTTCTATAGCCTTACCTCTCAATATATAGAGAGGTGGGAAAAGCACATGACAACCCCATGAGAAAATAACAAAAAGGACAATAACAAAAATATTAGACCAAAGGGGCTTAACAGTTACATTTCTCTACCGTAAAATGTGTCATCTGATTGCTTTCAATATTATTTGTGTTGGTTTGCAGTTAAAATGCTCAATATGTGCAATGTTGTTTCTCATTATTTATAGCTTCAATTGCATCTCATAAAATGCAAAATTCGAAGATACCTTCTGCTTGTGCAGTTATTTCATTGTACAAGGTTTTGCGTTATGCCTGTCATACATCCATAAATAAGGACCAGTAATGTTTTCTGTTCTAAGTGCTAGCTTTGTCTTCTATTCATTATTAAATGATGACAAATTGAATGGTGATAGTGGTGCATGCACAAAAGACCAATACAAACTTTATAACATCTTCATAGCTCTACTTGCCAATTCAGTGTCCATTGTATGATCTTTGTTGTTATTTATTTAATTAAATAATGTGTGCACGGTGCAGACTGACTGCATAGCTAGAATTTCACCCAAGGATGGAAAGGTGCTAAGTTGGATTCTTCTTCCTAGCCTAAGGTTCGTCCTAGTTATTTCTCTGTTTTTTTGTTCCAAATTCATCCATGTTTATACTTCAGTTCAAGTTTCATGAATATAACTTGCTAATCTTTCTGTTCCAGGGCAAACTTGTGGGCAGCTGGATACAGGGTGAGTTCCCTATCTTTCAAGCACCAAATGTCTTTTAGTTTGTACTTGCTGCTGTACTATTTGTTTTAGTGTCAGTGTGCCCTTTTGGAATTGTTTCAGTTATCAACTGCTCTTTCTTAGAATGGTATACTCATTCTTATTTATAGAGAGAATTATAGTTTAAGAAAGTCATTTTGATAAGAAGAGTTCCTTTTGGTTGGAATTTGGTTGGAACACAACCTTGTAAAAAGTCCCGCGAGAATGGGCACTCAGAGTATGCGTAAGAGGGGGCATTATAATTTCATTTCTCCAGTTAAAAATGATATTAGAGCCTGGGAATATAAATAGCTCTTCATTCTTGGAATTTCTTTGGGTGATCTTGAACATTACGTGTGCTATAATCGGTATGATATAGATTTGAAATCCACAGCTTTTCAACATGTGGGCATTTTAAATTCTGGCTGAGGTTCCTACAATTGTAACGAAGAGATTTGTTCAATGAAATTATTCATGCTTGGATTACAGGATATAGACGTTCTGAATGGTATTGCATGGGACAAGGTCAACGATCGCCTCTTTGGTATGTTACATCACAGTATATATTGATCTAGCTTGTACATAAATATTGATGCGGCACGTTCCAGTGAATTTCTCTGAATTAACAATCTTTTTACACACATTGTTGGTTGCAGTCACTGGAAAACTGTGGCCCAAGCTGTATGAGATTAAGCTGGTTCCTGTTACTGGGACATCGAAGAGAGAAGTAAAACATCTCTGTAATATAAGATAATTAATATGATTTTTAACAAGCACTGTTGTATGTTCATTCTATAGACGTATTCTGAGCTATTTAACTTAGCAGGAAAGAGAGATCAGAAAAACTGCATTCCTTTCAAGAACAAATCAATAAAAGTGTCTTGTTCAGCAATTGCAAGTGAAGTCACGTTCAGATCCCCCTTCATGTTTTGTGGTAGGCGAGAATTAATGGTTTAGCACATGAGAAGATCGATTAGTCTGTGTTTGGTTAGTTTCATATTAGGGGAGGGGAAGCAGAAGTGATTCGTCATATATTTGGTCATCTTAACCTTTAGGTGTTAGAGAGTACCGCTGGAAGATAAAGGATTTTTTTTTCTTCTTCAAATATACATCCCGTCGAACATTTTTATGTTACAACAGAACACTTGGAATTTTCATATTTACACCTATACTCTATAGAGTTGTGGGGTTAATTACAAGCATGCATAAAGTTTAGCTTTCATAAAGATAGCCGCTTGTTTGGATAGAAAATGTAAAGCCTCACTTATGCCCCTTTTTTTCATATTCAAATTACAAAAAATGATGGATCTAAGAACTTAGGTCAATGGGATGGAGCTAAAGAAGAGTGTTGTTATTGATGTGAACCTAAATATTATAGGGAGAAAATAAAGATTAGGGGCTAAGATTAAAGATTATGGTGCGGTATATTCTCAAAGAAATTACAAAGTTATTGAAGGGAAATTGCCGTTTCCCTGCTTGGAGTTGTCACGGCACAAAATGCCCCTTCTGGGTGTTGGATGATTTGGTGTTTTGGATCAGCATTAGGGAGCTTACAACTTGTGGAGGGGAGGCAAAGACAGGTTGGGACGTCGAGCAAGTGGTTGGTTTGAAGGTGTTAGTACCCACTAAGAGGGGAACTTCGAAGGAGGAATATGAGAAGATGGAGGAGGATTAGAGTTCAAGGAAGCGGGAGATTGGACTTGTGGTACAGAACGAAGCAATTGAAGAAGCAAGCGTAGGCTTGAAAAAAACAACGGATCTGTAATAAAAAAAAAAAAAAGGAAGAAACGGAACTCAACAAACCGGAACTGATAGTTTCCAATCAATTGAACAAGTGGGCATTGATCACGATCATATGTATCAACTAAGTAGGAGGACATGGATCACAATCGAGGTGTGGGATTGGGTGACAACCTCTAGATGAGTGAGGCCTCTCTTGAGTAGTCTTTGATTGTAATAATCCTATTCTAAATCTGAATTTAATTAAAAAATATTAACTTAATAACTTATTAGATATGAATGTAATGGATTTAAAAGTAATTATTTAAAATATTTAAATTTAAATTGTTAAATAGTAATTTTCAACCTTTATATATCACTATTCATTTTTATAAATTTATTATGTGAATTCTTTTTAAAAAATTTAAATTTAGGCCTTGGTTGTTACACTACTCAAAATGTTGCTGGCATCCCAAGGAGTGGCTATTGTCTCGGGAGGGAGGCAAGTTTTTTCATACGTAAGGGATTGGCCTGTGCTGTGTGTTGGGGGGGGGGGGGGGGGGGGGAGGTGTGTGGGTGGGGCGCGAGGGGGGTGGATTTGTTGCATTTAATTGTGATATAATATGGGTCTAACACTTCTCCAAATCTGAAGAAGTTGCTCGAGATGGGTGTCTACATGGCAGCAGAGAGAATTTCACCATGGACAAGGGAAAATAACGGCTCATGGGCAAATTGGACGAAGAGAAGAAATGAAGTTTCGAGCTTAATCAAGGTTGTTCCCAAGAGTGAAGATTCACATTGTAGGAAGCACTTATCGACAAGGATCGGTTAAAGGATACATTTCTTATGATGGATCCTGATGGAAGAGGCTTTTTGGGAATGGCCAAGTTCAAGCAATGGCTGATGGGAAGCTGTTAGAAGTAGAGGATAGAGGACAATAGAACTGAAGGGGATATGGGGGAAAGGGATGCGTCCTCAAATGGTCATGCTGCACCCTTTCGAATTGGCGTGGAAGGTTATCTAAACGGGGTAGGATGCATTCCGGTAACGAACAGGATTGGGTTTGCTTGCTATGTAGGACGAAGAGAGGACGACCCACTTATATTATAGATGTCTATTCTCTTTCGGACCATCTATTTTGAGGAATAAGTATGGTTGATCCTCATTTTAATAGGCTTATCCCTGGTTGTAGTTAACCTGTAGACACCATTCTCCCGAGCTGAAGTAACTCCACCTTCGAGGTGAAGGTAAAGGATGTGTAAGAGTTAGATATAAACTAAAAAATGACGAAAAGTCACATGAATGAAAGAAAAGAGGGGATTTCGACATATATATCTCGTAAACATTGAGAAAGACGTGTTTGTACTTGTATAATCTATATTTATGTTTGTACTCTTATAAAGTTGTCCAATTATGATCGTGTACTCTTACTTCCCTAAACTCATGGGGGACGTTTAAAAAAATAAAAAATCATATATTTTTCTTCTTAAAAATTTTTGTATGTTACTGACCCATCCTCTCCATCTTCCACTTCTCCCTCCTCTCCAACCTTCTCCTCCTCCAGCCACTCCACCACCACAAGCGACTAGCCACCTCCACCACCCATCATAACACCACCAGCCTGGTTGGCCACCACCCCCTTTTGGTCATACTCTTTGTTACTCCCACCCATCACAGGCAAGTGATCACCTTCTTATGAGGGCGACAACGACAATGAAGAACAACTGCCACATCAATGAAGAGGAAGAGATGGAGCGTGATGAGGAGGCGGGTGCAATGGGTTGAGGAGGAAGAGGATCGTGATTACAATCATCATTTGAGGGAGTGGAAGAGGCGAAGGAGGCAACACGAACGGGATGGGGCGGTGGACAGCGATGATGATGATGATGTCGATAGCACCTTGGCAGGTGGATGGCTGTGGCGGTCGATCGATCTGGTGCAGTAGAGGTGGAGGGTAATTTTTTAAGGGAGAAATATGATTTTTTTTATATATTTTAAACGTCACCCATTAAGTTTTTATTAGTATAATGATATAGAGATATCACTTTACACATGAGTCTAGTACTCACAGAAAATATGACATCGTTCGAACATATGACTCCTCTTTTTAATAAAAGGAGAGTCATGTGAATCAGATACACTTTGATATATGTAAAGTGTTTTCCTTTCTATGCCCTTGTTCGGTTAAAATTAATACGTAAAGATAATGTAAAATTTTCATAGCCTTGTTATATGTATGCATAAACGTTGAATTATATTAAAGAGTCATACACAGGATTTGTGGGATAGATTTATACCTTTGTTAAGATAAATTCCCCTTATCTTGTGAACAAACACTTGACAAACTAACCTAGTAAGTAGGTGGAATGTATCTCCATAAAAAAAAATTATATTTATTTTCCTAAAGATTTTTCAAAGTTGTTCTCCTCCTTCCCTACTTTCTCTTCCACAACCTCCTCAGCCGACTCCACGGCCATTAGTGACTAGCCACCTCCATTGCCCACCATCACACCTCCAGCTTGATCAACCACCACCTCCCTCCAATGCTACCCCACTTTGTTGTGATCCTGTGCTTGTCGTTAAGCTCCGAGTGAGGTGCCGTAGAGCGCAATGGGTGTTGAAGAGGTGAGGCTGTTGGACAGGACGTTGGGGGTGGGGGGGAGGAGGGGGGAGGTGGGCTGGGGGCATTGGGCTTGGGAAGGAAGAAGTAGAAGTGCATCCAACAATGGTCATTGGATCTTGATGTAACCAATCTAAATGAAATCAACCAAAGTGCACATTCTAGTTTTATAGATTTCTTTCACAGTAGAGCTTTCTTTAAGTGACAAGTTGATAAAACATTAAGTTCGTAAGCTTCCAATTTAGTGTATACGAATACAAAGAACATTCTTCCACATTCCAAAAGGGCTATAGTAACTAATTAAAAATCATTCCTTAAGAGAAACAAATGAAAACTTGTGTTACATGTGAGAATGACTTGTATTACTAGTAATGGAGGGTGCGGAAACCTTGTATTACAAGTGAGAACTACTTGTAATATATGTCAAAAAACTTGTATTAATACAAGCATCTTCTTATAAAAAAAGTTTGAAAACAATCTATTAAAAGTGAGAAAGAACTTGTATAACAAGTATTACTTCACTTGTAATATAGTTTCATGCTATAAAAATAAAAAACTTGTAATACAAGTTAGTTAAAACATAACATAATTGTAAATTAAACTTGTAATATAAGTCCGTTGTAGTTAAAAAACAAAGTTGTAAAACAACTGGTTATTAATGTAATGATTCAATGCATTTGAAATAAAGTAATGGTTGATCCAAGCCAAAATCTAAGCTCTTTTCCAAGTCACTCATCCCAATCATTCTTTCCCAAAGCACATCTCCTTCCGGTAACACAGTCCCCTTCCAAAATTTGTGCCTTTTTTTTCCTAAGAGAGAGGGCGTGGGTTTTAACTTGGATTCTGTCTTGACCTAAACATTTTTCTTTCAAATATGCTTGGTGGTTTTGAAAACTACCTACAGACATGCTCAAAGGTTTTAATAAAATGAAATAACGATCTACGCATCAATATTGTTTGCTTTTTTCATACCTTTTAAGTATGGTATTCAAAAAATACTTTTCCTATATATATATATATATATATGATGGTAGGAACCATGCAGCTCTCCTATATTTAAGTTATGTGTAGCTTAGGTATATTTATATACACAATTAATGTTTAAAATGAAAATTTAGGGATTGAAACTTTTTAGTAAAAGTATAAATTTCACAAAATTTTATTAAAATTGGATAATGTCAGCACTTCTATCAAGTAGGACAAAATTTTGTAATATTTAAGCCGTCGAAATTGAGTTCATTTGATGTAGGGGGTAGGTGCAGTAAGTGATCTCAATTCTTAAATTTTCACTCTAAAACATTACTTGTAGTGAAAAATATTAGTTAAACTTTACCTAAGTTATGTGTAATTAAACTTTATGCTTTCTTTTCTCATTATGTGTGTGTGTGTATATATATTTAAAACATCCTAGAAAAGCTCACATTTATGTCTGTTAAATGATGTTTTTCATTGATGGAAATTATCATACATGTTAGAAGGTGGTTTTGAAAACTATTTTTCATATTTGGAATGCATTTAATAAATTATTACACTATTTTCAAAAAGTATATTTCACGTAAATGATGAGTTGTATTACAATTCTGTTTATGAACAATATTTTGAATATTATCAATCAATTATTATTGAAAAATAATCATATTACATTAATGGTTAATCGTATTGCAACTCTCTTATTTAACCTAAATGAACTTGTATTACAAGTTTTCACATATATTATAATTCAGTTTTTCACTTGTAATACAAATTTTTTTACTTTTATTATAGTAAATAATTGTAATACGAGTTTATCGCATATATTATAAATATGTTTTTTACTAGTAATACAACTTTTTACACTTTTTTACGATAATACTTGAAATATAAGTTCATTATATGTATTAGAAATCTATTTTGCACTTTTAATATAAGTTTTTACACTTTCATTTATAATAAATATTTATAATACAAGTTCATAGCATATATTATAAATTAATTTATCACTTATAATACAGGTTTTTGCATGTATGCAAGTCAAGTATTCACTTGTAATATAAATTTGCTCACTTTTATTACCGTGAACACATGTAATATAAGCATTTTTGAGTTTTCACTTGTATTACAAATGCATGTACATTGGAATAATTTTCTGAATTAATACTCTTATCCATGTAATTTTCTTTTGTGGATGAATGTAATACTTTTATTTTTACATTTGTAATGTTCCACTTATCGAAGTTCTTTTGATTGATTTGTATATTTGGAAAGGTTCATAAATGATAAATATTTTCTTTTTTTTTTTTCCTTAAAAAACAAATCCATTATTATTACATAGTGTGAAATCCCTATATTACTTTTGATGATATTTTCGTGAAACATTGGATTGCACACACAGGCTAGCACGTGTACCTAGAATGCCTCACTTTCTTTTATAATGCCAGATCATGTATATTTTACATGGCAGATATTATAATTGTCTTTACAGGATTGGCCAAGCTTAGAACTTCCTTGCCCATTTATCAAACACGCTAAAGTCTCAAATCAAACTCAATCCAAGATAATTACAAAGCTCAAGTTTGGCTGATCGGCTCGATGTTCACTCCAACTTATTTTTTCTCCCGACTAGACATCCTGTGGTGATTATGTACGAAAATCCTCTTCGAATTGCCACGCTTTCTTTCCATGCTTAAGGTACCTTTATTTAGAGAACCAATTTCTTGGTAGCAAGCACCTCCAACAAAAGAGTGGCATAAAATCTTGTGATTTTCACGTGAATGTAAATAAAATATTTTAAAATTATATAAATATCATTTAATTTATTATATTTATTATTATGTAACTAAAAAAGTAACGTCATTTTTGTATTTGTCGCTTCGTTGATTATAATCGTTAAATTTTATGATTTTAAATTTAAATATAATAAAAAATTATTTTTAATCTTCAATTATTTTTTTTAATTTTCACTCCCCTCAATGATTCACTCCTCAACTCCAACCACCTCCGACCACCTCCGACGCCCTCTCTAACCATTACCTCCTCTCAACCACCACCTCCTCCCAAAGCAACAACCCTACCCTCACCGTCTATCGTGCTCTCGTTGTTTGTAGTGACATCTTTATTCAACTTCTCGCTGTTCGTAATGACACCTTTCTTAGGTTTGTGGTTGAAGGGTGGCCTAAAAATGTTGTGGTGGTGGTGAGCTTCGAGAACATCCTTTTCGATGTTACCTTGGGAGGAGGAGGTGGTTAAAGAGAGGGCGCAGAAGAGATAGTCGGAGATTGGAGAGTAGGAATGGAGGAGGTGATCTTAGGTGAGAAAGGGAGATGAATTGGCAAAGGAAGGGGGGGGGGGGGGAAAGGGAGGGGGTGAAAATTTAAGAAATAAAATTTATAGATTAAAAAAATTGATGATTAAAAAAAATAGAGGATTAAAAGATAAATTTTTAATTATATTTTCATCTAAAATCATTAAATTTAACGATTACGATTAACAAAAATAGTAAATACAAATATAACACTATTTTCTCAACAGTATATATATAAATATAATGAATTAAATGATAATATAATTAACTTCAAAAAAATGATAGTAACATTTATATAAAAATCTCTAAAATCTTGTTGAAAGAGAGAGCTCTTGCTTGTTTTGGCTAAGAAAGAGGAAGTGCCCAATAAAGATTTGGGTTTGGGGCTCCGTGATTTGCATCATGATAGAAGACTCTGTCGGATCATTCACGCCCTTCTATTCTTCTTATGGAAACGTGTCACCATCTACGTCTATAGGAAGACGGTGTCCAAAAACACTTTGGTGAGGGAGAGCCAATGTGGGATCGCGGTTCTTGGCAAAAGTTGATTGTGGACATTCTTATTTTAGGGTTCTTCTCATGGGTAAAATTCGAACCTATATTAATCATCACTTTCTCATGGGCCATTAGGGATGATTTTCCTGATATTCTGATGTATACCAAAAGAAGCCAATGTATGCCTACCGTAGTTGTACTAATGGAATTTGTCTTGAAAACCACTTACGTTTTGATAATTGCATCAATTTTAAAAGACCATACTACTTATTTTATTGATCCAATGACAATGCCTTATTCAATATAATATGTAAAATCGTCACGCTAACTGCAAGGTTCCACCAAGAACATTCAACATTACTGCTACTTAGTTAACATTGTTGTGTCACAAGATTTGATAGATTTGTCAATCAAAACTGCATGTGCAAAACTAACTAACGCAAGAATCATTTAGCTTTTTCTTTGTTTTTCTTACTTTTGTAAAAACAAAATTCAATTTTCTATTTAATTAAAGAATACATAGCAATGCAAGGAATGTGACAACGGTAGGGGATGAATAATCCTTTAGCTTTTCAATAAACAAAAACAAGTTGTGCGCCAGTGAGATGGACATGAACTTAAATTTGAAGATGATCACTTGAAGTAAGTCGAGTTGGTTTTAGTCAATTTCCCGAAGCAATGGAATCCTCGAACGAACTTACTTGACCATTTACGGCATCTGTATTTCGGAATGCTTTCCCTTTGTTTGGAATGGTTTTTGCATGGTTAATGAAAGCACGCGATCTGTGGACACCCTAAGAACCACGTGGCAGGACCTCAGAAAGTTGCGTTGGTCGGTGGTTTCAAACAATTGTTATCGTTTGCTCGACCATTGTGGCGTGAAGTAGAGCAGCTCCAGATGACTCAACCATGGTAAGGGTTAGTTTGGTACTTAATTTGGGGTAATTTCTTTATGACAGGGGTACTTTTATTTATATATACTTAAAAATAGAGGTTAACACTTATTTGTATTTTTTGAATGAAGGTTAGAGGGAGAGTTTATCTATGATGTGAATTGAGGTTATTTTCTTGAATATAGAGTTTAGAGTGGAGGATGAGATTGGAAAAGATATGTCTGTTAAGTTAGTTGGTATTTTTTATATTTATATTAGTATGGAGGGATATGTTGGAAAAATCTCATGAGAGAAGACATGTGAGAGGAGAGATAAAATAAAAATTAACTTATGGATTACCTTAACCTCAGTCGCCAACATGAGTTGAGATAGCATGGATTAGTAAGGTAAATAGACGTTGAGTTATCCTCTACTATAAACATAAGATAACTTCAAAAAATAGAGATTATCCCCTACATCGGTAAAACTTAAGACTTGACTAAGATACTAGAAATATATAGTTTGTAAATACTTAGGATACGAATACAGAATAATATATTAAAATATGTTTTGTAACATGAGCTCCCACCAAAAAAAAGTAAAAATTATTAGTTAAAAATCAAAATCAATAAATTAAAAGTTAATCTCTTCTTATTGAAAGTTAAATGGATTAGCTGAAACATAAAATACACCAATTAAAAATAAAAAATATATCGATTAAAAATAAAAAATCAATTCAAAATAATTTTCATTCCATTGAAAATGCTGAAAGCACCGCCCTATAATTACCTAAATCATAGAGATATTAAATAAGTTTAACTTAACTCGAATCTGAAAGGTCTAATCGGAGCTCGCGTAAACCACAATTAAATAGGAATAAGAGTGCTGACAAATCACAGCACTTTTCGATTCCGATTCAACTTCAATTCGATAGCAATTCGATTCATATAAAATGAGTCAATGAATACAAGTTGATGTATATTTGGATATGTTTGTTCTAATACGAAAAAGTTCAATTTAATTTGATAAATATTCATTGGCGGACATACATACGTACACACTATCTTCCTATATGGACCCCAACACATATCACACTCATTCTCATTTAGATCGGTCACGTGTAAAAAGAAAAAAAAGGATAACTAAGATCAAACCCTACACCCCAAGTCACGGACTTACCTTAACCCATCCGATTCCTAAAATAAAAAGAAGTTAAAATGTCCAAACATTTATTACACGACACGTTTTGAAACACTTTGACGTGATGAAGGCGATTTCTACCGTAGTATTGTTATTTAATGTAAAAGTTTTTAAAAGATAACATAAATTTTATTATATAACGAGTTCATCTCACTTTAAAAAGTAACGACCACATTGTGTGTTAATAGAAATAAGTGATTATTTATTTTAAATTATAAAATAATTTTCTATCGTTATAAAATAATTTTAAAGATAATTTTACACTATTGTAAAATAATTTTAAATTTTATTTAAAAATATTTATAACATTTTAAAATAATGATAGATCCTACCACATGATAATATTTTGTGTGAAGGAGAGATATGAGGTGATTTTCACTTCTAAATTTACTTTTTTAATTACCTTTACTTCTTTATATTACAAAATGTATCACTTTACATTTTACGTCACATTTAACATTTTTGTACCTACATTCTTACATATTTAGACTCATGTCCAGAAAAAAAAGAAAACTAGAATCGACTCCTTTCCTCCGTTAAGGATACCTGGACTCAAGAGTAGTGGTGCCCATAACAAAAGCTCTATAGATGCCTGCAAGAACAGATGATGCGAGGTACCGAAGGGATGAGTGGATGAGAGCTCGTTTAAGATTGAGCTGAGTAAGGTACACTTGTAATTTAAAAATATGCTGCAAGTGTGTCCCAATCCATCCAATGTCGTCGTTAATGAAGATCTACAATATTATAGGCCAAATCTCAATTGATCTTAGTCGAGTTATTTCCTCATGATCTTAAAGTATAGCTTGGGTAACTCCCAAAAGATCTAATGTTTTCGTTTATCAAAGATGAATATGCCTTACTCAAGGATCAAACAGCCTCATCTTTTTGCAAAGCTCCACGTGGTAGATGACAACGTATGAAATCAAGTGTGAACAATGAAAGAGCAGAGAGTTTATCCATTAAGATCTATGTCGTGTTAAATTGGCTTAAGGACTAATATACCTTAGGGTCAAGAAATTGATATTAAAAAATATGAAATTGACATAATCCTTATTTGTACTTATTTGTAAAGTAATGTTAACATAATTTATTTAGTGTTAATTTTTATGATGTTTTCTTAATTAAACTGGTGTTAACACTAGTTTCTTGAGAGTGGAGTTTGGATGTTGAGAAGTTACAAAATTAACAACTATTCTGCTAACACAACTTAGAAATGATGTTAGTAAAGTAGATGTTAAACCTTCAAAATAGGTTTTATGATTTTATAGGTTAATTTTTCAAATAAATGAAGATTAACCCTCCTGAAGAGGGACTAAACCCGTAAGTAAACTGGTCCCAAGAGAAACAGTGAAATGACAATGAAAGAGGGAGAAAACGCACCAAGAATGGTGACTAGATTAGAAAATTTTGCTAAAGTCACGTGAACAATGATTGCAGTAAATAAATAAATAAATATATACATATAGATGCTGATTGGCCGTATAAAAGGTTGGTCAATTTTGTGTACAAGAAATTTGCATCTTTCCTCTAACTTAGATATGATAAATTGACCATTGCAATAAAGCCGTATGCTAAGTGACAAAACGTGTTAGGACTAAGCAGTACTTCCGTCTTATAATCTGCTTATTGAGCAGCCTTCCTTGACCGTTTTTAAACGCGCCATATGGCTCTGCACTAGTTAATTACCTCCTAGGAATGTCGGGAGATCGTCGCAATGTTGAAGTTGTTAGAAGCCTAATTAGTTACGCTCGAAGCAAATGAAGTAACCAATTAATTCTAGAATTGACCCAAGACGAGGAATTTCACGCATGCCCCAATTACGCACAAAGCAGGAGTATCTGCAGGGTGGCAGAAAAAGTAACCCATTGGAACGCAAGGCAGAGGGTACCTAAAATATATATATATATATATATATATATATATATATATACACCCACGTGATATAATAGATAGTGTTAAAAATACTCAGCGCGTACCGCCGAGCAACAGTACTGAAAATGTCACTATCATATATATATATATATATATATATATATAACGCTTCAAGCAAACATGCATGCATGTGTACGTACCTATGTGCTTACAAATGAAAGTATCCGGCAGGAATAAAGTATTCGTAGGTATATATATATGATCCAACCCTGTATATAGGAAGGTCGGAGATGCGATTATTCAACTACCCCATCCGTACGTTCATCTTCTTACTCGCGAATATAATGAAATCACTTATGAATTCGTGGTTAACCTTTATATATTCGGGGTGGTGGGCGAACCAACCTCCTAATTCTCAAGCTTTCAAAGATGTAATCCGTTGCAAAAATTAATCCTCCTCTCAAAAGTGTGCGACCAAACTTTGACAAAACCAGAGAAATTCCCAAAAGCACAACGTCAGACTTTAATTAGCCAGAGTGCGGTTGTTCAAAGACGACAAAATCCCGCACGTTCCCAATAGATTTCGTGAGAATTGAACCCATCAAATCCAGTGTCAGCCCAATTTTAGGAAAGGCTCGGTATAAGATCCTCCTTCCAATGTAACTATCAACTTGCATCGATTGGACCAACGTGCTTAATTGTTCCACTCTCTCTCTCACTCTCTCACATGATTGGTGGGGCATATCTATCACCTATGTGGGTGCCGCCAAAGCTTCAAGCCGCTATTTTGTTTTCCATCCACAGGTTTTCCTATGCAGAGCACGTGCATGAATGCTTGACCGTTTGATTACCTTTGAAAAGATACATCCAATGCGGCACCAAACACATTCCCTGAAGTGCCCAATCGTCGTGGCAGGAGAGGAGAGGGTTACCTTCTTCTCATACCCTAATTGCTTATTTCTCATGTAATTTATATGCGTAGCTAGCTAGGTATAGGCATATACACCACATGTGTTAATTGAGACATTTGAGTGTAAGACTACATACACCGAATGAGGTAATATGTATATGATCATGTGGGTTGAGATGCATGGAAAAATTATTCTTTTTCTCTATTTGCAGGGTTAGGGATGCACGAGTTCCAAGTGGAGAGATGCCAAATGAAGAAATGAAATGTGAGCGTTTATATGATAAGTAAGTGTGACGTGCATTTAGAAAAGCATGGAAGGATCACCTTGTGTGCTTTTTACATGGGATCATATCGGTGAGTACTCACCGAGAGTGTAGTGATACCATATATGTTAGTGCACATGATAAATCAATTAGGGTTTTTTTGATGTTTAGCGAAGGTTTAATCTATTTACATATTAGATTAACATATGTAGATTTGTTGTAAGGGTTGAGATATCTTCCTCTGTATTGATGGTTGCAAGCTAATGATAAAGTCTGTGCCAAATAAATGGTTGAAAAATAATTTACGTAATTAGTTGTGTGAGATATAGCTCAATGTTTAAAATAAGTTATGATATATCACACAATAAATGTCGGAAAAAATGTGAATATGAAGTTCTACAGACTAAACTAGCTAATCACCTAGAATATTTAAATTAACCCAAGCTACCAAAATTAGAAAGCCTCAATGCTTACAATCATATCTCTCATTATAAATTTTTGATGTGGAATGCTTTTCCTATGGACATAAACACACCTATGTTCCTAATAGGTGGGGCCTACTTCTGGAAGTGGGTTCCACCTATTGGTAAGGGAGGTGCATACAAATCTGTATACAAACTCGTGTAAAGGAATCGCCACTCTTTTTTATGTAACAGCATTCCCACATTTCAAGAACAAATTTGTCCGTCGTTATTGCACAAGTAAATTAAGTGTAATAACATTGTAGTGGTGGGAATTTGTGAACTTGTAGTAGAGGATTTATGGTGCCTACACTTCATTTTCCTTGGTAGTTGGTTCTAATTTTCTTCTTTTCAAAGAAGTAATTTTTGTTAGTACAGGTGGAATATGTATATGAACCTAAAGGCTTAATAGTTAGATTGGAATTTTATACGAGTAATCAAACAACAAGGATTGGAATTTTACGACATGGTTAAATTGCATATGAAATTTTATCGAAAAATTATATGCTTAAATGATCATCTAAAAGGAAAAATTAATTAAATTATTACTTCGTAGAAGTTCAAGTGACATTTTGTACCTTTGTTTAACTTATAAAAATACAAGACAATCCCTCTAAAGTAGTTCATATATTTTGCAAAACACAAGTGAAGTACTTAAATAATTTAAATAGCTTATTTCAGTCTAAAGATCTGTCATATGAAAATTCCTCTCCATATATTTATATATATATACTTATGTACGTGGAACATGTTGGCATACATAATAACTAATATATTAGAATGTGTCTTTTAGGCTCAATAACTGTTATGATTCGATTTTTGGATCCTTACAGGATTCGAGATTATCTCGCTTTGATTAATCCCAAGATCTAGTTGTACAACAAGAAATAACTAAAAGTAGGAAAATAAACCATATTCACACATGCAATATAACTAAGCAGAAGAAACGTACAAGGCAATAAAGGAAATAGAATAACTATCTTAGTACATATCACCACAACAATAACAACGAAAAGTGGAAATGAAATAGAAGTAGCAGAATAGTAACTAAGAGTCCATTACTTACTAAAACAGTGAAGAAAAAGAAAGTGCTGAAGAAAAATTACGGCTGGACTCAACTGGCCCAGCACCCTCCACAGTTGGAAACTCGTGCTGCTCAACTCCTGGTCCTGAACAGTATTATGAAAAGATAGAGTTAGCGAACGCTGAGTAGAGTGGTGCCTATATTATCTAAGTACAAAACAGTAAAAGCAACGGATTTAATTCTCATTTCTATTTATCTGTCTTATATGTTTCCGTTTCACCCTTTTTCTCAAAGTATCTAGATATTTCTTAATCTTGACTGTTCCTCGTGGGAGTGATTTTGATTGCAGTCTTTTCCATAGAGTAGAAGGTATACGTGGTGCTTTCTTGGTCGGGAGAGTCCCCCGTGGTAGTTCTACACCCAGTCAACCATCCCGTGGTCACTATCAAGATGTAGCGGTGACTACGATACACGTAATAAGCGCACGGGTAGCTACCCCGCACTAACACGCGGTCAGTCGTTTCCGTTAGCGGGTACGCCCAAAGTACAGCACGGAATAATATAGAGCATTGCCCTCTCAAAACAGGGGTCTTTCCCCACCACAGTCCGCACACCGTTGTCTTACTACCATAGTTTGCCCAAAGGGCCTAACAAATCGGTGTAGGGTGGCTAGTTCAACCCCAGGTCCCGTGGGGTGGCTAGCTCCCTCCCTACACTAGTAGCTCACCTCGGTACCATGTATGCGAGGGTCAACAGGAGTCGGTGTAGAGTGTCCAATCCTAACCCCGCATCTCAACCCAAGGGAGGCTAGCTCCGCTCTACACAAAAAGGGGACAGCTGCTCTCCTTGGTACCACGTAGTCAAGGGCCAGCACACTTACCACCTACATTCCAGGTTTCCATTTATCCACAAGTGTTATACTCCTACTTCCCCGTAGGGTTCAAGCTCATGTTCACTTCATTTATCCAAATCCAGATCTCATCTTTCATGATTCATCTCTCATCCATATTTAGGCAACTCGTGTTTTCAATGACATGCAACTGGTGGTTTCACAGGTAATTGTTTATTAAATACAGGTAGCTCATATTCTAACAGGCAACTCGTAATTATAATATAGGCATTTGCTAGCAATTTATCTTAATCATGCATACAAGTAAACCATACAGCATAAACAAGCACATTCATTCCTCTACCCTAGGGTTTATTCCACATCCTAGAGTTCCATTCAACTATTTCAACCAAGCACATTCCTATTTAATTATTAATAACTGAATTAAACCACTCTACCAGGAAACATGGGAGTAATGGAGGCTTGAACTGTAGATCCAGACATCTCTGCGAGCCCTAAACGTGCAGCAGGCTGAAATCCTATACCAGGGAATACATCATAAAAGGAGAGTTCAGAACGGTGTATAATAGACTCTAGTACGTAGAGAAACTCGAGAGAAAAGTGCAGATATTTCGTTTGCGTAAAACGGACCCCGATCGGACCCTAAACAGGTCAAAAATGTGCATACTATTCAAAATTAGACGTCTGGGAATAATCCCATACGTCTGAAAAGGCGTCAGATCTTGCCTTGTGTCTCCTGCGGCATCCTCAGGCGTCCAGACCTTCTCTGCGACCGTCTGAAGACAGTTCCAGACATCAAAAAATGTTACCGATCGTTTAGAAGCACCTCCGGATGTTTGGTGATGTGATCGGACGTCCAAGAGCACGTGGAAAAGCATCCTGCGCGCCTTCCCAAGAACCTTTCCTGCGTACGAAAGTCGCAGGTCCAAATCAGGACAAACAAATCTCTGCGGTGAGGCTTGAATGGCCGTAATCTCACAAAAGCACTTACCTCAGCACTGTGCGTGCCTTTAGACGTCCTGGAACGGGTCCAGATGTCTGGACAGACGTTTGAATGAGACTCCAGATGTCTTGAATGGCTAAAAGTGTAACGGGTCATTACATCATAACAAACTTAAAGGAAGTTTCATTCCCGAAATTTGAATTAGCTAGGGTGTGGAAAAAGGAACGTAAAAACACATAACAAACTTAAAGAGGACCGAAGTAGGTCCGAAAAGACGTACCCTTAAAAAGCTTCGGGTACCGCTCTCGCATCGTCGCCTCAGGCTCCCGAGTCACCTCCTCATACTGCTGGCTTCTCCATAGGACCTTCACCAGTGGTACTTGCTTCCGTCTCTGACTCCAGACGGCTCTGTCAAGTATCCATACTGGTTTATCGGGGTAGGTCAGGTCGTCGTCCACTTCGACGTTCTTGTGGCTCAAAATGTGACTAGGATCAGCGACGTACTTCCTGAAGTTGGACATGTGGAACACGTCGTGCACTCCAGAAAATTGGGGAGGAAGGGCAAGTCGGTAAGCAACAGGTCCTACCCGCTCCAGGACCTCAAAGGGCCCCACAAACCTCGGCGTAAGCTTCCCTTTCACCCTAAAACGCTGCAGGCCCTTCATGGGCGAAACACGTAGAAAGAAGTGATCCCTAACCTCGAACTACACCTCTCTGCATTTCTGGTCTGCGTAACTCTTCTGCCTGCTTCTGACAGTGTGGAGTCATCTGTGAATCTGCTCTATCACCTCCTGACTCTGGCGGATTAGCCTGGGGCCAACCTCCCACTTGGTCCCTACCTCGACCCAACTCAAGGGTACAGTACACCTCCATCCGTACAGAGCGTTATAAGGTGTCATGCCAATGCTCGAGTGGTAACTGTTATTATATGCAAACTCGGCTAGGGGTAAATGCTCCTCCCAGGAGCCTCTCCAGTCTAGTATACAGGCGCGTAAAAGGTTATCAAGTGTCTATATGGTGCGTTCTGACTGTCCGTCCGTCTGGGGGTGATAAGCGGTACTGAACCTCAAACGTGTCTCCAAAGCCTGCTGAAACTCAACTGAGAACTGGGAAGTAAAACGAGTATCCCTGTCGGATACAATCTCGCACGGGGATCCGTGCAGACGCACCACGTCTCAGATGTATCTCTTTGCCAACTGTGCTGGTCCAAGGGTGACTCGGATCGGCAGGAAAGGAGTCGTCTTTGTCAACCCATCTATTATCACCCATACTGCGTTGTGTCCCCGCTGGGTAACTGGTAGACCCACCACCAAGTCCATGGTGATGCTCTCTCACTTCCACACTGGTATAGGAAGTGGTTGCAACGGCCCTGCAGACCTTTGATGCTCGGCCTTCACCTGTTGGCACACCAAACACTGTTGCACAAACTCACCAACATCCAGCTTCATCCCTCTCCACCAAAAGTCGTGTCTCAAATCATGATACATCTTTGTGTTCTCGGGATGTATGGTGAACCTGAACCCGTGCGCCTCAGCCAAGAGCTCTCTCAACAACTCCTCATCCCTAGGAATGCATAAACGTCCCCTCATGCATAGTATCTCGTTTGTAAAGGAAAAGTCTCTTGGGTCCCCTGTCAACACCCTGTCTTGTAGCGTCTGTAAGTACGGATCTGTCATCTACCCTGTGATGATGCGGTCTATCAGCCTGGTCACATCTGCCGCGTCACTGTCATTGTCCCACATTGGCCCTGTGACTCTCGAGGTCGCGAACTGCCCAACTCCTTCATAGGTCCTCAACTCTGTGCCTGTAGACTGGCCAAGTGGGCGGCTGCCCTCCGACTCAAGGCGTCAGCCACCACATTGGCCTTCCCTGGGTGGTAGGAGATGCTGCAGTCGTAGTCCTTCAAGAGCTCTAACCAACGTCTCTGTCTCATGTTAAGCACCTTCTGGTCAAACAAGTACCTGAAACTCTTATGATCCGTAAAAATCTACAAAGTCTCACTGCAAAGGTAGTGCCTCCATGTCTTCAGTGGAAGACAACAGCTGCCAGCTCTAGGTCTTGGGTAGGGTAGCTATGCTCATGGGGCTTCGGCTGCCGTGAAGCGTATGCGACAACGAGATCCCCTACATGAGCACACTCCCTAACCCTTGTAATGAAGCGTCTGTGTAAATCACAAAACCACCACTGATGTCCAGGATGGTAAGCAAAGGAGCTGAAGTTAGTCTCTCCTTCAACTCCTGAAATCATGCCTCGCACTCATCAGCCCAGGTAAAGGGCACGTCCCTCCAGGTCAGCTGGGTCAGAGGTCGTGCAATTTGAGAGAATCCTCTGATAAACCGTCGATAGTAACCTGCCAATCCCAAAAAGCTGCGTATCCCTGTCAATGTACGTGGCCTCTCCCACCTGAGTATGGCCTCAACCTTGGCTGGATCCACAGCCAAACCAACCCCTGAAATCACGTGGCCCAAGAAAGTCACCTGCCTAAACCAAAACTCGCACTTGCTGTACTTGGCATATAGCCTGCGTCGCCTCAAGGTGTCCAGGATCATGCGTAAATACTGTCCATGCTACGCCTGATCCCGTGAGTAAATGAGCACGTCGTCGATAAACACCACCACAAACTGGTCCAAGTACGACCTGAAAACCCAGTTCACCAAATCTATAAAAGCAGCGGGGGCATTGGTCAACCCAAACGGCATGACCAAGAACTCGTAGTTTCCGTACCAGGTAGGGAAAGCTGTCTTGGAGACGTCGGACTCCCTGACCTCAGATCTATATTGGAGAACACTGTGGCATCTCACAACTGGTCGAAGAGGTCGTCAATCCTCGGCAGCGGATACTTATTCTTGATGGTGACCCTATTCAACTGTCGGTAGTCAACACAAAGTCGTAGGGTTCCGTCCTTTTTCTTTACAAACAGCATAGGGGCTCCCCACGGAGGCGCACTGGGCCTCGCAAAGCCCTTCTCCAACAGGTCCCGCAAATGTGACTTGAGCTCTCGCAGCTCAAGCAGTGCCATTCGGTACGGTACTATAGAAATGGGGTTAGTCCCCGGTACTAGTGAGACCCCAAAGTCGAACTCACGCTCAGGCGGTAGTCCCGGCAGCTCCTCTGGAAAAATGTTGGGGTACTCATAAACCACGGGAATACTCTGAAAGTCAGCCACGGGGCTAGGCTCTGCCACTACATAGGCCATAATGGCCTCACACCCCTGGCTCAAAAGCCTCATTGCCTGAAGTGGGGAGATGCATTTGAAACCTTTGTCCACTGGCTGTTCATGAAACTCAATGGGAGGCAACTCCGGTATGGAGAAGACGATCTTTCTCCTAAAACAGTCCACCAGGTCATGATAGGTGGACAACCAGTCCATCCCTAGGATCACGTCAAAGTCCTTCATCTGTATCACAATCAGGTCAGCGGGGGGGCTGTATCCCCCTATATTGACATCGTAGTCCACGTAGACCTCCTCTGCTATAAACAAATGGCCACGTGGGCCACTGATCACAAACAGATCCTCTAACAGTACACTGCCCTGCTCCAAACTGACGGCAAAACTTGTAGCGATGAGAGAGTGTGTTACGACCCAGTTCCCGAATCCCTACAGGTCACGAGTCCGGACGGACTCGACTGATCCCAAGACCCAGTCATCCAATGAGGAAGTAACCAAAAAGTATTAAAAATAAATCACATTCACCATGCAAGCAACTAACAGTAATAAAAGGACAGCAGTAAGGAAGTAAATTACTACAGTACATACCACCACAACAGTAGAGAATTTAAACAGGTACAGGAATATAAAGTTTACAATAAAAGAGTACAGAAGTGTAACAAATTACTCACTACAATGGAATGGGTACAACTACTGGGTTCTACTAAGCCCAGCACTCTCTGCAGCTGTAGGCTCTAGCTCCTTAACACCTGGACCAGAAAAAGGTTATGAGTACATGAAATCAGCGAACGCTGAGTAGAGTGGCAACCAGCTAACTAAAAATAGTAAAGGTGGACAGGTAGCTATTTTTTTTCAACTTCTTTCTTTATTTGACCAATTATTCTTTCTTTCATCACTTGGTTTATCGATCAGGTCTTTTTTTTGATCTCGCATGTTCCTCGTGGAAACGATCTTGATTGCAATCTTTTATAAAGAGTACAAGTAGCACGTGGGGCTCTCCTGGCTGGCAGAGTCTCTCGTGGTGGTCCTACACTCAGTCAACCACCCCAAGGTCGCTGACAGGCGTAACGGTGACTACAGCACGCGCGATAAACGCACGAGTAGCTACTTCGCACTGGCACGCGGTCAATCGTTTCCATTAACGGGTGTGCCCAAAGCACAGCACGGAACCAGTATAGGGCATAACCCTCTCAGTAATAGGGGTCTAGCCCCTAAGAACCAAATAGGGGTCTCGCCCCACACAGTCCGCGCACCGTCGCCTGACTTCCATGGTTTGCCCAGTGGGCCTAATAAGTTGGTGCAGGGTGGCTAGCTGAACCCCGAGTCCCGTGGGGTGGCTAACCCTCCTTACACTAGTAGCTCTCCCCGGTACAGTGTACACGAGGGCCATAGAGTCGGTGTAAAGTGGCCAAACCCACCCAGGGTCTCGACCCGAAGGCGGCAAGCTCCCCTCTACACTGAGAGGTAACATGTGCTCCCCTTGGTACCACATACTCGAGGGACAGCACACTTCCCAGCACATTCCTAGATCCATTCTATTTATTTCCAGGATCTCACCTCCTAATTCCCCGTATGGTTCATGCTCATGTTTCTCAGGCCAAGCCATACTAGGTTTCGTCATTTCAGGTTTATTCGCTGGTAGCTCGCGTTTCCATCATTCAATCTTTCATTTCGAAATCATAAACAGGCAGCTTGTATTTAATTGCAAACAACAAGAATTTACATGCAATAGTTACTAACAACAGTACTTTACATTTCACAGGTAGTTGTTATCCAATTACAGGCAATTGTTATTATTCTATTTACTCAACTAAGACTGCAATTCATGCATTCCATACAATTATTCCAGTGTTTATAGTCCTAGAATTTATGCCATACCCTAGGATCTAATATTCAATCTAGTGTTTCCAGTCCTACGATTCATGCCACATCCTAAGATCTAACATTCACTCTAGATATGCCATCATGTTTGTAATTAAACTAAAGGAAGCCACTCTACTAGCAAAATTTGGAGTAATGGGGTATTATCGGCAGGTCCACGTGCCTCCGCAACCCCCAAATTTGTAATGGAACGAGGTCCTAATACAAGGATCAACCACAAGAAACCACTCATAACATGATAAAAGCATTCCAACAAGTAGAGGGACTTATACGAAGAAGGACGAAATCTTAATTGTGGAAATCGGACCTCAAACGGATCCTAAACGGGACAAAAACAGCAATCCAGATTCAAATAAGACGTCTGGAATATCTTCCGGACATCTTAAAAGAAGTCCAAAACCATACCTCACTCTGCGTTACTCCTCAGACGTCCAGGGACTCTGCTGAACCGTCTGGACCTAGTTCCAGACGTCCGACCACCTCTCTGGACGTCTCGAGACGCTTCCCATCGTCTGGTGCCTCGCCTAGACATCTGAACTGCATGGGAGGGCAAGTTCCACACCTTCCCGAAGTGAATCCTACACGTGTGACGCAAATCTTCTCAATACGACACGTAGCGGTGCCTTGGTGGAACGGCCTGCATGGCTGTATCCACAAAGGGAGGTGTAGGTCGTTGGATTTACCTCTCAGTCGTTTGGAGCCTCCTCCAGACATCGTCTACGTTGTCTGGATGTAGATCCAGATGTCTAATTCTGGGAAAATCCCAGAACCAGAAGCTGCCTTCGTCTTCTCTGTGCCGCGTGCGGCCGTGCTGCGCTCGATCGCCCGCTGCTCTGGCTGCAACAGTGTCAGGGAGGACCTCCCCTACACACCTCTCCACCGCGCGCACGTGCCGACCGGCCATGAGCTCTCCGGTGAGCTCCCACGCGAGCTTGCAAGCCTCCTCTCCTCTCCTTTTCACACTGCTCCTCTTCTCCGCCGCTTCGCTCGCTGCAATCGCTACTCTCACTCTCGCTGGAGGAAGGAGAAGGTGGCTGGAAGTGGGGTGGTGAATGAGGGAGAGGAGGGTGGTTTAAGTAGACGCGGGGTCGGGTTTCGTCTGTGAGGGGGGAGAGAAGAAATGCGGCTATGTACAGTCTTCGCGTGGCACGCGCACAGACTCGAGGACATGCACAAAAAATGTGATTTCCAAACGTCTGGGAAAGCGTCTAGACATCTGACCTGGCATTTGGCCCAAGTCCCAGACGTCTTAAAGGGATTTAATAGCAAGGGTCTTAACAACATAACAAATTCAGAGGAAGTTTCGTCCCCGAAACTTGGGCTAGATAGGGTGCGGAAAAAGAACAACATAAGCATAACAAACTCAAAGAGGACCGAAGTCGGTCCTAAAAGACGTACCCTCAAAGAGCTCCGGGTACCGCTCTCGCATCGTCGCCTCAGGCTCCCAGGTAGCCTCCTCGTACCGCTGGCTCCTCCACAAGAACTTCACCAGGGGTACCTGCTTTCGTCTCAGACTTCGGATGGCTCGATCGAGTATCTGCACTGGCCGCTCGGGGTAGGTCAGGTCGTCACCCACCTCGACACTCTCGTGGCTCAGAACCTGACCAGGATCGACGACGTACTTCCTGAGGTTGGACACGTGGAACACGTCGTGCACACCAGAAAGCTAGGAAGGAAGGGCAAGCCAGTAAGCAGCGGGTCCAACCTCCTCCAGGATCTCAAAAGGTCCCATAATCCTCGGCGCGAGCTTCCCTCTCACCCCAAACCGCTGCAGACCCTTCATGGGCAAACCGCAAAGGAAGACATGATCCCCGACCTCAAATTGTACCTCTCTGCGTTTCCGATCTGCATAGCTCTTCTGTCTGCTCCTGATAGTACGGAGTCGCCTGTGAATCTGCTCGATCACCTCCTGACTCTGCCGGATCAGCCTGGGGCCAACCTCCCACTTGGTCCCCACCTCAACCCAACTCAAGGGTGCAGTACACCTTCGTCCGTACAGAGCCTCGTAGGGTGCCATGCCGATGCTCGAGTGATAGCTGTTATTATATGCAAACTATGCCAGGGGCAAGTGCACCACCCAAGAGCACCTCTAGTGCAGTACACAAGCACACAGAAGGTCCTCAAGTGTCTGTATCGTGCGCTCTGACTGTCCGCCTGTCTGGGGGCGGTATGCTGTGCTGAGCTCAACTGTGTCCCCAAGGCCTGCTGGAGCTCAGCCCAAAATTGGGACGTAAAGCGGGTATCCAGATCGGATACAATCTCCTGCGGAACTCCGTGTTGACGTACCACGTCGCTGATATACCTCTCTGTCTGCTGTGCTGGTCCCAAATTGACTCGGATCGGCAAGAAACGTGCTGTCTTTGTCAATCTGTCTACGATCACCCAGACTGCATCGTGTCCTCGCTGGGTAACGGGAAAGCCCACCACTATGTCCTTGGTGATGCTCTCCGACTTCCACTCTGGCACTGGAAGTGGCTGCAACGGTCCTGCAGTCCTTTGATGCTCGGCTTTCACCTGCTGGCACACTAAACACTGCTGCACGAATTCACTTACATCCCGCTTCATTACCCTCCACCAAAAGTCGCATCTCAAATTATGATACATCTTTGTGTTTCCGGGATGAATGGGGAACCTGGAACCGTGTGCCTCAGTCAGGGGCTCTCTCAACAGCTCCTCGTCCCTGGGAACGCGCAAACGTCCCCTCATGCGCAGCACCTCGTTTGTAAAGGAGAAGTCCCCAGGGTCTCCTGACAGTGCTCTGTAACGCAATGACTGCTAGTACGGGTTAGCCATTTGTCCTGTAATGATGTGATCTATCAGCTCTGGCCTCGTCTGTCGTGTCACAATCACTGCCCCACAATGCCCCAGTAACTCTAGGGGTTGCCAACTACCCATCTCCTCCATGAGTCCCCAACTCTGCGCCTGTAAACTGGCCAAGTGGGCGGGCGCCTTCCGGCTCAAGGCGTCAGCCACCACGTTGGCCTTCCCCGGATGGTAGGAAATGCTGCAGTCAAAGTCCTTCAGGAGCTCTAACCAACGTCTCTGTCTCATGTTGAGCTCCTTCTGATCAGACAAGTATCTGAGGCTCCTATGATCTGTGAAAATCTCAAAGATCTCACTGTACAGGTAGTACCTCCAAGTCTTCAGTGCGAAGACGACACCTGTCGGCTCCAGGTTGTTGGTAGGGTAGCTATGCTCATGGGGCTTCAGTTGCCGCAAAGCGTAAGCGCCAACGTGACCCCTCTACATGAGCACACCCCCTAACCCATGCAAAGAGGCGTCCGTGTACACAACGAACTCGCCACTGCTGTCTGGGATGGTAAGCATGGGAGCCGAAGTCAGCTTCTCCTTCAGCATCTAAAAACACACCTCACAAGCATCTGTCCAAGAAAAGGGCACATCCTTCCGAGTCAGTTGTGTCATAGGACGTGCAATCTACGAGAAACCAGTGATAAACCGCCTGTAGTAGCCTGCCAATCCTAAGAAACTGCGGATCTCTGTCACTGTACGCGATCTCTCCCACCTGAGCATTGCCTCATCCTTGGCTGGGTCCACAGCCAAGCCATCCTCGGAGATCACATGTCCCAAGAAGGTCTCCTCCCTCAACCAGAACTCGCACTTGCTGTGTTTGGCGTACAGCCTACGTTGTCTCAGTGTGTCCAAAACCATCCGTAAGTGGTGTCCGTGTTGCGCCTGATCTCGAGAGTAGATGAGCACATCATCAATAAATACCACCACGAACTGATCCAGATACGGTCTGAACACACAGTTCATCAAATCTATGAAGGCAGCGGGGGCGTTGGTCAGCCCAAATGGCTTGACCAAAAACTCGTAGTGTCCGTACCAAGTGCGGAAAGATGTCTTAGAGATGTCTGTCTCCATGATAATCAACTGGTGGTGCCCAGACCTCAAGTCTATCTTGGAGAATACCGTGGCGCCTCACAACTGGTCAAACAAGTCGTCAATCCTCGGCAGCGGATACCTTTTTTTGATGGTAACCCTATTCAGCTGTCTGCAGTCCACATAAAGGCGTATGGTACCATCCTTCTTCTTCACAAACAATACTGGGACTCCCCACGGAAACACACTGGACCTCACAAAGCCCTTTTCCAAAGGGTCCTGCAACTGGGACTTGAGCTCTCGCAGCTCAAGTGGTGCCATCCTGTAAGATGCTGTAGAAATGGGGATGGTTCTCAATACCAGTGAGATCTCAAACTCGATCTCACGCTTGGGCGGTAGTCCTAGCAACTCATCTGGGAACACGTCGGGGTACACTCTGACCACCGAGATACTCTGAAGGTCTGCTACAGGGCTGGGCTCTACCACCACACGAGCCAGGAAGCCCTCACACCCTTGTCCCAAAAGTCTCGCTGCCCGAAGTGCAGAAATGCACTTGAAGCCTCCATCCACTAGCTGCCAGTGAAACTCGAAAGAAGGTAACTCCAGTATGGAGAAGACGATCTTCCTCTCAAAACTGTCTACCAAGGCATGATAAGCGGACAACCAGTCCTTCCCCAGAATCACGCCAAAGTCCTCCATCTATATCGCAATCAAATCAGCAGGAAGGCTATGTCCCCCAACACTGACCTCACAACCTGTGCAAACCTCCTCAGCTACAAATAGCTGATCACCCGGACCTCTGATCACAAGTGGATCCTCTAACAACACACTGTTCTGCCGCAAACTAACAGCAAAAGTGGCAGCGACAAAAGAGTGCGTGGCACCGGAATCAAAAAGCATGTAAACTAGTCTGCCAGAAACTGTAACCGTACCCGCCACCACTGAACCTGAAGCTCTGGTGTCTCTGTGTGTCAGGGTGTTGATACGTCCCTCAGCCCTAGGTGCGAACGAAGCAGCCACACTTTGTGTCGAACGGGTAGCTGCTGGCCGGTACCCTCCCAACAACTGCTGTCCTCCCCGTCGCGCCTGGAAACCCCGGCCCCTTGCTCGTCCTCCAGTTTTCAGCGTAGGGAGCATCTCCTGACCTCTAGCCCTAGACGGGCAGTCCCTCCTGACGTGGCCCGGCTAGCCACACTGGCAGCAAAGGGGAACTCGACTCCCGCCCTTAGTAGGTCCCTGCTGACGGCTGGGTGGGGGTTCGATTCTCACAGCTGGCCCCTGTCAGGGGCCCCCAAAGGCCACTGACGACCCCGCAAAGCGTGACGGCTCTCCTGTGGGCACCACATGCCTCCTTTCTCGTCGGCCCTGTAAGTTGTCTGGCTGATAGGGCCTCTTCCGTCCACTGTCAGTGTCACGTGCGGAAGGGTTGGCCTCCTCATATGTCATGGCTGCCTCCACCACCCTCGAGAACGTAGGCAACTTCAGGGGTTTGACATATCCCTGAATAGCAGGCCGAAGCCCCTAGGTGAACCAGCAAAGGCGCTCCTCCTCGGTAGCCACAGCTATCGCGGCGAAACGAGATATCACCAGAAAACACGTGCGATACGCGCTCACGGTCATCGTCCCCTGGCGGAGAGTGAGGAACTCCCGTATTAGCTGGGTGAGCTCCTAGGCTTGAATGCCCGGAAGTAGTGGCTGGTCCACTAAGAAGTTGGGCTCAACGCGCCCACCCCTCTGACCTCGTCCTCGGCCCCGTCTGCGGCCCACCTCACAAGTTCCACGTCGAGGCATCTCCTGCAAGGAGACGCGAACACAGAATAGAAAAGACGTCAATTCTAACTGACATTCAACGAAAGAACCTCAGAACCGATGTCAAAAGGTACGTTGTGGTGGTTACTCTAGTTACAAGCACGTGAATCGATTATTTTCCATCTAGTTGGTTCACTTCTCGGGACGACCTTACTCTGATACCATCTTGTTATGACCCGGTACCCGAATCCTTACTGGGCACGAGACCAAACCGACTCGACTGATCCCAAGACCCAGTCGTCTAGCGAGGAAGTAACCAAAAAGCAGTAAAAATAAACCACATTCACCATGCAAACAACTAACAGTAACAAAAGTACAGTAATAAGGAAGTAAACTACTACAATACACATCACCACAACAGTAGAAAATTTAAACAGGTACAACAATATAAAGTTTATAATAAAAGAGTATAGAAGTGTATCAAATTACTCACTACAACGAAACGGGTAGGGCAAAAAGTACAACTACTGGGCTCTATTGGGCCCAGCACCCTCTGCAGCCGTAGGCTCTAGCTACTTAACACCTGGACCTGAAAGAGGTTATGACTACACGAAATCAGTGAACGCTGAGTATAGTGGCAACTAGCTAACTAAAAACAGTAAAGGTGGACAGGTAGCTGTTTTTTTTCAATTTCTTTCTTTATTTGACCAATTATTCTTTCTTTCATCACTTGGTTTATCTATCAGGTATTTTTCTTGATCTTGAATGTTACTCGTGGGAACGATCTTGATTGTAGTCTTTTCCGAAGAGTAGAAGTAGCACGTGGTGCTCTCCTGGCCGGGAGAGTCCCATGTGGTGGTCCTACACTCAGTCAACCACCCCAAGGTCCCTGACAGGCGTAATGGTGACAACGGCACGTGCGATAAATGCACGGATAGCAACCCCGCACTGGCACGCGGTCAGTCATTTCCGTTAACGGGTGCGCCCAAAGTAAAGCACGGAACCAGTATAAGGCATAACCCTCTCAGTAACAGGGGTCTGGCCCTAAGAACCAAACAGGGGTCTCGCCCCTCACAGTCCGCGCATCGTCTCCTGAATACCTTGGCTTGCCTAGTGGGCCTAACAAGTCGTTGTAGAGCGGATAGCTGAACCCCGGGCCCCGTGGGGTGGCTATCCGTCCCTACACTAGTAGCTCTCCCCGATACAGTGCACACGCGGGCCACAGTGTCGGTGTAAAGTGAACAAACCCACCCCGGGTCTCGACCCGAAGGTGGCAAGCTCCCCTCTACACTAAGAGGTAACATGTGCTCCCCTTGGTACCACGTACTCAAGGGACAACACACTTCCCAGCACATTCCTAGATCCATTCCATTTATTTCCAGGAGCTCATCTCCTAATTCCCCGTAGGGTTCATGCTCATGTTTCTCAGGCCAAGTCATACTAGGTTTCATCGTTTTAGGTTTATTTGCAGGTATATCATGTTTTCAACATTCAATCTTTCATTTCCAAATCATATACAGGTAGCTCGTATTTAATTGTAAACAACAGGAATTTACATGCAACAGTTGCTAACAACAGTACCTTACATTTCACAGGCAGCTATTATCCAATTACAGGCAATTGTTATTATTCTATTTACTCGTGCAAGACTGCAATTCATGCATTCCATACAATTATTCCAGTGTTTCTAGTCCTAGGATTTATGCCATACCCTAGGATCTAACATCCAATCTAGTGTTTCTAGTCCTAGGATTCATGTCACACCCTAGGACCTAACGTTCTTTTCAGATATGCATTCATGTTTGTAATTAAACTAAGAGAAGCCACTCTACCAGCAATATCAGGAGTAATGGGGGCGTAATCGGCAGGTCCACGTGCCTCTGCAACCCCCAAACCCGCAACGGAACGAGGTCGTAACACAAGGATCAACCACAAGAAACCACTTATAACATGATAAAAGCATTCCAACAAGTAAAGGAACTTATATGAAGAAGAATCGAATCTTAATTGAGGAAATCAAACCTCAAACGGATCCTAAATAGGTCAAAAATAGCAATCCTGATTCAAATCAGACGTCTGGAACATCTTCCAGACGTCTTAAAAGAAGTCTAGAACCATACCTCACTCTGCGCTACTCCTCAGACGTCCAGGGACTCAGCTGAACCGTCTAGACCTAGTTCTAGACGTCCGACCACCTCTCCTGACGTTTGGAGATGCTTCCCGCCGTCTCGTGCCTCACCCAGATGTCTGAACTGTGTGGGAGGGCGTGTTCCGCACCTTCTCGAGGCGAATCCCGCACACGCGACACAAATCTTCTCAATACGACACGTAACCTTCCTCGACGGAATGACTTGCATGGTTGTATCCGCAAAGGGAGGTATAGGTTGCAGGATTTACCTCTCAGTCGTCTGGAGGCTCCTCCAGACGTCGTCTACGTCGTCGGGATGTAGATCCAAACGTCTGATTATGGGAAAATCCCAGAACCAGAAGCTGCGTTCGTCTTCTTCGTGCCGCGCGCAGCCGCGCCGCACTCTCTCGCCCACTGCTCTAGCTGCAGCAGTGTCGGGGAGGACCTCCCCGACACACCTCTCCGACTCGTGCACGCGCCGACCGGCCGTGAGCTCTCCGGCAAGCTCCCACGTAAGCTCGTAAGCCTGGTCTCCTCTCCTTCTCACTCTGCTCCTCCTCTCCGCCGCTTCGCTCGCTGCACTCGCTGCACTCACTCTTGCTAGAGGAAGGAGAAGGTGGCTGGAAGCGTGGTGGTGAACGAGGGAGAGGAGGGTGGTTTGAGTAGGCGCGGGGTAGGGTTTCGTCGGTGAGAGGTTAGAGAAGAAATGCGGCTGCGTACAGTCTACGCGCGGCACGTGTGCAGACTAGAGGACGTGCACAAAAAATTTTATTTGCAGACATCTAGGAAAGTGTCTAGATGTCTGACCCAAGTCCCAGACGTCTTAAAGGGCTTTAATAGCACAGATCTTAATAGAGTGCGTGGCACCGGAATAAAAAAGTATGTATACTAATCTGCCAGAAACGGTAACCATACCTGCCACCACTGAACCTGAAGCCCTGGTGTCTCAGTGTGTCAGGGCATTGATACGCCCCACAGTCCTCGGTGCAGATGAAGCAGCTACTCTCTTGGTCAGGCGAGCAGCCGCTGGCTTGTACCCTCATCGTGACTGCTATCCTTCCCCTGCGTGCCTAGTGACCACGACCACTAGCTCGGCCTCAAGCTCTCGGTGAGGGGAGCATCTGCTATGCTCCGACCCTAGATGGGCAGTCCCTCCCAATGTGGCCCGGCTGGCCACACTAGTAGGTCCTGAGAGGGGAACACAACATCAGCATGACCTCCTCCCTCAATAGGTCCTTGCTGGCAGCTTGGCAGGGGTCCGATGCTGGCAACTGCCCCTTGTCTGGGGCCCCTAAAGGCCACTAATGGCCCCGTAAAACGAGATGGCTCTCCTGCGGGTGTCGTGTGCCTCCTCTCCCGACGACCCTGAGAGTACTCTGGCTCGATAGGAAAGTGCAGGTATTTCGTTTGCAAAAAACGGACCCTAAACAGGTTAAAAATGTGCCTACCGTTCAAAGTCAGACGCCTGGGAATAATCAAAGACGTCTTAAAAGGTGTCATATCATACCCTGTGTCTCCTGCAATATCCTTAGATGTCCAAACCTTCTCTGCGACCGTCTGAAGACAGTTCTAGACGTCGAACAATGTCTTCGGTCGTTTGGAAGCACCTCCGGACGGTTGGTGATGTGATCAGACATCCAAAAGCACGTGGAAAAGCATCCCGCGCATCTTCACAAGGACCTTTACTTGCGTACGAAAGCTGCAGGTCCAAATCAGGCCAGACAAATCTCTGCGGTGAGGCCTGCATGGCCATAATCGCGCAAAAGCACGTACCTCAGCACTGCGCGCACCTTCAGACGTTCGACCCTAAACCCGGACGTCCTACTGCCGCCACGGTTGTCTGGTCGATTCTCCAAATGTCTAATACTGGAAAAAATCCCAGTATCATTACCTCCCCCACGAGCTGTCTCCTTCGAGAGGTCGCCCGCAAGAGCTTTCGCAGTCCCTCCCGCGGCTGCAGAGGGTCGGAAGACACCTCCCTAAGCTACCCCAAGTTCCACCGAGCCTCCACCGAAGCTCCACCGACCTTTGCCCCCCTCCTCCCACGCCCTCCTCCTTCCTCCCTCTCGCTCTCCCTCGCTCGCCCTCCACTCGCCTCACTGGAGATTTGAAGGTGGTGGCGGCTGGTGGTGTGAGGAGAAGAGGAAGGGAAAGAGGGGTATAAATAGGAGGGTGTAGGGTTTAGGGTTCGGGGGGGAGGAATGAGGAAGAGAGATAGAGGAACAGCCTTTACGCGCTGCCCGCACGCAGAGCGCAAAGCACAGTACGTAAATTCCATTTTCAGATGTCTAGGAACGGGTCCAGACGTCTGACTGAAACTCCAGACATCTTAAATGTATAAAAGTGTAATGGGACACTATAATAACATATATAGTTATGTAAGAGAAAATAACCAATAAAAACACAAGTCTGCAAGTAAGTCACAAAATAGAAGAGTTGAAGCATCCATGGTAATATTTGGACTAGCATTCACCATCACATTCAACCCCTTTCTCTTTCTCCAAGGAAGGCATGGGGCCTCTGCTGAGCTTCTCTTAGCTACTCCTCTCATTTGTTGTTCAGACCCCCTACTGCACACGACAAATTAAGGGTCTTCTCACCCTCCCTTCCTACTCATCATCCTCAGTTGACCTCCCCCTTCTCTTGTAAGAAGAGAGTT
This sequence comes from Thalassia testudinum, assembly GCA_037157565.1. Taxonomy (NCBI): domain Eukaryota; kingdom Viridiplantae; phylum Streptophyta; class Magnoliopsida; order Alismatales; family Hydrocharitaceae; genus Thalassia; species Thalassia testudinum. The sequence goes on from JAZHRO010000013.1 coordinate 22,674,051, forward strand.
CCACCACCCCTTCGTGGCTACAAGTTTCTACTCCTCCTCGGCTTCACTCTCGTCGTTGACATCAGGCTTTGGAGTGATGGTTAAGCTAGCACTACTAAAAAATGACAGATTAGCGACGATTGTTTAGCAACAGATTAAAAATCGTCACCAATAATAACTTTAGCAGCAATTCTATAGAAAACCATCTCTAGTAGTTGTTTTAGGTAGTCCTATTGGTGGAGAATCTAGTGATGGTTAGGGAATTGTTGCCAGAAACTTTGTGGCAATAGCTTAAGAGGAACCACCAACGAAAACGAAGAAAGCCAAAAAAAAAACTTCAAACCCTTTGGGCAAGGGTTTAGCGTAAAATCGTCGCCAAAAGTGAATATGACATCTATGCTTCATAATTTCAACCCTTGCTCCCTTCATCCTTTCTAAGCCTCTCGACCCCTCCTTCCCCTCCGGCAATCGCCCACATGACCTCTGATGAGAACCTTATCATGAACCCTAACTAGCACAATCTAATCCAAATATGTGTGAAAAAGCTCCTACAAAACCCAAAGAGAGGCTTAACTCAGAGAATTCTGAGTTAAAGAATAAAACAAATCATCAGGGGTAAAACTGCAATTTCACCAATGTAGTATGCAAACAGGGTAATTAAGGGTCCAAACATAGGTCAAACTAGCTTAATAAGAAGGGAAGTGGGTTGATATAATCTGAAAGTGGTTATAGCAACTTCTAGGAATTAAATGACATTCTGTAACCCTAAAACAAATCTACTTTAATTCACGAGGTTCGAGGTAGGATAAAAATCAACTAAACCCTCTAAAATTCATATAAAAATATTCCCTATGATTTAGAACCTTCAATTTGGCCTTTGCAACCTATTTTGACCTACAGTGAGAACTATACCCAATTAATGACTTAATTTGGGATTTTACGTAAATTAACCAGTCAAACATGGTCCAACCTAAAATCAAATTTCACCATTAAAATCCTTACGTTCAAATTAATCTGGTATAAAAATTTGGGCCTAAGAAAAGACCATCTTGACCGACTTTAGAAATTGGTCCTCTTAATTTACTTTTTGACGCTTATCTTTTGAAACCCTTGAGTTCAGCCCCCTAACTTATCATCATTCTTTGCAGAACGGTCCTTCCTGCCATTTCTGCACAGCGCCATACCTCCGGCGACCTTGTGCAGAGGATGTCGCCGCGCAGGGTAGGGCGGCCGTCCTCTAGAACAGACGGGGGGTTCCCTGCGACGTCCTCTGTCGCAGGGACCCTCCCCTGCCCTCTGCCACCGACCATGCCTCTCGTGCAAACACACGAAAGACATGGGTGTCCTTTTCGACCACTCTCCGGTGAGGCAGGCACGTCGCCTCCTCGATCCCCTCTCCGCGCCAAGGCTTTATAAGGAGCGGCATGTCCTGACGACTCCTTCAAGCTTCCTCTCGCGGAGAAAAACCCTACTTTTCATCCCTTCCCTCGCCGGTCAGAGCGCTCGAGCTTCCAGCGATCTTCTCCTCCTCCTCCTCGTCGCTCTGCTGCCCTACCTGCAGTAGAGTTTACTCTGCCCTGTCGTTCACGCCATGCCGTACCAGCTGGCGCCCTCTGACCGCCTCCTCGTCGCCGATAACCTCCTCCAGGGCACCTTCGTCCTCAGCTCTGGTAGGCATGAGCCGGACGCTTCCCTCTCCCCCTTCGTCGATTAAGTAGGTAAAAATCTTCCTCTCTCTCTCCCTTACGTTTTCCCCTTATTGATTGACTCTTTTTACCCACCGACCGCCACTCACCGCCCAACCACCCCCCCGAACTGACCCATTTTCGCGCACACAGTCTGACCTAGGTCCATCTCCACAGGCGCTCTCGCACCTTGCCGACCCCCGCACTGCCTTCGCCACACTCCGGCGATGCTTCCCATATTATTTGATGTGGCCGAGAGGCCGTCCTTGTGTTTTCAGGTTAGCGCCTCCTCGCCGCCATTGAAGAGCTGCTGAAGCTCCTTCGCTTGTAGCTCCAGGCCATCTCCTGCCCAAGCTCGCCTCCTAGGCTGCGCAAACTGACTCCGCAAAGGCGCCCAGGCTTGCGATTTGGGTCACGAACCTCGCAGCTGCCCCAATTGGCAGTGGCTTCCTCAGCCGCGGGTGCGCAATCTGGAGGTGGGACTTTAGTCCCACCTCGTAAGTGTGTGGCCGCGCGCCCACACTTAAATTCAAAACGTGTATCGGGCTGTTTGCCTTCGATACACAGGGGTCAGGTCCCTCACACGCACGCGGCACGCGCTCGCTCGCCCTCGCCCGCGCTTACGCCCCGCGGGTCTGGGCCGGATCCGACTACCCGACCGGCACTCCTCGCCCACCACCGCACTCCGGTGGACCTGGTCCTGGGCGCGCTACCTGATAACCCGACTCTGGGAGAGCATTCCTAAGAGAGATTCAGAGAGAAAGAGAGACGAAGGGAAGGGGTAGGGGAAGGCTTTGCACTGATGGGCGTGTATCCGCGCAGGGAAGAAAGAAAGAAGAAGAAAGGAGGAGCGGCCGAAGCCTTAGCTGCACTAAGTAGCAAAAGAAGAAGAAAGGAAGGTTAGGATCTGAAGAAGAAGGAAGGAAAGGAACTGTAGCAAGCGCGCAGATATGCCGTCTGAGCACCGCATCAGACGTCGGAAGGGCGACAGCCAAAAGAAGAAGAAAAGAGGAAGGAAGGTCAGCGGCCAGAGCAGAAAGAAGAGGAAAAGAAAAGAAGCAGAAGCGGAGAAGAAGAAGAAAAGAGAAAGCGGAAAGAAGACACAGTCGCATTGAAGGAAAAAAGAAGAAGAAGAAAGAAGAAGGCAGGCTGAGAAAGAGAAGAGAAAGAAGAAGATCACCACAGCCACAGGTTAAAAAAGAAAGAAGAAGAAGAAGAAGAAGCAGAGCAGGAGAAGGAAAAGAAGAAGAAGAGAGGAATGACCAAAGCAGAAGAAGAAGAAAAAGAGAAGAGGAAGAGAGAAGAAGAAGAAGCCAACAAAAGAGAACTTTTCTCTCTCCCTCCCTCTCTCTCTTATTATTTTTGTAACATGATTGCAAACATTTTTGCTTCTAGAATCATAGTTGCTCCTTGAGTTCGACCTCAGGAAAACTTGTTATTCCGAGTAAAAAAATTTTGTAGTAATCTGATAGCTGTTTTGTCATATACTACAACGAATATAAATAAACATAAAGGCAAAACACATGAGACCAGCATTACTATTCTTGGCGCCGTTGTCGGGGAGCAACGGCTATTCTAGAAGCCATAAATTCTCTATTTCTAAGTTTCTACTAATCTCTTCTCTTTTTATGCAGGCACAGGAAATCTAGAGAACAACAAGCAGCCGCACAACAACAACATCGAGGATAGGTAATTTTCTATCCTCTCATTTTAACCCCTAAATTCTAAAGAGGAGGAAAAAGAAAGGACAAGCAATATAGGTATAACCTATCTTCCATAACTAGTAAATCATCAAAGTTGCATGTTTTCAATTTCAACCCACTATTCCTGCACACACTATTAAGGGTATTTAGGGCTAACACCTTCTTGCCTGAGCCCGAATAACCAAATCAAAAGGAAGCGAACTGAACCAAGTAAAGCCAACATAAGACTCAAAATTAGGGTTTTAGCGACACAGTTCTTAAGCAAGAATTGACAAATCCCAAAAGAAGTGTGCTTAAGCCATTGATTGAAAATACTTATTCAAAGAAACCCTTAGCAATTTGGCTTTTAAAAACACTTGAACCCTAAAAGACAAGACCTAATAAGCTCTCAAAGGAACAAGCAGGTGAAGTTGACCCCATGGGTCAACCAACCTTCAACTTAGGTAACTCTTTGCACTCAAAAGGCTAAAGTTCAAGTGAAAACCTAAGCACCTTGATCTTAATTAAAAGTGGTAGACTTAAGAGGTCAAGATCCTTATTCTGGTCTACAAGGAATCTCAGTGACAAGAGAGGTCTGGTGGGGGAAACGTTGTAACCCGTGAGGACGCTCTACCGTGTAGGGATCTTCGCGGGACTCACCCTCTCTGGCTGCCCAGGTAATTCTCAGGTGGACGATCTTTCAATCAAGGGGTCCATCTGCCTCGCACCTCTATAGTCACCCAACATTCTGGGTGTCTTGATTGGGTCTAGCACCTACTAAACTCATTTTCTCCATTAGTGTATGTTTGGTAAGAGGTCCTTGAAACCTCCTTTAGAAATTCACTCTTCTCGAGACCGAGCCTCAGTGCCATTGTTTGAGCAAACAACACTTCACATAGACCTCTCCTCCGACTCCGAACCCAACTCACCTTCTTCCACAATGGCTCAGCCTGTTAAGGAAGAGAACAATCTGGAGCACCAGCTGCAATGACTGAATGACCTCTTCCAGAACTTCATGCACCCACCGCAGCGTCCTATGATGCGGGACAATTATAACATGCTGCGGTGGCTATTGAGCCTCGAGTCAGAATCCCGACTGGAGGACCTGGTTCTGAATTAAAGCCCAATATGATTCATGCCATACCTAAATTTCATGGGCTTAATTCTGAAGATCCCTTCCAGCACATAAAACAGCTAAAGCATCTGGCCTAGACTTTTGTGTCAGATGCACAAAATCAGGATATTCTCCTCATGAAGATGTTTTCCTTCTCCCTTATGGATAAGGCCGCTAATTGATACCAAATACAGACCCGGTCGATCAACAATTGGGAGGAACTTCAGTCCGAGCTCTTGAAGAAGTTCTTTTCCGTTGGTTGGACCAATGTCTTGCTGTAACGACCAGATTCCCGAGTCCCTACGAGACACGAGAACCCGGCCGACTCGACTAATCCCAAGACTTAGTCGTCCAACAAGGAAGTAACCAAAAGAGCAGTAAAATAAACCACATTCAACATGAAATATAACTAGCAGTAATAAAATACAGCAGTAAGAAAAAGAACTACTACAGCATGTACCACCACAACAGTAGAACAACATTTATAACATAAAAAGCACTACAAATAAAGAAAAGTGCGGGAGTAACAAAAACTACTCACTACAGTGGAACAAAAAGGGCACAAAAGGACAGTGGTAACTCTACTGGACCCTACTCGGCCCAGCGTCCTCTGTAGCCGCTGACCCTGGCTACTCAACACAGGTCCTGAAAAGTAACGAGTGTAACACGTCAGCGAAACACTGAGTAGAGTGGCAGCTAAAACTAAAGAAGCAGTAAAGTGTACAGTAGCTGTTTTATTTTCTTTCTTCCTTTATTTACGTCTTTCTATTATTTCACAATTTATCTATTTCTCAATCCTTCACTTGATCTCGAACGTTCCTCATGGGAACGATCTTGATTGCAGTCTTTTCCGAACAGTAGAAGTAACAAGTGGTGCTCTCCTAGCCGAGAGAGTCCCCCGTGGTGATTCTACTCTCAGTCAACCACCCCAAGGTCACTGACAGACGTAACGGTGACTACGGTACGCGCGGTAAACGCATGGGTAGCTAACCCGCACTGGCACGCGGTCAGTCGTTTCCGTTAACGGGTGCGCCCAAGGCATAGCACGGAACCAGTATAGGGCAGAGCCCTCTCAGTAGCAGGGGTCCAACCCCTCCACAGTAACCAAACAGGAGCCTTGCCCCTCCACAGTCCGCGCACCCTCACCTGACTACCTTGGTTTGCCCAGCGGGCCTAGCAAGTCGGTGTAGGTGAGCCAGCAGAACCCCGGGGCCCGTGGGGTAGCTAGTACTCGCCCTACACTAGCAGCTCTCCTCGGTGCTGTGTACACGAGGGCCAACAAGTCGGTACAAAGTGGCCAGACCTAACCCCGGGTCCTTGGGGCGGGTGGCTCCGCTCTACACTAAGCAGGTAACAGGTGCTTCCCCTGGTACTACGTACCCAAGAGACAATGCACCTCCACATCTTTCCTTCTCAGTTCCATTTCATTCTCTTTCCAGGAGTTTTACTTCTCATTCCCCGTAGGGTTCCAGCTCTTTTAACTCAGCACATTCAAGTTTCACCTTTCCAGTTTCACGTTCATATAACCCATATTCTCAATCATGTTCATTTATTCATAACAGGTAGCTGTTAAACCAATTTACAGGCAGCTATTATGTCCCTTCCAAGACTGCAATATGTATATTCATTTCGCTAGTTTTCCAGTCCTAGGATTCATGCCGTACCCTAGGATCTATCATTCAATCTAGTTTTCCAGCCCTAGGATTCATACAATACCCTAGGATCTATCATTCAATCTAGTTTCTCATTCCTAGGATTCATGCAATGCCCTAGGTTCTATTAATTGTTCCATAATTGTAACAAATTATGTTAGTAATTTCTAAAGCCACTCTACCAGCTACAACGGAAGTACTGGGGGCGTGGTCGGAAATCCCGCGCGCCTCCGAAATCCCCAAGACTGAAATGGAACGGGGTCCTATCACAAGGATCAAACATAAGGAGTTTCTCAGAATAGTATATAATTACTGTAAACAGGTAGAGGATTTTATTCCGAAAGGAACGCAACTCGAAAAGAGGAAAACGGACTCCGAACGGACTCTAAACGGGTCGAAAACGACGAAACAGTCCAAAATCAGACGTCTGGAACATCTTCCAGACGTCTTAAAATGTGGATCAGAGGATACCTTTGTTCTGCGTAGTCTCTCAGACATCCAGAATCCTGCGGAGGCGTCTGGCCTAGTTCCCAGACGTCCGATGGTCACCCAGGACGTCTGGAAGTCGTTCCAGTCGTCTGGCACTGCGTCCAGACGTCTGATTCGCGTTGGATGCGAATCTCACAAGCCTGCACGTACCCACTCCTCGCTCTCAGTACAACGGTCGCAGAAAAGGACGAAGGACGAAAATAACTTACTTGCCAGACGTCTGGACAGTCCTCCAAACGTCTTCCCCGTCGTCTGGTTGGAATCCCAGATGTCTGATTCTGGAAAGACTTCCAGAATCAGAACTCGACTAGCTCTCCGCCCGCGACGCACGGCCGCGCCACGCCTCGTCCGCCTGCTGCTCGAGCTGTAGCAGCCCTCCCGTGCCACTCCGCGCCCGCTGCTCCCCCGCCGGCCGGCTCCAGCTGCCCCGGCAAGCTCGAGCCCTCACCGCTGAGCGTCTCCTCCCTCGCGCAACGCCTCCTCCCGCACACCCGCCGCGGCTGCCGCTGCCGCCGCTCGCTCACTCTCCCACTGGCTGGAAGAAGAAGGAGAAGGGAGCGGAGGAGATGAGAGTGAGGGAGAGGACGAGGGACCTTTTAAAGCCGCGCGGGGAGAGAGAGAGAAAGGGGGCAGCGCTGCGCCTGCGGAGGAGAGAGGGGAAGAAGGCGACGCAAGTCTGCGGGCGTGCAGACGAAATCGCGCGTGCCGCAGAAAACGAATCCCAGACATCTGGAAGGGGTTCCAGACATCTGGTTAGACGTCTGGGCCACCTCCCAGGCGTCTTAAAAGACGTCTTGAGGCCACGTTCGTAACACTTGCACCATCAGATTACCCACTTCACGCAGTAAACGGGAGAACCTCTCCATGAGGTATGGGATCTCTTTCAGGATCTCATGAGAAAGTGCCCCCATCACGGAGTTCCTTAATGGGAACAAGTCCAGTCTTTTTACCTGGGACTCCATGAAGATATTAGGCTTTTCGTCAATGCAACTTGCGGAGGGAATATCATGGGTCAGCATGACGACACCGTGTGGGAGATTCTCGAAAATATGTGCAAGAACTCCATCAATAATGACTCCACGGGAACATTCAAAACAGTATAGAAAACCTTCTATCAAGTAGAGGAAATCATAAGGAACACATCGGTATCTTATTTGCGTAAAATGGACCTCAAACGGACCCTAAACTGGTCAAAAATAGGGTTTCTGACTTAAATCAGATGTCTAGAACAACTTCCAGATGTCTTAAAAGTGTCCAGTATCATACGTCAAGCTCTGTGCCAATCCTCAAACATCCAAGAACTCTTCTTGACCATCTGGACCAAGCTCCAGACGTCCGACCACCTCTCCGGACATCTAGAAGTGCTTCCAGTTGTCTGGTAAGCTCCCCAGACGTCTGAAATGCGTGGGAGGGCGTGTCCCCCGCCTTCCCAAAGCAATGCATGAAATCCACCAAATCTTCTAAAAAGGGGCATGCAAAGTGTTCCTGCGGAGCGGCCTGCATGGCCGTATCCGCAAAGGGAACATACCTTCGCGAAACTCTCACCTTAGCCATCTAGAACCACCTCCAGATGTCCGCACCATCATCTGGGAAAAATCCAGAACCAGAACCTGCTTCCACTATCGAGCACCACGTGTTGCCACGCCTCGCCCCTCCTCGCCTGCAGCTCCAGCTGCAGCAGTGTCGGGGAGGACTCCCCCGACACACTCCTCCTCCTCGCTCACACGCTGCTCCGGCCATGAACTCACTGGTGAGCTCGCGAGGTCATTCTCCTCATCTCCTCACGCCACTCCTCCTCATCGCCGCTCTCACGCACTCGCTCGTGCTGGCTCTGTCGCTGGAGTGGAGAAGAAGAGGGGAAGGTGGCTGGTGTGAGGAGAACGAGAGTGGGGAAGGGGTTTTATAAGGTCGGGGGTTTAGGGTTTGCTGGAGGTGGGGAGAGAGAGAGAAGAACGAGAAGAAAAATGAGAGTTTTGACTGCACGCAGCCTACGTGTAGACGCGAGCTCGTACTCAAAATTTTTGATTTTTAGATGTCTGGAAAGGTGTCCAGACGTCTGACCCACAGTCCAGACGTCTTAAAAGGCTCAAACAGCACATGTCTTAACACCCATTACGACTCCAACCCCTACGTACACCCACCACTCGTTTGACTTCTGATCACCTCATCGGTGCTCCTCCTATTTCAAGTAGGTCCTCTACCCCCACCTCCTCCTCCTCCTTTGTTGCTCCCTCCCCCTTTGCCTACCCTCCCCACCCCCTCCTCTTTCCCCTCATCCTTTGCTCGCCCCACCACCACCACTACCATGCATGCATTCCAGCACTATCGTCATTATTGTCTCCTACCTCTATCCCAATCCTTTCTCAGCTGCCCTTGCCGCCTCCCCACCCTGCCGCCTTATCTCGTGTTAAGACCCGTGCCATCAAGGTTCTTTAAGACATCTGAGACTAGGGCCAGATGTCTGGACACCCTTCCAGACATCTGGAAATTAATTTTTGCGTGCGTACGATCGCGAGTCTGCGTGCGTGCTGCGCGCAGACTGAGCCCCAGCCGCCTTCTTCTCTTCCTTCTTCCCTCGCAGACCCGCAGAACTTTTCCCCCTTACACCTACTGAAACGGTGGGCGACAACTATGACTAGTTTTTGCTATAGCATTGTAGCATAGCTAGTTATTGCCATCATTTCAAATATATATATTTTTTTACTCGAGAATAACAATTCTCCCGAGGTCGAACTCAGGGAGCAAGTCGTATTCTAGAGATATACATGTTCTATTACAAAAATAAAGAGAGAGAAAGAGAGAGAGAGAGATGAAAGTTTGGCTTCTTCTTCTTCTCTTCTTGCTTCCTCTGTCTTCTCTCCTCTTTGGCTTTTGTTCTTCCTGTTCTTCTTCTTCTTCTTTTCTTGCTTCTCGCTTCTCTTCTTCTTCTGCTTTCTGTTTCTTCACTTGGCTGCTCCTCCTCTCTTCTTTTTCTTCAGATCTTCTTCGTCTTCACCTGTCTTCAGGACGTCGTCTGATTTTCCAATCAGACGAGTTAACCCGCGGATGCTACAGTGTCGCTTCAGTTCTTCTTCTTCCGCAGTCCTTCTTCTTCTTCACCTGTGCCTGCACGCTCAAGAGTTCAGCATCAAAGGGTAAAAACCTACTCTACCCTCCCCCCCCGCGTCTCTCTCTCTCAGTATTCACTCTTCAGAAGGCTCTCCCAGAGCAACCGGGTAATCGGGTACGAGTCGTGCCCGGGTCCAGGCCCACCGGCGTGCGGTGGTGGGCGAGGAGTGTCGGTCAAGTCGGGTCGGGTCAGCCGGATCCGCGTGATCAGCTCGCGGACGGGCCGGGTGAAGCGGTGTGAGAGGGACCTCACCCCGTGTGCTGAGGCGTTAATCCTACAACACTTTTTCAACTTATATCGGCGCGCCTCTTCGAAGCCTTCCGAGGTGGGACTAAATGTCCCACCCCAATGTGAGCGCCTGCGCAGAGGAAGCAGGGGCAGCCGAACTTCGCGCGAGGGCTTCGGGCGAGGGCTTCGCCCGAACTGCAGCTTGACACTTCGCGAAGCTACCCCGCGAAACCTGGGAGTCTGACCTGGGCGTGGTGTGCCTGGAGCAGCAGGTCGAAGGAGCTTCGCTGCTCAGCAATGGCGATGGTGGGAGCAACACCTGTTCACAGAAGCATGGCCTCTCGGCCTAATTAGATATGTGGAGAACCTTCGCCGTGGCACGGCGAAGGTGGTCGGAGGGTCTGCAGTGGGTGTGGTGGAGGAAAAGGGTCGCCCTAGGTCAAACTGCCGGCGGAGAAGTGGGTGTGTTCGGTGGATCTGCAGAGGGCGTTTGGTGGGAAGTGGAAGGGCGGAAGAGGATCAGGGTGAGGAGGCGGAGGTTATGCACAGGTCGGCGACCCATGTGGGGTGCTGGAGCGATGGGAGCGGTTCGCCGGAGTTTGGCCGGAGGTGGAGAAGGTGAGGGTGATCGGTGGGAAATCTGTGGCGACAGTAAGGGCTTTCAGTATGGAAAAGGAAGAGGGGAAGAAGAGCAGAAGTTTTACCTACTAAGCTGGATGAGGAGGGGTTGGCGTAGGCGACAGTCGTATCGACTGTCGTCGGGGAAGAAATTGCCCAGAGGAAGGGGCGGCGGCGAGGAGAGGGCCGGAGGGGCGCCAGCTGGGTGTGGCGTGACGCGGAAAGATTGAGGGAAGGTAACCCTGCTGCTGGTAGTGCGGCAGGGCGACGAGGAGGAGGAGGAGAGGCCGCCGGAGCAAGGGGGCGTTTGTCGGAGTGGGAAGGGAGGAATTGAGGGGATGTCTCCGTCAGATCCGAGCTGGGAAGAACGGCGGAGCGACGGGGGTATTTATAGGGGCAGAATCAGAGAGGAGGGCGGAGGGAGACGACGTGTCTCCCTCGCCGGAGGACGCCGGAGGAAGGAGACCCATACAGTCCGTGCGTTCGCACGGGCGGTATGGGCGGTCGCAGCACTCAGGGGGTGTCCCTGCGGTGGCTGACGACGCAGGGTACCCCCCATTGACTTGCCAGGGCCCCTCCCTCACCCTGCGTGGCGCCATGCTCCACGCAAGGTCGCCGGAGCATGGCGCTGCTCAGGTTTTGCAGTAGGGACCTAAACGCAAAGAATGAAGGAGAGTTAGGGGCCAACATGTGAGGGTTCAAAAGTTGAGGGCCAAAAAGTAAATATATGAGGACCAAAGTGTAAAGTTGGTCAAGAAGGTTTCTTCTTAGGCTCAAGTTTTTATACATGACTAATTAGGACCTAAGGATTCTGATGGTAAATTTTATTTCTAGATTAAACCTTGTTTGACCTGTCAATTTACGTAAAAACCTAAATTAAGTTGTTAATTGGGCATGGTTCTCAATGTAGGTCAAAATGGGTTCCTAAGGCCAAATTGAAAGTCCTAAACCCTAGAGATTATTTTTATATGAATTTTAGAGGATTTATTTGATTTTTACCTTACCTCGAACCACGTGAATTGAAGTGGGTTTGTTTTTAGGGTTACAGGATGTCATTTAATTCCTTGGAGTTGCTGTAGCCCTTATTGAGTCATTTCATCTCACTTTTCTTCTTATTAGATTGTTTTGACCTATGTTTGGATCCTGAGTTACCCTATTTTCAGATCGGATTGGTGAAATTGCATTTTTACCCCTTAGTTTCTATTTTCTTTGCAAACTCAGAATCTCTCTGAGCCAAGCCTTTCTAGAGTTATGTAGGAGCTTTTTCTTGCATATCAGGGTTAAATGGTGCTAGTTTAACGTTTGTGACGAGGTTCTCATCACACCCCCATGCCTAGCTTTTGCTAGTCCCTTAGCAAAAACTTAAGGTTTTAACCTTTGTTCTAGACCATGATATTCTTAACAACTTCAGGTAAGTGCCTTTTCTTTTGAACCTAGATTAGGTTAGAATGATGACCATAGGCTTAAAAGGTACTCTAGTACCAATCAAGATCCAAATCTGTCTAGCCTCAGCCTCAGTCTTTAGCAAAGGTTTTTAAGACCCACAAGAACTAACTTAAGGCTTATTGTACTTTGTAGTTAAAGCACCCGTGCTTGAAATGATTTTAGCCCTGGTTCAGTTCGTAGTGCGTTTTATAAGAGAGAGATAGAAAGTTTTTCTGTTTGGAGAGTTTTCTCTCTCTTTTTTCTTTTTAGTTCTAGCCTAGGATTGGCTTTTCAACACTGTCTATATCAGATTCATTGCTCCCATCATCAATCCTCAAGGGATCCTGACGATCGATGCTTCGAGATAGCACCGCCCATGGCAACCCCAAGAACCCTGGCTATTGAGATTTCGAGATAATCCCATCCATGGTGTTCTGTGGCCGCGTTCAGACCTTGGCAGTTGACACTTCGTGATAATGCCATCCATAGAATCTGAACCAGCAGGGTGCTTACATGCCCCCAGTAGGATATGTGAATATCCTAAGAGACAAGCACCGAGGAGATGATATTTTGTTACGCATCTTTGAGGGGATTTCCCGCCTCTCTGCGCTGGGAACTCGTCCAAATCAACTTGTGTTGATCGGCCGCTCCTATTCTAGGTGTACTTTTTAGAATGACACTTCTGCGTGATTTTGATTTTTTTATGCTTACTGAACCAGGCAGTGTGTGGGGTTGGGGTGCTTAGGTTACTGAGTCCCGTAAACCAGAAGTTAGTTAGCGAGGTCAAATACTCCCTAAGCCTTGGACCTAGTACTTAAGCTTTTCATTTTCCTCAACCTCTTGAGGATTGTCTAGATCTTAATGGGTACTAAGAGCCTATCAAGAATGCCTAAGGTTTGCGTTCTTACTAATCTTATTGTGCAATTTTCAAAATTTTTTTTTTTATGAATGAGGTCTAGAACTTAAGTCAATTCCTTAGTTCCTTACTAATGACTATCACTTTTTCTTTCATATTTGTGCTCCTTTTATCCTTTTGTTTCTTTTCTCCTCCCACATCCCAAAATTTCCTTTCTCCTCTTATTCTCTTATTTTTCGAAAAATTTTTAATTTTTATGGTGTTTTTGGCATATGTGAATTTTTTGTTTGAAACCTTTTCTTACACGTTTTGCACTTTCATACCCCCCATGCCTAAAGTTTGCAATGTCCTCATTGTGATTTTTAGGAGTTTTTATTTACTTAGTTCATTCCTTAAGACAGTTGTTTTTGTGAGTGAATGGGTCGGGATGAATTTTGCAGACGATTTTTAATTTCAGATGCAAGCATCTGAGGTGGAGTCGGCTGTCTTGAAGTGCACAATGGTGTCAGAAAAAGGTTTTAGCTCTTCAAGAAATGACAGCCTGCCTCCCGTTAAGCGCTGAGTTTTACGCCATCGGCCGGGCGCAGTAAGCTCAAGGGGAATGGAGGATGAGGGATGATTCAGCCGAATCAGTAGAAGTCACATCAATGAACGGTTTGAGTCTCTGATCGTTCACGATGAAAGGTTTGGAATCATGGCTGAGTGAACTAATTTCAATCGCTCCATTTCCAAAAACCTTTCGGACTAAATACGGTCCGACCCACTTGGACCTCAGTTTCCCCGGGAAAAGTTTGAGTCGGGCATCAAAGAGTAGGACCTTTTGACCAGGATTAAAGATCTTTCTCGAGATGTGCTTGTCGTGGAAGGCCTTAACCCGCTCCTTGTAGATTCGTGAGTTCTCGTACGCGTCTAGGCGTAATTCATCGATCTCGCTGATTTGGAGTTTTCTGTGGGTTCCAGCCTTGGAAAGATCTAGATTACAATTCCGTACTGCCCAATAGGCTTTATGATCCAGTTCTACGGGAAGGTGACATGCCTTTCCGTACACCACTCTAAAGGGAGACATGCCCAATTGGGTCTTGTGGGCGGTCCTATAGGCCCACAATGCTTCCGGAAGTCGGGACGACCAGTCCTTCCTGTTAGGCCGAACGGTGACTTGCAGGATTTTCTTGATCTCCCGATTTGATAACTCAGCTAGACCATTTCTTTAGGGGTGGTAAGGAGTAGAGATTCGGTGAGACACCCCAAATTTGGCCATCAGTGACCTAAACTGAGCATTTGTAAAATGGGTCCCCCCATCAGAGATTATAGCACGGGGAATCACAAACCTTGAGAAAATGTTTTGATGTATGAACTTAAGAACAATCTTGTGATTGCAGGTTCGGGTCGGTATGGCTTCGATCCATTTGGACACGTAGTCCACCGCAAGCAGAATGTACTCGAAACCATCCGAAACAGGAAAGGGGCCCATAAAATCAATCCCCCATACATCGAAGATTTCGCATACGAGAATCGGCTGCAAAGGCATGATGTCGCGATGGTTCATGTTGCCCAAAGTCTGGAAACGACTGCATGCCTTGCAGAGACTGTATGCGTCCTTGAAAAGTGTAGGCCAGTAGAAGCCAAACTGGAGGACTTTGGATGCGGTTTTATGCCCTGAGAAATGGCCACCGCATGCCTGGTCATGGCAGAAAGATAAGATATTGCTGATTTCCACTTCCGGGACGCATCTCCGAATAATTTGATCAGCACCTATGCGGAAAAGGTACGGGTCTTCCCAAATGTAATACTTGGAATCAGAGCGCAATTTGTCTTTCATGGCCTTCGGCCAATCAGACGGTGTTTGATGAGATGCCAAGTAGTTTACTATATCAGCAAACCATGGAAGTTTAGTACCAACAGAAAGCAGGTGCTCATCAGGAAAATGTTCCGTGATGGGTCCGGAAGGGTCGATGATCTCAGAAGGAAGACGGGACAGATGGTCGGCTACCACATTCTGCCTTCCCGCCTTGTCGCGAGTCTCAAGATTGAATTCTTGCAACAGCAAGATCCAACAGATTAGTCGGGGCTATTGGTGCTAGAGCACCACGATCATTTGTTTTGATGATAACAAAACACGTGTTATTTAACATTTGCAATTTGAGTCCTAGATTTCAGGTCAATTGCAAATGTGGACGTGTTTAGACGGAGTTCAAGCTCGCATCCAGGACGGATTGGAGGAGCTTGACGGAAAACAGAGGAGGTTCGCGTGGAGCGAAAAATTGGAAATGGAAGACAAGAAGAATAAGATAGATTCTTTTTTATCCTTTCATGTATCTCTTGTATTTATTTTCTTGCTCTTTTTGATTCCTTAGAACATTATGTTAAAGAGCCTCAAAGTATCCTAAAAGTAGTCCTAGGAACACCTGCACAACCCTAGGATACTTAGGTTTTCTGTAGAATACTTAGAAAACCAATATAGGGCTCAAACAGCATTTCCAGACGTCTAATCCCAAAATCAGACGTCTGATAAAGTATTTTAAGACGTCTGACTGTTGTTTCAGACGTCTGATAACTGTTAGGCTGGACATAGTTAGTTCTGTCTGATGAAATCAGACGTCCAGACCTTAGACCAGACGTCTTAGGAGACGTCTGATGACTTTGCCAGACGTCCAGTTAGTGGACCGTTGGCTGGCTTAGAAGACACTCAAGAATATGACCATTAGAGCCTTATCAGACGTACATAGGACTTTACAGACGTCTGATAAATGACCGTTTTGCCTCGGCTGACCCAAAATCTCTTCTCAGAGATTTTCTAGCCGTTGCAACGTTTGGAAATCAATTCCCACAGTAAAAGTAGGTTTCCAGACGTCCAGACATAGTGCCAGACGTCCTGTATGTCGTCTGATGGACTTGCACAAAAACCCTGTTTAGATCTGATTCAAGTCAGGGAGAAACCCGCACAGAATCAGACGTCTGACCTTGGAATCAGACGTCTTAAAGTGGCCTTCCAGACGTCTGATGCCAGAGTTAGACGTCTGATGACCCTGTCAAATGCAATCATTGTCCTGATTTCGGCCTGATTCTCTTGGGCTTTGCACCCAACGGCTATGGAAGCTTTTCCAAGCCTTCCAAAGCCTTCCTAAGGCCTCTATAAATAGAGGGGAACCTTTGTAACACAAATACACAACAAGAGACACTTAGAAAAACACTTGGATACACTTAGACACACAAGATATACACCTAGAGAGACCAAGATACACTAATATCAAGTATTTCCACTCTCTTGTGTCCAAGAAGCACTTGCTCTCTAAGCTCAAGCTCCATCATCTTGAGAGCATCATTCCCGTTGCACACCCGCTCTCCCGGCGTTGATAACGAGAGCGACGTAGCACCGTCGCGTGGCACACGCACCGCGTCATCGTCGACGCACTCCTTGCAAAGGGGAGTTTCCTATTTCCTATAGAAGTTAGGTTTAATTTTGTTGGCTCTACAGGACTGTTGTTTTACTTTATCTTTGTATTTTGGTTGGGTATTCGCTTTGCGAATTCCCGTCTCCCTCGTGGGACAAAATCCTTCTCGTGGAGAGAAGGGGTTGAGGAACGCTACCCTCGTACTTGTAGCGTGGTTGTATTGAGGTTGAATCACCCTCGTTCAAAGTGATTCGGTTAGTGGATTTGATCAACTAGGTTGATCGGAAAATCCTAACTCGAGAGGGTTAGGTGGTGGTTTTCACCCAGTTTGGGTTTCCACCTAAAAATCTTTGTGTACATTGTGCGATTGCTTATTTTTGTGAGATTGCTTTATATTTTTATTTCCGCAATTTTATTACGTCACCCCTCCTGGTAGGGACGAACCTTCAGGGGCTTCGCGTCCTTCTTGGCAAGGAGATGCCTTACAGTCGTGTGACCCGGGTAAACGATGACATGGGAACCCAGAAGATATGATCGGGATTTTTCAAGGGCAAATACTACGGCTAGTAGCTCTTTTTCCGTAACTGTATAGTTACGCTGAGCCTCGTCAAGTGTCTTACTAGTGTAGTAGATGACCACGGTTTCCCGTCAGCTTTCTGCCTAGGACTGCTCCCACAGCGAAATCAGATGCATCACACATGATCTCAAAGGGTTGAGACCAATCAGGGGATTGTAGGATAGGTGCCTGGGTGACTCGGTCACGTAGGTTTTCAAAGGCTAGTGTGCATTCCTTGGAGATTTCAAAGGGTACATCCTTAGAGAGAAGAGAAGTCAAGGGGCGTGCGATTTTCGAGAAATCTGGAATGAAACGGCGGTAAAAACCGACGTCTCCTAAAAAGGAACGAATGTCCATGATCGAGCTAGGTACAGGAAGGCGAGAAATCAGATCAACCTTAACTCGATCCACCTGGATGCCTTTTTCTGAAATTAGATGTCCCAGGACAATTCCCTCAGGCACCATGAAATGGCTCTTTTCCCAGGAAAGAACCAAGTTCACCTCAATGCATCGCCTGAGTATCTGGATCAAGTGTTGGAGGCAATCATCAAAAGATTCTCCAAAGACTGAAAAGTCATCCATGAAGACTTCCAGGAAATCACCTACCATATCTGAGAATATGGCAAGCATGCACCACTGAAAGGTAGCAGGTGCATTGCAAAGATCGAAAGGCATCCTTCGGAAAGCGTACGTTCCGAAGGGGCAGGTGAATGTGGTCTTTTCTTGGTCCTCAGGATGGATTGCCACCTGTTTATAACCGGAGTACCCGTCAAGAAAGCAGAAGAACCTATTTCCCGCTAGTTTCTCGAGAATTTGATCCATGAAGGGTAGTGGGAAATGATCCTTCTTCGTGGAGGAATTGAGTCGGCGGTAATCTATACAGACTCTCCACGCATTGGCTAATCGGGTAGGAATGATTTCTCCGGTTTCAATCGTTATGGTGGTGAGTCCTGCCTTTTTAGGCACAACCTGAATTGGGCTCACCCAACGACTATCGGAGATCGGGTAGATGATCCCGGCATCTAACCACTTGATGATCTCCTTTTTCACGACCTCCTGCAGATTAGGGTTTAAACGTCTCTGCATTTCACGAGAAGGTCGTGCGCCCTCTTCTGAATAGATATGATGAGTACAATAAGAGGGGCTTATTCCAGTCAAATCATCGAGAGTCCACCCGATGGCTCTGCGATGTTGCTGGAGGACAGCAATCAGACAGGATTCCTGTTCGGGATTGAGGTTAGAATTGATAATCACAGGGAGGGTCTGATTGGAACCCAAAAAGATGTATTTCAAGTGAGCAGGAAGAGGCTTTAACTCGAGGATAGGATTATCAGCAGCAGCTGGTGGTTCAGTGTAGATGTGAGGTTCAAGGGTAGGAGTTACTGGGTTGTTTCTATCTGGATTCAACTCCTCCGTTTGCGGGTCAAGATCCTTCTGTGGTTGATGAGGCATAATCGAGTCATTCTGGAGGTGTGATTCATCAACCAAAATCCTAACGTCACAAATCTGTTCGATGACACCGCAATTAATTCCTTGTTGGGCCTTAAATATATCAATTTTTAAGGTTTGATCCCCAAATTTAAGCTCTATTTGGCCCTCCTCACAGCTGATGTTGGCTCTAGCAGTAGCCAAGAAAGGTCTCCTTAGAATGATTGGTGTATCCCTATGGTTTTTAGGCGCATCCATATCTAAGACTATAAAGTCCACTGGGAAATAGAAATCCCGCACTCTTACGATAACATCCTCGAGAATCCCTTTTGGTGACTTAATAGATCGATTTGCTAATTGTAATGTCACCTCGGTTGGTTTTAGCTCAGATTCTTCTAGGTGGTCAAGTAAGGATGTGGGAATCAGGTTTATGGATGCACCTAAGTCTAGCAAAGCTCTGTCAAATTGGGTGTCACCTATCTTGCAGGAATCAGGGGAGTACCAGGATCTTTTGCCTTGGGTGGGAGTTTACTGAGGATTACAGAGCTGGCTTGCTCTGACAGAACAATTGGGCTCCCATCCTTGGTTCGCGGCTTACGCTGGGGTGTACACACATTCTTTAAAAATCGTGCGTAAGCTGGTACATGGCGGATTGCATCCATCAAAGGGATGTTTATGTGGACCTGCTCAAAGAGCTTGACCAGGTCCTCCTCAAAAGCCACGGGTTTGGTAGTCTTCTTTCCCTTGGTCAAGGCCTCGGGAAACGGGATCTTGGGTGGTTCTTCTAGGATAGGTCCAGGTTGTGGATCTGGGATAGGGGTGGGGACGTCCTGGACTACTGTCCTAGGCTTGGGATCACTACCGGGCTTGGAGTGGTTCGGATGAGGTGGGTCTTGGGTTTCCTTACTGCTACGGGTTGTTACGGAATTAAGTCCTGCCTGGTTTTGGTTGGGATTGGGTAAGATAGCTTGCTGCTGGTAACTTGCAAAGGAAGTGGAGGCCTCTATCCCGTCGGGTGAAGGAACAGAGGGGGCCTGATAAATCATATGGGCATGGCCCGGGTTTGGGTTCATAACGCGCTGCTGGGTTGGCACAATATTATGATTAGGTAGAGGTTGGGAAGGAAGAGTACCTGGCTGGCGAGAGTTTACCAACTGGGTCAATTGGTTTCGGACCTCTGTAAGTTCGTCCTTATGTTGTTTTTGGATAGCCGCATTCGTTCTTTGAATGTCAGCCAGGGTCTGAAGGATAAGGGACATTTGATCTTGATTTGGCCCAGATGGGTAAGTAGGGTTGGGCCGAGGCTGAGGCGGCTGGTAAGGACGAGGAGGTTGTGGGCGGGGTTGGAAGGATGGTCTTTGGTTTTGGGAATTTCCCGCCCATTGAAGGTTAGGATGGTTTCGCCATACAGGATTATAGGTGTTGGAGAACGGGTCGTTCTGGATGGCGTTGAGGTCCTCGCAGGTGTGAGGAACCTCCAGAGGGTTAGAGAAAGAGGGAATGGAATTCCCCTGACAGGTGTAGAAGGAATCAGGAGGACCTCCGGGCAAAGATTCGGATGATGGGTCCATCCTAGGAGAAGATTGATGGAGAATGTTTTGCACAGTTTCCCTTGTGGAAGGAGGCTGTGCGAAAGGGTTATGCGCAGTGGTGGCTCGCTGCAGATGCTGAGTCAGCTCATCCACGTTCTTTTCGATAATCGAGACCTTGTCCAATCGACTGGCCATTAACTCCAAGTCGACTGATGCGGACAGGCCCTGCGTCTTGTGTGCTCCCCTGAGATTCGTCGCTGCGCGGGTATTCGTCCTGTCGAATAATCCCATGGAGTCATTGTTGATGGAGTTCTCGCAAATGTTTTCGAGAATCTCCCACACAGTGTCTTCATGTTGACCAATGATATTTTCTCCGCAGGTTGCATTGACGAAAAGACGGATGTCCTCACGGAGTCCCTGGTAAAAAGATTGGACCTGTTCCCATTTAGGAACTCCGTGATGGGGGCACTTTCTCATGAGATCCTGAAAACGATCCCATGCCTCATGGAGAGGTTCCCCTGTTTGTTGGGTGAAATGTGTAATCTGATGGCGCAAGGCGTTGGTCCGTCCAACAGGGAAGAACCTTTTCAAGAACTCGGACTGAAGTTCTTCCCAATTGTTGATCGGCCGGGTCTGAGTTTGATACCAATGGGCGGCCTTGTCCATAAGAGAAAAGGAGAACATCTTCATGAGAAGAATATCCCGATTTTGCGCGTCTGACCCAAAAATTTGGGACAGATGCTTCAGCTGTTTGATGTGCTGGAAGGGATCTTCAGAATTAAGCACATGGAATTTAGGTATAGCGTGAATCATATTGCGCTCTAATTCAGAGTCAGGTCCCTCAGTCGGGATTCTGACTCGAGGCTCGATGGCCACCGCAGCAGGATTATAATGGTCCCGCATCATGGGACGCTGCGGTGGGTGCACAAAGTTTTGGATGAGGTCGTTGAGTCGCTGGAGCTGGTGCTCCAGATTGTTTTCTTCCTCAACTGGCTGAGCCATGACAGAAGAAGAGTTTGATTCGGAATCGGAAGAGAGAATGATGCGGTTAGGTTGCTGCTCAAACACGGGAGTCAAGGCTGGGCCTTGACGAGAGTGAAATTTTAAAGGAGATCTTAAGGGTGGTCCTAAGGATCTCCTGCCGTTCATGCACTGTTGGAGTGGAAGAGGTTAGAAGGTGCCGGACCCAATCGAGACACCCAAAAATGTGTTGGGTGACTATAGAGGTGCGGGGCAGATGGACCTCTTGATCAGAAAGATCGTTCACCTGAGAATTACCTGGGCAGCCAGAGAGGGTGAGTCCCGCGAAGACCCCTACACGGTAGAGCGTCCCCACGGGTTACAGGATTTCCCCCACCCGACCTCTCTTGTCACTGCGGTTCCAGGTAGACCAGAATGGGGATCTTGACTTCTTAAGTCTACCAATTTTAGTTTAAGATCTGGGTGCTTAAAGTTACACTTGAACTCTTAGGTATTTTGAGTGAGAAAGTGACCTAATTTTAAGGTTGGTTGACCCAAGGGGTCAACTTTACCTCTTGTTCCTTTGAGAGCTTTTGGGTCCTTTCTTTTTTTTTTGGTTCAAGTGTTTAGAGAGCCAATTGTTTAGGGTTTCTCTGAATAAGTGTGTTCAATCAATGGTTTAGGCACACTTCTTTTGAATTTTCTCCATTCTTGATTTAAGTAGTGTGTCTCTAAAACCCTAATGTTGAATCTTATGTTGGCTCTACTTGGTCCAGTTAGTTCTTTGGTGGGTAATTAGGGCTCAAGCAAGAATGTGTTAGCCCCTAAATACCCTTAATAGTGTGCAGGAATAATGGGTTGAAAACATGCAACTTCTTATGATTTACTAAGTATAGAAGACAGGTTAGCCCTATATTGCTTGTTCTTCTCTTTTCTTCCTCTTTAGAGTTTAGGGGTTAATAGTGAGAGGAAAAAATTACCTGTCCTCGGAGTGGTTGTTGTGCGGTTGCTTGTCTTCTTGATTTCCTGTAGCTGCACAAAAGAGAGGAGATTATTAGAACAAAAAAAAACAGAAATGTCTACCTCTAGAATAGCCGTTGCTCCCCGGCAACGGCGCCAAAAATGAAACGGTGGGCGACAACTATGACTAGTTTTTGCTATAGCGTTGTAGTAAGCTAGTTATTGCCATCATTTCAAATATATATATTTTTTTACTCGAGAATAACAATTTTCCCGAGGTCGAACTCAGGGAGCAAGTCGTATTCTAGAGATATACATGTTCTATTACAAAAATAAAAAGAGAGAAAGGGAGAGAGAGAGAGATGAAAGTTTGGCTTCTTCTTCTTCTCTTCTTGCTTCCTCTGTCTTCTCTCCTCTTTGGCTTTTGTTCTTCCTGTTCTTCTTCTTCTTCTTTTCTTGCTTCTCGCTTCTCTTCTTCTTCTGCTTTCTATTTCTTCGCTTGGCTGCTCCTCCTCTCTTCTTTTTCTTCAGATCTTCTTCGTCTTCACCTGTCTTCAGGACGTCGTCTGATTTTCCAATCAAACGACTTAACCCGCGGATGCTACAGTGTCGCTTCAGTTCTTCTTCTTCCGCAGTCCTTCTTCTTCTTCACCTGTGCCTGCACGCTCAAGAGTTCAGCATCAAAGGGCAAAAACCTACTCTACCCTCCCCCCCCCCCCCCCGCGTCTCTCTCTCTCAGTATTCACTCTTCGGAAGGCTCTCCTAGAGCAACCGGGTAATTGGGCATGAGTCGCGCCTAGGTCCAGGCCCACCGGCGTGCGGTGGTGCGCGAGGAGTGTCAGTCAAGTCGGGTCGGGTCGGCCGGATCCGCGTGATTAGCTCGCAGACGGGCCGGGTGAAGCAGTATGAGAGGGACCTCACCCCGTGTGCTGAGGCGATAAGCCTACAGCACTTTTTCAACTTATATCGGCGCGCCTCTTCGAAGCCTTCCGAGGTGGGACTAAATGTCCCACCCCAATGTGAGCGCCTGCGCAGAGGAAGCAGCGGCAGCCGAACTTCGCGCGAGGGCTTCGGGCGAGGGCTTCGCCCGAACTGCAGCCTGACACTTCACGAAGCTACCCCGCGAAATCTGGGAGTCTGACCTGGGCGTGGTGTGCCTGGAGCAGCAGGTCGAAGGAGCTTCGCTGCTCAGCAATGGCGATGGTGGGAGCAACACCTGTTCACAGAAGCATGGCCTCTCGGCCTAATTAGATATGTGGAGAACCTTCGCCGTGGCACGGCGAAGGTGGTCGGAGGGTCTGCAGTGGGTGTGGTGGAGCAAAAGGGTCGCCCTAGGTCAAACTGCCGGCGGAGAAGTGGGTGTGTTCGGTGGATCTGCAGAGGGCGTTTGGTGGGAAGTGGAAGGGCGGAAGAGGATCAGGGTGAGGAGGCGGAGGTTATGCACAGGTCGGCGACCCATGTGGGGTGCTGGAGCGATGGGAGCGGTTCGCCGGAGTTTGGCCGGAGGTGGAGAAGGTGAGGGTGATCGGTGGGAAATCGGTGGCGACAGTAAGGGCTTTCAGTATGGAAAAGAAAGAGGGGAAGAAGAGGAGAAGTTTTACCTACTAAACTGGACGAGGAGAGGTTGGAGTAGGCGACAGTCGTATCGACATTCGTCGGGGAAGAAATTGCCCAGAGGAAGGGGCGGCGGCGAGGAGAGGGCCGGAGGGGCGCCAGCTGGGTGTGGCGTGACGCGGAAAGATCGAGGGAAGGTAACCCTGCTGCTGGTAGTGCGGCAGGGCGACGAGGAGGAGGAGGAGAGGCCGCCGGAGCAAGGGGGCGTCTGTCAGAGTGGGAAGGGAGGAATTGAGGGGGTGTCTTCGTCAGATCCGAGCTGGGAAGAACTGCAGAGCGACGGGGGTATTTATAGGGGCAGAATCAGAGAGGAGGGCGGAGGGAGACGACGTGTCTCCCTCACCGGAGGACGCCGGAAGAAGGAGACCCATACCGTCCGTGCGTTCGCACGGGCGGTATGGGCGGTCGCTGCACTCAGGGGGGTGTCCCTGCGGTGGCTGACGACACAGGGTACCCCCCATTGGCTTGCCAGGGCCCCTCCCTCACCTTGCGCGGCGCCAAGCTCTGCGCGATGTCGCCGGAGCATGGCGCTGCTCAGGTTTTGCAGGAGGGACCTAAATGCAAAGAACGAAGGAGAGTTAGGGGCCAAAATGTGAGGGTTCAAAAGTTGAGGGCCAAAAAGTAAATATATGAGGACCAAAGTGTAAAGTTGGTCAAGAAGGTTTCCTCTTAGGCCCAAGTTTTTATACATGACTAATTAGGACCTAAGGATTCTGATGGTGAATTTTATTTCTAGATTAAACCTTGTTTGACCTGTCAATTTACGGAAAAACCCAAATTAAGTTGTTAGTTGGGCATGGTTCTCAATGTAGGTCCAAATGGGTTCCTAAGGCCAAATTGAAAGTCCTAAACCCTAGAGATTATTTTTATATGAATTTTATAGGGTTTATTTATTTTTATCTTCCCTCGAATCACGTGAATTGAAGTGGATTTGTTTTTAGGCTTACAGGATGTCATTTAATTCCTTAGAGTTGCTGTAGCCCTTATTGAGTCATTTCATCCCACTTTTCTTCTTATTAGGTTGTTTTGACCAATGTTTGGACCCTGAGTTACCCTATTTTCAGATCGGATTGGTGAAATTACATTTTTACCCCTTAGTTTCTATTTTCTTTGCAAACTCAGAATCTCTCTGAGCCAAGCCTTTCTAGAGTTATGTAGGAGCTTTTTCTTGCATATCAGGGTTAAATGGTGCTAGTTTAAGGTTTGTGACGAGGTTCTCATCACCTACAAATATCCCCTTCCCTCTTCCTCGTTCGCCACCCCACATCCATCCATCCCCTCGTCTTCATTCAGTGAGGATGAGAGCGAGCAGCAACTGCGGCCGAGTGTAGCGGTGGAGAGGAGAAGAGCAGCGAGAGGGAAGAGAAGAGAGCATGCGTGCCGTGAGGGAGAGAGAGCTTGCCGGAGCAGCTTGAGGCCGGCTGGCGTGCGCAAGGCGGAGTGTGTGTCAGGGAGGTTTCCCCGACGCCGTTGCAGCAGAGCAGCGAGGTCGCGCGCAGCGGGGAGAAGAGGAAGGAGGTTATGATTCTGGGATTTTTCCCAGAATTAGACGTCTGGACCTACATCCCGACGACGTAGGCAACGTCTGGAGGGAGCTCCAGACGACTGAGAGGTGCGTATTTCCTCTTATGCTTCCTTTTGCGAATATGGCCATGCAGGCCGTTCCACCGAAGTTCTGTCTCATGCTGTGTTGAGAGATTTTGCGTACGCATGTAGGATTCGCTTCAGGAAGGCGCGGGACATGCCCTCCCACGCGGTTCAGATGTCTGGGCGAGGCACCAGACGGCGGAGAGCGTCTCCAGTCGTCCGGCGGGATAATCGGACGTCTGGAACTTGGTCCAGACGGTTCAGCAGGATCTCTGGACGTCTGAGGAGTAGCGCAGAGTGAGGTATGACCGGGACCCCTTTTTAAGACGCCTGAAAGATGTTCCAGACGTCTGATTTGTGTCAGAGTTGTCATTTTTTACCCGTTTACTGTTCGTTCGAGGTCCGATTTTCACGTTTAAGGTTCCATTTTTCTTCGTACAAGTTCCTTTACTTGTTTGAAATACTTTTATCCTGTTCTGAGTGATTTCTTGTGGCTGATCCTTGTGTTAGGTCCTCGTTCTGTTGCGGATTTGGGGGTTGCAGAGGCACATGGACCTGCCGATCACGCCCCCATTACTCCCGGTTTTGCGAGTAGGGTGGCTTCCCTTAGTTAATTACAAACTTAACAGCATGTCTGGAATAAATGATCGATCCTAGGGTATGGCATGAATCCTAGGATCAGAAACACTAGATTGAATGATAGATCCTAGGGTATGGCATGAATCCTAGGACTAGAAACACTGACACGATTGTATTGAATGCTTGAATTGCAGTCTTGGATGAGTAGATAGAATAATAATAATTGCCTGTAAATGGTAACAGCTGTTTGTGAAATGTAGAATACTATTGTTAGTAACTGCTACATGTAATTCCTATTGTTCGAAATTAAATACGAGCTGCCTGTATATAAATTGGAAAAGAAGGATTGAATATTAGAAACACGTGTTATATGAGAATAAACCTGAAATGATGAAACATAGTATGGCTTGGCCTGAGAAACAGGGCATGAACCCTACAGGGAATTAGGATTAGAGCTCCTAGAAATAAATAGAATGGAACTGGAAAAGTGAATGTGAAAGTGTGTTGTCTCTTGGGTATGTGGTACCAAGGGAAGCACATGTTTCCTCTTAGTGTAGAGCCGAGCCAGCGGCCCTAGGGTTGATACCCGGGGTTAGGTCTGGCCACTTTGTACCGACTTTTGGCTCTCACGTACACAGTACCGGGGAAAGCTACTAGTGTAGGGAGAGAGCTAGCCACCCTACGGGACCCGGGGTTCAGCTAGCCGTCCTACACCGACTTGTCAGGTCCACTGGGCAAACCAGGGTAGTCAGGCGAGGGTGTAGGGACTGTGGAGGGGCGAGACTCCTGTTTGATTACTGTGGAGGGGCTAGACCCTTGTTACTGAGAGGGCTCTGCCCTATGCTGGTTCCGTGCTATACTTGCGCGTCCGTTAACGGAAATGACTGACTGCGTGCCTGTGAGGGGTAGCTACCCGTACGTTTATCGCGCGCGCCGTAGTCACCGTTACGTCTGTCAACGACCTTGGGGTGGTTGACTGAGGGTAGGACCACCACGGGGGACTCTCCCAGCCAGGAGAACACCACGTGTTACTTCTGCTTTTCGGAAAAGAGTGCAATCAAGATCGTTTCCGCGAGGAACATTCAAGATCAAGAGAAAGACCTGAGAAATAAACCAAGAAGTAGTAAATAGATAAATAAATAAAGAAATTAAAAACAACAGCTACCTGCTCACTTTTACTATTTTTCTTAGCTAGCTGGTTGCCACTCTACTCAGCATTTCGCTGACGTGTCGTACTTACCACCTTTTTTAGGACCAGGTGTTGAGCAACCAGAGCCCACTGCTGCAGAGGGTGCTGGGCCTAGTAGAGCCCAGTAGTTGTACTTGTGTTGTACTCATTTTTGTAGTGGTGAGTATTTTGTTATACTTTTGTACTCTCTTATTGTAAACTTCATATTCTGTAACTGTTTTAATTTCTCTACTGTTGTGGTGGTGTGTATTGTAGTAGTTCATTTCTTTACTGCTGTACTTTTGTTATTGTTAGTTGCTTGCATGATGAATGTGGTTTATTTTACTGCTTTTTGGTTACTTTCTCGTTGGACAACTGGGTCTTGGGATCAGTTGAGTCGGTCTGATTCTCGTGTCCTGTAGGGATTCGGGAATCGGGTCGTAACATCTTGTCTAGCCCCCACCATCGTCACCACCCCCTCGTCCTCCCATTGTCCCCTTCTCCGCAGCCCTTGTCGCCTTGGTTCCTCACCCCCTCCTCCTCCCATTGTCCCCTCCTCCGCTACCCTTGTCGACTTGGTTCCTCACCCCCTCCTCCTCCCATTGTCCCCTCCTCCGCTGTCCTTGTCGACTTGGTTCCTCACCCCCTCCTCCTCCCATTGTCCCCTCCTCCGCTGCCCTTGCTGCCTTGGTTCCTCACCCCCTCCTCCCCTCCCTGCTTCCTCCTCCTACCCCTCATCCTCTCCTCAACCATCACCACCACCATCCTACTTGCCCCATGTGTGTGTGTACTATGTGTGTTGTTTGCACGTGTGTATATGTTTGTGCTTGTCTGTGTTTATGTGTGTTAGTGTGGGTGTGTCTATGTGTATTGTGTGTGTATGCATGCGTGTTTGTGTGCGCATGTTTGTGTGCATGTGGGTATGTGTGTTGGTGTGGGTGTGTGCGTATGCATATTATGTGTGTACATGTTTGTGTGCGTGTGTCTACGTGTACATGTATGCATATGTGAGTGCATGTCTATGTAGGTGTGCATGCAGCAATATGTGTTCTAAAATTTTATTTTGTTCTTTAATAATACAGGTAGCATGTGCAGTTCTCGTGATCAAGTTCTTCTTTTAGTCAAAGGTAACCCCTAATTTTATTTTGAGGTTGCATTGGTTTGAGGTAACCCTTAATTTTATTTTGGTGGAGTTGGGATGAACGACATAGGTGTGCTTGCATAGTGTACTTGTACATACATTTTTAGTTTATATATGCTCTCATATTGTATCGATGTAGTTGTTTAAATGGTGATTATTGTATATTTGCATGCTAGACAGGAATTTTCTTTTGAATGGATGATTATTTATTGTCGATGAATGCAAGAAATAAATGAATTGTGTGATTGTATTCATATTTACATAAGTAATTGTCATACAAGTTTGTGAGAAATCCAAAAATTAAATATATGTATTTATGTTTAGCCACGATTTGTTGGAGTCGTCCCAAGAAACTATTTAGTTTGTTTTAAAAACGGTTGTAAATACTGTTGGCAAGGGTGCATGTCATTGCTTAATGTTTTTAAAAGCATTAAAATCGTCAGCAAAAGGTTTTTGCCAAACTGTCGCCAAAGATATTTGCAGAAGGTTCTTAACTATCGTCAAAAGATCAACTCTATGTTAGCGGAGGAATGACTATTGACAACGATTTCTATTTAAACCGTCACCAAAAAATCTTTTCGCTACACAACTTGTGACATGCAACACCCGTTCATATCAAAATAAAGGATGATTTGGATTAACTTCTGAATTGCAACGAACTCACACATGAAAGCGTACTTTAATTTACGTACCGATCAATCGAACTTTCTCACATAAGTATGTTGAGATTACATCCATCCGTTACACGAGATCATAGGTAGAGTAGGAATAACTCGCACGAAACAAACAGAAGGGAAAAGGTAAGTACTTCGACTAACTATAGTCATAATCAATACAAGTCTAAAAATTTATCATACGTCACGCATTTGATATGATGCATGGGATGAGCTCACCAAGTTTGGCGTTTAAGCTGTCTCTCACTCCCAAGCGTCTAAAATATTTCAAATTAGGAACAGTGAAGCGAGAAAATATCGAAATTTTGCGCAACTGTTTCAACTGCTTACTCGTGTCTGATATCCGAATTATTCATTTCTTTCGAGAAATAAAAAGTCCGGCCTTCACACGGGGGGCTGATTTGCTTGGATGGGGATGGCCTATCGTACGATCAGGTCCCTCGCACGTGCCAACAGATCTCGTGCTTTCTCTGTCAAAGGCATGTACAATTTTTTTTTTCTTGGAAACTAAAAAATGTAGGTACATTTGGTGCTTAAAAAAAGCAAAGCTACTTTATTGCCTTTTGACCCCTTCATATATATATATATATATATATATTATATATATATATATATATATATATTAGTTTGACTTGTCTTCGTCCTTTGCGGCGTAACGATAACCGTTCTTTTGGAGTGCCTCTTCGTCTCCGGGGGGGGAAGCCAATGCGTTTAATATCTCTCTCTCTCTCTCTCTCTCTCTCTCTCTTGCAGCTGTGGTCAGAGGGTATTCCAGTTGTCCGGTTAATGGAAACAGCTTCGAAATGGGAAGACATCTATTTTTATTTTTCACATCCCTTTCTTCCGACTTTAAACGGGAAGACCTCTTCTTATTATTCAACTGCCTGATAAGTCCAAAACGGTTTTATGCAGGTTGTAACGCGTGACGTATGGCGTGTTTGGTGTTAAAAGAAGCATCCCGGAACGAACTCTTAATCGATCAATTTGAATAGATTTGGATTCGTCAGTTGACGACTCGACCAAATTATATCAGCTTAAATTTTATACATATTTATTTGCAAAGGAGAAATTTTTTTCAAAAATACTTTCATCATTTCATAAGAAATTAAATATCGATGGCTCATTATAATGTGTCAATATCATCATTTATAAATTAAATTTTCTATAATCAATATTTTAAATTAATTGAGTGATTCGAATTACATGTCAAGTCTATCAATTAACCTAAAATTCATATATATTATATGATTTTGATCTTAAATTCATCGATAATTTAAATAATTCAAATCAAATGATATCCGATAATTTAAATAAATTATTTAGATGGGCTCGATTAACGTCCACCTTTGGATACGGATCCTCCTGGAGTGTTTAAAAATGATAGACATATCTATATAATATATGAAATTCCGTGTGCACGAAACTATTTAAATTACCGTTCACCGGCTCGCAGGGTCCCCCACACCTTCCCAAACGTACCCAACAAATAACATAAATAAAAGTTTAGGAAATCTCCGGTTGTACCGTGGTGACTGCCTTACATTTTTTAAAAATAAAAATCTAGCGTCGTTTACTCGAGAAATTTAGCATATCTTGATTGGAACGACAGCAATTAAGTCGTCTCTCTCCATTTGAAACGAGTTCATGGCAGCATTTTTTCTCCATCAATTCGGCAATCTATATTTATTCCCTCCCTGCTTACGTGAATGCAACACGGCAGTGTAACAAAATTTCTATCCATCCCCCACCTTCTCTCCGTGGAAAAAGGTTCTCTTCTCCCTGGCTGCAATCACATGCTAGAGTTTATTGCTCAAATTAAATACAAATTCATTGGTTGTCCCCGTTAGAAATAACACCATTAGATTATCCCACATTTTGATTTTATATATATATATATATATATATATATATATATATATATATATATATATATATATATATATGAAATTATGGATTAATAAAGGATAAAATGGAAAAGAATCCATCATCCTTAATCTAATTGAACAACCTTAAACATGTAGCGTTCACAACACCGTGACTTTCTTTTAATTTGTGAATTTTGTCATAAATTTTGAGGGTTGTTTCTTTTTATTTTTTGCTTTTATTATTTTTTGTGTAAATAGAATAGAATTGATGGATTCAAAGAGGAAGTTAATAT
Source organism: Thalassia testudinum (assembly GCA_037157565.1). NCBI lineage: Eukaryota > Viridiplantae > Streptophyta > Magnoliopsida > Alismatales > Hydrocharitaceae > Thalassia > Thalassia testudinum. The sequence goes on from JAZHRO010000013.1 coordinate 22,704,637, forward strand.
AGTGTCTCTTTCTTTTTTTTTTTTTATTTCTCTATTTTTCTTAGTGGTGAGTGATAGGTTAGCTACTTATTCACATTTATTCTAGGTACAACAAAGTGAGAGTTACGAAACTAGTTAATTGCTAAAGAAATTTCACTAACCATTGATAGATGCATGTTTCGACATCTACATTTATTGTAGATGTCAAATTACTACGACAATTTATCTCGAGATCTACATTTTAATGAACAAAAAGATGGGTAGATGCATGTCGATGCTATATTTGTCAACAAATTGTTTTCTTACATTGACCTATCTCAATGTATTTTTCTTATAGTTATACATATTTCCCTCTTAATGTTGATTTTTCCCTTTCCTTATGGAGATATGTCAGGGTTTGTTAATTTTATGAGTTTATATGTGCAACAATCGAGGTGTATATGTATGGTGGTGACAAAGAAAATTTATGTTGAAATTTAACCGAAATGAGTGAAAATTTTAGTGTCACTTCATCCCTGCTCATTTAGGAACCTTATCGAATCTTGAGAATTTGTTAGATTCTGATGCATTGATATTGTGAAAGATCATAGATTCTTTAAGAGTTATTTTACTTGAGACATTATAAAATCCAAATTTAAGAATGGAAGTTTAACACAGTTCTTCATATTTTATTTGAAAAAAAATGTTACAAGTTATGACACCCTCTTCTCTTCTTAACATCATGATTTTATAAAATCCTATTTTATAAAATCAAGGTCTGAGAATATTTTCTTTTTTTTTTTCCTTATTTTTTATTTTTATTTCTTTAAAAAATGTTTACATTAGTGTGAATTTAGGTTTTTCAAAATCTGTGTTTCCTCTTTAAAATATGAGTTTTGGAAGGTGACGTTAACCTAAGAAGCAAATGAAGGTTAACTCTAGTAAATCTTTATTTACTAGAATTAACCTTTTAAGTAAATTAAATTTAAGAGAAATCTATCGTTGATACTTCGATTGAGGCAAACTCTAAACCTGCTTCCCTTTCTTTTTAGGTGCTGTTGCATATGATGTGCCCAACGTTTTATTCTACATGTTGCCGTTTCTTGTCTATCCAAATTAAACTAATTCGTCTAACATTTCTACTCTGCACCATTACGTATTACCTTTAGGAATCCCGCTCTTGGTGAAACCGATTCTAACGATATGAATCTGACCTTTATTTTGGAATGCATATCTTTCATGCGGATCGTAAATGCGTGCTTTTCACCAAATTTACCTTGGGCTAAGGACTTCCTAAGAAAGCTCGGAAGCCTAAGCGATCTCTAATGCTGAATGTTGACCATGCATGACATTTAAAGAGAACTTGTGAAAATCAATTGCCACCTTGACGTTTTGCAAAACAACAAATGTCAACACAGCTATAGTGTTTTGATTTTTTAAATAAATGTTGGAATATGCCCAAAATGATCAAAGTCAAGAAACTGGTGTCGGAAAAGTTGCTGTAAGAATTTCAGCGTTAATATATTAAACGGCGATGCAGCACAACAAGCCTGGGGCTATATCTTTCTATCTTCTACCTTATGTGCTCAGCTCGTGCATCTTTCCTCTTAATTTATAATCACCGTCAATGTTTAGATCTACCTCTTTCTTTGGGATGAAATGAAATGTAGACCGATGGATCTGTGGAAGGAAGGGATAAATTTATGCTGCGTACTTACCTTCTATATGTGATCGTTAGAACTAATGATGCATGCGGTAAATTTATGCTTTGTTTCTGACTCAATTTAGGCATCTATAATTCCATTTCCAATCCCCAAAATAAAAAAATCCGATGGGTATACGAGGTTGAATAGACGGGAAAAATGGAAACCACACAATTCGATCCATTGCAAATCAATTGCCAATTTCCACATGCATAAGGCATAGAGTGCTTGACGAAAACGTATATACATTATGAGGGAGAGGAAGTCAATTTTCTTAAACCGACCGACACAAAGCTTAATGTATAAATAGAGACAACCTTAATTTCCACATGCATAAGGCATAGAGTGCTTGACGAAAACGTATATACATTATGAGGGAGAGGAAGTCAATTTTCTTAAACCGACCGACACAAAGCTTGATGTATAAATAGAGACAACCTTAACTTCCATCCGTACGAGGACTTATAAGAAGGAGCTAATAACACGTTTATGGAATTGAAAATCATATTTTACATAGATTGAAAGAGACTTGGATTCGGGAAACAACATAGATCAACACGTATAAAGAGAAGGCTCTACTCATACGTGATATAAATAAGTGATATTGACGAGTTCGAAAACCTCTATTTTAACGAAATTGCTCTTATGATTAGTTTATTATAGTAACACTGATGAAAAAATTTATGTAATTAATGATGGGTTTGAAAATTTTTACTTTACTTCCTTACTAATTGTTTATCTCCTTTCTTTGATCCTCCACAAAATTGTTGTTAAACAATAAATTCATTTAAGCTTAAAATTTCTCAAATAAGCCTTCCTTCCCATCGTCAACATCCCGTCCTTTTAGGTGATCGAGGGGAGGAGTTACCTTGCTCCACAGCTCCATGTTGGGATCTTAGGTGTATGACTAGGGGCATTGCGCCTGTGCTTGCAAGCCAAACGGGTTGGCTCGGGGCATCGAGGGTCCCCTGTTCTTTCATGCTAGGTCCTGGCTAGCATTCTAGGTGCCTCCAACGGGGGACCTCCATTCTTTCTTCCCCTCGTGGGCAGGCGACACACTCATGGGCGTGTATCTGGAATTGCCAGACTTGGCTCATGGTTCCTCTTAATCGGGCCATGCCTCTGGGAAGGAGGGCTTAGCTTGGGGACCTCGGGCGACGAGTCGAGGTCAGCAGGGCGTGATGCAGCCGCGTCCCGACTAGGCCCATTCGAAGGGAGGAGGGTCGCGAGTGGTTATGACCACCGCAATGGTTCTCGCTCAGGGAGGCCATAGTAGGGCGTCGAAGGAGCCCTTTCTCCCAACGATCGGATGCTTGAAAGAGCGATGGCTCTTTCGTTGACGCATCTCACAGATGGCGTCATTTGATGTGTCTCAGAAGGCATACCAAAAGATTTATTAGTGTAGAAGGCACTACTTAGCTATTGATCATCCATCGCGTACGGAGATAAAGCGAAAACCCGGTACACAAAAAGGGAGACAGAGGTTTTGTGACCCAATTATACCACAAGGGATTTACGTCTGAGGGGAGTATAGGACTCTTAACTATGCACTAGAACTCATGGAGGTTGTATTATATGATCTCGCTCTCTAACCTAGGGAGGAGTTTCCTTCTACTGAGGGCCTCCCTCTTTATTTATAACATTGGGGGGGAGGGGGGACTCTCAATGATGGACTCTAGTACCTCTATATTGAGTTACGCGGTAGCTGTTAGGATATAGGTGATCAGACTCATCATATCGTATCTTTTATCCTTGTTGTGTGGGATATTTTGATAGACTGGGATCCAATAGGTCTATGGTGGAACAAAGTATCGATTCTGCTATATCCCTATTAGGTCGGATGCAAAATTATAAATCCAAGAACATTTTTTTATCTTCTATCAATAGCGAAGCAAGATTTCAGGATATAAGTTATACTCCCACAACAAAAACTAGTTTTTCACGATTACTTGTTCCTCGTCCTTGTCCCGATCGAGCTTGAGAGCGGTAGTGCAAATTAAGTTGTAGTCGCTATTTCCTGTAAAATGCTCTTCAGCGTTCCGTTGAATTGAGTCTTTTTTTTTTTCTGTTTGTTTTCCCTTTTACCGGTAACGCAACCAAATAGATTCATCACTCACTCATCAGTATCATATTGCGCCTAAATATTCTGTCAAAATAGGAGAGAAAGAAACCACCAAAACAGAAAAATTTAGACAAATGTATCCAAGCTGATCTAACCTAAGTTCTATAAGGTGTAAATTCGTTATATATATGAAAAGAAAAGGTCAACATTAATTGTTAACTCTACTCCTTTTTTTTTTTTTTTCAAAAGGAACATTTCGCCTTGGCAGTACAGCTTCATCCTCCAAAATCACACGGACAGACATGGAACTAAGGAAGAAGCTATATGCTTCACTGGGGAGAGCAAGGCCACTTTTTTGCCCTTTACGATGATAAATTAAAGAGAATTGATCATCCTCTGTACATCAATAAAAACTAAAATTTATTTCTCCCCTACCAGATTCAGAAATTTCCCCGGTACTCGAAGATATCCTGGTGGATATATAGCGAGGCCTACTTTCCAACGACATCGTTGTCTTGACTGATCGTAATAGTCTAATCCAATTAATTATTACGTCAACAATCTGTACACGTCACCAACTCTCTGCTGCTTTCAAATTTCAACCCTCCCAAATTCCGGCGCCTACGTGGCATGCAAGCGCAAATGTCCACTCCCTCGTCACTCCACTTGTGCGATCTACCAATCAACCAACACCCACACTCTAACACCCCTTATATATACCACCCCAAAACCCCTCCCCACGAGCCATCCTATCTGGGAGCAAAACGCACTTCCCACATCTCCACACGAGAGTAATGACGCTCAACCTTAAGGCACCCTGCCCCGGCAGCTCCCCCGTGGCGGGACGCGTGTTCTCCTCCTCATCCACCCTCACTCAGCAACGCCTTCCGACGCAGAATCTTCGCGTCGGGAAGCGATGGCGGGAGTACCAGGGCTCCAACAATTGGGTTGGACTCTTGGACCCCCTCGACGACACCCTCCGCTCGGAGCTCCTCCGCTACGGAAAGTTCGTCGAGGCAACCTACGCCAGCTTCAATTTCGACCCATCCTCCCCATCCTATGGCACGCGCCGCGTTCCTGCGTGCTCCCTACTCCCTCTCTCCGGCCTTCCCGACTCGGGGTACCGCGTGACGAGGGACCTCCACGTCACGAGCGGGGTCCGCCTGCCAATCCCCCGCGGCGCACCCGCGTGGGCGACCAAGCGGACGAGCTGGGCGGGATACGTCGCCGTCTGCGAGGACGACGACGAGATCGAGCGGCTTGGACGACGCGACGTCGTCGTGGCGTACCGGGGAACCTGCACGTGCCTCGAGTGGCTCGAGAACCTGCAGGTGGGCCTCGCGCACGTGCCGGCGGCCCCGGATGACGTCATGGTGGAGGCCGGGTTCTGGAGCCTGTACACCTCGGCTGGGGCCCACCAACGAAGCCTGCAGGAGGAGGTGAGGGACGAGATCGAGCGGATCATCCACGTGTACGGAGGGGATGGGCCGATGAGCATAACGATCACGGGGCACAGCCTGGGGGCGGCCCTGGCCACGCTGACGGCGTACGACCTCGCGGAGTCGGTAAGTTGCGCCCCGCCGGTCACGGCGTTCTCCTTCGGCGGACCGCGGGTGGGGAACGAGAGGTGGAGGAGGGAGGTGGAGGAGAGGGGGTGCAAGGTGCTGCGCATAGTGAACACGCGGGACATCGTAACGAAGGTCCCGGGGTTCGGGGAGGCGCTGGAAGGCGCCACGTGGCTGGGGTGGAGGTACTCGGACGTGGGGCAGGAGCTGAGGGTGAGCTGCCGGTCGTCCAGCGTGGCGGCCTGTCACGATCTCGGGCTCTACCTCAAGCTCGTGAAGCAGATGACCGACACGTGCCCGTTCTCCAAGACCGAGCGGGAGCGGGGGCCGGTACTGGCGTCGCAATGGTCCCAGTGAGTTCGGGGAAAATTTAGCAACGTCACACCCAAACATTTTCCGTTTTTCTTGTAACCTATTTTTTGTTTCCTTTCCTCATTTTTTTTTTTTTTGGGGGGCCGGCGGTTGTGTAGATCAATTGGTTGCGGTGGTTATTTGATAGAAATATCGCCATGAAATTGTGGTCTGACAATTTCCAAAAAAAAGATGCGGAAAGGGAACGTTGAAGGTCATCTTGTTATGTATCCCCCGATTAACGTTGTCAACGGATGTTTTCACTGAAAAAAAGGGAGAATGTATATTTAGGAACTTCCAACAAGACCAATGAATTTTTAGATCACAACTCTTTGACCGACAGCAGTTGCATCGATTGTTCTCCGCCACGACGGCTGTTGTGCTTATATGTGCCCTAAATTACCTTTGACTTTGTGGACCGTTTAGATCTTCTGGTTTTGGAAGAGCGGGCTGAATTAAGTACGACACTATCATGACAAATTCTCCCGCAAGCATCCTGATTAGACGTTGAACCTGTCCACCATACGCATTTGTACGGACGTTTACGTCGCGACCCTTCTTTCCCTAATGGGGCAATGGTTTGTCGACGCAGAGGATCACGCAAAAATCTCTGTCCGAGTGCAATTAATGCATGTGTACCTCAACTAAGGAAGTTGGTCCTTGGAACTGTGTAGCCTCAGCTGGGTGCCTTTACCCACCGACTTGTCGTCACCTGAGAGTCCCCTCGATGCAGCCAAGGTATGAAGATTGGGTTGTTACTAATCTATGGCTCTCCGATTTCCCTTGGTAGAGGCACCTTCTTGTCTTTTCAGATACCTGGAAAAATCTATTTTTTACATCTGAGGCAGACCGCTCGTTGTCCTCCAGGAAGTTAGAGAGGGCATCATCGTTGAAGTGTGGAGATCCATTTGGAGCAAGGATGCATGCGATTCCAAATGAAGCTGTTGTCTTTGGTTGGCTGCTAAGGGTAGGTTACTTACCTTAGTTGAAATCAAGCATTGAGGTCTTCTAGTCGATTCAACTTGTTGCCTATGGGGAAGGGGTGAGGAATCCCATGAGCATCTTCTCTTCTCTTGTAACTACACCAATACAATCTGGATCAAGGCACACTCCCACCTTGTGCTTGCCAAGCATTGCCCGACCAAACCTTTCCTCCCCTCGTTCCCCCTGCAAAGTATTGGCTTTTGGAAAGTTGTTATTGCCAAGATTTGGCATCTATGAAAGGAGAGAAATGTGAAGGGTCATGGTGGAGAGGCTACACGTTAGTTATTGCCATCATCAATGACTGCAATGGCTTTGTTGATTAATTCCATGTCTTCTTTTGCTCTTTGCCTTATGGTGTGTTTTTTCAATTTATACCGCCCCTCGCTTGTATTCTGGCCAAATGGCCTTTGAGTAAATACACATATTACCATTATTCAAAAACGATTCGTCCCATGTCATCAAGTGTTGAACCTATAAGACATGGGTTTAATATTTGATGAAAGAAAGAGAACAAAAAAAACGGGAAGAATCCATATTCATGATGGAACCTTTGTTTCATGAAATCCAAAGCAAGGGTTCCTTTTTTCTTTTTGATTGAACCATCAAGAATTTCATGATATGAAAAGGCATAAGGTGTGACTTACTTATACTTAAAGGAATAATGAGAGTTGCTAGTCTTTGAAGCAACCAAGTTGAACCTAAGGAAATCAATCAACATAAAGTCAAGGTTTTCTTTCTTTAATAGATTAGATTAATTATCATATTGCTCCATCGCAATACATAAACCAAACATTCAACAGTAGTGCACCATCAGGCTCGAGCCAAGCTTTGACTCCATTTATATCAAGTGTTATTCCATCCATTGCATGCTAAGATTATTTGACATAAAATCATCTGCTATATCTATGAAGCATCGTATGTGTTTAAGTTGCAGCAGTACTATTCACTGCACTGTACCTAGCTATTCATAATGGCATATGCGATGTAGTTATCACAATTTACGTTAATCTCTAACAAATTATTGGAAGAAAAATTGCTAATACACCACATTAAATCAATCGCCAAAGACCGAAAAGGACTCCACTTCTACCATGTACAAGATCTTCCATAGGGAATTACTAGCATTAGGCCCATGCTTAATTTACACGGCCAGTGTCGACGCATACATTAATCGATTCCTTATGTCATTAAAAAGAATCTTATGTTTATGTAATAACAATGATATATTTAATTGCATATAAAGAAAATTGAATTGATTACACTATAATCCAAGTATGTGACCATACTTTATTATTTTAAGAAAATTGAAACAGTGATTAAGTACAAATTATATGTTCCTTCAACGTAAACAAATGATATCCATGAATTTGGCAGTTGAATTAAAATTTTTAGGAATATATGGTAGTTGTAAGCTCTTTCCTACTATGTATATTTATAAAATAGAAAGAGACATATATCCCATAAGTTTCAATTAAGAAATTCTTGGTCAATTTAAGTTTTAGAGTGATTTTGATAGGATCAATTTATAGATACATACAAAACATCTATAAGATAAAATTCAATACATACTTATAAATATATCAACATACGTCATGAATCAATATTTAAAACTTTAGTTTTATTTTTAACTTTATATTAATAAACATTATACTTTTGACCAAATAACCATGGATATTCTAAATTTGTTTACAATGTAAACTTCTAAGAGGCTTTACACTTCAATAAGATGCGGTGATCATAGTGTTTTATATATATATATATATGTTCGTGAATTTTTATATCATAAATAATAAAATAGTCAAAATCTTCAATTACATAAAAATATCAACATTCTAAATCAACAATTTATATTTTAGGTAATACATGGTTAATCCTCTGACGATTACTTATCGGAGACATCTCCCTCGACTTCAGGTTAAAATGCAATAAAAGAAAAGGCTACAGAATATTTACTTTTGAAAATGTTGGAATCGGATTTCTAACCCTTCTAACACATACAAATTTTCGCAAGGTTGACCGCACGGGGGTATAAGTAACTATTGAATAACTTGTGAATATACCAAATGCTCCTTACAGTGGCGTAACAAAAATACGTGCCAGAGGTATTCCATTTTATTCTAGATCTAACACTTCACAATTACAAAGATAATAAACAAACAGAAACATGAATAATGATAGCTGAACGGTCATACATAGTTTACAAAACAATTAATTAGCTAGGACGTGCTTATCTCACAATACAATCCAGCAAATTTACCCTATAGATAGCTTTCACAATTGCCCCATCCACACATGACTCAACTGTATCCAACAATATTATTTCCGTTTTAGCTGGCCCCACCCATTTGGTATACCATCCCATCATTCCCGAGTCAACCACGGTTTCGAGTCCTAGCCTGGACCACTAACAGTACTTTATTTCGTAGAATTGCATATGCATGTGTACACGCAAAGTCAAACTCGTTTCTCGATCCATATTCCAAACATATCGAATGGAATTTTTTTTTTTTTTTCCGTAACATGAAACATCCATCGACGGTCAATGAAAATCATATGAGAGATGCAGAGAAGAGAAGAGAAAGAGAATTCGTCACCTCCAAAGAGTTCAGACACCACCCTCTTAAAAAGGGAAACACAATAACCAAACCACCAAACTCAATCGAAAAAAAATAAAAAGAAGCACCACTAAATATGGATTTGTATAACAGTTACTAACCCAACTAATACATCATGTTCGTAGATACGACGAGAATTGACAAGTCGAGCATCGGTGAAATTCCAACAACTTTCGATCGTATGAAACACGATATCAGACATGATCCCAACACAAACTAAGCTAAATAACTAAAGAAACCAAAACAAAAGAAAAAGACGACCAAGCAACACTTACAAAAACGAGAACAACCCAAACAACAAAACAACCGCCTGCCCATGTCATCCTCGCCACAGTCACTAGACATCACCATTAGATCACGACTACCATCCACTGCATCACTTGCTTGGCTCCAATTGACAACCACCGTCGCGTCGACCCACCGCCACGCATCGGCCAACAACCATGGCCACCCGAGCCACGGCCACTAATTGAACCCCCACGAGTCACTAGCGACAAGCGCCAATCACAATCATCAACGACGAACCCCGATCAACGATGACCAACCACCGCCACCACGAGCAACGATCTCTAACGACGTGCAACAACCACGAACGATGATCGACGAGTCGTGATCATTCGTGCATGTCGTCGAGCGGCCTTGATCTACAGGTATCGAGGGTTGGGGAAGGGAGAAAGCTATTCCGACGGAGGGGGGGGGGGTTAATCTGCATCGGATGGTCGATTAAGGCCCGAGGGGGGTTAGGGCACGTTTTTCGTAGAGAAAGGAGGTGGGGGTAGAGCAGAAACTATTTGCCACTTGCTAGTTATTTGAAATAAGATATCGAATAGATTTGAACTCTCCACGAGCACGCTCAAATCTCCATGAATCGCATCAAAATAACCACATCAACCGCATTGATTTTCGAAATCATTAAGGTTGGGAAATATCAACCTTAACCCATCGTCAAAGGCGTGATCAACAATGGCAAGGCCAACTTATTCTCTCTTAAATGGGAATAAATTAAAAATCCTATAGATTGGATATAACATTATTTATCCCGCCATCCTTTGATAAATCTTCCTTGCAAGTAGGTTAATCAGGTTCCTTTGTAAACGGAGGATCTAACTCAACAATCAAACACAAGTAATTGCATAAAAGGGATAAGTGAATTGGTGACCTAGTTCCACCATAAGGGATGTACGTCTGGGGAGAGGGTAATGCTCCCGAATCTCCACAACAATTAGCGATAATACACAGTCTCGATTTTTCTGTCTCAGATTGCGTGAAGAGGACCCTCAAGGGTCTCTCTTCACTATTTGTAATACAGGAAATATCCTAACAATGTAGGAACTTTCACAACGGTCCTCGATGATTCTCCAACACGTTCATTATTTGCAATTAATAGCACCGGTAACGCCATTGTTATCATCGATGTAAGCGTAGTAGGTCTTATTGCTGCCTCTTTGACTCCAGTCAACCCGATTCCTTCGACAGATTGGTCCTATTCGAATCCGCTTGGATAAAGGTAGGTCCGGATCCATTTGAGTGTAGGCGAGACAACTAGAGCTGGATCCCCTTGTTTGCCCAGTATCTGGGAAGCCAGATCCTTTTTTGAGCTACGTGCGGAGTTTTAATTCCGAGGATGCTTTTGGCCCCTCATCATGTGCCCCCACTCTCTAGCTAGCAAATGTTGCTGAGAAAGTCGTCAACTATGTGATGCCCCCAAATGTTTTCTTGGCTATGTTTCAAGCGGGATAAGCATTCGTCATAAAGGGGAAGTTTTAACTTCAGGCGGGCAAAGCACTTCTAATCATGTGACGCATGACCAATGAAATACGTATGCAACATAAGTGTATCTTACCTAGGTTCCTCTTGGCCTTAAGACGTATTCAAACATATATTCAACGCAGTCCCTATGAATATAATTTTCTTACACTCATGTCCCTAGATTCGTGTAATCAGGTCCCTGGAACTTCTCTTTCAGATTCAGTAAAGAAGAGCTCGAGCTCCTTCTTTGGCTCTAGTGAAGGAAGCAGGACGATTGTTGGAGGATAGCCAATGCGAAGGCGGTGGTGTGGTGGCGTTTGGCGATGGCGACAGTAGCGGATGACAGCGCCAGAGTTGACAAGGGCGGCAAGAATCCGATAAGCTAGACAGGCCTCCTCGGTGGTCAAAACTCCTTGCTGTGGGTCTCAGAAGATCCCATGTGACCTCGCGAAGCCTCTCCCGATGCTTGGTGCTCGGGGAAGGTCGGAGGTGGGTTATTGTGGTTGATGAAAATAAGGGCGGCGTGGGTCATCGACCGAGGTTGGAGGGTTGGTAGCTCTCAACTAGAGGGATGAGAAGCTTCGCCTCGCCTGAAATGACCCTTCCCAAGGGTCGTTCGAGGTTTTCCAGAAAGGGTAGGGGTGTAAGTATAATTTTAAATCCCCTGAGTTTAAGTTAGTCGGCTTTACGGGAAAGAGGAAACCATGCGGGGAAAATCTCATAATTTTTGCCTCTCTCCCTTCCCCCACAACACACCCATGCACACATACACCCTCACAAACCCAAACCCTCTCCCTATTTAATAACCCCTCCACCCTCTCCATCTCCACACCACTGCCACCACCTCCACTTTCACTCCTCCACCACCCACCTGCCGACGACCACCTCCTTCCCATTCCCCTTGTGGCCACAAGTAGGGAAGGAGGGGATCTCGAGACGGAGGAGAGAGGGAGAGCATGAGCGAGGGAGAGGGAGAGCGTGGGAGTGGAAGGGCGGCCGGAGGAGCTCAGAGGAGCTCGGGAGAGGTGTGGCCGAAGGAGCTTGGAGGAGCTCGTGGAGAGGAGCTCTACGACCTCCTACTGCGGTTGAAGTGGCAGTTGTTGTTCTGCAGGCAGAGGATCGCTCGGGGAGAAGGATCGCGAGGGCTTATGCGGAAACATTTTTCCACAGTATCAAATGTCTAGGATGCTATCCAGACGTCTGGAGGAGCCTTAGGACGCACAGAGCTGGCACCGGGCGTTTGACAGTACAAAGGGGTCGAGGTGCAAGCACTGGAAAAGCTCGTGGCGTGCCCTTCGAGATGCTTTAGTACGTCTGGACGTCTCTACATACGTCTGATAACCACCTCAGATGTCCGGGTGTACTGACAGACGTCTGGAAGGACCCCAAGACAGCCGTGAGGGGTTCCAGACGTCCAAATTAGTGCAGGAAAGCAAGGTCTCCAGCCAGTAGCGTATACGAGGCCTGCGGAGATGACGGGATCTGCGATTCGAGAACTTATTCCACCCGTGCATCCTTGTAGAGTGGTTTTCTTTAATATTATGACTTAATTAATCAAAATGCATGCCATCTTAGAATGAATTGATTGAATCCTAGGATGTGAAATGAACCCTAGGGTAGAATTAAGTGAATGAACATTGCGTGAGCCACACGATCTAATCTGAAATGTATGTTAAAACCCTTACTCCTAGCAAATGAATAGTAAATAATGAGATGTTTCTTTCAGTTATTAAATCACGAGCTGCCTGTTATATGGTTAAGAACCGAGATGTAAACAACGAGATATGCATGTCCTGAAAGGAAGTGAAATGAATATAATGTATGAACCCTACGGAGAACTAAAAGAGGAACTCATGCATACGAAACAAATATCGTATGTAGGAAGGAAGTAGGCTGGCCCCCGAGTACACGGTACCGAGGAGAGCAACGGTCCCATTTTCCTGGAAAGTGAGATGGCTCTCATATAAGTGGTATCGACGAGAGCTACCATCACTTTAGTGTATGGGGGGGCGAGCCACCCTTGCGTTGAGACTCGATGTTAGGAATGGCCCCCTACACCGACTCCTGTTACTTTAGCGTAAGGGCGAGCCAGTCACCCCATGGGACCCGTGGTTACTACTGGCCACCCTACACCGACTCTTGTTAGGCCCACTGAGCAAACCGGGATAGTCGGGTGAGGGTACATGGACTATTGAGGGGCGAGACTCCTGTTCTGAGAAGGCAAGGCCCTATTCTGTTCTGTACTCTACGTTTGGGCATACACGCTAGTGGAAACGGCTGACCGCATGCCATTGAGGGGTAGTAAAATTTATAAGCTCAAAATCAAGATATGAAGTCTGAGGTCGTTCGTTGGGATCACGATTAGGTCGGCGAGAAGACTACGACCCCCTATAGTGACCTCGCAGTCTATGAGGACCTCCTTTACGACAAACAACTGTCCACCTGGGCCTCTAATCTGGAACAAAACCTCTAACAGTACACTGCTTAAGCCCAAACTGACGGTAAAACTCATGGCGACAAGAGAATGTCTGGCACCAAAATCAAAAAGTACGTAAACAAGTCTATAGGAAAGTAGGTAACAGAGAGGGGCATGACCTCCTCCCTCAGTCAATTCCTGCTAGTGACTGGGCGGGGGTTCGGTGCTGGCAGTTGGGCCCTATCTGGGGCCCTTAAAGGCCATTGGCAACCCCGCAAAGCGAGATGACTCTCCTGTGAGCGTCGTGTGCCTCCTCTCTCGACAACACTGTGAGTACTCTAGCTGATAGGGCCTCTTCCATCCTCCGTCGGTGTCTCGCACGATCTGGTTGGTCTCCTCATATGTCATGGCCACCTCGACCACGCGAGAGAAAGTAGGTAACTTCAGGAGTTTCACATACCCCCAAATAGCAAGTTGAAGGCCCTCAGTAAACCTCCACAGGTGCACCTCCTCTGTAGATGCAGCCACCAAGGAGAGGCGTGACAACTCTAGGAAATGAGTACAGTACGCACTAACTGTCATAACCCCCTAGTGGAGAGTGTGGAACTCCTGCCTCTTCTGGTCCAGCCAGTTTTGTGGGAAGTACTACTTGCAGAAGAGTACCACGAACCGGTCCCACGTCGGCTCTCTCCACCGCTGTCCCCTGACTGCCCACCACCACTGGTGGGCTACACTCTCCAACTTGTGCAAGGAAAAGGCCACGCGACACTCTGTAGGAGGGTTGAGTGTGTCAAAAAACTTCTCTATTTCTCCTGTCAGTCCTCTGCCTCAAACGGGCTCTCATCCCCCTTGAAGAAGGGGAGTTTCAGCTTCCGGAACTGGCCAAATAACTCATGGTAGAGCTGCAACGGGGGGACAGGCATGCCGCCATTCAAGGAGGGCTCGTGTCCAGAAGTGTCTAAGGGAGGTGGGGGCGGGGAAGGATCACCCCCTCCCCTTCCAACTCGTCTAGTAGTGTGGCAGCTCCCCTGTCTCACAGATGACTCTCCCTCAATGTTTTCTGGGAGGCGTGGCTAAGGAGGAGGCTGTTGGAGCTCTTCCCGCGCAATGTCTCGAATCAGCTGGGTGAGGTCCTGGGCCTGGATGCCCGGAAGGAGGGGTACGTTGATTGGTGCCTCTGGTCTGGCACATCCACCCCTACGACCCCACCCACGGCCACATTCGCGACCTGCCTCAAGAACTCCGCGACGAGGCATCTCCTACAAGGAGATACACGAGAAAGAACAGGGACTGTCAATAATACCAAGTTACATAAAGAAATAAGACTTGTAAGCGAAGATCAAGGCAATACGTTGTGATTGCTATCGTAGCTACATGTACACAAGTGGTTACTTTCAGACCAGTTGGTTCATTTCTCAAGACGATATTACTCTGATGCCACCTTTGTTACAACCCCATCCCAGCTTCCTACCGGACCTGCGATCGGTTCACCTCGACTTGATCCCAAGACCTAGTCATCCAAAGAGAAATAACCAAAAGTAGAAATTTTCTACAACCACACAGGCAATGTAACTAAGAAAAATAAATAAGAGATAGCAATGAAAATCAGAACGAAAGGTCTCAAGAGTATTACATGCCACAAACGGAAGAGTACAATAACATATATTGCCATCACAACTACAACAGAGGAAATGGAACAGAAATATAACAGAAATAGCTCAGATATACTAAAGGTGCTCACTACTACAGAAAATAGATCTGAAACAGAGAAGTGACAACCATGGCAGGGCACAGCTGGGCCTAGCACGCTCTGCATCTGGAAGCGCTAGCTGCTCAACTTCTTGACCTAAACATGATTTTATAATTCATAGTCAGCTAACATTGGGTAGAGTGGTAGTTAAGCCATTTACATGCAATTTATCATAGAGAAATAAGCAAATAACTAATCATTCGTTTCCATTTATCTCAACCAGGTGTTTCTGATTCGATTATTTTAATAAGGATCTATAACATTTCTTAATCCTCTTGTTCCCTAAGGAAACGATCTTGATTGTAGTTTATTCCGCAATGAAGGATGTACACGTCGTACTCTCCTGGCTGGGAGAACTGATGATAACGTCATCATCAGCCATATCAAGCTTTAATTAGTCATAATCAAGGAATAATTGCTCCTACATAACCGCCAGAGAACTGTAATTCACTGCAAATCCATTCCGAGAGAATAATAAGAAAATAGGGGTAAAACTGCAGTTTTAACAATAAATTTCATTGCAGAACAATCACGGGATTTTTCCAGGGTTAATTAAAGGTCAAATGGTCTTAAATGCCAAACAAGTGGGTCCGTTTAGACAGAAATGGGTTTTCATGTATTTTAGGAATTACATGACATTTGAAACCTTGAAAATAGACCTACTTAATTAACTGAGGTTTTGGTCAAAATAAAGTTCACATGAACCCTCTAAAAATCATATAAAAACAATTTCTAGGGTTTGGTACGCTTGATTTGACCATCAGAACCCATTTTGACCTAAAACATAGTCTCAGACAGACAATTATCCCAATTTGAGTTTTTACATAAATTACCTAGTCAAACTTGGTGAAAACCTAAATCTGACTTTACCATCAAATTCCTTAGGTTCAAATAGGTTTTTACCAATATTTGGGACCAATCAGAGATCATCATGACCTATTTTGCAGTTTGGTCTTGATTGACTCTATTCTTTCACACGCTTACCCCTAACTTTCAAAATCCTTAAAATTAGGCCCCTATCTTTGTCATCATTCTTTGCAAATAGGTCCCTCCACCATCATCATGGCGGAATCCTTCTCCGACGACCTTTGATTGAAGAGAACTCCTCTAATCAACAAATCCCTTCTAATGCACACCGATCTTTCGACGCTTGCTTTTGGCCAGAAATCCTCCTCCTTCCTCCCTCCTCTCTAGTCAAATGACTCCATGACGTCCGGCGATCTTCCCTGACTTCCCTCGTCGTCCGTATGTAAAACCAGTGACGGGTTTGCCATTCTCCCCCTCGTCCACATCGCGGCATACCAGCAGGCGCCTCAATTCCCCTCGTCGTCGTCGCTTCTACCCCACCGGAGGGTCGTTCTTCTCCGACACCAACGTACCCCCAGCAAGGTGATCTCCCCCCTTTCATCCGTTAGTTTAGGAGTAGTTTAGTTACCTTAGACTCTTTGGTTAATTCTTCCCCTTTCAAACTTTGTTTCGACCCCTCGACTACACCACCCGCCACTTTTGTCTCCACCTCCATGGACCCCTCCGGCGAGGACTTCCATGTGCTACACACCTCCATCCCCCTCACCGACATGCCCATAACCTCCGCCGTACTCTACTCATCAAAACCCTCTATCTATTCGCCATCCCATCCAACCAAAACACCCACCGAACAAACCCACCTCCTCCAACCATCTTCGCCTTTGTCCAGCCACTACACCGACTCCCACGCCACAAAACCGCCACCATTGCATTCCTCGTTCATCGTCGACCCTAGTGAGCAATTTTAACGTGGCCTTTAGGCTGTTTTTATTATTTCAGGTGTTCGCTCCTTCACCACCGTTGACGGTAGCTTTGAGCGAAGCTTAAAGCTCGTTCTTGCTACGTCTGTCCCTGGCTCCAGCCCCAGATGACACGGAATTGCTCTAGCAACATACGTGGACCAACAAATTAGGGTGCTGATTTCCCTTGTGCTCGAATTTGGCGAAGGGGTTCCTTGACGCTGCATTTAAGGAACGGTATGGGAGCTTTGTCCCACATCGTAAACGTGCACAGCTCCGCTGCGATTTAATACGCAAAAGTATTTGGGGCTTATCGCCTCCAAACACTGGGGTGAGGTCCCACACCCTCACTCAATGACCTACCTACGCTCTCTCACACCTTGGCTGTGACTGTCACGCACACATCCCTAATCCTGGGTAAGTGGATCCTCGAATACCCGATTACTTGAGCATTTGACCGGACATTGAGAAAGAGAAAACTGGAAGGAAAGAGAGAGAGCATGGGGGAAGGGGGGTTTTGTTCTTCTGTACATTGGTAAACACTTAGCCAAATTTTGAGTGTTCTCCCCCTGTGCATAAAGTGAAGAAGAAGAAGAGGAAAAGCCAACGAAGAAAAGGCAAAGAAAGAAGTGAAGAAGAAAATAAGAGGAAGCAGATAAAGAAAAGCACAGTGCCCGTGCACTGTGGCAATTGAATGTTTAGGTCGTCTGATTCAAGGTGCCAACATCTGATTGCGCACTGCTGAAACCTAGTTCCACTTCTCTTTTGTGTTTTGGCGTTAACAAAATTGTTTTAAAGTCAAATGCGATTTTGAAGTGTTACAGGACTATACAGAAAATAGATATTGTGGTTGCTAGCGAGCAACAAGATAGCATTGAAGATATGAAGACAGAAGATTGTAGATTTTGTTTTATTTATTGTATTTTAGAATCTTTGTATGTCTCCTAACAAGTAAAAAATAATCTAAGAGTTAAAATCAAAGTAGAGATAGTTAGGGTTCACATTAACGCTCAATTGTTTATCTTTTCAACTTAAAATCGATTCTTTTAAAATAAAGTCGTATAGATTAGATGGGTTTTCTCTAAAAATTGACTTACACTTATAATATTAGGTACATGTGACAAGTACCAGTACTGGTCATAAGTATCGGTACATGCAAGGTACAGGTTTGGGCTTAAGTCCCAAACTGTGAACAACAAGTACCGGTACTCATCGTAAGTACCCGTACCAAGTGGTCACAGTTTGTGCAGTTGGTTTTGCTTGTACCTTACAAGTATCGGTACTAATCACCAATATCGATACATGTAAGTCACAACCCCATAGCCTGTGAGTGACAAGTACCGGTACTTATGATCAGTACCGGTACCAAGTGGCTTTGTTGGTACTCAACAGAATGCACTGAGTACCGGTACCAGTGATCAGTATCGGTACCCCAAGCACTGTTGAATTGACTGTAGACAGTCAGTACCGGTACCAAAAGTTTATTACTGGTACCAACTAACCGTTATACCTAATCTAAATGACTATTTTACAATTAATATTAATCCTACACTTCGCTTTTTGCCCCTAACTGCTAGTATTCGTAGGGGAGGTGTCTAGCTGCCTATATATACACTCCTTGAGTATCATTTGCACATAATTAACAAGCTAAAAATATTCTCTTTGCCTACACCTTCTTTTTCCAATTTTCTAGCTGCAAAGAAGCTTGTCTTGTTGCTCTTCACAAGGCTATTCTCTGGTTGCAACAAGTTACTAGGGCAATTGCATTTTTGCCAACTTGAAATTGGGTTGAGGTAACCCTTTAATTATCTTAGGTTATTAGTAAATTGATTTCCTCCGAGCTGAGGGAATCGGGTTAACAACCCTAAGTCGGGAGACTGAGGTAATGAAGTACCCAAGTAAGGGAAACCACTATATATCTTGTGTGTTTTTTGTGGTTTGTTTATTCTAGCAATTTTTTATATACCACACTATTCATCCCCCCTTCTAGTGTGCTTGTGCCCTACAGATCCTACAGGAGACTCATGGAGAAGGTGGGCAGTTGGTGACCCCAGATGTCATGAGGGTACTGCGGCGCAGTGACAGTGTCGTGGCAAGCACGACCAAAGATGATAAATCGTATCATTACAAGGCAGATGGTCGATTCACATTTGCAGATACTGCGAGACATGGGACCTAGAAGATTTTTCTTTCTCTGACGAGATACTGCGTATGAGTGGACGTCTACGCATTTTTAGAGATGAGAAGCTGTTGAAAGAGCTCCTGACAGAGGCACACGGGTCCAGGTTCACCAGACATCATGGGAACACAAGGATGTACCACGATCTGTGACGCGACTTCTGGTGGAAGGGAATGAAGCGGGATGTTGGTGAGTTCGTCCAGCAATGCTTGGTATGCCAGCAGGTGAAGATCGAGCACCCGTGCCAGAGTGGAAGTGGGAGAGTATTGAAATTGCCTACCAGGAGGGGTGACGTAATAAAATTGCGAAATTGAATATAATATCACAGAATAAACAAACAATCGCACAAGTACACAAAGGTTTTTAGGTGGAAACCCAAACCGGGTGAAAACCACCACCTAACCCTCTCGAGTTAGGATTTTCCGATCAACCTAGTTAATCAAAATCCACTAAACGAATCACTTTAAACGAGGGTGATTCAACCTCAGTACAACCACGCTACAAGTACGAGGGTAGCGTTCCTCAACCCCTTCTCTCCACGAGAAGGATTTTGTCCCACGAAGGAGACGGGAATTCGCAAAGCGAATACCCAACCAAAAGACAAAGGTAAAATAAAACAACAGGTCCTATAGAGCCAACAAAGTAATTAAGAACCTAGCTTCCATAGGAATAAGGAAACTCCCCTTTGCAAGGAGTGCGTCGAGGATGACGCGGGTGCGTGAGCCACGCAACGGCGCAATGTCGCTCTCGTGAACAACGGCGGGAGAGCGGGTGCGCGAAGACTTGATGCTCTCAAGAGAATGAAACTAGAGCTTGGAGAGCAAGGGCTTCAATTGGACACAAAAGAGTGGAACTTAGTTGCTTAGGTGTGTCTCTTGTTTCTCTTAGTGTATATCTTGTGTTTTTGTGTTACAAAGGTTCCCCTCTATTTATAGAGGCCTTAGGAAGGCTTTGGAAGGCTTGGAAAAGCTTCCATAGCCGTTGGGTGCAAAGCCCAAGAGAATCAGGCCGAAATCAGGACAATGATTGCATTTGACAGGGTCATCAGACGTCTAATTATGGCATCAGACGTCTGATTTCAAGGTCAGACGTCTGATTCTGTGCGGGTTTCTCCTTGACTTGAATCAGATCTAAACAGGGTTTTTGCGCAAGTCCATCAGACGACATACAGGACGTCTGGAAACCTACTTTTACGGTGGGAATTGATTTCCAAACGTTGCAACGGCTAGAAAATCTCTGAGAAGAGATTTTGGGTCAGCCGAGGCAAAACGGTCATTTATCAGACGTCTGTAAGGTCCTATGGACGTCTGATAAGGCTCTAACGGTCATAATCTTCAGTGTTTTCTAAGCCAGCCAACGGTCCACTGATTGGACGTCTGGCAAAGTCATCAGACGTCTCCTAAGACGTCTGGTCTAAGGTCTGGACGTCTGAATTCATCAGACAGAACTAACTATGTCCAGCCTAACAGTTATCAGACGTCTGAAACAACAGTCAGACGTCTTAAAATTCTTTATCAGACGTCTGATTTGTGAATTAGACGTCTGGGAAGTCTGTTTTAACCCTATATTGGTTTTCTAAGTGTTCTACAGAAAACCTAAGTATCCTAGGGTTGTGCCGGTGTTCCTAGGACTACTGTTAGGGTACTTTGAGGCTCTTTAACATAATTTTCTAAGGAAAATAAAGAGCAAGAAAAGTAAAGATAAAAGTACATGAAAGGATTAAAAAGAATCTATCATATTCTTCTTGTCTTCTATCTTCAATCCGTCGCTCCACGCGAACCTCCTCTGTTTTCCGTCAAGCTCCTCCAATCCGTCCTGGATGCGAGCTCGAGTTCCGTCTAAACACGTCTTCATTTGCAATTGACCTGAAATCTAGGACTCAAATTGCAAATGTTAAATAACACGTGTTTTGTTATCATCAAAACAAATGATCGTGGTGCTCTAGCACCAACAAGTATCACTATGGTCCTAGTAGTTTGGCTACCGATTACATAGTGAGGACACGACGTAGTTTGGGTGATAGCAGACATGTTGACAAAGATGGCAAGGTACCTACCGATCCAAGACACCTTTGGGCCAGCACAGCTAGTAGAGCGATACTTCACAGATGTGGTGCGCCTTCACGGAGTCTCTCGTGAGATCGTATCCGACCGAGAACTCGTTTCTCTTCCCAGTTCTGGGTAGAGTTCCAGCAGGCCTTGGGGAGTCGTCTGAGGTTCAGTAACGGCTACCACCCCCAGACTGATGGGCAGTCAGAGCGCACCATACACACACTCGAGGACCTCCTATGCGCTTGTATACCAGACTGGAGAGGCTCTTGGGAGAAGCATTGCCCCCTAGCAGAGTTTGCATACAATAACAGCTACCATTCGAGCATCGACATGGCACCTTACGAGGCTCTGTACGGGATGAAGTGTACTGCACCCTTGAGTTGGGTCGAGATGGAGATCAAGTGGGAGGTTGGTACCAGGCTGATCCATCAGAGACAGGAGGTGATAGAGCAGATTCATAATGGACTACGTAGTGTGACAAGCTATGCTGATAAGAAGCGTAGAGGAGTATAGTTCGAGGTTGGGGACCACGTCTTTATCTGTGTTTCGCCCATGAAGGGCTTGCAGTGTTTTATGTCGAAAGGAAAGCTTACACCAAGGTTGTAGGGCCCTTTGAGGTCTTAAAGTGGGTAGGACCCGTTGCTTACCGGCCTGCCCTTTCTACCTAGCTTTCTGGAGTGCACGACGTGTTCCATGTGTCCAACCTCAGGAAGTACATTGCTGATCCCAGCCACATTCTGAGCCATGAGAGCATTGAGGTGGGAGATGACTTGGCCTATCCTGAGAGGCCAGTGCTGATACTTGACAAACTCATCCGAAGTCTGAGACGAAAGGATGTGCCACTGGTGATGGTCCTATGGAGGAGCCAGCGGTACAAGGAACCAACTTGGGAGCCCGAGGCGGCGATGCGAGAAAAGTACTTGTAGCCTTTTGAGGGTACATCGCTTCTGACTAACTTTAATCCTCTTTAAGTTTGTTACGTGCTTTTACATTCCGTTCCGCACCTAGTTAGCTCAAGTTTCAGGGACGAAACTTCGTTTAAGTTTGTTATGTTGAAATGACCCTTCCTAAGAGTCGTATGAGATTTTCACGAAAGGTAGGGGTGTAAGTGTAATTTTAAACCCCTCAGTTTAAGTTTGTGGGCTTTCCAGGAAAGAGGAAACCTTATAGGGAAAATCTCACAATTTTTCCCTCTCTCTCTTCCCCTACAACACACCTATGCACACATACCCCCTCAAAAACCCTAACACTCTCCCTATTGAATACCACCTCCACCCTCTGCATTACCACACCACCTCCACCACCTCCACTTTCACTCCACCACCCAACTGCTAGCGACCACCTCCTTCTTGTTCCCCTTGTAGCCACGAGTAGGGAAGAAGGAGAGGAGCTCGAGACGGAGGAGGAGAGAGGGAGAGTGTGAGCGAGGGAGAAGGAGAGAGTGGGAAAGGAGGTGTGGCCGGAGGAGCTCAAAGCAGCTCAGGGGAGGAGTTGCGGCCAGGGAAGCTCGGAGGAGCTCTACGACCTCCTATAGCTGCTGGAGCGGCAGCTGCAGGGCCGCACAGGGAGAAGGTTCGCGAGGCATTTTGTGGAAACATTTTTCCACAGTATTAGATGTCTAGGATGCACGGAGTGGTGGCTGGTGGTTGGCCGTGCGTGCAGAAGATGGAGAGGAGGGTGCTTGAGGTGTTGGTTGCAAGATCTAAGAAGGGAGGCTCATGTTACGAGGAGAGGGGAAGAAAAGAAGCTATCTAATGGATGACGAGGAGGTGGAGAGCGGCCAATTTTGGCTCGCCGACCGTGAAGAAGACGGAGGATCTAGGGAAGAAGACCGATTATGAAGAAAAGGGAAGGAGAGGGTCGTTCTTTGGTTGGTAACGACCTAAGGAGGATGAGGAAGAGATTGTTGCTACCCATGTGGTCGGAGGACGCACGGACGAGGTCAAAGGAGTCACTGGGGTCGGAGACGACAATGATCGTGGCGAAGATGGACAAGAAACATGATCAAATCTCGATGATGATTACGCAGCAATCATAGGTTCTAAAATGCTTAGTTATGAATATAGTTTGTATTTGTATCATGTTTAGTTGATTATTAATAAATAATGTGTTTTATTGACCTATTTATGCTATAATATCTTATGTTATGCTTGTAGGCTCATATGTGAATAAAGAAGACTAAGAAATAAGGCGGGAGAAAAACAAAAGAAAAGAAAAGATTTAGGAAGTCAAGGAACAACAAAAGAATTAATGGAATAAGAATGGAGGTGGAATAAACCCATAAACCCATCCACCACCAAATAAACCTATCCCTAAACCTACCTAATTAACCCTCAAGCCAATTTCCCTTTCCCAATCGCAATTTTCCTATTTATAAACCCACCTAGATCCTAATTAAATCCCACCTATTCCTAACTAAACCCACTGCAACCTAATATGGGCCAACCCAAAACCCATGCAACTTCACCCAAAATCCTACATCCACCGTCATTGCCATAAAATCCCACCAATTCATGTAACTTTCCAATCCCATGTCCACCCTTCCCATGCAACAAAATCATTCCCAACACCCTACGTAACTTATGCCCCAAACCATATGCACACAACACCAACCATTCCACGTAAACAAAATCCAAATCCCATTTCCCACACCAAAACCCCCACCACGTCAAACACATCCACCGTGTTTCCCACGCCCATCCTCCCTCACCGACTACTCTCCAATGAAGAAAAAAAAAAAACAACCTTCCAACCGAAAATCCCACGTATTCCCTCACCTCTCCATTTCTCCTCTCTCTCTCTCTCTCTCTCTCTCTCTCTCTCTCATATTAAAAAAACAAATCAATCCCACGTACCCAATATTCCCAACCAAAACTTATTTTATCGCCTTTTTACCGACGTTACCAATACCACGCCAACGATTTCCCAGGAAATATCCCCTCCAATTATTAAATAACAAAACCTCCTGCCGATTTTCCCCTGCTCCAACAACTCTCCCAATGTCCGATCGCTCACTCTCTCAATTATTTAATCCCCCTCCACCTCCTCCCCCATCCGTCCCTCAATCGTACTCCCTCTCCCATCGGTGCCTCTTCCTCCTCTCCTCCCTCCAGCTCTCCATCAACTCCGACCTCCACTCCGTCTCCCTCCTCCATCATCCACCAAGATCACCCTTGTTAGGTCGTTGCGATTCCATCGTGCATTTCAAAGGCACCTAGGATTACTTTTTATTGACCACTTTTCGTAGATATAATTTTTCTCATTAATTTTATTTATAATATTTAGTTCTAGTGATTTTAGTTTTTTTTTTTAAATTAAGCGTGGAATCATTATATGATATCTATAAAGTTAATGTGCTTCAAATATCTCCTGCTATTTCTATTAGTATCTAGTTAGAGTATATCTTTATATCAAAAAATCAAAAATCCCAAAAAAAATTTGCAAACTAAAAATTGAAAAACAATATATATTAGTACGGCTGCATCGATCCATATTACGGACTCGCACGTTTTTTTTTAACACACTCAACAGTACTAATATAACGTAAATCGTGAAAACAGAGACACACATATTTACATTTTATATCTCCTTAAAGAGTCCAGTTATTATCCGCGAAAATAAGAGAACTGGCGAGATTAATATTCGGTAGTTAGAGATTAGATTACGCATTTAGAAGTCGAGTCTAGTTTTAGGAGTCTACTTAGTTTATCGATTTCAATTTCGTACTTTCCGCTTCCCTAAGTTTGACCGGGACTTACCAAGTTTCATTATATTTTATTTGTCGACATGTTTTGCACTATACTACGACGAAATCACCTTTTAAAACGCAATTTACGTGTCGAACAGACGACTAGAAGCCACGTGTGATGGTGGAGGTTTATAGATCCTTGACGTGCGAGCATCGGGCTGGCAACTATGGAAACGGCCTCGCTAGAGTTTGTAGACGAAAGATGAGGTGGTCGAAGTTAGAGGCGGTGCTGCTGGCGACCTTTTCGCAATAAAATCAAAGGTTAAGGGGGTATTTTCATTGAAATTGAGAATTAAGCGCCAAATTACAAACGTGGCCAATATGAAGTCCAAATGAGCCCAAATTCTTATGGTAACCTAATTTAAACATAAAAAAGTTGATGGTGACTTCGATTTTGGATTTTGATGTCGTTTGTAAGTTTAATTTACGTTTAAACCCAAAATGTACCAATTACCCACCTACATTTCTGTTTTAGGTCAAAACAGGTTCCAATTATCACATTACCTGTTCCAAACCGTACAACATATTTTTAATTATTTTTTAGAAGATTTAGATTAAATTTATTTTCATGAAACTATTTTAATTGAAGTGCGGTCGAAATTAGCCAATTTAATTAAGGATTAACACTCAATTTTGATGAAAATCCTAAATTACTCAATATCAAACCACTTTTATGAAATTTAACCTCAATTAACCTTTAATTAAACATAATCATTCCCTCCAACTATTCTGTATTTATAACTGTTCATAAAAATTGCAGAATTAACCCCAGTTTTTATCAATTCCTCTCTCTTCAACCCTGATTGAGTCATACCCTTTTAATATGTTAATTAGGTGAATTTACCCTTAAAACTTAAACAAATTAAGTTAGATATAGAGGATTATGGTGATGCCATCATACCCCCAAGCCACCCTTTTGCTAGTTCCCTAGTAAATTCTAGAGTTCAACACAGATTTTCAGTGTAAGGGTATTTTTTGACAATCGATTCAAAAAGATTTGTCACACATTTGTTTTTCTCAAGATTAAAAGAAAAGCGGAACTTTGGTTGTGTTTTCAAAATAATCCAGGTACGGGATTGTTAAAGATAAGACGCCAAAATGAATCTTTTAGATCCATAGGATGGTATAATCATGACATACGTATCAACTCAAGAACTCAACTAATCTACCCTTTTCTAATTCTCACAAGCCCCAAAATCCATTTTTCCAGTTAGGGCCTCCTTGACCAAAGAACTCGTACCGCAGCTTGCATGACCTCGAAAATCAAGGTGTGAGTGCTTTTGTGATTAGCTAACTTAATTTATTTTGAGTGTCTTTGAAAGACTTAATTAATATAACAGAACAAATGCATTTTTTCTTTTTGCACCCCCATACCTAATGATGATAACGTCATCATCAGCCATAACTATCTTTAATTAATCAGAATCAATAAACAAATGCTCCTACATAGTCATCAGAGAGTCATAATTCATTGCATATCCTTTCTGAGATATATACATTAAATCAGGTTAATTCTGTAGTTTTAATAGTATATGTAACGACCCGATTCCCGAGTCCCTACGAGACACGAGAACCGGACCAACTCGACTAATCCCAAGACCTAGTCGTCCAACGAGGAAGTAACCAAAAGAGCAGTAAAATAAACCACATTCAACATGAAATATAACTAGCAGTAACAAAATACAGCAGTAAGAAAAAGGACTACGACAGCATGTACCACCACAACAGTAGAACAACATTTAACATAACATGAACTACAAGTAAAGAAAAGTACAGAGAGTAACAAAAACTACTCACTACAGTGAAACGAAAAGGGCACAAAAGAACAGTGGTAACTGTACTGGACCCTACTCGGCCCAGCGTCCTCTGCAGCCGCTGACCCTGGCTACTCAACACCTGGTTCTGAAAAGTAACGAGTGTAACACGTCAGCGAAACGCTGAGTAGAGTGGCAGCTAAACTAAAGAAGCAGTAAAGTGTACAGGAGCTGTTTTATTTTCTTTCTTCCTTTATTTACGTCTCTCTGTTGTTTCACAATCTATCTATTTCTCAGATCCTTCACTCGATCTCGAATGTTTCTCGTGGGAACGATCTTGATTGCAGTCTTTTCCGAACAGTAGAAGTAACACGTGGTGCTCCCCTAGCCGGGAGAGTCCCCCGTGGTGATCCTACTCTCAGTCAACCACCCCAAGGTCACTTACAGACGTAACAGTGACTACAGCACGTGCGGTAAATGCACGGGTAGCTAACCCGCATTGGCACGCGGTCAGCCGTTTCTGTTAACGGGTGCACCCAAAGTACAGCACAGAACCAGTATAGGGCAGAGCCCTCTCAGTAACAGGGGTCCAACCCCTCCACAGTAACCAAACAGGGGCCTTGCCCCTCCACAGTCCACGCACCCTCGCCTGACTACCCTGGTTTGCCCAGTGAGCCTAACAAGTCGGTGTAAGTGAGCTAGCAGAATCCCAGGGCCCGTGGGGTACCTAGTACTCGCCCTACACTAGTAGCTCTCCTCGGTACTGTGTACACGAGGGCCAACAAGTCGGTACAAAGCGGCCAGACCTAACCCCGGGTCCCTGGGGCGGCTGGCTCCGCTCTGCACTAAGCAGGTAACAGGTGCTTCCCCTGGCACTACGTACCTAAGAGACAACGCACCTCCACATCTTTCCTTCTCAGTTCCATTTCATTCTCTTTCCATGAGTTCTACTCCTAATTCCCCGTAGGGTTCCAACTCTTTTAACTCAGCACATTCAGGTTTCACCCTTTCAGTTTCACGTTCATACAACCCATATTCTCAAACATGTTCATTTATTCATAACAGGCAGCTGTTAAGATCAATTTACATGCAGCTATTATTTCCTTCCCACAGTTTCCAAGACTGCAATATCTATATTCATTTCACAAGTTTTTCAGTCCTAGGATTCATGCCGTACCCTAGGATCTATCATTCAATCTAGTTTTCCAGCCCTAGGATTCATGCAATACCCTAGGATCTATCATTCAATCTGGTTTCTCATTCCTAGGATTCATGCAATGCCCTAGGTTCTATTAATTGTTCCATAATTGTAAAAAATTATGTTAATAATTTCTAAAGCCACTCTACCAGCTACAACGGAAGTATTGGGGGCGTGGTCGGAAATCCCGCGCGAATCCGCAACCCCCGAGACTGCAATGGAACGGGACCCTAACACAAGGATCAAACATAAGGAGTTTCTCAGAATAGTATATAATTACTGTAAACAAGTAGAGGATCTTATTCCGAAAAGAACGCAACTCGAAACGCAGAAAACGGACTCCGAACGGGCCCTAAACGGGTCGAAAACGGTGAAACAGTCCAAAATCAGACGTCTGGAACCTCTTCCAGACGTCTTAAAATGTGGGTCATACGGTACCTTTGTTCTGCGTAGTCTCTCAGACGTCCAAAAGCCTGCGGGGGAGTCTGGCCTACTTCCCAGACGTCCGGGGTCCGATGGTCACCCCGGACGTCTGGAAGTCCTTCCAGTCGTCTGGCACTGCGGCCAGACGTCTGATTCGCGTTGGATGCGAATCTCAGAGCCTGCACATACCACTCCTCGCTCTCAGTAAGAACGATCACAGAAAAGGAAGGACGAAAATAACTTACTTGCCAGACGTCTGGACAGTCCTCCAGACGTCTTCACCGTCGTCTGGTTGGAAGCCCAGACGTCTGATTCTGGAAAAATTTCCAGAATCAGAGCTCGATGCGCTCTCCGCCCGCAACGCACGGCCGCGCCACGCCTCGTCCGTCTGCTGCACGAGCTGCAGCAGCCCTCCCACGTCACTCCGCGCCCCCTGCTCCCCCGCCAGCCGGCTCCAGCTACCCCGGCAAGCTCGAGCCCTCACGGCTGAGCGTCTCCTCCCTCGCGCAACGCCTCCTCCAGCACACCCGCCGCGGCTGCCGCTGCCACCGCTCGCTCACTCTCGCAATGGCTGGAAGAAGAAGAAGGGAGCGGAGGAGATGAGAGTGAGGGAGAGGGCGAGGGCCCTTCTAAAGCCGCGCGGGGAGAGAGAGCGAGAGAAAGGGGCGCAGCCTGCGCCCGCAGGAGGAGAGGGAAAAAGAGGGGCATCTGTAGGTCTGCGAGCGCAGGCGCGTAGACGAAATCCACCGTACCGCAGAAATTAAATCCCAGACGTCTGGAAGGGGTTCCAGACGTCTGGTCAGACGTCTGGGCCACCTCCCAGACGTCTTAAAAGACGTCTTGAAGCCGCGTTCGTAACAGTATATCATGAAAGAAGAGTAACCACGGGTTTCCCAAGGGTTAAACTAAGGCCAAATGTTCCTTAATGACTAATGAGAGGGTCTGTGCAGATAGAAACAGATTTTCGCGCATTTCGAGAATAAACAGCACCTGAAACCCTAATTACAAACCTATTTAATTAATAGAGGTTCTGGTCAGAATAAATTCTATCTAAAATTTCTAAAATTTATAGAAAATATGTCATAAGGTTTGGTGTCCTTGGTCTGACCATCTGAACTTATTTTGACTTAAAGCAGAGTCTCATACGGCAGGTGGCACTAACTTGGGTTTCTACGTAATTTCCCCAGTCAAACTTGGTCAAAACGAAAATCCAACTTTGCCAACACATTCCTTGCATCCATATTAGGTTTGTACCAAAATTTGGGTCCAATTGAAGATCATCTTGACCAAGTTTGTATTTTAGTCCAGTCTAACTCTCTTTCTCTTTCAATCAGCCCCTCAACTTTCAAAATAATTACAAGGTCCCCCCTAACTTCATTTTCTTCTTCACCAGTAGGTCCCCTCCGACTTCGCATATGCAAAATCCTGAAACCAACCATGCGCCGACTTTCAATCAAGAAGATCTCCCTGATTTCACAGGCAATCCCTTCCAAAATTGGAATGGAGGATCTCGAGACCTTTCTCTTCGATCTGAATGCAATCTCAAGCTCAGATTTGAACCGAGATGCCCATGCGAACACCTTAAAATCAACAATCTAAATCCCTGATCCTTTTAGCTTTCAAGCTTGTCTCCAAGCTTGGAAGCTCGACCCAAGCCATATAAAAGGACCTTAATTGCAAGGCTATGCTCTTTAGCTTCGCTTTAGCTGGAATCTACCCTTCTTCCCTCCTCTCCGGCTGAATGGTCCACGAGCTCTGGAGACCTTCACCGTTTGACCTGTTCGCCTGCCGCCAGAGACAATAGTCGGTAGGTTAGTCTTCGTCAAGTTCTTCCACTACTCTCAATACTAGTGAGGGTCTCCTTCCTCCATCTTCCTCACCATTCTTCCCTCTCGGAGATTTCACCTTCCACGGTGCTAGCCAATCAATGTTGATGCCACCCTGCCCCTTTCATCCGATTAGGTTAGGTTAGTTAGGTTCCCCTTAAACCCTACTCTCTTTTCCTTTCTCTAAACCCTAGTTTTGACTCACGACCACTCTCCTAACCCTTCGAGTTCCTTCGCTCTGCCCGAACTCCGACAAGGTTGCGAGCCCACTACATGCCACCATTCGCCAAGACACAACTCCCATTAGCATCGTCACTCATCCTTGAACAAAACCCCTCAATCAAATCCACGTTTCATCCTCTCACGACCTCCACCGATCACCACACCTTCGCAACATCATCTTCGACCTCCGCAGACACTAACACTCCACCAAACTCCATGCAAACATCGCCATTGCATTTTCCAACACCATGCAACCCTCTTGAGGTATTCTAATTTGGCCACGAGGCCATCCTTTGTGTTTCAGGTGTTCGTCGTTCTCCGTCGCTACCGCCTTCATCTCCACCTTCGTTCGTAGTCCTCTAGCTGCTAAACCATCAGCCTCCAGCATCAAGAGATGCCATTTCACCTCACGACGCCAACAGCATCTCCAATTGGCCTCCCAGCAGCAGCAGCATCCGCAATTGAAGGGCTTCACCTCTGCTGCAGATGCATGAAGAAGGCATGAGCGGATAGTCCCACATCATTCACCACCAAATGTCTACAGCAATATAAGTGGATTTTGTGATATCTGCCTATCCCCCAGCAAACGAGGGTCGGGTCCCTCACTACCCACTCACCCGATAACTTGACCTATCTCCACTCCTTGGTCACCACACACGCTGGTGACCCTAGACACTATTTGAGACCCAATTGGGTCTGCATTTGAGAGAAGAAGGGAGGAAATTGTGAGAGAGTGAGGGAGGGTTTTGCTCTCTGTGCATGTGCCTCGGGGTGTGTGCGCTAAAAGGCTTACACTTAGTCGTGTGAAGAAAAGCTGAAGAAGGAAAAGAAGAAGAACGTAAGGTCTGAAAAAGAAGAGAAGGTGTGAAAGGAGAAGGTCTGTGAGAGGCTTAGTTCTTAAAGCCCTTGTGCCTGTGCTTACTGATGATCAATTAAGCCGTGTGAAAATAAAAGTTATCGTCTGAGGCACTGTAGCATTCAAGCTACTGTTCATTTTTTAGTTGATATAAATGAGATCTGAAAAGCATGTTTGATTAGCACTAACAATTGGTGATTCAAATTACCATTATTTTGTCTTAACTTCTTTTTATAAATGTGAACTATTGAGATACTCATGTTTATCATTAAATATCAATTTCAGTAACTTATTATTCATTGAATATCTATTTGAATGCTCAATTACTTGTGCTCATTAATTCTAAATATGATTAATGCAGTGAATTTCACATTTGCTCCTTATGCTCGACCTCGGACTCCATTATAGATTCTAAGTTATAAATTTTATCTGTTTAAGAGCTATTTGTCGACTGTAGCACAATTCATATCCTTAAAATCTGATGAAATCTTGATAAACATTTTGGTGCCTTTGCCAAGGAGCAACATGCAATTCACACATTAGTCTTATCTTTCTTTATTGCTATCTGAGCACCAGCTTGCCCTGTTTGATTTGATTGTGATTTTCCGAGGTACATCACGAAGCGATCTTCCACACGAATCAGCCACTCCCAGGGCAAGTAATCTCTCTTCTTCCATAATCATTCCCTTAATCTTTGGAAGAGAGAAAAAGGAAACAAAGCAATTAGGAATCACCTGCCTTATTTTCATAGTAATTTTCATTCAAGAGGCAAGTTTCCTGATCTACGAAAAAAATTCACATCTGATTGAAGTTGAGAGGATTCTGCTTAGAGATCCCTACCCAAATTTCTTGTACCTACTATGGATTTATGCTTAATTTCTAATCACCTTGGACTACGCACTTCTTTTTTAAAGTCCAACGTAAACATTGTGAGATCAAATTGGACCTGGAATAGACCCAATTAGGGTTTTCTACTCCTAGGGTTTTGGAATGTTAGTTCACAATCGCCGGCATTAAAGGAAGTCAAACTTCCTGCATTTGTGTGCCACCCAAGCCCTTGATTGAAAAGCGCTAATAAAAAAGAACCCTAAAATCAGGCTTTAAATCTCACTTGAATCCTAAAATTGTGGACCTAATAACCTAAGAGTCAATTCAGGGTGATCTTTGGATCTTGATCTAGAGCTCATTCTTCATCTTTTAGGACAGGTCAGGTGAAGCTGGTCTACTTTATAGGCCAATCAACTTACAAATTAGGTCACAAACTAAATTAACTTCTAATCAAGTGAAGTCCAAGGCACAAACTAGGCTAAAATTGGTAGACCTAAGGTCTCAATTCGCACATACCAGTCAACATGAAATCGTAGTGACAAGGAAGATCGAATAGGGGAAACCCTGTAACCTATGGGGACGCTCTAGCATGTAAGGGTCTTTGCGGGGCTCTCCCTTCCAAGCTGCCCAGGTAATTCTTGGGTGTGCAGATTTTTGATTCAAAGGTATCATCCGCCTCGAAACAAGCCTTAGCCATCCAAAAATCTTTGGGTGCCTTGATTGGGTCCAAATCACATCCAGTCCCTCATACTTTCTCTAGAGCACATACATAGGAAGGTCGTTAGGTTTTTAACCTAAGAGGCCTCATTAGATCCTCTACGGGATTTCTGATCTGTTTACTTCAATCTGAACCTGAATTTGATTCTACATCCTGATCCACCACTTGATTTGAAAATGTAACCTGGCAATTTAGGAAGACTAAATAGGAAACCTGAATCCTGAGGGTCCATGAAAGATAGAATGATTGAGGATGCCCTTAGACATTATGAAGATTATGAGAGACCTCAAACCCAATTATCGGGATTTCAGTTAATGTTCCAGAAACAACAACCCACATTATGAACCATGCTGGAATGCTATTTACACAAATCTTACATGGTTCAACTCGGGACAATCTTTTATTAGAATATAATGAATTGCGGAGACTACACAATACTGGGTTTATACAATGCTTACCAAATCTACAACTTTAGGAGATGTACCAAGGTCTCAAGGAGAAATATGGGTACACACTAAATACATTATAGCAAGCAATTAATCAAAGATACTCATACATTCCTTCAGAAGATGATGAGGCATCTTGCAAAAGGACTGAGGATCAATCTGATTTCCCAAATCCCGAGTTCAAGAATTGAGGTTGTTATGAACCCCCAACCCAGATGGAATCCGATTCAAATTATGTACAGATTGATACGCTCGATCTTGAGATGGGTTGGGGGGATCCAATTGCAGGTGCTCCCGATATCAAACCGGCCCCAGATAATTGAGAACCTGGTTCACTAAGCCTCAAATTCCTAGACACCTGCAATGATAAGCCCGAGTCAAAACTTCTTGAGAATGTAAATTCTGAGCCTTATCTTCTCAAGAATGATTCTGGCATCCCAATAGAACCTAGTCTAAATTCTAGCAACCCAATACTTACACTTAACCTAGAATCTATATTCGAGCCTATTTGGGATAATCATAAGACCCAATGTGATGAGAATCAGATTTTGAATCTAGACTACGATTCTGGGCTTATGTTTGATGACTACACCTCTCCAGACTCCTCCGAGATACGAATTGATTTTTAAGAAGTCATCCCGATCTACGATATAGAAACCGAGGAGTTGGATGAGTGGGAAATCGATTGGGTCCATCCAAGGAACCAAGAACCTGATCCTATGCTTAATAAGGACACCTCCCCAAGCTTAGAATTCGAAATTAGGTTAGATCCAAGTCAGGTTGCTGATTCTGCATATCTTGTTTCATTCTATGGTGGAAATCCTGATCTGGAATCAAGTTCAGACACTGATCTTTGCAAATTCTCCGCTGATTTCGAATCTTACTCTGATTTCAGAGAACCTTTGTTTCCTGATGATTACGAACGAGTTTACAACCTCAACATCCATGATCGGTTCTTTGATTCTAATGCTGAGGTCAATGATTTGGACCTTAAAGAAGCCACACCTTCTGATCCACATACAGAGCCTTCCAAATCCCGTTCTCAACCCTGACCCGCCATCGGAATCACCTTCTACTCTGATCCGATCGCATATGATTCTTCTCTATCTTTTAATTGGGATTCGGACATTGATCAGACTATTAATCACGTCCAATCCTTCTTTGATCACAACTATAGGGTTCCTACATCTCTACAACTCCATTTTCTTTTGAGGATCCCCACTCTGACCAGGCTGAATCGACTCAACCAAACCCAGGATTCTCATTTCCACGTCCATTTGAGCCTCAAAGTATCCGGTGGGCTCCACATCTTTTGATTCACATCTATCAACCCAATAGACTGATTGGGTTTGGGCTGTAACATCAACCTGTCGATCTAAACAAGCACCCAGTTGCACCAACCAAGCTATTGATCAAGGTGCTTGTTCTACAACACTCTTCTGATCTGACCACCCCTTCTCCTTAACCACCTTCTACTCGACTGAATACATTGAATTTAGCGCTTAACGGAAGGAAACCCATCATTCCAAAAACCACAGACCCTTTTAATCATCTATTAAGCAACACTCCTATTGCACTTTTGAGTTCAGTTTTAAAACAGCTGACTCCACCTTTGGTACGTGATGGCATTGCCATCATCCTCTATAACTTACTGAATTTGGCTATTTTCCAAGGTTAAATTCACTTAATTAACATATTAAAAGGGTATAACTCAATCAGGGCTGAAGAGAGAGGAATTAATAGAAAACGAGGTTAATTCTGCAGTTTTCATGAATTATGAATGCAGAATGGCTGGAGGGTGAACTTATGTTTAATTAAAGGTCAATTGAGTTTAAACATCTTAAAAGTGAGTTGGTATTGAGTAATTTAGGATTTACATTCAAATTGAATGTTTAATTCTAATTAAAACCCTAATTTCAACTCCACTTCAATTAAAATAGTTTTAATGGAAATAAATGCGATCTAAACCTTCTAAAAACCATTTAAAATTATTCTATAAGGTTTAGTACAATCAATTTGCTGATCAAAACCTCTTTTGACTAAAAACAGAATCACAAACGAGAATTTGATACATTTTGTCTAATCGTAAATTGACCATGTAAATGACATCAAAATCCAAAATTGAAGTCACCATTAAATTTCCGATATCCAAATTAGGTTACTATAAAAAGTTGGGTTCATTTGGACTTCATCTTGGTCAACTTCGCACTTTGGTCCTTAATCTTGATTTCACTACAAAGGACCCCCTAACTTTTGCATTTCATTGCAAAAATACCCCCGCCAACAACAACCTCACCTTCCACCTCCGCAACCTTCGGCCGTCATCTCCGGCGAGGTTGTTCGCACACCTACCGCCCATTTTCTCGCACGCAAACGAGCTATAAACCTTCGCCATCGCACAACGCTTCATGTCCTCGAGATTGGGTCGAGTTTCTTTCCCTCCTATGCTTCGACCATTGTCATCTTCGACCCCGACGGTCCTCTCCGACCTCTTCGTTCGTGCGTCCTCCGACCACAAGGGCAGGACCATCTTCTTCCTCACCTTCTTCAGGTCGTCGCCAACCAGAGCAAGGCCCTATCCTTCCCTCCCCTCACTGTTGATCTTCTTCCCCGAATCCTCCTTCGTGGCTGGTGAGCCAACACTAGCCGCACTCCGCCCCCCCACCCCCCCCCACCCCCACCCCCCCCCCCCCCCCCCCCCGTCCTCATTAAATAAGTTCTCCTCTTTACCTCTCCTTGTAACATACACCTATCTCCTTAGATCTCACAACCACCACCACAACTCCCTTCTATTCTACTTCTTCCTTATCCACGGCCACCCATCGGTCACCACTCCGACGAACACACAAGCAACATTCCACACGGATTCTACCTTCGCCAACCACCCACGAAGCACCACCTCAACTAGAGGAGCAAAAGCCCTCTCCCAATTGAGGGTTTTGACGCCTCCAACCCCCCTCCAAACACACGCCACCGCCACCCCCTTCCCCAATGTCGTCCGGCCATCTTTGAGCAACCTCGAGCCAACAAAACGCCACCCCCACCTTCAATGAAGGACGACGAAGCTCCTGAACCCATTTGACGAGGGTTTCGATGCGTTTCGAGCTCCACCAAACAACCCACTCACCTCCATCCTCCCAGACACCGACTGGCCCACTGTTTCGTTCTCGTGCCACCAAGCTTCATGAGAACCTCCATGATGGTACGACAAATGTCTTGCCCCTGTCGATAGGTTGTTTCACATATGAACGAGCTCCGCCAGATCTCACTATCCTCTTCCACTCTGGTGATGTCATCCGCGACCATAGAAATCGCGAACTGCCGCTACACCATCGCTGTTAAGTCGCCAACCTATCGTTGACCCTCCTCTGCCCTTCGCAAGCGCTAGATGCTAGCCAAAGCTCATTTCCAGCGAGGCACCGCCGCTTTTCCGATGAGCCTTGCCAGTTGAAGGAGAAGAGGAGGAAGGTAGGGACCTAAATGTAGAGAAAAGAAATTTACACTGACCTGATTATAATGATCTAGGGACCTAAATGTAATAAAATTAAATTCCTAGGGGTTGAATTGAATATTTGTTTAAATTATTGTTTGTTCATCTTGACTATTGATGGTTGGGGATTATTAATGTGATTTCTTTTCCTAATCATTAGTATTTTGATACATTAATGCTCAGTTGCATCGTTTCTTCACTATTTAAAACAGAGATCCCTCAATAACACGTTGAATTGCGTAATTAATTATCCTAAATTAGATTGCATGCGTAGGATCTCATAGAAAGTCAAATTAATATAATCTAGCTCCTAGACTTAGAATAGTGATAATTGCACATTATTTACTCCCAGAGACGACCTCGAATTTTCTTCGAGTTATAAATTTAAATGTTTGATTTGCTTTGATCAACTATACTACGACGCAACGATTTTAAAATACGATCAAGGCAAGTTCACAGTACTTGTATCAAAGGTTGAAATCGTCCACAACAGTTATAACAACCCATTCACACACCCATTTGATCTTGTATAATCCTTGAACCAAGCTGATTTCATACCCTTTGATTTACAACGAGGACATTGCAAAACCTAGGCTTGGGGGGTGTTAAGGTGCAAGCAAATAGAAAATCTACTTTGCAAAACCATCTCGAAGATTTATGCTTAGGAGAGGCTCAACAACACAAGCTGATTGGACGTGTTTCCGGCGTGAAGAGGTGGGAAATCCCCTTCGAAAGTGTGTAATTACATATCGACTTCTCGGTGCTTGTCTCATAGGATATCTAAATATCCTACCGGAGGCATGAAAGCACCTTGTCCTAGTTTAGGTGCCATAAGAGGGATGTTAAGACCCATTCTGTCCTGAGCCTTTAAAGACGTCTGGACTGTAGGTCAAACGTCTGGTAAGAAGTCTGGACACCTTCCCAGACATCTGGAAATCAAAATTTTTGAATACAAGCTCGCATTTGCGAGCGTGCTGCGCGCAAACAATACCTTCTCTGTTTCCTTCCCTTCTCTCTCCCTCCTCCAGCGAACCCTAACCCTCACCCTTATAAGACCCCCCTTCCTCCTCTCTCGTCAACCCTACTCCAACCGCTTCTGCCCATCCCCTTCAACCCAGCGTTAGAGCAGTGACAAGGAGGAGCGGCGTGAGGAGAGGAGGAGTTGTGCTCGTGAGCTCATGTGGGAGCTTACTGGAGAGCGCACGACCAAAGCGGCGCGTGCGCAAAGAGGAGTGCGTCGGGGAAGTCCTCCCCAACACTGCTGTAGTCGGAGCTACAGGTGAGGAGGTGAGCCGCGGCCGCGCGCGACGGTAGCGAGCAAGAGCAAGTTCTGATTCTGGGTTTTTCCCATAATCAGACGTCTAGAGTGACATCCAAACAACGGAGCAGACGTCCGAAGGCGGTTCCAGACGTCTAAGGAGAAGGCCTCGCGAAGGTACGTCCTCTTTGTGGATACGGCCATGCAGGTCACTCCGCTACTACCCCGTTGCATGCCTTTTTGAGGAGATTGTGTGGTGGCATTGCAGGATTTGCTTCGGGAAGGCGTGGGACACGCCCTCCCATGCATTTCAGACGTCTGGGGAGCTTACCAGACGACTGGAAGCACTTCTAGACGTCTAGAGAGGTGGTCGGACGTCTAGAGCTGGGTCCAGACGATCCAGAAGAGTTTCTGGACGTCCGAGGATTGACGCAGAGCATGAGGTACATTACTGAACACTTTTAAGACGTATGAAAGTTGTTCCAGACGTCTAATTTGAGTCAGAAACCCTATTTTTGACCCGTTTAGGGTCCGTTTGAGGTCCGTTTTATGCAAATAAGATATCGATGTTTTCCTTGTGAGTTCCTCTACTTGTTAGAAGGCTTTCTATACTGTTCTGAATGTTCCATTGTGATTATTCTTCGTTACAGGACTTCGTTCCGTTGCGGGTTCGAGGCTTGCTGAGGCTCGTGAGCCTGCCGTTCAA
The DNA here is from genome assembly GCA_037157565.1 of Thalassia testudinum. Lineage (NCBI taxonomy): Eukaryota > Viridiplantae > Streptophyta > Magnoliopsida > Alismatales > Hydrocharitaceae > Thalassia > Thalassia testudinum. The sequence continues at coordinate 22,743,259 of JAZHRO010000013.1, forward strand.
ACCTGAATGCATGTGTGGAATAAATGATTAGAAGCTAGGATATGGCATGAATCCTTGGACGATAAACATCTGAAATGTCTGTATGCGTGTTTTGTAGTCTTGACTGAGTAGATAGAAATAACTGCCTGTTAATGAATAAGAATTGCCTGTGAAATATGAACTAACTTTGTTAGTAAAACAGTTGCCTGTAACCTTACCTGTTGTATACGTTAAATACTGGAATACGAGCTGCATGTGTATAATCTGAGAATGGAAATGAGAATGATAGAAACACGAGCTGCATGTGTAGAACCTGAGAATGGGAATGGGAATGGTGGGACCTAGTATGGAAAGACATGAGAAATATAATCCTGAACCCTACGAGGAATTAGGAGTAGAGCTCCTGGAAATAAATGGAATGGATCCAGAACATGTGAGTGGGGAAGTGTGTTGGCCCTTGAGTACGGAGTACCAAGGAGAGTTACTGTCCCCTATTTAGTGTAGAGCGGAGCTAGCCGCCCTTGAGTTGGGTCCCAGGGTTAGTATTGGCCACTTTGCACCGACTTTTTGGCCCTCGTGTACACTACACCGGGAAGAGCTACTAGTGTAGGGAGAGTGCTAACCACACCACAGGACCCGGGGTTCAGCTAGCCGCCCTACACCGACTTGTTAGGCCCACTAGGCAAACCAGGGCAGTCAGGCGAGGGTGCGCGGACTGTGGAGGGACGAGACTCCTGTTTGGTTCTTAGGGGCTAGACCCCGGTTATTGAGAGGGTCATGCCCTATACTGGTTCCATGCTGTGCTTTGGGCGCACCCACTAACGGAAACGACTGACCGCGTGTTAGTGTGGGGTAGCTACCCGTGCCCTTATCGCGTGTGCCGTAATCACCGGTACGTCTGTCCGTGACCTTGGGTGGTTGACTGGGTGTAGGATCACCACGGGGAACTCTCTCGGCCAAGAGAGCACAAAGTGTGCCTTCTACTCTTCGGAAAAGACTGCAATCAAGATCGTTCCCACGAGGAACATTCGAGATCAAGAAAGAGATATGATAAATAAACCAATGAGTGAAAAGGAATAATTTGTGAAATAATGTAATTGGAAAATAGCATCAACATGTCCACTTTTACTGCGTTAGTTGGTTGGTTGCCACTCTACTCAGCGTTTGCTAACTTTGTGTACCATAACCCCTTTCAGGCCCAGGTGTTGAGCAGCCCGAGTCTACGACTGTAGAGGCTGCTAGGCCTAGTAGAGCTCAGTAGCAGTAGTTTCTTTTATTGTACTTTTTGGTAGTAATGAGTTCAAACTCCTGTACTTTACATTCTGTACTTGCACTTTGCTGTACCTTTATGTTCCTGTACCTTGCTACTGTTCTATTGTTGTAGTGGTGATATGTACTGTAGCAGTTTTTACTTTCTTTACTACTGTACTCCTTTACTGTTTGTTGCTTAGCATAGTGAATGTGGTTTACTTTCCTGCTTTTTGGGTATTTCCCATTGGACAACTGGGTCTTGGGATCAGTCGAGTCGGTCCGGTCTCGTGTCCTGTAGGGATTTGGGAACTGGGTCATAACAAAAAATTATCCCGAAATGTCAATTGTCAGGGCCAGAATTTAGTTACAAAACGCCATGGGCGACACTATCCCGATATGTCGAAAGACAGGGTTTTTGGGGTTGCCATGACCGGTGCTATCTGGAAGCATCGAAAGCCAGGGACCCTTCGAGGATTGATGATGTGGACAAGGAATCCGATACAGACCATGTTTAGGGCCAATTCGAGGCTGGATCTAGGGAAACTTAAAAAGAAAATGATAAGGAAAACTCTCCAAATTAAAAATCTACTTCTATCCCTCTCTCTTACAAAAAATGTAATGGCAAACTGAACCTAGACATGCTACATTCTACGCACGGGTGCTTTAACCGCAGGGTTCAACTAACCTCTATGTAGTTTTTGCGAGCCATAGAAACCTTCATGGCAAACTCAGGCTGAAGCTGGTCAGGACTGGATCTTGATTGATACTTGAGTACCTCTAGGCCTACTATTAGCATTCTAACCTAATTTCGAAAAGAGTAAAACAAAATCAGGACTCTAAACTTCAAATCATGGTATAGAACACTAGTTCTTTTCATAAGATTTTGCTAAGGGACTAGCAAAAGTTAGGTATGGGGGTATGATGATAATGTCATCATCAGCCATAACTAGCTTTAATTATTTACAATCAGCAGACAAATGCTCCTACATAGTCGATAGAGTCATAATTCATTGCATATCCTTTCTGAGAGACAGATTAAATTAGGGTTAATTCTACGATTTTAACAGTATATCATGAAAGCAGAGTAACCATAGGTTTCCCAGGGGTTAAACTAAGGCTAAATGTACATTAATGACTAATAAGAGGGTCCAAGCAGATAGAAATGGGATTTCACACATTTCAAGAATAAACAGCACCCGAAACCTTAATTTCAGACCTACTTAATTAACAGAGGTTCTGGTCAAAATAAATTCTAAAAGACTTTTGCTCAAATCTGGAAATCAACTTTCTTTTTGTGATTTTGAATATAAGATTTTGTTGGATTTTGAAATAACGGGCAACTACGAAATTACAAGTGGGAAAAACGACTACAACTAAATTGCTAAGGCTAACACCTAAGTGAAAAAAGCAACCACTCTCTAAACTCACCCTAGGTACGTGGAAACCTAGGGAAATTAGAGAGAGGGAGTGAAAGAGTGCTAGAAAAGACAATTAATTAAGATGCAACAGAAAGTGTAGAAGAGGCAACTTGATATATAGAGAAAATTTGTTTTACAGGAATGCTTGTAGAGGAATGCTTCTACTACAAAATGAAAGATAAAAACTGGTAAAACAAAGATCCTCCTTGTGATGGTGGTGAAGAGGAGAGAGTGCTTGCTCCAAGCTCAGTTGCTCTTGGGCTTAGAAAGGGTCTCCTCCGGAGATGCAGCTTTCTCCTTGGCAAACCCTAGATGGGTATGCCCTTGCTCCTCCAAGGGTGGAAGAATTCCACCTAAAAGAACTCCTAGGGTGGGCATGCACCACCCTCTGGACCTCCTAATAGACATCCTCCTGCCTGGCTTGTCCTCTGACTTGCGTGGGCACAAGAGAGAAGAGAATAGGGGAAGACACCAAGGGGACAGAGTATCCCCTTAGTCTTCTTCTTCTCCTTCTCTTGGCCAGCTATGGTAGGTGGAATGTGGTGGAATTAATGTAGCCAAAGCTTGTCCTAACGGTGGTAGTTAATGGCCTTCTTATAGGAGTGGTAGGGGAGCGGGTAGGCATGGATGATGTGTCGGGCTAGGAATAAGTTTGGTGGGTTGTTAAGGGATCCAAGGGTTAAGGATAATGCTGCCAAGATGAAGGGTCATAGGAGGGGAATTGGTGGCCGTCCAAGGTGGTGGCACCTCCACATTTTGGTGCCAAGTGGGGGTTGTTCTAGAAGGGGTTAAGGTGTTGGGTGGAGATTGGTTTATGGTATAGGTGGAGGGTGGAGATGTAAGCTATAGTTGATGTCAAAATTGGGTTCCAGAAAGGGGTATTTTTGGCGTAGGAATGATGGATGGTTAGGATGAATTATGGAAGGGTAGTTGCTTAGGGTTAAAGTGCAAATAGTGTGTAGATGCTTAGGTTTAAAGTCCCCTCAAATCAAAGGGCGTATTGATAAGTTGTGTACCTATCACTCTAATTTATTCACCAAATTAAAGTAAATTACTTGGCGAGGACTCAAGACTAAGTCAACATTTGAGTGGACACCTGATGAGAGGCTCGTCATGGCTTCTAATTACCCCTAATTAACTAGTCTTCCTAGTTAATTAGCCAGGAATATGTAAATATAAGGGTTAATTATAGAATAAGGGATAAATCACTAAAGGACCTTAAAAAAAGTTTAAAATGCTATATTATTATCCAAATAATATTATTAATAATTTAAGGTTAATAATAAGGAATAAGGGTAATCATTAACTATTTACCTAATTTATGTGTTAATTAACTTAAGCATAACTTACACCAAAGTATGTAATAACTTAAGTAACTTTACTTAATTAAATAAATTAAGCTAAAAATGTCAAAAACGTAAGTCCAAGATTTAAATATAATATTTGTCTAATTTATAATCATATAGAAAAAGTTGAAAAGGATTTAAATTAAAATAAGCCTTGAAAATCTTAGTTTACATTTTAGTCCCTAAGTTTTATTTCAATCGAGTCCTTCTTCACTTAGGTCATTAGTTTTCATTGCAATCAGGTCCCTATAAACATCTTCCTCTTCATTTCTTCTTCAGCCTCTTCGACGGCTGACGACAGGAGGTATCTTCACCCGCCGATCATCATCCATCTGACGTCTACCCATCCTTGCCAAGCTCCTGGAGCTTGCACTCACCACCCTCTTTTCATCCATCGGTTTGGATGGTGCTTAAATCCTATTTAGGGTTTGACGTTAACCTCACCGGCGTCGAAGAAGACGCCAGTGGTTACTTCACACCTAGACTCCTTTCCGTCCAGATTCACCCTCCTCCTCAACCACTGCAACCTATAAATACCCCTCTACCTCTTCGATTTCAAGAGGTTAGCTCCCTTCCCTCTTCCCCCCACTAAGTTAACAGATAGGCTATTCGCTGCACATCCGGTGACCGTCCTCCGCTTCCTCCGTCTTCCTCTGATCGTCTTCACTCATCCCTGATCTCTACCGTTGTTCGCTGAGTCTTCTGACACAGTGCCGACGTTGGACTTCACCTCTGCACTTCGCCTACACCTGCCGGACTTCTTCCTCCGCCCCACTAATTTCCTCCCCCGTTAAGGACCTTCGACGGAGATGCTCTGCCCCCTTCGTCCAGGTAACAGTAGGTTAGGTAAGTTAGTGTAATTAGAGTAGTTAATTAGGTAGGTTAGTTAGAATTAATGTTAGATTTTCCATCATCTTTCTCAGCTCTGGCGAGCTCTTCAGAGCTTAACAGGAGCACTCTTTTGTCTTTTTATTTCACTGATCACTTTCCTTAATCCTCCATGATCATCTCTGACACTTTAATTCCCCGATTTTAACACCTAATCGCCTAATCCATCTCTGCCTTCACAGGCTGCTTCCGCTGTCCATGGCAGAAGTAACCGAGGGCAATTCACCCCCACTAGGGCCCTCCATCACTTAGTCATCATCTAAGGGCCCTATTCTTCAAATTAATTTGATTAATAACCATTCACACAATAAACGCCTAAAATTCATTCAACCTCCTGACCTTGCTGTCAATGGCTGCTCAGTAGGAGTTCTTCCACCTAATCAATCACCTATACACCTTCACCACACTCCACTGATATGTCTCTCTACTCAATTGAGTGAGAGAACTTGTCCTGAGTTCTGGCATGCTCAGACTACACTCACTACTAATTCAATGCATAACTTTCAGTGTAATTCTTAATTCAATAAATTAATGTGTTCCTGAGGTTCCTTATGACCTCAAGAGACTTTTCAAACCTTCCATGGCCTATTTTAATGATTTTTACAGACTTTTAGCCATTGTCTGGACTCACCGGAGCTCTGGCGAGCTCCGACGAGTCAAAATGCATTCTTCAGCCTATAAAACTACCTGAGAAGCTCCAGATCACTTAATTAGGCTTAATGATCATTCTGCAATGTTTAATTTGAAGTTTTAAAGTCTGGAGGTAGATTTAGACCTCTGTCTTCTCCAACTTCAGCAGAGTTGGAGAAGACTGTTCATTAGGGTTAGGCTTAATTTTAGAAGCCTAAGGGCATTAGGAGAATGCTCTGAGGTCAAATTTGAAGATCAAACACTTAGGAAAGCCTTAGTTTGTTCTGTCGAACAAACTAAATTTATAACTCAGGCAACAGACTTGAAACCCTAGGTTTCTTGGTTGAAACTCCCTTGTGAGACCCTAAATCTATTCGTGAGATCAAAAAGAGTTAAATTTAGATGTTAATTTCATTTGGAAAAGCTTAATGAAGAAAGTCAATTTCAAGGTTCAATGGTCAAAATCAAGACTGATTGAATGATTTAGGTTTCAATTAGAGAAATTGATGAGTTCAAATGATTTCTAGGATGATTTTAAATGGATTGGATTTGATTTGGATGAGTTTAGATCAAGGTTTTATATGAATCCAACTTTTGTTCAATTTGTGTTCATTTGAACCCAACACTGACTTCAGTGTCTTTCTGATGAAATTTAAATGCAAATGCTGCCCAGATGGGTTCCAACCAACCTTCAGAGGTTGTTTAATTAGATTTAGCTTCCCTTTAGCTATCTGATAAGCTTTTCAGAGCTTGATTTGAAGCTCTGAAGCTCTTGCTTGAAGCTCTTGAGCTTCTTCACCTTCTAGTAGCTTCATGATCCTCTTCCCTTCACCTTTAGGAGTGGAGTCAGCTCCTAAATCTATTCAGAACCTCATCTGAGGTCAAAGAGCACATCTGCAGGTCCTTAGACCTGCGAAGCACAACTGCAGGTCAAGAATGGCTGTGAAACCTTCAATTTTCATCCTCCAAATCGAAGGGTTAATTCTGTTCTTAGCATCAAATTGATGCTGCAATCCTATAGTACCCCTCTAGAGCTTTCCAACGAGCTATTGCTTGCTCAATTTGGAGCTCTGAGTCGGCCTGTGTCTCCAGCCAAAGTTTGGTCTGGAGGGGACAAAGTTAGTCCCACATTAGTAAGATATGAAAGGCACCATGGAATAAAAGGAAAAAGTGTTACGGGTTGTTCAGTCGTCAACACAGGGCGCATAATGAGCATGTGGGTGTGTGCGGTGTACATTCCCGGGTGTGTGTGCACCTGTGGGCGTGCGAGCGTGCGCCCGTGAGCGGGCGTGTGCATGGTGGGCCTGGGAAGTCGAAAACTCTGCATGTGATGATTAAACCAGAAATAAACCACCTAACGTGAACTAGGCTTGGACCCAATAGGGTCTGGTCCCACCCTGAGAGGGGTACTGCGTATCCCCAACCGGTCCGAGCTGCCCATAATAAAATCAATTTTTGGTTCAATATGGTTCAAACGCACAGTTGAAGAGTAAAGGCAAAGGAAAGAGAAGAGAAAAGGTTAAGAGACTTAAGAGAAGAGATGAAGGACTCGAGAAAGGTAAAAACAGAAGGTTAAGGGGAAAAGTAAGGAAAGGTAGAGAGAGAGAGAGAGAGGGAGAGAAAGAGATGGCAGAATAAGAAAACAAGAAGAATGAAGGCTAAAGATAGAGGAAGAAGATAAAGGGAAAATTAAAAGTTTTAGACGTCTGATAATTCAATGTTTATTTTTAAGACGTCTAATTTCTTGTATTTTACTCCAATACAATTTCTTTTAGAGCTTAATTGATGAATAAGGCATTTGTACTTAATTGAATTTCTTTTTCTTGCCTTAATCTTTTGTAAATGAAATGAAATTAGTAGAAATAAACATGTTTACTTGTTTTTAATAATAGATCACATGTGTAAGTATGTTTTTCTTATGGAATGTTGCATGTCTTTTAATTAAATATCCTTTGTGCAAGATTCATGATCTTAAAGTAATATAATTTTAATTTTAATTGATTAAGTAAGTTATAATTAATGCTTAGGATTAAATAGTGAATTAAGTTAAGTTATGACTCCCAGTGAACAACCTGAACACAATCAGTTAAAAAAGAATTAAAAATTTAAAATATTAGGTTAGCTTGACCCTATACTTCACAATCGACCTTAAATCAAGTTAACCTATGTTACTATAACGACCCGATTCCCGAGTCCCTAATAGACATGAGAACCGGACCGACTCGACTAATCCCAAGACCTAGTCGTCCAACGAGGAAGTAACCAAAAGAGCAGTAAAATAAACCACATTCAACATGAAATATAACTAGCAGTAACAAAAAAAACAGCAGTAAGAAAAAGAACTACTACAGCATGTACCACCACAACAGTAGAACAACAATTACAACATAACAAGAACTATGAGTAAAGAGAAGTACAGAGAGTAACAAAAACTACTCACTGCAGAGGAAACAAAAGGGGTACAAAAGAACAGTGGCTACTCTACTGGACCCTACTCGGCCCAGCGTCCTCTGCAGCCGCTGACCCTGGCTACTCAACACCTTGTCCTGAAAAATAACGAGTGTAACACGTCAGCGAAGCGCTGAGTAGAGTGGCAACTAAACTAAAGAAACAGTAAAGTGTACAGTAGCTGTTTTATTTTCTTTCTTCCTTTATTTACGTCTTTCTATTGTTTCAATATTTATCTATTTCTCAGATCCTTCACTTGATCTCGAATGTTCCTCGTGGGAACGATCTTGATTGCAGTCTTTTCCGAACAGTAGAAGTAGCACGTGGCGCTCTCCTGGCCGGGAGTGTCCCCCGTGGTGATCCTACTCTCAGTCAACCACCACAAGGTCACGGACAGACGTAACGGTGACTACGGCACACGCGATAAACGCACAGGTAGCTAACCCGCACTGGCACGCGGTCAGTCGTTTCCGTTAACGGGTGCAGCCCAAGCACAGCACGGAACCAGTACAAGGCAGAGCCCTCTCAGTAACAGGGGTCCAACACCTCCACAGTAACCAAACAGGGGCCTTGCCCCTCCACCGTCCGCGCACCCTCGCCTGACTACCCTGGTTTGCCCAGTGGGCCTAACAAGTCGGTGTAGGTGAGCTAGCAGAACACCGGGGCCCGTGGGGTAGCTAGTACTCGCCCTACACTAGTAGCTCTCCTCGGTACTGCGTACACGAGAGCCAGCAAGTCGATACAAAGTGGCCAGACCTAACCCCGGGTCCCTAGGGTGGCTAGCTCTACTCTGCACTAAACAGGGGGACAGTCGCTCTCCTTGGTACTCCGTACTCAAGGGCCAGCACACTTACCCAATTCTATTCCATTCACTTTCCAGGAGTTCTACTCCTAATTCCCCGTAGGGTTCCAGCTCTTTTAACTCAACACATTCAGGTTTCACCTTTCCAGTTTCACGTTCATACATCCCATATTTTCAATCATACTCATTTATTCATAACAGGCAGCTGTTAAACCAATTTACAGGTAGCTGTTATTTCCTTTCCACATTTTCCAAGACTGCAATATTCATATATTCCACTAGATTTTCCCTTCCTAGGATTCATGCCATACCCTAGGATCTATCATACAATCTAGTTTTCCAGCCCTAGGATTCATGCAACACCCTAGGATCTACCAATCATTCTAGTTTCTCATTCCTAGGATTCATGCAATGTCCTAAGTTCTATTTATGGTTCCATAATTTAACAGATTATACTAATAAACTTAAAAGCCACTCTACCAGTTACAACAAGAGTACTGGGGGCGTGGTCGGGAATCCCGCGTGCCTTCGTAACCCCCGAGACTGCAATGGAACGGGGTCCTATCACAAGGATCAAACACAAGGAGTTTCTCAAAATAGTATCTAATCACTGTAGATGGGTAGAGGATCTTATTCGAAAAAGGACGCAACTCGAAATGCGGAAAACGGACTCCGAACGGGTCCTAAACGGGTCGAAAACGACGAAACAGTGCAAAATCAGACGTCTGGAACTTCTTCCAGACGTCTTAAAAATGGAGATCAGGTGGTACCTTGTCCTGTGTAGTCTCTCAGATATCCAGAAGCCTGCGGGTGCATCTGGCCTAGTTCCCAGACGTCCGATGGTCACCCAGGACGTCTGGAAGTCCCTCCAGTCGTCTGGCACCGCTGCCAGACGTCTGATTCGCGTTGGATGCGAATCTCACCTGCACATACCCATCCTCATGCTCAGTACGGACGGTCGAAGGAAAGGAAGAAGGTACAAAAATAACTTACCTTTCAGACGTCTGGACAGTCCTCCAGACGACTTTCCCGTCGTCTGGTTGGAAACCCAAACGTCTAATTCTAGAAAAACTTCCAGAATCAGAGCGCGACTCACCCTCCGCCCGTAACGCACGGCCGCGCCTTGTCCGTCTGCTGCTCGTGCTGCAGCAGGCCTCCCGTGTCACTCCGCGCCCGCTGCGCCCCCACCGACCGTCTCTAGCAGCCCCGGCAAGCTCGCCCTCACGGCCGCGCGCCTCCTGCCTCGCGCAGCACCTCCTCCCGCACTCACCACGGCTGTCGCTGCTGCCGCTCGCTCGTGCTCGCACTCGCGTACCGGCTGGAAGGAGAAGAGGAAGGGAGCGGAGGTGATGAGAGTGAGGGAAGGGCGTGGCTTTTTAAAGCAGCACGGGGAGAGAGAGAGCAGCGCCTGCGGAGGTGAGAGGGGAAAAGAGCATCTGCAGGTCTGCGCGCGCTGGCGTGCATACGGAAACCACCGTGCCGCAGAAAATCAAATCCCAGACGTCTGGGCTAGCTCCCAGACGTCTTAAAAGATGTTTTGAAGCTGCGTTCGTAACAGTTACTTTCTCTTCCACTTTATTAAGCCTAATTAACTTAATTAACTGTGTTGAGGAATTTAAAGGAATCAACACCCAAGCTGATTGAGCCTAAAGACCTAAAGAGTCTAAGTGTTCAGGTCCTAAAGTATCAATTCCTAAAGTTCGCAACTCCTAATCCCTAAGTTCTCTTCTCCTGATTCTAGTTTTTCTTTTAAAATAAATAACAGGACAGGAAATTACTATTATGGGTTGACAAAATAATCATTTCACAAAATATCCACCCCTCCATGCTTAGGTAATGCAATGTCCTCATTGTTAAAATAAAAGCAAAGAGGGTCGAATTGGAAGAATAGCACCTAATTTCTATGAGATTCCGATCAGCTCCAAACAGTCCTTACACATGCTGAGTTTAATGCTTTCAGCTAGGCGATGTCAATAAAAAATAACTAACATTGAGACTGTAATAACACAATTTCCGAGCCCTTAGATATGGGTCCCGGAGAGTGAAAATGAGCTTGCCAAAGAGATGATCAATGAAAGTAGGAAGCTAGTGATGCAGGGAGAGCCCAAATATCTTGTTACGACCCGGTTCCCAAATCCCTACAGGTCCCGAGACCGGCTCGACTTGACTAATCCCAAGACCCAGTCGTCTAACAAGAAATAACCGAAAAGCAAGAAAATAAACCACATTCACTATGCAATGTAACTAACAGTAAAAGTGTACAAGCAGTAAAGGGAGTAAAAGCTACTAGTCAGTACATACCACCACAACAAAAGGAAAGTAGAATAAAAGTACAGTAACAGGAACAGTAAACAAAAGTCCGAAACTCACTAGCAGAAAAGAATGTACAACCACAATACGAAAACTACTGTTGGGCTCGACTGGGTCAGCATCTTCTACAGCCAGTAACTTGGGCTGCTCAACTCTTGGACCTGTAAAGGGTTATGAGAAAACAGAATCAGCGGACGCTGAGTAGAGTGGTAACCAAACTATCTAAAGCAGTAAAAACTAGCAGGTATATTTATCCTTTTCCAGTTATTTATTTTACAGGTAATTTCTTTTCACCCCATTGGTTTACTTTCATATTTCTTTCTCAAACTTACATGTTCATTGTGGGAACGATCTTGATTGCAGTCTTTTCCGAAGAGTAGAAGGTACACATGGTGCTCTCTTGGCCGGGAGAGTCCCCCATGATAGTCCTACACCCAGTCAACCACCCCGAGGTTTCTGACAGACGTAGCGGTAACAACGGCACGAGCAATAAGCACACAGGTACCTACCCCGCATTGGCACGAGGTCAGTCATTTCTGCTAGCGAGCATGCTCAAAGTACAGCACGGAACAGTATAGGGCCTACCCCTCTCAGAAATAGGGGTCTAGCCCCTCAGAACCAAACAGAGGTCTCGCCCCTCCACAGTCCGCGCACCCTCATCTGACTACCCTGGTTTGCCCAGAGGGCCAAACAAGTCGGTGTAGGGTGGCTAGCTAAACCCCAGGCCCCGTGGGGTAGCTAGCTCCCTCCCTACACTAGTAGCTCTCCCCAGTACCGTGTACACGAGGGTCAACAGAAGTCGGTGTAGAATGGCCAATACTAACCTTAGGTCCCAACCCAAGGGCATCTTGCTCCGCTGTACACCAAAAAGGGGATAGTCGCTCTCCTTGGTACCATGTACTTAAGGCCAGCACACTTCCCATCCATATTTCCAAGCCTTTCCATTCATCCACAAGAGCTCTACTCCTAACTCCCTCTAGGGTTCATGCTCATATTCACCATATTATTCCATACCATGTTTCATCATTCACAATTCTGTTCTCGTATTTTACACATGCAGCTCGTATTTCCACAATTTAACATATGCGACAAGCGATATCACAGGTAACTGTTTAGTTATCTCAAGCATTTCATATTCTAACAGGCAGCTCGTGTTCATTAACAAGCAGTTGAGAATAATTTAGCTCATTCATTCATAAATACAGTTTCAATCATGAAAGCAAGCGGTTCAACCATTTCTCGTCCTAGGGTTCATGCAACATCCTAGGTTTCCAGTTATCTTATTTTCATAGATGCATTCATATTTTATAAGTAAAACAAGGGGAAACCACTCTACCAAACAATCAGGGAGTACTAGGGGCTCGAACTATAGGCCCACGTGCCTCTGCAAGCCCCAGACACGCAACAGATCGACGTCCTACACCAAGGAACACATCATAGTGGAACGTTCATGTTACGACCCGATTCCCGAATCCCTATAGGACACGAGACCGGATCAACTCGACTGATCCCAAGACCCAGTCGTCCAACGAGAAAGTAACCAAAAAGAAGGAAAGTAAACCACATTCACTATGCTAAGCAACTAACAGTAACAAAAGTACAGCAGTGAAGAAGTAAAACTACTACAGTACACACCACCACAACAGTAGAAAAGTAAACAGGTACAAGAGTATAATGTTCAAAATGAAAGAGTACAGAAGTGCAATAAACTACTTACTACAACTGGAAAAGGAGTACAACAGAAAGCTACCACTACTGGACTCTACTGGGCCTAGCACCCTTTAAAACCATAGGCTCTGGCTGCTCAACACCTGGACCTGAAAAGGGTTATGAGTACATGAAATTAGAGAATGCTGAGTGGAGTGGCAACCAACTAACCAAAGTAGTTAAGGTGGACAGGTAGCTGTTATTTTTCAATTTCTTTCTTTCTTTAACTAATTATTCTTTCTTTCACCACTTGCTTTATTTATCAGGTCTCTTTCTTGATCTCGAATGTTCCTCGCGGGAACGATCTTGATTGCAGTCTTTTCCGAAGAGTAGAAGTCGCACGTAGTGCTCTCTTGGACGGGAGAGTCCCCCGTGGTGGTCCTACACCCAGTCAGCCACCCCAAGGTCATGAACAGACGAGACGGGGACTACGGCACGCACGATAAGCGCACGGGTAGCAACCCTACACTGGCACGCAGTCAGTCTTTTCCGTTAGTGGGTGCGCCCAAAGCACAGCATGGAACCAGTATAAGGCATGGCCCTCTCAATAACAGGGGTATAGCCCCTAAGAACCAAACAGGAGTCCCGTCCCTCCACAGTCCGCGCACCCTCGCCTGACTGCCCTGGTTTACGCAATGGGCCTAACAAGTCGGTGTACGGCAGCTAGCTGAACCCCGAGTCTCGTGGGGTGGCTAGCTCTCCCCCTACACTAATAGCTCTCCCTGGTATAGTGTACACGAGGGTCAAAAAGTCGGTACAGAGTGGCCAATCCTAACCCCGGGTCCCAACCCAAGGGCGGCTAGCTCCACTCTGAACTAAACAGGGGGACAGTCGCTCTTCTTTGTACTCCGTACTCAAGGGCCAACTCACTTCCCCACTCACATTCCCAGTTCCATTCCATTTTTTTCCAGGAGCTCTACTCCTAATTCCCCATAGGATTCATGCTCATATTTCTCAAGCCAAGCCATACCAAGTTTCATCATTTCTATTTCCATTCTCAGGTTATACACACGCAAATTGGTAACTCTGTTCCATATTCAGTTTATTCACAGATAACTCGTGTTTTCAACATTCACCTTTCCATTTTCAAATTATTTACATGCAGCTCATATTACGTCATTTCATGAGTCCGACAAGAAATTTACATTAAATAGTTAACTAACACAAATACTACATCTTTCGCAGGCAACTATTATTCATTTACAGGTAGTTGTTCTCATTCTATCTACTCATTCAAGACTGCAATTCATTCATTCAAAACTGACATTCCAGAAATTCTAGTCCTAGGATTCATGCCATATCCTAGGTTCTAATCATTCATTACACACATACATTTAAGTTGTAATTAAATTGAGGTTAAGCTACTCTACCAGTAAACCCAGGAGTAGTGGGGGCTTGAACGGTAGGCTCACGTGCCTTAGCAAGCCTCGAACCTGCAACGGAAACAAGTCATATCACAAGGATCAATCATAAGAGAACTCTCGGAACAGTATAGAAAGTATTCCAACAAGTAGAGGATTTCATACGGGAAACAATGGTATCTTAATTATGGAAATCGGACCTCAAACGGACCCTAAACGGGTCAAAATCAGTGATTCTGACTCAAATCAGACGTCTGGAACAACTTCCAGACGTCTTAAAAGAGTCTAGAGCCATATCTCAAGTCCTGCGCTACTCCTCAAATGACCAGGAACTCCGCTAGACCGTCTAGACCCAGTTCCAGACGTCCGACATCCTCTCCGGATGTCTAGAAGCGCTTCCCGTCGTTTGGTGCCTCGCCCAGACGTCCGAAATGTGTGGGAGGGCATGTCCCATGCCTTCCCGAAGCAACACCTCGCGAATCAACCGAAATCTTCTCAAAAAGGCAAGGAACAGTGTCTCGGCAGAGCGGCCTGCCTCTCAGCCGTCTGAAACCTACTCTAGACGTCGGCTACGTCATCTGAATCTCTCTCCAGATGTCAGATTCTGGGAGAAACCCAGAACCAGAACCTGCCTCCGCCCTCGCGCGCCGCGCGTAGCCGCGCCGCGCCCCCTCGCCTGCTACTCCGGCTGCAGTAGTGTTGGGGAGGACCTGCCCGACACACTCCCCCGCCTTGCGCACGAGCCGACCGACCGTGAGCTCATCGGCAGGCTCCCACACGAGCTCGCAAGCTTGCCTCTCTCCCTCTCACGCTGCTCCTCCTCTCCTTCTCAGACCACGCCCGCGCTCTCTCTCTGGTCTGCTGCGCTCGCTGGAGGGAAGTGGGGGAGGTGGCTGGAGGTAGGGTGGTGTGAGGGAGAGGAGGGGGGCTTATATAAGGGTGTGGGGTTAGGGTTTTCGCCGGGCGGAAGGAGAGAGAAGAAGAAAATGAGGGAAGTGTACTGTTTGTACGCAGCTAGCGCACAGACGCGAGCTCGTACTCAAAAATTTTGATTTCCAGAAGTCTGGGAAGGTGTCTAGACGTCTGACCAGACGTTTGGCCCAAATTCCAGACATCTTAAAAGGCTCAGACAGCACGGGTCTTAACAGTTCAGAACAGTATATAAAGGCTTCTAATATGTAGAGGAACTCACAAGGAAACCACAGGTTTTTTAATTACGTAAAATGGATCTCGGTCGGACCCTAAACAGGTCAAAAACGTGTCTACAAACCAAAATCAGATTTCTGGAAACAAGTCCAGATGTCTTAAAAGTCATCAGAGACTCACCTCAGGTTCTTGTGAAGATCTCAGACATCCAAGACTCCACGACTGTCTGGACTCAGTTCCAGACGTCCGACTAGTCCTCCGGTCGTCTGGGAACATCTCTGGTCATCTGGCCAGCTGTCCAAACGTCTAAAATCCATGGGAAGGCGTGCCGCGTGCCTTCCCAAAGCTGCTCCTGCACATGACAGAGCAGCACACCACTTTTAGCCAAGCAGATCGCCTCTGCGGTGCGGTCTGCATGGCCGTAACTGCAAGGAAGACATACCTTCGGGATACACCTGCTTTCAGATGTCAGGTGTCGACGCCAGACATCAGCTAGCCGTCCAAAAGGCCCTCTGGACGTCTAATACTAGAAGAACTCCAGTACCAGACCGTGCCCCTACACCTCTCGCCACGCTCCGCCGCGACACCTTCCGCTCTACTGCGACACCGACTGCTGAAGAAGGTCAAAGACAACGCCTCAGCGTTCTCCTCCTCTCGCATGCACCTTTTTGGTTGTGCGAACCTTCGGCGAGCTTTCACGAAGCTTGCGAGCTCAGCCTTCTCCTTCTCTTCACTCCTGCTCCTCCTCGATCTCGCTCTCACTCTCTCACGCGTCTCTACACACGGCAGTGGAGTGGGACGGTGTGGTGTAGTGGAGAGGAGAGGGAAGGGGACCACTTATATAGGCAAGGGGTTTAAGGTTCGGTGGGGGGAAAAGAAGAAGTGAGGAGAGAGATGGAAGGTCTACGCGCTGACTGTGCTCAGAAAGCAATTGCGAGTACAAATTTTTCAATTTCTAGACATCCGAGAAGGGGTCCAGATGTCTGACCAACAATCCAGACGTCATAAAAGGCTCAAATCAAAACGGGTCAGAAGTAATGTTTCCTATTATGTAGGAAATCAGCGGGGCTCCTAACTCTTACTTCTTAAGGGGTAGCTTGTTTAAGATCAATGTGCTTGTGTTATTAGACAAGACTACTCTCCTATTGTTTTTAGATTCCGCTCTATGCTTTCCTTTATATGAATTCAGTAAACCTATGGCATAGGTGGGGATTGATCCGATAGCTGCGAGGAGTAAAATGATTGTCAATTTGAAAGCCTGAAGTAAGGACAACCTTTCCTCCAATTTCTCCTCCAACCTTTTCTGTTTGCCCATACAACAACAACATACTGCCAAATCAGACTCTAATGTTTTGTTGGCCACATTCTTAGTTGAGAGTCTAGAATTCCTAATATAGGGCCTAATGGTGTTGACATGGGGTTGGGAGGATCCCTTGTGTCTACTACCTCTCTCAAGGTGATGGTATTTGCAGTGGTAAAATGCTGTTGGTTAGTGCCTTGGGAAGGGTTGGGCAAAACAGGAGGCTCCCGTTTGATTATGGTGGGAACTTGGTTCGCTCCAGGAGGGGCTGGGGTTGCCTGATAGATAGCATGAGATTAAGCATGCGGCTCCCCACCATTACCAAACCCTTGAGGCCTGATAAGTTATGACTCATCAAAGCTAAAAAGTCCAAGTTAAGCTAGAAACTAGGTTAAACACTATCGAATTAACACATAAAATGAGTTAAGTGTGGGAAATAAAGAAAATGATCTAAAACATCAATCTTGTGCTAAAAATACTTAATTACGTCATTAAATGAGATATTCTATTGAAGAAGGTTAATTGGTGATCTAAGTGTAAATTGAACACACAAATGAGCTCAGAATTCCAAATTAAAAGTAAAATTAACTTCTAATATGTTCAATTAATCTTCATGAAAAATATGGTTGCATTTGGACATCATTAGGGCCTCACATTTAAGGATTTGCATTTAGGTCCTTTACACATCGCATTTTGTTCACTAGAAAACCTAAAAGGACCTATATGAAGGTCGCAAGGACCTTTTTGAAAGCCCTAAAGGACTGCTCTGTAACCAATCTTGACCACTTTTGGGTCTCCCTACAGTTTTTCTGCCCCTTCGCTGAGGGGCCTTTCATGCAATTACACCAATAAAACCCAGCGTCACCTGTAGGTCTTCACGCACAATGTTCACGCGAAGAACAAGGGTAATCTTGGTCGTTCAATCTTTGTTCACTCGATATGTGGCACCCATTCAATCGAAGCTTTGCGTGATTCAGCCCGTAGCCTCACCTCCTTGCCCAAATCCCATCCAATGGTCCACTTTTAGATTAAACTTGCGCGTGCTCCTCTCCTATCATCACCACTACCCATGCCCAAATAATCTAATCGCACCACTACGGTGTCCTGATTCATCGATCACTCTACTTAAGCACCTCCACTGCCTCGCGCGCAAAGGATAGACTCCCTTCTACACCCCTTGAGCCGATCATTCGTCCACTCCAGCTCCTCTCCTTATACTATCTTCGTTTCACTGCCACTAGCGGTGAAGCTCCACCGTCCTCTCCGAATCTCCTCGCCGCTAAGGACATCATAGCACCTGAGGGTGACCCAAAACTCCACTAGCGAGTTTTCAATCCACTGGAGATTCCCCCTCCTTCGTCACTGCAGCCACCAGCTGTAGTTCTCCTTATAGGTCCTATTCTTCCATGTAAACTAGGTTTTAATGCTTTCTAGCCTTTGCATACATGTAGTGAATGTTAGTATAGTGTAGATCAGATAGGAGTAGATTAGTTAGAAATCCGTTGGTGTGATCATTAGCTTAGGAGTAGATTAGAGTAGAATTCACACATCCACATCCTCTAATCACTGAAGATCAGAGGAGATGATTTCATCTCACTCGCTGATCATTGATTATCCTCTTCACATTTCCATTTCGCATTCCGATTTCCCTCGATTTTTATTTCGCAATCCACCCACTCATTAGAGTCAAACCCTCATCTCGATGCTCTCTAGCTTTAAGATGAGGATTTAAGCTCAAAATCCATCTAGGGGTCTCCCATTCATCTCAAAAATCCAAAAAGACCCCTTATCTGAATTTTAAATTGAATGGATTCGCTTGATCTAATTTTAATTTGGATTTCAAAGCAAGATCGCCAAATTTTGATCAAATTGTGTTTTGAATGGTTTTGATCAAGTGAATTGACATGTTTTTGGGTTATTCATTTCATGGTAGTGAATCTGAGAAGTTTTTGATGAAAAATCTTTCCTCAGATGAGTCAAGTCTGAATTTGGCACGAATTGGGAATTTTATGATCTTGAATGTGTAGGAAAGCCTAGGAGAATCAACTTTGTTGATTTGAGGCTTTACCTAGAACTTTTGTGTGGATTTGAGTTTTGTTTGGGATTTTGATTTCCAACCTAAGAAATTCTCAATATTCCTTAAGGTTTTAAACATTTGGGGTTCAAGTTTGTTGGCTTCAATGGATTGATTTGAACTCTTCCTTCATGTTGTCTATAACATAAGGAAGAGGTCAAATCAATGTTATCTCTCTAATATGACATGGGGATCAAGGTTTAATGGTTTTTAGTGAAGATTCAATGTTCCCAACTGATTTTCAAGTGAATTCAATGTCTTATCAGATTTTTGAGTTGGTCATTGCGTGTTTTGAACCCCAATTTCACATATTAAAATGCTGCATAGCAACAACATTTTTGTTGGATTGATTCTCAATCTAATCCCATGATCTTTGTTGTCTATGACAGAGATTACGGATTAGATCTGGCATCTGAGTAGCTACTGAAATTTCCATTTCAGAACTGCTGAAAATTAGTCTTTCTTACTGGAATCCCCAACTCTGATTTACTGAAATTGAGTGTTGGCTGCACAGCAGCCTTAGAAATCAGTTTAAGGCATCTGGAGTAACTCATTGAGAGTTGCTGTGAGTTTCCACTGCTACTGTCTGCAATTGCTGCTGTGGCTGCTTGATTTCATTAGCTCCAGTTGTTGCTAGTAGCTGTTGTTGAGCTGAATCAGTAGGATATTGAGCTAGGAATTAATTTTGTTGTAGGGCTAACATGTTCTGTAATGTGGAATTTTTCGTGTATAAGCTTCCATGTACAATTTTATGATTTTAAATCTCATCTAGATTGCTTATAACCTTATTTAAATCCTTCCATGTTAGCTAACTATGTATGCTTAACTGTCCACATTGGGTAATATATGGAAATGGAGTTAAAAAGCCTGATTATATGATTTCACATCCTTTAGTTAGTGTTTAGAGCTTATCTATGGCAGTCCACTGCCATTTCAGCCATCTATTTGAGATTTAGGGTCTTAGGTTCTTTTGAAAATACTTAAAAGATCCTAAACTGAGCTAAACTTATATATAAATAAAAATGATTTAAAAAATCTAAAAAATAAAATAAACCTATCTTGGTGAAGATCAGATATATTTCTAGGTGTACATTGAGCTTCAAGGTCATCTGCACCCTCGGCTTGGAAGAACATACTAGCCGACGATTCAGTATACCTTTAGATTTAATAAAAGAACTTAACCTACAAAAATATCCAAAACACATTCTCTATCACATCTATTTCTTTCCCTCTCACCTCCTACCTCTATAAAACACATAAAACCCATAAAAAGAAGACAAACTCCAAAAATACACAAAAATACCACGTATATTACATATGTACTTGTAAATATAAGCTATATAATAAGTTATACATGTATATATTGTAAAATAAGTGTATAATAGGTATAACTAACTTATATATATATATAATGTAAATTAAATATTTAAGATTATTTAAAGTGTATATAACTTAATCATATAACTATTCATTATTTATACTAACTTATAAGCACTATAACTTAAGTAAATATATAAAACCCTGTAAATAACTATATTTACTAATGATACTGTATATACATATTTATATATGAATAATGTATATTATAAAACCTATATCGTAATTTAATTATGTAAATATAAAAAGTAATTAATTTACTAATTTACCAACTAAGTTATTAAGTTAAATTAAAATAAAATAGTAAATTAAGTTATTACTGAACTAATTCACGTTGTATAGTTGTATTATACTATCTTAAGTATTTTGTAATAAGTTAACTATATTTATAATGTATAATACTATTTATAAATAATTTAAATGTATAATACCTTGAATTCATTTATTTAAATATAAATCAATTAAAATAAATCATGTAAAATACAATAAAAATGTGTATTAAATACTTTAATATGTATACTAACTCTGTATAGGGTCAATTTGACCATTAATTAACTAATTTATACGTTAATTAAGAAATAAACCCAATAATTAGTACGTATAAATTATACAATTTGACTAATTTATTTATATAGTAAATGTGATTAATTATGTAAATAAATTATATAATTATGTATCCCTATGTAAATACTTTAATACCATATACTTTAATTTTAAATTATAATAATTTATGGCCCTCAAATCGAGGGCCAAAATCACCAAGTTAGGATAGCTATGTTGGAGCTGCAGCGCTTGTAATGACCCGTTCTGTTCTGAGCCTTTTAAGACATCTGGATTGTCAGTCAGACGTCTGGTCATACGTTTAGACCCCTTCCTAGATGTTCGGAAGTTGAAAATTTTGTACGCAGGCTCGAGTCTGTGCGCTTGCTACGCGCAGACAACCTTTCTCTCTTCTCTCTCTTCTTTTCTCCTCCACCGAACCCTAGCAGCTCCCTATATAAGACCCCTCTCCCCCCTTCCTCTCTTCTCCACTCCACCACCACCACCTTCCTTCTTCCTCTCCACTGCAGCGAGAGGGACGAGCAAGAGAAACGGTGCGAGAGCAAGGAGCGAGGAGGAGAGGTAGTGTGAAGAGAGGACAATGAGCTTGAGCTCGCGAGTTCGTGGGAGCTCGCCGGAGGACGCATGGCCGGAGCCGTGCATGCGGGAGGAGTGTGTCAGGGGAGTCGTCCCCGACACCCCACTACAGCCGGAGCTGCAGACAAGGAGAAGGAGCCGCGGCTGCGCGCGGCGAGAGGAGCAGGAGCTCTTGTTGGGTTATCAATTTGATCTATTTATTACTCGAAATTTTAAAATGTTCTAAGGTCGAACTCAGGGAGCAAACTCGATTTTAAAAGCAGAAAAATCAAAATTCAAAATACTGTACTGTTTTACAAAAAATGTAGAGATTAAAAGTAGAATTTTTCTTCTTTTTCTTCTTTGCTCTCTCTCTTTTGTCTTCAGACGTCTGATTCAAGGAATCAGACGCCTTAAGTAGCGTTTGCTATAGTGTGCATCTTCTTCTTCTTCTTCCTTTCTTCTCTTTGGCTGCTGCTGCTTCTTCTCCTTGGCTTGTTCTTCTCTTCTTTTCCTCCCTGCTTGGCCTTCCTCTTTGCGGCAGCTCCCTCCTTCTCTTTTCTTCTCTTCCTCTTTGGCTCTGCTTCTGCACCTTCTTCTTCCTTCTTCTTTTTCTTCCTTTCCTTCTGCACTGTGCTTCTACCTTGTTCTTCATCAGCTTCGGCTCCTGCGGCCAAGTCCTCTTCCTCTTCTTTAGTTGGCCTCTTCTCCTCTTCCTCTTCCTCTTCCTCTTCTTCCCTACACAGGTACATTGTTAAGCAAAACCTACCCCTACCCTCCCCACGTCTCTCTCTCTATTTCTCTCTTCGATTCGCTCTCCCAGAGCCTACTCAGGTATACGGGTCGAGTTGGCACGCCCGTGACCAGGCCCACCGGCATGCGGTGGTGGGCGAGGTGTGCAGGGTTTTCGGGTCAGGTCAGCCAGGTCAGCGGAAGAGTGAGCGCGGACGAGGCGGTGAGTGGGCGAGAGGACCTCACCCCATGTCAGGAGGCAATAAGCCCCTGACACTTTTTCAATTTAAGTGCCTGCGCCCGCTCAAAAACTCACGAGGTGGGACTAAACGTCCCACCTTCTTGTCACATGCCTGGCGCGGGCAATTCCAACTGCAGCTAGGGCCCCCAATGCCAAGTGAAGGCCTAGTTGAGTGCGCGAGGGGATTCCGCACCTTCTGGACATGGAGGGCTGAGGCGCTGGGACCTGCAAGATGCTTCAAGCTACTGCGCCAATGGCAGAAGAGGTCGCGACCCTGAAATCACAAGAACGGCTTTGCGGCCTTGTCAGAACACTCAGCAGGCTTCGTCGGAGCACGGAGAAGGTGGCTCGGGGGTCAGCATGGCGTGAAGATGCTTGTGCGTGTGTGCCTAGGGCACACTATGTGCGTTCAGGTGGGTGAGTTCGGGGGGAGGTTCCAGTGGGTGGCGCAGTGAGTGGAAGGGCAAAAGGTGATAAGTGGGATGTGGTGAAGCTTAGGGACCGGTCGACGAGGGTTGGAACAGTCTGTAGTGGTGGAGTGGCCACACCGGAGTTGGTGGTCGGAGGTGGAGAGGGTGACGGTGGACTGTGATGTTCAGTGGTCAAAAGAAAAAATTAATAGAGGGGAAATAAAGATGGGAGTGAGGGAAACTTATCTGGTAGGTTAGGAGCAAAAGGAGGAGGCGGAGGGTGAGCAGCTGGTGCCTGCCGTCGTTGAAGATGAAGGCGCCTAGGGGAAAGAAGACGGCGACGTGGAAGGGGGTCAGAGGGCGCGCGCTGGTGCAACGCGACGCAATGGAGGACGGTGAAGCAAGCTCTGCCACTAGTACGGTGGCAACGTGACAAGAGAGGGAGGAGGAAGTCGCCGGAAGCTCTGGGCAGTTGGCCAGAGTTGGGAGGAGACGAATTGGAGGGGGATCTCAGGCCAAATCAAGCTTGAAGGATGTGGCGTGGTCTGCTATTCCTTCAATAGGCAAAGGCCAGCCATGAGGCGTGCGAGAGCGGCAGAAAGGTCATGCCGAACGTATGGCCAACCAGAGACCCATACCTCTTGTGCGTTCACACAAGAGGTATGGTGGGCTTCAGGGCATGGGGAGCAGCCCATACTGTAGGGGGCTCCGCAGGGAGCTCCCCTTTCAAATTTGGGGCTGACTCCCCATGCAGATGAGGCACCATCCTCCACGCAAAGTCACCGGAGGTATGGCCCCTGTTGCGGATGGCAGAGGGACCAAAGTGAAGAAAACGACGAGGAAGTTGAGGGGGTAATCGCAAGGGTTTCAAAAAGTTGAGGGTCAAATTGCAAAGTGGGTCAAGACGACCTTCCCTTAGGTCCAAATTTTGGTATAAACCTAATTTGGACCTAAGGAATCTAATGGTGAAGTTGGATTTTAGGTTTGACCACGTTTGGCTAGACATTTTGCATAAAAACCTAAATTAGGTCAAAAATTGGATATGGACCTCAATCTTGGTCAAAACAGGTTCCAAATGCCAAATTGAAGGTTCTAAACCCTAGGTCATATTTTTCCATGAATTTTAAAGGATTTAGTTGATTTTTATCTTACCTAAAATTTCGTGAATTAAAGTGGATTTGTTTTAGGGTTGTAGAACGTCATTTAAATCCTAGATTTCGCCATAACTTTTTTCTGACCAAACCATCCCACTTTTTCTCTTATTAAGTCCACTTATCCTATGCTTAGACTCTTAGAAATCCCATTGATGCACTGCAATGGTAAAATTACAGTTTTACCCCTTGTGTCATGTTCTATTCTCATATTAACAATTCCTTGAATTAGGTCTTCCCTTAGGTTATATAGGAGCTTTTGTTCACTTTATTAGGTTAAAATGTGTTAGCTAGGATTCATGATGAGGTTCTCATCATACCCCCATGCCTAGCTTTTGCTAGTCCCTTAGCAAAATTTTAAGGTTTTAACCTCTGTTCTAGACCATGAGTTCCTTTCACCAATTTTCATAAGTGTTTTTTCTTCCCTTTTCTCTTTGATTAGGTCAGAATGCCAACAATGGACCTAAAGGAACTCTAGTACCAACCAAGATCCAGACCTGTCTAGCTTTAGTCTCGGTCCTTAGCAAAGGTTTTTAATCCCCGCAGGAACTACCCTAAGGTTTGTTAGACTCCGTGGTTAAAGCACCCGTGCTTGAGACATAATTTTAGCCTTGGTTCAGTTTGCAGTGCGTTTTTGGAAGAGGGAGACAAAGGTTTTACTTGTTTGGAGAGTTTCCTCTCTCTTTTCTTTTTATTTCTAGCTTCGAATTGGCTTCACAACACTGTATGTATCGGATTCCTTGCCCCCATCATCAACCCTCAAGGCCCCTGGCATTCGATGCTTCGTGATAGCACTGCCCATGGTAATCCCCAGAACCCTGATTTTCGAGATTTCGAGATAATCCTGCCCATGGCATTCCGTGCTCGAATTCAGACCCTGGCGATTGACATTTCTTGATAATGCCTTCCATGGTATCTGAACCAACAGAGTGCTTACATGCCCCCGGTAGGATATGTAAATATCCTAAGAGACAAGCACCTAGGAGACGATATGTTGTTATGCATCTTCGAGGGGAATTTCCCACCTCTCCGCGTCGGGAACTCGTCCAAATCAACTTATGTTGACCGGTTGCTCCTAATCTAGGTAACATTTTCAGAACATTAAAAACGCTTCTGCGCGATTATGATAGTTATGCTCACTGAACCAGACTGTGTGTGAATTGGGGTGCTTGGGTTACCGAGTAACGCAAATCGAAGGTCAGTTAACGAAGCCGAATACTTCCTCAACCTTAGACCCACTACATTAGCTTTGCATTTTCCTCAACCTCATGAGGAATATCTATATCTTAACGAGTACTAAGAGTCTAGCTAAAAAGGCCTAAGGTGAGCATTCTTACTAATCTTTTTGTGTTTCTTTAGCACTTTCTCTTTACTTTTCTTTAATACGGTCTAGAACTTCGGTTAATTCCTTAATTTCTCACTAATAACTATCTCTTTCTTTTTCATTTTGTGCTCCTTTTTAACATTTTGCTCTTTTTCTCCTCCTCCTTTTGGAAAGCCCACAAAAATTTCATCCCTTCTCCCATTTTTGGTTCTTTTTCAATTTTTTTTTAAATTTTTGGTGTTGTTTAAAAGAAATTTCTATTTTTTTTTGTGTTTTCGACATATGCGATTTTTTTGTTGAAACCTTTTCTTGTTATGAGTTTTCATTGCACTTTTATACCCCCCCATGCCTAAGATTTGCAATGTCCTCATTGTGAATTAGGTGGGTTTTTATTCAGCTTGGTTCATACATTAGGACAGGTGCTAGGCGAGTGGATGGATCGAGGTGACTGTTGCGGATGATTTTTAATCTCAGGTACGAGTACTTGAGGTGGAGTCGGCTGTCCTAAAGGATAAACCTAAAGTGTAAAGAAATGTTAGAAAAGGTTTCAAAAGAATGGCGGGTTGCATCCCGTTAAGCGTTGAGTTTTACATCATCAGCTAGGTGCAATGAGCTTAGGGAGAATGGAGGATGAAAAATGACTCAGCCAAATCTATATTGGCCATGTCAATGAACGGTTTGAGCCTCTGACCGTTCACGACAAAGGGTTCGGAATCGTGGCTGAGTGGACTGATCTCAATGGCTCCATTTCCAAAGATCTGTTGGACTAGATACAGTCAAATCCACTTGGATCGCAGCTTCCCAGGGAACAATTTTAGTCAGGCATCGAAGAGTAGGACGTTCTGACCAGAGTGAATGATCTTTCTGGATATGTGCTTGTCATGAAAGGCTTTAACCTGCTCTTTGTAGATTCATGAGCTTTCATACGCATCAAGGCGTAATTCATCAATCTTGATTATCTGAAGCTTTCTGTGGGTTCCAGCCTTAAAAAGATCTAAGTTGCAATTCCGTACTGCCCAATAAGCTTTATGCTCCAATTCGACGAGGAGGTGACATGCTTTCCCGTAGACCAATCTGAAAGGAGACATGCCTAATTGGGTCTTGTAGGTGGTCCTATAAGCCCACAAAGCCTCCAAAAGCCAGAATGATCAATCCTTCCCGTCAGGTCGAATAGTAACCTGAAGGACTTTCTTGATCTCCCGGTTCGATAGCTCAGCTAGACCATTAGTTTGGGGGTGATAAGGAGTAGAGATTCGGTGTGACACCCCATATTTGGTCATCATTGACCTGAACTGAGCGTTTGTGAAATGGGTCCCTCCATCAGAAATGATTGCTCGCAGAATCCCGAACTGTGAGAAGATATTTTGGTGAATAAATTTGATAACGATCTTGTGATCACTGGTTTGGGTCGGAATGGCTTCGATCCATTTGGACACGTAGTCAACGGCGAGTAAAATGTACTTGAAGCCGTCCGAAATAGGGAAGGACCCCATAAAATCAATCCCCCAAATATCAAAAATCTCGCATACTAGAATCGACTGTAAAGGCATCATGTCGCGATGGCCCATGTTGCCCAAGGTTTGGCACCGGTTGCATGCCTTACAGTGATTGTATGCGTCCTTGAAGATTGTTGGCCAGTAGAAGCCACACTGGAGGACATTTGATGCGATTTTGTGCCCTGAGAAATGGCCACCGCATGCCTGGTCATGGCAGAAAGAGAGTATGTCGTGAATCTCAACTTCCGGGACACATCGTCGGATAATTTGGTCAGCACCTATGCAGAATAAGTACGGGTCTTCCCAAATGAAATATTTGGCATCGGAGCGCAATTTGTCTTTCCTGGCCTTCGGCTAGTCATACGGGATCTGTTGTGATGCCAAATAGTTTACTATATCAGCAAACCATGGACGCCCTGTACCAATAGTCAAGAGATGCTCATCAGGAAAATGCTCTGTGATGAGTCTGAAAGGGTATATGATCTTAGAAGGAAGGTGGGACAAGTGGTCAGCTAGCACGATTTGTCTTCCCGCTTTGTCGAGAATCTCGAGGTCAAATTCTTACAACAGCAAGATCCATCGGATTAATCAAGGTTTCACGTCCTTCTTTGCAAGGAGATGCCTCACAGCAGTGTGATTCAAGTAAATAATAACGTGGGAACCCAAGAGATAAGATCTGAAATTTTCAAGGGCAAATACTACGGCTAGCAGCTCTTTCTCTGTAACCGTGTAGTTACGCTGAGCCTCGTCAAGTGTCTTGCTAGCGTAGTAGATGACAGTGGGTTTCCTGTCAATCTTTTGCCCCAAAACCGCTCCTACAGCAAAGTTAGATGCATCGCACATGATCTCAAAGGGTTGAGACCAATCAGGAGACTATAGGATCAAGGCTTGGGCAACTCGGTCTCAAAGGATCTCAAAAGCTTGAGTGAATTCCTTGGAAATTTCAAACGGTACATCCTTGGAGAGAAGAGTGGTCAGGGGGCGTGCGATTTTTGAGAAATCAGGGATGAATCGACGGTAAAAATCGACGTGCCCTAGAAAAGATCGGATGTCCCTAATTGATCTAGGCATAGGAAGTTTGGAAATCAAGTTATCCTTGGCTCGATCTACTTGGATGCCCCTCTCAGAAATCAGATGTCCCAGGACGATCCCCTCAGGCACCATGAAGTGGCTCTTTTCCCAGGAAAGAACCAAATTTAAGTCAATGCATCACCTGAGTATATGCACCAAATGCTGGAGGCAATCATCAAATGATGCTCCAAATACTGAGAAGTCATCCATGAAGACTCCCAGATAATCACCTACCATATCAGAGAATATGGCAAGCATGCACTGCTAAAAAGTCGCGGGTGCATTGTAGAGACCGAAAGGCATCCTTCGGAAAGAGTACGTCCCGAAGGGGCAGGTGAACGAGGTCTTCTCTTGGTCTTCTAGATGAATCACCACTTGATTATAACGGAGTACCCGTCAAGAAAGTAGAAGAATCTATTTCCCGCTAGTTTTTTGAGGATCTGATCAATAAACGGTAATGGGAAATGATCCTTCTTCGTGGACGAATTGAGTCTTCGGTAATCAATGCAGACTCTCCACGAGTTGGCTATACGGATAGGTATGACCTCTCCGATTTCAGTCGTGATGGTGGTGAGCCCTACCTTCTTAGGCACAACCTGGATTGGGCTCACCCAGCGACTGTCGGAGATCAGATAAATGATCCCCACATCTAACCATTTGATGATCTCCTTTTTGACAACCTCCAGCAGATTAGGGTTCAGGCGTCTCTGCATCTCACGTGAAGGTCGTGCACCCTCTTCAGAATAGATGTGGTGTGTGCAATAAGAGGGACTTATTCCAGTCAAATCATCGAGACTCCAACCAATGGCTCTACGATGTTGCTGGAGAACAGTAATCAGACGGGATTCCTGATCAGTTGTGAGTCTGGAGTTTATAATCATAGGCAATGTCTGATTGGAACCCAAAAAGACATATTTTAAATGATCAGGAAAGGGCTTGAGTTCTAAAACGGGATTATCAACAGCAGCGGGTGGTTCAGAGTGTGTGTGAGGAATAAGGGCAGGAGCTATGGGTTTCTCTAGATCTTGTTCAGACTCCTCTAATTGCCAGTTTTGCTCTTCTTGTGGCTGATTGGGGATACTCAGGTTGTCCTCAAAATGCGGTTCATCAATCACAGCTTTGATATCACAAATTTACTCTACCACACCGCAATTAATCCCGTGTTGAGCCTTAAAGATATCGATTTTGAGTGTTTGGTTTCCAAATTTCAGCTCTATTTGGCCCTCCTCACAGCTTATGTTGGCCCTAGCAGTGGCCAGAAATGGTCTCCCTAGTATAATTGGTGTATCCCTTGGGTTCTCAGGTACATCCATATCTAGAACTATAAAGTCTACTGGGAAGTAGAAATCCCACAGCCTAACAATAACATCCTCGAGAACTCCCTTAGGTGACTTAATGGATTGATCAGTTAACTACAATGTCACCTCAGTCGGTTTAAGCTCGGATTCTTCAAGGTGGTTAAGCAGGGATGTGGGTATCAAGTTTATGGAGGCACCTAGGTCTAACAATGCTCTATCAAATTGGGTTTCACCAATCTTGCATGATATCAGGGGAGTGCCTGGGTCTTTTGCCTTGGGTGGGAGTTTACTTAAAATTACAGAGCTGGCTTGCTCTGACAGTACGATCGGACTCCCACTCTTGGTTAGCGGCTTACGTTGGGGTGTGCACACGTTTTTCAAGAATCGTGCATAAGCCAGTACGTGGCTGATTGCATCCATCAAGGGGATTTTCATCTGGACCTGCTCAAAGAGCTTGATCAGGTCCTCCTCAGGAGCCACGGGTTTGGTTGTCCTTTTTCCCATGGTCAAGGCCTCGGGAAATGGAACCTTTGTTGGTTCCTCTAGAATAGGTCCAGGTTTTTGATCTAAGACTGAGACATCAAGGATAACTATCCTAGGGCTTGAATCACTACCACGCTTGGAGTGGTCCGGATAAGGTGGGTCTTGGGTTGCTTTACCACCATGGGTTGTCACAGAGTTTAATCTTGCCTGGTTTTGGTTGGGCGATGGAAAGATGGGTTGCTGCTGTTGATAACCCGCCTAAGA
The DNA here is from genome assembly GCA_037157565.1 of Thalassia testudinum. Classification (NCBI taxonomy): domain Eukaryota; kingdom Viridiplantae; phylum Streptophyta; class Magnoliopsida; order Alismatales; family Hydrocharitaceae; genus Thalassia; species Thalassia testudinum. The sequence continues at coordinate 22,772,882 of JAZHRO010000013.1, forward strand.
TGTTGATGCTTCCATCCCGTCAAATGATGGAACAGAAGGGGCCTGATAAAGCATGTGTGCTTGGATTGGGTTCGGGTTCATAATGCACTGCTGGGTCAACACGTTGTTAGGGTTTGGCAGAGGTTGTGAAGGAAGAGTGCCCGGTTGGCGAGAATTCGCCATCTGGAGTAGGTTGGTTGCAGACCTCTGTGATCACATCCTTGTACTATTTTTGGATAGTCGCATTCGATCTCTGAATGTCAGCCAGAGTTTGGAGGACGAGGGACATTTGGTCTTGGTTGGGCCCAGATTGATAAGTGGGGTTGGGCTGAGGCTGAGGCGGCTGATATGGACGAAGGGCTTGTGGACGGGGCTGATAAGGTGGTCTCTGGATCTGAGAATTTCCCGCCCACTAGAAATTGGCATGATTTCGCCATCCAGGGTTATAGGTGTTGGAAAATGGGTCACTCTGGATGGCATTGAGGTCCTCGCATGTTTGAGGAGCCTCAGGAAAGTCAAAGTATGGGGGATCAGAGTTCCCCCGACAAGAATAGAGACGATCGGAGGTCCCTCCGATCCTAGAGTTAGATGGGGGTGGATACGGGTCCATCCCCGGAGAAGATTGGTGGAAAATGTTTTGCATAGTTTCCCTTGCGAGAGGTGGCTATGCGAAGGAGTTCTTCGTAGATGTGGCTCGCTGCAAATGCCGAGTCAGCTTGTCCACCTTCTTCTCGATAATAGAGACCATGTCCAACCGACTGGCCATCAGTTCCAAGTCGACAGATGCGTATAGGCCCTGCATCTCATGTGCTCCCCGAAGAATCGTCGATGCGTGGGTATTCGTCCGATCGAATAAACCCATGGAGTCAATGTTGATGGAGTTCTCGCACATATTCTCGGGAATCTCCCACACGATATCCACATGCTGACTCATGATATTCCCTCCGCAAGTTGCATTGACGAATAATCTGATATCCTCACAGAGTTTCAAGTAAAAAGATTGGACTTGTTCCCATTTAGGAACTCCGTAATGGGGGCACTTCCACATGAGATCCAAGAATCAATCACATGCCTCATGGAGAGGTTCTCCCGTCTGCTGGGTGAAGTGAGTAATCTGGTGGCACAAGGCGTTTGTTCGACCAACGGGAAAGAACTTCAAAAACTCGAATTGAAGTTCATCCCAAGTGTTGATCGGACGGGTCTGTGTCTGATACCAATGAGTCTCCTTGTCCATAAGGGAGAAAGAGAACATTTTCATGAGTAAGATATCCCGATTTTGCGCATCTAACACGAAGGTCTGGACCAGATGCTTGAGCTGGTTGATATGCTGGAATGGATCTTCAGAGTTAAGCCCATAGAATTTAGGTATGGCATGAATCATATTGGGCTTCAATTCAGAATCAGGTCATCCAGTCAGGATTCGAACTCGAGGCTCAATTGCCACCGTAGCGGGATTATAGTGATCTTGCATCATGGGGTGCTACGGTGGGTTCATGAAATTCTAGAAGAGGTCATTAAGATGTTGAAGCTGGTGCTCAAGATTATTTTCTTCATCAACAGGCTATGCCATGATGGAAGAAGAAGGAGAACTAGGTTCAGAATTGGAAGAAAGGTCTATGTGGAGGGGTTGTTGCACAAACAAGGGTGCCGAGGCTTGGCCTCGGGGAGAGTGGATTCCCAGAGGAGGTTTCAAGGACCTCCAACCAAACATGCACTGAAAGATTGGATGAGGTTAAAACGTGTTGGACCCAATCAAGACACACAAACTATGTTGATTGACTATAGAGGTTCGAGGCGGATGATACCCCTTGATCAGAATGTCGTCCACCTGAGAATTACCTGGGCAGCCAGAGAGGGTGAGTCCCGCGAAGACTTCTACACGGTAGAGCACCCCCACGGGTCATAGGATTTCCCCCACCCAACCTCTCTTGTCACTGAGATTCCAGGTAGACCAAAATGTGGACTTTGACCTCTTAAGTCTACCACTTTTAGTTTAGATCAAGGTGCCTAGGGTTCCACTTGAACTTTAAGCCTTTTGTGTGCAAAAGTGACCTAATTTAAAGGTTGGTTGACCCAAGGGATCAACTTCACCTCTTTGTTCCTGTAAGAGCTTCTTAGGTCCTTTCTTTTATTGTTCAAGTAAATTAAGAGCCTGATTGCTTAAGGTTTCTCTTGAATAAGTCTTTTCAAAAAATGGCTTACGCACACCTCCTTTGGATTTTTCAATTCTTTGCTTAGAAGATGTGTCTCAAAAAACCCTATCTTGGAATCTTAGGTTATCTCTAGTTGGTCCAAGTTAGTTGCCTCAGAAATGGGTAACTAGGGCTCAATCAAAAAAGTTTTAGCTCTAATTACCTTAAGTGGATATGCAGTTAAGATGGGTTGAAAGGAGAAATCAGGCAACTTTGTGAATTACTAAGTATGAAAAACTGGTAGCCCTAGATTGATTTTTCTTTTATTTTTCCCTCTTTAGAATGTGAGGGGCTTAAGAGAGAGGGTTGAAGGTTACCTATCCCCTTGTGTAGCTGTTGTGCGACTGCTTGTCATTTCTTGCCTTCCTTTCCTGCACAACAAGAGAGAGATTAAGTCAGTATAAAATCAAAAATTGTGATTTTGAAGCTTCTAAAATGCCCGTTTCTCCCTAGCAACAACGCCAAAAATTGTTGGGTTATCAATTTAATCTATTTATTACTCGAAATTTTAAAATGTTCTGAGGTCGAACTCAGGGAGCAAACTCGATTTTAGAAGCAGAAAAATCACAATTCACAATACTGTACTGTTTTACAAAAAATGTAGAGTCTAAAAGTAGAATTTTTCTTCTTTTTCTTCTTTCTCTCTGTTACGACCCGATTCCTGAATCCCTGCGAGACACGAGAATCGGACCAACTCAACTGATCCCAAGACCCAGTCGTCCAATGAGAAAGTAACCGAAAAGCAGTAAAATAAACCACATTCACCATGCAAGCAACTAAAAGTAACAAAGTACAGTAGCGAAGAAGTGACTACTACAGCACACACCACCACAACAGCAGAGAAATTAAACAGGGTACAAGAATATAAAATTTCAATAAAAGAGTACAAGAATGTAACAAAATACTCAATACTACAGAAAATGGGGTACAACAAAAGTACAACTATTGAGCTCTACTGAGCCCAGCACCCTCTGCAACTGTAGGCTCTAGCTGCACAACACCTAGACCTGAAAAAGGTGGTAAGTACGACACGTCAGCGAAACGTTGAGTAGAGTGGCAACCAACTAACTAAGAGAAACAGTAACAGTGGACAGGTAGCTGTTGTTTTCAATTTCTTTCTTTAGTTAACTAATTATTCTTTCTTTAATCACTTGGTTTATTTATCAGGTCTTTTTCTTGATCTCGAATGTTCTTCGTGGGAACGATCTTGATTGCAGTCTTTTCAGAAGAGTAGAAGTAGCACGTGGTGCTCTTCTGGCCAGGAGAGTCCCCCGTGGTGGTCCTTCTCTCAGTCAACCACACCAAGGTTGCTGACAGGCGTAACGGTGACTACGGCATGCGCGATAAATGCACGGGTAGCTATCCCGCACTAGCACGCGGTCAATCGTTTCCGTTAACGGGTGAGCCCAAAGCACAGCACGGAACCAGTATAGGGCAGAGCCCTCTCAGTAATAAGGGTCTAGCCCCTCCACAGTAACCAAACAGGGGTCTCGCCCATCCACAGTCCGCACACCATCGCCTGACTACCCTTGTTTGCCCAGTGGGCCCAGCAAGTCGGTATAGGAGGGCTAGCTGAACCCCGGGCCCCGTGGGGTGGCTAGCTCTCTCCCTACACTAGTAGATCTCCCCAGGCCTTCACTAGGATCAATCACAAGGAACCACTCAGAACATGGTAAAAAGCATTCCAACAGGTAGAGGAACTTATACGAAGAACGGGATCTTAAACGCGGAAATCGGACCTCAAACGGATCCTAATGGGTCAAAAATGACAACTCTGACTCAAATCAGATGTCTGAAACATCTTCTAGACGTCTTAAAATGGGTCCAGGTCCATACCTCACTCTGTGCTGCTCCTCAGACGTCCAGGGAATGTGTTGAACCGTCTGGACCTAATTCTAGACGTCCGACTATCCCTCCAGACATCTGGAGAGGCTCTCCGACCTCTGGTGACTCGCCCAGACGTCTAAACCGCGTGGGAGGACGTGTCCCGCGCCTTCCCAAAGTGAAACCTGCACGCGTACTCAAAATCACTCAAACACGACACGCAACAGAGCTTCGGCAGAACAGCTGCATGGCCGTAACCGCAAAAAGGAAAATAGTGGGCGCAGCACGTACCTCTCAGTCGTCTGGAGCCTCCTCCAGACGTTGTCCACGTCGTCTGGATGTAGGTCCAGACGTCTGATTCAAGGAAAAAATCCCAGAATCAGAAGCTCCTTTGTCTTCTTCCTGTTGCGCACGACCTCGCCGCGCTCGTCAGCCCACTACTCTAGTTGCAACATCATCGGGGAGGACTTCCCCGACACAACACTCCGCCTGGCGCACGCCCGACCGGCCGCGAACCTCTCCGGCGAGCTCTCTCTCTCTCACGGCTCGCGCGCTCTCTTCTCTTCCCTCTCGCTGCTCTTCTCTCCGCCGCTACACTAGGTTGCAGCTGTTGCTCGCTCTCACTCTCGCTCTCGCGCTGAGGAAGGAGAAGACAGGTGGGGTGGGGTGGTGAACGAGGGAGAGGAGCTTTTGTAGGCACGGGGAGGGGGGGCAGCTCTGCAAGTCGGCGAGGGAAGAAGAAAGAGAAGAAGGCGATCGGGGCTCAGTCTCCGCGTGGCACGCGCGTAGACTCGCGGTCGTACGCACTCAAAAATTGATTTCCAAACGTTTGGGAAGGTGTCCAGATGTCTGGACCAACTCCCAGACATCTTAAAAAGGTTTTGGTGGCACGGGTCTTAACACTCTCCTTTTTTTCTCTCTCTCTTTTTCCTTCAGACGTCTGATTCTAGGAATCAGACGCCTTAAGTAGCATTTGCAACAGTGTGCGTCCTCTTCTTCTTCCTTTCTTCTCTTTGCCTGTTGCTGCTGCTTCTTCTCCTTGGCTTCTTCTTCTTCTCTTCTTTTCCTCCCTACTTGGCCTTCCTCTTTATGGCAACTCCCTCCTCTTTTCGTCTCTTCTTCTTTGTCTCTGCTTCTACTCCTTCTTCCTTCTTTTTCTTCCTTCCCTTCTGCACTGTGCTTCTGCCTTCTTCTTCTTCAACTCCTATTCCTGCGGCCAAGTCTTCTTCCTCTTCTTCTGTTGCCTCTTATTCTCCTCTTCCTCTTCCTCTTCTTCCCGGCACAGGTACACGATTAAACAAAACCTACCCCAACCCCCCCCCCCCCCCCCCGCGTCTCTCTCTCTCTCTATTTCTCTCTTCGATTCACTCTCCCAGAGCCTGCTTGGGTATACGGGTCGGGTTGGCGCGCCCGTGACCAGGCCCACCGGCGTGCGATGGTGGGCGAGGAGTGCAAGGTTATCGGGTCTAGTCAGCCAGGTCCGCGGAGGAGTGAGCACGGACGAGGCGGTGAGTGGGCGAGGGGACCTCACCCTGTGTCAGGAGGCGATAAGCCACTGTCACTTTTTCAATTTAACAGCCTGCACCCGCTCAAAAACTCACGAGGTGGGACAAAACGTCCCACCTTCCTGTCGCACGCCTGGCAGCAGATGGCACACGCAATTCCATCTGCAGCTAAGGCCCCCAACGCCAAGTGAAGGCCTAGTTGAGTGCGCGAGGGGATTCCGCACCTTCTGGACCTGAAGGCCTAGGGTGCTGGGACCTACACGAAGCTTCAAGCTACTGCGCCAATGGCAAAAGAGGTCGCGACCTTGAAATCACAAGAACGGCCTTGCGGTCCTGTCAGAACACTTAGCAGGCTTCGCCAGAGCACGGCAAAGGTGACTCGGGGGTCAGTGTGGCGTGAAGACGCCTATGCGTGTGTGCCTAAGGCACACTGTGTGCGTGCAGGTGGGTGTGTTCGGGGGGAGGTTCCAGTGGGTGGCGCAGTGAGTAGAAGGGTGAAAGGTGATCAGTGGGATGTGGTGAAGCTTAGGGACCGGTCGGCGAGGGTTGGAACGATTTATAGTGAGTGGCCTCACCGGAGTTGGTGGTCAGAGGTGGAGAGGGTGATGGTGGACTGTGGTGTCGAGGGGTCGAAAGAACAAATTAACAGAGGGAAAATAAAGAGGGGAGTGAGGGCAACTTATCTGGTAGGTTAGGAACGAAAGGGGGAGGTGGAGGGCGAGCGGCTAATGCCTGCCGTCGCTGGAGACGAAGGCGCCCAGGTGGAAGAAGACGGCGATGAGGAAGGGGGTCGGAGGGCACGCGCTGGTGCGGCACGGTGCGGCGAATGGTGAAGCAAGCTCTGCCACTAGTACGGAGGCAGAGTGTTATGAACGCGCGGCTTCAAACGTATTTTAAGACGACTGGGAGGTGGCCCAAATGTCGGACCAGACGTCTGGGATTCGATTTTTTTTGACACAACGGTTTCGTCTGCGCGCCTGAGCGCGCAAACCTACGAGCGCATCTCTCTCTCTCTCTTTTTCCCTCTCTGCTACAGCTGCAGGCTGCGCCCTCAGTCCTCTCTCTCTCCTCCTCGTGGGGTCTTAAAAGGCCACGCCCTCCCCCTCACTCCTGTCACCTCCGCCCCCTTTCCTCTTCTCCTTCCAGTCGGTGTACGAGAGCGGGCGAGAGTGAGCGGCGGTAGCGACAGCCGCGATGAGCGTGGGAGGAGGTGCTGCGCGTGGGAAGAGGCGCTCGGCCGTGAGGGCGAGCTCGCCGGGGCTGCTAGGGCCGGCAGGCGGGGGAAGCAGCGGACGCGGGGTGACGCGGGAGGCCTGCTGCACATCGAGCAGCAGGCGGGCGAGGCGCGGCGCGGCCGAGCGTCGCGAGCGTAGGGCGAGTCACGCCCTGATTCTGAAATTTTCTCCAGAATCAGACGTCTGGGCTAACAACCAGACGGCGGGGAGGACGTCTGGAGGACTGTCAAACGTTTGAAAGGTGAGTTATTCCGTCTTTCTTCCTCTTCTTCGACTGACCGTACTAAGAGAGAGAGGAAATGGGTACGCGCAGGATCTGAGATTCGCATCCAACGCGAATCAGACGTCTGGCTGCAGCGCCAGACGACGGGAACGACTTCCAGACGTCCGGGGTGACCATCGGACGTCTGGGAACTAGGCCAGACGCCCCCGCAGGCTTCTAGACGTCTGAGTGACCACGCAGAGCAAAGGTAATCTCTAATCCACTTTTTAAGACGTCTGGAAGAGGTTCCAGACGTCTGATTTTCCACTGTTTCAGCGTTTTCAACCCGTTTAGGGCCCGTTCGGAGTCCATTTTCCGCTTTTCGAGTTACGTGCTTTTCGGAATTACATCCTCTACCCATCTACAGTAGTTGTATACTATTTTGAGAAACTCCTTGTGTTTGATCCTTGTAATAGGATCCCGTTCCGTTGCAGTCTCGGGGGTTGCGGAGGCACGCGGGATTCCCGACCACACCCCCAGTACTCCTGTTGTAACCGGTAGAGTGGCTTTTAAGTTTATTAGTATAATCTGTTAATTATGAACCATAAATAGAACCCAGGACATTGCATGAATCCTAGGAATGAGAAACTAGAATGAATGGTAGATCCTAGGGTGTTACATGAATCCTAGGGCTGGAAAACTAGATTGTATGATAGATCCTAGGGTATGGCATGAATCCTAGGATGGGAAGAACTAGTGGAATATATGAATAACTGCTGTCTTGGAAAATGTGGAAAGAAAATAATAGCTACCTGTAAATTGGTTTAACAACTGCCTGTTATGAATAAATGAGCATGTCTGAGAATATGGGATGTATGAATGTGAAACTAGGAAGGTGAAACCTGAATGTGCTGAGTTAAAAGAACTGGAACCCTACGGGGAATTAGGAGTGGAACTCCTGGAAAGAGAAAGGAATGGAACTGAGAAAGAAAGACGTGGTAGAGTGCTGTCTCTTGGGTACGTAATACCAAGGGAAGTACCTGTACCTGTTTAGTACAGAGCGGAGCCAGCCGCCCCAGGGACCCGGGGTTAGGACTGGCCACTTTGTACCGACTTGCTGGCCCTCGTGTGCGTAGTACCGAGGAGAGCTACTAGTGTAGGAAGGTACTAGCTACCCAACAGGCCCCGGGGTTCTACTAGCCTCCTACACCGACTTGTTAGGCCCACTGGGCAAACCAGGGAAGTCAGGCGAGGGTGCGCGGACTGTGAAGGGGCAAGGCCCCTGTTTGGATATTGTGGAGGGGTTGGACCCCTGTTACTGAGAGGGCTCTGCCCTGTACTGGTTCCGTGCTGTGCTTTGGGCGCACCCGTTAACGGAAATGTCTGATTGCGTGCCAGTGCGGGTTAGCTACCTGTACGTTTATCGCGCATGTTGATGAGAACCTCATCATGAGCCATAACTAGCTCATTTTAACCTAATACAAAGGATAAAAGCTCCTACATAACTCAAGGAAAGGCTTAACTCAGAGAATTCTGAGCTTAAGGAGAAAACAAGTCATAAGGGGTAAAAATGCAATTTTACCAGTATAATCTGCATACAGGGTAATTCAGGGCCCAAACATAGGTCAAAGCAACTTAATAAGAATAAAAGTGGGATGAGATGATCTAGCAAGGGCTACAGCAATTCCAAGAAACTAAATGATAATCTGTAACCCTAAAACAATCCACTTCAATTCACGAGGTTCGAGGCAAAGTAAAAATAGAATAAACCCTCTAAAATTCATAGAAAAATAATCTCTAGGGTTTAGAACCTTCAATTTGGCCTTCAGAACCCATTTTGACCTACATTGAGAACCATGCCCAATTAATAACTTAATTTGGGTTTTTGCATAAATTGATCAGTCAAACAAGGTTTAATATAGAAATGAAATTCACCATCAGATTCCTTAGGTCCTAATTAGTCATGTATAAAAACCTGAGCCTAAGAAGAAACCTCCTTGACCAACTTTACACTTTGGTCCTCATATATTTACGTTTTGGCCCTCAACTTTTGAACCCTCGCATTTTGGCCCCTAACTCTCCTTCGTTCTTTGCGTTTAGGTCCCCCCTGCAAAACCTGCCAGCACCATGCTCCGGCGACCTTGCGCGGAGCATGGCGCCGTGCAGGGTGAGGGGGAGAGCCTGGCAAGTAAACCGGGGGTGCCCTGCGTCGTCAGCCGTCGCAGGGACACCCCCCTGGTCGCTGTAACCCACCATACCGGCCGTGCGAACGCACGGACGGTATGGGTTTCCATCTCCGGTGTCCTCCGGCGAGGGAGACACGTCGTCTCCCTCCGCCTTCCTCCCTGATTCGGTCCCTATAAATACCCCCGTCGCTCCACCGTTCTTCCCAGCTCGGATCTGACGGAGAAAACCCCCAACTTTCCTCTCCTCTCACTCCGGCAGACGCCCACCAGCTCCGGCGGTTCCTCCTCCTCCTCCTCTTCGCTCTGCCGCAATACCAGCAGCAGAGACTTCTTCCCCTGCTCTTCCCGCGCCACGCCGCACCCAGCTGGCGCCTCTCCGGCTCTCTGCTCGCCGCCGCCCCTTCCCCCGGGCATCTTCTTCTCCGGCGACAGTCGATACGACTGTCGCCCTGCTCCGGCCCCTTTCGTCTCCGTAGCTAAGTCAGAACTCCTCCCCATCTCCCCCTCTTTCTTTTCCTCACTGTCTTTTATTTGATTAAACCCTCGACCGCTCCTGTCCACCGTCACCCCCTTCGTCTCCGGCCATCCTCCGGCGAGCCGCTCCCATCACCCCAGCAACCCACACGGCTCGCCGACCACCGCAGAACCTCCGCCTCCTCACCCTGATCAACCCCCGCCCTTCCACTTCCCCCACATCACCCTCTGCAACCCCACCGAACAAACCCATCTTCCGACCCACAGTCCGACCTAGGGCATCCCTCGCACGCCGCCCCACGCCTCGCCACCACCCACACGAGCTTCGCCGCACTCTGGCGAAGCTCCCGGCACCTTTTGATTAGGCCGAGAGGCCGTTTTGCTGTGAACAGGTCACCCGACCTCCGCCGCCATTGCCGTGCAGAAGGAGCTGCTTCCGCGTGCAGCTGCAGGCGCGCCACGCCCAGATTCGACTCCCAGGCCTTGCGAGGCATTTCGACAAAGCATCAGGCTCGCAGCTGGAGCGAAGGCCTCGCGTGAAGCCGCGATCGCCCGCTGCTTTCTCCGCTGCGGGCGCTCAATTGGGGTGGGACATTTAGTCCCACCTCGGAAAACTCTGAAGAGGCGCAGCGGTATAAAGCGAAAAAGTGCTGGAGGCTTACTGCCTCAGCACACGGGGTGAGGTCCCCTTCACCCGCCCGGTTACCCGGTCTCGTCCGCGCTCACGCCCCGCGGACCTGACCCGACCCGACTTAGACTGACCTGCACTCCTCGCCCACCACGCACGCCGGTGGGCCTGGACCCGAGCGCTACCCGTACCCGGCTACCCGGCAGCTCTGGGAGAGCTATCCTATGAGAGGATTCTGTGAGAGAGAGACGGAGGGGCGGGGGGGTAGAGTAGGTTTTGCCCTCTGACGTAAACTCTGAAGTGTGCAGGCACAGGTGAAGAAGAAGGACCGCGGAAGAAGAAGGAAGCTGAGGGAGACACTGTAGCAACAAGCGGTTTAAGTCGTCTGATTGGAAAATCAGACGACGTCCTGAAGGGAAAAGAAGAAAGAAGGAGAGACGACGTCCTGACAGGAAAAAGAAAAGAAGAAAGAAGGAGATCTGAAGAACAACAGAAGAAGGCGAGGCAGAGGAGAACACAAAAGAACAAGGGAAGAACTGAAAGAAGAAGAGCACGAGAAGAAGATCTGAAGAAAGGAAAAGAAGAAAGAAAGGGAAAGAAGAAGAACAGGACCGCTCTGCAGAAGAAAAAGGAAGAGCAGGAACAGCTGAAAGAAGAAGAAGAACATCACCACTGCAGGTAAAGAAGAAGAAGATAACAGAAGATCTGAGACGAGGAGAAGCAAAGAGAAAAGAAGAAAAGACAACAAATTCTTTCTCTCTCTTTCTTTATTTTTGTAAAAGAAACTTGTACCCCTAGAATACAACTTGCTCCCTGAGTTCGACCTCGGGAACTCTTTTATTTTCCGAGTAAAAAATTTATATATTTGAAATGATGGCAATAACTGGCTATACTACAACGCTATAACAATAAAACCCGGTTATCTCTCGAAGCCAGCGTTTCACGTGCCGTAGTCACCGTTACGCCTGTCCGTGACCTTGGGGTGGTTGACTGAGAGTAGGATCACCACGGGGGACTCTCCCGGCCAGGAGAGCACCACGTGCTACTTCTACTATTCGGAAAAGACTGCAATCAAGATCGTTCCCACGAGGAACATTTGAGATCAAGTGAAGGATCTGAGAAATAGATAAATTTTGAGACAATAGAAAGACGTAACTAAAGAAAGTAACAGAATATAACAGCTACTGTACACTCTACTGTTTCTTTTATTTTAGTTGCCACTCTACTCAACATTTTGCTGACTTGTTACACTCGTTACCTTTCAGGACCAGGTGTTGAGCAGCCAGGGTCAGCGGCTGCAGAGGACGCTGGGCCGAGTAGGGTCCAGTAGAGTTACCACTATTCTCTTGTACCTCTTTTTGGTTCCACTGTAGTAAGTTGTTCTTGTTACCGTTGTACTTTTCTTTACCTACAGTTTCATTTTATGTTTTGAATGTCGTTCTATTGTTGTGGTGGTATATACTGTAGTGGTTTCTTTCCTTACTGCTGTATTTTCTTACTGTTAGTTATATTCATGCTGAATGTGGTTTATTTTACTACTCTTTTTGTTACTTCCTCGTTGGATGACCAGGTCTTGGGATTAGTCGAGTCGGTCCGGTTCTCGTGTCTCGTAGGGACTCGGGAATCGGGTCGTTACACAAAGCGACGAGAGAGGGAGGAAGAAGTCATCGGAAGCTCTGAGTAGTCGACCGAAGTTGGGGGGAGACGGATTGGAGGGGGATCTTAGGCCAAATCGAGCTTGAAGGATGCGGCGTGATCTGCCATTCCTTAAATAGGCAAAGGCCGACCGGGAGGCAAGCGAGAGCGGCAGGAAGGTCATGTCAGAGGTATGGCTGGCCGGAGACCCATACCTCTCGCTCGTTCGCACGAGAGGTATGGCAGGCTTCAGGGCGTTGGGAGCAGCCCATTCGGTAGGGGGCTCCGTAGGGAGTTCCCCTTTCAAATTTGGGGTCGGCTCCCCATGCAAATGAGGCGCCATCCTCTGCACAAAGTTGTCGGAGGTATGACCCCTACTACAGAAGGTAGAGGGCCCGGAGTGAAGAAAACGATGAGGATGTTGAGGGGGTAATCACAAGGGTTTCAAAAGGTTGAGGGTTAGAAAGTAATTTTGAGGACCAAACTACAAAGTGGGTCAAGACGACCTTCCCTTAGGTCCAAATTTTGGTACAAACCTAATGTGGACCTAAAGAATCTAATGGTGAAGTTGGATTTTAGGTTGGGCCACGTTTGATTGGACATTTTGCATAAAAACCTAAATTAGGTCAAAAATTGGGTATGGACCTCAATTTAGGTCAAAACATGTTCCAAAGGTCAAATTGAAGGTTCTAAACCCTAGGGGATATTTTTACATGAATTTTAGAGGGTTTGGTTGATTTTTATCTTGCCTGAAACTTCATGGATCAAAGTGAGTTTGTTTTAAAGTTGCAGAATGTCATTTAATTCCTAGATTTCACCATAACCCTTTTTTCACCAAATCATCCCACTTTCTCTCTTGTTAAGTCCACTTGACCTATGTCTAGACCCTTATAAATCCCGTTGATGCACTGCAATGGTTAAATTACAGTTTTACCCCTTGTGTCATGTTCTATTCTCAGATTAACAATTCCCTAAATTAGGCCTTTGCTTAGGTTATATGGGAGATTTTGTTCACTTTATTAGGTTAAAATGTGTTAGTTATGGTTCATGATGTGGTTCCAATCAGAGCTCGCTCTGATTCTCGATTTTTCCCAGAATCAGACTTCTGGCGTGCCGTCTAGACGACGGGTTGGACTTTTGGTGACAACACTGGACGTCTGAAAGCAAGGTTTCGCGAAGGTACGTTCCTCTTGTGGTTATGGCCATGCAGGCCGCACCGCAAAGCCGATCTGTGCGGATAAAAGTGAAAGATTTGGTCTGTCACGCGCAGGGACAGCTTTGGGAAGGCGCGAGGCATGCCCTCCTACGCGTTTCAGACGTCTGGAGAGCTTACCAGACGACCGAAAGCACTCCCAGATGACTGGAGGAGAGGTCAGATGTCTAGAGCTGAGTCCAGACGGTCAAGTGGGGGTTCTGGATGTCTGAAGTTGATGCAGGAACTTGAGGTGAGACCCTGGTGACTTTTAAGATGTCTAGACCTTGTGCCAGATGTCTGATTTGGTTCAGCAATCCTATTTTGAATTGTTTAGGGTTCGTTTGGGATCCGTTTTACGCAAACGAGATATCAATGGTTTCCTTGTGAGTATATAGAAAGCCTTATATACTGTTCTAAACGTGGTTTGTTCCTTGGTATAGGATTTCGAGATGTTGTGTGTTCGGGACTTGCAGAGGCACGTGAGTCTGCCGTTCGAGGCCCCAGTACTCCCGGGTTGTCTGGTAGAGTGATTTCCCCATGTTTTAATTATAAAACATGAATGCATATGTGAAATTAGATAACTAAAAACCTAGGATGTGTCATAATTCTTGGACGAGAAGTACTTGCCCTTTTTGTATGCGTGTTTGAGATTGCAGTCATAAATGAATGAATAGAATGGTAAATAATTGCCTGTTAATAAATACGAACTACTTGTGGAATATGAAATGTCTGTACTAATTAAACAGTTACCTATGACATTACTTGTTGTATATGTTAAATTGTGGAAATACGAGCTACCTGTGGAATATGAAATGCCTGTGCTAGTTAAACAGCTACCGGTGATATTACTTGTTGTATATGTTAAATCGTGGAAATACAAGTTGCATGTATATAATACGGGAATGGAATTGTGAATGATGAAACCTGGTATGGAATAGTATGGAGAGTGTGAGCATGAACCCTATGGGGAGTTAGGAGTAGAGCTCCTGTGGATGAATGGAAAGGACTGGACATGTGAGTGGGAAGTGTGCCGACCCTTGAGTATGTGGTACCAAGGGGGAGCGACTGTCCCCTTTTTAGTGTAGAGTGGAGCTAGCCGCCCTTGGGATGTGACTTGGGGTTAGGAATGGCCACTCTACACTGACTCCTGTTGGCCCTCACGTACACAGTACCGGGGAGAGCTATTAGTGTAGGGAGTGAGCTAGCTACCCCACAAGGCTCGGGGTTAAGCTAGCCAACCTACACTGACTTTTTCTTTGGCTCTCTAGGAAAATCGAGGTAGTAAGACGAGGGTGCACGGACTGTGGAGGGGTGAGACCCCTATTTGGTTCTGAGGGGCTACACCCCTGTTACTGAGAGGGCTAGTCCCTATATTGTTCCATGCTGTACTTTGGGCGTACCTGCTAGCGAAAATGACTGACCGCGTGCCAGTGCTGGGTAGCTACCTGTGCGCTTATCGCGTTTGCCATATTCACCGCTACGTCTAGACAGTGACCTCGAGGTGGTTGACTGGGTGTAGGATTACCACGGGGGTCTCTCCCGGCCAGGATAACACCACGTGTGCCTTCTACTCTTCGGAAAAGACTGCAATCAAGATCATTCCCACGAGGAACATACAAGATCAAGAAAGAGATCTGAAAGTAAACCGATGGGTGAAAAGAAATGACTTAAAATAAAATAATTGGAAAGGATAAATTTACTTGTTAGCCTATGCTGCTTTAGTTCGTTGGTTACTACTCTAATCAGCATTTGCTGACTCCGTTTACTCATACCCCTTTTCAGGTCCAGGAGTTGAGCAGCCCGAGTTACCGACTGCAGAGGGCACTGGGCCCAATCGAGCCCAGCAGTAGTTCTACTATTGTTGTACTTCCTTTTTGTTAGTGAGTTCAAACTTTGCTGTTACTGTTCTGTACTTTTGTTCTACTTTTCTGTTGTGGTGGTGATATGTACTGTTAGCAGCTTTTACTTCCTTTACTACTTGTACTCTTTTACTGTTAGTTACTTTACATAGTAAATGTGGTTTACTTTCCTGCTTTTTGGTTATTTCTTGTTGGACGACTGAGTCTTGCGATTAGTCGAGTCGAGCCGGTCTCGGATCCTATAGGGATTCGGGAACCGGGTCGTAACAGCGCTGAAGAGGATGCTAAGTAGTGCCATATCGTAAGATGGAGAGCGCCCACCATGATATAAATTGATTTCTCTTTCAGTCTTCCCAGTCGTTAAACGCACAACGCTAAACAACCATTACCCTTTCCTCTCTGAGCATGAAATGAGATTAGCTTGAGATTTGAGTGTGCGGTGCGGGCAGGGAGCCTGGCACTGTGCGTGGGCCTAATTGGGCCCATTAATGAGCATAAATCTAATTAAATTGACTAATTAATTATCAGGGTGACCCGTTGAAGGTGCTGTGTATCCCTCGAAAATGTCGTCCACCGATAATAAACCTATTTTTGTCATTAAGAACGGTAATCAAGCTTTAATCACTAAGGGTAAAAGAGAAGGCTGTGAACGCTAAGTGTTGAAGAGAGCCCTCTGAGAACGGCTAAGCAAGAGAGAGAAGAACAAAAGAGGCCCTGTGCCTACTATGTTGTGTGTATGCATACAAGTATACAAGTATATAATATATATATGTATACTGTAAATAATATGCAAATAATATGATAATATGTATACATAGTATAAAGTGTTTGAGCTCATATATGTATATAAATGACATATCTGCTTTACTGGCAAATAAATACATCACTGTATATAGAATAAATGTCAATATCGACCCTAGTTTTTACCTTAGCTTATGTATATAGTTTTTCTAAGGTTTAGCGACGCTTATACATGTTATTGTACATTCATTATATGTTACTGTAAGTGTTAATATGTTAACTTAGGTTAGTATAGTATATATTATTACTTATTAATGTACATCAATCTAAGTATTATTAGTATAAGTTATAAAAAGATAGTATAGAATATTCATTTATAGCTTTTTACGCTTATTTGTACATAGTTGTTTCAAGCATTGTAATGATTTGTAATTCATTCCTGTATATACAATTGATTCATCTTTGATTATTTCATTCATTCATTTATTATGGTACACAAAATCAATCTTTTTGAAATTAAAGAATAATATTGGACTTAGAGAGTAATGTATATTAACAACTGTATTTCAGTGAACGACCTAGAATAAACCATTAAAAATTAAGTAAATAAATAAAATTGAAGCGACAACGTTTTGTATTTATGATATATACTACAATAACGACCCCATTTTGTACAAATCGGTAGTCGGACATCTATTTTTGGCGCCGTTGCCGCGATCAACTGACCTAGATGCACCAACGATTAAGGCACATAAAAGGTGATTAACTTAGTCTGATTTCTACTCTGTTATGTGTTGATTTGTATGTGCACCAGTTCCACAGGTCAGAATCTCGATTGAGTAGACAAAATCACAAAAGGTTATGTGCCTCGATTGTGGGTGTATGTAGTCAGTATGTTGTTTTGTCCTACAATCAGAAATTTTTTTTTTTATTTTATATGCGGGGGTAAGATGAGTGCAGGTGGCAAACAAGACAATAAAATTCTATCCTAGGGTTTATGCAAACACCTAAGTAGATTAGGTTTTGGTTATTGATGTAGCGAAAGTGAAACTAGTGGGGGGGAATTTGAGAGCACTTACAAACCACTCTACCCGCACTTTACTCCAATCTACTGTACTTGGATCTCCTAGATATGGTACCTACAAGACAATAAATCAGAGGCAGGTGAGGTTAGTAATAGGTAAATGCAAGGAAACATGGAAAACAAGAAAGAAAATTTCGTTGCCTCCCCGACAACAGCGCGAAAATGATTAACGAGTTTTCGCGATGGAAAGTTGGGGTTAGTAGAAACCCGTCGCTATAGTCGCAAAGCACGTTAGCAAATACAATTTTATTGAAACCCCAAGGGAGTCCCAGGTCAAACACAGGGTGGCGACATTTACTTTCGTTGAAATCCGCGCTTCATGTTGTTTCTTTTTTATGTTTTAAGGTTTTGTGATTTTTTTGGTGTTTTTTTAATAAAAAGGCAAGCAAGATAACTTCACAAAGTGGAGAAAACAAATATGATATATCACAATGTCATTCAAACGTCTATTACAATATGCTAAAATATAAAAGAGATAGGGGTGGAAAGAAATCTCCCAAATCAGCTGTTTGGCGAGATGACGGCACTTGGCAGCAACTTGGACAGAGGAGGTGAGAGGCTAGACGATGGGGATGAGATGCAGGAGGACGCTAGGTGGAGTGCTTCACCAAGGCACGTAACGGGGATGAGGAGATGGAGATGATCTTATACCAAAATGGAGGTAGGGGGACAGCTCCAAGGCCCCTCATGAAGGTAGTGAGAAGGAGGAGAAATATTTGGTGGGGCAAGGGAACAACTACACTAGTAGGGGACCTTTGGAGCTTGGGAATGAGCTCTCGGGAGCTTTGATGGGCTTCTAAAGCTCTAAACTAGGTGGGAATAGCAAGGGTAGAGATGTTTGAAAGAGAAGGGGTCATGGGTTTATATAGTGGTGGAAGGGAGGTGTTTTGCACGCGTGGGTCTTCAGTGACATTTAAAACGTTGTTGAAGACCCACTAGAGGTGTTGCTATACCATTCACACGCCCCTATTGGCATGATGAGGAGCTCTGCAGCTGGCACAGTGCGAGGACGGTTATAGCCGTTGGATCGTAAGCGGAAGGGGTAGATCGCACGGAGATCACACGCACGCTATCGTTCAAATCGTGTGCTCGCTAGTCGAGGAAGATTCTCCACAGTTCAATCTTGATTGTGCGGCTAAGGAGCATGCACGAATCGCGCCTCTCATGAGATTTGAATTGCGCTCATCGCATGATCGCAAAGATCAGACGACGGATAACGTGCCTGGTCGTCTTAAATGGGCACTCCAGATGGCGTGTGTCTGCCTTGGCGTGCGTCTTCGCGTCGTCGTTCGGCGTCTGATCGTGCGTACGCAAATGTGACCGCTCAATTTCTTTGACGCTAAGGCAGTCACAGCAATTCGAAGCTTGAACCCACGCCTCTCTCTTGAGGAGCGGACGTGCTACCGTTTGTGCACAGTTGTTCGACAGTCGTACGAAGATGAAGTGTTGTTGTGCGCTGCGACCGTTGGATGAAGATCCAACGGTCATGATCAGATCTTCTTTGCTGCTCTTTGAAGGAGGCCAGGTGCAGTCGGGAGCTTCTCAGTCGTTGGATTGAGATCCAACCACTGGGAGCACTCCGTGCGATGCGGTTAGAGAGTGGTGGCTCATGTAGGGCAGCCTGCATGGCACCTTTGGTGCTATCTAGGTCGTCCATCTTCTTCTTCTTGTAGAGGGTGCTACAGAGCTCTGATTGGAGTGATTATTGCAATGACGAACTACAATCGTCGCTTCGAATCCATCCGTACAGTCGGATTCTTCATCCGAAGCCTATAAAGATATCGCACTACCTCCTAGCCATATAAAATGTTGGAATTAATGTACAAAATACACAAAGTATCCCAAATGCAATGCAATGAATGTTATGCAATATTTATACTATGATATAAAATGTTAGGCCTAGGAACTATCATAAATAAGCATTTTATCATGAATTCATGCGTGTTTATCAATGCACAGCTACACTATTCATGCGTGTTTATTATAAATAAGCATTTTATCATGAATTCATCTTCTGGACTTCAACCTCAGCTACGTACCACTATTCGGCTGACTTGTGTTTACGTGCCTATTTTATTGCTCGGGCACCTTCCTGAATATTGAGGTGGTGCTGAATCAGAGACAGGTCCACCCCCGAAAAGTCATTGGCAGACCAAGTGAAAACATTCATATTGGTCCTGAGCAGGAGTAACAACTCCTAAGCCTTAGAGGGATCAAAGTCTGCTCCAACCTTGACGAGCTTGGTAGCATTGTTAGGATACACCTGCATAACCATGGCTGAAGAGCCCGGCTAGAGTTCTGAAGTCATTGGCGGATCAGTCGAAGCTATTTCCTACTAGATTGTCTGGACTTGGCTTCTCGTCTTCCCTTATTTCTAAGGCTTAGGGGGTCTTGGCTCCATGGATCGTTTCAGCTCGATCCTTAGGAGCTCTTGCCAGGCCATTTGATCCACATGTACTATTCCTACTCCTCAAGGAGTTTGGAATAGCATGAATTGGAAATACGAGGAGGGAGTCAGGTAGAAGGAATGGGTTATTGGATGGCCAATGATGCCTTCCAATGCCATCTTCAACTAGGCCACTATGAACGTGGTCGTCCTATTGAGGTTCCTGTCCCCATCGCAAACGGACAAAGGAAGGCTGATCTCCCCTTTCGGCATCACCTTGTTATTGTCGAACCCTACAACCGGGTGAGTTGATGGGGAGAGGTACCAAATCAGTGACACGATCTAGTTCTGCAAATCCCAACAGACTTCAATAGCATGCCCCCGGGCCCTGTGGTACTTGCAGTAGGGCCTAGACTCAGCCTTCTTCTTGAGAGGCCTTGGTAGGGGTAGCAGCTCTTTGTCTATGGACCATACCTCCACGAACACGTCTGCCTGTCCCACAACTCCGCCACATCTCTAGGCAAGAAGGTGTTGATGTCATACCAAAACCTCTGGGTCTGGAGACCTGACTTGAAGTATTGGATGGTTATGGCATCGTGAGACCTCTTGCACTTGAAATACTAGGCCTTGAATCGATCCAAGTAGGACCAAAAAATTCATTCTTTCCCTGTCGGATTTTCGACAACCTTTCTGGCCTCTAACCCTTTTGCTGCCCTGCAAAGTACTAGCAGAACTTATCCGTCAGTTCTTGTAAGCAAGTGATCCATCCGACCGGAAACTCATTAAACCATTCATAGGCCATACCGGACAAGTAAGACAAGAATACCCAACAAAGTACTATGTATAGGGAGCCATGCACCAACATCATCTGGTAATAGTTCCCCAAGAAACTATTAGGGTCCGTCGTCCCGTTATATTGGGCCGTAACGGGATATTTGAATTTTTTCGGCAGGGGGGTCGTCATCACCTACTCTGTGAAGGGGTAGGTGGTGACGTAGGCACGTGGCCGTATACCCCTCATTGCCCTGGTGACCTGGTAGATGATCTCGGGTATCGAGCCTCCGCCACTAGTCACCAAGGGTTGAGCCCCGGACTGCTCCCCCGACGAAGGCAGGCAGGGAGCCTTTAGCGAGCTAGGAGGAACTTCCCCTTTTTATCTTTGAGCTCTTGTTTTAGCTTTTTGAGTTGTTCATGCAGGTGGGTGTTCTCCTCCTCCACCGTACGACGCCACCTTAATTATTCATCTTCGAGGGTTGAACTTTGGGGCTCCTCCAATTGGATTTTGCCTAACTCCTTGATCTACTTGATCTCAAGGAGCTTGTTGGCGACTGATTGTTGTTTTTCCTTCAGAGCTGCCAATCTAGCCTTGTATTGTTCTTCCCTCGCTTGCATCTCAACCAGAGGATCCTGCCCAGAAACCTCAAGTAGCCGACTTCTCCTTACTAGGCCCGGCGGGATGGGGACAACTCTTGGATATTGAGACACTCGATTTTGCCTACGCCGGCACCTTCTCGAGATTATAGCAAGAGGAATTGCGAGTTGTAGGGGTCATTGCTGACATTTAAAGTATGGAAGCAGTATGGAATGATAATTCGTTCCCACAAATGGCACCAATTAATTGGGCTCCTTCGTAAACGGAGGATACGACTTAACAATCACACACAAGCAATCACAAAAAAACACAAGGAAATTGGTAACCCAGTTCCACCGTAAGGAATGTACATCTAAGGGGAGGGCAATACTCCATAATCTCCATTAGAATTAGCGATAAAACAAAATCTCTATTTTTCCCTCACCCAGATTGCGTGAAGAGGACCTTCGAGGGTCTCTCTTCCCTATTTATAACACAAGAAATATCCTAACAGCATAAGATCTTCCATAATGGTTCTCGCAAATTCTCCAACATGTCACTTATTTGGCTATTAATAGCGCTGAGAATGCCATCCTTACTGCCGACGTGGGTGTAGTGGGTGTTATCGCCGCTTCTTTGACTCCAGTCAACTTAGGTCCTTCAGTGGGTCAGTACTATCCAGATCCGCCTAGATAAAGGCAAGTCCAAATCCATCTGAGCATAAGCAGGGTCTGCCTGTTTGCCCGACATCCAAGTAGTCGGATACTTTTTTTGGACTTCATGCGGTGTTTTATGTCCAAGGATACTTTTACCCCTCATCATAAATCAACTTACAATTATGTAAAAGATTTTTACACAGATATCACTAAAAACATCAAAAATTACTTTCTTATCATTCGCTTCTCAATATTACTTTAATGGCCCCAAAAGATATCACGTCATTTTTTTAATTATTATTCTATTAATTAGTACCGTTAAAATTAATGGTGATTGACCCAAAAGTAATAAAATTTTATATTTTTAACCCTTGATTATTTTTTTTCTCTCCCACACCTTCTTCCCCCTTGCCCTCCTTCCTTTCCTCCTTCCTCCTCCTCCCTCCTCCTCCCCTCACCACACCTCGTCGGATGGGAATGGCCTTCACTGCATCTCCTCCTTCGTCGTTCATTTTGGACCTCCTCTATCTCGATCTACCACCAGGGTCTCCACCTCCCTCCTTCCCTACATCCGTACTCGCCTCCTTTAGCTTCCTTCAAGCTCGGACCCCCACCTATAACCCCCTCTACCTCACTCCATTTCCACCACCCCCAAGACATTCACCTGCTCCACCTACACCCTTGTGCCCTCTCCTCCACCTCGACCTCCTCCAACTCCACCGCCCCCTTTGACCTTCGAGGAGGGTGAGGAGAGAGTTATGGAAGAGGATGCAATGGGGAAGTTGAGAGAGACCTTGGTGAGGGTGGAGGCGAAGAAGGCGAGAGGATACTAAGGCGTGGTGGGGTGAGGCAGAGGAGGGAGAGTAAGGTAGAAGAGAGTGAGGTGGAGGGTTAAATAGGGGAGAAGGGGAAAGGGGGGAGGCCCGCGAGGTGGAAGGTGGCGATGCAAGAGAGAGGGAACGGGGGAAAATGATATGGAAGAAAAAAAAAAAAAAATTTTCAAGTAAAACTTTCAAATTTTTAATACATTTAAATTCGTCACTATTAAACTTAACCCCGTTGAATAACGAAATGAAAATTGTGAAAGTAATGTCATATTTTCAATGATATTTAAAATAATATTGAAAAAAGAATGACAAAAAAAAATAATTTTTGATTTTTTTTAGTAACAATTACACAAGAATCTCTCTATGTAAATGTCAAAATAAAGGATGCTGTTTAATAGAGAGGGAGGGTGAACCTTGTGTAAACTTGTGTGTATACAGCTAAAGTCCCCCCCACCCCAAAATAAACGTGAGGAGAACCTATATTGTACGTCCACTTTGTCACTTTCCACAAAAGGTCACCTCCGTCTTCTCCTCACTTGTTACCATCTCTTTGAAGCCGCGTTTGACAGCGAGACGAGCTATTATTTCGATGTAAAATACGCTTTTCCGTCCTTAAAACATCAACTTCACCATCTTTTTCTGCGGCCGCAGCCGTAGAGACTTTGCCTGAGCGGCGCCTCGATGATTGACGTGTGTGATACTCATGGATGAAAGTGACAGATTATGTGATGAACGTTACATCAGGAATGACGTTGCCATCGGCGATTTCTGGGCTGTTTCTGTTTGACTTTTATTGATATATTAAACCAAAAAAAAGACAGAAAGAAAGAGAGAGAGAAAGGAAGTAATGGTGGCCCACAAAAGGTAAGAGGGAAATAAAAAAGTTAGCACGGTTGGCTCTCAAGACTACTAAAAAAGAGTTCAAATCTTACCCCGATCGTAAACTGACGAAAGGCGATGTGTGCACCCCACTTTTATATATTTACTAGTGGTACTTATTTAAATCGTATCCAATTGGTTAAATTAATGATCAATAAAATTGAATATATATATATATATATATATATATATATATATATATATATATATATATATATATATAGTATGAAATGTTATTTTACAACTTTAATTATACAACAATTAACATACATTTAGTAAATATACGCGCATGGAGTTATTAACTTGATGTGTCAAATTAGTAAATAATAGAAACTCTTAAGGTCTCAAACTACGTAAGTTTAATTATAGGTTTGATTTTAAATTTATGATGCATTAGCATTTGTAGATGTAAAATGACATATATATATATATATATATATATATATATATATATATCCAAAAAGAATATTATGAATTGCTTTATATATATTCACCTAATATGAAGATCATATGCAAATTATATATGTTATATAATCTGTTGACATACAGGTACATAAGTTTTATTAACCGGATGATTTATGTGATAGAGTTATATTTCTTTGTGGTAAATAAATGAGTACAAGTGGGAAAATGTGTATTGCAATGTGCATCTTCTACTCGAAAAAATATATTAGTGTATTTTGATTTGCAACCGATGCGTTTTGATTTTTCACTGTCGATTTTTCACTCTTTAAAAATCAAAATACACCAGTTGAAAATGAAAAAATACTGGTATATTTTGATTTTCAATCGATTTTCACCTATATAAAGTGATTCTTCACCAGTGAAAAATGATTTTTCACATTTGTATTTAAAATTTAGTCTTTAGTATTTAAGAACCTTCTTGGGTCATGTGATCTCAGGAGACGAGCTCGCAGTGGATCCAGCCAAGGTTGAGATCGTACTCAGGTAGGAGAGGCCGCGTACAGTGACAGTAGCGAGGCAGGCACGACCAGAGCTGATAAATTATATCGTTACTAGACAGATGACGAATCCATACCTGCAAAAACTATGAGACCGGGTATTGACAGGGAACTCAGGAGAGTTCTCGTTCACTGACAAGTTCCTGTGTATGAGGGGATGTTTGTGCGTTCCCAGAGATGAGGAGCTGTTGAGAAAGCTCCTAACTGAGGCACATGGGTTCAGATTCACCATACATCCCGAGAACACGTATGTTACGACCCGGATCCCTATAGGATCAGAGACTGGCTCACCTCGAATAATCCCAAGACCTAGTCGTCCAACAAGAAATAACCAAAAACAGGAAAAATAAACCATATTCACACATACAATATAACTAAACAAAAGAAAAGTACGAAGCAGTAAAAAAGGTAGAACAACTATCTCAAAACATAGTACATGCCACCACAACAACAATAAAAAACGTAAATGAAACAGAAAGTAACAGAAACAATAAATTATGTGTCCATTACTCACTACAACAGTAAGAAAGCAAAAGAGCTGAAAAACGACTACGGCTGGACCCAGCACCCTCTGCAGCCGAAAACCCGGGCTGCTCAACTCCTGGTCCAGAATAGTGTTATGAAAAGACAGAGTCAGCGAATACTGAGTAGAGTGGTGTTTACATTATTTAAGTGCAAGTACAGTAAAACAACAACAAGTTTATTTCTCGTTTCTATTTATCTCATTTATGTGTTTCTAGTTCATTTATTTCTTAAGTATCCAGATATTTCTTGACCTTGCATGTTCCTCGTGGGAACGATCTTGATTGCAGTCTTTTCCGTAGAATAGAAGATACACGTGGTGCTCTCCTAGCCGAGAGAGTCCCCGTGGTAGTCTTACACCCAGTCAACCACCCCGAGGTCACTGTCAAGACATAGCGGTGACAACAGCATGCGTGATAAGCGCATGGGTAGCCACCCCGCATTGACACATGGTCAGTCGTTTCCGCTAGCGGGTACGCCCAAAGAACAGCACGGAACAGTATAGGGCCTTGCCCTCTTAAAACAGGGGTCTCGCCCCTCAAAACAAAACAGGGGTCTCGTCCCTCCACAGTCCGCGTACCTTCGTCTGACTACCCTGGTTTGCCCAAAGGGACTAACAAAGTCGGTGTAGGGTCGCTAGCTGAACCTTGGGCCCCGTAGGGTGGCTAACTCCCTCCCTACACTCGTAGCACGCCTCGGTACCATATACACGAGGGCAACCACGAGTCGGTATAGAGTGGTCAATCCTAACCCCAGGTCTCAACCCAAGAGAGGCTAGCTCCGCTCTACATTAAAAAGGGACAATTGCTCTCCTTAGTACCGCGTACACAAGGGCTAGCACACTTCTCATCTACAATCCAGATTTTCGTTCATCCACAAGAGTTCTACTCCTAATTCCCCGTAGGGTTAACGTTGATATTCATTTTAATTATCCAGATCCAAATCTCATGTTTCATAATTCATTCCTTATCCATATACAGGCAACTCATATTTTCATAATTCAATTCTCAATAACATGCAACTTTTGGTTTCACAGTTCAATTCTCATTTACATACAGGCAGCTCATATTTTAACATGCATCTCATAATTATAATAAAGGCATTTGCTAGCAATTTATCTTAACCATGCATTCAAGTAAACAGCACAGCTCAAACAGGCTCATTCATTTCTATCCTAGGGTTCATTCCACATCCTAGAGTTCAATCCGATTATTCCAACTGGTCGGCTTGTCGTTCGCGGTGTTTTAATAATATATTCGTTGCAGTATATTGCAAAAAATGATCACTAGATTAATTTATTTATTGCTCAAGATTTAGATTATACCGAGGTCGAACTCAGAGAGCACACGTCATTCTAGAAACATATAACTTCACAATACTGTTACAAAAATTTAAGAGAGAGAGAGTGAGAAAAGATTTCTCTTTTTCTTCTTCTCTCCTTTCTCTTGGCTTCTTCTTCTCTCTTCTCACACCGTGCTTCTTTTCTTTCAGCAGCTGCGGTTCTTTTCTTTCTCTTAGCTTCTTCTTCTTCTACCTTCTCTTACTGTGCCTCTTCTTCAATCAGCTTCTCTGCCTTCTTCTTTCTTCTCCTCTACTGCGGCTCTTCATTTTCTCTTCCATTTCTCTACTATTGCTTCTTCTTCTTTCCTCAGCAGCTCCTTCCTTCTTCTCCTTCCTTTTCGCTCCTCCTCCTTTCTTCTCCTTTCTCTCTGCTGCGGGAGCTTTGCGGCTAAGTCCTCGTCGCCCGCTCTTCTTCTTCTTCTTCCTCACATGTTCCCTGCACACACGAGCGCAAAACCTACCCCTACCCTCCCAGCGCGTCTCTCTCTCTCTCTAAATCTCTCTTCGGTACGCTCCCGGGTTATCGTGTCGGTCGCGCACCCGGGTCCAAGCGCACCGACGTAGGCGTGGTGCGCGAGGAGAGCACGGATCAGGGTAATCGAGTCACGGGTCAGGTCCGCGTGGGCAGTGCCGTGGATGAGACCCGGTGAGTGAGGGCGAGGGACCTCACCCCAGTGTTTCGAGGCGATAAGCCAGGAACACTTTTTCAATTTATGTGTGGGCGTGCGCCCACACACTTCCGAGGTGGGACAAAAGTCCCACCTGCTGCTTCGTGCGTCTGCAAGCAAGAGGCTCAAGAGATTTGGGGCAGCAGCCGAGGCTTACGTCCCCAATTGAAGACCTGGACATGCTCGCGCCTCAATTCCGCGTCACCTGGGGCTTACGCCTGGAGCGGATCGACCTGAAGAAGCTCGCGAAGCAGCTTCAACTTGCTCGACCATGGCGGCGAGCACCTAGGTCCTGAAAACACTAAAACGGCCTCGCGGCCACGTCAAAAGGCTCAAGGAGGTTCGCCAAGGTGTGGCGAGTGTGTAGAGGTGGTCGGCGAGATGTGAGAGTGCCTGCAGCCGTGCACCTAAGGCACACTGTGTGCGTGAGAGTGGGTGTGTTCGGGGGGTGTTCTGGAGGTATGGCGTGGTGAATGGAGTGCGGATTTAGGATCAGTGAGGTGTCGCAGTGCTTAAGGGGTAGCTGGCGAGGCGGATGGAGGCGTGGAGCGGCGGGAACGCCTCGCCAGAGGGCAGCTGGAGATGGAGAAGGTGGCAATGGATAATGGTGGTCTGTGGGTGGAAACAGCAAATTAATAAGGGGGAAATAAAGGACAGAGTAAGGGGAAGAGTGTTTACCTACTTAACTGACGAAAGGGGAGGAGGAGGCGCTCGGTGCGTGCCTACCGACGCCGAAGATGAAGACACCCAGAGGGGGGTAACGGCGACGAGGAGGAGGTCAGGAAGGTGCCAGCTGGTGCGGCCTGGCACGGGAGGACGAGGCGGAGTGAACACTACTGTAGGTATGGCAGCAGAGCGACGAAGGGGAGGAGGAAGGGTCACCAGAGCCTACGGGCGCTTGACCGGAGGAGGAGGAGACGAAGTTTGGGGGTTTTCCTCAGCCAAAATAGGCTTGTCATGACCGGAGGGCCCTACCGTCCCTTAAATAGCAGTTGGCGAGGAGAGGATCTCGTGGAGAGAGCGTCGAGAGCTTTCCGGAGAATGGTCAGAGACAAGACCCATTCCTTTCCTGCGTTCGCACGAGAGGCATGGGCAGTGGCAGGTCATGAGAGGGGGTCTGCGCGGAAGAGGACGACGTAGGGAACTCCCCTTCATCTCTGAGAGCGGTTCCCATACCCTACGCGTCGCCATCCTCCGTGCAAAGTTGCCGAAGGTATGGGCAGCTACGCAGGGTGGCAGAGGGACCATTCTGTAAAGAACGAAAGGAAATCTAGGGGGTAAAGTGAAAGGGTTCAAAAAGTTAAGGGTCAAAAAGTAATTCATGAGAACCAATTTGGAAAGTCAGTCAAATGGTCTTATCTTAGGCCCAAATTTTGGCACCAACCTAATTTGGACCTAAGAAATCCAACGGTGAAGTTTGATTTTAGGTTTGACCACGTTTGACCAGTCAATTTGCATAGAAACACAAAGTAGGTCAAAAATTGGGCATGGTTCTCAATCTAGGTCAAGATAGGTTCCAAAGACCAAATTAAGGGTTCTAAACCCTAGGGAATATTTTTCCATGAATTTTATGGGGTTTAGTTGATTTTTATCCTGCCTGGAACCTCTTGAATTAAAGCGGGTTTCTTTCAAAATTACAGAATGACATTTAATCCCTAGAAGTTGCTATAACCCTTTTCGAATCAGGTCATCCCACTTTCTTTCTTATTAATCCCATTTGACTTGTGTTTAGACCCTTAGACACCCCGTTTGTGTAATTGACGTGCCATAGTGCGTGTGTGTTAAGAGGTGTCATTATAGTTGCACTTGATACGTCGGTTTTGAAAGAAGTAAACGGAGGTGAGTCCGAGTATCGGTCTCAGGGAGGCGTGGAAATCGGATTTTGTTTACCACTTGTTGTCACGAAAAGGCGGAGTTTTGCTTGCGAAAGAGACGATTTTGAAAAGCGAGAGATAGAGAGAGAGAGTTTAGGGTTAGAAAGCTCTTGGTTTTGATCATGCACTTTAAACAGAAATTAAAATGGCGACTAAACGGAAAATAACTTCATTAAACATGCATTCATAGTTCATGGTTTAAAACATTAAATACGTGCTTCAACAAAAGCAAATGAAAGCTTAAAAGAGAGAGAGAGAGAGGTAGAGAGAGAGTGGAGAGCGACGAGACAGCCACGGCGGTGGAGGAGGCTACGTCGGCGGCTCGTCGTCTCCGGCGATTACAAGAGTGCCTAAAGCTAGCTAGGAGAGGAGTGGAGTAGTTGCAAGTGGGAGAGTATGCCTTGAATGGTAGTAGAAGGGGGTTTAAATAGAGTTAAGGGCTTCCTAAAAGAAGAATGTGCTTTAGCAACATCCAGAACGTCGCTAAAATCGCTTCCAGATACGTCGATGAAGCCCTCCTGCCGCCGGTCAGCTGCCCGCCCCGCTCTCTCTCCATGCTCGATCCGTGGACGTTGAACGAGAGCCGTCCGATCTGAGATCCTCCTGTGCCCGCGCTGAGATCGCGCCTCGGGCGCGCGTGCTCGCTCGCATTTTCGCCCGGCGTGCGCGCGCGCGTGGGCGCTCGGGAGCTGTCATCGCGCCGTGGGGCGCGATCCTGGCCGCCCGTTGCTGATCGGGCAGCCCAATTTTGCCGCGCCCTTCGCTCGTGCTTGATTTCTGCTCCGCGCGATTCGAACGCGCGTCGCTGCGGTGCGGGCCTGCGCGTTAGCCGTTGCGCCACGCCCGCGCTTTGTCGCAATGACCGCGGGCGAGCGGGCGGATCTCGGCCGTTCGATCGAAGATCAACGGCCGAGATTCGTCCTTGGCTGGCTTGAGGGCGTGCGAGCGGTGGGGGAGGGGCGACGTGGTGCTTTCTGGGCCATTGATCTCCAGATCAACGGTCAGAATTTCTTGGGCCCATTGTGGGAGCTCCGGATGTCGGATTTGGCCGATCTTGAGTCCGTTGGACTCCGTTCGTCGTTCTGAATCCATCCGTGTGGTCTGATTGCACATCTGGGGCCTGCTGTGACACATGCTTTACACAAATGGTCATTAATGCAGTTTATAAGCAATCTTGGTACTTGATGCATGCAATGCTCCTATTCTACTTTATGTTGTGCCTTTTATTCTAAAGATGGGCCATATTCAACCTAATTACTACCCCCTTGCATGGTGTTATCAGTACTGCATTGGTAAAATTGCCATTTTACCCTTGTGAATTATTTTATTCTTAAATTTAGAATTCTCTGATTTAGGCTTTCCCTTAGGTTTTATAGGAGCTTTTGTACACTTATTTAGATCAAAATGTGCTAGTTAGGGTTCACGATGAGGCTCTCATCACCAACCAAGCACATTCTTATTAAATATTAACAACAAAGTTAAACCACTCTACCGGGTATCACGGGAGGAATGGAGGCCTGTGCTACATATCTCATCGTCTCCGCGAGCCCCGAATATGCCACTGGCTGGTAACCTGTACCAGCGACCAATATATGATAGAAAAGCTCAAAATAGTAGATACTCAACATGAACACGTAGAGGAACTCGAGTGGAAAGCAACGGAACTTCATTTGCTGAAATTCGATTCCTTTTAGGCCTTAAACAGGCAAAAAACGCGGTTACTGATCAAAATCACACGTCTGGGACTAGTCCCAGACATCTTAAAAGATGTCCGAACTCACCTTACCCTTCCTGCGGCTGATTCAGACATCCAGACTCCCTCTGCGACCGTCTTAGAGAAGCTCCAGACGTTGGACAAGGTCTCCGGTCATTTGGAAGCACCTCCGGACGTCTGGCGACGTGATCAGAGGTCCAAAGGTACTTAGGAAAGCGCACTGCAAGCCATCCCAAAGCCTGCCATACGTACGAAAATGCAGCCACAGTTTTAGCCCAACAACTCCTGCACTGAGATCTTCTGCGCGGCAGAAATTAGCGCAGGAACGTACGTCCCTCACGCGATACGTGCTTTCAGACGTCCGGCCTCAGCACCCGACGTCCAGGCACCTCGCTAGTTGTCTGGACTTCACTCCAGACATTTGGTACTGGAAGCTTAAAGTATCAAAACCTCCTCGCAGCTCACCCCGCTCTCACCTTTGCCCGTAGCAGCAGCTCCAGCAGCAGCAGGAGCTTAAGCAGCTCCTCACCGACTCCTCCTATCTCCCATGAGCTCCTCCTCGAGCTCCACCAAGCTCCCGCGGTCGTCTTCCTCCTCCCCTGCTCTCACTCCCTCGCACTCTTTCGCACTCGCTCCTCCCCGCTCTCCCCTTGCCGGTGGCTCTCCTTCCTTGCCGCGGCTGCAGCAGAGATGGAGGGGAACGTGGTTGTCGCGGGAGAAGGTGGAGGTGGCGGTGGCTGTGGTGTGAGGAGGAGAGGAGAGGAGAAGGGAGGGGGTTTATATAGGAGACAGGTTAGGGTTCGGGTGAGGGGTGAAGGAGAGAGAGCGGGTCTCTACGCGCCGCCCGCGCGTAGAGCGCATAGCGCAGTACGAAAATCTCACTTTCAGACGTCCGAGCACATGTCTAGACGTCTGGACAGACGTCTGACTGAAACTCCAAACATCTTATCCGGCTAAGAAAGTAACAGGTCATTACAACGAAGATGTACCACAACCCACAACGCGATTTTTGGTGGAGAGGCATAAAGTGGGATGTTGGTAGATTTGTTCAGCAGTGTCCGGTATGCCAGCAGGTGAAGGCCTAGCACCAGAGGCCTGTAGGGTCGTTGCAGCCACTTCCCCTACCAGAGTGGAAGTGGGATAGTGTCACTATGGACCTGGTAGTGGGACTACCCGTGACATAGTGAGGAGACAACGTAGCCTGGGTGATAGTGGACAGATTGATGAAGATGGCACAGTTTTTACCGATCTAAGTCACTTTTGGACCATCACAGTTGGCAGAGTGCTACATCAGAGACGTGGTGCACCTTCACGGGGTCTCCTGCGAGATTATTTCAGACAGAGACACTCCTTTCAGTTCCCAGTTCTGGGTGGAGTTTTAGCAGGCTTTAGGGACTTGTCTGAGGTTCAGTACAGCCTATCACCCCCAGACAAAGGGACAGTCGGAGCACACCATTCAGACCCTTAAGGACCTCCTATGCGCTTGCATGCTGGACTGGAGGGGCTCCTGGGAGGAGCATTTGCCCCTGGCAAAGTTTGCATACAACAACAGCTACCACTCAAGGATCGGCATGGCACCGTATGAGGCTCTGTACGGGAAAAGGTGTACTGCTCCCTTGAGTTGGGTTGAGGTGGGGACCAAGTAGGAGGTTGGTCCCAGGTTGACACACCAAAGTCAGGAGATAATCGAGTAGATCCACAGATGACTCCGTACTGTCAGGAGCAGGCAAAAGAGCTACGCTGATCAGAAGAGTAGAGAGGTACAGTTCGAGGTTGGGGATCACGTCTTCCTCCGTGTTTCGCCCATGATGGGCTTGCAGCAGTTTGGGGTGAGAGGAAAGCTTGCGCCGAGATTTGTGTGGCCTTTTGAGGTCTTGGAGCAGGTAAGACCCGTCGTTTACCGACTTGCCCTTCCGCCCCAACTCTTTGGAGCACACGACGTGTTCCACGTGTCCAACCTCAGGAAATACATTGCCGATCCCAATCATGTTCTGAGCCATGAGAGCATTGAGGTTGAATTGACCTATCCTGAGAGGCCAGTACAGACACTAGAGAGAGCCGTCCGAAGACTGAGACAAAAGGAGGTACCCCTGGTGAAAGTCCTATGGAGAAGTCAGCGGTACGAGGAGCCCACTTGGGAGCCTGTGGCGACTATGCAAGCACAGTACCCAGAGGTTTTTGAGGGTACATCGCTTTTGACCTACTTTGATCCTTTTTAAGTTTGTTATGCATAATTATTTTATTTCATTTTATTTTTGCATCCTAGTTAGCTCAAGTTTCGGAGACGAAACTTCCTTTAAGTTATGTTAAAATGACCCTTTCCTAGGGTCGTTTGGCATTTTTGAAATTCGTAGGGGTTTTTGGGCAGTTTTTAACTCCCTAGATTTTTGTTTTGGGGTTTGTGAGGGGGGAAAGGAAAATTGCAGGGGCATTCCCGTAATTTCCCCACCACCACTCCCCTACCCACAAACACCCTCTCCTCCCCCCTCACCCCTTACGTACGCCGCACCATCCCCCCCCCCCCTACGGCACCCTCACCTGCCTCACTCTCCACCATCCCCTCCTCCATACCTCCTCTCCCCATATAAACCCCCCCTCATCCTCCATCCACTCACCACCCAGCACCTGAGTGAGAGGAGAGGGAGACCGAAGAGAAAAGGAGATTAGAGGCCATGATTGGAGGACTCGCAAGGGAGGGAGGCGGTGCTGCAACTGCTACAGCTTCTGCTGTGAGAAAAGGCTCATAGACCCTTCTGCATAATCATTTTTCCGCAGAATCAGACATCTGAGGTGACCTTCAGACATCGAGTCGAACGTCCGAAGGTAATGTCAGACGTCTGATAGTGCATTTTCTTGCTTATTTTTCTCCCTGCCGAATTCTGACCTCACGTGCATGTGTCAGAGGTTGGGGAGGCGCATCGGTGCGAGGACCAAGGCGGTTTCAGACGTCCGGGAGCATCTCGTGATGTTTGAAGACACCCTCAGGCGTCAGCACGAAGTTCCAGACGTCTGAAAGAAGTCGCCCCTAGCAAGGTGAGCCCATGAGTGCATTTAAGACGTCTGGGACTCTTCCCAGACATCTGATTTTGGTCAGAGTGGTATTTTTGACCCACTCAAGGCCCAAACGAAGTCGATTTTTCGTAAACGAAACGTTGTGGGTTTCCATTCAAGATTTTCTACGTAATGATACATTGCCTATGTCATTTTGAGCTTGTTTGACCAGTCAATTTATGTCGTTGGTCTCCAATCCATCGAGCATATGAGACCTGTAGAGACATCAGGAGCAACCGTACAAGCCCCCATTTCACCCGGTTACCCAAGTAGAGTGGTTCTCACATTAATATCAGAATTAATAATTAAATTGCATGCATAGAATTAATTGAACTTAGTTTGTAAGATGAACCCTAGGACTGAAAAGAGATAATTGCATGCTGCTATAGAATATATTCGATCGAACCCTAGGATTGTGAAATGAACACTAGTGCTGGAAGAAATACATGTATAGTTAATGAATGATCAAGCTACCATGATGCTTCTTGCAAAGAAATAAACCATGAGATGTCTGTACTACCTGAAATGAACTATGTCATAAAAGGAAATGCATGATTGTTCTACATATAACGAACCAGATATGGAAATAAGGAAGTCCATATATGAACCCTGCGGGGAATATAGAAAGAAATCAGGAATACGGTAGTATGGAAAACCTAATGATTTTAGAACATGTCACCTACAGGCGGTTGTTCAAACTTAGTTAAGGAGAGTGAGCTGGCTCTCGTGTATGTGGTATCGAGGAGAGCAAATATCCCTTTGGAGTAGAGGGGAGCTTGCCGCCCCTTGGGTTAAGACCCGAGGCTGGTGTTACGACCCGATTCCCCAATCCCTATGAGACACGAGAATCGGACCGACTCGACTGATCCCAAGACCCAGTTGTCCAACGAGAAAATAACCAAAAGAGCAGTAAAATAAACCACATTCACCATGTATATAACTAGCAGTAACAAAATACAGCAGTAAAGAAAAGAACTACTACAGTACGCACCACCACAACAATAGAGAAATAAACAGGTACATAAACATGATACTTACAATAAAAGAGTACAGTGGTAACAAAAAAATACTCACCACACAAAAGAAACGGTACAATAGGTACTACACAAGTAAGACTACTGGGCTCTACTAGGCCCAGCTCCCTCTGCAGCTGCCGGCTCTAGCTGCTCAACACTTGGTCCAGAAAAGGTGACAAAGGTGACACGTCAACGAAACGCTGAGTAGATTGGCAACCAAAATCTAAGAAAAATAGTAAGGTGGACAATAGCTGTTATTTTTAATCTCTTTCCTTATTTTTCAATTTACTCATTCTTGAATTATTCCTCAGATCTTTCTCTTTATCTCGAATGTAACTCATGGGAATGATCTTAATTGCAGTCTTTTCTGAAAAGTAAAAGTAGCACGTGGTGCTCTCCTAGCCAGGAGAGTCCCCCGTGGTTGTCCTACCCTCAGTCAACCACCCCAAGGTCGCTAACAGACGTAACGGTGACTACGGCATGCGCGATAAATGCACGGGTAGCTACCCCGCACTAGCACGCGGTCAGTCGTTTCCATTAACGGGTGCGTCCCAAGCACGGCACGAAAACAGTATAGAGCAGAGCCCTCTCAGTAACAGGGGTCCAGCCCCTCCACAGTAACCAAACAGGGGTCTTGCCCCTTCACAGTCCGCGCACCCTCGCCTGACTACCCTGGTTTCCCAGTGGGCCTAACAAGTCGGTGTAGGAGGGCTAGCAAAACCCCGAGGCCCGTGGGGTGGCTAGTGCTCTCCTTAAACTAGTAGCTCTCCCCGGTACTGTGTATGCGAGGGCCAAAATTCGGTACAAAGTGGCCAGACCTAACCCCGAGTCCCTGGGGCGGCTAGCTCCGCTCTGCACTAAACAGGGGGACAGTCGCTCTCCTTGGTACTCCGCACTCAAGGGCCAGCTCACTTCCCCATTTCTATTCCATTCACCTCTCAGGAGCTCTACTCCTAATCCCCCATAGGGTTCATGCTCATATTTCTAAGCCAATTTAGGTTTCATCATTTCAACTTTATATTCATATAGCCCATGTTCTCAACAGTTAATATCCATTTATAAACAAGCAACTGCTATCCAATTACAGGCAATTATCATTTTTCTTTCTACTTTTCCAAGACTACAATTTATACATTCACGACATTCATTTTGGTGTTTCTGTTCCTAGGATTCATGCTACACCCTAGGATCTATTATTCAATCTAGTTTTCCAATCCTAGGATTTAGGAAATACCCTAGGATCTATCGTTCAATCTAGTTTTCCAGTCCTAGGATTCATGCCATACCCTAGGATCTATCGTTCAATCTAGTTTCCAATCCAAGGGTTCATTCCACACCTTAGAATCTATTAATTATCTCACAAGTGCATAAATGTTGGTAAATAATTAAAGGGAGCCACTCTACCTGCAAAATCGGGAGTACTGGGGGCGAGATCTACAAGCCCGCGCACCTCCGTAACCCCCAGAGCCGCAACGGAACGAGGTCCTAACATAAGGATCAAACACAAGGAACTACTCAGAACATGATACAAATAATATAAACAGGTAGAGGAACTAATTCTGAGAAGAACGAAACTTGAAAAGCGGAAAACGGACTTCGAACGGACCCTAAACGGGTCAAAAACGACAAGTCTGCCAAAAATTAGATGTCTGAAACATCTTCCAGACATCTTAAACGATGGATCAGGTCATACCTTGTTCCTGCGCGGTCCTTCAGACGTCCAGAATCCCGCTGAACCGTCTGGACTTAGTTTCCAGACGTCCGACTGTCACTCCGGACGTCTGGTGACCCTCTCCGTCGTCTGGCACTATGCCCAGACGTCCGATCTGTGTGGGAGGGCGTGCCCTTGCACCTTCCCAAATGAGACCTGCACGCATATGCGACCGTCCATCAACACGAAGACGAGGCAGAACCCTTCGGCGGAATGGCTGCATGGCCGTGCACGCGAAAGAAGAAGGGAAGGAAAAATATCGTACCTTTCAGATGTCTAGACCTTCCTCCAGACGTCTCCCGCATCGTCTGGACGTAGGTGCAGACGTCTGATTCTGGAAAATTTTCCCAGAATCAGGACCTCCTCGCCCTCCGCCTGCTGGACACGGCCGTGCCGCGCTCGCCTGCTGCCTGAGCTGCAGCAGCACCTCCCCAGCGCCACGCTCCCGCTACGTGCCCGCCGATCGGCCCTGGCTGCTCCGACGAGCTCGCACCCTAGCGCTCTAACTCCCTCCCTCTCACTGCAACCCCTCCTCCCCGCGCACTCACGGCAGCAGTTGCCGCCCTCGCCCGCTCACCCTCACGCTAACAGGAAGAAGAAGAAGAAGAAGGCGGTGGTGTGAAGGTGAGGGAGAGGAGAGGGGGAGCATTTGAAGGCGTCGTGGGGAGGGAGAGAGAAAGAAGGTTGCGCCTTCAGGGAGGAAAGAAAGAGAAGAAAGGAGGGCGACGGCTCAGTCTGTGCACACACGCGCGCAGATGCGAAACCGTACGCCGAAAAAATTTATTTCCAGACTTCTGGACCAATTCCCAGAAGTCTTAAATGACGTTTGATGCTGGGGTCATAACAGTTGGTTTGGCCACTCTGCATCTACTCATGTTTGGCCCTCGTGTACGTGGTACCAAGGTGAGCTACTTAGCATAGGGGGGAGCTAGCCGCCCCATGTGACCCGAGATTAGGTATGGCCACCCTACACCGACTCTTGTTAGCCCGCTAGGCAAACCGGGATAGTCAGACGAGGGTACGCAAACTGTGAGGGGCGAGCCCTTGTTTTAAGAGGGCAAGGCCTATGCTATTCTGTGTTGTACATTTGGGCGTACCTGTTAACAGAAACAACTGACCGCGTGCCAATGCGGGGTAGCTACCCATGCATTTATCACATGTGCCGTAGTCACCGCTACGTCACGACCGTGACCTTGAGGTAGTAGACCGGGTGTAGGACTACCATGGGAGAACTCTCCCGACATCACGGGAAGCCTACAAGTAAGATCATTCCCTTAGGGGACAAGAAGATTGAGAAATGTCAGGCAGCCTAATCAGAATACTCAGATCAGAAAAATAATTTTTGGAAACGGATGATAATCAGTAAATTGTTAAAAACATGTTTAGCTAGCTGCCTGTTTAATTTATATAATTTAACCACCACTCTACTCAGCGTTAGCTGACCACAGATTTTATAACTTTGTTCGGGTCAGGGATTCGAGCAACCAGAGCCACCGACTACTGAGGGCGATGAGCCGGTTGAGCCCAACTGTAGTTTTCTTCCGTTTCTCTTACAGAGAGTTTTGTGGTAGTGAGTACCTGTAGCTCATAGTTATATTCCGTTATGTTTATGCTAGTTTTTGTTGTGATGGCTATGTTCTGTACTTATATTCCTCATTGATGGCTTGTAATATTATTGTGGTTGCCGTTCCCTTCCTTTACTATCAGTTTTATATTTCCTGCTTTGTTACATTACTCGTGTGGTTATGAAATGAATATGGTATTTAGTTGTTTCTTGTTGAACGACTGGATCTTGGGGTTCGTCGAGGCAAGCCGTTCTCGGATCCTGTAAAGGGTTGAGCAAGTTCTTGAGGATGAAAGGATGTTATTTTAGACTTTAATTTATTGAGAAAAGGCATAGAACTGAAAGTCAAATCTTGAGGCCTTATAGTCAAACCCGAACTTGAGACCTTGATTCTGAGCACGATTTGATGAATTGAGAAGCTTAAATGGATTCTGAGATTCTGCTGAATAATAATAGAGTGATTAAGATGAGCTCAGACATGTAATTTTGTTGGAATTCAAACACTGCCAATTTAGGTTGCTTTTGAACTCAAACTGTTGACAGTGGTTTTTGAATGAAATTTGTTCACGATCCCTGCCCAGATTAGTTTATAACAACCCTTAGAAGCTGTTCCAATTGATTGAGAATGATCTTAGTTGTCTGTTAGACCTTTCTTCATGTTTGAATTCAGTTTCTGAAGCTTTCAGAGAAGCTTCAACCTCCTATGCATTACCTGAAGCTTTGAGAGCTCAAAACCCATTCCTAAAAATGTGGAAATACTTGTAGAATCTATTTAGAACCTTAACTAAAAGAGAAAGTCCAATCTATGGATTCTGTAACAATAATTTCATTTCCAAGCTATTATTACCCGTATAAAACCCATAACTCCACCCTTCAAATCGAAGAGGAAAACATCCCCTTAGCCTTAAATTGATTACATCATTCTGTAGAACTACTTTAGAGCTTTCCAACAAGCCTTGAATCGCTTGATTTGGAGTTCTGAGCTAGGAGATTTCTTCACTTGAAGTCGGCACTGGAAGGGGGAGCAATAGTCCCACATCGGAAGATCTGGAGCGCTTGCCTTAGTATAAAAGGTTTTTGTTAACTATGCTTCTCAGTCCACAAGCGTTGGGCGCGAAATGAAACCGAAATGAACATGTGTGTGTGTGCGAGCGTGTACGCCTGCAGGTGTGCTCTTGTGGCGTACGGATGGGTGGCCCTAGGAGGGTGAGGCCTGGGAGGCGGTTGGGTCGATTTGGCTCAAAAGAACAATAAACCAAAAACAAACCAAGTTAACTTGAATCGGGCGAGGACTTAGTAGAGTCTGATCCCACCCTGAGAAGGATGCTGTGTATCCCCGAAAGGTTCTCGCCGCAAATCAAAAATCAATTTTTAGTTGAAAAGGAAAACCCGGTTCAGCTGAAGCTAAGGAGCAGAGAAGACTAAAGGCTAAGTGCTGAAGGGAAAATCACTAAGGAAAGAATGCTAAAGAAAGAAGGTTAATAAGAGAAGGGAAACAAAGGAGAAAGATAAGGCAGAAGGAGAACTCGTAAAGAAGAAGAAAGAGAAGGAACAAGCTCTAAGGAAGAAAGCCTAAGAAAAGCTAAGGAAGAAGAGAGAGGCAGAGGCAGAACAGAAGAGAAGGAAAAGAAAGGAAGCTCGAGAGAGAAGAAGAGAGAAATAAGAAAGAAAGAGAAAAGATTAAGAATAAGTAAAAGAAAAGGAAAATAGAGGAAGAATAGAAAGAAATGACAGAAAGAAAAGCTTAAGAAGAAGAGGAGAGAGAAAGGTGCAGAAATAAAGAAATTATTTTTCTTGTTATATTTTTTAATTTCTTTTTGCTTTCAATTATTATAATAAGGCATGTTGAAATTAGATAAACTCTCATTTGCCTTAATAAATGTTGCAAATGTGATTTCATATGGAATTTTGCTTATTTCCACGATATAAATCATTTTGCAAAATTCATGTTATTAAAATTAACTGAATTATACCTCCTATACTTATAAGATAAATAGAGTTAATTAGTGAATTTAAAATAACATATACCTCCCAGTGAACGACCTGAACTCAACCAGTTAAAAAAAATTCTAAAATATTAAGTTAATTCAACCCTATACTATTAACTGACACAAATTCGAGTTAACCTAAGTTACTCTCTTCTACTCTTAATTAAGTAAAATTAACTTAATTAATTGAGTTGAGGTGGGGAATGACCATGGGGCCCGGGGTTAAGCATGGTCACCCTACATCGACTCTCGTTAGCCCTCTAGGAAAATCGGGATAGTCGGACGAGGGTACGCGGACTGTGAGGGGCAAGCCCCTGTTCTAAGAGGGCAAGGCCTGTGCTATTCTGTGTTGTACGTTTGGGCGTACTCGTTAGTAGAAACGACTGACTGCGTGCCAGTGCGGGGTAACTAGTAACAGTCTTTTTGTGTATAAAATCGCACCGATTTGATTATATTTTATTACTCAAATACAAAAATCTCCGAGGTCGAACTCAGGGAGCAAGCTTGATTCTAGAAGTGTATAAAATCACAATTTACAATATACTATTTTACAAAAAGATTAAAGAGAGAAATAAAAATGACTCTTCTCTTTTCTTCTCTCTCTCTTCTTTTGTCCTTTTTTTTCTATTTTCAGACGTCTGATTCCAAGGATCAGACGCCTTAAGTGCCACTTGCTACAGTGTTTGTGCTTTCCAGCCAGCTGCTGCTGCTTCTTCTTCTTCTTGGCTCCCTCTTTTTCTCTTCTTCTCTGCTGCGTGCCTTTTGCTTTCTTCTCTCTTCCTTTTCCTTCTGCCTCAGTTTCGCTGCGGTTATAGTGCCATCTTCCTCCTTTGCTTCTCTGCTACTCCAAGTCCTTCTTCCTTTCTCTCTAGCAGCAGCTACTCTCACGGCTAAGTCCTTAGCTGCTCCTCCTCCTTCCTTGCTTCCTCTTCTGTTCCCTGCACAGGCATCCGGTTAGGCAAAACCTAACCCCTACCCTCCCCGCATCTCTCTCTCTCTATTTCACTCCCAGGACAGCTCTCCCAGAGCCTTCTCGGGTTATCGGGTCAGGTATGCATACCCGGGACCAGGCGCACTGGCGTGGGTGGTGCGCGAGGAGTGCACGGGTAGTCAGGTAGGATACCAGGTCCGCGTAGGTGTGTGCCGTGGACGAGGCATGGTGGGTGAGGGGACCTCACCCCGTGTCAGGAGGCTCTAAGCCCCTGGCACTTTTGCAATTTATGCCGCTTCGCCTTCTCCTGAGCTTCCGAGGTGGGACTAAAAGTCCCACCTTTCATTGCATGCGTCCACAACAGGAGGCTTCCTTGATTGCAGCAACTGCCACTGCCTTTGTCACCAATTGACAGCCCAGAGTTGTGCGCAAGTGTCTTCCACGTAGCCTGGGATAGAGACCTGGGGCTGGCGAAGCCTGGAGCGACTGCAAGCAAGGTTCGAGCTTCGCTTCAATGGTGGATGACCATGTGTACCTGAAAGCACAAAACAGCCTTGCAGCCACGTCAGAATGTTCAGGAAGCTTCGTTGAGGTACGGCGAGTGTGCTACAGTGGTCGAGGCAGCGTGGAAATGCCTGAGTGAGCGTGCCTAGGGCTTATTGTGGCCGTGGAGTTGGGTGTGTTCGATGGGCGAGTATGAAGGTGTCGGCTGTCAGTGGAGATGGGGAAACTACTTAGTGGATGGTGGCGAAGGTTTTGAGGGGTCTGGCAAGGTGGAGAAGGTGGCGGTGGACAATGGCGTAGAGTGGTCGAAAGTGTGATTTAAAAGAGAGGAAATGAAGAGGGGGAGAGAGGGAACTTATCTATGAGTCTCTGGACAAAGGGGGGAGGCAGCGGTGGCGAGCAGCTGTATTGCCGTTGCCGGAGATGAAGGTGCCTAGGGGAAGGGACGGCGACGAGGAAGAGGGACTGGAGGGCACCTGCTGGTACGGCAAGGCACGGCGGATGACGACGAAGGTAACCCTTCCACTGGTATGGTGGCAGGGTGATGAGAAAGGAGGAGGAGAATCGCCGGAGCCTGCGGGCGAATGGCTGGAGGAGGAGGAGACGAAATTGGGGGGATTTCCTTGGCCAAATTAGGCGTGGAGGATGAGACAGGGGCTGGTGCTCCTTAAATAGGCGTTGGCTGGGAGAGATTCGCGAGGAGGAGGTGGGAATACCTCGCCAGAGGTATGGCCGGAACGAGATCCATACCTCTCGAGCGTTCGCACGAGAGGTATGGCGGCTAACAGGGCATGGGAGCCGACCCATGTTACAAGGGACAACGCAGGGAGTCTCCCTTTCAAATCTGGAGCCGATCCCATGCATGCGCGGATCCTCCACGCAAAGTCACCAGAGGTATGGCCTGCGCAGGCGAGTGGAAGAAGGAACCGATTGAAGAAGATGACGAGAAAGGTAGGGGGTTCCTTGCAAGGTTTCAAAAAGCTTAGGGTCGAAAAGTAATTGTTGAGGACCATTTTGTAAAGTGGGTCAAGACGACCTTCCCTTAGGTCCAAATTTTGGTATAAATATAATTTGGACCTAAGGAATCCAATGGTGAGGTTGGATTTTAGGTTTGACCATGTTTGACCAGACATTTTGCACAAAAACCTAAATTAGGTCAAAAATTAGGTATGGTTCTCGATCTAGGTCAAGATAGGTTCCAATGGCCAAATTGAAGGTTCTAATTTTTTATGAATTTTAGAGGGTTTAATTGATTTTTATCTTTCCTAGAACTTAGTGAATTAAAGTGGATTTGTTTTAGTATTACAGAATGTCATTTAATTCCCAGATTTTGTCATAACCCTTTTCTGACCAAATAATCTCACTTTTTCTCTTATTGAGTCCATTTGACCTGTGTCTAGACCCTTAGAAATCCCGTTCATGCACTACAATGGTAAAATTACAGTTTTACACCTTGTGTAATGTTTTATTTTTTGCTCAACAATTTCCTGATTTAGGCCTTCCCTTAGGTTATGTAGTAGCTTTTGTTCAATTAATTATGTCAAAATGTGCTATTTAGGGTTCATGATGAGGTTCTCATCAGTAACTATCTGTACGCTTATCACACGTGCCGTAGTCACTGCTACGTTACGACCATGATCTTGGGATAGTAGACCGGGTGTAGGACTACCATGGGGGAACTCTCCCTACCAAGAGAGTGTCACGTGTACATTCGACATCACGGGAAGACTGCAAGCAAGATCGTTCCCTTAGGGAACAAGAATATTTAAAAATGTCATGGAGCCTGATTAGAATACTCGAATCAGAAAATTGATTTTTGGAAACGGATGATAATCAGTAAATTGTTAAAAGCATGTTTAGCCAGCTGCCTGTTTAATTTATATAATTTAACCACCACTCTACTCAGCGTTAGTTGACCACAGATTTTATAATCTTGTTCAGGTCAGGGATTTGAGCAACTAGAGTCACCGGCTGCTGAGGGCGCTGGGCCCTATCAAGCCCAGCTGTAGTTTCCTTTCGTTTCTCTTACAGAGAGTTATGTGGTAATGAGTACCTATAGCTTATATTCAGTTATATTTGTGCTAGTTTTTGTTATGATAGCTATGTTCTGTACTTATACTCATCATTGATGGCCTGTAATATTATTGTGGTTACCGTTCCCTTTCTTTACTGTCAGTTTTATATTTCCTACGTAGTTACATTAC
This sequence comes from Thalassia testudinum, assembly GCA_037157565.1. Classification (NCBI taxonomy): domain Eukaryota; kingdom Viridiplantae; phylum Streptophyta; class Magnoliopsida; order Alismatales; family Hydrocharitaceae; genus Thalassia; species Thalassia testudinum. Next base: position 22,815,770 of record JAZHRO010000013.1, read on the forward strand.
TCGTGTGGTTGTGGAATAAATATGGTATTTGGTTGTTTCTTGTTAGATGACTGGATCTTAGGGTTCGTTAAAGTGAGTCGTTCTGGGATCCTGTATGAAGTCGGGGGTGGGTCGTGACATAAAATAAATATCCTCGTAGGTAATGTCTGTGGAAAGAGGTTAGTTGATGTTTATTAGATTTTTTATTTTTTTATGTTGACGGAAATCAATCAACTTGACGAATCGATTTGAATCTGAGCTATGAATATAACTTTTACTGACCAGTTTAGTGTGTTTGGCCCTACGTTTTCCTACCGGATTGATGAGTAGAAAAAAAAAAAAAAAAAAAAGAGAAAAAGAAAGATTCAAAAATCCATGCAATGATCGAATAACATCGAACATACGAGTGATAAGATTCATTATGTATATATGATGTAAATATTAATACTATTTAGTCATGAACATGTGATATTTAAATTTCAAATTAAATTACATAAGTTATATTTTAGTTATGAATGTAACATGACCGATAATTTTTAAAATGTGCAAACGTAGATAAATGCATCTTGCAATGCCACAGGGGCACGTATCTCTCATCGTATCAAAAACAGTCGTCCGAGAGGTGTAGGGATTGTTATGGGTAGAATCGGTCGTGGAATCTGCCGTGGGTCCCTCTCATTCCTCACCTCAAGAAGGAAATGAGGATTAGGCTTTGCTTTTGCTTGAGGCATCGATATTTTGAGTCGTGGAAGCAGTTTTTACCATAATTAGGTATGGATCTTGGTACGGAGGGAAGGGAAACGGCGAGTTGGACGGGATGGATCGGAGGGAGGGAAGGGAATGGATGGTGTGTAAGAGGACGACCACTGGCCACTAGAATAGGGATCGAAATGGGAAAAGGTGCCCGTATTCCTGATCTTTTGAAGTGAGAGGGGCCTTCGCCGTTGCCGCTCGAGAGAGAAAAAGTGAGAGGTGCCTTTTTGCACTTTTAATCTCACGATTGGCATCTTTTGCCTCTGCACTCCGATCCCATAATTGGTAGCTTTGACATGACGTGTCCATTTCCTCTCCGAGGCAGGCAGGGATCGGAGAGGGAGGGCGTGAGGGGAAATAGCGCATTAATTCTTCTCTATCCATCCGCATCCGCGAACTAAATTTTGGTTTACCAGAAACATGGATAAGATACCTTTTCGCATCCTGACGTGCGTCTACGAGCAGAAGAAACGTGTCGACGCAAATGCCAGTAAGATTTATCTTTCCTCCATCCCCATTTGGCTTTTTTTAATATCTTTTTTAATAATTTACAAGGTACATATATAATTAGGTGTTTGGAAACTTTCTATCCAAATAGTTGCGATCGATGCTTTTTGGTGGGTACATTCCAGGCCTATTTTGAGAATATAATAGACACTTAGCGATGCGAAAGGCCAATATATTTGAAAGGTCAAAAAAATAATATTAAAAAATATGAAATTATTATCAACTCGTAATAAAATTTATTTATAGAGTAACATTAACATTAATTTTTATTTATTTAAATTAATATTAAATTATAATATTAATTTGTATGATATTTAGTTGACAGTAATATTAAAAATATAAAATATAAATGATGTTAGAGATATAATTGATATATAATTTTAACATATATTTACCGAACATCGGTGAAAATTGATATAGAAAAATTTGTATTAAGAAATAAAGATTAAATGATCAAGTAAATTAATTTTTTTTCTTCTTTTATTTTGCACGTTGAAAGTTATAAAGTACGTCAAAGGATATTAAAAATGAAAAGGACCTTACTGCAAAAATGCACGTAGCTGCACTTTCGGACAATGGTGTAAAACCAATGCGGAAGATTGACTTGTTTAAAACATTTTGTTTATTATTATTAACCATGTAAACTTCTTTTGTGTTTTTTTGGCTGCATACGCGGAAACTTGCTTCTCCATGGAAGAAGTCTTGAGGCGCTGCTTAACATTTTCATGAAAACACACCTTCGGACATGTACATATACCTGTGTCTTGTTGATGTGAAGAACAAATGAGGAGAGGAGGAGACAAAGAACCTTCTAGTGTTGAGTAATAGCTGGTTGACCCGTGCTTTGCTGTAAACATAATAATATTATCGATGAAATATTATATCACAAAAATTATAATTATGATATATGCATATTTGCATAACATGTCAAATATATTATATTTCTTAAGTAAATAAGCACATGAGATTTTGAGAGGAAAGAAAAATATATTTTGTATTTTTTGTTTTAAATTGTTTTAAGCAAGGAGAATGAGTTCATGCAAGTAGTTAGATGGAGGAGATTTAATGGAAGAATGACACCGCTATCCACTCAAACATAAATGAAAAGAAGAGGCGTTCATGTTTCTTTTGTTTTTTTTTTCTTTAAGCAAAGGGAAGTGGTTTCCATCCAAATGGAGATGCAAGGAAGATGTATTCTTATTTTTTTATTTTGAGTTTTTTTTAAGCAAATATTTTATTTGTTGGATAATTGGGATATAATTTGAATGAGATGGAGAGAGGGAGAGAGAGAGGGGGGGTGACATGCCAAATGTGTTAAGATACACGACATCAAACGTTTTTAAAAAGTCTGGGAGTTGGTCCAGACGTCTGGTTAGACGTCTGGACGCCTTCCCAAATATCTGGAATTTAATTTTTGCGACGTACGATTACGAGTCTGCGCACGCAGACTGCGCCCGCCGACCTGCAGGCATCTCTTTCTCTTTTCTCTCTCTCCCCGATGCCTTCAAATACCCTCTCCCACACCCACCACTCCACCGTCTCCTCCTTCTCCAGTGTTGGAGTAAGAGTGAGAGAGAGAGGGCAGCAGCTGCTGCCAGACACGTGCGGGGAGGAGGAGGTGCAGCGAGAGGGAGAAGAGGCGGAGCGCGTGAGGAAGAGAGAGCGAACTCATCGGAGCTGCCCAGGGCCAGCCGACGGGTGCACAGCGGGAGCGTAGTGCTGGGAGAAGTTACCTCGGTGCTGCTGCAGCTCAGGCAGCAAGCGGACGAGCGGGCGCGGCGCAGCAGTGCACGGCAGGCAGAAGGCGAGGATGTCCTGATTCTAGGAAATTTTCCCAGAATCAGACGTCTGGACCTACATCCAGACGACGCGGGGGACGTCTGGAGTGAGATCCAGACGTCTGAAAGGTACGATACTCTCATCCTTCTCTTTCTTGCGGACGCGGCCATGCAGGCCATTCCGCCGAAAGCCCTGAGACGTGTCGTGTTGAGCGTGGTTGTGTACGCATGCAGGTTTCGTTCGGGAAGGCGCGAGGACATGCCCTCCCACCCAGACGTCTGAGCAAGTCACCAGATGGCAGAGAGCATCTCCATACGTCCGGAGGGATAGTCGAACGTCTGGAACTAGGTTCAGCGGGATCCTGGGCGTCTGAAGAGCAGCTCAGAGTAAGGTATGATCTGAACCATCTTTTAAGACGTCTGGAAGATGTTCCAGACGTCTGATTTGGGGCAGAGTTGTCGTTTTTGACCCGTTTAGGGTCCGTTCGAAGTCCGATTTCTGTATTTGAGATTCCGTTCTTCTCGGAATTAGTTCCCCTACTTGTTTAAAATAGTTTTATACTATTCTGAGTGGTTCCTTGTGATTGATCATTGTATTAGGACCTCGTCCCGTTGCAGCTCTAGGGGTTGCGGAAGCACGTGGACCTGCCAATCACGCCCCCATCACTCCCGGTTCTGCAGGTAGAGTGGCTCCCCTTAATTACTTACAAACATAAATGCATCTCTGAAATAAATGATAGATTCCTAGGATATGGCATGAATCCTAGGATCCGAAAACTAGATTGAATGATAGATCCTAGGGTATGGCATGAATCCTAGGACCTGAAAACTAGATTGAATGATAGATCTTAGGGTATGGCATGAATCCTAGGACCTGGAAATTAGATTGAATGATAGATCTTAGGGTGTGGCATGAATCCTAGGAACAGAAACATTGAAACGAATGTCTTGAATATCTGAATTGTAGTCTTGGATAAGTAGACAGAATAACGATAATTGCCTGTAATTGGATAACAACTTCCTGTGAAATGTAGAGTACTACTGCGAGTAACTGCTTCAGGTATTCCTATTGTTTGGAAATTAAATTTGAGCTGCTTGTATATGAATGGATATTAACTGTTGGAAACACAGGCTAAATGTGAATGAAACTGAAATGGTGAAACCTAGTATGGCTTGGCCTGAGAAATATGAGTATGAACCCTACGGGGAATTATGAGTAGAACTCCTGAAAAATAAATATAATGGAACTGGGAAAGTGGATGGGGAAGTGAGCTGGCCCTTGAGCACGGAGTACCAAGGAGAGCGACTGTCCCCCTGTTTAGTGTAGAGCGGAGCTAGCCGTCCCAGGGACCCGAGGTTAGGTCTGGCCACTTTGTACCGACTCTTGGCCCTCGCGTACACAGTACCGGGGAGAGATATTAGTGTAGGGAGAGTGCTAGCCACCCTACGGGCCCCGGGGTTCAGCTAGCCGTGCTACACTGACTAGTTAGGCCCACTGGGTAAACTAGGGTAGTCAGCCGAGGGTGCACGGACTGTGGAGGGGCAAGACCCCTGTTTGGTTACTGTGGAGGAGCTAGACCCCTGTTATTGAGAAGGGCTCTGCCCTATACTGGTTCCGTGCTGTACTTTGGGCGCACCCGTTAACAGAAACGACTGACCGCGTGCCAGTGCGGGGTAGCTATCCGTGCATTTATTGCGCGTGCCGTAGTCACCGTTACACCTGTCAGCAACCTTGGGGTGGTTGACTGAGGGTAGGACCACCACGGGGGACTCTCCTGACCAGGAGAGCACCACGTGCCACTTCTACTTTTTGGAAAAGACTGCAACCAAGATCGTTCCCACGAGGAACATTCGAGATCAAGAGAGAGACCTGAGTAACAAACCAAGAAAGAGTAAAATAAAGAAAGAAATTAAGACAACAGCTACTTGTTTACCTTTACTGTTTCTTAGCTAGCTGGTTGCAACTCTACTCAGTGTTTCGCTGATGTGTCCCCTTTGTCACCTTTTCAGGATCAGGTGTTTAGCAGCCAGAACCTGCGGCTGCAAAAGGTGTTGGGCCTAGTAGAGCCTAGTAGTTGTACTTGCTGTACCGTTTTTCTGTTGTAGTAAGTATATCCTGTTACACTTGTACTCTTTTATTGTAAGCATCATATTTATGTACCTATTTAAATTCTCTACTATTGTGGTGGTATGTACTATGGTAGTTTTTTTCTTTACTGCTGTACTTTTGTTACTATCAGTTACATGCATGATAAATGTAGTTTATTTTACTGTTCTTTTGGTTACTTTCTCGTTGGACGACTGAGTCTTGGGATCAGTCGAGTCGATTCAATTCTCGTGTCTCGTAAGGATTCTGGAATCGAGTCGTAACAAAATGTGTCATGCCTCATAAGCAAATGTATACTTAAGATTTCGAAATCCCATGTACTTGAGATTTCGGGATGAAAGGAAGAGGTTTTTTTGTATTTTTGTTTTTAACTTCTCTTTTAACAAGAGGAAGGGGTTTTTGAGAGTAATTGGGTGGGTGAGATTTAATTTGAGTGAGACGAAGGGAGAGAGAGGGCAAAAGGTAGAGCTTTTTTGTTTCTTTTTTTAGAAAGGAAGGGGGAAGGGGTTATTCTGAGTGAAAGAATGGGAGGGGGGGTGGAGAGGGTGACACATGAAGGGGGAGAAATCCTCCTTTAGTGTATAGAATAGAGACCTTCCTCTGACAAATTAAGCACACACCATGTTGCTTTAAGGTGAAACTAGCTTTTTATTAATGGAGGGTAGGGAGGGTTTATGCCATGAGTGAAAGAGGTGACACGTTGAGATGGAGAGACTACGAGCAATAGAAAAAGAAACATGACGTTGGTCTATACAAATCTTTTATAGCAAGTACTACAACAATTCTATTGCATCAATGGTGTACTACAATAATCTAGTGTTATGTAATTATGAGCTATAGCAATGGTATAGTAGTGATGCTAAATATATATATATATATAGTCCCATGCCATTGTAAATGTCCTGATTCAATATTTTACCATCACAAAGCTACACAACATTAATTGATGCTATAGATGTTATAATAGCGTCATTTGTATTGATGTCGACCAACACTAGAGCACTACAACATCTATGCTATATCGTATAGATGCTTTGTAGTACCAGGTGTTATGCTACATGTACAAAACGTGAGATGATGATTTTAGCATGGTATATGGGGCACATGCTCAGAAGCATGTACCGTTGACTTTTTATATATTTTGACAATACTTCATATTTGTAAAATGGATTTGACTTTCTTGTAATATCCAACACTAGTTTGCACTGTGATCATGAGTTTTTTTCTTGGTGTGAAAGGATGGAAATGCAACATCAATCGATTTAACAAAAAGAATCAACTGATTGTAAAGGAAAATCAATCGATTGAAAATCAAGTATATTAAAATATATCAGTTGAAAATAATTTTCAACCAATCGAAAATCAAAATACATCGATTAAAAATAAAAATATACCAATATATTTTGACTTTCTATTCGTAGTAAATAATTTTCTACTAGGCATATGATTTTTCAACTATAAAAAATAATTTTTCACTAAAAATATAATTTATCATCTTAGAAAAATAATTTTCAACAATAAAAAATTAAAATATATTAGTTGAAATTACTATTCTTACTCTGTAAGTTGCAAAACGTATGATACATTATTTACCTTTTAACTTTTTTTTTTATCACTAAAAACTTTCTGATGAAATAAGAACGGATATACAAATGGAAGTAAAAAATCAACGCGCATGCGGGACTAAAAAGAAAGAAATAAAAATCCCTACTCACGGGAATAGATTATGGGAAAATTGACTGGTCCATTTTATTAAAACGGTAATTTGGGAAAAAAGTCTGCTCCGTGCCGACTTTGCAAGTTGTTAAAAAGAGAGCGCAAAAAATCTATTAATTTGGCATTGCTGTTGGCAAAGGAATAATCTGGCGTCTTGCTGTACGGAAGATATGGACGATACAACCTTCTACCTAACGCTACGTGCATCTCGTACTCGTACTCTTCTCATTCACGACAAGACACAACACAACCCGTATATATGCTAATGTATCGATGAGGAGAGAATATTATAAAAGAAAAATAGTTGTCTTGTCTCTAAAATAAATATATAAATAAAGAAATGAAGAATGTTTATCATATATATATATAGAGTAACACAATTAAATTTACTTTTAAAATTTATTAAAATAATTTGTCAAAAAAAAAATCACAAAAAAATGTACAATTTATATTTTAAGGTTATGATTAGATGAGAAATAATTATTAGCAGCATTATGATTATAGGCCTAAATATATCTATTACCAATGGAAATAAATGTTTTAAGGAAATAATTTACTTTTAAAGATAAAAAATGGAAATAAATGTTTTAAGGAAATAATTTACTTTTAAAGATAAAAATGTATAAAAAATGTATTTGTTAATACTTTTCCAAGAATATAAATATCTTTTAAACATAATTTTATGTAACCTTCACTTCTAAATTTATTTTTTTTAATTACCCCTACCTCTATACATTGCAATATGCGTCAGCTTTCACCTTTTTATACATCCATTCTTTGGTTAAGGTACCACGACTCATTTTAATTTTGATTAAATAGATTATTCCTTTTGTAAATTATGTCCAATACTCTCATTTTTTTTATATGACCTTTTTTTATTTTGATTAAATAAATGAGTTATTTTTAAACTATGTCGAGATATGTTGTGAGGTTCGAGAGAGAGAGAGAGAAAGCAACGTATATTATTTCTTGAGCAACATCTTGAGGAATTACAACTTTAATAAAAACTTTAGATATCCCCTTCAAGGAAAAATTATAATACTTTTTGGATATTTTATTTAAAAGAATCACATTTTTCAAGGACTACCACCTTGTATCACTTTTCCAATTACATTTTTTTTTAACTTTTTCAGCTACATCAGTGTAATTTCACATAGAATAATTATTTAAAACATACTTAAACTTTTTTTATGTTTCTTGAAGTTCATAAATAAAAAATATCATTCAAATTTACTTTGTCTCTTAGCAATATATCAATGAAATGGAATTTTTTTTTCATCGATATGTTCATATCATCATCTTTGTAAATGTGAATGATTAAAATATAGAAGTTAGCATTTACAAAAATAGATTTAGTGTAATTTCACATAGAATAATTATTTAAAACATGCTTAAACTTTTTTTATGCTTCTTGAAGTTCATAAATAAAAAATATCATTCAAATTTACTTTGTCTCTTAGCAATATATCAATGAAATGAAATTTTTTTTTCATCGGTATGTTCATATCATCATCTTTGTAAATGTGAATGATTAAAATATAGAAGTTAGCATTTACAAAAATAGATAAATTGTACTTTAAAAAATATAGAAAATTAAATATTAGGTAAAAAAATATTAGATGAATAAACATATAACACAAGAAACAATAAAATCTCAAAGAGAGCTGGAAAGAAAAAGTTACGCAGAAAAGTTGAGAGAGAGAGAGAGAGAGAGAGAGAGAGAGAGAGGGATGGAGGTGATCAGCGTAGATAAGGTAATAAAAAAAAAACTTGTTGCGCGGTGACCTTGCATTGCAACAGGGAAAGATATGCAGCGGGGGCGGTATGAAGGGATGGGGGAGCATTTAATGAGGAAGAGAAAGTGGGAGAGCAGGGAGAAGGGGTAGAAGAGCACGGGAGAAGGAGAGGGATGGGGGAGATCGGGGTCTCGACACGTGGCTTGATCAAATCCTATTTTATACCTGTTAACAACGAAAATAAATATTTTAACTAAAGAATTTACTTTTAATGATAAAAATATAAAAAATTATATACTTATTAATATCTTTTCGAGAATATAAATATTTGTTAAATATAATTTTACGATGACCCTCAATTTTAAAGTTATTTTTTTTAATTGTTCTATTTCTTTATCATACAAAATATGTCATATTTTATATTTTTATATATCTATCTATTGATTAAGGTTTTATGGCTTGTTTTTTAATTTTAATTATTATTTTTTTTTTTTTTTTTCGTAAGATGCGTACGTGAGGTTGGAGAGAGAGAGAGAGAGAGAGAGGGAGAGAGAGAGGAGGAGGAATGGTATTAAATGTGGAGAGAGAGGGAGAGACGGGGAGAGGCAGAGAGCAAAGGGGTGGGGGAGAAGGGGAAGGAGTGACACGTGCAGAGAAAATCCTGTTATAATTTATAGTTATAGATATACATATAATATGTAGGTATATTTATATAGGTTGAGAAAGAAGTGAATATATAGTTTGTAATTTCAAAGTTGCAAGCAGCTTTATATATCCCAACTGATCCTGTCGATTTGGCGAGATAACATTTATTGTTTCAAATTATATTTTTATAATTTGATGATAAAATTACATATATTGTACATCCCGTGGGCATGTGGTTGACCTGTAGGTGTCGGCAGACTATCGTACGAATATCTATCTTTGGTTAATTTTGATCCACCACCCATTCGTATTCAACAGAAAGGTCGCGAAATTATATAAACTGTCACCATTATTTGCTACGCACAGTGGCGAAGTCACGTGTGACGTATATCCCTGTAAGTTAGACCGACCGAATGTGGTCCCAACATTGAGGGAGATCTGAGAAGGTACAGAAACCTCGATGGTTTCCAAAAAACAAATAAAAAGGATGGTCAGTCCAAATGTGTGCATACACGCCGCATTTACAGAGTTTTTTTTCTTATATATAAAAAAAATTATTAGATAGGCCCTACAATCTTTTTTAGGTTCATGATTTTATCATGGATACCGTTGAAATTATTAAATTTCTTACATGTATCTCTTTTCTAAAATGAGTATAAAATTTCAGCAACTTTTGTGAAAAAGTTATAATTTTTTTTGTTTGTGTTTTTACGTTTAAGTCTCCCTCCCCTTCTCTTCTTCCCTCATCCCACTCCTCCTTTTACTCTCCTCACCTCCATCTCTAGTGAGGGTGTTGAGGACATCGACGTTAAGAACGTTAAGCAACCACCACCCACCTTCCATCGATGTTACTGCAAACAACCTTCCATCCCCTCATCCATCGATTTCTCTCTCTCTCTCTCTCTCTCTCAAAGCTCCCATGCCTTTTCCCCTCTCCATTCTCAAACCTTGGAGCACGAGGTGCTCTCACTGGTTGCACACGTTGTCATGGTAGAACTCAAAAGAGTTAAGCTTGTCCATGAAGTCAATCGACAAGTATAAGTAGAAGGGTGGCTGGCCTAAAGCTCCCCTCACCATGGAGAGGGCTTCCACGACCATCTAAACCTTCAAGAAGGTAAGGTTGACTTCCTCCCAACCATCAATGCCTTCGTCAACCTCCCTCTAACCTCACAATACCCTTGCCAAAGACAAAAAGAGGAGGGTAAACAAGAGGGATGAGGAAGAAGGGAAAAGAGGAGTTAAACATCGATAAAAAAGGAACTTTTTTCACAAAATCTGTTTAATTGTTTATACACATACACCACAAAAGTATGCATGTAAGAAATTTAGTAACTAAAGGGTATCTATGGTAATATCGAAAATCTAGGGATACAAATGTAATATCCAAGGTTACAGGGACATCCATGTAAAAATTCAAATAAAAAAAGAAAGATGTTGTATATGGGGTTGATCAGGTGTCTTCGTCATACAAATATCTAAAGAGATTTCAGAAAAAGTCTTCCCAACTATTTCTATGTTTAAAATAATAGGTCCTATTTTCTCAGACACTTATTTCATCTTCTAATAAATGCAATCGGTTGAATCTTACGGTGATGAAATTGTCAACGATGGTGGCTTAGTAGCCAATCGACCTTTTTCAAGAAGTTATACTCACAGGGAAATGAGGTTGTAAGTTCCTTATTGTTTATTTTAATGAATTTTATTGCATCAACGTCGCTATTCATTTTTACGGTAGATTCAACTTGCATATTTGCTTATGCCAAAGTATAATTATTATGTCATTCACCCCTATTCATCGTAAGTATAATTGATCATGTCATTCACCTCTATTCGCACATAAACGAGCAGTGAATGATAGGCTTCGTCAATGGGTTAGTCACCACTCACCCAACCCACTCATGGCCTAGGTTTGGATCCAAAATATTTGGTTTCGACCTAACTAGATTAATCATGGGCCAAACCTAAGTTTGGTATTGTCAACGTAACTTGGCTTACCTAATCAACTCAATTTAGAATAAGTATTGAAATAATTTTGAGTCACCCCTAACAAAAATCATAGCCCATACATTCCGCTAAATCCCAAACTCATAGTTTTAATAAAAATAATAATCTCATAAAATAATGGATATGGAAATTACATATTTTAGACATTTTTATGTCACTTGTATAGATTAACATGTTATGATTTAAAGATCGATTTTTCTTTATTTTTTTATTTTTATTCAACATATCTAGATTTGATTTTGTATAAACTTTAGTTGTTTGAGTAGAAAATCACGACAATCTTACAAAATTAGATCAAAAATTATGGGCTAACGGGTCAACTAGATCCCACCTTGATGCAAGATGGATTGAGCTTTGGTCAAGCATTTCGACTTGTTAATCAGGTTAGGTTGAACTCTTTGTTAAGGTCAACTATTCGATTTGACCTAGACCAACTGAGGCTTACTTCTCTACCTTGAAACATCTTCTTCGCTACATCAAAGGTTCCCTAAGCCATGGACTCCTCTATGTCTCTTGTTATCAGCCCTCTATCATAGCATACACTAATTCTTATTGGGTGAATAGCTTAAATGATTGCAAATCTACTACTGGATTTGTTATTTACATAGTGTAACCCACTCCTCTGCTGAGGTTGAGTATCATGTTATTGATGATGTTACTGGTGAAATTTTGTGGTTGAGGTCACCTTTAAATAAAGTTTGACTTCCTCTAAATAATCCTCCAGTAACTTTGGTGCAACAACATTGGAGCCACCTATATGTCTCACAATCCAATACTCCATCCCACACCAAATATATAGAGATATACTACCATTTTGTCCCCGATCAAGTTGCAAAACATCATCTCCAACCCAAGTTTATTTCATCAAAAGACCAAATTGTATATGTGTTGACGAAACCTCTCTCAACTACACAGTTTCAAATGTCCCATTTATCCTAACGACTTTGCTGAGCTGGTGTAGAAGTTTGTTAGTCATGTAGCTATATTCCTCCTTTTTGGCATCTCTGCAATGGCCTCTACAGCGGATGACTATTAATACCATTAGCTACAACTCGAGCTGCTTGCTCAAGCACAGCCGTTAGTCCATTTGTGTGCTTCCTATTCGTAAGTACTCTAATATCACCCCCCTTCTTTACACGCTCCCTTTAAATAGCATCGATGTTATTACATTACATAACATCTGTTTACTTGAAGCACCAATGATTGCCATTCAGTAATACACTGGAAAGCACATGTAGGTGGGGATTGGTTTATGTGTCAGCTTTTACAATTGGCTGGCCTCATGTTTTAGTGGCCCAAGAGTATCAAACCATCAACAAATTCATGAGCTTTTTATGCTTCCTCCTTAAAAGATTTGAGTAGTTTGTAAACTTATCAAAATCAATTTAAATCAATCGATTCAATTAAACTAACCATCCAATCTAACTGGTCTCGTAAGAGTTAAAAAAATTTTCTAACAAATGAATGTCAATTTTAGTATGATTAGACTTACATATTTTATAATTTATAACTTTTATACTTTTTTAATCTTATAAAAGATTAAAAAATATAAATTTTTTAAGATTAAATACATGACACAAGAAGACTTTCTATTTCAACTATACCTTTTATTTTTATTTAATATTTACTAAAAATGTCAACTTTAATATAATTTGAGCGGTAAAATAATTTTTCTCGATACACGGCTTCATTATTATTTTATTGAATACCAATTTAACTTGATTAAATTAATATAAATTAAACCAAAGTTGTTATGATTGTATTTTTCTAACGTGTGCTAATGTCATGCTAACGATGTTATCTCTGATTCAATTGGTAGACATAGTTGATTGAATTATTAAAAAAAAATCAAATGACTGATTCGATTCAATTTTTGAAACATTAGTTCCACCTGCCAACTTACTCTTCGTTGGGCAATGAAAACCTTGCAAAACGGGTATTAAACTTGTGATGCACATAATTAATCATGAGATTAATTTGCTTCTTTGCGAAAAGGTACGATTCGAGGCTTCGTTCTCCACTTAGCCCTACCTAGGGTAGTGTTTGTTTCGCTGAATGATGAAATTGAAGGATAAGCAAGAGATGGTGCTAGTTTTGGTATTGGAAGGGGATTTGCGTCAAATCACGTGATAAATAGAAATATTTAGATAGATAAATGGAAATGTTATAACAAAAAGGAAGGTAAATTTATCTCACCCACCAATCATCAGAAAAAAATTATCCCAATATATTCCCCCTTTCATCCCAGAATAAAATTCAACAAACAAATAATACATGACGATATCCTGTGAAATATGTAGTGGCTCAGTGATCTGTGGAAAAGCACCTTTCATTCTGGGGATTGCGATTTCGGACAATTATATTTCTACATATTAACTTCGGAAAAAGGTGCACATTCTGGCCATTTCTAAATAATTTGAGTTCGTGTTCATTTCATGCATATGGTCACGATGCCGAAAAAGTCGGCGGAAGCTTTTAGATGGGCCTACAGAGTATCCATTATCCAAGACTTCGTGGATCCTAGATTGCCCTTGCCAAACAAAACTTGAAAGAGTCCAAAGTCCGTGAGTTCCTTTAGAAAATCTATTCAGGGCCCTACACAAGCAAAATTTTGATTTGGCATATCGTAGACCTAATTGCATATATTTACCTTCCTTGCAATAAACGTTACAAAGATGCCTATTATGGTGCTAATTGCTCAACCAAGACCATCCATTGGTATGTTGATCTTTTGGAGAAATGTAAAGAAATTCATGATGCAAAGCAAAATTTAATGCAAGTACCATGTGATTTCCACTTATGCGTGGAATCCACCAATTATTTCTAATTCTGAATTATAATGTAAAGGTAAACTTTTAATATGAATCAAAATATATGGATAATTTTTTTATTATGAACTAAATTATACCGATGATTTTTAAATTCCACTGATATAATTTCATTTTACGAAGAAGATACATTTAATTCTATACTTTTGTACACTTGTCCTGATCTTTCCTGCTATGAAAAACTTAGGTCATCGCCTACTCTTGATGTTGTTGGTTTGCTGGAGTCTTGGGATCACTTAACTAAGTTCTCCACGAGGTCTCTACAGGGTCAAATAAGTTAAATCAAGGATGGCAAAGGATCAGGTAAATATGAGGATTAATCAGGTTAACCCTAACTTTTAATTTCTTTAAAAATTATGCAAGATTACTTCTAGTTTTAGCCAGTTATCACACGTTTCCACTATAAACATAATTTCTTTTGACTTGGTTCCCTCCCTCCCTCCCCCCACCACTAAATTCCTGGCTCCGCTCCTAAGGCTCATCGATCAAGCAAGCTAGTCTAATGTGTCTACTTCTAGCCGCGGTACTTAATTTGGGACCCGACCTGTGTGGGGGTGGACCCCTCCATCCTCGCCAACTTTTGGTCCTACGAGTAGGTTAGATCATAGTTGAGTTATACAGTTATCCGTACCATAATACCGAATGAGGTTAAGTAGCCACGTGTTCGACCGTCCACCCCCTTCACTGCCATCCCTCCCACCGCTCCCCCTGCCCTCCTTCTCTATCTAACACCCCCCCCCCCCCCCCCCCCCCCGCTCCCTCTTTCGTTGGATCACATATTTACGGTTGTCTTTTTTTTTTTTTTCTCTCATCAAATTAAAGGTAAAGAAAAAAATAATCAATGACATGCATCATCTAATCTTAATAATTATTTTTTATTTAATTATAATTATAAAATATAAATTATATATTTTTATGTGATTTCTTTTAACAAATAATTTTAATATATTTCAAAGATAGATTTAATTACATTCCTCTATATGTGTGTCAGATATTATTTATTTATTTATTTAATTTATAAGTAAGATAACTTTTTTGTTTTAGAAATAATTTACTTTATATAAAGTATTGTATATTATACATTGATAATATCAAATATAAGGATATAAATAAGATTAGATTTATTTAAGTTTACATATTTATTTTTAAATTTAATATCTATAAAATGCATCTCTTACCTACTTTCCGTGGATTCTCACATTTCTCTTTCTCTCTATTTTTTTTTTTTTTCCCTCGTCGATCTCGCAGGGTCAAACATACCAACATCAATGATAGGAGGGCATCTAGGGTAATTCGACAAAAAGGAGTCTACGAATGAAAATGACCCAACGTCCTCCCATGCTTCTAGATTGCACAAAAGTCGCGCGTTTTGAGTCACGGTCACGCGTAACTTACTTCCGGTGGATCCCCTCTATGCCCACAACGACCACCCAATCATTGGCCTCTTCCTCGTAAAAGCAAAAGCTATATCTATCCAAGATATCTAACTCGTAACCCATACTCTACCACTAATGATGCATGTGACGAAATGCTGATCATATCTTCTGTCCCCACTCCATATCCCTCGCCAAACTTTTCTTTTCTCACATTGGCAACCACTTGGATTAATTATATCGTTGCAAATGTGGAATGTTGCATACGTGCCAAACTTTGCCTTTGTCACGTTGAAAACCACATGGATTATTTCATTACAATTTTGCATCTTTACCTTCCATGGCAACGGCATTTGATAAGAATATCCACTGTTTATGGAAGCCTCGTTAATTTCTTTCGATTTTTGGAAATGAATATGCTTTGAAATGTGAAAATATAAATGGAGTAGTACAAGAAGTATGTTATATACGATGTATGTGATACCATGGACATATAGAATGGTAACAAAAAATATCCCTCTTACCTCCAATATATGTATATATACACCTAGGAGGAAGCTTTGTCAAAAGCGTGCAATAAATGACTTGTAACAAGGTTGGTCTCCGAGTTAATTAAGCAACCCCATCGAGGGCTCTAGTCATGATTTGTTTTCTTTTATCCCACTCTAGTATTGTACGTAGTTAAGCTTAAGCAACTAATGATCCATTTTCTTTTGTCCTGCATCTATTCTAAGCTTAGGCTACCGCAAGAAATAGAAATTTCGGTCTTAATTATCAGCTAATCTTTGCAGTGGAAGAAGCTCGATGGAAAAACAAATTCCAGTTTCTTATTTCTCTACGAAGGTCAGAAAAGAGAGAAATGGAACTCAGTCATTTTTGAGTTTTTAACTCTCCCAGAATTATAATATCAATCCAAGCTATATATATCCCATGATGATCTTAAATTGTGACTTTCGACACTTTTCCCGGACATTGTTTAAGATATTAAAATCACTACCAAATAACTGACAAAAATCCCTCCAACGGTTGGATCCCCACGAAAGGACAAATGGTGTACAATCCTGACAGGGAGAGAGGTTTATTAATAGGAGGTGAGTTTTTGTGTGTGCCAAATATTGTCCCTTTTCTCCTTTGAGAAGGTAAATGGCGTTGCCTAATCAAATAAATTGATCGAGAGCATCAAAGAACATTTGATCATTGCACCTATCTTCTTCCCTCCGATATATCCAATTAACCACATATAAGCTGCCAAGTGCATTGGAAGCTTCCGCCTTCTCAACTAAACCCTCCTCGTGTATGAGAAAATCCGCGGAATCACCCTATATATCCAGAAACTTTGAGATAATTAGATGGCACGGGTAGGCTGACAAAACTACGTACGTACGTACTCATTCTTAATTATCTTATTTAAGTTTCCTATACATCGAAAAGGAGATCTAGAGTTGTTACCAACACATGGTATATAGGGTCCAAAAAGTAACCTCGTGGTCTATTGAGTACTTTTTATCAATATTTTAAACATCAAATCGATCGTCGAATCCGTCAGGTGATGATTGAATTTTTTAGTGATTTAATTGATTATTTGTATCGATTGATTAGTCATGACGTTAATATGATATTATCATGTGAAAAAATTTAAAAAAATTAAATCATACTATCTTTCGATCCGTTTGTATTAGTTAACTAAGTTCGATCAGATTAAATCGATGTTTAATAAAAAATTATTAAAGATAATTAGTATGAAAAGTTATTTTATAATTTTAATTATATATTTTTTTATCAAATACTAAAAAAATAAAATATATAATCAAAATTATGAATCTAACCTCGAAGAATACATACATCTTTAAAATTTTATTTTAATTTTTAAACTAAGTTAAATATTTTAAAAAAAAATAATTCTTAGGAAAATGATCAAATGGAATAACGGATTAAACCAAATCGATCGATTTAACTTGATTTTGATTGATTTATATTAATTTTAATTTTTATCATTTGAATCGATCGATGCGATCAGTAAAATACCAATTTTTGATTAAATCGATTGAATTGTCTGATTCAATTTAATTTATAAGATATTACTTTTTATACCTATTTTTGTCAATTTAATTAAGTCAACTGCATATATATTTATTTATTTATTTGTTTGTTTATTTATTTATTTATAATACGTACGTACGTAAGTCCATGCATGTCGAGAGGTGGTAGATCAGTCAATTAACGTTAAATTCGTATAAGTGCCTGCTCTTCATATTTGTGAGCTGCTGGCTTCGTTGGGTATATAAAAACCAAAACGAAATTAAGGTACCTCCCTACGTACCGTCCATTAATCTTCAGTACAATAGAAGTAAATGCATGGGATGCAGAGGTTTCCAACTTCCCAATTCGGTCGCTCCCCCACCTCGATCGGTCAAAGGTGGGCGATGGTATCCGCTCCTTTCCACCGCGCTGGTCCGAATCCACCAACCGCATAGCTAAAGATCGATCAAGGCCCCAAGGAGAGAGAGAGAGTCTCATTACTCACGTTGGCCACGGATGACGGCGGGAGGGGGGATGGTTAATAATGTGCGTGTCTTGCGGTGCACGCGAGTGGTCGAAGGAGGTCACTCGCGTTGCTTTCGGCTTATTAGGTTGTTGGGATGTGACCTCTCTCCGTGGGTCGTCCTCCTCCTTCTCAACTTGATTTGTGGTGGTCCTCAGGTCCTCGAATTTTCTTGGAGATCGAGGGTGATGGATAGGCGATGTTAACAGTTGAAGTGCTGGAAGAATCGATGAATCAGGCACTTTGTGATTGAGGGACCCCACACCCGGCCCTGCACGTTTTGGTTTTATTTTTTTATCTGCAACGTGAAACTTTGTTAAGAGGAGATGAAAATTATGCAAGTGATGCAAAGAAGACGAGAGAATCCATCACCTTTGAAAGAGGTGAGACACAATCCTTATAAAAGGGGAACCGAAAAATCCAAAGACATTCAAATAAAATAAAAAAAGCGTCACAAACATAGATTCATTTCAACCGCTGCATCATACTCGAGGATACGACAGTACAACTAGAAGGAACTTCTAGCTATTAGTGCTAACGAGAATCCGACAAGTCGGACACCGGAAGAAAATCGAGCATCTCTTGGTCGCATGAAGCATGATGTCTCGTATGATCCCCCACCACAAACCAACCAAAATGCCTAAAAAAAATAAAAAGAAAAGCCAAACATCACCAACAAATAGAGCGGCCACGCAACGAACCACCACCACTCGAAGTTGCCGGCCACGTCGTACCACCGCCCACCACCGCACACGCCTCGGGCCCCACACCGACGAAGCACGCGACCGACCTCTGTGCCTCAACAACGATCGACCACCATGCCCCAACTAACCCAGACGACCATGATACACCTACACGCGTCAACCATAGAGCCTCAACCACGCACCGACTCCCCGCAGCCGCACAATCGTCCGCCCTAATTACGACCTCCACAATTGACCACGAGGGATAGCAAGCTGCGAGAGGGAATGGTGAGCAGCGACCACATTTGACGAGCCAACCACAAAGGAGGATGGCAACCTCAAGCGACGACGACGAGCTTCCAACGGCCATGTTTGCCGGTGAACTGCTCCGCTGTCAATGAAGGAGGCCTATAGGAGAAAAGGAGGAACCGAAGGAGGGGGGATGGGGCCCCAATCAGCTGAGAGCCGATCCAAGCCTCGAGCGGCAGCTAGGGTTGCCTTTTCTCGAGAGGGAGGGTTGGGAGGGGTATGCGCTCGGGTATCTGTTGGTGCTAGAGCACCAAGATCATTTGTTTTGATGATAACAAAACACATGTCATTTAACATTTGCACTTTGAGTCCTAGATTTCAGGTCAATCGCAAATGGATACGTGATTAGACGGAGTTCGAGCTCGCATCCAGGACGGATTGGAGGAGCTTGATGGAGAACAGAAGAGATTCGCGAGGAGCGACAGATTGAAGATGGAATGTCAAGAAGAATAGGATAGATTTTTGTTTAAACCTTTCATATATCTTTTATCTTTATTTGCTTGCTCTTTTTTTTTTCCTTAGAACATCATGTTAAAGAGCCTCAAAGTACCCTAACAGTAGTCTTAGGAACACCCGCACAACCCTAGGATACTTAGGTTTTCTGTAGAATACTTAGAAAACCAATATAGGGTTCAAACAGAGTTTCCAGACGTCTAATTACCAAATCAGACATCTGATAAAGGGTTTTAAGGCGTCTGACTATTGTTTCAGACGTCTGATAACTATTAGGCTGGACTTAGCGTTCTGTCTGATGAAATCAGACGTCCAGACCTTAGACCAGACGTCTTAGGAGAAGTCTGATGACTTTGCCAGACGTCTAATTAGTGGACCGTTGGCTCTCTTAGCATACACTCAAGGATATGACCGTTAGAGCCTTATCAGACGTCCTTAAGCCCATCCAGACGTCTGATAATTGACCGTTTTGCCTCGACTGACCCGAAAATCTCTTCTCAGAGATTTTCTAGCCGTTGCAAATCCATTCCCACGAAAAAGTAGGTTTCCAGACGTCCAGACATAATGTCAGACGTCATGTATGTCGTCTGATGGACTTGCGCTAGAACCCTGTTTAGATCTGATTCAAGTCAGGAAGGAATCTGCACGAAATCAGATGTCTGACCTTGAAATCAGACATCTTAAAGTGGTATTCCAGATGTCTGATGCCAGAATTAGACGTCTGATTACCCTGTCAAGTGTAATCATTGTCCTGATTTCGGCCTGATTCTTTTGGGCTTTGCACCCAACGGCTATGGAAGCTTTTCTAAGCCTTCCAAAGCCTTCCTAAGGCCTCTACAAATAGAGGGGAGCCTTTGCAACATAAAACACACACCAAGATACACAAGACACACTTGCCTACACACTTTTACACTCTCTTGTGTCCTAGCTAGCTCTTGCTCTCCAAGCTCAACCTCCATTCTTTACAGAGCATCAAGCTTTGCGCACCCGCTCTCCCGCCGTTGTTCACGAGAGCGACGTTGCACTGTTGTGTGGCACACGCACCGCGTCATCAACTCGACGCACTCCTTGCAAAGGGGAGTTTCCTAATTCCTATAAAAGCTTAGGTTAAAAATTACTTTGTTGGCTCTATAGGTTTATTTGTTCTACTTTATCTTTGCTATTTTGGTTGGGTATTCGCTTTGCGAATTTCCGTCTCCTTCGTGGAACAAAATCCTTCTCGTGGAGAGAAAGGGTTGAGGAACGCTACCCTCGCACTTGTAGCGTGGTTGTACTGAGGTTGAATCACCCTCGTTTAAAGTGATTCGGTTTAGTGGATTTTGATCAACTTGGTTGATCGGAAAATCCTAACTCGAGAGGGTTAGGTGGTGGTTTTCACCCAGTTTGGGTTTCCACCTAAAAATACTTGTGTACTTGTGTGATTGATATTTTGTGAGATTGTTTTATTTTCATTTCCGCAGTTATTACGTCACGCCCTCCTAGTAGGGAAAATTACAGTATCTCGAGAGGGAGGGTACAGTTGACCATGCACATTTGTTAATCGATTGAGAAGAAACAATTGACAGACAATTTATTAGCATTCTTGTCGCTATTAGCGACAGGGGTTTACACAAATTCAGGTTAGAATTAGAGTAGGTTAAGTTAGGTTTAGCGAGCTTGTAATAATTAATATGGTTATATGATGTTAGTAGATAAATTTTTAATATTATGATATGGGTGTGAATCGATTTATGTGATATTATGAATGTATTTTAATGAGCTGGTATATTATGTTGGAGTGGGTATATTTTAATATATATTAGCATTGATTGGATATGAAGAATATTGATTATTTGTATGAATGAGAGAAAGTTAATACTTTGACCCTGCATCCAAACCTGCCCCTAACCTACCTCCAAACCCCTACCCTTTTCCAAACGCACTCACTCCTGTACTTTCCACTGGGAAAACTTCGTACAAGAGGAGGTCCAAGGCTCAACTCCATGTGCCAATATTAATATTGTAGATGGGACATTGTTGCAGTTATGTGTCCTGGGTAAACCAAACTGAGTCAAATCACTCAATCAATGATTCAGATCTGAATATCAGATCATATGGACACACTTATACGGTTAAATGAGTCCCTCAATATAATTGGAGAATGCATTGTACCTATGTTGGATATAATGATGACGGGTATCGAAGATTTGAACGGTTTGGATCGAACATTTCGACAAAATTATTAATAACCATTATGATATCCAACTGTTGTCTTCATTCTGAGAAGTCATGATAATCTTCTTAAGAAACTGTTGCATGATTGATACCCTTGATGCATATTCTCTACATGGGAATAGAGATTCAAGGCTATCATATAGGTTGAGTCAAGGAATTGACTCGACAAAATGGAGATGCGGAAGTCCTCTTATCACTATCATGGTGAAGGCGTATCCTCTAACCAGAGACAAATATGTGTCTCTGTGTTTGAATATACACATTTGGAAGACCGATGGTTAATGCACACACTTTCATGTTGAGATTGTAAAGGTAGTGTGCATATAAGAGTACAGGAGACACATAATCTCTCAAAAGGAACACACAGATCTGTTATCGTTGAGCATGCCTTGAACAATCACGATTCGATTATGATCTGACACATATGAATTAAATAGATCTTGGCTACCCAATACAAGATTTTTAGATCTGATTAAGGATCCATTTAATGTACCCATATATATGCGTGTTACGATTTTGCAGAGGTGTGTCTCCCACTTTTCTTCTTGCTTTTTCGAGAGAGCACCGCCGTCAAGAGGTCTCTCTTAGGGTTTTGTGAGCTTGAGGGTTTGTACTACATCTTTCTCTCGATAGTGGATTATTTCTCTCTCTGCCCATGGTTTTTCCCCTCTACATTAAAGGGGTTTCCACGTAAATCTATCTTGTGGTTTGATTATCTGTGATTGTTGCTTTGCACGATTTCCAACGGTTATTATAATTGTACGCAACAAATCAAGAGACTTAGGCTCACTCCACGTATATTAGGAAGTACGAAATTTCATGCATGGTTGTATGAGTTTTGATCAGACCCATACATGAAAGAGAAGATTGTTCTTTGGGAAATGATTTGATCTTTCTTCTCATCCCAATGATACAAGAAGAACATAAAAAATATGTAACCTATGATAAGTTGGACGGTGATTATGGGATTTAATCCCAAGAGGTTACATATGTCTTTCAATGTGAAGAATTTACAAGTATTTGGAATACCTCGGGAGGCATAGTGCCATAATTTTATGAATGTTAAACTCTTCATTATTAATATAATGAAACCAATAATTATTTTAATGGGTTCCTACTTCTAGGATAAATCAAAAGCTATTTAAATATTTAAATTACATTTGATTTGATAATTAATTTAGCCTAATTTAAGGATTGGGGCGAGGGTTGCCTTAGGAAACGCAGAGGAGTCATTGGGCATGAAGAGTTCATGCTACACCTGACGTGATTGCTTCTTCTTAGCATGAAAGGTCTTATCACCTATCAAGAAGAAGGGAATCCCACAAGGCAGAGACTTATTCAAGGAGATACAACACTTAAGGTGTTACGCTACACTACCCCATAAGTATATCTCGCTACTCATCAGAACTCGAAATGAGGAGATGCTAGAGCTTCCCATATGGTTTCCATTACATAGGTCATTCTTATTACGTGATAAATTAGTTAAATATTTTAGACAAGCCTTTAATGGCCTTCCTCTCTAGGTGACTCGTCCAAGGCCCATCTTCTCTTCTCTCTCAATCGAGGTCGAGATTGACCTCTCTCTTTCAATGTTCCACTTTGGGCAACGACTTAGAAGCCTCACCAGCGCCACCTTTGACGACTAGGGTTCTAATGAACCCCCTACGCTGCATCATCAAGCCCTTTGGGGGACTCCGGTGACTACACAACGTTGCCTCTCTCTCTACTGCACCGCCTACAACACTCTCTTTGATCTGCAACACTGCCAAGGTCAGATCCTCTCTTAAGGGCTACAACACCGCCTCTTGTCAGTAATCACCTCAATGACGTCGCCCAGCCATTGTCACGCAACAAGTGCGTGCACATTCTCTCTCTCTCTCTCTCTCATTGAATGCTTGTTGGGTTCTTGTTAGGGTTTCAATGAAACCCAATGGGGTCTTATTTAGATGGTTTTGCTTTTACACTTTATTTCTTGTTATATATTGTTAAGGTTGTGGTGAACACCTGATAATTATACATAATATGCTTACGTTATGTTAGTGTCGTAGCTTGCATTGCATATTTCCAATATAAATACTATATAGTAGTGTTGCATCGCTTTCGTCGAGTATTAAGAACATGCATCATAGTATAGCAAACAAAAGCAATACAACATTTAAAATTTATAATCTCGAAAATCAAAGTGAGTCCGAGGTTGTTCACAGGGAGTAAATTAGGCAAATCAATTCACTAACCACAATATTAAGAATATCAATTTGCAAATGAATCAGATAATCAGAAAAATATGCAATATATGTCAGATAATATATCTCATAAATGTGGATATCAAAGTACAAAAAGATCAAGTTAAAATGGTGGTTTTAACCACCAAATTAACCTTACAAGTTAAGCTCTAAATATCCTAAATATTTCAATAGTAACCGTAATCAAATATCCACTTAAATGTATCCACAGTAACCACCACCAAGCCAAGGCCTCAGACAACAAGTGTAAGGCTCAGACGCCTTAACCTTAAGGCCTCAACAGAAGGTAAGGCACAGCAGCAGAGAGAGACAGAAGGGTTTCTCAAGCCTCAGAAGACTTAGTCTTAAGCGCAGGAGAGGGGGCACGAATCCCGAGGTCAGAGTAATGCAAAAACCCCCTCTTCCCTCTCAGATTCCATTTCTCAAAACCAAGTTGGACTCGGGTAACTAGATCCAGCCCAAACCCACGGGTGTGTTCGTAGGCGAGGGCGCATGAGCGAGAGCTTGTATAGTGCGTGCAATGGGGCGTACGTAGGGACCTCACCCCTGTGCTCTCGGAGGCGAACAATTGAGAGCACAGAATCAATCTATTTGCCTTCAGAAGCTTCTATCTTTCCGATGTGGGACTATCTCAACTCCTTCCTTCGTGCAAGGCTTCGTGTGAGCTGCTTTAGCTAGCGTCAAGGAATTGAAGGTACAAGAGTTGTGCCTTCGGTCAATTGAAGCCCCAGGTGGGCTTCTCGGTTCAATCCGTGTTGATTGCAGGCAGTAGTTAGCTAAGTGAGGGCTGGAGAGATGTGGACATGGTCGAAGAAGACGACTGCAACGGCGGAGCTCCAATCAGGGACCTGAAAAAGATAATACAGCCTGGCGACCTCATCAAAAGCGTTCAAGAGCTTCGTCGTGAAGAGGCGAAAGCAATGGTGGTCGTGGCATGCTGTGGGGTGTGTGTCAATGTAGCGAAGTCGTCGAGAGTGAACGAAGGAGGTGGTGCTCGGTGGCATGGTGGAGAGATCAAAGCCCTAAATTTCTTTTGGGCTTTTGATCAACAACTAGTGGCGGAGCTTTTGGGTCAGATGGCAGGTGATTTAGTGGCATGGTGTGATGGTGCGAACTCGCCAGAGTTCCCACTGGTGTTGGGGACGATGACGGGGTGAAGGTGATATCATGTTTGAATCTAAGGTCTAAGGGAGTAGAAAGAATTAGCGAAGTAAGAGGAAGAGCGAAGAGCGACTTAGAGAGAGAAAGAAGGCGAGATGCTGCCGACTTTGATTGGCCGATGTTGGAGGAGACGAAATTGACGGTGATACAATGGCGAGGAAAGAAAGGGGGAGAGCGCCCAGTCTTTGGTTGGACTTGGTCACGACGAAGAGGGGAGGAGCTTGGTGCCTCCAATTTAGCTGTTGGAGGTATGGAAGAGAGGAGGATAGAGGGCTGCCAGAGCTGTGGTTCGAGATGGCTGGAGAAGAAGAGGGTTTCAAGCCTCAAACCAAGTTGAGGAGGACGGTTTGGAGTCGAGGCCTCTTTCTAGAGCTCCAAGATAAGCTCAAAATCAAGGAAGGAGGCTGTGATTGCTCAAGATTTCAAGGAAAAAGATCCCCTGAAATCTTGAGCTCGCCTAAGCTATAGAGATCTCCTCAGGGTCCTTGATTTGGCTCAGACGAATAGGAATTGCTTGAGGATTAATCTCTCCAATTTTGGTGAGATTTGGCTTTGATTTGAGGGAGAAATCCTCCCTTGAATCTCGCTGTTGAGTTTGGTTTCATACCAATAGTGGCAGGGACCTAAATAAAGAAAATGATGAGAAGTTAGGGACCTAAATGCAATAATCTTGAAAGTTAAGGGGTTGAATGCGAGAAGTAGAGTTTTTAACGGCTGATATGCAAACTAGGTTAAGATGGACTCTGATTGGGCCTAAATTTTGATAATAACCAAATGTAGACCCAAAAAATCTAATGGTGAACTTGGATTTGAATTTTGACCAAGTTTGACTGAGAAATTTGCACAGAAACCCAAATTAGGATAAAATCCTGTCTGAAACTCTATTCTAGGTCAAATTAGGTTAAAATGGTCAAACCAAGGATACCAAACCTCTTAAAATGTTTCTCTATGAATTGTAGGAGGTTTATATAAATTTTATTTTTACGAGACCTCTTCAATTTAAGCGAGTTGATAATTAGGGTTTTATGTACTGTTTTCACCCTTGAAACGATAAAACCCATTTATGTCAGTGTTAACCCACTTTTTTGACTTTTGAGTTTATTTGACCTTCATTTAACCCCTGAGTGAACCCTAGTTAATCTGTGTTTGTGATGTGATGTTAAAATTACAAAATTAATCCTTATTCGCAGTTCTTTTTTCAAATTAGAATGATACAAAGTTATGATCTTCAGGTAATTAGGTAGGAGCTTTTTTCAATCAAATATGATTAAATGTGGCTAGTTATGACCCATGGTGGTGTTCCCATAATACCCCAATGGATAGCTTTTGCTAGTTCCTAGCAAAATACTATGGATCAAACCATATTTCTAAGCTAGATGTAACCGTTAGGATGCCCAATTAAGCTGAATCTCTAGAAATCAGATCAAACAACCGACAATAGGCCTAGATGTACTAAAGTACCAACGAAGATCTAGACCTGATCAGCTTCAGCCTAGGTCTGCCGCAAAGGTTTCTAAGGCCCACAAAAGCTACCTAAAGGTTCGTTGACCCCAGCGGTTAAAGGACACGTGTGTAGAATGTATTAAATCCAGGTTCAGTTTTCCAATGCATTTTGATAAGAGAGAGATAGAGAGGGATTTTTCATTGTGAGAGTTTACTCTCTTTTCTTTTTATGTTTCTCTAAATCCAGCCTCGAATTAGCCCTATATACTGTCTGTATCGAATTCTTTGTCTCCACCATCAATCCTCGAAGGGTCCCTAGCTTTTGATGCTTTGGGATAGCATCACTGTAACGACCCAATTCCCGAATCCTTACGAGACATGAGAATCGGACCGACTCGACTAATCCCAAGACCTAGTTGTCCAACAAGAAAGTAACCAAAAGAGCAGTAAAATAAACCACATTCACCATGAATATAACTAGCAGTAACAAAATACAGCAGTAAGAAAAGGAAATACTACAGTATACACCACCACAACAGAAGGGAAATAAACATGTACATAACATAAAGTTTTCGGTAAAGAAAGTACAGGAAGTAACAAAGAAAACTACTTACTATAGTGGAAGAAAAGTACAGAAAGTACTACAGGTAACCCTACTGGACCCTACTAGGCCCAGCGTCCTCTGCAGCCGCTGACTCTAGCTGCTCAACACCTGGTCCTGAAAAGGTAACAATGGGGGAACACGTCAACGAAACGCTGAGTAGAGTGGCAACTAAAAGCTAAAGAAGCAGTAGAGTGTATAGTAGCTGTTATATTTTTACTTTATTTATTTACATTTTTCTATTATTTCACTATTAATTTATTTCTCAGATCCTTCTCTTGATCTTGAATGTTCCTCGTGGGAACGATCTTGATTGCAGTCTTTTCCGAAAAGTAGAAGTAACACATGGTGCTCTCCTGGCCGGGAGAGTCCCCTGTGGTGGTCCTACCCTCAGTCAACCACCACAAGGTCGCTGACAGACGTAACGGTGACTACGGCACTTGCGATAAGCACATGGGTAGCTACCCTGCACTGGCACGTGGTCAGTCATTTCCGTTAACGGGTGCGCCCAAAACACAGCGCGGAACCAGTATAGGGCAGAGCCCTCTCAGTAACAGGGGTCCAACCCCTCCACAGTCCGCGCACCCTCGCCTGACTACCCTGGTTTGCCCAGTGGGCATAACAAGTCGGTGTAGGAGGGCTAGCAGAACCCCGAGGCCCGTGGGATAGCTAGTGCTCTCCCTACACTAGTAGCTCTCCTCGGTACTGCGTACGCGAGGGCCAACAAGTCGGTGTATAGTGGCCAAACCCACCCCGGTCTCAACCTGAGGGCGGCAAGCTCCCCTCTACACTAAGAGGTAATGTGTGCTCTCTTTGGTACCAAGTACCCAAGAGACAACACACTTCCACGTTTCACTTTCTCAATTCCATTCCATTCTCTTTCCAGGAGTTCTACTCCTAATTCCCCGTAGGGTTCATGTTCTTTTTGTTTGGCCATTTTGGGTTTCACCGTTCCAGCTTTATATTTATATACCCTAAGTTCTTAATCGTATTGATCCATTCATAACAGGCAGCTGTTAATCCATTTACAGGCAGTTATCATTTCCTTTCCACTTTTCCAAGACTGCAATATTTATATATTCAACTAGTTTTCTAGTCCTAGGATTCATGCCGTATCCTAGTATCTATCATTCAATCTAGCTTCCCAGTCCTACGATTCATGCAATATCCTAGGATCTATAATTCAATCTAGTTTCTCAGTCCTAGAGTTCATGCAATACCCTAGACTCTATTAGTTGTTCCAAAATTGTAACAAATTTTGTTAAGTAAATTAAAAAGCCACTCTACCAGCGAAACCGGGAGTATTGGGGGCGTGGTCGGCAATCCCGCGCGCCTCCGCAACCCCCAAGACTGCAACGGAACGGGGTCCTAGCACAAGGATCGATCACAAGGAGTTTCTCAGAACGGTATACAATTACTGTAAACGAATAGCGAAATTTATTCTAGAAAGAACGCAACTCGGAACGCGGAAAACGGACTCCGAACGGGCCCTAAACGGGTTAAAAACGACGAAACTGTCCAAAATCAGACGTCTGAAACATCTTCCAGACGTCTTAAAAGGTGGATCGGTCGTACCTCAGTTCTGCGCAGTCCTTCAGACATCCAGAAGCCCGCTGGAATGTCTGGCCTTGGTTTCCAGACGTCTGATTATCACCCCGGACGTCTGGAGGCCCTCTCCGTCGTCTGGCACTGCGACCAGACGTCTGATTCACGTGGGATGGCGAGCCCTCGCGCCCTCCCGAGTAGGACTTGTCAGACGTTTGGAACGTCCTCCAGATGTCTTCAGCGTCGTCTGGACGTAAGTCCGGACGTCTGATTCTGGAAAATTTTCCAGAACCAGAACCCTATTCGCTCTCCGCCCGCGACGCACGGCCGCACCCCGTCCGCCTGCTGCCCGAGCTGCAGCAGCCCCTCCGCGACACCCCACGCCCGCCGCTCCCCCCACCGGCCGGCTCTAGCTGCCCCGGCAAGCTCGAACCCTCACAGTCGAGCTTCTTCCGCTCGCAACCCTCCTCCCCGCACGCTCGCCGCAGCCACTACTACCGCTGCCGCTCACTCGCTCTCTCGCGCTCCCGTTGGCAGGGAGAAGGAGAAGAGAAAGGCAGAGGAGATGAGGGTGAGGGAGAGGGCGAGGGTTTATAAAGGCAGCGCGGGGAGAGAGAAGAGAAGCGGCGCTTCTGCAGGGAGAGAGGAAAAATAAGAATGAAGGCGGCGGGTGCAGTCTGCGCGCGCACGCACGCAGACGGAACCCCGTACGCCGAAAAAATTTATTACCAGACGTCTGGAAAGGGTTCCAGACGTCTTAAAAATCCATCTGATGCCACATTCGTAACAATATAACAAACTCAAAGGAAGTTTCGTCCCTGAAACTTGCGCTAACTAGGGTGCGGGAAAGAACAACATATATAAACATAACAAACTCAAAGAGGACCGAAGCCGGTCCGAAAAGACATACCCGCGAAGAGCTCCGAGTACTGCTTCCGCATCGTCGCCTCAGGCTCCCAGGTAGCCTCCTCGTACCGCTGGCTCCTCCACAAAACCTTCACCAGGGGTACTTGCTTTCGTCTCAAACTGCGGACGGCTCTATCAAGAATCCGTAAAAATCTCGAAGGTCTCACCGTACAATTAGTGCCTCCAGGTCTTCAGCGTGAAGACAACAGCTGCCAGCTCCAGGTCATGGGTAGGGTAGGTATGCTCATGGGGCTTCAGTTGCCGCGAAGCATAAGCGACAACGTGACCCCTCTGCATGAGCACACCCCCTAACCCCTGCAAGGAGGCGTCCGTGTACACAACGAACCCACCACTACTGTCAGAGATGGTAAGCATGGGAGCCGAAGTCAGCCTCTCCTTCAGCTCCTGAAAACACGCCTCACAGGCGTCTGTCCAAGTGAAGGGTACATCCTTCCGGGTCAACTATGTCATAGGACGCGCAATCTGTGAAAAACCCCTGATGAACCGTCTGTAGTAGCCTACCAGTCCCAGGAAACTGCGAATCTCAGTGACTGTACGCGGTCTCTCCCACCTGAGCACTGCCTCAACCTTGGCTGGGTCCACCGCCAAGCCGTCCCCAGAGATCACATGACCTAAGAAGGTCACCTCCCTCAACCAGAACTCGCACTTGCTGTATTTGGCCTACAGCCTACGTTGTCTCAGTGTGTCTAGAACCATCCGCAAGTGCTGTCCGTGCTGCGTCTGATCTCGAAAATAGATGAGTACATCATCAATAAATACTACCACGTACTGGTCCAAGTACGATCTAAACACCCGGTTCATCAGGTCCATGAAAGCAGCGGGGGCATTGGTCAGCCCAAACGGCATGACCAAAAACTCGTAGTGTCCGTACCGGGTGCGGAAAGCTGTCTTGGAGACGTCTGCCTCCCTGATCCTCAACTAGTGGTATCTAGACCTCAAGTCGATCTTGGAGAATACTGTGGCACCCCACAGCTGGTCAAACAAGTCGTCGATCCTCGGCAGCGGATATCTGTTCTTGATGGCGACCCTATTCAGCTGTCGGTAGTCCACACATAGGCGTAGGGTACCATCCTTCTTCTTCACAAATAGTACCGAAGCTCCCCAAGGAGACGCACTGGCCTCACAAAGCCCTTCTCCAAAAGATCCTGCAACTGAGACTTGAGCTCTCGCAGCTCAAGTGGTGTCATCCTGTATGGTGCGGTGGAGATGGGGCTGGTCCCTGGTACTAGTGAGATCTCAAACTCGATCTCACGCTCCGGCGGTAGTCCTAGTCTCGTCTGGGAACACGTCAGGGTACTCTCTGACCACCGGGATGCTCTGGAAGTCTGCCACAGGGCTGGGTTCTGCCACCACACAAGCTAGGAAGCCCTCACACCCCTGGCTCAAAAGTCTCGCCGCCCGAAGTGCCGAAATGCACCTGAAGCCTCCGTCCACTGGCTGACCGTGAAACTTGAAAGAAGGCAATTCCGGTATGGAGAAGACGATCTTCCTCTCAAAACAGTCCACCAAAGCGTGGTAAGTAGACAGCCAGTCCATCCCAAGAATTACGCCAAAGTCCTCCATCTGTATCATAATTAGGTCAGCTGGCAGACTATGTACCCCGATACTAACCTCGCAACCCGTGTACACCTCCTCAGCTACAAACACCTGACCACTCGGACCTCTGATTACGAACGGATTCTCTAACAGCATATAATCCTGGCCCAAACTAACTGTGAAACTAGCTGCGACAAACGAATGCGTAGCGCCGGAATCGAAAAGTGTGTAAACGAGTCTGCCGGAAACAGAAACCATACCTGCCACCACCGATCCCGAAGCTCTGGCATCCCTGTGTGTCAGGGCGTTGATACGCCCCTTAGCTCTAGGTGCGGATGGTGCAGCCACACTCTGCGTCGGACGGGTAGCTGCTGGCCGATACCCTCCTCGTGACTGCTGTCCTCCTCCTCGCGCCTGGGAACCGCGGCCTCCTGCGCGCCCTCCAGTGCTCGGCGCGGGAAGTATCTGCTGACCTCCTGCCCTAGACGGGCAGTCCCTCCTGATGTGGCCCTGCTGGCCACACTGATAGCAAAGGGGAACCCGACTCCCGCCCTCAGAGGGTCCCTGTTGTCGACTAGGCGGGGGTCCAATGCCGGCCACTGGCCCCTGTCGAGGGCCCCCAAAGGCCACTGATGGCCCTGCACAACGTGACGGCTCTCCTGCGGACGCCACATGTCTCCTCTCTCGCCGGCCCTGTGAAAAGTCTGGCTGGAAGGACCTCTTTTGCTCGCCGTCAGTGTCTTGCGTGGACAGGTTGGTCTTCTCGTATGTCATAGCTGCCTCCACCACCCTCGAAAACGCAGGCAGCTTCAGGGGTTTGACATACCCCCGAATCACAGGCCGGAGTCCCTCGGTGAACCTCCAAAGGCGCTCCTCCTCAGTGGCTATCGCTGTCGGTGCGAAGCGGGACAGCTCCAGAAAACGCGTGCGGTATGCGCTCACGGTCATCGTCCCCTGGCGGAGAGTGTGGAACTCCCGCCTCCTTTGGTCCTGCCACGTCTGGGGAAAGTACTGCTCGCAGAAGAGGGTGACGAACCGGTCCCAGGTCGGCTCGTCCCTCTCCTGTCCCCTGACCGCCCTCCACTACCTGTGTGCCGCACTCTCCAGCTGGTACATGGCAAAGGCCACGCGGCACTCCACCGGGGGGCGAAGGGTGTTGAAAACCTTCTCGAGCTGCTCGAGCCAGTCCTCTGCCTTGGTCGGGTCCTCATCCCCCTTGAAGGAGGGGGGCTTCAGCTTCCGGAACTGCCCGAAAAGCTCGAAGTGGTGCTGCAGTGAAGATGCTGGTGCACCTCCAAGTAAAGGAGCCTCGTGCACAGAAGTATCGGAGGAAGGTGGGGGCGGTGGCGGCCCATCCCCTCCCCCGTGTCCAGTGCCGCGTCCTTCGTGTGGTTCCACAGAGGACTCCCCCTCCGCAGCCCCAGGGAGAGGCGCTTAGGGTGGTGGGTGGAGCTCCTCTCGCAAAATATCCCGTATCAGCTGGGCGAGGTCCTGGGCCTTAAATCCCCGAGAGCAGTGGCTGGTCCATTGAGGCATCGACCGCAGCACGCCCACCTCGCCGACCTCGTCCTCGGCCGCGCCCGTGGCCCACCTCGCTAGTCCCGCGACGAGGCATCCCCTACAAGGAGACGCGAAACAGAACGGAAACATGTCAATATGAAACGATATCTAACGAAAAGGTCTAAGAGCTCATGTCAAAAGAAATGTTGTGGTGGCTACTCTAGTCACAGACATGTGAATTGGTTATTTTCCAGTCAGTTGGTTCACTTCTCGGGACGACCTTGCTCTGATACCATCTTGTAACGACCCGATTCCCGAATCCCTACGAGACACGAGAATCAGACCGACTCGACTAATCCCAAGATCTAGTCGTCCAACGAGAAAGTAACCAAAAGATTAGTAAAATAAACCACATTCACCATGAAAATAACTAGCAGTAACAAAATACAGCAGTAAGAAAAGGAAGTACTACAATATACACCACCACAACAGAAGGAAAATAAACATGTACATAACATAAAGTTTTCGGTAAAGAAAGTACAGGGAGTAACAAAGAAAACTACTCACTACAGTGGAAGAAAAGTACAGAAAGTACTACAGGTAACCCTACTGGACCCTACTAGGCCCAGCATCCTCTGCAGCCGCTGACTCTGGCTGCTCAACACCTGGTCCTGAAAAGGTAAGGGGGGAACACGTCAGTGAAACGCTAAGTAGAGTGGCAACTAAAAGTTAAAGAAGCAGTAGAGTATACAGTAGCTGTTATATTTTTACTTTCTTTATTTACGCCTTTCTATTATTTCACCATTTATTTATTTCTCAAATCCTTCTCTTGATCTTGAAAGTTCCTCGTGGGAACGATCTTGATTGCAGTCTTTTCCGAAAAGTAAAAGTAACACGCGGTGCTCTCCAAGCCGGGAGAGTCCCCCGTGGTGGTCCTACCCTCAGTCAACCACCCCAAAGTCGCTGACAGACGTAACGGTGACTACGGCACGTGCGATAAGCACACGGGTAGCTACCCCGCACTGGCATGCAGTCAGTCATTTCCGTTAACGGGTGCGCCAAAAACACAGCACGAAACTAGTATAGGGCAGAACCCTCTCAGTAACAGGGGTCCAACCCCTCCACAGTCCGCGCACCCTCGCCTGACTACCCTGGTTTGCCCAGTGGGCATAACAAGTCGGTGTAGGAGGGCTAGCAGAACCCCGAGGCCCGTGGGATAGCTAGTACTCTCCCTACACTAGTAGCTCTCCTCAGTACTGCGTACGCGAGGGCCAACAAGTCGGTGTATAGTGGCCAAACCCACCCCGGTCTCAACCTGAGGGCGGCAAGCTCCCCTCTACACTAAGAGGTAATGTGTGCTCTCTTTGGTACCAAGTACCCAAGAGACAACACACTTCCACGTTTCACTTTCTCAATTCCATTCCATTCTCTTTCCAGGAGTTCTACTCCTAATTCCCCGTAGGGTTCATGTTCTTTTTGTTTGGCCATTTTGGGTTTCACCGTTCCAGCTTTATATTTATATACCCCAAGTTCTTAATCGTATTGATCCATTCATAACAGGCAGCTGTTAATCCATTTACAAGCAATTATCATTTCCTTTCCACTTTTCCAAGACTGCAATATTTATATATTCAACTAGTTTTCCAGTCCTAGGATTCATGTCGTACCCTAAGATCTATCATTCAATCTAGTTTCCCAGTCCTAGGATTCATGTAATACCCTAGGATCTATCATTCAATCTAGTTTCTCAATCCTAGGGTTCATGCAATGCCCTAGACTCTATTAATTGTTCCACAATTGTAATAAATTTTGTTAAGTAAATTAAAAACCACTCTACCAGCGAAACCGAGAGTACTGGGGGCGTAGCTGATAATCCCGCACGCCTCCACAACCCCCAAAATTGCAACGGAATGGGGTCCTAACACAAGGATCAATCACAAGGAGTTTCTCAGAACGGTATACAATTACTGTAAACGGATAGCGGAATTTATTCTGGAAAGAACCCAACTCGGAACGCGGAAAACGGACTCCGAACGGGCCCTAAACTGGTTAAAAACGACGAAACTGTTCAAAATCAGACGTCTGGAACATCTTCCAGACGTCTTAAAAGGTGGATCGATCGTACCTCAGTTCTGCGTAGTGCTTCAGACGTCCAGAAGCCCGCTAGAACGTCTGGCCTTGGTTTCCAGACATCCGATTGTCACCCCGGACGTCTGGAGGTCCTCTCCGTCGTCTGGCACTGCGGCCAGACGTCTGATTCACGTGGGATGGCGAGCCCTCGCGCCCTCCTGAGCAGGACTTGTCAGACGTCTAGACCATCCTCCAGACGTCTTCGGCGTCATCTGGACGTAAGTCAAGACGTCTAATTCTGGAAAATTTTCCAGAACCAGAACCCGATTCGCTCTCCGCCTGCGACGCACGGCCGCGCCCTGTCCGCTTATTGCCCGAACTGCAGCAGCCCATCCGCGACACCCCACGCCCGCCGCTCCCCCCGCCGGCCGTCTCTAGCTGCCCCGGCAAGCTCGAACCCTCGCAGTCGAGCTTCTTCCGCTCGCAACCCTCCTCCCCTCACGCTCGCCGCGGCTGCTGCTGCCGTCGCCGCTCGCTCGCGCTCTCGCTGGCAGGGAGAAGGAGAAGAGAAAGGCGGAGGAGATGAGGGTGAGGGAGAGGGCGAGGGTTTGTAAAGGCAGCGCGGGGAGAGAGAAGAGAAGCGGTGCTTCTACAAGGAGAGAGAGGAAAAAGAAGAACGAAGGCAACGAGTGCAGTCTACACGCGCACGCGCGCAGTCGCAACCCCGTACGCCGAAAAAATTTATTACCAGACGTCTGGAAAGGGTTCCAGACGTCTGGACAGACGTTTGTGCCACTTCCCAGACGTCTTAAAAATCCGTCTGATGCCACGTTCGTAACAATCACCCATGGCAACACCTAAAACCTTTGCTTTCGACACTTTGGGATAGTGCCACTCTTGGCATTTTGTAGCTAAATTCAGACCCTGGTAATCAACATTTCAAGATAATCCCGCCCATAGCACCTGAATCAGCACAAGGTGCTTACATGCCCCGACAGGATATTTAGATATCTTAGAAGACAAGCACCGAAAAGACGATATGTTATTACGCATCTTCGAGAGGAGTATTTTTCATTCCACCTCTCTGCATCGGGAACTCGTCTAATCAACTTGTGTTTTCAAGCCGCTCCTAAACTAAATCTTTAGGTCAACTTTTTTAAAACAGAACACTTTTGGCGTTATTTCTTCATTAAGTGCACTGAATCAAAGTGTTGTGTAAATTTTGGATACTTAGGTTACCAAGTTCCGCAGACCAAAAGGCAGGCAACAGGGCTGGATACTCCCTAAGCCTTAGACTTAATATATCAGCCTCGCACTTTCATCAACCTCTTGATGACTAATCCAAATATTAACAAATACATAAGTGTTTAAACTCTAAAACAAGCCCAAGAGACCTAAGATTGGTACTCGTCACTAATCTCCTAAGTTTTAACCTTCCAGATCTTAATTCATCATCCGATTCAACCTAAAAGTTAGGCAAATTCCATACTTAATCACAAGGGACTATCTCATTTCTTTCTTTTGAGTGCTCCTTTTCCTTTTCTTTTCTTTCCTCCTCCTCAATTATTTTCAATTAGCTCAAAATGGACCTCCCCTTTCTCCTTTTTGTTTTTTCGTATGAAACCCTTCCATGATTTAATTTTTATAACATTTTATACTTTAATATCCCCCATGCCTAAGATTTGCAATGCTCCCATTTTAAATTAGGTGGGATTGAGTTCAACTTAAATCATTCCAAGTCTGGTGGGTGGCAAATGAATCATGATGACTGTTGCGGACAATTTCAAACTCTAATACAAGTATCAAAGGTGGAGTCAGCTGTTCTAATGGACGAACCCTAAAGTGCAATATGATTTCAGTGAAAAAATATGTGAGAAGGGTCTCAGATTTTTCAAAATGACGGATTACCTCCCGTTAAGTGCTAAGTTTAACGCCATCAATTCGAAGCAATATACTCAGGGAGAATGGAGATCAAAAGATACTGCAGCTAGATTCGAGTCGGTGAGTGACATGCACGAATCGCTTCAATAAAAACACATCGTTGTAATGCGATAAGAACGTCAAGTTTAAAATTTATATTGAACTATTAATAACTTGGTAAATCCGAATCGTTTCCCTGGAAGGCTTCTAAATAATTCTTAATTATGTTGATTAAGAAAATTTGTGTAATTTGAAACAAGAATAAGAATAACTTGATATTTAAAATCTTTTTAAAACCTAATGTTCTACTGACTAACTATCTTAATTAGTTAACAAGCACAAAAAAAAAAGTATCACATGAAAATTGAAAGCTGACTTAACATCTATTTAGAAAGGATTAATAAACTAAGAGCAAGGAAACAAAAATTTATATTTTTTTCTTTTGAAACACAATCTTAAACTACTAATCAAATTACATAATTATAAAGAACTTGAATTTTGGATTTTTATAAAACAAAAATATAGCTAAACATCTATTGTTATAAATCTAGAAAATATATATGCAACCTGGAAAGTTTAACACATAATTTGCTTGAAGATTAAAATCTTAGCCTTTGCGATTAAAAGATTAAGAAGCTTATAAATTAAATTCTACTCAATTAATGTAAGAATATATAAAATGATAGCTTAAAACATGACATTTATGTGCTTGATACAACTTAAACTACAATCAAACACCAAATAAAAATAAAAGAACACGCGGAAAAGAAGCTCCTGCCATGGATGTGTACAAAGTCGAGAAAGAAGAAGAGGTTGGGGAAGAACTGGAGATGGTCGGAGAGAAGATGAAGAGATTGGTGACTGCGGTGGCTGGTTGGAGTTGGTTGGCGGAGCGTCACGGCTGGTGGGTGGTGGCGTCGGCGGTGTTGAACTTTGCGGAGAGGAGCCGCGGCGCGGGCGAGGGTGAGAGCGGCGCGGTGCGGCGTGGAGGGGCGCCGACGAGGCTAGGGCAGAGGGGCTGGCGTTTGGCACGGAGCCAATGAGGCCGAAGAGGAGGAGGAGGCCGGCGCTGGCTGTGGGTGGCGTCGGCGGTGGGTGTTTGCGCAGAGGAAGGAGGAACTGAAGGAGAGGGCGGCGAGATCGGCGGTGGTCGCGGGCGGACGGCACGGCCTGGCGGCTTGGCTCGGTGTGGACGTCGACGAGGCCGAAGAGGAGGAGGAAATGGGGATGATGACGCTGGAGTTGGAGGTGCTGCGAGGTCGACGTGGGGAGGAGAGGTTGGGAGCGGGAGAGAGGAGGGTGGCCTCGGTGGTGTTGGTGGAGGGTTGTTGGTGGTGTGAGTTCGGGAGATTCACGTAGAGGGAAAAGGAGATAGGGAAGGAGATATTGAGGGAGACGGAGAGGGAGAGAGGTTCGGTGGAGATGAGAAGAGGAGGAGGGAAGGTGGTGAGGGAAAGTTGATTTCGTAGGAGGGAGTTTTCGAGCGTCGGAGAGGGAGAGGGAGAGGGAGAGGGCTTCGGTGGTGATCAAAATAAATGGGGAGGCTGTCTTTCGTAGAGGGGATGGGGGGGGGGGCGGTTGCGAGGGCAGGGGAGGAGGTAGTTTTTTTTTTTTTTTTTTTGTTGGGAGCGGGAGTTGGGGGAAAAAGAGAGAGAAAGAGACGGTTACCAGAGAGTGGGGGAGGTTACGTAGTGGGAAAAATTACCGGAGCGTGGCTGTGTGATTTTTTTTTTACTTGAATGAAATAAAAGAATTGGCGGGAAAGATGGAGCGGATAAAAATAATTTATGAAAAATAGATAAAATGGGTTATGTCAATTAAAATTAGGTGGTGGGATAAGATGTCGAACAAAAAAAATAAATTTAGAATTGGGTTAAAATAGGAATGAGTTAACCATGCCATTATAATAATAGGATTCCTTTAAACCTGTATTATCTGCATATATAGAATAATCTTGTAATAATATACAAATATTCGTAATTTAACGTTATTTAAATTTACTGTAAGCATGGGTGTTAATTAAGCATTAACCTTATTATTATGCTAATGATTTGTATTAAGCTGTGAAACTATGTTAAAATTAACTAATTATCGCATGCAAATGTAGTTTCATCAATGAGTTCGATGAACGGCTTGAGTCTTTAACCGTTCACGACAAATGGTTTTGAGTTATGACTTAGTTCGCTGATTTTAACAGCTCCATTTCCAAAGATTCGTCGAACAAGGAATGGTCTGATCCACTTCGATCTGAGTATTCTTGCGAATAGGTTGAGCTTGGCATCAAAGAGCAATACTTTCTAACCAGTATAGAAAGTTTTCCGTGAAATGTGCCTGCCACAGAAGGCTTTGACCCTCTCTTTATAGATTCGTAAGTTCTCGTACGCGTCATTGAGTAGTTCCTCGATTTCGCTTATTTGCAATCGGTGGTGGATTCCAGCCTTCATGAGATCTAGATTGCACTTCTGTACTGCCTAGTAGGCTTTGTGCTCCATTTCGACGAGGTGACATGCCTTCCCCTACACGAGTTTGAAGGGAGACCTTCCTAACTAGGCCTTTTGGGCGGTCCTATATACCCACAAGGCTTTTGGAAGGTGAGTGGACTAATCCTTCCTGTCAGGACGAGCAGTGACCTAAAGGATTTTCTTGATCTCCCGATTTGATAGCTTAGCCAATCCATTGGTCTGGGGATGATAAAGACTCGAAATACGATGCGACACCCCGTACTTTTTCATCAGGGACTAGAAGTACACATTTGCGAAATGAGACTCGCCATTGCTAATTATGGCTTTTGAAACCCCAAATCTGGAAAAGATGTTCTCCTGAATGAACCAAAGAACAACTTTATGATCATTGGTTTTGGTGGGGATGGCTTCCATCCACTTCGAGATATAATTAATAGCAAGTAAGATGTACTCGAAGCTGTTAGACCCTGGAAAGGATCCCATGAAATCAATTTCCCATATGTCAAAGATTTCACACACAATGATTGGATTCATGAGCATCATGTCGCGTAAGCCCATGTTGCCGAGGGTCTGACAATGGGCACATGCCCTGCAATAGGATTGTGCGTCTTTGAACATTGTGAGCCAAAAGAACCCACACTGGAGAATCTTCGCTGCGATTTTATGCCAGAGTAATGGCCACCGCAGGCCTAGTCATGACGGAATTAGATGACATCATTGACCTCATCGTCAGGAATGCACCTCCGGATCACTTGGTCATTACCGATGTGAAAAGGACATGGAACTTCCTAGACATAATGCTTGCCATCGGAAATCAGCTTGTCACACAGGGAGGTCCCAATCTGGTGGAACTTTTCCCATAACCAAGTAGTTCACGATGTCGGTAAACCAGGGAAGTCCGTTAATGGGTAGCAGATGCTCATCCAGAGGTGCTCGGTGATAGGTCTAGACGAGTCAATGATCGAAGAAGGAGAGATAAATGGTAAGCTAGCTTACCATATTCTGCTTTCCTGCCTTATCGCTAATTTCAAGATCGAATTCTTGCAACAGCAGGATCCAGCAGATTAATCTAGGCTTTGCGACCTTTTTCGTGAGTAAGTGCCTCACCGCAGTGTGATCCGAGTAAATGATTATATAGGATCCCAGGAGGTATGATATGAATTTCTTCAGACTAAATACTACGGCCAGCAACTCTTTCTCCGTAATCATATAATTACGT
This sequence comes from Thalassia testudinum, assembly GCA_037157565.1. NCBI lineage: Eukaryota > Viridiplantae > Streptophyta > Magnoliopsida > Alismatales > Hydrocharitaceae > Thalassia > Thalassia testudinum. The sequence goes on from JAZHRO010000013.1 coordinate 22,856,024, forward strand.
TCAGCCTCGTCCAGTGTCTTGCTAGTGTAATATATTTCCCGTCGATTTTCTGACCTAGCACCGCTCCTAATGTGTAGTCAGACGCATCTCACATGATCTCGAAGGATTAAGACTAGTTAGGAGATTGCAGGATAGGTGCTTGGGTGACTCGGTCACGTAGGATATCAAATGTGTGAATGCACTCATTCGTCATCTCAAAAGGTGTGTCCTTCAAGAGCAGATTCATCAAGGGACGCACGATCTTGGAAAAATTAGATATGAAGCGATGATAAAATCCGACATGCCCCAAATACCGAGAATTCGTCCATGAAGACCTCAAGATATTTACCTACCATATTAGAGAATATGGCTAGCATGCACCACCGAAAGGTGGCGGGTGCCTTGCATAGCCCAATGGCATCCTGCAAAACACGTAGGTACCATAGGGTAGGTAAAGGTGGTCTTTTCTTAACCTTCGGGATGAATTTTCGCCTAATTATATCCGAAGTACCCATCCAGGAAATAGAAAATTTGATTTCCCGCCAGTTTCTCGAGAATCCGATCAATGAACGGGAGTGAGAAATGATCTTTCTTCGTGGAGGCATTCAATCTCCAATAGTCTATGTAGACTCTCCACAAATTCGCAATGCAAGTTGGACTAGTCTCTCTATATTCGATCATAATCACCGTGAGCCCTACCTTCTTAAGCACAACCTGGATAGGGCTCACCTAGCGGCTATCAAAGATCAGGTAGATGATACCAGCGTCTAACCACTTGATGATCTCTTTCTTCACAACCTCTTGAAGATTCGGATTCATTCGTCTATGCATTTCTCTCGATGGTTGTGAGCCCTTTTCGATGTAGATACGATGTGTGCAATAAGAGAGCTTATCCTAGTCAAGTCATCTAGAGTCCATCCGATGGCTCTTCGATGCCGCTGGAGAACAGAAATCAATTTTGTTTCCTGATCAGGTGTGAGTCGGGAATTGATAATCACAGGAAACGTTTGATTGGAACCCAAGAAGACATACTTCAGATGATCTGGGAGGGGCTTCAATTCCAACACCGGGTTATTAACAGCAGGTGGAGGTTCAAGATGGGCCTCAGAAGATAAAGTGGAAGCTATGGGTAGATCTGGATCAGCTATGGGCTTCTCTATCTGTGGGTCAAGATCTTATTGTGCTTGAGGATCGGGGATGATCAGATTTTCCTCTGTAATCGAGTCCTCAACCAAAGAACTAATGTCGCATACTTCTTCGATTGCCCCAAAGTTGATTCCTTTCTAAACCTTAAAGATATCAATTCTCAAAGTCTTGTTCCTGAATTTTAACTCGATCTGGCCCTCTTCACAATTGATGTTTGCCCTAGCTATGGCCAGGAACAATCTCCCTAAAATGTTCAATGTATCCCTCAAAATTTCAAGAGTATCCATGTCTAAAACGATGAAGCCCATCGGGAAGTAGAAATCTCAAATCCTAACTAGAACATCCTCGAGAACTCCTTTAGGTGACTTGATTAATCTGTCTACTAATTGCAGGGTCACCTTAGTCGATTTAAGCTTAGTTTCCTCGAAATGATCTAGCAGGGATGCAGGAATAAAGTTTATGGAGGCTCTTAAATCCAATAAAGCTCGATCAAATTCTAGGTCACCGATCTTACAGGAGATTAAAGGGGTGCCAGGATTTTTCGCTTTCTGCAAGAGTTTGCTTAGAATGATTAAGCTGACTTTCTTGGATAATATGATCAGACTCCTGTCTTTGTTTTGTAGCTTATGTTTTGGTGTACCTAAATCCTTCAGAAATTGTGCGTAAGTTAGTACGTCACGAATTGCATCCATCAAGGGGATATTTATGTGGACTTGCTCAAAGAGCTTAACCAGATCTTCCTCGAGTGCCACAAGTTTGGGTTTCCTCTTTCCTTTGGTCAAGGCCTTAGGAAGTAGAACCTCTGTAGGTTCCTCTAAGATTGGTTCAGGCTCTGGATCTGGGATATGGGTGTCCTGGATAACCATCCTAGGGTTAGGCTCTAAATTATCAAGCTTAGAGTGGCTAGGATAAGGTGGATTCTGAGTCGATTTGCCACTACGGGTGGTAACAACATTAAGGTCTGCCTGGTTTTGGTTTGAAGTCGGCAAAAGAGGTTGTTGCTAATATCCCAAATACGATGTCAAAGTCTCCATCTCGTTGGGTGATGGAGTGGAAGGTGTTGGTGCTAGAGCACCACGATCATTTATTTTGATGATAACAAAACACGTGTTATTTAACATTTGCAATTTGAGTCCTAGATTTCAGGTCAATTGCAAATGTGGACGTGTTTAAACGGAACTCGAGCTCGCATCCAGGATGGATTGGAGGAGCTTAATGAAGAACAGAGGAGGTTCGCATGGAGCGACAGATTGAAGATAGAAGACAAGAAGAATAGGATAGATTCTTTTTAATCCTTTCTTCTATCTCTTGTCTTTATTTTCTTGCTCTTTTTATTTTCCTTACAATATTTTTAAAGAGCCTCAAAGTACCCTAACAGTAGTCCTAGGAACACCGGCACAACCCTAGGATACTTAGGTTTTCTGTAGAATACTTAGAAAACCAATATAGGGTTCAAACAGCACTTCCAAACGTCTAATTCCCAAATCAGACGTCTGATAAAGTATTTTAAGACGTCTGACTATTGTTTCAGACGTTTGATAACTGTTAGGCTGGACATAGCTAGTTCTGTCTGATGAAATCAGACGTCTAGACATTAGACCAGACGTCTTAGGAGACGTCTGATGGATTTGCCAGACGTCCAATTAGTGGACCGTTGGCTGGCTTAGCAAACACTCAAGATTATGACCGTTAGAGCCTTATCAGACGTCCTTAGGCCTTTCCAGACGTCTGATAAATGACCGTTTTGCCTCGGCTGACCCAAAATTTCTTCTCAGAGATTTTCTAGCCGTTGCAACGTTTGGAAATCAATTCCCACAGTAAAAGTAGGTTTCCAGACGTCCAGACATAGTGCCAGACGTCCTATATGTCGTCTGATGGACTTGCGCAAAAACCCTGTTTAGATCTGATCCAAGTCAGGGAGAGACCCGCCCATAATCAGACGTTTGACCTTGGAATCAGACGTCTTAAAGTGAAGTTCCAGACGTCTGATTAGCCTGTCAGAATAATGATTGTTCCTGATTTCGGGCTGATTCACTTGGGCTTTGTACCCAACGGCTATGGAAGCCTTTCTAAGCCTTCCAAAGCCTTCCTAAGGCCTCTATAAATAGAGGGGAGCCTTTACACACCTAGATACACTAAGAGAAACACAAGACACACTTAAGCAACAATAGATCCACTCTCTTGTGTCCTAGCTAGCTCTTGCTCTCTAAGCTCAAGCTCCATTCTCTAGAGAGTATCAAGCTTCGCGCACCCGCTCTCTTGCCGTTGTCTACGAGAGCGACGTTGCGCCGTCGCGTGACACACGCACCGCGTCATCAACTCGACGCACTCCTTGGAAAGGGGAGTTTCCTATTTCCTATAGAATCTAGGTTTAAATTCCTTTGTTGGCTCTATAGGATTACTTGTTTTCTTTTATCTTTGTTATTTGGTTGGGTATTTGCTTTACGAATTCCCGTCTCCTTCGTGGGACAAAATCCTTCTCGTGGAGAGAAGGGGTTGAGGAACGCTACCCTCGTACTTGTAGAGTGGTTGTACTGAGGTTGAATCACCCTCGTTTTAAAGTGATTCGGTTAGTGGATTTGATCAACTAGGTTGATCGGAAAATCCTAACTCGAGAGGGTTAGGTGGTGATTTTCACCCGGTTTGGGTTTCCACCAAAAAAATACTTGTGTACTTGTGTGTTTGTTCTTTTTGGGAGATTGTATATTTTATTTCCACATTTATTACGTCACCCCCTCTTCGAAGGGAAAACTACAGAAGGGACCTGGTAAACATAGTAAGCTTGGCCCTGATTCAGGTTCATAACGCACCTCTGGTTTGGCATGTTATTAGGATTCGGTAGAGGTTGAGAAGGAAGTGCACCAGGTTAGCAAGACCCAACCATCTGTGCAAGCTGATTTCGAACCTCTGTAATCTCGTCTTTGTGTTGTTTCTGCATAGCCGCATTGGTCTTTTTAATGTTATCTAGGGTTTGTAGAATCAAATTCATTTGATATTCCCTTGACAGCTCGAATTGGTAATTCAAATTGGGCCTACGCTAAGTAGGTTGATATGGGCACGGAGCCTGTCATCGGGGTTGGAATTGAGGTCTCGTGTTTTGATTATTTCCCGACCATGCAAAGTTGGGATGATTGCACCATCCAGGGTTATAGGTGTTAGAGAATAGATCATTCTGGATGGCGTGGAGATCCTCGCAGATATGAGGAACTCCAGAGAAGTCAGAGTACGAGGGTTCAGAGTTCCCCCAGCTAGAGTAAGCAAGTCCAGAGTTTCCTACGAAACTAGGATCAGACGGGGGTGGATACGGGTCCATCCCCTGATACGAGTGGTGATGAATGTTATGCACAGCCTCCCTACCTGAGGGCAATTGCACATATGTGCTCAGCTATGTGGCGGTGGCTCTCTATAAATGTTGAGTCAATTCGTCCACCTTCATTTCGATGATAAAGACCTTATCCAAGCGACTAGCCACCAACTCCAGATCGGCGAGTGATTGCACAGCAATCATGCAACCTAAATCACCTGAATTAAGCTAGATTCTAGTATAACTTAGGAATAATGCATTCATAGGCATCGTAATTTGCACAACAGTTAGTTTATTAGTCATATAGATAATATCGTCATTTTATGACCTAAAAGAGAGTTGATTTTAATCGCAGATGATTCGAAGCTACGGATGTCAAATCAGACCAGACAGATCTGATCATAACGACGATGGCAGTCCAACGGCTCTGAAATCGTCCCGATAAGACAACCAAAGCATCATGTGCAGTCCATAGAAGAACAGATATCATGGAGCCAAAGGACAAAGATCCGAGCCTCAACTGAAGAATCCAACTGCATGGATGGATTCGGATTGACAATCGCAGTCCAACATCGCAAAAATCAACTCGATTAGAGGTCTACCTCACCAGATACAAAGAAAAGAATATGGACGATCATGATGGCGCCACGTGGCCCCATCACAGCCTCTCCCTCACCACCGCCCCATCTAGGAAGGCCTCACTACACGTTCACGTCCCCCACCCAAACTGGATAAATATAAATACAAACAAACAAGTGTATACAACTAAAGATTTGCGTAGTGCATCAGCGCGCGCGCATGCAAGTGCGGGATGCATGTTCGAGCCCTGCGCGGGGCAAAATTGAAGTGGGTGCGCACGGGGGCAAATGCGCGAGGAGAGCATGTAGCGGGTATGCATGATCTCACGCGATTGCTTCGACGCTAAGGCAATGGCGCTCATTATGGTCGGACAACTGACGTTGAAGCAGGTTTTGAAGGCGAGCGATGGGCGAAGAAGAAAGCGCACGCGAAGGAATCAGAGCCGTGCGATCGAAGATCGAAGATGCAACAGCTGCCACGTGTCTTCAACAGGTTGAATCCGAGCATTTTAGGCGCATTATTTTGAGGCCAAATCAGAGCCATTGATTTCCCGATCAACGAATCTGACCAAATAAGAGTTGTTGGACGATTAGGGCCAAAATATCCTTTTTACCCTCCATCAAAACTATAAAAGAATACCCAGGGCCCCCTAGTTGAAGCATCACTCCCTGTCAACAACTCCAGATCTCTTCTACCGTCTTCTCTGCAATTCTCCGCCCCGACGCTTTGGATCTGAGGTGCTGTGATGAGTGGCTACTCATAATAACTAAAAAAGCTACAGTTAAGCTAGAAATTGAGTTAAACAATATTAAATTAACACATAAAAAGGGTTCAGTGTGGGAATCAAAGAAAAATACCTAAAATCTTAATTCTGTGTTAAAATTACATAATTAGGTCATTAAACTAGATATTCTTGAGAAATAGGTCAAATGGTGATCCAAGTGTTAATTGAACGCACAAACGAGTTTAAAAGTTCAAATCAAAGGTATAATTAACTTCTTAAATGTTCAATTAGGCACATATAAAACTTTGGAGGCATTTGAACATCATTAAAGCCTTGGAATTAAAGATTTACATTTAGGTCCTTTTTACATCACATTTCCTTCTTTAGAAAACTTTCCTGGACCTATTTGTAACCCGTAGGGACCTCTTTGAAATCCCTTAGGATCCATTCAATTATCATTCTTTACCACTTATGGACCTGCCTATAAATGTTCTACCCCTTCGCTGAAGAGCTCACCCTACAATTTGCCCATTCGAAACCTGTGCACACTTCTTCCCGCGCGTGCACTGTTCATGCGAAGAACACGTGCATCCTCGACCGTCCATTCTCCCATAGATCTTGATCTGCGGCTCGATCTGATTCGAAGCTTCGAGCGAAGCGGCACGTGTAATCACCCCTACCCCCAGATCCCATACTACGGTCTGATTTAAACTTAGAGGCACCCGCGTTCTCTCCTTCCATCCTTGCCGCCGGTGCCCTTGTCGAGTAATTGCACTCATGCGGTGCCTGGAATCATTGCAATCACTATTTAAGCACCTTTGTGGCAACGCGCGCGGGGGATCGCTCTCTCTTACTTTCTTAGCGATCTTTCCTCCACTCCAGTTTCCCCTCTTTATCAAATCTCTGATTTCACAGCCACCGACTGTGAAATCCCCGACTTCTCTCCGACCCTCCTCGTCGCTAAGGACCTCATAGCACCTGAGGACAATCCTGAAGCCTCACTAGCAGGCTTTGCACTCTGCTAGAGCTCACCTCCCTCCCTTCTCCTCCTTAGCCACCGGCTAAGGACCCATAGGTCCCATTCTTCTTTTTATACTAGTGTACTGTTTTATAGTCAGCTTTACTATTAGTTAGATAGATTAGCAATAAAATTAGATATAGAATTTATTTTGATCCGCTGTGCATGTTAGAATGGCATTAGGAGTAGATTTTGATTAGTTTCTTTTCCCTTCTCACATCCTCTGATCATCGCAGATCAAAGGGGACGATTTCCCCCTGTTACTGTCCATGTTTTCCCCCTCTACGCACTATCATTTCACTTCTGATTTCCTCAATTGTTTTTCGCATTGCACCCACTCATTAGACCTAATCTCAGATCTGATTGGTTTACAACCTCAGATCTGAGATTAGTGTCAACACTCATTTTTAGGGGCTTCCCACTCATCTCATGTTTTGTCACAAAAGCCCCTGATCTGAGCTTGAATTGGAACCGATTTGCAAGATTTGTTTGATGAAGTCAGATTTCAAGGTTTTAAATGTTTGTGAGCTTTGAATTCTTTGATCTAGAAAACTGAGTTAATGCTTAGTTGATTCATTATTTGGCTAGGAATCTGAGGTAATTCTAAAGTTAGAATTCACCTCTGAGGAGCCAAAATCTGATTTGGATTTTCATGAGGTTTTCAATGCCTTGAATGCATGATAGGGCTTAGGAAAATCACTTTGGTAATTTGAAGTCCTATCCTGTATTCATTAGTTATTTGCTTTTAGAAGTTTGATTTTTAACCTAAGGAGTTCTCAATACTCCTTAAGGTTTTAGATATCTAGGATTTAAGTTTCTATTTTAAATAGATTGATCTAACTCCTTCTACATGTTGTCTATAGCATTAGAAAGAGCTAGATCATATCTCTTTCAGTTTTGAATGATGAGATTTTATTGACAAGGGATTTTGAGTATGAATTATATTCATGAGTGATTTTTATGAGAATGTAAATCCTTGTCAGAATTTTTCTTAGAGTGATTTTTGATTTGGTCTTTCAATCCCAGATGTATAGCAACTTGCTGCAGAAGCAGCTACATTCCCTCCCCCTTAATTCCAACTTGTGCTCCCTGGATTAATTTCTTCAATCTCTGATTTGGTTGTCCATGATCTGATCTGGGATATAAGAAGGGGCTAAATCAGGAGATACATGTTGGAATTAATCTCCTCTTCCTGCTGCAAACTTGTTTCTCTTTAGATGAGTTAACTACAGCAGCAGTTGAGACATCTGAAGAGGAACTTGTTTTGATGATGGGGTCTGATTCAGCAACTTCTGCTGAGATCTGCTATTGCTGTTATGATTGGTTTGTTTCTGCTATTCAGCAGAAACTCCAGATCTGAATAAACCATATGGACATTAGCTTAGGCTTTAAATAGCTGCCTATTATAGAAAGTTGTATTCAACTTCTGTACAAGCTTTCCTGTAAACTAAATGAACTCTTTTTATATCCTTTGAATGCTTGTATTCTTCCAAATGAATCTTTTGTCAGCTAGTTAATAAACCCAACTAATCACTGTTTCAATTAATTGTAATCCGTGTGATCTGCATGCTAAATTGTTTGTCTCTTGTTCATATGTTGTGATTAAGACCATTGAGGCAATTGTGATTAAGACCATTGAGCCTTTAGGATTCATTAGAAAACTTTAGAAAGGCTTAGGATGAGTGAGATTTGCAATTCAATAAAAATTAGAAAAAAAATCCAAAAAATTTAAATAAACATGTCTGGTTTTAGAGTAAGTATTTCTTTACATGTGCACCAGGATTCATAGTAATCAGAACCCCCGACTTGGTAGAATTTACCAGTCAACGATTCTATATACCATGAAACTTAATAAAATGAACTAAAGTTGAAAAATACAAAAGCAATTCTTTCTCCTCATCTATCTCCTCCCTTCTCATCTCCTCTTTAACATATATATAAAAATCATAAAAAGTGAAAAAAAACTCTAAAAATACTAAAAATCCCTTGTATAATATGTATATAGGTATATATTTAAGCTATTTAATAAGCCTACTTAGCTATAATGTAAATTATACATATTTATAAGATAAATAATTTATGTATATATTGTAGTATGTAAACTAAATATTTAAGTTAGATTATACTATATATTTCTTAATTATATAACTAATTATTAATTAAACTAATGTATATGTATAATAAGCTATATAAAGTAATAAATATTATAAACATCCATATTAAGTTATAATACTGTATACACGTATTTATATGTATATAATAAACATATTAATCCTTGTATATTAATTTAATTATATATCTAGAATAAATAATTAATTTATCAAGTTAACAGTTAAATTAGTAGTTTAAACCAAAATAAATTAGTAGATTAAGTTAAAACTAAGTTAAGCCATACTGTATATTTACACTAATTTAGTTTGAGTAAGTTAAGCTAATTTAAGTCCTTTTAAATGTATAATACTATGTAAACTAAATTTATACATAAAATAGTCTGAAATTGAATTAGTTAAACATAAATAAAATAGGAATAAAGCTTGTAAAATATATATTAAATACTTTAATATATTTACTAACTCTGTATAAGGTCATTTAGACCATATATTAACTAATTTATATGTAATTAAGGAATAAAACTTATAATTCTATTTGTACAAACTTACTTTATTGAAATTATTTATATAGTAAATATAATTAAAAATCTAAATTAATTTTACAATCAAGAAATACTATGTAAATACTTTATTATCTCATAATTTTATTTTTATTTTATAATAAATTATGGCCCTCAAATTGGGGCCAAAATCTTTATTTCCTGCATAGCCGCTGGAATTCATTCGCTGCACAGGCACTAATATAGTGCCATATTAGTCGCGGAGAAGCACCTGCAACACTTTTTATTGTTTTTGTGTTATAGGACGATCAGTCGTCACGGGCGCCAGGTGCTCGAGCAACCGATCATCCTATGTACTACTGAGCATTCTGAGCATGTGTGTGTGTGGGTCGGGAGCCTGTGTGTGCTGTGCAAGGGCTTGATTAAGCCCAAATGTGTGCCAAAACATACTTAAGCGACCTAATTAAGAAATTAGGGTGCGCTTAGTAAAGGTATGGTCCCACCAGGTCTCCAGCTGCTGTGTATCCCTCAAAAAGCGTACCCGCAAATTAAATAAATTTTTGTTAAGAGCCTTAATGACACTTTAAACACGAAGAAGAATGTAAGCTAAAGAATGAGTAAGTGTTAAAATGAAGAGAAAAATTAAGAAGAGAAGAAGAAGAAACACTGAGAAGATTTGAAGAATGAGAGAGGAGAGGAGTATGTATATGTATAATATATAAAAGATATCCATATAGATAGTATTTGTAAATAAATAAGTATAAGGTAAATAGTATGTATATGTATAAGTAGTATAGCTATATATATATAACTTCATATTTTTACTGACAGAATAAAATGTCACTGAAGGTGAAATAGATGTCACTGTAGACCCTAGTTTCTTTCTTAAAGTTTGTATAAAGTTTTTCTGGGGTCCAACAACGTTTATATATGTCACTGTAGCTACTATATATGTTACTATATATGTTAATATATGAAGTTAAGTAAATATGGTATGTATTATTAGTTAGTATGATATATGTATGAAAGTATTAGCAATATAACTTATAATTAGATAATATAGAGTATGGTTATGAAGTGTTTGATACTTGTTTGTAATTAGTATTTGCAAGCATTTTAATTGATTATTTGTACATAATTAAACCATGCATTCATTCATTCATTTTTTGTTGAACATAAAATTTCTTTTTTTTGGAATTAAAGAATAATTTTGGATCTAGAGAGTGATGTATATCAATAACTGCCTCCTAGTGAACGACTTGGAATAAATCAGTAAAAATTAGGTAATTAAATAAAATTGACGCGATAACGGTTTGTATTTCCGACACCAACTACAACAACAACGACATTTCTCTTTTTTATATGAACTGTGGCCGATCACTTCATGCTGCCACATCTCGCACAAGAATCCCACAAGCGGCGTCGATTCTCTGCCACTTTCCTCTCTCTCTCTCTATCTCCTTCCCCTTCTATCTATCTGCTCTCTCTCTTTAGCACAGTACTTTTTATTTTGAAAATTGTTTATAAATGCAATAAAATTCTGATATTTTGAATACTTGATATCTGCTCTTTATATATATATATACACACACCTATTAGAACTAATTTTCTAAAAAGCTTCCGTTAAAAATCGAGATTGCCTCGTTATCAATGACCCGGTACTCACTGGAGTTTTATAAATTTATTTGTGGATGTGTTTTCGCACTATACTACAACTAATCAACTTTTAAAACACGAATTAAGCGCCGAACAGCAAGTGCAGATAGGCCCTGAGTTTCGTGTGTCCATCTAATCGAACCTCTTGCGATGTATGTTTATTTAGTCAAGTTAATCAATCAGTCAGTCGCTTTACATAAATGCTGTTGTCGAGTTTTGATCCCCGGCAACAATGTCAAAAATAATGTAAGGCGATCTACTGACCACGGTTTGTATAAAAAATCATCGTTGTTATAGTATATGTCACAAATACAAACCGTTATCGCATCGATTTTTATTTAATTTACATAATTTTTGCTAGTTTATTCTAGGTTGTTCACTGAGAGGTAGTTATTGATATACATCATTCTCTAAGTCCAAGATTATTTTCTAATTCCAAAAAGATAAGTTTTATGTATAATAAAGAAAGAATGAATCAATCAATCAATTGTGAATAAATTAATGGTTTAATTATGTATAAAAAGAATCAATGAAAATGCTTTCAAAAACCTAATTACAATCAAGCATCAAACACTACATAAATATACTCTATATTATCAATTTATAAGTTATATTACTAATACTTACATATATATACAATACTAACTAATAATATATACCATACTTAACATAATATACTAACGTATACAGTAACATATATAATAGCCACAACGACAAATACAAACGTCACTAGACCCCAAAAAATATGTACAAACTCTAAAACAGAAACTAGGATCTATAGCGACACTTATTTTATCTTTAGTGATGTTTTATTCTGTCAGTAAAGATACGTAGTTACTTATATATATATACTTGTCCTACTTACATATACATGCTATACAAGTTATTATTTACTTGTACATATTTATTTAGATATACATATACGCTGTACACATTATACATATACATTTCTTCTCCTCTTCTTTTACTTCTTAAGTTCTCTGTATTCTTCTTCTTCTAAGCCTCTTCTGTGTCTCTTATGACACTTAGCGCATTTTCTGTATGTTTACTCTCTTTGTTCTCTTCTTCTATGTTTAATGATTCATTGGGGCCTTTTATAACTTAACCAAAATGTGTTTAATTGGCGGTCACACCGTTCGAGGGATACACAACACCCAGGGTGGGTGGGACCAGACCTCTACTAGGTATGCCCTAGTTTCTTAATTAGGCCGATTAATCACATTATCAGCTCATTAGTGGGTTTAATCAAGCCCTAGCACAGTAATCAGCCCCTGACCCACACACAGCATCATCAATGCTCAATAGTTTCAGATATGTTTGGTTGTTTCAAGTGCTCGGCACTCGTGATGACTGAAAGGTAGGGGGGCTTTTTCAAGTGTTCGGCGCTACGAGCGCTTCTCAATTCGCGATGTGGCACTATTTGAGCACCGCATATGCGGTGAAATTTAGCTGCGACTGTATTAGATTAAGGATTCTGGCCCTCAATTCGAGGGCCATAATTTATTATAAAATAAAAATAAATTATGGGATAATAAAATATTTGCATAGTACTACTTAATTGTACAATTAATTTAAAGTTTTAATTATATTTACTGTATAAATAAATTAGCTAAACTATACAGTTTATACATACTTAATTTTAGATTTTATTCATTAATTACGTATAAATTAGCTATTATATGGTCTAATTGACCTTATATTGAGTTAGTAAATATGTTAAAGTATTTAATAAATATTTTTATTCTATTTTACAAGCTTTATTTCTATTTTATTTACATTTAAATAACATATTTTTAGACTGTTTTATTTGTAAATTAAGTTTAAATAATATAGACATTATAAATATACTTAAATTAGCTTAAATTATTTAAAATACATTAGTATAAATATACAGTATCAGTTAACTTAGTTTTAACATTATCTACTAATTTATTTTAATTTAATCTAATAACTTAACTATTAACTTAATAAATTAATTATTTATTCTAGATATGTAATTAAATTAAGGTACAGGGTTTAATATGTTTATAATATACATATAAATACGTATATACAATATTATAACTTAATATGGTTATTTATAGAAGGTATTAATTTACATAGCTATTTAGTACATATAAATTAGTTTACATAATAAGTAGTTATATAATTTAGTTATATACAGTACAATCTGACTTAAATACTTAATTTATATACTACAATGTATACATAAGTTATTTTTATTTTATATATGAATAATTTACATTATAGGTTAATAAGCTTACTATATAGCTTATATATATACTTATATACATAGCATACAATGGATTTTTAATATTTTTAGGGTTTTTTTTTCCTTTTTATGGTTTCTATGTCTTTTATGGAGGTAAGAGATGAGAGGGAAAGAAATAGATGAGGAGAAGGAGATGTTTTTGGTGTTTTTAAGTTTAGTTTCTTTGATTAAGTTTCATGGTATACAGAACCGTCGGTTGGTATATTCTATCAAGTCGGGGGTTCGGAATACCATAAAACTTGGTATGCACTTAAGGAAATAGCTAATCTTCAATCAGACCAGTTTATTTTATTTTTTTATATTTTTTATATATTTTTTATTGAATTCTAAACTTCACACATTCTAAGCCTTTTAAGGGTTTTCTAGGGTGTGTTAAGGGCTTAGATTGAAACTTAAAGAGTTTAAAAGGCAGTGGACTGCCTCGATAGACATAGTACAAAATATAGCAAAGGATACAAGCAATTTAGCATGCAATTCCACATGGATTTCATTTAATTAAACTTGTTGGACAGTTAGGCTTAAAAGGATAACTGACAAAAGAATTAAATCAAGATTACAAGCATTCAAATGAGAATTAAAGTCAATTACAATACATGAAACCTTGTATACAACTCATATACAACCATTACACACAAGTCAGCTATTTAACCAACACAAATCTAAAGCCTACAGTCCTCTGAACTTCAGATCAAATTATGTCTGGAACTGTACTCAGGAGCAGCAGCCCAACTGCTGAAATTCATTAACACTACAGCAGGACACAGCAACAAGGAAGTTGCTGGAAATCCAGCAGAACAAACAGATGCAACACAAACAACAGCAGTACTACAGAATCAACAACACTGCAAGCATGCCAGACTTGATTCCAGACGGCTTAACTGCTGCTGCAGTTAATCCAACTGGAAGAGAGCTAAGTCTGCAGCAGGGAAGAACCTCAATTCCAACTACCTAATAGCTTGAAACAGCCAATCAAATTCCAGATCAGACTCAAGACAACCTGATCAAGAATTTAAAGTGACTATTTCAGGAATTATTTAGCTGGGATTGATGGAAATGTAGCTGCAATTGCAGTAATTTGCTATAAGTCTAGGATTTAAAACAAAAACAGAAATCAACCTAAAGACAAAATCTGACAAGGGTATAAATTCTCATAAAAATCACTCAAGAATACAACTCAAACTCAAGATCCCTTGTCGATAAAATCTCATCAAATTAAAGCTGAAAGAGATCTGATCTAGCTCTTTCTAATGCTATAGACAGCATATAGAAGGAGTTAAATCAGTTAATTTAAAATATAAACTTAAATCCCAAATCTCTGAAACCTTAAGGAATATTGAGAACTCCTTAGGCTGAAAATCAGAATTGCTCTTCAAAATCAACTAAAAGATGCAAGGTAGAGTCTCAAATCAACAAAGTTGATTTTCATTGGCTCTACATTGCATTAAAGACATTCAAATCCTTACAAAAACTCAAATCAGATTATGGCTCATCTGAGGTGAATTTTGACTTCAGAATTGCCTCAGATTCCCAACCAAACAATGGATCCAATCAAAGATATCTCAGTTTGCTAGATCAAAACATTCAATGCCCAAAATGGATAAAAATCCTTGAAATCTGAATTCATAAAACATTTGGCAAACTGATTCAATTTTTAAACTCAGATCAGGGGCTTTTGTGACCAAATGGGATGAATGGGAAGCCCCTAAAATGGATTTCAACGCTAATTTCAGATCTGAGGTTGGAAACCATTCAGATCTGAAATTAGATCTAATGAATGGGTGCATTGCAAGAGAAAAATCGAGGAAATCATAAGCGATATGAGAAACACGTAGAGGAAGAAAATCAAGAACAGTGATTGGGGGAAATCATCCCCTCTGATCTAGAATGATCAGAGGAGGTGAGGGGGGGAAATTTAATTTAAATCTACTCCTAATGCTAAACTAACATGCACAGCAGATTAACACTAATTCTACATCTAATTCTATTGCTAATCTATCTAACTAACACTACAGCTAAACTACAAAACAGTAAAATTATTCTAAAAGGAAGAATGGGACCTATGGGTCTCCACCTAAAGGATGGAGAGGAAGAAGGGAAGGGGAGCTCCAGCGAATGAAAAGCTTGCTAGTGAAGCTTCTAGGTCGTCCTCAGGCATACGTCATCCTTAGCAACGAGGAGGAAAGGGATGTGAAGAACCACATCTCCGTCACAAATGCGGCGTTTGAAAGGGTTAAGGGAGCTGGAGAGGATGAAAGGACCACTCTCAAGGAAGTAGGAAAGGAGGCAATCCCTTACGCGTGCGACCACTGAGGTGCTTAAGTAGAGATCTCAATAACTCAGATCACCGCGTAGGTGAAGTTAGGCGACGAGGGCATCGGCGGCAAGGATGAGAGGAGAGAAGCGCGCGGGCTTCCAAGTTGAAATCAGACCGTAGGATGGGATCTGGGGGTTGGGGTGAGCATACGTGCCGCTTCGCACGAAGCTTCGAATCAAATCGAGCCACACATCGAACGAGCTGAGAGATCAATCGTCCAAATCACGCGAGTTCATCGCGTGAACAGTGTCAGGGCAAGAAGCAGCAGGCGTAGGAATTCTAATGGTGAAATTGCAGGGATACCCTTCAGCGAAAGGGTAGAAGATTTGCACAAGAGCCTGTAAGTGGAAGAAAGTAGTTACAAAGTGGTCCTTAAGGGCTTTCAAAGAGGTCCTTGTGGGTTACAAATAGGTCTGGAAAAGTTTTTTAATGAAGAAATGTGAAGCATAAAGGACCTAAATGTAAATTCTAAGTTTTAAGGCCTTAATGATGTCCAAATGCCTCAAGTTTTTATATGTGCTTAATTGGATTTTTAAGAAGTTAATTATACTTTTGATTTGAATTTTTAAACTTGCTTATGTGTTCAATTTACACTTGGATCATCATTTGACCTTTTTCTCAAGGATATCTCAATTTATGACCTAATTATGCAATCTTAACATAGAATTAATGCTTTAGGTATTTTTCTTTGATTCTCACACTTAACTCTTTTTATGTGTTAATTTGGTATTGTTTAACCCAATTTCTAGCTTAACTTTAGCTTTTTAACTATGATGAGTAGCTACTCATCACCATCGCATGTTTGTCAATGCACGGGTGGTCGTTCGATCGAACACACCCATACATTCATTGTTTATGGAGTTCTCGCACATATTCTCGAGAATCTCCCAAACTGTATCTTCATGTTGACCCATGATGTTTCCATCACAGGTTGCATTGATAAAAAGCCTGATATCCTCGCGGAGTCCCTAGTAAAAAGCCTAGACTTGTTCCCATTTAGGAACTTTGTGATGGAGGCATTTCCGCAGAGATCCAAAACACAGTCCTATGCCTCATGAAGTGGTTCTCCTGCATTCTGCGTAAAATGCATGATCTGGTGCCTCAAAGCATTCGTGCGACCAACTGGGAAGAATTTATTCTGGATTTCATATTA
This sequence comes from Thalassia testudinum, assembly GCA_037157565.1. Classification (NCBI taxonomy): domain Eukaryota; kingdom Viridiplantae; phylum Streptophyta; class Magnoliopsida; order Alismatales; family Hydrocharitaceae; genus Thalassia; species Thalassia testudinum. The sequence goes on from JAZHRO010000013.1 coordinate 22,872,780, forward strand.
AAGTTCTTCCCATGTGTTAATCATACGGGTCAGAGTCTGATATTGGTGGGCAGCCAGAAGGGGAATATCTTCATGAGTAGGATGTCATGATTCTGAACAGGAGGCCCGAAGGTCTGGGCCAGATGTTTCAGCTGCTTGATGTGCTGGAAGGGATCTTTGGAGTTTAAGCCGTAGAATTTGGGGATAGCATTAAACAGATTTAGCTTAAGTTCAACATCAGGCCCTCCAGCCAAGATCTGCACCCTGGGTTCGATCGCCACCGTAGCGAGATTGTAATGATCTCACATCTGAGGACGTTGCAGTGGGTTCATGAATGCCTGGAATAGATCGTTGAGGCACTGTAATTGATTCTGAAGATTGGGTTCTTCTTTTGGGATCTCCATGGATGCAGATGATGGAGATCTGGGCTCGGATATGGAAGAGTCAGAATAGATGCCAATCTAGTCGGTAGGTAGCACAAACAAATGGGTCGAGGGTTGGCCTCGACAAGAATGAATTGATAATGGAGGCCTCAAGGGTGGTCTTAAGGACCTCCTCCCGAACATGCACTATAGAGCTAGACGAGGGACATAATATGTGATGTACTCAATCAAGGCACCCAAAAATCTTTAGATGACTAAGGAGGTTTAAGGCGGATGATACCTCTAGATCAGAAAGTTGCTTACCTCAGAATTACTTGGGCAGCCAGGAAAGAAGGGTCCCGTAAAGACCCCTACATGGTAGAGCGTCTCCACAGGTTACAGGATTTCCCCCACCCTAGTACAGGTATCCTTAAGTTACAAGTATGAATTCTATATTCAAATGAGTACTGATACTGATGTCAAGTATCAGTATCCATAGGTTACAGTTTAGAACTTATGCCCAAATGAGTACTTGTCCAGTACTCACAGTGTATCGGTATTTGTGATAAGTACCGGTACTTATGGGGTATTGGTACATCTAGGAAGGGACTAACCTCAATGAGTACCGGTACTCATGAAGAGTACCTGCACTTGTTGAGTACTGGACACATTACCTGTAGCCTACCAGTACTGATACTAGTGACCGGTATCAGTACTTGTAAGCTATAGGTTCTGGTGACATGAAGTCCAGAACTTGACCTAGGACTCATATATACCGATATATACTCATAATGAGTACCGGTACATGCAAGTCCTAGTTTTGGATTTAAGATGACTTGGAGTTGATCTGTAGGCTGTATGTACCGGTACTCATGAAGAGTATCGGTACTAGCAATCTACAATATACTTAAGGGTTCAAATTGTAGCTTCCCTGCAGTTAATTAGTACCCGTACTCATCATGAGTACCGGTACATGTAAACTACAATCTCTTATAAGTAATGCCTGAGTATCGGTACTCATGAAATGGTACTGGCACTACCTGCAGTTACAAGGTGTGTTTTGGGTTTTCTGAGAATACCAAAAGTAAGATCTAAACATAGAATCATGCATATGATCTAATGATTCTATGACTGAGTAACAAGTCAATAAGTATATACATGTCCAAGCATGATTCATATAAACAAAATACAAACATGCATCTCTAATCTAGTCAGATTCTATTCAACATACATGAGTATAAAAGACATACTTGGGTTCATATTGATTATAGAAGAAGAGGCCACGAGTTAGGCACTTCCAAGAGTGTTCACACCTTCCTTAGATCGAGAGTAATCAGGAGATAACCTTCTCCTGTGATAGCAGCTACCCAGCCACCATTGCCACACTCACTCTCAGCACTCGAAGGGGAAGATGGAGCAATTGAGGTGAAAATCCCTTAAGGACCTAACCTCTCCATATTAGTAATTAGGCAAAACTAATTACTATCAGTGAATTACAAATCTACCCATCGAGAAATTATAATTGCAAAATCGGTCTCTGCACATACATAATTCAAATCACACTATCATTTTGCATTTTATGTCCATACCCTCATTAGAACCTAATTTGATCACTCAAGGTAATGGACATTATGTGATAGTACTGTATATGTTGATTGATTATTTGATTACATAACGCATATATTAGTCTATACGTTGGACTAAAATCTAACACACCCTTATCCACATCCCATTTCTCTCTCTAGATCCTAATCCTAATCTCATCACAATCCTACAAAAATCCCCATACTCCAACACCCTCCCCTCCACTTTCTTTTCCATCCATAACCACCCTATTCCACATTCCAAATCCAATGCAAAAATCCCCTCCACAATTACCACACCCCCTTTCCAAAAACCTCCTCTACATAATCCTAAATGCTCCCTCCATGCACGCACACAACACTCCTAATTTCTAAAATCTAAACATGCACCTCCCTCTCTCTCTTGTAATGTCCCTACTACGGAGGGGGTGAGATTTGCGTGATAAAAGAAAAAGTACGAAAATATAAATAATCTCACAACAAGCAATCAATCACAAATACACAATGCTTTTTAGGTGGAAACTCAAGCCTGGGTAAAAACCACCACCTAAGTCTCTTGACTTAGGATTTCCCAATCGATTGAGTCGATCAAATCCACTATTAAGTCACTTAAATGAGGGTGACTTAACATCTTATAACAATACTACTTTATACGAGGGTAGTGTACCTCAAACCCCTCCTCTTCATGAGGAGTATTTAGTCTCTCGATGGAGACGAAAATTCGCAATATGAATACCCAACCAAAGAACAATATAATAAAATCCTATAGAGCCACAAAGATTAAAACCTAGCTACTATAGGAGTTAGGAAACTTTCCTTTGGCGAAAGTGCATCAACGAATGATGCGGGTACGTGAACCACGCAACGGCACAACGACGCTCTCGTATTCGATGGCAGGAGAGTGGGTGCACGGGGAATGTGGTGCTCTCTAGTGTGGACTAGATGAACTTGGAGAGCAACAACACTTCTAAGTGATTCCTTGGTTTTCTTGGATATAAAGGATGTGGAAATTGATTCTCAAGGTGTGTCTTGGTGTGTCTCACAAAGGAGGGCTTCCCCCTCTATTTATAGATGGCCTAACAAGGCTTTGGAAGGCCTTTGAAGGTTCTATAGCTACTGGGAACAAACCCAAGGCAGATTAGGCCGGAACAAGGTCATTAATGATTTTGACAGGGTTATCAGACGTTTGGATCTAATATCTGACGTCTGGAAAATAAGTATAAGACATCTGATAATCAAATTAGACGTCTAATACTAGATGGGTTCCCTTACTGGTTTAGTCAGACCTAAACAGGGTTTTAGTGTAAGTGGGTCAAAAATAGGTTGGATGTCTGGCACTGTCTGGACTTATGGAAACCTAAATTACTGCGGGAATGGATTTCCCAAGCCATAAATGGCTAAATTACTGATGATAAGTGATTTTCACTTAATTAAGGGCTAACGTCCATTTATCAGACGTCTAAGGTCCTCTATGGACGTCTGAAAGAAGATTAAGGGTTAATCCTCAACGATTATATTTCTAAGCCATCATTCCACTAATTGGACGTATGGCAAGATCATCAGATGTCTACTAAGATGTCTGGACTAAGGGATGGTCGTCTGAAATCAACAGACAGAAGGTGTAGATTCCCTTGAGAGGGGGTGAGATATGCAGGATATAGAAAAAGTGCGGAAGTAAATAGTATCAATCTCACATAAATAGACAATCACACAAATGCACAGAGATTTTTAGGTGAAAACCCAAACTTGGGTAAAAACTACCACCTAAGCCTCTCGACTTAGGATTTTTCGATCGACCTAGTTGATCAAATCCACTATCCAAGTTACTTCAACGAGGATGACTTAACCTCTTACAACCATGCTACTATGTACAAGGGTAGCGTTCCTAAAACCCCTCATCTTCACAAGGAGTATTTAGTCTTGCGATGGAGACGGGAATTCGCAAAGCGAATGCCCAATCCAAATATGACAAACTACAATAGTCCTATAGAGCCATAAAGTATAAGGTGAACCTAGCTACTATAGGTAAATGATACTTCCCTTTGGTGGAAGTGCATCGGCTTGACGTGAATGCGTGAACCACGTGATGACACAACGTCGCTCTCGGAATCATAGGCGGGAGAGTAGGTGCGCAGCTGGGATGGTGCTCTCTAGATGTAGAACTAAAGCTTGGAGAGCAAGATCACCTCTAATGATCAATTGCACATAATATGATGTGGAAATGTTGTTCAAGGTGTGTCTTTACAAAGGAGGGCTTCCCCTCTATTTATAGATGGCCTAGGAAGGATTCCATAGCCGTTGAGTGCAAACCCAAGGTAAATTAAGTCGCAATCAGAGTCATTAATGATTCTGACAGGGTCATCAGATGTCTGGGAAAAGCGTAGGCATCTGGAAACTACTTTTAAGACATCTGGAAATAACATCAGACATTTAATCTTAGATGGGTTTCCTTATTGACTTTAATCAGATTGATGATAACGTCATCATCAGTCATATCTAGCTTTAATTAGTCATAATCAATTTATAAATGCTCCTATATAACCGCCAAAGTGCCATAATTCACTGCATATTCATTCTAAGAGAAACATTAAAATAGGGGTAAAACTACAGTTTTAACAGAATATCCTAAATGCATAATAATCATGGGGTTTCCCAAGGGTTAAATAAAGATCAAATGATCATAAATGTCTAATAAGTGGGTTCATGTAGATAAAAAAGGGTTTTCACGTGTTTCAAGAATTAATGGACATCTGAAATCCTAAAAACAGACCCGCTTAATTACCTGAGGTTCTGGTCAGGATAAAATTCATCTAAACCTTTTTAAAATGATGGAAAAATATTTCCTAAGGTTTGGTACCTTTGATTTGATTGTTAGAATCCATTTTAACCTAAAACAAAGTCTCAGTTGGACAATTGCCCTAATTTGGGTTTCTGTCAAAATTACCCAGTCAAACTTGGTCAAAACCTAAATATGACTTCACCATCATATTCTTTGGGTCCAAAATAGATTTGTACCAAAATTTGGGCCCAATCAGAGATCATCTTAACTTAATTTACATTCTAGTCTAGACTGACTCTTTTCCTGACACACACACCTAGCTTTTGAAATTCATTGCAAACAGGACCCTACTTTTGTCATCATCTTCACAATTAGGTCCCTCCTCCATTAACACGAAGAAACTCCCACTCTGGTGACCTTCAATAAGAGATTTCTCTCCAATTCCGTGACTAAACCCTTCCAAAATTGGAAGGAGAACTCCTGAGACAATCTCCCATTTGAGCCATTCATTGGGCTCTGATTCCTACTCAAATCCTCATGCGAATTGTTTAAAGGATTAGGGTCCTTTGTGTGCAAGATTCACGTGCTTCCAAGCTTGGAATGCCTTCCTAAGCCCTATAAAAGGACCCATGTCGCATCACCGATCCCCTTAGCTTGGTTTGGAGGCCGGATACCCCATCTTCCCTTCTCCCCGACCTCCATCTCCACCAACTTCGATGAGCTCCTCTGCCCACCTTCCTCGTCCGCCGTCACAGACAATAGCCGGTGGATTCCTCATCCCTACATTCTTCTGCGTCTCGCAATACTGGCAAATGCTTCCTACCTCGTCTTCCTCGTCACTCCTTCACCACCGGAGGCTTCACCTTCCACGGCGCCAACCATACTATAACCGACGCCATCCTCCCCTTTCGTCCAGTTAGATTAGGTTAGTTAGGTTCCTTTAGAGCCTTAGGTTAGTTTTCCCTATCTAAAAACCAAAAAAAAAACCCTCGTTGCTGATGTTTGCCATCGTCTTCCTCCGCTCCGGCCACCTCTCCGGCAAGGTCATCCGCATGCTACACCCATCCACCCATCTCGCCAACACCTCCACAACCTTCGCTCACTCACGCCCATCAAAACCCCTCTACTTATTTGCCACTCCACCTACTCAAACCCCTTGTCGACCAACCCATCATCCGCACGCCGTTTTCGCCTCCGGCCGACCACCTTACACCCTAATTCTTCACGCAACAACCACCATCGCACTCCACACCCTCCAGCGATGATCATGAACTGTTTTAATGTGTCCAAGAGGCCTTATTCTTGATTTTCAGGTTCCACCATCGCTCCACCACTGCGCCATTATTGTCGACGTTATTCTTCGTGTTCTCAGCCACATGAGCCCAAGGTGCTAACTCCAGGACATGTGGAATAGCCTCAAGTACCCTCCCAAGTCCTTGATTGAGGAAGTAAACCTTGGTGGCTGCCTTGATTGGGAGAGCATCACTTGCAGGTGCATGTAGTCAAAAAGGCTGTGGGATTAGTCTCACATTGTGGGATTCCAACGCAACCTCTGCGCATAAGTTGATTTTGTTATAGCGCCTTACTACCTCAGACACTCAAGGGTGAGGTCCCATTCACACCCGCACACCCAACTCGCCTAAACCTATGCACTCCTTGGCTGCGACCCCACGCACGTAGCCCTGGACCCGGTTACGCATTACCAAATACCCGGTTAAGCCCAAATACCTAAGAGAGGAAAGTAGGAAGGAAAGACATAAAGAGAGAGAGCCGGGGAGGGAGGGTTTTGCTCTCTGAGGATCTTCTCCAGGTGCATGCCTTGTGCTGAAGAGCCTCACCCTTAGGCTTTGTGAAGGCTGAGAAGAAGAAGAGAAGGGTCGTGCCAGAGAAGAGAAAGGAAAGAAAGAAACGAGAAGAGAGCAGAAGAAACAAAGAAGAAAAGCACTGTAGCAGGCGACATTTTGAGTCATTTGACTTGATATCCAGACGTTTGGTCATTGTTCATTTATTTCATATTTATTAAGTAATTGATAGACATGTGCTTAGATTAATAATAAGTGATCTAAATCACCATTATTTTATCTTAGTTATTTTTTTATCATAGTTAACTCTTGGAATACCCATGTTCTTATTGAATATCAATTTTGAGTAGAGATTGTTTATTGAATATCATGATCATTGTGCTCATTTATATTTTAATTGAAGATTAGCATGTGAATTCCTATTTGCACCCTATATTCAACCTCAGATTTCATTTCTAGATATTCAAGTTATAAATATTATTTGTTAAGAGATCGATTGAGGATTGTTCACTACAACGATGATAACTTTAATCTTAATCCTCTCTAAATCCCTTTAACACATATTTAAACAGGGTTCTAGTTTAAGTTGGTCGAACAACAGTCTGGACGTCTGACATTAGGTCTGGATATCTGTAACAACCCGATTCCCGAATCCCTACGAGACACGAGAATCGGACCGACTCGACTAATCCCAAGACCTAGTCGTCCAATGGGGAAGTAACTAAAAGAGCAGTAAAATAAACCACATTCAGCATGAATATAACTAGCAGTAACAAAGTACAGTAGTAAGAAAAGGAAATACTACAGTATACACCACCACAGCAGAAGGGAAATAAACATGTACATAACATAAAGTTTCGACAAAGAAAGTACAGAGAGTAACAAAGAAACTACTCACTACAGTGGAAGAAAAGTACAAAAAGTACTACAGGTAACAGGGGCGTGGTCAGCAATCCTGCGCGCCTCTGCAACACCCAAGACTGCAACGGAACGGGGTCCTAACACAAGGATCAATCACAAGGAGTTTCTCAGAATGGTATACAATTACTGTAAACGGGTAGAGGAATTTATTCTGGAAAGAATGCAACTCGAAACACGGAAAACGAACTTCGAACGGGTCAAAAACGACGAAATTGTCCAAAATCAGATGTCTGGAAGAGGTTCCAGACGTCTTAAAAGGTTGATCGATCGTACCTCAGTTCTGCGTAGTCCTTCAGACGTCCAGAAGCCCACTGGAACGTCTGACCATGGTTTCCAAACGTCCGATTGTCACCCCGAACGTCTGGAAGTCCTCCCCGTCGTCTGGCACTGCGGCCAAACGTCTGATCCGCGTGGGATGGCGAGCCCTCGCGCCCTCCCGAGTAGAACCTGCGCACACACACCTGTTCTCAGCACGACGAAGCACAGACGAAGACGTGGCAGACGGCTGCATGGTCGTACAAGCAAAAAAGGGAGAAGATGAAATATCTTACCTGTCAGACGTCTTGACGGCCCTCCAGACGTCTTGAACGTCGTCTGGACGTAAGTCCAAACGTCTGATTCTGGAAAATTTTCCAGAACCAGAACCCGATTCGCTCTCCGCCCGCGACGCACGACCGCACTGCGCCCCGTCCGCTTGCTGCCCGAGCTACAGCAGCTCCCTCCGCGACACCCCACACCCGCCGCTCCCCCACCGGTCGGCTCTAGCTGCCCCGGCAAGCTCGAACCCTCGCGGTCGAGCTTCTTCCTTCCGCTCGCAGCCCTCCTTCTCGCACGCGCCGCGCACGGCCGCTGCTGCTGCCGCTCGCTCGCGCTCTCGCACTGGCAGGGAGAAGGAGAAGGAAAAGGCGGAGGAGATAGGGGTGAGGGAGAGGTCGAGGGTGTTTTATAAGGCCACGTGGGGAGAGAGAGAAAAGGGCGGCGCGTCTGTAGGAAGAGAGAGGGAAAGAAGAACGAAAGCGGCGGGTGCAGTCTGTGCGTGCATGCGCGCAGATGCAACCCCGTACGCCGAAAAAATTTATTACCAGACGTCTGGAAAGCGTTCCAGACATCTTGACAGACGTCTGGAAAGTGTTCCAGATGTCTGGGCCACTTCCCAGACGTCTTAAAAACCCGTCTGATGTCACGTTCATCACAATATTTATAAACCTAATTAACTACGGGGATAGATTTCCCAAAGCACGAACGGCTATTAGATCTGTGCAAAGTGATTTTGGCTCAATCGAGGCTAACGTCTATATATCAGACATCTGAGGTCCTCTATAGATGTCTGATAAAAGATCATGGGTCGTTCTTCAACGATCAAATTTCTAAGCCAACATTCCACTAATTGGACGTCTAGCAAGGTCATTAGATGTCTTCTAAGACGTCTGGACTAGGGGCTGGACGTCTGAAAGTGGCAGACAGAAGGTGGTTCTCTAGCCTAAGTGTTTGGACGTCTGATGCAACATTCAAACGTCTTAAAGTCCATGATGAGACGTCTAATTTTAGGATTATACATCAAATCAAGCTGTCTAAAGCCAAACTTGAATTTCTAAGTTCTCTAAGAGTTATCTAAGTGTCTTAGGATTTAGAAGGTGTTCGTAGGACTATAGTTTAGTTACTTTTAGGCTCTTTAACATATGATTTAAGAAATAAAAAATAAAGAATAACAAAAATAGATTACATGAATAAAATAATCTTATATCCTATTCTTCATCTCCTTTCTTCAAGCTCTCGCTCCGAGCAAAGGCTCCTTCTCTTCCGTCAAGCTCCTCCAATCTGCCATGGATGTGAGCTTGAGCTCCGTCTTTCACACTTGTAACAATTTGCATTTTCCTGAAATCTAAAACTTAATGCAAAAGTTAAATAACAAGTGTTTTGTTATCATCAAAATTAACGATCGTAGTGCTCTTGCACCAACAGAAGTCACTAAGTCCAGCCTAAATGTTTGGACGTCTGATATAACATTCAGATGTCTTAAAGTCTAAGATCAGACGTCTGATTTTCAGATTGGACGTCTGATCAGGCTGTCTGAATCCTATATTGGTTTTCTAAGTTCACTAAGAGTTGTCTAAATGTCCTAGGGTTTAGTGTTCCTAGGACTACTGTATTGTTACTTTGAGACTCTTTAACATATTATCTAGACAAATAAAAGAGCAAGGAACAAAAACAACAATTATAGAGTACAAGACAAAAAGCATCTATCCTATTCTTCTGTCTTCTAGCTCTCGCTCGAAGCGAAGCTCCTCCTCCAATGAGCTCCTCCAATCAACCATGGACGCAACCTCTTTACACTTCACCTTCAAACTTGTATCCATTTGCAAATAACCAGAAATCTTAGACTTCAAATGCAAATGTTAAATACAATTGTTTTGTTATCATCAAAATTACCAATCGTGGTGCCCTTGCACCAACATCTCTTACTCTTTATTTTTCATCACACGTGCTCTTCCTATCCTAAAGACAACAGTGGTCGTCCAACTTTTTTTCTTAGGCTATTTATTTCAAGACCCTACGACCCTTGTCCTTTCTTTTCCAAAAAATGCATAGGTAAGTCCTAAATTCGAAAATCCCATGTAACGTTTGCAATCCCTCTCTCTCTATTTAAGACATCATGCCCCACTCTTTTTCTCATATCGATCTTACACCACCCCCCACTCTTTCTCCCTCACATCATGACAACAACCTCGCTCCCTCTCTTCTCTCTCCCTCGTGTTCTCTCTTCTCCTTCTCATGCAAATCGCAAAACACCTCCTGCTTTCTCTCGTTCTCTCTCTTCCCATCTCTCTCAAGACGTGTGGCCTCCTCTCAAATCTCTTGATCACACAACGTACAGAACCATACCCTCTTTCTCATTTCCCTCTCCCTGATATGTTCATCACACATCCCCGTGCCCCGCTCCCTCTATTCTCTCTCTTTCCCCTGACACCCTCTTTCTTGCTCCCTCTCTCCCATTGCACGAACTCCCTCTCCTCTCTATTTTCTCCCGTGACATGCCCCTCCAACCTTTCCCTATGACTCTCTTCCTTTCCCCATGATGAAGTAGTGACCACACTTTCTCTCTCTCTAGATCGTGCGGCTCTTCGTCCTCCCAACTTGCGAGCGTGTGTGACCTCCCTCTCTCTCTCTCTCTTGCGACTGTCCTCCCTCTAGCTCTCTCCTCTCTGAACCCAACAAGGTCCTCCTCTCTTCACCTTCTCTTCTTCCTTTTCTTCTTCTTCTACTCCACGTCCTCCTCTCTTCCTCCTTATTCATGTTCTCTTCTCCTTCTCCTTCCCCTTCCCCTTCTTCTCTTCCTCTTCTTCTCTCGTCAACACCCTCTTTCTTCTTCTCTCTTCCCCACACGTTCTTTCTCTCTTCCTCTCCCTCTTTACATGCCTATCACCACCTTCTCTTCTTCTTCTTCTTTGTCCTCCCTAACATCCTTCTCCTTCTCTCTTCTCCTCTCTCTCTACACGGCCTTCTTCTTCTCCCCTCTCTTTCTACACGCCCACCACCATCATCACCACGTTCACCTCTCCTTCCAACCACCAAGTGCGCCCTTATCTCCCTCGCCATCTTCGTATCCTTTCCGACATCTTCTTGGTGGCTTCTTCCATCTTTAATGTCCTCTCGACTCTTCTCATCTTCGACATCTTCTTAACGGTTCTCGACCCTTGTCACGACATCTCGTGGTGAGAACTCTTCTCATTGGTTCCCCACACTCTTCCTGCACGTCTCTGCATCTCTCCGCGGCTTCTTTGACCTCTCCCCTCCGCGTGTGTTTCATCGATGAGAATTGATGGCTTTCTCCACCCCTGTCATGACCTCACTGACCTTCCTAAGCTTCTTCATCCTCTTCTCCCTCTTCTTGTTATTCTTTGTTTTTATCTATTTTTCATATTTTCGTGAACTCTTAATTGATAATAAAAGTTCTATTTTTTATTACCGTGTTCTCTTCGTATTTGCCTTTGTGATTGTTTCATTTATTTGCTTTCAATATACAAATAAATCTCAAAAAAATATTAGTTGGCTCAGTTAGGTTGAGAAATACTTAGGCATCATTGCCTTCCTATGAGATGACCCGTACTGTTGATATTACATTTGTATTTTTAGGTGATGATTTTATAAATTATGAACGATGTATTTTTATAACTACAATGACACATTTATCCTTTACGTGATTTCATGATCAAGTTGCTTCTTTTGGAAGCATATATTAAAAAAATGATAAAAAAGGAGGAAGAAGAACAAAAAAGGAAGGAGACTCACTCTTAAGGTCTCTACATGAGAGAAACCCATTCACGATCTCCAAAGAAGAGGCACACTTCAAGCTTTTGTGTGGGAGAGGCCCACTCTTAAGACTCCCACATAAGAGAAACTCAGTCGAGGTCTCCAAGGAAGAGGCACACTTCGAGTTTCCATGTAGGAGAGACCCACTTCAGAGATCTCCCATTCTACCTCGGTTGCTACTTCTACTATAGCCACCTTCTACTCCAACCTATTGCCTATTTCTACTCCTCTAGTTTACTGCCTGGTCCTTTGGATGTCTACATTAGAGATGAGTTCACTTGTGTAACCAATTGGGCATTATACACTCCAACTTGGAGGGGAGTGTTGGAGAATAAATTAGTTAAATATTTTAGGGTTAAATTAGTTAGGATTGCATGTCATACTATTTTTAGTCTTTCTTATTTTTGGTGAGTTACTATGTTTTATCGTATTTCCTTATATGCTTAAGCCCTCTCTCTATATAAAGAGGACTGAGGCTTTCTTAATAGAATAACCAAAATCAAGTTGATCTTTTTGAATATGGTATCAAAGCGGGTTTGATTCCATTTGAGAGAAAAGAAAAACACCACCGAAAACCCTAAAAAAAGGCCACCGGTGAGCCTCTTGTGGCCATCCTCTCTGAGCAACCCCTCTAAGGCTCCACATCTCCTCTCATCTCTCGATTAAGGTCGAGATCAACCTCTTTCTCGTGCTGCTGCACTCTAGGCAGCAACCTAGAAGCCTTACTGGACTTGCCTCTAGCAACTAGGGTTTCGGAGAACCTCCTACGCTGCATTGCCAAGCCCTATGGGGCAATCCAGTGGCCATGCAACATCACCTCTTTCTCTATTGCCCTACCTACAATATCCTCTTCAATTTGCAGTGCCACCAAGGAGGTTAGATCCTCCCTCAAGGGTTGCAGTATAGTGTCGCCTCTCGTTGTTGACCACCATGTTGACGCCAGCTAACCACTATGACACAACAAGTAGGCACACACACACTCCTCACTCTCATCAGATGCTTATTGGGTTCCTGTTAAGGTTTCAATGAAACCCAACATGGTCTTATTTAGATGATTTTACTTTTACCCTTTATTTCTTGTTACATGTTGTTGGGTTGCTTCTTTTGGAAGCATATATAAAAAAATAAAAATGATAAAAAAAAGGAGGAAGAAGAAGAAGGGGAAAAGGGAAGGAGACTCACTCTTGAGGTCCCCCCCATAAGAGAAGCACATTAACGATCTCCAGAGAAAAGGCACACTTCGAGCTTACGTGTAGGAGGCCCACCTCGAGGTCCCTAAATAAGAGAAACTTACTCGAGGTCTCCAAGGAAGAGGCACATTTCAAGTTTTTGTATGGGAGAGACCCACTTCAGAGATCTCTCGTTCTACTATAATTGTTACTTTTGCTACAACCACCTTCTACCCCTCCAACCTACTACCTACCCATGCTCCTTTAATATATTACTTGCTCCTTTGGATGTCTAAATTAGGGGGAGTTCACATGTGTAACAAGTTGGGCATTGCATGCACTAACTTGAGGGGGAAGTGTTAACAAATAAATTAGTTAAATATTTTAGGGTTAAATTAATTAGGATTGTGTGTTCTACTAGTTTTAGTCTTTCTTGTTTTTATAAGTTATTGTGTTTTATGGTGTTTTCTATATACCTAATCTATTTTTCTCTATGTAAAGAGGGCTAAGACTTTTTTAATAGAATAAACAAAATAAGGTTGATATTTTAATATTTTTCAACCGTTCTAATTTCTCGAATTTTGATTTTTGAATTTTCAAATATCAATTCGGAGAAAATTTTAAACGATCTATTTTCATGCTTCCACAAAGTCGTTGAGGACTGGAGATTGAACAATTCAGACCTCCTCCAGCACACTCTGAACAAACATGATGCAAAAAATCAATTTCATAACAATGGAAAAAAACATATAATGTGTTGATGTTGATTGCAAGAATATTTCTCTTCACTAGATAAATAAATGCATATTACAATTTCTATTCCTAAAATATTTTAATTAGATAGACTTCTATTTTACTTTAGCATAAACTTAAATTAGAAAATATTTTTAATTTTTCAACTATCAATATTTCTCCATTTACTCCATCAGAATGGCTACAACTCTACTTTTCACGTGACAAAGCTAGCCAGGTCTATTGTCCATTACTTGCTTGCAACCTTCTAACATGTTGCATTAAGTAAGTCTCTATAAACATGTCATGGTCAATTTTGTTCGAATATATCCTAATTATATACATATATACATAATATATACCGATGATGAAGGAAGCTTTCCTTAAGGAGGAGAATAAGTAAATGAGAGAGAGACAAGAGTTATTTAATGAATTTATGACTCAAATAACTTATTTTAATCAAACTTACTCGAATACACATATATCCTCAAATAAAAAATCTAATCTTGTGAATTGAAAGTTTATTGATTAAATAGATTACATTAATGAAATTTTCATACAAAATGGGAATGATTTTGATGATCACCTTAATAAAAAAGTTAAAAAAATATCACTTTACATGTTAGAAGTTAGCATTGTAACTGACAAGTATATTTTATAAATTAAAAATCACATTTTACAAAATGCATAAAGACTTTCTAAAATACATAGTAATTTTGTACAATATATAATAGCATTTTGTTATTTAAGTTAGGCTCATTAAATAATTTTCCTTATGTATATACATATACATGTATGCATTTATGTATGTATGTATGCACCAACTAGAATAAAAAATTACTGTAAGAAAATGATATGGAAAGAAGAAGATTGGTGTGCACAAAGCCATTGAAGATTTTCTAACACACCTTCCTCTCCTTCTTGCTATCGCCCATCTATGTTGTTTCTTGCACTACAACATCATCTTCTTGCTAGAATGATTATCATAGCAAAGGTGATAACTAATCCATTGGATATCTTGGGTTGGTGAAAGACTATTTCTAAGATCCTTGTCCTTACAAAACCATACAAACTAAAAGCAATATCTAATAGATAGCTCTAATCCTAAATAACTTTGTTTAATGAAGACTGTAAGCTACAAAATCCACTTTATTCATATGCAATGATACCAAACATATAATAAAAATATTATTTTCTTATAAATGAACATAGATCTTTCACCTCATTGTTTTAAACATTTTAATACATAGAGCATATAGCATCCTCAAATTTATATTAATTTTTAAAAACAAATGATGTTATTGAAAATGATATTACAATTTTCATTGAGATAGATGAAGTATTCTAAATTATAAGTAAATAAATAAAAGAACAACGAATGCTTGTCTAAATATCATTTATAGGGCAAACATTAAAAGTATCCCATTATAAACTTGCATACATGTTATTTTTGGTAAGGTTGTTACTATTGATTTATTTTATAGACCTATTGCTTTTGACACAAGACAAATTACTACGAAGAGTTTGAGAGGATTTTTATGCACCTCAATAATTTTGTACATGGTGTAAGCTTTTTTCAATCTTTATTATAAAGAACTAACCTATATCGGTTGCCTTCATACATTCAAAGCAACAGAGATGCCCAATGTCTCAATACATTGTTAGGTAGTGCCCACATATTTCTTAGCTCTTTATGAAATCATTTCATGAAAACTAGAGTTAATGAAGCAACTTTTCATCTTGTGGTAATTAATACAAAGCTCCAGCTGCTTTCTTATCCTCTCAATAAATCTTAGAGAATGAATGATTTTAAGAAAATAATAAGTTCTATAAAAAGCTAACTTATGACAAAGGCCTATATCTTGAATTGAACAACTACGAAAAAAGATAATCTACTTATTTGCAAAATAATTATACAAACATCTTCTCTTCATACCTTTTACCATTTCTTCCTCTCTTTTTGGCAAGGGCTTTTTCATGAAGTCAACACTATTTTCATGAAGGTGATGGCAATGTTGATTTCTCCTTTTCTGATGATATCTGAAGAACAATACCGATGAAACTTAACTTAGTTTTTGTTATGCAGTGACCTTCTCATGTTTACCATTGATGTTTTCAAATATATGTGTAGATGTATGCTTCATTCATATAAAATATACATCTTAAGCTATATGGTAATCATATATTATTTATTTAAAGCATATGTCTGCATAAAATATAGTTTCATAACTTAATTTCAATGTATTTAGTATCATAAATACTAATTTGCTACCAGGATCAATTCTTTCAATATTTAGAATGCACATTATATGCCATAACCATTCATATTAGGCAATGCAACAACTAGGTACTACGCTGGTTATCTTATAAATGCTATTATAAACTTATAAAATTACATAATTACCATTATACCTCTAGTGTTTACACAATTGCCACGGTATGATTACTTTTACAAAAATATTATTTTGATTAGATTCCAGATTATCTATTGTTTTTAATTAAAAATATTAATAAATGGTTATTTTTACCTTTGAAGTATATTTTAAATATAAAAAATGTAATCATGATACTGTCCATTTTATTACCTCTTTTACCCCCACCTAATTACTCTTCTCATTTTACTTACTTCAATTCAGTATTATAGGATTGAATACTTTGATAAATTTAACATCTAACATCATCAAAAAAAAATCTTTTACCACCTTTTTACCTTCTTCAATCTCTTTACCTTTTTTACCAATTTAAATACGATTAAAATCAAACTTTATTATTATAAAAGTAAGACGTCTTACTACTATGACATCGGTAAATATAAAATTTGTATCGATTTTTACAAAATATAAAAAATTATTGATGACACTTACGGAATATTTAAAAGATAGGGAGAGAAAAACCTTGGGTAAGACATGGTTCTGCATTCATCCAAACGAACAACTCACTTTTGAAACCCTTCCTCTTCTTTTTATCTCTCCCTCGAGGTCTGCCACTTCCGTCTTCGGTTAAACCCACCACCATCATACAAATTAATTATTTTTATGCTTCGAGAATATGGGAAACCCTCGACCCTGAAGGAGCCCTCGAGCGACCACGATGCGCGGCGCCCACCGGCACGATTGCTCCAGTGAGTAGACCTTTCCTTCGTTTCCCTGTCTGTGGTTGTTGATTCGTCCTTACATGACCTGTCGGGTTGGATGATCGGTGGGGACAAGTGGGGGAGGGGAGGAGGGGGATTTGCGGGGGTGGATTTGTGGGGTTTCGATGAGGAGGAGGGCGTCGGGGAGCTGAAGAAGTCGACCTTCTGTAGTTTTGATGGTTCGTTCAGCTGAAAGTTCTGTTTTTCTCCGTGTGGCTGTGATGGGAACATCGAATGGAGCGATTTCGATGCGAGTTTGGGGGATTCGATGATGGTATTAGCCGTCGGTTTCTGCGAACATCTGATTCCTTTTCGTTTTTTGCGTCTTCTGTAGATGATAGTTTGGCCTTTTGTTGCTGGAAAATTGTTGCTAGCTGATCGTATTGCTTGAAAAGCTCGCTCAGCTGATTATCTTCTGCCTATAGAGTTGGTGTTTCGGTCTGCATTCTTCTGCCCATAATGCTGAACCTTTTTGTTTTTTTGTTAAATTTGATGCTGTTGAAAACACTCTCGGTTTGGTTTTGTCGAGTGCTGACTCTC
This sequence comes from Thalassia testudinum, assembly GCA_037157565.1. NCBI lineage: Eukaryota > Viridiplantae > Streptophyta > Magnoliopsida > Alismatales > Hydrocharitaceae > Thalassia > Thalassia testudinum. The sequence continues at coordinate 22,890,091 of JAZHRO010000013.1, forward strand.
TGTAGCTTGTGATTGAGGTTTGTCATTCTGATTTGCTGTTTTTGTTGGGGCAACCGGGTTCTCTATCTATGGTATCCTTTGAATTCCTTTTGCTGCCAATGGTTGTTGGTGTCCTTGTTCTAATCATGGCCACTAGTTCATTGTTGTAGAGCTGCAAAAGTAGAGATCTATTTCTTTCATATGAGTGGATGGTCATGTTATACGAATTGGGCGGCGAGATCAAGCTTTGTAGGGTAATGCTGTGTGTCCATCGTGTATGGGCTTGCTTGGATCAGGCATGTTGAGCAGGGAGGTAGACAAAGATGATTGTGAGGGATGAAGGTAGAAGGAAGGAAGAGGAAGATGGGACGGCAATTCTATTGTTTAACATTTGTTTGTGTTGTTTGACTTCAATTTTATATCTCAATGCAATGGGAGAACATGCTAGCAACGATTTAAAATTTTCCATGTTTTGGTAGAAGCAAAAAACTGTTGGATGCTTAAATTCCTTGGGCTGAACTCTCTATGCAATCTAGCAGTAGGACATTAAGAGCAAACCCCTTGGGTATCTTAGCTGACCAATGACTAATGGATAGACTTCTTTTGCCAATGTTTAACTCGGGAAATGATTCACAAATCACAACTATCTTTATGGTTTGTCCACCTAGCCCAATTTAGACTAGTGGTCAGACTTGATTGGATGGTCAAGCCCTTGAGTTAGGTAGGCTATAAGAAGGTATGTTTTTGATAGCCCTTCAGTGGGTGCTTAAGCACTCAACCATCCATGTGACTTTCAGCATTGCAGATCGAGTGAATAGATAGAGCTTTTAGTGACAATGGTCCATTACTTACATCCTCCTAATATGCGATTGTTCTGAATGGTTGGTTCAATTTTCATGTTATTATATTGATGCTTTTTAACTGATTGATGGAGGATCACTGGTTCTGAGTGACCCTCCTTTTACTTGCTCAAAAGAAAAAAAAATCATGTTGTTGTACATGGCCTATTTGCAATCATCAATGCAGTCAATTACATCCTTGATGGTTACAATTAACCATGATATGATGTTTAAGGGAAGGTATCCCTATGCCATTACTCCATGATTAATCCCACGACTAAAACAAGTTTCATGTCATAATTATCAAATCATCGGAGGCAACATGGATGGGATGTGATCATGGAAGATAAGATTAGTGGTAATTAAGGACAATCATTTAGGATTAGTGACAAATGTTTTTACTATTATGATGTAGAAAAGGTATTAATCAAGCCTCCCGTAATGGACATATGGTATGACTACTTCAAGGCATGGCAAGCTTGCATCCGTTCATGAATACTGGAACATGGAGACATTAAACCCCCTAGACATAATGCCAGTTACAACATGAAGTTGGTGGATTCTTATGTTTGCGTGCTTCCTTGCTCTCTCATTTCCACCAAATATTTACTTCACTCCTTTGGGTTTTGCAAACCAATCGAGTAGTAGAGCATGGGGCTTTGGATGATTGTTGCTAATGTTCTCTTTCTCTACTTTGTGATGTAGATGCTCCCCACCCCCCCCCCCCCCCCCCCCCCCATTCCACCGTTAGCTGAGCTTGTTATTTTCAATTCACGAGGGCATGGGTTGTGAATGTCAAGAGTGAGGAGTTAGAAGCCTTCGTTTGAAGTGAATATAGACTTGGGGGGAAAATTACAAATTTCTACTTAAAGAATAAGAAGATAAGATAGAACATGAAATAAAAAGATATATCTATTTAATGGCCGTATTAAGTTATATATCCATCACACAGATCCAGTTATTTTTTTTAAAAGAGATATGGATAATCACCTAAATTTCATTAATTTAAAACAGGCCAAGATGCACTCTTGGTTAAAGCTTTACAAACAATTCTCCCAAGAATACATCAAAGAAGAAATACAAGCAACGAAATTCTTAAAGTAAGGATGTTGTCCCCTGAAGATAGTTGCATTCCTGCTAATCCAAATCCCCCACAAAATAGCCAAAACTTTCACTTTGTCCTTCTTGGTCTGAAATGAATTAAGCCCCACATGCCGTCCACCTCTCCTATAGGAACTCCAGAACTCACCTAGGCTAGCATGTGAAATCCAACTAAAATGAAAATGGTTCCAAAGGAGAAGCAAAGAAAAGATGGTTAACATCCTCATCATCCCTGCTACAAAGTGAATATTGCCAATCATCGTCTGGCACCCATCTCTCTCTCCACACCTTCGTCACCAGTTGCCCCCTTCTAAGCAACCAAGCGAAGATTTTGATCTTTAGAGGGCACGCTACTTCCCAAATTTGCCTACAATCGCTGACAAGGTCAATGTCCACCAGCGATCTCAACACTGGAAGCTTTCTATAGGCTTCTCGTATGGAAAAATCACCCTCATCCCACACAAAAGAATTTACACCTCCTATCTACTAGTCCTCTACCTCTTGGAGCAAGGATTGAAGCTCCAAAATTCTTTGATTTGATAAACTTCCATTGAAAGAAGGGCACCAAGACATATCCCAACAACTACCAATTGACACCACCCTATCAGGGCCAACGCAAAGAGTCGAGGAAACCGATCCTTTTAATCTTCCTTCACCTATCCAATCATCTAACCAAAATCTTAAAGATATCCCTCGCACCAACATACGATGAAAAGAAATGTCGAACCTTGGTAGCTATCAAAGACAAGCCCCTAATGAAATGCGAATATCCCTGCAATGGGACCACCAACCAATCTCAATTTAATCTCGCCCCATATGACACCTCAATGACTTGTCCCAAAAGGTCTTGTTTGTGACTTAAAATTTTGTTTATCCATTTTGTAAGAAGACTATCATTCATTGATGCTAAATTCCTGACTCCCAATTCTTCCTCTTTCATAGGCCTACAAACCTCCTCCCATACCACCAACCTCGCACTTGGCCTCATAGTGCTGTAGTTCGTCTGGAAAAAATCTTCATCAGCCTAGATAACTTCCTTTCAACTTTCTGGGGAAGCTTAGACATAAATAAAGTATGAAGGTAAAGATGCAAGCATTGCCTTTAGTAGCACCAACTTGCCTCCTCTGGATAGTATGTTCGAAGCCCACCCTACTAACCTCCTTTCCATCCTCTCAATGAGAGGTATCCACTCCTATGCAGAGATTTGCTTATAAGACAATGGGAGACCAAGATAAGAAATTGGTAGCAAACCTTCCGCAATACAAAGCACAACCCCACAACCAGTAGCCTCCTTATTTAACAAATGCATAGGGACAAAAGTTGATTTCAAAAAATTAATATGCAATTCTAACACCTTACCAAAAGTCTCCAATAGCAATCGCAACCTCCTGGTAGCTGGCTCAGAACCCTCCACAAAGAAGAGCGTATCATCCGCATACTGTAGAATCGAAATTGTTGCCCTACTCTCCATTAGTAAAACCAGCAAACAAATTTCTAATGCAAGCCTCAGCAGTGGACCTCACTAATGCGTCTGCCGCAAGAACAAAGAGCATTGGTGATAACAGACATATCTATCGTCCCCTCTTCTGGGTTGGATCCATCCCCCAGTTGGATTTCCATTAACCAAAATAGAAAAGGATGTCGTTGTTACAATAGTGCTTCATCCACTCCATCTCGACGGAAAACCTTACTTCACTAGGGATGCCCATAAAAAGAGCACTGAACAAAGTCATATGCTTTGCTGAAATCCACATTCCAGAGAAATGCCGCCTTCACTTTCTTCTAATACGCCAAAATTTCAAAGGCAATAACAAAGCTATCCAAGATGTTTCTACTAGGAATAAAACTCGTCTGCATCGGTGAGATGATAGCTACAAGAACTTCCCTTAACTTGTTAGCAAGCACCTTTGCAGTGATAAGATAAATGGCATTGGAGAGTGTAATTGGCTTGTAATCCTCAATGGCTTCTAGTCCTTCCTTTGGTAGCAAAAAGCATGTAAAATTTGTTGATCCTATTAAAGCCCATGTTACCATAAGCAAACTTTGATGTGACTTGCAACACATCCTCCTTAACTAAGGACCAGAATTCTTTATAGAAAAAAAGGAAAGGCATTCGATCTTGGACACCCACCTGCATTAAGTCCCCAAATGGCCTTATGTACCTCATTCTCTGTGAAATCAACAATTAGCCTCTTTTCCTGATCATCACTAAGACGCTGCAATCTAGACCCCTGTCATCTCCACTCTCCCTTCCTCCTAGCCGTGAAGGCCCTATAATAGTCTGCCGTTGCTCTTCCCACCTCTTCCCTACCAAAGAATTGCACATCACTCTCCTTTAGTCTATAAATCCAATTTCTCCTTTTGGATGAGGCCACCAAGTGAAAATATTTAATGTTGGAGCCCCCCCCTCTGTGAGCTACTTCTGTTGAGATTTGATCTTTCACTCTACTTCCATTGTCCTGCCTTTGAACCGTTTGCAAATTCCTTGCTCTGGTTGCTAAATCATCTTGAGAAAGCATTGCCACATCCTCTACTCTGTCAAGCCTGGAAACCCTTGCTAGAGCCTCATTCCTCCTTTTGCTGCGCCTTTCCTTAACCTCTTTTTTGTAGCTCTTGAGAGTCAGTTGTAGATCCCTTAGGTTAGACTCCAACCTAGCAGCCGCCAACCCCTTCGGCTGGAGGGAGCTCCACTTCTCTACAATCCTTTTGAAATCCTCTTCCAACAACTAGGATCTGTTAAATTTGAAGTACATCCCAAAAAACCTCCCCTCATTTGTCTTCCACATCAGTGGAGTATGATCAGATAAAGGCCTGTCCATAGGTTGAACCTTTGCAACTGGAAAAGTCTTCACCATTTCCATTTTCCACATTGCACAGGAATTTATCAATCCTAGATTTGTGACCAGTCGAACTTTTCCAGGTGAAAGCATAAGAGGTAGGCTAGATATCAAAAGGGCTATGCTTAGCTATAAAACTCCCTGACTCTCTTGATCCACGATTGCTCTGCCCTCTTCTTCTTGACTTATCTTCCATCAAGAGGGTGACAAAAGACAAATATCCATGGAATTTCTTTGAGAGAACTTTATTAGAGATGTCCACAATCCAGAGTTCATGGGATACTTGTTTGCATAAAAGATACAATACATCTAGTAAAGTGGTAGTCGGTCTATTTACATTTAGTCCTCTCTTCGCCTGTTTGGAAAAGTCCAATTCCAATAATATTACTAACTGGTAGATAGCTCATGACTTCTTTGTGAATCTCCTCTTTTTGAATATTAAACATCATAACCGCAAACTGGAACAAGACAACAAGCATCTCTTCAAGAGACTAAAATATGCTTTCCTCTTTTTGGTTTGGAGGCACAGATGAGATATTGGACTTTGTTTGATGTCTGAGATAGTCTTTTCTAATATTAACTGTGGAGAATAAATGCCATGTGATAGGTCTGTTAGGCCACGTGGCAGTGCCACGTGGTAGGTCTAGTAAGCACCCAAGAGGCATCGGCCCTAAGGGGTTTGGTAGCTTTTGCTTAGAGTCCAAGTTTCCTAATTTTAGTATATTAAGGTGTCAGGTAGTCAAGTCGTTAAAGGGATATGTTATTTCCTAATTTTAGGAGATTTGATTGATTTTATCTCCTTAGCTAGAGATTAGGATTTGAGTTAGTGCAATATATTTCCTATAAATAAACTCCCTTTCTCTCCTCTCTTCTCTCTCACTGCCAACTGCTTTCTCTCCTCTTTGTTTTGCGTGCGACTACACTAACAACATTTTCTCTCTACATGGAAGAGTCTCCATGCTCCGCTAGTGCCCAAATCCTTGCATGGTATCAGAGCCATTGATCAAGGCTCTTCCCGGAGATTCTCTGTGCACGTAGAATGAAAAAGAAGGGGAGAAAAGTCACACACTAGGGCTGTGCATGGTTTTCTCTGGTGGAATGCGGTTACGTGCGTGTAGCTTCTCTCCTTGGCATGAAGTCCCCTTCATGTAGAAGCGAGGGGAGATCACCCACAAGAAGGCTTTATCTTGTGAGTGATTCCTATGTGTTCCAAGGCCTTGATTTTCGAGGCATCTTCGTCGACTTGTGAGTTTTCTTAAAGAACTCCTTGAAGGACCTTGGCGCCTTATGCAAGGCCTAAGGAGTCAAGAAGGGGACTTCGGCAAGTAGCTTCTCTTACGCATCCAGTGCTTTACGCGGAGTGTACAAGTAACGGAAGACTTGTTTCTTGAGGGCGACGATGGTTGAAAGAGAGAACTAGATCAACACTGGAGAAGGAAATATTATAGTTCAAGGCACCACAATCAAGCTTCAGGATACCTCGAACTATATGCTATGGATGCGAGTGTTCAAGATCTTTGTAGATGGCCAGGAGAAGCTGCATGTTCTACAATAGTAGGAGCCCGTGTCCAAGTTCTCGACAAAGAAGAAGTGGGAGAAAGAGAACTACTTAGTGATGAATTGGCTGATGAATTCAGTCGATTCATCCATCACCTCCAATATGTTATACAAGAAATCAACACACGAGATGTGGGAGTCCTTGGAGAAGAGGTACTCCAAGAAGTTCAGCAACGGCCGCATCACCAACATCTATACCCACATTTGGACGGCTGGTCAGGGGGATCTTCCCCTTGACAAATACTACTCAAAGATGGAGGCACTCTTTGTAGAACTCGAGATCTACGAGCCTGTCTGTCACGACAAGAAGACCATTGTACGAGAAAGATCGTAAGTCGTGAGATTCTTGTCGGGGCTAAACCCTTGATATCAATCGGCACACGATTAGATCTTGGCACTAGATGAGGAGTTAGATCTTGAGACGATTTATAGTCGTCTCGAGAAGCTTGGAGAATCAGATGCAGGTTCTAGTAAAGTTGTGATGTTTCAAAACACCACTATGGCTATATTGAATGGGGTGCAGGACGTGGAAGAGTACGTGGTCGAGTCTATCCACCATGTCAACACTGCGGATGCACTAATCATCTGCAAGATTGTTGTTGGGACAAATTTAGGAGATCCGCACGTGGGACTACTAGCATCTCAGTTGTGGATTCCCTTACTCTCGCGGATCTCGAGAAGATTAGAGCAACATTCCAAAAAGAAAAGGAGAACACTACTGCGGCTGTCATGATGACTGTTGAGGTTGCCCATGAGGCAACGACTTCGGAGGTTGGCCCTTTTTGTATTGGAGGTCATATGAGCTGTAGCTTTGTTATCGTAGTAGATAGTCAGAAGAAAAGCAATCATGACTTAAAGAACAGATAAAAAGAATTTCATCCTAGCATCTTATATACTGTGTGAGTCATAATTTTACATTTAGCTTTAGCACTTGATATGGAGATAGTAGTTTGCTTCTTGCTTTTTTATTTGGTTGAGTTACCTGCAAAAAAGAAAACCTTGTTTGGCTATAGATTTTTCTATGAAGAGTTGGCATAATCAACATCAAAATATGGACATACATCAAGATCTCCATATCTCCTTATTAAAATACCTCTTCTACTTTTCAAAAAAAAAAAAAGAAATCTCTTCTACTTTTTTTTTTGAAAAGGACCTCTTCTAGGTGAAACTTTTGGATTTTTGAGTAAGATACACTACTTACACGGTTTATACACATAGAAGGTTGCCAACAACACTTTCATATATTTCTTGTATCATCAAATGCTGGATCTTCAAATTCTCTGGAGGTTCTTTTAGGATCTATGGATAGAGAGAAGCTTAGTTCTAAGAAGACCATTCTCTATGAGAATCTCTAACACATTTCTTTTTTGATATAAACAATTTTGTTGCATAAATTCTCACACAAAAAATAACTTAATTGACCAAGATCCTTAGAAAGGTCTTCTAAAAAAAGGCCTTCATCTTCAGAATATTGGAGTTTTTATTACTAGCAAGTAGCATCTTGTCTATGAAAACAACAATAACCTTACTGTGTTCTTCATTTCTAGTCTATTGAACTAAGTATTACTGTACTTTCCATTTCTAGTTATTAAATTAAAAAATGAGGACTCTGCCTCAAGCAATTTGTTGATTTTGAGCCTGCACGCTAGATATAACCCCCTTAACCACATAGCTAGGTATCTGAGACGGTTTTTTTTCTATCAAATCATTAAACGACAAATCATTTTTTATTTTGGAGCAAGGTCTCAAATGTTGCTATTGTCACCATATAAGTATGTAACAAGTAAGAAAGGGGGCATGTTGGTATATATTATCGATACCGTGGAATTGATGCAAATGGCCCAAATTTACAAAGTTCTGGTTTTATTATTTACAACATGTATAAAAAATACAATTCTACTCTTTTAATATTTTTGAAGGCAAGAATGATAGAGGAATGTATGAATAACAGGTTGCAAGAAGTAGAGCCACACAAGTGACCAATACAAGCTAGCCTATAATTTAAAGTGCAGGTGCAAGTGCAAGCTTACACTTTCACAGATCTAAGTATATGCATGAGCATTGATAAGTACTAACAAGTGCATTTATAAGCTAACTTACATAAATCTAAATAAAGTGTAAGTACAACTGTGCATGCCTTCCAAAAAAAAAAAGGTACAACTTTGCAAGAAAATGTATATATTGTTCAAGTGAGAATTAACTAAACCCTCTAGGCAATTGGGTAACGGCAACAAAGCATAGACAAGGTTACAAATTACAAAGCACTATTTAGAGTTTCTTGATTATAATGATTACTTTCTTTTTTTCTTTGGAAAAGTGTTTAGTTTCTAAATTTGAATAAGAAAGCAACTAAGCACGGTGCCATGATGAAAGGGGCTTGAGGTGATTTAGGGATAAAGTCATCGAGGGTGTTTAACGATGAAGGGGAAATGTGATGTCAACATGATATGATATCCAACAAAAGAATTGAGAATATAAGGAATAGATATGGAGGAGATAGAGAATAATACCTTGAAGAAAAGGGAATAAAAAGTAAGGAATGAAGTCTTTGAGGCAAGGAAGAGAACATTATTCTAGAGAGTAAAGACCAGTAAGATATTGCTTAGATATCCTTGAATAGTTTGAGATGTCTCCACTCATATCGCTTGAATTGATGGATATCTTGTTATTTTATACCGAAGATACATGAACTCTCTCACATTATAAGTGAATGGTGAGACTCCTTAGGGAAAAAAAGAGTTAGAGGAGGAACACGAGTGGACTTTAGTGAGACTACAATGACTAGGGATGGGGGGTAAGTTGCACAATAGTGATCTTCTCATTACACATGGTGGTCCATGCCTAATGTGTTCTCTCCATTATTAGGGGTTTTTGCTATCTTGCCAATTGCCAGAGATTGCCAAGACTCGACAAAGTTTGTTGGTTGTGGAGGATTGGCGCACATATAGTTTTCTTGTTCATAGTAAAGGAGTTTGTCTAAGGAATATTATCTTTGAGGTTGATTTTCGTTAGTCAAGCACTCCTGGAGAGAATGACTAAGCCTTGCTGAAATTACACTAGAAGGGGGTTGAATAGTGAAATTGAAATATAATATACAAATAAAAATTCAATCACACAATGAACATAAAGGTTTTTAGATGGAAACTTAAACTGGAAGAAAATCACCACCTAAGTCAACCTTGACTTAGGGTTTACAATCACTACGTGATCAATCCACTAATCACATCACGTATGAACGAGGATGGTGTACATCCATACAAAGTCCACCTCCAATCCTTAAACGGAGGTTTTTCTTTTCACAAGGAAGAAATGGGGATCCGACAAACTGGACACCCAAGTTACAATAGCACCCCAAATAGATGTTAAAGTGGTCTAGCTGCTAAGGGTGAATTAGAGACTCCCTGTAAGGATGGTGATAGCAAAATGGTGAGGGAGTTGGAGTAATTGCCCAAGTATTTGAGTGCATAGTAGTAGGGCCACAAAATATAGAGTAGTATAGTTGTAGAGCTAGTATTTGGCTTGTAGTTTATCTCTAATAGGGTGTTTTTCACTATGGAGGGTTAAGGGGTATATATAGGGCTTAAAGGAGCCTTCAAGAAGGCTTGGGAGCCTCCCCCTAGCCGTTGGAGGCATATCCCAATTGATTTGATTGAAATTCAAATCAAATCAGGCAATTAGTGTCTCAGAATCAAATGTCTAAAAAATAGGTTAGATGCTTGGTCTAAATTCTCTAGACGTCTGATGGAAGGTCTGGACGTTCGAAAAGAAGAATTAGTGTTACTGGAAGTGATTTGATCTGAACAGTGTTCTTGTTACAAATGATCAAATGTCCGATAACACATTTTAGGACGTCTGAGGAAATTTCTGGATGTCTAATAATGTGTGGATTTGTTCCTAGATTGGATCAGATCCAAACAGAAATCTAGTGTAAAATGATCAGACGTCTACTAGATGTCTGGCATCATTGTTGGACATTTGATGGTCATAATGACCTCGGGTTAATGATTCCTAGAAAATCTAAGGGTTGAGATTTGGTCTGACAAATCTTGCTTTAAGTTGAATTTACCTTAATGTTCCAATATTGGATGTCTAGAGACCTATCCAGACATCTGGAACAAAGGTAAAAAATCTCCAATGGTTGGATTGAGTGGATTTGATTTCTGACGTAAGGAGATTTAGGTTGATTAGCCTTAACGGTAGTTTCTTTGGATGACTGATTGTGTGTTTAGACGTCCAAAGTGTCCTATGATGTCTGGTATTGAGTCTGATCGTTTGAGGCCTAAGTGTTTACTTTCTTAAGGAAGTGCATATGGTATTTGGTCGTCTAATCTATGTATCAGACGGCTTATCTTTCAATATCTGATGCTAAGGTATGAGTTGGTTCTAAAATTGGATCGAGTCTCTAAGTTTTGCCTAAGTGTTGTAAGCCTAAGTCTAGAGTTCCTATATCTAGATGGGGGCTCTTTACAACTCTTGTAGACTTAATAAATATAAAATTACAACTCTTTTTATATACATATATATATAGTCTTAAAACCTAGGCATTTGACATCTTTATCCTTTGGTCATTCGATAAGATAAAAATAAGACCTAAAATAGTGGTTTGTTCAATTTTATTTTGGTGTTTTGTGAAATCATCAAAACATATATTAGGAGGGGTTGGACTAACACTTGCAAGATTGCATTGTAGCTGATGCCATTGTTGGTGTAGTTTCCCAATTGGTGATCCAAGAGGAGGTGTTCCAGGTCTTGGGTTAGAGGTGGCTGACAACGGCTTTGAAGCGGGTAAGTTTTGGCTGACAAGGGCTTTGAAGAGGGTATGTTTTTGACAACATGGAATAAAATAAAATGAAATAGACGGAAAAGGAAAAAAGTTGAATTTATCTACCATGATGGCTGTTCCCACACTTCTAAATCATAAGATGATTTGTGTAGCATTGAGTCTAAAGTACTCAAATACCACTTTCCGAAAAGGGAAGGAGTTCTACACTCTATTCAAGAAATAAAACCTTTACATTATCCTAACTGATTTAATCAGCCCCAACTTGCTTCAGAGACTAGCAACTCTCATGATTTCTTTAGGCTGCATTTGAAAGAATTTTTGGGCTTAAGATTGGTTAAAATTTAGAAACTGTTGAGCTTTAGGAGTGAGTGGTAAGTTAGTGGGGGATGGATGTGATGTGGGAGATGATATGTTGTAAGTAGTTTTTATTTTTATTTGTGTTGGGAATGGTTTAATAGGGTAGATGTGATGGGTAAGTTGATGTGTTGTAAATGTTATTTATTTTTATTTGTATTAGAAGTTGCTTAGTGGAGGCATTTGTGATGGGTGAGTTGATATGATGTAAGTAATAGCGAGAGTAGTTGCGACAGCCACTTACACACTACACCGTTCATGCATTACAGCATTATCCCTGCCACATAGGATAAACTGACACTTGATACTCTACCAAAAGCAGCCTTAAGTTACATGTTATGTCTTCCATACCGTAGAGTTCTTGATGATTTAGTCGAAAAAGGAAGGCATCCTTGCTTTATATATATGGATTGTTCCCACTTTTTGTTCTCTTTCTCCCATTAAATACTATTCACTATTGCATTATAGTATATTTTTTGAATTATATGACCAATGCATCACTTGAAATGAAAGGGAGAATTATAGCAAACTCATTCTGAACCACAGAGTCGGGTGAAGTTTACGTATTTCACATCAAATAAATTTTATGAATATGATACAAATTTGTTAGGAATTTTTCTATTCTATATGTATGGCTGCTGGTATGAATTGCTCTACAAGAATATTAGAATAGGACTTAAATAAAGTTAGAATACAACTCATCAATTATACTTTCATAATATCATGGCTTTCTATGATGAAGTCATTAATGGAAAACTTATACTAACGAATTATAAGAATCTTTGTTGAATGGCACATGGTTATCCATGTACAAGGAATGGTAAAGAAAGGAATTATGTAACATTTTGTTTTGAAACTTATATGTCACGGGAAGGATACTTGAGATACACCTCTGTTATGATATTGATGATCTTACAAGGATGAAATATTGATAGTTTTCCATTTATTTTATCCATCGAATCAATGTCCCTTTTTTGATTGTATAACAATGTGGAGCTTAGTATGTCTGGAAGTATGGGAGAACACTCTTAAGTTGATATTATTATCGGTATCTGATACCGGGTCATTCATAACATTGTTATGTATTCCCTATTTATTGTGGGTTGGTTGTTCAAGTAGCATATATATTTAGCTTATGATATGTTTAGAAGCCTAAGACCAATGATTATTTAGCCTAGAGTTGACAAGGGATTCCATTAATAATCGGTTGTTTTGATTCTTTGGTACAATTTGATGAACGTATTTGATCTCTTAAGGAGGCTGATGCTCTTCATTATTTTTCTTGAGATGCTAGTGATATGATGGTGGGTTTCTCAGAGCTTGACTGGAGCCTTATTTGAGCATATGCTGAACAAGCTGCTACTTTAGGTGGAAGTTAAGGGGGAATTCCTTTAAAATGAGTTTAGGGATGGTTGAAAGTGTTGTTGTTGGAGAGCCAACGATGATGTAATCGGAAAAGGTGCCATCTTCAGAGTCATTGTCAAGATACGCAGGGTTTGTTTCCAAAAATTGCAGGTGCTTTTTAAGGCTTCGATTATTTGTAGTGTGCATTGGGGCTGATCACCATAAGAGGATCCCCTTTGCTCGATTTTGGATCAGTCTTTGGCAGCTCCATCTTCATCTCGTTAGTTTCTTTTTCCCCAGTATACTGGCCCAAAGACTTGCTGCTTGAGTTTGTGCCTACCAACATAGCCTCATTACTAATTGATGCAGCAGCCATAACGGGAAAGCTCAGGGGGTGATAACGATGTGTTCTGCAGCAAATGTTGTGCCCCTTTCTTGTGGTGTGGACAATCATGCTTCTTCTAAAGGGGTGGACTGTGCTTAGCTTGTCGCTGCTTCCTTTGCTCCATGACTGATTCAGATGTCAATCATGTGGAGCTTGTATGAGTTGCTCATGTTCCTATGGTTTCATTGGAGAGGAAGAGAGAAGAAGCTGGTTGCAGCCACGGGGGTTCTTTTGGCTGGAAACAAGCTTGAAGGGGGGAGTGCTAACCTGTGTTGTTGAAAATTCTATCGTGGAATGTCTGTGAGTTGCAGGACCCAAACCGAAGGGGATTGTCAGTCAGGTACTTAATTGATGCAAAAGTGGATGTGGTTTTATTGTAGGAGACAAAAAAATTGAAGATTGGAGTTAGGCAAAATGGATTGCAGTTGGCATCTTGTGCTTTACAAAGCACCTTTCAATCAGCTCTATGGGAACATCTGGGGGTTTTGCATATGTCTTGTCGTGATGATATATTTGAGTTGCAAGGGGATTAGGTTGGCAGGTGTGTAGGTGCTTTGTCACTGAAGAGATGATTAGATGGGTGTTTGTTTGGGGTCATATGTGTCTATGGGCTGTCAATAGTGGGTTTGAGGCTCAAGTTATAGGAAGATTTCAAATCTTTGATTCAGGTGTGTACTGGCATTCCTTTCATCATGGGTGCTGATTTTAACATCTTGCTACTATCGAACATATGGATCATGGGGAGGGCAAGATCCAGCGTTTAATGAGTTTTTGGGAGATTATAACCAAGTTTCAACTATAGGATGCACATCCTTCTAATCATTTCACATGGAGGAGTATGGCTATAACTACTTGTATATTCAGGATTGATTATTTCCTTGCATTGATGGACTATTTACAGAATTTTCCCTTGGGTGCTGTTGAGGCTGCATATAGACCTTTTTTCGAACAGAGCTGTTTTATATGGATGTTTAATGAAGCTCCGAGACCCTAAAGTTATTTCAAATATTAAAAATCATGGAAGGGTGAGCCGAGTTATGGCTTAACTATTATCACTTTCTCCAAAAAGCAATAGGGATTGATAGCTCTAGAAGGAAGAGGAAGATAGATACCCAGTGCGGTTAAAGATGAGATGCACTCAAAGGTGAGAGGGGTTTAAAATGCCTGAGGTGCTAGGCACTTGCCTGAGACAAATGAGGTGCTAAATTATATCTTTTTTTGAAAATAGATATATAAAATATCAGTAAAATTAAATATTCTCACAATCTCATATATGGATCCATCTACAAAATATAATAAGCAAAAATGCTAAGCAAAATATAAAATGTCTAATAAAAATTACTTTTCGTAAGTAAAGACACAAGTCTAACCATGAAATTTATAGAAAGCACGTGTAGTATGACTAAAGATTATATAATTAGAAACAATTATCGGGTCAACACAAATAGTGAAAATTCAACACAAACAAAGGCTCAAAACATTAAAATTAGAGAGCTGAATTTAACCACTGTTTGCAAAATGATAACCATAAGTGGGAGTCAAATTTAACCACTATTCACAACATAAATAAACACCAATTTTAGGGCATCACTATGTTAAATAGTCATTCATTGTTCACAAAATGATAAAAAACATGAATAAAATCAATAGATCTTGTATCAATTAAGGTCCCATGTCTTAAAAAAGAAAGATAGCGATAGAAAGAGAGAATGAGAAAGAGTGCATGGGAAAAAAGGGGTAGAGAGAATTCAAAAAGGTGAGGCAAAGAGAATGTGAGAGAGATATAGAGAGTGAAAGCAGAAGCTCAGAGAGAGAGAGAGAGAGAGATAAAGAGAAATACCTCTCTTGGCATGCAACGAAGGCAGGCTTGGCAATGGGAAGAAGCTCCCACAGTAGGGAGAAGCTCAACGACGAGGACATGCTTTAGTGGTAGAAGCTTGGTGGTGGGGAGAAGCTTTGATGAAGGAGCTCTAGTAGTTAAGGGAGAGGTGTGATGGGGTTTTAGGAGGTGGGTGGTTCTTTTAGGGCTAGTTTACTTAGGGGTTAAGGAAGTGGTGTTAAGAAATGTACGACTGGTGTTAACTCCCAATTGTGTTTAGTTGTAAAGTGGTGTTAACACCAATTTATGTTTACTTGAATTGGTGTTAAGTCGGAGTGTTAGCCCATGTGACATTTACTTGGTAGTAGTGTTAGGAATTTGAATGGTAATTAAGTTTGTTAGGATAATATATTTAAATATGAAGGTGGTTGTGGTAGTTATATTTGTTTCTTTGAATTATATATTGGTAATTATTTATATAAGTAATGTTATGATGAGCAACATTCCTCTATTTGATGGAATCAAAATAGAGAGTAACTTGAGGCTCTACAAAGTGATAGGAATAGCATAATTTCTTTTCGATTTCATATTCCTACGCATGTTGCATAGTCGCTTCCTATATCTTGTTGGACATCCCATTCCCAATTACAGGTTTATAAGTATCAATGAATCAGCACAATAAATGGCTTGAAATTTTCAGGATATCAGACCTTATATCAAGAAGTCTTGATAATATTTTTGTGAAGCATACATAGTGAGTGCTTCAAGAGTAGTCATTAATCATGATAAACTTAGCATACTCGTACTTGACCATCTTTCTCACCCCAGAGGAGGAAAGATTTCAATCTAGTAGTTTAAAAAGTGATTGCTTCCGTAGGACCATGAGTTTCAAATATGCAATGCAAAACAGGAATGATGACTCATTTGCAAGACAAAATAGACAAAACACTAACTCATGAAATGATGTTAATACGAAACAAATGCTCAAAATCTCCCAGCTGTCAGCCATCTTGCCTACTTCACCTCCAAGAGCATTCACTTCATGTATGGGTTGAGATTTTGCAGGACCACCAACAGTTGGATTGCAAGGCTGTAAATCACAACCAGAAAAATGAAAAAGGCAGATATTGAATAACAAGAAACTGCTGATTTATATGAAGTTACTAATTCAATAGGCATTAACTTATATTCCCACATTTTTTTTCCAAGTATTTGTCCCCAAAATCCTCAGATATAACAAACTGCTGTTTTCAGAACTATAGAACCAAAGGTTCAACTAACCTGCCATGCAATACGGTCAATATTAAGGGCGTGCAGCAAAGTCTAGCTGAAGCAAGTGCAGCTTCACTGCCTGCTTGCCTTCCTCCCACAACAATAGCATCATATGTTTCCATAAGTTCTTCACTGAACTTTTCTGTCCCTCTCAAAAATTAGAAAAGATGCTGAACTTCTTTTTCGCATAATAGAACAACAATGGAAGTTTAGTTAAAAAACTAAAATAAGTAGCATTCTAGACATGGTGAAGTAGTTGGTACCATCCAATTTTTTTTTCTTGCAAAACTCTGCAGTGAGCAACAGACAAGTTTCAAGTTTCATCACATATACCGGATTTAGATTATGCTTTGCTCATCAAGCATGGTTTACAACAAAGCAATATTGGAAAGACAAAAGACCTCACTAAGCAATTTCAGTATTCCAGGAACGACAAAATATGCAAACCATATGTACATAACCAAGAAAAATAGCAATATGTAAGCTATACGTATGTTATCATTTTTCTAATCAATCTTTATCTCATATTCGTTTTTGCATTGCCTCCCCCTTCAAGGGCCCTCTTCCTTACAAGTCGAGGTGAGGACGAAAGGAAGGAGATGTGATTGATTGATTTCACATCACACACTAGGAATGGGTTGTTGCTTGAGATCCGATGGTGGTGGTGTGTTGTTTTTGTTGTACCTTCGGAGATCGGGCGTGCTCTTCCTCGTCAGGATTAAAGGAAGGATTGGACCTGTGGATGGAGCCACGTGCACGTTTGAGCAGTGGCTTGAAGGCAATCTCCATTGTCAACCACGCCATCGCTAGCGTCGACGCCACCACGCCGCCGTCTTCAACTCGCTCTTATCCCCTCTCTCCCCACCCATTCACCATTCGATCCAATCCCTCTCTCGCTCAATGGTCTCTTCCAGTACCATCCAATTCAAAGCTAATTTTCGTACAGTACAACAACAAAGGATACCATCCTGCGAGAGGTGGAAGAGGTGTGCGGAGGCCCCACGGGTGTAACGACCCGGTTCCCGAGTCCCTACGAGACACGAGAACCGGACCGACTCGACTAATCCCAAGACCTAGTCGTCCAACGAGGAAGTAACCAAAAGACAGTAAAATAAACCACATTCAGCATGAATATAACTAACAGTAAGAAAGTACAGCAGTAAGGAAAGAAACTACTACAGTAGGTACCACCACAACAGTAAAACAACATTTATCATATAACAAGAACTGCAGGTAAAGAAGGTACAGCGGAAACAAAAACTACTCACTAGAACAGAAACAAAATGGGTACAAAAGGCTGTGGTAACTCTACTGGACCCTACTCGGCCCAGCGTCCTCTGCAGCCGCCGACCCTGGCTGCTCAACACATGGTCCTGAAAAAGGTAACGAGTGTAACACGTCAGCAAAACGCTGAGTAGAGTGGCAAACTAACTAAAGGCAACAGTAGAGTGTACAGTAGCTGTTATGTTCTATTACTTCCTTTATTCACATCTTTCAATTTTTCTCACTATTTCATTTATTTCTCAGGTCTTTTACTTGATCTCGAATGTCCTCGTGGGAACGATCTTGATTGCAGTCTTTTCCAAAAGTAGAAGTAGCACGTGGTGCTCTCCTGGCCGGGAGAGTCCCCCGTGGTGATCCTACCCTCAGTCAACCACCAAAGGTCACTGACAGACGTAACGGTGACTACGGCACGCGCGATAAACGCACAGGTAGCTAGCCCGCACTGGCACGCGGTCAGTCGTTTCCGTTAACGGGTGCGCCCAAAGCACAGCACGGAACCAGGGCAGAGCCCTCTCAGTAACAGGGGTTCAACCCCTCCACAGTAACCAAACCGGGGCCTTGCCCCTTCACAGTCCACGCACCCTCGCCTGACTACCCTGGTTTGCCCTAGTGGGCCTAACAAGTCGGTGAAGGATGCTAGCAGAACCCCGGGGCCCGTGTGGTAGCTAGTACTCTCATAACACTACTAGTTCTCCTCGGTACTACGTACACGAGGGCCAACAAGATGGTATCAGAGCAAGGTCGTCCCGATAAGTGAATCAACTGACTGGAAAATAACCAATTCACATGTTTATAGCTAGAGTAGCCATCACAACATATCTCTTGACATGAGCTCTTAGAAGTTTTGTTAGGTATCGTCTGTTTTGACGTTTCCGTTTTGTTTCGCGTCTCCATTGTAGGAGATGCCGCGTCGTGGAGCTATGAGGGTGGGCCGCAGGCGCAGCCGAGGTCAGGGACAGATGTGTCGGGCTTGGAATACATACTACCCCTCCTCTTCTCCTGAGTATATCGTCTCGGGATCTCGTCCAACTGATTCGAGAGGTGGTTCGAGAAGAATTTCAGCTTCCACCCACGTCGCCACCCCCTCCCCCTTTCGAGCGTACGACAGGGGAGTTAGTGGTGGAACGAGATTTCCGCCGCCACACCAGGCGTGTTAGGAGAACTCAACGGAGACACGTGGCGTCCGCAGGAGAGCCGTCACGTTGTGCAGGGCCGTCAGTGGCTTTTGGGGGCCCTCGACAGGGGCCAGTCGCCAGCACCGGATCCCCGCCTTGCCGACAGCAGGGACTCACTGAGGGCGGGAGTCGGGTTCCCCTCTGCTACCAGTGTGGCCAGCCGGGCCACGTCAGGAGGGACTGCCCATCTAGGGCAGGAGGTCAGCAGATACTTCCCGCGCAGAGCACTGGAGGGCGCGCAGGAGGCCGCGGTTCCCAGGCACGAGGAGGAGGACAGCAGTCGCGAGGAGGGTACCGGCCAGCACCTACCCGTCCGACGCAGAGTGTGGCTGCTTCGTCCGCACCTAGAGCTGAGGGGCGTATCAACGCCCTAACACACAGGGACGCCAGAGCATCGGGATCCGTGGTAGCAGGTATGGTTTCAGTTTCTGGCAGACTCGTTTACACGTTTTTCGATTCTGGCGCTACGCACTCGTTTGTCGCAGCCAGTTTCCCAGTTAGTTTGGACCAGGATTATACACTGTTAGAGAATCCGTTCGTAATCAGAGGTCCAAGTGGTCAGCTGTTTGTAGCTGAGGAGGTGTACACGGGTTGCGGGGTCAGCATCGGGGGACATAGCCTGCCAGCTGACCTGATTATGATACAGATGGAGGACTTTGGAGTGATTCTGGGGATGGATTGGCTGTCCGCTTACCACGCCTTGGTAGACTGTTTTGAGAGGAAGATTGTCTTCTCCATTCCGGAGTTGCCTTCCTTCGAGTTTCACGGGTAGCTAGTGGACGGAGGTTTCAGGTGCATTTCGGCACTTCGGGCGGCGAGACTTTTGAGCCAGGGGTGTGAGGGCTTCCTAGCTTGTGTGGTGGCAGAGCACAGCCCCGTGGCAGACTTCCAGAGCATCCCGGTGGTCAGAGAGTACCCCGACGTGTTTCCAGACGAGGACTACCGCCCGAGCGTGAGATCGAGTTTGAGATCTCACTAGTACCAGGGACCAGCCCCATCTCCACCGCGCCATACAGGATGGCATCGCTTGAGCTGCGAGAGCTCAAGTCTCAGTTGCAGGACCTTTTGGAGAAAGGTTTCGTGAGGCCCAGTGTGTCTCCCTGAGGAGCCACCCTACGCCTTTGTGTGGACTACCGACAGCTAAATAGGGTCACCATCAAGAACAGATATCCGCTGCCGAGGATCGACGATTTGTTTGACCAGTTGCGGGGTGCCATGGTGTTTTCCAAGATCGACTTGAGGTCTGGATACCACCAGTTGAGGATCAGGGAGACTGACGTCTCCAAGACAGCTTTCCGCACCCGGTACGGACACTATGAGTTTTTGGTCATGCCGTTTGGGCTGACCAATGCCCCCGCTGCTTTCATGGACCTGATGAACCGGGTGTTTAGACCGTACTTGGACCAGTTTGTGGTGGTTTTCATAGATGATGTACTCATCTATTCTAGAGATCGGACGCAGCACGGACAGCACTTGCGGATGGTTCTGGACACTCTGAGACGACGCATGCTGTACGTCAAATACAGCAAGTGCGAGTTCTAGTTGAGGGAGGTGACCTTTTTGGGTCATGTGATCTCTGGAGACGGCCTGGCGGTGTACCCCGCCAAGGTCGAGGCAGTGCTCAGGTGGGAGAGACCGCGTTCAGTCACTGAGATTCGCAGTTTCCTGGGACTGGCAGGTTACTACAGACGGTTCATCAGAGGGTTTTCGCAGATTGCACGTCCTATGACACAGTTGACCCGGAAGGACGTGCCTTTCGCTTGGACAGACGCCTGTGAGGCGTGTTTTCTGGAGCTGAAGGAGAGGTTGACCTCGGCTCCCGTGCTCACCATCCTTGACAGTAGTGGCGGGTTCGTTGTGTACATGGACGCTTCCTTGCAGGGGTTAGGAGGTGTGCTCATGCAGAGGGGTCATGTTGTCGCTTACGCTTCGCGGCAACTGAAGCCCCATGAGCATACCTACCTTACCCACGATCTAGAGTTGGCAGCTGTTGTCTTCGCGCTGAAGACATGGAGGCACTACTTGTACGGTGAGACCTTCGAGATTTTTACAGATCACAAGAGCCTCAGATATCTTTTTGACCAGAAGGAGCTCAACATGAGACAGAGACGTTGGTTGGAGCTCCTGAAAGACTATAACTGCAGCATCTCCTACCACCCGGGAAAGGCCAATGTGGTGGCTGACGTCTTGAGCCGTAAGGCGCCCGCACGCTTGGCCAGTCTACAGTTACAGAGTTGGAGCCTTTTGGAGGAGGTAGGCAGTTGGCGACCTCTAGAGTTACGAGGGTACTGTGGGGCAGTGACGGTGACACGGCAGACCAGGTCAGAGTTGATAGACCGCATCATCACGGGACAGATGGCCGATCCGTACTTGCAGTCTTTGCGCGACAGAGTACTATCAGGGGACCCAGGGGACTTCTCTTTCACAGACCAGGTGTTACGCTTGAGGGGACGGTTGTGCGTCCCCAGAGACGAGGAGCTGTTGAGAGAGCTCCTGACTGAGGCACACGGTTCCAGATTCGCCATACATCCCGGAAACACGAAAATGTACCATGACTTGAGACGCGAGTTTTGGTGGAGAGGGATGAAGCGGGATGTGGGTGAGTTCGTGCAGCAGTGCTTAGTGTGCCAGCAGGTGAAAGCTGAGCATCAGAGGCCTGCAGGGCCACTTCAGCCGCTTCCAGTGCCAGAGTGGAAGTGGGAGAGCATCACCATGGACTTGGTGGTGGGCTTACCTGTTACCCAGCGAGGACACGACGCAGTCTGGGTAATAGTGGATAGATTGACGAAGACGGCACGATTCTTGCCGATCCGAGTCACTTTGGGACCAGCACAGTTGGCAGAGAGGTATATCCGTGATGTGGTGCGACTACATGGAGTTCCGCGGGAGATTCGTCTGCGCGCCTGTGCGCGCAGACCTGCGATTCCTCTCTCTCTCTCTGCGGCTGCAGGCGCACTGCGACCACCTTCTCTCTCCTCCTCGCGCGGCCTTAAAAGGGCCACGCCTCCCCTCCCGTCTCCATCGTCTCCTCCTTCTTCTCCTTCCTGTGCGCGAGAGCGAGCGAGCGCGAGGGCGGCAGCGGCAGCCGCAGTGAGCGCGGAGGAGGTGCGGCGTGCGAGGGCGGAGCTCTGCCGTGGGGGCGAGCTCGCCGGAGCGGCTTGGCCGGCTGGCGGAGGGCGCAGGGGGCGCGGAGCGACGCGGAGAGGGACCTGCTGCGGTTTGAGCAGCAGGAGCGCGAGGCGCGACGCGGGCGGCGTCGCGAGCGGAGGCCGAGCAGGGTCCTGATTCTGGAAAAAATTCCAGAATTAGACGTCTGGATTGATAGCCAGACGGCAAGGTCGACGTCTGTAAGATCATACAGACGTCTGAAAGGTGAGTTTCCGCCTTCTTCTTCCTTCTTGTTGACTGACCGTACTGAGGGAGGGGGTTGGCTGTGCGCAGGTTCGCTGATTCGCCATCCTTTGCGAATCAGACGTCTGTAAGTTGTACCAGACGGCGGGAGTGACCTCCAGACGTCCTGAGGGACCATCGGACGTCTGGGATCTAGGGCAGACGTCCCCGCAGACTTCTGGACGTCTGGGAAACCACGCTGAACAGGTAATTCTCTGATCCACTTTTTAAGACGTCTGGAAGGAGTTCCAGACGTCTGATTTTGCACAGTATCATCTTTTTCGACCCGTTTAGGGCCCGTTCGGGCTCTGTTTTCCGCGATTCGAGTTGCATTCTTTTCAGAAGTAATTCCTCTACCCATCTACAGTAGCTATACACTGTTTTTAGACACTCCTTGTGTTTGATCCTTGTGATAGGGCCTCGTTCGGTTGCAGTCTTGAGAGTCGCGGAGGCGCGCGGGATTCCCGATCACGCCCCCATTACTCCCGTTGTACCTGGTAGAGTGGCTTAAGTTATTATTAAAATCTGTTAAAGTATGGAACCATAACTAGAACCTAGGACATTGCATGAATCCTAAGAATGAGAAATATATGGAATGATAGCTCCTAGGTGTTGCATGAATCCTAGGGTCGGAAAACTAGATTGTATGATAGATCCTAGGATATGGCATGAATCCTAGGATGGAAAAACTAGTGGAATGTATAATACTGCAGTCTTGGAAAAATGGAAAGGAATATAAAGCTGCCTGTAATTTGAATTAATAGCTGTCTGTTATGAATAAAGAAACATGATTGAGATCATGGATTTTTGAGAACGTGAATCTGGAAAGTGAAACATATGATGTTCTGAGATAAATAGCTGGAACCCTACGGGGAATTAGGAGTGGAACTCCTGGAAAGAAAAAGGAATGGAAACTGAGATGTAGTTTGTACTGTCTCTTGGGTACGCAGTACCAAGGGAAGTACCTGTACCTGTTTAGTGCAGAGTGGGGCCAGCCGCCCCAGGGACCCGGGGTTAGGATTGGCCGCTCTGTACCGACTTGTTGGCCCTCGTGTACGTAGTACCGAGGAGAGCTAGTAGTGTTATGAGAGTACTAGCTACCACACGGGTCCCGGGGTTCTGCTAGCATCCTTCACCGACTTGTTAGGCCCACTAGGGCAAACCAGGGTAGTCAGGCGAGGGTGCGTGGACTGTGAAGGGGCAAGGCCCCGGTTTGGTTACTGTGGAGGGGTTGAACCCCTGTTACTGAGAGGGCTCTGCCCTGGTTCCGTGCTGTGCTTTGGGCGCACCCGTTAACGGAAACGACTGACCGCGTGCCAGTGCGGGCTAGCTACCTGTGCGTTTATCGCGCGTGCCGTAGTCACCGTTACGTCTGTCAGTGACCTTTGGTGGTTGACTGAGGGTAGGATCACCACGGGGGACTCTCCCGGCCAGGAGAGCACCACGTGCTACTTCTACTTTTGGAAAAGACTGCAATCAAGATCGTTCCCACGAGGACATTCGAGATCAAGTAAAAGACCTGAGAAATAAATGAAATAGTGAGAAAAATTGAAAGATGTGAATAAAGGAAGTAATAGAACATAACAGCTACTGTACACTCTACTGTTGCCTTTAGTTAGTTTGCCACTCTACTCAGCGTTTTGCTGACGTGTTACACTCGTTACCTTTTTCAGGACCAGGTGTTGAGCAGCCAGGGTCGGCGGCTGCAGAGGACGCTGGGCCGAGTAGGGTCCAGTAGAGTTACCACAGCCTTTTGTACCCATTTTGTTTCTGTTCTAGTGAGTAGTTTTTGTTTCCGCTGTACCTTCTTTACCTGCAGTTCTTGTTATATGATAAATGTTGTTTTACTGTTGTGGTGGTACCTACTGTAGTAGTTTCTTTCCTTACTGCTGTACTTTCTTACTGTTAGTTATATTCATGCTGAATGTGGTTTATTTTACTGTCTTTTGGTTACTTCCTCGTTGGACGACTAGGTCTTGGGATTAGTCGAGTCGGTCCGGTTCTCGTGTCTCGTAGGGACTCGGGAACCGGGTCGTTACAGCGGGGGAGGACGACTGAGTGGAGGCGTGGGAGAGTCGCCGCCAGTGAGCATCGTGGTGGTGGCGTTGCCTAAGATTTTGGGTGGATAGATAGGGATGAGGCCTACGCAAGTTGCGGTTGATTGTACATCGTGGATGGGAGGAGCTCATGTTGATAGGCCAAGCGTTTGGTTGCGATTAGGGCAAGGTTGCCAGTGGTGGGGCATGGTAACGGCGAGGTTGTGACCCATTGGAGCGCAATTAGGTTGAGGTTGCGAGAGAACGTGATGGCCGCGAGGAAGGTAATGATCGGGAAAGGCAAGGGGGGTGCGGGGATTGTGAGGTGTGAGCGCGCGGGACCCCAGAATGAGAAGACATGTCGAATTTGTGGGAGTTTAACCTGTGTTTGGCTAACACCGGTAGCAATCGGTGTTGGACAAACACGGGTTAAAAACCTTAAACCAGGGTTAAGAAAAAGGGGGTTAACCCCCTGTTTAAAAGGGGGGTTAACCCCGAAGTAAACTAGCCCTTAGGGCTTTTGTGGGGGCTTATTTCCATGTTAATTTGGTATGGAAGGGGCTTTTGCTTGATTCCTCAATGTCTCTGATATTTTATCTAAGGTGAGTGCCTTAACACGTAGCGTCTCAAGGTGAGGCACTCGCCTAGGCATCACCTATACCAATTCGCCTCGCCTGAGGCTTGTCAAGGTGCCAGGGCCTCGCCTTGCCTCAGGCAAGCACCTTGACATCACTGTAAAGGCCTTACAAAAAATCAATGAATTTGATATTATGGAGGACTCTAGATCATTGAGAGAGGTTGAGATGTGGGAGAGGAAGCATTCTCAACTTGTGGTAGCATAAGAGGATGAGAAATTTGCGATTGAGTGGTGCTAGAGTTCAAGTCAACTATGGTCGAAAGAAGGGGATGCCAATGCCTGTTTATTTAACATAGTGGCAAATTGTAGGAGATACACTAATCACATGGAGACCGTACAGTAGGCAATAGGCTCTGTGTTGGTAAAGAAGTGGTTAGGGCCTTGTTGGTAGATCACTTTGGAGCCTTTATATGATACTAGTGATAGATGGTGACGAACTAGTAGGGGAGCCACATTTTTGACAATCAAACAGGCTTAAGCCTTGATCATGCCTTTCTTTCAGACAAGGGTCAAGGAGGCCTTGAGGGGCCTTAATGCAGAGGGGGCACTAGGTCCTGATGGTTTTCCAATTCTATTTTTTTGGTAATTTTGGCATCTAGTGGGCGATGAACTTATGTAGATGTTGTAGGAGTCTCTAGATGGAGATGGAGGTTTTTGAAAGAATTAACAAATCATTACCTTTTTTGCTCCTTCAGATGTTACAATATGTTGTCGTTATTTTCTTATTATGTATTTCTAAATTTAGAAGATTTACTAAGAATATAATTTACCATTCTTAGTGGAGAAGTGAGTTATAAAAGGAGAGGGTTGTACTCATTTTTCTGATGAATAGAAGAAACTTCATTTTCTTTAACTTGGTATCAAAGCCAAGTTGGGGATACTACCAAATAGAAACCCTACCCTCTCCATCGTCTCCCACCTAGTGCCGGCGTCACCAGCCCTCTAGGCTTCAACCAGCACCACCAGCCTCCTTCGATTTCGTCAGCGTCGCCTTCCTCTCCGGTTTCTCTCCCTCTTTGATTTCTCTCCTCCCTCTTGCTACCTCTCCCCTGTTGGGCGATAAGGGGAGGGGCAGCACACGCTGCTGTTGGCTTATGGGGGTTCTTCAGCCTCTGTGTGACATGTTTCAAGAGCCAATGGTCCTCCAGAAGATGTGTTGAAGGACTGAAATCTAAGAGGATGAAAATCAGACCTTTGGAAATTCTGGGACATGTATTCTCCTGATTAATTTTGGGGTGTATATTCCCCTATTTTTGATCAAAATCAGATTTGTTTGGCCTAATCTTTTGTAAGCGTGTGTGTGATCTATCTATTGTGATTGTAAGATGGCCTCTTCGTCAGAATCTGTAGTTACTTTGGGTCAAAGTGGAGACAATAGTGCATATAAGAATCTATTTTTTGCATCAATCGTGAAGTTGGATGAGACCAATTACCCTTGTTGGTCTCAAACCTTTTTGGTTATTGTGGAAGGGCATGAGAAACATGTCCTTGTAGAGACATTGCCACAAGAGAAAATAGGTAAGTATGCTACTTGGAATAGAGATGATGCAATGGTAAGATGATGGATATTGAATAATGTTATCCCTCAGATTGGGGATTGTTAGGACCGAAATGAATAGTTTATTTAGAGAGACCTTGGACCTATTTATATAGAGAGTCCATAGAAAGAGAATTACAAGTATTCCCTTTCACTACACAAAATAATAAAAAGACCTACCATACATAACTCAACACTCCCCCTCAAATTGGAGTATAAAAATCAAACATGCTGAGCTTGGAACAAATATAACGTAATCTTTTCTTGAGAAGTGCTTTAGTGAAGATATTTGCCAGTTGGTCTTTAGTGCATATGTAGGGTGTAGACATCTTTTTAGCTAGAATGGCCTCTTTGATGAAGTGACAATCTACTTCAATATACTTGGTCCTCTCATGGAAAACATGATTATTTGCAATAAAGGTGGTCGCATTGTTGTCACAGTGCATCAGAATAGGATTAGGTACCTGGACTCCAAATTCTTCCAAAATGGAATGGACCCAGAGTAACTTACAAGTAGTTTGAGACATGGCCCTGTATTCAGATTCAACATTAGATGTAGATACTACTGTCTGTTTCTTGCTCCTCTATGTAACCGGATTGCCTCCAACAAAAGTGCAGTATCCTGTAGTAGATTTTCGATCATCGTAAGCACCTGCATAATCTATATCAGAGTATCTACAAATATCCAAGTGCTCATTATCTTTGAAAAGGAGACATTTTCTAGGTGCAGTTTTCAAATACCTGAGAATCTAGTGAACACCATCTTAGTGAACTTCTCTTGGCGACTACATAAACTGGCTCAACCTCTCAACTGTAAAGGCAATGTTAGGACAAGTAATAGTCAGATACAGTACCAATCATTGGATGGTATCTAGTGACATCTTGCAGGAGAGGACTGTCATCATCTACAATAGGCAATGATACATCCATGGGCATGTATGTTGGTTTACACCCCAGCATACTCATGTCTCTTAGCATGTTAAGAATATACTTGCACTGGGATAGCACAAGTCCTCTAGTGTGTTGCACCTCAATACCAATGAAATAGTTGATGGGGCCTAAATCCTTGATAATAAACTGTGACTGTAGCATCTTCGTTTCCTTTATGCCTTACCTGTCACTGCCAGTCAAAAGTATGTCATCCACGCACACCACAAGTATGACTGAACTTATCTTTTTATGTAATGTAAAGACAGAATGATCAACAGAAGATTTGGTGAAGCCATAATCCTGGACCACCTTGTTGAACCTCTCAAACTAAGTACTAGGACTTTGTTTTAGTCTATAGATAGCTTTTTTTAGTCTATACACCTTCTGGCACACTCCCCCTTAGTAGGGAAGCTCGGTGGTTTCTCCATGTAGACTTCCTACTTCAAATCGCCATACAGAAAGGTATTTTTGATATCAAGCTGATGGATGGTCTCATGTCTGTTGATAGCAAAAGATAATAGTATCCGAACATATTTAAGACGAGCTACTGGGGAAAAGGTCTCAAAGTAAACCCCGAATGTCTGAGTATATCTTTTGGCCACCAAGCATGCCTTGTATCGATGTACAATGCCATCAGGACGACATTTGAGGGTGAACACCCATCTATAACCTATAACAGTAGTACTTAGGGGTAGATCAACAAGGTCCTATGTGCCACAGGATTGTAAATCTGCCATCTCCTCTTCCATTGCTAAGGTCCAAGATGGATCTTAGAAGGCTTCGTGATGATCTTGCGATACCTGCACACTATCAATGGCCAGGGAAAACTGACGTCCAACTGTAGACAGGCTGTCAAGGGACATAAATTAAGACACATTATTTAGCATAAGAACGTAGATCCTTCCTTTGTGCAATAGGAAGGTCCAGAGTAGTGTCTTTAGTAGTAGGAATTACTCAGTCCTTAGACAAATCATTAGCAGTTGGTGGGGACTGAGCAGAACTAGTAGACAGTGGTTCATCCACCTGAGAAACATCTTGGGTCTTGCATTGGAAATTCTTAGGAAAAGTGTCCGTATTAGGAATCTCAGGATGATATGGAAAATGACCTGGATTAGGTTGAGCAGCCCTAGGTATAGGTGGCTCAGTGGGCTGTGGAAGGGGAACCTCATGTGATGGCTCAATAGGCTCCTCCCCCTGTTTTTGGCAACATGGAATATTCTCAAAAAGGTGACATCAGTAGAAACAAGATCTCCGTGAAACATGGTCATATCATCTGTACCCTTTATGGGTTTTGGAGTAGCTCAGAAAAATACACTTCACAAAACGAAGAGAAATCTTATCCACTTTATGTAAATGGATAAAATACACACAACAAAAAACAACAGGAGTAACAGAACAAACGTCCATGCCAGGAAACAATAAAGAATACAGATTTTTACCTTCTAAGACAAAGGAGCAAACTCGATTCACCAGATAAGTAGTAGTAAGAACAGCATCAACTCAGAATTGTGACGGGACATTCATGAGAAACATAATAGAACGGGCTGCATCAAGAATGTGTCGAAGCTTGCGTTCCGCAACCCCATTTTGTTGGGAAGTATGACGCAAGTGGTCTGGTGAATAATACCAAAAGATTTGAAAAAAGCATTTGTCCTAGCATTCAAAAATTCCAATCCATTGTCACTCCGAAAAATCTTAACGGTAGAAAATTGAGTCTTTATGTCTATAATAAAATTTTTGACAATATCAAAGACTTTGGATTTTTCTTTTACATTACAAACTCAGGACATCTTGGTATGATCATCCACAAAAATAAGAAAATATAGAAATCCTCTGACACTCTTGACCCTATAAGGGTCATAAACATCAGTATGAACAAGAGCAAAAGCAGACTCAGTTCTTTTACTATTTGGTGGAAAGGAAGACCTATGGTGTTTACTCAACTAACATGCATCACACCTTAAAACATCGGGAAAAGACACCTAAGGAAACTGGCAGCGCAAAACAAGCAGACTGGGATGACCAAGTCGCAAGTGCCACTGGAGAGCAGTAATGGCACAAACAACATCAGCACTGGAAGGAGGAATATGTAGGTCGTAAAGATTGTTCTGCTTAAGTCCAATCCGCCTCATCGTTTGGAGGTCCTGCAAGAAGAAATATTGATAATGAAATAAAGCTTGACATCTCAAATATGTGGTAATTTGGCTAATAGAAATTAAATTAAGCGCAAATTTAGGAGCACGCGTGACATTATAAAGAGATAAAGAGTTAGAGATATTTTCGAGTCCAGTGACTGGTGACAAACCCCCATCGGCCACTTTAACCTAAAATGGCGTAACAAGGTCCAATATAGAAGAAAAGAGGGTAGTGTCACCAGTAATGTGGGATGAGGCACTGTAATTCGCAAGCCAGACAAGAGCTTAGGATTTAACTGACATGTAGAAGTACCTGTTGACCTATGAACAGAAGCAAAAGTAGATCCTTGAGAAGCTATGAATCGCTCATAATCAACCCTGGAAATAGTGATCTGGCTATCATCCTCCTACAACTTGGTAATCTCTTCTGTAGATATCTAATGGGTATGTGGATCCATATCCTATGGGTAACTGTGCTTCACCCATCTTAAGTCCATAGTGTGTCCATTCCTGTGATAATGCTCCTAGAAGAAGGAACTCCGACCATGACCACGTTCACGTGCACCACCACCACAAGCTCTGCCACCTCTTCCTCCTAAATTTTCTCTACCACGACCAACATCAGCCATGGTAGAGGCATCAGTAGTGTGCACGGGATCTGAGATGGCAAGCTTAGAAAGACGAGTATAGATCTGCTTTGGTGTAGGGATCTCATCATAGTCATGAACTGATCTTTGACTACCTTGTACTCGGAGCTAAGACTAGACAGAAGCTGAATAGAGCAAATAACTTCTCTCTGCTTGGCTATAACAGAAGCATCCGTAGAGATATGTTGGTACACATCTTGCTTGTCCCACAAATTCCTCAGAGCCATAATATTCGGATAAGGACATGGTGCCTTTCCGAAGATTGTGAATATCTTTTACAACTCTGTACAACCTAGTAATATTACTTCTATAAGAGTATCTCATGAAGTACTTCCCACATCTTGTTGGCTGAAGCATGAGCCACCCAATCGGTGAGAAGACAAGTAGCCATCCAATCGTTGTCAGCCCCCCAATCAATAGACTTAACAATAGGAACAACATTAGTCAAGATATATTTCTTCCTGTAGGATCCGACATACTGGGAGAAGGAGGTGGACTGGAGCAAGAAGTTGGATCCATCCAACTTAATCGATGTCCTCTGCATGTGAGGTGGAGTGGTTGCGGTAGAATTCTTTCTCATCAAGTCACTTACAGTTTCCTTCTGATCCCCCATAGCATCTGGAGCCGAGATCCACGAAGAATCACTGATTTATAAGTCTGAAAATCAGATCATGAGGTTTTAAATTCGAATTTTCAGACCTAAAGAAGCCTTCCAAAATCGTATTCAAGCCAATTTCTGATCATGTACCTTGTTGGTACATCAAAAAAACAAGTTTTGCATACACTAAGGCATAGAAGAGGCCTTAGCGGTGTCCTTCAAGGTGCTATGCTCTTGTGAACGGCTCGCTACTCTAGAAAGGATCGGAAACTTGTAGCGCACCGTAGGGTCTCCCTCGAAAGAAGATCCGAAGGAAGATTGAAAATTAGTCCTAGACCAACACCACCCCTAACAGGAGGAAAGGGGCGATGCTGGACTACTCAAAGAGACTGGGGTGGCGGTGCTTTAAATGCACTGCAGGTTTCTGCGGCTGTGCTGCTGCAGATTAGGACCAACCTGCGGCGTTGCTGCCGGTCTTGTGGAGGCTGAGATGGCCTACAGTGGCGGTGTTACTGGCCTGGGAGGTCGGTGACACTGCTGAGGAGAGAGAGAGAGGAGATAGGAGTGTTTATGTGAGGGGGTAGGCGGCTAGGGTTTTAGTGGGATACCAGGGCCCCTATCTAGGATTGTTGCTTTGATACCATGTTAAGACTGAAATGAATAGTTTTTTAAAGAGACCTTGGGCCTCTTTTTATAGAGAGCCCATAGAAAGAGAATTACAAGTATACCCTTTCACTACACAAAATACTAAAATGACCCACCATTCATAACTCAATAGGGATGAAATTATGTACTACAAAACTGCTAAACAGATGTTGGAAGTCTGATGGATGCCTACTCTCATGAATTGAACTCTACTCAAGTTTTTTAGGTACATTATGATCTGTCACTTGAAGCAAGAGACTGGGAGTTTGTCCTAGTACTATTCTACTATGAAAGGACTCTGAGAAAAGTATAACTCCTACAGGCCCATGTGCACTTCTACCACTTGCAGAGATCACAGGAAGGAGTTTTCAGTGCACATGTTTTTAACAGGATTGAATGAAGATTACGTTGCTGCTCGTTCTTACATTCTCACATTATCTTAGTTACCCTCCATTGATAAGATATACAAGAGGCTTAGCAGGCTGAATGTTCAACCTACCCATGATGTCATCTCCAACAGCATTGCTTCAGCCCATGTAGCCGTGAGTACCAGTAGAAGACGAGGTGGATCTATCTGTGGTAGAGGTAGAGGACGTGGAGATATTGCTCGTACAAAGCCTACTTGCGCCTACTGTCGGAGGAGTGGCCATATTGAGGTCAAGTGCTGGAATAAGTTTGGGA
Organism: Thalassia testudinum; assembly: GCA_037157565.1. NCBI lineage: Eukaryota > Viridiplantae > Streptophyta > Magnoliopsida > Alismatales > Hydrocharitaceae > Thalassia > Thalassia testudinum. The sequence goes on from JAZHRO010000013.1 coordinate 22,922,056, forward strand.
GGCCCCTTGTTGCTAACTAAGTTACTGTGGCCTTTACCCTTGAGACAACTACTGAGCCAGTTACACTTGCAGATGTAGACTATGATGTAGTAGTACATCATCTAGCACAATTGACACATGATCAAGTGTCAGGCATAATCCTCTGATACAACAGCTTTTGCCTTCGCATCATGTACTGATACTTCTTGGTTGATGATTCTGGTGTGTCACATCATATTTCAGGGCATTCCCAGTGTTTTGGGGTCATGCAGACTGTTCCACAGGGTTGCTTTGTTCAATTAGCAGATGGAAGGCATGCCTCCATCAGTGGTCAGAGGGAGGTTTTTGTTTCTCCTACTTTGTACCTTTCAGATATTTATTATGTGCCTAACATGTCCATGCAGATGCTTTGCATTAGCAAATTTACAAAACAACTGAACTATCGTGCAATTTTTGATGATGTTGGGTGTATTTTTTAGGATCGCATGACAGAGAGGATAATTGGTGGTGGACATGACGGGAAGGGTGTATATCGACTAGCATGGAGTCTAGTTGCTGTAGCCTATCAGATGAGTTTTGCTGCTGGGAGTGTCTTGCAGTGGCACAAACGATAAGGTCATCCATCTCTGGACAAACTACGATGGGTCATTCCACATTTGTCGCCTGCTATGAAGATTCAGTGTGATGTTTGCCAGTTAGGGAAGCACCACAGAGTCAATTTTCTTGCTTCTCAGCCTAGTAATTCAGCTTGTTTTGATTTAGTCCATTGTAATGTTTGAGGTACTAGCTGTATGGCAGACCGACATGGTTATCGTTATTATTTAATAATTATGGATGATTTCTATCGTTTATCATTGCTGATCTTGATGCGTAATAAATCAGATGGTTCTGTTATTTAGCATTTTGTGTTATTTGTCAAGACTTAGTTTAATGCATGCATCAAGGTCATCGGAATAGATAATGAATTGGAGTTTTGCACCAAGCAGTTGGCAATGTTTTATGCTTCTCTTGGTATTATTCATTAGACCTCATGCTCCCATACGTCACAACAGAATAGGATTGCAGAATGGAAGTACAAACATATTCTGGATATGGTTAAGACATTGCTTATCCAAAATAGTGTCCCACACACCTATTGGGGGGGATACAATTCTTATAGCCTGTTATCTCATTAACAGGCTTCTCTTTTCAGTACTTTATGAGCAAATACCATGGACGATTTTGTATCCTGATGCAGAGTTATTTTTAGTGCCATCGAGGATGTTTGGATGTGTTGCTTTTGTGCACTTATTTGGGCCTATTCGTGACAAACTTGCCCCAAAGTGGTCAAGTGTGTATTTCTTGGTTACTCTCGGACTTAGAAGGGGTATAGATGCTTTAACCCTATACGTCAAAAGCATTATGTTAGTGCTGATGTCACATTCCACGAGGCCATTTCGTTTTTCTCCATTTCTGCTTGTTAGTTATAGGATGTGGAGTAAGATGTGTCGATGCATGTACCTCCTATACCCATGAATGCATTTCCTAGTAGTGCCAGTCCTTGTACCTCTTTAAAGCACTCTACTTGCATATACAGGGCAGTACCAGAGGATGAGAATACCTACAAGGGCATTACTTATTAGTTACTTGTCAGTTATAGAGTGAGACCTCCCCCTTCCTCCTCTGTCCCGACTGAGCCACCATAGTCCTCCCCAGATCAAGTATGTGTTGAGGTCGCTGACAATGTTTCCCTAGGTCTTGATTCTATAGGAATAGATGATGATGTTCCCATTACCATTAGGAAGGCTCCTTGCTCGTGTGACTAGTACCATGTAGCAGGAGGGGCAGTCTCGCCTGATTCTCTGGGTGCTGATTTTCATGCCTTTACAGCTGCTGTATCTACCTTTGAGATACTTACTTTGTATCAGCATGCTCTTTTGGACCTGAAATGGCAGTGTGCCATGGAGGAGGAAATGTCTGTCTTATATGATAGAGGGAATGAGAGCTTACTTCGTTGCCATCTGGAGCACATCTTGGTGCTCAGTGGATCTTTACCTTGAATTACAACTTTGATAGGTCTATTTCTAGGCATAAAACTCGGCTCGTGGCCAAAGGATTTACCCAGACCTATGGGATGGATTTCTTTGACACGTTCTCCCCAGTTGCACGCCTTTCTACCATCTGTATTCTCATTTCAGTTGCAGCACACTACGATTGGTCACTACATCAGCTGTATGTGAAGAATGCCTTTCTTTATGGTGATCTTCAGGAAGAAGTATAGATGTGCCGACCACCTAGTTTTAAGGTTTAGGGGGAGTGTGTTTCATGGATTTAAATGCTGACGGCATGCCGTCGGCAAGGCCAGTTTTGAAGAACAGCCATGCCGATATGATGTCAGTGTCGAAAAACAGGCGTTTCGGCGGCATGCCGACTGGTATGGTCGGCATGCCGTCGTGCCGCTGCCGGTAAAATGGTCACTCTCCCTCGTCCCCCTCACCTGTATAGGAACTTGGCAGGGCTGTAGGGCGTGCGGCTACCAGAGAACACCGCGGAGTAGATCGCGTCGAGATCGCACATGAGGCACACGACCTTCCTGTCGTCGCCCTCGCCGCCCGCCTTCTTCCTCTGCTGCGGCCTGCAGACGTAGGGGTTGTGGCGGTCGCTGAGGAAGTAGTTCCTCAGGGGCGGGGTGTGGAGCAGCGCCTGCAGTACGGAGTTCATGAAGCAGGTGCTGCCAAGGTTGTTGAGCCCCTGGAGGCCCCACGGGACCCCGCGGCCCGACTCGGTGGCGGCGGTGTCAGGGCACCACAGTGGGCTGGAGCAGCAGTCGAGGAGGCGCTGCTCCTTGGGGGTAGGGGTCCAGGGGCGGAACTCGACCAGTCGCCTCCTCTTGGGGGGTGTGTGGGGAAGGGGGATGGAGGTGATCCGATATTGGGAGGCGAGGAGGACGGCGGAGTCGAAGTCGGGGTCGTGACCTGGTCGTAGCAGGCGAAGCAGAAGAGCTCGACGCGGTGGACGTCGAGGGCAAGGGCGTGGGGAGGGGAGGAGGGGGACTAGTAGAGGTGGTCGGGGGCGTGGAGGGGGCAAGAGCGGCAGAAGTAGAGGCGGGGGTGGCGAGGAGGAGGGGGCAGAGGGGACAGCGGTGGGGGAGGTCGAGGTGGAGCTTGGCGCAGCCGAGGGCGGGGGGTTTGGGGCGAAGGAGAAGGTGGAGGGAGCGGAAGGGGTTGGGGGAGGAGAGGAAGAGCTGAAGGTGGGGGCAGGGAGGAGGGATGGAGGGGGAGGACATGGGGAGGAAGGTGGTGGTGGAGCCGCAGGGTCTGTGGGCCCCGCGGACATAGAGAGTGGGGAGGGAGGGCAGGGGAGGCGGGAGGGCTATTTGATTTGGGTGTAGTGGGGGCCCCACTTTGTTAAGAGATGCTGTGTGCTTATGCAGATATCCATAGGGTCGGCAAGCACTACCGATGCCGTAGGATGCTTAACATATAGGGACTTCCACCAAGGGCGTGTGGTTGTGCCGATGCCGATGCAGCCCACCTTGTTAAGAAATGCCGATGCCGATGCTGTGTGCTTGCTGTAGACTGCCACTGCCATCTCTTCCGCTCCGCTAATGCCACTGTCACTGTCATCTCTGCCGCTGCTTCAGGCTGTAGCCTGCATCGTTACTTATGGAACTTCTCACATTCTTGGTGGTGGACTAGTTGCTTGCTGGGAAGGTGGGGGAGCGTCTCCCTGTAGAGGGTGGCCGCCGCACGTTTAGGATTTCCTCCAATGATGACTCTTTTGGAGGGAAGGGGAAAGGGGACAAAAGGTAACGGGAGGTCGTGCGGTGCCAGTGCCCGCATTGGCTGGTGGCATGATGCAATGGCCAATATGAATCGGGTGGGGTGGGAATTAAGGTGTGTGCATTGTGTGGTGGATGGTGGTGGATCTGGTGGTGGAGGAGAATGGGTAAGAAATCCATAAAATATTTATCAACAATTTGCATAGTAGACAACACCGACGGACGTAATCGTAAATTTATCAAATCAAATATTTGCACAGTACGTCACCGACCGACAGACGTAATCACAAAAGATTCATAAAATATTAATCGACGATATTTGACATCTTCATGTCAACATGTTGTAGATTAAATTATTTAGAGAAAGGATGGGATCTTTTGGGAGTCATATGGCACAACAGGCTATTAAGGCCACTCATCCTGGTAATAACCGACATCCCTTTAATATTTACTAATAATAATTTACTCTATAAAATCCAATTTTTGACTAGAATATGTTTCCCTACAGCGGAATGGTGGAATTTGTATGCAACAGAAGCTCCAAATTTACGGCAGGTGGCTGTTAAAGTGTTATCACAAACATCATCTGCTGGTGGGTGTGAAAGAAATTGGAGTACATTTAACCTTATCCATTCCAAAAGAAGAAACAAGCTTGGAATTGACAAGCTTAATGACCTTGTGTATATCCACTACAACACAAGGTTACGAATGAGGCACACTCAGGAGGGCTTTGATTTTAAAAACAAGGAAATGACCGATCCAATTGATCTGGCCCACATTTTCCGAATCGGAGATAATGTGCTAGAAAGTTGGATAAATGACATTGGAGGAGAACCTGTGATGGATGTTAGGGGAAGGCCAGATCCAGAGCTATCAAAGAAAATGGGTGCTGATGTTGAAGGACATATGGTCAGATCTGGTCGTCATACATTTCCTATAAGAGTACTGGATGAAGAACGACAGTTATCACAGTCTACTTCAACCTCAAAGGATGACTCAGATGATGGCTCAAATGGAGATGCATTTGTAATGGTAGAAGGATCTGGATCAGAAGGATCATCCGATAGAGGGAGACATGGTGGTCAAGTGCAAACTCAGGGTGCTACAGAATATGGCGAACGACACACCAATATCCATGGCGAACATATTCCAAGTCCAAGTCCACCAGCCATGGATTACGAGGGATATCCAAGTCACGATGCCTACATGGAGGATTTGAGCTCCTCAATTGGTTTCATGAGCATTAGTGATCAATTTTTTGGTTCTTCAGCACTTGGATCTGAATATGACATGGGATCATACGACACAACACGTGAGACGGGATCTTCATATGCTCAACCATTCTACCCGCAATCATTTGCACCACCACCGCCTTCATATAATTATCCATCATATTCATACGCTGAGTCTGAAAATGTTGACACTTCTGGGACTAGGACTGGGAGTGAATATTCTTACCCATATGAGTATGGTATGATCCAAAATTACTTTCCTCAGCAGTTCCAACCCCAAGCTCTCCCTCAAATGGCAAGATCAGAATCATCACAAGATGATTCTAGAACAACAGGATTCTCACAAACACGTACAACTAATCGTGCACGTGGGCAGCGTGACAGACCATACACAGATAGTAGATTTTCCCGTCTTGGGATTTTTGTTAGTATGAATGAACATGAATACAGACAGCACATAATGGATTACCAGACAATGTATTCATATATGCCTTGGAAGGATTACTGTGAATACATTCAAAGTATTCATCGACACAATAGTCAACAATGGTATCAATCAAGTGATGATAGTACCCATGATAAAGATATGCATCCAGCAAGACACTCTTGGTTCTGGTGAAATCTGTCTTTCAAGTTTCAAGTTCTGACTTCCGATACATCATACATCAAGACATTACTGTTTTAACTTTTACTTTGAAACTATACACTTTGATTCTTTCATTCTTAAATTCTTTGATTCTTAAATTCTTTGTATTCTTCTATTATTAAATTTTCTGTATTCTTAACATGGTAAGAATATTTCATCTCGTTATTGAATTTTAACATTGTATGGTCATGTTGTATATGAATATTATGATGTAACATTCTTATTGTTACATAATCAACATTTGATTTTCTTGAAACTGATATCATTTTGACCACTTCTACCATTTTTGTCGGCATGCATTGGCATGCCCTCGGCGTGCCTCCGAAATGGCATTTTTTCGAGCCATCGAAATCATCGAAATCTGCCATAGAAAAACGGGCATTTCTCCGGCATGCCCTCGGCATGCCCACGAAATGCACACTTGCAATTTCATCGGCACGGCGTCGAAATTGACATTTCGAACCTTGGTGTGTTTGCAGGCTACGTAAGGCTATCTATGGCCTTAAGGAAAGTCCTAGAGCATGGTTCCAATGCTTGTCAGAGGCGTTGTTGGTTGTTGGGCTATAGAGGTCTTTAGCGGATCTTTGTTTGTGAGGAAGACAGGCCTTGGTGTAGTGGCTTAACTTGTTTATGTTGATGATCTTATACTCAAAGGGGATGACAGTTGGTATATCTCAGGTGAAGGAGTACCTGGCATGACAGTTTGTTATGAAGGACCTTGGGAAGCTTCGATACTTCTTGAGCATTGAGATTGTTACAACTAAACAAGGTATCGTTATGTCCCAGAGGAAGTATGCCTTGGACATTCTTCAGAAGGTAGGAATGCTTGGATCTAAAGGTGCGAATATACCTATGGATCCTAAAGTTCACCTATTTGATGACTCAACTAAATTGATGAAGAAGGCCTATCGATGGTTGGGAACTATATCTGACCATCACCAAATATTAGCCTTGCAGTCGGTAAACTGAGTGGGTTCTTGGATAGGCCTACTGATGCTCATTGGCATGCAGTTATGCAAGTGTTGAGGTATATCAAGAAAGCTCCAGGTCGAGGCATCTTGTTTCAAAAGAAGGCCCCTATGATTGTTGTTAGCTACTTAGATGCTGATTATGTAGGTGATAGGAAATCCACTATAGGTTTCTATATGTTTGTTGCATGAAATCTAGTAATTTGGAGGAGTAAGAAGCAGAGTGTTGTGTCATGTTCTACTGCTGGGTTAGAGTATCGTGCTATGGCACAAACAGTTGCTAAGATGATCTGGATACGGTCCCTGTTGAGAGATCTTCATGCCACCATTGTTGGCCCTTGGAAATGTACCGTGATAACATGATAGCTATCTATATTGCTAACAACCCTATGTTCCATGAAAGGACCAAGCATGTGCAGGTTGATTGCCACTACACCAGGAGTCTCATCCAGCAGGGTTTGCCTTGTATTGCTTGTGTAGCCTCTTTAGCCCATATTATAGACATGTTTACAAAGTCTTTACCACGTCCAATATTTGAGAACTGCTAAAGCAAGCTGAGCATGATGAATATATATGGTCTAGCTAGAGGGGGAGTGTTACGACATGTCATTTTCTTATTATGTTTTTCCTAATTTAGAAGATTTATTGTGAATAATATTTACTATTGTTAGTGGAGAAGTGAGTTATAAAAGGAGAGGGTTGTACTCATTTTTCTGATGAATAGAGGAAACCTTATTTTCTTCAACTTAAAAAGACGACAGAAAAGTAGAGGATTACAAACCTATTCCATTCTCTAGTTTGGCTTATACGATCGTTGCAAGGGTCCTAGCAAATAGGTTATGGGCTTTGTTGGATGGGGTGGTTAGTTCGGTTCGATCAACCTTCATTAATGGGAGACACTTGGTCGATAATTTGGCCTTGGCTAATGAGACTATAGTATATTGGTTGTGAACGAAGGAACAAGAATTTGTCTGGAAGATGGGTTTCGCTAAGACGTGGCTTCTCTGGTTGGTCTTTCTTCTGGAGCTCGTTGCAATGTAGGGCACTCCTAGACTATAGCATGGATAAAGTGCTATGTTATGACCAATGGTGTTGGTTAATGGCAGGCCTGAGGATGGATGGATTCAGCCCCAACATGGAGCTTAGAAGGGATGCTCTTTACCTCCTGTCTTATTTGTGTTGGCAGTTGATGCTCTAGCCACTTGAGAGTTCCTTGTTGTGTTTTCCTGTTTCCTAGACACTTGGATGACATGTTCTTGATTTGCTTCTGTTGAGACTAGGGACATATTTGTCATTTTGTACTTTTCTTGGATGATTATGTAATTTACCCAAATCTCTCTAATATAAAAGAGAGGTTAGTGTTTCTTTTGAATGCAAGGAACTATTTTCTTCCTCTACATGGTATCAAAGCAGTGGTCATAGGTCTGTGCTCCGATATCCAACCAAATACCCATCCTAAAACATGATTGAATCACAAAGGTGATTCAATGGAAGAAACAAGACCGGATCGAAGAGGCAGCATCAACAACATGGGAGAAGCTTCTCCTAGCGCCGCCGCCTTTGTCGAATCCCATGTAGCGCTGTCGGTAGGCCCAACGCCTTTGCCGTCGGTCTATTGGCGATCCAGTAGGTTGATAGGCCGACCTCCTCTCCCGTTGGTGATCTTCTTAGTAGCGTGATGAGCATTCTCTTAGGCCTATTGTGCATGGTGATGAGCATTCTCTCAAGCCTATTATGCATGGTGATGAGCCTTCTCTCTTCATTGCCGATGAAGTTTTTTGTTTCAAGCACGATGAGCCATCTCTCATGCAAGACAGATGTGTTTGGACTAGTTGAAGAGGTTATTTCCGTACAATAGAGGCGTGCATGTGCAGCCCAAGTAGGTTCAAAGAAGAAGCTGGGGGCCAAAGGAGTTTAGGTTGTTGACTCCAGTGCCTCCATACACCTCACAGGGGATATGAATAGGTTGGAGAATCCTATTAATCCATGTGGGATCAGAGATGTTAAAGTGGCTAATGGGGCCACATCTCCGATCACGACTATTGGAAGTGTGCGCACCTCTTAAAAGATGGTGATTAAAGATGTTTATTGTGCTTCAGAGTTTTCAATCAACCTGTTGTTTGTTAGTCGTATCTGTAAGAGCCACGGATGTCGTGTTGTGTTTGATGATGATCATTGCTATTTTCAGGATCGACAGACGAGAGAGATTATATGTGGGGGTGTAGAGCGAGATGGTTTTTATTACCTAGACACACCTACATTGTTTGCCGGGGCCATGTCCATAGCTTCTAATCCTTGGCTGTGGCACATGAGACTTGGATACTCGCCACTTAAGATGCGACAGATGTATCCTGGATTGCCAGATTCCTTGACTTTGCAGTGCGAGGATTGCCAGCTTGGGAAGCATCACAGGAGCACCTACTCATAGAGAGTTGATGGGGTGAGTGCTGTTCCATTTTGTTTAGTGCATTGTGATTAGGGATGCAAGTTTCGGTAAACCTGACCGAACCTGACCCAACTCGACCTGAAAAGAATGGGTAAAACCCGACCCAAACCCGATCGGGTTTGGGTATGGGTATGAATCTATACTCGATTACCATACCCGAATACCCGAATAAAATCCTTATTTACTCGAGAAATATATCAGTCCCACCCTAAGTCCCTCATTCCCTCAACTTTAATCTTATTCATGATTCCCTCCATGATTTTGAAGGTTGGGAATTCTTCTGAAGCTTCCATTAAACATTTATTTTGGAGATGGGGATTTTTTGTTTAAAAGGTACTTGTATTTAGTCTTTTTTTGTCTTTTTGTATTTTTATTTTTGATGTATTCCCCTTGAAAGGCTCTTTTTGTAATAATTTTAGTGGAGATCAATAAATTAGAGTAACCTGAGTTCGTATGTTGAGAGCTTGCTAAAAATAAACAATTAATGAATTGTGTTATAGATATTTCCTCTTCTTTGATTCTAATTTGATACAATTTGATTATAAAATCAATTTATAAATGGGTATTTGATGGGTAGATGGGTATGGGTTTGAATTTTTGTACCTGATGGGTAAATGGGTAGGGTATGAGTATGGATTTTGTAAATAGGTATGGGCATAGGTTTAGTCAAACTCGACTTGAACCTGACCCGTTTGCATCCCTAATTGTGATGTTTGAGGCCATCTAGAGTTCCTACCCCAGGTGGACATCGGTACTACACCGTTGTTGTGGATGATCATAGTCGCCTGACTTGGATCTTCTTGTTGAAGACATGCTTAAAGATACCTTAAGTTATTCAGTAGTTCTTGTTAGAGGTTTAGACTCTGTACTCCAGTGCGTTCAGAGTTTTTCGCAGTAATAATGCCTTAGAGTTTATACAGTGAGATATTCGGAGCCTCTTCTCCTCTAGAGGCATTATTCACTGGACTTCTTGTGTTTACATGTCTCAACAGAATGGTGTGGCTGAGCGCAAGCTTCGACACCTCTTGGACATTTCTAGGACCTTGATGATCCATATGAAGGTTCCTAAGTAGTTTTGGGGGATGTCATACTTAATGCAGCTTATTTGATTAATCATGTGCCTTCATCTATTCTTGGGGGCTATATTCTTTTTTAGGTGATTCACTCAGATTGTGACAGGCCATTTGTTCTTCCATTGAGGGTCTTTAGGTGCACTTGCTTTATTCAGGCATATGACAATCAGGTAAGCTTCTCCCCGGGTAGCCAAATGTGTCTTCCTTGGGTATTCCAGGATGCAGAAGGGATACGGGTGCTATGATTCAGTTTGTAGGAGATATATTGTTATTGCAGATGTCACATTCGTTGAGAAAGTCTCTTATTTCTCAGAAGAAGGAACTTCTATTCAACTTGCCTTAAAGGAGACATAGGTTTATTACCGGAGATCATAGACTTCACCAGATGTAGTGTCGTGTCCCATCCTGATTGACGAGAGTAGTTCAGATATAAAGGAGTAGTCAGTCCCGAGGAGATGCAGCAAAGCGTGTATTCTTCACCCAATTACAGAATATACAGGGGTTGCCCATCTGGAGGATGGTATTCGTCAATTTGCCTCCACTATTACTACAACTGTTATCCCCAGAGATTTTACTTAGGCTTCTCAGGACTCCAGGTGGCGTGCAGCGAAGGATGAGGAGATGCAGGCCTTGCAGTCATGGAAGACATGAGATCTTGTACCATGTTCTTCGGATGTTACAATGGTTGATTGTAGATGGGTTTACACCATCAACTATAGAGCTGATGGGACAGTGGATAGATACAAGGCCAGGCTCGTGGCCAAAGGTTTCACATAGACCTACGGAATAGACTATCTTCAGGCATTTTCTCCTGTAGCTTGTATTACTTCTATCAAGATCCTTCTTTTTGTGGCAGTTGTCAGAGGATGGCCTTTATTTCAGCTTGATATTAAAAATACATTCTTGTATGGTGACTTATTTAAGGAGGTGTACATAAGACAACCATCAGGCTATAGTAGTTAGGGGGAGCATGGTTGTCGCCTGAGGAAGGCCATATATGGCCTGAAGTAGAGTCCTCGTGCCTGGTTTGAGCTACTTAGCTCAGAGGTTGAGAAAATTGGGTTCTAGCGTTCTACTTCTGATCATTCTATCTTCATAAGGAAACTTGGTATGTTGATTCTATTTGTGTAGTTATTCTAGCTGTTTATGTAGGTAATATGATCCTTACATGTGATGACAAGGAAGGGATTGTTCAGACCAAGTCCTTCTTATAGTCTACATTTGTCACCAAGGGCTTGGGTGATCTTAGATATTTTCTGGGGATTGAAGCCGTCCAATAGGGATTGTGTCTTTCCTTGTCACAGAGGCAGTATACGCTGCAAATCCTTGAGGAGGTTGGTTTGCTTGGGACTAAGCCTTCTACTATACCTGTTGAACCTACATCTACATGTTCTTCTAATGAGGACGATCCACCATTTGAAGATATCACCCGATACCGTAGCATGGTAGGATGCTTATTATATCTTACTATCATGAGGCCTAATATTAGCTTTGCAGTGAGTAGAGGCAGCCAGTATATGCAAGCACCATGAAACAGTCATTGGCATGAGGTCTACCACATTCTGAAGTACCTTAATGGGTCACCAGGCAGAGGGTTATATTACAGAGATAGTGACAATCTAGACATTTTAACCTACTCTGATGCAGATTATACTGGGTTTATGGATGACCGATGTTCTACTTCAAGTTTTGTGGTCTATCTTGGTGGGAACCTTGTCTCTCGGAGGAGTAAGAAGTGTAGTGTTGTTGATCGTTCTAGTGCAGAGGCTGAGCATAGGGTGATGACTCAGGTTGCTTATGAGATTACGTGGATTGTTGCTTTTCTGCATGATTTAGGCGTTCAGGGCACTATGTCAGTTTCACTTCTATGTGACAACAAGTTAGCCACATATTACCTCGAACCTAATTTTTCATGAGAGAATCAAACATATCGAGGTAGATTGTCATTTTATTCATTATGCAATTTTTGCAGGGAAGATTAGCACTCCCTATGTCTCCTCTAAACTTTAGCTAATAGATTTATTCACCAAGACTCTGAAGAAGAAGTTTTCTGATTTTCTGTGCGATAAGTTGGATCTTATTAATATCTATACCTCAATTTGAGGGGGAGTGTTGAGATTAGGGTCATATTTATCATTTTGTGCTTTTCTCGGATGATTGAAATTTACGTAAACTTCTAAGTTAGGTTTCTTTTGAATGCAAAGAACTATTTTCTTCCTCCCAGCTCCTAATTGAATAATTTTTTTCTGAAACAGTCTAATTGAATTATTTCTTGAGGCCAAGGTTCCATTTGAAGGTGATGAACACGACATATTGAATGATGAGTTGAGTATGTCCAAACTAATATAGTGTCATTCCTTGCAAAATATTACTTTATAATTGTTTATGTGTTTAGTCATGAAATTTCCAATTAGCTATTTCCTAAGACCATTTATATTTCCAATTATCTTGGTGTACTCCACACAATTATTTTGTGCAAGCAACAATTGGTTATCACATATTTTACCACCTTAGCCATTCCTCATGTCGTGTGTCTTATCATCTTACCTAACAAAAAACTCTCTGAAAAAAACTAACTTATTGTCCACATAACAAGAAAAAACGTGGACACCAATTTTGTTTCCTAAAATTTAAGCCCGTTGTCTCAAAATACCACCACCTGATCACCCCAATTTGTAGCTAGTAGTTGCAGTGGTTGGGGTCACCTCCTCTCCATGATAATGATAGTGTCCTATACCCCCTGTCACAGTTTTTACATGTGGGGACTACGTGCAAAAATATTATTCTCAACTCTTTGCCACAATGTTGATAATGATCTCTTATGCACCATTGCTTATAAATCTAAAGAGGTCATTCACTGTTCGCAAATATTTGTTTGAGGTTTCATTAGGTTGAGCTTTCTGAGATGGTTATACTTGCATCCACTGTCTAGGATTTGGGTAGTTGAAAGCCATGGATATATCTTGTAACTAATATTGCATTTTTGTTATAGCTGTTGTTAGTAGTGGTGAGATTGTACGTAATTCACATGAATAGAGCTTTCTTATTGATATGAAATTATGAGTGGCCAAAAACTATTAGAAATGAACGCTAGGACGCCCTACTGGTGAGAATTTGAAAAAAAATAATGTCCCTTTGTTTTTAAAAGGGCTTGCTTCTATTCTTATTAAACCAGAAGTCATGTTCTTACCATTAGTTCTAGATCACTTTTCAAAGACATGTTTTTAGATATCATTTGTCTATGCCCTGAATAAGGTGATTTCTGTTGGGTCTTTTTGAGGGACGAGAATGGCATAGGTTGATTGGACTGTATAAAGCTTAAGTTACACTTTGAGGAAAGTATTATGCAGCTGAATTTAGTTTGGAAAGAATATAACTGCACTTGCATATCGTCAGTGAAGAGTAGCTTCGGCATTTAGTTCTTTTTTGCAGAATCAGGTTATTTATGGGAGCCATTTTTAAGCATGTGAGATTGCTGCCGCAACTCAGTTGCTGCCATTTGGGAGAAAACAGGCTTTTGGTAAATGTATGTAAAAATAGGATATGCATTTTAATAAAACTTATGGCACTTAGTGTCATGAAAGTTGTTCGACCTTTGAAAAGGAAAAGAATGAAATGGTCATCTCGGATGTTCTTTTCATCATGTAGTTTCTAGTAAGATAAATTACTTGATCTTCCAAACTTGGCCTTGTGCATTTCTTTTGGTGCTATTGTTAATAGTGATGTAATAAACTAATTTACATTTGGATAGTGGATTCCAGAAAAAGGGGTTGGAGTATAAGTTACATTTATCAAATGCATAGCTCCCTTTAAGGTAGTACGTTACTATTCTGTCATTTATATATTCCAACTTTCTATTGGCCAACATCTTAGCATTTTTAAATAATCATTTATTAATACAACTCACCACCTTCTTGATTTTAATGACAGGTCCACAGCATCCCCTCTTTAAAAGCCAGTCCTCACGCTTTCCACTCCAAGCATATTGGCACTTTCAAACGGAGTGGTGATTGTTGTTGAATCTGTCCAAATTATTTCCCTTGCTGTAGATTGCAGATCGTTTCTTTTATGCCTTGGTGCAATTTGGCGATTGTTGTAAGATTCTCTTTTTGACCTCTGATTGATCTTTCTTTCCCTTCTTTTCTGAGGGTACTTTCTTTCCCTTTTCCTCACCAGATTGGTGCAATCTGCGAATTTGATATTAGAGGAAGGTTTGGTTTCTCGATTTTCCAAACGTGGTACGTGGTGGGACAGTTAGGAAACAGAAGAATAAGCAATGGAGGCCTGGCTATGGAAATGTTATTAAGGTCAAGAGGCCACGATAATGGTTCTTTTCTGGAATAGGGAAAGAAATAGCCTAATAAGTATCTAGGAGGAGAGGTTGCATGCCAAACATAGTTATTCTGTGAAGGGGCCTTTGCTTATGCAAAGAAGCAGGGGTTTCGCTAGGGAATAGAGCCTTTACTTCTGCAAACACAGAAGGCTTAGTGGGTGATGTTTTCCCATTAAAGAATCTCTAGATTTTGTGGTGACTACTATATCTTCAGGGTCTTACCTATGTAGTTGATACATATTAGATCATATTCATGTGATAAGCTGTGTGCTTAACACATTATTTGAATTTCGGTTATATCTTAGTTATTTTTTCTTTGCAACTTTTTTTTCTTTGCTTTACTTGGTCTTATGTAAAGGTTCTTCATCTTGGTTTCTTCTTGACATGTTTGAGTTGGTAACTGTGCAATCATTTTCCCCACAAATCTCCATGAAAGAAATGTGTACTAAATGGAATTAATTGGGTTTTTCAAAAGTTTGTATGATATAATGAAAGTGGCATTCTAACAGCTGGGGTGATCAGTGAACTTCTTTGTTCAATGGTGCAGCTATGGTATTATTTTTCCTTTGGACCTGGAATTTGAAGGATGCCTGGCTTGCCGCTGGTTGTTCATGAAACAACGTATGTAGCTGCAACTTTGTTATAATACTTTGTTTTTGCATGCTGTATTATGTGCCAGTCTACTACCTACATATTAGATCATGCCGTCAAGTTCACTGTCCCAATACACTGCATAGCTAAAAAGTTCTCTATTTTCTTGTTGCATGTAGGAATGATTTTTGTGGTCAATGGTAGATCACATGAACCATGCTTATGATTGTTGCCTTTTCGTCCCTTTCTATCCACATGTCGAAACTGTGACCAGTGATGCTGGAAACATAGTCAGGGAGTCCATCCTTTTGGATGATAGAGTTGTATGAGCATGTGCAATTGCTCATACAATCGTGTGCAATTAAGTCAAGGTGTAGATGTTTCATGTAGCAGAACCATATTGTTGTATGAGTTTTTCTTTTCAAAAAAATATATTGTTGTATGTGTTTGTTTCTTCATAGATATAAGAGATGTATCCTTGCTGGCTTTGTTCCCAAAAGGGTAAAAAGGAAAAAAAAAACAAAATGAATCCTTGTTGGCTTCAAAATGGATATAGTAAATCTAGCAAATCTTCGGGCCATATTAATGCTATTCCGCATAAGCACAAACTTATCATAGCTGCATGTTACTAGAGAAAACGAGCTACGAAGAGCACAGCTACAAGTGTACAAAAAGACTGTGATAGTCATGTGGCTAAGATTGTTCGGGCCAAGAAGATTCACGGGGGGGGGGGGGGGTTGTGTGGGGTGAAGATTAACATCAATGGTTAATATTCTATCTTTGGGGCCTTAGAGATGATAGGAGGAAACATGTTTTGAGGAGATATTCGGCGGATTGGAAAATTGATATTACTTGTCTTCAAGAAACACATTTGGATTGCCTTACTTCCCAATTGAAGACCGCTCTTTGTGGTGAGTTGTATACTAATTTTTTGGAATTGGAAGTGGAGGGTAGATCGGGGGGCTTGCTAATGACGTGGCATGCTGATATTATTTATCTATGTTCATCGTGTAAGGCAGATAGAACCTTGACAACAATCTTCATATGTAAATCTGATGGTTTATCTTTCGCTATGACTATGGTCTATGGGCCTTATGATGATAGTTCTAGGTTGCCATTTTGGGAGGAGGTTAGACATGCTTCTTCAATTGTGGAAGGTATGTCTTGGGTAATCTGTGAAGACTTCAATGCGACTTTTCATGCTGAGGATGGATCGGATGGAAGAATTGACGCGGCAACAACTCAATTTCAGCAAATGGTTTACGATCTAGAACTCCTTGATTTGCCTATTTCTGGATCCCGTTTTACTTGGAGAAATGGTAGTGGGGTGTTGTCTTGTATTGACATATTTCTATGCAACATTACAAGAAATGGTCTTTTTTAGATCATACCCCCATTAAGTGGAGCACTAATGAAGGTTTGAATTACTCTACTTATTTCAAATTTCATACGTCTTGTCTTAAGGAACCAAGATTCAAAGATATGGTTTGGGAGTGGTGGATTAACACCCCTGTTTCTACTTCAGCCACACGTACTTTATTGTGTAGAATTAAAGTTGTTAGATTGGCTATGATGGAGTTTAAACGTGACCTCAAAACATGTAGGGAGGAAAGAAGACATGAGGCACTTTTGAAGATTTTTGATTTTGATAGAAAAGAGGAAAATTCACCACTTTCTCATGATGATTGTCAAGAGGGACGTAGATTTCAAACCATTGTGTCCGACGAGGATCATAAAAAGGAGATGGATTAAAGACAAAAATTAAGACAACTTTGGCTTAAAGGAGATACAAATATACGATTTTTTCACTTATAAGCTAGTGCAAGGAGGAGGAAAAACCTCATAAATAATGTGAAGGTGGGAGATGAGGTGTTGAAAGAAAAGAACAAATTTGCATTGCCTTTAAGAATTATTTCCAGGAATTCACAAGAAAGCAAATATGTGGGGATTAGTGGTTGTTAAATCTGAATATGGACCAGGTTGGGGAGGAGGCAAAGAGGGCTCTTACTAGGGACGTTGATGACGAAGAGGTTTTAGGTCCCTTACGTGGAATGAAGGTAGAAGGTTCCCCAGGTTCAGATGGGTTACAAATTATTTTTTTTTAAGGAGATGTGGGATGTTGTTGGAAATGATGTGATTGAGGCAATGAAGGTATTGAGAGATTAAATTCTATTTATTTTTGCTTCCAAAGAAAACAAATCCTGAATTGTTGGAGGATTTCAGACCCATTGCGTTATCTAATTCCATCTATTTGCTAGTTGCAAAGATTTTGGCAAACTGTTTGCGTAATATTCTTTCTAATATTATTTCTCCAGTACAATCTGCATTGATCAAAGGAAGGTCGTTACAAGATTCATATGTACTAGCTGAGGAGTTTTTGGCTTCTTGGAAGAGATGTTCGGCTTTCCTATGGAAAGTTGATTTTTCCAAGGCTTATGACTTAATTTCTAGGACTAATCTCTGAGAGATTTTGAAAAGAAGGGGCTTTCCAGATGGTTGGATAATGTTGATGAAGAGATGTGTGACTACATCTTCCTTTTTGGTCTTGATCAATGGAAGAGCTTGTGGTTCTTGGGTGCAACCACAATGGGGAGTATGTCAAGGTTGTCCATTGGCGCCTATGCTCTTCAATATAGCGGTAGACACTCTTACTGGCATGGCTTTTAAAGCATGTAATGGAGATCTCTTTTCTGGCTTCACTACTACTTTGATCGTAGGATTCTAACTCCTATCTTGCAATATGCCGATGATACAACATTTTTTATTGAGGGAGGTAGAAGATAGGCAAATCATATTGCCTCTTTGGTGAAAATATTTGCTGAAATTTGAGGTTTAAAGATTAAAAGGAATAAATCTACTTTGGTTCCTCTGAACATGGTGATTATGGAGGAGAATGATATCTCAAATATTTTGGAAACACCGATGGTGAGACTACCAATTAGATATCTTGGTCTTCCTTTAAAAGGGAAAAAATTGACCTCTTCGGATTGGAAACCGTTTGAAAAATTCTCTGACAGGCTATCTTCTTGGAGTGATAGGCTTCTTTCCAAGGGAGGAAGGTTGGTTTTGCTCAAATCTGTTCTCTCATCCATTTCGATCTTCTTGTCGGTTTTCTCACTGACAAAAAAGGTCTTTAAAGAAATTGACTTAACTAGAAAAATATTCTTTTGGAAGGTGATTTTGTGGGTAGATTTGCCCATTTGGTTTCTTGGGATGAGATTTGTAAACCAAAGAAAGATGGTGGTCTTGGAGTCCGCAAGTTAATCCCTTTTAACAAAGTGCTCTTGCTGAGATGGGGTAATCATATTACTCTCCAATGAAAAATCAATGATTAATTCTGTCCTCAAAGACTCCTATGGTGCTTCTATGAACTTGGTGCAATGCGCAGATGCAAATGGAGGTGGGTTATCAGCTGTATGGCAGTCAATTAGACCCATTTTGAGAGAATTTTCAGATCGCTTCTCTCAGTCTTTGGGTGATGGTTCATCCTTCAAATTTGGGTAGATGATTGGACAGATAATGGAAGGTTTTAAGATCATTTTCCAAGATTATTTCAGCATATTCTTGATAAAGAGGTGGTGGTTAGAGAAATGTGGGATGATGAGATTAAATGTTGGGACTTTCGGCTTCCAGTGGACCTGTCTAATACCACATGCAGTGAACTTCAGCAAGTTCTGCAGGCAGTGGATAGGTTGTCTCCTGAGTCAGATATGCCGGATTCCTTTCTTTGGAAACATGGTAGCTTCACGGTGAACCGTGCCTATGAGCTAATGGTAGCTTCAAATCAGAATTCCATTCATAGGGATTCTAAATTGATCTGGAGGTGTAAAATTCCTCTAAAGGTCAAAGTTTTCTGTGGTTTTTTAGAAGAAAAGGGTTGGTCACACGTGTTTTCAGATCTAAATGGTATCCTGATGGAGATATTACGTGTCCTCTTTGTCAAAGTTCCAATGAGGACATCCAACATCTATTCTTTGATTGTGGCTTTTCTAGAGATGTTTGGTCTCATTTTACTCTACCTACGGTTGACACTTTGGATTTTGAAGGCTTTTGGACAAGCTTCAGAGATCATATTGACCTTAATATGGCTGAATGGTGTTAGGCATTTGCAATCATTTGGAGTACTTGGATACAAAGGAATGGCATGGGTCGAGAATGTTGTAAGAGAGGCGAGGTGTTTATCTAGTTTTCGGCTTCAACATCTGTAAGTCCGTTCCTTTTCTTCTTTTAATACAATTTTAGGATGATTACCACACTCTCACGAATCTTCCTCTTTTCTTTCAAAAGAAAAAAAAAAGGATATGGTGGTGGATGCACATGGATACAACTTTGCTGTACATAGAGATGCTCCTGTGTCCCTCTGTTCTTGATCAGCATTGTGGGGGCTAAACTCCAAATATGCCCTACTTTGGTAGGAAGTTTTTCTTTCATTTTTCCTCTTCCATAAGCCAATCCACTTGATGCAAACCCAATCCCTTAACAAAATGGCCACCTTCTCTTCCTTAGCTGCTGCCTTTTACATGTGCTTCTCCATCTACTTATAGAATACAGTGGAAACTCCAGGATGGATGTTCTGATAGAAATGTGTTGAGAGTAGCTGGATTAAATCTCAGCACTATTCAGTTCAAGGCGACATGCTACATCACTATCCCATGGAAGAAAATCCTCACAACATTGTTGGAAACTTGCTCCTTTATCTCCCAAAAGTAACACATTACATCCAGTTGGGCAATCCAGAACCTATGAGGGACTGAACTTGCAAGCACTCATGGTAATATCTTATGGAAAATCCATCAATCCATCTAGCCTAGCTCAGCACTCTCCCTCAATTATGTGAATTAGAAGTACTATGTATTTTTACTGAGGAAAACCTACAAACTTATTCACAATGCCTCACAATGCCTTTCTCAAAAATAACATGCTTCAACTTGAGGGGAGTGTCACAATGCTCTTATGGTTAGGTTTTTTTTTTTCTCATTTAGGATCTGTAGTCTGTGTTCGCCTTGAAAAACATTGCAACTCCGATACTGACATCCATGCATAGTTCTTTTATATCCCGCTCTGCCGTCCAATTTCTGGACCTGTAGCACATTTTTGTGATTGCAGGATTTTTGGTTGCAGATGCAATCGACCAAGGGTTGCTGATCAGATGTGTCGCCTAGAGTCCAGAGGTCAACTGACTGCTGAAGAAGCTGTTGCTGCTGAAGAAAGTCTATCTGTTTATTGCAAGCCTGTGGAGCTTTATAATATACTCCAGCGTCGGGCTTTGCGCAATGTAAGTGACAGCTTTGAAAGGAATGTAGGTAGCTATCCTATCATGGTTTTTTACGTCATTTCCTTTCTCTTTTTTTGAAAAGTACTTCATTTTCATTCTTGCAGCCTGGTGTGCTATTTGGGTCATTTCTAATCATAATAGTTTACTGTCTGCTTTAACATCTTTTTGCAGTGCATTTTAGTCAGATTACATCCAATGAATCACTTTTACCAAAAGATTTAGCTTGCTTTTGACTGGCCCAAAAATATCATCCTTGCTTTCGTTTCTTTGGTTGAATGTTGCTTCTATCATTTTCAAATTCAAGCTGTCAATTCATCTGGTTGCTTTGGAGAAAATAATGGATGTCTTTATAATTTTATCTTTTGGGTGATTTGACTCATAAAAGCTTAGGAGTTGATGGTGCTTTACCTTATAACTAGGGCTGCTAATTAAATTGAACTATTCGAATTTGATTTGAATTTGGTAGTTATTCAATTCAATTTGATATGAACAAAATGAATTGAATTTGAACCCAATATTTTTTTTAGAAATAGGAAGGGTGGTTATTTGTTTGATAACCCCCAAATTCATTCATTACCAAAATAATGTTACAAAATGTGCTCGTTACAGTGAGGACTCCCAAAACACTACCTAGGAAGACATGGAAGAAATAACATTCTCAACATAAGGTTTGTGTCCCTTAAAAACCACCCCATTTCTCCTCAACCAGATACCTCATCTTAGATTTGAACACATTATGGTTCCCCTTTACCCTTCCCCTCCTGAAAGAGGGCCAACAACCATCCACGCTGTCATGATTGATCCTATCCATCCCTACTCCTCTCCAAACTTGTCGACGAAAGCACACTTGAAGAACAAGTGCTCAACATCCTCCTCCTCCCCAGCACAGAGCATGCAGGTCTTGTCATCTGTTGGTGCCCACCTCGTTCTCCAGGCCTTTGTAATGATTCTCCCTCTCTTCAGCAACCACGCAGAGATTCTCACCTTAAGTGGGTAGTTCGCTGACTACACCAACCTATAATCCTGCAAGAAATCTACACCAGTCGCCTGCATGAACCCCTGCAATCTGGTGTATGCCTTCTTCATCGAAAACTCCCCTTCTCAATGGAGACCGTCTACCCCATCTTCTAGTTCCCATCTCTGTAAGCATTGTAGGAAGACCTGCAACTCCTCCAACCTCTGATCGGAGAACGCCCCTCAAAATCTAGGGCACCAAGCTCCAGACCAACAAGTCCTTACTGCCTCCTCTCTATGAGTAGCCTTGGAGAAAAGGCTAGGGAATCTGTCACACAACAAGCCATCACCCATCCGATCGTTCGTCCAAAACCTGAACTCATCATCCGTTCCCAGAAGTGGGGTGAAGAAGCCTCGCACCTCTAGAACCACTGAGGTGAACCCCCTAAGGAAGTGGGAGGCCCCAACTGCAGGCGACTCCAAAGTTGGCCATGACAAAAAGGATTCGTAGTACTTCTGCATGACATCACCAAATTTGAACCCAATATTTAGATTTGATAGCTTAATGAATTGAACCTTTTTTGTTGTTGGATTCAATTTGAAAAGATTCGATTAAATTCAATTTATGTGTATATATATGTATATACATATATAAATCTTTTCATATGTGTGTATATATAAGGTGAGGAGAGAGTCTCTTAAGTTTTTTTTTTTGTTGTAAAGCTCAAAGTCATGTGAACAATGGGAACTCCCAACTCCAACAAGTCCCAAGTTCCCAACTTTCCGAAATCTCTTGTTTGTTCATTCCCTTCCTCCCAAATCGATCGGCCACCTTGTTCCCTGAACCCTCTCCCCTCTTGAGTAGAGGTAACCTATTAGTTGGTAATCTATGTAGGAAAGAAAAGTTATTACAATATAATCCTAACTTATAAAAAAATTGTTGACAAATGAATAAACGATTGTCACATTTTGTATACTTATATATTATATAAAGATTTGATGAATATTTGAATCTGTAGCCAAGTGAATATGAATCCATGTTTTCATTTTTGAATATTTGATTTGCAGTCGAATTTTCTTAACGAATCGAATCCAAATCTGGGTGTATTTGGTGAGATTTGACTTGATTAGCAACCCTACATATAACCCAAGGGGCATTTGGGAATAAATTTGCTGGCAGGATACCCATTGGACGGAGATCCTTGCCTATGGACTTGTTGGTGTGATGCACGTATGATGGTAAAATCTTGCCCTCTGAAAATCCATGCTTTTTTTGTTCTTGAAACATGGGCCAGGTGCTTTTCTGCAAGGACAGGGTGGTAATTTATCCAAAAGTTATTAATTGAAGAGCTGTATCAAGCTACATAATCCAGAACTTTGGGCTGAATATCACTTTTGTTCTGAAGTTATTTTAACTTCAATCTTCACTTTGAAAATTGTGTGACACTTCATCATCTCACCTGTCCTGAGATGCTTTTTTTTCTCCGGGCAGGTTGCATTCCTTTTTCCTTAATAAGCTTGACTATGTAATTTTTGTTGCTCTCTCTCTTTTAATCTCCCCTTTATTTGAGTATAAGCCTTCTAGTTTCTTACCAATATATTTGTGTTTTAAGTGCATGTTTCTTTTCATCTTTGCTATTTTGTCCAATCTTTCTAATTTAGGCAGCATACTCAGGATATTGGAACTCTTTTTAGGACATTTTGTTTTCCAGAAAGATGAGACATATTTGTTATTTTCCATCTTCTTAGTCCATATTTTGAGAAATCAAGTCAATTTCTTATGATATATAGTCTTAATTGGCTTATAATTTGTCACTTTTTTTGGTTAGATAGAGCTGATTTTTGTCTTTTTGTTAAGTCCAATATTTCAAATTATGTGAACCTGACCGTGACTGTTCTTGCTTATCCAAGTTAGGTGTAAGGCATAAGCCTCACTGTTTATGCAAAACTATTAACCAAAAGTAAGCACATAAAATTCACCTTTTAGTGAACTCATTCTCTGTCATTTTAGCATCATTGATCTCCGAAAGACAATTGATGAGAAACGGGAACCAGTTCATCGTTACCGAAGTTGTTCAATCAGTAAAACAATGAGGAAACATTAATAACACCATCAACAAAGTTAGACCATCAAACTAGAAGCCAATAAACAAAATTAGTGGTTCAATCAACATGCACGTGTATAGTTAAGCAGGAAATAATGCAACTATCCTCAAGTAGTTTGGTAGACAGAATTGGTTGTTTGATGATTGATCAATTAAAGACAAGCACATGCGTAGTTAAATAGAGAATGCTACTATCCCCAAGTAGTCATTCTTTTAGCTTTCCCAAAAAAGTATAGGCACTGCAATGGAGGCCTACAGCTTGTTTCTGGCTCATGCTTCACCTTGCACCTCGCTATCCCGAGGAACATGCATAATGTCTTAATGCTTATGTGGTTATGCGGTGGCTTACACTTCAATGCATCAAAGTGCTGCCCTTTAAGGTCATGGTTGAGTCTACTAGTCAAATGGTTATACCAAGTTTAAATGATATTGAGTTGATAAAGTATCATTCTTTTATAGACAGCAATTCATACATAGCAATATATTTTCTGATACATGCACATACAAGTTCAAAGCTCATTGGGATGAGCTCAGATACCCCTTCATGATTTTCGCAAAATTTTCTTTAACTTATCTTGGTCTTGTCCATTTTCCTAATGTTGGTTAATTGCTTGCATTGGAACAAAAGTCTTGATTTGATAAGCAAAGATACACTGGGAAAATGTACCAAAGAAGTTATGTCTTGACTATATTAATCGAGCTTGCACTTCTTAATTTTCTCCTTCATGCAATGTTTCATTTCAGATGTTACCATTTGCTATTTTGGTGCTTTTGGTCAATTCTAACAGTTTCCTCTTGCAGCCCTCATTTCTTCAAAGATGCTTGTCCTACAAAATACAAGCCAAACGTAAACGAAGGTACCCACCTTCTTTTAGGATTTTTTTTTTAATTCACTCAGTATGTGTCATCGGCATTTTGTAATCTAATTAGGTAAGTATTTTGGTTATTTATGGATTGTAATATTGAGGGGTGATTAAAAAAATAGGACATAGGGCTGTCGGATCTTTATGGTATTGCTCTCTGTTTTTCTGTTTGAAATGGGATAAAAGCTCACAAGCCACAATTTGTTTTAAATCCTTAAGATATCCCTAGTTTTCCCCTCCCTTGACTTCTCTTTCCATTTTACACAAGCTTTGACCTGTTGTTGGACCTCTCCCATGTTTTGATGTTTCATAAATGCTATAAGGAAATCAGTATTTATATAAATACGATGAGAATTAAGTCTCCGTTAACAAAAGCAAGATTGTGTTATTTTGGTGTTAAAACATAAGCACCCTCCAGTTAGCTCTAATTGAACTTGGGTTATCATGTTTTAACAATCAGACCTCGAGGGGAGGCATTAGAAAATAGCTTGGAGGCAGATGCCTTAGGTGATGGATTTGAGGCGTGCGCCTCAATTAGCTGAGGTGGTGACAATGTGCGGAGATGTTGCTAGGGCTACCTCAATTAAAACCCCTTAATAATGTGGTTATGTGCTTCTCCAATCACCTATTATAAGATGTAAACTATCTTATAAAAAAGTGTAAAACTCATGCCCTAAACCCCAAAGTCCATTCAGTGGGCCCACTTCACCCCTTAGGCCATAAACCCCACATGCCCTCCCTTTATCTTTGATCTCCATTATTGTTTTCCTTTAGTGCTGATGTCTTCCACTGCCATGGACCTCCATTTTCGGTCTCCTCTCTCCACTATTATCCATTGAGATTAGTTTATTTTTCTATTTTATTTTATCATTCATCTTTTGTTAGGTTTGTGAGGTCCTCCTATGTAATTTTTCCTTTTCTAATCCTCTATATAATGAGGATTAAGGTTTTTAATAAAGCCAAGATCATTTCTTCTAACATGGTATCAGGTTAGAAGTCTTAGGCCGATGTTTGATACCCACCTTGATTCCCATCTCTTTTTTCTTCTCCACTAACAAAAAAAATTACAAAACCCCCTAACCTTAAGTGCTTCTTCAATTGAAAGTCATAGGAACCCCATCGGGGGGCAACATTGGTGCCGCCACTGAGTCCCCCACCGGTTGGTGACCACTTCGATAGCCACCACCGACCCCCAGCCATCAACAATCGATCGGAGTTAACCTGAAACGTAGTAGCAACCAATTTTTGTGCCTTGTGTGAACTTGTATAGCTGTAATCGAGGTTTAGAGGCCTCATCGGATCAACCTAGGGTCCGGTGGGGACCTTTACTCTTATCATGCATCGCTAGTGGCAGTCCTTGCCACCAACAGCAAGGTTGTTGTTGCCCAGGGCTTGCTGCCATGCTTTGGTGGCATTTAGGTGACTCTTATTGCCTTCGAAGCGCTTTTCTCACTTTGTCAAGCCCTTCGATGGCCCTAGTTTCCCCTTTATGGTGATTCGAAGTTGCTTTTCGTGCGAGAAAACTTGATTTCCTTCCATATTCTAGTCGTGTTAAGTTGAGGTGAT
The DNA here is from genome assembly GCA_037157565.1 of Thalassia testudinum. Classification (NCBI taxonomy): domain Eukaryota; kingdom Viridiplantae; phylum Streptophyta; class Magnoliopsida; order Alismatales; family Hydrocharitaceae; genus Thalassia; species Thalassia testudinum. The sequence continues at coordinate 22,947,847 of JAZHRO010000013.1, forward strand.
GCATTAGATGCTAAGGTTCATGAAGTCGGTATGCAATATGCAGTCGGTTGGGTCACCGTATAGAGAATATATGGTATGCAGAAGAGTATGTAGATGAGTATGCGATTTTGTATTTTTTACTTAAAAAATATAAAAGAATTAGTCAACTTATTAAAATTTATGTTTTGACAAATAATACATAAATAATAAACATCAACCACAACCAAAATGAGACCTAAACTCACACCTAAAATCATAACAATCATTCCTATAACAAAATCAAACCTAAAATATCTTTTTTTTAAAAAGTACTCGACTGAGTACTCAGGTATTCAGACTGAGTAGTTGGCCTTGCCCGCTTAGTGGATCGCCTAAGAATACAGGGTGTGAAGAGGGCAGCACTGACGAGTATGCGTCCGCAAAGTCGGCCCACTCGACCGACTTCCTAAACACTGTTAGACACTGTTTCACCTTATTTTGGTTTTCCTAGGCTTTGGTTGAGGAGTAGATGGCTTCAAAGGATTCGTTGGAGGTGACATCAGGGAAAACAACGGAGATGGGGGCCTTCTAAAGCTGTTCTTTGGTCCGATGGTTAAGTTGGATGAAACCAACTATGCCCAATGGTTGCCACCCTTCTAGATGAATGTGGGAGTTCATGATAAGGAGCACATTTTACATGAACTAGAGCCTGTACAGACGAGTGGTAAGAAAGCCACATAGAAGAAAGATAATGCTATGGTCTGTCCTTGGATCATGAATTCAGTCATTCCTAGAAATGGGGATGGGATTATGTACAAGATCACTAAGGAAATGTGGGATGGCCTGAAGGATACACATTCTCATGAGAAAAACTCCAACAGTGATTTCCAGATTTATAGTAAGATGACATGTCTTTAGGAAGAGGGCAAGTCGCTCTTACAGTAGTACTCTACCCTCAAGGCATTATTTGAGAAGTATAATGCTTGTTGCCTACTCTGCACATGTGAGCAGAGAGGACTTACCGGAAGGAGGCAACAATTCTATAGTTCCTGGCTAGGTTAGGATCAAAGCACGCTGTATCATGGTCCCCAGATTTTGACTATGTCAGAGCTCTCGACTCTTGAGGAAGCTTATAGTAGGGCTATGAGTTTTGGTCAAGGATGTGGATCAATCTCTATTGGAGGATGTCTCACATGCATCTCTTGTGGGAAGCTTGGTCACTTTAAGGACACATGCTGGATTAAGCATGGGCGATTGATCCCTGCAAACAAGGTGACCGTATTTATTAAAGCCCCTGAAGACATGGTTACTATGGCCGGAGCTGATTATGATGAGCTTCTTTAGCACCTGAAGCAGCTATCTACCATTGCTACACCTACTTTTTCTACCCCATCCCCATCAGGTATATCGATCGCATTATCCACTCAATCTATTGATGAGCATGATTCAGATTGGTTAGTAGACTTTGGAGCCTCTTACCACTTATGTGGTGATAGACGTCGATTCACTCAACCTTGATTTGTTTTCGAAGGATGGATTTTAGGTTGCCAATGGGTGGCACTCACCTTATTATTGGTGAGGGGGAGGTTTAGGTACTGACATATGTGCTACTTGTCCTAGATTTTCCTATTAGCTTGTTGTTTGTTAGTAGAATTATAGAGGAGCTCAATTGTTGGGTCATTTTTAACTTGGTCTCTTGCAATTTTTAGGACACTCTAATGGGGAAGACCATTGGTGGTGGCCATAAAGAAAGGGGGGTGTATTGTGTGCTCGAATCTCCTTTTGCTAATAGTTTCTCTCTTCCTACTATTATTACATCATGTCTTCAATAGCATCTACGTCTTGGTCATTTTTAATTGGCAAAGCTCCATCGTATCATTCCACATCTTGCTCATAGGATTGATTGCAAAGTTTATCAGATGGGAAAGCAAAGCACCACAGGAGGTCTTACCCACTTGATTAGAGTTGTGGTTCTAAGTCCTTGTTTTAGTTGCTACATATGGATGTTTGGGGTCTCGGTTGTACCCTTGATTGTTTAGGGCATTGTTTCTCTTTACTGATAGTTGATTTTTTTTGTCTTTGTTGGGTGTTTCTTTTGAAGTGAAAGTTTAATGTTAGTGTCATTGTCAAAAATTCATTTTTGAAATAAGAGTCAATAAAAATTGTTCACTCCGATATTGCTTTTGAATTCTGCAATCATTTATTGTATGAATTCTATAAATCCTAGGGGATCATCCATTAGACAAGTTGCCGTCATACATCATAGCAAAATGGGGTTGTGGAGTGTAAGCATCATCATGTTCTTATTGTTGCTAGGACATTGTTGATTCACAATAATGTTTCATCTACTTACTAAGGAGACGCTCTCTTCTGTGATTAATGAGCGGATAGCTATTCAACTTCTGTATCTAGATAGGGATTTGTTTACTGTTCTTACTTGGATTTTTTTGGTGTGTTGCCTTTGTTCACCTTTTTGGTTTGGATAGAGATAAGTTGGATCCCAGGGTAGTGAAGTGCCTTTCTTAGGCATGCGTGGACTCAAAAGGGTATCATTGTCTTGATCTTGTTAATCTGTGACATTATGTCAGTGTTGATGTTATCTTTCATGAGTCTATTCCCTATTTCTCTACTATGGGATCCAAGTTTCCTAATCCTTTTGAAGTTGCTCCTATGCCTGTTCCTCTTGTGGCTTTGAAAGAGATCCTTATCTCTGACACATACATGTTTATTTATTGATGTTGTGCTTCCCCTTTTGAGTTGTCACAGCAATCGACTCTTGAGATAACTACAAATGTTTTGCCTACTGATGGTGTTGCCTAGTGATGACATAGGACTCATGTAGCCGATCTAGATGTGCCCATAGCTTTGAGGAAGGCTTTGCAGACCTGTACTTTACACCTTGTATCCAAGTATGTTTCCATGACATGTCTTGGTTCATTATTCAGGTGATTTGATATGGCTCTCTTACCTGTATCGATTCCCTCCTCACATTATGAGGCACTCCTTGATTCGAATTGGAAGCAGGTTGTGGATGAGGAGATTTGTGCACTTCAATCACGTGGAACCTGGGAACTCATGGAACCACCATCGGATGCTACTATAGTTGGCTCTAAATAGGTGTTTACTGTGAAGTATAACCCAAATGGCTTTACCTAGTGATATAAGTCTAGGTTTGTAGTGAAGTGCTTTACCTAGACTAATGGTGTAGATTTTTTTTGATACATTCTCTCCTGTTGAGTGACTTCTTGTAGTCCGAATTCTCATATCAATAGCAGTACAACATGATTGGCCTTTATATCAACTAGATGTGAAGAATGCCTTCTTGTATGGCTATGGGAGGTTGTTTACATGCAGTAACCACATGGATTTGAAGTTCACGGGGAGTGTTCCAAAGTATGCTAATAGAGGAAGGCAATATATAGGCTTAAGCAAAGTGCCCGAGCTTGGTTCCAGAAGCTTTTTTGAGGTTGTTGAGACTTATGGATTTCGCAAGTCAGCTGATCATTCCCTATTTGTGTAGCAGACTTAGTGGTAATGCTTGTTTATGTTGATGTTATTATCCTTACCGGTGATGATGTTCAAAGGATTTGCGACTTGAAGAAATGCTTGGCAGGAAACTTTGTGATTAAGGACTTGGGTCCTCTTTATTATTTCCTTGGGATTGAGGTTGTTTGCAACAAATGAGGTTTCATGCTATCCTAAAGGAAGTATGCGATGGATTTGTTGTAGGAAATTGGTATGTTGGGGGAAAACCTACGTATATTCCCATGGGTTCAGAGGTCCATCTATATGATGAGAAAGCAACACTAGTTGATGCTTGCTAGTTTAGGACCTTGGTGGGAAAGCTCTTATATTTGACTATTACTTATCCTACTCATATCTCATTGGCTATTGGAAAGCTTATTCAATTCATGCACAAGCCAACTAAGGTGCATTGGGATGTAGTTTTGATGGTACTCAAGTACCTAAAGTCTTCAAAAAAGATATGGGCTCTTGCTCACCAAGGGCACATCTTGCAGCATTGTAGCCTACATTGATGCAGATTATGTAGGTTGTCTTGAGGATAGAAAATCTACAATAGGCTTCTATGCATATGTAGCGGGGAATCTTGTAACCTAGAGGAGTAAGAAGCAAGGAGTTGTCTCTAGGCCAAGTGTTGAGTTTGAATATTGTGCCATGGCGCAAACTACGATAGAGGTGTTGTGGATATGTTCTGTGTTGAGTGATTTACATGTTTCTATTGACTCCCCCATGGAGATGAGATGTAACAAGGCAACAACTTACATTATTAATACTTAAATGTTTCCTGAATGAATAAAATATCTAGAAGTGGATTGTCATTATACTAAAGATCTCATCCAAAAGGGGCTTAGAACCATTCATGTTTCTTCCCAGGATCAGACAACGAACGTCTTCAGCAAGGCTCTCCTGAAGTCATTTGATAGGTGTTATTTCAAGATGAGCATGATGGACATCTATGTTCCAACTTGAGGGGAGTGTTGAGATTAGTCCATTTTTTTATTTTATAGTAGGATTTTTTACATATATACCCTTGTAAACTTTCGATAAGACACATATACCCCCATGTATTTGGTATTTAGGTATATATCCATATAAAGTTTCTCTGTTAAAGTCGTATGCCCTTACTCCGTTAAATCCAATGAAAATGTTGTAAAAATTTTTTTAAAAAAGAAAATTTACGCTTACCTCCCTATATTTATTTTCCTATTAACTCCAACTCCTCTTGCCTCTTCCTTCCTCCTCTCATCGAACTCCTCTTCCTCCATCATTGACCACCATCATCGACCACCATCACCGACCACCATCTCAACTCCTCGATCTCTCATCTCCTCTGTGACGACAATTTCTCTAACACCCTCTCTGTCGACCTTGACCACCACCCCCTCTCCCCCTCCTCCCCCACCTTTCCCTCCTACCTCGCAACTAAAACTTGAGGCTGCCACTGCCCTCATCAATGTCAAGCTCCTCCTCTGCCATGCCGTCGCCCATGCTTCCCTTGACGTTGGCTTTGCCTTCGACTTCGTTTGCCACTTCTCCAAGATCCTCAACTTCGGCTGCACCACCTTCCCCTACCTCTTCGTTGCTGCCTACCTCCTCGGTCGCTCCGCTATCCATAGCGCCTCGAATCACTTCATTGATGCCATTGCCAACTGAATTGTGCCCTCGCCATCGACCTCTCCTCCATCTCCACACTCCACACGCATGTCCACCTCCTCAAGTTTGTCCACTCCCTCCAAGATAGGCAGATCCATACTAGCCTAGTGATGGACCCTCCATCTAGTATGAGTGCTCGAGGAGTTGAGGAGGAGGTTAGTGATGGTGGTCGGTGATGGTAGTCGACGATGGAGGAAGAGGAGGTCGGGGAGGAATAAAAGGTGGAGGAGTTGGAATAAATATGAAGATAAATATAATTTTTCTTTTTCTTTTTTAATTTTTAAAATATTTTCCGTTGGATTTAATGGAGTAGAGGCATATGGCCTTAATAGAGCAACTTTATAGGGGTATATGTGTCTTATTGAAAGTTTATAGGGGTATATATTTAAAAGCCCCTTTATATTATTGTTTATCTTTTGTTAGGTTTGTGGGTGCCCTCTATGTTATTTTTCCTTTTCTAATCCTCTATATGATGAGGATTGGGGTTTGTAACAGAACCAAGCTGCTCATTTCTTCTAACATTATCACTGACACCATTGTATGCTTTGCACTTCATCAACATTGTCGCACCTCGTGCTCATCAGCCAATTGGCTACCCCTGACACTTTTAACTTCGGTTACAGATTATAGATTGCCATAAAACTTTGTAAATTCAAATCAATCGACACAACAAAGATGCATTTCAAATTTTATTTGAATCAAAGATTTTATCCCTTTCATGGAATGGGGTCAATTTTTCTAATATGTAGACTGATGAAACTTTGGCAACGTTGATGGAAGAGGTAGAATTGTTTGGTTGAGTTGAAACTCTATACGATTCTTAGGTATATTAGGATAGTGACATGCTTAAAATTTTATGGCAATATGTGCTCTGTAAATGAAGTTGCAAGTGTCTGTCGAGTGTTTTCAATGCCGGCGGCATGCCGTCGGTATGGGCATCTTTGGAAGTAGGTCATGTCGATATGGGTAAGGCATCGATATGTAGGGATGTTGACAGCATGCTGTCGGATGCTGACGTGTGTGGCCTGAGTGGGGTGTGTGTTGGGTGCCTAATGTTGATTTGGGCATTAGTTTGAAATGCTTGGCGGGAGATTTTGGCGCAATGTCGGGCTCCAGGGAGATTTTAGGCGGAAGGCGCCAGTTTAAAACACTGGGCAGGAGATTTGGGCAACACACACACGCATACTCAAATTAATATCATTTTGATTATTTATGTGATATTTTTGTCGGCATGTTGTCGGCATTTTCATGGCGTGCCCTCTGTATGCCCATCGGCAAGGCCATCGAAAAATAGGCATTTCCAGGTGTGCCCTTGGCATGCCCACGAATTGCACACTTGAAATTTCATCGGTAAGGCATCGAAATCGGCATTTCGAACCTTGCATACATCTCAATGTCTAAGGATAACGTATAACTCTTAGTGTTTTAAAATAAATCACTTATTCATTTGAATCAATAACAAATTAAATTTATTTGTTTGATCATATGAATATTATTAAATTTATTTTTATGATTATACAACTAATCCACATATGATACATGATATATCATATATGTTACTTTCCGGTGAACTTGGAGCATTGAACTTAATTTGTATTAATTTCGAAGCTTTATCTTTTTATCTAAATGTAACGTAGCATCCATTTTTATTATTTGAATGTTTTGATAAAACAAAATAACATGGAAGTGTTTTTTTTTTGTTACTAGTACTTAAGTAGATTATGTCATTTTATTCTTCTTTCACCAAAAATCTTATGCTTACCCTTTGACCACCTTTAGGCTTACACCTCAACTAGATGGCATGAAATTGCCTTGGTTATGCCTAACATTTTTTAAAGCCTTGCTTCACACACATCTTAAGGCAATCCAACGATTGGAATCTTATCAAACACAGAAGGAGGAGGAGGAGGAGCACCTAGCAACAACTTCACCCCCATGTTGACCCCTTTACTATTGTCCCCCTTCTCATTGCCATGCCCATCTCCTTTCTTCTCCCTTCTGTTGAATCTTGGATGTTAAGAGCCCCTCTTCTCTTATCATTGGAGAGGAGATAATGGAAGAACCCCCACCTCACATTGGAAACAATCATGATGCTTGTGACTTCACCATTTGATTGGAGACTATTGTCATCGTCTTTCGTTGTCTATAGTGGATGAAGGTGGGAGGGTGAATGAGAGGTGGTGAAGGGTTAGTTGTAGGAGATGATAGTGTTTGTAGGGAAATTGCATTTCATTGTAGGAGGTCCCCCGTTTTGATGTTCTCCATCAAAGATGATGGAATGCACTGAAGGAAGGTAACCCAAAATAATCCAGCGGCATTTTTGTTAATGAAGACCTAATTCTTATGGAATTTATGCAAATACTGGTTTTCTTGTAGGAGGTAAAAAAGTTTTATGTTTTGACGTTCTCCGGCAAAGATAAACAGAATGCACTAACGGAAGTTAACCCAAAACCAACCTGATGGCATTTTTGCTAGTGAAGACTTGGTTCTTCTTATGGCATTATGTAATACTGGTTTCTTTATGGTTGTGGAGTTTGGTGCAGTGTGGAGAAGCACGCATGGAAGAACCACGTTGGTGGCTGTTGAGCACATGAACCAACAGAGAGAGAGAGTTGGCAAAAGAGAGAGGAGAGGAGTTGAGAAAGAGATGTTGGAATATAAGGCATTCAACTCGAATATAAATTACATAGGTTCTCTCTTTATATAGAGAGCTATTCCTAATCTCTAAATAAAGAAACAAAATCAATCAAATCTTTAAAATCAATAGTTAACATATCGTCCTAACAACTTGATTACTTAACACTTAATTATACTAAAAATATCAAACTTGGACTCAAAGAAGCCCCAACTAAATCCCTTAGGGCCGACACCCCTTGGAGGCCATAAACCACACATAGAGCTGCCATGTGGTCCTTTATTCTTCACATTCCTCCTTAAGTTGAGGTGGGGAGGACGATGACTTGCTCTTTGACTTTAGGAGGCTAGATGCCCCACCATTCTTCATCTTCTCCTAGCCCTAAGCTCTCCGACTTATTCTTTGTAGAAGTCATGGTGTAAGCTGTTGTGACCTTCGAAGTCGTTGCCTCTTTGGCAACCTTAATAGTCGTCGCGACGGCCACTGTGATCGTTTTCTCCTTTTCTTCTTGAAGCATGGCTCATATCTTCTCAAGATCGATAGGTGTAAGCGAGTCCATGTGTGAGGTACTAGTAGCCTCACATGGTGGTCTCCCGAACCTATCCCAACACTTATCCTGCGAGTGATTGGTCTGTCCACAATGTTGACATGGTGGGTAGACACGGCCTGAGCCTTGGCCGTATCCTCCCCTACGCCCTGCACCAATATCTGGAATAGCAAGTATGGAGTTGTCGCTCTTTGTAGTATCCTCTACCTCTGGGATCTCCATCTTATCTAGACGACCAAAGATGGTTTCAAGATCCATCTTTTTGTCTAATTTTAAGAATCTGATTGTGCACCGAATGGTAGTAGGGATGTAACCTCAACAAGAACTTGGCTGCCTACCATCAAGCACATGTCTCCCCCTGTTATCACAACAAATGGGGTCTTAGATGTCCAGTTTGTTGAGCAACGCCTCCATTTTTGTGTAATAATCAGTCAAGGAAAGATCTCCTTGAGTAGCTGTCCATATGCATGTGCAGAGGTCGGTGATGCATGCATTACTTGACTTCTGGGAATACCTCTTCTCTAGGGCCGTCCTAATTTCGTATGCACTCTTTTTGTACAGTGTATTCGAGAAGATGGCAGGATCAACTGAATTTATGGTCCAGTTCATCACAATATAATTCTCCTTCTCAAGCTTTTTCTTCTTGGTTCCATATTTCTGTTCAAGTAGTTTTTCGAGTAGAATACTAAGTTTGTCTTGGCCTTCAACAAATATTTTGAACATGCGGGCTCACAAGACGTAGTTGGAAGCATCTTAAAGCTTGAAGGTTGTTCCTTGAATGATCACCTTGTCTTCTTCGTTGACAATGTGGCCTTGGTGTCGGCCATCTTTCTTGATTTACAAACCTCCTACTTTGCGTAAGTCGCTGTATATAACTGGAAGAGGATTTGTTGAGAATCCCCACATGATCCCATAGGCCTTGCATAAGGCGCTAAGGTCTTCCAAGGAATTCATTAAGCGAATTCCCATGACGGAGAAGAAAGCCATACATGTGTGGCCTTGTTGTTGACGTGAAAAATCCACACACAAGAGAGAAGTTCTTTTTTATGCGTGAACTCCTCCCGAGAATCTCTCCGATTCGTTCACGTTAACAAACCTAGATCGAAGGCTTTGATACCATGTGGAGTTTGGTGTAGCATGGAGGCTCTTGGCATGGAGAAGCACACATGGATGACCCACGCATGGTGGCTGTTGGGTGTGTGAACCGAGAGAGAGAGAGAGAGAGAGAGAGAGAGAGAGAGAGAGAGAGAGAGAGATGTTGGAATATAATGCATTCAACTCAAATAGAATTACATAAGTTCTCTCTTTATATAGAGAACTATTCCTAATCTATAAATAAGGAAACAAAATCAAATCAGTAATTAACGTGTCTTTCTATGATTAATTGACACTTAATCATACTAAACATAGCAAACTTAGACTCAAAGAAACCCCAACTAAATCCCTTAGGGCTGGCACCCCTTGGAGACTGCAAACCACATGCTGACCTGCCACGTGGCACTACCATGTGGCCCTTTATTCTACACAATGCCATTTAAATACAATCTAAAATTTTTAATGGCATTTATACAAAACCCCCTTTTCTAATTAATGGGCTGCAAGATAACCATAGCTCATTGGAGTTTTGGGCACAAAACTCTTTCATGTGATTTTCTGGACTGTTGATCTCTCAGATATGTTTCCGAAAATGGAATGTGGTTGCTTGCATGCTGCTTGTGGATCACTTGGCAGATTCTTATCTGGAGCTTGCACAACCCCAACACTGTTGTGAACTGTCACCTGTGATGGGGATCAAGCAGCCCAACCACTTGTCATTTGCTCAAAGATAAAAATTGCATGAAGCAGTTGGAAAATGGGTTGCAGGGTGAACCTCCATTTGAAAGGTTCCTGGCCCTCCCTCCTCACAATGTAAGAGTTTTTCTTTCATTTATCTCCTGATGGCATGATCTCAATTGGCCATTTGGGTGAATGAATTACATTCCAATGATGGGTCATATGTTTCTGTGTTGTGGTGCATCTTGCAGACTTGAAACTGATTCCAGAATGTGTCAGTAGTTGTTTGCCTCTGAATATGTCATACATTGGGCAAAGGTGGTATAGGGGCAAGTGACACTTGTTTCATCACCATATGGGGTAGATGATTGATTGCAGGGAGGGGATATTTTGTGGATTGAGGAGAACTTAACATCAGGAGACCCACAAATTATAATGAAACTTTTGAATTTTATTCTGAATAGAGAAGGCAAGGTCAAATTATTAGCATAATTGGTATTCTTCCAGTGGCCTGAAGAAAGATCTGCCTTTAGTGTAAAGTTGCCCGAATTATTGTGCCGATTGTGCATGGCAGTCTTTCATCATGACCGGAATGGTTGTTTTCTGTTTTCAACGAAGAGAAATTGTCTAAATGATGCTGGTTGAATTTGCTGTTCACATGCTTTTGCCAATATATTTCTGATCAAGCTTGCTGGGACTTCTCTCTTGGTTTTGATCTACTTCTGCTCAGTGTTATCTTTTATCTATCTCTTATCAGCTTAGCCAACTAGTCTTTGGATCTTTTTATGTTTCATTATTAGCTTTTTCTTTTTTCTTTTTTGAGCTAGTGACCAAAGGGCCAAGGAATTCTCAATCGATCATAAAATAGGTAGAGTAAATATAGGCCAAGGGCACATTGCAGAGAGGCAAGACCGAAGGCATAATTAAGTAATTAACTTTTTTTCCCTAGGTTCTACATGGGACTAGTCTGTAGCCTGTACATATTTGGAGTAAGCATCTTGTTTGTGGGACATAATTTCAAATTTGTGGATCCTAGTAGCACATTTCTTTGGTCAATTTCACTGATGATGTGCCATGATTCGGTGATTTTCACTTGTCATTGTTCTTTGTATTAACCTTGGTCAGCCCTTTTTTGCCCGTTCACATGTGGCATTCACTCCTTTAAGTATGCCTAGTGGATGAAGTTTCACGCATACATCCTGGTGGGAGGGGGAGGCTACAGATTGTACCCATTCAAGCATCACTCTGGTTTTCATAATTGCTAAATAGTACTTTAACTTGGGAGAGCATGCCATTTTTTATCTGACAAAAGCAAATGATATTATTACGAAGGTCCTTTTTGGGGCCACCTGAATATATTTGAATTTGGACCTTGCAACATGCTGCGTTACCTCTCTTTCAAAAAAACATGCTGCGTTACCCTCTTAAAGAAATGATGTGGATGCTATGTAGTCCTGATGTTATAGACTTTTTTGGGGTCAGGCGTTATGGATTGGAGTTTTTTGTTTTTGTGTGCTGCACTAGTTATGCTTTTTTGATTTTTTGTTACAGAAGTAAACTTTTGTTCAATTTTGCCAAACATCTACTGAATTGTGATTAAAGTGGGCATGATTTGAAACAGTAACTGTCTTGTATATGTAGAATACAGATTACTGTATCTCTATCAAGTGGGTTGAATGATGGACTGTCACAGAATATCTTTCCTCTTCATATTCTCGTTGCAAGGCCCATCACAGATGCTATAACTGCAGAGGTATAAATTATTGTTAAAAAAACTTAGGTTTGTGTGCTTTGTGGAATGCATGTAAATTTCGTTTTTTGGGAGAAAGCTTCATTCATGTTATGATTAATTGATGTTGTGTTAACACAGTTTATAGAGTATACAGCATTTTACCGGGTTAGCCAAGCTTTTATGCTAACTGCCTTCAGTGAATTGGGGCGACGGGGTCGAACAGAGGCAACTTTTATTATTCCAGAAATTCAAAAGCTATCTGTTGATTCTCGATCTGGAGACTTAACAATCATATTTTTCATTAAAGGTTGATTCTGAGTGATTCTATTACTATAATCCATGGTCACTGCATCTGATATTTTTATTCTATACTGCAGGGGTAGTTAATGGGTTCTCTACTGAAAAATTTCCTTTAAAAGATCGTAAGGACCTTGCTACATGTTCTTAAATGTTTGCTGTAAATTTGAATTTTATAACTGTTCTTTTTGCTTCTATTGATGTTTTGATTTGTTTAGGATGTAGTTCTAATAGATCCTAGTTGTCAGAAAGGGCCCTTGCTTTTTATTACCTGCTTTATGATTTTGTTTTTGTTTGTTTGTTTTTTTCCCCTGATGATGCTAGCAAAACGGGAAGGCCACTGTTTATGGGGCAAGTTTCTGGTCACATCACTCAGTTCTTCTCTGGAAAAGTCTGCAAGCTTAAGCTTGGGACATAGGGTTGAGATGTTGTCTCCAATCGATATGAATGGCAGCATCTTCGAGGTATGCTGTTTAGTCTAGAAATTTAAGATGCTTATTGACATTGGCATGCCCTGGAGATGTGAACATGTAATTCAGGGACATTTTGGGTTCTTTTACCTTATTTGGAAGATCTTCCGTTGTGCAGATGAATCTTCAACATAAAGATAGTTATCAAAAAGTTGTTTGAAATAATTTGGTTGCTGCAGATTCTGATATTCCCTTACAAAGATATTCTTTGGGATGGTAGTTTGCATTTTTCAACCTATATCATGTCTTCTGCTGTGCTGGTTATAGGTAGTTCAATAATTTGAATTTTTAAACACATATCTATTCCATACCTCTCTACAATTGTTTGCCAAATGTTAATTAACTGGGCATGGAACTGTGAGCAGGTTTGGCAAATAATACAAGTAAGTCTAGCCCTGCAGATGGTTCATACATGATAGGTAGCCACCCTCCCTTTTTACAGTCCACATTACCAATTCCAGTATGATCTAACATTGTTGGGAGAAACTACGCTGCAAATGCTGACTGCTTTCTTAGGACATTTATTCTGTGTCCATGGTAGCACATAGCCAAGGTTGTTCATGTGTGTTGTGCCAAGCTGCTGATGTTGCCGTCAACTATTGAGCTTTCTTTTTCTTTTTATTTTTGTTGAGAGAACATTATGGAGTTTTCTTCAATGGAGTTCTTCCCTTTCATTGAACAAATTACCCCTTCCAAAGAAATTTGGCAATCCCATTCAAGGGATAACTGCCCCCTGCATATTTCCCAATTAATGTATACCGGGGCTTTTTGGTGGAAAATGAAATGTGTTTAAGCAGCAGGGGAAGGTAAATAAAAGCCTACACTTTGTTTTGTTAACAAGCAGTGAATTCTGTTGTTTGTGCATCCTTGAAGAGCAAGAAGGGTTTCCACGAGGAAGCCAAGTTGGTTCTGACAAGATGACTTTGAGTGCTTCTCTTTAGCATGAAATTTGGGGGATTGATTGCTAATTGTAAGACCTGATTGTGAGCAGAATACCATATTTGTTGAATTTTGGCCTCTTGATGGAGGGTGTAGGGAGTATCTTGCTCGATAATCACATGCCTTATAGAAAGTCAAGGAATTATGGAGTTTCAAATAATGAAGGCCTTTTATCTTAGACTGTTTAGAAAAAATATTCTCAGACTTCTGCATTCTGACTGAATATATAAACTTCTTACATGTTGCTGGTATCTAATCTCATTTATCAAATATAGACCATTTTTCTGTTTAGAATTTCTCAATGACTTTGCTATTGTTGGCTCTGCAGCCCAACTTTTTAAATCAGGGAAACTGTTTGGCTTTTCGGGTTCCTTCAAGCATAGAATCACAAGTGAGTGCTGTTTCCTGCTTTTAGGTTGATCTGACAATATGTCTGGTAATCATATACTTTATTTATTTATTTACTTTTTTCTGGTGAAGAATCCTATCTTTCAGGCCAAGGTAAATATGTCAGCGCAAGAAGTGGGTGCAAGAGAGAGAAATCCTTATGATTCATACACATATGATGATGTACCCACAGCAGCATTACCTCGCATTATCAGGTGGCTTAGACTTTGGTGTTGTTTGATTGTTGCTACCTTTTCCTGAATAATGATATTTCTATCATAGCTAGACATCATTGTACTTTTCTTCTAGCAATTTCTACAATTAGTATTTTGCCTAATTTGCATCTCAAAATGTATCTATCTCGAAACTGTACTTCCGGATATATTCTTTTGAATATATGCTTTGTTCCTCTATCAAGATTAGTTCGATTTCTGTTGTATTTGTCACCAAGATTATCTCTTTTGGTGATTAGATTGAGATCTGGAAATGTCATCTTCAACTATCGGTACTACAACAACACGCTTCAAAAGACAGAAGGTTGCTTTCACAACTCCGTTTATTTTTGCAACTTTGTTTGTAGAGGTTTATAAATTTTATTATATTTCTGTGTAGTATGTAGAATTTTGTCTATTTTGCAATTGTTGGGACATAGTTTCCTAAGAAGAAGTTTCTAGCAAATTGGTTTCTTGGAATGTAAAACATAATTTATATCATGTACTTCTTATCCAAGATGGATTTTGTCTGTTTTTGAGGTTGAAATGAAATTGGATATTATGGATTTTGCCTTCCTGGAGAGTCTGAGACTCTAATGAAGCAATGATACATGCTCCTTGTCTCATGACTTCCCTGTAACAATTCCCACGTGTGACTTAGAGCAATGGGTGCATCTCATCTAGAGCCATTGAAAGGGTCCACCTAAAAGGGTTTTCTACCTTGATTTCTTAGGCTATGTTTGTGTGATGCATACTGTTTAGGACTGGATAAGTTTTAGGAAGTGTTAAAGTTAAAAAAGGTTATTGGTTTGGTAATGAACTGGTGTGATTGGTTGTAGTTGATTTGATGTGATGATTTGTATAGAGGGTGTAGTTTATTTGTTTTACATTTGATTTTGAGTTTTTTTTCCTTTTATTATTGTTTTGTTAGTGGAATAAGTAATGGTTGGATGTGATAGATGAATTGTTATATTGTAGGTAGGGATACAAGAAGGCATCCTTATAGACCATGCCTATTTCACTTAGACTGTTATATCCAAGCCAAATCACACTAGAACCACCCACTACCCAAATCCTAATGGATCCATAGTTCATCTCCTTACAATGCAAGAAGGTGATGATCTAGAACATAGGGCGATTTTGCCAACAAAATATACTACATTGATATAGTTCTTGGAAGGTGAATAGTAAGTTATGATAAATACAATAAAGATCCCTGCTGATTTATTTTATGAGGAAAAGTAAAAAAATGCACTTTGAAACGTGCTTTGCAACGCACGGATGAGAATGGTTGTTTCAATTGGTGTATTTTGATTTTCTATCGGTGGAAATCACTTTTCGTCGATGAAAAACTACTTTACAAGTGAAAAATCACTTCTCATAGGTGAAAAATCGCATTCCAAGTGAAAATCCATTTTCCATTGGTGAAAAGGCAGAATATACCGGTATATTTTGATTTTTAACCGGTGCATTTTGATTTTCAACCAATGTATACTGATTTTCAATCGAATGATTCTGATATTTAACTGATTGATTCTTGACCACGCATTGCAAAATGCGTTGCAACGTACGTTTCCATACTCGCATCCTTATTTTATTAATGCATTTGGATGATCACTAATCCTATATGACCATACTTTTTCTTTTCAAATAAAAGAAATGACCCTTTCAAAAAATAAATATAACTAGTACAGCCCCTCGGCGTTAAGATTTAGGGAGTATGCATTGGTTGATAACTTAAATATCTGTAGAGGAAGGCTTCAGATGAGTAGAGCATAGGAGAGTGGAGAGGTGTCTTGTTGGGGGGAGGCTAGGGTAGCGTCGGGTGGTGGTGTGCTACAAGTGTCGCGAGCATGGGCATGTGGTTGTGGTGTGTTGGGATCCTATCGTTTGTGTGGTTTGCAGGGGTGTTGGTCACCGGAGGTGGGATTGTGCGAGGGCAAGGGCTCCATCTCCTTGTTCTTGTTTTCCCTATCCCCCAGCACCCCTTGATTTGGTGGTGGAGATTGGTCGTGTTGGAGATGGAGGTTGTTTGGAGGAGATTCTATGTGGTTCTCTCATAGGAGTCTTGGTGTGTGGGAGTCTCTCTGGTGGGACTTAAGGATCATTTTTAGAGCCGATGCCTTAGCTCTTCTGTGTGGAGGCTTTCTTCCCTTTCTTCGGGTCGTTTTCTCCTATTTGGATTGGGGGAGGTCGATGTCTAGCAGTTGAGATTCATGGAGATGGTGATTGGAGTGGGTGCCATTCGTTGGAGATCCCTCTCTTTACGATGGAGCCATTGAGGAGTGCCCTACAATGAGGCCACTGGTTGAGTTCTCTATTGTCGGAATTCTGTTGCGGCTGCACTATCGAGAGGTGGTGGAGGTTATCTGTGTGAGCTTTGCGAAGTTGAAGTCATGTGTGGGGATTGGGATATCTGAAGGTGATGCCTCATGTTTACGTTCAGGACCAGCTCCTAGAGGGTTGAGACTTGTCGTGGGAAGCTATTGCATGGTTCAAAGGATGCTCTTGGATGGTTAGATTTGAGAAAACCTCTATGCTGTGTGATCGGTCTTATGTTGAGGTGCTTCGTTTGGGTCGCTGGAATCAGGCCGGTGCTGCTGGCCCAGCGGGGAAGGTGCGCCAAGTTTGGAAGCCAAAGGGTCCACGTCTGTTTTTTGAATTTCGAAAATCCGGTGGTTTGGTTTTCCAAATGTGGCCCTGTGATTGTGGAGAACCTGGTGCACCAATTCATGTTACGCTGGTATTGGGAGATGCACCGTGAAACTCTGTGTGCACCTTCCAATTGCGGCCCTGAGATTGTGGAGAATCATAACAGCAGCCAGCCTGGTGCACCAATAAATGCTGCGCTGGAATTGGGAGGTGTGCAGCGAGATCCTCTGCATGTGATGTCTGCTGAGGTGGTGCGTAAGAACCATACTCACCTTCTGATGGCCTAAATGGGCCCGCTAAACAGGGTGCCTCCGGATCCAGATATGGATCTGGAGTCGGTGAGTATCCATTTAACCCCCTTTCGGACCGGATTTTGTTTAGGCCCGATAACCTGGGACTTTTTTCTTCTTCTGCCCCTGCTGGCCCTTTTTTTTCGTGAACCTGCGTGTCGGACCGTGAATCTGGGTTCGCAGCAACAGCCTGCAGCGAATGCTTATGCTGATTCATCTTCAGCTGGTAGTGTGGCTGGGGATGGTGCTGGTGCAGCATCTCCTGTGGGTGATGAAGCTGCAGCTGCTGGTGTTGTGGTGGCTCCGGTAGGTGTTGGAAGTTTGCTGTGATGAAGCTGCGGGCGATGCTGATTGTACTGCAGTGACACAGATTGGGCCTGCTGGAGGTGCTGTTTCCAGTGGTGAGGCTTCTGATGGTTTGGTGGCTGGTGCTCCTGGTGATGGGGCTGTTGCAAAGAAGGGTAGATTGGTGTTGATTGTTTGTACTTCCTCTAGAGGTGGTGGAAGTGCTTCTTCTTGTTCCAGGAGTTCCGAGGCACATAGATCTCTTTGTGTGAAGAGTGGTCTCATGTATCAGTCTTTCTATAAGAGGAAGTTTGTTAAAAGCAAATAGGTTGAGAGGTGTCAGCATGAGGAGGATTTGGAGCTCAGGGTAGCAAAGGTGTTGAATCTTAAGAAGGCTCCATGTGTTCGTGAGATTGGGAGTGTTGGCGTTTCTCATGGTCAAGGTTCTCATGTGGAATGTTAGGGGTCTTTGCAACCTGGTGCGAAGGTCAATGCTAAGAGTATATGGTTGAGTGGAAAATTGATGTCGCTCTGTTGCTGGAGGCTCATTTAGAAGGGTTAGACATCCTAGGTAGGGAAGGAATCAGGGGTGATTTCCTCTTTAGTTGCTTGGCAATTGATGCGGTTGGTAGATCTAGGGGTTAGCTACTCCTCTGGAATAGCAGAATGTTCAGGCTTGAAGACTCCTTGTTGTCTTCTTGTGTGGTTATAGGAGTTTTTTCGTGTGCTTCTGATGGTGTCACTTTTGCGGTTTTTAGTGTGTATGGGGTTTGTGATGCATCTTCGAGAGGGATTCTTTGGGAGGAGATGAGGTAGGTAGCCTCCAAGATTGATGGCAGCTCTTGGCTGATTGGGGGAGGTTTCAACGTTGCCCTCTCTACAGATGATAGACCTGATGATAGGTTGGACTCTTCTTCTATTGACTTCCGACAATTGATTGACGACTTGGAGTTGTTAGACCTTCCTGCTTCAGGCTGCATTTTACATGGAGGAATGGTTTTGGTCAGGCATCGCGTATCGATCGTTTCTTCTACAACGTCTCCTTGGTAGAGTCATTCCATGGAGCTTTTCTTTCTGCTTTGGTGAGGTCGTTCTCGGACCATACATCGTTGGTGTAGGATAGTGGTAGGGAGGCACATCTTTCACCACCTATTTCAAGTTTTAGAAGTTGTGGCTCTTGGAATCTAGCTTTTTGGAGTTTGTGCGAGAGAAGTGGCAGGGGGTTCCGGCATCAACCTTTGTAGTGCGTACTTTGGTTGAGTGCATAAAGGTTGTGAGAGTGGCAGTGATTGAATTCAAGAAGGATGTGGGAAGGACATGCGACAGTGTAAGGAAGGAGGCTTTGGAGACTCTGGCGGTGCTTGACAGGAAGGAGGACCTGGGGTAGCATAGCATTGTGGAGTAGCAAGAGCGGGTTGTGATGTAGAGCAAGATCAAACAAGAAGATTGTAAGAAAGATGGATTGGAGGTAGAAATATAGGCAGTTGTAGTTGACGGAGGGGGACTCCAATACAAAGTTCTTTCGTTTGGTTGCTAGTGTAAGGATGAGGTCCAACTTCATCTAGTTGTTTCATGTTGGGGATGAGGTTTTAACTCTAAGGTAGGAGATTTGCAGGGCTTTTGGGAACCACTTCAAGGAGTTCACCAAGAGGAGGCCTTTTGGGAGGTGGAGGCCAGGGTCTTTTGATGTGGGTAGGTTGGATGATGGTGTGAGGGTGGAATTGCTTAGATTTGTCATAGATGAGGAGGTCTTAATGGCAGTTTGTGGTTTGAAGGTGGAGGGTTCTCCAGGGCTAGATGGCTTGTTTGTTCTTTTCTTTAGGGAGTTTTGAGATGTTGGGGTCGATGCTTTGGCGATGGTTTGAGAGGTATTTCAGGAGAATTGAGGGTTTGAACGCCTTAAAAGGTTCTTTTCCTTGATTCCTAAGAGGCTCATTGTAGTTACGATTGATGATTATAGGTCGATATTGTAGTCAAATGCAATCTATAATGCAATCTATTTGAATATGGCCAAGACCCTGATGAGTAGGCTTCGATTGGTGCTTCCACGGTTGGTCACCCCCATTCAGTTGACCTTTATTGCTAGCAAGTCTCTTAGTGACTCCATTTTGGCAGAGGAGATGGTGACTACCTGGAATTGGACTTATTTGTTGGCTTTTATATGAAAGGTGAATTTCTCTAAGGCTTATGATTTAGTGTCTTGGGCTAATCTGAGGGAGATTCTGAGAGGATTCTCGAAGGAGTGTGTTAGGTTCATGAGGAGGTGCATTACGACTTCTTTTTCTATGCCTGTTAATGAGAGGTCATGTGGGACCTAGGTATAACCGCAAAGAGGAGTTAGATAGGGGTGTCTACTTGTGCCTCTGTTGTTTAATGTGGTTGTTGATATGCTGGCATGCTTGGCTTTCAAGGCTTGTTTATGGGGTCTATTTTCTGGCTTTATCTTAAGAGGTGATGGATCCTTACTAAGTCCTATTTTGCAGTATGCAAATGATACGATCTTCTTTATTCATGGGGGTATATGTTAGGTAGAGCATGTCACATAGCTAATCAAAATGTTTGGGGACATTTCGGGGCTTCTCATAAAAGGGAGGAAGTCGGCTTTTATTCCTTTTTCATTAGGACAGGAGTGTGGAGGACAACATCTCTTGGATCCTTGGTACATTGATTGTGCGTTTGCTTGTTGTGCACTTGGGTTTGCCTCTGAGGGGGAAGCGTTTGGTGTCCGCAGTATTGAGAGCTATTGAGGAGAGGCTAGCTAGGAGGTTGAATGGTTGGAGTGGGAAACTTCTATCCAAAGGAGGTAGACTTGTCCTCGTGAAGGCGGTCCTTTCTGCGGTTCCCGTGATCTATCTTTCTTTGTTCCAACCTTTGAAGAAGATCCTATGAAGATGGAAATGGTCTGAAAGAGGTATTTTTGGAAGGGGCCTAACCATTAAGTTTCTTCAGGTGGTTCCTTTGAGAGAGAGGTCTGTCGACTGAAGAGGAGGGGTTGTTTGGGGCTTAGGACGCTTGATGATTTCAATGCCTTGCTACTTATGAAGTGTGTGGTGAGATTTTTAGTTGGTGAGGTTGGACTCTTGGGCATGTTGTTGAGAGATTCTTATGGAATGCTTGTTGGTGTTGCGAGCAAGCGCTCTTGCATTGTGAGACCCTTAACTTTCTGGTGCTTTGTGGAGCCTTTTATTTCTTAGGGGATTTCTTTCGGCTTCTTTGGATTGCAACTCGGTAGAGGTTGTTCATTTTGTTTCTAGAAAGATGATTGGATAGGGAGCAGTGCTTTATAGCGTTTGTTTCCACGTCTTTTTGGTTTGGCCCATTATAAGGATGCTTGTGTTTTTGATGTTTGGGAGGATGCATCTTGTTCTTGGTCTCCTATTTTGCAACTTGGTTTGTTTGATGCATCATTGGAGAAGATGTGGGGGTTGTTGGAGTTGCTTCATGATGTTACTATTGGTGATGATCTGGTGGATGGATTTGGGTGGAAGGATGGGGCTTTCTCTATGAACCGAGCTTATAAGAAGTTGACTTTGGAGTTTGGGCCGCCTCCTTTGGCCTGGGATGATTGTTCCTTGATTTGGAAATTGCCTATTCCTTTGAAGGTTAAAATTTTCTTGTGGTTCTTTAGAAGGGAAAAACCGGTGAAGAGAGATTTTCGTTTAAGATGGGCAACTGACCAAGATGTGGATTGCATTTGTTGTGAAGTTGCAAGGAAGAATATAAGCCACCTTTTCTTTGAGTGTCAGTTGTCCTTAGAGGTTTGTATGATGTGTGACGTTCAACATGCGGATATGTCCTCTTTTGTTACGTGGTTGATTTCCTTCTGTTCTTTGGTTCATGTGGATTCTGCGGGATGGGTGAAAGCTGTGGCGACACTGTGGTCCATTTGGCTTCAGCAGAATGCCTCTATCTTTAGGAAGGAGTGGGCCTAAGTTGAGAATATTGTTAGGGAGTTGTGTTGTCTCCCTGAGTTGTGGCTTGATGACGTGTAAGTCCATTCCTTTTTTTTTTTTTTTTGATTGAATGAAATTCTGGATGATTACTGAGTGTTGGTAATCTTCCTCTTCCCTCTCAAATATATATAAAGAAATTACCAGAACACTAACATGTTTGTGATGGCAGATAGCAACTTTACTGCATAGGGGAAGCAGCATAAAAGGTAGATATTCTATTGACAACTTTAGAGGAATCTTTACATATAGGCCCACTGCCACTAGGTGGAAGAATACTTGGAATAATGCTACTTGTATCTAAGAGTAACTCTACACCACTCCCCCTTAAGCTAGAACTTGTAATATTTAGCTTGTTAATAAAAGAAACATAGCTCCTTAATTATCAAATCATCAGCAGGAAGCCAGCCTATTCGTTGGAGTGCAAATTGGCGTGTAGTCAGGTAGATAGGTTGGAGAATGAGAGGCTATCCTCTTGATCATTAGCAATTTAGGACAAGTCAAGATGAATCCTCTCGATTATGATTTGGTAAGAAAAACTGATGCACTGTCCCTTCAGAAATCACTTTTAGGCTCCAGTCATACCCTTGGCTTGTCATGAATTTACCCTGCAATAGTCTCAGGCTCACTAAAGGTCCTTTTCTTGTAGTGTGGACTGAAGCTCCTTTTCATTTAGCATGAGCTTATCGAGTAAATAGATCTGTGATGACCACGTGGAGAGCATCTCTTTATATGGTGACCTTGAGACTGAGAGTGGGCTTCTTATGTATGGAGGCTTGAATGGAGAACCCCTCCTGATATAAAAACTCAGGGTGAGTCTCTCTCATTGGAGAACCTCAAGAAAAGGTGTCTCTCATATAAGGACCTTAAAAAAAGCAGGTTCTGCCATATGGGGAGTCAGGGACCTCAAAAAGTGGTCTCTCACATGTAGGGGATCTAAATCACTATCCCATATAGGGTTAACTTGACAAGGAGTGCACTGGTTGGCGATTATTCTTCATGTCAATGGGAGGAGATGCTGAGAATGTGGTCGACCATAAGTGTTCCATTCCAATTCCCCCCTTTACTTATTTTCATTAGATTCATAAAGGGCATCCAACCAAGTTTGGAGTAGGATTGTTAGACTAAAGAGGTGATGCTCCAAAAAGATGGAGAATTAAACTGTAGGCATGCAGTATTTTCTTCATCTCCATTTTCCCCTTTTTTCCATATTTCTTGTTTATCTCTTCTTTTCTTTTCTTGTTCTTTCTTTTCCTTTTTCTTTTTTATTTCTTTTTTTTCTTGTCCTTTGTTGAATGACCACCAGCCCTACCATAAAGCTTTTCCCCCAATGAAGTGGGGTTACTAAGTAGATTCTTTGTCACCATTTGGATCCTTTTGGGTCTTTCTGGGACACAAAAATATGGCAGGAACAGTCTGATGGGCTTCCTAGCAGGATAACGGGCTAACTCCTGAAATTTGGAATGCAACAATAACTTCTGATTGTTGAAATTGCTGGCTAAATTGGCCATTGTTTTTTAGTATTATTAAAATTTTGGCCTTTCATGAGATGGACAGGTTCATCTGGATTCCTTTTAAGAAGAAAATGGTGAGAAGGATGAGAATGCAAATAATACCTAGTTATCATAGAGGATTCCTGTCTTCCAATTTCATTTTGTTTTATTTTATTGTTTTTTTGAAGGGGACTTGTCTTCTGAAGCCTTGACTGCCTAGCAAGTTGGGTTTCAGAAGGAGCCCTCCAACGTCATCTGCTCTTCAGCATCATTGATTGCTCAGTCATTATGACTGCCTTGTCATCTGTGGCATGTCTGCTGCTTTTTGTAATTGAGGGTGTGTAGGAAATGCAGCCTTCCTCTGTCACTTTCTTCCAGATCCCACTGCAACCATTCACTGCTCTGGTCATCCCATTGTGTTCCTTGCTTTTGCTGGTTCTCTGGTGGTTCTCCTTTACTCGCACAACCACAAGGTGAGCACAAGCATCAAGTTTCCTCTTTTTCAGTGCACGTAATGTGCGCTTCACAGCAATTCAGAAATTGTAACACCGTAGATGAAATAAATCCTCCTAAATGAGTTAATTACAACTCTAAAAAAATAAATAAAATAAAAAAATATATAAGTAAAATCAAGGGCCAATACAGGAGTATTATAATAAGTGGAAAGGCTGAAATACAAGAAAATCAGGTACTTGCTAGCTCTGATAGGGGAAAACTGAAGGGAAAAAGGGAGGGGGCACTTGGAAAAATTTCTAAGTGTCACTTGATAGGAGAACCTCCCCTATGGTAGCCAAATGGGCGGTCTCACCTTCTCCTTCGCATTTTAGACATGAGAAAAACCGAGAAGAGAAGGTTTTGTTCCTCTCTTCCCCTTCCTTTCCCCCATTAAGGAACCACTTGTCTGTGACTCCCCGACCTGCCTATCCTCTAAAATCTCTCTCTACATGAAGAAGAAGGGATGAGTCGTGGGAGCTGGCTGCCATCAAGAGGAAACAAGGTGTGCTCCAGGATTGATAGAAGGGGCAAGGGGTCCCGACACCAAGATAAGACTCATACTTCCGAAGAAACTTTTATGGGTTGAAATGTGTAAAGGTAGGGGTATTCATGTCATGGCAAAACCTTTACCTGAATGTAATTTTGATGGATGTTCTTGGAGGTTATTGGGCTGATGTATGTGGAGGGGTAGGGAAAAAATCCTCGTAAGGGTCTTGAAGGAAGCAAGGTTTCCTTTTGAAGGTATGGGTCATGAATGAGGCATTTGACTTCCTTTCGTCTTGAGGTGTAGAACAGTAGGTGAAGTGGGAGGATCGAGGAGGCACGAAGAGAATAAAAGAAAAAAGGATCTTGGGAAAGGTATGGCCTTTACCCCTTGTTGTTTTTCTGCAAAAACCCAAGTAATCAATGATGATTAAGGGTTAAGCCATTGTCAAAATAATATTTTTCCCCGGAGAATTAATAAAATGAAATTCTGCTTTGATTAGACCCAAAATTGGGTCCAAAATATGTCATAGTCATGAATTCTTTCATCAGCCAATGCATTAGAATATTCCATTCTTGTTGCAGCCACCACTTCAGATCCTTCTCCTCTCCAATTTTTGGCCCCATATTCTGGTTGTGACATGGGGGAATATTTCGTGATAATGGAATGCACACACTAATCATATATGATGATTTGGAGATTTTTCAGGGCCACTGGATCTATTGTGGATGTTCTTGCAGGAAAATCCTTGTTAGGTCGTGTGGTCGATGCTTTGGGAGTATCCATTGATGGCAGGAGTTCTTTGAGCAATCGTGAACAAGAGAAGAAAATCAATGACTTCAGTAGGGAGGCGAAAAGTTTCCATTCGAGAAGAGTCTTAGTGATAGAAAATGTTGAGATAACAACATTGACTTAGATCTTCTCAATTTCCAGAGTGTGCTGCGAAATTCCCAGCACCTAGATTTATTTGGAATATTCATAGCATGTCGGCAATACTATGTCGGCGAATTGTATGGCAAATGTACTAACACATCTCAACTATATATAGCCTTTGTGCTCCAACGTAGGAAGCATTAAAGTGTGCAACCTGAGCAGGACTCGTAGGTTTTGGTTTGTATGTGTATGTGAGTGTGTTGTGTGATGTGTAAGGGTTTATTGTGAGCTCTGGTGAATTAAGGATATATGTTGGGAGTGTCTTTCATTGGTAGTTAGTGTTATATGTTGCGGGAGTGAAGGATATATGTCACACCCTGTAACCTCCTGACTAATCAGGAACTAGGTTAGCAAGTATGATTATATTAGGTCCCAGTTTCCAGGATGTTTGGGGTTGGTTAATGGTCCTACCCCTAATACCAACACACACTATAATTCAATAGTAAACATTCAATGTAGAAAGCATGGCATAATCAACAACATTAAGTAACAACAGCATAAAAATTATTATAGAAGTGTCAGTCTGTAGGAACTATAGTTAACTAGTACATAGCAGATACAAGCATCGGTGTGGCCATGACAATATATGTTTCATGGTGTGAGAATGCATGGCTTAGTGCGCATGCATGCATAGCATGTGCATGTGTGTGGCTGTATGTTGTGTGTGCAAGGTGTGTGCATCCGTTTTGCTTTTTTGTGTTTTTCCTGGGTTTTCAACAATTTCTTGGGATTTTGATGTGCATATTCGAGTTTTCAATACGAATGAATATTTTATTTCTTTTTCAAAAAAAAAAAATTTATGCCATGCCTGGTGGAACATGAAATTTTTATCTGAGTTTTTCTCATTTTTTCCTTGCATGATACTATGAGCTTTTATCTTTCATATACCATGAGTACTTGCAAAATGTCTACTACAAGATTTAGGAAGAGAAGAAACACACACTATAAGAATTATTAATATGAACTTGCTCCCTCTTGGTTACAGGTAGTAACTGTAAGGGTGCGTTTGCCGAGTCCCTCGGGCATTCCAACTAGAATCTCTGCTATGGGCTTTAGGATGAAATCCAGTGTGGGAAGGAGTACTTGGAATTAGATCAGTTATGCATCTTGTGCATTTGATTATGAGATTGGAAGAGGGGATAAGGTGCTCGCCGAAATGTATCCAAAATGTGAATGTGCATTAATATACCTTATGGATTGTTTCTCTGGGATTGAGAGGTCTCTCCCAGGAGATGTGTTAATATTGGTAGAGGATAGCCCTCTAGTGCTAGACTCTTCTGCCACTTTAATAGGGCAACATCACAATAACAGAGGATAGGGTCAACTTTTGCATGTGTGCGAATATCCGCGCCTATGTTGAAGTTAAAATTGAACACTGGTCTACTAGTGCTGTGTCATAGTGAATAACTAGTTCATGTGTGTGTGAGGTCCCTTCCCTACGTAAGGAGTCAACTTTACCCACCTTGCTACAAGTCACAAGTTACGTTGAATCATCTTTCGCTTGGAGATATGATTTAAAATAGGAATATGATTAGCAGGGGTATGGATTGAGGGAAGTTGTATTTTGCAGTAAGATTGGATGAGAATATGTGAATAAAGGTAATGGGTGTGCAAGTATGTTGTGAATTCATCAGAATCTAGTGAGAATTACAGATATATGTATGTATGTATGTATGTATAATAACAATAATAATACCAATGAAAATGAAGAAATGAAAAAGAAAAATAGGTGCCAACTAAAATTTTTTCCTTAAGCCATCTACATACTTTGGTGCCCTTCTTGTATACCTACATTTTTTTCCATGATTTAGCTTCCCCAATTTGATCTTGCCCTACTGAGCCTTTTGGCTCATACTTTTTATCTAACGCAATTTCAGGACACCATGCTGTCACCTCAAGTGTATTACCTTGCTCAGGCGCTACTTGGTGGAGCTATGCTTGTGGGCACAGTGTGTCGTGGAACAGATTATACAATTCTGGCCATGATGTACCAGATGCACTATCTAGGGGACTTCCTTAAGAGGGTACTGGTTATCCCTCTTGTAGAGAGTAGATGAGCCCGTGGATATACTGGATGCCCTTGCAGGTTGCAGGGATCTTAGGATGGTAGATGGTGGGACGATGTCTTCCTTGTCGGTGGACATAGGGTTATTTTTGTATAGCATTGAATTATAATGCCTTTTCAAGAAAAACATTGAATTCTAATGTAATTTGATGCAGCCTTGTTGTAATCTCTTTTTTCTTTAAGTGTAAATATGGTGGATAAGGCGCCTCTCTCTCTCTCTCTCTCTCTCTCTCTCTCTCTCTCTCTCTCTCTGTAAGATGGGGGGGAGAGAGAGGGAGATAGAACTTCTACATGGCAACAACTTCCTGCTTATTATAGATGTGATCTAAGTACATACACACTTTTCCTTCCACAGTTGTGACGTTCATCCTAATGAAAAATCATTAAAAAAAAGCTTGTGAAACTATAAGACATTTGTAAACAAAAGAGTTTTTAAGTTCAAATAGGCTTGTAATGTAATCGACAAAATTTGTAAATACTTGTAAAAGAATTAATAAGTTTTATAAAATTTGTACTCACACTTGGAAAAAAAGGTGGTTGACTCATTTTGCTAATTATGCCTTAGGATCATTGGAATATTTATATATACCAAGACACATGAGGGCTTGAGATTAGAATGTACCCTTGTGCTATCAAAGGTGAAAGGAGGATCCCTGGTGCTTGGGGTGCTAAGTACTTGTCAGAAAGAAGTAAGGCATTAAAAAGTTGGTGTTCGTGAACACATACACATACATATGTATGTGCATTGATGTATATGCCTATATATACAATAATATAATTATGATACATTATGCATACATATATGATATATAAACCTTGAGGTAAACATATTACTACACACATTCATACATGTGTGTATGTGTGTATTTACAGTTGTGTGTATTTATAAGCACACACACATATGTGTAAATATACATTTATGTTTATATGTTTCACTATGTACATTTATGCATATATAATTATATGCGTATATGTGTTACATATGTATGTACGTGTATATATGTATGTGTATATATGTGCATATGGATAGGTGTGTGTCTTGACCAAGATAGAGCAATCCATAATTAGGTAAAAAGAAATTAAAAACCCATTTTTCTGCTAATCTTCTCCGTTTTGGTCCCTCCCTCTCTATGAGCACCAATATTTGTCATCATCAGTTCCCATATCCTATTAGTCATACAACCATTAGCATATTGCAACCAACTTCCTTTATTCCCCCCATCTCTTGAAGATCCTCCTCTACTCTCCACCTCTATTTCTCTTGTTTCAACCACTTGTATTGCAACACTCCTAATCCCCCTCCCATTACCTCCTCTCTTCACCAATAGTAGTCTTACGGTGTCCTTTTGGGAGGTTGCGACACACTCCTCCATCGACATTGTCTTTGCTAACTTCTAGTACTTCCCTCTCCAACTTGCTTTGCATGGTGCTAGCCTTGGTTGCATTGACATTAGCCTTAGGTTGCATGTTGTTGACTTGAAATACATCCCCTTTCATACACCCTTCAATCCCTATCCATGCTGTAAACCTTGCAAGCACTTGCTTTATGATGCATGTTACCTTCTTTCCCATTTAGTTCTCCTTTAAATCCCCACCCCCACCCCCCCATTGCTTGCCTCGTTGAATGATGATGAGGTTGTGGTTGGAGAATGATTTGGGTGGGGATGGTTGGTTAGGCAAGGTTGCAGTAGGGGAGGGCATAAACACACCCCAGTGCTCCTACCACACTCCAAAGGCCCAAACTCTCTAAGCAACGCCAACTTGGGGCTCCAACTGGCCTCCAATGTTGGTCGAGCCCCTCCTCCTTCCACGCTCACCATATGCGCTAATTAGAGCCCACGCCATCCACCCCTCTTTTCATTGCAAAAAAGACTTTCATGTTTATCCTGTGGCCATGTTACCTCATCCACCTCAAGCAAGTTCCTTTGTCTTCCTTGGCATCCCTGGCTAGCTTCCTTCCACTCGTCTTGCTACATGATTCTTTTCTTTAGTGTGGCATATTCCATGGGTGGCTGCATCCTCAATCCTATGCCGGTTTGGACCAACTTAGTTATAAGGTGGCTGGTGGACGTTGGAGCCAGGTTTCTCTTAGTTAGACCCATCTCTTTTGGTATCTCTTTGCTCATCCCCTCAAGCAACTCTTGTGGTGGTTTGATTGCAAGGATGGTTTAGCCTCGACCCAACATTTCTAGTTTCGTCTTTCTCCCCTTGTGGCTATCTTTGACCTTCTTCAAGTCGAGCAGTGTGACTCTCCACCGGCTAGATTTGTTCTCTTAAGCCTCAATTCTTATCTTGATGAAGCTTTCATTGCTTGATGGTCCAACTATGGTCAATGCAGTGCTCTCTTGCCACAGGTTCTGTCTAGGACTTGAGGGAGGCGATTGGAGAATGGTCATATTGTCATTTGGTGCTCAATTTTGGCAAGCCTTAGATCAATCCTTTTAATTGGAGTTCCATGTTCAAGATTCCTCTGGTGTGAATCGTGTTTTTTAGGTTCGGGATAAGGAATGCCAACCATGGAGACCTCTACGGGTGAAAGGATCTGATGATTTGAGTTCTTGATGCTAGAGATTGGTGCTTTCTTGCTTGAATCTCCCCAACCAAAATCATGGCCTTTTCCCATTGTTTCAACTATTAGTTGCACTTGGGGTCCTATGAGCAATCAAGCTCAACCCCAAGCAAGAAAGGGGTCCTGTGAGCAATCAAGCTCAACCCAATCAAGATATCCACTGGCTTGTTCTAGCAACCAGCAGTTTCCAACTTTCTCATTTGTGTAAATCGGTTAGATCGTTGAAAAGTTTTTCTTGGTGGTGCAATCGTCATTTTGAGCGTAGAGCATATGGTAAGGACTTGGTGTGATGCTAAGAGGCCATTCAGAGTGGACATGTTCTTTTTTCTTTGTTGTTTTCTTGGTTGTAGTGTCTTGTTTTGGAGTCCCCCGTTTTGAGGTGTTGTGCCACGCCCCATCCCCCGAGGGGATGTGTCGTATCTCTTCTCCCTCTCTTTTTCGGGGCTGCATTCTGCATCTTCTTCCTTATTAGTGGAGTATTATTTCTTTTCAAAATAAAAAGGTAGGGAAGGGGATAGGGTAAGGTGGGTTTTTCCTTTTTTCCCTTTTGGGTGGGGGTGGGTTAAGGTGTGAAGGGGGATGGAAGTTTAAAGGAGAGGATGTGAGAAGGGGCCAGAGGTGATGAGTAGCAGCAATAGTCACGTGGGACATGGGAGATGGTGAAGTGGAGGGTACTTATTGCCTTGGAGGGAGGTGTTGGGGATGTGGAGCTTCTTGGCATGTATGGAGTAGCGGATAAGAATTTTCAATGCTGGGAGTGGAGTGGTTGATGGGAGTGTGGTGGTAGAGAGGGTAATTGGTGGACACAGATTGAACTGATAATAGCCTATAGACGAAATAAGGCCATGGAAGGATAGCGGAAGCAGACAGACAAAAAAATATCATTTTAGTATATTAATAGTAAATGGTTTTGATCTATTTTGGACTTCTTTCAGAGATCACGTAGACCTACACATGTGAGGCTGATGTCAAGCATTCGCTGTGTTGTGGTGCATATGACTATAGAGAAATGGCAAGGTGTTCAAGAATGAAAGGCGTTGGATAGATAATGTTGTAAGAAATTCTAAATTTCTTGCTGAATTTTGGAATTCAAAACCTTGAAGTCCGTTCCTTTTTTAACTTAATATAATTCTAGATGATTACCTTGCTTAGGTAATCTTCCAATTTTTTCTCAAAAAAAGAAAAAGTAAATGAGTGCCCACGCCCATGGGTGCAAAATTAAACACATTAATTCTTATTTCAAATATGAAAAGCTTAAAATTTCTAATTTCAATGCTATCCTTTGTAACATCTTATTTCCCATCTATATATCATACCATCAAGACAAATAACTTTGAAAAAAGTTGGCCTGGAAACATGGAACCTATGCCTTTCACATACACCAATCTCTATTAAAAAAGAAATGGTTCCTTTTAGGTAGGCAAAGAACTTTTTGATCGAAAAATAAATTTTTATATTGAAAAATACCTTGTATCTAGAAGCATTAGAACTCCAATCAATAGTTGCATTTTAACCCTTATAGAGAGAAGCCCAAGAGGGAAAACAAAAAATTCCGCTTCCATTCTATGATGCCCTTGATCTTGATAAAGTAAACTTACATATAGTACATTACAAATAGAAAGTTTTTTTTTTTTTTTGATAAAACTACGAATAGAAAGCTTATGAGTCGAAGTAGTGTTTTTAAGTGAAACATACATGGTTGGCTTGTTAAAAATTTGAGGGTACGACACACTATCAGGTTGTGCTAGGCAGCATTTCTCGGTTCAAATTCAGGACCCATGCTTGGTCGTGAGTGGCTATACTTGTGGAGGCATACTTTAGGTTGGCTACCCTTGACATACATCCTTCCACTATGATGGCTAATTTCTTCACAGATGATTACTGGACACCACTAATACGAAACTCCTACTCTGATGCTAGACTAAAGGAGGCAACTCTACTTGTACAGATTCTCCACGAGATGAGACCAGGTGTTGGGAGCGACGGTTGGACCTGGGGCATGGTGGCTACCTTGCTAAGAAGGCATATTTGAGTTTTTCGGAGGATATCTCCTAGGTTGACCAGGAGTTGATTACTAATTGGCAGAAAGTTTGGAGGGTCTATATACCACTTAAGGTAGCAATCTTTATGTGGCTGCTTAGACAGAAGAGGTTGGTCACTTCCAGCTACAGGTGTTGTTTGGCTCTTGATTTGGATGATGCTTGTGTTCTTTGTGGTGGTGAGACAGAGGACATCGAGCACTTGTTTTTCACTTTCCCCTTCTCGCATGGGTACTGGTCTTCTATGCCAGATGGGCCCTTATACTAACACTTCAGAGTCATCTTTCTGGTGCAGCATCCATGCCCCCCTTGCTGATGAGCGGACTCTTGGGAGGATATTTACCCTACTTTGGTGTATTTGGGTTGAGCATAATGGTGTTATTTTTGGATGGTATCTTCCTTTGTAACACGTGGAGCTTTTAACCCTCCTATCAATGAATACATGGGGGGTTAACAATCCTTGTCAATTCCCCTTCCTTTTTCAAAAAAAAAAAAAAAAAAACTCCTAACCACTTATCAAACAAAATAATATTATGATAACCAAGGTTTAGAAAGTCAGAATGGGTATTCAACCAGACAGGTCACTGTCGAGTGAGTACTTGATAGGTGGGCGAGTATGCAGTTTTGTATTTTTAAATAATAAAAAAAATATAAATAAACAGATTATACTATTAATTAAAGTAGAGTAGGAGTATCAAAATAAAAACATGATAATGAATAGCTAAAAAACCACATTTTAGAAAAAGTAAGCAACATAACCAAAGCATAGTGTTTTAAATCAAGGAATTGGTAAAATTTTCCAGCTTAATAGCATATTTTCTAAAGCATACAGTGTCAAAGGTTTAGATGTTGCATAGAGGCGTTCGCTACAGGTATCATGCAAGGGTTAGGGGCATTACATTTTTAGGTATCACGTAATTAGATTTAACAAAGATCCAAATTCACTTGTATTTGAAAATCGGATGAATATTCAGCCAATTATGTGGACTATGAGTATGTGGCTACTCGGTCGACTTTCTAAACACATTGATAACATCTCCATGTCATTGCATCTGTGTAAAGCACCTAGATATGGAGAATGATACTGGAAATAACAAAAAACTATGTGCAAAGACTGATAAATCTAAGTAAAAATCATCAGATTGAGCATTTGGATTGAATATAAAAGATCAGAGCTGTTTCAAATATATTGAAGTTCACATCATGTTAGCATAAAAAGATGGTAAGAATAAATACCGGCAACTATCCATTACTAAGATGCTGAGAATGAAATGCAACTATGCATTTAAAATTTCAAATATTTAATAGCCCATTTTATGGATTGATTAAATGCATAAAAAGCAAAGAAAAATAATGCAAACATTGGTATTAAAACTCTTTGCAACAAATACCAGAGATATATGTGTCTATGACTACGGACACTTAATTTTTCATAACTCACTTCCATGAGTAGCATATTTGTCTGTGGTTAGATTTATAAGGAAAAATAAGCAACCGAAAGATATGTCATAAAATGTTGTTGTATTAGACATTTTGAACCCTGTTTAGAAAAATGGATGGGCAAGACAAAAGGCAATTGTGACAACAAAGATTTAATTTGATTTGAAGGCTGCAAATAAAATTCTTTACATAGTAAAAGATCATATCATAGGGTTGAAATAACTTGAGTTAGTATCAAAATGAGATAGAAAAATGTGGCAAGTAGATCAGGTGGATTGCAACTACATATCACATAGTTACACTATAAGATTTCCTCTTGTGTCTCTGTTAGGTACAGAAAAATGCAGTTGCACACACATATATTAAGTAAGCACTTAACATGAATATAAGTAGATTCATAAGCTACTTGGATTCCTGTAGCACCTGATGGAGCATATTAAGATACATCCATAATATCGCTCTTCATGAAACATAAACGTGAAGGAACAAAGAATAAAATGAACTGGAAATGCCAAATGCAAGTGAGAAGGGATCAGAAAAGGATCCGGAGTTGGTGAGCTCCATTTTGGATCTTTCTCTGGTCCATTTGTGTTTGGGCCCAATAACCAGGCCATTCCTTCCTCTCCTTGTTCTGCTGCTCGTGCTTTCAATGGCTGCAGGTGTGAGACGACCTCATCGACTGGAAGTGCTGATGCAGACCATGACTCGAGCGTCAATGCTGCGGTGCTGAAATGCTCCGCTGGCAGTGGTGGCTCCTCTGCTGCTGCTGCTGGCGGTCCTGGTGGAGCTGGAGTTGATGCTGTGGAGGTTAAAAGCGATGGAGTTGCTGTGGACCCAGATAGGCATGCACAGAAGGTTGTGCTCTGCCCCAATGGTGTTTTTGAGGCTGCTGGAGCTGCTGTGGATAAGAATAGGCATGTGCAGAAGGTTGTGATCTGTCCTGATTGGCTTCCTCAGCCGGCGATGAATTCTCGTACGTCATCTAAAGTGACTACAAGTAGAAGGGGAGGAGGACTCTCCTCTGAGTCAAGAGGTTCAGGAGTTGGGAGGCCTTTAGGTGCCAAGAGTGACCTTCTATGCCTCTCTTGTTACAAAAGAAAGCTCGTGAAGGACAAGAAGGTGATTGGGAAGGAAAGTGCAGCCCAGGGTGGCCAGGGCACTGAATCTGAAGAAGGTGTCTTTCGGCTCATGGTGGAGGGGGTGTCACACATTCCCATGGTTAGAATTGTTTTTGGGAATGTTAGAGGCCTTCGGGATAGGGCACGGAGGTCTATTTTGAAGAATTGTCTGGCTGAGTGGAAAGTAGATATGGCTTTACTACAGGAAACACATATTGAGGGCACAAATCGGGCAACTGTTGATGGTGTTGGAAGAGGTTCCTTGTCTGCTTTTTTTTTTTGCTGATGCGGTGGGCAGACCGGTGGGGGGCAGTGGTTGTTGTGGAAC
Organism: Thalassia testudinum; assembly: GCA_037157565.1. Lineage (NCBI taxonomy): Eukaryota > Viridiplantae > Streptophyta > Magnoliopsida > Alismatales > Hydrocharitaceae > Thalassia > Thalassia testudinum. Next base: position 22,982,113 of record JAZHRO010000013.1, read on the forward strand.
GAAGATGTTTTCAGTGTTGATGACTCCTTGGTGGGTTCCCATGTTATCACCGGCCTCTTCACTCGTAGGATGGATGGTACCACCTTCACAGTTTCTACTGTTTATGGGCCATGTCTTTCTTCGTTACTTGATTCCTTTTGGGATGAACTAAGACAGGCAGCGAGAAAGGTCGATGGTGACCCTTGGTTACTTTGTAGTGATTTTAATGCCACCTTGTCTATGGAAGATCGCTTAGATGGGAGGATGGATCTTGGTTCTACGTAGTTTCGAGAGGTTGTTGATGAATTAGAGCTGATGGACCTTCCAGTTTCTGGGACTCGATATATGTGGAGAAATGGGGCAAGTCAGATGTTAAGGATAGGCAGATTTTTCTTTGGAATCTTTTCATGGCACCTTTGTTAAGGCCTTGGTGAGACCTTTTTCTGACCATACCCCTTTGCTTTGGGACAGTGGAAAAGAAATTATTTCAACAACTTACTTTAAGCTCCAAAAATCTTGGCTGATGGAGATGGACTTCAGAGATTTGGTGGCGTGAAACTGGCAGGGTGTCCCTGCTAGTGATTCAGCGATTTGTACGGTGGCAAAGGCATTAAGACTGTTAGGCAGGTAGTGATGGACTTCAGGAAGGAGGTGAAAAGAATACGGGATTGTGCCTAGGAAGATGCTTTGCAGGCTTTAGTTGAGTTGGATAAGGAGAGAGGCGAACTTGACTTGGCCGGTCAGAATGAGAGCGTGATATGGCAGATAATATAGAAGAGGAGGATGGGAAGAGAGATTGATTGGAGGTAGAAATCCAGGCTACTGTAGCTTTGAGAAGGGGATTCCAATACAAAATTCTTTCATATGATAGCTAGTTCTAGAAGGAGGATGAATATGATTACGTCTATCCGACTTGATGATGTCACAATCTCGTAGTGACAACAAATTTGCAAGGCTTTTGTGGACCATTTTCAGGCATTTACGAGGAGGCAACCTTTGGGTAGATGGAGGTTGGGTTCTTCTGAGATGGGTAAATTGGATGAGGCTATGAAGGAGGACTTGCTTAAGCCTATAACGAGTGAGGAGGTGTTTCAGGCGATTCGTGGTTTAAGGGTAGAAGGTTCACCAGGTCCTGATGGTTTGCCAATTATTTTTTATAGGGAGTTTTGGGATGTTATTGGTGAAGATGTGGTGATGGTGGTTAGGGAAGTCTTCCATGAGAATAGAGGTTTTAAGGGGCTGAATGGTATTTTCCTCTTCCTACTCCCTGAGAAGCTTGGGGCTGATACTGTGGATGAGTTTTGGCTTATTGCTCTTTCTAATGTAGTTTATCTAATAGTGGCCAAGACTTTTGCTAATCGCCTGAGATCTATCTTGCCTCTGCTGATATCTCCTATTCAGTCAGCTTTCATTTCTGGTAGGTCTATTATGGATTCTTTTGCATTAGCTGAGAAGATGGTTGCCTCCTAGAATAGATCATTTATGCCAACTTTTTTGTGGAAGGTGGATTTCTCTAAGGTGTATGATTCTATCTCTTGAGCCTATCTTTTGGAGATATTGAAGAGGAGGGGTTTTCTAGAGGCTTGGGTCAGGCTTATGCGAAGGTGCGTCACAATGACCTCCTTCTTGATCCTTGTTAATGGTAGATCCTTTGACTTTTGGACGCAACTATAGAGGGGTGTCAGGCAAGGTTGTCTGTTGGCACCTTTGCTTTTCAATATTGCAGTTGACACGTTAGCTTTTTTGGCTTTTACAGGCTGTGGTGTTACACCTCTTTTACAGTATGCAGATGAATTGTTTTCTTTGTTCAGGGTAATGCTTGTCAGGTGTGGCATTTGGCACACTTGGTTGGTTTGTTTAGGGAGATTTCTGGCCTTAGAGTTAATGGTAGAAAGTTTGCTTTTATTCCTTTTCATCTGGACAAGGACTTCGAGGAACACATTTATGAGATACTTCATACACCAATTGTTAGGCTTCCGGTTATGTATTTGGGTTTGCCTTTGAAGGGGAAGCGTCTGATTAGGTTCGATTGAAAGCCTGTAGAGGAAAGGATAACTAGGATATTAAATGGGTGGAGTAGGAGGTTGTTATCTAGGGGTGGGAGGTTGGTTTTGGTTAAAGCTATGTTGACGGCAATTCCAGTTTTTTACCTCTCTTTGTTTAGACCGTCGAAGAAGATTCTTTCTAGATTGGATATGGCCTGGAAAAGATTTTTCAGGAAAGGTCCTGATCATCAGGGTCGTTTTCTATAGCTTGTGCCATGGAGGGAGGTCTGTAGGCCCTGGAAGAGAGGTGGTTTGGGAATCAAATGGTTGGATGAATTCAATGTTGCACTTCTTATGAAGTGGGTGATGCATTTCTTGGCAGGTGGGGATGGTCTCCTGGATAAATTGTTGAGAGATTCGTATGGTTCACCCATGGAGGTTGGTCCATGTCATTTCAAAATTGTACGATCATCCTCTTTATGGGCCTCTAGTTAGCCTTTGTTTAAACAAGGTATTTATTTTGGTTTTTTCGATCCCATCCTTGGTGCTAGGTGCTCCTTTCGTTTTTGGAAAGATGATTGGATGGGTTGTGGTAAACTCCAGCTTTTATTTCCCAAGCTTTTTGGTTTGACCTGAGACAAGGAGGTGCTTGCTTCTGAAGTTTGGGATTCAAATTGTAGATGTTGATCTCCTTTATTGTAGCCTAGCCTCTTAGATGCGTCTTTGCAAGAGTTGCAGGAGATGCTTCAGATTTTTTACATGGTATTTCTGTGAATGATGGACCGATGGATGGATTTAGGTGGGATGATGGTATTTTCACAATGGCAAAGGCTTACAAGAAATTGACTTTGGAGATAGGCTCTGCTCCCTTGTATGGGAGAATCGTTTATGGAGGCTACCGATTCCTTTGAAGGTAAAAATTTTTCTATGGTTGTTCTGAAGGGAGAAGCTGGTGACTAAAGCTTTCCGTGCAAAGTGGGTCGGTGATGATAATATTGATTGTGCCTTTTGTGGGGTGGCAACGGAGAATCTTTAGCACCTTTTCTTCTAGTGTGATCAAAGGAGGTTTGGGATAATTGTAATGTTAGACATGCTGATATGTCTTCTTTTGAGTCGTGGTGGGAGTCTTTTCGCTCTCTTGTACATGCATATACGACAGGGTGGGTGAAGGCCATTGCTGCGTTGTGGTTGATTTGGTTACAACGAAATGATTCCATCTTTCGGAAGGGGAGGGCGTGGGCTGAAAATATTGTAAGGGAGGCATCTTCTCGGTTAAGTTGTGGCTGAATATTCTGTGAGTCTGTTCCAATTTTTTAATGCATTTCTGGATGGTTACTGGTGTCCGGTAACCATCCTTTTCTCTCTCATAAAAAAAAGTGACAAGGGAGGAAGAGATTGGGAGAGGGAGATTCTAAGGAATACTTGGGAGAAAGAGTGAAAGTAGAGACTGTTTCAAGAGTGAGAGAAAGAGTAAGGGGGATTATATGGGAACAGAGCAGTTGGGTGATCAGGTCAAGTGATGGTCCTCTATGTAGCAGTTGTAAGAGATTGAGTTTGGGGTGGGGTGTCATTATTTGGTCTTACATGTGACATGAGTCTGAAAGCAGAAGGTGCTGGTTGCCAATGCAAAAGAGTGATTCCTTGCGAGGTTGAGACAGGAAATTTGAAGTAATGCAATAGGAAAACATGTCCAGAAGGAGGGGACAGGAAATTGATGAGATGCCAACAGGCATCCCAGAGAACTCTCTTTTAGTATAGAGATATAGATAATTACGCTTAAAAATGCAAAGTGACAAATGATTTGTAATTTTGCTATTCAAGTGATTCAAGAGGCAGCTTGGTTTGCATCTTCTCATGTATGAAACCCATTTTTCTTCGAGAGAATCAGCAATACCTTCAAATTGCATTCTAAATCTTTTGCTTAACATGGTTGTGGATGTGGAAGTGGGAATTGTCCATCCAAGCACAGGCCTAACCTGTCATTCCACTCTATTCAGTACCAGTGTTTGCTGCAGATTCATAACTTAATATGTAAGTCATAAGCAATATGCATTTCAATATAGTATATGGTTTCAGGTGAAAGAAGGGGTTTTTTGTTTGACATTTTTTGCCTTTTATAAATGGCATTATTCACAAATTAACTTTTGGTATTCTAGCACGAACTATCATGCATCCATAGTGCATTTTTCTGCACATGCTTTGTAATGTTTCTCTTTCTTTGTATGGTTGGTAACATCATTTTCCCTTTCTGTTTTACATAGTTTGATGTACATCCATTTTTATATTTTCTCTACCAAATAACTCTTTTTTTTGAAAGAGCTCTACCAGCTAACTCTGTTTAGCATTTTTATCATTCAGTTACTGAAGACTTTACATGCCCATTTTGTTTAGTGCAGTGTGCAAGTTTCAAGGTTTGCATCAACAAAGCTTGCTCTCCTGTCAATGCATGCCTTTTATCTGTAGTTGGTTGACAGGTTTCCTGTATTTACTTGTGATGTGCAGGGTGTACGGTATCACTTGACTTCATGCCATGATCTTTTCAATTTTGAGTTTTGGGTTGGTGCATTAATATTTTGCAATCTTTTTGGGATATTTGAGGAATTCTACTTTGTAAAAAATGCAAAAACCTTTCAGGTCACTGAGGAATATCAAGCTGTCAATGTTTCTGTAAAGGCCGATATATGGAGATCTGAGGTAAAGTGTCCTTTATTCTCTTTTCCTCTTCTTGGAACAGTTCAGATGCTATCCTGTGAGTTATTTGTGGATATGCCAAGTAATCAACAAACATTTATTAATTGCTTTCATACTATGTTATTGTTGAAAAGAAAGAGAAATTATAATGTTGCTTCAAATGATTGAAGATCAGACGACTAGATAAAGGAATCTCCTTGTACATATAGTTCTTGTTAAATTAAACTGTGGACAGTTATCAACTTCAATGGCTATCCTTATTCTCTCTCTAAAAAAAAGTTGAAATCATGACTGTTGGAGAAAATAATGGTTCTTATTATTAGAAAGAGAATCATAACCCCTTTTATATAGAGAGTTGAGTTAACAAATTACATAGTAAGTCCAATAGAAGGAGGAAAATAGAAACATGAATACTAAAACGGGACTCAAGACTTTCAAACTTAACTAAACTAAGATTCTTTCCTTGTACTCTTAACACTTTCCCTTAAGTTGGAGCCTGTATAACGTCCAACTCGGTACAATAGACAAAATCTGACTCCCTCTTATAGTATACATCTAGAGGAGCAGGTAGGCAGCAGGTTGGAGGAGCATGTAAGCAGTCAATAGGAGACGATCTCAAGCGGTAGTAAGCAGTCAGAGATGGGAGACAATCCCAAGTAAGCAAGCAATAGTAGAGATGGGAGAAAAGAGCCTCGCTGAAATCCCCCACCAATCATCAGCTTCATCAAAGAAGCCAATCAGTGAATCAGAAGGCCCAAGACTCTGATCATTAGAGGCAGGCAGTCAGTAGGAGTTGATCCCAAGCGGAGGCAGTAGAGGAACATGATTAGGGCTTAGCCACAAAGAAACACCCTGGAGGTGAAAAAAAATCAGCAAGGCAGTATTAAGATGGGAGGCGATCCCAAGCAGGCAGGCAGGCAGTAGTAGGGATGGGACAAAAGAGCCTCTCTCAAATCCCCCTCCAGTCATCAACGTTATCAGAGGTACTAGTTGATGGATCAGAAGGCAGTGTTCAAGATGTCGCTGGCATGCCACTGATACAGGCACTTTTGGGCAAAGGGGCATATCGACATGGAAAAGTTATCAATATGTAGGTGTATCACTGGTATATCGCTGGTATATCACCCGTGCTAACCCCTGTGCCGACCACCTGTGTTGATTGTGTTGCTGCTGGCTTACTTTCAATTGCCTTTTTTTAATCATTCTTGCCCATGCAAAAAGAAAAACGGTTGCTTGCTCTGGAATGCAGTTGCAAACTTCGTTTAAAAAGCGGTTCACTTAAGTGCCAAGGCTGCTACTTAGTTGGATTAAGGTAGCAGACACTTTAAGGTGTAGCTGAAGGTGGCTGCTTGTCACCAGAACAACAGTTTCCAGTTTTCACTAATTACCAAAAGCATGAATGAGAGGTTTGATTTATCATGATGGTAGTGCTATTTTATAGCTAGGAGGTTATGCCATGTGTTTTGTCACATCATGTAAGAGCATGGCTAGTTTTACAATGATCGTCTTTTATGTAGTTAATGTTTGTTTTGATCAGACTCCACTCCAGTGAATAACTTTGATCTATTTCAAATGATGTGCGAATTGAACGTTTAGTTGATTATAGAATGTCCAGTTATTGACACCATGGCCCTGTGGTTACCAAATATCCTTGATGCTATTCACCAAGTTCAAGAACTTCCATCATTTGGCAAGGTCTGTATCCCCTAACAAACACCAGATAAAAAACAAACCAACCTGCACCCGAGGACTACAGCTGTGAGGATGATGTGGTGAGTGATCCTATCTAGATTCCTGAATTGTCTTTGCCTGTTGACGTCTGCCTGACACCCAACTTCTTGTTCAGAAACATTTTTCCAACTTGACCTCTATTCTTCTGCTTGTTATCTTCCTGAGATTAAAGCAATAATGTCTACTGTTAACTATGAATTTCTCTTAATTATTTCTTTTATGGTATTACAAAGATCATTGATGATGGAGGTAGTGTTTTCTATTGTGGCAAGAAGTTTGATTTCTAGCTAAATCAGACATGGGGTTGAAAGTTTATATGAGGATTCTGCTTCCACTTTCTTGGCAATGTAATTTGAGATGGAGGGTGTGGAAACTTGGGTTTCTTCAAGCAGATTTTATTACTCCGAATGAAATCTTATATCAAGTCTATAAGTCTTTATTCGGCAAGGATTTCCTACATGATTTTTGTTAAGAACTCCTTGAATAAGTAAAATTACGGATTGTCCAGCTAAAATTACTGTTGGTACTTGTGCATTGGATTGAGATGGGCACACGGACCTCCTTGGTAGTGCGTTGGATTAAAAAGATTGAGATGCTGGCATGACTTTTCAGCAAGAAGGATTCAGATGTGTTTCCATGACTGCCATTCCCCTAAAGTTGCCATCAACCAAACAGCCACCAATGAAATTTCCTGCTGAAGCCCTTTCCAGCCTATGTGCGCTTTAGACACCATCTCCCCTTCAGTTCACCATCAGCTACCACCAATGATCATCTGAACACCACCAACAAAGTTTCCAGCTGAAGCCCACACCAAGCCTTGTACCATTGAGATGTCAGCCGGCTCAGCCCCCATGCCCTTCACAGCCAAAGCCCCTGCATGCAGACATGGCCTTCCCAGAGCCTGTCACTGCCATCGTGGCATGCTGAAGTCCTTTTTGCCCATGTTGGCTTGATGTGAGGAGATAGGGTTGTTCCATAGACAGGATATGGGGTTAAAAGTGTTTAATGATTTGGGCAAGGTACTTTGGAACGTTGATTTGTAATAATAGCAAAGCTCAGCCTATTGCAGGCACGTGGATACCCATGTCATGGCCTTCAGTGCATGCATGTGTTGTCAGGGTATGAAGACTGGTGCTGAGGGCAATGGTGGTAGGAATATGCAAGGTGTGAGCAAGGAACTGCACTTGTGTTGGTTGTGGGACGCAGCAATGCACTTGAGGCTGCCATAAGGTGGGCTAGAAAGTGGAATTGTGGGGAGAAAACAGGAAGGCTGAAGATAACCAAAGGTGGAGAGAAAGGAGAGCATGAAGATCGGGACCTTGGTATGGGAGAACAGGGCCTGGTTCCAGATCAACTATTGGTATTGTGGTGGCAGTTACCAGAGGACAAAGGAGCTGCAATGCTTTCTATCAAAAAAGATTTTTTATAAATTGCAGAGTTTCACTCAAAAAATAAATTCCATTGTACTTCTACAATTATGAGGACGGAGGGGTGTCAATTTTGTGCTAAGTTTTCAGATACATTGGTGCAAAATGTGATATTGAAGTTTGTTAATAAGATGTCACTTGTAAATCAAAAGTGAGCCCATCACTGAGGGCAAAAAATTGATGTGATTCTTATTATGTGCCAAATTGAGTGTAAAGATGATTTCCGCTTTGTCAACTGTGTGAATTCTGGAAAGAATAATGACAAGTATGTATTTGCTTGTCATACTTGTATTTTTAAAGCTATGAACACTTCTAAAATGGTTGCCAGGTATCGTAGATTGCCTTGTGCAGCTGGTGAAATGCTGGAGTCACTGAAAGATGTTACAGGGGTTTTGCAGAACATACCTCAAAATTATGTTTTTTTAATTGTTATTCGTGGCTGTAGCATATTTCTGCTTCATAATATGATCAAGTCATGTTATATGATGACTTTATTGTTGTATAAATTGCTAGTAATCCTCATTTACAAAGTTTTGCAGATTGTAGCTGATGGTGTTGATCCAAGGCTGCAAACGTTTTTTTATTGGTACTTTCATTTTAAATTGGATTCAGATTGATATCATTATACATGTTTCCATGATATAACTTTATTGTGCTTCATATTTTAGCTCACGAAGAAAGCGTCGGAGGAGACAGACTAATTCTCAAAATGCCAATGATGTGCATTCAGATGTCAAACTGGATTCACCTGAAATGGCAAGAGATAATAGCCAAGAAGGTTATATGACAGATATTTCTTTGTTACTTTAGTAGGATATGGAGGCTATTCATCTTCATTTTAGAAATTTGGGCCACTGCTACATAACTGACATACAAGTTGTGCTCCAGATGGTGGGTCTAACAAGGATGAAAGATCTCCTATACACTACCCTAATGATAATCATTGTCAGATTGCCAGACGTAATTCTGAAAGTGATGTTTCAGAGAACCAGTTCAATTCTGAACATGCTGGAAACATCTCCAGTCCAAAAAATAATGCCATTTGTGCTTCCTCTGCTCATATGTCGGTTAGTAATGACAGTGTTCTAGCATCCGAGAGAAATGCGGGTTCCTCTGCTATGCTACAATTTGCGAAGACTCGGAAGCTTTCTGTTGATCGAACTGATCCAAGAAAGTAAGCATAGTTAATTTGATGCCACAACTTGGTGTTTTTGTCTCATTGAAGAGGATCTTTTTCACTGATCGACATCTTGCATTTGTGTTGCTATTGGGGTTGCTTTAGTTATAGGGACAATAACACCTATTTATTTTAATCTCCAATGCCTTTTCTTTTCTCTATGCCCATCATGTTGTTTTAACCGAGGACATTTCTCAGTAAATCATGTCTTTCAAGTGCTTAGTTTTAATTATTTTTTTAAACTATTAAGTGGCAACAATCTGATACATATGCTAGAATAACAATAAGGTTAAAGTTTTGATGTTTCCTTTTACAGTCGGGCATCGCTGCAGAAGCGGCAGTTCTTCCACTCCCACAGAGCTCAGGTAAGTATCAAATTTTTGACCTGTCATAAAGTGGATCAATTTCAAACACATCCAAATCTCTGTTGGGTGGTATTGTGCTGACTTGCACTGCCAAAAATTTTTGTTGAAAGACACATGTATAGCTGTTTCACAAGTTGCCTCAAGAATTTAGTGTCTCATAGTATGTTGAAGTTGTTGACAAAATTCTCAAAGGACATAGGAGGTGGGCTTCGCTGGATGGGGGAGGAAAGATGTTGAGTAAAACTTCTGGTTGAATGTGTAATTGCCGGTATCACATAGGGATGCCTATTTGGAAATCGACAGTGCCATATTCATATTCTTTTTCACTTATATTGTTTATGTGCTGAAATTTCAAAGTTACTGTAATTTCTGCATAAAGGGTTAAACATGGATATGAACTTCGCAAATGAATTGTTGATTACAAATTTATGTTAAAAGCTATTTGCTAGAGAATTAGGAAAGAGGTTTTAGATTAGTTAAGTTAGGAAAAGTTGTTTGTTTTATTTCTTTCTATTTTTATTTAGGATTTGGTTTGATTGGGACTTGATTTCATGAGTTCATCTCCAAATTAGTTAGTAGGATTAGGGTTACCATTGTAATCCTTTCTCTATATAATGAGGGGTTGATTTATATTTTCAATTCAATGAAATCAATTTCCAAAATCTCCAGCATGGTATCAGAGCGGAAATGGTCCTAGGAATCCCTCATCGTCGACCTTCTCGCTTGTGTGCAATCTCCTCCACGTGCCCTCCTCTATGTGTGTGCCATCGTCGCTCTTCCTCTTCTTGCTAGCAGCGCACATCCCATGAGGCTTCTATTGTGCCGCGAGCTATTGAGTGGGGCGCTTACTTGCCTACTGCGCCACTACGGGTGGGTTTTGTTTGTCTTTGTGCACCACCATGTACCTTTTGCCCGTGTGTGCAACTATGTGCTATTGGTGCTTTCTTGTGTGCAAACAAGCGTGCTTGCTTGACTTGTGCACGGACCGTGCGTTACTGCCTATGCACTGCTCGTATGTAAGAGTGCTCGACATTTGCAGGCATCACATGCTACTTCGCTGCACCACATGTGCCACTTGCACATGTGCTTGCGTGATCTTTGCACGCATTGCACACTGCCCTGCTTAGCACTTTGCGTGCCACAACATGTGTGTGCAACTCGCCCTTGTGTGCACTTACGTGCGTCACGATTGTGTGATCAACTTCGCAGATCATGATGTTGACTTCAAGGTCGTCTTTTGCTATTGCTGAGGCTAAGACCTTGGCCTCTACTATTGTCATAGTAGTTTAGGACACCTTGATCAAACTTAATGATGCTTAAAACTACATCCTATGGTTCAGGGCCTTCAAACTCATAATTGGAGGCCATAAGAAGCGTTATATCTTGATCAAAGAAGAGCCTAAGTCCAAGGATAGAGACTATGACAAGTGGTAGCAAGATAAGTGGATAGCCATATATTGTGATGAGCTGGCTTATGAACAGCATAGAGTTGAAGATTGCAATCAATATGTTGTAGAAGAAGAATGCGAAGGACATTTGAGATAACTTAGCGATGAAGTTCTCCTAGAAGTCTGACTCCCGGTTGGTGGATGTCCATTGTAGGATATGGTCCATCAATTAGGGGTACCTATCCCTAGTTGATTATTACATAGCCATGGAGTCATTCTACGAGGAACTTGTGGTCTTCCAACCTTCCTATCTCAGAGGGCTAAGTGGTAGACCTACAGGTTCCTTGATGGACTAGGCCCTCACTACTAGTTTGCCAAGGATCAATTACTATCATCTAACGTGGTACTAGACTTGAAGATAGTTTTCAGTCGCCTTTAGAAGATTAATGTAGATATCTCGTCGGTGATCGCTCCTACCAATGTTTCTAAGACTTTCACCCTTGTTGCCTTTGGAGGATGAGGAACTCTGGTGGTTGCGATGGACTGCATTCATTGCAAAAGAACGAACCATTCATTTGACAAATGCTGGGATAAGTTTGGCAAGCCCTCTTAAGTAAATCAGACTACCATATATGTGACTCCTATTGAGATCGAGTTGGACCAGCCTCCTCTTCAGTCTACTCTTGCAGAATTTGAGCTTTTACAGTCTCTTTTGAGGAGCAAGACCCCCTCATCGACTACTTCTATGGCTACTGCTTCACCTTTGCTACTCTTATCTCAACTGCTTCTCCAGATCAAGGTGTTGGTACTTTTGATCTCGCATCTGGCTTCTCTACTAAAGTTGATGAATGGTGGGGGCTTTGAGCATAGCTCTCCCACCTCTACTATTACCTGCTTGGGAATGTTTCCTTGTTTTTGGCTGCTACCACTGCTATGGCCCTACTACTATTGTGTTTGGTTGCCACTCTGCTACAACATCTAGCATTGCTGCTATTGCTACTTCTCTACTGTGATTATTGCTTCTGCTATAGTCTGCCTTGGTGCTTTCTCCTCTAGATGTTTCCACTAGAGGGGAGTCCTAGTTTTGTTTTAACTCTTATAAGTTGGGCATTGTACGCTTCAACTTGGGGGGGAGTGTTAGAGAATTAGGAAAGAGTTTATTTCCAAATTAGTTAGTAGGATTAGGATTACCAGTATAATCCGTTCTCTCCATATAAAGAAAGGTTGATTTCTATTTTCAATTCAATGAAATCTATTTCCAAAGTCTTTGACACTATCTTTAATTTGAGTAATGTTTATAGTATAACCTCAATTACTCAATTCATGTTACTACGTTTAATTAAAAGCTTCCCAAAATAAAGGTGCCGGGGATTCCAACAGGGTATGGCACCTGTTGATATGAAAATTAATGAGATAATAAGTTGAGTTTCTTTCACTTGATTCAAATATGGGAGCTCATTGATTCAGGATTTCTATATGTATTTCATCTCAATTCCTTTTCCAAAAAAAAAAATCGTAACTTTCTTATTGTTAGTTATTGTTGATCATGTTTTTGGTCTTCTTTATGATTTCTGATTTGGCATGGTCACAGAGTAATTAATCCATATGCACCTTGTGTTCAGATTGAAGTTTTAAATTATTTTTTTTTCATGAGCTAGCCCAATGTTTTATGAGTGTCTTTACCTTACAGTTTGCTAGGTCCGTACATGATGTTGGTCTGGAATTATTATGATATGCTAATGTAGATACCATCAAGAAACATAATCTACAATGGTTAGCTGCTTCGAATAAACATGTTTGTAGGCTTGTTCAGTTTTCTGTTGGCCCAAAGTTTTTGTTCTTGTTCAGAATGAGTACCAATTGGATAAATGTTAAGTGAACTTTTTTTTTGAAAGGACCAACCAAACATATTATGTAAAAACATTTAGAAAGTGCAGTTCTTATATAATTAGCATCTGTGTGTAACTTATAACAGGCAGTGTGCAGCTTAGTTGACTTTTTTATTGCAATTATTATTTCATAATGAAAATTTGTGGATTAAAATCATTTAATAAAAAGAAATCAAATTTGGTAGATGATACACCTAATGGGGCCAAATTTTGCAGTTGAAATCAATCCCCCTTTGATGTAGGGGTAGGAGTTTAAGATTGGCTTGAAACTTTGTACATGATATGCCATAAGAAGTGATGTCAATCCTCAAAGTTTTACTTCAAAACATTTCTTGAAGTGGAAAGTAAGGTTTGAAACACCGATTTCGATGTCGTTTCGATAAATTTTTAAATGCGCATTTCATTAGCATGCCTTCGCATGCCGACAAAAATGACAGAAGTAGTCAAAATAATTACAATTTTAAAAATAATTATTTCAATGGATAAATATTTTCATTTAAGCCTTAAATCTTATCTTTTACTTCATATGCGATATGCCGAAATATAACCTATGCAGCAGTAGAGAGCAACAATAGGACTAGTAACAACAATAGCAGCAGCATGCCGGTGGCATGCCGACGTTACCAGCGGCATGCCAGCGAAACACGTGCATGTCGACATATAATGCATGTCGATACGATCCTATTGCAAAAACTGTCATTTTTCCTGTATGCTTGCGGCATTTAAATCACCGATGGAAAATATTAACTAAGCTTCTATGTAGTGAAGCTTCACATTCCTTTTCTTGATATATTGCATTATATGGAATGCATAGATGTAGATATGTGTGTGTGTGTACATTGTTCATGAGAAACATGGGTAAGCTATCTAGCAACAACTTTTTGTTGGTTAGGTGATATTCTACTCTTTGGCATGATAATCAAACCATGGACATTCTGAGATGGAAAGTATTTTTTATTCTATGGAAGTCATTTCAATTCAAAATGTAGTAAACTTCTGTGAGGAGATCTTTCATGTTCTAATCTGAATCTGAAAAAAAGAAGTCATCTGTGCCTCCTTTTCAAAAGACTTTATAAATAATTCAAATTTAATCATGAGAATTACAAAACTAAGTAACTTTTGTGACTCATCCAATTTTTTTCTGACAATCCCCTTGCAAACACCCACACTTTTTTCTGATACCTCCTAACAACAAAATCCTTTATGAAAAAAGCAACATAAAAACCCAAAAAAAGAAAATAGAGGAGAAAAGGGAGAAAAGCATCCATTCTCCTAGCACCTACTTGCATAATTCTCCCTTTAGTTGAAACTGATGATGCCATGGCAAGCCTCAATCGCTTTTGGTTAGCAGTCCAAGTTATAACAGTTGCTAATAGAGGTCAAGTTGTACAACTATAGACCGAGAACCTCCAAATTCCTACCCTAGTACCCTCCATGGTTTTCTTACCATGTCCCAACCCAATCCTCTCATCTCAAGGATGGATTGTTAGTCCCTTACCTATCTTAAAGCTTAGATAGGGAAAAAGCAGTAAAACAGCTGTCTTTGCCATCTACTGATGCTCCTTAGATTGTATGAATCCATCTGTTTAATCAAGCTTGGGAGGCAAGGTATTGACTTTCGTTTTCCCCTCTATGGCTAATCATTGGAAGAGAAGGTGGTAGCAAAGAAGAATATTAAAAAACTGTTTCTTAGGGTAAGGAAGGAAGCATAGCTACATATTAAGGGCTATTCTACTCTCTGCGTTTGTGGGAAGAGATCAAGCTTGAAAGGAACAAGAGAGCAACAATCCAGTAATAAGTAATTGTCAGCAGTAGACTATTAGTAAACTGGGTAGGATGGGAAGCAACTGTAAAGAAGAGGAGGAAAGGAGCCTGCATGATCATTGTTGTATCCATATCAATGAGATCTGATGAAGTATTCGGATAATTGTGCAGTGTCCAGAGCAAATGCTGAGTGGCATGATCGAAGTTGATGACCTCAAGTTAGGTTTGCCAAATCATGATCTTGGATGAAACTCCATGGAATTGTGTGCCATGTGAAACATAGATCATCACTGTCAAGTGAGACTTAGGTTAAGCTCCATCTTAGAACTAGGGATTAGGAGTAAAGTATACTGAGGTTAACACTTATCATTCAGTGGAAGCATTGGGATCACAGTATCTCGAGGGGTGGTTTCTTTTCTTCCTTTTGCTTCAACTTATTCAGGAGAATCAACATACCTTTCTTCATGATCTGGAGGTTCTTGGAATGCTTTTATGTTTATCATCACTTGCCCCACCTTCCACCACTGATTGGAATGGAACACTGCTGAATCCTTTTCTCTTTCTAAAGAGGATGGCACTCCTTTGACTGAATACACCCAGATTACTTGAATATCTGTCTTTACGAGAGAGAAATTCATATGAGACTACCAATCTAAAAGACTTTGACTGTGCCATCTGTGGAAACCGCATCTGAGGATGACTGGAGCAATTGTCTCTTTCAATATGTTGGACATCTATTTTGAGAGAAGAAAAGCATACCCAACATTTTCTGGATAGGCTAAAGTTAAACTATCATTTTGCAATCTGATGAATGCACTGATTATTGGACAAAGGCCCACTTACAATGTCATCAAGGCTATTTAGAGCAACAAAGAATGGTTTCACAATCCTTCTCGTCCCATGACAATCTGAAAGAAGCAATATAATGGATCTATACATTCAGTACTGATTTGGAAATTTCTACATCAAGTGAATAGCTAGTGAAACTCTCTGTATCTCCACGCCGGTGGCACCAACAGTATTGATGAATTATTGGTGCACTGATACTGGGAAGCAAGGTCAATTCCCCCAAGATACCTCAGCAAACTGGTATTTCTTACTCATCCAGACACCTTGTTATGAATTATGATTCATCTTTCTGCATAATAACTAGCGGTGCCAGATTTTTTGTCTATCATCCTAGCCCATGATTTCATGGCCGAGGTTAATCTTTTTGTAGTTTGTGAAACTATTGTTCCCAAATGACTCGATCATGTTCAGATGAATTGAGTGGCCAATCAACTGTTACAGAGTGGTTCAGTTCCTATTAGTGGTGGATTCTGCCCTCAGAAACCTAGGTAAAATATGGTCCACTGTGAACTTATTGGCTTGTGCATTTTTAGCAATAGGGAAATGACAGAACAATAGCAACATGTTTTCATTTGTAGCCAGCCAAAGGTGGGATTTGGAGGGAAAACAAATTCTGTCTTTCATGTGTTTGAGGATGAGTGCCATGGTTTATGCTCTTTGCAGATGACAGGTTGATGGGACGAGATGGAGTAAATAGAAAACTTGAGATTTCAAGAGAGGCCTTGAAAGCTAAAGGCTTTTGACTAAGTAGTCTAAGACTAAGAACATGGAATGTAAGTTTATTGGTAGAGGGGATAGAGAGGGAATAAATGTGAAAATTAGATCTAACTGCATTTCACAGAAAGATGTTTTTTACTGTTTGTGGTCCATTTTTCAACAAGATGGAGATATTGATTATGTTACAAATAGAATTTATACAAGTTGGTTGAAATGGAGGGAAACATTTGATGCTTTGTATCCTAAGGGAGTTCTTGGGAAATATTATGAAGCAGCCGTAAGTTCTACCATGCTGTATGGTCTTGGGTGTTGGGCTGTCACCTATAGGGATGTACAAAAGATGTTTTTGGCAGACATGATGATGTTAAGGTGAGTGTGCAGCCATACAAAAAGGATTGGATTCTCAATAAAATTATCGGGAAAAAGGTTAGGGTGGAACCAAAAGAAGATAAAATGAGTTGGGATGGCATGTGAGAGATGCATTTAAGGTAGGTAGGACATTTGCAAAGAAGGCTAGTTAGGTTGGAAATTTGCAAGGAAGGTTAGTCAATGCCCCAGTTAGAAGATGTGAGAAGTTGGATGCCAAGCCTCCTAGGAGGGGGTGGGTACAGCCAAAGAAGTGTTGAGAGGAAACCATTAGGCATGATCTCAATTAATAAGATAAAAAATGGTTCAAAATGGATTTGAGTGGAGGTAGAAAAGGCTTTGTTCTTGTTGTCTCTACAAGAAGCTTTTGTTGTTTGCCTTCTCAAGCATGGCACCCCTTTTCATTTGGTTATGATATTAAAAATTTCATTTTTGTTTTCATAAAATTTTGATAGACATGTAACTAGTATTTTGTGTGCCACTTTATGGTAAGGAAATTGGCTATTAACTTTGTATCGTGTTCAGACATGTTCCACATTATATTTCTGTTCCAGTGAAAAGATCTTTACCTTATTGAAGCAACTCCAGAGCTTCGCAAGTTGCAGATATATGTGATGTGGGGTTTTTGATTAAGTTCCAGTTGCAATGAGAGAAGAGTAGTTATCAATTTTGACACAAATGAGAATGCTATCATAATAAAAAGGGATTGTAACCCTTCCAAAAAAGGGCCTTTTTGTATCATCCGAGAAATGATCAATAAGACGGATTTTTATGCTTTGGGATAAGACAGTCGTAATAGTGTGTTCTAGCAACATTCAAAGTAGATTATGTGTTTACCCTCTCCTAGAATGGCTTGTCCATTATGATTGGAGTTTCTTTATGGTGGTTTATCTGGACCTCTTTAAGCGAGGATAGACTCCTTCAAAGTTTGAGCTATTCTTGTAACCAGTGAAGAACAATACAACAATTCACTTAGTTGACTTCACTCATTGACCTGTATTAACATGATTGACTTCTTATAAGAAAACTGGATGAATTTGTCAAGGTTTTCTGCTAGTTGCAATTTTGTAAGTTCTAAATCCTGTCTAGACCTGTTTGTTGTACAGTAACCATCTCACACACAATTTTGTTTAGAAGACCATGTTATAAATAATCGGAAAAGTATTTTGCTACCCCCAGCCCCCAACCCCCGTTCTTGCCCTACATCTCTATTGTGTGGCATTGACATTTTGATTTTTATTTTTTTCTAAAGTGGGCATAGGTACCAACTTCACGTGGTCCTGTAAATGGGAACCCAATATTGTGGTCCATATTTCCAGGTACTAAAAGGAATAGGAAACATAGGTACTTACCATTGTCCAAAATATTCAACTGGCATATGGTTTCAAAGCACAAGGCTAACAAGCCTATTTGTTCTCAATGTATGGGACATATCATGCTTGCAAGCATAGCAGTTCGAATATTACTAACATATTTTTTTACTTTGACCAATGTCATGAGGGAAAGAGCCCAAATTCTTATCTTTTTTGTCTTTTGCCACCATTTTCTGCATGATTGTCAGATGCTTGTTTCTTAGCACATCATCTTGTGGTATTCTATGTCCTTTTTACAATGGGATTTTTACATCCATGCCCCTTAAAATATATCTAATTACATCCACACCCCCAAATACTTCATTATTACAACCATACTCTTATAAACTTGCTTTATTATACATATATGCCTTGTTGTTACATTTAATGATAAATGACGGCAATTATGGTTAATATGTAACTCTTTACCATAGTTAACAACAAAAAATCCTAATTACATCCAAAATCTCTTTTCGAAGGAGGCAATAGTGGTAGGGGGTGGGTTGGGGGGGCAGGGGCAATGGATGTGGAGAAGATAGGAGTTAGGGTGGCAGTGGGTAGGGAGGGGAAGGAGTCGTTGGGACCGGGCGACGCTGCATAGGCCGCGATGTACAACACTTTCAAAGAAGGCGAAAAAGGGACGAGAAGAAGAAGGTGGCAAGAGATCATTCGATGAGGAGGCTCAGCGATGATGGCAGCGAAGGTTGTAGCAAGGATCGTGACAGACATCTCGCGTGCAATCAGATCCGATGGCGATGCATGGAGGAGGTGAGGAAGGAAGAAGGTGAGTCAGAGCCCGATGGCGCTAGACCTTGAGGAGGAAATCTTGCTCTGGTTCAAGCCCCTGTGGCAGCGCAAGCTCCTTCTGGAGGTGGAGGTGAAGGCATTCTGCGACCAGACGGCTGTGCGTATGGGCTCCTACGAACCCTAAGGTGTGAAGATGTGTGTGGGTATTTTCCCACTTTACCCTCGAGTTTTTTTTTTCTGTTGTTATCTTTATATATAAAAGAGGGTATAGGAAAGAAGGGAGAAGAAAATAGTTAAAAAAAAAAAAGGCAGAAGGAAAAGAATAAAATTTTCAGAAAAAAAAGGAAAGAGTTTGCATTGATAAAAAGAGGGGGAGAAGCTTTTGTTTATTTTGATTATTATTTCTTTTCATTGTTATTTTCTTCTCACATATAAGTATGGGAGAAAGGGAGAGTTTGGATGCCTATTGTAGTCACCTCCATTTGGGAGTCCCTTTGTTGCAGATCATCACATGAGAAATCAAACTCTGGGAGGTCCCAAGTTTTGAGGTCTCTAGAGAGGGAGATCCAATTTCGAGATCCTCAGAGGAAGGGCCCAGCTGGTTTCTATGTGAGGGATCTAGTTTCGTGGACTCTAGAGGGAGATCGAGTTTCAAGGTCTTTAGAGGAAGACCCATGCTAGGTATATTGAATGGGGAGTCACCAGCACTAGTTGAGGTCTCCAGAGGAGAGGCCCTTGTCAGAGACAGTAGCAGTTTCTTCAGTAGTTCCAGCTCATGTTCCTACCTACAAGTGAGAACTAGTTGAGAGGTGTGTATTCTACTGTAGGGTGAGGATTGTATTTTGTTATAAGCTGAGCATTTCATGCTCTAGCTTGAGGGGAAGTGTTGAGAGAAGTGTGTGGTGTTTAGTGCTACATCTAGTAATGTGGATTGTTGGAATGTGTGGTGGCTTATAAATATGCTTGTACCCCCTCAGTTATTTTTTGAGAAGAAATAAAGAGAAACACACTGATAAGGGTACTTCTCCCATGGTTTTCTCCTAACTCTTTGTGAGTGGGGTTTCTACGTGAAACCCTAGTGTTCCTTTGATTTCGTTTATGCTATTGATATCTTGTTATGCTTCCGCATGTTATAAATTTCAATTGATGTAATTATCAAATTATACGCTTTAACTTTAATGACCATTACGGAATATTTGGGAGAATATTTCCTCAAATCTAACGGAAATTTAACCTGGGGGTATAACTGTCATGGCTTGCAAGTTTGTAGGGGTATGATTGTAATAATGAAGTGTAGAGAGGTATAGATGTAATTCGAGATGTTTCTGGAGGCATGGATATAAAAATCCCTTTTATGATTGAGCATGTCACTTTATCATGATTATGTTGTCATTATGTTATGTTCCTGGACTTGGGTATAACTTCTGTATCATGATTATAATTAAACAAATTATTTTGTTCAAAGCCTATGGCTCTAGAGCAAGTGCTTTCTGATCGAGATAGTGAAGACGAAGTAGATGATGATATCGCTGATTTCGAAGACAGAAGAGTGAGTCTTGCTGCTAACTGCTTTCTCTCTTTTATATATATATATATGATGATGATGAGTTATAATTTATAAGCTTCTAGCATTTGGTTTGATTGGAAAATATTCAGGTCACTTTCTCTTATGCTGATGCTTTTGAGATATTTCTTCTATTGAAAATCTTGGGCTAGATGATCTTTGTATTTAAATTTTATGCATATTTTGTTAATTCATAAATATGATAGCTTTCGAGACCATCACTCTCCCATGCCCTTTTTCTGAAATCAAGATGGCTCCACTTTATTCTTTTAAGCCATATATCAGTTGAAAACCTGGACCAATTATGATTTCTTTCATTTGTTTTCTAGCAAAGTTTATCACCATTGAATTCCTGCTTTAACTTAGAAATTGAGTTACATGTGGAATTATCCAAAGTTGAAGACAAGGATGGTGAGTGGTGAGCTTATTTATCAATGCATGCCAATGCTGATGTACAATGATGGAAGGCTTATTCATAAATAACATGCTCAAACACAGCCCTCTTTCTTTTGGCCCAATTTTTGAGCTCCAGTTTATCAGCTAGGCTATCCTGTAAATATGGGTTTCAACCCAGTTTGAAAGGTGGGATAACCTAACCTAAACTATCATGGGTATCCCGCATTTCCAAGCACCAAACTGAATGTGTTTGATGGTAAGCCTTTTTTCTCCTCAAGGAGTGAATGCCCTTTCTCCCCGTCCTCATCTCTAAAACATGCTTTGGTAAGGTGCCTCTTTCTCTGATCACCTTTGTGCCTTCTTCTTGTCACAGATCTCAAGAACGGGTATCCTTAAAAGCATGCTTCCATGCCAGATTTCAAGTTTCTGGGTAATGATGGATTTACATCGTGATTGCATGTTACATGTTTGAGGAAACTACATGCATGATTGATGAAAGAAGAAACTGATCCTAATATGCACGTAGTTCATGTCAAAGGCTGAACAAGGAAATACCGAAAAGAACAGTCATATATTTCTCTTTACATATGACAGAAATGATTATATCCTTAAAGCTCATATTATGTCCATGCTCTATTTCTAGGTTGCCTTTGAGAACTACAAAAATCAAAGCATACATGCTAGCTCGTCCAACCCCACCCCACAATCTACTTGTGTCTTGTTCATGCCTCATCTCATTTCTTTGCCTAGGTTTGTATCTACTGTCTACGTTCCTAACTCAATCCTACAATCTTAAGAATCCTTTCTGGCTGCTGGGCAAAAAGTTGAACTCCTGCTTCTATACCTCCCATTTTGTCATACCATTTACTTTTTTCAAGATCCAATAATTTTCTTTGCATATTTTAATTAGCTACCACTATCTACTATATTTCTGATGCATGTCAAGGGACTATTCAGAAGGAGACTCAGTCGGTGCACCTAAAATTGGGTTACTAAGTTAATCTACTAGTCTCACTAACAACATAAGAAATATTTGGGCGAGTGCACGTAAATGTATACAATATACATTAGGCTTCCAACTACAAAGGTATCCTACCCATGATTTGTGCTCTACATCTATCTTTTGGACTCAACTTAGAAAAGAGCCAAATGGACTGAAAGTACTACTAAGTTACTGACTTTTTATGATAATATGTATGTCCAACTGATTTACTGTTGATATGAAGCATAACAGAGCACACAAAAAGATTACTTGCTTAATCACGACCGGGATACAGGGTGATCAGGTAAGAGCAATCCATCCTTATAGCAAGCCCTAGAATGAAATAACAAGATGTATCACGGGTGTGGAGCTGTATCTTATACTCATGTACATTATCCTCTTTTCTAGTGAAAATGATTATGAGCTGCCTGTACAATAAATCTACGGTAATCTTAGTCTCATGCGTGTAAAGCCTAACCGTGAAGCACATCTGATTTTCACATGTCCTGCATTATGGTTCTCTAAGCATTGTGATTGTTGTTGAATGGGATTTGTATGTTGAAAGATTGAGTTTGAAAATGCTGTTGTTGTAGTCATGTAAATATCCGTCAAATAGATAATTTAA
This sequence comes from Thalassia testudinum, assembly GCA_037157565.1. NCBI lineage: Eukaryota > Viridiplantae > Streptophyta > Magnoliopsida > Alismatales > Hydrocharitaceae > Thalassia > Thalassia testudinum. The sequence continues at coordinate 23,004,107 of JAZHRO010000013.1, forward strand.
CCGAAACTCTGGTGAGTCCCGGATCGAACATAGGGAGGCGAATGTTTAATAAAAAATCACGTTTATATTTGTTATCACAAAGTATATTAGCTGGTCGAATTAAATTTATGCTAGCTATCTATTTAAAGAATAATTAATAGAAGATAGAGAAAGAATAATACAAATAAAGAGAAAATAGGGAGAGAATCAACAAATATTTCATAACCACAGATTTATGTTCATTACAACTATTCACTACACTAGAAAGCGGGAAATTTAATCTAGAAAGTGATAAAGAGAAGAGGGAGAGAAATTATCCTTCTCGATGGCTGCTTGAAGGACGAGCCGCATTGACGGAATGTCCGGACAAAGGTGGTGAGACGCTGGATGAGGGAGAACGAAGACGGAGGACGAAATAGGGCGACGTCGTAACGGAATCTACTTCCCAAATGGCGGTGAGAGGACAACAGTAGGATGCTCCATGAAGGGGGTGAGAAGGTGAAAAAATTATTTTTATGACTCTAATGGAGCATCCTGGGTTTGGAACAAGCTTGTAGAGCTTTAAAGGGGGTGAGAGAAGAGAGGAAGAGATGAAGAAAATGTGGAGGGCGTAGGGCCTTTTATAGGTGGTCATGGGAGCGAAAAGGTACTTTTACAAGTTTATCACATTAATTGTTGGGGTCTTTAGTGACGGATACGGATATAAACGTCACTAAAAACCCTACGTCGTTGAACCACGCACATGCCCCCGCCTTTCTACCTTCAGCCACTGAAACACCCCTCACACACATGCATCCTCAGCCGTCCGATCGAGAGATCGGATGGCTTAAACACACGTACGCCTCTTAATCTCCAGCGTAACGTGTGCCTGCGTCAGATTAGGCGTGCATTTGCACGTTAGGTTGCGCGTGAAGCGTGCGCCTTCATCCAATGTGCCACGTCGCGCTTCCTCAACCGCTTGATCGCCATCGCATGGGCGAATTTCGCCTGCGCTGGCATGCGCTCGATTTGAGGCGCGCTACGCTTCGAACTGGCACCCTCTTCTCCGCATGAAGGAGCGCAACCAATGCGCTACACAGCCGTTTGAGGCACGTTTTGGATTTAACGTTCGCATGCTCTCAGCTGTTGGATCTCGATCCAACGGCTGAGATCGCATCTTGATCACACCTTCAGAGGTGGAGCGGGAGGCTTGGCTGGTGTTGGGCGGCTGGGATGGTGCCACGTGGCACCATCTTGGCCGTCCATCTTCTATTGCTCATAGGTGGTGCCACAAATGTTCGATTGGATCGATTTTCGCACTGTTGGGCTACGATCATCAATCCGAACCCATCCGTGCTATTGGATTTGTCGTTTGAAGTCCGGATTTTACACCACCTTGCCTCTTCACCTTTTATCTTTCTCAGAATGCATATGATGTTGCGGAGTTCCGATCGGGGCGATCTTGGAGTCGTTGAACTCCGATTATCGCCCTGATTAGATCTGTACGGTTGAATCTTCAATCTGAGGTTTCGATAAATGTTGTCCTGTTTCCTAACCATAAAAAGAGAAAATTAACCTAAAATTTATATAATCTAACCTAAATACATAATAATGCATGTTATGCAATATTTATAATGCATGAATGCTTCTAGCACTAGAAACATGCATACCTAAGCATTTTAGGTCAATTAGATGTGTGCACATCAATTTTTGTGATTCTAAAGTTGATAAATTGAGGCCTAGTGGATGAGGCAGGCATGTAATGTATCTGAAGCTGCTGCTCTGCTTTCTTATAATGATAGAGTAATCAGCCAACATTGAATTTGGCAAAGGTAGCATGTGGCTAATTCTCATGTTTTTCACGAAAAACAATAAACAAAGAATTGATGCCCACTGAACACAAGGTTTATTGGAGCTGCCTGCATTACTGACAAAGAAAATATCCTTTTTTGTGGGTTCCATGGAAATACCAAGGATACCTTCTCTATCCTTATTAAGACTGAGGAGAAAAGGAAATCTCTATTGAATTCCTTTTGGGTGTAGTGGAAGTGAAAGTGTAAAAGAATAAAATATATTAAGATTAAATTTATTAGGATTGCTTGTCTTTCTTATTTTTAGTTTTTTCATGTTTTGGTAAAGAGTTTTATTATTTCCTATCATCCCTAGGTCCTCTCTCTATATAAAGAGGGCTAGGACTTGCGTAATCAAACAACACAGTTTATTTTTCTTTAACATGGTATCAAAGCAGGGATTATCATAGGAAAAGAAATCCTAACCCTAGCCCCCATGAGAGAGAGAGAGGCCTACTGATGTTGTCGTTGCCCCTCTCCACACCCACACAACCTCTTTCCGCATGCATGGAAAGGGAGTGGCAACCACCACGCACCTACTTGCATGTCTACTCGCTTACACCGTACCGTGCATGTTCTCCCTGCTCGCTGTGGACACGGATGTGGGCTTTGTGCCTCCATGTGCCAATGCACAAGGTGTCTCTCGACTCGCTGCACATTATGCGCAAGTTCTTTGCTCATCGGGTGTCAAGGCACATGGACTGTTACTGCTGCACCACGCGATCGTGTGCTTGGTGCCTTGGCCTACTGCACACACATGCATGCATTGTTCTGCTTACTGCATGCATAATGCACAACGATGCACTACTCTCTTGGCATGCACCATCGCATGTGTCTGCCCTTTTTGCACACGCAACACGTGTTCTACTTCCATATGCATGCCACAAAGCGCAGACTTCTACCGGTGCGTGTGCTACCATTGCGCCTCCTATGCGCCACCGCATGCACCTCTTTGTGCATAGTGTGTGATTCCTGCATACCTTGCGTGCATTACTTGCTCCTCACGTGCGACAACGTGCGCACTACTGCTCATACGTACATAGTGCACTCTTATCTTGTTGCTACATATGCTACTATTGTTGCCAATATTGGTGCCTTTATTGCTACAGATCCGTACTTCAGGCAATGCAACTTTTCCATTGAAAATTAGGTTTTTTTTTTCACTGAGAACTAGACCATCTACAGCTTCTTCTGAGACCACCCCCCCTACTGCTCCTACTTCTACTACAATCTCCTACTGTCTACTACTATTGCTACAATCATCTATTGCTGCTACTGCGTGGGATCGTCTCCCATTTCTACCTACTTCTTAATATTGCTTGAGATCGTCTCTTACTCTACTACTGCTTGATATCGTCTCTTATCTACTACTTGGGAGCATCTCCCATCTCTACCTACTTCCTAATGCTACTTGGGATCAGCATCTACTACTTACTTGCTACTGTTGCTTGTCTACTACGATTGCTATTTCTGCCACGTCGACAATGTGCTTCTCTAGATGTCTACATTGTGGAGGAGTTAATTTTTGTTTCTTGTAACAAATTCGGTATTGCACGCTCCAACTTGGACAGGTGTGTTAGAGAATAAAATAGATTATGATTAAATTTGTTAGGATTAGTTGCTTTTCCTATTTTTAGTTTTTTTTTCTTGTTTTGGTAAAGAGTTTTGTTGTTTCCTATTATCCCTTACTCTTTCTATATAAAGAGGGCTAGAGATTGCTTAATGCAACAATGCAATTCATTTTCTCCAATATGGTATCGGAGCACGCGTGCGTGACGAGAAGCATGATGGTTATATCAGCAGTTTGTGACTCAACGATAAGGTTTGAAATACCGATTTCAACGTTGTTTCGATAAATTTTTAAGTGTGCATTTCGAAGGCACGCTCAGGGCACGTCATGGAAACGCCCATATTTTGACATCGGATTTTGATGATTTCAATGTCTCAAATATAGTTCATTTCGAAGGTATGTCGAGGCCATGTTGTAGGCATGCTGACTTATATCGACAAAAATGGCTGAAGTAGTTAAAATGATTCGAATTTCAAGAAAAGTACAAGCTTAAACATGTTTGTGCAAGAATAATAATGTTATATCCTAATATTCATATGTAGCTTACAGTCTACTATATCATGTTTAAGTTTAAGAATCAAATATCAAATAATTATTGTGTGAATTGAATTAAGTAATGTAAGGATAAAAGATTCAAGTATATAGTTTGCTAGTAAACTAAATTAAAAATTTAAAAACTGAAATTTAACTATCTCACCAATTGATCTTATATTAATTTATTTGTTAATTTGAGTCATATTTAGATCAAGTTGTATCATATTTATGTATGAAAAATATAGGTTCACTTTCAAACATGGGACCATAGGTTTTTAGTTTGGATGTTATCCTTAAAGTAAATGATGATTAATTAATGAAGTAAATAGGCCTTTAGTGTTTGCAATTTTCAGGTTTTATTCTTTTATAAATGGATGCAAGTTCTTTATTCTTTATCGTTAATCTAAACTTAGAATTTTATTTTTAGGAATTAAACATATTTCATCAATTCTGAATTGTGATTAGACCTATATGTTCATAATAATGGTAAATCTAGAGTTTAGTATGTAGATATACTCTATAATTATAAATAGATGTAGAATCAAACCTTAAGAGAGTCAGAGGAGATGAGCAATGAGACTAAAGGAAGCAACAGTAGCAGATATTCGGTTCTAATAAGAACAAAGTAGCAATAACAACGTGAGCAATAGTAGCGGAAGTAGAGAAGAATATGAGAACTGAGAGTGAGAAGCAATAGTAGCAAGTCAAAATGTTGAGTGCATTTCATCACTTGTTGACATTTTATTGAAATTTTGTCGAAGTCCTTGTGTTTCGATATTATATTGATGTTGATATGGCTTAACCTAAAAAGTAGTCATTTTGACAACATGTCGTCAAATTATAATAATGGGTAGAAACTAATTATTGAGACAACTTATATTGACCTTAAAATATGGTAATGATTTAAGAATTGCACCTAATGCAACCCATTTCCCTGAACTTATCAACATATTATCAATAGTTGAAAAAATATTATTGACACTCCTGCATTTCGACACTACATGTGTGTCGATGCCGTCCCACATCAGAAAAAGGCCATTTCGTAGGCATGCTGTGGGCATTCAAAACAATGCTCAAAGACACAGCCCCTTAGCTTCTAGAGATGAGAAGTGGTTCCTGCTTTAGAGGTGATAAGCTTCGAGGAGCCGACCGAATTCAAGAGGTGAGCAGGCTATAAAATGTGTCTTATAGGGGACACTAACCCAACAGGGTCACATCTCCTCTGCAGCCTAAATGATGGGTTGGTTGAGTTGGTAGCTTGTTCCTGCAGCCACAGTTTGGCATCTGTGGTGCAAACAGAATGCATGGCTACATTGGAGCTCCTTTCCACGGAGGAGTGGTACCTTTCATCTAATCACGGATTCAATGGTGTTTTTTGTTATGGATTGGTCGGTGTACCCTACCTTTTTGATGTACTACTTTTGTGGCGGACTGCTACACTACTTTTTCTGTCTAGTTTCTAATTCTTGAGTAAATAAAATTACCTTTATTAAAAAAAAATACACACAAAATGGAAACCTGAAATGTTTTGGTGTTTTTTATATGACATTTATTACTTTCCCAGATAAATGATGGTATTATCACTTCCGAAAAGCCGACTAGTGTAATTTCTGGATTGGTTAATTGATTTACATGTTGCTAGAAGTGATCGGGGTTTGCTTGGATTCCACTTTGTTTCTGGTTCGCTAATCAGAATTTTATGAGTTACTTCAATTTTTTTATTCTTGGACTTGTGTGTATCTTGGAGATTAATCCTTGGATTTTTGTTTGTTCCACATTGCTGTTCTTTCTACCTTTCTCTTCATCATTTTGCCAGCTCCAGTTTTCTATCACACGTCACGTAGCTGTGATATCTGCGACACTAATGTGTAAAATTTTTGATACCATGCAAGAGCTTTCAATTAAAGGCCATTTGGTTTTCAGGGAAAAGAGAACCCGTTAATTTAATTGACAATTAGCCAAGAGATTGCATCTTTATCACACCATGGCATTCTGCAGCATATATTGATGTGGTAGTCTGATCTAATGATCTATTTTTATTGAAGTTGTAAGTTTTAAATATGCAGATGCTCGATGACTTTGTGGATGTGACAAAGGATGAGAAGCACATCATGCATCTTTGGAATTCTTTTGTAAGAAAACAAAGGTAACTGATAATGAAACCTATTCTACTAGCATTGCATTTCTTCTCTTTTTTCTTTCCTTTTATGTGTATAGGGAGCAAATGGTTGTGGAATGATATAACCCCCGGGATTACTTGGCTGTCCACAGATAGGTCACCACCTCCATATACACTTTCCACAGGAATATGTCGATGGTAGTCTGGAACTAAAATTTTATTTCATGAACATTTCTCACATCAACATGTAATTTATCATTGGATATCCCATTCTAAACACCGACACAGAAATAGATGTTACACAAGAAAGGGTTTATCGTAAGTTTAATTCTCTTTCCTTGGTTTAGAAAGTTGAAAGTTTGACCTGGTAGGACAAGAGAACTCAAATTCCCAACTATACTTTAATCAAATTCTTAGAAAAGGCAAACTTTCAATAGAGGACCAATGGAAATATAAATGATGAATAATGATCCAGCCAGATTCCTGACCCTCCAAATGCTGGATTGGGACTTGGTTTGGGCGATGTACTTGGATTCCATTGGGCCCATATTCATCAACTTGTCAATGCCAGTTTCTCTCAACTAAACTGGGAATTTTCCCTGGGTCAATGTAGGCACCTTACATTTTATATGAAATCAATTTTTTTGAAGTCAAATTACCAACCTCGTCAGAAAACATGTCTGAAATGGAGATGTCTAGATTTTTTTTTTTTGGAAAATGGAAGGATGGTTACCGGAGGTCAATAACCATCCAATATATCACCTCAAAAGAAAAGGTACAAACACAGTCCAAAAGTAAACAAAAGGAAGACCCCTCCCTGACAACATTTTCCAGGGAGGGAGATCCTTTCTTCCTTGAAGATCAACCTATTCCTTTGCAGCCACACCGACTACAAAAGAGCAGCCATCTTAGTTTGCATTGTAGGATCAGCATACTGCAGTGCACATGGAAGTTCAAAAAGCATCTAGGTTCCATCCATGCACACATGGCATGTCCATTCGCTGGAGGAGATCAGTCACGAAGTCACACCGCAACAACAGGTGCTCTACACTCAGTTTCTGTATGCATAGGGGGCAAGAGACATCCTCCATAGGCAACCATCTCTAAATTCTATGTCGCTACCTGACATCTCCTGAGGAGCCACAGAAAAATCCTATTCTTCAGCGGTGCTTTCAACTTTCGAAAGAGTGAACAATCAACACCTAGATGCACATCATTCTCAATCACATGTTCCCTAACTATCTTGTACACCTTCTTTGTGGAGAAATTTACATGCACCCACACCAGCTTATCGAGCTCACCATGGGCTAGGCGAAAATCTTCTAATAAACCAAGAAGATCCTCAAGCTTGGTTACTCTATCTTCAGAAAGCACCCCTCCAAAATCGGGCACCCAAGCACCACCACCACCTTTGTCGACGGGACCATCCTAAGCATCACTGCCTAGGCAAAGTTTGTTTGTGGCCATGTTGTACAATCTAGTAAATCTAGAGTAGAATCTTCCAAGTCTCATCCAATTATCCTTCTCGAATTTGAAGGATCTGCTCAAAAAATGGTGCAATGCATCTCATGACCTTCGAGATCCCATGCCCAAAACTCAAGGCACCATGTGAGACTAGACATCTTTCATCGAGATTTAGTGAGTAGCCATAGGAGTCTCCGAGCACCCTATCCCATAAGTTGTCTTCATTTAACAATAGCTTAACCACCCACTTCGACAACAAGGAATCACCAAAGTCTAAAAGCTGCAATACCCTTGGATCCCCTGCACAACAAGTCTACAAATATCCTTCCAGTTAACCAAGCTTAGGAATCTACCCTCGTGGCCCAACCCCTTCCAAAAAAATCTTCGTTGGAATCAATCAATCATCTTGATCACTGTCTTTGGCAGCTTGAACATGGAGAACCGGAAAACAAGAATCACCAAGAGTGCATCCTTCAAAAGCACTAACCTTCCTCCCCTTGAGCCTTCTCTAGCCCGTCAACCTCTTCTTGAGCTTATCAATCGGTAGAAGCAAAATGCCCATAGATAGTTGTTTTCCCTTAAGCGGAAGCCCCAAGTACATGACAGGTAGGTTGGTAGTTTGGCAGGTTGAGTGCACAAGTAGGCAGAGCAAGAAGCTCTCCACAGGACTCATGCTCATGGGCACAAAGATAGATTTATTGTGGTTTACGGAGAATTTTGAAATCTAACCAAAGATGCGAACCATAGACTCAAGGTGTTCGACGTTAGCACTTCCCCCTTCCACGAAGAAGAGCATGTCCTCGGCGTACTGCAAAATGGGTGTCACAAGCACCCCATCATGCGTTGTGTGAAACCATTAAAAAATCCTCCTGAAGTTGCCTTAAAGGCCACAAGTGCCAAGTTGTCTATTGCTAGTAAATAAAGTGGTGCCAGTGGACAGCCTTGGTGAACTCTTTGTAGCTGGATCCAACATCCCGAGGGCTTGTCATTAACCAAGATAGAAAAGGAAGTGATAGTGATGCATTACTTCATCCACATCAGCTACTCCTTGGGAAAATGTCTCTGTTTAAGAATCTGTGACCGGTAGGACCAAGAAACTGAGTCATAGGTCTTGGAAAAGTTGACTTTCTAGGGGAAAACTGAGTCATTTGTTTTCCTCCTTTTCCAGACACTAACATCTACTCTACTAGGAATAAAGAGTGTTGCAGTGATCTACCCTGTAAGAAGGTTGTCTACACTAGGCTAATGATGGTTGGAAGAGCCTCACATAACTTGTTGGCCAGTACTTTTGCAATCATGAGGTATACTAGTTTGAGAGGGCAATGGGCTTGTAATGCTCCACCATCTAGATATCATCATGCGAATTGGTTATTTATGAAAATGATTCTTTTCCAAGAACATTTTTTCATAAAATTTTAGTGTTTTGACATATGGAAAACACTAAATAGTACTCTATCACAAAAGATGCAAGGGATTGAATAGTAGCTATTGCAAGAGATATAGGAGCCGAACTAGGATGTTGGATGACATGATGTTGTATAGGGCTATCAAAAAAACTCGAGCTTGATAGGCTCAACTTGATAAGGTTTCAAGCTCAGCTCGATTAACTAATGAGCGGCCTAAGCCCAAATTCGAGCTTGATAAGCTTATCAAGCCAAATAATAAGTGGTTCCGACTTGATAAGGATATAATGGTGTGTATATGTGTATCTATCATTGACAACTTATAGTATTTTATAAAAGTACAGAGTTTGTAATAAAGTGGTTCCTATCCCAAAGATCACTTTCAAAGCTATAATCTTTCTATATATATTGAGTTTATTAAGTATAGCTTAACGAGCTTGAGCTCTGATGAGAAAAATAATCTTCATTGTTTAATTCATAAGTAAACCTTAGTCCTTTATATAGAGAAAGGGTTAAGGTATAAAAGGAAAAACAATAAGGCACAATCAAACATTTGCTAAAAATACGAAGGTTAAAATTAGCAAGACAACCAATTAATCTGATTCTAAAATATCTAATCTAATTTATTCTCTAACACTCCTTAAGTTGGAGCGTGTCTACTAGACCCAACTTGTCACACAAGAATAGGTGCCTTTCCTCGGCATGTGCCTTTGTGAGGATATCCACAAGCTGTATCTCAGAAATGACATGGGAAGTAGCTATTTTTCCTTCTAGGAATGCATTTCGTATGAAGTGACAGTCAACTTCAATGTACTTGGTCTTGTCATGAAATATTGGATTGGAAGCAATGTAGGTAGCTAACTTGTTGTCATAATACAAAGGAATAGGCATCTGTGTAGAAATCCCAAGTTCCACCAAGGAGACTACGCACATAACTTTGTATGCTGTATGTACCATAGCTCTATACTCCACCTGGAATGAGCCACCACAACTTGCTTTTTGCTTTGCCATGAAATATGATTTCCTCCAACGAAAATAGCATAGCCCGTTGTAGATCTTCTATCCTCTACTACCCTAGGATAATCCACATCTAAGTATGAAACAATATCAATAGAGCCATTGTTTTTTGTAGTGGAGTCCCTTTCTAGGATCCCTTTTAAGTATTTTAAAATCAGACACACATCATGTTAATTACTATATGAGGGCTTCTCCATGTACTGACTGGCTCTGCACACTGCAAAGTTGATGTCTGTGCAAGTGATTGCTAGATATAGTAGCTTGCCCACTTTACTCTTGTATCTTGTCACATCTTCGAATGACAGATCATCTTTGAACAACAATGTCTTCTTCTGGTTTTCAATAGGAACACCAGACGACTTTGTACCTAGCAATCCTACCTTCTCTAAGATCTGTAGAGTATACTTCCATTGGGACAATGATAAGCCATTGTTTTGCTGCATTGCTTCTATTCCAAGGAAGTATCTCAAGTGGTCAAGATCCTTTGTAACAAAGGTCGTGTGTGAGAACTCCTTGGTCTATCTCACACCGTCATCATCACCAATCAAAATCATATCATCCACATAAACTAACAACAATCCCTTGTGTAACTTTTCTTCTAAAGATTGATTAATCTAAGGATTGGTTGAACCCTATCGGTTGTACCTTCAAGCCATATGTCTCAATTTAGCCTATGGGGCTTTGTTTAAGGCTATAAATGACCTTCAACCTACACACTCTCCCTTAATCTCGTAACCTGGGGGTTGACACATATACACCTCCTCTGTAAGATCACTATATAAGAAAGTATTTTTAATGTCTAACTGATATAACTGTCACTGCTTAATTATTACAACAGATAAATGTGTATAGAGGAGACTCGTGCCACCAGAGAAACTGTCTCAAGGTAGTTAATCTCATAGGTCTGGGTGAAGTCCTTGGCGACAAGGTGTGCCTTAAATCTATCCACCCTACCATCTGCTTGATATTTTATAGTGTAGACCAATTTACAATCAACTAGAGTTGCTGATGCACGAGATTTTATACGTGAAAAAGATTGAATTAAAAGCCCGTCACTGTAGTTGCATAAAAATTTGTCAATCAGATACCGAAACTCAAAGTGAGTCCTAGGTCGAACACGGGAATGTTATGTCGATTCTAAATCTGCGATTATATTTATTTTGTAATTTTTTTTATAAGGGAAACATTTACAATGGCTATGAATAGTTAATCTACTTGCAATATAAACAAGAGAGAGAGAGAACAACTTTTATAACTAATATAATGTCAATTATAACTATTTGCTACAACTACAAAGTTGAAAATCTACTCTAAAAAGCTATAAAAAGATAGCGGGTGAGAGATTATCCTTCTCGATGAATGCTTGGAGGACGAGTCAGACGGATGATGCCTGAAGAAGGAGAGCGAAGATGGAGCATGGAGGGCGAATCTGGAAGAACCGGGGATGAGGCAGGACATCGACATTGCGGGATCCGCTTCCAAAATGGGGTCGAGAGGACGACTGGGGAGAGCTTTGCGAAGGGCGGATGAGAAGTGGAAGATTTTGATTTTTAACTCTAGCGGAGCTTCTCGTAGCTTGAGAGCATTAGAGCGAGCTTGAGAACATTGTTTTTAGCTCTTTGAGAGGTTGAGCGAAGAAGGGATGAAGAAATATATGGGGCGTAGGGTCCTATTTATAGTTGAGGACATGGGGGCAAAAGGGGCACTTCACATCTTGAAAATTAAATACAAGTCTCTAGTGACACAAGTATTCGTCACTGAAGCTAAATGTCGGTGAAGGTGCGTGGAGAGAGGAGCGTTCGATCTTGATCGCACGGTGTGGAGGCGACGTCGATTCACGCGTGCGTTACTAGCGTTGAAGAGGCGTCGCGCTTCAACGGTTGGATTGCCGATGAACGGTTCAGATTACGTGCCATCTCACCTCCAGAACATGCTAATGCCTTCACGTACGATTGCGTGTGCGATCGTGCATGATCTCGCACGCGTGTGGCGTTCTCATTCAGCGTGCCGGATATGACTACGTGGCCACACCGTGACCGCCCGATCTCGATCGCGCGGTCGAATTTCGCACATCGGTGTCTTCAGCGGATTAATTCCGCAAACAGAGGCTCGAATGCACGCCTCTGAGTTGCACGTGAAGGTGTTCTCCACTGTGCAGTCTTCGTGGATTGTCGCGAAGATGGTTTTTTGCCCGCACTCCCTCGATCGTTTTATCTTGATCGGACGGTTGAGATCTGATGGCGTGGATGGAGGTTGGTGGCTGTGGGCGGCTTGTATGGAGCCACGTGGCGTCATTTGGGCCGTCCATTTTCCAATGCTCGTAGATGGTGCCATGGATATCAGATTGGATCGATTTTCGTGTCTTTGAGCTGCGATCATCGATCCAAATCCATCCATGCTGTTGGATTTGTCGTCTGAAATTCAAATTTTCACCACTTTACCCCTTGGCCTCTGATCTTCCTTGGACTGCATCTGATGCTACGAAGGTTCGATCGGGGCGAACTCGGAGGCATTGGACTCCGATCGTCGCCCTGATTTGATCTGTATGGTTGGATCTTCAATTCGAGGTCCTAAAAAGATGTCGCCATGTCCCCTAATCACAAAAAGAGGCTAATTACTATACAATTTGTACAAATTAACATAAATGCATGATGATGCATGTTATGCAATATTAATAATGCATGATGCTTATATGGACCTAGGTGTTGGTGCTAGAGCACCACGATCATTTGTTTTGATGATAACAAAACACGTGTTATTTAACATTTGCAATTTGAGTCCTAGATTTCAGGTCAATTGCAAATGTGGACGTGTTTAGACGAAGTTCGAGCTCGCATCCAGGACGGATTGGAGGAGCTTGACGGAAAACAGAGGAGGTTCGCGTGGAGCGACAGATTGAAGATAGAAGACAAGAAGAATATGATAGATTCTTTTTAATCCTTTCTTGTATCTCTTGTCTTTATTTTCTTGCTCTTTTTATTTTCCTTAGAAAATTATGTTAAAGAGCCTCAAAGAATCCTAACAGTAGTCCTAGGAACACCGGCACAACCCTAGGATACTTAGGTTTTCTGTAGAATACTTAGAAAACCAATATAGGGTTCAAACAGCACTTCCAGACGTCTAATTCCCAAATCAGACGTCTGATAAAGTATTTTAAGACGTCTGACTGTTGTTTCAGACGTCTGATAACTGTTAGGCTGGACATAGTTAGTTCTGTCTGATGAAATCAGACGTCCAGACCCTTATTCCAGACGTCTTAGGAGACGTCTGATGGACTTGCCAGACGTCCAGATAGTGGATCGTTGGCTAGCTTAGCAGGCACTCAAGATTATTACCGTTAGAGCCTTATCAGACGTCCTTAGGCCTTTCCAGACGTCTGATAAATGACTGTTTTGCCTCGGCTGACCCAAAATCTCTTCTCAGAGATTTTCTAGCCGTTGCAACGTTTGGAAATCAATTCCCACAGTAGAAGTAGGTTTCCAGACGTCCAGACATAGTTCCAGACGTCCTGTATGTCGTCTGATGGACTTGCGCAAAAGCCCTGTTTAAATCTGATCCAAGTCAGGGAGGAAACCCGCATAGAATCAGACGTCTGACCTTGGAATCAGACGTCTTAAAGTGGCCTTCCAGACGTCTGATGCAAGAGTTAGACGTCTGATAACCCTGTCAAATGTAATCATTGTCCTGATTTCGGCCTGATTCTCTTGGGCTTTGTTCCCAACGGCCATAGAACCTTTCCTAAGCCTTCCAAAGCCTTCCTAAGGCCTCTATAAATAGTGGGGAACCTTTGCAACACAAGACACACTTAGAGACACAAGATACACACCAAGAGACACCTTGTAATACACTCTCACACTCTTGTGTCCAAGAAGCTCTTGCTCTCTAAGCTCAAGTTCTACATCTTGAGAGCATCAAACCTTCGCGCACCCGCTCTCCCGTCGTTGTTCACGAGAGCGACATTGCGCCTTTGCGTGGCTCACGCACCCGCGTCATCGTCGACGCACTCCTTGCAAAGGGGAGTTTCCTAATTCCTATAGAAGCTTAGGTTTATTACTTTGTTGGCTCTATAGGTTTGTTGTTTATTTTATCTTTTGGTTGGGTATTCGCTTTGCGAATTCCCGTCTCCTTCGTGGGACAAAATCCTTCTCGTGGAGAGAAGGGGTTGAGGAACGCTACCCTCGTACTTGTAGCGTGGTTGTACTGAGGTTGAATCACCCTCGTTTTAAAGTGATTCGGTTAGTGGATTTGATCAACTAGGTTGATCGGAAAATCCTAACTCGAGAGGGTTAGGTGGTGGTTTTCACCTGGTTTGGGTTTCCACCTAAAAATCTGTGTACTTTGTGTAGTTGTCTATTCTGTGATATTGTTTATATTTATTTCCGTATTTTATTACGTCACCCCTCCTAGTAGGGAACTTTCACTAGGAACATGCATAAATAAGCATTTTAGGTCAATTAGATGTGTATACATCAGTTGCTCCTAGTGGACAAGGTACCAGCTCCCAAGTGCCACGTGGAGTCAAGGCACTCATCTCCTCATCCATTTCCGTCTTCTAGCAGGGATCCTGGGGCACCTCAATATAATCCCGTCGTATAGTGTTAGTGAGCACATTGGCGAACTACTAGAATTACAACTCAAGTTATGTAATTGGAGATTGGATGCAATTGCAAAGCACAGGACCAGCTGGACTTCTTAAGAGCAATGAGATGATCATCCACCTCTTCTTGGCCCACTAGGGAAGATACTCTGATGGGGCGCTCCTCTAGGGATGGATTGGTGCAGTAGGCAGTGACTTATGATATACCTAAGTCTCCTGAAGTGCTAAGTTAATAGAAGCCCCTTCTCTAGAGAAGTACGATACCTTTTCAAAGAAAGTGGCATCTACAGTAACAATATATCTCCAGTGTATTAGATTGTAGCACCTGTATCCTAGAAATAAACACTTCACAGCTCGAGGGGAAAACTTGTCTTGAGAACCAAAGGCTTGAACAAAGCACACGCATCCAAATACACATAGCAGTAATGCAAAGGGACACTCTGAATCTAGATGTAGCAACTGATGGGGAATTTTGCCATGAGGAATTGAAGATGGCACTCTATTGATAAGTAGATGTCAGAATTGCATTAGCCCAAAATTACTTAGGTACCTTCATGAGGACAAGAAGGGTCCTAGCAATATCCATTATGTATCGAAGTTTTCGCTCAGCGACACCATTCTGCTATGACGTATGAGCACACGATGTTTGATGGAGAGTTCCCTTTGCAGCAAAGAAGGTTCGAAGATTTGCCAGTATAAACTTTAGTGCATTCTCACTTTTGAAAATCTATATGGATGATGAGTATCTAGTCTGTACCTCTGCGAAGAATCGTTGTACAATCTAAAGATTCTTAGATCGATTCTCCATCAATAAGACCCAGGTAGATTGGCTATGACCTCCAACACTAGTAATCTTGGCAAGTCCCTAGATATTGCAATGCACAAGATGGAAGACTGAGGTGTTTTTCCCTTCAATATGACGAGAGAAGGTACTTCGATGATACTTGCCTAACTGACAGGCCTCAAAATCGAATGTGATACTAGGTGCAAGGCTTGAGAACATTTGTCGCATCTTCCCTACAAATAGATGACCAAAGGTGTTGATGCCACATTAATGGATCTGAAGTGATGGACATGACACCAGCAAATAGTGATGGGATGTCAAGAAGGTATAGTTCACCTTTCTTGATACCACCGGGGGGACGGAAGAAAACCCGACCCATAGAATGCTAGGGGTGATGAGGGCCATCCTCGGCCTGAGAGGGGCTTGTCCTCAAGCCCCGTTCACCCTTAGTGTTCGTCAGAAGTGAACTAGTTATTCGAATCCCTTCGATAAAGTAGTTGAGTTGGGATTCGAATAACGTAGTGAACCCGTAATTAACTCGTGAAAATGGAGTTGAACGAGTTAAATGTCAAGAAGGTATAGTCCACCTTAGTCGATACCACCAACAATTATCTCGTTAGTTTGTTTGTCCTGGAAGTAGCAATGTCTATCATCAATGACAACTCGACATTGGAGATCCTTGCAGATACAACTAATAAAAGATTCATAAGAAACTCTGGAGCACAATGCACCTTTGGTAACTGCAGCCAAGATATCTAGAGATTACCACCTGCGGTAACGGGAGAATAGGATCCATTAGCCACCTTTACTGACTTCACACGCCCAAACTTCTTGGATATCGTCAAGAGATTAGTATTGCCAGTGAGTTGAATCAAAGCTCCTGCATCAAGTACCCACTTATCATGTGTAGTGGTAGGCACAATCTTCTATATACTATTTTTGGCAACTGCCATGTCTACACCACAACATGAGGGCCTTTTGTGTAGCCACACATGCAACCAAACCTTCAACTGACCATATAATAGTAAGGAGGATTGGTAGGTACTAGGAGACGATCCCAAGAATGATCAAGGAGACCATCCCAAGTACAATAAGGGAAACACCTATTACTTCCATTATTGATATACTCATAAGATTAACACTAATGGCAATAGCACCAAGGGAAACACGAACACCAACATCAATAATATCACACCAACATGGAGAACGCAACAACAGCAACAAGGAACAACCAACATAACCTGACTATAGATCAGATCACCACAATAATAACAGATCATAGTAGGAAGAGCATACAATTAGACTTAGTGTGTGAAATGATTTGATCTATTATTCCAAAGAGTCGTACACCTCTTTATTTAGATGAGAGCTGTGGGAAAATAACATGACATGTCCAGACAAGAAAATAAAATAACAAATAAAATAAACAGATAGAAATAAATAAGGATCAAAGGGGATATGTCAACACTCCCCCTCAAGCTAAAGCATAGATGTCAATCATACTTAGCTTGGAACAATAGCCATCAAAAGCAGGACGTTGAAGAGGCTTCGTGAAGATATCTATTGTTTGGCCTTCAAATGCAACAAAAGTAGCACACAACATCCCACACTGGATCAAGTCTAGTGCATTGGTAGTCCGTCTCAACATGCTTGGTGCACTCATGGAACATGGGATTATTGGCAATATACGTAGTTGTCCGATTGTTACATTTCATCTCAAGTTCTTGAATTTGGGCATGTAAATCTTGCAGTGGAGATCTCACCCAGATCATCTCTACAGCTTTCTGGACCATAGCCCTGTAGTCTAACTCGACACTAGATCTGGAAACAACTCCTTGTTTCTTGCTCCTTTAGGTGACCATATTCCCAGCTACTAATGTGTAGAAACTAGTGGACTTCCTGTCTACCAAACATCCTGCATAATCCACATTAGACTACCCAACTATTGTCATAAGAGATCCTCTTTGGAAGAGTATCCCATGCCCAGGTGCTTTTTTCAAGTATGTAAGCACCTGCATAGCCGCTTGCCAGTATTGCGTGGTCGGTTTGTCCATAAACTGGCTTAGTTTGCTTACAACAAATGCAACGTCTGGTCAGGTAATTATCTGACATAATAATCTCCTGAGAAGTTGCCTGTATGCCTGACTGTCCACGGGCTCTACTTCCTCATCATAAAGATGCACCTTAGGGTCTATGGGAATATTGGCTGACATGGACCATAGCATGCCAATCTCCTGAAGTACAATAGAGCATACTTGCACTGAGACAACAATTCCCTACTTCTGGCCACTTGATCCAAAGAAGACACCATATCTGTCCCAAATCCTTCATAACAAACTGCTCAGCAAAGGACCACTTGACCTCAATTATTCTAGCTTCATCATCACTAGTAATAATGAGCTCATCAACATAGACCAAGAGAGCCACCACGCCCCTCTCAATCTTCCTGACAAATAAGGAATGGCCTGACAAAAATCACTTCAAACCCATCTTCTCGACCACCTCCATGAGCTTTTGAACCATGCTCTTTGACTCTGCTTAAGATCATAGATGGCCTTCTTTAACCTGCAGACACACTCCCCCTAAACCTCAAACCCTGGAGGCTTAGTGCATACAGACCTCTTCCTGAATATCGCCATATAGGAAGGTGTTCTTTACATCAAGCTGGTGAAGCTTCGAGCCCTTGTGGGCAACAACAGGTATAAGGATCCGGACCATTGACAGGTGAACCACAGGAGAGAAAGTATTGAAGTCCACTTCTATACGTCTAGGTGAGCCCCTTTGCAACCAACCAAGCTTTATACCTTGAAACTGACCCATCAGGATTGTATATCAAGGTAAAGATCCAATGAGACCCCACAGGACGACCACCGGCTGGAAGTGGGGTAAGATCCAACGCCTGTCAAGTTTGAAGAGAAGATCTCATCCTCCATGACTTGACATCATTTTGTACCAAGTAATGCTTGCTGGTACGTGTAAGGTATCTATGTGGCAGACAATTCAGTAGTGAACAGTCCAAAAGTTATCCCTAGAGTAGTTGTAGACACAGCCCTAGCCACATGGTACTGCCCACAGGTGTGTGGTGCCTTTTGAATAGCTATCAGAAGGTCATCATTAGGAGCAGCATCAACTAAGCTTGCACAATCACCACTAGCCACACATTGGTTAGAGCTCTCAATACATACCTGACTCGGGGAGGAAGGTGGGATAGAAGTGGGGGGGGTGTGCTTGTGTTGCCTGTAAGTAACTAGAAACTAATATGTGACAAGCAGATCTTTGAACCTCGAATCATCACTACCATTGCCAAGTACTAGAATAGTCTAATGATAATCATTACCATTGGCAGATGCTAGAATAGTCTCAGAAATAGGGATCCCATCCATGGGAACTGGAGGGATAGGAATGGGTGCAAAATCTGCCTCTAGTGACAACTGTTGTGCTGCAAGTGAGAAATGTGGGGACCAACTCATGGAATGTAACACCTGTACTCATGTAGTGCCTACCAGTCACTGGATCAAAATTGGTAGCCTTTCTGCGCTCGCGAATATCCAAGAAAGACGCATTTCATGGCCCTTGGCACCAACTTATCTCTCCTTGGGCCCAAGAGATGCACAAATGCTATACACCCAAACACATGAGATGGTAACTGAAACAAATCCTTCTCAGGATAAAGAACGTGCCAAGGAGTCTGTTCATGCAACACGAAAGAGGGCATTCTGTTGATAAGATAACATGTTGTGAGAATTGCATTGCCCCAATACAAGTGTGGCACACAGTGATGGATAAATAATGTACGAGCTACATATAACAAGTGCCTGTGTTACCTTTCTGCCACACCATTCTGTTGTGAGGGATGAGGGCAAGAGGTCTAATGTGTAATGCCATGAGACCTGTAGAAGATCGTTAGTTTAGTAGTACAAAACTTCAATTGCATTATCAAATCTTACAATCTTAACGGTAATAGAAAATCGATTCTTTATTTCCAATAAAAACGTCTCAACAACATGCCCGACATTGAATTTATTCTTTAATAAAAATAACCAAGACAAGTGAGAGAAATCATCCATTATAACTAAATAATAATGGTGACCCTACCGGTTAAGAATTTGAGTTGGGCCTTAAACATCCATATGTAGTAACTGAAAAACAACAGTAGTCCTCAGTCTAATACTCGCAGGAAAAGATCTGTAGTACTTCCCAAGATGACTTGCATCACAATGCATCTCTGTAGTGGGTGAAATATGCGAGATGATGCATCTGAGCATATCCAGAGAAGGGTGACCAAGGTGACGATATCATTGCAAGATACTCCCGATAAGTAGCATTACCTCGGCAAGCCGTTGCAAGTGGAGTCTAAACTAGGCGATATACAACCCCCTCTTCATATTCGTCACCAATTGTCCTCCTTGTCAGTTGTCCTAAAAGATGCACCCGACATCATCAAAAATAACACAATTAAGTTGCTTGATAATAAGTTTATGGATAAATCAAGGATAAAGAAAACATCAGATAATCTCATGGTGGGAGTGATTGTCACCTCCCATTGACCATCGATCTGGGCATCCCTAACATCAGCAACTTGCACCGTTTTTCCATGGGGCACAGATTGTAATATGCTAAAGCATCCCTAACCTCTTGACAAATCATGAGAAGCACCATAATCTACCAAGACATACCTGCAAAAACTTGAGCACAAATATCTGTACCTGATGAGGAGGCAAAGGCAGTGGTCTCAATAAATGGGGTGGTTGGCTCCTGATTCAGCTGAGAGGCGTTGGAGTGGAGCATCATAGTCAAGCCCGAGGAGCAAGAATAGTATTAGACTGCTCATCTGAAGTCACAGTGGCTTGGATAGCAACTGTAGGCCTCCCATGTTTGGATCAGCATGAGGCCTTCACATGACCAACTACCACAGAAGGTGCAAGTAGTGCTAGGCTTCCCAGGCGAGCCTCGTCCTTTCCCACATCCACAAGTAGAAGGTGCTTCCCTACCACAACATCTAGTAACTGCTACAAGTGCGGAGGCTTGGCTTGCATTGTCTCTAGTCTGGGGCAAGGTCACAACAATACTACTAAGACGGCTATATGCTTCCTCTAGGGTAGGAAGTTTAGAAAGTGTGAGAATATGTGAACGAGCAGCAGCATAATCTGGACCGAGTTCAATTAGGAACTGAAGAATAGCAAC
This sequence comes from Thalassia testudinum, assembly GCA_037157565.1. NCBI lineage: Eukaryota > Viridiplantae > Streptophyta > Magnoliopsida > Alismatales > Hydrocharitaceae > Thalassia > Thalassia testudinum. The sequence goes on from JAZHRO010000013.1 coordinate 23,024,587, forward strand.
CTCTCAGCGATATTCTCTTTGTGTGGCACATGTGCAGATCAACCTGCAATTGTTGTACTTCTCCAGGAGCCCCTCCAGGGTAGAGTAATACTAAGAAAGAGAGAGTCGCTCTTGCTTCAACTCGGACAATTCGTGATAGATCTGGAAAACTCGAGATGAATTCTTCTTATGTGAGTACATGTCACGAAGACTGTCTCACATCTCTTTGGTCGTCTAATAATATATGATCTCATCTCTAATCCGTGGAATCACACAGTTCATTAGCCATGCTTGAAGCATATCATTATCTTTCTTCCATGTGTATTTCCCGGTATTCGTCATTGGCTTGGGCTCTAGTAAAATATGTTCCTTATCATGCCTTCCACTGTCATGAGGAACATTTGAGACCACTTAAGATAATTGGTCTCATCCAATTTGATTATGGGATAAAAAAATGAACTCATAGGTCTCGGTCTTGGAATGGTGCTCGAGTCACCTTGAAATCGCAAGAGGAAGCCATCCCAAGCCCTATAAAGGAGGAAACACACCCAAAAATAGATCTGAAATCTGTCATAGAGATCATCAGATGCAATAGATCAGACCTCAAACATGGATATCTGAGTAAACGGAGGCCCAGAATACGTGTCAAAGGCCATGCAGGGACCCCCACATGTAAGAGGAATGTGTGTTGGAGCCTAGATGGGCCCCAACAACATCGCGCGAGGGTCCTTGACCCGCCTCTTTAGCCGTTGAAGCTAGCGAAAGAGACCAGCACTGTCCCTGTCCTGCTGGTGAGAGGGTGCAGTGGTGCTGGTCTGTAGGAGGCGGCGCTGGTGAAAAGAGAGAGAGACTAGGGTTTAGGTGTAGGGTTTTGGAGGCTAGATGCTTGGTGGGATGCTAGAAGCTAATCTGGGATGCACCTCTTTATATAGAGGAAAGGTGTGGGAAAATAACATAACATGTCTAGACAAGAAAATAAAATAACAAACAGAATAAATAGATAGAAATAAATATGAACTGAAGGGGATATGTCAACAGACGTGTTAGGAGAGGACCACCCATCAACACCAACATCGCCTAACCTGCTGGGGCGATCAAATCTGCCTGGGCAATCAAACCTGTGAGAGAACACATGATCTAACCACACTAGCAGATCACATCAAATCACAAGATTTGATTTGAGATGATCACATAATCTGGAGTGGGGAGACAGTTTGGAGCGATGTGCTTTGTAGCAGAATCATAATCATCCCATGATCCTTGCCTATGTTAGGATATCAGGTACTAGGAGGATATTTGGTGGGTTATCATATCGCTTGTCTAAGATCGTCACTTTAATATTATGTTGAGAAAAATAATCTTTGTTGTTCAATTCATAAGCAAGCATTAGCCCTTTATATAGAGAGGGCTAAAGTATAAAAGAAAAAATAACATGGTACAGTAAAACACTTGCCAAAAATACGTAAGGCTAAAAAAGCCAAGACAATCAAACCTAACTATTTTGATCCTAAAATATCTAATTTAATTTATTCTCTAACAAGCTCCTTAAGGATTAGCCTTGATGATAGTCTCAACAAGGGCTCGAGCCTAATCAAGATTGAACCTATTCTGAAGCTAGTTCACTCGAGCCCTATCGAGCTCAATCCTGAGCACAAGTTGAGGTAGGCTCAGCTAATTAGGCTCAATACAACCCTAAGGTTGAGTATGATTCAGTATAAGTTGGAATTGAGATTGTGACATATAGTTGGTCACATAAAGTGGGAAACTGCATGGTTTTGGTTTTTACAATGTCGATGTTATAAGTATTCCTTGGAAGATTTGGCTATAACAATCCTGTTATCAATTTTTATTTCTTAAATTGAAAGTGGAAAAGCACTTATGTTGTGAACTTTAAGTAATCTTTTTTCTTTCTATTTCCAAGTATGGAATGGCCTTGTAGAAGAGAATGGTTCAAGGTAATTGGCAAACTCTAATTGTCATATCTAAGGGCTTTTAATTTCCATCAAGATATGGTCATGATGCTAATTACCTTGAACCATTCAACATTGAGACGAGAATTTCCCATAAGGTTGTTTTTGATGTAAGATGTGAGTTAGAAGAAAGAGTGAATTCATCTATTACTGAAATCCTAGCCCTTCTTCCATAGAGAAGGCATTAGGAAAACTACAGGAAGGCCCTTAAAAGATGTGTAAATACTAAATAACTTAAGAAGGAAGATTTTTTTCTTTGAAAAGGAACTTAGGAAAGAAGATAAAGCAAGAAAATACATCACTACTCTCCCTAAAGTTGGAATAAAGATGTCAATCATTCTCAACTTGGGGCATCTCTGTAATTTGGCCCTCAGAGAAGACATGTATGGTATCAAGAAGTCATCTCCAAATAAGATCTCAAGTATAGTGGCTGTGAACATGCTTGGTTCATTCTTGAAATATTGGATTACTTACAATATATGTAACTTCCCTTCTGAAATAATAAATGTAGCTTCCTTATTGTCAGGGCATCTCCATATGTAGGACCCTACCATACACTGTCCTATAAGGAAAAGGCAGGAGAACATGCTTTTTCTAGCATGTATCCTCTCTATATGGCTGGGCTTCCTACAGTAAGTGCAAGAATTACCTCTACCCTGAGAACCACATCCACAGCCTTGTTCTCTAGTGGACGAGCTTCCACATCCTCGACTCTGGGTAGCAAAAGAGATGATGTCTAATACAAGGAGAAATGAGTGGTTAACAATGTGGTTCATCCTACTATAGGCCTTCAAAGTTGAGAGCTCCATCATGGTCAGCATTGGGGATCAGGCAGCAAGGTAGTTGGGCCTCAAACCTGCTAGAAATTGTAGAACGGCCGCATCTCGACAATAAGTCTTCTGATCCTCACAAGTATAAACTGTGCACAGGCATTATACTTCTCAAGTGAGGCCTTGAGAGATGAGTAATACTGTGACAGAATTTTACCCTCCTGGCAAAGATGGGTCGTCTCATTGTACAAATGAAAGACCCAATTGGGGCCTACTTATTGTGGGAATGTGCTCTTCCAGGCTTTCAGGCATCTCTTTTGTTGTCTTGTAATATGTGATCTCATCTCCAATCCAAGGAATAATACCGTTCATCCATGCATGCATCATAGCATTATTCTTCTTCGAAATTGCATATTTTCCAATCTTTGGTCTGCCCGTGAGGATGTGTTCCTTGTCATGACTTATCATCATGAAGGTCCATGACCATGGCAGCATGGTTGATCTATCCTACTTCACTATGGAACCAAAAAAATGGGTTCTTTGCGTCCTCCTCCTTTTCATGACTTTTGGGAAATTTCTTTGGAATGCTCTGGTATGCCATCCATTTCTTCAGATGATGAAAGTGGCACAAATTGGCACATAAGTATTTAGTATTAATTGACTATCAAATATATTTAAAAAAAAGTGGCTTAAGATTGCAAAGCTACATGTTTTGGATCAGCTGTTCCTAGTTGGTAGATGTGTGGACAAAATATTGCGTTACCATACTACTAAATTTCATTAACTGAATCATGGGAATCTCAAATCACCCTCTCGATTGCTTTTCATTTTAATGCCTTGATTCCATTGTCCCATGAGTCAGAACCCCTGTATCTTATAGCACGAGAATACTATTATAAGACCATGTGATGCATCTTTGATGCTTTTCCTTTCTTCAGGGTCCTGGCAGATGGTCATATTCCCTGGGCATGCGAGGCTTTCACTCGGCTTCATGGAAAGACCCTTGTTCAATCACCAGCTTTGCCATGGTAAGACATTTGACCCTCTCCTCATCAGAAATTTGTCCTTTCTATGTCTATGGTTCACATACCTTGAGATAACTCGACAATGACAAGGGCACTTATTTGATTTTCCGAGTTCGTATCCCATCTGCAGATACTTGATCTGTCGTCATTTTTGTTTTTTGTGGTCTAAAATCTTCTCATAGTAGAGTCAATTCACCTCCAGATTAAATTCACTCGTGAGCTATGACAAATACAACCTGCTATGTAATTAAGCTATTATTGGTGCAGTTCTGACTCTTCTGCTATTTTACCTCAAATATTGCCTATTATCCTGGTTGGCTACCCTTTGACACAGCCATTGAGTACGCGGTGATTAAAATTTTTCAGTTGCGAAAATCAAGCCTTTTTCCCACATTAGATGGTATTTGCTTGATTCTGACTTCCATTAAGCTGTAAATTGGCTATGCCCTAGAGGTATAAACTAGATCATGCTTAATGATTTCCTTCCATGATCTCTGTGTCTTTCTTGGCCCCACTCTAAACTGCAAGATCCTTCTTAGTTACTCGAAACATGTCTAGTTGGTGACTGCCATTAGCTTTGGGAGTGCAAACCAAGCAGTCTTTAACTCCATGTTTGAATCTTCATATAATTTCTGTTATGATCGTCATTTTAGAATATATAAATAGCTTTTCTCTCACTTCATTGCACTCATTGTTGATCTAATTTCACTGCTCCGCCTCTTTCACTTCATCATCTTACCTGAAAACGAACAGGTGTTGGAGACTCTTCATGGTGAAATTATGGAATCACAGTCTTCTGGATGCCCGCACCATGAATAACTGCAACATGATCCTCCAAACATTGAAGAACGATAGCTCAGACCCAAACGAAAGTTGACCTTCCTCTAATTTCTATAATCCCTTCGCACATTGCGATTGTACTTTTTATCTTTTTGTCTATTTGTATCAAAAATAGGAACAGTGTTTTACAGTTACATCATCAAGAAAATTATCAGGGAAAAAAAAGTTTAAGCTAAGGTAAAAGGAAAGAAAAGCAAAGGGGACTCAGCTGAAATCGTGCGCATCGAAGATGTGTTGACGATGGTGATGGGCGTTTTCTTGTGTCTTTTCCTTTGTCAATCGGCAGCGTCAATTGGTTTGATACCAGACTTGGAACGTTATTATTATATAGGATTAGGATTTCGGGAAATATAAGCTAAGGTGGATGATGCTCTTTTCCCCTGTTTTGGAAATTCAGTCGGGTCATAGATGAGCAAAAAAATCGTATCTACACTTGTCATTGTACTCAGACAGATTTACTTGACGCTCCTCGTGTCCGATTGTTCCCTCGTCTTACGTGGTTGAGTCCGCAGGTTGGAAAGGAATATAAGTTCACTTTTTCTTCAAAAAGATAAAAAAAGGTCATGTACTGATGGGCCCAAAGGATTTGCAATTGTAACAAAAGCTCTTGAGGGGTTCTATACCGTAATTGCTTGCTCAACCTTTCTTAGGTTGGAGTCTAAAAATCAGGTTTGTCATCACTATGCAAGGTTTGGATATTTTTAAGTCCACCTAAGGTGAGGACTTAGTCAATCGTTTTTTTTATATAATAAAAAAAAAAATCGAACTCCAATTCCTCTTAAAGCCAACCTTATTTCTATCCCTAGATGTGTTATTCAATTCAAAGACAATTGCTGGTAAACAATTTTGCCCTTGATCTTTTCCTCTTTCTCTGGAGCTGGTCATAACTCTTTGAGGTTGGACACTCTTGATCGGTACACTAAAATGCACCATCCTTTCCTTTCCTCGAGACCTTGATTGGCTCCTTTTTTCACTCTTAAGCTGTCTCCCATGCTACTTGAAAATTGTGTTCCGTTTTAGTGCACATCAACGTCGGGGTTATTTTACTGTTTAGCACATCAGTTGGTGGGGAGGATGGATAATTATTAATTCTGGAGGAGAATTTGTATAATCACAAATATTTTGTGGGATCTATTTGGGAAAAACCCAAAACAAAAGCAAGCAAAAGGGTATGACTACCATCTCCCTTTGAAATTTGAAATAATAATAACAATATTAAAAGCAGTATCATTAATTAGTCACGGTGCTTGCTTTTGCAAAATGTCACGATGACTCGCCATTGGCAAGGGCTAGTCGGAACGCTGCTATCAAAGCTAAGGAAAATGGGAGTAAACATACGGCCTTATTAGCTTGCTTATTACAAACAGATCACGACGGTGTGGAAGAGAGCAGATGGCACCGTGTACTGCTATCAAAAATAAAAGGATGTGGAAGTAGCGTATTCATATTAAAATTTATGTATGCCTTGGTAGGAAAAGAGATGTGCCTGGAGCAAGAGTGTACTAGGCCTATAGTACAGAAACAAAGAACCATGTTCTTACATGCATTCTGACTAGCTTTTCTGTTGGCATCCTCTAATCTACCACATGCATTCAAAATTCCAAATTGATAGTAGGAATGTCGAGTTTTGCAGTAGCTCAAGAGAAATCACCTCTAAGTAAACTCCAGATTTTCTCTTTCCAATGTCTTCCTAGTTCCGAATAAGATCTTTGGGTAATCTTTAGCAATCAAAGATCACCTCATTCCTATTCTTCAGAAAATATGTTAGCAACAATTCCCTGTGACAGCAAAAACAATGGCGTTCCATCAATCGTCACACTGCGCGTGTTTTTTTTTTTTATTTGAGTTACCCACCGTTCTTTCGTTTTATCTAATTTTATTTCTTTTTTATTTAATGAATTGGACGGGATAGTGAAAATTTTGATGTTCGCACATACATCGTGCATTCTCACGCAACCATTGTTAAAATCAAGTCACAAGTAAAGAGAAAACATTTATTACTAAATAAATTCAAGTATAATATGCGGTATCCTTGACCAAACATGTGATTTTAGTAGCTTCTCCAAAACATAACACCTTTATATCTTCCTCTAATTTTGAACCTCTTCCTGTGATACTAAACATAATTATAATATTTCTCTCATGTCATGGAGTTGTATCAAGTATGATATTCAGCATTGTGGTGTGAGAACTCTTTGTCATCATAGTATGCAAAAACACGGATATCAACTTTCTTTTTTTTGTTTTGTTTGAAATTGACTATAATCATCTTGCTGATATATGTTTGAATCATCTTCTCTTAATGTAGAATTGAAAGATTGAGGATGATCATGTTGTCTTCTTAAAGATTGTGGTGCTTAGGGAGTAAGTTGTGCAAGCTAGAAGGTTGATACTAATAAGAAAATTGGGCTGCAAAATGCTTTAGGAATATTTGATACATTGTGCTTCAACATCACTTTGGCTAGCATCACATTGGCCACCATATCAGTAGCCATAGGAACGCTACAAATATAATGGTTACAAATCTTGCAATGTGATTGTGTAATATCTAAGTAGGATGCCATGTGAACTTTGTACCTCATCATGGTACAGTTGATATTAAGGAGGGTGAGTATAATGGAATCCATAACCCTAACAACTCAACGACGATAACAAAGGGCCACCTCTAGTTTATGTTATTTGAGATAAAATGTTGACGGCAACTTGTAGGAGATGAGTATTAGTATCATATAAGTTCTATTATTTGTAATAAAAAAATTATTAATATGTGACTTGTGACTTATGAAATAAATTCATATGATATCTTCAAAGTAGATAATCATCATACCAAGAAATATTTTATTTTGAGTATGCTTGGTTGTGTTTGTTCAAAAAGATGATAATTCATCCATAAAATATTATATCCCTAAAGAACAATGAATTAAGACAAGTCTAGTGTATTGACTCTTTAATACAAGTAAAATCCTAAAAGAATGGGTTGAATATTAATTTATTACCTCACTCATGCAATTAGTTTGTCATCAAACGTCCGTAATAAGTTTAAAGATAACTATTTGCACAACTTAAAGAAGTTCATAATCACTATAAAGTCCATTTGTATAGTAATACTTTGAATTCAAATAGTATTCTGCAAAATTAAGACTTAAGATTAATCACTACATAACTATTAATATAAAGCAATGTGAAAAATATATGAATTTTAATATGAAGTCATATTTATACCATCTCTATGAATCAGATGTTAAAGGATATTGGATTATCTCTCATCAGTTATCTTGATGTACTATTATGCTAATTTACTACTAACATGTTTTTGAAAAGGAATTTACTATCGGGATTTTCTTTAACCTTTTCTTTCATTATCTTTATTGTTGCATAAATATTTTGTAAAGTTATCTTTTTATCACCATTCACCATCTTTAATACAACCACATTGGTCCTACATTGGTCTCATAATCTTTACAATTCTAGTGTGTTTTCTTATCCATGTTCAAGCCTCCTAATTCTATCATAAAGAAGTTAGACGTGGTAAGGAAGAAATTTTTCTGGAAGGGACTGTTACATGGTAGGAGATTTATGTAGCCGGTTAAGTGGAAGGTGTGTATGCCTAAAAAGAAGGGGGGTTTAGGCATTAGAGCTCTTAGGGAGTTTGGAGATTCTTTTCTCGTTAAGTAGGGTGTTATCATCCTCAGAGGCAATATGGGTCATTGGCAAGAGGCCATTCGGGATTCATATGGTGATAGTGGTGGTCCTGATGTTGTTCTGTCTCCACAGCAGGCATCCCCTTTTTGGTCTTCTATGTCGAAGGCTATTCTGACATAGTGGGATCAATTTGGCCCGACCTTGGGGGATGGTAAGGATTTTTCCTTTTGGAAGGACAACTAGAGTGGTCTTGGTTGCTTTCAAGACATTTTTTCATGGGCCTTCAGGTCGTCGTATGATAAGGAGGCAAAGGTTGCAGATTACTGGCAGGAAGATCGTGGCACGTGGGACGTTGGCCCTTCAGGAGGATGTTATGAGGTGAGATCCACGGAGGAGAACCAGCGTCTTCTTCAGACTTTGGCGGCATTCCAACCAAGGGAGGGGCTGGATGGATTCATGTGGAAGCATGGGGTATATTCTTCGCAGAAAGCATACGAGCAAATGGTAGGTGGCTGGGAAGAGGATAAATATGGTCATTTCTATGTGGGTATTTGGAAGTTGAAAGTTCCCTTGAAGGTGCAGGTCTTCCTCTGGCTTATAAGGTGTAAAGGCCTGATTACTGGAGCATACGTGTCTTGGGTGCAGATGTCATCCCATGTCCTCTATGTGGGTATGCTAAGGATGATGCCAGGCATTTGTTTAGCAATTGTCTCTTCACTGATGAGGTGTGGCATAGGTGTTGTGGACACCTTACCCCGACGTGTGAAACTTTGTGGTGTGACTTCGTTTCTAAGTCCAGGCCGCATGTGGCGATGGCTGCTTCTATGTGGGTTGTGCAGAAGACGAGGAATGACGCCTTGTTTAATGGGGGGAGGGTGTGGTTGGAGAATGTTTGTGATGAGGTGACATTGTGTGTTAGGTTGTGACAACCTTTGTAGGTGAATTTTGATTGAGTGAATAAAATTCTGGATGTCTACTAATATCGGTAGGCGCCCTTTCTTTTGATCAAAAAGTTTATCTTAGAACTTTGTGAGGCTACGAAGCCCTTCACCTTCTTCCCAATCTCTCTATTGTTGGATAAATACTTGCTAAAGTTGCCCTTTTATCACCATTCACCGCCTTTAATACAACCACATTAGGTCCCATAATCTTTACAAGTCACGCACAACTTTCTTAAAACTTTGTGGAGGCCATGAAATCCTTCACCTTCTTCCCAATCTATTTTACTCTCTTTTTACATGTATCATTCGTCCGAAATGAACATCTATTTCAACCAATTTGGTTGTTTAACATGTTCTACAGTGTGGCATAATTCATTTAGATATAACAATATTGGTTTTACAGAATTTCCTTATAACTGTCAATATGTATGACTCGTTATATAATAAACTTTAACATTTTTTGAATAAGCATGTTAATTGTCTTCCTTTTGCCAAGATTTTTTAAAATCATATTAAGGTAATAAGCCACACGAAGAGTCTAAAAATTTCCATACCATCAACCTCCTTAAAATTACTACCATTATCGATAATAAGTTGAATCACATTCTTAGGTCCATTACCTCCATCAAATGATAATTGTATTTGTAGCACTTTACTTTATTGGAGACATCTACATATTTCAAAAGAATTATCTTGCCATCATAATAAACAAGGAAGTCAATGATTTGCCTTCTTATGAAACTGGTTTAACCATTACACATGATGCACAATCCATATTGGGACCAAAGTTTTTTTAACTTATTTATATAAATATGTAAGTCATTCTTTGCCATGTAAAAGTACTTGCTCATTATTTTATATTAGATGAGAGCCTTTACCCATGTTCTTTCTTGAACGATTTTATCTATTATATGTTGCAAATTAAAATGGTCCACTAACTATATTTGCCGACACTACATGTGCAAACAATAATGTGGATATGGCTTTCCCCACCCTACCCATTTTCCCAAATTTTGATCCCATTTTTTTTCTTACGGATGCTCGAGAATGGTGGCATGGGCACCACTTTTACTTCCCTTTTCATTTCTTCTTCACGTCTCTCATATTTGCTTCTTAGACTCTTTTATTATCTTTTGACATGTTTGTCTTTGTGCAAGAATCTTAAGATCACTAAGATACTAACAAATCTAAATTGTTAACTGAGTCATTTATATCAGCACAATCTTTTTCAAACTTCCTTTCACGAAACATTGCATCTCTTTTTGTCTTTTTTGCATCTTGCATTTTCTTTCATTTCTAAATTGGCCATCACCAACCGCCTATCTTCCTTTAGAACATTGTTGCATTTGACTACATGATTGCACTCACCCACTAAGTGTTGTTTCAGCATCGTGATAACTTTTCTTAGCATTTTCTTTGCCGCAGAAATTACATTGTAGCTTTACTTTGTCATTGTTAATGGGAATTTCAAACCATTAACTATGATCCTTGATAAAAGTAAACAAGAGAACTATTTAAAACAAAATTTAGAATGAATAGTAAACATGATTTTAAGATAAAATTTAGACCATGAAATATTAATTAGATTGAAGTTTAACTTGCTATTTGACTAATAAGTAGATAGACAACCCTATGAAAGTTTGCCCTTCGAAGAGGGGTGACGAAATAAATGCGGAAATAAAATATAAAGCAATCTCACTAAATATACAATCACACAAGTACACAAGAATTTTTAGGTGGAAACCCAAACCGGGTGAAAACCACCGCCTAACCCTCTCGAGTTAGGATTTTCCGATCAACCTAGTTGATCAAATCCACTAACTGAATCACTTTAAAACGAGGGTGATTCAACCTCAATACAACAACGCTACAAGTACGAGGGTAGCGTTCCTCAACCCCTTCTCTCCACGAGAAGGATTTTGTCCCACGAAGGAGACGGGAATTCGCAAAGCGAATACCCAACTAAATAACAAAGATAAAATAAACAACAATCCTATAGAGCCAACAAAATAATTATAAACCTAGCTTCTATAGGAATTAGGAAACTCCCCATTGCAAGGAGTGCGTTGAGTTGATGACGCGGTGCGTGTGCCACGCGACGGCGCAACGTCGCTCTCGTAGACAACGGCGGGAGAGCGGGTGCGCGAAGCTTGATGCTCTCAAGAGAATGGAGCTTGAGCTTGGAGAGCAAGAGCTAGGTAGGACACAAGAGAGTGGAACTATGTTGCTTAAGTGTGTCTTGTGTTTCTCTTAGTGTATCTTGTGTATCAAAGGCTCCCCTCTATTTATAGAGGCCTTAGGAAGGCTTTGGAAGGCTTAGGAAATGTTCTATAGCCGTTGGGAACAAAGCCCAAGAGAATCAAGCCGAAATCAGGACAATAATTGCGCTTGACAGGGTAATCAGACGTCTAACTATGGCATTAGACATCTGGGAGGCCACTTTAAGACATCTGATTTCAAGGTCAGACGTCTGATTCTATGCGGGTTTCCTCCTGACTTGAATCAGATCTAAACAGGGTTTTTGTTCAGGTTGATCAGACGACATACAGGACGTCTGGCACTATGCCCGGACGTCTGGAAACCTACTTTTACTGTGGGAATGGATTTTCCAAACGTTGCAACGGCTAGAAAATCTCTGAGAAGAGATTTTGAGTCAGCCGAGGCAAAACGGTTATTTATCAGACGTCTGGAAATGCCTAAGGACGTCTGATAAGGCTCTAACGGTCATAATCTTGAGTGCCTACTAAGCTAGCCAACGGTCCACTATCTGGACGTCTGGCAAGTCCATCAGACGTCTTCTACGATGTCTGGACTAAGGTCTGGACGTCTGATTTCATCAGACAGAATACTAACTCCAGCGTAATAGTTATCAGACGTCTGAAACAACAGTCAGACGTCTTAAAATACTTTATCAGACGTCTGATTTGGGAATTAGACGTCTGGAAATGCTGTTTGAGCCCTATATTGGTTTTCTAAGTATTCTACAGAAAACCTAAGTATCCTAGGGTTGTGCCGGTGTTCCTAGGACTACTGTTAGGGTACTTTGAGGCTCTTTAACATAATATTCTAAGGAAAATAAAAAGAGTAAGAAAATAAAGACAAGAGATACAAGAAAGGATTAAAAAGAATCTATCCTATTCTTCTTGTCTTCTATCTTCAATCTGTCGCTCCACGCGAACCTCCTCTGTTTTCCGTCAGGCTCCTCCAATCCGTCCTGGATGCGAGCTCGAACTCCGTTTAAGCACGTCTACATTTGCAATTGACCTGAAATCTAGGACTCAAATTGCAAATGTTAAATAACACGTGTTTTGTTATCATCAAAATAAATGATCGTGGTGCTCTAGCACCAACAATCTCCCCCTTTTTGATGATGACAAAACCATAAATAATAATGCAGAAAAATCCTCCCCCTTTTTGACATTATCAAAAATGTTTGATTGGTTTTAAATTTCCTATAACTCCCCCTTAAGACATGCTCTTCTATGAATTTATTTTAACAAATGTGATATTCTCCCCCTTTTTGTAACAAGATAGCTATTATTTTTCTCCCCCTTTCTAAAGGAAATTTAGCTACCTTATATCTCCCCCTTAAAAATTGACAATTAGCTCATCATTTTTTAACTCCCCCTATCTAAATGCTACTGATAAACAAAGATAGGGTCAAGAATTTTTACCTCACCTACCATGGCCAATAAAATGGCCCGAATGGTGGTGGTGGATGCCACATCAGATGGGGCTCCCATCCGTAGCTTGGAGGCCCGGGCATTGGCGCCGATCTCCAATCTGGTGGTCAACGTGCGGCGGGTCCGTTGCTTGTTCGCCGTCTCGTCGGTCTTCTTGTTCTCCTCCTTGGTCTACTCCTTGGTTCTCCCAACTTGAGCTGACCAGCCTTGAGTTTGTAGGTCCAGTCCTTTGTGTTGTAATTATCCCTGAATCCTATAAAACAAGATTCTAATTCTTTCTTCGGTATCCAAGTGGGCTTGGATCCGGATCTGTTAGCGGGTCTCCTTGATGGAGATCCTTTCTCAACCTTAGGGCTATATAAATCATCTACTTTGTTGATTAATTTGTTAGAGTTTTCCCTAAGACATGCAATTTCTTTTTCTATAATACTCATCTTAGTCTTTAAATCAGAAATTTCTATTTTTAGACTAACATTTTCCTCAATCAATTTATTATTTTCATTGATGAGGTTATGATTTTCTAATAACAGGTTATTATCCTTAGGACTAGTTTCTATGTCCTTGAGTTGTTTTTCTAACCTATCATTTTCATTTCTAAGAAAACTAAGATTCTTTTTAATGCTATTATTTTCTCTTTTTAGTGATTTACTAACTTCAAAAAGTTCATTAAAAGCTTCTTGTATATCGAGATTTACCTCGTCGTCGGAGTCGCTTCCGCTTTCACTGTCGCTATTGGTTCCTCTGGCCATGAAACCAAAGCAAGCGGTTTCTTCTTCTTTTTCTTCTTCTTCCTCCGAGCTCATCTCTTCATGAGTGTCTTCTAACTTCCTCCATATCTCGTGGGCGGTAGTTTACTCTTGGATTTTCTCGAACTCTTTCGGACTCAACGCGCAATACAAGGCATTCATTGCCTTTGCATTGAGGTTGAGATTCCGAACCTGATCTTCTGAGTAACCTTTTGCGGGTTTCTTGGGAATCAAAAATGCGGATTCGCATTTTTCCCACACCCGGAAGTCGTAGGCCTGCAACCACATAGTCATACGATTTTTCCAATAAATGAAATCTATACCTGCAAAGTATGGTGGTCGCGAGGTATCGTGTCCTTCAGTGCACACGAATGCTTTTCCCTCCATATCTAGATCATCGCCGGTTTGTAACGCCAATAATGCGAGACCTGCTCTGATACCAATGAAAGTTTGCCATTCGAAGAGGGGTGACGAAATAAATGCGGAAATAAAATATAAAGAAATCTCACCAAATATACAATCACACAAGTACACAAGAATTTTTAGGTGAAAACCCAAACCGGGTGAAAACCACCACCTAACCCTCTCGAGTTAGGATTTTCCGATCAACCTAGTTGATCAAAACCACTAACCGAATCACTTTAAAACGAGGGTGATTCAACTTCAGTACAACCACGCTACAAGTACGAGAGTAGCGTTCCTCAACCCCTTCTCTCCACGAGAAGGATTTTGTCCCACGAAGGAGACGGGAATTCGCAAAGCGAATACCCAACTAAATAACAAAGATAAAATAAACAACAATCCTATAGAGCCAACAAAATAATTATAAACCTAGCTTCTATAGGAATTAGGAAACTCCCATTTTTCAAGGAGTGTGTCGAGTTGATGACGCGGTGCGTGTGCCACGCGACGGCGCAACGTCGCTCTCGTAGACAACGGCGGGAGAGCGGGTGCGTGGAGCTTGATGCTCTCAAGAGAATGGAGTTTGAGCTTGGAGAGCAAGAGCTAGCTAGGACACAAGAGAGTGGAACTATGTTGCTTAAGTGTGTCTTGTGTTTCTCTTAGTGTATCTTGTGTATCAAAGGCTCCCCTCTATTTATAGAGGCCTTAGGAAGGTTTGGAAGGCTTAGGAAAGGTTCTATAGCCGTTGGGAACAAAGCCCAAGAGAATCAGGTCGAAATCAGGACAATGATTGCGCTTGACAGGGTAATCAGACGTCTAACTATGGCATCAGACGTCTGGAAGGCCACTTTAAGACGTCTGATTTCAAGGTCAGACATCTGATTCTATGCCGGTTTCCTCCTGACTTGAATCAGATCTAAACAGGGTTTTTGTTCAGGTTGATCAGACGACATACAGGACGTCTGGCACTATGCCTGGACGTCTGGAAACCTACTTTTACTGTGGGAATGGATTTTCCAAACGTTGCAACGGCTAGAAAATCTCTGAGAAGAGATTTTGGGTCAGCCGAGGCAAAATGGTCATTTATCAGACGTCTGGAAATGCCTAAGGACGTCTGATAAGGCTCTAACGGTCATAATCTTGAGTGCCTACTAAGCTAGCCAACGGTCCACTATCTGGACGTCTGGCAAGTCCATCAGACGTCTTCTACGACGTCTGGACTAAGGTCTGGACGTCTGATTTCATCAGACAGAATACTAACTCCAGCGTAATAGTTATCAGACGTCTGAAACAACAGTCAGACGTCTTAAAATACTTTATCAGACGTCTGATTTGGGAATTAGACGTCTGGAAATGCTGTTTGAGCCCTATATTGGTTTTCTAAGTATTCTACAGAAAATCTAAGTATCCTAGGGTTGTGCCGATGTTCCTAGGACTACTGTTAGGGTATTTTGAGGCTCTTTAACATAATATTCTAAGGAAAATAAAAAGAGTAAGAAAATAAAGACAAGAGATACAAGAAAGGATTAAAAAGAATCTATCCTATTCTTCTTGTCTTCTATCTTCAATCTGTCGCTCCACGCGAACCTCCTCTGTTTTCCGTCAAGCTCCTCCAATCCATCCTGGATGCGAGCTCGAACTCCGTTTAAGCACGTCTACATTTGCAATTGACCTGAAATCTAGGACTCAAATTGCAAATGTTAAATAGCACGTGTTTTGTTATCATCAAAATAAATGATCGTGGTGCTGTAGCACCAACACCCTAATGTATGTAATAGTTGAAATATTATTAATAAAATTTAGAATGAGTAAACAAGATTTTGAGAGGAAATTTTGGACTAAGAAAATGTGCTTAAACTGAATATTAATTCATAATTTAACTAATACAATAGGTAGAGAGCCTTAGTCTATGCAATAACTAGAAAAATCTCACTAATAAAATTTGAAGTATATAATATGCTTGGTTTTGAGATGAGATTTAGAATCACAAAATCATGATTAAATCAAAGATTGATTCGTTGTTTGACTAATAAAATGAGTAGAAAAACTCAATCTACTCAACAAATGAAGATATCAAACTTGAAATAAATTACCACACATGTTTAGGATTGAGAGTATGATTCAAAAAGCTTTAAAAAATCACAAAGAAGAGTTTATATGGAGATTACCAACTTTAGAATCTTAAATCATAAATCAAATGATGATTTAAATAAATTTGAAATGAGAGGAGGTACTTGATAATAGTCTAATCTATTACCCTAATTGGCTTATTCTAGGGTTAGCTTCTTAATAAAATCATACATTTAAATTATAAATGTTGCATTTAGAGCATGCATGCATATTCTATGCATTATATTTAGTTTAGACCTAATTATCTAATTTTAGTCTTTTGTGAATAATGTAAGTTAAGGACTTGAAATAAGTGAGAGCATTGAGCTGAATAGAAAAAGAAGCTACAACAGAATTATGAACTGGTTGAAGCCTAAGATTTGATTTAGGAAGAAATGAAGATCCAAGTAAAGAAAAAGAGAGAGAGGGACTACGGTAACCTAACCCTACCCTTAGAACCCTAGGATACTCTTATGCCAACTGCTACCCTTAGGTTAGTTCAAATTGAATAAGTGAGCTCAAAAGCTAAAATCATGGATAACACTATCCATGATCTTGACCCTTTATCCACTGAGTTGTCCTACTATCCAGGAACCTTTCAACCTATCCTAGATTCAATCCTTAATCCAAGAACCTATTTAGGTCCATAAGCTCACTTAATTGACTTAGTATAAGTCAATTGGGTTCATGGAAGCTATTTGGACCCAACCCACTAGACTTAGGGTCAACCTAGCCCAATTAGTAACTTATTCTCATAACTTATGTCTATCTCTAACCCTACCTACATAAGACCCACGAAAATCCTAGCCTAATCCTCTTAAGCAAACTAAGCCTAAGGGATAAAATCTTCTTAAGTTGGTGGCAACTTAAGAAGATTTTATCCCTTAGGCTTAGTTTGCTCGAAGGGTTAACCCCTCAAAAGAGGGGATAACCCCCGTTTACTTGACTACTTAACCCTTCATTTGCTAACTAGGGTTTAGCAACTTTAACACAGGTTTGTGTAACACCAGTTTCATCTGATATCAGCCAAACTCGTGTTAAAATTCTACACCACTTATGTCTCTAACGCCTCTCATGTTTTATATATCCAACACCATTACCAAGTAAACACCATAAGGGTTAACATCACAATTTAACACCAATTCAAGTAAACACAAAATGGTGTTACAGTACACCACAAGTAAACAAATTTACGGATTAACATTAGTTTTACATTTCTTAACATTACTTTTCTAACCCCTCAAATAAACTATCCCTTAGTAGTTGGCCAAGAGGTAAACACTTATCTCTTGCAAAGATTTTTTCCCTTGGTAGCCACACACCTAGGTTGCCTATTTTTAGAAAACCCTCATCCTATCCTAACCCTACAACTTAGATCCTAAGGTCCCTATCAACCAATCCTAGGTATCACTTTTGATTAAATCTAAATCATCTAAATTAGTGATCCCAGGCACTCTATATCAACTAATAGGAAGCCACCTACTTTTCTATAAAAGGACCTAGCCTATACCCTTTGGAACATAACTGAGATACCTAGAGATAGAAAAAAATAGACCACCATAGTGCATGCCCCCTTCTCTCTCTGTAGCTCCTCTCTCTAGTCTTCTTCCCGGCACCCTGAATCTGAACTGCTGCTACACTTCTTATAAGCATCCCACAAGCGGTTTCGTCGTCTCCACCACATTTTCTTCTTCTTTTCCTCCTTCATAGCTTATTCATTTATTTCATGCTATTACGTTAGATTTGTGAGGCATTCTCTTTATCAATAAAATATTTATTTGATCTCATGAATTCTTGTGTGTGTGTGTATAAGCTTAGAACATCTTTCCAAAAAGCTTTCACATAAGAATCTTGTTTTACATCCCTACAAATGACTCAAACTTACCAATTTATAAATTTATTTTGTTTCAGCATGATTCATAATTACAACGATAAAACCTTTTTACGCGTTTCGCGACGAATATTACTTAAACTTTTACCATGAGCAAAAAGGGCCTTGGAAACAAAAAGTTATTAAAAATGTCAATGATGAATGCTAGATATAAAAATAGTGTTAGTCTCATAACATATATCACATATATTGGCAATATATCGAATGGAATTTGAAATTTTTGTACTGAAAGCCTTCCAAAATTTAATAACATCACTAATATCATCAATGAATTATTGATATTTGATTCCATAGTTACATCGTATTATTTTTTTTTATTTTAGGAGAGCACATGCACCATCATTGAATAAAATGAGTTCGAGTCATGTAAAAGAAGAGATATGACTCTGGTAAGAGATATGATTCTAGTATGCGGATAATACGTGAAAGATATAATTAAGTAGGAACACAACTCCTGCATAGAGATAAGAGACACTAACACTTTTATATCATTCATCATTTTTTATCGTGCATAAATATTAATATTTACTTCATTTCTACCAATCATTCGATCCTCGAATGAATCTTTTAACTAACATAATCAATCATCTTGATTATTTTTACTATGATATCTAGATTATTACTATTATATCTCACATCTCACCCTCTAATAAATTCTTTTACTCCTATAATTAAAGGTATCACTATACCTCACTTTGGATATTTTATAAATTATTTGATTTAGGTAGATAAAATTAAAAAGCCCGTAGATGGGAGGAGCAACAATATGGAGGGTTTTTTTATATCTTCGGGTTACGGAGGTAACCACCGAAGTTTAGCCCGGGTCCGATCAAACCTCTCGCGGCCGCGCTCTTCGTTCCCACCACTCCACTAACTTCCAGCCACAGAGGCGAGCGTGGAGACTCCTCCGCCTCCCATCTCCGTTTGCTCCCCCAAATACGAGAGACCCTTCTCGCCTAATCGCGTCCCGATCTCGAACCCTCCGATTTGGAGATGGAGAAGTTGTTCCCGGTGCTCCGGAGAGCTCGGCACTTGCACGCCCTTGCTGCGTCCAATGCGCCTCGTTGCCGCTCAAAGGTCGCAGCTTTCTCCACGGCCACTGCCACGCCTTCGGTTTCTGACGCAAAGGAGAGGGATTTCCCGGTCAAATCCGATGTGGGTAACTCTCCTCTGTATCCTCTGTGCCTGTGAGTCAATTAGGTCGAGCGCTTGTGAGGAACTGTATCGGTTAATAGGCTGTTGTTATTGTTACTGGGTATCCATTTTTCTGGTTGTGCTCTTCACCTAATGACCTATTACTTAGAGGCAGTGCTAAAGGTGCTACCTTTGCACTTGTGGTGCCACGTTGCTTAGCCGTTTCGCGCAATCGGTTAACTCATCTGACGCCCGTCCGTACGGGTTGCTTGAACTTCTTGATTTTTCATTTCTTTTCCTCTATATATATATATATATATAGCTTGCAATATCTTTTACATTGGTTTCCACATGCAACGAATTTACACATAGTGATCCTTGAATATGAAATCCTTGTGTGAAACTAAACAAATGTTTTGGTTGATTATGTAATTTGAATCTTTGGAATGAGTGTTCCTGTTGGAAATGGTGATAGTTATGTTTGAGCCTGTTGTATTTGGTGTTTTGACAGGTTAGGTGGAATGCTATGTTCTGGTCTAAGCCATCGTCATTGACTCTGCCTAAGAACTCTCCCTTGAGAGTGGAGGATCCAACGTTTGAGGGGTTTCGGCACATAATGATGAAGCTATTACTGTTTTATAGTAAGCAAAGCACGTATATTCGTGGAGCAAATGTGGTCTACCAACGTATAACATCGCAGATTGACACGCCTGCTATTTACGATGGTATGCCCTTTATTCCAGTTTAATGGTATTTGACATCTGGAACTTTCCACATTCAAACTTGCTTGATGATAGTCATCCTTTGCTTTTTCAAGAAAAAAAAAACTTGCTTGATGATAGTTTAACAAACTACCAGAAATGGAATTGCATACTGTTGGCAACTTTCAGACAAGATCCCTTCTGTTTGTATGTTGTCAGCTCGTTTCTGCCAGTGTGGCATTATTTATTCTGAAACAATTCAGCCACTGGTCACCTTTCTTTGAAACAGCTTATCATTTACTTTCTCCTGATTTCACTTTTCTACTGAAATCACCTATGTCTTTGGAGTAATGGGCATGCCTTCTTTACTTTTGTGGTTGTCTTCTTCTTTTATGCTAATATTGACTGCAAAAAAAAAAAATTTCCTTGTATATTCCTGCTTCCTATTGCATCTACAATTTACCTTCTGTTTCTACCGTAGACACATTGGAAGCTCCCCTTGGAAAGGAAGTTTCCTCTAAGATTATTAGTCAAAGTTGCAGCCCAAATTTCAGAGTATTCCAATGGGATGTTGCTATCCCAAATTTCAGAGTATTCTGATGGGATGTTATCATTTCACCAAAATTTTTAACTTAAATACATCAACTATTTGTTGTTCTAATTTCATTTGCACTGAACAGAAGATATCCATTACATCTTCATGTTTGTTTCTGATATTGACATGTAGTCAAATGAATTAGTGTCGTTTTGTTTACAAACCACAGTCTACCTATGCTTCTATGCAGTGAAAGATGCAAGTAACAGATCTTATGGTTATGAATGGAAAGATTTATATGATTAATAACTTGGTCCAAATTTCAGAGTATTCCGATGGGATGTTGTTATCATTTCACCAAAATTTCTAACTTAAATACATCAACTATTTGTTGTTCTAATTTCATTTGCACTGAACAGAAGATATCCAATACATCTTCATGTTTGTTTCTGATATTGACATGCAGTCAAAAGAATTAGTGTCGTTTTGTTTACAAATCACAGTCTAGCTATGCTTCTATGCAATGTAAGATGCAAGTAACGGATCCTATGGTTATGAATGGAAATATTTATATGACTTGGCTTTGTTTTACCGCTTTTAACTACCCCTGTTGACTTCTTCTGTGGTTGCTGGCATTATTTTCTTTACATTACATCGTAAATACTCGCAAGGATGTTGGAGATTTCCACATGGCATTACCTCTATGCATTATCAACCATGTGTCCTCTGTTGTTCATTTCTCTCCTTCCCAACTTCTTGTTGAAGTTATGGAATAGCTTGTTGACTTCTGTGGTTTTTGAATTGTTACAAACCTACAGTCAAATTATACTGTAATATCAATAATATTGGATTTCGTCCCATGGCATTGTCCCTATGCATTATTCTTCATGTTGGCTCTCTACTTTCCTCCAATTCTCCCTATCTTTCTGCCACCTCAATATAGTATCTTGTGCCTAATAGATTTTCAAGTTCAAATATTGTGTGTGATTAAACATCATGGAATGCACACCTTTGGAGTTTGGATTATTACATGGTATGCACATCTATGTCTTTAATTGAAGTGAAAATGTGTTTTCTACCTTTTGTTGTATGAAAATTACCTGTCTTCATAGTTCATATTTTATGTTATTTGTGATGTTTTGCTTGCATGTGTTTTCTTTTATTGTTCTAATATGACGTTGGTGATATTTCCAGTTTTTCGCCTGGAGAAGACATTTAAAACAACTTTTTCCTTGCTTGTACTGCACATGTGGCTCTTCTTACGTCGCTTGAAAGAGGATGGGAAGGAAGGGACAGAGTTTGGACAGTATTTGTATGAGATCTACAATCATGATTTAGAGTTGCGAGTATCAAAAGCTGGGGTAAGTATTGGTTTCTTTGTTGCTAAAATACTGGTTGATATCTGTTGAGAGAAATGTGTTACTCTGCTATTTAACAAATCCTAGCTTTCCTTGTATAGAGGAGAGTGGTGCAAAAACTACATGTATGCCCTCAAATAAAGCAACATGAAAGAAACATAGAAAGGTAAAACACCGATCTTAACACTTGACTCAAGCTAGGAGTATAAATATTAATCATGCTTAGCATGTCTATCTTGGGACAACAATGAAGAAAAGATGTGCAGGGGAGAGTTAAGAGTTTTTACAAGCATGTCAACTGCTTGATCTTTTGAGGATGCATGTGATGAGTAGAGAAAACCTTTTTTAGCATGTCTCAAGCACAATGGCAATCAACTTCTACATGTTCTCGCTTTTTGCAAAAAGAAGTTCATTGCAACAAACAGGGTTGTCTGATTGTCATGCCTCATTTTTCAATGGGAGATTTCACTAGTAAGTGAATATCAGTTATGATAGATCATATCCATGCCAATTTTGTTGTAGTTTGGACTATACTGTGATGCTTTGACTTTGCATGTGGCTTGAACACCTCTGCTTCTTATTTCTCAAAGTGATAAGATTCCTAGCGATGTAGATACATAACCCAAGTGTTCACCCAATTATTGATTTTTCTTCTTTGTTTTAATCCATTAAAATGATGGAGTGACCACCGAGATTCAACCTTTTTGTAGTGTCAGCATATTGGAGCAATGAAATGTATGGGGGACCATCTTTTTTCGGCATGCTCCTCAGGTTTATGGATTTAATGAGCTTCACTTGTTTCGCTCTACTACACTTCATACCTCCCTTTTACACAGTGGTAGTAGCTGCCAATTCAGAACTTCACAAATAGCAAGTTGATTGCCAAGTTAGAAGATGCCTTAATGGACATAATCAACAAATTCGGAGCAACCAAAAAATGTGAGCAAGAAATTGGAAGAGTGCCTAACAAAGAAGTGAAGGTGACCTTCTTTTACTTTTTCCATCGATAAGTCTGCGTGTTCTCTCCAGGAATTCCTTGACAAGTTGAAATGCATAAAATTCTTCTCTCTCTCTCTCTCTCTCCTTTTTTTGGAGGGATGGGATGTCTAATCGGTAGGTTCTTCAAAGAGGAGAATCAGCTAGAAGTAAACAGAACATATACCTGCTAAAGGCATAAAAAATAGGTAGTCGTTTGATCTAAGAAAGGCGAGAGTGGTCCATGGTAAAGAGCAATGAAGATTAGCTACCATAAGAAAAAATGCAAGGGGCATAGGACTGAGAGAAAGCTCCAGTTTGCTATGTAGGGGGCTTAGGACATCCAGAATGGGCTGCATCAATGTTGTCAATTGCATCAAGGAATTCCCGTTTTGTAAAATAGGGATTTCTTGCTTGAAATGGGTTTTAGGTACCTAAGAATCATCATGACTAGATCCCAATGCACTCTAGTAACTTTTTTCACTAATTTCTTTTTGAGAGGACTTTTTTCATTAATTTTGTTGACCTTATTCACA
The DNA here is from genome assembly GCA_037157565.1 of Thalassia testudinum. Lineage (NCBI taxonomy): Eukaryota > Viridiplantae > Streptophyta > Magnoliopsida > Alismatales > Hydrocharitaceae > Thalassia > Thalassia testudinum. The sequence goes on from JAZHRO010000013.1 coordinate 23,047,824, forward strand.
ACAAAGGCTATATCTGAACATGAGTGATATAGAGCAGCATTCTCACCAAACACTCGTGTTGTCCAACATCCATTGCCGCATTAGCTTATAAAACTGTAGTCATAGGGACATGAATATCAAAGTCCATAGGGGATAAAGGCTGATATAGCATCCAACATGCCTATCTTATATAGTAGGTTATGACATATTTTCTTTGAGATGATATGCTGCAACTTGCCTGCCTGTAGTATAATATCCTTAATCCCAAGTAAGTATCTAAGAGATTGCAAAGTCCTTCGTGATAGAATGTTTGTTTTTTTTTGGAAAGTGGAAAGGAGGGTTACTCAAGAATAGTAACCCTCTAGCTTCATTTAATAACAGAAAATAATTACAAACATGTTACAAGGCAGACTGACCCCACCCAAACATTGTTGACTTGGCCCATAAAATGACACACTCCCGATAGGGATGCCACCCAACAAAAATTGCCCCATTCCTCTTGCGCCATAGAGCCCAAATTACAGCAACAAGAAATGACTGCTCCAGCTTAGGTTTAAACCTGTGCCACTGACAACCATGACAGAAGGAAGACCAGAACTCAAGAAAGGAGTGTGAAATCCACTGGAAATTAAATGCCCCCGAAACTGAACATGAGAAGGGGCATGAGAAGAATAAGCAGTCATCATCCTCCACTGCTCCATCACAAAAGGAACATGTTGTAGAAGAATCTGCCACCCAAAGTTGTTGGTGAGCTTTAGTAGTAAGGCATCTTTGATGCATCTCATGATGACATTAGAATCTTCCAATGTTTGTTGTTGGCCAAGATGATATCATCAACACACACAACATAGCAACTGTTCTTGTGGTTGCGTTTTGTACACATGATGAGATCCAGAAAATCAATACCCTTAATGACATTAGACAACTTCTAAAACCATGCCTTTGGACTCTGTTCAAGTTTATAGAATGCCTTCTTCTTGTTGTAAACATTGAAACACTTTTTTCAAGACTCAAAACAAAGATGTTGTTGCATGTGAACTTCTTCGTGCAAGTAACCACATAAAAGGGTCTTCTTTAAGTTAATGGATTGAGGTGCTTGGTTACAAACGTAAATATTTGAATGGTTGGTAGTTGGGATGCTAGGAAGAAAATGTCAAAGAAGTCAACACCATATGTCCGAGTAACCTTGTCTACAACGTGGATTTTGTACCTTTTGATAATGTTACTAGAGTGATACAGTAAATACCAATTTGTATTTAGCATCTTTTCATTTGACAATGGTTTGGTTGAGTTCCCAATGCTATGGGATATAAGAGTAGACATCTCAACCTTCGTGGCTTTATGTCATTTCAGATTGAGAAAAGCCTGGTTTTGTGGTGTTGGCAGATGGCTAATTAGTTGTCTAAGCTTAGGAGCTGGGTTGCCATAGACATATGTTGAGAGATGATCTATCGTACCTATCAACTCTTTAGTAGAGAAAGACATATCTAAGTCATTATTTAGGCCATCATAGTGATGATCATTATCATCATCTTGATCTTGTTTCCTATGAGTGCTCTTAAACTGCTGTAAAATTCCTGTCATAGTATTACACTTGAACACCTAAAATAGAGTTCGTGGAATCAGCCAGGTGGCAGCAATGAGTCATGTGTGGGGCCCATGTTGGGCACGTAGTATTGGCTTGCATGCCAAGTTGTTTTGTGTCACATGTAGCAAGTTATTTTTTCTAGAGATATTTTAGGTTGCTTAGTCAATAAGTTAAGTTTGTTTAGGAAAAAGTATATTAGTATTAGGATATTTTCAGGTTTGTTAGGATTGTGATTGTTTTTTTTCTTAGAAAAGAAAAGGAAGATTACCGAAGGTTGGTAATTATCCAGAGATTGTATTAATCATAAGAAAGGAACTGACTTGCAGATTTTGTAGCCAAAATTTAGACAAATAATGTATCTCCATCAGAACATTTTCCACCCAACACCGTTCAGATCTAAATATAGTACCGTTCCTTTGCAACCAAATACACTAGAGTGAAGCAAAAGCCTTGATCCATCCTGTCACGTCGAGAGTGTAATGATCACGAAATGTACTCCAGAACTGCCGTAGACCATCACAATTTGTAGTACGGAGCTGCAGTCGATCCCAAACATCTTTGGAGAAGTAACACCCAAAGAATAGGTGCTCAACATCTTCCTCTTCCTGACCACACAAAGCACAGATTGCATCAACACCATCATTCTATCTCTTCAACTTTGTCTTAGTGACCTGGCGTTCCCTCTGTAGCAACCAAAGGAAGATTTTTATTTTTAAAGGAAGATGACACCTCCAAATGAGTCCACAATCAGACTGGAGTACATCTGAAATTTCAGCAATTTGGATGCTCTTATCATAAGCTCTTTTCACCGAAAAGCTCCCCTCCTTCCAAGCAAAATAATCCGGCTTCCCAGCACTTGGGTGCACGTCTGAAATTAAAGAGGACAGTTGCTGAAAATCTAAAAAAGTTTGTTCTGAAAGGCTTGCAGGCAGTTGAAAGTTCGACACGTGTCAATGTACCCTACATCTCATTAACCGTTGACTCTATTTACCACAAGAGGCGATTGTAGGTGTATGCTGAAACACAGGAGAATACTTAATAATTCTCCAATGATGAAGGTTGTTGGAACATTGGAAAAAAAAACCACGTGAATTGTCCATGTGGCAGTCATCAGGCCACGTGGATAGTCCATGTAGCAGCCTCTATGGAGCCCAATAGGGCCGGCGGTCATGGGTTCTAGAACCCAAGTTTGGAGTTTTTTTGCTTATGAGTCAATTTTTCTATTTTTAGTAAATATGTTTTAGGAAAAGTGTTTGTGATTTGATTTGATTAGAGAGAAAAGATATTTCCTTATGGGATAAGATATTTGGTTTCCAAGAATAGGGATATGTACTTTCTATAAAAAAGAACCTTCCCTCTTTGTAATCTCTTGAGTCATAATAATATTTCCTATTATAAGAAACTCCACTCCCTTTCTTTTCTTCCACCAACATAGCCGGCCACCATCAACAAGGTAGCCGACCACTTGTGCAAATCCCAAGAGGGCTGCCGACCACTAGGCCACTCCTGATCTGCATGCACATAGCCCCCTCGTGGGACTATTTTCTCACGCACATGGAGCCTCCATACTCCTCCTTGCGCGATTCTTGACAAAGGTAATTGAGGAAAATTAAGGTGTCAACACTTTAACCAGGGGATTTATTGAAAATGCACTTCATAAAGGTTTTTGCCAAAGTCTTATGATTAAATTTGAAATATGATGTGTAAAAATCAAATCTAGGGAAATGAAAATATTGTTCTGTAAGCATACGTGCAAAACTGTGATCAGAACAACTTAGCTGACTGCTGGGCCCTTCCTATGAGCTAGAGGCAAATGAGTTTAGCATTTTCCCTCATTGTTTTCATCATTATGGACAATAAAAACAAGTCTTTTCCCGTGGTAAACAGTATTGGCTATGTGTAATTTCTGCCTCCATTCAGACCTATCATGGGCCATTCCAGGACTTGGATCCAAATAACCAAGGTCATGCCTGGTGGTTGAATCCTCATGCAAGACTCAACATTTAGCTTCTTACTCTTCATATTGGGTATCAAAAGGCTCAGTCCAGAAAAAAAAAAAAATTGGAACAAATTTTTCTTGTATGTTGGCGTAGATAGATATGCTTTCCATTCCTTGCTGTACTGGTAACAATGTTTTTCTCCTAACACATCCTTTTTCTTCTTGTTAATGTCTTTGATTGTAAAATGACAGGTGAACCTGTTATTGACTAAATGGATGAAGGAGTTGGAGAAAATATTTTATGGCAATGTCATAGCATATGACAGTGCAACGTGTCCAGAGGCTAAAAAGGATGAACTTTCCAATGTTCTATGGAGGTAGATCAAAGATTAAAATTATTTTTCCAAAATTTTAGCTAATTACAATCCCGATACTTAGATGTATTATGGTTTACTTTTCGTCATCCGTTCACTTTATGAATGAGGAAACCACAGTCACATCTTTGCTTTGGCCTGTAGTTAAAACTACATAAGCACCAAGACCATTTGATGAACACTACTTTTACTCTATTAGATCTATTAGAAGGTTCTTCGCCGCGACACCCCCCCCCCCAAAAGAAGTTAAAAGCTCATCTGCAAACCTGTTAAACTCATCCTTCCTCTTGAGAAGTAAAGGGAAGGCTACTTGAGGTCAGTAGCCCTCCTGCTAAGTAATAACAAAGCAGACTTAATTGAAGGTTAGCAAATAAAGTGATCCCACTCAACAACAAAACCCTTAGCATGGAAAAACATGCTCTTGACATGAGGTCTCATGGAATTAAAAAACACCTTGTTCCTGGCCAAATAGCCTAAAGAAATCCTGCTCCTTGGTTATGTATTGAGTGATCCAGGAGAAAGACAACTATCCCTGAAAGATCTTCTAAAATCTTCAAAAGAATTGGTGTTTCTCCATGAGATGCATGCTCAATCCGAACCTCAAAGCTAGGGGCAGAAGTTTAGATGGTCGAAATCTTCCTCTACATCAACACAAAATGAGCAAGTATTAGATGCCTGGATCCCATTGTCAATTCCTCACCTTTGCTAAAATCCTCACTCTTCACAACTCCCAAGCAAAAATGTGAACCTTTGGTAGTGCTTTTGCTACCCACAGAAACCTACAGCCTCAGTGAAATTCCTTGCCTCACTCCAATAAAGGGATTCACAATGCCTCATATGCCTTTCTCATCACAAAATCCCGATCCTCCGATTCCCAACCACCATCTACACTGGAGCATAGAAAGAGGCTACTGATAGACTCATCATCTGCATCGAGTCCACCAAACATGCATGTAAGAGCTAACAAAAAGGTTGGTTTCTTCTTTTTTTTATTTTTTGAAAAGGCAACAAGGTTGGTTTCTAACTTCCACTGCTAACCCTCAGGGGGACGCTCCAACACTTACAAAGAATAGCATCCTGAGGTTAGGCCAGAGCAAAGAGACAAGGAAATACAACCACGAAAAGCCCAAGCAAACTCCAAGCATCCCTCCAGAACTGAAAAATAGATCTAGTCCCAATCTTTGGAACAAAATGGTTCTGCAGCTGTAAGAAAACCCTAAATGGGCCCTTCTGAAAAATAGAGATCTGCAAGGTGTAACACAACAGTCATCCATAACAAGAACCTTTCCATAAAGCTCACGAAATAGTTGAAAAGAAGTCTATTTGTGTTACCACCAACACCCCCCCCCCCCGGGTATCCCCGATCCTTCATCCCCCACTGGATGGCACACATCCACACCACCAAATATCTAACGTTATCCTGCCCCTTTGCTCCTCTTCAAAGAAATCGCCTACAAAATTTGTTTTTTGCCCAGAAAGCATGGATGCCACCTCAAGGTAATGAAGTGGATTTATGGAAGCTAATATTAAGTCTGCTGTCTCCCTAAGGACATGTAATAAAGCATCAATCTTGTCCCCTTTTGCCAACAACTCCACCAGAAATATTGTATCATATGCATACTGCAGTAAAGAGGTTACAACCTGTCCAATGGAAAAATCAGAAAATAGAACAGCTGTACGAGCGTAGGAGCTCACTGACAGCATCTACAAGGACAAAAAGTAGAGGTAAGGGCTTGACATTGCTCCTCTTTGAAGTTGCATCCAGCTGCCAGCTGGATAACCGTTCAACAATATTGAGGTACTCTTTTTTTTGAGAGAGAAGAAAGGAAGATTACTGTTATTCGGTAATCATTCAGAAGGAGGTACTCATTATGCAACATTTCATCCATTGAATCTAGATTTTAGAAAACCGCTTCTGCCTATCAACTGAGCCATCAGCCTTTCGAGGGACAAATGCCTGCATTACATCAATACAGACACTACCTTCTTAGCCATGAAATTAATTACCATCCACATTTGTATTGACTGATTACTCTTATCGACCCCCTAGAATTCTATCAGATGATAATCATGACGATTTCGAAATCTTTCAAGCCATGATTCATTGGATTTGTTGCCCAATTTTGCTTTGCTACATAATTAAGAGGATTTTTTTTTTGAAAGGATATACAAGAGCAGGATATGTTTTACTCTCAGAAAGATAGATACATAAGAGCAATGCTTCAAAAAAGAGAGATATATAATTGATCTCTTCACGTGCTATGAGGTTCCCATCAATTTGATATGGATTTCTTTTTCACCTGTCTTTCAAGGGAATGAAGTGCATTTCCTTTTCAACGTCCTCATCATTTTGTCCATCTTCTTTAACAGTTATCAGAGAAGAATATGAAGCTTCATCTTCCTGTAAAATATCCAATGCCATATTTTTCTGATTTCTGCAACCTTTATGTTACTTATGTAACATAGTGACACAGAGAAGTCTAGAAACATGATAAGTTAGTGTAGACCAAAATTGATATGTTGAAGATTCAATACAAAACGATGCCTCCAGCTAAGATGATCCCAAATTAGATCAGGTGATTCATTGGGCGGCAAAGGTCTCAGGAGTAATTAACCAACAATTTGATTGTCATCCCAACTGTCAACTTCAAAAAACTCCAGCCATAAATGAATATTAGCAATAGTAGAAGCTTCAACCAATTAAACATATACTGTGATGTGTTTTTGAAAGATTCTAATACCAATTGGCACAATCAGAAAATATCAAGAACAAAATATGATTCGGAGTCAAATCTGAATTCTATCATTATGACGTCTCATGTTCCCAACAGCCTTCACTATGGCTACTTAATGGATTTAATAAATTCCAACAGTAAACAGACCCCAAAATCGCAATTCTTTATTGCAAACAAGTTCAAATAACTTCCTAATACTCTCACAGTTAATAAATCACTCAAAGCAATCCCTAAGAACAGTTCATATTCTACACGTCAAATCTGAAAGTGGCGATGGTGGAACCCAGAGATAATCTTGACAGCGAAGTTAGCAAGACTTAAGACCAGCAGCTGCCGAAGAGAAAGAAGAGGGTTGGAGGCAATGGCAGAAAGGGAAAAACAGAGGGTTTGAGAGAGAGAGAGACTTTTCCCTCTTTCAATCAAAACTTCATTAAGCAAGACGGTCCCCCTCAAATAGAGGGTTGCACGAGGAAAAAAAAGGAAAACATAAGTCCTATTTCAATTACAAGAATGCAACTATTCTAATTGATATATATATATCACACTGGCCTGAAGCCCCTAAATAAAAAATTAATTAATTCAAAATCGCAATCCAGGCGCTCGAACTGTGTAACTTAGTTAGTGGATTGACGGCCTGTGCCATATAGATAATGATTACTTTTGTCTGAAAACAATCTTTATCTCTAATCTTTCATACTAAATTTGGTGCCCTTATTGCTATCCTCAAACTCTCTTATCTGGAAAATTTGTTCTTCCGTCTTCTTTGTGGAATTTTCTGCCTTCTCTTGTTTTTTAATTATAAATTTGTCCCACTTATTCCTATTAGAGTTTGATATCGAAAGTGTTCTTTCATTTCTTGCTTTTCTTCTCTTCCTTTTTCCCACTCCCAGCTCTTCTTTGTCAAACTGAAATCCCATTGTTGGTGGCTGACCTTGTTTCCTTTTTGACATGAACAGCATCATGGCAACAGGGCCAATGCTTCACATAGGAAACCTGAGAAATAAGCCTCTCATGCAATCAGTAGTGCTCAACATGACCATGCCCTTATCACCTTTTACACTAGCAGGATAGAGGTCAAATTGGTCCATTCTAGCTTTTCTTTGTGAAGAATAATGATATTCTGTATTCATTAATGTCACTGTAAGCAAAGGGAGTGATGCATGATAAAACATAGGCAGGTAGGATATCTCTTTTGTTAAGAAAAATGGCATCATATCTAAAGATGTGAAAATCGATAGATTGCATATGTTAATGAGCTGGGTGTTCCCACTTAAGCCAATTGGTGTTAAGTTCGATGCCTCGCATGGTATTAGAGCCTCACTGATCCAATTGTTGAGATTAAACTTTATGACACCCATCAATTTGCCCATGTGTAGGACCCAAAGAGGGTCACATGTGAGGGGGTGCTAAGAAAAATAGTACCATGTCTAAAGATGTGGAAATTGATTAGTACTATATTAAAAGGCCTTGCCTCTCCACTTAAGCCAGTTGGTTTTAAGTTGGATGCTCTCAGATATTCATCAGTGCGATCGGAAGAATTCTGAAATTAAGTTAGACTAACCAAAGTCCAAAAATGAGTTGGCCAATAACAGATTTTAATTTTTTGGAAAAGATGAAAACAACTTCATCCGAAATTGAGAGGATTTCAATTTTTTTAGCCCAACATCTCTCCATCTACTTGCTGACTACTCTTGATTCCACATTCTAGCATTCTTGCTATTTATCTGCAAGTCACTCTCTTTTTGCATGTGAAGCTTGGGAGCCACTTCTTGACTGATGCTTTGTTCTACAGGTCTCCTCACACTATCCCATTTTTATTCTGAAAATAAAAAAACCCTCTTGTTGGATCTTTCCTCTTAGAATCATTCCTTAAATTTGCCTTTTTGTTATTTTAGTCATGCCTCAGTTCCTTAAAATCCTTTTGTACTGCCGACTTAAACTCTTATTTATGTTGGTTATTGATGGTGCAGGGTGTAAGAGAACTTGTACTTGATATGGGACTAGTATATTATTTTTTTTAAAAAAGGGGGACTGGTATATTCTTAATTCCATATTTTATGATATGGTCCCATCTATATAGATCCATTACAGGTCAACACAGTTAATATACTCAAGTAGGTTTCGGGATTTGAGACCTGAACATGTTGAGTAGAAGTGTGAATGCGAAGCACTTGAACCTACATCAACTTTTCCAGTAATATTTTTTTATGCCTACCGTTGTTCTCTATAGCCATGCCAAATTGTTAATGGCATCATCAACATCATTAATGTAAGTTCACCACCTGGATGGAGTTGATTCTCCTGCTTCTTGTTACAGTGGGCATTTTAGTTACCCATTTGCCTCTTGCAAGAGTTCTGCCCTTGATCTGAGAGTAGCAGGTTAACCAGGGTCTCAATGTCTTGGTATATATTATGAGGATTAGTGCCTAGCAATTCTATTCATAGCCCTTCACCATTTTCAGAAGGCAACTTTTATGATGAAATCTGAAAAATATTATTTCAAGGCCATGGAAATCATTTATTTTACAGTGTCACGTCCACTGCATATGCATGGGAGAAATTAAGTGCTGCTTAGAAGATTCTCAAGTGACCCGGTACTTTATCCAATTGATTTAATATCTTCGTCTTGGGCTTTTATACCTTATGAGATCAATTTCCTTACATCTTTTTCTTTACTGTTCAACTAGGTTCTCTCCAATCATCCCATCAGAAAATATTAGCATGCTCTTGCCTCTTTTTGTTGGCCTTCTAATAGGCCCATATTTTTCATTTCCATGCTGACCAACGCATCAAAATTAATCAAGGTTGTAGAAATCAGCGGTCGGTATGGTCACTGACTGTGTATACGGTGTGCGGGTGATTAATCGGAGATTAATCGGTTAAGTATTTTTAAGTATTTAAAAACCTAAAAGTAATTCTATATACTATTATGCATATATGTAAATTTACAATATGTACATATGTATTAGTATTATTTTTTTGACATGCATATTTTCTCAAGGAGAAGACATGCGAGAAGTAGGGTGATGCTGTGATGCAGGATTGAGAAGAATCAGAGAGAGGGGCACAAGTGTAGGGTTTCATTATGATTCGAATGTAGGGGGAGGGGGATGGAGAAGTCAGGTGGGTTCTTTTTCTCTTCAATGTGTCAATAAAGACACAAAAAATTGAACTTCCAATGTTCAATCGAACGATTAATCAATCAATTAATTGGATAAGCGACTGATTAATTATTATTTTAGGCCCAAATATTGATATGCGGTTCAATCCCTGATTGCATACGATTAATTGGCCACATAAGCTGATTTTTGCAACCTTGAAATTAGTATATATATATATATATATATATATACAGTGATCTTTTTCTATTGCAGTTGGTGTCAGCTTCTAGATATGATATACTATACCTTATATTTCTGCTTATGGCTCATGAGCAGGACCAATTGAAAGGAGCCCGTAGGTTGATGGAGTAGGTAGGCTTGACAAAATGTTGTCTGAGGGAGAGAACGGATGGTAGGGTGTGTTTGCAGAGATGTTGGATCTCTCCCTCAATGCAAACAAGAGAAGGGTGAACCTGGTGATGAGTATGTGTGAGTGTGCCCAGAACTTGGATTCCTGACCTTCCATCTAGTTTCCAGTTTGCCACCTCCTATTGTTATGTATTGCCTGTCTTTTTGTATCCTTCCAAAACTAAAACCAAGCCTTTTCTACATCAGTTGGGTCATCAGTTCTTATACACATCCTGTTCGCATGCTTTTCCCCATATTCACATTTGGCTTGCATATGCTCTTGCTTCATTCATACCACTTGATTTCACCAATTAAGAATTTTGGTTATTGCAGAAAAATGCAGGTCTACAGTCCCATCCATCTCTTCTACTATTTAGAAGCCTTTGGTCTGGATCCATATCTCTGAGATTTCTATAAAATGCTCCATCTGCTGGTTGTGTGAGCATGTCAGGGTTGTTTGTCACTTTCCATTTATTTATTTATTTAAATTTGAGCACATTTTTTCTTTTCCTTTTCCAAAGAGGGCACGACAGTTTTGCTTCCATTGTTAATGCTAAACATTTCCTTCTACCTTAACTTTTTCTCCAGCCAACCATTTTTGGCCATGAAGTTGACATTGTACACTTCTCCGTTCCTTTCCATCTTTGTTTGATTTCCTAATACATGCTCCAAATGTCAATTTAAAGTAAAGATTTATCCATGACCGAGAATTAGTCACAACTTTGGATGTATTACCGTAGTCCCATATGAATTACTTCTTTTCCTATTTTAGGCACATTGTCAAAAGAAGATTTGTACAGTTTTTAGTTCCTTTTCCATGATTGCTATAATTGACATGGCACATCATGTCAGGAATGTTTTCTCTGATGATGGTTCTGATATGCTTAGTCCTGCTGCATCAGCAGCTGTTCAGGTATGCATCTACTGCCTGATGGTTGAGCACTCTTTCCTCAGTTTTAATTATGAATAATGTGCTTGTCTGAAGTTTTACTTTGCATGCACTTTGAGCTAGATGGGGTTTGCTGCCAAATGCAATCAAGGGGGTGGCAACCATGATCCTTTTTAAAGGGTAGAAAATTAGTTTGGCATGAAACTTTCAACATCTGTGACAGTTTCATCTTTATCATTCTGTAATTTGGAGATACCCTGGAAATTAAGCAAGCAACCCTGTTTCAAAGTCTTCATTTTTAGGCCGCTGTGCTGATTTGTCTTAAGCTACAGCAAGTCTAATTCTTTTTTTTTTCAGGCCTTAGCACGGTACACTCGAAGGGAATCTACTTGCCTATCCTTGACAGGTTATTCTTAATCCACTTACATGCAAGCACACTAGTGACATAACTTGCTAATTGTTAAGTTTTCCAAACTTGCAGAAAAAGAATCCATTTTCTCTGGCAATTTCACGTTCACGTCTCTGGAAGACCATAGACCAAACCCAGAGATTCCAGCAAGCTGAAGCTGATGGCATTCAGATGGAAACACCTGTTAAATTTTTTTCATTCCGATTACTGATAGTGATACTCTTCTATTTAGGTGGATTAGAGGCCATCACCAGCAGCACATACAATCCTAAATTTAACACTTAAAAGAGAGCAAGTTGTCCACCTGAATGCTTAATGAAGCATGCATATACTTCAATTATTGCTAGAGTGGCACAAGATTTTGGCATTTTGCTAACTATGTATTTCAGGTTAAGCTATTTTTTTTTAGTCTTTATACGGAGGTATACGTTGTCAATAATCTGTTAGCCTTGTCTTTCTGCATGTGTTTTGCATTAATCAATGCCCCTTGACAGTAGACTGGATGTGGGGAATGTAATAATTGCTGGGCAGAATATCTTCCAATGTCATCTAGAAAACGACATGACATAGTTGAGTTAGTTGACTACACAATTTGCATGCATTTATCTTTATGCAAAGAAGGATCTTCATGCAGGGTCATGATGATGCTTGTGTTGGGGAATTGAGAAGAGACATTCAAAAATGGTAGAATGTGGTAAATGGGTTTCCAATAAGGATAGAAAGCAATCATTCTAGGAAACTCATCGGTGCCATCTCAATAACGATAGCATGATGTAGTTTTTGTCATGGAGGTGGTGGAATCACAATTCTCTCAACCAATTGCAATGAGAAAGCGATAGAAGATAGTTTGCAAAACTTACCAGGAGATCGAGGGCCATCATGAAATTCTTACTGCAAAATTGTATCTGTTTTTCTTGAGGAGATTTAATTTGTTTCTGCTTACTTACTCCTGAATGTGCTAAATTAGCACACAAAAAAATTGTGCGTTTGAGTCGACTATTTCAGCAAAGACTACATGTAAAATAAGCTGTTATTCTTAGATTTTTCTTTTCCTATATCAAGAGTGTGATACCCACTGGGATATGGTGGAATGGTGAGGACACTTCATTTTGGTAGGACAAATCTAAGTTTAAGTCCTTGTACCATGCATTATTCACCCATATTTTCATTATGTAGTGGGCCTAGGGGTTCTAAGTTACCAAAAAATAAAAAGGGTTTGATAGAACCGCCAAGTAATTGGCTCAGAGGTAGACCATCACATTGGCATCATAGTTACCTTTCTCCGGGAAAGAGTGCGATGGTATTATCTGTTAAGTTTAACAAAAAGTCTAAAATATTCAAGAAGAAACAAACAAGCTATTCCATGAATCCAATAGGCTTGTTACTAGAACTTTACTTCTCACTAGCAAATTATACAATGCGAAAGAGATTTGACAAGAAGAAAAAAAAAATCCTTAATCCCACATCCACCAGATGTGGTTGATTATACGGTCATATAAATTCCTTACAACAAGAATTATAAAAAGTAAAGCCTTAACTCCCACCATCAAGGGGAGTTGACTACGTGAATCACCAAACTATATTCTTCACCATGCCAATTACACTTTGGATGAAATCCAAAACACAAAACAAACAGTCCAATGGCAAATGCCCGCTAATTTAATCATGCAACACTCAAATCAACACTTCAGCAATCCCCATAATAATCAAACCAATCATATCAAGCCTCTCATGCCTACTTTGGATCCCTCACTTCACCAACTCACTTATCCAATCAATATCAGGCGGTGCATGGCTCTCCACCCCCTCCCCATCATCCACCAACTTCAACCTCTCCATCCTCTCCACCAACTCCCCATACCAATCCCTCATCACCTCTTTGCTCACCTCCGCCACCGGCCACCACCCGCAGCTCCACCACTTGGGGTCCCTCTCCTTCACCCTCAGCTGCTCAGGGGTGTGCGCGAAGAAGCACACCCTCCTCTGGCACCCCACCCCTGCCTTGCAGGGCCTCGTCCTGTAACGCATGGGATGCAGCCAGAACTCGAACACCCCGTGCGCGAACTCGCACTGCTGACCCTTGCTACACTCCCCCATGTGCCTGAACTCCGCACATGCCACCCCTAGGTACCGGTGCTTCCTCGGGTCCCTCCTTCGTGCCTTCTCCCCCCGGTGCGCATACGGGCACTCAGTCCAGTCGTGGTTACGCATCTTGCTGCACCTCCTGATCTTGAATGCATACATGCGGAACTCATCCGTCTCATGCACACCGCCCCCCTTACCGTTTGCGACATGGTCACATGGTTGGCTTGCACTAAGGCTAGTCATCCCGATGTGGTTAGGATCGCTTGCCATGTGGGTATACATGGTGTACATGCGTCTGGTGCAATTTGGATGGTTTGAAGAGCATGCAGACGGCAAATGCACAAGCATTTAGATAGAGGTATAAGATATAGACACAGGCATGTGTGAGTACGGACTTACCTACGGAAGAATAGGTCTGGATCCCACGAGGCTCTCTTGCAGTCCTCCTTGGGATTAGGTGGTGGCCACTGCATGGTGTTTTTATAGTGAGGTGGGGACGACAGAAATGGAGGGGGGATGGATGGGGTGAAGCATCATGGGATGGAGGTGGGAGGAAGGCATCATCTCACACTTGCAAGGGATGGACTGGAGCGGTTAGCGTGGATGACAGAGGCCTACGTTTGTCCGCAGCAGAGGAGAGAAGGGTGAGGAGGGCAGCACACGTGCCAAGGTGCCCTCGTCAAGGGCAGGGGGTAAGGAAACAGGGCACAGACGGATCAAGCGCACGCCATTTCAGCCGCCCTTCCCCTCTTCTAACGCCTCCGTTTGCTTTCTGCCTGTTTGCTAACCCCGTTTCCCCGCCCCCTCCCCTTTTTGTACCTTCGTAAGCCCTCCGCAGTGTGTTTTTGACATGGAAGGGAGGCAGCGTCTGCATCCATCCGTCACCCGTTTAAGAAGAACTGATGAACGACCTTTCAAAAAGGAAAGGGCTTTAATGTCGTTGGCAGTAACTCTGACATCTTTAGTTTCTTTGCTTTTAATTGCTGATTGCATTAAATGGAGGTGGGTATCTTTCCCTGCAGGGTAAGATGGAGGCAAGCAAGTTCCTAACATCATTTACAACGAAGGCGCCAAGGTGTAGGGTGCACGTATGGGATGTAATTACGACAAATTCCACCTGCAAAACTCTAAATCTGTTCCTGGAGATGCTTCTTGATTTTCTTAAACATCCAGGTGCTGTCTTTTCACATACACCAGAAATTTGCGATATGATGGTGATCCCTGAAATGAGAAGATCAGTATCCCAGGTTATCTAATGCTTGATGATTCTAAACAGGTGCCTTAAAATCTCCAGCAGAATGTACATAGCAATAAAAGTAGTCCAACATGCAGTTGCGTTGTAACAGACGTTTCTAGTATATGGCAAATTGAGGCAGATCCACTAAAAGGCAATCAAAGCCATCGATCCTCTTACAGTAATGTGGCCATTCACTTACCCTCATTTCAAGGGATAAAAAACGACGCTATGGCCAGTCAGAATTGACACCTTATAATTTGTATAATTAAACTCCAATGTTACAAGAATACAGATGTATAAACCAAGAGAATCCTCGTCGGATATATGTTTCCATTCCAGAAAATTTGATATACGGTAAAATTGTGCATCTTTACAAAGGATGAATAGCCATTTGACATTCTGAATGCCCATCAGGTCAAGGGAAGCTCGCACTCTAGAAAGCCGCTTCTGTCTGAATGGCAGGCCGAAACCTATTCCACAAAAAAATTGGAACAGTTCCAGAACCAACCATATTCTGTAAAAGAATGGCCAGTTATTGTCAGAACCCTCCCAAACTGTTTCACATTTCGATCTTGCATGAGTGTCACATGTTTGATGCATTTGATTTTGAATTGGAAGTAAATACTGCAATCAGAAGAGGATTTCTTCTCATGAATGTCATGAAGTCAGTTCTGTTTATTACTCCATCATCGTCAGTGTCCAGCAAGCTTAATAGTTCGGAAACCTAGAAACGGGAAATCAACCTAAGATTAATGGACTCAAATCCCACACCAAATAATGAAAGGAGTATGCCACCTGGAACCGACCTTTTCACAACTTGTGCCAGGTATAGCTGATTGAATGACATCCACAAACTACAATAGCGGGAGTTATATTCAAAATTAAATACATGTTACAAAAGTTAAAAAATTTAGATCGATTGTGCACGGCATCTCACCTTTTGTCTGGAGATACAACCAGATCCATTGTCACTCAATGCATTAAACTTGTCTTCACACGTCTGCTGGAATGATGGCTGCGCCATTATATGTGCCGAACCTACTAAATACTACAAAGGTTTCTTCTGTCAGAAAACATTGAAGAAATGGATCTAGATTGATGCTCCTTGGTGATCTCTACGTTAAACATTCATATAACAAAATCATTGTCCCAAGAATGAGAAGAAAACATAGAGGATATCCAACTCCCGCAAAACTACCAGCATAATTTCATGATATGGATGATGGCAAGTATTGAATAGTTGGAAAAATTAAATTCACATGTAGCCATCTATCTTATCAATGATCCTCAAATCACTGCCTGTAGTAAGCCCAAACTCTATTCTTGCTATTAAATGCAATAATAGCAACAACAATTGAGCCTTTTCACATACTAAGGTTAAATATGGACTTTATGCCTCCACCTAGATTTTTTTTGGGTTGTCCTGTGACTAGCATCCAACCAACTCAAGATGAGCATAACAATCTATGGTACGTGATTGATCATATCTGGATGCGACAACATCCTTATCAGAAAAAATGCGATGTTTTCCTCGCCACAAGTTTATAAAAATTAGATGACTTCCAGAAGTGGCTGAAAGATGAGTAATCAATAATTTTGCAAGAGGCAATAAATGTGTTTTTTATATAGAGTGGACAGTCCCCGAACATTACAATAGATCCTTCACGTACAAAGGCTTCCACATAAAAATTTAAAGGCATAAAATCACATTCGAGAGGTGCTAAAAGATAGGGGGTTCAAAATGCCCGAGGAGCTAGGCACTTATCTAAGAAAAACGAGATGCTAATACACACGCACACTAACCAAAATATGGTATATTATGCATATATATAATATAAAAGATATATAAATGATTAGACAAATAGACGCAATGCACATACAAATGTACATTGATACATATCATAAGTATGTGTATACAGTTTTGTACATTTACACATACACATATATAAATAAACACATTAAATTTATATGCTATACTTATACACGTGTATGTATATGTACATATATATTTGTATGTATAAGTAACATATATACATACACAAACATATAAAATATGTGTATATTTGTATAGTGTGTGTGTATACACACCAAGGTTCGAAATGTCGATTTCGACGTCATTTCGATAAATTTTCAAATGCACATTTCATCGACACACCGAGGGCATGCTATGAAATGCCCATGTTTCGACGTCAGATTTCGACGATTTCGATGCCCTAAAAACAGTCCATTTCAGAGGCATGCCGAGGGCATGCCGGAAGCACGTCGATGCTTGTCGACAACAATGACAGAACTGGTCAAAATGATTGAAATTTTAAGAATAACCATGTAAATGGATAAAGATTTACATTTAAGCCCTAAACCCTATTTTATACTTCCAATTTAAATGGATAACTATTTTTAAAATTAAGGACAACAAGAAGAAAAGTGTCAATGCTAATTCGAAAGGGGACAAATTGATGATATATTGTTGATATTAGGAAACTTTGAGGAAATTACTAAAAATGATTTAAAATGGATAAAAATGTTATAATATGAAAAAAATCATGACTCTAGAAAATCAAAATTATGTTTTAAGGAACCCCTCACAATACAAATTACTAATATATTTCTAGTTGGCGATATGCGATATGTAACTCGTGCAATAGTAGTAGCAGTGCAGCGTAATAGCAACCAACAGTAGCAATGGCATGCGGCGTCATGAGAGTGCAACCTAGCAACAGGCAACAACACAAACAGACATATCGTCCGCATGCCAACAATTTTAATGCCATGACGCCGACATGCTGGAGACCTCTGCATTTCGATAAGTAGTGTCGCTATGGCATCTTGACAATTTTAACAGTGGTGTCTGCTAACCAGATCATAGCACCTATACCCCTTTTAGGTTTGAGAATATCTCACAAATATGCATTTGACAGCTCTGGGTGACAACTTGTCCCTGTTGAAGTCAGATATATGAACAAAGGACATGCATCCAAACAACTTAGGAGGCACTCCAAAGAGCTCCTTGTTAGGAAACAAAAGAAAAGAACCTCCTCATCGAGCACGGTAGAGGGCATTCGATTTATCAAATAACATGCAGTAAGTACAACATCACTGCAATAGGAAAGGGGGACATTATTCTGGATAAGGAAGGTTCAGGCGACATCCAAAATGTGGCAATGCTTTCTTTCTGCAACGCTATTTTGTTGGAAAGTATATGGGCATCTTGTTTAGTGGATTATCTCATACCCTGAAAGAGAAAATGAAGAGAATGGGTGCAAAATTTCAAAGCATTATCAATTCCAACAATTTTTACACCGGTGCCAAATTGATTCTTTATTTCAACAAGTTTTTTATTGCACTGCCAACTTCAACTTAGACTTCAACAAGAACACCTAGGACAATTTAGAGAAAAGAAGTTTTATTTCTTTTTCTGGTTCTATCCCTTTCTGTTATTTTCTTTCTTGCTTGGACTTGTACATAGTTTCCCCTAATCTCTCTCTATAAATAGAGGCCTAGGATTTCCATAGTAAAAAATATTTCTCTACATGATTTCATAGCAGCAGTCTTGCGTCAAAGCCTGATACCTCCTTGGTCCCCCCCCTTCTTTTCCTTTCTTCATCAAATAAACTAGGGTTTCTTGAGATTCTCTAAAGTCCTAAACCTTAGGTAACAAGACCCAAGGGAAGGGACCCTTGATCTTGCCACCATTGTCGTGAAGGTGTCCACCAGTGATCAACCACATCGACATCATGTCGAGGCAGCACCAGAGCACCACCATCGATCCTTAGCACTGTCGCTGGTTGCTAAAGATCAACCTCACAAGCCACTTGCACCACTTAGCCGAGAATCGATTCTCGGTTCTTTGGTTGCTGCTATCACGTGTGGCACCGATACCTTGTAGGAACCCTAATGAAGGGGTTGCTCGAAGGAGGACCATCACCGGTGGTTGGTGAGCGAGTCGATTGCTGGAGAGGATCTCCAAAGTGTCAAATAAGGCCGCTAATCGCTAGTTTTGGACAACAAAAGGCCATTGAGACCCTCTTTCTCAAATTAAAGGTGCTAGGAACTTTGTTTTGGAAGTTTATGGCTTGATCAAGACTTGATATTAGAAGATGTTCCACTGAGACAACATTCAAATGAGTTCTTGCAGCTAGTGGTTTCTTGGTGGTTTTTTGTCTTTTGGGAGATTATTGATCATTGTTTGAGGTATTGACGAGTCTTGTTGAAAGAAAAGGCATATGAAGTTGTTGATTTAGTGACACAAGGGGATGGAACCAAAGAAAACTTTAAGAACCCCTTCTTTGGCTCGATGGTAAACTTTGACAGGCCCA
Source organism: Thalassia testudinum (assembly GCA_037157565.1). Lineage (NCBI taxonomy): Eukaryota > Viridiplantae > Streptophyta > Magnoliopsida > Alismatales > Hydrocharitaceae > Thalassia > Thalassia testudinum. Next base: position 23,066,884 of record JAZHRO010000013.1, read on the forward strand.
ACTATGCATTGTGGTCACAATCATTCCTCAATGTAGTTGAGTATGACGAGGAGCACATACTTCTTGAGACGGAGACGAGTCAGAAAATAGGAAAATATGCCTCTTGGAAGAAGAGGATGCCTTCCAAGAAAATGTGTTCTGCTCAATGTAGTCTCACTGCATGCTATCTTATTAACAGGATGCCTTCATCTGTTCTACATGAGCAAACTCCTTAGCATGTGCTTTATCCAAAGGAGTTGTTTTAGTTACCCCCATGTGTGTTTCAATGTGTAGCTTTTGTACATTTGATGGGTTCAAGAAGGGACAAGTTGGCATAATGTGCAATAAAGAGTCTTTCTTGGATATTACCGAGTCCAGAAGGGATATCGTCAAAGCTGTCAAGGCGTTAGGTAGCTGCAATGCGACAAGCACCTTAATCGCTCGAGGCAAGGGGCAACAAAAAGGAGATTGCCCAATTGAATTGAGGCGACAAATTTTTTATTTCTTAAAATATTGAATATGCCTAATAAACTTATATGGTAACTGATGAGCCCATATTTGTGGGTTAATTAGTTACTTAAATGCCTAGAAATTAGATTAATATTGACATATAAATAGCATACAATAAGACATAAATAGATTAGTCTAATTATTCATTTATTTGCATATTTCATGCATTGCATTCATACCTAGAATTCATTTAGAATAGCATGCATTAGAATAGTTAATCTTTTAGGTTGCATTACATACATTATTTTATTTCACATTTCTTTTAAGAGCTTATAAATAAATAACTCTCATTTAATTATTTATTACATCTTCGTGCAGCAGGAGTCGCATCTCTGCGATGAGACATTATTTGGCAATGAAGGCGACAATAAAGAACGGAGGAAGTGGATCTGAGCGTTCCTCCTCCGTCTGTTTCTCTTCTCTTAAAGCTTTAAAAGAGGAGAGGAAGCCACGAAGCTGGTAGGCTATCACCACCAATCCACTACCACACAAAGTCAAGTTCTCTTCCATTCCACCACTGCCGGCCTCAACCGCAAGCAAGCAGGGTGACATGCTGTTGCGCCACCGTTGGCTTGTGTAAATAACTGTGAGCACCTTAGCGTGCACTACCACCATCACCAACACCAGCAACCACCAACAGAACCACACGCCAGCAACCATCCCTGCTCATTTAAGACGTGCTCATTTAAGACGTCTGGGAATGCTCCCAGACGTCTGACCTCCCAACAGCCACCTGTTCATCTTCCTTTTTTTCGTTCTCTGTTTCCTTTCCATCGAAAAGAAACCATCATCACCAGCTGCTACCTCCTCCCACGCAGGGCGCCCACCATTGCCATCCTTCCACGCGCACCAGTAGTGCACTACGCGCGGTCTGCACACCTACCCCATTCACCTCCTTGCACGCCCCTTGCAGCACGCCATCGCCGTGTCCTCCAGCACCTCTGGCACGCGCAGTCCCCCGTGTGCAACAGCTTCCCTGCGCGTCCACGCGGCCTGCAGCAGCAATCGCTGCAATCTCCACGCGTGCCTTTCTTCCGCCAGCCCGCAACAGCAGCACTTGCGGCCAAGCTCAACAGCGCCCGCACGCGCCCGCACAGCCTGCGCACTCCCTCGCCGACCCCACCGGCCCTCAACTCCAGCCCACGCGAGCAGCTCCACCCACGCACATAGCATGTGTCCTCCAACATCTCTAGCAGCCGCCGGAACCCACCTTCACCATAGCTCCGACCGCCTCGCGCTTCGCCACGACCGCCATCGCGAAGCCTTCGATCTAGAGATCTTCCTCCGTGCTTTGCACCTCTGACCATTCCCGCCTCGCGCACGAACATGGGGAAGAAATCCTCTATTTTTGGGTTCATTTCTATTTACATTTAAATGCCGTTGCCATAAAAAGGATTTTTGATTTATCATTATCCAATTGTCGCAAGTTTATGCAAAGGACCCCTGTTTCTCGTAAATGCAATATCTGCTCATCTAATCATTGTTACATTGATTTAAAGGCGATTTTGATTCAATTTCTTAGGGAAATTAATCGTGAACATCTGCTTTTAACCTATGTGAGTTTTAATAGGCCACTGTCTCCCTGTGGATACGACCCGCTCTCCTGTGAGTGGTTAATTTCAATTCAATACCTTGATTAGTTAATTTTTTCCACCACTTAGAAATATGACAAATCATCTTATTCGAAAGCGAAAATCGACTTATCAAATGGTGCCGTTGCTGGGTAGGTAACAGGCTTAATTAATTCACAATTATTCATTTATTCATGCTGATTTAAATTGAGGCATATTTAACTTGTTTTATCTGATTTGGTACGAGATACGTATGTTACACATGAGTTGTCGCATCGGCCTCAGCAATGCCGTGGTGGACCTTGTTTCCACCACTTGGAGGGACTGAGCTTCGCATTTTGGTGGACCTTGCAGCTACCTCCGAGATAAACAGGATCTTGTGGGCCTTGACCCCACACGCATAGAGACGCACGGAGGACCATCTAGGAGTCTTCCTCTTAGAATTTTGATTTCGCATTTTAGAATAGAACTTTAGGTTTAGTTTAGTTGCTTGTTTTCTCGCCCTTGTGCACTAGGGCCAGTTTTAGAGGTTTATTCATTGATTTTGTTTTAGGCCTATGTTGGGTAATTTTTGTAAGTTTATTCCCTCTTTCTTTAGATTTAGATTTTTACTTTCTTGTGTGGATTGATTTTATTTTTTTTGTTGATTGTGCATAAGTAGCTAAAAACAAAAATAAAAAAAAACATGAGCTGCCTGCTAGAAGTTGCCTACCCTTAGGACGAACCATTCAAGTGTGTATGAGCAGCCTCTAAATTTATTTCTCTACATTGCGTGCATTTTCGCATCATTGATTGCTGGAAGCAAGGTACGCATTTACTTTGCATCCATATTTTAATTACGCATTTGATTTGGACTTAATTCTAAGACCACAAGTTGTCTTGAAACGACTTAATAAGTGGTCACATTTTCTGAAAAAAAGACTAATTAAAGGAGGAACATATAAAACTCAAGGAGTAGATTTAAGACATTATACTGCGGTTCAAAAATTCAAACTTTTACGGTGAATGCACACGTGCATGATTTGCACTAAAGCACACAATTAGTCACTCCTAGGTTTTGAGCTACTAGGAAAGAACTCTCCTACCATTGGATACTAAAGCGCTTAAAACTTAAGTTCAAAAGCTTTGTATCTCCAAGGAGGGGGATACCCTGTCACGGATTTTTGAGAGTAGTTAAGAAGCACCGTGAAAGCACAGCTTCAAAGGAAGGCTTAGGCCTACTTGCAACCCTCGATCTTCCATCCTTGGAGTACTTTACTAGTTAAACTTTAGGGCAGAGCACCTAAGTTCCAATTAGGTCTTCATTAAGGCATTTCGTAGGTCAACAATAGGCACGTAATTGATTGGGCAATTTGTATTGTCACCTACAACTGGACTAAAATCTCAAATGTCTTAATTGATTAAAGACATAAAAGTCTTTTTGAATTGTGTTTGTGGTGTATGCTTGGTAGGCGATCTCTGAGGACACAACTTGTGTTTAATTCAGAACCTGAAAGAATCATTAGGAGAGCCAACCAAGAGAGAAGAGAGATGGCTGAGGAAGGAGAAAATAGAATTGTGGAGAACTAACGATCTCTGAGAGATTATTTTATCCCTACCAACCAACCTGGCTATACACTGAGAAGACCTGAGGGGAATAATCCATATGAAATCAAGAGTAATACCATATCTTTGTTGCCCTCATTCTATGGTACTTCTAGGGAGGACCCCTACAGGTATCTGGAGGAATTCACCGAGATCTGTTCCATGGTGAGATTGCAGGGTGTTACTGATAACGCCCAAATGCGAACCCTTTTTCCTTTCTCCCTCAAGGATAAGGCGAAGCATTAGTATCACACTCTAGATGGTAGAGTGGATACTTGGGATAACTTGAAGGGAGAGTTTTTGAGAAAATACTTCCCCATAAGCAAGACTAATCATTATAGGAGGGAAATCATAGGTTTTGCTCAACAAGATGGAGAACAATTTCATGATGCATGGGAGCACTTCAAAGATTTGTTATGCTTATGTTCCCATTATCAAGTGCCAAGATGACAACTTCTAGAAAGGTTCTACACTAGATTAAATGACAAGCACATGCAAACAGTGGATGGAGCCTGTGCAGGAACCTTTCTTACAAAAACTGAAGATAAAGCTTGGGATCTTTTTGAGACCTTGAGTGAAAATTCTATCCATCTAAATTCTGCCTATTTGGATAGAAAACCCACTCTTATGCAACGAAAAATTGAGGCAAATGAGGTTAGGGATACCCAGAATTTGGCCTTCCAAATTCAATTGTTAAACCAAAACATGGAAAGGTTTACGACAAACCCTAGCCAACTCACGCTAAATGCCTTTTCTTCCCAAGCTTCTGAATGCTCCATTTGCAAAGGCAATACGCACGCTACTGTGGATTGTCATTTGGCCTCCCAATTCCCTGACCTTGTATAGGCAGACCTGAATGCTGCCCTAGGGTTCCAACCCAGACCTCGTAATGACCCTTTTTCCAACACTTATAACGAGGGATGGAGGAAACACCCCAATTTTTCATGGAGACAGGGGAATGTCTCTAATTCAGGGAATTATAGACCCCAACCCTTTCAGACTCAACAGTATAATCAACCTCCTATGCCCTCTCAACCATCCAAGACTTCTGAGATAGATGAGCTTAAAGCCATGCTGAAAGCCATGCAGGAGAATTAAAGCATGATCATCCAATCTCATGACAAGGCAATCAATGAGATAAAATCACAAATTAGATACCTTGTCGAGGCCATGAGTAAAAGAGACTGGGAAGCTTCCCGGTTCATCTGAGGAGAACCCTAAAGGGAAAGGGATTATCTTTAGGGAGCAAGCTCAGGCGGTGACTATTCTGAGGAGTGGGAAAGAAATTTCCAAACCTAATACTCAAATAGTCCCACCTTCTGAAAACCCATCCACCTCGACTTTCGCCCCCACTGGAGAAGAGCTGCTCAACTCTTCTCCGATTGAAATCACCTCACAGGAAGAGGTCTCTATTCCCCCACTTACCCGACATGACAACCCTTCCATCCAGAGATCGAGAGTGCCCTTTCCAGAGCACTTATCTGACTCTGGGCAGACTTCTGCTGGCTCATTTGGAGCCAAAGATAGGACGGACGAAATCATGGAGACTTTCAAAGAAGTACAAATTAACCTGCTTTTGCTTGAAGCTATCAAGTAGATTCCGTCCTATGCCCGCTTTCTCAAGGACCTGTGCACGAAAAAGCGGTAATCGAGGAAATAGGACCAATCAAAAGTTGTCCTGCCTGATTCTGTTAGCTCAATTATACAACACGGAACACCCCCAAAACTTAACGACCCAGGAGCCCCATACATCTCAGTGGTCGTTGGAGACCTACATATAGACGAGGCTCTGCTTGATCTAGGTGCGGGGGTAAACATCCTTTCGAGCTATGTGAATAAACAACTTGGAGGAGGCAATCTGAAGCCTTCCCCTGTAATCCTCTAAGTTGCAGACCGTTCTTTGAAGACACCACGGGACTTGCTGGAAGATGTCCTCATGAGAGTGGAGGATTTATTCTTCCCCGTTGACTTTCTAGTACTGGACACTGACCCTACCAACAAACCAACTAAGCCATCAATCATCTTGAGCCACCCTTTTCTTGCAACTTCTAATGCTTCAATTAACTATCACACTGGGGCGTTAAAAATGGGCTTTGGGAACAGGAAAATTCGACTGAATGTATTTGATGCTTATATACAAGCTGGATTTGAGGATTGTTCCCAAGTTGAGGTAGTAGATGATCTGATTGAAGAGACAACTACAATTTTATGTGATGACCCCCTTCAGCATGTCATGCTTAATGAGCATCCCATCTCTTGGAGGAATGTGAAGGGGATGTGCTAGAACTTGAGGAATTGCTTGGAGTTTCTATCGAGTCTCTCTCCCTATCATGTCTGCCTAAAGTAGATCTGCTACCTGAGATGGGGACTTCTATTTTGAAACCCTCAACCATCCAAGCCCCCGACCTTGAACTAAAACCCCTCCCAGCCTCTCTCAAGTATGTATTCCTTGGGCCAAATGATATGCTCCCTGTAATCATCTCATCTGCACTATCTGAAGTGCAAAAGGGAGCCTTGCTAGACTATTTATCAAGGCACAAGGAAGCCATAGCTTGGACGATTGCTGATATTAAGGGTAGACTCTACGCTCTGCATACATCATATTTATACTGATGATTCCATCAAACCCTTTCGAGACATGCAGAGACATCTTAACCCCAACATGAGGGAGGTGGTTAAAAAGGAAATTCTGAAGTGGTTGGACAATGAGATCATTTATCCCATCGCAGATAGCAAATGGGTCAGTCCAATCCATGTGGTGCCAAGGAAGGCAGACTTCATGGTAGAAACAAATGACCAGGGTGAACAAGTGGTGACCAGACCCTCAACTGGTTGGAGGGTCTGCATTGACTACCGCAAACTGAACACCGCTACCCAGAATGATCACTTTTCCTTGCCTTTTATTGATCAGATCCTAGAGAGATTGGCAGGGAACAAGTATTTATGCTTTTAGATGGATATTCTGGGTACAACCAGGTTGCAGTCTTCCCTGATGACCAGGATAAGACAACTTTCACTAGTCCTTACAGCACTTTTCCATTCAGGCGTATGCTGTTTGGATTATATAATGCACCAACAACTTTCCAGCGATGTATGATGTCCATTTTCTCGGACATGATGACGAGTGCGTCGAGGTTTTTATGGATGACTTCTTCATTTATGGCTTGTCTTTCGACTAGTATCTCCTACACTTAGAGAATGTGCTGAAGAGATGTAAGGAGACTGGTTTAGTCCTCAGCTGGGAGAAAAGCAACTTCATGGTACAGAAAAGCATTGTACTTGGGCATGTGTCTAAAAGAAGCTTGGAAGTAGATAAGGCTAAAGTTGATTCTATTTCCAAACTCCCATTGCCCACGAATGTCAAACAGGTTAGATCATTTCTGGGGCATGCATTAAGAATTTCAGCAAAATATCTAAGCCACTTTGCGACTTATTGGCGAAGGAATCTTTCTTCGATTTTGATTCAAAATGTGTCGAGGCTTTTCATATGCTAAAGGAGGTCTTGATCTCTGCGCCTATTCTCCGAGCTCCTGATTGGACACTCCTATTTGAGCTGATATGTGATGCTTCGAATTATGCAATGGGAGCCGTTCTTGGACAGAGGATTAAAGGAAGACCACATGTGCTGCATTATGCTAGCAAGGCTTTAACTGAACCACAGCAAAACTACATAGTCATTGAAAAGGAATTACTTGCTGTAATTTTTGCCTTGGAGAAGTTTAGGTCTTATATTCTTGGATCCAAGGTGGTCATTTTTACTAATCATGCGACAGTGAAACATCTCATTAGCAAGAAAAACTCCAACCCATGTTTAATTAGATGGATTCTACTCTTTTAAGAGTTTGACTTGGAAATTCGTGAAAAGAAAGGAATGGAAAATGTAGTGGCTGACCACCTGTCTCGCCTTCCCCTTGGTGACTCTCAATTTGGAGATATCCGCAAGATATTTCTCAATGAAACCCTTATGGCAGTAACACCGACTTCACCATAGTATGCGGATACAGTTAATTACTTGGTCACTGGAGAAACCCCTGGCTCTTGGGATGTGCAAAAACGGAAACGATTCACTTCCCAAGCTAGATTCTTTCATTGGGAATAACCAGAATTATTTCATATTAGACAAGACCAAGTTTGGAGACGATGTGTGCCTGAAGAAGAGCAACAGAGTGTGTTGAGATTTTGCCATGAGCTTCACTGTGGAGGACACTTTGGTGCTAAGAAAACAACTTTTAAGGTTCTCCAGTCCGATTTTTGGTAGCCTTCTTTATTTAAGAATTCCCATTACTTTGTTAAGGCCTGTCTTAGATGCCAACAGACTGGAACGATTGGGAAGCGGAATGAGATGCCCCAACACCCTATCCAACCTGTGGAAATTTATGTTTGGGGGATAGACTTCCTGGGTCCCTTCCCTTCGTCCCATGGATTCGAATATATCTTGGTAGCAGTGGATTACATCTCCAAGTGGATAGAGGCCATTTCTACGCGCACAAATGACCACTCTGTGGTTTTAAAATTTGTGAAAGCTAATATCATATCTCGCTTTGACTGTCCCAAGACGATTATGAGTGATGGGGGACCTCATTTTCGGAATCACCACTTCAATCGACTACTCAGAAGCCTGGGAGTAACTCACAAGATTGCTACCCCTTATCATCCTCAGACAAGTGGCTAGGTTGAAGTGTCAAATAGGGAGCTCAAGAACATTTTAGAAAAGACTGTTAGGCCAGATAGGAAGGACTGGTCCCAAAAGCTCGATGACGCTTTATGGGCTTATCGAACGGCCTACAAAACCCCTTTGGGTATGTCTCCCTTTCGGATTGTGTACGGGAAAGCATGCCACTAACCCGTTGAACTTCAACATAGGACACTCTGGGCTATCCGAAGTGTTAACATGGATTTAGAGCAAGCAGGTAAGGCACATTTACTGGAGTTGACTGAGCTTGAGGAGCTGAGGAATGACGCTTATGATACCTCCCAAGCTTATAAAGAGAGAACTAAGGTCTTGCATGATAAATATATCCTTAGAAAGCCCTTTGAGTCCAACCAACAAGTCTGGCTTTTCAATTCTAGACTTAAGTTGTTTTTAGGAAAGTTGAAATCACGTTGGGATGGGCCTTATATTATCACCAAAGTATTTCTACATGAGGCAGTGGAAATCAAGAGCCCTTCTTCAGCACCACCCTTTACCGTCAACGGCCAACAATTAAAACCTTACGTTACTTTGGATGGCCATCTAGTTGACAAGGTCACTCTCAAGGAACCTTAGTTCGTTTCTTTCCCACCTCAGGTGACATCTTCCCTTGACCATTTTATTTTCAATGAGGACATTGCTTGAACTAGGCATGGGGGGATAGGACCTGAGACATATGTACATAGCATTTATACACAGTGCATTCATGCATTTAGTTAAAATATTCTGCATTGCATACATTTGCGTTGTTAAAAAAAAAAAAATTATTCTCTTAGTTCTGGCTTAGAAGAAGAATGAAAATACAAGTTGATTAGAAGAGTTCTTGCCACAAGAGAGGTAGAGTATATACTCACCTTGAGGATGCGATGATAACATGTCACCTCCTCAACGCTTGTCTCTTAGGATATCCATCCTACTGGAGGCATGTAAGTTCATTGTGCGGTTCAGGTACCATGAGCGGCTCTATCTCGAAGTGTCGATTGCCACAGGCCTGAATTCGTTTTAGAAATCCATGGGCAATATTATCTCGAAGTGTTGATTGCCAGGAGTTCTTGGGGTCGTTATGGGCGGTGCTATCTCGAAGCATCGAAAGCCAGGCACCCTTCGAGGTACGGTGATGAGGACAATGAATCCGACACAGATCGTGTTGATAGCTGATCCAAGGTTAAACTTAGAGGAATAAAAAAAAAAAATATATATATATATATAATCCCCTTTCTTGGTTGGCAATCATACCAACTTCAAATAAATCAGACCATTACACATTCACGGATGCTTTAATCGCTGGGACGAATAAACCCTAGGGTAGAGTTAGAAATCAGGGAAACCTACACCTGCAACACATCCTTAGCTAACCTAGTTTGTAATTTAGCAACTACTTGGGAACCTTAGGTCTACAGTTCGAACTTAACATGTTTCTAATGGAAGGCTGATTGGGTTGGCTAGTCCACTTGAAGAGATGGATTATTGCTTGAATTTGTTAGGGACTAGCAAAAACTAAGCATAGGGTCATTTGATGAGCACATATTTGTAGGCTAATTAGTTACTTAAATGCCTAGGAATTAGATTAATATTGGCATATAAATAACATACAATAAGATGTAGATAGATTAGTCTAATTATTCATTTATTTGCATATTTCATGCATTGCAGTCATACCTAGAATTCATTTAGAATAGCATGCATTAGAATAGTTAATCTTTTAGGTTGCATTACATGCATTATTTTATTTCACATTTCTTTTAAGAGCTTATAAATAAATAACCCTCATTTAATTATTTATTACATCTTCATGCAGCAGGAGTCGCACCTCTCCGACGAGACTATTTGGCAATGAAGGCGACAGTAAAGAAGAGCAGAGGAAGTGGATCTGAGCGTTCCTCCTCCGTCTGTTTCTCTTCTCCTGAAGCTTTAAAAGAAGAGAGGAAGCCATGAAGCTGGTAGACCATCACCACCGATCCACTACTGCACAGAGAGTCAAGTTCTCTTCCATTCCACCACTGTCGACCTCAACCGCAAGCACGAGTCCACACCACCACAGGCAAGCAGGGTGACAGGCTGCTGCGCCACCATTGGCTTGTGCAAATAACTGTGAGCACCTTAGTGTGCACTACCACCATCACCAACACCAGCAACCACCGACAGAACCACATAGCAGCAACCATCCCCGCTCATTTAAGACGTCTGGGAATGCTCCCAAACGTCTGACCTCCCAACAGCCACCTGTTCATCTTCCTTTTTTTCGTTCTCTATTTCCTTTCCACCGAAAAGAAACCATCATCACCAACAGCTACCTCCTTCCCACGTAGGACACCTGCCACTGCCATCCTTCCACGTGCACCAGTAGCGCACCACGCACAGTCTGCGCACCTGCCCCTTTCACCTACTTGCGTGCCCCCTGCAGCGCGCCATCGTCGCATCATCCAGCACCTCCAGCGCGCACAGCCCCTTGTGTGCAGCAGCTTCCCCGCACGTTTACGCAACCTGCAGCATACGGCCTGTAGCGTGCAGCAGCAACCGCTGCATTCTCCACGCGTGCCTTTCTTCCGCCAGCCAGCAGCAGTAGCACCTGCGGCCGAGCTCAATAGCGCCCGCACGACCTCCGCACTCCCTTGCCGACCCCACCGACCCTTACCTCCAGCCCATGCGTGTAGAGCGCGCGCTACTCCAGTAGCTCCGCTCACGCACAGAGTACGCATCCTCCAACACCTCTAGCAACCACCAAAACCCACCTTCACCATAGCTCCGTCTGACCGGCTCCGACCGCCTCGCGCTTCACCACGACCGCCATCGCGAAGCCTTCGATCTAGAGATCTTCCTCCGTGCTTTGCACCTCCGACCATTCCCTCCTCGCGCACGGACATGGGGAAGAAATCCTCTATTTTTGGGTTCATTTCTATTTACATTTAAATGCCATTGCCACAAAAAAGATTTTTGATTTATCATTATTCAATTGTGGTGAGTTTATGCAAAGGACCACCCTCTTTCTCGAAAATGCAATATCTGCTAATCTAATCATTGTTACATTGATTTAAAGGCGATTTTGATTCAATTTCTTAGGGTAATTAATCGTGAACATCTTCTTTTATCTTGTGTGAGTTTTAATAGGCCACTGTCTCCCTGTGGATACGACCCACTCTCCTGTGAGTGGTTAATTTCAATTCAATACCTTGATTAGTCGATTTTTTCCACCACTTAGAAATACAACGACAAATCAACTTAATCATCTTATTCGAAAGCGAAAACCGACTTATCAAATGGTGCCGTTGCTGGGAAGGCAACAGGCTTAATTAATTCGCAATTATTTATTTATTCATGTTGATTTAAATTGAGACATATTTACCTTATTTTATCTGATTTGGTGCGAGATACGTATATTACACACGAGTTGTTGCATCGACCTCAGCAACGTCGTGGTGGACCTTGTTTCCACCACCACTTGGAGGAGGGACTAAGCTTCGCATTTTGGTGGACCTTGCAGCCACCTCCGAGATGAAATGTTGTATGACAACCTCAATATTGTTGAATGAAAATCCAGTAGATAGGTCCAACCTTGTAGGGGAGTTGGGCAAGGCTGCCCTTCTACCTTTTGTCTTTGGTTGTTGTTGCCTTGGCAGTAGGGTCATACTCTACATGTTCTAAGGGTCTATTATCAGGTTGTGGACTTGGCCAAGATGACGGATTGATGGTACCCTACTTCATTGTGCAAATAACTCAATTATGTTGGTGGAGGCTTCAAAGGATGAGGCAGAAAATGTGGTGACACTCTTACATCTTATAAGAGAGACAGGCAAATGAATTTTCAAAAGTTCATTTGTGTCACTTTTGGCATGAAGGAAGAAGAGTCAAAAGAAATGGCTTATTTGTTCTCCACATCCAAGGGGGAACTAGCTATAAGTTATTTGGGTTTGCCTCCTAAGATACAAGGATTTTACTCCCTTCTAGGTAAGCTAGAGAGGAGGCTGGTGGGGTGGAAATCTAAATTACTTTCCAAAATAGGAAAGCTTGTGTTACTGAAGGAAGTCCTAGCAGCTATCCAAGTATTTTCTATGTCTATTTTCTGGCTTCCATAGGAGGTGGCTTCACAGAGAAAGGCTGTGCATGTAGAAGATTCTTACATAAAGGGGCAAAGGTTACATACAGGTAGAGGAGCTTATTTGGTGGTGTGGAAAGAAGTGTGTAGGCCCTTCAATGAAAGTGGCTCAGGGATTTGTACAGTTTGAAATATGAATGAGGCTCTTCTCATAAAATTGTGTGCTTAAGTCATCGGGAGAAACAACATCTTCATGACTGCTCCATAAACTTTACGGGAAAGACCTAAATTGGGAAAGCAGGTCTTTGCTGACAGGTTGGGTTTCAACTTTTTGGAAGTGCCTTCTCAATGTGTTCCCAACAAAGCAGATTACTTTCTTCTGTTAATCAAGAAGTGTGCAAATTTTTACTTCCAGCAGGATCCCTTGTGTAACATTGGTCCGCTTCAAGAAGTTCCACCCAGTTGTTCACTTTGGCGCAAAATCAAGATGCGAGGCTACAAGAGTATTGGAGTAGCCCACAGGAAGATGGCGGTAGTTAGATGCCTTCCTTTGTTTTGACTATTTCCAATGCCTATGTAGAAGAATTGCTACAAGTACGCCATCACTTGAGGCATTGGACATTGATATAGATGAGGAGGATGAATGGAAATGGTAGGATAGAAGATTTACAGTCAAGAAGGTCCATGAGGGGCTAAGAGATCACATGCTAATACTGCAATGAGTTCATCAGGAATTGCAAGTTGTTGTGGTCAGCAGAAGCTCCTATGAAGGTTTGCTTTTTAGTTGGAAGATGTGTAGAAAGAGGATTGTCACCAAGGAGCAACGACAAAAGTAGGATATGGATGTAGATGTCACATGCCTCTTGTATCGTTGTGGAGCCAAAGACAATCATTTTTTCTTCACTAGTAGCAGTGTTGTAAAAATTGGCCGACTAGGCCCACTACTCGGCCAAGTAGTCGGCTGGACGATAAGGCCGATTACTACATGCAAGCCCATTATCAAGTCCCAACACAACCCAGTTAAAAGTTATAGTTGGAAACTTTTGAACTTCTGTTATTTCTTTCCTTTGAACTTATTGTTTGTAGAAGTTCAACATGGTATATTTTTACGTGTTAAAATCATGAATTGTGTAACTAAATACATCTTATTAATGTAATTTATGAATATATATATTTAAATATTAAAAAAATACTTGACTGAGTAATCCCCGACTACTCTCTCACCCATTGTATACTTCATAGCTAGTGACCCAATCAACTCCTGACTTTTACAACACTGTCTGGTGATATAAGGCTCATCTAGATGGACGACACCAACAATTTCTGGGTTTCTGTTTGAAGGGGGTCCCCTTCCTCTAGCATGCTGCAATACAAATCAAGGAGAAAGATTCTGGTAGGCATCTAACAACATGCCCTATTACACAATATCGTCTTCCAGAGAAAGAATCCTATGCTTCCATCTTGAAAGCTTTTCTTGAGTATTCTGAATTGGCTGGTCAAAGTACTTGGTCTTTAACTTTCCCAGATAAATTAGGGAGCACAGAAAAGAAAAGAGCTTCACTTATGTCAGCCCCCTCCTTGATGTTAATCCTATCCAAATCAAAATTTCTCGAAATAATGCTACTCTTGCTCATGTTCACCATTTTGTCACCTTTATCGGATTGGATTAGATAAATTTGATTGGAATTCCAAGAGTATTGCTTCTGTAAGGAACAAAATGACGACTTGTTATTCAAAAGAAATCCTAACCTCTCTTTTATACTACAGAGACTTGAGAAAATTACATAGTCATCAAAGAAATAACAAAAATAGTAAATACATCCCTAAACTCAACACTCCCCCTCAAGTTGAGGCGTAGATATCTACTAAACCCAACTTGTCACACAGAAAATCAAAATGTTTCTTATTTAGAGCTTTGGTGAATATATCCGCTAGCTGAAGCACAGAGGAGACATAAGGGGTGCTAATCTTCCCTGCAAGGACTACATCACGAACAAAGTGACAATCTACCACAATATACTTGGTCCTCTCATGAAAAATTGGATTAGATGCAATATATGTGACTGACTTGTCACAAAGAAGTGGGATTGGCATAGTATCCTAAATGCCTAAATCATGCAGAAAGATAACCCACATAATCTCACAGGCAGCTTGTGCCATCACTTGATACTCAACCTCTACGCTCGAGCAAGCAACAACACTTTACTTTTTACTTCTCCAAGAGATTAGGTTCCCAATAAGATAAACTGCAAAACCTGAAGTAGAACGCCTATTATCCACAAACCCAACATAATCTACATCAGAATAGGCTAGAATATCCAAACCACTACCATCTCTATAATATAACCCTTAACCTGGTGTCCCCTTGACGTACCTAAGAATAAAGCAAACCTCATGTCAATAACTATATCGTGGAGACTACATATTTTCGTTGACTTTGCTCACTGCAAAACTAATATCAGGCCTCGTGATAGTAAAATAAAGTAAACACCCCACTGTAATACGATATCGAGTGACATCTTCATACAGTGGATCCTTCTCATCAGAAGAATCTGCAGGCAGGGGCTTAATAGGTATACCAGAAGGCTTGGTCCGAAGTAAACCAGCCTCCTCAAGGATCTGCAGCATATACTATCTCTGTGATAAAGAAAGACACAAACCATGTCGTACAGCCTCGATCCCCAGAAAATATCTCAGATCTCCCAAGTCATTGATGACAAAAGTGGATTGTAAGGACTTGGTCTGGGCAATTCCATCCTCGTCATCACTAGTGAGAATCATATCATCTACATTAACAGCCAGAATAACCACTTGAGTATGCTCACCATAGCTAGTCTTCTTGAAGAAGACAGAGTGGTTAGAAGTAGAGCGTTGGAACCTAATCTTTTTAATCACTGAGCTAAGCCTCTCAAACCAAGCATAAGGACTCTACTTTAACCCATAAATTACCTTCCTCAAACGACAAACAAGCTCCCCCTGATTACTGTAACCTGGTGGCTATCTCATGTACACCTACTCAGACAAGTCACCATACAAGAAGGTATTTTTAATGTCAAACTAATATAAAGGCCATCTCTTGACATTAATTGAAATGATAATCCTGACAGAAGTAATGCGAGCCACAAGAGGGAATATCTCAAAGTAGTCTATCCCACAAGTATGGGTAAAGCCTTTGGCAACCAACCTAGCCTTATATCTATCCACTATCCCATCAGCTCTATACTTGATGATATAAACTTATCTGCGATCAACCATTGTCGCATCAGGAGAACATGGTACAAGATCCCATGTCTTCCGTGACTGTAATGCACACATCTCATCCATCATTGCACTCCACCTAGAGTCCAGAGAGGCCTGAACAAAATCTCTAGGAACAACAGTAGTAGTAATAACAAAAGCAAACTGACGAACCCCATCCTCCAGATGGGCAACCCCTGTATACTGTGAAAGAGGATGAAGAGTGCACGATCTACTGGATCTCCTCAAAACTGACTGCTCCTCTATATTTGAACCACTCTCATCTGTCAGTCTAGGACAAGGCTCTGCATCTGGTGAAATGTGTGGTCTCCAGTGGTAAACCTATGTCTCCTCCAAGGCAACCTATATAGAAGTTCCTTCCTTTGAGATATGGAATCTTCTCAAAGAAAGTAACATCTACTATAACAATGCATCTCCTGCGACTTGGGTCATAACACATGTATCCCTTCTATGTCCTGGAATACCCAAGAAAGACACATTTGACTGGTATAGGAGAAAACTTATCATGATTGCCATGCGCCGAACAAAGCAAGTGCACCCGAAAATCCTCAGTGAAAGAGCAAAGGGCTTATCATAGTCTGGATGAATCACCTAAAAGGAGACCTATCCTCTAAGCACAGACAAAGGCACTCGATTAATCTGGTAAGCTACAGTAAGTATAGCATCCCCCAAAATTACTTAGAAACCTTCATATGGACAATCAAAGTCCTAGCAATATCCAGAAGATGTCGAAGCTTGCACTCAACCACACCATTCTATTAAAATGTGTGAGCACAAGATGTCTAGTGAATGATGCCTCTGGAAGAGAAAAGACTCCGAACATCTCGCTGCATAAACTCTAAGGCATTGTCACTACGGAAGACTTTAACTGTACCAATGTACTAAGTCTGAACCCTTGCCAGAAATTGCTAAATAATCTAAGGAATCTCCAAGTGTGTCTTTATCAAGAACACCTAGGTGAGGCGACTGTGATCATCAACAATTACAGTATGATATCGATGTCCTCCTAAAGTAGGAATTCTAGATGGCCCCCAAACATCACAATGCATTAGGGAGAAGGGAACAATACTCACCTCAGCAACCCTCCATGGGTATGTGCTCCTGTGGTGCTTCCCAAGCTGACAATTCTCACACTACAGAGTCAAAGAATACGGGATACATCTGTCTCATCTTCTTGAGTGATGGGTGCCCAATTCTCCTATGCCATAGTCAGGGATCAGTAGCTATGGAAACTGCTCCAGCAAACAACATAGGTGTGTAAGTAATAGACACCATCTCGCTCTATACCCCTACTTATAATATCTCTCGTCTATAGATCTTGAAAGTAGCAATGACCCTCATCAAACACTACACTACACCCAAGATCCTTGCAAATATGCCTTCCAGACATGTTCATTGGTAATTCTGGAGTGCAATGAGCCTCCTCAAACAACATCTTTGAAGAGGTGTGTACACACCCAACTGCTGTGATTGGTAATGTAGCTCCATTAACCACTTTGACATCCTTGATTCTACATGGAACCTTAGGATCTATGGGTCGCTCCACATCTACAGTAAGGTGAATAGAGGCACCGGAGTCAATTACCCATGTTCCTCCAATCCTCTTCTTCATGTCTTCTCAAACTGCAATCTGAACTTGATCTTTCTTATGGACCAACCACATCTTTGCACGAGAGAAGGCTCATCGTGCTTGAGAGGAATATCTTCATCATCAAAGGTGAAAGAAGGCTCACCACCACATATATGACACGTGAAATCAACTTCATCACGCAAGAGACATCACCATAGGCCACCCATAAGCCCCCTGTAGATTTGCCGGCAAGCACAACAGACTCAACAAGGACTTGGGCAGCGGCCAGCAACCCCGAAGAGGTCTGGGCAGCGATCTGGGAAATGGTGAGCAGTCCGATGGGGTTCTAGGCAGCGGCCAGCAACCTTTGATCACCGGTGATGGCGCCAAGAGACCGCTCTCCGGCATCGTTGCTACTGCCATGTTCCATCGGCTTTTGGATGATCAAATCACCTTTATGTTGTTGATTTGATCGTCTTTTAGGTGAGTATTTGGTGGGATATTGGAGCACCAACTTAAGACTACTGCTCTGATACCATGTAAAGAACACAATGACGGCTTATTATTTAAAAGAAACCCTAGCCTCTCTTTTATACTAGAAAGACTCAGGAAAATTACATAGTCATCCAAGAAATAACATAAATAGCAAATACATCCCTAGGCTCGACACTTGCAAACTACCTGTTTGCGAATTTAGGGAAAAGTATTTTAAAATTAGCTAAAAGTTATGTTTTATCTCTTTGTATTTTTAGAAATTTAATTTGATTTGATTAGGATTAATGTGATTGAATTTGTTTCTATATTTAGTTAGTAGAATTAGGATTAGAATTGAGACTGCTTGTAATCCCCTCTCTATACAAAGAAAGGTTAAGGTCTTTTCTTTTCAACAATTCTAATTTTAATAAAAATTCCAATTCTAGAATTCTCGTAACACTATTGAATCCTTTTTTTGAGGTACGTTTATAGCTTTTTCATAAACTTGATTTCCTTGTGCAAAAGTGCCAACACACACACACAGAGGCTTGACTGAAAAATTTTCTATTTTCACATGAGAACCTAGGAGCAACATAAGCAATACAATTCTTTTCTTGAATCAAAAAAATCACCAGAAGGCTGTATTTATAAGACACAATATCAGGTGAAACCCCAAAAGTACAAGTGTAGTAGGACTAAGGATCCATTTACCTAAAGCTTAAGCATTTTAACGACAAATTTTCCTTAGAGACAAAATGTCAGACAATAGTGACAAAATGAAGGAGTTTGTAAATGGAATCCTGATGTAATGGTTAAAATTACCTGTCTAAATGTTATGGACCCTTGCTTCTCAACATCGAGGTAATGAAATATCTGTAAAGCAATGTAGAGAGATGAAGCTCAGTACAGAAACATTTGCAAAGTATCTGCCAACATTAGTTTCTGGGTTGCCCTGATTTACAGTGAAAAAGCTAGAAGACAAGAAAGTGGGTTCTAGTTATTATTTTTTAGTTAATCATATTAGGCGAGATAGTGAATTATTATAGATTCGCTTTGAAGTTGGCTGTAAGATATATCAAGGATAAAGCCTTTTGAGAAATAAAAATGTAAGGTAAAGGTGTCTGCAAAAGTGCTCCTTGCAATTCATTGAATCAACCAAGTTCTTCAACTTCTTGAAAGCTTAACCTTCTTAATGCTAAAGTGATTATTTCATTCACTCTGTGGAAAAAAGAGCAAGAAATTGAAATAATCTAACTTGGCTAGAATAAGTAATTGTCATCAGCACTTTCTGGAGACACTTTTGGCTCAAGCAAAGAATCAGAAATTGGTGACCTCCAAGAAAATGTGTAGATTCTGTACATATAACTTGTTTTAGCCAAGATCTTGTATTATTTGGCAGTTGATGCAAGATATTAAGGTCACATGCAAATGCACCAATCTTATCCCAGAAGAATGCATACATAAAGTTGAACTAATTCAAACTGCCAGGAAAATAAATTTATACTAGGGAACATGATGGTGTTATAATAATTCAAAGAGACTTTTTCAAAAACAAAAAAGTCAGAGAGACTGAAAAGAATGATGCATCATATAACATAGAAAACTAACCTTCTCAAAAGGTTGATTGGATCCAAGAACCGGACAAGCTGAGAACTCATGAACTCTGACCCTTCCACTGCAGAAAGCATGCCGAATGAAATGTTTGCATAAAACAGGAATGTCAACACTCAATTATGAAGGAAGAAGTCATGCAAAACTAGTAATTGCCACCACTGGTCTTTTGTACAGGAGGATGGCTTCTAAACGCCAATTTCAACACCATTTCGATGACTTTGGAAATGCGAATTTCAGAGGAATGACAGAGACATGTGGAGGAAATATCAGAATTTTGACATTGAATTTCAATGACTTCAATATCCCAAAAAATAAGTAGTTCAAAGACACATTGAAGGCATGCCAAGGAAATCTTGAAATTATGTTAGAATGATTATAATTGTATTGAATTCATATAATCGTGCTACAATACTTGATAATTATTTAAACACTAATCCTGTTAGCTTAAAGATTAAGATCTAGCAATCTAACTCTATAAAACATATTGACATATTAATTGTTAGGAAATAAATAAATTAGGATTATTTGATTTAGAATTTACTATTTTTAGTATTTGATTAGTTTCCATGTATACCCTTTACCTCTCTATATAAAGAGGGTTAGGGTCTCTCTTTATGAAATAACAGAATCATTTTCCCAAAACTCCACATTAATCACAAGATTAAGTGAATTTAACATAAAACCATGAATCTGTAAATGTAATCTACCAGACCATAATAGAATCAATCAATCTAAAATTTGTAGCTTAAATCTAGCTTAGAAAACAATCTATTTGGCTTTGGAGAAGCTAGAATACTTCAAAGATCTGACAAATGGGAGAAAAAATCCTTGCAATAGCTCTTCTCACTCCAACGAAGACGCAACAATGGTAATGGATAGAAATAGGCTATTGTCCCACCCATGTCGACCTTAAAAATATGGAAAGGATGTAAAAATAGAACATGGCAAGTGGACTTTGTCAAAATTGTTGATACGTTGTCAAAATTTAGCAAAATATTGCTCACACTATTGCATTTTGGCACTACACATGTGTCGATGGTGGATGTTGTACTTACCAACGTCACCCAAACATAGAGTGATTCAGTTGACACAGATGTGCACTTGGAGTGGGGGTGTGGTGTCCCTATTTGGGAGGGCTCTTCCCCATAAGGCCCCACTGCTGGGGCATAAGAAAAAATCCATTTTGCTGGCATGTCATTGGCATGCAGAACACTGAACTAGAAGAGGTTGGTAGGGATCTAAGTACACCAAAGTTGCATACTGAATTAGAAAATTTGTTTAACACCGTCATCGATGGGAACAAGGATGATCATATGAGGCCAATCAAAAAGCAACTTATAACATTAAGACAAAATTACAAACAAGCCCACATCCCTCTAAATGTCAAAGCCTCCATAAAAAATCATCAATGGAAGGCCTTCCCCTTAAAAGATAATCTTTAAAGGTAGCCTAAATAGCGGACGTATGTGTAAGTAAATCAAGTACCATATTCCATGTAGGTTGATAACAAAGACACCATTATGCAAGCCCTCCTTGGCAATGTGAAGAAGGAAATGAACATATTATTGCTGGAGTATGTCTTCTAATAAAGAAAATCAAACCAAGAAGAAATAGGAACGGGAAAACATAAAAGGAAAATGCAAAATAGGAAATAAGCAAAAAAGATGATAAATTAATTAAGATCTCTAATCTTGGACTCTTAACACATCCTCAAGCTAGGACATATATATTCATTATACCTAGTTTGGATAGAATAACAGCAAAATGAGAGCATGGGAGAGCTTTGATCAAGATATCTACCAACCAGTTCTCTATTGTCAAATGAGAAGTGGAAATCTATCTTTGAAGAAATGCATACCTAGTGAAGTGGCAATCCACCTCTATGCTCTTTGTTGACTCATGGAAGGCAAGATTGCTTACAAGAAAAGTTCTCATCTTATCATTACAATACACAGAACTAGGTCTTTCAACATGAATGTCAAATCTCAAAGTAAGGATTCCACCAATAGAAGTAGATGAGCAGTGAGCCATTGCCCTATATTCTAACTCAACACTAAATCTAGGAACTATGTTTGCTTTTTGCTTCTATATGTAACTATTCCCAATAGGTGCAAAACCTAGTAAAAGATATCCTTTCTTCATGAGTACTTGCATAACCAATAGTTAAAAACCCAACAACTATGAAGTTTCCCATTATTACAAAATTACAAGACCATTTCTAGGAGAAGACTTAAAATTTCCCATAATCGAGCACGCACCTTCCCAACAGATATGTTGTGGTTTGTCCATAACTAACTTAATCCGACCAATAGAGAGGTTTCCAAGGCTGCACATATGATATGGACAGAGCTATGATTAGGCATTTATTATTCAGTGATTGTGGCTAGAACATAATGGGATTATCTTCAAAGGGGAGAGAGCTAGTATAGAAGAGGTGTTGTACCATTTTTCAATTTTATGATTAGTGTGACTAGCTTTTTCATCAAATTAATACAGGAAATTAACAACCCTTGTTAGCTCCCCTTCCCCCCTTCGTTTCAAAAAAATAGAGAGGTTTCCTGATGAATATTTGATATCAACAGGTTTCATGAAACGAAGGTCTCTAGGATCATCCAAATGGACCCTAGGATCCATAGGAATGTAAGCAGTCTCACACAACTAGCATATCTACTTCTTAAAGAAGATCAAGGGCACACCTCCTTTGCGAGAAGACTACTACATAAATAGTCTGGGAAACTTCTAATGAATGAAGTAATTGGGTTGCCTAGATCTTTTCAGACAAATTGCGATTAAATAAACACCTTAACATCTGCTATTTCCAGTTTTTGCTTAAGACCACAAATGAATTTCTGCATTGATAGCAAATTGGACATGAGAGGGCTGGAGTTAGCAGCCGGAAAGCATTGGGATCAGTGTGGTGTGTGATAAGGGGGAGGGTAGGTCCCAAAATATGGAAGCCCTCAAGGTTACAAGACTGTGATACCATGTGATGAAGAAGCATGAATATTATTGGATGGTGTATCTCTTCTCTGGACAATTACCAACCTCCGGTAATCATCCTTTTCTTTATCAAAAAAAAACTGAATGGTGTATTGATAATATCTGAATTTATATTCTTATCATGCTTTATCTAAGGTTAGTTTCTTGGTAAAAGCATTCATTTAGGTTGTAAATATTACATTTTGGGCATACACGCATTATTAGGGTTTGTATATATTTTGTGAATAAGTTTGTCGAATTATGTTCTTTTTTGTATAATGTAGGTATTAGGAGTGATTGAATAAGATGAGGAGTTGAAGGATTATTTATTGGAGGAGAAGCACCCACTTGAAGCTAAACAAATGAAGAATAAAGGAAGCTCAAGACAAGGCTTCAAAGAAATAAAAGACAAGAAAGGAGAAATAAAGACAAGGACGACACTTAACAATCTCACAACCCTCCCTACACCTTCAACCTAAGACAATCCACTCCCAAAATAGCCTTGTCCTAAACCTATTTTAGCCAACCTATTCCACCATAGATCTTTCATCCAATAGCCACCTAAAGCCTTCCTATTTTTGGTAAAACAAAACCCATTTCATCTCTACCATCTATACATCAACCAAGGACCTTCACCCATTTCCTATTTTTAGCAAACCCTTGCTTCATTTCACACCCTTGGATCCCCATCCTATAGCCTAGTTCAAACCTAAAAACTAAACATATCATAAACCTCCATCTAATCCTATGGCCCATAGTGATTTGCACAATCTATAAAAAGGGCCTACCTCCTACCATCTCCATCATCTATTCTTTCACCTCCCCACCTCCATTCTCCTCTCACCAACACTTCCTCTATAGCCTCTCACCACCATTCCTCCATTAGAATAGGATCCCATCACCTTCTTCCTTTAGGTTTCCATTAGTCTTTCCCTACCTCACCTCCTTAGCCGTCCACCCCTGTTCTTCATTCCTCCACACCAAGTGCCCCCTCACCATCTTCTCTCTAGCACTCTCCTCAAGCTTCCTCCGGACGGCAATGGCTTCTTGTGGACCATTGCTCAACCATTTCCTCTTCTTCCTTCGTCTTATTTATTTTTTAAGTTTTCCTTATGTGATAGATAGTAATGATTATCAATGAAAATGTTTAGCATCTGTTTAATGATTCATTGCTCTTCACTGATTGCCGTATCTAGCCTCTCACTTCCCTTCTAACTACATAAACTACCAAAAATAATAATAATAATATAGATCTAAAAAGACAAAAAGAAATAAGTGAATAGGCCTGTGCGAATAAACTCACTATTTTTGCCTCCTTATGTTCAACCCAGACCACACCTTGTAGTTCAGCATATGTTGTTGATAGCTAGAAATCCGCACTATGACGATTTCCTTAACTTTTAATAATGGGTTTTTATGCCAGCCATGTATGCCCCCTAAATATAGAGAGGCACACAAAGATGAAAGTAAATTAACGACTGTCACAACTGCAAACAAGCACTATTTCAGATGTCCTCTCTTGCCACATCCACCTACACATCCTGCAGAAATTCATTCAGCCATACATGGCCATTACAGTTCAATGCTCTGCCCTAAACTGAGCATCAGAAATGGAACAGTCAACTTGCTGATGTGTTTTCTGAGTTGCAACCAATACAGTCACTGTTAGCTTATAACCATTAAAAAACTTTGGGATTGGACACTGAAGTAGAAAGTTAAATTAGCTCGGTATCCTGGGAAAGGCAGATAATTTGAAAAATCAACCAAGCGCAGGTTTTTTGACAATGCTATGAGAGACAGAGCCCCATGCAATGTGTCATCATGGCATTTACGTTGACCAAGCAAATGTCTGCTTTCTAAGAAATGTAAAAGATTGATCTATCTAGTTCTAATCTCCGTACAAATTATTTATTAGAATTTTAGAGAAAACCAATAAGATTGGTCTTAATCCAAAGAGACTTACAATGACAGCATGTAGAACACAAAAAAAAATTGAAGTACAATGATTCAAACTGTCTTATTTTGACTAAAATAGGCAAGCACCTGAGAAATATGATGACAAAGGTCCAAGTCCTAAATTTCAGAAAGAAGGGAAAAAAACACCTGCTTTTCATAGGTAAGTTTGGCAGAGTGTTTTCTCCAAAATAGAAACTTTCTAGGAATAATGCCTCCCCTTGCCATGGCAAAGCATTTCAAAGAATATTGCAAAGTTCTGCAACAGTGAACAGGACCTCTTAAAGTTGTTTTTTTTTTTAATTTTGGGAAAGGATAATAGATAGCCACCCAGATTCATTTAACAAAACGTCCATAGTTACCTTTATTATCAAAGAAGCCAGGAAAACAACTCAACAAAACAATAAAACCAAAGGGCCCAGTGTCCACTCAACAAACAGGCTGCTAAATGTTCCCACAGTTAGTAATAGTAAAGACGAAAGGCCTTCTGCCTTCATCTGCTTTTCAATCAGCAAAGGACGGCGTGTATGATTTGGGATGCGAAGTGGTGAATATTTTGATGAAATCAATAAAATATTAGGTTGAACACAAAGACCTAATCAATAAAAAGTATATGCAGTTAAAAAAGTTATAATTACCTGGAATCAGGATTCATGGCAAGAAATGTATCCAAAAATTCAACAGCTTCGAGTGTCCCAATGTTGAATGACTGCAGAAACATCAGATAAGAGATTCTTTTCAGTTTCTCCATGACTAATGTCATGCAATATTAATGAGATAAATCAAAGCTTGATATTGGTGCAGAAATCAAAATGCCTTTAGCATCATCAGTTAAAAAATAAATGCCTCAAAGTAAAAGAAAACCATTGAACCTAAGTAATTATAGAAGCCAATGTGTCAGGAGTAATTATAGAGCCCAAGTAATTATAAATGCTTGGTGACGACCCCTGTGGGGTCTGCTGGCAGTGGCTCTCCACTGGTCAGGCCCACCATCGTCCCTGCTGACCTAATCAAATTCTGCTCCGCCTGACCGCTTCCTAGCCCAGCAACGGTGATTAGGGCAGCACCACCTGGAGCCCAGTGGTGATCTAAGCTACATCGCCACATCTACTCCCACAGACAAATCTATTTTGTGCTGATTTGGAGTGATTTGGATCACCCAGGCAGACCCGATCTGATGGCTGCTACTGTCTTCCCTCTCCCCTCGGCTACGTTGATGTTTATTTTTCCATGTTCTATCTGATCTGTTGTCTCAAATTCCACAAACCAGGTCTCTATGACTGAACACAAGGATGTTCTCAGTGACACGTTGGGGAAGATGTCTACAACGAGCACTACCTCTACCATGCAAAGGGCCTCCATAAAGTTGGATGGCACCAACGTCTTACCATGGTCCACTTCCTTTGCTCACTTCATAGGATCCCATAGGAAAAAGTATATTCTCCTCAAGGATGAACTTGCTGAATTGAAGATAAAGACAAAACTGATGACTGGGAAGCTAATAATGGTTGGGTAGCCACATGCATGTTAAACAGTATCAAGGAATTTATTGCCAAGCAGGTCATGTCATATTCCTCTGCTAAGAAGATGTGGAATGTTTTGCACGAGATTCATTCCCACAAAGCAACATAGCCCGTCTGTAACGGGTCATCAAAGACATTCACAATTTTAAAAAGGGGTCCATGTCTTTTGTTGAATGTTATGGTTTGTCGAATAACTTATGGGATAAACAAGATACCTATCAGCCTCTCTCCTCAAATGTCTCTATCATGGAAAAACAGGGAGAAGCTAACCACTCTGTCTAATTCCTCGCAACACTTGGCCCAAGTATAGTGGTGTCAAGGACCAATTGATAACCCTTGAGGACATTCCTACTCCAACCCATATTTATGCTCGACTTTCCAAACTTAATATGCCTGAGCCTACGTCGCCTTCCGAAACCTTTGCTATGGCCTCTATTGGTAGCTGAGGTCGTGGAGGATTTTCTGGCATGGGGAGAGCACGCCCTCCAAGAGCCAACTCTAGAGGAGGATGTGGATGACGACCATTAGCCTATTCTGTGATTAGCTATCGCACAAATCATATTGTTGACCAATGCTGGATCAAGTGTGGCTATCCACAAGATCATCCTCTAAGAGCCAACCAAGTTTTCTCTAGTTTCGAAAATCCAATCCCTCATGTAGATACTCCACATGTTACTATTTCTAAGAAGGAATATGTTCAGTAGCTCTAAAACTCCCAATCCACCTCATTTGGGGACTCAGTTGTAGTACCTGCAGGTACTCATGCCCTATGAACTAAATCCCATGTCCCTGAACGGATTACAGACTTGGGTGCTTCTTCTGATATCACTGGCAATGCCTTTTTATTTCCGCACTTACAATCTCTTTCAAATCCCTTCAATGTGAGAGTTGCAAATAGATCGCTTTCTCCTATTACTGGTCTAGGAAATATCTCTCTTACCATATTGTCTTACATGCTCCTAAATTTTCCTTGACTCTGTTACCTATTAACTAGATTACAAAGGATTTAGGCTATTGAGCAATTTTTTATGACTACTTTTTTCTCCTATAGGATCTGGGAATGATGAGACAAATTAGTAGAGGATTTGAACGTGATGACCTTAACTATCTCAGTTTTCCTACCCAACACCTGTCAGCCTTCGTTGCTCTTACTACTATAGCTCTTTAGTGGCATCTCCAATTGGGTCATCGAAGTATCTCTATTCTTCAATGTTAATTTCCTAAACTTGGAGCTTCCTGAGTCTTTTGAGTGTGACCTTTGTCAACTTGGCAAACACCATAGGCTGCCTTTTAAGACTAGACAACATAAGAGAGAAGCTTCTCTTTTTGCTCTTATCCATGTTGATTTATGAGGGCCTTGTCAAGTTAAAAGTCTAAGGGGTTTCCGATATTTTCTTGTTTTAGTTTATGATTGTACCAAAGTCACTTGGATCTATACGATAATAGAAAAGTCTAAAACTCCGATACTTATCAAAAAAAAATTCATGGAAATAAAGACAATTTTCTACTTCTATATGTGTGTTTCAGAGTGACAATGGCCTTGAATTTGTGAATCATGATTTGTCATCTTTCTTTGCTTCCTTTGGGGTTATACATCAAACGACCTTTCTTAACACTTATTGGCAAAAGGAAATTGCATCATCTACTTGATATTGCTCGTACCTTGATGTTCTAGATGAATGTCCCTTCTCACTATTGGGATGATGTTGTCCTTACTACAGTCTTACAAATCAAGTTTCTTCCTTTATGCCTGGTGGGAAACCCCCCTACTCTTAGTTATTTCCTGAGTGTCTTTTTTCCCTGCTTCCAAGAGTCTTTGGATGTATTTACTTTGTCCATCTCTTCAAGATGGGCAAGTTGGTTCCTTGTACATGAAATGCATTTTTCTAGGATATTGACTTAGAAAGGATATCGCTACTACAATCCATTAACACATAAGATCTATGTTAGTGTCAATGTTCACTTTTTTGAGGATGTTCCTTATTCCTCTTCTACTACAAAGGGAGTGTAGCTACCTATTACAAAAGATGTACCCCTATCGATCCCATCTAAGTCTCACTTACTCAACAACCTCCACCGCCACCATCACCCCTACCATATGTTTCTCCACCTCCACTCCATCCCTATCAACGTTGACCTCCAAAAAATCCCATGCCTACTATCCCTGTGGAGGAACCACTATCCAATGTTCCTACGCTTATACTTCTACAAATCTGGACTAATCAGGTACCGCCTCCATCCATCATTTCTGATTTAGATATTCCTATTGCTCATAGAAAGGCACCCCAGTCCAGTACTAAGTATCCAATTTCGCATTATATGACTCTTGACAATCTTCCTTCTATTACTCAACATTTTTTTCTCTATTAATAGTTATCAGGTTCCCGAAGCCATATTGACTCACTGAGACCTTACATCATCCATCTTGGAAGGCTGTAATGAAGGAAGAAATGTCTACTTTGCTATCCAAACAAACATGGGACTTGGTTCATCTACTAATAAGCACTAGTTTATCATCATTCTTAGCATCTATTCACATTTGGTTCCTAGGATTTTGTCAATTGCATTACATTATATCATTGCATTTAGCATGCATGTGATTTAGGGTTTAGAGCATACATTAGCATTCTTTTCACATTATCTTATGTAGTTTCCATTTGATTGCAAGGGGTGAATGCCTTGGAAATCAAAAAAACCATGGCAGTATGGAAGGCACTTGGAACAATTGTGAAGACAGAAGCTCCAGTAGTTGTATCCCAACTCAACTCAACTGGATCCAGCTCAAGATAGCTCTACTTAGCTCTACTTAGTAGCCCAGCTAGCTAAGCTACTGGTAGAGCTCACCATCAGCTCTTCATCAGCTCCACTACTCCTCCATGGCACCTCTTCAACCTTGTCGCCAACTCTCCTTCCAAAGCACCCTTTCATTTTGGCACCTAGGAAGCTTTCTACCCACCACCCTAATACGTTCACACTACCACCACTTTAAGTCATCCACACTCTTTCATGGCTGTCCTACCTTGCATTCACACTTGACGCCAACTCTACCTTTCTTGACACCCTTTCGCATGATGCCTATGAAGCTTCCTAAACACCCATCCCATGGCTGTCCAAACACTACCTAACCACCTTCACATTGACGCCAACTCTATGGTGCCTTTTCATGAAGGACGGCCACCAAAAGGTGCCACTCCCATTCACACTTGGTGCCAATCATCCTCCTCCCTTGGATCCTTCAACCACCACCAACAAGCCATCCTAGCCCTTCATCCAAAGGGCACGTCCACCCTCCTCTCCAAACCTATAAAAAGGCCTCCCCTTCCACCATTCCAAACCATCATTGGCAAGCAACAATTCTTCCTATCAAACACCTATAGCCACCATAAATCCAACGGCCAAGAAAGGAAAAGGATAGAAGAAGATTAAGGGAGCAACATATCCGCTCCCTTGGTGCCTTCTTCCTCTTCTCTCTCCTTCCTTGTGTCACGCCAAGGAACAAGCTCTTCACTAAGGAGGACAGCCAGGCAGGAGGAAAGAAGGGTGGAGGACATCCACTCTTGAGAGGAGCCACTCAAGGAACTAAAAGGAAGTCTTCTTCAAGTCTAGGAGCCACCATTCTTGGAGCGAAGGCTGCCTTCGCTACTCCAGAGAATTTTTTGTCTTTTACTTTGTTGCATTTTTTATTCTTCTTAAGCATCCATCTACCTAGGGATTAACTAAGTGGAACCTCTACTTAGTTGAGCTCCCTAGGTACTTTGTAAACATTTCTTCTTAATAACCAAGTGCCTTTCTTCATCCTTGAGTTTTCCATTCCAAGTAGCATTTTCATTAATTTTCGTGCACCACTTCTCTCTTCTAACTACCCTAAGCGCTCTTGCCTAGGGTGAGCTTGGAAGCGAAGACATCTCTTGTCACTTAGAATTTAGTTGATAGGCATAATCTTCTTTAGCATAGTTCTATCTTTGCATTTGTATCCCGATTATTTCCAAATGTAAAAATCCACAAAACAAAAATACAAAAAGAAAGGTGCAGATTAGAGTAGGTGAGAGAAAGAATCAATTACCTAACTAACAAATTAACATTCTTAGACGACCCTAGATACCACCACTATCTAGGAATATAAATGTAAAAGCTAATCGATTTTGCACGTTGCAACAACATTAAAACCCGCATTTATAAATCCGCGCAAATCTTGCATCACCTACCCCCAAGAGCTACTATTGTAGGGAGTAGGTGGGTGTTTACCTTGGAGCATCTCCTTAATGGTTCTATTGAGCAATATAAGGCTCACTCAGTGGCCAAAGGATATACCCAGATGTATGGCATTGATTATTTTGAGACCTCCCTTATAGCTCAACTAAAATCGATTCGAATTCTTCTTTCTTTTGCTGCAAATTATGATTGGCATGTTTTTCAACTTGACATAAAAATGCATTTCTATATAGCAATCTTCACGAAGAGGTGTATATGAATAAACCCCCCGGATTCGTTGTTCAAGGGGAGTGTTTTAAGGTATGCAAGCTTAACAAGGCCATTTGCAGATTAAAACAGTCCGCAAGTGTGCTTTAAGAGGTTCAACTATCCAAAATTTTGGGTACTCACTCAGCTACAGATGATTTGATTTTTACTCTGCATAGAACTACCAAATCAGTTATTCTAATTGTCTATGTTGATGATATCTTACTGACTAGTACTGGATGGCATCTCTACTACAAAATAGTTCCTACATTCTCAGTTTGTTGCAAAGGACTTAGGAGCTATCAATTACTTGGCATTGACGTACATCAAGTTGATGGCAATCGTGTTCTATCTTAGACGAAATATGTTTTGGACTTATTTCGTGAAGCAGGGGTGATAGGGTGCAAGCCAACCGCCATTCCATGAGATCCTTTTGACAATCCAGTGTTTAAAGATGTGACTCGCTATTAAGTGATGGTAGGCAAATTACTCTACCTCACAATCTCAACCTGATATTACATGTGCTATTGACAGACTTAGTTTATGCAACAACCAAGGGAGATACACGAGGCTAGCGTCTGCCAAGTTTTGAATTTCTTGAAGATCTTTACAAGAAGAGGATTATCCTTAGCTAAGCATAGTCATCTAAATGTGTGGGGATATTCAAAAGCTAATTATGCTGGTGCTCATGAAGATAGACGCTCCACCACTAGTTTTTGCACATATGTTGGTGACTTGGTGGTACTTTAGTAACCTGGCTAAGTAAGAATCTGAGCATCGGGCTATGACACACACTACATGTGAACTATTCTAGGTGGTATCCATTCTTTGAGATTTTGTTGTTTCTGTCTCTATGTCAGTGGCTATGTATTGTGATAAGGCAGCAACTTTCATTGCAAATAATCCTATCTTCCATGAATGAACTAAGTGCATTGAGGTGGATTGCCATTTTGTTCAAGATGTTATGATGACCGACAAAATATCGACCACGTATATTGCAACAAAAGACCAAGTAGCTAACCTCTTCACCAAAGCACTTCCTCGCCACAGATTGGAGTACCTTTGTTCCAAGCTGAGCATGTCTGGCATATATGCTCAAACTTGAAGGGGAGTGTTATGAGTCATTATTTACCATGAACAGTACTTTTCCTATTTTTTGTTGTTGGAGTGTGTATGTAGTCGATTTAGTCCCATATTGTCCATCATGGGACTGTGGAGTGTGTGGTGGCCTATAAATAGGCATGTACCTCCCATGTATTTCTTTGAGAAGAACAATAAAGAAATCATCCCAATTGGGGCCTTCTCCAGTTAGTTTTCTCACCGCTCTTCATGAGTGGGGTTTCCACGTAAACCCAACCGTTTCCTATTGTTTATGCTTTGATATTATTGTTCATTTTTGCTTATTTTAAATTACTTGTCTTTTGTATAGGGTTCATCATAGTTCTATCAAATACGAGAGGCACTAACAGGCGAAAGGGATCCAAAACGCCCGAGGCACTCAGCACTCGCCTAGGCGCTTGTCAAAGAGGAATGAGGCACTATTTTTTTTTTGAAAAAAAAATATATATTATCAATAAATTAGATGCTCTTATGATCTCATACATTGATCCATTAGCAAAATATAATAAGCAAAAATGTGAAACAAAAATTAAAAATGTCAAGTAAAAAGTACTTCTATAAGCAAAAACAAATCTAACCATGAAATTCATGGATAAAAAGTACATGTCCAATTAAAAATCATACCAAAGATCATAGAAATCGCATGACTAAAACTTTAAACATAAATCCTAGTATATCCAACCACCATATTACCAAGTTCACAAGCAAAAAAACATAAACCCAAGCATGACCAAAAGTTTTAAAGAATCCAATGTCACAACAAACTAAAACAACTAGCTCTACAAGTCTGTAGTAAATTCATCTTCCCCATCGCCCTCAAAGTTGAAGTCTTGCTCTTCTTCTCCTACATCTGATACGTACTCCTCTGTCTCTTCTTCTTCATCTTCTGGAATTGCAATCATTAGTTTTGAACTTGATGGTTGTATAGCATGATGGAGCCTTGCTTGACTTCGTGTGTAAGTTCTTATCTTTGTAACTCCAAATGCCCTTGCAACATCACCCCAAGTCAAAGTATAATCACTAAGAACTAGATCATTTTGTGGATCATCATTTTCCATCTCTCCAATCAGCCATTCATTTGAATAATCAATGGAGTTGAGTGCAATGGAATCGATGGTGTCTCGTAGG
The DNA here is from genome assembly GCA_037157565.1 of Thalassia testudinum. NCBI lineage: Eukaryota > Viridiplantae > Streptophyta > Magnoliopsida > Alismatales > Hydrocharitaceae > Thalassia > Thalassia testudinum. Next base: position 23,099,327 of record JAZHRO010000013.1, read on the forward strand.
TCATAATGGCTCTTCAAGGCCTGATTATACTTGATGTACACCAAATCTTGCAATTTAGCAATATCAAGAGCATTTCTTTGCTTTGAATGAATCTATAATTATTAAAAAAAAATGCTTAAGATATAAATCATATTATCAAACTTAATGTTCATACTATTGCCATATGTTTGAGAAAGCATACTCATGCTCAAATACACTCTAGTTAGGTTCACATCCAAAGGCATTGTATATTAAGCTCAAGACCTTTATAGCTAACCTCTACAAATTTAGACCTGAACTTCCAAATAAGATCCACCACTCCACTACAAAGTGATACTTCATTACTCAATACTTAAAGAGAAATTATGATACAATATCAAAATTTAAATCATTACACAAATTGATACCTGGTGATTTGGTTGTTCTTGATCTAATTGTCATTGGATTTCCAAAAATCCCTTCCACATGTTTATACAAAGACAATTTATTTGCTATCTTAACTTGTACATGTGTATCAGGTGTCAATCTCTGTATACACTTATACAACCCATTAATGATTTCCTCATTGAATTCCATAAAGGGCTTGGCATAGAAGTACTCGAGATTAAAAAAATGACCAGTTGTACGTAATGGATGCTTCATTTGACATACTCACAATCCATCGATGATTTCAAACACCTCCCTATATTTATCCTCATTCCCTTTGAAATTTTTCCCAATGACCTCTTTAGCCCAATCTATCACCTCATAAATGTACCCCATGGGTGGCTTCTTCTCACCATCAACAAGCTGAAGAACTTTCACCAAAGGTCCTATGTACTTGAGAGTTTCAAACATAATTCTAAAATGAAGGCATCAAAATAATGTCCCTAGCTTTTTTTCCCTTCATCTCCTTAGACCACTTGCATTTTGCCCACTTCTCTAATGTAAACATAGTCCTCAGACTATGCTTTTGTTTGTAAATAGATTGCAAAGAAAGAAAGGTTATAGCAAAACGAGTAATTCCATGTCAAACCAACTCACTATTGTTGGTGAAGCCTCTCATCATATTTAAAACTCCAGTGTCGTAAATAACCCCACAACAAAGATGGCCCTTTGGAGATTTTTCTTGATTGTTGGGATTTTTCCAATATCTTCTAACATCAAGTCAATACAATGAGCGACGCAAGGTGTCCAATACAAGTGCAGTCTCTTTTCTTATAAAAACTTGCCTAGAAAAGAATTGAAATACATTAGTAATTTAAAACACATGGTAAACAATACTTTAATTAAAACATATCTAGCTAAAATATACTTGCCAGTACGTAGTTGCTTCTATTGTCAGTGATGACTTGAACAACATTAGATTCTCCAATTCTTTCCTCAAAGTTATCAAGCAACTCGTATATCTTTTCTCTTGTTTTGATGATAAATGGTGCATCAATAGAATCAACATACATTGTGCCCTTGGCACAATTCACCATTAAATTGATAATGTCCCTTTACTTTCTATCAGTCCAACAATCTGACATGATAGAGCATCCATATTTCGCTCATGCTTCCTTATGATCTTGCATCAAAGTCTTGTGTGTACTTCACTTCTTTCTTCAATAAAGGAACTCTAAGCTCATGGTAAGAGGGGGGTTTCAAGTTTGGCCCATACTCTCCAATGACCCAAATCATTTCTTTAAAACTTGGGAATTTAGAAGAATTGAATAAAATTTTGGCTTGATAGAAAAAATGATCTTTTGAATTGCTCTAGGTCGCATCTCCTTATCAAATGCATCTTTGAGGTTGCCTTGCCTTAATGGAATCTTTCCTTTACCCTTTACAAACATATCCATGGGTCCTTTTCCCTTTTGCTTCTTATTAGGGATGGAAATTGTCTTACTTCCACTGGTAACAACTCTCTTAGTTGGAGCATTTACTTCCATCTCTTCTTCACCATCTTCGACATCAATCAGATTCTCCTAATCATCAAATTCAGGCATACCACCACAAAATACTGCTTTATGTGTCTTTCTCTCAATTATGTAATTTCTTAATTCCTCCACCTCTGGAGAGCATTTCTGACAAGTTGATGCATTCTTATATGATCAAACTTGATGTTGTTTGGCTCACTATATTCCACCTTTTGTGATCTTCCCACAAAAGATACAAGTAACTGCATCCTTGTCATCTTGATCCTTTAAAAAGTCATATTTCCAAGTAGGATCTCTCTTTCCACTCTTTGCAGAAAATGCACCTTCTCCACTTGAGGTAGCCATTCACCATAATCTAAATCATTATTTAATTATTAAATCAACACAAATACTAGAATAAATGTATTCCATTTGACATAAATGACACCACGATAGCGCATTTGAATGAAATCATTGGGTTATTGAAACCACTAAAATGAAATCATTAACCCATTTTGAGTTATTGGAGCCACTAAAATGAAATGAACTTTTTGAATGATAAAATACAAATAAATGACACTCCTAAGAGTGCCAAAAAAATCACACTTGAAGGCTTGAAGCCAAACAAAGTAGGGCCATAAAGAGTCTTAGGATAGAGAAAAAAAACTCAAAATAAGCCCTGTAGAGATAGAGAGATTGGAAAAACGATTGAAGGGGGGCAGGGGAGAACGATTAGGAACTCAGGGAGGGGGATGAGGAGGAGAGCTCTTACAAGGATCACCTCCTGCAGCGGTGGCGATGGGGTGAGGTTCGAGCGGCATCAGCTCCAGCACCAACCAGCGATGGGAAGTCGACCAAGATGGGGAGCACTGCTGTAGCCCTACTCGGGTTGATGGTGTCTCGAAGTCACTCTTTTGGTGTTGATCAAAGGAAAGAAAGGAGATCGAGTAGGGTTTTACCGCAGACAATGGGTTTTGCGTTCTACAGAGTTTTTTTTTATTTATTAGGTTAGTGGTATCAGGTATTTGGGTAAGATATGCGGGTAATCGAGTACTGCATAGGGTGTGTTGGGTTTTCACCTAGGTGCTCACTCCAGTGCCCAACGACTCAACCTCAGGTGCTCGCTTAGGCATTGCCCAAGGCAAAATGCCTCTCGCCTAATGGCTGTCAAGGCGCTAGGGCCTCACCTCGCCTCAAGCAAGCGCCTTGACAGCATTGGTTCATCATTAATTGTCCTGTTGCACTGCTTTATATAAAGGCACCTAGTGTTTCTTTAATAAGAGAGAACATCACATATCCATCTCAATAAGGCCTGAATCTCCGTCATTTACTCTTGCACCTAGAGTGTTTAGTTGTGCTTGCTTCATTCATAATTTTACTTCGAGAAGTAATAAATTGGATCCAAGATCTCTAAGAGGTATTTTTCCTGGGTTCTCCTCTACACAAAAAGGATATAAAGGTCTTGATCCCATCATAGGAAAGAGATATGTTACTTGTGATGTCACATTCCTTGACGTTGTGCCATATTTTTCTTCCCAAACTCCTCTTCAAGGGAGAGTGCTACCATTCAAGATGAGAATTTTGGGAATATTAGGATCATTAGGGATCTTCGGATCACTGATATAGATCAAGTGGGTGAGAATGATAGATAGGAGGAAAATGACAATGGCACAGATAGAAGATATGGAAGGATTTCCAACAAAAGACAATAATCTAACCATCAAACCAATCCCAATTCTTCTCCAATCATTACACCAGATCCCGAAAATGGCCCTAAGGGTTAAGACTAAGGTTTGTATGGTCCTTTGCCTTGCCTTAATACAGATGGTCATAATGAAATTAAGAATGCAAGTGTGGTGGAAGATGCTCCAAATACTTTAAATGTTATAGACATGCTTATTGCTCTCAGAAAAGAAGTTAAAAGAGTGTACAAAACATCTTACAAACAGATACGTGGTTTACTCCAGATTGAGCCCTAATTACAAATGTTTCTTGTCCTCAATTGCCTCCTCTGTGATTCCCAGGAGTGTTACCGAGGCACAACTTGATCCTAAGTGGGTAAATCCCATGCAAGAGGAGATGACTGCTCTATTGAAGAATCATATATGGGATGTTGTTGATAGTTGATACTCCCAGGGATGCTCTTATAGTTGGCTCAAAGTGGGTGTACACTATTAACTTACTAAGTACAAAGCAAATGGGCAGATTGATAGGTATAAAGCCCACTTGGTAGTGAACGGATTTACACAAGTACGAAGTCGACTACTCTATGTGACTGAGATTAACTCTATGTGGATTGTTATTGTTATTGTCGTTCATTATTTATGGAAGCTCCATCACCTTAACATGAAAAATGACTTCTTGAATGGTGACTTGAAGGAAGTAATCTACGTGAGCAGCCCCCAACATATAAGCAAGAAGGAAAATGTTGTAAGCCAAAGAAGGCGTTATATGGGTTGAAACAGTCTCCTAGGGCATGGCATAAATGTCTTCGCCTTGATGTGTAAAATCAAGGGTATAAGCAAGGGAATGGTGACCACACCTTCTTTGTGAAACTAAATGCTAGCAACACTACCTTGCTAATTATGTACATTGATGACATGGTTCTCACTGGAGAAGATAAAGAAGAGATCAAAAAGATTAAGCATCATCTAGCTAGTGAGTTTGAAATCAAAATTTGGGCAAGTTAAAGTACTTTCCTAGGATAGAGATCGCAAGGTCCAAAAATAGTCATCTATTGTGTTAAAGAAAATATGTTCTTAATTTGTTGAAAGAAATAGGAAAACTTGGGTGTAGACCCATTTCCACTCCAGTTGAGGCAAATAATCGCCTAAGCCTTAAACATGGGAAGCAATTGGACGACCTCGAGAAGAATAGATATCGAAAAATCGTGGGAAAGTTTATTTGCCTCCCTTTAATTCAAGCAGTATCACTTATGCAATTAAACTAGTTAGTCAATTCTTGCATGCCCCAATGGATGCTTATCTCCTTGCAGTCAACAATATCCTTCAGTATTTGAAGAAGAATCTTGGAAAAGGCCTTCTATTCACTAAGGGAGAGAGTCTGAATACTGAAGCTTGCATTGATGTTGACTAGGCAGGCTCTATGGGTGATAGGCAACCTACTACTGGGTATTGCATATATCTTGTTGGGAATGTTGTCCTATAAAGGAGCAAGAAGCAAATTGTTTGTGCGAGATCCAGTATTGAAACTGAGTACAAAGCTATGGCTATGGGGGCTACTAAAATATTGTGGGAAAAATCTTGCTTGCTGATATCATGGTTTTAAATATCGATATCGATATCGTATCGACAAGTAAAAAAGGAATATATCAGAGATAAATCGCCGACTCTAGTGAATTTTAGGGAAATCACTCAGAAAAGCAAAAATATAAGAAAATGTCACAAATTTCCATAAAATTAATATTTTGGTGACTAATACATCACAAAGAGATACCTAGAAGGCGAAAATCGATAAATCGAATGCGAAAATCGATGAATTGAACGATTGTGTGTGCGTGCATGCATGCATGCATGTCCTGTTTTTTAAACCTTCCTCTAGTCTTCCTCTTTCAAAGCTCCCGCCCAACTTTCGATTTTCAGCCTCACGCCCAAACAACTGGCACTTTCCCGCCCAAGAAAACAATGCTCTCGATGATATATCACCGATGCTTCGAAGATATCGCCCGATATATCGGCGATATATCGTGAATATTAGGGAAAAAAGATACTGCAAGTAGTATCGATATGCCTACACTCGACAATACCGATATATCGTCGATACATCCAACCTTGGCTAATATTGGGATTCATCCTATTACACCCATGAAGCTCTACTATGACCACAAGGCCACCATCAACCTTGCCAACAATCAGGTCTTGCATGATATGACCAAGCATGTTTAACTAAAGAGCCATTTTATCCATGAGAAGATTGATTCTAAAGATCTTTATCTCCCTTATTTGAGATCCAAAGATCAAGTAACCAATGTGTTCACGAAAGGGATTGCGCCGCTACAATATAAGAAGATCGTGGGCACGTTGGGCATGTTTGGCATTCATGTCCAACTTGAGGGGGCATGCTGGTATTAAATATTTATGGGTATATGGATTATGGGTGTGGCTCCATGTACACCATCTCTTATAAATAGTGTAACATATCTCCCCTCCTCTTTTAATTGTTGTTCTTAAAAGAAACAAAACCCTAAGTGCTAGTAGGCACTCAGATCTAGTAGAGTAAGTGCTCCTGTGGTTTTTCCCGCAAGGGTTTTCCATGTTAACTTGCGTGTTGTGTGCATGTTTGACTCAATTGACACCCCACATTATGAAATTACTGATTAGCATATCAAGCACAATAGCAAAGCAGGCAGAGATGGATCATCAAAAAGCAGTTGGCGCGTAGGATGGGAGAAAGTTTTTTTGGAAAAATAAAACCTCTGCCTCCCCTCATAGAGCCTTGCACTATAGGTGATACTTAGTTACCAACCGACCTAGAGCAAGGCCCCCACTTAGAAGTGAAGTTGGATATATCTTTTCTAGATATAAAAATAAGCTTAGAAATAGCAACCCTCCAGTTGCCAATCCATTATAGGAACCATAAACAGAGTCTGTCATTTGACTTATTTCATACCCTGTTAGATTTTACCAAAATAGTTGGAGGCCTCGCTAGGGAGGGAGGGAGTGACCCCAGTTCTTAGGTGTTGTAGGGTCGTAATTCCCGACAAATTTGCAAGGATAACCCACCCTATCAAAAAGTAAAATTTGGGAGTGGGTCACTGAAATAGGTTACGTGGGGTAAGCGCTGCTTTACCTGGTGTTATCCCCCTTGTTTATACTGTGCTTCTGATTACCAACTGGTTAGGATTACCAATTGGTTAGGGGTTCAGGGGTGCTAGGTCATAGAGAAAAAAGTGTGCTAGTTCATGCATTTTCCTACTGAAATCTTTAAATAGATTAAAGAGAATTCTTCCACTATGTAGAAGGCGAGACTAAATTTTAACTTGAAGGCCATTGCTCAAAGCATAATATCCACATAATTAAAGTTCCTGATGCTGATATAATCAGCCAAGCAAACAAGAAAACGAAAGGATAAATATCAACTAGAAAATGGTATCCCAAGCACATAAATCCTATGTGATGAATAGAGAAGCTGTCAAAATGTGATGTAGAAAAAGGCACAGCAAGAGAAAAAAATGTTGGATCCGTTCCCTCTCTGGCAACTAGCAGACAAAAAGTTTGTCAACTGGAGCAGCTGCTATATGTTAAATGCAAATTGTCATTGTTTCTACCAAGCATGATTTGGAGTGGGAAATAGATGTATATGCAACTTGTGATATTGTGAAAACATGCAGATATACCAAGTGCATGAGGGTGAACGTTTTCCTCTACAACTATAGATTTCTGGACCTCTTGTCTCCTCTGTGTGCTTGTGTGTTTACAACACCCTCCCCACCTTCCCCCAACGCACACACACACACCCCTTCCCCCACACAAGGGTTACACATGTATCAAAAAGATGGATACAATTATTGGACCATAAAATTCAAATACATAACTTTGAAGGGTATACTAGAAAATGGACAGCACAGATATATTTCAGCTACAAATTTGATATTCTAATTCATTTATAAATAAGAAGAACTTATTCCAGACAATGCTAGCCGATTCCTACAAGGACCCCCATGCCAAAACTGAATCCTTCCTTACAAATTAGTCTAAAACGTAGCAGAAAAATGCCGAAATAAAAGCAACCCAAACTGACTCTTAAGGTGGTTGCAAGTTAACTATTGCCAGGTAGCTCTGATTCACCAGCTGAAATCCAAGCGTTTGGCAGATAGGAAAAGTGAAACATTTAGCCCTTTATAAAACGACTTTAAGAATAGAGTTTACCCCCAAATAAATCACATAGACATCATCCACCAAATTGACCTAATGTGAAGGACACCATGCAATGTCCAGAACAGATGCTCAAAAACATTAGTATCTCCAACAAAACGCAGAGTCCTTTTTCTCCAACACCAATCAAGGAAAATTCCTAGAAACTGTTAGAATAAAAGCTTAAACCACTAGAGTAGGTAAAATGCATTACAATGTTGCAAAATACCCAGGAGAAAAAGATACAGCATGATTAGGTAACATGTCCGTGCATGCATGTGCACATGCACACACACACACAAAAGAACAAAGCTCCTAGCTATATGTTATGATACTCCCTCGGTCTTTTATTTATTTTCTTATTCTTTATAGGTTTGCACTGTTATTTCTTCTCAACTTTTCTCTTTATAAAAAGGTGTAGAGTTTTTGGAATAAACTAAGTTGCACGTCTTCCTACTTAATATCAGAGTAGTGGTCTTAGATCAGTACTTTGTATCCCACTAAACCCTAGTCCCATAGCCTCCACCAAAACCCCTCTCTCTCTCCTCTTCTCACCGCCAAGTCATCGCCGGCTGCTCATTGGTCAGCACCGCTGGCTGCAGCTGCACAGCTTCTCCAACGCTGCTGCTGGGTGCATGCACCGCCTGCGGTAGCTGCCGGAGCCCCTTCTCCACCACCTGTGGCGATGACTCTGATGGCCTGGCACCGCTGCAGGCTGCTGCAGCTCCTTCTCCACCACCTGCAGCAGTCATTTTGGTGGCCCAGCACTGCTGCAAGCTGCTGCAGCCACTTCTTCAAGAACCAGTCTTGGTGTTGTCCCTACTGCAGCAGTCTCTTCACGTCGTGGAGAGGCTTCTTCCTCGGTAGGGGTGCCTTAGCACCCTCCTTTCCCTTCCTCTTTATCGCAACGAGCAGCCAAAGGGAAGAGGCAGCACTGCTGGGGTTTGGTCTTGCCCTGGCAGGTTGCTGCTACGCCAATTATTGACCATCCAATTATGATATGTGTCTACATGGTCTGAAATTGCCATTTCAGATCTCGGTTTGTGTGTTTTATGATAGTTTAGATGCTATAGTTTTGCTCGGAACATTCTAGTATATTGGGTGAAGGCAAGATGGCGTCCTCTAGTTCTTCCGAGGTGACATCTGACTCCATGATGGAGACGAGCACCTATAAGAATCTATTTTTTGGTCCCATAATCAAGTTGGACGAGACCAACTATCTCAGATGATCACAGACCTTTCTCATGACGATGAGAGGTCATGACAAGGTGCATATCTTGCCTCAACCAGAGCCTATAGACAAGACCAGGAAAAATGCCACCTGGAATAGGGATAATGCAATGGTAAGTACCTGGATAATGAATTGTGTTATTCTTAGGATATCCTACAAGATTATGTACTACACAACCACCAAGGATATGTGGGATACATTGCGAGAAACTTATTCCCATGAGAAGAATTTTGCTGGGGCGTTCCAGACCTTTCATGAACTTACCCAATTGCGTCAAAAGGGCAAGTCTCCTACCCAATACTACTCTACTATGAAAGGTCTTCTTGAGAAGCACAATGCCAGCAACCCTATATGTAGTTGCTTATCTTAAAGGGAGTATAGAAAGGAGATAGCAATTCTATTGTTCCTATCTGGCCTCAGACCCAAGTTCATTGCTACACAGTCCCAAATTTTGACTCTATCGAAGTTACCTTCACTGGAGGAGAAATATAGCAGGCTGAGCAGGATTGCAATGCAATTACCTACTGCTGAGACTACAGGCCAGACATCTGTGTTGGCTGCCACACTTGGACATAGCAGAGGATCTCGTCTCACATGGCCATGGTTGTGGTCGTGTACATGGGGGTCGTGGTCACCCTCCTTGCGCTTACTGTGATCGACTAGGACATACAAAAGCTACCTGCTAGACTAAGCATGGTCAACCTTCTATGACCAATCAAGCTTCTGAGGTCTCTGAGGCTCCTTCTGATACAGTGTCTCGAGTAGAATTCGATGATCTACTGCAACGCTTCTCCTAGTCTTCAACCCCACCACCTTCAGAGACTATAGCTCTTGTTTCTTCCTCCTCAAGTACAGATTTGGCCTCTAGTGCGCATAACAAGTCATTTGGTGGCACAGAATGGTTGGTTGATTGTGGTGGCTTGCATCATCTAAGAGGAGTTCAGGCTTATTTTCAGCAACTTTGACCTGTTAATCCAAGTAGGACTGTTGAGGTAGCAAATGGGAGGCACTCCCAAATAGATGGTCAAGGGGAGGTGGTTGTTACCCCCACACTGCGGTTGCTAGATGTTCTTTTTGTGCCTGATTTTCTCATTAGTTTGTTATTTGTTAGTAGAATCATCAAAGAGTTTATCTACCGAGCTTTCTTTGACGATATAAGATGTATTTTTCAAGACAAGCTTACAGGGAAGACAATTGGTGGCGATCATGAAGGGGGTGTGTATCGCATATTCTAGACTCTGCTTGCAACTACATGCCAAGGAGAGGTTTGTTTCACTGTTGGAAGTGCTTTGCAATGGCATCGTCACCCTGGTCATCCATCTCTAAATAGGCTAAGACGCATCATCCAACATATATCTCTAGCCATTGAAATTCACTGCAATGCTTGTCAATTGGAGAACCATCACCGAGCAGCCTACCCTTCAGCACTCGACTTGGATGTGGTTCTACTTTTTAGTTGATGCATATGGATGTTTAGGCTTTAAGTCAGATTCCTGACCAACTCGGCCACCGTTACTATCTTGTGATTGTGGAGGACTTTTCCTGTTTGTCATGGTTATTTTTACTTAAGAATAAGTTTGATGTTGGACGTGTTATAAAAGATTTTATGTTGGAAATAAAAAATTAATTTTCTATTTTTATTAAAGTTGTGAGATCCAACAAAGCTCGAGTTTTGCACTACTAGATTGGTAACTTTTTACAAGTCTCATGGAATTGTGCACCAAACTACATGACCACATACATCCCAATAGAATGGAGTTGCTAAAAGAAAACACAGATATCTGTTGGATGTAGCCCATACATTACTTATACATCATTGTGCACCATCATTGTACTGGGGAGATATAGTACTTACCGCATGCTACCTGATAAATAGGATGCCTAGTTCAGCCATCCATATATCCTGGCAAATTTGACATCAAGATGGAGAGTTATTCCATGTATCACCACGCATTTTTGGGTGTATTGCTTTTGTACATCTCACGAGTCCAGGGAGAGATAAATTGGCAACACGAGTAGTGAAATGTGTCTTTTTAGGATATTCTAGGACTCAAAAAGGATATTGATGTCTTCATCCATTGATGGTAGACATTATGACAAACATTATATCAATGCAGTTAGGAGAAATGAATCACATAACTTTTAATCTCTAACCCTACCTCTCTTTCTATAGAGAGAAAGGTGGGAGCAAGATTACATCACAACCCCATGAATAAAATGAAAACTACAAAGCACCACATAACACCAACAAACTAAACTCAATAACGCACACAACTAACTAAACTCTATAACGCTCCCCCACAAGCTAGAGCATAGATATCAATCATGCTCAGCTTGAACACACATGTATCAAATAAAGATCTAGCCAGTGGCCTGGTGAAAATATCAGCAGTCTGAACCTCTGAAGTAACCTGGGAAGTAAAGATAAACCCCTTGTGGATCAAATCTCTAGTGTAATGGCAGTCTACCTCCACATGTTTGGTGTGCTCATGAAACATGGAATTGTTGGCAATAAAAGTGGCAGCTCTCTTGTCACATCACAGCTCCATAATCTTATCAATCTGCATATGTAGATCACTCAGCAAAAACCTCACCCACATCAACTTTGCTGATGTCTGAGCCATAGTATGATACTCAGACTCAATACCAGATATGGACACCATAGTCTACTTCTTGCTCTTCCAGGTCACCAGATTTCCTGCAACATACGAACAAAAACCTGTGGTAGATTTCCTGCCATCATAACTACCTGCATAATCTGCGTCAAAATATCCAACCACTATCATGGATGTCCCTCTAGTGATAAGAAGATCATGTCCTAGTGCTTTCTTCAAGTACCTAAGCACCATCATGGCTGCATCTCAGTGCTGTCTAGTAGGCCTCTCCATAAATTGACTCAACTTTCCTACTACAAAGGAAATATCCGGCCTAGTAATCGTCAAGTAGAGTAACTTCCCCACCAGCTGGCGATACTGTCTACTGTCAACTGGCTCTGCATCACTATCATATAGTTGTGCCTTAGGATCTATGGGAATATTTGCTGGCTTGGCTCTCAGCATACTCGTCTCCTTTAACACATCTAAGGTGTATTTCCATTGAGATAACACAATACCACGCCTACTACAGGCTACTTCTATCTCAAGGAAATATCTCAATGGCCCTAAATCCTTCATCACAAACTAATCTGCCAAAGTCTGTTTGATCTCAACCACACCTGGTATATCATCACCAATAACAATCAAGTCATCAACATAGACCAAAAGAGCAACAATACATTTCCCCATCTTCCTGACAAACAAAGAATGATATACAGATGATCTAGTGAACCCCACGGACTCTACCACCTAAGAGAGCTTCTAAAACTAAGTTCTCAGGCTCTGCTTGAGGTCATAAATGACTTTCTGTAACCTGCATACACACTCCCCCTAAACTTCATAACTGCGGGGTTGCTGCATGTAAACCTCCTGTAAATCTCCATAGAGAGGCATTCTTCACGTCAAGCTGATGAAGTTGCCAATCTCGCTGAACTGCAATGGAAATGAGGATCCTCACAGTAGAGACCCTGGCAACAGGAGAGAATGTTTCAAAGAAGTCCACTCCATATATCTGGGTGAACCCTTTGAAAACAAGTAGTGCCTTGTGACGTGCAACAAATCCATCTGGATTGTATTTGAGTGCAAAAACCCATCTACAACTAACAATTGTAGCCCCCTTAGGCAACGGTGTGAGCTCCCAAGTACATCGTGAAATAAAAGCAACCATCTCATCCTCCATGGCTCTATGCCACTTTGGATCAAGCATGGCCTGCCGATAGGTGGCAGGAATTTGTGTAGCAGAGAGTGCACAACAGAAACTCCCAAAAGTAGAACCAAGACCATCAGTGACTGAACTCCCTATGACTGGATATCTGGCATACTTTCGAGGTATCTTCCGAATGGCAATTGAAAGGTCAAGATCAGCCATCTGATCCTCCTATACTGGTTGTGAAGCAGAAATATCCTCATCCGAGCATCTATCATCAGGGAGTGTTATATCATCACTCTGCAACCTGCCAGTGGTCTCCTGAGGTGGAGAAGGTGGAATCTCTGTGGCTACTGTAGGAGGTGGCACCGGGAAAGTACTGTGAGGTCGTTGATATATAACAATAGGCTTAGAGAACTTCATAGGACCCTCTGTAGTAGTAAGGGGGTAGAGATAGGTATCTCCTCTAAGGGAATAGAAAGTATAGGCATTGAAGCCTTCGTAACCTCAGGAGATAAACCTCGAGCAGCAATAGAAAAATATGGAATAGACTCATGAAAGATAACATCAACACTGCCATGGTGCCTACCAATAAGAGGATCGAAGCATTTGTATCCTTTCTGAGTCCATGAGTATCCCATGAACACACAATTGACTGCCCGTGGTACCAGCTTGTCTCGTCCTGGAGAAAGAAGATGAGCAAATGAAGCACAGCCGAACACTCGTGGTGGCACGTGAAAAAGCTTATGGTCAAGATGCAATATATGCCAAGGTATCTGCTCATGAAGTACTAAACTGGACATCCTATTGATAAAGTAACAAACTATAAGAACTACATCTCCCCAATATACTGGAGGTACATTGTGATCGATAAACAAGGTCTATGCCACATCTAAAAGATGTCTATGCTTCCTCTCAGCCACCCTATTCTGCTGAGAAGTGAGGACAAGTGGTCTGGTGCACTATCCCATGAGATCTGTAGAAAGCAAACAGTCTAGTGGTGTATAACTCAAGTGCATTATCAGATCTCACTATTTTGATAGTAGCATAATATTGATTATTAATTTCCACCATAAACTGTTCAATATCAGATACAACATCATATTTATTCAATAGAAACAACCACGATAGGCGTGAAAAATGATCCACAATCACCAAGTAGTAACGATGCCCCTGCCTATTTGGTATCCAACTTGACCCCCACACATCCACGTGCAATAACTCAAACAAGGTTATAGATCCAGGACGATTACTCACAAGATAGGAGGAACAATGGTGCTTGCCCAACTGACAAGCACCACAATAGACCCAGGTAACAGGAGATATGTGGAATAACTCAACGAAGGCTATCCAGAGGAAAGTGTCCAAGTCGGAGATGCCACTCAAAAGCACCCCTGGGAGCAAAAGATATCTCTCCTCGACACACAGATGCAAGTGGAGTTTGGGCTAGACGATAAACTCCCCTTTCTACACTGCTACTGCTAATCACCTTCCCCATTAACTTGTCTTGAATAATGCACCCCACATCATCAACGATTGCCCAGCAATTAAGCTCCTTAGTAATCCTGCTGACAAAGAGTAGACTCATAGGAAAATTTGGAACATACCAAACTCCAAGTAATCTCAAAGTAGAGGTCACTGGTACCTCTCCCTGACCTTCTACCTTGGAGTTTCTTCCATCTACAACCTGGACAATCCTTCCTCCTGGCAATGTTTGGAGATGGGTAACGTAATCCCAATCTCCACTAAAGTGTTGTGAGGTCCTTGAATCAACAAGCGACTTCGAACTACCTTGATTCTTGTCATAAGCAATGGGACTCGACTCGGTTGCGCCTTTGAACCTACAAGGAAGATTGTGACATTGGAGTAGTTTCTCATACTCACTCCGAGCAATAGCCACACCATCCTCCAATCTCTGAGTGGTAGGAATACCAATGTTAATAGACCCAAAGAACAAGTTCTCATACTTCCCTACCTCCGTAGCAATTTCCGATGACACTCTGGATTCCTGAATGATGCCATCGTGCCTTAAAGAAGGGGTAATGCTCTAAAGCCAGATTTGAAACCCTATTTTCAAACCATAATAGGCCACAAAAAAGATCTGAATCAATTTGAAATCAAAGAGATCTTAGATAACATCTCAAGAGTCACAAGAGCCCCTAAGATCTAGATTTAGTGCATGTTAGGGCAAGGGGAAAGCCCTCATAGCACTTCCAAGGCCTACTGGACCCCTTCATCGGAGAAGAGAGACCCCAACAAGAACCACTAGACAACTGGCAGCGCCACTGGGATCTTCTAGGGCACCAGCAACCCTGATTCAATGGCTACCGGTCACTGATTTGGCATTAGCAGGGAGCCCAGGTGGGTGGCAGCAGTAGGATAGGTCTCTTCCTGGCCGATCTACCACTACCACCCCTTCGAGATCAACACCGGTGGAGATTCTGGCAAGAGAGATGGGATTCGATGGATTAGGGTTGGAGGCTTGTGAGGGTGGGATACCAGAGCCCCCAATTTAAGATTGTTGCTCTGATATCAAATTAGGAGAAATGAATCACATAACTTTTATTCTCTAACCCTACCTCTCTTTACATAGAAAGAGAGGTGAAAGCAAAATTACATTACAACTCCATGAATAAAATGAAAACTACAAAGCACCACATAACACCAACAAACTAACTCAATAACGCACACAACTAACTAGACTTCATAACAATTGCAAATGTGACATTTCACGAATCCATTCCCTACCCTACAGCAGGGCATCAATTAGCACTAGAGTTGGAGGTCGTTCAAATGCCCACACCTCTTGTTCCCTTGGAAGAGATCCCAATCACGTAGAGTGATCCTAATACTAGCAATGAGACTACGAGGTACAGAGATCCACCTGCAGTCTATAGATTACCTGTCACATATAGGTAGCACAACCCCCCCACCCCAACTTCATCGTCACATTCCTCGCCAAGTCAAGTACGTGTTGAGAACACTGACTTTTGTGTGTCTATGATTGTGCAGGCATCCAGTGTTTCTCTTGGTTCTGAGCCGTCTCAGGAGGCAAATGTGGTAGATCTTGACCTTCTAATAGCCATTCAAAAGGAACCACGTAACTGTGCCGAGTACTAGATTGCAAGGGTTGTTCCTGCAGCCAACCTAGGGACCTCTTTTAAACTCTCTACTATTGCTCTGTCTGCCTCCCAGATTCCCACTACATACCAGCAAGCCATGCTTGATCCAAAATGACATCAAGCCACGCAGGATGAGATAGTTGCCCTTCGTTCCAGAGAGACATGGAAGCTTACTCCATTTCCTGTAGGAACACGAGTGGTTGGATTTCTCTTAGTCTTTGCCTTGAAATACAATCTTGATGGATCTATTTCACGGCATAAGGCTTGTTTGGTGGAAAAGGAGTTCACCTAAACTTATAGGGTGGACTTCTTTAATATATTCTCTCCAATAGCTTGTATCCCTACAGTGCGCATTCTAATTTATGTTGCCGTGCGCAAGGGCTGGGTTCTTCATCAGCTGGATGTGAAGAACACATTTCTCTATGGCAATCTTCATGAGGAGGTCCATATACAGTAGCTCCTTGACTTTAAGGTTCGAGAGGAGCGTGTACGCAAGTTGAGAAAGGCAATATATGGACTGAAGAAAAGTTCAAGAGCTTGGTTCCAAAAGCTCTCGAAGGTGGTTGAGATGATTGGTCTTTAGTGATCTACTTCAAATCATTCACTTTTTGTCGGGAAGGCTAAGAGAAGTATAGTAACTCTCTTAGTTTATGTGGATGACATTATTACAGGCAATGATGAGATCAAGATAGCTGAGGTCAAGTAGTGTCTAGTAAAGAAGTTTGTAACGAAAGACCTTGGACAGCGGTACTCTCTTAGGATTGAGGTGGCAAGAAGCAAAGCATGGTGCTACCACAACAAAAAATATGCACTAGATATCTTGCAGGAAATAGGTATGCTGAAAGATAAGCCTGCCAGCATTCCTATGGATTCGAAGGTATATCTCTATGATGAAGATTATAAGGCAATAGACAGTCAAGCATACAAGCAATTGATTGGCAAGCTCTTATATCTGACCATCACACAACTAGATATTTCCTTGGTTGTGGGCAAGCTAAATAAGTTCATGGATGGATCAACCAAGCAACATTGGGAGGTAGCTATGCAGGTGCTTAAATACCTGAAGAAAGCACATGGTCGTGAGATACTTTTAGCAAAAGAACTACTATGATAGTGGTTGGCTATTCGGATGTAGACTATGCAAGGTGCTTGGCAAATAGAAAGTCTACTATAAGCTTTTGCACCTATATAGCGGGGAACTAAGTCACTTAGAGGATAAAAAGCAGACAGTAGTGTCCAAGTCTAGTGCATAATCTAAGTACAGAGCTATGGCCCAAAGTGCAACTAAAATGGTTTACGTGAGATCATTGCTTTGTGATCTACACGTCCAGATTGAAGAGCCCATGGAGATGCAGTGTAACAATCATGCAGCAACTTACATTGCCAATAATTCCATATTCAATGAGCAAACCAAACACGTGGAAATAGACAACCACTATACCAAAGATCTGATTCAACATGGGATTTTGCACATCACTTTTGTCACATTAAAGGACCGGACAGCAAATAGCTTTACCAAGCTTCTACCCTTGTCTACTTTTGATGTCTGTTATTCCAAGTTGAGCATGATGCATATCTATGTTCTAGCTTGAGGGAGAGTGTTGTGATACCCCTTCGATCTTTTATTTATTTTCCTGTTCTTTATGGGTTTGTACCATTATTTCTCCTCACCTCTTCTCTTTATAAAAAGGTGTAGCATTTCTAAAATAAACTAAGTTGCACATTTCTTCCTACTCTATAAGGGCCTACGTCACCAACCATAAAACACAAGGGATTATACTGCACATAATATCAACAAGTGAAAACTACGAAAAAAAGATGATATAGTGGGTATCAACTTAGACTCACCCTGGTAACCCATGCCATTTCAACCATAAATGCAGATGGGTTCTCCTGCCAAAACAAAACAGCATTGAAAGCATGTGACAAATTTGTACAAAGTAGACACGGACAAATAACTGGCTTTACTTCCTACAAATCTGGTTGCACAAGAAAGAGCAACTATCCAGCATACTTCCGTTTTTTTAATAGGAACAGGATGATCCCTCAAGGATGGTGATCATCCTGATTTCCAAATGGCAGTAGTTGAAAAGTCTCAATTCTTAACACAACAAAAAAACAATTTTTTTAGAGAAAAAAACACCTTATTTTGGGGGAGGGCCAAGACCACCCCATGGAATTTATACACTTCAATATTCACCGATTAAAGAATAGATGCTCACCTTTCCATACTGTAAAGCTCTTGTAAAAAGCATTACATCACCAAAAGAATGAGAAGTTTGCATCACATTAAGTGCACTTGCCATAGCATAGCTCGTCTGCCCAATGCCACAGACAAGAAAATATGATAGTACATAGTTATTTCCCCTTCAACCATTAGGTACAAACCAAACTGATAGCAAATTTTAAGAGAAAAGATTAGATATTTGCAACAAGGAAAAATAAACTGGAATAAACTCCTTAGGCATATACTCTAAAATTAATATGAAATTCCAGATAAAAAAATAATATTGCATAACAATAAAAGAATACGGGCGCTTTGGATAAATAAAGCCTTTAGACCATATAGGCTAAAAAGCTCCTTTCTTAGAAAGCATCTCTATCAACCAACAAAGCATAGGAGGAATTATTCCCTCTACTTTGTCCAATGATGAATCTCAAGGGAATCGAAGTCTATAAATCAATGTTTTAAAAATCGAATCGGTAGTCATTAAGGTGCTGTTTTGATTTTTTAGTGGTTCAATCAACAATTATTACTAGTTGAACTGACGATGACGTCAACATGATGTTAGCATGTGAAAAAATCGAAATAAAAATCGAACCGTAAAACCTTTGAATTAGTTTGTATTGGTTCAACCAAGTCTAACCGAGTTGAACCAATATTTAATAAAAAAATCATTGAAGATATGTAGTAGGAAAAGTTATTTTGCAACTTTAATTATACTAAAATTGATATGTTTTTAGCAAATGCTAAACAAAAAAAGGGTATAATCGAAATTGAGAGTCTAACCTTTAAAAACAAATAGATCTTTAAATCTTTGTTTCAAGTTCTAAAGTCCCGTACATTTTCCTCTTTAAAAAAAAAAAAATTTAGCACTTGGAAAAATGGTCAAATCAGATGGCCGATTTAACCATATCGGCCGATTCGACTCGATTTTGACCAGCTTACATCGGTTTCGACTTTTATCGCCAGAACCAATTGTTCGACCAATAAGGTACTAGTTTCCCGTTGAACTAGCCGATTCGGTTCAATTTTTAAAACATTGCTATAAATTGAGAATCATCTAATCTTTCTTATAAAGCATATCGGCAGCAATCTCTAGGTTAATGTTGTTTATTAGTCAATTCATGGCCATTTTGTCATCTTGCCTAACTTATTTGGAGCAAAGCTATCAAAACATAGCATCATTTGCCCCCTTAACAAAGATGTGATGTGCCTACTATTAAAGAAGATAGTTCTAGATGCCATTAAACTTAATAGAGGTTCCTCGAATTATAAGTACTAATGGTCACTAAGGCTCCATTTGCCAGGAGGTTCTGCCATGGGATAAAGGTCCGATCAAAGGATTATAAGAGGAAGTCAACGGAATTAATTCGGAAGTCAAAGAATATAACTTATTCTACTCCACTAATCAACATCAACATCAAATTATCCCACTACATCACATTAACATCACTATACAATAAAATATATCAACTTCAGCATAACATACCTATTAAAATATGTTTATTATATCACATCAACCCACTCATATCTATATCAAAATATTAAAAAACCATCCACCAAAGTCACATCACACTCCCAATCATATTATCCCACTACTTATTCTTATACCACCAACCAAACAGCCCTTAACTTACCCCTACAATACTTTATCCCTGTATAAACCTTATCCTCCTGCCAAATGCAGCCTAAAGGTTTGACCTCAATGAGGAAACAAAATCCTGAAGCCACCATACTAGGGCGAGAAGAAGCATATATGACAATTGCACCAACTAATTTGTAATGATTAGTCATCCACTATCGCAGCCACGGACATGATTCAACACAGATCACACATGTAAATCTCACAATCAAGAGTAACGTTGCATGTATAAAATTGACAGATACGTCACAGAACCCTGCCGCCACATCTCACTGATAAAGGATGCAACAAGAACCACTGAAAGAGTTATTCCATATAGGTCACTGATAGGATCAACTGTAGGTCCTGACACATAGTAGAGCGACAGTGATGCAACAAGGGTTGCAAGGTGAGCTTATTACAGCTAGTAGCAGCTGCTACAGGGGCATCATCACTTGTGCTAACATGACCATTAGGGTGGCTCTAGAATTGAATATTGGTTGTTGGTGCCACTGCAAAGGCAACCTTATTACAACTAGTAGAAACAAGAGGGCCATTGCCACTAGGGGTGTAGATGGGTCAAGTTCAACCCGAATCCAACCCAACCCAACTTGATTGGGTTGGGTTGGGTTGAGAGTTATAGTGGATTGGGTTGGATTGAGATTTTTCCAACTAGATAAAAAATAGGTTGGGTTAGGTTCAAGGTTTAATCAACCTAACTCAACCCACAACCCGACACAACCCAATTTACAAAAATATGTATATATACAAGGGGTGCCAAGATACAGCAAAACCCTCATCTCATTGGCATCTATCACGTTATGTTGTAAGGATATTGGTGGTATTTTATTTCTTTTCCGAAGTCATGTAATGTTTCCCCTCACATCTCTTTATAAAAGAGGTGTAGGGTTTTCTTTATCAAATAAGACGATTCATTTCCTTCAACTTGATATCAGAACCAGACTGAGGGCTCGACCTCAAAGAAAAACCCTAACCCTCCACCGTCAAGCCACCGCCGCCGCCACCACCGGCAGCACTGCCAACAGCATCGTCGGCAACCCCACCCTGCCGCCTCTAACAAGCCTAGGTGTTCGCCTCAGCAACAGCACCTTCGTTCAGCGGTCGTTCAGGCCACCTCTCCACTACCCAAGCATCCCTCTGTCACCGCCTAGGCCTCTCTCCGCTGTCGCCCAGACCTCCCACCATCGCCCAGGCTCGGCTACCTGTAGCAGGTCTCTGCTCGCCAAAGGTCTCTCTCCCGCCGCCCAGGCTGCCCTCTCCTCCGACTGCAATGTCTCTCGCTACCTGTGTTTGGCAACAGGGAGAGGGCATATTAGCACCTTTGTCCAAGCGGAGAATTTTGGAGATCATTTGATGAAGTCCTAAAGTCAAGAATCCTTCAAGGTGATTTGATGGTATATTTTCAATACTTTCTCTGAGATATGGGGTATGTATTCCCCTGTTTGATGATATTCCAAGGTGTGTATTCCCCATTGGTGCATTGAGAAGCATTCTATCGCATGTTTGCGAAGTTTTAGGGGTGTATTCCCCAAGTTGTGCTTGTTTCATATCTAAATTTTGCATCAATGTTAATGGTTGTGACTGTTGAAGATGCATTATGGCCTCCTCATCTGAGTCAAGAGTAACCTCAGGGCAAGGTGGACAGGTAGGAGACATAGCCGTGTACAAGAGCCCGTTCTTCGTACCCATTGTGAAGTTGGATGAGACCGACTACTCTTGTTGGTCTCAGACATTTCTTGTGACAGTGGAAGGACACAAGAAGCAACATGTGCCCACTGAGATACCCACTAAGAAGAAGACAAGCATGTCACATGGAACAGGAGTGACGCCATGATGGGAGCCTAGATATTAAATAGCATCATCCCTCGGATTGAACATGAAATTATGTACTACAAATAGGCCAAAGAGATGTGGGATGGGCTAAACATTGCATATTCACATGAGCTTAATTCAACTCGGGTGTTTTAGATTCATTATGATTTGTGCCACTTGAAGCAGGAGAATATGTCCCTTTCAAAATACTACTCCACTATGAAGGGACTGCTAGAGAAGTATAATGTGTCGACCAAAGTGCATCTCCACTACTTGCAGGGATTAGAGAAAGGAATTTTCCATCCATATGTTCCTTGCAAGCCTGAGTGATGACTATGCGACTGCCAATTCTCAAATTCTTACTCTATCAGAGTTACCACCTATTGAGGAGATCTACAGGAGGCTGAGCAGATTGCAGGTGTAGGCCATACATGAAGCGATTACTACTCTTGTTTCCTCTGCCCATGCAACTGTTGGTGCTCGTGACAGACCAGGTCCCTTTCGTGGTAGAGGATGAGGACGTAGAGATGGCACACATGGCAAGCCTACTTGCACGTATTGTGGTCGACTTGGCCATGTGGAGGCCAAATGCTAGAATAAACTTAGGAGGTCAACTATTGCCAACCAAGTCACTGTTACTCCTGCTCCTGAGTCCATTACACTTGCAGAGGAAAATTATGACTCCGTGGTTCAACATCTAGTCCAGCTAACACATGATCAGGGTCAACCTTCAAGCACAGCAGCCTATGCTTCTGCTTCATCAAGTATGGCTAATACCTGGTTGATTGATTTTGGTGCGTCAAATCACCTTACTGGGAATTCTCAATGTTTTGGAGACATGCAGGGAGTTCCACAGGGACGTTCAGTCCAACTAGCAGATGGCAGACATGCTCCTATCTACGATAGGGGAGGACTGTCAGTTACTCCAACTATGCATCTCTTATATGTGTTTTATGTGCCTGATATGACCATGCAGCTACTTTCTATTAGCACTATTACTAAACAGTTGAACTGTAGTGTGATTTTTTATGATGTTGAGTGTACAGGACCGCATGACGGGGAGGACGATTGGTGGCGGAAATGAGGTGTCTACCGGCTAGCTTAGAGTCTTGTTGTTGTAGTATGTCAGATGAGTTCTGCTAGCAATGCCTTGCAGTGGCACAAACGCTTAGGCCATCCTTCGTTGGACAAGCTACATCAACTCATTCCACATCTCTAGCCTGCCACCAAGATCCAGTGTGATGCTTGCTAGCTGAGGAAGCACCATAGAGCCAGTTTTCCAACATCTACCAGTTCCAGTAGCTTTGTGCGTTTTGATTTAGTGCATTGTAATGTGTGGAGTCCAAGTCCTATCGCAGACAGACATGGTCATAATAGATATTATTTGCATTTTGTGGATGATTTTTCACAATTGACGTGGATATTTTTTATGAAAAATAAATCGGCTGTTGGCTCCCTTATTATAAAATTTATTTCCTTTCTGAAAATCAAATTTGATGTGTATCAAGACTATCAGAACAGACAATGCACTAGAATTATGTACCAAGGAACTGAGAACTCTGTATGCCTCTCTTGGCATTGCACGCCAGACCTCCTGCCTCCACACACCTTAATAGAATGGGGTGGCAGAGAGAGAGCATATATACATTCTGGATACAGCATGTGCCCTGCTTATTCAGAATAGTGTCGCGCACTTTTACTGGGGGGATGCAGTGCTAACTACATGTTATCTAATTAATCGGCTTCCCCCTCCTATCATTCATGACCAAGTACCCTGGACAGTGTTGTATCCTGATGTTGATCTGTTCTTGGTGCCACGCAAGGCGTTTAGTTGTGTTGCCTTTGTTCACTTACTTGGACTTGGACATGACAAGCTTGCCCCCAGAGCAATCAAATGCGTGTTTCTTGACTATTGTCGAACACAAAAGGGGTACAGATGCTTTGACCCGATCCATAAGAAGCAGTATGTCAGTGCAGATGTTACATTTTATGAGTCAATTCCCTACTTTTCCACATCAACTTGTCAGCTACAGGATGTGAAAATTGTTGCACCTATGCCTCTACCTCCTGTATCCATGGATATTTTCAAGTCAATAGTACCATTCCAGAGCAGCCTCCCAGTTTCCTCAAGATTGTACCTCCAAATGAATGAACTTTTAAGGGCTCTACATATCAGAGAGAGAAAGTTGCAAAACCCCTCCTTTATCCCTCCAGAGACACCACAGTCCTCCCCTAATCAGGTAGATATTGAGCCCACTAACAGTACTTCTTCTATTGATGTTTCTCCAAGTCCACCTGATGATATTGATGTTTCGATTGCCATTTGGAAAGCCTCTCGCTCTTATGCTAATTATCGTGTGGCTGGAAGTGCAGAGTCTACCCACTCCTTGGGTACTGCATTTTATGTCTGTACCACTGCAGTGTCTACCTCTGAGATTCCCAAATCTTATCGGCAAGCACTTCTGAATCCACATTTTAAGGCAACCATGGAAGAAGAAATGTTTGCTCTTCGTGTTAGGGGCACCTGGGAGTTGACCTCGTTACCATCTGGTGCACATCTTGTCGATCTTTGCCTTGAAATACAACGGTAATGAGTCTATTTCTCGATATAAGGCTCGTCTTGTGGCCAAATGATTCACTCAGACTTACGAAGTGGATTTCTTTGACATCGTCTCACCAGTGGCTCAGCTCTCTACTGTTCCCATTCTTATTTCTATGGCTACGTAGTATGTATGGGTACTTCATCAGCTAGATGTCAACACCTTCTTGTGCGACAACCTTCAGGAGGTGATATATATGCAGCAGCCTTAAAGTTTTGAGGTTCAGGGTAAGTGCATATGCAGACCGCGTAAGGCAATTTATGGCCTAAAGCAGAACCCCAAAACATGGTTTTAACGACTATCAGAGACATTATCTGTGATTGGGCTACAAAGGTCTTCATCTGACCACTCTCTATTTGTGAGGAAGACCAGTAGGGGTGTTGTAGCTCTACTTGTATATGTGGATGACCCTATTCTCACATGTGATGATATAACCGGTATATCCCAAGTCAGAGTATTTGGCACAGCAATTTATTATGAAGGACTTTAGGAGACTCAGGTACTTCCAAGGCATTGAGATTGCCACAAGCAAGCAGAGAATTGTTATATCTCAGAGGAAGTATGCCTTGGATATTCTTCAGGAGGCTGACATGCTTAGGTCTAAGGAAGCAAATATCCCTACGGATCCGAAGGTTCACCTATTTGATGAGTCTGCTCGATTAATAGATAAAAAGGCATATAGGCAGCTTGTGGGAAAATTGCTCTATTTGACTATCACCAGGCCAGATATCAGTCTTGCAGTGGGCAAGCTGAGTCAGTTCCTAGACAAGCCTACAGATGAGCATTGGCAGGTAATACTACCAGTGTTGAGGTATATAAAAGAGGCTCGAAGTCGAGGACTTCTTTTCCAAAGAAGAGCTCCCATGACTGTCGTTGGGTACTCTGATACTGACTACGTAGGTGACATTGGAGACAGGAGGTCTATCATAGGTTTCTGTACCTTTGTTATAAGAAATCTAGTAACATGGAGGAGCAAGAAGCAGAGAGTGGTGTCACGTTCCAATGTAGAGTAGAAGTACCGTGCTATGGCGCATACTGCTGCTGAAATGATCTAGACACAATCATTATTGAAAAATCTCCATGTTATTATTAAGGAGCCTATGGAGATTTACTACGATAACAGAGCTACCACATATATAGCTAATAACCCTATATCCCATGAGCGGACAAAGTATGTGGAGATAGACTGCCACTATACTAAAAGTCTGATTCAGCAAGGCCTACTCCGTACTTCATGTTTAGTTTCATCAAAGTAGACTACAAATATGTTCACCAAACCCCTGTCAGGCCCCTTGTTTGATAATTATAGAAACAAGCTAAGCATGGTTGATATATATGCTACAGCTTGAGGGGGAGTATTACATTATGTTGTAAGGGTATTGGTGGTATTTTATTTCTTTTCCAGAGTCTTGTAATATTTCCCCTCACCTCTCTCTAAAAAAGAGGTGCAAGGTTTATCAAATAAGACAATTCATTTCCTTCAACTACATCTCCTCAGTCTCCCTCTCCAAATTCCCGATCGTAGGCCTCACAGTCTCATCGACCCCTCATCTCTCCCACCTCCACCAGCTCCAAGTGGTGCTCTCTCCTTTCCTTAGCTCTAAGCTCTAAGTGGTGCCCTCTCCTCTCCTCAATAACGGTCGATAATACCCCACAGTCTTTAGATAACCCACCTCTCCTCTCCTCTTTTTCCTCACAGGACCCATCCCTTAACACGACCACTCCCCTTCCCCCCTCTTCTCTCCTTGACGACCCTCCCCCTAAGCCGCCACCACCACCAGACAACCACCTCTCCTCTCTTTTTCCCTGCAAGGACCCTACCACCACCACCAGACGACCCACTTCTATCTTCCCTGCAAAGATGGCACCACTACCATCGAAGCACCCCCTCTCCTCTCCTTTTCTTCCCTGCAGGAATGCCCCCCCTCCCCACTAAAGCCACCACCATTGAACAACCCCTCTCCCTTAGCAACACCACCCCCTTCCCCCCGACAATTATCCCCCACCACCACCACCACAACCAAACTTACCCTTTTTTTTTCTTTTGAGTGTTGGTATTTATAAGTTTGACACTTTACATAGTGGTGAGGAATACACTTATGTATTATTTGATTTTTGTTAAATTTTATTATCAAGTATGCATTTATATTTTGTCATTACTTTTATATCATATCTCTATTTTCTCTATTAAGTTTTTTTTTTGTTTTTACTTATTTTATTTATTTTTTTATAAGATACAAGTTGTTTATGAGTTTAAATTTTTTATTATTAAGTAGCAAAGACATAGGAAGCATATAGAAGATAACATAAGATAACTAAAATCAGGATGGGTTGAGTCATCCTGATTTTATGGGTTCAGTAGTGTAATGAGTTAAGTTGAGTTAGAAAAATCCCAACCCGCAACCTAACTCGTATACACCCTTAATTGTCACCTATAGAACGAAACCATCACTACCACTAGGTGCCATGGAATGGGTTGACTGCTGATACTACCAAAGATGATCGTTGGCAATGGGTGTGACGCAAGTTTACATGGTGCTGCCAGGATCCAGAATTGATTTAATGTCCGCCAATAGAGATGAACATGGGATCTCTTATTTGGTGGAAGGAGAAAGGAGGCCAAAGGGTGGAAAGAAGGATAGAGACACCGATCTAAGACTATCACTCTAATACCATGTAAAACAATGATGGAAATAACATTCTATGAAATCATAGTGTTAGAGATAAATTAAAATAGATTTCTTGAGAGATAAGTTACGATATCTTATTTTGTTATGCTATCATTGGAATTTAATTTGATTCTATTATATTTCTAAATTAGTTAGGATTAGGATTACCATTATTATCCATTCTCTCTATATAAAAAAGGATTGATTTCTATTTTCAATCAACGAAAACTATTTCCAAAAACTCCCACACCTAGCCTCTCTTAACAAGAGATTCAACAACAACCAAACATTTTCCCACACTAAGTGAGGTCGGCTCTATGGATTCTTTGCCTCCACATAAATCGATTTTCAGCCATTTCAGGACTTAAATTAAAGTAATTGAGGTCATACTTAATAGTTTCCTTCCAACACTTGTTTGGTCTTCCTCGCCCCCTCTTAACTGGTTCAGCCTCCAACTTATCGCATCTCCTAACTAGAGTATCTAGTGGCCTTCTCTGTAAATGTCCAAACCACCTTAGACGTGCCTCTCTCAATTTATCCTCTATCGGTGCCACCCTAACCTTTTTTCTAATAATCTCATTTGAAATACGGTCCTTTCTTATATGACCACACATCCAGCCTAATATCTTTATTTCTGCCACAAACATCTTCTGTACATACCTATAATTTATAGTCCAGCACTCAGAACCATACATGGCTGGCCTTACCACAGCTCGGTAGTATTTTCCTTTGACTTTTAAAGGAACCATCTTATCACAAAGAACATCAGAAGCACCCCTCCATTTCAACCACCCTGCATTAATTTTATGTGTAACATCTCCATCAATTCCACCATCATGTTGGAAAATGGATTCCAAGTACTTAAAAATATCTTTCATTGGAATGCACTCTTCTCCAATTTTTACATCAATCCCTTCATTGTTCCCTCTACTACTAAACTTACATTCCATATACTCAGTCTCCCTCCTACTTATGCGTAATCCTTTATCTTCCAGGGCTTCTCTCCAAAGCTTAAGTTTTCTGTTCACTCCATCTCTTGTCTCATCAACCAACACAATGTCATCAACAAAAAGCATACACCAAGGCACCTGAACTTGGATATGCTTCGTCAACTTATCCATAACCAAGGTAAAAAGATAAGGACTTAAAGTCGAACCTTGATGCAGACCAATGGTGATATCAAAGTAATCCGTCAAATCATCCTTAGTCTTTACACAAACTACTGCTCCATAGTACATATCCTTTATGAGGTTGATATATATAACTGACACTTGTCTCTTCTCCAAAATTCTCCACAAAATATCTCTTGAGACAGAATCATAGGCATTCTCCTAATCAATAAAAATCATATGTAAATCATTCTTCTTCACTTTGTATGTCTCCATCATACGTCTTAAGAGATGTCTTACCTCAATAGTAGACCTACCTGACATAAAGCTAAACTGATTTTCAGTTACATACTTAAAGATATAGAAAAATATCATAACATTTAAAATGACTATTTTTAACATATAGCTTCAGCAAAAAAGCTAAAACATTTAAATCATTTTTCCATTCATACAAATTGGAAAACAGATGGCATCAGCATTACATGTCATCTAATTCTTTATTAAATTAAAAAAAAAGGACTTCAAGGACCACGAAGCAATAAACAAAGTTGCAAAATACGCTTATGCTTGAACCTAGATCCAATATGCTTAATTGTGTAACTAAAAAATTAAGTAGATCATTTTCAATTGTTTTGTATTGCATGTTTTTAAAATGGTCAAGATACATGCTTTACAAACTCAGTCCACTAAGTTAACAGTCAAGGATGTATTATACAGCAAGAAAGCAGCACATTATCAGAAATTTTGGCATTTTTTATTTATTCTTTTTTAAACTTGCAATAACATATACAGTAAAGAGTCAGAATAAAACACGAATTTACAAACCTCTTCTGCAAAGCGGCTGGCATTTTCAAGCTTGCTAGCTGGAGGAAAAATGACAGGAAGGTATTCCACCTACTCAAAGAAATGACACCCAATTGAACTAGTTAATGATATGACAGATAAATAGCCAGAAGTCAAGCAGATCGGTAATAGAGGGACAAGGAGAAGATGACAACAGAAATGCACGTCTTACATATACATTTATGTTTAGCAGTTTGGCAAACACAACACAAGCATGCCCAAGACAGATGCTCCTTATTTGTTGGGCTTCATCCAAACAAGGAATGGCACAGCATTTAGCAAGAACATTCTCCTTTTTACTCCTCCAAAAGACAAGATTATAGATCATTTTTTGAAAAGGGACAAGATTGTAGATCATAACATGCAGGTACCCCAAATTGCAGCACTAAGAACATATGCATATTATAAAGGCATCAAACGCTTCCCACCCACCTCACAGAAAGTAACCCCAAACCCTGAGGCTTAGATTGCTTTAATGGACAGCAATCCTGGAATAAAGTTTTTTGAACATGGAATATCCCCTTTTGGTGCAATAACACATTTTTTATTTGGTGTTCACCTGGGAAAAAAAAGGTGAAATAGCCCACATTAGGAGAAAGGAACTATTAATTTCAATTCCTCACAAAATAAAAATTCAGAGTCGACATGCCTTTGATAAGAATTATAATTCCAATTTTATTGCAGCAACTAAATTGGGTTATTTCCCCAAATGGGTGTCATGCTGTTGGTTGGGATTATATGTTATTCCTATGCAACCGGAGTCCCAGACATGAGAAAGATCACTCAATTCATGGAATGACCTACAAAGGCTCACTAAGATGCTGCCTTGATGATGTTCAGTACCTTGAGGGGTCACCGGTAAAGGGATTACTATCCAACATGTGGAGAATAAAGGCCACGTGGCAGGGCCACTTAATAAGTTTTCGTCCACCCAAGGGGCCCCAAGGGGTTTGGTGGATTTGGTTGGAGTCCAAGTTTTAATCTTTTTTAGTATGGTGATATGTCATTTAGGCAAGTTGTTAAAGAGGATTTGATGTTTTCTATTTTAAGGAGATTTGATTAGATTTATTTAATGTTTTGAGGGTAGGATTTGCTCTCTTTAAATGGAAAGAACCTATGTATGTTCCTTTTGATTTAATGCAATATTCTTTCCAACAACAACTCCCTCTCCTCTCTTCTTCTATTGCCGACTGCCCTCTCTTCTCTCTCTCTCTCTTCAGCATGCGCCATCACCAACTGCAGCAGCCTGCTGCCTCCATGCCACGTTAGCGCCTAAATCTTCAAATGGTATCGGAGCTTTCGATCTAGGCTCATCCGAAAGATTTTAAACAGGCATAGGACAAAGAAGCAAGGTTTGAAATATCGGTATCGACAAGGTTGGGTGGTTTCGATACCACCGAAGATATTTTTTTCCCAAATATCGGCGATATATCGCCGATATGGGGAGATATCGCCGATATATTGGGAAATATCCCTGAGATATCGGCGGGTTGGTTGTTAATGGTGGTGGCCTTCGGCGAGAAGGTTTGAAAATGGTTGGGCGGGAGGTTTGAAGAGCTGAAAATGGCGAGATGGCACTGGGTTTGAATGCTGAAATGGCGGTGGAACAAACACACACACGCACGGTTTATAGGCATCATTTCATGATATATTATTCATAAAAATATTAACCTTTAATTTTTGTGATATTTTATAATATTTTATACCTTTCTGAGCGATTTCTCTAAAATTCATCGATATCAGCAATATATCCCTTTTTTGATTTGTCGATACGATATCAATATTTAAAACCTTGCAAAGAAGAGAAGAAAAGCCAAGCACAATAATCTATGCGTGACTTTTCTAGTGGACTGCAACCACGTGTGTGGCCTTTCCTCTTGTCAAGCACCCCCCCCCTTCCATGCAGGAGCAAGGAGGAGAAATCATGCACAAAAAGGCCATATCTTGTGTGTGACTCCCACGTGTATCAGAGCCTCATGTGTCAAGACATCTTCGTCGACTTGTGAGTTCTCTCAAAGAACTCCTTGAAGGACTTCGGCACCTTACGAAAGGCCCAAGGAGACATGCAGGGGACTTCGGCGGGTGGCTTCCCTCACACATCCAACGCCTTACATGGAGCGTACAAGTAGAGGAAGGCTCATTTCTCAAGGACGGAGATGGCCGAGAGTGAGAATCATATCAACACCAGGGAACGAAAGGTTATAATTCAAGGCACCACAATCAAACTTCAGGATGCCTCGAACTATATCCTATGAGCTCAAGCATTCAAGATCTTCATGGGAGGATAGGACAAGCTGCATGTCCTTCTTGAGGAGTCGCCTGAATCCAAGGACTCAACGAAGAAGTTAGAGAAGAGAATCTATCAAACTATATAAAAACAAGACAATTGCTCCAATAGTCACGACTTCAAAGGTTGCCAAAGAAGCAACGACTACAGAGCTGGCAAGAGAATTCACAGTTACATCAAGAGATGGTGGAGCATCTGGCCACACCATCAACGAGACAAGGAAAGCAAGTCATCATCCTCCCAGCCTTGATTTGAGGGGGAGTGTGGAGAATAAAGGCCATGTGGCAGGTTTTGATCCACCTAAGGTGTGTCAACCCTAAGGGGTTTAGTGGGTTTGCTTAAAGTCCAAGTTTTGATTTTTTTTGTATGGTGATATGTCATTTAGGCAAGCTGTTAAGAGGATTGATGTTTTCTATTGTTAGAAGATTTGATTAGATTTATTTCCTATTTGGATATTAGGATTTGCTTTCTTTAAATAAAGAGAACCTATGTGTGTTTCCTTTGAGTTAATGCAATATTCTTTTCAACAACAGCTCCTTTCTCCTCGCTTCTTCTACCATCGGCTGGCCTCTCTTCTCTCTCTTTGTTCTACGTGCACCATCACCAACTGCAGCAGCCTGCTACTGCTTGTTTCTCCCACGTGGAATAGCCTCCACGCCACACTTGCACCCAAATCTTCACACAACATATATCCTTGGATATAGTTACACTCTCAAATGATGATTAGGCTAGATGTTCTTGACCAGAAGTTCACTAGTGGGTCATGCATATTTTGAAGATGAGAATCTTAGTTTCACAGCAATGCAAGAAACAAAAATAAGTCAACAAATCTAGTGCTGCATCTGGATGTAAACGCATGTCACAGATTGCAATTGAGATGAGGCAGGTCAAATATATCCTTGCTAAGTTGCATGGTCAAAATTTTGGACCCATGACCATGATGTGTTGTAACAAAATAACCTTGTTTGTTCCAAACAACCTAGTTTTCAATGAGCATGAGAACATTGAGATAGATTGATATTTTGTCAGAAATGCAAACCAAAACCCATAGCATCATCTTAACTTGGACAGCGAAATTGCAGATGTTCTTACACAAAAGAATGTACAACTACTTACGTTTGGTCTCCCAAATGCGTCCATCCCGTTAAAAAACAGAAATTCCTAGGAAGGTTCACCAAATCCAGAAAGTTTCACCAAAATGTCATTAACCAAACAATTCCAGATAAGCAGATACATATGGGAGTGCCGCGGAGAGTACAAAAGCTAGCACTCTTTTCCCAAACTCCTAACTCAAACCTCTTCCATCCAATGTTGTACCAAGCAAATCATGCTTAACGGTTATAGATGTTGGGGCACTTGGTTATTTAATAATATATCATTACACGCATTAAGTCAAATCATAAAGAGTAAATATGGCCCATGATATTCACCCCTAATATATGTGAATTGATGTCAAAAGACAAAGATTGGAAATGCATTATAAGAACCAAGTAAGCATAGAAAATTACCTCCATAAAATTGTGAAATTGAGTGAACATCCTGAACATGAGTTTCGTCAAAGATATGTTACCCCTGAATCAGTCACATGAGTCAGTAGATGGCAGGACACTTGATTTTAAAAAAATAAAGGAATGTCATTTAAATAATAATGCTGTGTCATAAAAATGTCACCGAGGCCATGTTCAGAAATTCTCCAAATTAATCTACGTGCAGAGGTATCTAAGCATTTAAATGTAACTTCTCGATACTCATAAAAATGCAACTGTTCAAGAGACATTGATATAAAAAGGTTCTTTTCTGTAAGAAAAGTATATTGTTACAATGGGCCTCTTGATTTCATGCTGAAACTATTTTGAGCAAAGTTGTCCGACACTTTCCTTGGGACTTTGAGAGATCATACAAGAATGGATACATAGTCGATAGAGCTACTAAAAATAGCATTTTAGGGGGGGGTGGTCGTTTGAGAATGGAGCAAATTGTTGTCTAGTAATCAAGATGTCGTTAGCATGTCGACGAAACGAGAGCTTTTGGGCAAAGGACCATATCAACATGTAAGAAGTATCAAAATACAAAGGTGCTAGCGGTATGCCAACAATTTTGACCATGTCGACCATTTCAAGGCATGCTGTTGCCTGCTGCAGTGCTACACTACTATTGGTTACAGCTTTGTTCCTGCATGTAGGTGTAGTTGCTGGCTACTGCTACAGTGGCCAGAGCGGTTGGTTCGGTTACTTTGATGGTGATGGCACTATGGCTTAGTGAACAAAGTGCTGGCGAAATGAAGGTTTTTGGCAAGACACCATATCAACACGATACAATTATCGAAACACAAGGATTTTGACAGCATGTCAACGGTACGTCAAGCTACATGTAGTGTTACCTGCTGGTCATGCACGTCACATAGGGCTGTCAAACGAGTCGGGTTGGACCCGAACCATTTAGACCAGACTCGTTTATAAATGGGTCGAGTCGAGTCCAACCCGTTTATTAAACGGGTCTATATCCTCCAACCCGAACCCAACCTGTTTGCACTCGTTGAGCCCAACCTGACCCATTTAACCCATTCAGTAACAGGTTAAACGAGTTAAATGGGTTAAACGTGGGGATTTTTTTCTCATTAATCGGGTTTATCGAGTTAAGCGAGTTCGTAGTGGTAAACCCGAACACGAACCTAAACCATTCAATAAGCGGGTTAAACAGGTTTAACCTCATTTAATGTGGGAGGGTTCGAGTCGGGTTGGGCGGGTTTTATTTTTTTTAACAACCATAGCATCATGCGCCACTGCAACTGCTGCCTATTGTTACTGCATTGCATTGCTCCTACTCTGTTACTACACAGGTTATGTATTGACGTATCGCATATTACCAACATGGAAGATATTGATATCGAACACCTCTAACTTTTCCATTGAAAATTGATTTTTTTTTTTTTTTGAAAAGAAAAAGGGTGGTTATCCATATGATAACTAACCGAAGTCATTCCATCAAGCCATCAAATTTTGTTACATCATTGGTTACAAAGTGGACTTCCAAAACACCACCTGGGAGGAAATAAAAGAGATGAAATTCTCCACATAAGATCTTTCGCCCCTAAACACCACACCATTCCTCCCCAACCAAACACCCCACAAGGCCACCAACACCTTGGCTTTGTCCCTCTTTGATCAAAAGGTGTTTCCTCCTCCATAGTTATTTCCCCTCCAGAACGATGACCAGAAGTTAACCATGTCCTGGGTATCTATCCAATCGATTCCCAATCTCCACCAGGCCTATGTAACGAACAAACAGTGGACGAAGAGGTTATATATCCTCATCTACCCCATCACAAAGAGAGCATCTCACATCATCTAGTTGGGCCCATCTCATCCTCAACATCTTTGTCACTATCCTTCCCCTCCATAAAAGCCAAGAGAAGATCTTGACTTTCAGGGGACAGTCTGCCATCCAGAGCAATCTGTAGTCTCTCAAGAGATCAACATCTTCATTCTGCGGGACAGTACCCAGTCTGTGAAACACCTTCACAACAGTAAACTCCCTTCTTCCCAATAATAGGTGTCGTTCCCCACCTCTGGTGCCCAGCTCTCTAGCTCCAGAAACCTGTTGGAACTCAACAAACCTTTGATCCGAGAGACCTCCCCGAAAGGTCGGACACTAGGCTCTGTCCCAACAGCTTTCCACAGTAGTCGCCAGATCCACCACTCTCATAAAGAGGAAGGGGTACATGTCACAGAGGCTGGTTCCAACCCCCTGCCAATCATCAAGCCAGAACCAGAACACATCACCCTTCCCAAGGATGAGTAAAGTAGGACCATACCTTTGGTGCCACTGCCGCCAAGCCTCTGAGGAAGTGAGAAGCCCCTGGAGAAAGATTCTCCAATGGTTCCCACAAGTGAAAGGAACCATAACACTGTCGTAAAACATCACCAAAAAGACCTTGCTCTCGTCCCACCAATCTAGTGATCCACTTTGCAAGAAGGCTTAAGTTAACTCTCTCCACATCCCTCACTCCCAGTCCCCCCTCTTGTATCGGTTAACAAATCTCCTCCTAGGCCACCAACCTCGTCCCTTTCCTTATCGTCCCCACATTAGACCAAAAGAAGTCTCTCATCAACCCCGTGATCTTCTTCTCTATCTACCTCGGCACCCTGAATAAGAAAAGTACGCTAGTGCGAAAGACAGCACCACCTTCACTAAGGTCAGGCTCCCTTCCCTTGACAATAGCTTGGACAACCAACTTGCTAACCTCTTCTCCATCCTCTCAAGTAGTGAAATCCAATCCTACATCTTGAGACAACGATCAAACAAAGGCAGCCCCAGGTATAACAGTGGCAACTCACCTACCCCTGTCCCAAGCGCACCAGCTACCGCCTCCACCTCCTCGCCTGACATGTTAAGAGGGACGAAGCCTGACTTCTGGTAGTTAATTTGCAGCCTCGATGCTTTACCAAAGAGTTCTAGCAAAATCCTCATCCTCCTAGCCTCCAGAGCTAACCCCTCAACCAGAAATTGGTGTCGTCTGCATACTACAATACTGGAATCTCTCTCCCATTACTAGTCACAAAGCCTCTGATTAGCTCCCTAGCACAAGACCTGTGAGCCACTCGTGCAAGGGCATTTGCCTGAGGGGGGAGAGGGCAACCCTGCCTGATACCCCTCCTAGGCTGCACCCAGCCTCCCACAGGATTCCCATGCTCATCTCAAATCATGGTTTTAATCTTTTAAGGACTATAAATTTCTTCATATTATGACATTTTAAGCCATTTTGAGTGATTTCGCCAAAATTTTCCCAATATCAATGATATATCACTGATATATCCTTTTTTAACTTATCAATGAAATATCGATATCGATATTTAAAACCTTGACTGCTCTTATAACTTCTCCGCTTCCTCTTTACTACTACTATTGCTCTTCTCCCGTTCCTCTCCTCCACTTCTACTACTACTCCCATTCTTTTCCATTGTTGTTGTTACTCTCATTCTTCTCTTGAGATTTGGTCAACGTTGGCGAAATGCACTCAACATTTCAATGGTTGTTGCTGCTTTTGCTCCCATTCTTCATTGTTATTGTTGTCACTATGTTCTAAACCCCCTATTGTTACACCTACCTCAAAAGAGATTCTGCTAAAGCTTCAACTCATGCTTAATTAATGCCAAGAACTCTAATTACTAATGGAGGAACTAAGTGTCATGCTCTTCCCCCTACCCGCTACCTACTTAAATGCCCCATCGTAATTTTATCTTCTTCTCAAGAGAAGGATTTTTCACTGACGTAAAACAACTACAACTGTTGCTCTTCTCTTAAGATTTGATTCCATTCCACATCTGTCCCTAATTATATAGTAAATTTACACACTAGAGTCTAGATTTACTATTATTAAGAACATATAGGTCTAATCACAATTTAGAATTGAGAAAACCTTTGTTTAATTCCTAAAAATAAAATCATAAGTTTGAATTAGCATTAGCATTTTTCTTCTTATAGTCCTTAATTTTAGAAATAATTATCCATTTAAATAAGTATAAGATCGGATTTAGGACTTACATGGAAATATTTATCCATTTAAATAATTATTTTTAAAATTCCAATCAGTTTGACTACTGCCATTTTTGTCGACATACGTCGCATGCTTCCGACATACCATCGACGTGCTTCTAAAATGAAATATTTTTAGGGCATCAAAATCATTGAAATCCAATGTCGAAACAAGGGCATTTCCACGGCATGCCAACGAAATGCGCACTCGAAAATTAATCGAAATAGCATCGAAATTGACGTTTCAAACCTTGTTGTGGCTCGAGCCTCGCGAGAAGGAGGGAGAAGAGGTGGTGGGACTCTTTTTGGTCACACAAAGAAGGGAAAAGGTTCAAGGTGGAGGATTTGTTGGTGGTGGAGTAAGGTGGTGGGTTACAGTGGGAAGGAGATGAGGTGAGGAGAGGAAAAGGAAAAGGATGAAGAGATGTATTCAATCACTTTGGTAGAGAAGGAAGATGAGATTCTAATCATTTTGATATAAACCAACTTAAGCTTGTGATTTTCTTAAACTTCTAATCATTTTAACTACCTCTGTCATTTTTGTCGACATGCACCCTCGACATGCCTCCAAAATAGACTATTTTCGAGGCATCAAATTCATCAAAATCTGGGCATTTTCACAGCATACCATCAAAATATGCACTTAGAAATTTATTGAAACGACATTGAAATCGACATTTAGAGTCTTGTTTATCTCAAGTCATCTATAAGAGAAAAGAGCTTCTTTTTTCCTTGTTCACATTTCAACTATGAAATGAGAGGTTCACTTGTTATATAGCAATATCACTAGAAGAAAATTTGAAGCAAAATTTCAGCAAAAAGTTATCCTCTGTAAGACCAAGTTTCCCGAACTAAGTACACTAAGGGTAGGGTGTCAGTCAAATGCGAAACACCATCTACCACAATCTATGCTAGCTATTAGAGGACCATCATGACCACATTGACAGGAAACAAATAACATCTGCACTCACAGTTACAGGAGAATAAAGAGTGAAAGGCAAACAACTAAGAAGATAGTAGACCAGCTTCAATGGTTTGTAAACAGCATTCCTACAGTCTAGCATACTCATCGTGTCCAAATCACTAGAGAACTTAAACAACTTTCATCTTCTTCTGCTGATCCAGTTTGTCAAGAAAAGAAGATAATCAGTGTTCAGCTTCACAATGTGCTATTGGTGCAGAATGATAGTGAGGTAACATATTCTTCCCTTGAGTCAGGCTAAACAACTCCAGATAGTTGAAGGCACAACCAATATTCTTTTCCAATAACTAGACATGAAGCCTAACTTTTCTCAGTTGTGCTGCATATCATCTCCTTCACAAAACAGGAACCACACCATTCAGCAGCCAATACATCTTAATAATACTGTTCTTCCATGTGGTACAACTACCTGTCGGCGTCATTGGTTATGGACCTTATAGTTCCCTGTGGAAGTACTTGTATCACAACGGCTGATGGCAATATACACGTGCTTACCAACTGCTGTAATTAGTACCATCGAACCACAATCTGTACGATAACATGTTGCTGACATTTTACTCCTTGACATCTCCACTGATGCCAATTGCTTACTAGATGAGTATGACTTCATCTCAAAACCATGAAGACTCTGCCACCATGAGAAGACAACATGCACTCAACAATCACCTCAGTGGCAGACCAATCATCAGATGGCAAATATCAATGAATTCCTAGAAGAGGGAATGAAATAGTAAGGACTACAGACATCAATCATGGGGCAGAAGCATGCAAAGGTTGGACTTTGGATACTTGCTCGTGTGGGGACACAATGGCAAGGACGGAGGCACTATGGGGTGAGATAACAGACTGACTTCCAGAAGTGGTGCTACCACACTGATAACACAAGGGACTTAATGGCATGCAAGGATGCACAGGTAGGAGCTGGATGCATGATGGCACAAACAAAATTTGGGTTGAGAAATTGAAGGAGATTAGAAATTGAGAAAGGAATGAAAAATCAAAGAAGAATTACATGCCAATTCTCATAGGTTGATAAAGAGTGGGGATGATAAGCAGGAAGGATATTCAGGGAAACGAGATAAGCCAGGTGAGCTCAAATTTTCTTAATTCAAGCTCCAATCAAACCATGAAACCAATAGTGTCGCCTTCATTAATAGAAAATGCGATACCTAAAACAAGAAAATAAACTAGTCTGAATACTTCTCCTACAGAAGGAAATAACTACAAAGAAAATATACAAAGGAAAAAACAACTTCCCTTACTAATCAAACTCCTAATTCCTAAAGATTAAAGAAAAGAAAAAATACACAATAGAAATTTATTCTCCATTGCTATAGAAATGTAGCATTATGAAACCTATTCTCAGATCTCCAAAATTCACATATACATTGGCTTGATCAATTCTTCCACTCCTTAAAAATTTGGCTCTTGTCTAGTTGGTCCTGTCTTCATGGCATTCTGAATATACCTCTAAAATTTGAATGCCTCTTCCACAATTTCTGCTTTGGGAAATTCTCCAGCAATTCCGAAGTTTGGGGAGCATTCTGAATCCTCCTTTTGAACTTCCTAGCATCATTTTGAAACACACTCCCTTGTTGGGCTTTGTTTTCAAGCAAATAGGGTGATAGAGATGCAAACAAAACATGTGAGATTGAAGAGTCCGATCCCTTTCACGGGGTCAAGTGACAAGCTCCAAAAAGGCAGCACATCTAGCGGATAGTGAATGAGGCAACCTGGGCAGGTGATAGTGGTTTGTAGTTTCCGCAACATCAGTGATGGCTTCTGGTATGGAGATTGGCAAGTTCAATAATAATGAAGTCAAGGGGTTTCAACAGCATAGCCAGCCCAATCTCCTTTCCATGAAGGTGATGGTGGTGGTAGTGGTGAAGCTATTGGAGAGTGGTTCAAGACGTTCTTCTAGTAAGGAACCAACTTGAAGAATTGCTCCTCATTCACATGAAT
Organism: Thalassia testudinum; assembly: GCA_037157565.1. Classification (NCBI taxonomy): domain Eukaryota; kingdom Viridiplantae; phylum Streptophyta; class Magnoliopsida; order Alismatales; family Hydrocharitaceae; genus Thalassia; species Thalassia testudinum. The sequence goes on from JAZHRO010000013.1 coordinate 23,138,818, forward strand.
CACATTGTGCCCGATGTCATAGCATATCATTAAATTGTGGGGGCAAATGAAGGCTTATTCTGACATAGCATGCAAAGAAAAATCGGGTATGAGAAATTGAAGAAGGATGAGATATTGAACGCAGGGATGAGAAATCAAAAAAGAATCACATGCTGACTTGCATAGGTTGAGAAAGGATGGGGATGAGAAGCTGGAAGGTGTTCATTGACAGGAAATAAACTGAATGAACACGAATTTTATTAATCCCAACTCCAATTAAACCAAGTTCTCCCCCTCTAAAGGATGAGGTAAATAAGATAAGAAAATAAACTAATAGTAATGCTACTCCTACATAAGGAAATAACCACAAGGAAATACACAAAGAAGAAAAACAACTTTCATAACTAATTAACTAATATGGAAAAGGAAGGGGTGCAAGCAAATGGACTGCAGTAGAGGGATGGCAGAATAGGGTGCCACTGACTGTTTTCTGCAGGTGAATAACTTCAAATGAACCATAGAGGGGGAATTGAATTCTGGTGCATATTATATGGACCCACATATTTTAGTCCAACTTAAAGACATAATAAGCTCAAGACGCATAAGATATTACTAATCACAAAAATATTGCACGTGAATTTAAAAGACGAAATCTCTGCACCATGCATGAGAACTACACAACTAATTTCAGTAATGCTTAAGTCAATAAGAATAATGGAAGAGAGAGCAAGCAAGCATATCCACTCTCTTTAGTTATACAGCATGTCCCAATATGGTGAACGGGAAACGAGAAAAGTTGGTAAATTTAATCTTTGTATCAAGAGAAAGTACAGCAAAATAAAATTTTCTTTTGGGTTCTCATCATATAAGCTTCATTGCAAGTTTGAGAAATTGATGTAGGTTTCTTACAAAACTTCTAAATCAGATATGGATGAGCGGGGCATCAATTTTGCTTGCACATTTGTCTCCAATATGTAGAATATAAAGGAATGCAAACAATAAAAGCATTTGAGGGAATAAATTCCCTCAATCACCTCCTTGTGCTATGCGAAATTTTTTGTTTTTCTTGGTGAAACACCCTCCCTTCATTTCCAACTGAACAAAACCAGTACTAGGAACCCAGCAAAAGTAAAGCCCAAGTAGTTGAATCCAATTTGCAGCTTTCTTTTCACAGACCAAGGTCACTTGCAATGGTTTGGTTTTTTTTTTTAACTTGCCATGGTCCAATTATTCAAGTAAACCAACATTTATTTCTTCGGGGCAACAGCAACCACCTGTGTACACCATAAATAATATAGATATACAAAGCTTTTTATAAGTTGAGAGATATGAGTATGAAACCACAGACAAATGCACGAAAGCTATATAAGATCCACCTTAACATTAGCATTACAAGAAAAGGAGGCAGTCATAAGAAAATATCTTACCATGACTGATCAAAATGTACATGGGGATAACGAGTGACAACAGGTTGAACTGGATATCCGGGGATAAATGCACCAACTTTGAATGAAAGAAGGACCCTTCCATTACTAGTTGTGCCCTCTGGAAACAGCAAAACCCTAGGAAATCCACTGCAGGAGGCCTTTCTCTGAATTTAGATCCTTGAAAAAACATTCTGTATCAAATAGCTAATAAGGTGATGAAATGCATAGACTTGATATCAATAGATTGGATCGTCAGAGCAACTTATACTCTTTGATAGATTGATCACACTAAGAATAATGCAAAAAGCAGTAGCATCTGTTTTGAACATCAAACCTTTGCATCAACCATTTCTAATCATGCTATTAAACAAACAAATAATATTGCAATTAGCAAATAGCAGTAACATCTGGTTTCACACAAATCTTTATGCCCACCATCTAATTATTCTGTTTGACAAATAAGAAAATACATCAGAAAAATTAAATGAGAGACAAAGGAAATCCAAAAACACTCCTACCCTTATTTCGTAAACTGCATTCTTTCTTGATGTAGCTGAGAATCTATCGACGTATATAACCTGTACAAGATTGTTTGCAAAAGGAAAAAGAGATTACTCCTGAAATCACTTCTTTCAGGAAATATCATCAATACTGCATGAAAATTCAAGGATGAGTATTTGACAGGGAAAAAGATAGCATTCTTCACCTGCATTGCTCTGATTATTGTTCCAACAAATGGTATTGAATCATGAGATTCAGATGAAACCATTGTTGGAAACAACTCATAGAAGAAAAAAATCGGGTCTATATAGGAGATATGGTTGGCGACAACAATGGGTGCAATCTCCCTTTGGGCGGGCTTACCAATTCTCTTAATCCAATGATACCTGATACAGAGAATCAACTGAATACTCGATACAGCAGATATCTAAATCTTTTTTTGCAAAAAAAAAGGAAACAAGCACAAAGGAAATGTATCATCAATCTAGAGTTTCTCGAAGAGGACCATTCAATGACTGATAAAGAGCTAGCCTATAATCATAATTAATGGCAACAAAAACTTAAAAGGCCACAAACTAATCCCCGTGAACCACCCTTATTGCTTGCCATCGTACTACAGAAATAGGTGCGATATTTCGAGAATCCAAAATCCACCTGTAGCATCAGCATGCATTCCAGCCACATTCCGGCTTCTCTAATTGTGATTCCTAACTCCATTTTATCAAGACAAGATTTTCACAGATCCACAATCTCCAAGAAGACCTCTGAACAATCCGAAATTCAACAGGAACAAAATCCGCTTTCCTCCTAGAACGAAATCCTCGAAGAATCACTTGCAGAGCACAAGCGCACCCAATCAGTACAGAGGCTAACTAACCTTAAAAAATAAAAATAAAGAAACCGAACCCTCTCAATTCAAACGCTTCGCAATTCCCCGATTTCCTCAGGTCGTGTGTATTCAACAAAAGCCGGATTCGTTCTCTACGAATCCCGATCTCGTGAGATCACGTCCACTCAAATTCCAAATTCTGCAATCCAAATAATCCCATACCACTCCCAACTATTCGAATCCAAACACATCAAACACCCATCCCCTTCCCTCCGCTTCACCAACACGAGTACCACCACCACCGCCACCCGAACGGATCGAAGACCTCCCTTTCCCGATCGTTACCCGAAGGAGAAGAGGATGCAGCGGGAGCAGATCCTGGTGATCCACATGATTCTGCATCGCCACCTCGGCATGGGCCTCTCCCGGTCCTTCCACCCTTCCAGCGCCACCTTCGTCACCACGAACCCCACTACCAGCGCCAGCCCGAACAGCACCAGCCTCGCCGCCGCCAGCGGGAGGCACACCGCGATCTTCACCCACTCGTAGACGCCGATGATCGCCGCGGTGTGGTTCCGGAAGGGGTCGATAGGGCACGTCGGCCGCGGCGGCGTCTTCCCCGCACCGAGGAACGCGAACGGGTTGCCGGATCCGTCGTTGGCGGAGGTCTCGATGTCAACGACGACCTCCGCCGCGGGGGAAGGGGGGAGAAGCGGGGCAGTGAGGTCCGCTTCCGCCATCGGTGGTGGGGTGATGGGAGTGGGATTGGTGGAGGGGAATGGGGGTGAAATGGCCAGTGGTGGTCGTGGGGATTTTGTGGGCGCTTCTTCGAGAGGAGTCGGGGGACACCACTCGTGGCCTTTTCCTTTTTAAGAAGAACCTTCCCATTTCGATTTCGAAAGGAGAGATTTACATGGACGTCCCTGGACTTCGACCACGATTCGTGCGTGAGGTCCCCCGAGTTTGGCTTCCGGAAATTTTCACTTCAGAAAACTTTCATGGGAACGTTGTTTACACGGATTTTTATAAACAAGATATAATACCCACTCATGGTAAATATAATATTATTTGGATGCACATGATATTACCTGAATACATGATTTATCTTTTTAATGAAAGGGGAGTTATGTGTGTCAGATTTTGTGTATATTTTTATATATATGAAGTATTTTTTAATTTTTACATATCTTCTTACCACATGAGTTACCAATCATTTTCTTTATAGATTATTTAGTCAGATGTTTGTCTAATTAAAAATTTATCTTAATTTATAATTTTTTTTAAAAAGAAAATAAAAATACTTCATTTCATTTAATAGTAAAGAAATTACAATTAATCTACCATATAAACATTCAAGGAATTCATAAGAAAATAGAAAATTAGATTATTCGTAATGTTTACGTATTTGGTTAGCTCCAGAAATTAGTTGATTGTAATTTTTACGAATGAAAGAACACTTAACACCCCCTAAGTTTTTTGATAAGAAGGAATGGACATCTCCTAAATTATAAAATTCTTAATTGAGATTGGAGAAATCTCCATCCATCTATTTTAATGATTGTAAATTCTCTGAGGAAGATGGTAGAGTTACTCATATCCATTTGATTAGACTCCATAAGTTGATAGATCTTTATATCAAATGTCAACAAAATGTTTGCTTCAATTTTTGCCACATAAGATGAGGAGACTCTACATAATAATATCTAAAATATAGAGCCATCAGACTTAAAGCATGCAGTACCTGTTAGAATCATTAGTGAGCACACATATATTATTATAAGGAAACTTACATTAATACATATTATATACATATATATTGATAAAATATGCCCATGATGCGATCCAATAAAAATTGGGTAAATTACGCTTTCAATAATATGGGGTTAATTACATAGAACCCTTTGGAGAATTACGGTTTGTTGATTGTAAAACTATCAATTTCGAAATATTGTGGTTATGGTCTACAGGGATATGCGAGTAATGGACGATTTTATTTTCCCACACCCCATCGTAGGAAATATAAGGGCCGTAGGTGGAAACCGAAACGGTACGAGAACATAACGTTCCCTTCTTCCGCGCTCATTTTCTCTGAATCCTTGAAAGCACCATAGCCAAAATCACGTCGAGATTCTCAACGGGAATAAGAGAATTGACACTCACTTTCTTCTTAGAGAATATCAAGCGATGGATTTAGGTATTCATCTATACTCTCTTCATTCTTTGATTATCAATGAACATGGAAATCAAAGATTCTCATATTTGTGAAACCTATCCAGCGATTCGTTAGTATGTTAATTTGGCTTCATTCGACAATAAATCCAACAGTAGATCATAAGAGGATAGGTAATTTTGTAAAGAACAAATAATTATAAATATTGGATTAACCTTTAATTAGTTGTTCACCATCATCTGAATCATATAGCCATATCTTCCAACTACAGCATATGTGAAGTTCTTCACTTTTTAGATAAGAATTAAACATATTTATCACACATTAACAACAATTTAAATAATTTTCAGATTAATATTATTAAAGACTCAGTGACATTTAACTTGCTATTTAGCATTTAAAATAAAGACTAAACTCTTAGGCATATCATCTTTACCAAATTTCACAATTAATTCTCCAAAAATAAATAAAAATTACAATCACATCTCTAACCAAAGTGAAATGAAGCAGCTCTAATAAAATCACTAAGATATAATATATACTCAATAGTTTCAATTGCATTATTGTAAACAAGGTAAGAAAAGATGAGGAAATGAATAATGCAATCACTGGCACGAAGAACCTTCCAAATTAAGAAGTTTCCAAAGGAATATTTTAATCTCAGGAAAAATGTTTAACTTCCAAATTTTTTGTGTCCGCACATAAGAACTAATTGTTTGCTAAAAAGTTGTGAAAGCATTTTAGTAAATAGCAATAAATAGATCTTGCAAAAAATTTGTCATTCTTATGAAGAGCTCAAACAATATAATTTGAAGTTGGTGGGTTATTGTTTAGATGGATATTTGTGATAGCATAAGCCGTTAGAGGATCAAAAGTACAATCCACTAACACTTTTTTTACAGCACATTATGTGATGACCAATAAAAGTACTTACATATGGGAAATTAGCTCTAAATTGATCTTTAGCCAAAATAGGTCTCTTAATGTTGGGAACCCAATTATCTCGTCAGACATTATTGTTTAACCCATTGCTAATCCTCCAATAGCGGTCATCATATAAGAATATCATAATATAATATATGTCCTTCAAAAATCAAGAATGATTAAATTTGCACTTAGCTTCCCATAAGACATCAAAAGGAAAGTAGATGGTTTTAAAAAGCTTAAATAGGAGAGGACCATCTGTAATTCCCTACTAGGAGGGGGTGACGAAATAAATTGCGCAATATAATATAAACAATCTCATAAAAATAGGCAATCACACAATTACAAAAGTATTTTTAGGTGGAAACCCAAATCGGGTGAAAACCATCACCTAACCCTCTTGAGTTAGGATTTTCCGATCAACCAAGTTAATCAAAATCCACTAAACCGAATCACTTTAAAACGAGGGTGATTCAACCTCAATTACAACCACGCTACTTAGACGAGGGTAGCGTGCCTCAAACCCTTCTCTTCACGAGAAGGATTTTGTCTCACGAAGGAGACGGGAATTTGCAAAGCGAATACCCAACCAAATAACAAAGATAAAATAAGTAATCCTATAGAGCCAACAAAGTAATATTTAACCTAAGCTTCTATAGGAAATAGGATGTTTCCCTTTGAAAGGAGTGCGTCGACGACGCGGATGCATGTGCCACGCGACGACGCAACATCGCTCTCGTGAATAACGGCGGGAAAGCGGGTGCGCAACAGCTTGATGCTCTCAAGATGAAGAATTAGAGCTTTGAGAGTAAGAGAGACAAAATGGTAGAAAGTATGTTCCTTAGGTGTGTGTTGGTGTGTTAAAGGCTCCCCTCTATTTATAGAGGCCTTAGGAAGGCTTTGGAAGGCTTAGAAAAGCTTCCATAGCTGTTGGGTGCAAAGCCCAAGTAAATCAGCCCGAAATCAGGAATAATCATTGCTCTGACAGGCTTATCAAACGTCTAATTCTGGCATCAGACATCTGGAAGTTCACTTTAAGACGTCTTAAAATAAGGTCAGACGTCTGATTTTGGGCGAGTCTCTTCCTGACTTGAATCAGATCTAAACAGGGTTCTTGTGTAAGTCCATCAGCCGACATATAGGACGTCTGGAAACCTACTTCTACTGTGGGGATGGATTTCCAAACGTTGCAACAGCTAGAAAATCTCTGAAAAGAGATTTTGGGTCAGCCGAAGCAAAACGGTCAATTATCAGACGTCTGGAAAGTCCTATGGACATCTGATAAGGCTCTAACGGTCACATTCTTGAGTGTTCGCTAAGCCAGCCAACGGTCCACTAATTGGACATCTGGCAAAGACACCACACGTCTCCTAAGACGTCTGGTTTAAGGTCTGTACGTCTGATTTCATCAGACAGAACTAACTTTGTCCAGCCTAAATGTTATCAAACGTCTGAATCACCAGTCAGACGTCTTAAAACACTTTATCAGACGTCTGATTTTGGAATTAGATGTCTGGAAATGCTGTTTGAACCCTATATTAGTTTTCTAAGTTCTCTACAGAAAACCTAAGTATCCTAGGGTTGTGCCGGTGTTCCTAGGACTACTGTTAGGGTACTTTGAGGCTCTTTAACATAATTTTCTAAGGAAATAAAGAGCAAGAAAATAACGACAAATGTACATGAAAGGAATAAAAAGAATTATATCATATTCTTCTTGTCCTTCCATTTTCAATCTATCGCTCCTCGCGAATCCCCTCTGTTCTCCATCAAGCTCCTCCAATCCGTCCTAGATGAGAGCTCAAATTTCGTCTAAACACGTCTACATTTGCAATTGACCTAAAATCTAAGACTACAAGTGCAAATGTTAAATAACACGTGTTTTGTTATCATCAAAACAAATGATCGTGGTGCTCTACCATCAACAATCTCCCCCTTTTTGATGATGACAAAATCGTAAATAATAATGCAAAAAAAATCTTCCCCCTTTTTGACATTATCAAAAAGATTTAATAGATTTCCTATAACTCCCCCTTAAAACATGCTCTTCTATAAATTTCTTTTAACAAAGGTGATGCCCTCCCCCTTTTTTCTTTTTATAACAACAAGATAGCTATTATTTTTCTCCCCCTTTCTAAAGGAAATTTAGCTACCTTATATCTCCCCCTTAAAAATTTACAATTAGCTTATAAAATTTTTTAACTCCCCCTATCAAAATGCTAATGATAAAAAGATAGGGTGAAGAATTTTTACCTCACCTACCATGGCCAATAAAATGGCCTGAATGGTGGTGGATGCCACATCGGATGGGGCTCCCATCCATAGCTTGGAGGTCCGGGCATTGGCGCCGGTCTCCAATCTGGTGGTCGACGTGCGGCGGATCTATCGTTTGTTCGTCGTCTCGTCGGTCTTCTTGTTCTCCTCCTTGGTCTACTCCTTGGTTCTCCCAACTCGAGTTGACCAGCCTTGAGTTTGTAGGTCCAGTCCTTTGTGTTGTAGTTATCCCTGAAACCTACAAAACAAGATTCCAATTCTTTTTTCGGTATCCAAGTGGGCTTGGATCCGGATCTGTTAGCGGGTCTCCTTGACGGAGATCCTTTCTCAACCTTAGGGCTATATTGGTTATCTACCCTATTTATCAATTTATTTGATTTCTCCCTAAGACATGTAAGTTCATTTTCTATAATATTCATCTTAGTCTTTAAATCAGAAATTTCTATTTTTAGACTAACATTTTCCTCAATCAATTTATTATTTTCATTGATGAGATTATTATTTTCTAACAATAGGTTATCATTTTTAGGAATAGCTTCTAGATCCTTGAGTTTTATTTCTAATCTTTCATTTTCACTTTTAAGAAAACTAAGGTTCTTTTTAATGTCTTTATTTTCTATCTTAAATGCTTTACTAACATCAAATAGCTCATTAAAAGCTTCTTGTAAATCGAGATTTACCTCGTTGTCGGAGTCGTCGCTGTCATTGTCACTTTCTCCGATTGCCATGAAACCAAGGCACGCGGTTTCCTTCTCCTCGAGATCTTCTTCCGAGCTCGTCTCCTCATGAGTGTCTTCTAACTTCCTCCATATCTCATGGGCGGTAGTGCACTCTTGGATTTGCTCAAACTCTTTCGGACTCAACGCGCAATACAAGGCATTCGTTGCCTTTGCGTTGAGGTTGAGATTCCGAACCTGATCTTCTGAGTAACCTCTTGCGGGTTTCTTGGGAATCACAAATGCGGATTCGCATTTTTCCCACACCCGGAAGTCGTAGGCCTGCAACCACATAGTCATACGATTTTTCCAATAAACGAAATCTATACCTGCAAAGTATGGTGGTCGCGAGGTATCGTGTCCTTTGGTGCACACGGACGCTTTTCCCTCCATATCTGGATCCTCGCTGGTTTGTAACTCCGATAACGCGAGACCTGCTCTGATACCAAATGTAGATTCGCCCCTACCCGGAGGGGTGACGTAATAAATTGCGGAATAGAATATAAACAATCTCACAAAAATAGACAATCACACAAGTACACAAGTATTTTTAGGTGGAAACCCAAACCGGGTGAAAACCACTACCTAACCCTCTCGAGTTAGGATTTTCCGATCAACCAAGTTGATCAAAATCTACTAAACCGAATCACTTTAAAACGAGGGTGATTCAACCTCAATTACAACCACGCTACTTAGACGAGGGTAGCGTGCCTCAATCCCTTCTCTTCACGAGAAGGATTTTGTCTCACGAAGGAGACGGGAATTCGCAAAGCGAATACCCAACCAAATAACAAAGATAAAATAAGTAATCCTATGGAGCCAACAAAGTAATATTTAACTTAAGCTTCTATAGGAAATAGGATGCTTCCCTTTGAAAGGAGTGCGTCGACGACGTGGATGCGTGTGCCACGCGACGGCGCAACGTCGCTCTCGTTAATAACGGCGGGAGAGCGGGTGTGCAACAGCTTGATGCTCTCAAGATGAAGAATTAGAGCTTTGAGAGCAAGAGAGACACAAAATGGTAGAAAGTATGTTCCATAGGTGTGTGTTGGTGTGTCAAAGGCTCCCCTCTATTTATAGAGGCCTTAGGAAGGCTTTGGAAGGCTTAGAAAAGCTTCCATAGCCGTTGGGTGCAAAGCCCAAGTGAATCAGCCCGAAATCAGGAACAATCATCGCTCTGACAGGCTTATCAGACGTCTAATTCTGGCATCAGACGTCTGGAAGTTCACTTTAAGACGTCTTAAAATAAGGTCAGACATCTGATTTTGGGTGAGTCTCTTCCTGACTTGAATCAGATCTAAACAGGGTTCTTCTGCAAGTCCATCAGACGACATATAGGACGTCTGGCACTATGTCTGGACGTCTGAAAACCTACTTTTACTATGGGAATGGATTTCCAAACGTTGCAACAGCTAGAAAATCTCTGAGAAGAGATTTTGGGTCAGCCGAAGCAAAACGGTCAATTATCAGACGTCTGGAAAGTCCTATGGACATCTGATAAGGCTCTAACGGTCACATTCTTGAGTGTTCGCTAAGCCAGCCAACGGTCCACTAATTGGACGTCTGGCAAAGACACCACACGTCTCCTAAGACGTCTGGTTTAAGGTCTGTACGTCTGATTTCATCAGACAGAACTAACTATGTCCAGCCTAAATGTTATCAAACGTCTGAATCACCAGTCAGACGTCTTAAAACACTTTATCAGACGTCTGATTTTGGAATTAGATGTCTGGAAATGCTGTTTGAACCCTATATTAGTTTTCTAAGTTCTCTACAGAAAACCTAAGTATCCTAGGGTTGTGCCGGTGTTCCTAGGACTACTGTTAGGGTACTTTGAGGCTCTTTAACATAATTTTCTAAGGAAATAAAGAGCAAGAAAATAACGACAAATGTACATGAAAGGAATAAAAAGAATTATATCATATTCTTCTTGTCCTTCCATTTTCAATCTATCGCTCCTCGCGAATCCCCTCTGTTCTCCATCAAGCTCCTCCAATCCGTCCTAGATGAGAGCTCAAATTTCGTCTAAACACGTCTACATTTGCAATTGACCTAAAATCTAAGACTACAAGTGCAAATGTTAAATAACACGTGTTTTGTTATCATCAAAACAAATGATCGTGGTACTCTAGCACCAACACCATCTCCAATATTAAAACACCAACCATGCTTCATTAATAGAGCTAAAATATTAAGAGAAGACTAATAACCAAATCATACAGATGTTCGAGGAGAGAAATTTCTTCCCTGGAAATAATATGGACTTTCTTCTTATTGCCTTACTCCGTGATAAGAGGCAAAAAATGCCCTCGAATCTAAAACCCGTGATAGACCTGAAAAGAAGAATTCAGCCCAGAGAAGCTTGGATACAGGTAGCAGTGCTAATCGAACCAAACGAAATCGAACATAGGTATGTTCGAGTTTAAGTTCAATAAAATATTTAATGTTCGAGTTTGGTACGAATTTGTTAAATGTTCAATTACAAATGTTCGAGTTCGATTCGATATTAGTTTATTTACTTCGTTCGAACGAATCTGTTCGATTAAGTTCGATAATATGTTCAATAACAATATGTTTGCTAATAATTCGTTCGATAATAGTTCCTTCAATAACTATCTTTAATGGAAAGCACAAAAAAAAGGATATTTTGCCACCTTCAACAACCCCTTCGATTTGTAACAACCAGTCAATATGATTGATTCCGTGTTTATTGATAGTTTAAAATAATATTTTTTTTCTTGAGATAGCCAAAACATAAGTTATATGACGTGACAAGATTGTAGAAACAGGAAAGAAGCTAATCAAGCCTAGGATAACTAGGGTAGGGTGGATGAATTTTCTTAGCAAACATGATAACATTCAAATGTTACATGTCCCAATGAATGGGTGAATACCTCCCCTCCAAATGCCATCATTCATCTTATTATCAAGTAATGGAATCATTTGAGCTCTACACAGCAAAAAATTAAAGCAATATGCATATTGATATATTAGATTTGAAAATAGAAACAGGTATGCTATATTCAAACTCCACATAAACCAATCCCACCCTAAATCCTTAATAATTCTGCCTGAAATGGATATCCATTTGGTTGATTTCCAATTAAACAAAGCTAACAATGGAAAATTCATAAAAATTCATAGATATTGCAAAAGTATGAAATTAGGAGAAATTCCAATATCCACAGAAACCACTATTTTTTCTCAACTAGTCTAGATTTAAGGAAAATCTTGAAATATAATTAACTATGTGAACTTTCCAAGAAAATGGTGGTTTGTGGTTTTTCCAAAAAAAATGGCAACTTCCATCATATGAAAATGACATCTAGTGATAGAGAAGAAAAAATCCACAACTGAAAAAGATAGCATGTCATGACCAAATGGTTACATGATTCAACATAAAATAAGACACTACACATTTAAAGTCCTAAATTCTAATTAGAATGCCAAATACAATGTCAAAAAAGGAAGTTTCCTTTCAAGTTTTCAACAAGCTCTCGTTCACCATTCTCTTGGAGAATGAAAATGAAAAAAAGTTAAAAGAGTCATCAATGAAGAATAATGTAAGACTTTGCCTACACAATAAGAAATTAAATTAAATACAAACCTTCGCTTATGGGTAACTCTCCCTAATCTGCAATCCCTACTTTAAGACATTCATTTTCAAAGTTATTCTACAAGAGTTTACATTAAAAAAAAGTCAACATATAAAGACATATATGTATATTTAAAGAAAAATATCAAAAAATGACTTTCAAGATTAAGTTTCTTACATGTGAAATGTTAACACTAGTTCGAATCCAATCAGATACACATACTAAGCCTTCCACAGTCTTTGGTGCTAGAGAACTTCTATAATCTGTAAGAACTCTTTCTCCAGCACTAAATGCAGATTCTGAAACAACAGAAGTGATTGGGATAGATAATATATCTCTAGCCATACTAGCCAGCACTCTGCGTCGGACGGGTAGGTGCTGGCCGGTACCCTCCTCGCGACTGCTGTCCTCCTTCTCGTGCCTGGGAACCGCGGCCTCCTGCGCGCCCTCCAGTGCTCTGCGCGGGAAGTATCTGCTGACCTCCTGCCCTAGATGGGCAGTCCCTCCTGACGTGGCCCGGCTTGCCACACTGGTAGCAGAGGGGAACCCGACTCCCGCCCTCAGTGAGTCCCTGCTGTCGGCTAGGCGGGGGTCCGGTGCTGGCGACTGGCCCCTGTCGAGGGCCCCCAAAGGCCACTGATGGCCCTGCACAACGTGACGGCTCTCCTGCGGACGCCACGTGTCTCCGTTCTCGCCGGCCTTGTGAGAAGTCTGGCTGAAAGGGCCTCTTCCGCCCGCCGTCGGTCTCTCGCGCGGACGGGTTGGTCTCCTCGTAAGTCATAGCTGCCTCTACCACCCTCGAAAACGTCGACAGCTTCAGGGGTTTGACATACCCCCGGATCGCAGGCCGGAGCCCCTCGGTGAACCTCCAAAGGCGCTCCTCCTCAGTGGCTGCCGCTGTCGCTGCAAAGCGGGACAGCTCCAAGAAACGCGTGCGGTACGCGCTCACGGTCATCGTCCCTTGGCGGAGAGTGTGGAACTCCCGCCTCCTCTGGTCCTGCCACGTCTGGGGAAAGTACTGCTCGCAGAAGAGGGTGACGAACTGGTCCCACGTCGGCTCGTCCCTCTCCTGACCCCGGACCGCCCTCCACCACCGGTGTGCCGCACTCTCCAGCTGGTACGTGGCAAAGGCCACGCGGCACTCCACCGGGGGGCGAAGGGTGTCGAAGATCTTCTCCAGCTGCTCAAGCCAGTCCTCTGCCTCGGTCGGGTCCTCATCCCCCTTGAAGGAGGGGGGCTTCAGCTTCCGGAACTGTCCGAAAAGCTCGAAGTGGCGCTGTAGGGGAGGTGCTGGTGCACCTCCAGGCGAAGGTGCCTCGTGTACAGAAGTGTCGGAGGAAGGTGGGGGTGGCAGGGGCCCATCCCCTCCCTCGTGTTCAGCGCGGCGTCCGTCGCGTGGTCCCACAGAGGACTCCCCCTCTGCAACCCCAGGAGGAGGTGCTCGGGGAGGTGGGTGGAGCTCCTCTCGTACAATATCCCGTATCAGTCTGGCGAGGTCCTGGGCCTGGATGCCAGGGAGTGGTGGCTGGTCCACCGAGACGTCAACGACAGCACGTCCACCTCGCCGACCTCGCCCTCGGCCGCGCCCGCGGCCAGTCTCGCCAGTCCCGCGACGAGGCATCTCCTGCAAGGAGACGCGAAACAAAACGGAAACGTCAAAACAAACGGTACCTAATAAAACTTCTAAGAGCTCATGTCAAGAGACATGTTGTGGTGGCTACTCTAGCTATAAACATGTGAATTGGTTATTTTCCAGTCAGTTGATTCACTTCTCGGGACGACCTTGCTCTGATACCATCTTGTAACGACCCGGTTCCCGAGTCCCAACGAGACACGAGAACCGGACCGACTCGACTAATCCCAAGACCTAGTCGTCCAACGAGGAAGTAACCAAAAGACAGTAAAATAAACCACATTCAGCATGAATATAACTAACAGTAAGAAAGTACAGCAGTAAGGAAAGAAACTACTACAGTAGGTACCACCACAACAGTAAAACAGCATTTATCATATAACAAGAACTGCAGGTAAAGAAGGTACAGCGGAAACAAAAACTACTCACTAGAACAGAAACAAAAGGGGTACAAAAGGCTGTGGTAACTCTACTGGACCCTACTCGGCCCAGCGTCCTCTGCAGCCGCCGACCCTAGCTACTCAACACCTGGTCCTGAAAAAGGTAACGAGTGTAACACGTCAGCAAAACGCTGAGTAGAGTGGCAAACTAACTAAAGGCAACAGTAGAGTGTACAGTAGCTGTTATGTTCTATTACTTCCTTTATTCACATCTTTCAATTTTTCTCACTATTTCATTTATTTCTCAGATCCTTTACTTGATCTCGAATGTCCTCGTGGGAACGATCTTGATTGCAGTTTTTTCCAAAAGTAGAAGTAGCACGTGGTGCTCTCCTGGCCGGGAGAGTCCCCCGTGGTGATCCTACCCTCAGTCAACCACCCCAAGGTCACTGACAGACGTAACGGTGACTACGGCACGCGCGATAAACGCACAGGTAGCTAGCCCGCACTGGCACGCGGTCAGTCGTTTCCGTTAACGGGTGCGCCCAAAGCACAGTACGGAACCAGGGCAGAGCCCTCTCAGTAACAGGGGTCCAACCCCTCCACAGTAACCAAACCGGGGCCTTGCCCCTCCACAGTCCGCGCACCCTCGCCTGACTACCCTGGTTTGCCCTAGTGGGCCTAACAAGTCGGTGAAGGAGGCTAGCAAAACCCCGGGGCCCGTGGGGTAGCTAGTACTCTCCTAACACTAGTAGCTCTCCTCGGTACTACGTACACGAGGGCCAGCAAGTCGGTACAGAGCGGCCAATCCTAACCCCGGGTCCCTGGGTGGCTGGCCCCACTCTGCACTAAACAGGTACAGGTACTTCCCTTAGTACTGCGTACCCAAGAGACAGTACGAACAACATCTCAGTTCCATTCCTTTCTCTTTCCAGGAGTTCCACTCCTAATTCCCCGTAGGGTTCCATCCTTTAATCTCAGAACATCTTATGTTTCACTTTCCAGTTTCACGTTCTTACAAACCATGATTTCAGCCATGTTCCTTATTCATAACAGGCAGCTGTTAACTAAATTTACAGGCAGCTTTATATATTCCTTTCCATTTTTCCAAGACTGCAGTAATATACATTCCACTAGTTTTTCCATCCTAGGATTCATGCCATATCCTAGGATCTATCATACAATCTAGTTTTCCGGCCCTAGGATTCATGCAACACCTAGGAGCTATCATTCCATATATTTCTCATTCCTAGGATTCATGCAATGCCCTAGGTTCTAGTTATGGTTCCATACTTTAACAGATTTTATTAATACTTAAAGCCACTCTACCAGGTACAACGGGAGTAATGGGGGCGTGATCGGGAATCCCGCGTGCCTCCGCGACTCTCAAGACTGCAACCGAACGAGGTCCTATCACAAGGATCAAACACAAGGAGTGTCTCAAAACAGTGTATAGCTACTGTAGACGAGTAGAGGAATTAATTCTGAAAAGAACGCAACTCGAATCGCGGAAAACGGAGCCCGAACGGGCCGTAAACGGGTCGAAAAAGACGATACTGTGCAAAATCAGACGTCTGGAACTCCCTCCAGACGTCTTAAACGGTGGATCATAGAATTACCTGTTCAGCGTGGTTTCCCAGACGTCCAGAAGTCTGCAGGGACGTCTTTCCTAGATCCCAGACGTCCGATGGTCACTCCGGACGTCTGGAGGTCACTCCCGCCGTCTGGTACAACTTACAGACGTCTGATTCGCAAAGGATGGCGAATCAGCGAACCTGCGCACAGCCAACCCCCTCCCTGAGTACGGTCAGTCGACAAAAAGGAAGAAGAAGGCGGAAACTCACCTTTCAGACGTCTGTATGATCTTACAGACGTCGACATTGCCGTCTGGCTATCAATCCAGACGTCTGATTCTGGAAATTTTTCCAGAATCAGGACCCTGCTCGGCCTCCGCTCGCGACGCCGCCCGCGTCGCGCCTCGCGCTCCTGCTGCTCAGACCGCAGCAGGTCCCTCTCCGCGTCGCTCCGCGCCCCCTGCGCCCTCCGCCAGCCGGCCAAGCCGCTCCGGCGAGCTCGCCCCCACGGCAGAGCTCCGCCCTCGCACGCCGCACCCCCGCGCTCACTGCGGCCGCCGCTGCCGCCCACGCGTCCGCTCGCTCTCGCGCACAGGAAGGAGAAGAAGAAGAAGACGGTGGAGACGGGAGGGGAGGTGCGCCCCTTTTAAAGCCGCGCGGAGAGGAGAGAGGAGGTGGCAGGCCGCCTGCAGCCGCAGAGAGAAAAAGGGGGAAAAAGCGGTCTGCGTGCTCAGGCGCGCAGGCGACTCGCGTGTGTCGAAAATAACGGATTTCCAGACGTCTTTAAACTATCCCAGACGTCTTATCAGACGTCTGGTTGTTATCCCAGACGTCTTGTCCGACGTCTGAGCCACCTCCCAGACGTCTTAAAAGACGTCTGGGGCACACATTCGTTACAACTTTCCATATTTTAGGAAGAAACAAGTTTGATGTTGGAAATTAAGTGCTAGAAAAATCAAATCTAACTTCAAAATTTTGCTTTAATATAAGACGAATTTTTTCTGCTTTCTCACATTCCTCCTCAGAAGGTAACTATTTAAAATTATTATCTCTTCTGGCATAATTCTGAAAAATAATTTTATAAAAAATTTCAGAATGCAACATGAAAAAGGTGGAATTCCAATGAGTGAGAACATCCATGGACAAGCCTTTAGAAGTTGTGATGTTTAGTTGTCTAGCAATGTCTCCAAACTTTTTCCAACGTGCTTGACTTTTCTTCATGTACTTTACACTTTCTCTAATGTTGGGAATGCAAGCTTGAACAGCAAGAAGGCCATCTTGAACCATAAGATTTAAAATGTAAGTACAACACCTCACATGAAAATGCTTTCCATTGAAAAACAAGAACCCTTGCCCACTAAAAATATCCATCATTGTTCTCAACACCACATCATTACTACTAGCATTGTCTAGAGTGATGCTAATTACTTTACTGTCAACACCCCACTCAACTAGACAACTTAGTATAGCATCTACAATCACAATCCCAGTGTGCAGTGGATCTAGTTCACAAAAATTGAGAATGCATTTTTGCAACTTCCAATTTGAATCAACATAATGAGCAGTTAAACATATATATCCACTTGTTTGATTTGATGTCCAAGTATTAGATGTGAGACTGATTATTTCAACTTACGAAAGACTCTTCTTCAAATTATCCTCCTCAAATGAAAAAATTTTCATTCAATCATTTATGATTGTGGCTCTTAAAACTTTTACACAATTACAATTGAAGTACTTCAACATAGTATTGAAGAAAAACTCTTTAACAGTGCTAAATGCATGTTAATGCAGTATTAGACACTTTGAAATGAGTTCTCGAGCCTTCAATTGATCAAACTTGGAAGATGACATAGAAAGGGTGTTTAAGTAGTCATTTTCTAATGATGGAGGATTGAATGACAAACTCTTCTATTTCTTATCAATATTTGGTCTACCAGGACTTTCTTTGATCTGATGGCGCATCAAATGTAAGGTTGTCTCACTTGGAATTATCTTATATTTATGGTTACAATCCTTGTATACCCATATTTTTTCGTAATGCCCTTTTCTGTCACAATCTTCTATGAAAATGTTTCATAAATGGTTGATCTTTTCCTTCTTCCTTGCCTAGCAAGTGGACCGCTCTAAACATTCTAATCTATTTCCTCACAATCATGTTTTTGATATTCTTCATTAACTTCAACAATTTCAATGAGTTCATTATTAACTTCATTTTCCTTATGAGATGAATCAAGTGATACATGATGTGCACTATTTTGATATGAAGGGAGTTTTATCATTGTCATCTAACAATGCATAACGAAAGTTAAATTAAAATTTCAAACAAGATGAATAAAGAAACATCTATGCAAGAATACCACTAGAAACAAGTTCCATAAAGAAATTTGTCTTTAACAACAATAGTCAAAAAATAAATCTATGTCCCCTTTTCATAACTTAATACTAAAATCATTATATCAACCCAACGGTGGCATGAAACATTGAAGGGAAAGTAAACCAACATGGATAGCCTAGTAGGTTTCTAATTTCACATGCACAACCCTGTGAAATCCTAAAATCCCATATTCTTCATGTTTTAGCATATGCATCCTACAGTTAGACTAAGTCATATTTGTACCAACATGCACATATGCATAACAGAAAATTATAGTCTCAACTTCCACCCATCAAAGCAAATTACCAGTTTTCAAGGTAAAACATCGCATGGATTTTCCCTTTATTATCTATTGAGCTCCACTTTTCTTTTTAGGGTCAAGCATATGTTTTTTATCAAGAATAAACATATCACAGTTTCAAGTATGATAGTATTGATTGCAGGTCATATCAGGCTTATCAGCTAAAGAGCCACAATCACAGGTCCACAGAGACATATACAAAATTGTTCTTTTGCAAGGCTGCTCTAATAAATTCTTCCAAAAAAATTACAAGAGTACACACAACAAAGAAAATGAACATGACAGATGTGGGGTTTTGGAGTCCAGTGACCACCACCACCGGTCCACCACCCACCACCTGATCCACCTCCCAGCCAGGCTCCCTCTTCCACAACAACCTCCATCAGGGCAGTGGCCCTTCCTGCACGAGGCAGGGACACTCTCCTTGTCACCAACCGCTTGCTGCTAGGCAAGGGGACTAGCAAGCAAGGGAGGAGGGTCATCATCATCGGAGGGAGGTAGAAATGGGGGAGGATCGAAGAAGTGGAGGGAAGGGGATGCGGGTGGCAGCAACTGCCAACTAGCAAGCCATATCACATATGGGGAAGGGGACACGGGGGAGGACGGGAGGAAGGAGGAGGCTGAGGACAGTGAGGAGCTCACCTGAGTCACCTCGATGATGACATTGATGAGGATGGAGGAGCCGTTGATGGAGACAAAGAGCCTGCAGGCTGCAGCACCGGGGAGCAGCCAAAGAGCGTCGAGTCGAGGATGGCTGGTTCGGATGAGCCCGCTGTGACTGTGAGCGCCGCTATGCTGTGTCGCGCTGTTGCTTAGGGTTTGGAAGTTTGGATTCTGGAGAGCGAGGACTCGGGGGAGGGGAGGCGGAGGGCTAAACTTTTGAGGCTTGAACGATTTGGCCTGAGCGGGTTGTGGTCCTTATGGAGTCGCGAACTTGTAGGGGCAGGGGGGAAAATTGGGAGGGAATTGGGTATTTGGGAAATTGGGAAGGCTTTTTGTTTTTATTTTTTATTTCTTATTTTTGGTAGTGTAGAGAACGGGAGTGAGAGGGAAGGTGGGAAGGGTTATTTTTTTTCTTTTTTTAAATCAAATGGATTTTTAATATTTACATAAATGTACAATTATATCCATATATATTTTTATTTATGTGTTTTCGAATTTGAACTTTTATTTAACGAATATACACTATGTTCATATTCGGTTCATTAAGCTAACAAATATAGTGTTAATGTTTATGTTTGGTTCATTTTTTTTCAAACAAATTTTTATTGAATATTTTTTCGAACGAATTTGAGTTGAATTCGAATCGTTTAATTCGATTAGCAGCCATAGATACAGGCGGGTTCTGGGATCCAACCCACCTACATCCAAGGAGAACCTCCTGTGGACAGATCCGGCAATCCAACCTGCCTACGCATGAGAAGGCCAGGCATAGTTGGACCTAGAGGACCCTATTTTTCAGAGGGGTTGGCAAGGGTACACCAGGCTTGCGCCCCCAATAAATACTGATAGTGGCAGCCGCTATTAATAATTTGGCAGCGTATCTGCTCAGAAGATTTTGCTAGGAACCCGATCTGCTCAGAAGATCCTGCTGGGAGCCCAAGCCCGATCCGCTTAGAAGATCTTGCTGGGAGCCCGATCCCAGCACTATAAATAGATGGAGAGGCCCTCAAGGCCTCTCCCAAGCAATCCGAGAGAAATTGAGAGATTGTATATTTTGTAGTCTTATTAAATTTCTAGTGTTTAGTTGGGAGCTCCATCTTTCCTCCAGACTTATACCCCTTACGGTGGAACTGGTAACCACTTCATGTACCATTTGTGAGATTACGTAGAACCCACAATGGGATCATCCATCCAATAAGGTCCGATCGTTACTTGAGTCGGATACTCTGTATCTCAAGGTGTCGATCACTCCTTGACTAAAATCTCCAAGCAATACAATATAGCTGACTACCCCATTCCCTAGGAATTAAAGTGGTGGTAAAAGATAAGTTAGAATGGAGGAGAGAGTAGAATTTCACCAAAATAATGCATTCCACCTTAGAGAGGAAGCTAATCTTCCAATCTTGTAGTGATTTCTGCATGTTTACAATAATTTTATTAGCTACTATACATTGATACATATATATAAAATGTATCTTTTAAATAGTGCAATCAAATGATCAAAATAAACACCAAATTCGATCCGTCGGATCAACTTAAGCATTGATAAATTTTACTTTTAAATTCCTTTCGTGATTTAGAAAACCATCATTCAAAATTGAAAACTGCATCAATCAATTGCTTTCAGTTATTCACATCATTTATACCATATTTTCTCTTTCCATTGTCGACATTTCGCAGTATTTGTTATTGTTCTTGATCATTAATTTCATTCACATTCATCATGAAGAATCACTTGAGAATGTCAATCATACAATATTTTCATCTAGACATTATATTATAGTTGCGTACTTCATGCATAAAATCATATTTCTTTTTTTTCTAATGTTTTATGTAATGCAAGCTACTGTATTGTACAAATTGATTTGGTTTCAATCTAAAATGCATTGTAGTTTTATCTCAATATAATTGATTATTTCAATTAAAATAAGTAATATATCTCACTGTAGTACAAGTTCCATCTTATAGCTCAAACACATGAAAAAATTTGTACCATAAGTTCAATTTTCATCCAGTCGGATGATAGCGGAACCAAACTAATTAGTATTTCAAGTTTCTTTCACGTAAAGAAATGTTTGGAAATTATTTTGCAAGTATCTACAAATTACTGCATTACCATGCCAGTTATGTTCTATAGTCTCAAAATCACATTAAAAAAAAAAGATTATTACAAGCTTTAAAAAATTTGTAATACAAGTTATTCGTAAGACAATTAAGCATGGATTGCATTAAATTACCTACCTTGAAGCGTAAGTACTACATTTTCCACGTAATCATTGCACTGCATAGGCAGACCCCTCATCTCCTTTCTCCTCAACTTTTCTCTCCACCATCGTCACCTCTTTCCCCGTCCACTTTTCTCACCTCTTCCTCCAAATTTAGATCCCAGAAATCACATTACATTTATTTTTAGAGATCCCATATGCGTCAATGTGATGCTATTATTTGCAATTATCTAAATTTGTGGTTAGATCAAGCTCCGGTGCTTCCAGGATGGTGTCCCTGTTATTGCTGCTAGAGGGTATTCAGTTACTCATTTGAGGACATAATGGCAAGTAATGCAAAGACCAAGAAAATAATGGATATCCGACGTAAAAATAAACGAGAGAGAATCACTAGAACTTGGAAAGACACTTGCCCTATGGATAATGTGAATGTTTTGCCGTTACTTTCAAGTGGTACTATACAAGCTAAAAAAAAATTGCATGGTGTGCTGGAAAAGACTGTTGATCACAGAAGACAGTAACGGTTGAACTTGTGGTATTGACTGTATGCATAGTGTGCCAGACAAGAATATTTATCGCAAACGACACCAACTGTTGAACAAGTGGTAGTGAGTCTATGGACCGCATCTCTTCAATATATTTAGTTAAAATGTATGTGCTTCTGGCTGGAGTACTAGAATTGTAATTTGTTCCATCCTGAACGGTGTGTCACTCCTAATTGGATGGTTGCCATCCCTTCATTGAAATGTCCATAAAGAAAATCAATGATTACTAAAAAGAAATAAGGTTTTGAGATATACACTCCAGTCAACTTTGATAATGACATATATATCTTTATTATTTTTGTATTTACATATGTAAACTTTGTAACGATGTATATATGCTCTTAAATTTCTATTTATTAAGTTTCGTATCATTAAGAAAGTTTAGTGTAAAAATTAAATAATTTTTTCAAAAAAATCCTTATTTTTTTCTCATTCTTTCAAATTAAACATTCACCTCTCTTCCCTCACCTCCACCTCCCATCCCTCATCTCATCCCTCCTTGCGCAACCACAGTCGCAATGGCGATGTCTATGACGACAATGGTGACGACAACGTTGGAGGAGCAATAGTAGGGGAGGAGGCGTAGGGGGTGTACAAGGGTGGAAGTGGGAGTCCGAGGAGGTAAAAGGAGGATGAGGGGTTTAGCATAAGGGGGGTGTGAAGGGCTTTGATGGAGGAGGGTGGAGGAGGAGGTGTGAAGTCGGAGGGTGGTAGTGGTGGGTTAGAGGAGGAGAAGGAGGTGGTCAGGAGAGGGGATGAAGGCGGTGGTGGTTGTTTGGAGGTCGTGACGGTGGTTCAGAGGAGGAGAAGGAAGGTAGTGGTGGTGGGTTAGAGGAAAAGGAGGTGTGTGGAGGAGGGTGGTGGTGGTGGATCCGAGGAGAAGGAGGTGGGCGAAAGAGGGGATGAGGGTGGTGGTGGCTTTTTGGAGGTGTGATGGTGGGTCACACGAGTTGAAGGAGGGTGGTGGTGGTGGTGGGTCGAAGGAAGAGGTGGGCGGAGGAGGGTGGTGGTGGTAGTGGTGGGTCGGAGGAGGAGGAGAGATGTTTGAAGAGGGAGAGGAGGTGGAGGGGTTGTTGGTGTGAGAGAAATAAATAAAGGATATGATAAAAAATCACTTTTTTTTTTAGTCTTTAAAGTTTATAAGAGCATTCGAACTAGTAGTGGATATTTGTGGGGAAGAAATAATTTCTAAGCTGATTAGGTTAGAAGCATGATCATACAAGATACATTTAGCATATTTTGCATTTTAGATAGGCACGCATCCAATTTTACATAATTCCTGTGATCTACACTCATTAATGATATTTTGTGACCACATGATCGAAAGTTGAGAAAAAGAGCAAAGAAGAAAGGAAGAATTGAAGAAATTGAGTTAAAGATTTGAATTCAGGAACTTCATAAACTCCAGACTCTAGCTCAACAAAGCAAAAAGCTACCTTGCATTAACCATCAATGAGCACCTCTACTTCATTTATTAAGCTCCAACTCTACACAAAAATCCACCTAGAGCCACCTTTGCATGTCCTCCGTACATGTTTAAGTGCCTCTCCCCAATTCCAACACCTAAATCCTCAACCATTAATAGTCACTCAATCAAATTCCAAGGCCTCATCGTTAAATCTTAACACATCTACCCATAATCATAATTGTTGGCACACTCCACCATAGATTTTTGCCAATTCCAACACTCACCTTGATCTCCCCATATTGCCCCTCCCATTCTCTATGAAAGAGGCCAACATATCAATTGGAGAGGCAACTTTGGCTAGAAGAATAAAATAGAGACATTAGAATTTTAAGATGGTGATGGGGCCTTGAGAGGGAATCCATTACCACCACCCTTCAAGTTTTTTCTCACACCTAGCACCTTTCCACCACCCACATCACTCACCCACCATACTTGGAACATCTCTAGATCACACCACACTTGGGGAAGCTTTTCTTCTTTTAAGTCATGGAGGAGGACAGCTACATCTTAGAGGAACCCTTCATGCATGCCAAGGAGGAGAGAAGGACTAGCTTCACCATCATCATCATCGACTTCCTTCATAAGCTTTTTTTTTCCTCTCTAAAAAAAGAGGTTTTTGTTTCTCTCTCTCTCATTTTGTCTTGTAGTTCTTTCGATGTGCTAGTTTAGTTGTGGTAGCACTTCATGTACTAGCTACTTTGTACTTGTTTCTCTTCCAATAAAAGCATAGTTGAGTTTGTCATATTTTCATCTTGAGCTTGATACTTACTAGACGTGTATTTGGCGTCCTCTCCGATTACCACTAGCACACAATGGCTTTGGTGAGTTCGGGGAGTGGTGCTTTTTTATTTAGTTGCTCATGGATTTGTAGCTCTTAGTACATTTGACTTGATTCGGACTTACATTTATTTATTTTATTTGAAAAAGAAAAAAATATATATAAAAGATAAAAGTTAAAGAAAAACAAAGTCATTTTGGATTTGATTTGATAAGCCTCAGGCAACTTAGATGACCTATATACTCCTTGTAGTGACAACTTATAAATTTAAAAGTTAATAATGATTTCGCACTACAACACTTCACTACTTCCTTCTTCCATCACAATTACCATCTTTCACTACTCATATACCGTTATAGTAAAATATTATCAACTCACGTCGCGTAGACATACTAATTATTTATATTCTATTCTATTACTTATTTTTTCTCTCAAATAAGTATCATTCCTAATTTATTTCATTAAAACTTAACTGGTGATACCAATTATCTCCTTAGGTCTAGTTTGACAAGAGGGATAAGCCATCAAAATATGTGTTAACTTTACTTGGTGGGAAGGATATTTTGACCCAGGTTAAGAAAATTTAACCCAAGATAAGTTATTCTGAGGTTAATGTGGGATAAGTTTTTTTTGTGGGTTATCCCGCTATTAGAATCCCTACTCGATCCAGAGGTTGAATCACACAACTCATCTCTACCCCTCATTGCAGTCAAAAATCTGCTGTTGATTCTACTCAGAAAGTTGAACTCAAACCATTGCCTGATACACTTAAATACATCTATCTCGAACACGACCAAACATATCTCGTAACCATTAATTCACATCTTTCTAGAAAATAAGAATCAAAATTGATCGTAGTTTTGTGAGATCATAAGAAGGCAATTGGGTGGACTCTAATGATCTCACTGAGATTAGCCTCAATTATTGTATCCATCTTATTTATATTGAAGATGGGGCACGACCTTCCAGCGAAGCACAGAGGCGACTGAATCCGAATCTTAAGGAGGTTGTAAAGAAAGAAATTATCAAGTGCCTAGATGCTGACATCATCTATCCTATATCTGATAGCCTGTGAGTCCAATTCAAGTGGTACCTAAAAAGGCAGGACTCACCATAATCAAGACTTAATCTGGAGAAATCATTCCCACACGAATTGCAAATTTGTAGCGGGTTTGCATCGACTATCGCAAACTCAACACGGTTACAAAGAAGGACCACTTTCCTTTACCATTCATTGATCAAATCCTTGAGAAAATTACTGATAATAAGTTCTTCTGCTTTTTGGATGATTACTCCAGATACAATCAAGTTGTGATCCACCCCAAAGATCAAACAAAAACGACATTCACCTGCCCCTTCAGAACCTTTGCTTTCCGAAGGATGCCATTTGAGTTTTGCAACGCACCTATGACTTTTCAAAGATGCATGCTAGCCATCTTCTCCAAGATGGTGGGTGAATATATGGAGGTATTCATGGATGATTTTTCAACCTTTGGGGAGACTTTTGATATTTTTTTGGAAAATTTGTCAAAGATCCAGAAATGCTGCATTGAAGTGAATCTTGTCCTCAGGTAGGAGAAGAGCCATTTTATGGTTCCAGAGGATATTATACTTGGCCATCTCATGTCTGAGCGAGGTATCTAAGTAGATCGAGCCAAGATCAATCAGATCTCAAATCTACCAATTCCTGACTCGATCAAGGGCATCTGATCTTTTCTCGGACATGTTGGATTTTATAGAAAATTTATACCTGATTTTTCGAAGATTGCCCAACCACTTACAAATCTCCTCACGAAAGACATGATTTTTGGGATGAATGAGGAGTGTATATCTGCATTTGAAACTTTAAGAGATAGAGTTACACAGTCTCCTATTCTGCAACCTCCTGATTGGAATTTACCTTTTGAAATCATGTGTGATGCATCTGATTACATACTAGGAGTTGTTTTAGGTCAGAAAATCGAGAAAAATCCTGTACTGATTTACTATGCTAGCAAGACACTTAATGATGCACAAAGTAATTATACTATTACTGAGGAGTTGCTAGCGATAGTATTTGGATTGGAAAAGTTTAGATCTTATATCCTTGGATCTCGAATCATTGTGCACTATGATCACTCAGCGATCAAACACCATCTATCTAAGAAGGACACAAAACCTAGGTTGATCAGATGGATCTTCCTTTTGAAAGAATTTGACCTAGAAATTTGTGATAAGGCGGGATGACAGAATGTCGTTGCCGACCACCTTTCCTGCCTTTTTTTTGAAAATATAGAGACATCTCCAATCATCGAACACTTCCCTTATGAACATCTTTTGACTTTATCTTCTAATCTTCCTTGGTATGCTGAAATTGTTAACTATTTAGTTACACATCAATTCCCATCTGACTGGGACTGGAATCACAAATCACGACTCAAATCAGAAGCCAAACACTATTTATAGGAAAATCTGTATCTGTTTCGACTCTGCAATGGTCAAATCATTAGCCGTTGTGTTTCATATTCTGAGATTGATTCTATCATTTCTTTTTGTCATGACTAGGCTTGTGGCGGTCATTTTTCTGGTTGTAGACTATTGCAAAAGTTTTGCAATGCAGGTTTTATTGTCCCACTCTTTTTGTGGATTCACAGACGTATTGTAAAGCATGTAGTCGCTGCCAAACTTTTAATAGCATGTCACGCAAAGACATGATGCGTCTGAATCCGATTGTTGTCTGTGAAATTTTCGACATTTGGGGCATAGATTTTATGGGTCCATTTCCATCTTCTTTTGGCTTCGAGTACATTTTGCTCATCGATTATGTTTCTCGTTAGATCAAAGCCGTACCCACATGCACAAATGATCATAGAGTTGTCATTCTTTTTATTCAGAATCATATCATCTCTCGTTTTGGGGTACCACGCATTGTCATTTCTAACGGCGGATCCCATTTTAATAATGCCCATTTTACGAATTTACTTAAAAAGTATGAGGTCGCACATCGTATTGCTACACCTTATCATCTCCAAACTAATGGGCAAACCGAGGTCTCTAACCGAGAGATTAAAAAGATCCTTCAAATGACAATCCGACCTGATATGAAGGATTGGTCGTCCCGATTAGATGAGACTTTGTGGGCTTATAGGACTACCCACAAAACACCCATAACCACGTCACCATATAGACTTGTTTACGGGAAACCTTGTTATCTTCCCATAGAAATCGAACACAAGGCCTATTGGGCAATTAAAGCATGCAATCTTGACCTCACGAGGGCTGGTGATCACCGTAAGTTGCAACTTAGTGAACTTGAGGAACTCCGACATGATTCCTATCAGAGTTCTAAGTTGTATAAGAACAAATTGAAAGCCTTCCATGATAAACACATTTCACGCAAATCTTTTGCACTTGGTCAGAAGGTTTTGCTCTTTGATGCCCATTTGAAACTCTTCCTCGGTAAACTTAGATCCAAATGGATAGGTCCATTTGATGTTATTAGAGTCTTTGACAACGAAGCTGTCAAAATCATCGAACTCAACAAGAATCAACCCTTCAAAGTCAATGGTCGACTCCTTAAATCTTATCTTGAAGCAAATGTCTTGGGTCATGTTGGAGATTGTTATACGCTCTAGGGTTTACGCTTAGCTGAAGGCGTAAAACTTAGCATTTGTACATAATTGTTTCCTACTTTACACACTTTTATCTACCTATACACTTGAGTCTGTACTGTATTTTTCACTTTCTTATTTTTCGACTATTCACTTAGTCCGACTGACCACTCTGACTTAGGTTAGACTTGAAATCGTTCACACATAGACCTTTGATCTCCTCTATACGATTCCTTCCGTCACCCTATACTAAGTTAAGTGTAGAGTCATTTTCACCCTTTTTACAATAAGGACATTGTAAAATTTTGGCTTAGGGGTGTGTAGAGTGAAATCTTAATACTCTAAGTATATTGGTAGATAAAAGATGAAAAAATTTTAAAAATATCTAAAAATTTATTTTTTTTTGAAAAATTCATAAAAATTTGAAAATTGATAAAGCATAAAATAATAAAAGAAAAATATATAAAAATTAAAAAACTAAATATATATAAATAATAAAAAATAATAAATAGGGGGATTATAATCATTTTGAAGTAAAATATAAAAAAAACAAAAAACATATTTAAATATTTATAATAGTAATTTAAGAGCTTAATTTTCTTTTTGAGGTCATAAATATATATATATATTTATTTATTTATTTATTTATATTATAAATAGTGTATACTTAGTAAGAGCATTGAATCCTTACTTTGGACTTTACTTGAATATCTTTTCAAAATACGAATTTGTTTGCTAATTTTGAAAAGAAGCTTTCTCGAGTTAGAGTCTGAAACCCTCTAGGATTTGTTTTTCCTGCTCTTTACCCGGAAACAAAGTAACTAAGATGTATTAATTTTTATACAAGACTTAAATTTTGGAATTAAATTATAACTTTCTTGGTCAATAAGACTAAGTTAGATCCTTCTAATTTTTTAATATCAGTTTTTACCACCAAGTTGAGCAAAGAGATTAGATACCTAGAGCTAATTCAGTAAAGAGTTGGTAGAATTCTTAGCCATAAGGTCTAACGGGCTATAATTAGCTTAATCAATCGACAACATCCAGGTAGACTTGGCGAGTTATGTCGTGACGGATCTTACGTGTTGATACCAATGGTTTAAGGGACCTGAGAGTGCAAGGCTTTGCTGTCCACACTCTAGTTTGAGAGTTAAGTAACCTAAGCATCCAAAATTCACATACATTAGAATTATCCTGTTGGTATCTGAGATCGCGAAAACACAAAGGTTAAGAGAACAATTTTAAATCCTCTTTAGTCCAAGGATTTCCGCGAGGCAGCACTTGCAAGGGTGAAGTATGTGCCACTCACCTAGAAAAAAGATTTGGAGTATTTAATTTCGTAAGAAAAATGGGAAGGAGAAGAAAAAAAACTATTAAAAAAAAAATTATAAACACCCTACAGTTAAGCATCTCGCTACAAATGGATGCTTATGCAGTTTTTATCCACCAAATAAAGCCTCTCGCTACATAAGGATGCCACCCCTTCATCAATAAAAACACCTTGCTACATATGGGTCTTTTAACTTATAGAAAATGGATTAAAAAAAATATGGAGATAAAATATAGGAATAAAAGACCTAGTGGTCCACCGAGGAGATATACACCTAGAGTATTGACCTCAGGATAAAAAAATGGTGAGGAGGAAGCAACTAAATCTGAGCAAGGCCAAGCCAAAGGCTTGAATAGGAATAACTTGTATTGGAAATTGATGTCTTAAGATCTGGATTTTTGCATCTTTGGATGCGTTTAGGACGAGTCTATTCACGAGCACGGATGCTTTAAAATCATAGCTACTGAATAAAATCAAAGCTACTGAACCTTTGCATTGGGCAGTGAAGCCTGAGAAATCGAGTTTTGGAGATTAGTGGTTGAGGCTTAAAGGAGACAGATTGACAAAACCCTAGGCCTAGAAGTCTGTCCCTAATGCTGTGGGCTGGTTGGGTTAGAGATTTTACACCTCTCCGAATTTGATTAATAAAGGGTGTTTAGTTAATTTGCAAAGCTTAGGTTGGTAAAAATCAGATTTCACAAGCTTAAAGATTAACCTATGTTTGTTGAATTTTTTAGTTAGAATTTAAGTTTCAATCTTTGAGTCTTATTATCTTATTCATCTTGACTTCTTTGGTTTTAGAGTTTAGAGTGGATACAAAGAATAAATAAGTTTTCAATGTTCTGATTTTAAAGAAATTCCCGTCAAGATTCAATTTTTACGAATACGTATTTATGAAAAGTACTTAGGGTTTTGAGTCCTTAGTAAGTGGATTCTTGCAAATGCTCTGTCTAGTTATGGATTATTTAAAATGAAAACATAAAAAAATAAGAATATCGAAAATTCTAACCTAAGCATTCCTTTACTAAAGAATTATTTATAATTATTTAATCACCATAGTGCTTAAATCATCATATTTTGTTGTTAATTTTGCTAGAAACTAGCAAAACCTTGGCTTAGGGGTATGATGAGAGACTCATCATGACTCATAATTATCCTTAATTAATTAATTTCTCTAGTTAATTAACTAAGAATACACTAAATACACGGTTAATTATACTACAGGGGTTAAATCACTAAGGACCTATAAAATAAGTTGAAAAACACTAAATTAAATGTCAATTAATCTTAATAATAATTTAATTAATAATTATTTAGCTAGATATTTAATATTTAAACTAACTTAATTAATGTTAAGACCAAAGTATGTAATTAACTTAATTAGTTTAATCATTTAAATAAATATAGCTGAAAATAGCAAAAATGTAATTTCAAGCATAAATATAATATTTATCTAATTTATAATAATATATAAAAATTGAAAAAGAAATAAATCTAAATAAGCCTTAAAACTCACTATTTACGTTTAGGTTCTTAGCTTTCATTTCAATTGAGTCCTTATTTACATTTAGGTCTTTTTTCTTACAAAAATACCCTTGTGAGCACAGTTCTTCATCTTCTTCAACCTCCTTCAACCTCGAATGGTTGAGAAAGTCCAGTGTCCGTACCTCTCGATCACCATCAATCCCACGTTAGAACACCACTACCATTGCCGCCCAGCTTCCGCTCACCCCCTTCTCTTCATCCGACGAACCGGATCATCCATAAATCCTATTCAACCTAGGTGATTAAGCTCACCGACGTCAAAGAGGAGGCCGGTTGTTCCTTTGAACCTAGACTTTATTCCGTCGAGGTACATCCCCTTTGACCACCTCCTCCACCTATAAATAGACCATGAGACCTCGAATTTGAGGTTAGTGACTCCCTACCCTCTTCCCCCACCGTAGTCATTGAGTAGGTTTTCCTCCGTTCTCTGGCGTCTTCCCATCCCCTTTCTCGAGCGCTACCACCGAGGAGTGCTGCCTCCCTTACCTCCTCTTCCTCTCCTTGGCCCTGCCAATGGTGTTGGAGCACCCCATAGCTCTGATCCTCTCTGCTTCGCTTAGCCAGAGACTCTACCCTCAACCTCTTTAATTTCGATCTCGTCTTTGCCCTGCCACCAGCGAATTCCCTCACCTCTCTCATTCAGGTAATCATAGGTAACCTTAGATTGTAGTGTAGTTTAGTTTAGTTCAGTTAGTTAGATAGTTTAGTGTAGATTAAATACTGGTTGTCAGTTGTCTTCCACAGCTCTGGAGAGCTCCTTGAGCTCATCCAGAGCATTCTTTTGTCTTTTAAACAAATGAATCATACTCTATACCACCTCATGATCATTTCTACTCCAATAATTACATGTTTTTATCACCCAATACGCCTAATTCATATCACCTTCACCAAGCACCACTGTTGTCCATGGCGGAGATCTCTGGCTTATTTCACAGTCAATAGGGGCCCTTCATCCCCTAATCATCACTTCAGGGCCCGATCTACCTTATAATTTAACCTATAATTCACCACACACAAAATGCCTAATTCCACTCCAACTTCTGAGCTCACTGTCAATGGTGAGCTCAGAAGAGTCTATTCAACCATCGAATCACCATCGCCTCACTCTTCTGAATTGTTCCCCTCACTCAATTGAGTGGGAGGACAGTTCTTGAGTTCATATGAACTCAAGATTTGATCCTATTGCATTCCTTGCCAAATCCCTGTATCTGATTATCAATCGGATCAATTGACATGTTTTTGAGGTTCCTTGTGACCTCACGAAGCTTTAGAGACCATTTTTGGCCTGTTTCATGGAGTTTTAATCTATAAGTCTGAAAATAGCTGCCACCGAAGCTCTGGCGAGCTCCGTCGAACAAAACTTGAGCCTCAACCTCTAGAACTCTCTGAGGAGCTCCAAATTGCTTCTGTGTGATCTTAGGATTAGGAAACACTAATTGGATTTGTGTGCAGGTGTCTATCACTCTCGATCGATCATCGTCTTCTCTAACTCTGGCGAAGTTGGAGAGATGTGTCTGATAAAGCTTAGACCCTAGGAATTGATCCTGTAGCATGAGAAAGTCTCAAGGAATCTAAAAGTACATTCAATTAGGTTTTTTGAACCTCTAATTTGGTCTAGCGAACACACCACTATTCGTGCTCAGGCTACAAAGCCTGAACACATTGTTGGAGCTTTCAAAACTCGATTTTGAAGTTCTTAATCAATTCCCGAGGTTGATGGGAGTTCATTTAGATACTTAATTTGATTAGAGGAGGTGTACTTTAGAAAGTCAACATTTAAGCTCCATAGGTCGACCCTTAGTTGAAATTGAGGCTTAAGATTTTGAATCTATGATTTCTGGCTTAAAATAAGTTCCTGGATTGATTTCAAGTTGTTTAGAACTTATATGGATGAGATTTGTTAAGAATTGAGGAAGAATTTGGATTATGTATAGTTTGGGTTCAAACTAGAACCCAAAGCTGTTCATCATGTTCTTGATGAGATTTGAACTCAAATCTTGCCCAAATCTGTTACTTCTGACCCATTGAACTAATTTTAATCATTTCTTGAGGATTTTATCTACACGCTGGGTTAATTCAAGTTTGATTCAGTGTTTTGTACACTAAACAGTGAAGTTTTAAAACTTCTTAAGCTTCTGAAGCTCTTCCTGAGCTTGTCTCTCTTTTAAATCCTGCGGAATGTTTCACTGAACCTATCTAGACCCTCAATTGGGGGTATTATCTCTTCTTCAGGTCAAAAGACCTAAGATCCCTCCTTTGAGCACATTCCAGGCATGGTAAACAATACCATGTTCATCTCTACATTCCACAGATTAATTTTGCTCCAATGTCAAAATTGACATTAAAATTAGATAGTAGATCTCAAGAGTTTTCCATCGAGCTATTATATGTTCGATTTGATCCACTGAGCCGCCTGGAATCCTCAGCCAAAGTCACCGACCAGAACATGCTATGCTAAAGGAGCAGCTGGAGTTAGTCCCACCTTGGAAAGGTAGGAGTGCTTGTGCGGGTATAAAAGCAAAAACACGCTGAGACCACTTGGTTGTTAGCACAAGAAGCACTTATATGAGCATATCCTCTTGAGCACATGCGTGCACACATGCATATGCGTGTGCAGGTGTATGTGCGCACACTTGTGTGTGCGTGGGCCTTGGTGAGCGTGAGCGTGTGGGCCTGGTACTGTGCATTGCCTAAATAACTGAAATCCACCTAAATAAAACTAGGCTTGGACCAAGTAGGGTCTAGTCCCACCCATTCTGGGTGTTGCGTATCCCTGAAAGGCCAGAGCTGCCCACTGAAACAATTTTTGTTAAGTGTGAGAATGGGTTTGAGTTCGGAGAAAATGGCTAAGTGTGGAACATTTGAGTGCGCAGTGAAGAGAGTTAAAGGCAAGAGAGTGAGTTAAAAGGAGAAGAAATAAAGAAGAGAGGAGACAGATGTCTAATGCTATAAATAGAAGTCTAATTTTGAGTTTTAAGTCTTCTAATCTTCTTAAGAGACGTCTGATGGTGAAGAGAAGGCTTAGAGCTAAAAGAATTGAAGTGTTTCGTGCATATTGCTTAAAGGTATTTATATTCTTTGTAAATTACTCTATGTCTTATATTTTGTAACAATTGTAATAAATACTTCTTTTCTCTTGTTATTCTTTGTAAATCTTTCATGTACATTTTTTTTCTATAATAGAATAGTTGCATGCTTTAATTGTTCAATTTTATGTGCACTTGTTCATGTGTTTAACATATTACTTAATTATAGAATTAATTAATCAAATTATTAGTAAATTATGCATTAGAATAAAATGGTGAATTAAAATTACAATTATACCTCCCAGTGAATGATCTAGACTCAACCAGTTAAAAAGTAATAAAATCTAAAATGTTAGAATAGCTTGATCTTATACTATAATTAACGACAATATCCTGACAATTTATGTTAACCTAAGTCCATTCTTTATGCAAGTAATTAAGACTAATAACCTTAATTAACTGTATTGAGAATTGACATTAGTACTCGTCGGTCGTCTTCTCACCACCATTTCGGGAAGTGGATCCCGTTATAGCGTCGCCCTGCCTCGTCCCCACTTCATCCAAGCTCCGTTCTTCCTCCACCTTCGTCCTCATTTTTACGGGTGTCGTCCAAGCAGCTCGTTCTTCAAGCAACCGTCGAGGATGATAACTTCTCTCCCCTCTACCTTTTTACTACTTTCTAGCATAATTTTTATCTTCTGCAATTAGTGTAAAGAACATTGACTTAGTTTGATGAAATAATTATTCTCTCTCTCTCTTTGTTTTATTCTATAAGTAGATAACTATTCTGATATGATTTCTACCTCATAAAAATTCTAAAAAAATAAAATCACAAAATACCAAAAACAAATAAAGTAAATGCGGATTTCTCATGTAATTAAACGTCGCCTCTTTTTGTTTGACCCGAGACTCACCTGAGTTCCGTTAAAATTATTTGATCTTGGATTTTTCTGCGATTGCGATAACTCAAGTTTCTCCTTCTAGAAATCCTAAATATTTTCGCATGAATTTTCCGCTCGTCACTTGGACCAAAATTTTTTCCTTTCAATTTTGTTAGGAGTTCCATAGACATAAAAAAAAGTACCATCCATCACTCCTTTCATTAATATATACTAGCAAGCAGTGACAATCAAAATAGACAAGGGAAACTTTGCAATCATTCCTGTAAATCGACCATAAGCTTCAACACTGTATTTGGCAAAATTGGTAAGTTGACCCACGACTGAAGTCACATTAGTGTCAAGAAGCTAAGTTTTTGAGATGAAAAACAATAAAGGAGAAGTAGCTCTAATGAGACTTTTGAGATACCGAATTGCAGAGGGAATCCCCAACCCTGTACAATTCCAGGAGATTACATTCGTTGCCCCTCTGGCAGTTGATGAGGCTTAGCTGCCGCAGGCCTTGACATTACACCCTCCTTGAAGGGGTTAGATTTCAGCCTTTTAGAATTTTCAGAATAAGTTTCCTTGAATGAATCAGGAAGCTATCGCTTAGTTAACAAGATAGAGAGGTCATGTTCAACCATTGCATCTTCAACAGCAGATTCCCTTGCAACCCTCTTAAATTTTTTCTTCTCTTTAATTCAACTTTTCCAGAAGCAACCATCTCTTGAGACATTGCCTTGTCAAGCAAACAAAGCTTGTCATGCGAGTTCTAAGAAGGAACAAAAGCAGAGTAATGGGATAATTGGTAGGAAGAGTGCAAATCGTTCATAATAGTTGTCTGGTCAACGACTTGAACATTGAAGAGAGGGGAAGATGGTAAGGATAAAAGGTTGGATAGCAGAGTGCAAGAATATTAGGGTATGGGATTGAAATAGGTGGAAGAAGTTGTGATTAATGTATTCAAAAGCTTAGGCAAGAGACATTGAGGAATATTTAGTAGATTTTCAGAGTTTTTCATAGGAAATGTATGGGCAAGAAGTTTGTCGAGCATGACCTTAGTATCGCTATATTTTGAGGAATCGGCAGAAGTAGGTGAGGCCATAGGTATGGAAGTTATGGGTGAGGAGAAGGTTGTCAAAGGAGGCATTAGCGTATCCTGGAACTGGTCAGAGGAATTAAATGATGGGAACGAATTATTTAAGCAGCTAAAGTCATCCTTGCCAGCCTAAAGCGACAACCCATAACCTGATGCACTCCCATTGGTAGGGGTAGGTATGGTCATCTTTAGACTTTCAGCACCTTCACCTTTGTCCTTTCTATCGTCATCTCTGGTACACTCCGGCAGGCCCTCCTCCAACAAGCTCTAAGGAGTATCTAACTGTTGTTCATCGGTTGATCTTTTACCTCATCTAGGAGCTCATAGGTGGTAATGAAATCACGCAAAAGATAAATATATTGTCGTAAGTGTGAAAACATGTTATTTTAATTTTATAACAATGTATCCAAAAAGTAAGAGTATAAAATCAGAAGTATAATTCGTCTCACAAAAAATGAATGATGTCTAAGTGTAATAGTAGAACATATTTAAGATGAGCAACAAGAAAATGAGTTTAATAAAAAGGAAAGTCAAACATAAGAGTAAATATAAAAGTAATAACAAATGCATTGAGGGACATCTACGATAGCACACTTAACACCACCACTATCAGTGGGAAAAGAGCTCCTTCGTAAGGGGAATGGTTGGTGAGCGACGCAGTTGGAATCTTTTTTTTAATTTGGATATTAATTTGTTGCGAATAAAATCTATATATAATAAAGATTTTTTCCCTTCTCTCTCTTTATTCTCGTTTATAGGCCAAAAGTCCATATAAATAACCGTTGTGAACTAAATTTCAACGGCATTAATTTTCTTCAGCAATGCAAGAATAACAACATTATTGTAGGTATAATGTGATTACTTAAGAAGGGGTCTCGCGTTGGTTGACGTTGATTTTGGTAATTAGCATTCCTTCCATGCAAATTGGGGTCGGCTGATGGGGGTCGAGGAGGACATCAGCAATTTTTCTAAATATAAAAGAGGATGTCCAACAAGGGATGCACGTCGTTTCTGACCATCTCACATACACGCGCATGCGCACGTACGCTTCACGCGCCGCTTTAAACGTCAACTTGTCGTAACAAAACGAATGCACGATTGTACACGTACAAAACACATCCATATGGTAAGGAGCAAATTTACATGTGCCCCTCAATTTGAGATAGGAGTTGCGTTAGATCTACAAAAATGAAGTTCGATGGTTTTTTCAACCTACCTGCGGTTTTCGCAATGACTAATTGGTTTAACCCCGCTAACTTGGTTTAACTTACCTATGGTTTTCGCAATGACTAATTGGTTTAAGGGATGCCTTTGCTTTTGTATTCGGGCTTTGACAGCAGGTCTTTGTTTACCTCACAACTTGCATCCGTGACTGTTGAGGGATTCTTAGGCTGGGTTTGGCTCAAAACTTTGGGTTTGCACCGACCCATGTTTGAGGGAGGGGTGAGGAATCCCTTCGTTTTGATCCCGTGCCCCATCCCCTCCATACCTGTGCAGATAGGCCTGTCGCTTTCCCATTTCACCCCCGCCCTCTGCCTATCTCTATGCACCTGTTGTGCCCCAATCTCCACCTGATAGGAAAGAGAGAGACGGAGGTGAGAGACATGCAGGAGAGTGAGATGAATGAGTGGAGGATGAAAGTAGACACGTTGTAGAAAAAAAAAAGGGAAGGGGAGAGATATTTTGGAAATGGAAAATAAAAAGGAAGTTTTATTGGTATTGTATTTGGTGCTTGAC
Source organism: Thalassia testudinum (assembly GCA_037157565.1). Taxonomy (NCBI): domain Eukaryota; kingdom Viridiplantae; phylum Streptophyta; class Magnoliopsida; order Alismatales; family Hydrocharitaceae; genus Thalassia; species Thalassia testudinum. The sequence goes on from JAZHRO010000013.1 coordinate 23,176,383, forward strand.
GTCCGGTTTATTTTTTAACCTAACAACTCGCAGCTAAATCATCTCTACCTTAAATATAAAGGATTTTTACATAAATGTTATTGAAATTTTTAAAAATTAATTTTTTATCATCTACTTTCCAATATTTTTTTAAATATTATCAGAAAATTGATGTTATTTTTGTAATTGTCACTCTATTAGTTAGCAGCATTACTTTATTAATGGTGACCCTAAAAATAAAGAAGATTTAACTTTTTATCGTAATTTTTTTAAATAAAATAATTGTTTTACATAAATATCATCAAAATATTTGAAAATTATTTTTTTATCATTTATTTCTCAATATTACTTTAAATATTATTAAAAATATCATATTATTTTCATAACTGTCACTCTTAATTGACACCATTAACTTTAAGGGTGCATTTTTTCAAGGACATCTCCTTAAAATGGGGGATATCCCCTATTTACCAAGGTGGATTTCTTAGCTTGGGTTTGCACCAACCCATGTTAGAGAGGGGGATGAGATATCCCTTGTTTTGATCACGTGCCCAATCCCTTCCATGCTTGTGGAAGCAGGCTTGTCACTTTCCCATTTCAAAACCCCGCACCCCCCCCCTCCCACACGCACCTAATCTCCCTCAATCTCCACTTGATAGGAAAGAGAGAGATGGCGCGTGAGAGACAAGCAAGAGAGTGAGATGAATGAGTGTGAGATGGAAGTAGGACACGCCCCAGAAAAAAAAAGGGAAGGGGAGAGATATTTTGGAAATGAAAGAAGAATGGAAGTTTAGTTGCATTATTGATGAAAAAAAAAAAAGAAATCGATGCAAATTTTGGCATGCTTCTATGCGAGAAGAATTAATCGAAAGATTTGGTAAGGTTAAAGGCTTTAATAAGAATTTATTGGTATTATTTTAAGAAAGGAAATGTGCATGAAATTGGAGGGGATTACGTATTGGAGGGAATGTTTTTGCAAATCAAAGGTAAAGTTGTCTTTTGACAGCCTATCCCCCCTTTTATCATCTATTTTCAAGTAAACACCTTACTTTTTCTGTTCACCTCTACAGAATCATCCCATGTTATAGGTAAACATCAATATGGGATATCATTTATTTGTAATTTTTTATTTCATGAAATACATCTTGTAATATAAAATAATCTTAATGATGTTAGACCTAAAAGTAATAAAAATTTATTTTTCTACGTTCAAAAACTTATTTTCTTTGTATTTCCTATCTTCCATTCTTTCTTCCCCCACCCCACCTCCCTCCACCTCCTCACCTCCACCACCCTCCCCCTACTCCCTCGTCCCCGTTACACACCACCACCACTACTCTCCCCCTACTCCCTCTCCTCATTACACACGATCACCACCCTCCCCCTCCTCCTTCCTTGCTACACATGACACCATCCTCCCCATTACCAATAACCACCACCCACCACTGCCACCCTCTCCTTCCTCCCCAATGTGGTGGTGGTAGGGGTCGTGTGTAGAGAAGAGGGAGGAGGGAGAGAGGGTGGCAGTGGTGGTGGTAGTGGTGTGTAGTGGGGGGAGGGTGGTAGTAATGGGTGGGGGTCATGTGTACCATGGAGGAGGGTGGTGGTGGTGTGTAGTCAAGAGGAGAGAGAGAGAGAGAGAGAGAGAGAGAGAGAGGTGGGGGGGGGGGGAGGCTGGTAACGACGGGTGGTTGGGGATGAGAGCGAGGGGGTGTTGGCAGGACCTACGCTACGCCAAGCAATCGGAAAAGTCTACGGATGTCACAACATTGATGAGATCTCCTTGTCGGTCATAATTCACGCTCCTTCACCCCCTGATTACAGATAATCGCATATAAATTTGTTAATTGAGTAATTATTTCTCAAATTCTGTCTCTCTCATTGCTATTGACTTTACGATATGTCTTTGACAAATACATCTCCCAATCTCACTGCCTAATTAGGTTTTTTTTGAGAATGTGCTCACAACCTCCCCCATCTCTCCTCCATTCACATTTAATTTATTAATTCATTTTTTTCCCTTACGAATCAGACAATTCCTCTCTTTGTTTCCTTCTCTCTTTATATCCTCTATTCCATCCTCTCCCCAATCCCGATTTTCATTTAATCAATCATGTGACTGCACATTTTCTCTTTCTACGATTGAATTTTCCAAATGATGACTTGTCTTGACTAAATATCATGATGCCGAACCACATTAGCGTCGTTCTTGGCAACTCAAAATATTATTAGAATTTGAAGTGATCGAAAACCTTTATTGTCAAGGTCCGCGGAACATTTAAATATATACTTATTATCCTCAATGCACTTTATTTTACCTTTTGTTTTTAATTCTAGTTAATAGTATCGTTAGCCTCTTATATTAGCTTAATTAGTACCACACAGGTAAGGAGACAAGACTACGTTTTCCCAATTAAATGTTTATGTGATTTTTGTGCAACATTGCCATAGGAATCTTCATTTTTTTTTACCGTTTGTGAAATTCCTCCAATAATTTGATATTGTTGTTTATTTGTTAGCTTTGTTGAGTATAATTCTATAGTCCTGTTATAAGTTTATTTGGAATTAAATGTAAATTTTGTTGTTGTTTAAAATTGAAAGCTTCTTTATTTATAATCATTAAGTCCATTTTAATTATAAAGACACATAGCATTAATTTTTTGAAAAAAAAATGTAATTTCTATTTGTTGTCTTAAAATAACTTATAATACCAAGATAAAGAACAATTTTAGTAACATATAAAATATTAGAAAATAAAAAAATTTCATTTGGCCCCCAAACTGAAATTTTTATCTTCATCCTTGTGGGTGGTGGTTATGTGTAGTGCAAAAATGGGTGGTGGTGGTGGTGGTGTGTAGCGAGTAGAGGGATCAAGGGGAGAGCGGCAATGGTGGTGTGCAATAGGGAGGAGGAAGTAAGTGGAGGGTAGTGGTGAGGAGGACAGGGAGGTGGAGGGTGGAGGAGAAAGAAGAAATGTAAGGTAGGAAACAAAAATAAAGTAAGTTTTGAGTGTATAAAAATAACTTTTTATTACACTTAAGCCTAACACCATTAAAGTTAACGCTACTTATTAACGAAGTGGAAATTATGAAAATGATGTGACTTTTTCAATAGAATTTAAAGAAATATTGGGAAGTTGATGGCAATAAAGTACGTTTCAAAGATTTTAGTGACGCTTATGTAAAAATCCCTTTAATTTAAAAAAGTTAAGGGTAGAAAAATAAATTTTTATTACTTTTATATCCAACACTATTAAAGTTAACAGTTTTAACTAATGGAGTGACAATTACAAAAAAAGATATCATTTTTTCGATGGCATTCAAACTAATATTAGGAAGTGGATGACAAGAAAGTAATTTTTCGAATATTTTAGTAACATTTATGTAAAAATCCCTAAACATAATTATTCACTGCTAACTTATGTAACTGATTGGAGCCTACCTTAATGGATTTTATTTGGGTTCACAATACAAGAAGTAAGACCGTTTGAAAAATAATCAATCAAGCGAGAGAGTGCAATTTAGTTACCCAATTTTACCTAAAAGGTGTACGTATGAGTAGAATATGCACACTGATGTGCGTGAAATGAGATTTAATAAAATATGTGCCCTAATATATGTGTCGTAGATTTAATTGTCAAATTGATTGTTCTAAATCTTATATAATATTTTTCAATAATTTTTAGAAAGTTTATATTATATTTATTTCTATCATAATCCTTTTAAATAATGTGTGGCTAAAATTAAGGTTTTTACTTTAAAAATATCCTTAAATTTGAGTGGAAACCCTAAATTACTCAATATCAACTAACTTTTTAGAAATTTAAGCTTATTTGACCTTTAATTACTCTTCATCCTTTAGTTAATCTGCACTTATATTTGCCTGTTAAAATAGCAGAATTAACCTATTTTATAGCAATTCTTCTTCATTCAGATTAGATTGAATTAAACCATTTTATATATCAGTTATGTGAAATTAGCCTTAGAAATTAGTCAAATTAAGTTAGAACGGATGATGGTGTTACCATCATGTACTCTCAAAATTTCACTAGTTTTCTCTTGAATACAAGATATTCTTCTCTCTTAGTGCGCGTCCCGCACCTAGAGGGACACTTGTTGATTTATCTGATGGTTATTTCGAAACGTGCATAACATCACTTCCACGAGCTTTTCGGAATGTGGTAGTTGTGGTTAAATGAACGGTCACCAAGTGACAACTGTTATTTCTCACGTAGCTGCATTCTCAATAAATGCGAAGACGTTGACTTCATTACTTGTAACCGTCATCACCCAAGTGGTTGGATGGTAGTGCCCTTAGGTTGGCGAATACACGAGAGGTTGTCTGCCTAATTTCTTAGGCGGACAAAGGGTTTGCCCACCTTGACAGCTAAGCGGACAAAGGGGTTGGCTACCTGATCTTGTTGGTGAGTGATAGGTTTACTGCCTGACCTTTCAAACAGACAAAAGCCAAGCTATACGTCAGGCTGGTCAGGCGAATAATGAGACTTTCCGACTATAATCCTCTTTAGGTTGTTGTTGTTCATTCCAGTTGAGCCTTTTAGGTGGGTCTTTAGGCATTGTCTACCTATTCACTTGAGGAAGTGTTACGACCCGGTTCCCGAGTCCCTACAGGACACGAGACCGGCTCGACTCGACTAATCCCAAGACCCAGTCGTCCAACAAGAAATAACCAAAAAATAGGAAAGTAAATCACATTTACTATACTAAGCAACTAACAGTAAAATAGTACAAGCAGTAAAGGAAGTAAAAGCTGCTAACAGTATATATCACCACTACAACAGTAAAGCGGAAACAAAGTACAGAAACAGAAACGGTAACAATAGTCTGAACTCACTAACAAAAAGGAAGTACAACAACAGGAAACTACTGTTAGGCTCGACTGGGCCCAGCACCGTTTGCAGCCGGCGACTCGGGCTGTTCAACTCTTGGACCTGTAAAGGGTATGAGTAAAATGGAGTCAGTGAACGCTGAGTAGAGTGGTAACCAAACTAACTAAAGCAGTAAAGCTAACAGGCAATTTATCTTTTCCAATTATTTTAATTTACAAGTCATTCCTTTTCACCCATTGGTTTACTTTTCAGATCTCTTTCTTGATCTCGCATGTTCCTCGTGTGAACGATCTTGATTGCAGTTTTTCCGAAGAGTAGAAGGCACATGAGGTGCTCTCTTGGCCGGGAAAGTCCCCCGTGGTGATCCTACACCCAATCAACCACCACGAGGTCACGGACAGACGTAGCGGTGACTACGGCACACGCGATAAGTGCATGGGTAGCTACCCCGCACTGGCACGCGGTTAGTCATTTTCGCTAGCAGGTACGCCCAAAGTACAGCACGGAACAGTATAGGGCCTAGCCCTCTCAGTAACAGGGGTCTAGCCCCTCAGAACCAAATAAGGGTCTTGCTTCTCCACAATCCACATACCATTGTCTGACTACCCCAGTTTGCCCAGTGGGCCTAACAAGTCGGTGTAGGGTGGCTAGCTGAACCTCGGGCACCGTGGGGTGGCTAGCTCTCTCCCTACACTAGTAGCTCTCCCCAGTACAGTGTACGTGAGGGCCAAAGAAGTCGGTGTAGAGTGGCCAATCCTAACCCTGGGTCCCAACCCAAGGGTGGCTAATTCCGCTCTACACTAAACAGGGGACAGTCGCTCTCCTTGGTATCACGTACTCAAGTGGCAGCACACTTCCCACTCACATTTCCAGATCCATTCCATTTATCCAAAGGAGATCTACTCCTAATTCCTCGTAGGGTTCATGCTCGTATTCACCATGTTGTTCCATACGAGGTTCATCATTCACATTTCCATTCTCATATTATACACATGCGGCTCGTATTTTCACAATTTAACTTGTACAACAAGTAATGTCACAGGTAACTGTTTAACTAGCACAGACATTTCATATTTCACAGGCAGCTCGTATTTATTAACAGGCAGTTGTTTACATTTCTATTCATTCATTTATGATTACAATCTCAAACACGCATACAAACAGTGCAAGTACTTCTCGTCCTAGGATTCATGCCACATCCTAAGTTTCTAGTCATCCAATTTCACACATGCATTCATGTTTTATAATTAAAACAGGGGAAACCACTCTACCAGACAATCCGGTAGTACTGGGGGCTCGAACGGCAGACTCACGTGCCTCTACAAGTCCCGAACACGCAACAGGTCGAAGTCCTATACCAATGAACATAGCACAACAGAACGTTCAAAACAGTATATAAGGCTTTCTAACATGTAGAGGAACTCATAAGGAAACCACAGATATCTTGTTTGCGTAAAACATACCTCAAACGGACCCTAAACGGGTCAAAATAGAACTGCAGACCTAAATCAATTTCTAGCACAAGGTCCAGACGTCTTAAAAGTCACCAGGTCTCACCTCAAGTTCTTACGTCGACTTCAGACATCCAGAACCCCTACTTGACCGTCTAGACCCAGCTCCAGACATCCGACCTCTCCTTCAGTCGTCTCGGAGTGCTTCCGGTCGTCTGGTAAGCTGTCCAGACATCCGAAACGCGTGGGAGGGTGTGCCCCGCGCCTTCCCAAAGCTGTCCCTACGTGAGACAGACAATATCTTCCTCTTTTAGCCACGCAGATCAACGCTGCGTTGCAATCTGCATGGCCGTAACTGCAAGAGGAGCATACCATCGCGAAGCTCTACTTTTAGACGTCTGGTGTCGTCACCAGATGTCCAACCCGTCGTCTAGACGACTTGCCAGACGTCTGATTCTAGGAAAAACCCAGAACCAGACCGACCTCCTGCTCCTCTTGCCGCACGCAGCCGTGACCTCTCCTCCTCATCTGCAGCTCCGAGTGCAGCAGAGTGTCGGGGACGTCTCCCCCAACGCGCTCCTCCTCCCGCACATGCCGCTTTTGCCGTGCATCCTCCGACGAGCTCCCACGAGCTCGCAAGCTTAAGCTCCTCCTTCTCTCTTCATGCCATTCCTCCTTTCTCCTCGCTCTCACACCCTCTCTCTCGCTCGTCCCTCTCGTTGCAATGGAGAGGAAGGAAGGTGGTGGTGGTGGAGTGGAGAAGAGAGGAAGGGTGGGAGAGGGGTTATATAGAGGGAGCGGCTAGGGTGCTAGGGAGAAGAAAAGAAGAGAGAGAAAAGGGAGGAAGGCTGTCTACGCGCAGCTAGCGCGCAAACGTGACGCTGCGTGCAAAATTTTCAATTTCTAGACATCTGGGAAGGGGTCCAGACGTCTAACCAGACGTCTGACTGACAGTCCAGACATCTTAAAAGGCTCAGAACAGAACGAGTCTTTACAGGAAGTATTTATATCTTTTGCTTATTGAGCCTCCTCAAACTCTTTCTTGGGCCTAAAAGTGGCCATTAAGAACTGGGCTTGAGTAAAGATTTTCCTTCCCTCATCAATTCACCCTACTCTCTTTAGTTAGTGTACTAACTAAGCGAGTGGTGTTTTTTTATTGAACTTTGATAGAAAACTTCTTCCTTATGTTGCCCCCAGCAAGTGACCCGATTATCAACATGAGATAGGTGGTTGCTTCTGGATGCGAAAGTAATAGTAAGAGGGGAGATGGTAGTGATGGGCATATCAGGGCCTATAGATGTGCATAGGTATATCGACGCTTGGATTTTGGTGGTTGATGTTCTACTTACCTGAGTTAGATTGGAAACAATGCTAGGTGGCGATTAACATCGCTAGTTTGAGGCAGGTGATGGCTAGTCACCGCCTATTAACTTTGTCTTTTTTTATTAGTAGAGGGTGAACCCCTCCAAATCCAACATGTATATTGGATGGCTGATAACCCTTCCTTTAGAAGGAAGGTTACCATTTGGTCACCTCAAACCTAAGAAATGGTTCCTTGGGTGGTAGGCTAGATTAGAGAAAGAGTGGCTTAAAGGTAGTGGAAGACTAGATCATGTATGTTGAACATGGTAGTCAATGATGACCGGTGATAAAGTGAGGGTATTGGGGTTAACACCTGTAGGGTGTATATGGCAATTGAGTGAACCCTAAAACTATCTTGTCTTTTTGCATAATAGTAGAATTTTGTTCCTATTAAGTCGCTTGGCACATCCCTACTTTGTGACCCATTTTTAGGTTAAGCTGGGATCGCTGAGTTCAAGATTGATTCAGGATGAAGCATGTGTGGTAAGCTAGGTATGCATTTAAAATTTTGGATTATTATTTATTGTTCCTCTCTCTCTGGAATGTAATTTCTTTATCATTCTAGAAAGTTAATATTACTTTTTTTATTGTGTTGTAATGTAAACTCACAAAATTGGATCTGTAATTGGGCCACTTAAGTAACCCTTTTTGTCTTGGTTCAGGTGACAATTGAAACCATACCCATGAACCCAATTCTAACAAGATTTATAGTTTTGAGGCACGACACTATCAAACTTCATCTTTCGCATATAAGTACCGATCATAATCATCTCTAAGAGTACTATCCATTAGTGAGTTCAAAATTACTTTTGAGTACTCTTATTGCTTGTTAAACCCTAAAATGTCTTGATAATCATGAAATCCCAATTTGTGATATGCTTGACCTTGGGCCACTACCCCGAAGTGTGTACACATCACAAGGACACGTGGATAGTACCCTTAAGCCGTCGACAAGTACTTCGTAGTCGTCGTGATGCCTTGGCGATGCAAGGTAGAGTAGTCATCTCTTCTTCCTAACACGATTTACTATTATGACCCTTCTCATGTATAGTCTCATTCTACGTGCATTAATTCTACATTCTCTTTTTGAGTATAGTAGTCCATGTTGGGTTACTTTTGTTTATCCTTTCCTTGGGTACTTAATTATTAATTTTCCATAATCAAGCTTGGCCCATTAGGTTGGAATTACGATTAATCAATTAATCAAGACTTATGGAATTGACCTATCTTGTTAAAATTTTGTGATGATAGGGTTAATGATTGGTTGTATTTAAATCTAGGTTATCCATTCAATTATGACTCAAGTTTTCATTAATTAATGGTGTTGAATCAATGATTAATATTCATACCCATGTGATAACTTACTAAATATGCATCATTTGATTATGCAATCATAAAGTGCAAATGGCATGCATGTCTCACGCCTTGATTACCATATTCATATCTAATTATATTACCTTTTTGGTGATAAACTCATTATCAAATTGTGCAATTAACATTGTATACCGCTCGATAATAATGGCTTAATAATGGTGCTTGATGAAAATGGAACCTAATAATATGATAGATATGTAATTAGAGTTGATAATTCAGTCATCCGTTATCCGATGATTAGATGCCAACTATAATAATGATGGATTGTCGAGTTATATATACATAGGATATTTGGTCTAGTCCTGCTATTCTTTAGTATTTGGCTACAGCCCGATCTAGATTTAGACTGACTGAGTTGGTTAAGGAGTTGCTGGCCTCCTTATGACCCGTAACTAAGCTTAACAGCCAACTAGGATTGCAAGGGGTGCATGGCTTCAGGGTCAAAGATGGTTTATACTTTAGTTGGTTGGTGAGTGGATGAACAATTGTTTGTGGACCAGTGTATCTAGCTAGCATGTGTTTATGACACACGACATAGCCACTACGTCTCCTCGCAATGACCATAGGGTAATTGACTGAGTTATGGAATAAATACGAGTTACCTTACTAGCCAAGATGGTGTGTTATATCGGTTGTGCATCTCAAGATATTGCATCAAGATCGACTTATGCCCCGAGGCATTGACTAGATAACAAGGACTATAATCCCTTAGTACAACACACAAAACAACTGATAAATAATAAATAGCAAATAATGGTTGAACAAATGGTTATATCTATATAAACAATACCCATTCTTTTGTATTCTATTTTTTTACTGTCATTTCACTCTACTCTATTTAGCTTTCACTGACATTTTCTTAGACTCTATACTTAGTTGTAGCTGATGGCATCACCATCATCTTCTATATCTAGCTTAATATAGCTAAGTTCCAAGGTTAAATTCACCTAATTAATTTACAAAAGGATATAATTTGAAATGACCCTTCCAAGGACCATAGGGAGTTTTCCAAAAACTTACGGACGTAAACATGAAAATTTTAACTCTTTGAGTTGAGTGTGTGAGCTTTGCAGGAAAGGAGGGGAATGTGAGGGGGTGTCGCACTATTTTTCCCTCTCTCTCCTCACCCACACACACACTCGCGCACACACACACACGCACTCGCCCTCCCCTCTAAACCCTAACCCATCTCTACTTAAACCCCTCCACCCCACACCATCTCCACTCCACCACCACTTCCACCACCTCCACCTCCTTCCCTGGTCTGTCAGCGAGCCACCAATGGCCTCCTCTTCTCCACTTGCAGCCGCGCGCGGAAGAGAGGAGCTCGCGTGAGGAGGAGAAGGAGAGAGGGAGAGGGTGTGTGCATGGGAGAGCGAGGGTGTGGGAGAGAGAAGGAAGCTCGGGGAGCTTGGGTGTGTGGCGAACGAGCTCGAGCAGGACAGCTTGTGTGTGGGGAGCACCTTGCCGCAGGAGCAGCGGCGAGCACTCGGAGTTGCGCGTGGATGATTCGCAGGAGCCCGCGAGGGCTCTGAGGAGATAGTGCGGGAGGAGGCGAGCACGCACATGAGGAGGGGCTCATGGAGAAAGCCTCTCGACCTTCTGCAGCTGTTGGAGTTGCTGTTGCCATGATGCTGGTGGAGGCGCGAGGAGTTTCTGATATTGGATTTTTCCAGTATCAGACCTCTGGAGCACCTGCTAGGCGTCTAGAGCATCATCGAACGTCCAAAGCTGAAGCTGGACGTTTGAAAACTCGCGAAGTGCCAAGGTTAGCATCCTGAACGCGCATGCATACGCATTTAGGGGTACATTACATACGTAACGTTGCGCTGTCGAAGGTTTTAACCTGCGAGTGTGTACGCAGGTATGAGCCTTGGAAAGGCATGCAAGCACGCCCTTCGAGGTACTTTAGGATGTTTGGAGACAATACCAAACGTCTGACAGCACCCCCAGACGACCGAACGGAGTATCAGACATCTGGAATCACCCTCAGACGGTTACAAAGGGGTTCGAACGTCTGAGAAAGTCGCAGGGAAGCAAGGTGAGGTTCTGAGCTCATTTAAGACATCTAGGTCTGGTCCCGGACATCTGATTTTAGACAGTATGTGCATTTTGGGCCGTTTAGGGCCCAAACAGAATCGATTTTACGCAAATGAAATACCGTTGTTTTCCGCTAGAGTTTCTCTACGTGACAGTGTCGATTGTATACTATTTTGAACTCGTCTGATGTGACTTGGTCACTAGTATAGGTCTCCAGCCTGTAGCGTGTTCGGAGCCTGCGAAGACGACAGGACCTGCGTTCTTGCCCCCACTCCTCCTGTGTTTCCCGGTAGAGTGGTTTACTTTAATATTGAGATTTAAATAAGTAAGGTGCTTATCTAGAATAACATGGTTGAACTCTAGGATGTGAAATGAACCCTAGCGCAGAAACAAATGAATATTGCTTGAGCTAAACTATTTACTTGAGATGCATGTTAACCCCTAATTGCTAGTAGGTGTATTAATTTATTGATGTGATGCTTTCTTAGTTAGAAAAACACAAGCTGCTTGTTATAAAAATGAAACCCGGAATGTGAACACTGAAATCTGAATGATGAAAAATGGAGTGAAAGGAATATAAGCACAAACCCTACGGGAATTAGGAGAAGAACTATATACGGAAGGAATCTTGTAAGTAGACTCGAAGTGAGCTGGCCCTTGTGTACACGGTAACAAGGAGAGCAACTATCCCTTTAGTGTAGAGTGGAGCTAGTCGCCCCTTTTTGTTGAGACCCAAGGTTAGGACTAGTCACTCTACATTGACTCCTGTTGGCCCTCGTGTATGTGGTACTGAGGTGATCTACTTAGTGTAGGGAGGGAGCTAACCATCCCACGAGGCCCGGGGTTAGGACTAATCACCCTACATCGACTCTTATTAATCCCGCTGGGCAAACGGAGATATTCAGACAAGAGTACGCGGACACTGAAGGGGCGAGACCCCTTTTCTATTCTAAGGGGTGACACCCCTGTTCTGATAGGGCAAGGTCCGATGCTGTTCCGTGCTATACTTTTAGGCGTACCCGCTAGCGGAAATGACTGACCGCTTGCCAGTGCGGGGTAGCTACCCGTGCGCTTATTGCGCATGCCGTAATCACCGCTACGTCGTGACCGTGACCTCAGGGTGGTTAACTGGGTGTAGGACTACCACAGGGGGACTCTCCTGGCCAAGAGAGCACCACGTGTACAACCTACATCACGGGAAACACTGCAATCAAGATCGTCCCCTTGAGGGACAGTCAAGATTAAGAAATAACCAGTTTCCTAATAGAATGAACAAATCAGAATACTTAATTGAGCTAAATGGAAATAAATAAATTAGTTGCTTATCTTATGTTAATTGCATATAAATGGCTTAACTTCCACTCTATGCAGCGTAAGCTGACTACGGAATTTATAACCTTGTTCAGGTCAGGGAGTTGAGCAACCCGCACCACCGGCTGCAGAGGGAGCTGGGCCAAGTCGAGCCCAGCCTTAGCTGTGTTCTTTTTCATTTCAGAGCTTCTTTTGTTGTAATGAGTATTGATATATGTATACTGTTTCAATTACGTTCCTGTTCCAGTTATATTTCCACTTTATTTTCCGTTGTAATTGTGATGGCCTGTAATATCGTGAGGCCTTCTGTTCTGTTTCCTTACTGTCTCTGTATTATCTTCTGAGTAGTTATATTGTATGTGTGGTTGTGGAACATTTTCTACTTTTGGTTATTTCTTGTTGGACAACTGGATCTTGAGATTAGTCGAGGCGAACCGATCTCGGGTCCCATAGGGATCTAGGATCGGGTCGTAACATAATTCAATTAGGGCTGGAGGAAGAAAAATTAATAAAAAAGTGACTAATTATGCAATTTTCATGAACAATTATAAATGTAGAATGAATAAGGGTTGAACTTATTATTAGTCAAAGGTCAACTGAGCTTAAATTTCCTAAAAGTAGGTTGGTATTGAGTAATTCAGGATTTACATTCAAATCGAATGTTAATTCCTAATTAAAAATCATAATTTTGACTCCATTTCAATTAAAATGGTTCTGATGAAAATAAATATAATATAAAACTTCTACAAATTATTTAAAAATATTTTATAAGGTTTGGAATACTCAATTTAACAATTAGAACCCGTTTCGACCTAAAACATAGATCAGGTAGGTTTTTGATATATTTCGGGTCAAGGTGTTAATTGACCTTGCAAACGTCATCAAAACCTAAAATTGAAGTCACCATTAAATTTCTTATAGTAATTAGATTCCTAAAATTTGGGTTTGTAATTTTTCCCTTAATTCTCAATTAATTGCAAAGACCCCCCTAACTTCATCTTCTTCACCAATAGGTCCCCACTAGGACCTTGACCTCCAGCCACCATGGCCGCGCGAATGGACATACTTTTCTCGTGATTTCCCATCAATCCGGACCTCGGTTGGGCATGAGTTCTAACGAAGACTTGTTCCCCAACCATCCCCACATCCAATGGTGAAGACCATGTCGTCAGAGACCCTCTCACGAGCCCGGATTTCACAGTAAAAAATCACCAATCTCCCACATTCAAGTGAGCTCGTTTTCGCGAGTCCTCACCTCTCTTTGCGAAATCTTCATGCTATTTAGTTGGGCCATCTTCCAAGGAGCATTTTTGTGCTCGTTTTGGCGTGAACTCCTCCCCATCTTCGTTTTCTTCTCGCCATTAATGGGTACCATGGAGCTCCACCACCTACAGCCTCTGCCGCCCCATCGCTGAAATTGATAGAGGACTTTGTCTCCTCTCATTGTCGTCGTTGTCCCCATCAAAGGAAGAAGTTCCTCTACCCCATCGTCGCTCCAAAAGCCCTCTTCGTCCTCTTTTTCTTCTTCACGGCCGGTGTCCCCTCCGATCGTCCTCTCCATCCACCTCACTCTCCCTTAGGTGGATCTCTCACTTTCTCTCTTCCTTTAGTGTGTTTTTAGCTCCTTAGAATTAGGTTTCAACCACCATAACTTCACCATCTCTGTTGTCTTCTCCATGCACAGTCGGCGTCCGACGAACTCCACACTGCTCCGTGAGACGCCCCCCATTTCCGACCGCCAAGGAAGCTCTAGCAAGTTGAGGGGAACAAAATCCCTCAACTAATTTGCAGATTCAAGCCTCGTCGACCTCCACCGAGCAAACCCATTGATCGCCGGCCTCTCCGCGTCTACCAGCCCATCCTCGACCTCCTTGCACCAATCCAACGCCACCTCCACCTTCATGGCATCACGATGGAGCTTCCTGACCTATTGGAAGCGAGCTTCGACGTGATCCGCTCCTCGTTGGAACCACCCATCGCCGCCACCTTCACCGGCTACATACCGGTCGTCTCTCCTCGTTCCACGATCCAAAGCTTCGCGAGAAGCTTCCCGACACCACGAGTCAAATGACCCTTCCGAATAGACCTTTGGGAATTTTCCAGAATGGTAGGGGTGTTCATGCAATTTTAAACCCCCTGATTTTAGTTTGTGGGCTTTGCGGGAAAAGGAGACTTTTGCGAGGTTAACCTTACAAATCTCCCCACCCCTCCACCCTCAACCCATGCACACACACCTTAAAACCCTAACCCTTCCCTATAAATGACCCCCCTCACCTCTCCACCCTCTCCACACCTCCACCTTCACTCCTCCACCCCTTGCAGCTGACAGCCATTCCCTCTCCCCTCGTTCCCTTGCCATCATGAGTGGGGGAGGAAGGGAGGGGAACGTGAGCTGCGCGGAGGAGAGAAAGAGAGTACATGGGAGAGGGGGGTGGCAAGTGCTGTGGGAAGAGCTGGAGGAGAGGGGAGCTCGGAAGAGAAGGAGGGAGAGCAGTAGGAGACCTGAAGCTACTGCAGCAGGAAGCTCTACAGCAGTTGCAGTACCACATGGAGAAGGAGTTGCAAAAGAGCCTCACAAGGAAGCTACGTTTGCAACCTCTGCCAGATGTCTGCAACCTCTGTGAGATGTCTGGAGGGGTTGTCGGACGTCCGGAGAGGGCTCAGGACGTCTGACAGCACGTAGGGTGCCGAGGTACGTGCCCTGCACGAGCTGATGAGAGCCTCATCATGAACCCTAACTAGCACAATTTAATCTAAATAAGTGTGAAGAAGCTCCTACAAAACCTAAAGAGAAGCTTAACACATAGAATTTTGAATTGAAGAGTAAAACAAATCAATAGGGGTAAAACAGTAATTTTACTAATGCAGTACACAAACAGGGTATTTAAGGGACTAAACACAAGTCAAATAAGCTTAATGAGGAAGAAAGTGGGATGGTTTGATCTGAAAAGGGTTATAGTAACTTCTAAGAATTAAATGATATTCTGTAACCCTGAAACAAACCTACTTTAATTCACGAGGTTCGACGCAGGATAAAAATCAACTAAATTCTCCAAAATTCATATAAAAATACTCCCTAAGGTTTAGAACATTCAATTTGGCCTTTGCAACCTATTTTGACCTAAAATGAGAACCATGCCCAATTTATGACCTAATTTACGTTTTTACGTAAATTAACAGATCAAACGTGGTCAAACCTAAAAAAAAATTTCACCATTAAAATCCTTAGTTGCAAATTAGGATGGTATAAAAATTGACCGACCTTACAAATTAATCCTCTTAAATTACTTTATGACCCTTATCTTTTGAAACCCTTACACTTTGACCCCAATCTTTCTCGTCGTTCTTTGCAGAACGGTCCGCCCTGCCATTCTAAGCAGGTGCCATACCTCCAGCAACCTTACGCGGAGGATGGCGCCGAGCATGGCATGGCGCCCATTCTCAGGAAAAAATGGGGGGTTCCCTACGTCGTCCTCTGTCGTAGGGACCCTCCCCTGTGTCCTGCAACCGCCCATGCCTCTCGTGCGAACGCACGGAAGGCATGGGTCTCCAACTCCGGCCATCTCCAGCGAGCTTCGCACGTCGCTCCCTCGGGCCACTCTCCGCGCCAGCGCCTTTATAAGGAGCGGCAGGGGCTGCCGTCCACTCCAAGCTACTTCTGGCGGAGAAAACCCCTCTATTTCATCTCCCCTCTCTCCGGTCAGATTGCCCAAGCTTCCGACAAACTCTCCTCCTCCTCGTCGCTCTGCTGCCATACCTGCAGCAGAGCCCACTCTGCCTCATCGTCCCACGCCAGGCCGCACCAGCTGGCGTCCTCAGATCTCTTCCTCGTCACTGTCACTCCTCCCTTGGGCTCCTTCCTCTTCGTCAATTCGGCAAGTAAAAACCTTCCCTTCTCTCTCCCTGTTATTTCCCCCTTCCTAATTTACTGTTTCAGCCCACCGACCACCACTGTCCATCATCACCTTCTCCATCTCTGGCTGCCTTCATACGAGGCGTACTCGCCACTCCGCGCCTCCATCCGCGTCGCCAACTACCCCTTAAGCTCTGCACCACCACACTGACACCGAATCTGCCTTCCATTCACCACCTAGCACCTCCAGACCACCCCCCCGAACACACCCACTCTCACGCACGCAGAGTTCCCTAGGCGCACGGCCACAGGCACTCTCGTGCCTCGCCGACCCCCGCACTGCCTTCGCCCCACTCCGGCGAAGATCCCTGTGTTGTCTGACATGGCCGGGAGGTCATCTTCGTGCTTTCAGGGTTCACCCTCCTCGCCGCCATTGGCGAGCTGCAGGAGCACCTTTGCAGGCAGCTCCAGGTCCCTTCGACGCCAGGTGCGGACTCCAGGCAACATGGGGCAAGTCTGCGAAGGCGCCCAGGTTCTAAATTGGGAGCGCGAAGCCTTCGCTGCTGCCCAATTGACGGCTGCTTCTCACCTGCGGGCGAGCGAAGCGGAGGTGAGACTTTAGTACCACCTCGGAAGTGTATTGGCGCAAGCCCATGCATAAATTGAAAAGGTGCTATAAACTGGTTGCCTCCGATAACACTAGGGTGAGGTCCCTCACCTACTCACTAGATCTCGTTCGCGACAAGCCCACGCGGATCTGACCCGACCCGACTTCCCATTCCTGTGCACTCCTCGCGCACCACCCACGCCGGTGCGCCTGGACCCGGGCACGGGACCCGACCCTATTACCTGGTGATAAACACCAGTTTATCATCATTTTTATGCTTTAAAACTAACCTAGCTCTTAGGATTTTTCTCTGCAAACGGGTTTTTGGGCTGCATTTAGGCATAAATTAGGATAGGCATGCATTGCATTTTTTATTGTTGTTTTAATGTGTTTTTGTGAGTGTTAGGGATGTACAGATTCACAGATCCCTAAAACCCTAGCACTCAAGAAGGCAATTGGTGAAGGAGAAGCCCAGACTAGTTGGAACCCAGCTTGATCCAGCTCACCATAGCTGGAACCTAGCTTACTTGAACTAGGGTTAGCTCATCCCAGCTCCATTCAGCTAATCTCAGCTGGATGGCAGCTCAAGAGAGTTCACCTTAGCTCACCCTAGCTCAAGTCAGCTCAGATCCAGCTCAACTTAGCTGAGTCTAGCTCATCTCAGCTCCCACTAGTTCACAGGGAGCTCTAGTTAGCTCGGCTAAGTTGACAGGAGTTCACCCCAGCTCAGATCCAGCTACATCCAGCTCCACTCAGCTCCAACCAGCTGAAGAAGAATTCATCCCAGCTCAGGAAGCTCAAGTCCAGCTCACAGGGACTCAGCTTAGCTCAACTCAGTTGAGCTAAGCTACCTTAGCTGCCTCAACCAGCTTGATTCTCCCCGGGAGCACCAGACCCAGCTCACCTTAGCTCAGTATGGTAGAAGCTAGCTTACCTTAGCTCGGCTTAGTAGCTAGCAAAGAACTAGCAAGCTAAGCCAGCTAGAATAGCTCCATGCCAGCCTCTTCAGCAGCAGCCAGCTCCAAATTTCAGCTCCAGACTTCTCCTCAGCTCCTCCCTCCAAACCCTAGCTCCAACACCTTCTCCTCTACTCCTCCATTAGCTAAGCTAGCTTAGCTTAGCTTAGCTTAACCATGCTCCAACTTCCTTGGCTTGTACCACCCCAAAAACCCACCTACCAACTCCACCCAACTAGCTCCACCTAAGCTCCACATAAGCTAACCTACTTGGCACCAACCTAACCTACCCACCACCTCCAAAAGACACCTAAAAGTGGCGCCAAAAACTACCCATAACCACCCCTTAGTGGCGCCACTTTTCCCTCCAAAATCCCCCCTCATCTCCACCACACAATCCCCCTTGAATCCATCTCCACCATCCACCTAACTCCCCTTCTAGAAGACCCCATGTTGGCGCCAACATGGGGGTGTCTCTCCACCACCAAAAGACACCAACACCACCATAACCACCCCCTTTAACACCCCTTGGGTTGGCGCCAACTCACCCTAGCCATAGGATCACCAACCACCCTCATCCTTCCATCCTAGCCCTCCATTTCAAGGGGCACCATAGCCCCCCTCCTATTCTATAAAAAGCCACCACCTACCACCATTTTTGGGCATCCTCCCTTAGTATATTTTCTACCTAAACCACCTATACCTACGGCCAAGAAGAAGGAGTAGAGAAGGAGATTAAAGGGGCACACCACCAGCCCTTTTGGTGCCTTCTTCTCCCCACTCTCTTCAACTTGAGCCACGCCAAGGAGGAGGACTCTCCCACTTCAAGGAGGACGGCCAGGCAAAGGAGAAAAGCTTAGGGTGGACATCCACCCTTGGAGAGAAACTTAGGGCACGCCCCCTTAGGGCTTGCCTTGGAGGTCATCACCTTGGCGAAGTTCTGCAAGGAAGGAGTTGAAGGATTCTTTTCAAGCTTGGGAGCCACCAACCTTGGAGCAAGAAGCCCTCTTCTTCACCATCTATCTAGAGGATTTGTGTTTTATTTTCTTATTTGCAATTTTCTAGTAGTACAAGCTTTCCTCTACTAGGCCTTTTGTAAAACACTTTATCAATTATCTAGTTGCCTTCTTTGCAATTTTTTTGTTTGCATTTCAATTAGCTTATTTTCAGCATTCTTCACTCCCTCTCCCTAATTATTCTAGGCCTCCACTTTCCTAGAGTGAGCTTAGGGAGAGGTTCTGCTTGTCACATAAAAGTAGTATTTTAATTTGAAGTGTAAACACTTTTCCCGCCATCAGTTCGCATGTTGCCTTAGTTTAAAAATAAAAAAAAATGATATATTGAAAAATACCAAAAAGAAAGTTGAGATTTATATTCCTAGCAAGAGAATCACTATTGCAAACATTTGGCCTCCTTGGACGACCCTAGATACTCTCCTATCTAGGAATATAAATTTAAGAGTTGATCGATTTTACGCGTTACAACGACGTATTTTAACAAACCGTGTGAAATCGCTATCACCTGGCTCTGGGAGAGCTTCCTAAAGAGAGATCCAGAGAGAGAGAGAGACGCGGGGAAGGGGTAGGGTAGGTTTTGCGCTAATGTTTGCGTGTGTGCATAGCAAAGAAGAAAAGAAAGAAGAAAGACGAAGGAAGAAGCAGGTGAAGGAAGAAGACAGGAAGGAAAGAAGCTGAAGGAAAAGAAGAGGAGGTGCACTGTAGCGACCGAGTAGTTAAGTCGTCTGAGCGCTGAATCAGACGTCGGCAAGAAAGAAGGAGACTCAGCAGCAAGAGAAGAAGAAAAGAAAGAAGAAGGAGGGCCAGAGCAAAAGAAAAACGAAAGAAGAAGAAGAAGAAAGAGGAATCGCAGCTGCTGAAGAAGAAGAAAGAAGACAGGCAGAAGAAGAGGAAAAGAAGAAAGAAGAAATAGAGAAGAAGAAAAGAAAAATACAAGTTGAAGAGAAGAGTAGATGAAGAAAGAGAAGAAAAAGCTAGTTACCCTCTTTCTCTTTCTCTCTCTCTCTCTTAATTTTTGTAAAACCTTATATATATATTGTGAATTTATAGGCTTCTAGAATTTTGGTTTGCTCCCTGAGTTCGACCTCGGGAAACTTTTCATTCCGAGTAATAAATTGTATTAGACTGGTAACCGTTTTTGTCATATACCACAACGACCATAATAACCACAAAGACGAGAAAAGCGATGACCAGTTTTTGGCGCCGTTGCCGGGGAGCAACAGCTATTCTAGAAGCTATTAATTCACAATTTTTGAGTTTCTATTGATTAATCTCTTCTCTTTTGTTGTGCAGGCACAGGAAATCAAGAGGACAACAAGCAGCCGCACAACAACCACACCTAGGACAGGTAATTTTCTATCCTCTCATTTTAACCCCTAAATTCTAAAGAGGAAGAAAAAGAAAGAAAAAGAAATTTAGGAATAACCCATCTTCCATACTTAGTAAATCACCAAAGCTTCCTATTTTCTATTTCAACACAATATATTTTTACATCCATTAAAGGTGGTTAGGGCTTAAACCTTCTTGCTTGAGCCCTAATTACCCAATCTAAAGGCAACTAACTGGACCAATTAGAGCCAATATAAGATTCAAAACTAGGGTTTTAGAGACACACTTTCTAAGCAAGAATTGAGAATTCCCAAAAGAAGTGTGCCTAAGCCATTATTTGAAAGCACCTATTTAGACAAACTCTAAGAAATTTGGCCCTTAAAAACACTTGAACCCTAAAAGATAAAGACCTAATAAGCTCTCAAAGGAACTAGTAGGTGAAGTTGACCCCTTGGGTCAACCAACCTTAAACTTAGGTCACTCTTTGTACTCAAAAGGCTAAAGTTTAAGTGAAAATCTAAGCAACTTGATCCTAACTAAAAGTGGTAGACTTAAGAGGTCAAGGTCCCCATTCTGGTCTACCTGGAATCTCAGTGACAAGAGAGGTCGGGTGGGGGAAACCCTGTAACCCGTGGAGACGCTCTACCGTGTAGGGATCTTCGCGGGAATCACCCTCTCTGGCTGCCTAGGTAATTCTCGGGTGGACGACCTTTTGATCAAGGGGTCCATCCGCCCCGAACCTCTATAGTCACCCAACATTCTGGGTTTCTTGATTGGGTCCAGCACCTGCTAAACTCACCCTCTCCATCAGTGTATGTTTGGTAGGAGATCCTTGAAACCTCCTTTAGAAATTCACTCTCCTCGAGGCCGAGCCTCGGTGCCTTTGCATGTGCAACCAATACTTCACATAGAAACCCATAACTCCTATCCTTGAACCTCACACTCACCCTGAACCACCCGCTGCTGCTGATAACCCCATTCTTGAGCTAAAACCCCTTCCCGATCATTTGAAATACATCTTTTTGGATTCTAATCAACCTTTTCCTGTGATTATAAATTCTAAGCTCACTCCTGATCAGGAATCCCGTCTGATTGCTGTTCTCCAGCAACATCGCAGAGCCATTAGTTGGACTCTCGATGACTTGACTGGAATAAGTCTCTCTTATTACACACACCGTATCTATTCTGAAGAGGGCGCACGACCTTCCCGTGAGATGCAGAGACGTTTGAATCCCAATCAGCAGGAGGTTTTGAAAAAGGAGATCATTAAGTGGTTAGATGTAGGGATCATCTACCCGATCTTCGACAGTCGTTGGGTGAGCCTAATCCAGGTTGTGCCTAAAAACGCAGGGCGCACCACCATCACGACTGAAACTGGAGAAATCATACCTACCCAAATAGCCAACTCGTGGAGAGTCTGCATAGATTACCGAAAACTCAATTCCTCCACAAAGAATGATCATTTCCCACTACCTTTCATCGATCAGATTCTCGAGAAACTAGCTGGAAATCGATTCTTCTACTTTCTTGACGGGTACTCTGGTTATAGCCAAGTGGCTATTCATCCTGAGGACCAAGAGAAGACCACGTTGACCTGCCCCTTCGGGACATACGCATTCCGAAGGATGCCTTTCGGTCTCTGCAATGCACCAGCGACTTTTCAGCGGTGCATGCTTGCCATATCCTCTGATATGGTAGGTGATTATCTGGAAGTCTTCATGGATGACTTCTCAGTTTTCGGGACATCATTTGATGATTGCCTCCAGCACTTTGTTCATATACTCAGGCATTGCATCGATGTAAATTTGGTTCTTTCCTAGGAAAAGAGCCACTTTATGGTGCCTGAAGGGATCGTCCTAGGACATCTAATTTCTGACAAAGGCATCCAAGTGGATCGAGCCAAGGTTGATCTAATTTCTCGGCTTCCTGTGCCTAGCTCGATCAGGGACATCCGTTCTTTTCTAGGGCACGTCCGTTTTTACCGTCGTTTCATTCCTGATTTTTCGAAAATCGCGCGCCCCCTGACTACTCTTCTCTCTAAGGATGTACCCTTTGAGATCTCCAAGGAATGTACTCAAGCCCTCAACAACCTTCGTGACCGAGTCACCCAGGCCCCGATCCTACAGTCCCCTAATTAGTCTCAACCCTTTGAGGTCATGTGCGATGCATCAGATTTCACTGTAGGAGCAGTTCTGGGGCAGAAAGTTGACGGGAAACTTGTGGTCATCTACTGCGCTAGCAAGACACTTGACGAGGCTCAGCGTAACTACACAATTACGGAGAAAGAGCTACTAGCCGTAGTATTTGCCCTTGAAAAATTCCGATCCTATCTCCTGGGTTCCCACGTCATCATCTACTCGAATCACATAGCTGTGAGGGATCTCCTTGCCAAGAAGGACGTGAAGCCCCGACTAATCCGATGGATCTTGCTATTGCAAGAATTCGACCTCGAGATTTGCGACAAGGCAAGAAGACAAAACATGGTAGCTGACCATTTGTCTCGCCTTCCTTCTGAGATCATTAACCCTTCTGGACTCATCACGGAGCATTTTCCTGATGAGCACCTACTGACTATTGGTACTAGGCTTCTATGGTTTGCTAATATAGTAAACTACTTGGCATCTCATCAGATCCCGTTTGATTAGCCGAAGGCCAAGAAAGAAAAATTGCGCTCTAATGCCAAGTACTACATCTGGGAAGACCTATACCTCTTCCGCATAGGTGCTGACCAAATTTTCCGGTGATGTGTACCGGAGGGTGAAATCAATGATATTCTCTCCTTCTGCCATGACCAGGCATGCGGTGGCCACTTCTCTGGGCACAAAACTGCATCAAAAATCCTCCAGTGCAGCTTTTATTGGCCAACTTTATTCAAGGACGCATATAATCACCGCAAGGCATGCAGTAGTTGCCAAACTTTGGGCAACATGAGCCATCGCGACATGATGCCTTTGCAGCCGATTCTTGTATGGGGGATTTATTTTATGGGTCCCTTTCCTGTTTCGGACAACTTCGAGTACATTCTACTGGCTGTGGACTACGTGTCCAAATGGATCGAAGTCATACCGACCCGAACCTGTGATCATAAAATCGTTATCAAATTCATTCATCACAATATCTTCTCACGGTTCGGGATTCCTGGTGCAATCATCTCTGACAGGGGGACCCATTTTACGAATGCTCAGTTCAGGTCACTGATGACCAAATACGGGGTATCTCACCGAATCTCTACTCCTTATCACCCCCAAACTAATGGTCTAGCTGAGCTATCAAATCGGGAGATCAAGAAAATCCTGCAGGTCACTGTTTGGCCCGACAGGAAGGACTGGTCGTCCCAACTTCCGGAAGCTTTGTGGGCTTATAAGACCGCCCACAAAACCCAATTAGGCATGTCTCCTTTTAGACTAGTGTACGGGAAGGCATGTCACCTTCCCGTCGAACTGGAGCACAAAGCCTATTGGGCAGTACGGAGCTGTAATTTAGATCTTTCTAAGGCTGGAACCCACAGAACGCTTCAGATAAGAGAAATTGATGAATTACGCCTTGATGCGTACGAGAACTCGCGAATCTACAAAGAGCGGGTTAAAGCCTTCCATCACAAGCACATATCTAGAAAGATCTTTCATCATGTTCAGAACGTCCTACTCTTCGATGCCCGACTCAAACTCTTCCCTGCGAAACTGCGATCCAAGTGGGTCGGACCATACCTAGTCCGACAAGTTTTTGGAGATGGAGTCGTCGAAATCAGTCCGCTCAGCCATGATTCTGAACCTTTCATCGTGAATGATCAGAGACTCAAACCATTCATCGATGTAACCTCTACAGATTTGGCTGAGTCATCATTTATCCTTCATTTCCTTGAGCATATTGCACTCAGCCGATGGCGTAAAACTCAGTGCTCAACGGGAGCCAGTCCGTCATTCTTTTTGGAAAAACCCAAAACCCTTTTAAACACCTCTTTGCACTTAAGGTTCACCATTTAGGACAGTCGACTCCACCTCAGGTGCTTGCATCTGAGATTAGAAATCGTCCGCAACAGTCACCCCGACCTATTCACTCACCAAAACATCTGTCCTAATGTATGAACTAAGTTAAATAAAAACCCTCCTAAGTTACAATGAATTGCAAATCTTAGGCATGGAGGGGGATGAAAGTGCAAAACCTACAAGAAAAGATTTTAAACAAAAAAATTCACATATGCCAAAAACACCATAAAAATTAAAAAAAAATTGAAAAAATAATAAAATGAGAGGAGGAGAGAAATTTTCGTGGGCTTTACGAAAGAGGAGAAAAAGAACAAAATGAAAAAAAAGGGAGCACAAAATGAAAGAAAAGAGATAGTCATTAGTAAGAAATTAAGCAATTAACCCAAGTTCTAGACCACATTCAGGAAAAGAAATGGAAAGTGCACAGTGAGATTAGTAAGAACGCAAACCTTAGGCATTCTTGGATAGACTCTTAGTACCCACTAAGATCTAGATATTCCTCAAGAGGTTGAGGAAAATGAATAGCTTAAGCATTAGGTCCAAGGCTTAGGGAGTATTTGGCCTCGTTAACTAACTTTTGGTTTACGGGACTCAGTAACCTAAGCACCCAAATTCCACACACAGCCTGGTTCAGTAAGAATAAAAATCAAAATCACGCAAAAGCATTGCAAAAATTCTGAAAATGACACCTAGAGTAGGAGCGGCCGATCAACACAAGTTGATTTGGGCGAGTCCCCAGCGCGGAGAGGTGGGAATTTTCCCTCGAAGATGCGTAACAAAATATCACCTCATCGGTGCTTGTCTCTTAGGATATTTACATATCCTACTAGGGGCATGTAAGCACTCTACTGGTTCAGATTCCATGGATGACATTATCACGAAGTGTCAATTATAAGGGTCTGAATTCGGCCACGGAACACCATAAACGAGATTATCTCGAGATCTCGAAAGCCAGGGTTTTAGGGGTTACCATGGGCGGTGCTATCTCGAAGCATCAACTGCCAGGAACCCTTGAGGATTGATAATGGGGACAAGGAATTTGATATAGACCTTGTTGAGAAGCCAATCCTAAGCTAGAATTAAAAAGAAAACGAGAGAGAAAACTCTTCAAACATATAAATCTTCTACCTATCTTTCTTATAAAATGCACTGCGAACTGAACCAGGGCTAAAATTATCCCAAGCACGGGTGCTTTAACCACAGAGTCCAATAAGCCACGGGTTAGCTCCTGTAGACCTTAAAAACCTTTGCTAAGGACTGAGGCTAAGGCTAAACAGATCTGGATCTTGGTTGGCAGTAGAGTACCTTTTAGGCCTATGGTTGGCATTCTGACCTAATCAAGGTTACAAAAGAAAATGCACTTATCTAAACTTAATAAGAACTTCATGCTCTAAAACAAGGGTTGAAACCTTAAAATTTTGCTAAGGGACTAGCAAAAGCTAGGCATGGGGGTATGATGAGAGCCTCATCATGAACCTTAACTAACACAATTTAATCTAAATAAATGTGAAGAAGCTCCTACAAAACCTAAAGAGAAGCTTAACTCAGAGAATTCTGAATTGAAGAGTAAAACAAATCATGAAGGGTAAAACTGTAATTTTACCAATGCAGTACACAAACATGGTATTTAAGGATCTAAGCATAGGTCAAATAAGCTTAATGAGGAAGAAAGTGGGATGATTTGATCTGAAAAGGGTTATAGCAACTTCTAAGAATTAAATGACATTCTGTAAGGCTAAAAAAAATCTACTTTAATTCATGAGATTCGAAGTAGGATAAAAATCAACTAAACCCTCTAAAATTCATAGAAAAATACTCCCTAGGGTTTAGAACCTTCAATTTGTCCTTTGCAGCCAAATTTGACCTAAAATGAGAGCCATGCCCAATTTATGACCAAATTTGAGTTTTTGCGCAAATTGACCGATCAAACATGGTCAAACCCAAAAATAAATTTCACCATTAAAATCCTTAGGTGCAAATTAGGATGGTAGAAAAATTTGGGCCTAAGAAAAGACCATCTTGACCGACTTTACAAATGGGTCCTCTTGAATTACTTTTTGACCCTTATCTTTTGAAACCCTTACACTTTGACCAATATCTTTCTCGTCGTTCTTTGCAAAACGGTCCACCCTGCCATTCTGAGCAGGTGCCATACCTCCGGCGACCTTACGCTGAGATGGCGCCGCGCAGGGCATGGCGCCCGTTCTCAGGAAAAAACGGGGGGTTCCCTGCATCGTCCTTTGTCGCAGGGACCCTCCCCTGTGTCCTGCAACCGCCCATGCCTCTTATGTAAACGCACAAAAGGCATGGGTCTCCAACTCCGGCCATCTCCGGCGAGCTTCGCACGTTGCTCCCTCGGGCCACTCTCCGCGCCAACGCCTTTATAAGGAGCGACAGGGGCTGCCGTCCACTCCAAGCTACTTCTGGCAGAGAAAACCCCTCTATTTTGTCTCCCCTCTCTCCAGTCAGATTGCCCTAGCTTCTGACGAACTCTCCTCCTCCTCCTCGTCGCTCTGCTGCCATACCTGCAACAGAGCCCACTCTACCTCATCGTCACACGCCAGGCCGCACCAGCTGGAGTCCTCAGATCTCTTCCTCGTCTCCGTCACTCCTCCCCTGGGCTCCTTCGTCTACGGCGCCGGTAGGTACGCGTCGAGCACCACCTCCCTCCCTCTTTGTCAATTAGGTAGGTAAAAACTTTCCCTTCTCTCTCCCTGTTATTTCCCCCTTCCTAATTTATTATTTCAACCCACCGACCACCACTGTCCATCATCACCTTCTCCATCTCCGGCTGCCCTCCGGCGAGGCGTACTAGCCACTCCGCGCCTCCATCTGCCTCGCCAGCTACCCATTAAGCTCCGCACCACCTCACTGACACCGAATCCGCCCTCCATTCACCACCTAGCACCTCCAAACCACCACCCCGAACACACCCACTCTCACGCACGTAGAGTGCCCTAGGCACACGGCCACAGGCACTCTCGCGCCTCGACGACCCCCGCACCGCCTTCACCACACTCCGGCGAAGCTCCCTGTGTTGTCTGACATGGCTGGGAGGTCGTCTTCGTGCTTTCAGGGTTCACCCTCCTCGCCGCCTTTGACGAGCTGCAGGAGCTCCTTCGCAGGCAGCTCCAGGTCCCTTCGACGCCAGGTGCGGACTCCAAGCAACGCGGGGCAAGTCTGCGAAGGCACCCAGTTTCTCAATTGGGAGCGCGAAGCCTTCGCTGCTGCCCAATTGACGGCTGCTTCTCGCCTGCGGGCGAGCGGAGCGGAAGTGGGACTTTAGTCCCACCTCGGAAGTGTATGAGCGCAAGCCCATGCATAAATTGAAAAGGTGCTATCAGCTGGTTGCCTCTGATAGCACTGGGGTGAGGTCCCTCACCTACTCACCGGGTCTCGTTCGTGACACGCCCACGCGGATCTGACCCGACCCGACTTCCCACTCCTGTGCACTCCTCGCGCACCACCCACGCCGGTGCGCCTGGACCCGGGCACGCGACCCTACCCGATTACCTGGCTCTAGGAGAGCTTCCTAAAGAGAGATCCAGAGAGAGAGAGAGACGCGGGGAAGGGGTAGGGTAGGTTTTGCGCTGATGTTTGTGTGTGTGCGTAGAAAAGAAGAAAAGAAAGAAGGAAGAAGGAAGAAGTAGGTGAAGGAAGAAGATAGGAAGGAAAGAAGCTGAACGAAAAGAAGAGGAGGTGCACTGTAGCGACCGAGCAGTTAAGACGTTTGAGCGTTGAATCAGACGTCGGCGAGAAAGAAGGAGAGTCAGCAGCAAGAGAAGAAGAAAAGAAAGAAGAAGGCGGGCCAGAGCAAAAGAAAAACGAAAGAAGAAGAAGAAAGAGGAACCGTAGCTGCTGAAGAAGAAGAAAGAAGACAGGCAGAAGAAGAAAAGAAGAAAGAAGAAACAGAGAAGAAGAAAAGAAGAATACAAGTTGAAGAGAAGAGTAGATGAAGAAAGAGAAGAAGAAAAAGCCAATTACCCTCTTTCTCTCTCTCTCTCTTAATTTTTGTAAAACCTTATATATATTGTGAATTTATAGGCTTCTAGAATTTCTGTTTGCTCCCTGAGTTCGACCTCGGGAAACTTTTCATTCCGAGTAATAAATTGTATTAGACTGGTAACCGTTTTTGTCATATACCACAACAACTATAATAATCACAAAGACGAGCAAAGCGGTGACCACTAGCCTACGTGCATGTACGGTCATTTGGTGTCGCATTTTCACTACGCATGCATGCACAGGTACGAGGGCGTTGGAAAGGAGTGTGGCAGGACATTCGAGGCACTTTAGGATGTCTGGAGGCCGTGTCAAACGTCTGACTACTCTTCCAGACGACTGGGAGTAGTGTCAGACGTCTGGAAGCTCCCTCAGACGGCTGCGAAGGGGTTCAGACGTCTAAACATGACGTAGGAAAGCAAGGTGAGCTACTGCATTCGTTTAAAACATCTAGGGCTCATCCCAGACGTTTAATTTTGGTCAGAGTGCGTATTTTTGGGCTGATTCAGGGCCCAAATGGAGGCGGTTTTTCACAAATAAAGTATCGTTGGTTTTCTTTCGGAATTCTATACGTGTTAGTGTCATGTCTATACTATTTTGAGCGGTTTGACATGATTGGTCAATAATATAGGTCTCCAATCCATAGTGTACACATGACCCGCGGAGACATCGGGGTTCACCGTTCGAGCCCCCATTCCACCTGTATACCCTGATAGAGTGGTCCTCTCTACTTCTATGGCTTGAATTAGTAAAGTGCATGATAAACTAGAAATATCTGCTTGAAACCTAGGTTATGAGATGAACCCTAGGACTGAGAATGTGAATGGTTTATATTCAATGCATTAACCTCACATGTTATAAAAACCTAAGAATGCATGTTGTTAACTTTTATATTGTGATAATTGGAATAGTTAAATGATAAGATGGTTGCTTATCCTGTTAATGACGGTTTAACCTATTAATTTACGAGCTGCCGGTTGTACGAATTAGAAATCAGTATATGATAAAGATGCACGTCGTGAAAAGTAATAAGATGAATACGTTGCATGAACCCTATGGGGAATTAGAAAAGGAACTCAAGTATGCTAAAATAAGTATCGGATGTATGATGGAATATGTTGCCTACAAGCTAGTTGGTTATATGGACTTAGGTATGGAAAGTGAGGTGGCCCTCGTGTACGCGATACCGAGGAGAGCTACTGTCACTTTAGTGTAAGGGACAGCTAGCTGCCCCTTGGGTTGGGACCCAAAGGTTAGGATTGGCCACCCTACATCGACTCTTGTTAGGCTCCCTAGGCAAACCGAGATAGCCGGCGAGGGTACGCAGACTGTCGAGGGGTGTGGCCCCTATTTTGTTCTGTGTTGTATGTTTGGGCGTACCCGCTAGCGAAAACGACTGACCGCTACGTCGCGACCATGACCCCGGGGTGGTAGACTGAGTGTAGGACTACCACGGGGTGCTCTCCCGGCCAGGAGTGCCGCGTGTACATCCTGTATCGCAGGGAAAACATCATCAAGATCGTTCCCTTAGGGAACAAGTGGAATAAGAAATCTCGTGGACCCTTACTAGAAATCGAATCAGAAACACATAGATGTTTTAAACAAAAACAAACAATGATACATAACTGAAAATTGTATGGTTAGCTACTTATTCCTTTATGTTTAATTGCATGTAAATGACATATCCACCACTCTATTCAGCGTTAGCTAACCACAAATTTATATAGCTATTTTCAGGTCAAGGAGTTGAGCAGCCAATGCCACTAGTTGCAGAGGGTGCTGGGCCCAGTCAAGTCGAGCCATTGGTGCACTTTCTCTGCTTTCTGTTCCAGAGGCCCCTTTGTGTTAGTAGAGAGTATCTTTAGCATGTAGTACCTATTTTTGTTATGTTTCTCTCTACTTTGTGTGATGGCTATGTCAGTACCCATTTCTATTCCGCTTATGGCCTGTAGTACCTTTGAGATTTTCTGTTTATTTTCCATTGCTGTCTATTATCAATTTCTATTTAGTTATGTTTCATGTGTGGTTGTGGAATGATTTTGTGCATTTGGTTATTTCTCATTGGACGACTAGGTCCTAGAATCTAGTCGAGGCGGCCGTTCTTGGGTTCCGTAGGGAGCCGGGATCGGGTCGTAACAACGAGCATCACGTTGCGACCTTCAGCAAATCTTTCTATGCCTCGAAGAGCTTCGACCACCATGCAGGTGCGTCTCCATCGTCTCCTTGTTGGAAACAAAGTAGAGAAGAGGAAGAGAAAGAGGAAGAAGGGCAGGGGGTGATCCGCAAAAGAAACGATTTTGCAGTGATCAAATCACAGGTTATCAAGGGTTGAAATGCAAGAACTTCTAGCTTCTCAAGGACTTATCTACAAAGCTTGATTAGTCTGGGTTAAGTTCTGATTCTACATGACCTTTCAGTACATAATCTTGCTCAAACATTAGTCACATTGATTATTTGGCACTTAACCTTTATTAACATTTGAAGTATTGAAAAATTAAACTTTGATCTTCTTAATTGAGGTATTGGAATTATATGATTATCATTTACATTTTTCAACTAGATTTAGCGATTAGAAAATCAGTTTCATTAAATCTAGTTCTAAACCTCAATTTGTGTAAATAATGAAATAGTGGTTTGAGCACATTTCATTTGCTCCTAGCAAACGACATCGGAATATACTATTTTTTGAGAATGTAAATTTTAAATGTTAGATGTGCCTTTATTGTCTATACTACAATGCATCTATTTTTAAAACTAAAATAAAAGCTTGTTAACAATAGCTGAGCAACCGGATGCAATGGCTGGATTCGATACTTCTAGTGTAAGACCTAGCTCGATGCTAAGAGATAGTCTGTGCAAGTAGTTCCTTTCCAGTCAGTTAGGAGATGTACTCTGAGGCTTTAGTTATTCCTTTCTTTCAATTTTCTGGGACTTGTAGATTCTTATTTATTTCTTGGTGCTAACGTGCTCTCATCGAGTTTTAGAAATGCATCGTAGTATAGTGAAGAAACATGGGTCAACATTTAAAATTTATAATGCTCGAAATTAAAAGAGTTCCGAGGTTGTTCACAGGTAGCAAATAATGTGAAATTCAACCACTAATCAATGATATAAAATTGAGCACAATAATCTGATTCGAAATTGAATATGATATGCAATGAATTCTACTTTAAAAATGGATGAATATTCAAGTTTCCAATAGGCCATAAATAAATGAATTAAAGGCAAAAAAAATTATGTTTCAACTTAGCACATAGAGCCTCAATCAACACTTAATCAATTTCTCAAGACAAAGGCCATTGTGAACATAAGGCCACAATCAAACGTCTAAAAAGGACCACAGACATCTCAAAAGTCGAATTTGGATCTAGGTTTGGACGTCTGTGCCCAGATCTATCAAAGCAAAACCCCCTTCTCTATTGGTCCAACCTCTTCCTCTCTCTCTTTTCTCAAGTCCAGAACCGGGCCCACACTCACATGGGCGTGGGTGAGTGCGTGCGTGCGCATAGGGAGGTTTTAGGGGACCCGACCCCCTATGTTCATGGGCAAATAGCCTATGTGCATGTTCAATTTATGCAAGTTTCAAAATTGTCTTTTCTTGAAGTGGCATAAAATGTGTGCCCTTCTTTGTTTTTTTTCTCCAACTGCAGCATGGAAGGAGGTGGCTCAATAGAAGGCCCTGATGGCCATCCTTTGCCAAATCAAGGATGTGGGGAGCTTCTTCATGCGAAACCGCGATGATTGAGGGTCATCCTTAGGAGTATACCCGCCGAAGATGACTTGACGTCGTCGGAGAAGACGAGCGTGGCCGGCGATGACCTAAAACAAAAAAAATGGGCTATTGGCCCCAATTAGAAGCATAGGAAACTTCACCGTGAGGTGAAGAATGTGGTGGCGATGTTGGTTTGGTGTTTGAGGCCTTAGGGTGGCCGGATGGTGGTGGTGATGACGTTCGTGAATGGGTTCCCCCAGTCGGTGGATTGGGTGAGCAAAAGCCCTCAAGAAACTTGTGGACTAAGTGGCGTGAAGTTTCGTGGCGTGTGGTGGTGTGGCGAGCTCGCCGAAGCATTGCCGGAGGCGAGGAAGAAAGGGAGAGAATGACACGTATAGTAGCTAAAACTAAGTGCTAAGGACCTACAACTAATCTAGGAAGCAAGGGGAAGAAGAGGACTTAATTATTGGGACGAAAGGAGGGGAGTTCAGGTTTGACTTGCTTCATCGGACCTGGAGAAGGAGTTTCCGGTGAGGTAGAACGGTGACGAGGAAGGAGAGAATTGACCTAGCTATGGTTGGCTAGCATCAAGAAGACTTGGGGAAGAAGTTGGTGCAACCAAGTTGGTCGTTGGATGCTTTGAAGAGGGAGAGCGAGTGGGCCGTCGGAGTCGAGCCGGGGAGCAGCCATAGAGGAGGAAGAAGTGTAGTTTTTGGCCTAAACTCGACTAGGAAACACATGAGACGATGGAAGAACTTATATAGAGAGGGATTTGGCCTTTAACTGTGAGCAATTTGCTAGATTCTTTGCAAATTTGGCAACTTGAACTCACGAATTTTTTAAGCTTCGTTGGAGCTCTATGCTCCACATTAGAATGTAAGACTTGGGGCAATTGATAGAGGATCTTCTTGTGATCAATCCCTCCAAATTTGGAGGGATTGATCACAAGAAGATCCAATTTGGAGGGATTTGGTCCTGCTTTGGAGGAGAAATCTCCAAAGGAAGGCGGTAGGTTTGGGTTTTAGGAGTTTTGTTGCCACCTTCTTAATTTCGATACAGATAAAGGCAAGGGCCTTTATGCAATAAAAAATCAAAACCTAGGGGGTTTTATGTAATAGAAAGAGTCAATTGGCTAAAATGCAAAATATGTCAAGTTAGACTCTGATTGGATTCAAATTTTGGGGTTAACCTAATATGGACCTAAGGAATCTAGCGGTGACCTAAAATTTAGGTTTTGACTACGTTTGATTAGGTAATTTACACAGGAGCCCAAAACAGAACAAATTCCTACCTAAGTCTTTATTTTTTGTCTAAGTGAAGGTTCCAAACCTCATAGAATATTTTTCAATAATTTTTAAGAGGTTTATATTGCATTTACTTCCACCAGAACCCTTACAATTTAAGAGAGACTAAAATTAGGATTTTTCTTAATAAATTAATTCTCAAATCTCAGAAAACCCTGATTTAGACAACTCAAGCTCACTTTTTGGGAAATTATGCTCATTTGACCTTGGATTAAATTATGATTAACCCCGTAGTTAATCTGCATTTGTGATTGGATGTTAAATTAACAAAATTAATCTATTTCTTGTCTTTTTCTCAAATTCAATTTAGAATGAATTTACAACCCTCAAATGATCATTGAGGAGCATTTATCATTTAATTCAGGCTAATTTAAGTTAGTTATGACGAATGATAGTGTTACCATCACCTGGTCAGCACTTTATTTAAATTAGCATTTTTTGAACTATTGTTCGGCTATTGATATTTTAGAACTATGTATTGGGTGACTGTGTCCTTACAATTGATTTGATAATTCTTATTCGACAACTGATGTCTCATCACAAGAGGAGACTTAAAAGGTCATACTCCAAATACGTTTCATTTTTAGGGACAAAAGAAAGACGGGAACACCATGGCCTCTCATCTCCAAATCATGACAAATCAGAGCCTAAGAAGAGCTTGGCTTTACCATAGAAATTGGTGCTAAAAAGGAGGTAGTCATGATGGACTCAATATATCTAATTGTAGATTTAGGAATCATTAAAACCAAAGAGATATGTATTTTAATAGCATACAAAATATATTTGAAAAGGAGAAGATGCATGCTCAAAGAAAGAAGGTTGGATTCCACCCTCTAAATATCTTTTGGATCTTTTCCACCAACATGATAACTTAAATTCTTCACACTTTTCCCTAATAGTGGGGCATGCATCCAAGGTCAGTAATTATAAAGAATTAATAAAGGTGGCAACCTAACAACTAGAATACCTCAAAACTAGGCTCTTTCCTCTATTCACCCTTCAACCTAGGTCCTTTTTAAAACAAAGTCCTTTCTTCCACTTGTGGAGGAGGCCTGGAGGATAGAGGTAGAGCGCAACCCCCTCTTCTGTTGTATCATAGAGCTCAACCGAGTCAAGCACACTCTCAAAGATTGGGAACGCAATGATCGCTCCAGAGCTAGTTGCCTCGTCAACCTCTCCTTTGTTCTAGATAATATCCACCCTTCCCTTGTGTAGGACCCTGATAATCTTGTTACACAACTGGAGGAGTGGAGCGTTCATTCCGAGCTGTCCCAACTCAGGCGAGAGGAGGAGCATTTCTAGAAGTAGAGGAGTCAATGTATTTGGCTCAAGTTGGGTGATCGGAACACGGGTTTCTTTGCATGTGCCACCAAAGTGAGGTAGAACTAAAACTCCCTCTCCAAGTTCCTCACTGATTGGGGGGAGGTCATTGACAAGAAGCAGCTGCTGAAGGCTGAAGCCATGGATTTCTACTCCAAACTCTTTGCTCGGAATCAAAATGCATCATCGATTGAGGACCTCTCATGACAGCTACCATTTTCTCTCTTACCTAATGATAATGCCAACTTAACTTCCGTCCCCACTTGATGAAGAAATCAAAGAGGCTCTCTGGTCCATTAGGCCTGACAAGGCGCCTGGCCCGAATGGCTTCAATGCATTCTTCTTTCGAAAGGCCTAGAGCATCATCCATGTAGGTATCATTGAAGATGTCCACTTTTTCTTTGCTAGCGGTTCGGGTTTAGTAAGGGAGCTCAACCATACCTTCCTTACTCTTGTCGCCAAAGGGCTTAATGTCTCTTCTCTCAAAGACTTTAGGCTTATTGCCTGCTGCAATACAATCAACAAGATCATCTCAAAGATTTTGGCAAGCAGACGTAGCCAGCTCACATCCAAATTGGTTGCTCCAAACCAAGGGGCCTTCACGAAAGGTTGCTGCATTTCTTATTGCTCTTTTCTTGCCCAAGAATTCATGAAAGGCTTCCACACGGCAGGTATGGCACCTAGAATGTGCATAAAGGTGGACATTTCCAAGGCTTTCGACACCAGCAGGAGGGATTTTATATTCAGAACTCTCAAACTCCTGGGATTCAATGATACCTGGATCAACTAGATCTGCATGTGCATCTCCACGCCCACATGTTCACCACTTGTTAATGGAAATCCAGTGGGCTTCATCCATACTGGACGAGTGCTAAGCCAAGGTGATCCTCTCTTATCCCACCTTTTCAAGCTGGCTATCAATGTCCTTTCTATGCTCTTATAGCACCAAACTTAGAAAGGCAGGATTCTCCCCTCCGGAACCAAGGGTACTCTCCTCTCCTCCCATCTGATTTTTGCTGATGATGTTCTCATTTGTTGCAAGGCCAACCTTCGCTCAACTAGAGCCATTAAGAATGCTTTGGATACTCTCTCTCTCTCTCTCGACTGGCCTTAAGCTCAATAGTACAAAAAGCTGGGTATACATCTCCAAACATTATCGCCATAAAATGGGTATTTGCCTGCTGTTGGGCATACTTGAGGGTAGATTCCTCTACCGTTACCTGGGAATCTCTTTAGTCACCGGGAGACATGCCAACCCCTCTTTAGCACTTGAAGATAAAGTTAGGGATCTTCTTATAGAATGGGGCGGGTTAGATGGGTAAAATGGGGAGTTGAGGGCCTTTTAAGATTTTGGCTTTCGTGCACTATTATTAAAAAGGCCACTCTTGATAGAATCAAGAGCTTGATTGTTGATTTCATCTGGGATGGGAAGCCCCATCTTATAGCTTGGGAAGAAATATGCAAACCCCTCGAAAAGGGGGGCCTTAATCCTTGTAACCTTGAGGAGCTCCAGGTATGTGCTTTCGCAAAGTTGGCCCATCCTCTCGTCTCTACTATTGACTCCATTTGGTGCAAATGGATGAGCCAAAGATATGGGGGTTGGGTTGTTGCCTCCCCTTCTCCTTCTGACTACCCCTAGTGGAAATGTCTTTTATCCTTCTATGGCACTCTATTTGAACACTTTCATAACAATGATGGCTGGATATGGTCAATTAATCCATGTGGGTCACTATTTGCTGAGAAGATTAGAGAGACTATTCAGGCTAAGGGGACTATCCATGATATATGGAAGATAATCTGGAATAAAAAAGTTCCTCCCAAGTGGAGCAGTTGTACCTCGCTGGCGACTAAAGGCAAGTTACTTACTTTTGACAAGCTAGCGTGATGGGGATTGTCTGTAAACACCAATTGCAAATTTTGTGGTACTTTTGAGGAGATGCATGATCACCTCTTCTTCTCTTGTAGCTTTTCCAGTGCTATTTGGAAACAGGTTTATTCCTCTTTAGGGCTCACTGGTACGCCACCTATTGCCCCTCTGCAACCCCCCACCTCGTCAGCTTGTGATGACTTGTGGTTGGCTATCAATGCCACTATTTAGAGACTTTGGAAAGAGAGGAATGTGAGGCTACATGGCGAAGCAACCTTGACTACTACCACCTTGGCCACTCTCATCATTAATCACTATTTGTAGATAGCCTTCGCTTTTGCTTTTCAGCCCATGGTACTTGTCATTCAGCTTTTGTGCCGGTCCTCCCTATATGTATACTGGTCGGTTGGCTCCCTTTTGAGTTAATACATTAACATTTACTCAAAAAAAGAATTCAACATCCATTAGTAAGATAGACATCATTGGCATATATATAGGACTTAACCGGACTTGCTAAAAGCATAAATTTTTTTTACCAAAATGCGAATAAGACTTTGTAATCTAATAGAAACTAGATTTCTACCTGTGGCACCTCTAGAGAAAAGATCCTTGCATCGTCCCCGAGTAAAACAATAAATGAAAGAAAAATGAAATCAAAGCCAGCAACATTAATTAGAACTAATGATTATGGCAAAAGTCCATGGTCCAATTAGTCAGTTAGTACTTAACATCCCTGTCACGCATTCTACACATTCACGCAGTGAAAATTTCCAAGTTTCTGCCTCTTAATTTTCATCTCCGAAATATACTTACATGTACTAATTAAGAAACTACTCAGTTGCTGGCTACAACATGGGTTTAAAAATAAAACTTGACTTCATAATAGTTCCTATCTATCTATCAGATAATAACTACCTTTAATATCAATTTAGCAATATTCATCCTCCAGGTCTCCCAATGGAAAGCATAGTTTCTACCCCAGGGAGATGAGATGGGTGGCCCTTGGGGGAGAGCTCCAGTTGCATTGACAAAGGTTGAATCAATTCCACCTGAGAATACGGATAGAATGTATACATGCAAAATTAGTTAATTAATAATTTTTATTTAGACATCATTATATTTGATCTCTTTTTTTTTGTGGGGGAGATTAACCTTTTTGTGAAGTAATGCATTTTCTTTTGTCAGAGCCTTCTCCTGATAGACAGGTGTATATGAAGAAATTTGTCAATAAAGGTATGAATGTGTATACATATATGGGCGAGCATTATACGTTGGCTATATAAGAATATGGGGAGTTGGCAGATGACCTTTTCCCTAAGTTGCATGAGCTGCTCATTCAGTAGCTGATTCTGGAAAGAGAAAGGGTTAAAAGTTGCCAAAATGTATAAATATGTATAATACGATGCGCTTTACAATGTACTGAGGTGGCACACCGGTTTGCATCGATGTAAAGTGATTCATGATGTATCAATGCAAAGTGATTAATGATGATTTTACACCGATGCATCACGTCAACATATTACAAAATACATCAATTTTTATATTTTTATATCCACATCCTTAGACATTTAGATACACGAAGCATTACTAGTAAAATTTCCAAAATCGCCGTGGCAACCTAAACTTTGCACTTAAGGGTGCATGTAACTAAGTTAGAAATTTGTATTATAACCACCTGCCGAAATTTAAATAATAAGAGACGTCAAGGGTTCGTTTTTGAATTGATGCACAATATTACTAATTGGTGCAAGTATAATTTTCAGAACATTTGTGAAGAAGACCTTTGCTGGGCCGGCCGGGGGTGTGTGTGCGTTGAAGGGAGGAGCCCATTCGTAATAATTAATTAAGATGGAGATAAGCTCGGAAGTCATGGTCAGTTAAATTAGCCACAACATGGTTATTGTGGTATTAGCGATATTAATGACGTCTGGGTCAGAGGCTAAATATAAGATCTCAAATTCATTTGTAGTTCAATATATATCCTGATATGTTTTGTACACACGGATGTTGTCCATCAAGTCTAGATGAGCGGTGACTATCATCAAATTGGCACGAGTTATAAGTTGATGCTTGAGAATTGGCAAACTTGTATGTTATATGAGTATAAAAATTCACTACATCGAGGGTTCATCAGTACAATGAATAGATATTTATGCAACATAAAAAGTCATGTAATATATTACCATATCTGTGCTCTTTTTCCTATAAGCAATTGGATACACATCTCTTTTTTTTTTTTGCTTTTTGTTTTTACTATAACTATTATTATTATTTTTATGTTATAATATTAACAAAATGGGAGGGCTACGTCCATTTTGTAGTCATTTCTTCTTCTATCATGTTATCCTGCAGATATCATACCATAAATCTTAAA
Organism: Thalassia testudinum; assembly: GCA_037157565.1. Lineage (NCBI taxonomy): Eukaryota > Viridiplantae > Streptophyta > Magnoliopsida > Alismatales > Hydrocharitaceae > Thalassia > Thalassia testudinum. The sequence continues at coordinate 23,215,075 of JAZHRO010000013.1, forward strand.
TAGAATCTGAAACCACTTCTGCTGTCAAAATAGAACTTGATTTCCAGGTACCTTTGTCCCTCTAATGTTCTTTAAGCTTTTCTCAAGCTGATGCTCTATCTCATGTAGTTCCTGCACCGAAGAAGATGCCAAGCCCTCACCTAATAGCTTCCTGCCAAAATCATTTTCCTTTGGTCATATATTGTCAATTGGAAGATATCAAGATTTTTCTTAACCTATCTTTGCTTTAAAAGTATTATGTATATTCTCCTAACTAAGAAAAGATAATTAATTACATAAGAAAATCAAAGAGTCACAATTTATATGTTAATTTAATTCATTTTGCATGGTTACGTCCAGACTATGCAGGCTTGTTTGATAGGAAGGAAGTAACATTTTCTTTTTATATATAAGAAAGTAAATATGATGGGCATGGGATTTAATCCCCTTGGATATATGCCAACCCCTTGGTGGCAAGGAAGCAACTTCGTGTACGTGTTCATGCATACGTACACGCACACACATACCTCCTGGAAGCTTCCAGAATCTCAATTTGGCTTGCCATGCTTTCAGCTTCAAACTTCCAGTTCTGCAGGAATATCATGCATATTATCGATCATTATGTAACCTTGCAACTAATTGTCTCGTGAGAATTGTGAACATTAATTAGCATATATCAAAGCACACGAGATTATCCATTTCAATCTCATCAATAAAAGATGGTGACGGGAGAAGAGCACTCACGTTGCAGTTTTGCGGGGAGGGTCCAGAGTGGAGATTTGCATCCTTCGTGTGTCTCAGATAGCGTTGAATCGTCATCTGCATGCTGGATCATAAAGACCAACGAGTATCGTCAGGACTTTCCACTGAAATTTCCGCGCGGTCGGTGGCATGAATATAAATACTGATGATAAAGTGAGGCTTGATCAGCACCACGTACACCGAAACAAAATGGCAAAGAAGGCTCCACCATATGTTTGACGAGTGGGCTTTCTTAGTTGGATTTAGCGGTGGTTCCATAGATAACCGTTCCCTGATCAAGGAAAACATTTCGACGTGTGCGCTTTTCTATGTAACTATTGGTGGCGGTATTTTATAGCCATTGCATGATGGTAATTGCAACGGTTATGTAACTGTCACGAATTGTAGACAGTTTTCCTTCCAACTTCGACAGGGCGGACTCAATGTCACCTTTGGCAACAGTTTTACTTATAACTGTCGGCAATTGTATCTTTTAGCGATAGTTTAAAAATCGTCACTAGCTAACTATCGCAAAACACACCTTTCCTTTTAGTGTCCAAATTGATTAAGTGATTGAAGTAGTAGAAGCAAATACATACACATTAGCGAAATAAGGTAATTATAGGCACATAGAATGTTGCCAGAAAAACATACAAAATTGAAGAGTACAATTTGGCCATTTAGATGTAACAGGGTTGACTCTTAGATTATGGACTTTTTGAGTTGGATCATAGACCTTTAGATCATAGTCCATATATCATAGGCATTGTCTCTTCCCTTAAGTCAATTGTTCTTGAATTGGACGCTCTCACATGAAATGAGAGTTGCATTGATCTAAAGGTCTAGAATTAACCTATGCATCACCCATTATTTTGTGCACACTTAGGAGACATGCAAGGCCACATATAAGGATATGTATCGAGAGAATTAATAGTCTCACTTGTGTAAAAATTGAGAAGTGCCTTTTATATATTATGAGATTGGATCCTCTTCATTGAAACCAATTATTTCCGAAGGTTGCGTGGCTCTCATAAGAATAATTATATCCGGCATTGAAGAGCATTGTTGGAGGCCATAAGCATCATAACTTCCAATGGTTATATTATGTGTGTTACAAGAATCAATCTATCAATGGATTATACTTGCCTTGTCAACAATAATTTTTGAAAAGGATCTTGTCAACAGTTGGACCTTCTCAATGCAACTATGCAATTGAAAGAGATATGCCATCTTCCTATCAATACAATCGCAAACAACATAGCATACATCTCATAATAATTAAACATATGAGCTTCGACCTAGGGGTAAATTTAAGTCTTGCTGAAAGAAGCTTAAATTGTCAACTTGTTAAATCAGCTACAATGGATTTAGCAAGAACCAAAAATACTTAGCCTAAGGAGCATTTCCTTAATGTTAGAAAGGTGTGACAGAATTTGGACATGTTGCAAACAGAATTCATTGTAGAAATTTCATATCTAGATAAGTGACAAAAGCACTAGCAAGCATGTGCATGAAGAGAGGCAACGATGCGAATAACTTCTAAGAAAGCAGCTAAGGGACTCTCTCAATAAGGAGTTCTTGACTCTTGAAGGCCCAAATATATAATTCATGATAACACCATCATCCATCATAAATAGCTTAATTTAGTCAAAAATCAAGTGTTAAATGCTCTTTGATATTCATCAGAAGATCATAATTTTGTTTAGAAATGGATTATAGAAGAAGAGAAAATGAATTAATTCTGTTGTTTTAACACCTAATTATAATTGCAGACTAATTGAGGGGTTAATCAAGGATTAATCTAAGGTCAAAAGAGCTTAATTTCCCAAGAGGTGGGCCTGAGTTAATTGAATTAGGGTTTTCTGGGAGTTCAAGATTATTTTCTTAATAAAAATCCTAATTGCAACCTCACTTTAATTGAATGGATTCTGGTAGAAATAAATGTAATCCAAACCTTCTAAAAATCATTTAAAAATATTCTGAACGGTTTGGAACCTTCGCTTTGACCAAAGGAACCCTTTTTGACAAAAAATAGAGAGGTGGGAATCTACTCTATTTTGGACTTCTATTTAATTTACCCATGCAAACTTGGTCAAAACTCAAATCAAAGGTCAATACTAGATTCCTTGGTTCTAAATTAGGATAACTCTAAATTTTGAGCCCAATCAGAGTTCATGTTAACTCAATTTACAATTTATCCCACCTGTCCCTATTTATTGCAAACACATCCCTAAGTTTTGATTCTTTCTTACATTTAGGTCCTCCCATCTTCTTCGTCTTCACCTAGATAAGAAAATTGCAGTAGCGGGAGCACCCAAATTGTGAGATCTTTGATTGATGATTTGCATCAAGTCAAGACCAAATCCCTTCACATTTCGAGGGATTGGTCATCAAATCTTTCTCTCTCATTTGAACCCAATCCCAAGCATCAATTTGGACCATATCACCGTCACCGAGCTTGAGATTCACAATTTTTGGGCTTGCCTAATTTGCGAACATTCTCGCGAAATTAAGGCAATTGTAGGTTGAAACCTCTTCTATTTAAGCTCTACCATCTTCCCAAGATGTTTTGAGTCGCAATTTGGTCGAAAACCTCCTTATTCCTCCTCACTAGCCATACTCCAACTCAACTCCGGAGACCTCTTCGTCCTCATCTTCTGCGTGTCGAACGGCTAAATTGGACGTGCCATCTGCTTCCCCATGCTCCTTCGATGCTATCCAACCATAGCTAATCCTCCTCCCTCCTTCGTCGTCGTCCCCCTCATTGGAGTAATCTTCTTCCCCACATCTGGCCGGCCACGCCAAATGTGGTCCTCCCTCCATTCATCACATAAAATAGCTCTTCTTCTTCCTCTCCCTTCCTAGATTAGTTGCAGAGACTTAGGATTAGGTTTTAGATCTATATCTCGCCATCCACTCCCTTTCTCCTTCGCAGTCGGCAAAGCTCCGGTAAGATTCATCAGCCAGACCAACCCACCTACCCCACAAGCATCTCACGACCTTGGGGAACAAAAGCCCTCAAGAAATTGGAGCTTTTGACTCCCCAAAAGTCCGGCCGAACAACCCATCCGTTCTCAACCTCCACCGTCACCAGCTGGCCACCATGCGTACTCTTGCACCAAATCAACACCACCACCATGTTCCTCACATCACGACGGAGTTTCCCACCTATCTAATTGGAGCCAAGAGCTCGTGTTTTTGTTCCAGGTGTTCGATCGGAGTTGGTGTCTTCCCCAACAACGTCACGGTCATCCAACGAGTGAACCACCAAGGATTCACCTTCATCTTGCACAGAAGCACTTGGGGAAGCTCTCCATGTCGTTGGATTTGAGATCCAACAGCCAATCATGCATCGATCAACCCATCTCCCCATCGCTGCAGCAAGTGAAGGAAACGAAGGAGATGTGGAATTCTATAGTCCCACATCGTGTGTGAGAGCAGCTGACTTTTGCAATAAAAGTGAACACGCTCCCTTATCCACCGCAAGAGAACAGGGGGTCGGGTCCCCATCCTCCTTCACACGTGCCCACACATGAGTATGGGTGCACGTGTGGGCTCAGTTCGAGGCTGGTTTTTGCCTTGGGATTCATGCCAGCCTTGGGGTAATTTTCACTTGTTTTTGTGAAGGGGTTGTAGGTTGAAAGCTTAAATCGTCTGAAGACTTAACATGGACATCTGATTTGCTGGGAAATAAGCCTAAGTGTTAAGGGTAATGGCTTTGATTAAAAACCAAATTTTTGCCCTTATATGTTCTTTATTTTTAGATATTAAGGATTGAACCTTTATCTATTTGAAAGTGATATTCATTGCAGATTCTCTTCTTCATATCAAATTATTGTGCTTCATTTTTATATTTGATTAGTGATTAAATTGCACATTATTTACTCCCTGAGATGACCTTGGAACTCACATTTCGAGAATAAAAATTTAAGTATTTTCATCATTTTAATTGCCGTACTACAACGCGTATTTCAAAATCGACTCTAGCGCGATAACAATAATCCGTGATGAACCATAGCTAAGGATGATATGGATTTATATGTAAAGCAAAATATCTATTTAGAGAGGAAAACTGGCTATCATGGGACTTTAATCTTGAGCTAAATTTAAGGGACAACGCCTCTTATATGACCAAATCGACATTTTTATTCATCATTCTTGTGACCATTAATATCTGGCTCCCTGAGGTGAAGAGCTAACTCAGGTCACACAACATTGATTCATCTCTTTGATATCACAAAAGATAGACTAATAGAGTGACAAACTTTACTAATAGGCATTTCCTTAAATCATTGATGTCCCAGCTTGCAAGGTGCTGAGGTGAAGACCTAAGTCAGGTCACACAACGTTGATTCATCCCTTTGATATCACAAAAGATAGACTAATAGAGTGACAAACTTTACTAATAGACATTTCCTTAAATCATTGATGTTCCAACTTGCAAGATGGTGGCAGGATTTGGTTCATGTGAGTTGGTAATAATAAAGGTATTGAATGAAATTGTAGAGTTAATAATTGGCAAAAAGAACCTAATGCCAAACACTTTGAAGGGCACCTTCTAAGTTATGAAAATCCTAGTCTTCGACAAACTAAATGAAAGAAATATGTTTATTTTGGAATCAAATTTTTGCCTGTGCAAGAATTCAACAAGTGATGATACAGAATGATCCTTGGCTTACTACACTTTGATATTCTGCAAGCTTGTTTGATGAAAGTTATAAATATAGCGTTGTATTTGTGTTTGTCATATGTGATATATTTTTTGTAGTGTATATGTATCTTATTAAGCCAAGCCAACCTAGCTTAAGCTCAGCTCTACAAGTTATTAAGCCTGAATGCCTTTTTTTGATAGCTCTACCCTTGATACTGATAGCTACCTTTTGTCAATAAATATCTATATTTAGCCAATTTGCTCAATTCTCTTCTATCTAACCCTAGTTACCAAAGGAATACGAGAGCACAGTGGACTAGCTCTGCTACTACAATCCATAAGAACTTTGCTAAGTTAACTTATTTGTTTATTTGGTTATGATTTATATTTTTGTTGGTCATTAATAGTTTATCTCTTTTTTTTATTTTGAAAAGGAAATAACTTTCATTCATAAACAACCAGCCAAGGCCAAGGGATAGAAGAAGTATCCCAAGAGCCAACAACACCAATTTGCATACAAGATTTTGCTAACGAATGAGCCAGCCTCACTCCAAATCTTCTCACATGAACGACCAGAAAGGAGGAGGACTGAGAAAAAAGAAACTAACAATTGTTAATAATATACTGAGCTAGGGATAAGGCATCACTAAGGATGCAACCACCAAAGAAAGTCAATGACACAGCGAAAAGATTGCCTTGAAGGATCATGAAAGCTTCTGAACTTAGGCAAGCTGGACACAATCCTTCATTGCCTTTCTTTGTGGCTTACTTTTATCTGGACTCAACGATGTAGATGTGTTCATGACAGCTTTGGATGTAATATCTATGAATTATCCTATCATATTTTAGCGTCACTTAATCTACATTACTTGCAGCCAGATATGTCTTATCTTGGTTCAACACAGAGGGCTTCTATCTCCCCTTTTTCTTTCGTCGATTCAATGACTACTTATACTAAATATACAATTCTAGTCGACGCTGCTGTCAAAAATTCCAACTCTATGGTGGCTGTTGTTGCTCTAGATGCTACTAGAAACGTTGTTGCGGCATTAATAGTTTCTCTCAGATAACTAAATATGTGATGCAAAATTTTGATTTTACATCCCATTCTACATCTATTTGTAAACTGCTTGGCTAGGGTGTTGTAATCACATTCTACATCTATGTATATATTTAGCATTGTATCCCGTCATCTTTCTCATCTTTCTTCCTTCTCTCTCACGTCACCTCCTCCACCCCCTTTACCTCAAGGTATTGGCCTCCTTTTGTCCATGCCATAACCCCCTCCGACAAAAATCTGACTTCATTATAAGATGGCAGCACATACCCTGCAACAAGAAGTAGAACTTGTTGTGGGAAAGTGCTCGACTCCCTCTTTCTCGAGCCCTAAGCTATCACGTCAAACAAGAAACGAGGCATATATGCATGCATGTAGATCTATGTATAAGTGACTTTCCAACGGCCATCCCTAATGATATGCTAACATCTATTGATGAAATATATGTCAAGAATATAACCTCGTTGTAATCATTAGGTTTTGTTATAGAAGTTTGATGGGATTCTTGTCAATTTAATAAAAGATTCACAAATTATAGATGATGTCTTCACTATGAATGTTATTCAGGCAAAAATTTCATCAATAAAGATAAATAAAAACTTTTCAATTTAGTTGATAATGGAATAAAGGACGTACGTTACATAAATTGAAAATTCTTATATTTGTAATTTCCATTACTAAAATTAAAATGATGAATGTAAAATTAGTTGGAGAACGATAGTCGCCTAATACTTTGAAAAAATTTGCACCGCAACATCCCCTATAAAACGATTACAAAATATATGTATATTGGAAGAAATTGCACTGTACCAACTTTAATTCAAAAACTATAGAAAGGTGTAAAAGACCCCTTGACCATCTCATCTATCCTAAAATTCTCTAGGGTTTTATGTCTTTAGGTTATATCCACACTTTATTCAGGCCAAGGCAAATGTATTTGAATTAGGGTGACGAGGTAAGATCCAAATCAACAATCATAAACAAAATTATGGTATATGAGGAAATTATACAAGTAATCACTTGACCTTTACATTCTATAAGATTAAAACCGTTAGCATATTTTCATGATGATACATATCCAAGTTTGTCTTTAAGAAATCCGAAGTGTTAAGAGTAGACGAATGGTTAAAGCTTATAGGATTTGATTGACTATGCATATGGTTATCGAAATAACCAACAAAAATGATGCATGATATTGAACTGAAAGGGCAATCCTAAAGAATTAAAACTCACTATGTCAAATCTATATCTATATCTATACCATCTACTAAACTAAAAGAGGGTTTTTCTGATATTGGTGTGTCGTTGTATATATAACTTGGCCCCTACCCATCCCATCGCTTCTCACATCCCTTGCTTACCCCCCACTTTCTTTTTGCTTTTGCACAGGCCATCTCTCTAGCAACTCCCTTCATGTGTCATGCAGTCGCCATTCTTCCTCCTTCTCATATCAACATCACAACTTTATTAAAATGCCACGGCCGTGCATGTTATTTTTTTTTACCATGGTCGATGTTCCTTAATTATTTGCCCATAGAAAGGCTTTAATAAAATCTAAAGTTATTTTGTTGCGAGGCTTTATATTTTCTTACCACATTTCTCAAAATGTTTCCAGCTATTACATAAACTAAAACGGAGTAACTTAGATGTCAGCTGTCAAACCCTTATTTTATTTTTCTTCGCCCCAACCCTACAGTAATTTTCTCTCGAGCAAACTGCGCGCCCCTCTTACCCATAATAACTTCTTCACCCATATGTATGTATGTATCCGCTTTCAACTCCGCGCACACACCTTCACCCTTCACCTCCTCCATCCCCTACCTAATTTACTCAAATCCCACAACACAATATACAGAGAAGAGGGCTATGGGGATGCCATACGTACGTACCTCCGTATGCATGAGGTGATCAATGATGTGATTCATATTAGCGCATGCAAGCATCGATCCCTATATATATATATACCACCGGAATTATAATTAGCTAGCAATCAATTAACTGCATGCAGCTGTCACTCTCAGTAGCCTCCCTCAGCCTCTGGGACCTCCAAGGCTCTTCTTGCTCCATCCTCCTCTCTCCCTTGCCATATTGCTTTTTTGTCCCTTGATGTCACCACCATATCTTTCATCGCACACTCCCCCCCCCCCACCCCCCTCAACTCCTTCAATTGTCAGCACCAAATTTTGAACTCTCCTGCCATCAGTTGTCGCCCTCTGGCGGTGCCCCCGGCAGCACCTCGATTGGTGACCCAGAAAGAAAACGTGGACATGATGCATGGCGATGTAGTAGAGGCGGAGGCTGAGGGTGGCCAGGCGGGGTCAGTACTGGAAGGGGATGGGAGGAGGGAGAGGGCCTTTCTGCTCTCTAGCTGTGAAAATACAGGACGCCCCTTTTGCCATGGTCGATCGGGAGAAAGATTTGGTTATTTACCTTGAATATCCTCTTTATTAATTAGTAGTACCTTTCGTTTGGTCAATATAATTAGATTGTTATAAGCTTTGAACATATACGACACAAGTTGGAGATTGATGTACGTACATTGGTGTTTCAGCTTCTTTAGTAGTCAACTTTGCTTGAAGGAGGTCGCGTTGGATGGTAATCTGATTTAGGGTCCCAGTTATTGGACACCCTATATATATTCGGGTTGGGAGGTGTGCATTAATTGTTGATACAATTGACTAATTGAAGAATAGGATAAGGTAAAGCATGAGGAACGATCGTAAAATGATAAATGTGGCCTGAGATGAAATCCTATACCCAGGGTCAGTGGGATTTCCCACATGTAACATGGAACAAAACCCTCAACCACGACAAACATTAAAGAATAGGGAATATTTCCTTTCTCCAATTAACCTTTGCCCATGAAATTAACCTCTTGAAAACAAGGATGATCAAAATAAGATCATCTCAACAATACAAAAGAAACCTGTATTTGATTTGACACAATAAAACAAAACATGGAGTTATCAAAATCAAATCGTCCAAACAATGGATTTATATATAAATAAGGAATATATCCTAACTTACATTGTATCAATTTTACACTAAAATCATCTACAACAATAACAACCAAGTATTTTTCTACACTAAGTGGGGTCGGTTATATGGATTCTTTGCCTCCACACAAATCGATTTTCAGCTATTTCAGAACTAAAATTAAAGTAATTGAGGTCATGCTTAATAATTTCCTTCCAACATTTATTTAGTCTTCCTCGCCTCCTCTTAGCAGGTTCAACCTCTAACTTCTTGCATCTCCTAACTAGAGCATCTAATGGCCTTCTTTGTAAATATCCAAACCACCTTAGACATGCCTCTCTCATTTTATCATCTATCGGTACCACCCTAACCTTTTTTTTAATAATCTCATTTGAAATACGGTCCTTTCTTATATAACCACACATCCATCTTAACATCTTCATTTCTGTTACAGACATCTTCTGTACATACCTATAGATGATAACCTAACATTCAGAACCATACAATATTGTTGGTCTTACCGCAGCTCGATAGTATCTTCCTTTGACTTTTAAAGGAACTCTCTTATCACAGAGAACACCAAATACACCCCTCCATTTCAACCACATTGCATTAATTCTATGTGTAACATCTCCATCAATTCCACCATCTTGTTGGAAAATGGATCCCAAGTACTTAAAAATATCTTTCATTTTACCAATTTTTACATCCATCCCTTCATTGTTCCCTCTACTACTAAACTTGCATTCCATATACTCAGTCTTTATCCTACTAAGACGTATTCCTTTATCTTCCAGGACTTCTCTCCAAAGCTTAAGTTTTCTGTTCACTCCATCTCTTGTCTCATCAACCAACACAATATCATCAGCAAAAAGCATACACCATGGCACCTTATCTTGGATATGCTTCGTCAACTCATCCATGACCAAGGCAAAAGATAAGGGCTTAAAGTCAATCCTTAATACAGACCAATGGTGATATCAAAGTAGTCCATCAAATCATCCTTAGTCTTTACACAAGCTGCAGCTCCATAGTATATATCCTTTATGAGGTTGATATATAAAACTGGCACTTGTTTCTTCTCCAAAATTCTCTATAAGATATCTCTTGGAAAAGAATCATAAGCCTTCTCCAAATCAATAAAAATCATATGTAAATCCTTCATCTTGACTTTGTAGGTCTCCATCATATGTCTCAAGAGATGTATTGATTCAATAGTAGATCGGCTTGGCATAAAGCCAAACTGATATAAGGAATTGTATTTTAATCACAAAACAAAAATTTCAAAAGGATGCAGAGTTTCTGATTATTGTGTCGCATGCTTGACATTGTGAATTAAGAATATGAATATCGTTAAACTCCATTTATATAATTTAATAACTTAACATTTATCATTCAGGGATTTCCAGTAGCGTAGCGTAGGTATTCACACTATTCTATTACTGTGTATTGAAAGAGGATTTTGGAGGGACAACCGTCAAGTCCCCTACAATTCTCTCCATGCCCTCGCTACACATGATCCCTCCAAAACCCTCTCCTCTTTTTGACATGTACCCGATCTCTCCCCCTCTCTTCATTCTTCTCCCCATAAATCCAAGTACTCTCCTCACACCCACACCACCCATATCTCTCTCCTCGTCTCTCTCATGTTCTGACACATACAAAACATGTCCTCCCTCCCATTCCATGTACGTGTCAACAACTCTGTCTGCAATCCTCGCATCCTCCTAAGTCCTGACCACAACTGCAACCCATCTTCTTTGAGGTCCCCTCCTTCTTCCCCTCTACCTCTGTTGTTCGTCATCCTACACCTCCAAGGACTTTGCTCGACCTCCACTCTGATTTGCATGTGTTTCCTTCTTCAAGGTCCCTACATCCTTCAACAACCAATCCCTCTCCACATATTCTCCATGTGTGGAAGCTAAAGCTGGTGATAAGCCCCATGCAGCTGATGGAGATCCTCTCATAGGAGGTGAAGATGGAGGAGGAACTAATAGAGAGCGTGCAAACAATGACCAAATGGTGCATCATGTTGGCATTGTTGGCATCGACAGACTCGAACTAATGGAGCTGCTTGAGAAGTAAGAAAGGATAGTCAAAGAATGTCGCTATTAGTTAAAAGAGAAAGCGATGGTTAAAGAAAGCTTGATGTGATATAATAACAGTTATAGTGGAGTTTAGTGTAGTTAATGTTCTTATACATGGAATCTCTATGTTGTTCAGTCTGCTTTACAATCACCTTCTTCTTCTTCTTCTTTTTCTTTGCTTGCTTTCTTTCTTTTCCCTCATGGTGGGGATGGTGCCTATTGTGTGATAATAATGTCATCATCAGCCATATCTAGCTTTAATTAGTCATAATCCACTGATAAATGCTCCTGCATAATCGCCAGAAGACCATAACTCACTGTATAGTCATTCTGAGAGAAATGCATTAAAATAGGGGTAAAACTGCTGTTTTAATAGAATATCTTAATTGCAAAACAATCACTAGGTTTCTCAAGGGTTAATTAAATGTCAAATGGTCATAAATGCCTAATAAGTCAGTTCATGCAAACGAAATGGGTTTTCAAGCGTTTTGAGAATTATTGGACATCTGAACCCTAATTCCAGACTTGCTTAATTAACTGAGGTTCTGGTCAGGATAAAATTCACCTAAACCTTCTAAAAATCATATAAAAATATTATATAAGGTTTTATATGCTTGATTTGACCATTGGAACCCAATTTGACCTAAAATAGAGTCTTAGACAGACAATTATCCTAATTTGGATTTCTATGCAAATTACCCAGTCAAACTTGGTAAAAACCTAAATCCGACTTCTCCATCAGATTTCTTGGGTCCAAATTAGGTTTGTACCAAAAATTGGACCCAATCAGAGATCACCTGGACCTAGTTTACATTTCAGTCCTGCCTGACTCTTTTCTCTCACACATTTATGCCCCTAGCTTTCAAAATAATTGCAAATGGGTTCCTACCCTTGTCATCGTTCTTTGCACTCAAGTCCCTCTGCCATTTTCGTAGAGGAAGTCCTACTCCGGCAACCTTTGATTGAAGAGTTCTCCCTGATTGATTAACAAATCTCCCAAAATAGAAAGGGGGATTCCTGAGGAAATTGCCTTCCATTTGAGCCATACAAGAGGCTCTAAATCCTACTCCAAAGCTCGTGTGAACCTTTTGAAGGTTCTGGTATGTTACATGTACGTAAGCCCCAAGCTTCCAAGCTTAGAAGGACCTCTTATGGCCTATAAAAGCACACCCAGGGCAAGCTTCAGCTCAGCTTGGTTTGGAGGCTAGACACCCCCTCTTCCCTTCTCCTCGACCTCCTTCTTCACCAACTCCGGTGAGCCCCTCCGTCTACCTTCCTCGTTCGCTCTCACAGACTGTAGCGAGCGAATTAATCCTTCCCACGTTCTTCCGTACGTCGTAATACCCGGGGCCGTTGCTTATGTCCCCTCGTCGTCATTGCTTCTCCCACCAGAGGTTCGTCTTCCCCACGTCCGACGTACCACTGGTGTGGGCATTCCCCCCTTTCATCCATTAGTTTAGGGTTAGTTAGGTCCTTTTTAATCCTTAGGTTAATTCCTCATACTCACAAACCAAAAAATAACCCCCGATGCACATGCACGCCGTCATCTTCTCCACCCCCAGCCACTTCTTCGGCGAGGTTATCCGCTCACTACACATGTAAACCCACCTAGCCTATGACCCCACAACCTCTGCCAACTCACGCCCATCAAAACCCCCATCTTTATTTTCCATTCCACCCTCTCACGACCGCCCCCGAACACACCCATCATCGACCACCTTCTCCATCACCAACCGCCCTCTACACGCCACCATCCTCCATGTAAACACCACCATTACCTTCGTCGTACTACGGCGAAGCTAACGAGCTATTTAACTGGGGCCTTCGAGCCCATATTCGTGTTTCAGGTTTTCAGCCGGAGCTCCACCATCGCGTCATATCTCCCACGGTGTTCGTGGTGTTCTAACCACGAGTACCCCTAGGTGCCACCTCCAGGTGACGAGGCTTATTCCCAGGAAGAGACCCAGGCCTTCAATAAGGAGTTTCGAGAGCTCCTTCACCCTCAATTGGATGAAGACAAGCAGCTGCAGACGCATGTGAAGGATGTTGGAAAGATAGTCTCACATCGTGGGATTTGGGATTACTAAAGGCGCATAAATTGAATTTGTGCTGAGGGCTGTTTGCCTCAGACACTTGGGTGTGAGGTCCCCATACACCTTACTTAACCTGACCCACCTAAGCTCTCTTCACTCCTCTGCTACGACCCACGCCCGCAGCCCTGGACCCATGTACGCGATCCGATTACCCGATTAAATCGGATATCGGAGAAAGAGGAGAGGAGGAACAAAAGAGAGAAGAGAGCGGGAGAGGGTAGGTTTTGCTTCAAAGAAGAAAAGCCTGACACTTAGCCGCTATGAGAAGAAGAAGGGAAGAAAGGAATAGAAGAGGGAAGGCAGGAGACTTTGTGAAGGAAAGAAAGGAAAGGAAACCCTTGGTCGTGACTGAGAAGAAGAAGAGAAGGATTAAAGAAGAAAGGCAGAAGAAAGAAGGAGAAGAGAAGAAGAAGGAAGAAGAGCCAAAGCAGAAGACATTTTTAAGCCGTCGGATTATCAAATCAGACGTCTTAGTACTGTTCATTTATTTAACATTACTAAGTATTTAATATACATGTGCTTAGGCTAATAATTGGTGATCTAAATCACTATTATTTTGTCTTAGTTATCTTTTTGGTCTTGAAATACATTGAGCTTCATTGAATACTTAATGTGACAGATTAATATTCATTGAAATATCATTATTGTGTTCATTTATTATGCTCATTTATATTTTAATTGAAATTAGCATGTGAATTTCTACTTGCTCCCTGTGTTTAACCTCGGACTTCATTTCTAGATATCTGAGTTTATAAATTTTATTTGTTGAAGAGCAATTTAGGAGACTTTACTACAATAAGACATATTTTAAACTCCTGAAAAGCCCTGTCAACATTGTGTAACAATAATACTTCTTAGTTTAACATTTATTTCAAACCTAGATTCCATTTAGAGATATTCCCATCGCCGTTAACCTCTTTTAGTTTTTCTAGCAAATGGGAATACCTTGAAATAGTGCCCGTTGATTTCTAATGCAAACACTGACAATAGATAGGACCATTTTTTCCTGTTAGGAATTATACCTTCCAACTTCTAACAAAATATGCATACGTAAGACTCAACCAACACCAAGCACCCAAGGTCTCGACCAACATTAAGATCCCTAAGATGCTTGATTAGCATCAATCACGCATGAGCCTTAGCCCACATTGAGCACTCCCAACCTGCCACCTATATCAAGCACCTCACCACAATCTCAAAGGAAGGGTAGGAATGTTTATAATACTAGTTAATAATATTTGTTTTTGATAATAACAAATTATACTTTTATATATGCTTTGAGAACGTAATAAGCATTGCTTGAAGAATAACAGAAAAGAAGAAGCTCTCGCTGTTTTGCAAGTTTTTTTCTTCTATTGTTGTAATTTCTTTTATTTTTTGTAGAATGTAAAAGAGCCTTAAATATATTATTCAAACCTACATGATACATCTTAGAACCTATCAACATTTTCACTGCACGAAATCTTTGAAAAATCAAATTATTAGATTTTCAGACATCTAAAATTTCTTCCCAGACGTCTACTTTTTCTGGATTGGTTTTATTTGTGCCAAATTTCATGCTAACTCATATCTCTCTTACTCCACTTAACATTCCTCTTTATATAAAAATCTTCAAAAATTTAAGACGTCTATCTTTGTATTTTAAATGTATTAGGGTCCCTTGATTAGCCAATTCAGACACTCACAAAACCCTTAAAGATTAGTTGTTTAATAACAAGATCTTTGAAATAGGAGACCTCTAACTAAGTTCTTCAGACATCTTCTCATTCTTTCATATGTCCCTAGATTCTATTTTAATGAAAGTGAATAACTTCCACATGTACTAACTTAGGTTGTTCAAATGTCTAATTTTTAGTTCAAATGCCTGATGTTCTTATTTTGGACATCTATGTTACTTGTTTAGACAACCCTGGATCCCCATTTCAACAACTCAACTCCAGTAGCTCATCATTGATTTTATGATCTTTCCAAACATCTATATGATGTTTCAAACATTTTCATTTCCTTTTCCAGACGTCCCTTATCAAACCTAACGTTAGACTTTAGTTGCTTGAAATTTTTTACCATTGGACTCCCTTTTCAAACATCTATATTTCTTCTTAGGATGTCTTCTTAGAGCATCTCAAGCGTCTAATCGTGTTTTCAAAAGTATGAAATAACAACTTCAGACATCCACCTTTTGTGTCAGACGTTTATCTCAGTCAAATTTCATATTTATGTTTCCTATTCATTCTAGCTCAAATAATTATTTTCTAATTTGAATTCCAACAGCACCTAAGGCATGAATATGATCTCCTACATTTTATAAATAACTATTTAAGGTCACATAAGCCTTCCCACTACTATCCTAAGCATTTCTTAAGCTAAAAACTCTAAATAATTTCAAAATTGCTTTCTAAGTGCTCTTTGTCACTATTACTACTATTTTTTAACACTCTTTCACTAGGCTATTTCTCTCCGCATAGGTTTGCAAATGGAGTTTCTTTAAGCCTCAATCTTATCTCTACATCTAATCTAAGGCTCTATAGGTTTATTTGTAATTATTATTTTATTTTTATTTGTTGAGGGTACTCGCGTTGTGAGTTACCTATTCACTATTAGAAAGGGACAAAACTCTCCTTGGGGGCTTACCAGGAGAGAGGCCTTGTAATATTTTTTATTGATGTTTTTCCCATTGATTTTGGGGTTAAAATTCTAGATTGAAAGATCTAGGTAAAGATTTTTTTCCCACAAGGGTTTTCTTTCTAAATTCGATGCAATTGTTATAATTATTTTTATTGTATAATTCAACCCCCGCTTCTTATGTCACAAATAGGGAAGTAGGCACTAATAAGAGTATAGAAATGCATGTTGCAACGCATCAAATATCACTGGTGATTTTTGCACCTAAATCAAATATCATTAGTGATATTTTGCACTTAAACCAAATATTATTGGTGATTTTTTGTTCTAAGATCAAATATCATTTACTTTTTTGCATTTGACCAAATATCACCGATGATTTTCATTTATAGGTGAAAATCACCAGTGATATCCATGGTGGGTCCTACCTTAAGGGCATGTGAGTGGGACGTGTGGTGTGGTCTCTACTTTTATGTTACAAAGTACATTTCTTTATATTCTATTGTATTCTTCATAGCTAGGACAATGGAATCATCCAAGGGATTCTACAAGTATCATTCCATTCACTTCGAGTACATATTACAACCTACCCAGCACAAACCACATGCCTATGTTGGTGCTAAAGCATCGCGATCGTTTATTTTGATGATAACAAAACACGTGTCATTCAACATTTGCACTTGGAGTCGTAGATTTCAGGTCAATTGCAAATGGAGACGTGGTTAGACGAAGTTCGAGCTCGCATCGAGGACGGATTGGAGAAGCTTGACGGAGAACAGAGGAGCTTCACAAGGAGTGATGGCTTAAAGAAGGAAGGAGATGAAGAATAGGATAGATTTTCTTTCCTTGTAATCTTTGTATTTTTGTTTCTTTTGTTACTCTTTATTTTTGTTACTTAGATTCATGTTAAAGAGCCTCAAAGAACCCTAACAATAGTCCTAGGAACACTTGCACAACCCTAAGATACTTAGATTTTTTGTAGAGAATTTAGAAAACCAAAATAGGGTTCAAACAACTTTTTTAGACGTCTAATCTTAAAATCAGACGTCTGATAAATACTTTTAAGACGTCTGAATATTGACTCAGACGTCCGATTATGTTTACGCTAGACTTAGTTCTGTCTGACGAAATCAGACGTCCAGACCTTAGACCAGACATCTTAGAAGACGTCTGATGACTTTGTCAGACGTCCAATTAGTGGATCGTTGGTTGCCTTAGCAAACACTGAAGAATATGACCGTTGCCTCATATCGGACATCCGTAGAGGACTCCAGACATCTGATACATGACCGTTTTGCCTCGGCTAACCCAAAATCTCTTCTCAGAGATTTTCTAGCCGTTGCACTCTCTTGGAAATCCATTCCTGTAGAAAAATAGGTTTCCAGATGTCCATACATTGTTCCAGACATCCTGTATGTCGTCTGATAACAATTCACTAGAACCCTGTTTAGATCTGATTCAAGTCAGGAAAGAAACCCACCTAAAATCACACGTCTGACTTTGTTCCCAGACATCTTAAACTGGTTTTCCAGACGTCCGATGCCAGGATCAGACGTCCGATAACCCTGTCAGTGTAATGATTAATCCTGATTTTGGCCTGATTTTCTTGGAGCTTGCAGCCAACGGCTATGGAAGCCTTCCAAGGGCTTCCAAAGCCTTCTTAAGGCCTCTATAAATAGAGGGAAACTTTTGCCACTCAAACACACACCTAGAAACACTAAGACACACATAGCAACATACTTTCCACCCTTTTGTGTCCAAGAAAAGCTCTTGCTCTCCAAGCTCAAGTTCTACATCTAAAGAGCCTCCATTTGCGCACCCGCTCTCCCGTCGTAGTTTACGAGAGCGACGAAGTGCTACCTCGTGGTTCACGCATCCACGTCGTCGACGCACTTCTGCAAACGGAAGCATCCTAATTCCTACAGAAGCTTAGGTTAGGATTATCTTTGTTGGCTCTATACGACTATTTGTAATTTACTTTGTTATTTTGGTTGGGTATTCACTTTGCGAATTCCCGTCTCCTTCGTGAGACAAAATCCTTCTCGTGAAGAAAAGGGGTTTGAGGTACGCTACCCTCGTATAAAGTAGTATGGTTGTAATTGAAGTTGTACTACCCTCGTTTAAGTAGTACGTTAGTGGATTTGACTAACTTGGTTAATTGGAAAATCCTAACTCGAGAGGGTTAGGTGGTGGTTTTCACCCGGTTTGGGTTTCCACCTAAAAATAATTGTGTACATTATGCGATTGCTATTTCTGTGAGATTGTTATATTTTTATTCCGTACTTTATTACGTCACCCCCTCCTACCAGGGAAACTCCAGCCCTACCATCCTAGTATAATCTAAGGCCCCTTTTGGTAACAGAATAACTCAAGGGTTATCAAGAAGTCAAAGGGAAACTCAGGGAATAAATCATTGGGTCAAAGGAATTCAACTTATCCCACTCGATCAAATCAACTTCAACATCTATTAAAATATACCACTTTCAAAATATCCCATTAAATTACATCAACACCAATATATACATTAAAATATACCCTCTCTAACATATTATACCCATTAAAATACATCCACTATATCACATTAATCACTTACATCCATATCATAATATTAAAAAATTATCTACTAACATCACTTTACCATACCAATCATTTCCATCACACTACTTATCCAATCCCCCAAGCAAATACTCTTCCCAAACTTATCCATCTCTCATTATATTCCAGAAAGGGAGTTATCTCGCTGCCAAACACAACCTAATGGAGAGTGCCATTTTGAGAAGGACAATGATAAGTGTACACAATTTTGTATATAGAATTGTACACTTACTTACAGAAAATATGACACCGTTTGACCCAAAATGACACCATCTGGCTACATGATCCCCTTTTTTAATAGGGGGCAAGTGTCATGTGTGTACATGAAGTGTTTTCCTTTTTGAGAAGGCCCCTTATGCATTAACAGGTACCTGTCTGTAACGAATGTGTGCCCCAGACGTATTTTAAGACGTCTGGGAGGTGGCTCAGACGTCGGGCAAGACATCTGGGATCGTTTCCAGACGTCTGGAAATCCGTTATTTTCGACACACGCGAGTCGCCTGCGCGCCTGAACGCGCAGACCGCATATTCCCCCTTTTTCTCTCTGCGGCTGCAGGCGGCCTGCCACCAACTCTCTCCTCTCCGCGCGGCGTTAAAAGGGGCGCGCCTCCCCTCCCGTCTCCACCGTCTCCTTCTTCTTCTCCTTCCTGTGCGCGAGAGTGAGCGGACGCGAGGGCGGCAGCGGCGGCCGCAGTGAGTGCGGAGGTGCGGCGTGCGAGGGCGGAGCTCTGCCGTGAGGGCGAGCTCGCCGGAGCGGCTTGGCCGGCCGACGGAGGGCGCAGGGGGCGCGGAGCGACGCGAAGAGGGACCTGCTGCGGGCTGAGCAGCAGACACGCGAGGTTCGACGCGGGCGGCGTCGCGCGCGGAGGCCGAGCAGGGCCCTGATTCTGGAAAAATTTCCAGAATCAGACGTCTGGGTTAATAGCCAGACGGCAAGGTCGACGTCTGTAAGATCATACAGACGTCTGAAAGGTGAGTTTCCGCCTTCTTCTTCCTTCTTGTCGACTGACCGTACTGAGGGAGGGGGGTTGGCTGTGCGCAGGTTCGCTGATTTGCCATCCTTTGCGAATCAGACATCTGGAAGTTGTACCAGGCGGCGGGAGTGACCTCCAGACGTCCGGAGGGACCATCGGACGTCTGTGATCTAGGGCAGACGTCCCTGCAGACTTCTGGACGTCTGGGAAACCACGCTGAACAGGTAATTCTCTGATCCACTTTTTAAGACGTCTGGAAGGAGTTCCAGACGTCTGATTTTGCACAGTATCGTCTTTTTCGACCCGTTTAGGGCCCGTTCGGGCTCCGTTTTCCGCGATTCGAGTTGCGTTCTTTTCAAAAGTAATTCCTCTACCCGTCTACAGTATCTATACACTATTTTGAGACACTCCTTGTGTTTGATCCTTGTGATAGGACCTCGTTCGGTTGCAGTCTTGAGAGTCGCGGAGGCACGCGGGATTCCCGATCACGCCCCCATTACTCCCGTTGTACCTGGTAGAGTGGCTTAAGTTTATTAATAAAATCTGTTAAAGTAAGGAACCATAACTAGAAGCTAGGACATTGCATGAATCCTAGGAATGAGAAATGTATGGAATGATAGCTCCTAGGTGATGCATGAATCCTAGGGCTGGAAAACTAGTTGTATGCTAGATCCTAGGATGTGACATGAACCCTAGGATGGAAGAACTAGTGGAATGTATAATACTGCAGTCTTGGAAAAAAATGGAAAGGAATATAAAGCTGCCTGTAATTTGAATTAATAGCTGTTTGTTATGAATAAAGAAACATGATTGAGATCATGGATTTTGAGAACGTGAATCTGGAAAGTGAAACATATGATGTTCTGAGATAAATAGCTGGAACCCTACGGGGAATTAGGAGTGGAACTCCTGGAAAGAAAAAGGAATGGAAACTGAGATGTAGTTTGTACTGTCTCTTGGGTACGCAGTACCAAGGGAAGTATCTGTACCTGTTTAGTGCAGAGTGGGGCCAGCCGCCCCAGGGACCCGGGGTTAGGATTGGCCGCTCTGTACCGACTTGTTGGCCCTCGTGTACGTAGTACCGAGGAGAGCTAGTAGTGTTAGGAGAGTACTAGTTACCCCACGGGCCCCGGGGTTCTGCTAGCTTCCTTCACCGACTTGTTAGGCCCACTAGGGCAAACCAGGGTAGTCAGGCGAGGGTGCGCGGACTGTGGAGGGGCAAGGCCCCGGTTTTGTTACTGTGGAGGGGTTGGACCCCTGTTACTGAGAGGGCTCTGCCCTGGTTCCGTGCTGTGCTTTGGGCGCACCCGTTAACGGAAACGACTAACCGCGTGCCAGTGCGGGCTAGCTACCTGTGCGTTTATCGCGCGTGCCGTAGTCACCGTTACGTCTGTCAGTGACCTTGGGGTGGTTGACTGAGGGTAGGATCACCACGGGGGACTCTCCCGGCCAGGAGAGCACCACGTGCTACTTCTACTTTTGGAAAAGACTGCAATCAAGATCATTCCCACGAGGACATTCGAGATCAAGTAAAGGATCTGAGAAACAAATGAAATAGTGAGAAAAATTGAAAGATGTGAATAAAGGAAGTAATAGAACATAACAGCTACTGTACACTCTACTGTTGCCTTTAGTTAGTTTACCACTCTACTCAGCGTTTTGCTAACGTGTTACACTCGTTACCTTTTTCAGGACCAGGTGTTGAGCAGCCAGGGTCGGCGGCTGCAGAGGACGCTGGGCCGAGTAGGGTCCAGTAGAGTTACCACAGCCTTTTGTACCCCTTTTGTTTCTGTTCTAGTGAGTAGTTTTTGTTTCCGCTGTACCTTCTTTACCTGCAGTTCTTGTTATATGATAAATGCTGTTTTACTGTTGTGGTGGTACCTACTGTAGTAGTTTCTTTCCTTACTGCTGTACTTTCTTACTGTTAGTTATATTCATGCTGAATGTGGTTTATTTTACTGTCTTTTGGTTACTTCCTCGTTAGACGACTAGGTCTTGGGATTAGTCGAGTCGGTCCGGTTCTCGTGTCTCGTAGGGACTCGGGAACCGGGTCGTTACACTGTCTAAGTTAATATACTTCTCCACCTAAATCTATGAATAATCTATCTAGTCCTATTAATTGGTCGCTCACTTGTCAATCTCTCCATATTTCTCATCGTGCAAATTTCCCCTGCACCCTCCTCCTCCTACGTTTTGATTCCCGTCCTCGCATCCTTGCTCCTCCACCCTAACAACTTATTATTCCCCACCCTAAGCAATGACACCACCCAACTCCGTCATCTTGCAATAGGTGTCCCTTGAGATGTCACTTACTATTGCATGTTTTCAACGAGCCCATTTCTTCCTCCCCACCCAACATCCACCCATCCGCATGGTCTCTTCTCCGTCTTCGACAACCCTCAAATGCCCACACCAACTTTGAACAACGATGACGCATGCATGACCATCTCAACCTCCATGACGTCACTGACTCCACTAATGGGTAAGACCCCACACAGTGAGGGGGTTGTGTGAAGTAGTGAGGAGAAGAGGCACCTCCCACAAAGGAGGGTCTCTTGGGTTGTGTCTCCTTCAGGAAGTCCCCAAAGGGTCTCCCTTGCATGCCAACCTGACAAGGATGGGGTGATTAGTTGCAAGGTTGATGATCCCATGCCTCTTGATGACCTTAAGTTTTGAATTAACTCTTCTCTAGTATGTTGTACAGACTCTCGCTCGCATGCTGAGATTTCTCAAGTTTTTGTTATTCTTCTCTCTCGTCCATCGCATCAAGTCTCAAAGGAGTGGAGAGGGAGAGGTACATAGAGGATGAGAGGATGAGGTGGTGGTGGTGGTGGTAGGTGGAGTAAGGGGTAGCGGAGGCACCGGTGGCGATATATAGTGGTTGATGAGGAAGAAGGAGCAGGAGGGCATGGCAGTGGTGGTACGGGTGGTGTTTGGCAAAGGAGAATAGAGTGGGGAAGAAGGACGATGGAGGAAGGAGGGATCACTAGAGGGGTGATTGGTGAGATGAGAGGAGAGGAGAGGAGAGTTTTTCTTAATTCTTCCATGGTGCAAGATGAATTATAATTGGCTTAGTCTTTCAGTAGTTTGTTTCCCCTACTTGAGGCATTGGTGGAAAATATTATAACCACATCAACCTGATCACAAACAGAGTTTAATTTACCAAACTCAAGCATGTTGCTGCAGTTTGCAATTTATCCTATTGTATTAGACCGTTGCGCCCACAACTTGCCTTTCTCACACATTCTAACAAATGATTGTACCAAGTTTCAAATCTAAGCATGGTTATCTTTCGGATTTGTGTTTCATTTTTACAAAAAAAAAAAGAGTAATAGGATTTATGTTCCAAAGAAAACAAGCCATAGGGATTCTAGAACAAGTTCACTTATTGATCTTACTATAGGTTAGTAACAACAATCAAAGTCATTGACCAGTTTTTTTCTTTTTTTCTTTCATTTTGTTTTCTTGATCCATCAACAAAATTCATTGATAAGAAAAAGTTTGCTATCCTTCATCTTTCTTGATCCAAAAAATAAGTCTAAAGAATATGAATCAATCTACTTCTTGAAAATATGCATGTTGAAACCTTTTTGTTGAGTCTCAAAAGATTTTTTATAGAGAGTTGAAATTTCAACAGGTTGGACTTCTACAAGAACCAATATTTTAGAATCTATCTTTATACATCCTAACGATTGTTATGGATTGCTAACTAAAATAAAGGAGCATGTTTTGAAGTATGAGAATCAGAATGGGTTGAAGGAACGCAAGATCTCAAGAGTTGCTTCCTAACAGTATCAATATTATAGATTTCGACCCCATCTTTGTAATAGGTAATCGGTTGAGTTTGTTTTAGAAGAATTAGTAAAATAGGATGATTCTTTTTCTGGGCTATCAATTTTTTTTTTTAACAAAAATGGGAGTAGATTTTATTCATCCCCAACTCCCTGGAGGCAATAAACAATGGTAGGGGGATTAGACCAAAACCTGCTAGCTACACAAAAAGAGGACCACGACTCGTGGCTAAGTACAAAAACCAGCAATAGGAGAGAAAAGAGAGCAGGTCACACCAAAAGTCACCCAATGACATAAGGGAAGTGAATTTTATCCAGTCTAATAATACTTTAGCTTTGGGGTCAAGATGGTCCAGATTGATGAAACTCCAAGACCCTTTTGCCGAAGAGGCAATCAGGTTAGCCAAGCTATTTACACCAAGGTGAATGTAATGCAACGACATGTGGTGGTTCATGCGGGAAACGGCCAGGTTATAGTGCCACTGAGCCCTCTAGGGAACTTTGAGCTTCCCTTTCCACTAGAAGTGAATCGACGCGGAATCGACCTCTAAGATAGTAGGGATGCTTCTGTGGGGTCAAAAATCAAGGAAGTGATGGATGGCGCTGAGAATAGCTAAGTCACATTTAAGGGTCAGAATTTTAGCTGCGGCAGCTGTAGAGAAATTATCCATCGTATCACGAGCTACGAAGGTGATATAGGAGAATGGATTGGAGGGGTAGACAAAGAAGTTAATCATGTACCCCAGAGAGGGGCAGACCCAAGAGAGCGCAAATCGAGTGGGACGAAAGCAACAGAACCATGAGGCCATTTTGAACTTCCTCCAGTTTAGCTCCAGAAAGTGAGAAATCTCCCTAAAGGCCAAACCCTCATTCCTACATTTGTTCCTGGCCCACCAGGTGGGGTACCAAATGAAGAGGATAAGCCTTAGATGGAATCAGAGCCTTTGTGAGGATGAGCCCCATTGAGGATGTCGAGAACTGATCGGGGGAGATAGGGTGAAGGAGCACGCGATGGAAAGTCCATGAGGAAATGCTCGAGGAAATGTCACTGAAGTGAAGGAGGTGGTGTAAGGTTTCAACCCTGGGGTTGCTAGGACAGTAGAAGCACTTGGAGGCCAAGGAAATACCCTTTCGTTGAATTTGATCCTCCGTGGGGAGCCTATCGTGGATAATCAAGCCAGGAGGGTCAGGCAGAGGGGAAGCTTGAGGTTCCAAATGGTGGAGTAAATGGGGAGATAAGTAGAATTAGTGAAGTTGAGAAGGTAGGCAGAAGCTATAGTGAAATTACCAAGGGAGGAAGGAGACCAGATAAGTTCGTCTTTGGAGTCAGCAAGGGGGGTGTGGAGGATTTGGTAAAGAATGTGGTTGGGGATATGTTGAAGAAATTGCACCTGGGAGGGGTTGGAAATAACCTCCTTGATTGGGACATGGGGAGGAGAAACATCGAGGGGAAAGAAGGCCTTAAGAGTTGAGTCCCAAATCTAAAGCTCCAACCAGAAGTCGATATTGCCCTCCTTGACGTTCCACCAAAGGAAAGGAAGCATGTCCCGGTAAGCCTTCACCAGAGGCTGAAGTTTGGGGGGGAGACGGGGAGTGGAGGTGGAAAGGTGACCATACAAGTTCCTCATCAAGGAGGCATAAGGGGAGTCGCTAAAGAGAATGCCCCAAACCTATTTCATACGGAAAGCCTGGATGACCAAAAAGATATTGCGAACCCCAAGACCTCCACAGTGAGTAGGGAGACAGGTCTTGTTCCAGGCAATCCATGGTGGAGCTTGTCTGAGCCCGAGGAGCCCCAGAAGAAGTTGGCCATAGCCGAATCCAGCCTTTTGATGATGGTTTTGGGGACCTCGATAGCAGCCAGGATATGAATGGGAATAGATGTGAGAACATGTTTAATGAGAAGGAGTCTGGCTGCATACGAAAGGAGGTTAGCTTTCCAGCTAGAAAGTTTGGAGAGGATTTTATCCAGGATTGTTGTAGTTCTCAAAGATTGATTTGGTCTATGAAATGCCTCTTCAAGATCTGCATCTTCTCTTTGTGGATGCATCATGGGAAGCTCAATATGAAAGTGTACCATGTTAGCTAGGCAATAATTTTAGGTATTAATAGAATTTTTAACTCATCTAATTAATTTTAGGACACTGGTGGGGACGTGTAAAAGGTTAGGAAGAGTTCAAAGCTTTTATTGGGTATGTAATTATAGATTGGGAAATGGATATCGTACCCATTATCCAAGACTCCTGATCAATGTAAACCACTCAAATTTTGATAAATTGAAATAACCAACTAATGGTGAAAGTTTAAGCCACCAGAAATTGATAAATTAATCTTAAATTCAGCTTGGCTTTCATAGATGGGGAAGGAGGAAAATTTTGAGCCCAGCTTGATGGAAGTGTGCATTTCCGTTGGAGATACACATGCAAGAGTTAGGTTTTCACTTATTAGAGTTTATTTTTAGAATATAGCAGAAGTTAAGTTTCCCGTTATCATTTTCTTCTTTGAACTTATTTTTAGAATAATGAAGCAAATGTTGGCTTGCGTTATTATTCCATTTTCAGATCAAAATTTCATTCTTTTAAAAGATGCATGTCGAAATAATGGAACTTGCTACTCATGGATGATGGAGGTTCGATTTATTTTCTTTCATCTGAATTATATAGAAACTTTAGATCAAGAATGAATGAAAAGAAAAAACAAAAAAATTGTGTTAAGGATCTCAGATTGAGAGGCATGTGGTCTGAAAGTTAAAGTTTAATGCAAGTTCAAGCAAATTTATATAACCCTTGCGGCGAAGCGCAGGTCAATAAATTAGTTTTAAATTAATTTGTACTTTAAAAGTAAAGTTCATCAAAATAACTAAAATTTCCAAGGAATGTTTCTGGACGTGATCTTGATTTCAGAAAAACGTTACACTACGTTGGACAGCTCAAAGGAGATGGATCCATGAAAAGTATAGTTATTTAAAGTACGGCCATCAGTGATCGACTTTGTCTTCTTGATAGTTTTCGCAGTCCCCGTAGGTCATTTTATCATAGGAGGCATTGTTGAAGTCAATTTATATGACTATTCTTGCCAATATAGATGATGGAATTAATGAAAGCTTCCCAAGAGATTCTCATGTTGTGAGAGAGACACTAGATTCATGCTGGCATATTAATAGCCATGTCTCATACTTCAGTTAACCATATATATATATATATATATAGAGCCTTTTCAATGTAAACACATTATAAGAATCAACAACATTAATTATCATAAAATTTGTTCCAGTTGCTACTTTAGAACGAGAAGACAGAAGCCCTATCTAGGCGTCAAAAAAGCTATACAAAAAAAACTCTAGTTTCTATTTGGCGCCACAACAAGAAAATCTTGAACATGAACAATATTAAATGAAATATGTTCTATCTGTTATCATTTATGAGGGCATCCAACATTCTACCTATTAACGTACGACACAGTCGGCTACTTCTCAAAGATAAAAAAGAAAAAGAACAAGCTAAAGAAATGTTATTGTACAGGCAAGTCGCTATTCGCTGGACATTGATTTGCACATCCTCCAAATATATGCTTCTCAAAAACAGAAGTTTTAGCAAAAAAATTAAAAACCGCAATTTATGTTCAAAATTATTTGGAGGAACAAATGCTTGTACTATTTTACCATCACCACTTCCCATAGGCACAAGTGAAAGGGAAATTTCATTTGTAAAAAGACGGTCCCACTACTTCATAAAATAGCGCAAGAATCTCTACCTTGTGTGGTACTATGGTCTATATCCACCAGGGAAAGCACATAGTACTCGTCAGTACTACAATTTCCAGTGTTTGCTTCCATTTACACATACTCCATTACCTTCATCAACAACAAGATTTTCCAGCATGCAAACACGAATTTCCAGCAAAGAGAAGATCCATCTACAGCAAGATATAGTGCTGAAGCTCTCCCTCAACCTAAGTTTGCAAGTGTTGAGGAAAGAAAAAGGAAGTATTCAACTCAGTGGTACCAAAAAGGGTTAACAGAAGAAAATCTGGATAGGGTGTCCAAGAGATCTTGTTACCAATTAGGTTATGCATACCGTAGTTGGCATCACCTAAGAGAAAAACTGTACTGACCATCCCTATATATTCCTAGAGTTTTCACGGTCTGAATAAGTAAATTTTTGCGCGTAAATAGATGTATGCATGCGTACACGCACATGAACGCCAAAGTGAGGATAACTAGAGGCGGGTGGGATTCCTTGTTGGTTACATTCCATTCATACCAATCAAGAGAAAAAACGAGAACAAGCAAAAACAGGATTAAGGGAAAGCAAAATCAAGTGGTGGTGCATGAAAAAGAATTAACGGACAGACCTTGTGTTGGAGCAGAACTCATAGAGCTTCCCTTTGGGAGAAAACACCACAAGGCCAACCTCGGCATCACACAGCACCGATAGCTCATA
This sequence comes from Thalassia testudinum, assembly GCA_037157565.1. Taxonomy (NCBI): domain Eukaryota; kingdom Viridiplantae; phylum Streptophyta; class Magnoliopsida; order Alismatales; family Hydrocharitaceae; genus Thalassia; species Thalassia testudinum. The sequence continues at coordinate 23,243,083 of JAZHRO010000013.1, forward strand.
GGCCTTCTTCAGCAGCCCATTCCTCCTCTTCGAGAAGGTCACCTGCCTGCTCGTCGCGTTCTCTATCCTCTTCATCTGTGTCTTCCCCCTCACCATCTCTCTCTCTCTCTCTCTCTCTCTCTCCAAGGAATTAAATCAAAAAGAGAGATGGATGGCTAGATGGTTATTTGGATACCAACATGGGGAGCCAAATATATAAGAAGATGATCCACCAATTATATAGGAAAGGGAGAGGCGTTTTGGTTTCTTTACTAGTTCCTTACAAACACCCAAATCGATAGACAGCAACAGGTGCACCGAATTGGTTATCAGGAGCGGGGGGGCGGAAGGGGAGGGGCGGGGGAGGAAAGGAGGAAGTGTTCCCAGAAAGAGGAGGAGACTTGTTGTTTCTGTGTCCCTTCCTTTCTCTACCTTTCCCAATATTGGCAACACCGGTGTTCCCTTCCCCCTTTCTCTCTTTAGAAGACCAGCGGCTGACGCTTTGGCAAAGGTAGGGCCCCTCTCCCAAAAACAGATCCTTTCCTTATTCAGCCCCACCTCTTTCTCTTTCGTGAATGATGACAAATCTACCACCAGAAAGACATTTATACACACAAATTATGTATGGCGGATGAGTATCCTAGCAGCCCAAAAAGAAAAAAAAAAAGGGGAAGAAGAAAAATAAAATGTGTGCAAATCACCTAAAGGTCATCAACCTTTAACCTCGTTTTCAATGTAATCTCTAAACTTACAAAGTTTACTAACATGAATCCTAAGAAAATTATATATATACATCGTCATAAAAGGAGATGTCTCCTATCATGATCTTATCCTCGATCGATCGACCATGTCAATCATAAATAACATTTGAATATGATAAGTCAAATCCTTCGAGTGAGATGGAATTAGCTTTGAGAGCTTCAGAAATCAATTTTGCAAATTTAAGTTAAGAAGTTCGTGGACTATATTGAAATCGGGGTCAAATATTAAGTTGACAACCTTCACGTAGATTTAGCTTATTTCTCATTACTCGGGGTCGCCTGTAGTTTTGGGTTCCCTTTCCACTCATTCCTCTCGTGGTATGGCGAAAGAGATGATTCACATCCACGATTAATCAATCAACCTAATCTTTTTTTTTTTTTTTATTTAATGTGCACGAGGTTGCATAGTGCAGGGCACAGTCGTCGTAAATTGTCACTGGTAAAGCAGACATATAATCTTAGAAAGTTCATGGCATATAATCCGTGCACATGTAAGCAAATATACAAAGAAGGGTGGTGGGTGGTGGGTGGTGGCTAATTTTTATCGTACTGTTATTATTCATTCATCTATTTATCATGGGGTGGGGGGCGGTGTGTGTGTGTGTGTGTGTGTGGCATGGGGTCCGTTTTAATAGGTACGAGGGTATCAGAGGTTGAGACGTCCGTACGATGCTTCGCTGTGGAGAGCCTACCGAAGATGGACACGTAGGGTTTAGTCCCTGTCACTGTACTCCCATTTGCCATATGCCTATTGGAGACGGAGGCATCGTCACGTGGCCTTCTTAACCCTCCCCACAACTCCCATCCTCTTTCCTCTCAGTCCGAGGGGCTGTACGTACGAACGTACGTACGTGATTCCATTCCAATCGTTCCGCCAAGGGTTCTGCTATTTCCATCTTGAATTCGAAGAGGTTGGCTAGATTTATTTGATGGGATATAACTTTAAATTTGATTGGATATATATCCTTTAAAATGAGATAATTCTGTTTGATTTTTCAGGTTTAACGAGGGATGAGTTATCTTAGGTTGTGTGTGTGGTAATGGGGGAAGTTAAAATATAATAAGTGTAAATGTTGTTTGTTTTGTTGATGAAATAAGGAGAGGGTTAAGTATAGGTTTAAAATAATTATTGTATTGATGTAATATTAATGAATATTTGTTTTAATATAAATAAGAATGGATAATATTAGTAGATATTTGTTTAATATTAAAAATGAAAGTAGAGGATGCAGTGGTATTTTTTAATAATAAAGTAATTGAGAATGATTGAAAATTATTATATAAGAGTTTTTATTGAAATGATAAGAAAAATTTAAAAAAAATTTAAGATAATCCTTAACCAGGTGTTAATCCTATCACCAAATAAGACTTTACAGATTAATTTTTGCTATCTCATTTTAATAGGATAATAGAAACATATAATAATCTTTTTGAAATTTTTGTCTTATAAGCATCTCAAATTAGGCCTTAAGATGTTCTAAATCTCCCTAATTTACTTTTCTCAGGGTAATTGCAACAGGTTTTGGTGGAGTGATCACACAAGGCTACATTCGTATGCATGGAGGATGAAACAAGATGCGGTGGATATTTAGTTGAAAGGATATAATAAATAGTGAGATAAAATAATTAATACATCGATGTAATGTTAATGAATAATATTTTAATATTATGTAATGGATGATTTGAGAGTAAATATATTTTAATAAATGTTAATACTAAAGTAATTAAATGAAATAAGTTGTATCGCACTTAACAGAGGAGGTATTTCATGGGATACCTCAGACCAAGACATCTTACATCCAAACGCACTCTTAAATTTGTTTCATAATTGACTTCAGTTCCAAACTTTTTAAATTAATAGTAACGGAGAAGTCATGACACGTAGCATTTGATAAAATAGAACGGTACTTCTGAGTCTTGGTCGCCAGAGGCCTTTCTTTTTCTCCGATGCGTTGGGATAACTCCATCCAACCAAAAAAGATGCTATAGTTAAGGATCGGAGCCTTCAAATTAAGGACATTGGTGAAAGAAACCACGAACTTAAATTAAGGAGAGTAAAGTCAAAGAGGAATATGTAATTATTAAACGTGGATCCAAATGTGCGGGTGGTTGTAGTAGAATAGCCAAGGATCTAACTCAGAAATTATAACATATTATTTTAACCATTAAAATAATAATTAGGAGTGACTTACCCTCAAGTGTTCAACAGGGAGAGATGGAAAGAGCTGAGTGTTCGCAAAAGATTAGTCAATCACAAATCGTACGACCTCAAAGGTAACATGACCTGTCAAAAAGTGAAATATATATATATATATATATATATATATATATATATATATATATATAACGCCCTGGTCTCGCTTAATCAAGTATATTAATTTATTTTAATTTTTAATTGATGTATTTTAATTTTTTATCAAAATATATTAATTAAAAATTAAAATATATTTATTAAAAATTAAAATATATCAATAAAAAATAAAAATATACTAATATATTTTAACTTTTAATCGATGAAAATAAATTTTTACTTGAAAAATAAAAATTAAATTTCACCTATGTATTTTATATTTAGAATTTAAGGTTCATAAAAAATTATAAAAAATAATTTTACACTTGTAATGTAAATTTTTATTTTTAAATTTAAAATTTACGTAAATTTTAAATATTAAAAATTAAATTCTAAATTTAAAGATAAAAAATTACTTTATAAGCAAGCAACTTGATCTTGACCCTCTTGCTGAAATACAAGGCTTCAAGTCGAAGATTACTTGATCTGTCCTTCCGTCCCTTTTGATTGCTCTCGGCGGGACGAGAGGGAGAGGGTTAGGGTTGAATAAAATTACATCCCCACTCTCTTACGTGAAAAGAAAATAGAGAGGAGGCAGTCTTTTTTTAAGTCCGAATCCACTAAATGTATCAAGGTCGGAGCCAAAGCTACAAACGAGCACAAACTAATTAAGTCACAGCGACCACATACAAAATGGTGCATTATTTCAGGTACATATTTTAATAATCTTGCGAAACCTTAGTCTGACAAACTAAATGTTGGGAAACCTACATAACGAAATCTATCATCCAAGAGCAAGTGCACACAGCCAAGGGAGGGAGAAAACTTGACCCCTCTGAGCGTGGATGGCAGCAAAAGTTCCAAAAGGGTGGCATGTCGGATTTTTTATGTCCCATTATGTAATAGGGTTAAATTTATAGTCTACCGGTTATTCTTTGATTTAGATCATGATCTTGGTCCAAATTATATTTTCCTTTTATCGATCATCCAGAAAAAAAGTATACACGTTATTAATTATAAATAATATATGCCTTATAATTAAGGCCGGGACGATGCTTAATCAAAACTAATACAAATGCTCATCACATAGATTTAGAGTAGGGTAATGATGATAGATCATAATTAAGGACTTCACCATATTGAAATAGTTTAAACATCCGATTTGTTCTCCATACAAGGGAACATTTACCAATGGTTGAAACTTTAGGATCTTATTTTGCTATAATTCTTCCCAGAATCAACCTATCTGTAGAATATTTCTATACATTGCATATGATACTGAAAAAACTTACTCCAAGTTCTCTTAACTTCATCCCCATTTCTGTTTTCTCATCAAAACAACCACTGACCTAATGATCACAAATACTAGTACGGAGATATTTATATCCTATGTTGTCATTTATAATAGCCTTGGATTGCAAAATTTTGATAATTGTGGAGCCACTCTTCAAGAATAATCCACCTAGATTTAATTAATTTAACTAATAATTTTGTGAAAATGGATTGTCTCTAGATGGATTAAATTAATTAACATCAAATTAATTTATGTCAATTTAATCACATTCTTTTTTTTATGTAAAAAAAGTACTGACATATGGTAAGATTTACCACTATTGAAATCAACAGCAAATCATTTTGGTATAGGTATAAATCACTCAAATCACCTTCGGAACCACTTTGCACAAGTGCAAAGCCACTCTACACGAATGCAATCTTATTTTGCACCAGTGCAAAACCGCTTTGCACCTTCAAAATAATTTTACACGGGTGCAAAGTAAGATTGCATCGGTATAAAATTAAATGCAAGTGTTTCTTCACCTATGAAAAATGATTTTACACTTAAAAAATGATTTTTTCACCTTAGAGTTTAGTCTTTAGTATTTTTTCACCTAAGGTGAAAAATCACATTTCAAGTGAAAAATCAATTCTCATACGTGAGATCACTTTTTATAAACCTAAACCCTAAATCATAAACTTATATGTCAAAATCACTTTGCACGGGTGCAAAATCACTTCCGACAGGTAAGATTACCCTTGGAATAATTTTACACCAATACAAAATGAGATTACACCAGTGCAAAGATACCTTAGAATAATTTATCACCATGCAAAATCATTTTACACCAGTGCAAAATCACATAGAATAATTTATCACCGATGTAAAGTTATTTATCACATGTACGTTTTAGGTTAAAATGGTGTCGTAATTTTTCTAAATATGGTTGGGACCACCACTTAACAAACCTTATGTTCTATTATTTTTTCACATTAAATATCAATTATCAGATGAACACATGTTCTCAATGCCATCTAAAGTATCAAAATATCACCCACAAATTTTCCTACGTTACTTTTTATATCAATATCTACGTTTCCCTACTTTTTAACTAAAAAGTTACTGATAATGATCTTTAGACACCTTAATCTCTCATCTCAATCAGTGAATATTCTGATTTCTTGATACACTAAACCCACTTGTCCCATAGGGACCTTATATAAGCAACTTTTGTAAATAAATGGGACCAGATATTCACAAGCCGATGTTTAGTTAAATAGAAGAGGACGGTCAAGTTCATGTACTTAAGTTATATAATTAAATAGTTCGTTGGAGTACATAACTCTAATAGGATCCATATGCCTCCCACGACCAAAATATGCAGTTAATGCAACTAAACTGATCGACAGATAAATTGAGGGGGCGGCCAAATGCATTGACAGATTAAGGAAATACAGAAAACAGTTACCACTGTCGATAAAAAAAACAGTCTTATTGCCAAACCAATGGCTGTACGGAGGAAGGGAGTAATCTGCATTGATAGGAAATTCTCTCTACCCACAAGAGAGATGAGGTTACATGAAAGGTATACACACACCATAAAAGATAAAAAAATTAGAATTTAAATAAGATTAGGATTTGTTTTAACTCTAAAATAACTAACTTATTCCTTCACTATGAATTTCAAAGATTTTTTAAAATTTTTAGAAACTCTTAAGCCTATAAATAGGTTTCAAGATCCTCGTAGAATAGAATTCTATCCTGTACCTCTCCCTTTCTTTGAAGACTTTTTTGGAGCAAGTGACCTCCAGTAACCATTGACGTCCTCCTTCATCTTCATCTCATCTCAATCTACACTTATTCAATCACCTCTTTCTCATCGTGAAGCCTCCTTGCTTGCTTCTTCTTTCTTATACTCTTCGACTTGCAATTTGTACTCATGGTTCTAGTATAGTTATAATTTGAGAGTAGTTTATTTTATTCAAGTTTTATGTAGTTGTTTACTTTTAATTCTAGTAGGCATTTTTTGATAATGTTGGATTAAGGGTTGACCCGAAATATGTATTTTTTTGATAATTTAAGGTGGTGCCGACACCAGCACCAAACCACGACCGGATTTTTGTGTTCAAATTAACCCGAACCACCTTAAAATGACTCAAGACTTAGATTTTGGGCTGTTACAATTGGTTTGTTTGTTAGTTAGAATTTACTTTATCTTATCCATGCAACTTAAATCAACACTTGATTAGAAGATATTTATGATTATTAGGAATTTCATTTTAAGGTTTATCTACCTCTAAATAATTCAAAACATATTTTCTGTGATTAATTTTCTTAAAATTGGGCAAACACTTATTTGCATGGGATTTTAATTACTTAAAAAGGAAGAGACATCACCCACAAAAGCTTGTGTTTGAACCTCTAAAACTCTCCATTGAAACCCTAAAACCTACTTCATCTAGGCAGAATCATAAAATACGAGAATCAAAAAAAAATTAAAGTCCTTGTTTATTTGACTGTTGCTATGCACTTACACATAGAGGTGATCTTTCAGGGTAATTATCCCCATAACACCTATCACATTTTGTGTACTTTAATCTTAAGCCTTAAAATCAAGTAGGTGTGCTCCTAAGTTGGATTGAATTTTCCTAGTACTTTGGGATTTAGATTGAATCAACTTAAGACTTTGTCTACTTAGAATCACTGGTGATAAGATAGGATGGTGTAGTAACCTTGTTAATCGCTTAGGTGAGCCACTGTACATATTGTCCAAGTGGGTTCCTCTTGCCTGGTCGGCCAAGTAATTCAAAGGTCCGGAAGATTTTATTTGGATCTCAGAGGCACTAGGATTAAGTCTCTTAGGTGAAATCCAATTAAGGCTAGAATTGCTGTGATTAATGTTTACTTAGGTATATTTTCTCTCATCTATCTCTCTTCTCATCTCTTTATTCTTCTAATACACACATGGATTTCAATTTTTATCCTCCAACACACACGAATCCTCAAAGTGATTATAACTTCAATCCCAATCTAAATCAACTTTATCAACGATCAAACTGGAATAATTTCACTTCAAGTTGGGGAAGTGAATTTAAATATGAACCTAGATTTCATTATCAAAATGAAACTCCATACTCCCCTAATAATGACTTCCAATATGGGTCACTATGCTTAAATGATTACTCTAATTTAACATACAATCAAGAAGGATATCCTGAACATCCTTATCCTCAACTTTCTTACCCTAGATATTTTGATCCTCAACATTTTAACTCATACCAGTCTAATCCAAATTTGAATTATTGGTTCAATTAAAATCATGATCAAAGTCAATTTATGGCACGTCAACCAACACTCAAAAGTAATCATATTAATCAGATGATCTAGAATCAAAATAAGATGTTGGTTGATATGCAAACCTCAATGATGTCAATGATCCAACAAATAGGAAATCGATTCCAACATATTATACCAAACACGAGGAATCGACTTGAGACTGACATGGTGGATTCGGGAGGAAACAATTGGACTAAACTTGAATTATGTGAATCCACTCTATATTAAGAACCAAATATGACTCTCCATCCAAAAGTTGAGCAAGATTTCTAGAATGCACAAATTGCAAGCAAATGTTAAGGACCTAATGAAATGTACCTTAATCTTCTTGAAAAAAGAAAATTGGACCCTAGGACAAAAATAATCAAATTTCTTAAGAATCAATCTATTGAAGGTGTTGGTCAATTACTTGCTTTAGAGATCATAGGTCAAGATGTACTTCAATTAGTTAGATGGGGAGATGGTAACACAAGTGGTGAATTAATGACTTGGCTAAAAATATCAACCAATCAAACTAAGGCCACTACACTGAATCAAATGACTATGATCAAACAGATTCAACGTTAGCTCCAAATGATCATTAATTATCTTATGAACCCTGATTTGAACCCAATGAAAAAGTATTTATGAGGAACATTACAGAAACAAGCCCCATTAATTATTATACAAATTTTTGTGGTTGTGTAATTGAGGGTAGGGATGACAATCAAGAGCAAAATGTCTTTGGGATGAAACTTTGTGTAGGAAACATACATAATCCTCCTTTTGCATCGCAACTCAAATCAACATCTCAATCACTCGAAACAAAAACTAAATATGAAAGATTTGTCATTAATGCAACTGAAAATGTTTTAGAAGATAAATCTAATGTGGATCAAGGTGACAAAGTGGAAAATAAAGAGGAAATGATCCCTTTATCTAAGGAGTTTGATCTTGATAGAGATGAACATAATAAAGTATCTTATTGAAGATTTTGGATTCTAAGAAAGGTCTTTGGATAGAAAGTAAATATGAATATCAGACATTTCATTTTGAGAATCATATGCATATCATTTTGACTATGATAAAATCATTTTTGAATTTACTAAAAGCCCCTTTGGTGATTTATGTGAGGCTAAATTGAAAGAATTGAATTTTAAACTTGATGACAATTTGATTGCTAGCTTCATCCTTACATCAGCCCTTGAGGAATTGAAAGTTGAATCATTTATCCCTGAATTTGATGTAACCAAGTTAAAATTAATTTTGCATGACTCAAAAGACTTAGAGTTCATGAAAGGAACTGAGACCATCAAAGTTATCCCATGCAAAGAATTAATGATCTACAATGGTTGATGACACATTATATCGATGTTCATCCTAATCTTCCTTTTATTTCGTTGTCCTACTAATTTTCAATCTAAGTTATAAGCTAAATCCTTTTATTAGCACAAATAAATCAAAATGAACGTGAATATGCACCTCAATTGTCCTCTCTTTATATCGAACTTGATCACCGAGATACTCATGAGTGAAAAATTCCACATCACTTGCCCAAAAAGGAATCTAGTCATGAGAAAAATGCCAAAAGAACTTGTTCAACTAGTTGCCTATGAGTGAAAAATTCCACATCAAAAGGAATCTTGTCGCGAGAAAAATGCCAAAAAGTGTCACATGCTTTGACATTTAGAAAAATCACAGTTGTACATTAATAAAAAATTTTATGTAAAAGTTTACACATCCCTTTGAATTAAATTATATTTGAATTTTAAATTAAATTACATCATTACTATTTCAATTTTTAATCAAATATCACTAATGGTATTTTAAATATTATTAATGATTTTTTAATATCACTGATGCAATATAATAATACACTATATCCTTTTTTTTAAATAATGTGTAAACTTTTACGTTTATAAACCGTGATCCCAAAAAAAATGTCACCTACAATTGATGATAAGAAATACAAATGATGAATGGTTTAGTGTTTGCACGTGCATGTAAACAATTTCCATAGATTTTTTATGCACATGACATCTTCCTTTACTTAGTCACTGGTAATCAATGTTATAGATGTTATTCAACTACGACCCAAATTTTATTTAGAGATATTGAAAAGAATTTACTATACACACTAATCTTCTAAACGATGAAGATTTGAACTTAGGAGTTTCCTGTCAAAATCAAGAGTCTCCTTTGTTGAGTCTTTCACATAAATAAGTAGTTTCAAGGACTTTACTTTTGTACCATGTTCTTAAATTTCATTGCTTACATGCTTTACTATCACTCGCTCCCAAAAGAAATGCTCTCCCAACTCTCCCTAAACCCTAGCCCCCTTTCTGTGCCGCCATTGGGTCCCCGACTAGCTATCCTATGCCGGTTGGGGAACCCCCCCAACCCACCCACCTTGTTCGCCCTCATTCCACCTCCCTCCTTGGTCATGGTTGTTTGTTGGACTTCTTCCGACCGAAGGTATCTGCTATAGGGATCACTCTTGCTCTAGGTTTAGCTTCGCTATGGTGGTGGTGTTACTGGTAGCAAGTTTCTTGTTGGGGCAACACTATCTTCATTGCTGGCGGCGGTGCTCAAGGTGGAGGCATTCTTTGTGATGGTTGCGTCACTGCTGATGATAGGATCGTTGGCGGTGCTCACTATGGAAGCGGTGATGCTTGTTGCGGTGGTGATGGTGTTACTACGTTGGTGCTCAACAACAATGCTTGCTATGGGTGCTTACTATTGACACATTGGCGATTGCTAGACCTTGGCGAGATATTGTGGTAGCTTATTTTTTCGAATCCGAAAGTTCCTTTCCTTAAATGTCTTGGCAAGTGTGGAAATGTCTCACTTATTTCATATTCACAGGCTACTTATTTCATCCCACCTTAACATCCTTTCACTTGATGTTGGAGATTCACTTCCCACGATTGTAGTCTACTTTTTGTTATTTTGAGGGATCATGTGTGACACTATACTTTCTACAATTGAAAAATTACCCAATTCATTTTGGGTTCCCATATTATTCAATTTCTCGCTTGCACGAATCATTTCCATTACCAAGATCTTCCTTGGTAGCACAGTTGTCACCTACCAACGTGAAGTTCTACTCTTATTCTAGCCATTGGATGAGCTAGAGTAAAACTTCTTACTCTTAGACACCTTTTTGATATATTTATTATGCATTTTATTTCTTTATTCGTGGTTTTGTCTTCTCCCCGTGGGAGTGAGTTCTCAAGTTCCTTAAGGAAGTATCCTTTCCCTCTTCTTGAAGGCATTTCAGTTCATCTCTTCCTTCTTCGCCCTTAATTAAACTACTATTAGGCTCTTCCCTTCTAATGAAAGTGTACATTTCAAAAGAAAAAAAAAAACTACTTATATGCTTTCCTTGGTGGTTGATAACTCAGTTCTTTTGGGATTTTTTGACTTTTTTTTTTGGTTGAAACGAGTACTTTTTAGAATTATAAACATCAGACTAGCAAGCATTGTTGCCCATATGTCGATACTGAGTGGTGTGATTGACAGGCAACAACTACTTTTCACGTTAAATGAAGTCAGCTACGCGGATTATTTCACTTTATTTAAATTTATTTTAAACCATTTCAAGATTTAACTTGGTTAACACCATGCTCATAACTTCCTTTCGGCACAAGTGGTATGCTTGAGAAATGATAAATATACACAATTCCCCCATTTTCTTTTCTCAATCGACTTACAGTATATAAAAGGGCAGTCTACGCATTTGGAATATCCGTCAAGGGAATAGGGTGTCCAATTATAGGTGACATTATTTTTTTTAATGAGTTAAGATTTGATTCTTAGTCTTCTGGATGAAAAACCATTTTCTCAACCACCAAATTATTTAAGTAGATGTAAAAGACATGAAATATTTATTTATGAAAATGGTGATTGGAAGTATCGGCTACTCCTAAAAATTACCTACTCCATGGTTCTGCCGATTGAACCGTTCAATTTATCCAATTTATCCTCTTTCCATCTTTAAACTCAAGGCTGTATACTATAGTTATAACTCCATAGAACCCATCATAAATCCCTGGTTCATGGGAAAGTTTTCTGCAATGGCCTCCGGAGGTGAAGAGTTCACCACAAGATGCAAGATTGGAACTTCAAAATACGATTTTGATTTTCTTTTTCAAAAAAAATAGGATTTTGATTTGAAGTACATCTACATGAGGTTTTTATCTTTGGTTTTAGGGCATTTTTAGATTGGGTGTCCCAAGGATTTGCGTGGTAGGAGTTAATATCAAGGGATGTGAGTCTCTTAGGTAAAGGGTCTTAATCATTTGGTGTTTAATATTGCAATTGGGTAATTGCTATAAGTTGTTTGGATAATGTATTGAAAGTTTAGGACGACGATTAACAGGAGTTATGATGTCGGCACATATATAATGTATTTAAAGTTTGGGACGACGATTAACAGATTCTGTATAAGACATTCGATATCATCCGTGCATCTATTTTTGCCACGTTTCACATATATCCTCCTAAAGTTGTTCCCTTTCACACTTATTATGCCTCCAATAGAAGCTCCTAAATTACCCATATGCAAGATGGGAAGCAATCATGATATTGGTGTTCATGTAAATTGATAAATAATCAAGATATTAAAAAATTAGTACAAAATGATAAGTTCATCAACTGTTTTAGAAATGACAAGAGCTTGGAGTCCATTTTTTTTTTAAGGAAAAGGGACTATGCCATTATTGGAACGAAATTGACATAACACTGAAGGACAAGAGGGGAAGACAAACTCGATGTCTCTCTCGGAGATGGGGGAAAGATAACGCCCCTTCAAGAGGGGGAAAGCCAAAACAAGATAATAGGAAACAAAAGGAATAAAACATAAAAAAAAGCATCCAATACATCAAAATCGATGCAAAAGAGCCTACACCACGTATTATATACGACAAAGTGTCGTCAACATCATCAATGAGTCATGCTAACAGGAGACAAGGGTCGGATTGCAACCAACTTACTACCTGATCGTGATGGGCTCGATTTCAACGTGGTCCCACCATCAAAAGAGGGCCACCCGTACCCTCGAAGATCTAAGCCGCTTTAGGAAAACCTGATGTACACTCACCGCTCCAACCACCATGAACATAGGGGACACACCACCACCATCACTTGTAACAGCACGAGGCAACGACAACCCCTACAAAGGAGCCCCATTCACCAACAGACAGAGCGAGTGATGGCCTACCAGCAGCGGCAACGTGACTCCAACAAGGAGGTTGCAAAACTCATCAAAAGCACAAGCGTAGCCACAACTAAGACCGAGAGGCCAAGGAGGGATTCCAAGGAGCATAGATCGAAGAAGATCCAATGACCACAGAAAGGGAAAGGGGAGAGGAAGTCGGACAAGGCCCCAGCTACGCATCTTAGGAGGGTGACTCACCAAGGCACCAAGCAAAAGGGGGAACGTTGCGGTTAGGTTTATAGTTGAGGTGATGGAAGGTCAAATTATGAGGCATTAATTTAAATATAATGATAAGAAATAGGAGAATATGCATTGATTGTGTTGGACCATTTTGGTCGAAACAGAGCAAATTTATCGTTGAAGCTAAATTTTAAGGGTGTTTACCGAAAGGGATCAACTTTGTAGGGCAGCGTGCATGCAAGTGTGTGTAGAAACACTCAAGCGTGTATCAGGAATATTGATGATTTGCAGAAACCAAAAAAACCAAGTTATTTGCGGGAGGTCGTCATTTCAATGGTTACTGACGAAAACCAAAAAAACTTGGAGACATAAAAGTTAGATTATACTTTTAGCCATTAGAGTAGAAGAACCTTGTTTTGTAACATATATACTAGGGGGAGACAAAAATAAAACAACGATTAACTCTCACAAAGATTCACATATTATTTCGTACGTCTTTCAATAAAAAATAAAATATCACTGATGATATTTTCAGAAGAGGAAGAGGATGGGAGGGGTTGAAGGAAGTCTAGGTGAGGCTGTGGTGAGTGGGTAAAATGGCTGAAAGAGGAAGTGGGATTCCTCGTCTGTGGACAGGACAATCTGTGCGTTGCGTGCTTCCCTTCTATTTCAAAAACTTTGTTTCTGTTTGGACATGGCGCGCAGCTAGGGCATAGGTCTTTTCACGAAATTTGGCAAGTACCACTAATTGTGCCTTACTCAAATGTGGGCTCAGGGGCCAGTAATTGAAAGGCAGACTGTTTCTGAAGCGAGGAAGTAATAAATTTATTGGTCGACAAATCCCATCAGGGAGATTTGGCAAAAGGATCCCAACCTTTATGGTTGGGCAGAATGTCGTCCACCTTATCAGATCAAGACTCCAACCCTGCCATTCTTCAACAAGAATATAAAAGAAACCACTCTTTTCCTCATACAGTATAGGGAGAAAGCTCGGCCATGGCTGCAAAGTTCGAATGAATTTCAAACCATTCCATATAAGAATCAAGTTAACTCGGAAGATGAACACCAAACAAACACAGGTCCAATCCCTACAAATGTAAGAAGGTTGAGAAACTGAGCAGCAAATGGAATCTGAGAATACCATGCATTCCGAAGGAACCACAAGTAAAAGAACTTATTCGGATGAGTTGTACATTTTCTTTTGTAATTCATGATATTTTTGGCTTTTCCTTCACTATTCATGACTGTGGGTATGTAGCAAAGTACGTTCTTTTTTTGGTGACATAGCAGTTGAAGAGCATGCCATAGCTTGGCTCAAGTATTCACATTTTTCAATCATCCCAACTTTTGGCATATAAGATGGGTTCCCATGCGAACTTCCTGAAAGCTCTCATTTGCCATCTTTCAAAAAGGAAAAGAGGTTCAGTAACCTTCTAAAAAAGGAGCTCAATGGAAATGATAACTTGAAAAATTACTCATAGGATACAAAAGAACCGTCAAGACACCATTTGCCTTAGGAAAAAAACACTGCCTAACAAGTAAAACAAACCTATTCTAGTCTAACACTAGAAGAGCGACACAGGAGAACTCCGTGCGAACAAAAATGTGCATAAATCAAGTTCATATGGAATTAAATAAGATTGGCAGCATACACTTCATTGTTCAGAGGGATCGGAAGCTTACAAAATTACAGTTTTCAAGCCCTGTTGCTCACAGCATAGGCAATCTTGATGGGTCTGCCATGTAGCTCCACCTGATTTTTGCTGATGGCATGCTCCAACGACTCGTCATCCTCAAAATCTACATGACCAAATCCTCGAAGCTGCCCAGTCTTCCTGTTTATGGCAAACCTTATGGATGCAATTTTGGAAGTGTCAAAAAGGTTTCGAAGGTCATCTTCTGTGACGTCAAAGGAGAGGTTGCCAATATATGCCGTGTAGCATCCTTCCACCTTCTCGGGCTCACTGCAGAATTCATGCTTCCTCTTTCTTTGAGGGTCTAATCTACACCGCTCCACTTTTACAAACCTGTTGCCCCTGGTATCAAAAAGAAAGGGCAGGTAGCATGATGACTCCATGAAATGCAACAAAGAAAACAAAAAATATTCAAAATGCCTACATCTTTGTCCCGTCAAGTTTGAGAGCTTCCATAGCAGTCTCTTTGGTCTGCTTGAGAAACATATGCAACGTTAACTAGTCTATAACTTTTACAGCATCACAAAATATTATATCAAGTAACCAGAAAGAAAATAGCAGGATCAGATGCAGATATAACCTGATAGCACCGCATCTCATTAGGCATGATATAAAAAAATCAGATAATGTCATAATCTCATGGTAGAACAGATTATTTCTGATAATAAAAGATTATTTGAATTTG
The DNA here is from genome assembly GCA_037157565.1 of Thalassia testudinum. Lineage (NCBI taxonomy): Eukaryota > Viridiplantae > Streptophyta > Magnoliopsida > Alismatales > Hydrocharitaceae > Thalassia > Thalassia testudinum. The sequence goes on from JAZHRO010000013.1 coordinate 23,258,481, forward strand.
ACAGGTAGGAAGGGGGGTTGAGGGACCTTAAAGACTTTTATGAATAATGGTAAAGGCTTCCAAAACCATATGTCATCTCCACCATGTAGGACATCCTCTTCTCAAAAAGACTATATAGGGTGCCCTCAAGGGCTAATTAACACCAAAATGGGAAAGAGAAAAGTAACGTAACAAAGATCATAACACCAAAAATTTCATCACATGGCACGAGAGAGATTAGGTTCCTGATGAAGACTAAAGCTGGATCCAATGGAGAAATTCTCTTATTCCAAAAAATAAATAGAGATTCTTCTTTCCTTCTTTGGGAAAAAGACAGGGTTAAAGAAGTCTAAAGGCTAGTTTTTTGACCATTCACAAATCAAAAGCATTGATGTCAAACATCACAACATCACAAGAAGCAAACAAAACACACAGAAGCTGAGGCCTCATACAGACACTTTAAGCATAATAAGTTCAACCTCAGCCCAAGAGAAGGTACGCTGACATTTGTTAACATTACCTTGAGAGGAAATGCAGAGTTAGTGCTGGAGTTAGGGAAGCATTATGATAAGGCAATTCTTCACGACTCTCACATCATACAGATCACAGGCTCCTATTTTTTTCCAGACATGATATTTAGATGGCAATTACTGAAATCAGATTTCCTCTACAGGGTAAATCCAGAATTCTTTTTAATGGTAGAAAGCAACCAGTAAAAGTTACTAACTAGTTATCCAGTCCCTTTATCTGTTCATGATTAGACAAACAGATCAAAGAGCTTCACTCCATATACACACCACAGCCCTTGCACTAATTCAAAGTAAGACAAGAATTTTCCACAACCAGAAAGGTCCACGAGCAAACATAGGGCCCCAAGTAGACAAACAAAAGGCTCCTTTAAGAAATTTACAAGATCCAGATGCCATCCTAGCAAAGCATGAATGGACACAATTCTTACAATCAGTAGCATACAGTTGAGGTCCCTCGCTCTGACCAATTGCAAAAGTTTTCTAGTGCATGTGCAGTACCGCATAACAGCAGCATAATCAGTTTGTTGAGGCAGATAGAACACAATAGAAAACAAGGGCAGCACGTTTAAGGATCTCTTCACTTTAGGACTGCAGTAGTGGTGATATACATTAATATCAATTTTTTTCTTTTGAGAGGATGAAAGAAGGGTCACTCATGACCATCCAAAATACTGTCTTCACGAGGACCCCCACATCTGCCTAAGCATGGATACATCAAACAGCATCCTTTCTACATAGGCTCATTCTTAAAACACAATATCACTATGCCACAACCACAACATTCAAAGGACTCAAAATGGAGAAGCCCACTCCTGCTTGGTATAAAAACAAATTGAACCTTGACCAACACTTCCAGTTGCAGAAGACTCCAAAAAGTTATCTCAGATGAATGGTCAATCCACCCAATCTAACGTCTAACTCAAACCTCTCTAGCCAAGGGCAAACAAAAATGGAAAGGTTACAATTCTCCGTCGTAGAACGGCAAAAGGAACATGCTGCATCCATCATTGGGTAGAATTTTTGCTTGTGATGCTTGGTCATAAACCTCTCTCTCCTAAGCAACCAAGGAAAAATCTCATTTTTAAAGACAACTTGGCTTTCCAAATGAGTTTGCCATCTCTCAGCACTTTGCTCATGTATAGGCTCCACATAATTGTGTAGAACATGATGGTAGTAATGTGATGGCAAAGAATTTGGTGCAAGGAGACAACGGGATTTTTCAAGGAGGGATGGAGAGAGCGAGCAAGAGAGTGAGCGAGAGAGAGGTGGAGAGAGAGCGAAGGCGGGAGCAAGAGGGTGTCAGAGGGCAAAGGGGAGACCTTTCGGAGGGAGGAGGGCGCTTGTGGTGTGGCTGGAGGTCTGCGATGGTCGGAGGTGGTGAGTCAGAGTCGGGTGGAGCAAGGCTCGACAAACCGTCGGAGGTCTGCGAGGAGTCAGGTGGGTGAGACCGAACGAGGCCGCTACTTCAAGTGCCTCGACGGCGATCACTGGATCAGAGACTGTCAAGAGCCGTGGTGGTGCTGGAGATGCGGAGGGCTGGGCCATCAGAGCGGTGGGTGCCGGGGGGGCGCTGTGGGCGTGAGGAAGAGGGGGCTGCCGTCGCCCTCGCCAAAGGTGTTGCCAGAGACGAAGGTGGAGGCCCCTTGGTCGTAGGGGGTTAGGGCCTTGAGGAGTCTTGTGGAAGGGAGTCTCGTAGGGGAGGTTGTGGAAGGGAGGGTTGCAAGAATGGCGCTGGATGGCTCGTTAGGAGAAGCAGCGAGAAGGGGAGGGGCAAGGGTGGTGCAAGTGGCGGAGGGGCTTTTCGTAGCATGAGGGCTCCTGATGGAGAAGCAAGAGGAATTGTTATTCACTATGTGCACTGCGGGGGGAGGGAGATGGCGCTGGAGGCGCCCGTTGCCGAATGATGGGGCTTTGCCGGAGCACCCACCCGAGCGACTGGTGATGGAGCTTGCCATCACCGGGATTCTGTGGTGGCTGCACTCAATCGAGGTGGTGGAGGTGATCGTAGCGCCGTTCGCGAAGGTCAGGAGCTGCAGAGCGCTCGGGCTGGCGGAGGGACTAATGACGGCGCTGGTTGAGCTGAAGGCCGGGGCGAAGCCGCTGAAGAAAATCCTACTGCGACTGGGAGGATCCTCCTGGGTGGTGGAATGCTTGGAGCAAGGACGGTGGTGTGTAGCCGCGACAGCTGGAGCTGTGAGGGCAGCAGTGGGGAAGGGGCAGCAATGGCCGGAGGCTGCGAAGTAGAGTCAAAGAGTCATTGACGTGGACGCGACCCTCGAGGGGTCTGCGAAATCTGCGCAGGGGAAGCCTAAGGGTAGCACCGCAGACGAGGTCTCTTCACCCGAGAGATCCGCAGAGGTCTCGCGGAGGACGACCGGGATCCACGGGATTCGAGGCACGTCGAAAGAGGAAAGGTCAGCAGTTTAGTCTGGGGAGGGTCGATCTAGAGGCAAAAGGGATGGACTTTTAAATCCTAGCACATGCGCAGCACGTGCTGGGGTGCGGAGCTGTGGAGAGGAAGTCGATCCGGATCTGGATCCTTCGCCAAGATCCAAAGCTGTGTTTCAGCCCACACAGCAGGGATCCGAACCCCAGGAGGTAGCCCAAATTGAAGAGCGACAAGAGCCCAGATCCAAAACTCCGATTCGAGAGCTCTCCTTCAAACCCGAATCTGGGAGGGCAGCTCGCAGATCATCGCTCGAGCCCAAGTCTGCAGCAGCGATTCGCGAGTAGCTTCAAGGTGAAGGCCCCTCTAGTTCCTTGCCGTGGCCCCTGGGATCGACGCAGGAGGTGGATGGTGCTGGACAGATGGTGTCCGGGAACCAGTCCTTGGCGATGCGAGGAGCGGGTGATGAGGAATGGCCCCTGCCAGGGGCAGCTCAACCGTTGGTGGTATTAGGGGAAGACGACTGTGGGCCTGCGATGGGGGAGATAAGGCAGCATCGAGGAGACAACTCGGAGGTCTCGGAGGTGTACTCGAGGCAGCAACCGAATGGGAACTTAAGGGATAACTAGGTGGAGATTGCCTTGACAGGGTGGACACCTTGGTTGGTGAGCAGGGTGCGCAGTGGTGGCCTCCATTATCTGAGGTGGTTGTTTCGGGGCAGGCAGAGACCAAGGGTGGTAGTGGACGGACGTGGACGAGATTCTCAGCACCCACAGACGAAAGAGGCATAAACGGTGACGACGAAGAGGTGCGGAAGACAGCGGAAGCTGGTAGCTTCAGGTAGGCCACACAAGACAGTACAACATCTGCTAGATGAACAGAGCAATCACCTGGATCGTGTGGGGCCTCAACAACCCCATGAGGAGGGCGGCTCTAGGGAGATACATTAGACAGTGGAGGGCGGATGTCGTGCTGCTGCAGGAGACTAAGATGGCTGACTGCGGAGCAGGGGTTTGGAGAGAGATTGGAGGGTCGTGGATGGAGGGGTTTCGAGCCCTAGCCGCGAGCGGTAGATCAGGAGGACAGATCATTGGTTGGAGAGAGGATGTCTTCGCCCTCAAGGACATCCGATGCGGAGAGCATATCATTTCGGTGTGCTTAGTCAAGAGGATTGGAGGAACCAGACAGAGGGTTACTGGGGTATATGATCCCACTGACACCCAGGCGAGAAGGGTAATGTGGGAGGAGCTTACGGCGACGGCGGAAAATTACGATGGAAGTCCTTGTTTACTGGGGGGACTTCAATGTAACATTGAAGGTGGAGGACAGGCCAGGTGGATGGGGGAGGCAAGACCTCGGGTCACCTTTTTGTCGATTTCGTTAAGGCTCATGGGCTTGTGGATTGGTCCCCCACGACTTGCATTTACACTTGGAGGAATAACAATGGCCAGATGTCCTGGATTGATAGGTTTCTTTCTAATGTGGAACTAGCTGAGGCTTTCCCGATGGCAGATGTTTGTGCGTTGGAGAGACCTTTTTCGGGCCACACTCCCCTAATGTGGCAACCGAATGAGGGGGTACGTTTCGGCACATACTTTAAGTTCGACAGGTCGTGGCTTCTGGAGGAGAGGTTCAGGGCCTTGGTGGAGGAGAGGTGGAAGGCGATGGAGGTGGAGGGCTCGACGGCCGTGTGTCTGGCGAAGAAACTCTTCATGTTGCGCGATTACCTAAAGCTTGTCAAAAAGGAGATCAGGGCATCAAAGAGGGGAAGGAAGGAGGCAGCACTAGCAGAGATCAGCAGAGTGGACAGGCAGGAGGACCAGGCTCCTATATCCTCGGAGGATAAGGAGCTCAGGGCGACGATGTTGAAGGTGATCCAAGAGGAGGACAGACGAACAGAGCTGGAATGGAAGGTGAAATCCAAACAGAAGTGACTGAGAGAAGGTGATTCCAACACCAAGTGGCCTCGGCCAGGAGGCGAAAGAATTGGATAGACCGGATGGTGATTGACGGGGACTTTCTCCAGTAGGGAGGAGGTGGGGCAGGCGACGGCAAAGTTCTTCAGAGAGTTCACTGGGAAGTGGGCCAGGGGAGGATGGAGGTGGATGTGCAGCATATTTCGAAGTCTCAGGCGGAGGGTCTCACGGTGGGCTTCTCAGAGGAGGTGAGGGTGGCGGTGTGGGGCCTCAATGCGGAAGAGTGCCTTGGCCCAGACGGCTTCCCTATCTTCTTTTTCAGAGTTCTGGCTCTTAGTGGGTGCAGATGTGATGCAGGTGTTGGAGGAGTTTGCGTCGGGCAACAGAGGCTTTGATAGATGGAATAAATACTACTTGTTCCTGCTGCCTAAGAAGGGGTGGAAGGCATCCAGGATTTTAGGCTGATTGCCCTGTCCAACGCAGTTTACCTTATTGTGGCCAAAGTTTTGGCGAACAGACTGAGGGGCGTCCTGGGGGATCTGGTCTCACCGGTCCAGACGACCTTTGTTCTAGTGAGGGGCATTTTGGACAGATTTGTGATTGCAATGGAGGCGTTGGCGGCATGGAGAAGGGAGAAGAAGCATGCCTTCTTATGGAAAGTGGACTTCTCCAAGGCATACGACTCGATTCAATGGGACTTTTTGTGGATGTCCTTGCAGAGGAGGGGTTTCCCCTCGATCTGGATTGATTGGATGAAGCAGTGTGTGACGACAACATCCTTTTCAATCCTTATCAACGGGAACCCGGCGGGAGGTTGGGTCCAGTCTAGAAGAGGGGTCAAGCAGGGGTGCCCTCTTGCGCCCATGCTTTTTGTTCTTATAGCAAATGCACTGGCGCGGGCAGCACACAGGGCTTACAGCAGGGGACTGTTTAGGGGCTTTGACCTTGGTGGAGGAAGGGAGGTGGTGGTCTTACAGTATGCTAATGGTATGCTATTCCTAGTCGAAGGAACAAGACTGGAGGCAAGGAGACTGAAGATCCTACTTGAGCTCTTTGGAGAGGCGTCAGGGCTGCGGATTAGCTACCAGAAGTCGAGGTTTATTCCGGTTAATCTACCAGCTATGGACACGAAGAGGGTAGGTGCTGCTCTGGAGACAGAGAGGGGCTCATTGCCGTTGGTGTACCTGGGCCTTCCCCTGTCGGACCGTCGATTGAGACTGCAGGACTAGCTCTCGTTGCTGGAAAGGATGGAAGGTTGGCTGGGTGGTCCTCCAGGCTCCTGTCTGGAGGTGGGTGGTTGACCTTGGTGAAGGCGGTGCTAGCCTCCATGCCGTCTTACTTTTTGTCAGTCTTCCGTCTGCCATGCCAGGTTGAGAAGAAGGTTTCGGGACTAATGAGAGACTTCTTCTGGTCCACCACAGGGGCCACGGGTAGGGGGCGAGGCCGGTAGCGTGGAAGGTGCGTTAGTCGACACAGGAGGGGGGCCTTGGAGTCAGGGAGGTGGACAGAATGAACATCAGCCTCCTCACAAAATGGATTGCGAAGCTGGTGGGTCAGGAATAGGGGTTGTTAGGGGCGATTATGCGGCGTTGCTACAGAGATTTCCTATCGTGGGGACCTCTGTGCTCCCCCCCAGGGTGTCTCCCTTCCTAAGGGGCCTGGCGACTGTGGTTGGGAGGGTACGGGGTTTTTTTGACCCAGTGCTTGGTGCGGGAGACTCCTTTCGCTTCTGGCTGGACGACTGGAATGGGGTTGGATCTACTCTAGGGGAGATGTTTCCTTGCCTCATGAGCAGTGTGTTGGATTCTTTGATGAAGGTCGGAGAGTGCTGAGACGGATCTTGGTGTCCTGTCTTCCGGGGGGGGACTCTCCGACCAGAGGTGTGATGAGTTCCAGCGACTGCTGCAGGAGTTGGTGGGTTGGGCGCCGAGTGATGGCTTTGACTGTTTTCATTGGAAGGTGACTTCTCAATGGCGAAGGTTTATCGCAGGCTGGGGATGGGAGGGGCGGATGTAGATGTTGATCTCATGCGGGATTGTAGACTGATATGGGCGATGAAGTGCCCATTGAAGGTAAAGATTTTTGCCTGGTTGGTGAGAAGAGGACGGATCATGACAAAGCAGTGGAGAGCGAGATGGGCTGGCACCGGTGACTTGGCATGCCCTGTGTGCGGAGGGGCGGTTGAGGATGTGCAGCATCTTTTGCTCCAGTGCCCGTTTATGAAGTAGATTTGGCAAAAGATGGAGATAGGATGGATCTCCCACCAGGACATGCACAGTTTCTGGTCTTCCTTTCGCAGGGAAAATGTGGGGAGCAGTGCTTTCACCATTTCGCTCCAAGCATGATTGAGCCAAGATCCTGGCTATTTTATGGGGGGTGTGGCTAGGGAGAAGCGGGGTGGTATTTAGGGGGGAGAGACCTTATGTGGAGAACTTTGTATTCATTATTTTCTCCTAGAGTGAGGCATGGAGGTCCATCTTGTAACTCATGATGTAATTGTTTTGGATGGAATGTATGATTGTAGGTGATTATCTTTCGAATAATCACCATTCGCTTTTTCAAAAAAAATAATTGTGTAGAACATGGCAAGTTGCCCTCACAGAATTTCTCATGCTCTAGCTCCCATCTTCTAACTGAACCATCTTCTGGTCTTCATCCCCTTGAATCCCCCTATAGCCTCAAGAAGTCCTCAAGGGATTAGTCAGAACATTGGAGAAAAGTTTTGTTATACAACTTCCTGATTCCTAATATGAGGCCATTAGGACCTCCAAGTCAGGCATTGACAGGCCGAAAAAAGCGACATAACATTAAGCATCAAATCCATTACATCCCTAAAAGTAAATGCCCCCAACATTGGAATCATCTTCCTTTCCAATTCAACCTCCTCACTTAACAGGCGAACAAGACCATCCATGACTAATGATCCCCTTCCCCCATAACCCTAGCCACTCACCTTGTTAATAAAATATGATTCATAGTTCTTATATTCAAAACTCTCACATGTTAGAATTGTATGCCCTTTGTGAGCCAACCTAAACAGAATAGCTTGATTGGTAATTCATATTTAAATGTCAGATCACGTGAAAACACTAATGTGATTAGAGTACCTTAATATAAGTAGGAGAATGTATCATAGCCATGTTGGATATACCAATGATAGGTATTGAAGATCCAAACGGTTTGAATTGAGGATTTCGATAAGTCATCAAGAATCATCATGATATCCAACAATTGTCTCTGATCTGAAAAAAGATAGCAATCTTCTTGAGAAATTATTGCCTGACAAATGCCCTTAATGCACATCCCCTACATAAAAGTGGAGATTCAATGCTATCATACAAGCTGGGTTAAGGGATTAACTTGACGAGATAGAGATGCAAAAGTCCTCTTATCATTGTTATAGAGAAGGTGTATCCTTTGACTTAAGATAGGTATATGTCTCTGTACTTAAATATACACATTCGATGGACTGAGAGTCGATGCACCCACCTTGATGGTGGGATTAGAAAGCTGATGTGTATAAGAGAGCACAGGACGCACATAATCTCTCGAAGAGACCACACAGATCTATTATTGTAAGTGTACATAGTGGATCAGAAGACACAAGCTCGCTCTACGTATATTGGGATGTACGAAATTCCATGCATAGTCATATGGGTCCTAATCAAGCCCATACATGAAAGAAAAGAAGGAAATCTTTTGAAAAGGAACTAGTCTTCATTCCTGTCCCAATAATACAAGGAAAACATGAATATATGTAACCCATGGTAGGAAGGACAGTGAATTGGGGAATTAATCTTCGAGATTATATATGTCTTCCAGTGTGAAAGATTCATAAGTATTTAAAATACCAAAGGGATGCATAGTGACATAAATCGTAAATCCTAAAGCTTCATTATTAGCATGAAAAAATCAATAATGATTTTGATGGATTCCTGATTATAGAGAAATCAAATATTATTTAAGGATTTAAATAGTATTTAATTTAACACTTAATTGAGCCAAATATGTTTGGTCTTGATCAAAGTGATTTGGATTAAAATTAAATGTGTTTATGTAGTAAAACCCAAATTCGCTCAATTAGTCAAGGACCAATTATGCAAAAATCAACCACGATTTAATCTTAACCATTGGATTTGATCCAATGGTCCCTATCATATTAGGAATACAAGGATTCCATATATATCTCCCAAGGCAAGGCTAAGAAACCCTAACCATTCCTCTATTGTTTACAATTACATCCTTTAGCATCGGGAAGAAGAATAGCCATTACGATCTTCTTCCTTCTTAATTTTGGACATCCAAGCTTTAGATTAGAGGTCCTAGACTTTAATCAGAAGTCCAACCATTGTTCTGGACATTCAGAATCTCTTCATCATCGGCATCCTCCAACTTCACCAAACTTCCAAAAAGTCGTCTGGGCATTCAACAAGTTGATTGGGTGACCAGATCGTATTGGTCATGAGTTTTAGACTCACATGGCCAATTATATAGGAGATTTAAGGCGAGGGTCACCTTGGGATTCACGAAAGGTTCACATTGCATGCGAGATTGGGTGTTATCGACATCAAGAGCTTCATCCACCTATCGAGAAGTACAGAGTCTTACCACGTCGAGACTTATAGTAGGAGCAAACATAACACGTAAGGTGCTATACTACGCCACAAAAAATGCAAATTTGGATTCACCTTACCTGAACTCAACTCGACCCAACCCGATTAGAGTGGGTATAACCTGACCCATTTAGTTTTTAAATGGATATGGGTTTTGATTTAGAAACCCAAACGGGTATGGGTTTGGGTTTAGGAGTTCATCCATTTACCCAACTTGTTTACCCGACTCATTTACCCAATCCATTTACCCAACATATTTATTCGTATATTTTTCTAAATACTTTGTATCATACCCTTATTTTATAAGTATATATTATAATGGAAAATTAATACTTTTGTTTGGTATGAACTCATGATTATCTATTGATACATGATCAATGCAAGCAATCTTCTTAAGCTCTTATAATAAAAATTATCTTTTGTGCTAAATATAGCTCATATACGAAGATAAATCTTTCAATCCACCATAGATAATTGGGTACCCAATAGGCAAATGGACACCCAATGGATATGTGGGTATGGATATAGGTATGGGTATGAGTTTAGATTTACAAAAATGATGGGAAATGGATAGGGTATGGGTAAAGAATTTATAAATTGATATGGGTATGGATATTGTTAAATCTGACCCATATCTAACCCGTTTACACATCCCTATACACCACCTTAAGAGGTATTTCTCAATACTCGTGGAGACCCCGGATATAAAAAGAAATTAGTTCTTCCCATGTGCTTCCAATTTAGATCATTTATTCGATTCTTATTATTTAATTTTCCATACATCAACTGATTATCAAATCAAATTTTTTAAACAATCGTGATTTCATGCTTCCGCGATGCCACAAGACAAATCGTTCGTTCCCAACATCCAAAACCTCCTCAGAAAATAGGGTATAGACATCCCTCTAATTAACCATGTGTGCTTCATGTGATTTTTTTTGAAAAGCAAAAGAGCGGTTATCCGCGTGATAACCACCCAAATTCATTTTATTACACGGAAATCCAAAGTTACATCATAGATTACATTGCAGATTCCCAAAATACCACCTAGGAAGAAATGGAGGAAACAAAATTCTCCACATAGGGTCTCTCCCCTCTAAACAGCACCCCATTCCTCTCCAGCTAGACATCCCATAACACCGCCAAAACCTTGACTCTATCCTTCTTGGATCTCAAGATGATATCTCTATCAAGGGTGTTTCCTCTACGGAATGAAGACCAGAAGCTAACCATGTCTCGAGGGGCGATCCAATCGATCCCCATCCTCTGCTAGACTTGCATCAGAAAAGAGCACTGGAAAAAGAGGTGCTAGATGTCTTCGTTTACCCCTTCATAAAGAGGACATCTCACATCATCTGTTTGGACCCACCTTACCCTCCACATCTTTGTCATGATTCTCCTCCCCCTCTTCATCAGCCAAGCAAAAATCTTCACTTTCAGCAGGCACTCCATTGACCAAAGCAATTTACAATCTCTCAAGAAGTCGATATCCGAGTTTAGTGAGATATTTCCCAATATGCAGAATGCCTTCGCCACAGAGAACTCCCCCTCTTCCCAAAAGTACGTGTCACCTCCCTCCTATGGCGTCCAAGCCTCCAGCTCCTAGAACAACTGTTGGAACTCCACGCACCTCTAGTCCGAGAGGCCCCCCTAAAGGTCGGGCACCATGCTTCGTCCCAACAGCTCCCCACTATAACTACCGAGTCCATAGCTCTCCTAAATAGGTGGGGGAACCTGCCACCTAGAGTAGATCCAATCCCCTGCCAGAAACGAAAGGCATCCCCCTCCCCCAGGATAGGAGAAATGGACTGCACCTTTGGGGCCACCGTCACTAAGCCTTTGAAGAAATGAGAAGCCCTAGGAGGGGGGGTCTCCAATGGCCTCCACGAAAGTAAGGATCCATAGCACTATCGCACGACATCCCCAAGAAGACCTTGTTCCCGCCCCACCAGTTTGGTAATCCACTTCGTGAGGAGGCTCAAGTTCACCTTGTCCACCTCCCTAACCCCTATCCCCCCCTCTTGCACCGGCCTACAGACCTCCTTGCAGGCCAACAACCCCATCCCATTTCCTATCGAACCCACATTAGACTAGAAGAAGTCCCTCATTAGCCCCGAAATCTTCTTCTCAATCTGGCGCAGTATCTTGAACATCGAGAGGAAGTATGCTGGTACAGACGACAACACTACCTTCACCAATGTCAACCTCCCTCCCCTCAACAACAGCATGAAAGACCACCTCGCCAACCTCCTCTCCATCCTCTCCAACAGAGGTATCTAATCTTGCATTCTGAGACAATGATCAGATAAGGGCAACCCCAAGTGCATTAGTGGCAATGCACCCACACCTGTCCCAAGAGCACCACCAACCGCCTCTACCTCCTCAGTCGATAGGTTCATCGGGACAAAACTCAATTTCTGATAGTTTATCCACAACCCCGAGGACTCGCCAAAAAGCTCCAACAGGATTCTCATCCTTCTAGTCTCCAAGGCAAACCCCTCCACCAGAAACATGTCATCCGCATACTGCAGTACCGGGACCTCCCTGCCCTCACCAACCACAAAACCCCTGAGCAAGCCCCTAGTACAAGCCCTATGAGTCGCCCTCACAAAGGCATCCACCGTAAGCACAAACAACATAGGAGCAAGAGGGCAACCCTGTCTGACGCTCCTAGGCTGCACCCAACTTCCCGCTAGGTTCCCATTAACCAGGATCGAAAAAGATGTCGTCACACATCTCTTCACCTAATCAATCCAGGTCCTAAGGAAGCCCCTTCTCACCAGGGAGGCCTAAAGAAACTCCCACTGTACAAAGTCATTCGCCTTACTAAAATTAACCTTCCACAAAATTTCTTTCCTCTTCTCCTTCCTCCAAGCAGCCAACGCCTCTATGGCAACAACAAAACCATCTAGGATTCCTCCCCCCAGAACGAAAGCTGTCTGAACGAGCGAGATCAGATCTCTTAGAAGACCACGGAGTCGGTTGGCCAAGACCTTCGCGACAATAAGGTACACAACATTCGATAAGGCGATCAGTCAGGAGTCTTGGATTGCCTCCGCACCCTCCTTCTTAGGCAACAAGAACAAGTAGTACCTATTCAGCTTATTAAACCCCCAAATCCCAGTCGCAAACTCCTCCATCATCTGCATCACATCGCCACTACCAGAGGCTAGAATTCCTTGAAAAAGAAAATAGGGAATCCATCCAGACTAAGGCACCCCTCCGCATTAAGGCCTCACACCGCCTCCCTCACCTCATCCTCAGTGAAAATTGCCGTGAGGCCCACCGCCTGATCCTCAGTAACACTTTGCACATCCTCCCCCTTCCACCTCCAGCACCCCTTACTGCGCCTCCCTGTGAACTCCCTGAAGTAGTCTGCCATCACCCGTCCAACCTCCTCCCTGCCTGAGAAAGCATCCCCATGTACCAACAACTTCTCAATCTAGTTCCTCCTCCTGGCTGAGGCCACTTGGTGAAAGAATCTGGTATTGAAGTTGCCCTTTCTCAACCATCCCTGCCTCGATCTCGTCTTCCACTCCACCTCCGTGTTCCTATCATCCACCTGCACCACTCACGTCATCCTCACCCTGTGCTCTCTATCTTCTACCGAGATAGAGTCCTGATCCTCCTACCTGTCGATCCTAGAAATCACTGCCAAAGCCTCACCCTTCCTGCAGCACCTAGATGCCTTGAGTTCCCTCCTATAAACCCTCAAGTGGTCCTGCAAACCGATTAGCTTCTTTGCCAATCGAATCGTAGTTGATCCCTCCACCTCCATAGAGTTCCACTTCTCCACCATGCTCTTGAATCCCTCCTCCATCAGCCAGGATCTGTCAAATTTGAAGTATATGCCAAAATAGATCCCCTCGTTGGATCTCCATATAAGAGGTGTATGGTCTGAAAAGGGCCTCTCCAAAGGAGAGACATCCGCCAAAGGGAATGCCTCCGCCATCTCCACATTCGACAGGAACCTATCTATCCTGGACTTCTAACCATTGGTGTTCCTCTAAGTATATGCGCAGGTCGTCGGGCTCAAATCTATGAGGCCATGCAGGGCCATAAACTTCACAAAATGTTCTAACCTGAGGTCTTACCTCCCCCATCCACTAGGCCTATCATCAATCTGCAAAGTGATGTTAAAGTCTCCAAGCAGCCATGGTATTACATGGCACTCCATCGCCACAAACGCCAACTCCTCCCACATAACCCCCTTACCTGGGCATCTGATGGACCGTAGACCCCTGTGACGACCATTCTGGCCCCTCCTACTTGCCTCACCAACCTTGCAGAGATGACGTGAGCTCCTCTGAAGTAGTCTTCCAAGGTGAAGACATCTTCGCACCACCCCAACAACTATCCTCCCGCACGACCAGCCACGTCTAGAGCTCAAAACCCTTCCATGCACGAACCCCCGATCTCCCACCACAACCTCATATCACATGCAGACAGCTTCGTCTCCTACAGCAGCACCATGTCTGCCCCCCACTGGCGAATGTAGTTTCCCAGTGCCACTCTCCTCAATGAGTTGTTGAGACCCCTGACATTCCAAGAAAGGATATCATTCATTAAGAATCGTTGGTGGCCTCCTCTGCAGTCACATGAAAGCCTCCCGCTTCCGCAGTCCGAAGCACCTCCTCGTCATTCTGATCCAACACAGAGGATGTCTAGTGTGGAGGCTGCGGTTACCTTCCATAGTCATCAACCACCACCTGGGATCCCTAACCAATCCTTCGAAAGCTCCACTTCTGATTATATCAAAGGTCGTCGCCCCGACCCCTATTCACCACACGCGGTCACCACCCTGTGAGGGTGACCTCCACCTGCTCACCGGATCGACCAGCCCTACCAAATGTTGTAGCGATGTCTTCCAGTCGCCGCTGCAGAGAACCCCCCTCAACTAGGGCCTCCAGGGAGTCTGCATCTGGTCGCGAACGACCAGTCACCGCCCCATTAGCCATCGGGGCTAAATCGGTTGCCACCCCTCCTCTAATCGAGCCTGGGTCTGCCTCCACCATCGCCGACTAGTCGTCATCCCCCTTATAAGAGCATGTCGCGAGGTCACCCCCGCAAGCCGTGTTGGAACAAGACGATTCTCGCAACACCTCAACTAGAAAAGAGGGACCTTCGAAAGGCAGGTCTTGAGTAGCGGTTGCTTCATGTAATTTTTCCTAACTCCTTCCCAAAAATCTCATTATTAGCCTCCCCCAAACGATCTTCCACTTTCATCGGTAAAGAAATTGCCAACATAAAAAAAACAGGGATGGCTAAAAGAGCAGACCTAAGTAGAACAAGTCATCTGCCCCAAGAAAAAAGTCTTGCTCTTTAGCCTTACATTCATCTTCTCATTCTACTAATTACAACGCCCCAATCAATTGCCTTCAGAGGAATGGCAGAAAGTGAAAGACGAAGATAGGCAACTTTCACCGAGTTGACAAGTATAGCAACACAATTCTTTGCTTCAACATAACCTACATGAATGCAACAAAAGATGATTTCTCATTTTGTATTGAAGCCCTAAGAAGTCCTCAAAGAGCTTTAACAAGCTTGTTGAATTTCCTACTACCTTTGTGGACCCCTCGATGAAAAACACAATATCATATATATTGGAGATAATGAGATCTCGTCAAATGTGGCAAGAAATCCTCTTGGCACCTTTTTTAGTAGTTGGCTTGTAGGGCAAATAATTAAGTTGCCTAGTTGTTAAGATGATTCCTAATATTTTGTAAGTTATATTAGGAATAGGAATATGATTACTTGTTTCCTAGTTTGTTATGGAATTGGTTCTCTATATAAGAAAACTAATACCACATTGTTATTTGAGTTCTCTCCATTAATAAAAATCAATGTTGTCAAAGGCTAAAGCACCGAAAGGCAAGGGGGGTCCAAAATGGCCAAGATGCATCAATATATATAATATACATGATACATAAATGCTTAAACAACCACGCGCAATACAAATACATGTGTATCGATACATATGGTAGGCCTGTGTATACAGCTTTGTATTTTTATATATACACATATGTAAATGTACACATCATATTTATATGCTATACTTATGCACATGTGTGTATATGTACATATATATTTATACAAGTTAACATGTACATACATGTACACACAAACATACAAAATATATGTGTATATTTGTATGTATATATATATATATATATATATATATATATATATATATATGCATCTATTATACATATACATCTATTTAAGCACATGTATATGTATATATCTATGCATATATGCTTACACACACATGTGTGTGCGATTAACTAAGAGAGAACAGTCAATAATTAGATTAAAAAAAATTAAAACCCTTAAAAGTATTTTAAAAAATGAAAAACCAACAAACTTGGTTCAAAACTTCAAGCGCTCACACGAGACACCTAGCACCTTGGCCAAGGCGCTCGCTAGGTAACACCTCAAGCAAATCAGGAGAGGCGCTAAGGCCTCGCCTCTCTTGAACCTGACACCTAAGCGTGCCTAGGCAAACACCTTAAGCAAGGTTCAAAATGCCGATTTCGACGCCATGCCGATGAAATTCTAAGTGTGCATTTCATGGGCATGCAAAGGGCACGTCGTGGAAATAATCATTTTTCAATGGGCATGTTGTAGAAATGTCGAGGGCATGCCAATGCATACCGACAAAAATCATAGAAGTAGTCAAAATGATATCAATTTCAAGAAAATCAAATACTCATTATGCAACAATAAGAGTTTCATCATGACCAGACCATGTTAAAGTTCAATAATGAAATATCAAATATTCTTACTATGTTAAGAATTCGATTGAAACCTGTGTGCGTGTGTGTGCGCGTGTGTCTGTGTGTCCTTGGCACAGGTAGCAGCGCACCGTGGCAGGCATGCCCGAGCGTAGGCATCAGCATGCCACTGGCATACCTGCATGTCGACAACCATTTGATGTCAGCATGACCCCTCCCCAAAAATGGTCATGCCGTCGGCATTTAAAACATTGACCTTAAAAGCACTAATAAAAATATAGAGTTCTCCACTGTATGTACTCTCTCTCTATCTCAACGTGTGCATGATCTCTCCATTATCATGCTCTCTATTCTTTGACAATATACATATTGATGGACACAATCTTTTGAAAAAGTTATTGGAGGATGGGAACAAGCATAACACCTCTGTCGTAGGGCATAAAACCCTAAAAATGCCCCAACACACAAACCTGGAATAAGCAATGAGCAAGAATGTCTATTGTTGCTGAGACAAACAACAAAGGTGAAAAAGGGCAACCATGTTGATCTCCCCATTGGACCTATATCCCATCCCACTTTATCCTTCAATTAACCAACACGAAGGAGTTGGTAGTGATGTGTCTCTTCATCTATGCAATCCACCTATAGGAAGAAAAAACTCTATTCTGAAGTGCAAACCAAAGAAAGTCCCAACTCAATGAACCATACATCTTCGAAAAATCAACCTCCAATGGAAAGCCCTAGTATCCTGACAAGGTCAATGAGAGACAATCTTCATTTCCACCATTACACTATCCGAATGAACATTCTGCACTATGCATACCAACCCATCCATCACATGCCTTAGCCTATTTGACAAGACCTTTGCAATAATGAGATAAAGGTGAATGTTCGTATACAAGTACTGCTCCAGATCCAGATGCCTAGTGGCTGCACACTAATTTCATGCCACAAATAAGGCTTGTCCAGTCCAGGAACTATGGAAAGCCTTGAAAAAGAAACATGCTGCAGGGAAGTACTCCAGTCCAATGTTACTAGTTTAAATTAAAAATCAAATGTGAAATCCTTTTCTGCCTATTTATGATGCAGAGTCTTTATTAATGATGAGACATTAGTGAAGCCAGAGTAGACTAAAACGTGAGCCTAGACTAATGGATTACCTACATAGTTTTCAGATGTAGGTTAGTAGTAAGTCAAGGAAGTATAAGGGGAAAAAAACAAAAAAAAAGTAAAAAAAACCAAACCAAAGCAAAAAGATGGGGGAAACAATAACAATGCACAATCAATAGAGAGGGAACAAAATAGAGATCCATTACAAAGATACGAAAAAGAAAGGCCAGGCGCTAATTTCATTTCAAATTCATCGCTACATAAGTAAAACCAAGTATTTAATTTAAGATAAAAGCATAAAAGAAAATAAAATCAAATAAGGAATCCCCTTGAGTTCCCTAGAGAAAGGTGGTAGCCCTGGAAAACCCTTGGGTTTTCACAGACATCTCAATTGCCACTCCTTGCTGCAAGGTTATATACTGGGCTATGATCCTTTTATCACATCAACAGTACCTTCATCAACGATCAGAAGTTTTCTCATTGTCCTTCTCTTCAGCGACCAACTCAAAAAATACGGAAGAAAAATTTCCACCATGGGCCATGGTCAATTCAACACAGGTTCACTCTCTCCTCTGTTTTATTCTCCCTCCAGCTTTCTTCATGAACCTCTGACGTCAAAACCTCCGTTATTTTCTTTCCCATTTTTCTACAGCTTCATTGCCTTCATATTTCTTCACCCCAATGCTACCAAGGGCAAGACACCCTCAAAGGCACTGGGGGCACCAAACATCTGAGACACTTGACATTCACCCAAGAAAAGAAAGACCCTCATATATACAAGAACTAGTCAGTTGGCCCACGCTTCGCAGCCAGAAAGTCACCAATAAATCATTAGATTAAGTAGAATTATATTGAGTTAATTGAGATTTGTTTGAAAAATACAAACACACCAACATAATATTCCTATTAAAATCTATTCACTATATCACATCAACCCATTTACACATATATCATAATATCAAAAAATCATCTACTAACATCATATCACCATATCAATCAATTTTATCCCCCTGCTTATCTCATCCTCCCAAACAAATATCCTTCTCAATTTATCCATATTTTATTCTATTCCAAGATTATTCCACTACGAAACGTAGCCTTAAGACCTTATAAACTTTTACATTGCATGGTGGTGCTCTTATCCATCATGTCAAGACCTTTATAGTTTCACCTTATCAATGTTACAGACACATTCAAATAACTGATGTTAAAATAATTATTCCGTTGTGGCTATCCTTGAAAATAACTAACGACGACGATTTAGATGACTTATGGGTAGCATGTAGGAAAGCGGTACGTGCAAAACAAAAAAAAAAGAAAATTGTATGAAGGAGGGAATCGGGAGAAGATAGGAAGAGAGTGTCAGAGAGGAGGGATGGGCGAGGGGTGAGGCCACGCGTCAAATAGAGCGTCGAACCCTGTTTTAGCATATAAGTAAAGATAAACACCATATATACATATATAATACATATCAAAAGAAAGTCAAATCACAATATTCCAATGCCCCTTTCGAAGAAAAAAAATATTCCAATGCTTCTTGTGAGAAGGGAAATACCAATTCAATTCCACACCTGCCATCTAAACTAAAATTGACACTTATTTTGAAATGAAGCACCTCTTACGTTGGGCAACCCTTCCAAAAAGGGAACAAGAAATCCTCTCCCAAATGGCATAGATCATCTTGGAGATCTTTCGAGGTGCCTGTAAAAGAAAAAATTGAAAGGAGCCTGAAAATTGATAAATGAATGACCAGAATGATAGCACCAACTTCCTGAGCATAAAGTGGCCTCCCTTAGAGAGCACCCTCCTCCTCCACCCAACTAGTCTACACTCCAAAATTTCCATCAATGGCATCCAATCCCCAACTGACATTTACTTTCCCTTTAGGGGCAGGCCTAAGGATATAAAAGGCATCATTCCTTTATCAGTTTGAAGGAAATGAGAGCATTCCTCACCCTCATCCAACATGTTAGAGGGCACAAAGATGAACTTGCCATGGTTGACACTCAAGCCCAACACCACCAAAATCCTGACCATCATCACCAGGTGTTCCACCTATTGTTCACATACTGTGAAAGAGATGTAATCAAGATAATTTCATCATCCACTGAAAAACCCAAGTAGAATCCACCATCACATGCCTTGAAGGCCACCAATGGCAGCATATATGCAGCAGTAATAAACAACAATGAGGCCAGCAGGCAGCCCTGTTCAACACAGCTCTACAGTTGTATCTAACCCCCACTTCCGGTTACCATTTACAAGGATAGAAAAAGATGTGATGGTGATACATCTATTTATCCAAGTGATCCATATGTTTAAAAAATGCCTACGGCACACTACTTGCCAGAGATACAACCAAGTAAACAAATCGTACACTTTCGAGAAATCCATTTTCCATAAGAAGTTCTTTTTGTTACTTGTACACTAGGCTGCCACCATCTTATCTAACAAGATAAAAGACCCTTATCTGGCCAATAAAGCGAGGTAGCACAGGTCTCAGCCTATTTGTAGGCACCTTTACCACAATAAGGTACACTACATTGAATAGAGGCAATGGAACAATAGTCATCAATCCTCTCTCACAAGCTTCTTTGGTAGCAAGAAAAATGTCTAACTTTAAACAAAATAAAATATCCAAACAAAATCCAATTCTACTTAAATCATAGAAACAACCAATAAATTAAGAAAATGGGCATGTCTAAAACAAACTAAAATAAAGTCTTAAATATCTCTAGATTTAAGCAAAATAAGAACACCCAACCTCTATATATGCCTCTCTTGTTTTAGGTGCATGTTCAAATCACCGAATGCCTCCATACAGACACTCACTAGGTGCCACCTCAAAAACAAGTGAGGCAAGGTTTGCACGAGTGCAAGGCTTCACCTTGCATAGAATTGAAACCTAGGCATGACTAAGTTCACACTCCAACAACATTGCTTCTATCCCTCGCACCCTTTAGCCTTCCCCCTCTCCTTCCCACTTAAACCTATCGTCACCTATCTCCACCTCCTTTACTAATGGCATGGGTTTCATCATCTCCTACACAACATTGCCATGATGCACTAAACTATTGATAAGTGTTGCAATTGAAGATTTAAGGTGAGTATTAGCAATCAAAAGATTTGAGCCCACGCAGTCATTCAACATAAATCGGTTGACTTTCAACAACCCATCAATATTAAGCTATTCATTGCAGTTAAAACCGATGACGTAACTTCTAAGTATATAGTTTCTATGTTTTCCACATGCATCATGGCCGACTCTAGGCTAATATCGTGTTTGTTTTCCTGTCCATGTGTGGGGCCTACTTGTCTGTCCTTCATTATGAGCAAGGCTAAGTTGTGGCTTTTGTTCTCAATATTCCCTCCTACGTTCCTCATTTACACACCTCTTCTAGGACTTTTGAAAGTGTTTCAGTTGTGAGTACACTTAACCCAATCTCCTATAATGTGTTGGACCCAAGGTTTTAAAAAACACAAGGCGGTATCGAAACGATTTGCCTTCATCGAGGTGAGGCGTATGCCTCAAGGCGGTCGAGGCGTAAGCCTCAGGATTTACATTAAAAACATAGAAAAATGATATGATATATACTTGTTAAGTGTTAATAAAGAAATAATAATGTAAATAACATGCTTTCATAACATTTTTTCTCTATCACAACATTGACAGAGCGAAACTAAATGAGAGATAACATTTAAATAAAAAGATAAGCATCCATATAATATAGAAAATTAGAAACTATAACAAAAGCATAACAATTGGACCACAAGATTCAATTAAAAAATATAACATGGTAGGTTAATAACCTATAAAGAAATGAACCTAAAAGACCTAACATAAACATAACTACAAACATGTAAATGATGTAATGTAATATAATCTACAAGAGATTAGTAATCAAATAAACAACCTAAATGACCTAAATTTGAGAAATAAATAAAACTAACAAATTCAATTGACCTAAATAACAAAACTCATCAACAATCAAACTTAAAAAATAACTAAATCCTTTTGAATACACTTAAAACACCAACAAAAGCTACCTAAATAACCACAAATCAATGAAATGAAACTGATTTGGGGCCCTACGTATCGCATCGCCCTACCTATGCGAGACTGTCGATCACTTGTGCCGGTGCTGGACTGCAGTGCGGCACTCCTAAACCACCAACGACATTGCTAGACTGCACATGACAACTTATAAAGCCTAAGGCGACACCTTAGACTCACCTCTAGCACCTCGACTAAGTGTGCCTCATGCCTGCAAACCAAAGCCACTACCTCAAGGCTATTTTGGGCCACCTCACCTCGAGGCGTATGCCTTGACCACCTAGAGGCTCGTTTTTTAAAATCATGGTTCTACCTTGCTCTTACAGAAGAAACATCTAAAAAGTTCTAAAATACCTCCTAGAAGGAAATAACTATTGCCATTTTAGCGTAATTAACCCACCTATAACCTTATGATGGGACCTATAAGCTAACCTAAGCGTAAATACATTGATTCTAACAAGTACCGGTATGTAGAATAAGTATTCGTACTGCTGCTTTCAGCATGTACCTTTTATTCAAGTGGTACCGGTACTCATGTACGAGTACCAGTACACTTAACTTATAGGTTAATAACCAATACTCAAGTTATACCGGTACTCGTGAGGAGTAGTGATACCTGAAGGATACTGGAGACTATTCAGAACTCATCTGGTCTCAATAAATATCGGTACTCAAGATGAGTACCGATACTGCAAGAGTACTGTCTCTGAGACTCTGAGTCTATGAATCTAGACCACTGTGACAGTACTCATGTTGAACCAGTACTGATGAACAATACCGATACACAGAATGTATTAGACAAGGCGACAAAGACATTGGTCTTTGATCTGTAGTGAACATGTACCGGTACTGGTGGCGTATAGTCTTAAACCACTCAAAACAAGTAACTGTATCTGTAACCAATGAGTATCGATACTAGTGATAAGTACCGGTACCTCATTGATACAGTATTGAGTCTTGTATTTACCAAGCACTGGTACTCATCAGTCACTGTTCCAGATATAGAACATCCTGTATACAACTAGTACCGATACTGATAAACAGTATCGGTATTAGTTGCAGTTACAAAAAATTAATTTGTATTTCCAAAAGTCCAAGAGTCTAGAATACAAACTAAATTTATGCTGATCCTTGCAGACTTATAGAGATGTTGATTTGACATGCAAGATGCATATAAACATAGCAAACAACATCAATGGAAATATAACACAACGAGATCAGGTATAGGTTATACCTGTACTTCCAGTCATTGGGATCAAGGTAGAAATGGTAGCGATGAAGTGGGGCAGATTAGAGATGGTCTTCTAACCCTTACACGACCTAAAGCGAGGAGTACCACCTCTGATGGCAGCCAGCAATCCCAGACAATCTAGCTGCCTCCTTTCTCCTCTCTTTTCTCGCAAAAAATCGATGGGTGGCTCTCTCGAGAATAACAATTGTATGTGTAGGATTAAGGATCACAACCCTTTAGATTAATTAGTAACCACCAATTAATTTCCTAGTAAATTTCTATTCAACCCATCATAGAATAGAAATTACCCCTATAGGTTTCTACACATAATTTCTATACCTTAACGATACATTAATGCCTTTCTATACCTTAACAATACATTAATGCCCATAATAATAATAATGCTTCAATTCAGTACTTTTACATATGGGCCTATACGGACGGTCAAAATATATGTGTGATCATACATACATATTAATCCATATTATATGAATTGGCCCAACAATAACCTCCAATCGAATTTCCTGTTCAAGGAAATCATATCTCCCCATAACTATTCCGTAAACAGATCAAACATCAAAAATAAAATTGTTCGGACCTCAAACAATTCCTGCTCAAGGAAATTTAAGAACTACGTCCTCAAAATATAGGCATTGATATAAGACGGATAATCACGATTCAGATACGGATTTTTTCGCAAACGTAAACGGATAAATTTTTCTATGAGTTGCAATGATCGTGGAGAATGCAGTTCTGCTCCTGTAAATCGCAGCAGCATCCTGTTACTGAGGACGCGAGAGCTTATCGCTGTTTGAGGTGAGGTCGTTGGAGGTTAGGGTTTGGGTTTCTACCTTGAAGGTGAGGAACGCGAGGCCGCGGAAGTTGCCGGAGTCGGGGAAGCGGGAGAGCTGGAGCTGCGTGACGGGACCCGCGACGCCCTCGAAGAGGCCACGTATGTCGTCCTCCGTGGCGGAGTACGGCATCCCGCTCGCCACCACCTTCTTCTCCTCGTAGCGGGCGTCCCCCGCCGCTTCCTCGCCTCCTCCTCCGCCGCCTACGCACTCCTCCTCGACGCCGTCGAGCGTTGTGTCGTCCAGCGGTTGGCCCCACTTGTCCTTCCTCGCCTTCTTTTTCTTATTCTTCGTCCTCGTCCTCGTCCTCGTCCTCGTCCTCGACCTGGGGTTGTCCTCGTCGTCGGCCGCCGCCATCTCTCCGCCCCAGCTGCGTGGCGGCGGGTGGTGGTGTTTCCCGCTGTGGAAACTAAAAGGGCCGTTTGTCTAGGAGAATTTAGCAGGGCCTTTGTATTTAGGTTAAGAAAAATTAGTAAAAAAGTTACGTTGGATTAAGCTCGTTTATGCCAGTATAAAGTTATTAAGTGAGGCTTTTAGAATAGTTATATATCACTTTCCCGTCCTCCAAATATATAATATTAATTCTTTATTTATCGTCAAAGTTAAAATTAGACCCAAACACCAAAAGAATCTTATTCTTCCACATATTCCATTAAATGTTAATTGCTTATGCAATTTCACTAAATCTTTTTTCATAGACCCAACATGCCAAAAGGGAAGTTGGCATTACTACATGGTGTTGATGGTGAGTGAAGATCTAGTTAACAAGTATACGCGTATGATGTTAGGCACCACATGTAATTTAAAAAAAAGACACAATTAATTAAGTTAAAAATGATTTCTCCCTCTCCAAAAAAAATCCTCAGTGCCATTGCTACTATAGTTTGGAGCCCCTGATCTGATCTCATGCTAGTCGAAAACCTCATCCCCCTCCTCCTCCTCGTGTGCCCCCAACCTCCCAACTCCATCTTCTCGTCAAATCTGAAGCTTATTCGCTTCTCCATGCTACGATGTTCTCCATCATCTCCACCTTGCCTCCTCCCTTGAGTAGATCTCTCTCTCCTCCTCTTCTTCCTCCTTCCTTCCACCAATGGATGCAGAGTGAGGTCCTAAATGCTCTTTGCAATTGAGGGAGCATTGTGCTGGTAGCGAAACTTCTCTCTATTGTGTAACGACTTTCAATTGCTAAGCGTGGTCGTGGTCCATCTCTATCGTGATCTACCTTCACAACTAGTGTGTGATGCCTTCGTCATGGTTCACCATGTCGAAGAACCCTCCGATGATTGTTGTTGGTTGAGGTGGCCAAGGGATTAGGAGCTTAGAATCTCAACATTCTACTTGGTGTTCGCCTTCCAACCTCGTAATTCTATTAGGACAATGCTAGAGACCGTGATCATTACGATCGAGATTTCACCAACACAATTTATCTTCCATGATCACATGTTTGTAGATCCCATAGATTGATGGAGCCTCACCTTTAGTGGCACAATATTCATCTTCTAGCATGGAGCTTCGCTGCTGAAAGATTTGTTTAAAGACTTTTCTTTGTTATTGTTTTGTTTTGCATTTGTTTGTCCTTTATTTTATTTTTCTTTCTTATAATTATATTTCCTCTATTTTGGAGTTCCCGTGTACCATGGAGTGTCCCTTTTCCCCCTCTTTGAAGGACTGTTTCCTTCCTCAACTTTCCGTTGAAAGTTTTGAATTTTCCTCCTTTAACCCACAAGATTGCATGTATTATTTCCGTATCTTTTGATAGAGTATTACTTTTACAGAAAAAATATAAATTAAAAATATCATTATTCCAACCTTTGCATTTTTTTTATATTTTATTTTGATGATACCTACCATAATATAAGCAAGATAAATCGATCGAAATTATCTTTTTCATGAGTTCTCTTATGTCGGACAAGTTGCATTTTCAAAAAATACAAAAGAAGTTTGAAGGAAACAATAACGAGAGTTGAACTTGATACTATTGATATAGCAAGTAAAAATTTCAATAGATATATTGAATGTTAATGGATGCTTCACCCACATCTATTATATTCATGAATCAACGTGGAATCAGGCATTGCGGAATTTGATAGCATCAGATGAACATTTATGAAAAATTATATCTAAACCCTCATAAGTATTGAAAATTACAAATAATATCTTATGTTTCTTCCTTTTTAATGTTTTCCGATCGAAATTGTAGGGAGCTCCATCATACCAGCTAATGTAGTTGAAACATGAACATCTATGAAAAATTACATTTAAGCCCTCATAAGTGTTAAAAATTGTAAAAAAGATTTTATGCCCCTTCCTTTTTTTATTATTTTCTGATCAAAATTGCAGGAAGCTTCTTAAATGGAATGAAAATAACAAAGAGGTCCCTACAAGTATGGAACTTACTCTAAAGGCCTGTTTTGATCATTTTATTCACATATTTGCCTTTCTTCATCATTCTTAAGCTCCCATTTTTAATTTATGGACCTTATGTAAATGTGGAAACTTCTTAACCTTCCAATAATGATTAAATCTCCTACATTTCAACTCTTTAAAAAAATAAATTTTGAACTACATTCTGGTCATATTGTTTACTCTCTTTTTTTGCACCAATTATCTTTATCCAATCAAAATCGTTGCAGCAAAATATCTTTATGCAATGATATGCTATTTTTGTACAAGAGCAAGTCTTTATCTATATTGTAACTATCTACTAACATCTAATTCTATTTGAAAATATTATTCAAATAATATAATTGGGATACCATTTTTTGCATTTCCACTTACAATATTAAATATATGAATAAAATACATGTCCATACATAACATCAATTAATGATTCTTATATTGTACCACTTATATATTACAAATTTTCTAAAATTATATCAATAAAAGTTTGATAAAACAAGAGATGTTTTGCATATCAATTTTTTCTTAGATTACTATCTTTGACTACTCCTTTTTCTCATTACCATAATAATTCAATTACTATTTTTGACGTCTATACATTGATTCATCTTATTCCAAAGTTTTCAAATTCATTTTCACTCCACATCAAAGCGTTGACTAAAAATTAGTATATATGTATATGTGTTCACTAAACTCTTTATTTTATTTTCGCATGTTCCACAAAAGCAAGAGACGTAGAAGTTGTAAATTACTTAAAATACTTCATGTAACATTCATTAAATAGATTGGATGAATAAAGATGTACATTGAAAGAAAAAGAAAAAAATTCAAAGGAAGTTCAAAATTATAGTGGGTACGTTCCGATTGACATCACCTAATTGAAATCTCTAGAATATCTTAAGGACTCACATGCAAAATCCACAAATGCAACAATTTCTTGCCTACAAGAGTTTGCATAACTCCATAAGCATAGACTTGGCCATGGGTTAGGTTAGGTGAGCTATGGGTCACGTTAATTGGGTCAAATTTTCAAAAATCTTGATCTAAACTCTACTCAATTGGGTTGACCCATGGATTTAAAATCTTGACCGAAGTCCTATTTCCAAGGGTCAAGTCAAGCCTGCGTTGATCAATGAGTCAAATATAAAACATTTTAAAATTTTAAAGACAAACATGGATAATGATATAATACGAATGGCCGAAAGCATAAAACATACCCACACCACAGAAATGTCATAAGTGAAAGAAACAATAAGAGCTAAATCTACTTTAGCTAAAATATCATAAAAGTCACAAAAGTTCATCATCTTGCGAACAACCATCATCCAACTCTGCCTACTATAGACAGAGTTGCTAACAATAGAGTAGAAGTTTTTTTTATCATGACCAATAGGCTTCAATAGTAGGTAAAGTTGCAAATAGTGTTAGACTTCTCATATTTCAGATTAAATAAATGGTTCAGCATTTTCTATATTAAATGGTGGATGTTGGACTTCTTATATAATACTTGCAAGGGTGGAGATTTTGGGAAAGCGAGACAATGGTTAAATATATGGGAAATTTTATTGAAAGTAAACACATATAGGAAATAAATAAATAAAAACATATGTATTTCCAACATTTTCGCATAGATTGAAAATATTAAATCAAGTAAATCAAATATGATTTAGCAATATCCAGAATAAAATAGAAAACAAATAGCATACAATAGCACAGATAAATAAAACGAGAAGGGATTAGATTTTACTCCAATCAAAGCGTCTATTAAGGACTTTCTTTAGAGAAGGTATCGCCCCCCACAATACCGGTGCGTCGGGATCTGACGAACTCCTCCGAGGATACGACGATCTACCTCTAAGATTCGGCACACTCTGATCTTGGATGTCCTCGAAAAACACCTCAGGAGAACGAAGTTGAGACAATTTGGTTTCCAACCAAATTCCTGATTGATCTACCAACTGAATGGTTTGATCAACTAAAAACTTCTCGTGAATCTGTCAATCTCCTTGTGCAAGATCGACAAAAGTGATTGTGGATTTTTCTACTAATCTCGCGTCGAATGAACGCACCAAGAAAGAGAGACAAGAACGAGAGAGAAAGGGAGGGAGAGAGTGGAGAGTTTTTCTACTCTTGTTGTGTGTCAAATGAGAAGCCCCTTGTGGCCCTTATATAGAGCCCACGACCGGACGTTTAAGTAAATTCCCGTTTTATGGAAACACAGCAATTAGTCGACCAATTAAGTTCATTGATCGACCAAAATAATTTGATCGATCAAACTTCATTAATTGGTCAATCAAACAATTGATCAACCAAACTAATTGATCGACCAAAACAATTGGTCGACCAATTTTACATTTTGATCTACCAATCCATGTGAAAATCGTGAGATTAAAAATTTGTAGCAAAACGAGTCCAAGTTTCAAATTGATTCTCACCCGAACCGGAGTCGGGGAGGGGCGGGACGCGCGCGTGTGCCTGCGTGGTCCCTAGCCCCCTCTCACTCTTTGCTACATAAGCCATGGAATGTGAAAGCTTTTTACACCCATCAAGAGGTTTATCCACTTCTAGTATGAGACTAAACACCTCTCTCAAATTCCATAGATTTCAACATGAATTCCTACGTTACCATATAATAACTGCATCCCGATTTATGCAATTAAGCTCTTAAATCTAACAAATTTAACATTCAATGGATGGGATTAGAATTGTTGAAGTTTCAACTTGGGACTGTTGGAGTCCTTGATTTCAAATATTAATGATTGGCAGGCCTGGTCAGGTCGTGTCGAGTTGTAAATTGGAGACCTAAGCCCGCCCATTTAAAATTGGGCCAATTAGAGGGTCGAACCGAGTCGGGTCATAATAAAAAAATCGAAACCCAAGCCCATCCATTTTGCGGGTCAGGCAGGTTGGGTCGATGGGGCCCCTAGCCCATGGCCAAGTCTACATACGCACCTCTCTCCATGATTTGGAGAGAACAATTTGGAGGGACAAGTTTTGGTAATGGGGGAATAGATGGATAAGTAAAGAATAAGTGGATTTTGTTATTTGGTTGTGGTATAGGCCAAATCATGTGATAATGTCTACTTCACACTTCACCCCAACACTAAGGGGTTACATGGCCTCCCACTCAATATGGTCCATATAACCTCACATAACAAAACCAAAGCAAATCTAAAATATACCATAAGAAAACTGAAAACACATGCCTGCTTTTATGTAATTTAGTCTAATCCAAATCTTTTTTGTATAATCGACTTCATTGCCTAATCCAAATCTTTGATATAATTCTTTAATCATTTTCATCCCTTTCCTTAATGTACAGCTTAAAAATCATTGAAAAATGATGAAGAACCCTCCACCCTAGCCATCAAAGTTTTTAGGTCTTAATCTGGAAAAAGTACAATACAAGCATCCTTTTCCCCATTAAACCAACTTCTATGTATAACCAATAATATACCGGGCTCTTCCACCTTTTGAACAACTTCTTCTCTCCATTTGATGGTATCATATCTGCCAACACACAAAGCCTCAGAAGCAAGTCCCTCAAAATGTGTATCTGCCATTTTCATATTCCTTCTTTGAATTTTTTTGACGAACCTTATAACCTGTTCACTGTGTCATTATAAAGAATCCTCCATTTCCTCTTCCCTTGCAAAATTCCGTTAAAAACATCAGAAGAACTATTAACCTACTGTTGTTTCTGTTTTTTTGAAACATCAAAGAGTTTTTCTGGAATCTTTGATTGCTGCGCGCTTGATTTGTCCTCACAACCTTCCTTCACCTTTTGCCCTTGTTCATTGTCACTCAGCTTGATTCTCAATGGCATCAAACCATTCTTCTTCATATGTCCATGTGTCAATTGTTGCGACATTCACTGGCCATACCACTGCCACTTCATTTCCTGAACTTCATGATCATATTGGATAGTTGGCTGACGCTGCCAATTTTGTTTCTGTTGCCCAGCATCTCATCGATCTCCCCACCATTATTCACAAAGAAAATATTTGCTTGCCCATGTTGCTGCTGCCCATTTTCGCCATCGATCTTCTAAAAGGAAGAGAAAACTCTCCATTTGGGATTGGAGAGGGTTTTATATTTGATGTTACGCCACCCTCCTTTTAAGTGGTGTAGTATAATGGACATCTGATAGCTTGCTGGTTAGGAAATCATAAGTCAGAGAAAGTTAAGGGGTAGTCTTCGAGTTTTTCACCTGAAATTCTTGATGTTCTTTTGGTAGATGCATCTCTGCAATTTATTTTATCGGCTTGCCCTAGTATTTGTTTGTTGCTAAAATATTATTTGTTTCCAAAAGGAAAAGTTAAGTTGGAAGTTTGTGGGTCAAATCATGGAAGAAGATAGTTGGAAAGTTGATTTTAGATAATTTCACCCTTAAATATGATTGTTATTTAGTTTTCTTGACGAGAACAAGGAATGTGTCTTGCAAAGTTTATATTGTAAACTTCTCTTTTAAGTAACTTAACCAAGTTAACATATAAGCATATTTGTATAGATTAGTATACTTCTTATAATGCACATTAATATAATTATTGGATATCTACATTTGAACATATCAATGTTCAACACTAGCTAATTTTGTATATTTATTGATCCTGTTATCAATCATGGGTTCCTTCCATGGATTCACAGATGTTAAAATCTGCTAGTACGGATAGCAGGATTGATAGTTCATAAGCCTGTGCAATACATGCTTTTATTGCATGATGAATAGATCAATGCAAGGACAACAACTCCAAATTCTTTACTGGAAGATTATTTGAATGCAATGTAATCCATATAATAATTCAGCATGAATTGAAAAAAATTAAAAGCAGACATTCGCATTGAGAAAAATGTTACACGGTTCTTACATGTTGGTCCTAATTGGAAGGAAATTACACAATCCGTACTACTACATCGAATAAACGAAATAGGCTACATCTAACATGACTCATATCAAGGAAAAACATAATAGATTATGAACTGTCGTTCAATTATAGAGAACACATGATCTTTATTTCACTTCCACACATGGAATCCTGTACAAACGTGGTACATTTGACCATTCAATCAATTTGAGAGAAGTTATGATCTGAACCTCCAAATATCCTGAGTAACTTCGCGAAGTTGATGCACGTGTAATGAAAGGTGATTGCAGACGAACTGCAAGGTGATGCATCAACAAGGCGATTCACATGAGATTTCAGAAAAAGGTATGGACTGCACATGAGATTTCCAGTGTATGCAATGCATTACATACTGCCAGGAACAAGCACAAATAACCATGTGTCGAAGTAATTTTTATATGGATCTTGGATCAACGAGGAAAAGATTGGAATGCGGGTGCTTGTAGTCAATGGCATGCGCCATCTAGATCTATGAGCAGCAGGGTCCATTGCTTCTTTTATAACCAAGCTCAACCACGAATTCTCCAACACTGTAGATATGAATCAAAAGAAAGGTAATCTTTAAGTTCAAGTACCAAAAAGTAGAATCTTCTTGAAGTTAAACATCAAATAAAGTCTTGTAATCGTTTTAACCGAGTGCTACTTGAAGTTCATTTTGTACAACCTCTGCATATTGCGTCAGGGAAGTAAATATACATAAGCAAATCCCAAGCATAAAGTAACAAAGCGAACCTATGGAGCCTTTCTCATTTTGACACAAGGAAATTACTTGTAAATCTGGAAGCAGAAAAGGGACCAGCCTGAGAGGAGAAGCAACCCGGTTTTAAAAAAAAAAAAAAAAAATCAAGTATACGGTAACGCAAATAAAGGTGTAGCTTGAGCATGTAGCTTCAGCATAAAGTAATGAAAGATAGTAGAGAACGGAGCAATCAGCGCAAAGAAAAGCAACTGACCAGAGAAGAGAGAGTTTCTGTTTATGGAAATCAAGACATAGAGGCTTATCTTTTGTTTGTTGATTAAGTCCACACGTGCAAATTAACTTCAAATTTATCGACCATGTAGCATCAACTAAAATTTTTGGTCCACAAAACAGGCCGTAGGCAATAAGCAGACCAAATACATGGTTCATATGAACCTTTCCACAAATAAATCATGCATAGCTTTCCAGATCAGTCTATCCAACTTTCTTATGAAGCTCATATTTGAGCAGCTGCAACCAAAACCGAACAAGACAATCATGTCTGCAAACATTTAACAAGAATGAAGTTTTTAAAGTGAAATAAAGAGACATATCATGTAAAAAGAAAATTAATGTTGGTGATGATTATCTTCTTAAATTGCAGAAGTTCAAAGTACCTGCAATTTAGTTTGTTGTACAGCATCCACAAACAAACCTATATTAAAGTAATCGACCATGATAAGAGGGAGAACAAATGATTTAAACATGGTTAGGTTACTTGAGTGAGGAATTAACTCCTTCACCTGTAATAACGAAACAAATTTGATAAGAGATAAGTGATGTGACTTTTCTTGAACCCCTTTGAGAGAGATGATTGTTATGATTTGTTATCTCTTTGATCCATACAGCTCTAAGAAATTTAATTATTCATAGTCATTGGGTTATCTCTTTGTCAAGATGGTTTATTCAACAGAAGATTTTCTAGCCACCCAAACCATGCATTTACAGACACCAAAACCAGCCAAGTTGGGGTTGCAAGGATTCAATCCACCCATCCAAACGAACTGGCCATTATGGTTGGAATACCATTGTCCCCACTATGACAAATGAGAGTAAATAGAGCTTTCATCATAGCCTTTTAATTATTCTATGATTGTCCTCCTCCTTTCTCCCTTACATAGAAGGTGAAATTTATTACACAAATTGATTACGGATTTTCTTAGAGCCTTTGGGAGATATTTATGAAATAAGGCAATTACTAATATGATGGGAGTTATTGGATCAAATTCAATAGTCAGAAATAATTTCTACTTGGATATTTTCACTTGGGCCCTTTAATTAATGAGTTAATTCAATTTTATTACCCAAACTGCATTTAATTTTCATCAAAACACTTTTGGATCAAGACCAAATTCTTTTGGCCTAATTAAATTCCAAATTGAATATATTTGATTCTTCTAAGTAGACTCTCACTAAAACCATTATTAGTTTCATCACACCAATGGTGAAGCATTCAAGAATCCAAATGCATGGCATTACGCCTCCCTCAGGTATTCCCAATACTTACGGATCCTTCATATTGAAAAACTTACATAACCTCATGGATAAATTCCTAAATTACCATTCTCTTTATCAAAAGTTAAGAAAATGTTAATGTTTCAACACAAAAAAAAAGTTAGAAGTGTTCATATTCTCTCCATATTATTAGAATAAAAATGGAGAGTGGCTCATTTTCTAAAAAATTATCTTCTTTTTTTTTTATGATGATGTAGGATGAAAATTATCCTCACAAAATAAGCTCAATCGGTTCGTAAATAAATCGATTGAACCTGCTTGGACTCTCGTCGAATCTACTTAGCTCGATCCAGCGGGAATACAAAAAGACATGGATTCCCCTTGCATCTTTCGGTTAATGCCATAATTACCATTATTTCACGTTATTTCTAAATAATGGCTTATTATCTTTCCATTATTGTAGCATTTATACGTTTCTAAAATGTAACCGTCAATGTTTGTACTCTATAAATAAACCCCACGTACACATGGTAGGAGGGGAGACACAATGGAGATCCCATGACACGCGGAATGGGGCAAAGGCTCTTCAACCTACCACTCTATGTGTTATTCATAGATATAGTGAATATTGAGGGTTAGATCCCCTCCGCAGACGTACACCCATCAAAGGTGAAAATGGGTAAACAATTTCTTGTGTTCATGTGATTGATTGTCTATTTTTATATTTTTATGGCTATGTTATGTTTCTCGCTTCTACAAATTCTTTGACAGCCCTTGGCAGCCTTAGTGGTGGCTTTTGGGGCTCATCATATGGGTTTGATTAGGACTCATATAATCATGCATAAAAGTTTGCACATTTCAATATACACAAAGTAAGCTCATGTCTTTCATTACACTATGTACACCTACAATAGCATATCTATGCAATTCCTCCGAGAAATCATGTGTGCACACCAGTTTTCTAGTCTTAACATCGTAGTGGGTGTATCAACCATCGGTCAACTAAATCGGTATCTTTGAGTACAGAGACACGTATTTGTCTTAGGTTTAATAATATACTTTTTCCATAACAGTGATAAGAGAATGACTTCTCGTCTCGTTGAGTTAACTCTTTGACTTAACTTGTGTGGCATCCCCGAATTTCTATTCCCATGTAGAAGACATGTATTAAGGGCATCCATTAGGTAATAGTTTATTGAGAAGATTGACATCTCTTCTCAAAATGGAGATAATTAGTTGAATATCATGATATTTTTTAATGACTTATCAAAATTCTCAATCTAAACCATTTAGATTTTTAATAACTATCATTGGCATATCCACCTTGGCCACAATACTTCCTCCAAATTCTACTAAGAGGCCCAACTAACCACATTAATGTGTCCATATGGATATAACATCTAGATTCCAATCATTGATCGAAGATTTTTCTTTTTAGGTTGGCTTGTTAAGTACATAACTCCAGCACATGCCTCCATGGAATATAATATTCCCTAATGGCCATTAAATCTAATGGCACAAAGTTTGAAAAATACATCAATACCTCTATCCATCTTTTTCTTCTTCAACAATTATATGAATACCCCATCCATTTTTTCATTATTTGGATATTACATCAACACCCTCATCCAACTTTTTCTTTTATCTTTCTCGTCTTTCTTTTTCTTCCTCTCCTCCTCCTGTCTTTTCATTAAGCTTGAACAACACCACCTTAGGAGGTCGTGGTGGCAATATCATGATCCTCACTTGTGGTTATTCTTCTTTTTCCTTCTCCTACCCTAAGGCCCTCCTACCTCCTTCCCTCTCGAACAAGCCATCCCTCCCCCTTCATCCCCAACTTAATCGACCCTCCTCCTTCTCTTTCCTCAGCGTCCACCCTCCTCCTCCCCAGTCCTCCATCGTGTTTTCCCCTCCTCCAACTCCTCACAACCTCAAACCCCTCCACCTCTTTGTAGCTTGGCATCCTCCCCCTTCCTCCTCTCCTTCCTCCTTGCTCCCCTAATTTAGAGCTCGTCAAGGAAGTAGGAGGGGTCAATTTCTCTCTCCTAACCTCCTTCCCTCTCTTTCACAAGTTAGGGGAGTGGGAGGAGGTTTAGATTTTTTTTTTAGACACGAGTATAGAAACACACATTGCAACACATTTTACAATGCACGGTCTCCACTCATATTTCCATTCAAAGAAGAAAACAAAATACACCTGTTAGAAATCAAATCAATAGATTCAAAATGAAAATCAATGAAAATCAATCGATTGAAAATGAAAATTCACAAGTTGAAAATCAAGTAGACTGACTCAAAATCAAAACACACCCATTGGTGTTGAAGTGGTATTCGTCGTAGTTTAGGAGAGAATTGCATCGTAGTATACAACCAAAAATGAATAGACATTTATTTTATAAGTGCTCAAAAAATCGTGAGTTCCAAAATCATTCGCATGGAGCAAAATTGAAATTAAATCTACTAATCAATTATAAATGATGAGCACAAATAAACAAGTCACAATGATATGCAATGAATATCAATTAACCAAAAAAATATTCAAGAAATGATCAAATTGTTTCTTAGAAGTCGAATAGCAAAAATATAATAAAGAGCCTAAAAGTGATGGTTGAAACAACCAATTAATCTCAACACTTAGGCTTAGCCAATCATTACTCAAATCAAACTCTTCTTCCAACACTTAGTCAAATTCTTCAAACTCTGTCAAATCAGACGTCTCCAACTCACCTCAGACGCCTTAAAGTCACCAGCTCAAAGCCCTCAATTCTGCGTAAGTGTTTAGGCAGACATCCACAGTGCAAAACCCCCCAAATCCTCTCAGGAAACCCCTCTCTTTCTCGAACCAGACCAATTCAGACCAAACCTGGTTCACAGATCAGACTCAAATCCGGTTCAAGCCAATTCAGATCAGTGCATAGTTGGGGGCTGGTCTGGCTCTTAATGCGTGGGCGAGTCAGCCAAGTGCATAAAGGCGTGCGTATGGGGCATGATAGGTCCACTTTAGTGGATTCAAATTATGCCTAAGAGCATTTAAATTGAACTTGGGAATGTATTTCGAGAACGTATTACATTGAGAAATTAATAAGCTCCCGATTTACGATTCCTACATTTTCATGAACTCCGTATGCGTATTGATACACTAATTACATATGTAGGAATGATGGAGAGATAAAATTGGGAATTGATTGGCACCAAAATGTTTAGGAAAGAAATTTATTTAGAAGGAAGTCAATCGAATATTTTTGTGAGAGAGCTATACATTATCGTAATCTAATTCTACTATTTTTTGCAAGTCTAATTTGGGAAGAGAACAATGGCTCTCATGTGTTGATCAAATCAATAATGGTATGTTAATTCCTCTTCCTTATTTTCCCCTCGAATCTCTCTCTTTCTAATTAATCTCTAAATTCTCTTCTCTCTCTCTCTCTCTCTCTCTCTCTCTCTCTCTCTAACAGGGAGCGGATGGACCATTGAGAGATCTTCATCTTCCTCCACGGAGGAGGAGAGACCTCTCTTCAAGCACAGGCCTGACCATGACCACGACCACCATCGCGTCTTGCCCACAATAAACCCATCGCCGCGGTCAGTGGTGATAGTGCCGGCATCCGCAACCGCGACGACTAGTCATTGACTGCATTCACCTCGACGTCTCGACCACGCCACCACCGTGTCTTCCTCTCTCCCTAACAAAGATCGCCACTATGCTTCCACCATCGTGTGCCACCAACTGCGAGCCTCCTCTGCACACACCCACACACAGACAGGAAGGAGCACTACCGTGCATCCATCATCTTCTTCGTCCAACAGAGGGGAGAACCTCTCCTCCACCATGCGCCATCAACAACTCCACCATTGTGTGCTTTCCCACGAGAGCAACTAGCCACCGCAGCATCCTCTACTTGACGACCACCGCGAGCAACTCCACTAGCGCTGACTGACCACAGCAGGGCACGCGACTGCCACTGCCTCTCCTCAAGGTGAGACCCAACCACAACAGCACGACCAACAACCACCCACGCATACCACCTCGTGCATGCATGCGCACCCAAGCCTACATGCAACCAACAATGCGTAGCACAGCCTCTCGCACGACCGGCCACCTCCGCACCCACCCGCCACCACCGCGCCTATTGCCCTCACGCGTAGCACGTCTCCACGCCACCGCAGCTGCCCTTGCGTCCACAGCTAACGCACACAGCCACCGCTTGTAGGCCCCACGCACATCCTTGCGGCCACAACAACTCCTCCCCATGCACAATCTTCTTCTCCAAGAAGAACCCATCGCAGGTCTCACGTCTCTCCACACAGCCACCTCGTCCGACCACACCTCGACACCATGTGCACACCTACACTTTCAACCGCACCAACTGCATTCTTCATCAGCCACTGTCACCGCTCCTCCTCGTCACCAGCAGCAGCTTCGGCCACCGAGTGCTACCGCACCACCATCGAAGTGCTCCTCTCCTTCGACCCTACTCCTCCGACTTGCCACACCTCCAAGCGTCCCGTCACACGTGCGCACGAGTCGAAGAACCCAATCCCCTGTTCTCTACAATGAAGGCACTATTAAAAATTACGTGCCGAAACACTATTGCCATATTTTATGAGTTAAATTATTTGAGTGAATTTGCTTGCAAGCCTTCATATTTCTCTCGTTTTTGTTCATGCACTCATCTCTTTATATATTGAATTACATTCTTAACATGAATGCATGAAACATCACCACATGCATACATGGCCTAGTGGAGAGACTCCAATGTCTTGAATTCTAATTTTATTTACAGTACATGCCATCATGGGTTATTTTATTGAGGTAAAATTGCATACATAACCCTTTCATTCTTGAGTTATTGTGTCGTCTTCTTTTCACCTTATTTCGCATTGGATTTGAACATGGATTCTGCACATGACTGAGCCAATATAAAGGTACAGTATTCGTGGATTTATTACAGTTGTTCCTCCCTGCGAATACAAATTGACTATTTGTGGTTAGTTTTGACTGTTGATGGGCATCGGAAGGTCCTACCAAAGAGATTTGTTATCGTAGGAGGCGTGCTTAGCCAAAGATCATCCATCGCATAGGGAGAAAAAGAGAAAATCATGCAAACCATGAAGGGACACAGGGATCTGCTGACCCAGTCCACCCTAAGGGGTGTACGTCTGGGGGAAGAATGGTGCTCCCAACTATACACTAGAATGTTTAGGGGTTACATTACACACTCTCACTCCCTCTCCGGGGAGGAGTCCCCCTCTCTCGAGGGTTCTCCTCTCTATTTATATTATAAGGTTTCTCTCTTACTGATGGCCTCAGTATCTCCGTCCGTCAGGCTGTGCTGCGGTTGTCAGGATCCGGCTTGTCAGGACATCATTTCGTATCTTGTGTCCAGACTGTGTCGAATCTTCTGATAGATTGGCGCTGCGTTGACTAGGGATCCGGCTGGCTTTAGGCGGGATGGAGGCCTAGTTTCGCTTGTGTGCTCTGTGTCCGGGTAGCTGGATCCTCTGTCAGGTCGAGTGCAGAGTTTTGGATCCGAGGGCATTTTTTGCCCCTAATCATATGCCCCCACTATCTAGCTAGTGTGAATTGTTGAGAGAATAGATTGAGTGGCCAAAACTCCGCGGTAGGTGATGCCCCCAGATGTTCGTCCGGCTGCATAACAGCGGGGGGAACATTTTGGGATGGGGGAGTTAAGTGGCCTTTGCCTGCTTCCGGTTGCTCGGGAGAGGCTTTTTGGTAGGGTGTATGAGTTTGTGTCGACCTTAAGGGGTGACAAGAACTTAAGCACTGGGTGTAGGAGCCCTAGCACATACCGGCCTCGAGGGATGGCAAGAACTTGTGCGCTGGGCAGAGGAGCCCTGGCGTGTGTGCCATCCTTGATAGGCGGAAAGAACTTGAGCACTAGGCCGATGAGCCTTAGCGCGTGCTAGCCTTAAGAGGCAGCAAGAACTGAAGTGCTAGGCAGATGAGCCTTGCATGTGCCGGCCTTAAGAGGTGGCAAGAACTCAACTGCTAGGCTAATGAGCCTTAGTGCGTGCTGGCCTTGAGGGACGGTAGGAATCTTGAGTACTGGGCTTATGAGCCCTAGCACTTGCCAGCCTTGAGGGGTGGCAAGAACTTGAGCGTTGGGTTGATGAGCCCTAGTGCTTGCCGACCTTGCGAGGTGGCAAGAACTTGAGTGTTGGGCTTATGAGCCCTACCGCTTGCCGGCCTTGCGAGGCGTCATTTCGCCCCATCATAATGGTGGGCCGTGTGCGGGTGTCACCATGGAAGGTCGTGTCTTGAAGCGTAGTGCCTTTTTGGAGGGACGTGGGTCCTTCGAGATTGCCCATCGTGTAATAACTCGCAGGGCTCTTAACCAGCGATTTTATTGGTGCAGTTATGCTACTGCGGAATCAATGTTGTGTCTCACAAGATTTTGTTTCTCGGGAACTGACGGTTCGTAGTCGACTGACAGGGTGATGTAAACATGTTTCATCATATAAACCTTCTATTTATGCATGTTCTTAGGCATATAGTTGCATCATCATTATAAATATTGCATAACATGCATTATCTTGCATTTAGGTTAGGTTGTATAAATTTTAGGTTAATTTTCTCTTTTTATGGTCAGGAAATAGGGAAATATCATATCGGGGCCTCGGATTGCAGATCTAATTATACAGATCTAATCAGGGCGACGATCGGAGTTTAATGACTCCAAGATCACCCCGATTGAACTTCCATAGCATCAAATGCAGTTTGAGAAAGATCAGAGGTTAAGGGGCTAGGTGGTGTAAATCCATACTTCAGATGACAAATCTGACCACACGAATGGGTTCGGATCGACGATCGTAGCCCAACAACCCAAAAATCGATCCAATCCAACATCCGTGGCACCATCTACAACTTACAGAAGATGGACGGCTAAGATGGCACCACATGGTGCCATCTCAGCCGCCCAAACCGACCTAAGGACCCGTCGCTACCTCTCTTTCTTCAACTATATGATTGATCTAGGTCGTTGGATCTTGATCCAACGGCCGTAATTCACTCAAGGCCGCACGCATTAATTAAAAAACGTGACTCAAAAGAGGCTTCAGCACGTTGGTCTTGACTTGAAGTCGCGAGGAGAGGGTGTCGGATTGAGTCCCTCACGCCTTAAATCAAGGCGCAAGCAGGCGTGGCGCAACCAAATTTGGCCATTAGATGATGATCGGGCGGTCGAGGAGCAGCCACATGACGCGCCCAGATGTGAGGAGTGGAGAAGCGTGAGATGAAGGCACAGGCGAGATGAATCCTAAGACATCTGATCTTGCGATCGGACGACTGAGGATTTTTGAACATGTGCGGGCATTTTGAAGGCTAAAGGCGAGGAGGCGGGGGCGTACGCCGTCTTCAGCCAAGTTGGAGCTACAGTGATGGTCATAAACGTCACTAAAAACACTGAAATGAATGTTTTAAAGCTGTCTCTTTTGCGTTCAACTCTCACACCTATAAATAGCCCTACGACCCCCACACTTTCTTCATTCCTTTCTCTCTTCTCACACCCCCTCCAAAGTTCTAAGAGCTTGTCCCAAACCCGGGAAGCTCCATTAGAGTTAAAATTAGAATTTTTCCACCTTCTCATCCCCGTTCGTGGAGCGCCCATGGTTGTCTTCTCACTGCCATTCAGGAAGCGGATCCCGCTGCGACGTCGCCCTGCCCCGTCCTCCGTTGTCGTTCTCCTTCGTTCCGTATCTCACCATCTTCTTCTGGGCACTGTGTCAATGTGGCTCGTCCTCCAAGCAACCATTGAAGATGATAACTTCTCTCCACCTTCTCTTTTATTATTTTCTAAGATTTCCTGCTTTCTAGTGTAATGTATAGTTGTAACGAGTAGTTGTAATGAACATCATTCAATGGTTATGAAATTTATGTTTATTCTATCTCTGTTTTTCTCTTTATTTGTATCATTCTTTTCTCTCTCTTCGATTCATTATTCTTTAAGTAGATAACTAGCGTAGATTTAATTCGATTTTTTATCAAACGTCTACCTCCCTATGTTCGACTCGGAATTCCTTTTGAGTTTCGGTTAAAATTACATGTTATTGGATTTTATCGCAAAATATGCTACGACGATTTTCCAAAACTCAAATCTTTCTGCGTAGATTTTCCGCATACAACATTTTGGCACTGTTGCCGGAGAGGCGACGCTCTTTGAGTTTTCGTGTTTTCCGACTTACTGATCATTTACCTCACTTCTCTCCTTTCTTATTGTGATTGTAGGTACTCTCACGAGACACGCAAAAGCAATAGATTGGAGCAAGGTGCTGTTGAAGGGTCCGTAAGTAACCCCACCTCCCAACCCACTAGATTTCATTTCATCACCTAATAACACAAGCCCTAATTAACCTAAGAGCTTGCATAAACTCTAAGGTTAGTTTTGATTGTTTGTTTGATACTT
Organism: Thalassia testudinum; assembly: GCA_037157565.1. Classification (NCBI taxonomy): domain Eukaryota; kingdom Viridiplantae; phylum Streptophyta; class Magnoliopsida; order Alismatales; family Hydrocharitaceae; genus Thalassia; species Thalassia testudinum. Next base: position 23,299,806 of record JAZHRO010000013.1, read on the forward strand.
CCACTCGCCTCACCCTCCACAGAGGCACACAACGTCTTCTGATTCTTCATACTCAACTGGTAACTCGATCTTTGGGACCAGTACACTCATCAACACATAATTGAGTAGAAATCAGGTTAGGTAGTCACTTGTGTGACTAATTAAGTGGTGCATCAGGCCAATTGATTGAGTTGTTTGGGCCGCACCACTTCAATTAAAAATAACTCATCAAGTAGCTACCAAATAGGTTCAACTTTTAGAATTAACTAGGCACTCCACATTCTTTTAAGTTTTAACCGAAAACATCTTCACCTGTGCTTTCAAAATATGGTGTGTCAACTAAACTTGATTGAATATACCTAAAGTTGAATCCTAAAAGCTACTAAGTAAGATTTAAACTCTAAAATTCACCACATCGAAAAAATAATCTTGCTTGAAAATTATTAGTTGTGCACGCATACACATATCAATCAATCATTAAGGGTACAACCCAGATAAAAGGGCCCATCACTTTCCAAAGCATATTCAAACCTAACCTTAATTAAAATAGAGCAGACGTTGGCCTTAAGAATTGGACTCGCTCTTCGGACCTCAGATTGAGATTATTTTTTGTTATGACCCAGTTCCCAAATCCCTACAGGACTCGAGATCGACTCGCCTCAACTAATCCCAAGACCTAGTCGTCCAACAAGAAATAACCAAAAGTAGGAAAATAAATCACATTTACACATGCAATATAACTAAGTAGAAGAAAAGTACAAAGCAGTAAAGAAAATAGAACAACTATCTCAGTACATGCCACAACAACAACAACAACTGAAAGCGGAAAGGAAATAGAAGTAGCGGAAACAGTAAGCTAAGTGTCCATTACTTACTACAACAGTAGAGAAAAAGAAAGCACTGAAAAAAGACTACGGCTGGACTCGACTGGGTCCAGCACCCTCTGCAGCCAGAAACTCGAGCTACTCAACTCTTGGTCCTGAACAGTGTTATGAAAAGACAGAGTCAGCGAACGCTGAGTAGAATGGTGTCTATATTATCTAAGTACAAAAATAGTAAAACAACAGATTTAATTCTCATTTCTATTTATCTCATTTATGTGTTTCTGTTTCATCTATTTCTCAAAGTATCCAGATATTTCTTAATCTTGCATGTTCCTATTGGGAACGATCTTGATTGCAGTCTTTTCCATAGAGTAGAACGTATACGTGGTGCTCTCCTGGCCAAGAGAGTCCCCCGTGGTAGTCCTACACCCAGTCAACCACCTCGAGGTCACTATCAAGACGTAGCGATGACATGGCACGCATGATAAGCGCATGGGTAGCTACCCTGCACTGACACGTGGTCAGTCATTTCTGCTAGCGGGTATGCCCAAAGTATAGCATGGAACAATATAGGGCCTTGCCCTCTCATAACAGGGGTCTCGTCCTTCAGAACCAAATAGGGGTCTCGCCCCTCCACAGTTCGCACACCCTCATCTGACTACCCCAGTTTGCCCAGAGGGCCTAACAAAGTCAGTGTAGGGTGGCTAGCTGAACCCCGGGCCTCGTGGGGTGGCTAGCTCCCTCCCTACACTAGTAGCTCGCCTCGGTACCACGTACGTGAGGGCCAACAGGAGTCGGTGTAGAGTGGGCAATCCTAACCCCGGGTCTCAACCCAAGTGGTAACGGTTGTGTAAAACCGAGCGGTTTGATTTTAATTTATTACTCGAATACAAAAATTTCTCTGAAGTCGAACTCAGGGAGCAAGCTTGATTCTAGAAGCGTAGAAAATCACAATTTATAATATACTGTTTTACAAAAAGATTAAAGAGAGGAAATAAAAATTTGTCTCTTCTCTTTTCTTCTCTCTTTCTTCTTTTGTCCTCCTTTCTCTTTGTCTTCAGACGTCTGACTCCATGGTTCAGATGCCTTAAGTAGCCACTTGCTATAGTGCTTGTGCTCTCCTTCTTCTTCTTTCTTTCAGCTGCTGCTGCTTCTTCTTCTTCTTGGCATCTTCTTTTTCTCTTCTTTCAGCTACTTGGCCTTCCTCTCTGCGACATCTTCTTTCTCTTCTTTCCTTCCTCAGGTGGCTTCTCGCTTGGTCTTCTTCTTCTTCTTCCTTGAGCTGTGTCTCTTTCTTCTTCAGCTGCTTCTCCTCTTCCTCTTCTCCTGCCTTATCTCCTTGGTGCGGCTAAGTCCTCGGCCACTCCTTCCTTACTTCCTCTTCTGTTCCCTGCACAGGCATACGGTTAGGCAAAACCTAACCCCTACCCTCCCTACGTCTCTCTCTCTATCTCTATTTCGCTCTCATGACAACTCTCCCAGAGCCTTCTCGGGTTATTGGGTCGGGTATGCATGCCCGGGACCAGGCGCATCGGCTTGGGTGGTGCGCGAGGAGTGCACGGGTAGTCGGATAGGATACTAGGTCCGCGTAGGTGTGCGCCGCGGATGAGGCGTGGTGGGCGAGGGGACCTCACCCCATGTCAGGAGGCGCTAAGCCCCTGGCACTTTTGTAATTTATGCCACTTCGCCCTCTCCTGATCTTCCGAGGTGGGACTAAATGTCCCACCTTCCTCGTAGGCGCTTTCGCACTAGGTGGTTGTTCAATTGTAGCAGATGCGAGGGACTTGGACTCCAATTGCTGGGCTGGAAACGTGTGCGAGGGAGGTCTGCACGTCTAGGACCTAAAGCCTGATGCCTCGCGCCTGGGATGAAGCCTGCGAGCTTCTTCGAGCTTGCTCCAATGGCGGCCGAGACCTATACCCTGTCAACCAGCAAAACGGCCTTACGACCTCGTCAAAACAGACAGGGAGCTTCGCCATGGCACGGTGAAGGTGTCACGGTGGTCGATGTGGTGCGGGGTGGCCTGGGCGTGCGTGCCTCGGTCACCCTGTGGCTGTGAAGATGGGTGTGTTCAGGGGAAGTGTTGGGAGCGTGTGGCGATGAATGGGAAGAGGGGTTATGATCAGTGAGTCATGGTGGAGCTTGTGAGGTGGTTGGCGAGGTGGGTGGATGCATGGAGTGGTGGATACACTTCGCCAGTGGTCTGCCGGAGGTGGAGAAGATGGAGGTGCTGTGTGAGCGGTGAGGCGAAATAATAGAAATAAATGAGGGAAAAATAAAGAGCAGAGGGAGAGAACTTATCTATGGGTCACTGGACGAAGGGGGAGGCAAAGGGCGAGCAGCGCGTATTAGTCGTCACCGGAGACGAAGGCCTTGAGGTGAGGATGATGGCGACGAGGAAGGGGTCAGAGGGGCGCACGCAAGTACAACGCAGCGTGGAGGAGCACGACAGAGATGACTCTACCACTGGTATGGTGGCAGAGTGACGAGAGGAGAAAGAGGAAGTCACCGGAGCTTGCGGGCAGACGGCCGGAGATGAGGAAGACGAAATTAAGGGGGATTCTCAGGCCAGAACAAGCTTAAGGGATGTGGCAGAGGGTGCTGCTCCTTAAATAGGCGTCAGCTGGAGGTAGAGCACGCAAAAGCGGCGGGAAAAATACTGTCGGAGACGTGGACAGACGGAGACCCATACCTCTCGTGCGTTCGCACAAGAGGTATGGCGGCTGACAGGGCATGCGAGCCGGCCCATGCGGTAGGGGACAACACAGGGAGTCTCCCTTTCAAATCTGGGGCCGGCTCCCCATGCAAGCGTGGCGCCATCCTCCGCGCAAAGTAGCTGGAGGTATGGCCTGTGCATGCGGGTGGTAGAGGGACTCGATTGAAGAAGATGACGGAAAAGATAGGGGGGTTTTTGCAAGGTTTCGAAAAGCTAAGGGTCAAAAGGTAATTATTGAGGACCATTTTGTAAAGTGGGTCAAGACGACCTTCCCTTAGATCCAAATTTTGGTATAAACCTAATTTGGATCTAACGAATCCAATGGTAAGTTAGATTTTAGGTTTGACCATGTTTGACCAGATATTTTGCACAAAAACCTAAATTAGGTCAAAAATTGGGTATGGTTCTCAATCTAGGTCAAAATAAGTTCCTACGGCCAAATTGAAGATTCTAAATCCTAGAGGATATTTTTATATGATTTTTAAAGGGTTTAGTTGATTTTTATCTTTCCTGGAACTTCGTGAATTAAAGTAGATTTGTTTTAGGGTTATAGAATGTCATTTAATTCCCAAATTTTGTCCACTTGACCTGTGTCAAGACCCTTAGAAATCCCGTTCATGTACTGCAATGGTAAGATTACGGTTTTACCCCTTGTGTAATGTTTTATTCTCTGCTCAACAATTCCCTGTTTTAGGTCTTCCCTTAGGTTTTGTAGGAGCTTTTGTTCAATTTATTAAGTCAAAATGTACTAGTTAGGGTTCATGATGAGTTTTCATCATACCCCCATGCCTAGCTTTTGCTAGTCCCTTAGCAAAAATTTAAGGTTTTAACCTCTATTCCAGACCATGAATTCCTTTCACCGAAGTTGATAAGTGCTTTTTCTCTTGTCTCCTTTATTAGGTCAGAATGCCAACCATGGGCTTAAAAGGTAACCTAGTACCAACCAAGATCCATATCTATCTAGCTTTAGCCTCAGTCTTTAGCAAAGGTTTTTAAGGCCCACGGGAACTTCCCTAAAGTTTATTGAACTCCGTGGTTAAAGCACCCGTGCTTGAGACATTTTTAGCCTTGGTTCAGTTTACAGTGCGTTTTGTAAGAGAGAGACAGAAGATTTATTCGTTTGGAGAGTTTTCTCTCCCTTTTCTTTTTAATACTAGCTTAGGATTGGCTTCACAACATGGTCTGTATCGGATTCCTCGTCCCCATCATCAATCCTCAGAGGTTCCTGGTAATCGATGCTTTGAGATAGCACCGCCCATGGTGACCCCCAGAACCTTGGCTTTCGAGATTTCGAGGTAATCCTTCCCATGGTGCTCCGTGACCGAATTCAGACCCTGGCAATTGACATTTCGTGATAATGCCATCCATGGAATCTGAACCAGCAGAGTGCTTACATGCCCCCAATAGGATATGTAAATATCCTAGGAGACAAGCACCGAGGAGATGATATGTTGTTATGCATCTTCGAGGGGAATTTCCCACCTCTTCGCGCAGGGAACTCGTCTAAATCAACTTGTGTTGATCGGCCGCTCCTAATCTAGGTGACATTTTCAAAACATTTGAAACGCTTCTCCGTGATTTTGATATTTATGCTCACTGAACGAGACTGTGTGTAAATTTGGGTGCTTAGGTTACCGAGTCCCGTAAACCAAAGGTCAGTTAATGAGGCCGAATACTTTCTAAGACTTAGACCTAATACTTAAGCTTTTCATTTCCCTCAACCTCTTGAGGAATATCTAGATCTTAACGGGTACTGAGAGTCTAGCCAAGAAGGCCTAATGTTAGCATTCTTACTAATCTTTTTGTGCACTTTCACTTTACTTTTCTTTAATGTGGTCTAGAACTTTGGTTAACTCCTCAATTTTTTTACTAATGACTATCTCTTCTTTTTCATTTTGTGCTCCTTTTTAGCATTTAGCTTTTTTCCTTCTCCTTTTGCAAAGCTCACCAAAAAGTGCTTCCCTCTTCCTTTTTTTTTTTGGTGGTTTTTGACATATGTGAATTTTTTTGTTGAAACCTTTTCTTGTTATGAATTTTCACTGCATTTTCGTACCTCCATGCCTAAGGTTTGCAATGTCCTCATTGTACATTAGGTGGGTTTTTATTTGGCTTGGTTCATGCATTAGGACAGATATTAGGTGAGTGGGTGGGTCGAGGTGACTGTTGCGGACGATTTTTAATCTCAGGTACGCGTACCTAAGGTGAAGTTGGTTGTCCTAAGGAATGAACCTAAAGAACAAAGAAATGTCAGAAAAAGATTTCGGGTTTTCAAAAAGAATGACGGGCTGCCTCTCATTAATCGCTGAGTTTTACGCCATCGGCTGGGTGCAATTAGCACAGGTAGAAATGATGACTCAGCCAAATCTGTATTGGTTACATCAATGAATGGTTTGAGTCTCTGGCCGTTCACGACGAAAGGTTCGGAATCGTGGCTGAGCGGACTGATCTCGACGGCTCCATTTCCAAGAATCTGTCGGATAAGATATGGTACGACCCACTTGGATCGTAGCTTCTCAGGGAATAATTTAAGTCGGGCATCGAAGAGTAGGACCTTCTGACCAGGGTGAAAGATCTTTCTAGATATGTGCTTGTCATGAAAGGCTTTAACCCGCTCTTTGTAGATTCGCAAGTTTTCATACGCATCGAGGCGTAATTCATCAATCTCGCTTATCTAAAGCTTTCTGTGGGTCCTAGCCCTAGAAAGATCTAGGTTGCAGTTCTGTACCACCCAATAGGCTTTGTGCTCCAATTCGACGGGAAGGTGACACGCCTTCCCGTATACCAATCTAAAAGGAGACATGCCCAATTGGGTCTTGTGGGCGGTCCTATAAGCCCACAAAGCTTCCGAAAGTCGGGATGACCAGTCCTTCCTGTCAGGTCGAACAGTAACCTGCAGGATTTTCTTGATCTCTCGATTTGATAGCTCAGCTAGACCATTGGTCTGGGGGTGGTAAGGAGTAGAGATTCGGTGCGACACCCCGTACTTGGTCATTAGTGACATGAACTGAGCGTTGGTGAAATGGGTCCCTCCATCAGAGATGATAGCTCGAGGAACCCCGAACCGTGAGAAGATATTCTGATGAATGAATTTGACGACGATCTTGTGATCACTGGTCCGGGTCAGAATGGCTTCGATCCATTTAGACACGTTGTCAACAGCGAGTAAAATGTACTCGAAACCGCCCGAGATAGGGAAGGGGCCCATAAAATCAATCCCCCAATATCAAAAATCTCACATACGAGATTCGGCTGTAAAGGCATCATGTCGCGATGGCTCATGTTGTCCAAAGTTTGGCAACGGCTGCATGCCTTACAGTGACTGTATGCGTCCTTAAAGATAGTGGGCAGTAAAAGCTACACTGGAGGATTTTCGATGCGATTTTATGCTCATAAAAATGGCCACAACATGCCTGGTCATGGCAGAAAGAGAGTATTTCATTGATTTCGACCTCTGGGACACATCGCCGGATAATTTGGTCAGCACCTATGTGGAATAACTACGGGTTTTCCCAGATGTAGTACTTGGCATCGGAACGCAACTTGTCTTTCTTGGTCTTCGGCCAATCAAACAGGATCTGGTGTGATGCTAAGTAGTTTACTATATCAGCAAACCATGGAAGCCCGGTACCAATAGTCAAGAGGTGCTCATCAGGAAAATGCTTTGTGATGGGTCCAGAAGGGTCGACGATCTCAGAAGGAAGGCGAGATAAGTGGTCAGCTGCCATGTTATGTCTTCCCGCATTGTCGCGAATCTCGAGGTCAAATTCTTGCAACAACAAGATCCATCGGATTAATCGAGGCTTCGCGTCCTTCTTCGCAAGGAGATGCCTCGCAGTTGTGTGTTCCGAGTAGATTATAACAGGGGAACCCAGGAGATAAGATATGAATTTTTCAATGGCAAATACTATAGCTAGCATCTCTTTCTCCGTAACCATGTAGTTACGCTGAGTCTCATCAAGTGTCTTGCTAGCGTAGTATATGACCACGGGTTTCCCATCAATCTTTTGCCCCAGAACCGCTCCTACAGCGAAGTCAGATGCATTGCACATGATCTCAAAGGGTTGAGACTAAGCAGGGGACTGTAGGATTGGGGCTTGGGTGACTCGGTCATGAAGGATCTCAGAAGCTTGAGTGCATTCCCTGGAAATCTCAAAGGGTACATCCTTGGAGAGAAGATTGGTCAGGGGGCACGCGATTTTTGAGAAATCAGGGATGAAACGACGATAAAAACTGACGTGCCCTAAAAAAGATCGGATGTCCCTGATCGAGCTAGGCATAGGAAGTTTAGAAATTAGGTTAACCTTGGCTCGATCCACTTGGATGCCTCTCTCAGAAATTAAGTGTCCCAAGACGATCCCCTCAGGCACCATAAAGTGGCCCTTTTCCCAAGAAAGAACCAGATTTATGTCAATGCATCGCCTAAGTATGTGAACCAAGTGCTGGAGGCAATCATCAAATGATGCCCCAAAAACTAAGAAGTCATCAATGAAGACTTCCAGATAATCACCTACCATATCAGAGAATATGGCAAGCATGCACCGCTAAAAAGTCGCAGGTGCATTGCAGAGATCGAAAGGCATCCTTCGGAACGTGTAAGTCCCGAAGGGGCAAGTAAACGTGGTCTTCTCTTGGTCCTCTGAATGAACCGCCACTTGGTTGTAACCGGAGTACCCATCAAGAAAGAAGAAGAATCTATTTCCCGCTAGTTTTTCGAGAATTTGATCAATAAACGGTAGTGGGAAATGATCCTTCTTCGTGGAGGAATTGAGTCTTTGGTAATCTATGCAAACTCTCCACGAGTTGGCTATACGGGTAGGTATGACCTCTCCAGTTTCAGTCGTGATGGTGGTGAACCCTTCCTTCTTAGGCACAACCTGGATTGGGCTCACCCAGCGACTGTCGGAGATCGGGTAGATGATCCCTGCATCTAACCACTTAATGATCTCCTTTTTCACGACCTCCTACAGATTAGGGTTCAGACGCCTCTGCATTTCATGTGAAGGTCGTGCGCCCTCTTTAGAATATATGCGGTGTGTGCAATAAGAGGGACTTATTCCAATCAAATCATCGAGAGTCCAACCAATGGCTCTGCGATGTTGCTGGAGAACAGCAATCAGGCAGGATTCCTGGTCAAGTGCGAATCTGGAATTTATAATCACCGAAAATGTCTGATTGGAAACCAAAAAGACATATTTCAAATGATCTGGGAGGGGCTTGAGTTCTAGAACAGGGTTATCGGCAGCAGCGAGTGGTTTGGAATGGGTGTAAGGAACAAGGGTAGGAGTTAGGGGTGTGTCCAGATCGATTTCAGATTCTTCTAATTGTGGTTTTAGATCTTCTTGTGGTTGATGAGGGATAATCATGTTGTCCTCGATTTGTGGTTCATCAACCACGGCTCTGATGTCACAAATTTGCTCTACCACACCGTAATTAATCCCTTGTTGAGCCTTAAAGATATCAATCTTGAGAGTCTGATTCCCAAATTTTAGCTTTATTTGGCCCTTTTCACAACTTATGTTGGCCCTTGCAGTGGCCAGAAAAGGTCTCCTTAGTATGATTGGTGTATCCCTTGGATTCTCAGGTGCATCCATGTCTAGAACTATAAAATCTACAGGGAAGTAGAAATCCTGCATCCTAACAATAACTTCCTCAAGAATTCCCTTAAGTGACTTGATGGATCGATCGGCTAACTGCAATGTCACCTTAGTCGGTTTTAGTTCAAATTCTTCTAGGTGGTTAAGCAGGGATGTGGGTATCAAGTTTATGGAGGCACCTAGGTCTAATAATGCTCTATCAAACTGGGTTTCACCAATCTTACATGAAATTAGGGGAGTGCCTAGGTCTTTTGCCTGGGGTGGGAGTTTACTCAGGATTACAGAGCTGGCTTACTCTGATAGTACAATCAGACTCCCACTCTTGGTTCGCGGCTTACGCTGGGGTGTACACACGTTTTTCAAAAATCATGCGTAAGCTGGTACGTGGCGGATTGCATCCATCAAGGGGATGTTTATTTGGACCTGCTCAAAGAGCTTGATCAGGTCCTCCCCAGGAGCCACGGGTTTAACTGTCCTCTTTCCCTTGGTTAAGGACTCGGGAAATGGAACCTTGGTTGGTTCCTCTAGGATAGGTCCAGGTTTTTGATCTAGGACAGGGATAGAAACATCCTGGATAACTATCCTAGGGTTTGGGTCACTACCAGGCTTGGGGTGGTTTGGATAGGGTGGGTCTTGGGTTGCCTTACCACTACGGGTTGTCACAGAATTTAGTCGTGCCTGGTTTTGGTTGGGGGTTAGTAAGATGGGCTGCTGCTGTTGGTAACCTGCATAAGAGGTTGATGCTTCCATCCCATCAAGTGATGGAACAGAAGGGGCCTGATAGATCAAGTGTGCTTGGCCTGGGTTCAGGTTCATAACGCGCCACTGGGTCGGCACGTTATTCGGGTTAGGCAGAGGTTGAGAAAGAAGTGTGACCGGTTGGTGAGAATTCACCAACTGGGCGAGTTGGTAGCAGACCTCTGTGATTTCATCCTTGTGTTGTTTCTGGATAGCCGCATTCGTTCTTTGAATGTCAGCCAGAGTTTGGAGGATGCAGGACATTTGGTCTTGGTTGGGCCCAAATGGATAAGTGGGGTTGGGCCGAAGCTGAGGCAACTGATAAGGACGAGGGGCTTGTGGACAGGGTTGAAAGAGTGGTCTTGGGTTATGGGAATTTCTCGCCCACTGAAAATTAGGATGGTTTCGCCATCCAAGGTTGTAGGTGTTGGAAAATGGGTCATTCTGGATGGCGTTGAGGTCCTCGTAGGTCTGAGGAGCCTCAGGAAAGTCGGAGAATGGGGGAGTAGAGTTCCCCGGCAAGAATAGAAAAAATCGGAGGTCTCTCCAGTCCTGGAGTTAGATGGGGGTGGATACGGGTCCATCCCAGGAGAAGGTCGGTGGAAAATGTTCTGCGCAGTTTCCCTTGCGGGAGGTGGCTGTGTGAAGGAGTTCTACGCAGAGGTGGCTCTCTGCAAGTGCCGAGTCAGCTCATCCACCTTCTTCTCAATAATTGAGACCTTGTCCAACCGACTGGCCATTAGTTCCAGGTCGACTGATGTAGACAGGCCCTGCGTCTTATGTGCTCCCCTAAGATTCATCGCTGCGCGGGTATTCGTCCAATCGAATAATCCCATGGAGTCATTGTTGATGGAGTTCTCGCACATATTCTCGAGAATCTCCCACACGGTGTCTTCATGTTGACCCATGATATTCCCTTCGCAAGTTGCATTGACGAATAATCTAATATCTTCACGGAGACCCTGGTAAAAAGACTGTACTTGTTCCCATTTAGGAACTCCGTGATGGGGGCAGTTTCTCATGAGATCCTGGAATCGATCCCATGCCTCATGAAAAGGTTCTCCCGTCTGCTGCGTGAAGTGAGTAATCTGATGGCGCAAGGCGTTTGTCCGACTAACGAGAAAGAACTTCTTCAAAAGCTCAGACAGGAGTTCTTCCCAAGTGTTGATCGGGCGGGTTTGTGTCTGATATCAATGAGTCGCCTTGTCCATAAGGGAGAAAGAGAACATCTTCATGAGTAAGATATCCCGATTCTGCGCATCTAACCCGAAGGTCTGGACCAGATGCTTAAGCTGTTTGATATGTTGGAAGGGATCTTCAGAGTTAAGCCCATGGAATTTAGTTATGGCATGAATCATATTATGCTTCAATTCGGAATCAGGTCCTCCAGTCGGGATTCTGACTCGAGGCTTAATTACCACCGCAGCGTGATTATAGTGATCTCGCATCATGGGGCACTACGGTGGGTTCATGAAATTCTAGAAGAGATCATTAAGACGCTAGAGCTGGTGCTTAAGATTATTTTCTTCTTCAACAAGCTGAGCCATGTTGGAAGAAAAGGGGGAACTAGGTTCAGAATCAGAAGAGAGGTCTATGTGGAGTGGTTGTCGCACAAACAAGGGTGCCGAGGCTTGGCCTCGGGGAGAGTGGATTTTTAGAGGAGGTTTCAAGGACCTCCTACCAAGCATACACTGATGGATTGGATAAGATCAGAATGTGCTGGACCCAATCAAGACACCTAAAATATGTTGGGTGACAGAGGTTTGGGGCGGATGATACCCCTTGATCAGAAGGTCGTCCACCTGAGAATTACTTGGGCAGCCAAAGAGGGTGAGTCCCGCGAAGACCCCTACACGGTAGAGCACCCCCATGGGTTACAGGGTTTCCCCCACCCGACCTCTCTTGTCACTAAGATTCCTGGTAGACCAGAATGGGGACCTTGACCTCTTAAGTCTACCACTTTAAATTAAGATCAAGGTGCTTAGGGTTTCACTTGAACTTTAAGCCTTTTATGTGCAGAAAGTGACCTAATTTGAAGGTTGGTTGATCCAAGGGATCAACTTCACCTTTTTGTTCCTATGAGAGCTTATTAGGTCCTTTCTTTTAGTGTTCAAGTGAATTAAGAGCCGGATTTCTTAGGGTTTCTCTTAATAGATCTTTTCAAGCAATGGTTTAGGCACACCTCCTTTTGGACTTTTCAGTTCTTGATTAGAAGATGTGTCTCTAAAACCCTAGCTTAGAATCCTAGGTTGGCTCTAATTAGTCCAATTAGTTGCCACAGAAATGGGTAACTAGAGCTCAATCAAGAAGGTTTTAGCCCTAGTTACTTTAAGTGGATATGCAGTTAAGATGTGTTGAAAAGTAAAAACCAAGCAACTTTGTGAATTACTAGATATGAAAGATAGGTAGCTCTAGATTAATTTTTCTTTTTCCTCTTTAGAATGTGAGGGGCTTAAAAGAGAGAGGGTTGAGGGCTACCTGTCCTCTGGTGTGTTTGTTGCGCGAGTGCTTTGTTCTTCCTTGCCTTCCTTTCCTGCACAACAAAAGAGAGATTGAATTAGTATAAAATCAGAAATTATGATTTTGAAGCTTCTAAAATGGTCGTTGCTCCCCGGCAACGGCGCCAAAAACTGGTAATGATTGTGTAAAACTGACCGGTTTGATTTTAATTTATTACTCGAATACAAAAATTTCTCCGAGGTCGAACTCAGGGAGCAAGCTTGATTCTGAAAGTGTAGAAAATCATAATTTACAATATACTGTTTTACAAAAAGATTAAAGAGAGGAAATAAAAATTTGTCTCTTCTCTTTTTTTCTCTCTTTCTTCTTTTGTCCTCCTTTCTCTCTGTCTTCATACGTCTGACTCCATGGATCAGATGCCTTAAGTAGCCACTTGCTACAGTGCTTGTGCTCTCCTTCTTTCTTTCAGCTGCTGCTGCTGCTTCTTCTTCTTCTTGGCTTCTTTTTCTCTTCTTTTAGCTTCTTGGCATTCCTCTCTGCGGCATCTTCTTTCTCTTCTTTCCTTCCTCAGGTGGCTTCTTGCTTGGTCTTCTTCTTCTTCTTCCTTGAGCTGCGTCTCTTTCTTCTTCAGTTGCTTCTCTTCCTCTTCTCCTGCCTCAGCTCCTTGGTGCGGTTAAGTCCTTGGCCACTCCTTCCTTGCTTCCTCTTCTGTTCCCTGCACAGGCATACGGTTAGGCAAAACCTAACCCCTACCCTCCCCGTGTCTCTCTCTATATCTCTATTTCGCTCTCATGATAGCTCTCCCAGAGCCTTATCAGGTTATTGGGTTGGGTATGCGTACCTGTGACCAGGCGCATCAGCGTGGGTGGTGCGCGAGGAGTGCACGGGTAGTCGGATAGGATACCAGGTCCGCATAGGTGTGCGCCGCGGATGAGGCATGGTGGGCGAGGGGACCTCACCTCGTGTCAGGAGGCGCTAAGGCCCTGACACTTTTGCAATTTATGCCGCTTCGCCCTCTCTTGATCTTCCGAGGTGGGACTAAATGTCCCACCTTCCTCGCAGGCACTTCCGCAGTAGGTGGTTGTTCAATTGCAGCAGATGCGGGGGACTTGGACTCTAATTGCTGGGCTGGAAACGTGCGCGAGGGAGGTCTGCGCGTCTGGGACCTGAAGCCTGATCCCTGGTGCCTGGGATGAAGCTTGCGAGCTTCTTCGAGCTTGCTCCAATGGCGGCCGAGACCTGTACCCTGTCCACAAGCAAAACGGCCTTACAGCCTCGCCAAAACACACAGGGAGCTTCGCCTTGGCATGACGAAGGTGTCACGGCGGTCGGCGTGGTGCAGGGTGGCCTGGGTGTGCGTGCCTAGGTCACCCTGTGGCTGTGAAGATGGGCGTGTTCGGGGGAAGTGTTGGGAGCATGTGGCGGTGAATGGGAAGAGGGGTTATGATCAGTGAGTTGTGGCAGAGCTTGTGAGGAGGTTGGCGAGGTGGGTGGATGCGTGGAGTGGTGGATACACCTCGCCGGTGGTCTGCCGAAGGTGGAGAAGATGGCGGTGGTGTGTGAGCGGTAAGGCGAAATAACAGAAATAAATGAGGGAAAAATAAAGAGCAGAGAGAGAGAACTTATCTATGGGTCTCTGGACGAAGGGGGGAGGTGGAGGGCAAGCGACGCGTATTAGCCGTTGCCGGAGACGAAGGCCCTGAGGTGAGGATGACGACGACGAGGAAGGGGTCAGAGGGGTACGCGCGAGTACGGCGCGGCGCGGAGGAGCACGACGGAGATGACTCTGCCACTGGTATGGTGGCAGAGTGACGAGAGGAGGAAGAGGAAGTCGCCGGAGCTTGCGGGCAGACGGCCGGAGATGAGGAAGACGAAATTAAGGGGGATTCTCAGGCCAGAACAAGCTTGAAGGATGCGGCAGAGGATGCCAATCCTTAAATAGGCATCGGCCGGAGGTAGAGCGTGCAAAAGTGGCAGGAAAAATCCTGTCGAAGACGTGGGCAGATGGAGACCCATACCTCTCGTGCCTTCGCATGAGAGGTATGGCGACCGACAAGGCATGGGAGCCGACCCATGCGGTAGGGGACAACGTAGGGAGTCTCCCTTTCAAATCTGGGGCGGCTCCCCATGCAAGCGCGGCGTCATCCACCGCGCAAAGTCGCTGGAGGTATGGCCTGCTCATGCGGGTGGTAAAGGGACCCGATTGAAGAAGACGACGAGAAAGATAGGAGGTTTTTTGCAAGGTTTCAAAAAGTTAAGGGTCAAAAAGTAATTATTGAGGACCGTTTTGTAAAGTGGGTCAAAACGACCTTCCCTTAGGTCCAAATTTTGGTATAAAGCTAATTTGGACCTAAGGAATCCAATGGTAAAGTTGGATTTTAGGTTTGACCATGTTTTACCAGACATTTTGTACAAAAACCCAAATTCGGTTCAAAAATTAGGTATGGTTCCCAATTTAGGTCAAAATATGTTTCAACGGTCAAATTGAAGATTCTAAACGCTAGAGGATATTTTTATATGATTTTTAGAGGGTTTATTTGATTTTTATCTTTCCTAGAACTTCGTGAATTAAAGTAGATTTGTTTTAGAGTTACAGAATGTCATTTAATTCCTAGATTTTGTCATAACCCTTTTCTGACCAAATCATCCCACTTTTTCTCTTATTAAGTCCACTTGACCTGTGTCTAGATCCTTAGAAATCCCGTTCATGTACTGCAATGGTAAAATTACAGTTTTACCTTATGTATAATGTTTTATTCTCTGCTCAACAATTCCCTGTTTTATGTCTTCCCTTAGGTTTTGTTGGAGCTTTTGTTTAATTTATTAGGTTAAAATATTCTAGTTAGGGTTCATGATGAGGTCCTGATCACCAAGGGAGGCTAGCTCTGCTATACACTAAAGGGGATGGTTGCTCTCCTTGGTATCACGTACTCAAGAGCTAGCACACTTCCCATCTACATTCTAGATTCTGTTTATCCACAGGAGTTCTACTCCTAATTCTCCGTAAGGTTCATGCTCATGTTCACCTCATTTATCCAGATCAAGATCTCATGTTTCATAATTCATTCCACATCCATATATAGGCAGCTCGTGTTTTCATAGTTCAATTTTCAATAACATGTAGCTGGTGCTTCCACATGTAATTTCTCAATTGAATACAGGCAGCTCGTATTCTAACATGCAACTCGTAATTATAATACACACATTTTCTAGCAATTTAACTTAACCATGCATTTAAGTACACAGTACAGCTCAAACAGGCTCCTCCATTTTCTACCTAGGGTTCATTCCACATCCTAGAGTTCCATTCGGCTATTTCAACCAAGCACATTCTTATTTAAATATTAATAACTGAATTAAACCACTCTACCAGGTAACACGGGAGGAATGGGGTTTTGTGCCGCAGATCTCGTCGTCTTCGCGGGCCCCGAATACGCCACCAACTAGTAACCTGTACTATCGACCAATGTACATTAGATAGGCTCGAAACAATAGGTACTCAACATGAATACATAGAGGAACTCAAGTAGAAAACAACGGTACTTCGTTTGCAGAAATCCAAATCCGTTTAGGCCTTAAACAAGCCAAAAACGCGATTTCTAATCAAAATCAGACGTCTGGGACTAATCCCAGACGTCTTAAAAGACGTCAAAACTTATCTTGTGTCTCCTGTGGCTGATCAGACATCCAGACCTTCTCTGCGACCATTTGAGGACAGTTCCAGACGTCGGACAAGGTCTCTGGTTGTCTGGAAGCACCTCTGGACGTCTGGTGATGTGATCCGACGTCGAAAAGTGCGTGGGAAAGTGTTCAGCATGCCTTCCCAAAGCTGCACCTGCGCACTCAAACGCAGGCGTGGTCAGCCGACAACGACTCCTGCATTGAGATCTTCTGCATTAGAGAAATCAGTGCAGGAGCGTACGTACCTCGCTGACGTGCCTTCGTGCGTGTGTGTTAAGAGGTGTCGTTATAGTTGCACTTGATACGTCGATTTTAAAAGAAGTAAACGGAGGTGAGTCCGAGTGTCGATCTCAGGGAGGCGTGGAAATCGGATTTTGTTTGCCACTTGTTGTCACGAAAAAGGCGGAGTTTTGCTTGCGAAAGAAACGGTTTTGAAAAGCGAGAGATAGAGAGAGTTTAGGGTTAGAAAGCTCTTGGTTTTGATCATGCACTTTAAACAGAAATTAAAAAGGCAACTAAATGAAAAATAATTTCATTAAACATGCATTCATAGTTCATGGTTTACAATATTAAATACATGCTTCAACAAAAGTAAATGAAAGCTTAAAAGAGAGAGAGAGAGGTAGAGAGAGAGTGGAGAGCGACGAGGCAGCCACGGCGGTGGAGGAGGCTCCGTCGGCGGCTCGTCGTCTCCGGCGATTACAAGAGTGCCTAAGACTAGCTAGGAGAGGAGTGGAGTAGTTGCAAGTGGGAGAGGATGCCTTGAATGGTGGTAGAAGGGGGTTTAAATAGAGTTAAGGGCTTCCTAAAAGAAGAATGTGCTTTAGCGACATCCAGAACGTCGCTAAAACCGCTTCCATATACGTCGGTGAAGGCCTTCTGCCGCCGGTCAGCCGCCCGCCCCTCTCTCTCTTCAGGCGCGATCCGTGGACGTCGAACGAGAGCCGTCCGATTGATGATCGGACGGCTGAGATCCTCCCGCGCCTGCGCTAGGATCGCGCTTCGGGCGTGCGTGCGCGCGCGCGTTTCCGCCCGGCGTGCGCGCGCGCGTGGGAGGTGGGGCGCTGTCGTCGCGCCGCGTGGCGCAATCCTAGCCGCTCGCTTCTGATCGCGCGGCTCAATTTTGCCGCGCCCTTTGCCCGCAAGTGATTTCCGCTCCGCGCGATTCGAACGCGCGTCGCCACGACGCGGGCGTGCGCGCTAACCGTTGCGCCACGCCCGCGCTTTGTCGCGGCGACCGCGGGTGAGCGCGCGGATCTCGGCCGTTCGATCGAAGATCAACGGCCGAGATGCGTCCTTGGCTGGCTTGGGGGGCGTGCGGGCGGCGGGGGCGGGGCGACGTGGCGCGTTCTAGGCCGTTGATCTCCAGATCAACGGTCACGATTTCTTGGGCCCATTGTGGGAGCTCCGGATGTCGGATTTGGCCGATCTTGAGTCCGTTAGACTCCGTTCGTCGTCCTGAATCCATCCGTGCGGTCCGATTGCTCATCTGAGGCCTGCTTTGACAAATGCTTTACACAAATGGCCATTAATACAGTTTATAAGCAATCTTGGTACTTGATGCATGCAATGCTCCTATTCTACTTTATGTTGTGCCTTTTATTCTAAAGATGGGCCATATTCAACCTAATTACTACCCCCTTGCGTGGCGTTATCACTCGCACAATACGTGCTCTCAGACGTCCGGCCTTAGCTCCGGATGTCCAGGTCCCCTTGCCAGTCGTTTGGACATCACGCCAGACGTTTAATACTAGAAAACTTCCAGTATCAGAACCTTCTTGCAACTCGCTTCACTCGCGCGTCTGCCCGTGGTGGCAGCTCCAGCCGCTGCAGGAGCGTGGGCAGCTCCTCGTTGACGTCCTATATGCACACACACACTTGCCGCCGGTCGTGCGAGCTCCGTCGAGCTCCCAAAGGTCCTCCGACCTTCCACGCTCTCCTCGCTCTCCCTCGCTCGCCCCCTTCTCACCTCTCTCATCCGCCCTCGCCACTGCCGCACAAGAGATCTGAAGGTGGTGGTTGCTGTGGTGTGAGGAGAGGAGAAAGGAGGGTTATAAAAAGGAGGGGTGTAGGGTTTAAGGTTCGGGGGGGGGGGGGTGCGGGAGAGAGAGAGAGGAACGGCCTTTGCGTGCTGCCCGCATGCAGAGCGCAAAGCGTAGTGCGAAAATTTTACTTTCAGACATTCGGAACGGGTCCAGACATCTTAAATGGCTAAAACGTAGCGGGCCATTACATTTTTTATTAGTCTGCTTCTACCATTCAATCTAATGTTTAGCTAGGGGAGTAGGATCAGACGATCGTGGTTGGGGGGTATCAAAGGAACCTGAGGCGAAAGCCAAGGGAAGAACCTTCTCCCTAGGCCCTCCCTCTAACTGGTTGGATTGGCAGGAAAGTAGATTAAATCGTTTCTTCATCTCAAGATGGGTTTTGGGAGTCTGCAAGTCTTTTGGCTAGCCCACTTAAAGACATGTTTGATTATTTGTATTGCAAGGCACCTTTCTTCCTCCCGTTCTGTCATGGATCCTTCCACATCCTTTTCGCATTTCCATTCCTACCCTCCTACCACTACTTATTCCCAAAATGATTATTATTCAAACCAGACTTATTCTCATCCATCTTCTTGTTGGGATAATCCTGATTGGGGATATAATTCTGGACCTCCGTGTTCAGGGTTTAACCTTGGACACCATGATCTTGATTCTTATCCTTCTCTGAGCTACATCGATTATAAACCATCGCCCTTATATGGACAACCTAATACGATCTACAATCAAGAAGGATATGTTGATCCTTTCCCTTCCCTAGATTATACTGCATATAGGTCACTACCTCTCTATGAACAACATGAAATGACCTATTATCAGGGAGGGTATCACAAACCTCAATTTGTTGACTCCCCTGCACTGAACCCAAACCCGCCCAACCCTGAACCAAACCATGTGGTTCAGGTTAACCAGGTCCAAGATAAGGTATTGGCTAACTTAAGGAATACCATACAATCTTTAGAAGCTCAACCAACACCTTTCCCTGAAGAATTAGAGCCTCTGATTGAAATGATTAACGATCTTAACAAGTATTTGTAGGATTGGCTCTAGGATGCTAAGGATAAGGACCTAGGTAAGTTTTTACTTGGGAAGTTATCGAAATTGAGGATGAGATTTCTGATTGCTCTAGTCCAATCTTGGGAGGATTCCCAAGATGAACCCTTGTCAGGAGAGCCAATGTCAAAATCTGCTCAGGCACCTGTAGGGGGACACATTTTACGAGACCAAGGTTGACCAAGTTGTTATAGAGCAATCAAATAAGGATGAACTGATTTCTTCACCTGGGATCCCTGAGTCGGGGTACAAGGAAACGTATGTCTCCATGGAAAAAAAAGTGATTAATGATTTTGAGACATACATTAATGCGGATTTAGAATTCTTTGATTCTGAAGGTGAAGAATTATTATGCGAAGTCTCACCTAAGTTTACAGCACATGATTTCAGTGAGACAACTGGGCCTGAGGAATTCAATGAATCATTTGATGGCCCTAAATTGAGGAACTTGATCATGTTAGGGCTTGCATGGTGGATTCAAATCCTTTTATTAAGGATTCAATTCAAAGCCCCGATCCTCAATCACACCTCGTTAAGCATAATGATGATTCTATTCTTAAGATCTTTCGACCCAAGTCAATTCTGATTCAATCACAACTCTTAGACTTTGAAATTTCATATGGGGTGATTAATATGCAGGAGGTCCCGGAATTCAAAATTCTGATTGTGGACTATAAGAATTGGGAAATGATGACATGGGAAACCAATTCCAGAGGAAGCAGAAGACCGAGTCTAAGGGTTTCGATTTGTCTGAAACCCCCAACCTTCTACCAGGACCCTTATCACATTGTTTCTAAGGATGTGCAATCCAAGCACAAATTCATTGATTATCCTTTTGAGCTTGAGTTCTCTGTAATCTGACTTTTTGGGCTTTGAGTTGCATCCTTACAATTCGCAGGCCTGACCCCGCTTACATGCTGATGTTAGGTTTTGGATAATTTTTATCCAAAATCTTAGATATACTCGACCATGTGGTATAGGTCTGGACCACAATCTGGTTCATATCTGTGGACATCTTCTCCTGGCAGGTCCAAAACTAGATTTTTTTTATTCTGATTCTGACCTACACCTGTGAATTCTTTATTTCTTCTTTATTTGTATAGTGTGCCTAACTGAAGGCACTAAATTCAGTACATATACAGTATTTTTTTTATCTCGGAGCTGACCGGGTAATCATGAAATTCAGGTGCTTTTTACTCTACTCCACTATGTTTCATGTCTTTTTAATACAATAAGGACATTGCATTAGATAGGCATGATGGGTGGATATCATTATCTGAATCATCTTGTTAACTCCATAGATTCTTTTTATTTTCTCTTTATTTTTGAAAAAAAAATGAATTAGGAAAAGAGAACTTGGGCTTTAGAATTTGTCAACCATAAGAAATGATACGATATGACCCAAACACTTTGACCTTCCAGGTCTTAGGGCTTAATCAGCCTAAGTGTCCACTAAAATGTGGACTTGTTTATCGAGTCCTCACCATTCTGAATTTATTTCAAATTTGTTAAATAAGTTGGGGTGATAAGTACATGACTTATCAACTCACCCTTTGATTTGAGGGAACTTTATATCTAAGCATCTATACACTATTTGCACTAACTCGCTTTTCAGCAGTTTAAGGGAAATTGTTTAGCTAATGAACCTTCTAGGCTGGTATGTCTGACAAGTTATCGTGGGTAACAACCCATTGGTCGGTTACCACCTGTGAGGACCCGTGCGGTGGGGCTACAAATAGGAGTCCAGTGTGGTCCCTATTCTTCAGCGCTTGTTGTACTTGACCGCGCCTAAGGGAGTTGAGGGTTGTGGGGAGGAACCATTGTGAGTGGTTCGCTCCTTGGGTATAGTGCCATCCCGAGACTTCTACATATTTAATGAAGCAGGAAGAAGGGGAGGGAGCATGCGTGACTCTTTGGATGGGGGTGAGCCTCTTTTCGTGCCCCCGTGTAGCTCCCTTGATAATTCTGAAAATACGAAGTAGGGGCTGCTGCTACCGGAGATTCCACTTGTGGGAGTGTACTTGCCCGGGCAGAAACGCGGTGCCCGCCCAGCAACCTTTACCCAAATGGTTGATCTCATCTAGGGGCTTCTTAGGGGAAAGTCGGTTGGAGGCTTGGTGGCTTTCACTATGTGGGGCTGCTTCACTAGTAGATTACCAGTGGTCCCTCCTCAGCTAGGTCGCTTGTTACGACCTGATCCCAGATCCCTACCGAACCCGAGATCGGCTTGTCTCGACTAACCCCAAGACCTAGTCGTCCAACAAGAAATAACTAAAAGCAGAAAATATTCCACAACCACACATGCAATGTAACTGGGTAGAAAATAAATAAGTAGATAGTAAAGGAAACAGAACAAAATGTCTCACAAGATTACATGCCATCACTACTAGAATAGTGGAAAGTAAAGTGAAAATGTAACAGAAACAGTAATACATTCTAGAGTACTCACTACAACAACATAAGCTTAGAAACAAAAGAAAGGGAACAACAGCTAATGCTAGGCTCGACTGGGCCCAGCTCCCTCTGTAGCCGGTAGTGCGGCTGCTCAACTCCCTGACCTGAACAAGGTTATAAAATACCTAGTCAGCCAACGCTGAGTAGAGTGGTGGTTAAGCCACTTATGTGCAATTAACATACGACAAGCAACTAATTAATTATTCAATTCCATTTAGCTAAACTAAGTAGTTCTGATTTGTTTATTCCCTTAAGAATCCGGTCATTTCTTGATCTTGACTATCCCTCAAGGGAATAATCTTGATTGCAGTCTTTCACGTGATGTAGGATGTACACATGGTTCTCTCCTAGTCGAGAGAGTCCCCTGTGGTAGTCCTACACCCAATCAACCACCCTGAGGTTACGGTCACGATGTAGCGGTGACTACGGCACGCGCAATAAGCGCATGGGTAGCTACCCCGCACTGGCACGCGCAATAAGCGCATGGGTAGCTACCCCGCACTGGCACGCGCAATAAGCGCATGGGTAGCTACCCCGCACTGGCACGCGATCAGTCATTTCCGCTAGCGGGTATGCCTAAAAGTACAGCACGGAACAACACAGAGACTTGCCCTCTCAGAACAGAACAGGGGTCTCGCCCCTCCACAGTCCGCGTACCATTGTCTGACTATCCTAGTTTGCCTAGTGTAGGGTAGCTAGTCCTAACCCTGGGCCCTGTGGGGCGGCTAGCTCCCTCCCTACACTAAGTAGCTCACCTCAGTACCACGTATGCGAGCCCAACCAGGAGTCGACGTAGAGTCGCCAAACCCACCCTAGGTCTCAACCCAAGGGACAGCAAGCTCCCCTCTACTCTATGTAGCTCACCTAAGTATCACGTACGCAAGGCCAAGCAGGAGTTGACGTAGAGTGGCCAAACACACCCCAGGTCTCAACCTAAGGGGCAGTAAGCTCCCCTCTACTCTAAGTAGCTCACCTCGGTACCACGTACGCAAGGCCAAGCAGGAGTCAACATAGAGTGGCCAAACCCACCCCGGATCTCAACCCAAGGGGCAGCAAGCTCCCCTCTACTCTAAAGGGATAGTTGCTCTCCTCGGTACTACGTACACGAGGGTCAGCTCACTTCCATTGACCATGTCCGAACAGCCGCCTGTAGGTGACATATTCCAAAACTCTGAGGTTTTCCATACTACAATATTCCTGATTTCTTTCTAAATTCCTCGTAGGGTTCATACATGGACTTTCTTATTCCCATATCTGGTTCATTGTCAATAAAACAGATAACTCAAATTTCATCATCAATACTTAGTAGGCATGACGTAGTTCATTACAGGTAGCTGACGTGGTCTCGTGCGTGTGTGTTAAGAGGTGTCGTTATAGTCGCACTTGATACGTCGGTTTTAAAAGAAGTAAACGGAGGTGTGTCCGAGTGTCGGTCTCAGGGAGGCATAGAAATCGGATTTTGTTTATTTCTTGTTGTCACGAAAAATGCGGAGTTTTGCTTGCGAAAGAGACAATTTTGAAAAGCGAGAGCGAGAGAGAGTTTAGGGTTAGAAAGCTCTTGGTTTTGATCCTGTACTTGTAACACAAATTAAAATGGCGATTGAACGGAAAATAACTTCATTAAACATGCATTCACAATTCATGGTTTACAACATTAAATACATGCTTCAACAAAAGTAAATGAAAGCTTAAAAGAGAGAGAGAGGTAGAGAGAGAGTGTGTAGAGCGACGAGGCAGCCACGGCGGTGGAGGAGGCTCCGTCGGCGGCTCGTCGTCTCCGACGATTACAAAAGTGCCTAAAGCTAGCTAAGAGAGGAGTGGAGAGTTGCAAGTGGGAGAGGATGCCTTGAATGGTGGTATAAGGGGGTTTAAATAGAGTTAAGGGCTCCCTAAAAGAAGAATGTGCTTTAGCGACATCCAAAACGTCGCTAAAACCGCTTCCAGATACGTCGGTGAAGCCCTCCTGCCGCCGGTCAGCTGCCCGCCCCGCTCTCTCTCCATGCGCGATCCGTGGACGTTGAACGAGAGCTGTCTGATCAAAGATCGGACGGCTGAGATTCTCCCGCGCCTGCGCTGAGATCGTGCCTAAGGCGCGCGTGGATGCTCGGGAGCTGTCATCGTGCCGCGTGGCGCGATCCTGGCCGCCCGCTGCTGATCGGGCGGCCCAATTTTGCCGCGCCCTTCGCTCGCGCTTGATTTCTGCTTCGCGCGATTCGAACGCGCGTCGCTGCGATGCGGGCGTGCGCGCTAGCCGTTGCGCCACGCCCGCGCATTGTCGCGGCGATCGCAGGCGAGCGCGCGAATCTCAGCCGTTCGATCGAAGATCAACGGCCGAGATTCGTCCTTGGCTGGCTTGAGGACGTGCGAGTGGTGGGGGCGGGGCAACGTGGCGCTTTCTGGGCTGTTGATCTCCAGATCAACGGTCAGAATTTCTTGGGCCCATTGTGGGAGCTCCGGATGTCGGATTTCGCCGATCTTGAGTCCGTTGGACTCCGTTCATCGTTCTGAATCCATCCGTGCGGTCCAATTGCTCATATGGGGCCTGCTTTGACACATGCTTTACACAAATGGCCATTAATGCAGTTTATAAGCAATCTTGGTACTTGATGCATGCAATGCTCCTATTCTACTTTATGTTGTGCCTTTTATTCTAAAGATGGGTCATATTCAACCTAATTACTACCCCCTTGCGTGGTGTTATCAGTAGCTCATGGTTTATTTCTTTTCATGAAATAATAATTTAATCATTCACTGAATGTACATTCTTTTCTTTCAGTCCTAGGGTTCATTTCACAATCCTAGGGTTCGATTCTATAGCAGCATGCATTTACCTCTTTTAGTCCTAGGGTTTATGGTGTCGACCTTCCTCTATAGTTTTATTATTTCGTCGTATTATAGTATAGAGAGAGGTGATTACCAATTTAATATAATTTGTTACTCGGAAAATAGAAGAGTTCCCGAGGTCGAACTCAGGGAGAAGTTGTATTCTAGGGGTACAAAGTTTCTTTTACAAAAAATATAGATAGAGAGAGAGAGATGAAAATTTGTTGGCTTCTTCTTTCTCGTCTGTCTTCTTCTTTCTTTTCTCTTCTCTTTGGCTTTTGGTTTCTTTATCTCCTTGTGGTCTTCTTCTTCTTTCTGTCTTCTTTATCTGCAGCAGTGGGTGTGATGTTCTTCTTCTTCGTCTTTCAGCTCTTGTTTCTGCTTTGTCTCTTTCCTTGCGGTCCTTGTCCTGTTCTTCTTTCTCTTTTCTGCCTTCAGAGCGTCATCTGATTTTCCAATCAGACGACTTAAACCGCCGCTGCTACAGTGCCGCTCGGTGCTCCTCCTTCCTTCAGCCTTCGTCTTCTTCCACGGTTCTTCTTCACCTGTGCCTGCACACTTACACAGCTTGATCAGGGGCAAAACCTTACTCTACCCTCCCCCGCGTCTCTCTCACAGAAGCCACTCTTGGGAAAGCTCTCCCAGAGCTGCTGGGTTGCCGGGTACGGGTCGCGCCCGGGTCCAGGCCCACCGGCGTGCGTGGTGGGTGAGGAGTGCAGGTCAGTCTAAGTCGGGTCGGGCCAGGTCCACGGGGCGTGAGCGCGGACGAGACCGGGTAACCGGGTGGGTGAAGGGGACCTCACCTCGTGTGCTGAGGCAATAAGCCTCCAGCACTTTTTCACTTTATACCGCTGCGTCTCTTCAGAGTTTTCCGAGGTGGGACTAAATGTCCCACCCCGAGTTGGCGCCTGCGCGGAGGAAGCAGCTGGTAATCGCGGCTTTACGCGAGGCCTTCGCGTGAGGGCTTCGCTTCAGCTGCAGCCTGACGCTTTGTCGAAATGCCTCGCACAGCCTGGGAGTCGAATCTGGGCGTGGCGCGCCTGCAGCTGCAGGCGGAAGCAGCTCCTTCTGCACGGCAATGGCGGCGGAGGACGGGTGACCTGTTCACAGCAAAACGGCCTCTCGGCCTAATCAGAAGGTGCCGGGAGCTTCGCCAGAGTGCGGCGAAGCTCGTGCGGGTGGTGGCGAGGCATGGGGCGGCGTGCAAGGGCTGCCCTAGGTCGGACTGTGGGTCGGAAAGTGGGTGTGTTTGGTGGACTTGCAGAGGTCGGGTGGCGGGAATTGGAAGGGCGGAAATGGATCAGGGTGAGGAGGCGGAGATTATGTGCAGGTCGGCGAGCCGTGTGGGGTGCTGGAGTGATGGGAGCGACTCGCCGGAGGATGGCCGGAGGCGGAGAAGGTGAGGGTGATTGGTCGGAATCGAGGGCGACAGTAAATGTTTAAAGTGAGGAAAAGGAAGAGGGGAGGAAGAGGAGGAGTTCTACCTACTTAGCAGGACGAGGAGGGGCCGGAGGAGGCGACAGTCGTATCGACTGTCGCCGGAGAAGAAGCTGCCCAGAGGAAGGAGCGACGGCGAGGAGAGGGCTGGAGAGGCGCGCGCTGGGTGCGGCGCGGCGCGGGAAGAGCAGGGGAAGAAGTCTCTGCTGCTGGTATTGCGGCAGAGCGAAGAGGAGGAGGAGGAACCGCCGGAGCTGGTGGGCGTCTGCCGGAGTGGGAAGAGAGGAAAGTTGGGGGTTTTCTCCGTCAGATCCCAGCTTCTCAGAACGGCGGAGCGACGGGGGTATTTATAGAGGCCGAATCAGAGAGGAAGGCGGAGGGAGACGACGTGTCTCCCTCGCCGGAGGACGCCGGAGATGGAAACCCATACCGTCCGTGCGTTCGCACGGCCGGTATGGTGGGTTGCAGTGACCAGGGGGTGTTCCTGCGACGGCTGACGACGCAGGGCACCCCCGGTTGTCTTGCCAGACCCTCCCCCTTACCCTGCGCGGCGCCATGCTCCGCGCAAGGTCGCCGGAGCATGGTGCTGGTCAGGTTTTGGCAGGAGGGACCTGAATGCAAAGAACGAAGGAGAGTTAGGGGTAGAAATGCGAGTGTGCAGAAGTTGAGGGTCAAAAAGTAAATATATGAGGACCAAAGTGTAAAGTTGGTCAAGAAGGTTTCTTCTTAGGCTCAAGTTTTTATACATGACTAACTAGGACCTAAGGAATCTGATGGTGAATTTTATTTCTAGATTAAACCTTGTTTGACTGGTCAATTTACGCAAAAACCCAAATTAAGTTATTAATTGGGTATGGTTCTCAATGTAGGTCAAAATGGGTTCTGAAGGCCAAATTGAAGGTTCTAAACCCTAGAGATTATTTTTCTATGAATTTTAGAGGGTTTATTCTATTTTTACTTTGCCTCGAACCTCGTGAATTGAAGTGGGTTTGCTTTAGGGTTACAGATTATCATTTAGTTCCTTGGAATTGCTGTAGCCCTTATCAGATCATCCCACTTTCCTTCTTATTTGGTTTGTTTGACCTGTGTTTGGACCCTGAATTACCCTGTATGCAGATTATACTGGTAAAATTGCATTTTTACCCCTTATGACTTGTTTTCTCCTTAAACTCAGAATTCTCTGAGTTAAGCCTTTCCTTGAGTTATGTAGGAGCTTTTATCCTTTGTATTGGGTCAAAATGAGCTAGTTATGGCTCATGATGAGGTTCTCATCAGTTTATCTCACAACCTAGGTTTAGTTAATTCTACGCATGCAATTTAATTATAATTTATGACATTAGTGTGAGAACCACTCTACCAGGATAATCGGGAGATGTGGGGGCACAGTCAACGATGTTTGCAATCCCCGCATGTCCTGTGCACACCACGAATGAACAACCAATCACATTGACCCATATGTCAAATGAGCTCAGAACTGTATAGACATTATACCATTTCATAGGGAAACCCGAATGGAATCCAACGATGTTTCGTTCGCGGAAAATTAACATCGTTTGGGCCCTGAACGGGCCCAAAAACACCAATCCTGACCAAAATCAGATGTCTGGGAAAAGTCCCAGACGTCTTAAACGAATTCGCAGGCATACCTTGCTCGGGGCGCCTTTCTTGGATGTTTGGAACTCAGTGAAGACGTCTGAGGGCGTCTTCAGATGTGTGGAGACACGTTCGGACATTTGAAACTGTCTCGGTCTTCGCACCAACGTACTTCCCAATCTCTGACATACATGCGTGCACAGTCAGAACTTTGGCAGGAAAATAATAGGAAAAAAAATGCAATACCAGATCTTCGTACGCCTTTGTGCGGGTTTTAAAGAGAATGTCACGTTGTAGTATAGCCGACAAAGCGTTCAAACAAATAAAGAGTTTTTATTACTCGAAAATCGGAGTATCCGAGGTCGAACACAGGGAGCAATTGGAATTTACAACTAATCAAAAGGTAATTGAACACTCTAATTTATTTAAAACTTAAATTCAAACATGAATGTATGCGGGTAAAGAGTAATTATGCCCAAAAAGAATGAAATTGGACGTCTGATCTTGTGATCAGACGTCTTAAAAGTGTTTTCCCTTTATTGCAGATATTTCTTTCTCTGCAGCCTTTCCTTTCTTCTCTTCTGTCTTGGCCTCTCTTTTCTTCTGCGTAGGCTCTTCTTCTTGCCTTGCTTCTCAGTCTCTTCTTCTTCCTTAGTCTTTCTTCTGCCTTCTTCTTCTTTCTGCGAAGGCTTCTCTTTCTTCCTTGGTCTATGTTCTTCCTTCTCTTCTCTGCCTTGCCTTCTTTCTTCCTTCTCTTCTTCTTCCTCGCAGCTAAGTCTTTCTTCCTCAATGTTCAGCCTACCTGCACAGAGCAAAACCTATCCCTTTCCCTCTACCCGCGCGTCTCTCTCTCAGCAATTCACTCAAGCACGCTCTCCCAGAGCCACACGGGTAATCCGGTCGGATTTCGCACCCATGACCAGGCGCACCTGCAGGTGGGTGATGCACGAGGAGTTAGGGTCGGGTCGAATCCCGCCAGATCCGCCAGGTGAAACCACGGACGAGGCGGGCGCTAGGGCAGGTGAGGGACCTCACCCCTGTGCGTTCGTAGGCAACCAAACAATATCACAAATTCAACTTATACCACAGTGGCGCCTCGTGTTTCCACGATGTGGGACTAAATTCTCTGGCCCGCTCTCGCGCGCGCCCGCAGACCTTCGTGCAATCGCCACAGCTGGGAGCATCGCAGTGCTGCTTGCTGGACCCGAGGGCTTCGCAACACTCGCGCGAATCTGCTGCGCCTGGAGCTGCTTTGGAGCTTCTTCAACTGGCGTCAATGGCAATAGGAGTTTTGATACTGTCAAACACAAAACGAGCCTCTCGGCTCAATCAGACCAGCTGGGGACCTTCGCCGTGGCACGGCGAAGGTGAGCGGTGCTGCAGGCCGCAGGACGGCCTAGGCGTGCGTGCCTAGGTCAACCTGTGGCCGGAGGTGTGGGGTTGTTTGGGGGGTTATTGCGGAGGTGTGGAGTGGCAGTGGAGGGGCGGAAAGTGTTCCTTGTGGTGAGGCGGAGCTTAAGAGATGGTTGGCGAGCCGTGTGGTGGGGTGGAATGGTGGGAGCAGCTCGCCGAAGGTCGGTCAGAGGTGAGGAAGATGGAGGTGGTCAGTGTCGGTCGAGGGGCAATTCAATGAAATAACAGGGGGAAAAGAGAGGGGAATACGGGGAGTAGTTCTAACCTAATTGTAGGGACGAAGGGGGACGAAAGGCATACAGCAGTACCTGCTGTCGCCGGAGAAGACGTTGCCCAGTGGGGGAGGACGGCGGCGACGACGGGGCTGAGGCGACGTGCGCGGGTGTTGCGCGATGCGAAGGAGAGTCAGGAAGATGACTCTGCCACCGGTTTTGTGGCAGAGCGAAGAGGATGGGAGAGGGAGCTCGTCGGAGCTTGCTGGACGCTTGGCCGGAGAAGAAAGAGACGAATTGGAGGGAGACCTCTGGCCAAGTCAAGCTAAAATTGAGCGGTCGGAGGTGTGGGTTCTTTTATAGGCACTGGGCCGTGCTTTCAGAGCGTAGGGGGCACGCCTATTGCCTCTGATGGCTCGCCGGAGTAGGAAATAGGTTAAGATACCCAAATCCCTCGTGCGTTCGCACGAGAGATTGGGTTCACACCAGAGATTGTGATTGGCCGTAGATGGAAGGGAATTCCTAAGAGAATCTCCCTTTCATTTATGGGAGGGGATCTCTGAGGAATCAGAGAGTAATCCCTCTCTAAACCTCGCCGGAGGTTGGTTCTGCCCTAACAATGGTGGCAAGACCTGATTGCAAAGGTGGCACGGAAATTAGGGGGCTCTCTGCAATGATTTCAAAAGATAGGGACAAAATTGTGATTTGGGTGTACTAAATTGCAAAGTAGGTCAAGATGACCTCCCATTAGGTCCAAATTTTGGTACAAACCTAATTTGGACCTAAGAAATCCAATGATGAAGTTGGATTTTAGGTTTGATCACGTTTGACTGGATATTTTGCGTAAAAACCTAAATTAAGTTAATTGATGAGCTAGGACCTTAATCTAGGTCAAATTGGGTTCCAAAGGCCAAATTAAGTGTTCTAAACCCTAGAGGATATTTTTCCATGATTTTTAGAGGGTTTAATTGATTTTTATCCTGACCAAAACCTTGTTAATTTAAGCGGGTCTGTTTTAGGGTTACCAAATGTCATTTAATTCCTAGATTGCACATGAACCCATTTCTGATTGGCTCAACCCACTTTTATCTTATTTAGACCATTTGACCTATGTTTTGCCTCTGAGAAAACCCGTTTATGTACTGCAATGGTAAAATTGCAGTTTTAACCTTTAATTCATGTTTTCTTATCAGTGCACTTATTCCTTCATTTAGGCCTTCTTCTAGGTTATGTAGGAGCTTTTATCTTCTTTATTGGGTCAAAATGAGCTAGTTATGGCTCATTATGAGGCTCTCATCACCAGACATCTGCGGTTACCTTCGGACATCCGACTCAACATTTGGAGGTCACTTTAGATGTCTGATTCTGTGAAAAAATGATTCCGTATAACCGTTTTTGAATCTTTTCTCGCCGCAGAAACGGCAACAGCTGCAGCACCGTCTCCTTCCCTCGCGACTCCTCTGCTCTCTGCTCTCCCTCTCCTCCCCTCGCTTGACTGCTGGTGTGGGGACAAATGGAGGAGGGGGGGTATATATGGAGCTGGGGGGATACGGGAGATAACATGGAGGAGGGTGAGGGAGGTGAGGTTGCCGCAAGGGGGATGGTGTGGGTGTGCGTAGGGGTGAGGTCGGTGAAAGGGGAGGGGTATTCGTAGGGTAAGGGGATGGTGTGGGGGGAAAATTGCGAGGATGCCCTTGCAAGTTTCCTCTTCTCCTCACAAATCCCACAACAAAACCCAGGGGGGTTAAAATTGCATGAAAACCCTTAAAATTTTTAAAAGCGTCAAACGACCCTAGGAAAGGGTCATATCAACAAAATAAATTTAAAGGAAGTTTCGTTCTCGAAACTTGAGCTGACTAGGTGTGGAAATAAAGTAAATGTGCATAACAAACGTAAAGAGGATCAAAGTAGGTCAGAAGCGACATACCTTCAAAAAGCTCCAGGTACTGTGCTCACATCGCCGCCTCGGGCTCCCAAGTGGCCTCCTCGTACCGCTAGCTTCTCCACAGGACTTTCACCAGGGGTACCTCCTTCTGCCTCAATCTCCGAATGACTCTGTCTAGTATCTGTACAGGCCTCTTGGGATAAGTCAAGTTGTCTCTCACCTCAATGCTCTCGTGGCTCAAAACATGGCTGGGATCGACGATGTATCTCCTGAGGTTGGACACGTGGAACACATCGTGTACTCCAAAGAGCTGGGGAGGAAGGGCAAGCCAGTAACTAATGGGTCCTACCCTCTCCAGGACCTCAAAAGGCCCCACGAATCTCAACGCAAGCTTCCCTCTCAACCCAAACTGCTGCAAGCCCTTCATGGGCAAAGCACGGAGGAAGATGTGATCCCTAACCTTGAATTGTACCTCTCTACGCTTTAGATCAGCATAGCTCTTCTGCCTACTCTTGACAGTACGAAGTCGTCTGTGGATCTACTTGATCACCTCCTGACTTTGGCGTATCAATCTGGGACCAACCTCCCACTTGTTCCCTACCTCAACCCAACTCAAGGGAGAGTACACCTCCTCCCATACAAATCCTCATACGGTGCCTTGCCGATGCTTGAGTGGTAACTGTTGTTGTATGTAAACTCTGCCATGGGCAATTTGCTCCTCCCAGGAGTCTCTCCAGTCTAGCACACAAGCGCATAGGAGGTCCTCGAGTGTCTATATGGTGTGCTCTAACTGTCCGTCGGTTTGGGGGTGGTAGGCGGTACTGAGCCTCATACGTGTCCCCAAGGCCTGCTAAAACTCTACTCAGAACTAGGAAGTGAAGCGAGTATCCTTGTTGGATACGATCTCGCGAGGGACTCCGTGCAGAGCACCACATTTCTAATGTATCGCTCTGCTAGCTGTGCTGGCCCAAAGGTGACTTGGATCGGCAAGAACCGTGCCGTCTTCGTCAGCCTGTCTACTATCACCCAAACGGTGTCATGTCCTCGCTGTGTAATCAATAGTCCCACTACCAGGTCCATAGTGACACTCTCCCACTTCCACTCTGGCACGGGAAGTGGTTGCAATGGCCCTGCAGGCCTCTAGTGCTCGGTCTTCACCTGCTGACACACCGACACTGCTGAACGAATCTACCAACATCCCGCTTCATGCCCCTCCACCAGAAATCGCGTCATAGGTCGTCGTACATTTCGTGTTCCCAGGATGTATGGTAAATCTGGACCCATGTGCCTCAGTCAGGAGCTCTCTCAATAGCTCCTCGTCTCTAGGAATGCACAAGCATCCCCTCATAGGCAAGACCTCGTCAATGAACGAGAACTCTCCTGGGTTCCCTGTCAACACCCTATCTCGCAGTGTCTGTAAGTATGGATCGACCATCTGCCTTGTAATGATGCGATCTATCAGCTCTGGTCATGCATGTCGTGCCATTGTCACTGCCCCACAGTACCCTTGTGGCTCCCGAGGTCACCAACTACCCACCTCCTCCATGAGTCTCCATCTCTGTCATTGTAGCAACCTCTCCCACCTAAGTATGGCATCAACCTTAGTTGGATCCACAGCTAACCCGTCTCTTGAGATCACATGGCCCAAGAAGATAACCTATCTCAACTAGAACTCCCACTTGCTGTATTTGGCGTATAACCTGTGCCGTCTCAAAGTGTCTAGGACCATGCGGAGATGTTGCCTATGTTGTGTCTGATCCCGAGGGTAGACTAGGACGTCGTCAATGAATACCATCGCAAACTGGTCCAAGTATGGCCTGTAAACACGATTCATCATATCCATAAATGCAACGAGGGCGTTGGTCAGCCCAAATGGCATGACCAATAACTCGTAGTGCCCGTACCGAGTACGGAAAGCTGTCTTGGAGACGTCGGTCTCCTTGATCCTCAACTGGTGGTAACCTGACCTTAGATCTATCTTGGAGAACACTGTGGCATCTCTCAACTAGTCAAAAAGGTCGTCGATACGGGGCAGTAGGTACTTGTTCTTAACGGTGACTTGATTCAGCTGTCAGTAGTTGACACAAAGACGTAGGGTACCATCCTTCTTTACAACCAATATAGGGGCTCCCCACGGGGATGCACTGGGCCTCACAAAGCCCTTCTCCAACTGGTCCTGTAATCGAGATTTGAGCTCTCGCAACTCAAGTGGGGCCATCCTGTACGGTGCAATAGAAATGGGGCTAGTCCCTGAGACTAGTGAGATCTTAAACTCGATCTAACGCTCAAGCGATAGTCCTCGTAGCTCCTCTGGGAAGACGTTGAGGTACTCACAGACTACCGGGATACTTTGAAAGTAGGTCACAGGGCAAGGCTCTGCTACAACGCAAGCTAAGAAGCCCTGACACCCCTGGCTTAAAAGCTTCGCTGCCCGAAGAGCGGAGATGCACCTGAAACCTTCGTCGCCTGGCTGAACGTGAAAATCAAAGGCCAGAAACTGTAACCATACCTGCCACTACAGAACCTGAAGCTCTGGCGTCTATATGAGTTAGGGCGTTGATACGTCCCTTAGCCCTGGGTGTAGAAGAAATAGCCATGCCTAGGGCTAGGCAGGTGGCAGCTAGTCGGTACCCTCGTTGTGGCTGGTAATTGCGGCTGCCAGATCGGCCTCCGGTGTTTGGTGCTGGGAGCATCTAGCATGCCCTAGTCCTAAAGGGGTAGTCCCTCCTCATGTGGGCAGGCTGGTCACATTGGTAGCAGAGAGGGACACGACCTCGTCCCTCAATCTGTCCCTGTTGGTGATTGGGCGGGGATCGGATGCTGACAGTTAGCCCCTATCTAGGGCCTCTAAAGGCCACCGGTGGCCCCATAGAGCAGAACGGCTCCCCCGCAGGCACCACGTGCCTCCTCTCCTGGCGACCTTGTGAGTCTTCCAATTGGTAGGGCCTCCTCTGATCTCCCCTGACTCCCCTGGCGCTTCGGTGACTCTGTCGTCCCATGAGAAGCTCCCCCTTCACACCCTCGGAAGGGACATGAGGGGGTAACGGAGTCGGCAGGAGCTGAAATTCGTCTTATATGACCTCTCGAATCAACTGGACGAGGTCCTGGGCCTGGACACTCAGGAGGAGAGGCGAGGCGCTACTGGTCCCAAGCTCGACACGTCTGCCCCTATGCCTACAACGAGGCATCTCCTACAAAGAGATAAAAGAGAAAGAACAGGGACTGTCAACAATACCAGGTTACATGAAGAAATACGACTCGGAAGCGAAGATCAAAGTGAAACGTTGTGATGGCTATCATAGTTAAATGCACGTGAGTGGTTACTTCCAGACCATTTGGTTCATTTCCCGAGACAACCTTGCTCTGATACCAACTTTGTTATGACCCGATCTCAGATCCCTACCAGACCCGAGATTGGCTTGCCTCAACTAATACCAAGACCCAGTCGTCCAACGAGAAATAACCAAAAGTAGAAAATATTCCACAACCACACATGCAATGTAACTAGGCAGAAAATAAATAAGTAGAAAGTAAAGGAAACAAAACGAAATGTCTCACAAGATTACATGCCATCACAACTACAATAGCAGAAAGTAAAGTAAAAATGTAATAGAAACAGTAATACATGCTAGAGTACTCACGACAACAACAGAAGCTCGGAAACAAAAGAAAGGGAATAATAGCTAAGACTGGACTCGACTGGGCCCAGCTCCCTCTGCAGCTGGTGGTGCTGGCTATTCAACTCCCTGACCTGAACAAGGTTATAAAATCCGTAGTCAGCTAACACTGAGTAGAGTGGTGGTTAAGCCATTTATATGCAATTAACATAAGATAAGTAACTAATTAATTATTTAATTCCATTTAGCTCAACTAAGTAGTTCTGATTTGTTTATTCTATTAAGAATCTAGTCATTTCTTGATCTTGACTGTCTCTCAAAGGAACGATCTTGATTACAGTCTTTCTCGTGATGTTGGATGTACATGTGGTGCTCTCCTGGCTGGGAGAGTCCCCTGTGGAAGTCCTACACCCAGTCAACCACCCCGAGGTTACGGTTGCGACGTAGCGGTGACTACGGCACGCGCGATAAACCCACAGTACCCAGAGCTTTTTGAAGGTACGTCGCTTCTGACCTACTTTGATCATCTTGAAGTTTGTTATGCACATTTACTTTTAACCTACTTCGATCATCTTTAAGTTGGCCACGTCGAGCAGCCAAGGGGCTGGCCTTAGGAGGTGGCCCTAATGTGGCAGGCTCGTACCCTTTCGCAATGTCGCATCGTTGAGGCGGCGAGCGTTGGTCGAAGCAAGCTGGAATCCTACCCTTCACCTTGGTAGGCGGGTGCCTTCGAAGGTAGGGTGGTCCATGTTCTTGTTGGTGTGCCGAGCCTTCGTGTGTGTGGGTTCCGATCTTTGCTAGCCTTAGGGGTGGGTACCTACTGGCCTTGGAGGCTCTATGGTTGGAATTGGTTGCCACTTGACTGGGCTTCTCTCGGGTGGAGCTGGGAGGGTGCCTGGCTACGCCTGTGGTGTCCGAGCCTTTCTGGGTGGTGTCCAAGGGGCTAGGGGCCATAACTACCTTGGCGGTGCCTTTTCTTGTCCTTTTGTTAAGGACCAAGGAGGAGTTAAGACTCCTCTTGTAGAGCCATTCCCTTCCTTCTGGGGGATGGTCAGTTGGGTGTCCTAGGAGGCCCCTTACCTGGGGTGAGCTTGTCCCAGGTGGTACTCACTGCGTATCCCTCTCGAGGGCTGGGTAAAGGTGCCCTTCGCAGGAGTGTCTGCAGGCCCATCCTCGATGAGGGGGGCCTCGTGGCGGGCTCTATTGGTGGAGCCTGTGCGCGTGTTTTGTTTGGGACCGCTGCTCCTTTTAAGATATTATTCTCTTGGATGAGTTGGTTAGCGTCGTCAGGATGGAATCAAATGGCCAAGACTATAGAACCTGGCGGAATTCCCAGAAGGCTTGGACCCGGATCCCAGATTGTCAACTCAACCCTTCTTCGAAGGCGAGGGCCTAAGAGATAGGCCGTTTAGGTGGCCTACCGATTCCGTGAATGCGATTGGTGTCCTGGGAGTTCTCTAGGGGCGAGTCTCTTGTGATAGGGCTCGTCCTTAGTGTCACTGTGGCCGCGAAGTATGGTAACCTTGGGTACTTGCTTGCCTAGATGTCCCTTTGAAGAGGGCGAATGTCAGGGGACTTCCTCTAGGGTTGTGCCTAGGTCGCGGTATAGGGCCAACCTTGAAAGGTCATGCCAGACACTCAGGCCTTTGCCGGTGAAGGCTGGAGGTGCGCTGGACGGGGCTAGGAGCGAAGGTCTTGGCCTTGTGGTATGGGCGCCACGCATCATCACGCTACTTGGGGCACGAGGCACCCAGGTCCTGGTTCGACCTCCGGTGATCATCATGGCGGCCATGAGGTGAGGTGACCCGAATACTTACTAGTTGCCTTGGTAGTGATGTGCTCGTGGAGCGGCGAAGACTTTAGGGTGGTGCATGGGACTTGCAGGCACTTATGCCTAAGTCCTTACCAACCTTGGAGGAGCTATTGTCCCTCTCATTGTAGGCGAGGTATAGGAACCTTAATCACGCCATTCTCTGGGGAATGGCGTTCTAGCGATTGATAAGCAGGGCATGGGTGCCTCTACTTGAGTTCGGGTCGGCCATGAGGAATAGGTTAGTCGACCTTGGGAGACGGCTATTGTTATGACTGTTGGGGCAGATCTGTCCAGGCTCCGACCAACCCAAAAAGGTGGCCTATCAGCTTGGATAGTTTGATGCCTCCCTTCAAAGGTGGCTGAGTGGTTCCTGAGGGGTGATCATGTGTCCGCTCACACTTGTACCAATTTTCGGACCGGCCTGTCATCCTTGAGATGTGGTAGGGAGACGTACGTTAGGCTGTCTGCTTAGTTTTGCGCCGACTGTAAGAGGTGGCTGACGGAGGCCCTTGGGACGTGTTCACCCAATTCGCAGCTTAATCCTAATGAGGTGGCTGGCCGACTCGAAGGGGCAGCCAATGAGAGAGGGTCGGAGGTATCCGCTCAAATTTACACCACCCTTAAGAGGAGGTTGTCACATGTGCCTTCACCTTAGGAGGTGGTGCACCAGCCTAAAGAAGTGGCAGTACATAGATTGTCAAGCGTGTCAGTCCAAGTTCTAGTCCATCCTAGGGGGTGGTTTTCTTACCTAAGGAGGAGGTTTGTCGACCTGTTGGACGTATCCGCTCGAGACCTCGCCATCCTTAAGAGGAGGGTTGCCGGCCTGAAGAGGCAGCTTGCCGACTTGAAGAGGCAGCAGTATGTGGAATGTCAGACGCATCCATCCGAGTTCTTGCCTTCCTTAAGAGGAGGCTGCCAACCTGGAGAGGCAGCTTGCCGACCTGAAGAGGTGACAGTATGTGGAACATCGTACTTGTTCATCTGAGTTCTTGCTTTCCTTAAGAGGAGGCTTGTCAGGCTAAAGAGGCGGAAATAGATGGAACGTTGGATGCGTTCGTCTGACTTCTCGCCTTCCTTAATTGGAGGCTTGCCGGCGTAATCGTGGCGGCAATGGATGAAATGTCAGACGTGTCCGTCCAAGTTTTCGTTATCCTTAAGAGGAGGCTTGCCGGCCTGAAGAGGTGACAATGTGTGGAACGTCGGACGCGTCCGTCTGAGTTCTCACCTTCCTTAAGAAGAGGTTTGCCAGATTAATCGTGGCGGTAATGGATGGAACACCGAACGCGTCTGTCCGAGTTCTCGCCGTCCTTAAAAGGAGGCTTGCTGACCTGAAGAGGTGGCAACGTGTGAAACGTTAGACGCGTCCATCCGAGTTCTAGCCTTCCTTAAGAGGAGGCTCTCCAACTTAATTATGGCGGCAATGAATGGAACGTAGGACACGTCCGTTCGAGTTCTCGTCGTCCTTATGAGGAAGCTTGCTAGCCTAAGGAGGTAGCAATGTGTGGAACGTTGGACATGTCCGTCGAGGTTCTTGACGTCCTTAAGAGGAGGCTCATTGAACTGGAGTCCAGTTGTGGGTAGGGGCTGAGAGTAGCCGTCACCTTTTGGGGGAGGTGATAGCTCGTCGTGAGAAGAGAGAGCTGGCCCTCGGTAAGACCATTTAGGCCTTTTGTTACCGTTGCGGTGAGTTGTAAGCCTTCATCGTCGGATGAGGTGGCCGCGGTACTACCCTTGGAGCGGCCTGGGTCACACCTGATGTGGGCATCTTGCATTAGCCATCCTTAAGGGGTGATTTTGTCGGGCTAGGAATGCGAACGAACGTCACGGCTCCTGACAGCCTTATGAGGCGGCTTTCGGGGCAAGCCGGTCCCTCCATAGTGTTTGCCGTTAATGGTCCCCAAAAAGGGATTGTCTTTCTATTGGCCCTAAGCTGCATTGTAGGGTTGGAGAAAGAAGGTGGGGGGCATCGATACTGTGGAGTTTGGTTACTGCCCCAGAGTCGGTCAGCAAACCAGTAGGGCTGCCCTTTTGCCAGAATGCTTGGATCGAGCTCCCCCTTTCCTTCTTCTGGCATGAACTTCCTGAGCCACTCCAGATCACCTTTTTTACGCCTAGTTGCCATTGCCTTCGAGAGTTGCTCCCTCCCTTGGGAGGGGGGAAACCGAGTACACCTCGGGTGTATCTGGTAGCGAGCGTACATTGGTGGTCGGTTGGTTGGGTCGTTCAATGCCGTTGCCATCTAGGCCGTCTTAGTGTGGCGCGTGCAGGCGCATGCCACCTAATGTCTATCCTGCTAAGGGTGGCTAGGCGCGTGACAGGAAACTTCGGGTAGCCGGTCAGTCCATCTGCCCCTGGGCTAGTTTGCCCATGTTAGGCGTCGCCGTCTAATTAGGGTATCTGCCCCTGTCCGAATCGGATCATCAGAGGGTAATACCTTTTTCCTTCCCCCTCTCCCGGCCGTCGAAATGTCGCGAGCGGGACGGTCGATGGGAGGAGGGGGAAGCACCCTTGTTGGGGTGACGATGAGCTAAAGGCACGCCGACCTAAACGGGGTGGCTTGGATGGTGACCTAGCCTAGGAGTCCTTGGGCGCCGCAAGCATTGTCACTGGAGGCCGCGTGGGTTGTTAAGTCGTCCCAGGTGACGTCGCTTCCGTAGGACACCTCGGCTGTTATGACGAGGTGCTTGGGTGGCTGTTGGCAAAGTCCTCAACTTTTCTGCAGGCGCCGTGGTGGGGGCTCGCTCCTGGTCGATTACTGGGGGAACTCATTCTCCAAGGGGCTTAGAACCGCCCTAGCGTGGGAAGCCTCTATCGTAGTGAGCCTAAGACACTCCGCCATACCATGGGGGAGGCTTGGTTGTATTTCCCTTTCCTTTGTGGAGAGCGAAGGGAAGTACCTAGTGACCCTCACTCCTGCTGAATGGGAGCTCAACTTCTCAAGGTGATGTCGATTTGAGGCCGCTTTAGCTCCTACGCGGATAGGCCCAGGCGCTTGGAGGAGAGAGCCTTGAGTCGTGCAAGAGCTATTGCTATAACAGTGTGAGTGCTGCCGCTAACATTCTGGTGGTGATGTACATTTGTCCGGGAGTTTCTACCTTAGTGGCATTGCCTACCCTTAGGGATCGGGTGCTGTTGCGCCTACCTCTTAGCTCGAGGCGAAGGCGGGGATGGCTGCCTGCAGTTGTCGGGGCCCCATCCCCCAGGTGACTCCCTTGAGTGCCTCATGGGATTTTCATTCTTTCACCCAGGAGTGGTGGCCTTCATTTCCCAGCCCGTGCCTCCTCTGAGCACGCCCACCTTAACTCGTGGTCCAGGGGGTGTGCTTGCCAACGAATCCCATTACCTTGCGTGGGATCTATCCTCTGCGGATCCATCCGCCTCAAGGATGCCCACAGGGTGCGCGGCTCGGGGAGCATGTTTTTCTTCATGCGCGGGGTCCCCTTACTTGGTACATTCTGCTCTTAGCCGGTGGAGCTTCCACCGTAGGCAAGAGTCGGGGCCCGCCTACCTAGGGGCGTGCTTGCCTTTAACGACGGGTGTCGTCGACATCGCGCCTCTTAGGAAATCCTCAAGAGGAGTCACTTCATCCTATGGCTCCTCGCAGGATATTTAAGCGTGGGACCAGGGGCGTTGCACTCGTGCTTGCAGCTCGGATGGACCTGTCGAGGTCGTCACTTGACCTGGGGTGCCATGGGTTAGCCACCTCAAGGGGTCAGATTCGTTGTGACGACAAACCTCCAGCTGAGTCTGGGGAAGACCAGGTAGGCTCGATCCTCAGGGGCTTGATGCCTGATAGCCTCTTGGCGTTGCTCCTAATTTTCGAATGCTTGGTGGAGCACCCTTCAAGGCCTGCCTTTCATGTCCTTTGAGGGGTTGTCTAGCTGGTCAGGGAGATGCCCACGCATGGGCCTTCACTAGGCTAACGTCACCGGAAGATCCCGGAGGGGAGCTCCTGTGGGATGACCAAGCGCTGACTCTCCACAAGGGTTATTCCTCGTGGGGTGGACTACGAGGCAAGGTGAGTCATTCCTTTGTGCTAGGCCGAGGCTGCCTTCTCGAGCACCTCTAATGGAGGAACTCAACTCCACGCCCACAGGGATAGGCGTCGTGTGTGCGGGCTTGCCTCTGGGGTCACTGAGCCTTGCGACCGGTTCCCATCAGTGTTCCTAGGAGGGAGATCCTTGTTGAGGGACCTTGGGCGGCGAGCTGAGGTCATCAGGGGGTGCCGGCTTCATGCCCCGATCGAGCTCCTTTGAAGGGATGGGAGTCGTGAGAGGAATTGCGGGTGGTTACTACCATTGCCGAAGCTTCCACCTATAGGGGCCACGACAAGGCGCCGGAAGGGCCCTTGCTCCTAGCAATTGGATGCTTAGTAGAGCGATGGCTCTTTCGTTGATGCTTCCCACAGATAGCGCCATTTGATGGGCCTCGGAAAGTCCTACCAAAGAGATTTGTCATTGTATGAGGCGTGCTTAGCCAAAGATCATCCATCACATAGGGAGAAAACGAGAAAATCATGCAAACCACAAAGGGACACAGGGATTTGGTGACCCAGTTCCACCCTAAGGGGTGTACGTCTAGGGGGAGAACGGTGCTCCCAACTATACACTAGAATGTTTGCGGATTATATTACACACTCTTACTCCCTCTACGGGGAGGAGTCCCCCTCTCTGGAGGGTTCTCCTTATTTATATTACAAGGTTTCTCTCTTACTGATGGCCTCGGTATCTCCGTCCGTCAAGCTATGCTGCGGTTGTCAGGATCCGACTTGTCAGGCCATCATTTTGTATCTTTTGTCTAGACTGCATCAGATCTTTTGACAGATTGGCGCAGTGTTGACTAGGGATCTGGCAGGCCTCTGGTGGGATGGAGTCTTGGTTCCGCTTGCGTGCTTCGTGCCCGGGTAGCTAGATCCTCTGTCGAGTCGGGTGCAGAGTTTTGGATCCGAGGGCACTTTTTGCTCCTCATCAACTGTTAAATATTTTTTGTTTGGGAATTTTTTCCACATGATTTACATTACTGCGACGACGTAATTTTCTGACATAATTTTTCTGCAAGTGAAATCTCCTATTCAGGGGACCCGACCCCCCGTGTCTTGGGCAAACAGTATACACACGTTATTTAATAAATATCAAAATCTGAATTGTGTTTTTCTGATGTAGGACCATGCTGTTGTTGCTTCTTTGCACATAGATACTGTGAAGAAACTCCTCCAATTGATGTTGTTGTTGCTGCTTCTTTAATTTAGAGGCCAGAAAGCTTCATGGTTGTAACTTGCAGCTATTGGAAGAGGTGATGAGGTTGTTGATGGCCGGAGCATGGCGGACAGAGTCAGTGATGAATGATGATGGAGCTGTCTCTAGCAAGGACCTAAAAACCAAAATACGGGCCCTAAGCCCCAATTAACATGCACATAAGGGTTGTGGGAGTACGTCGAGTGTGGTGGCAGTGTTTTCGAGGTGTATTGTGGTGTGTGGACGATGAAGGAGATGATGACAGAGGCATAGGTTGTTTGATGGGGGTGTGGAGTGGATGAAACGCCCAATAAGCTTG
Source organism: Thalassia testudinum (assembly GCA_037157565.1). Classification (NCBI taxonomy): domain Eukaryota; kingdom Viridiplantae; phylum Streptophyta; class Magnoliopsida; order Alismatales; family Hydrocharitaceae; genus Thalassia; species Thalassia testudinum. The sequence continues at coordinate 23,341,696 of JAZHRO010000013.1, forward strand.
GGGCTTTTGCTCGTGGAGTCGAGGCAAAGCTAGTGATGGTGGTAGCAAGTCGTTTGGTGGCGTAGATCACCAACGCAAGCTCATTCGAGCTCTCACCGGACTTGGGGAAGATGAGGGTGGAGAAGGTGATATAGGGATCAAACCTAAGTCCTAGGGTCTAGTCTTAATCAAGAGAGAGCAGAGAGGAAGAAGTGACCTATCCTACTGGACGAGGAGGAGGATTCCTCGCCGGCGTGTGATGTGCATACATCTAAATAGCCAAAAATATCTATTAATGCATATTCTTAGTATCAGATAAACATAATGCATTGTAACTATTGCATAACATGCATCATCATGCATTTAGGTTAAACTCTACAAATTATATAGTAATTTCTTCTTCTTGGTGGCCAGGGACAGGGTGGCATTTAATCGATGCCTCGAATTAAAAATCCAATCGTATGGATTTGATCAGGGCGATGATCGGAGTTCAACAACTCCAAGATCGCCCTGATCGAACTTCGGTAGCATCAGATATAATCCGAGGAAGATCAGAGATTAAGGGCCAAGATGGTGTAAATCCACACTTCAGATGACAAATCTGACCGCACAGATGAGTTTGGATTGACAATCGCAGCCCAACGACACGAAAATCAATCCAATCGACATCCATGGCACTATCTACAATACATAGAAGATGGACAGCCAAGATGACACCACGTGATGCCATCCCAGCTGCCCAACCGGCCCAAGGACCCGCCATTGCCCTCTCTCTCCTCAACTGTGGGGACAATCTCAGTTGTTGGATCAAGATCCAACGGCTGAGAGAGCTCACGCCTAAATGCGTAAACACGCCTCAAATGCGTGTGTAGCGCGTTGGTGAAGAGCGCTACGAAGAAGAGGGAGGAGCGGGTTCGAGCCCCGCCTTGCCTCAAATCAAGGTGCAGGCGCGAAGTGGTCAGATTGGACTGTTGGATGAGGCGTAGACGGTGGATGAAGCGGCGACATGGCATGATTTGGGCACACGGATCACGCACGCGCGATCGAATGGCTGATCGCACACAGGCGCTCGAGGAGGCAGTATCAAGGCACGTGCGAAATGGATTCTAAGTCGTTTGATTTCGCGATCAGATGACTGAGGATTTTTTAACGTGCGTAGGCGTTGAGGTGCGGGGAGAGGAGGCATGGCGTTCATGTGACCTACGCCCATGTTTGGGGTCTTTAGTGATGCTTAAATCCGTCACTAAAGACCCTGAATTAATGTTTTCAAGTGTGAAATGACCTTTTTGCCCCCAACCTCTACACCTGTAAAAAGACCTATGCCCCCACATTTCAATCATCACTTCCTTCACCTCTCTCCCTCTCCAAAGCTCTAAATAAGTTTGTCCCAAACTCGGGATGCTCCTCTAGAGTTAAAATCAAAGTTTTTCTCGCCCACATTCCGGAAGTGGATCCCACAACGACGACGCCCTGCCTCGCCCCCGGTTCTTCTTGCCTTGTTCTCCATCTTCGTCTTCCGTCTTCTCGGCGTGGCCCTGTCCTACTCGTTCTCCAAGCAGCCATCGTGGAGGATAACTTCTCACCTCCTTTCTCTTTACTGCTTTCTAGAGTAGATTTTACTGCTTTTTAGTTGTAATATTTCCTACTTTCTAGTTGTAAAACATTATCCATTTTATAAAGTTTTTGTTCTCTCTCTCTCTCTTATTATTAATATCGAATTCATTGTGATTATCTCGCTTTCTAAACAAAAACAAAAAAAAATATAATCGCGGATTTCAAATCGACGTAGCCTCCCTGTGTTTGACCTAGAATTCTTTTTGAGTTTCGGTAAAATTTATTTGTTGACGGATTTCTTCGCAAATCACACTACAACGACGGGTTTTCAAAACTCAACCTTTATGTGACGATTTTCCGATTCAATAGCGTGGCTTACCGGAGTCGAGGGAGATGAAGTCTCCGATGAGGTAGGCGGTGGCAACGACGGGGAGAGAGGACTCTAGCTAATGTGCACTAGGGTTGGATGACTTCGGGGAAAAAGATGGACTACCCAATTTGGTGGTTGGGTGGTCGGAAGAGGCTAAGCGTGGAGATCGCCGGAGCCAACAGAGCTCTTGGTCGGAGAGGAGGGAAGAAGGTAGGAACCAGCCTAGAATTGATTGGGAAACATGCTGGAAGTTCCCACAACTAATATAGAGCTCAAATTCGAGCTCAAATTAGAAGATCTGACAAGCAGGATTCACGGATTTAGAAACTTTAACCCTTTATTGTTGCGATCAAGTAGGAGCTCCTGGGTCCTCCTTAGGATCTGGGATTGTGTTCAAATGTATAGGGTCTCTTCCTGACCAATCCCTCCAAATTTAGAGGGTTTGGTCTTAATTGAGAGGAGATATCCACGATCAAAATTGCTATGTGTGGGTTTTGACTTCGCGATTAGGAAACTTGTATTCAGGAAGTAGGGACCTTAATGTGAAGAAGATGACAAAGCTAGGGGGTATTGGTAAGAGAAATGTAGAAGTTGAGGGTCTGATTGAAAATATCAGAGATCTGGGGACTGAATTGCAAACCAGGTAAAGATGGACTCTATTTGGCCCAATTTTGGTGTTAACATAATTTGGATCTAATAAATCTAATGGTAAACTTGGATTTGAGTTTTGAATACATTTGACTAGGTAAATTGAACAAGAGCCCAAATCAGGGAAAATTTCCATCTAAATCTCTATTTTTAGTCAAAATGGGTTTAGATAGTCAAACTGAAGGTACCAAACCTTTTAGAATATTTTTCAAGGATTTTTAGGAGGTTTATATTGAACTTATCTCGATCAGAACCCTTTCAATTTGAGTGGGGCTGATAATTAAGATTTTTAGTGATATTTTCTTCCTGGAAATGTGTGAAAGTGTGATTCATTTAGTGTGAGGCCACTTTTTGGTCTTTTAAGATCGTTTGACATTTAATTAACCCCTGATCAATCCCTTGGTTAATCTTCATTTGTGATTGGGTATTAAAATAGTAGAATTAACCCCATTTTCTTATCTTCTTAGATTAGTTCAGTATAAAATTACGATCCCCAGACAATCATTTAAAGCAATTGGAAATGATTTTTAATTATGATGAATGATAGTGTTACCATAAATTGGAAATGATTTTTAACCAGATGAAAATCAAAATACACCAGTTGAAAATCAAAACACACAGGTTGGAAATAAAAATATACTATTGTGTTTTGCCTTTCTATTGGTGGTAAATAATTTTCACTTAAAACGTGATTTTTCATTTATGAGAAGTGATTTTTCACTTGAAAAGTGATTTTTCATTTATGGAAAGTAGTTTTCACCGGTGGAAAACTGGAATGCACTGGTTGAAACCACTTGTCTCACTTCATGCGTTACAAAACACGTTGTAACATGTGCTTGTTTACTTTTTGATTTTTTTTGGATACCATTAATATGAATGTAATTATTAACATTTATAGAGGCATCGATGCAAACACCTTTTTTTAGACTGAACTATGATAATGAGTTACATAATAACTGTTATGACCCGATCCAGCTCCACATGGAAACCAGGTCGGACCACATCAATATCCCAAGACTTGGTTGTCCAACGAGAAATAAACCAAAACCAAATTATTTTCACACGTGCATTATAGCAAGAAAACAAAAGTAAACAACATGGGAAAAATAAATAAGTCCATGCACTAGCATTCATTCTGAGAAAGAAGAGTAGTGTACTGACATAGCCATTACAATAAACAAAAAGAGCAAGAGAGCAAGAACTAGTGGTTCTGAAACTAAAATACTCACTACGACAGGGGGAAGAACAGGGTACAACAGAAAGAAAGGCAACTAGTGCTAAGGATGGGCTCGGCTGGGCCCAGGTCCCTCTACAGTTGGTGAAACTGACTGCTCACTCCCTTAACCTGAGTACAAGTAGTGGGTGTTAGCAAAAAGCTGACACAGTGGCAGTACAGTAAACGAAACCAAAAATAATAAACTGAAAAGAAAAAGAGACAAAACTGCAGGCATTTTGATGACAACATCACCATCAGCCATAACTAGCTTTAATTAGTCAGAATCAATTGACAACTACTCCTACATAACCGCCGGAGAGTCGTAATTCACTAAATATCCTTTCTGAGAGGAGTGCATTAAATCAGGGTTAATTCTGCATTTAATAATATATAATGAATGCAGAGTAACCATGAGTTTTTCCAGGGGTTAATCGAAGGTCAAATGATCATTAATAAATAATAAGAGGGTCCGTGCGGACAGAAACGGATTTTTGCGTATTTCGATAATCAAAACAGCACCCAAAACTCTAATTTCAGACCTGCTTAAATAATAGAGGTTTTGGTTAGGATAAAATTCATGTAAATATTTTAAAATTCATAGAAAAATATTCCATGAGGTTTGGTATCCTTGGTTTGATCATCTGAACCTATTTTGACTTAAAACAGAGTCTTAGACGAAAAGTTACCCTAATTTGGGTTTCTATGCAAATTTTTCAGTCAAACGTGAGCAAAACTAAAATCCAACTTCACCATCAGATTCCTTTGATCTAAATTAGGTTTGTACCAAAATTTGGGCCCAATCAGAGTTTGTCTTGACATAGTTCGCAATTTAGTCTAGTCTAACTCTTGCTATCTCAAGTAGCCCCTCAGCTTTTTAATTATTTACAGATTGGCCCCTATCTTTTGTCATCTTCTTTGCAAATGGGTCCCTTCCGCCATTGGTGTGAACACACCAAGCTCCGTCGAGATTCGAGCAAGGATTTTTCGCTCGATTCTCAATCAAACAGTTCCAAAATTGAACCGGAGATTCCTTAGTTAATTCCCTTCCAAATGAGATCGGCCTTGGATCCTAACTCTTTCCCAAAAGCTCGTGCGAACTCTTTGAAAGGAAGGGTATCCTACGGTCTTGAGCCTTATAAAAGGTCGCACGATGCACGGCCGTGTTCTTTAGCTAGGTTTGGCCTTAAAAACCCTCTTCCTTCCTTATCTTCGGCCTCCTCCAACCTAAGCTCCGGCGGCCTCCTTCTCCGTCTTCCTACAGACGACCAATGGTCAAATTGCCTTGTCAATCCTCTTCCTCATCTTCCTCCGTGCCTCGTAAGCCACAACGAGGGTCGTCTTTCCCTCTCCTCGCCGCCGTCTCCCACAAGGAGTAAACATCTTCCACGGCGTTGGCAATCACATTGACGCCCACCTCCTACCCCTTTCGACCATTAGTTTAGGTCCATTAGGTTCCCCTCTCCCTCTTCTTCCTTTTTCGCCCTTTAGTCCCTCAGTTGAACCGACGTTCGCCTTCCTCCCCCGTCATCTTCACCTCCGACGTAGCTCCAATGAGCTTGCCCTGCCACGTCAGGCCACCAAACGACTCGCCACAACTTCCATAAGTTCTGCCACACCTCCGCAAACCAAACCCCCATACCTATTGCACCTTTCGCCCTCTCAACCTACCCATAGAACACACCCATCACCGACTCCGACACACCACCACATGCACTCACAAGCTACGAAACCACCACCAATAGCTTAATCGTGCTTAGGCGAAGCTTAAGAGCTATTTAACGAGGGCCTAGTGCCTGTATTCTTGCTCTTAGGTGATCACCTTCGCTCCCCGTCGCCGCCATCATCTCCGGCCCCGTGCATCAACTTTCGACTTGCTTCAGTCTTGCTTCCAAGCCCAGATGCAGTGGATTTGCCCCAGGAACATTCCTAGGCATTCAATTGCATGAATCAGGAGTTGCAGCATCTCCAATTGAAGGAAGTCTTCCCTGTTGCATTGCACGAAGAAGCCATGGGACATATAGTCCCTCATCATGGGAGCCTAAGCCAAACGCAGCGTATAAATTGAAAACCCCCCATAACCCCCTCAGTCACGAGGGGTTGAGTCCCTCATCACCTTGCCCACACACTCCTCGGTCACCTTACAGAGTCGGTAACCTTGGTCCCCCTTACCTGGATTCGGTTACCTGTGTACCTGATTATATACCTGGTTCTGAGAAAGGAAGAAAATTGTAAGGAGGGAGGGAGGGTTTTGCTTTATGTGCATGTGCCTTGGGGTGCTTGGCCTTGTGCCCCTGTGCGACACTTAGTTGCTGAAGGGAGTTGGTTCCCCTGTGTTGAAAAGGGAAGTCTTGAGGAAGGGAGAAAGAAGAGAAAGGCTTCTGAAGAGCCTTGTGTTATTAAGTTGTTTGAAGGAAGTAACTGACGCTTGATTTGGTTGAGAACACTGTAGCATTATTTGAATGTTATTGTTGAATTATTTAAGTACTATAGTTTACAATTGAATTTTGATTGAGTAAATTAAATGCATGCTTAATTAAAGAGGATAAGTGGTGATTCAAATCACTATTATTTTTATTCTCTTTCCCTTTTTCATCATACATTAATTCTTATTGAATATATTTCTGAGTAATTGATTAATTGAAAATCTCTACATTTTGCTTTGTTTATCGTGCTCATTGATTTCAATTCAAGATTAATGTTGTGAATTTCATATTTGCTTCATGTGTTCAACTTCGGACTCTTCTTTGATTCTGAGTTATAAATTTATCTGTTTATTAGCCATTTAGGAGTGTGCTACAACGACAATACATTTAAATCTCCTTTTTGGGCGATTAACACATTTAATATTTTTATATCGGTCCGTTAGTTAGTTGTCATGTGATTTCCAACGTATACTAGCATAGAGTCGCACTTTCTCTTTATTCACATGTTCTCTAGTGAAACGATTTTGTTGCGACATTCTCGTGATGTAGGATGCACATGTGGCACTCTCCTGGCCGAGAGAGCACTTCGTGTTGTTCTACACCTTGTCACCACCCCTGGGGTTACGATTGCGATGTAGCAGTGACTACAGCACACGTGAAACACACTGGGGGCTACCCTGCACTAGCATGCGGTTGGTCGTTTCCGCCAATGGGTTCACACTAACAGCGTGACATAGAACAACTTAGGGGTTGTACCCTTCAACTAGTCTGTGCACCATCGCCCGACTATCCTGGTTGGCCCCATGTAGGCCCAACAGGAGTCGGTGCTGGAAGATCGTTCCTATGCCAGGTCCGTACTCGAATAGGTCAGCTCCCTTCACACAGAACGGGGTAGTCAACTCTACTCAGTGCACGTGCGCTCGAGGGCCAGCTCATCCCCACACTAGTACCAATGCACTAGTACTCACTCAGCCAATCGTGGCCGCACATTCTCATTTTTGTTTCATCACCAAACCCAAGACTCCATCTCACCTTTAGCTCAATTCTATTTTGCCTTAGGATTCAGATCCAATCTTAATTTGGTTGCTAAACGAATTCGTGAACTAAATATTTCACCGCAAGCAAGCCACATCAAAGAAAGTTACTGACAATTCAAGGATTATCAATCTCGAAATCCCTCGTGTTGTATGAAAGGTTGCTAAAATTTCCTTGGAGTTCATATACTCCTAATGGAAAGTTAACTACCACTTGGCTAAGGTGTGTTAGGTTCAAACAAAATTTTACACCCATAACTTCATACATGCACCATGCATTTAAAAACTCCAACATACGTGCATAAAACTTATACAAGCTCATGTATACGTACGACAACACCAACATATATATATATATATATATATATATATAGACACACATACAAGAGAAAACATACATGTACATGCGTAGTCACACACCAACCTCCATACAGAGATTAATACATGAATAATCTCATAATTATCCTATTGCATTCTACACCTTCATATGTATAATACCACTCTACCTCACGTTAACGAGCCCTTAGGGTTCAAGAGTACTCCTGAGTTGTTCTATTTGTCATAAGTCACATGATAGGCAATCATTATAGTCTCGAAAACAACTACTTAAATCCAATGTCAGTTATTGACCTAACACATGCCCACAATTAATAGTAAGATGGTTAGGATGTTAATGTAGTGAGGGGGTACCACCTACCTCTACTCCGGAAAGAGGAAGTGGGTATGGGCAATCTGACCGTACCCCCACAAGTGTTGCTAGCTCTCTCCCATGGGCTGCATTGTTCCAGAGTGGGTCACCTAGGTCAAGAGAGGGGTTAAAGGCACCGTTAGATGCTTCAAAAGACTTTTCAGTGGCTAACACATTCCAAACATAAAGAAAAAGGACACCGATATGTAGGGATTTTAAATATCTTTCTAATGGTACCTTACTCGTGCGATTCGGAGACCAAACGAGCCCCAAACCATCCGCGGGAAGGGTCCTGGTTCACCTGAATCGAACAAGATCGATTTGGTCTAGTTGGACTGGCTGAACCTTGCAGCAGAGCGTGCCTTACGCCCTCCTAGTCGTCTGACTCGTGCCTTAGACGTCCTATTCGAGCATCGAGATCCGCACGACATGCCCTCTTGCCACGTGCACACCTCGCGAACCTCACCCCTCGCCTCGACCCACGCGAGCCCTTCCTTGGATGTCTGATGCTCGCTTCTGCCCATGCGCCTGCTCCCTCTCGTAGTGTGTGCTCGTCTACTGCTACTTCGAGCAACGTGTGTCCTCGTGGCCAATCGTGCAGCTTCCCATGCGAGTTGGCGTGCCTACAGAGACTCGTGTCTTGCGCAACGTTCATCCCCACGCCCTAGGCGTGAGAACAAAGGGAGGGAAAAAGAACACTTGCGGCTCCTCTTCCCGCCTCTCTCCCTTTCTCCTCCCTGCAGACGCAATGAAGAGTGGTGAGGAGGACCTGCATCCTTTCCTCCCCCAACCGCCGAGCTCTTGCCCTCTCTCACTCTCTCGCTGGCAAACGGGAGGGAAATGGGGGGCCTCGTGGTTCGTGTGACACGATGGTCGAGGAGGTCGGCATTTAAAGGGTTAGGGTAGGCTTTTATGGCTAGTTTACGGCATGGGTTAGCTAAGTTGCAAAAAGGGTTAACTCTTGTTTTTGTTTACTTACAAACAGGGGTTAACCCTTGTTTGTGTTTACTAAACAGGTGTAAGGAGTGGGGGTTATCCTGTGATGTGAAATGAGGGTGTTTACTTGGGAATGGGGGTTAGAATGGGGGATAAGTTGATCAAAGACATTTTTGCCCTTGGGTTCGTAAGTAAATTAGTTGGTTTTTTTTCTTTTTTTCAAAAAAAATTAACTATTTGAAATGTTGAATGAGAAGAAGAATAATGTGTAGAGTATTTGATTAATTTATAGTAATTGGTAAAAGTCAAGAAATCAAGTTTAGCAAGAGGAAAAAAAAAGAAGAATTGAAAGGGTTAATGTAGAAGACCTTTGTGCATGAGTTTCTTTTTTTTGTTTTGTTAAGAAACTCGAAACATTATTGGGGCTCGAGTTACCCCTTCTTTTATTAAACTCCACAAGATAAGAGTATGTGCAATACCCCTGTAAGGGAAAGAAAGCAAAAGAAAGAAGATAAAAGTAAAAAGTGAAGCACAAACTTTGCTACAACTCTTCAACTTGTATGAATTGTAACTATTTTCCATGCATGTGAATAGATTGTACTTTAATAAAATTTCTTGTTAGAACATCTCCCATTCGAATGCCGACAAACTAATTGATACAAAAATCTGCAGTAGCAATTGTCATGCTTGCAACAGTAGGGTATGATTTGAACCTAGTAATGACATCTGGAGCAAATTTGATCAGTTCTTCATGCCTTGGCAAAACTTCATGTTTCCCTCTAAACAAATAGAGTCCAAAATTTTCCAACAACAAAGAACATTTTTTCATTGGTTATCTTGGAAATCTATAATATACGTATCCATCATGGATGAATGATACACAAGAAGAGCTATTTCTCCAACATAATCAGAATAACAATTGCAATCCCCAAAAAAAGTAGTGAGGAATAGAATACATAAAATGTAAAATTCAACTTCAGAAGATTAGACAAATGATAATAGGACTTATCTTTTATGCATACACCAAGAAAAAATATTTCTATTTCTAGAAATCAGGCAATAAAATTACATATCTCCTTCAATAAAGAAACCATAGCCTAAGTAAGAGCGCAATTTGAAATAAAATAACGAACTTTACTTAATTACTATTCACACACCACAAAGGTGTGTGCATCTCTAAACTATATTGGTAAGGAAACAAGTCCAGACATAAGCCCAAGTCATCAGCAATCCCTTCATTGATAGAAGGCAATTTTTCCTAACACCAAAACTAGCAAATCATTGCTATAATGCAAGCCCCTATGATCCTGCAACAACCTAAATGGCCTCATAACCTCATAATCATCAACATTGCAAAATCATCCATAATTTGCATATAACAACAAATGATTGCTGAAATGCAACAAGTTAAATGGCCTAAAAATAATCCACATTGCAAAATCACCAAACAAATGACTTTCACTAGTGGATGATAGGCAGCCAAAAGGTCTCAGAATAATCCACATTGCAAAACCAGCAAATGATTGCTAAAAGGCAACAAGCTTAACAGCCTCAGAATCACTGAAATTGCAAAACCAATAAATGATTGCTGAAATGGAAAGCCCTCTAAACCTGCAACAGGCCAGACAGACTCAAACCTCTTCATCCACAATTGCAATGCTAAATCAAAAGTAATGAGTACCATAGCTAGACTGAAAACATAGAATCAAGGTTGAAAATGTACAAATAAGGTAAACAATTATGGCTGTATCAAAACCAAACCAATACTGAGAATGAAGCAGCAAAACAGTATCAAACTCAATCCATTCGCTCTTTATTCAATCTAAATCGAACGAAAGTTGAAAAATGAAGAGAGTAGCAACACAAGATTGACACTGTCAATATCCATCATAAATGATTTTCCCCCAGTCTTTTGATATATTGAAATATTCTAGACAAGCTGTTCATCACACTAAGACTCTTCCTTAGAAAAGATAGTATGTAAATATGCAAAAGGATATTTTTGGATGTCACATTTACAAACAACAATTAATGTAATTGGCAAAAGAAAAGAAAACCACTGCATTATTTTTCTAGAAATAGAAAACTACAATTCTACATAGTAGTCAATAAGGTATGCAAGCTAGGGAACATTTTTTCTTTGCTATTAAAATAGACTTGTCTGAATAAGGTGAAGATTTTCTTGATTGTTTGCCTGAAAGGTAGAAGTGATGAATAAAACAATGTTATAAGACTTTTGAAATTTAAACCATATCCTTGATTGGTTGACGGCTTTAAAATAAGTAGTTGAAAAAAGAATACTGGCAAAGCACCTGTAACTGTCGTGCCCCATACTACTTCCCTTCATATCTTACAACTGGTAGCATTTCTCTACATGAGGCCACCCCTGTTTAATTTGGGTATTAGATGTGGAAATAGATAGCGATAGACATGGGCTTGGATTGTGTTTTGTTTATTTGACAAATTCTTAACACCATACAAAGTTGTTAAATTGATGATTTTATAATGCAACCCCACCATGATTCATTATCTAATAAGTAAATCTTAGGTGCTATATCCCCTACATTAAAGGGAGTTCATCTTCCAGCATTACCCACCCTACACCTAAGCATACACCTATGAAGGACAAGCTTGGACACGCGTAGGACAAGACTTCCCACTCTTGCAAAATCTGCATAGCTTGGCATGCCTTAGCATACCCCTAAGTGATTGCATGCAAGAACACTTCTACATCCATGATGATTCGCACACTCTTTATTTGCTTTACAACTAGTTTATCCCAAGCATGCAGGGTGTCATTCTAGCTGGCTAGAGATAGTTGCATGTCTATTGATAAAATAATCATTTGAACAAATAGTGGGTTCAATTATCTATTTTAAACTAAGCTCAAGCTTAGATAACCCAAGCCCATGCTTTGCTTTATGGAACTTGATCTAGTTTGAGACCAATCTAAGCTAAGTTCAAATTTGGAAAATTGAGCCAAGTTGGACTTGGCTAGACTGATATGTCCCTTTGAAAGGCCTAGTTACTTTTGTAGAACTACCTAAACTAATCACAACCTCACCATTAACACCATTAGCCAGCAGCATTCAAGGTATTTTTCTTCTTCTAGGAAGGTCCAGCAACACTCCTTTTAAAACTCGTTCTTTTTGTATGCCCCCATCAAACCAAAGCAACACCAATTAAAGTATCCTTTAACATGCTTGTACCAGTACAACATGTCCACTCACCCTCAACCCACAGAATAACATTAGAATAGTAGCTTTGATTCAATTTACCTAGTTTCACAAGTCTAACTTGCCCCTAATTTCCCATATGCTTGCACGCACACTAATGCACACTCATGCTAAGCCACAATGCAAAGTTCTCATGTAAAGACATGATGAAGTTCTTACCTTCATGGCAATTGCAAACTTGCAACCCAATCAAGGAAAAAATTGTGTCATGCTAATTTTTTTTGTTCCTTTTTCATTTTCATTTTATAAGATGCCAAGTGGAACACCCCATAAATAATATTTCATCAGAAACTCAAAAAAAACTAAGATGTGATCAAAACTAATACTAGATAACTCAGAAGCATTATGGATGATTGATTTAAGTTCATTAGGCCTACAAGCAACAAGTTACAAATGGTAACTTTTCTTTATTAGACTAGGATCTTGGCTAAAGTTATTACATTACTTCTTACAATTTTGCACATGGGAGGCTTTCCTCTAAAGTTGCATTAGCATGCAAGCATCTTCAATGATAGATCAAGACTTTATTGTTTTAAAGTGTACTTGTTAAAGTAATAATTTTGGTTGATTATGCAAGTTTCTTGGAAAAATATGAGACAAAATCATCGTGAAGCAAACATTCTAATATTTCACTATGAAGATTAACACTATGACAAGTAGTTGATGCCCCAAAAATTAGAATGCCACTTCACATTTAATTGTCGTATACTTTTTAGGTACTCTATGGCATGAAGAAATGCTTGCAAGAGTATTGGTCATATTATTGATATCTTAGGCAAAGAGCTCCAAATATGTAACTATTCTATAATGATGACCAATCAATCAGGCATCGCTCCACTTTACACAATAAAGAGAAATGTCATACTGACCACTGTCATAACATAATACAAAAAAAAGGGGTCAGAAAAAAACACCCACCTATTTTTTGAGCTTCTAAATCTATCAACAAGGACTATTTTAAAGCAAAAAAGATAAAAATTTCATAAACCAACAAAAAGTGCAAAAATTGATGGGCATACATTTATGCATATCCCCTTGGTTAGAAGTAAACAAACCAGTAAAGACCACGAGGGCAACACAGGAGAACAAGTGGTCCACATCACAGGAACAACAACCTTTTCCTCAGAGAAGCACCACAGCCAAAATCACCAAAAATTCAGGTACTAAAGGGTTACATTAGAGGAGGAGTAAAAATTTAGTAGCTTTCGTGGGAGCAAACTTATTGCTTGATCACAGGAATGATCTCCTCAAGCTTAAAGAACAAAATATAGGTTCCCTCCTTTCATTGCTATATATATATATATATATATCTTAATTCGTCAAACTATGGGAACTCATACATGTCAATTACAGTTCTCACCCAACAAATAAGTAAATGAATAATGATAATTTGAGGTGAATTAAAAGGGGGACGACCTAAGAAACTTATACCGTGCGTCATCACGATTATATTGACACTTATCTGCGAAGCACCTGCTTTTCGATGACGGCTGCCCCAATGACCAACCCGCTAATGGCCTCTGTGACGACAGCGAACCTCGGGTTGGAGGAAGCCTTGTACAGGGTGCTAGTGCCAAGGTAGGCGACGACGCTGTTGACCCATTCATTGGTGTCCCTAAGGGTGACCATGCCGCTCTCCATGCTGGTGTACACGAGGCTGATGAAATCGAGGAGGTTATCGATGCGACGACCGGCCTTCCCAGTTACGACAACCATGATAGAAACAAGGATGGTAGGTTTCGATTTTGCACCTTCATTAGATGAGCGAAATCATAGGGCATCTTTGGCATAATGGGAAAGCGATGATCACGATGAGGACAGAGAAAATGAGGGTTGAGGTGCAGGTTGAGGCAACCCTTGTTCAATCCCAGGTTAGGATAACCCGTGTTATGTACCTAAAGAGGGGTTCGATTATCCTCCTTAGTAAACAGGGGTTAATCCCCACCGTAAACTAGGCCTTAGGGTCCATTAGGGGTCTTGTGGGGCCGTGAAAACTACGGTTCGGTCCCCAACCTCAATTTTCTTCATGTAGGGGTCCTGAGACAAAACGTGAGGGGCGAAATTGCATCTAACCCCTCAACGGAGGATAGAAATTCGTATTTGGGTCCCTATGTGGGCCTCCTAGTGTGTAGATAGGAGGGAAATTAAGAACAAGCTGCCACGGGGTTTAGGGATACCTCCCAGGACTATTTGAGGTTATAAATAACATGCAGAAATTGAGATTCACCCCCTAGAGTCTAGAAAAAAAAATACTAAAGTGGCCCTTGGGATGTTTCAATATGTGAAAAATTGCAAGGACCACCCTGGAGAATTTGAAAACTCTACAATGGTCCCAGGCCATTTAGTAACCATAATTAGACTCATCCATCATTAACATCCACCAAAAGGGCATACCTGGGTAATGGTGCAGGTTTGTAGGAGTATAGATAAAATTATTGACTCTATGAGAGTGTTAATGTAATTAAAAATTTCTAGGAACGTTTATGTAAAATTCTCATAGATAGATAAATAAATAATAAAAAGAGAGAAAAAAGTTTCCAGCTTGTTTGGTCCGGCGCGCAGAGATGAAATCCCAAGCGGAACAGTAGCCACCGACGCTCCTTCGATCTCACCTCCCTCAAACTCCTCTTTCTGGCCGCTGCCTCACCTCGCCGGAAAGAAAGAAGTGAGGGCACTGTCACGGGCTCCAGAAGACGACCCACCGCGAGCGAAGGCTTCTCCATTACTTGCAGGTTCCGCCTCTTTCCCCCGTTCAAAAGTTTCCTCCTCCTTTCATTCCGCCGATCCACGCAATCGATCGATGCCCCCAATCTCCCTTCGCTTGAATCCGGAATCCCCCTCGCCTTCGATCTCGTCGACTTCCCGTCAACCACGCGGTCGAGGAACCCTAATCCACCGGTTTGATTTCTTGTTTCGATCTTAGTGGTTTCCAAGCCCTTTCTAGGGTTTCGTTCGGGAATCACTCGTGATTGGTAGCTCGTGTGAGAAGGATTGGGAAAAGGGTTGGGACTTGATAACCAGGTGGGATCTTGCGTGTTTCTTCTTCGTGCGTGCTCGGTGCTTGTTGTACGAGTAACTCGTCTCAAGTTGCTTAAAGATGGTAACTTTTGCAATCCAGATTGCAAAAAGCTTAGATTTTTCACCTCTTCCTGGTGGGATCATGTGCTGGATTTCAGTCTTGTGGTTGCCAATGGATCATGTGATCCCCGTCAGTAGTTGTGGGCACGTCTGGTTGTAATAGTCGGCAAGTATTTCGTTGTTGACAACGGGAGAGAGGCAGTGGAGGGGTGATAGGATCCTACGTAGATGGACGTCAAACGTGGATACGTGTTGATGGAAACACCAGCAACCACACTGATGGAAATAGTGATGTGGGTGGATGGACCAATCGACCACAAGACAAGAAATTCTAATGAAGAAGAAGATGGAACTTGATATTCTATTGTTACTTCTCGTAGGAATTCAAACACACATATATATGGACCTCACGCACTGCCCAACCCATGGGCATGTCAAACAACTAAGATTGCCCCTGTTGACCCATATCTTCCCTTTCCAAGCAACACCCGGTGCCTTGAAAGAGGGGAACATAACACAGCCTAAACAGAACCCAAAATGGAAAAAGCCTCCTGTGCTAATACAGCCAAAATCGCTACCATTGCAGGTTCCACATGGATCCCAGCTGGAGGCGTGTATCAAGGGGATATGGGCTTGACTGCCCAATTATCTATGCATCTAAAGCCATCGCCCTTTTTGATGGCCTGGGGTCGATGGCATGAACATATGGAGTGGCGGATGTTGCTGTTATTCTACCATCCATGGACATCATGGGCTTAGCCGCTTAAGTTTAGGTTCCAAACCTTGGCTTTTGGTTTTTGGAGATCTACCCGCATGGTATATGCAAGCTCAACTGGAATTAATTGAAACAAAATATAGCCAATATAATTTAGAAATGATCGTTGGATCAGTAGTTGGAGAAAAAAAAAGTAGTTGTGAGAATCAAGTAGTTGTTTCAGATTTTTTATTTTTATCTATGCAATGCTCTCATGATGTGCATCTCACTCACGTTATGCATGGATTATTTATGATTCTACATTGACAAAGTATGCAGATATCACAAGGAAAAAAGTTGAATGTCGGTCAAGCAGTTGTAAGCCTTCTGATAAGGTACCATAAAAGTTGCATCTTGTCTGAAGTTGGTCTGGTTTCAGTTTTGATATGTGGAGAAAGTGGAAATTCTTCTTAAGAATAGATTGAAAACCAAACTAAAACTTCACAAAGGCATCTATGTAGAGATTTAAATCACCACTCGTAGTTATCATGATGAATGTGAAAGAGGTTGAGGAGCATGTACATGGAAAAGTTAGTAATTTGGAAGTTGTGGCTTCCATAAAGTGGGCAGATGGGGATTGTGTGCAGGGTAAGAGAAGGTGAAACCATGAATCGAGAAAAAAAAAGGTTGTTTGTGATGGATTGAAGCAAGGTTCAAGAAGTTGGTATGTTGAATTCAGTTGGCTAGGTCACCACATAGAGAGTATATAGTGTGCGATGAGTATGCGGTTTTGTATTTTTTATTTAAAAAATATAAAATAATTAGTCAACTTATTAAATTTGTGTTATATGCAAATGTTATAACTATACAACTATCTCAAGTAGTATAATAAAAAAAAACATAGCTAATGCTTTTACTCTTTAATTATTATGCAACTTAGAATATAAAAGATTAGATATCTTAAAAAAAGAAAATGCAGAGATTAGAATCTCAATGTTTATTCAAATAAACAAAAAATTGTAGCCAATACTCTATAACTAGTCAAGAAAAAAGCCTAAACACTCAAAATGTTTATCCAAAAAATCACTTAATTAAAAACCTAAAAGTGTCATTTCAAATCAGATCCATCTTCAAAATTTATGATGGGGATATCATCCTCCTCATCAATTTTCTCCTTGTTTAATGGAAATTCTTCTTTATCTAAGTTTTGCAATGTTGTTGAGGGATGCGCAAGCCTTTGGCTTCTATTGTTTCACAACAACTCTTTTTCATTGTTTGCTTTAGCAACTAAGTTCCATGTTAGCCCATTCCTTTAAAAACCTCTTGCTCTCTTTGCTGCCTAGAATTGAATCCCTAACATGAGTTCAATCTTTTGTGGCTAAGCAATCTTTCTTCTTAAGTTGACATTCCCTCAACTTGAAATTGAACTTAATATATACTAGGTCATTCAATCGTCTAAGTGCAAGCCTATTCCTTTTTTAGTGTGGGCTTGCAATTTGTTTATTTATTTGTTAAATGTAATCTAATTATTAATTAATGATCATAATTTTTAATATTACTGCCTCAAAAGAACTCCAATTCCTTTTACACCTAAATGCAGATGATGATAACTTTAGGATCTTCAAAGCCATCTCTTTTAGATGTGGTGTCTCTGACCCATATAATGACCACCAATCAACTACATGATATAATTAACTTAATGAATTGACCATACATTAGTATCTTTCTAACAAACCCATATTTTAATGAATAGTGAATACCTAGATTAACATCATCATTTATAACTCTGTCTTACAACAAGTGGTTTACGAAATGAGCCCCCTCCCTTTATATATATATATATATATATATATTCAACTCCTTTATGATGAGATCTTGAATTTCTAAAGTAGGATAGAAACTTTCCATGGATTCTAAGAAGTCACTCGTCGCAATACCTTCCTTAATCATATCTTTATCTCAATAATAGTAATACATATTGAGATATTAAGTAGCCAAATGAGGGGGAGAATTTAGCCTCCCTTTCGACTATGAAATAATGACATCAATGATTGTCTTGTATTGTGCGTCAGCATCTTTAAATACAAGCTTTATCTCTTTCTTGGCATCCTTAAGCCTATCATATACAAAACCCATCTGGGGCTTTCGTTTGCCATCGACAATGCACAAGACATGAACCAAGGGAGAGAAGACTTTCAGAGGTAGTTTACTTCAGGGGTTAGGAAATTGGTGTTAAGAAATGTAAAACTGGTGTTAACCCTCATTCTATTTACTTGTAGAGTGGTGTTAACACCAGTTTCTGTTTACTTAAATTGATGCTAAGTTGTGATGTTAACCTTTGTGGTTTCACTTGAACTGGTGTTAACAACAATTTTTGTAGAGTGGAGTTTTCATGTGGGGAAGTTACAAAGTTAACACCTGTTTTGCTAGCATCTCTTAAAACTGGTGTTAACAAAGCATATATTAACCCCTTAAAACAGGTGTTAAGACTATGCAGGTTAACCCCTTAGGTAAATAGGGTTAACTCAAGTAAACTAGCTCTCGAAGTCAAAGACACTTGTTGCCACTAGGTAGTGCTGTAAATAGGAGATACAACTCTTTGACCTCCCTTTGTTCTGGATTATTTGTAAGCTTTCTACTCATTAGAAGAAAACATCATTCTTAACTTCTTGTCCATAACACTTTGTAAAGCGAGAGAAGTTGTTGTAAATCTTGTCTAACCAAGTCTCACGATGCCCTTTTTTGTGAATTGCCTCATTATGTTCAAGGTTTTGCCACGATTATAAATGAAGGTTGTTGATGCCTTTGCCTTAGAGATGGTATTCTTCACCTTTGGTTCTTTACCAATTTTTTCAAGCATTAAATCTATGTAATGAATAGCACATGATGAGCAATATATTCTATGATATTTGGTCTTGAGTAGTCTTCCTGCTGCCAAATTGTTGAGGTGTTGTCTATGACAACTTGAATACTATTATTAGGTCTAACTTCGTCAATGCATTTATTAACCAAAGAGTAAATACAGTCTACAGTGTGGGACTTGATAGATGTATCCACGGACTTCAAGAAGCTTATGCTTAGGTCAGAATTCACACAAAAATTCATGATGCTTCTACCCCTCATGTCTGTCCATGCATCTATCATATTTTTTTATTTTTTTGTAGGTGAAAAAGGGAGAAGTACCTTAAAGGTACTCACCCAGGTATATTCATTATATCTAGGGGAATGCTAGATGGAAGTTACATTAGGAAGCGCTATCCTAAAACACTAACTGGGAGGAGATAGAAGCGATAACATTCTCAACATGGAGGCAATTCCCCCTGAAGATCACCCCATTCCTCTCCAGGCAAATTACCCAAAGGATCGTCGACACCTTGACTTACTCCTTCCTCGACCTAAAGGTATTACGTCTAGCTTGCACGACACCTCTACGAAAGGACGCCCAGAAAGCCTTAGAAGAGGTTAGGTTAACCCAACTAGTTTCTAGACCTTGCCACACTTGTGTGGCAAAGGGGCAGTGGTAGAAGAGATGGTCGTTGTTTTCTTTTGACTGGAGGTAGAGTGGGCAAGAGGTGTCCTTGGATGGCACTTACCGTGCTCTTCTCACCTTCGTAAGGATCATATTGCGTCTCAAGAGCCAAGCAAAGAACCTGATCTTCAACATGCAGTCTGCCGACCTGTGAAGCCTGTAATCCCTTAAAAAGTCAACATCCACCAACATCCACCAGTTAAGTGGTAGATGTTAACCTGCGATAGGCTTCCCTTACAGAGAAGACTCCGTTGTCCTCGCCAAGCGCAACCGTACTACTTTTTGGTTTCCATCCTTCCAAGGCCTGCGACATCACTTGCAGGTCATCACATTGCTGGTTTGAGAGAGCCCCATGGAAGGATGGTAGGGATGCAAGTTTTGGTAAACCTGACCCGAACTTGGCTCAACCCGACTCACAAAGAATGGGTAAAACTTAATCCGAACCCGATAGGATTTGGGATTAGGTTTTATCTATAAAATCTGCCTGGGTATCGGTATAGATCTATACCCAATTACTCGACCCGAGTACCTGAATAAAATCTTTATTTATTTGACATATATAAGTCTCACCTTAAGTCCCCCATTCCCTTAGCATTAATCTCCTGCATGATTTCTTCCATGATTTTGAAGGTTAGGAGTGCTTCCGAAGCTTTCATTGAATATTTATTTCTGGGATAGAGATCATTTATTTGAAATGTACTTGTATTTTTTCTTTCTTTGTATTTTTTATTTTTGATATATTCCCTTTTAAGTTTTTTGTAATAATTTCAATGGGGATCACTAAAATTGGAGTAGTTTAAGCTCCTATGTTTTAGACTTGTTAAAAATAAATAATTGATGAATGGTGTTATATCTTTTTTTTATTCTTTAACTTTAATTTAGGCACGATTTGATTGTAAGATCAATTTATAGATGGGTACTCGATGGGTAAATGAATACTTGATGTGTAGATGAGTATGGGTATGTGTTTGAATTTTTGTACGTAATGGGTAAATAGGTAGGTTATGGATATGAAGTTTGTAAACGGTTATGGGTTTAGCCAAACCCAACCCGAATCCGATCGATTTACGTCCCCAAGGACGGGCACTAGGCGCCCTCCCAACAGCTCTTGACAGATGCCTCTTTGTTTGCTGCTTTGGAGAACAACCATGGGAATCTGTTGCTCAATGGCCCATGTCCCTTCTAGCCATTCGTTCAGGATCTGAAGTCGTCATCAGTCCCAAGCATAAGGGTGAATCAACCTTTAACCTTTAGCACCATCTTTGTTAGTCTCTTGACGAAGGATGATGCCTCAGTTGCAGGGGAGATGAAACTCTCCCAAGAAAGGAAGGTGCCGTAACATCCTCACATGACCTCTCTGAAGATGCTCTCCTCTTCACCCACCAACCTAGAGACCCACTTGGTGAGGAGGCTTAAGTTTGCCCCATCCATGCTCTTGACTTTGAGACCCCCCTCTTGAAGGGGTTTGCACACATCTTCCCAGGCGACCAACCTCGCTCCTCGACCGACACTGCCATAATTAGTCCACAGGAAGTCCCCCATGAGGTTGGTGATCTTCTTCTCAACCTGCCGAGGGGCACTAAAGACTGAAAGTATGACGACATAGAGGAGAGGGTCACCTTAAGGAGAGTCAGTGCCTCCCTTGGAGAGTAGCCCAGATGCCCACCCTGCTAGCCTCTTTTCTATCTGCTCCAGAAGTAGGAGCCAATCTTGCAACCTAGGTCTCTTGTCTGTTAGGGGGAGTCCACGGTAAGGAAGGGGAAGCCCCTCGACCTCTGTGCCATGGGCGACCTTGCATGCCAGTTGCTCCTGAGAAGACAAGTTGAGAGTGATGAAGGTGGATTTCCTATAGTCGCTCCATAAGCTTAACGCCTCCTCGAGCATGCATAGGACTAGATGAACCCTTCGAGCTTCCAGGGTGGCACCCTCCACAAGTAACAAAGTATCATCCACGTATTGTAGGATTGGAACTTTGCAATCTTCTCCTGCCCCGAAGCCACTAAACAATCCATGCGTGTAGGATCTCGTCACCCTAGCTAGTGCTTCTGCTGCCAGGATGAAGAGCATGGGGGCCAAAGGGCAACCTTGCCTAACCCCCCTCTGTGGTTGCACCCAGCCCCCAATGGGGTTACCGTTAATCAGCACAGAGGAGGTAGTGGTGACGTAGCATTTCACCTAGTCAATCCACCTGCTCGGAAAACCTCTCTTGGCCAGAAAGGACTAGAGGAAGAACCATCACACTATGTTGAAGGCCTTGTTGAAATCAACTTTCCAAAGGAAGGCCTGAGTCTTATGTCTTCATCAACTGGCTAAGGCCCCTGAAGCCACCACAAAGTCGTCAAGAATTCCCCTGTCGAGGATGAAAGCAATTTGCATCTGAGAGACGAGGTGGGTGGGAGTCCTGATGCGAAAAATGCGTGATTTGTTAATACTAGGGTTTTGAATCGTTGTAACATGCAAATTTGTAATCGCTTGTAAATTTATAAACCTAGATAGCGATGGTGTCTAGGGTTGTCCAAGGAGGCATAAATGCACTTCTAAACACTTGCTCAAATTGGGAAATCAACTTTCTTTTTATAATTTTTGAATATGATTTTTTTTTGAATTTTGAAATAACAAGCAACAACAAAATAGTGTGAAGAAAGATTACACCTAAGTTGCTAAAGCTAACACCTAAGTGACAAAAGTAACCTCTCTCTAAGCTCACCCTCGGTACGTGGAGACATAGGGTAATTAGAGAGAGGGAGTGAAAAGTGCTAAAGTAAGAACAATCAAATAAGATGCAACAAAATTATGGAGGGACAACTTTTATAAAGGAAGAAATGTTGTTTTATAAGAATGGTAGAGGAATGCTTCTACTACAAAAATTAAGAAAAGCAAGTAAAACAAAATTTCTCCCAAAGATGATGGTGAAGATGGAAGGATTATTGTTCCAAACTCAGCTGCTCCTGGGCTTAGAAAGAACCTTCCAAGTCCTTCCTTAGAGTGCTCCTCCAGTAGATGAAGACTCTCCTTCCTGGTAAACCTTGAATAGGGTGTGGCCTAGCTCCTCCAAAGGTGGAAGAATTCCACCTTAGAATCTCCTCCAAGGCTGGGCGTGCAACACCCTAAAGACCTCCTTTTGGATGTCCTCCTGCCTGGCTTGTCTTTGGCTGACGTGGGCTCAAGAGAGAAGGGACGAGGGGAAGGCACCAAGGGGACAAAGTATCCCCTTAATCTTCTTCTTCTCTTGGGTGGCTATGGTAGGTGGAATATGGTGGAAGAATGGTAGAATAATGAAGCCAAAGGTGTCCTTTTTTTGGTGGTAGGGTAGGTCTTTTTATAGGAGTGGTAGGGGGGTAGGTATAGTTAAGGGATGGATGGCTAAGAAGGCTCGTGGAAATTAGTTAAAGGGTCCTAGGGCTAGGATTGATGGCGCCAAAATGAAGGGGTATTTGATGGTTGGCGCCATCTTTTGGTTGGAACTAGGGTTAAGGGTAGGCTGGGTGTGTTGTAAGGCTGGGCTTGAGTTATATGGTGGTGGTTAGGAGATGGAGGGATGGGGTTTAATGGCGCCACATGAGGAGGTGTGTTAGGTGGTGGTTTAAGTGTGGTTAGGTTAAGGTTGTCGTGGAGGGTAGGTGTAGGGTTAGGATGGCGTTTTAAGTAGTGGTTATGAGATGGAGGGCTAGGTGTTTTTGGTGCCAAGGGAAAGGGTGTATGGAAGCATGGTTAGGTCTTGTTAGTTGGGGTTGGTGCCAATTTTAGGTTGGGTTAAAGGTGGCACCACTTATCGAGAGTGAGGATGGCTGTATGTGGTGGTGGTTATAAGATGAAGGGCTAGGTTTAGTTGGCGCCACATGGGGGGATGCATAGGTGTTTTTGGCGCCAACTTAAGTGGTAGTTATAGGGTGGTTAAGGTGGTGAAATAGTGGGATAAGTTGGCGCCAAGGGGGTTTCTAAAGTAAGGTTAGGTGGATGGTGGAGATGGGTTTAAAAGGAGATGGATGGTGGTGATGTGAAGGGGTTTTGGAGGGAAAGTTGGCGGCACTTTTGTGGTGGCTCTTGGAGGTGGTGGTGTGAAGGGGTGCATGGATGGTGGCCCCAATTATAGGTGAAGGTAGGTGGTTAGCTTAGGTGGTGGACTTGGAGTACCTTAGCTGGCTTAGCTTGCTAGTTCTTTGCCAAGGTTCAAAATGCCGATTTCAATGCCGTGACGATGAAATTCTAAGTGTGCATTTCGTGGGCATGCCGAAGGCACGCAGTAGAAATGCCTGTTTTTTAATGGGCATGCTAATGAGCATGCCAAGGGCATGTTGATGTATACCGACAAAAATAACAAAAGTAGTCAAAAAAACCAGCAGCAACTTCGGCATGAGCACCTATTTCGCCGGCACGCCGACCATGTCGATGGCATGTCGACGATATCTCTGTAAATCGACACTTTATCTGTTTCGGTACGGTCCCTTCTCAAAAGTGGCCTTGCCGACGGCATGTGAAGGGCATGCCGACGGCATTTAAAACGATGTTCTTTGCTAGCTGCTAAGCCAGGCTAAAGTGAGCTAGCTTCTGTTGAATTGAGCTGAGGTGAGCTGGGTTTGATCTTCCTGGAGATAAGCTAGCTAGCTGGTGTAGTTAGCTTAGGTTAAATAGCTCAGCTCAACTAGGTTGAGCTGGGTGTAGTCTCCGGGAGCTGGACTTGAGTTGGCCTAAGCTAGTTGAGGTCATCTTCAGCTTACTTAAGTTAAGTGGAGCTGGAAGTAGCTAGACCTGAGCTAAGGTAGATTCCTGTCAACTTAGTTGAGTTAGCTAGAGCTCCTAGTGAACTGATTGGAGCTAAGATGAGTTAGACTCAACTAATTTGAGCTGGATCTGAGCTGATTTGAGCTAGATTGAGTTAAGTTGAGCTACCCTGAGCTACCATCTAGCTAAGATGAGTTGAATGGAGCTTAAGGGAGCTAACCTTAACCCAAGTGAGATGGCATCCAGCTATGATGAGCTGGATTTAGCTATGGTTCAACTGAATTGAGCTTCCTCTTCACTTGTTGCCTTCTTGAATGTTAGGGTTTTAGTGATTTGACTATCTGTACATCCCTAACACTTAAATAAACGTGTCAAAAACAACAAAAATTATGTAATGCATGCTTAACCTAAGTGATGCCTAAATATAGCCCAGAAACCCATTTGCGGAGTTAAAATCCTAAAAGTTAGGTTTGTTTTAAGACATAAGAATGATGATAAACTGACGTTTATCAAGTCCCCTCAGCTTATTCGCTAAAGCCTTAACAACAATAAGATATGCTGCATTGGAGAGCGTAATTGGCCTAAAGTCTTCAATCGCCTTAACACCTTCCTTTGATAGCAGGAAGAGAAAGTATCTATTCAACTTGTCAAGGCCAACGTTCCCCCTTTCGAACTTGGCCACCATCTGCATCACATCCTCCTTTACCAGGGGCTAGAACTCCCTATAGAAGTGCACAAGGAAACCGTCTGGCCCCAAGCACTCATTTGCGTTGAGGCCGCATACAGCCACCCTAATCTCATCCTCTGAAAACCCTTCACAAGGGCCTTCGCCTGTGGCCCCAAGATGCGCCTGACATCTTCCTCGATCCACTGCTAACAGATCGTGCTTCCCCTGTTGGAGAAGTCTCGGTAGTAACTAGCTACTGCCCACCCAGCATCCTCCTTCCCACTGTGTCGTGTTCCTTCTATCAGCAGGTTGTTGATCAAATTCATCCTTCGCCTGGCTGAGGCCATATAGTGGAAGAATTTGGTGTTGTAGTTACCTTCTTTGAGCCACTTCTGTTGGGATCTAGTCTTCTACTCCACCTTTGCTTTCTTGTCCTCCTGAGCCACCTTCATCTTCGTAACGTTGCGAGCCCTATCCGCCTCTGAAAGTTGGGCTTGATCCTCCAATCTGCAATTGTGCGAATATTTGCCAGTGCTTTAGTTTTCCTCTGCTCTCTTCCTTTCTTCAGCGTCCTTCGATATTCCTTAAGGTAGGCCTTCAGTGAGGGTAGCTTTGCAGCTAAGTGGGTAGCTGTCATCCTCTTCGCCTCCAAGGATCTCCATTTGCGCTCAACTATCTCCTGGAATCCTGGTTCCATCTAGGATCTCTCAAATTTGAAGTAGGTGCCAACATTTTGATTTTCGTTGGACTGCTAGAGGAGGGGGTGTGGTCGGAGAATGACCTCTCCAATGGCGAGACGATCGCTAGTGGGTAGGCCTCCACGAGCTCCATGTTGGAAAGGAACCTATCAATGCGTGACCTCTGGCCACTACCATTCCTCTAGGTGTAGGGACATAAAGTGGGGACAAGGTTAATCAGACCGAAGGTGGCCATAAGCTCATCAAATTGCTCAGAACCTAGGTCTTGGCGACCCCAACCCGTTAGCCTGTCCTCGATATGTAGAGTAGTGTTGAAGTATCCTCCTACTAGCTAGGAACCTCCATGAGCATAGTCCCAATAATGGCGAGCTCCTCCCAAAGGTGGTCTCGTGCATGAGCGTCTCGGGGTCGTAGACTATCGTCACCACAAGGGAGGCGCCATCTCTCTTATGGAGGAACCTTGCGAAGATGATGTGCTCTCCCACGAAGGAGTCCTCCAGCGAAATGGTATCCTTCCGCCATCCAACCAATTGGCCTCCCACACGACCTGCTACGTCGAGCTTGATGAACCCATCAAGCCAAGTGCCACTGATCTCCTTCTAGGTACCGCCATCGTAGCAAGTGAGCTTGGTTTCTTGCAGTAGGATGATGTTAGCTCTCCACTGCCTGAGGTACCCTGCTAGCGCTGCCTTGCTTGTGGGGTCGTTAAGGCCTTGTAGATTCCATGTGAGTATCTTCAACATCGGGCGAGTTAGGTACCCCCTTGGCTATCAGTTTGAAGCTGGTCGTGTTGGAGACCACTGTGGCCTCTGCATCTTTGCCTCTATGGTTGTTGGCATCACAGTCCTCGGTTACAACGGTGGATCGCGACCTAGTGTCAATCACATTGCGCAGCGAGCCAGTTCCATCCTTCCCATGGTAGGACCAATGGCTAATGAAACGAAGGACCCCCTTGGAGCGGTGGCCTAGACGGGGCTCCTAAGTGACCACATCCTGAGTCGCAGGCATTCTCCTCGATTGGTGCTACGATCGTAGGTAGGCAACCACGACGCGTGCTCTACCATGAAACGTGTCGAACAAGAGGGCCCCAACATTCGCACCATTGCATCGTGTCGTCAGGTCCGCCGTGCCAGCGACTGGCTTACCAAGGTTTGGAGTGATCGAATCCCTCAATAGCTGGCCTCCATGGGGTGAGCTACCGAATGAGCACTCACCTCGGTCGGGATTTAAGGAGAGATCGGTAGGTGGGGGAGGTGGAATCGAGTTGTCTTCAATCGACTCGACCTGGGTAACAAGAGCCAAGTCATCTTCTGAAAAGAGGGGAGGACCCCAAATAAAAGAGAATTTGCATCAGCTAGGGGGGGCATTCAAAAGGAGGGGCGCAACTCTTCACGCCACCCGCGGAGACTCCTCGTAAGGGGACGGGATCCCTCAATTCCCCCGCAGCATCAAGGCCATGTGTGTGCCTCCTTGCCAACTGCTCCTACCGCCAACACCACCCCAGGAGTAGCCATGTCAATGTGCTCTAGGTGCTACGATGCTCTGTCATCTATGCCCACCCCAAGGGCTACTGTTGACGTTGCCACATCAGTAGGGCTACACTGCCCTTCCACGTTAGCGTGTTGCTCTTCTAGGGCCACGTCAGCATGTTGCTTCTGCAGTCGGTGCCCCAGTCACCAAACCTTAGCGGTGGCCACAACCTTGGTTTCCGGCGAAGAACCATTCCGGGCGAAGACAACTTCAGTGAAGGTTCGCGTTGGTCTGTTGTCAACAGCGCACCTACACTGGATCACCCATAAGAAGCCCCTGTGGTGGAGCAGCACCGCCTCTAGTGGGGAGACACCACCTTCAATTCAACAACCGCCTCGAGGTGCTCTGTAGAGAGCCTTATTTTGCGAACTTCCCAAGGGTGTGCAAAAAGGGAGACAACGACCTCCATGATGGCCACAGTGCGCTGCCAGCAAGGAACCTTGTCGAGGAGGAGGTGGAGGTTCGGCCTCTTAGGTGGCCGCTCGTCTGTCGCCCCATCATGAACGTAAGGGGGCCGCCAACGAACCCTACCTCCTTGCAAACGACATTCCAAGAAGCAAAGCCACTCCTACAAGGAGGGTAGCCCCAGCACGAGGAAGCGCCCCGGTCGAAGAGGTAGCACTTTCAACATCGAGTCCACCTCCAACCTTTCTGTAGCCCACGCAGGGACTGCCTCTAGTTCCACATTGCCCTGCACCACTCACAAACGAGACCATCAACAACCTCAGCCTCTAGGCCTTCCACGTCCCTCGACTAAGGGGTAGCCACCTTTGCCAGGGGTACCCAAGTTGGAGGTGGCAGAGGGAGGGTGCGAGGCCAATCCCTCAACTGCCCAAGCTTGCAGGTCGCCTTCCGATGTCCAACACCCCTACAAGTCCAGCACTTGGGGGGGTCCCTGCATTTACCTACCCAGTGATCGAGGCCAAGGCATCGGAAGCACCTTTGTGGCTAAGGGCATCGTTGGCCCTCCTTATAGTGATGCCGCCTACAAGAGACCCACATACAATCTTCATCGTTCGTAGCTTCCTTCCCTTCCCCCAACACTTTAGCCCTTGTCACAGGCGAAGAGCCTCGCCTGCCCAAAGCCCGCCGAGAGGTGGCATTCCGCAATGGGCGATCCCCATGCCCACATTCATCACCCTCCTCTCTCCCGAGCTCTCCTCTTCTCGCTTCTCTCTCCATTGCCTCCAACTTTTTTTACATCTGTCATAATTGTGCATCCATTTTTCTTTCACGACTCCATGCTTTGTAGATACTCATTTGTCTTATTTACTTCATTTTGTAATAACATCTTTGTGAGCTGATAATGAGAAGGAAGCTTATATCCCCTTTCGTACTGATTAATGGGCTCACAAATACGAATGAAAGTCGGGTGGGTGACTACTTTGAAAAGAATGTCACATCACAATCATAAAAAACTTTTCCACAAACTTTTTGACGTGCTCTTTCTTCCTTGGCAAATGCATCTTTGATTGTGGCTTGACACATACCACAATCCTTAGTGGTTTTCGATGTTATCCTCCCTCTGAATCT
The DNA here is from genome assembly GCA_037157565.1 of Thalassia testudinum. Classification (NCBI taxonomy): domain Eukaryota; kingdom Viridiplantae; phylum Streptophyta; class Magnoliopsida; order Alismatales; family Hydrocharitaceae; genus Thalassia; species Thalassia testudinum. The sequence continues at coordinate 23,370,231 of JAZHRO010000013.1, forward strand.
CAGTTGAAGGTGTTAAGTTTGCTTTAATGACCACTTCGTCTTTGATTTCTTAAATAGCTACGGCCTTGTGTTGTTTTTTTTTTTTTGAAGTTTGCTCTAGATAATCCTAGATAATTTTTTGGACTTCATGGTTGGATTTTGGACAAGGTGCGTTATTCCCTTTGATATGGGCAAGATGTTGGTTCATTACGTTTTTCGACCCCCCCTGGCGGCCATTTGCCATAAAAAGTTGACATGTCACTGTTTTGGGTCAGTCATCACTTGAAGATAAGCATATTTCTAATCTGGATCATTAGATCTCTATGGAACATAAAATGATATAGTTGTGGTAGACGCACAAGGCGGTTGAATTGATGAATTGCCCATTGATTCTATCAAAACCTATTGTTAATGAACATAAACAATAGGGGAGCAAGAGGGCTCCCAAATGAAACCTTGATCCAAGCGATCCAGGTATCACAAAATCCCATGGAGGAGAGAATTCTTAGAATGAAATCACGTCTCACTATGTCAAAAGCTTTAAAAATATCCCCTTGACACACATTCTAGGTGCCATACCCACATAAATGAATCTGGAGAGGAATTCTTATGCTAGCAAGGAGTAATCAGAGATGGACGTTCCTTTTTAATGGACACACCTTGATCAGGCTCTACCAACTTTGGCATGATGGTTCCAAGCCTTCTAGCAAGAATCTTAGAAATGCATTTATATTGGAAGTTGCAACAAGCAATAGGCCTGAAGCCAACCAAGGTAGAAATTGTCGTACCCTTTGGAATTAGGGTAAGGAAAGTATGATTTATCTGGTGAATGAGCTCCCCTGACTACAAAAAAAGAGACATATGCCACAAGAGATATCTATACCAATCACCGAAACCTTCCTGAAGAAAGTACCATTGAAGTCGTTTAGGTCTGGTGATTTGTTTGGACCAATGTCCTAAACTGCCTCTTTAATCTCTTGAGGAGGAATCCTTGTGAGGTGCTCGTTTTCCTCCAGAGAAACTATATAAGGGAATGGTAGAGTGAGACCATTCGGGCACTAGGCATCCTCTCTAGCAAGAAATAAAGAGCCATAGAAGTCCATGGCCTCATTATGTAGCTTGTCCTTATGAATAGGAGATCCATTCGACCCAATAAGGTAGGATAGGGCATTCGAGTTCTAAAGGATCTTGGTGGCAAGGGAGTAGAACTTGGTTGATGTATCCCCAAGTTTCAGCCAGTCAGTTCTACTTCTTTGGATCTAGTAATCTTCCTCTTCTTTTCTGAGAGTTGATAACAGAGAGCGTTGTCTTGACTCAAGGTGAAGGTTGGCATTGGATGGATCCAAGGCCATCTGTTCATGGGTTTCAGAGAGGTGATGAGTTCTTCAATTTGCATGGAACTACAATGATCCGTCTTCTCCCAAGCTTTGAGGGCCTCCTCGATGCGTCTTAATTTGACAATGCATTGGTAGAGGGGGTTGCCCTTAATGTCCTCGCTCCAAGCCCTTTTAACAAGGTTAAAAAAACCTAGTCTCTTCGCCCATTAGTTGAGAAAATGGAAAGGTTTTCTATCCCTTCTGCAAGGGAGAATCTTAACACAAAGGGCTACATGGTCACTAAGGTCAGAGTGGAAATATTTGACTCTTCCCAGTGGGAAAATATTGAGCCAGGCACCTATCAATTTTGAAAGAGATACGCCCTTCTCCGGAAGTCATGTTTGACCAAGAGAAGGTGTTACTTGAAGTGGCAATATCGATAAGCTCACAAGACACCATGCAGTCATTGTAGTTGTCCATTCTCTACATACATGTTGTAGCACCTCCTAGGCGCTCTTCACGAAATCTAATGGCATTGAAGTCTCCAATGACCATCCAAGGTCCATTGACAAGGGAACAATGAAAGTGCAGAGCAGATTATAAGTCTCTTCTTTCCTCGTTGGTGTTGTGGGCTTAAACAAAAGAGAGAGAGGGAGAAACCACCATTGTTGGTAGCATGAATTAGGATAGTTTGGTTCGTGGCGTGGATTAGGTACTCCTTAATGAGATGTCTTGATGATGAGTGGAAGCTTAATGGAGTTGGGGCTCTAACTGAGTAAAAGTGAGAGTACAGAGCAAGAGAGCACAAATGGAGTAGAAAGCTCTTCTTGAGTAGGCACTTGAGTTTGTGTATGTGGGTGCCCAAATGTAGTGTATCCGATTTTGGTTTATGTGTTTGAAGCCCAAGTTGTTAAGAGTCCATAACTCGTTAATTAACGTCTTGGGGTACGAGACGATCTCGTGTAACTTCCTGAGGTGTAAGACAGCTATAAGCCATCTTCTTGTCTTAGAAGGTAACTTATACCCATTAAGTCATTGCAATTCGTCACTCTGGGGTCATAGCGGAAAGGGGTGACGGTTACGTTGGGTGGTGTGCACACATACAAGTGTTATATATGCTGAACCACAGACAGCGAATGACTCACCCATCGGTTGATGAGCCTCAGAAGGCCACTAAGATTTGTTTGCGTAGGAGGTGTTGCCTAGCCATGAATCATCCATCGCACCAGGAGAAAAATCAACAATCACACAAAGGAAAACAAGGGTTTGGTGGCCCAGTTCCACCGCAAGGGGTGTACGTCTAAGGGGAGGATGGTACTCCTAACTATGCACTAGAATATTAGTGGTTACAGGATTCTCTTCTCCTCTCCAGGGGGAGTCCCCTCTACTGGGGGCCTCCCTTTCTATTTATACATGAAGGGAACTCTCATTGATGGGCTCGAGTACTCCTACTTGTCAGGCTACGTAGTAGCTGTCAGGGTGCATGTGGTTAGGCCCATCATTTCGTATCTTTTGCCCTTGCTGCGTGGGATCTTTTGTCAGACTGGGCTAGTCTCAGTTGGGATTCAGCTGATCTTAGGCGGAACGGTGTCGGTTCCGCCTATATACCCTGTGCCTAGGTAGCCGGATCCTCCATCGGGTCCGGTGCGGAGTTTTGGATCCGAGAGTATTTTTTGCCCCTCATATACCCACTCTAGCTAGTGTGAACTGCTGAGAAAGTAGTGAGAGTGGCCAAAACTCTGTGGTAGGTGATGCCCTTAGATGTTCCTTCGACTATATTGCAGCATGGGGAACATTTGTAAGTGAGGAGTTGAGTGGCCTCTACCTGCTTCCTTGTTTGTAAGTGAAGAGGTTCCTTAACCTGGGAAGGCGATCTTCGCTTGGGCGTGAGGCGTAGGAGCTTGAGCCCACGTCGCCCTTATGAGGTGGCATTATTTGGGCATTGGACGTAAGAGCTTGAGCCTTTGTCGACCTTAGAAGGTGGCGTTTTTTAGGCGTTGAGTGTAAGAGCCTGAGCTTTTGCCTGCTTTAGAAGGTGGCATTTCCTTGGGTGTGGGACGTATGAGCCTAAGCCTGTGCTGGCCATAGGAGGTGGCATTTCCTTGGGCATAGGGTGTATAAGCCTGAGTTCGTGTCGACTATAGGAGGTGGCGTTTCCTTGGGCGTTGGGCGTATGAGCCTGAGCCCGTGCCAACCATAGGAGGCAGCATTACCTTGGGTGTAGGGCGTATGAGCCCATACCCGTGCTGACCTAAGCGACATTTCCTTGGGCGTGGGGCGTAAGAGCTCGAGCCTTTGCCAGCCATAGGAGGCAGCATTACCTTGGGCGTGGGGCGTATGAGCTTGTGCCCGTGTCGGCCTTAGGAGGCGGCATTACATTGGGTATGGGGCGTATGATCCCGGGCCTGTGTCGGCCTATGAGGCGGCATTTCCTTGGGCGTGGGGCGTATGAGCCCGAACCCGTGCCGGCCATAGAAGGTAGCATCTCGCCAAGTGGGCATGCTGAATGCAGACGTTAACTCTTGTTGCTATGAAAAGTCGTGGCTCGAACATCGCACCTGAGAGGACGTGATTAATTGTTTTGTAATGTTGGTTTGATTGCCCGACGTGTAATAACTAGCAGGGTCCTTAACCAGCGGTTTTGTTGGTGCGGTTATCCTATTGTGGAATCAGTGCCGTATCTCGAGGGATTTGGCTTCTTGGCAACCGGCGATCCGCAGGGGGCAGAAAGACATTACTGCCCTCGGGGGCCTTTATGGTAGGGCTATAAATAGAGTCCTGATGTGGGACTTGCCTCACCACCTTTCATCATCTTCTATCGCATTTGTTGGACTTAAGAGTTGCGAGGAGGAACTGTTGCGTCTTGTTCACTTTTCAGGTAGAGTTTTGCCGCGGAGCTTCTATGTGTCCGGTGGAGCAACCGAAGGAGAGCTATGTGTGGCTTTTTGGACGGGGGTGAGCCCCTTTTCGTACCCTCGCGTAGCTCCCTTTGTGACTCTGTAAGGGCGGAGTAGGGGCTGTTGCTGCTGGGAACTCCTCTCGTGGGAGTGTGTTTGCTTGGGTAGAGGTGGGGTGCCGGCCAGGGGATGCTTGCGACACTTACCCAGACGGTTAATCTCGTCTGGGGATTCCCTACGGAAGGGCCGATTGAAGGCTTGGTGGCGTCGACTACGTTGGGACCCTCATTGATAGATTGGGGGGTACTCCACATGTTTGGGTGGCCTCGACTGCCTCCAGCGGCTGGGGGCCCATACCTTCCCGTGTCGCTCTATCTCCCTTGGCGACTCCACAAAGGTGGGGCAGGGGCTACTACTGCTGGGAGTTCCTCTCATGGGAGTATATTTGCCTGGGCAGAGGCGAGGCGAGGTTCGCTGGCAGGGACGAGTGCATTGTCTGGCTAGGTAGTCGAGCTCAACTAGTTTTGTGCCCTCGAATGGCCTGCTGGAGGGCTTGTGGTTCTGATTACGTAGGGTGCCTCATTGATGTGTCAAAGAGTAGTCGGCACGGCTGAGTTGTTACACTTGCCTCGCTCGCTGCTATGGCTTGCTAAGACTTGCCGCTTCGCCTGCGGGGCCCCTTGGTTAGCCATCCTTCCTCCGTAGGTGGGACTGAGGGGGAGTTCATCCTGTAGGCTCAGCGATCTGTCTTAGGTGAGCGGTGCTGGTTGAGAGAAGACGGACCTTTGGCAAGGGGTCAGCTGGACATTTGGCGTGTTTGGTGGTCCTTTTTGGAGGGGCACGTCGGGGGCTTTGCTGTCCAAGGAGGTGGCGACGATTTTAACGTCGGATGGGACCCCTTAGCGCGGCAAGCTTTTCGACTCTTGGGATCCGCTTAATCCTGGTCCTGCCTTCTTGACATAAGGTACGGGCTTCGGCTGCGTCCAGGCTACGTTGCTCGGAGGTGCGTTTACCCCATGTCTTGGCAGCTAAGCCGGGGTACCTGAGGTGGACGTTTACTCGCCCTTTTAGGGAGTGTTCGGCAACGTTGGGGGAGGTGCTAAACGTGGCGGAGGAGGCTACGCTGGGGCTCCATCCTCAGCAAGAACAAGCGAGTGGAGTGTTCCGTCTACTGGAGGAGCCAGGCGAGATTTGCTGTAGGACAGAGCGGCTTTCTCAGCCAAGTTGACTGCCGGTCGCAGAGCTGGAGGAGAGCCTCAGCGGGGCGTGTGCGGTGAGGCCCTTGTAGACTCGTTGATGCGGGCACCTGCTTCGCGCTGCACATTCCCCTTGAAGGAGGTGGTGCATACTTCGGAGGTAGCCATCCCTCTTGTGGGGAGCAGGATACCACGTAGTGTCACCTTCATCCTTGCGATCAGATGGACGAAATTGCTTGGTGATGCTATCAGTACTTGTGTAACAACTTGTCTCTTTCTAGCTGTAACTTAGCTGGAGACCATATTTCAGGGAATGTAACAGTTGACATTTATTATAAAGGAAGAAGTTTTTTCGTTCTTTATATGAAGTGCCCATATGCCAAGTGTGAGGAACTGTTTTATTGCTTGGGAGTTTTTGCTCGCACGGGTTATATGAACTACGTTTTACGAGTCTTGGCTCGACTTCATTCGCTTGAATGACTTGACATAGAGACTCATCCTGTTACTCCTTCCCGGCTAGTTACTGGTAGGGCTAGTCGGGATGCCCATAAAGAGGGTGATCCATGGTAGTGGCCAGGTGCCCATGGCTCGTGCTTGTGATGACGCAGCAGTTGACCCTTGGGGGTCTACTTGTCTGGCACCTTGTCTACCTGTACTTGCCTGGTACGTGGGATAGTCGATTGTAGGTGGGATCCTTTGGCACGCTCTTTGTAGGCGAAAGGTTGGGTCGAGGCTACTCAATCTGTAGCACTTGCTTCTCTCAGGGTGGTTGAGCTATGGGTGGTCACTGCGAGTGACTTGCCCTTGAATGCCTTTCCAAGCAAGGTGGTAGGAGGGGGTGGAGAGTCCGTACTTGCCTTGGTGGCTTTTGAGTGGGATGCCTCAGCCCATCGTGTATTCCTCAAAATCCTCCGCCGCCCATCTCCGTGTACATCGCCCATGCCCCTTTTTCTAGGTGGCCGAGGGCCAAGGAGGTCACTTTCGCAATGTTGTCTCTCTGTCCTTCTGTTGAAGATCGTGGGGAGTTGGGGCTCCTGTTCTTAAGACATGCCCTCTTACCTGGGGGATGTTCAGTCGGGTCTCCTGAGGGACCCCTTGGTTGGGATAGGTCTGTCTCTCGTGGTGCTCACCGCATGTCCCGCGTGGGGATTGGGCAGAAGTATCCAATGCAGGGAAATGAGGGAGCCCTGAGACAGGGTCTGGCGGAGGGGCTTATGGGCGTGCGTTGTTTTAGGGCTGTCGCTTTCCTCGAAAGTCGTGCTTGTCGCAGGGGTGTGGCAGAGCCGACTTTAAGAGGTTTTTCGAGCCTCGGCCTCGGTCTTTTGTTGTGGTTGTATTAATGGTCGCCTGAGCGGGCGGATCGCTTGCCTGGACGAGATATGTGGTGTTAGGGTAGGATTAAGTAGCCGAGGTTGAAGTGCCTGGCGAAAGTCCTGTGAGGGATAGCCTGGACCTGGTTATTGAACCACGATCTGTCACCTCGGCCTTTTTGCAGAGGCAAGGACATAGAAGTTAGCCACTAGACGACCCATCCTATTTACCAGGGTTGTTAGTGGTTTGATCGTCCTCTAGGTACTGTCATTTTGTTGCGGGGCCCGCTCTTGTTGCATACAGAGGGGCAATCTTGTTGTTGTGGCCGCAGGGTGTGATACTGCCTGGCGTATATCCGCCTGGCCGTGCCCCTGGGGAGGGCGGGCTTAGGGGATTTTCACGTGTGTCGATCCTTAGGAATGCCTGTTGCCTGGAGTCCTTCGTAGAGGGTGGCCATGAAGTAGGGCCGACCTTGGAAGGTGGTATCTAGGGCAATCCGAAGAAGAGTTGACCTCTAGAGGTGGTGACGAGGTCCGAGAACGGGTGTTCAGACTCTCGCTGGCAAAGATCCAGGAGCACGCCAGGCGAGGCTTGGAATACGGGGGTCCAAGCCCGCGTTATGGGCATTGCGCAACGTGGGACCCTAGGGTCCCAGCTTGGCTTTTGGTGGTCATTATAGTGGCCATTGGGTGAGATGGCCTTAACCCTTATCATTTGTTCCAGTGGGCGAATAGGAGTTTGAAAGTTTGCCAGTGGGTGGTATGTGGAACTTTGAGGCACATGGGTCCGAGTCGTTACCAGCCCGTGGAGCTGTTATCATTGTTGCCAGAACATGGGGCATGGGTCTTTACTTCTGCCGTTCTTTTGGAGCGGACATTCTCTAGGTCAACAAGCAAGGTGTGAGCGCCTCGTGCTTGCTGTTGGGAGTGACTTTGCCGACCTTAAGAGGCAGCGATTTTGAGGAGCGCTGGATGCGCTCGTCCGATTCCTCGGATACGTTCGCTCGAGCCCTCTATGACCTTATGAGGTTGCTAGTTAGCTTGAAGAGGCGATAAATGGAGCATTGGATGTGTTTGTCCAAGTTCTTGCTAACCTTAAGAGGTTGTTTGCCAGCTTGAAGAGGAGGCGGTCCTTTAGGATTGCTGGATGGGTATGTTCGGGTCCCAGTCAACCTAGAGGAGTAACTAGTCAGCTTGCATAGGTGGTGGTATAAAGGATCGTTGTGCGGATTCGTCAATGTTTGGAATGTCGGACGCTTTGGTCTGAGTCTGTGCTAGCCTTAAGAGGTAGCTTGTCGACCTGAAGAGGCGACAATATATGGAACGTCGGACATGTCTGTCCGAGTTCTTACCAACCCTAAGAAGTGGCTTACTGGCCAAAAGTGGTGGCGATATACGTGGAACGTCGGGTGTGACCGTCCGAATTCTCGCCGTCCTTAAGAGGCGGCTTGCTGGCCTGAAGAGGTGGTAGAGCGTCGGACGCGTTCGTCCGAGTTCTTGCTGACTTTAAGAGGTGGTTTGCCAGCTTGAAGAGGTAGCAATAAATGGATTGTCGGGCGCGTCCGTCCGAGTTCTTGCCGACCTTAAGAGGTGGCTTGCTAGCCTGAAGAGGCGGCAATATAGGGAACGTCGGACGTGTTCGTTCGAGTTCTAGTCAGCCTTAAGAGGTGGCTTGTCGGCTTAAAGAGGTGGCAATATAGGGAATGTGAGACGCGTTCGTCCGAGTTCTGACCAACCTTAAGAGGTGGCTTGTCGACCTAAAGAGGTGGTAATATAAGGAACGTCGGACGTGTCCATCCGAGTTCTGACCAGCCTTAAGAGGTGGCTTGCTGGCCCAAAGAGGCGGCAATATACGAAACGTCGGATGCTTCCGTCCGAGTTCTTGCCAATCTTAAGAGGTGGCTTGCTGGCTTGTTGAGGCAGCAAGATACGGAACGTCGAACACATCCGTTCGAGTTCTTGCCAGCCTTAAGAGGTCTCTTGGCGAGTTGATGTCTAGTCTGTACCCTTTCCCTAAGGCGAGTTGTCGGTCGAGAGCGTGGGGTGATCGCTACCTTTTACGAATCGGAGGCCAACCATCGCGAGATGTGAGGTTTTGCCCTTGGCAGGGCAGGTTGGGCCTTCCTTTTTGCTGCGATAGGGTGGACGCCTTGAACGCTGAGCTTGGCGATCACAGGATTGCTCCCTACGCCTCGGGGATCGTGCACATTAGGGGTGTCCAGCATTGGCCAACCTTGAGGGGTGATTTTGCTGTTATAGGGACTTAGGGGGATGTCCTGGGCCCTGATAGTCTTACAAGGTAGTTTTTGGGTATGTTGGGTCTCCCTTGGACTTCTTGAGGGATTAAGATCCCCTCGAACCTCTACGAGCTTGGTCTCGTGGTGAGGAAAGAAGAGAAGGCAGGAAATGCCGCGACTGGAGAGTCTGGATGTGATCCCGAAGTCACTTGGCAGATCAGTTGGGTTATCCCCTTGCTGGATTGTGCGGACTTGGTTCCCCTTTTTCTTTCTTTGCGCGAGCCTCTCAGGTTGCTTTAACTTAGCCCTAAAGGCTTTTCACCAGGCTGCCACGTCTCCGAGTGCTAGACTCTCCTTTTTAGGAGGTCAAGCACGTATGGGGAGGATCCGGTGGCGTGTGTATATTCTTCATCAGTCAGAGGGGTTGCCCGATGCTAACGTCAACCTGAGCGCCTTAAATGCAACGACCCGGATGACGTGCCCGTCCTTATCCAACTTGGTCAGGGAAGAGCTGTGTCATCCCTCTCCCTTCTTTTCTCGATCACCAAAGGTCCGTGACCAGAACAGTCGATGAGGGGAGGGGAAAGATCTCTTACCTGAGGGGTGGAGGCGCTATGGGTGTGCTGATTCGCATGGGGCAACTCGGAAGGTAAGTTGGCCCGAGCGTCTTGAAGCGTTGCAGGCGTTACCGTTAGTTAAGCGGGCTATTGATCCGTTCTAGGTGTCGCCGCTCCTGGAAGATGCCTTGGCCTATGCGTTGATGCGCCCGGGATGCCGGAGTCGAAGGCGGAGACCTTGAGCCATCACAGGTGCCGCGGTGGTGGCTCCTGCCTAGTCCATGGCAAGGGGAACATCTTTTTCAAAAGGCTCGGTACTGTCCCAAAGGGGGGAGACTCTTGTCGTAACGAACCTGGATGCCTTGCCTGATCCTACGGGTGGACTTGGTAGTATCCTCCCTGCCCGGATGAAAGTTGGGAGGGAGGTACCTTGAGAGGGCCAACTTAGAAGGAGGGGCTCGGATGCCTGGGGTGACGTCGGCCTGAGGTTGCCTCAATCTCTGTGCTGATGTGCTTAGGCAGCGGGAGGAAGGGGCCTCGGGTGGTGGCGGTGATCTCAGTTTTGTGGGAAAACCCTCCTCCCAAACTAGGCCTTAGGCACCGGATGTTGAGGGAGGAGGGGGCTTGGGGAGTGGAGAGATGGAGATAAGAAAAAGGGATAAATGGGGTATTTGGGAATGATAATTTCGGGTAGGGAAAGGCTTGACATAATTCACTCTAGCCACATGTGATCAAATGATTCTTTATAATAACTAAGTGATGGTAGGGACCAAAGCATTATACTTGACATAGCTTGGATCTTTAATATGAAAAAAATTGTTATCCTACTAGAAAATATACCCACAATTTGAGATTTTTTCCGGAGATTTCTCCATTAGATCAAGTGCAGAATAAAGTTATTTTTGGTGCTATGATAATTTAGTAACTAGACTCTTTCTACAGGAGCAAAGTTTTTTCTCTTCCCTAAGCAATGTGATATTTGAATCCAAGTCGACTATGTAGGAGGCAATTAATCAATCACTAGTCATTTAAGTGGGTGAAAGCCTTAGAGGTAATTTACTTGGAGGGTTAATCTCTCTTTTGGTGGTTGGGAGGGGGGTTAGCCCCTGTTAACATAAAAGGTTAACTCAAGTAACAAGGACTTGGGGTTTTGCCTATCCAAACCTGTGTTATACTAACACCAGTTGAGAGGAATGTTATACTAAATGTAGATTTCGCATCTTTCTAACATGTCTCTAACACCAACTTGAGGTAAACAAAAAATGGTGTTAACCTCTCCCCGTTAAGTTAATGGAAATGAGGGTTAACCCAAGTTCTACTTTGCAAAACCCAATTCCTTAAACCTCAAAGTAGAGCAGCCTATAAACTCAAAACAACGTAACAATTATTTATCTACCTACCTTTATGTATGAGAGCGAAGTTTTTCTACCGAGCACTATAATATTAAAAACCTATTGTACTAAAGGGAACTACTTAATCACTGTAATGCTATTTGAGTAAAGAAATTAGCTATCTCCCACACACCAATTCGCTAGGTGATGTAGAGATTGAGACTCAAACTCAAATATCTCCTCTCATGAGTTTCTGTTGTTTGACCATACCATGATGAGCAAGTATGGTTAAAATCTTAAACCTCATATTTTACCTTTTCTCATGCCAACTCCCGGATAGTCTCCGTGATAGCCCTATGGGTGTACAAGGTAATTTGGAGTCTCACCCTGTATAAATCTTCCACACGGCCAAACCTTAACGCCCCTCGTCTCCTCCTTCCAAACTTTCTCGTGTTGCTTCCTTTGTTGGCGGTTGCTGCTACTATAATACATGTTATTTTCGTGTCTTGTTGATTGATTTTGATGTACTTTGTAGCGTTGATCGCCATTTGTCTAATGAATCCTCTACCAAATCGTTGTTTTGTGGTTTTTTTTTCTTATGTGTGTGAAAAGTGTGTCCTAGTTGAATCAAAATCGCCGTGCTCTGATCTCATGACTTGTTTCGTGAATTGGATCTCAGCGATAGAGATTTCTTAATTCCAGTCAACATTGTAATTGGATTGTCGATCCTGACCAATAACTCTTAGTCTTTGCTCTCTCTTTGCTTAACGTTCAAGAAATCAAATGTTGGAATCAACTAAATTCCTTGTGTATATTTCATTGTAGATGATGGTAAAATGTTTCGATTACATGGAGGACACAAGAAATTATTATGTTCATGTTATTTTGGTATTTTCATTTAGCTGCAATTAGATTCCATTTAAAAGAACCCCCTTGGATTCTTCTTGGTAACTTGGAAAAGAGACGCTTCGATTACATAAAGGTGATAGGGATCCCTCTTGCCTACTTGAGATTAAAACCTATTGTATGAAAGGCAACTACTTAATCACTATAATTTTATTTTAGCGAAAAAATTAGCTCTCTCCCACACATCAATTCACTAGGTGAAACTCAAACTTAAATATCTCCTTTCATGAGTTTCCATTATTTGACCATACCATGGTAAATAAGTATGGTTAAAGACTTAAACCTCAAATTTTTACTTTTCTATTTTTTTGGTTTAACGAGAGAAATACTTCGAATAAAAACTCATCAAAACTCGTGGATAGCCTCCACGATAACCATCGGGGTGTATGAGGTAATTTGGGAGTCTCACCCTATATAAGTCTTCCACACACCCAAACCCTAACACCCCTTGTCTCCTCGTTTCCAACTTTCACGTGTTGCTCCCTTCGTCAGCGGCAGTGGCTGCTGTTATAATATAGGTTTTTCCCAGATCTTGTTGATTGATTTCATGTACTTTGTAGCGTTGATCGTCATTTGCCTAATGGATCCTCTACCAAATCGTTGTTTCGTGGTTTTTTTTTTTTTTTGGTGTGAAAAGTGTGTCGTCCTAGTTGAATCAGAATCACCGTTCTTTGATCTCATTACTTGTTATTTTGCGAATGATTGCCACAAGTAGTAACTTTGATCTCATTCACGAAACAAAATCAAAGGTTATTTCATTGCAAAAATCAAATAACTCTTGTTCATCAAGCGTTATTCACAAGTAATAACTCTTGTCTTTGCTCTCTCTTTGCTTAAGGTTCAAGAAATCAAAAGTTGGAATCAACGGAATTCCTTGTGTATATTTCATATTAGATGATGGTGAAATGTTCCGATTACATGGAGGACACAAGAAATTATTATGTTCTTGTTATTTTGGTATTTACATTTAGCTGCAATTAGATTCCATTTAAAAGAGCCCCCCTGGATTCTTCTTGGTAACTTGGAAAAGAGACGCTTCGATTACATAAAGGTGATAGGGACCTCTCTTGCCGGCCTGAGATTGCTTCCCCTTGATTCTTGTTGGTAACTTGGGAAAGAGATGCTTCAATCACATAAAGGTGATAGGGATCTCTCTTGCCTGCCTAAGATTCCTTAGGCACTCATCCAAGACAAGAAGTAAGATGCTAAAGGACATTCGAGATTTCTTACATACATGCTGACATATGCATATTATTTACTGAGTTGACACAAACTTGATAGATTATGCACGGATTTGTTTTTCTAAAAACTTAGAAATACAAATACCCATACGTACACAAGATATGTGTGAATAAATATATCTCTATGTATCTATAGGTTCATGTGTACGTGTATGCACATGTATATATATGGACACGTATATTTCAATGTGTTACCTTTATTTGTGTATATGTATGCATAGTGCTCAGAAATTGGTTTAAGTGCATTTTAAGAATCCTAAAAAATTGTAAAAACTAAAAAAAGTTGTATATCTGGATCAGACCCTTGCCTAGTCTTGCTTTGCTTGTGGCTTGGTTAGGCATAATTAAGATAGAGAAATCAGGTGTTTCTATCCTTTTTCCTGGCAATGGTAGCAAATCAATAGCTAATTGGGAGGATTGAAATAGAAATAGCCTTCTCAAGAAGAATAGATAGAAATAGGCAGGGTAGAGAAAGAGTTGGATTTGGTAGGACAAAAGCAAAAGGAGTGTCAAAAGTTCTTCCATGTTGGGTTATAGAAATTCAATACTAAAGTTCCTCTTAGCATCAAGAATGTTAACAAGGAAAGCTATGAACGACTAAGATAACCCAAGAGTTGGAGCTATTGGGTGGGTTGACTCTAGGATTGCTATGTGGTGGGGTTATCTCAGGATGTCAAACTAAAAGAAGTGATATTAGACATGAGTGGGAGAATAAGACATGGTATAATGTGGTACGAAGTCAGGAAGGTACATTTGTGATGGACAATCTGCCCTCCAATTTCAGGCACATTTGTCCACCCATACACCTTACTTCTGGAACTAGGCCTCACCTTAGTTTAGGCATGCCTAGAAGGCAAGTGCTTTGAGAGCACTCGATGTTTACATTCTTAAGGGGTCCAATTTCACTAGGTCATTTGACAAATTTCTCAGTTATCACTGTTTAAATTAACTAAGCAAAAACCAATTTGCACTGCAAAATAAATGAAGAGGGATTCTACGAGCAAGCTCCTGTGGTCTACAACTGTTTGCTAAACTTCTTCTAGTCAAGCAATCTCATGTGGTCTATGATTGTTGGCTAAAGTTCTCCTAGCTCATATAAATGATTAGTTCTTTAACCTTCTGATTTTAAACTCTTTAAGTTGTTTATTATAGCTCTTTGTCCTTTTGATTGTGTAGAGGTTACTATATTTCACCTGTAAATGCTGGCATTTTGTTGTATGTTAGGTTTCTTTTTTGTATGAGTTGTATGCTTGGTTTCTTTTTTGTTTATATGTGGTCTATGTTGTATGATTGGTTCCATAAATTGGAAGTTTCTGAATGAGTTATTATGTATGTGCTGGCAGAATGGACTCACAGGTCAAGCTTGCAACGGTTGTGAAGGTGATGGGGCGCACGGGTTCAAGGGGGCAGGTGACTCAGGTCAGAGTCAAGTTTCTGGATGACCCGAACCGTCTCATCATGAGGAATGTGAAGGGACCGGTGCGCGAGGGTGACATCCTAACCCTTCTGGAATCTGAAAGAGAAGCAAGGAGGCTTCGTTGATGTGGGTTTGCAGCATGCTCACAAGGTTTAATGGTTTTGCTTCTGGTTTCTCCTTTTCACTTACGGTGAGTTTAGGATACTTGAGTTGAGTTCTTTTTCGGTTATCCGTCATTGAATTTGTGATTTGGCGAACGGTATGTTAATTTATGAGCTTGTGATATTGCTCTTCAAACTCTATGCCCGAAGAGAACTTAATCGGCTGTGGAATGGTGTTTGTACCCTATCCTTTATTTTCCTGCATGTGATGGTTTGTATTGCTTAAAACTACCAGGGAAAGATGTTGGATACTCAATTTTCTACTTTAATGGTATGCCTTCTTCGGTAGTATTCCTTGCCTAATCAAGTGGCAGCGTATTACGTATTATGTTTCTTGTAAATTTGTGATAAAATCTAATCATTTGCCAATATGTGAGAGAAATGTAATAACGGCTTTATTTGTATGAAATTTTGGTACGACTTGTTGGAAGAATTTCTTGCAAATGAAGATGTTTTCACAATTTTGTGTGCACCATTAACCCACCTTTGTCAATAGAGTTTCACTGCTAATTTTACCTAGTTTTTCTTCCCAAGAAATTGTTTTGGAGGGATTTTTTTCTGTATTCGTGTCAGCTCCTTTCCATATCTTGGTTGCAGTGTTTTCTCGTGAGATAGTTTCAGAATTCTTTATCTTCATTGTGATCGTGGTGACTTAGTGCTGTACTTATTATAATTTTGGGTGCTGATTATTATTTTCTTGAAATTGTATTGGAATGTGAGGCTTCTTAGACTCTGATCAATTCCGAGTCTAGTACCCTCATAGCATGTTTTGAGAATTTCTTGCAAAAAAAATTAATTAAATTTTTGTAAATGCAAAAATTGATTCTTGATGGGTTAAGATATACTGCTTCAAATTTAAGGCTTCCCTCAGCTCAACATATCGTAAAGAACAAGTGACTTGCTTTGCTATGCGGTATTTGATTCAGGCATTTGGCCGTGGGTATGGTCATGGGTCTGAAACCCGAGAAATGAGATGTTTCGCTACGTCCTCGAATCTATTTCTGATGGAAAACTCATTGTTTTATTTAACAAGTGTGATTGTGTGAGATAGATCAAATATAAATATTTTTGCATTTAAGTTGAGATGAATTGGATCTCAAATATTTTGTCTGACAACTAGATTAGTGGCTTTATTTTTTGAAAGGGATAAACTTCTTACTTAGGCAGAAGAAAAGCATATCAATCAGGCCTAAGAGGATCAAAGCAGGAGAGACCCCAATAGAGAAGGAAGGCTTCGCCTAGCACAAAGCCAGTGACCTTGAATAGTGACCAATGAATGGCCTTACGTCTAAAGCTTCAAAACTTTAGATATATGTCATTGATTGGACTCTTCTTTGCCCGAAGGAAGTGAACGTTCGTTTGTCTTATATTTGCCAAGTGCATTTCCACTTGCTCGATTTTTTATGTGGTTGCAATCTAATTGTCGTTTATATTAAACAAAATTAAAATAAAATGAATCGAATATATATGGGGTAATCCCATCTCGTGACTGCAATTGGCGTCAATGAGATTTGTGATTTATGTAATTTTACCTAGTATTCACCCGAAGTGTCAAATGTCTTGATCATTATGTTCACATGTGCACTATCTGCTTTGCACTTGTGTTGTATAATCATCTCTACATTTTTTATTTATTTAGCTAAATGAAAAAGGAAATCACTTTTTTTTTTTTTTTTGAGTAAAAATAGGTAATATTTACTCAAGTCCAAATCAGCCAAAATTGGAATAAGTCCATTGGCCTCCTAAAGGAGAGGTTTGAAGTACAATATCATCTCAAATAAAATCAAGGATCTCTTACATCCCTAATATAAAATCAAGGATCTCTTACATCCCTAATACATTTCGAAATGAAAAAAGAAATTACATGGTGGGTAAGGGATCATTACCAAAGAACATATTATTACGTTCTATCTAAATGTGTAAAATTGATAGGATATAGATTCCTAATTTGTCTTCTAAAATAGACCGGAGTAATCAATATCCATAACCCAACCTCTAAGATGATTTTACTGAGAAGTCTTTCCCTAGTTGCCAGCCCAGCACTAAAACTTCATTTTGGTACAGTGCCTTTACACCAAATAACCTCCTAGAGTGGATGGACTTCAATCTGATCGCATCCCACACCTTATCCGCACAAATGAACCCATTGATGCCAAAAGGCCAATTCTATTGTTCATTATTGCAGAATAAGCTAAGCAGTAGAGGTCTGATTTTAATCATATCAGCCCAAAGACGAGAATCAGATGGCCTTCTCAATTGGGTAAAAATGTTACCATATCTCATACGCATCCAAGAAGCTCAAATGGAATTGGTATGAATTATTCTCCATATTCTGGCTATGGAAGCACATAAGTAAATGCCCTAAAATCCTTAAATCCAAGCCCTCCCTCCAATAGGGGGCAACATGAGTCTTCCCACGCAACAAGATGGGTTTTTCCTCTCCAAATGAAATCAGAGATATATTTGCATATGCGATGAAGGGAGGTTTTAGAGATTACCGTACGGGAGAACCAAGAGTTCAGTAGGCCCTCAGTCCCCCATCGTATCCATTGCACACATCCCATTCTTGAAAGCTATTGGCCATGCCACCTAGTGAGGACCTCCTTTATACAGTCTTCAAGAGCTTTACGAGGAGAAGAGCCCCTTCCTCCCACTAAGGTAATGCTGTGACATTTGCAAGGAAGTTTACCTTCAAGAATTCCAAGGGACAAGCAAATTCTCCATCTCTCTTTTGTATGTTTGGAAAGGTAGACCCTGCTTTTCCTTCCTTTAAGCTGAAGGCTATAGATATGAGCAAGAACAAAGAGGGATTTTTTAATAGCAATTGCTGAACCATCATCAACACGAGCACAAATTAAAAGATCATTTGCAAATAGGAGATGGGAGGGGAAAGCAACCCCCCCAACCTTGGCTAGCCACAACTGTCTCAATTGGACTTGAATCTTGAGGAAGAGCGAGAGTGCGTTGATAGACAAAGTAAATAATAGCTGGGAGAGGGGATCACCTTGTCTAAGGCCCCTCGAGGTGTGGAGAAGTTCAACCGGTATGCTATTAACCAAAGGGCAGCAAGAGGGCTCCCAAATGAAACCCTGATCCAAGCGATCTAGGTATCACAAAATCCCATGGAGGTGAGAATTCTTAGAATGAAATCATGTCTCACTGTGTCAAAAGCTTTAAAAATATCCCCTTGACACACATTCTAGATGCCATACCCGCAAAAATGAATCTGGAGAGGAATTCTTATGCTAGCAAGGAGTAATCAGAGATGGACATTCCTTTAACGGACACATCTTGATTAGTCTCTACCAACTTCGGCATGATGGTGCCAAGCCTTCTAGCAAGAATCTTAGAAATTCATTTATATAGGAAGTTTCAATAAGCAATAAGCCTGAAGTCAGCCAAGGTAGAAACTGTCGTATCCTTTGGAATTTGGGTAAGGAAAGTATGATTTATTAGGTGAATGAGCTCCCCCTCACTACAAAAAAAGAAACATATGCCACAAGAGATATCTATACCAATCACCCAAGCCTTCCTGAAGAAAGTACCATTGAAGCCGTTTAGGTCTGGTGATTTGTTGGGACCAATATCCCAGACTGCATCTTTAATCTATTGAGGAGAAGGAATCCTCGTGAGGTGCTCATTTTCCTTTAGAGAAACTATATAAGGGAATGGTAGAGTGAGACCATTCAGGTGCTAGGCATCCTCTCTAGTAGGAAATAAAGAGACATAGAAGTCCATGGCCTCAGTATGTAGCTTGTCCTCCTTATGACTAGGAGATCCATTTGACCTAATAAGGCAAGACAGGGCATTCGAGTTCTAAAGGATCTTGGTGGCAAGAGAGTATAACTTGGTCGATGTATCCCCAAGTTTCAGCGAGTCAATTCTGTTTCTTTGAATCTAGTAATCTTCCTCTTCTTTCCTAAGAGTTGATAACAAAGAGCATTGTCTTGACTCCTCAAGGTGAAGGCTAGCATTGGATGGATCCAAGGCCATCCGTTCATGGGTTTCAAAGAGGTGATGAGTTCTTCAATTTGTCCGGATCTACAATGATCCGTCTTCTTCCAAGCTTTGAGGACCTCCTCGACGCATCTTAATTTTATATTTAGACTTCTGACGTGTCTTAGCAGACGTTTATTAAAAAATGTGGATGATGAGATTTTATAATATATCAAAAGGGGTGAAAATTATATTAGCCACTAGATGACGTGACAATATATCAGACAACATATATCGCAATAAGCGACATCTAGTGTTTGGAGTACAGTCTTCCGATTTTTTAGGATAAGTTCTTCAAAAGTTTCCTAATGAATCAGATATTATACTGGGTTCATGTGCCAATTTATCAGATATCTTGGAAGACATCTGATAGTTTATTTGATCGACTAGAAGACATGTATACCAGGAGGGTCAGTTTTTACGAAAGCGAAAAAGCGTATTTCCAACTCTGTGAAATCAGAACTTGTTTTCCAAAAATAACGTCAATCAATAGGATGCCTATAGGTCATGTTAGACGTCTTAATGTGTGGAGACATCTTGTAAGGGCTCTATTTTTGATGCACTTAACAGGTTAATTAAAACTTTAATTGGCTGTCTAGTAACGGATTGAGGTCTTGAGGATGGAAGAAGCATCTTGAAATTTATAATTAAGTTTAACAAAAGTTCACGTAATAATTAAATGAGGGGCTTTGTTTGAGAGAAAATTATGTTAATGACATTGCTTGAAGCTCAAGTAAGTAGAGGGGCCTTAACAAATTTTCACCACTTATGTTTTGTTTCGTGGACATATACTTTGAACTGGGAATTTAATCCCCTCGTTTCTTTCTTTCTTTCTTTTCCGCCCATAAAGATCCACCGGCCTCTCCCCTCCTCACGCCACCGACAGCCCCCTTCCTCCCTTCTTCCCTCCCCAACGGTGGACACCTCCCTCTCCTCCTTCCCCTGCTCGTCATCCATCTGCACGCCGTCCACCTGCCGCCAACGGCCTGCTCACCGACCTGCAGCGGCTGCGCGACCACAGCTGCCGGTGTTGCCGCAGCTACGGCCGCCGTGGCAGCGGCTTCTGCTGCTGATTCCATCAGGGTAGCGGCCGCTGTTGCCGACGAGGGGATCAAGAGCAGGCTGTCGCGTGGCCTTGGGGTCCTGCGGGTAGGCAGTGCGCCGCTCCTCCTCCTCCTCCTCTATTTCTTTGATTTTTTTCCTAGCCCTAGGTTACGCCCAAATCTTAGGGATTTGGGGCATCTTGGTGCAATAAAGATAAATCTTTTGTTACCACCGTCATTTATGCCGTTGTTGTTGTTGTTGTTGTTGTGAGGCTAGGTGGAGGTTGGGGGTAGCAACAATTGCAAGGAAGAAGGTTTGATCCCCAATTTCAGGTAGGGGCGTTTTTCTCTCTCTTGTGAAGATTCTCTTTGATTCCCAAGGCTTACAAATGCACTTGTTTGGACAAGAAGTTCTTTTGATTACTACATGTGGTTTTTGATGTTGCATGTAAGCATCTTAACATGCATCGGGGGATTTTTAATGGCCTTGAGTTCTTAATGGGTTCAAGGGCTTTCATAATGATTTTACTTGAACTAAGTGATGTAGAATCATGTTTAGAATCTCTCTCTTGGGTGATTTTACATGTGGTTTGTGTGGGGGAATTGATTTAAGGCCCTTCGAGGGGTCAATTATGGCCAACCTGCATTTTGCAAGGTGTACCTAACGTTTGGTATGCCATGCCTAATGTTAGGTCTGTTGAAGAAACCTGGATTGGGCTACCCAACCGGCATTTAACGTTAGGTTAAGGATTTCTAATGTTAGATGTGCTGAAAAACCCCAAATTAGGTCATCCAGCATGCATCTAAGGTTAGGACAAAAATACCTAACGTTAAATGGGCTAGAATGAGAGTTTCAGTGAAGAAATCAAGGGAAATGACCCTTAATACTAGTACCTTCTTGGATTGTACATGATTTTATGGGTCTAAATCAAGAGCTAGAATCCTTCTATAATTAAGGAGCCTTGAATGTAGTCTTAGGCACTTGAAAAACAATTTGATCCTATTGTGACACATGGAACATGTAGAGGATCCTGTGCCAATGTGTGCCATGCTGTGCCTTGTCTATTTATGACCTTCCAAGGGTTAATGCCCCAACTCGTCTAATATTGTTATGGTGGGTTAGTTACCTTGCTAAATGGAGAAAAGGAAATAAGGACCCTTAAGTTGTCAATGAGTAACCCTGAACCTCCTAAATGTAGGTTCTAGGAGGGTGTCATGTACACCTCTTAGAACCTAGTTAAAACCTTGGATGTATAGTTACATATGTAAATATGTACACTTGAATGCTATCTTTTGAGTTGATAATGCCCTGTCATGAACGCGTGAGTGACAGATTTATCCAAGGGAGGTTGTTACATGCTAAATAACTAGGGTCAACTGGGAATTAGTTTGCGGAATGCTAAGGGGGTTGTATAAGATTTCAACCTAAGTGTGGTGGATAGTGGATCCACGGGGTGCTTGGATGCCCCCAAGAAAAAGATGATAGATGCATTCTATCTGTGGTTTGAACCTGGAACTAGACAGTCCCTGGTGGTAAAGATTGGTCGAGGATCTACATTGTCATACCAAATCTCTCTTTTTTTTCTATAGTTATTTGAGATATCCTAATGCTAGGAATATTTATGTTGGTTTGTGCCCCGATGCTCTGCATTACAAGTGGTTGAGTGGTAGCAGGGAGTTGGATTATTTTTCTTAAAGGCTTATATTGTCATACAAACATTGCTCTCCTTTATTCTCATCTTTTAATAGAGAGCTCTTCTTGGTAGGGACTATAACCCCTTCCTTATTCACGGAATCCCTCTTGATATTTATTTTTAAGAAGCTAAATCATTTTTGAGTGTTTGTGCTCATAAGGTGGCAACAGCATGGGGAGTTGTGTCTTGTGGGTTGAAAGCCTAAATGGATTGAATCTAGAATGTTGAACATGTAATGACTCGGTCAGAGTCTAATAAATGGAATGCTTGGATCCTAAGGTCCTTTCATAAAGACCGCAGGTGATTCACTAGGTCTCGAGGGCTTCATTACGGACACGGACCCAATAGAATTAAATGATGGTAGGTTAACTACGTGAGCTCGTAAGGCTGTACCTTTGGACTTGGTGAACATGTGTTCACTGCTCGGGTAAAGGACCCGAGTTGTTGTTGTAGCTGGAGGCTACTAAGGAATCTGCCTTAGAACTTGGAAAGTTCCTGGGCTTCGTGACAGGTCTTGGGCTAGAGGCTCACTTGGCGACAAAATTCGTCGGGGTACCATGATGGATTGGTTGAGACCTCGTCTGACAGTAGATTGAGAAGGCACACCCACAGACTACGCTCCTACTGAGAGCTGCTCCTGTCGGGGGCATTCGTGTGGCTCGACAGTTCTGGTCAATCCTACGATAATAATCTGGTTTTATCTATGATTGGTCCTTGTTGGACATGAATTTGGGCTTGCGCTTCGTAATCGCAAGCCATAGGCCTTGGTAGCTCTCAAGAGGCCCGACTTTTCTGATTGAAGTTAGCAACGTACTCGATATGTCAAGAACGAACATGCCTTTCTCAAGGATTAACAGACTTGCTAGCCTCTCCCTAGCCAGGGCAAGATTATTAGGCTGGAATCTAAAGGAAATGATACATCTCAATCTCCTCTGTTAGAGATGGATGATTCGCAGAATCTGATCACCGAGGCGAGTGAAAGAATAAATTTCATATTACTAAATACGGGGAAAAAGGGACAACTTGATTAATGAGTTTGGACCACGATCGGTCATGTTGAACTGGGTTTGGGAGTTGAAACCTAGGATGTTGAGTTGGTCCAGGGATCTAGCTGATTAGTGAAACTATACACTACCTTGTGTTTTCTTTTTTATTGCGATACCGTAGTTTGTTTACTATTGGGCTGATTGGCTTATTCATACTTTGTGACTTACTTTCAGGTGTTGGCGTCGTGTGTCGTTGACACTCGGGTTTTGTCGCTGCGTGGGTTTTAGCTGAGATTTCTAGTAGGTAATCTTCTATGCTTTGTTTTCATTGCAACTTCCTGTTTATTGCATGCTTAGTTTTTGCTTTTCTTTATCAATAATGTGCCATCCTTCCCATACTCTCCCATTTTATGTATTAAATGGAACTTTTTAAATAGACCAACCTGAATTAAATATTCTCATGCTTGACTTAGCTAGGTACAACTTGAATTAAATAGATCAACACTTTTTCTATTGCCATTTCTCAAAACTTCGACCCTCATTTATGGGCCAGGGTTTTGGGGCGTGACATGCCTGATGATATGGTTGGTCATCGTTAAGAATAAAATGAGAATGGCCACTTAGTTTCATCAAGATTGGGCCGTTATAGGTGTTGGGTGACGTTTGTGGAAGCCAACATACGTCTGATGATATGGTTGGTCGTTAAGAATAAAATGAGAATAGCCACTTAGTTTTTGTCAAGATTGGGTCGTTTATAGGTGTTGGGTGACGTCTGTGGAGGCCAACAGACGTCTGATGAGTGGCGCTGACTGAAAGCACTAGAGGGGGGTGAATGGTGCTTTGGCAGTAAACCAATGCTAATTAAAAATTAATTTAGTTCGAA
This sequence comes from Thalassia testudinum, assembly GCA_037157565.1. Classification (NCBI taxonomy): domain Eukaryota; kingdom Viridiplantae; phylum Streptophyta; class Magnoliopsida; order Alismatales; family Hydrocharitaceae; genus Thalassia; species Thalassia testudinum. The sequence goes on from JAZHRO010000013.1 coordinate 23,393,381, forward strand.
ATAAAAGTAAGTAATTTAAATTATAAATCATTCACAAACCACAACACAATTTATAATGGAAACCTAAAATCAGGTAAAAATCACTAAGTAGATCTTCCAGTCAAGTTAATCTCAGATTAAACTGGACTTTTGGGGTATCAAACCTTTAGTACAAACCCTCTTGATTTCCAAATCAAGAGTAACCCCTCTTACTTTAGAGGAGAGGAGCCCACAATCCGGGCCCTCGGATTACAAGTGAATTGAATAGAGAGTAAAACTGAAATAAAAATAGAGTTTTTGCTCCTACGGATAGCCCCCAAAAGATTTGCTAATAAATGAATGAAATATCTAGGATGTATGAAAGAACTCCCTTAGTGATTGTGAGAAGGTGATGCAACTAGGAGTTGAAGTGATGAAGCTTCAAGCAAGTGGATGTTGAAGAACCAAAGCTCCAAGTACTTCCAAGAGCACCAAAAATCTTATTTAGCTGAATGTGAGCTTGAATGTGCTTTTGGATGTGGTGTAGGGTGTTTTCTTACCACCAAAAAGTGGAAAATGCACTCCTATATATAGAGGTGTGTTTGGACTAAATTTAGTGTGCTCAAGGCCCCCTATAAATGTTCAAAAAGTTTCCCTTTTTTATTTTCCAACGGCTAAGTAAATTAGTTAAAAAGTGCTTTAACTAATGTTAGGTACATGTCATTTAATGTTAGGTGAAATATCTGACTTTAGATGCTTAATTAGGTACAAACTTCGCTATCTGTTGATCGCACGCTTGTTGGCAGAGGAGGGTCTATCTAACGTTAGGTAATGTTTGTTTAACGTTAGGTCAACTATCTAACGTTAGGTATAAATTTCAACATAAAGTTTGTTATCTCCTGATGGGTTGGAACCTAATCTATTATCTAAAGTTAGGTAATCAATACCTAACATTAGATAACCTGCAAAAAGCCTTCTAACTATCCTAAGGGTGAATTTAGGTTCCCATAAAAAATTGAAGGCATGCACTATCACTCATAGACTTAGACATATTTTAACCTATTTAGGGTATGGGTGTTCTTGTGAAAATTGCATATAAAACCCCTAAATTTTTGCTAATATGAAATCTAATTGGGGTTCTCCTTACATTCTAAAAAGTATAAAATTACAGCTCATGTCCTATGTTACAAAGAGACCTACTGCATAGTCTTGACGAACTGGATCTCCTTTTTGGCTTCGAATTTCATCAAATTGGTTTTAACCTGAACATCATTCTTATAACATCCATGCATAAAATCTAATTTTAATCTCAATTACTTGAGATGTTTGTTATCATCAAAACCAATATTAAAGGATACTGTGGCATCTAATTGCTTATACACCTACATTCTCCCCCCTTTTGATGATGACTAACATTCAATGGAGAGATTGAAAACCTCCCCCTTATTAAGTGCTCTCTTTTAGAAATTATGAAAAATCGTGAAGAGCAACACATAGCTAATAACGTACATATCCTCCCCCTTTTGGCATCATAAAAATGATCGAAGGAGGCATAGCATGTTCATATTTCAACATATGAGAATATAACTTCATATATTACATCATAGAGAAGATGGAAATGGCATCATAACACGATAGCATAAGGTAAACCAGTTCATCATGCACACCATCATATATACCTCATACATAGCCAACAAAAGCTCTCAACAAAAGCATCATAGGAAAGCATTATAAGCCATAGGAACATCAAAACCATAAGAAATGCAAGGTTCAACAAGGAAATAGAAATACTAGTTAATACATGCCAATACAATAAACTAAAAATATTTGTGCAGCCCAAGTTCTTACAAGTACATCGAATGCTAAAGCTAGAGTACTAACATCAATATGCCTTCTTAGAACTAAAACTAGATATGGAAACACCAGACTAGTTACGACGTTTTCCCTTCCCTTTTCCCTTGGATAAAGCTCGAACATCTTCCTTGGTGGAGGAAATGTCTTGGCAAACCTCAGAGAGATCTTGAGCAAATTGGTGATGAACATTGACATAATAATTGTTATACGTCTCATTTTGAAGGCGCATACTCTTTATGGAACTTTCCAAGTAGTTGATCTCGGCCACTGCATCTTGTATCGTATGAGAATCATAGTCCGTGCGTGGGTTGGGATGAGTATTAGCCCATGCCCAAGGATGTGGTTGCAGGATGGCCTCTAGATAGTAGTTGTAAAGGTAGGAAGGCTCATAAGAGCTCCCTCTTGCCTCTCCTTGAGGTTCATCCTCCTCCATATGATCATCCTCCTCTTCATCATCCTCTTCTTCCTCCTCCTCCTCATCATCATCATCATCAAGAATGTGCGTCTTTCGCCTAGTGGTGATATTGAAGCAAACATGCTCCTGTATATTTGAACATTGAAGAGAATCAAGGCGAACACCATAGTGAGATGCAATACGAGCTATGATGTTGGGGAAAGGAAGTTCATGGGTTCTTTGATCATTTCATCAAGGACGATTTTAGTCCAATAAAGAGGTTTCTTGGTGAGAACGGCATAAATGACAAAAGCAAGATTTGAGGAGATATGATTGAAGCCATTTGATTGCTTCTTTGGAAAAAGGCTCTCATAGAGAATTTGAGCAATTAACTTAGGAAGTGGATACATAGAGTTAGGTGTAAGACACTAGTTTCCCACAATGGCACTATTTAAGGGTCCCAAATCTCTTGGAATGCTTTGATAACCAAGATCATGGGCAAGAGATTGAATAGTTGACCCATCATGTGGAACACCAAATATACTAGACGGTGGGAGTCAAGGACAATGTCACCACCAAAGAGGTGTTTTAAGAATTTTTCTTGCACTAGGATGATTGGACCATGTGATGTTTACATACCAAACTTTTGTTAGAAAGGGATAGTGAGTGGCATTTTGATTTTAGTCAAAGTATGTAGAAAAGCCATTCACATAAAAAAGAGATTTTAAGTCAAATTTGCGAAAGTCATCTCATATAATAGACCGTATGGGATGCACTGCAAAGGATCCGAATTTGGTGAGACACTCCTTAGCCTCATCAGAATTGGCGTGTCTAAGGAGTTATGATTGAAAAGGGTCTGAGGGTGCATCACTTGAAGATGCTGGTCCCTTCCCCTTGTCCTTTCAAGATTTAGGTGCCATTTCAAGGTTAGGAGAGGGTTTGAGAGAACTTAGGTTAAAGCTTGATGAAATCACTTTAATAGGGCATAAAATAGGGTAACTAATGTTAGGTATAATATATCTAACGTTAGTTCTGGTGGCTGGCATAGGTTAATAGTGAACACAAGAACTAACGTTAGGTGATGGGTACCTAATGTTAGATGGTGCGCAGAATGCAGATATGAACCGAAAAACATGGGTTTTGATGCACAAATCAAGATAAGAATGATGCAAGATGATGTGGATCTGCAATAAACAACATACAATCACCACAAGAACCACTAAGCATCATCACAGCAAAAATCCCCAAATTTTTTGACCTAGAACAAGATCAAAAACACAAGAGATTGAGAGAAAAAGGATGTATACCTTAAGCACCACCCTTTGATGCTTGAGATCTAATGTTAGATCTCTACAAAAGCAAGATCAACCCCTTCAAAAATGGTGAAGATATGGAGGACGTGGGTGGCTCTCCTTTGGGTTCTTCTCTTGGCTTGAATGAGGGTGAAATGAGGGTGGAATGAAGGTGAAGTAGGGATGAGTTGCGAAGGTTAAAAGGAATAAAAAAAAGATTGTAACAATTGCAACTCTACACTCAAAGATCTTGGAAATCAAATGTAACTCATCCATTGTGCCATACCTCCAACCTACATCAAGAAATCCTATTTGATGAACATTTCTAGGTAAAATGCAATCCTATTAGGCCTTGATATCACTAATCTTACATAGACCCAATTATCTTCTAATTTCACCAAGTCTCGTAATTAAGTGGTTAGTGAAGATATCCGCTAATTGAAATTCCGTAGAGATAGATTTTAATTTGATCTCATATTTAAGCACATTATCTTTAAGGAAATGGTGCCTAACATCTATATACTTGGTCCTAGAATGATTAACTCGATTTTTATAGAGATTTATTGTACTTGTATTATCACAATTAATAGTCGTGCAATCTAAGTTTAAATCAAAATCTTTAAGTGTTTGTTTCATCCATAGTACGTGTGAACAAGCTAAGGTGGTGACCATATATTCCACCTTGATGGTCGACAGGGGTATACAATTTTGTTTCTCGGAAACCAAGAGACTAGTGAGTCACCTAAGAAATGACAGGTGCCAATAGTACTCTTACGATTCCTTCTAGAGCCTGCATAATCCGCATTACTATAAGATATAAGATCCAAGCTTGCGGATTTCGGGTAAAATAAACCAAAATCGCAAGTATCAACTAAATATCTAAAAATCTTTTTAACTGCATTTAAATGAGATTCTTGAAGGCAAGATTGAAATCTAGCACATATGCATGTTGAGAATAAAATATCAGGTCTACTTGCTATTAAATATAAAAGAGAGCCGATGATACCTCGATATTTCTTTTGACCAACACGTACCATTTTCATCCACATCTAGATGAGTAATAGTACTCGTAAGAGTATTCTTCCCTCTTAATCCCTCCATTCCAAATTTCTTACGCATTTCCCTTGCGTACTTATGTTGACTCGAAAATTCCTTCATCCAATTGAGTAATTTGGAGACCCAAGAAGTAGTTGAGTTCTCTCATCGTGCTCATCTCAAAATTCTCTTGCATTGACTTAACAAAATTCTCGCACAAATCTTGATTAATAGAACAAAAAATTATATCATCTACATATACTTGCACAAGCGGAATATCTTTATTCCTTCTTTTAATGAAGAAAATGGGGTCAACATGACTTACTTGGAACTTAGATTCCAACAAGAAGGCTCTTAGCTTTTCATATCAAGTTCTAGGAGCTTGCTTAAGACCATAAAGAGCCTGCTTGAGCTTATATACTAAATATGGATGCCCTAAATAGTCAAATCCTGGTAGTTGCCTCACAAACATCTCTTCTTTAAGAACGCCATTCAAAAAGGCACTTTTCACATACATTTGGAAGAGCCTAAAATCTAGGAAAGAGGAAAAAGCGAGAAGCATTCTAATTGATTCAAGCCTAACAACTGGAGCATAGGTTTCATCAAAGTTTATGCCCTCCTCTCAGTTATAATCTTGGGCAAGAAGCCTAGCTTTGTTTGTGACTACCTTTCCGGACTCATCCAATTTATTCTGAAAGACCCATTTTGTATCAATAATGGTATGGTCTTTAGGCTCAGGAACAAAATCCTAAACCTTATTTCTCTCAAATTGGTTGTGTTCTTGCATAGCTCGAATCCAAAACAAATTATCACAAGCCTTTTCAATAAATTTGGGTTTAATCTGGGAAACAAAGGCATAAACAATAAATAAACCCCTAAAATTCGATCTTGTTTGAACACTTGTTGATACATCACCTAAAATAAGATCTTTGGGATGATCTCTTTGAAATGTCCAAATGTTTAGCAACTCATGAACGTTCCGGGTATCTGGAATGTTAGAAGTATCAATAGAAAATGGTACCTCATCATCATCATCAACTGTGCGAGAGGAAGTTGATGTGAATGATTCGTCAAAAGACACATGTAATCTCTCCTTTATGGTTGATGTCTTCTTATTAAAAACCTGGTATGCCTTGCTATGCAAGGAATATCCAACAAAAACTCCATCATCACACTTAGGATCAAAATAATCCAAGTTGTCATTAGTGTTAAGGATGAAGCAACGGCAACAAAAAATTCTAAAATAGGAAATCCTAGGAACACAATCGTGAAACAACTCAAACAAGGTTTTCTTAAGAATGGGTCTAAGGAGCACACGATTTAACACACAAGCCATGTTAACCGTTTCCGCTTAGAAATATTTAGGAAGACCCGATTCTATTAACATTATTCAAGCACACTCTTGGAGTATGCGGTTTTTACGCTCAACAACTCTATTTTGTTGTGCCGCTCTTGGAAATGCGAACTCATAGTGGATCCTAAAAAACTCACAAAACCCTGTAAAATTCTCATTCTTAAATTCTGTACCATGATCGCTCATAATATGAGAGATACAAACACTCTTCTCAGTTTGTATTCTCTTAGCTAACCTAGAGAACTCTACAAAAGCCTGATCCTTAGATCTAAGAAAAATTACCTAAGTAAAATGCAAAAAATCATTGACAATAACAAAACAAAAACAACCATTGAGACTTTTATGTCTAGTTGGTCCAAACAAGTATAAATGGAGTAGTTCCAATGATCTAGATGTTGATACAACTCCTTTACTTTCAAACAAACGACTTAGTTAATTTTCCTTTTTCACAAGCATCACAAATATGATCATTTTTATAACTAACTTTAGGTAAGCTAATAATAAGTTCTTTTCTAACTATTTTATCAATTAATCTCATATTGATATGGCCTAATCTTCTTGGGTCCTACAAGAGTTCATTTTTATCCTTGTTGTCAAGATCGGAATCACTCTCAATTTTGGCTTTGAAAGCCAAACTCTTCTTCTTGGAGCTTGAGGCTTCATTTTCCTCTTTCGTGGATTATTCAAGCTTCACTTCATGAGCCAGCTGACTTCCAAGTATTTCATCCATGATGATACTCTTTAAATCCTTCACTTCCTCACTTAGGGTGACCTTTGGCTTTCATTCCTTGGTTAGAACCCTCAAGAATTTGAACACTCTCATTTGAGGGATAACTCTTTCCAAGCTCTTTGAGAGGGTTGATGATGTTGGGGAACCTTGTGCTCAAATCCTTTATGCTTTCACTCAGCTTCATCTTGAACATCTCATATTCTTGAGTTAAAAGACAAATTTTAGTTTCCTTTGCTTTTGAGATCCTTTCATGTGTCACTTCAACACACTTCCAAATCTCATGTCTTATCTTAAGCTGCGAAATTCTATTAAACTCATCATTAGAGAGGGAAAAATAAAGTATGTTCATAGCCTTACAATTTATGGAGATCTTCTTGTCTTCTGGCTTGGCTTGCAGTCTCTAGTAGCGGTGTCTACGGAACCCGAGAAAACATGTTAGTAAAAACTAAGTAGAGTAAAACAAACACAACTTGGAAATGACAGTATACAAGAACAAGAGAAAAAGGATACTGTATCTTAATTTAATCCATTTGTGTCATTTTATTATTCGATTCTGGTTTATGTGTTGGAAGCCCAAGAGTCCATAATCCGTTAATTAATGCCTTGGGGTACGAGATGATCTCGTGTAACTTCTCGAGGCGTAAGACAGCTATAAGCCATCTTCTTGTCCTAGAAGGCAGCTTTTCCCATCAAGTCACCTCATTCAGTCACCCTGGGGTCATGGCAGAAAGGGGTGGTGGCTACGTTGGGTGGTGTGAACACATGCGTTATATACGTTGAATCACGGACAACCAATGACCTACCCATCGGTTGAGCAAGAAACACACCAAACCTCGAGCCACGCATCCTGCTATCATAGTTGGCCACTAAGCTTAATTAAAGAGTTGTAGGGAGGCCAACAACTCCCTAATCCAACCCTGAAACGGTCTAAAAGACCAAAGCTACAACCAACTTCGGTCGGTCCAGTTAAACCGGTCATTGATCCACCCGCCTCAGCTGGTGATTAGCACGCAATGCGCGCTCTAAATTGTGCCACCCGCACCCGACACCATCGATCTTGCCACCTGTTGACAATCTAGAGCGCTCGTGCTTTCCTGCTTTACACGAGCACACGTGTTTGCGCGATCCTATATGCCACGCGTCGTCGTTGCGTCAACTGCCATCGCCACGCGTCGCCTTCTCGACGCGCACCACCACTGCCACCGCTACCAAGAGTTTTGTTGTGGGAAGCCCGAACTTCTCAAAATCACGACTAGGTCCTTATGAATCCAAATTAAAAATCTTAATTGATTTTCTACTTCTTTCCTCTCTTTCTCTTGGAATTTGGAGACCCTAAGGGTGCAATGACAGCTCCAACTCCAAGGACCCCTTTTTATAGACCCAACATTAGGTTTAGGATTGGTGGGAAAAATACCAAAATTACTCCTAGGTTTGGTTCCTCTTACACTTAGGTCCTTTTTAACTTGCTTTAAACATAACTTGATCTACACATCTCGCATTCGTACAAAATAAGCGTTGTTAGAAAGCTTGCGACGAGAGGAATCCAATGACACCGTACATGATACCGTTTGGTGAGGTTTGCCTAGGGTTGACTAGAATATGCATTTTTGTAAGTTTTACAAGGTTTTCGTGCCTACATTGAACCCAATGTGGTCCACGGGTCCGAAACGACACTAACCACTTCGAAACGACTCTGGACCCAAATTTTAGGATGTTACAAAGAACACTGATTTTTAAGTGGAAACTCTTAATGGAGAAAAATCATCACCCAAGTCACTCAACTTGGGATTTTCCGATCGCTAAGGTGATCAACAACACACTAACCACACCACTTCAACGAGAGTGGTGCACCTTAAATTACAAAACCCTCTCTCGTCTCCATTAGAGAGTTTTACTCTTCTCAGTGAAAGAGATGGAGATCCAACACATCGGATACCCAGATACAATAGCAAATAAGAAGAAAAACAAATACACCCAAGTGCCAAGGGAGCCCAAAGATTAAGGAATTTGCTAGGCTACTAAGGTTCAAGTAAATACTTCCCGATGAGATGTCTTGATGATGAGTGGAAGCGGGAGTTGTCTCTCTAACTGAGTAGAAGTGAGAGTAGAGAGCAAGAGAATGCAAATGGAGTAGAGAGCTCTTCTTGATTAGGCACTTGAGTTTTAGTGTATGTGGGTGCTAACCTCTCAAGAGAGTGTAGTGCTATGTTTTTATATGTCATTGAGTGGTTGTAGTATGCTCAAACAGGGTCTTATGGTCGTTACTAATAAGTTTGCATAAGGCAGATCTTAATCAGAAAAGTCTGCTGGACTGATAGCCAATAACAGACGCCTAACTTTATATTCTGACGTTTGATGTGTCTTAGTAGGCGTTTGTTAGAAAATGTAAACGACGAGCTTTTATAATATACCAAAAAGGGGTAAAAATTATATTGCCACTAGATGAGGTGACAACATATCAGACGACATATATTGCAATATGCGACATCTGGTGTTTGGAGTAGTTGTTTGATTTTGTGGGATGAGTTCCCTAAAAGTTTTTTGAAGAATCGGATCTTATACAGGGTTCATGTGCCAATTTATCTGACATCTTGGGAGAGGTTTGATGGACTATTTGGTCGGCTAGAAGACATGTATACCAGGGGGGTTAGCTTTTGCAAAAGTAGGAAAGTGTATTTGCAGCTCTATGAAATCAGAATGACTCATTTTTCAAAAATAACGTCAATCAATGGGACATCTATAGGTCATGTTAGACGTCTTAATGTGTGTGGAGACGTTTGAAGATATGGTTGGTCGTTGTTAATAATAAAATGAGAGTAGCCACTTTCCTTTTGTTGAGATTGGGTGGTTTGTATGTGTTGGGCGACGTCTGTGGAGGCCAACAAATGTCTGATGAGTAGCGTAGACTGAAAGCACTAAAGGGGGGTGAATAGTGCTTTGGCGGTAAACCAATGCTAATTTAAAATTAATTCATCTGTAAGGAGAAGTAAGCAATTCAAATTATAAATCATTCACAAAATTTATAATGGAAATCCAAAATTGGGTAAAAATCATTACACATATCTTCCAATCTATGATTTTGCCTTGAGTCAATCTAGGAAGACTAAACAGTACTTATGGGGTACCAAACCCTTAGTACAAACCCTCTTAATTTTTAAATCAAGAGTAACCCTTCTCACTTGAGAGGAGACGAGCCCACAATTCGAGCTCGAATTACAAGTGAATTGAATAGAGACTGAAACTGAATAAAAAGATATTTTTTGCTCGTATGGATAGCCCAAAAAATATTTGTTAATAAATGAATGAAGGAGCAATCTAGGATGCAGTAAAGAACTCTCTTAGTGATTGTGAGAAGGTATGTAGCTGGGAATTGAAGTGATGAAGTTTCAAGCATGTAGATGTTGAAGAACTAAAGCTCCAAGCACTTCCAAGAACATCAAAAATCCGATTTAGCTGAATGTGAGCTTGAATGTGATTTTGAATGTGGTGTAGGGTGTTCTCTTACCACCAAAGAGTGGAAAATGCATTCCTATATATAGAGGTGTGTTTGGACTAAATATGGTGTGCACAAGACCTATCAACCTTTAAAAAGTTTCACTTTTTGATTTACCAATGACTAATTAATTTGGTCAAAAAGTGCTTTAACTAATGTTAGGTACATGTCATCTAATGTTACATTAATTATCTAACTTTAGATACCTAGTTAGGTACAAAGTTTGCTATCTCCTGATCGCGTGCTGATTGGAAGAGAGTATATATAACTTTAGGTAATGTTTGTCGAATGTTAGGTCAACTGTCTAATGTTAGGTATAATGTTCAACATAAAGTTTGCTATCTCTTGATGGTCTGGTTAGCACCCAGGTTACTATCTACCATTAGGTAATCAATACTTAATGGTAGATGACCTACAAAAAGCTATCTATCTTAAGGGTGAATTTAGGTTCCCATAAACAAATTAAAGGTATGCACTATCACTTATAGACTTAGTTAGACATATTTTAACTTATTTAGGGTATGTGTGGTTGTCTTGTGAAAATTGCAAAATAAAGTTATTTCTGGTGCCATGATAATTTAGTTAGTATACTTGACTCTTTATACGGTAGCAAAGTTTTTTCTCTTTCTTAAGCAATGTGATATTTGAATCCAAGTCCACTATGTAGGAGGCAACTAATCAATCACTAGTCATTTAAGTGGGTGAAAGCCTTAGAGCTAATTTAAAAGGTTAACTCAAGCAACAAGGACTTAGGGTTTTGCCTATCTAAACCCGTGTTATACTAACACCAGTTGAGAGGAATGTTATACAAAATATAGATTTCGCATGTTTCTAACATGTCTCTAACACCAACTTAAGGTAAACAAGAATTAGTGTTAACCTCTCCCCGTACAGTTAATGGAAATGGGGGTTAACCCAAGTTCTACTTTGCAAAACCCAAGTCCTTAAACCCAAGGTTTGAAATGTCGATTTCGACGTCGTGTCGACGAAATTTTAAGTGTACATTTCGTGGGCATGCCGAAGGCATGTCGTGGAAATGCCCGTTTTTCGATGGGCATGCCGATAACATGCCGACAGAAAATCACATAAATACTCAAAATGAAATAGAAAATCATATAAATACTCAAAATGAAGTGTGTGTGTTTACTTGGAAAGCTTGAGTGTCTCTAGTTGAGTTAATCATCGTGTGTGTGCGTCATTTCAGCCCCCCACATTCCCAATTTTGAATCTCCCACTCCTGCATTCAAACTGCTCTGTTTGTGTGTGTGTGACAGTCCCCCAATTTTCAAATTTCAGCCCTTGACTAAGTCCCCCTATTTCAGATTTCAGCCCTTCCGAATCTCTAGCACTTGCATTTCAAACCACTCGCAGCGTCGATCGGCATGCCGACGGCACACCTGTAAATCGACAATATCTTCATGTCGGCACGACCCCCTTCCAGAAATGGCCTTGCCGATGGTATGCCGGCGGCATTTAAATCACAACTTAAACCTCAAAGTAGAGTAGCCTCTAAATCTCTAAACCACGTAACAATTATTTATCTACCTACCTTTATGTATGAGAGTGAAGTTTTTCTACCGAGCACTATAATATTAAAAACACGTAACAATTATTTATCTACCTACCTTTATGTATGAGAGTGAAGTTTTTCTACCGAGCACTGAAATATTAAAAACCTATTGTACTAAAGGGAACTACTTAATCACTGTAATGCTATTTGAGTAAAGAAATTAGCTATCTCCCACACACCAATTCGCTAGGTGATGTAGAGATTGAGACTCAAACTTAAATATCTCCTCTCATGAGTTTCTGTCATTTGACCATACCATGATGAGCAAGTATGGTTAAAATCTTAAACCTCATATTTTACCTTTTCTCATGCCAACTCCCGGATAGTCTCCGTGATAGCCCTATGGGTGTACAAGGTAATTTGGAGTCTCACCCTGTATAAATCTTCCACACGCCCAAACCTTAACGCCCCTCGTCTCCTCCTTCCAAACTTTCTCGTGTTGCTTCCTTTGTTGGCGGTTGCTGCTACTATAATACATGTTATTTTCGTGTCTTGTTGATTGATTTTGATGTACTTTGTAGCGTTGATCGCCATTTGTCTAATGGATCCTCTACCAAATCGTTGTTTTGTGGTTTTTTCTTTTCTTGTGTATGTGAAGTGTGTCCTTGTAGTTGAATCAGAATTGCCGTGCTTTGATCTCATGACTTGTTCTGTGAATTGGATCTTGGCGATAGAGATTTCTTAATCCCGATCAACAATGTAATTGGATTGTCGATTCGAACCAATAACTCTTAGTCTTTCCTCTCTCTTTGCTTAATGTTAAAGAAATCAAAGTTGGAATCAACTGAATTCCTTGTGTATATTTCATGTAGATGATAGTGAAGTGTTTTGATTACTTGGAGGACACAAGAAATTATTATGTTCTTGTTATTTTGGTTTTTTCATTTAGCTGCAATTAGAAAGAGCCTCCCTTGATTCTTGTTGGTAACTTGGAAAAGAGATGCTTTGTAGGCACTTGTCCAAGACACGTAAGATGCTAAAGGACATTCGAGATTCCTTACATGTATGTAGACATATGCATATTATTTACAGAGTTGACACAAACTTGATAAGTTATGCACGGATTTCTTATTCTAAAAAATTAGAAATACAAATTCCTATACAACATATGTGTGTGTATAAATATATCTTTATGTATCTACAGGTCCATGTGTACATGTATGTACATGTCTATATATAGATATGTATATTTCAACGTATTTATGTTTGTATGCTACTTTTGTGTATATTGATGGTAACACCATCATTCGTCATAACTAGCTTAAATTAGTCAAAATTCAGTGATAAATGCTCCTGAATAACCATCAGAAGGTCGTAAGTCAGTGCTGAACTAAATACGAGAATACCAGAAATCCTGTTAATTTTGCTGTTTTAACGTATAAACACGAATGCAGAATAAATTAGGGTCAAGTAGTGGTCAAATAAGTATAAATTCACAAAAAGTGGGTTCAAATTTACTAAAATAGGGCTTTACGAGTTTCAAGGATTATTTTATTAGTAAAAATCCTGAAATCAGCCTTAGTTCAATTAAACGGGTTCTGATAGAAATAAATATAATATAAGTCTCCTAAAAATCATTTAAAAAATATTCTAAGAGGTTTGAAACCTTCATTTTGACAAAAAAACAGACTTATGTTGGAATTTGCTCTATTTTGGGCTTCTGTGTAATTTATTCAGTCAAACTGCATCAAAACCCAAATCTAAGGTTACCATTATATTCCTCATGTCCAAGTTAGGTTAACTTTAAAATTTGAGCCCAATCGGAATTCATCTTGGCTCAGTTAGCAATTTAGCACATTTGTCCATGTTTATTACATGGAACCTCCTAGATTTCAAGTTTCATTGCAGAGAGGCCCTCGCTTTCATCTTCTTCAATTCCTAAACGCAGCAAACCTCCATACCCAATCTTTCATCCGAGATTTTCTACCTCAATCCTCAATCAAATCCCTCCAAATTTTGGGGGATTGATCATGATATGATTATCTATCAATTGCACCAAGCCTCGAGATCTAATTTAGGCCAAATCACGTCCAACGAACCTTGAATTTCGTGGACTGTTGCCAAATTTCACGAAGAAACTTCGTGAATTCAAGCCAATTGGAGGCCAAATCGTCTCCTCTACCATCTTCCCATGTGTTCCATAGTCAAAATTGGCATAAAAATCCCCCTCTTCTTCCTCTTTCCGGCCACACTCCAACAACTCCGAGGACCTCCTCTGTACACCTTCGTTTGCGTGTTCGACGACTAAATTGGTCGTGCCATCTTCTTCCCCATGCTCTCTTGATGCTAGCCGACCATAGCTAGGTCTTTTCCTCCCTTTCTCATCACCGTTCCCCCTCTCCGGGGCGTCTCCTTCCCTATGTTCGGTCGCCCAACGCTGGACGTGGTTCTCCCTCCTTTCGTCCAAATAAGTAGTGCTTCTTCCTGTTTTCTTCTTGTAGAATAGATCTAGGTATTTATTTTTAAGTTTTGATCCTTCCTCTTCATCGTTCCCCTCCCTTCTTCCTTACGGCTGGTAAAGCTCCGGCGAGCTTCGCCGGCCACATCTAGTTACCAACCACCAAAGCATCCAACCTACAATCATCACCACACCTTGAGGAGGAAAAACCCTCAAGGAATGGGGGCTTTTGATTCCCCATTCATCACATTGGACGACCCATCCACTCTCCACATCCGCCACCACCGTCCGGTCTCCCTAGACCTCTAAACACCAAATAGACACCACCACCATATTCCTCACATCACAGCGGAGCTTCCCATATATCTAATTGGAGCTAAGGGCTCGTAATCTTGCTTGCAGGTGTTCGCCGGTCGTGCTTCCATCTTCGACGACAAACTTCTTCCTTTGACAAGTTTTCCATGACGAGAGACCCCTCCCCTTGTGCGGATTTGTCGTGGGAACCTACTCGGCTTGTTGGATTAGAGATCCAATGACTGTCTTTCCTCGATTGAGCAACTATCTCCTCGCAAGCCAAGCATGCTATAGCAAGTTGAAGGAACGAGGAAGAGGGAGACTCTAAAGTCCCACCTCGTGGAGTGAAGGAATTGGGTTTCGAAATAAGAGGAATCTTCCAACCTAAAGCATTGCTTGGATACACTGGGGGTTGGGTCCCTTCTACGAACTTATGCACACACCCACCCACGTGCAGGTGTGTGCCTGGGAGTGAGTCTAGGCTATTTTTGCCTCGGGATTCGTGTTGGTTGGGCCAAATTTTGGCTTGAATTGTGACGAGCTTGGGCTTTAACTTTAAGTCATCTTAAGGCTTAACATGGATGTCTGATTAGCTTGAATAAGCCTAAGTGTTGAGGCTATTTGTGCTTAGTTGAAAACCAAAAGTTTTGCCTTAAACACTTCATTTATATTTGTAGATTGAGAACTCAAGTTTTATCTATTTGAGAGTTGTATTCATTGCAGATTCTATTCCTCTTATATTGAATTATTGTGTTTCATTTTTATATTCGATTAGTGGATGAATTGCACATTATTTGCTTCCTTGGAACTCACATTTCGAGTTTATAAATTTTAAATGTTTTCGTCGCTTTAGTCGTTATACTACGACGCGTATCTTAAAACCCAACTTCAAGCGCGTTCAACATATTTGTATGCATAGTGCTCAGAAATTGCTTAAAGTGCATTTTAAGAACCCTAAAAACATCGTAAGAACTAAAAAAGATGTATATCTGGATTAGACTCTTGCCTAGTCTTGCTTTACTTGTGGCTTGGTTAGGCATAATCAAGATAAAGAAATCAAGTGATTCTATCCTTTTTCCCAACAATGGTAGGAAATAAATAGCTAAGTGGGAGGATTTCTATCCTTCTCATGTAAGGAAATGCTTGACATAATTCACTCTAGTCACATGTGATCAAATGTTATAGTTTATAATAACTAAGTGATGGTAGGGTCCAAATCATTGTACTTGACATAACTAGGGTCTTTAATGTGAAAAAAATTATGATCCTACTAGAAAATATACCCACAATTTGAGATTTTTTTTCGGAGTAATGTGCAAAATAAGGTTATTTCTGGCACCATGATAATTTAGTTACTAGTCTTGCCTCTTTGCATAGGAGCAAAGTTTTTTCTCTTCCCTAAGCACTGAGATATTTGAATCCAAGTCCATTATGTAGGAGGCAACTAATCAATCATCAGTCATTTAAGTGGGTGAAAGCCTTAAAGCTAGTTTACTTAGAGGGTTAATCTCTCTTTTGGTGGTTGGGAGGGTTAGCCCCCGTTAACATAAAAGGTTAACTCAAGTAACAAGGAATTAAGATTTTGCCCATACAAACCTGTATTATACTAAGTACGTGGCTTCCCTGATCTAAGATTTATCTAAAGGCAGTAGAAAGAGAATGGTCGTGTAGCTGGGCTTTGGACAATCAGTCAATGGGTTATTACCCACGACTACCCTAGGAAGTTTATTAGCTACCCATTTTCCGATAAAATCGCCAAAAAGTAAGTGTAAATAGTGTGTAGATGCTTTAAACTTAAAGTCCCCTTAAATCAGAGGGCAAGTTGATAAATCATGTATTCATCACTCCAACTTATTTGACCAATTAGAAATGAATTTACGAATGGTAAGGACTCGAGAAACAAGTCCACATTTTAGTGGACACTTGAGCTAATTAAGTCTGAGGACTTGAAGGGTCTAAGTGTTTAGGTCATATCGTATCATTCTTTAAAGTTGAAAAACTTTAATACCCAAGTTATCTTTTCCTAATTCAAAATTTTTTAAATAAATAAAAAATAAAAAGAATCAGCTAGCAAAATAATTTAGAAATGAATATATCCACTCCCCCATACTTATCTAATGCAATGTCTTTATTGTATTAAAAAGACATGAAAAAGAGTGGAGTAGAGAAGAAAGCACCTGAATTTCGTGATTAACAAGTCAGCTCCGAGATGAAAATAGACCGTATAAGAGTTAAATTTAGTGCCTTCAGCTAGACACTATAAAAATAAAGAAGAAATCAAGAATTCACAGGTGCGGGTCAAGATCAAGATAAGATTGATTTTAGGACCCATAAGGAGAAGATGTCCACAGATGTGGACGGGATTGTGATACAGACCCATGCCCTAGGGTCATGATTCTAAGGCTCTGGATGAAAATTACCAAGAATCGAAGATCATTATGCAAGTAGGGTCAGGCTTTCAGTTTGTGAGGATGCAACCTAAGTTCAAAAAGTCGAACAATAGGAAAATTTGTATTAAAAAGATAACTAGTTAATTTGTGCTTGGGTTGGAAATCCTCAGAGTTGAAAATGTTATTAGGGTCCTGGTAGAAGGTTGGTGGTTTCAGGCAAATATGAACCATTAGACTCAGACTTCTGCTTCCCCTGGAATTGGCTTCCTAGATCTTCATTTCCAGATTTCTATCCTCCATAATCAAAGTTTTTGGGACCTTGAAAGTGTTATTAACCCCGTTTAAAATATCAAAGTCCAAAATTTGTTGCTCAAACATAATTGACTTGAGTTTGGTAATCTCAAGAAGATAATCATCATTATATTCAATGGGGTGTGATTGAGGAATGAGGCTATGAATTGAATTCTTATGAATTCAGGATTTGAATCCTCTATGCTAGCCTCAGTGAGATCAAAATCCTTAATTACCGGGCAATCAAATGATTCATCATACTTTTCAAGCCTATATGTCTCACTAAAACCATCTTCCTTAAACTCAGGTGAAACTTCACCTTAAGATTCTATACCTTCAGAATCAAAAAATTTTGGATTCGCATTAATACGTCTCAAGATCATGTTGTTTCTTGGTCCACAAAGACATTTTTTCTCGTACCATGGCTCAGGGATCTTGGGTGAAAAAATCAATTCATCTTTAATTGGTTGATCTAAACCAACCTGGTTAGCCCCGGTTTCGTAAAATGTGTCCCCCTTACAGGTACTTGAGTGGGTTTTGACATTGGTTCTCCCGAAGGGGGGTTCATCCTGTGAATCATCCTAAGATTGGACTAGAGTAATTACAAATCTTATCCTCAATTTTAACAATTTGCTAAGTAAAAATTCACCTAGGTCCTTATCGTCAACATCTTGGAGCAAATCCGATAAATACTTGTTAAGATCATCAATCATTTAAATCAGAGGCTCCAATTCTTCAGTGCAAGGTGTTGGTTGAGCTTTTAAAGATTGTATGGTATTCCTTAAGTTAGCTAACATACTATCTTGGTGTTGGTTCACCTGAACCAAATGGTTTGGTTGGTTTTGGTTCGGTTTAGGGGAGTCATGTAATTGAGGTTCTTGGGGCCCTCCCTGATGATAGGTTATTTTGAGTTGTTTATAGAGGGGTGGTGACCTATATGCATTGTAATCCTGGGGAGGGCATATGTTATAATCATCATATTTTTCTTGATTGTAGATCGTATTAGGTTGTCCATAGGAGGACGGTGATCTATAATCGGTCTAGCTCGGAGAAGGATAAAAATCAAAATTATGGTGTCTAGGGTTAGACCTTGAACTCGGAGGTTCGGAATTGTATCACCAATCCAAGTTATTTCAACTAGTAGATGGTTGAGTACAGCATGGGTAGGGATAATAATCATCATATTGGGGATAAGATGTGTCAGGATGGTAGGAGTGGGAATGTGTGCAGGATGTGGAAGGATCCATGACAAAATGGGAGGAAAAAGAGAAGAAAGGTGCCTTGTAATACAAACAATCAAAGCTGTTCTTAGGTGTGGTAGCCTAAAGACCTATAAACTTTTAGAAATGAAAGAAACGATTTGGTTTACTTATTTTCGGGCAATCCAACCAATT
The DNA here is from genome assembly GCA_037157565.1 of Thalassia testudinum. Taxonomy (NCBI): domain Eukaryota; kingdom Viridiplantae; phylum Streptophyta; class Magnoliopsida; order Alismatales; family Hydrocharitaceae; genus Thalassia; species Thalassia testudinum. Next base: position 23,411,828 of record JAZHRO010000013.1, read on the forward strand.
AAAGGGATGGATTGGGGAGAAGGTTCTTCTATTAGCTTTCGCCTCAGGTTCTTTTGATATCCCCCAACTGCAGTTGTTTGACACTGCTCCTCTAGCTAAACATTAGATGGATCGGTAGAAGTAGATTAATAAAAAATAATCTCGATTTTGGCCTCGAAGAGAGTCAAATATTTAAGGCCAATGTCTATTCTGTTTTAATTAGACTTAGGTTTGATTGTGCTCTAAAATGTAATGGGCCCTTTTGATAGGTTGTACCCTTAAAGATCGGTTTCAATGTGTGTGCACGTACAACCAATGGTTTTCAAGTAAGATTATTGGATTCAAATTTCAAGTAGTTTCAGATAAGGTTTTGTAAGGCACACTAAGTTTTGAAAGGACAAGTGAAGATATATTTCTTTACAAATAAAAAATAATGTGGTGTGCTTGGTTTAACCCTAAAAATTAAATCCTATGGGACAAGCTACTGATGAATCACTTTTATGTTAAGTGGTGCGGCTCAGACAACCAAATCAATTGGCCTCTTGCACCACTTGATTAAGGCACACGAGATGATTAGCTTAATCAGATTTCTACTCACTTATGTATGTTAAGCCAGAGTGTATCGGGCTCACAGGTCAGATCCTGGCTAAGTGGTAGAATCAGATCAAGGTGAGGTGCCTTGTATGTGTGTGGGTGTATAACATGTGTAAATTTCAGTTAATCTCGCATTCAAATTTGTTTTTTTTTATATGTGGGGGTTAGGTGGTGTAGGTGGCAAACAAACAACCAGAACTAACCTTAGGGTTTATGCAAGCTCCTAGGTTAATTAGGGTTTGCGTTATTAGATGGTGGTATGAAATCTAAGGGGTGTAGTAGGGATATACTTACAAACCCTTCAACCACACTTTGTTCGAAGCTACCGCTTTTACTCTCCTTGAGAAAGTACATGCAATCACAATAAGAATGGAGATAAGTGAGGTAAACGATAAGGTGGAAAATGCAGGAAATCAAAGAGCGTTGCCTCCCTAGCAACGACACCAAAATGATGAGCAATATTTTCTTTGCAAAAAGTTGAGTTTGGAAAAACCCGAGTTGTAAAATTTGCAAGAAAATCCGCTACCAAATAATATTTATAGCTGAAACTCTGGTGAGTTCCAGGTCAAATACGGGAAGGCGAACGTTTGATTAAAAAATTATGTTTGGAATTATTTTATAAAGTAGATTAGCTGGTTAAATTTAATCTACGCTAGCTATTCTATTTAAAGAATAAATAATAGAAAAGAGAGAATAATACAAAGAGAGAACAAATATTTCATAAGAATATAATCATGTTATACTAATTGCAAACTGAAATTTACACTAAAAAGCAATAAAAAGAAATGGATGTGAAATCTCATCCTCAATTTTGACAATTTTCCAAGTAAAAACTCACCCAGGTCCTTATCCTCAACATCTTGGAGCCAATCTAATATATACTTGTTAAGATCATCAATCATTTGAATAAGAGGCTCTAATTTTTTAGTGTAAGGTGTTGGTTGAGTTTTTAAAGATTGTATGGTATTTCTTAAGTTAGTCAACACCTTATCTTGGAGTTGGTTCACCTAAATCAAATGATTCGGTTCAGGGTTGGGTAGGTTTGGGTTCAGTTCATGGGAGTTAAGTTTGATTAAAAATCACATTTGGAATTATTTTTGTAATGTAGATTAGCTGGTTGAATTTAATCTATGCTAGCTATTTTACTTAAAGAATGAATAATAGAAAAGAGAGAATAATAGAGAGAGAGTGAGAGAGAGAATAAATACTTCATAAGAATATAATCATGTTCATTACACTCATTGCAAAATTGAAATCTACACTAGTAAGTGATAAAAAGTTAGGGATGAGAAAATCCTCTTCGACGATCGCTAGGAGGACGAGCCTCGTTGATAGAGCGCTTGGAAGAGAGTGGTGAGATGTTTGATGAGGGAGAACGGGATTGGGGGATGGAGGACGAAGCAGGCAGCGTCGCAGTGGGATCCGCTTCCCGAATGGTGGTGAGAAAACAACCATGGGATGGTCGACGAAGGAGGTGGGATGGACAAAATTTTGACTTTTTTACTCTAGAGGAGCATCCTGGGTTAGGGACTAGCTCCTTAGAGCTTTGGAGAGGGTGGGAGAAGAAGAGAAGAGATGGTAAAATATGTGGGAGGGGTAGACCTTTTATAGATGTAGGAACGGGAACACAAAAGTCTTTTTAAGGCTTCAACATTAATATCAGGGCTTTTAGTGACGTTTATGAGCATCACTGTAGACGGATGTCGTTGAAGCCATGTGTGTCCTCTGTCGTGCGATGGAGATCGCAGCGCTCTTGTTGAGCCATGTCGACGTTGCCTCGCCTCAAGTCGTTGCACGTTTCATCGGGCCCAATAACTCTGAGTGTGAGCACGCTTCGTCTTCACTACACACAACACCAATGTACGATGGCATGTCTGATGGCATGTCATCGCGTGCATTTAGCATGCTTGTCCCGTGTGCCACGTTGCTGCTCTGCAGCCACTCGATCTGGATTTGACAGTCCAATTTCCTTGAGCATCGCTTCTCACGGAATTCACCCCTCGTCGTGAATCGAACACTCGTTGCGCGTCATGCGTAAGGCGTACGACCGCTATGCTGCGCTTGGCTCTTTGCCGCAATTTTGTTTTAAGGTCGCAACGCTCTCAGCCGTTGGATCTCAATCCAACGGTCGAGATTGTGCGATCTTTGCCTTCAGTGGATGCGAGGTGCGATTTGGAGAGCGACGTGGCCAAATCATGGCCGTTTGATGGCGCGATCTAACGACCCAGATCAGAGGTCTCGGGGCTTTAGAGGTTGGGTTGGGTGCAACAGGTGGTCTGTGTGGCACCACGTGGCGCCATCTGGACTGTCAATCTTCTTTTCTTCACAGGTGACTCTACGGACGTCGAATTGGATCTATTTTTGCGTCGTTGGGCTATGATCGTCGATTAGAACCCATCTGTGTGGTTGGATTGTCGTCTGGAGTATGGATTTGCACCACCTTGCCTCTTGACCTTTGATTTTCATCGGACTGCATCTGATGCTACAGAGGTCCGATTGGAGCAATCTTAGAGTTGTTGGATTCCGAACATCGCCTTAATCAGATCCGTATGGTTGGATCTTCAATCCGAGGTCTTGAAATGATGTCGCCTTGTTCCTTAGCCACAATGAGGCAAATCACTATATAATTTGTACAAATTAATATAAATACATGATGTTGTATGTTATGCAATATTTATAATGCATGATGCTTCTATGACACTAGGAACATACATAAATAGATATTTTAGGTCAATTAGATGCGTACACATCAACTGTCATGCCAAATCTCTCTTTTTTTCTATAGTTATTTGAGATATCCTAATGCTTGGAATATTTATGCTCATTTATGCCCTAATGCTCTGCATCACAAGTGGTTAAGTGGTAGCAGGGAGTTAGATTATTTTTCTTAAAGTCTTATATTGTTATACGAACATTACTCTCCTTTATTCTCTTGCCTTTTAATAGATAGCTCTTCTTTGTAGGGATTGTAACCCTTTCTTTATTCACACAATCCCTCTTGATATTTATTTTTAAGAAGCTAAATCATTTGTGAGTGTTTGTGCTCATAGGGTGGCAACAACACGAGGAGTTATGTCTTGTGGGTTGAAAACATAAATGGAAATATTGAACTTAACTTCCAATTATACTAAATTGAATGTAGTGTGGGGTATTCTAACAATAAGAATTGAGTTGAGGTTATGTTAAGAAAATTGAAGTTGAGATTGTTGCACTTCCAATCTTGTCATTTTATTTTGATGCATGAATTGGAAATTTGATACTTACCCTTCGTTACATTCTACGATATTGGTTTCTAATATTCTTTGTAGCAATGCTTGTTTAATCTTGTAAATCAAATGATTATTATTTCTTTAGCTATCTCTTTTAGTTTTCTTTTTTGTGGTTTTACTGCTTTTAGATGCGGGGTGTGCTTGTCGATTTTATGATGCTTATTGTTGTTCCATGGTGTGGTGGTGGGGTGTGCCCACTTATTTAAATTGTATTCTGCATGCACAGTATAGGGTAGGTTTTTGAGAAAATATCCGATAAACAAGGGAAAGTTTTGTCGGAATTTTGATAGGTTTCGACCCTGCGATTATTGAAAAATCGACTTTTCAAGAGGTACCTAATTAAAAATGAGCTTTAAGTTTGGTACTGAAGGCAATTTGTACCAGTCTTAGAGATCGGTATGAGTTCAATAGCCATGGTAATTGGTGCCCAATATTGGTGGTAAAGCTCAGCGTCGGTATTGGCACGTTATGTCCTGGTAGCGCCAGTATCTAGGACTGGTATTGGTGTACTTGTTCCACCTGCAAGAACTCTAAGAAGAAGGGTAAAAGTTGATTGAATCTACCTAAGCAAAGGATTGAATCCAGAATGTTGAACCTGTAATAACTTGGTCAGAGTCTAATAAATGGAATGCTTGGATCCTAGGGTCTTTTCATAAAGACTCGAGGCGATCCACTAGCATTCCGGACACGGAATCTAATAGAATTAAATGATGATAGGTAACTAGGTGAGCTCGTAAGGTTGCACCCTTGGATTTGGTGAACATTGGTTCACTGCTCAGTTTAAGGACCCGAGTTGCTGTGGTAGCTGGAGGCTATTAAGGAATCTGCCTCGGAACTTGGAAAGTTCTCGAGCTTGGTGATAGGCCTTAGGCTGTCAGCGGTGTTTGGTACTTGAAAGTACTTGAATCCGACTCGATGCGGAGGTACTCGTGACTCTAGACTGTAGGCACCTGTATGTGTAGCAGGGGACGCAGAGGGTATTTGGTATTTGTTGCTAGAGACTCTCTTGGCAATAGAATTTGCCAGGGTACCATGATGGATTGGTTGAGGCCTCGCCCGACGGCGGATTGAGAGGGCATACCTGCAGACTACGCTCTTACTGAGAGCTGCTCCCATCGGGAGTATCCAAATAAGTGGCCCGCCTATGCAGCTTAGACTGCTTATCAAGCCCATCCATATTATATGGTTCGGTCCACTAACTGCCCATGGATATGTGGCTGAGTGTGCACCTTAGTTGGCCAATTTCTTGAACATCGGCTCGAAGATTTTCTACGTAAGGAGAAAATCAACACTATATCTAGACTATAAAGTGTAAAGCCTATGCCATGCGAATGTTAGATAATATAAGATCTCATGTTGATGATAATTTGGATCTAGATCATACCAAAATATCTGGATCTAGTCTAAGCTGGTCCGATTTTACTTTTGTTAGGTTTCTTCTCTGGGATACGGTGAAATCGAAGCAGACCTTCACCATCTATGCAATCAATATTTAGAAAAACGGTAATGTGGTATTTAGTGGACACGTCATTGCACAGTGAATGCTTCATATGCAAATGAGTACGTGGTTTTGAATTTTAAATACCTAAATATACAAAATAATCTTTAAATAAGTATTTTGTACTATTTATTGAGATTTACATTAGCATAATCATACTAAAAAGCATACTAATGTCGGTCAAATAAAAATTAAACTAACTTGCAAATTGCATGATTGATCTACAGTAGTATCTCAAAGGAAGAATGACAATTTATTGATGAACAAAGTTATTGTAGAATTATAATCATACTAAAGTGCATTTATACTAAAATGCATTAGCATTGATAGCACAATTGATTGACATGGTTATACTAAAAATGCATATTGATAGCCAACTAAAAATAAAACTTTCTAAAGAATGATTGATGAAGAGTAGCTATAAACATGGAGAAAGGACATTGATTGATTGGAAGAATCTTGGATTTTGGAGGGATACTTATTTTATTTTATTTTTTTGAAAAGGGCTTTATTAGAAAACAGGTGAGTAGTTGGTCTAGTATATGGGGTATGTGGCCTTTCTAATTGTTCAAACCACTTAATGCCCCCTTTATATTATGCACTTCTATGAAGGGGTTACCCAGGAGTACTGGGCTGGTTTGAGGAGTATGTATGGTTGTAAACTTGGTAATTTGGAGGCTATGGAATTTTTATGAAGTGGAGAGGTGAAAATTGTGAGCAAGGTAAGGGTAGAAAATTGAGTTGTAGGATTGTTTTGTCGGTTTCTTCTGAGAATGATAGATTGGTTATGATGGATTGAAGATGTTGGAATTGATGTGTTTCTATACAAGGAAAAAATCAACTTCATGTATGGACTATAAAGGAATAGGTCTATGTGGTACAAGTGTTTTTTTTTTTTTTGAAAGGGGGAAGGGTGGTTATCCACATGATAACCACCCGATGTCATTCATTTCAATTCTAAAACAACAAAGCAATTACAAGGTCATTTCATGGACCTCCAAAACTCCACCTGGGACAAAATGAAATAAAAAACATTCTCAACATAGGGCCTCCCTCCCTTGAATAGTATTCCATTCCTACCCAACCATACACTCCACAATACTGCCAAAACTTTCGCACGATTTTTTTTGGATCTAAAAGCATTGTGACCCACATGAGCACTCCCCCTACAGAAAGATGACCAGAAGCTAACCTCATCGCAAGGAACAACCTAGTCAATTCCCAACTTCTGCCACACCTGTTCTACAAACGGACATCTGAAGAAGGGGTGCTGGATGTCCTCCTCTGCATCACCACAGAAAGGACAACTCATGTCATCCATCTGGGTCCACCTCGCTCTCCACTTCTTTGTCATAATCCTCCCCCGTCTCACTAGCTACGCAAAAATCTTTATCTTCAACGGACATTCTATCTCCTAAATAAGTCTGCAGTCTCTTCAAAGATCTATGTTTGCGCCAGTTCTATCGCCATTCAATTTGTGGAAGACCTTCGCCACTGAGAATTCACCTTCATCGCAACTGTAAGTGTCACCCCCCACCTTCGGCTTCAAGCCTTCCAGCTCATGTAGCAGTGTCTGAAAGTCTATGCACCTCTGGTCAGACAGCCCCTTCCGAAAGATAGGGCACCAGGCCCTAGACCAACAGTCTCTTACCAGGGCTGTCGGGTTCGCTGCACCTCCAAAAAGATGAGGAAACTTGTCTTTGAGGGGCCTACCCACTCCTTGCCAATCGTCCAGCCAAAATCTGAAAGCATCACCCTCGCCCAACACAGGAGTGAAGAAAGGGCACACCTTGCTCGTCACAGCCGCCAGTCCCCTAAGGAAGAAAGAAGCTTCTGGAGGTGGTGATTCCAAAGGCTCCCAGAAACCGTAACAACCTCTCATAAGATCACCAAACATGCCATGCTCTTGACCCACGAACCTAGCAATCCAATTCATGAGGAGGCTAGAGTTCACCTTTCCCACCTCTCTGACCCTTAAGCCCCCCTCCTGTACTGGTCTGCACACCTCCCAGGCCACCAGCCTCGTCCCTCTCCCTATTGATTCCACATTGGACCAGAAAAAATCACGCATCAAACAAGAGATCTTCTCTATCTGCTTCAGCATCCTAAACACAGACAGGAAATAGAAAGGAATGGACGCCAGAATAGCCTTCACCAGGACAAGCCTCCCCCCCTAGATAACAATCTCGCTGACCATCCTGCCAACCTCTTCTCCATCCTCTCCAGCAGAGGAAGCCACTTACTAAATCTAAGCCTCCTGTTCGACAAAGGAAGGCCTAGATAGACCATCGGTAATGATGCCACCTCCGTCGCAAGCGCTCCACCTACCATTACCACCTCCTCGTCCACCATGTTTAGCGGGACAAATGTCGACTTCTGATAATTGATTTGCAAACCAGATGCTGCACCAAAAAGCTCCAGTATGATCCTCATCCTCCTAGCCTCCAGCCTCCCTCCTTCCACCAAAAAGACAGAATCATCAGCATATTGCAAAATTGTAATATGATTGCTCCCTCCAGTCTGAAAATCGATTATCAGACCCCTCTGACATGTTTTGTGGGTTGCCCTTGCCAAAGCATCTGCTGCAAGCACAAAAAGCATAGGGGCTAAGGGGCACCCCTGTTCGACTCCTCTCCTAGGCTGCACCTAGCCTCCCACCAGGTTCCCATTGACCAGGATCGAGAATGATGTTGTCGTTACACATCTCTTCATCCAGTCAATTCACCTCGTGGGGAAGCCCCTTCTCAATAGAGATACCCAAAGGAAATTCCACTGCACCGAGTCATATACCTTGTTGAAATCCACTTTCCAAAGAAATGCCTGCTTCTTCTTCCAGGCAGCCAGCACCTCCGTAGCATTGACAAAACCGTCCAGAATGCCCCTACCCGGTATAAACGCCATCTGCACAGGTGATACCAGGTCTCTAAGGATAGCTCTAAGCCTGTTTGCCAACACCTTGGCCACAATAAGGTATACGGCGTTTGAGAGTGCAATCGGGCGAAAGTCCTGAATTTCCTCTGCTCCATCTTTCTTAGGCAGTAAGAACATGTAGAATCTGTTCAACCTGTCAAAATCCCTATTCCCTTCTGTGAACTCCAACATCTTCATTACATTTGTCTCCATCAGCGTCCAGAATTCCCTAAAAAAGATCGGGAAACCGTCTGGTCCAAGACAGCCATCCGCATTCAGTCGCCACATCGCCCGCCTCACATCGTCTTTCGAAAAGCTGGCCGTAAGACCCTCTACCTGGGCCTCAGAGACCTGATGAATATCCTCTCCTCTCCAACTCCAACCACTTTTGTCACGTCTTCCTGTGAAGTCCCTAAAGAAGTCTGCCACAACCCTCCCTACTTCCTCCCTGCTCGTAAACTCCTCCCCATGTATCACCAGTCTCTCTATCCAGTTCCTCCTCCTCCTGGTAGATGCCACTTAGTGGAAGAATCTGGTGTTTGAGTCACCTTCCCTGAGCCATTTCTGACGCGATCTTGTCTTCCACTCTATCTCAGCTTTTTTTGTCTTCCTCCTGCACCATACGTAACATCTTCATCCTTGTCTCTATCCTCGGCTGAGATAGGGGCCTGATCTTCCTGTCTGTCTGTCCTGGTGATTACTTGCAAAGTCTCTACCTTTCTGTCTTTCTTGGTTATTCTGATCTCTTTTCTGTACCTCCTGAGGTGATCCCGTAATAAAGACAACTTCCTCGCTAGACAGGATGTAGCTGATCCTTCCACCACAAATGACCTTGATCTCTCCACCATCCCTCGAAACCCCTCCTCGAGCAGCCAAGATCTATCAGATTTGAAGTACTTACCAAAATGAACTCCCTCATTAGGTCGCCACACCAAAGGGGACACCTCCGCCATCGAGAATGCCACTGCCATGTCCACGTTGGTTGGGAACCTATCAATCCTGGACATTTGACCGCAGTTCCTTTACGTGTAGGCACAAGAAGATGGGCACATATCAATAAGGCCATGGGTTGTCACAAAATCAACAAACTCTTTTGACCCAGGGTCCTGTCTCCCTCGCCCCCTGGGCCTGTCTTCCAGTTGCAGAGTTATGTTGAAATCTCCCCCAATCAGCCAAGGACACCCTTGGCAATCTGCTGCTACCGATGTGAGCTCCTCCCATATCACCCCTCTGGCCTGAGAATCTGCCGGTCCGTAGACCCCTGTGACCACCATCCTGGCCCCACCTACCCTCCGTACCAACTTCGTCGAGATAATATGCTCTCCCTCAACACAGTCCTCCAAAGAAAAAATGTCTTCCCACCAACCTAATATCTGTCCCCCAGAGTGGCTAGTTGCTCCAACACAACGGAACCTTTCCGTCCACGAACCGCCAATCTCCCTCCATGTTCTAGCCCCACAATCAGCCAGCTTCGACTCTTGCAACAATACAACCTCCACTTTCCACTGCCGAATGTATTGCCCTAATGTCATCCTCGGCAGATCATTGAGATCTTGCACATTCCATGTGAACACTCTGTTCATGAAGGAATGGTAGAAGACTCCCCCCTTTGCAAACGGAAGCCGCAGGCTTCCGCAGTGTAGATGACCTTGTCATCCTCAACGTCCAGAGAAGCCACCGTCGAGACTTGTGGCTGTCTACGGTCATCCACCACCACCCTCCATCCCCGATTTGACCCTCGAAAAGTTCACTTCCGCTTGTACCGAAGAGCTCCGTCCTGACCCCCCTCCATTCGTGGCTTCCACCTCGTCAGAGGCACATCGGCCGAGTGCCCTTGCAGCGGAACCTCGGCACGGTCTATTGCAGGTGCCACCACGTTCGCTTGTGGGCTTGTAATCTCCTCCACCTGGAAAGGAGCAACCACTTCGCTCTGGTGACCCTCCTCCGTCGCCCCTTCGTCGCCTCCTTTTGGCATCGCTCCCCTCCTTTGGTCGCGACGTTGGACTCCGCTGTGTTGGGAGGCTCCAACAACTCCTCGATCGACCCCGACCGAGTCTCCGGGTACAGGTCAGCTCCAGATGCCTCCCTAGCGCACTGTCTCAGACTCGGATCCCCACTGCCTTAACTGGTGGCTCTAAATGGATACGACATAGTTCCGGCCCTCGTGCCTGCCAGCTCATATAAAGAGCCTGCAGCTGGTTCATCTTCTAGAAGCCTCGTTGCAAGGTTTTCCCTCGCGCCGCGCACTGAAGAAAACTCGGCCATTGAAGGCTCAGGATTCACCCGCTCCTTCGATCGCGGTGCCTCGAGCGCCCCTTTCGCTTCCAGACGGTTTGCAATCAAAGGTCTGCTTGCCGCAATCATCGGGTCCATGTCCACGTCGTCGTCCTGACCCTTGGGATCGCGGGTGTCGACCGAAACCCTAGCCCTAGGGAGCGGTGCTGCCGCTGCTTCGCTGCCTGTCCCCGTCTCCACCGGTCACCTCCGCAAAGGAGGGGTCCTTTCTGAGCTCGAAAGATCTCTTGCGAGAGCAAGTGATTACCCACAGGTGACCTCCATGTTGGAGGATCACTTCTCCCTCAAGGCCTCCCCTACCTTCAACTCTACCTCCGCCTCCAGTGGTCTGAACCGGAGACCGGCCCCCCTACACCGCCTAAGATGCACGAAAAGGGACACCAGCGCTTGGACGACCCCCACCGTTCTGAGCCACCACGGAACCCCTTCCACCTTTAGCAGCACTGGTACCCTCCTCGAAGCCCTCTCCTTCCCCACTCCATCATGCATGGAGGTCTTCCGCCAAGACACCGATCCTGACCTCAACCGTAAGGTCGCGAAGCACAACTTCCCTATCGTCATCGAGGAGAGCCCCACTACCAAGACCCTCCCTTCGCCCACCGGGATGACCCTCGCCACAGCCTCCCTTGACCTGACACCCAGGGCCTCCTCTACTTCGGAGAGCCGCAAGAGGCCAGCGGTCAACATGCCTACTAGGCCACCCCCCACCAGCTTTGAAGCGCGGTCGCATCCATTGACCAAGGAGCCTCCGCCTCCCAAGGGAACCTCCACCGGTGGTGGAGGGCACCCTTCCTCCGAAATCTTCATCACACTTCGAACCCTAGACCTCCAGCATCACACCTGACGATGGCCAATGCCTCCGCAGCCCCAACACCTCACAGGTTCATGGCACGTCCTTGCCCAGTGTCCGGGCTCCAAACACTTGAAGCACTGGTCTGCGTCGAGCTTCCGTCGGTTTGCCACTCCACATGTCTCCGTTGCTGTTCTAGCCACCCCCCCTGGATTGCCCCGGCGCGATCCTTCACCTTCCATCTCCTCTGGACAACCACCTTCCAGCCATTGAGTCGATCTTCCCGGCCCTCCCTTTGCCGGAGAGGTTTGCCACTCCTTCCTCACGGAAACCCTCTCTCGCTCTTGCCCTTCCTCCTTCATGCTCTCTCTCCATCAACCCCCAGTCCTGCAACTCTATTTCCTATGTGGTACAAATGTTAGATGATATGAGATCTCGTGTTGATGGTTTTTGAAAAGAGAGATGATTACCGGAGGTTGGTAGCTATCCAATATAGTCTCATGTTGATGATAATTTGGACATTGGAGAGAATGTGAGTAAATAGCATGCCGCTGCAATGATTTGAATATTGGGCGGTGGCCTGGCAAGAAAGGCTAGGGAAAGGAGTAAAAAAATAATGGAAAGGATCCATTAAGGGTGATTTTGCTTGTTTGGAGTTAAGCGCAGGTGTGACCCATGCCAGATTCGATAGGATAAATAGTTGTGGTCAAAGCTGCTAGTACTGTAGAAGGTTTGGGTTTGTTTTTGGGTTATGATTGGAAAATGTTGTAGATCAGGGTGAGGGACTGAGGCAGCCTGCTTGGAAGGGGTTGCGAGGGGTGCTAACAAATGCTCCAGGCATATATGGTGGTTTATCCATGAGTCTATTGGTTTAAGATACTGGAAAAGTGTGATGGCCACTGTTGTTGCCCTGCTGCAATTTAACCATGTTAACTTTATGCCATTATCTAAAAAATGTTATGGCATGCTTTTTTGAGTAGTAGTCCATTCTTGTTTTTCCTCAGATGTTAAGCGGGCATCATATCTGGAATTTCAGATTTGGGAAATCACAATAATGTCCTAAAGAATAACACCAAACCTGTCCCTTTTTTTTTCAATTGACTAAAAACCATTAGTTTTAGGCTCCACATAGCGATCTCAACACATTTGAACATTTGAACTTCTGACAGGATAAATTTTTAGAGTTGTTTTATTGAATCTTTTCTTAATTTTTCTTTCTTTTTTCAGGCGAATTAGTTTGCCTTGTTGGTTTCTTCATTATCTTCCAGGGGGACTGGTGCTGGATACTCTGTAGCTTATATACGTCTATTCTCCCTATTCACAGACTAACTATAGTGCTGGTGCCCTCTTCGAAAGGACATTGCTATCACAATTGCATATCCCATCTTTCTTGAAGCTTTCATAGTAGACTGTTGGGGACGGTTTTTATTCTGAACAAGATTTCGTTTTGCAAATAGATTCTGCTGCACCAATCATTGTCTATGGCGAGTCCAAGTCCATCAAAAATCGTGACTTCAGAGTCATCAACCACTAGCATGGTGAATGCTTGCCCTTCTCAAGTATCAGGTGAGCCAGGTAGAATCTTGAATGGGCCAGTTGTCATTCTTTGGGATATTGAAAACTGTCCTGTGCCAACTGATGTTCGGCCTGAAGATGTAGCTGGCAATATCCGGATGGCTTTGCGCATCCATCCTGTAGTCAAGGGGGCAGTTACAATGTTCTCTGCTTATGGTGATTTTAATATATTTCCTCGAAGATTAAGGGAAGGCTGCCAAAGAACTGGTGTGAAGCTTGTGGATGTTCCAAATGGCAGAAAAGATGCTGCTGACAAAGCTATCTTGGTTGACATGTTCCTATTTGCTCTTGATAATCTGCCTCCATCTTCAATTATGCTGATTTCTGGGGATGTGGACTTTGCTCCCGCATTGCACATTCTTGGACAACGTGGCTACACAATTATCCTCGTCATTCCAGATAAAGTTGGAGTTTCTTCTGCTTTGAGCAATGCAGGTAGATTTGTATGGGATTGGCCTAGTGTGGCTCGTGGAGAAGGATTTGTTCCACCCAAGAACTTCTCTCGTGGGTCTGAGCTTGCTGGTTTGAGGGGATGTCATGTGGTTGAAAGCATTGATTGTCCAAATGAAGAGGAAGCAATAGTCTACAGAGGGGGCTCCCAATGCACCAGCACCAGGGGCAGCACCAACCAGACTTATTGTTTCAACTCCACCTTTGTTGCACGAGAAGCATCTAAAGGATTCTGTTCCACAGCAGAGTACGGTGGACGCAACATGAGTACTGGTGTGAGTTTCCCCATGAGGACTCAATGTATTGCGAGTGAGTCAGTCTCGGTGAGCCAGAGTCGGGTGCCGGATGATGTTTCCTGGGTGCAGCCTGGGGATATACAAGGTTTGAAGGTCCAGTTGGTGAGGCTGCTTGAGATGTCAGGAGGAAGTCTACCTCTGGTGCGTGTTCCACCAGAATATCTCAGAAATTATGGGAGGCCGCTGTATGTTGCTGAATATGGTGCCTGTAAACTGGTTAATCTTATCAAGAAAATGGGCAGTTCCTTTACCGTGGTAGGCAGAGGCCACAACAAGATGCTTTGCTTGCAGAATCCAGGCTGCAGATACGAAAATGCAATTCCATGGACAGGCAAGAAGGATTGCAAGTTTAAGGGAAACACAGACGATAGCGTAAATTTTGGGGGCTGCCACAATATGGGCAGCTCATCCGATGACTTCTCAGACGATGAAAAGGCTGAAGGGGTACAAGAGAATGGTGATAACACCGCTGCTGTCGGTGCATCATTTGACCAGAGTCACCATGCCCATCTTGAGAGCTTTAAACAGGAAATGCAGGAGCTCCTTGTGTGTTATTCTTGCCGCCTGTTGTTAAGTAGCTTCGAGGCCTTGTATCAGCAACGATACAAGAAACCACTCCACTATCGTAGTTATGGGGTGGAGAGATTGGAGGAGTTGATTGCCAAAATAAGCGATGTAGTGGTTTTACACGAGGACAAAGCAAGCAAGAGAAAGTTCCTTGTCTCAAGCTGCTTGAGTGGCTAGGACAGATCCAAAACACTTGATCTTCTAGCCACTGCATGGACATCCAGACTCGAGATATTATTAGATTGATGCATCGTTCCCCGTGTTTCCAGAGGCAAGGGAAGAACCTTTGCATGTCAAGTCCTTGTCATGTTTTCCGCACCCACTTCTGTTCCTTTTAGAATTGGCCAGCTTTGATCAAGGTATCGTTAAGAAACTTGTTTTGCATATATGGTTTACTGATATTTAGAACGTGCCATGGGTTTTGTCTTCTTGTGTTTGGTCGTGATGTTTTTTTATTCGTCCAATGCACTTGTGACGACCCATCGTAATTTATTGTCGCTAACTCACCATGTTCATGTTGTGCTGCTGTTGTTTTTGCCTTAAGAGAGTAGAAAAACGTTGACACTTGTTCTTAGATGCTTGGTGATGGCACCCTACTCATTGGTGCTTTTATGAATTTAATGGTATTTCTCCAAAAACTTAAGGGAATGATTATGTTAGAGCTCCTTTAATTCACTATTTGTTATTTTTTTAATTATAGTTTAGAGTGTTCATGTAATTTTTCATTCATCCTCTCTATATAAAAGGATAGGATTTTAGTTGGAATAAAATACTTCATTCTTTCTTACATGGTATTAAAGCGATGGTCCAAAGTCCATGTTCGATACCTTTTGGATTCTCATGTCTTCTTCCATCCACCAAAAAATCTCTCCTTTATAGAGCCATTGTTGCTATTCTCGACATCACGGGAACTCCATCTGCAACGGGAGCGCTACCGATGTGACAACGTGTGGTAGCAACACTCAACAATAGTGTGCGGTAGCAATGCTTGTTGCATTACAATGTGCATAGCAGTAGTGCGTTTATCTTTGTAGCGTGCTTCAGGCAAGGTGCGTAGCGTCGTAGGGCATGTAGCGTTGTAAGGTGCATGGTATTGTCGCAGTGCATGTGGTGCTGAGTGCAGTTGTGCACATGCAAGTCTATCTCGGGATTTCTTTTTGGTGTTGCTCTCTTTCCCTCGGAGATGAGTCTCTTTGTGATATAAATCTATGTATCTACATCTTCAGTGGGCTATGATTGGTTTGATCTCAACCATGGCAACTTGTCTCCTCCCTTGGTTACTAATTGGGAGTGTTTTCCAATTTTTGCGTGGGATTGTCTCCCACTATTGTTTGAATTATTTTCTATCATTACCCTCTTCTTGGCATTCTATTTTCTTGGAGGATTATTGTTCAGATAGATTTGCATCGGAGACAATCTAACCATGTGTAATGGCCTCCATGCTCCTGTTGCCTTTACCTATGTAGATTGAGCTTAGGCAAATTTGGAATCTACCATAATTAGCAAGTGGGTGATTGACTTAGGTGTATTCACTTATCCTATTGGTGATCTTGCTTCTTTATGTGTGACCCAGCTAGCTATAGCAGTTACCTTTATGAAGCTGGCAAATGGCTCTTATTCTTCAGTGATTGCATTTGGAGATGCTTAGTTTACTTCGCAACTGCAGTTGTCAGATGTACACTGTTTACTCGAGTTTCCTATGAGCCTTCTTTCTGTGAGCAAGTTGTGCAAGGATTTCAAATGTCGTGTCATATTTGATGAGCACCTCTATTATATTTAGGACAAGTAGGCTGGCCAGATTATTGGTGAAGGATATGAGAGGGATGGATTATATTATCTTGATATTACCACCTTTTGCTGGAGCAACTATTTCTACAGATCCTTTCCTTTGGCATTGTAGACTTGGACATCTCTCCTTTGGGAAGCTTTGTTAGATGTTCTCAGATCTGCCCTTGTTTACCACCTTTGATTGTGAGGTTTGCCAATTGGGTAAGCGACATTGATCTACCTTTCCTCCATGGATTGAAGAGTGCAACAAGTTACCCTTTGAGTCGATCCATTGCGATGTTTGGGGATCATCTCCCATGCCTAACGCTGTTATAGGTACTTTACTGTCTTTATTGATGATTACAATAGATCTACTTGGGTATTTCTTATGATCAATCTGAGATCCTTCATATAATGAAGCGATTCTTCATAGAGGCGCAGAATGCCTACTCGATCTCTAATAAGACCTACGATGATAATGTTCTAGAATTCATGTAGGAGTTGGAGTTATTCTTTATATCATGAACGACACTGTATATCAGACGTCTTGTGCCTACATGTCTTAATAGAATAGTATTGCTAAGAGGAAGTTATGACATATCTTGGACATTGCCAGGACCTTTCTTGTCTTCATGAAGGTGCTGAAATAGTTTTGGAGTGATGCTATACTCACAACCACACATCTGATTAACTGGATCCCCACATCAATCTTGAAAGGGAAAATCTGTTCCAGTTGCTGCATCCTGATGTGGATTGGCCATTTGCTCTCCTGCTTCGTGTTTTTGGATGAACATCTCTGTGCATGCATTTGGGCAGCAAGACAAGTCATCTCCTTGAGTGCTTAAGTACATATTCCTTGGTTACTGTCGCACTCAAAAGGGAAGTAATCGACGATATATTATTACTGCAAATGTGACTTTCTTTGAGAATATTTCTTTCTTTTCTGAGGAAGGAGCTAATATTGAGTTTGTTCCTCGTCAACTGCAAACCTATCATAGATGAGATAAGGAGCCTTCTACTATTACATTGGCTACTATGTCTACTCTTGATGATATCAGTCACATGCCCTCGTAGACATAGAACCAAAATGCAGTTCATGAGAGATCAATTGCCCTTAGGAAAGCTATTCATACTTGTAGATTATATCTTGTCTCCCATTTCATGATAACAACACATTCGGATCCTTCTATGCAATAGATTTCTAGATTGTCATTCTATGGACCTATTTAGAAGCTTCACAGGACCCTTAGTGGAAGACAACTATGAATATATTAATGGGGGCTCTTACTACTCATAGGACATGAGGGTGCTAAAATCGTTGATTGCAAGTGGATTATTAAATCAAATATCTTGTGGATGGAAGTATTGATAGGTTCAAGGCGAGATTGGTGACCAAGCATTTCATGTAAACCTACGGAGTAAACTATTTTGAGACCTTCTCTCTTGTAGCTTCGGTCGCTTTAATAGGTGTATTTTATCCATTGCTATTAATAGGAACTGGCCACTATATCAGCTTGACATCAATATCACTTTCCTCTACAATGTTCTGACCAAAAAGTGTATGTGACAATCCCCTCGATACGAGGTTGAGGGGGATTATGTATGTAAGTTGAAGAAGGTTATATATGGTCTCAAGTAGAATCCCTGTATTTGGTTTGATAGATTAACTAGTGAGGTGATGTAGATTGAATTCGGACAATCCACATCTGATCATTCCATCTTCATCAGAATGACTACTGTTGACATTGTCATTCTTGTTGCATACATTGACAACATGGTTCTGACAGAAGATGATAGTGCAAGCATTTAGGAGACCAAGGCATTCTTATAGGTCTTTGTTACAAATGACCTAGGGGTGCAATGATATTTCTTAGGGATTGAGGTAGTTAGAGACAAACATGGCATAGCACTTTTACAACGAAAGTATGTCCTTGAGATACTTGAGGAAGTTGGACTACTTGGCACAAAACCCTCGGTTATTTCAATTGAGTAGATGAAGCGATATAGGGAAACTGAAGACCCACTCCTTGAGGATGTCCACAGCTACGAAGCACTATGGGCAAATAGTTATACTTAACTATTACTTATCCAGATATTAGCTCTGCTGTTAGTAGTGTGAGTATATGGATAAATCATGCTATAGATATTGGCATGATGTTTGTCTGATACTGAAGTATTTGAAGGGGTCTCTTGGAAAAGGGCTATACTACAAGAACAATAGTCATCTAATTCTTTGTTCCTATTTTGATGCAGACAACGTGGAGTCTATTGAAGATAAAAGATCCACCATTGAATTTGTCATATTTCTTAGAAGCAAACTGTTGTGGCTTGCTCCAATGTCGAAGGTAAGTATAGGCAATAGCTCTCATATTGTATGTGAGGTTATGTAGGTCACCTCTTTCCTTGCAGACCTTGGAATAGAGGTGAAGAGTGCAGTTCTAATGTTCTGTGACAAGTCAGCTACATACATTGTCTCCAATCCTGTTTTCGATGAGATGATATAATATATTGAGGTGAACTGCCATTTCATTTGGAATGCCGTGATGGAAGTGAGAATTACTACTCCTCATGTGTACTCTAAAGTTTCAACTTGCTGACATTCTCACAAAGGCGTTGATAGAGAAAAGATGTGCTTCTATGTAACAAGTTGGGTTTAAAAGATATCTACGTTCCAACTTAAGGAAGATTGTTAGAGCTCTTTTAGTTTTTTATTTGTTATTTTTAGTTTGAATTCTTCGTTTAATTTTTCCATTTCTTCTCTATATAAGAGAGGCTAAGATTTTAGTTAGAATAAGATGTTTCATTCTCTCTCACATATCACTTCAGTTGCGATTGATCTCTGGATTATGAATCATGTGAAATGTTTGCATCGCAAGAATCAATGCATATCGATGTCTTAGTGAAGAAACTTTGAACCATTATTGATGCTATTTCATTTACCAATATCATTTCTTCAGGAGTCATCAAGAAGACATTGTAGATTGGTTTTTGGTTTCAAAAGTAAGGTCTAATTTACTTGAGAGAATCAATAAGACATCTTTTGATTGGAATCTCCACGGAATATCTACTCCATTAGGTGAAATAACATTTATCATACTTTATCACATCAACATTAGCACGTATCTAAATATATTCACTTTTAACTTATCTCGTTACATCACACCAATATAAACATATATTAGAGTATACTTTACCCTCACGTTAAAAAAATCATTAGCATATATTCGATACATTATATCTAACTTATCTCACTCACGTATCATTTTATTAAAATATTAACTATTAACATCACGTGAACATATCTGTCATTTCTATTAGGTTACTTATTTTATTTTTTCAAATAAACATCTTGCCTAACTTATTTCACCAAAATTTAGCCAGGGATAAGAGTTAGCCTCGAAACAAACGCAACCAAAGTGAAAATGCCGTGATGCATGTGGCTACGTTGTTCTCATTTGTAGATAAGATGGGATTCAAACTGCAGGTATGCACCGTGCACATAAATGGCATAGGATATAAAGACCACTTGGAAATTTTATCAAGCTACTGAAATGCATCGCATCTGTAAAGTCTATCGTATCAACCTGCCAAAATGTATCACATTATATATGACCACGTTCAATCCATTTTATCAACCTGCTCTCACTATCTCTCTCTCTCTCTCTCTCTCTCTCTTCGATACATCGACAAAGTGTTGACTAATCAATCGAAGCATCCAAACTTACCTATGCCAAACCAAATGCCACTTGTCGAATGGATTGAGATTATTACTCGCACCCATTTTGCATCAATACCATCCACTTCTTTTGCGGTATTACGAATTCGCTCGTGTTGTTTTTTCCTTAAAACGTTGGCGGAAGTATCTTGGAAAGGCGTGTGGAGTTCTTTTTATTTTTTTATCTACCCTTTTTTCCCTTTGGATGCTGTCCGAGTACGTAGACATACATGCATGCCGGAAGCTACAACTGTACAAACATTTTAAAAAGAGCACTTTTCTGCCATTATGTACGAATGCCTACACGCCGGAAGCTTACAGCTCCACAAACAAATTTAAAAAAGAGCACATTTCTGCCATCAAATCGAATTCCATGCCATTGTTTACAGGACTCTTACATGGATGGCATTATGGACCTATTATACTCTACAATTGCCATCCGATTGTTCTATATATATTTACACAAGTGCCGTTACGAAAGTGTGCCCATTTATAACAATGCCATCGGGTCGGCCTCTATTTGTTAATGACATTAGAGGCGGCTTGTTAGAAGGTTTTGGGGGTTATAATTTTTGGGATAATCCTATGATAATTCCCATGCATCCTACTCATTCCTAAACTACCGGTAATTCCAAAATCAACTGTTCCCTACCGATACCTTTTTTTTTCCAAACAAGGAAGCATGCCATTTTCTACACAATTCCCCCAAATAATTTCACCCAAGAGGTGGAATTAAGATAATTTTACCTCTCTTTCTGCGTCACATCATCGTTTGTCAATTTTTTTTTTTTTTTTCATTCCTCAATTAATTCCTTCTCTCACTAAACAGGGAATTTGAGGTTGCTAAGTGGTTATCTCAATGACTAACCAGCGGAGATATATGAAGTGACATTTTTGCAAATAGAAGAACTTTGTAATGGCATTTTTTAACTTCCAAGAATCCTTCTCTCCGTACTCCATGATAATTCCTCCGATAATTTCTATGCACTTCGTCAAACTCAAACAGCTGGCACTTCCGAAATCACCAATTTCCTACCGATTCCCTTTTTTTTCCAGACGAGGAAGGCTCGATTTGGGTCGCGGGTTTGAAGCCTATGTATCCTAATTGTTGGGCTTTGATTCGAGGGGAATTGACCTCAGGTATTGCTTCTGGAACTTAAGGAGGAGATCAATTCCGCAGGAGTGGGTGGGTGGGTGAAACTTATGACTCCCTCAAACGTCAAAATTTATTTATTCCAAAATAAATTATTTATTCTTTAATATTTCTCGAATTTTATCGTGCAATCCAAACGTAGCCAAAGTATGCCATTTCAACCTTAATTCCACCCAAGAGGTGAAATCAGGATAATTTTACGTCTTCCTACGTCACCTCACCACCATTTATCAAAAATTTTTCTCATTCCTCTTAATTAATTCCTCCTCTCCCTTAACAAGGAATTTGAAATTGCCACTCGGTACCTTAGGGTTAATTTGGATGTAGAGAGAAATTTTATGGGATAATTTTTTTGTATTTAGGTTATACTCTATTTTTGTTTAGAAGTCACAAAGGTTATCTTGATAGGTTAACCTCTAATTTTTTAAAAAATTTCTAGGTTAACCAATAAAAATATATAGAATAACCTACAAAAAAAAATTTATCCCACATCAATCCCATAATAATTTATCTTAGGTTAAATCCTCTTAACCAGAATCAAAATACCTTTTCCACCAAATAAGATTAATTTTTATTTTAATAGATTATTCTCTTTACCAAACTAAACCTTATTGACTAACCAATGGAGCTACATGGAGTGACATTTAATTTTGTAATTAGAATAACTTTATACTAGCATTTTTATAAACACCAAGAAGGTGATAGAAATTTTACATTTTTAGAAACTTGCCGCGTCATGTGTAAAATGTTATCCACATATTTCTTTTTCCTCTCCACTTTCTTCCACCTTTCCCTCGCTCCTCTTGTCCACACCTCGAGCCACCACCTCATTCACTCCTTCCTTCTCTAATCCACTTGCCACCTTATATGACCACCACCCCCTTCTACTCATAATATCAACCTGCCATCAGATCTATTTAGCTTGAAAGTTATAGAGTTGTCATCACAATCTCTCTCTAAATGAAAGTATGAAAAGTGGGTGTAAAGATCTGTCTCATTTTTTATTTTTTTAAGATATCTGTAGTCTCAGTCAGACGTCGTCTAGATGTCAGACAGACATTTGGATCCTTTCCCGGATGTCTAAAAATAAAATTTCTATACGCATACTACACCCTACACGTGCGCGGCGTGCATGACCTTTCTCTCTCTCTCTCTCCTTTCTCCTCCTCTCCCTACTGAACCCTAAACCCTAGCCACCTATTTAAACCCCTCCCCTCCTCTCCTCTTCACTCCCCACACCGTCATCGCCACCACCACCTCCACCTTCAGAGTTGCGGCAGCCGTGAGTGGGAGGCGAGCGAGGGAGAGCGTGAGGGCGCGAGGAGAGTGCGGGAGGAGGAGGAGGAGACCGAGGTTGGGAACTTCGGTGGAAGCTCGTTGAAGCTCGTACGGCCACCACGGGTGCGTGCGGGAGGAGGAGGGAGTCCAGAGCAGCGGCCTCGACTACTTGCAGCAGCTGGAGCTGCGGTGGAGCGAGGAGAAGCGCAGGAGAGAGCGTTGGGAGCGAGTTCTGATATTGGAAAATTTTCAGTATTAGATGTCTGGAGTGAGGTCCGGACGACTGGCGGAGCATCTGGACGTATGGAGTCAAGACCAGACGTCTGAAAGCTCCTTTATCGCGAAGGTACGTTCCTTCCACAGTTACGGCCATACAGGCCACATCGCAGAAGATGTGTTGCGCCTGATTTGGGTGGTTGCAACTGTCGTACGCAGGAGCAGCCTTGGGAAGGAGCGTGGAACGCTCTCCCACGTACTTTCGGACATTTGATCAGTTCACCAGACAACCGGAGGTACTTCCAGACGACCGGAGGAGTGGTCCGACGTCTGGAACCACCTTCAGAAGATCGCAGGGGATTCCTGGACATCTGAGGACACCGTAGGGACTTGAGGTGAGATTCTGTATCTTTTAAGATGTCTGGACTTGTTTCCAGACGTCTGATTTTGGTCGGTAGACACGTTTTTGACCCGTTTGGGGTCCGATCGAGATCCGTTTTAAACAAACGAAGTCTCTGTAGTTTCCGTACGAGTTTCTCTACGTACTAGAAACCTTTGTGCACTATTCTAAATCCTCCTTTTGTGATGTATTCCTTGGTATAGGGTTTTGACCTGTTGTGTGTTTGGGGTTCGCAGAGACTCCTGGGTCTGCGATTTGAGCCCCCAGTACTCCCGACTTGTCTGGTAGAGTGGTTTAATGCTTTTAATAATACTCAAATAAGCATGTATTGTAGAATTAAATGACTGGAACCCTAGGATGTGGCATGATCCATAAGGTAGAGAAATGGATGCACTGTTTGGTATTTATATGTAAAAATTTAGATAGACTATTAGCAATTGCCTGTAAAATAATTATGGTTTTCCTGTTAAGATACGAGCTGCATGTATTTTATAACAATTGCCTGTAAAATCACTAGTGACATGTATTGAATTATGAAAACACGAGCTGCCTACATATAAATGAGAACTGAATTGTGAATGGTGGAATCTGGATCGGAATAAATGTGGTGAATATGAGCATGAACTCTATGAGGAATTAGGAGTAAAGCTCTTGTGGTTGATTGAAAACTTGGAATGTAGACGGGGAGTGTGTTGGCCCTTGAGTATGTGGTACCAAGGAGAGCGACTGTCCCCTTTTTATGTAGAGCGGAGCTAGCCACCTAGGTTGAGACTCGAGGTTAGGATTGGCCACCCTACACGGACTCCGTTGTCCCTCGTGTATGTGGTATCGAGGCGAGCTACTAGTGTAGGGAAAGAGCTAGCCACCTTACGGGACCCGGGGTTTAGCTAGCCACCCTACACCGACTTATTAGGCACTCTGGGCAAACGGGGTAGTCAGATGAGGGTGCGTGGATTGTAGAGGGACGAGACCCTTGTTTGGTTCTGAGGGGCAAGACCCCTGTTTCTAAGAGGGCTAGGCCCTATACTGTTCCGTACTGTACTTTGAGTGTACCCACTAGCGGAAACGACTGATCGCGTGTCAGTGAGGGTAGCTACTTGTGAGCTTATCACGTGTGCCGTAGTCACCGCTATGTCTTGATAGTGACCTCGGGGTGGTTGACTGGGTGTAGGACTACCACGGGGGACTCTTACGGCCAGGAGAGCACCATGTGTACCTTTTACTCTTCGGAAAAGACTGCAATCAAGATCGTTCCCATGAGGAACATACAAGATCAAGAATATCTGAAAGATTGAGAAAAATATGTGAGAAAGAAATGTACATAAAACACAATAATTAGAAAAGAAAATTAAACTTGTTTCTTTTACTGTTCTAAATAGTAAAGATACTACTCTACTCAGCGTTCGCTGACTGTGTCTTTTCTTAACACTGTTCAGGATCAAGAGTTGAGTAGCCAGAGCTTCCGGCTGTGGAGGGTGCTGGGCTCAGTCAAGCCCAGTCATAGTTTCTACACTTCCTTGTTGTACTTCCTTACTGTTGTAGTGAGTTTCAGATTTTTAGCTATTGTTGTTGTTACAGTTACTTTCGCTTCCGTTGTTTTTGTTGTTATGGTGGAATGTAATGGAATAACAGTTTTACTTTCCTTTACTGCTTGTACGTTTTTACCGTTTAGTTATATTGCATATTTGAATGTGGTTTACTTTCTTACTTTTTAGTTATTTCTTGTTGGACGACTAGATCTTGGAATTAGTTGAGACTAGCCGATCTCGAATCCTGTAGGAATCCAAGAACCACATCGTAACTGTGGGGGGGGGTGTTGCAAGGAGCATTTACGTGAAGGGAGTTTTGGGTGAGTGAAAACTCTGGGTAACGGTGAGGAGGATGAAGGGTATTGAAGTAGAAAGCAGGGGGTGGGAAATGCCTAGAGGTAGGGAACAGGAAAGAGGATGGGGAGGTGGGGGAGAGTGGAAGGAAAGAGATGATGATAAGTATACATCGATTTATATATTAATTTGTATATCCACTTACTATTCACATAATACCGTCCATACATACATGCATGACCTCCCTTTTTGATAAGAGGGTGTCATGTATATACACTTCGATGTATACAAAGTATGTCTAAATATTAGTACTTTTTGAATGTTTACAAAAATACAATCTTAAATTATTCTATTTACAAAAATACCAATCCAGTAACCTTCGTTAGCTACTCCAATTGCGGTTAACCAATAGAAGTTGGTGGGGAGGAACTTTTTAATGACAATTATGTAAATATTGAAAAGGTAAAGTTCATTGTGTAATATTAGAAATTTATAATAACCTCCATGTAAAAGCCCTCTTTTTATTATCTCAAATGTCTTGCATGCAAGTGAATCGTAAAGGACGCGAGAAATGTCTGAGATACAGACAAATCCACTCGAAAACGACTCTAAAGACAAAAAAAGAAGAAATTCAAGCACTGGAGGCGTCCATGGGAGTTTAACTCTCCTTGATTGGCTAAGAATGGTTCAGATTCTTTTTTATCCCAAATTTGGCAGTGGGATAACGTAGAGAATAATGGTTAGCGAAGACCCCAAGCAAACATTGATGGCTAAGCACCGCAGTTTTCTGAGGCAATCTTCACTAACGCCAAGGTGGAGTCTTGACTGTTTTTTTTTTTTTTTCCTTCCACTGTACATTCTGCGCTTTACCAAGTGTACCAAGTGTTTAATTTATTAATCCATATAGCACGACTGAGCGTGGTGGGATCAACGCATGAGCATGTGACATGGTTTTTCTATGCCATTTTCCACCTTTTTTTTTTTCTGAGACATGTCATGGTCTTTACCACTGTTCAGGGAAGCTTCTTTCATAGTGTCGTGGAACATCTTACTTGGAACAAGGGTGAAATTTAATCAAACTTTTAATTGTGATAAGCTCCGTTTCCTGAACAAGGGTGAAAATATCTTACCATCTTTAATTTTGTAACAAAAATGATATTTGTTCGTTCTGGCTCTCTTTTTTTCTCGTTTAAACTCTCTTTTTGTTGCGGTTTATCCTTCGCTGATATATAAATAATTTGTACCACAAAGTGGATCAAAATACAGCATGGTGGAGCATGTATGGCTGTGCATGTTTGACACAATGGAGCATGGTGGAGTATGGTTAACATGTTTGGCATGACGAAGCATCGTCGAGCATGCTGGTTCAGTCGCCATATGTGGAGCATAGGTTGCTTCTGCGTGATGTTTAAATTAGGCTTCTTGATGTGCCATTCAATTATTTTGCCATGAATTATGATGGTTAGGAAGTTGCGTTTAATGTCATCCTTTAAGGGTGTTTAGGTCACATTTAAATAAAATTATACCTATTAGCAAGTTCTGCACGATCTCACTAGCTGACTTTTTCCATGGTCAGGAGTTGGTGCTCGATTTGCATTAAACGTGTCATTTAATTAGCTGGTCATTAGTGTTGACAGTTGGGAAGCGATGTATAATGTACTCTTGAAGGAGTTTTTTATTGGATGTAAAGCACAATGAAAAAGGTTACACTGAACAGTTACGATATCAATTTAACTCACCGAGAAAAGTTACATTATAAATATTTCTTGTATTGAACAAACATGTTATTTCTAAAATCACAGATGAGGTGCCAAATATTCCATGCTGCGATGATGTGTCATGTGTTGCGATTTTACGTAGTTGCCAAAAGCATGTCATACCAAGTGATCTACTGCAAGATAGAGAATGTCATGTTAGATGGAATCATGTAGTTAGGATGCTTAATATTCTATGTGATCAACTTGACATCGTAAGTAGCCAAGGCCCAAGGGGGCAGTGGTGAGTTAAACATTTTGGTGCCATATTGTGAATGTGTGTTGGACATGCTAGTGACATTTGACAACATACATCGCAAGCGAGGAGGTGTAGGGTAGGGAGGCCTTTATGATAGCAAATAGGTGTAGGATAGAGTGTTAGCTTAGATTTTTTATATGACATTCCTAATCTATAATGTCAATGGTTTCTTTTTTACATCTCAAAATCATCGGAGGTAGTGGGAGCGAGATAAATTGAAGGAAAATTAAAGTTTTGCCTCCTAGCATTTGAAACGAGGACGTGAACCTAAATCTCTTCCATCAAATTGAGTTCTCATTATTTAATTGGCTTTTATGATGGTAGATAGGTATAGTATAGAGTGTTAGTTAAGATTTTTATATACTATTAGTCATCTACACTGTCAATGATTTCTTTTTCATTTATCAAAATCATTGGGACCACCATCCGGCCAGTCAATCCTCTTCTTTTTTTTTTTTTTTTTTTAAATCATAGGGACCACCACTTAGTTTTTCCTTCTAGCATTTGAAATAAGGGATTTCACCTAGACCTCTCCCATCAAAGTAAGATTTCATTATTTAATTGTACCTAACAACCAATTAATATCAATGGATTTCCTGAGAGGCATACAGTTGACTTGAGCTTGTGATTTCCAATGCAATAGTTACCATCTGAGGCTTTTCCAAGTACAAATATGAATATATTATAATTATTACATGGGTTAGCATGTATATAACGGTTAAAAAGAGGGGTAAACGTAACAAGGCAAACAGACGTTATTTCCTGAGAGTAGGGGACGCTCCATCATAGGATTGTGCTGGTTCTTGCTAACTAGCCAACTCCAATTCCATGTAAGGGGGTTAACCTTTCAAATTTAGGAGTAATGCTTCACGTAAATGCACACTTAATTTTTGAATACTAATCGGACGTTTCAAAAGTTTAGAGCTCGTAATGTATAAGGAAAAAGAAAAAAGGTAAATAAATAAATAAATAAAATCATTGATAAATATATAGATGAGGATACGAATGGCGAGGGGTTGTAATCGATTGAATTAAGCGTTGTGCGAGAAGGGGCTCTTCTCCCTTCCCTGATCTATTAACAATTGAGGTAGGGAAGATGCATGTACTGCTGATTATGAAGATATAAAATTAATGGAGGGCTTCGTTTGTTTCATCCTCCCTCTTCCATTCCTTTGTGAGTGAGCCCTAATTTTGAAAGCCGTCGGAAGGGATTTGGGGGGGGTGGGGGGAAAAGGAGGGCCTCGGTCGACCTTCGGATAGGTTGGGGCCCCCGCCTTACGCTACCCGACCTCCTTCCCTTCCCATTTCATCCCTTTCATCCTACATTATGTCGATGCATCTTGTGTGAGGGATAATGTGAGAAAACTTTAGAGATGTAGGTTATCTTCAAGCTAGAGAGCCCACAATTATGGGGCATTTGATCGTGGGTGCATGGTAGTGTTGTCCCTTGGCAGTGATTTGTCCCAATTTATTCATTGGTCGAAGCTATAGAGTGGTTGCAACGGTTGTGCTTCATTGCCAACTCCAGCTTCTTCCACTTGAACCCTATGGTCAATTTTCCTTTAGTTTGCTTAAGTCATAAAAAAAAAAGGTATACAAGGTGGAATAAAATAAAAGATTGTAAAATTTACTCCTTCAACTAAAAACTAAATATCATAAAGTTAAAAAATATATAAATATATAATGTGATGTATTTGCAATACATAGGTGTGGTGAACGTGACTCCCACTATAAAGTTGATCTTTAATGTAGAGAGATACAAAAAGTAATGTTAGTTCTATTACACGGTGAGTTCACCCTATTTTAAAAAGTTATCGTTACTTTATGAGTTAATATGTATAAGTGAATTTTGATTTTAAATTAAAATGTATCGGTATAAAATAATTTTAAATTGAAATACATTTATGAATGGTGGTGAATTACATCTCATAATAGTATTTGCATTATTTTTTTTTTCTGATGGGAGGAGAGATATATAATATGATTTTTACTTTTAAATTTACCTTTTCTAATTATCTCACCTCTTTATGCTGTAAAATGTTTTACTTTTAACAATTTTTGTAACTGCATCCTATCATAAATAGTATCTGATAGTTTGTATTAATTCTTTGACGTATGGGTGCACAAATCATACCAAGCGTGCGAGTATGCGGCGGACGGAGGGAACGTAATTACACCAGAAGGTAAGTTTTGTTGTGTAAAGTGGTGCCGTCTCTTGCGCAGCCTTTACAAAGTGAGGAAACAGCAGTTGCTATTGGCGCATGACAGAAGGGTCAGACTACATTTGGCATCCACTGAGCCGTCTGGATTGATCTCTTGATCCAGGAAAAGGATTGTAAGCTTTTCTTAAGACGTGAACTCTTCTTCATCAAGATGCATAGACTCTGGCTTAGGGCCCATGGCTGTAGGTTTTTGACTTTGAGCGTATAGATTTTACAATTTGATCTGCAGCGGAGTTAAAGCTCTGGAGGGTGGTTGGTCCCGTTGGGAAGAGGAATCAACTTACGTAATAAGTAGAGAAATAGAAAATAAATAAAATAGATAAATTAATTTATTTAAATACTTTAATAAATTAAAATTATTTTAAATAAAAAATATAATTCACCGAAATGTTCACGTAGATTAATTTAATTATTTCATCATTTATTTCATTTCTTCTTTATTTTTTTATTTATTTAACAAATTTATTTCCTCTACGAAAATGGGGTCTAATGTCTACTTGGTGTGCCTTTTTAATTTGGATGGTTTGAGGACTCGCAGGTTTCGTTCTTGGCTTCCTACTTGAGCTTGGAATTTTGGCTATCAATTTGAAATCGGATGTCTCGAGTCAACCTTTGCACGGGGGTACGTTAACTTTTATTAATTTCTTTAAATTTTAGCTCGGATGCATGACCTTGAAGAAAGATCATTAAGGTGTGGATTCTATGTATTAAGTAAAGGAGGTAGGTTGGAAAATGAAAAAGTTGGCTTATAGTTATTTGCATGTGATCCAAATTTATGTTTTTTTTTTCCTGTAAAAAAAGTGTTGATACATGGTGGAGTTTACCACTATTAAAGTCAACAACAAATTACTTTGGTATAGGTGTAAATTACTCAAATCACCTTCGAAATTATTTTACACTGATGCAAAATCATCCTGCACGGGTGTAATCTTATTTTACACATGTACAAAATCATTTTGCATCTTCAAAATAATTTTACACGCGTACAAAGTATGATTGCATTGGTGTAATCTTACTTTGAACTACTTTACACCGATGCAATCTTAGTTTGCACAAATGCAAAATAGGATTGCACTGGTGTAAAATTAAATGCAAGTGTGTCTTTACCTATGAAAAATAATTTTACACTTGAAATGTAATTTTTCCACATTAGGATTTACGATTTATTCTTTAGTGTTTAACCCTAAATCGTAAGGTGAAAAATCACTTCTTATATGTGAAATCACTTTTCATAAACCTAAATCCTAAACTATAAACTTTAAATCCTAAACTTATAGGTCAAAATCACTTTGTATCGGTGTAAAATCACTTTAGATAGGTAAAATTATCCTTGAAATAATTTTGTATTGATGTAAAATTAGATTATACCTATGTAAAGATACTTTAAAATAATTTATCAGTAATCTAAAATAATTTCACATATATAAAATTATTTATCACCTATATATTTTATATTAAAGTGATATTATAATTTTTTTTAAATATGATGAAGATCCAAACATAAAAATCTTATAATTTTTTACATTTCTATATTTAATATTAATTATCAAGCAAACTTTTTACGCCAACAACTATATTTTCATAATTTTTGACATAAGTAAAATCCTTGTATCTTCTAATTTGTTGGTGGTAACTTAATTTTCTGTACGCACTTCAATTCCTACGTATCTAATCCACCTCAGCTATCTTCTCCGAAATTTCACGCTTTGATGAGAACTCTGTGAGTGTCTTCTTGTGGGATATAGATCCGAGAACAAGATTGAATGGACGAAAAAATTTTCGAGCAAAAGCTGTGGAAATGATTTTCTTGGAAAATGTAGATCGATCGTTTGCTTGTGCACGTGCGTATATAGACACACATACACGTATAAGTGAAACCATACAAATTTAAATAAAGATGTATATTTTATATACGAATATAATGGCGTGCTTTTCACTACACGTTGGCAGTTAATTTATGAATTTGTCTATTATTCTCGCGAACAAAATGTAATTTAAGTAATGTGATGCCGTGAGATTTATGATCGTTTAAGTAGTCACCATTATTTATAAGTGAAGAAAGTATTCATGATTTTATATATTTTTTTTGAAATTGAAAGGGATCTTGAATTTTTTACTTGTCACGAAGTTTCTCTGTGATCAAAGTTATGGTCACTTTCCGACGTCGAGTTGGGATGGTTGGACACACACTAAAGGCACGTCCATCTGTCATGGCACTATGTACGTATAGATAAACCACGGAATTTCGAACCCACACATCCTGCACAGAGAACACCTTAAGGGGAACTGACGTATCAGCTGTAATGTCCTATTAACCTCATTCATAATTTTTTATTTTAAAGGAGATGTATGTGTGATTTTTTATTTTGAATAAAAATACATGTATTTCTTACTTTGAATAAAAATGTACATGTAATTTTTATTCTAAATCAAAATACATCGATGGTTATTATTTTTTAATCGATGTAATTTGATTCTTAATTAAAATGTATTGATGTAAAATAATTTTTAATTTAAAAGTGATAGTACTTTTTTTAAGTAGGGGTGATTCTATCGTGCGATTGTATTTATGTTACTTTTTGTATTATTTTTGTAAGAATATTTTGAGTATACTAATGCATTCCATTTGTGGATCCTATATGGGTGGAACTATGGAAGGAGTGTTCATGTAAGAGAGATATATGACATGATCTTTACTTCTACATTATATGTTATATTGCAAAATGTATTTCTATTCTCTTGTCCAACGTGTAATTTTTCGATGTGGGTAAGGTCTACCTACGGGTTAGATGGAAGCATTTTGAATGATGATGTGGCCTCATTCCTCTTTGCTTTGGTTGGTCTCTTGTGCACCCCTTTGTCGCCTTCTACTTGCAATGAGATGATGCTTGGCAAATTTTTAGTACCATACCTTGAAAGCTCCACTTGAAATTGCGTCAGCCCCTTCGTGGAGGACAATTAGGGCACCTTTCATCGAGAGATGTGCATAAGTTGTGCTCAAAGAAGGATCAACTAACGACGATTAATTAGGGGGTGCAAGTGCCCATCTGACGTCCGACCTCTCGTCCCTCTCGTATTTCCCCCAAAAAAGAGCTCTAGCAAGCTTTGTTAGGGTTTGGTTGGCTCTCTCGTTGTCAGCTAAACCACCCCCACCCCCTCCCTCTTGCCTTTCCCCCCATCACCCCCTCCTTCGTTCCCCTTGTCCGACTATCACTCTTTTCGATGTGTCTCGTGGTGGTGGTTGCCCTCATCTTCAAGGGTTTTGTGCGGGGACATTAACTTCTGGCTATAGCTTCTACTGAGAGGCAGCCTCCACCTTGCCTGAGACCTACCGTTAGGTAACACGTGCTCTCTCTCTTGTTGCTGTTGAGGACCGTTTGTTGTTGTTCCCTTATGATGGCCTCGCCTTTGAGCCTTACTTGCCATTACTTGTCCCTGCTACGGTGGATGGTGTTTTTTGTGTTGTTTATTTCTTGTGTTGTTTCCTTACTTTGATGGGGTCACGCTTGAAGTTGCGCTTTACAACGACTGAGTTGTTAGTCGATGCGGTTTGTTGATACTTGTTAGTGTAAATTATGCTGATCGTTGAGGTCATCTTTGATTGTGCTGTCGTTATCTAGTGGTATGGAGTAATTTCTATTTGCTATGAAATATAATTCTTCAACATTTCTTTTCTGCTTTACCAAAAAGTAGGAAAATGCAGATTGTGATGCAAAAAGTGACGTAGGTTTTGTTTTCATACTTTACACAACGTTGTCTCACTTGATAATTGATATTTAATGTAAAGAAATAAAAAAACTTATGACTTGTTACGTGGTAGTCACCACTACATTTTTAAAAAATTACTATACCATTTTAACCTAAAAAACACACAGGTGATAAAAAATTTTGCATCGGTAATAAATTATTCTAAAGGTAATTTCACCTATCCAAATAAATTAATCCAAATGATTTTTCACCTTAAGATTTTTGATTTACTAAAGATTGTACCGATGCAAAGTAATTCAAAGTAAGATTACACTGTACAAAATTTTTTTGAAGGTGTAAAGTGATTTTACATAATCATTCATTCCTATAAAAATGATTTATTATTGATTTTAACAGTGATGAATTTCATCATATGTCAACATTTTTTTTATATAATAAAATAAAAATAACATTTATAAATATATGTCAATTTTTACGTGAAATTTTATATTTTTCTAACTCACATCCTTTTATTTTTTACTTTTGTTTAGTTGTTCTCTGTTTTCAGGAGGACGTTTCGAGTTTTCCCTCCGATGGGTGTTTCAGTTGTTCTTTTTAACCTCCCCACATATAGGGTTATGTCTACAGTCTCTTTTCCCCCTTCCCTTCGATAAAGGGTCTTCTTTTGGATAAAAAATAAAAGAAAAGGAAAAAACAAATCAGCCACGATTAAGATGCCTTTTATCATTTCGAAGTATTTCAAAGTGCATGATTCAAATCACAGAAAATCATATCTTTCGAGAATTTTACATGCCTGTATGTATGCGGTGGCTCACAGAAAAAGGCAAAGTTATGTATCAAAATGTAGATGACAACTCTATTTCATATTAGTAAATTGATAAATTAAGCTCACATATCTAGGAACATAAGTACACAACAACTCTCAAGGCACAAAATTTCTTGATGTCTAAGACAGCTCCCGTAAATTTGACATTAATTGAACTCACTATTTGAGGATACTTCTACACACGTATACGGTGGCTCCTTTCCTAAATCTCTGTTTGTCAACGGAGTGAGAGAGAGAATGGAAATAAGTTAATTCAATTAATATTATTACATTTCATCTTATTATATAACATCGATATTAATATATATTAAAATATATTTATTTCAATATAATATATTAATTAAAATATATTTACAATATTATATGAATTTATTCACATCTATATCTTAATATTAAATAAATATCAATAATTATTTTATCTTTATAATATTTTATTTTAAAATAATTCTTATCCCTCTACTAAACATAGCATAAGACTTCTAGATAAAAATCTAACATGTAAACTTGTACGTATATATATGTGAATATAATAAAATAACATATGAATAATGATTATGATCGATAATATCCATTTACAGAAAGTGATAAACTAAAGTTATCATTTGATATGGATATAAAATGTAAAGGAAGGGTGTGATTTTATTTAACTATATGTGCATAGACCTATCATAAATTATATCTCCTTGATGGATGGAAATGTAATTCACTTACAACTAATCTCACTAATTCTTGACGTAAGTCTCGAGTTATGATCCTTGAGGGATCCTCCACTAATCCTTTGAGTCTAACCCATCGTGACCCTAGAGAAAGAGAGAAAGGGGGTTGCAACAAAGAGGAGAGAGAGAGAGATACTTCTCTTGCACATCTCTCGGTCAAGTCATAAGTGAAGGGATCTCTTGGAAGTTTCATTTAGCAGTCCGTATTCCTTTCCTTTAAACCAGAAATAGAAATCTATACATAGGTGAATCTGTAGATGAGTTTAAGATAATGTTAGAGATCTACATATTTGATTCTCCTTTCTTACAATATGATGTTAATGTGCTTATTGTGATTACATCCGTTAGCAGCATCTAGGATTAACACAAAATTTGACTAGGATATATACTCCATCTCGTTGAAAACCTCAAATCGAATTTTGTAATTGACACAAATATTGGTATTAATAACAAGTACCAATACATGTGTGCTATAGTTTTGGCTCTAGAACTCATGACCTATGGACTGTAGCTCATTAGTACTGGTATTCATAAGGAGTACCGATACATGTGTGCCATAGATCATGTTTTTAGGATCCAAAATCTGTGACCTATGTATACTGATACTTATTATGAGTACCAGTACTCATGGGGTACAGATCAGGTTCTGGATCTGTTGTGATCAAGTCCTGTAAGTCACTAGTACCAATACTGATCTTAAGTATTGATACTCGTTGAGATAAGTGTAACTCTGGAATGATACCAATATGTTAGGGATATCGATACTTGACACAAGTATTGGTACTCCATCTGTACTAGAAAAGTGTATAGCTGAACATGTATCCCAAATAGTAAACTTCAGGTACCGATACTTAACATCAATATCGATATCTATTTGAATATGCAAATCAAACCTATATGTTAGGGATATCGATATTGATTCACCAACACGGATACTCAATATATATGGTATCGATACTGATATACTAATATCGATATCCATTCAATATAAACAACAACTAATATCACCTATAACTCAAGTCCATCGTAAATTAAAATTGGATCAAATACGGATTAACCCAGCAGAGGCTACTCTGAAAATTTTCTCGTCCCGGAACCTTCTCGACCAAGGTCACCATCAAGGACATGTCCTACCCAATAGAATAGTTTTCTTAATAGGAAGACTTCTTGGTTTGCTTTCGGACAAAGGTGTCATCCACCTTTCCTCCAAGCATTGAATTCGGCAGATTCTTTTAGTTGTTACCAGCAGAAGGTAATACCCCCACGCTTCCCTGTGGGAGGTTAATTTATTGACGAAAAATGCAAAAGAAGTATGCCTCATGCTTGACTTGTATGATACTTTCTCTACAATGGATTATACTTTTCAAGTTTAAGTTGCAGGGATAGGTTAAACTTTAAAAAATACAAAAGATATGTGCCCCGGACTTAATTATTCACGTACCTCTGTAATGCCCAATATATAGGGGGATATAGCTTTTATTCAAGTCGAGCTTTAAGTACATATAAGCCAATCTAAAAGCAGATTACACTCACAGAAAAAAAGATCATGGTGGACTGACATGTGTCCACTTTGCTCACAATTCTAGAATAGAGATACATTGCATAGATTTTTGACGTACACTTGAAAGGAAAATATACTGACAAGTACTTTCTAACTTTTTTTTGATTTAGCAATAAAATTTTTATTTGTTTATCATAATAAAAATATTTTTTAGGGATATATAAATATATATTGTTAAAATTTTACTGTATTATATTTTTATTCCTATAAATTTCATGTATGTATATATATATTTACAAATTTACGTTGTTTATCACATATGTACTTCTATTAATATTTAACGATACGACACGTTAATCGTTGTTAAGATCCAGAGATATTTACATTTACACCCTTAAAATTATACTAAATTACATCTATGTGCCTGTAATTAACTTTAGTTAGGCTAATATCCCATAATTTTAAGATTAATATCTCGTAAGTTTGGATGGAAAGAGAAATGGGTTCAAAAGGAGGAGGGTGGTGTGTGTGTGTGTGTGTCTAACTTGCCACTCAGCACTTTCTTATAGGCACTCGTTTACGTATGTTCACTTGAAAACGTTGTACATTATTGATCTGATATACCTTCATGGGTTTTATAAGACCTTCTAGCGGAGTGCTTCCCCTTTTTCTCCGTGAACGGTCAAAAAGGGAGTAATTTATCTGTTTCTTTTTCTCGTAAACGATCAACTTAACCTTTAGACTACAAGTTCCAATTTGCCAGTTGAGTTGGAGATAGATAATGTTGGCTTCATTCAACGGTTAAACCATATGCTCAATTGTAACTTCCTTGTTGGTTGGCATCTTCTAATTCCTTCCTTCAAGTTGAACATTCTCCTTTACGGTTAAAATCACATCCTTCCCAATATCAAATATTCATTCGTTTCCCATCATGGGAATGGTAAGGAGCAACGCAATAACACATATAGTCGTAGGATAAAGTGTGACTACTTCGAGAGAAAAAAGAAAAAAATTAAAATTATACATACATATATATATATATATATATATATATATATATGCAAAAATATTCAAGAATAGAATCATACCGTACAAATGGTGCTAGCAAGTCCCACGGCGCTAACTTACGATCTAGGGGCCATCGTATCAAAATTTCAAACAACAAATGTGCTTTACGTGCTTACAGAGATGAAAATAAATTGAATAACGACTCTAACTATCAAATACGAAATTTTGATTGGAATTTAGGCAACGAAGTTGGAATTTTGTCAATTACAGGTTCGTGGACAGGTGCGGCAAAATCAAGATTAGATTCGAATATATATTCACATCTAGAATGGTAGATCCACGCATTTGCAACCATAAAACTTTTCCTATGTCTGAGACATTACGACAATTTTGGAGTGCTTATAGTTGTTAATTGTGATTTTCAGGTCATTGATGTAACTAATTAAATATTTAATTCGAAGAAAGAGATACATCGAACCCTATATATCTGCTGACAGGTTAAGAACACCTACCACGTACGCTTACGTTCTCGTGCAATCTTCATTCCCATTCACGTTACCGCTTGACATCCGATATCTACACACGTGCATAACCTACTTTTACCGAGAACGAGTTCGCATCCGATTCCCTTTCGGACGTGGTGAGGGAACACAGCACCATCCGGATCTAAGTCCTACTCGGCATCTTAAAAAAAATATTTAAATAAATAAAGGTACAGGAAACCCATCATCGTGTTCCTACTCCATTCCCACTTCCCACGAGTTTAGGGAAAACAGAAAAAAAAAAAAAGAAAAGGAAAGAAAACAATCCCGACTCCGTTCCTACTCCCCCTTCAAGGACCAAAGCGAAAACTGCGGAACGCACTCGGGGTGCCTCTCTGCAATTGCCCACCCGGTAACTCCGGCGTCTATAAATATCCCCCACTTCCCTTTCCCGGGAATTAACAGTCACCCTCTACCCCCCTCGGTCACAGATCAGAGAGAGAGAAAGAAGAGAGAGAGAAATAGGAAGACCGATAGAGACCTGCCATGGATCTGATCCCTCTCGTCTCCCCAACTACCGCTACCACCTCCTCGCCGGGAACCTAGAAATCTCCGGCCGCCACCATGGACGCATCCTCCTCCTCCTCCTCCCCAGCGCCAGCACCGCGGAAGCCCTCACGGCCTACCCGGGGCTGCTACTCGCCGGCCATCACGCCGCCTCCGCCGCCGCCGCTCACCCCATCCCCTTCCTCCCGCACGTACTACAGCGACCGCTTCATCCCCTCCCGGTCCTCCTCCAACTTCGCCCTCTTCGACGTCCCCTCCCCGCGCCCCGACGACGGGCCCTACGCCGCCCTCCTCCGCTCCGTCCTCCTCGGCGACGACAGCGCCTCCCCCAACCGCAACATCTTCCGGTTCAAGTCCGAGGTCAAGCGGGTCCCCGTCTCCTCCCTGCTCTCCGGCGGCGACGCCCTCCCCGGCGTCGTTCCCAGCCCCCCCAAGGCTCCCCGCAAGGTCCCTCGATCCCCTTACAAGGTCAAAGATTCGATCTTTGCTGATCTGCATTGGTGATTGTTAGGTTTCTTGGGTGGTTCGGGGGTGCATGCGTTCAAAGATCTGGTTTTTGATGGTGTTTGGCTGTGGTCGGCAGGTGCTCGACGCGCCGGCGTTGCAGGACGACTTCTATCTGAATCTGGTGGATTGGTCGTCGAGTAATGTGCTCGCGGTCGGCCTGGGGAATTGCGTGTACCTGTGGAATGCTAGTAGCAGCAAGGTTTTTTTTTTTTTTTTCCTCTTTTCTTTACTTTTCCTTTTTGTTATGAGGAGGTGGTTTATTTCATGGTTTTTGCGAGTGATTCTTTTTTGAAAATGGTGAGTGATGGTGGTTTTGGTGTTGTTTCAGGTGACGCCGCTGTGCGATCTTGGGATGGATGACAGCGTGTGTTCCGTTGGATGGGCACAGAGGGGAACTCACCTGGCGGTCGGAACGAATTTAGGGAAAGTGCAGGTGAGTCCTGTTGGACCGTTACTGTATCTTGGTTTTCTTGTTGCGAGATGTTGTTCAGCTGGTCTCTGGCCATATTAGCGCGAGGACGATTTTTCTTCCATTGGATTAATGACTTTTCACTGCATTGTTAGTTAAGTGGAATATATTCTTTATGAAATTCCAACTGTAGCAATTAGGCAAAAGTCAAGGGTTTGTTTCATGTTGAAGATTCTCTTCTTTCCTCGTTTATGTGAAGGGGCATTTTTTGTTCACTAATCAGCTATGCAATTCTTACAAAGGGAGCGAGGCAATGCATTTGAAGCTTTGTTTGATAGTCAATTATATAGTTCTCAAACACCTTGATGTAGAGTTCGTGAAGCCACCATTTCTCATAGTGAAGGGGTGACAGTCAACCTGCATACCTGCCTTTATTTACTTGCTTTCTACCTTCATGGAATTCCGGTGGTTGTGAGGCGAGTCTTTGTAAAGGAGCTGCTTCCTTTTTACTCCACTCTTCTTGGGGCTTTTCCCCTTTGACATTCTTTGGGGTATTCACTTTTCCACTTCAGTTTAATGGTGTACTGCACTTGCTATGTGTTGTGACTCATTTTATCCATGCACACTTCCTTTGATTGTTTTCTATGCACAGGATATCCTCGACTGAGATTGATGAGGGCAATCTTCGATTCTCCCATATAGAATCCCTATTTGCTTTCATAGATCTGGAGAGAGGTTGTTAGGAAGATTTGTGAAAAGGACTTTATCTAGGGTTCTTTCTTAATGGAAGCCAAGATCATCCTTGCCTTATCCCTTTCAAGGCGAATGTCCCAAACCCCCACTTCAGTACCTTTATATGGGTTGATGGGGTTGAGACTATTATATCTCTTGGTGGAAAACACCCAAAAGGTTGACCTATTGCAACATACCTTTATGCTGAAATTTACCAATTGTTGTCATTGCTGCTTACAAAACATCCTTTGGAAACTTTGTCTAAATACATCAGATGTAGATCACAGCATCTCATTGTGGATCATGCCAATCATTGTGATAGTGTCAAAGCCATACATTTGTGGTTTGCCCTCAATCTCGTGGAGATTCATAATCTGGGATTACCCTCCATCTTGTGGTTGAACCAGACACTTGATCTTGACACCTACTCATCGTGACAGTGTCAACACCATGGTTTCTTGTAAATGCAAGGAGGAGACGACATTAATTGTGACTTGTCCTGCTCTGGCTAAGTGTACAAGTGCTTGTTACCAAGCCCTTTTTGTTTGTGTTAGACATGCTGTTAATCTTGTTCCTCCTCAAGTCATATAAAACAATAACAATGATCCTCCAGTTTTTCAGGATGATTGCCACAAAACAATAGTACTACAATAGAGAGCAAGCAGAAGAATCCAATAAGGCTTTTTTAGGACATGAATACTATTTTAATTTGATTGGATTCATGAGGATTCACTTATGGATGTGATCTTTATCAAAAGAGCAAAATTAGCACATACAGGTATTCGTGCCTTACGAACACTTTATAAGATAAGAGCTGCTAATCTTGGGTGTCTACTTTTTCCTATTAACCTGTTAATCCCAAGTAGTCATCCTTTTACCTATAAAAAAAAAAGAAGAAAAGAAATATCATAATGTAGCTAATTGGCTTGTTTGAACCTGCAAATTTTGCTTTAATTGATCATTTAGATTCAATTGGGCTTAGCATTATACCTTTACAAAAATGAACTGACTTTATTGGCAAATGTAGATCTGGGATGCTTCTCATTGCCGGAAATTAAGGACCATGGAGGGTCATGGAATGCGAGTTGGTGCTCTGTCTTGGAGCTCATTGCTTTTATCTTCTGGGAGCAGAGACAAGTCAATCCTTCAACGTGATATTCGAGCACAAGAAGACTCTATCAGTAAATTAACAGGACATAAATCAGAGGTTAGATTTCTTGCTTAATTACCGTGTCTTGTTTTCTGTTGTTCTTTCTCAAATTTGATTCCTGTTGTAAACAAAGTGAATCGTTGCCGTTGGTGTGTATCACTTAAGAGCAAACAATGTATTTTATGTGGTTTTTTGAGGGATGATTTTTTTTTATATGTTGTTTGTTTTTGTAGGACTGCAACTTTATAACTGTCTATTACTTGTTTTCCTTCTCCCTAAAAAAGTGATTCTGTTCTTTTCTTAGGTCTGTGGTTTGAAATGGTCCTATGATAATCGTGAACTTGCTTCAGGAGGAAATGATAATAGAGTGAGTTCCTTTTCCTATCTATCAACTTCTTTACCTTTTTTCCTTTCCCTTATTTCGTTTTTATTGTGCAGAAAAGGAAAATATCTGAAGCCGATTCATAATATGGGAGAATTTATTTCCTTTTGCAGCTTTTCATTTGGAACCAACATTCAACACAGCCTGTACACAAATACTGTGAGCATACAGCTGCTGTAAAAGCTATCGCATGGTCTCCTCATTTGCATGGCCTTCTTGCCTCTGGTGGTGGTACAGAAGATAGGTGCATTCGGTTCTGGAATACAACTACAAATTCACATTTGAATTGCATTGATACGGGAAGCCAGGTACACAACTTCATCCAACTTATAATGCTTAATATGTCAAAAGCAATACTCTTATTCCTCTCAGGAAAGAAAAATTGAATAATCTTATTCTCAGGCAATCTGCATGCTACTATAGAAGGAAAGTGGACTCTTTATAAGAGTAATAAAATGTCCATCTGCCTTTAGAGGCTTTCTTAGATCTTGAAATGTTTTTTCAAGCTAATACAGTCGAGATATTCATGGTAGTGCTACCACTTGCCCCACAGAAGACAATAGGAGTTCTTCTCAATGTTTGGATTGCTTCATTTT
Organism: Thalassia testudinum; assembly: GCA_037157565.1. Classification (NCBI taxonomy): domain Eukaryota; kingdom Viridiplantae; phylum Streptophyta; class Magnoliopsida; order Alismatales; family Hydrocharitaceae; genus Thalassia; species Thalassia testudinum. The sequence continues at coordinate 23,453,222 of JAZHRO010000013.1, forward strand.
GAAATTGCTTTCCTTTTGTGTTTATCCTTTGGTGCACAGTGTAGCACATTCAGTCATGGTAATCCAATTGGAATTGCAGCATAGATGCTATTATACAAGAATGATCTTTGTTTTTCTTTTGTGGGTCTATCTTTTTCTGAAATTGGCTCAAAGGTGAAGATACTCTCTATAGGTGGGGGCATCCGGTGAGTTTCTTCCACTTTAAGCATGGGGAATATGGTACTAATTTTGTTACCAAAGCAATTTTGATGGAGAATTTGGATTCCCAAAGGTGAGAGAATATGTTTGAATTTAGGCAAGTTTCATGGATCGTATTCAAGATCTGGCAACAAATGCATGGGACTGGTTTGATAGATTCATCAGGTTAATCAAATTCTATGCTTTTCCCTGTTTTTCCAGCTGGAAAGGGTTGGACTCTCATAACTAGTGCTAGTGCATTGAAATGATAAATAGCCTGACCACATGAGGCAACTTATAGAACTTGAATGCGGCAAACAGATGCAATTGAGATTGCAGGCCCTTTAACGGCTTAGCCGTTCTCTCCTATTTTGTTCAAATGCATTAGCATTCTCGTTAGAGGAGATCTGTTTATAGTGTTTTCTGTTTACATCTTGGGAAGTTTCTGCTTATTAATAAACTTACTAGAGGTTGCATGTTCTTAACTTTATATGGATACCTGCAGTTCACATCATAGAAGCTAATTGTCAGCCTGCATGTCTTGTTACTGAAAATTTCTCTCCCATATTCAACTAAACTAAATGCTCAGTCTAGAAGAAGACAAGCACTCCATAAATCGTGCTGAGATTTCCTTCTCACCAGTATCAGTGCACGTATCTAGATATGGTGTACTCATTGATGATGATGCCTTCTGAAAATGTGCCAATGCCCTTGCGATTCATTTTCATCCACATTTGCTTATGCTAGTTTGTCAGTGGATTCTTTAAGTGTTGTGATTGTGCCTTGTTTGCATGAGCATTCTCCTTTTAAAATTTCGTTACTTTGAGCTTTTTTTGAAGCTAAAATTCATGTTTAGCCGTTACTTTTATATTTATAGATGTTTTAGCTTTGCTTGGATACTTTTTTCATTATACTTGGCTAGAAACGACAAATGGCTTTAGAAGTGAATGGTAAAAACATGAAGACTTGAGACATGTTGGGCAATTATCTACAAGGGGAACAATTTAGATCAGCGACCAGTAGGAATTCACTTTTATTTCAGAGATTGATCTCAAAAGACTAAAGAAATGGATCGGCTTGATTCTTTTGTCATGCTTTACGGAAATGAGGAAAACATACATGCAAGAAAGGTTACCATTGTTTTTTTGCCTTCAATTAGGCCACCATTACCTTTATGTAATTACTAGTGTTTTAGTCCGTGCCAGGTGTGATTCACACTCGCATTTATGTGATCAGATTCTTGTTAGAAATTAAATTGCCAATTATGTATGCTATTTTTCTATTTATTCTTCTGTCTAGGTTAGAATTCGAGGTCTTATACGCAATTGCTTCTCCTGTGATTAGGTATGCAATCTTATCTGGTCGAAGAATGTAAACGAGCTTGTTAGCACACATGGCTATTCTCAAAATCAAGTAATTGTCTGGAGATACCCATCCATGTCAAAGGTGGTTATTTCTACATGTTGCTCACCCTTGTTTGTGAATATATACTGTTTTTTCCTGAACACCATTATTTTTTTTTACAATGCAGCTTGCAACTCTTACAGGCCATACGATGAGGGTCTTGTATCTGGCTATATCTCCTGACGGACAGGTAGCGATGGTCACATTCTCTCAAATTGAATGATGTTCAATGTTTTGTAGCTACTCAGATGTTCTCAGCTACTTGTACTCTGTTTTCAGACAATCGTGACGGGCGCTGGCGACGAAACACTTCGTTTCTGGAATGTTTTCCCTTCCCAGAAATTCCAGGTGATTCTTCTTTTTTTGGGGTCTAAGTAAGGTCGGGCTAGACCATTCTGATTGGAGGGCAAGTTGTTTGCACGCATGGTAGTATGTAACCCGTAGATTTGGGTGAAACAGAGTTCGCACTAAGATGATTATATCTACTTCTTAAGCACTTCACAACTCCTTCAGATCCATTAATCACGCAGCACTTTCTAGGTTTGCTTCCTTCAGCGGCCCACTTCCATCTGGGACGTTCGTCCTTTGTTTCTAGGATTTCCATTTTGGTCGCGTAGGCTCACGGTTGCAAACACCATCAAATATCTGATCATGTGACATGATGGTTATTGCAGAATGCATACAGAGATATCGGTTCGTCGTCTCTTGGAAGAAGTCACATCCGATGACGATCCGGTAAGGATCTGCGGTACATAATTTTTGGAGCGAATGGAAAAAGCTATTTGCACGAGGCATCTCGGCCTCGCCATGTATTCCTCTTGCCTCATGGTCTAAAGGAAGTGGAGGGAAAAGGGAGAAACAGTCACATCTTGGTTGCTGGCTTATGGGCTTAGCTGCACCGTTTCCTTTGGTCGTGTCGCTAGAAGGTGTAATTATACGTTAAACTAGTCGGATTCGTTGGAGGCAACAATTCTTGATTCATCTTTTCTCTACGGCACTACGCTTTCATGGTTTTGTATAGCACGGGTGCGACAAAGCAGGCAAGAAGATCGTGTTGAGAGCACCACCCAACCTTTTGTATCATCATAGCATGTGAAGTTAAAAGAGAAAGGCTCTTCGAAGTGACTGGGGCATCCGCGAGGCTGTGATCTGTGTGGTTTGTTAGAGGTGCATTCAGTTTTTCTTTTTTGCACTTTAGAAAAGAAGAATAAATCGCTCGGTTGGATTCGCCAATGCGGATCCTGATGTTTGCATCTTTAATTGAATAGATGGGTTGAGATTGAATGGATGGGGTTTGCTTATTCTTAGGCGTGGGCGCCTGATGATGCCATGCTTGGTCTTCGTTTTATGATGTAATATTAACCCATTATGCGATGATTATTAACCCATTCGACTGGATTTATGATCATGCAATACTTGTTAAAATCCACTAATTTCCAACCAAGTGGATGGTAGAGTGGCTGAGACCTCGGCTATTATTCTATTGATTATCTCATGACTTGTGGGCATTAGATGCTTTTCATTCTGCCGGAGGCTCCCTTTGGCTGGTTATCCTTTGGGTGGAAGGGAAAAAAATTCCAAAGTCGAAAGTAATATAATTTATCTCATTTCATCCATATATTATATCAAATGTCATTACATATTAAATTATATTTATTTTAATATAATATATTTATCGGCATACATTTATTATATTATATTAATTTATTTACATTCATATTATAATATTAAAAAGTAATAGGTTAAGTTAGTGAAATAAGTAGAGAAATAAAAAAGAAGTGATAGGATAAGTGGTTTTTGATATTTAGGTGATTTAAATTTCTATTACTTTATTTTTTGTTGGGTGTTATTTACCTGTTAATCTCAGTCAATACTTTTGTCGAATTGTGCAAATGGATTCTCTCTCGATTCGATCTCGAGACATTTCGGTTTGAGTATTAATTAGAACATCCCACCCTCTCCTCGCAATCCATTTTACAGCCATCCACTCCTATAAAACCCCCCCGCCTCACAATGTACGCGCCCCCTGCTCGTCCCAGTATTGTGTTGGAGGACCACCCATTGCACGCCGTCGCCGCCACCACTGACCTCCTCGCCACCACACATCCCCACCCCAACCACCACCACCACTACGGGCATACGCCATGGAGTTTGTACATTTTTGTTATCAAAGATTAGAGTCAATTCGTCTGCGATTTGTTTAAACGTAAAATTTAAAATATTATTAATTTCGTTTCGATTTACTTAGGATTTGTTTCAACGTTTGTGGATCTTTTAAATTAGAATATTTTGTTATAAATTGTAAACACGGATTCGCAAGTGGGAATATAGACTCGTAAGTGGGAATATATACATGTGCACGTATATTTATTAAGTTTTTAATAAGTTGAACTTAAATGAATCTGCTTAGGATTCGTTTATTTAAATCAATTTAAAAGTAAGTTTAGATTTTATTTATTTATTTACGAGTTAAACCTAAATAAAAAATTTGATAAATTAAATTTAAACGAATATCAAATATAAAAAATCTTTCGCCAACCCTCTTTGAGGTTGTAAAGAACATTATCTATGTTAGAAGATAAAAGATCACTTCAGAGAATGCCCCATCTCCAACGTGAGTTCAAGACTCAATCCAATAGCTAATTATGAGCGATAGCCTGACCACCAAGCATTACGTACAACCCCCATCATATGCTCTAAGGCCTAATTATTTGGAAGGTTAACTTCTTTAAAAAAAAAAAGGTTGTTTCTTATTTACATCACTATTTAATCTTCTTTTATTTAACATCAATTTTTTCTTTTTAACATCGATTTACTTAGTACTAATTGTCACTGATATTAACTAAATCTATTTTAAAATAACATGCAATCCTCTCTCTTCCTCTGACATCGATCACCCATCTCCCTCTCTAACACCTTTACTAAATAAATATCATAAAGATTAATATTATAACCTAACATCAATCGCAATAAATACAAAATAAGGTTAACATCACTTTATAAATAAATATAATTAAAAATTAACATCAATTTTATTTTCTTTTAAAATCACTTTTGTAACCTCTCAATAAACTAATCTTAAGTGGTGTTAACTTCCTAATCGCGTCATCTCATATGTAGTTGATGTGATACGTCTCAATCCCTGAATGCTATTTAAACATATATTATTTAATTAAAAGCCTAAATTAAACGTCGATTAATTCATGAAATAGAGAAATAGTTTGACAGTTGTACGTTCCACGGCCGACAATTCAAAGAGTCAAAACCTCACCTCCTATGAAAAAGAAAAATGTTCTGCACGATCCCTTCTCAAGTACTGCATTTTCGAAGGTCATGATTCAGATATGCGTGTATCGATTTAGATTCCAAATTTTTAACATACGCTATGTTCCAGGGATTTAAATGCGTGTGTTATGTGTTGCGGTAACGAGAAGCAACACACGTCTAACTCATTTTTGTTTCACTCTTTTTTTTAGACTTATTTTTTTAATTTAATTTTTTACAGGTTCCCATGCATTTTAATTTCTTTTTTTTACTTATTTTCTCTTTAGTGGCTCAAAATTCTCTTGCAGGAATATGTTAGTGAAGTATTGAGATGGTGATGTGCTACTGATGTGTTAATTGTTGAGGTGAGGGTGAGGAGAAGTTGGTCGAGGAGGTGGACCGATGGTGATCAGTGGAGGAGGAAGTGGGAGTGATGAGTGTGTTTCATGTGTGCTAATCGATGCGTTGTGAGAGCATGTGCTAATGTGGAGATGTGCTGTGTGCTCCCACGTTGGTCTCTTTTATCACTCCATGAGAAAAGTAGAGTGTAAACATTGTCCTCTACTAACTATGTTGACATTCGAGCAAAGGCAACTGAAATGCAAGATGGTTTTACTTCAAAATTGCCAAGAGCCAAATGATCCGGATTCTATCTAAACTTCTAAACAGCTCAGACGCTTATCATTCCCAAGAAGGCGTCTAATAGCATCATTGGTTTCGCTATATATATCTCATGTAGGAGATGCATCCAAATGGAAAAGTGACAAATTATTTGTGTGCAATCCGTGATCGAAGCAAAGACAAAGGTTGCGGTCATGATATGTGTAGCAGAAAATACATGCGACAGCATTGTGGGGTCTCATAGGTAACGTTTGTTGCTCATCTACTTACATTTTTATAATTGTAAAAGAGCTCTCTTCGATCGTCAATCTAAAAGAAAATAGGCGTCTCTGTCCATGTCGAGACATTTGCGTTGTATTAATTGCGTTATGGTACCCGCTTGCTCCGTCCAAAGTGTTCAAGAATATATCGTATTCCCCACTTGGAAGAAGGCGTTACGTGAGAATTAATTTTAAATCCACGTACTTTATTCTCTTATTTGAGCAATTCGCTTAATTCCATTTATTTAATTAGGTGATAGACTAAATATGTTGCGACCGCCAGAAAGTGGGAGAAAATTTTCCACAAGGTAGGAGGGGCATTCTTACGAAGACAGATCTAACATCCATCATTTTTCCCCCTCTAACATCAGGAGCCTTTATATTGAAATTTCAACTCGTTAAAGAGGAGGTTCAAGGTTCAAACTCTACTGATGTGGGGGCAATAAAAAGTTATAATAATTGTCAATTGCAAAATCGCGTGGAAGGTTGGGTTAATCACACGGTCGCCGGGAACAGATGTCGAGGAACTGGATTGCAACCATGGTGAATTATCGAGAACGATAAGAGAATACTACGAAGTTCAAATAAAATCAATCTGTGTGGTCACAAGTGTCTCCAACCTGTTAGTTGGTGCTTTAAGTTCAGGTTTAAACCTTGCTAATGTAGTTTGTCTTTTGTCCCAAAAAAACCCAAAAAAACATAAAAGGGATTGACAACCAATTTTGCAAGATCCAACGTCCCTATCCTACAAAATTGAGGCTCCGCCCTTTAATAGACATGATCTCCCAAACTAGCGATCTGAGGCTTCAAACATTAGATGATCTCTATTTCTTCTTTCCTCAGGAATTTAAACCCTTGCTCTAATCGAAAGTTTCAGAGACGAACGTCCCTAACCGTAGGTGCCAAAGATGTCCCAAGTTGGGGGTCCTTCGAGCAAAGACTAATCCAATATACGAAACTCAAGAAGGCCTCTCTCACTCGTTTTGTTGGGGGTGGTGTCAAGGTGCAACAACTGCAAGGAACAAAGAAGGGGAACGAACTCTCCCGTGGGCGTCCGAATGGTTAACGTCTATGCTCTGAAATGGTAAACAACGTCCATTCAAGGTGTCAACGTGTACGGTGAGTTAACCTGAAGGTCATGTTACGGGGTTAGTTCAAACTCCCTAGATTTTTTACTGACTCCAACTGACATTCCTCGTCCTAAGTAAAAAAAAGAGAGCGGGGGAACGACCGACAACGTCACCACCCCTTTCCCTCCAACCGGTCTCTCCCAACCGAAGGTAAAGTGGGGGTGGTCCCCACCGGCCTCTACCGACGGATCCCGTGACGAATGGCCACCGTGCCCTTTGGTGTTCACACCCTCTCTCCTCACTAAACCACTACTAGATGGCAACTCCTTCTCGGCCTCTCGCAAGTCACCTACACGACCTTTCACATGAATGAAACCATACCACTTCGTCCACTTTAGTTACGGATAAGGATTTCGCTAGCACAACACACACACCCCTCCCCCCCCCCCCCCCCCCCCCCCCACACCATTTGCTAGAAGAGTTCACATTAACTTTCGTTTAATGTGTAGCTTCCGGAAGAAGGAAATTAATGCTATTTGAGGTTTGACGTTGATTGGAGTCCTCTCACGAAGTCCTATCGAGAATAAAGCAGTTGCATTATATAGAAAAAAGGTTGGTAATTCAGTTTTACTCGTGAGAGGAGTATACGTCTAAGCAAGAGATTTCCCTATGAAAACATCCATGAAGTATATATGAAAGAGATAAGAGTGGGGAGTACGAGTAGTTTTTTTTTCTTATTACACCTACAACATGAGCAATCATTGACCTTTTATGGAGACACTCTCTCCGATATTCTCGGTAAATTATTGACCGATATCTTCGAGGTTATCCTTCTATAACTGTTGTGCGATTTCGGGCACACAATCGACTTGTTACGTGGATTTTGCAACAACTAGATTTAACCATGTCTTTCATGTTCAGCAAGGGTAAGGGCGATGAGGTGTCACCCACCTTATTGTCTATCATCACTTGTCAAATTCTTTCAGTTTGACAACTCCACTAATATCTCGTCTGATCCTTTCATCAACCAATCGGAACCTAAAGCAGCTTCTATGAAGAAGGCATCTCAGGTTGTTTTGGCGGATGATCGTTTGCCCTCTTTTGCCAGGTGACTTTGTCGGGAAAAGGATCTGTCTGCCTCAAATGATCAATTGGTACGCATTATTTGCTCTAGGGCCCTAATTAGGTTCCTAGGTTTGTAATCTGTGGACCTCCGTGGGCCTTTTTTTGGTTGGGCTTAGAGGATAACTTTTCCTCCCTTATCAGTAACCCCCATCCTCTTAGTTATGTTATACTAACTAAGAGAATATAATAGGCATATTTTTATCCCTTGTGTTGTCTCCAGCAACTGGCCCCTAAGTACCTGTAAAGTCCCGTCCCACTTTTAGCCTTTTAAGACGTCTGGAGTGTCGGTCAGACTTCTGGACCCTTTCCTAGACGTCTGAAAATTAAAATTTTGTATGCATCCTGCGTTCTGCGTGCGGGTGGCGCACAGAACTCTCTTTCTCTCTCTTTCCTTCTTCCTTTCCCCCCTGCCGAACCCTAACCCCCTCAGCTCTATAAAAGCCACCCTCCCCCTCCTCTCCTCTCCACTCCACACACCACCATCTCCACCTTCAGAGCGCGGCGGAGCGGCGGGAGGAGGTGAGCGAGGGAGAGAACGTTAGAGCGAGGAGAGTGTGTGAGAAGGAGGAGGAGGTCGAGGTTGGAAGGAGGAGGGAGTCCAGGGTCGCCGCACAGCTGCTGCAGCACGTGCGGGAGGAGGAGGGAGTCCAGGGCGTCGTCCTTGACCACCTGCAGCAGCTGGAGCTGTGGCGGAGCGAGGAGTGTTGGGAGCGTGGTCTGGTATTGGAATTTTTTTAGTATCAGATGCCTGGAGTGCAGTCCAGACGACCGACTGGACATTTGGAGTCAAGACTAGACGACCGAAAGTACCTATATCGCGAAGGTACGTTCTCTCTACGACTACAGCCATGCAGGCCACACCGTAGAGAAGATTTGTGGGTCTAATTTTAGGTGGTTGCTCTGTCGCATGCAGGAGCAGCCTTGGGAAGGTACGCGGAACGCCTTTGCACGCACTTTCGGACATCTGGACAGCTCCCCAGATAACCAGAGGTGCTTCCAGACGACCGGAGGACTGGTCAGACGTCTGGAACTGCTTTCAGACTGTCGCAGGAGAGTCCTGGACGTCTGAGATCACCGTAGGGGCTTGAGGTGAGATTCTGTAACTTTTAAAACGTCTGGACTTGTTTCTAGACGTCTGATTTTGGTCAGTAGACACGTTTTTGACCCGTTTGGGATTTGATCGGGATCCGTTTTACGCAAACGATGTATCTGTGGTTTCCTTGCAAGTTTCTCTACGTATTAGAACCCTTTATACACTGTTCTGGATCTTCCTTTGTGATGTGTTTCTTGGTTTAGGGTTTCGACCTACTGCGTATTTGGGGCTCGCAGAGGCATTTGGGTCTGCGGTTCAAGCCCCCATTACTCCCGGATTGTCTGGTAGAGTGGTTCACCCCTATTAATCTTATTAAATAAGAATGTATCTGTGAATTTAGCCAACTGGAAACTTAGGATGTGGCATGAACTCTAGGACAGAGAAATGAATAAAACAAATTATCTTGCATGATTATATTTGTATACATGAATGAGTTAAACTGCTAGCAATTGCTTGTAATAAAGTATGAGTTGCATGTTAGAATATGAGCTGCTTGATAGAACTGAACAGTTACTTGTAAAATCATTAGCTGCATGTATTAAATTGTGGAAACACAAGATGCCTGTATGTAAATGAGAACTGAATGGTGAATGATGGAATCTAGATCGAAATAATGTGGTGAACATGAGCACGAACCCTACGGGGAGTTAGGAGTAGAGATCCTGAGGTTAGATGGAAAAATCTGGAATGTGGACGGGAAGTGTGTTGGCCCTTAAGTACGTGGTACCAAGGAGAGTGACTGTTCTCTTTTGTGTATAGTGGAGCTAGCCGCCCTTGGGTTGGGACCCAGGGTTAGGATTGGCCACTCTACACTGACTTCTGTTGGCTCTCGTGTACACGGTACCGAGGCGAGCTACTAGTGTAGGGAGGGAGCTAGCCACCCCACGGGGCTTGGGTTTCAACTAGCCATCCTACACCAACTTGTTAGGCCCTTTGGGCAAACCGAGGTAGTCAGACGAGGGTGAGTGGACTGTGGAGAGACGAGACCCCTGTTTCGAAGAGGGCTAGGCCCTATACTGTTCCGTGCTGTACTTTGGGTGTACCCACTAGCGGAAACGGCTGACCGCGTGTCAGTGTAGGGTAGCTACTCGTACGCTTATTACGCGTGCCGTAGTCACCGCTACGTCTTGACAGTGACCTCGGGGTGGTTGACTGGGTGTAGGACTACCACGGGAGACTCTCTTGGCCAAGAGAGACCACATGTAGCTTCTACTCTTCGGAAAAGACTGCAATCAAAATCGTTCCCACGATTAATATGTGAGATTAAGAAAAATATGAAAGTTGATGAAAAGGGGTGAAAAGAAAATTATACCTGTTACTTTTACTGCTTTAGATAGTATCATTACCACTCTGCTCAGCGTTTGCTGACCCCGTTCTTTTCATAACACTGTTCAGGTCCAGGAGTTGAGTAGCCCGAGCTTCCGGTTGCGAAGGGTGTTGGGTCCATCGAGCCCAACCGTAGTTTTCTGCACTCTTTGTTATACTCCCTTTTACTGTTGTAGTGAGTTTCGGACTTTTTAGCTAATGTTGTTGTTACTGTTGCTTTCATTCCGTTATTCCTATTGTGGTGGTGATATGTACTGGAATAGTAGTTTTTACTTTCTTTTACTACTTGTATGTTTTTACTGCTTACTTATATTGCATATGTAAATGTGGTTTATTTTCCTGCTATTTGGTTATTTCTTGTTGGACGACTGAGTCTTGGGATTAGTCGAGGTAAGCTGGTCTCGGGTCCTGTAGGGATTCGGGAACCGGGTCGTAACAGTACCTTTCAGGTGGGTGGTTGCTTAATTAGGGGATAAAAACACTAATAGGGTTTGGTCTTGCTATCAAAGGCGTATGCAAGCACATCTGTGATTTTCTGTTGGTGGTTTGTTTTTGCTTATCTAGGTTGTGAATTTCCCTTTATTGGGCAGCATTTTATTTCGACAAAGCTGGGCAAGTGGTGGCCAACCACTGCCTCTCGTACTTCCCACTCGTCGTGGTAGCATACAGATGATGTGGGCGTTATCCTTACAAGATCACTCCTCGAAGATATAAGGTGCCACATCGATCCCTCATTCATTGGAAGACCAATTGTCGTACATCAACAGTTAATGCCGACGTGACATGGTATTTTGGGGGCTATTTCATGCTGTTTCAGTTCTCCCTTTCACATGCTATAAATAGCGAGTTGGTGGGCAGTAAACACACTTTTACTGCATTTGAGAGTAACATGTTTGCTTGGTGTTGACAGCAGCCTTATTCTCTTTTGCTTTCAGCAAGGCTACTTGAGAAGAAGCTTTTAAAGATATGTCAGGCCTTGCGAGTAAAGGTAAGTTAACCTCTACCTCTTGTGGTCTATCGATGGACACTCTTACATTGTACACTTTTAGTTTGAATTTTCATAGTTAGTCCGATATTAGTCAGTTCCTAAAGTATCATGGCTTAAGTTACGTAAGTTTCAAGGTCTCAAGTAAAGATCTTCACCTCTGCTCTCTTAGGACTGCTAATTCTTTTATCATCTGTAAATATGCCATTGACCATGGATTAAAAGTACCTCTTAATCATTTTGTTGTGTCTTTCCTATCATACTACCATTTGGCTCCATCCCAACTAAGTTTGAATTGTTGGATGGTGTAATACTTTGCTTCCACTTGGGTGTATGTCCTCGCATGGGGTTCTTCCACTTGATTTTTAGGCTAATGCTTGTTAAAATCAGGAAGGGTAAACCTACGTTTAGGATGTACACCATTTATAGTCGATGCAATAGGTATTAGATAGTGGATCTGCCAGATAATTTGAAGGGGCAAAACTGCCATTTTTTCATGGTGCACAACAAAGATTCGCTAGTTGTGCCGAACTCCTAGCAACGGCCACCTCTCAAAGGATCTACCGTCTACTTGAGATGAGCTAGGCTCGTCTGCCTCGGCGAATGCGGAGAGGTTGCTTGACTTCAGGGAAATATATTGGGTATACCTTAGCAGAAAGGAGGTGTGGAAGGTGCTATCATGGGTGACAGACTCTTATCTAATGTCAAATAAGTGGGGGGTGGATGATAACTTTCCTTCCAACCTTCTAATTCTAACTTTTTTTTTTTTTGTCATAGCCTTCTGCACATTCTTGAAGATAGATTCCCCCAGGAGGAGGGGTGAAGGAAGCTCTTCTCATGCTGGTGGTTGCTTGAAAGGGAGAAGGGAAGAATATGCCTCTCAGGTGGAGTGCCAATAGGATAGGGGGAAGGAACAATGTGAGGGGCATTCCTCTCAGTATGAGAGGAGGATGGAGCCGCAAGAAGAGCATCCCTCTTGAGAGGAGAGCTAGGGGGACAAGAGGAAGGGTTCAATGGAGGAGTAGCCATCTCAATTATATGATCGATTTACGAACAAGATAAAGGTTGGTGCCACATGCCCTCCTTGCAGAACAATGGTGGTGTCCTCAGGCTCTTCTGGGGATGCGTTCAGGTGGAGCGTTACTTCGTCGGCGGAGGCATTATCATAGGTGGAGGGGTCAACCCTCTCTACCACTAAAGGCGCTACCTTGCTGCCAAAGTTGGTGCCAGAAGCCCCTTCAATTGAGCAAAGACACACTATTCGATAACAAGGAGTCCTTTCGACGCCTCCTACTCACATAAAGGGAAAACCTCGATGCAGCCGTTGGGCAATCGAAGTTCTACTAAGGATCACATCCCAATGGACCTGTTAAATCATGATAGGTTCAGTGTTACTGGGGTCGTCGTTGGCACTGTTGAAGGGTCTGTGATGGTGGAGGAGAAAGTGAAGGAAGAGCCTCTTTGTCGTAAGCCTCGTCAACTAGCCATTGTGCCAGTTGTGGATCTTGCAAGAGAACCCTATCTGCTTGCATAGGAGTTAGAGAGGGAGAGGAGGTAGGTGGAAAGGGAGTTTTTCCAGCCAACTTACCATGTCTAGGCCAACCTAGATGTTTTGAAGCCAAGAGGTTGAGAAGGTCGCTATGGCCATGTTCCAGTGAATCTCGAACCCTAGTCAACATAATGACTCCCTATTGGTCACCCTTATTGTAATGGCCCATCACACTTTTAACCTTTTAAGACGTCTGGAGTATCAGTCAGATGTCTGGATCCGTTCCCAGACATCTGAAAATGAAATTTTTGTACTGCACACTGCGCTCTGCGCGCGGACGATGCGCAGAACCCTCCTCTTCTCTCTCCCTTCCTTTTTCTTCCCCAAACCCTAAATCCCACGCTTTCTATATAAACCCCCCCTCCTATCTCCTCTCCACTCCACACACCAGCCACCACCACCTTCAATGCTGTGCGGGAGTGGCGAGAGGGGGCAAGCGAGGGAGAGCGAGAGGGAGGAAAGAGGAGAGCGTGGGAGGAGGAGGAGGCCAACGTCAGAGGAGCTTCGGTGGAAGCTCAGCGGAGCTCGCATGCCACCGCGGGCACGTGCAGGAGGAGGAGAGGGCTCGGGGAGGCGACCTCCCGACCCTCTGCAGCCACTGGAGCTGCTGCAGCGCGAGGTGGAGCGAGCGGAGAGAGCTGTGAGGAGTTCCTAATACTGGAAGTTTTCCAGTATTAGACGTCTGGAGTGGAGTCCAGACAATTGACAGGGTACTTGGATGTCTGGAGCTAAGGCCAGACATCTGAAAGCTCATTTATCGCAAGGTACGTATCTCCCTAAGCCATGCATATCGCAGCGCGGGGTATATGTCGGCTGATCACGCCTGTGATGTCATACGCAGGTGCAGCCTTGAGAAGGAGTGCAGAACACTTTCCCACGCGCTTTTGGACGTCTGATCACATCACCAGACGTCCGGAGGTGCATCCAGACGATCGGAAGCATTGTCCGACGTTTGGAACTGCTTTCAGATGATCGCAGAGAATGTTTGGACGTCTGAGGATACCGCAGGGACTTAAGGTAAAGATTTGACACCTTTTAAGACGTCTGGGATTATTCCCAGACGTTTGATTTTGAACAGTAGGCACGTTTTTGACCCGTTTGGGGTCCGTTTTACGCGAACGAAATACTTGTATTTTCCTCGCAAGTTCCTCTACGTATTAGAGTCCTTTGTACACTATTTTGAACTCTCCTTTTGTGATGTATTCCTTGGTCTAGGGTTTTAACCTGCTGCGTGTTTGGGCCTCGTAAAGATGCTTGGGTTTGCGGTTCGACCCCCATTACTCTTGTAGTGCTTGGTAGAGTGGTTTAATTTTGTAAATAATATTTAAATAAGAATATGCTTGTGGAAATAGCCGAGTGGAATCCTAAGATGTGGCATGAACCCTAGAATAGAGAAATGAATGAATCGTTTAGGCTGTATAATATACTTGTATGCATGATTAAGATAAACTGATAGCAATTACCTATATTATAATTGTGAGTTACCTGTTAGAATATGAGCTGCCTGTAATTAATGAACAATTACCTGCAAAATTACTAGTTGCATGTATCGAGTTATGGAAACACGAGTTGTCTATTTATGGATGAGAAATGAATTATGAAAGGTGAAATCTGGATCGGAATAAATGAGGTGAACATGAGCATGAACCTTACAGGGAATTAGGAGTAGAATTCCTATGGATAGACGAAAATCTGGATTGTAGACAGGAAGTGTGGTGACCCTTGAGTACGTGGTACCAAGGTGAGCAACTGTCCCCTTTTGTGTAGAGCGGAGCTAGCCTTCCTTGGGTTGAGACCCGGGGTTAGGATAAGCCACTCTACACTGACTCCTGTTGGCCTTCGTGTACGTGGTACCGAGGTGAGCTACTAGTGTAGGGAGGGAGCTAGCCACCCCACGGGGCCTGGGGTTCAGCTAGCCACCCTACATCAACTTAGGCCCTCTGGACAAGCTGGGGTAGTCAGACGAGGGTGTGCAGACTGTGGAGGGGCAAGACCCCTGTTTGGTTCTGAGGGGCGAGACCCCTGTTCTAAGAAGGCAAGGCCCTATACTGTTCCGTGTTGTACTTTGGGCATACCCGCTAGCGGAAATGACTGACCGCATGTCAGTGTGGGGTAGCTACCCGTGCGCTTATCACGCGTGCCGTAGTCACCGCTACGTCTTGACAGTGACCACGGGGTGGTTGACTGGGTGTAGGACTACCACGGGGGACTTTCCCGGCCAGGAGAGCACCACGTGTACCTTCTACTCTACGGAAGAGATTGCAATCAAGATTGTTCCCACGAGGAACACGCAAGATCGAGAATACCTGGATACTTGAGAGAATTGGGTGAAACGGAAATATATATATATATATATATATAATAGATAAATAGAAATGAGAATTAAACTTGTTGCTTTTACTATTTTTAGATAATATAGATATTACTCTACTCAACGTTCCCTGACTCTGTCTTTTCATAATACTGTTCAGGATCAGGATTTGAGCAACCCGAGCTTCCGGCTGCCGAGGGTGCTTTGCCCAGTCGAATCCAGCCGTAGTTCTTCAGCGTTTCCTTTCCTTTTCTCTACTGTTGTAGTAAGTAATGGACTTTGTTTATCCGCTCTCGATCGGGTTTTAAAGATAACACGTTGTAATATAGCCGACATAGCGTTCAAACAAATAGAGAATTTTATTACTCGAAAAACTAGAGTATCCGAGGTCGAACACAGGGAGCAATCTGAGTAGTTTTAAAAACCAAAGAATACAACTTTTAAATGAAAGATAATTGATTCACAGAGAGATTTAAAAAAAATAGTTGCTGAGAGAGAACAGAATTGGACGTCTGATTTCTTTATCAGACGTCTTAAATGTTGTGTAGTCTTCCTGTTTGGCCTTCTTTCTTGGTCTTTGCTTTCTCTGCAGTCTTCCTCCTTACTTCTCTCTTCTGCCTTCTTCTTCGTAGGTTCTTCTTCTTTTCTTCTGATCTACAGGGCTTCTTCTTCCTTGAACCTCTTTCTCTTCTTCTCTCTTTCCTGCGAAGGCTTCTTCTTCCTGCCTTAGCTTCTTTTCTCCTCTGTCCTCTTCTTTTTTTTCTGCAGTCCCTCTTTTCTTCCTTCTCTTCTCTGCGCAGCCTCTTCTTCTGCTTCTTCTCTTCTTTTTCTCCTTGCGGCTAAGTCTCTTTTCTTCGACGCCCGGCCTGCCTGCACAGGAGAGCAAAACCTACCCCTTTCCCTCTACCCGCGCGTCTCTCACTCTCTCTGAAATTCACTCAAGGCCGCTCTCCCAGAGCCACGGGTGGGTCGGATTTCGCACCCAGGACCAGGCACACCGGCAGGTGGGTGATGCACGAGGAGTGCTCAGGTTGGGTCGGGTCGGAGCCCACCAGATTCGCTAGGTGAAACCGCGGACGAGGCGAGTGTGGGATAAGGTGAGGGACCTCATCCCTGTGCGTTCGGAGGAAAAGAGCGTATAACACAAAAATAATTTATAGCATACCTGTGCTTCGCGTTTCGCCGATGTGGGACTATTAAGCCTGCCCCAATCTCGCGCGCGCCCGCAGAAGATTCTTCGTGCAATTGCCAAGGCTGCGGGCTTCGCAGTGCTACTTGCTGGACCAGATGGCTCCACACTACTCGCACGAGTCCGCTGCACCTGAAGCCTGGAGCTGCTTCAACCGTCAATGGCGGCAGGAGCTGAAACACTGTCCAACACAGAACAAGCCTCTCGGCTTAATCAGACCAACTGGGGACCTTCGCCGTGACATGGAGAAGGTGGTGCACGGTGCTGCAGGTCGTGGGACGACCTAGGCGTGCGTGCCTAGGTCGACCTGTGACCGGAGGTGTGGGTGAGTTCGGGGGGCTATTGTGGAGGTGTGGAGTGGCAGTGGAGGGGCAGAGATTGTTCCTTGTGGTGGGGCAGAGCTTATGAGACGGTTGGCGAGCCGTGTGGAGGGGCGGAATGGTGGGGGCGGCTCGCCGGAGGTCGGTCGGTGATGTGGAAGATGAGGGTGGTCAGGCAATGTTGGGGGGCAATTAAATGAAATAAAAGAGGGAAAAGAGAGAGGGGAAGATGGAGAAGGTATCTGGAGTGTTCTGGAAGGGAGGGAGGCAGGGGAGTGGATGGCGCGTAGTTGCCGTCGTCGAAGAAGAAGAACCCTGAGGGAGGGAGTGGCGACGAGGACGAGGTCAGGAGAACGCGCGCCTGGTACTGCGTGACGTGGGAGAAAGAGGCGAAGTTGACTCTGCTGCTGGTATGGCAGCAGAGCGACAAGGAGGGGAGGAGGTCGCTGGAGCTTGCGGGTTTCTGGGCCGGAGATGGAAGAGAGGAAAATTTGGGGGAATCTCCGCCAAATCAAGTCTGAAGATTTACGGTCGGGTCTGGGGATCCTTTTATAGGTGTGGGTCAAACTTTCTAGTGCGTGGAGGGCACGCAATCACCTCTGCCGGCTCGCCGGAGAAGGAAAGAATGTGGATACCCAAATCCCTTGTGCGTTCACACGAGAGATTGGGTTCACACCAGAGATCGTGATTGGCTTTAGATGGAAGGGAATTCCTCAGAGAATCTCCCTTCCATTTCTGGGGGGGTATCCCTGAGGAATCAGAGAGTAATCCCTCTCTAAACCTCGCAGGAGGTCGACTCTGCCCTAACAATGGCGGCAGGGCCTGATTGCAAAGGTGGCAAGGAAATTAGGGGACTCTCTGCAATGATTTTCAAAAGATAGGGGCCAAATTGTGATTTGGGTATACTAAATTACAAAGTAGGTCAAGATGACCTCCCCTTAGGTCCAAATTTTGCTAAAAACCTAATTTGGACCTAAGGAATCCAATGGTGAACTTTGATTTTAGGTTCGACCTCGTTTGACTGGACATTTTGCGTAAAAATCCAAATTATGTCAATTAATGAGCTAGGGCCCTATTCTAGGTCAGACTAGGTTCCAAAGGACAAATTAAGTGTTCTAAACCCTAGAAGATATTTTTCCATGATTTTTAGAGGGTTTAATTGATTTTTATTCTGACCGGAACCTTGTTAATTTAAGCGGATCTGTTTTAGGGTTACCAAATGTCATTTAATTCCTAAATTGCACATGAATCCATTTCTGATTGACTCAACCCACTTTTTATTTTATTTAGACCATTTGACCTATATTTTGCCTTTGAGAAATCCCATTTATGTACTGCAATGGTAAAATTACAGTTTTAACCTTTAATTCATGTTTTCTTCTCAGAGCACTTATTCCTTCATTTAGGCCTTCTTCTAGGTTATGTAGGAGCTTTTATCTTCTTTATTGGGTCAAAATGAGCTAGTTATGGCTCATGATGAGGCTCTCATCAGAATTTTAGTTACTATTCTGTTTCTATTGTTTACTTCCGCTTTCCATTGTTATTCTTGTTGTGGTGGTATGTACTGAAACAGCATATTTATTTTCCTTTACTGTCGTACGTTTTTTCTACTTAGTTATATTGCATATGTGAATGTGGTTTACTTTCCTGCTTTTGGTTATTTCTTGTTGGACGGCTGGGTTTTGGGATTAGTCGAGGCGAGCCGATCTCGGGTCCTGTAGAGATCCGGGAAACGGGTCGTAACACTTATGGTGGTCGAGCGACGTCAGACTTGCTTCCTTGTCAATGAAGGCAACACTGTCAACATCCTCTTCATGAAATCTATCACCGAGCTCAGGTTCGAGGAGCAAAACCTCAACCCATCCCACTTCCAAGTAGTAGGATTCGACAACTACAAAGTTATGCAAAAGGGAGAAATCAACCTCCCCATCACCCTTCGGGACGACAACCGCTACTTGAACTAAATAGCAACATTCACGGTAGCAAACTTATCTACCACGTTTGATAGAATCATCCAGTATCCATCCATGCATGCTTTCGTGGAGAAAGCATCCTCCTACTTCTAGATGATCATCTTCTGCTCCTCAACAGGCATTGACATAATCCATGGAGACTAATTTGCTGGTAGGGAGCTTTTCTGCTTGGAAATGGAGAGAACAATCCGATGGATCACCCTAAAGTCTTAAAAATTGGGTAAGAAGAGAGCAACAACTCCCGGACCCAACGATGAGAGCGGCTTAGTAGAGGACCTCACAAAAAGTGTCCAGCCAGGTTCCACCACCATGATGGTGCAATTTTACCCTGGTGACCAATCCATGTTTGTCCAAATAGGTGCGAACCTTGAAGAAGACCAAGTGGTGGACCTCTTCCACCTGCTATAGGGAGAATGACAATGTACTCTCATGGTCCACCAAGGATCTCCTAGGTGCCAACCCCCAAGTGATCAAGCATTGCATAAACATCACCCTCGACTCTTATCCCATCAAACAGGTGTGACGGCACAAGTTTGCAAAGCAATGGAAGGCAATGATTGAGGAGATAGAGAAGCTCCTTTACCCTGATTAGGTCTCCAATGTAGTAATGGTCAAGAAGGCAAACACAAAGTAGCAAATGTGCGTGGACTTCAACAACCTCAACATCACTTGTCCCAAGGTTGAGTTCCCCTTGCCAAAGATTGACATATTGGTGGGCTCCTATGTCGAAAAAATGCACATGCCCTTCCTAGACACCTATAATGGCTACCACCAAATATGTCTAGCTAAGGTAGATAGGCCACACACCACCTTTATAATCGATAGGGGACTTTTCCAGTAGTATGTCATTCCCTTTGGGCTAAAAAATGCTGGGGCTATGTTGGTCGACCACTGGTTCACATTAAAAAGGGGTTTCAAAATGTCGTTGTAGCATACGTCACAAATACAAACTGATGTCGTGTCAATTTTATTTATTTACTTAATTTTTACCGATTTATTCCAAGTCGTTCACTGGGAGGTAGTTATTGATATACATCACTCTCTAAGTCTAAAAAAATTCTTTTATTCCAAAAATGTTGATTTTATCTACAAAAATGAATGAAAGAATTAATGAGTAAAAGAATTTGGTTAATTATCTACAAAAGAATGAACTCAAACATATTACAATGCTTGGAAATATTTATACACAAATAAGCATCAAAAACTATGTACAACTACTCTATATTAGTTATTTGCAACTAATTTAGTTCATACCTAAGTATCGGTACAAAAATAGTTAATAATATTTACTATACTAAATCATTGTAGTATACTAACATCTATAGTAACATATATAATATATATAGTAACATATATAAGTGTTGATAAACCTTAGTAAACTATATACATAACATAAGGCAAAAAACTATTATCTATACTAACATATAATCCTATGTACAGTGACATATATAAACGTCAGTGTAGCCTTAGTAACATATTTACACTAACTAAGGCAAAAACTACTTATACTAACAAACATATATATATATACAGTGACAAATGCGTTCGTCACTAAAGCCCTTAATGTTATATATATACGTATAAGAGCTCCAACAAGCCTACTTTATATACACTTAATGTAAACATGATCATATCACATAAATCGCCTATTTTTACGTGTTCTTAGACATATAGTTGCATCATACAATGTAAATATTGTATAACATGCATCATCTTACATTTATGTTAGATTGTATAAAGTTTAGGTTGATTTTCTTTTTTTATGATCAGGATAGGGTGATATTTAATCGGGACCTCGAATTGAAGATCAACCGTACGGATCTGATCAGGGCGACGATTGGAGTTCAACGACTCCAAGATCGCTTCGATCAGACTTCTGTAGCATTAGATGCAATTTGAGAAAGATTTGATATCAAGGGACCAGCTGGTGTAAATCCATACTTCAGATGATAAATCTAACCATACGGATGAATTCGGATTGACGATCGCAGCCCAACGGAATGAAAATCGATCCAATCCGACATTCGTGGCACCATCTACAAAACATAGAAGATGGATGGCAAAAATGGAGCAATGTGGCACCATCTCAACTACCCACACCGGCCTTTGAACACCTGCCCTCTCTCTCACCTCAAGCACTCGCTAGATATGGGTCGTTGGATCTTGATCAAACTGCCACAGGCGCATGCACCATGGATGGAACCGCATCAAAGAGATGGACTTGGGACGTTGGTAGCGCGCTTTCACGCGCAACGAGCATTCGAGGCGTGCCTCACAGCCAAATCAAGCGTAGCTCATGTCCGGTCAATTGCGACTGTCGGATGAAGCACGAACAGCTCTGATGCAGGCAACGTGGCCACACGAGAATGCGAGGAGCGTGAATGCGCAATCGCACGTGCAAATGTTGAGTGTGTTGAAGAGGAGCAGGCGTGATGCGTTTTAAGCCGTCTGATCTTGTGATCGGACTGCAGAGAATGCTTGATCAAGATGAAGCATTAGGCATGTAGAAGAAGAGGCGAGCGTGCGCAGGTTCTTCAGTGACATGGGGTCTTTAGTGACCTTTATATTCGTCACTAAAGATTGCCTAATTTAATATTTTAAGATGAAATGACCTTTTTGCCCCTTCAAACCTCACCTATAAATAGCCCTACGACCCCCACATATCCTTCATCACTTCCTTCACCTCTCTCCCTCTCCAAAGCTCTAAAGAAGCTTGTCCCAAACCCAGGATGCTCCTCTAGAGTTAAAATCAAAATTTTGTCCACTTCTCACCCCGTTCGTGGAGCTCCCGTGGTTGTCTTCTCATCCCCGTTCCAAAAGTGGATCCCACGACGACGACATCCTGCCTCGCTCCTGGTTCTTCCCGCTTCATTCTCTGTCTTTCGTCTTTGCTCTACGTCTTCCGGAGGTTGCCCGTTTCGGCTCGTCCTCTAAGTAGTCATCAAGGAGGATAATTTCTCACCTCCCTTCTCTTTACTGCTTTCTAGTTGTAATATTTCTAGCTTTCTAGTTGTAAAAATAATATCTCTGTTATAAAAGTGTTTTGTTCTCTCTCTCTCTCTCTAATGTAGTATCAATTCATTGTGATCATTACACCTTCAAGCAAAATTTACACAAAAAATATAATTGTGGATTGCGAATCAACATAGCCTCCCTGTGTTCGACCGGGAATTCCTTTTAAGTTTTGGTAAATTTATTTGTTGACAGATTTTCTCGTAAATTGCACTACAACGACGGATTTTCCAAACTCAATCTTTTTGCGCAAATTCTCCAGCACAACAACACTATACCAGTATACTTATTTATTTACCTTATATTACATTATTTACATACATATACTTATTATACACTTTATATATATATATATATATATAAAGCACACACTGAACACACTACACAACTCACACTAAGGCACAAATACAACACATATGCTCAGGGGGAGTTCAACACTAAGCCAAATTTTTAGCCTCGCTCTCCTCTCTTCTTTAGCCGGTTCAGACCGATTTTTTAACCCAAAAATTGGTTTTGTTGGCGGGCAGTCTTTTCGAGGGATACACAGCACTTATTACTGGGTGAGACCATACTTCTACTAGGGCCACCCTAATTCATTATTAGGTGCATTATATCTAGTTCAATGCTCGTTATTGGGCCCACACAAGCCCACGCACAGTGCACAACCCCCGACCCATGTACTGCACCATAATCTTATGCCATATTAGATCGAGAGAGAGGGTAATGTGTATAGGTTTGTTTCATGCTTGGCGCATGTGACGACTGGTGAAGCCACAGTAGAAAAACTTAATATGGCGTTGCGCGAATTCCTACAACCATGATGTGGCACTATCCTTGTGCACCCTATTGGCACTGTAGCCATGCGATAGCTGTGCTGATGTGCTTACTTTGGTCCTCAATTTGAGGGCCATAATTTATTATAAATTAAAATTAAATTATGGGATTTCAAAGCCCTTGCATAGGGCTACATAATTATGTAGTTAGTTTAAAAAAATAAGTTAGTTTATTATATAATTAAATTAGATAAAATTTATAGTTATACAAGTTAAATTAGAGTTTAATTTGTTAATTACAGTATAAATTAGTTAATTAATTGTCAAATTGACTTAGTATAGTATTAATATACATGATAAATTATTTAATACAGATTTTTATTATATTTTTTAAGCTTTATTTTCATTTATATAGATTTAAATACATGTTTTAGTTAGTTAAATATATAAATAAGCTATAGATACTAAAATATAGTATAAATATGATATAAATAAGTTGAAAATACTTATGATAACATATTACAGGTATACATTATAAATTATCTCAGTATTAATTTAAATTACTAATTTATTTATTTTAACTTAGTAAATTACCTAGTTAACTTAATAAATTAATTATTTACTGTATATATATAATTAAATTACATTATAGGTATTATGTGGTCCATAATACATATATAAATAAGTATGTACAGTATGAGCTACAGATATGTACATTTTGCTAGGTTTGTATAATTACTTACTCATTTTACATTTGAGTTATATAAATTAATATAAAATAATACAATAAAGTTATATATGCATTAACTTATCCTAAATACTTAATTTACTACATAGAATACATATATAAGATATTTATATGCAATATATACATATTATACAATATTTACTTATAACTTAGATTTAAGTTATATATACAAGTATATAGATAGTATACATGGTATTTTTAGGAGTTTTTAGGGTTTTCTGATTTTTATGGGTTTTATATATTTAGTAGAGATAAGGGATGAGAGAGAAAGAAAGAGATGAGAGAGAAGATATGTTTTCGGTGTTTTGGAAGTTGATGTCTTTTATTAAGTTTTAATGTATACTGAACCATTGGCTGGTATATTCTACTAAGTCGGGGGTTCAGAATGCTTTTAAACTTGACATGCACCTAAAAATATATATAATCTCGACCAAGACAAGTTTATTTTATTTTTTTATATTTTTTTATAAATTTTATTTATTTATAAGTTAAACCAATTCTAGGCCTAAAAGTGTGTTTTAACAATAAACCTAAGGCACTAGAATGAATTTTAAGGGCTGGAAAGAGTGTTTAATCGTCTAAAATCATCTAGCAAGCATGTTATAATATTTATGAACATAAAAACATGATTTTCTCTTTTAATTCCACGGAAATCTCATTTTGGATAGATTTTGCACATGTAGATAGGTGACACAGAAATTTAAAATAAGATTACATACAATCCTAATTGAATTTTAATCAAATAATAGTACATGAATGCTTGTACAATATGTTCCTACAATGCATACAAAGTCAGCCTCAATAAACACTCAAAACATTCAGCTCCATTCCACTCAAATCAGACTCCAACAGAGGCTACAACTGCATTAAATAGTCGCTGATTGTTGCTAAAATTGCTTTGAAATGGAGCAGCAGCAGTTGCTACTATTCTCATTTGAAATTAGATCCAAGAACAAATGCTTAGACGTCTTAAAATTTGCTGTTATCTCAGTAACAATGGCTACTGCAGTTGTCTCTGAAAACCAGCCCATATCAGACCTAAGAAGGTCTGATCTAAGGCACTTGAAATCCACAAACACTTTTGGCAAATCAAATTTTCCCAAAACCATTTTAAAAATCATAAATGAAGATATGAAAATCCATTTATACTCAACAATTTATAAAACTCTGATTTGATTTTTACTTCACACTATAGACAATGTGAACATGAAAATCAAATCAAGACTTCAAATCTTTGTGAAAACAATTCCAAATCCTCATTAAGATCCTTTAGATTTCAATTTGATTTTCATTATTAGATTGAAATAAATTTTACATTGAAAAACAAATCTCGCCTAGATAGGGCTTTTAATATAAAATGTCATTGTGAATGGGTCACTTTGAGCTCCTAAACACTATAAGTCAGTGTTTATGATCTTGAGTGACCCTAGCAAGATCATTAGGTCTTTGCTTAGGCCTTGAATCAATTCATATGATTCTCATTAGCCCAAATTACTTAACAATCACCAAAAACTTTAGAATCTGACATCGAATAAAGCTGATAAGAGGCTCATCATGATCTCTAATTACTCCAAATTAACTAGTTTTCTTAGTTAATTAGCTAAGGTTATGAACATATAAGGGTTAATTATTAAATAAGGGATATTTGGTAAAGACCTTAAAATAAGCTAAAAATGATATTTTATCATTCAATTAACATTATTAACAATTTAATTAATAATTGGACTTGAAATCTTATTAATCATTTCCTTGATTAATAAGTTAAGTAATTTAAACATAATGTATACCTAAGTATATAATAACTTAAGTAATTTTACTTAACATAATAAATTAACCTAAAAAGGTCAAAAATGTAAATTCAAGGTGAAAACATAATAATTACCTTATTTACTAATATATATAAAAAGATGAAAAAGATTTAAGTTAAAATAAACCTTTAAAACCTGGGTTTACATTTAGTTCCTTAAAATTCATTGCAATCAGGTCCTTAATTTACATAAAGGTCCTTATGTTTCATTGCATTTTGGTCCCTATCCCTTTCTTCTTCTCTAGTCGAGTGAACGGCTGACGACGGAGAGTGTCTCCACCACGCAATCACCGCCCTGCCGACATCATCCTTCCTTTTCCAAGCTCCTGGAGCTTGCGCTCAGCACTCCATATTCATCCATCGGTCTGGATTAATTGGAAATCCTAATTTTTGGTGGGAGTTAACCTTACCGTCGTCGGAGACGAAGCCGGAGGTTAGGCTCCCCAAGCTTCTTCTCCGTCCAGACCTCGCCACTTTCTTCGTCACCAATCACTATAAATACCCCCTCTCCCCTCTGATTTCTCTCAAGTTGGCTCCCTTCTCTCTTGTAACACTGCAGCTGACTTCGATAGGTTATTCTCTCCGTAACTTCGGCGACCTTCCACACCACTCTCCGACTTCCTCCATCCATCTCGATTAGCTGAGGAGATCCACCGAGGTCAGCCACGTCTCTGGACATAGGCAACGACCAAGGAGATCCTCTACTCCGTCCAAATCCGCCTACCGGAGATCTTCTCCTGAAACCCTTTGATTTCGTCGTCCGCTATGAACCTTCGATGGAACCCTATTGACCCCTTCGTCTAGGTAATGGTAGATTAGGAGTAGGAGTAGGGTAGTTAAGTTTAGGTAGTTAGGTAGGTAGTTAGTTGTAATTTTAGATTTCAAATGTTCATCTTCTCCGACTCTGGCGAGCTCCTTGAGCTCGCCAGAGCCTTAATTTTGTCTTTTAAATTCGCTGATCACCTTCTTCTTTCATCCACGATCATTTCTATCGCACTTAACCTTTAATTTGATCAGTGTTTCACTTAAATCACCTTCACCTTCACAGCTTCTGTCGCTGCCCATGGCAACTGTAACTGAGCTTAGATTCACCTTCATAGGATCCTCCATCATCTATTCATCATTTAAGGATCCTAATTCACACTTTAATTTGTATAATTACCATCTATAACTTAAACGCCCAATTTATAATTAAGCTCCTGAGCTCGCTGTCAATGGCGGCTCAGGAGTAGTTAAAACCTTTAATTAATTCAAATATATACTATCGCAGGTATCTGTTGACTTGTTTCCTCCACTCAATTGAGTGGGAAAACAAGTCCCGAGCCTAATCCAACTCAGATTTTATGAAAAATGAATTTACTATTAAATCTTAATTCTAATGAGAAAATGAAGAATTAATTGAGTCCCTAGGGTTCCTTGTAACCTTAGGAACCTTATCAAATTAAAAATGGCATAAATTTTCATTCTATACACACTTTACACCTTTTTCTGGACTCATCAGAGCTCCGGCGAGTCAAAACAAGTTCTTCAGCTTGTAGAACAGAGTGAAGAGCTCTAGAACGATGAAATGATGATCACTGAGTAATTTGAAGAAGTTTAATTAAGATTTTTATATTTGGAGCTTGAGATAGGAGTTCATCTTCTCCAACTCCGGTGGAGTTGGAGAAGTTTGACAGTAGTTTGAAAGAGGCATTTGATGGATTTAAAAGCTTCAGTGCAATGCACTGAAGTTAATTATGCCTTCAAATCTCTGTAACAACCCTTGGTTTGCTCCAATGAACAAACACCTTTAGGAGCTCAGGCAACTAGCCTGGAACCCTAATTTTTAGGGTTAAATCATATGTTTAAAAGGTTGGATGAGTTCCTGGGGTTAAGAAGATTCTATTTTAGGTTTTAATTTTCTGTGAAGTGGTTTAAATCATAAAGTCAAATTTCTGAGCTTCACAATCAAACCTAGGAAGAAGAATTTGATTGTGAGCTCGAACTGAAGAATTGAGGAGTTAAAGTTGTTCCTGGGAATCTGTCGGAAAGTTTTAGAGTGATCAAAATGAGCTCAAATGAGTGATTTGGTTGGAATTTAATTACTGCCAGTTTGGGTTATTTTTGAATCCAAACTAACAACAGTAGCATTTTGTTGAGATTTAATCTTAAATCCATCCTAGACTAGTCAATTTTAACCCTTAGAATCTGTTTAAATCAGTTAGATCTGTTCTTCTATGTCTGTACACCTATTTTAAGTTTGAAATTCGTTCTTTGAAGCTTTCAGAGAAGCTTCAAGCTTCTCTGTTGTTCCTGAAGTTTTAAGAGCTTCAAAACCTTAACCTATAGTTGCGGAATAACCTGTAAAGCTTATTTAGAGCCTGAACTAAGAGAGGCAAGTCCATCTGTGGACTCTGTAAGCTTCAAACCATTTCCAGGCAGTTTTTACCCGTACGAACCCCCTAGATTCACTCTTCAAATTGAAGAGGAAAACATCCTCTTAACTTAAAATTGACCCTGCAACCTTATAGATCTACCTTGGAGCTTTCCATCAAGCTTTGAATCACTTGGAATGGAGCTCTGAGCTAGGAGAAATCGTCAATCGAAGTTTGCTCTGGAGGGTGGAAACATAGTCCCACATCGGTAAACCACGAGTGGGTGCATAGGAGCAAAAGGAATTTGTTGCATGGGCTATTTAGTCGTCAAGCGCTCGACGCGATCTGAATATCTGACCTTTACGAGCATCTGCATGTGTGTGCGGGCATGTGTGTGCTGCGAGTGTGTGCCCGAGTAGGCGTGTGCGAATGTGGTCCTGGGAGGGCGTGAGCTGGTTCGGCTTGAGAGGGTCGGTTGGCTCGAATCTGTGAATCGAAAATAATCCAAAATTGAACCTTAATGAAATCAGGCGAGGACCGAGTAGGGTCTGGTCCTACCCTGATCTCAGGGTGATGTGTATCCTCGAAAGGACCTTGCCGCAAATAAAAATAATTTTTGGTTAAAAGAAAAATTAACGCGGTTCAACTTAAGGTTCAGAGAAGCAGAGAAGCTGAAGGCCAAGTGATGAAATCACTATGTGTTAAAGAAAGAAAGCTAAGGAAGCTAAGGGAACCAAGGAGAAAAGGTTAAAGGAAAGAAAGAGAAGGAACAGGCACGAATACAAAGGAGAAAAGATTAAGGGAAAAGAAGAAGGCAGGAACAAAAGAAGAGAGGAAAGAAAAGAGTTCGAGAAAACAATAAAAGGAAAAGAGAGAAAGAAAGAAAGAGAGAGAGAGGCTGAAGAAAAGAAATTTAATTTCTTTAATTTTTTTGTAAGAATTTGTTTTAATTGTAATAAGGCATGTTCTAGTTAAACTCTTATTTGTCTTAAATCATTTGAAATAAATAGAGGATTTACATGTTTTAAATGTTAACAATGAGAATTCATATGGGATTTTGCTTGTTATTCCATTCTAATCAATTTTTAGCAAAATTCATGTTTCCATAATTAACTTAATTTACCTCCTATACTTATAAAGAAAAATAAAAGATAATTAGTGAATTTAAAATGAATTATACCTCCCAACGAATGACATGGACTCAACTAGTAAAAATTTCTAAAATGTTAGGTTAATTCGACCCTATACTGCACAACTGACACAACTTCGAATTAACTTAAGTAACTTTTCTCTACTCTTAATTAAGTAAAATTAACTTAATTAACTGAGTTGAGTAAGAAACGTATCAACGGTGAATATGATCTCTAAAAACTTGATCAAATAAGTTTAAACTAGCTGCAATGCTCAAACTCATAAAAACCAATCTAATCGATTAAATCCAAATATATTGCAATTAGCTTAAAACTCATTCAACCAACTATCAAAAACCATCTCAATAAAATCAGTCAATTTTGCTTGATTCAAATCAAGGGGAGGGCATCAGTGGGAATGTGGGCTGAATGGAATGCCCTCAATTTGATGTTTGAGTGATTCAATAGATCTGAAAGCTAATGAGCTTCAGATCGTTGAGTGCTTTAGTGACTGGGTGATTGGTGACGAAATCGTGCATCAAGTGAGTGAACATGTACTGTGGGGTGAAGAGGGAGAAGAATGGACATGTGGATGGTAGTGAGTTCATCTCCTCTGATCGGAATTGATCAGAGTAGGTGAGGGAGAATTACCCTAATCTACTCCTATCTAACTATCGAATCCGTCAATCAGTAGACTAACTAATTCTATGAACTAATGCACTAATTCTACTCTACTGAATCGAAAATACACTAACAACTATTCTAATTTACTCTAAAAAGCAGGGAAATCCTAATCTAAAGGAGGAATTGGATGCCTGGGCTGTAGCTGGTCACTGCAGCGATGAAAGGAGATGGGGAGGACTCCAGCGAGGAATGTGATCCCTGGATCCACAGCATGTTGCTGTGGCGACGAAATTGAGGAGGGAGGGCCATACCCCTGTCACAGGTGCAGTTACTGAAGGAGGAAGGAGAACTGGAGGGTGGATGAAAGGAATCACTCAAGGGGAGGGAGCTGGTTAGCGTGCGCGCAACTCAGGGAAGCTCCTTAAGTAGGTAGGGCATTGGATCAAGGCACCATAGTGGTGCGATTAGGCACCTAGGTCTTGGGTGATGGAGATGGGATAGCAAGCAAGCGCGAGGTCCAAATCAAAATGTTGCCGTTGGTTGGGATCTGGGCAAGGGGGTGACCTCACGCGCTGAAGCACGGGAAGCTTCGAATGAATTTGGGCCACAAGATCGTGGGAGCAAAGGATGGATGGCTGCAATAGGGCAAGTTCTTCATGGCTATAATGTCTCGTGGCAACAGGCCCTTTGGTATTTTTGTGAGAAGGCCCTTATGGGTGAAGGGGTAAAACAATTGCTCAGAAGCCCAAAAGTGGCGAGAAAGGGTATCAGAGCCATCCCTAAGATTTTCAAATAGGTCCCTGCAACTTTCAAAATGGTCCCTATAAGGTTTTTAAATGAATAAAATGTTTATGACTTAAGGACCTAAGTGAGAAATCATAAATGCGAGGTCCTAATAATGTCTAAATGCAACCAGATTTTTATTTAAGCTTAACTGAACATTAAGGAAGTTAATTATGCTTTTTATTTGAAGTTTTGAACTCAAATGTTTGTTTAATTTGCAAATGGATCATCAATTCATATTAATGAATAGAATATCTCATTTAATGACTTAATTTTGCATTTTTAACACAGATTTGATGTTTTAGGTCTTTTTCTCTATTTCCCACACTTAACCCATTTCGTGAGTTAATTCAATAGTGTTTAACCTAGTTTCTAGCCTAACTTGGGCATTTTAATTATGATGAGCCATATCTCATCAGGCTACCTGCTAATGCCTTTTAACTTTGTCTTTGCAAAGTTAATCGGAAAATCCCTTGAAGTGTACATTGATGATATGCTTGTTATTGGCCTAAACTTCTCCCAGCACCTGGCCAACCTAGTGAAAGTATTCTTGACCTTAAGGTGTTTATGCCTAAAGTTGAACTCGGAAAAGTGCTACTTCGGCATCTCCTTTGGCAAATTCTTGGGCTTCCTTATATCAAGTAGAGAAATAGAGGCCAACACCTACAAAATTCAAGCAATTACGAATCTCCAGATGACTAGAAGATTGTACACAATGTAGTCGCTAGTTGGGTGCATAGTATCACCGAGCCAGTTCCTATTGAAGGTCTTCGACAGATGCCTCCTATTCTTCGAATGCTTGAAGATAGGGAACGGCTACTCAGTTGGACACTAGATGCCTTAGTACTACAAATCACTTAACTAGATCAAGGAGCACCTCCAATCGCCACCTGTCCTGGCAGTCCCTACCCAACGAGAGCCCCTCTTCCTCTACCTCGCTGCCTCCGACTCAATCGTAAGCATGGCCTTGGTAAAGGATGGAGGAATACAAAAGGAGACGTACTTTGTGAGTATGACCTACCAAGGAGAGGAGGCCAAGTGCCCCCCCATTGAGAAGCTAGGCCTCGCCATTAACAACATCGCTAGAAAGCTACAATCACATTTCCAAGCATACACAATCATCATTCTAAGAAGCCAACCCTTACGATAGATGTACTATTGGCCATCTGGCTCTCCCCTCCAGACAAGATGGGTGCTCGATTTGGCAAAGTACGTCATCAAATATCAATCCCTCTTGGTAGTGAAGGGACAAGTTCTCACCAATTTTGTGGTGGAACTCATACCCACCTTGGCCCTAGCCAATGGAACCTAGCAGCTGCACATAGATGGCGCATCCAACAAGAGTAGCACTATCGCGAGGATCATGCTCGTATCTTTGAATGGATTCATTGAAAAATACGACATCCACGTCATGTTCAAAGCAACAAACAACATAGTAGGTACGAGGCCTTTTTAGTTGGACTTTGCCTAGCCAAGATGATGAAAGCAATTGGAGGCGAATTCCAAACCAAAGACCAAGCCATGGCCTTCTACGTAGAAGAAGCCTGACAAGCCTTGGCAGGCTTCCACTTGGTGCACATCAACCAAGCACCCCATGTGGACAATCCCCTAGCGGATGCCTTAGTAAAGCTCGTATCCATTGTCCAACTACAAGAGGATGACAACATCAACTTGGAAGAGCTAACAAGCCCTTTCATTGGCCTAAGCCCAACCATGGAAACCAACTAGGATAAGACTACATGGATGGACCCTATACTCAAGTACTGGAAAGATGGAACTACCCCAGCTAGAGTAACCAACCAAAAGGCATTTCGCCTTAAAGCCGTGCCTTCTTGATGCCATTCTCTATAAGAAGGGGCATTCAGCCCCTTGCTTCGATTCTTGAGGCTTGTTGTAACAACCCGATTTCCCGAATCCCTACGAGACACGATAATCGGACCGACCCGACTGATCCCAAGACCCAGTCATCCAACGAGAAAGTAACCAAAAGAGCAGTAAAATAAACCACATTCACCATGTGTATAACTAGTAATAACAAAATACAGCAGGAAAGAAAGGAAATACTACAGTATACACCACCACAACAGAAGAGAAATAAACATGTACATAACATGAAGCTTACAATGAAGAGAGTACAGGGAGTAACAAAAAACTACTCACTACAGCAGAAAGAAAAGTACAGAAGGTACTACAGGTAACACTACTGGGCTCTACTAGGCCTAGCGCCCTCTGCAGCCGCTGACTCTGGCTGCTCGACACCTGATCCTGAAAAGGTAACAAGGGTGACACGTTAGCGAAACACTAAATAGAGTGGCAACTAAAAACTAATAGAAGCAGTAGAGTGTACAGTAGCTGTTATATTTTTAATCTCTTTCTTCATTTTTCCATTTATTTATTATTGAATTAGTTGTCAGATCTTTCTCTTGATCTTGAATGTTCCTCGTGGGAACGATCTTGATTGCAGTCTTTTCCGAAGAGTAGAAGTCACACGTGGTGCTCTCCTGGCCGGGAGAGTCCCCTGTGGTGGTCCTACCCTCAGTCAACCACCCCAAGGTCGCTGACAGACGTAACGGTGACTACGGCACGCGTAATAAACGCATGGGTAGCTGCCCCGCACTGACACATGGTCAGTCGTTTCCGTTAACGGGTGCGCCCAAAGCACAGAACGGAACCAGTATAGGGCAGAGCCCTCTCAGTAACGGGGGTCCAACCCCTCCACAGTAACCAAACAGGGCTCTTGCCCCTCCACAGTCCGCGCACCCTCACCTGACTACCCTGGTTTGGCCAGTGGGCCTAACAAGTCGGTGTAGGAGGGCTAGCAGAACCCCGGGACCCGTGGGGTAGCTAGTGCTCTCCCTACACTAGTAGCTCTCCTCGGTACTGTGTACACGAGGGCCAAAAGTCGGTACAAAGTGGCCAGACCTAACCCCGGGTCCCTGGGGCTGCTAGCTCCACTCTGCACTAAACAGGGGGACAGTTGCTCTCCTTGGTACTCCGTATTCAAGGGCTAGCTCACTTCCCCAATTCTATTCCATTCCCTTTTCAGGAGTTCTACTCTTAATTCCCCGTGGGGTTCATGCTCTTTTAACTCAGCCAATTTAGGTTTCACCGTTCCAACTTTATATTCATATAACCCATGTTCTCAACCGTATTTATTCATTCATAATAGGCAACTGTTAACCAATTTACAGGCAGTTATCATTTCCTTTCCACTTTTCCAAGACTGCAATGTTTATATATTCAACTAGTTTTCCAGTCCTAGGATTCATGCCGTACCCTAGGATCTAGCATTCAATCTAGTTTTCCAGTCCTAGGATTCATACAATACCCTAGGACCTATCATTCAATCTAATTTCTCAGTCCTAGGGTTCATGCAATGCCCTAGATTTTATTAATTGTTTCATAATTGTACAATTTTTGTTAAATAAATTAAAGGGCCACTCTACCTGCGAAATTAGGAGTACTGGGGGCGTGGTGGGCAATCCCGCGCGCCTCCGCAACCCCCAGAGCCGCAACGGAATGGGGTCCTAACACAAGGATCACCGTAAGGAGTTTCTTAGAACAGTATACAATTACTGTAAATAGGTAGAGGAAATAAATCTGGAAAGAACGCAACTTGAAACACGGAAAACGGACTCCGAACGGACCCTAAACAGGTCAAAAATAACGAATCTGCCCAGAATCAGACGTCTGGAACTTCTTCCAGACGTCTTAAAAGGTTGATCAGGTCATACCTTAGTCTGTGCAGTCCTTCAGATGTCCAGAAGCCCGCTGGATCATCTAGTCCTAGTTTCCAGACGTCCGATTGTCACCCTGGACATCTAGAGGTCCTCTCCGTCGTCTGGTACTGTGGCCAGACGTCTTATCCGTGTGGGATGGCGAGCCCTCGCACCCTCCCGAATAGAACCTGCACACACACACACCCGCTCTCATCACGAAGAGGCGCAGACGAACGCGACGGACGGCTGCATGGCCGTACACGCGTAAAAAGGAGAATATAGGAAAATATTGTATCTGTCAGACGTCTGGACCTTCCTCCAGATGTCTTCTTCGTCGTCTGGATGTAGGTCTAGACGTTTGATTCTGGAAAATTTTCCCAGAATCAGGACCCTTTTCGCTCTCTGCCCGCGACGCACGGTCGTGCCGCGCCGCGTCCGCCTGCCGCCCGAGCTGCAGCAGCTCCTCCGCGACACTCCACGCTCTCTGCTCTCCCGCCGGCAGGCTCTAGCTACCCCAGCAAGCTCGCCCCCTCGCGGTCGGGCTTTCTCTTCCTCTCGCAACAACTCCTCCTTCCCGTACGCTCGCTGCAGCTGCTGCTGCCGCACTTGCTCGCTCGCTCGCAGGGAGAAGGAGAAGATGAAGATGGTGGAGTGAGGGTGACGGAGAGGGGAGCGCTATTTAAAGGCAGCGCGGGGAGAGAGAGAAAAGAAGCGACGTTGTCTGCAGGGAGGGAGAAAAAGGAGAAGACAAAGGCAGCGGGTTCAGTCTGCGCGCGTAGGCGCTCAGACGTGAACCCGTACGCCGAAAAAATTTAATACCAGACGTCTGGAAAGGGTTGCAGACGTCTGAGACACTTCCCAGATGTATTAACTACGTTTGATGCCCATGTTCGTAACACCTGTGGACACCCAATAGGCACTCCTAGATGCCCACACGAGTGTTTGAAGCAACCGCAAGGGACCAAAGGCCCTGGTAACTTGAATCCTCCACTACGGCTACTTCTAACCCCATATCACTCAAGATGCCAAGGAATATACACGAAGATACTACAAGTGACAGATTTTCTAGCATCCCTTATGCTCACCTGAAGACATGACACTCGTAATGACTACCATGTTGTTTGCACAATGGGGAATGGACTCTATCGAACCCTTCTCTATAGCATCCACCTAGAAGTTTGTGATAGTAGTAGTTGACTACTTTTCCAAATGGGTTGAGGCAGAGGTCATGGCCAACCCCAATGCTGAATGAGTTGTACGGTTTGTCTGCAAAAGCATCATACACTACTATGGCATCCCCTACATGATTATGGGTGACAACAACACCCGGTTCAAGTTAAAATGTTTCGAGGAGTTTTGTATAAATTGGGCATTCGGCTAAATTTCATCATCGGCCTCAAGAGGAAGATAGATGATGCCAAGGGCTAGTAGGTGGAGGAGTTGCCTTATGTGGTACGATGACATTGGACAAGGTAGAAAACTTGTTAATATCCTTGTTTTGATATAACAAAATTATGTTTTTATTGAGGACCAACCATTACAGGTTAATTCAAATTAAAGCATGATGTGTCCTCATCAAGATTATTCAAACACTTCATGTGAAGAAGACTTGAAGAATGTCTTTATCTTTATTAAGTCTAAAACTATGTAAGGAACCTCAATAGGATAACAAACACAAGTTTTCAATTTTTGCAAAAATCATTCTCTTTTGAACCCTAGTCAATTCTCCTGTTGATCGACCAATATCAATTTTTTGATTGACCAAACCTTGATCGACCAACTCCTTATTTCAATCGATCAAAGACCTCTAACAGTCATGTTGCATTTTAATCAATCAACCCATTTTATTTAAAGGATCAAAATATTCCAATGGTTAAATTTCTTTGAAATTATTAAGTCAATCAATATCCCCATTTAATTGATCAACATTGAACCGATCGATACTTTTATTTAATCGACTAAAAGCATTTTTGATCAACCAAACTTTTATTTTGATCGATCAAAGTCGTATTTTCAATATTTCTAAAACAAGTTGAAAAGCACCTATAAATAGGATCTTCAATCCTACTCTTCAAAAAATACACCTCAAGAGCTTTCAAAGAACAAAACACGCGTATTCTCTAGTGCTTTCACGCCTTGCGCCTACAACTATTACGATTCAAAACACGTTTCCTTACGATTCAAGAAAGCTCGATTTGTTCTAATCTTGTTGAGGTTCCATAGGAATTATTTCTATATTCTATTTTTTCTGTTGTTCCTGATCTGGGAATCCAAGTTGTCTTGGAAGTCCTGTTATTCTTCGCTTGATTAGGTGTAAAATAAGATGTTTGCAAGAGGTTGTGCCACTTTTGTTCAAGTAGTACATTAGTGGATTTGATTAGCGTCGATTAGTCGAGAAAACCCTAAGTTGGGAGGCTTAGGTAGTGGTTTTTACCCAGAAGGATTTCCACTTTAAATCAGGTGTTATTTTTTGTCTGTGCTTATTTAATTTTTTATCTATGGTAAATGATCTTTTAAATTCTCATAGAAATAGATATTACACTATTCACCCCCTCTAGTGTATACTTGATCCCTTAGGCTCCAGACGCACTCACAAAACTGTCACTGAAGAAACCCCCTTCATGATGGTCTTTGAAGCAAGGGCTTGAATCTCGTTCTAAGTAGACCACCAATCCAACCATGTCCAATTCTATGACCTTGTAAGGAATTAGGAGAAGATGTAAACCCACCTCGATTTGTTAAAAGCCATCAAATAAGAAGTAGAGGACAAGCAACGCAACAAAAAAGCTATCATTAAGTATTATAATGTGCATACATCTAAATAGCCAAAAATGTCTATTAATACATGTTCTTAATGTCATATTAACATCATATATTGTAAATATTGCATAACACGCATAATCATGCATTTAGGTCAAGTCATATAAATTATATAGTAATTATCTTCTTTTATGGCAAGGGACAGAGCAGGTTGTTAATCGGGGCATCGGATCGAAGATCCAACTGTACGGATCTGATCAGGGCAACGATTGGAGTTCAACGACTCCAAGATCACCCTGATCGGACATCTGTAACACCAGATAGAGATCGAGGAATCCTAAAGATTAAGGGCCAAGATGGTGCCAATCCACACTTCAGACGACAAATCCAACTGCATGGATGGGTTCGGATCGATGATCGCAACCTAACGGCGCAAAAATCGGTCCAATCCGATACCCGTGGCACCATCTACAACACACATGTTGTAAACACATTTACACTACTTAAGATGTCTTTTTATGCATGTTCTTAAGCATAGGATTGCATTTCATGATATAAATATTGCATTACATGCATCATCTTGCATTTAGAATAGTTTGAATAAAATGGAGGTTAATTGTCTCCTTTTATGTGCTTGGATAGGGAAAATATTTTATCAGGGCCTCAGATCAACGATCCAACTGTATGGATGTGATCAGGGCGACGATTGGAGTTCAACGACTCCAAGATCGCCCTAATCAGGCATCCGTAGCATCAGATAGTGACCAGGGAACCCTAAAAGATCAAGGGACAGGATGGTGTAAATCCGCACTTCAGATGATAAATCCGACTGCACGGATGAATTCGGATCGACGATCGCAGCCCAACGACACAAAAATCAAGTCAATCCGACATCCGTGGCACCATCTACAACTTCCAGAAGATGGATGACCAAGATAGCGCCACGTGGCGCCATCTCAGCAGCCCAAACGGTCGCCTGCGTCTTGTGAAAGCCCCGCGCCCAATCGCTCTCCGCCGTTGGATCTTAATCCAACGGCTGTGGGCGCTCGCATTTAAAAACGCCCGCTCGACCATCTGCGCCCCATAGCGCAGCGGTCGAGCGCGCTATTGCGAGCGCGGGGCGCGGGTTCGAGCCATGGAGAGGAGCGGCGGGCGCGAGCAATTGGAGCGTCGGATGGAGATCGGACGGCCGCGCGCACCCGATAGCGCCGACGCGCGATTGGATGCGCGATCGAATGCGCAATCAGACGCACGGGGGGCGCGCAGTGCGCGGGCGTGGACGCATCTTAAGCCGTCCGATCTCGCGATCGGACGGCTGAGACTTCGCAGACGTGTGTAGGCGTTACGCGCGCGGGCAGCTGAGCGGGCGCGCATGGGTGCGGAGGCTACGCCCACGTTGGGGGCTTTAGTGACGGTTTTATCCGTCACTAAAGAGCCCTTATTTATTGTTTTGAAGTTGTAATGTCCATTTTGCCCCCACTCCTTGCAACTATAAAAGGAGACCCCCTCCATACGAAATTCTCATCCCTTCTTTCTCCTCTCTACCCCTCCAAAGCTCAAGAGAAGCTTGTCTCACACCCGGGATGCTTCTCGCGAGATAAAGTCCAATTTTCGTTCCCCTTCGGAAGTGGATCCCGCGACGACGACGGCGTGCTGCTTCGTTCCCGATCTTCTGCTTCGTCGTCCTTCGTCCCGCTTCGTTCTCCTTCGTCTAGGCGTCGTCCCGTCCGGCTCATCCTCCAAGCAACCGTCGAGGAGGATTTCTCTCTCCCTATTCTTTTTGCCGCTTTCTAGTATAGATTTACTGCTTTCTAGATTAATCTACTCGTCCTCCAAGCAACCGTCGAGGAGGACATTTCTCCCTCCATTCTTTTAATGCTTTCTAGAGTAAATTTATCGCTTTCTAGAGTAATTGTTTTATGCTTTCTAGTTGTAATGAACAATCTCTTCAATGCAAAAATTCATTGTTTATTCTACATCTCATTTTGATTTCTCTGTGCAATATTCTCTTTCTCTCTTACTCTCTCTCTCTCTTCTATTTATTGTAAATAATTAGACAGTTCTAAATTGAATTATTCTGTAACAAATAAAAAGAAACGCGTAGTTTTTAAATCAAACGACCACCTCCCTGTGTTCGACCCGAAATTTTAATTTCGGTATAAATTTTATTTGTTGAACACGAATTCTTCGCTTTCGAACTACAATGACAGGTTTTCCAAAACCAATCTAGTAAGCGTAGCGATTCGCGAAAAATACCGTTCAACATTTTGGCGCCGTTGCCGGGGAGGCAACGATCTTTGATTTCTCTTCGCGTTTTGTAACTTACAAATCATTTACCTTACTTTTCTCCTTTCTTATTGTAATTGCAGGTACTCTTTCGAGACAGGCAAAAGCGGTAGATTGGAGTAAAGTGCTGTAGAAGGTTTTGTGAGTTACCCCCCACCTCCCACCCATTAGATTTCATTTCATCACATAATAACTCAAACATCAATCAACCTAGGTGTTTTTATAAACTCTAAGGTTAGATTGTTTGTTGTTTTACACCCATACTCACCCCAACCCCCACATTAAAAAAAAAAAAAAAATCTCACAGAGGTATACAACCTCATCTGATTTTCAAACTCAACCGGTAAACCAATCTTAGGAGCCGGTACACACATCCAAACACATAATTGAGTAGAAATCAGATTAGGTAACCATTTGTGTGCCTAATTAAGGGGTGCAACAGGTCAATTGCTTGAGTTGATTGGGCCGCACCACTTCAAATAAAATCAACTCATCAAGTAGCTGCCAATTAGGTTCAACTCTTAGGGATTTACCAGGCACTCCACATTCTTTTTAAACTTTAAAGGAAAACATCTTCACCTGTGCTTGCAAAACCTGGTGTGCTAATGAAACTTGATTGAAAACACCTAAAGTTGAATCCTAAAAGCTACTAAGCAAGATTTGAACCTTAAAATTCACCACATCAAAAATAATCTTGCTTGAAAACCACTGGTTGTGCACTCACACACGAATCAATCAATCATTAAGGGCACAACCCATTTAAAGGGCCCATCACATTCCAAAGCACATTCAAACCTAGCTCTAAATAAAACAGAGTAGATGTTGGCCTTAAGGATTGGACTCGCTCTTCAGAACCCAGAACGAGATTATTTTCGATTAGTCTGTTTCTACTGTTCAATCTGATGTCTAGCTAGGGGAGCAGTGTCAAACGATCGCAGCTGGGGGGTACACTAGGAACCGGAGGTGCAAGCCGAAGGAAGAACCTTCTCTCCAGTCCCTCCTTCTAACTGGTTGGATTGAACAGACGGAAGTAGGTCAAATCGTTCCTTTATCTCAAGACGGGTTTTGAGAGTCTGTAGGTTTGTAGGCTAACCCATTTAAGGACAGGTTTGATTGTTTGTATTGCAGGGCACCTTTCTTCCTCC
Source organism: Thalassia testudinum (assembly GCA_037157565.1). Lineage (NCBI taxonomy): Eukaryota > Viridiplantae > Streptophyta > Magnoliopsida > Alismatales > Hydrocharitaceae > Thalassia > Thalassia testudinum. Next base: position 23,493,030 of record JAZHRO010000013.1, read on the forward strand.
CGTGTATCATGAATCCTTCCACATATTTCACGCATTCCCGCTCTTTCCCTCCTGTTGTAAATTATCCTCAACATGACGATTATCCCAACTCGTATTGTAATCAACCATCAGTTAGTTGGGATACTTCGGATTGGGGATACAATTCCGGACCCCCGTGTTTAGGGTCTAACCCTGAACACTTTGATTCTGATTTCTATCCTTCTCAGAGCTACATCGATTATAGATCGTCTTCCTTTCATGAACAGCATAATACGATCTATAATCAAGAAGGATACACTGATCCTTGCCCATCCTCCGATTTCACTGCCTTTAGGTCATCACCATCTTTTCAACAATCTGAAATGACCTATTATCAGGAAGGGTATAACGAATCTCAATTCGTTAATTCCCCTGCATTGAGCCCAAACCCGCCCAACCCTGAACCAACTCATTTGGTTCAGGTTAACCAGGTTCAAGATAAGGTTCTGGCTAACTTGAGGAATATTATTCAATCTTTAGAAGTTCAGCCAATACCTTACATTGAGAGATTGGAGCCCCTGATTGAAATGATTGATGATTTAGACAAGTCTTTGTTGGATTGGCTCCATGATGTTAAGGATAAGAACCCGGGTGAGTTTCTACTTGGGAAATTAGCAAAATTGAGGATGAGATTCGTGGTTGCTTTGATTCAATCTTGGAATAATTCCCAGGATGAACCCTCTTCAGGAAAGCTAATGATAGAACCCGCTCAGGCACCTGTTGGGGGGGACAAGTGTTATGAGGCTGACCAGATTGAATTAAAGCAACCAATTAAGGATGATTTGATTTCTTCACCTGAGATCCCCGAGCCGGGTTACGAGGAAACGTATGTCTCCTTGGAACAGAAAGTGACAACTGATTTTGGGACATACATTGATACGGATCCTGATGGTGAAGACTCAAGTTGCGAAGTCTCACACGACTTTTCTGAACACGATTTCTGTGAGACCGGTTGTAAAGATATACTTTTAGGTAGAATTCTGGTTAGGTCACTTAGAGGCGTAGAAATCCGAAGTCCGTTTTAATTGCCGGTTAATGAGTCTATCACAATCACAATAAGATGCTTAAATCTTAGGGTTCTCATCAAATTTTGGGTGAGTTGAATGGCCGTAGAAAGCCACTCTTAAACCCAAAAATTTGAAAATCAAAAAAATTAGAAAAGAGAAAAAGAGAAAAAGAAATTTTTCTTTTAATAAGAAGAGGGCTTGAAGCGGTCAGCATTTTGGCTGATACTCGGGCACTATTGTGTCATTGAAGGTTCAGTTTCTAAGTAGACAATTTCTTAATGATTGAAAAAATAACTCAAGTCCAAATAATCTAACCTAATTCTTTTATAAATAGCATATAGTTTTTGCTAGGGACTAGCAAAAGATAGGCATGGGGGTATGATGTAAACACATTTACACTACTTAAGATGTCTATTTATGCATGTTCTTAAGCATAGGATTGCATTTCATGATATAAATATTGCATTACATGCATCATCTTGCATTTAGAATAGTGTGAATAAAATGGAGGTTAATTGTCTCCTTTTATGTGCTTGGATAGGGAAAATATTTTATCAGAGCCTCGGATCAAAGGTCGAACCGTATGGATGTGATCAGGGCGACGATTGGAGTTCAATGACTCCAAGATCGCCCTAATCAGGCATCCGTAGCATCAGATAGTGACCCGGGAATCCTAGAATATCAAGGGCCAGGATGACGTAAATCCGCACTTCAGATGATAAATCCGACCGCACGGATGAATTCGGATCGACGATCGCAGCCCAACGACACAAAAATCAAGTCAATCCGACATCCGTGGCACCATCTACAACTTTCAGAAGATGGACGGCAAAGATAGCGCCACGTGGCGCCATCTCAGTCGCCCAGACGGCCACCTGCGTCTTGTGAAAGCCCTGCACCCAATCGCTCTCCGCCGTTGGATCTTAATCCAGCGGCTGTGGGCGCTCGCATTTAAAAACGCTCGCTCGGCCATCCGCGCCTCATAGTGCAGCAGTCGAGCGCACTATCGCGAGCGTGAGGCGCGGGTTCGAGCCGTGGCGAGGAGCGGCGGGCGCGAGCAATTGGAGCGTCGGATGGAGATCGGACGGCCGCGCGCACCCAGTAGCGCCGACGCGCGATCGAACGCGCAATCAGACGCGAGGGGGGCACGTAGCGCGCGGGCGCGGATGCATCTTAAGCCGTCCGATCTTGCGATTGGACGGCTGAGACTTCGCGGACGTGCGTAGACGTTGCGCGTGTGGGCGCGGAGGCTACGCCCACGTTGGGGGCTTTAGCGACGGTTTTATCCGTCACTAAAGACCCCTTTTTTATTGTTTTGAAGTTGTAATGTCCATTTTGCCCCCACTCCTTGCAACTATAAAAGGAGACCCCCTCCATACGAAATTCTCATACCTTCTTTCTCCTCTCTACCCCTCCAAAGCTCAAGAGAAGCTTGTCCCACACCCAGGATGCTTCTTGCGAGATAAAGTCCAATTTTCGTTCCCCTTCGGAAGTGGATCCCGCGACGACGACGGCGTGCTGCTTCGTTCCCATTCTTCTGCTTTGTCCTCTTTCGTCTCGCTTCGTTCTCCTTCGTCCAGGCGTCGTCCCGTCCGGCTTGTCCTCCAAGCAACCGTCGAGGAGGATTTCTCTCTCCCTATTCTTTTTACCGCTTTCTAATATAGATTTACTGCTTTCTAGATTAATCTACTCGTCCTCCAAGCGACCGTCGAGGAGGACATTTCTCCCTCCATTCTTTTAATGCTTTCTAGAGTAAATTTATAGCTTTCTAGAGTAATTGTTTTATGCTTTCTAGTTGTAATGAACAATCTCATCAATGCAAAAATTTCTTATTTATTCTACATCTCATTTTGATTTCTCTGTGTAATATTCTCTTTCTCTCTTACTCTCTCTCTCTCTCTTCTATTTATTGTAAATAATTAGATAGTTCTAAATTGAATTATTCTGTAACAAATAAAAAGAAACGCGTAGTTTTTAAATCAAACGTCCGCCTCCCTGTGTTCGACCCGGAATTTTAATTTCGGTATAAATTTTATTTGTTGAACATGAATTCTTCGCTTTCGAACTACAACAACAGGTTTTCCAAAACCAATCTAGTAAGCGTAGCGATTCACGAAAAATACCGTTCAACAACACAGAAGATGGATGACCAAGATGGCGCCATGTGGCGTCATCTCAGCCACCCAACCGACTGCGAGGACCCGCCTCTACTTTTCTTCTTCACCCGCTCGACAAATATCCACCGTTGGATGCCCATCCAACAGCCACAGATCCACGCGCTTAAATCCTTCGTACGACAAAGATGTGGTCTCAGTGCAGCGATCGTGCCCCTATGGGCGATGTAGGGGTCGCGCGTTCGAGCGCGCTGAGTGCCTCAATCTAGACGGGCGCGGGCGCAATTCAACCGTTAGATGAAGATCGGGCGGCTGAGGGGAGGAGACATGGTGCACGGAGGATTCTTCAATCGCATACGCGCGTGATGATGCACGTTTGCACGCCTCATCGCACGTGGGCGCGCGGTAGAGGCCTTTTGAATGGGCGTTGTGAGGCAAGATCTCGACCGTTCGATCTCACGATTGGACGATTGAGATCACCTAAACATGCGCGGGTGCATTTAGGCGTGGAAGAGGAGCAGGCACGCACAGCACGTGCACACATCACCCATGACGGACCTTTAGTGACATTTCAGTCCGTCACTAAAGGTCACATATTAATGTTTTTGATATTGTAATGACCAAAATGCCCCCAATCTTTGCAACTATAAAAGGGACCCCTACCCTACGAATTTTTCATCCCTTCCTTCTCCTCTCTCCCTCTCCAAAGCTTAAGAGAAGCTTGTCCCACACCCAGGATGCTCCTCAAGAGCTAAATCCAAGTTTTCGCTCCTGTTCCGGAAGTGGATCCCATGACGACGACAACATGCTGCCTCGTTCCCGTTCTTCCGACTTCGTCCTTCTTCTCGCCTCGTCCTCCATCTTCTAGGCATTGCCTTCGTCCGACTCATCCTCCAAGCATTCGTCGAGGAGGATAACATCTCTCTCCTTTCTTTTATCTCTTTCTAGAGTAGAATTTCTTGCTTTCTAGTTGTAATAATTTCCCGCTTTCTAGTGTAGTCATTTCCCGCTTTCTTAGTTGTAAAACATTATTCAAATATCAAGTGATCGTTCTCTCTCTCTCTTATTGTTTATATCGATTCCATTGTGATTATTTTGCCTTTTAAATAAAAATACAAAAAAATATAATTACGAATTTTGAGATCGACGTAGCCTCCCTGTGCTCGACCCGGAGCTTCTTTGCGGATTTTCGATATAAATTTTATTTGTTGAACGGATTTCTTCGCGACTCTAACTACAACAACGGGTTTTCAAATCCAACTCTGAGCGTGTAGTTTTTTGCACTCAACATACTACGATCAGAGGGTTAAGTTAGCTCCTAATTAGGAATACCCTATCGAGTGACTACCTCAAACTCTATTGGAACCTACGAGCTTGCAGCACTTGATAGCTATCCAATTCCCTGCTCGTGGTATGTGATAAACCTAAGGCCTCACTACACAAAACCAAAGCTCACCTAAAACTAACCCCGACTAAGGCAAACACCCACAACACAGCCAATTCAACAACCACATCAAGAGAACAAAGCAAGGAGGAGAAAAGAAAGAAGATTTTCATTGCACTATTCAAAAGTGAGTGATCAACCATACAAAAAAAAAAAGGCACAAACACAAGACCCTTCTATACAAGCCTTAAGGGCCATCATGGGATGAACAAGCCCTAAATAGATGTGCCAAAGATACAAAGCCTTCTCGTGCTTAACCAAGACAAATCAACAAAGGTCCCTTATAGTCACTCCAACTTTATTGAGCCTAACCCTGTGAGAGGCCCATCGCTGGAGCCTATGAAAGGACTCACCAAGCCCATCGACTGGACTCCAATCGCATGCTCGGCTAAATAACTGTTGAGCAACTATCTCATGCAACTTCCATTAAAGGACCCCGTTGCCATGCAGGCCAAGGTTTCCTCAAGCGATGCCACTAGTGAACAGGCACCCCTGGGAAGGCGGAGTGACAACTGTTGGGAGAACCACTCAAATCCTCCCTCACCTGAAGCAACCGGTCACCCCTCATGAATTGTCCCTACCTCAGAGGGCAGAAACATGAAATGATAGGAGCACACAAAGGGTAGGGAGGGGAAATGTGATAATCGAGAGTTAGGCCCACAATCTTGATAGGTGTTGAGTAATTCAAGCGAAGGACATGGCATTTCTTGGGAAAGCATAGCCTCGCCCAATCGCCCATAACTATACACCAAAAACCACCCAACCCACATTCCATAAGCCTTTGCCTGGTGCCCTTATCGCTAACAAGGGCAAGAAAGGGAAGAACTCCCTCAGAGGGGGCCTCCTCATCGTAAACAACAAAGGAAGAAGTTATAAAAAAGGATCTCACTAAAAAAAAGAACCATTCACCAAGGCTAATAGACAACATGGTAGCCTAACAAGATACTACCAAAGGCACCTTTGTCCCTCAAGGAAGCCATTCACTCAAAACCATCCTTGAAGTAGAAGCAATGAATGAGCATTCCCCCCATTGCCCCTACTTACAAGCAAGGCAGCAGATGAGCAGGCGTACCTTCTTGAGAATCGCAAATGTTGAGTCTACAATAAGGGCGATGGGACAAAAGTGACAAAAAACGGAGGCACGACCCATGGAAATGACTAATAAACAGTTATGCTACCACATTGGAAGAGTGATGATGAGAACCCCATCATGAACCCTAACTAGCACATTTTGACCTAAATAAGTGTACAAAAAGCTCCTACAAAACCTAAGGGAAGGTCTAAATAAGAGAATTACAAATTTGAGTATAAGACAAATCACAAGGGGTAAAACTGTAATTTTACCAATGCAGTACATAAATAGGATTTCTAAGGGTCTCAACATAGGTCAAATGGGCTTAATAAGAGAAAAAGTGGGATAATTCGATCAGGAAAGGGTTATGACAAAATCTGGGAATTAAATAACATTCCATAACCCTAAAACAAACCTACTTTAATTCATGAAGTTTCAGGTAAGATAAAAATTAATTAAACCCTCTAAAATTCATGAAAAAACATCCCCTAGGATTTAGAACCTTCAATTTGGCTATTGGAACCTATCTTGACCTAGATTGAGAACCATACCCAATTTTTGACTTAATTTAGGTTTTCATGCAAAATATCCAATCAAATATGGTCAAACCTAAAATCCAACTTCACCATTGGATTCCTTAGGTCCAAATTAGTGTTATACCAAAATTTGGACCTAAGGGAAGGTCGTCTTGACCCACTTTACAAATTGGTCCACAATAATTACTTTTTGACCCTTAACTTTTTGAACTCTTGCATTTACCCCCTCAACTTTCTCATCATTTTTTGCAAACCGATCCCTCTACCACCCGCAGCAGTAGGCCATACCTCCGGCGACTTTGCGCGGAGGATGGCACTGTGCAGGGCATGCAAGCCGGCCCCAGACTTGAAAGGAGGATCCCCTGTGTTGTCCTCTTCTGCATGGACCGGTTCCCATGCCCTACCGGCCACCATACCTCTCGTGCGAACGCTTGAGAGGTATGGGTCTTCTTCCGGCCATGCCTCCAGTGACCAGCCCATGCCTCCTCGCGTTTCACTCCGAACCAGTGCCTATTTAAGGAAAGGCAGGGGCTGCCGCTTCCTTCAAGCTTCATTTGGCCTGAGATTCCCCCCTTCTTCGTCTCCTCCCAACTCTGGCCAACTGCCAGAGCTTCCGGTGACTCTCCCTCTCCTCTCTCGTCGCCCTTCCACCATACCAGTGGCGGGGTTAACTCTGCCATCCTCTGCAGCGCCGCGCCATACCAGCAGGCACTCTCCGACTCCTTTTCCTCATCGTTGTTCTCTCCCTTGGCACCTTCATCTTCGGCGACGGTAGCACCGGCCGCTCGCCAGTTCCGCACCTCCCCCTTCACTCTGGACTCGTAGATGAGTTTCCCTTACTCTCCCCTTTATTTCCCCCCCGTTAATTGGTTGTTTCGACCCCTCGACATCCACTGTCCATCACCACCTTCTTCACCTCCGGCCAGATCTCCGGTGAGGTGCTCCCATCATTCCACTCACCAATCCACCTCGCCAAGCACCCCAGAAGCTCCACCACCTCCCACTGATCATCCTCCGCACCTTCACCAACCGCCACACACACTGCACACCTCCACCGACCTAACCCACCTTCACTGCCACAGTGCGACCTAGTCGCACACGCCTAGGTCTCCTCGCTACCAGCCAACCCCCGCCTCACCTTCGCCATGGTACGGTGAAGGTTTTCCTCTAGTCTGACAAGGTCGCAAGGCCGTATTCATGCATTTCAGGTTTTGACGTCCCTCCTCTATTGACGAGGAAGCTTGAAGCGAGCTTGCTGCAGCTGTAGGTCTCTCCGCTCTAGGTGAAGTGCCCCAGGTCGTGCGGAAGCCCTCGCGCACAACCCCAGCCAAGTGATTGGCTTCGAGGACTCCTGCAGCTTCGACAATTGAACGCAACTCTTGCTGCGAGCGTTCGCGAAATAAAGGTGGGACATTTAGTCCCACCTTGGAAACCCTTGAAGCGCCGCAGTCGAATAAATTGAAAAAGTGCATTAGCCTCTTCGCCTCGAGATACACATGGGGTGAGGTCCCTCACCTATCATGCCTTGTCTGCGACATTCTGCCCCGTGGATCTGGCAACCCGACCCGACTAGCCTACCGATCACTCCTCGTGCACCACACCCACGTCGGTGCGCCTAGACCCGGGAACGCGACCGAACCCGATTACCCAGCTCTGGGAGAGCATACTGAAGAGTGATACAGAGAGAGAGAGAGAGACGTGGGTGCAGGTAGAGGGGTAGGTTTTGCCTAACCTTACACTGTGCAGGGAAGCAGGAAAAGAAGAAGAAGAAAGGAGGAGAGCGGCTGAGGACTTAGCCGCACAGAGGAACAGTAGGAGAAGGAGGAGGAGGAGATAGTGCAACAGCAGAGAAGAAGAAAAGGAAAGAAGACGAAGACAGAGAAGGCCTTGCACAGCAGAGAGGAAGAAGGAGAAGGAAAGGAAGAAAAAGAAGAGACAGGAACAAAAGCTGAAGAGGAGAAGCCAACTGAAGAAGAAGAAGAAGGCACAAAAAGAAGGAGGAGGTGCAACTCAACAGTGGAGAGCTGAAGCCAAAGGAGGAAGTGGTAGCTGAAGAGAAGAGAAGAAGAAAAAGCCAAGAAGAAGAAGCAGTAGCAGCCGAAGAGAAAGGAAGAAGACAACGAGCATTGTAGCAAACACTACTTAAGACGTCTGATTCATGGATCAGACGTCTGAAGACAGAAAGAAGAAGAGAGAAGCAAAGAAGAGAAGAAAAATTTTTATTGCCTCTCTCTTTAATTTTTGTAAAGTAGTATATTGTAGTGAATTGTGAATTTTTATACATCTAGAACTAAGTTTGCTCCTTGAGTTCGACCTCAAAACATTCTAAATTTCAAGTAATAAATAAATTAAATTGATCATTGTTTTTCGCAACATACTACAACGAACATATCTTTAAAACACTGCGAAATCGACCGATCAGTTTTTGGCGCCGTTGCCGGGGAGCAATGGACATTTTAGAAGCTATTAAATCACAATTTCTGATTGACTACTGACTTAATCTCTCTTTTGTTGTGCAGGCATAGGAACACGAGAAGGAACAAGCAGCCACACAACAATCGCACTAAGGGATAGGTAGCCTTCTACCCTCTCTCTTGAACCCCTTAAATTCTAAAGAGGAAAAAGAAAAGAAAAATCAATCTAGGGTTACCTGTTTTCTATACATAGTAATTCACAGAGTTGCCTGCCTTTTAATTTCAACACATTTTATCTGCATATCCACTTAAGGTAACTAGGGCTAAATCCTTCTTGCTTGAGCCCTAGTTACCCAATTCTGAGGCAACCAATTGGACCAATTAGAGCCAACCTAGGATTCTAAGCTAGGGTTTTCGAGACACATCTTCTAATCAAGAACTGAAAATTTCAAAAAGAGATGTGCCTAAACCATTGCTTGAAAGACCTATTAAGAGAAACCCTAAGCAATCCGGCTCTTAATTCACTTGAACCATAAAAGAAAGGACCTAAGAAGCTCTCAAAGGAACAAAGAGGTGAAGATGATACTTTGTGTCAACTAACCTTTAAATTAGGTCACTTTTTGCATACAAAAGGCTTAAAGTTCAAGTGAAACCCTAAGCACCTTGATCTTAATTAAAAGTGGTAGACTTAAGAGGTCAAGGTCCCCATTCTAGTCTACCTGGAATCTCAGTGACAAGAGAGGTCAGGTGGGGGAAACCCTGTAACCCGTCGGGGTGCTCTACTGTGTGGGGGTCTTTGCAGGACTCACCCTCTCTGGATGATGAGACACTCATCATGATCTCTAATTACCCCTAATTAACTAGTCTTCCTAGTTAATTAGCTAAGGTTACGAATATATAAGGGTTAATTGTAGAATAAGGGATACTTAGCTAAGGACCTTAAAATAAGTTAGCAATGACATTTTATCATTCAAATAACATTAATAATTTAGATAATAATTGAACTCGGAATCATACTAATCATTTCCTTAATTAATAAGATAAGTAACTTAAATATAATGTATACCTAAGTATGTAATAACTTAAGTAATTTTACTTAATCTAATAAATTAATCTAAAAAGGTCAAAGATGTAAATTCAAGGTGTAAACATAATATTTACCTTATTTACTAACACATATAAAAAGTTGAAAAAAATCTAAGTTAAAATAAACCTTCAAAACCTGGGTTTACATTTTAGTCCTTAATTTTCATTACAGTCGAGTCCTTATTTCCCACATAGGTCCTTAGGTTTTATTACTTTTAGATCCCTCTTCGTCTTCTTCTTCTTCTCCAGCCAAACGAACGACTGGTGGTAGAGAGTCATCCTACCGCGCGATCACCGCCCTGCCGACCTTATTCCACTTTACCCAAGCTCTTGCAGCTTGCGCTCACCACCTCCACTTGATCTATCGGTCTGGATTAACCGAAAATCCTATTTTTCAGTGGGAGTTAACCTCACCGTCGTCAGAGACGACAACGGAGGTTAAGCTCCTCGAGCTTCTTCTTCGGCCAGACTCCGCCCCTCTCTTCGCCGCAAAATGCTATAAATACCCCCTCACACCTCTGATTTTAGCAAGTTGGCTCCCTTCCCTCTTCTAACACCGAAGCCGACTTCGATAGGCTATTCTTCTAAAACCTCCTGCGAACCCCCATTTCATCTTCCGACTTCCTCCATCCACCTTAAGTAGCTGAGGAAATTCGTCGTGGTCTTCCACACCTTTGACAAAGGCGCCGACCCTAGGATTCCTCCGCTCCACCTCAAATCCGCCTGCCGGAGCTCTTTCTTCAACCCTCTGATTTCATCGTCCGCTATGAAACTTCGGCGGAACCCTATTGACCCCTTCGTCCAAGTAACAGTAGACTAGGAGTAGGAGTAGGCTAGCTTAGTCAGTTAGTTTAGTTAGTTAGGTTAGAGTAATTGTAGAATTTAGCTTCATCTCTTCCAGCTCCAGGGAGTTCCTTGAGCTCGCTAGAGATCTTAATTTTGTCTTTTAACTCACTGTTCACCTTCTTTAATCTTCCATGTTCATTTCTAAATCACTAAATAGTTTAATTAGATCACCTAAATGCCTAATTCATATCTCACCTTCACCGACTACTTCACTGTCCATGGTGACAGAAGTCGACCAAATTCCACCTTCATTGGATTCTTTCATCACCTTCCATCACTAATGAACCCTAATCGACTTTATATTACCTATTACTTTCATCTATAATTAAACGCCCAAATTTAATTTAAGTCCCTGAGCTCGCTGTCCATGGCGGCTCAGGAACAATTCAAACTATAAATTAAATATATATTTATGATTAATAATACCTGTGGACTTCATTTAACTATTCAATCGAGTAGTTAAATCAAGTCCAGAGCTTAAACCAATCAAATTTTTAAGAAACAAGTTTACTGTCAAATATTCTATTTCAATGAACAAACAAGGAATTTAATGTGATAAAGAGGTTCCTTGAAACCTCAGAATCGTTTTTGGATTAAGAATAATTAATTTTGTTAATCTGTACATGCATTTTGTATTTTCTGGACTCACCGGAGCTCCGGCGAGTCAAAGTTGAGTTGCAGCCTCTAGAAGTTGTTAAGTGACTCCAGAATAATAAAATATGGATTATTGATCATTTTTAATAAATTGGTTTGAGGTTTCATTCACTGGAGCTTAAGATCCAACTTCATCTTCTCCAACTTCAGTGAGTTGGAGAAGACTGTTGTAAAGGAATTAAGAAACACTGAAGGAGTTTAGAAGCATCAGTGCAAAGCATTGAAGCTATTTTAACTTTTAAAACACTGTAATAAACATTGATTTACTCTGTCGAACAAACACTTAATTTAGTCCAGGCGGCGAGCCTGAATCCATAGAGATTAAGGACAGAACTCAAATCTGAAGTTCTGAGTGAGTTCCAGACGATGAAGAGAATCTAATTGATGTGTTAATTTCTTAGGAAGAAGCTTTACACAAAAAGTCAAATTTCGAGCTTCTACAGTCAAACTTAAATCTGATAATGGTGTTCTGAGCTTAAATCAAGGAATTGAGATGTGCAGGTTGTTTCTGGAATTTTAATTGATGATCTGAAATCGATTTAAGCAAGCTCAGATGATGTTTTGTGCGAAAATTATGTTCCTGTTAAGTTTGGGTTACTCTTGAACCCAAACCAACAGAAGCACTGTTATGTTGAAATTTAAAACTAAAACCTGCCCAGATTGATTAGTTAAAACCCTTAGAATTAATCTAAATAGATTAGGAGCACTTTAAAGTGTCTGTTGCACAAATTGATAACTGAAAATTAATCTTTGAAGTTTTCAGAGAAGAGAATAGCTTCTCTGCAGGTTTTGTAGGTCTCAAGAGCTTTAAATCCATCCTAACAGAAGCGAAATTGCTTATATAATGTATATAGACCTTCTAATAGATGAGAGAAGTCCATCTGAGGACTTCCCTGAGCTAAAACATTTCTAGGCTTGCTATTAAACCCGTAGAAACCCCTGATTTCATCCCTTAAATTGAAGAGATAAACATAATTAAAACATTAAATTGACATTAAAATTGAATAGATTACCCTTAGAGCTTTCCAACGAACTTTAAATGACACAATTTGGAGCTCTGGGTAGGAAGTTGTGATCAATTGAATCCGGGTCTGGAAGGGTAAACTTTGTCCCACCTCAGTTATCCACGAGCGCACGCTTGGGTATAAAACCCTTCTGTTCCTAAGGCTACACAGTCGTCAAGCGCAAGGCGCACCGGTTCCGATTCTAATCTGATCTGAGCATTGTTTTGGGTGTGGGCAATTGACCTGCGGGTTTGTGCGCCCTTGGGGGCGTGTTTGCGGATGTGCATACGTGCCCTGGGAGGGCGAGAGTGTTTGGCCTGGGAGGCCGGGTTGAGTCGATGGGGCTCGATGCTGTGAACCGTTTAAGAGATGAACCGAAACAACCCTAATTGAGATTAGGCGAGGACCAAGTAGGGTCTGGTCCCACCCTGGTCCCATGGTGTTGTGTATCATCGAAAGGACCTCGCCGCAAATATAAGAACTTTTGGTTTAAAAAGTAAAAAAAAAACCCGGTTTAGCTGAAAGGAAAAGGAGAGAGAAGCTGCTGAAGATGCTAAAGACTAAGGAAGAAAGGAGTGCGGATGCTAAGAAGTGTTAAGGAAAGAGACTAAGGTACAAAAGAAAGAAACTAAGGGAAGAAGAGGAGGCAGGAACAACATAAGAAGAAAGAGAGCTCGACAGGGAAGAAAATAAAAGAGAGAGAAGAAATAAGAAAGAAAGAGAAGAAGATTAGAGGCTGTAGAGAGATGAAAAATTAAATGAATTTTTGCATACTTACTTTTACTTTTTGTTCTTAATTGTAAAAGGCATGCTTTAGTTGGATAATTTTTCTAATTGCCTTAATGAAATAAAATTAGAAAAAAAAACTAGCATGTTTACTTGTTAATAAAGAATAACATTTTGAGTAAATATGTTTACATATGGAATTTTGTATGTTCTTCATAGTTTAAATATTTGACAAAATTCATGTTTTTAAAATTAAACTAGTTTTATCTCCTAAACTTCAAGAGATAAAAGGAAATTAGTGAATTTGGGGAAAAATTATTATGCCTCCCAGTGAACGACCTGAACTCATCCAGTAAAAATTTCTAAAATTTAGGTTAATTCGACCATATACTACATAACCGACACAACTTCGAGTTAACCTAAGTGATTTCTTCTACTCTTAATTAAGTGAAATTAACTTAATTACTGAGTTGAGTGAGACACGCGATCAGCTGCCCAAGTAATTCTCAGGTGGATGACCTTCTGATCCAGGGGTATCATTCGCCCCGAAGCTCTATAGTCACCCAACATATTTTGGGTGTCTTGATTGGGTCCAATACGTTCTAACCTCATCCAGTCTATTAGTGCATGTTTGGTAGGAGGTCCTTGAAACCTCCTCTAGAAATCCACTCTACCTAAGGCCAAGCTTCGACACCTTTGTCTGTGCAGCAACCCCTCCACATAGCCCTTTCCTCTGATTCTGAACCAAGTTCCCCTTCTACACCCAAATTCTGATTCTGCATCTTGATTCCACCACCTGATCCAAATATGTAGCCTAATTACTTAGGAATACCCTTCAAGAAACCTGAATCACAAAGATCCATGAGAGATAGGATGATTGAGGATGCTCGTGAGTTTTATGAAATTAAATATAAACCCTCAACACCAATAGAAAACATTCAGGTTGATGACCCAACAACCATAGCCTTCATCATAAACTGTGACCAAATTCTTTTGACAGAAGCCACAAAAGAATCAACTTGAGACATGCTCATAATAGGATACATTGAGATAGAAAAATTACACAAATCTGAATACCTTCAATGCATGACAAATCCTGTACTTTGGGAACAACACCAAGATGCTCTTGAAAAATGGGTGGAGATGATGAGGTTACTGGAACAAACTATCACCAGAAATACCCGTATATACCACAAACAAAGGATGAACCATCTTGGAACAGTATTGAGGATCAATCCAATTTCCCAGACCTCAGGATTGAGGCACAGAGTGGTTGTGGATTCTCAACCCAGATAGAAGACAATATTGAATTAGGTTGGGAGATTACAGGAGAACATAATGTTGAGCCAACCCTAGACCATGAATCACCAAGCTTAGAATTCTAAGACTCCTACAATAATGAGATTAGAACTGAACCTCTTGAGGGTGTAAATCCCGCTCCTTATTCTGATAAGGTGACTCTCAAAGGTTATTCGGGCTTAGATTCTACAAGTTCCACCCACATCCTAAACCTAGAATCTGGATCTGAAACTTATTGGGAAGATTACGAGGCCCTCTATAATGAGAATCAATTTTCAATAAAGAGTATGATTCCAGGCCTCTATTTGATGAATGTCCATCTCCAACCTCCTCAGGAAATCAGAATGATTTTCCGGAAGACATGCCAATTTACGATACAGAAACCGAGGAGTTGGACGAGTGGAGTTTCAATTGGGTCTGTCCTAACAGCTTGGAACTTGAGCCTAGAAAGAACACCTTTTTACGCCCAGACTTGACATATAGGCCAGACCCCAGTCAGGCTGCTGAATCCACATCATGTAATTTATTCTGTGGTGGAACTCATGATCTTGAATCTCATTCAGAACTTGATTTTTGCAAACTCTTCGACAATTTCGAATCTAGTTATGATTTCAGAGAGACTCTGCTTCCTGAATACACCAAGCCCATCTACGACCTCAGCTCACATAATTTATGCTCCGACTCTGAAGTCCCGGGTCTCGAGATCACTAATTTAAGTTTAGGTTCCAATGACATAAATCACTTCTTTTCGATCCCCAAGAACCAAAACCAAAAAATGCCGAGAGTAATTGTAACCCAGAATTCGAATCTTTTCTCGATTCAGATTTTCGTATTATATAGACACTCTTCAGGCATTTGCATTTGATAACTACCCAGAGGACTCTCTACAGGACACCACCTGTCATTCATTTCTAGAAGAGCCTTCATACACTATTCTTATTGAAGCCACCCCTTCCACACATACAGAACTAATCAAAACCTATTCTCAACCCCGATCAGCAACAGGACTCGATTTCTATTCAGATTCACCTCCTACTGAGCCAATTGCAGACGATTCAATTCCACATCTATATCAGGTTTCGGACTTTGATCAGACTGAAGACTATGCTCCATCATTCTCTGATCATCCCTGTAAGGTTTCCGCGACATTCGCTGATTATTTTACGGATCCATACTCTAACTAGGCTGATTTGACTCAGCCAAACCCTGCATTTACACTTCCACATCCGTCCAAGCGTCATAGTATATAGTGGGTCCCACACCTCTTGATCTACATTCATCAACCCACCAGATTGATTGGGTTTGGGCTGCATCATAAGCCTACTGACCTGAACAAGCACCTGGTTGGATCAACCAGGCTCTTGATCAAGGTGCTTGTTATACAAAACTCCGCCAATTTGACCATACCCTCTCCATCCCATTTCCCACTCAGCTGAAGGCATTGAATTTAGCGCTTAACGGGAGGTAGCCAGTCATTCTTTTTGAAAAATCAAAACCTTTTTCTAACATTTCTTTGCACTTTAGGTTCATTCCTTAGGACAGCTGACTTCACCTCAGATACTCCTATCTGAAATTATAAATCATCCGCAACAGTCACCTCGACTCATCCACTCACCTAATATCTGTTCTAATATATGAACTAAGCCAAATAAAAACCCAACTAATGAACAATGAGGACATTGCAAACCTTAGGCATGGGGGGGGTATGAAAGTACAATAAAAAGTCATAACAAGAAAAGGTTTCAACAAAAAAAAATTCGCATATAAAAAAAAAAAAAAACTTTGGAGGAGGGAAGAAAGTGCTGGTAAGCTTAACAAAAGGAGGGGGAAAAGAGCAGAACATTAAAAAGGAGCACAAAATAAAAAAAGAAAAAGGGATAGTCATTAGTAAGAAATTAAGGAATTAACCAAAGTTCTAGATCATTTTAAAGAAAAGCAAAGAGAAAGTGCACAACAAGATTAGTAAGAACGCAAACCTTGGGCATTCTTGGCTAGACTCTTAGTACCCATTAAGATCTAGATATTTCTTAAGAGGTTGAGGAAAATGAAAAGTTTAAGTATTAAGTCTAAGGCTTAGGGAATATTTGACCTCGTTAACTGACCTTTGATTTACGGGACTCAGTAACCTAAGCACCCAAATTCACACACACAAGTCTGGTTCAACGAGCATAAATATCAAAATCACATAGAAGCGTTTCAAATATTCTTAAAATGTCGCCTAGATTAGGAGAGGTTGATTAACACAAGTTGATTTGGACAAGTTTCCGGCGCGAAGAGATGGGAAATTCCCCTCGAAGATGCGTAACAACATATTATCTCCTCAGTGCTTGTCTCCTAAGATATTTACATATCTTACTGGGGGCATGTAAGCATCATGCTGGTTTAGATTCCATGGATGGCATTATCATGAAGTGTCAATTTCCAAGGTCTGAATTCAGCCACGGAACACCATGGACGAGATTATCCCCAAATCTCGAAAGCTAGGGTTTTGGGGGTTACCATGGGTGGTGCTATTTCGAAGCATCGATTGCTAGGGACCTTTGAGGATTGATGATGGGGACGAGGAATCTGATACAGACCAGGTTGTGAAGCCAATCCTAAGCTAGAATTAAAAAGAAAAGAGAGAGAAAACTCTCCAAACAAATAAACTTTCTGTCTCTCTCTTACAAAATGCACTGCAGATTGAACCAAGGTTAAAAATATCTCAAGCACGGGTGCTTTAACCACGGAGTCCAACAAACTTTAGGTTAGTTCCTATAGGCCTTAAAAACCATTGCTAAAAACTGAGGCTAAAGCTAGACAGATCTGGATCTTGGTTGGTACTGGAGTACCTTTTAGGCCCATGATTGGCATTCTGACCTAATCAAAGAGACAAAGAGAAGGAAAAGCACTTATAAAAATTGATGAAAGAAATTCATGGTCTAGAACAGAGGTTAAAACCTTAAGATTTTGCTAAGGGACTAACAAAAGCTAGGCATGAGGGTATAATGAGAACCTCATCATGAACCCTAACTAGCACATTTTGACCTGAATAAGTGTATAAAAAGTTCCTATAAAACCTAAGGGAAGGTCTAAATCAGGAAATTACAAATTTGAGTATAAGACAATTCACAAGGGGTAAAACTGTAATTTTACCAATGCAGTACATAAACGGGATTTATAAGGGTCTAGACACAGGTCAAATGGGCTTAATAAGAGAAAAAGTGGGATGATTCGATCAGGAAAGGGTTATGACAAAATCTGGGAATTAAATGACATTCTATAACCCTAAAACAAACCTGCTTTAATTCACGAAGTTTTAGGTAATATAAAAATAAATTAAACCCTCTAAAATTCATGAAAAAACATCCCCTAGGGTTTAAAACCTTCAATTTGGCCATTGGAACCTATCTTGACCTAGATTGAGAACCATACCCAATTTTTGACCTAATTTGGGTTTTTATGCAAAATATCTGGTCATACATGGTCAAACCTAAAATCCAACTTCACCATTTAATTCCTTAGGTCAAAATTAGGGTTATACCAAAATTTGAACCTAAGGGAAGGTCGTCTTGACCCACTTTACAAATTGGTCCTCAATAATTACTTTCTAACCCTTAACTTTTTGAACTCTTGCATTTACCCCCTCAACTTTTCTATCATTTTATGCAAACCGGTCCCTCTGCCACCCGCAGCAGCAGGCCATACCTCCGGCGACTTTGCACGGAGGATGGCGCTGCGTAGGGCATGCGAGCTGGCCCCAGACTTGAAAGGAGGATCCCTTGCGTTGTCCTTTTCTGCATGGACCGATTCCCATGCCCTGCCAGCCACCATATGTTACGAACGCATTCCAAGAAATTTCTTTAAGACGTCTGGGAGGTGGCCCAGACGTCTGGAACCCCTTCCAGACGTCAGGGATTTATTCTCTATGGCGTGCGGGGCTGCGTCTGCACGCAGGCGCGCACAGACCTGCAACTGCCGCACCTCCCCTCTTTTTCCCTCTCTCCTCCTGCAAGCGCAGGCTGCGCTCCCTCTCTCTCTCTCTCCCCGCGCGGTCTTAAAAGGCCCTCGCCCTCTCCCTCACTCTCATCTCCTCCGCTTCCTTCTTGTTCTTCTTCCAGCCGGTGCGAGAGCGCGAGCGAGCGGCGGCGGCAGTAGCCGCGGCGAGTTGCGGGAGGAGGTGTTGCGCGAGGGAGGAGAAGCTCGACCGTGAGGGCTCGAGCTTGCTGGGGCAGCTAGAGCCGGCCGGCGGGGGAGCAGCGGGCGTGGAGTGACGCGGGAGGGCTGCTGCAGCTCGAGCAGCAGGCGAACGAGGCGCGGCGCGGCCGTGCGTCGCGGGTGGAGAGCGAGTCGAGCTCTGATTCTGGAAATTTTTCCAGAATCAGACGTCTGGGCTTCCAACCAGACGACGGTGAAGACGTCTGGAGGACTGTCCAGACGTCTGGCAAGTGAGTTATTTTCGTCCTTCTTCCTTTTCTGCGATCGTTCGTACTGAGAACGAGGAGTGGGTACGTGCAGGTTCTAAGATTCGCCATCCAACGTGAATCAGACGTCTGGCCGCAGTGCCAAACGACGAGAAGGACTTCCAGACGTCCGGGGTGACCATCGGATGTCTGGGAATTAGGCCAGACGCCCCCGCAGGCTTCTGGACATCTGAGAGACTACGCAGAATAAAGGTACCATCTGACCCACATTTTAAGACGTCTGGAAGAGGTTCCAGACGTCTGATTTTGGACTGTTTCGTCGTTTTCGACTCGTTTAGGGCCCGTTCGGAGTCCGTTTTCCGCGTTTCGAGTTGCGTTCTTTTCGGAATAAAATCCTCTACCCGTTTACAGTAATTATATACTGTTCTGAGAAACTCCTTGTGTTTGATCCTTGTGTTAGGACCCCGTTCCATTGCAGTCCCGAGGGTTGCGGAGGCACGCGGGATTTCCGACCACGCCCCCAGTACTCCCGTTGTAGCTGGTAGAGTGGCTTTAAAAATTATTAACATAATTTGTTACAATTATGAAACAATTAATAGAACCTAGGGCATTGCCTGAATCCTAGGAATTAGAAACTAGATTGAATGATAGATCCTAGGGTTTTGCATGAATCCTCGGGCTGGAAAACTAGATTGAATGATAGATCCTAGGGTACGGCATGAATCCTAGGACTGGAAAACTAGTGATATGAATATAGATATTGCAGTCTTGGAAAATGTGGAAAGGAAATAATAGCTTCCTGTAAATTGATTTAACAGCTGCCTGTTATGAATAAATGAACATGATTGAGAATATGGGTTGTATGAACGTGAAACTGAAAGGGTGAAACCTGAATGTGCCGAGTTAAAAGAGCTGGAACCCTACGGGGAATTAGGAGTAGAACTCCTGGAAAGAGAATGAAATGGAACTGAGAAGGAAAGACATGGAAGTGTGTTGTCTCTTGGGTACGTAGTACCAGGGGAAGCATCTGTTACCTGCTTAGTGCAGAGCGGAGCCAGCCGCCCCAGGGACCCGGGGTTAGGTCTGGTCATTTTGTACTGACTTTTTGGCCCTCGTGTACACAGTACCGAGGAGAGCTACTAGTGTAGAGCGAGTACTAGCTACCCCACGGGCCCCGGGGTTTTGCTAGCTCACCTACACCGACTTGTTAGGCCCACTGGGCAAACCAGGGTAGTCAGGCGAGGGTGCGCGGACTGTGGAGGAGCAAGGCCCCTATTTGGTTACTGTGGAGGGGTTGGACCCCTGTTACTGAGAGGGCTCTGCCCTATACTGGTTCCGTGTTGTGCTTTGGGGCGCACCCGTTAACGGAAACGACTGACCGCGTGCCAGTGCGGGGTACCTACCCGTGCATTTACTGCGCGTGCCGTAGTCACCGTTACGTCTGTCAGTGACCTTGGGATGGTTGATTGAGAGTAGGATCACCACGAGGGACTCTCCCGGCCAGGAGGGCACCACGTGTTACTTCTACCTTTCGGAAAAGACTGCAATCAAGATCGTTCCCACGAGGAACATCCGAGATCAAGTGAGGAATCTGAGAAATAAATAAATCGTGAGATGATAGAAAGACGTAAATAGAGAAAGTAACAAAATATAACAGCTACTGTACACTCTACTGTTTCTTAGTTTTAGTTGCCACTCTACTCAGTGTTTCGCTAACGTGTTACACTCGTTACTTTTCAGGACCAGGTGTTGAGCAGCCAGGGTCAGCGACTGTGGAGGACGCTAGGCCGAGTAGGGTCCAGTAGAGTTACCACTGTTCTTTTGTGCCCTTTTTGTTCCACTGTAGTGAGTAATTCTTGTTACTCTCTGTACTTTTCTTTACTTGTAGTTCATGTTATGTTATAAATGTTGTTCTACTATTGTGGTGGTACATGCTGTAGTAGTTCTTTTTCTTACTGCTGTATTTTTGTTACTGCTAGTTATATTCATGCTGAATGTGGTTTATTTTACTGCTCTTTTGGTTACTTCCTCGTTGGACGACTAGGTCTTGGGATTAGTCGAGTCGGTTCGGTTCTCGTGTCTCGTAGGGACTCGGGAATCGAGTCGTTACACCATACCTCTCATGCGAACGCTCGAGAGGTATGGGTCTTCTTCCGGCCATGTCTCCGGCAACAAACCCACGCCTCCTCCTCGCGTTTCACTCCCAGCTAGCACCTATTTAAGGAACGGCAGGGGTTGCCGCTTCCTTCAAGCTTCTTTTGGCTTGAGATTCCCCCCTTTCTTCGTCTCCTCCCAACTCCGGCCAACTGCCAGAGCTTCCGGCGACTCTCCCTCTCCTCTCTCGTCGCCTTGCCACCATACCAGTGGCGAGGTTAACTCCGCCATCCTCTGTAGCGCCGTGCCACACCAGCGGGCACTCTCCGACCGCTTTTCCTCGTCGTTGTTCTCTCCCCTGGCACCTTCGTCTCCGGCGATGGCAGCACCGGCCGCTCGCCACTTCCGCACCTCCCCCTTCACTCTGGACTCTTAGATAAGTTTCGCTTACTCTCCCCTTTATTTCCCCCCTGTTAATTTGTTGTTTCGACCCCTTGACATCCACTGTCCATCACCACCTTCTCCCCCTCTGGCCAGATCTCCGGCGAGGTGCTCCCGTCATTCCACTCACCCATCCACCTCGCCAAACACCCCAGAAGCTCCGCCACCTCCCACTGATCATCCTTCGCACCTTCACCAACCACCACACACACTGCACACCTCCACCAACCTAACCCACCTTCACTGCCACAGTGCGACCTAGGCACGCACACCTAGGCCGCCTCGCTGCCAGCCAACCCCCGCCTCACCTTCGCCATGGTACGGCGGAGGTTTTCCTCTGGTTTGACAGGGCTGCAAGGCCGTATTCATGCATTTCAGGTTCCGACGTCCCTCCGCCATTGACGAGGAAGCTTGAAGCGAGTTTGCTGCAGCTGCAGGTCTCTCCGCTCTAGGTGAAGTGCCCCAGGTCGTGCGGAAGCCCTCGCGCACAACCCCAGCCAAGTGATTGGCTTCGAGGACTCTTGCAGCTTCGGCAATTGAATGCAACTCCTGCTGCGAGCGTTCGCGAAATAAAGGTGGGACATTTAGTCCCACCTCGGAAACCCTTGAAGCGCCGCAGTCGAATAAATTGAAAAAGTGCATTAGCCTCTTCACCTCGAGATACACATAGGGTGAGGTCCCTCACCTATCGCGCCTCGTTCGCGACATTCTGTCCCGCGGATCTGGCAACTCGACCCGACTAGCCTACCGATCACTCCTCGCGCACCACACCCACGTCGGTGCGCCTGGACCCGGGCATGCGACCTGACCCGATTACCCGACTCTGGGAGAGCGTACCAAAGAGTGATACACCGAGAGAGAGAGAGTGACGCGGGTGCGGGTAGAGGGGTAGGTTTTGCCTAACCTTGCACTGTGTAGAGAAGCGTGAGAAGAAGAAGAAGAAGAAGAAAGGAGGAGGAGCAGTTGAGCACTTAGCCGCACAGAAGAATGGAAGGAGAAGGAGGAGATAGTGCAACAGTAGAGAAGAAGAAAAGGAAAGAAGAGGAAGACAGAGAAGGCCTCGCATAGCAGAGAGGAAGAAGGAGAAGGAAAGGAAGAAAAAGAAGAGACAGGAACAGAAGCTGAAGAGGAGAAGCCAACTGAAGAAGAAGAAGAAGAAGGCACAAAAAGAAGAAGGAGGAGGTGCAACTCAACAGTGGAGAGCTGAAGCCAAAGGAGGAAGTGGCAACTGAAGAGAAGAGAAGAAAAAGCCAAGAAGAAGAAGCAGCAGCAGCCGAAGAGAAAGGAAGAAGATGACGAGCATTGTAGCAAACGCTACTTAAGACGTCTAATTCATAGAATCAGACGTCTGAAGACTGAAAGAAGAGAGAAGCAAAGAAGAGAAGAAAAAATTTTATTCCCTCTCTCTTTAATTTTTGTAAAGCAGTATATTGTAGTGAATTGTGAATTTTTATACTTCTAGAACTAAGTTTGCTCCCTGAGTTCAACCTCGGAACATTCTAAATTTCAAGTAATAAATAAATTAAATTGATCATTATTTTTCGCAATATACTATTACGAACTTATCTTTAAAACACTGCAAAATCGACCGATCAAGCGATTCATGCTACCCCTGAAGCATCACATCAATAATAAAATCGATTCACACTACCCCTGAAGCGTTACATCAATAATAAATGTGGTTTGCATTATCCTAAAATTTCGCATCACCAAAAAATGTAATCATTACAACCTCCCAGGCTTTGGAGTATGGACACAAATCCACCGTATGCCTTGAGAAACTCAAACAATGTGACAGCATCCCAAGCTTGACTACCATGCACGAAAGTTAGAGGCAATGGCTAGCCTCCGTCTGCACCAAAACCCTAGAGGAATCAACCACTTAACCCAAGAAATCCCCCTTAACTAAGGGTTGGGGACTGGCCGCATTATGAGTGGTGACGTACCCCCCCCTCTCTCCAAAGTGTGCGTTGAGGGTAGAACCCTTAAGGCATCACCCAAAAATCAAAGCGAAATAACCACCAACCTCCCCCCTACACAAGGAGTGAGTGAAGAGCCAAGGACACATCTCCCCTCAGCAACAACCGCCAAGAAACTAAGGGGACAATCCCGATGTTGATGTAGGAGGAAACCCCTAAAAAAGCGCTCAACCAATCGACTTGTTAGAATCATGTCACTGATGACAAAGGAGGATTGAGGAAACTCGGAACAATGCTTACTCGGATAATTGATGCTAAGAAAGAAGGGGCAACAAACTTCCCATGGCAATCCTAAGTCCAAGAGGCTCACAAGCAACTTGGTCCCATTAAGTGGTAAGTGGGCAACCTAGCTAAGCAGCCACAACAAGCCAACTTGCCTACACCATCTACTTGAATTCCAGATCACTCAAATCGCCTAGTCTGCCTGAACATGCATTGCTACAACTGACCAGTGCATTTGAAAGAGGAAGAGAGACAAAAGTAGAATCCCCAAGCCATCACCCAAATATCCAAAAACACAAACCGTCACAACCCCTACAACCCACCCATAGAGCAGAGAGGGGGAAAAGAGCACCTACCCATCTGAGAGGCAATTGTGGGGTGTAAGGGGAGTTACAAAAAAAAACCAGGTAAAAGATATTTTACTCTGACAACCCATGAAGCAGACTGTAAAAGTGGGGGCAACTGATGAGGGAACAAAAGCCCAACTCATCAAGTTAAGGCCCACAAAGCCTTCGACCCAAGTAGAAGTAGGCCTAGAGCCTAGAATCTCATGAAGGAGACCCTACCATACGAACCGAGCATAAGCAACCAACACGGTCGTCTGACTTCTACTAAGCAAATCCCCAAGCAAGCCTCCACTTGAGTTTTCTAGACAAGATAGAGAGTTACCCAGGCAGCCTACTCGAATCTACCGGATGAGAGTCAAACCCTCCTGGGTGACACCCCTACTCAAGCCACCTGGCTTTATTAGTCGAATTGCCTGCATAGCCTGTCAAGCACCCAGGCGATGAAGCCAGATGAGCCGACGAAGTAAAGTAGCAGCAGGAGAAGTAAAGTAGTAGCAGTGGAGTCTACTTGACCAAGCCTCTCTTTTTTTATCTCTTTTGTTTATTTTGTGCTTTTGTTATGGCTTGCGTGCCAAACATAATGTACAATATGCTTTACACCACCTCTGAGAAGGTTTTGCTTTCGGTGGTGAAGTAAACCTAAAAAAGGCTAAAGGTTAGGTGTAAGGTTTTTCCTCTTAACCTTTGCACATGTCGCACATTGCCCCTCAAGGAGGCAACTTGAGAAGGCTTCCTAATTAAAGGGGGGGCACATCCTCACACCTCATAAAAGGGAACCTTGTATTCGAAAGGAGCTAGCTCAGCTCAATCAATTGCAACATTGTACTCAAAGAACTCCTACAAATATTAAGATAATACAAATTACGAGAGTTAAAGCCTCTTTGCAGACTCACGTACACCTTTTGTGGTGAAATTGGGCGATCAATTCCTGAGTGTCGGTGTAGTTTATTCTTTTCACTCTCTAGCTTATTATCTTAATGAAGTCCTTCAACCTCAATCAATTATATTTGAACAAATGTCATTGAAGGAAGATATCATAGGAAAAAATTATTACTGTGATCAATCATTTTTGTAATGGAAATATATAATTGGAAGTTGAACTTATTATCACATACATAAGTGATCATGCTAGTGTATGAAACAAACATACATATCCTTATTACAATTATAATGATGTTAATATGATTTTTGAGTTGACATCCAATAGCATCAGATGACCAACAAAATTTTGCAAGAAGAAGCACTTATGACATGAAGATCCAGATACATTAACCACTCAAAGAAGAGGATGATATCTAACATTAATGTCTTTGTAAGAGAGTATAGAATTCATACTTCAAGCAAGTAGAAAGCCTTGATGGAGTGCAAGAGCTTCCACTTTAGTTGGAGTCGGATGTACTAAAATTTTCTACTCTAGCCGCTAAAACCTCCCCTTCTTTGTCCAAAAACACAATAACAACATATGCCTTCCCATTCTTAACTGCAGCATCCACCATTATATGATGAGAATGAGGCAAGGAAGCATTAACCAGGACTACAGTATTCCCAATGTCCCTCAAGACTGAAACAAGTGAACACAAGTTCGACTTATCTTATCGCCAATATAAAACAATGAGAAATAGAAAATGTACATTGTCGACAATTTGTTAAGTGCACCATGACCACATCTGCGTTCGATGAAAGGAGGATAAGAGCATGATCGAAAGTGAGGAAGATACGGAGTGGACATTGATGCTTTGCAGGGGAGATAAGTGTAAAGAAAACACTTTAATGTGGGGGAGATAAGTGTAAAGAAAACACTTTAATGGACATTAAAGTGTATACAAATTTGTACATAGGTGTCACGTCATATGTCATGTCACATGACGTATCAATCACCTCATGTGACATGTCATATTTCACACCCTTTCTACGGTAACAAAATATCTCAGCCACATCACATCATATACCACTTTAACATGATATAAGATATTCCATGTCAGATGATATTTTACATAAACTATCGCGTATAAGCTTATCGCAGGTACAACAATTTATCTATATCATTGTACAAGCATAAAGGATGTCACATGACATATCAATCACATCACGTGACATGTCATGTTTCACCCCCCTTTATACGGCAACAAGATATCTTAATCACATCATATCATATATCACTTTAACATGATATAATATATTCTATGATATTTTACATAACCTATCACGTACAAGCTTCTCGTAGGTATAACGATTTCTCTTTAACACTGTACTAGCATAAAGGAGGGACAGTGAAATTCATTCTGTCGTGGCAGAAAAATTGTAGGGATCCCCGCAATTCCACCCGCGGGGGTGGAATGCATTAACGCCGGAATAATAGGCCCATTTCTAAAATCGGGGAAGCAGTTACCAAACACGAAATTATGACCCTTATCTGTGCATACCAAACAGGCTATAAAGCTGTAGCACCTTCGTTATAGCATCGATCTATAATACTGTGCATAAAAAGCATGCTGACATAACCACGGGTGTCAATATCATTGGGGATACGGAGCATACGTGTACACGCGCACGCAAACGCCATATTCTCTTCTTTTATTCCCTCGAAAAGAAAAAGAGGAGACATCACAGAGTTGTTGGCGTGTACACTAATCACGTCCCCATCAACAGCTACCCATCACGCATATAATACCCTTTTTATCCCCCCCCCCCCACTTAAAAAAAATCGCAACCCTTCAACTCAAACATTATCACCAACAAGATTTCCACGACCACAAGTAGTTCTTTCTTCCAATCGGCCTCCCCCAACCACCGCCTTCGCCGCCCTCCCTCCTCCGACACCGGTACTCCACCCACCACTTTAATTATATGCATACACACATATAAGCATCCCAACCAACAAAGGGAGGCGATTGAATCCAGTTCTAGATCACGCACAAAACCGCGCGCGGATATTGTACATATATATGTATGAGATTATTTTATATATACATGCACAGATAGATGTAGGTATCGATATATAGATATGGAGGAAGTGGTGCAGATGAAGGAGCTGCAGGAGGAGGAGGAGATGGAGCGGCTGCTGAAGGCGGAGATCGTGGTGCACCCGCTGTGCGAGCAGCTGGTGGGGGCGCACGTCGGGTGCCTCCGCGTGGCCACCCCCATCGACCACCTCCCTCTCATCGACGCGCAGCTCTCGCAGTCGCACCGCCTCGTCCGCTCCTACGCCGCCCAGCACCGTGGCGTGCTTGGCCCCCACGACAAGCAGGAGCTCGACAACTTCCTTGTGAGTGCATCATTGGCAGTTAACTGTGTACCTTTTTTTTATTATCATCATCTTGCTTCGAGAAGGTAAATATGGTAAACATGTGATTTAATCACATGACCTCTCGCAGAGGCCTCTGTGCTGCGAACCTCTTTGGGTGGCAATTAACTACGTATCTTCATACATACATACAGTTGGCTACATATGAGATTACTTGTACTGGTGATTATACGCACGTATTCCGCGTCGTGGATTAGGTGTTTGGAGCGTGTAGATACCATTGGGAGTATGATCAGAATGATCGGGTGTGTGAGTGTAATATTTTTGAGAATACACATATGCGTTTATGGTTAAATAAATAATTAAGCGGATTGTTTTGTAGTGTAAGATTCACACATAATCTTTTATGAAGTTGTGGAAATGGAATGATCGTATCTTTTTCATTCTCTTGTGTGTGTGTGTGTGTGTGTGTGTGTGAGATAGTGTAAATGTAAGAATATAAGCATATCATATAGTTATGGGAACTGACGTCGATCAATCGATTTATATAGTGTTAAGAAAGTGATTATATAGATGGAGTTGTTGTGGGATGGAAGAATTAATTGTACGGATTTGGGTGGATGCGTGGAATTTGCTACTGTAAGTAATTGTTGTTGTAATTGGAAATTTTGATTATTTATTCGCGCGTTACATATGTGTGGTTCATGCAGACGCGGTACTCGGTGACTCTATGCTCGTTCAAGGAGCAGCTGCAGCATCACGTGAGGGTGCACGCGGTGGAGGCCATCGTGGCTTGCAGGGAGATCGAGCAATCCCTGCATGATCTTACTGGTATATATTTGCTTGCTGCTTTACAGTTATTTATGTGCTTGGAATTATTATTATTGTTGGATCAATTCAGGGGGTAAAACTATCTTTTTTACACCACATCAACCCCCAAATCTATGGGACTTGGAGTGCGGGGCAGTAGTAAGGTTAAGGTAGGTGCAGGAAGCCGTTATTTGTAAGAAAGCATATGAAACCATTACGTGTGAGAAATTACATGTGAGAAATTACATATGTGAGGCGCCTATATATAACCAACTGATTATATGCCCATTGTTTTCCTCGTAAAATATGTTTTACTGATTAAAATCATTATCCGATGAAAGTATTTTGATTAGAGTTGCGTGTAATGCTTCTTCTAAGTTCGCGATTGTTCCGAGTCTAATTTGAAAAATATCTTTTCAAGTCTTTTACTTAAACCAATGAGCTTTACCGAGTCGACATAAATACCTAATTGTCGAAGAGACTAAGAAGGCCTTTACCGAGCCCATGCATCATTACCAGTTTTTGTCTTATTGCGTGTCTTTGCGGAGGCACTTAAGCTTAAGTTACTTAAAGAAAAAGGAGGCCTTTCTCTTGATCCCACTGGGTTTAAGATCTGATTAGCCATTGCAACCACCGTTGCTTGTCTGAAGTAGTAGTTGGGAAGAAAATATTAAAGGAAAAGAATTGATAAGATAAGGTATATAGCCGACGAGCCAACAAATCAAACTTTTTCGTATCGATAAAACAAACATAGATGCTGTTGATATTTTCCTGGACCAATAAGTGCATCTGGTCGGTGCATTCTTAGCTGACCGATGGAGCTGTGTGAGAAATATTTTGTTAGAAGAAAGCCATTATATATCAGGGATTACTAGATTTTGGCCACTATGATTACAAAAATCATGGGGCCCGTTTGAGTTATTTTTTTCTAACCCTGTATTCCATCACCTCTTATTACTTCAGGGATGTTCAAGTATTGGATTTGGCTAGGATTTGGTATTCCTATACTCACCTATTTACAAAACCAGCATATAGTCTCACCCATCCATGCATTCCCAATTATTGTCCTGTGAATTTCTCTTTACCTGATAGATACTGATTTGTTCATCTGATTTCCATCTACCCTCCTTGTTAATGTACGTCATCTAATTTTCTGTTTATGGACCCATGTGTACACTTGCTCCCATGTGCATGCACGCGTCTTTGTGCACGAGTCTGTGTGTGCGTGTGCATCCTATGAAAAAAAAAAAAATAATAATAATAATATAGGTAGATAGATAAGTTTCCCCAAGGCTGCAGGTTGCTATAGGATGGAAACAAATGAACATTTCCTACTCCAGATCTTTTTTTGAAACTGTGGCTGGAAGCGTGCAGTGTCAGTAGGTGGCATGAAATAAGATGGCAATTTTGGGATTATGTTTTGAGTTTTTCTCCTTCATGAGTGAAATTTGTCTTTCAATCCGTTGGAAAAGAAATATACCAGATGAAGATGCAATCTGAAGAGTTGGAGGAAGTAATGGAGTAGGATGAGAATCATAAGCCAGAATAAGTCTCACCCATATATATAACTGGAGAGTCTGTTGGACAATTCACAAGCAGAAAGTCATGTTTAGTACTGACCAAACGTCCAATGACAAAAAGAAAAGAGAAAGGATCGGCACCCTATAGCTAGTGTAGAGTCCTTCCATCAAACCTGGTACAAGCCTTGTGATCAACGATGATGTATATAGTCCATGCTTCATCAGCAAAATCCAAATATAGCATCAGAACTACCAGGAAGCAGGCAGCCAAAAGGTTAAGCCAACAAAAGATGGGAAACACGATGTATCAACTTCATCAGGTGTCTCATTGTCCATATGCGTGATCGATTATTTCCTGTGCTCAATATTTGAGGTGAAATTGCAGTCGAAGAGTCGCCGACAACAACAATATTACATCTTCATCCAACATGAGACTCATCAGACACGAGATTAAACACTGGAAACTCCTTGATGAGAATCCCCACCCCAACTATTAACTCCCCCATGCATATAAGCCACCGTGTGACAAACAACTACATGGCATGCAGGGGCCACCCTTGAGGAAGGCACTGGAGCAACAATGTCCGACGACGAGGAAGACCCATATCCAGACCACAGCATGGACCCTGAGATCAACACACAGCAAGACATGATGGGGTTCGGCCCACTCCTCCCCTCGGAAACAGAGAGGACACTGATGGAAAGGGTCAGACAAGAACTGAAGCTTGAACTCAAACAGGTACAGTTCAAAAAACCCATCCAAGCACTCCTTATACTAAAAAGCCCTCTCAGTTGGATAGCTGCAAGGGGTGTTTGCATGTGACTATATATGCAGGGATTTAAGTCGAGAATTGAAGACGTGCGAGAAGAGATTCTACGGAAAAGGCGGGCAGGGAAGCTCCCAGGGGACACGACCTCTATACTGAAGCAATGGTGGCAGCAACATGCCAAATGGCCCTATCCAACAGTAAGCATCTAAAACCCACAATTCAGTTGCCTGTCAAAAAAATAGCAAGTCGTTAAGTGTAAATGGCGGCCAAGCATCCACATGGCATATAGCAAAATGTCTACTGGATGGTATTTAAAATTGTGCATCACTCTCATCTAAATAACAAGGAGCCATGTGCTCATAGGAAGATGACAAGGCGATGCTGGTGGAGGAGACTGGTCTGCAGCTGAAGCAGATCAACAACTGGTTCATCAACCAAAGGAAGCGCAACTGGCACAACAACTCCCAGTCTGCCACCACCTTGAAGTCCAAGAGAAAAAGGTGCCCATATATATGTTCCTAGTTTATGTATTATTTTGTCATTAATTAAATCTGTCTACCACAAACAAGTCAT
Organism: Thalassia testudinum; assembly: GCA_037157565.1. NCBI lineage: Eukaryota > Viridiplantae > Streptophyta > Magnoliopsida > Alismatales > Hydrocharitaceae > Thalassia > Thalassia testudinum. The sequence continues at coordinate 23,523,653 of JAZHRO010000013.1, forward strand.
CTGGTTCTCATGTCGCAATATGTTGCAGGTAATAGGCAATGTCAGAAACTTTTCGACAATGCAGAACAAGCTTCACTGCAAGAAGCAGGAAATCCAAATGAAGTTATTCAGTTATATGACAGTTACGTTGTAATATAATACCAGATTTATAACTATTACCATGGAGATGAATGCGTAGGACAAAGAACTTAGCTTTGATTCTTAATGTTGTCTCCACTGCACCAAAAAAGAAACTCTTCCCATAATTAGCAGGAAGGCCACCCACAGAATTGAGCTAAGTGCAAACCAAAATAATTCCTTTTTCTGGATGAGGGGATCAGAACAATGTTTGTATATTACAATGCAATGCAATACCTCGCTCGCGTCAACCCTTTCTCAAGTCCATTTGGGTTGGTCCACAAGACAGTTATGGGCAATTCCAGAGGCGAACAATTGTAGGTTAGCGAATAGTAGAACATATTACAGTACTCCAGATGGAACGATTACCTAAATAGGACTAAATGGATACAGGTAACATAGCCAAGGTGGCAACCACAGCTGTTCAATATCCACAATTTTTCTATTTGCAGCAAGTACATGTGGTCATCATGCATTTACTTCGGAAAGACAGGTGGGTATCCAGCTGGTGGGTAAGTTGCACCAGGGTAGCCAGAAGGATAACCTGGAGGGGGGTATTGAGGTGGTGGAGGATATGCATAGGGCTGCCCATATGACAGGGGTGGTGGATAGCCGTAGCCAGCTGGGGGCGGAATTGGCTGATCAATCCGTGACATCTGCTGCATTGGTGGCACTGCCATTACTGGAAGAGGACCAAACTTGCCATCTCTCTTGTCCATTTCAATTTTGTGCTGAGTCTGGAAATTTTATACGTGACAGGTTTGATTAAACAGAGTGTATCCAACAAGTTGACATTTGGGAACAGTGTAGTATAAACTAAGGCCATTTACCTGCATACATGCACAGACACTTCAAAGGGAAAAAAAAACAAGAAATAAGAACGGGAATGTCGAGACAAAAAGTATTGGAAATTAGAAAATAAAATATATTTGAAGAATGAGATGGTACCACACCTAACATAAACCATATCAGCTAAACAATTGAGAATCTGCGCAGCATCATTAAGTTCTTCACTACCAAGAATGCATGCAACGAGTGAGAAAATGCAGGCCACTTGTTGGAGACAAAGCATGAATCCCTGGAATTGAGATAGATTAGCTTCATAGGCAATAAATTAAACCACAATAGTCCATTGTGCCCAACCATGGCTTTTTATTATAACTGTGCACAAGCAGATGCCTGTGGTACTACTGACTTAAGAGGATGGGGAGAGAATTACAATGATGCAATTATCACACCGTGTAGTCTGAATGTTAAATTCATCCTGGAGCAAGAAACGTGTTGAAGCAACTGAGTTCCCAAAGCAGAGAAAGACCTAAAAGGGAGATTATAGACAAAAACTGCAATTTAGCTTGGGTAGGATGGATGACTTGTCAAATAGCAGAGCACAAAGTACCAATATAAAAAACAATGATGCACATTAACAAACTTAAAATCAATGCCTGAAGAAGACTGAATGAACTTTGAACCGCCCCAAACTTATAGCATTTTTTTGGGGAAAATAATGGGACCAATTACTGTGGTTAATTATAGGTTCAGAATATGTAATTAAGCATGCATAAGGCAAAAATAGAAAAAGGGCTAAGATCCATGATCATTAACATCCATAAAATCTGAGGATATAACTTCCTAATGGACTTCTTGCAGTTTTAATACAGTTTATGTCAACAAAACTGAACTGGTTTTCCCTTCATGCCTCAACCAGAATATTTTAGATTGCTTCTCGTCAAGTAATAGCCTAAGACATCACCAAAGAGCATTCTGAGTAATTCATCAGTAGATGCAAAAAAATGAAGCTAGTGGAAGCATGTTGTTTAGCTCATAAAAAATAATAATCTGACAAATGCAAGACTTCTACAAAATAAACACCATACCTCTGTGCAAAGACAGAACTCAGGACATTGACTTTCCCCACAATTACCACTGCATGGCAAATAACCACCACAGCAAACATATCTACAGAGATAAGGAAGGACGGAAAGATAAAAAGGAGAAGTAGCAAATACAATAGATAAAGTATTTTAGCCAACCAACATATAAAGGAACCAAGTTTCACAAAAGCAAGGCCACAAATCTTCACTGGACTACCTCGACATGTCATTGTAAAGGGCACGTTTGCGAAGCAAGTACGATGCACATGGTCCACTGTAAAAGAAGAAAATTAAAGCACCCATCAAACAGATAGTTAAAATATCCAAAAAAGATGGAACCTATTATTATCTACATGATATTTCTTAGAAATAAGATTCTACAGAAGACAAGTAATCCATCGAAAATGCAATCAACAAAGCCAAAAGTACACTATCCTTTGATATGTATGGTAATTTTAACAGTTTGAGAAAAAGAATTGCGTGTCATAATGAGTAGAACTATTCACTTAGAACAATTAACATAAAATCATAAAAAGAGAAGAAAACTTTGGCCAAAAGATTCACTTGAGATAAGAGATTGAGCTAAAAACAATGCTAAAACCAATGCATTTACCAAGTAAGGAATTTGTGCTTGGCAGGATCCACAAGCATTAAGCTTTTGACAAGCTGTGAAGTCCAACGATATTACATGAAGTCAATTCTTTAATTATTAATAGCACATGATCAATGTTTTCTTTTTCAGTAAAGAAAATAAGATGAACACTGCAGAAACAGCCATGAAGATTTTGTCCAATGAAACACAAATATAACTATGTAAATGTTATTAAATTATTTCTTGCAAACAAATTAATAAAAGCATTTTCTCCTGATGTTACAATGTACGACAGTTATGTACAAGATTGACAAATATGCCAAGGACTAAAAATAACTTTCCAAGGAGTATGCAGTATATAACAAGATGGTAAAGATTATTTATAAAAATCTATTTGCTGAGAAAATCAATAAAAAAATCCAGTACTACAAATGATTTACATGAAAAATATAATGCTGAACCACAAAGAAATCATAGATGGAGATTTAATGTGGTAGAGGTTGCTAGAAATAATATCTTCAAAGGATCCCTTCTCTAGAATATGCATATCTCTAACATCCTAAAGATCTAGAAGCACTTGTATGATCTAGATTCCAAGCAAATGGAACTAAACAGTCTCAATTTATGGGGTAAATCTACTGTACTGAAGTTGCTACCATGACTCCCGAAGCTGAGCAGAGTAATTGGACACATTCAACATACTATTGATTTCTAAAACTGAATTTCGCGCATGCCCTTTCTCAACAAGTCTAACAGGTTTTCAAGAGAGATGAAGTGGCTATCAACTTCACATGCTAGATACCATTCTAAACCCATGCGATATCGACAACTAAACCCTAAGTAATAATCATAGTTTTATTAGCAATTATATTCTCATGGCCCTCGATGAGCTATAATCATGATTTCAGAAATTTCAGTTCATTGATGGATGCTACAGAAGAATTGTACTTCTTGATCATTTTTGGGTGGTTTGGACAAATTACAGGGGTTACGAGCAAATTTGGATCAATCTTGATCAAACTTTCTGACATGGAATGTCTCAATTGTTGACCAAACTGGGTCAAAATTCTGAATTGATTAACATGCATAATAATCTTTTTTAAGTAATAGAGAAGAAAATCAACCATTTTAGTTTTCAATCTGGCAGCTATAAAGAGTACTGCAGTACCAGGTCATAGCTCCATATTTCCATATTTAGTGGCAAGTAAGGAGTGCTTCCTACTTCTCCACATGGCTAGGTTTCGATTTAAATGTATTGTTCCATAAATAGAACTGCCCTTCATCCATAATGATGAGGGGTAAAACTGTCTCAAAAAATATTTATGGTAATTTGGAAGACTAAAGTGTGAAAAATAAGATTAAGGTTTTGCTTTGTCTAGCATCCAATTTTTGAGAAGTTCTTCTAATTGTGGAGAATAAAAGTGCCATGTGGCAGCCCTGTCAAGCCACGTGGCAATCTAGGAAACACCGAAAGGGGCACTGGCCCTATGGGATTTTTAGTATGTTTTGTGGTCTAAGCTTGGTGATCCTTAGTTTAGTAGATTTGATTTTTAGAAAGTTAATTTTAGAGGATCTTTTCTTTATAAAAATAAGGGATATGATTTGATTATGATTTAGTTTGTTACTTGTTTTAGAGGATTGTGATATGTTTTCTCTCTATAAAAGAGAGCCTTTGTAATCCTTCTATTCTTAAGTTAATAAAACAATTCTTCCAACACATCAACTTCCTCTCTCTCACTCTCTTCTTCACCAACTGCAACCATCTCTCTCTCATCCCTGTCACGTGGATAGGGGCTGCCTGCAGCATCCTGCTGCCGCCTAGTTTCCTCACGTGGAAGAGCCTCTACGCCTTCACATTGCACCAATCTCAACACTAACGATTACAAGAATTTATATATTTCTAATAACGAAAAAGAACAAAAATATCTTCTTAAGATCCAAGCACCCAACTCTACAGCCTGAAAGTTAAATATCTGAGAATGTTAGATGTTCAACAATAAGCTCAATGGGTGCATATGTTTTGAGTGCCCCAGCTCAGGGAAGAAAGACAACGTCCGGGTGCCTCCCTAAAGGGGGAGAAAGGATAAAATTCTTTCAAGTTTAATCTAAGAAATGCTTGTCAAAAAATCCAACAATGGAAAGGGACCCACAAGAATCTTCTCTGAGGCCCAGTTTGGTTTTAGGAATTAGCTTTGGAGGAATTGTGGATGGAATTAGCCTTTAGGTGGAATAAGTGAGGAATAAATTCCTTTTCATGTTTGGTTTTGATGTATAAGTTGAAAGGGAATAAATTGGCATTGTTCTTTGTTTGGTGGAATTGAAATGTTTGATAAGAGGAATGAAAGTGAGGAATTTGTGGGTAGGCAATAGATTGTTTGGGGAATTATGTGGTTATAAATTACTGAAAGGACCAAATTGCCCTTATAGGATTGTGGTTGGTCATGTCCCATGTACATACGATTATGTCCTATGAAGGATGTGAATACAAAATGAAAAAGAAAAAAATGCAGACACATGGACTTGCTGATATTTATCCAAAATCATTAATCATAGTCATCTGAGTTCATCTATATTCATTCGAGATCTTCTTATATTCAGATTATCAGAGTGAAGGGTATTATATAATTTATCTGAGACAACGAAGAATTAACCAAGATCTATAGCAACATTCATATACATAGAAATACATACATATGCATATACCTACACACGCATATATTTATATGAACTCAGAAAGGGGTATTCAAATTAGATGTATATATTGAGAGAACCACTCAGCAGTGACAACTTAACAAATTTAGTCCAATGAATCTAGACATAAAAGGATTTAGGTTAATAATAACAAATTTCCCACATCATCAGTTTTTTTTTTTTTTAAGTAAATACATCAGTAGAATTTCTCCATGTGCTAAAAGATGTCTTCAGTGAAGGATTTGGTGACAAGGAGAAAAACACACCCATTTGTGCATTCCCTTTGCTTGCTGACAAGGAGGAAAAGCGGAGTACCTTTCCATAGCAGGTGTATTTTCTTGCAACAGTGTGCTCGCCACTGTGCTCGCCACCACCACTTTGCAAATACGCTTGGTTTTTTCTTTTCCTTTTTTTCTTTTTCTTTTCATTTTTTTTTTTTGGCCGGCGGCTGTTTGGGTGGGGGGAGATTAAGTGGTAGGCAGAGGGACGAAGCAGGAGGGAGAGGAGACTGCAGAAGGAAGACGTTGAATTTTCCGAACTCACTTTCCAATATAAATGGAGAAAGAAGATGAAGGCATACAGTAATCAAATGCTATAACATTGATTGTATAGTAGTCAAGCTTTACTATTGGTGATATGGGAACTAGAATGCCATAACGTCAATGTTGTAAGTGTTAATAGAATTGATGCTATATAAAATCGTTGTGTTGGTGATTCGGTGCTATAGCAAAGTAGTACATAGCCCTCGACTGCGATGTGGTGGAAATGGGTGGTCGGTTGTGCGTGAAAGATGTGGCACACAGAATGGGCGAATGCATGAAAAAATGCATCTACAAGTGAGTTGTTGCCCTCTATTTCTCCGAAGAAGCATACATGTTCACCCGGATCACCTCCATCGTCCCAATGGAAGAGAAAAACAACAATTTCTCTAATTTTTCCCCAATTCCAGCAGCCAACATGCTACAAGGGTATTATCACAGGATCAACCGTACCAAAACTCCCTCGTATGACAATGCATTGCCTAACACATTGCAGATCACAACATAAGCGATCACCTCATGTCAACTCAAAAATCCAAACTTTCTGCCAGCCTCTCCAGCTTCATAGCAAGGATCGCATGAAAGGGGGAGAAAAACAAACAAAAGGAACGATTTTAACTCACCACCAGAACGCGAAGCAGCAATCTGCCAAGACAAAAAGAAGAGGTTTTGAATCAGACACGTCCCGGGCCATCCAAATCCGAACTTTTTTTCCAAGGAAAAAGAACAAAATGAGATCTTGGAAAAAGGAGAGCAACGTTTGGAGCTTACAAGGTGTGTCCTCTGCGATGGTGTCCGTGAGACGGGTGTGCCACAGGTTCCTATAGCTCTGGCGGAGTTGCATCTTGTCGACGTAGACCTGATTCGCCATCTAGCCACTCCCTTCCCTGCGATCGGGAGATTGGAAAGGAACGATCTGTGAGGGCGACGGAGAAGGAAATGGAGAATTTAGGGTTGAGGGAACAGATGCCAAACTGTTGGAAGAGGAGAGGGTGTTATTGCCGTTGCACAGGAGGTTCGAACAAGACGGTGAAACAGGTCGCATTCCTTTCTTGTATTTTGAATAATATAAAAATGATAAAAGATAATTAATCTTTGGCCCTTTACCTTTTCTTTTCCTTTCTTTTTTTTTTTTTATCATTTTGTCCTTTTTGGAAGCCAGAAGACCACATGCATGGTAAAAAGTGCCTGAAAGGTCTTGGGATCCCTCGAATAAAAACACAAAGATTCTGAGTACAGAGTCTAAAAAGAAACTCCATGACAAAAAAAAAAAAAAGAAAAGAAAGAAAGACCTTCTCATGTAATATTTTGATGGCATGCAGTAAAGAATCTTATTTATGTAAAATGATTTAGGAATTTAAAAAGGGATTTTGTGTATATGTTTCCATGTAAGATGTTCTTGAGATAATTATAATTGTTTAGGAAGATACATTCTTAAAGCACTTAAATTTACTTGGATTATAGTTAAACAAATAATTTTTATCATTAAATATATACCATATAGTGTTATATTTGTATAGATGTCATTATATGTTGACCCTTTTTATATAACATGGATTCATTTTCATCCATAAAAAATAATTGTTAGCAGTGTTATCTTTGTCATTGAGCTCATAGGTATTGTTTCTTTCTATAAGGCCCTTTTAAATGCGACCATCCTCTATTCCAATCTTCCCCTCATCTAGCCTCCCCCATCTACCATTCTACCTCCTTTCTTCCCTTACTCTTCCCTTTTCAAAGGTTATTATCACAATATATCCTACTTCCAAGTTCACCTATTTTACCAACCATCCATCTCTTATCAGCTACTTAGGTTAAACCATTTCTTGAGATGGAATGACCCATTAGTCATTTAGGTTGTCTTTGTGGGTTCTCCCTTCGAAGAGGGGTGACGTAATAAAATGTGGAAATAAAATATAAAGCAATCTCACAAAAAAATCAATCGCACAAGTACACAAAGATTTTTAGGTGGAAACCCAAATCGGGTGAAAACCACCACCTAACCCTCTCGAGTTAGGATTTTCCGATCAACCTAGTTGATCAAATCCACTAACCGAATCACTTTAAAACGAGGGTGATTCAACCTCAGTACAACCACGCTACAAGTACGAGGGTAGCGTTCCTCAACCCCTTCTCTCCACGAGAAGGATTTTGTCCCACGAAGGAGACGGGAATTCGCAAAACGAATACCCAACCAAAAGACAAAGATAAAATAAAACAACAAGTCCTATAGAGCCAACAAAAAAATTAAGAACCTAGCTTCTATATGAATAAGGAAACTCCCATTTGCAAGGAGTGCGTCGAGTTGGTGACGCGGTGCGTGTGCCACGCGACGGCGCAACTTCGCTCTCGTAAACAACGGCGGGAGAGCGGGTGCGCGAAGCTTGATGCTCTCAAGAGAATGGAGCTTAAGCTTGGAGAGCAAGATCTTTTCTGGACACAAAAGAGTGTGAAAGTGTGTAGCTAAGTGTATCCAAGTGTATGTTGGTGTGTCAAAGGCTCCCCTCTATTTATAGAGGCCTTAGGAAGGCTTTGGAAGGCTTGGAAAATGTTCTATAGCCGTTGGGAACAAAGCCCAAGAGAATCAGGTCGAAATCAGGACAATGATTACATTTGACAGGGTAATCAGACGTCTAACTCTTTCATCAGACATCTGGAAGGCCACTTTAAGACGTCTGATTTCAAGGTCAGACGTCTGATTCTATGCGGATTTCCTCCTGACTTGAATCAGATCTAAACAGGGTTTTTGCGCAAGTCCATCAGACGACATACAGGTCGTCTGGCACTATATATGGCGTCTGGAAACCTACTTTTACTGTGGGAATGGATTTTCCAAACGTTGCATCGGCTAGAAAATCTCTGAGAAGAGATTTTGGGTCAGCCGAGGCAAAACGGTCAATTATCAGACGTCTGGACAGTCCTATGGACGTCTGATAAGGCTCTAACGGTCATAATCTTGAGTGTTTGCTAAGCCAGCCAACGGTCCACTAATTGGACGTCTGGCAAAGTCATCAGACGTCTCCTAAGACGTCTGGTATAAGGTCTGGACGTCTGATTTCATCAAACAGAGTACAAAGTCCAGTCTAATAGTTATCAGACGTCTGAATCAACAGTCAGACGTCTTAAAATACTTTATCAGACGTCTGATTTTGGAATTAGACGTCTGGAAATGCTGTTTGAGCCCTATATTGGTTTTCTAAGTATTCTATAGAAAACCTAAGCATCATAGGGTTGTGCCGGTGTTCCTAGGACTACTGTTAGGGTACTTTGAGGCTCTTTAACATAATATTCTAAGGAAAATAAAAAGAGCAAGAAAATAAAGACAAGAGATACAAGAAAGGATTAAAAAGAATCTATCATATTCTTCTTGTCTTCTATCTTCAATCTGTCGCTCCACGCGAACCTCCTCTGTTCTTCATTAAGCTCCTCCAATCCATCCTGGATGCGAGCTCGAGTTCCGTCTAAATACGTCCACATTTGCAATTGATCTAAAATTTAGGACTCAAATTGTAAATGTTAAATAACACGTGTTTTGTTATCATCAAAACAAATGATCATGGTGCTCTAGCACCAACAGTCTTCTCTCTCCCTTTATCTTTACAAGATATCTTTTTTCAAACTAGTTGTGTAGCTACGATTCCTAGTTTCTCTTTATGAAAACCTATTGTGTGTTTCAAGTTTGCACTACCTAGATCTTGTTCCAAAACATATCAAATCATTATAGAAACTTCTCGATGACCTCTTAACTTATTAGAATTGCCTCATTAGTGTTGAAAGCACCCCAAACTATTGACTTCAAATATTAAATACAAATTGAAACTAGTTTACCAAGAGATAATTACTCCAATCAGCAAATGAAGATTCTATTTAATTAAAAATTACAATTTTTAAGCTTCTTTCCAAGCTTAATAAATTGACTTGGATTCCTTGAACCTCAATGAAATGCTTACCCTGATGAGTTACGTAGAATTTGAACTTCTAAGAACATTTTGAATGCTAGTAGCCCACATGTTCTATCTAAATTTATTGTGGGGGGGGGGGGGGGGGGGGGGAGTTGGGGGGTTATGTATTATAGGAAACCATGAAAAAGGAAGGAAAGTGACTTTGAAAAAAAAAAAGATTATAGGATTCCTAAAATTTGTGCATTTTCTAAGATTTTTGTCAGATTCTTCCTATTTCTCTCATATAAAAGGTTGCCCCCTTAAAATTTTCCCTCTCTCCTCTGGAAACCACTCAATGATGAGTGATTGAGGAAATAATGTCCTCTTACTTTTTTTTCTTCCCTCTTCTGTTCTCCATCGGCCATGTCGTGCTCACCTTATGCCTATCAAACAAGGAATAATAAATCTTGAAGGATAGGAAGCCAAACTCATAGATACCTGCATAATATATAAAACAAGTATATAAGCAAAAATTACTTTATGCACACAAAAGTACTACGAGAGGCATTCATAAATTACTTTATGATATTTTTGAATTAAAAAAGTCATTATGGTTATATAATTTAGAAATTAAAGTGTAATTAAGTACATAATCAAATTTGTAATTAAACAAAAATTAGTTAATCTCTTTTTCCTTCACTTATATGCAAGATTACCCTAGTCTACCTCCTACTTTCAACCAAGTAGCATAGCAATTGTGTCAACTAGTTGACTAGCTTATGTTCGTCACATCTTCTATAATTTTCTCCTCTCTTCTTCGAGTTATCTCACTATCATATAAGACACGAGGCCAAAGGTTGCAAAGGGCATAGCTCTACATGACTAAGCTGCAGCACAAATTTGGATTCGTCACACTTGAATGGTTGACTAGCTTAATATCTAGTCATTAGGAAGGAACCAACTCCAACTTCCCCTATTGCTTAGTCCTAATCAACCATCCCAATTATTATTTCACTATATGGGACACTCCTTCCTCCTTCTTCCTTTTAAACCAACCTTTTGTTTCTTTATTTCTTCAAAACCCATGAAATTTATAAATTCCTGCTTTAAATTCTTTAATTCGTGGAGAATAACTGCTTGCCATCATTCTTTCTATTGATGTAGATATGCTAATTACCCCCTTTTATCTATTTTCCTCGTGCAAGTCTGTCAAAAGGCTTACACCTTGGCTACTTTTCTATTGTTTTTTTCTTTACCAGCCAACTACTGTTATAATTTTTATTTACAGTGTGATATTCTCATTGTTTTAATGAATTGATAGAAAAGGGAGAATACTCGATCACCTTCATTACATTTTGGTCGCATACAGATCACATCGTGATGAGGAGCAAAAAAAATCCTTGTATTCAAAATTCTGTGAGTAGTTCAGCAGAAGATCCACTTATCCGGTTACAAGATAAGCAGGCGAGTCTGGTGTTACGACTCGAACCCAACTCTATGTGGAACCCAGGTCGGATCGCCTTGACTAACTCAAGATCCAGTTGTCCATTGAGAAATATACCAAATAGTAAAATATTCCACGCATCCAAAATAGCCAGAAAATTAATTAAAGACAGAAAGCTAAATGATAGATGATGTAAATACATTTACACTACTTAAAATGTCTATTTATGCATATTCTTAAGCATAGGATTGCATTTCATGATATAAATATGGCATAACATGCATCATCTTACATTTAGAGTAGTTTGAATAAAATGGAGGTTAATTATCTAATTTTATGTGCTTGGACATGGCAAACATTTTATCAGGGCCTCGGATCAAAGATCCAACCATATGGATGTGATCAGGGCGACGATTGGAGTTCAACGACTCTAAGATCGCCCTAATCAAGCATCCGTAGCATCAGATAGTGACCGGGGAACCCTAGAAGATCAAGGGCCAGGATGGTAAAAATCCACACTTCAGATGACAAATTCGACCGCATGGATGAATTCGGATCGACGATCGCAGCCCAACGACACAAAAATCAAGTCAATCCGACATCTGTGGCACCATCTACAATTTCCAGAAGATAGACGGCCAAGATAGCGCCACGTGGCGCCATCTCGGTCGCCCAAACGGCCGCACGCATTCTACGAAGGCCCCGCACCCACTCGCTCTCCGCCGTTGGATCTTGATCCAACGGCTGTGGTCGGCTGCACTTAAAAGCGTCCGCTCGACCATTCACGCCCCGTAGCATAGCGGTCGAGCGCGCTTACGCGACCGGCGGGCGCGGGTTCGAGCTGCAGCAGAGGGCTGGAGGCGCGGGCGATTGGGCGCGGGCGAGCGTTAGATCGCGATCGGACGGCCGCGCGCGCCCAATAGCGTTCACGCGCGATTGAACGTGCGGCGTCACGTGCGATCGCACGCGCCAGGCAGGCGCACAACGAGCGGGCGGAGACACATCTTAAGCCGTCCGATCTCGCGATCGAATGGCTGAGAATCGACGAACGTGCGCAAGCGTTGCGCGCGTGGGCAGCTGAGCAGACGCGCGTGGGCGCAGAAGCTACGCCCACGTTGGGGGCTTTAGCGACGGTTTTATCCGTCACTAAAGACCCCTCATTTATTGTTTTGAAATTTTAATGTCCATTTTACCCCCACTCCTTGCAACTATAAAAGGAGACCCCCTTCATACGAAATTTTCATCCCTTCCTTCTCCTCTCTACCCCTCCAAAGCTCAAGAGAAGCTTGTCCCACACTCGGGATGTTTCTCTTGAGATAAAGTCCAATTTTCGTTCCCCTTCGGAAGTGGATCTCGCGACGACGACGGCATGCTGCTACGTTCCCGTTCTTCTGCTTCGTCCTCCTTCGTCCTGCTTCGTTCTCCTTCGTCCAAGCATCGTCCCGTCCGGCTCATCCTCCAAGCAACCATCGAGGAGGATTTCTCTCTCCCTATTCTTTTTACTGCTTTCTAGTATAGATTTACTGCTTTCTAGTGTAATTTTGTTCGTCCTCCAAGCAATCGTCGAGGAGGACATTTCTCCATCATTCTTTTAATGCTTTCTAGAGTAATTATTTTATGCTTTGTAGTTGTAAGAGTGAAATGAACAATCTCCTTAATGAAAAATTTCTTGTTTATTCTACATCTCATTTTGATTTCTCTGTGTAATATTCTCTTTCTCTCTTACTCTCTCTCTCTCTCTCTTCTATTTATTATAAATAATTAGATAGTTTTAAATTGAATTATTCTGTGACAAATAAAAAGAAATGCGTAGTTTTTAAATCAAACGTCCACCTCCCTGTGTTCGACCCAGAATTTTCATTTCGGTATAAATTTTATTTGTTGAACACGAATTCTTCGCTTTCGAATTACGACAGGGTTTCCAAAATCGAACACGTTAGCGTAGCGATTCGTAAACGTTCAACATTTTGGCGCCGTTGCCGGGGAGGCGACGCTCTTTGATTTCTCTTCGTGTTTTGTAACTTACAAATCATTTACTTAACTTTTCTCCTTTCTTATTGTAATTGCAGGTACTCTTTTGAGACGAGCAAAAGCGGTAGATTGGAGTAAAGTGCTGTGGAAGGTTTTGTAAGTTATCCCCCATTCTTTCCCCCTCCATAGATTTCATTCGCCACATTGAATCCAAATTCCAATTAACCTAGGTGTTTGCATAAATCCTAAGAATAGTTTGGTTGTTTGGATTATCACTCACATTTATTCCACCTCCATTTATATAAATAAAAAAAAAATAAAAAGGTAATTTTGTGGGGGTAATTTTCAACAAACACACAACGTACACCCACATTTAAAGGCACTTAACCGAATTGATTTATTTCTACTCAACCGGGTTCTGATCTGTGGAACCGGTACACATAAAGCAACACATAATTGAGTAGAAATCAGATTAGGTAATCATTTGTGTGCCTAATTAAGTGGTGCATCAGGCCAATTGTTTGAGTTGATTGGGCCGCACCACTTCAAATAAAATAAACTCATTAAGTAGCTGTCAATTAGGTTCAACTCTTAGGATTTACCAGGCACTCCACATTCTTTTTAAACTTTAAATGAAAGCATCCTCACATGTGCTTGCAAAACCTGATGTGCCAACGAAACCTATTTGAAAACACCTAAAGTTGAATCCTAAAAGTTACTAAGCAAGATTTGAACCTTAAAATTCACCACATCAAAAATAATCTTGCTTGAAAACCACTGGTTGTGCACGTACACACAAATCAATCAATCATTAAGGGCACAACCCATTTAAAGGGCCCATCACATTCCAAAGCACATTCAAACCTAACCCTAAATAAAACAGAGTAGACGTTGGCCTTAAGGATTGAACTCGCTCTTTAGAACTCAGAATGAGATTATTTTCGATTAGTCTGTTTCTACTGTTCAATCTGATGTCTAGCTAGGGGAGCAGAGTCAAACGATCGCGGCTGGGGGTACACTAGGAACCAGAGGCGCAAGCCAAAGGAAGAACCTTCTCCCCAGTCCCTCCTTCTAACTGGTTGGATTGAACAGACAGAAGTAGATCAAATCGTTCCGTTATCTCAAGACAGGTTTTGGGAGTCTGTAGGTGTAACGACCCGATTCCCGAGTCCCTACGAGATACGAGAACCGGGCCGACTCGACTAATCCTAAGACCTAGTCGTCCAATGAGGAAGTAACCAAAAGAGCAGTAAAATAAATCACATTCAACATGAAATATAACTAGCAGTAACAAAATACAGCAGTAAGAAAAAGAACTAGTATAGCATGTACCACCACAACAATAGAACAACATTTATAATATAACAAGAACTACGAGCAAAGAAAGTATAGAGAGTAACAAGAACTACTCACTACAGTGGAACAAAAAGGCACAAAAGAACAGTGGTAACTCTACTAGACCCTACTCGGCCCAACGTCCTCTGCAGCCGCTGACCCTGGCTGCTCAACACCTGGTCCTGAAAAGTAACGAGTGTAACACGTCAGCGAAACACTGAGTAGAGTGGCAGCTAAACTAAAGAAACAGTAAAGTGTACAGTAGCTGTTTTATTTTCTTTCTTCCTTTATTTACGTCTTTCTATTTTTTTCATAATTTATCTATTTCTCAGATCCTTCACTTGATCTCGAATGTTCCTCGTGGGAACGATCTTGATTGCAGTCTTTTCCGAACAGTAGAAGTAGCACGTGGTGCTCTCCTGGCCGGGAGAGTCCCCCGTGGTGATCCTACTCTCAGTCAACCACCCCAAGGTCACGGACAGACGTAACGGTGACTACGGTATGCACGATAAACGCACAGGTAGCTAACCCGCACTGGCACGCGGTCAGTCGTTTCCGTTAACGGGTGCGCCCAAAGCACAGCACGGAACCAGTATAGGGCAGAGCCCTCTCAGGGGTCCAACCCCTCCACAGTAACTAAACAGGGGCCTTGCCCCTCCACAGTCCGCGCACCCTCGCCTGACTACCCTGGTTTGCCCAGTGGGCCTAACAAGTCGGTGTAGGAGGCTAGCAGAACCCCGGGGCCTGTGGGGTAGCTAGTGCTCTCCCTACACTAGTAGCTCTCCTCGGTACTACGTACACGAGGGCCAGCAAGTCGGTACAAAGTGGCCAGACCTAACCCCGGGTCCCTGGGGCAGCTGGCTCCACTCTACACTAAGTAGGTAACAGGTACTTCCCTTGGTACTACGTACCCAAGAGACAGCACACTACCACGTCTTTCTTTCTCAGTTCCATTCCTTTCTCTTTCCAGGAGTTCTACTCCTAATTCCCCGTAGGGTTCCAGCTCTTTTAACTCAGAACATCTTGGTTTCACCTTCCAGTTTCATATTCTTACAATCCATGTTCTCAATCACGTTTACTTATTCATAACAGGCAGCTGTTAAATAAAATTACAGGCAGCTATTTATTCCTTTCCACTTTTCCAAGACTGCAGTATTCATATATTCCACTAGTTTTCCCATCTTAGGATTTATGCCATACCCTAGGATCTATCATACAATTTGGTTTTCCAATCCTAGGATTCATGCAACACCCTAGGATCTATCATTCAATCTAGTTTCTCATTCTTAGGATTCATGCAATGTCCTAGGTTCTATTTATGGTTCCATAGTTTAACAGATTATGCTAATAAACTTAAAAGCCACTATACCAGTTACAACGGGAGTACTGGGGGCGTGGTCGGAAATCCCGCGTGCCTCCGCAACCCCGGAAACTGCAATGGAACATGGTCCTATCACAAGGATCAAACACAATGAGTTTCTCAAAACAGTATATAATTACTGTAGACGGGTAGAGGATTTAATTCCGAAAAGAACGCAACTCGAAACGCGGAAAACGGACTCCGAACGGGCCCTAAACGGGTCTAAAACGATGAAACAGTGCAAAATCAGACGTCTGGAACCTCTTCCAGACGTCTTAAAAAGTGGTTCAGAGGATACCTTCACTCTGTGTAGTTTCTCAGACGTCCAGGAGCCTGCGGGGGTGTCTGGCCTAGTTCCCAGACATCCGATGGTCACCTCGGACGTCTGGAAGTCTTTCCCGTCGTTTGGCACTGCAGCCAGACGTCTGATTCACGTTGGATGCGAATCTCAGCCTGCACGTACCCACTCATCACTCTCAGTACAACGGTTGCAGAAAAGGACGAAGGACGGAAAAGAATAACTTACTTTCCAGACGTCTGGATAGTCCTCCAGACGTCTTAACCGTCGTCTGGTTGGATGACCAGACGTCTGATTCTGGAAAAACTTCCAGAACCAGAGCGCTACTCGCCCTCCGCCCGCGACGCACGGTCGCGCCGTGCTTCATCCGCCTGTTGCTCGAGCTACAGCAGACCTCCCGCATCACTCCGCGCCCGCTGCGCCCCCGCCGGCCGGCTCTAGCAGCCCCGGCAAGCTCGCCCTCACGACCGAGCGCCTCCTCCCTCGCGCAGCACCTCCTCCCGCACTCATCGCGGTTGCCGCCGCCGCCGCTCGCTCTCGCTGGAAGAAGAAGAAGGAGGAGCGGAGGTGATGAGAGTGAGGGAGAGGGCGAGGCTTTTTAAAGCCGCGCGGGGAGAGGAAGAGAGAGAGAACGCAGACTGCGGTCGCAGGAGGAGAGAGGGAAAAGAAAGAGAGGAAGGCGGTTGCGGGTCTGCGCGTGCCTGGGCGCAGACGCAGTCCCGCATGCCACCAAAAATAGATCCCAGACGTCTGGCAAGACGTCTGGGCCACCTCCCAGACGTCTTAAAAGAACGTCTTGGAGTGCGTTCGTAACAGTAGATCTGTAGGCTAACCCATTTAAGGACAGGTTTGATTGTTTGTATTGCAGGGTACCTTTCTTCCTCCTGTGTCTCATGAATCCTTCCACATATTTCACGCATTCCCGCTCTTTCCCTCCTGTTGTGAATTATCCTCAACATGACAATTATCCCAACTCATATTGTAATCAACCATCAGTCAGTTGGGATAATTCGGATTGGGGATACAAGTCCGGACCCCTGTGTTTAGGGTCTAACCCTGAACACTTTGATTCTGATTTCTATCCTTCTCAGAGCTACATCGATTATAGATTGTCTTCCTTTCATGCACAACCTAATACGATCTACAATCAAGAAGGATACACCGATCCGTACCCATCATCTGATTTCACTGCCTTTAGGTCATCACCATCTTTTCAACAATCTGAAATGACCTATTATCAGGAAGGGTATAACGAATCTCAATTCGTTAATTCCCTTGCATTAAGCCCAAACCCGCCCAACCCTGAACCAACTCATTTGGTTCAGGTTAACCAGGTTCAAGATAAGGTTCTGGCTAACTTGAGGAATATCATTCAATCTTTAGAAGTTCAGCCAATACCTTGCATTGAGAGATTGGAGCCCCTGATTGAAATGATTGATGATTTAAATAAGTCTTTGTTGGATTGGCTCCAGGATGTTAAGGATAAGAACCCGGGTGAGTTTCTACTTGGGAAATTAGCAAAATTGAGGATGAGATTCGTGGTTGCTTTGATTCAATCTTGGAATAATTCCCATGATGAACCCTCTTCAGGAAAGCCAATGACAGAACCTGCTCAGGCACCTGTTGGGGGAACACGTGTTACGAGGCTGACCAGATTGAATTAAAACAACCAATTAAGGATGATCTGATTTCTTCACCTGAGATCCCTAAGCCGGGTTACGAGGAAACGTATGTCTCCTTGGAATAAAAAGTGACAAATGATTTTGGGACATACATTGATACGGATCCTGATTTCTTTGATGGTGAAGATTCAAGTTGCGAAGTCTCACACGAGTTTTCTGAACATGATTTCAATGAGACAATTGGGCCTGAGGAATCTGGTAGATCATTTAATAGCTCAATAACTGAGGAAACTGATCTTATTAGGGCACACATTACAGATCTAGAATCACATTTTCTGGAGGAATCAATTCAATGCCTTGATTATCAGTTACACCCTGTTGAGCTTATTGATGATTCTAATTCTGAGATAATTAGACCCAAATCAATTTTGATTCTGCCACATCATTTAGACTTGGAGATTTCAGACGGGGTGATGGATATACAAGAGGTCCTGGAATTTGATATGCTGAATGAGGAGGATAAGAGCTGGGAAGTTCTGATTTGAGAAGTTAATTTTGGAGGAAATAGAAGATTGAGTCGAACGGTTCCTTTTAAGATGAAACCATCAAATCAGAACCCTTACGACATTTGTTTCGAGGATGTTCAACTCAAGCACACATTCAACAATTATCCTTTTGAGCTTCAATTCTCTGTAACCCAACTTTTTGGTCTTGGGTTACATCCTCATAAATCGCAGGCCCGACCCCGCTTGCATTCTGATTTTAGGTTTTGGGTAATTTTTATCCAGAACCTAAGATATTCTCGATTATGGGGTGTGGGTCTGCACCACAATCTAGTCCACATCTGTGGACCTCTTTTGATAGGTCAGAGGATTCTTCTGTTTATTCTAATTCTGACCTGCACTTGTGAATTCTTCATTTCTTTTTCTTGTATAGTGTGCCTAGCTGAAGGCACTAAACTCAGCACATATACAATTTTTCTTAGTTTTCATCTTGGAGCGGGACCTGACATTCACACAATTCAGGTGCTTTTTACGCTTTTCCACTCTGTTTTATGTCTTTTTAATACAATGAGGACATTGCATTAGATAGGCATGGGGGGTGGATATTCATCTCTGAATTCATTCGTCAGCTCCGTAGATTTATTTTATTTTCTTTTATAAAAAAAATTCGGAATTAGGAAAGAGAATTTGGGTTTAAGAAAATTTTCAATCTTAGGAAATACTACATTATGATTTGAACACAAAGACCCATCAGGTCTTTGGACTTAATCAGCCCGTGTATCCACTAAAATGTGGATTTGTCTTTTGAGTCCTCGCCATCTTAATTCTATTATAATTGGAATAAATAAGTTTGGGTGATAAGTACACGACTTATCAACCCACCCTCTGATTTGAGGGAATTTTTGAGTTTTAGGCATCTACACACTTTCTTTGCACTGACTCGTTGTTCGGTGATTCTAACGGAATTTGGGTAGCTAATGAACCTTCTAGGGTGATATGGCTGGCAAGTTATCGTGGGTAACAGCCCATAAGTAGGTTGTCCAGAGCCCAGTCACTGGACCTTTCTCTTTTTGCTGCCTTTAGGTAAATCTTAGACCAGGGAAGTCACCTACTTAAAAAAAAAAAAAGGGAGAAAAGAACAAAAAGAAATAAGCCACACTTCCTCGCATGAGTATGGCTGGCAAGTAGTCAGTGGTAACAGCTCATCGACCGGTTGTCCAGAACCCAGCTCAGTAAATGCACTAAAAATTCCCAAAACACTTAGGAAGAAGCGGAGAAATAGAATAAACCGGGGAGATATACACTGGATTCACCCTTGTGTTGACCTCGTAAAAAAAATAAAAGTAGGGAGAAAGCTACCGGTTGTAAAGATACACCTTTAGGCAGAAGTCTTTTTGAGGTCACCTAGAGGCGTAGAAATCCGAAGTCTGTTTTAATTGCCGGTCAACGAGTCTATCACAATCACAATAAGATGCTTAAAACTTAAGGTTCTCATCAAATCTTGGGTGAGTTGAATAGACGTAGAAAGCCACTCTTAAACCCTAAAATTTGAAAATTAAAAAAAAAAATTAGAAAAGAGTAAAAAGAGAAAAAGAAATTTTTCTTTGAATAAGGCGAGGGCTTGAGGCGGTCTGCATTTTGGCTGATACCCGGGCGCTGTTGTGTCTTTGAAAGTTTAGTTCCTAAGTAGACAATTTCTTAATGATTGAAAATAACTCAGGTCCAAATAATCCAACCTAATTCTTTTATAAATAGCATATATTTTTTGCTAGGGACTAGCAAAAGATAGGCATGGGGGTATGATGTAAACACATTTACACTACTTAAAATGTCTATTTATGCATGTTCTTAAGCATAGGATTGCATTTCATGATATAAATATTGCATAACATGCATCATCTTGCATTTAGAGTAGTTTGAATAAAATGGAGGTTAATTGTCTTCTTTTATGTGCTTGGACAGGGAAAACATTTTATCGGGGCCTCGGATCAAAGATTCAACCGTATGGATGTGATTAGGGCGACGATTGGAGTTCAACGACTCCAAGATCGCCCTAATCAGGCATCCATAGCATCAGATAGTGACCGGGAAACCCTAGAAGATCAAGGGCCAGGATGGTGAAAATCCACACTTCAGATGACAAATCCGACCACACGGATGAATTCGGATCGACGATCGCAGCCTAATGACAAAAATCAAGTCAATCCGACATCCGTGGCACCATCTACAATTTCTAGAAGATGGACGGCCAAGATGGCGCCACGTGGTGCCATCTCGACCACCCAAACGGCCGCACGCAATCTACGAAGGCCCCGCACCCGCTCGCTCTCCGCCGTTGGATCTTGATCCAACGGCTGTGGTCGGCCGCGCTTAAAAGCGTCCGCTCGACCATCCACGCCCCGTAGCGCAGCGGTCGAGCTCGCTTATGCGACCGGCGGGCGCGGGTTCGAGCCGCAGCAGAGGGGTGGAGGTGAGGGCGATTGGGCACGGGCGGGCATTGGATCGCGATCGGATGGCCGCGTGCGCCCAATAGCATTTACGCGCGTTTGAACGCGCGACGTCACGCGCAATTGCATGCGCCAGGCTGGCGCACAACGATCGGGCGGAGACGCATCTTAAGCCATCCGATCTCGCGATCGGACGGTTGAGAATCGACGAACGTGCGCAAGCGTTGCTCGCATGGGCGCGGAAGCTACGCCCACGTTGGGGGCTTTAGCAACAGTTTTATCCGTCACTAAAGACCCCTCAGTTATTGTTTTGAAGTTGTAATGTCCATTTTGCCCTCACTCCTTGCAACTATAAAAGGAGACCCCTTCCATACGAAATTTTCATCCCTTCCTTCTCCTTTCTATCCCTTCAAAGCTCAAGAGAAGCTTGTCCCACACCCGGGATGCTTCTCGTGAGATAAAGTCCAATTTTCGTTCCCCTTCGGAAGTGGATCCCGCGACGACGACGACGTGTTGCTTCGTTCCCGTTCTTCTGCTTTGTCCTCCTTCGTTCTCCTTCGTCCAGGAGTCGTCCCGTCCGGCTCTTCCTCCAAGCAACCGTCGAGGAGGATTTCTCTCTCCCTATTCTTTTTACTACTTTCTAGTATAGATTTACTGCTTTCTAGTGTAGTTTTGTTCGTCCTCCATGCAATCGTCGAGGAGGACATTTCTCCCTCCATTCTTTTAATACTTTCTAAAGTAAATTTATTACTTTCTAGAGTAATTATTTTATGCTTTGTAGTTGTAAGAGTGAAATGAACAATCTCCTTAATGAAAAATTCCTTGTTTATTCTACATCTCATTTTGATTTCTCTGTGTAATATTCTCTTTCTCTCTTATTCGCTCTCTCTCTCTTCTATTTATTGTAAATAATTAGATAGTTTTAAATTGAATTATTTTGTGACAAATAAAAAGAAATGCATAGTTTTTAAATCAAACGTCTGCCTCCCTGTGTTCGACCCGGAATTTTCATTTCGGTATAAATTTTATGTGTTGAACACGAATTCTTCGCTTTCAAACTACAACAACAGGTTTTCCGAAACCGAACACGTTAGCGTAGCGATTCGTAAACGTTCAACAATAGACTATAATCACAAACAGCACCACAAAAGAGTAGTCAAGTTCTTAACACAGTCATCACAACCACAAGAAAAGACTGAAAGTAGAACTACTAGTTCAGACATGGAT
This sequence comes from Thalassia testudinum, assembly GCA_037157565.1. Lineage (NCBI taxonomy): Eukaryota > Viridiplantae > Streptophyta > Magnoliopsida > Alismatales > Hydrocharitaceae > Thalassia > Thalassia testudinum. The sequence goes on from JAZHRO010000013.1 coordinate 23,545,551, forward strand.
ACTGCAACGGAAAGAAACAAGTCACACTACAGCAAAAACAAAGGGGAAACTCACTAAGGTTGGGCTCGACTCGACCCAACTCCCTCTACTGCCAGGGGTATTAGCTGCTCACCTCTCTGACCTGAACACAAGTGGTAGTTATTAGCAAAAAGTTGAGTAGAGTGACAAGCATAAAAAATCAACAAATGTAATTTAATTTAAAAGCAGTAAACATTCCAGGTAATTGTAAACGTTTCAACAGTTTCATGTTTTATTTCTATAGTCTAAGTGCCAGTTGTTTTGTGATTTCGGTTATTTTAGCAAGGTCTCATTTCTCTTGTTTATATGTCCCCTAACGGAACGATCTTGTTGCAATTTTCTCAGCCATGCATAACGTGCATGTGGTGCTCTCCTAGTGGAGAGACCACCCCGTGTTTGTCTTGCACCTAGTCTACCACCTCGGGGTCATGGTTGCGACGTAGCGGTGACTACGACACGCACGATAGACTCACGGGAAGCTACCCTACACTGGCACGCAGTCAGTCCTTTCTGCTAACGGGTACGCTCTAAGTCATACAGCACATAACAAAATAGGGGCCGCGCCTCGCACCATCTGCATACCCTCGCCCGACTATCTCGGTTAGCCTAGTGGGCCTAACAGGAGTCGATGTAGGGAGGTCATTCCTACCCTGGGTCTCAACCCAAGGAAAGGCTAGCTCACTCCCTACACAAGAGGTGAATAGCACACCTCGATACGTGCATACATGAGGGTCAGCTCACTCCCACAACTATACTCAATGTGGCCCGTCTCGGCCCTACCATTCCATTTTCATTTCAAAGTTAGGGATGTCTTTACTTTGCATTAGGATTCAAGAGAACCCCCCCCGGCCCAATTTATTTCTAACATTCTTGGAGTCGTTAACTTCGGTAATTTACGAGTCGCCATTAGCTTGATCTTTATTAGTATTCTAAAAAGAAACCATAACTTCATACATGCACAAAGTCTGTGTAAATGCATAATTCTACGAAGCAAAATATACATGCACTTGTACCTGTAAAAGTACCAACACCAACAGACACTTAGAATACATACGCGCACATACATAAATAAATATACCAACAAACATATTGAATTTCCATGGGTGCATAGTTACATACAAATACAATTACATTCATACGTATTACATGGGTAGACCACCACCCTTAATTCACCCTAGTGTTTGAGTCAAGACCTCATTTGATTTTTTTTTTTTTTGCTTTGGTTGTTAATTAGTTCGTGCAGCAACTCCTATCACATGTAAGTAAAACAACTAATTTGTCCTAGGGTTCCAGTAAGCCTCTATTTAACTACCAGTAGGTTTAAATAGTTGTATCACTCGATGTGAGGCATACTCGCACCATCGTCTCTGGCTACTTATAACATGCATTTATGGACTCATGGGGAATAATTTAAAATCAATCAATAAAAAGAAAAGAAGGGGGCACCACTCTACATACACTCTTTCAATCTCCAACTCAACATTTTGAACATTGAGGCAGTTACCACATACACCCCCAAGTACCACTACGTGGGAAGATAGGAATCTATTACCATAAGAGTACTTCTTAGTTAATACCAGAATCTCAAATCCTTAGTTTTAGAATCCGATTCACCTTACCAAATTCAATGTAAACTTAACAAGTTAAAATCAAGGATGAAACTATGTAGCTGAAGCAATATACAAGCAATACAAAAATATGCAATTCCATAATAGCTCATCATACAAGCAATGCCAAATTACTAAATTAGTAGGAAAGCATAACCATACTAACTTACCAAACTACATGGAAACATGCAAATTATGGTTAAAGAGGAAACATGACGTTCCCCAAGTCAACATTTTATAGTTTAACATGCAGCTATACAGTGGTAACTAAAATGTATCAACTGGCTTAATATCGCATAACTAAGCCAATAGAGGGAAAGAACCCACTCTACCTAGTTTTTCCAGGAGATATGGGGGACGTGCAAGTCTACCGGCGATCTCCCCAAGCGCCACACAAGTTCTTTCCGAGTTTGAAACACCTTTGGATGGTGAACCTATGCCGATGTCAAGGTCCAACCAAACATTAGACGCCTTAAACCAATTTTTCAGTACTGGATACGTGGTCTAACAGGTCTATAAATGGTACCAAAACGTAGGGGAATTGAAGGGCTTTCCAACGATACCTTGGTTGCGTGATTTCCGAGCTCGTTTGAGCCTCGAACCTGCCCAAAATGGAACCCGCACACACGAACTCATTCGCGCGAACCCGCGGTCTGCCCTGTTGTCCTTGCGACTTATGCAGCACAGCACGGCACAGCAGCAGTGGCCCTCGCGAAGCAGGTGTCGCCCTTACGCAGCAGCAGCTGCGCTACTACTGCGCCTCTTCGCATGCTCGCTTGACCTCGCACAGTGCCAGCCGCGCCTCCTTGCACACTTGCCTTGCGCGCCTTGCCGTTCCACCTCATCTATTGTGTGTCGTCGCTATTAGATAGTCGCACACCCTCCTCCCTTCGCGCGGCAGCAGCGACAACCACCTCCACCTCGTGCCCGTAGCTACAGCTCCTCTAACTGCTACTTTGCACGCGCGCAGGCACGAAGAAAAGAGGGGGAGGCGTGTGGGTATGTAGGCCCTTCACCCTCTCTCATTCTCCCTCTCTTGTCTCACCCACAGTAATGAGGAGGGAGGGGGAAAAAGGTGATGGGGATGGCACTGCTCAGGTTTAGGGTTCTTGGGGTCGGGTCACATGGGCTAGGGGAATTTGTGGTTTTAACCCCCACAAAGTTTGTAACTTCGTATGGGGTACACGGGGCAAGTTATAGGGGCGTGGAAACTTCTGGAAACACCTTGAAAAGCCTGAAAACTCATGGGGACCCTTGACAAGGGTCATTTCATCCGATCTTATCCAACCCGCCTATGACCAACCGGACCCGAATCCGACTCACATTTGGGCGGACTTGGATCCTCCCAACCTGCTAGAAGATTCGATGCATCCAAGATTAGAATGACAGCAGTACAAATATGGCTACCCATAATCTAACAACGGACGAATAGCTTGACAAAAAATGTACCGGTGATCATGAAAAAAATTCTACTTGACTAGGACTTTTCCAATGTTATAAATAGTGAGGAGAGGCACTCCAGAGAGGGGGAGCGATCCATGTAATGCAATCCAAGAAAGAGAAAGACTCTGAGAGGTTGTAATGTCACCGTTCATGGTGAATTTTTTGAGAGCCTTACTCTCTCCCCAGATGTACGCCCCCTGCGGTGGAACTAGGTAACCAATCTCCTTATTTCCCTTGGATGGATTGCTTGAGATTGCTTATTTGTAGTTATGTTACGTTTTCTACGTCAATAAATTCTCTAATGGCCATAAGTGGCCTTGACGTTAGCCCCCAGGGCCCATCACATCGTTAAGGTTGTGAAGCTAAATCTATCATTCCGACTAGCTATCAAGAAGGAACAACTATAAACATTGAAAGGAACTTAGCTCTATTATTACATGTGAAGGGGTTGGAAATGAAATATTGACATCACAAGATGTGTGTTTTTTTTTTGAAATGAGAGTAATGCAAGACATAAAAATGTCTTAGTTGGATATCTAATAGGTAAATCTAGACCTAATATTCCTTCCCTCATTCTCATTCATTTGACTCAAAAGGAAGGGCTCCCCTAAATAAGTAAATCATGCTTCCCCTTTCTCCCTCGGCAAATGATCCTTACTTATACCTCCATACATACCAAAATGGGGCTTTTTTCTCGATCTTTTGCCCCTTGCATCATCTCTTCTCGTAGCTAATCTTCATCTTGGACCGTTCTCACCTTCATAGAGGGTTACCTATTTGATGCTCGTAGAAGGCACATGTAATTCTTCTTTCCTGGATAAACAAAATAGGTGCAGGAACACATTTTTTTGTGAATGGGAGGAGGATTTTTAATAAGGATGTAAGAATGGAAATACTTGTTGCAACACATTTTATAATACGTGGTAAAGAATCAACCAGTTGAAAATAAAAATTAACTGATTGAAAATCAAGTATTCCAAAATACATCGATTGAAGATAATTTTTAACTGATTGAAAATCAAAATAAATCAGTTAAAAATAAAAATAAATCAATACATTTTTTATTTTTACATGTGAAAAATGATTTTACTAATAAATAATTAAAATATATTAATTAAAATTATCACTCTCATTTTATACATTATAAAATATATTTCAAATTTTATTTATTTATTTTTTCCTCGTTTTAATAACCCAACTCCAACACCGACCGGCCACCTACAGATTATACATCCCTGCCTACTGCCTGTGTGCGACAGGACCAAAGTCTCGCCCTCTCCATCCTCACCCGCCACGTGTACGGTCCTCTCATGCCTCCCGGCCAACATCGACGGCTCTTGCTTGCCTCATCCCCGCCAATCCCCCATACGGGATCTCCTCCTCCTCCCCCATCGCCTCCTCTCTTCCCTCCGGCCCCTATTATAAATATCAGAGGGAGAACCGCAGGTGTTCGCTTTCTCTCTCTCTCTCTCTTTGATGGCCCTTTCCGGCGCGAACGGCCCCTCGTCGGATGCCCCCTCGCCCCCGGCGGATCGGGCCCCGGCTGCCGAGCGGCGGCTGCGGGAGGCGGAGGAGCGGCTCCGGGAGGCCATCGCGGAGCTGCAGCGCCAGCGGCGCGGCGGCTGCGAGCCGGAGTGCGACCACGTGGACGAGTCGTGCGTGGCGCACGCTCTCGGGAACGTGTGCCAGAGCTTCCTCCTCTCCTACGGCGTAAGGGTTGGCATCGGCATACTCCTTCGCGCCTTCAAGCTCGCCCGCCGCCAGTCCTACTCCTCCATCCTGGACCTGAAGGTGAAGGAAGGCCTTCTTCTTTTTCTTCTTCTTCTTGTTGTTTAGCCCTATGTGGTGTTAGTTTCTTTGATGGCGTCTTGCCAGTTGGATCCCCTACGTATCAGCTGCTGTGTGTGGGTTTGTTGGCTTGAGGCGGTAATAGGGACACAATTGATTCTGGACCGGAACTGCGTGTAGTCGTGATGAGCCCTTCAGTTTCGGGGTTGATTGGGATTTATTTGCTCGGAACACACTCAGATGTAGCAACACACTCAGACCGTCATCACTGATGTTCTATTGCTCGTTTGTCATGGTTTCAGATGCAGGATTCTTCATCTACTGGGTTGATCAAATCTTATGTTAATTTGCATGAATCAATTGAAAAAGGGGAACCCCCTCTCCCCTGCGCCCACTCACACACACGCACACACACCTGCACAGATATGCGTGTGCATGCATACGTACACACACAAGTGTGCACACGACCCACACAACCTTTGTAAAAATGAAAAGCTTTGAAAAAATTAGTTTGTAAAAATTCAAATGATGCCTTGTAAGCATGTTTATGTGAGAATTCTCCTATATGTGAAGTGCCCATATGAAAATTCTACTGTATATATTAGTTGATGACCTTGGAGCTCCTCAATCCTACCACCCGAAATTGTCCTATTGATTTACTCATCGAGCTTTCTTTCGTGTACTTTGAAATGCTTGGAAGGACAAGCAATATTTTCTCTGGGAAGAAGATGCTAATGACCCTACCTTGTTAGGAAATATTCTTTCCCTTGAGACCCTTTATATATATATATAATTAAGCATTGTGAATAAACCCTTCCTAGCTAGCATTGACTATGCTTTTGCACTATGCCACTATGTGAGACTTTAGGGAGAGGAAGGAGCTATGGGTACTACAAGATGTAGTCTAACTGAATGAAAGGAGGGGTCTTCCACAACAACTTTCAGTTTCACTTCCATTATTTGTGTATTTCATGTGATTCATGTTTCTAAGGGTCTGCTGCATTTCAATGGCCCCTTGGACCCATAACTTGAAGAATGACTGGATCTTGTAAACAGGAGAACTTTGGGGTGCTAGGATTGATGCCATGGAATAAGGAAAGATTAGGGACTCATAGAAACTCAAGGACACAGCCTGAAATCGAGCCACAGGTTGATGTTTATAAGATTTGGATGTGGTTCTAATTGTTCTCAAGAATGAGGTTTAGAAAATGTGACCTTTTGCTTGGACAGAGGAGGATAGTCACTCAAGGCTAGTGTCTATCTGGATTAGCATATATAATCTTTTTCTGGAAAGTGTGTAAATATTAATTGTTCTATGCAATTTTTTTGTCTATAGGTGGTAGCACTTTGATTCTGGAGTAGAACATGATGGAGCACAGGCCTCTGAATTGTCTGTTGATTATGTGGATTGATTTAGATTCCGAGTGTGATCCAGCTCCTGGTGATGGTGAATAGCAATGATGTTGTCATTATTTTGTTCTACCTGCTGGACCTGGGGATCCACTAGTCCTAAGGATCTTCCAGACGTAATTTCTAGCCAAGCACACTCGTAACCATAACATGAAGTAAACTAGGAGTTGTATTATGGATGGAGAGATCTGTAATGCTATTGTTGGTGACACGTCAAGAAAGTTTTGTGGTTCTGTAACATGATTTCAAGTATTTCTGACCTACAAGCTCAAAGGTAGAATTTGACATTGAGCCACACCACAAGTTGATTTTTAAGCCTCTTCAAAAAAATGAAAGTTGATATTTAAAACTTTGATGTAATTCCAACGCTTGCACTGAGAATGGATTTAACATAATATTGAGCAAGGTTTTAAAAAATGCGAGGTAGTACCGAGATGATTTGCTTTCATCAAGGCGAGGCATCAGCCTCAAGGCGCTCAAGGCATAATCTTCAATTTTTGATGGAAAATAAGAAAAAATGACACAAATATATACTTTTAAGTGTTAATAATGAAAAAACAATGTAAAAACAAACCGTCATGCTATTTTTGTTATATCACAACATTTAAATGTCCATTACTACCTTATAGTACACACACAATATTCACATATAAACTTATATAACAAGATTTAAGTACACATGAGTGGCATACAACATGTAAACTCTTCAAAAAATCAAAATATTAGTCACGTAATAGTACTAAAAAAATTAAAATAATAATAATAAATATTTTTTGATAAAATAATAATAATAAACATGTAATAACAAGATTTAAATAAACAATCACCACATAACCTCTAAAAAAAAATCAATTCAGTAATCACATAACATTTAAACTAACAACATAAGACATTCAAACATACTTTAACATAATTAAATAGTAAAATAAAGGTATAAGTAACAAGAAAAAATGTAATGTATAACTCAAGAGAGGTCGAGACTCTTACCAACAACACCAAGAAGTGAGGTTGAAACTTGAAAGGGGAAGGGGGCAATGATGGGTAATGGAAAGGGGACAAACTCGTAAGGGGTGATACGTAGAGGAGGTGACTAGCAACTGGCCATGCAGCAACAGCCATCAGCAATAGTAATGGAGGAGTCCAAAGATGGAGAATAACTTGCAGCAATTAAGGGCGATGGATTTCTTAGGGCTTGAGAGGTTAGGGCTATTGTTTGGGGTTGGGTGATGGATATAGGATTTTAGAAAATGATTTTATTTGTTTTATTATGTCATATATAACTCACATGACCTTCAAATGTCAACTTTCGACTAAGGCTATAGCTTCGGTTCCACCTCACTGCCCCAACTCCACCTTGACAAACTGAGATGCATGTACCACATTGAGCCTCGAGGTGTAAGCCTTGAGCACCTCAAGGCTAATTTTTTAAAACCATGATCTTAAAACAGTCAATAAAATGAAAAACATACATCATCTTGATATAATAGTTGTTTTTTGAGCTTTTTTGTGAAGCATGAAGTCTCTGTGGATCTTTAAGAGCTCCTTATGTCTCCTTGGAATTTTGAGGTGTCAAGTATCATTGTTTCCATGTCCTATTTTGGATAATACATGATTACGGGACTACATAAAATCAAGAGGGCAATTAATCATCACCTTAATTATCATTGGGAATTAAAAACTGGCAAGGGTACTTATCTTGTATCATATTTTTTACCATACACGCAAAAGGCCGGATGTTAGTTCAGTCTCTTGTACAGGACAATATTTTCATACTAAAATGTGGGAAGTGATGATGTCAAAAGTGCTAAATAAAGGTATTGACGAAAAAAATAGAATCTAAAGAGCTGAACCCCTATCGGAGGTCTAGGTAAATATGGGAAAGTTGGGGATAGGTGAGATGATTGGTTCTAAGCACACTCTTGATGTCCTTCCAATCTTCCACTGAGTCCTGTCCCTTAGAGACTGAGATTGATATTGGTTCATCTATTTTCAAGCCAAATAAGAATCACAATGTAATGACCTGAATGCTGGGGACAATGAAGAATACTTTGTGATTCTATGCTATAACTTTATTAAGGTCTATAGATTTCTTTTTTTCCTAAAGGGACAAAGTCAATTACATCAGCAAGACTCAACTTTGGACTTAGTACCTATTCCTAGATAGAGGACACTACGCTTACATAAGGGAGACCCAACCTCCTGCATGCAAGTAGGGATATTGACACCTTCTTGTAGGTGGGGGATGCTAACTCCTGCACACATGCAGCGGACACTAACAATTATTCAGAGAAGGTAGGGGCACAAACTTGATTTTTTCGGACATCGAATTATCATCCAACATTCTTGATATGCACCATGATTGCACTCCACCTCCTCATTTTTCATTGTTAGTGCTTGTCTTTAGCGGCCACACAATTAGCAAAATTCTCCTACTTACCACTAGTAGGATTTGAACCCTAAACCTTACTAACCTCCCTTTTAAAGAGAGGCAACGCTAACCAACTATGCTACAATTAGTTTGAGGGTCTATGGAAATTTAATAAAACAGCCTATTATACATTAGTTTTACAATTTTCTCCTTCCAGGGGATGTAATTGATATTAGCTCACACACACTCCACGCCTACTTCACGGTGTAGGATGCGCACACACACGCACACACACTCATGACGTGGGATTATTGGCAAGAGTCACTTGCCAAGTTTGTTAGTCGCTTAGTTGTTAAGACTAGGTGTCTTGTGAGTCAAGTTAATTATTTTTTCTTGTTTAGTTTAGGATTATCTATTTAGGAAAGTTTTTAGAGATTTAAATTTTTGTTAGAGATTTGTTTTCCTAATTTGTTTTGGGATTGGATCTCTATATAAAGATATTAATACCCCTTATGTTATTTGAGTTCTCCAATAATAAAATATAGACTCCATGTATTCTTCTACTCTTTAACATGGTATCAGAGATGGTTCTCTCAGGAACTATGCCTCCAACGATGTGCCTAGAGATCTTGTGATCTCTCCCCTACATGAAGAACTCCACACATAATATGAAGGATGGGTGTGACCAAGGTAAGACCTTGGTTCTCTGGCATCGGCACATCAAGAAGAAAGAGGGTCGTGCGACCCTCTCTCCCTGTGTGTGGATTAAAGTCCACGCTATACCTTGTGCGTGGGTCAATCCCACACATGATTGGTGTTTTTGATCGAGGAAACTCATGTTTCTCCCACACGAATCTCTATGCAAGGATCTCTTCTTGTGCATGAGCCATGGCCGATGTGGAGCATTCACTATGTGCTTGGGATTGTCTCCCATTCTACTGCGATTGCTACTCTGCTACAGCTACCATCTGCTTGAGATTGTCTCTTTTTTTCTTGGGATCATCTCCTAGATTACCACTGCATGGGATTCTCCCAAAACTGTCGTTTTTGGTTCAAGTGAAGATTGAAGATTGTTCATGTATGAGTACTACTTCTCTATCTTACTTTCTTGCAACTTGGAGACGTCCAACTTGGGGGGATGTTAGAATTCATGCCAACTCACACAAGAAGTCACAACGTGGGACTGTCGGCGAGACTCAGTTGTGAAGTTTGTTAATTGCTTAGTTGTTAAGTCTAGGTGTTTTGTGAGTCAATTTAATTATTTTTTCTTATTTAGCTTAGGATTATCTATTTAGGAAAGTTGTTGGAGACTTAAATCTTTGTTAGAGATTTGTTTTCCTCTTTTTTTTTTTTCTTTTTTTTTTGAGTCTCTCTTCAAAAAAAAATGTTTTGGGATTGGATCTCTATATAAAGAGATCGATATCCCTTATGTTATTTGAGTTCTCCAATAATAAAATAGAGACTCCATGTATTCTTCTACTCTTTAACATTTACTTATTACTGAGAAGAGGCTTTCTGCATGCTTGCAGCAACTTGTTTCAGAGAAAGATCTCATAGTCAGAGAAGAAGCTTGCCGTATTGGGTTGCTTTTTGGTGGTTTTACTGGGTCATATCATGCTCTCAGGTGTTTCCTCAGAAAGTATCGCAAGAAAGAGACACCTTTTAATGTGTGAGTTTGTTACTTTACTATTTTTCAGATGTTTTGGAGTACATTTTCATCTCAGCTAACAGTATCTTGTAAAGTTTATTTGGTATGATGTAAGTTTCTTTATCACAAAAATCACGCCAAAATTTCTATTTTGCCACCCTTGATGTGGGAAAAGGCTTAGCTGATATTGTGGTAAAATTCCCATCTTTCATGTGCTTTCTAAAGTTAATTTTGTTTGATCAGATCCAGCTTGTTGGCATAGTTATTGAATGTACCATGCATGTGATACATGTCCTGTGACGAGGTTGCAGGCCTTAGTCTATCCCTTCTCTACTGAAAACGAAAAAGAGAGGAAATTTTCTATTTAGCTTGGATGTGGGTCCTTATGACCCTGGAACCTAGTCAGTTGAGAGACACGAATTGGTGTTCTCATGGACCTGTGATAGAGAACCTGGAGTTTTACATGTTTGATCTGCAGCTTCTCTCCATCTCCTATGGGTTCTGAGACTAGCCAAAAGTAGTTTCATTGTTTTCCAACTTTCAATATGTTTCCCTAGCTTCATCAGTATCATCCTTTGTTTTCTCAGCTGCCAATGCATACGGCTATTAAGCTCTACATTGCTAAAACCAATTGTTTGCTCAACAAAAAAGGCATCTCCTTTTTTCCTCAAAAAAATATATAGCAGCCACAAGAGCTGCAGCTTGGGAAGATATCCACTTTTACTCAATATCTTATAATTATAAAAGCATGTGAAGTTGATAATGATGATCTCAATTTTCTTGATTCCAAATGAAATGTGATATAGTTCTTGGAAAAATAAAGAATGATCTAGCTGTTAATCCTTTGGCTAAGAAAAGGTAATCCCGTTGGCAGAAAATAGGAAACCTTTTGATTGCATGTTAGTAGCATATTGTAATATTTAATGCTGTATCATGTGTTGAGAAGCGTATCCTCAGGCTCTAGGTTCTTGTACAAGCTATCTGTTATATTCTATACATGGAGTTGCTTTTTGCTAATGTTATAACATTATGCATGATTTTATGCCATATTTATGACATAGTTGAAGGGCATGATGGAGCAGAATTTTAGCGGGTGCAGCCGCAGGATTGTCTATATTAGCATTAGATGGCTCAGGTCGAAGGCGCACACTCGCTTTGTATCTTGCTGTTAGGCTTGCGCAGGTTAAACTCCTATCTTTTCTCTTCTTTTCCCACTTCATGTTGGTTATGTTCAATGGTTCTTTCTAATATTTGTGTTTGACAGTGTGCTTATAACTCTGCAAAATCAAAGAACAAATTTCATCTGTGGGGAAGTCATTGGAGTCATGGTGATTCGTTGTTGTTCTTTTTTGCATGTGCTCAGGTAATTATTATCCAGAATGAGCTTTTCTTTAGGGAAAAGAATGAGCTTTTTATGGACATTTTTATCTGAAATACGATATATTTGTATCTGTAATTACATGATACATTTTTAATCTATCTTTGCATTTATGTGATTAGGCTGTATATTAGTCTGGCATAGGTGGTCAAGATTTAGTTGATAATTCATGATGATGAGTATCATTCAAAGCAAGCTAAGAGTGGAAATGTTATATTTATTCCGGCCTTAAGCAGTAGACATCTGATCCGTATCCATACTTGACTATCATTTTATCATGATATTGTAGCATCCCATTTGTGTCCATGAGAAGTCAAGCTACTTTCCTAAATGATACATTGACATGGAAAACCCTTTTGTTTGAGTTCCTAACCTATCACAATTTTCATGTTCTTGTCTGTACATATATATAGTATGGCTTAATTTAGAGATCTGTTGGAATTTAAATTCCTCCATAAATGTCATGGTTTATTTGGTTTTATCAAGGTGTAACGTTTCCCTGCAGATGCCACATTTCATATTCTACATCTTTACTTCTGTCATGTTCTGATTCTCGATGTCAAAGTTCTTTTCTAATATACCATGCTTTTCACAAAATCTATTTATCTAGGTCATGTATGCTTTTGTGATGCAACCAGACACGCTGCCTAAAGCTTATCGAGATTTTATTCAGAAGACTGGACCAGTTGCCGAGCCGGTATACAAAGCTGTCAGAGACAATTGCAGAGGATTTCCTGTAGATGTTGTTTCCTTATCTGCATACTTGTCCAAAAGAAAGGGGTCTGAACCCATAGATTTGATCAAACATCCTCCACCAATAGTCCCTTGTTCTATTATTCATCCAGATACAAAGTCTTGTATGGTTCACAATGCTTCTGCAGCAACAGATACCTTCAGGAACACATTTCCGTTATATTTCTCATTGACATTTGTACCAGTTGCTGTTCTCCATCTCCAAAAGGTATGCATCACTGGACTTCGGTTGGGTGTTATTCAGCTTCAGAACTTGCTTTCCCTATTGGCATATGAAGGAAAAGTGTGTTGCTCGATGGAAAACCACAATTCAGGAGACTTGCTTAAATTTACACCCAAATTTGAATTCCAAGAGCCCCTTAACTTACCACTAATGGATGATGAGATTGCAATAAATAAATGATCTGATACTTTGTTTCTGGTCTTACTTCTACATCTACTAGGCTGCTTCTGCTATTATAATGAATGCTTTTTATTGCCTTTCAGCAGAAAAACTCTCCAATTCAGAAATTTATGTGCATTTTTGTTGGCTTGAATATATTTAAAGAAATTCTTATTTAACCAACTGCTCTTGCTTGGATTTTGGATGTGTAGTTCATGGAGTCTCCTATTCGTACATTCTGGCATTCTGTAAAAGGTGCCATTCGCTCAACTTCTTTCATATCTGCTTTTGTTGGAATCTTCCAGGTATTATAAGTAGCTTCTGTGATGATTTATACTTCAAAAACTGCATCCTGATTTTCTGATAATTTGGTGCAAGGCTGTGATATGCTTACATAGGAAGGTGGCAACAAAAGACCACAAATTCATATACTGGATTGCCGGGGGAATAGCTTCTCTTTCAATTCTCTTGGAGAAGAAAGCTAAAAGAGGGGAATTGGCATTATATGTACTTCCAAGAGCAGGAGACTCCTTATGGTATATATTAGTCAATCGCCACCTGTTTCCTAACATCAGAAATGCCGAGGTAATTGCTATTTTCCTGTTTACATATGCAATATGGTTTGACCGGTTAATTTCCGAGACAAGTTTTTTTATTCAAAATGAAAAAAAGGGTTAATGGATATGCATGCCCATTATGGGATAGTCAAAGAGCACCTCATCGTATACGGTACCTTTCACCCAATACGTGAGGGTGTCCCTCATTTCTTTTCACCCCATACATGAGGTGTCCAACAAAGCACATGTTCCTCAGTATGGTAGTATCTTCCCATTGACCATTTTAAGCTTTCCCTTTGAAAGGTAAAAGGATGGATTCGGGACGATGAGAAAAATCAAGTTGAAATGTTTTACGGGATAAAAGAGAGTTTTCCTACTATAATTCCGGACTCTGTTATCTATAATTTGATATTGTACATCGAGCTGTCTATGGATATGGGCAATGCTTTTTCCTATCATCTCATTTTCAGATCATATTTCCATGGTTATTACATCGGATATGATAACATCGTTTCTTATTTGGGCAGGTTGCTCTCTTCTGTCTATCGATGGGAGGTATAATGTACTATTTAGAGTATGAGCCCGAAACCATGGCCCCATTCCTGAGGGGCTTAATATGGCGCTTCCTTTCTAGCAGAATAACCAATCCTAGTTTGTCTGCTAATCGGAATGCATCTTATTCTTACCTCGGGGAGGCCTGTGAGCAACCAAAATCGAAGGTGAAACAGGAGACTTCGAAGGAGCCATCTGAGAAGTACAATCTTGAATCTATACCTGGGCTTTAGCCTTGAGCAGCAGCTCTTGGATTGCCCTCACTATCGATTTTCACCTCTCAGCACCAGCTCTTCAATAATTTACTTGATTTTGCTGGGGCTTTTGTATATGAAAATAATTTGTAGCTGCACTGTTGTTTTGCACCGTAATTATGGTGGCTCACCACATGGATTAATGCAAGATTAGGTTGTCAAAGATAAGATCTGAGTCCTATCCAATGAGAGCTACTGATCTTGTTTCTATGCATATAAGATGATGCCCTGAACTCTTGAAGTTGGGATGTTTATAAACTATCATACAGCTTATCGTGTTGTGATTTTATAGCTGCATGCATCTCTGCAAGAGAAGCAGGAAAACTGTATTCATGTGCAATAGGGAAGAGGAATCATCAAAATCGCTATACGAAGATTGCCTGCTTTGCCTATCTGTGATTGCTGCCAGGCGATTGTCTCTGTTTCGTGTCTAGACTTCTTCCAATGTATCTCATGGTCGTGATCTGTAAAATCCCCCTTGGATCCATGCCTCAAATAGCGATTGCAATGGTTTCATGCCATCTGGTGAATTTAAATTGTTCCAACTTGTCAATTTCATTAGCATTGACAGGAGTGCTTGATTTCCCCGAACTCAATAACGAGCGATTTTATCCTGCATGCTTATTTATTTCATACTATTGGCAAGAAATCTCTTGACTCAAAAAGAATTCCATTGAATTTTTCTTTCTTTGTCACTCTTTATTTTAAATAATCAAATTCACTTTGTATAGAATTCCGCTTTTACATGCTTGCTCTTGAAAACTAATAGTGTATTGAGCATACCCTCGACTGTAGGTTATCGGTCAACCATACGTGTAAGTTGAATTCCTTTATAGACCGTATGACCATGGATTCACCGTTCACAAAAAAGGACCATGAATGCTCCATTTTGGATACGAAGGTTGCTCGTTTCGACGGTGACCATTATGTGATGAGGTAGAGGGAGAGATGGGTGAGGAGGGTGAGATGAGGAACGACTTGGTTGGAGGGGGGGCATGGAGGGATGCACAAAGAGGATGGCAAGGGAAGGTCAGGGAAAGGTGATGCGGGTTTGGTCTTTCGATCTATCTGCATCTGCAGATCTAGGTGAATGGAGGAAGCCGGTGAATTCCATTTCATTAATTCTTTGAGATCTGTGGCAGTGCTAGACCTTCAGAATATATTCACTATGAAGTACATAGAACTAATGCTAGCGCACTCACAGGCCTATACCACTACATAACACAAGTTTAAAGAGAAGCACATAGCACAGATACCATGAAATCAATGCCATGACACCATGGGAAACTGTACTGGATAGATATGCCATGCAAGTAACGCTAATGCTATCATACGAATGCCATGGTATCTCGGTTAAAAGATATTGGTTTTATGCTCGAGAGTGATGGTGTCGATGCAGCGCCTGATGCCAGAAGCAAATCGATCCCAATGCTCCTGAGGTGTTTTAGGGAGTAAACAAATTTGGTGTAGAGATCAGTTATTACTTTTCTTAATAATTAAGGGTCAAACCGCACCCGAAACTATATTAATTCATTGTAATTATCAGCATCTATATACAGCACTTCAGGAACAAACCACGATGGATGTCATGCGACAAAGGACAACAACATTGCAGCTAAACATCATGCATTCAAATTGATTTCCAATTCAACCAGAGTCAGTCAAAAGACCGATCCAACAAATTCTGGTTGTTTTTCTCCAGCCATCCATGCTCCTTTTATCTAAACTCTTGAACAGGCACCCAATGACCACACCGGACCAATCCCATAAAAGAAAGAGACAATGTGTATGCATCACTCATATTGTTCTAAATATGCATTCGCAAGATTGATTCGGAAACCAGAGAGAGACATGCACGAACAAATTGTATCTATTGGAATGCAACCCTCCAACAGCAAGGCCCAACTGAAGGGGCAGCAATTCATCTGAGTACATTCTACATGGCATCGAAGCCGTTTAACGGAAAGGTTGCAAAGCTGCAGCAGCAGGCTCCACGCCGTGGACATCCAATCCCTTGAGCTATAGCCACAACATTTTTCTTGTTGTTCATCCATTCCAACTACAGATATTGGCAAATTGCGATCATAATCAACCCTATCTGTTCTTTTACCTGCATGGCAAAGGATACTCTTGGACTAGACCGAGTGTCTGCAAGTAGCCCACTAGAATGAGCATCTTTAGAATGGCCTACAGAATTGACATTACCATTGAGGCGTTGGGGTCAAGCAAAAACCTTAGCAGCAACTGCACTCAGTGCCAAAATGCTATAAATGAGCATTACAATGAAAAAGAGTAGCAAGGTGAAGAGCACCAAGATCAACAACCAAAGACACAAATGCGTACAATTCTACATAAATAGCTTCTCTTGCAGCATCAATACACTTGTTACTGATCTGTGATCTGGCATACTTTGTACGATTTTTTGCCTATCTTACACTCAATCCCACCAAATTGGCACTGGAAAAGAAGTTTATCCTTGCTTCCCAACCCATAATAGATTTTGTTCAGCCCCTCAACAGCCTGCTTGAGTGCGTGACTGATATCACCAAATGCCCACAACAACGATATGTGCGGACGTGGATTCTGCGATTTGTTTCAACAGAGAGATTAGAATCTCACTTGAAAGAAAGTAGGTGTCATTGCTGTTTGTCTGCAATTATAAGAACCTATGTGGTTCACTATCTGAATAGAACAATCTTCCATTCTTCCTTTATTTCTTTTCTTTCTCTTTTTAATTTTCTTTTTTTTTGAGAAGTGAGAAGAAACAATAAATATGGGTGGAAAACAAGCTAACAGATCTAACCTCATAGAATTCTGGTAGACCATGAAGTCTGTAGACATTGTTCACAATTTGAATCTGCTTAATTATCTGCATGACAGATTAGGATTAGTTTTATATGATATAATAAGGAATCTGACTAGGAAGCTTTAGTCAAATAGCTGAGTGATCTGTGATGCACAATGTGACCCCCTTATCGTCACTAAACAAAAAGAAACCCAAACAATATGCCAGTCAGTATGCAAGGTGAATTCTGCTGAGCACAGGCACTTCCACAAAGACATCTGAACTTAAATCTGTATCCACAGATACATGTATACGTCATATTCAAAAGAAAAGGAAAAAGAAAATAGAAGAAGAAAAGGAGGAAGAGGAAGCACATGCAAGGAAAGAGGCTTGGTGATTGTTTTATCAACATGGAGGGGTTAATGGGAACTTCCGTGATTGTTAATGTAGAACTCAACAAATTTATTTTACCATGCAGGTGATAGTCAACTTGCTTGGAGTGCTACAATATTGAACTAACATAGAAGATAGGCACAGTAGAAGATACCTGAGAAAGGCCTCCCCCAGTGACTTCAATCGAAAGGAATGACCGTGTCAGATCATCATTCACAAATACTTCCCACTTGTTGAAGTCTATCAAGTATCTGTTTCCCTAAAAGGGTAAAATTTTATCAAAGAAAAAGAAAGGTATTTTTTTGAAAAGATAAAAAGAAAGGTAATTACAACCTAAGAAGTTTATCCTTAAAAAAAAGGAAAGATAGGGATGAATGTCATCCTTGAGTACCTTTTCTGAGACAGAAGCTTTTGACGAAACATTGAGACAATAGAATCAATCTGATGTACTTTGATCGGAACAGTTCTTCCCAAACTAATATGGAGTTCCCTTCCAAGGACAAATTGTTCAATCATTTGATCTTCTTTGCGTAAGTCACCAAGAGGGATATCAGCATCAACGACATGGAGACCCAGAAACAGAGAGGAAATTCTTTTTACAAAACAAGCCAGCATCTTCTTTGCTGTAGATGGTATTGATACTGCAAAAATACAGAGTGTAGCAGTTTTCCAAAATATTTATTATAGAGAAATAAAAAGAACATGGAGTCCATATATCACCATCCACTGGAAGCTGAAGTGAACTATGATGAATAATGATCAACTAGAATAGCAAGCCACCAAAATTGACAACATCAATTTAGGATGCATATCAATCCAACTTTTCCTAATTAAATTAGAAAACTTAAGATGTAGGCAACCATCTTTGAATCCACTGCAAAACATGATGTTGAATCAGAAATATCTTAAGTATTTTTGCTAGTTAGCATCCAGTAAGTTGTGCTTATTTAAGCACCTTTGCACCTGGAAAATTGTGTTCGCTTAGCCACATTATTTCATAAGGAGATATAATGATTCAAACATACGGCTTAGATGCCAAAATGATTACATTTAAGATCTTAATATATTGTACAGAATATGTCAAGTTAGGCTTCCACAGACAATAATATCTGGAAAAGAATTGAAAGCGAAATGCATCACTAAGGCATAATAGAGTTTGAGAGTTGAAGAACCTGATTGGAAAATTTTCCAGGTTGAGCCATAATGTGACACCCTATACCCCCACATAGATAGTGTCATCTCGTCAACTCAAGTGAGTTGCAAGTGGTATAAAAGGGCAAGAGGCACACCATTAACTAACATGGGTTTAAACAATTGTGCTGGTTGGTGATAGGCCAATTGAGGTCTGTAGCTCAATAATACTAACTAGATAGTAGCCTAGTGGCCTGCTCAGTGTGGAAATCAAAGATATCACATAACGGTATCGGAGCACAACTTCTCCTGATAAGAGGAAAGGACTACATGAGGTGGAGTCGAACTATTTAAATTTGATTTGAATTTGATTTGGTAATTTTTTGATTCAATTCGATGTGAACGAAGCGAATCAAGTGTGAATCCAATATTTACATTCACTAGCTTAATGAATCGAACCTTTTTTTTTTGTTGGACTCAATTCGTTTCAATTGTGTGTGTGTGTGTGTGCACACGTACATACATGCATACATTTCAGTGGTTACACAACAAAGAGTAAAGAGGAAACTTGCATTGCTTATTTAAGTTATGTGAGATGCTTTCAAGAAGTTCATGCCCTTTCTCTAATTATTTGTTTATTTATGTGTCATTTTTTTATGTTTGATTAATTTGTTGATTGTTATAATCCATCACCTACGTAGGGAAAAAAATTTATTAAAACTTAAACCAAACTTACAAAAAAAAATATTGACAAATGAAGAAACAATTGACACATTTTCTACACATATATTATATAAAGATTCAACAAGGATTTGATATATTCAAATCCTTAACAAATTGAATACGAATCTAGGTTTTCATATTTGAAGAAGATTTGAATGCAAATTTTCTTAATGAATCAAATTTGAATCTGAGTGGATTTGGTGAGATTAAATTCAATTAGCACCTCTAGCCACCACTAATAAAGGAGATTAGTAGGCAAGGACTACCATGAGGTGAAGCTACCTCTATTGTATGGGAGGGGAGATCTAGACTAGTCACAACAACGCCGTTGAACTCCTAAAGTGAGGATGAATGACACCTCATACCCTTACAAAAGTATGCCACTTTGTTAACTCAAGAGAGTTACAAGTGGTATAAAAGAGTGAAAGGCATATTACTAGTTAATATGGACTTAAGCAATGTAGATTGGTTGATGACAAAGCCCATCAAGCTTGTAGCTCAACAATGTTTATTAGGTAGTAGCCTAATAACATGCTCAATGTGGAAAATCAGGATGCCCCACATAACACCAAATTAAAAAAGCAGCGTGTGGTATTTATGTACTAGATAAGCACCAGCAAACTTACATATGGACAATTCAAATGTTTCCAAATCCAGTCAAACGTACATATGTTATGAACTAATTACTGGAATGAACTCGCACATTCATCAATATAAATTTAAATTGGAACTCCTAAGAAATGTTTAACATGTGAATATACAAAGAACACAAAAGAAGCTTAACTTCTTAAACTTCAAAATGATTAAAAAAATCAAAAAAGATGGATAGAAAAATGCATATAAATAACAAATCAAGCTCTTACCTGGCATGAAAACATGTAGAGCATAGTTTCCTTCGACATGTGGAAAGCTTCTAACTCGATTCACTTGAGTACTTGGGGACCCTAGAGAACATCATAATCATGATATGCTGTTAAAACAACTTTTCATTAGCCTAGATTCCAACAATGTAGAGATAGACTTAGGTCCAAGTTTTTTTTTTTTTTTTTTGAGAGAGAGAGAGAGAGAGAGAGAGAGAGAGAAAAGGTCCAAGTAATTTTTTATTTGGAATGAAAAGGTCCAAGTAAATTAAAGTAGCGAATAATTACATTCATAATAAACCATCACACGCACCACGTCCTGTTTTCATTTGGGTGGCCAAGAGCTAACAACCAAGTAATGTAAGTGGGTTCCCTGATTTTGATATTGTTATGATGTAATCTCTTGTTTCCTTGGTACCAAAGTCCTTCTGTCTCAAACTCCACCTTGGATCTTCACCCTAATCTCTCTTATGTGGCTAGTATCTTGCTGTACCCTTTTATCCACCAACACAAAATTGTTGATTACACCATCCTTGGTGTTGAACTTATTGCAGCCACATCAAGAATGTGCACTAGGTGACTAGATGACGGACTTATCTACTACTTGACCCTGGAAACATGACGCTTTATGACAAGCAAAGAATGCAAGACAAAGATGAAAACATCAGATTTCTGTCAAAGTCCTTTCAATAAAAGAAACCGGAACCAAAACTTACAGTAAGTAATTCCACAATCTCACCAATATGGCTATTGACAACAGTGAATGGACAAGTGAAGCAATCTATGTCACATGGGTTCCAACGTAGGTATGCGCTCATGTATGCAAGCTATAACAACAAAGATCTAATAATCTCAATAGGGCATACAACTGTAATTTCATACGAATAGATGCCAGGGTGATGTACCGGTTGAGTCTGAATAGATAATGCTTCATGTTGCAGAACTGGAGGAAGGTAGAGACCCGAATCAAATCTTTGTTAAAGACACTCGAAAAAAGAAACAGTGACGAAAAAGGGATGCGTACTACGGAAAAAGTGGTGGCACAGATTGAAGTACCCATTACCGTCCGAGCATTGTCGGGCTTATGCTGCAGATTCTACATACCATTAGTGGGGATTTTAACATGTAAAGGGGACTGCAAAGACACTTCCTAGAATTGGGTAATTCACCAAAAGGCATTTGCTTGAGGGGTTTGGGCGTTCGACGATTGATGGGTCTTGCCGGAGAAGCGAACATGATCGATTTAGAAACATATGCGATTGGGTTCAAAGTTGGGATCTTTGAGGAGGTTGAGAGGAATACCGAGAAGCTGAGGAGGAGGGTCGAGGAGGTCGAGAGGTGGTGGCGGCAGAGAAGAGGCTTCTCCGGAGAGGGTGACGCTGCTCGTACGAGTCGGAGGCGAGTCATCCCCCGAGTCCGAGTCGGAGGCGTATGTTGCCATGAGGGCTTCCATCTTCCTCTCCCTCTCTCTCGCGTGTTTTTTTCGGCCGCGCTGCTGCTCAAATCCACTAAACATATGAACGTAGGGCAAAGGGAAATAGAAGTTCCATGTCATTTTCTACGAACCAGCCTATATCTTTTCCATATTTAAAATTGGCTATGTAATCGGAAGGTAGCATCACTTCCTGATTTTGTTAGCATGTATGAGATCCACGGAAGAGATTTAAAATTTAGATTAAGGTGTTAAACATGTCATGAGCAAGCTATTGTTCGAGGGTAAAATATGTAAAGGGTGTCTATAAATATAATCAACTAATCGAGACATCATTCCATGTAACAACAAATGAAAAATAGAGGAAACAAAAAAACTATAAATTATACATCCAACACATCCAGAGCATGCACTCTAACTAATAAGAAGTAAATCCTGCATTTAGTTCGACATCAATAGCATAGATCGATTTACCAACACTGAGAACTAAATCGTAGATAAGATGTCGAACAACCCTGTAAAGAGACTTGAGTCCGATATCGCTTCCAACAACACACACTAGATCCTACAAAAAAAAAGAAACGCCAAAAAGGTTACCGCAGCTGTGGAGTCGTCGAGAGGAGAATGAGATCTGCGAATCATGAAGAGAAAAAGGGTGACACCCTTAAAGTGCCAAGAGCGGACTTCAGGTAGGAAGGAAGGAACTGACCGAATAAGGGAGTGTCGTCCCACAATAGCTATGCACAAGCTATCGAAGATGGGAGGGTCGACGAACCTTTCACGCACGTACACTGCCTATGGACAAGATGTGCAATTGGACTTTTCTTGCTTAAGGAAACCTTAAAACCTATCAAACCTTTGGGCACCTTTAGGGAGAGGATGGGAGGTAGAAAAAGATGGTGGCGAAGGGGGATGGGGTCCCTTGCTAGCGCTGGGAGGTCAACTCGTGGTTGTGCAAGGAGAAGGTTAGTGTTTGGGGATGAGAGGGACAAAGAGGGGGGAGACCATGACAAATATCAGTTGAAACACCTCTCTCTCTCTCATGTTGAAGGGCAAAAGAACTTAAATAAACACAAAGAAAGAGGAAAAATGCACGCAGCATACACTGTCACTCCCAATGTGAAGTGGAGGAAAGATTAGGATTTAGGCTATTATTCTTAATATACTTAATCATTATTGATAACCGTGGCATAGTAATTGTTCTCCTAGATAATTGTTACTTTTTTCAAAATATCATTTTTAGATAAAGAAATATAACTTTTCAAGAGAATCCTACTAGATAGACCAACCACTTGTTCTTTCTTTTCATAAGTATCTCACTTGTAATTATAATTATTAGATTATATCTCATTTTTTAACAAAAAGGAATTTACATTTATAAGAGATAAGGAAAAATTTACATACAATTTAGATGATCTTCTTTGATAGCCGAAAATCTTGGATTGTGAACCATCTTGTGAAGGAATATAGTGTAAATCAAGGAAATCATTTGTGGAGTTTGCATATTAAATAACACAAGACTCAAACACTTAGCTTGCACACTTAGTGAAATGCCTTCTCTATACAATTCTATACTAGTGTTGTTATATGTGTGTCTAAGCTTATTTGGTCAAATTGGCACTTAATCTACTCCAACACTTTTGGTTTGACTAGATTGAGCATCTTAGTAGATGATTGAGGTTGGGTATTCAAACACTTCTAATTTGACTGGATTGAGCATCTTATTAGATGATTGAGATTAGGTATCTGATTTTCTTACTTATGAGAAACTAATGAGATCCAGAGTATTCACATTACTTTAAAATTAAAGATAATTGTTTTCAACATCACAATTGATTATCTTGATGCCTCACATTTATGGGTATTGTCGACATCACAGAAGTTGATGACAAAACCAACATCAACTTCGACATATGCTTCCAAGTTGGTGTCCTCGTTATTGTAATCAATGACGATATTGCTACCACTCATCAATGTTGACATTGTAGTTGCTCAACCAATGCTGTCACCATATCGATTACATTGTTGTTGTAATTTATATCACTAAACCTTTGCTCATTTAAGCTTTGAAAAATATTCCTTGATTAAAAGTGTTTAATAGCTATACTTGTATGGTTGTTTATTTGCAAATGGCCACCAACTAGCACTTGTTAAAAAATGGAGATTTAGTTAACAGGATAACTAATCATAGCTGACCAAATGGGGTCAATGCCCAAATGGCTTGGACATTTACCTGCCTCTTGCACATTTCCATCCAAGGTGTCTAATTAAAATCACTCTCATCTTATTGATGCTTTATACAAATTATGTATGCCTTGACAAGTATGGTCAGTCTAATTCCTACTTGCATCTCTTGATATTAATAGTTAAAACTAGGGCTACTAAAGAAATCAAACTATTCAAATTTGATTCTATATTTTAAAAGCGTAGCTTAGTCTTTGTATCTTATAGATACCGATACTTTGCATAGGTACCGATTCTCATAGCTTTCATATGAGTACTCAAAAATTCCTCCTTGCCTTATGAAGCTCACCCATAACCAATGAGTACCAGTACCAAAAAAAGTTTTCCTTTCAGGAGAAAGAAGTTCATGTCTTTTCAAGCCATCTCTACCCTTTACTGGGTTGATAAGCTAACCCTTTTTGGGGAATAATGGGAGATTGTAATGCCTCCAAGTATAATCCCACCTTTGACCTGGGTCTATTCTTTTTTTGGTTGCCTTGGGTCCATTTAGGGCCCATATCAAACAAGTATTCTTGTTAAGTCTAGTTTTTTTCTCAATTGTATTTGGATCTTAATCTGTGTGATCTAGAATTAACTTGAGCATTGGATAGCATTGGTCAGAACATCCAACTATAGCAACTTGAGAAGCATGAAGAGGCTCATGGAGTCATGTTTAACTCGGATGGTGTAGAGAAGTAATTTGTGTATTGAGACATATGAGGTCAGGCCAACGTTGCAAAGCTAGATCTAGGGGATGGTTGCTTTTCTTTCATCCTTACCAACTTCTTTGCTCTGTAATAAAGGAGAGATTTTTGTAGCTTACTTGCAACCAACTTTGATGAAACGCTGTGGTCTGGGAAAGAAGATGAGGAAAAATTATCTTCTTATCCTGTAATTGTGCACTCAATCCTGTTGGATGGAACATTCTAGGTACTGCCTGCAGGTTCACTCCATCAGGCCCTTCTACACTTTGAACAGTCCTCATAATTGAAACTCTGAGTTTCTGACCCTTTTTTGTTTTGCTTTGTTTTTTTTTTTTTTTTTAAGATTAGCTGTTTCTTTCTTTTTTCTTGGAAAGGCATGATCATCTGGTTCCACCTTCTACTGCCTTCATTTCCTCTCTAATGCTCAATAGTTCATCTGGGCCCCTGATAAGATTTCTTTCTTCAAATGAATTTGTTGCGGATATTGGAGAAATGTGGCAATACAGTTTCACAGATTCCCTACTTTTATCATCAAATTTATTGATAATTCATTTTTTGATATGGCATCAATGCTGCTATTGAGGAATCAGTCATTTTCAGCTTGCATATGTTAGTTCTTATTTTGCCTATTCTTATTCTGAAATAGAGTTGTCATGCACATGTATAATCGAATATTGATTTGCTTGCAGAATGACATCCAGAACTTTCCATTTAACCAGCAGGATCACGTATGAAAAATAGGTGACATATGCACCTATGCAACATGCCAAATCTCACAAATTCATGATACGTCATGGCATGTCTACGGATGCATCTTGCCATGTGCCCGATAGCTATACTCTTTCATTTCCCTGGCTGCTCTACCAACTAAAAATAGATTATGAAAAATCCTACATCTTTTTTTGGGTGGTAATTTGGTTTCATTTTTCATGCCTCTTAAGAGTTAAAAACATGTGTATTCTTTATTTTGCATGATCTAAGATATGTCAATCCTTTTGCTGAATATGGCATGATGATTAGTGTCACACAATCAAGTTGAGATAACTACAAAATCATCTCTGCTGACCACTTCTCTTGCTAAACATTTGCTGTCAATAGATGCTAAAAAACAGGAATACTTTTTTCCCCAAGGAATAAATACTCAGAAAATCATTTCAAATTGTAAACATCTGCCTATCTGACTTTATTTCCACTTTTTGTGTAATTTAATATTCGTTACACATCTTGCATACTGAATTATTGACAGGGATCAATTTTCATGATTATTTTCTTTAAAGCACACTACAGATGCGGAGGCTTTCGCACTAATAAAATAAACCATGTACGTGCTTAGTATCAGCTTAGCATGTCTGGAAAAGTTAGGAAACCATTTTCAGCTCTGTATCATGAATTCTCTTAAACTAATTGTGATAAAGCTTGCTCTTAGTGCATGCCTCCCTCTACCCTCTACCCCTCCCTCTTGACCTTGGCATCCAGTGCTGTTATTATGACCACTAACGCTGGGTGATGTATTTGCGTAGTAGTGCACCCAATGAAGCCTCTGATAATGCTGCATAGAAGCTGACTTCTTAACAGTAGCAACAACTGAAGGAAGCAACACTGCCGGGTTGGTTAGGCAGGCCTTGTGAGTGGATCTAAAAGATCCATATGCAGAGGTAAAGGAAAATGGGGTCTTTAAGATGCTTCCGAGGACAAAAGGAGGATTGTAGACATTTCAAGTTTTAGCAACAGGGGAAATAGGTGGCAGCTACAAATAATTCAACGAAAAATATGGAAATAAAAGCTTGGACATATTTCTAGTAGCCAGGGAAGACCTTCAACTTCTTTTTCAAGGGAAATAGGGTGGTTGGTTGGGGGAGGGCAGGGAGTGGGCGAAGCATAGAGAGAAGGTGGAGTTTACGTTTTCCACCTTCACTGGAAAGAAGACACCCCCTTCAACTTGCACCACTTGTTACAATGCTAATTCAAGTTCTACATTGATCACTATTTGAGCACATGCCTAAAGGAACAATTGATATGGGTGCATCAGCCGATGTCTTATTCAGCAAAGCCAAAAACAAAAAGAAAAAAGAAAAGGGGATTTCATGGATGGATATCTTTGTCTATCCTTTACAACCACAAAGCATTGTTCCAGAACAACTACATTTGCATATAGACATTTTAGCATATACATGCACATTTTTGTTGCAATTTTCCATCCCTGGATGAAGTCTTAGAAATTGGTGTCTTGCTGCGGGGCTGGTTATGGATCATTCAAGATGGGAAAAGATTGGCCCACTGGCCTTCTTTAGGAATATTCAGCTAAAAATGAATGGGGGATATAACTTACATAGATAATGCCATTCGTAGAGGTAGGGTTCGTTTAGACTTGGGCGTATGTACCATAAAGGGGGCTATTTTCTCGGTTTTGATATACTGTTACATTGGTAGCTGACCCCACTTATCACCAGAAAAAGCTTTGTTGATGATGATATGCTGTTACATTGGTTTGATATATTAAAGTGAGTGTCTCCTAGTCTTGAGAAGGTATTCCTTTTACCTCTCAAAAAGAAAAAAAAAAAAATGTTGCAATGAGTTTATATCCTTGCAGCATTTAGTTAGTTTTAATCTTCCTATCGTCTCTTCTCCTTGATATTCATTTGCTTAACTAGGCATAGATATCCTTGAATCATTTCAATTGTTCATGCAGTCCTTTAAAGGTGTTGCAGAATGGTGACATTTACCTTTTCATGTGGGTTCTACAAGAATATAGTTCTCTATAAAAAAATTGTGCGTGACACACTCCATGTGCATGTGCAGATGTTTGGATACGAGGCCATGAAGATTATAGATTATGTAGGGTGTTTTCCAGATGGCGCAGGCAAAGGAAGAGAAATTGCAAAGGAATGTGTGGATATAGGCATAAAAGGCTTTCTAACTTGGATTATAAAACTCTACTATCTTTTTGAAAGGAGATGAACTCTGTACCACTTTCAACAAGAAAGGGGGGAAAAAAGAATCTTTGTGTGTATGCTTGTGTGTAGTATCTGAACACAATCTTGGAACTGTTTAGGCATCACATCCAGATATTTAGCATGCTCTAATTATCTTCTATGTAGTTGATCTCCTTGCAGCTTTTGAGTGGAGAACAAGATCTTCAAAGTCTTGCCGACGTATCCGGATCTGTCAGTGAAGATCTCAGTTCACAATCGGTTGTTGAGATCATAGTTTGAAATTAAAATCAGGATGAAGAGACTGGTCTTTTGTTGAAGGATTACCCTGATAGAGAATGAACTTACTTTAAGATGCATCTTCCCGTCACTGGAAATCCCAAGATCTCTGGTACCAAAAGGAAGGGATGCGATGAGATGGCAAAGGTGCAACACAATGTACAGCTGTACTTGGTGTAACATTCTTGCTTTGTATTTCTTTTTTGCTTTGTAAACTTACCTTAAATGATTGATTAAAACTTGATGGAGAAAAAAGGGAATCTTTGACTCTTATTATACAATTCCTCAACTTGATGCAGAGCATGCTGCCAGTAAATTCAAGTTCTCGTTTTATCTTATTTTTTGGTTGTAGTTATTCATTTAAAATGAGTTGTTATGTTGGGATCTGTCCTTTAAGAAACCAATTCTGGCTAGGTACCTTCATATATTTATTTGCAGAGATTTGGGTGCTAGCATGGCATAGAGGCTCTTCCACGTGGAGGAGAGGAGCAGCAACAGGTGTTGAAAGTAGTATTGCATTAATTCAAGGAAAGAAATTACGTAAGTTCTCTCTATTTAAAGAGAGCAATTCCTAACCTAAAAATAGGAAAATAAATCTAATCAAATCTCTTAAAAATAGAAAATATCAAATGCTTTTAACTACTTGCCTAAGAGATAAATATCATATAGAAAGATCAAGACTCAGAGTCCAAGCAAAAATCAAACAACCCTTAAGGCCGGCGCCCCTTAGGGCGGACCAAAACCTGCCACGTGGCCAACCTGACCTGATTCTCCACGGTATTCATCAGTTGATTTGAAGCAAGATGATCGCAATGACAATGCCACTGAGCATCCGCTTCCCTCGTTCCTCCTCACCCTTGAGTTTGGTGGACCTCTGAGGTTCTCTCTCTCTCTCTTCCCTGGCAGACTCCTCCCCACATCACAACTCCAAGTCAGACGTGGTTATCGCTTTCCTGAAAGGGATCCTGCAAAGGGAAATGTCGTTCAATTGATTTCATTGGCATTTTTGTCAACTCTACAACCACTTGATCACTCAAGTTGATTACCCATTCCGAAAACAACTCTCTCTTCCTAATACATTTATTCTAGCAATTTGCGAATGGGTTAGAGATGAAGAAACGCCCTTAACTGGCTTAGAGTATCTGATGATTCAGGTTGAACTTCCACCACCCCAATCAAGTGACGTTTAGAAATGAGATGCAATTCGGTATATTATATTGGTCACTCATGACTTCGTTCCCAGTTGAAAGAGTCAGGAGGTTATTCAGCATCAATCTTTACCTAACATAGATGAGGACCCTGATTTTTATTGGCCCCCATTTTTCTAAGACGGTACTTGAATCACATTAGAAGGATATATGCTGGAAATTTGAACAAATTCGCTATAGTTACAACTCCAAAGCAGTGCTCAGCATGTAACAAAACTAATTGCAGGAACATGTTTTTAAACTAGGCAGCAGATCGCAAACTTTACATTAAACTGGTACATGACCATTAACTTCTACCAGTAAGAATTCAATTTCCTTCGTGAACCAAATTTAAAGATCATTTAGGGGTTGTTTGGTTGGTGGAGTAAAGGAGAGAATTAAAATCAAATTTCACGTTTCATACAGAATTCATTTTTTCCGACAACAAACATAATCAAATACTTACATAAAATAAAATCCCTAATTCCTCCCTCCTAAGCCTCCAGTCATAGGAAAAGGATTTGATGGTTCAGAATTGTAGGACCTTACCTTTGATTAGAGGGAGTCCTTCCAGAAATTCTCTACGTCGCCGGGCTGAACCCGTGCCCAAGAGGGGGTTTGGAAATAGTTTTCAACCAGCAATAGACGCGCCTCGGTTACAACCTCACTAGCTGCGTCATTGCCCCAAGCGCAAAGATACCTAGTCAAGACCTATTTGCGTTGCGTTTGTTCGTGATGCACTGACTCACTCTTTCAAATCCGACGATGTGGTACTAAAATCTCCTTCGATGACGCTACGTGCCGATTTTGGCACGGGTGCTTGTCTTTGTGCATCATCTAATCAAAAACAATATTAAACGAAAGGGTATCTTGCAGCAAGTTAAGTTGTTCAGAGATAGGAGATACAATAAATTGGTCCATGGTATCCTTTTGCCTGATGCCCTACAACTAAAGCGGATTCGTCTCTATCCCGATCTTTGGGCCTTCCCTAGAAATATATGGACGTGCATCTGTTATGCCTTGATGAGCTGCCCTCTGGGACGAAGGATCTATTAACGATTAATCAAGCCAAAACACCACAAATTCGATGCTAATCGAGATTATCGTAATTATCAACATTGGAAAACTCCTCCTCTCGGTGTTCACCACAAGAAGGAAGAGCCCGTGAAAAATCGAGGGAGAGGTGCGGTGGTGGTCAGTCAAACAATATTTTATCACGCAACATGTCATCTCATCGACAAATAGGTAATTTTTGGCAGCACTACAACTGTAGCAAACGAATGATAAAAGAATTAAATTTAAAGTCCCGACATATAATTTATCTCTCCATCAATTAATATTAACATCAAATTATTTTATCATATCACATCAATATTATATATTAAAATATTTCACTCTAACATAATATGTCAATTAAAATATATTTACTATATCACATCAAATCACTCACACTCATAGTATAATATTAAATAAATACCTACTAATATCAGATTAATATACTAATCATTTTATTGCTCCACTTATTCCACTACTGAAACAAATATCCTTCTTTACTTCTCCCTATAATACTTTATCCTAAGATCACCGCTAAACTTAGCCATAAGAAACAACTTTGTCCCTATCTACTCACCTTGAATGAACGTTCTCTCGCTAAGGTTGTAACACATTGGAACATACATTCTTGTGAATTTATATGGTTGTTTGTTGTGTCCCGTTAATGTTATGCACAACTTCAAAGTACCACAAATTCAAGTACTCCATATGTTTAATAGGAATCAATCAAGTGAATCAACATTTGATCAAAGTAACTCCAAAATATTATTTATCTACTTTACGACGTAATACAAAGTATACTTACAATATCATTAGAATTTTTTGTCCATTTGAATTTTATTTTTTTACTGTACCTGTCTAGTGAGTGAAGGAGAGGCTTTCTGTGGTTCAGCATGTGAAGCTAGCACGTGTTCACACCAGATATAGTCTCGCAATGACCCCAGAGTAACAAAATGTAGTGTGGAACGAGTATAGACCATCCTCCTTGCCAAGAGGGTGTCCTATATTAGTCTTACTTCACAGGATATCATGTGGACATTATCTCGTGTCCAAGATATAGATTGAGTATTGGATAACCGTAATTAAATGGTCATTGACTTAATAAATTAAATGAATTAATAAACAAAGTTAAATAAGCTATTTAACACATGAACAATATCCCTTTTTCTTCGTGATATTATGTTACTTAGCTCTACTTTACTTAATTTTTGCTGGCATACTCTTTGAGTTATGTACTTAGGTGTAGCTGAGCAACCAGGCATTGTGGTTGGTCCTTTTATTACAGGACCTAACACGATACCCAGAGACAGCCCGTGTAGACAATAATTTTAGTTGCGTAGGTTTTCCTTTCAGTTTTCTAATGATTGAACTCTGTTACTCCAATACTCCTCACATTTATTACTTTCTAGTGGTGAACTCTTACTACTTTTGTCGACACTCTTTTATTTGATGCATTATTTGTTTGACTATTATTGTTGTTTTACAATTATGCATTAAGTAACTGTGATCTTGTTATGTACTATATGTTATTCCATATTCAGTGGCTTGAGTTCTATCGAGTTTACTCAATTGGTAGGACTTAAGTCATTGCACCACAAGCGAGGAAAGAGTCTTCAGAGACCACAGAGACCAACGCTAGTTCAAGTGGCTCTAATGGTCGCCCCCCACCCCCCCCCCCCCTCCCAACACATACACACCTTCGTTCTAGTGGCCACGCCCTCTCAATGTCATCGTCCTCTTTCTTCCTATTTTGTAATTCCATGACTAAAGCTGATGATTATAATAGGAGTTTTTGAATGAAATCCTCTTTTTTGTTTGATTGGGTTGTGTTGTACTACTTCCGATTGTTTGCTAAGTGCCTAGTCATTTACTCTAAGGCTTGTCAATTTCCGACTTGGCCACTTAAGTGAAATAAGGCCTTAGATTTGCTGCCTACCAAGAGTTAGGTATGGGATGCTTGTTCAAGGCTTTTAGCTCATATGGCCCAACTGAGTTTGATGCATGTAAGGGCCCTCCCAGTTTAGGGCTAATTTTCTACCAGGCTCAAATATGTTAGGCCTCAACCCGCTTGAGCACAAGGTTGCTTAATGTTGAAACGTCGCCACTTGATCCACTAGTTGTATGGCTAGTTCTCTACCCCCACAGGACGTAGGGAGGCTCTTCTACCCATTTCCCTTTTGCCTCATCTAGCTTTCTTTTGAGGGCTGAGATAATTGTCTTGTTGGTCACCTCTGACATGCCATTCGCCTGAGGGTGTCTTACCAATGTGAAGTTTACCTAGATACCATAGTTAGTGCAAAAGTCTTAGAAGTGCTTCAAGGTGAATTGTGCTTTATTGTTTGTCACAATTACGTGAGGGACTCCGTATCTACATATGATTTCTTTCCTGATGAAGTTAAAACCCCTTCCGCATTTGGGCTCGCCATGGCCTCTACTTCCACCAATTTGGAGAAGTAATCTACTACGACAATGATGAATTCCTTCTGGGCAAGGACCAAAGGGAAAGGGCTAATGAAATCCATCCCCTTTCTTACGAAATGAATTGGGGATATGATGCTAATGATCTCTTAGTAGAGCCCTTGGTATATTAGTGAGACATTGGCACTTGTCACATTTCTTAATAAAGTCCTTACTGCTAGCTTTCATTTGGGGCTAAAAGTACCCACATCATAGGAGCCTTGCCGCTAGGACTTTTAGTCCCTTCTGGTTACCATATATTCTCTCATGAATGTCCTCTAAGGACTAGCGGGCCCCATTAGGACTTAATGTTTAAGAGCGAGAATCGTCGTTTTAAGAAATACGCGTCGTAGTATAGGACGAAATTCGCACAAATACTTAAATTTATAAAACTCGAAATCAATGTGAATCCGAAGTTATTCGTAGAAAGCAAATGTGGAATTTACAATACTAATCACAATCAGAAATAATGAGTACAATCAATTAAGTACAAGAAAAGATATTCAATGAATATTATACACAGAAATATATTCAAGATCAACCCAAATTATATCTTAAGTTATCATGGGATAAAAAGTACAAAACAATGGTAATTTGAATCACCACTTAAATCCCCACATTAAGCACATATTCAATATCAGCAATTAACTCAAACTTTCCAACAGTGGTCATGAACCACTTAATTCTCGTAAATAAGTCCACAGTATCAAAGTTTCAAGCCAAAGCCAAGCAACACAGGCCTAAAATACTCCCACAGTACCTTCAATCAGTCGTCAGACCTTAAGGTCAGACAACTTAAACCATTCAGAGCACAACCAAGGCACAGAGCCTCAGCAAAGCAAATGCACAAGGGTGCCAAACACAGCACAAGAGTCTCAGGGCAAAGCCTCAAAGACGCTAAGTGTTGAGAATATCAGCATGCATGCCCGAAGCAAAACCTTCCCCCTTCCTCCTCAGGATTTCCTCTCTATTTCTCTAATCGGGTGCGTAATCGAGTATACGGTTCAGAGGTCTAGGCTCGCCGACATGGAGGCAAGTGAGGGTGCGTGGGTAGAGTGCACAGGGGACCTGACCCCTTGTGTACTAAGCAAAGAGGCCTCTTCACAACTTCTACTTATATGCAAGTTTGAGCTTGGCAGCATCCAATGTGAGACTATCCCACTCTCTTCCTTTGCGTGACATAACTGCTGGGAGCCTCTCGTAATTGGAGCTGCTGTTGTCGTGCTTCATTCAATTGGTGCTCCAGACAGGTTCATGAGGCAAGTCCGCAGCCTTGCAAAGTGATGAGAGGTTTGTTGATGGTGTGACGGTGGCAGACGGTGGTGTGGTGATCGTCGATGACAACCTAGACCTGAAACAACGAACACAGGCTCTATGCCCTAATTAGAGTGTTCAATAGAATCGCCGTGAGGTAAGGAAGTGAACGGTGGTGGTTGCGAGAAGTTTAAAGGAGTGAAGTGGTCGGGCAGAGTCGAAGTTGATGACGGTGAGGTGCGGTGCTTGGTGGAGGCATTGAATGCGTGAAAGCCTAAATTAGATGAGGGCTTTTGGTCGGAGGCATATGACGGAGCTTCTGGAAGTAATAGCGAGTGGTTTGGTGGTCTATGGTGGTATGGCGAGCTCGTCGGAGCTATCGTCTAAGGCAAAGAAGACGGTGGGGGAGTGAGGTGAGCGTCGGTTGGAATAAGAGGGGAAAGGGTTAGGAGAGATCTGGAGAGGAAGATGAGTAGGTTGGACCTAAATTAAGGATGAAGGGGGGAGGATTAACGCCAGCGTGGCTTGCCAGATGTGAAGGAGACGAATACCTCCAGCAAGGGATAGGGCGACGAGAAGGGGAAGCGACCCTTGTTGTGATTAGTAAGTTGCGGAAGAGAGAAAGCAAGGTAGTAGGTCGGCCAATTTGGCTATTGGCTGGTCAAAGGACGACGGAGGAGGGAGGTCGTCGGAGCCATGATGTTAACACCATCATGAGCCATAACTAGCTTTAATTAGTCATAATCAAGTGACAAATGCTCCTACATAATCGCCTAAGAGCCATAATTCCATACAAATCCATTTTAAGAAGAAAACATTAAATCAAGGTTAATTCTACAGTTTTAACATCACATCACGAATGTAGAGTAACCATGGGATTTCCCATGGATTAATTGAAGGTCAAATGAGCATTAGAGTCTAATAAGTGGGTCCATACAAACAGAAACGGGATTTCCCACATTTCGAGAACCGAATCATAACACAAAATCCTAATTTCAGACCCTCTTGAATTAAAGAGGTTCTGGTCAGGATAAAATTTATCTAAACCTCCTAAAATTCATATAAAAATATTCCTTGAGTTTTGGTACCCTTGGTGTGACCATCTAAACCTATTTTGACTTTGAACAGAGTCTAAGATACATTTCTACCTTAATTTGGGTCTCTGTGCAAATTGACCAATTAAACTTGGTCAAAACTCAAATCTGGCTTCACCACTAAATTCCTTGGGTCTAGATTAAGTTTGTAGCAAAATTTAAGCCCAATCAGAGTCCATCTTAACCTAGTTTGCATTGCAATCCATTTAAACTCTATTCCTCTCAATCAAGCCCCTAATTTTCCAAATCTTTGCAAAAATATCCCTAACTTCCTTATCTTGTTCACAGAATGGTCCCTGCCACCATTCGAGGTCAAACTAACCTTCAATTGACCTTGGACCACATAAAAAAGTCATCAGATCATCACCAAATCCCACCAAATTTGGTGGGATTGGTGTTCAGACGATGATCAATTTTGTCAAGATCTTGAACCCTGATTTGTAGCATGGAGGTCGTGCGAACGCACGAAATCCATGGATACCTCGTGCCCTAATTCCCAAGCCATTAGAGCTTCTTTCCTCATCTGGACCTCAGCTAGGAGCTCTATAAAAGCTCCTGTGCATTTGGCCATCATCCTTAACTCGGTCTTGGCCTCAATTCTTCAAATATTTCTCCCTCCAGCCACCTCCGCTGCAGCTCCGGCGACACCTCCTTCTCTGACTTCCTCGCCCACTGCCACATACCATAGGCAGCGGGAATCCCCTCCTCTCCTTCCTCCGCTCCTCGCAATACCAGCGAGAGCTCTCCAAACCCTTCGTCCTCGCCGTTCTCCCTCACCAGAGGCTTCACCATCTCCAGCGTTGGCCAATCAAAGCTGGCGCCATCTCTCCCCTTTCATCCACTAATTAGGTCCCAAACTTTCCCTCTCCTCTAGATTAGGTTTAGGTCCTTCTCTCCTTGTTTCGACCACCGAATCACCTCTCTCCCTCATCATCTTCTTCTGCTCCAATCGTGCTCCGACGAGGTTGCACGCCCTCCACAGATCACCAACTGCTCCACCAACACTCCCAAAACCTCCGCCTTACCACCCTCACCAAAACCCCTCAAGAAATTGAGAGTTCCCCACTCTTAAAACCTCCACCAAACTCCACCTCCTTCTCACACCTTCTCCAACTCCGTCAGCCCTCCACATGCACACACTCACCAAACAACCACCATCAACGCACTCGCCTTCGCACGACGACCCTTTTGAGCTTATCTGACAAGGCCAAGAGGCCATTTTCTTTTGTTTCAGGTACACACTGGAGCTCCGCCGCCACCTTCGTCTTCTCTGGCCCCGTTCGCTCATCCCTAGCCCTCAACTCACCCAATTGCAAATCGCAATTGACGTGGAACCATCAGCTACAGGTGTCCAGGTCCTCAATCGAAGCCATCAGCTGCAGCTGCTGCCCCAACTCCTCGAATCCATCAGCTGTGGGCGTACGCAAAGAGCAGTAGTGGGATTAGTCCCACATCGTTTACAGCAAACCACCTGAAGCTACATATAAGTGATTTATGCTTTTAGCTGTTTGCCCAAGACACTGAGGGGTTGGGTCCCTCACACAAACCCACGCACTCTCGCTCACCCGCACATCCGGTGAGCCTGGACCCAATACTGCATTGACCCGATTACCCAAGTCCGAACCCACTTATGCCCGATATTGAGAAAAGAAAGAAGAGGGATTTGTGAGGATGAGGGGGGAGGGTTGTGCTTCACGTTGGAACACCTTGGGGCACATGCTAAAGGCTTTGATAGTTAGCCTCTGAGGAAGGGTGCTTGCCCTTGTGCTGTGCTTGAGAAGGAGCCTTGTGCCTTAAGAGCCTTGGCACCCTTGTGCGCCTTACTGTGGTTTTGTGCCTTGATGGTTAAGTCGTCTAGTCATCTATCTTGATGTCTAATTTGGTTCAAAATACTATGGCATTATTTGAGTATTTGATTAGAGTTACTGTTGAATTATTCAAAATATTTGAATTGCTTTGAATGTTTGGGATATGCTTAACTTGAAGGATCTTAATGGTGATCTAAATCACCACTTTTTAGGTTCCTTCCATTCTTTTTGTCCCTATTGTTCTTGAGATACATTGATTTATATTTGGATATTATTTCTGAGCAGTTTATTCATTGAATATCTTTTATTATGCTCATTATTTATGAATTGAAATTATTATATTTGCTTCCTACGAACGACCTCAGACTCCAATTTGAATCTGAGCTTTATAAATTTAAATATTTTGTGCGATTTTGTCAACTATACTACGACACATTTTTTAAACAACGATAATTTTGCCTAAACATTTTGACACCGTTGCCAGGGAGCAACGCGTAATTCACCACTAGTCTTATCTTTCTTGATTGATTTGAGCACTAACTTGCCCTATCTATTTTGCTGTGATCTTGCGAGGTACATCATGAAGAAATCTTCCGCACAATCAACCACTCCAGGGGTAGGTAAAATCTCTCTTGTTCTTAATCTTGGGAAGAGAAAAAGGAAACAAACGAATTAGGATTCACTTGCCTTATTTTTCTAGTAATTATCATTCAACGGAAAAAATTTCCTGATTTGCAAAATTTCTTGATATCTGATTAAAGATTGAGACGATTTGATTAGAGATTCCTCATCCTGATTTCTTGTACCTACTAGGGATTTACGCTTAAATTTTAAACTTCTTGGACTACTCACTTTCTTGTTTGAGTCCAAGGTTTTACATTTAAAATCAAATTAGATTTGAAATAGAGCTAATTAGGGTTTCCACTTTAGGATTTTGAAGTGCTAGTACACACTTGCCTACATTAAAGGAAATTGACCCTCCCATAGTTGTGTGCTACCCAAGCCCTTAGTTGAAAAGATCTATTCAAGGAAAATCCTAAAAATTAGGCTCTAAATTCACTTGAATCCTAAAACTTGGGACCTAATAACCTGAGAGTCAATTCAAGGTGATTTTGGGTCTTGACCCAAATTTCATCCTCCATCTTTAGGATAGGTCAGGTGGAGTTGGTCTACTTTGTGAGCTAATCAACCTCCAAATTAGGTCATAAATTGAATCATCTTCTAATTAAGTGAAATTCAAGGCACAACTTCAGACTAAAATTGGTAGACTTAACGTCTCAATTCATACATTCCGGTCTACTTGAAACCTAGTGACAAGGAAAGTCGGGTAGGGGAAACCCTGTAACCCGTGGGGACGCTCTAGCGTTTGGGGATCTTTGCGGGCCTCTCCCTTCCTGGCTGCCCAAGTAATTCTCGGGTGTGTGGATTTTTGATTCAGAGGTATCATCTGCCTCGAAACAGCATTAGTCATCGAAAAATCTTTGGGTACCTTGATTGGATCCAATTCACATTCAATCCCTTATCTATTCTCTAGAGCTCATACACAGGAAAGGTCCGTAGGTCTGACCTAGAGGCCTCCATTAAAGTTAATCTTCTTGAGGATTTCTAATTTGATCTGATCGATTCAATCTAAAGTTGAATTTGATTTTACATCTTGACCCACCACCTGATTTGAAAATGCAACCTAACAATTTAGGAAGAATATCTAGGAAACCTGAATTCCAAATGAGCATGAAAGAGAAGATAATTGAGGATGCTCTTAGACTTCATGATGAGTATTACAAAACCTCTGATCCATCTAAGCACATTTAGGTCAATATTTCAAAAACAACAACCCACATATGAACCATGTTGCAATGATATTGACACGAATGATAGATGGTTCAACTCGGGATGATCTCTTATCAAAATGCATTGAATTGGGGGAATTACATAGCAACGAGTATCTAAAATGTTAGCCAAATGCCCCACTTTTGGAAAAACACCAAGGTCTCATGGAGAAACGTGAAAAGTTGCTAAATATGGTGTATGAAGCCATCAATAAAAAATACCCATATATCCCCTCAGAAATTGATGAGACATCTTGGAGCAACATTGAGGATCAATATGATATCTCAAATCACGGGTTTGAAAATCGAGGTTGTTGTGGACCCCCAACTGATGATAATATCATCATCAGCCATATCTAGCTTTAATTAGTCATAATCAATTGATAAATGCTTCTACATAACCGCCAGAAGACCGTAATTCATTGCATATCCTTTTTGAGAGATTAACAGTAAAACAGGGATAAAACTGTAATTTTAACAGAATATCCTAAATGCAGAGCAATCACAGGATTTTCAAGGGGTTAATTAAAGGTTAAATGGTCATAAATGTCTAATAAGTGGGTTCATGCAGACAGATACGGGTTTTCACACGTTTCGAGAATTAATGGACATCTAAAATCCTAAAAACAGATCCGCTTAATTAACTGAGGTTTTGGTCAGGATAAAATTTACCTAAATCTTCTAAAAATCATAGAAAAATATTCTATAAGGTTTGATACCTTTGATTTGACCATTGAAATCCATTTTGACCTAAAAAAGAGTCTCAGACAGATAGTTGCCCTAATTTGGGTTTCTACGGAAATTACCTAGTCAAATTTGGTCAAAACCTAAATCTGACTTCACTATCAGATTCCTTGGATCCAAATTAGGTTTGTATCAAAATTTGGGCCCAATCAGAGATCATCTTCACTTAGTTTGCATTTTGGTCCAGTCAGACTCTTTCTCTCTCACTTAAACCCCTAGCTTTTGAAATCTATTGCACGGACTTCCTTAACTTTTTCATATCCTTCACATCTAGGTCCCTTTCATGATTAGGAATAGCTGCACCTCACCGGCGAGATTCGAGCAAGATTTTCTCGCTCGTTTCTTAATCAATCAGTCTCAAATTTGAACCAGAGATTCCTTGAGGAATTCTCTTCCATCTGAACCCGGCCTTGCCTTCCAAATCTCGCCCTAGGGTTCATGCGAATTCTTGAAAGGTTTGCATGTCGTACTTGTGTGAAAACCATGGAGTTACAAGCTTCGTTTCCAAGCTTGGAACTCCTCCTTAGGGCCTATAAAAGAACCCAGGACACATGCCTTACCTCCTTAGTAAGGTTTGGGGACAAAAACCTCTTCAATTCCCTACCTCCAGCCCTTCTTTGACCAAGCTCTGGTGGCCTCCGTCCCCTTCGTCCTACAGGCAGCCAACGGCCAAATTGGCTTGCCCATCCTCTTCCTCATCTTCCTCTGCACCTCGCCAGTCAAAACGAGGGTCGTCTTCCCCATTCCTCGCCGCCGTCTCCCTCAACGGAGAGTTCATCTTCTCCATCACCGGCCTACCAAAATCGACGCGGACCCTACCCCTTTCGACCGTTAGATTAGGTAGTTAGGTTCCCTTAGGTTATTAGTTTAATTTCCATTATCCAAAATCCAAAAATAATCCCTCGACCTCCACGCACGCCACCTTCATCTCCACCTCCAGCTACCTCTCCGACGAGGTTTTCCTCTCACCACACACGTCCAACTACCTCGCCACCTACTCCACAACCTCCATCGTGCACCCAGGACCAAAAGCCCTAACTTTA
This sequence comes from Thalassia testudinum, assembly GCA_037157565.1. NCBI lineage: Eukaryota > Viridiplantae > Streptophyta > Magnoliopsida > Alismatales > Hydrocharitaceae > Thalassia > Thalassia testudinum. The sequence continues at coordinate 23,585,638 of JAZHRO010000013.1, forward strand.
TTAGGCTTCTCGACCTCCCAAACCACCGACCAAACAACCCATTGCCACACCACCATCTTCAACCTTGCTTGACCACCACACGCCGCCATCCTCCACACAACCACTGCCACCACACTTGCAAGCACTTGGCGAACCTCGTGAGCTATTGTAATGTGGTAGTGAGGCCTTATTTTATGTTTCAGGTCTTCAGCCGGAGCTCCGCCATCGTCGCCCTCGTTCTTCAAGCTTTAGGCCATGCGAGCCCCAAGTGCTACGCCCAGGAGTCACGGAGTACTTCCAGGCATGTTAAGACCCGTTCTGTCCTGAGCCTTTTAAGACATCTGGACTATCGGTCAGACGTCTGGTAAGACATCTGGACACCTTCCCAAACATCTGGAAATCAAAATTTTTGGGTACAAGCTCGCATTTGCGTGCAGGTTGCGCGCAGACAGTACCCTCTCATTTTCCTTCCCTTCTTCTCTCTCTCCCCTCTTCCAGCAAAACCCTAACACCCTCATCCTTATAAACCCCCGTCCTCTCTCATTCTCCCCACTCCAGCCACTTCTTCCCTTCCTCACCACCCCAGCGTGAGCGAGAGAGTGCGAGAGCGGCGACAAGGAGGAGAGGCATGAGGAGAGGAGGAGAGTGAGCTCGTGAGCTCGTGTGGGAGCTCACTGGAGGGCGCACGACCAAAGCGGCACATGCGAGAAGAGGAGTGCGTCGGGAAGTCATCCCCGACACTGCTGCAGTCGGAGCTATAGGCGAGGAGGCGAGCCGCGGCTGTGCGCGGCAAGAGCGAGCGGGAGCAGGTGCTGGTTCTAGGTTTTTCCCAGAATCAGACATTTGGAGTGACGTCCAAACGACGGAGCGGACGTCTGGAGGCGGTTCCAGACATCTGAGGAGAGAGCTTCGCGAAGGTGCGTTCCCTTTGCGGATACGGCCATGCAGGCCGCTCCGCAGGAACACTTTGTGTGCATATTTTGAGAAGATTTGGTGGATTACGTGCAGGATTTGCTTCGGGAAGGCACGGGACACGCCCTCCCATGCATTTCAAATGTCTGGGCGGCTTACTAGACGGCTGGAAGCACTTCCAGACATTCGGAGAGGAGGTTGGACTACTAGAATTGGGTCTAGACAGTCCAGAAGAGTTTCTAGACGTCTGGGGTGGACACAAAGCTTGAGGTGCGTTTCTGGACACTTTTAAGACGTCTGGAAGTTGTTCCAGACATCTGATTTTGAGTCAGTAACCCTGTTTTGACTTGTTTAGGGTCTGTTTGAGGTCCGTTTTACGCAAATAAGATACCGACGTTTTCCTTGTGAGTTCCTCTACTTGTTAGAAGGCTTTCTATACTGTTATGATTGTTCCCTTGTGATTGTTCCTTGTTATAGAACTTCATTTCGTTGCGGGTTTAGGGCTTACTGAGGCACGTGAGCCTGCCGTTCGAGCCCCCAATCCTCCTGGGTTGACTGGTAGAGTGGCTTCCCCTAATTTAACTATAAACCTAAATGCATGCATGAAATGAATGATTAGAACCTAGGATATGACATGAATCCTAGTACGAGAAGTATTTGAAATGTCTGTATGTGTGATTGAGTTGCAGTCTTGAATAAGTAGACGGAAATGTTAAACAGCTGCCTGTAAATGAACCAAAGTTGCCTGTGAATTATGAATTACCTGTGCTAGTTAACAGTTGCATGTAACCTTCCTATTGTATCCGTTAAATGATATAATACGAGCTGCATGTGTATACTCTGAGAATGGAAATGTGAATAATAGAAATACAAGCTGCATGTGTATACTCTGAGAATGGAAATGTGAATAATAGAAATACGAGCTGCATGTGTATAACTTAAGAATGGAAATGTGAATGATAGCAATACGAGCTACATGTGTATAACCTGAGAATGGAAATGTGAATGATGAAACCTTGTATGGAATGGCATGAGAAATATGAGAATGAACCCTACGAGGAATTAGGAGTAGAGCCTCTGGAAATGAATGGAATGGACCTGGGAATGTGAGTGGGGAAGTGTGCTGGCCCTTGTGTACGTAGTACCAAGGAGAGTGACTGTCCCCTATTTAGTGTAGAGCGGAGCTAGTCGCCCTTGGGTTGAGACTCGGGGTTAGGATTGGCCACTCTGCACTGACTTCTTGGCCCTCGTGTACACTGTACTGGGGAGAGCTACTAGTGTAGGGAGAGAGCTAGCCACCCCACGGGGCCCGGGGTTCAGCTAGCCACCCTACACCAACTTGTTAGGCCCATTAGGCAAACCAAGGTAGTCAGGCGAGGGTACGCGGACTGTGGAGGGGCGAGACCTCTGTTTCGGTCTTAGGGGCTAGACCCCTGTTACTGAGAGGGTTAGGCCCTATACTGTTCCGTGCTATACTTGGGTGCACCCGTTAACGGAAACGACTGACTGCGTGCCAGTGCGGGGTAGCTACCCGTATGCTTATTGCGCGTGCCGTAGTTACCGTTACGTCTGTCCATGACCTTGGGGTGGTTGACTGGGTGTAGGACCACCACGGGGGACTCTCCCAGCCAAGAGAGTACCACGTGAGACTTCTACTCTTCGAAAAAGACTGCAATCAAGATCGTTCCCACGAGGAACATTTGAGATTAAGAAAGAGATCTGATAAATAAACCAAGTGGTGAAAAAGAATAATTAGTTAAACAAAGTAATTGAAAAACAACAACTCCCTATCCACTCTTACTGCTTTAGTTAGTTGGTTGCCACTCTACTCAACGTTCGCTGACTTGTGTACTCATAACCTCTTTTCAGGTCCAGGTGTTGAGCAGTCAAAGTCTTCAGCTATAGAAGGTGCTGGGCCCAGTAGAGCCCAGTAACAGTAGCTTCTTTTTGTAGTACCTTTTGTAGTAGTGAGTTCAGACTCCTATACTTTACATTCTGTACCTTTACTTTCTGTACCTTTATGTTCCTGTAACTTGTTACTGTTCTACTGTTGTGGTGGTGGCATGTACTGATTATATTTTATTACTTGAAAATAGAAAATCTCCGAGGTCGAACTCAGGGAGTAAACTTGATTCTAGAAGCATAGAAAATCACAATTTACAATATACTGTTTTACAAAAATATTAAAGAGAGGAAAATAAAAATGTCTCTTCTTTTCTTCTCTCTTTCTTCTTTTGTCTTCCTTTTTCTCTCTTTTCAGACGTCTGACTTCAAGGGTCAGACACCTTAAGTGCCACTTGCTACAGCGCTTGTGCTCTCCTTTTCTTTTCAACTGCTGCTGTTGCTTCTTCTTCTTCTTCTTGGCTTCTTCTTCTTCTTTCTTCTCTGCTGCGTGCCTTTTGCTTTCTTCTCTCTTCCTTCTCCTTCTGCCTTAGCTTCTCTGCGGCTACAGTGCCATCTTCCTCCTTTGCTTCTCTACTGCTCCAAGTCCTTCTTCCTTTCTCTCTGGCCACAGCTGTCTTCCCGCGGCTAAGTCCTCAGCTGCTCCTCCTCCTTCCTTGCTTCCTCTCCTGTTCCCTACACAGGTGTATGGTTAGGAAAAACCTATCCCCTACCCTCCCCGCATCTCTCTCTCTCTATTTCGCTCTCAAGACAGCTCTCCCAGAGCCTTCTCGGGTTATCTGGTCGGGTATGCGTGCCCGGGACCAGGCGCACCGGCGTGGGTGGTGCGCGCGGAGTGCACAGGTTGGGTAATCGGGTCAGGCCAGGTCCGTGGGGGCGTGTGTCGAGGACGAGGCTAGGGACCTCACCCCGTGTAGTTGGAGGCGATAAGCCCTATGTAGTTTTACAATTTATGCAGCCTACCGCGCTCCTACGTTTACGAGGTGGGACTAAATGTTCCACCCGCTTCTGCTGGCGCCCGCAGGAGGTGAGCTCCACCCAATTGGAGTAGCTGTGAGTCACGCAAGGCTTGTTCTCAGGTTGGATGCACTCGCCCACTCAACGCGCGTCGCCTGGAATCCTAAAGCCTAGAGCTCGGGAACAAGCAAGCTTGCTTGCTCATTAATGGCGGACGGAGGCTCGGATCTGCATGACACAAGAACGGCCTTGCGGCCCTATCAAACAACGGGAAAACCTTCGCTGTATCACAGCAAAGGTGAAGAGGGGGTCAGCTGGCCACGGGGTGACCTAGGCATGCGTGCCCAGGTCGCCCTGTGGCTGTGAAAATGGGTGTGTTCGGGGGAAGTGTTCGGAGCGTGTGGCGGTGAATGGGAAGAGGGGTTATGATCAGTGAGTCATGGTAGAGCTTGTGAGGTGGTTGGCGAGGCGGGTGGATGCGTGGAGAGGTGGTACACCTCGCCGGTGGTCTGCCAGAGGTGGAGAAGATGGCGGTGGTCTGCGAGCGGTGAGGCGAAATAACAGAAATAAATGAGGGAAAAATAAAAAGTAGGGAGAGAGGGCTTATCTAAGAGTCTCTGGAGGAAGGGGGGAGATGGGGTGGCGAGCGGCTGTGCTGCCGTCGCTTGAGACGAAGGAGCCCAGGGGAAGAGACGACGACGAGGAAGAGGGACTGGAGGGTGCCTGCTGGTGCGGCAAGGCGCAGCGAAAGACGACGGAGATAACTCTGCCACTGGTATGGTGGCAGAGCGATGAAAGGAGAAAGAAGTCGTCGGAGCTTGCGGGCAGACGGCCAGAGATGAGGAAGACAAAAATAAGGGGGATTCTCAGGCCAGAACAAGCTTGAAAGATGTGGCAAGTGTTGCCGTTCCTTAAATAGGTGTCGGTCAGGAGAGAATTGCGAGGAGGAGATGGGAATACCTCGCCGAAGGTATGGCCGGAACGAGACCCATACCTCTCGAGTGTTCACTCGAGAGGTATGGTGGCTGACAAGGCGTGGGAGCCGGCCCATGCTGCAGCGGACAACGCAGGGAGTCTCCCTTTCAAATCTGGAGCCGGCTCCCCATGCATGCGCGGCGCCTTCCTCCACGCAAAGTCACCGGAGGTATGGCTTGCACAAGCGGGTGGCAGATGGACCCGATTGAAGAAGATGACGGAAAAGGTTGGGGGATCCCTGCAAGGCTTCAAAAAGCTAAGGGTCAAAAAGTAATTATTGAGGATCATTTTGTAAAATGGGCCAAGGCGACCTTTCCTTAGGTCCAAATTTTGGTATAAACCTAATTTGAACCTAAGGAATCCAATAGTGAGGTTGGATTTTAGGTTTGACCATGTTTGACCAAACATTTTGCACAAAAACCTAAATTAAGTCAAAAATTAGGTATGGTTCTCAATTTAGGTCAAGATGGGTTCCAATGGCCAAATTGAAGGTTCTAAACCCTAGGGGATATTTTTTCATGAATTTTAGAGGGTTTAATTGATTTTTATCTTGCCTAGAGCTTTGTGAATTAAAGTGGATTTGTTTTAGGATTACGGAATGTCATTTAATTCCCAGATTTTATCATAACCCATTTCTGATCAAACCATCCCAATTTTTCTCTTATTAAGTCCATTTGACCTATGTCTAGATCCTTAGAAATCCCATTTATGTACTGCAATGGTAAAATTATAGTTTTACCCCTTGTGTATTGTTTTATTCTCAGATTTGCAATTCCCTGATTTAGGCCTTCCCTTAGGTTTTGTAGGAGTTTTTGTTCAATTTATTAGGTTAAAATATGCTAGTTAGGGTTCATGATGAGGTTCTCATCATACCCCCATACCTAGCTTTTGCTAGTCCCTTAGCAAAAATTTAAGGTTTTAACCTCTATTCTAGACCATGAATTCCTTTCATCAAATTTGATAATGACAACCATGGGCCTGAAAGGTACTCTAGTACCAGCCAAGATCCAGATCTGTCTAGCTTTAGCCTCAGTCTTTAGCAAAGTTTTTTAAGGCCCACAGGAACTACCCTAAAGTTTATTGGACTCCGTGGTTAAAGCACCCGTGCTTGAGATATTTTTAACCTTGGTTCAGTTTGCAGTGCGTTTTGTACGAGAGAGACAAGGGTTTATTTGTTTGGAGAGTTTTCTCTCTCTTTTCTTTTTAATTCTAGGTTAGGATTAGCTTCACAACACGGTCTGTATCGGATTCCTCGTCCCCATCATTAATCCTCAAAGGTCCCTAGCAATCGATGCTTCGAGATAGCACCGTCCATGGTAACCCCCAGAACCCTGGCTTTCGAGATTTCGAGATAATCCCATCCATGGTGTTCCGTAGCTGAATTGAGACCTTGACAATTGACATTTCGTGATAATGCCATCCATGGAATCTGAACCAGCAAAGTGCTTACATGCCCCCAGTATGATATGTAAATATCCTTGGAGACAAGCATCGAGGAGATGATATGTTGTTACGCATCTTCGAGAGAAATTTCCCACCTCTCCGTGCCGGGAACTTGTCCAAATCAACTTGTGTTGATTGGCCGCTCCTGGTCTAGGTGGCATTTTCAGAACATTTGAAATGCTTCTGCGTGATTTTGATATTTATGCTCACTGAACTAGATTGTGTGTGAATTTGGGTGTTTAGGTTACTGAGTCTCATAAACCGAAGGTCAGTTAACGAGGCCAAATACTCCCTAAGCCTTAGACCTAATGCTTGAGCTTTTCATTTTCCTCAACCTCTTGAGGAATATCTAGATCTTAGCGGGTACTAAGAGTCTAACCAAGAAGGCCTAAGGTTAGCATTCTTACTAATCCTTTTGTACACTTTCACTTTACTTTTCTTTAATGTGGTCTAGAACTTTGGTTAATTCCTTAATTTCTTACTAATGACTATCCCTTTTCTTTTTCATTTTGTGCTCCTTTTTAATATTTTGCTCTTTTCCTCCTTTTGTGAAGCTTACCAGCACTTTCTTCTCTCCTCCCAAATTATATATATATATATGAATTTTTTTTGTTGAAACCTTTTCTTGTTATGATTTTTTATCGCACTTCTCATACCCCCCCATGCCTAAGGTTTGCAATGTCCTCATTGTACATCAGGTGGGTTTTTATTTGGCTTGGTTCATGCATTAGGACAGATATTAGGTAAGTGGATGGGTCGAGGTGACTGTTGCGGAAGATTTCTAATCTCAGGTACGAGTACCTAAGGCGAAGTCGGCTGTCCTAAGGAATGAACCTAAAGTACAAAGAAATGTCAGAAAAAGGTTTTGAGTTTTCAAAAAGAATGACGGGCTGCCTCCCGTTAAGCGCTAAGTTTTACGCCATCGGCTAGGCGCAATTAGCTTAGGGAGAATGGAGGATAAATGATGACTCAGCCAAATCTGTATTGGTTACGTCAATGAACGGTTTGAGTCTCTGGCCGTTCATAACGAAAGGTTCGGAATCGTGGCTGAGCGGACTAATCTTGACGGCTCCATTTCCAAAAATCTGTTGGACAAGATATGGTCCGACCCACTTGGATCACAGTTTTCCAGGGAACAATTTAAGTCGGGCATCGAAGAGTAGGACCTTATGACCAGGGTGGAAGATCTTTCTGGATATGTGCTTGTCATGAAAGCCTTTAACTCTCTCTTTGTAGATTCGCGAGTTTTCATATGCATCAAGGCGTAATTCATCAATCTAACTTATCTGAAGCTTTCTGTGGGTTCCAGCCTTAGAAAGATCTAGGTTGCAATTCCGTACTGCCTAATTGGCATTGTGCTCCAATTTGACGAGAAGGTGACACGCCTTCCCGTACACCAGTCTAAAAGGAGACATACCTAATTGGATTTTGTGGGCGATCCTATAAGCCCACAAAGCTTCCGGAAGTCGGGATGACCAGTCCTTCCTGTCAGGTCGAACAGTAACCTGCAGGATTTTCTTGATCTCCCGATTTGATAGCTCAGCTAGACCATTAGTTTGGGGGTGATAAAGAGTAGAGATTCGATGCGACATCCCGTATTTGGTCATCAGTGACCTGAACTGAGCATTAGTAAAATGGGTCCCTCCATCAGAAATGATAGCTCGAGGAATCCCGAACCGTGAGAAGATGTTCTGATGAATGAATTTGATGACGATCTTGTGATCACAAGTCCGGGTCGGAATGGCTTCGATCCATTTGAACACGTAGTCAACAACGAGTAAAATGTACTTGAGGCCATCCGAGATAGGGAAGGGGCCCATAAAATCAATCCCCAAATATCAAAAATCTCACATATGAGAATCAGATGTAAAGGCATCATGTCACGATGGCTCATGTTGCCTAAAGTTTGGCAACAACTGCATGCCTTACAGTGATTGTATGCGTCCTTGAAGATAGTGGGCCAGTAAAAGCCACACTGGAAAATTTTTGATGAGGTTTTATGCCCAGAGAAATGGCCACCTCATGCCTAGTCATGGCAAAAATAGAGTATGTCATTGATTTTGACCTCCGGGACACATTGCGGATAATTTGGTCAGCACCTATGCAAAATAAGTACAGGTCTTCCCAGATGTAGTACGTGGCATCGAAGTGCAACTTGTCTTTCTTGGCCTTCGGCCAATCAGATGGGATCTGGTGTGATGCCTAGTAGTTCACTATATCAGCAAACCATGGAAGCCTGGTACCAATAGTTAAGAGGTGCTCATCAGGAAAATGCTCCGTGATGGGTCCAGAAGGGTCGATGATCTCAGAAGGAAGGCGAGACAAGTGGTCAGCTACCACGTTCTATCTTCCTGCCTTGTCGCGAATCTCAAGGTTAAATTCTTGCAACAGCGAGATCCATTGGATTAATCGAGGCTTCGCGTCCTTCTTTGCAAGGAGATGCCTCACAGCTGTGTGATCCGAGTAAATTATGACGTGGGAACCCAGGAGATAAGATCTGAAATTTTCAAGGGCAAATACTACAGCTAGCAGCTCTTTCTCCGGAACCATGTAGTTACGCTGAGCCTCGTCAAGTGTCTTGTTAGCGTAGTAGATGACCATGGGTTTCCCATCAATCTTTTACCCCATAACCACTCCTACAGCGAAGTTAGATGCATCGCACATGATCTCAAAGGGTTGAGACCAATCAGGGGACTGTAGGATCAGAGCTTGGGTGACTCGGTCACGAAGGATCTTAAAAGCTTGAGTGCATTCCTTGGAAATCTCAAAGGGTACATCCTTGGAGAGAAGAGTGGTCAGGGGGCACGCGATTTTTGAGAATTCAGGAATGAAACGACGGTAAAAATCGACGTGCCCCAGAAAAGATCGGATGTCCCTGATCAAGCTCGGCATAGGAAATTTAGAAATCAGGTTAACTTTGTCTCGATCCACTTGGATGCCTCTCTCAGAAATTAAGTGTCCCAGGACGATCCCCTCAGGCACCATAAAGTGGCTCTTTTCCCAGAAAAGAACTAGATTTACGTCAATGCATCGCCTGAGTATGTGAACCAAGTGATGGAGGCAATCGTCAAATGATGCCCCAAAAACTGAGAAGTCATCCATGAAGACTTCCAAATAATCACCTACCATATCAAAGAATATGGCAAGCATGCACCGCTGAAAAGTCGCAGGTGCATTGCAGAGACCGAAAGTCATCCATCGGAATGCGTAAATCCCAAAGGGGCAAGTGAACATGGTCTTCTCTTGGTCCTCTGGATGAATCTCCACTTGGTTGTAACCAGAGTATCCGTCAAGAAAGTAGAAGAATCTACTTCCCGGTAGTTTTTCGAGAATCTGATCAATAAACGGTAGTGGGAAATGATCCTTCTTCGTGGAGAAATTTAGTCTTCGGTAATCTATGCATACTCTCCACGAGTTGGCTATATAGGTAGGTATGATTTCTCTAGTTTCAGTCGTGATGGTGGTGAGCCCTACCTTCTTAGGCATAACTTGGATTGGGCTCACCCAACGACTGTCAGAGATCAGGTAGATGATCCCTGCATCTAACCATTTAATGATTTCCTTTTTCACGACCTCCTGCAGATTGGGGTTCAGACGTCTCTACATCTCACGTGAAGGTCGTGCACCCTCTTCAGAATAGATGCGGTGTGTGCAATAAGAGGGACTTATTCCAGTCAAATCATCGAGAGTCCAACCAATGGCTCTGCGATGTTGCTGGAGAACAGCAATCAAACGGGATTCCTGGCCAGGTGTGAGTTTGGAGTTTATAATCACCGGAAGTGTCTGATTGGAACCCAAAAAGACATATTTCAAATGATCGGAAAGGGGCTTGAGTTCAAGAATGGGGTTATCAGCAGCAGTGGGTGGTTCGGAGTGGGTGTGGGGTACAAGGGTAGGAGTTATGGGTTTGTCTAGATCAAGTTCTGACTCCTCCAATTGCGGTTCTAGATCTTCTTGTGGTTGATGAGGGATAATCATGTTGCCCTCAATTTGTGGTTCATCAACCACGGCTCTGATGTCACAAATTTGCTCTACGACACCACAATTAATCCCTTGTTGGGCCTTAAAGATATCAATCTTGAGAGTCTGATTCCCAAATTTCAGCTCTATTTGGCCCTCTTCACAACTTATGTTGGCCCATGCAGTGGCTGAAAAAAGTCTCCCTAGTATGATTGGTGTATCCCTTGGATTCTCAAGTGCGTCCATGTCTAGAACTATGAAATCTACAGGGAAGTAGAAATCCCGCACCCTAACAATAACGTCCTCAAGAATTCCCTTAGGTGATTTGATAGATCGATCAGCTAACTGCAATGTCACCTCAGTCGGTTTCAGTTCAGATTCTTCTAGGTGGTTAAGCAGGGATGTGGATATCAGGTTTATAGAGGCACCTAGGTCTAATAATGCTCTATCAAACTGGGTTTCACCAATCTTACATGAAATCAAGGGAGTGCCTGGGTCTTTTGCCTTGGGTGGGAGTTTAGTCAGGATCATAGAGTTAGCTTGCTCTGATAGTACAATCGGACTCCCACTCTTGGTTCGCGGCTTACGCTGAGGTGTACGCACGTTTTTCAAGAATCGTGCGTAAGCCGGTACGTGGCGGATTGCATCCATCAAGGGGATGTTTATTTGGACCTACTCAAAGAGCTTGATCAGGTCCTCAGGAGCCACGGGTTTAGCTGTCCTCTTTCCCTTGGTCAAGGCCTCGGGAAATGGAACCTTAGTTGGTTCCTCTAGGATAGGTCTAGGTTTTTGATCTGGGACAGGGATAGGAACATCCTGGATAATTGTCCTAGGGTTTAGGTCACTACCTGGTTTGGAGTGGTCTGCATAAAGTGGATCTTGGGTTGCTTTACCACTACGAGTTGTTACCGAATTTAGTCCTACCTGGTTCTGGTTGGGGGTTGGTAAGATGGGCTGCTGCTGTTGGTAACCCGCATAGGAGGTTGATGCTTCCATCCCGTCAAGTGATGGAGTAGAAGGGGCCTGATATATTAAGTGTGCTTGGCTCGGGTTTGAATTCATAACGTGCTGCTGGGTCGACATGCTATTCGGGTTAGGCAGAGGTTGAGAAGGAAGTGTGCCCAGTTAGCGAGAATTTGCCAACTAGGCAAGTTGGTTGCGGACCTCTGTGATTTCATCCTTATGTTGCTTCTGTATAGTCGAATTCGTTCTTTGAATGTCAGCCAGAGTTTGGAGGATAAGGGACATTTGGTCTTGGTTGGGCCTGGATGGATAAGTGGGGTTGGGCCGAGGCTGAGGCGGCTGATAAGGACGATGGAATTGTGGACAGGGCTGAAAGGGTGGTCTTGGGTTCTGAGAATTTCCCGCCCACTGGAAATTGGGATGGTTTCCCCATCCAGGGTTGTAGGTGTTGGAAAATGGGTCATTCTGGATGGCGTTGAGGGCCTCGCAGGTCTGAGGAGCCTCAGGAAAGACGGGGAATGGGGGAATAGAGTTTCCCCAGCAAGAATAGAAAGGATCAGAGGTCCCTCCTATCTTGGAGTCAGATGGGGGTGGATACGAGTCCATCCCAGGAGAAGGTCGGTGGAAAATGTTCTGCACAGTTTCCCGTGCAGGAGGTGGCTGTGCGAAGGAGTTCTGGCAGAGGTGGCTCGCTGCAAGTGCTAAGTCAGCTCGTCCACCTTCTTCTCAATAATTGAGACGTTGTCCAACCGAATGGCCATTAATTCCATGTCGACTGATGCAGACAGGCCCTGCGTCTCATGTGCTCCCCCAAGATTCGTCGCTGCGTGGGTATTCTTCTGGTCGAATAATCCCATGGAGTCAGTGTTGATGGAGTTCTCGCACATATTCTCGAGAATCTCCCACACGGTGTCTTCATGTTGTCCCATGATATTCCCTCCGCAAGTTGCATTGACGAACAGTCTAATATCTTCACGGAGTCCCTAGTAAAAAGACTGGATTTGTTCCCATTTAGGAACTCCGTGATGGGGGCACTTTCTCATGAGATCCTGGAATCGATCCCATGCCTCATGAAGAGGTTCTCCCGTCTGCTGTGTGAAGTGAGTAATCCGATGGCGCAAGGCGTTTGTCCGACCAACAGTGTTACGAACGCAGCTTCAAAATGTCATTTAAGACGTCTGGGGGCTGGCCCAGACGTCTGACCAGACATCTGGAACCCCTTCCCTACGTCTGGGATTTAATTTCTGCGGCACGGTGGATTTCATCTGCGCGCCTGCGTGCGCAGACCTGCAGATGCTTCTTTTTCCCTCTCCTCCTGCGGGCGCAGGCGCTGCCCTCTCTCTCGCTCTCTCTCCCGCACGACATTAAAAAGGGCCCTCGCCCTCTCCCTTACTCTCATCTCCTTCGTTCCCTTCTTCTCCTTCCAGCCGGTGCGAGAGTGAGCGAGCGGCGGCAGCGGTAGCCACGGCGGGGGTGTAGGAGGAGGTGTTGCGCGAGGGAGGAGACGCTCGACCGTGAGGGCTCGAGCTCGCCGGGGCAGCTAGAGCTGACCGACGGGGGAGCCGCGGGCGTGGAGAGTCGCTGGAGGGCTGCTGCAGCTCGAGCAGCAGGCGGACGAGGTGCGGCGCGGCCGTGCATCGTGAGCGGAGGGAGAATCGAACTCTGATTCTGGAAAATTTTCCAGAATCAGACGTCTAGGCTTCCAACCAAACGACGGTGAAGACGTCTGGGGGACTGTCCAGACGTCTGACAAGTAAGTTATTTTTCGTCCTTCGTCCTTTTCTGCGACCGTCCGTACTGAGCACGAGGAGTGGGTGCGTGCAAGTTCTGAGATTCGCATCCAACGCAAATCAGATGTCTGGCCGCAGTGCCAGACGACTGGAAGGACTTCCAAACGTCCGGGGTAACCATCGGATGTCTGGGAACTAGGTCAGACACCCCCGCAGGCTTCTGGACGTCTGAGAGACTACGCAGAACAAAGGTACCATCTGACCCACTTTTTAAGACGTCTGGAAGAGGTTCCAGACGTCTGATTATGGACTGTTTCGTCGTTTTCGACCCATTTAGGGCCCGTTCGGAGTCTGTTTTCCGCGTTTCAAGTTGCATTCTTTTCGGAATAAAATCCTCTACCCATCTACAGTAATTATATACTGTTCTGAGAAACTCCTTGTGTTAGGACCCCGTTCCATTGTAGTCTCGGGGGTTGCGGAGGCACGTGGGATTTCCGACCACGCCCCCAGTACTTCCATTGTAGCTGGTAGAGTGGCTTTAAAGTTATTAACATAATTTGTTACAATTATGAAACGATTAATAGAACCTAGGGCATTGCATGAATCCTAGGAATGAGATACCAGATTGAATGATAGAACCTAGGGCATTGCATGAATCCTAGGAATGAGAAACCAGATTGAATGATAGATCCTAGGGTATTGCATGAATCCTAGGGCTGGAAAACTAGATTGAGTGATAGATCCTAGGGTACGGCATGAATCCTAGAACTGGAAAACTAGTGATATGATTATAGATATTGCAGTCTTGGGAAACGTGGAAAGGAAATAATAGCTGCCTGTAAATTGGTTTAACAGCTGCCTGTTATAAATAAATGAACATGACTGAGAATATGGGTTGTATGAACGTGAAACTAAAAGGGGTGAAACTGGAATGTGCTGAGTTAAAAGAGCTGGAACCCTACGGGGAATTAGGAGTAGAACTCCTGGAAAGTGAATGGAATAGAATTGGGGAAGTGAGCTGGCCCTTGAGTACGGAGTACCAAGGAGAGCGACTGTCCCCCTATTTAGTGCAGAGCGGAGCTAGCCGCCCTAGGGACCCGGGGTTAGGTCTGGCCACTTTGTACCGACTTGCTGGCACTCGTGTACGCAGTACCGAGAGCTACTAGTGTAGGGCGAGTACTAGATACCCCACGGGCCCCGGGGTTCTGCTAGCTCACCTACACCGACTTGTTAGGCCCACTAGGCAAACTAGGGTAGTCAGGCGAGGGTGCGCGGACTGTGGAGGGGCAAGGCCCCTGTTTGGTTACTGTGGAGGGGTTGGACCCCTGCTACTGAGAGGGCTCTGCCCTATACTGGTTCCGTGTTGTGCTTTGGGCGTACTCGTTAACGGAAACGACTAACCGCGTGCCAGTGCGGGGTAGCTACCCGTGCGTTTACCGCGCGTGTCGTAGTCACCGTTACGTCTATCGGTGACCTTGGGGTGGTTGACTGAGAGTAGGATCACCACGGGAGACTTTCCCGGCCAGGAGAGCACCACGTGTTACTTCTACTGTTCGGAAAAGACTGCAATCAAGATCGTTCCCACGAGGAACATTCGAGATCAAGTGAAGGATCTGAGAAATAGATAAATTATAAAACAATAGAAAGACGTAAATAAAGGAAGAAATAAAATAAAACAGCTTCCGCACACTTTACTGCTTCCTTAGTTTAGCTGTCACTCTACTCAGCGTTTCGCTGACGTGTTACACTCGTTACTTTTCAGGACCAGGTGTTGAGCAACTAGGGTCAGTGGCTGCAGAGGACGTTGGGCCGAGTAGGGTCCAGTAGAGTTACCACTGTTCTTTTGTGCCCTCTTTGTTCCACTGTAGTGAGTAGTTTTTGTTACTCTCTGTACTTTTCTTTACTCGTAGTTTTTGTTATGTTACAAATGTTGTTCTACTGTTGTGGTGGTACATGCTGTAGTAGTTCTTTTTCTTATTGTTGTATTTTGTTACTGCTAGTTATATTTCATGTTGAATGTGGTTTATTTTACTGCTCTTTTAGTTACTACCTCTTTGGACGGCTAGGTCTTGGGATTAGTCGAGTAGGTTCGGTTCTCGTGTCTCGTAGGGACTCGGGAATCGGGTCGTTACAAACAGGAAAGAACTTCTTCAAAAACTCGGACTGGAGTTCTTCCCAAGTGTTGATCGGGCGAGTCTTTGTCTGATACCAATGAGCCGCCTTGTCCATAAGGGAGAAAGAGAACATCTTCATGAGTAAGATATCCTGATTCTGCGCATCTAATCCGAAGGTCTGGGCCAGATGCTTAAGCTGTTTGATATGCTGGAAGGGATCTTCAGAGTTAAGCCCATAGAATTTAGGTATAGCATGAATCATATTGGGTTTCAATTCAAAATCAGGTCCTCCAGTCGGGATTCTGACTCGAGGCTCAATTGCCACAGCAGCAGGATTATAGTGATCTCGCATCATGGGACGCTGCGGTGGGTTCATGAAGTTTTGGGAGAGATCATTAAGACGCTGAAGCTGGTGCTCAAGATTATTCTCTTCTTCAACAGGCTGAGCCATGATGGAAGAAGAAGGGAAACTAGGTTCAGAATCAGAAGAGAGGTCTATGTGGAGTGGTTGTCGCACAATCAAGGGTACCGAGGGTTGGCCTTGGGGAGAGTGGATTTCTAGAGGAGGTTTCAAGGACCTCCTACCGAACATGCACTGATGGATTGGACGAGGTTAGAAGGTGTTGGACCCAATCAAGACACCCAAAATATGTTGGGTGACTATAGAGGTTCGAGGCGGATGATACCCCTTGATCAAAAGATCATCCACCTGAAAATTACCTGGGCAGCCAGAGAGGGTGAGTCCCGCGAAGATCCCTAACCTCTCTTGTCACTGAGATTCCAGGTAGACCAGAATGGGGACCTTGACCTCTTAAGTCTACCACTTTTAATTAAGATCAAGGTGCTTAGGGTTTTACTTGAACTTTAAGCCTTTTGTTGTGCAAGAGTGACCTAATTTGAAGGTTGGTTGATCCAAGGGATCAACTTCACCTACTAGCTCCTGTGAGAGCTTATTAGGTCCTTTCTTTTAGTGTTCAAGTGAATTAAGAGCCAGATTTCTTAGGGTTTCTCTTAATAGGTCTTTTCAAACAATGGTTTAGGCACACCTACTTTTGAAATTTTCAGTTCTTGATTAGAAGATGTGTCTCTAAAACCCTAGCTTAGAATCCTAGGTTGGCTCTACTTGGTCCAATTAGTTGCCTCAGAATTGGGTAACTAGGGCTCAAGCAAGAAGGTTTCAGCCCGAGTTACCATAAGTGGATATGCAGATAAAATGTGTTGAAATTTAAAAGCAGGCAACTCTGTGAATTACTATGTATAGAAGACAAGTAGCCCTAGATTGATTTTTTTTTTCTTTTCTTTTTCCTCTTTAGAATGTGGGGGTTTAAGAGAGAGAGGATTGAGGGTTACCTGTCCTCCGGTGTGTTTGTTGTGCAGTGGCTTTGTTCTTCCTTGCCCTCCTTTCTTGCACAACAAAAGAGAGATTGAATTAGTATAAAGTCAGAAATTGTGATTTTAAAGCTTCTAGAATGCCTGCTGATCCCCGGCAACGGCACCAAAAACTGGTGTAGGGTTTTTTGTGTAAAATCGCACCGGTTTGATTATATTTTATTACTCGAATACAAAAAATCTCCGAGGTTGAACTTAGGGAGTAAACTTGATTCAAGAAGCATAGAAAATCACAATTTACAATATACTGTTTTACAAAAAGATTAAAGAGAGTAAAATAAAAATGTCTCTTCTTTTCTTCTCTCTTTCTTCTTTTGTCTTCCTTTTTATCTCTTTTCAGACGTCTGACTTCAAGGGTCAGACGCCTTAAGTGCCACTTGCTACAGTGCTTGTGCTCTCCTTTTCTTTTCAACTGCTGCTGCTGCTTCTTCTTCTTCTTCTTGGCTTCTTCTTCTTCTTTATTCTCTGCTGCATGCCTTTTGCTTTCTTCTCTCTTCCTTCTCCTTCTGCCTTAGCTTCTCTGCGGCTACAGTGCCATCTTCCTCCTTTGCTTCTCTACTGCTCCAAGTCCTTCTTCCTTTCTCTCTGGCCGCAGCTGTCTTCCCACGGCTAAGTCCTCAGCCGCTCCTCCTCCTTCCTTACTTCCTCTCCTGTTCCCTACACAGGCGTATGGTTAGGAAAAACCTAACCCCTACCCTCCCCGCTTCTCTCTCTCTATTTCGCTCTCAGGAAAGCTCTCCCAGAGCCTTCTCGGGTTATCGGGTCGAGTATGCGTGCCCGGGACCAGGCGCACCAGCGTGGGTGGTGCGCGAGGAGTGTACAAGTTGGGTAATCGGGTCGGGCTAGGTCCGCGGGGGCATGGGTCGCGGACGAGGCCGAGTGGTGGGCGAGGGACCTCACCCCGTGTAGTTGGAGGCGATAAGCCCTATGCAGTTTTACAATTTATGCAACCCAGTGCACTCCTGCGTTTACGAGGTGGGACTAAATGTCCCACCTGCTTTTGCTGGCACCCACAGGAGGTGAGCTCCACCCAATTGGAGCAGCTGTGAGTCACGCAAGGCCTGTTCTCAGGTTGGATGCACTCGCCCATTCAACGCGTGTCGCCTGGAACCCTGAAGCCTGGAGTGTGCAACCTGGAGCTCGGGAACAAGCAAGCTTGCTTGGTCGTTAATGGCGGACAGAGGCTCGGATCTGCATGACACAAGAACGGCCTTGAGGCCCTGTCAAACAATGGGAAAACCTTTGCCGTATCACGGCGAAGGTGAAGAGGAGGTCAGCTGGCAACGGGGTGGCCTAGATGTGCATGCCTAGGTCGCCCTGTGGCTGTGAAAATGGGTGTATCCGGGGAAAGTGTTGGGAGCGTGTGGCAGTGAATGGGAAGAAGGGTTATGATCAGTGAGTCGTGGCAGAGCTTGTGAGGTGGTTGGCGAGGTGGGTGGATGCGTGGAGCGGTGGATACACCTTGCCGGTGGTCTACCAGAGGTGCAAAAGATGGCGGTGGTCTGCGAGTGATGAGGCGAAATAACAGAAATAAATGAGGGAAAAATAAAAAACAGGGAGAGAGGGCTTATCTAAGAGTCTCTAGATGAAGGGGGGAGACGGGGTGGCGAGCAGCTATGCTGCCGTCGCCTGAGAGGAAGGCGCCCAGGGGAAGAGACAGCGATGAGGAAGAGGGACTGGAGGTCGCCTGCTGGTGCGGCGAGGTGCGGCGGAAGACGGTGGAGATGACTCTGCCACTGGTATGGTGGCAGAGCGACGAAAAGAGGAAGAAGTCGCCGGAGCTTGCAGGCAGACGGCCGGAGGTGAGGAAGACGAAAATAAGGGGGATTCTCAGGCCAGAACAAGCTTGAAGGATGTGGCAAGTGTTGCCGTTCCTTAAATAGGTGTCGGCCAGGAGAGAATTGCGAGGAGGAGATGGGAATACCTCGTCGAAGGTATGGCCAGAATGAGACCCATACCTCTCGCGTGTTCGCACGAGAGGTATGGTGGCCGACAGGGCATGGGACCCAGCCCATGCTGCAAGGGACAACGCAGGGAGTCTCCCTTTCAAATCTGAGGCTGGCTCCCCATGCATGCGCGGCGCCATCCTCCGTGCAAAGTCGCCGGAGGTATGGCCTGTGCAAGCGGGTGGCAGAGGGACCCGATTGAAGAAGATGATGGGAAAGGTAGGGGGGTTCCTACAAGGCTTCAAAGAGCTAAGGGTCAAAAAGTAATTGTTGAGGACCATTTTGTAAAATGGGCCAAGGCACCTTTTCCTTAGGTCCAAATTTTGGTATAAACCTAATTTGAACCTAAGGAATCCAATGGTGAGGTTGGATTCTAGGTTTGACCATGTTTGATCAGATATTTTGCACAAAAATCCAAATTAAGTCAAATTAGGTCAAAATATACTAGTTAGGGTTCATGATGAGGTTCTCATCATGTACTATAGTAGCTTTTACTTTCTTTACTGCTGTACTCTTTTACTGTTAGTTGCATAGCATAGTGAATGTGGTTTACTTTCCTGCTTTTTTGTTATTTCTCGTTGGACGACTAGGTCTTGGGATCAGTCGAGTCGGTCCGGTCTCGTGTCCTGTAGGGATTCGGGAACCGGGTTGTAACAAGATGGTATCAGAGTAAGGTCATCTCGAGAAAAAAACCAACTGCCTTGAGAATAACCAATTCATGTGCATGTAACTAGAGTAACCACCACAATGTACCTTTTGACATCTGTTCTGAGGATTCTTTTGCGGAATGTCCGTTAAAGTTGACGTCTCTTTGTTCTGTTTTTCACGTCTCCATGCAGGAGATGCCTCGACGTGGAGTCCTTTAGGCGGGCTGCGAACGCAGCTGTGGACGAGGTCAGAGGGGCAGGCATGTTGAGCCCGACGTTTCAGTGGACCAGCCACTTCTTCCGGGCATTCAGGCCCAGGACCTCTCCCAGCTGATATGGAAGATAGTTCGAGAGGAGCTCCACCCGCCTCCACGGGCACCTCTCCCTGGGGACGTGAAGGGGGAGTCCTCTGTGGGACCATGAGACCGACGCAGTGTCGAACGTGGGGAAGGGGGTGGTCCTCCACCGCCCCCACCGCACTCTGACTCTTTCGAGCATGAGCCCTCCCTTCCTGGAGGCGTGCCAGTTTCCCCACTACAACGACATTACGAGCTTTTCAAGCAATTCCGAAAGCTGAAGCCCCCCTCCTTCAAGGGGGATGAGGACCCGACTGAGGCGGAGGACTGACTTAAGTAGATCGAGGTGTTTGACACCCTTCGTCCCCTTGCGGAGTGCCGCGTGGCCTTTGCCACGTACCAGTTGGAGAGCGCGGCACACAGGTGGTGGAGGGCGGTCAGAGGTCAAGAAGGGGCAGAGCCGACGTGGGATCAGTTTGTCACCCTCCTCTGCGAGCAGTACTTCCCGCAGATGTGGCAGGATCAGAGGAGGCGAGAGTTCCACACTCTCTGCCAGGGGACGATGACTGTTAGTGCATATCGTACGCGTTTTTTGGAGCTGTCTTGTTTCACTGCGACAACTGTGGCTACTGAGGAGGAGCGCCTATGGAGGTTCACAGAGAGGCTCTGGCCTGTCATTCGGGAGTATGTCAAACCCCTAAAGCTACCCACGTTCTCGAGAGTGGTGGAGGTAGCTATGACCTATGAGGAGACCAACCCGGCCGCACGTGACACTGACAGCGGACGGAAGAGGCCCTACCAGCCAGAGTACTCACAGGGTCGGTGAGAGAGGAGGCACACAGCGCCCGCAAGAGAGCCGTCTCGCCTTGCAGGGCCATCAGTGGCCTTTGGGGGCCCCCGACAGGGGCCAGCTGCCAGCACTGGACCCCCGCCCAACCGTCTGCAGGGACCTACCGAGGGCAGGAGTCAAGTTCCCCTCTGCTACTAGTGTGGCCAGCCAGGCCACATCAGGAGGGACTGCCCGTCTAAGGCTGGAGTGCAGCAGATGCTCCCCGCACCAAGCGGTGGAGGCCGAGCAGGTGGCCGTGGTTCCCAGGCACGTGGGGGAGGACAGCAGTTACGAGGAGGGTATCGGCCAGCGGCTACCCGTCCGACATAGAGTGTGGCTGCTTCTTCCGCACCGAGAGTTGAACGGTGTATCAACGCCCCGACACACAAAGACGCCAGAGCTTCAAGTTTAGTGGTGGCAGGTATGGTTCAGTTTCTGGCAGATTGGTTTACGTACTTTTTGATTCCGGCACCACACACTCGTTTGTTGCTGCGAGTTTTGCTGTCAGTTTGGGACAGGATTGTGTGTTGCTAGAGGATCCGTTTGTGATCAGAGGTCCGGGTGGTCAGCTGTTTGTAGCTGAGGAGGTCTACAAAGACTGCGAGTCAGTGTTGGGGGACACAGCCTCCCCGGTGACCTGATTGTGATACCGATAGAGGACTTTGGCGCGATTCTGGGGATGGATTGGTTGTCCGCTTACCACGCTTTGGTGGACTGTTTTAAGAGGAAGATCGTCTTCTCCATATCCGAGTTGCCTTCTTTTGAGTTTCACAGACAACCGGTGGACGGAGGCTTCAAGTGAATTTCTGCACTTCGGGCGGTGAGACTTTTTGGCTAGGGGTGTGAGGGCTTTATGGCTTGTGTAGTGGCAGAGCCCAGCCCCGTGGTAGACTTTCAGAGCATCCTGGTGGTCAGAGAGTACCCCGACGTGTTTCCAGAGGAGTTGCCAGGACTATCGCCCAAGCGTGAGATCAAGTTTGAGATCTCACTGGTACTGGGGACAAGCCCCATTTCTACGGCACCTTACAGTATGGCACCACTTGAGCTGCGAGAGCTCAAGTCCCAGTTGTAGGACCTATTGGAAAAGGGCTTTGTAAGGCCCAGTGCGTCTTCGTGGGAAGCCCCGGTGTTATTTGTGAAGAAGAAGGATGGTACCCTATGCCTTTGTGTGGACTACAGACAGCTGAACAGGGTTACCATCAAGAACAGGTATCCGCTGCCGAGGATCGATGATTTATTTGACTAGTTGCAAGGTGCTACGATGTTCTCCAAGATAGATTTGAGATCTGGCTACCACCAGTTGAGGATCAGGGAGACCGACGTCTCCAAGACAGCTTTCCGCACCCAGTACGGGCACTACGAGTTTTTGGTCATGTCGTTTGGGCTGACCAACGCCCCCGCTGCCTTCATGGATTTGATGAACCGGGTGTTTAGACCGTATCTAGATCAGTTTGTGGTAGTATTTATTGATGATGTGCTCATTTACTCACGGGATCAGGCGCAGCACGAACAACACTTGCTGATGGTTTTAGACATATTGAGACGACGAGGGATGTATGCCAAATACAGCAAGTGCGAGTTTTGGTTGAGGCAGGTGACCTTCTTAGGTCATGTGATTTCAGGGAATGGCTTGGCTGTGGACCCAGCCAAGGTAGAGGCAATGCTCAGGTGGGAGAGACCACGTACAGTGACAAAGATCCGCAGTTTCTTGGGACTGGTAGGTTACTATCGACGGTTTATCAGGGATTTCTCATAGATTGCGCGTTCTATGACTCATTTGACCCGGAAGGACGTGCCCTTTTCTTGGACAGATGCTTGTGAGGCGTGTTTTCAGGAGTTGAAGGAGAGGCTGACTTCGGCTCCTATACTTACCATCCCAGACAACAGTGACAATAGGAAGGACGTGCAAATTCTTGAAAGGTTCCCATGTCCTACTTGTGCGAAAACCATGGAGTTACAAGCTTGCTTTCCAAGCTTGGAACTCCCCCTTAGGGCCTATAAAAGAACCCAGGATGCATGCCTTACCTCCTTAGCTTGTTTTTAGCTGGAAAACCTCCTTCTTCCCTCTCTGGCCGAATGCTGCACGAGCTCCGGCGACCTTCTTCGACCACCTTCCTTGTCCGCCCTCACAGACCATAGCGAGTGGATTTCTCTTCCTCACCTTCCTCCGCGCATCGCAATACCAGCGGCCGCCGTCTACACCCCTTCGTCGTCGCCACTCCTATCACTGGAGATTTCATCTTCCCCACATCCGGCGTACCACCGGCGTGGGAAATCCCCCCTTTCGTCCAATTAAATTAGGGTAGTTAAGTTCCCTTAGATCCTTAGGTTAGCTTCCACTATTCAAAACCTAAAAACAAACCCTCGACACTCCGTTCACCGTCATCTCCCTCCACTCCGGCCACCTCTCTAGTGAGGTCTACCCGTCACCTCACACCTCCACACACCTCGCCAAACCTCCCAAAAGATCCGTTGTCCGTCCACCATCAAAAGCTTTCTCCAATTTCATCCTCTCGGCCACTCAAACCACCAACCAAACAAACCCACTTCATGCGACCTCCTTCGCCTTCGCCAGCCATCTTCGACCACCCTCGTAGCATGACATCACCACCAACGCCCTTGCTACTCCCTTGCGAAGCTTCTGACCTGGTTTAACTTGGCCGCAAGGCCGTGTTCTTGTTTTCAAGATCGTCGGTCTCCGCCGTCGCCACCATTATCGCCAACGTTGTTCTTCATGTTCAAGGCCACGTTAGTTCTAGGCCTTTGCTCCATGTGGTGCGGAATCTATCCAAGAGTACACCCAGGCCTTCAATTGAGAGCCACGCCTTCTGCAGCTACATCAATCGAATGAGGAAACCTTATGTAAACGCACGCGAACAAGGTGTGGGAATAGTCCCACATCATTTGTTGAAGAGCAACTGCTACAACATAAATTGATTTTGTGATATTGGTTGTTCACCTCAAGACTCATGGGGTGAGGTCCCTTCACCCTTACACTGATCCGACCCGCCTACTCACTATTCGGCTGCGACCCCACGCACGCAACCCTAGACCTGGTTATGCATACCCGACTAAGGTTCGAATTTCTGAGAGAGAAGGAAAGGAAGGAAAGATAGAGAGCGAGGGAGCGGTAGGTTCTGCTCCTCTGTGCAAATGTACGACACTTAGTCACTGGGAAGGAGAAGACCCTGAGAAGAAGAAGCCTTAAGGAAAGTTGAAGGAGAAGACCTAAGGAAGAAAAGAAGAAAAGGCTTGTGAAAGAAGAAGAAGAAGGGGCCGTGCTAGAGAAGAGAAAGGAAAGAAAGAAGAAGAAGAATAGCAGAGAAAGTTCTCTTGAAAGCATATAGCAAGCGACATTTAAGTCTTCTAATCCACATGCCAAATGTCTAATCATTGTTCATTTATTTGATATTAATGAGTATTTGATATGTATATGCTTAAGACTAATAATTGGTGATCTAAATCATCATTATTTTATCTTAGACATCTTTCTGCCTCATTAAACTCTTGATAAACTCTTGCTTAGTATTAAGTAACATTTGAGTAGATTATTATTCATTGAATATCATTATTATGCTTAATTTCTATGCTCATTTATATGCAATTAAATATTAGAACGTGAATTCCATATTTGCTCATTGTGTTTGACCTCGAACTTCTTTTAGATATTCGAGTTATAAATTATATTTGTTAAGAGAGCTATTTAGGAGATTTACTATGATGACAACACATTTAAAACTCCTATCTAGATCCCCTCCAACAATTGGCAGAGGTTGTGGAGAAGGTGGCGAGGTGGTTGGACATGTGTGGTGAGCGGAAAACCTCACCGGAGGCGTGGTTGGAGCAGAAGACGAAGGTGACGTGCATGGAGGTTGAGGGGGTATTTTTGGATTTTGGATAGAGAAAATTAACCTAAGACTCTAAAGGAACCTAACTACCTAATCTACTTGGTCGAAGGGGGTAGGATGGCATCGGTTATGGTATGGTCGGCGTCATGAAAGGAAGGACCTCCGATGAGGGAGAACGGTGAGGAAGAGAGGGGAAGACAACCCTCGCTGGTATTGTGAGCAACAGAGGAGCTTGAGGAGGAGAAACTGACCGGCTATGGTCTATGACGGCCGGTAAAGAAGGTAAGACAAGAAGCTCGCTGGAGCTTGTGGAGGGATTGGCCAGAGAGAGGAGAAGAAGGTGGAGAACTGATCCAAACCAAGCTAAGGAGGATGGTTTGTCCTCAGAGATCCTTATATAGGGCTCAGGGGATCGTTTCAAGCTTGGAATCTAAGCTTGAAGGCTCAAAGCTTTCGCAAGAATAGGAAACCCAAACCTTTGAAAGGTTCACATGAGGAATTAAGTAGGAATTAGAGCCCAAGATGCAGCTTAAATTGTAGAGAAGCTCTTCATGATTCTTCCTTCCAAATTTGGAAGAGTTTGGCCGTGAAATCAAGGAGTAATCCCTGATTGAAGGTCATCGGTGATGGGTTTAGGAGTTTGAAGGCAGCGGGGACCTGTTGGTGCAGAAGATGATGAAGTTAGGGGGTATTTGCAAGGATTTCAAATAAGATTCAAACTTTGTGCAGATTGACATGCCTGATCTTAATGTGGGTCGGGAGGATCCAATTGCAGGTGTTCCCGATCCTGAACCAGCCTTAGAGAGCTATGAAGCTGGTCCATCATGACTTGATTTTCCAAACACCTATGATGAATTAGACTCAGAACCTTTCGATGATGTAATTCCCAAACCTTATCTTGTTAAGGTAATCATTGAGAGTGATTCTGACATCCCAATAGAACCAAGTCCATATTCTAGTGACCTAAATTCCTACCTTTGACCCAGAATCTAGATCTGAGCCTATTTGGGATGATCAAGAGGCCTAATTTAATGAGAATCAAATTTTAGATCTGGGTCTTGATTTTAGGCCTATATTTGACGACTACACCTCTGCAAACTCCTAAAAATGCAAACTAATTTTTCGGAAGTCACACCAATCTATGATACAGAAATAGAAGAGTTGGGATTTGATTGAGTCAATCCTAGGAGCCAAGAATCTAATCCTATGCCTAATAAGGATACTTCTTTGAGCTCGAAACTTGAGATTATGTTAGATCTAAGTCAAGTTGTTAATTCTATGCATCATGATTCATCCTGTGGTGGAAATCCCAATCTGGAATTAGGTTCAAAAACTGATTTTCGCAGGTTCTCCAATGATTTCGAATCATACTTTGATTTCGGAGATCTATTGTTTCCTGACGATTGTGAGCCAGTTTACGACCTCAGCATCTATGACCCGTTCTTTGATTCTAATGTTGAGGTCAATGATTTGGACCTAAAAGAAGCCACACCTTCCAATGAGACCAAAATCCGATCCCAACCCTAACCCTCCACCAGAATCAATTTCTACTCTGATTCATCTCTCTCTGATCCAATTACATTTGATTCACCTCCATCTTTTGTTCAGGTATCAGACATTGATCAGACCGAGAATCATGTCTTATCCTTCTCTGATCTCACCCGTAAGGTTCCTACATCCACTACAGATCCATTTTCTTTTGAGGACCTCTACTCTGATCAAGCTGAGTCGATTTAGCCAAACCCTGGATTTTCATTTCCACATCTTTTTGAACCTCAAAATATCTAGTGGGCTCTACACTTACTGATTCATATCTATCAACCCACCAGACTTATTAGGTTTGGTCTGCATCATCAACCTGTTGATTTGAACAAGCACCTGGTTGGACCAATCAGGCTACTTATCAAAGTGCTTATTCTGCAAAATTCCTCTTATTTGACCACCCCTTCTCCTTGCCCACCTTATGCTTGGTTGAAGGCATTGAATTTAATGCTTAACGGGTGGCAACCCATCATTCCAAAAACCCAAGACCCTTCTAATCATCCTTTTGAGCTACACTCCTACTGCACTGTTGGGTTCAACTTTAGAACAGTCGACTCCACCTTTGGTACTTGTATCAAAGCTTGAAATCATTCACAACAGTCATCCTGACCCGTTCACCCACCCTTTGACCCCGTTCTAAACTTTGAACCAAGTTGAATTTGTACCCTCCTAGTTTATAATGAGGACATTGTAAAACTTAGGCATGGGGGGTGTTAAAGTACAAACATATGAAAATTTAATTCTCTGAAAAGTTCTCACAAAAAAATACATATCCAAAAATAATAAAAAAATAAAAAAAATGAAAAAGAAAAAAATGGAGAAATGAGAGGAAATTTTGTGAATTGATTGCAAATCTTTCTTGAGAAGGAAACACAGAATGTCAAAAAGGAGCAAAATCAAAAATAAAATTGATAGTCATAGCAATTGATTATGGAATCTACTTAAGTTCTAGACCAAATCAAAATAAAGATTAAGTCTTAAAGTGCCGAAGACAAGGAGTTTAGTAATGACTGCTGATCTTAGGCCTCTTGGGCTTGTTTTAGGGCTTAAACACTCACGTATTCGTTAAGATCTGGATTAGTCCTCAAGAGGTTGAGGAAAATGAGAAGCTAATGTAGTAAGTCCAAGGCTTAGGGATTATGCAGCCCCGTTGCCTACCCTTTGGTTTGCGGGACTTGGTAACCTAAGCACCTAAAATCCGCACACCAGTCTAGTTCAATGCACTTAATAATGAAATTATGCCAAAAGTGTTCTATTTTGAAAAGCCGTCTCGAAGATCTAGCTTAGAAGCAGCTTGAAGACACAAGTTGATTGGACGAGTTCCCGACGCGGAGAGGTGGGAAATTCCCCTCGAAAATGCATAAAAACATATCGTCTCCTCGGTGCTTGTCTCCTAGGATATCTAAATATCCTACCGGGGGCATGTATGCACCTTGTGCTGGTTCAGGTGCCATGTGCGTGATTATCCTGAGATGTCAATTGCCAGAGCCTGAATTTAGCTACAGAACGCCATGTACGACACTATCCCGAAGTGTCAAAAGCCAGGGTTATGGGGTTGCCATGGGCGGTGTTATCCCGAAGCATCGAAAGCCAGGAATCCTTCGATGATTGATAGTGGGGACAAAGAATCTAATACAGATCGTGTTTAAGGCTAATTCGAGGCTGGATCTAGGGGAAAATAAAACGAAAAAAGAAAAAACTCTCAAAATGAAAAATCTTTCTCTACCTCTCTTTCAAAAATGCCCTGGCAAACTGAACCTGGACTTACTACATTCTACACACAGGTGCTTTAACCACTGGGTTCAACGAACTTCTAGGTAGTTTTTGCAAGCCTTAGAAACCTTCGCCCAGGCTGAAACTGGTCAGGTCTGGAACTTGGCTGGTACTGAGTACCTTTAGGCCTATTGTTGGCATTCTGATCTAATTTCTAGAGAGTGGAACAATTAGGCATCTGATCTTCAAAAGCATGGTCTACAGATCTAGTTCTTTCCATAAGATTTTGCTAGGGACAAGCAAAAGTTAGGCATGGGGGTATGATGGTAACATCATCATGAGCCATAATTATCTTTAATTAGTAATAATCAAGTGACAAATGCTTCTACATAATCGCCTAAGAGCCATAGTTTCATACAAATCCATTTTGAGAAAAAAATAATAAATCAAGGTTAATTATGCAATTTTAACATCACATCATAAATGCTAAGTAACCATGGGGTTTCCGAGGGGTTAATTGAAGGTCAAATGAGCATTAAAGTCTAATAAGTGGGTCCATACAGACAGAAACAGGGTTTCACACATTTTGAGAACCGAATCATAATACAAAACCCTAATTTCAGACTTGCTTGAATTGAAGAGGTTCTGGTCAGGATAAAATTCATCTAAACCTCTTAAAATTCATATAAAAATATTCCTTAAGATTTGGTACTCTTGCTATGACCATCTGAACCTATTTTGACCTTGAATAGAATCTAAGATAGATTTTTACCCTAATTTGAGTCTCTATGCAAATTGACCAGCCAAACTTGGTCAAAACTCAAATCTGACTTTACCACTAGATTCCTTGGGCCCAAATTAGGTTTGTACCAAAATTTGGGCCCAATTAGAGTTTATCTTGGCCTAGTTTGCATTTCAGTCCATTTAAACTCTGTTCCTCTCAATCAAGCCCCGAACTTTCGAAATATTTGCAGAAAGGTCCCTAACTTTTTTTTCTTATTCACAGAACGATCCCTGCCACCATTGGAGGTCAAACCGACCCTTGACCACATCAAAAAGGTATCAGATCATCACTAAATCCCACCAAATTTGGTGGGATTGGTGTTCAGACGATGATGATCAATTTTATCAAGATCTTGAACCCTGATTTGTAGCATGGAGGTCGTGCGAATGCACGAAATCCATGTGTACCTTGTGCTCTGATTCCCAAGCCATTAGAGCTTCTTTCCTCATTTAGAGCTCAACTAGGAGCTCTATAAAAGCTCCTGTGCATTTGGCCATCATCCTTAGCTCGATCTTGGCCTTAATTCTTCAAATATTTCTCCCTCCGGCCACCTTCGCTACAGCTTCGGTGACACCTCCTTCTTTGATTTGCTTTCTCGCTACCACATACCATAGGCAGTGAGAATCTCCTCCGCTCCTTCCTCCGCTCCTTGCAATACCAGTGAGAGCCCTCCAAGCCCTTCGCCCTCGCCGTTCTCCCTCACTGGAGGCTTCACCATCTTCGGTGCCGACCAATCAAAGTTGATGCCATCTCTCCCCTTTCATCCGCTAATTAGGTCCCAAACTCTCCCTTTCCTTCTCTAAATTAGGTTTAGGTCCTCTTCTTGTTTCGACCATTGAACCACCTCGCTCCCTCGTCATCTTCTTCCACTCTGACTGTGCTCCGATGAGGTTGCACGCCCTCCATGGACCACCAACCGCTCCACCAACACTCCAAAAACCTCCACCTCACCACCCTCACCAAAACCCTCCCAAAACCTCCATCTTATCTTTGATAGTCATTTGGGACACAGGTTTCCTAATTACTTTTCCTAAAATGTCAAGTTGCATTTTCGAATCGTGTGATGGAATCAAGAAATAAAATCAAACTCAGGTTCAGATTGAAGTAATCAGATCAGATCAGAAATCCCTACAGAAGATCTAATGAGGTCTCTTAGGTAAACAACCAAATGATCTTTCCTATGTGTATGCTCTAAGAGAAGGGATGAGGGATTGGATGTGAATTAGACCCAATCAAGGCACCCAAAGATTTCTGTATGACTAAGTCTTGTTTCGAGACGAATGATATCTTTGAATCAAAAATTCGCACACCTGAGAACTACCTGGGAAGCAAGGAAGGGAGAGCCCCGCAAAGACCCCTACACGGTAAAGTGTCCCCACAAGTTACAGGGTTTCCCCCACCCGACCTTCCTTGTCACTGCGGTTCCAAGTAGACCGGAATGTACGAACTTAAGACCTTAAGTCTACCAATTTTAGCCTAATTAGTGCCTTGAATTTCACTTGATTAGAAGTTGATTTGACTTGTGACTTGATGTGAAGGTTGATTGGCCCACAATGTAGGTCAACTTCACCTGACTTGTCCTAAAAGATGAAGAATGAAATCTAGATCAAGACCCAGAAATCACCATGAATTGACTCTCAGGTTATTAGGTCCATAATTTTAGGGTTCAAGTGAATTTAGAGCTTCATTTTTAGGGTTCTTTTAGATTAGATTTTTTCAATCAAGGGTTGGGTGGCACACAAATGCGGGAAGTTTGATTTTCTTTAATGCAGGCAATTGTGTACTAACACTTCAAAACCCTCATGTAGAAACTCGAATTGGCTCTATTCCAAGTCCAATTTGATCTTTAGATTTACACCTTGGACACAACAAGAACTGTGTAGTCCAAGATGATCAGAAATTAAGTGTAAATCCCTAGTGGGTATAGGAAATCAAGGTACGGATCTGTTCTCACATTTTTGTGTGGGTTTAAAGTATATCACGTGTAGTATAACCGACAAAACGTTTAAACAAATATAAGGAATTTTATTACTCGAAAAACTAACATATCCAAGGTCGAACACAGGGAGCAAGCTCAGTACTTTTTAAAACCAAAGAATACAACTGTTAAATGAAAAGGATTGATTCAAAGAGAGAATTTTAAAAAGGATTTGTGAAATAAAAATAGAATTGGACGTCTGATTTCTGTATCAGACGTCTTAAATGTAATCTGCTTTCTCTCTTCTTCTTCGTTGCTCTTCTCTCTTTCTGCCTTTGCTTCTTGTCTTGTGCAGGCTTCTTCTTCCTGCCTTTGTTTTTCTCTTATTTCTTCTTCTGCCTTGCCTTTCTTCTTCACTTGGCCTCTCTTCGTTCTTCTCTCTCTTCTGCCTTGTCTTCCTTCTTCCTTCTTCTTCTCTGCGAAAACTTCTCCTTTCACTGCTACACAGCCTCTTCTTTCTTCTCTTCCTGTTCTACAGCTACTAAGTGTTCGCTGCCTCTTTCGCTTCTTCCTTCCTGCACACACCACAGTCAAAGCAAAACCTACACCCGTCCCTCTACCCAAGCGTCTCTCTCTCTCTCAAGCAATTCACTCAACGACGCTCTCCCAGAGCCACACGGGTAGTCGGGTCGGATTCGCACCCGGGACCAGGCGCACCGGCAGGTGGTGATGCGCGAGGAGTGCGTAGGTTTAGGTCGGGTCGGATCCCGCCAGATCCGCGAGGTCAAGCTGCGGACGAGACGGGTGTGAGGGCAGGTGAGGGACCTCACCCCTGTGCTTACGGAGGCAATGGGCTTAAAACACAAAAATAATTTATATGATACCTGTGTTTTGCAATCCCACGATGTGGGACTATCTAGTCGGTCCTGCTTTCGCGCCCACAGAGCTTTCGTCGCGCGATTGCTCCAGCTGCTGGCCTCTCTGTGCAACTTGCTAGCCTCACTCACTTCGCGACACTCGCGTGAGTCTGCTGCACCTGTAGCCTGGGAGTCCTGGTACCTGAAGCTGCTGCAAGCTCCTTGCTGCTTCGGCTGATAATGGCGACCAGAGCTTAAACCTGTCACACACAAGAACGGCCTATTGGCCCAATCAGATTGGGTAGAAACCTTCGCCGTGGCACGGCGAAGGCGGTGGGCGGTGCTGCAGGCTGCAGGTCAGCCTAGGCGTGCGTACCTAGGTCAACCTGTGGCCGAAGATGTTGGGTTGTTCGGGGGGTGATTGTGGAGGTCTGGAGTGGCAGTGGTGGGGTGAAGTGAGTTCCTGGTGGTGAGGCGGAGCTCACGAGGGGGTTGGCGAGCCGTGTGGAGGGGCGGAGTGGTGTGGGCAGCTCGCCGGTGGGCGGTTGGAGGCGAGGACGATGGAGGTGGTTAGGCACTGTCGAGGGGTAATCAGATAAAATAGCAGGGGGAAAATATAGAGGAGAGGAGGGAGAAGGTATCTGGAGTGGTCTGGAAGGAAGGGAGGCGGCGAAGAGGATGGCGCATAACTGCCGTTGTCGGGGAAGAAGGACCCTGAGGGAGGAAGCGGCGACGAAGATGAGGTCAGGGGCACGCGCGCGTGGTTCAGCGCGACGCAGGAGGAAGTGGCGGAGTTGACTCTGCTGCTGGTATGGCAGCAGAGCTACGAGAAGGAGGGGAGGAGGTCGCCGGAGCTTGCGGGTCGTTTGGCCGGAGATGGGAGAGAGGGAATTTGGAGGGGATCTCCGTCAAAATCAAGCTTAGGTTCTGCGGCAGGATCTGGGGAGCCTTTTATAGGCGCTGGCCAAACCTTCTAGCGCGTGGAGACCGCGCAATCACCTCCACCGGCTCGCCGGAGTTGGAAAGAGGGTGGATACCCCAATCTCTCGTGCGTTCACACGAGAGATTGGGTTCACACCAGCGATTATAATTGGCTTTAGAAGGAAGGGAATTCCTCAGAGAATCCCCCTTCCATTTCTGGGAGGGAATCTCTGAGGGATTAGAGAGTAATCCCTCTCTAAACCTCACCAGAGCTCGGTTCTGCCCTAACAATGGCGGCAAGACAGGATTGCAAAGGGGGCGAAAAACTTAGGGGGCTCTCTGCAGAGATATTCAAAAGATAGGGACCAAATTATACTTTGGGTGTACTAAATTGCAAAGCAGGTCAAGATGACCTCTCCTTAGGTCCAAATATTGGTACAAACCTAATTTAGACCTAAGAAATTCAATGGTGAAGTTGGATTTTAGGTTTGACCTCGTTTGTATAGATATTTTGCGTAAAAACCCAAATTAGGTTAATTGAAGAGCTAGGACCCTAATGTAGGTCAAACTGGGTTCCAAGGGCCAAATTAAGTGTTCCAAACCCTAGAGAATGTTTTTCCATGATTTTTAGAGGGTTTACTTAATTTTTATTCTGACCGAAACCTTTTTAATTTATGCGGGTCTGTTTTAGGGTTACCAAGTGTCATTTAATTCTTAGATTGCACATAAACCCATTTCTGATTGACTCAACCCACTTTTTATCTCATTTAGACCATTTGACCTATGTTTTGCCTTTGAGAAATCCCATTTATGAACTGTAATGGTAAAATTGCAGTTTTAACCTTTGTTTCATGCTTTCTTCTCAGAGCACTTGTTCCTTCAGTTAAGCCGTCTTCTAGGTTATGTAGGAGCTTTTATCTTCTTTATTGGGTCAAAATGAGCTAGTTATGGCTCATGATGAGGCTCTCATCAGGATCTCTAAACAGAATCGTCTCAATCTTCAATCAGATATGAATTTTTCGCAAATCAGGAAACTTGCCTTTAAATGAAAATTACTATAAAAATAAGGCAAGTGATTCCTAATTAGTTTTGTTTCCTTTTCTTTCTTCCAAGGATTAGGAGATTAGGGAAGAAGAGAGATTACCCACCCTGGGAGTGGCTGATTTCGGGGAAGATCGCCTCGTGATGTACCTCGCAAAATCACAAAAAAATAAATAGAGCAAGCTAGTGCTCAAATAGAATCAAGTAAAACAAGAATAGCAATGAATTGTGCGTTGCTCCCCAGCAACGACGCCAAAATGTTAATGGACTAGATGGGATGTTTTTAAAGTCATTTCATTGTAACAAAGCCTCCTAAATAGCTCAATCAAGAATACATCCTTAGTTAGGAGAGATTCTGATCTATCTTGTCAATGCTCAAGTGAATTAAGTCGAGCCTGAGCGAATCAAGATTCTGTGCCCTGGAAAGTCTTCAGAACAGAGGTTGAAAATTCATAAACACTTATTGTATTTTTGTTTCAGCCATCAGATCATTACTAAACACTATATATATTTCTTTTTCTTTTTCTTGCATATTTATAAATAGGTGAAAACTGCATGATACCATAAAATACCTAGATCCTATGAATGCCTATCCACCCCCCCATGCCAAACAATGCTATGCCCTTATATGCATGCAGGGAAAGGTAGAGAAAGGACGAAAGATCGGGTAACGAGAGCTGAGGTGCAGGGTATACAGCAGGGTGGTAGGGTAGGTGGATGGTGGGTGGTGAAGTGAAAAGTGAAGTGATCGTGATAGTGGCATGAAAAGTGATGGTGGATGGTGAAAGGTCTGGCATTTCTTTGGGACGAGAGTGTCCCAGGCGGAACAGAAAACAAGTCAAGAGGAAGAAGTTGGCCTTCAGATTGGCCAAGAAGAGGGGCTTCTTGGATAGATGGATCCAAAAGGGAAAAGCCCTAGTGAGTAGGATATAGGCTCAAGGTCCCAGTGTGGAGTTGCAAATCCGCCTGATTTGGTGGGAAAGAAAGGGAAATCTGGTCTTCAAGGGTGTGGATCGGCAGTGAGTAACCCAGATATGACTTAGACCACGAGGTATGGGAAGCGGTGAAAACCTTGTCAGAAGTCTGGTCAGGAGAAGGTACGAGACAAGGGAGGGATGGGGGAATGTCACAGTATGTGTTGATCAGGCAGTCGTCAGGTAATCCGCAGCAGTCTGAATATGTCCCAATTAGTCTGATACACGCGTTGACGGCCATGTCCTCGTCAGACTTGTCATCCTCGATATAATCGCAATCAAAGTTCTTGGTTGCCTTGAAGATGTTAAGCTTGAGCCTTTCAGATCCAATGGCAATCTCAATACAGCCCGACTCACAGTCGATGAGGGCACGGGCTGTGGCCAAGAAAGGTCGACCAAGGATGATCAGACAATCAGAAAGTGAGCTAGGAACTTCCATATCTAGAACAAGAAAGTCAACAGGAAAACAGAGACTGTTGACCCTAACCACCACATCTTCCACCACACCCTTCAGGATTTTGACAGAGCGATCTGCCAACTATAATGTGACAGGGGTGGGTTTCAGATTTCTCGAGGAAAATTTTTCAAGCATGATAGTTGGTATAAGATTTATGGAAGATCCTAGATCAAGCAGGGCACGGTTAAAACTACAGCCTTGGATGCTACAGGAAATAAACGGTGTGCCCGGATCTTTCTGCTTCGGTGGTAGGTTTGATAGTATAGCACAACTCGCATGAGGCGAGAGAACCACCGGATTCTTAGTTTTCTTTGACTGTCTCCTGGGTGTTGTGTAGTCTTTGAAAAATCGGGCGACAGTAAGTATGTGGTCGATAGCCTCGAGCAGGGGTACCTTGATTTCTACATCCTTGAACAAATTACGCAGGTTATCAAAGGCCTGTGTATCTTTCTTTTTGCCTTTTGGCTCCCTCAGTAGAGCCTCAGGGAATGGAACTGATTCTAGCACCAATTTGGGTGTATCGTCCTCTCGCGAATGCGGTGCGCATCTAGAATGAGAGGGCGATGAAGAAGACAGGCCAGGATCAGGTCGAGGCGGATCGACAGTCTGCTTGCCGCTCCTCGTAGTGATAGCATTGGACGATGCAAGTCCAGTGGGATCATAAGGCAGAGGAGGGCTTACAATGGGGACATCAGAGTGCGGTGCTGCAGCGGGATTAGCCTGAAATCCCAGTGGAATGCTCGGAGCTTGCAGAATTTGGTTAACCTGCCCCTGAGAAGGTCGTACCTGTGGTTGAGGACCACGGGGTACAAAGTTTCGCGGGTTTGGAACAGGTTGGGCGGGAAGAGTGCCCTGAGATCGAGTCGCCATGCGTAGTTGACTGATCTCAGCATTCTGCTGTGCCAATTTATGCTGAAGAGAGGTCATGTTCTCTTCATGGCGCTTTGACATTTCGTTCATCATTCTCATCAATTTATCAAGTGGACTTGATGCGTGTTTAGTTTGCGGTACGCAAGGGCCTGATAGCAGATTAGCCATAGGATTAGACTGGGCCCTTGGGATGACGGGTGCGAACGGTCGCATTGGTCCACTCGCGGGGTTTTGGCGCTGCGGGTTGTTAGACCATGCGAAGTTTGGATGATTTCGCTACCCTGGGTTATAAGTGGCAGAGAACGGGTTATTCCCCAGGGCGCAAGCATCTTCTATGCCAGAAGACGTGTCCGCATGAAAATATGCGTCCGAGCACACTGAGGCTTGGTCCTCTGTGTCGAAATACTGGCTCGCAGAAGCCAGTTCCACATGACTTACCGAGTCACTCGACGCGACACTTGGTAAGGAAGGTTCTACGGGATTTCTCGGGATAAGCCTGGTGTTGGAAGAATTGGGATTGTGACGAAGTGGTGAGGTAGGGGTGTTTGCCATAGAACGGGTGGGGTTGGCCAGAAGCTCGTCCAGCTTCTTGTGCACGACGGAGACTTCATCCAATTTCTGTGCTATAAGGCTAAGATCAGTGGATGAATGGGAGGGTCCCGTGTCAACTTCGTGGACAATTCGGGGCTGGCTGATACGATTAAAGGCGACAATGGAGGCATTGTTCATTGAGTTTTCACTCATATTTTCAAATAATTCGAATGCTCCATTCTCGTATTTATTCATAAAATTCCCTCCACATGAAGCGTCTGCAATCTGCTTCAAAGTCTCATTTAGCCCATAGTAGAAAATCTGGGCTATATGCCACTTAGGCATATCGTGGTGCGAACACTTCCTAAGGAGATCATTATACCTCTCCCATGCCTCATGAAATTGTTCGCCGTTTTGTTGCGTAAATGAAGTGATGGCACGACGAAGCGCATTGGTTTGCCCGATTGGGAAGAACTTCTTGAGAAATGCTGTTTGCATCTCTTCCCAAGAGTGGATGGTTCTCCCAAGGGTGCATAGCCACTGCGACGCTATATCCTGCAATGAAAATGGGAACATTTTCATGAGGACTATAGGTAACCCGATATTTCTTGGTTTAACAGTTTCAGCCAATCGGGTTAAGTCTTCCAAGTGGAGAAAAGGATCTTCACTTGCAAGACCATGGAAGTGAAAATTTATTAGGCCAATTATGTTCGATTTTAGTTCAAAGTCGTCCCCGCCCATGGGGACCCGAATTTGTCCTATGGTCTCTATAGCAGCGGGATTCTGATAGGAGCTAAGAGACTTAGGCTCCTCCCGTTCAGGAGGGTTCTGCATTTCTTCCAATGTTTCCCGAATGGCTTCCATTTGCTCATTATACATTTCCATTTGGGCTTGGAGGCGGGTTATGGGATCTAAGGCTCCACCACCTGGTGGGTTCTGAGGGCGGTTTCCTTCCTCGGGATTTGGGGGTGGGCGTGCAGCCATGTTTGTGGAGGAGGAGGACGATTCGGCTTCTTTTCTAAATTTATCAGGCAATTCAAACAGTTCAGGGTTTTGTGACCTCCTCCCAAACATGCACTACCGCAGGAAGAATTGGGGAGATGAAAAGGGAAAAGAGATGAGATAAATGACGCTACAAAGGTACACTTGATGACAAATCAATACGATCAAATTCCTAACCTCTACAGTGTGCCCTTAGACCTAAAGATCTAAGTTACGTGCTATCACGGACTACGGAACCGAATGCGAGCATAGCAGAACCACCGACCAGATTGAAAGGCCGTTTGCCCTAGTCTTAGACACCCGATAGCACGCGGGAACCCTCACCAGCACGTAGATGCTACACGCAGGTAGTTAGACCTCCAATCCTTAATAAGGGTCAAGTTACTACCAGTTTTAGTTAGAGGCTTAGGATCAAGTGCTTCTGGAATGTGAAGGGCGGTGTTTACGGGTAATGCCCAAGTGATTGATTTTTCAAGTGTGTAAAACAAGCATGCAACGGGGAAATCTCCTTGAATTGAAGTTTTAATTGGTGAATGGCTTTTAGAGTTTCAGCTTTAAGTAGTATGAATTTTAGGATTTCTCTGAATTACCAATTCAACCAATCTCCAGGTTTTTGAGAGAATACAGGTTTTTTTTTTCTTTTCTTTTCTTCTAAGCCCAACAAACCCTTCTTCAATGTCAGTTAGTTAATGCATGCTAAAATGTAATGGGCTTCCCTAATTGGAGATTTCTATGTGTGGATGCACGAATCAGTTTTAAATTAGTGTGAAAGGGAGCCAAAGCACTTCAATTCAAGTACTCCCAATCACCAGAAAGATTTCCACACAAGGCTCAATCAATAGATAAAGAAACTAAAATTGTTGGTGTTGAAATATTTGGGATCGAATCTTAGGCAAGTTGAAAAGTCATGGTGGGGTTGGAATCAACTCAATTCCAAGTCTCCCCACCAAAAAGGTGATCCCAAATTTCAGGTAAATGAGGCAAAGAGGGTGGAAATCAATCTTTTTGTGTTTGCCTCAAAGAATACTTCACACGGCGAAAAATTCAAGAATCAAGATTCCTGGATTTTCGCTATGAGAAGTAAGGTGGGAAATCCCGGGGCGGTGGGAGTAAAGGCAATCAATCAAACAAGTGAATTTTAATCCACTTGCCCCAAGAGATCCCAAGAAGTTTTTCTAGTTTTTTAGTTTTTAGTTATATATATATATATATATATTATTAAGGTGACAAGTTAACCTAAGTTGCTAAGAAGGAAAGACCTACTTGTTCGGCAACGTGTGCGAAGCTCCAATACGATGTTGGAATCTTTACGCTCCTGTTCCCGTCTTGGATCGGCTCACGTCTCCGACTTCGTCTGCCTGCCTTCTCCTTGCAACAGGTGCACCTGCACACCAAAAACAGACACTCGTGAAGAGAGAAGAGAAAAAAAAATTACAGGAATGGAGTAAAAACTTACTTGAAGGCGCACCTCCGCGGCAACGGCGCCAGAAAAGGTATGGTGTCGGACCCGGTTAGGTTGTTAATATGGTGATTTTATCATTGAAGTGTGTATAGTGGTTAACCTAAATCGGACCTAACCATCTCTTTACAAAATTTTTAACCTGGCCTACTTGATTTTATCTTGGTCACTTTTAGGCCCAGGGTCGAACTCAGGGAAGTGGGGTTACAAGTCAAGTTTCTACGCCTTTCCTACAACGAGTCTCTTCCGTTCGTTTATTATGTTTTTGGTGCTTTTCTATTTAGATTTATTTTTCTAGTAATTCTTGTCCTTGAGGCACACCCTCAAAATTGGGTTCTTAGCTTTGAGCCAAATCAGGATTACAAAACGGGTCTTGCTATTCGCAAGACGGAGTACCTGCAAGTCAAGGATTATCTTTTCTCTTATATATATATTTTTTTATCTTTTTATGGGCATGCAAGAGAAATAGAAATAAAGTAAATATAGTATAGATATATATATGTATATATTATATATGTATAAAGGGGTGGGGGTGGAGGCAGAGATGGAGTGTAGTACGGTGTCAAGTCGGTCGTCGTCTAGAAAGACGCAACCGATAGGACGAGGTGTCGCGTGGAGTGTAAGGTGGATGGCGGAAGATGTGTGCGACCACGCTTGCATGTATCAGGAAATATCAGCAACTGGTGTAGATATTCCCACGATACATCATGTGGTAAGTAATGTGAAAAAAAATATATATATATATGTATGTATATATGTAAATAAATATATATATATATGTATGTATAGATAGATATATGTATAGATATATATATAGATATATATATATATATATATGTGTGTGTGTGTGTGTGTGTGTGTGTGTATAAGTATGTATATATAACTATATAGATGTAAATATATATATATACATACATATATATATATAGTAATATATGTATGTATATATATATATATGTATGTATGTATGTATGTATGTATATAGTTATATAGATGGATATATATATATATATGTATGTATGTATGTATGTATAAGTATATGTGTATATATATGTATATATATATATATAAGTATATAGATGTATATAGATATATATATATGTATGTAAATAGGCTAATACATATTTATATAAGTACTAATGTATGTATGTATATATATATATAGATATATGTATATATATATATGTATACTAATACTTAGCTATATAAATACTACCATATATATATATATATATATATATATATATATATATATATATATATATATATATATATATGTATACGTATATATATATATGTATATAATAGTGTATAGGTGTGTGTGTATGGAAGTGTGAGTGTATGTGTGTGTAAGCGTCGGTCAAGAGAGTGAGAGAGTGTTGTGAGAGAGAGAGAGAGCGGGAGAGAGAACAAGAGACTATGCCGCTGGAGTGAAGACGCGCAAGTTAAGTTGTCTGTGTGCTCAGGGTGTCGTATGTGTGCGGAGAGAAGAGGCCGCAGCATGCAAACAGGAGTGGTCGCAAGGAGAGGAGGCCGCAGCGCACCGCGCTGCACTAAGGGCTGAAGCGGGAGCTAACAGGAGTACGCGGTGAAGGGAGAGGGCGAAGGCAGGCGCTGGGAGAGGTAGGCGAATGAAGACGTACGCAGGAAGGAGACACGGGCCGAGACGCACGCGCGGGCTACCACCGGTTGTGGCGCGTCGGGTGACCGGTTAAGTGAGAAACTTACCGATCACCCCACTGTAGCCACAGTGTTCCGCAGAAACGCGTGAACAGTGGCTACAGTGGTCAGGCGAGCCACGCAACTGCCTGCTACAGGTGCTGTGAGTGCGGGCGGCTTGCGGCTGGCGCACGCGGGCTGGCGCGCTCGTGGAAGGGTTGCGCCGGTCGGTGGCTTGCGGGCGGAAGGTCGCGACAGAGCGCGGGTGAGGGCTGGGTTGCGGGCGAAGGGGCGCGACAGGGCACGCGGTGGCCTGCGGGTGTTGGCTGGGGTGCGCAGGAAGCTTGGCCGGCCGCTACAGAGACGCGCAGTGGCCGGTGGTAAGTCGACTTTTCGCTTTAGCATTATAGTATTTAAGTGGTGGAAAAATCGACTAATCAAAAACAATGAAAATAACCACTCGCAGAAGAGCGGGTCGTGTCCACAGGGAGGCAATGATGCAATCAATACTTAATTATTTAATGTTATTTCGGATAATGCGAAATTCCTTTTCAAATTGGACTTAAAATGTGAAGGAAAGTAGGTTTGTAATAACCTAAAAGGTTAAGGGTGTAAGTGCAGTTTTTCCTCACAGAAATCCTCAATAAATTTAGGATGAATTAATGCAATTTTCATGTGATGTGTACTATAGACAATTAGTACTTAAATCAAGTCCAAAATCAATGTTTAAACTAGCCAATATTAATACCATGTAATTAAAAAGAACTGTGAGTGCGTGAATGCAATTCTGCCAGAATATAACATTAATAAAAAAAAATGAAATTGCCTGCAATGGCATTGAATGTAATTTCTAATTCAAACAAAAATAGAGCTTTTCCTCTCTCTCTTCCTCAAGAGAGAGAGAGAGAGCACCGGCGGGGTAGTTGCGAGGCTCAGGAGGACGGCGAGGACGGGGGCTTTCCGACGGTGGCAGCGGCGGCGGCGGAGGTGGCCGGAGATGAAGAACGCCGGTCTGCTGGAGGGCGGCTGCTGCTTCGGCTGATTGAGCAGGCGCGCGCGCGCGCTGCTGCGCGGAGACGCAGCTCCTACTGTGGCGCTTGGAGGCACTGCAGGGCGAAGACGCAACGCCTGCTGTGGCGCTTGGAGGCACTGCAGGGCGAAGACACAGCGCCTGCTGTGGCGCTTGGAGGCAGGAAAGCGCACACACTGGTGTGCGGACTGCAGGGATGCCAAGAGGGTGCTGGGGCACGCGGTTGCCTTCAGCGAGAGCAGGCGGAGGGCTGCAGGGACGCGCGGTTGTGTGTTAGGGCGCGGTTGCAGGCTTGGTGGGGCGTCAACGTGTGCGCTTGCAGGGGCATTTGCAGGCAGTGCGGTGCGGCTGCAGGCGGTGGCGAAGGCGTGCAGCGCCTTTAGGCGCGGCTGGAAGGGTGTTGTGAAGAACTTGGTGATGGCGGGTGCGGGTAGCAGTGGCGTTGGAGAGTTTAAGCGGCTGAAATAGGGAGAGGTGAGGGCGCGAGCGGTGCTTGCACCTGCAGGAGGGGTTTGGTGTGCTTGGTGCTGAAGATGGGCTCCTGGTGGTGAAGGAGCAGGCATGGGCACAGTGCATGCGGTGGAGTTTTTCCCCGCAAGGGGGAAGATTGCCCTTGTGCATGCCGCCTCTTCACTTTTAAATCCTCTCTCTCCCTCAGTGCACCAATCCAGGGATTTGCAAATCCCTTTCTATTTTTGGCCGGCCACCGTTAGAGAAGATAGCCCTAATGTCCGACAGAGGAGGGGGAAAAGAATCGGCTGTTTGGG
The DNA here is from genome assembly GCA_037157565.1 of Thalassia testudinum. NCBI lineage: Eukaryota > Viridiplantae > Streptophyta > Magnoliopsida > Alismatales > Hydrocharitaceae > Thalassia > Thalassia testudinum. The sequence continues at coordinate 23,627,053 of JAZHRO010000013.1, forward strand.
GAAATTATCCCCCCACACTTGTTCTTTCTGGTTTTATTACCTATACACAAAAATAACAAAATAATTAAGTTATAGAATGTTATAAACTCAAATTATAAGGCGTACAAATATTCTATAACTTAATTGCCATTATTCATACACTTAAACTATACGATTAAATATACTTAGGCTTAATATTAGTCCATTTTAATGGACTCATCAAATACCCCCATGCCTAAGTTTTGCTAGTCCCTAGCAAAAATGAATAATAGAAGTAATCAGAAGACTCCTTCTGATCTTATTTCAAAACTTTAGAAATCCAGACAAATGTGAAGTGCTGATAACCTAGGTAACGGATCCAAGTGAAAGAGTCGATTTGCATTGGGAGTTCATACATCACCCTTGGCAAAAATTTCTATCGAGATAGGCAACCACTTCCTTCGGGGATAAAGCAGACGATAATCTGAAATTTGACCCTGGCGGTTGGCTTAGGTAGGAGATAATAAGTTGAATGGATTTGTATTTGGTGACACACACTCTACTGGTGCTACATATAGTCTAGTACTGCAGACTCTAGCTCTCTAGACTATTAGACAAGTCAACTCTGAGAGAGGCTACATAACTGTGCTCTCCTGATGTTCCTGGGCACTCTCTTTTTTTTTTTTCTTTCTGAGATCATGAATCTCGCCAGAATTTGAAATTATACTCACTATTTGGTGGCCTCACATGGCATCTACACTTCAATTAAAGTCCTAATAACTCTATAACTAAGTTAGAGTCCTCAACCAGTATTCAGGCGATCAGAAATACTAGAAGGTAGGTATGGGTCATATTTGGTGGAATGCAATAGGTGTTCTGTTGCCTCAGAAACATTAGAAACTTTGACCCCTTTCTTTTTTTGTAATATAACTATTTTTTTCTTTTTCTTCTTTCTATTTCTTCTTTTTCTTCTTCTTTTCTCTCTCTCTCTCTTTTTTTATTTTATTTCTTCTTATTTTTGTTTCTTTTTCAATCAACACAACACGTTACAGACTTTTATTTATGAGGCATTATTAGGGATGATGACGGTCAAAAGGAAGTTGTGTGGCTTATTTGGTGGAAGTGCCTATTCTCGGCACTGGGAAAGAATGGATAGGACAGGCATATTTCTGACCTTTGACACTATTACCCTCCTTCAGCTGAGGACTCTATGAAGGACGGTCATAACCATCCACCATAGTTATAGCTTTATTAAGACTCAATCTTTGTGTATCTGCCTTATTTGGTGACTCTCAGGAATTCACTCAAAGTACGCACCCAGAAACAGAGAGTGAAAACTACGCCTAACTCTGAAGTATCATCATCTAATTATCCAGAACTTAAGAGTCCTTGCACTAGACTTAGCGCACCAGTAATCTCTCTACTTCTTCTCACAAATATGAGGTGGATTTACTAGAAGATAGTATACCTGACTCTCTATGAATTGTCCAAGGGTTCAGTAGACTAACAAATGCTCATTGGTTCTCCTCAAGGATCCATTACCAAATCTACATGCACGTAAAATAAATGCACTGGATTCTAAACTTAAGAAATAATCCAGAAGAAGAACCTCCAATAACAAAGGTATTTTGCTAAGGACTAACCCATTCAGCTCTCTCTTTTTTTTTTTATATACTAACCTAAATGCATAGATACTTCCTAAAATGCAAATGCACTCTCCCATGCCTAAATCCTACAATGTCCCCATTGTAAAATTAAAACAGGAGGAGAAAGGAAAAATATCACCTGACACAATTTGCTGGGTTGCCTCCCAACAAGCGCTGCATTTTCTGTCAGCAGCCAGACTTAAAAGGAACTTGTAAGTTCGGTTTCAAACAGAAAAGGTTAGGCCCTAAGAATATGCGTAACAGTGTAGGCCTAGAAAATAGGTAACCACGGATGCTGGCGAGCTGATGATGCAATGTAATTCCAAATACTCGCCAGAAGATATGCACGCGAAAAACCTTGTTGGCTACCTTGGGAGGTCTAGGGATAATAAACGGAATATGAAAAGGGACCTCCCGAAACGGAATAGGTGGAGGATAACAAGGATCCTCCAGAGCAGGACGGGTTTTAAAAGATATACACATTATTAGTTCAAACCCTTGAATAGCGAGAGTAAAAGTACAAGCATCAATCCAAACTCGCCATTCTACCCTAGGATGTACTGGCCTAATATGTTCTCCAACGAGAATGTACATGAGCAGAGATCTGAGCCAAGGATCGGTAAGGGAGTATAAGGGTTGTTTGTAGTGTTGGAATGTAATGGTTAAGTCCAATGAGGGCTTAGTAGGTGTTAGGTCTAATTCCAACAATGATTCGAATTGTGTACACTCCCTGGTAGTAGACAACTTCAAGTTATCCTGCCTAGCGTTAATGATCGGAGTCATATTTGAATCAAGGGTAGACTCCAAATTACAACTTTCTAATGGCAGGGTCAAAATGTAAGAATCATTATCATTCAGCTCATCCCCAGATTCGTTTGGTTCACTGAAATATTTGTCGGGGTGTATATGTGATTCATTAAGAGTTGGATGAGTATCCTCAATTATTTCTAAAAGATGATCAGTCTTAATATTTTGGAGGAAGCCTATATCATTGAATTCGTTATTGTTCTCAGGGTATAAATCCTCAAATGACGTGTTTTGTCCCCGAGGGTCTCCCATAAACTTCTCATTTTGTTTGTCCTCCTCTAATATCAACTCCTGTTTTGATGGAGGATGACTCTCAAAAGAAAGGAGGAATCTAGATTTAATCATATTATTTCTATCGTCTAGAGCTAAATCCTCAAATGATAAATAATTCTCCTGTGATTCACTCCAGATTTTCAGTCCAGGTTCCTCTGTTGGGGCATCCTTATCCTCTGAATTAGACTCTTCATATCCCTGAGACCAGAATTGATCATCCTCCATTCCCTTAGGGTCACCTTCATTAGGTACATTTAAATTCTCAGGATATTGAATGATAGGTGTTGATTCCCTAAGTTGAGGGTCAGGAGTAGGCTCACTAAGAGTAGAATGGGAATCCACCAAATAATCAAGAGGGGAAGTGATAGGAACAATAATTTTCTCTTGCTTTTGACACCAATATAGTTCAGGTGGATAATCACTATGATTGTTGTCCTCTAGTGGCTGCGTCCCATTGGGAGAGTCTAAATGATCGCTACATGAAATTGGATCCCTATTGTCATTAAGTACCTCAGAATTATTTTCATGATCATGATTGGATGGGTAGGGATCAGGATTATTGGGAACCGTGTAGCTAAGTTGTCTTATTTCTTTATTTAATTGTTGACTATTCCTCAACATCTCTCCCATTGATTCCATTACTTACTTTTGTTGTTTTTGCATTTCTATCATAAAAGAGGAGAGGCTACTATTATCAGGTTGGGGAGGATAGTCAATTTCAGGCTCTGGTTGCCTAAGGGTATCGGTGCAGCCTCGACACGGAAAATCATGAAGGGTGGGAGGGTTGGGCGTTTGCATGGAAGTAGGGATTTCAGGATTGGAAAATCCCACTCCTAGGCTCTGCTCAAAAGTGGGAGTTATCAAACCAGTACTCCCAGGGTAAGAATGAGAATGATCCCATGAATTATCAATGTACTCATCAAAGGATGGATACGCTCGAAGCATGGGATCTTGATTAAAAGATGGGAGGTATTGACTCTGATAATCTGAATGATAGGAGTAAGAGTAATCCATTTCTTAAGCAAAACAATTTTAACTCTCTTAGGATTTAGCAAAATTCAGCAGAAAACTTCCTAAAGAGTTCTAATGTCAAAGCAAACGCAAATTCAACGGGACCTATTTTTAGTAGATTGTAGGTCTTAGAGTTATATGTTTAGTTGGTGGCCAAACAAGTTTTGCAAAAAATTACGCTTCCTAGGCCAACCTTCGCTGGTGCCTATAACCTACTCGCAAGGGATGGAAGTCTCGAATCGAGCCCACACACGAGGAACCGAAGTAACTTGGTGAATAGGCTTGTTGATTTCCGACTAACTTCCCTTGTGGTGCAAAAGAGGAGAGGTAGAAATTTATCTAATGACCTTATGTGAGGTGCACAGTGTCTCAAGTGTGCAAGCATACAATCGTGTTTTGATTTTTTTTTTTTTTGAAATTCCGCAAACAGGATCCTTTTGCACACAATTTTCAGTCACAGATTTTAAAGTCCAACCTCTTAACAGTCCCAATTTGTTTAAAGTGACCACTGAATTAATTTGATTCAAGCACTTTAGTGGTTTTAGATTTAGGTTTAATACATATGCATGACAAGTAATTAATGCTTAAGAGAAGACGTACCTTACTCTAGCTTTCTTCGTGCAGTAATGAATGCAATGCAATAGAAAATAAACTAGATGCTGCTCATTCAGTCCTAGATGATCGTCCTATAGATATGCAGCTTCTAGCAGGCATTTCGATTTTTTTTTTTAAATAATAATAACAAACAGACCTAATCTAACTAACTAACTAAAATGCAGTTTAAAATAGTTCAAATAATCTTATAATCTAAATAAATGGGAACACATTCCCAAAAATACCCAACAAGGGCCCAAAAGATAGTAATTTAAATTCGAATGTCTATCTAACTAAATCTAACTAAGACCTACTGCCTAAATAAGAAATAGGCTTCTCCGTAAGCCTAAATGCGTGGGATCAAGGCCCACGTATTCCTGTTGTTATCCTCCAGGTGGCGTCAAGGTCCACCAAAAAGATCGTCTCCGCCATGCGCGTTGTTCACGTTCAAAGTAGTCGCTTTGCTGCGCCTCGTTGCCGTGTCAGATTCCTTGCAAAATAATAAAGATGATTAGATAATTTCGCAACTCAAAAGATTTAAAAAAAATAAAGTAAATCTATTGCGTCTGTTGCCTCTCCGGCAACGGCACCAATTTGGTAAGTCGACTTTTCGCTTTAGCGTTATAGTATTTAAGTGGTGGAAAAATCGACTAATCAAAAATAATGAAAATAACCACTCGCAGAAGAGCGGGTCGTGTCCACAGGGAGGCAATGATGCAATCAATACTTAATTATTTAATGTTATTTCGGATAGTGCGAAATTCCTTTTCAAATTGGACTTAAAATGTGAAGGAAAGTAGGTTTGTAATAACCTAAAAGGTTAAGGGTGTAAGTGCAGTTTTTCCTCACAGAAATCCTCAATAAATTTAGGATGAATTAATGCAATTTTCATGTGATGTGTACTATAGACAATTAGTACTTAAATCAAGTCCAAAATCAATGTTTAAACTAGCCAATATTAATACCATGTAATTAAAAAGAACTGTGAGTGCGTGAATGCAATTCTGCCGGAATATAACATTAATAAAAAAAATGAAATTTCCTGCAATGGCATTGAATGTAATTTCTAATTCAAACAAAAATAGAGCTTTTCCTCTCTCTCTTCCTCAAGAGAGAGAGAGCACCGGCGGGGTAGTTGCGAGGCTCAGGAGGACGGCGAGGACGGGGGCTTTCTGACGGTGGCAGCGGCGGCGGCGGAGGTGGCCGGAGGTGGCCGGAGATGAAGAACGCCGGTCTGCTGGAGGGCGGCTGCTACTTCGGCTGATCGAGCGGGCTCGCGCGCGCGCTGGTGCGTGGAGACGCAGCGCCTGCTGTGGCACTTGGAGGCACTGCAGGGCAAAGACGCAACGCCTGCTATGGCACTTGGAGGCACTGCAGGGCGAAGACACAGCACCTGCTGTGGCGCTTGGAGGCAGGAAAGCGCACTCACTGGTGTGCGGACTGCAGGGATGCCAAGAGGGTGCTGGGGCACGCGATTGCCTTCAGCGAGAGCGGGCGGAGGCGCTGCAGGGACACGCGGTTGTGTGTTAGGGCGCGGCTGCAGGCTTGGTGGGGCGTCAACGGGTGTGCTTGCAGGGGCATTTGCAGGCAGTGCGGTGCGGCTGCAGGCGGTGGCGAAGGCGTGCAGCGCCTTTAGGTGCGGCTGGAAGGGTGTTGTGAAGAACTTGGTGATGGCGGGTGCGGGTAGCAGTGGCGTTGGAGAGTTTGAGCGGCTGAAATAGGGAGAGGTAAGGGCGCGAGCGGTGCTTGCACCTGCAGGAGGGGTTTGGTGTGCTTGGTGCTGAAGATGGGCTCCTGGTGGTGAAGGAGCAGGCATGGGCACAGTGCATGCGGTGGAGTTTTTCCCCGCAAGGGGGAAGATTGCCCTTGTGCACGCCGCCTCTTCACTTTTAAATCATCTCTCTCCCTCAGTGCGCCAATCCAGGGATTTGCAAATCCCTTTCTGTTTTTGGCCGGCCACCGTTGGAGAAGATAGCCCCAATGTCCGGTGGGGGAGGGGGAAAAGAATCGGTTGTTTGGGGAAATTATCCCCCCACACTTGTTCTTTCTAGTTTTATTACCTACACACAAAAAATAACAAAATAATTAAGTTATAGAATGTTATAAACTCAAATTATAAGGCGTACAAATATTCTATAACTTAATTGCCATTATTAATACACTTAAACTATACGATTAAATATACTTAGGCTTAATATTAGTCCATTTCAATGGACTCATCAGCCGGTTGCAGGCGGAAGAGAGCGCAACAGGGCGAAGAAGCGGGAGGCGATGGTGCCTGCAGGGGAGCGCTGGATGGGCAGGGGCAGCCTGTAGGTGTGCGCGGAAAGGGCTGGGGCGGCTGCTGCTGCCGCCTTGCCGCCGCTGCTGGAGCTTTGAGCTTCAAGCTTGAAGCTTCCGCTCCAATGGATAAAGTGGCGTGGTCATTCAAATAGGGAAAAGAAGGCCACCACGCCCACCGTCTCTTTGAAGAGCTGGGTAGTGGTGGTCTCACTGTGGTGGGTGTGCACCACACTGATAACTCCTGCCGCAGGGTGTCTCCTCTGAGTAGGAGGTCCTGCGTATGGAGGGAGAGGGAGGAGATGGTGGCCTAGAAGGAGAAGTGGAGCTGCAGTGTTTTTGGCTGGAGACCAGGCTGGCTGCAAAGGAGGAAGCCGCCCTCTTTTTAAAGAAGAGGAGAGCATGCACAGCCATGCCCTGGCTGTGCATGGCTCATGCACAACTCATGGCAGGGAGACGCTGGCTCAGGGAAGGGCTTGCTGCAGATCATGGTGCGAGGAGGAAGAGGATGCTCCATGCAGCCCCGGGGAAGATTTCAAAATCAAGCGAAATAAAAATAAAAAGATGGTGAATTTTGCAAAGATGCACTTGATCAAAAAATGTTAAATGCTAGGCCATTTATTTACTCTCCTCCACTCTCAATAAAATGCATGCATGCATGTATTTTTACAAATGCGACTATGGAACCTTGATATGCACTGGTAATGCTAGGAAATAGCACAAGACGGCACAATTGCAGGTGTATTTTTGCGGTGCAGTCAATCAACAGATAAAATTTATTACTCGAAATCTAAATTGAAGTCCGAGGTCGAACAAAGGGAACAAATATGGAATTCACGTGCTAATCGTATTCAGAATAAATGAGCACAAGTAATTGAGCATTCAAATAGATATTCAATGAATAATAACCTGTCACATTAGTTATTCGATGAAATCCAATGTATCTAGAGATAAAAAGAATGAAGAGAATCTAAAAAGTGGTGATTTGAATCACCAATTAAATCATCTAATTAATAAGCATGCATCTCATAATCAATTTAACCATAGTACTTAAATAATGCAACAGTACTTCTCAAACAATGCTCAATCCGACAACAGATTGCCCAATCAAACGACTTAAAGTGCAACCCTACTACAGTGCTCTTCAAAGCCTTCTTTATTTCTTCTCTCTTCTTCTGCTTTCCTTTCTCTTCTTCCCTTCTTCTCTTCAGCTTCTTTTCGAGCCTCCTCCTTTTCTTCACAGCACACGGGACACCAACTCGCTCAATGACTAAGTGTTGAGCGTGTACATAGAGGAGAAAACCCCCCCCCCCAACTCTCTTACAAATTCCCTCTTCTTTCCTCTCTCTAAGACCCAGCGCATACTCGGATCCATACTCGGGTTATCGAGTCATGCACATTGTCTAGGACTACCGGTCGTGTGTGGTAGCCGAGGAGTGCAAGGTAGGTCGAGTAAGCGAATCATGAGGGTGAAGGGGACCCGACTCCCGTGTGCTTGGGCAGCCTAAAGCACAAAATCAATATATAGGCAGGTGCACGTTCTTCTCCCATCGATATGGGACTATCCAAAATGTGGTTTTCCTCATGCGCAACTACTGTGGCTGCTTCGTTCAAGTGGCGCACGCCCGCAATTGGAATCCTCAATTGACGATTTGGGCGTGAACCTAGAGTCAAACCGCATGACCTGGAGGCGGAGATTTGGTTCAAGATGGCTGGAGTACTGCGTTTGTGGCCGAAGGCGATGGCAGTGGTGGAGGACGATGGCGAGAACCTAAAACACTAAATAAGGCCTCACTGCCACATTAGAATACCTCAAGGACTTCGCCAAGTGTTGGCAAATGTGGTGGTGGTGGTCTCATGGCTTGTGAGTGCGTGTGGCGGTGTGTCGGAGTCGGAGGAGTGTGAAGGTGGGAGAGTTCGGTGGGTGGTTTGGGTGAGCAATTGATGGAATTAGGAGAGAGCTTTTGGTCGGATGGTGTGGCGAAGGTTGTGAGGGTGTTGGCGAGTAATGTGGTGCGGTGGAACGACGGGGAAACCTCGCTGGAGGGCGACCGAAGATGGGGAAGATGACGGTGAATGGTAGTGTCAATGGTCGAAACAAGGTTTAAAAGAAATAGATAGGAAGTAGGCGAGGAGAGGAACCTAATTAACCCAGTATAAATGAACGAAAGGGGAGAAAATCCTTGCCTGTGGTACGTTAGACTCAAAGAAGATGAAATCTCCGAGGGAGAGAAGCGGAGACGACGAGGGGAGTTAGGCAACACTCAATGGTATTTTGACACACGGAGGAACAAGAGTGTTACGAACGGGCGCTCCAGACGTCTTTTAAGACGTCTGGGAGGTGGCCCAGACGTCTGGAATCACTTACAGACGCCTGACCCGACGTCTGGGATCATTTCCAGACGTCTGGAAATCGGTTATTTTCGCACGCTACTGTTCGTTTGCTCGCCTGAGCGCTCAGACCTGCGTTTTCTCTCTCTCTCCCTCTTTTTCCCTCTCTCCTGTGGCCGCAGACGCCTCTGCCGCGTTCTCTCTCTCCTCCTCGTGCGGCCTTAAAAGGGCCACGCCTCTCCCTCACTCCCGTCACCTCCGCCTCCTTCCTCTTCTCCCGTCACCTCATGCGCGAGAGCGAGCGTGAGGGTGCAGCGGCAGCGACAGCTGCGGCGAGCGTGGGAGGAGGTGCTGCGCGTGGGAGAGGCGCTCTGCCATGAGGGCGAGCTCGCCGGGGCTGCTACGGTCGGCCGGCGGGGGGCGCAGCGGGAGTGAGGTGACGCGGGGGGGGACTGCTGCGGCTCGAGCAGCAGGCGCACGAGGCGCGATGCGGCCGGGCGTCGCGAGCGGAGGGCGAGTCGCGCCCTGGTTCTGGAAAATTTTCCAGAATCAGACGTCTGTGCTTCTAGACAGACGACGGCACGACGTCTGGAAGACTGTCCAGACGTCTGAAAGGTGAGATTTTCCGTCTTCCTTCCCTTCGATTGACTGTACTAAGAGAGAGAGGAAATGGGTACACGCAGGGTTTGAGATTCGCATCCAACGCGAATCAGACGTCTGGCTGCAGTGCCAGACGACTGGAGCGACATCAAGACGTCCTGGGTAACCATCGGACGTCTGGGAACTAGGCCAGACGCCCCCGCAGGCTTCTGGACGTCTGAGAGATCACGCAGAGCAAGGTAAACCCTGTTTCACTTTTTAAGACGTCTGGAATAAGTTCCAGACGTCTGATTTTGCACTGTTTCGTCATTTTCGACCCGTTTAGGGCCCGTTCGAGTTTCGTTTTCCGCGTTTCGAGTTGCGTTCTTTTCGGAATTACATCCTTTACCCGTCTACAGTAGCTGTACACTATTTTGAGACACTCCTTGTGTTTGATCCTTGTGATAGGACCCCGTTCCGTTGCTGTCTCGGGGGTTGCGGAGGCACGCGGGATTCCCGACCACGCCCCCATTACTCCCGTTGTACCTGGTAGAGTGGCTTTAAGTATAATCTGTTAAATTATGAAACCATAAATAGAACCTAGGACATTGCATGAATCCTTGGAATGAGAAATAGATTGAATGGTAGATTCCTAGGGTGTTGCATGAATCCTAGGGCTGGAAAACTAGATTGTATGATAGATCCTAGGATATGACATGAATCCTAGGATGGGAAAACTAGTGGAATGTATGAATACTGCAGTCTTGGAAAATGTGGAAAGGAAATACTAGCTGCTTGTGAATTGAATTAACAGCTGCCTGTTTTGAATAAATAAACGTGATTGAGAATATGGATTGTAAGAACGTGAAACTGGAAAGTGAAACCTGGATGTTCTGAGTTAAAAGAGCTGGAACCCTACGGGGAATTAGGAGTAGAACTCCTGGAAAGTGAATGGAATAGAATTGGGGAAGTGAGCTGACCCTTGAGTACGGAGTACCAAGGAGAGAGACTGTTCCCCCTGTTTAGTGCAGAGCGGAGCCAGCCGCCCCAGGGACCCGAGGTTAGGACTGGCCACTCTGTACCGACTTGCTGGCCCTCGTGTACGTAGTACCGAGGAAAGCTACTAGTGTAGGGAGGTACTAGCTACCCCACGGGCCCCGGGGTTCTGCTAGCCTCCCACCCCGACTTGTTAGGCCCACTGGGGCAAACCAGGGTAGTCGGGCGAGGGTGTGCGGACTGTGGAGGGGCAAGGCCCCTGTTTGGTTACTGTGGAGGGGTTGGACCCCTGTTACTGAGAGGGCTCTGCCCTGTACTGGTTCCATGCTGTGCTTTGGGCGCACCCGTTAACGGAAACGACTGACCGTGTGCCAGTACGGGTTAGCTACCCGTGCGTTTACCGCGCGTGCCGTAGTCACCGTTACGTCTGTCAGTGACCTTGGGGTGGTTGACTGAGAGTAGGATCACCACGGGGGACTCTCCCGGCCAGGAGAGCACCACGTGCTACTTCTACTGTTCGGAAAAGACTGCAATCAAGATCGTTCCCACGAGGAACATTCGAGATCAAGTGAAGGATCTGAGAAATAGATAAATTGTGAAACAATAGAAAGACGTAAATAAAGGAAGAAAGAAAATTAAACAACTACTGTACAGTTTACTGTTGTAGCAGCGCCCACCTTCCTCCGATACTTCTGTGCACGAGGCACCGTTTCCTGGTGGTGGACCAGCATCCCCATTGCAGCGCCACTCCAAGCTCTTCGGGCAGTTCCGGAAGTTGAAGCCCCCCTCCTTCAAGGGGGATGAGGACCCGACCGAGGCAGAGGACTGGCTTGAGCAGCTGGAGAAGATCTTCAACACCCTTCGCCCCCCAGTGGAGTGCCGTGTGGCCTTTGCCACGTACCAGCTGGAGAGTGCGGCACACAGGTGGTGGAGGGCGGTCCGGGGACAGGAGAGGGACGAGCCGACCTGGGATCGGTTCGTCGCCCTCTTCTGCGAGCAGTACTTTCCCCAGACGTGGCAGGACCAGAGGAGGCGGGAGTTCCACACTCTCCGCCAAGGGACGATGACTGTGAGCGCGTACCGCACGCGTTTCTTGGAGCTATCCCGCTTTGCAGCGACAGCAGTAGCCACAGAGGAGGAGCACCTTTGGAGGTTCATCGAGGGGCTCCGGCTGCGATTCGGGGGTATGTCAAACCCCTGAAGCTGCCTACGTTTTCGAGGGTGGTGGAGGCAGCCATGACTTACGAGGAGACCAACCCGTCCGCGCGAGACACTGATGGCGGGCGGAAGAGGCACTTTCAGCCAGACTTTTCACAGGGCCGACGAGAGAGGAGACACGTGGCGTCCACAGGAGAGCCGTCACGTTTTACAAGTCCATCAGTGGCCTTTGGGGGCCCTCGACAGGGGCCATTCGCCAGCACCGGACCCCCGCCCAGCGGACAGAAGGGACCCACTGAGGGCGGGAGTCGGGTTCCCCTCTGTTACCTGTGTGGCCAGCCGGGCCACATCAAGAGGGACTGCTCGTCTAGGGTAGGAGGTCAGCAGATACTTCCCGCGTAGAGCACTGGAGGGCGCGCAGGAGGCCGCGGTTCCCAGGCGCGAGGAGGAGGACAGCAGTCGCGAGGAGGGTACCGACCAGCACCTACCCGTCCAACGCAGAGTGTGGCTGCTTCGTCCGCATCTAGAGCTGAGGGGCGTATCAACACCCTGACACACAGGGACGCCAGAGCTTCGGGATCGGTGGTGGCAGGTATGGTTTCAGTTTCCGGCAGACTCCTTTACACACTTTTCGATTCCGGCGCTACGCACTCGTTTGTCATAGCTAGTTTCGCAGTTAGTTTGGACCAGGATTATACACTGTTAGAGAATCCGTTCGTAATCAGAGGTCCGAGTGGTCAGCTGTTTGTAGCTGAGGAGGTGTACATGGATTGCGAGGTCAGCGTCAGGGGACATAGCCTGCCAGCTGACCTGATTATGTTACAGATGGAGGACTTTGGAGTGATTCTGGGGATGGATTGGTTGTCCGCTTACCACGCCTTGGTGGACTGTTTTGAGAGGAAGATCGTCTTCTCCATTCCGGAGTTGCCTTATTTCGAGTTTCACGGACATCCAGTGGATGGAGGTTTCAGGTGCATTTCGACACTTCGGGCGGCGAGACTTTTGAGCCAGGGGTGTGAGGGCTTCCTAGCTTGTGTGGTGGTAGAGCCCAACCCTGTGGCAGACTTCCAGAGTATACCGGTGGTCAGAGAGTACCCTAACGTGTTTCCAGACGAGTTACCAGGACTACCGCTCGAGCGTAAGATAGAGTTTGAGATCTCACTAGTACCAGGGACCAGCCCCATCTCCACCGCGCCATACAGGATGGCACCGCTTGAGCTGCGAGAGCTCAAGTCCCAGTTGCAGGACCTTTTGGAGAAAGGTTTCGTGAGGCCCAGTGCGTCTCCCTGGGGAGCCCCGGTACTGTTTGTGAAGAAGAAGGATGGTACCTGATGAGAGCCTCATCATGAGCCATAACTAGCTCATTTTGACCCAATAAAGAAGATAAAAGCTCCTACATAACATAGAAGAAGGCTTAATTGAAAGAGCAAGTGCTCTGAGAAGAAAACATGAAATAAAGGTTAAAACTGTAATTTTACCATTGCAGTACATAAACGGGATTTCTCAGAAGCAAAACATAGTTCAAATGGTTTAAATAAGATAAAAAGAGGGTTGAGTCAATCAGAAATGGGTTTATGTGCAATCTAAGAATTAAATGACACTTGGTAACTCTAAAACAGACCCGCTTAAATTAACAAGGTTCCAGTCAGGATAAAAATCGAGTAAACCCTCTAAAAATCATCGAAAAACATCCTCTAAGGTTTAGAACACTTAATTTGGCCTTTGGAACCTAGTCTGACCTAGATTAGGGTCCTAGCTCCTCAATTAACCAAATTTGGGTTTTTATGCAAAATGTCCAATCAAACGAGGTCAAACATGAAATCCAACTTCGCCATTGGATTCCTTAGGCCCAAATTAGGTTTATACCAAAATTTGGACCTAAGGGGAGGTCATCTTGACCTACTTTGCAATTTAGTACACCCAAATCACAACTAGGTCCCTATCTTTTGAATATCCTTGCAAAGAGCCCCCCAAATTCTTCGCCCCCTTTGCAATTCGGTCCTGCCGCCATTGTTAGGGCAGAACCGAGCTCCGGCGAGGTTCAGAGAGGGATCGCTCTCTAATCCCTCAGAGATTCCCTCCCAGAAATGGAAGGGGGATTCTCTGAGGAATTCCCTTCCTTCTAAAGCCAGTTACAATCGCTGGTGTGAACCCAATCTCTCGTGCGAATGCACGAGAGATTTGGGTATCCACCTTCCTTCCAAATCCGGCGAGCCGGCAGACCTAATTGCGCGCTCTCCACGCGCTGATAGGAGCGGCCAGCACCTATAAAACACCCCCCAGACCCTGCCGCAAGACCGAAGCTTGATTTTGACGGAGATCCCCTCCAAATTCCCTCTCTCCCATCTTCGGCCAAACGACCCGCAAGCTCCGGCGACCTCCTCCCCTCCGTCTCGTCGCTCTACTGCCATACCAGCAGCAGAGTCCTCTCCGCCTCTTCCTCCCGCGTCGCGCTGTACCCCGCGCACGTGCTCCTGACCTCATCTTCATCGCTGCTTCCTCCCTCAGGGTCTTTCTTCCCTGACGACGGCAGTTACGAGCCGTCCTCTCCACCGCCTCCCTTCCTTCCAGACAACCCCAGATACATTCTCCATCCTCTCCTCTCTCTTTGCCCCCTACTATTTTACTTAATTACCCCTCGACAGTACCTAACCACCTCCATCGTTCTCGCCTCCGACCGCCCTCCGACGAGCTGCCCACACCACTCCGCCCCTCCACACGGCTCGCCAACCCCCTCGTGAGCTTCGCCTCACCACCAGGAACCCATTCCACCCCATCACTACCACTCCAGACCTCCACAAGCACCCCCCGACCAACCCACCATCTCCGGCCACAGGTTGACCTAGGCACGCACGCCTAGGCCGACCTGCAACCTGCAGCATCGTCCACCGCCTTCGCCGTGCTACGGCGAAGGTTTCCAGCTATTCTGATTGGGCCAAGAGGCCATTCTGTTGGATGTCAGGTGTACGCTCCGGCTGCCATTAACAGCCGAAGCAGCAGGGAGCTTGGAGCAGCTTCGGGCATCAAGCTTCCATGGTTGCAGGTGCAGCAGACTCTCGCGAAGGTCGTGAAGCGAACGAGGCCAGCCAGTCGCACAGAGGAGCCATCAGCTTGGGCAATTGAGTGACGAAAGCTCTGCGGGCGCGCGTGAAGGCAAGACCGACCAGATAGTCCCACATCGTGGGATTGCAAAACTCAGGTATCATATAAATTGTTTTTGTGTTTTCTTCTTACTGCCTCCGTAAGCACAGGGGTGAGGTCCCTCACTGCCCCCACACGCCTCGTCCGCGGCTTGATCTCGCGGATCTGGAAGATCCGACCCGACCTAAACCTACGCACTCCTAGCGCATCACCACTTGCCGGTGTGCCTGGTCCCGAGTACGATCCGACCTGAATATCCCTGTGGCTCTGGGAGAGAGTCCCTGAGTGAACTGTTGAGAGAGAGAGATGCGCGGGTAGAGGGAAATGGGTAGGTTTTGCTCCTGTGCGGGCAGACTGAGCGTGGAGAGACTTAGCCGCAAGGAGAAGAGAAGAAGCAGAAGAAGAAACTGAGCAAAGAAGTGACCGAGGCAGCAAACACTTAGCAATTGAAGAACAGGAAGAGATGAAAGAAGAGGCTGTGTAGCAGTGAAAGGAGAAGTCTTCGCCGAGAAGAAAAAGAAGAAGAAAGAAGAAAGGCAAGGCAGGAGAAGAAGGAAGATACAGAAGCAGAAAGGAGAAGAAGAGAGAAAGAGAGATCACGTTTAAGACGTCTGATACAGAAATCAGACGTCCAATTCTACTTTTTTTCACAAATCCTTTTTAAAATTCTCTCTTTGAATCAATTATATTTGCATTTAACAGTTGTATTCTTTGGTTTTACAAAGTACTGAGATTGCTCCCTGTGTTCGACCTCAGATACTCTAGTTGTTCGAGTAATAAAATTCTTTATATTTGTTTAAACGTTTTGTCGGTTATACTACAACGTAATACGCTTTAAATCCGCACAAAATCGTTGAGAACAGTACCCTATGCCTTTGGGCGGACTACCGACAGCTGAATAGGGTCACCATCAAGAACAGATATCCGTTGCCGAGGATCGACGACTTGTTTGACCAGTTGCGGGGTGCCACGGTGTTTTCCAAGATCGACTTGAGGTCTGGATACCACCAGTTGAGGATCAGGGAGACCGACGTCTCCAAGACAGCTTTCCGCACCCGGTACGGACACTACGAGTTTTTGGTCATGCCGTTTGGGCTGACCAATGCCCCCGCTGCTTTCATGGATCTGTTGAACCGGGTGTTTAGACCGTACTTGGACCAGTTCGTGGTGGTTTTCATAAATGATGTACTCGTATATTCTAGAGATCGGACGCAGCACGGACAGCATTTGCGGATGGTTCTGGACACTCTGAGACGACGCAGGCTGTACGCCAAGTACAGCAAGTGCGAGTTCTGGTTGAGGGAGGTGACCTTCTTAGGTCATGTGATCTCTGGAGACGGCTTGGCGGTGGACTCAGCCAAGGTCGAGGCAGTACTCAGGTGGGAGAGACCGCGTTCAGTCACTAAGATTCGCAGTTTCCTGGGACTGGCAGGCTACTACAGACGATTCATCAGAGGATTTTCACAGATTGCGCGTCCTATGACACAGTTGACCCGGAAGGACGTGCCCTTCGCTTGGACAGACGCCTGTGAGGCGTGTTTTCTGGAGCTGAAGGAGAGGTTGACCTCGGCTCCCGTGCTCACCATCCCTGACAGTAGTGGCAGGTTCATTGTGTACACGGACGCCTCTTTGCAGGGGTTAGGAGGTGTGCTCATGCAGAGGGGTCACGTTGTCGCTTACGCTTCGCGGCAACTAAAGCCCCATGAGCATACCTACCCTACCTACGACCTAGAGTTGGCAGCTGTTGTCTTTACGCTGAAGACTTGGAGGCACTACTTGTACGGTGAGACCTTCGAAATTTTCACAAATCACAAGAGCCTCAGATACCTTTTTGATCAAAAGGAGCTCAACATGAGACAGAGACGTTGGTTGGAGCTCCTGAAGGACTACGACTGCAGCATCTCCTACCACCCGAGAAAGGCCAATGTGGTGGCTGACGCCTTGAGCGGTAAGGCGCCCGCTCACTTGGCCAGTTTACAGTTACAGAGTTGGAGCCTTTTGGAGGAGGTGGGCAGTTGGCGACCCCTGGAGTTGCGAGGGTACTGTGGGGCAGTGACGGTGACACGGCAGATTAGGCCAGAGCAGATAGACCGCATCATCACAGGACAGATGGTCGATCTGTACTTGCAGTCCTTGTGCGACAGAGTACTGTCGGGAGACCTGGGGGACTTCTCTTTCACAGACCAGGTGCTGCGCTTGAGGGGACGGTTGTGTGTTCCCAGAGACGGGGAGCTGTTGAGAGAGCTCCTGACTGAGGCACACGGTTCCAGATTCACCATACATCCCAGAAACACGAAAATGTACCACGACTTGAGACGCGAGTTTTGGTGGAGAGGGATGAAGCGGGATGTGGGTGAATTCGTGCAGCAGTGCTTAGTGTGCCAGCAGGTGAAAGCCGAGCATCAGAGGCCTGCAGGGCTACTACAGCCGCTTCCAATGCCAGAGTGGAAGTGGGAGAGCATCACCATGGACTTGGTGGTGGGCTTACCTGTCACCCAGCGAGGACACGACGCAGTCTGGGTAATAGTGGATAGACTGACGAAGACGGCGCGATTCTTGCCGATCCGAGTCACTTTGGGACCAGCACAATTGGCAGAGAGGTATATCCGTGATGTGGTACGACTACACGAAGTTCCGCGGGAGATCGTATCTGACCAGGATACCCGCTTTACGTCCCAGTTTTGGGCTGAGTTTCAGCAGGCCTTGGGGACGCGGTTGAGGTTTAGTACAGCTTACCACCCCCAGACGGACGGACAGTCTGAGCGCACGATACAGACACTTGAGGACCTTTTGCGTGCCTGTGTACTGGACTGGAGGGGCTCTTGGGAGGAGCACTTGCCCCTGGCGGAGTTTGCATACAACAATAGTTATCACTCGAGTATCGGCATGGCTCCCTACGAGGCTCTGTACCTATGGAGGTGTACGGCACCCTTGAGTTGGGTTGAGGTGGGGACCAAGTGGGAGGTTGGCCCTAGGTTGATCCGGCAGAGTCAGGAGGTAGTCGAGCAGATCCACAGGCGACTCCGCACTGTCAGGAGCCGACAGAAGAGCTACGCGGATCGGAGACGCAAAGAGGTGCAGTTTGAGGTTGGGGACCACGTCTTCCTTCGTGTTTCGCCTATGAAGGGCCTGCAGCGGTTTGGGGTGAGGGGGAAGCTCGCACCGAGGTTTGTGGGGCCCTTTGAGGTCTTGGAGCGGGTTGGACCCATTGCTTACAGGCTTGCCCTCCCCCCGCAGCTTTCTGGTGTGCACGGCGTGTTCCACGTGTCCAACCTCAGGAAGTACGTAGCCGATCCCAGTCACGTACTGAGTCACGAGAGCGTCGAGGTGGGCGACGACCTGACCTACCCCGAGCGGCCAGTGCAGATTCTAGACCGTGCCGTCCGCAATTTGAGACGAAAGCAAGTACCCCTGGCAAAGGTTTTGTGGAGGAGCCAGCGGTACGAGGAGGCTACCTGGGAGCCTGAGGTGGCAATGCGGGAGCGGTACCCGGAACTCTTCGCGGGTACGTCTTTTCGGACCGGCTTCGATCCTCTTTGAGTTTGTTATGGTTTTTATGACGTTTTCCTGCACCCTAGTTAGCGCAAGTTTCGGGGACGAAACTTCCTTTGAGTTTGTTATATTGTTACGAACAGGTGCTCCATACGTCTTTTAAGATGTCTGGGAGGTGGCCCAGATGTCGTACCAGACGTCTGGAATCACTTACAGACGTCTGACCAGACGTTTGGGATCATTTCCAGACGTCTGACCAGACGTCTGGGATCATTTCTAGACGTCTGGAAATCGATTATTTTGGCACGCTACTGTTCGTCTGCGCGCCTGAGCGTGCAGACCTACGTTTTCTCTCTCTCTCTCCCTCTTTTTCCCTCTCTCCTGCGACCGCAGACGCCTCTGCCGCGTTCTCTCTCTCCTCCTCGCGCGACCTTAAAAGGGCCACGCCTCTCCCTCACTCTCGTCACCTCTGCCTCCTTCCTCTTCTCCTTCAGCCAGTGCGCGAGAGTGAGCGCGAGGGTGCAGCAGCAGCGACAGCCGCGGCGAGCGTGGGAGGAGGTGCTGTGCGTGGAAGAGGCGCTCGGCCGTGAGGGCGAGCTCGCCGGGGCTGCTAGGGCCGGCCGGTGGGGGGCGCAGCGGGCGCGAGGCGACGCGGGGGGGGACTGCTGCGGTTCGAGCAGCAAGCGCACGAGGCGCGACGCGGCCGGGCGTCGCGAGCGGAGGGCGAGTCGCACCCTGGTTCTAGAAAATTTTCCAGAATCAGACATCTGTGCTTCTAGACAGACGACGGGCACGACGTCTGGAAGACTGTCCAGACGTCTGAAAGGTGAGATTTTCCGTCTTCCTTCCCTTCGATTAATCGTACTAAGAGAGAGAGGAAATGGGTACGCGCAGGGTTTGAGATTCGCATCCAACGCGAATCAGACATCTGGCTGCAGTGCCAGACGACTAGAGCGACATTAAGACGTCCTGGGTAACCATCGGACGTTTGGGAACTAGGCCAGATGCCCCCGCAGGCTTCTGGACGTCTGAGAGACCACACAGAGCAAGGTAAACCCTGTTTCACTTTTTAAGACGTCTGGAATAAGTTCCAGACGTCTGATTTTGCACTGTTTCAACGTTTTCGGCCCGTTTAGGGCCCGTTCGGGTTCCGTTTTCCGCGTTTCGAGTTGCGTTCTTTTCGGAATTACATCCTTTACCCGTCTACAGTAACTGTACACTATTTTGAGACACTCCTTGTGTTTGATCCTTGTGATAGGACCCCGTTCCGTTGCAGTCTCGGGGGTCGCGGAGGCACGCGGGATTCCCGACCACGCCTCCATTACTCCCGTTGTACTTGGTAGAGTGGCTTTAAGTATAATCTGTTAAATTATGAAACCATAAATAGAACCTAGGACATTGCATGAATCCTAGGAATGAGAAATAGATTGAATGGTAGATTCCTAGGGTGTTGCATGAATCCTAAGGCTGGAAAACTTGATTGTATGATAGATCCTAGGATATGGCATGAATCCTAGGACGGAAAAACTAGTGGAATGTATGAATACTGCAGTCTTGGAAAATGTGGAAAGGAAATACTAGCTGCCTGTGAATTGAATTAACAGCTGCCTGTTATGAATAAATAAACGTGATTGAGAATATGGATTGTAATAACGTGAAACTGGAAAGTGAAACCTGGATGTTCTGAGTTAAAAGAGCTGGAACCCTACGTGGAATTAGGAGTAGAACTCCTAGAAAGTGAATGGAATAGAATTGGGGAAGTGAGCTGGCTCTTGAGTACGGAGTATCAAGGAGAGCGACTGTCCCCCCAGTTTAGTGCAGAGCGGAGCCAGCCGCCCCAGGGACCCGGGGTTAGGACTGGCCACTCGATACCGACTTGCTGGCCCTCGTGTATGTAGTACCGAGGAGAGCTACTAGTGTAGGGAGGTACTAGCTACCCCACAGGCCCCGGGGTTCTGCTAGCCTCCCACACCGACTTGTTAGGCCCACTGGGGCAAACCAGGGTAGTCAGGCGAGGGTGCGCGGACTGTGAAGGGGCAAGGCCCCTGTTTGGTTACTGTGGAGGGGTTGGACCCCTGTTATTGAGAGGGCTCTGCCTGTACTGGTTCCATGCTGTGCTTTGGGCGCACCCGTTAACGGAAACGACTGACCGCGTGCCAGTGCGGGTTAGCTACCCGTGCGTTTACCGCGCGTGCCGTAGTCACCGTTACGTCTGTCAGTGACCTTGGGGTGGTTGACTGAGAGTAGGATCACCACGGGGGACTCTCTCGACCAAGAGAGCACCACGTGCTACTTCTACTGTTCGGAAAAGACTGCAATTAAGATCGTTCCCACGAGGAACATTCGAGATCAAGTGAAGGATCTGAGAAATAGATAAATTGTGAAACAATAGAAAGACGTAAATAAAGGAAGAAAGAAAATTAAACAGCTACTGTACACTTTACTATTTCTTTAGTTTAGCTGCCACTCTACTCAGCGTTTTGCTGACGTGTTACACTCGTTACCTTTCAGGACCAGGTGTTGAGCAGCCAGGGTCAGCGGCTGTAGAGGACGCTGGGCCGAGTAGGGTCCAGTAGAGTTACCACTGTTCTCTTGTACCTCTTTTTGTTCCGTTATAGTGAGTAATTCTTGTTTCCACTGTACTTTTCTTTACCTGCAGTTCATATTATGTTATGAATGTTGTTCTACTGTTGTGGTGGTATATACTATAGTGGTTTCTTTCCTTACTGCTGTATTTCCTTACTGTTAGTTATGTTTATGCTGAATGTGGTTTATTTTACTGCTCTTTTGGTTACTTCCTCGTTGGACGACTAGGTCTTGGGATTAGTCGAGTCGGTCCGGTTCTCGTGTCTTGTAGGGACTTGGGAATCGAGTCGCTACAAAGAGGAAGAAGGAACCACCACCTATTGTATGTGGCAGACGGCGAAGAGGTCAAATGGAGGGAGTCATCGGAGTTGGTGGAGACGATGGTCAGGGAGAAGAGACAAAGGGGATTCCGACCTCCAAACCAAGCTAGGGGAATCGGCCATGCACCCTGGGTCCTTTTATAGGGCTTAGAAGGGCATTCCAAGCTTAGAAGCTCGTAAGTTTTGCGAAGTAGGAAACCCTAGGTTTAAATTGATTCGTATTAGGATTTGGGTGTAAATCAGAGCTCAATGCATGGCTTAGATTGAAGGGGATTCTCTCAGGAGTTCTCCTTCCAATTTTGGAAGGGATTGGGTGAGAAATTAGGGAGAAATCCTTAATTGAAACTTGTCGGCGAAGAAGGTTCCTTCTAAATAATGGCAGAGGGACCTATTTGCAAAGATGGTGACAAAGCTAGGGGGTTATTTGCAAAGTTAGGGGCATGTGTGTGAGAGAAAAGAATTAGAATGGACTGAAATACAAACTAGGTCAAGACGAACTCTGATTGAGCCAAAATTTTGGTACAAACCTAATTTAGACCCAATCTTCGACTCAATCTTCTATTTCCTCCAAAATTAACTTCCCAGCTCCTATCATCCTCATTCAGCATATCAAATTCCAGGACCTCTTGTATATTCATCACCCCATCTGAAATCTCCAAGTCTAAATGATTTGGCAGAATCAAAATTGACTTGGGTCTAATTATCTCAGAATTAGAATCATCAATAAGCTCAACAGGGTGTAACTGATAATCAGGGCATTGAATTGATTCCTCTAGAAAATGCGATTCTGGATCCGTAATGTGTGCCCTAATAAGATCAGTTTCCTCAGTTATTGGGCTATCAAATGACCTATCAGATTCCTCAGGCCCAATCGTCTCACAGAAATCGTGTTCAGAAAACTTGCGTGAGACTTTGCAACTTGAATCTTCACCATCAGGATCCCTATCAATGTATGTCCCAAAATCATTTGTCACTTTCTGTTCCAAGGAGACATATGTTTCCTCGTAACCCAGCTTAGGGATCTCAGGTGAAGAAATCAGATCATCCTTAATTGGTTGTTTTAATTCAATCTGGTCAGCCTCGTAACATGTGTCCCCCCAACAGGTGCCTGAGCAGGTTCTGTCATTGGCTTTCCTGAAGAGGGTTCATCCTGGGAATTATTCCAAGATTAAATCAAAGCAACCACGAATCTCATCCTCAATTTCGCTAATTTCCCAAGTAGAAACTCACCCGGGTTCTTATCCTTAACATCCTGGAGCCAATCCAACAAAGACTTGCTTAAATCATCAATCATTTCAATCAAGGGCTCCAATCTCTCAATGCAAGGTATTAGCTGAACTTCTAAAGATTGAATGATATTCCTCAAGTTAGCGAGAACCTTATCTTGAACCTGGTTAACCTGAACCAAATGAGTTGGTTCAGGGTTGGGCGGGTTTGGGCTTAATGCAGGGGAATTAACGAATTGAGATTCGTTATACCCTTCCTGATAATAGGTCATTTCAGATTGTTGAAAAGATGGTGATGACCTAAAGGCAGTGAAATCAGAGGATGGGTAAGGATCGGTGTATCCTTCTTGATTGTAGATCGTATTAGGTTGTGCATGAAAGGAAGACGATCTATAATCGATGTAGCTATGAGAAGGATAGAAATCATAATCAAAGTGTTCAGGGTTAGACCCTAAACACGGGGGTCCGGAATTGTATCCCCAATCCGAATTATCCCAACTGACTGATGGTTGATTACAATATGAGTCAGGATAATCGTCATGTTGAGGATAATTCACAATAGCAGGGAAAGAGCGGGAATGCGTGAAATATGTGGAAGGATTCATGAGACACGGGAGGAAGAAAGGTACCCTACAATACAAACAATCAAACCTGTCCTTAAATGGGTTAGCCTACAGACTCCCAAAACCCGTCTTGAGATAAAGGAACAATTTGATCTACTTCTGTCTGTTCAATCCAACCAGTTAGGAGGGACTGGGGAGAAGGTTCTTCCTTCGGCTTGTGCCTCCGGTTCCTAGTGTACCCCCCAGCCGCGATCGTTTGACTCTGCTCCCCTAGCTAGACATCAGATTGAACAGTAGAAATAGACTAATCGAAAATAATCTCGTTCTGAGTTCTGAAGAACGAGTTCAATCCCTAAGGCCAACGTCTACTCTGTTTTATTTAGGGCTAGGTTTGAATGTGCTTTGGAATGTGATGGGCCCTTTAAATGGGTTGTGCCCTTAATGATTGATTGATTTGTGTGTGCGTGCACAACCAGTGGTTTTCAAGCAAGATTGTTTTTGATGTGGTGAATTTTAATGTTCAAATCTTGCTTAGTAGCTTTTAGGATTCAACTTTAGGTATTTTCAAACAAGTTTCATTGGCACACCAAGTTTTACAAGCACGGGTGAAAATCTTTTCCTTTGAAGCTTAAAAAGAATGTCGAGTGCCTGGTAAATCCCTAAGAGTTGAACCTAATTGGCAGCTACTTGATGAGTTTATTTTATTTGAAGTGGTGCGGCCCAAACAACTCAAACAACTGGCCACAAATGCACCACTAAGTTAGTCACACAAAGATGGTTAACCTAGAATGATTTCTACTCTTTTATGTGTTGCTTTATGTGTACCGGTTCCACAGATCAGAACCCGGTTGAGTAGAAACAAATCAATTAGGTTAAGTGCCTTTGAATGTGGGTGTATGTTGTGTGTTTGTTGAAAATTACCCCACAAAATTATCTCTTTTTTTTTCTTTTTCTTTTCTTTTTTTTTTATGAATGAGGGTGGAATGAATGTGAGTGAAAATCCAAACAACCAAACTACTCCTAGGATTTATGCAAACACCTAGGTTAATTGGGATTTGGATTTAATGTGGCGAATGAAATCTATGGAGGGGGAAAGAATGGGGGATAACTTACAAAACCTTCCACAACACTTTACTCCAATCTACCGCTTTTGCTCGTCTCAAAAGAGCACCTGCAATTACAATAAGAAAGGAGAAAAGTGAGGTAAATGATTTGTAAGTTACAAAACGCGAAGAGAAATCAAAGAGCGTCGCCTTTCCGGCAACAGCGCCAAAATGTTGAACGTTTACGAACGCTACGGTAACGTGTCCGATTTTGGAAAACCTGTCGTTGTAGTTCGAAAGCGAAGAATTCGTGTTCAACAAATAAAATTTATACAGAAATGAAAATTCCGAGTCGAACACAGGGAGGCGGACATTTGATTTAAAAACTATGCGTTTTATTTGTCACAAAATAATTCAATTTAAAACTATCTAATTATTTACAATAAATAGAAGAGAGAGAGAGAGAGAGAGTAAGAGAGAAAGAGAATATTACACAGAGAAATCAAAATGAGATGTAGAATAAATAAGGAATTTTTCATTAAGGAGATTATTCATTTCACTCTTACAACTACAAAGCATAAAATAATTACTCTAGAAAGCGATAAATTTACTCTAGAAAGCATTAAAAGAATGGAGGGAGAAATGTCCTCCTCGACAATTGCTTGGAGGACGAACAAAACTACACTAGAAAGCAGTAAATCTATACTAGAAAGCAGTAAAAGGAATAGGGAGAGAGAAATCCTCCTCGACGGTTGCTTGGAGGACGAGCCAAATGGGACGACGCCTGGACGAAGGGGAACGAAGCAGGACGAAGGAGGACGAAGCAGAAGAATGGGAACGAAGCAGCACGCCGTCGTCGTCGCGGGATCCGCTTCCGAAGGGGAATGAAAATTGGACTTTATCTCGCGAGAAGCATCTCGGGTGTGGGACAAGCTTCTCTTGAGCTTTGGAGGGGTAGAGAGGAGAAGGAAGGGATGAAAATTTCGTATGGAGGGGGTCTCCTTTTATAGTTGCAAGGAGTGGGGGCAAAATGGACATTACAACTTCAAAATAATAAATAAGGGGTCTTTAGTGACGGATAAATCCGTCACTAAAGCCCCAACGTGGGCGTAGCTTCCGCGCCCACGCGCGCCTCCTCGGCTACCCGCTTCATCAACGTACACGCACGTCCAGCGATCCTCAACCGTCCGATAGCGAGATTAGACGGCTTACGTCGCGCCTTCACCCGCTGCATTGCGCGCCCGCCCGCGTGCGATTGCACATTACACACGGGCGTGTGTGAGCGCGTCATCTTGACTGAGTGCGTGCGGCCGTTGGATCGCGATCGTGCGGTCGATCGGAGGCGCGCCACCTCTCCAATTTCAGCGTGGCGAGGCTCGAACGCACGTCCCCGCTTCGCGTTAGAGCGCTCGACCAACGTGCTGGGGTCGCGTTTATGTTGAGCGCTTGACTTCAGCGCGGACGCGTCGCAGCTGTTGGATCTTGATCCAACGGTGGGGAAAGGCGGATGCAGAGACTGCCGAGATTGCATGCGACCGTTTGGGCGGCCGAGATGGCGCCATGTGGCACCATCTTGGCCGTCCATCTTCTGAAAGTTGTAGATGGTGCCACGGATGTCGGATTGACTCGATTTCTGCGTCTTTGGGTTGCGATCGTCGATCCGAATTCATTCGTGTGGTCGGATTTTTCATCTGAAGTGCGGATCTTTACCATCCTGACCCTTGATCTTCTAGGGTTCCCCGGTCACTATCTGATGCTACGGATGTCTGATTAGGGGATCTTAGAGTCGTTGAACTCCAATCGTCGCCCTGATCACATCCATACGGTTGGATCTTTGATCCGAGGCCCCGATAAAATGTTTGCCCTGTCCAAGCACATAAAAGGAGACAATTAACCTCCATTTTATTCAAACTACTCTAAATGCAAGATGATGCATGTTATGCAATATTTATATCATGAAATGCAATCCTATGCTTAAGAACATACATAAATAGACATTTTAAGTAGTGTAAATGTATTTACATCATACGCCAAAATGTTGAACGTTTACGAACGCTACGCTAACGTGTCCAATTTTGGAAAACCTGTCGTTGTAGTTCGAAAGCAAAGAATTCGTGTTCAACAAATAAAATTTATACCGAAATGAAAATTCCAGGTCGAACACAGGGAGGCGGACGTTTGATTTAAAAACTACGCATTTCTTTTTATTTGTCACAAAATAATTCAATTTAAAACTATCTAATTATTTACAATAAATAGAACAGAGAGAGAGTAAGAGAGAAAGAGAATATTACACAGAGAAATCAAAATGAGATGTAGAATAAACAAGGAATTTTTCATTAAGGAGATTGTTCATTTCACTCTTACAACTACAAAGCATAAAATAATTACTCTAGAAAGCGATAAATTTACTCTAGAAAGCATTAAAAGAATGGAGGGAGAAATGTCCTCCTCGACGATTGCTTGGAGGACGAACAAAACTACACTAGAAAGCAGTAAATCTATACTAGAAAGCAGTAAAAAGAATAGGGAGAGAGAAATCCTCCTCGACGGTTGCTTGGAGGACGAGCCGAATGGGACGACGCCTGGACGAAGGGGAACGAAGCAGGACGAAGGAGGACGAAGCAGAAGAATGGGAACGAAGCAGCACGCCGTCGTCGTCACGGGATCCACTTCCGAAGGGGAATGAAAATTGGACTTTATCTCGCGAGAAGCATCCCGGGTGTGAGACAAGCTTCTCTTGAGCTTTGGAGGGGTAGAGAGGAGAAGGAAGGGATGAAAATTTTGTATGGAGGGGGTCTCCGTTTATAGTTGCAAGGAGTGGGGGCAAAATGGACATTACAACTTCAAAATAATAAATGAGGGGTCTTTAGTGACGGATAAATCCGTCACTAAAGCCCCAATGTGGGCGTAGCTTCCGCGCCCACGCGCGCCTCCTCGGCTTCCCGCTTCATCAACGTACACGCACATCCAGCGATCCTCAGCCGTCAGATCGCAAGATCGGACGACTTAAGTTGCGCCTTCACCCGCTGCATTGCGCACCCGCCCGCGTCCGATTGCGCGCTACGCGCGGGCGTGTGTGAGCGCGTCATCTTGATTGAGCGCGTGCGGCCGTTGGATCGCGATCGTGCTGTCGATCGGAGGCGCGCCACCGCTCCAATTTCAGCGTGGCGAGGCTCGAACGCGTGTCCCCGCTTCGCGTTAGAGCGCTCGACCAACGCGTTGGGGTCGCGTTTATGTCGAGCGGCTGACTTCAGCGCGGGCGCGTCGCAGCGATTGGATCTTGATCCAACGGCGAGGAAAGGCGGATGCGGAGACTGCCGAGATTGCATGCGACCGTTTGGGCGACCGAGATGGCACCACGTGGCGCTATCTTGGCCGTCCATCTTCTGAAAGTTGTAGATGGTGCCACGGATGTCGGATTGACTCGATTTTTGCGTCTTTGGGCTGCGATCGTCGATCCGAATTCATTCGTGTGGTCGGATTTGTCATCTGAAGTGCGGATTTTCACCATCCTGACCCTTGATCTTCTAGAGTTCCCCGATCACTATCTGATGCTACGAATGTCTGATTAGGGCGATCTTGGAGTCGTTGAACTCCAATCGTCGCCCTGATCACATCCATACGGTTGGATCTTTGATCCGAGGCCCCGATAAAATGTTTGCCCTGTCCAAGCACATAAAAGGAGATAATTAACCTCCATTTTATTCAAACTACTCTAAATGCAAGATGATGCATGTTATGCAATATTTATATCATGAAATGCAATCCTATGTTTAAGAACATACATAAATAGACATTTTAAGTAGTATAAATGTGTTTACATCAGTCACCAAGGAATGACCTAATTTTTTTATTAACAAGTACTTAGTTTCCACCTCCTGATATGTCCTAGTGACAAAGTAGATGACCTTATGGGTGCTAGCAACCTCCTTTACTAGGGTGGTGCTGACGACTAATATAAGTACAAGGGCTCCCCTGGCATTGGTGCCAATAGGACCAATGGAGTCTGAAGATACTATTTAATTTTATCTTTGGTCGCTTGGCACTCCGTTGTCCAATGGTTAGCCATGAATCCTTTGCCCATTTCCAAGCAATTAGAAAAGGGGATGCATCAGTCGAATGCCTTTAAGAGCAACCTACCCAGAGTAGCGATTCTCCCGACTAGAGATTGGACTACCTTGAGGTTGTTTAGGGGTTGTAGATCCATGGGTGCTTGGATCTTATCTAGCTTAGCCTCAATTCCTAAATGCACTCCAAGTATATGCTATAATATCTCAATTTCGTCATTGTAAACACATAAACGGATGGCTAATTTTAAACCTTAAAACCTAATAATAAATTTCTAGAACAATTTTGTACATTGGTTCTCAAGGGTCAAGATCCATGGGGAGACACAATTGCTTATCAATTTAAGTTCACTAATGATCTACCAAATCAAACATTTTGCAATGGAAACATCAAAACCATGATTATATTTATCAATCCAAGCGAGCGAAAATTAACATCTAGATGTAAAAATGAGGTGATCGTATATTTTATTAAATAGGTGGCACAAAAGAACTACTAAAGATCATGAAATTACACTAAATTGAGCTTGGAAAATTTAAAGAATTAAATAATCTAAAAATCTAAATTAAATATAAAACTATCTCGCAAGAATACTAATGACAATTAAACGATTCATCAATTTTTTAAACAATTAATTGCATTCTACAACTAGAGAATAAAAGAAAATCAAACTGAAGGATGATCCCTCAACACCCAAATTCAACATGGCCGGATGCCAACGATATGTTGATGGTGAGATGGTTGATGAGCAAATAGTAGTAGTGGTGGAGTCACAGTCAACGAGGTGGTGTTGTAAAATCCGACGACGAAACTTGGATGGAGGGCCATGACAACATTACGTAATGAATACTTGACTAAGGAGGTCGAAAACTACACATGAAAATTAAATGCCCCTATGAGGAGGATCTTGGTCCTATTTATAGATGAAGAATGATGTATTAAAAGATATAATAATGGCCTGAAATCAAGGGAATAAATGTGAGATTTTAATTTAAATAAATAAGGATGAATCAACATTCAATGAAGTATTAATCTTATGGGTATGGGTCTGCAAAATTAAAGTCATGTAAGGGTAATTGTATGGTTGAAATGACAACATTGGTGGAGGTGTTATTGCATGTGTGTAGGGAAACATTAAAGGTGTGATAATTGTTGGTGCAAAAGCAACTCGATCGATTAATTTTGATGATAACAAACACACATATTTTGACATTTGCATTTGAGTGATTAAGTTTCAGGATTAATGCAAATGGAGGCAAGCTTGAGAAGCTTTGATGAGGTGTGACTCATCATAATTAAAATGCTCAAGTTAAGCTAAAAATTAGGTTAAACACTACATAATTAACACAAGAAATGAGTTAAGTGTGAGAAATAATAAAAATGGCCTAAAACAACAAATTTGTGTTAAAAATATATAATTAGGTCATAAAATGAGATATTCTATTACTAAGTGTAATTTGATGATCCAATTGCAAATTGAACACATGATTGAGTCCAAAAGTACAAATCAAGAGTTGAATTAACTTCCTAAATATTCAATTAAGCTCTAATAAAAACTTGGTTGCATTTGAACATCACTAAGACCTTACATTTAGAGTTTTACATACAGATCCCTACTACATAACATTTTGCTCACATTTAAGTTTCAAGGACTTCATTACAAGCTGCCAAGGGACTCTTTGTAAACCACAGGGACTGTGCTGGACTCATTCCTTGCCACTTATGGGTTTGTTCCTAAAATTCCTATCGTTTTGCCTGAAGAACCTCTTCACAATTTCTCCAACATACCGACAGTCGGCGGTCTACTGTTCACGCAAGAACACTTTACATCACAATCGTCCATTACATGAGACCTCAATCCTAGGGTCGATCTTAAATCGAACCTTTGTGTGAACTTGTGCGTGAAATCACCACTCACCCTAAATCCCATCTGACAACTATGATTTGGATTAGACTTCACACCCCTGTCATCTCTCCATCTCAACGATGAAACCCTATTAGACTAATCTCACCCTCGCGGTGATTGTAATCACTCTAGCGGCTACTTAAACACCTTCAGAGCTCGTCACGAGTGAATCAACTCCCTCCCCCCACTAAGTTGATCATCGTCTACCTCTCTAGCTGCTCCCTCCTTTCCTTGGTAGTCGGTGATAGAGATCACTTTCTCCCTCCGTTCTTCACCTTTAGCCACTGGTTGCTGACCCATGAGAGTCCCTTTCTTCCGCTGGAGGTTCCTCCCCTTCTGTCCTCTTTAGCCACCGGCTGTAGATCCCAAAGAGTCTCATTCATCCTTTAGATAGATTTACACGCTTTAGTAGCATAGTTTACTGCTTTCTAGAATAATTTAGAGTAGTAATTAGAGTACTATAGAATAGCTAGATGTAGTGTGGATGATGAATTGAATGAATGTGTAGTTTAGATTTGAATTAGAGTAGATTAAAGTGGCCATGCCCTCTCTGATCAGTCTAGATCAGAGAGGTGATTTCACCTTGACCATTTGATCACACAACTCCCCTATCACTGCACATCACAATCGCTTTCTACCCTTAACGATTTACATCATGTTTCATCCCCCCATGAGAGTTGGATTTAGATTTGGAAACTCTCTAGTTTTCATAATTGGATCCACGCTCAAAAGCATTTAAGGGTTACTTCGCTCATTCCATTTGATCATAAATAACCCTTTCAAGATTTCAAATCGATTTTCATTAAGGATTTCATCTGATTTCATCCTGAATTATATTGTCTGGATTTGAAAGGTCAAATGTCCATCTTAAGACCTGAGTTCTAGTTTTTAATTGAGATGCTAAAGCCAAGGAGAATCACCACAATGATTTGAGGCTCTAACACTATTTTGAATCTGATTCTATTGTTGAATTGGCTTATGGATGAGTTTTCATGGCAAATCAGAGTTGAAAGATTTCTCTGCAGCAGTTTTGAATGGTTGATCTAATTTCTTTTAGATTGAAAGGAATGCTATCGAAAATGATAGCAAATCGAGAATTATTCTATTAAAAAATCAACTATAAGAATTTACAAAGAATCACTCCACGCCTGAACAAGAGAGTCACAACACACAATTTTCCCCACACACACTGGCAACCCCTTAAATAACCTCTCATTTCTAACCCTCCACACACTCCAAAGCACGGCTGCCATAGATACTTGTGGTTTCCCATGCGATTGAAAATCCCTCCAAAGGCCATCTGATTTTAAAAAGTTTTATCTCCATCATGAGATTTCTCAAAGTTTGATTTTAAGATTTTCAAAGTGCAATATTTTTCATGATTTCAATGAATGGATTTAGCTAGATCTGAACTCAAAGATGGACAAATTAAAGAGACTGATCTAACATGTTCAGTCCAACATTGATTTTTAAATAATCCCTGATTTCAAATGATTTAGAGATGAAATGGGTTGCTGGGCTTTATTAATCCTTAGATCTA
This sequence comes from Thalassia testudinum, assembly GCA_037157565.1. Lineage (NCBI taxonomy): Eukaryota > Viridiplantae > Streptophyta > Magnoliopsida > Alismatales > Hydrocharitaceae > Thalassia > Thalassia testudinum. The sequence goes on from JAZHRO010000013.1 coordinate 23,658,574, forward strand.
TTCTATCAGATCTGAGGATGATCTTCTTGATAGTCTAATCAGGTCTCAAAATCTAATCTGGGTTGATTTCATTGTAGTAGCCACTGCTGCTAAAGTCTGATAGCAGCTGAAAATCTAGGTCTTCTAATCAGTTGGGGTTGCTGATCTGAATTAGCAGCAGTAGCTGCTAAGAAACTTGGAGGGCTGCCGGGTTTCCATGTGTGGCACTTGCACAGTTGCTGACCTCTATTGTCAGTAAAGGCAGCTAGATGAGCTACTAAATCAGCAGCTCTTGGCTGCTGAGCTACTCAATTGTAGCTACTGTAGACCTGAATCAAAGATCTAAGCTAGGATTTTTGGTTGAACTTAGGGATCTAATGAAGCTAACTTGCTTTGTAATGTTAGGGTTTCATTCTTAAGCATTCATGCACCAGGATTTGATTTTAATTCTTTCTAAAATGTTTGTAATTTCTGTTTTAAACCTCTGGTCAGCTCATTTGAAATAGATTAACTATCCAAATTTGATTGTGATTGAGAATTGAAGTGGAAATGCATGTGTTAATGTTTAGAACTATTGCATGATGATGTATGGACAATTTTGAGTGTTAAAACTCTCCTTCCAGCCATTAAAAGTTGAGTCAAGGCCTTAGGTTCTAAGGTTAAAACCCTTTAAGGCCTAGATATGTGTTAATTTGTAAATTAATAAAATACTTTAAAAATTATAAAAAAATAAAATAAACCTATCTTGAGTAAGATTAGGTATTTCTTTAGGTATGTAGTAAGTTTTGAGGTAATCTGAACCCCTAGCCTGGTAGAACATACCAGCCGACGGTTCAGTATATCTTGAAATTTAATAAAAAAACCTAAGCTCAAAAACACCAAAAAGAACTTCATTTCTCTCATCTCACCCTTCCTCGCTCATCTCCTTTCCCTACTCTATATATAAAATCTATAAAAATCAGAAAAACACCCAAAATACCCAAAAAAATATATTGTATACTATGTATATACTTGTATAATATAATTTTTTTTTTGAAACTAACTTGTATAATATAAATTAAACCTAAGCTATATGTAGATATTGTATAATATGTATATAACGTATGTAGATAACTTATATATGTATTATATATATTAAATAAGATATTTAGAATGATTTAATAGATATATAACTTTATTGTATTATTAGATGTTAATTTATATAAACTAAAAGTATATTAACCTAAGTAATTATATAAGCATATCTATATGTACATAACTATGTCTAATACTGTATATGCATATTTAACCATGTAATATATACTGTATAATTACTGTAATTGATTTAATTATATATTTACAGTAGGTAATTAAGTTATTAAGTTAACTAAGTAATTTATTAACTTAAAATAAAATAAATTAGTAATTTAAGTTAAGACTGAAGTAAGTTATAATGTACACTTGTATAAGATTATATTAAGTATTTTCAACCTATTTATACTGTATTTATAGTGTATTATAGTATTTACGAATTATTTATGTGTAAAACTAACTAAAACATGTATTTAAATGCATATAAATTAAAATGAGGTTTCTAAAATACAATAAAAATGTGTAATAAATAATTTAGTATATGATTTAACTCTGTATAAGGTCAATTGTATGATTAATTAACTAATTTATACTTTGATTAAGAAATTAACCTCTAAATTAACATGTATAAACCTTCAACTTTAACTAATTTAATTATGTCTAATTAATTTATTTTCCTAAATTAACGATACAATTATGTAACACTATATAAGGGCTCTGTAAATAAATAATTTATTTTTAATTTATATTAATTTATGGCCCACAAATCGAGGGCCAAAAATCTTGAAATCAAATGTAGCTCAGCACTGGGATGCGCAAATTAGGCATTATAAATGGTACCACATCGTGCAGCACAAACCGCACACAGCGGTATATCACGCTTCTGTGCTGGCGACCCCTCGGTCATCAGCGTAGGGTGCATATGAAACTGAGCATACTCTTGATCCTTGGGATGCGTGCCGTGTGTGCCTGCGGGTGTGCGTGGGTGCGTGCGTGTGCGTGTGAGCGCGCAAGTGTAGGCGTGGGAGTGTGTGTGGGCCTATTATTGGGCCTAAAAATGGAAAAAGTGCAACTAATTAAAACTAGGGTTGGCCCATTAGTAGGAGTCTAGTCCCACCCTCATGGGCGCTGTGTATCCTCCAAAAGTGAGCCAGCCTGCCCATTAAACCAATTTTTGTCTTTGTGAACAGTAACCGTGTGTCTAAAATTGATTGTGTCTAAGTGAAGAAAGAAAAGAAGAAAGTGGTTGTGTGTGTACATGTGTGTGTGTGTGTGTGTATATATATATATATATATATATATGTATATATATGTATAATATACATATGTATATAAATAAAGTAAATAATATATGTGTATATAATTATGTATATATATCTATAAGTATGTAGTAAGACTCTGTTTTAGCCTTATATGTATATAAATAAACTAGGGTATTAGTGACAGTTATATCTATCACTGTATATATGTATTTACGTTAGTATAAGTAGTTCTTTTTGCCTTACGTAATGTATATATGTTACTAGGGCTATAGCAACGTATATAAATGTTATTGTATATAGATTATATGTTACTATAGATATTAGTATGTTAATATAACTTAGTAGAATAGATATTATTAGCTATTTTTGTACCTATACCTAGGTATTACTTTTAGTAGTTGTATATAGCTAATTTTGTGTAGTTCCTAACTATTTTTAATGCATGTTTATTGTACATTTGTTTAAAGCATTGTAGATAGGAATAGTTGATTCTTTTATAAATAATTAACCAATTTTTTTGTTTATTGATTCATTCATTCATTTTGTAAATCAAAGTCACATTTTTGGAATAAAAGAACATTTTTGAACTTAGAGAGTGACATATATCAATAATTGCTTCCCCAGTGAACGACCTAGAAACAAACCAGTAAAAATTATAATTAAATAAAATTGACGTGACATCGGTTTGCATTTGTGATACTTATACTACAACGACACATAAAATATCATTTTTATTGCAAATAGATAGTCGACGATCAACATTTTTGACGTCGTTGCCAGGGATAAAAGCCCAAAAATAGCGCTTTATGGTAGTTGATTAACGAATGTCACAAGCCATTGATTAAGCTTACTCTTGGACAAAAGCATCAAGGAGCATGGAGGAATCCAAAGGATGAGCTTCATGGAGGTGATGGAGCATCATTTGGAGCGAGAGCTTGAAGAAGCTTGAAGACATAAAGAATAGGATAAATGATTTCTTCCTTGTATTTGTACTATTTATTTTTACTATTTATTTTTTTCCTTAAATATAATGTAAAGAGCCCAAAAGTACAATACCTTAAGTCCTAGGAACACTAATTCATCACTAGGACACTTAGGTTAACTTAGAAAACCAAATTAGAAATCAGACAGACTGATCAGACGTCTAACATTACTATCAGACGTCTGATATTGACTTTTAAGTCGTCTGATTATATTTCCAGACGTCTAAGTATCTAAGATAGAAATTCATATTCTATTCCTTTCCATTTAGATGTCTTGCCCATAGTCTAGACGTCTTAGAAGATGTCAAAGGTATTTTCCAAACGTCCAACAATAGGATCGTTGGACTGTAAGGTTAGAATCTTCGAGGATCACCCTACGACAATTTTAATATCACTTTCAGACGTTCGTAGAGACTCCCAGACGTTTGATAAAGAGACGTTAGACATAATCTAACCCAAATCTTTATTTGTCAGACCATATAGCTGTTAACTTCTTGGGAAATCAATTCACGCAGAGAATCCTTAGACCAGACGTCCAGATCATAGGTCAGATATCAAACCTATCATCTGACACATAAATACCAGAACCCTACGTTGATGCGACTAGATGAGAGGAGTTTTTAAAGTCGTTTCATTGTAGCAAAGCGTCCTAAATAGCTCAATCAACAGATAAAATTTATAAACCCGAAATCTAAATTGAAGTCCAAGGTCGAACACAGTGAGTAAATATAGAGTTCACACGCTAATCTTTAATTGCATATAAATTAGCACCATAATCGAAGCACAAAAGAGATATTCAATGAATAATAACTACTCAAATTGATATTCAATTATAAATATGAGTATTTCAAGAGTTCACTATGATAAAAAGAAGTTAAGACAAAATAATGGTGATTTAGATAACCAATTAATAGCCTTAATTAAGCATGCATATCAGACATCTCATAATCAATTTAATCAAATGTTAACTTAATGCTTAAATCATTCAACAGTAGCTCAAATAATGCCATAGTGTTCTCAACCAAATCAAATGTTGGATCTGATGACCAGACAACTTAAAGTGCACAAGGCATAAGGCTTCTCACAGCCTTTCTTCTCTTCACCTTCTCTCTTTCTGCTTTCCCTCCCTTCCTTCTCTTTAGCTTCTCTTCTCGAGCCCTCTCCTTCTTCTCTAAGCCTTTTCTTCATTCACAGCATAGGAGACCAAGTTCCTTAGCGGCTAAGTGTTGGCCACACACACAAGGCCAATAGAGAAAACACCTCCCCCCCCCCCCCGCTCTCTCACAAATTTCTCCTCTTCTTCTCTCAGACCTAATGCTCATAGTTAGATCCAGATACTCGGGTTATCGAGTCTCAAACAGTGTCTACTAACCTAATATGGATAAAATTCTATATAATGATAGATAAATGAACATAATGATAGATAAATGAACCATACTTCTTCATTCATGATTCTTATTCATCTACTTGAGATTTTGTTGAGACTTTGGTTTGCAATGTACATTTGGAAAAGAGGTTGATTGAACTTGAAAATGGACTCATGGAATGAGTCCACGATGGAATTGGATTCGATTGGACAATACTAACTAAATCGAGTGCTAACTCACTTCACTTCCTTATGGATGCGATTCATTCCTTATGGAATGAGTGGATCCACTTGTTATCGGACACTTTCGATTCGGAAATCTTCCGAAGAAATTTCGACCTATTTCACTTTCTACCTATTTAACTTTCTCATAATTATGAAAATCAATCCTACTACTTCTGGTCCTGCGGTTGGTCCTGCGGTTTCCACATCTGAAAAAAAAAACCTAGGGCAAATCGTTCAAATTATTGGCCCAGTCCTGGATGTTGCTTTTCCTCCGCCGAAGAAGATGCCTAATATTTATAACGCTTTGGTAGTTAAGGATCGAGATACTCTCGGTCATCAAATGAATGTGATTTGCGAGGTACAACAATTATTAGGAAATCATCGAGTGAGAGCCGTAGCTATGAGTGCTACAGATGGTCTGACGAGAGGAATGGAAGTGATTGACACAGGAGCTCCTCTAAGTGTTCCAGTTGGTGGGGCTACTCTCGGAAGAATTTTCAATGTTCTTGGAGAGCCCGTTGATAATTTAGGTCCTGTAGATACTCGCACAACATCTCCTATTCATCGATCTGCCCCCGCTTTTACAGAGTTAGATACGAGATTATCCATCTTTGAAACAGGGATTAAAGTGGTGGACCTTTTAGCTCCTTATCGTCGTGGAGGAAAAGTCGGACTGTTCGGAGGAGCTGGAGTGGGTAAAACAGTACTCATCATGGAATTGATCAACAACATTGCTAATGCGTTGGTTGCAGGCAAGGAGTGAGGCATAGGAGGGTATACATGTGAGTGAGGTAAAGGGGACCCGACCCCTGTGTTCTTGGGCGATAAGATAGAAACACAAAATCAATATATTTGTGTGCAAGCGCCTCTCATCCGCCGATGTGGGCTATCCCACTCTACTTCTTTGCTTGTGCAATAGCCAGCAACAATGCCTTCTCCAATTGAAGTTGAAGTCGCGAGCAAGGCCTCTTATTGAGGACCTAGGAAGGGTCCTGGAGGTGTTGTACGAGGCCTGGGATTGTTGCCTAGAGCTCTTGAGGCTGGAGGACTGTGCTCGTGGTCAAACGAGGTCATGGTGGTGGAGGACAACGGCGTATACCTAAAATACCAAAGAATGGCCTCTTGGCCACGTTAAATCGCTTCAAGAGCTTCGCCAAATCACGGCAAAGGTGTTGGTGGTGGTTCGTGGCGTGAAGGTGCGTGTGGAAGGTGGACGGTGACGGAGATGAAGGTGAGAAGGTGGGGTGTTCAGTTGAGCGTTTGGGTAGGTGGAATGGTGAATAAGGATGGAGGTTTTGTGCGCGAAGTTATGGCGGAGGTTGTAAGGGTGTTGGCGAGGCGTGTGGTGCAGTGGAGCAATGAGGAAGCCTCACCGGAGGGCGGCCGGAGATGGAGAAGATGACGGCGTATGGCAGTGTCGGGGATCGAATTGAATGATAGAGGAGATAATAAGGAAGTAGAGGAAGAAAGGGACCTAACTATGCTAACCTAATTGGACGAAAGGGGATAAAGGCCTTGCCGGTGGTACGCCTGATTCAGAGAAGATGAAATCTCCGATGGGAAAAGCGGTGATGACGAGGGGAGGTAGGCAACGCTCACTAGTATTGTGACGCGCAGAGGAGTGAGAGGAAGATGGTACCGCCGCCTATTGTACATGGCGGACGACGAAGAGGTCAGACAGAGGGAGTCGCCGAAGCTTGTGGAGAGTTCGGTCGGAGAGAAGAGAAGGGGGATTTCCGGCCCAAACCAAGCTAAGGAGCACGGCCTTGCATCAGGGGGGCTTTTATAGGCCTTAGGGGGGCATTCCAAGCTTGGAAACCAAGCTTGGAAGCTTAAGCTACTTCGTGTTCCAAGCTTGGAAGCTTCAGCTACTTCGCGCACAAGAGATACCCGAATCTTCCATGCAATTGTACGGGAGATTGGGAAAGACTTGGGGTCCAAGGCCAGATCCAATTGGAAGAGAATTCCTCATGTAATCTCTAGTTCAATTTTGTGACTGATTGATTGAGAATCGAGTAAGAAATCCTCACTCGAATCTCAACGGTGGGGCTTCTGTTCACACCAATGATAGTAGGGACCTATTTCCAAAGATGACGAGAAACTTAGTAACCTATTTGCAAGAATTTCAAAAGTTAGGGGCTGGTGTGAGATAGAGTCTGACTGGACTGAAATGCAAACTAGGTTATGATGATCTCTGATTGGGCCTAAATTTTGGTACAAACCTAATATGGACCCAAGGAATCTGATGATGAAGTCGCATTTTGGTTTTGACCAAGTTTGAATGAGTAATTTCCATAGAAACCCAAATTAGAGCAACTTCCTGTCTGAGACTATTTTAGGTCAAAATGGGTTCCAATGATCAAATCAAGGATACCAAACCTTATAGAACATTTTTCTATGATTTTTAGAAGGTTTAGGTGAATTTTACCTTGACCAGAACCTTAGTTAATTAAGTGATCTAAAATTAGGATTTCGGATGTCCATTAATTATTGAAATGTGCGAAAAGCCGTTTCTGTCTGCATGGACCCTCTTGTTAGTCATTAATGCTCAGTTGACCTTCATTTAACCCCTGAAATATCTTATGATTACTCTGCATTTATGATCTTCTGTTAAAACTGTAGATTTAACCCTGATTTAATGCATTCTTCTCAGAAAGGATGTGCAATGAATTATGCCTCTCTGGCGGTTATGTAGGAGCATTTGTTAGTTGATTCTAACTAATTAAAGCTAGTTATGGATGATGATGATGTTATCACTGTAATTTCCTTTGGGAGGGGGTGAGATATACATGGCGTATAAAATGCAGAATTAAAATAAATAACAATACCACAAAAGCAATCACACAATGGCACAAGTGATTTTTAGGTAGAAACCCAACCCGGGTAAAAATCACCACCTAACCATCTTGAGTTAGGATTTTCCGATTGATCAAGTCGATCAAATCCACTAAATAAGTCACTTAAAACGAGGGTGACTTAACCTCTTACAACCACACTACTTTAAACAAGGGTAGTGTACCTCAAAACCCCTTCTCTTCTCAAAAAGGATTTTATCTCTAGGAGGAGATAGGAATTCGCAACGTGAATACCCAACCAATAACAAAGAAAAAATACAATAGACCTATAGAGCTAACCAAGTATATAGATGAACCTAGCTACTATAGGTAAAGAATCTTCCCTTAGGTGGGAGTACGTCGACGTGACGATGTGGGTGCATGAACCACGCTTTGGCACAACAACGCTCTCGTAACATCGGCAGGAGAGCGAGTTCACAACAAGACGAAGCTCTCAAGTGTGGAACGGATGCTTGGAGAGCTAGAGCTTCTTCTCAAGATCAATTTAACACAATATAGTGGAAAGTAATTTCTCTAGGTGTATCTTCACAAGGAAAGGGTCCTCCTCTATTTATAGAGGGCCTAAGAAGGCTTTGGAAGGCCTTAGAAGGCTTCCATAGCCATTAAGGTTGAATCCAAGGCAAAACAAGCAGTAATCGGAATCATTTATAATTCTGACAGGGTCATCAGATGTTTGGTCCAAGCATCAGACGCTTGGAAAACTAGTTTAAGACATCTGGGAACTAAGTCAGACATCTGAATCTAGGCGGGTTTCCTTCCTAACTTTCATCAGACCTAAACAGGGTTCTAGTGTAAATCAATCAGACTACGTACAGGACGTCTGGCACAAGATCTAGACGTCTGGAAGCCTATTGTACTGCGAGAATGAATTTCTCAAGGTCTAAACAGCTATATTAGTCTAGGAAAGCGATTTTGGGTCAGTCGAGGCTGAACGGTCACATATCAGACGTCTGGGGTCCTGTACGAACGTCTGATAGAGGCCTTAACGGTTATTTTCCTCAACGTCTACTTTGTTAGCCAATGTTCCACTAATTAGGCGTCTGGCACAACCATCAGACATATGGACTAAGATCTGGATATCTAATTTCAACAGACAAAAACAACTAAGTCTAACCTAAATTATTGGACATCTGAGTCAACAGCCAGACGTCTTAAAAGTCAAGATTAGACGTCTGATTTCCAGATTGGACGTCTGATCAGGCTGTCTGATGCCTATCTTGGATTTCTAATTTCTCTATGAAAAGCCTAAGTATCCTAGGGTTGTGCAAGTGTATCTAGGACTACTGTGAGGGTACTTTGAGGCTCTTCAACAAGCTACTAAGAAATAAAAGAGCAAAAAATAAAGAGATACAAAGTACAAGATAGAAAAAATATCCATCCTATTCTTCTGACTTCATGCTTTCCCTCATCGCGAAACTCCTTTTCCAACAAGCTCCTCCAATCCACCATGGATGCGAACTCAAACTCCGTCTCTATGTTTGTCTCCATTTGCAATTTGACCTGAAAATTAGGACTCAAAAGGAAATATTAAATAACAAGTGTTTTGTTATCATCGAAATAAACGATCGCGGTGCTCTAGCACCAACAATCTCCCCCTTTTTTATGATGACAAAATCATAAATAACAATACATAAAATTCTCCCCCTTTTTTACATTATCAAAAAGGTCCTATAATTTTCAATTATCATAAACTCCCCCTTAAAACATGCTCTTCTAATTTCATCTTTTCATAAAACAAGATAGCTATGTTATTACCTTCCCCTTTCTAAAGGCAATATAGCTAGGTTATTTTTAAAACACCCCCATCTAGATGGACAAAAAGCTTCATAAAATTTTTGACTCCCCCTATCTAGATGCTATAAATTAAAATATAAGGTAAAGAATTTACCTCACCTACCATGGCCAATAAAATGGCCCAAATGGAGGTGGATGCCAGACTAGATGGGGTTCCCATCCATAGCTTGGAGGTCCGGGTATTGGCACCGGTCTCCAATCGGGCGGTCGACGTGCGGCGATTCGATCATTTATTCGCTGTCTCGTCAGCCTTCTCGTCCTCCTTGGTCCTCTCAACTCGAGTTGACTGTTCTTCATCTTGTAGGTCCAATCTTGGATGTTGAAATCTTTATAACCTACAAAACAAGACCCCAAATCTTTATTCGATATCCAAATGAGCTTGAATCCGGATTTGTTAGTTGGTCTCCTTGAAGGAGATCCTTTCTAAACCTTAGGGCTAGACAAATTTTCTATCTTATTAACCAAATTATTTGATTTCTCCCTAAGACATGCAAGTTCATCTTCTAAAACATGCATTTTTATTCTTAAGCTAGAAATTTCAATTTTTAAGTTAGTATTTTTATCAATCAACTTACTATTCTCATTGATTAGGTCTTTATTTTCTAACAAGTTATTATCCTAGGACTAGAACTAGTTTCTAGATCCTTAAGTTATTTTTCTAATCTTTCATTTTCTGCTTTAAGGAAACTAAGATTCTTTTTCATGTTTTTATTTTCTACCTTTAATGATTTACTAATTTCATAGAGTTCATCAAAGGCATCTTGGAGTTCAGAATTTACCTCATTGTCGCTGTTGTCGCTGTCGCTTTCTGTGATTGCCATGAAACCCATGCAAGCGGTTTCATTCTTCTTCTCGGGATTTTCTTCTTTCTCCGAGCTCGAGTCATCCCAAGTTGCTTGGAATGCCTTCTTCTTATACCTCTTCTCCTTCTTCTCCATCTCAAGAAAAGGGAACTCAGGTTGAAGATAACCCTTTTCGTTGCAATGGTAGCAACATCTTGGGCTTTCCTTTTCCTTCTTCTCCCTCTTTTCTTTCTTTAATTCCCTACAAAACATGGAAAACTTTTTAAGTAAATTTAAAATATTCGTCATCAGAACTTACCTCGCTATCTGACGTGGCTCTGAATGCAAGAGACTTCCTGGGCTTTGGTTCAGGTGTGTCCTTCTTCTGCTTCAATTTTGTCTCATAGGCCATGAGGTTGCCTAGGAGATCCTCTATGTTGAGTTCCTCCACCTCATTTGCCTCCTCGATGGCGATGACCTTCTGTTCCTACTCCAATCCGAGAGAACGAAAAAGCTTCCCTTGAAGCTCCCTCTTGACGAAGGTCTTACCTAATGCCTTAAGATTATTTACTACGAGAGTGAACCTAGTGTTCATCTCACTCAAAGACTCATTAGATTTCATAGCAAATGACTCAAATTCTTGTGAAAGTAAATTGAGTTTGGAGGTCTTTACCTTAGAGGTACCCTCATTAGTTACCTCGAGTGTGTACTAGATCTCATATGCGGTGCCACATTGCGAGATTCTATTGAACTCCTCCACGTTGAGCATGCAATACAACGCATTCATCGTCTTCGCGTTGAGAGAGAGTTCTCGGATCTTCTGCTGCAAGAATCCTACGACAAGTCTCTCCGAGATGTCGAAGGGGGTCTCGCATCTTGCCCAAATAGTGAAGTCATTGGCTTGAAGCCATGTTCTCATCCTCAGCTTCCAGTAGGGGTAGTTGTTCCCGTCAAAGAATGGTGGACAGGTCGTAGATTGCCCCTCGGAAATCCTTATTGTGAAGCTGCTTCCCTCCATGATCTCTTAGATCCTCGCTAGGTTGTTAAGCCAAAAATGCGAGACCTGCTCTGATACCAAATGTAATTTCCTACGGGAGGGGGTGAGATATGCGTGATGTATAAAATACGGAATTAAAATAAATAACAATCTCACAAAAGTAATCACACAATGGCACAAGTGATTTTTAGGTGGAAACCCAACCCGGGTAAAAATCACCACCTAACCCTTTCGAGTTAGGATTTTTCGATCGATCAAGTCGATCAAATCCACAAAATAAGTCACTTAAAATGAGGGTGACTTAATCTCTTACAACCATACTACTCTGAATGAGGGTAGTGTACCTCAAAACCCCTTCTTTTCTCAAGACGGATTTTATCTCACGGAGGAGACGGGAATTCGCAACGCAAATACCCAACAAATAACTGATGGGAACACCATCATGAGCCCTAAGTAGCTCATTTTGACCCAATGAAGAGAATAAAAGCTCCTACATAACCAACTGAAGGTCCTAATTCAATACATAAACCTTTCTGAGAGAAAAATAAGAAACTAGGGGTAAAATTGTAATTTTACCAATGTAATACAACAATGGATTTTCTCAAGGGCTAAACAAAGGTCAAAGGATCTTAATAAGATAATAAGTGGGTTGAATCAGACAGAAAAGGGTTCATGTGAGTTCTGGGAATTAAATGATTTCTTGAAACCCTAAAACACATCCACTTTATTAACCAAGGTTCTGGTCAGAATAAAATTCACCTAAACCCTCTAAAAATCATGAAAAAATATTCTCTAGGGTTTATAACTTTCAATTTATCCATTGGAACCCATCCTGACCTAGAATGGGATCTCAGATAGATATTTGCCCTAAATTAGGTTTAGGCATAAATTGCTCAGTCAAACGTAGTCAAACCCAAAATTCAATTTCACCATTGGATTTCTTAGGTCCAAATTAGGTTTGTACCAAAATTTAGACCTAAGGGGAATTCATCTTGACCCACTTTGCAAAAGGGTCTTGTATGTTTACATTTATACCCCTAACTTTCAAAAACCCTTGCATTTACCCCCTAACTTCTTCATCATCTTTGCAAATAGGTCCCTCCACCATTATAGTGGAGGAATCCTACTCCGACGAGCTTTGAAAGGAGATTTCTCCTTGATTGCTCAGAGAATCCCTTCCAAAATTGGAAGGGAGATTCTTTGAGTAATCTCCTCCAATCTGAATCCATCTGTGATCCATGATTTTTACCCAATCTCTCATGCGAACGAATGAGGGATTTGAGTCTTTTGAAGTTGCCATCTCCGACGACCATACCTTGCTTGGAAGCTTGGATTCCAAGCACAAATCCTTCTCCAGAGACCTATTTAAGAAGCCCTAGATCCAACCGCATTCCCTCAGCTTGAAATTAGGCTAGATTCCCTCCATTCTTCTCTTCCCTTCGACCACAACAACTCTGCAAGCTCAGGCGGCTTCTCCCTCGCTTTCTCGTCGCCCAACCACAATACCGGTGGTTGTGTTGTCTTCCTCTCAGTCCTCCGTGTTTTCGCAACACTGGCCGACGTCGCCTCTGCCTCATCTTCGTCGTCGCCTCACCTACGGAGGTCTTCATCTTCCCCACATCCGGTGACCATACCGGCGTAGGTTCTCTATCCCTCTTCGTCCCTTAGAGGTAGATCTTAGATTCTCTCTCTCTCTCGCACTCTGTTTCCCTCTCTTTATTTCCCTAAATCACCCACTGACGCCACTGGCCATGGTCACCTTCACCACCTCCAGCAATACATCTGGCGAGGTTCTCCTGTTGCTCCGCACCTCCATCCACCTCGCCAACCACCCTACAACCTCCGCAATGCTTCACTGATCATTTCCCCTCTACTCCATTCACTCGATCGACCACCCAAACGCACCCCCGAACACACCCACTTACACGCCCACAGGGAGCCCTAGATACGCCACCACAGCCACCCACACGCCACGCCAACCACCCCGGCACATTCGCTGTGCTCCAACGACGCTCCCTGAGTGCTCTGACGAGGCTACGAAGCCATTTTTGGATTCCCAGGTTCAGGCACCCATCTGCCATTGTTGCGAAGCTTGAGGCAAGCTTGAAGCTACGCTCCAAGTGCTGCTGCTCCAGGTGATAGTCCCAGGTGGTGTGAACTTGAGGTGCGCACACATCCAGGACTTTGATTAGAGTAGAGAGCAGCTGCAGCCTCGCAATTTGAGGAAGGCATCCTGCTACGGGCGCGCGAGAAGAAGGGTGTGCATTTAGTCCCACATCAGTGGCTGCGAAGTGAGTAAGGTGCATAAGTTGAATTTGTGCCTGTAGCTGTTCGCCTCCAAATCACGGGGTGAGGTCCCTCTCACCTGACCGACCCAGTCTAGTCCACGGCACTGCCCATGCGGACCTGGCAGACCCGACCCGACTTGCACTCCTCGCCCACCACCGCATGCTAGTGGGCCTGGTCCCGAGTACGTACTCGACCTGATTACCTGAATACGTGTGGCTCTGGGAGAGCGGAACCTAAGAGAGAGAGAGGAGAGTTGCGCACGAGTAGGGGGTAGGTTTTGCTGCAAGCTGAAGAGGAGAAGCTAAGCTGAAGAAGAAGGATCGCAAAGGATGAAAGGCACAAAAGAAGAAGAGGAGGTCAGGCAGAAAAGGAAGAAGAAGGAGAGGAGCACTGCAGGGCTTAAGGCAAAGCAAAGAAGGAAGGAGGAAGAAGCTGAAGAAGAAGAAGCTAAAGACAGAAAGAGAAGAAAAGGAAGCTTAAAGACAAAGACAAAGTAGAAGGAAGAAGAAGACAAAGAAAGCTAAGGAAAGAAAGAAAAGAAAGAAGAAGAGGGCACGCAAAGGCAAAAGAGAAATCAGAATAAGGAGAGACAGGCATTGTAGCACACAACTTTTAAGACGTCTGATTACAATTATTTCTCTTCATATACTCATGCTTTACACTCCTAATTAGATTTTGAGTAGTATTATATGTTCAATTTGCATTTATTGTTGAGATTAGTGCGTGAATTCCATTTGCTCCCTATGTTTCATCTCGGAATATATTCGAGTAATAAAATTGTATTTGTTTTGAACACTTTTTCAATTGTACTACAACGCAATACACTTAAAACCCAACTAAGCGCGGCAAATAATAACAAAGAAAAAATACAACAGACCTATAGAGCCAACCAAGTATATAAATGAACCTAGCTACTATAGGTAAAGAATCTTCCCTTAGGTAGGAGTACGTCGGCGTGACGACGTGGGTGCATGAACCATGCTTTGGCATAACAACGCTCTAACGTCAGCAGGAGAGCGAGTCACAACAGGACAAAGCTCTCAAGTGTAGAACGAATGCTTGGAGAGCTAGAGCTTCTTCTCAAGATTAATTTGACACAATATAGTGGAAAGTAGTTTTTCTAGGTGTATCTTCACAAGGCAAGGGTCCTCCTCTATTTATAGAGGACTTAGGAAGGGTTCGGAAGGCTTTAGAAGGCTTCCATAGCCGTTGGGGTTGAATCCAAGGCAAAACAGGCTGTAATCAGAATCATTTATGACTCTGACAGGGTCATCAAACATCTGGTCCAGGTATCAGACGTTTGGAAAACTAGTTTAAGATATCTAAAAACTAAGTCAGACATCTGAATCTAGGCAAATTTCCTTCCTGAATTTCATCAGACCTAAACAGGTGCCAACAGAGCGAAATCGAAGTTTATAAATGTTGCATTGTAGTATAGGTCGAAATCGCTTCGAAAACAAATAATATTTATTACTCGAATATCAGAAATGAGGTCCGAGGTCAAACACAGTGAGCAAATAGGAATTCACACACTAATCTTAATAATGTAAATGAGCACAAGAATTTAAACCACAAAATGATATTCAATAAATACTAATCTGTCACTTTAGATATTCAATGAATTCTCATGTATTTTGAGGTAATAAAAAGATAGAGAAACTAAAATAATGGTGATTTAAATCACCAATTATTCTCTAAGCATATATATATCAAGCATTCAATCAATTTAAATATCTCAATAGTAAAGTAGCAAGCCTCAAATCAGTCGTTAGGTCTGATGACCAGATGACTTAACCATCAAATGCTACAGTGCTTCCCTAGCAGTGTTCTTCTTCCTCTTCTTTCCTTCCTTGGCTCCTCTTCTTCAAATGCTTTCCTCCTTTCTCTTCTTTACGCACGAGCCTTCTTCTTCTACTCTTCTCAGGTTCTTCTCCTTCTGTGCCTTCTCTTTTCTTCCTTTCTTTTTACGGACAAGGGAGGCACTCAGATTTGGCTAAGTTTCGCATAGGGCAAAACCCTCCCCTGCCCTGCGCTCTCTTTCTTTCTCTCTTCCTCTCAGGTTCCTCCCTTCCAGGGCCAGTCAGGGTAATCGGGTTATCGGGTAGGCACACACCTGGGACCAGGCACACCAGCATGGGTGGTGAGCGAGGAGTGCTTAGGTTAGGCGGGTTATCAGATCGGCCAGACCCGCATGTACGGTGTCGCAGGTGAGGTGCGTGAGGGGCATGTGCGAGGACCTCACCCCATGTGCTTGCTGAGGCGATAAGCCTTAAGCATAAAATCAATATATGCAGCGTCGCTTAGTCGTCAACTTCCGAGGTGGGACTAAAGTCCAACCCTTCCTTTGCATGCGCTGATGACTCTCCGTCTGATTGCACCTGCTACAGGGGTATTCCCCCCAATTGGAGTCCTGAGCGTGTTCCTTGAGCAAAGCCGCAACGCCTGAGACTTCACTTGGGGCTTGCGATGCCTAGAGCAAGGCTTCAAGCTTCGCTCAAAGCTTCGTCAATGGCGGAAATGACCTGCTACCTGAAAACCAAGAATAAGGCCTCTCAATCGTGTTAAAGCACTTAAGAAGTGTCATCGGACGATGAAAAACGTAACCGTGGTGGTGCGAAGGTGATTGGCGGAGTGAGGAGGTCTGACGACCTCAGACTATTGGTGAGAAGGGTGTGATGCTCGGCAGAGGGTTTGGGTGGATGGGAAGGCAAAAAGGGAGAGGGGTTTGGCAGAGTGTGATACGGCGAAGGTCGTGAGGTGGTTGGCAAGTTGATTGGAGGTTTGTGGAGGTGGGATGTACTTGCCGGAGGAGTGGTTGGAGACAGGGAAGACGGAGGTGAGCGTGTCGAGTCGAGGGTTGTTTTTGGTTTTTTGGAGAAGGAAACTAACCTCAGAGCTAAAAAAATACTAAGTTAACCCTAAACTAATGGGCGAAGGGGGAAGAACAACACCGACGTTGGTAGGCCGATGCTGGGGAAGAAGGTACTCCGGTGATGGGGACGGCAACGACGACGGAGATAGAGGGGCGCCCGCTGGTATGGCGCGACGCAGAGGAAGACAGGGAAGACGAATCTGCCACTAGTTTTATGCTCAAACGACGAGAGGAGTCGGAGGAAGTTGCCAGAGCTTGAGGAGCTTTCCATCCAGACAAGGAGGGAGGAATTTAGGGTGTTCCATGTCGAAATCAAGTCTGGGAAGTTCGACCTGATCTGGGCTTGCTTATATAGCCCTCTAAAGGGAGTTTAGAACTTGGAAGCCAAGCTTCTAAGCTAGGAAATGTCGCTGGAGTAGGAATTCTCTAGGATATCCTAATCTCTCATGTGTTTGCATGAGATATTGGGAAAGTTTTAGGGCTCATGGACGGATTCAATGGGAAGAGGACTCCACAAGGAATCTCCCTTCCAATTTTGGAAGGGATTGATTGAGTAGAGGAGTCCTCTTCAATCAAAGGTCGCCGGAGTTGTAGGAATAGGATTTATGGCGATTGAGACCTTTTTGTGAAAACGATGACACAGTTGGGGGGCCATTTGCAAGGAATTCAAAAAGCTAAGGATCTGAATGAGATAAAAAGAGTCTGATTGGACCAAAATGCAAACTTGGTCAAGATGATCTCAAATTAGGCCTAAATTTTGTTACAAACCTAATTTGAGCCCAAAAAATCCAATGGTGAAGTTAGATTTAGGTTTTGACCTCGTTTGACTAGGTAATTTATGCAAAAACCTAAATTAAGGCAAATGTCAGTCTCAAACTCTATTTTGGGTCAAGACGAGTTCTGATGGTCAACTCAAGAAAACCAAACCCTAGAGAATATTATTTTATGAATTTTAAAGGGTTTAGGTGAACTTTATCTTGATCATAACCTCAATTAATTAAACAGGTCTGTTTTTAGGGTTTCAATGTCATTTAATTCTCAAAACACACGCAAACTCATTTCTATCTGTATTAACCCACTTGTTAGACTTTTAAGATCACTTGACCATTATCTAACCCCTGAGAAAACCCGTGATTTACTGCATTCAAGATATGATGGTAAAATTACAGTTTTAACCCTAATTTCTTATCTTTCTCTCAGAATGATTATGCAATAAATTATGGCTTTCTGGCAATTATGTATGAGAATTTATTCCTTGATAATAACTAAATTGAGCTAGTTATGGCTCATGATGGTGTTCCCATCAACAGAGTTCTAGTGTAAATCAATCAAACGACGTACAGGACGTTTGGCACTAGGTTTGGACGTCTGAAAACCTATTGTACTGCGGGAATGAATTTCCCAAGGTCCAAACGGCTATATTAGTCTAGGAAAGTAATTTTGGGTCAGTCGAGGCTCAACGGTCACATATTAGATGTCTGGGGTCCTCTACGAATGTCTGATAGAGGCCTTAACGATTATTTTCCTCAACGTCTACTTTGTTAGCTAACATTCCACTAACCAGATGTCTGGCACAACCATCAAACGTCTTCTAAGACGTCTGGACTAAGGTCTAGATGTTTGATTTCAACAAATATAACCTACTAAGTCCAACCTAAGTTATTAGACGTCTGAGTCAACAGCCAGACGTCTTAAAAGTCAAGATCAGACATTTGATTTCCAGATTGGACGTCTAATCAGACTATTTGATGCTTATTGACGAGTCTATTTTCTCTTTCAAAGATGATGATTAAGATGATTAATCGTTGTATTTTTAAGTGGTGGAAAATCGACTAATCAAAGTATTGAATTAAAAATAAACTACTCACAGAAGAGCGGGTCGTATCCACAGGGAGGCAATGACCTATTAAAACTCGCAAAATCAAGAAATTGATGCTCACAAGTTTTTAGCCAAAGAAACTAAACCCAAATCTGCCTTTAGATCAAGAAACCAATAAGAGATCATGCTGAAATAATATTTATGAGAAATAAGAGGGATTTGCTCATAAATGTGCCACAATAAATTATTAATAACTCAAAAATAAGTCTTTGGCAATGACATGTAATCGTAAATATTAATACCCTCTTCACTGTAGCAAAACAGGGGAGGATCTTCTCCTTGATCGCGCATGGAGGAGAGGCAAAGGCTGGAAGGAAGAAGCTTGGGAAAGGTAGCTGCTACCGGGCTGCTTCTTTTGGTGGTGGTGGCGAGGCAAGGCATGGCCTGAAGTGGCTGGTCAAAGGAGAAGAGCGGCAGCGAGTGGTGGTGGCCGCAGCTCTCTACTACTGCTGGAAACACGGAGGCGCAAGGGGGATGCGCGCACGCTGGAGGCGAGGGGAACAACACTATTGGAGGGCTACTGATGAGAACCTCATCATCAACCCTAACTAGCACATTTTGACCTAATAAACTGAACAAAAGCTTCTACAAAACCTAAGGGAAAGCCTAAATCAGGAAATTGCAAATCTAAGAAGAAGAAGAGAATAAAAATAAATAATAAAAGGATTGGTTTATTTATGTACAAACCCTTAATAAAATGTTAATTCTAATATATGCATATAATGTAACCTAAAGACTAATGCATGTTATTCTAATACATGCTAAATAATTTAAATATGAAATGCATACAAGCAAATATATATAAACTAAATTATTTATATCTTAATGCATGTTTTGTATATGCTAATATTAATCTAATGCCTAGGCACTTAAGTAACTAATTAGCCCACAAATATGGGCTCATCAAATGCCCCCATGCTTAGTTTTTGCTAGTCCTTAGCAAACTCAAGCAATAACCCAACTCCCCAAGTGAACTAGCCAACCCAATCGATCTTCCTTTAGAAACATGTTAAGTTCAGACTTTTAGACCTATGGTTCCCAAGTAGTTGCTAAGTTACAAACTAGGTTGGCTAAGGATGACTTGCAAGTGTAGGTTTCCCTGATTTCTAACTCTACCCTAAGATCTATTGGTCCCAGAGATTAAAGCATCCGTGCATGTGCAATGGTCTGATTTATTTGAGGTTGGTATGATTGCCAACCTAAAAAGAGGATTTCTTTTTTATTTGAGGTTGGTCTGATTTTTTTTATTATTATTATTCTAAGTCTAACCTTGGATCAGTTATCAACACGGTCTGTATCAGATTCATTGTCCCCATGATCGAACCTCGAAGGGTGCCTAGCTTTCGATGCTTCGAGATAGCATCGCCCATAACGACCCCAAGAACTCCTGACAATCGACACTTCGAGATAGTATCGCCCGTGGATTTCTAAAGTGAATTTAGGCCTGTGGCAATCGGCACTTCGAGATAGGGCCGCCCATGGTACCTGAATCGCACAATGCGCTTACATGCCCCTAGTAGGATGGACATCCTAAGAGACAAGTGCCAAAGAGGTGATATGTTATCATCGCATCCTCAAGGTGAGAATATACTCCACCTCTCCTATGGCAGGAACTCTTCTAATCAACTTGTGTTTTCAAGCTTCTCCTAAGTCAGAACTAAGATAACCAAATTTTTTCTTCAAGAAAGGAATTAAGGTTATCATTATTTACACAAGACCAAGTGTGTATGAAATGTGGATGCTCAGGTTACGAGGACTCGTAAATCAAAAGGTAGAAAAAGACACCAAGTACTACCTAACCTTCAACTCAATCTCTAGCTTTCCTTCCTCAACCTCTTCAGAAATGGTCCACAACTTAACTCCTACTTGAGTTTTTAAGTCCACAAAGGATCCTAAAGGTCTAAAGCTAGTAGCTCAACTTAGCTTCTAAGTCAAATCCTAGAGTCAACTTAGTCTAACCTAAAGCTCTGGTATGCCTAAGAATGCAGGGCCCAACCAGTTAAGCTCAATAATGCAAAATATTTTTCTTTTTTTCTTCTTTAACAATGCAAATGTATCCAATGCAGAATATTTTAATTAGATGCATGAATAAATGTCCTATCCCCCCATGCCTGGTTCAAACAATGTCCTCATTGAAAGTAAAATGGCCAAGGGAAAATGTTACCTGAGGCGGGAAAGAAAGGATCTAAAGCTCCTCGAGAGTGACCTCGTCAACCAGATGGCCATCCAAAGTAACGTAAGGTTTTAATCATTGGTCGTTGATGGTAAAGGGTGGTGCTGAAGAGGAAGGGCTCTTGATCTCCACAGCCCCATGCGAAAACACTTTGGTGATAATGTAAGGCCCATCCCAACGTGATTTCAATTTCCCTGGAAAAAGCTTAAGTCTGGAAATGAAAAGCCAGACTTGTTGGTTGGGCTCAAAGGTCTTTCTGAGGATGTATTTATCATGCAAGAGCTTAGTTCTCTCTTTATAAGCTTAAGAGGTGTTATAAGCCTCATTCCTCAACTCCTCAAGCTCAGTCAACTCCAGTAAACATGATTTACCAGCTTACTCTAAATCCATGTTGACACTTCGGATAGCCCAAAGTGCCCTATGTTGAAGTTCAACAGATAAGTGGCACGCTTTCCCATACACTATCCGGAAGGGAGACATACCCAAAGGGGTTTTGTAGGTTGTTCGATAAACCCATAAAGCATCATCGAGTTTTTGGGACCAGTCCTTCCGATGTGGCCTAACAGTCTTTTCTAAAATGTTCTTGATCTTCCGATTTAACACTTCAACCTGGCCACTTGTCTGAGTATGGTAAGGGGTAGCAATCTTGTGAGTTACTCCCAGACTCCTGAGTAACCGATTAAAGTGATGGTTCCGGAAATGAGGTCCCCCATCCTTTATAATCGTCTTGGGGCAACCAAAGCGAGATATGATATTGGCCTTCACAAATTTCAATACCACAAAGTGGTCATTTATGCATGTAGGAATGGCCTCTATCCACTTAGAAACGTAATCCACTACCACCAAGATATACTCAAATCCATGGGTTGAAGGGAAGGGACCCATGAAGTCTATCCCGCAAACATCAAAAATTTCCACAGGTTGGATAGGGTGTTGGGGCATCTCATTCCACTTCCTAATCGTTCCAGTCCGTTGACATCTAAGACAGGCCTTAACAAAGTAATGGGAATCCTTAAATAAAGGACACCAAAAATCGGAGTGGAGAACCTTAAAAGCTATTTTCTTAGCACCAAAGTGTCCTCCACAATGAAGCTCATGGCAAAATCTAAACACACTCTGTTGCTCTTCTTCAGGCACACATCGTCTCCAAACTTGGTCTTGTCTAATATGAAATAATTCTAGCTCTTCCCAATGAAAGAATCTAGCTTGGGAAATGAATCGCTTTCATTTCTACTCATCCCGAGAGCCAGAAGTTACTCCAGTGACCAAGTAATTAACTATATCCACATACCAGGTTGAAGCTTGTGTTACCGCCCTAAGGGTTTCATCTGGAAATGTCTCGCGGATGTCTCCAGATGGAGAGTCATCAAGGGGAAGGCGAGACAGGTGGTCAGCCACTACATTTTCTACTCCTTTCTTTTCACAAATTTCCAAGTCAAACTCTTGAAGGAGTAGAATCCACCTAATTAAACATGGCTTAGAGTCCTTCTTAGCAATAAGATGTTTCACTGTCACATGATTAGTAAAAATGACCACCTTGGATCCAAGAAGATAAGACCTAAACTTCTCCAAAGCAAAAACTACAGCAAGTAATTCCTTTTCAGGGACTGTGTAGTTTTGTTGTGGTTCAGTTAAAATCTCACTGGCATAGTGCAGCACATGTGATCTTCCCTCAACCTTTTGTCCAAGAACTGCTCCCACTACATAATCTGAAGCATCACACATCAGCTAAAATGGGAGTGTCCAATCTGGAGCTCAGAGAATAGGCACAGATGTCAAGGCCTCCTTCAGCATATGAAAAGCCTTGGCACACTTTGAATCAAAATCGAAGGAAGATTCCTTCGCCAATAAGTCGCAAAGTGGCCTAAAATTTTGCTGAAATTCTTAATGAATCTCCTATAAAAGCCTGCATGGCCCAGAAAAGATCTAATATGTTTGACATTCGTGGGCAATGAGAGTTTAGAAATAGAATCAACCTTAGCCTTATCTACTTCCAAGCCCCTTTCAGACACAACATGCCCAAGTACAATGCCTTTCTGTACTATGAAGTGGCTTTTCTCCCAGCTGATGACTAAACCAGTCTCCTTACATCTCTTCAGCACATTCTCTAAGTGCAGGAGACACTAGTCAAAAGATGAGCCGTAAATGGAGAAGTCATCCATAAAAACCTCGACGCACTCATCAATCATGTCCGAGAAAATGGACATCATACGCCGCTGGAAAGTTGTCGATGCATTACATAATCCAAACAACATACGTAGGAACGCAAAAGTACCGTAGGGACTAGTAAAAGTTGTCTTATCTTGGTCATCGAGGAAGACTGCAACCTGGACCCAGAATATCTGTCTAAAAAGCAGAAATACTTGTTCCCTGCCAATCTCTCTAGGATCTGATCAATAAAGGGCAAGGGAAAGTGATCCTTCTAGGTAGCAATGTTTAGTTTGCTGTAGTCAATGCAGAACCTCTAGCCAGTTGAGGGTCTGGTCACCACTTGTTCACCCTGTTCATTTGTTTCTACCATAAAGCCTGCCTTCTTTGCCACCACATGGATTGGACTAACCCATTTGCTATCTACGATGGGATAAATGATCCCAGCATCCAACCACTTTAAAATCTCCTTTTTAACCACCTCCCTCATGTTGGGGTTAAGACGTCTCTGCATGTCTCGAAATGGTTTGATGGAATCATCATTATAAATGTAATGCATGCATAGTGTAGAGTCTATACCCTTAATATCAGCAATCGTCCAAGCTATGGCTTCCTTGTGCCTTGATAAACAGTCTAGCAAGGCTCCCTCTTGCACTTCAAATAGTTCAGATGAAATGATTACAGGGAGCATATCATTTGGCCCAAGGAATACATACTTGAGAGAGTCTGGGAGGGGTTTCAGTTCAAGGTCGGGGGCTTGTATGGTTGAGGGTTTCATAACAGAAGTCCCCATCTCAGGTAGCAGATCTACCTATGATGGGGAGAGAGACTTAGTAGAAACTCCAAGTAATTCCTCAAGTTTTAGTAAATCCCCTTCACATTCCTCCAAGAGATGGGAATGCTCATTTAGCATGACATGCTGAAGGGGGTCATCACATAAAATTGCAAGAGTTGTCTCTTCAATCAGATCATCTACCACCTCAACTTGGGAACAATCCTCAAATCCATCTTGTTTATAAGCATCAAACACATTAAGCCGAATTTTCCTGTTCCCAAAGTCCATTTTTAATGCCCCGGTGTGACAATTAATTGAAGCATTAGAAGTTGCAAGAAAAGGGCGGCCCAAGATGATTGAAGGCTTGGTTGGTTTGTTGGTAGGGTCTACGTCCAGTACTGGAAAGTCAACGAGGAAGAAGAAATCCTCCACTCTCACGAGGACATCTTACAGCAAGCCCCATGGTGTCTTCAAAGAACGGTCTGCAACTTGGAGGATTACAGGGGAAGGCTTCAGATTCCTCCTCCAAGTTGTTCATATACATAGCTCGGAAGGATGTTTAACCCCGCACCCAGATCAAGTAGAGCCTCATCTATATGTAGGTCGCCAACGACCACCGAGATGTATGGGGCTCTTGGGTCCTTAAGTTTCAGGGGTGTGCCATGTTGTATAATTGAGCTAACAGAATCAGGCAGGACAACTTTTTATTGGACCTATTTCCTCGATTGCCTCTTTTTCATGCACAGGTCCTTTAGAAAGCAGCCATAGGACAGAATCTGCCTGATAGCTTCAAGCAAAGGCAGGTTAATCTGCACTTGTTTGAAAGTCTCCATGATTTCGTCCGTCCTATCTTTAGCTCCAGATGAGCCAGTAGAAGTCTACCCAGAGTCAGATAAGCGCTCTGAAAAGGGCACTCTCGATTTCTGGGAGGAAGGGTTGTCATGTCGGGTAAGTGAGGGAACAGGGACAACCTCTTCCGGTGAGGTGATTTCAAGTGGAGAACAGTTGGGCAGCTCTTCTCCCGTGGGGTCAAAAGTTGGAGTGGATGGGTTTTCAAAAGGTGGGACTATAGGAGCAACAGGCTTGAAAATTTCTTTCCCACTCCTCAAAATAGTCACCACCTGGGCTTGCTCCCTAAAGATAATCCCTTTACTTTTAGGGTTCTCCTTAGATGAACTGGGAAGCTTCCTAGTCTCCCTTTTACTCGTGGCCTCAACAAGGTATCCAATTTGTGATTTCATCTCATTGATTACCTTGTCATGAGATTGGATGATCATGCTTTGATTCTCCAGCATGGCCTTAAGCTCATCCATCTCAGAACTCTTGGATGGTTGGGAGGGAATCGGAGGTTGATTATACTGTTAAGTCCGAAAGGGTTGGGGTCTGTAATTCCCTGAATTAGAGACATTCCCCTATCTCCATGAAAAATTGGGGTGGTTTCTTCATCCCTTGTTATAGGTGTTTGAAAAAGGGTCATTACGAGGTCTAAGATGGAACCCTTGGGCAGCATTCAGGTCCGCCTGTATAAGGTCAGGGAATTGGGAGACCAAATGACAATCCACAGTAGCATGCGTATTACCTTGGCAAATGGAGCGTTCAGAAGCTTGGGAAGCAAAGGCATTTGGAGTGAGTTGGCTAGGGTTTGACATAAGCCTTTCCATATTTTGGTTCAACAATTGAATCTGGAAGGCCAAATTCTGGGTATCCCTAGCCTCATTTGCCTCGATCTTTCGTTGCATAAGAGTGGGTTTCCTATCCAAATAGACAGAATTTAGGTGGATAAAATTCTCACTCAAGGTCTCAAAAAGATCCCAAGCCTCATCTTCAATTTTTGTAAGAAAGGTTCCTATACAAGCACCATCCACTGTTTGCTTATGCTTGTCATTTAATCCAATGTAGAACCTTTCTACAAGTTGCCATCTTGGCACTTGATGATGGGGACATAAGCGTAACAAATCTTTGAAGTACTCCCATGCATCATGAAATTGTTCTCCATCTTGTTGAGCAAAACCTATGATTTCCCTCCTATAGTGATTAGCCTTTCTCATAGGGAAGTATTTTTTCAAAAACTCTCCCTTCAAGGCATCCCAAGTATCCACTCTACCATCTAGAGTGTAATACCAATGCTTCGCCTTATCCTTGAGGGAGAAAGGAAAGAGGGTTCGCATTTGGGCGTCATCAGTAACACATTGCAATCTCACCGTGGAACAAACCTCAGTGAATTCCTCCAGATGCCTGTAAGGGTCCTCCCTAGAAGTACCATAGAATGAGGGCAACAGAGATATGATACTACTCTTGATTTCATATGGATTGTTCCCCCTAGGTCTTCTCAGTGTATGGCCAAGTTGGTTGGTAGGGATAAAATAATCTCTCAAAGATCGTTGGTTCTTCACAATTCTATTTTCACCTTCCTTGGCCATCTCTCTTCTCTCTTAGTTGGCTCCCCTAAGGATTCCTTCAAGTTCTGAATTAAACACAAGTTCTCTCCTCAGAGACCGCCTATCAAGCATACACAAACAAACACAATTCCAAAGGACTTTTATGTCTTTAATCAATTAAGGCCTTTGAGATTTTAGTCCAGTTGTAGGTGACAATACAAATTGCCCAATCAATTACGTGCCTATTGTCGACCTACGAAATGCCTTAATGAAGACCTAATTGGAACTTAGGTGCTCTGTCCTAAAGCTCAAATGGTAGAGTACTCCAAGGATGGAAGATCGAGGGATGTAAGTAGTCCTAAGCGTTCCTTTGAAGCTGTGCTTTCGCGATGTTTCTTAATTACCCTAAAAAATCTGTAACAGGGTATCCCCCTCCTTGGACTTACAAAACTTTTGAACTTAAGTTTCAAGCACTTTGGTATCCAATGGTAGGAGAGTTCTTTCCTAGCAGGTCAAAACCTAGGAGTGTCTAATTGCGTGCTTTAGTGCGCAGCATGCACATGTGCATTCACCGTAAAAGTTTGAATTTGAATTTTGAACCGCAGCACAATGTCTCAATACAACTCCTTGGGTTTATTGTGTTCCTCCTTAGTCCTTTTCAGAAATTTAATGCGACCACTTGTTAGATCGTTTCAAGACAAATTATGTGGTCTAAGAATTAAGTCCAGATGCAAATGCGTGATCAAGATATGGATGCAAAGTAAGAGGATGCATACCTTGCTTCCAGCAATCAGCGATGCGAGAATGCACGCAATGCAGAAAATAAATCTAGAGGCTGCTAATACACACCTGAATGGTTCATCCTAAGGGCATGTAGCTTCTAGCAAGTAGCTCGTGTTTTATTTTTTTTTTTTTTTAGCTACTTATGCACAAATACTATTAATCCACAAAAGAGAAGAAAAACCTAAGTCTAAAGAAATGGGAACAGACTCCAGAAAAATTACCCAACACAGGCCTAAAATAAAATCAGGAAACAAACCCCTAAAAATGTACCCCAGAACAAGGGTCCCAAATAATGAATGTAAGAAATCCTAAAGTCTAAATTTATCTAAATGCAAAAGTAGAGAATAAAGATGATCTCTCTTTTTTTTAAATTCTTCTCCTCATGTTGGTGGCATCAAGGTCCACCAAGATGCGAAGCTCAGTCCCTCCAAGTGGTGGAAACAAGGTCCACCATGGCATTGCTGAGGTCGATGCGACAACTCGTATGTAATATGCGTACCTCACACCAAATCAAATAAGACAAGTTAAATATGCCTCAATTTAAATCAACATAAACAAATGAATAATTGCGAGCTTATTAGACTTGTTGCTTCCCCGGCAACAGCGCCATTTGACGAATCGATTTTCGCTTTCAAAGATGATGATTAAGATGATTGATCGTTGTATTTTTAAGTTGTGGAAAATCGACTAATCAAAGTATTAAATTAAAAATAAGCCACTCACAAAAGAGCGGGCCGTATCCACAGGGAGACAATGACCTATTAAAACTCGCAAAATCAAGAAACCAATGCTCACAAGTTTTCAGCCAAAGAAACTAAACCCAAATGCACCTTTAGATGAAGAAACCAATAAGAGATCATGCTGAAATAATACTTATGAGAAATAAGAGGGATGTGCTCATAAATGTGCCATAATAAATTATTAATAACTCAAAAGTAAGTCTTTGGCAATGACATGTAATCGTAAATACTAATACCCTCTTCACTGTAGCAAAACAGGGGAGGATCTTCTCCTTGTTCGCGCGTGGAGGAGAGGCGAAGGCCGGAAGGGAGGAGCTCGCCGAAGGTAGCTACTGCTAGGCCGCTTCTTTTGGTGGTGGTGGCGAGGTAAGGCACGGCCAGAGGTGGCTGGTCGGAGGAGAAGAGCGGTAGCGGGTGGCAGTGGCTACTGCTGGAAACGCAGAGGCGCAGGGGGGACGCGCGCGCTGGAGGCGAGGGGGAGCAGCGCTGCTGGAGGGCTGCGTGGGCGCACGGGTGGGGGTGCTACTGCTGCGAACGTGGAGGAGGCACAGGGGGTTTGTGCAGGCTATGCAACCGCGCACACGAACTGCCACTGAAGGGCTGCGCGGGAGTGGCAAAGGACTCGCGGGTGGCTGGGGCTGCACGCAGGCGTTGGTGGCATTGCAGCTACGCACACATGATGTTGTGGTGGCAGCTCTCAGTGCACATAGATGATGGTGATGGCAGCGCGCTACTACTGTTGAAGTTGAAGGAGAGGTGCGTGCTGGAGGAGAGGAGTCGACTGCAACTTTGGGTCCCTTTTGTTGGTGGTAGGGGAGGCGCGTGGAGAAGAAGAAGATGAAGGAGGTGGTGTTGTTGGTGTTGTTGGCATTGGAAGTGATGTTGGGTTCTCTTGAGCAACAGTAGAAGGAGATGAAGAAGGAGAAGTGAAGGTGGTGCGAGTGGATCTTCAGACGTCTGGGAACGTTCCCAGATGTCTTAAATGCTTGGGTAGGGGGGGGTGGCTGTTGGTGCATGGCTACGGTGGTGGTGCACGCTACGGTGCTCACGGTGGTGCAGCTGCTCCGATTTGGCGGAGCGTCCTGTCACGACGCACGCCTACGGTGGTGGAGCAGACTACCGCAGTCGAGGCCAGTGGTGGTGGAGCGGACGAGAAGCTGTTTCTGCACACTAGGGAATGTGGTGGAGGCCTGCTAGGCTACAACGCAAGAGCCCTTCTTTTATGTTTGTAGGAACAGGGAGAAGATGGAGCGACGACGATGTGCAAGATCCACCTTCTTCGGCCATTAAGGTGCTCCTTCATTGTTCGGAGGCCGTTGCTGCAGAGAAGAAGTGAATAAAAATAAATAATAAAAAGATTGGTTTATTTATGTACAAACCCTCAATAAAATGTTAATTCTAATATATGCATATAATGTAACCTAAAGACTAATGCATGTTATTCTAATGCATGCTAAATAATTTAAATATGGAATGCATACAAGCAAATATATATAAACTAAATTATTTATATCTTAATGCATGCTATGTATATGCTAATATTAATCTAATGCTTAGGCACTTTAGTAACTAATTAACCCACAAATATGGGCTCATCACCTATCTTGGATTTCTAATTTTTCTATGAAAAGCCTAAGTATCCTAGGGTTGTACAAGTGTACCTGGACTACTGTGAGGGTACTTTGAGGCTCTTTAACGTGCTACTAAGAAATAAAAGAGCAAAAAATAAAGAGATACAAAGTACAAGATAGAAAAAATATCTATCCTATTCTTCTGACTTCACGCTTTTGCTCCTCGTGAAACTCCTTTTCCGACAAGCTCCTCCAATCCACCATTGATGCGAGCTCGAAAACTAAACTCCTTTTCCAACAATCTCCGTCTCAACACTTGTCTCCATTTGCAATTTGACCTAAAAACTAGGACTCAAAAGCAAATGTTAAATAATAAGTATTTTGTTATCATCAAAATAAACGATCATGGTACTCTAGCACCAACAATCATCACCCTGTTTAGATCTGGTCCAATTCCAGGAACCAAACCCTCTCTGATTAGACGTCCGATAACTTGACCAAACGTCTTAAAGAATCCTAGTTAGACGTCTGTCAAGATTCAAACAAATCCAAGGAGACCACCCTTCAGGATCAAACGTCCAAATCTCAAATCAAACGAAATACCAGACATTTGATATTATAATTAGACATCATATAATTATGTCAGACTCATAATAACCCTTATTGATTGGGATTTCGGTCCAATCTTTTAAGATTTGTTTCCAACGGCTATCTAAGGCTTTTTAAACCTTTTAAATTCTTATTAGGATCTCTATAAATAAAAGAGGACCATTCCTAAGACAAATACACCTATGGTAAAATACTTTCCACAATTTTCAGTGTTTAAAAGAAGAGATCATCAATAAGATAAGGTTTGGCTCTCTGTATTCTACATTCTACATCTGAGAGCACCATTACTCTGCGCGATCACGCCTATGCACTTCCGATTAAGGAAAGATTTCTTGCCTATAGTAGTATAGTTAGATCCTTTACTATTTGGGCTCTATAGGTTTTGTTATTTCTCCTTTTGTTTTTTGTTGGGTATTCACGTAGTGAATTTCCGTCTCCATCGAAAGACAAAATACTCTTCGTGGAGAAGAGTGGATTTGGGGTACGCTACCCTCAGGTTAAGTAACATGGTCGTAAGAGGTTGACCTTGTTGGTGCTAGAGCACCACGATCATTTGTTTTGATGATAACAAAACACGTGTTATTTAACATTTGCAATTTGAGTCCTAGATTTCAGGTCAATTGCAAATGTGGACGTGTTTAGACGGAACTTGAGCTCGCATCCAGGACGGATTGGAGGAGCTTGACGGAAAACAGAGGAGGTTCGCGTGGAGCGACAGATTGAAGATAGAAGACAAGAAGAATAGGATAGATTCTTTTTAATCCTTTCTTATATCTCTTGTCTTTATTTTCTTGCTCTTATTTTCCTTAGAATATTATGTTAAAGAGCCTCAAAGTACCCTAACAGTAGTCCTAGGAACACTGGCACAACCCTAGGATACTTAGGTTTTCTGTAGAATACTTAGAAAATCAATATAGGGTTCAAACAGCACTTCCAGACGTCTAATTCCCAAATCAGACGTCTGATAAAGTATTTTAAGACGTCTGATAACTGTTAGGCTGGACATAGTTAGTTCTGTCTGATGAAATCAGACGTCCAGACCTTAGACCAGACGTCTTAGAAGACGTCTGATGGATTTGTCAGACGTCCAATTAGTAGACCGTTGGCTAGCTTAGCAGGCACTCAAGGATATGACCGTTAGAGCCTTATCAGACGTCCATAGGACTGTCCAGACGTCTGATAATTGACCGTTTTGCCTCGGCTGACCCAAAATCTCTTCTCAGAGATTTTCTAGCCGTTGCAACGGTTGGAAAATCCATTCCGTAGGAAAAGTTGGTTTCCAGACGTCCAGACATAGTGCCAGACGTCCTGCATGTCGTCTGATGGACTTGCACAAAAACTCTGTTTAGATCTGATTCAAGTCAGGAGGAAACCCGCATAGAATCAGACATCTGACCTTGAGATCAGACGTCTTAAAGTGGCCTTCCAGACGTCTGATGCCATAGTTAGACGTCTGATAACCCTGTCAAGTGTAATCATTGTCCTGATTTCGGCCTGATTCTCTTGGGCTTTGTTCCCAACAGCTATACAACCCTTCCTAAGCCTTCCAAAGCCTTCCTAAGGCCTCTATAAATAGAGAGGAGCCTTTACACACCTAGATACACAAGATATACACTAAGAGAAACAAGAGACACACCTAAGCAACTTAGTTCCACTCTTTTGTATCCAAGAGAAGCCCTTGCTCTCCAAGCTCTAGTTTCATTCTCTTGAGAGCATCAAGTCTTCGCGCACCCGCTCTCCCGTCGTTGTTCACGAGAGCGACATTGCGCCGTTGCGTGGCTCACGCACCCGCGTCATCCTCGACGCACTCCTTGCAAAGGGGAGTTTCCTTATTCCTATAGAAGCTAGGTTCTTAATTACTTTGTTGGCTCTATAGGACCTGTTGTTTTATTTTATCTTTGTCTTTTGGTTGGGTATTCGCTTTGCGAATTCCCGTCTCCTTTGTGGCACAAAATCCTTCTCGTGGAGAGAAGGGGTTGAGGAACGCTACCCTCGTACTTGTAGCGTGGTTGTACTGAGGTTGAATCACCCTCGTTTTAAAGTGATTCGTTTAGTGGATTTGATCAACTAGGTTGATCGGAAAATCCTAACTCGAGAGGGTTAGGTGGTGGTTTTCACCCGGTTTGGGTTTCCACCTTAAAATCTTTGTGTACTTGTGCGATTGTTTGTTTATTCTGTGATATTATTTTATTTCCGCATTTTATTACGTCACCCCCTCCTAGTAGGGAAATTTACAGACCTACCTTCAGTTAAGTAGTTCGTTAGTAGATTTAATCAACTCGGTCGATCAGGAAATCCTAAGTCAAGAGGCTTAAGTGGTGGTTTTCACCCAGTTTAGGTTTCCACCAAAAAATATTGGTGTCATTTGTAGTGCTTGCTTATTTGTGAGATTGTGATTTCATTTCCGCATCATTTTGTTTCTCGCACATCTCACCCCCCTCCGCCAGAACCTACAATAATTTGGATCTTGTAAAGATATGGTGGGAGTGATTGGGTTTGTTCTCTCCACCATTTTCAAATTTTATATTCATCAACTTTAAACATCTTTATTACCTTTGCCAATGCTCATGTTGATTTCGTTTGATCATTTAAACTTATCCTAATAATTTATAAAATAGGACATTAGAGGTGTAAATCAAAGTACATTGAATTGTGACTTATCAATTCCCCAGCTAAAAACTAAAAATTATCAGAATTTACCTAAAGAAACTCCAAAAGCGCACTTCTTTAAGTTTAATCTCAGGCAATATTCATGCAATATCTCAAAAACATCATCTAAATTTTTTAGGTGCTCAAGAAAACTTGCACTTTTAACTATTATGTCACCTAGGTAGGTGAAAATGGCGATTGGTCGATCGAACCGTGGCTAGTCTTTGTTTGTTTTAGTGCTTATTATAGAAATATCATTGTGATATAGATAAAATAGCTACGGTTGTCGTTGCCATTACAATTTTACTCAGAAATATTTTTCCCGAGGTCGAACTCAGGGAGCTATTGGAATTTTAGAAATACAATGTTTCTTTATTACAAAAATAAGAGAGAGAGGGAGGGAGAAGTAGATTTCTGTTTCTTGACTTTTTCTTCTTCTCTTCTTTCTCTCTTTGCTTGTCTTCTTTTTCTCTTCTTTTTCTTCTTTTCTTTACGGGTCTTCTTCAGTTCTTCTTCTTCTTCTCTTCTTTATCTTCTTTCTTTCTTTTTCTTTCTTCCTTCTCTTTTTTTTTCTTCAGAGCTTCATCCGTCGTCTGATATCTCAGTCAGACGGCTTAAACGGTGGTCTGCTACAGTGCTTCCCCTTTCTTCCTTTGCTGCTTCTCCTTCTTCTCCTCTTCTTCTTCCTTGGCCTTCTACAGTTCTTCTTCTTCCTGCGGCCAAGTGTGAACCTTCTTCCCTCGCACCCTGTCCCTGCACAAACCACAGCAAAACCTAACCCTTCCCTCTACCCGTACGTCTCTCTCTCTCTGCAAACCGCTCATAGGAAACTCTCCCAGAGTCGGGTTATCAGGTCGGGTTGCGTACCCGGGACCAGGCGTACCGGCGTGTATGGTACGCGAGGAGTGCGCAGGTGGCGTTGGGTCGGGTCCGCCGGATCCGCGTGGTGAACTCGCGGACCGGGCGGGTGAGTGGGGTGCGGGACCTCACCCCATGTGTCTCGAGGCGCTTAAGAGAAAACACAAAATCAATTTAAGCCGATGCGGCGTTTCGAAATCCCACGATGTGGGACTAAACTCTGTCCCTTGCTCGCGCGCACCCGCAGGAGAGCCACGACCTGGCCTCAGCAGCTGCGTCCTCGCCTCTCTTCGCAAACCTGCTTGTTACCTTCGCCCAAGTCTCTGCAGCTTGCCTCAGCTGGGATCCTGCTGCTGCAGGGCCTGGAGCTCGCGTGGAAGCTCCTTCAGTCGTCGTCAATGGCGGCTGGGGCTCCAACCCTGTCAGATAGAAACACGGCCTCTTGGCCTAATCAGACTACAGGGTGACCTTCGCCGTGGCACAGCGAAGGTGATGCAGGGTGTAGCAGGTTGTGGGGCGATGTCTGGCGGTGGGGCTAGGTCGGACTGCGACCGGAAAAATGGGTCTGATTGGGGGAGTGTTGTGGGGTTGTGGAGTGGCAGTGGAGGGGCGGAAGTGGTTCAGTGTGATGAGGCGGAGGTTTTGGGTCGGTCGGCGAGTCGTGTGGAGTGGTGGAATGATGGGGGCGACTCGCCGGAGGTTGGTCGGAGGCGTGGAAGACGAGGGTGGTCAGGTGTTGTCGAGGGGCGGTCTGAATAAAAAGATGTGAGGGAAAGAGAGAGAGGAGTACAGGGAGTATCTAGAACTTAGCTGTAGGGACGAAGGGGGCCGGAGCAGGGCGGCAGTCGTGCCGACTATCGCCGGAGAAGAAATACCCAGAGGGGGAGGGCGGCGGCGAGGAAGAGAGCCGGAGGGCGCGCGCTGGGTACGGCGCGACGCGGGAAGAGTAGGAGAAGGTGGCTCTGCTGCTGGTATTGCAGCAGAGCGACGAGACGGAGGAGGAGGAGCCGCCAGAGCTGGTGGGTTTCTGCCGGAGTGGGAAGAGAGAAATGGTAGGGGTTTTCTCCGTCAGGACCAAGCTACCAGAGTCGGCTGGCGACGCTGGTCCTTATAAAGGCGGTGGCGGAGGGGTGGGTGTAGGGAGGCGACGTGCCTCCCTCGCCAGAGAATGGCCGGGATTTTGACCCATACCTTCCTCGCATTCGCACGGAAGGTGTGGGCGAGGATAGATGGCATGGCACAGGGAACACCGGGTTCATCCTGCAGGACGCCTCCCTCACCCTGCGCGACGCCATGCTCCGCGCAAAGTCGCCGGAGCATGGTGCTGCGTAGAGACTTGCAGGAGGGACCTGTATGCAAAGAATGACGAAGAACCTAGGGGCCAAAATGCAAAGGTTTCGAAAGTTGAGGGTCAAAAAGTAATAGATGAGGACCAAATTGCAAAGTCGGTCAAGAAGGTCTCTTCTTAGGCTCAAGTTTTTATGCATGACTAAATGGGACCTAAGGATTCTAATGGTGAATTTTATTTCTAGGTCAGACCTTGTTTGACCGGCCAATTTACGTAAAAACCCAAATTAAATAATTAATTGAGCATGGTTCTCAATGTAGGTCAAAATGGGTTCCCAAGGCTAAATTGAAGGTTCCAAACCCTAGAGATTATTTTTCTATGAATTTTAGAGGGTTTATTCAATTTTTACCCTGCCTCCAACCTCGTGAATTGAAGTGAATTTATTTTAGGATTACAAAATGTCATTTAATTCCTTTGAGTTGCTGTAGCCCTTGTTGGATCTGATCATCCCACTTTCCTTCTTATTAGGTTAGTTTGACCTATGTTTGGACCCTGAGTTACCCTTTTTACAGATTGTGTTGGTGAAATTGCATTTTTACCCCTTATGACTTATTTTCTTCTTAAACTCAGAATTCTCTGAGTCAAGCCTTTCTATGAGTTATGTAGGAGCTTTTTCTTGAATATCTAGGTTAGATTGTGCTAGTTAGGGTTCATGATGGGGTTCTCATCAGTAGGCTTCAAAGGACTTTCCAATTAACTTAGCAAAAATACAATTTACAAGTCACTAGTATGTGGCATTAGCATTTTTTAGGCCAAGCGACATTACATGGTATTGGAATAGTCCTTTATCAGTGATGAATGAAGCATGCATTCTATTCGCCCGGGCTAGGCGAATTTGATAGTACCTTTTATAGGCATCCAATAAGGACATGTGCATTTGGCTGAAGGAGAGTCCCCTAAGTCGTTAATCTTTAGTAGCAAGAACTTGTCCATCAAACATGTCTCATTTAAGTTGGTGAGGTCCATGCACATCCTTGACTTCCCATTGTTTTTTTCTCACCATGACTATGTTGGACAGCCAATCAAAATGGAAAAACTTCTCAATGAACCCCACCTCTAGTAGCTTGTGTACTTCTATTGTTGTTGTCTGCTACTATTCTATGAACTTGTGCCATTAAACCTGCTTGACTGGACGAGAGTCTAGGAGGAAGTTCAAGTGGTGTTTGATGACGCTTGGGTCAACTCCTAACAGGTCCTTGGTAGACCAAGTGAAGATGTTGGCATTGTACCTTAACAGGTTGAGCAAGTCCTGGACTTCTTCCTTCGTGAGGCCGAAGCTAATATGCACATGCTTAGAGGTGTCCTCGTATGGTCGCACCATCATGGTGGAGGATCCTAAGACTAAGGTCTTGGGCAAATCATTTCCTGAACCTTCGTGGGGCTTTCCTAGCAGCCCAACAGTCTTGACCATTTGCTTTTCCTCTACTTTTGAGGCTTCAAGGGAAGGCGCTAGAGTGTCCACTCCATCTTCAAGGGTTTCCAAAACCCACACTAGGTATTACAAGGGTGTGAGGTTCCTTTTAAACCCCAAGTGCTCAAGAGTCCTAAGGAACAAAATGTCAATAGCACTTCCCTCGCCCACCAAGAGTTGCGATTGGTTCTGGCCTGCGACTAGAAGGGTGACTAGTAAGGGGTTGTTGTGGCACACCAAGTTTGGGAGCTACTAGAATATGGCCAAGGCTACCGATTTGATCTCTTGTAGTGGTTTCCTAGCTCCCCAACATGAGATTGCCAAAGATGTTTTTACTAGATCAATTTGGGTCTTGGGGGTGCACCAATTGTTGTTGGCATTAACGCTGAAGATGAGTTCAACCACAACCAACCCAGCCCCTGTTGAGTGATGCTCCTAAGCGAGGATGGCTGGTTCGCACCTTTTCCTTAGCATTTAGAGGCCACACTCATGGTACCCTTCAGACAGGAGTTAGATGTCTAGCCCCTCCTAGGTGAGAATGTGTGTAACATCCTCTTGCTCAACCAAGTCCGTTAGGGTGACCACATTCGCCCCTCAATACTTCTGCAATTGTTCTTTGTGAAAGTCCTTAAGTTCTTCCATGGGCTTCTTGCCCTTATCCACCTCATTTCTTTTGATATATTGAATGAGGTCACCATGGCAGATGTAAGGCTTAATCTGGTCTCATAGGTCTGTACAATCCTCAGTGGAGTGACCCTTCACTTGTTAATATTAGCAATAAGGGCCCTTTGAGGCAGACCACTTAAGGGGTGGAGGAGGGGGGGGCAATTCTCCCAATATTGGTAGTCAAAACAATTGGTAAGATGTCTACTTGGTTGCATACCAGGGGCGTGTAATCATGGTAGGAATCTCATCAGGGTTGCTGGTAGCATCCCTCGCTATCATCAACGCAGCAATTGTTGCAAAAGTCTATCAACTTGTCCCACCATCTGTCGTTATGGCAGTCGATCCCCTTAGTGCGACCGGAGCTAATGTAAACATGTTTATATTACATAAAATGTCTATTTATGCATGTTCTTAAGTATAGAATTGCATTACATACTATAAATATTGCATAGCATGCATCATCTTGCATTTAGATTAGTCTAAATAAAATGGAGTTTAATTGTATCCTTTTATGGTCAGGGACAGGGTGACTGTTTACCGGGACCTCAGATCGAAGATCCTACCTAGTAGCCGGAATGCGTGGTAGCCGCCTTGTTCTATCTTATTGTGTCTTTATGTTTATTATAGTTTAAGTATAGTCGTTATAGCATAAGACAAAACGGCTACCAAATTACTACCAAAAATTTTTTACTCGGAATAAGGTTTTCCCGAGGTCAAACTCAGGGAGCAACTATGTTTCTAGAAGACTAAATAAGATCTCTATTATGTTACAAAAATAAGAGAGAGAGAGAGATCTCTTGGCTTCTTCTTCTTCTCTTTCTCTTTTCCTCTTCTTCTTCTTCCTTCGCCGTTTCTCTTCTTCTCTTCTTCTTATTTCTTTCTTTGTTCTTTCTTCTTTCTTCTTCCTTGCTTTCTTCTTTTCTTCTTCTTCTGCCTTCTTCTTCTGTTCTTCTTTTCTTTTCTTTCTTTCTTTCTGGCGTCAATGTCTTCTTCCTTCTTTTTTCTTCTTTTCTTCTCTGCCTTCTGCAGCTGTGGTGATTCCGACGTCTGATGCTGTGCTCAGACGACTTATCTGTGGCTTTACTACAGTGCCTTCCTTCTTCTTTTCTTCTTCTTCTTCTGTTTCTCTCCTTCCTTCCTTCTTCTTTTCCTTCCTGTCTTCTTCTTCAGCTGCCCTGAGCAGCTAAGGCTTCGGCCGCTTCTCTTTTTCTACTTTTCCTTTCTGCCTTCTTCTTCTTCCTTTCTTCCTGCACGCTCACACAAGGGTTAGAGCAAAACCTACCCCTACCATTCCCCGCGTCTCTCTCTTTCTCAGATTTCTCTCTTAGGACTGCTCTCCCAGAGCTGGGTAATCTGGTGCGGGTATCGCGCCTGGGACCAGGCCCACCGGCGTGCAGTGGTGGGCGAGGAGTGCACGGTTTGGGTAATCGAATCCTGTCCAGACCCGCAGGGAGTGAGCGTGGACGAGGGCGAGCGAGCGCGTGGCGCGCTGCGTGCGGGAGAGGGACCTGACCCTTGTGTTCAAAGGCGATAAGCCTTAGGCACTTTTTCAATTTAAGTGCGGGCACTTGGCCACGCACTTCCGTCCCACCTCCCAAATTGGCGTCCGCAGGCGAGCGATCAGCCGCCAATTGAGGCAGCCTGTGAGGCCTTCGCCCCAGCTGCGGGCCTGGGTGTCTTCGCGACTCCTGCCCGCGTGACCTGGGACGCGCACCTGGGCTGGAGAGTGCCTGCAACTGCAGGTGAAGCTGCTGCAGCTCGTCGACAATGGCGGCGAGGGGCGCGAACCTAAAATCACAGCTACGGCCTCTTGGCCCAGTCAGAATACGTAGGAAGCTTCGCCAGAGTGAGGCGAAGCTTGTGCGGTGGTTGGCGGGGTGCGACAGTGCGTGGAGAGGCTGACCTAGGTCAGACTGTGGCCGGAAAGGTGGGTTTGTTCGGGGGGTGGTCGGGTGGCGCTTGGCAGTGAATGGAGAGGGGGGATCGGTGGAGCGGAGTGTGAGGGAGCTTCTGGGCTCGTCGGCGAGGTGTGAGAGTGTCTGTGGTCGTGAGATGGTCTCTCCGGAGGGGGTGATCGGAGGTGGAGAAGGTGGTCTGGACAGTGGCGATTTGGTGGTCGAAAGGATAGTTTAAAAGGGGGAAAATACAAGGGAAGGAGAGAGGAAGCTATCTACCTAATTACTCGACGAAGGGGGAGGGCAGAGCAACCGGCTCGTATCTGCCTGAGCTGGAGACGAAGACGCTCTGGAGGACGATTTCG
Source organism: Thalassia testudinum (assembly GCA_037157565.1). Taxonomy (NCBI): domain Eukaryota; kingdom Viridiplantae; phylum Streptophyta; class Magnoliopsida; order Alismatales; family Hydrocharitaceae; genus Thalassia; species Thalassia testudinum. Next base: position 23,697,297 of record JAZHRO010000013.1, read on the forward strand.
GCGACGAGGAAGCAAGCGGAGGGTGCCAGCGGGTACAGCCTGGCGCGGACGATGGAGCAGGGAAAACCCTGCTGCAGGTAGGGCAGTAGAGCGACGAGGAGAAAGAGGAGGAGTTCGCCGAAAGCTTTGGGCTCTCTGACCGGAGGAGAAAGGGATGAAGAGGGGGGTAGTTCTCCGTCAAAGGAAGCTTGAAGGAGCCAGCAAGGTCTGCCGGTCCTTATAAAGGGCTTGACACGCAGAGAGGGGTGAGGTGGCGTCGTGCCAGCCTCGCCGGAGTATGGCCGGAAGGGACACCCATACCTTCCGTGCGTTCGCACGGAAGGTATGGTGGTCAACAGAGGGCATGGGCGGGTCCCTGCAACGGAGGAGTCGCAGGGAACCCCGCTTCTGTTCTAAAGGACGGCAGCCCTACCCTACGCGGCGCCATGCTCCGCGCAAAGTCGCCAGAGTATGGTGCTGAGCAGAAGTTGCAGGGAGGACCGTTCTGCAAATAATGATGAAAAGTTTGGGACCTAAATGCAATAGTTTCAAAAGATAAGGGTTAAAAAGTAAATAAAGATGACCAAATTGTAAAGTCGGTCAAAGAGGTCTCTTCTTATGCTCAAGTTTTTATACAAGAATAATTTGAACCTAAGGATTTTAATGGTAAATTTTAATTCTAGGTTAGACCATGTTTGACCAGCCAATTTGCATAAAAACCCAAATTAAGTTATTAATTGGGCATGGTTCTCTTTTTAGGTTAAAATAGATTTCTAAGGCCAAATTGAAGGTTCTAAACCCTAGAGAATATTTTTCTATGAATTTTAAAGGATTCAGTTGATTTTTATCCTGCCTCAAACCTCGTGAATTGAAGTGGGTTTATTTTAGGGTTATAGAATGTCATTTAATTCCTAGATGTTGATATAACCCTTTTTAGATCAGATCATCCCACTTACCTTCTTGTTAAGCTTGTTTGACCTGTGTTTGGATCCTTAATTACCTTGTTTGCAAACTGCAGTGGTGAAATTGCAGTTTTACCCCTTATGATTTATTTTATTCTTAAACTCAGAATTCTCTGAGTTAAGCCTTTCTTTGGGTCATGTAGGAGCTTTTTCTCACATATCTGGGTTAGATTGTGCTAGTTAGGGTTTATGATGAGGTTCTCATCACTACCGTACGGATTTGATTAGGGCTACGATTGGAGTTCAACAACTCCATGATCACCCTAATCGGATATCCGTAGCATCAGATAGAAACCGAGGAATCCTAGAAGATCAAGGGACAAGATGGTGTTAATCCACACTTCAGACAACAAATCCAACCACACTGATGGATTCGAATCGACGATCGCAGCCTAACGGTGTGAAAATCGACTCAATCTGATACCCGTGGCACCATCTACATCACCCAGAAGATGGATGGCCAAGATGGCACCACGTGGCGAAATCTTGGCCGCCCAACCGGCCGCACGCAACTGCTGAAGCCTTAGCGCCAACGCCTCTCTGCCGTTGGATCAAGATCCAACGGCTGTGAATCACCCGCACTTAAGTTAAGCGCTCGACGCAAACGCACCCACAACGCATTGGTTGAGAGCCTTAACTCAACGTTGAGGTGTGGGTTCGAGACCGCGGGGCGCTTTAATTGGTGCAGATGAGCAAGCACTATCGACCGCACGATGGAGATCAGGCGACCATACGCACCCAATCGGATCCATGCGCCATCTGACACGGCAAGGCAACGTAGCATCGCACGCGATGAGGTGCGTGGATGAGGCGGGCGATGGAGCTCTCTCAGTCGTTTGATCTCACGATCGAACGGCCAAGATTGAAAGATCGTGGACGTGTGTTAAGGCGTGGGGTGGTGAGCGGACACGCGCGAGCCACCCACTACGGCCACGCTCAGGCCTTTAGTGACGGATTATCCGTCACTAAAGGTCATAAATTAATGATTTTTAATATGTAATGACCAAAATGCCCTCACTCCTTGCAACTATAAAAGGAGACCCCTCCATACAAAATTCTCATCCCTTCTTCTCTTCTCTCACCCCTTCCAAAGCTCTAAGAGCTTATCCCAAACCTGGAATGCTCCTCTAGAGTAAAAATCTTAATTTTTCCACCTTCATCCCCCTTCGTAGAGCATCCTGTGGTTGTCCTCTCTCTGCATTCGAGAAGCAGATCCTGCGACGACGACAACGTGCTGCTTCATTCCCATTCTTCCCACTTCGTCCTCCTTCTTCCCGCTCCGTTCCCCGTCTTCCAAGCATCGTCCCGTCCAGCTCATCCTCCAAGCGATTATCGAGGAGGATATCTCTCTCTCTCCATTCTTTTTACTGCTTTTTAGAGTAGATTTACTACTTTCTAGTGCAATCATTTCCCGTTTTCTAGTCGTAATGAGTAGTGTAATGAATAATTTTTGATAATGAAATCCATGTTTATTCTACATCCCTTTTACTTTTATTTGTAATATTCTCTCTCTCTTCTATTTATTATTTGTTAAATAGATAGCTAGTTTTCAACCAGCTATTCTGTTTCGTGACAAACAAAACAAACGCGTATTTGTAATCAAACGTCTGCCTCCCTGAGTTCGACCTGAGATTTCTATTCCAGTATAAATTTTATTTGTTGAACTCGAGTTCTTCGCTATTCAAACTATAATGACAGGTATTCAAACCCAAATTCGATAGCGTAGTAACCCATCGCTTCAACATTTTAGCGCCGTTGCTGATGGCGAAAATACGCGGTTTGTTAATTAGGTCGTTGTAACGCGTAAATCCGCTTTCGCTCTTAAATTTATAATCCTAGATAGGGAAGTATCTAGGGTCGTCCAAGGAGGCAATATGGTTGCAAAATTGATTCTCTTGCTTGGAATAAATCTCAACTTTCTTTTTTTGGTAATTTTCAATATACCATTTTTTTATTTTTGAACTAAGGCAACATGCGAACTGATGGCGGGAAAAGTGTTTACACTTCCAATTAAGTAAACAACTCTAAAGTAGCAAGTAGAGCCTCTCCCTAAGCTCACTCTAGGCAAGTGGAAACCTAGAATAATTAGGGAGAGGAAGTGAAGAATGCTGAAAATAAGCAAATAGAAATGCAAACAAGATATGCGAAGAAGGCAACTAGATAATTGATAAAGTGTTTAACAAAAATGCCTAGTAGAGGAATGCTTCTACTACTAGATAATTGAAGTAAAAGAAAACACAAATCCTCTAAATAGATGGTGAAGAAGAGGGCTTCTTGCTCCAAGGTTGGTGGCTCCCAAGCTTGAAAAGAATCCTTCAACTCCTTCCTTGCAGAACTCCGCCAAGGTGATGACCTCCAAGGCAAGCCCTAAGTTTCTCTCCAAGGGTGGACGTCCACCCTAAGCTTTTCTCCTTTGCCTGGCCGTCCTCCTTGAAGTGGGAGAGTCCTCCTCCTTGGCGTGGCCCAAGTTGAAGAGAGTGGGAAGAAGAAGGCACCAAAAGGGCTGGTGGTGTGCCCCTTTAATCTCCTTCTCTACTCCTCCTTGGGCGTAGGTATAGGTGGATGTAGGTAGAAAATACACTAAGGGAGGATGGGAATTATGTGGTGGTAGGGTAGGGTATTTATAGGATGGGAAGGGGGGTGGTTATGGTGTTTTTTTGGAGGGAAATGAAGGGGTGCTTGGTTATTTTTGGAGGGAAAAATGGGAGGGAAATGAAGAGGTGCCTTGGTTTTCCCTCCAAAAATACCTTCTAGAAGGCAATTTTGGAGGGAAAAAATGGAGGGTGGAGATGGGCTTTGATGGTGGATGTAGGGTGGTGATGGAAGGGATAGTTGGCACCAAAATAAAGTAGGAGTAGGTGGTCTTTTTGCTGGAGCTTAGGTAGTAGGGTAGTAGGTTTTGGTGCCATGGAGGTGGACTAGCTATGTTAAGCAGATTAGCTAGCTTAGCTAATAGGGAGTAGAGTTGGAGGCATTTGGAGCTAGGGTTTTCAGGGAGAAGAGCTGAGGAGGAGAAGTCTGGAGCTGGAGCTGGCTGCTGCTGAAGAGGCTGGCATGGGGCTACTCTAGCTGGCTTAGCTTGCTAGTTCTTTGCTAGTTGCTAAGCCAAGCTAAAGTGATCTAGCTTCTACCAAAATGAGCTGAGGTGAGCTAGGTCTGGTGCTCCCGGGGAGAATCAAGCTGGTTGAGGCAGCTAAGGTAGCTTAGCTCAACTGAGTTGAGCTAAGCTGAATCCCCAGGAGCTGGACTTGAGCTTCCTGAGCTGAGATGAATTCTTCTTCAACTGGCTGGAGTTGAGTGGAGCTGGATGTAGCTGGATCTGAGCTGGGGTGAACTCCTGTCAACTCAGCTGAGCTAGCTAGAGCTCCCTGTGAACTAGTGGGAGCTGAGATGAGATAGACTCAGCTAAGTTGAGCTAGATCTAAGCTGAGGTGAACTCCTGTCAACTCAGCTGAGCTAGCTAGAGCTCCCTGTGAACTAGTGGGAGCTGAGATGAGCTAGACTCAGCTAAGTTGAGCTAGATCTGAGCTGACTTGAGCTAGGGTGAGCTAAGGTGAACTCTCTTGAGCTACCATCCAGCTGCGATTAGCTAAATGGAGCTGGGATGAGCTAACCCTAGTTCAAGTAAGCTAAGTTTCAGCTGTGGTGAGCTGGATCAAGCTGGGTTCCAGCTAGTCTGGTCTTCTCCTTCACCATTTGCCTTCTTGAGTGCTAGGGTTTTAGGGATCTGTGCATCTGTACATCCCTAACACTCACAAAAACACATTAAAACGACAATAAAAAATGCAATGCATGCCTATCCTAATTTATGCCTAAATGCAGCCCAAAAACCCATTTGCGGAGTAAAATACTAAGAGCTAGGTTAGTTTTAATGCATAAGAATGATGATAAACTGGTGTTTATCAGTTGCCAGGGATTCAACAAGAGCCCTCCTATCTGCCTAGGGCCCATCCTCAATTCTAAGCAAGGGGAATTCCCACCTAATCCTCCTCATGTATTCTTGCCACACATAAGTAGGAGTGGAAGGACTCATCTCTGTCTGCATAATAGTTGGCTCGATCCCATAATCTTACCGTGTCATTGGACGAGAGGTATTCCATGCCATTCCAGAATTCTCAGTACAAGAGCCCCTACTTGAGCATTTGAATGACAATTTGATCGTGGGACTGCCTACACCTGAAATACTACATCTTAAACTAGTTCAAGTATGCCCTAAACAGTTCCCCCTTTCTGGCAAATCTCCGCTAGCTTCTCCAGATTCTCCCAAGTTCACTGTTGTTTGGAGAAATATTAATAAAATTTCTTCGCCAACTCTTGGGAAGATCCAATCTACCTAGTGGGTCAATCGCTAAACTACTCATGGGCGACCCCCTTTAGGAGGGAAGGAATGACCCACCGCATAACTCTATCTGAGCATTTATGCACCAACATATGTTGCTGATAATTTCCCATGAATAATGGTTGGTCAAAGGTTCCATCATATTGTGGAATGACCAGGTGTTTAAAGTGCGAGGGGAGAGGGGCATTCATCATATCCTTTGTGAATGGGACCATTGTAATGAACAGCTTCGAATGGATGCCCCTTATCGCTCAGGTGACTTATTGGACAATATCTGGTATTTGGCCATCTTAGTGGGGGGGTGGGGGGTGCTTGGGTAGAAGGATGGGAGTTTATCTCGGACACCCCCATGGGGTCTTTTACTACTTTATCACTTTGGCGATGTGTGAGCTACCGAAGCTCCTCGATCTACCACTTAAGGTAGGTGTTCTCCTCTTCCACCTAGCGAAGCCATTTGTCCTCTTTATCTCGAGGAGGGTTGCTTCCGTCCTTGCCTACCCTTGCTTTGAGGGCCACTTCTTTGTTGCATTGCGCATCTCGAAGGTAGTTAGTGTATTGTTGTTGCTCCTCCTAAATCTCTTTCAGATGCTTGGCATACTTCTCATCCTCCTTCACTTACTACAGAGGGTTGGGTGATCCATGTTGGCTCAAGGTTGGAACCTCAAGTGAGTTTGCCTCGTTCCTCGGAGGGGGAACATTGTTTTGCGCCTCCTCCATTGACGAGAAGGATTCAAAGGCTCTTGATCAATGTTCCTCTATAGGGCCGATACTCCTGTTCCCGTTCGCTTGCTCATAGTAGAAAAATTGTTGCTTCGCCTTCGAGACCATTTTAGCCAAGCAATGTTAATAGGTCTTAGCCTTTCAGCTAGTAGAAAATTCGATTTCCCGCAAACGATGCCAATGATTGAGTCTCAAAGTACTTGACCTAAGAATAACCAATCAATCACACCCACAATAGACACGAGATTGGTATGTCAATTCCACCTATACGTTGCACCTCTATGGAAGGGATTTAGCCCTCAAATGTGCACTAAGATTGTATGATTACAAGGGGTTCAAATCCCCTTCAACAATCTCTAGGGCATCCCTTTTACAAGGTGTTTTAAGACAATTATTACAAGGGCAATGATTTCCCTTAAGAATGACATCAATCGTTTCATCTTTCAAGGACCTTATTGTGGTGTCGTTTCATCTTCCAGATCCAATCACCACATGGCATCTCGCCTGCTTGCTAGCTTGATCAGGCCACCTTGTGTTACTTTAGCACCTAGGGTGGATCCTCCTTCAACCTTGGGCTAGGCATCCAGTTGCCTAGACTACCCTTTGGCTGAAGCTAGCTAGGTTACAGCCGATTGGGCTTTTGCCTTCGACGGGCCCTAGGTTGTTTGGGCCTAGTAGGCCCAAGGTTGAGTGGGCTTGACATGCCCTATTCCTTCATAGGCCTTATATTTTTTAGGCCTATTCCATTTCTACCTCATCACCTTTAAAGTAATGTTGTTTGCCTAAAAAGAACAATTGCAATGCCCAGTTGCCAGGTTGGAGAAATAAAGATTTAATGGGAAAAGCATCGGAAAATGGAAATGTTGTTTCGAGGATTCATGATTTCTCTTTTCAAGGGGTTATCCATTCATTAAAAATCCCTCCAACCTATGGCTAGAAGCACGAGCCCAATTTGGGATTTCTTCCCTTGCTTAATTTAATACACAATAAATAATGTACAAAAGAGAGGTAGTTTGTTGATTAGCAACAGTTCAATTACAAGAAAAGGCAGTGAGAAAGCTACCTACCGAGAGATGTCATTTCTACCATAGTTCTCACTACATGCTATCATAGGTGATCCACCCACCACCCACATGAATCTGTTCTCATCCATTCGTTGCTTGGTTCAACCATGCGCACTAGTTAAATGAAGTCCAATTTAGAGCCATCTAATGTATAGCTTGATGGAAGAATCGCCTTAAGAACATCTATGAGCCCTTGTAAGTCTTTAGAGAGACGAATCAAACAGTGAAGCTACATAGCAATGGAAGGTACCTTAGTGTTGAAAGCTTCTTAGACTCACCTAGTACAAGTACATTCTCTTAAAATGGATATCTTGTCAACTACCGGATAAACAGATGAGTTATGTGGGATACAAAGCATCCTCTTTCGTGGAGAAACTGGAAACGAGGGTGATGCCATGTCACCTTCACTACGAAAAGGTCCGATGGTCTTCGCTGTTTTTTGTCAAGTGCAAGCACAGACCAGATCATTGGTGTTATATCCTCTGTCAAACTTTTCTTTTATGATGAATGTGATGCAATCCTGATACTATGGGGCACTAAATCTAACTATTCTTCCTCGTTAAGAATGTTTAGCTCACATGCTGCTGTGAATGGCATCAACGGTACATCACTCTACAACATCTACTTCTCAATTCTCACTGGAATAAATCCGGATAATATTATTCTTCTCGTAGGCCAAAGGGCCTTGGCTACCAGCTTTGATAACATCAAATCCAACTCTTGCAGATTTGGATCCTTCTATTGCATACCTTGAGAGTAACATATCCGAGCCACTAGAGAGTTTGTAATTGTGGATCCTCCAAATCTCTAAGATGAAGTTGGTCCCATGATATCAAAGCCGATTCACAGAGTGGATTACCCAGTGAAAGAACCAGCCCATCAACGGAAACTCTATCCAAGTCGATTCAGATCCCGAAATAGAGGCCCTAGTTCACAAGCCTATTTCATAGCTAGCATCACTTTTAACATTTGAATTTGGATTTTCTTTAACCACCCTTCTATTGCTGCAGAGTCGAATAGCCATGGCATATTCAGCCTGCTTCGAGGAGGTAGTGGAGGTGCTTCCGAGGAATGTGACTTACTTCATCGTCTTTTTTTCCCTTTTTTTTTTTTTTTTTTTTTTTTTGAAAAGGATTTATCGTCCCAATTGTATGGTGTAACATTATTCTTTTCCAGTATACCCAGATCATGTTTCCGCCATCGATGGGTGAATGATGAAACCGTTTCGCCCATTAAATGTTTATTTTTTAGAGTCCCAACTGATAAATAAAATGACTGGACACAAACATTGTGGCTAATACATTAATCATCTCTAAAAAAAAGGTAGAACGGCAGGGTTCTTGGTAGTCAAATTATCTGTCAAAAACTTGTGGTAATTGGTTCAAACATTGGAAGCCAAATAAGTAGATGCACGTAAGCTATATGCTTTAATAACTGAATAGTGGTTGGAATAAGTCTACATATTAAAATTTAAACCATTTCAAAGAAAAACAGAAGCATACAGAATATCCTTGCTAGACAAATTCAGGGGCATTGCGAATTGGTTTGATGATTTGGTAGAGCCTAGTAACCGTTTGGCAGATTGCTAAACAGATAATTATCAAACTAATCCCCGTCAACAAGATTCCGTGGAGATTATTCTAGAGAGAGAGAGAGAGAGAGAGAGAGAGAGAGAGGCTTCCGTTTGAGTTTTCTGCAACTCACAAGAAAATTCACGCATTGTTTCGTATGCTCTTCAAAAAAAGAATATCACCTATACTTCTTTACTATATATCACCGGTGATATTTGATGTACAACTATTGTAGGAGGGGAGTCTAAAGTATAAACTTCTTAGTAACTTCTTCAGTGATGTGCATTTGTGCTTATCACATTACTAGGATAACGTCACGTGCACCTAAGCTCGGAAGGAGGCAATTGCCTTAGCAAAGTGATAAAATATAATAAAAACAGTGCAAATTGATTTTCTCGTCAGATTGCTAAATTGTAGCCTTTTTTTCCTTGAAAGTATATCATAAAGATGTAAAACAAAACAAAACTTCAATGTCTGTTAGATAGCAAATCTACCTCCAATCCCCGTACAAACTATGTTGTAAACATCAGATACACAAGACCTTTAAGGTATTCAACTATCTCAGATCCGCCGAGTTTGGAACTTCCAAAAACTCTATCAACAAAAGTAATAGGAACCTGCAACACATACCACAAGAGGCTTGACAAAATTATGGTGGACAACATCCTATTTTAGCAAAATGAAAATTAACATGTTAGGAATTTGGTAAAAGAGAATGCCAGTATCATGTATTTACGAGCTTACAATGGTAGGGAATATTGTTAAGAGTTCTTTCTGTATTAGTTTTCTTATGTGCTTTGTTATTTCTTATTTTTAATTAGACTCTTTCTATAATTTTTCCATCCCCTTCTCTTCATAAAAGAGAGGTTACGATTTCAATTTTGAATAAGGCGCTTTATTTTCTCCAAGATAGCATCAGTGCAGTAGTGCTATGCCAATGTTCGGTACCCCTCGGTTCCCATCTTTCTTTCTTCCATTTTTAAACAAACAAACAAGTAAAGGAACAGAAAACCAAAACGCACCTTTGCCAGCCAAGGACCTCCCCTCACCGACATTGCCGATCACCGCAACCGACCCCAAGCTAGCCTGAGGCTGCTCTGTCGAGGCCTATTGACAGCTGCCAACAGCCAGGAAGCCTAACACCCCAATCTATAGGCAACCTAACACCCCAATCTACACCTCCATCACCGAATCTCCATCACCATGACCAGATTTTGCTGATCAGCCTAATCGAACTTGATACTTTGTAGCCAATTCCCCCTCAATGATCCTCTATAGTCTCCTCTTGCGCACACAGTATGTGCACACATAAACTAGACACTGCTCATCTTCTTACATGCAAATTGCACGCAAACTATGCGCTTGGTTGCGCACTATATTAAAGATACTTAATCTTGCTTGATGACTCCTACACTACTATCCCCATTGCTGATGAGGATTCCTTGACCAATACCTTAGAGGGATTTCTGCCTCAGTTCTCGTTTAGGGGACCACGATCAAACTAGGTCTCAAAACTACATTTTGTGGTCGAGGGCCTTCTGCATCTTCGTTGGAGAACAAAATCATCTTCATGCTCTGACTAATAACGTTCTTGATCCCAAAGATGCAGCAAAATACAAGACGTGGGAGGACAACTATATGATAATGAATTGGTTGGTAAATAGCATTGATCAGAAGATTACTGCTAACATGCTATATAAAAAGATAGCCAAGGATATCTGGGAGACCTTGGAGAAGAGATACTCCCTACAAACAAGTAGTTATCATCATGCTGATATATACAAGTGCATAGGGAATACCAACCAAGGAGATGTCATCGGTTGAGTATTTTACTACTTGATCAAATCACATTTTCTATTGCCCATAAATAGAACTATCAAAAAAATTTCAGATTCAATATTCGTTTAGGTTCGATTCATTAAAAGTTCGATTTAGATTCGATTCATAAATAAACAAACCGAACCTGAACTTAATTTTAAGCTCATTTAGTTAAACGAACCTAACCTGAACAAGGTAAGTTCGTTTAAGTTCGATTCGTTAAAGGTTCGATACACACACATACACACAAAATCTCAAGTATATAGCATTGATGTATCGAAAAAAATTGATGATATTCATTTATATAGTGGGCTTACAAAATGCAACAGTATTTTATAACTAAATAATGCAGATATCATTTAATACATCGATGCTCCATGATTGAAAGTGCATATACTAAAAGGAAGTGTATGAGGGAGAGGGTGAACGATAGAGTTGAAAAATATATTTATTTATTCATTTATTTATTGAGAAACATGCCTTGAATTGTCTATGATAAATTTATATATTTTTGAATTTTTTGCTTCATATTTTATTTTTTTAATTAGGGATTTTTACATAGATGCCACTGAAAACCATCAAAATTAATTTTTTTCCACTGAATTACAAATATTCTATTAATGCCACTAAAAACTGACCCTTTTGTAAAAATGCCACTGGGTTAACGTCCGTCTACTTAACGAACGTTAAGTCCCCTTTCCCTCCTTCCCATCCTCCTCGACCCTCCTCTTGACATCATGACCATCACTGCTACCAAAGTAGCAATAGCAACAACAATAACACCAATAACAACAACGACAACATCAATAGCAACGATAACATAAGCGGCAACAGTAAGAGCATCAATAATAACACCAACAAAAACAAGAGCAACAATAACAATAACAATGACAACATTCATACCAACAATAACACCACCAACAGCAACAATAACAATGACAACAAGCAAGAACAAAAAAACCCATCCGCTTTCCCCCTCCCCTCCCCAACTCTGGTGGTTCCCTAAACCACCTCCTTCACCCCCACCCCCCACTCTCTCTCTCGGTTGTAGTGCAAAGCTAAAGTAGAATCAGAAGAAGGCGATGGCATGCAACAAAAAGAAGGCGCAGTCAATGCTGAACTGTTTTGCAACGATGAAGCAAGAGAAGCGAAAACCGAAAGAGCAGCAACCCTACATCGCCTCCGAGTGCCACAACCTTAGTGAGCTACTACAGTGACAAGGAAGGCATCCTCAAGCGCCTCGACGGCCCTGTCAAATGCAAGATGCACACGATGGTCAAGGCAGACTGGTGGAGGATGAAGGCAATCAGGAAGGAGGCCAAGAAGGCCGTGAGGAGTGGGGAGGTCACGAGCGTAGGGCAAACCCCAGCGGCCAAGATCCGATCTTGGGCAACCTGTGGGGATTTGAAATCAAAATATGAGGACTCAAATCGAGTTTTGGACAAGGGGAAGAGTTAGGTAATGGGGCAAAGCAAAGAGTATGTGTGTAGGAGGAGGTGATGGACAAGAAGGAGGAGCTTGACCTCGTCGTCGAGGACCTAGTTGACACCGGTGATGGAGAGGCCGAGAGGAGGGAAGAGGAATGAAGAAGAGGAAAGAGGAGGAGCTTCACATTCCTAGAGAATCCTAGCCATCCAATCCATCCCCACATATGATTAAATCACCATCGTTCATTTCCCTTAGAAATTAATACTTTTAACATAACTCGAGTTAACTTTTCTCTAACCCTGGTTAGTGCACCGATGGAGAGATAACGGGGTGACATTTACGTTAACGTAACTTTCACAATGGCAATAACAATAATATTTGCAACTTAGTAGCAAAAAATAATTTCAATTATTTTCAATGACATCTGTGTAAAAATCTCTTTTAATTATTATTTATCATGTTTGAATTTCTAACAAAGTATTATACTTTAAAGGAATCATAAACAAACCTTTAAACGAACCCTTAAACTAACCTTATACAAATTGAAGATAAATTAACAGCATTTCAAACTTCACACTTAAACGAACCCAACCTTTGATAACAAAAACGAATCGAACCGAATCTCACCCTTATTTTTTCTTACCGAACCCAAACCTTAAAAAACTATTATCGAACTGAACTGAACCAAACCGAACCTAGGTAAGTTTGCTCAGGTTCGATTCGTTTACACTAATACCCATGAATATACTTTGCTTGGTATCCGAGTGTTAAATTAGAAGCATGATCATAGAACATACATTTAACATATTTTACATTTTAGATAGGCATGCATCTATTGATACCTCAATTTTGATGCACAAAAATTATGTTATATGTCAACTAATCTTTCAAGACCCTATCTTGACTCATGGAAAGGAAAAGAGTTATCTCTAAAGTCTCTTTTTGTTTTTATTTTTTTTCTTGAGTCTATATCTATCATACGAAACGTCAAAACCTCAAAATATTTTCCGTAAAACTTGAATAACCTTAGAAACCTTAGTTTAGTATCCTTTGATCGACCCATAATTAAAAATGTTCGACCAAGTAAATTTGATCGATCAATGACTTTAATAGATCGAACAAAATTAGTCACATTACGAAGTACAGAATTTGCAAATTAATCGATCAATAGGTAATCAACCAAATGATTTCATTAATCGACCAAAAGATTTTTTTTATCGACCAATATAGTTATTTTGATCAACCAATTGCATTTAAAAAGCTTCCAAATTAACTCGAATTTTTAGTATAAATATGAGTCCTTGGCAGCCTTTTTCCACATACAACAAAAAGCAAATCTCCTATGAAAGAGTGCTCCTATACTCTATTTATGAAGTACTTTTGCGCTCTTTCTTCCACGCATTTCTAAGCACTCCGATTAAAGCATCTACGGAAAGTTCCAATTTGAATTCTTTTCATAATTGAGGTTTCTTAGGATTCAAGTTGTATTATTTTATTTTATACCAGTTTGATTTGGGTTCCAAGTGTTTTTGGGAGACCCATTGTACTTCTCAAGTATTCAAGAGAAGGGTTATTGTAAGAAGTTGTACCACCCTCGTTCAAGTGGTACAAAGTTTAGTGGATTGACTAACCTTGCCTAGTCAGAAAAATCCTAAGCTGGGAGACTTAAGTAGTGATTTTCACCCGAACAGGTTTCCACTATAAATTGAGGTGCACTCGTGTGATTGTTTCCTTGTGGTTTGCATTTATTTATTCTTTTTAATTGCCATCTATACTATTCACCCCTCTCCTCTAGTATAATTCTTAGATTGGCAGGCCCTACAGCATCTAATTTTGCATAATTTCTGTGATCTGCATTAATTAATGATATTTTGTGACCACAAAATTGAAGGTTGAGAAAGAGAGAAGAAGAAACGAAGAATTGAATAAATTGAACTGGAGATTTGAACTCAAGAGCTTAATAAACCCTAGGCTCCAGCTCAACAAAGAAAAAAGCTATCCTGCATCAACAATCAATTAGCTCCCCCACTTCATTTATTAAGCTCTAGCTCCACACAAAAAATTCACCTAGAGCCATCTTTGCACATCCTCCATGTCACCTTTAAATCCCTCTCCCCAATTCCAACAAAACCACCCTCATTATAGATGCACATTTCACCACACGTAGATCTCTCCACCAATTAATAGCCACTCAACCTAATTCCAAGACCTCATCATTAAATCGCAACATATCTACTCATACCCATAATTGTTGGCACACCCCTCCCTCCTTCCCTTTTTACCTCTCTCCACCTCTATATAGGGCCATCCATTCCATCCTTCCAAATCATCTTTGGCAATCACATCTCTAAAGCACTCTAAGAAAGAAAGGGAAGGCCCAAGGACCACCAAAGCCCAAATTTTAGGAATTGAGTTACTCCGCCACCCTTCAATTGTTAACTCACCATCATTTCATTCCACCACTATCATCCCACCCTACCATCTTAGAGGAATTTGGGTTGGAGATCTTTCACGCCAAGGAGCAAGGAGCATGTCACCCTTTTGGAGAAAACTCGCTTCCACACTGAGGAGAGAAGGGCCATCATCGTCCACACCATCATCCGAGCATCTCCTTTCATAAGCTTCCTTTCCCTTTGATTTCTTGCATGTTTTTGATAGTCGGTAGCCTTTTGCTTTTGTGAATTTTCAAGAAGAACCTTTTTGTTGAACTTGAAATATCATAACAATGAAAGTTACTTTTCTATTCCATCTTTGATTTTGTTGGACACGTGAATTTGCTTGATAGTTTATTACAAGCCACCCACCGTAGTGCTTGTGAGTTTAATTGCTATGCCATCTTTATAACCTTTAGCTTTGTTAGTTAGTTAAAAGTAGTTGATATTATCTCTCGTGATCAAAAATATTCGATTTGCATTTTATTTTCTTATGGAAAAAGGCAAAAAAAAATCACAAAATCAAAATATAAAAAAAAATGTATTAAACATTGGGTCTTCAAATCTACACTTTGCCTCCTCGTGAATCGACTCGACTTGCTACTACACAAGCTGATAAAAATATTTAAAAGTTGAACTTCGTTACGCGTTGCAACGACTTAAAAATCATTTTTTTTAAATCGTGTTCCAACCCGTTCATGTGGCAAACCTATTTGAAGAGTTGGTTGTCTTCCAGCCTACATATTGTGAGAAGCAAATTACTACACAAGCTTCGTGGCAAATGTATCATTTTCTGCATGGTTCAGCACCCAGATACCCCAAAGATCAAATATTATCATCCGATTCAGTATTGTTTACGACTGACTCCAGAAGATTGATGCAGATGCACCACCTGCCTCCCCCGTTATTCCCAAGGCCGTCGCACTCGTGGCATCTGGAGGAAGAGGAGGTTGTACTAGTAGTTGTGGACGCAATCATGATGGTGGTGGTCATGGCCGTTATACTTATCCTCCTCACACACTGCAAGAGGACGAATCACCCATCAGAGAAGTGTTGGGAGAAGTTTGGCAAACCCGTATGGGTGAACCGAATATCTACAATTATCGAGTCTCCGATGACTAAGATTGCTATAGAGCCATTTTGCCCCGCTTTTCACATCTGAAGAGCCAGATCGCCTAAGTCTTCTAAGAAGTGAGCCATCCTCATCTACCATTGCCTTTGCTATAGGTACTATAGCAATTTATGGCTCAACTGGTACATCCAACTGGATCATTCACTCTGGGACCTCTACTCATCTCATAAGGCTACTAGTTTATCATCCTTCAAGAGATCCACAAATATCATGTTTGTCTAGTTGACCAATGGAACACGATCTCCCATTACTTCTGTTGGCTAAGTAAATTTACTCCCAAGTTACAACTTAATAATGTCTATTCTACTCCTAAATTTCCTCAGTTTATTACCTCCTGGCTAGATGTGCAAACAACTTAAGTGTTGTACTTTTTTTATAAGGATCATTGTTATTTTCAGGACATTTGGACGAGGTAGAGAATTGGTGGGAGCTTTGAGTAAGGTGGGTTACACTATCTCGACTTACCTTTTATCTTTGCTGGTGCTGCATCTATTTCCACAAACCCACTTTTTTGGCATTTCAAGATTGGTCGTCCTTCAATGTCTAAGCTGAAGCAGATGCTCCCTAATCTTCCTCTACAACCTTGATGTAAAACATACTAGTTGAGGAAGCATCATGGTTGTTCCTTTCCTCCTCGTACAGAGAGGAAGAGTCAAGGTGATCTGGATTGAGTCCATTATGATGCGTAAGGTCCATGTCTTGTTTGTATTGGATCTGGTCATTGATATTTTGTTGTTTTCATTTGATGATTATGGTCATGTCTTTTGGATCTTCCTTATGAAAGACATATGAATTATTTTTTATAATAAAGTTTTCTTTTTGGAACTTTGGAATGCTTATTCCACTAAAATAAAAATTTTCAGATCTAATAATGCCCCTTAGTTTATACAACACAGCCATTCATTCTTTCTTAAGGACAATGGGACCATTCACTAGACCTCTTCTACACCTCTTAACAGAATGGTGTTAATGAGATGAAACTCCAACATATCCTTGACATTGCTCGGGTTCTTATCTCGATGAGAGTTCTTAAACACTCTAAGGGGGAGCTATTCTCATTGCTACATATCTCATCAATGGAGTACCATCTTCTGTTCTTGGAGGCGACATTCCATCCAAGCTGCTCCATTCTGCCAATGGCATATTTTCCTTTCCTCTTCCTATACATTTGGTTGCATATGTTTTGTCCACAACTTTAGTAGCCTTGACAAACTCTCATTTAGGGCTACTAAATATCTTATTAGGATATTCTCGCACTAAGAAGGGGTACAGCATGACCAGGTCTCCCATCATTATCTTGTCAACACTGAAGTCACCTTTTCGAGAAGGTTCCTTATTTCTCTGATAAGGGACGTACTGCTAAGTTTTAATCCAAGACTACCAGCGAAGGGGGCACCACCAAATATGCATGTATCTATATTCGTATTCCTAGTCTTGCAAGTGATAACCTACCAAGCGACATGCTTCCTACCACATCAGAATCGAAAGCTCCATGGCCCCCACTAGAGGAGAACCAAAGTAAGGTAATTGACAAACCTATTGCCTTGAGGAAACCAGTTTGATCATGTACTTTACATAATATCTCTCATTACACTTCTACTACACATTTAGATCCTTTGTTGCAGTGGTTCTGTCAAGCCTTACTCGGTATAGTGGTTCCACGCAACTACAATGAGGCTTCTTGGGATCCATAGTGAATGGCTGGTATGGATGCAAAGACGCATGCACTTACTACTTCTGGCACATGGGAGCTTGTGCCATCTCCCTGGAGCTAAAATTGTTGACTACAAATGAGTGTATAGGATGAAATATCACACAAATGGTAGCATTGACCGGTTCAAGGCTAGACCTGTGGCAAAGGGCTTTACATAAACATATGACGTGAACTACTTTGAGACCTTTTCTGTGGCCATGGTTATTTCTATACAAGTTATTCTATCTATTACTATTAACAAGAACTGCCCCTTCAGTTGAACATCAAGAATGCCTTCCTCTATGGCGACTTGACTGAGGAAGTATATATGTGACAACCTCTTGGTTATGAGGTTGAGAGGGAGCACATGTGCAAGTTAAAGAAAGCAATATATGGCCTAAATCAGTCCTTGTGCTCAATTTGATGTATTAAGCATGGAAGTGATGATGAACGGCTTTAGATGATCTACTTCTAATTACTCTATATTTGTCAAAAAGACAACTATTGGCATTGTCATACTAGTTCATGTTGATGACATGATTCTAACAAGAGATAATAGTGTAGGAGTTAAAAAGGTGCAAAAGGTCTTTGTTACAAAGGACCTTAGTGAAGCACGATATTTTCTAGGTATAAAGGCAATCAAGGATGAGGATGACATGGCTATTTCTCAGAGGAAATGTCTTAAAGATCCTTGAGGAAGTAGGACTTCTTGGCACCAAACCCTCTATAGTACCTGTTGAGCAAAAGGGAAAGCATGGATAATCAGATAATCCTCCCTTTGAGAATGCCCATAGATATAGGAGCACAGTGGGCAAGCTACTATATCTGACCGTCACCCATCTAGACATCAGTTTCGTAGTTAGCAGGACGAGTTAGTATATGGACAAACCGCACTACAATCACTAGAAAAATGTATGCACGGTCTTGAAGTATCTAAAGGGATCTCCTAGCAGAGGACACTACTACAAAAGGAACGAGCACTTAAAGTTATGTTTCTATTATGATGCATACTATGCTGGTTCTATTGAAAATAAGAAATCTATGACTAGATATGTATTTCTGGGAGGAAATCTTATATCATGGCGTAGTAAAAAGCAAATTGTTGTTGCTCGTTCTAGTGCTAAGTCAATACAGAGCAATGACTCACACTACTTGTGAGGTGACGTGGATCATGAATTTCCTGGTAGATCACGAGGTCCAAGTAAAGCATCATGTTCCTACGTTCTGTGACAACAAATCTACTACCTATATTGCTTCCAATCTTGTCTTCCATGAGTGGACGAAACACATCTAAGTCGATTGTCTTTTCATACGTAATGCAATGATGGAAGACAAGATTACTACATATATATCTATTGAGATCCAGCTTGCGGATATTTTTGCGAAGGCTCTCCTGAGGAAGCGACAATCATTCTTATGCGGCAAGTTGGGCATCAAGGATATCTATGCGCCAACTTGAGTGGGAGTGTGATATTTCTATATTTACTAAAATTAATTATACCTAACTAATGCTAGTTTGAGGGTTAATTAGGTCACAATGCATTTAGTTAAGCTAGATTAGTCATTTAGCTGCATTTTGTAAATAATGCATTCTCGTGAGTTTTTATGCAACTTTTCCCTTATCTATAGCTGGTACCTTGATGTCCTTATTTAAATATATGCAGATACCAAGTTTGGAGCAAATTGGTGCCTTGTAGATTAGAGAATTAAAGTTGAGCTCACTTATGTAAGGAGGCTGAGTCAATTAAGCCCCAATCTAATTAACCCTAAACCTAACCCAATTAGGAACCCAATTTTTTCTAACCTTATACTCAACAACCTAACCTATTTCCCAACCAATAGTGGTCAACCATGAGCCTATTTAGGGGACCTATAGTAATCGGCCAACACATTTCCTAAACCCACCTTATCTCTTCAAAACACCTTCTCCTAAATCCCTTAACACCAACCTTTACAAAAACCCTAAACCCTATCCTTAGGGTTTTTAGAAGATCCTTAGCCGCCCACCTTGATGCCTTTCCTACACCTTTGGATGATGATCCTATGGCTTAGATAATTTCAGTCCTAAAACCTATCCTAATCCTAATTTAGTTAGCCATATCTCTACCTTAAATCCCAACCACCTCTAGAATCCACGGGCCCTCCTTAAAGCTACCCTATGGCTGGCCATAAGGTCCACTAAACCACCTTGTAGCCCACCCCCCGCCCTCCCATTTAATCTACACCCTCCATCATCTTCTCTTTGATGTAATCCTAACCCTTCCTTAGTTTCTAACAAAAACCAACCTAACATATCCTTCTATCCTTCCATCCTAACCCTTGATCCTAAACCCAATCAAATATAGCCCTCCACCTTAGACCTAGAAAACTCTATAAATATAGATCCCACCCCCCCCCCCCCTCCTCTCTTCATGTTCCCTTAGTCTAGTTTAATTCTAATATCTCACCACCTTCCATTAAGCCTTCCTATTTAGATCCTTTCACCATCTTCCTTTGTTAAAAGACCTTCTCACCTCCATGTCAACTTCTGCCTCACCATCATCTTGTGGTCGTCCTCCTCACTTGCTTTAGATCTTCTTCCTCAACTAAAACTCCGTTTCAAGGTGGCTGCGACTACAAATTACGCTCCAACTTCTGATTTCTACTTCATCTCTTATTATATGTTTTCTAGTTTTTCTAATTCTAGTTGTAATAGTTGACTCTTGTTCTAGTAGAATAAAGTTTTATTTCCAAGTTATTTTATCTTACAATTTGTGCTTCGCACCCCCTTCTATATTTATCTTGTGATTGTCTTTCCTTCTTCTCATGTCATTCTCCTCATTCATAAAAACAAAAAAAAATAGTTGATATTTCATTTCATATTTTCGCATCTAAATTTAATACGATCCCGCATCTCCCTATGTTCGACCCAGGACTCACCAGAGTTCCAATTATTATTTTTGTCTCATAAAATCACACTACAACGAATGCTTTTATCTTTCGCGGTTTTCTTCAAGTCAGAGGGTTAGAGTCCTTTCTCATATTAGTTTTTTTTCTATGTTTTGTTATTTTATATTCCTAGTTGGACTCTTTATGTAATTTTTCCATCTCCTCCTCTCTATATAAGCGAGGTCAAGGTTTCAATTTCAAATAAAACGCTTTAATTTCTCCAAGAAATATTTTTTGATTAAATGCACATCTTAAGCATAATATGCTTTTCTCATGCTAATTTGTATGTAACCCCACTCCCTCCACCCGCACTGCCACCACCCCAAAACCAACAACCTCATATATATAGCAAATAAACACAGGAATCTTCTCCAATCAATACAACAGATGAATCACCTGACTAATTACTGCAACCATTGATATCCCATCATTTGATGCCTAACTCTAGCTAGCTCAGTCTATCACGCCCCATAGCGAGTAATCAAGGGCAGGGCCAGCACAGCCAAAGAAATAAACAAAGCATCGGAAACAAAAGCACAGCTACTATTCTCCAGATGCAACATCAGTGAGGGCTGACTGTACAAGGATGTTAAGTGGTTGTGTGCATAGTATACATTTTTTAACAAGCCTGAAACATTTATGAGGCTCGGGCCACAGCTTCTTTTGATGGTAACCAAATCTATGTACAATCTCCAATCAAGACTCAAATGACCAACATGGACTACAGGCATAGTTTATATCAACACTTCCCAAATAATAAATTCCAGCAAACAAAGTAGCAACATACTAACTTCAAATCTGCTACCACTCGGCAGCAAATTCCGTCACTTCAGCAGCCACAAGCAGAAGTAGCAGTTCTAATAATACATTCCAGCAAACAAAGTAGCAACATACTAACTTCAAATCTGCCGCCACTCAGCAGCAAATTCCGTCACTTCAGCAGCCACAAGCAGAAGTAGCAGTTCCTGTATAGCCACATCCTGATCATGCTGCAATATTCAGCTACTTCTTCCTCTTCAACTGCAGTAGCTATCATACACTGGCTAAATTACTCTGAACCCCCCACCACCCCTATTTCCTTAAATTACTGATTCGATTCCAACAACTGAAACACATCTGAGTTCATCAGATCTGACCTAAATCTCAGTGGTCTTCGATGTTCTAATAGCTTCTTTTTCAACTACTTTATCAAAGTCCTTCCCAAGCTGTGTGAGCAATTCATCTCTTGGTCCTTCTGACCACCCCCCTTATCATCTCTGTCTAGATATTTCTTTATAGCTTGGGCCTTTTCCTCCTCGGTCCAGCTCGGACTCATCATCATAAAAATGTCTGATTTATACCCATGAGGATAAGCATCCGCACATCCTATCACTTCATCTTTCCCATTCCAAAGCACTGCACCCCCTCGATCAAGCCAACCTCATGTGTTGAGTGTGGTATTTGCATTTTCAGTTCCTGACACCCACCCTAAACAGTGGCTGGAGTTAAGGCCATGTAGTTTCCACAGGAGCACAAGGTGGTTCTAAGACGGTGATCTTCATCAGATCAATAGGGTGTGGAGCAGAGGAGCAGATTTAAGAATGTAGCTGAGATGTTGCAATGGAAGTCGAAATGGTGTTTGTTGGGGAAGAATTGAGTGGAGATGGGAATGGGCTGTTGTTGGAAGCGTTCAGGCTGGGATGGACAGAGCATGCAGATAGCAAACAGAGGAGGTGTTTTGGATGCTTAGAGGTAATTGCAAGAGTTTAATGAAGACAGTTTTTCGCCTAGGATCAGATTGAATACTTTATGGTGAAGATCCAGTTTTAGAGTTTCAAGAGTTATAGCTACAGATTCCTGGAGGAGGGTTGCATTGCTGACCCTGAGAAGAAGAATTGCAGCAAGGAGGTGACAGTAGGGTTCCTGGTGCAGCTATCAATCTGGAGTGCCCTCTAGATCATATTTTACAGGCTATTGATCGGGACAGGGCTCTAGGGCAACCTTGTAATTAATCAGGAATGGCATGCTCTTTGGCAGGTGGAACACTTTCGTACTTTCATGAGCTGGTTAACACCTGCATTTTCTAGAAGAATCTCTCCCTGTCATTGAAGTCAGGCTCAGAGAAGGATCCATCTAGAGGGAGGTAAATCTTGCTCCGACGCTATTTGGTGGCTTTATTGGGTTCCTTGTTCGTTTGAGCGGTTAACAGGTTCCTTTCTTTTCTGGGAAGCTTATTGGATTCTGAGGAAACTTTTATTCCTTTTATCTGATTTATCTTATTGGTGGGAAGATAAGGAGGTTGGGACTATTGGGCTGTGGGGATAAGGTGGACTAGAGCTGAGTGTGATATGCTGATGTTAATTTTCCATTGTTGTTGCCTCTTCTTTTTGGAGAGAAGGGGGAGCCCCAAAAGAGAGAAGGAAACTTGAAGTGGCAGGAAGTAGCTCAAAATCAAAGAAGATATCTTTTTGCAGAAGACATGGAGGAAGAGGGAGGGGGTTTCCAATTCCAGTTAGAGGTATAAACTGGTGGACTATGTGCCGGTGATTGAATTCACAGAGAAGGAGCTGGAGAAGATGCAAAAGCCATTAATGAGGAGTTTGATTGCAGGTTTTAGTACAGTTGGAGAGGATATTTTATTTTTAAAATATGGCTTGCCAACTATATGCATTTGGAGGAAATCTTTATATGGGAGCCATATTGGTTTCAGACATATCTGCTTTGAGAAGGGACTAGTAAGGTCTATATCTATGGGGAGTTGAAGTATAAAGAAAACAGAGCAACGGTGATGAGGTGGTGTCCATATTTTAGGCCAATTTAAGGTCTACCATAGGCCTGTTTGGGTGGGGTTTATCCAATCTGAACATTCATCTGCCCAATATGGTGTTTTGGCATCAATTGCTAATGCTATTGGGATATTTTATTTCTGTTGATGAGGACACCACTAATCTTGCTGGGGCCTGGGTATGTAAGGATGAATATTAAGGTGGATCTCATGAAGCCGGAGATACGTTATATAATGGGTTTATGAATTGCAAGAGTTTAATCAGAATGTATGAGGACACCACTTATCTCGCAAGAGTTCAATCAGAATGTGATTTATGAAAACCTACCTCTTTTCTGTTGGAATTGCTGCAGTATTGGGCACTCAGATGTCGGTAGTAAGAAGAAAGGGGAGATGGCAGAGCCGCAGATGTACAGCATGGACAACAGGGTGACAAAGATCTGAAGTGTGTGGAAACCTAAAGCAAGAGGAGCAGGAAAATACTGAAATAGAAGGCAAGACATTTGTTGAGATGAAAGATAGTGCAGACACTTAGACCCCATTTGGTGGCAGCTAAAAGGGACGTTTTATCTCATGTGGAATTCCTAAATGCTACAATATGTGAACACTAAAGAGGCATTATCCTTAACACCTCGCACCCATCGTATCTACCCCTACTAACATACTTCTACCCATCACATCTACGCCCTACTAACCCACACCTACCCATCACATCTACCCCACTAACCCACTATCAATATAAATAAAAACAAAAAACAATAGTAATATATCAAGTCAACCGTCACATCTACACCTCCACTAACCTACCACTTATTCCATCATTCTCAAATCTTATGACTTCATAAACTTTACCTAATCTTAAACTTTAAACTTCTACCAAACGGGGCCTTAACTCTTAATCAGACAATTTCTTTTTGGAGGAAAATCAGGCAGGAAATTCATAGGGCAAAGAGCAAATACAGGAGGCTAAGGAAGCATTGAAGACTTTTTAAAACATTGATGATGAAGGTATTGTTTATAGAAGGGAGAATGGCTCAGTACTGACCAGAAGTTGGCCAAAAAGAATGGACGGCCAAGCTGAGAGCACCTTGCAGAAAGAACCAGCATGGGAAGGAATTCAGGGAAAAGGAAAGAGAATAGTGAATGGTCAGACTGGTACTATTTTGAGTATGAAGAAGATTCAACAATGGACAAAGACGAAATTAAAAGAATGGATGGAGGTTAAGAAAGTAAACAAGAAATGCAGCAGGTGCCACTTAAAGGGGTATCTTTGAATGGTTATGATGCTTTGGAGCAAAATAATAAAGTATCAAGGAAGCAGCAATCCAGTGAAGAAGGAAAAGAAAAGCCAATAAAACAGCAACAGATGGATGCAAAGGAGAGGTTTTAATGGGATAAAATCATAAAAGGGATTTTGAACTCAAGAAAAGTAATTGGAGGAATGGATCGAGGCTCATGATCAAGTATTCAATAAATATAAGCCTATATATGGCTTTGACACCACAAAAAGGCTGGTTTCAGTGAGAGATGATACTGACGAAGCCAGAGGAATGTATGCTGTATGTGTCTCTTTGTGTATCTTTCTGTTTGTTTGTTTGTTGTTTGTTTATTTTTCTTTCATTTTGTTTTGACTTTGGTGGTTAGTTGCTGTTGTTGTTGTGTCGCAAGGGAAGGGTATACTACTTACCAATGCCGTTCATAACAGCATGAAGCAAAAGGTGAGATGTTGGAGATGTGCATGTAATGGTGACCATGAAAGGAAGATTGTTTTGCTATGGTGATTAGGGGAAAATAATCCTCATGGTGGTGTTGGACTAGGTGAACGGGGGTCCCAAATTAGAAGTAAATTCTGGTATTCTTTTGCTTCCAAGGGCAATGTTGATGCTTCCAAATAGTTCAAAGGTCAATATAACTCAATTATTTGTCTGCTGATAATTAGAACCCTGCCTAGTAGTTTGAAGGTCAACATGACAATCTGAACCTCCTAATATCTTAGGGCAGACTTTTGGAATCAACCCTAACTTCTAGGTTCCCACTATATGAAGGAAAGCAGATATTTCATTTGACAGAGTAGGCACTACAAGCCAAGTGGATGATTGGAGACACCCCAGTTGACCAATGTGCCATCAATCCTTCAGCTCTGATAAAACTGGGAAATCTCTTTTTATTTATTTTTTGAAAAGGAAATCTTTATCTCAAACATAAAAATCCATCCATGTCTACATTGCTCTCTCTCAGTTTGATCTCACTGATGCTTTATTTTGTAATGAAAAAACGAGGGGAAAGCCAGTACTAAACGCTTGGCAATCCTTAGTGAGTCTTATTCATGATTCCATACTTAACCCAGTAAATAGACAAATAGGTGGTCTTTCAGGTAATACAAAGCCTTGCATCTTGGTCATTTTGACTTTTTCGTTATTTCATTAACAACTGCAATCAATAACAGTGTAAGTTAATGGCAAGAACCTCTTTCTCAAAAAATTAATGGCAAGAACGGAGCAGTAAGATGAGAAATTTTATCACCTCTTCAATGTGGTAACCCTTCCTAGATGCCCTAACAATCATTTCCATCTGAAAGACATAGCCTTTACTAACACAGGAGTTGATAATATCTTCTAGAACTGATTTCTGATAGAGCCTGAGGAAAGAGAGACAAATTCTTTCAGAAACATGCTATAAGTGATCTATTTCATCCTACATTCTTTCAGGAAAGAAAAGGAGGTTTATAATAACAATTAGAAAACTGACATAACTAAAAGAACCAGTCAGATTCAATACTTGAGGCAATCAAAATGTATGAGCAGCTACAAAACAATTAGAAGTACTAAATACCTAAAAGAACCAGTCAGATCAGATACTCCAGGCCATAAAAATGTCTGGGCAAGTACATTTGCTCCCCTACTTGTTAACTTCCTCATAAGATTCCAGCCATGTACACCACCACCCCTGACATAGCGGGTACCAGTAACTATACTTGCACCTGTCTCCATCTGTTTCCTGTAAAGGTGCAACATAAACAAGGAACTGCTCAACCATCCCCAACCCGCACACCAAACCCTGATCTCTTCCACATGCACACGCACACACCCCCACCCCCGCCAAAACACTCTCCCATATCACAACAAAAAGAGGTACAAGAGCAATGAGCTCCTAACCTGATGAAACTTGGCAAATACTTTGGCTGCAAGAAAACGTAAGAGACGAGTCGGTTGAATCATTCTTTGAAAAAATATATGATTAAAAATTGGATCAAGACTTTAGCATTTACATGGTGAGAAAGGTCAGCATCCATGATTACAACAAATTCACCAGATGCATGCTTCAGGCCATGGACATATGCAGTTCCTGAAAATTCAAACATATTATAAATGCAAGTCTCCATTTTTTGGACCAGTAACAGCAACTTCATACCTAAACCAAGCTTTTTCGGGCGAGATCTTAGCAACTGCAGAAATGGCACATTGATTATAAAAGGGAAAATAAAGATGTAAAAGAGTGAGGTATCATGACTGGCTTTTTAGTTTCAAATCATACAATTAGTCAGGATATATCTGAATAGAGGCAGAGAACCCACATAGCTATACCACTTGACATGGGAAAATACTTGGTTGTTGCAGTAGTAGTGGTAGTTATCATTGACATTGCTGTTTTAAAGGAGACTGGTGTATACTTTCCAGGTATTTAACATATTCTTACTATACGGTCTTCACCATAAACTTGTTGCAACTGCTTTACAATATCCTGAGTTCCATCAGGACTTCCATCATCAACAACGATGAGCTCAAAATCAGTTTCCCTGACCCAAAAGGAACATGAAACAAATTAAGACACTTACAAGGAAAAACACCTGATTGCTATGCTTCTAGAATAGGCTTTCTCCTTAATACTACTTCAACACTTCAACATGTCAAAGTGAAGAGATAAAAATGCCCTCCTCATGATAAGGTTCAAACAGAACATGAAATCCATATATATTCACAGCCAAATCAACCTCTAAGTTGATAGGCATCTATATCCATTCATAAAGCTAAAAATATACATATGATATCCATTCATAACAATGTTGTGAACTTGTTTATTTTCATCAAACCAAAATTAACGAAATATCATGTGTACTTATAGCAGTTTAAAACTCCAAGTAACATGCATTTACGATTAACTGCAGTAATGTCGTGTTAACAATCCCCTATCAAAAAACATCCATATTCTGTCGTCCAATGGTGAAGGAAACAGTAACATGCTTTTCATATTCATAGGATATATTCTGCAACTATAGATGAACAACTAATGGTGCCACCCAGGATTTGATTTATATCTAATTGACAGCCCTCTACTGCAGACACCGAAATTCATGAAAAACTATTGCTTTTTTTCGAAAACTGCACGGACAGCACACCTGAGATACTTGAATATGAGATACGTGATGAGTGCGATATTGAGGCGTTCATTGTAAGTGGGGATTATGATGCTGTACTTGATCCCATTCTTCTTCTTTGCACCTTCCGGCTCCATTGCCCCAATTCCCTGTCTTCGTGCTTCTATCACTCACCTATGAAATACAGATAATGAATCAAACTTGTAAGCAGACAATTGACTTTCATGCACCGGCCATCATTTCTAGGGGTTGTATTTTGGAATAAAGGGAACTCTCATTTCATGGTTAAAGGGAAAGTAAGGGAAATTAATGTAGGAAATCTCCATTTCTCATGCAGCCCCAACTTGAAATATGAAAATTATTTGTGCAGAACAAACAAACTTTATATGTAAAAAATCCAATACAAAGCAAGACTGCTAAAATTGATCCCAAATTAAATGTGTGGCAAAATTGATCCCAAACCAAATGTGACAATCCTTTTGTAATGAATATTTTAGAAACAATATAGTTGGATGGCACAGCTGGATGGTGGTCTAGGACAAGGCACTGAGGTGGGAGGGTGCAAATGCAAGGAGGGATGAGTTGGTGCAGGTGCAGTAGAGTGGAGACAAGAGGTTGTAGAGGGCAAAGTTGACGATGTGAAGGAGATGAGAAGAGGTAAGAATTCAAGAGATAAAAAGAGAAAGAAGAGAGCGGTTGAGAGGGTAAAGTGAGGGAAATCAAAGGGGCATTAGCCTCCACTTGGATGGAAAGTTAAAAGGGGAGAGAAAGGAAAGGAGAGAGGGGCGGGAATGGAAAGGGAAGGGGAGGAGAAAGTGTGGTTTAATTGTTGTTTGTATAGGATAGAGAGGAAAGGAAAGAAGAGTGCATTTTGTGTTTGGATAAATGAATTGGAGGGAGAGGAGTAGTAGTTATTACCAAGTTTACTCATATTCTTTCATTGAAATTAAACATCTTCTTTGTCAAATAAAAAATGCAAGAACTCCTTCAAAAAAAAAAAAACACAACATCTATAATAGATAAAAGTACTTCAGAAAATACAATATTCAAACTTATTATGAGTCATCAACATCCTTACTAAACAATACTAAATAAAAAATAAAAAAAAAAAGTTTCCAAAATTGCACATATCATCCCCATCACCAGTTGCTTGCAAAAATGAATTTAACAATATGAATGTGCCTTCATCATCTCCAGATGACGAACCAAATAAACATATATACAAGGAAGCAAGGTTCGATTCTGGTACCTTCGAAGTCTACAATGATTTCTAAACCTAAAGATGCTAAAGGCCAGGACTGTTGAATGATGGCATTACCTTCTGCAATCACATCCGTGAATTTATTAATATTATCTCTTATTACTTCAATTTCTAAAATCATTTATTGGCTTTCTTTTCCACTTACACCTTGTTGAGAAATTGAGATAAGAGGCATCTGAAGGAGCATTTTTTTTAAGCTTTAATAGGGGAGGATGGCTGATTTTCATAAAATCCATCATTGCAGATTTCTAAATGAACTTTGTTTTGAGATTCCAAATGGAGTTCTTTGTCAATCAATCTTTAATATAAGATGATATCAATTATATTGTATCCTAAAATGAAGTTCATTTAGAAAGCTTCATTAATGGATTTTATGAGGATCAACCATCCTTTCTTATTGAAGTTCAAAAAAGATGCTCCTTCAGAGACCTCCAACTCAATAAGGCATAGGATAAGAAAAAGACCACAAATGATTAAGCAATTGAAATAGTAAGAGATAACATTAATAAATTCGTTGATGTGATTGTACAAGTAATGTCAACGTTCAAATGTCCCAACTTCAACCACCAGGATTTTCAAGTTCTGAAGTCATTGCAAACTTAGAAACTATTGGAATCGAAACTCACTCCCTCGTCCGTATGTTTGCTTGGTTCATCATCTAGAGATGATGAAGGTATATTTATATTATCTAATTTATATTTGCAAGCAAGTGATGATGGTAATGATATGTGATGTTTAGGAAACTTCTTTATTATTTTGTTATTTAACATTGCTTAGTAAGGATGTTTTTGACTCATCATAAGTTCAAACATTTTGTATTTTCCAAATTACTATCATCTATTTAAGATGTTACATCTTTTTAAGGAGGTGTTGCGTTTTTTTTTTAACCAAAGAGATATTCAATTTCAGAGAAGGATGTATGAGTAAATTCAATGATAACCACTCCCACTCCCACTCCCACTCCCTCCAATCATTTATCCAAACACAAAAATATGCACTTTCATTTCCTTTCCTTTCCTTCCTTTTGGAGGTCATTCAAACTTGGAAGGAGGTTGATTGGGCCGATTGTCTTTAGATTGAAGGATAGGGCTAAAATCCTAGCGATAGTTTGGGCCATTTAGTTAGGGAGGAAATGCGGCAATTTTCAGGGGGCAAGGGGCAAACCCCATATGCAGAGAATTTTATTGCTAGTATCTCTTGTTGGATGACTTTCTGGACTTCAACTATGTAATCTTTAGCCGGTGGGCCTGGTTATCAACCGGATAACCACCTTTTCCCTCTCAAAAAAATTAAAAAACCTCCCGTTTCCTTTCCATCCCCCCCTCCCCCCCTCTAGGCCTCCCCCCCTTTCCCTCCCCTTCCAGTCTCTTCCATCCAAACGGAGGCTTAAAGAGGGAGAGGTGAGATCAGAAGTAAGAGTGAGAGAGAACTTATAAAGGATCGGGAACTTGAAAGAGTTGAATCTTAGGGTTTCTTTCCTTTGATCCAAAATCTATCCTTTTTTGGAAAAAAAAAAAGGAGTATCATCTTCATTCAATGTTGAGAGAAATACCAAGTTCATGTCTCAAAAGAGAGATAGACAACATGAACTAGAATAACAAAGAAAAACTTAAGAAAGGAGAGAACATGGTTGTCCATCACAACTAACAAAAGCATATGTTAGATCGAGTAAGACATGTGCCAAAAACAAGACCAGATGAAGTCGATGGGAACAAAGTCTTATTGGGCATCACTTGGCAATTTTCAACCACAAAGGAGACATGTGCAGAAGTCCAAACCAAAGATGCCTACAATGTAAAGAATACCATTAGGGATGGAGATCATGAGCTTAGCAATGTTACCGAAGAGTTGAGATATAAACATAGTAAGCCCCTCTACACATGCAATATGGATAAAGGTAAAAAATCATTTATGCAAAGGTACGTTGCAAGATCTAGCCCATGGCTCTCCTATGTAACTAAGACCATACTCAGGTAAAAAATTCATTTCTACAAAGCTAAGACAATGGTCAAGGACAATACAGTCTCCACAACTATGAAGTATGAATGAGGCAAATCTCTCAACTCCTACAAGAGAAGAATGCTGGAAGATGGGCGATGTTGAAGGAGAGAGAATCCCCTACTAGATAAGGCAGCAAGTGGGCTTACCCAAAGACAGAGGGAGCATTTGGAAAGCTGAGACCCTCCTATGTAGGACCAAAGCCATTAACCCAAGAATTCTATAATTTCAATTATGTAGATTTTAGTCAAAATTTGCTTTTTTATTGCCACCATCAACCCTCCTACATAGAAGGGAATTACAATTACATAGGAGAAAGGAAATAAAAGAACAGCCTCATCATGTACATTAAAGGGAAAATACAAATAAAGCACCATCCAATAGCGAAACATTCTTAAATACTTAATAAAACTGTCATATTCAGAACAGGTCCTAAAAGAAATAAACTAAGAAGAAATTGTTGTAGAGGCTCTCAATAAAGGTTTTTTTTTAGGGGAAAGGGTAGTTATCCAATTGATAACCACCCAAACAATGCATTCAAAAAAGGGGCACTTACCCCACAAAACCGTGAGAAGCCTCGCCCTCTTCTTCGTCCTAAAAGCATTGTGATCCCCACTCCTAATACCACATCTAAAGGATCTCCAAAACTCATCAAAAGAAGTATGCAACCACCTGTCAATATCAAATCGGCTCTAGATCTGAGCAGCAAAAGGGCATCGGAAGAAAAGGTGATCGATGTCCTCCTCCAGCCCCAAACAATGCAAACACCTCGTAAAAGCAGCCTACCTAGCCCTACACACCATCATAAGCATGCCTCACCTAAGTAGCCAAATGAAAATCTTCACTTTCAAGTCGTCGACCCTCGGGGGCTCTCAATTAAGTTGTGTAATTGCTTTGTGGCGTACATCACATTTCGTTCGGAATTGTTTTCTATTTTCTTTGTGCTTTACCATAACATAGTCGTTGAGATAAAAACTCACACCCAATTGCATTGTTAACGAGACAACACCGAGTTGAGTTGTCTGTGATGGTGCTACCGCAGAAGTCGACAGAGAGGAAGGTGACCGTTATGTGGAGTCTGAAGGGAATGGTCAACAGCGACGCAGGAGGCAAGGTCGACGACTCGTAGGTGGTGGTGGTTGCTCCATGAGGTGCAGTTGGAGAAGGAAGGTGGCAAGAGAAGGGGGAGAGGGGAAGTAAAAGAGATCAGAAGGAGAGGGGAGGAGACGAGGAGGTAGAGGAAGAGGAGAGGGATGGTAGTAAAGAAGGTAAAGGGAATGGATTGAGGGAGATCAAAGGCATTCTACTGTGAGAAGGGTTGATGGAGATTCAAAAGTCAAATCTACTGCTCCTCCTTCAAAGTATTTTGTCTAGAACCAACACAATGGGTTAAAAAAAAGCAACCACAAAGGATTAGCTATCGTATATTAATGATACCATTGCAAAGCGAGAGCATCAAACATAGCGATTGTCAAAGTGGCAATGGTGGACGTAGTGTGCAACGTGGAGCCATGGTGGGTGGTGGGTACCAGCAACCATCGATATTTGAATGGAAGGAGGAAGAAATAGTGAGGTGAGTAGTTGAGAGTTAATGCTTGACTTCATTCATTTTAGATTCAAGCCATATATTGGCTAAAGAGTACAGTTGTGATCATCAAAAGGAAAAAGATTGCTTCCTTACCCAAATGCATCCCCTGCATAGAATGTGCTACTTGATAAACACATTTATTTTACTAAAGGCACACCTTAAGATGCTAAGTCGCATAGTAACATGCATGTAAATGTATGTAAGTTAGGTAAATAAGTCATGCATGTAGTAAGGAGCAAGTCATTTTATATGAATAAGTTACCCTTGATAATGACTTTATATAATTTGTATGTAAGAATAAAGTTAGATAGGAGCCAGAGAATTAAAATAAACATTTTTTACAATGAGCAAAAATGCAAATAAAAGCTAATGCATGGAGTTATGAGAGTACCATTGCAATGCATCCCTTATTTCCAAAGTTCCAATCAAGAAACTTTGATGGACCTCCATCCTCAATTTAATTCCAAGGAGAGGCGGGCATGGATGCAAAAAGTGCCAACCATTACTCTCTTCCATGTTACTCCCATCCATAGAATAACTTCTTCAGCCATGCAATGTAAAGCCCAGCTATTACTTCTCATAAAAATCACATCCGCTTCCAGACAATTAAATGTGTGAAGAAAGCAATCCATGTGAATGTGCAGTCATTGCTTTATCATGAAGGACCTCCACACGTTACAGCTGGAAATTACACGGGCGTTACTCATCCCCGTGCAATTCAAACTAATAGCGGCCATTATAAGGATGGGGAAGCATCATATTCAGGGGAATCTCTTTGGTTGGAGTGCTCAACCACGACCTTGTACCTCTCTCCCTCACATTTCTCTCTCGCCCACGTCTACTCTCTACCATCCTTCCCAAATGCCACCACCTTCGGCATCCCTCCTCCCTCACGCACCTTACATGAGGTAGCCTTAGGAGCTCGCCAATGTGCGCTAGTTCTCCATTGTCGCATGTCCCTATCATCTTTGTCACCCACATCAACTACACCGACCACGCCGCCTTCCATCGGTTGTATGTCGAAGCTCCACCACGTCTCCCCTTCCTCATGCTCATTGCACGAGGCAGCTTTAGGGGCCATGCTCGTCCACTTCACATGTACACGTACCCCGTGGTGACAATACGATAATATACGTATGTGAAGCCCATCTTCGCATGTCCTCGACAAGGAGATACATCACCTACCCGCAAAGCAACATCATCCCGCTCATCATCACCGCTAGTCATTTCCTACATCTTCATTTTTATTTTTCAAGTTTGTGTTTTGTTTTTGTTCAACCAAATAAAAAAATGACAATGCCTCGACTCATGTCATCTTGTAACTCCATTTTTTACTTAAATAAACACATAATTGTGTATCTCTCAGTGGATCGACCCGACTTACCATTTTAAGTGTTTCGTCAATTAATTTTATCTATTGATTGTGTGTATTCATGAGACCAAGCAACAACAGCGTTATCATTTGTTTTATTCGCAAGAATACATCAATCACTATGGCTACAGAACCTCAAAATGACAATGCACATCATGCATCTATGGCATGCAAATCTCCCTACAAACTGACTGATCCACCTAAACAACAATGCCCAAAGAGTCCTATGATTGTGATGCAGCTAGATAAAAGTTACAAGTTTTTCAAGTGCACTATCGAAAAATTCCCTTTTCTTTTAATTATTAAATTTGGCTATTCTTTTTACCCAAGGGATGACTTGGTTGGTTTTGTAACCTTTGGTTGAAGGGTTGCCTTCATTGTATGTTATAACCCTTATAAAAAAGGAATGACACCTATCAATAAGACATGAACCAATATTAGGCTTTTCTTTGTGGAAGTTGTTATTGCCTTTTCTCATCTCACATCTCTTTCTCATCTCACTCACATCCCACCCCTCCCTATATGGAAATTTTTCCCTCCTTTCCTCTCACCATTGTTCTCTCTCACCCCTCCCACCCATGATGCCTCTTTTCCCTCACCCTTTCCTTCCTCCTACACCTCTCACCCCCATATTCAACCCCCACCTCTCCCTCCTAAAAATCCATCGAACTCTCCTCACAACACTCTTTCTCTTCCCAACTCTCATCTCCTCCATCGTATCCTACTCCACCCCAACAACACCCACCACCAATCCACCTTTCCTAACTCCCTTACCACCATAACTACCATAAGCCTAGCTCACTTCAACCCTCACTACATCCTGCACCAACCCTCGCTGCCAACCACCATTGTCACTAAAAATCCAACGCCCCATGACGCCTACGTACGGAGGCTACAGCACCTGCTCCCTTCGCGATCCGCCGTACGACTACTCTCAGGTATCTTTGACATGCGAACTCCTCGATTACTCTTTTCCCTTTTTCTTTCCCAATTTATTATTTTCACGCCCCGCAACGATGATCCCTAGGGATCGACGTTGTGGCCATATAGCTACTGCCTATTGCCTTTCGATTCCTAAAGGTTGCTAAAAAAATCTCTCGGATTTAGGTCTACGGAAAATTTTTCCTACAAATAGGGGTAAAAATTCCGTGAAAAATTCCACAAACTTTCCCCTTAATTTTCTTACTTTTCCCAAATTTCTATACTTGCAAGGGAGACTTGTGCACAAATATAAAGTCGGAATAAGGTGGGTACAGCCCACTCAACCAACATATGCACAAAAACACACAATAGCAAGCACACCCCACATTACATCACAACCACAAAAGAAATATGGAAACAAACACTAATGCAGGCACACCCCACCATAAAGTTGTGCATATATACATATACATGGCCATC
This sequence comes from Thalassia testudinum, assembly GCA_037157565.1. Taxonomy (NCBI): domain Eukaryota; kingdom Viridiplantae; phylum Streptophyta; class Magnoliopsida; order Alismatales; family Hydrocharitaceae; genus Thalassia; species Thalassia testudinum. The sequence goes on from JAZHRO010000013.1 coordinate 23,732,122, forward strand.
ACAAAAATATTTGCGTCAGTTCATAGTGTTCGTACAAAAGATAGGCCCAAAAGAACTACGTCAAGGATATATATATACACATATTCACACCATTTCTGATCACCTATCTACCAAGCTACAGTGTAACACCCAAAAAGAAAGTACTATCCCTTCCATCTTTTACCACCTCCCTGCCTACCATTCTATCACGCCCACGTCTGCCAAGGCCAAAAGCAACTCTGTATGGTCTCGAAGGAGGACCCCCAAGCAAGTGAGGAGACTCATCAAGCAGTCCTCAATAGGGAGGAGCTCTCCCAAGTACACCATATGCATCAGGAGATCCCTGGTGAGCTTGATACAGAGTGTGAGCAGCTGCACCTACTGGCGCAGTGCCAGCAGGTGGGGGCAACCCACGAAACGTGGTGAGTAACGCGGCATCCTGTCCTAAAAAAAAAAGAAAAACGAAAATGCAACGTTAGCCACATGGCTCAGTAGGGCGTAAAAAAGGTATGGGAGAAGGAAACTGTTCAGTGAAATATCCCCACAAGCAAGCATCCCCTTCAACGAATGAATTTTCGAACATCGTACTCTCGTTCTCACTTGTCCTTTTTCTCCCCTATCCTGTCTGTCCACTATGGACTATATTCCTTTTTTCGCCTAGCTTAGGCTGACGATGACAAAACATGCTGCCTCTGCCTCCCCTATCACGGGGTCCAGTTCTATGTCACCTCCCCAATTGGGAACTAGTAACTACCCGTGCCTAGCAGCAAGTTATTATTGTCGTAACAACTAAAATTATCACCCTATCATCATGATACTTTCATTGCAAACCCAAGTGCTTCGTGATGCAAGAAACCTCTCCTTGCGCCTCAGAGAGATTCCCGCACCTTGAATCCTCCCTCGAGAATCACCCACTGCTCCTCGTAACAAAAAGTTGACGGGCCAGCGGCTCTCAACTCTAACATGCGTGAAAACATTCAACACTCTTCAGCCCCGACATTTTGTTACGGGAAAAATTGGAGTCCACGACATGATCAATTCGAAGTTAATTCACTTGCTATCTGATCTCCACCTTTGCAGCATCAGGAATCCTCCCCAATCGCCACGGAGCACAAAGCTTAGGTCCACTTCATTCGCCCCCGGTTGCCTTCCACTGTAAGCCTCCTCGAGATCCAGGACCTCTTCCTCAAGGGGCCCACCCGTGATCACTTTTGTATTGACACGAGGCAACTTGGTGCCTATTGACACATTTTTGCCACGAATCCAGCGTGGCTAATCTGTGCCTACTTCCCTAGATAGGACCACCACAACTGGTGCACCTAACCCTGAGTCATCCAATTTCAATGGATGCAACTTGCTACGGAAGGGACCCGCCTCCCTTCACATTTCAGAAGACCCAACCAGGTGCTTCCTAACACCCACATTCCAGGTTTCCACAACTGGCAGCACACCGAGGATGTGTCCCATTAGTACTTACACATCGACAAAGGCCACATTTTAATTTGACTAGACTAACTCCCAACCCTGTATTCAGGAACTCTTCACCGTACACTAATCAAGCAATATCGTACTTTCCCAGGCTCTTGAAACCGAAAATTTTCCCTTCATACACACATTTCGAAAAAAAATCGGGCGATACCATATGCATTGATACAATTCATTTTCTATTTGAAAGTATAGGTATAATAATAATAATAATGGCAACGGCTTTCTTTTTAACAAGAATATTTTTTTCCCATCTTGTATAAACCTATATATATATATATATATATATATATATATATATATATATATATATATATATATATATATTGACCCGAGGATGGGTCCAAGCCCACATCACGTACCCATTTTCAGGTTTAATAAGGTACCGCCATCCACCCGGTTGTACACCTGTGCACTAACCTAGGTCATGTTTGCATTCTTGAGACAAGCAAATGGAAATAAAAAATAGCGAGTGGGGGACTGCCTCACCTCCGGTCTCCTCTGGCGGCGAGAACGCGCGGCTGCGAGTTGGAGCGGCCGAGCAGCGGCGTTCCTTCTTCTCCGCCTGAAGCCTCAATCGACGACCCACGCGATGCCCCCGACGAGGTGCGTGCAGCCGCTCCTGTGCGAGCGCACGGGGGGAAAAGGAGCAGCGGCGACAGTGGCGACGCCGGCGGCGGCGCTTGAAGGAGGAGGAGGTCGGGTGGGAGATGTCCACAGAGGGGGTACGAGAAGGAGAGCGGGGCTGAGTGGGGGAGGTGCCGCAGGGGAAGGAAGATCGAGAGGTGGAGAGGGACCAAGAGCTTGAGGGAGAAATCGAGAGAGGGGCAGACCAATCTCGTAAGAGTGAGGGACAGAATGAGGGAGATCGGTAGTGGGAGCAGGAGATTGAGGGGAAGAGCGTGATCGTGGGGCTTTAAGGGAGAGGGATAATCGAGAAAGGGGTAGGGGGACTCAGCGCTGTGATTGGTCGGCGGGTACGGATGGGTGTTAGGTCGGTAGGGGTGTGATAATCCCTTCATTTTTTTTTTTTTTCCGATCGATCTTAAGAAGTTTCTTGTTACGATATGTACTTTTTATTTGAGTAACTTCATTTGATTTTAATGTTGAGATATTTGATGTGATTTGATTGTAATTTTATTTGTATAGTTTAATAGATTTTTTATTATTAATCTATTCACTTCGATGATGTTGTTTATGATAGTTAAAAATTATTTTTAAAAAATAATGATATTTGATTATTTTTACTATTATAACTTGAGTTTGATTTCTGTAGTAATTTAGATTGCATCGAATTAACACAACCTGACAACCTACATTACAAACAAGAAAATATCTTCTCAAAATATCATCCATATGAGGGACACGTGGCTTCTCTTTGTCGTGCCATTGATCTACACGAAGGCGTGCATTAACTCCCATCGCGATAACTCATATTTGAATGGTAATCTACCTTAATGTGATTGACTCATAGAGTCTTGATAGTGGTGACGACCATCAAGGTAGCATCAACTTCCTCCTCTCAACGAGAGGGCATTGGCCGCACTATTGGTAATGCCCTACTTGTACTCAATGTGGAAATCGTATGGGCTAAGTTTAGCTGCACATTTGAGCTGTCGCTACAAGCATAGGCGTTGTTGCAACAAATAGTGTAAGTTGAGATGGTCCATGCACACGATGAAGTGGTCAGTGATCAAATATCGGTGCCATTTTCCAACTGTTTGCACCAAAGCGTATAACTCCTTGTCATAATAGAGAACGCTTGCTACTAGGGAGTGAATGGCTAAAGTAGGCCAGCGGGTGACAACCTTGCATTAAGACAACACCAACCTCCTTATCAGAGGCATCTCACTCTATCATAGACAGAGTAGAAAAGTTGCAAAGAGCCAACACCAAAGTAGTGGTGGCACCCGCTTAAGGGTGAGGAAGGCAACACCAGCCTTAGGCCCCCACTAGAAGGCACCTTTCTTAAGAAGATGGTGGAGCAAGGCGACAATTGTCCTGTAGTCCTTAACAAATTGTCGATAGTAGCCAACATGACCTAGGAAGCTATGGAGACCACATACTATGGTGGGCATAAGCCAATCGACAATGATGCTAATCTTAACCGAGTCAACCTCGACCCTACGCATGGAGACAATTGATGGTAACACCATCATGAGTCTTAATTATCCACAATTAGTTAGATTCGAATAATAAATGTTCCTAATTGATCATCTGAGGGTCATAATTCCGCACTGATCTAATTTGAAAAGAAGACAAAAAAATGGTTAATTCTACTGTTTTAATAGTACATCACAAATGTAGATTAACCACGGGATTATTTAGGGGTTAATTGAAGGTCAAATGAACATAAAAGATTAAAAAGTGGGTTCGCGTTGACTCAATTAGGATTTCATGCATTTCGAGGATGAAAACAGTATTAAACACCCTAATTATCAACCCCACTTAAATTAAAAAGGTTCTAGTCAGGATAAAATTAATATGAACCTTCTAAAAATCATTGAAAAATATTATAATAGGTTTGGCATCTTCACTTTGACAATTTGAACCCATTTTTGACCTAAACAGAGATTCAGACGGGAATTTGCCTTAATCAAACGTGATCAAAACTCACATACAAGTTCACCATTAGATTTCTTGGGTCCAAATTAGGTAACACCAAAATTTGGGCCCAATCAGAGTCCAGCTTGACCTAGTTTGCAATTTAATCCTTAAAATTTTTATTCTTCACATTTAGACCCCTAGGTTTCGAGTTTATTGCATTCAGGTTGCTAACTTTGTTGTCGTCTTCGCATCTAGGTCCATGCCGCCATGAACAATGTGAATAAGGAATCAACCCATGATTGCTGACATTCAAACTTGGAATTGGAGGAGTAATTCTTCACCAAATCTAGTCAAATTTGGTGAGATTGCTCTGGAGATCAAGCCCAATCATTTGAGCTAGTCTTTAAGTCTTCGCATGGCAAGAATCCCCGTAGACGAGCTCGAAAAATCCAGGCTCAAAAGTTGGTTCAGGCACTTGCCAAATGAAGCACCCTTGGCTTCTTTGACCTAAGATCTAGCTTTATAAATAGGGAGGTACTTGTATGTGCACGGGGCGTGCCCTATTTTGCTAGCAAAATCTCCATTTCTCACCGGAGTCTTCAAGAACACCACTAAAGCTTCTCAATTCTCCTTCGTCACCCCCTACCACGTATGATAGGTAGGGGGAACCTCTTTCCTCGAACTTCCACAACGCTTCTGACGAAGTTTCAACCTCTCTAACCCCTTCATCTGCTCCGACAACTTCACCTCCTTCCTCCGCTCCGGCGTACCATCAGCCATCACCTCCTCACCTACTCTCTCTCTCTCAATTAGTGTAGGGCTTCTCTTCTTCTCTTCCTCAATTTCATTTCTGCAATTTTTTAGCTCTTAATTCCCTCTCCTCCGTCTTCCTCGATGCTGACAACATCCCCGATGTCTGCCTTCATCGCTGGCACTCACCCGTACCCCTCCACCTAAATTGACTCAGGCGAAAGCTCCGCCTCACTCAATTTCACCACACATCGCTTCCACCACCTACAAAAGCACCTCCGACCACCCACCACACGCACCCGTTCATCACATACACACCACCACAAGCTTCGTCGCACTTCGATGAAGCTCCTGAGATATCTGATTTGGGCCCTAGGCCGTGTTCTTGTTCGCAAGTTCCTCGCCGCTACCGGTCATCTTCCCCGTCACCGACCGCTATTGTCCGACGACCATCTACCACGCCACCACCTCCAATCAGTGCGGACGAGCACCTTGAAGCTTCTTGGGTCATCAATTAGACACCACCACAACACAGCAGCTCCAATTGAGAACGACATCCTTAGCTGCAGCAACGTGAAGATAAGGATCACTCATAGTGCCACATCGTTAGATTTTGGATTTGAAATCGATATATAAGGAATTTGGTTTGTTAGCTATGTGCCTCCTAACACGGGGTGAGGTCCCTCTCCACAGTCATTGTACACATCTCACCTACGATCACATGCATGTGGGCCTGGTCCCCTTGTCTTGACCCGAATACTCGATAACCCATATACCCCTTACCTGATTCTGAAAAGAGAAAAAGAGAGGGAATTTTGAGGGGGGAGGGGGAGGTTTTACACTGTAGCACATTGGGTTCCATGCCAACACTTAGGCACAATTTGAGAGGTGATCTAGGCTGCCACTTAAGCCATCTGATGTCTAATCTGAGAAAGAATTTGGTTCTGACATTGGTTGAGATATTGGCTTGAGTACTATTGAAACATTGAGATTTGATTAAGAAATTGTGCTTAATTGTGAGTCTTAATGTGAAATGACCCTTCCCAAGGGTCGTTTGGCATTTTTGATATTTTTATGGGTTTTTGTGCAATTTTTTAACCCCGTAGGTTTTTATTGTGGGTATACCAGGGAAAAGGAAAACTTGCAGGGGTGGCCTGCAATTTTCCCCGTACCACACCCCTTAACCCTTCACGCCACCCCATCCCTCACCGTACACCACCCCCTCACCGATGACACCTCACACCTCCACCATACCTCACACCATCTCCCCCATTCCTCCCCACTTGTTATGATCCAACCCCGGCCCTTCTGGGAACCCGGGAACGGCTCGCCTCGACTGACCCCAAGACCCAGTAGTCCAACGAGAGGCTAACCCAAATGTGCGAAACAAACCACAAACCACGCATGCAAGTAGCTAATCAATTTAAAAGAAAGACCAACAGCAAAAAATATAAATTAAATTCCAGAAGATACCATGCGTAAACGGGAAAACATAGTTCACTGACCATCACAACTAAGGCAAAAAGGCTATCATGACAATAGTTCTCAACATAAGATAGAAATACTTGCTAACAATAGAGAACAGCAGAAACGGAAAGGAACAAATAGAACTATGGCTGGGCTCGACTAAGCCCAACACTCTCTGCAGCTGGAGGTGCTGGCTGCTCAACTTCCTGACCTATACACAATTATATATGACAGTGGGTCAGCTTATGCTGAGTAGAGTGGTACATTGTTTAACGTGACGAAATTGAGTTTAAAATGAAGCATTGTAATATAGTCTAAATCACTTTGAAAACAAATACAATTTTTATTACTCGAAAAAGGTTCCGAGATCGAACACAGGGAGCAATATGAGATTTAGAAATCAAGATCACAATTTAAACTAAAAGAATTTGCAATAATATCAGTATCAATGTGCAAAAAGATGGGAGTAAAATGGTGGCTTAAATTACCAAATACTCCTTACAATAATAGCTAAGAACTCAATGTATATGTATGAAATGAAAGCTAAATTTGTCGTCTGATTTGGAAATCAGATGACTTAAAGTTGTCTGCTGATGTGCTGCTTCTTCTTCTTTCTACTCTTTCTTTCTCTGATTCTTCCTTTCTTCTGCAGCCTATTCCCCTTCTGACCTTCCTCTTCTTCTTTTCTTCTTCCTTCTCTAGTCCTTCAACTTAGGCCTTCACTTCTTTTTCTTCTCTATCTCTGCTTTGCTCCTCCTTCTTCTACTCTTCTACTCAGGCCTTCACTTCTTCTTCTTTTCTTCTTCCTTCTCTGGTTTCCCTCTTCTGAATCCGACTAAGTGTCAGTCGGATTTCCCTGTAGCAAAACCCTCCCACTACCCATGCAACTCTCCTATCTCTTTCTCTCTTAGGATCCGCTCTCCCAGAGCCATGGGTAATCGGGTTATTGCATTCAGGCGTGTACCAGAGTCCAGGCTCACCGATGTGTAGTGGTGAGCGAGGAGTGCAGGTCGGGTTATCAGGTTCAGGCCAGGTCCGCGGGGGAGATGTCACGTACGAGACCAGTGAATGTGTAGGAGGACCTCACCCTCAGTGATTGGAGGCAAACAACCCCATTCACTTTTAGTATTATGCGGCTACAAGTGGTTCTTCATATCCGAGGTGGGACTAAATGTCCCACCATTCTTCCACGCAGTGCAGCAGTAAGGTATTCAGTCAAATTAATGGGGCTACGGCTGCTAAAGCCTTCACGTGAGGACTTGGACTCCTGCAGACCTCAATTCTGCACAACCTGGAGTTATCCCTTGGAGCGGAAACGCCCTGGAGTAGTTTAAAGCTTGCTCGAAGCACGACGTCAATGGCGAGTTTGGCCTGATACCTACGCTAAGTAGATGAGAGGGAGAGGACAGCACCGTTGATGGTATGCCGAAGCTGGGGAAGAAGGTGCTCCGATGAAGGGAGCGACGACGACGACGAAGGTAGAAGGGCTCCTGTTGGTACGGCCAAGAGCGGATAAGAGGGAGAAAGAGAATCCAACCACTGGTTTTGTGACTGGATGAAGAAGGATGGTCAGGAGGAGTCGCCGGAGCTTGAGGAGCTTCGCAGCAGAAGAGGAGGGAAGAAGAGGAGGGCTTTCGGATGGAATTCAAGCTGAAGAGATCAGCAAGCTCAGAGGGTCCTTATAAATGGTTCTAAGGGGCAGTTAGAACTTGGGAAGCAAGCTTCCCAAGCTTGGAAGGTCGCCGGATTTGGGTATTTCATGAGACCCAAATCTCTCATCCATTCGCATGAGATATTGGGAAAGATTCGGAGCACATGGACAGGGTTTAGATTGAAGAGGATTCCTTAAAGAATCTCCCTTCCAATTTTGGAAGGGAGGGAAGGAGTTCTCTTCAATCAAAGGTCGTCGGAGAAGGATATCTCCACGATAATGGCAGAGGGACCTAATTGTGAAGACGACGAGGAAGTTAGGGGGTTGAATGCAAGGGTTTTTAAAAGTTGGGGTTATAAATGTAATCAGACAGCACCATTTTGCAAACGAGGTCAAGACAAGCTCATCTTAGGTCAAAATTTTGGTACAAACCTAATTTGAACCTAAGAAATACAATTGTGAAGTTAGATTTTGGTTTTGACCACATTTGACCTGGTAATTTATGCAAAAACCTAAATTGGGGCAAATATCTGTCTGAGACTCCATTTTGGGTCAAGATGGGTTCTGATGGTCAAATTTAAGATACTAAACCATAGAGAATATTTTTTTGTGATTTTTAGAGGGTTTATGTGAATTTTATCCTAACCATAACCTTGGTTAATTAAGTGGATCTATTTTTTAGGTTTCAAAAGTCATTTAATTCTCAAAACATACGCAAATCATTTTCTGTCTGATCTAACCCACTTGTTATCTTATTAAGACCATTTAACCTTTATTCAGCCCTTGATAAAACCCGTGACTGTACTGCATTCATGATAAGCTGGTAAAATTATAGTTTTAACCCTAGTTTCTTTTTTTTCTCTCATAATGGTTATACAGTGGGTTATGGTTCTCTAGCGGTTATGTAGGATCATTTATTGACTTAATTGGGTCAAAATGAGCTAATTATGGCTCATGATGGTGTTCTCATCATACATACAACGGTTATATCATTTAAGCAATAAAGAAAACCACAGATATACACGTAATCATCTAATTATCCAATCAACAGTTAATTTAACAACTAGTGTTTACGAGTCGATTTTCTAGCAAAAGGTTCACCATGTCTTTCAATCTACCTGTTCCCTAAGGGAACGTTCTTGATTGCAATTTTCCCATGATGTAGGATGTACATGTGACACTCTTCTGGCCAGGAGAGCACCTCGTGGTAGTCCTATGTCCAGTCTACCACCTCGAGGTTATAGTCGCGACGTAGTGGTGACTACAGCACGCACGATAAGCACATGGGTAGCTACCCTGCACTGGCACGCGGTCAGTTGTTTCCACTAGCGAATATGCCCAAAAGTACAACACGGAACAACACAGGGCCTTGCCCTCTCAGGACAGGGGTCTCGCCCCTCCACAGTCCGCATACCCTCATTTGACTATCCCGGTTTGCCTAGTGGGCCTAGCAAGAGTTGGTGTAGGGGGGCCAGTCTTAACCCCAGGCCCCGTGGGGAGGTTAGCTCCCCCCTACACTAAGTACAGTAGCTCCTCTCAATACCATGTACTCAAGGGCCAGCTCACTTTACTTCGACATCCGATATTTATCCCGTACACGTGAGTTTCTCTTCTAGTTCCCCGTAAAGTTCGTGCATAGGAATTTCTTACTTTCGTACAGTACACATGTCTCTATTCATATCATGATAAATTTAGGATATAACAGGCAGCTCATGGTTTCACAAAATAACACTTATCTCATCAATCAAGCTAAACAGGATACAGTATGTATTTCGGTTCAAGTCATGATTCAACGAATGTAAACAGATAGCTCGTAATTTAGCATATTCAGGAAACATTACCACAATTCGGCATTCACGACATGCATAATTATTCATTTTTCTATATCAGCCTTAGGGTTCATTGTACATCATAGGGTTCAACTAATTAGTTCTAAATAACATGCACTTTCATCATTTAATTCACAATTGATGGTAAAGACCACTCTACCAGAGTAACCGGGAGGTGTGGGGGCACGAACAGCGGACTGCATAGCCTCTGTGACTCCCATGCACACCACGGACGGGCGTCCTATTAACAGGGACGGTTAGACCAACCACTTCAATATTTCTTAAGATAGGAAAAAGAGTTCAAAATAGCTAGAACAATGCTCCATCACATGGGAATTTCCGATAGGAAACTAACGGTACCTTATTTACGAAAAAACGACTTTGTTTGGGCCCTGAACCAGCCCAAACACCCTTCCCAGTTCACCTAAATCGAACTAGGCAGGCTGTTCTAGCTGGACCGGTCGCCTGGTGCTTGAATCTATCAAATCAGACTAAAATCAGACATCTGGGAGAGGTCCTAGACGTCTTAAACGGCAACAAGAAGCTCACCTTACGTTCTGCACTGAAGGCTGAACATCTGGAACTCCTCACGGTCGTCTTGGGGTCCTTCCAAATGTCTGGCAGTGTACTCGAACGTCTACGACGGGTATCAGTCGTCTGGAGAGACGTCAAGACGACCAAAAGCGTCTGGGATGTGACGCCTGCGCACCTTCCCAACGGCTCTGCAACATGTACGAAAAAGAAAATAGGCAATCAGGACCTTACCGTTTGAATCTACTTTATCGGATGTCGGGTGCTACCTCCACACGTCCGGTCAGACGTCTGTTGAGAGATATAGACGTCTGATATGTGGAGAAAACTCTCCCAGCACCCTTCGCGAGCCTTCCTCTCCTCGCGGAAAACACCCGTGCCCTGTACAGCACACATACACCAAGGTGCTTAGTCTTACGCTTATTGTGCAGAGAAGAAAACACTGCAAAACGTGCACAAGTCTTGAGAGGGTGTTACCTCAAATTTTGTGCAGTATCAGACGTCTGAGGGTCCTCCCAGACACCGCAGCAGCTCAGTCACGCAGCGTCTGCAGCTCACACATGGCCTCCTCCGAGCTCCCCCCCCGACTCCTCGCTCGAGCTCTCAACTCCTCCCTCTCATGGCTGCACTCTCGGCAATGGCTGTGGTGGAGGGAAGGAAGGGGAAGGTGAGATGCGCCACTTGAAGGATTGGGATGGCACGATTTTCAAGGCTGTAGGGGTTATATAGGTAGGTTAGGGTAGGTTTAGGGTGTGCGTTGGAAGGGTGTGGGACCAGGGTAAATTGTAAAAAGTACCCCCCACCAGTCCTATTTTACCTGCAGAACCCCTAGACAAGTTCCAGGGGTTGTAGACCGCAGAACCCCCAGACAAGTTCCAGGGGTTGCAAATTGCAACCAAACCCCCCCCCCACCAAATCTCCAAAAATGGTTCAATGACCCTTGTGTTTTGCGTGGCTAAATCGTGTTTTAACAGATATCTTGTTGTAATATAGATGAACTCTCCGCGAAAACAAATAAAAATTTATAACTCGAAATTTAGAATATCCCGAGGTCGAACTCAGTGAGCACACTTTGATTCTAGAAGCATATAAATTCACAATTAACTATGATATACTACTTTACAAAAATTAAAAAGGGAGAGAGTGAACAAAAAATCCTTTTATTTTATTTTTCTTTTCTTTCTCTCTTCTCTTCTCTCTTCCTTCTCTTCTTTCTCTACCTTTCCTTTCTCGGATATCTGCCCCTTTGCTACAGTGCCTCGTAGCTTTTTCTCCTCTTGGCTTCTTTTTCTTCTCTTCTCTGTTCGGCTTCCTTCTTCTTCTTCTTCTTCTTCTTGCACTGTGCTTTCTCCTTCTTCAGTTGGCTTCTCTGCCTTCCTGTCTTCTTCTTTCTTCTTCTATTGCAGCTCTTGGCTGCTTCTTCTCTTTCTTTCTTTAGTAGCTTCCTCCTCCATGTCTCCTTCCTCTTTCTTCAGCTGCTTTGTGCGGCTAAGTGCCCTCAGCCGCTCCTCTACCTTTCCTTCTTCTTTCTTCAGCAGCTGCCTCTTCTTCTCTTCTGCTTCGCTCCTCCTTCCTTCCTCTCCCGCTTCCCTGCACATTACACAGTTAGGCAAAACCTAACCCCTACTCGCCCCACGCCTCTCTCTATTTCTTTCTCAAAGGTTTGCTCCCAGAGCATTCACGGGTGTACGGGTCAGGTAACGCGCTCGGGACCAGGCCCACCGACGTGCGGTGGTGGGCGGGGAGTGCACCGTAGGGTAATCGGGTTCAGACCTAGGCCTGCGGGGCGTGAGCACGGGCGAGGGCGGGTGCGAGCTCATGGCGCGCTGCGTGTGTGGGCGAGGGGCCTGACCCTTGTGTATCGAAGGCGATAAGCCTAATACACAAATTCAATTTATTTCGCACACCTCACTCACAGGTTCACGAGGTGGGATTAATGTTCCACCCGCTGTTGCTCGCGCACCCGCATGAGATCTTCCATCCAATTGCGGTAGCTGTAGGCCTCGCAGAGCCAATTGCTTTGACACCTGGGTACGCGAGACTTCCCCGAACCTGCTGGACCTAGAACCCTGCAGCATTTCAGCCTGGAGCGAGCTTTCGACCTCCTCAAGCTGTCACTAATGGCGACTAGAGCTCAGACCCTGCATGACACAAAAAGAAGCTTGCAGCTCTATCAGACCACAGGAGGACCTTCACCATGTCACGGCGAAGGTGAGGTGGTAGGTGGCAAGCTGCCGGAGTGGCCTAGGCATGCATGCCTAGGTCGCTCTGTGGCCGGATGGATGGGTTAGGTCGGGGGGCAGTTGTGGTGGTGTAGGCGGTCTGTGGACGAGTGGAGGATGTTCAGTGGAGTGTGGCGGGGGTTGTGAGGTGGGTGGCGAGACGTGTGAGGTTGTGGAGTGATGGAAGCGTCTCGCCGGAGGGCGACCGGAGATGGAGAAGGTGGCGATGAACAGTGGCAGTCGAAAGGTAAAAACAACAAATTAGCAGGGGGAAATAAAGGAGAGAGTAAGGGGAAGAGTTTTCAGCTAGCTAAACGGACAAAAGGGAGGAGATGGTGATCGGCACGTCTTTGCCGTCGCCAGAGACGAAGGTGCCAAAGGAGGGGGCGGCGACGAAGAGAAGGGGTCGGAGAGTGCCAGCTGGTACAGCCTGGCGCGGAGGAGAATGGCGGAGCTGGCTCTACCACTGGTATGGTGGTAGAGCGACGAGAAGAGGGAGGAAGAGTCGCCGGAAGCGTCGGGCTGTTGGCCAGAGTGAAGAGGGGACGAATTTGGGGGAGTTCTCTGGCCAAATCGATCCTGGAGCAACCAGCAGCCCCTACCGCTCCTTAAATAGATGTTGGCGAGGAGGAGATCTCGAGGAGGAAGCGTGGGCAGGCCGCCGGAGAATGGCTGGAGAAGAGACCCATGACTCTCGCGCATTCGCACGAGAGGTATGGGCATCAACAGGGCATGGGAGGGGGTCCATGCGGAAGAAAACAACGCCGGGGACCCCCCCTCGTTTCTAGGGCCGGTCCCCATACCCTGCGCGGTGCCATCCTCCGCGCAAAGTCGCCGGAGGCATGGGCAACTGCTGCGGGTGGCAGAGGGACCGGCTTGCAAAGAACGAAGGGAAAGTTGAGAGGCTAAGTGCAAGGGTTCAAAAAGTTAATGGTCAAAAAGTAATTCTTGAGGACCAATTTGTAAAGTAGGTCAAGGTAAACTTTTCTTAGGTCCAAATTTTGATATAACCCTAATTTGGACCTAAGGAATCCAATTGTAAAATTGGATTTTAGGTTTGACCATGTTTGAATGGTCAATTTGCACAAAAGCCCAAATTAGGTCAAAAATTGGGTATAATTCTCAATCTAGGTCAAGATAGGTTCCACTGGCCAAATTGAAGGTTCTAAACCCTAGGGGATATTTTTTAATGAATTTTAGAGGGTTTAATTGATTTTTATCTTACCTGAAACTTCGTGAATTAGAGTGGGTTTGTTTTAGGGTTATAGAATGTCATTTAATTCCTAGAAGCTGCTATAACCCTTTTCAGATCAATTCATCCCACTTTCTCTCTTATTAAGCCCATTTAACCTGTGTTTAGACCCTTAGAAATCTCGTTTGTGTACTGCAATGGTAAAATTACACTTTTACCCCTTGTGAGTTGCTTTATGCTCAAATTTATAGTTCTTCGATTTAGGCTTTCCCTTAGGTTTTGTAGGAGCTTTTGTATACTTATTTAGGTCAAAATGTGCTAGCTAAGGTTCATGATGAGGTTCTCATCACCTTGGGAAGAGTCATTTCACCACTCCTCCCCATTCCACGCCATCCCCTCCCCCACGCCTTGAACTCCATATAATCCCCCCTCCTCCATTCGTTCCCACACCATTGAGGAGAGGGAGAACGGGGAGCAAGAGGAGGAGAAGGCGTATAACAAAGGGAGATGGGGAGGTGCTACAGTTGCTGCAGCTTCTGCGAGAAAGAGAGCTTCCAAATGGTTCCGTGAAATTATTTTTTCACAGAATCAGACATCTGGAGAGACCATCAGATGTCTAGAGGTAATACCAGATGTCTGATAGCGCATTTTCTTTAGATTATTTTTCTTCCTGTCGAATTATAACTTCACGTGCATGTGTCAGAGGTTGGGGAGGCGTCGGTGCGAAGACCGAGGCAATTTCAGACATTCAGGAGTACCTTTAGACATCTAAAGACGACTGAAAGAAGGCACCCCAAGCAAGGTAAACCCCTGAGTGCGTTTAAGACGTCTGGGACTCTTCCTAGATGTCTGATTTTGATCAGAGTGGTGTTTTTGAGTCGTCCAAGGCCCAAACGGAGTCGGATTTTCGCAACCAAAACGTCGTTGGATTTCATTCGAGTTTCTCTACATAATGATATAGTGTCTATGCAGTTTTAAGCTCGGTTGACCTGTCGGTCCATGTTGTAGGTCTCCAGTTTGTAAAGTATACAGGACCTGCAGAGATATCGGGAGTTACCGTACAAGCCCCCATTCCACTCGGTTAACTGGTAGAGTGGTTTTCTCTAATTCCAGAATTAATAATTGAACTGCATGCTTTAGAATTATTCGACTGAACCCTAGGTTGTGAGATGAACCCTATGGCTGAAAGAGATGAATGCATGCTACTTTAGGTATATTCGATTAAACCTTAGGTTGTGAAATGAACACTAGGGTTGGAAGAAATGCATGTATAGCTAATGAATGAATGAGTTACCGTGATAAATCATAAGCTGTCTGTACTACCTGTAATACACACCTGTACTGAATAATCGATTGGGGAATCTTGAGCTTCCTGTTATGCATTTAATGAATCAGATATGGAAATGAGAAAACTTATGTACGAACCTGATGGGAACACCATCATGAACCCTAACTAGCCCATGTTGATCCAATTAAGTCAATAAATGCTCCTACATAACTGCCAGAGAGTCATATTTCACTGCATAATCATTCTAAGGGAAAATAGGAAACTGAGGTTAAAACTGCAATTTACCAGCACATCTTGAATACAGTGTAACCACGGGTTTTCCTAGGGATTCATTAAGGGTTAAAAGGTCTTAAAAAGGTAACAAGTGGGTTAGATCAGTCAAAAAAGGTTTTGCATGTGCTTTGAGAATTAAATGACTTTTGAAATCCTAAAAATAGACCTACTTAATTAACAAAGATTTTGGTCAGGATAAAATTCACCTAAACCCCTTAAAATTCACAGAAAAATATTTTCTAGGGTTTAGTACCTTCAATTTGATCATCAAAACCTATCTTGACCCAAAACAAACTCTTAGACAGATATTTACCTTAATTTGGGTTTTTACATAAATTACCCAATCAAACATGGTCAAAACCAAAATCCAACTTCTCCATTGGATTTCTTAGGTCCAAATTAGGTTTGAACCAAAATTTGGACCCAAGATGAGCTTGTTTTGACCTAGTTTGCAAAATTGTGCTGTCTGATTACATTTATACCCCCAACTTTCAAAAATCCTTGCATTCAGCCCCCTAACTTCCTCGTCATCTTCACAATTAGGTCCCTCCACCATTATCGCGGAGAAATCCTTCTCCAATGACCTTTGATTGAAGAGAACTCATTCTCTATTCAATCAATCCCTTCCAAAATTTGAAAGGAGATACTTTGAAGAATCCTCTTCAATCTGAACCCGTCCATGTGCTCTAAATCTTTCTCAATCTCTCATGCGAACGCATGAGAGATTTGGGTCTTAAGAATTACCCAAATCCAGCAACCTTCCAAGCTTGAAAAGCTTGCTTCCTAAGCTCTAACCACCCCCTAGAACCCCTTATAAGGACCCCTACGGTTCGACCGTTCTCAGCTTGAAATTTGGCCGGAACTCCCCCTCTTCCTCTCTCCTCTTCGGCCGCAAATCTCTGCAAGCTCCGGCGGTCTCTCTCCAACTCCTCTTGTCGTCTGACCACAAAACCAGTGGCGGATTCATCTCTCTCACTGTCCTCCGCGTCGTGCAATACCAGCCTCGCCATCCTTTCCCCGTCTTCGCCGCCGTCTCTCCTACGGAGGTTCGTCTTCCCCACGTCTGGCAACCACATCGGCATGGGGATCCCTTCACCTTTTCGTCCTTATAGTAGATTCTTAGGTTCCCTATCTCTCCTACTTTCTTCTCCTCTCTTTATTTCCCAAATCTGACCACCGACGATACTAAACACCTTCATCTCCTCCATCTTCGGCGACTCCTCTGGCGAGGTCATCCCACCACTACACACCTCCATCCACCTCACTAACAAGCTCACAACCTCTACCGCGCCTCCCCGCTCATTTCCCATCTCCCTATTTGCCATTCCATCCACCCATACACCTTCTCGAACAACCCACTCTCATCGGCCATAACCGCATCCATCTGACCACCACAGCCACTCTCACAACACGCTACTGCCATCGTCACATTTGCCGTGCCACAGCGATCCTGTTGAACCTTCTGACGCAGCCATAAGGCCCCTTTTCTTGAATTTCAGGTATTAGGCCAAACCCGCCATTGACGCCGTGCTTCGAGCAAGGTTCAAGCTACTCTAGGGTGTTTCTGCTCCAGGGGATAACTCCAGGCTATGCGGAATTGAGGCCTGCAGGAGTCCAAGTCCTCACGCGAGAGCTTCAGCAGCCGCAGCCCCATCAATTTGACCGACTACCTTGCTGCTGCTACGCGGAAGAAAGGTGGGACATTTAGTCCCACCTTGGATATGAAGAGCCACTTGTAGCTGCATAATACCTAAAAGTGAATGTGGCTGTTTGACTCCAATCACTAAGGGTGAGGTCCTCCTACACCTTCACTGGTCTTGTCCGTGACATCTCCTCCATGGACCTGGCCGACCCAATAACCCGCCTAGCCCGCACTCCTCGGTTGCTACCCACTACAGGCAACCCTGATCTCGGGTACACTAGGTTCGATAACTTGGATACCCTGTGGCTCTGAGAGAGCATGACCTAAGAGAAAAAGACAGAGGAGAGTTACGCGGGGGAAGGGGGTTTTACCACAGGGAAGTTAGGCTAACACTTAGCCGGATTCTGAGTTGAAGGGCCAGAGAAGAAGAAGGCTTAAAGAAGAAGAGGAAGGTCTGAAAGAGGACTAGGCTGCAGAAGGAAGAATCAGAAAAAGAAGAGAAGTGAAGAAGAAGGAAGAGGCACGTAGACAAAGAAAAGAAAAAGGGGTGCTGTAGCAAACGTCATTTGAGATGTCTAATTGCAAAATCAGACATCTGATTTCATACTCTCTCCTTTAGTAAACTTGAGTAATTATTCTATGTATTAGACTTATAATTGGTGATTCAAATTACCATTATTTTGTCTAAAATTCTTTTTACTCTTCATATACTCATATACTCTACATTGAAAATTAGTTTTTGAGTAATATTTTATGTTCAAATTACATTAATTGTTTAGATTAGCGTGTGAATTCCATTTGTTCCCTGTATTCCACCTCGGAATCTTTTCGAGTAATAAAAATCTATTTGTTTTTAAAGCAATTTTGACTATATTACAACGCTTTATTTTAAACTTAATTTCACCGCGTTAAACAGAACCTACAGGGAATTTAGGAAGAAACCAAGAATACTGTAATATGGAAAACTTGATGGTTTTGGAAAACGTTGCATACGAGCGGCTGTTTGAACTTGGTTAAGGGAAGTGAGTTGACCCTCGTGTACATGGTACCGAGGAGAGCAACTATCCCTTTATAGTAGAGGGGAACTTGCCGCCCCTTGGGTTGAGACCCGGGGTGGGTTTAGCCACTCTACATCGACTCCTATTTGGCCCTCGCGTACGTGGTACCAAGGTGAGCTATTTAGTGTAGGGGGAGCTTGCCACCCCATGGGGCCCGGGGTTAGGTTTGACCATCCTACACCGACTCTTGTTAGGTTCGTTGGGTAAACCGGGATAGTCATAAGAGGGTACGAGGATTATGGAGGGGCGAGACCCCTATTTTGTTCTGAGAGGCGAGACCCCTGTTTTGAGAGGCAAGGCCCTGTACTGTTCTGTGCTGTACGTTTGGGCATACCCGCTAGCGGAAACAACTGACCGTGTAATAGTGCAGGGTAGTTACCCGTGCATTTATTGCGCATGCCATAGTCACCGCTACGTCGCGACCGTGACCTTGGGGTAGTAGACCAGGTGCAGGACTTCCACGGGGGACTCTTCCGCCAGGAGAGTGCCACGTGTACATCCTACATCGTAGGAAAACTACAAATAAGATCGTTCCCGCAGGGAACAAGAAGATTAAGCAATATCATAGAACCTAATTAGCGAAAACACATAAACCAAAGAATTGGAAACGGATAAATAACCGACAATTGAATGTTTAGCTGATTATTGTTTTAAATTATGTTGCATGAAAATAACTTAACCACCATTCTACTCAACGTTAGCTGACTCCGGATTTTGTAACCATGTTCAGGTCAGGGATTCGAGCAACCAAAGCCACCGGCTACTGAAGGCGCTGGGCCCAATCGAGCCTAACCATAGTTTCCTTTAGTTTCGCTGTAGAGAGTTTTGTTGTAGTGAGTACTTGTAACTTGTTATATTCAGTATATTTCTACTAGTTCTTTGTTGTGATGGCTACATTTGTATTCGTACTTTTCTACTGTATGTTGTAAAAATTTAGTGGTTTGATGTTCTATTTCCTTTATTATCAGTTATATATTTTTTTTGCTTAGTTACATTATGTGGTTGTGAAATGAATATGTATTTGGTTGTTTCTCGTTAGACGACTGGGTCTTTAGGTTTATCGAGGCGAGTAGTTCTCGGATCCTATAGGGAGTCGGGAGCGGGTCGTGACATAATTGGTAGTTTCAACCATCATTTTTAGACTTTTATTTATATTTTTTGTCATTAATTCTTGAGATATATTCTTGATTCTAATTTAATATTTTTTTAGTTGTTTGATTTAATGTATCATTATTTCTTATTGTTGTGATTAGTGAATTAAATTGCTGCACTATTCCCTGCGAACGACCTCGAAACACGGAGTTTTTGAACTTTATAAATTTAAATGTTGTATCAATTTTCGTCGCTATACTACGACGCATTATTTTCCTAATGACGACGATTTTCAACGCAACAATAATATGGCTAAGGTAGTCTATCGTAGTTACACCGAATGCACATTTGTTGGCCTTGACATAGAATTGATGGCAACATAGTTGTTTTAACACAACACGTGCATGCTAAAGGTGGGCGTCGCATGGGGAACTATAGACCGAGATGTCATTAAACAATACAAGGACGAAGGTGAGAAGGAATTGTCGAAAGAGGTCATGCATGATGACTTGAAAAGTGGAGGGGGTGTTGCACAACCCGAAAGGCATAATGAGGAATCCATAATGAATATCGTGAGTGTAAATTGCCGTCTTATAAATATCGCTCTACAACATGAGAATTTAGTGGTAGTCTAAGCATAGGTCGAGAATGATAAAGAAGGCAACTCCAACTTCATTCATCAACCCATTTGCAGATATCATCGTCTTCTTGTGATGATTAACACTACAGAGTGTTGCAAATGTGAGTTTGTACTTGTTTTGTGTTGTATAAGTTGTATCAAATAACACCACGTCACTAAAAATCTTATAATTCTCTAATGAAATTGAATTCATCCACATGTAATGTCTCAAACAATTGCCATCATATTCAAGTCATAAGAATAGAAGAATTTAGGAGTGCCACTCTTGTAATACTTAAAGTGATCTGTCAGGATTTTTTGTGCGTTAAAGTGTAACGACCCACGTTTGCATAGAAATTTTTTTCTTCTAAAGCATTCATATTTATTAATTCATACAACGTGGAGCGTTACATACAATAACTTAATAATAACCAAAAGTAAAGTTCCAGTGAGTACAAATTTAAACAAAAATTATGTACCTCTATTCGCATAGTTGAACTGGTACACCATACAAAACCTAAATCCTACAAGGACCCTTCGGTGTTCGATTTTGTAGGATTCAAATGAAACCTATGAGTTGTGAAACTCAATAATCATAGGGATTAATATTAAAAGAAGCAATTAATGATCCAAAACCTTTAACTTAATTAAATAACATTATCTTATAATTCAAATAGATATCTTGTTATATCCAATTGTACATAATCAAAAATAATGACCATCTCTCATCTCAACTTAATTTCCATTACACAAAAGGCATGAATCATAATGGTGTTTTACACTAATTCCATTCCCCTTTTTTTATATATTCCATTGTTGTCTTAAACTTCTATGAAGCAAAAGATAACACATAGCACACGTAGGACATTATTTCATAAATAATTCTTTCATAATAACACAAACAATAAGTTACCATTAATGTCATAAATCATGTAATCTTTCAATCCTTCAATATTATAAACTTATACCCTTCAAAAGTTTACTTAAATATAAGAAATCCATAACTTTTTTCCCTCATAGAAATTTGAGTAATTGTACTTCATTTTCTATATAAACAATGCTCCAATGACCATGTTGCATGCATAAAAATATTCCGTAACCTTAGCCATGATTTCGCAATCACATTCAAAGGAAATTTATCCCCATAACACATGCCATGGCATTTTTATGCCAGTATTCATTTCAATGATTTATTGCATAGCATTCAATAATAATTTCATGGCAATGGTTTACTTTATTAAACCATTCTACATATAGACATTTGCTTTAGTGCATATATTGCATTTCATAACAATTTCATGGCAATGGTTTACTTTATTAAACCTTTTTCATATAGACATTTGCTTTAGTGCACATATTGCATTTCATAATAATTTTATGACAATGATTTATTTTATTAAATCATTTTGCATAGAGACATTTGCTTTAGTGCACATATCATTAAGTAGCTTTGATGACTTACCCACCAACATAAGCGGTTCATGAAACAATAACATACATGTCAGTGTAACTATAATTGAGGTAGGCTTATCTTTTTCCACCGTGGTTCATAAAACCATTCACCTCTGGAAGGCGTTGCCCCTCTTAGGGCCCATGAGACTCCTTTGAATTAGTGCCTTAACATATTCATGAATCATAATTCCATACTTTTTAGGAAAAACTTATTCTTGTAGTTTCAATTATCTTATTACTTTATAAATACTAATTTCATCGTTTTCTTTTTTGTATACCATATTAAATTGTACACACCTCTTTAATCTTAATTCATTTCTTTATACCGATATCTTATATATCGTATAACTTGTACATATACCTTTAAAAAAGAAGCATATTATATAGTCATTAGTTTTCATGTACTTTACTCGTCATTACTCATTCCAAGAGACATGTTTATAATTATTCAAGTAATGCATACATAAAAGAGGTCAATATTCAATATTAGTTTGACTTATAAGATCTTATACTAAAATTAGTACTATTATCAAGTTGGGAAAACTTACATTCAAGTACATACAATTACTTAGTAGTCTCATCCACGAACTTATAAGTGTCACAATCATACGTTAATAACAATTCATTAGAATAAGACTAAATATAAACCACTTAAGGTCAAGAAAGAGATTTCTATATATACCAGGAAATTATTCGCAAGCATAAAAGAAGTATGTAAAGCTCAATTTATTTATACCTGTTAATTATTGTCACATGTTAAAGAAAATGCAAAATATCTTTGAGTCATTATTTGTTCTACTAGATTGACTACGGTGTAATAATGAAAAATGGGTTGGATATCTGACTTTCTTAATTTACCTACACTTAATTATGGGACATAAGAGGACATGCTACTAACATTTTTTTCATATTAATAATCCTAATAATCCAATGTTGGAATTAGGTCTATCCATGCATATTAATAAGTCAATTTACGTTAGCATTTTTGTTGTTCACTCACATAGAAGAAATATAAATGTAAGTTAATGTTTATATATGCATTCATACTAATTAGAGACAAAAGAAGAAAATAGATCATGATGTACTTGAGAATAGATGCAATGCATTTGTCACATAGGAAATATATAATCCATGAAATTAAAAGAAAACGTATCAATAAGATCTTAAAGAAATCTTGCATATTCTCCAATAAAAATTTGAAATTTTCTACACGAGTATAAAAATCGATCACTTATAGGGAATATAGTTGGCATAGTATTTGTTTATAGTATTAAAGTCAACTTTCTCTACATATCAATGTCATGACAGAACATGGGAGGAATATGTTGCAATAACTATAGGTTACACGATTTATTCCCGCTTACCTCCTAATGATATTGAAAATGACGGATTCAACAACATTGGTATATCCTATTGCAAACGACATCCATCACCTTGATCGGCATCAAATCTAGATTCAACCTTCACATGGGTGTGAAATCTGTAGCATGTTAGTAGCTTGGATGGAAAAGGCCTTGCATGGAGGCCATGTTTGCTTTTAAGATGGAGATAAGCAAGATCACATATGGAGAGACTTATAACTTGTCGAAGTGTTGTTGGATTTTGAAATGAAGAAATATAAAAAGATTGAAGGACAAAATGAGAGTAATCATTCGTGGATGGCAATCGATAATGATGCCCATGACTATGACTCTTGTCATTCAAGGATGATACAATTATGGTGTAATATGATGACAAAAAAATAAAAATGCATTGAATTGTGAGTAAACATGGAGAGATATAATTCACAAGTAATGGCTTAATGAAGAATAAATTTATGTAATAAAGAAAAATAACAACTAATTACTTGATAGGGAAGATTGGTTGTTTCCTTATTACTTATTTTCTTTTTATCCATTAATTTTTATGAAAAGGTCTTTTGAAAAGTTTATTCATTCATTTATTCCTCCCCTTCCTCATAATAGCTCATAACCATAATTATTCCATAATACACACATCTAATTACTTATTTATAGGAAATTTACATTGAAAAAATAAATAAATATATTACATAAAGTGTGTGATTTTCTTTCTTTCCTCTCTTTTCAAATTATATATATCCCTTACAATATTCACAACAGGTTAACCAACACTACTATGCCTCACAATAAATATAACTTGGTTATTCACTGATATGTTAGCATGAGACATTGTATTTAGTATAACATTCATGTGATCAATAATTTTTTTTATTGGCTTCAAATAACTTTTATTTGAAGGTGTTGAAATTGAGTGGTTGGGGTTGTTATCAAATTTATGGACTTCTTATTAGTTATTAAAAAAGTTAAGCTTAATCATTCTTGAGGTAGAAAATCGTTACAAAAAAATTGAGTTTTGAAAATCCCTTGTTGTAGTGCAATTTACGAGAAAATTCATTAACAAATAAATTTACCAAAACTCAAAAGAAATTTCAAGTCGAACACAAAAATGTTACGCTGATTCGCAATCCGCAATTTTTTTTTTGTAATTTTAGTTTTAAGATGGGATAACCACAATGAATCTACTTTACTTGCGATATTAACACTATAAGAGGGGGAGAGAGAGAACAAAACACCTTTTATAACAGAGCTAGTGTTTTTACAACTAGAATGCTGGAAATATTACAACTAAAAAGTGACAAATCTAATTTAGAAAGTGGTAAAGAGAAGGGAGGTGAGAAATTATCCTCTTCGACGGCTACTTGGAGGATGAGCCCGAACAGGCGATGCCTGGAAGACGTAGAGCAGGGACGGAAGACGGAGAACGAAGAGGGAAGAAACGAGGGCAAGGCAGGACGTCGTTGTCATAGGATCCACTTCTGGAACGGGGGTGAGAAGACGACCACGGGTGCTCCACTAATAGGGTGAGAAGTTGACAATTTTGATTTTATTCTAGAGGAGCATC
Source organism: Thalassia testudinum (assembly GCA_037157565.1). Classification (NCBI taxonomy): domain Eukaryota; kingdom Viridiplantae; phylum Streptophyta; class Magnoliopsida; order Alismatales; family Hydrocharitaceae; genus Thalassia; species Thalassia testudinum. The sequence goes on from JAZHRO010000013.1 coordinate 23,756,121, forward strand.
CTGGGTTTGGGACAAGCTTCTTTAGGGCTTAGGAGAGGGAGAGAGATGAAGGAAGGGATGAGAGTTTCAAGTGGTAGGGGTCTCCTTTTATAGTTGTAGGGATTGAGGGCAAAATTGACATTTCAAGCTTAAAACATTAAATGAGGAGTCTTTAGTGACAGATTCAAGTGTCACTAAAGCCCTAAACGTGGGTGTAGTGCTCGCCTGCCCGCGCCTTCTCTTCTTCTACGTGCTTAACGCCTCATCATGATCAGACCATCTCAGCCGTTCAATCGAGAGATTGAACAACTTAAAGATGCATGCGCCTACTCCTCTTTAACGTGCCCAACGCCCACGCGTTTGATCGCGCGTGGCCTTGGGCGTTGGATTGCATGTGCGGCCTTGCCTTCATCTGAGTGCGCCACGTCTCGCCTCCTCACTCGCATGATCACCATCGTACGACTGAATTTGGTCGTGCGCGATTGCCTCTTCAATTTGAGGCCAGGCGGGGCTCGAACCCGCGCCTCCCTCTTCGCGTGAAGGTGCGCGACCAACATGCTACGGCTGCTACTTTGTCGTGCTCTGGATTAAAGGCTCAAGCATCCTCGGCTGTTGGATTAAGATCCAACGGCTGAGGTTGCTCGAGCAATTGAGGAGAGAGAGAGCTAGCGGGCATTCATGGCCAGCTTGGGTAGCTAAGATGGCACAACGTGGCGTCATCTTGGCCGTCCATCTTGTCTGAGTTGTAGATGGTGCCACGGATATTGGATTGGACCGATTTTCATGTCGTTGGGTTGCGATTATCGATTCGAACCCATCGGTGTTGTTGGATTTATCATCTAAAGTGCGGATTTACACAACCTAGCCCCTTGACTTCTGATATTTCTCTGACTACATCTGATGCTACAGAAGTCCAATCAAGACGATCTTGGAGTCGTTGAACTCTGATCGTCGCCCTGATTAGATCCGTACGGTTGGATCTTCAATCCGAGGCCCCGATATAATATTGCCTTATTTTTTGACTACAAAAAGAGAAAATTAATCTAAAATTTATATAACTTACCTAAATATATGATAATACATGTTATGCAATATTTATAATGTATGATGTAACTATACGTATAAGAACATATATAAATAAATGATTTATATAATATAAAGATGTTTACATCAATCATCAATTTAAAATTATAACCAATTTTATGTGTACAAAACATCTTCATCAAAATTTTTCTGGAAAGTGAAATAGACTTGATAAATGAGCCATAAAAGGAGCTTGACTTAATGATTAAAATATTTAAAAATTTATCTAAAAATTCCCCAAATGTGTAAACACACTTTTTATATGATAAAATCTTATCTCTTAAAATTTTATGTATAAAATATTTTATGTGACCCTATGCAATTGCTAAATCCACAAATAATTACATAATGTTCATAAAAAAATTTAATCTAAACTACTTAATTGAATTCTCTACCAATCTTGGGCCTCAGTCGTTCTAATTCTTGGTCTTAAGGAATATCAACGTCAAAATCTTTAAAACAACAAAAGATTGATTTCCTGAGTGACGGAACAAAGAAGCAAAACAAAATTGAATTAGTAAAATAATTATATTAATAACCTATATATGCATTTAGATGAGGTGAGTAAACGTAATCATCATTCTAATATTATAGGAGTCGGTAGTTGTAAAATAAATATGTAACTAATGAAATTTTTTTGTAATACATCGTTTGATCTACTATTTGCATGGTTTTCATATATCATGTAAGAAAACTCTTGCAATACATAAACATGTAGCATTAAAAAAGATGTGACATCGTGGAGGACCGTAAATGAGGTAACTTTCACGGGATAAACAATGTTAGAAATGTTATAATATGGCAGATTTTTTAATCTTGCGATACAAGGAGTACGTATTACAAAGGCCATGATCATAACTTCTTATGGTGTATAATGTTGTGATTCTTTCCCGACGTAAAACAATCAAAGATCAAGATCACGATCCTTGTAAAACAATGGTTAAACTTGTAAAAAAAACTCATAAATAACTTAATCGTTGAATGGAATAAGGATTAAACTTAATAATTTATCTAATAATATGTTAGATGGTTGTTTCCAACACAAAACCAATGCAAATAATGAATTTGTGTAATACAATGTATAGAAAAAGTGTAATAAAGAGGTTTACTAATACCATATCGTACAAATTTTGTGATATAATTCATAATAAGTTACTTGATACAAAATATATCTGCATGCATCACCTGACCTTCTTAGCCTACAGCACTTGTAATTATGTTGTAATAAAAAAATAGTACTTACCAAAGTTCATGCAGCATTTGTGATTATATATTGTAATACAACATATACTTAACAAATTTCATGGAATTTGTAATACAAATGGTTTTGTATATCTTCCTTAGACTTGTGACCTTGAGAGTATATTACTTAGACTTGGGCAAATTTATTGAAATATAAATTATGAAATATGATGTGTGGAGTCATGTAGATGTATTATACCGTAATACAATGTAGAAATACCTTCATCTTGGATCAAATATTCACGTGGTATGATGACATCGCAAGTTTTGGTCGTAGAGTTACGAAATGAAACATCAAATAAGATGACTTCCATTCATCATATTGATAAAATGTTGCCTAAATTGTAAAAATGATCAAAATAATTAGGAGGATATAATCAAAATAATGAGATGACTTCAATTCAATCACTGCAAAATCTATTATAAAACATCTGCAATAACTTACGACAATGAAAATGTTGGAGATGAGGCGATCGAAGGTGATGAAGATGATAAATAAAATATGTGTTCTAAGTTGAAGTTGAGAAATGGCTCCGCAAGTGAACAAGAAAAAAGTATCGTAATAGTAAAAAGTAATCATAGCGAGATTTATGGAATCCGATGTTATTTTGTGATTAGAATTACTATAATTAAATGATGGTATGCGTACGTGAGTTAAAATCACTTAAAAAATATGAATGTGATTTAACGATTACAATTGTGAGCTTCCCGTGCGATTTGTAAATACTATTTCCTTGTAACTTTAGTTGAAGATTTTTCTTATTTCTTAAGGTTAGTTTACGAAAGAAAAATAGTTAATTTAGGTTAACTTGTTTGAAACAGAGGATAATCTTTATTAGTGTTTACTTAAATATGAAGTTAATTCTTCTTTGTATTTATTGATTAAGGGTTAAAATTGAAGATTATCTTGTGATGTGTAATGAGGATTTTTACTTAAAAATAAAATTAAAATAAGATATAAGGTGGCAAACGACATTTTTGTTTTTAAAATAATATGTAAGTTAATTGATATTTTTTATTTAAATTAAATTAAGTTGATGTGAAAGATTTAAATGAGAAATTACTTTTTATTAACAACCTTAATTATATTTATATAATATTTAAATCTATTTATGTAATCATAAATTTCCTATTAATGTTCATTAACTATTATTATGATTAATAGTAAGCAATTACACATCGTTGAGTCTTAAATTTTAAGACGAGAAGAGTAAACAGTAACTTTCTAACAAAAGTTACTTCTATATATTTTTTAAAACGAAATAAATAAGTCAAACTTGGCGTCACGCAAATTTTAAATTTATAATAAATTAAAAAGAGAGGATGAGCGAAGAGAGAGAACATGTGTTGAAATATAATTTAAGACGTTAGTTAAAAAATATGAAAGTTAAGGTATAGCTATAAATGTGATCATTTTCTTTTTTTACGTAAAAAAAATTATTAGCATTTGATGTGATTTATCAATGTAGAAATTAATAATAAATTATTTTTCTAAGGTTAAGTGGTTGTGTAAAATTATTTTATATTTTTAAAAAAATTTTACATGAGTGTAAATAAGATTGTATCGATGGAATTTTATTTTGGATTATTTTGTATCAGTGTAAAAAAGTAATGCATCAGTGTAATAAAATTTGTTACACTGGTATAATATTTTTTTATATCGATGTAATATTATTTTGTATGAATACAAAATTAAATTTTAAGTATTTCTTCACGTATGAGAAGTAATTTTTTATTTAAAATGTGATTTTTCACCTTAGGGTTTAGGATCTGGGGTTTAGAGTTAAACCCTAAACCCTAAATGCTATATTCTTTATTAATCCTAAATCTTAAATCTTAAACCTTAAATCATAAGATGAAAAATCACATTTTAAGTGAAAAATTACTTCTTATACGTGAAATTACTTTCTATAAAGCTTAACCCTAAATTTATAAGTTAAAATCAATTTAGATAGGTATAAAATTACTTTTGATAGGTGAGTCTAACTTTAGAATAATTTATTACTTATATAAAATTTTTTATCACCTATATATTTTTTTAAATTAAAATAATTTGATTAATTTTTAAATGTGATAAAAATGATAATTAGATCAACGTCATATAAAAGACTAAGTTACTACTACATCGCCTTTTGCGATTTACGTTTCCCTACTTTTTTTTAACTATAATTTATCTATCTCAACCTCTCTCCTCAACTGTAATCCGAGAAAGCAAAGCCAACAAAAATTGAATTACCCCCAAATAAGGGATTGCCCCAAGAAAAAGGGGTTAGCCCACCGGCGCCATGCCCGACGTCGAGGGCGGTGGGGGGGAGGCGGTGGCGTCCCCCGATTGGGGTGCGAAGGCGTCGACCTCGGGAGCCGTCGACGTGGTGGTCGTGCCGCGGCACGAGGAGGGCGTCTCATCCAACGCCGCCAAGAAGGCCGCCGCGATCAAGAAGGGGTTCCTCTCTGCCAACGAGAGCGAACAGGACCTCTGTAGGTATGGCTAATTGCAGGGTCTTGATCTTCTTCTTCCTTTCAGCTTACTTATTATTATTATTTTTTTGGTTTTAAATTAGGTGTCTAGTGGTTTAATTGAGGTAATTAGTTTACGTTTGCTTCCTTCCTCTGTTTGGTTTGTATCCGGGTCGAGATTTTGCGGGTCGTGCCACTTTCTGTGTTGCGATGGATGGATTTCGAATGCAGGTGTGGCTGAAGTTTGGTTCATGATGACCAAACCAACGTTTGGAATGCTTGTGCGGAGATCTGGAAGTGTAGGGATGAAATTTGGATGTTGTTCTCATGAATTATGTGGTTGTGTTTGGGAGAGTTGTATGGGTTGAACATACACTAATAGGAATGTTAGTGATCTCATGCGTGAGAAGATGTAAATTAAGTTATGAAAGACACTTGTAGTCTTTGCTGATGATCGTAATCAGGGGGTATAGCTTTGATGCTAACTTTTGGTAAATAGCTGTGAAGGAGGTGCGTTTTGTGTTGATTAGTTGCAAGAGCGAGATCAACAGAGAGGACTTCCTTTGACGAATGTATAAATGGATGGTCTGTGCATGGATGCTGGGGTTTTGCAAATTTTGGTACATGTCAACGGCTGCTGACCACCACCTATCTATAGGAAAATGATCATTTAATGAGGTGTAAAGGATTTTGGCTCTCATTCTGTTGTCCTGGAATACTTTTTAGTAGTTTGATGGGCTCCTGAAAGGCTTTAGACTTGTTCCATTGTCACCTGGTATCTGTTATCTTTTGTTGGATGTGATGGACTATCATTCCAGGCAACATTTTATGTCTGTCTGAATTTCAATGTGCTTGATTATTGTTTGACAAAATTCAGATATGAAAGTGATCTGACAAGGTTGCTTGGGGGGACATTTGATCACCCCTTACCTCCTGCTCGTGGTATTAGAAATCTTTGGGTTGCAGAAAGAGATCTTCTGGTGTCTAGTCTTTTGGCAGAAGAGTAATTTTATATGCTATAATTTTTATTTGGTGTAACGAGTAATGAGATATCTAGTTACTTTAACTGGCATTGGGTCACGGATGCTTAGTTTCACATTTGCTAGGTCTGTATTTCGATCCTAGCTATGCCTACACGTAGGCCTGGGCATCCGGTTGGGTCAGGTGAACCCATTTAGCTACATATTAATGCCCATTTGCTCCATCAATTTAAGGCATAGGCTAGGCACAGCCTATATTGTCTACACCAGAGTTGGGTTTGGTTCACTTCCTATTAGGCTGAACTTTGAATTAGAAGCCCAAGCCTGCCAACTTGTCTCACGATCTTCTTACCCTGCCTATTCACATAATTCAACCAACCCAATTAAGCGAATGACCCTTCAAGCCAAGAGACCAGCAATCTATTTGTATAAATGCAAGCCCACAAACCCATCTAATTCACGGGAGGCTAGATTAACCTTTTAAGTTGCATACCTCAACTATTCGAGTTTAGTTCATGTACTTAGCTGCTATCAACCTGTGCTTTAAGTTGACCTTATATAAATGGAAAACACATGTGAAACAAAACATAAGATATTTTTAATTAGAATAAGTAGACGAATACTATTATATTTATCACAAGATTGTATAATTTAATCAAAGCAAATTATGCTAAATTAGGGTTGAATCCAAAATCCCAAATTCAAGCCTTGGCCCATTTTTTAGCAAGTTAGGCTTGGTCTACTTGTTATCAGACTAAGGTTTTAAGTTTTGATCCAAACCCAACAAAACTAGGTTGGGTAGGCACGGGCCCGATGGGTGCTTAGCCCTAATGCTAGGCCTACCTATGTACTTCACTCTTGCTTAATTGCTATTAAAAAACTAATAGAACAAAACCCTATAGATCTATGACCATGGTCCATGGGTCATGTTCTCATTCTAGTGCAATTTTTGGTGAGGGGATCACTAAAAACCTTGTTTACTCTATCTAATTACGAGGATTATTAACTTGAAAAAAATTGCATAAAACTTCTTGATCTTTTTCTATGATTTCAATATAGTCCTTGATCTTTAAACTTCATTAATATCGTCTTTGAACTTTCCAATCTTTTCAATGTAGCCCTCCCTTCCCCAAACATTGATTGTTGTTAGATTTTGTTAACCTTTGACAAAAATGCACTTGTACTTACCCACACAACAAAAACAAACTTCCCAAAGACATCCCAAATAAAAACTTTTGGCCTCTCTTGACCCTCATCCATCCAAATCCCTGTTGGTGTTAGGGGTAGTTGAGTTGGAAGCATTGGTGGTGGGAGTGTGTCATACTGAAGGAGAGACATATGTTTGAAATTTTGTTATCTATGGAGATATGAATTAGGAGAAGTTGTCAAAGTTGTTAACAGTGGTATAAGGATTTGCCTTGAACATTGAAGATAGGGGATGGGGGGTGGTTTTAGCCGAGGAATATGTTATGGGAGGGGTTAAAACTAATAGAGAAGGGCATACTCTATGGGAGGGGTTAAAACTAAAAGATATTGGTCTAAATATGTCTAGAAGTTGCTCATCTCACCATCAACTTAACGGAAACATTATGGTATCCTAATGGACTATATTGAAAGAACTAGAAAGTTTGGATGTGACATTGATGATGTTTGAAGATCAAGGACTACAATGGAATCTCATAAAAAGATCAAGGATTTTTATGTAATTTTCTCTGGTAACTTTTATTAGTTTATGAATTGCAAGCTATAAATCTTGTGGACGGAGTGTGGGCTTCATGTTTGTTGTTATATTTAAATTCTATTATACCCTTTTTCACCAGGAATAAAAAAAATCCTTTCTAATGCTAGCTTCTCTTTATGAATATTGTGAAGATTTGGGCGCTAGCTTGGTGTGGAGGCTCTTCCACGTGAAGGAGAAAGACAGCAGCAGGCTGCTGCAGGTGTTGGTGGTGCACGTTGATCAGAGAGAGAGAGAGAGAGAGAGAGAGAGAGAGAGGGCAACTGGCGGTAGAAGAAGAGAGGAGAGAGAGGGAAGAAACAATGCATTAAGTCAAAGAAAATAATTACATAGAGTCTTTTTTGTAAAGAGAACTAATCCCAATTTCTAAAATAGGAAATAAATTTAATCAAATTTTCTAAAAACAGTAAACAAAATATCCTCCTAACAACTTAATTATTTGACACCTTAACGTACTAAAAATAGATAACTTGGACTCAAAGAAACCTCCACAAAATCCCTTAGGGTCGGCGTCCCTTGGGAAGACTCATGACCTGTGCCATGTGGCTTGACAGACCTGCCACATGGTCCGATAGATCTGCCACGTGGCCTTATTCTCCACAAATATCATCATCATTTTGAAGATTTCTTTTATGAATGGAAAGAATATAACCTCTGCCACCCACTATCCCTTAATCATTGATCATTGTCCCCACTCATTATCCCATCCCCAGTGGACTGCATGGCAGCTTCTTCCCCTCTACTAACTACATCAGTGGCTCTCCCTTTCTTAACATTATCTTTAGCGTTTTCTTTATTGTGGTGGGGGGGGGGGGAAGAAGGGGGGTGTGCGCATTTGGAGGGGTGGGGGTGTGTTGAGAGGGTGAACCACACATCTTTACGAGATTGATATATGCAAGATGGTTGTTATTCTACTTCTACAACTGTCTTAATCACACATCTTTATGAAATTGATATATGTGATAAGATTGATATTCTACTTCTACTATTGTCTTGCCCATAGTATCTTTGCCTTGGTTTTTCAAGAGCTAAGTTCTGTTCCTTCTCTGTTATTAAAGAAGCGCAGTTGGTAAGAGGAGATCAATAAGGAGGCACATCAGAGTCAAGTTTTTGGTACCTATAACCAAATGTGACATGCTCATTGGATTGACTGGTTTTAATTGTCTTCAATAGAGGAAATAAATGCCGAACATATGTATTGTCAGAAGGTTTTAATTCTTTGCATGGAGATCTTTGATGTGATCATACCTCACTGATTTTGGTAGTTGATTGTTGTGAATATTGTGCGGTTAAGTTTGTTAAATGGTGTCACAAAGACTATGCTCTCCTAAACATGCATATGTGTGTGCACACAAACAAAAAAAGGAACATGGATAAATATGGTGCAATTCTGTAGGTTATTATTATTATTATTATTGTTAGAGAAAATAGAGTCTTATTCTTGTTATTGAAGTCAGGAATGCTAACCTCCTTTATATATAGAGTTAGATTAGAAAAATTACATGAGAGATGCAATAGAAACAGAAATAGGACAAGAACTAGGACTTTCAAACTTAACAAAATAGATTAACCCAAATAAAGTTGGACTCTTTGCTAACTAATCCTAATACCCTAATACTCCCTCTAAGTTGGAGCATGGATGACAATCACGTCCAACTTTTTACAATGGACAAAATTGGACTCCCCTTAATGAAGACATCTTCTAGTTAGAGGAGTAGGCAGGCAGTAGGAGGCAATCCCAAGTAAAAAATAGTAGCTGTAGAATGGTAGATGATCCCAAACAACATCAGGAAGTATGCAGAATCGGGGGACGGTCTCAAGCAGGTAGTAGTTGAGAGACAATCTCAAGTAGGCAAGGGAGAAAAATCTCAAGTAGGCAGCAACAGCAGCAGCAGCAGCGGTAGGGAGGTAGTTGCAGTAGCAATAGTGGACAAGCCCGTGTCTGCCATTGGAATGCATCAGGGCCTAGCTGTGAAGAAACACCCCTGCTGGAGGCAAAAAACTTGGTAAGGAGACTGCTTGGCCTGGGCACTTACGCTTCCTACACACAGTCCACACTCACTGCAACAAGAGGCAACCAATTAATAGAAGCTAGTCCAATTTATTAAACCGGTCAAGAGGTAGCCAAAATTAGGCCAATCAAGGAGAACCAACCAAGGTTGGAGAGTCGATCTGGAGAGGGAGAATCGGTCTGGATAGGAGAATTGGTTTGGACAAAGTCTCGATCAGGCAACACATCAGACCCAAGATTTGGGTGGCAGTGCATATTGGTGAAGCAGACCGATCTGGGTGGAAATCAGATCCATGATCAGGCTCAACAGTAAGATCCAATGCATATTGGTGAAGCGGACCGATCTGGGTGGAAATCAGATCCATGATCGGGCCCAACAGTAGGATCCAACTAGGGTGATGGGCTCAGATTCGGTCAGATTGTTTGATTAGGTGATCACCATCCCGAATGCTTGATCAATCCTGTGGCTGGGGACTAGCCTACGGTTGAGCGGTGGCTCATATCGGCTTGCAGAACAGTGGTTGGCTGATTCGGAGGTTGGCTCTGGCACTGAGACTGAAGATCAAGGCCCTCCGGTGAAGATCAACAGAGAAGAGAAGAATAGAGGGAAAAAGTAAGGAAGGAGACAGGGATTCTTGGCCTTCTTTTTCTTCCTCTTCTTCAAGCTCTGCTTTGATATGCTGTTGGAGAAAATAGAGTCTTATTCTTGTTATCGAAATCAAGAATCTTAACCGCCTTTATATAGAGAGTTGGGTTGAAAAAAATATATGAGAGATCCAATAAGAATATGAAACTAAGATACAAGAATAGAAAAATAACCAGGACTCTCAAACTTAACTAAATAGACTAACTTAAATAAAGTATGACTCTTTGCTAACTAATCCTAACACTCTAACAAATAATAATAATAATAATAATAATAATAATAATAATATTATTATTATTATTATTGTAGGGGCCTCCGGTGGCTTCTAGGTGGTCTCATATTAGTAGTGAGTTGAAATATTGATGACTTTGAAACAATGAATTGCTCAAAAAAGCAAATGAGTATTTTTAGTAAAGCCTATATTCCTATATTTAGCATACCTTATCATTTGTCTCGAGAAAAACCAAAATGGAAACAAAAAATCAATATCAAAAGTTGATTAACTTTAGGGTTTAGGGTGTAGGGTTTAGGAATGGATTATCCTTACATTTAAGACTTAATACATAATCTGAAGAGTATCTTCAATGCATGTCCTGTGGTTTCATCAAATGAGGAGGGAGGTGCACCTTATTTATTTAGAACTTCTGCTCTTTTTTTCCTCTTGTCATACCGTTGCTTTATGCATGCATTTTTTTTATTTGGCCATTGTCTCCAATAGAGGTGGATTGGAATCACCTTCTCACTTTTTAAGAATGGTGCGAAGCGTACTTTCACGTAGCATTCGTTGGAAGGCATTTGGATCCCCATCTTTTGACTATTGTCAAAGGTCAATGTTCTATTCTACTCCATGTCTAAACATTTCTGTGAAGGCTATTTCAATCTCAGTGGTCTTCTTTTGTATCCCGTGCTAAGAAGCATTGTTTTTTTTTTTTTTTTGAAAAAGGAAAGAGTAGTTATCCAGAGTGATAACTACCCAAATATATTAATCATATATCAACAGCCACTGTTAGTACAAATAGCAGACCCCAAGGTCCCCCACTCACAAGGATCCACTCCAAAGATTAGACAAAGAAATAACAGAATCAACAAAATTCTCCACATAAGGCCTCTGGCCCCTGAAGACCACAGCATTCCTACCTAACCAAATGCCCCATAACACCGCCAATGGTCTGGACCTCTCCTTTATACGGAAGATAATCCGTCCAACATTACCCCCTCCATTTCTGAAGCTATGCCAAAAATCTTCAAAGGATCGACAATCCCACCACCCCGCTCCCACCCGGCTCCAAATCTGCACCACAAACGGGCAAGTGAAAAAAATGTGATCAATCTCCTCCTCCCCACCTCCACACAAAGGGCAAACCTTGTTCTCTCTAGGAGCCCACCTTGCCCTTCAAACCTTGGTCACAAGTCTTCTCCTCCTAAGTAGCCAGATAACAATCTTAACCTTTAAAGGACACGTGGCCTTCCAAATCTGGTTGCAGTCTCTCACCAAATCCAGTTCAACCATGGAACCTCCATTGGACAGTCTCCTGTAGGTAGTCCCTACCGAGAAATTACCTTCATCCCAACCAAACATATCCATACTGGGAGTTGGCTGCAACCCTTCCAACTCTTCAAGCAACATCTGAAAGTCATGAGTTCTCGCATCTGAAAGGTTTCCTACAAAGTGCGGGCACCACCCACCTTCTCATACCTCGACCATAGATGCCTCTTTATTCTGGGACAAAGCAAATAATCTCTGAAATCTTCTAGCAAGTACACCTTGTCCTGTCCAATCATCTTGCCAAAATATGAAGATCTCTCCCGTTCCAACCACAGGAACAAAACAGCTCTGCACCCTATGAGCCACCGCCGACAAACCTTTCAAAAAATGAGAAGCACCCATCGGTGGAGATATCAGAATATCCCATCGCACCGGGTCACCATAAGCGGTCCTGAACACCTTGCCCACCAAATCCTCCCTCCATTCCAAGAGGCTCCCCACCCATTTCACCAACAGGCTGTCATTAGACCTCCCCAGGTCTCTCACCCTGAGTCCCCCCTCTTCTACCGGCCTGTAGACCTCCTCCCACGCAACCAATCTGGCACCCGGTCCACCCGTCCCCTGGTTGGACCAGAAGAAATTCCTCATAAGTCTCTCTATCTTCCTGACAACCTGTCGAGGCATCTTCAGGACAGAAGTAAAATACGATGGCATCGCTGCCAGGACCGCCTTGAGCAAGATCAACCTTCCACCCCTTGACAGAAGCCTGGACGCCTACCCTTCTAGTCTCCCTTCTAGCCTCTCCACAAGGGGAGCCCAATCTTTCACAAGAATTCTGCCATCCGTCAATGGTAAGCCCAAATATCTGATCGGAAGCTTCACCTGCTCTGTGCCGAGACCCAAGCTACACCCCCTTACCTCCACCTCACTCAAATTGAAGGGGACAAAGTCAGATTTAGACAGATTGATCTGCAATCCCGAAGCCTCACCAAACAGGAAGAGTAGAATCAGCATTCTCCTGGCTTCCACTTCCCTACCTTCAATGAAGAAAATCGTATCATCCGCATATTGAAGTACTGGAATGCTCGTCCCATCACTCAAGGAGAAGCCCTTCACCAAGTTCCTCTCACACGACCTCTTGGCCGCCCTCACCAGTGCATCTGCTGCAATCACAAAAAGCATCGGGGCCAAAGGACACCCTTGCCTCACCCCCCTCCTCGGCTGAATCCAACCCCCTGCCGGGTTTCCATTGATAAGAATTGAGAAAGACGTCGTGGTGACACATCTCTTCATCTAGTCAATCCACATCGGCAGGAAACCCCTCTTCATCAAGGACGCCCAAAGAAACGACTACTGAATCAAGTCATAGGCCTTGCTGAAATTAACTTTCCACATGAAAGCCTTCTTCTTACTCCTCTTCCAGGACGATAGGATCTCCGAGGCCAACACATAACCTTCCAAAATGTTTCTACCAGGGACAAAAGCTGACTGCATCGGGTCTATAATCCCAGCCAGCGTCCTCCTCAATCTATTCGCCAGAAGCTTTGCCACAATCAAGTAGATAGCATTCGAGAGGGCTATCGGTCTATACTCCTGGATCTCCTCAGCACCCTCCTTTTTCGGCAGCAGGAACATGTAGAACTTGTTCAGCCTATTGAAACCTAAGTTTCCAGCTCTAAACTCTTGCACAACTTGCATCACATCTTCCTTCACCACTGGCCAGAACTCTCTATAGAAGGCAACCGGAAAACCGTCCAGCCCCGGACAACCGTCAGCATTCAGTCCCCAGATTGCCTTGCGAACCTCATCCTCTTCAAACGAACCTGTCAAAAAATTGGCTTCTGTCTCCTCGATCCGCGGTACCTCAGACCCCACCCATCTCCATCTTCCCCCCCATCTACACCCAGTAAACTATCTGAAATACCTCGCAGCAGCCCCCCCCCCCCCCCCCCCCCCCCCCCAACATACTCCTCCCCATCCACCACCAACCAGTCAATCCAGTTCTTCCTCCTTCCTGATGCAGCTATATGAAAAAATTGAGTGTTGGAATCGCCCTCCTTCAGCCACCTCTGCTTGGACCTCACCTTCCACTCCATCTCCACCTTCCGGTCTTCCTCTTGTATCACCTGAATCTGCCTTGCTCTGTATACCTTGTCACTGTCAGAAAGGAGACCAATATCCTCCACCATGTCAGAAAGAAGCATTGTTTTTTAATTCCAAATTCAAGAATATGCTGATATGATTGATTGTTCTGTCTCTCTTATTACCCTTTTGTATTTCCTTTTTCTTTAGATTCAATTTGAACCTTCTATTGCCAAATTTCAATATGTGGAAAGCCTTCAATCTTATGAAAACATTAATTTGTACATGATTATAGACGGTATTCCATTATTCTTTGTGATATTGATCATATTTTTTATCCCTATTTGCATTTTAGTGGGTTGGTCAAGGGGATGACCGGGTCCTGTAAAGTCTTTCTTCGTCTTCTATGTTTTAGTAGTAGGTGGGAATGAATTGTAGGGGATTTTCTAGGGGGTTCCTATGGGGCTACTCATTTGGTCAATTGAGTTACTCTCCCTAAAAATGTTGGTTATTCCTATTACATGGAAAATGACTTTTTTTATAATAGAAATTGGAAATTGATTTCTAGTAGATATCCTTGGAGAATTTGGCCCAAAGGCTTGTGAAGGAATGAAATTGTGAGATAAGAATATTATAGAAAATGCTCTTCTTGTCATTTGACATTGCAGCTAGTGAATATGCATAATCTGACTTACTACTGCATTCCAGTCAATTGCTGTCAGAAGCTTACAATGTCAATTATCTGGCTTGACAAATATATTCACATTTTTTCAACTGCAAAATAATAATGCATCGCCCATCCAAATATGATATTTTCTTTCACATACATGTTCTTTTTTGGGAAGGGATTTGTACTCAACATTCTCCTCTAACTCCATTGTTCATTTGAAGAACCTGTCCACTGTGTCTTACTTCTGTGACCCAACAGAATTTTTTAAAATAAGAACTGTTTCATCAGTTTGTATTTGGTCTGATATCCATAATCATGGCTTTGCTTGGAGGTTGTCAGGTTTAAATCAAAATTTAGTTAATTCTTTTATCCTTTTGTGGCAGACAGAGAGAGAGAGAGAGAGGAGGGAGGGCTAGAATATGTTAAGTTGGAAATAAATTGTTGCTAGGGATGGAATTGTCTTTGCTATATGTCATTTACAACAGAATTTCAGTGGGGAAAGCAGTTTCTTGCTTGCCTACGACCAACTTGAAGTTTATTGTTGTGTTTTTACATCTTTGTATTTGCAACTCCCAATTTTGACTTTAGCAATTATCTGGTACTACTTGACATAGCAGGTTGCTAGCTGATGCCTTTTTCTCTTCAACACTGTGGCTTTTTGTTCTTGCAAAACTTCCTCATTTTTTGATCATCCAATGGAGCTTTGTCTTGCATGTTTCTCACCAATTCTTGTATGATATTTTTGCATTTGACATTGTTAGAGTATTGGTTTAGCCAGAGTCCAATTATCTTAGCATTGAGTTTGTTGGTGAGTTAGTTGTGCAATTTTATATTTCTAGTAAGACAAATTTTTAATTTCTACTTTTCTTTACGAGAGGCTAGGGTTATGTTTTTCAATAAGACAATTCATTTGCTCCAACATGGTATTAGAGTGGATTTAAGATGTAGAAAACCCTAATTTCCCAACAAAAAGCCCTAATTTCCTTTTGAAAAGAACCCCACCGAAGAAGAAGAGGTCATCAGAGCACTAATAGCAGGTTTCGCTACTGCTACTAGCCATCAAAGAGATCACCCCACTGGCGCACCACCTTCAGCGAGGTCCCTTCTGGCCACTGACACTCGTTAGTGGTGGGAGAACCTCTCTAGTGGTGGCAGTAGGGATAGTGGGGGCCTTAAGTGCTCGTTGCAAGTGCTATCACTGGCCTAGGATTGATTGCCGATGGTTGCTTGGTGTCGCCTTGGTTCGGTGATCCTTGTCGGACTCTTGTCGATCATTGGAGCGTCGCCCCTTGACAAGAATAGTCATTTTTTGGCTGTTCTAGGCTATTTTTCGCTTGGGAATTAGGGTTTTCAACATGTTTTCATGGCCTAATCACATTTGGGACATTGGCTAGATCAAGATTTGTCCTTTGTGGCGCGGGCCTTGCATGTGCACATGATCTTAATCTGTTTCTTTTTCCCTTTACGTGCATAGTGCACGCTTCTGTGCATGAAATCACGCATCTTTGATTGCCTACTGACTACTATTGTGTGTGAGGTTGAGCATCTCTACTTGATTATCTCTTTTTGTTCTCATGATGGATGCTGACTTTTCTACTGTTACTATTGAAAGCATGATCTCAGCTCCATGCTAGTTTAAAGGATGACTATCAAGTTATCTAGGTCTTCGAACTATGTTTTCTGGTCACACATTCCACATTTTCGTTTAAGGATAGGAGAAGTTGCATGTACTAATAGATAAAGCTCCTGAATCCAAAGATGCTGCCAAGTACAAGAAGTGGGAGGACAACTATTTGGTTATGAACTAGTTGATGAACAACATTGACCCTACTATTGCCTCTAATATGCTTTATAAGAAGACAACAAGGGAGATTTGAGACTTTAGAGAAGAGGTACTCCTTGCAGACGAGTAGCTTCCGTTGTGCATGTATATATGTGTGTGTGTGTGTGTGTGTGTGTGTGAAATATTAATTAAGGTGACATGTCCTTGGTTGTGTATTTCATTACTTTAGAGGGTTTGCTCGAGGAGTTAGTTGTATTTTAGCTTGCCTGCTGTGAGAAGTAGATTACTCAGTGTGCAGAGTGGCAGACATTGTTTTTTTAGATGGCCTAGCACTACGGCATTAGTCGACCAGAGACTAGATTTTATCTTTCGACTTGGTGCCTGATCTGGAGACAACATACAACTGCTTCCAGAAGATCGATGCTGATGCACCACCTACTACTCCTGTTACTGTGCTTGACACCTCTACCCTCGTTACCTTTGGACGAAGAGGTGATCATTCTAGTGGCCATGGATGAGGTCGTCGTATCTACTCTCCTTGCATTCATTGCAAGAGAAAAAATCATGCTTCTAACAGGTGTTAGGACAAGTTCAACAAGCCTACTTGGGAGAATCGGACTTTTATTGCCGAATCTCTTGTTACCGCGACTGCTGTAGAGCAGTCTCTTTTACCATTTACTGTATATAAGTTGAGTTGTCTGAGAAGTTTATTGATGAGCGAGCCTTCCACCATTATTGTTGCCACAAGTCTTGTGGCCATTACTACTGCCGTTACTTCTTCTGATTGGATCATTGCATCTAGAGCATCCGATCCTACTACTATCCATCATGGTGATAGCGATGACTGGTAGGGTATTTGAGTGAAGTTCTCGTCTGCCACTCTTGACTGATTGCCTGCCTACTTATCTACTATTGCTTACTTAGGAATGTTTTCCCGCCTACTGCTGCTACTTTTGTTATAGCCTACTACTATCAATTACTGATGCTACTTTTGCTACAACCTACTACTACCTACTATTATTGCTTGCTACTGTGGTTATTACTTAGGATTGTCTCCTGCTTGCTTGCCCATCTACTGTTGCTATGATCTACTTCTCCAACTGGTAGCTGTCATGTGTGAGGGAGAGTTGAGTTTTGTATCTGTAGCAAGTTGGGCTTGATTATGCTCCAACCTGAGGGGGTGTTAGAGTATTAATTTAGTTAGAGTCCAGTTATCTTAAGATTGAGTTTGTTTGTGAGTTTTGCAATTTTATATTTTTAGTAGAACTCTTTATATAACTTTTCATTTCCACCCTTTATATAAGAGAAGTTAGGGTTACATTTTTCAATAAGATAATTCATTTTCTTCAACAGACATGAATACTTACTTTTCTTAGGTGGTGTTTGGTTAGGGGAATAATAAGGAGGGATAAAAAAGAGTGTAAATGAGTAGAAGGAATTAAGGGTTTTTATTTCACATGGGTGTTTGGTTGAAGTGATAGTCATATCAAGGAATTAGTAAGGTTTATTCCACATGAGGTGTTTGTTAGGTGAAATAAACTTGTGGAATGAGGAGAAGAAAGTTAATTGAGAAGTATGAAATATAATTACCGTGCCGGAATAAAATGCTGAAACTCGCCAATTCCACCTCTGTAGTGGAATTCACAGATGCCGGATTTAGTAGTGCAATTCCTGCACCAACTCATTCCGGAACAAAGTGAGCTAAACAGAGGATATTCCTTCAATTCCCTGCTAATTTGGCCTACCAAACGCAACGTTAGAATTCAGTTGAAGCCTAGCTTAACTTTGTTCAGAAATTGCTTATCTGCTTGTGGGCAATTCATTCATTCAATATCCTAAATTTCTAACCATGTTAAGCAACATGTGAACAGAGTATGCCAGCAGGAAACTGAAGAAGATTTATTGGTTCTTGGATGCGGATGTCATGGCGAGCTTTCAAAGGCCCATAGAACCTGCATTAGTGCCTGGTTTCAGACTATAGGCTCAAATAAATGTGAAATATGCCAGTAAATATCCCGTTTATGTTTTCAGGAACTTACCTTTTTTATGTAAAATTTTGCAAATGAACAACTCATTTTAATTGCTACAGGCAGGTGGCTTCAAACATACCATTCCCACAATCTCGGCCAACTGTAAGCAATGTTTCTTTTAATTCATATATTGATTGACAGCCATGGGTCTTTGGCTTATGTAAGAGTTAGGCACACTTCCTGTTGGTACAAATGTATCTTAATCCTTGATTTTAATGATAATAAAACATTTTATATTTAACAATTACATTTGAGTTATGAGATTTTAGGTTAAATGTAATTTAGTCAAAGGTGTTGAAGGTGCTCAAGCTCAAAATCAATGGAGATGGAGGAGCTGAATGGCTTGGGCAAGCATCAAGGAGTAATAGAGCTAAAGCATGGAGATTTGGACTTGAAAATGAAAAATGATTATTGAATAGGATAATATTTAATTAATGTAATCCATGTAATCTTGTTGTTGCTTTTTATTTCCTTAGAATATTGTTAAAGAGCCCTAAAATAAGGTTAATTAGCTTAGGTATCTGTTAGGCAACCTAGAAAATCTAACCTAAGCTTTAAATGCCTTAAAACAACACAAAACAAGTGTAGGTTACTAACCAGTTTCAATATTGGTTGACCGGCTCTTTTGTAACTAGTTGACTGGCTGACCCGCTCGCCAACCAATCACTACATAGGGTGTCGATCGGTCGCCAACTCATAGTTGAATATTGGGCCTCTTAATGTTCAAAACACCTTGGGACTTGAACCTATTAAATGTACTGTTGACCACCAATCAACCTGTCCTTTTATAGGGTGCTAGCTGATACTGTAGCAAGCGTTGATTGGCTGCCAAAAGTCCTAAGTTCAGGAACTCAGTACTTTGGGTACTTCTATAGCAAGGCGATTGTTAATCAATTGGCTAGTATAGTCCATGCCGACCGATGGTTGCTTGACCATTGAAGGTCCATTTTACCACTTTAGACATTGTGAAGCGTCGATTGAAATTATTATTTAGTCGACCGTTTGAGCTCTAGAGTGTTGACCGGGTGCAGACTAATTAGTACCATCCAATCAGTCTGCCTTTGGTCTAATTTCTGAATGTTGGCTTTCATTTAATTAAGACCACCAACGGCTAGCTTAGGTCTCAATGCCCATCTAGAGTGTTTCAAGTATCCTTATAAATACCCAAGGATACTCCTAAGCCAAGACACATTAAAAGAGAAAAATACGCTAGAGTGCTACTACTTCCACTTACACACTCCATATAGAGAGATTGAGATTGGAATTAGCCCTAACTACTCTCCAAGTTCTGCAAATTCGCATCCAAGAGCGCCAAAACTCTGCGCTTTCACACCAATCAACTTTTGCATTATGGGAGTACCCTTTAAACCTATAGGAGTAACTTTATTTGTTGGGCTCTATAGGTTATTTTTTGTTCTTTATTTTGTCGGGTATTTGTGTTGCGAATTTCTATCTCTTTGTGAGACAATTTTTTTCATGAAGAAGAGGGTTTGAGGTACAATACTCTCGGTCTAAAAATAGTGTGTTTGTATTGATGTTGTGTCACCCTCGTTTCAAGTGGTACATTTAGTGGATTTGATCTACTCGGTAGATTAAGAAATCCTAAGTTGAGAGGCTTAGGAAGTTGTTTTTACTTAGGTTGGGTTTTCACCTAAATATCTTGTCTTGTATGGTGAATATATTTGTGCGATTGATTTTAGATTTAAATTGTTCATCATATTTTATTTCCCTCACTATTCACTCCTCTTTTGGTGCGAAATTTCACTTCCTTTTTTTCTTCATGGAGCAGGTGAATTATTGGGCTTGGAGAGTCAATCCAGCACCTAATTCTGGTCAAAGAGAATGTGTAAGCTTATTGGATTATCAAATTAAGAATGAATAGTTGTCATTAAATGGCACCTACACCTGCAATCTTTCTTCTTGTATACAATATAACTGAAATTTATTTCCTGGCCACCTGGAGCAGGGATGCTTTACCCCAGCTTGGGTGGCCGTGTCCATTCTTATTGGAGGTCTTCTCTTGGACATGTTGATATCAGTTTCCCTTGGTGTAGCAGCACTACCTGTGAACATCATAGTTGGTATTTATTCTGAACTCTTACTGCATGTTCCATTTAGTGTCATTTATAATCCACCTTCAAGACCAGCATAACCAGTTGTATTTGAACTGTGTACAGTGTTTCCATCACTTTAAATGCGATTTTACTCTCTAAGATCTCTATAATAGAATCTTGAGCTATTCCTACACTAGGTGCCTATCTTAACTTGGTTATTTGTGAAGCATTATTTATAGGAAATTGAGTATTCCAGAATAATTCTCCATTGAGGAACTTCTTGATGAATCATCATATGGAAATGGCTTGGATCTTTTTATATAACAGTTAGAAGTAGGGAATGGAGTGCATAGAATTATCAAGACATTCCAAATTGAGGTCATTTGCAATGTTTCTGGTAAGTTTGACATAAATATCTCTTTCAAATTGGGAGTTCTTTTTTGCAGAATACATGCGTATTTAACATTTCATTTTATGGTCAGATAATAAGATGTTTAGCTTAAAGTGAAACATCAGGTCTAGAGATGAAGCTGAGTTTCTTTTCCTTCTTCCTTTGTCTTTTTTTGAGGAGGCATAATTCACGTCTTTGTGATTGCAAAAGAAAAGATGAACTTGTTCTGCCTCTAAATTCCACCTTCTCTGAAATGAATACCTTTTTAAATCAAGGAAAAGTAAAAGTGTCTTTGCTTGTTTTTTACCTCAAGAATGCATGAACATTGACATTTTTCTTGGTCAATAAATCTTTATTCCTCTTTTTATTCCCTTATTTCTCAAAACCAGTCTTCTCGCTAGGTTATATCTGGTATGAACATGTACGTTTAATGTTACTCTGAAGCTAAGGTCGTGAATTGATGAGGGCAACGACAACTAGCCTTTCCACAATAAATGGGGTTGTCTACATGGATTTACGTCCATTCAGATCTTTTCTCATTCGTTCTAAGACTTAAATCTGAAAAAAATCAAGATCATGCTTGATAGTTTCCTTCAATCTTCTCCCATCACTAGCTCAGCATCCAAGGCTACCACATCAAAAGGCCTTCTCCTTAAGTATCCAAATCACCTCACATGAGTCTCTTTCATTTTATCCTGGTGCCATACTAAATTTTTTTGATAATCTCATTTCCAATCTGATGTTTACTTGTGTGGCCACAAACCTACCTTTTACTGTTGCTTTTTAGTACCTGCCCTTAATTTTTAGAGGCATCTTCCTGTCAGTAAAGCAGTTGAAGCTCCTCACTTCAGCCAACCTATACTACCTGTTGAGTTTGGCGCGATGCGGAGTGTGGAGGCTCTCCCACATGAGAAGAAATGTGCAGCAGATAGGTGCTGCAGTTGATCCTGTTCATGCACGGGAAGAACATATAGAGTGGGCAGCAGTCTACATCGGAGAAGAAAGAGAGGAGAGGGAGTTGTATTGTTGGAAGAAGTATTGCTTCAACTCAAATTAGAAAGTGGTACATGTGTTCTCTTTTAAATGCCAATTGCTTCACGCACGGGAAGAACCAATGATTTAAATGCCGACTGCATGCCGGCAAAATGGTGATTTTTGGAGATAAGAGGTGTCGACATGCTGAAGTTGTCGAAACACAGGTGTTTCGTCGGCATACCGCTGGTAAGCTCAGCATGTCGGTGGCATGCTGCTGCTCCTGCTGTTGTTACTGCTCTTGTTACAGCTCTGCTACTGTTGTTGCACAGGTTATCTATTGACATATTACATATGAAGTAAAAGACAAGATTTAAGGCTTAAATGGAAATATTTATGCATTGAAATAGCTAATTTTAAAATTTTAATCATTTTAACTACTTTTGTCATTTTTGTTGGCATGTGTTGACATGTCCTCGGTGTGCCCTTGACATGACGAAATGCGCATTTGAAAATTTATTGAAATAGCGTCGAAATCGGCATTCGAACCTTAGAGAGAACATATCCCCAATTAACTAGAACATATCTCCTAAAACAGGAAACAAAACATATCCCAATTAATCACAAATCAAATTTTAATTTACCAAACTAATTGACACCTAAGACTTTCTAAAAATAGGAAACTTGCACTCAAATCAAACCTAGAGAATAGGACTCGAAACTAACACTCACTTGGGCCCTCTGATTGATTGCCACATGGCACTGCCTTGTGGCCTGACCGACTGTCATGTGGCACTTTATTCCCAACACTAGTGATTGTGTATGTGACATTTACATGACTTTCTTTGACTTGTTGAAAGATTGATTTTTGGCTTTTGAAATTTTCTTTTTTTTTTGGATGTAACATGTCCAAATTTTCACCTCTAATCAATCCACGAACTTGCATAGCATATATAGAAAAGATGGTGGGTGGTGGACAGCTATAAATGGTTTCAATCTAAAACATGAAACACCGCCTCCCTTGGATAGCATATATGGTGGGAAGCCTTTAGCTTCAATGACCCCTCGTCTAGTGTGCTAGATTGCAAATCTTCATTTCTTATATAAATCATGGCATAGTGCTATCTAGAAGAGACATACACCATGGTACCTTGGATCAGTTTTGACATCTCATACATACTAAAGTAAAGAAAAAGCTCGAGTTGTTGAAGATTGATCCTAATTTTAAAGTAGTATGCCAACCCACTCTGAATCTTTAAATAAGCAACAGTTACATCATAGATTTATGAGATTGACGCACAAAATTTACACTCCTCTCTTCTCCAAAATCTCCACAGAATGTCTTATACAATAGAATCATAAGCTTTTTCCAGATCAATAAACATAATAGGTAGACCTGCGATGCATGACGTCTCACTAACTTTCTGTTACATTAGATACTTGTCTCAACCTCATTCAATTACCTTCTTCCAAAGCTTATCCCATGACTTATCAAGTTGATACTTCTACAGCTTAAACACTTCTATATTATCTCTTTTACTCTGGAATGGGTATCAAATACCCTTTTTCTTTCTTCAGTCTTGCTCCTCTAAGTGACATTAAATAATTTTATAAAGTCAAATGATCCCATCCTACTACAACAAATTTCAAACAATTTCCACCTTTTCAGAAAATCCACATTATTTGTAAGCACCCTTTTTTTCCTAAATCCTTGATAAATCTTACAGGTATAATATTCTCTGTTCTTTGTTTACCCTGTTTAGCTAGCTTGAAGATATTTCTTTCCTCTTAAAGCTTTTTTGAGAGTTGTCCCATGTTTTTGCCTTGCTTTAATGATGACCTTTGCTTGTTTTTTTCCTCTGCATTTTTATAATCTGACATGCTTTCATCAGTTTTGTCATATAAGAGACTTTAAAATAAGCGTCTGTGAGCATCTCTTGTGCTTTTCAATCCACTAGGAAGCCTCCTTTTGCCCAGGGACAACTCCATTGGATGTACTCACCTCTTTATCTATCTTTCCAATACAAGACTATGGTCTTTCTTATTAGATAGCATTTCCGCCATTATGTTCCAACATTTTCTCTTTAAGACTTTTTTGCTTCTTCTAGACACTCTTTAAGTAGTTTGTGTGTTTTTATACACAGTTTTCTCCTTTTGACTTTGTTTGCATATTCATTATCAACAAATGGTGTTGAGTAGTCTGACTCTAGTCTGACTCTATTGGAGTGACTTTTCAATGGTTGCAACACAACTGAATTAGCATCATCCAAGTAGAATAATGAGTCTTTTATTCTTAATAAACCGTTTTTTAAGTGTTCAGATGCTCTTATTTTTTATTAAAGATAATATTTGTTATAAAATGATCGTACTTTGTCTTTTCAAAAAAAAAATTATACTTTGCAAAATTAAGAAATATCTTCCCTTCTTTTTTCTTGTCACCAAAGTTAGGATTTTCATAATCAATTACATACTCTAGAGCATCTTCCGACATCTATTTCAACCTTTGGCGAAGCAAATATTGTTATTTTTTTGTGTGCTTCCTTAGATCACTTTACCAAGTTATTCTAAGAATTCATTATCTTTCCTTTTCCATAAACTAATTCGGGGTGCATAAGCAGGAAAAATACTTAAAACTCTTAACCCAACATCATTTATATCAAGATGGCATCATCTCCAAATCTCTTAACCTCATCACACTCTTTCAATTTCTTATGCCAGCTATTTTTTTTTGAACTTTCTCTTTTCCTAAATTCCTTGATTTGAAACCCCTCCTTTCAATCTCCTTATCTTTCTCTCCAACCCATTTGTCTTTTTTTTTTCCTTATGAAAGATTCCAACCCATTTGTCTATGGTGCTTGTAAGATCTGAATCTTCCCTTTGGTTATTCATTATTGCATCTTTCTTTTTACCTCATGAATTGTTAGGTAATATTTCAAGTCCCAAATTATAGCTTCTTTTGGACGAACTTCTTTGCTTGCATGGATTTCTCATGTGAGAGTCCTTCCCATTTTGGACTACATTCGGGTGATGATGCATTGAAACTAGCTTTTTACTTGCACACATTCCTCTTATCTATATTGTACTAGACCTGGGCAACAAGGTAGAGGCCCTCACCAACGTCTCATTGCATTTGGATTAGACAGTAAATTGTAGCAGGGAACATTCCAATGAAATGAAATCAATTGATTCTAGAATCCGTGTTAAATGATGCAATGGAGTTTTATGTTGATTGTCGGCTACTTAACTCAGTCATTTATCCGGCCTTAAACTGTGGGAAGCAAGAACCTCACTCTAGGGAGACTCATTGCTGTGAATTGGCAGATGGAATATTGTGTTGATAAAAAATATCTTTGTCATGGGCGTTTAAGATAAATGCTTGCATGTTCAGGTAAATTTAGGGTCTAGAATATTAGGCGGTCAAAAGAAAGGATGATCTCAAGTATGGGCTCTTTCATGGTGTAATAGGAGGATCAACTAGTGACAATGTGGAGAACATCTCAGGCAGAAACCCAAACATCTCTTTGAAGAGATGGGGATTTCTACGCATTAAGCATTCGATATTGTAGAATTACTTTTGTATTCTTTGTTTTCACAAATGCCCTACAAACTTGGTAACCTTTATACCTTTACCAATTGGGTTAAGTTCCTCCAAAATGTCTATTAGAGATAATGAAACCATTGAGAAAAGGTTACTTTTGCCTACTTCAAATGAATGCTATTGCTTTTAGATTCAAGTTTCCTTTGATATGTTTGCCCTTATTATCTTATTATGATCTAATCATTGCAAGAAAACGAACAAAAATAATAGCATCAATCTCATATTTTCTTCTGAAACCACCATCAGCCATTAATCTCATATCTTAGCATGTCCTCAAGCCATGCCCTTTCCCTCCACTTTACCATCCTCTGGCACCATCACTCATCAGCCACCACCCCACCCTCATCAACACCTCTACCATCATCCCCCTTCCCATCTTCTTCCTTTCCATCCTATCTCCCATCTTTGCATTCATTGGTGAGCCTCGCCACCCTGCATTCTTTGAGTGTAGTAATTGAACCGAAGGTTGGAGTTCCTATGTTGGAGAAGGCTCTGCTGCATCTTGGGGGATCCTCTTGGGTGGTGACATGCACACCTCGAGGAGGTTGAGAGGGTGCTCCACGGAGGGATGTGGTTGGTGCTCCGGCGAGGGAGAAGGTGAAGTGATGCCCGACGATGGAGCGGACTCGCTGGGAGAAGAGATGAATGGTCATTGACGTGGACTCGGCTCCCGAAACGACAGTGCCAATCTCGTATGCGACAATGGTGATGGTAGAGGTAGTGACTCATTCATGGTTTAGGAAATTGAAACACCACTTCTCAGGGACTTTAATGCACGTGCACCTTCGCAGAGACAGCTGGAGACGGCTACGATGCTTGCTGGACACGCCACAACAGTGGTGTCTTGGCATCCGGACCTGCATCTTCCCCTGAGACCTGGATCCAATAAGGACCCTCTCACGGACCCGGTTGGGGATTAGTCTCTTTCCCTTGGACCCAGATCCGAAAAGGACCCTCTCTCGGACCCGGTTGGGGATAAGTCTTTGAGTCGGATACCATCCAACTCTTTCTCTGAGAAAAAGGATTCGGACCCACCTCCTTCTTCAAGACCTCTCATGGACCTGGTTGGTGATAGGCCTTTCAGTTGGATATCTGTCGAAAGGGTGTTGCGAAATCCAACTTCTTCCAGTGCTGCTTACGGAGGTGGACGTGGACTCGTCAGGAGGAGGGGCTACCGATCGAGCCTTGACGGTCGATGGGCGGTGACCAGGTGTCTGCAACCGATTGCAGACTCGTTGGAGATGTGAGTTGATGGGGGTTCCTTGCAGCAACGGTCAGAGGACATTACCTCGACATCTGCTGTGGCTGATCAGTTCGAGGACTGGGTGGAGGTACCCTTGACCGAGTGGCGACTATGTGTGGTGAATGGGGGTCGGGGCAGTAGCCTTCGATATAACCAGAAGTGGAGCTTTTGAAGGACTAGTTGGGGATCACAGGTGGTGGTTAATGGTTGCGGAAGGTCACCACAGCCTCCACACTAGACGTCCTCTATGTTGGATCGGAATGATGAGGAGGTGCTTTAGACTGTGGAGGCAGGAGGCTTCCGTTTGACTGCGAAGGAGGCTTCCAACGGTTCTCAATGAATGGTATACTTACTTGGAATGTCAGGGGTCTCAATGACCCATCAAGGAGAGCGGTGCTGGGAAATTACATAAGCTAGTGGAGGGTAGACGTGGTGTTGCTGTAGGAGATGAAGCTATCTGCTTGTGATGGAAGGTTGTGGAGGGAGATCGGGGGTTCGTGGATGGAAGGGTTTTGAGCTCTTGACGCGGTTGGCCACGCGGAAGGACAGCTGTGGGGGTGGCGCGAAGATATCTTCACCGTGGAAGACTGCTTCAGAGGAGATCACATCATTTCTGCAAGGTTGGTGAGGCGAATGGGAGGGGCTAGAATGGTTGTCACAAGGGTCTATGGGCCATCAGACTCCCAGGCAAGGGGAGTTATGTGGGAGGAGCTGCCATCTGTGGCGGTGGAGTTCATGGATTACCGTGGTTGCTTGGAGGAGACTTTTAACATCACTCTGTAGATTGAGGACAGACTTGGCGGACGGGGGAGGCAAGACCCCGGGTCAGAGCATTTTGTGGAGTTTGTGGCCCTGCATGGTCTCGTAGATTTGATCCCAGCATCTTGCGCATATACCTGGAGGAGCACCAATGGTCAGATGTCTAGGATTGACAGGTTTCTCTCAAACTCGGAGATGGCGGAGTCATTCCCTTTGGTGGATGTCTCACCTTTGGAGAGGCCCTTCTCTAACCATACACCTCTTATGTGGCGATCCAACGAGGGGATTTATTTTAGCACGCACTTCAAATTTGACAGATCTTGGTTGTGGAGGGATTCAAGAACATGGTGAAGTGAAACTCTATAGAGGTGGAGGAATCAGCTGTGATCCAATTGGCAAAGAAGCTGGCTGCTTTGTGGGACCATTTAAGGGTTTGCAGGAGGGAGCTAAAGGCATCCAGAAGATGTAGGAAGGAGGAGACATTGACAGTGATCACCAGGATCGACAGGCAGGAGGATCAGGGCTCTATCTCGGTAGAAGATAGTGAACACAGGGTGAGGATGACACGAGTGGTGCAGGAGGAGGATAGGAAGGCGAAGGTAGAGTGGAAGACAAGATTGAAGCAGAGATGGTTAAGAGAGGGCGACTCCAATACTAGGTTCTTTCACCAAGTGGCCTTGGCCAGGAGGAGGAGAAATTGGATTGAGAAGTTGCTGGTACACGGGGAGGCTTTCTCTAGCAGGGAGGAGGTTGGACAAGCGGCGACAGATTGCTTTAGGGAGTTCACAGGGAGGCGCAGTAGGGGGCGTTGGAGGTGGAGGGGGGAGGATGTGTAGAGTGTTACTGTAGATCAGGTGCTGGGCCTCACGACTGCTTTCATGGAAGATGAGGTGAGGGAGGTGGTGCCTTGGTCCCAATGGATTACCTGTTTTCTTTTTCAAGGAATTCTGTCCCTGGTGGTGGCTAATGTGATGCAGATGATGGAGTTTGTGATTGGGAATAGAGGTTTTGATAAGCTGAATAGGTACTACTTGTTTTTATTGCCTAAGGAGGGTGCAGAGGCAATCCAGGGCTTTCGACTGATCACCTTATCGAACGTCGTGTACCTTATTGTCGCGAAGGTCTTGGCCAATAGACCCTGAGGCCTTCTGGGAGACTTGATCTCGCCTGTTTAGACAACTTTCATTCCGAGGAGAGGAATCCTAGATGGTTTTGTGATTGCTATGGAGGCATTGGCTACTTAGAGGAGGGAGGGGAAGAAAGCCTCTCTGTGGAAGGTTGACTTCAGTAAGGCGTATGACTCGGTGCTGTGGGAGTTTCTTTGAGCTTTCCCTGGTGAGGAGGGGCTTTCCCACGACTTGGATTGACAGGATGAAAAGGTGTGACAACGACATCTTTCTCAGTCCTGGTCAATGGGAACCAAATGGGAAGTTTGGTGCAACTTAGGAGAGGGGTCAGGTAGGGCTGCCCTCTCGTGCCTATGTTGTTCTTGCTTGTGGCGGATGCCCTTTCAGGGCCTGTACTAAGGGTCTGCTTAGGGGTTTTGTGGCTGGTGAGGACAGGGAGATTGTGATACTGCAGTATGCGGATGATACTTTGTTTTTGGTGGAGGGAGCTGCCTTGGAGGCCAGAAGGATGGGAATCCTTTTGGAGCTTTTTGGCGAGGCCTCGGGGCTGCAATCAAC
Source organism: Thalassia testudinum (assembly GCA_037157565.1). Taxonomy (NCBI): domain Eukaryota; kingdom Viridiplantae; phylum Streptophyta; class Magnoliopsida; order Alismatales; family Hydrocharitaceae; genus Thalassia; species Thalassia testudinum. Next base: position 23,785,010 of record JAZHRO010000013.1, read on the forward strand.
TATCAGAAATCGAGCTTTGTCCCAATGAACTTGCCAGTGGAGAAGATGGAGACGGTTGGTAGTGCATTGGGGACGGATGTGGGTACACTACCGTTGATGTACTTGGGGCTCCCTCTATCGGATTGTCGCCTCAGGATGCAAGATTGGATACCTCTGCTAGAGAGGATGGTGGTCCTCCAACCCGCCAACCTTCTCTCCAACCCTCCAGGTTGTTGTTGAGAGGAGGGAGGTTGACACTAGGGAAGGTGGTACTGCTGTCCATACTAGCATACTTCCTCTCGGTGTTCACGATACCGCTTCAGATTGAGAAGATCTCGGGGCTGATGAGGGACTTCCTCTGGTCAAATGTGGGTTCGGTAGGAAAGGGTATGAGGCTGGTGGCCTGGGAAGAGGTCTATAGGCCGATGCAGTAGGGGGGCTGGGGGTTAGGGATGTGGACAAGGTGAACTTGAGCTTCTTTACGAAGTGGATTGCCAGACTGATGGGGCGGGAACAAGGTCTTTTTGGGGACGTCATGTGATGGTGCTATGGGTCCTTCCTTTCATGGGGACCTTTGGAGGCCCCTCCTCCTGAGGCTTCTCATTTCCTCATAGGCTTGGCGGCGGTGGCGCCAAAGGTGCGATCCTTCTTTTCTCGTATCTTGGGGGAGGGGGACGCCTTTCGTTTTTGGTTGGATGATTTGCAGGGGGTCGGATCTACTCTCAGTAGCAGGTTCCCTAGCTTCTTTGTGAGAGCTATAGATCTGTTAGCTACGATGGGGAGTTGTTGGGACGAAGCGTGGTGCCCGACCTTTCAGAGGGCCTCTCGGACAAGAGGTGCGCGGAGTTCCAACAATCGATCCAGGAGCTGGAGGGCTGGGCATCGAAGGAGGGAGGTGGCACATACTTTTGGGAAGAGGGGGGCATTCTTTGTGGTGAAGGTATTCCGTAGATTGGTAAATGTCTCGATGAGCTTAAATATTAACTTCTTAAGAGATTGTAAGCTGCTTTGGATGGTAAAGTGCTTGCTGGGAGAGAAGATTTTTGCTTGGTTGGTGAGGAGGGGGAAAACCATGACAAAAATGTGGAGGGCGAGGTGGGTCCAAATAGATGATTTGAGATGCCCTCTTTGCGAAGGGGCGGACGAAGACATCTGGCACCTCTTTTTCCAATGCCCTTTCATGGTGTAGGTCTGGCGGAGGGTGAGGATCGACTAGATCGCCCCTTGAGATATGGTCAGTTTCTGGTCCTCATTCCGTAGAGGAAACGCTCTCGATGGAGATGTCACTTTTAAATCAAAGAAGGATAGAGCCAAGGTTTTGGCGGTGTTATGGTGCGTTTGGCTGGGGAGAAATGGGGTGTTGTTTATGGGTGAGAGACCCTATGTAGAGAATTTTGTTTTATCCATTTCTTCTCAGGTGGTGTTTTGGGAATCTACAATGTAATATGTGATGTAATTCCAATTTTTCGGGTAATGGAATGAATATGGGTGGTTATCACGCGGATAACTGCCCTTTTGCTTTTCAAAAAAACTCTACACTCATCTCAATTGAGCTCCATCTTCGCTTTGTATACCACCTTTTCCACCATACTCCATCTTTGACTTCTATTTGGAAATTGCTCCATTATTGCCAATGAATGAGACTGTTGCATGAAGTTGGGGGGGGGGGGGGTTTACACAACCATCCACCATTGAAGCTCCTCTGTGGCATGCAGCAATATTCATGGTACCAAGATGATCGACTATATATATTGGGTCCTACTTAAATTGCACCAATCCAATTGGAAACCTTGGAATCTTTTTAAGATTTTGCATTGGTTTGTGAAATCACTATAATTTGGATGATAATGCTCAAGTACTTCTCATATCTTAACCACTCATAACACATCTGTATCTAATGGAGATCACCACTTGTCCCATTGGTCCTAGATTTTGATGGAGATTTATGAAAGAGATTTTCTTTTTGGTTTTTTTTTTAATGGATATTTATGATTAAGTTTAAAGTGCATTTCTAATGCAAGCATATTAGAGATTTAATTTGTTGAGTTGTACATGTAATCGAGTAATTGGGTCTTGGGGGTGGATCCATTTAATTTGGTGTCTATAAATACTGTAACACTCCCTACCTTTTGTTCAGGTTGGAAAAGAAAAGAAACCTTAGCTGCCAGTGAGCGCTAGGTATCCGTTACCGTGGTTTTTCCCTTCTGTTGAGAAGGATTTTCCACGTACATCTTTATGTTCTTGTGATTGCTATTATTTTCATTTTCAACATGGTATCATAGCGAGTTTGATCTAGTTATTTCTTCTTTGTGATCTTCCACGTATGTGGTATGTGTTGAAGATCTTGACATGAGTGTTGTGTGTGGTGCGGGTACCTTCGGTGACCCCCCTCATCGATTGGTCTTGGGCAACTAGATTTAGGGTTTTGATGGCTACGGTGGTTCTCCGGCGACCCTTACCGAGGCAATGGTGTCCAACGACCACCATGGAACCCTCTTCCACTTGATTTGGCCAAATTTGGCAAGAAGTCGTATTCGGCATTGCTGCACCACCGGCAGTGCTGCCCAGCTTTGTTCTAACGATAGCGACCTTGACAACTAGTTTGGTTGGTGTAAGGGAGTTGTAAACTCTATTTTCAGGGTTTGGTGTTCCAGTGTCATTTGGTGCCTCATTTTTCTATTTTTGTTGCTGTCTTGTAGCTTGGATTCCATTTTTCTGATGGTTGGTGGCTTGTGTGGTCTAATTATTTGGAGTTTTGTATATGGTTTCTTCTGAACAAAAACAAGAGGAAAAGGCCGAGTTAGGGTCCATGAAGTCCCAAGAGGGCCTTACGGTGTAGATTATCGCCATAAAACTTCATAGATTGAATTATATTTTATGGTATGTAGTAGCAAGAGTAGGTATTGTTGGTCGTGAATGCATTGGCTACATACGAGGTACTAAAGTTGAGCTTGTAGAAGTTAGTTCTGCCTGGGGTGGTTATTGATAAACGTCAGTTTATCATCATTCTTATGCCTTAAAATAAACCTAGTTCTTAGGATTTTAACTCCGTAAATGGGTTTCTGGACTGCATTTAGGCATTCACATAGGATAGGCATGCATTGCATACTTTTTGTCTTTTTAATGTGTTTATTTGAGTGTTAGGGATTAGCAGATAATCAGATCCCATAAACCTTAGCACTCAAGAAGGTGGAACATAAAGGAGAAGCTCAAATCAGCTGGGTCTCAGCTGGATCCAGCTCATCCCAGCTGGATCCCAGCTCATTCTAGCTGGATCAACCTGTCTTCAGCTCCATTCAGCTCACCTCAGCTGAATCGTAGCTCAAGCTAGTTCACCTCAGTTGAATGGTAGCTTAAGCTAGTTCACCTCAATTCCATTCAGCTCACCTCAGTTGGATGGTAGCTCAAACTAGCTCAAGTCAGCTGATCCCAGCTCCATTCCAGCTCCTCCCAACTCAAGGCAGTTTATGAAAGCTCTACTTGACTAGGTTTAGCTACTACCATCAATTAGCTAAGCCTGGTCAGCTGAAGAAGTCCTCAACTAGCTTAGGCTAGCTCAAGTCCAGCTCTTGAAGACTCAACTTAGCTCAACTTGGTTGAGCTTAGCTACTTGACCTATGCTAGCTATCTTAGCTAGCTAGGGTAGTCTTCGAGAAGATCAGACCCAGCTCACCTTAGCTTACAACAGCAAAAGCTAGCACACATTAGTTTGGCTTAACAACTATCAAAGAACTAGCTAGCTAAGAAGCTCGATGCAGTCCTCTTCAGCTTCAGCTAGCTTTAGTGCAGCTCATTACAGCTCCTCCTTAGCTCCTCAAGCTAAAACCCTAGCTCCTCCTACCTCCTACCCTACTTCCTACTAGCTAAGATAGCGTAGCTATCCTAAGCTCTACTCTACCTCCATGGCCATACAACCCTTACCTTAATTCCCACCTACTTAGCTCCACCAACCAGTCCACCTAAGCTATCACCTACTCTAGCTCATTTTGGCGTGACCACTACACAACCCTTCACCCCACTAACACCACCAAAAGCCACCTTAAAAAAATGGCGCCAACCACCCCATAACTACCCAAGGTGGCGCCAAGAATTTCCCTCCAAAAATCCCATCATCTCACCCCTACACCTACCCCTTCAATCCATTTCCACCATCCACCTCACCCTCCTTCTAGAAGCTCCCCTTGTTGGCGCCAACTAATGGTGTCTCTCCACCGCCAAGAGCCACCAACACCACCATAACCACTACCCTACATGACCCTTAGGTTGGCGCCAATTAACCCTAACCTTAGGATCCCTTAACCACCCACCAAACTTAATCCTAGCCCTGCACATATACCCCACGCTAATCACCACCTTCCCTTCTTATAAAAACACTATTAACTACCCACATTTTTTCCATCCTTGGTTAGTATAATTCCACCCATATCACTCATACCCACGACAAAGGGAGAAGAAGATCAATGAGGCAACCTACTCGTCCCCTTGGTGCCTTCTTCCTCTTCCTTTTCCTTCCTTGTGCCATGCCAAGGAGGAAGCATCCATCTAGGGGGGATGGCCATGCAAGGCGAAGTAAAGGTGGAGGATGTCCACCTTGGACGAAAGCTAGGAGGAGCATAAACAAGGAGAAAGGAAGCATCTTCTTCAAGCTCGGGAGCTACCGAGCTTGGAGCAAAGACCATTTTGAGCTTCATTTAGAGAACAATTGTCTTCTTTATCTTTCTTTGCATTGGCTAGTGTCTTTCTCATTTTTCTTGTAAGAAGCATTTAGTTACTTGTCTTCTACTTTGCTAGTAATACAAATATTTTAATTGCCTTTCAATTTCCAATTTTCCATTTAGTGTGTTTTTCTTGTTTCTAGTAGTTTTAGTGCACCGCATCTCTTCTAATTACCCTAGGCGCACTTGCCTAGGGTGAGCTTAGAAGAGCAGTTTCTTGTCACTTAGGTTTACTTGATAGCCATAGTCTTTGGTGTAATCATTCTTGCATTTTGTGTGCCTGCTATTTGAAAACCTAAAAACAACAAAAATCAAAATCACAAAAAGTGTAGATTTGAGAGGCGAGAGAATCATTTTGTTGGTTAACAAATTAGCCTCTTTGGATGACCCTATATACTCTAGGCGTACTTGCCTAGGGTGAGCTTAGAAGAAAAGAAGTTTCTTGTCACTTAGTTTTAACTGATAGGCGTAGTCTTTAGCGTAATCATTCTTGCGTTTTGTATGCCTGTTATTTGAAAACCTAAAAACAACAAAAATCAAAATTATAAAAAGAAGTGCAGATTTGAGAGGCGAGAGAGAAAACTATTTTGTTGACTAATAAATTGACTTCCTTGGATGACCCTAGATACTCCACTATCTAGGTATTACAAATTTTAAGAGTTGATTACAAAGATACGTGTCTCAACGAAAAAACTTGCTTTTTACAAAATCATGTATTTTTGCTATCAGTTATTAATTGGATAACCACCTTTTTACTTTTAAAAACAAATTCTGCCTAGGAAATGTGTTATCTTGAAGATAATCAAGTCCAATTGTGGATTGTGAATTATGTTTCAGTAGAACTCCAGGCTTTAACCTGTTATTTTGAGGAAGAGAAATGCTCGGAAGATGTGGACTACCCTCGAGAGTATGCTTGGCCAAAAAGAGGACATTCACATACATCAATTAACAAGGGAGATCTGCAATCCTTGATAAGGAGCAATGTTTGGTACTGAATATTATGGGATTCTTAAATCCAAGTCAGAAGGCCTAGATTTATGTATATGAAATTTGGAAAGATCCATATGATCAGAAACTTCACTGGGATAGAAAATGGAAGACTTGTATATTCATGTTTTTTAGTAATCTGAACCAGGAGTTTGAAAATGTTGGGAGTCAAATTCTTAATGGTTCTTCCATTTCAATTATTGAGGATGTCTACTTTCAGGTGGAGGCAGAGGAGGCCATACTACGTGTTATGGGGGGTAGATCTAAAATGAGATCTAATTTGGAGTATTCAGCATTTGTGAGCCGAAAGTAGTCAGCACCTAAGTTTGTTGTAGTGGATCAAGGTAAAAGAATTTGAAAGTGCACACACCATTAGAAAACTAGGCACACTGTAGAGTAACTGATGCTAGGATTTTTACCTTGTAAAGCACCAGGAGAGAGGAAAGGCCAGTCGTGGTATAATTTTTTTTTTGAAAAAGGAAAGGATAGTTATCCAGAGTGATAACTACCCAAAAATATATATAATAGAATCAACAATAAACAACATTACAACAGGCAAACGCTAAGGTCCCCCACTCACAAGGATTCAACCCAAAGAGAACAAGGAGTCAATAGACTCAACAAAATTCTCTACGTAAGGTTTCTGGCCCCTCAAAACCACCGCATTTCTACCCAACCAAATTCCCCAAAGGGCTGCCAATGGCCTGGCCTTCTCCTTCTTCGTACGGAAAACGAACTGTCCGGCAACACCACCTCCACTTCTGAAGCTATGCCAGAATTCCTCAAATAGCCGACACTCCCACCACCTCCCGCCCATCTTGCCCCAAATTTACACCACAAAAGGGTAAGCGAAAAAAAGGTGGTCAACGTCCTCCTCACCACCCCCACACAAAGAGCACACCTTACACTCTCCAGGAGCCCACCTCGCCCTCCACACCTTAGTCACCAGCCTTCTTCTCCTAAGTAGTTAAGCAAAAATCTTGACCTTCAGCGGACACGCGGCTTTCCAAATCTGTCTGCAGTCCCTCACCAGATCCAGCTCCACCTCAGGACCACCAGTGGACAATCTCCTGTACGCAACCGCTACCGAAAACTCACCTTCATCCCAACCAAACATGTCTGTACCAGCCGTCGGATGCAGTCCCTCCAACTCATCAAGTAAGACCTGAAAATCATGCGCTCTCGCATCTGACAGACTGCCAACGAAGCGCGGGCACCACCTATCTTCCCATACCTCAGCCACAGACACCATCTTGTTCTGGGACAAGGCAAACAGTCTCTGAAATCTTTTGCAAAGCACTCCATCACCCGTCTAGTCATCCTGCCAGAATATGAAAATCTCCCCTATTCCCAACACAGGAACAAAGCAGTTCCTCACCCTAGGGGCCACCGTCGACAAGCCTTTCAAGAAGTGAGAAGCATCCCTAGGCGGAGACACCAGGAGATCCCAACGCACCGGACAACCATATGCCGTCTCGAACACCTTGCCCAACAAATCCCCCCTTCCTTCCAATAGGTACCCCACCCATTTCGCCAACAGACTGTCATTAGATCTCTCCAAATCCCTTACACCGAGCCCCCTGTCTTTCAACGGTCTGTAGACCTCCTCCTAAGCAACCAACCTGGCACCCTATCCACTTGTCCCCTGATTGGACCAAAAGAAACTTCTCATAGTTCGTTCAATCTTCGCAATCACTTGTCGAGGCATCTTCAGTACAGAAATGAAATACGACGGCATCGCCGATAGAACCGCCTTGAGCAGGATCAACCTCCCACCTCTAGACAGTAGCCTGGACGCCCACCCCTCCAACCTCCCTACCAACCTCTCCATCAGGGAGGCTCAGTTTCTCACCAGAATCCTTCCATCTGACAACGGTAGGCCCAAATACTTAATCGGAAGCTTTCCCTTTTCTGTGCCAAGACCCAAACTGCACCCCCTCGCCTCCGTCTCAGTCATATTGAAAGGGACAAAATCCGACTTAGCCAGGTTAATTTACAATCCGGACGCCTCACCCAGTAAGAAAACAAGGAACCTCATTCTTCTGACCTCCTTTTCTCCACCATTAATGAAGAAGATCGTATCATCTGCATACTGGAGCAATGGGATACTCGTCCCATCCCTCAAGGAGAAACCACTCACCAAGTTTCTCTCACAAGACCTCTCCACAGCCCTAGCAAGAGCATCCATGGCAATCACAAAGAGCATCGGGGCCAGCGGACAACCTTGCCTCACCCCCCTCCTAGGTTGGATCCAACCCCCAGCTGGGTTTCCGTTGATAAGAACCGAGAAAGACGTCGTGGTGACGCACCTCTTCATCCATTCAATCCACAACGGCGGGAACCCCCTCTTCACCAAGGACGCTCAAAGAAACGACCACTGGATCGAATCATAAGCTTTGCTGAAATCGACCTTCCATAAGAAAGCCTTCTGCTTATCTCTCTTCCAGGACGAAAGGATTTCCGAGGCCATCACGAAACCCTCCAAAATATTCCTGCCAGGAACAAAGGCCGTCTGCACCGAGTCTACAATCCCACCCAGCGTCCTCCTCAATCTATTTACCAGAAGCTTCGCCACCACCAAGTAGATAGCATTTGAAAGAGCTATCGGTTTGTACTCCTGAATCTCCTCAGCGCCCTCCTTCGGCAATAAGAACATGTAGAATTTGTTCAGCCTATTAAATCCCGAGTTACCCGTTCTAAACTCTTGCACCACTTGCATCACGTCTTCTTTCACCACCGACCAGAACTCTCTGTAGAAGGCAACCGGAAAGCCATCCGGCCCTGGACATCCATCTGCGTTCAACCCCCAAATTGCCTCACGGACTTCATCCTCCCCAAAAGAACCCGTCAAGAAGTTGGCGTCTGTCTCCCGGATCTGTGGTATCTTAGATCCTAACGACCTCCACCTTCCCCCCCGTCTCCACCCAGTAAAATCTCTAAAATAACTCGCAGCTGCCCCTCCCACCGCCTCCCTTCCCACAAACTCCTCCCCATCCACCACCAATCTATCAATTCAGTTCCTCCTTCTCCTGCCCGACGCAGCCATATGAAAAAAATGGGTATTAGAATCACCCTCCTTCAGCCACTTCTGCCTAGACCTCACCCTCTACTCCACCTTTGCTTTCCGGTCTTCCTCCTGTATCACCTGAATCTGCCTCGCTTTGTAAACCCTGTCATCTTCTGAAAGGAGCCCAACATCCTCTGCACTGTCCAGGCGAGTGATCGCAGCAAGAGCCTCCTCTTTCTTCCTCCCGCGTTCCTCCCTAACCTGTTTGATTTGGGTCTTCAAGAAAGATCTCAAATCCCTTAGTTTCGCTTCCAATCTGGTAGCCACCGACCCATTCTCCTGAGATGACGTCCACCGTTCCTCAATCAAATCCCTGAAGCCCTCCTCCATGAGCCACGCTTTGTCGAACTTGAAGTAAGTGCCATGCCTCCATTCCTCGTTCGACGCCCACAGCAAGGGGGTGTGATTCGAGAACGGGCGCTCCAAAGGTCTAACCTCCGCCATCGGGAACAACTCTGCCATCGCTGTTGAAACCAGAAATCTGTCAATACGGGATCGCTGCCCTCCAGAGTTCCTCCAAGTGTAGAGACAGGACAACGGAGGCATATCAACCAACACCTGGTCTGCCACAAAGTTTGCAAACGCCTCAGAGCCCTGGTCCAACCCCCCTCGGTCACCCGGTCTATCTTTAGCCTGCAGAGTAACATTAAAATCACCATCAATCAGCTAAGGAACCCCCTGGAAAGCTGCTGCAGCTTGGTTCAGATCTTCCCATAAGACCTGTCTTCTCCGACCCTCCGTCGGGCCATAAACCGAGGAAAGGAGCATACATGTGTCGTCCCGGCGTCTCTGAAGTCTAACAGTGACAACATGGGATCCAAACAGAGTGTCCAGCAGGGAGAACTCCTTCCATCCCACAGTAATTCCCCTCGCACTCCCATCCGCATCCAGGTCCAGGAAACCCCCACAAATTCCTCCCCCCACCTCCCTCCATAACCTTCTACCACAGCTCCCCCACTTCGTCTCTTGGAGAAAGACCACATCAGGCCCCCATCTCTGAATATACCCCCACAAAACTGCCCGTCTCGACGGGTCATTCAGACCCCTCACATTCCAAGACAAGACCTTAGTCATGAGGACTTCCGGGAATCGTCTCTAGACGTCAGCCGTCTAAACCCCATCATTTCGGCCACATCATCCTCCTCTTCCATCAACAAACATTGGTCATCCGGGCTCCCCTCACCACCACACATCTCTCTTCTTTGCCCCGCAGCCTCCAGATCTCCTACAGCCAGCAAAACCGCGTCGCCAGCACTAGCCCCCAGCAGCACAGCCCCACCCTCAGGCAGCCCAGCCCCCTCAGTCGTCCTCCTCCGCCCTCGCATCCACCAGCCCCCCAGCTCCACCACCAGCATCTGCCGCCTGCCGCCCCTCTGCCACCTCAGGGGACCTCGAAGCAGATAAACCTCCGCCGCCGCCCCCAGCAAACGCCGCCGCTGACGACCCGGCACCACCAGAGGTACCCAGCCTCTCCGACGACCGACGTCGGTCAACCCCAGCCACTCCCCCAGACGAGATCTTCCGAGTCAGCCCCCTATGGTACGACCACCGCGGCTGGTAGACGAGTCTCTGCGAACCAGCCAACCTCCGCTCCCGCTGTCGCCCGCTCCCCTCCCCTCCAGTCGCATTCTGCCCCGCCGCCCAGGTCGAACCGGCCAAAGTGCGCCTCGAACTCCCACCAACAGCTCCTCGCCCCCCCTCCGCAGAGACCTGGAGAAGCGGAGTCGAGCGCGTAGGACCCGACCCGGCACCAGTATCGGAGCCCCCAATCCCCGTACCTGGGTCGCGTCCACCCGACCCGAGTCCGCCAACCGCCTCTCCCACAAAGCCAGGAGCCAACGCTTCGCCACCAACACTCCTGCAGTCAGCGGGGACGCCCGGCCTCAGCGCTGCATTCACCTCCCCCGACCCCTCCGCAAAAACCGCAACGGCTCCCCGCATCCCCGCCCCTTTGCCTGCCACCGATTGCGCCACGGGAATCGCAACCGCCCCAAGATCCCCGCCGCAATCTCGCCGCGACCCTCGACCTTCCCAAGAGCAGCCCGACCCTCCTCCGCCCGCCTGCCGCTATCGCCACACGTCGCCGCCGCTCCGCCACCCACCACCTCAGCAAAGGATCTAAGGTTCCCGGAACCCCAAGAGACGTGGAGAAGCCAGGCAGAGCTACCCCACTTGAGCACCGACCTCTCCATCAGCTGCTGCCCCGGTCTCATCTCCACCCAAGCCTTGATCCGCGACAGATCGGCCGCCTTCAGGCCGAGGCCAACGCATCCGCGCAATCTCGCAAAAGGGGCAACCATCGCTGCCACCACCTCCACCGTGCGGAGGAAGAGCGGAACCCCCTCAATCAAGACCCTCCTTGCGCCAGATGGCAGTCTCTCCGCCAAAGCGCCATCAGACCTGATCGGCTACCGGCACCTCACCACACCACTGCCACACCGGAGCACCCTGAAGACCAGCCGCTTCAACTCCACCTGGCTCAGCCCCAGCAACACCATCCGCCCACCTCCCAGAGAGGCCACCCCCAACCGACTCTCGTCAATCCCCAAGTAGGCGGTGACCGCCTCCCTCAGGGCCTCCACCTCCACCAACCCCTCCAAGACCACCGCAACCAGCGCCGACGCCAGCCTCCGTTCCAGCGCTCCCATCTCCTTCGACCACGGCGCTTCGACCTCCACGAGGGGCGCCCCCTCCGGAGGGGGCAGAGGTGTCACCCCTCTCCTCGAGGAGACCACCTCACTCAACCTCCGACGTCCATAGCTCGACCTCCGATGTCCCAGAGCGCCGCAACGGAGGCACCGCACTTGGTCCCTGCACACCGCCGCCAAGTGCCCCTCCCCAAGGCACTTGAAACATCTCACTGGCGCTGCACCTTTCCATGACCTCCTGCCCACCACCGTCTAGCCTGGGCCATCCCTCCCCGCCTCACTCGCCAGCCGCCCAGACGTCCGCTACCCCATCGCCAGACCTCTCTCTCTCTCTCTCATGTTCGAGATATAGTTGGGAGGAGAGAGCACGCCCCGGTCGTGGTATAAATAGAACTCAAATTCAAAAAATGGTGATAGTTGATAGGTCAACAATTTGCATGTATGTTTCATGCCTAGTGTTGCTGATTGTGCATTATTTAGTGGTAGTATAGAAGTATTTACGGTACTTTCACAACTTTATATTTTTGATTCACTGCATAAAATAAAGTGCTACTTAACTGAGGCATGAACCCGAAGCAAGGCAATTGGAGGTAACATCAAAACGAAATCTAACTTAGCAAAATCTCTACCCTTGACCCCAAGCTAACATCTAGATCATCCACACAAAGCCAATCCCACTGACGTTACCTAAATCCCATGACCCAAATTGCACATGTAATTATGTAGTTGAAAATACCAACTCCAGTTTTTTGTTCGCAATTATTTTGAGTAGGGTGCATTTTGTTCCAACTCAAATCCACGCCCAACTTGAGCCCTAAATCACATGTGCACCATTGCAATTGCACCAACATTATGCCTTAGACAATCGATCTTTTGCTTTTACCACTAACATTAACATTCAGCGATTGAATTCACAACTCATGCCCATTCATGCATTTGACATTTCATATCCCATGCATCGATCATCACAACTCACACAATTGCTTTCACATTGATTCAATCAAAGCCCACGCCATCGCCTGAGCATTTAATCCCATTAATACCATGATTTCCACTCACCTGTGCTTGTCTGTTGCAGGCAGATTTCATAGAAATCTTGGCATGTAATGCACTGGTTGGCAATAAAACCCATTTACTAGTTGGGCAGCTACACATATCTTATTTCCTAGCAAGCTCATCCCATACAAACTCTATTATCTCACTGGCAGCTCACATATTTCTATCCCTCCAATTCATTTCAATTCAATTGCCTCATATTTACCCTCTTGATTTCCCCTCTTTATGATTGGATTTATTCTCCTAATTATTTTCTTCCCTTATTCCATCTACGTCTACTCTATAAATAAGGCACCACCCCTCTCCTTACACAGTCTCCCACCAATAATCCCACTTATATGCTTCTTCCATAGGCTAGGTCCACTCCCCTTATATCTCGACCAACTCTCTCCACCTTGGCCATTCATCCAGCGTTGCCATTGTTGCCACGATCTTCAACTACGACCACACATCATCTCCATCCATGTCGTCGTTCACATCACCTTACACCACCTCATCATCAACAATTTCGCCTCTACGCCACTTCCACAACCTCGAGTAGCTTTGGAATCAAGGGAGGAATATGTGATTGTGATGGTGGCGATTATGTGTGATGCTCGTGGCTTCTACTTGAAGGCTGTCGTCCATGAATCGCATGTGGGTTGAGGTTCAAATTCATTTCAGTAAGAAATCATTCCTGTATTTTTTTAATATATCTTTTTGTAGTCGAACTTGTGATTTGTTTTGTATATGATATACTAGTTTGATTTCAACAATGAATTAGCAATTCTTTTTTCCTTCAAAAAAATTTCTATTGCATCATTGCTTGGATAATAAAATTAGCAATTTGTGATCTTATTGGGATTAGTTTCACCACTCGTAGCCTCTTTGTGGATTTGACCTAATTCACCGCTTGCTACGTAGTGTCGATTTTTTTTTAAAATTACGCTTGAACGATGAAGTAATCAATAGTTGTGGCATTTGAGACATCTGAAAAACCATTGGAATGGGGCCAACTCACTCTTCGTGGCTTAATGGTGGATCAAATCAGAGTTGCAAGGATTGTTCTCAAAAGCACTTGGCAACAAGGAGGGATCTTTTAAATCGGATGCTCTCAACCATGCTTTGTATATTCAAGGTAATAGAGGTATGGTGATCCCTTCTAACTTTGATGATTGGATTATTGATAGTGAGGTCTCCGATTATATGACTAGAGATGCAAAATGATTTTCCAAATACAAACTTGGATCTGGTTGAGAACAAGTCATTATGGTCGATGGTTCGAATGTTAATGTTGCAGGAAAGGGATGCATCTTCTTGTTGCTAGTAAAATAACGAATGAGTTGAACTACTAGTTGATTTTTGATTGAGATCAATGTGTTTCGCAAGATTTGGTGACGAGGAAGAAGATTGGGATTAGTTTGGAGTCTAATGGCCTCTATAAGTTGCCTAGGAAGGTTGCGCATGCATTTCAGGTAGTTTTGCACTTAAGGAAACATAATATAGTCAACAGGGAGTCTGTTCATCTTTGGCACCAGCATCTTGGTCACTTGAGTTTTTTTATTTTTAAAGAAGTTTTCAACCATATTTTCTGAGATAGATGTTTAATCTCTACATTGTTTGGTTTTTGAAGTGTCAAAACATTGTGTTTCATTTTATGAATCAAGTAATAAAAGTTTTAATTTACTTTATTTGATTCATTCTAATGTTTGGGCCCAGCCTTTGCTTATGTTGTTGGTGAATATAAGTACTTTATGAGTTTCATTAATGATGACTCTAGATACACTTTTATACATTTGATTTAAAGTGATTTTGAGATAAACTCAAAATATACAAGCCTTCGTAAATATGATTGAAACTCAATATGATTTTAAAATGAAAGTTCTTTATTTTGACAATGCTAGAGAATTTATGGATGGAAGTATCGTGGAATTCTTTGAATCCAAAGGGATTCTTCATAAATCATTATGAAACTATACGATGGGGTAATAGAAAGAACAAAAATACATTTATTAGAGGTTGTTCGTGCCTTATTGTTTCAATGAAATGTTTCCCAATGTTTTTTGGGAGAGGCAATCTTGACTGCTACGTATTTGATTAATAGAATGCCTAGTAGAAGTTTAAAAGGGCAAATGCATATTTCTATCTTGGCACGTACTAAGACACCTTTCAATTTGTCACCTAAGATGTTTGGTTGCCTTTGTTTTGTTCATGTTTTACAACTAGGAAGATCAAAGCTTGATCCGCATGCCATTTGTGCAGTTTTCTTGGGTTACTCATCCAAGTAAAAAAGGCTACAAATGATATGATCCTGTAGGAAAATAATACGTAACTAAAGATGTGACTTTCATGAACATGATGCTTATTTTGTACCTAAAGATTAGCTTCAGGACGAGACATATGAATGAAGTGAAGAGAACTTTAGGATAGTAAGAGAGGATGTTGATTTTTTAATCTCAAAGGTAGAAGAAACTAAGAAATAGGTGGAGAATAGAGAGGATACAGAAAAAATGATAGATATGGTCTTATATATAAACAAGTGTTCGTAAAAAGAAGACCTAAGAATCCAATTATTAAATCCATGCCTATTGATTTCACTACCAATCTCAATCTCAACAGTTCCCCTCAACCAGGTCCAGAGTCAGCATCTCTAGAAGAGGGAGGGTTTGAATTCTGATTTCTCTTCCATTGATGAAAATATTATGATTGCAGATTGTGTTGAAAGAGAAGTGGGTTCCCTTGTTGATGATCGTCCCATTGCTCTTCAGAAGGGAGTTCGTAAATTCACAAGGCATCCTATTAAGAAATATGTGACTTTTGTTTCATCACATTATAAATGTTTCTTATCGTCACTTACCATAACTTGTATTCCTAGCTCGGTTGCTGAAGCTCAATTTGATCCCAAGTGGAATCAAGCAATGCAAGAAGAAATGATGGCCCTTGTGAAGAATCATACTTGGGAGGTGGTCGATATCCCTAAAGATGCACATGTTGTTGGGTCAAAATGGATCTACATAATTAAGTATAAGGTAGACGAAACAACGGACATATACAAGGTAAGATTTGTTGCAAGGGATTTCACTCAAAATAATGGGATAGATTATGTGGGTAGTTTTGCTCCTATTGTAAAAATGAACACAATCAGGATTATTCTTGCATTTGCTATTCAATTCTTGTGGAAGCTTCATCAATTGGATGTAAAACATGCATTCTTGACTGGAGACCTAAAAGAAGTTTTCATGTAGATGCTACTTGGTTATGAACAAGGAAAATGCTACAAACTGAAAAAGGTCTTATATGGTCTCAAGAAATCTCCTGGTTTGAGAACTTGAGAGTTGCTATGAAGAAGCTTGAGTTTACTTAAGCTAATTGTGATCACACTATTTGTGAAAAGAACCAATAGAGGTATAACCCTTATGTTGGTCTATGTGGACGATATGATCATCACCGGGGATAATGAGCTTGAGATTTACTAGTTGAAAGCTAAACTTGCAAATGAGTTTGAGATCAAAGATCTTGGCAAACTCAAGAATTTTTGGAATTGAGGTAGCATGATCTAAGGATGGACTTGTTATGTGTTAGTGAAAATATGCCTTTGATCTTCTAAAAGATATTGGAAAATTAGGGTGTCACAGATTAAGTCTCAAGGACAGAGTCATTTTAGTGGATGATCAGAAGAATATAAAAGATTGGTGGGAAAATTCATATATCTTACACTCACCAAGCCTGACATCACTTATACTATCAACATAGTGAGTCAGATTATTCATGCTCCTATAGATGCTCACATGAAGGTTGTGCATTGCATATTGGCTTAAAGTTCAGGACAATGAATTCTTTATACTAGAAGTGATGAGTTAAAGATTGAAGCTTACACTGATGCGGATTGGGTTGGTTTTGTTGATGACAGAAGGTCTACCTCAGGATGTTGCATCTTGTTGGAAATTTAGTAATTTGGAGACACAAAAAATAATTTATGGTTGCCAGATCTAGCGTAGAACTTGAGTATAGAGTTACATGGAGTGCTTTACTGTGACAACAAATTAGTCATAAATCTTGTAAATAATCCCGTGCTCCATGAGTGCACTAAACATGTTGAGTTGGATAGACACTTCATTAGAGAGAAGATTGATGCTGGGTTTTTATGTCTCCCATAAGTAAAGATAAATGATCAGGTTGTAGATGTCTTTACGAAAGGAATGTCTGTATCTGGATTTGAAGAATGCATAGGCAAGTTGGGCATGTTTGATCTCTATGCTCAACTTGGAGGGGAGTATTTGGAGGGGAGTATTAAGTTGTATGCGTAATTGGGTCTTGGAGGTGGATTCGTATAACCCGATGTCTATAAATACTGTAACACCACCCCACCTTTTATTCTTGGAAAAGAAAAGAAAACCCTAGTTGCCAGTGAGTGTTAGGTATCTGTTCCCGTGGTTTTTCCCTTCTATTGAGAAGAATTTTCCTCATTCATCTTTGTGTCCTTGTGATTGCTATTCTTTTCATTTTCAACATAACTTATTGATGATTTAGTTACGAGGTTAAAGTAATGGAGACTCTTTAGGTTTGCAATTGACTTTTTTATCATCTTTTCCACTTTTTGGGAGAAGCCTAATTGGTTGTTCAAGGGATCGGAAATCCTTTTGGAAAAGAAATATCTTTCGTCGCCAATGACTTTTGAACCAAGCATCTGATAATCTATAGTGAATACAAAAGAGACTTCGAAGGTTTCCTTACCCAATTCTTGGCCCAGCCTCACTTGATATTGTTGTATATACATTCCACTTTGTTAACTTCTTTCCTACTGAATCTATCCAAGCTATGATAGGACCAATAGTGGTGTTAATACCTGTAACAACATAAGCAATGGTGAATTTTAGAGAGTAACTATCTATCATTCTTGAGTACAAAGTGGCTAACCATTTGATAGGAGAGAATTGCTAAAGGGAATTACTGATAACCTTGCTTGAAGATTGGCACAACGTGGAGGCTCCTTGGCGTGGCAAAAAACAGTCCACGTGGGGACTGTTCCATGTTGGAACAGAGAGAGAGAGAGAGAGAGAGAGAGAGAGAGGGAGAGAGAGAGAGGATGATCGGTGGCTATGAGGAAGAGAGAAGAGAGGAGTTGGAAAAATGTTGGAAATATTATTGCATGACTCAAGGGAAGAAAGGATTATAAAGGCTCTCTTTTTATAGAAGAGATAACATATTGCAATCCTTAAAACATGAAATAAATCAAATATAATATCCTATTTTTAGAAAAGACCAAATCTTAATTAACAAATCAAATCCTTAAAATAAATTTATTAAAAACCAACGTACCAACTAAAACAAAATTTGCAACTAAAGCAAACCAAAAGGACTCAAGGCACTCAAAATCGACGCCCATTTGTGCCCTCTAACAGAGTGCCATGTGGTTCTTCATTCTCCACACTTCCCCTCAAGTCAAGGTTGGGAGAACGATGATTTGCTGAACTTGCTGATGAGGCTTAGATGCCCCACTGTTCTTCTTCTTTGAGCGGTGTGCCTTCAACTTTGTCTTGGGAAGAAGTTGTGGTGTAACCTCTTACGACTTCCGGAGTCGTTACTTCTGTGACAACCTCAATAGTCGTCGCGACGGCCGCCGTAGTCTTCTCTTTTTCTTCTTGAATCATGACCCGTATCTTCTCTAGATCTTTGGGGGTCAAGGAGTCCATCCGTGAGATGCTAGTAGCCTCACGTCGAGGCCTCCTGAACTTGTCTCAACATCTCTCTTGTGGATGATTTGTACGTCCATAATATTGACACTTGGGGTAGACGCGACCAGGGACTCGACCATGCGCCCTTCCACACCTCACACTTGTCTCCGAAATCGCGAGTGCGGAGTTATCACTTCTAGGCATGGTCTCCTTATCTGGAACTTTCATCTTCTTGAGACGGCAAAAGATGGTCTTAAGGTCCATCTTCCCGTTGGATGCAAGGATTTGATCATGAGCGACTCGATAACGGGGATGCAACCTCGATAAAAACTTGGTAACCTGCCAAACCGCACGTGTTTCCCCCTGTTTGTTGCAGCAAAAGAACCTCGTAGATCTCTAACTCCTCGAATAAGGCCTCCATCTTCTCATAGTACTTAGTCAAGGAGAGTTCTCTTTGACTAGCTATTCATATACGACTATACAGATTAGTAATATGAGCATTACTAGATTTTTGAGTGTACCTCTTTTCTAGGGTCCATATCTTGTATGCACTCCTTTTATAGAGCATGTTCGAGGTGATGGCAGGATCCACGGAGTTCATCAACCAATTCATGACAATATAATTCTCTTCTTTTTCTTGTCATCCTTCTGCTCTGGTGGCTCTTCAAGGAGAATGTTGAGTTTTTCCTGACCCCCAACAAATATCTTGAAGGCGTAGGCCCATAAGATATAGTTGGAAGCACCTTGCAATTTAATGGTTCTCGAAACAACCTCCTTGCCCTCTCCTAGAGCCAATGTGGCATCAGTGGTCATGGTGGTGGCGTCCGTCATCTTCTTTGATCTATGGTCCTATTCTGTGTAAGGCATTGGATGTGGTGAGGACTTGGAGATGAGTACCACACGTGTGGCCAAAAGGAGAACATGAACAACACGTGGACTCTTCTTCTTGGTCACGCACACCAAAGAGCCTAGCTTGTTGCCTTTGACACCATGTGAAGATTGGCACAACGTGGAGGCGTAGAGGTTCTTTGGCGTGGCAAAAAATAGTTCACGTGCGGACTATTTCACGTTGGAAGAGAGAGAGAGAGAGAGAGAGAGAGAGAGAGAGAGAGAGGAGGATGATTGGTGGCTATGAGAAAGAAAGAGGAGAGGAGTTAGAAAAATATTGGAAATATTATTATATAACTCAAGGGAAGAAAGGATTACAAAGACTCTTTTTATTGAAGAGAGAATATATCACAATTCTTACAATAGGAAACAGATCAAATTTAATATCTTATTTTAAGAAAGATCAAAGACTAATTAATAAATCAAATCCTCTAAACAAACTTATTAAAAATCAACATACCAACTAAAAAAAACTTGAAACTAAAGCAAATCAAAATAGGATTTAAGACACTCAAAACCAATGGCCACCTGGGTCCTTTGTCCGACTGTGACATGGTGCACTGCCACGTGACTCTTCATTTCCCACACTTGCCAGCTAGGTTGGTTAGGCATTCGGGCATAGTTCGGTGTAGAGAACCCCCTCATAAAAAGAGCCCGGTTGATGCCCAGCACTTGTATGGAAGGCCAGCAAAGCAAACTTTGCATGGACAACACGTTTCTAAGGAAATTTATGTAAAACTCCCAAACGGTAACACAGATAATGTAATATGATACAAGTCTCTTGGTTATGCTCTCAAGTATTCTTCCTCGGGTGCCCTATTTTATTGATTTCAAATCTATCCGAAATAACATAATAATTTATCGAAGATACTCTTGTTGTATTCAGTACAGAGCCTCTACAGTATGTTCCTAGTTAATGAATTTATGATGGATGATACTGATCTGCACTCTGTGAGAACGTACCTGTTTGTATTGTTTTGATGTCTGTGCTCAGCAACGTGCTGATTCCAACATTGTAGCCATTCAGATGCCAGTTACTGAGAATTTCGTCACTCTGCAGGAATTGCAATTGTTCTTGGATTAGGAGCGGCTACAGGGCTTATGCTGGAGTGCTGCCGTGAATGGAGCCTCCGCAGAAATCACTCCCAACCGGACAATGCCGATACCTCTGTCAGTGGAGGGTATTCTCCCACCGTGTAATTACTAAGTTGACATACAGACGAGCAGAAATTCCTGCCGTGGGGTAGCTGCTTTGCTATTTGGTTTCGCTAGAAGGCAACATGCTTCAAAGTAAATTAACATCTCACAGGGGTTATGAAGATCCACACTGCGTAAACTTTAGAAAATGGCATCTACTGTTGATTATCAGCATTATAGATTTTTAATTTTGCCTGTCCTTTTCCCCAGTTATTGCCAATTAATTTTCCTTGCCATTTGGGAGCAGTGCTTCAGGAACAAACGGGATATGCTAATGCAAAGGCAGATTCTCCATAGGCTTTGGATATCACTCTTCAAACACAATCTGGTGCATGTGGATGGAGGAGAGGAGTAACATAATGCTTCATTTAGAAAGCAGCCCACTTTTATGTTGCTTCTCAACACAAAGAATGACAGGCAAACCTTAATTGGCATTAAAAGGCAAGATAAGAAATGCTTCATAAAAGCATTACAGAGAGCCAAGCCTTGAAGAAGTGCTACAAGATACTAAAACTGCGGTATGGATGTAGTGGATGCGGTAGCACATTCGTTAGCAGGTATGCCGTTGTTGGCAAAGGTGGATGTGAGAGTGCAAATTGCTATGATTTGGCTGGCATTGTTGATCAGGTGTGGATGGCTTTTATTTTTTAGAAAGTAAATGTGATGGGCATGCAATTTGATCTCATCATCCCTTAGAGGTCAGTGGGGGTCTCTGCCACTGAGTCAACCCTTTAGTGGCAGCATGGATTCAAGTTTGCACGTCAATTGGTGTACGTCATGTGGTTTTTGCTTTCAAAAACATGAGCCTCATGGATCCTAAGGTGTCTTCGAGAAGTTTAGAGGTTGTGAGGACTGGCCTGGTACACGGTGACTCGTGAACATTGGCATCGGTGCTGGTCTACGTCTCTCCAGAATGCTGGAGGTTCAAGGGCATAACTAGCAATGATTCGAGGGAAATGGTGCATGGAAGACAACATCAAGTTTATTCCCCAGGTAACCAAATCGATCTGTGACCCGAGCACAAGTACCATGGTTTCTGACACCAAAAATAACTTGCCACCGTTCGTAGCATGGTAAGCAACTCATGTTGGCAATCCCCACATGTTTTCTCGGTAGAACCAGACATATCGGACATCTACAGAAGGAGGTCACAACCATATCTAACTAAGATTGGTTGTTAGTCCCGTAGGCTCCGGAGTATTAGCAAAACTGGGACTTTAAGCTGATGCAACTTGTCTTGTTCTCTGCATCATTAGTACCTCAAGTTGATGCAACGTTGTCCCTTATTCATCTACCATCTGTTTGACCAGTGGATATCTACGCGCCCTTTAGCATTTCTTTTCTGGGTATAAAATTCATATTTGTAAGATAGACATGCCCATATGAATATGCAGAGTGCGTGTAGTAGAGATGTTCATAATTTGCATCATGTAAAAATATTTTAAATACGTCAGTCAATATTATTAATATATAATTTCAAACACTGTCTGGAGAAGGGGTCCTCTCATACTTTCATGGCGGAGGATTAAGGAAGAACGAGGCTAACTCTGCCTATCCCGACGAATAAGGTATTCATCTCTTTAGTTATTATATCGATGAACTCGAAAACTTGCAACTTGGCAATCCCAAACCAATGCAGAAATAAATTGAAGGAAAATTTCTCGTACTCGTCAGCAATTCCAAATTGAATGGAAGGGATGGTGATTCCTCCAACCGAAGGGTCAACTTAGTCTAAGGTAATGTCCAAAAATGATAATAATGTATTTTTTGACCATTTATTAGCATGCATGCACCTGGTTCCCTTTGAGGGGAGGGGCTGAGGAGAGGGAGGCCAAAGGTGGGCTGCCCATTGCTGGTTCAAATGGATGTAGAGCTTTTCTGCAAGGTATAGCAACGACGATGCCCAATAGTTTTGCAATAATCTTTTCGTTAGCACACGAAAATTCTTTTTCCAAGACCTTTATCCTGCTGTCAGCTTAATTTCCTTACCAGAGGGGGAGCGCACCTTTTTTTGGGAGCAGACATTGTCTCAGTCTTACGTAGAAAATATTTAAACGTTGGAATTCTTACATCCATATTCTTGAAATTTTTTCTAATGTCATCCATATCCCTATATTCATTATTACATCGATATCCATGTAAATTTGTGTCATTTGACGGGCATGCCTTCTTTTTCTTTTTAGTGTATAATGATTTTTTAGATTAACTATGATTATATCTCATTTATACACTATAGTTATCTATTTAAAAAAAAATCGTAAAAGTGAGAGAGAGAGAGAGAGAGGGGTCGGGGGAGAAGGACGAGGTCATTTTTTGAGGGGTGGGTAGGTGGGGGAGGATAAGGTTGAGCTTGGGGGTAGTGGCGGTGTGCAGTAGGAGTAGAGAAAATAGTGGGGTGGAGAAGGAGGAGGGTAGGGGTTTGAGGGTGTAGTTGGTGGGGCAGACGAGTAACAAGGTGAGAGGCTTCTAGGGGGAGGCGGTGAGGCGGAGGCCAAGGAAGGAGGACATGGATTGAAGGGGACATGGCCATTGCCGTTAGGATGCAAGTGGGTTAGATTTGGTTAAACTTTTACACATATTTAATTAGAAAATTCAAATTCATACTTTACGCATTTATCTATTGGGTAGGTAAATTTAAATTTATAGTCATATCCATCTTTTTATTGGATTTCTATTTACTCATTGGATGTTGATTTATAAACAAAGTTTACAATGAAACTATGCCCACAAGAAAATCAAATTAGAAAAAAAAATTGATAACATAATCCATTACTAATTCACAATGAAATTTAAATGGTACGACAATAATGTTATTCATAACACACATAAAACATGTAAGATTTTTCTATCAATGAAAATAGATAAAATATGCAATACATAACGTAAAAAGTCAAACACAAATTGGGTGAGGTGGGTATCTTCTATTAGGGATTTTGATATATATATATATATATAGACACACACACACACCATAGGTAGGGTTATTGGATCGGTAATGAGTATAGACCCAAACCTACAAGCTCAAATCCGAATGCAAGTGGATTGGGTGTTGCCCATTCTCTTTGAGCCTAGTTGAGTTGACTGAAATTTGCATCTCGAATTGCCATTGTTGTTGTCACTGTCATCATGGATCTCGATGTTGCCACAACTATGTGGCCTCTAGCGAGGAGGAAGAAAAAAAGAGAGAAAAAATATAAACAAGGCTATTGATGTAATTTTCGTATTTTTTGCTGTTAAATTTAATGGTTATTAGAGAATATTTGGAGTTGATTCCTTTAAAAACTAATGGAGTCCTAATCTATGGGTATAATCAAAATGATTTGCAAGTTTATAGGAATATAAATATAATAATAGATTTTATATGAATACAGATCATATTAGAAAAAATTATAGGAACATAAATGTAAAACTCCCTTAAATATTTGTACATTGAAATCCTCTGGACCTACAGATATCCTCCTCAAGATCCGCGTCGCTGCTATCTCTTATTACGATCCCGAACTCGAAAAATTTTCCGAGAAAACATACAAAAATAAAGCGAACCCCACATGATTCACAGTGCCAATCCCTCGAACCACTCGGAATGCTTCCGAGTACAGACCGTCCCCACACCCATGTGGCGTAAGTAGCGATACCATAAACATACTTCAGAGTCCCCCTCAGAGCCCACAAGGGTCTAACATTGCACTCAACCCCCCCGCCCCCACATGGAGCTCACCAACAATGAGGTGATGCCCAGGAGTAGCAGTAGGAGGAACACCAGGAGATATCAGACGGGTGTGAGCTTCTCCGCAAGCCTGCCACGAGGCATCGGCGGCGTCTACGCGGATAGCATCTTCGCGGTGAAGTGCTCGGAGGACCCGTTGGCGGACTTCCAGATGTCGATAATGGAGATGGTGGAGGAGGTGGGAGTAAGGGACTGGGAGGAGATGGAGGAGCTCGTGCATTGCTATCTTGTGCTCAACTCCTCCGACGTGCATGGGCTCATAGCTGAGGCCTTCCTTAGCCTCTGTTCTTCTGCTTTGTTTCCTTACCTTTTTGTTCCGTGACTACCGATACAATGTGGAAGGGAGAATATGTGACATGCATGCCCTTCGATATGCCATCATATTTTCAGCATCATGTGCCCGGTCAACGTTTGTTGACTCCTTTTGAGATGGTTGCTGAATTACTTAGATGTAGGAATTCCAAACGTCCCATCTTGTGAGTGCATGGTTGCTTGCATTCCTGTTTGAGTGTGAGCTTTGGTTTAAAATGCCATTAATATATCTCTCGAGTAGAGGTGGAAGTTTGAGAAACGATCGCTAGTTTTCTTCATGTGTGGTTGTTTGCATTATTTTTTTATATGTGAGCTTTTGGTTTGAAGTGCCATTTATCTCTTTTAAAGGCACGGGGTATCAGAAATGATTGCTGGTTCCATGGGAGTTCTTTAGATGTTTTCAAAGTTTCCATCTTGTGATTGGTTGCTTGCATGCCTATTTTGTGTTGAGTTTTGGCTTAAATATTGTCCATCTACCAACTTGGATAAGGAGTGGGTTAGGAAATGTTTGCTAATGCTATAGCAGCTCTTCTTGTGCATGTTGGTTGCTAGATAGCATTTAGAAGTTCTTGGAGTTCACATTGTTGAGTTTGGTTGCTTACATGCTTGTTTGTGTGAGTTTTGGTTTAAACTTTGTCAATGCATCTAACACTTTGATTGGGATGAAGGTTTAAGAAACGGTTGCCAATGCTATAGAAGTACAACAAAGGGTAGGGCACCCAAGATTCTACTTGGATGCCCACACCACTCAGACCCCCACCCTCCAATGGGGATCGCATGATGTCATGGGATTCTCATCCGAAGATGAGGGGTGAGTGAGGTGGGTATCCAGGTGAGATCATGGGTGTCCCAAACATAAAAATACATGGTCAAAGAACTTAATCGGCGAGTCCAACGAGGGACATACATTTTGCCATTGGCACAATTTTGTGCTCACTTTCCATATGAAAAATACATGATAAATAAAAAAAAAAAACATAAATATATAATTTTCACAATAACTCCAACAAAGAAGAAAATTCAGTCCTAGACATGCACCCCTTGGGGGCTCAGTAAAAGGTAGTAGGATTTGTATGCAAGAAGGTTTGACAGTGTTTTAAGTGCTGGGTTGTTGCAGCTCAAGTGGGATTGGTAGTAGCTACAATGCACATAGGTTAGAATGATGGATTACGTGGTGTTTGAGGTGTCTAACGTGTTGCAACTCCAACAAAAATCAATGCGACGTTGGATACAAAACAGATTAAATGGACTGTGAGACTATCACCTTTTTAGTTGAACAAACATCCATCCACCACAATGGCTAAAACCTTTTCCACATATATGGCATGCCTCGAGCAATTTCCACTAAACCCCCATGATCCTTAGCGCATCTGATATGCCATGCTCTCTGCTGTTCCCTTCGACTGCAGCAAGAAGGTTGGCATCCTACAAAAAAATACAAAGCCGCCCAGGTTAATTTTGTGTTTATCTTGCAAAAATACCAATTTTAATTTCTAGAAAGAGATAATAACACTTAATTACATGAGAAGAAAAAAAGAAAGAAAAGAAAAAAGAGAAGATGCACGAAGAGAAGTAGCTCACTAGTGGAAAAGTTGAGATATCAGCCACCGGAAATAATAGGATGATAACAACAACGAATATAAAACAAATAAGGTACATTTCTCAATTTCCTGCTTAATCATCACTAAATCAAATGTTTCTTTTCTTATCTTCCTACGTGATCATTTTTGAAAATTAACACGATTAGAGACAGCATTCAGGTCTAAATTAGGCATTACAATTGACAAACAAGATATTATTAGCTAAAAAATAGGAAAATGTAATTATTGACGTAAAAAATGACGTGGAGAAATTTGTGGATGTTATTTTTGTATTTTACATGGTGTTGAGAATGTGGGTTCACTTGATAATTCATATTTAATATAAAGAGAAAAAATAACGTAATATTTGTTACGTGATAGTTTTCATTACATTTAAAAAAATCATCATATCACTTTAACTTAAAACACACTCATGATAAATAACTTTATATCGGTGATAAATTATTCTAAGGTATCTTTGCACCGGTCTAATCTCATTTGACATCAATGTAAAATTATTCTAAGGGTAGTTTTACCTGTTAAAAGTGATTTTGACTTATGAGTTTACGATTTAGGATTTAGGTTTATAAAACATGATTTCACATATGAGAAATGATTTTTTACTTGAAATAACCCTATGATAAAAAAATCTTAAGGTAGAAAAATCACCTTTCAAGTATAAAATCACTTATCATAAATGAAGAAATATTTGAAATTTAATCTTGTATCGATGAATCTTACGTTGCACTGTACCGACGCAAAGTAGTTCAGTACAATCTTACTTTACACTCGTGTAAAAATTATTTTGAAAGTACGAATTGATTTTGTATAGATATAAAATAAGATTGCACAGTGTAAAATGATTCTGAAAATAATTTAAATGATTTACAACTATACCAAAATAATTTATTATTAATTTCTACAACCATAAATTCCATCGTATATCAACATTTTTTTTACATGAAAATTAAGAAAAGTTACACGTCAATTTTTATATTTTACAACCCACATCTGTGTTATTAATATAATGCAGCAGGATCTCGAAAGACAAACTACGAAATAAAAATTAGGGATCGGGGAGGCGATGAGAAATGAAATGGATCTTGAATTGCGTTGCAAAACAAATGGGGCCAACAACTGGTGTTCGCCATTCCGAGCAAGTGGATGGATCCCACATGACGAAAGAACAAGATTAGAGTTTCATGGTTTTTGTTCTCGTTCAATAAATAATATGCAGAAAAAGGGTTCTTTAATTTCGAATTCATAGCTCGATTTAGCGTTCGTACGTATAGGGTAAAAGAACGAGGCCAAAACGGGGGGAGACAAAGCCACCAGGTGACGATTCAAACTTTGCTGTCCTCATCGATCTCTACGTGGAGACGGGGGTATAAGTACTCAGATTCACCATGTTACCTTTCTGACCACATCAGGTTGCAATTTAAATTTTAAAAGATAAATTTTGTAAATGATAAAATTGAGAGGGATTTCGATATTCGTAAGAGGTATAGATTAAAATACGGAATAAGTGGAGATATTTTCTCACAATAGGGAAGAGGATAATTAAGTTTATCCCACCCTCTTCAGGAACAAATTATCCCTGGATCCGACGATAAAATTTACCAAACAAAAAATACGTGACCATATCTCACCAAACAAATAATCCCTAACAGAAATACAAGCTCTGTGGCGATGGGCCCATAGCCTCTGTTTAAATAGTCTAACAATCACTGTAGGAAAAATGGTTTTTTTTTTTTTTTTGTTTGTTTTACTAAACATCTGAATAACCATGGTATTATCTAAATATTTAACAAAAATAAAAGTCTATTATTTAAATATTGTGACGTATCTTTTTGAAATGTCTAATCTTGACATTTTCATGTTTAGTCAAAATGTCAAATTAGATCTACAATGACATTTTTTCCAAGGTGGTGGAAAAGTGTATGTCACAGTAGACCTAATTTGATATGTATTTTGGTTAACATCGAGATGGTGCTGTGGTTATTTGGTCGTTTGAGAGACAAGCGTGGAGAAAGTTCATTTTTCTCCTAATGAATTTGAAAAATTAACATTTATTTGGTGGTTAATTATGCGAACGTGAGTTGTAAATATATATGGATATGGATATATTAAGATTTAAGATGAAATTAAATCATTGACTTCCTCAATGTTAATTTTTGAGTGGAGGTGTGCTGGGTGAGTTAAATAGATTTATATTAAATTAAATATTTAATTTATTACTTAACTTATTTTTATTTATGTCATATTAAGTAAAATTTAATTCGAAATAAAGTTATTATATTTTTTTATGAAATAATTTTAATTCACAAAAATATTTAAAATAATTAATTTACTTATTTTACTATTTATTTTACTTTTTTTTTTTATTATTCTTCTGCTTATTCCCCTCACCTGATATCTCATTCGTACTATTCTTTTTTTCCATGAATTTCTTTCTTTGTATAGAATAAATTAATTGGTTGTTTTACTTTGAGCAGTGTCTCTCGAGCACGGTTTTATCCAGGTAAGTGCTTTCATTTTTCTCATCTATTATTGATTGCTTGGTATCACCGATTAATCTAAGCGTCACATGAGTTTTCACCTCACCATTACAAATGGACGTTCTCTGATCACTGGTGCACGTGGCTTCCCATCTTCTTTGTACTTTTTACTGTTGTTCATTTCCTTGTTTGTTCTCTGTCCTCAATACTTGAGTACGGATGACTTTATGGTAACTTTCTTTCGATTGCAATAGAGTGCTTGCTTTGCACTCTGAAAATATAAAAAAAGAATTGAACCGTAATCTTTTGGTCGCAAAACCTTAGTTAACCACTTTTAACTAGACCAAAAAAGATGCTTTACATGAAGAAGACACGCAAATTACTCATCAGAAACCTTGGGCAGAATAATCTTATGTAAATTTAATATACAGGCACATAATTGTAACCTCTCCAATGAATAGGCATATTTCCGCCGACGAGGAATGGTTGGTTCCAGGCAAGAGGTGGATCCCTATTTAAACTTATAACCTCTGTCATCACGTGTGAAATCAGTTCTAGCTTTTTTTTAATGGGTGGGAAATGATATTTTACCGATTGAAGTGGAATATCATTTTTTTTTCACCCTATGATTCTGACGTGTTGTCTTTTCTAAGGGGTGGTTGTGGACCCTATAGAATTTGATTACTTTTTTGAAGTAAATGTAAGACACATGACATGATATTTATTGATATCTTTATTAATATATTGTAAAATATATTTTAATATATATATTTTAATATTTTATTTCAGATAATAAAGAATTTTAAATTAAAAATCAGGTCATTCCTACCCCAATTTAATTTTTTCAAATGAGATTTTGGATCATAAATTTAAAAAAGTCAATTCCATGTTAAAATTGAATTCCTTGACATGCTTGAACTTGCTAAACTTTACCGTTAATTATTTGAAAAGAGCAAATTTTCTTTTGACCAGCAAAAAGATTAGACTTCAACGAACTATAACTATAGAAAACAACATCTATTCGTTCTCCCCCGGGTGCAACCTTAAATTTTCCTCTTTTTCTTGACTAAGCATCTTGTTTACAATGAAAAGAGCCCACAACATATTTATGTTTAATCATAGTTACATTTAACCCTTCTCTTGCTGTCAAGTTGGCGTTACCATAGATATGATTAATCATAATTTATATATGACTTAGGTGACAAGCTCTGTCTCTAGAGACTTATCCCTAGCTATTGGGACATAATTAGTAACTTTCAAAAGCAATGGTTATACAATCTTTGTCAAAAAGTCACGAACCAAAAACAAAATCAAAATGCAACGATTAAAGCATGAAATATGCAAAGTAATTTGGTCAAAGGCTTTTTCAAACGTTAAAGAGTAAATAAATGTATGTTGTAGTATATTTTTGGTAACAAATTATATGAGAGAATGTGATTGCAATTGGTATATTTTGATTTTTTCTCTTGGTGAAAATTATTTTTCACAAGTGAAAAATTATTTTTTAAATAAAAATTTATTTTTCATAAATGTATTTTTTATTTTTAATTAATAAAAATTTATTTTAAATCGATATCGATTGAAAAATAAAACACACAAATATACTTTCACTTTAACCAGTAAAAAATTACTTTTAATTAATATATTTTAATTTTCAATCGATTTATTTAACTTTTTAACTTTCAATTTATATAATTTGATTTTTAATCGATTAATTTTAATTTTTAATTAATATATTTTAATTTTCATCTAATATATTTTACTTTCATTTTTAAATAAAGACATAAGTGGAGATAACAGGCATTTTCATACTGACGTCCTTTTCTAATTGCTGCTATGCAGAATATAGAGTTAAGGAAATTCCTTAGTTGTATAAGCTGCTTCCGCCGATCAACATCCACCAGGAGCTACAAGGATGTGGGGTCCTCCGTTCTTTGGCGACCGAAGAAAGATACAACAAATAAAGACATAGTTGTGTTCAAATATTCCATAAGGGTAATAGTTTAAACGCTGGAATTTTCTTTTTCATAAATATTTCTATTAAAGGGATAGAACTTGATAAAAGCGGACACATGGGTGATAAGAATATCCTCAACTATTATGGAGAAAATATGTTTCGTCGAAATCAGCAAAATCAAAATATAAAAAAATAGATAAGAAATAAAGTAAAAAGAAAAATAAATGCATCGTGAGATGAGGAATCAAATGAACTTTCAAAGAAGATTGAACACATGCTAATAGACACAACAAAGTGTCAAGGAGATGAATTTCAAAGATTATGTTAATGACATAGTCGAAATAATCAGCTTAAAGGTTAAATTCAACTATAAACGGATGTGAGAACTTCGACAGTGAGAAGTTTGGAGTTATACGTGATCTCAACAAAAAAAAGAATAAAATAAAATTAGAAAGAAAGAAAAAGAAAAAAAGAAAAAGGCCAGTCTGGATTTTTTTTTTTTTCATCTTGAGAGGAGGCGTGAGTTCTGTCTTGGATTTGGGCTTAGAAAAGCTCTCGGCTAGCGCGGCCCAATCCGAGTAATTGTAGAATTGGGTTGGAACGAGTGCCCTCTTGTACCAAAGTTAAGGGATGTGGGTCTGACTCCGTCCGACCTCTGTCCAAGCGGGTCAAGTTCCCTTACGCAAACAAGAATTCTGCTTTGAAGGAACACCCTGTGGTGGGGTATGTTACCGTATGCAAGGCTTTGCTTTGCTTGTCAGTCAGCACCAATGTAGGTGGGAGTGTAAGGGTCAAGTAAGAGGCTCGAGGATTGGAAACCTCTTTCCGGCCCGAATCAATTAATGATATGGGTGGTAAATTGTAACTGTTACTAAAATGACAACTTAGGCCTAGTTAAGCTTTTGCTGCCATAATATTGTTGAGTATGAATTTTTTGCATCTTGTAGTAAGAGGCATACTCCATATGGTGGTGGACTTCAATTTTGGTAAAATTACTAGCCTCATTTGATGCAGCGATGAAACGATATAACCACGAAAATTTTCTTCACTTTAAGAATACTCGCTTGAATGAAGTCTATCTTTTGAATTTTCAAAATTATAAAAATCCTTCCTTATTCGAGCATTTCGAACGTAAACTCACGCTTATGGTACAAAACATGTTCGTAATGGGATGTGGGTTTTACGGTAATTCTTAACCTTTATCACCGTAAAAAAGGCCTCTTTATGCGTTTCTGATGTGATGCTTCTCCCGTCAATACATTTCCTCTATTTAAAAGCACAACATACTCTTTGTAACTTGGTTTAGTCACTCTACTTCAAATAACGGTGGCAGCTCTACATCTTGGGCATTCTTGTGCCTACTAGTTTTCATCTCCTAGGAAGCCCCTTCTTCTTGTTAGAGGGATCTCCTCTCTTGGTATCATTTGTAAAGATTCATGCTTAAACTCCAACTTAGCCGAGAAAAATTCGTAAGGACTAATTGAGTAGTAGATCCAATAAACCATATATAAGGGGCTAAGCTTTGTCACCCGGTCTTTCTTCTAGATGACTCTATGAGAACATATTGAATGTTTTTTTACCATAAACTTAGGTTTGAACTTCTCCATTGAAGGTACCATTTTAATCTTATCGCATGTATTGTACATTTACAACAAAATATAATTTGGCGATAGTTCATATGTTCACCCTCATATATATACACCAACATAAGTCTAAAATTCCATTGATTCCTTCGAAAGTATCTCTCAGGATACAATTTAATTGGTGACAACTACTTATCGTGATAGAAGAGACTTAAGCACAAGCTTCATGCTTACACTACCGGGAGTTGGAATTCGTGGGATCACCAATCCCTCTAGTCTACTCATAAGGAATTATGGGTGATGAAAGAAAAAAGAGAGAATTAATAGCAACCCATCCAAAATTTAACGTAAGTGCTATTGCAATGAGGTCTATGACCATGCACAAGTCATGCGCATGGGATGAGTTTTACTTCTACGTAAAATAACCCTACTTATTACTTTTGTGTACAAGAAAAGAACCACATGTGATTTTTATTAGTGATCAAATTGTGTTGGTGATATTTGATTATAAATAAAAATATATCGATAATACTTATTTCTAAATTAGATTATAATGAGAACTTTCTAATTACATCGATATAATATAAAAATATCACTAATGATATTTTTATAAATACACATTACATTGCATATTGCATTTTCCATTTTCGTACCACAATCCATCCTATTCAAACATATCCCTACGAATGCAATTTACCAAATTTTTTATTGGAAAGAACTTGGGAAAGTCATAATTAATGCTTCCGAGACAATTTAATATGCGGATCGAGGTTTGTATAAATAAAGACTTGTGCTATTATAAGTTACCATTTTTCTGGATGGTGATAAGGTCACCTTTTTGTAATAAAAAGGACTGATTATGAAAGAGCTAAGTATGCTTTAAATCACATCACATCCTGAATAAATATACTTTACATCGAATTATGACTTAAGTTGGTGGAATAACACTGTTCTACCTGAAAAATTAAGGATTCTCAAAATTTCTCCGTTTAACTTAGGAGTTATCTAATCTTTGGATTTCTAAGAAGGACAGGGGTTTCTAAATGTAAAAGAACATGTAAATCTCACGCATCCTTTAAATAAGTGATATTTGAGTTAAAAGTAAATTTCATCAATATAATTTAATTTAAAATTTAAAAATTATAGGTGCAATTTGACTTATTATTAAATATTATTTTTTTCTTAACTTTTAGATTAAGGTGCGTTTGCACTTCTTTGAATCAGGTTTGAGATTTTTTACATCCATGCAAGATTGAACGTTAAGATTTGTTTGAAAGATGAAAGGTGGACGAGAATATTCTTAAGACGTGGATGATAGCAGATGCCCCATCTTGTAACAAGGGTATCGTATCAAGAAATAATTTAGCTTTAAACTTATTTAATTTGATACAATAAACATAGTTACGAAGTTGATGATATTTTACACCATTGGATTCCAATAATTAACTACGGTTTATGTCAGATAATGGAGTAAGCCCTAGAAGATCACGGGTTAGCATTTCCACCTGATCTATGTCGTCTCAATCCACTATACGCTAATTAGGTGATTAACCATCCGCTTTTCATTAAAAAAGCCCTTTTCTTAGAGCTGCACCAATTTACATTTTAAAATCGGAGAAAGAACTCCGAATGATAAAAAACTAATCTAATAATAATAATAATAATAATAATAATAATAATAATTCTTATAACTACCTGTTCCGAATTCGGATTTTAGAACCGACATAAACTGGATAAAGAACAGAAAATATACCCAATATCTGTCGCTTGCTCCATCTAAACGAAGTCCCATATTTGAGATCTTTGGCAGCCTAACTCACCAGACCAACTTATAACAATCAGACACATGCATAACAAGACGACACTCAACTCCCACCCATTCGCTATCTCTCATAATTTACGCAAACAGATTGAGAGTTCACCAAATCCCAAATATAAATTTATCCTATCAGAACCCACCAACCCACAACCTAATGATCGCTTCGAATCCAAGTTGGGTAAGGAAACCCCCCTCCCACCTTACTCAAACCAAATTAAGTTGCACCCGCTCCATCCACAACAACAACAACAACAACAACATCAATAGCAACACAACTCGTACCCCAATCGATCACACGCCCCTCCTTCCCTTCCACGTCTCAAATATTATTTACGTCACCGATCTCCACACCCTTCCCCCCCCCCCCCCCCCCCCCCAAGTGGACATGGAGGATCGCGTCACCGCCATCCTCCAGTGCACCAGATGGCAGGAGGAGGAACCCGTCGCCGCCTCCTCCTCATGCCGCTACGGCTACTCGTGCCTCACCGCGTACCCGGGCGACTACCCGCCCGCGGCCGACCTCGCTGCGTTCTCCGTCGCGACCCTCTCCTACACCCTTGCCCTCTGCTTCACGTTCGACTACCGTCACCCGCGGGTGATGCGACTCCTCTCCCCCTCCGGCCCCTTTCTTCTCCCGCTCATCCTCGTCGTCCTATCCAACGGCTACCGCATCAACACGCACTTCCCGCTCTCCCAGATGGGCCCCGTCCTCCTCCAATTGATCCACGTGTCGGCCTTGGCTTTCAACGGCCCCACAGACCCCCACGGTACCGTGCGGTACGCTGTACTGGAGGCCTCCAGTGCCTCGGGGGTACTGCACGCGGCCATGTACGTGGACGCCCTGGTGCTGCCGTACTACACCGGGCTGGACGTGCTCGCGAGGTCGACCCCGACCGGGGGGTGCGACACGTGCGTGTGCCGCGGGGACGCGCTGGCGGCCGGGGGGGAGGTGGTGAGGTACCGCGGGCTGTCGGGGACCGCAGCGTGCGTGGCGGGGACGATAGTCGCGAGGTTGGCGCGCGGGCTGCTCCCCGCGGCGTGCGGCGGGTTCGCGGGGGCCGTGGCGGCCGCGTTGGAGGGGGCGGGTTGGCTGATGGTGGCGCGCGATTGCGTGTACATGGTGGTGGGGTTTGGGGTGGTGGGGAGCGGGGAGAGGGTTGGGCATGGGGCTGTGGGGTTGCTCGTAGGGGTGCATGTTTGGAGGAGGGTGTATGAGTTGTTGGGTTGGATGGAGGTGAGGTACTGGAGGAGGGAGGTTAAAGAGGAGTGCCACGTGGCGGCGAGCCGCGTGTAATGGAGGCTGCGGTGTCGTACACGTGGATGCCTCGGATCGCGATCGTCCGGTGGGATTTTGAGACGATATGGTGGGAGATGGTTGGAAGGTCCGTTGGATCGTCCGTTCTCGATCTAACGGCTATGCACAGCACAGGTGATTTTTTTTATTTTATTGGTATCGTCCTACATATCGTGCAACGTAATTCTATTG
Source organism: Thalassia testudinum (assembly GCA_037157565.1). Taxonomy (NCBI): domain Eukaryota; kingdom Viridiplantae; phylum Streptophyta; class Magnoliopsida; order Alismatales; family Hydrocharitaceae; genus Thalassia; species Thalassia testudinum. Next base: position 23,820,163 of record JAZHRO010000013.1, read on the forward strand.
TAAATTTCTTCCGGGATCCCCCTCCCCCGAGAGAAAGAACGTTGGAGGTGTTTGAATATGTCCTACTTTTTAGAAAAGGAAGCGTGCAATATTCAAGTGTAGCGGAAGTTTCCTGCATTGACATTTATATCTTTATCAAAAGGTGATATTTTAAAATAAAATTTTGAACATTTAGACCACTTTAAATTAAGTATGTCATGTATCAATTAATCCTTACTTTAAAGGTAATCAAGTTTAAATGATTTTTAACATATAATTTAAGAATTATCAAAATTTCATCGACTTGACGAAGGAGTTATGAGTGTACATTTTTGATGAAATTAATTTGAGAATAATATCATTTCATAAAGTTATTTTTTAACATATCACTCGTAGGTCAAAAATAAATGTGGATGTAGAAATTTTTTTTCAAACACTTAAATGTAGGCTCCCTATCTTCTTCTTTATAATCGTAGATACGACGCTTTGAGTACGTATGGGATTTGCTGAATGGAGATATAAGTTGCATGCAAACATGGTCAATCGCGTGCAGGGAGCTGCATGATGTGTGGTTGTCATGCGGGTTAGTTAGGAAAGTTCAAATTGACATAGGAAGATGAGAAGATATAACGCTGTGAAATGAAGGTAGCATTCCCCATCTATTTTTATCCTCGTTAAATCAACGATCTCTTCCCATAGAGAAGAGATAGATAAAACGGTATGGAACATGAGCGAACATTTCTTTCTTCGTACGTCTTCTTTTTGAGGAAGAAGGACCGGTAATTGTGGCCATATTTCTCGCATTATATAAGAAGCTAAAAGCTTGAACACGTAATCCCATTGACGTCGCGGGTGGGCAACAAAGTTTCCATCTAATTAAACTAGTCGGATTTAAATTCTAATCTTTTATTAAACAAAATACTTACATTGCCTGATGAAAAGGTAAAAGGCCAATAGATCATGACAATATATAGGAACTTCTAAGTTGGTTGAGTTTTTTATTTTTTTTTAATATTTCTCGACGACCAAACCGTGTAATTTCTTTTATATATATATATATATATAAAAGAGAACAACATCCCTTCCTCAGAGTCAGAGGGGACTTTGATGAATTAAAATTGGCAATTACATCTGCATATAAAGATCAAACTGTGAAATGGAATTGTTCGAGGAACTCGGCCTCTCCCGATTCCTCCACTTCAAGTTGGGCGTGACTCAAAATTAATAATTAAGACGACCAAGTCAACAGGTTCAAACTGGTGTCTTGCTGTGATCTTGGGTGCACTCCTCCAAGTCTGTTGCTGGTTCTTCCACGGGTTTCACCTCTACGCTTTCGACTTCTTTGGTCTTTGCCCAGAGGAGAATATAGAGCCCCGTGATGACGAGAATTGACCCCAAAACGCTGTTACATAGCGAGAGACAAGAGTGAAACTTCGGCGTAGTTAAGCATGGAAATTAAGAAATGTACGTATAACAACTATAAATGGATGCATGCATCATAGAAGAAAATTTCCATCCAAACATTTATAAGCGTCGGTATCAGTCTTGACGTTAAACAAACATTGAAAGTATTCAAAGTAATGGCGATTTATCGTCGTTGAGCTAAACCTAAGCCTGGCATTACTTGCGCCTTTACGATGCACGTATAAATTTTGAATCAACGCAATCAAATTCAAGGATGATTTCAACGTCATCTATTTGATCTGAGACGTCGTAAATTTTATCATCTTATATTTGGCAGCGACACGACTGTTATGTTCGGATTAAGTGTTGCAGGGATAAAAGAGGTATCTGTTGGGATGGTAGGATAGATGGTGGGATAAAATGTTTGATTTATTAATGTTATGTAAGTGATTATTTTTTTAATATTTTAATATGGATGTGAATAGGATGATATGATATAATAAATATATTTTAATATATATCAGTATTGATGTGATATAATAGGATAGTTTGATGTTAATTAATAGAATAAGCTAAGCAGTATTCTTTAACTTTGAATTTAATTCCGTCGATATTCCTTTGCTATTCTTTGACAAGGGAACATCTCACTTATATTGCTTTCAAATTTTAGATTATGTTTGAGAGTGGAATAAAAGTTATTGTAAGATAAAATATTTTATGGATAAATTGATTAGCGATATCGATGTGATATTAATAAGTATTTATTTAATATTAATATATAGGTGTTAGTGAGTTCGTGTGGCATTATAAATATATTTTAATAGATATATTATATTAATATATATTTATATCATAATACATATTTATATTGATATAATATAATAAAATAATATATAGTAATATTGATTGAATTGATTTATACCTATATTCTCTTGTTTGGTTGAGGGCTAATGTTATCTTGAGATAAAATTGAAGTGGAATAAGTATACAAAGATATTTGATTAGTGAGTTTTTAATGATCAGTATGGTGATATGATGTTAGTAAGTGATATTTTAATATTATAATATGATGTACGTGGGTATATTGTATTGTAGTAGGTATATTTCAATGTATATTGAAATTGATGTAAGTATATGATGGTGTGAGTGGATATTGATGTTGATGTGATATAAAAAATGATACTGATATGATGTAAGTGAAAAATTATAAATTTTTTTTAAAATATCGTTAACCTATTCTTGTCTCACTTGTAAATCTTTATCTCATTGCTAATCTACTACACAACGCAAGTTAAGGTTGCATTTGGTAGATGAATAGTGATATATTAGGATAGAATATGAGTGCAACAAGTATAAGAAGATGTTTAGTTGATAGGATTATAATGATTAGTGGAATTATTAATTATTGTTATGTTACGATAGAGAGGAGAGAGAATTGTTGAATTTTGATAGGGTAGTTGTTTTTTTTTTTTAAATTTAAAAGATTAACAAAATTTTTTTATTTTTCTCTCTCGCATCCCCACCCCCACGATATTTCGCCCCTCACTCTCTCCCCTCGGAACCCACGACGCCCCTCCCCAATTCCATCTGAAACCCATACGTTAACTCCTACTACTCCACTGCTAACCAAACCAAACGCTGCCAAAAGGTCAAAGAATTAGGCCTACCAGTTTTAAAATGAGTATTGTAAGAAACATGCAGCTCGTCCGTACGGTTGATCATGGTGCATTTATATACTTTTACATTTTTATATTCTCGATCAGCCCGTGTGAAATTCGCAGTACGTGGACTGCCCCCAACCCCATCCAGTAATCGGCAATGCTGATATGTTCATCGGTGCTTTACCTATAATTTAAAGAAGAGAAAGGTGACGAGTGCGTGTACCTTCCCAAGAACAAAGGTTCCCTCATCACCGAGAAGTCGATGATCCCCGCAAACATCTGGACGAGAGGGGTGAAGACAGATGGGAACACCGGACCTCTTCTCGCAACGCACCAAGTCATTGCCACGAATCCGAGTGCTGAGCTCACTACACCCTGCAAACATTCGCGTCAACATCGTTAATTGCTACCATTTATGCCGTGAACAGTGCGCACTATATTAGTTGGCGTCTTAGTATTGCATTAAAAAAATGCTGTGTGGAATCTAATTTATGGAATGCTCCACTAGATTTGAAAATATTCTCAATAAATTTTGACATATTTCTTGCAATTGGTTGCGGCAAATGAATTTGGGGGCATACCTAGCTAAATATCTAGTGGCGACTCTCGTAACCATCCACAGTTACCATTGCCCTTTTGTGCAGGCCGTGGGACCTTCCTCTGACATGTCTGTTATAGGTATCTCTGTAAATATGTGAGGAAGAAGCTGATGGGAGTGTGCTGCATTAACACCACTAAAATCACTTCCATCTTTACTTGATGGCCTGATATTTAATATGGCATTAGAGTCAATCATAGGTGCTTAAGGTCGATGATGGTGGATAGTCCAGTATCACCAAGCCTTCAAACTTAGCTCCGGTCTCCACCCACCAACATTTGGAATATGTCATTGTTTACACTTTCTCCCACCAATCATGCACTTTGGAAAACTCAATTAGTCTCTTTCCGTTTCACTCATGACTGGTTTGCATACGTTGGTGGGAGCATTTCCACCCAATCTTGAGTTGCGAAGGGTTATCATCAACAAGCAACACTTGATTGCATAGATATCGTTAGCCATGTGATTAAGATAACAATAGTACGAATGCTTCTCTAACAATAAAAAATCACTGGTTTATACAAGACATTTACATGAAACAACCTCCAAGGATGATTTATCAAGACTTTTCACATCATGTGTGCAAATTGCTTCACACATCATTTTACGACCTTAAACAAGCTTGCAGAGCTTGGTCACTCGATTATCTCAATTTCTATCTTCTATTGAATTCCATGATTCGACAACTGATACCTCCCTACTTATTATGAAGACTACTGCTTATGTTGTTTATTTCTTAATATATGTTGATGACATATTGTAATTGATTCAAACCAAGATACTGTTTACGATCTTTTATCGAAGCTCCAATCAACATTCCCAGTTTGTAATCTAGACAACCCATCTAATTTTCTTGTTATTCAGATCACATATGACAACGATGGCGTATATATGCCTTAATAGCGCTATATGGTAGATCTTCTCGTTCTTTATCAGCTTGATGGAGTAAAGATTGTCAAAGCACCTATGGCGCCATCTAACTTCACTTTTTTTGGCAAAAGATGCTAGTGAGCCTTTATCTAATCCATCCATTGTCATCTATTGTCAGATCGTTGGCAACCTTTGGTATCATCAATTCATTGGATCGAATATTATGTTCTCAGTTAACAAGCTAAGCCAAATTAATGATGGCCAAACTAACTGATGCACATGTTGAAGCCTTAAAGCAAGTGCTACACTACCTTAAAGGTTCCATTAATGATTGCTTACACAAATCCAACAAAAAGTCGTCAAAGATTTTAGCTAATTCGGATGCAGATTAGGCCTCCTATAGGAAATCAAACAACCAATTTTACCATCTTCCTTGGAGACACACCCATCTCTTGGTGCTGCAAGAAGCAATCGACTATGGCTCGTTCCCCCACGGAGGATGGGTATAGGGCCATTGCAGATACGTCAGCGATTTATTGCTTGGATTCAATTACTCATGATTGAGCTTGGTCTTGAATTTCCTATTGCACCAACCATCTACCGTGACAGCGTTGTTGCACGCTACCTATTCAACTAGAAACCCTATATTTGATAATTGCACGAAGCATGTTGAGGTAGGTTATCATTTTGTGCGTGACATGGTAGCCTCCAACTCTCTTCAAGCTAGTGCTGTTCCTACACAACATCAACTAGATGACGGTCTAACCAAGCCTCTTTGTTGGTCCAAATTCCCAATAGTTTTGTAACAAACTTCAGCTTCTTTTGAAGCCCTAAGTTTACATTGGGGTATTAAAGTTAATTGGCTTAGAGATGGCAAGGGCTGTAATAGGTATTTCTTTATGTCTATTAAAAGAATGTTTGCCAAGCGTGCTAGATCCTCTTTGGTGGAAAAAATTGGATATGGGTCGAGAGTAGATACAATCTAGAAGTCCATTTCCCATTTTGAGAATCTTCTTGCTTCCCAATTGCCATTTGGTTTTGAACCCTTCATTCAACACATTTCGCATTTGATTTCGGTTGCTGACTCTGAGGGTTTTGTTAAGGCTCCTTCTGAGGCGGAAATTCTTGAGATTTTGTCCTAGATGCCTCCTAACAAGACTCTTGGGTCAGATGGGTTCAATGCTGAATTTTTCAAACATTGTTGGTACTTGATTAAAATCGATCTTAGGGAGGCAATTTGTTTCTTCTGAAATACTTTCACGGCCCCTTGCTTCTTTAATAACACTTTTATTGCTCTGATTTCTAAAAAAGTAGATGTCCTTGAGCTTGCCGATTGTAAGCCTATCAGATTATGTAATGTTGCCTAGAATATTGCCTTCGGTCTGATCTCTTGTGAATAGGTGAGGTTTATCAAGGGGAGATCTATCTTTGATCACATTACCACTACTTTTGAATTCACCCAACGCCTTGATAAGAAGGTCCATGACTCTAATGTTATTTTTCAGTTGGACCTTGAAAAGGCTTATGATAGAGTGGAGTGAGGAATTCTCTTCAAAATTCTCGAGGCCTATGGTTTCTCTTATCATTGTATTAATCTGATTAGGGCCTTTGTCTGCCATGAGGGATCTTCTATCCAGATTGATGGAAGCTCCTCCCCTTTCTTCAAGGCTTCTCGTGGTTTGCGGCAAGGGGATCCTATATCCCCGTTTCTTTTTGATATATTTTTGGAACCTTTCATAAGGAACCTCAAATATCTTGTAAATATGGGAAGAATTCAACCTTTCTTCATCAGGCGTAACATCTCTCCACTGATTGCCCTTCTTTATGCCAATGACATCATTATTTTCACAAATGGGAATTTCAATCCATCCGGAATCTGTCCAATTTCATTTCCCCTTTTGAGGAGGCTTTCGGTTAAAAGATTAGTCTCCATAAGAGCTTTTGCTTTGTTGGAAAAAATTTCCCTTGTGGACAACTTCCTCGCCTCCTCTCCATCATGGGATATTAAAATGGCTCCCTTCGGTTCACTTACTTGGGTTGTCCCATCTTATCTGGTAGGACAAAAATTTTCTACTTCTCTCATATCATTAAAAAGGTCCAATCCAAACTTGTGGGCTGGAAAGCAAATCTCCTTTCTGTTGCTGCTAGAATGCTCTTGATTAAACATGTCCTCACCTCTGTCCCTATACACATCATGGCTGTTCTTGACGTTCCCTCCGTTGTGATTAGGAAGATAAATTCTATCTTTGCTATTTTTTTCTAGGGGAAATCTTCGAATCAACCTCAACATCATTGGATATCTTGGAACACAATCACCTCTTCTCATGATTTAGGAGGCCTTGGCATCAGAAATTTGTCCTACTTCATTAAAGCCTTGAGAATGAAGAGGGTTTGGAACATCATCCATGGCAATTCCATTTTGTCTACCCTTGTTTGAGATCTTTGGAAAACTGGTGGCCTCTCTACCCTTCCTTCCAGATTTTATGCTCTTTACAATGCTTATATGGAAATGAAATCGTTCATTCATTGGGAAGTTCATGAAGGTAGAATGGATTTTTGGTTTGACATTTGGGTTGGGAACTCGATCCATAAGGATTTTATTCCGATAGGTATTCCTGTCCAAAGTGTCCCTGTGAAAGAGATCATCTCCACCTTTGAATCCAATCCTCTAAGAGGGTTCCTTCCCCATCACATCTTAGATTATATTGATAATACCTCCCTTGATGAGACAAAGGACAAACCTATTTGGTCTCCCCATCCCTCGGGTTCCTTTTCGATCTCCTCAGCATACCATCTCAACTCTGTTAGTGCTGCTGCTATTCCCATGTTCAAGCATTTTTGGCACCTTAAACTTCCTACTCGTAGTACCCTTTGTGTGTAGCGTATTTTGCACCAAAGGCTTTCCACTGATGACAATATCTATAAACTTGGTATTTTGATTGTCTCTAAATGTTCTTATTGTCCTCATAACCCTTCCACTGAGACTATCAAACATGTTTTCTGTTACAGTGAGTTAATCCTTAGAATCTGCAATTGGGTGTTTCAAAAAAGTTTTATCTCCCCTATTGACCCGGATATGTTTCTCTATTATGAGGACTGGTCCTTCCCATAGATGGGAAAACAAAATGAAAGCCATGATTTGTTTCATCTGGTATTATGTTTGGTGGGTTAGAAATAAATTTCGTCATGACAATTTTAATTGGAACGGTCTGGATGGTTTTCTTGAGCATGGATGGCGCAATCTTCAAATGACCTTCTGGATTAAGAACCAAAGGCCTGAGAAATTAGCTCTATCCTGGATCCACCCCAAAAATCGTTTCAAAATCAATGTGACTGCTCGGTCTGATAATTACAACTCCTTCTTGGGTTGGGTCATCAGGGATAAGGTTGGTAACTTTATTTTGGGTGCCTCTTCCAAAATATCCCTGGTTTCCTACGGAGTGGGTATTCTTAGAGCTCTACACCATGCTCTATCCCTATCTCTGGTTGACTATCCTTTGCAGGTTGAAATGGATTCTACTCTCCTTTATTACTGGTGGAATGGTAAGATTCAGGTAACTTGAAAGGCTTATAGGAACTTTCATTGCATTTTAAATAGAAAGAATCAAATACAATCCCTGTCTTATGTTTACTATACTATTAACATTTTGACTTCCAAGCTTGCAGAGACCGCAAATGGTGATTGGTGGATTTTCACAGAAATTTCTAACCTCCCTCATTGGCTAAGGGGTGTTCTCTAGCTAGACAGAATTCAATGCCCATATGTCTTATTCTGAACTTCTTTCTTTAGGGGGGTCATTCTACCAAGTCGAGTCATGGCTTATGTTTTTGTTGTATTGATAGGTTTTTGTTTGATCCCCTTGTCTCTATTTTGACTTGTGGGAGTGGGGGATGAGTACTCAGGCTCCTTTTCTTTCTCTCTCTCTCTCTCTCTCTCTCTATATATATATATATATATATATAGGGGCAGCTCTTGTAATTAGCCACAGCTACCTTTGCCCTTTTGTACAGGCCGTTAGGCCTTCCTCTGACATAGTTTGTTGCAGGTATCCCTATGGATATAAGAGGGAGAGGTTAAAAGTGGTGTGCTTTATTGCCATCAGCAGATGGTACGATACTTAGCAATTTTAACATATTAAATTCTAAGGACGTTAAACTTTGTCGGCCATTTTTCTATTTAGCTCCCGAACCACGCATGTGACACCATATCGCCAAAGCATCAAACTTTGACGCAATCAATGATTCATCCAGTAATGGATAACTTAGGTGTTTAGCAATGAGAAATGCTTCCGATTTTGTATATACTTATATGTCCTCACGGAAAGTGTTCTCATCTCTGTCTCCTTCCCAATTTGGCAAAGTTGTGAGAGACACGAGAAGAAGATGGGGATACCATAATTATAAGGGATATTTCTTCCGAGTTTGCTTCTATACGTGTCAAATAGCAAAGATAATTAAACTTCTCATTGTTTGCAAGGGTGACAATCTTGCAAAATATATATCTCATGGAATATTTGCAACTTTTGGCCAAATCTATTGGAAACCCCCCCCCCCCCATCCCTTAGGAGGGATAACGTAGAGGGATATCCCACTACCAAACACATCCTAATAGAGTGCAACATTCAACACAAGGCACGAAGTGTTAATTAGCATACTCACCGAATAGATGACCGTTATGATCTCTATCCTCCCCTTCATCGTCGAGAGTGGGAAGCTCTTCTGTGTGGCAAGGGTGAGCGCTGCCGCCTGGAAGAAGCCCAGAAGGAACATGAGGGCGTTGCTGGAGTAGTGAGAGGGGAACTCCTTTGATATCTTGGATTGGAGGAGGAACCATGCCGTCCAGCAAAGGCAGCACGCGATCAGCAGCAGTGACCCGATGATCCATTTCCCAGCTCTCCCGGCCCTGCCTTCCCCCGCGAGAGTGCTGCGGGCATTGCCTCCCACCTGCGCATGCTCCGCGTGCGTCAACGGTGCCCCTCTATAGCAGATGAGCACGACCACGCCGGCGACGCAGAGTGCCGAAGCAACCAACTTGGCCTTTCCAATGATGGTCCTGAAATTTACCTTCTCAACCCTGTGGAGCACATCCCAGATATGTGATGCTGCAGGTATTTGGAAGTAAGATATAGAACAGAAAACGAAAAAACAAAAAAGAGAAAAAAAACGCACGTGATTCAAGAAACAACGAGAATAAAACTTGATGGGAATGCTTAAATGTTAATAATTTTGAACTTGTGGCGAATGAGATTCCAACTAATTTGACTTTGATTAGAAGGTATAAAGCCAAGAGAATAACGTGATGCAGAAGACTCTGGATGGAATGTGAGGATGAATGAATTAGTGTGCCGTATTATTGGATAAGATTCTGATCTGCCTCCTGCGCACGCTATTTGGATTGTTTTGGGGTCCACCATAACGTTAAGAGAATGTTAGTCAAGATAGAAAGCTTGGTTAAGGTCACGAGGGGTGTGATGGAAAGTATGAAAAGGTTTCCTCTTACGAAAACAGGTGCTAGTGCCTAACCTCTCAACATCACTTGGAACTTTAATCTGGTTAATATATAGTAAATTCTTAAAAACGATGAGAATCATTCCAACTAAAGATGAAACACCCTTGTGAGGAATCCCTGCCAGCTCCAGTGGTTTGGTATAACGAAAACAAAAGGGGCACGCGCGTGCCACATGGGGTCCACCAACGTTTGGGTTGCACCAGAAGATCCTAGAGGCTAAGGCTACTAGCCAGAAGGTTTAGTTACTTCTTACTTGACCCGCATGTCGGGAATCGTGATTGGCTTGGGAAATCTAGGGGAACAAGACAAGGTCATTAAGAACATCGGGTTACTCTAATTCAACGCCATCACCTTAAATAAACTCAATTACCTGATTTTATTTTCTTTCATATATATATATATATATATATTTTTTTTTTTTTTCTCTTACTTAATATCGATCCCTGATGAAAAAAATACAAAATAAGAAGGTTAATGATAAAAATAGAATTTAAAATAGATTTATGTGATAAATAGTATAAGAAAAATGAAATAAAATAAAAATAAAAAGAGAGAGAAAGAGAGAGAGAGAGAGAGAGCACGTCGAAAAATAAAAGATGTTGAGAGTAAAAGGCGTTGAGAGTGTTAATGTATCAATCAAAAGTTAAAAAAAAAAAAAAGAATAGAATTGAGACTAACGTCTGTAGTGCTATCTCCACGGCTAATAATATATATAAAGATGGACATGGAATTTTTTTTTTTTTTTTTTTTTTGGCGTGTGTATTGAAAGTGATATATACACGAAGGGTGGTGATTCGTGCACACCAGAACATACAAAGAAGCGTGCATCCCCTCCTTGTCCAACAGATAGGACTCACTCCTGAGAGATGGTCTCACCCTGTTGGGTATGGGGAGTTGTACAACCCTGTGTACACGAAAAATTTGCCAAACCTGAAAGTTAAGGCGACGAGGAAGGTAAGCACCGGAAGCAAGTTGAGGAATGCGCACGCGTAAGTGGCTGATGTGTTCTGCATCCCAATGTAGAATAGGTACTGCGCCAGCGATCCCCTGCGTGCAAACCAAATAATCAGACGGTAGTTTCTATCATTATGATGGACAGACTTTCGAATTACCCACTCGGTAGGACATGACGTCGCTCCCACGTACGTAATGGGCTTAATTAATTGCTACTCTTTGGTTTTAATGGAATGCGTTTCAACCAAGTGTGTCAATCATTTGACATCAAGATCACGTTGCAATTGGATAAATTAATTATGTGGCAATCGAACCGCAGGGAATTCGGGGATCGTGAGTTTAGGATCGAGGTGCCAAGAAGAAGTTACCCTATCAATGCGTTGATGAGTATGTATACGAAGACCCTCCGAGTCAGCTTCCTTTGGCTCTTCCTGCACCACAATTTTCATCGAAATCAATTTCGTTCGACACATCAATGATTGAACAGTTTGCCCATTCGTACGAAAAATATCGTTACAGTACTGATATCTTCACTTGCGGAGATGGTTATTTGTACGTATGCTTACCTTTCCTTGAAGAAGGCTATGGGCCCTAGAAAGGATGCTGCGACGAGCTGCCGCACGGCGACGAGCACCATGCCGTCGAGCCCGTTCTGGAGGGCCTTCTCGACGAGGCCGTTCCCGATCCCGAAGGCCAGCGAGACCATCACCATCACGAACGCGGGCGCCCAACCCCGCTCCATCGACATCCCTGCCGTCCAGTTCGGTGGTCACTGCCGCTGTGGTGGTTCCATCCCCTTAGGTATATATATATATATATACACATACATACATATACAGATATCTCCACACATGTGCTCGCACCAACAAGTGGTGCTTAAATAAATTAAGGGTCTTCGATTATTATCGTCATTCGTTGCGTGCAAACTCACAATATTTATGAATAACACGTGGATTTCATTAGCGAAATGTCGGTGTTTGATTTCTTTTGATCACATTCTGTTCCTAGGGACAAATTCCGGTGACCTAATTCGCACCCTTTTGGGTGGGGACGTTTAACATGTATCTCACTGTATATTATTGATCAAAGTGCTCACCTCAAAAGGAAATAGATGGTGACGATTTAATTCATCTTTAGATAAGAATCGGAAGATTGTGGTTGATTAGGGATGTGAGCCTCTACCTTCCTCTTCCTCCCTTCTCTTGACTGTTTCATTGCTTATGGTGATAGCTATGTTTGCGAGCTACTTCTCTCCCCCCTATTTGTCTCCTCCCACTTGCACAAACCCGACACCACTAGCTCTCGCTCCCATAAGCACCCCCTTACCTCCACCTCCTCCATTTCCTTACACCTGCACCCCCACCTCCACCTTCTCTAGCTCCTCCTACCTTCACATCCTCCACCTCCTCAATCTCCTCTTCCCACCTGCACCCCCTTCCTCTTTCCATCCACTTGTGCTCCCACCTCTATGTCCTCTAGCTCCTCTCAGCCACTAAGGTATTGTTTGTTTGGTGGTATTGTAACTACGATCTTTCATTTGGGTGAGTTTATCTCGGGATAGGATGATACTTGGTTAAAGCTTACAATCTCGATATTATCTAAATCCAGGAGGGTGGGGGTGGGATAGTCTAATCTCGTGCACAATCCCTCCCTCGCCTCACTGCTGCTACTGTTGACGTGTGTTCTGATGGAGAATCCACTGTTGGATTCCCATAAATCACGGGTGGAGTCTTCAAAATACACGTGGAGTTTTCAAATGCACATGTAAAGTTTTCGAATCCATCGGTGGACTTTGATAATACACTAATGTATCCTGAGAATGCATCGGTGTATTCCAAGACTTCACTGATGGATTCTCATAATCCACAGGTAGAGTCTTCGAATGCATATGTGAATTTTGAAAAATACACCGGTGGATTCTGAGAAGTACACTGAATACACTGGTAAAGTCTCAACACCCAATTATGTCAAATACGAAATTACTCGTTTTAATTGTAGGATTACTAACTATTAAAAATAAACACCAAAACCATATAATCTTGGGATTGAGGCACAATCCCACGTCCTTTTTTTTTAATCCCCTTAATTCAATTCCTTTAAACAAATGATGCCTAATGTAGGTGTGGTCGTGGAGGAAGATGCTGTCAATGTCAAACGAAAGTCACGAAGGAAGACACCTCCATGTTGCTACTACTATTATTGTTGATGTTGGTGCTGCTACTTTGGTGGTAGTGGTGGTCATAGTGTTAGAGAGGATGGTGAAGGAGGAGAGAGAGGAGGAGGGAATGGATGTTAATTTAAGTAATAAATTTGTAAACTTACTGTACTTTTTAATGATATTAATAATAAGATTTTTAATTTAATATTAGAAACTAATTTCAATGATTTTGAGTGATATGCATATAAAAATCTCTTTTCTTCCGTTTTTTTGGTGGGCGAGAGCAGCATATAATTCGCATAACCTCCCCGAAGGCAACCACACCACCACCGCCGCATCCGATGCTCGATCTGACTCGTATGGACAAGATCGGTGTGGTTGCGTTTGGAGCCATGGTCTGGGTGGACATATTGCTTGGACTTCGGAGACTAAGCTAGGGAGGGTAAAAGTGGTATTCCGGAATTTTCTAGAATAAATCCCAGCGATCTAACGTGACGGAAATTAACGATTCTTGAGATGCGGCATGTTCAGGTAGCGAAAAAGGACCTTCTTTGTTGTGCTGTGGATGGAGAGAGAAATCGGAGACGGCGACGACGTCGGTGGATCAAGACTTACATCGATAGGGGTCCTGATAGGCTTTGGTTTATTGATTTCTTTAAAGAGTAAATTTTTATTAAAAGGGAATTACATGATACATGAGGATATACTCTAAAGAGGAAGAGAAAGGTGGAGAAATATAATGTCCTCTAACAAGGGGAGGGTATATCCCGTAGAAACGAAGGAAAGTCAAAAACAAATACAAGAAAAAAAGGAAAAAGAAAAAGAAAGTGTCTCATGAATCGGGAACCGGTCAACCTCCTGAAGGAGAGCGACTCCACGCTTGTAGAATGACAAAGTGCAAACGAGAAAAATCTCGAAGATTGCGTTAACGAGAAATCGAATAAATCAACCCCTTACTCACGTCAGGAATCTCGGCTGAGAAACCCAGAGTCACAAGTGGTCCCTGTTCAAAACAAAACTACACTAAAAAAAAGAAAGAGAAGACCTAAACCACCATAATCGATCAAAATCTTGCACATGCTACGACACTCTACAAACGATCGCAGCTCGAACACTCACACCGGAACACAACCCAAGATGACTGCCCCTTTGTAGCACCCAACAGTCACCAACCCTTGACTGCAACACCGCCCACGACCAAGACCCAACACGGCCCGCTACCGTTGCAACCCACAACATCCATAGCCAATCTTGCCGACCAAGGTCGCAGGACACAACCACGTTCGAGGTTGCCACTCACGATGACCAAGAAGTGCAGCACATGACCATGATCAAAGGAGCTCATTGCGTTGCATATATCAGACCGCCGCTCATGTCGTCTGCTGCTCACGCCGTAGCACATGCTAGACCACCACTCACTCTGCTGCACATGTCAGAGCTATCGTTCACGCCGACCAGAGAATGCACATGCCATCCGAAGCTCCTACCTTAGCCGGGACCACAATCGGACGCTATGCACCACAATCATCTATGCATGTCGAGGAAAAGACTCGATCTACGATGATGGAGAGGTCCGGAGGGAGGGGGGAAGATACGGCAAAAGTGGGGGGCCTCGATCACCCCAAGGTAAGGTTCGAAATGCCGATTTTAATGTCGTGTCGACGAAATTTTAAGTATACATTTTGTGGGCATGCCGATAGTATGCTGTGGAAATATCCATTTTTCGATGGCCATGCCAATGGGCATGTCGAGGGCACGCCGAGGGCATGTCGACAACATGTTGGCAAAAAATCACATAATACTCAGAATGATGTTAAAATATTATTTTTTTTTTGTGTTGTAAAATCACATGTGTGTGACCTCCTCCTTTCATTCCCAGCCGTAGATTTCAGACCTCCCGCCCGTCCGTCTAATTTCAAATTTCCTCCCTTGGTTCCTAGCCAAATTACAGATTTTAGACCTCTCGCCGCCCAATTTCGAATTTCAGAATTGCCACCAACTTACCACCTGCAGTAGCAACTGGCATGCCACCGATATCGTTAACAACCGTCGGCATGCTGATGATTTCGACGGCATACTAACGGTACATCTGTAAATCGACACTTTTATTGTGTTGGCATCGGTCCTTCGCTGAAATGCCCTTACCGTTGACATGACGACATCATACTATTGGCATTTAAATCACTGACCTAAGGGAGCCAATCGAGGCCTAACCATAGCATGTGGGGCTTGAGTAGGTGTGGAGGGGAAAACGGGTGGACCTTCTAATTTCTGCTTTGGTTTATTGATGTTCGCTGGAAGATGTTGTTTCAGTCTTTGAGTATTTTAGGTAATTGAATTGGCCACCACCGACTGCCATGCTACTATCAACATCTTAAGATTATCAAAATCGTCCCTCCCTCGAAGAAAATGTGTAATCGTCTTACGTTCATTTATTTATAATCAGCTTACTTGGTACTGATATCCTTCGGGATTAGTTTATGGGGGAGGGAATTGTAAATCGGAGCTTGCAATTTGATAACATGTGATATTAATTTTTTGTTGATGTTATGTTTATTAAAGGAGGGGGTAGAGTTATTATTTAATTTGACAAGCTGTCAAAGAGGAAAAGAGGAAGAGATAAATTATCCCTTCTTCGTAATCAGATTTGGACAAACTTAAAGTTATAGCAGGCTTACATATCCTCCATCGTAAATGGGTGTTAGCGTTTTTTTGTTAAATCGGAGGGAGAACCCCCAAATGTAAACGAGACCTCATCTAAAGAGAGTCAGGTCCAGCAGTCTAATTGATTGGGCTCTTGACGTAGGCATGATTATTAACCCCATGTGCTGGATCCGGTGGCTGCCGAGGGTCGCGTCCAGCCTCTTCGATCCGGAGGGTGGTGGTGGTGGTGGTGGTGGGTAGCCTGTGACAGACCCCTGAACTATAAAAAAGAAGGAAAAAAAAAAAGGGTTCACTTGATTGCAGTAAACTTCATCGTTAAAACCGAGAGCAAATCGAGAATATTATCCAAATCAATTCTAGCCATCGAGAGAGCTGAAATGGGCTCAACAGAAAGTAAATCGACTGAGCTTCTTCAGGTGACTATGATCCTATATATAAAAGTGGCGCTACTTGAAGTTTGAGACGAGTGTCGGCCCCTTTAAAAGTTCGTAGGAATCACGCCGAGATCCGGCCCAAGGTATACTAGAGGCGTTCGAGTGAATTATTTGTTCAGATGTGTTAGTTACTAGTAGTAAAAAGAGATTAGCATAGGCCGCTAACGGTATGCGAGAGAAGAAATTCTTCCAGAGGCCAAGATCAACTCAAAATTTCTTGGACGATGAGTTGAATTGGCTTATCCCGACAACGGGAAAACATTATCCACACCCTGCTGATATTATAGTTACACAAAACTTTACAAGTCGCTGCCCCGACGTAACACGTTTGCGCGTCCGAGGACAGAAGTGTTACTTGATCACAGCTGTAGGAAGGCGTTGTAAATTTCACGTGCATATCAAATTATTTTACCATTATCTCTGAAATTGCATTGCCAAAATGCAATGTAAAATTATCGATCATGTCACGTGTCTTCCTCGCACGTGCACTCCCTTCGCCTATGTGAGAGCTATTAGTGAAAAATATTGCTATATTTAAATATCTCCAGTAATATTTACCTCTTACCATACATGTAGTTAGATTTATTATCTACTAAAAAATTAAAAAATTATCAATAATTTTCACGAATTATTAAAAACACTTGTGATATATTTAAAGAAGTGAACGAATAGTAAAGTTAACAGTGAAAATTATTTTGTGACTCCTAATGCCTCCGCTCACATATGCATGTCTGTGTACGTTTACGGGTGAAAAATAATTTTTTACTTAAGATAGCATTCAATTTCATATACCAAGCATGTGGTATTTAAGTGTTTTCTTAGAAATAAATTTTTTCATTAACGGAAACGAAGAGATTACACGGATAGAAAATCTCAAAAGGTGAACAGAGAAGAACAATCAAAATCCTCTTGAAAGATAAAAGGAAATGCCCAATCCTAAATAACGGGGGGACAATAGGCCCTACCCTAAGGACCAAGAAAACTCAAAACCCGAGGAGATAAAGATAGAAGAAAATAAAATAAAATAAAATATATAGAGAAGATACCTTCATAGTCAATTTGTATCAAATTACAGAGATGACTCCATGCGGTACGACAACGATGGCGCCACTGAAAAGGAGTCTTTAATTATTAGCTCCTTGGCTAGCGAGAGCTTGGAAACTTTGGAACTAAAGGAGAGTCGACAACATATTGGTTGTGAGAAATCAAAATTCCTCTCGTGATTCCAACAAGGAAAGATTGTGGAACCCAAGGTGAAATATCTCGTCGCAAATGATTACAAACCCAAAAGGGAACCTCAATTTCAGATGAGCTCAAAATCCAAGGTGAAACCCCAACATCAAAGGAGGAGCACCAACATTAAAGGTGGGAGGAGAAGAAGGACAAGGCGGCTAAATTGCAAGGTGGAAGACGAAAAAAATGAAAGTGACGAAGCGTAGACAAAATTTAGAGGGCGAACCCAAATATGAAGATGTAGGGGAAAATGACAATGGTGGAGAGGGGTAGAGGCCGATCGAAAGCTCCCGAGAGCAGTTGCTGCACTAAGGTTACGAGGGCGAGAAAGGGGACGGCTGCTACGGGGAGATGAAAGGTTCTTATGGCGCCAGTATGTAACTAATTTTAGTAACGAATCGGTTTACACATTTCTATCTAATACATTCACGTTTGTTCTCCCTTCCTGTTCACCGGCGGTCTATAATTCCCATGGCAACTTTGTTCTCATTTCTTTTTACATTTTTTCCCTTCCATCCGAATGGCTTACGGTCGAAATAAAAAACTTAAGGTCTCAAAATCAACAACAGTGTACTGGAAATATGCGTGAATCTTAAACACCACCTAATTTTTTCTAACGTAACCTAAATGAATAATATGTATAAGTTTCAAGCCCCAACATATCTACGTAACAAGCCTTCACTCCGTCGGAAATCTGTTTGCTCCAATATGCCTCAGTCACACATGAGAAATATGAACTATACCTCAAAAACAGAGAGGTCCCACAAGGATCCTTACCCCGCACGAAGTGTGATTCCCCTTCAGTTTCTCGTCTCTGCTCATGATCAAGCATGGAATCCATGGAGTTAAATAGCAATGAATTTGTTGCGTTGATGTCACACTGACGATTCCAGAGGTCGAACAAGAAATAATGGAAGGATCAAAAAAAAAAAAAAAAAAAAAAAAAGGTAAAACAGGTTACCTATATCCAACCTCGAAAAGTTTGAGATTGTTCTCCTGCCATTGGCCCCCCAGATCGGCACCTCGTAAGGATGTACGGATGCCTTTGCAGCAGAGTCACTCCAATGTCCCACAGGAACAGTCGAAGAACAGCAAGACACGAATCAAAATTTCGATCTCCTCTCTCCCTCTTATGGGTTTAGGCCATGCGATCTGCTAATTGGTGAATCCGGTTGGAGGGCATCCGTTGGCCATCACGTCCGCAGCACCTCCACAGATCTCGGAGTTTCGCAACGGGATAAATGAATGCGACTAAGTCACGCTATATACCCACGTTCCCAAAAGGCACGCGCGCAACGTTTACTTATTTATTTATTCTTTTTAATTACTGTTCCAGCGGCCAACCCTTTCGAAATACTAATTCGTCAATCCATATTTGCTGATTAGTAGAAGAGATACCACAGATCTTCACTTTAGTCCCTATATATATTGTACGATTTTACGTTGAGACTTCTAGTCTTTTGGTCAAGTCAAGTATGCATGGTTCGTGTTCCCCTCTCTCTTGCCGTCTCAAATGGCAGGCGTATGAAGCAATTATATGTTTAAAGACGCAATTTGGCATGGCTATGTGGAGGAAGAAGTCTACGTGATCCAAGCAACTTTGTCCCTAATTTCCCTTATTATGTGTACACGTAAACCGCACGAGTCCTTTGCCCTAAGGAAGCACCGTGAGCGTGTTCGAAGTAATTCGATTTTTGTCTTATAGCTCACGGTTCTAAGTCCCTTGGACAAAGACGTCCCTTTTCATTTGCCACGGCGCCGGAGCATACACACACGCGCGTACACACACTCTCTCTCTCATCATATATAAAAGTCCAGTGGTAGTTAAATTTTTCACAGATAAAAATTATTTTTTATAGATAAAAAATTATGTTCAAAGTGAAAATTATTACCATCAATAGAAAGATAATACACATCGATGTATTTTAATTTTTAATTAGTGTATTTTAATTTTTAACTGATTTATTTTTATTTTCAATCAGTTAAAAATTATTTCGATCGTTGTGTTTTAATTGAAAATAATTTCCAACCGATATATTTTGATTTTTAACTGATTAAAAATAATTTTCAATCAGTAAATTTTAATTTTTAACAATTTGAAAACTATTTTCGATTAGTGTGTTTTGGTTGTAAATCATTTCCAACCGGTTGAAAATCATTTTCAACCAATGAATTTTAGTTTACTTAATTTTCAACTAGTTGATTTTGACCCCACATTGCAAAATACGTTATAACGCGTGTTTTCGCATCCATGTCCTATGTATATCGTTGTTTTAAGTTCTAAAAAGTCAGCTATGGAGGATATGGTTATCACTTTTAGTGTTGCAATTTCAATTCGAGGTTTGGGCTTCCCCAATGTTGTTACCTTAGCATTGAATTGCAGAAGGCATCTTAAGGCTTGTTTTTGTCTCTACAAAGGTATATCATGGATTTGCTGGTGAAATATAAATTGAAAGGAGCCATATATACCTATTAAGAGTTCCATGTCTATAGATGTCTTATTTCGAAATGACTCATTCACCATGATTCTCCTGTTGATTTTTGTTAGCAAGTGATAGATGTCTTATTTGTTTAGAAGTGATTGTGACTTTTCTGAGTGCTAATAGATTATACCGTGTGACAATACTTATATTACTTTTTATGTTGTATTTTTGAGAGTATTTTAAATGTGTCAGTACATTTTATTGATAGATCTTACTCAAATGGAGGGAGTGCCCATGTGACATGACCCGAATGGCTATAATACATTTTATATTTTAAAGAACATTTTTGTACTATTGTCTTAAATATATTGAGCATATTGGTTTCATGCAAATATGCTTCTTTATTAGTATGCTGCACATGGCTTTATTTATGTAATTTTTACATCTGTGAGTTCTTACATACTTACTATACTGATGGTATCGTCATCGTTCACTGTATCTAACCTAATTTGATTAAGCTTTAATGTTATATTTACCTAATTAATACATTAAAATGGTATAACTCAATCAGAGCTAAAAAGAGAGGAATTAATCGAAAAATGGGTTAATTCTACAATTTTCATGAACAATTATGAATGCATAATAGTTGGAGGATAAACTTATGGTTAATTAAATGTTAATTGATCTTAAATGTCCTAAAGGTGGGTTGATACCGAGTAATTTAGGATTTTCATTTAAATTTAATGTTAATCCTTAATTAAATTGGTTAATTTCAACCTTACTTCAATTAAAATAGTTCTGATTGAAATAAATGTAATATAAAATTTTTAAAAATCAACTAAAAATATTTTATAAGGTTTGGCATAGTCGATTTGACAATTGGAACTCCTTTTGACGTAAAACAGAATTGTCGACAGATATTTGGTACATTTTGGGTCAAATTGTAAATTAACCATGTAAACAACACCAATAAAAATTAAAGTCACCATTATATTCTTTATGTCCAAATTAGGTTAGCATAAAAATTTGGACTCATTTAGATTTCATCTTTATCAAGTTTGCAATTTGATCCTTAATTCTTAATTTCCTTACAAACTCTCCCTTAACTTTTGAATTTATTACAAACATGTCCCCTCCAGCACCGCCTCCACCTTCCACCTCTGCAACCTTTGGTTGCCAACTTCGACGAGGTTGTTTGCGCACCTGCTACCCCTCTCTTCACCCGTTAAGGAGCTACAAATCTCCTCGCGCACCTGTCCCCTCGCTGACGTCTTCTTTCTCATGGCCGGCCACCAAGCCAGCCATGTCTTCGTCTCCTTCGTCCCCTCTCAGGTAGATTTTCTACTTCCCCTATCTCTCTAGATTTGTTTAGGCTTCTTAACTCCAAGATTCGACCACCACATCTCCCACTCTGTCATCTTCACATGCTTCGGCCGGTCTTCGGCATACCTCCAGTGAGGAGCTCCTCCTCTCATCCATCCATCGTTCCACTCGCCAACTAGCCACGAAGCATCGCCTTAACGCGAGCGACAAAACCCCTCAACCAATTTGGGGTTCAACACCTCAAAACGGCCATCGGACGCGAACGCTACCCACCATCCTCGCTGTGTTCGCTAGCCATCCTCCTACCTCCTCACTCCCAATCGAGGTTGCCATCACCTTCACCAATGCGCTATGAAGCTTCTCAACCACTTCGTTGAAGCCTAGCCCCTCTCCCACGCACGGACGACATCTGCCACCGCCATCCTCTTCCTTGTTCCTGACCACTGCTCTCCGGCATCCTGTAAGTTTCAAGCTTCGCACAATGCTTCACAGAAGCACGAGAGATCTCTTGCAACCCCCAGCAGGTCTTGCTGTGTCCCGAGCAGTTCCCACACCCTCGCTGGACTCCTAGCTTGCAACCTTCATTGACGAAGAAGAGGAGCTTCTGCTCCTTAATGCTCATAAGGACCTCTCTGCAGAAGAAGAAGAAGGGCAAGGGCCAATTCGCAAAGTGCTGGGACCTACTTTCAAGGTACCAGGGACCAACTTAAAAAAAGGGGTTCTTCCAGGGACCCAATTGCAAATTCATAACGACTAAAAATCAAGACAATCATTATTTTTAATTTCCAGAGACTAATGTGCAGTATCTTTTGAATAATATCTTATTTGTCTTGATTATTGAATATTTAGAGTTTTCATTATATTCCTTCGTCCGTCTGGCATTATTGAATTATTAGTGTTATATCATAATAACTTTATTTTACTTAATCAAACATTAAATAATTAGAGTAATCTGCAATTATTGAAGTTAAAGTGCGAAATCAATTTCTTGATGAATTATTTACATATTTAATTACATATTGGTAGATTACAGAATTTGCATGGTTGTTATTTGAAATTCTATGGTCCCAGTGCTTATTCTCTTAACTTTATTAAACTAGAATGCCCACAATTGAAAGTTAAACTTTCTACATCTAGTTTATGAGTTTAATTTTGTAACATTTAAATAGTGATATTTGCGCACTTTTAATTGCTCGTAGAGATGGCTTCGAGATTCTTTTATTTCGAGTTATAAATTTTAAATGTAAACATATTTCTATTGTCTAGATTATAATGCAAAATGATTTATAAATTTGAAGCAGAAGTCCCTATCAAAATAGAAACTTATAGGACGCGAGTAGGGAAATTCGTGCTACAATGCATTTTATAATGCATGACCTGCACTCATATTCTAGTTAAAAAAAGAAAAGAAAAATACATTAGTTAAAAATCAAAATACATTGATTAAAAATCAAAATACATCTGTTGAAAATCAAAATCAAACTATTGAAAATCAAATAGTTCGATTGGAAATCAAAACACACCTGTTAAAAATAAAAATATACTAATTGAAAAATAAAAATACATTAGTATAATTTAACTTTCAATAGATATTGATTGAAAATAATTTTTCATCAATTAAAAATAAAAATACACTTGATAAAAATAAAAAATACAAAGATAAAAAATAATTTTCACCAGTAAAATATCAAAATACACCAATTAAATTCATATTTTTTTCACTCTAAATATTACACCACACATTACACCGGCAACCTGTGGCACTGATTTTTCAATGTAATATTTATCTTGCAGTTATCTAAAAGCTTGTCCTTTTACAATATGCGGTGACCCGTGGGTTACGCAAAGTGCATGTCGGTGACGGTCAGAAGAACTCAGAAGGAGACCTAAAAAGAAACTTAAACATTATCACGTGATAGAATGTACATTATGTAAAAATTATCACCACTTCAAATACGTCGATGTAAATTTACAATGTATTATTGTAAAATAAGAAATTATTGATTTATTTTAGGTTAAAATTAAATCATATCATTGTAAAATTAAAAATTACTAATGTATTTAGTTCATAGTTAAATTTTATAGATGTAAAATAAAAAATTATCAAGTCATTTTAATTTTATCTACACTAATTATATATTTTAATTTTACACCTATACATTTTTAATAATAATATTTTAAAGGGCAATTGACTCGATGAAGTAACATTGCTTACGATACTTTCCACGTTATTTTTTAAATCTCCATCACTTCTCTGGAAAAATGAAATATTTCAGTATAGATATGAGCAATCTCTTTGACACAGTGGTTATTTCCTCTTACTCAATAGCTGTTGCCACTATATTAGATGTAGATTGTGAAGCATGAACTACTCAAGTTGTCATATTTCCCTCTAGCTCAAATGAATCAGCAGCTTTAGTAATCCTTGAAGGTATTAAATTCATTTTGAAATTGGCTCACACTGGTGGCTATATCTTTAGTGACACCTTACCTGCAATAAGCCAAATCAATAGCTCTAAGTAATCTCTTTGTAGATCATTCTATGTTGTGCTTCGTTGTTAATCGTTACTTGGTGAAAACCTATCGTTTAAACAATTCCATGTACGTAGGCATGGGATTCATTGAACTCATGTCTTAGCAAAATTCTACATCAAAAATGACTTTGTGAGTTCCTGGGATGGTACTTCTATTTTTTTGTTCCTCCTAAAGTTGCTTAAAAAAAGAAAAGCAAAGATATGGGCAAGTTGGTGTTGTTGGTGTAGATCTCTACGGGAGGGGGTGAGATTTGCGTGATAAAATAAAAATGCTGAAATAAAATATCACAATTTCACAAAAAGAACAATCACAGAATTGCACAAGAAAATTTTAGGTGGAAATCCAAATCGGGTGAAAATCACTATCTAACCCTCTCGAGTTAGGATTTTCCGATCGACCGAGTCGATCAAAATCTACTAATGAACCACTTTAATGAGGGCAGTTCAACCTCTATTACAACCACGCTACAAGTACGAGGATAGCATTCCTCATATCCTTTCTCTTCACGAGAAGGATTTTGTTTTTCGATGGAGACGGGAATTCGCAATGCGAATACCCAACCAATAAACAAAGTAAAATACAAATCAAACCTATAGAGTCACAAAGAATAAAACCTAGCTACTATAGGTAAATATCACTTCCCTTTGCTAAAAGTGCGTTGACTTGATGCAGGTGCGTGAACCACGCAAAGGCACGACAATGCTCTCGAAACCAATGGCAGGAGAGTGTGTGCACAGCGAATGTGGAGCTCTCAAAGTGTGTGAGATGAACTCGGATAGCAACAATACTTCTAGATGATCTTCTTCTTCTCTAGAGCACAATGTATGTGAAAATTGTATTGCTTGGGTGTGTCTTTGCAAGGCAAGGGTATTAGTCTATTTATAGAGAGCCTAGGAAAGCTTTGGAAAGCCTTGGAAGGCTTCTATAGCCATTGGGAATTATCCTAAGGCAGAATAGGTCAAAATCAGAATCACTAATGATTCTGATAGGGTCATTAGACATCTGGGAAAAAGATCAGACAACTGGAAGTCACTCTTAAGACGTCTGGGAACTAAGTCAGACATCTAATTCTAGACGAGTTTCCCTACTGACTTGGTTCAGACCTAAACAGGGTTCTACTGTAAAACCACCGGACGACAAACAGGACATCTGACACTAAGTTAGGACATCTGGAAACCTAATAACTCTGTGGGACTGATTCCAAAGAGTGCTTAACGGCTATAATCTCACACACAGGTAATATGGCGTCAAACAAGGCTCAACATCTATTTATTAGACATCTGGGTAGCATGTCGGACGTCTGAAATCTAATAATAGGTTAGATTAAAGTTAATCCTCTAAGAATAGGTTGCTAAGACCAATGGTTGTCTAATTGGATGTCTAGCCAAGACATTAGATGTCTAGACTATGGGATGGTCGTCTGATTTTAACAGATAGAAGGTTCTAAAGATCAGACGCCTGATTTCCAGATTGGACGTCCGATCAGGCTGTCTGATGCCTATCTTGGACTTCTAAGTTCTCTATGAAAATCCTAAGTATCCTAGGGTTGTGTAAGTGTTCCTAGGACTATAATGTTGATACTTTGAGGCTCTTTAACAAGTACTTTACGAAAATAAAGAGCAAATAACAAATGAAAATAAATTACATACTATAAGGCAAGAGAACATCATCCTATTCTTCTGTCTTCTTCCTTCTTCAAGCTTTCGCTCCTCGCAATGCTCCTTTTCCAACGAGCTCCTCTAATCCACCATGGACGCGAGCTCTGACTCCGTCTCTACACTTGTCTCCATTTGCAATTTGACCTGAAAATTAGGACTCAAAAGTAAATGTTAAATAACAAGTGTTCTGTTATTATCAAAATAAACAATCGTAGTGCTCTAGCACTAGCAATCTCCCCTTTTTTGATTACGACAAAATCATAAATAATAATACATAAAATTCTCCCCCTTTATAACATTATCAAAAAGGTGTTATATTTTTTTATTATCCTAAACTCCCCCTTAAAACATACTCTTCTAATTTCATCGTTTCATAAAAACAAGATAGCTATGTTATTCCCTCCCCCTTTCTAAAGGTAGGTTATTCTTAAAACCTCCCCCAATCTAGATGGGCAAATAGCTTCATACATTTTTGACTCCCCCTATCTAGATGCTATAAATTAAAAGATGGGGTAAAGAATTTACCTCACCTACCATGGCCAATAGAATGGCCCAAATGGAGGTGGATGCCAAACTGGATGGGGCTTCCATCCGTAGCAAGGAGGACTGGGCATCGGCACCAGTCTCCAATCTGGTGGTCGCCGTGTGACGGCTCGGACATTCGTTTGTCATCTCGTCGGTCTTCTTATCCTCCTCCTTGGATTACTCCTTGGTCCTCCCAACTCGAGTTGACCGTTCTTCATCTTGTTGGTCCAATCTTGGATGTTGAAATCTTTATAACCTACAAAATAAGATTCCAAATCTTTCTTTGGTATCCAAGTCAATTTGGATCCGATTTTGTTAGTTGTCCTCCTTGAACGAGATCCTTTCCCAACCTTAGAGCTAGATAAATTTTCTACCTTATTGATCAATTTATTAAATTTCTCCCTAAGAGATGCAAGTTCATCTTCTATAACATATATCTTAGTCTTTAAATTAGAAATTTCCACTTTTAAACTTGTATTCTCCTTAATCAACTCACTATTTTCATTTGTTAGATTATTATGCTCTAACAACAAATTATCATTTTCTGAAATGTTTGGACTAGAACTAATTTTTAGATCCTCAAGTTTAATATTTAACCTTTCATTTTCAGATTTAAGAAAATTAAGATTTTTTTTAATGCTATTGTTTCCTATTTTTAGCGATTTACTAAGTTCATACAATTCATTAAAGGCATCTTGTAAATCGAAATTTATCTCATCGTCGCTGTTTTCGTTGTCGCTATCCGCGATTACCATGAAACCCATGCAAGTGGTTTCATTCTTCTTCTTAGGATTTTCCACTTTTTCCACCGAGCTCGAGTCGTCTCAGGTTGCTTGGAACGCCTTCTTCTTGTGTTTCTTCTCCTTCTCGTTCTTCTTCTCTTTCTTGAGAAGAGGGCACTGGGGTCATAGATGCCCCTTGATGGGAACACCATCATACGTCATAACTAGCTCATTTTATCCCAATTGAGTCCATAAATTCTCCTATATAACCAACGGAAGGTCATAGCTCACTGTATAAGCATTCTGAGGGAAAAATAAGAAACTAGAGTTAAAATTGTAATTTTTCTAATGCAGTACAACCACGGATTTTCTTATGGGCTAAATAAAGGTCAAATGACCTTAATAGGATAACAAGTGTGTTGGATTTGTCAGAAAAGGGTTTGTGTGTGTTCTATGAATTAAATGACTTCTTGAAATCCTAAAAATAGATCTACTTGATTAACGAAGGTTCTGGTCAGAATAAAATTCACTTAAATACTCTAAAAATCATATAAAAATATTCTCTAGGATTTAGTACCTTCAAATTAACCATTAGAACCCATATTGACCTAAATCGGAGTCTCAGACAGATATTTACCCTAATTTGAAATTTTGCATAAATTACCCAGTCAAACATGGTCAAAACCAAAATCAAACTTCACCATTGGATTCCTTGAGTCCAAATTACGTTTGTACCAAAATTTGGCCCTAAGGAGAACTTGTCTTGACTTAGTTTGCAAAAAGGTCCTATCTTTCACACTTTCTTCGTCTCTCTTTATTTCCCGAAACCAATGCTACTGACCACCGTCATCTCCTCCATCTTCGGCAACTCCTCCGGTGAGGTGCTCCCACTGCTATGCACTTCCATCCACCTCGCTGACCACCCTACAACCTCCACTGCGCCTCCTTGATCATTTCTCCTAACTCCATTCACTCCATCGTCCACCCAAACACCTCCTCGAACACACCGACTCACACGCACACGGTGTGACCTAGGTACGCACCCACAGGCACCCACACGCCACGCTACCACCCCCAGCACATTCGCCGTGCTTCGACGATCCTCCCTGAGCGATTTGACATGGCCGAAAGGTTGTTCTACTGATTTCAAGTTCAAGGCCCCATCCGCCATTGGCTTCAAGCTACTGTCCCAGGTTGCCACCCTAGGATGCGCTAAATTACCTCATGCATGGTTCGAAGACCTCAAGCGAAGGCTTCAGCAGCTGCAGCCTCACTAATTTGGCCAAAGCACCCTGCTGCTGTGTGCGCGGAAGGAAGGTGGGACATTTAGTCCCACCTCGGATAGAAAGAGAGGCCCGTAGCTACGTAAGTTGATTTTGTGCCACCAACTGTTCACCTCCAAACACTGAGGGTGAGGTCCTCCTCCCTATTCACCGGACTCATCCGCGACATTGCCCACACGGACCTGGCTAACCTGACTACCTGCCTAACTTTCACTCCTCGCTCACCACGCACGCCGGTGAGCCTGGACCCGGGTATGCGTTAGGTCTGATTACCCGACTGGCTGTGGCTCTGGGAGAGCGAGACTAAAATAGAAAGAGAGAAAGAGAGAGGAGAGTTGCATGGGGGTAGGGGGGTTTTTGCCTTGAAAAGATTAGCTCCGACACTTAGTCGGATTCAGAAGGTAGGAAGGCAAGAGAAGAAGCAAGCCTGAGAAGAATAGAAGAGAAAGGAAGAATCAGAGAAATCAGAGAAAGAAAAAGAGAAGAAGAATCAGAGAAAGGGATTGTAGCAAAAGTCATTTAAGACGTCTCATTACAAAATCAGATGTCTGAATTCATATTTCCTTCTTTAAGTAGATTTGATTAATTATTCTATGTATTGGACTTATAATTGGTGATTCAAATCACCATTATTTTGTCTAAAACTATTTTTACTCTTCATATACTCATATGCTCTACATTCCTAGTTAGTTTTTGAGTAATATTATGTGTTCAATTTACATTAATTGCTAAGTTTAGTGTGTGAATTCTATTTGCTCCCTGTATTCGACCTCGGAAACCTTTTCTAGTAATAAAATTGTATTTGTTTTCAAAGCGATTTCGACTATACTGTAACATGACACTTTTAAACATCGATCTCGCTTTTGTTAACATTTTGGCGCCGTTGCGGGGGAGCAATGAGAAATTTACCACCATTCTCTGCATTATTTGATTATATTGGAGCACTAACTTGCCCTATTTGCTTTATTGTGATTTTGTAAGGTATTTCATGAGGAGATCTTTCACGCAAAACAACCGCTCTAGGGCAGGTAACTTATCTATTCTTTCCTAATCAACCTCCTAATCTTGGGAAGACAAAAAGGAAACAATTAATTAGGAATCACCTGCCTTATTTTTATAGTAATCATCATTTAAAAGGCAAGTTTCTTGATTTGCGAAATTTTTTTTCAAATCTTATTGAAGTTGGAGCGATTTTAGTTAGAGATTCTACCCTAAATTTCCTGTGGCTATTAGGGGCTACACTTAATTTCTAATCTTCTTGGACTACGCACTTCTTGTTTGAAGACCAAGGAGAACATTTTTGAAGATCAAAGTGGACTTGGAAATAAAGCCAATTAGGGTTTCTGCATTAGGGTTTGGAGTTCTAGTTCACACTTGCCTGCATAAAAGGAAACAAATCCACCCGCATTTGTGTACTACCCAAGCCCTTGATTGAAAACATTTAATTAAGAAAAAACCTAAAATCAGGCTCTAAAATCACTTGAACCCTAAAATCTTTGGACCTAATAACCTGGGAGTCAAATCAGGGTGATTTCTAATTCTTGACCTAGAAGTTCATTCTACCATCTTTAAGGCAGGTCAGTAAAGTTGGACTACGTTGTAGGCCAACCAACCTCAAAATTAGGTCACAAGTCAAATTAACTACTAATTCAAGTGAAAACAAAGGCACAAATTAGGACATAAAACTGGAAGACTTTAGAATCCAAGTAATCCATTCTGTTCTACCTGGACCCTCAGTGACAAGGAAGGTCGGGTGGGGGAAACCCTGTAACCTGTGGGGGCGCTTTACCGTGTAGGGATCTTTGTGGGACTCTCCTTTCCTGGCTGCCCAGGCAATTCTCAGGTGGACGACTTTTTGGTCCAAGGGTATTATCTGCCCCGAACCTCTATAGTCATCCAAAAATCTTTGGGTGCTTTGATTGAGTCCATATCACATCCAGTCCCTCATCCCTTCTATTTAGAGCACACACACAGATTTTCTTAGGGAGTTCTATTCAGATCAAATTACTTCATTCTAAACTTGAATTTTGATTATATATCTTGATTCCACCGTCTGATTCAAAAATGCAGCCTGACTACTTAGGAAAACCAATAAAGAAACTTGAATCATAAAGATCCATGAGAGATAGAATGGTTGAGGATGCCCTTAGATTCTATGAGATTGATTACAAAACCTTAAAACCATTTGAGGACATTCAGGTTGATGTATCAACAACAACCTTCATCATAAACTGTGCCCAATTATTATTAACAGAAGCAACAAATGGATCAACCCGGAATATTCTCATAACAGGATACATCGAGATAGAAAAATTGCATAACTTTAAATATCTCCAATGAATGACAAATTCTGCACTTTGGGAAAAACACCAAGATGATCTTAAAAAACGGGAAGAAATAATGAAATTATTGAAACAAGTTATCGATCAAAAATTCCCGTACATACCCCAAACAGTTAATGAAACATCTTGGAGTAATATTGAAGATTAATATGATTTCCTAAATCCCGGGTTTAAGACACAAGGTTGTGGATTTCCAACCCAGAGGGAATATGATATGCCTAATCTTGAAATAGGTTAGGAGGTCCTAATTGTAGGAGAACACGATTTTGAGCCAGCCCTAGAAAACCAAAATCCTGGTTCACCAAACATTGAATTCCTATACTCCTGTAATAATGAGATTAAATCAGAACCTCTCGAGGGTGTAAATCCCACCACTTATTTTGATAAGGTGACCCTCAAAGGCAAGTCTGACATAGATTCTAGTAATTCAACCCACAACCTTAGCCTAGAATCTGGATCTGAATCTTCTTGGGATAATTACAAGGCCCCGTATGACGAAAATCAAAGTTTGAATTTGGATTATGATTCTGGGCCTTTATTTGATGAATATACCTCTCCAACATCCTCAGAAATACAGATTGATTTTTCGGAAGTTACGCCAATCTACGATACAGAAACCAAGGAGTTATAAGAGTGTGGTTTTGATTGGGTCTTCCCTACAAGCCAAAAGCCTGAGCCTAGATCCAATAGGGACATCTTTTTAAGCTCGGAATCTACGAATAGGCTAGACCAAAGTTAGGTTACTGAGTCTACATCTTGTGATTTATTCTGTGGTGGAACCTCTGATCTCGAATCCAATTTAGAACTTGATTCTCGCAATTTCCTCGATGATTTTGAATCTTACTATGATTTCGAAGAACCATTATTTCCTAAGAACTACGAGCCAATCTACGACCTTAGCCTACATGATCCATTCTTCGACTCTATCTCTGAGATCCCTAATCCCGAGATCACTGATTTAAATTCTGGTTCCATTGAGATGGAATCATTTCTTTTTGATACTTAGGAATCAGAAATAAGAAGTGCCGAGAGTGACTACAATCCAGAATTTGAATCTTTTCTTGACTCAGATTTTCTTTATCCTATATACACTCTCCAGGCATTTATCTTTGAGTTTGATGGCTACTATGAGGACTCTCTAAATGAACCCACCTTTGAATCCTTACTAGAAGAACCCTCATACACAATTCTTATTGATGCCACCTCCTTTACATATACAGAACCGATTCAAACCCGTTTTCAACCTCGACCCTCAACAGGACTCAATTTCTATTCTTATTCCCCTCTTACTGAACCGATTGCAGATGATTCTCCCCCACATTTTTATCGGGTTTCGGACATCGATTAGACTACAAATCACATCCCATCCTTCTCTGATCACTCCTGTAGGGTTCCTACATCCTCCATTAATTCTTTTTCATTTAAGGATCCGCAGTCTGATCAGGCTGATTCGACTCAGCCAAACCCTAGCTATACACTACCATATCCTTCTGAATTCCAAAGTATATGGTGGGATCCACATCTCTTGATCCACATTTATCAAGCCACTAGATTGATTTGGTTTGGGCTGCATCATTAGCCTATTTATCTGAACAAGCACCTGGTTGGACCAACCAGGCTCTTGATCAAGGTGCTTATTTTGCAAAACTCATATGATTTGACCACTCATTCTCCATACCATTTCTTTCTCGATTGAAGGTGTTGAATTTAACGCTTAACTAGAGGCAACCCGTCATTCAAAATCGAGATCCTTCTGATTGTCCTTCTGTACTTCACGTCTATTGCACCTTAAGTTTGGTTTTAGAACACTTAATCCCACCTCTGGTACACGGGCCAGATCTTGAAATCATCCGCAACAGTCATCTCGACCTGTTCGCCCACCCGATTATCCTGTTCTAATGCCTGAACCTAAAACTGTTTCACACCTTCCGTTTAAAATGAGGATATTGCAAAACTTTGGCATGTGGGGGCGGTAAAGTGCAAGCACACAAAAATCAAAGTTCGAAAGGGTTCTCACAAAAAAAATACCAAAAAAATAAAAAATTGTGAAAAAGAACAAAAAAAATGAGGAGAGGAAATTTTGATGGCACATCAGATTGTGAGGAGAAAAAGGGGAGAAGTTAAAAATGTCGAAAAGGAGCACAACTAGAAAAGAAAAAGAGATAGTCATTAATAACAAACTAAGGAATTGACTTAGTTCTAGACCATATCAAAAGAAAAAATGAAAGACAACAAAGTGCTAATGAAACAGAGAAGAGATTAATAGAAACACTGATTTTAGGTCTTTTGGGCTATGATCCTAGGCTTAAAAATTCAGGTACTCGCTAAGATCTGATAGTCCTCAAGAGGTTGGGGAAAATGCGAAGCCAAGTATTAGGTCTAAGGCATAGGAGTATTCGACCTCGTTAACTGATCTCTGGTTTGCGGGACTCGTTAATCGAAACACCTCAATCCACACACAGTCTGGTTCAGTGCACTTAAGTATGAGAATCACGTAAATGCGTTTAATTATTCTTAAAAGGTTGTCTAGATTAGGAGCGACTGATCAACACAAGTTGATTTGGATGAGTTCCCGACACGGAGAAGTAGGAAATTCCCCTCGAAGATGTGCAATAACATATCGTCTCTTGGTGCTTGTCTCCTAGGATATCTACATATCCTACCAGGGGCATGTAACTACCTTGTGCTGGTTCAGATGCCATGGGTGGCATTATCCCGAAATGTTGATTACCAGGGTCTGGATTTAGCTACAGAATGCCATGGGTGGGATTATCTCGAAATCTCGAATGCTAGGGTTCTAGGGGTTGCCATGGGTGGTGCTATCTCAAAGCATCGACTGCTAGGGACCCTTCGAGGATTGATGATGGGAACTAGGAATCCGATGCAGACTGAGTTGTGAAGCCAATCCAAAGATAGAAATAAAAAGAGAGAGAAAACTCTCCGCAAAGAAAAATTCCTCTGTCTCTCTCTGAAAAAAATGCACTGCAAACTAAACCGAGGCTAAAATATGTTACAAGAATGAGTGCTTTAACCGCGGAGTTCAACAAACCTTAGGTTAGTTCCTGTGGCCTTGGAAACCTTCGCAGCAGATTGAGGCTATAGCTGGTTAGGTCCAGATCTTGGTTGGTACTTGAGTACCTCTAGGCCTATTATTGGCATTCTAACCTAATCTATGAACGAAAGCACACATCATAGTTTTTGAGCATCAAAAAGATTTCATGGTCTAGAATCGAAGTTAATACCTTCAAATTTTGCTAAGGGACTAGCAAAAGCTAGGCATGAAGGTATGATGGGAACACTATCATGAGACATAACTTGCTCATTTTGGGCCAATTGAGTCCATAAATGCTTCTACATAACCAATGGAAGGTCATAACTCACTGTATAAGCATTCTGAGGGAAAAATAAGAAACTAGGGTTAAAACTGTAATTTTACCAATGTAGTACAACCACGGGTTTTCTAAAGGGCTAAACAAAGGTCAAATGGTCTTAATAAGATAACAAGTGGGTTGGATTGGATAGAAAAGGATTTGTGTGTGTTCTATGAATTAAATGACTTCTTGAAACCCCAAAAATAGACCCACTTGATTAACTAAGGTTCTGGTCAGGATAAAATTTTCTTAAACCCTCTAAAAATCATATAAAAATATTCTCTAGGGTTTAGTACATTCAAATTGACCATCATAACCCATTTTGACCAAAATTGGAGTCTAAGACAGATATTCGCCCTAATTTGGGTTTTTGCATAAATTAACCAGTCAAATGTGATCAAAACCAAAATCCAACCTCACCATTGGATTCCTTGGGTCCAAATTATGTTTGTACCAAAATTTGGACCTAAGGAGAACTTGTCTTGAACTAGTTTGCAAAGTGGTCCCGTCTGATTACATTTCCTACACCCAACTTTCAAAAACCCTTGCTAACAACCCCCTAGCTTTCTTGTCGTCTTCACAAGTAGGTCCCTCCGCCATTATCGTGGAGGGAACCTACTCTGACTATCTTCAACTGGGATTTTCTCCTTGATTGATTGATGAATCTCTTCCAAAATTGGAAGGGAGATTCATCAATTAATCCTCTACAATATGAACCCATTGATGAGCCCTAATTCTTTCCCAATCTCTCATGTGAACGCATGAGAGATTTGGGTCTCTTGAAAGCTTCCTTCTTCGACGAGCCTTCCTTGCCAAGCACAAAATCCTCTCTGATCACATATTTAAGAAGTCCTAGATCCAACCGTACTCCTCAGCTTGAATTTAGGCCAGAATCCCCCCTATTCCTCCCCTCTGGCCACAACACTCCACAAGCTCCGGTGGCCTCTCCCTAGCTTTTTCATTGTCCAGCCACAATACTAGTGGCAGATTTATCTTCACCACCATTCTCCATGTCGAGCAATACCTGCCGACGTCGTCCTTGCCCTATCTTCGCCGTCGCCTCTCCTACGGAGGTTCGTCTTCCCCACGTTCATCAACCACACCGGTGTGGGATCTTTGTCCCTTTCGTCCCTTAGAAGTAGGTTCTTAGATTCACTCTATCTCACACTTTCTTCCTCTCTCTTTATTTCCCAAAACCAACCACCAACGCTACTGACCACCGTCATCTCCTCCATCTCCGGCAACTCCTTCGGTGAGGTGCTCCCACTGCTACGCACCTCCATCCACCTCGCCGACCACCCTACAACCTCCACCGTGCCTTCTTGATAATTTCCCCTCACTCCATTCACTCCATCGTCTACCCAAACACCTCCCCGAACACACCCACTCACACGTACACAGTGTGACCTAGGTACTCATCCACAGGCACCCACATGCCATGCCACCACCCCCAGCACATCCGTCGTGCTCTGACGATCCTCCCTGAGCGATTTGACGTGGTCGAAAGGTTGTTCTACTGATTTCAGGTTCAAGGCCCCGCCCGTCATTGGCAAGCAAGCTTGAAGCTTGCTTGCTGCTGTCCCAGGATGTTGCCCCAGGACACTCGGAATTACCTCGCGCACGGTTCCAAGACCTCAAGCGAAGAATTTAACAGTTGTTGCCTCACCAATTTGGCCAAAGCACCCTGCTGCTGTTTGCGCGGAAGGAAGGTGGGACATTTAGTCCCACCTCGGATATGAAGAGACGCCCATAGCCACATAAGTTGATTTTGTGCCACCAGCTGTTCGCCTCCAAACACTGAGGATGAGGTCCTCCTCCCCCTTCACCGGACTCATCCGCGACATTGCCCACACAGACCTGGCCAACCCGAGTACCCGGCTAACCTTCACTCCTTGCTCACCGCGCACGCCGGTGAGCCTGGACCCGGGTATGCGTTAGGTCCGATTACCCAACTGGCTGTGGCTCTGGGAGAGCGAGACTAAAATAGAAAGAGAGAAAGAGAGAGGAGAGTTGCGTGGGGGTAGGGGGGTTTTTGCCTTGAAAAGATTAGCTCCGAGACTTAGTCGGATTCAGAAGGTAGGAAGGCAAGAGAAGAAGCAAGACTGAGAAGAATAGAAGAGAAAGGAAGAATCAGAGAAATCAGAGAAAGAAAAAGAGAAGAAGAATCAGAGAAAGGGACTATAGCAAAAGTCATTTAAGACGTTTGATTGCAAAATCAGACGTCTGAATTGATATTTCCTTCTTTAAGTAGATTTAAGTAATTATTCTATGTATTAGACTTATAATTGGTGATTCAAATCACCATTATTTTGTTTAAAACTCTTTTTACTTTTCATATACTCATATGCTCTACATTCCTAATTAGTTTTTGAGTAATATTATGTGTTCAATTTGCATTAATTGCTAAGTTTAGTGTGTGAATTCCATTTGTTCCCTATGTTCGACCTCAGAAACCTTTTTGAGTAATAAAATTATATTTGTTTTCAAAGCGATTTCGACTATACTGCAACGCGACACTTTTAAACATCGATCTCGCTTTCGTTAACTCCCCTTTTCGTTGCAGTGGTAGCAACGTCTCGGCTTACCTCACTCCTTCTCTTTCTTTTCTTTTTTTGATTCCCTATAGAACTTGGAAAAATTTTTAAGTAAAAACTTAAAGTCTTCATCATCGGAACTTACCTCGCTATCTGATGCGGTTCTGAAGGCGAGGGTCTTCTTCAGCTTCAGCTTCAGCTTCAGTGTATCCTTCACCTTCTGCTTCAGCTTTATCTTGTAAGCCATCAGATTGCTTGGGAGATCCTCCATGTTGAACTCCTCGCAATGCTCCATTTCCAACGAGCTCCTGCAATCCACCATGGACACGAGCTCTGACTCTGTCTCTACACTTGTCTCCATTTGCAATTTGACCTGAAAACTATGACTCAAAAGCAAATGTTAAATAGCAAGTGTTTTGTTATCATCAAAATAAACGATCGTGGTGCTTTAGCACCAACAGTTGGATCATGTTCCAACGTATGGACTAGTATATTTATTTATATATATGGATATAATCATTCAACATAAAGATTATAGACTGTCATGTTAATGTCGATCATCAAAGTGGTTAACTTAAGTTCTTTTGAGGGTATGTGCGTAAAATGCAAAAGGATGATATGGTTTGGTTTATGTATGCGCAGAGACCAGCTTTGCAATTATAATTTCTCGATGGGCGGATTTGTAATGTGCTAATAGTAATTAGTTTTGCCTAATTACTAATATGGAGAGGTTTGGTCCCCAAGGGTTTCACACAGTTCGTTCTCTTCACCTTCCCATAGAGTGTTGAGAGAGAAAGAGAGACATGGGTGGCTGGGAAGCTGCTAGTTTAGGCAAAGGATATATCCTGATTACTCTCGATCTGAGGAAGGTGAAAACACCCTTGGAAGAGCATTACTCGTTGCTTCTTGTTCTATAAACAATATGAACCGAGCTGTGTCTTTTATACTCAATGCGTGTGAATAGATTCTGAATAGATTAGAGATGGATGTTTATATTTTGTCTATATGAATCATGCATGTACATGTATATATTTATTTAGTTGTTCAGTTATAAAATTGTTAGATCATATCCATATTTAGATCTAATCTTTGGCATTCACAGAAAACCCAAATACATCTCGTAACCGCAAGTAGTATTGGTACCTTTCAATGAGTACCGGTACTCAGGTGTTACAGTTTTGGACTGTAAGGTATACTGTAGATTGCTAGTACCAGTACTTCTCATGAGTACCGGTATATGTAAGTTATAGATTAGCTCCAGGTCATCCTAAGTCCAAAACTGAGACTTACATGTACCGGTACTCATCATGAACCTGTACATGAGTCTAGGTACCGATACTCATCATGAATCGATACTTAAGTAGTCCAGGTATCCAAACAAGTACCGGTACACGATTCCCATGTCAGGTTCTGGACTTGAAGTCACCAGAACCTGTAGCTTGCAAGTACCGATATTAGTCATTAGTATCGGTACTGGTAGGCTATAGGTGGTGTATCCAGTACTCAACAAGTACCGGTACTTTTCATGAGTACCGGTACTCATTGAGATCAGTTCTTTCTTAGAGTGATACCGGTACTCACTAAGTATCAATACTCAACATGAGTACTGGTATATAGTGAGTACTGGACGGGTACTCATCTGGACATGAGTTCTAAAAGTGTAGTTTATGAGTACTGGTACTTATTTGGATATAGAACTCATAATTATGGCTTATAAATACCGGTACTGGTTTACAAGTACCGGTACTCAGTATATGTGATACCGGTACTGATATACTAGTACTGGTACCCATTAAGTATGAAGTTCAGTTGAGACAAGTTATAGTACAGGTTCATCCTAAGTCAGAGGTGGGTTAATTCTAGTTAAGTCCTTAAGGGTTTAAGGAATTTCCCAACAAGTGGTATCAGAGCCAACCCACTCTCTGCTTAGTGTAATTGAGCCTAGTTTAATTAATAAAGTACACTATTCTAGGGTAACCTAGTTGAAGCAGTATCTCGCCAAAGTGAGCTCTTTTGGGAATACTAGGTTTATCCATGAATATATAGTAAAAGGATGGATGGGTGTTTACTAGGTGGGTGTGCACTGGCCCAAAGGAAAGTGCATACTCGTTGTACTTTCACTCATTTGTGTGGGAGTGATGGTGTGTTGTTTTTTAAGTTGTTTAGGTAGTCATTGAATCGGCCCAAAGGAAGGTTCATGATTGACTTGGATTTGAACTAACAATCGTTACATACCACACCATGTCTTTAATTATAAGACAACCTCTTGTCTAAAGATAAGACCCTTGATGGAGTTAACTAACACATGCAGTGAGATTATTAAATTAATTAGATACTTTATGTTTCAAAGGAGCTAATTCTATGTTTATCTACATTTATTTTTCAAAAATGTCTTCTACCAATATAACTTCCACCTTAAATTTCATACTCATGTTAAGTGGCACGAACTTTAAGTCCTTTCAAGGGCACGATGTCGATGCACATTTTATGTTTATCTACAGAGGTTTTCAGGGGCACGATGTCGGATGACGTTGATACTGCTAAAGATTTTCTTGCTGATATTAAGAAACGGTTTACCAAGAATGAAAAGGCTGAAATTGGTACCCTCTTGGCAAGACTTATCTCAAGGAAGTATAATGGTAAGGTTAATACACATGAGTATATTATGTTGACGTCCCACATTGCTTCCAAGTTGAAAGAACTAAAACTTGACCTCTCGGACTTGTTAGTGCATGTTATTTTAATCTTTCTTCCACCCTCCTTCAACCAGTTCATGGTGAACTATAACTGTCAAAAAGAGACTTGGTCTCTGAATGAGCTCATCTCGCACTGTGTGCAAGAGGAAGAGAGAATGAAGCATGATGGGAAAGAAGGTGCTTACATTGTCACTTCCTCTAACAATAAGGGTAAGGGAAAGAAAAGGACTACAGAAGCTGCAGATACAACTTTATAGAAGAAGCAAAGTCTTCCAAGTTAGGATGCTTCCTCTGTGGAGCTAAGGGACACCAAAAGAAGCATTGTACCAACTATCACGCCTGGTGTGCTAAGAGATTTAATGTCCTCAGTCTGGTTTGTATGGAAATTAATTTGCTTCGGTATCTAGGCACACTTGGTGGTGGATTCAGGTACTACCACTCACATAAGTGTATTTATGCAGGGTTGCTTGAGCTGTTGAAGGTCAAATGATGCTGGAAGATTCATTTATGTCGGGGACAGGAAGGCTGTAGAAGTTGAAGCTATAAGAAAATTTAGATTATTGATGAAAATTGGTTCTTATTTAAATTTAGATGGAACTTTTGTAGCACCATCTTTTAGAAGAAATTTAATTTCTATTTATGTATTGGACAAATGTGGATATCATTGTTCATTTGAAGATGGAAAAGTTAGATTGTATTTAAATTCAAATATGGTTGGTGCTCGTTTTCTATTATGTTATGATAATCTTTATTTTCTTGATTCTATAGCTTCTTATAAGGGGTCTTAATTTTTGGACACACGTGGTGTGAAAAGAAAATTAGTAAATAAATATTTAGCTACTTTATGGCACAAGATATTAGCTCACATCTCCAGATTTTGATTAGTGTATAGAATGTATTAAGGGAAAACAAACTAATAATAGGAAGTTTGAAGCCAATAAGCCAAATGGTGTCTTGCATGTGATTTATATGGACATCTGTGGGTCATTTCCTATGCCTGCGTGGAATGACCAATAGTATTTTATTACGTTCATAGATGACCACTCAAGATATGGCTTCATCTACCTAATTCATGAAAAGGCACAATCATTGGACATGTTCAAAAATTATAAAGTCGAAGTTGAGAATCAACTCGACAGAAGGATTAAATTTGTCAGATCTGACTGTGGTAAGGAATACTACGGCAGATATGAGGAATCAGGTAAACAACGTCCAGGATCATTTGCCAAGTTCCTAGACGAATGCGGTATCGTTTCTCAGTACACCATGTCGGGCTTGCCCACTATGAATGATGTTGCTGAGAGACGAAACTGAACGCTTAAGGACATGGTAAGGAGTATGATTGCTCATTCTTCCTTATTAGATTCACTCTAGGGAGAGGCCTTAAGACTGTAGCTTACATTTTGAATAGAGTCTAAACTAAGGCAACTAACAAGACCCCATATGAGCTATGGACTGGGCGGAAACCCAATCTTAAGTATTTTCATGTGTGGGGATGTCCAACTAAGGCTAGGCCTTATAGGCCAAATGAAAAGAAACTGGACACAAGGACTATTAGTTATTATTTTGCTAGGTATTCTAAGAGGTCGAGAGGATATAAATTTTATGATCCTACAACTAAGGCTATTTTTGAGTCTGTCAATGCCAAGTTCTTTGAATGTATTGAGTTTGCCCAAGTTGACAGGGTTAAGGACTCTGTCTTTGAAAAGGAAAATTTAGTTATTTCTCCTGGAGTTACTCCGGTTGATGATGAGCATGTCTTTGACATACCTCAAGCTCCAATGAGGACAGTAATATGGTTTTAACCCCTATAGAGCAACGTCAGAGACATACGGAAACTATGCCATTGAGGAGGTCTACTATGAAAAGGAGTGCAATTTTGGATGATTGTGGTATTCCTTCAGGAGCATGAAACTGATATTGGGGTGATGGAAGGTGATCCTATCAGCTTCCGTCAGGCAATGGAAAGTCCAAATTATGAAACGTGGATTGAGGAAATGGAAGAAGAAATGAAGCTAATGAAAGACAATGACGTTTGGGATGTTGTTCTACTACCAGAAGGAGTGAAACTCGTTGGTTGCAAATGAATTTTTAAAACCAAACGGGATTTGAAATGAAAAGTGAAGCGATGTAAAGCGCGTCTTGTCGCTAAGGGTTTTATACAAAAGAAGGGCATTGACTATAATAAGACATTCTCTCCTGTTTCTTCTAAGGATTCTTTGAGGGTTGTAATGGCACTTGTGACCCACTTTGATTTTGAGTTACATTAGATGGGTGTAAAGACTGCATTACTTAATGGTGACATTGAGGAAACCATTTATATGGCTCAGCCTGAATATTTTGTTTTGGGTGATCCAAAAGGTATGGTATGCAAATTTAAGAAATCAATTTATGGACTCAAGTAGGCATCCAGATAATGGTATTTTAAATTCTATCAGGTGATTCTCTCATTTGGTTTTGAGGCAAATCTCGCTGATGAATGTATATGCTATAAGTTCCGTGAGAGCAGGTATATCTTCTTGGTCTTGTATGTTGATTACATCCTACTTGCTACTAATGATATGAGTATCCTTTTATCCACCAAGAGATTTCTTGCCAAACACTTTGATATGAAAGATCTTGGAGATACTTCATTTGTTTTAGGGATTAAAATATGTCGAGATCGTTTTCGTCATATTCTTGGTTTATAGCAAAGAAGTTATATAGATAAGGTACTCAAAAGGTATGGCATGCAAGATTGTAAGCCACTGGATACTCCTGTGGCTAAGGGAGACAAATTTGGTCTCAATTAGTGCCCCTTAAGTGATTTGGACAAACGGGAGATGCAAACAGTTCATTATGCATCTGTCGTTGGCCATATAATGTACACTCAAGTTTATACTAGACCAGACTTGGCATACATTACAGGCATGTTGCGGAAATACCTAGCAAACCCAGGAAAAAATCTTTGTTGAGCAGCCAAGAAAGTATTGAGAAATTTACGGTAGACACAGGATTGTATGCTCACTTTTAGGAGGTTAGAAAAGCTTCTGGTTTACGGTTATACTGACTTAGATTTTGCTAGGTTCCAAGAGAATAAAAAGTCTACTTCGAGATATGTATTTCTATTTGTCAATGATGCCATCTCTTAGAAGAGTGCAAAATAGTCTCTCATTGCATCTTCCACTATGACAGCAGAATTCATAGCATGCTATGAGACATCCAATCATGGAGTATGGCTGCGGAACTTTATAGTGGTTTTGTGCATAATAGATGGCATTGACAAGCCACTATAACTCTTTTGTAATAATCAGTCCACAGTCCTCTAATAACAACAAGAGCTCCTTCAAATTGAAGCACATTGAGATTAAGTTCCTAGTTGTTAAAGAAATGATACAGAATGGATAATTATTTATAGAGCACATCGGTACATACTCCATGGTTGCAGATCGGCTTACTAAAAAAATAATACCTAAGATGTTTCATGAACATGCAGCTTCTATGGATCTTATGCCTTTACAAAAATTTCAACTTTAATGAGAGTTTGTAATCTTTATAGTACTTATTTGTAGTAGACAATTTCAGTAATTCAATTATTCTGTCTTTTGGTTATGTATAAAGTTTTGTAAAACTTCATTTCTGTTAGGAAATAAACAAAACTTAAAGTTTTCAGTTCTGTGATTGTTCATTCTAAGAAGTAATTTATTTTTGGTTCTGGAAGTGATCTCTATTCGGAGGATTTGTTGGGAATAAGCGTGCATTGATCACATTAGCATGTAATTTGCATGTTGCACATCCACATATTTCTAGTTATCTTTTGCATTAGTGTATGTGGTCATTGTTAGTTCGGCTTCTAGAATATAGTGAAAGCGGCCTTGGCTCTTTTACTAGTGTAATTGGTA
The DNA here is from genome assembly GCA_037157565.1 of Thalassia testudinum. Lineage (NCBI taxonomy): Eukaryota > Viridiplantae > Streptophyta > Magnoliopsida > Alismatales > Hydrocharitaceae > Thalassia > Thalassia testudinum. The sequence goes on from JAZHRO010000013.1 coordinate 23,862,920, forward strand.
GATTAGATTATTTTGGATATGCATTTCCGGTTCTGATAGCAAAGTTGAGTTCAAATTTAGTTTTAATGTTGTTTGATTAACATGTTACATATATAGTTTGAAATGACCCTCTCCAAGGGCCATTTGGGCTTTCCCCTAAATTATAGGGGTCTTATTGTAAATTTTACACCTCTACTTCTCACCTTTTTGACCTTGTATAAACAAACTTAAGAACCTAAAACTTATTTAGCAATTTTTCCTGACTTTTTCCCCACCTTGCATGCTCTAAAACCCTACCCACAACCCTTTATGACTGGTCTGGGGTGTAACACGGTCCAAGTAGGAGATTGTTAGATCATAATCCAACGTATGGACTAGTATTTATATATATGGATATAATCATTTAATATAAAGATTATAGATTGTCACGTTAATGCTCATCATCAAAGTGATCAATTTAAGTTCTATGAGGGTATGGGTATAAAATGCAAAAGGATGGTGTGGTTTGGTTTACGTATGTGTAGAGACTAGTTTTGCAATTATAATTCCTTGATGGGTGGATTTGTGATTTACTAATAGTAATTAGTTTTGCTTAGTTACTAATGTGGAGAGGTTACGTCCCCAAGGGTTTCACACACTTCGTTCTCTTCACCTTCCCATCTAGTGCTGAGAGAGAAAGAGAGACAAGGGTGGTTGGGCAGGTGCTAGTTTAGGAGAAGGATATATCCTGATTACTCTCGATCTGAGAAACGTGCGAACACCCTTGTAAGAGCCTTACTCGTGGCCTCTTGTTCTATAAACAATATGAACCAAGATATGTCTTTTATACTCAATGCATGTGGATAGATTCTGAATAGATTAGAGATGGATGTTTATATTTTGTCTATATGAATCATGTTTGTATATGTATGTATTTATTTAGTTGTTGTTCAATTTTAAAATTGTCAGATCATATCCATGTTTAGATCTAATCATTGGCATTCACAGAAAACCCAAATACAACTCGTAATCACAAGTAGTATCGGTACTTTTCATTGAGTATCGGTACTCAGGCATTACAATTTTGGGCTGTAAGGTATATTGTAGATTGCTAGTACATCCACTCTTCTTGAATACCGATATATGTAAGTTACAGATTAGCTTCATGTCGTCCTAAGTTTAAAACTGATACTCACGTGTACAGGTGTTTGGAATCAGTATCGGTACTTGTTTGGATGTAAAACACATAACTGTAGCTTATAGATGTCGGTACTGATTTGCTAATATCAATACTTTAACATATGTGACATAGATTTTGATTTACCAATACTGATATCCATTAAATATAAAATACAATTAAGATAAATTATAATACAAGTACATCTTAAATCAAAGATAATTTAATTTTAATTAAATATCTAAAAATTTAAAGGATTTCCCACCATATGACCCACATGAGCAGTCCAAATTTTAGACCATCACGTGTCACTTTCAATCCACTGTCGTAATCCACGATTCCGTTCATCTCCAGTTGCCAGTATCCTTTTGTCACGCCTCTCAAAATCCGTCGTGCCTTTCAGATTGGATTGCTTTGTCTGATCATGGCGAACAAAAAGTATCATGTGCCAAAAGGATTTGGATTCCCTACTTTAATTTGCGTGCAGCAGTATTATTTAGTACCTCGTGCAGGAATTTGTAATATTGGGATTCAAATTAACTCGATCAAGCAAATTACAACGACGTTCGATGAATCGGACCAAGCCAAGGAGATATCTAAATTTTATGCCCATTTCTGCCCCTTTGTCTAATTTGGATGGTACGTCTGCGAAGTTGCCCATGGCGTTGGCACGAGGTTCGATCGGAGTGGAGATATAGTTTCGAGGACGGAGGGATGTCTTGCAGATCAGAATTTGTACTAACCTTCGATTTAGGAAAGAGAAAGGTGATATTATATGTTTGGAAGGAAAAAGTGAAAGGAAATTTTGATATAATAATTAATTTTACCGATGTTAATTACATTTAGAATTTTCTCGATGATATATATAATATTTATTATAGAAGGAAATAAAAGAAATATTTAAAATAAAATAATGATAAAATCCTTATTGGATTCATGCATGATCCACTTCTCAATCTGTTATAATCTGCTGCAAATTCTCAATGCAATCCGGTAACCATTAATTTTCTTTTTTTATCCTTTTGTTTCTTTAAAAGGAAAGATTTGTTTGTGGGGGAGGGGGGGGGGGGGGGGGGGGGGGGGGTGGGGGTGTGGTGGTGGGGAAGCTTTAGCTCTTTATCTAATTTGAAATGTTCTTGGTTAGAAATGGATTCCCTTATTTTCCATTTCAAAAGCATTTCAAACGAGGTGGAGAAGTCTGGACATTCTAGAGAAGAAAGGAAGTTAAGCTTCAACGTGGCAAACATACAATTGATCGTTTATTGGGGCCTTGTAAAGAATTAATCCACCCACGGAATTGGATCGCATAAAACGTGTGACACAATGTGATGCGAAGAACGATCAAAAGGCATCATCGATAGACAAAATTAGATCCAACCTAGCAAAGGAATGATGCCTCCAACTTCTCAAGAAACCTTCTTTGCAGTCCCCACTTAAAGATGGATTCTACAATGTCAGGATTAAATAATAGATAGATAGATAATAAGCAAAAGAGATCTCGTCCAATGCAAATGTGGTTTCTACTTTTGCCATTTAGCAAAATTTTCTTCAAATGCTTCTAATGACGTACAATAATTTGGACCAAATAATTAAGAGAGCAACTTATTGCTTACATGGGTTTTTTTTTTTGTTTTTATTCCGTCTGGCCATGCCAAAGACACCTCATTAAACCTAACTCATTTATGGAGGGAGGAGGTAAGGACCTGGATAGGTACAATTTACTTGATGATAACCACTAATTATAGTAGAGGAGACTTGAATTCAAATCTTGACCTTGCATTACTTAGGGATTAATTTTGCAATACCGTCAATTTTATCAATTTACTTGCAAGAGATTCTGAGCCATCAAAAGAAAAAAAGAGGGAGAAGGTAGGAAAAACTTGAAAATGAGGCTCAGGCTCAAATAGTTGATTTAGAGGCATGTTGGCTTGGGTATTAAATGTAAGTGTCAAAGACAACTTAAATGCAATGGATCTCATTTCCAATGATTCGTGGGTAGTTGAGGTTTGATCTCCACCTACACCTGCAATTCATATGTTTAGATTATTTATAGATTTGCTTTCATCCATGTGCTTTGGACAAGAGAAACAAGTCCACGCTTATAAATGACGGCTGCACCACTAACATAGAATCCTAGCGATTAACATGATTCACGCAAATTGAAGTAATATGTAAGATTAAAGATACACTAGAAGGGGATGATTTGAGTAGCACTTGTAATTTTTTCAAATTTAAAATAACATGCTACATAATAATCAATGACAAAGAATATTGTGATTTATAGTGAAAATCCTTGAAGGTGAAACCTACTACCTAAGTTGCTAAGCCTAAGATTTTACCAATTGGTCTCAATTGATCAATCCACTAGTCACTCAACTACTTATAGTTAAAAATTAGTTGATAGAACAACTTTGGATCCCAAAATCAAAGTAATTTTACCTTTTGAAATCGAAGAAAGGAGCCTGACACTTCAGGCACCCAAGTACAATAGAAGAATATAAAGAAACAAGTTACAACTTGTAAAAACCTATGGAACCTCAAAAAAATATACTTAAATGGAATTATCAAGCCGTATTGCAAGAGCTTGCGAGATGTGAGATTCTTTTTCATCTATTAAAAGTTAGATCTCTTGTTGATGTAGGGACTATTTTTCTTGTTTTTGAATGGCTAAGAGATGATTTATTTATAGAGTGTCATTTAAAGCCACAATAGATTAGAAATTAATGAGTAATAACCATTAAAAAGGAAGTTAAAGCTTGATTATGAAGAAATTTGGTTGATCAAATGAGATCTTTGTTAGCGAATCAAAATCTTTAAAGAATTGATCAATTTGTAAAAATTATGATCCAAGAGTCTATTTACTAAAGTAATTGATTAGGAAATTATTTTAATCAATAAAGATAATATTTTGATTGATTAAATGAATAAATGGTCAACCAACATGAGTGAAAATAGCCTAGACTAATGCAACGCAAATTGGTTGATCAACAAATATTTTGGTTGATTGAAACATGAAGTTGGTCGATCAAAGATATGTTTGGCTGATTAAAAGAGTTAGGATTAAGAATTTGATATTTTATGTAAAATGGTTGATAAAAAACTTTTTGGTTGATAAAAGAAGAGTCATTTTAATTCAAATAAACCCCCTTGTACATTAGTCGATAAATCTATATTTTGATATATCAAACTACTATATGGATTGATCAATTTGCATGAAAAATGAGAGTTATGAAAACTCATGCAAATTGGTTGATCATGGAAAATGTTTGGTTGATCATTTACCGGCTCATTCGTTATCTATCAAGTTATAAGAACAAAATTTTCAAAGTATATTTTGTTAGATTTAAATTTTAATAGGTTCTTGAAACAATCTAACACAAAACTTATAATATACATGGACCATCAATATACACTTTAGAAGTCTTCTTCATCCTTTTCATATCTTCAAGTCTTTGTTCCCGATTTTAACTACTCATTCTTCTAGCAATGTTTTATCCTTGCTTTTGATTATATAAGCTCTCAATTTTCTGAAACATATGGTATATAATCACACACATAATGATTTTGTTATCTTCAAAACCAAAGCTATCAGTACAAATGAGAAACCAGAAGACACTGAAATCCTAACAAGAGTTTATTAGAAGGACGACCCTTCACAAAGAATTCTAGCTATGCTCATTCATGTGCTTTGAACAAGAAAAACAACTCCCAACTTGTAAATGACTATTGTGCCACCTAGAGAGAACATTGGCTATCAACATGATTCGTGCAAATGAGAAACTAGAAGACATTATAACCTAGGACAAGCTAGGCACTTTCTCAATTGTAGCAGGTAGGGTGCCAAATGTGGTCCCCAGCAATTATAATAGGCAGGAAACAACTATGGAAGGTGAATGTTGAACATCTCTTGGCACTAAACATTGAGTTAGACCCTCAACCATTCCGAATCCTTGGCCGAGAAGCTCAAACAACTCTCCTATTTTCGTAACAATCTTCGCCAACCTCCTGGGTTGAAATGACCCATTGTCTTGCTAGTCGGATAAGACGTCTGGGGTTTCAATCAGACGTCTGTCCAGACATCTAGACACAGGCCTGGACGTCTGAAAGTGGGAATTTTCGTACGTTCCTTTGCGCTCTGCACGTGGGCGGCACGCAGAACTTCTCTCTCCTCCACACACCTCACCCCTCAACCCTAACCCCCTTCTATTTAAACCCCCCTTCTCACCACCCTCACCCCCTCACCACTAGCCACCGCCACCTCCAACCATCCTCCCTGTGCAGCCGTGGTGAGGGAGAACAAGAGCGAAGAGAGAGAGGGTGAGCGAGGGAGAACGAGAGGGAGAGAGGAAGGAAGAGCGTGAGAGAGGAGGACTAAGGTCGGTGGACCTTCAGGGAGCTCGTGTGGAGTCGGAGAGCCTCGCGCGAAGCTCGAGGGAACCTTTGACGGAAGGTCGGCGGAGCTCACATGGCCGGCAGCGGGCACACGTGCGAGGAGGGGCTCGAGGAGGCAGCCTCCCGACCCTTTGCAGCTATTGGAGCTGCTGTGGTGCGCTGTGGAGGCGCTGCGAGGAGAGAAGCGTTGCGGAGGAGGTTCTGGTACTGGAAAAGTTCCAGTATCAGACGTATGGAGCATCGACTAGACATCTGGAGAGGCATCAGGACGTCCGGAGCTGAAACTGGACGTCTGAAAGCATAATATCGCATAAGGTATGTGTTTCTTGCGCTACTTTTCGCCATGCAGATCATAGAACAGGAATTGTTTGGCTGTTAAAGGGTCTGCGTTTTCGTACGCAGGTGCAAGGCGTTGGAAAGGCGCATGGTGCATCTTTCCAGGCACTTTTGGACGTCTAACCACATCGCCAGATGTCCGACAACCCTTCCAAACGACTGAAAGGAAAGTGAGACGTTTGGAACTCTCCTCAGATGGTTGCAAAAGAGTTTGGACATCTGAGACAGCCGCAGGAAGTGAGAGGTAAGATCTGACGTCTTTTAGACGTCTGGGACTAGTCCCAGACATCTGATTTTGGACAATAACCGTGTTTTTGGCCCATTCAGGGCCCAAACGGGATCAGATTTTCGCAAACGAAGTACCGTTGTTTTCCACTTGAGTTTCTCTACGTGTTCGTGTTGAGTACCTACTGTTTTGAGCTCGTCTGATGTAAATTAGTCGTTGGTACAAGTTACCAGCCGGCGACGTGTTGGGGTCTGCGGAGACGACGAGATCTGCGGTGCAGGTCCCCATTCCTCCCGTGATACCCGGTAGAGTGGTTTAATTCATTTGTTAAGATGTGAATAAGGAATATGATTGGTTAGATTAAATTGATTTAAACCCTAGGATGTGGAATGAACCCTAGGACAGAAATGTATGAGCCTGATGCTAAGCTACTCTGTTTACTTGAGATGTATGTTAAAATATGTGCTACCTGTATGTGAATGAGAAATTGAACTGTAAAACCACAAGTTGCATGTATATGATTGAGAATTAATTTGTGAAAACATGAGCTGCTTGTATATGGATGAGGAACGAGTTATGAAACATGAGATTTGAATATGGATAAATGAGATGAATATGAGAATGAACCCTACGGGGAATTAGGAGTAGAACTCCAGAGTATGAAGGGAATCTGGAATGTAGACGGGAAGTGAGATGGCCCTTTTGTATATAGTACCAAGGAGAGCAACTATCCCTTTCAGTGTAGAGCGGAGCTAGATGCCCTTGGGTTGAGACCTGGGGTTAGGATTGACCACTCTACACCGACTCCTGTTAGCCCTCGCGTACGTGGGAGCTAGCCACCCCACGGGACCCGTGGTTAAGCTAGCCACTCTACACCGACTTTGTTAGGCCTGTTGGGCAAATCAGGGTAGTCGGACGAGGGTACGCGGACTGTGAAGGGGTGAGACCCCTGTTTGGTTCTGAGGGGCGTGACCCCTGTTCTGCGAGGGCAAGGCCCTATACTGTTCCGTGCTATACTTTGGACATACCCGCCAGCGGAAACGACTGACCGCATGTCAGTGCGTGTTAACTACCCGTGCGCTTATTACGCGTGCTATAGTCATCGCTACGTCATGACAGTGACCTCGGGGTGGTTGACTTGGTGTAAGACTACCGCGGGGGACTCTCTCAGCCAGGAGAGCACCACGTGTACCTTCTACTCCACGGAAAAGATTGCAATCAAGATCGTAACATCATATTGGAGTTCAACAACTCCAAGATCGCCCTAATCGGATATCCATAGCATCAAATAGAGACTGAGGAACCCTAAAAGATCAAGGGCCAAGATGGTGATAATCTGCACTTCAGACAACAAATCCAACCACACAGATGGATTCGAGTGGACGATCGCAGCCTAACAACGTGAAAATCGACTTAATCCGATACCTGTGGCACCATCTACATCATCCAGAAGATGGACGACCAAGATGGCGCCACGTGGTGCCATCTCAGCTGCCCAAACCGGCCCAGCCAATCCTGGAGACCACCGCATCCTCTCTCTCTCCTCACTGCATGATGGATCTTGGCCGTTGGATGGCGGACGCCCATGCCTTAAAGCATCCGCATGACAACTCAATGGTCGAAGGCTTTATCGCGAAGAAGAGGCGCGGGTTCGAACCCCCATGAGCCTCAATTGAGCGCAGATGCAAGGGACGGTTCAAATTGGGTCATTGGATTGAGGATGAGGGCGGCGAGGGTGGAGATGTGGTGCGCTCAGAGGCAGCGATGCGCGAACGCGCGATTGGACGCGCTAGGCATGCGGTGAGGCGCTGGCGGTTAGCGAATCTTAAGCCGTCCGATCTTACGATTGGACGGCCGAAGATTGATGAACGTGGACGGCTGAGCGCGCCGTGGGAGAGGAGCAGACGGCAGGCGCGGGTGCATGTTGCCCATGACCTGGGCTTTAGTGACGCTTAATTCCGTCACTAAAGGTCCCTCATTTAATGTTTTGAATTTGTAATGCCCATAATGCCCCAACTCTTTGCAACTATAAAAGGAGACCCACTCAATGCGAAATTCTCATTCCTTCCTTCTCTTCTCTCCCTCTCCAAAGCTCAAGAGAAGCTTATCCCACACCCGGGATGCTCCTCGAGAGATAAAGTCAAATTTTCGCCCCTATTTCGGAAGCAGATCCCGCGACGACGACATGCTGCCCCGTTGAGCTGCCAGCAGTTGTCTTCGCGCTGAAGACATGGAGGCACTACCTTTACAGTGAGACTTTCGAGGTCTTCACTGATCATAAGATCGTCAGGTACTTATTTGACCAGAAGGAGCGCAACATGAGACAGAGACGTTGGTTAGAGCCCCTGAAGGACTACGACTGTAGCATCTCCTACCACCTAGGGAAGGCCAATGTGATGGCCGATGCCTTGAGCCGGAAAACGCTCGCCCACTTGGCCAGCTTACATGCATAGAGTTGGAGACTCATGGAGGAGTTAGGCAGTTGGCAACCCCAGGAGTCACATGGGTATTGTGGGGTAGTGACAGTGATGCAGCAGTCACGACCAGAGCTGATAGACCGCATCATCGCAAGGCAGATGGTCGATCCGTACTTACAGACGATGCTAGACAGGGTGTTGATAGGGGACCCAGGAGACTTTTCCTTCTCAGATGAGAACCTGCGTATGAGAGGATGGCTGTGCATTCCTAGGGATGAGGAGTTGTTGAGAGAGCTTTTGATGGAGGTGAACAGGTCTAGGTTTACCATACATCCCGGGAGCACAAAGATGTACTACGATTTGCGACGTGACTTTTGGTGGAGAGGGATGAAGCGAGATGTTGGTGAGTTTGTCCAGCAGTGTTTGGTATGCCAGCAGGTGAAGGCCGAGCACCAAAGGCCTGCAGGGCCGTTGCAGCCACTTCCTATGCCAGAGTGGAAGTGGGAGAGTATCACCATGGACTTGGTGGTGGGTCTACCAGTTGCCCAGTGAGGACATGACGTTGTTTGGGTGATCGTAGATCGGTTGACGAAGACAACACGGTTTTTGCCGATCCGAATCACTTTTGGGCCAGCACAACTAACAGAGAGATATATCAGATATGTGGTACGCCTACACGAAGTCCCACGTGAGATCGTATTCGACAGGGATACTCATTTTACTTCCCAGTTCTGAACTGTGTTTCAACAGTCCTTGGGGACACGTTTGAGGTTCAATACCGCCAACCACTCCCAGACGGACAGGCAGTCAGAGCTCACCATATAGACACTTGAGGACCTTCTACGCGCCTGTGTACTAGATTGGAGAGGCTCCTGGGAGGAGCATTTACCCCTGATAGAGTTTGCATACAATTACTGTTATCACTCGAGCATTGGCATGGCACCTTACGAGGTTCTGTACGGACGGAAGTGTACTGCACCCTTCAGTTGGGTCGAGGTGGGAACTAAGTAGGAGGTTGGTCCCAGGTTGATTCGGTAGAGTCAGGAGGTGATAGAGCAGATTTACAGACAACTTCGCACTGTCAGGAGTAGGCAGAAGAATGATGAGAGACTCATCATGATCTCTAATTACCCCTAATTAACTAGTCTTCCTAGTTAATTAGCTAAGGTTATGTATTTATAAGGGTTAATTATAGAATAAGGGATATTTCGCAAAGGACCTTAAAATAAGTTTAAAATGACATTTTATCATTCAATTAACATTATTAACAATTTAGTTAATAATTGGACTCGAAATCTTATTAATCATTTCCTTAATTAATAAGTTAAGTAACTTAAACATAATGTATACCTAAGTATATAATAACTTAAGTAATTTTACTTAATATAATAAATTAACTTAAAAAGGTCAAAAATGTAAATTCAAGGTGAAAACATAATATTTACCTTATTTACTAACATATATAAAAAGTTGAAAAAGATCTAAGTTAAAATAAACCTTCAAAACCTGGGTTTACATTTTGGTCCTTAAAACTTATTGTAATTGTTTCCTTATTTCTCACATAGGTCCTTAAGTTTTATTTCATTTAAGTCCCTTTTCATCTTCTTCTTCTTCACCTGAATGGATGGCTGGTGATGAAGAGTCACGCCATCGTACGATCATCGCCCTGCTGACATCATCTTTCTTTGTCCAAGCTCTTGCAGCTTGCGCTCACCACTCCATTCTCATCCATCGGTCTGGATTAACCAGAAATCCTAATTTTCTATGTGAGATAGCGTCACCATCGTCGAAGTGGACGTCGGAGGTTAAGCTCCTTCTTCGGCCAGACCTCACCACTTTCTTCATCGCCAACCACTATAAATACCCCATCACCCTTTTGATTTAACTTAAGTTGGCTCCCTTCCCTCTTCTAACACTGAGCCAACCCAATAGGCTATTCGTCCAAAACTCCGACGACTTTCCATCTCACTTTCCGACTTCCTCCATCCATCTTGATTAGCCGAGGAGATCCGCCGTGGTCAGCCGCATCTCTGGACATAGGCTACGACCAAGGAGTCCTCTGCTTCACTTCAAATCCGCCCGTCGGAGATCTTCCTCTTACACCCTTTGATTTCGTCGTCCGCTAAGAACCTTCGGCGGAACCCTATTGACCCCTTCGTCCAGGTAACAGTAGATTAGGAGTAGGAGTAGGAGTAGGAGTAGGTTAGTTTAGTTTTGGTAGTTAGGTAAGTAGTTAGTTGTAATTTTAGAATTTCAGATGTTATCTTCTCCGGCTCTGGCGAGCTCCTTGAGCTCGCCAGAGCCTTAATCTTGTCTTTTTAACTCACTGTCCACCTTCCTTTAACCCTTACAATTACTTCTAGCCCACTTAATCACTTACTTGATCACTTAATCGCCTAATTCACCTTCACCTCCACCGACTACTCTCGCTGTCCATGGCGACAGTAGTTGAGCATAGCTTCACCATCATAGGGTTCTCCATTACTTATTCATCAAAAAAGGACCCTAATTGATACTATAATATGTAGAATTACCACATATAACTTAAACTCCCAAATTGTAATTAAGCTCCTGAGCTCGCTGTCCATGGTAGCTCAGGAGTAGTTAAAACCCTTAATTATATATATATTTATGATTGTAAATACTTGTTGACTTGTTTTAACCACTCAATTGAGTGGTAAAACAGGTGTTGAACTTTAACCACTCAGATCCCTTAAGAAATGAAATTCACTGTTAATCTTTAACTCTAATGAACAAAATGAGAATTAATTGAGTCCCTGAGGTTTCTTGCAACCTCAGGAACCTTTTTAGACTAAAAATGGTATGTTTTTATCAATTTGTACACAGTTTGTTCTTTTTTCTGGACTCACCGGGGCTCCGACGAGCTTCGGCGAGTCATTTTCGAGCATCAGCCTACAGAATCTGATGAAAAGCTCCAGAATGATATAAGTGTGATCACTGATTAATTTGAGGTCATTTAGTTGGAATTTTAACTACTGGACCTGTAGATTGAGGTTCATCTTCTCCAACTCCAGTGGAGTTGGAGAAGTCTGATAGAGGTTCGATAGAGGCATTAGATAGATTCAAAAGCTTCAGTGCAATGCACTGAAGTAAAATTTGCCCTTAGAATATTGTAAAAACCTTCCAGAATCTTTGACGAACAAAGTGGTTTAGAAGCTTAGGCGATGAGCCTGAAACCCTAATTTCTAGGGTCAGAACACCTATCTGAGAATCTGAATGAATTCCTGAGGTTGAAAGGATTCTAATTTAGGCTTTAATTTCACCTGAAGAGGTTTAAATCATAAAGTTAAATTTTTAAGCCTATCAATCTAACCTGGGAAGAAGATTCTGGTTTTGAGTTCGAACTGAAAAATTGAGGAGTTTGAGTTGTTCCTGAGATTCTATTGGAAAGTTTTAGAGTGATCAAACTGAGCTCAGACTTGTAATTTGGTGAGAATTCAAACCCTGCTAGTTTGGGTTGTTTTCGTATCCAAACTGACAGCAGTGGTATTTTGATGAGTTTTGATCTTAAATCCTGCCTAGATTAGTCGATTTCAACTCTTAGAACTTGTTTAAATTAGTTAGATATGTTCTTCTGTATCTGTTGAACTTTTCATATTGTAAAGTATGTTCTTTGAAGCTTACAGAGAAGCTTGAAGTTTCTCTGTGTTGCCTGAAGCTTTAAGAGCTTCAAATCCCACTTCTGTAGCTGCGGAATTAACCTTATAAATTATTTAGAGCCTTACTGAGAGAGAAAAGTCCATCTGTGGACACTGTAATGTTAAACTTCATTTCTAGGAATTATAACCCGTAGGAACCCCCTTGTTTCACTCTTCAAATTGAAGAGGAAAACATTCTCTAAACTTAAAATTGACCCTGTAACTGTGTAGATCTACCTTAGAGCTTTCCAACAAGCCTTGAATCACTTGGAATGGAGCTCTGAGTAGGAAGATATCCTTGATTGAAGTTGGGTCTGGAGGGGGGAACATAGTCCCACATTGGTAGACTACGAGCGCGCGCCTTGGAATAAAAGTGATTTGTTGTATAGGCTCCCCAGTCGTCAAGCGCTCGATGCGAACTGAGCATCTGAACCTTCTGAGCATGTGTGTGTGTGTGTGTGTAGGCATATGTGTGCCTGTGGGTGTGCGCCCGAGTGGGCGTGAGCGATTGTGGCCTTGGGAGGGCGAGGCTTGGGAGGCGTGAACTGATTCGGTTCAAGAGAGGGCCAGTTTGGATCAAATGAAATAAACTAAAATGCAACCTAACGAAATCGGGCGAGGACCGAGTAGGGTCTGGTCCCACCCTCATCTCAGGGTGTTGTGTATCCTCGGAAGGACCTCGCTGCAAATAAAATAATTTTTGGTTAAAAAGGAAAATAAACCCGATTCAGTCGGCTTAAAGAAAAGAAGAGCTGAAGGCTAAGACTAGGGGAATTAAGAAAGAGCTGATGGCTAAGGAAGAAAGGAACTAAAAAAGAACAAGTACTAAGGAAGAAAGGAACTAAGAAAGAGCAGGAGCAAAAGAAGAAGGAAGAGAACATGCACTAAGGAACAAAAGAAGAAGAAGACTAAGGGAACTAAGAAGAAGAAAGAAGAGAAAGGAAAAGGCAGGAACAGAACAGGAGAGGACGAATAAAGAGCTCGAGAGAGAATAAAAGATAAAGGATAAATAAAAGAAGAGGAAGAAAGAAAGAAAGAGAGAAGAAGAGAGAGGCTGAAGAAGTAAAGAAAATAAATTATTTTACTTGCATTATTTTAAATTTATTTTTGTTCTTAAATATTGTAATAAGGCATGTTTTAATAAAAGAACTCTTATTGCCTTAAATTCTTTAAAATAAATTGGAAATTAACATGTTTACTTGTTAATAAAGTACATCATTTGAGTAAATGTATTTTCATATGGAATTTTATATATTCTTTATAGTTTAAATACCTTGGCAAAATTCATGTTTCCATAATTAACTTAATATACCTCCTGAACTTATAAAGAAAATAAAAGATAATTGGTGAATTTAGAAAGAATTATACCTCCCAGCGAATGAAATGGACTCAACCAGTAAAAATTTCTAAAATGTTAGGTTAATTCGACCCAATACTACACAACCGACATAATTTCGAGTTAACTTAAGTGACTTTTTCTATTCTTAATTAAGTAAAATTAACTTAATTACTGAGTTGAGTAAAGTAACGCATCAAGCTACGTTGACCGAACGCGTAGAGAGGTGCAGTTCGAGGTTGGGGATCACGTCTTCCTCCGTGTTTCGCCCATGAAGGGCTTGTAGCGTTTTGGGGTGGAAGGGATGCTTGCGCTGAGGTTTGTGGGGCCCTTTGAGGTCCTAGAGCGGGTAGGACCCGTTGTTTATCGGCTTTCCCTTCCTCCCTAACTTTCTAGAGTGCACGACGTGTTCCACGTGTCCAACCTCAGGAAGCGCGTCGTCGATCCCAGTCACGTTTTGAGCCACGAGAGCATTGAGGTAGGGGACAACCTGACCTATCCCGAGATGCCCGTACAGATACTAGGTGACCGATCGCTTTCGCAGTGTTTTAAGGATATGGTCATTGTAGTATGTTGCGAAAAAGAATGATCAATTTAATTTATTTATTACTCGAAATTTAGAATGTTCCAAGGTCGAATTCAGGGAGCAAACTTAGTTCTAGAAGTATAAAAATTCACAATTCACTACAATATACTACTTTACAAAAATTAAAGAGAGGGAATAAAAATCTTCTCTTCTTTTCTTCTCTCTTCTTCTCTCTTTCTCTCTCCAGACGTCTGACTCCAGGGTCAGACGACTTAAACTCCACTTGCTACAATGCTTCTTCTGCTAGTTCTTGGCTTCTTCTTTTCGTCTTCTCTGTTGCTTCTCTTTCTCTTCTTCTTCTGTGCAAGGCCTTCTCTGTCTTCTTCTTTGCCTTAGGCTTCAGCTGCGTCTTCAGCTCCTTCTTCCTTGGCCTCTCTTTGCTCTAGCTTCTTCTTCTGCTGCAACTCTTCCTTGGCTTCTTCTTCTTCTTTCTTTTCTTCAGCCACGTCTCTTCTTCATCTCTCTGCTAGACTCCCTCCTCCTCCTTCTTCAGCTTTTGCTCCTCTGTGCGGCTAAGTCCTCAGTCGTTCCTCCTCCTTTCTTCTTCTTCTTCTCCTGCTTCCCTGCACAATGTAAGGTTAGGAAAAACCTAACCCTCTATCCACACCCGCGTCTCTCTCTCTCTGTGTATCACTCTTTGGTATGCTCTCCTAGAGCCGGGTAATCGGGTCGGGTCGTGTGCTTTGGTCCAGGCGCACCGGCGTGGGTGTGGTGCGCGAGGAGTGATCGGTAGGCTAGTCGGGTCAGGTTGCCAGATCTGTGGGGCAGAACGTCACGAATGAGGCGTGATAGGTGAGGAACCTCACCCCAGGTGTATCTCAAGGTGAAGAGGCTAATGCACCTTTTCAATTTATTTGGCTGCGGTGCTTCAAGGATTTCCGAGGTGGGACTAAATGTCCCACCTTTATTTTGCGAACGCTCGCAGCAGGAGTTGCGTTCAATTGCCGAAGCTGTAGGGGTCCTCGCAGCCAATCACTTGGCTGGGGTTGTGCGCAAGGGTTTCCACACGACCTGGGGCACTTCACCTGGAGTGGAGAGACCTGCAGTTGCAGCAAGCTCGCTTCAAGCTTCTTCGTCAATGGCGGAGGGATGTCGGAACCTGAAATGCATGAACACGGCCTTGCGGCCCTATCAGATCAGAGGAAAACCTTTGCCATATCACGACGAAGGTGAGGCGGGGGTTGGCTGGCCGCTAGGCGGCCTAGGTGTGCATGCCTAGGTCGCTTTGTGGTCGTGAGGATGGGTTTGTTCGGGGGGAGGCGACAGGGGTTGGCGCAGTCATTGGAGGGTCGTAGGGTGATCAGTGGGTGGTGGTGTAGCTTTTGAGGTGTTTGGCGAGGTGGATGGGTGAGTGGAATGACAGAAGCACCTCACCGGAGGTTTGGCCGGAGGTGGAGAAGGTGGAGATGGACAGTGGATGTCGAGGGGTTGAAACAACAAATTAACAGGGGGAAATAAAGGAGAGAGTAAGAGTAGCTTATCTGGGGTACTTGGAGCGAAGGGCAGGCGGAGGAGACGAACGACGCGTTTGTGTCGTCATCGGAGAAGACAGCCCTGAGGGGGAGATAATGGCGACGAGGAGGAGGACAGGAAGGCGTGCGCTGGTGCGGCGCAATGCGGAAGAACAAGGCGAAGTGAACCATGCTGGTGGTATGGCAGCAGAGCGACGAGAAGGAGGAGGAAAAATCACCGGAGCTTGTGGGCTACTTGGCTGGAGAGAGGGGAGATGAATTCTGGGGGGAGTCTGCGGCCAAATCAAGCTTCGGAGAAGTGGCAGAGCGTGATGCTTCATAAATAGGCGTAGGCAGGTCGGCAGGCGCACGAGAGTGGGGGGAAAAACCTCACTGGAGACATGGGCAGTCAGAGACCCATACCTCTCGCGTGTTCGCACGAGAGGTATGGGTGCCGGCAGGGCATGGGAGGTGGTCCATGCGGAAGAGGACAACGCAGGGAATCCTCCTCTCGTTTCTAGGGCCGACTCCCATGCCCTTCGCGGCGCCATCCTACGTGCAAAGTCGCCTCAGGTATGGCCTACTGCTGCGGGTGGTAGAGGGGCCGGTCCACAGAAAATGACGGGAAAGTTGAGGGGGTAAGTGCAAGAGTTTAAAAAGTTAAGGGTCAGAAAGTAATTATTAAGGACCAACTTGTAAAGTGGGTCAAGGAAACCTTTCCTTTGGTCCAAATTTTGGTATAACCCTAATTTGGACCTAAGGAATCCAATGGTGAGGTTGGATTTTAGGTTTGACCATGTTTGACTGGATATTTTGCACAAAAACCCAAACTAGGTCAAAAATTAGGTATGGTTCTCAATCTAGGTCAAGATAGGTTTCAATGGCCAAATTGAAGGTTCTAAACCATAGGGAATATTTTTTCATGAATTTTAGAGGGTTTAAATGATTTTTATATTTCCTGGAGCTTTGTGAATTAAAGTAAGTTTGTTTTAAGGGTACAGAATGTTATTTAATTCCCAGATTTTGCAATAACCCTTTCCTGATTGAATCATCCCACTTTTTCTCTTATTAAGCCTGTTTGTCCTGTGTCTAGATCCTTAGAAATCCCGTTTATGTATTGCTCTGGTAAAATAACAGTTTTACCCCTTGTGAATTATTTTATACTCAAATTTGTAATTCCCTGATTTAAGCTTTCCCTTAGGTTTTGTAGGAGCTTTTGTACACTTACTTAGGTCAAAATGTGCTAGTTAGGGTTCATGATGAGGTTCTCATCACTAGGCGGAGCCATTCAGAGTCTGAGATGGAAGCAGGTACCATTGGTGAAGGTTTTATGGAGAAGCGAATGGTACGAGAAGGCAACCTGGGAGCCTGAGGCGACGATGCGAGCGCGGTACCCAACGCTTTTTGAGGGTACGTCTTTTCGGACCTACTTCGGTCCTCTTTAAGTTATGCGTTTTTACGTTCCTTAGTTAGCTCAGGTTTCGGGGATGAAACTTCCTTTAAGTTTGTTATGATGAAATGACACGTTGCCTTGCTAGTCGGAAAAGACGTCTGGAGTTTCAGTCAGACGTCTGTCGAAACGTTTAGACACAGGTCTGGATGTCTGAAAGTGAGAATTTTCATACCTTCCTTTGCGCTCTGCGCGCGGGTGGCACGCAGAGCTTCTCTCTCCTCCACACCCCTCACCCCTAAACCCTAACCCCCTTCTATTTAAACCCCCCTTCTCACCACCCTCACCCCCTCACCACCAGCCACTGCCACCTCCAGCCATCCTCCCTGTGCAGCCGTGGCGAGGGAGAACGAGAGCGATGATGACCTGGGTAGGCTTGTTTACGTTTGTTATACTTTAAATTACAGTCATTGTAGTAATAAGACAGCTACCAAGTTATCATTACAAAATTTTTTACTCGGAAATAGTTTTCCCGAGGTCGAACTCAGGGAGCTACTGGAATTCTAGAAATACAAAGGTTCTCTATTAGATTACAAAAATAAGAGAGAGAGAGAGAGAGAGTTTGTCTTGGCTTCTTCTTCTTCTTCTCTTCTCCTTTTCCTTCTTTTTCTTTCTTTGTTCTTCTCTTTCTTTCTTTTTCTTCTCTTCTTCTGCGGCTGTGACAATCTTTTTCTTCTTCTTTGACTTCTTCTTTTTCTTCAGCCTTCTTCTTTCTTCTTTCTTTTCTTGCTTTACCTCTTCTGGCCGCTGCTCAACCGTCGTCTGATGCAGTGGTCAGACGACTTAACTGTAGGTTTGCTACAGTGCTTCTCTTCTTCTTCTGTTTCTTCTCTTTCGCTTCTTCTTCTTCTTCTCTGCCCTGAGCAAATAAAGGCTTCGGCAGCCTTCCTTCTTTTCCTTCCTTCCGTCTTCTCCTTCTGCTCCTGCACTCTCGCACAAGGATTAGAAAGCAAAACCTACCCCTACCCTCCCCCGCGTCTCTCTCTTTCTCAGATTTCTCTCTTAGGACCGCTCTCCCAGAGCCGGGTATTCGGGTACGGGTATCGCACCCGGGACCAGGCCCACCGACATGCGGTGGTGGGCGAGGAGTGCGCGATTTTGGGTAATCGGATCCGGCCCAGACCCGCGGGGTGTGAGAGCGGGCGAGGGCGAGCGTGTGGAGCGCGGCGTGCGTGAGGGACCTGATCCCTGTGTTCGAAGGTGAATAGCCTTGAACACTTTTCAATTTTAAGTGCAGGCGCTTGGCCTCGCACTTCCAAGGTTGGACTAAAGTCCCACCTCCCAGATTGGGGCCTGTAGCTGAGGAAGCTACAGGCAATTGCAGTAGCACGCGGGGCCTTCGCCTCAGCTGCAGACCTGGGATGGTTCGCAGCAGCAACCCACGCGTCCTGGGGTGCGGACCTGGGCGGAACAGCACCTGCTGCTGCAGGAGGAGCTATAGCAGCTCGGCAATGGCAGTGAGGCGGCTTCGACCTGAAAACAGGAATACGGCCTCTCGGCCCAATCAGAAGATTCAGGGAGCTTCGCCGGAATGCGGCGAAGGCAGTTCGGGTGGTGGCGAGGCGTGAGGATGCGTGTGGAGGTAGCCCTATGTTGGACTGTGGCTAGAGAGATGGGTCTGTTCGGGGGGTAGTCAGGTGGCATTTGGCAGTGAATGGGAAGGAGGGATCTGTTGAGTGGAGTGAGGGGAAGCTTTTAGGGTAGTCGGCGAGGGGTGAGGAGGTCTGTGGAGGTGAAATGGGCTCGCCAGAGAAGGTGGTCGGAGGGGAGCAGGCGGAGGTGGAAGTCGGGTGCGGTGGGGCAAAAAGGTAAACTGATAGAGGGAAAATGTAAGGGAGGAGGAGAGGAAGCTATTTACCTAGGTTTTGGACGAAGGGGGAGGGCAGAGCCGTCGTCTTGTATCTGCTGGAGCTGGAGAAGAAAGGGCCCTAGAGGAAGAGTGCGGCGACAAGGAAGCAGGCGGAGGGCGCCGGCGGGTACAGCCCAACGCAGATGAGAGGGCAAGGAGAACCCTGCTGCAGGTAAGGCGGCAGAGCGACGAGGAGGAAGAGGAGGAGGTCGCCGGAAGCTGCGGGCCTTCTGACGGAGGAGGAAGGGATGAAGTGGGCGGGGGGGGGGGGGGGGGGGTGTTCTCCGTCAAAGAAGAGCTTGAAGGAACCGGCAGAGGGTGCCGGTCCTTATAAAAGGGTTGGCGCAGAGGGAGGAGCGGGCTGGCAACGTGCCAGCCTCGCCGGAACGTGGCCTAAAGGGGCACCCATACCTTGAGCAAGCCGGGTCCCTGCGACAGAGGACGTCGTAGGGAACCCCGCGTCTGCTTTGTAGGGCGGTAACCCCTCTCTGCGCAGCACCATGCTCCGCGCAAAGTCGCCGGAGGATGGTGCTGCGTAGATTTTTGCAGGAGGGACCATTTTGCAAAGAACGATGAAAAAGTTGGGGGCCAAAATGCAAGGGTTTCGAAAGATAAGGGTTAAAAAGTAAATGAAGAGGACCAAGTTGCAAAGTCGGTCAAGGTGGTCTCCTCTTAGGCTCAAGTTTTTATAAAAGACTAATTTGAACGTAAGGATTTTAATGGTGAATTTTATTTCTAGGTTGGACCATATTTGATCGGTTAATTTACGTAAAAATCCAAATTAAGCCATTAATTGGCCATGGTTCTCTTTTTAGGTCAAAATGGGTTTCTAAGGCCAAATTGAAGGTTCTAAACCATAGAGATTATTTTTCTATGAATTTTAGAGAGTTTAGTTTATTTTTATCTTGCCTTGAATCTCGTAAATTGAAGTTGATTTGTTTTAGGGTTACAGAATGTCATTTAATTTCTTGAAGTTGCTATAACCCTTTTTAGATCAGATCATCCCACTTTCCTTCTTATTAGGCTTGTTTGACCTGTGTTTGGACCCTTAATTACCCTGTTTGCAAGCTGCGTTGGTGAAATTACAGTTTTACCCCTTGTGATTTGTTTTCTTCTTAAACTCAGAATTCTTTGAGTTAAGCCTTTCTTTGGGTTATGTAGGAGCTTTTTCTTATATATCTGGGTTAGATTGTGCTAGTTAGGGTTCATGATGAGGTTCTCATCATACCCCCATGCCTAGCTTTTGCTAGTCCCTTAGCAAAAACTTAAGGTTTCAACCCTTGTTCTAGACCATGAAGTTCTCACTGATTTCAGATAAGTGCTTTTTCATTTGAAACCTAGATTAGGTTAGAATGCTAACCACAGGCCTAAAAGGTATTCTAGTACCAACCAAGATCCGGATCTGTTTAGCCTCAGTCTCAGTCCTTAGTAAAGGTTTTTAAGGCCTTCAAGAACTAACCTAAGGTTTATTGGACTTTGTGGTTAAAGCACCCGTGCTTGAAATGATTTTATCCCTGGCTCAGTTCGAAGTGCGTTTTGTAAGAAAAAGAGATAAAAGATTTATCTGTTTGGAGAGTTGTCTCTCTCTTTTTCTTTTTAATTCTAGCTTAGGATTGACTTTTCAACACGGTCTGTATCAGATTCCTTGTCCCCATCATCAATCCTCAAGGGTTCCTGGCAGTCGATGCTTCGAGATAGCGCCGCCCATGTTAACCCCCGGAACCCTGGCTGTTGAGATTTCGAGATAATCCCATCCATGGTGTTCCGTGGCCGAATTCAGACCCTAGCAATTAACATTTCGTGATAATGCCACCCATGGAATCTGAACTAGCAGAGTGCTTATATGCCCCCGGTAGGATATGTAGATATCCTAAGAGACAAGTATCGAGGAGATGATATTTTGTTACGCATCTTCGAGGGGAATTTCCCACCTCTCCGCGCTAGAAACTCATCCAAATCAACTTGTGTTGATCGGCAGCTCCTACTCTAGGTGTTGTTTTCAGAATTTTGCGACGCTTCTGCGTGATTTTGATTTTTACGCTTACTGAACCAGGCTGTGTGTGAGGTTAGGGTGCTTAGGTTACTGAGTCCCGTAAACCAAAAGTTAGTTAATAAGGCCAAATACTTCCTAAGCCTTGAACTTAATACTTAAGCTTTTCATTTTCCTCAACCTCTTAAGGAATGTCTAGATCTTAATGGGTACTAAGAGTCTATCCAAGAATGCCTAAGGTTTGCGTTCTTACTAATCTCACTATGCACTTTTCAGTTCTTTTCTTGAATGAAGTCTAGAACTTAGGTTAATTCCTTAGTTTCTTACTAATGACTATCACTTTTCTCTCATTTTTGTGCTCTTTTTTCATTTTGTTTCTTTTTCCTCCCTCCACAAAATTTCTTTCCTCCTCTTCTTTTATTATTCTTTTTCAAAATTTTTTAATTTTTATGGTATTTTTGGCATATGTGAATTTTTTTGTTTAAAACCTTTTCTTATAAGTTTTGCACTTTCATACCCCCCATGCCTAAGATTTGCAATGTCCTCATTGTGACTTAGGGGGTTTTTATTCAACTTAGTTCATTCCTTAGGATATATATTTTGCTGAGTGAATGGGTCGGGATGACTGTTGCGGACGATTTCTAATCTCAGATGCAAGCACCTGAAGTGGAGTCGACTGTCTTAAAGGGTGAACCTTAAGTGCACAAAGGTGTCAAAAAAGGTTTTAGGTTTTCAAAGAGAATGGCGGGCTGCCTCCCATTGAGCACTGAGTTTTACGCCATCGACTGGGTGTAATAAGCTCATGGGGAATGGAGGATATAAGATGATTCAGCCAAATTAGTAGAAGTTACATCAATGAACGATTTGAGTCTCTGACCGTTCACGATGAAAGGTTCGGAATCATGGCTGAGCAGACTGATTTCGACGGCTCCATTTCCAAAAATCTGTCAGACCAAGTATGGTCCGACCCACTTGGATCGCAGCTTCCCAGGGAAAAGTTTGAGTCTGGCATCAAAGAGTAGGACCTTCTGACCAGGATAAAAGATCTTTCTAGAGATATGCTTGTCATGGAGGGCTTTAACCCACTCCTTGTAGATTCGCGAGTTCTCGTACGCATCAAGGCGTAATTCATCGATCTCGCTGATTTGAAAAGGCGCGCGGTGTGCCTTTCCAAGCACTTTTGGATGTCTGACAGCATCGACAGACGTTCGATAGCCCTTGCAGACGATTGGAAGGAAGGTGAGACGTTTGGAACTCTCCTCAGATGGTTGCAAAAGAGTCTAGACGTCTGAGACAGCTGCAGGAAGTGAGGGGTAAGATCTAACGTCTTTTAAGACGTTTTGGACTAGTCCCAGACGTTTGTTTTTGGACAGTAACCGTGTTTTTGGCCTGTTCAGGGCCCAAACGAGATCGTATTTCCGCAAACGAAGTATCGTTGTTTTCAACTCGAGCTTCTCTACGTGCTTGTGTTGAGTTCCTACTATTTTGAGCTCGTCTGATGTAAATTAGTCGCTAGTACAGGTTACCAGCCGGTGGCGTGTTCGGGGCCCACGGAGATGACGAGATCTGCAGTGCAGGCCCCCATTCCTCCCGTGATACTCGGTAGAGTGGTTTAATTCATTTGTTAAGATGTGAATAAAGAATATGCTTGCTTAGATAAAATTGATTGAAACCCTAGGATGTGGAGTGAACCTTAGGGCAGAAATGTATGAACCTGATGCTGAGCTACTCTGTGTACTTGAGATGTATGTTAAAATACGTGCCTGTATGTGATTGAGAAATTAAACTGTGAAACCACAAGTTGCATGTATATAATTGAGAATTGAACTGTGAAAACACGAGCTGCTTATATAGGGATGAGGAACGAGTTATGAAACATGAGATCTGAATATGTATAAATGAGATGAATATAAGCATAAACCCTACGGGGAATTAGGAGTAGAACTCCTGTGTATGAAAGGAATCTGGAATGTAGACGGGAAGTAAGATGGCCCTTGTATACGTGGAACCAAGGAGAGCAACTGTCCTTTTCAGTGTAGAGCGGAGCTAGCCGCCCTTGGGTTGAGACCCGGGGTTAGGATTGGCTACTCTACATCGACTCCTGTTGGCCCTCGCGTACGTGGTATCGAGGCGTGCTACTAGTATAGTAAGGGAGCTAGCCACCCCACGGGGGCCGGGGTTAAGCTAGCCACCCTACACTGACTTTGTTAGGTCCGCTGGGCAAACCGGGGTAGTTGGATGAAGGTACACCGACTGTGGAGGGGCGAGACCCCTGTTTGGTTCTGAGGGGCGAAACCCCCTATTCTGAGGGGGCAAGGCCTTATACTGTTTCATGTTGTACTTTGGGCGTACCTGCTAGTGGAAACGATTAACCACGTGTCAGTGCGGGTTAGCTACCCGTGCACTTATCATGCATGCCGTAGTCACCGCTACATCGCGACAGTGACCTCGGGGTGGTTGACTAGGTGTAGGACTCTCCCGACCAGGAGAGCACCATGTGTACCTTCTACTCCATGAAAAATACTGCAATCAAGATCGTTTCCACGAGGAACAAGCAAGATCAAGAAATACTTGGATCCTTTGTGAAATAAATGAACTAGAAATACATAGATGAGATAAATGGAAATGAGAATAAAACCTGATTGTTTGTTTTACTTTACTTGCACGTAAAGAATGTAAACATTACCCTACTCAGCGTTCGCTGACTTTGTCTTTTTGTAACCCTATTCAGGACCAAGAGTTGAGTAGCCCATGTTTCCAGCTGCAGAGGGTGTTTGGCCCAGCCGTAGTCGTTTCTTTCCAGCTCTTTCATTTTTCTGCTGTTGTAGTGAGTAATAGACATCTATTTTACTATTCCTGTTACTTTCTATTTTTTTTCCACTGTTATTGTTGTGGTGGTATGTACTATTTTGAGATAGTTGCTCTACTTTCCTTTACTATTTCATTTTTCTTTCTTCCTAGTTATAATGCATGTGTGGATGTGGTATTATTTCTTGCTTTTGGTTGTTTCTCGTTAGACGACTAGGTATTGGGATTAGTCGAGACGAGTTGGTCTCGGGTCCTGTAGAGATCTGGGAACTGGGTTGTAACATGGGCTCACTAGCAAATCTATGCAGTGTGGGAAGCACCATAGAAAGATAGACAAAGGGCTTGAGTATGAACTACCATGGTGAGATCCATTGGAGGTCCATAGGAGCAAAGGTTGGACGAATTGCAAACCACCACTTAAGTCAAGGCTAAGGAATTAGGACATGACGATTAAGTAGAGAGAGAATGATAAGGTTGAACAAGATTTGCTACTTATGAGAATGGGATAAGCGACGCACCTACGCTAATCAAGACTCTAGCGAAAGGAACATCCAAAATTGAAATCAAGAGCTGCCACTAGTATCCAAAAAGGCATTCGCACATTAGCAACCACCCAGGCCCAGCAACACTGCTACTGTGGCACCTACAATGAGCACCGCCAGCAAGCGCTGAAGTACCACTGCGAGCACTGCTACCGCTGCAACCATAGTGAGTGCCACCGCTACCACGAAATTGCTAGAGACTACCATTTGCGTTGCCAAGCATTAGGGTGTGCCCTAGTAGCGAGTTCCCTTCGATTGGAGGAGCCTTACGAGAAACCAAGACAATGAGAGGAGGTGGAGTGGGGGTGAAGAAGACGAAGAGGAAGGCATGGGGGGGGGGTCCTCACCTAGTGTCAGGCGATCAATCAGGGGCTCGATGGTGACATGCGAAAGGGAGACAACCTAGGTTTTTGGGAAGAGTGGGAGATAGGTGTGGCAAGTGTGACTCAGTTGTGAAATAATGAGTCAACATTTTGTATCCGAAGCATCCATCTAATAAGGCTAGACGACAGGTCCTCTATTCTACATTTTGCATGCATGAGGGTGCCTTGTTTGATTGACTTGAGAAGATATTGTTAGGGAAGCAAAACTATTTTCATGAATTATGTTCGTTAAGTGCCTTTTTTATTTTTTAAAAATAAACTTTCATTAAAAAGGGAAGAACCCGATACAAGAGACACAAGGAAAATATAGAGAGACGTAGCCCTCAAAATGGGGAAAAAAAGGTCCTGTAGAATAGGGGAATGCCAAAACACAAAACAACAAGACAAGAAATAAATGATAAAGAAAAACAAGCATCCTGTCATCGGGAATCGGACGATCTTTCGAAAGAAAATGACCCCACGCTCGTAGAATGGCAAGAGACTGAATGAATTGGACTCTGACTCTTGTCAAGAAATTCCATCGTAACATGCACAGGGTTTCACGTGGTCTCCTACAAGACTACACTATAAACAATGAAAAGGAATGGACAATAAGTCCAACAACCAAAAAGCCGCAACAACATGCGAAACTGCCTGAAATTGATGCCAACCACGACTCGACATTAGAGCCCCGTTGCACGTCTGCAATCCTCGACGTCGAGCCCGCCAAGCCAACCGCAACACTATTCTCTACGACCACCCGCGGACCACAGCCCAACCAAGGTACTGCCCGAACACGCGACCACGACGAATGGTTGACCTTGGTCCACGCTCTGACCACGACGACCCACTGTCAACCGATGAAGTCGCTAATTGCCAATGTTGCGACGATCGCCTCGACACACGATCGTGATGACCCGCTGACGTATGGTCGCGACGATCGGCTGCAGCAATCGCCCTCGACCAAAACTCCAGCTGACCTGTGACACCTTCACCGCAATCGACCTTGCCGACAATGACAAGCGACTACATGTCGACCGATGTCCATTGAGTGCCTTACTTGAGCGAGTGAGATTAAGTTAGTATGATTGTTAGACTCCCTAGGTTGTTGTGCAAGCATAGCAAATGGTATACATGCTTTATTTGTAGATAAGGGAGTTTTATCTTTAGAGTGAAGAGGTCCTTGGCATAGAAGTGCATCTTGTTGAAACCCTTAAATCTCACATGATCCAAACGCAGATATATCCACTCCGAATCTAAGAAATTGGGGCCCTGGGACTTGCATTGGTTGATGTTGGGCCTCTCTTGTGGGCCTTTGCTTGCTGCTGAGACTTGACCAAGGTTAAGGGGGCTTACGGCGCATCAATAGATGTCTTCCCTCAAGCGAAAAACTCCTTTATTAGAATGCTCCTAATAACTGAGAATTGATGGGTCTATTTAACAATTTCATTTCAAGAAAAATATTCTTTACTGGTAGGTCTCTTAAGACAAGCATGGGGAGTCTCACAACGTTACTAGAACCCTAGATGTCCAATTCTGAAATCTATTGCTTTGGATGTTATCTTTAGTTTCAGAATTATTTGGTTATAATTACATGGTTTGAGCCTTTTCTTTTTTTTGTTGCCCTGAAAGTGTGTGGGATTGCCGAGGAAATCATATTCTCTCCTTTGATGGTCGTCAATTTGCTCTAGATTATTGAGTACTCTTAAAAGCTTCTCTCTTTTGATTGAATGAATGTTATCTTCTTGGTCGATGGACTTTCTTATGCTATTTTAGTAAAAAAAAAAAAAAAAAGGAAAGACACCGTGGGTTAGGCTGCAAACCAATACTAACGTGTGATGGTATTATATTTGTAATTTGCAATTCTTCACTCTCATTATACACGGACCAAATAAATCCACGATGCCACCGGATTGGCTTCTATTGAATCAGGCTATTTACCTCTGTCAGATTAGAGATTTTCGTATGTCAACTGAATGGATTTGGTCAGGTCTGGCCCGTTACATATATGGCTCGGGTGTTGAACAAAGATTTAGGACCCAACCAATCCGGTGGATCCGACAGGGGTTTTAAACAAAGTTCCAATTCCTACAAGCTACGATAGTCCCTATTCCCAGACTCCTCAGTCTTCAAATATCACCGATTCAGAATTGATACTTGGTCCTAGGACCCATTTGGACCTGCTTGCATTGGACCAAACTAGAACCTGCTTAACCCAAATCCTGATAAAGACCTGTGTAAATCCGTCGCGAACAGATCGAGTCGGATCTTGGTGGAAGATGTCGGGTAGATCGGAAAACTATTTTCTAGTTCACTTCTAAACAGGTTAAGTTTGATCCGACCTGACCTACTTGACACTCCTAAACTGGTAATCCTGTGTGTGATGCAAGACGATTTGCATTAAATGACGTAGTTTTGATATGCATTACAGGTAAAAGAATTAAACCTTCTTTGGCATAAGAGCATAGGGTAGCAATAGCATGCCTATCGCAGCAGTGGCCGCAACGACACTCCCTAACCACACAAACAGCAACGAAAGGCCCGACGATTTCGTAAACACGGAGGCAATCCGACACAAAGGATGCTCCCAACTTCCCGGTGGTCTGGTCCTCCATCATTTCCTTGCCGTCCATCCATTTTCCTCCTATGTTTAGAACAAAGGCCCGGACCAAAAACCAACAACTCTCCGTGCTTAATTGCTACTATTTAAGGCCAACATTTCTTCGTCTTCCTCGTCTCGCCATCCCTCCCATTTGATCCTCGGCTCCTTCAGCTTACGCAATAATGGGAGGCTGCGCAACGAAACCCATGGCCGTTGACGGGCCCGAGCCCAAGCCCGAGGCCTTGCCGGCAGAGGGCTCTGTTGCCCTGGAACCCACCGTTGCCACCGAGGTAACAGAGCCATCCTCTAAGCACATGTTGACTTCCACAACGTCCAAGTTTCCCCCAGATGTATCTCTTCGTCCATTAATTAGGCACGTGGCATTTGTAACCACTCTCAAAAATCACCTCCCTTCCGAAGCACGTAGAAGTGAAGATTGGGGATGATTGAGGATCACCACCTAACAACTTTCGATGAAGTCCGTTGAGCTTATCTTCGACAAGTTTCGATGATTATCTTCCGGATAGAAATGTAGGAACTAAACGTTTTGCCTAGCTAAGCACTTAACTATAACAATAATGGTAGGATCTTTCTCCTAAACCCTCCATGAGCCACTTCTAGAGTCTCCCATTACCTGATAATCGATTAATTGGTTAATTTCGTTGGTTTTATGTTGGAGAGGTTGTACCACCAAATTAAAATAATGCCACGCTCTTGAAACTTGAAAGATAAGAAATGAATCACAAGGATTAAAGATTACCATTTGGTAACTTGGATCAAACATTCTTGATGATTCATTGGAGTTTACTGGACCTAAAGTAAACCAGTTACGAGTACCAGTCTTTCCAATTAGGCTCGTGTCCAGCCCTCGACGACGAAAGGCATGAGATTTTTTTCGATTTGCTTGCATCCTTAGGTGCAATAAGTTGTCCTTCTTTGTAACTTGATGCCATGCTTGATTGCAATGGCAGGCAGAGGCTGAAGGAGCACAAAGTGAGAATGTTGAGAAGGAAAATTATAAGGAGGAGCCTCTGGTAGATCCGTCAACCCCTACGGCGGATGCCACGGGCGCGGCGGAGCCGAAGCTCCCCAGCGAGCTTGGCCAGTTGAAGGAAGAAGTTGCGCCGAGCCCCCCTACAGATGGTGAGGTGAAGAAGGCGGTCCTGGTCGAAGCTGCCAAGGAAATGGACGCCGACAAGGCCGAGGAGGTGGTGAAGGCTGAGGTCGCTCCGGTTTCGACTTGAACATATATATACATACGCATGAAATACCATACCGAAACCCACAACTTTGCTTGTAAAAATGATGTTAAACCATCCATGTAAAATTCAATCTCGGATTCGGCCGTCGGGCATAAGAAATGATTTACGAAGATCGGAATTTAATTTGCTCACTTCAAAGGTAAGTTTGAAAATATTTTCAATATATGAGAGTATATCCAAGGGCAACATAAAAATTAATGAGGTCATTATTAGTGTATTTTCTATATCGACAGAGGCAACACCCAACTCGCCTCGAGCTGTTACAACTAAGAAGTTGGTTGGATGATCATGGACACAGACAACGTGAGATTTCTTACATGGTTGGAGAACATAATTTGAGAAAGGATCAAAATATTAAGTTTCTCGACTAGAAGTTTACGGAGTAATAATTGTAAGCCTAGCCCTCGGATAAAGCCTTAATTGATACAAGTAGTCACGCTTCTCGATCGCAATACGTGATCATGTTTTTCCCTGAGACCCAATTAAACCCAAAACGCTTTACATGCCCAAGCATACGAAGCTCCAGGTCAGATTAAATCGACTCACTCGCCTTGAAGCGAATCAATGGCAGAAGACTTACAGCCCACCAAAAGTTGGCGAGTGTGGGAGGAACGATTCTACTTATTTATTGCTAATCACATCTCTACCAAGGAGAAGCGCTTGGGTAAAAAAATGAGGTAGACTTTGATCGTCCGTGTAACTGAAATCTCCACACTAATTATAAGTTTGAATTCTAAACGGTGCAATTGAACTTTACATCTTCCAAGGATAAAAAAATATTCATCTCAACCTCCTTCCTCTAAACTCAAACAAAACTAACGAAAAATGCCAGAAAAGGTATCTAGATGCTCTTGCTCATAGAATCAAACGTCGCCAATGATGTACTTTTCGTATATAATTAATTAAATTCTATAGTGACTTCAGGCATTCATTAGAGCCGTCGTTTGTTTTATCGCGATAAATATACACTGCAGCACCCGATTTGGTCTTTCAAGTTCGTGCATCATCATTTCAACAAAAAAGAAAAAACAGAGCAAAAGGACTTCGTGGACTTGAGAAAGTCATAATCAGCGGGACTGTATGTATGGTAATAAATTTCATAATACAAGCGACTGAACAATGGAGAGAAATGGGATATATTTTTGAGTGAATTTTAGTTAGTTTTAATTTTAATATCCATTAACCGTGACCTTTTACCTTATTATAAAAATTTATTTTATCATCATTATTTGACAACGAATTTTAAGGGACGAAAAAAAATATAAACAGTGGTAAATATATCATTAAAATTAATTCCCTTTATCCCTTTTAAAAAATAATGTGTAGTAAATATTTATCATCATTTATTATAGAAAACGACGGTAAAAATATAGATAAAATTTATCCATGAAAATCACCAAAATTTAGGTGCAAGGATTGAGATAAAGTTAGACATTGATCAATTTATCACCTCACATAACCCCCTCCCCCCCCCCCCCCCCCCCCCCCCCCCCACATCTCACAAACCCTCCTCCACGTCGGCTCGCAACCCCTTCTCGTTGTCGCCCCTCCTCGATCGCTCGTTGCCCTCCTCCTCATTGTCTTGCTCCTCCTCGTCCACTTCCCCCTCTCTTTCTCCTCCCCGCTGCCCTCCTCATCGTCGTCTTCCTCCTCCTCGTCCACACCTCCCTCCTCTTCCTTCTCCCCGCAACTCTCCTCATCCTCGTCTTCCTCTTCCTCCTTGCCCATCTCCTCTTCCTACTCCTCTTCCTCACCACCGCCCTCTTCCTCCTCCTCGCTGCCTTACTACTCCTCTTCTTCGCTGCCGTTGCCCTCCTCCTCCCTGTCCCCCTCTTGTCAACCCCTCGACTACCAGCACCGCCATCCACCACCAACCCCCTCTGCCTCTCCTCCTCCTCCTCCTCCTCCTACCCCCCTCTGCCAATGCCCCCCTCCCCCTCCTCCTGACCGGCCCCCTCCTCCTCCTCCTCCTCACCCCCTACAGAGAATGTTGCTGTAGGGTGATATGTTTATTAGTCTGTGGTTGTGTTAATGACAACAATGGATATTGAGCATTTTTGGATAAGCTATAGAAGGTTGTTGGATGCAGATTGTCATTGTTTTTGAAGGAATTTGTAGGTATTCTATGTAGGATATGGTTGGATTTGTAGAATACCTTTGCACAACCCCTTGTAAAAGATCTCAAAATTTGTATCTTAGCCCTACGTTAATCACTTATCAAAGATCTCTACTCAGTTATCACCATTTGGAACAAATTGGATTAAAAGAAATATTTCTACCACGTCTTTGCCCTGCTAGAGTAGTTATAATAAATTGTTTTGGTATTTGTAGTGACAACATCTTTATACTTTTGCTTATTGGAGACTCTGGTGTCAGCAAATCTTGTTTGCTTCTAAGGTTTAGGATATTTACTGAGAATCACTTCTTCATTTCTCTTATAATTGTACTTTCCACACAAGAGGAAATGCTTATTTTCATAGTAAACTACTTCAATTGTTTGTGGAAGCTATTGAAGAGTTGTGCAACAATTATTTTCTCTTATAATTATACTTTCCATGTCATTGTTTGGGTATTATACAACTACAATATTTCAAAATTTTTCCTTTCATATTATGGAATATCAAATTTTCTTTCCCAAAAGGAATAACAGATTTATTCTAATTTAAATTCTCTATCGACTCTTAGAATCAATGTTATTACATTGCTTTAATCTATGATTCTTGTTGGAAGTTTTCTTGGAACTTATGTTATTGCTTTTATCTCTTCACACTCATAAATAGAATGCTATTTTGTTATCCATTGATTTTTTTTGTGGCTATCTATTTTTCAACGCCCTGCCTTCAGAAATTAGTTGTCTAAAGAAACTCGAAAAGCTGGATCTCTCTTCCAATAAGCAAGAACATTTGCCTGATAACTTATTAGAATTAATAGATCTTAAGTTATTAATCGTTGCTAGTAATAAATTGGTGGACCTCCCCTCTTATATCTGCAACTTTCAAAGATTAAGAGTTGATATTTTGATGAAAGAGATAAGAGGTCACCCCTTGTTAAATTTGACCATTGCTCCAAAAGGAAACCAGCAGCCTCTGAACCAAGATTTTGAGATCTGAACCAATGCTGTGTGCCTATGGAATTACAATTAGCAGTCAATTCACTCCAGTTGAGGCTCGTGTGTTGTAGCCTCCAAAGGTTAACTTCAGTTTTCTTTGCATATATGGTTATATTCTTTCAATCACAGTCTATAACTTTGACATGTTATCCTAAGTGTTATGATATTTCTTCAATTTTTCTACAGCTGAAATTGGGAAATGGAGAAGATATGTTTCTACGTAATGGCAGATGGAACTTAATCAACAAGGTAAGTTGCTTGGTTTGACATGCTATTCTTTAAACTGTTTTAGTTTAATGTGCTATTCTTTAAATTGTTTTAAAGTCCTATTCTATTACAGAAATTGTATGAGGCAACAAAACTAGATCGCTGGGCAGTTATTATGCCGATCAATTGCTATTATTCCATCAATTGCTGCTGTAAGTGTCAAAGCTAAAATATGTCTCCTTGTTTATTATGCCTTAGAATTCTGATCATACCATGTATAGTGAAGTGAGCTATAAGCTATTTATTTGTCTACAGTTTGTCAACTCCAGGTGTTGGCCTGATGTAAACACATTTACACTACTTAAGATGTCTATTTATGCATGTTCTTAAGCATAGGATTGCATTTCATGATATAAATATTGCATTACATGCATCATCTTGCATTTAGAATAGTTTGAATAAAATGGAGGTTAATTGTCTCCTTTTATGTGCTTAGACAGGGCAAATATTTTATCGGGGCCTCGGAGCAAAAATCCAACCGTATGGATGTGATCAGGGCGACGATTGGAGTTCAACGACTCCAAGATCTCCCTAATCAGACATCCGTAGCATCAGATAGTGACTCGGGAACCCTAGAAGATCAAGGGCCAGGATGATGTAAATCCACAGTTCAAATGATAAATTCGACCGCACGGATGAATTCGGATCGACGATCGCAGCCCAACGACATAAAAATCGAGTCAATCCGACATCCGTGGCACCATCTACAACTTCCAGAAGATGGACGGCCAAGATAGCGCCACGTGGCGCCATCTCAGCCGCCCAAACGACCGCTTCATCTTGTGAAGGCGCCACGCCCAATCTTTCTCCGCTGTTGGATCTTAATCCAACAGCTGTGGGCGCTCGCATTTTAAAACGTGCGCTCGACCTCCGCGCCCCATAGCGCAGCGGTCGAGCGCGCTATCGCGAGTGCGGGGCGCGGGTTCGATCCGCGGCAAAGCGCTGGAGGGCGCGATCGATTGAGGCGCGTGGAGCGTCAGATGAAAATCGGACGGCCGCGCGCGCCCGATAGCGTCGACGCCCGATTGGACGCGCAATCGAACGCACAATCAGACGTGCGGAGGGCGTGCTACGCAGCTGGCGTGGACGCGATTTAAGCCGTCTGATCTCGCGATCGGACGGCTGAAAAGCGGCGAACGTGCGTGGCCGTTGAGCGCGCGAGCAGGCGCGCGCGAGCCAGCCACTACGCCCACATTGGGGCTTTAGTGACGGATTTATCCGTCACTAAAGACCTCTTATTTATTGTTTTGAAGTTGTAATATCCATTTTTCCCCCACTCCTTGCAACTATAAAAGGAGACCCCCTCCATACGAAATTCTCATCCCTTCTTTCTCCTCTCTACCCCTCCAAAGCTAAAGAGAAGCTTGTCCCACACCCGGGATGCTTCTCGTGAGATAAAGTCCAATTTTCGTTCCCCTTCGGAAGTGGATCCCACGACGACGACGGCGTGCTGCTTCGTTCCCGTTCTTCTGCTTCGTCCTCCTTCGTCCAGCTTCGTTCTCCTTCGTCCAGGCGTCGTCCCGTCCGGCTTGTCCTCCAAGCAACCGTAGAGGAGGATTTCTCTCTCCTTATTCGTTTTACCGTTTTCTAGTATAGATTTACTGCTTTCTAGATTAATCTACTCGTCCTCCAAGCGACCGTCGAGGAGGACATTTCTCCCTCCATTCTTTTAATGCTTTTTAGAGTAAATTTATCGCTTTCTAGAGTAATTATTTTTTTGCTTTCTAGTTGTAATGAACAATCTCTTCAATGCAAAAAATTCCTTGTTTATTCTACATCTCATTTTGATTTCTCTGTGTAATATTCTCTTTCTCTCTTACTCTCTCTCTCTCTCTTCTATTTATTGTAAATAATTAGATAGTTCTAAATTGAATTATTCTGTAACAAATAAAAAGAAATGCGTAGTTTTTAAATCAAACGTCCGCCTCCCTGTGTTCGACCCGGAATTTTAATTTCGGTATAAATTTTATTTGTTGAACACGAATTCTTCGCTTTCGAACTACAACGACAGGTTTTCCAAAACCGAACACGTTAGCGTAGCGATTCGCAAAACACGTTCAACATGGCCCTTGATATCTCGTTATAGAGTTGCTAGATGGTAGTTTAAAATGTTAATACTTGTTAGATGGTAGTTCTTGAACATGGTTTCTCCTCTCTTTTTACAAGTGTTAGCTGCAACATCATTAAACTGTTGTTCCACAACTGTTCTCTTTATGCATAGGCTTGTGTATTTGGAAGGAAGATGCTACCAAATAACAATTTCTTTCTGAATCCAGCCACTCACATCTCTTCAACTTGAATTTTGTGTCTCTGTCTGCCTAGGAATGTGACTTGTGCCCTTGACTGTGCATCGAGAAAGGAATGAGAATTATAACTCACACCACCCTCAACATCATGGCAAATGCTATTAATAGTTTGAAAGTTAAATGAAGAAAAAACATACATTCTGTAAGTATAAATATACAAAGTTTCTGTCGTTTGAGTTTCTTTTGATCATTTCAGGACTTAATATAAGAACCAAGATTTTCTTTTTTGAGATAAGAACCAAGATTATGTTTGGTAGATTTATTTTCAATGATTCTTAAATCTTCCCTGATTTCTCTTGTTAGACTCAGCATCTACCTTCTGACACCTTTCAATTGATGCATAAAAAGGCCCTTTTGTGAGATGTTTGAACAATCCCAATGAGTTCAATTTTATCCTTTATTGGAATGGTACCAACATTAATCTATTCTTATTTATCCTTTGTTGTTAATCTATTCTTATTGGAATGGTGTCAACATTAATCTAAAAAAGTTTGCTTATTATACTCGAGTTCGTTTTCTTATGTTTGGGAAGTTTTCAGAACTTAGGATTTTGACCTGATTGATGTTGAAAATGAAACTGCAGTGTATTCACTCAGGAGAAGGGATTGGTTTCATGATTGGACTGGTGAAACCAATCCAAGTTAGCTCATACACTCAAAGTGCCTTGAGCTTTTCTGATTCATGGTTTCTATTCAACAAACGAGGTTTAAAGGGGGGGAACACATACTATAATTAATTCATAGAATGTTCTCACTAGATCCTTGGCTTTTTGTATCCTTGTTTGTAACTGTCTATGTAGCCTCAGCTTCTTCCTGTCATCAGATCAAGTAAAGGAATTTGAACCATGTGTAAGGACTCATTCTTGGGATCCCATTCATGTCCCTACTTGAACTTGTACTGGTAAGATATATTAAGATGAAGTGCCAGCCATTGCTCCTTCCTTTCAACTAAAACAACCATGGGATTACTTGCATTTAAGGCTTGGTGATTTACTCCATAGGTATACAGTGGGAGTTTCAGAATTCAAAAAACAATAATCCTACCTTTATCGTCAGTTTTTACAATAACCGACGGAGTTAAAAGGTAACTTTTTTTCACAAAGGTGACTATTTTTCGTTGCTTATCACAGAAAGCGACGGCAAAAATATTTTTCCCATCGATTTTTGAAATAACGGACGGCAAAAAAAGGTAAGTGTTTTAGCGAATGAAAATTTTTGTCGTCGCTTATTTGAGAAAGCGACGGCAAAAGTACTTTTATCGTTAACGCGGCTTTATTTTAAACAACAGGGAAACTCAAAAAATGACGCGTTAATGAGGGAAAAAATAACGTAAAAGCATTGTCGCTTTTTTTATCAGCGACGGGAAATTCAATTGATGTTGGTTATAAAATAACAACAAAAGATCCAATCCGTCCGCTAAGCGAATGATATTTCGACGTCGGATGTTCCTTGTAATCGATGGGAAAAAGAAACAGCGACACTGCTTACGCCGTTGCTTTTTAGCATCGATGAAAAGGCTTTTACCGTCGGTTGAAAAGTAAAAATTATTGTAATGTTAGATATCACATAAATATTCCTTAATTCTTATCTTCATTAATAGATATGACCTTTCGTTAGTGTGTCGTTAGCAACTTAATTATGGTATCATGACCTTTGGTTAACTTTGATGGTTGATGCATTATCTGGGAATATTGCAGGAAAAATCTGAGTCATCCATCAACTCGGCATACACTTCAAGCCATAGTACTGCCCACACCTCCTGCCATCCCCTCTCAATGCCCCTCTCACAACCTTAATTAAGAAAAACAAATCATAACCTTCTATTCGATTAATCATCACTCACTTTGCATAGTTAACGATTCGTAAATCGCACTACTGCAAATCATGCCATCAGTGATCTAAGTATTTGTCACCACTATCCTAATTACATCTCCACACATCACACCAACAGAGTTCTCTCTCATCACACCATTGTGCATTGCCCTTTGAGAGGAAAAATGTTAATTTGACCAAGAGTTAATGATCATTAAAATTAAAACTAATGGAAGTTAACTCTTATCTAAATGTGAATAAGATTTCAAGCGCATTTATATAACATTTAAGTATCTAGAGATATGTATGTAATATCAAAAGATTTCAAGGGTATTTTGTAAAAACTTTCACACACAATTAATGAACGTAAAAGTTAAAACTAACAAAAAGTCATATCTATAAGATTTCAAGGATATTTATCTAATATCTAAAAATTAAAGGATATATATATATGTCAAAAGATTATAAGAATATTTATATAAAAATTCATATAAAAAATGCATTTAATTTTATACACATGGGATACACCCAGGTATGTCGTGTGTAATCGCCAGTGGAGGAAATAACACATCGATATCCCTTATCATATAGAATAGGTGCCATCCAAATATCCACGTGGATTATATCAAAAAGATACGAAGAAACTGGCTGAGTAAAATGCAAAGGAAGTCTATGAACTTTAGCTTCCATACAGGTGCCACATACCGTGGAAAAATGGATAACAGAAGCTAAAAGATTTTTATTCTGAATAAGTTTCTTTAAACTGTCATAGTTGGGATGCCCTAGGCGAGAATGCCGTAAGGTAATGAGAGCTTTGGTAGCAAGTAAGGCTTGAAACTTGCTTGGTTTTGTGGTGTGAGACATCATGTTGGAGGGGGAGCCACAGTTGATAGAGCCTGAACCTAGTTTGTCCTTAGGATAAATTTTGAAATATCAACAATTATCCTTGGTAAATTTGTTGATAGATAGTAGATTTTTGGTGGTGTCAAGAACAAAAAGTAAATCTCGAAGAAACAATGACGTAAGGGGAAGAGATGGGAAGGGAGCGAAAACCAATAGACGAAAGTGGTGAACCTTTGCCATTTCCAAACTTTGACTTCATCAGGGGCGTGGTATCTAACTTGAGACAACAAGATTGGCCAATGAATGCGTAACGTGGTGTGAGGCATCGATGTCTAGGCACCGAATTTCTTCACTAGCTGAAGCGGTGCTTACATTTGCAGCAGGAGAAGAGGCAGGGTGATGGTTATCATACTGATCGAAGCATCGTGGAGCAACATGGTTGAATTGACCGCAGATATGGCAAAGCCACACGACCACTGGAGGGAGAATGATCGTATCTGTTGGGCTTAAGGACACCGCAACGTTTAGAGAAGATGTGGCGACAACGAGCAGACCAGCGTTCGCGGCCTCGGAAAGAACCAAGACTACGAGTGGTTTGATTAATTTGAATATCAGATTGTGTGTGAGAACATAAAAGACGTTGTTCGTGGCTCAGAAGGAATCCAAGCACCTCCTCAAAGATGATTTGTTCTGAATGACTTTTACTTGTGACGTAAGTTACAACAGGGTCACATTCAGATGGTAGGCCATTAAGAATAGCAAGAATAAGTTAGTCATAGTTAATGGAAAATCCTGAGGCTGATGTTAGACTTGTGGCTAATGGCTTGGCTTTGTTTGTATAATTGGAAATGCTCATGTTGACTTTTCGTAGAGTTGTTTGCTCAGCTTTATAATGAAAGCAGCGTGCCTTCGTTTGAGTGGAAAAATAACAGTCAACCGAGGATCAATCCTTTTGTGAAGAGGAAAGGCACATAAATTGTGTGCCAAGTTCATCAGAGATGGAAGCCATGATCCATCCAAGGATGAGTTGATCCTTCCTGCACTCATTCCCAACAGTAGTTTGGATGGGTTTTGCGGGGTGGAACAGAGGAACCAATTGCAACGGCAAAGAGGTCGTAAGCATGAAGGGTAAGGAGTTGAGGTTATCATAATGGGTAGTTGGCGGACAGTTTGGTGGAGATGAAATTTTGAGTGTTGGAAGGAAGGGTGATAAGTGGTGGATTTTCAGAGGTAGGGATTTTTGTTTAAGGTCCTTCAGCCTTGATCATGGCTCTTATGGTGAGGGTCCCAGGCGCTCAAGGCTGTTGAAACCATGTTGCTATGACAGAGAGGGAGTATTTATAAAGAGCAATCGGGGATTGACTCCTCACTCCATGGCCTTTTCCACGTATGACATCGCCCGCCCTCCATTTGCTTCCAATGGCAACACATTCGACAGCACATCAACTCTCACCATTTGTGCCCTTTTTTTGTTAAGGGGGAAGGTGTTGAAGAGGCCGTAGATACGGCCGTTCGTTTTCCAATGAGGAGGCCCAATCAAAATTGTTGTGGTCTTCGTAGATGTGGCAGTACAGCCTTTGAGGAGAGGCACCGATTTCCTCAATATCACAGGAATACCGCACACACACACACACACACACACACAAAGGGTGTGATCATGTCAGAAATTACGCAACTTCCATATCACACTAACGATTTTGCACTAGAATTCCGATCAAATTTGCCAGAGAGAAACAGAATCAACACTATGCAGACGTAACTTGTCACCAATTCTCACCACCTCTTGGTTGAATACTTGTACCACTAATTCAAATCCCGTCGCCGTCACTTTGTGGATTAAATGCTGGGGGAGTTTCGCTCTCCGCATCATCGCCTTCCCTGGGGTTCTGCTCATCCTTGACAGCCAATGCCACAAGCACTGCCAGCAATGGGTAGCTGATGGTGGTAAGAGACCAGTTTATGATCAGCTGCGTCAAGAGTGGGGTCTTTTGCTTGTCAATATGCCATGCCACGGCCGCCCCCGCGCTCTGCACGCTTTTGTAGAATCCACTGTATCTGTTGTTTGTGATGGGACTCAATTAATATATAATTAGATATAAGAATTCTGTGTGATGGTTTGAATCGGTTGAAGTTGTGCCTTTTATATAGAACATCCTCTTTCACTTAAAAACCTATCAAGAAAGGGTGGATTTTATTATCCCTTGTGTTGCATTAAATACTAATAAAGGACAGTAAACATTTTGACTTGTGTTGACGTCAGTCTGTGGAAAATATATTATTAGGTAGTTTGACTTGTGCAGACGGCAATCTGTGGATATTTTAGTCAGAAACGGCGTCTTTCCGACATGATACATATAATTCATGTGGAGTTTCTTCTTCTTTTGCTCATTTTAGCGGAATAGTTACAACAACAGTGTAAAAATCCTACATCCATTACAATTCTGCCCATTTGACCAGCCTGCCCAGAATAATTACGTCTCCAAGTGCAACATGTAGCCAGTTGAAGCATTATCACACTCCCACCTCTTTCAAAAGACAATGCAGAACAAGGGGAGCAAAGTTATCAACTTTAAAGTATAATCTACTTCAAGGGCTGATTTAATTTACTTCAGGCGTTAGAAAGATACAAGTGTCAAATGCAAAAGAAGCAGACTCTCTCTTCTTATTTACTTGGTACGAGTATTAGCGTGCGGCGCTGAAAGGGCTAAAGAAAAAAGTAGAGACACGTGATGGCTCTGCGGGTTAGTCTACGAAAGGGAATAGTTAACATAGGTCAGCTTCTCTGCAACAGGGTATAATCCCTGCTTATGTTTACTTGAGAATGAAAACTAGCCCCTCTTTGTATCTATCGAACGGGAGTTGGGAATATAAGTTATCCTATGATATGAAAAAGAAGGTATTTACTTGGAAATGAAACTTCGAATGGGGGATAAGGTGGTAAAAGATATGTTTATCTTTGAAATAGTAGATAAGTTAGTTGATATTTTTTATTTATATTAAATTAAATTAATTTGAAACATTGGATGGTGATTTACTTTATTTATGTTAAGGGGAAATTGCTACTTAAGCTGACAATCAGTCATTTTATCAAACGACACAATACGCAGGAAATGTTTTTGTTTCTGATGGGTTTGTTTTAGTTACTGGGAGCAAAGTTGCAGTTTGCTGATAAATTAACCAGAGAAGACAGAGAAAAATACATTTCCAAGTGCGCTATTTTGAGATCTGTGTCAAGAAACAAATATATCTCAAAAAAAGTAGTCGCTGTGATGCACACGATCCTTTTGTTGACCAATAAGAAAATACCCGCCGGAAGGGAAGGAATGGTGGAAGGGAAAGCCCAACGAACGAAGGAGATGAACGATCGTGGAGGAGGGCATCATTGGAAGAGAAACAAAGCGTTGCAGAGGATAAGTTTTGGGTTAACTTATCCCCGCCAACAGACTTGGGTTACGTTTATCGCAAGATACAGATGCCATGATGTGGGGTATAAACCCCTGGCGTAAACCAGCCCTTGGGGGTTGATATCGCCTGTTTCCCTTTGTTCTACCCGGGGTCTTCGCATCAAAGCCGGCAACTTTATAATAGGGGTTAACCTCCCAGGTACTCCATTTTAATTTTTTTTAACCCTCCGGCTGGCAAAGTAAACACAAATTAAACAAACAATAACCCAACCTCAGCAAACTAACTTTTGAAATCTCGAACGTTTTACCTGCTGAGGACCTCGGAGTCGTCCCTCAACGCCCCGATGATCCAGTAAACCAAGCTCTGGAACATGGCGTCGAGAAACCCATAGGAGAAGTAGAGAAGGAAGGGACCCACGTACCTCCCCCCGGGGTCCATGAAGTCGAGCAGCTCCCCTTCCCACGTGCCGTCCAAGTACCTCAACTGGTTCGCCAGCCCACCACCCCACACGGCCGTCCCCACCGCCGCCACCACCCCGACCCCGACCACCCCCCTCCTCCTCCTGCTCTCCGACCCGTGGTCCAAGAGGAACCCCACGCCCACCGACCCCACCATCTGCGCCGCCCAGTAGAAGACATTGTTCAGACCCCTCGTCCTTAAATTAAACAGCTTCCCGTTCACGTTGTTGAACTGGTACGTGTAGAAGAAGTTGCTCGCCCACGCAGCGGGGGCGACGAGCAGCATCCTCCAGTCGCCGAAGAGCCGGAGGAACGCCCGCGCCTCGGCGGGGGCGCTCGGGTACGCAACGCTGGTGGGTTTGGAGCCGTCGTCGCGGACGACCTCGGAGGGGGGGAGGACGGCAAGGGAGAGGAGGGAGCCGAGGGACATGAAGCACATGAAGGCGACGTAGGTGGAGTCGGAGACGGAGGAGGCGGAGGTGGTGCTTCGGTGGTAGTTGAGGGCGAAGGGGATGAGACCGCCGAGGACGCCGCCGAGGTTGAAGATGACCCAGAAGAGGGAGATGAAGGAGCCCCTGCGGTCGGGGGGAGGGTAGGAGGTCATGACGGCGCCCTGGGCGGCCCAGAAGAGGCCGGCGCCGACGCCGAGGAAGGCGCCGGCGGCGATGGGGAAGGAGGGGTCCGGGTGGTGGTTGTAGAAGAGGAAGGAGGAGGCGTAGAGGGTGTAGGGGAGGGACCCGAGAAGGAGGGAGAGGCGTGGGCGGAGGAGGTTGTGGAGGGAGCCGCCGAGGATGCCGGAGAGGGAGAAGGCGGCGTAGAGGGCGGTGTTGGCGGAGTTGGCGGCGGAGGGGTCGAGCTGGCCCCCGCCGCCCATGCCGGTGAGTGCGTTGAACATGCCCGCGCAGCAGAAGCACACGAGACCCACCAGGGTCACCTGCACCAGAGGCGAGTTGTATCGAGGGAGGCGGCGAAGACCCATCTCCATTTGGGTTGGTGCAGTGGAGGGAGGAGACGATAGTC
Source organism: Thalassia testudinum (assembly GCA_037157565.1). Classification (NCBI taxonomy): domain Eukaryota; kingdom Viridiplantae; phylum Streptophyta; class Magnoliopsida; order Alismatales; family Hydrocharitaceae; genus Thalassia; species Thalassia testudinum. Next base: position 23,904,542 of record JAZHRO010000013.1, read on the forward strand.
GAGGAGATCCAGAACAAGAAGAGGAGAGGAAATGCTTGCCATCCATGTGGGAGTGAGAAAAAGGGTACGACGGTTAGAGGGGGAGACTTTTGCGGGACTCGGAATGAAGAGTGTCGTCTGGGGACTTCGTTGGGATGGAGGTGTGTTGGCTGTGTGGTGGGGCCTGTCGCTATGGGTCAGCAGTTTTGATTGGGGAGATAGATTCGGGGGATAGTTTTCGATCTAATTGGATGTCTCAGTCGGATCACAATCGATGTGGATCTGGGTCTGTACGTTCCTTCAAGGAAAAATAGATGAATATGCATTTGGGATCTCGGTCGAATTTCTTATTATCTTACGAATTAAAAAGTTTCATGAGTCGGAAATAGGGGGATGGATAATTTTCTTTGGCTGATGTAAATGTAGAAGAAATCTTGTGTTTAATGATAACACTTGTAGCTAGTAAAGAACTTTCGAGTTCCTCTTTTGGGTAAAATTTCTTATAAAGGATTTTTTTTTTTTTTTGTAGGATTTTTGGTTGCGGAAGTTATCTCTTACTTTACATATATAACAAATACAAACTATAATTTCTTTCTATACTGCACATCTTCCTAGGCTATAACTTCAATCATAAGACTTATCATTATTTGAATCATTTTCTTCGATGAAAACACTCTATTATCTTAAAACTCTCAAACATGCCACACAATTTTCTTGCCCACCATTCATCACTCACGTCCCACCATTTTCTTACCACCACCAAATCCAAAAGAACCTCTTTTCTTTAACCCATCCTACACACCAATAGAAGCCCAACCACCACCACCATCATCCTTAACAACTACCTCTCATCGCCACCTTCACCATCATCACCTCCCCTCTCCCACCATCACCACTATTAGCATCCCTATGACTCATGCCATCTCCACTGCTATAACAACATCCTACGACCACACCTACTCTATGCATGGTATTCTCAAGAAAAAGATTTATAATGCTTCTCGTCGCTCCCTACCAAATTTCTTACTAACCTCTTATGGAGTGCATGAACCAAATTGCTTCTCCTAGGTAGCCAAAAATCCCAATTGGGTTAGTGCCGTGTTTGATGAATTCAATGTGCTTCTAAAGAGCAATACATGGTCCCTTGTACCAAGATAGCCACACATGAACGTGATACTGATGGAACCACTGAACGATAAAAGGTGAGACTTGTCAATTAAGGATTCTACAAGTTGAAAGAATTGATTATACAAAGGCATTTAATTTGGTGATCAAATTACCACCATTCGCCTAATTTTAACTCTTGCCATCTTTAACAATTTCCACATGCAATAACTTGATATATAGAATACCTTTCTCCATGGAAATATTATAGGGAAACTGTGTAAGGCTATGTACATACAAACTATTCAATGCATATTTGCAAGCTCATAAATCTTTTTATAGACTAAAACAAGCTTTGTAGGTCTGGTTTCATAAATTATCTCAATTTTTGAAAAGCATTGGGTTCCATGGTTCTCGAATGGATGTCTCCCTCTTCATTAAATTTGCAGATGTGTACGTGGCTTATCATCTCACGAGCATTAACGACATACTTCTTATTAGCTTCTCACATTCACTCTTCATGAGATCTTCAACTAGTTACAGGTTACTTTTCCAGCTAGGAACCTTGGTCATCCATCATTCTTTTTGGGTGCCATTGAAATTATCAACTCAAAGATGGTCATTCTCTCTCTCAAGAATACTACATAGCTAACTTGCTTATATAGCATAGCTTTGATGGCCTAAATCTTGTCAAGTCACCAATGCAACCATCCATGTTCAAAGAAGTATAAAAGACAAGTGGAACTCCTTTACCAAATCCAACCATTTTTAGAAAAATTTTTGGAGCTTTGTAATACCTATTCTTTATAAGATCTAACATTGCATTCTCAATAAATCATCTAAGTTAGGTAATGCACAATCCAACGGATACTTGTTTTAAGGCTCTTAAACGAGTATCACATTATTTAAAGGGCTCCACAGTCATGGCATTTATCTTCTCAAGTCATACAAGATACTTATTACTGCATACCCATATTCAAATTGGGCTTTCTGCCTTGATGATTGAAAGTCCACCACTGCCTTTGTTATATATCTTGGACAAGCTCCCATCTTTTGGAATTGCAAGAGGTAACAAATTATTGCAAGCTCATCAACTGAAGCAGAATACCATGCAATTGCCAATGCCATTGTTGAGATTATTTGAATACAATCACTACTAAAGGAACTTGGCCAACTCACTCAATGTCCAATCATTTATTGGGATAATCTTGGTGCCAAGTATCTTACCGCCAATCCTATTTTTCACTCATGCACTAAACATGTTAAAGTTTATTACCATTTGGTGTGTGGCAGAGTTGCCAAGAAAGAGTTGTTGGCTCACCATATTCCAATAGTTGATCAAGTTATCGATGCCCTCACCAAATCGCTTACCACTTGTCACTTCCATTTCTTAAGGTCCAAACTTTAGCTTTGGATGAAGCCCTTAGTTTTAGGGGGGTTATTCAGCACAATGGCATCCTCTTGTAAATTGGAGAGAAATTAAGCATTGGCCACCACAAGTACATGAAACATTTGCTTTTATGTGTACGTTATATGAAACAAGCAAGACTTGGAAAGAGGAGAAGTGTTTTTGTTTGCTTCTGTTTGATATACTATTTGCAAGTATTTATAGTTGAGTTTTTGCATCTGAATTGGGGATGAGGATAAGATAGGGTGCTTTCATGGGAGAAAGTCAAAGGAAGGGTTGCTAGGGAGTTATAGGAAGTGAGGACTTGGCCCTTGTTGATATGTCCTTTCAATCAAATGAATTTAAGTTATTACAGGTTGGAACTAGTACAATTTTAAGTAGATAACTATAGAGAAAATAATCTGTGCTTTGCTATGGAAAATTAGATTGTAAAAGAAATGAAAAAAATGTCTTATGTCATTTTCATACACCTGTATATACTTTGTATATAGTAGATTATACTTTTTATTCACAATTCGTGGACTACACTATGGAAAAAAAGGTATAAGTCAATGATATATATATCAAAGAGTGTCCCTCACAGTATGTTAAGGATTGTCTTTGGTATCTAACAATAACAAAGAAATATTACCTTACAAATGTTAAGGATTTACCTTGACAAATATATTTCGACAAATGTTTGTCTAAGGATTGTGAGTTATTATGCTAGGGAAAATTGTTGATTTATATTGTAAGTCATGCTACTTTTTATTAGGAATCTAAGTCAAGGATAACTCTTGAGAAAGGACCTTAAAATAAAGATAAAGGCTTGAATCGTTGACTTATACAACTTGACTTATGAAACTTTTTTTTCCTTTTTGTAGTAGTTAGTTGGTTGAAATCATAAGAGAATCACAAGTGGGTGTTGAACCCAACTTGGGGAAATAGAAGTACTAAAGAATAGGTGTCAACACATCGGATATACAATAAGTAATTAGGGAAAGAATGGAAAGAAACATATAGCTCTAATTATAGCAATACCTATTTTAGTTTATACTAGTGTGAAAGAATTCGCGCTTCACTGGAAAAGCAAGTCATTTAATATATCAAAATATATAGTTACACTAATTTTAATATTACACAACGAGAGGTACAAATTGATTCAAATCATTCTTGATCCTCGTAATAATTTATATGCATGACATCTAATAACAACGTGATAAATGTATCCATTTGTAAAGTTTACACTTAGATATTTTTCATCGTAAAATGCATTCAAATATATTTTAATAACTTGGAAATCAACCTATAAATCATTTCTATTTAAATTGTTAGTGAAGAGACGATGACGTGTGCAACTGTGAGATTAATAATATCTTATCTTAGTTTGTAGAATAGATAAGGGATAAAAGATTATTTAATAGATGTTAAATATCTTATCTTACCTTACTTGATTTGAGAGAGAGGGGATACGTAACACATGTTAAGTATTTTCTCTATCCTATTTGATTTGAGAGAGAGAGAGAGAGAGAGAGAGAGAGAGAGAGAGAGAGTTTAGGAGCACGGGTGCTGACCGCGTGTGTTTACGTGCGTGAGAGAGAGAGGCAACAGATGTGGGAGGTGTAGGATTTGGTTGGAGAGAGAGGAGAGACACAGAGAAGGCTACGTGGAAGGCACGAGGATTTGCACCCTTCTTCTTATAGTTGTTTGTTAATTTGTTTGGCGTGCGCTTCGTTACGGGGGAGAAATGTTAAGTCCACGTTGATGATTGAATAGTATCAATTATGTGAGTGACGGAGAATATATATAATACATATAATATGTATGAGAAAAATTGAAAAAAATATTAATAATAATATTTATAGTTATGATTTATAGTTTTATTAAGTAACCTAAATGTAAAGATATAGTTAGAAATATTCTATACGATGGTAAAAAAATGTAATTTAATACATCAATGAATATAAATTTATTTTTTTACAGTAGTACAAATAAAGAATTGATAAATAATTTTTAATATTTTTGCAAGGAAATATAAACTTACTTCTACAAAATTTGTAAGTGGAGAGTTATTTTCATAATAAATGATGTTGGAGAGAGGGAGATAAGAAGTCATTAAATGTTATGGGTAAATATTTAATAGGTACCCTATGAGTAAATGCCGTATGTCATGCATAAGCAAAATGATCTAGGTATAAATTTGTGACTTAGAAATTTGATGATTAAGTAGGTAATACATGCACGTATGGATATTAAACTTAAAATTAAATATGTAAACACAACCTAAACTTGATCCTATTTATATTTCTATATCTGATGTCATTAATGAATAATGTGTAATAATTAATGTAAAGTAAATTATTCTAAAAAAAATAGTTATCTTTTCTATAAAATAAATATATAAATAATAAATAAAAAATATCCGTTACACACAATGCAGTTAAATTTACCTTTAAGATACATTAAAATAATTTATTAGAAAATGTGACAAAAAATATATAATTTATATTTTAAGGTTATGATATATATTATTTTAAATATATAAATATTTTTTAATATAATTTATTTAATAATACATATATTTTGTATGCGTAAACTTTGAGCAGCATGCCTTAGAACTGAAGCCAACTGTGAGGGGAAGAGAGGGAGAGAGTAGGGGAGGGGCATATGAGGGAGAGAGTTGGGGAGGGGTGGGGCTAAAGTTAAAAAACAAAACAAAAGGTACGTAACCGAGAGGGAGCGGGGGGGGGGCGGGAAGTGGTAAAATTAAAAAAAGAATAAAAAAACAAAATTATGACTGACCGAGGGGAAGAGGTGGGCCGGGGGGGGGGGGGAGGGCGGGGTTGTGGGGAGGGGGTTGCTGTGGCATGTGGCAAGTGAGAATGTCGTTATGGTATTGTACTAAAATCCTATTTTAGTACAATAGTGTGTTTGGCTCCGTGGTCTACTCCGGAATCGAAGGAGAAAAAATAAAAAAATAAAGATCACGTGGGAATTTAACATAATAAATAAATAGTATTTGTCAATTGAAAAATTTTAAACTAAATAATGTACCGTTCACTGCTGCAAAGCAAGGATGTGCATTCCCCCACGGGCGATCTCACTTTTTTTTTGCATCAATATATTAGTTATTTTACCTCAATATTTATTTTATTTTTTAAATAAATATCCACATAATTTATTTCATCACATTATTTTTTGAATTGATCTTACTCCTCAAGTAGACGTAACTTAAAAAAAAAAACGATAATCAATTCAAATCAGGTGATATGCTATCATTTTAAGGTACATACTAGGTCGGGTACATTAATTTCCTTTTAACTAATAAGAAATTCATTTCCATAGATAATGATAAAGAAAAATTAAAATCTATATTATATACTAAAAATGTTACTCAATTGGCATCGTATCAAGGATCTATTCGATTGGAGGAATAATGTTACGATATGGTTCTCGAATCTTACAAGATATGAAATCAGATCGACTTGACTGTTTCCAAGACCCAGTTATCCAACGAGAAAGTAACTAAAAAGCAGGAAAGTAAACCACATTCACTATGCTAAGTAACTAACAATAACAAAAGTACAGCAATAAAGAAGTAAAATTACTACAGTACATACCATCACAACAGTAGAAAAGTAAATGAATATAGGAATATAATGTTCGAAATGAAAGAGTACAGAAGTGCAATAAACTACTCACTACAATTGGAAAAGGAGTACAATAGAAAGCTACAACTACTGGGATCTACTGCGCCCAGCACCCTCTGCAGCCGTAGGCTCTAGCTGCTCAACACTTGGACCTAAAAAGGGTTATGAGTACATGAAATCAGCGAACGCTGAGTAGAGTGGCAACCAACTAACTAAAGCAGTAAAGGTGGACATGTAGCTATTATTTTTCAATTTCTTTCTTTCTTTAACTAATTATTCTTTCTTTCACCACTCGGTTTATTTATTAGGTTTCTTTCTTGATCTCGAATGTTCCTCGTGGGAACGATCTTGATTGTAGTCTTTTCCGAAGAGTAGAAGGCACACGTGGTGCTCTCCTAGCCGGGAGAGGCCCTCGTGGTGATCCTACACCCAGTCAACCACCCCAAGGTCACAAACAGACGTAACAGTGACTACGGCACGCACGATAAGTGTACGGGTAGCTACCCCGCACTGGCACGCGGTTAGTCATTTTCGTCAGTGGGTGCGCCCAAAGAACAGCACGGAACCAATATAGGACATAGCCCTCTCAGTAATAGGGGTCTAGTCCCTAAGAACCAAACATGGGTCTCGCCCCTCCACAGTCTGTGCACCCTCACTTGACTACCCTGGTTTTCCCAGTGGGCCTAACAAGTCGGTGTAGGGTGGCTAGTTGAACCCCAGGCCCCGTGGGGTGGTTAGCTCTTTCCCTACACTAGTAGCTCTCCCCAGTACAGTGTACACGAGGGCCAAAAAGTTGGTACAGAGTGGCCAATCATAACCCCGGGTCTCAACTTAAGGGCGGCTAGCTTCGCTCTGCACTAAACAGGGGACAGTCGCTCTCCTTGGTACTCCGTACTCAAGGGCCAGCTTACTTCCCCACTCACATTTCCAGTTCCATTCCAATTATCTCCAAGAGCTCTACTCCTAATTCCCCGTAGGGTTCATGCTCATATTCCTCAGGCCATTCCATACCAGGTTTCATCATTTCTATTTTCATTTCTCAGGTTATACACATGCAAATTTGTAGCTCTATTCCATATTCAGTTTATCCACAGATAGCTCGTGTTTCCAATATTCACCTTTCCATTTTCAGTTTATATACATGCAGCTCATAGTACGTCATTTAACGTAAACAATAGGAATTCACATGCAACAGTTTGCTAGCAGAAGTACTTTACATTTCACAGGCAGCTGTTATTTATTTGCAGGCAATTGTCATCATTCTATTTATTCATTCAAGATTGCAATTCAATCATCTATTACAGACATTTCAAGTGTTTCTCGTCCTAGGATTTATGCCATAGCCTAGGTTCTAATCATTCATTCCACACATGCATTTTAGTTTCAATTAAATTAAGGGGAAGCTACTCTACCAGTAAACCCAGGAGCAGTGGGGGCTTGAATGGCAGGCTTACGTGCCTCAGCAAGCCTCGAACCCGCTACGGAAATAAGTCCTATCACAAGGATCAGTCACAAGAGAATACTTAGAACAGTATAGAAAGTATTCCAACAAGTAGGGGAAAACATACGGGAAACATCGGCATCTTAATTGCGGAAATCGGACCTCAAACGGACCCTAAATAGGTCAAAAATAGTGATTCTGACTCAAATCAGACGTCTGGAACACCTTCCAGATGTCTTAAAAGAGTCCAGAGCTATACCTCAAATCCTGCACCACTCCTCAGACGTCCAGTTACTCCACTGGACCACCTGGACCCAGTTCCAGATGTCCGACCACCTCTCCGGACGTCTAGAAGCGCTTCCTGTCGTCTGGTGCCTCTCCCAGACGTCCGAAGTGCGTAGGAGGGCGTGTCCCGTACCTTCCCGAAGCAACACCTGCGCGAATCCATCGAAATCTTCTAAAAAAGGTAAGGAATAGTGTCTCGGCGGAATGACCTGCATGGCCGTATCCACAAAGAAGACGTACCTTCGCGAAGCCTACTTCTCAGTTGTCTGAAACCTCCTCCAGGCGTCGTCTACGTCGTCTGGACTTCGCTCAAGACGTCTGATTATGGGAAAAACCCAGAACCAGAACTTGCTTCCGCCCTCTCGCACCGCACATGGCCGCGCCGCGCCCTCTCACCTGCTGCTCCGATTGCATCAGTGTCGGGGAGGACCTCCCCGACGCACTCCGCCTTGCGCACGCGTCGACCGGTCGTGAGCTTACCGGTGAGCTCCCACGTGAGCTCGCAAGCTTGCTTCTTTCCCTCTCACACTGGTCCTCTCCTTCTCGCGCCACGCCTGCGCTCTCTCTCTGGCCTGCTGTGCTCGCTGGAGGGAAGGGGGGGAGGTGGCTGGAGGTGGGGTGGTGTAAGGGAGAGGAGGGGGGCTTATATAAGGGTGTGGGGTTAGGGTTTTCGTCAGGTGGAAGGAGAGAAGAAGAAGAAAACGAGGGAAGTGTACTGTCTACGCGTAGCATGTGCGCAGACGCGAGCTTGTACTAAAAAATTTCGATTTCTGTACGTTGGGAAGGTATCCAGATGTCTGACCAGACGTCTGACCCAAGTTCCAGACATTTTAAAAGGTTCAGACAGCACGGATCTTAATAAATAATAAGGAGGGATAAAAAAGGATGTAAAAAAGTAGGAGGAAGTAATTATTTTTATTCCGCTTAAGTATTTAGTTGTATTTATTTTTACATCAAACAATTAAAAATATTTATTTTATCTGATATATTTGATATAAGGAATAAATAAATTTTATATGATGAATTTAAAAGAGGTAAAATAAACAAATAGAATAAATAAATTTCACCGATCCAACAAAATTTATATATTTCAAAATCCACCATTTAATTTTAAAATCCACCTAAGTCAAAATAAAAGTTATCAAATATAAACCAAACGATCCAAATAATTTGAAAATGACGAATGTTTCCATTCATTATTTTTTTTTTGTCATTTTGATAGTATGTAATTTAGGATGCATTTGGAGTTGATATTATTTAATTGAGAGTTTGGTTAATGCGGGATATAGTACTTAAATATGATTATAAGCTACGTCCGTAACAAATTTCAATCGAAGTTCTTTTTCCTTCTTCACCGTGTTATTACAAGAGCAATTGAGTGATAGATATGATGCATGATAGCAAAAATTAAAATAACTTAATAAAAAATTATCAACTTTTAGCTGTGTTTTTGCTTTTTCAGCCTCTTGGGAGAGGCACTGATCCACGTTCTTTGGATATTCCGGGAGAGCACGCGGAATGTGAGAGAGAGAGAGAGAGAGAGAGAGAGAGAGAGAAGGGGGAGTGGGAGTGGGAGTGGGGGGACGACGGGGCGACACGTGGGTGGGGTTGAACCCTTCTTTAATATATAGGTATAGATAAAGATAAACGATATGAGTATAGATATAGATTATAATCGTAGATTCGATGAGTCTGTCCCTTGAAATGTCCCTGTGATGAGTGTTTAATTAGTGATGTGGTGGGATAAGTGGTGCCTATGTAGTGGGATGATATTCTTTTTAATATAAGAATTTGGGTAAAAAGATAGTGAAGAACACTTTATGGGAAACGTGAAGCTTATATATTATTTCCATGGGTTACTGGTTGCCATCCCTCTTTAGTGAGATATCCCAATAGGATATCCATAACCAAATGTATCTTCAGAAGTTCCAGGTTTAGTGATACGAATACTTGAATTATCAATTTTCTTTTAAGTCTTTAAAATCCTAAATGCATACTCGTTGACATCTATATATATTCATCTAGTAGTATTTGTACTCACATATAAGTTCTTTGACGATAACTTGTTTACGAATATCATTTGCAATGTAAGCGGTATGGCAGACGTATGTCCAGACTTGGAGTTGCGATGTGTCGGCACAGGTGAAGTGGGAAAAGTTCGCAACTTTAATATAAGTATATCGATGTAAAAGATTTTATGCATCTTTACGAGACTATTTTTTGCTATTTTTAAATCTGACTACTGAGCTTTCTAAGAAGTTGTATAAATCTTGAGATTCAAAACAAAAGCCTTGAAATAATAAATCGAAATCACATGCATCATTTGTTTTTAATAGTTTTCTAAGAGTCATCGTAAACTGAGGAGCATATTCATACCGACATCATCATAGTTTTTAAGTGGAGACAGAGAATGGAGATCAAAACGTTTAATGCCACACTATTTCAGAAAGAGCAATGGTCTCCTAAGTAATATTTCAAGTCAAAATTTAAGTAAATCCCAGCCATCTACGCCTTTCCCCAAATAATGCAACCCAAATCTTGGCATATTGGAGCTTTGGCCAGCAATCGTCACCGGTCAGGGCCCCTTGCCTCGCCATTCCCCCACCTCCTTCCTCACTTCGTTTGCTAGGTGCCTTAGTTGCATCGTTAGCCTCTTTCACAGGCTTCTCCACCGCCTCCAACCTTCCATTCAAGCTCGGTGGTTCTTCGCTCCTGTTCATTCATTGCCTTCAGCTTCATCGTCGGTGTGGCGTGTTGCAGTGGGGGGTTGAGTTGCTGTACCCATTGGTCTGTTCCTGCGTTTGGCCTAGGTTGGTCACAGATGCTGCAAGATTTGGTTGCGGGGAGTTGCTGCGGTGGCTGTGATAGAGGTCCCTTGTTGTCTCTGTGCTTAAGTTGTTGGAAGATCACCACATGATGTCGATTCTCCATTTCTGCCTCACCTTCACCTCCATCGATGTTGATTTTGAGGATAGGAGTCCCATGACCACGCTGAAATTAGGATCATTACGACCAGGTGCTTCATTGGATTCGTTCAATTCGTTTTGTCACCCGTTAATACGATTTGTCGACGACATTGGCAACACTTTATTATTTTCACTACATGATAGATGTCCTTCCTACTTTGAAAATGATGTCCAGGATGCTTTGTTTTTGTGTTTGTCTTCCTTTTATTTTGTTTTGATGGTTGTTTTTTTTTTTAAGTTCCTCTCTCTTTAAAGGAAGCTACTTTTCCCTCTTTAAAAAAAAAAAGGATATTCTTCTTCCTCACCTTAGAACAACACCCATGTATTATTTTCATTCCTTCAATAAAATCTCACTTTTCAAAATTAGAAAGAACAAAAAGATAAAAGGGACATGTGAAGGCCACTAAATGGGATGGTGGGCTTGGAATGTTGCCAGTGGAAATCATTATTCTTTTAAAATGTAGCTGATAAGAGAGAAAAAGGGATAGTGAGAATAAAAGAGATGCCACATTTTCTTTTCTAGAAATAAAATAATTACGTAAGAGAAGCAAAATCTGAATGCGTTAGAATACTATAATCTTTATTTTAGTGCATTGTAGTCATCAGGAAAAGTCTAGATGATCAAATAGCAGAATTAAATAAGTCACATAACTATAGTTATCAACTCAAAAATTCTTTATATTCATTATTATATTAATAGGAAGTAGAAATAATAAAGAACATTGTTTCAATAGATTCCAATTAAGAACATTGTTTCAATAAATTCGAATTAAAATAAGCACCTTAATGGTTAGTCTGTTCTAGATTCATTGGATGTGTGTCTGGTGAGGATTTGTGACAAGAGAGAGAGAGGTTTGGACATGTCATCCAAATATCTGGTCTAGTTAGCATCTTGGTAACAGATGAGGAGTTTTGTTTAAGTTGCCGGAGTGATACATACATTCATGTGTCAAGAACCTTTTAGGTATTTTAGAATGCAATTGATGTCATCTTGATTAGAGTTAATGAGCTTGCTCACATATTAACATGCTTTATTCATGACGAGTCCATTGGCTTTGTTCTTTGATGAGAGCAATCCAAGTTATGAAAGATCTTGGATAGTAACAAGAGTCCATTGCTTAGTTTATGAAAGGATCACTTCTTTGATTTCTCCTAGTCTTGCCAAAACCATAGACCAGCACCATCATATTCTCGTTTCATTAGCAGATGCGGTAATGTGATCCATATTTTTGATGTTCAATTGAGAGAGCTTCTTCAACAACTGGGATAGGGGAGAGGGAAAGGTTCATTGAATAATAGATGAGCACTATACCTATTTTACAAGGCAAGAAAGAAAGGCTATGATTGGTTTAGTTAGCAAAAGATGTTAAAGTGCCCCAACATTTTCCTTGTACAAAGTTAGGATAGCAAAGTCGAAATCATCTTGTAGATGCTGTCATTGATATTTGGATTAGCTCCCTATTCTCCATTTTTTATTACGTAAGATGATCCATCAAGCACTTATTTTTTAAAGAAAAGAGGAGACCACTAGATGTGTTGTAAACTCATCTTACTAAAGTAGATTGGTCTAATTGTTGAGGACTTTGGTTTTAGTTTAGATAGAGTTTAGTGAAATTAGACTTTGCTTGATTTGAGTTTGATCAAAATTATATTCCTCTCCTTGGGGGTTGGCTCAATAGTCCCTACATACTTAAATTGTTGGCTTCCCACACAGGCAATGATTAGTCCTTAATTCATGTTCACAGAGAAGATGGTTACTGTTACTTGAGATTTACTATCAAGCAATGATGATAGTCACATTAGATTTGGGGCAACGTTACTTGCCACAATAGTAGACTCTTTGTGGGCATCGTTTTGTTTTTCCAAATGGTGTCTCGTGCTCTACACCCATTTTTTGTTGGGATACTTGGCTAAATCCTCTCACGTTCAAACCCTAAGCATTCAAACCTTGAGCATTTGAATAGTCTAGGTGATCTCATAGGAGGTTTGAGTTCATCTTGGGCTTGTGCAAATCCAATGGGAGGGAATGGATTGAAGCCCAATCATTGTCACCACGATCAACGGTGTAGTTTAATTGATGGTTACTCTTAATTAATAGGGTCACTAGCATTATAAAAGAAGGGATATGGTCTTCTCTCTATACACACACTACATGGCAATGAAGGATCCATTACTTAGACATATTAAGATGTGTACAAGGGAAGTGCAACCTTGACAATTTTCAAGATTAGCAACTATTGTTATGCAATGGCCATCATTTAGAATCCTTCCCATAAAGTTTAACACCTATAAGGTAAGATATTATGGGTCGTGGTATGTTGATGCAAGGGTCCACATACACTGCTCACTAATTGGAGCTCCACTCCATTCCCTATGCAAACTCCAACTCCTTGACCTTTCAATAGGGGGCATTTAGGGTGCAGTTATTGGAAATTATATTGATATTTCTAAACAACTAATGTTTTATGTCAACCTTGGCATTCTTCAATAATCCTTTTTAGGTTTTTCTTAACAGGTTTAACCTTCTTGTGCGACCAAAGTCAAAGTTCATTTGTATTCTTTGCTACATATGAGAATCACAAGTTGGCATAATAGGAAGCCTTCTTTCTAGTCATTTATCTTGAAACAATTGTTCAAGTAGTTGCAGAATTGGCTAGAAGGAAAAATGGTGACTAAAAGATGCAAATTATCAATCTTGCAGGACTTTAAGTAGCTGAGAATTGAGTTAGCGTTAAATGAAGTGTCAATTTAGGCGTGAACTGCAAGACTTGTGAAGGATTCATGTGAGGTTATGACCTAAAGTAGATGTGATTCTTTATAAGCCAGAAGGGCTTCCCATATCAAATTCAACCATATAAAGAGAACACCAAGCTTTTAATGGGGAGAGTTTGCATGGTTGAGACTGAAATGAAAGATAAGAGGATTTAATGTTTTCTCTGTCAAACTTCTTTACACTTTGGATGTTGCAATGTCTAGTTAATATGAAACAAAAATGGATTTTCCCTTTACATTTGTTCGCATCTCACAACTAGCATAATCTTTGATGTTAACAAGCCAACCAAGCATTTTACATTTAGGCATCATCCTGTCGTGGGATATAAAACATCCCAGTCCCTACTAGAGTGGGCCAATCGGACAAACCATGAGCTTTGCGATCTCCCATAAACCTTTACCACCACATCTTTTCCAAAATTTTCATATAGAAAGTTATTATCCCATGATACAACCACCATTCATTCCACTATACAACTAAACATCCATCACTAGTTATCCCATCGCACCTGTCTAAGGGAAATTAGACAACTATATGCATGAGCTGGTTCCTTCTTTTTTTTGTTTTTTGTGAAACTTCATTCCATTGACGAAAAGAATATTCGAGTACAAGGTCCCACAAAGTGTGCATCACAGCAAGAGCAAGAAAGGAACAAAGATAAAATTTTAAGATAACCATACTTGCATGCAACAATAAATAAAGTTGTGATCACTTGCATTTTCCTGACTTTGAGTCATGTGTTGATGAATCAAGTAGCTAGAGAGGTCACTGGCCAGGCATAATTACTAGCATGAGAGGTGATTGCCGCCAACCAAGATTGATAACACGTCAACTGAAATGCTCAAATATGCATCCATGTCCAGAAGATAGAAATCAACAAAAGATGAAAAATACAATTTGATAGCACACTCACATATATCTCCACGTATACAAAATCAGCTTCATGGGGAATGGAGATAAATCTGAATTGTAGCTTCCACGAAATGTAGCCGATCATCTACGTCGACAAGATCAAGGCAAAAAAGGGCATACTGATGAGATTTAAGGTAGCCATTGAGGGCGAGTGACCATATGATTGTTTTCGGACAAGACAACGATCGCAGCAGCTCCTAAAAGTTACGCAAATCATCACCAAAGCTTTGATGTCATCCTATCCATGGAGTACCTCACCCTTCATGCCCGCCCACCCCCGGTCAGGTAAAAGAGGAAATTACTTTTATACCCTTTGACCTTCTCGCCCTCTACGCCAAGTGCTCCCCACGGACCACCTCCCTCTCGTCGTCCTCTTCTTCCATCTTCCCCGCCGGCGGCACCCTGTCGATGAAGTAGAGCAGCACAACCATGACGACGCTGCAGACGAACATGGGTATGGGCCCGAACACCCAGAGGAACAGCGGGAAGGAGAAGTAGAAGGCCTTGAGCCCCAACGACCACCAGTAGCTCCCCCTGTTGACCGCCCTCACCACGTACTCCACCGTCGATGCCTCGTTAACACTATCGTTGCCCAAGGGCACGTTGAAGAGGAAGCTGGCATGGCTGTAGTACCTTATGGACTGCACGTTGCACAGGAAGGCCACAAGGAAGCAGAGGATTATGGAGATGTACTTGACGGACCTCACGGTGTCGTTGTCGTCGCCGTAGAGGATGGCGGTGTTGGAGGAGGTGTAGTTGAGGAGGACGGCGATGAGGGAGCAGAGGGTGATGGAGGTGGAGGCCAGGACGGTGGAGGCCCTGAGGTTGTTGCGGAGGATCTGCACGGCGAGCAAGCCGTTCTTGGCCTGGTCGGACATCATGGCGTGTACCCAGAGGCGGCGGTTCTTGGCGTTGACGCCGATCACGGTGGTCGACGGGTGCACGAGGATTCGTCGGAGGAGGTGGAGGTGGTAGAGGAGGAGGACGAGGACCCCCACGGGGACGAGGATTTTGTCGAGGATGCTGCGGTGGTCGTTATCACCCATTGGATGATGATCGATGATGGAGAATTGTGGAAGGAAGGACGAAAGGAAAGGGGGAACTTAATTAGGAAGATGGAGTGGAAGATGTGGACACGTTCTTACGAGCAGCCTATAGATATGGTTGCCAGTGCAAATATGAATGGTAGGGGATATAAAATATTGGAGGCATCAGGAAATGTTCTATGGCTGATACAATTCATCCCATTCAAGGTTTGTTTGAGCATTCTAGATGCTAGAGATGGAGCTAAAGTCACCTATATATATTTTATTGTGGGAAGAAGGAATGGTTCTACTATTGCCATCAAAGATGATGCAGTTGTAGGATATATGTTGTAGTCGTGGTGAGCACGGTAGGCTCAATGTCCTAGAATGATTGAAGTTTCATCTACGTGGTTGTATAGCATGCTCAGCCATGTTGATAGTTTTGATCCGTTTCCTAAACTCGCCAACAAGAACATGTCTGAAATTAGTCTAAAGACGGCTTTCCATTTTGAGTTGTTGTCATTGTTTGTATTCTTCTTATTTATTTATTTATTTTTTCAAAACACAGGAGCCAATTTTAAAAATGGCTGAAGAATTAGGTCAAAATCTAATAATTACAGCAAAAAGTGGGAGCCACCACTATTAGCAAAAGCTGTTCTACTCTCGATTGTTCACCATCGATTTCAAAAGTAATGATAACAATATTTTTTTCATCGCTTGTGTATATAAGTGACGGTGAATACATTATTAAAATTAATCTCCTCCATCTTTTGTTAAAAGTAAAATGTAATAAGTATTTGTTGTTGCTTATTATAAGAAGTGACGGTCAAAATGCAGACAAATTTTCCTGCTGAAGCCACCAAAATTTTGTCGCGAGGATTAGGATAAATTTAGACATTTGTCATCGCTTTTTAATAAAATTGACGGCAAATGTCAGGCCATCTACACCTACGCAGAGTCCTCTTTTCCCCCACACTTCACACAAACCCTTATCCCACAAAGCCCTCCTCGTCGATCGCTGCCCCTCCTTGATCGTCAGTCGTTGTCGTCGCTCATCGTCCTCCTCCTCAGGTAACTCCTCACCGCCCTCCTCCTCCTCTTCATCTTCCTCCTCCTTCACTTCCTCCTCGCTGCCGGGCTCCTTCCAGCATCCCCTCCTTGCCGCTCCCCTCCTCCTCCTCCTCCCCGCCACCCTCCTACTCCTCCTCTTCCTTGCTACTATCCTCTTCCTCCTAGACATCGCCCTCCTGCTGGCACCTCCTCCTCCTCGCCACCCTCCTCCTCCTCCTTCTCCTCCCTACCCCCTCTTGCCAACACCTCTCTTCCTCCTTCCTCCCCCAACCCCTCGACCACCACCACCACCTCTCTACCAGCATCGAGCTTTATTAGGTTTCTGAAGGAAAATCGTTTGGCTAATGCTTTGTTTTATGCTTAAGAAGCTGCTGTAGCACTGAGCTAAATAGCTACAATGGTTCTACCAACTATGGATATGCACTTGTAACTAATTTCCTTTTGGTGTTATGTGGTTTGATGCCTCAGTGTTGCTTGAATTATTTTGCTCATTGTCAAGTTTATTCTGTTTTTTGGTTATCTCCTTATTTTATATAGCAATGGACATAATTTTTATAGCTATAATTAATTTTGCTAAGATATATTATGGCCAAATTCGGGTTCTTCTAGACCTGTTAGCAGAAATTAAAACAAGATGTGTGGTTGTGTGTATGTGATTTAACTTTAAGTAGTGGAGTGATGATGTGGAAGAAGGTAGCTTTAAGTGGGAAGCATTTACGCGTAGCTGCATTGGTGGGATGGAACTAACTTGGCTGGACTTTTGCATCATCTAAATTCCAATTTGTGTTTGGGTTATATATAGTTAAAAGTTAAGAGGCAGTGAACAGAATGTCTAGGATCGAGCATCCTTCAAACTTATTGTGAAATATTAGTTCTATTTGTTTCGAAATGGGAAGTCTCTGTGTATTTCTATCTTATGTGTGTGCCCTTCATGAACAAGGTGTTGGTTGTGAAGTCCAAATGTTTGCATACATTGTTGAACCAAACATAAACCTTAAACCCTCTTTCGTCCTTCTCCTTCTTTCATGCACCTCCTCCATACGCCGCCACAACCATCACATACCAAATTCCACCATTATAGCTATAGCTACAGCTACAGATAGTTTCTCTTCTTCCTCCTAAAAAAACAAGGTACTTTGGTTGTGTTGTTGGGAGTGTCCACTCATATGTTGATTGATATTTAGGTCTAGCAATAGATGCTACATAACATGATTATTAATTAAGAAAACACTTTAGTTGAACAAAAATAACATTAGTCACAAAAGTCATGTCTTTATAAGTAGGAATTAAGTTGCTAATTGTCATAATTTATTATGGATTAATCAATTTAAGATAAAGTGCAAGGTGGTTTAGTATAGAACAGAAGCTTGTGATGGTCATTGAGGGGTTGGGGGGAAGATGTTGTGGGTTGGGCACACACAATTTGCATAAAAATAGTAGAAATGTATGTTGCACAATAGTGAAGTAAATCAATGACAACCACGTTTTCTCATTAGCTTAATAAGCATATAATTTGAATGTACATATTATTTTCAAATATTGGCAACACTGGAGTGAATAATGGTTAGCATCATATATGATTCTGGAATGTCTCCAAGCATTTTCATTTTCATGGTCTAAAAATAGGACCTTTCTTTGTTAAAGATGATGAAGAATCATCGCAATGCGGTAGAAGGTCACTAAAACTCGAGTTAGTTGGATAATCATCGCAAAGTGGCATTGTAAAACACAACTTTTATTTCCTTTTCAAAAAAGAAAAAACTTGAATTTCCTGAGATAAGTATAAGGACATGGGAATAGTTGTCATGGGCAAGATAGAGTCTGGAACCATCCGTGAGGGTGATAGTCTCCTAGTCATGCCTAACAAGGTAAGTCTTGTTGTTTGATTGTCAGGCTAATGTGAAAGTGATAAGTGTCAATTGTAATGAAAATAAAGTATGAGATGTTGGTCACGGGGAAAATGTTTGGGTTAGACTGTTAGGAATTGAGGAAGAGGACATTTGGGTTGGTTTTGTCCTTTCCAGTGTTGGTAAGTTTACCTACGATCTACATGGGTTCTATTTCCTTTTTTAGTATATTGACTTCTTGCTTTGCTTATGATTATAAACTTTTTTCAAGACTTTGCCTCTGTATTCTGAGTTATGCTGTTATAGTCAAGCATCTTTCTTTCTTCAACAATCTGTTGTTGTTTTCCTAAGGTTTATCATCAAAGTTCTCATACCTTTAGCTTAAACGTAGCATTTAGCCTTCGAAATATCTAAGTTAACTCATTTTTCTTTCTTTCTTTCTTTCTGAATAAGATGAGATTTGAACTTGGTCTTTTGGATGGGTGCTCACTTGCTCAACCACCAGACCACTCAACCGAGTTTGCTTTATTTGTTCCTATTAATGTCATCAGTGTCTTTGGTAGGAGGCATCTAAGTGTTTTATGTGTGGCTTGTTTAAATAGCTCCTTTGGGTCAATCTTATCATAGACACTCTAGGCTCCTTTGCTTGGCTATTGGACCACCAACAGATCATCTTATGCACAGTCCTCTAGTTGGCCGAAGGTTTGAAAGCTAATCGTGTTTGAATGGAAGTATGATTCATTATTATAAAAAAAAAAATATTTTACTACTGCATGCTACTTGAAAATTAGCAATATGTTTGTACACAACTGAACCATAGTCATTTACCCAATAAGAATTCCACATTTTTTGACAACTATGGTACAGAAATGAGTGAATTTGCAGGTCATAGAATATCCACATGCTCTTTTTCTATCAATTTTCACTATCTTCTAGTGAACATGATCTCTGCTTTTTCAATCCATTCAACCATGTTGTATCTGTTTGACTGTTTCTCTATCAGTCAATTGTAATTGTTATTTTTAATTTATTCTCTTGGCTAATGCTTTCGCCATTTGAATTTTACTAGATCATTTAATTCTGTATATATTCCATTAAGCTGTGTGTCCATAAATCTCCATTTCTCTAGTTTAAAATTGCTTACCTGATGCTTATCCAAGGATGAATGTACGTAATTGAGCAGAACGATTTGCCAGTCAATGGCCTGCTAAGTATCCAATGCCAACTCACAATGTAATTCATCTTAAATGACCCCTTTTTTTTTGTTTTTGTAATATTTGGAGCTTCTAGTGTAAATATTAGGAGGATTATCTCATGAATTTCCATGAGTTAACCTTTGAGATCTTATCTCTTGTGCACCATTCTCAACCAGTGGTTGTGAAAAATAAATATCATCTTTGTCCCTGCAAAGCACTCTCGTGAAACCCTTGTTCTTTATCTCTCGTTCTCATCTCTTTTTCAGGCAACATTGAAATCCTCTCCCAACATTGTTGTGGTAAGAAATAATATTAAGATATATAGAAACCCATGCTCTTGTATCTTAGAATAAATATAAAATGATGTATGTTAGCAAGTGTCATTAATTTTTTTGTAGAGCAAAGGGATGAATCAAATTTTTAATCTATAATTGAAGCCCCTATGAAAGAATTAATTAACTACATAAAATATATAAAACTATCGTCATCTCCTTTTGAAAGAAAAGTGTACATGTCTTTTTTACAAATAATAATATAGGTAGTGTATTACATATATATTATTTTATGGATTGAGATCATAATATTGATAATTTTTACAAGGTAACTTATATTTCCAGTGTGATAATCAAAATATTGCTTGAAGTAACCAAACTTGAAGATATATAATATCTCAAAAATGAGAAAATAGAATTTTATTTTTATATAATATTCATTGCACAAGATACCATATTTTAGAATTAAAAGGTTTGTAATAATATCAACCAATCAAAATATTTTTCTCATGTAGAGAGCAAAAAATAGGTATTAATCTCATCAGCGGGATGAGTCAAAATATATATTATCCCATTATCATAAGGTCTTTTAACTACCATTAACAACCAATTAACATGTAAATCAATAATTTCAAGGATGAAAATATCATTTTACACTTTACCTAATCAACAAAC
This sequence comes from Thalassia testudinum, assembly GCA_037157565.1. Taxonomy (NCBI): domain Eukaryota; kingdom Viridiplantae; phylum Streptophyta; class Magnoliopsida; order Alismatales; family Hydrocharitaceae; genus Thalassia; species Thalassia testudinum. The sequence continues at coordinate 23,925,125 of JAZHRO010000013.1, forward strand.
TTTCAAACAACAAACTTCTATACATAAACCTTTGAAGGTATCCCTCTACAATCCAAACAACAACAGATTAACCTAATAAGATAATTCTATTGACTTTCAAATAAAAGTATTGGATAAATAAACTTATTTAAAATTTATCCTACTAAATTTATCCATAGGAAACTGGCTGTAATAACTGACTGCAACCAAGGAAAAAGGAAATTACTTTTATACCCTATGACCTTCCCTATGCCAAATTCTCCTCCTCTTCCCCCTCCTCCTGTTCTTCCTTCTTCCTCACCTGCGGCACCCTGTCGATGAAGTAGAGCAGAACCACCATGACGACGCTGCAGACGAACATGGGAATGGGCCCGAACACCCAAAGGAACAGTGGGAAGGAGAAGTAGAAGGCCTTGAGACCCAGAGACCACCAGTAGCTCCCCCTGTTGACCACCCTCACTACGTACTCCATTCTCGACGCCCTGATAACACTATCGTTCCCCACGGGCACGTTGAAGAGGAAGCTTGCGTGGCTGTAGTACCTTATGGACTGCACGTTGCATAGGAAGGCCATGAGGAAGCATACGAGTATGGAGATGTACTTGATGGCCCCCACAGTGTCGCTATCGTCGCCGTAGATGATGGCGGTGTTGGCGGAGGTGTAGTTGAGGAGGACGGCGATGAGGGAGCAGAGGGTGATGGAGGTGGAGGCCAGGACGGTGGAGGCGTTGAGGTTGTTGCGGAAGGTGTGCACGGCGAGCGTGCCGTTCTTGGCTTGGTTGGACATCATGGAGTGTACCCAGAGGCGACGGTCGATTGCGTTGACGCCGATGACGGTGGTCAAGGGCCGGACGAGAATTCGACGGAGGAGGTTGAGGTGGTAGAGGACGAGGATGAGGACCCCCACAGGGACGAGGATTTTGTCGAGGATGCTCCGGTGGTCGTTATCACCCATTGGATGATGATGATGGGGAATTAACGGGGAAGGAAGGAAGGAAGGAAGGGTTGGGGACCTTAATTAGGAAGATGGAATGGAAGAGGGTAGGCATGCACGTTCTTATGAGCATCATGGTCTGCACGGCGAGCATGTTGGTGCAACAATGGATGGTAGGGGATATAAAATATTGGAGGCAAGGGACCAAATTTAAAGGATATATATGCTATTTTTTCTTCTTTCTGGCATTAAGAAATGTTCTATGGCCGACGTAATTCATCCCATTCAAGGTTTGTCTGTGTATTCCAGAAGTTTGAGATGGAACTAAAGACACCTATCTTATTGTGGGAAGTAGGCATAGTTCTATTAATTATCGCCATCAAAGATGATGCAGTTGTACAATATATGTTATAGTTGTGGTGAGCACCGTAGATTCGATGTTGAAGCTTCATTTACGTGGCTCTAGGATGCCAAGCCATATCGATGGTTTTGATCCGTATCCTAAACTTGGTAAAAAGAACATGTCTGCGGTTCATCGGAAGTCAACTTTAATTAAGAATTAAGTCTTTCCAATACTTTGTATTATTATGTAATTCTACTCGATCTGTGGACGCTTCTTCTTAATATTGTGAGTCTTCCATGATGCGTGGTCTCGAAACTCTCTCTGGAACGGGGAGAGCTCAAATCTTGAAATGGGTGTTGGAGGGTTTGCTGCTGCTTTGGACGTTGTACTCAGTGGTTTTGCGGTCTATTTTGCGAAGGATCATGGTGACGGAAGCGTGATAGTTTTGAGGGTAGCAAGAATCCCACGATGAAATGGAGGGATGTTTGCCTCCCTCGCGAGGAAGGGGGAAAGCAGCCCGAAGAATCTCGTCGGCCGCCGGGACAGATATTTGTCTCACGGATACGACGGCAGTACCTCATCATGGGGGTATTGGACGCAGGCCAAGGTGGAGTGATTCCAGAAGTTGGGTAAATAATCTGCGAAACACAAAGAGGATGTCAAGGAAAATTTTAAATCCTTGGGAGCTGATGGGCGACAAATATATATGTATGACGGTGGCTGCAATCCCTGACGAAGATTTGGGAGAAGGTGAGATGTTGCTGGCCATCCTCAGGTATCGTTTGTCTATTGGAGTTGAATTAGATAGATTGAAAGATAAAGTATCTGTATTGTATCTTAATCTCGAGATAAATTGATTTTTGTTTCTATTTTTTTTTTTTTATAGTTGGTAATTTTAAGATTAAAACGAGTAATCTCTTATTTGGTATATTTAGGTGTTAAGATTATATCGGTGAAGTCTTAGAATATATCGATGTATTTCTAGAATTTACAGATTGCATTTCACATATGTATTCAAAGATTTTACCTATTGATTATGAGAATCCAACGTTAAAATTTTATAATACAAATACATCAATATATTCTTAAAATCCACTGATCAGTGTATTCTCAAAATCTATGCGTGAGATTGTACGCAAAATTAGTATATCTCACTCCTCCCGAGATAAAATAATACAAGGATCATGAAATTTAACCTAATATTATCCTATATCAGACAAACTTAGTCAAATAAAAAATTATAGATACAATACCACCAAACAAACAAACAAACGATGCCTCTTCCTCCGGTCAAAGTGTATGTCTCAGGAAGTGGTCGACTACCTACGTGGGAGTGGATCCGGTCTTAGGGGATAGAGGACCCGTCGAGATTCCTGTTATGGACGGAGGAGGGTGAATCCGTGAGGTAATGATGGTAGTCCCATTGGGATTGGAGTCACGTTACTTGCCACCATGGTAGACTCTTTGCAAGCACTGTTTTGTTTCTCCAAATGACATCCTATGCTCTGCATCCATTTCTTATCGAAAAATGGAAAAAGGTACCTTCCTTTCCACACCCAAAGCTACGTCCACTGTCCCCCTCCCCCTCCCCCACCTTACCAAATTGGAGGCACCACTCCTGAAATAAGGCTTCACCCCCTTCATTTGTCTGCTTGCTGAAATCCAAACAGAGGAGCAAGTGTGCGTGAAAAGAGACGTGTGATCGACCGTATGTCCCCCACAGCCCCTTCTTATTGGCTTGCTTGGCTAAATCCTCTCACGTTTGAACCGTAAGCATTCAAATCTTAAGCATTTGAATAGTCTAGGCAATCTTACAGGTGATTCGAGTTCGCCTCGAGCTAGTATAGATCCAATGGGAGGGAATGGGTTGAAGCCCAACCACTGCCACCACATTATAAAAGAATGGTTATGATCATCCTGCCACATGCAAACTACATTGCAATGAACGATCCATGACTTAGACATACTAAGAAATGTATAAGGAAAGTGAAATCTTGATAATTTCATGATTAGCAACTATTGTCATGCAATGGCCATCATTCGGAATCCTTTCCATAAAGTTTAACACCGATAAGGCAAGATATTGTGGGTAGTACCGGTATGATGATGCAAGAGTCCACATACACTGCTCACCAGTTGGAGCTCATCTTCATTTCCTATGCAAATTCCCACTCCTCGAGCTTTCAATGGGGGGTATTCTGGGAGCATTTATCGGAAATTATATTAATATTAATCTTTAAATGACTAATGTCTTATGTCAATCTTGACGTCCTTCAATAATCTTTTTTAGGTTTTCTAAACGTATTTAACCTTCTTGTGCAACTAAAGTCAAAGTTCATATGTATTCTTAGCAACATATGAGAATCACCAATTGGCATAACAAGAAGACTACTCTTTAGCTATTTTTCTTGAAATAATTGTTCAAGTACTTAAAGAATTTGCTAGAAGGGGAAATGGGGACCGAAGGATGCAAATTATCGATCTTGTGGACCTTTAAGCAGTTGGAAATTGATTTAGCACGAAGCATTAAATGAAGTGTCAATGTGGGCATGAATTACAAAGTTTGCAAAGGATCCATGTGATACTAGCTATAACCTAAATTAGATGTGATTCTCTATGTGCTAGTAAGCTTCCAATTTCAAATTCAACCATATAGAGAGAACACCATGTCTGTAATAGGGAGAGTTTGCATGGTTGAGACTGAAATGAAAGATAAGAGAATCTAATGTTTTCTCTGTCAAACTTTTTTACATTTTGGATGTTGCTATTTCTAGTTAATATGAAACAAAAATGGATTTCCCCTTTACATTTGTTCTTATCTCACAGCTAGCATAATCGTTGATGTTAACATGCCAACTAAACATTTTACATTTAGGCATCGTTCTATTGTGGGATAGCGAATGTTACCCCAGTCAGAAAGACCACGAGCTTTACGATCTCCAATAAGCTTTTACCACCGCATCTTTTCCTAAATTCTCACATAGAAAGTCATTATCCCATAGCACAACCACCACCTATTCCACCACATAAATAAACACCAATAACTAATTATCTCACTGTACTTATCTAATTAAGAGAGAAATTTTAACGCTCACCCAAGTGCAGCCTTAAGAAATTAAACAACCGGCTGCATGAGCTGTTTTTTTATCCTTTGAAAACTTGATTTCAACGACGAAAAGAACATTTGAGTACAAGGCCCCCACAATGGGTGCATCATGGTAAGATGCCAGAAGCCACAAAGATAAACATTTTAAGATCACCTACGACAATGTAGATTTAGCCGTTACATGTAGGGACAAATAAAGTCGTGATCACTCAGATGTTTCTGGCATGAGTCCTACATGGATGAATCAAGTAGAGAGGTCACTAACAAGGCATAATTCCTGACATAAGGGGGTGATTGCCTACTCAAAGATGTCGGTCGAAATTAAGAACGTGACAATTGAAATGCTCAAATATGCATGTATCTCCTGAAGATAGAAACCCACAAAAGATGGAAGATACAATTTGATATCACACTCACATCTCCACATATACAAGATAAGCTTTCGTGGGTAGGGAAAGGGTTGGACCTCCACTGTAGCTTCTTCAAAATGTAGGTTATCATCTAAATGCGAGGTAGTCATTAAGGTACTGTTTATTTACCTGAATTGAATAATTTATGTTAATTTTGATCTTTTTAATTTCAAATTATAACAATCTCAAGATGAACCTCTCAATCTTAAGATTATCCAATTTCTTGAAGGAAATGGGACAAACTTACCTCGAGCTTTATGTAAGAGAACACTCACATTTATTCTCACAGCATCCTATAATTTGACCTTTATTCTTTCCAAACACAAATATCTTATAATATCGGATTTATTTTACAATCTCATCACTTTAAAAATTAATCCTTTAAAATAAAGGATAGGTAAACATGAATCACTTACTGCGAAGATGCCGATGGCATAGAGGTGGAGGGGTGGGACAAAAAGTGAGGTGGAGGGAGGTGGGGGCTGCCTCCGCGGTGACGGGGAATCTCAAACCAAACTGCTGCCATCGAAACTCTGGGGAGGGAGAAAGGCACGAAATTCCAAAGTCCCCAATCGGATGCTTCCCAAATGGGGAGGGAGAGAGGGTGGAGTGTGCATTAGCCAGTTCGTGTTGTCCTTGAAAAAGGAGCCTTGATGATAATAAACTTTAGTCATGATTCAAATACACCAGGAAAAGCTTGCAATAATAATAAAATCCATTCTGACATAGCATTAAAAAGAACCAATTAATTATTTCAGTAGATAGTGTGATCAAACACAAGCATTGTTTTGTTGCAGCTGTTGAATTGGACAACGAGAGACAATATACTCCTTGGCAGAGCTCGTAAGTGTTTCACATACCATGTTAAAGAGGCGGAATCTTTGGCAATCTTTATGGTCTTACAATTTGCACTCAATCACCTTCATAGAGCTTACAGTTAAGAGTGACTCTTTTAATTCAGTCAAAGTCATCATGGAAAGGACAACAACCATCTTTTAGAGCTAAATCAATTTTTCTTTGGATTGTAGAATTTGTTGTCGAGTAATCTGCCTCTTGCAGTAACGTACGACCCTTGCGGTGAAGTTCAAAATGGCAATAGGCTTGGTAGAAACTGTATTAGTCAATGAAGTTGATTTTTTCTTTTTTGCTTTTTTCTCTCTTTTTTTTTTTTTTTTAAATCTCGAAGATGGCACGACAACTATGCCTCAGATTTTTTTTTTAATATATATATATATATATATATATAAGATTTTGAGATATTTGAATGATGATTTGACCTTTTGGACATGCATGTTGGTGCTTAAAATATCGGCAAAAGGTTATGGCATAAGCCCCTACTCTTTCGAAAAAAAAAAAGTCTTAACTTTGCTGGAAAAATTCCAAGTTTTGAAAGAGTCCGCTTAATAGAGTGAATGGAAGAATCAAAATATCATTTGATTTCAGACAATCAAGTGCAAAATTCCACAAACACTAAGAAGTAGTGTTTTTTTTTTGAAACTAAAAAAGTAGTGTTTTTGGTTTAAGAAAGCTGTAAGAAAGTCTTAAGTTCCTTGCCAGTACAATTATTACGAATGTCTGGTAGCATTGAGATTTAACTTGTAAAGGCTTTTACTTCTCACCACTACGGTCTTGGTTTATCTTCCCCAATAACTCGATAAATCTGGTAGCCATCCAACGATCACAAGCAGTAACCTCTTCCAGGCCTCCCTCGAAGGGAGACACACGAAATATTGGATGACCACCTTACCCCTTCTATATATCAACTGATTTTGGGCATGTCTTTTATTGTAAAAGTATAAAAATTAAAATCATATTATAATTTTATTATTAAGAAAACTTGTTACAATATGAGTGTGAGAGAGAGAGAGAGTTCAGATCAAGGAAAAAAAAATAATGACATGATTAATACATACAACATTTATTTAACCATTTTTATATCAAATGTAAGATATTATCATTCAATAAATTAAATATAATGATATATTTTAATTTTGAATTAATATATTTTAATTTTCTATTAAATTATATCGATTGAGAAGTAAAATACATCAGTTAAAATAAATAAGCATTTCCACCCAACAAATCACATTGGCACATTTTAATTTTCAATCGAAATATAATGGTTGAAAATTAAAATATACTGGTTGCAAGTAAATAAATAACCGAACTCAAAAAAATATATTAGTACATTTTTATTTTCAACCACTGTATTTAAAATCAAAATATACTGTGCATTGTAAAATTCATTACCCTGTGTATTTTGATTTTAGATCGATATCTCAGATTTAGTCTATAGACTAATTTTATATATGTATTATTTCATACACTCGCATAAATATAGTAAATATTGATCTTTAATGAAAAGTACAAGATAATAAGGTCAATAATAAAGATACAATTCGAAATGAATGTATGTGATAAACAGCGTATAAGGAAAATAAAATAAAAAAAATAGAAAAAAAAAGATACGAGAGAGATTGAGAGAGTCGGAGAGAGAGAGAGAGAAAAAGGGGGAGCAAAATAAAAGAAAACTACATGGAGCAGAAATAAAAAAAATTAAACAGTAACTAAACTAATAACTTCATAAATGGAGCAACATACTTTTATATATATAAAAAATGAGAAAATTCATCTACAAATTACGATCATCAATCTCGATGACACACTAACCTACTAGTCTTTAACTCAAACTGAGATGCGCAAGTCACATATCAATCTTTGCAATAAGCTGAAAATCGTGAGCAACTTTTTAGGATATATTTTAGTTAGATCGCCTCATAAAGAAAAGAGAAAGTTAGAAGTTATTCTATGGGAAAATGAAATGATTTTTTTCTAGGATCGTTTGATGTTTTCGAAATTTTTAGGAATTTTTTACAATTTTAAATCCCTTAAACTTTTATTTTGGATTTATGAGAGGAAGAGGAAAATTATAGGGGCATCCCCGCAATTTTCTTACCACCATCTCCCTACCACCAATACCATCTCCTCCCCTCTCATCCCTTACGCACTCACCATTCCCCCCTTTCACTGCCCCCCCCCCCCCCCGCCCTTGCGACTCCCTCACTCCTACGCCTCCACCATACTCTCCCATGCACCATCCCCTCCTCCATACCGGCCAACTCCATAAAAACCCCTCAAATCCTCCATTCGCTCACCACCCAGCAGCCGAGCAAGAGGAGGAGAGGGAGAGCAGAGAGTAGAGGAGATTGGAGGATTCATGAGGGAGACGAGGAGGTGTTGTAGTTCCTGCAGCTTCTACAGTAAGAAAAGGCTCGCAAACGGTTCTACGGAATTATTTTTCCACAGAATCAGCCTTTCGAAGTGACCTCCGAATGTCTGGTCGGATGTCCAAAGGTAATCTCAGACATCTGATAGCGCATTTTCTTAATTATTTTCCTGCCAAAGTTCTGATCGTGTGTGCACATATGTTAGAGGTTAGGAATCACGCTGATGCGAGGACCAAGGCATCTTCAGACGTCCGGGAGCATATCCAAACGTCTGAAGACACCTTAGACGTCTACACGAAGTTCTAGATGTCCGGAAGAAGGCACCCCAAGCAAGGTGAGCCCCTGAGTGTGTTTCAGACGTCTAAGACTCTTCCTAAACGCCTGATTTTCGTCAGAGTAGTGTTTTTGGGATCGTTCAGGGCCCAAACGGAGTCAGATTTCTGCAAACGAAATGTCATTGGTTTCCGTTCTAGTTTCCCTACATAGTGATATAGTGTCTATGCAGTTTTGAGCATTTTTGACTTGTCGGTCCATATTGTAGGTCTCCAGTCCGTAGAATATACGGGACCTGCGGAGACGTCGGGAGTTACCGTACAAGCTCCCATTCCACCGGGTTAACTAGTAGAGTGGTTTTTACCTTAATCTTGGAATTAATAGTTAAATTGCATGTGTAGAGTTAATTGAGCCTAGGTCGTGAGATAAACCCTAGGACTAAAAATAGATAAATGCATGTTATTTTGAAATATATTCAATCGAACCCTAGCATTGTGAAATGAACACTAGAGCTGGAAGAAATGCATATATAGTTAATAAATGATCAAGTTACCATGATGCTTCCTAAAAAGAAATAAAACATGAGCTGCCTGTACTACCTGTAATGAACTACGTCATAAATGGAAATGCATGCTTGTAATGAATAATAAATGGTGGAATTTGAGTAGCTTGTTCTACATATAACGAACCAGATATAAAAATAAGAAAGTCCATATATAAACCCTACGGGGAATTTAGAAAGAAACCAGGAATACTGTAATACGGAAAACCTGATGGTTTTGGAACAAGTCACCTATGAGCGGCTGTTCGAACTTGGTTAAGGGAAGTGAGTTGGCCCTTGTGTACGTAGTACCGAGGAGAGTAGCTATCCCTTTAGAGTAGAGGGGAGCTAACCGCCCCTTGGGTTGAGACCCAGGGTTAGGTATGGCCACTCTACGTCGACTCTTGTTTGGTCCTCTCGTATGTGGTACGGAGGTGAGCTACTTATTATAGGGGGGAGCTAGCTGCTCCATGGAGTTTGGGGTTAGGACTGACTACCCTACATCGACTCTTGTTAGGCCCACTGGGCAAACCGAGATAGTCGGATGATGGTACGCGGATTGTGAGGGGTGAGACCCCTGTTCTGAGAGGGCAAGGCCCTGTGTTGTACGTTTGGGTGTACCTGTTAGTGGAAACGACTAACCGCGTGCTGGTGCGGGGTAGCTACCTATGCACTTATCATGCGTGTTGTAGTCACCGCTACGTCTAGACCTTGACCTCGAGGTAGTAGATCGGGTGTAGGACTACCACGGGGGACTCTCCCGACCAGAAGAGTGCCACGCGTATATTCTGCATCTCGGGAAAATTACAGGCAAGATTGTTCCCTTAAGGAATAAGAAGGTTGAGAATTGTCATGGAACATGATTAGAGCGCTCGGATCAGAAAAATGATAATTGGAAACGGATGATAATGAGTGAACTGTTAAATGTATGTTTAACTAGCTGCCTGTTTAAATTATATTATATGTAGGTGATTTAACCACCACTCTACTCAGCGTTAGCTGACTTCGGATTTTGTAACCATGTTTAGGTCAGTGATTTGAGTAGCTAGAGCCACTAGTTGTTGAGGGTGCTGGGCCTAGTCGAGCCCAGCCATAGTTCCTTTCTTTTGTTCCACTGCAGAGAGTTTTTGTTGTAGTAAGTACCTGTAGTGTATTTTCTGTTGTATTTTTATCAGTTCTCTAGTATGATAGCTATATTTGTAATTATACTTTTCGCTGTATGATGTGAGATACTAGTAGTTTGTTGTTCTCTTTCTTTTATTATCTGTTATATATTTTCTGTTTAGTTACATTACTTGTGTAGTTGTGGAATGAATATGGTATTTGGTTATTTTTCATTGGACGACTGGATCTTGAGATTCATCAAAGAGAGCCACTCTCGGGTTCTGAAAAAAGCTAGGAGTAGGTCGTGACAAAAAATATATCATTGCTAAATGCAGTGCTAAAATTTTAACATAGACATGTGATAAATAAGCCACCAATTAATTACTTTTGGATGTAGTAACAACATGAGTTTGAAAAAAATACTGCATTTTTGTACCTAAGTTTTTATTCATTTTTGCCAAAGTAAAAAAAGCAATATTAACTTGCACTTGGCCTTCTTGATCATAAACTAGGTTTTTGAGATCCCACATTGGTTAAAAAGGAGTACATAAATAGATCTATCAGGCAAGATTGAAATAGGACCCTATGCACAAAAATGATACCAAAGTATTGTATATGAATAGAGTCCTCTTTCAATCACTCCATATTTTCTTCCTAATTCCTATCATTAATTTTTCAAAAACTTATATTTACATTGCTAATAATCAAAATATTCAAACTCAAGTCAAGTTTCCTTTGCTAAGGGTTGGAATAAAAATGAATGGACTCTGAATCTTAAATGCAAATATCTTAGCTTAACAGATAGAATCTAAAACTTTAGTGCGAAACTGTTAACAAGTTAATGATATTCTATAGAACTTCTTATATAGTTGTAGATAATAACATATGTATTTGTTATATACATCAATGTATAGTGTATATGATCTTTATATATCATAAGTATCCTTCGTTTGAACCCCAACTAGCTACTTTCTTCCTCACTAAAATGTTGAATAATAATAATAATAATAATCCATCCATTCAAACTCTAAAAATGTCACAATACAAGTTAAGGAAAATGATTTATTAAAAAATAAATCAAAATCAAATTAAATTTAAGAAACGAATTCATAATCAAGTGAATTAATTGAGAAGTATTTTTGAATGAGTGGCCCTTGACATTAAGTGGTGATAATGGACCTAAACTTCCAGGCAATCCAACTAATGAATCCTTATCAAATCATCAAGCCATTATTGAATTAAAGATCAGATTGAGTATTCGAATCTCCAATCAAATAAAATGAATCCAAATAAATTAATCAGTTTTGAATGCAAAGAAAATTTCAAAAGTTGAGTTCGATTATCAAATCAAATATGAATCAAATCAAATTGAGTGAAATCCAAGTCGATTAATGCTGCTAAGCTAGAACAAGAAAGTAATTTAGACTGTTAACTACGGAGTGTGGATAATTGAGTACAAATCTTATCCTCACTCTTATCCCTGCCACATTCAAAATTCATCGAGAACAACGAACAAATAATAAGATATACCATTGTGAATGTTAGAATAAAACAGAATAAAATTGGATAAACAGCAATACCTATAACGTAGATGGGGAGGCAATTTGGACAAATTCCTAAACATTTAAGGCATATGCATGCCAATTAACCAAAACGAAATCAACCAAAACCTCAAAGGACACCGGCGACGCAACATCCGAACAGGAGTGACAATGCACCACCAAAGCAACAAAGATCTAGAGGCTGCATACACAAATCCCTATTCAACAAGGGCATGCATGCAAGTTTTCGAGAATGATCTTTTCCAGCAACAACTCCAAAACCAAACTTCAATAAAAGAGGAAATTACTTTTATACCCTTTGACCTTATCCTAGGCCAACTGCTCCCCACCGACCACACCCTTCTCCTCCTCTCGTTCCTTATCGGTCGCCGTTGGCACCCTATCAAGGAAGTAGAGCAGCATCACCATGATGTCGCTGCAGACAAACATAGGAATGGGCCCAAACACCCAAAGGAATAACGGGAAGGAGAAGTAGAAGGCCCTGAGCCCCAGGGACCACCAGTAGCTCCCCCTATTGACCGCCCTCACCACGTAGTCCACCATCGACACCTTATGAACACTATTGTTCTCCACGGGCACATTGAAGAGGAAGCTTGCATGGCTATAGTACCTTATGGCCTGCACGTTGCAAAGGAAGGCCACGAGGAAGCAGATGAGTATGGAGATGTATTTGATGGACCTCACGGTGGCGCTGTCGTCGCCGAAGAGGATGCCAGTGTTGGAGGAGGTGTAGTTGAGGAGGACGGCGATGAGGGAGCATAGGGTGATGGAGGTGGAGGCCAGGACGGTGGAGGCGTTGAGGTTGTTGCGGAGGATCTGCACGGCGAGGATGCCGTTCTTGGGTTGGTTGGACATCATGGCATGTACCCAGATGCGACGATTGATGGCGTTGACGCCGATCACGGTGGTTGAGGGGCGGACGACGATGCGATGGAGGAGGTAGAGGTGGTAGAGGACGAGGACGAGGACCCCTGCGGGGATGAGGGTGTAGTCGAGGATGCTCTTATCACCCATTGGATGATGATGTAGAATTAATGGAAATGTCAATTAGTAAGATGGAGACAAAGTGGAAGAGCTAGACTTTTTACGAGTAGCCTATAGATATGGTTGCCAACACCATCTATCCACCGCAAAAAAACGCCCTCCCTCTCTTTTTTTTTAATTAATAATTAAGATAATTAGAAATTAATTATCCTTTTTTACGACAATAATTTTTTTTAATGGTAACACTAAATTTGTCTATACAAAAGACGAGAAGAGGTAACTCGTCTCTTCTGCGAGAGGCGAGTTTTGTCAAGTACTAAATCAAAAAAAAACCTCTATTAAGATAATTAAGGGTAATTAATCCTAGTTACCTTAATTATTAATTTTTTTCGACAAAACCCACACTTCCTCGGGATCCGCCGATCTACCCCATTCCCCTTCCACAATCCCACTTCTCTTCCTCAACATCGTCCTCCTCGCCTCGTCGACATCGTCGTCGGCGCCGTGCTCGGCACCCTCGACCTCGTCGTCTCGTCGATCTCGTCGTCCGCATCGTCCCCGGCACCCTCGCCGTCCTCCGCCACGCCGACCTCGTCGTCCGCGTCGTGATCGATTTCGTCGCCGTCCTCTGCCTCGTCCTATTCCCTCTCCGATTTCCAATACCCTCCTACCCTCCTCCCTCGTCGAGGTGAGTTATTTCAACCCCTTTCTCCGACGGACCCCCGTCACCCTCCCTTTCCCTCCTATACGACGATTCCAACCACCATCATCCGCTGCTTTCCAACATTCGATGCCTATGAACGATATCACCTTCCGATGCTTATGGATAAGTAGTAGATGAATGGTTTTGGTTATTGTTTTTTTTTTTCTTTCCTACTCACAAAGCAAGCCCTTAAATACCCTACATCCAATGCAACATCGGTGTATATCACACAACCCTTGATCTAGTTCCTTTAAATCTGTCTTTAGGTGGTGACAACAGAGCACAGCATTTGGCACCCCAAATATAAAGCTTGAGCAAAAAACAAAAAAGAACTCACCATGACCAGCAACTCAAAAGACTAGTATGAGCCTTTAGAAAATATAGAAGCATCTGACCCTTTGATCATTCAATTGAGAGGGGCTTATCAACCCATCTGATCCTGCATCCATTAGATTGCACCATCTGGATTATGGCAGGACAAAGCAGGGGCCTCAATCCTGTGAGCAGCTTCAGCTTCTTCAGTTTATATCACAAGCCCTCCCACGGAAACCTGCCAAAAGATGCACCAACTTCTCATCCTGAAGGCACCTCAAGGTTCCAAGTAGCAGGTATAGTCCCATATCAGTAATTGCGGTGTAAGAGAAATTAATCTGTCTAAGATTTTCTGAGAACTGAACAAGAACCTGTACAGCCTTGTCATCAATAGAATAACAATGCTTGATATCTACTTCAACCAAACTCCTACATCCAACCGTGATGGTGGTAATCCCCTTGGCTGTGATGCCAACCAGCTTCCTTATTTTCCGGTTTGGATATCTCTTGCAGGCTACTAAGTTGGTTAAGCCTTTGTCAGAGATCTTGCTACGATAACAGACATTTAGCTTCTTCAATCTTGTGCATCCACCAGCTTTGTATGACAGCCCCTTGTCACCTATGGCGATGCATCTATAGAGATCCAGTGACTGTAGATGTTTGCAGTTGGAGCCAATATATAAAAAAGAGACCTTGGTGGGCAATGACCCAGTTTTAACTCAACCAGCTCTGAGCATGTGGATAAGCATTTTAAGGCTGCATCATCAATGCCACAATCCGTGATATCAATTTCTTGGAGATGGAGGCAATAGTTTGCAATGCAATTGATACCCTTTTCTATGATTAAAGTGCATGATTCTAGCTTTAGGCATTTTAGCTCCTTGTATAATTCTGCTATAGCAGAGAGTGCACCATCCGTGATGAGATGGCAACACGTGAGATCAACTACTCTCAAATTACAATTGCTAGCAACAAGCTTGGGGATACCTTCATCAGTGGCACTGGTTATTGGTGTGATTATTCTGCTGTGGGGATTTTCGTCGTGGATCTATGTGAGGATTTGATTTTTAGAAATTCATCTTCGACTATTTCTGCATTGCAATCCATGAGAATGAATTGCAACTTTTTTTTTTTAACTATAAAATGCATCACTTTCGTACGTGGTGCATGCACTAACCGTCGTACAACATGGTATTTCGTTACTGAATCGGACTGTATGCTTGGACTTCTGGTGGTTTTGATGACTGTGGGATTCCTTGGATATGTTGGGCATTGTTGGTGTTGCTTTATTGGTTGACTGATCTGGCAGGAGTATTTTCTGTTATCTGTACGATTGAACTTTCTCAATGGAAGATGACGGATTTGATCTGAATATTTCAGTTATGGATGGAGTTTTCTTGTGAAAATGAGGGTTTGTTCTATGCAGCTATTTCCAGTGCTAATACTGAAGCGGTGTATCATCATGCATGGTCAATATGAACACAAAGCTTGAAAGCTCAATGATAGCTACTCAAATTTCACCAAAATTTGATGGAATGGCTTTTTTAGTTTATCATCTTTACTTATTTGATATCTATGGTAACCAAAATTATTTTTCTAGACCTTGTGTAACATGGTAAAACAATAGCTGAATCTTGAGATTAATTTATTGTTCATATGCATGGTTGCTTGCATGCATACATCCTTGCTTATTTATTTCAAAAGTGTGGAGATTTGGGCGTTAGCGTCATGTGGAGGCTTTTCCATGTAGAGGAGAACTGCTGCAGGTGTTGTTGGTGCACTCAAAGAGAGAGAGAGAGTAGAGGTGCAGCCGGTGGTAGAGAGAAGAAGAGAGGGAGTAGTTGATGTGATTGGAACTAATATTGCATTAACTAAAGGAAAAATAATTATACATAGTCTCTTTTATAAAAGGAACTAATCATAATATCTAAAATAGGAAACAAACTTAAGCACAATCAAGCAAATCTTCGAAAATTAGGGAATATCAAATCCTTCTAATTATTCAACTAATTGACATATAACTTACCAAAAATAAGAAGCTTGGACTTTAAGCAAAGATCACCAAGACTCTTAGGGCTGACGCCCCTTGGGTGCTTACAAAATCTGTCACGTGGCATTGTCATGTGACACTTTATTCTCCACAGTCCCCTTCAAGTCGAGGTCAGGAGGACGATAACTTGCTCTACTTTGTGATGAGACTAGAGCCCCTACTGATGGTAATACCATCATCTTTTGTGTTTAACTCATTTTGATTAAATTCCAAAGCTAATTTCACCTAAGTGACACATTAAATGGTATAATCTAATCATGGCTAAATCAAGAGAAATTACACTAAATTGGGTTAATTCTGCTATTTGAAAAGGCAAATTCAAAGTGCAGATTAACTAAGGACAAACCTATGATCAATTAAAGGTTAAATAAGTTTTAATTTCCAAGAAGTGGGTTGATTTTGAGTAATTTAGGATTTTCGTTCAAATTGAATGTTAATTCTTAATTAAAAATTCTAATTTTAGCTTCATTTTAATTAAAAGGTTTATGATGGAAATAAATGTAATCTAAATTCTCTAAAAATTATTTAAAAATATTTTATAAGGTTTAAAATAATCAATTTAGCAAAAGAAATTTATTTTGACCTAAAATTGAGACTTAGGCAGATATTTAATATATTTTGTGTTAAATCATAAATTGACCGTTTAAACTTCATCAAAATCCAAAATTGAAGTCACCATTAAATTCCTTAGGTTTAAATTAGTTTACCATAAAATTTTATGCTCATTTGGACTTCATCTTCACTTATTTTGTATTCTAGTCCTTAATTTCAAATCTCTTTCACTGAGGTCCAAATTCATCTCTTTTAGGTCCTTGGATGACATTATGCTGACGTCACCTCTTCTTCCTCCTCTAGCAGAAGCTTGTGTGAACCTGCATCCTTGGGCGAGGATTTCTCCCTGATCCCTCGTTGAATCCCCACCAAAATTAGTGGAGAGCTTCCCCTTTTGTAGCTCTATACTTTGAGAATTTTTCCAACTCTTTTGGCTGTCAACTGAGGCTACAAATAGCGGTCGAAGTAGTTGCCGGAGCTCACGCTATTCAACCGAGTCGAGGCTGCAAAATGCCCTCAATCCTTCACGCCGACCCTTTGTAAAGCTCCGTCGTGCCATTTCGAACTTTGTCATCGAGGTTTTGGTGAGCGTTACCCCTCCTCCTTCGAATGCCACCATTGACAATGACCTTGGAACTCCTCGACCCACTTCGTCGCGGCATCTTGCCGCCAACCAAGATCATTGTTCTTCTCCCCCCGTTGTTGCCGTGCTTCTCATCAAAGAACCAGCTTCTTCATCTTCGTTACTCCAATTAGCCTCGTCGAACTCTCCTCCTTCCCCACGTCTAGCCACCCACGTCGATCACCCTCTTGTTCTTGTCGTCCACTCTTAGATACTCCTCCCTCTTCCTCTCTCGTAGAGTAAGTTTCTCTCCTCAGATTTATCAACCATAGCCTCCACCACCCATATCATCCTCGTCTTCCTCACTATCGGTCGCCTTCAGCCAAGCATCAGTGAGCTCCTTCGTGCCATTCCGCGCATCGCCTATCATCGCTGACCACCCCTTCACCTTCACGAGGGCATGGCCAATGAAGACCTCAACCTATTGAGGACGAGGACGCTTTTAGACCTCACCCGACCTCCACCCATTCTCGCTGTCACCCCTGGCCTTGTCACGCCACTACCGGCCATTTTAGGCGAAATCAACACTGCTATGACCTTCAGCGAAGGTGGGGAGGTAGTTAACGAGGGCCACGTGCCCGTCTTACCCTCGCAAGTACTCGTCGGAGAACCATCACCGTCGCCAACTCCGGCGACGCCATCCACTGTCATAACTGCCGTCGATCATCGAGCAACCCTCCCATCAAGTCGCCAACCCCTCACCGAGCTTTCTTTGCCCTTCATCGGCTTGATCAGACGATTGGAGTTCCATTCCGACGACCCTTCGACGACACACTGACGATGGAGAAGGAGCTCTGGAAATGAGCTTAGGGACTAAAGCGTGATAAAAAGAAAACTTCCAAGGACTCATATGTAAGGAATTAGGGACCAAAACAAATTTTTTGACTGATCTTCAAATTATGTGGGAACTACTTTAGATTTTGTCCTTGGGTTTTTATTGCTCTAAGTTGTTCAAACACTATTGATAATGCTTATTTAGTGTTTAATGAAATAAATACTTGGTTATTTTTTTTATTGAGCATTAAATAACCCTTTTTGATAATATTTTTCGCTCTTGATTTCATATCTTTAAATTGCGTAGTAAAGTGCGATTGTGAACTTATTTAATTTTTATAATTAACTTTTAGGACAAGTTCATTAAAATCATTTATAAATAGTATGGATAGCGATACTTGCGCCTTTGATTACTCCCAGAGAACAACCTTGGAATACAATTGTTTTGAGATTACAAATTTAAGTGTTGATTTTGCTATTGTCACTTATACTACAACGCGAGTTTTTTAAATTCAACTGTAGCAAGTTAACATTACCATACTTCTTCCTCAAACTCCACATCTTCAATCTTTTCTTTGGTAGGAGTAATGGTGTAGCCTCTTGCGACCTTTGAAGTCGTTGCCTCTTGGGCAACCTCAATAGTCATCACGACGACTGCCATCTTCTTCTCCTTCTCGTCCCCAAACATGGCTTTGGTCTTCTGTAGATCGGCAAGAGTAAGAGACTACAAGCATGAGGTGCTAGTAGCCCCACGTGTGGGTCTTCCAAACTTGTCTCAACAATGGTCTTGTGGATGATTGGTGCATTTGTAATGTTTTCATGGTGGATAGACTCGAGCTGAGCCTTGGCGACGTCCTCTTCCACATCCTGTGCTTCCATCAAAAATAGCCAAGGTGGTGTTTTAAGACAACACAACTCTAGTGGAACCTGCATTTGGTTCTCTAAGCTTCTTGAGACACCTATAAATTATCTCAAGATCCAACTCCTCACCCAGTTTAAGGATTTGATCATGTATCCACCTATATTGGGGATTCAATCTCGACAGGAACCTTGCGGTTTTTCATCTTTCTTATACCATGGTCTACTTGTTACAACAGATAGGCTCGTAGATCTCCTGTTATTTAAAGAGCGCCTTCATCTTTGAGTAGTACTTGTCAAGAGGAATATCCCCTTGACTGCCTGTCCAGATACAAGTATAGATGTCGGTGATGCGGGCATTGATGGACTTCTTAGAGTATCTCTTCTCCAAGGAATCCCACATCTAGTATGCTGACTTCTTGTATAACATGTTGGAGGCGATGGGTGGATCGACTGAGTTCATCAGCCAATTTATCACAATGTAATTCTCTTTCTTCCACCTTTTCTTCGTTGAATCCTTGGACTCAAACTCTTTCTCGAGAAGGACATGCAACTTGTCTTGTCCTTCCACGAAGATCTTGAATGCTCGAGTCCATAGGATATAGTTCAAGGCACCCCGAAGCTTGATCATGGTGCCTTGAATTATAACCTTTCCTTCCCTAGTATTGATTTGATTCTCGCTCTTGGCCATCTCTGTCCTTAAGAAACGAGTCTTCCTCTACTTGTACGCTTCACGTAAGGCATTGAATGCGTAAAGGAAGCCACCCGTAGGAGTCCCCTGCATGTCTCTTTTGGCCTTGGGTAAGGTGTCAAGGTCCTTTAAGGAGTTCTGAGAGAACTCAGAAGTCGATGAAGATGCCTCGACATGCGAGGCTCTGATACATGTGGGAATCACGCACAAGATAGGGCCTTCTTGCACATGATCTTCCCCTCTTGCTCCTGCACGGAAGAGGGGTGCTTGTCAAGAGGAAGGCCATGTGCACGTGGCTGCAGTCTACCAAAAAGTCACACATAGACTTTTGTGCGTGGCTTCTCCTCTTCTTCGTCCTACGTGTGTAGAAAATCCCCGAGAAGAGCCTAGATCGAAGGCTCTGATACCATATGAAGGTTTGGGAGCTAGTGTGGCGTGGAGGCTCTTCCACGTGGAGGAGAAAAGTAGTAGTAAGTAATCGAGAGATTTTCACTTTAACAAGATGATAAGAATAAAAATGATACCTTGTATTTTATGCGGTGGAAATTCCTCGATCAAACTATCAATTAAATCTATAAAAGTTAACTACGAAAGTTAAGTCATCTTCACATGAAGAAACATATTTAATAACCTCACAGATATTTCCACATGAAATCATGTTTCAGGAGAAAAAAAAATCATTTGCAAGATTATTCTTTTACTTTTAATCAAATGTTAGCCTTTTGTTCAAATCAATCCATTCATTATATAAAACAAGAGAGGAAGAGAAAGCTTTGCATGCAATTGTAATATAATAAAATAACCTAAAAAATAATACAATAGTGCTCTTAATCGAGAAATCCTTCACCCAACTAATGCTCCTCCCACAGTAGCAAAACAGGGGAGGAGGAATGGATAGCTATTACACGAGGGAGGAGGTTCTGACCAGCAATGTGAGTTGCCCCCTTGGTGCGTACCAGGGAGAGG
Organism: Thalassia testudinum; assembly: GCA_037157565.1. Lineage (NCBI taxonomy): Eukaryota > Viridiplantae > Streptophyta > Magnoliopsida > Alismatales > Hydrocharitaceae > Thalassia > Thalassia testudinum. The sequence goes on from JAZHRO010000013.1 coordinate 23,945,116, forward strand.
AATCCGGCAGCGGTGGTGACGTGGTCGGAGGTGGCAAGTGGTGGTCGGTCGGTGAAGAGGAGTACGGTCGACATTGGGTGCAGGTGACGGCAGTCAAGGTTGCTCGATGTTGAGGGTGGTAGTGTGGGCGTTGGTGGCTCGAGGTCGTTGCTTTGGTAGTTTGGTGTCATTGGCGGCTAGAGAGTGTGGTCGGAGGTGGATGACGTTCGTGCTGATGTTGGATTCTCTTGTGGGTGTGAATAGAGGAAGAAGATGAAGAAAATGAAGTTGAAGAGGAAGGGGAAGTGGACATGTGTGGATAGGGAGGGGGAGTGGGGAGGATGGTGTTGGTGGTGATGTTGGGTTCTCTTGGGTGTCGACAACAGGAGCTCGCAGAAGAGAAACACGGTCGAGGAGAGGTGGAGTGCACTCACTGTCAGTACGTACACGAGCGGAGATTGATGTGATGTCACGGTGAAGGTGCGGTGGATGCGGAACTCTAAATATGGTGGTGCAGTCTGTCACTCTGCACACCCACGATGGAGTTTTGCCGCAGTTGGAAGATGTGGTAGCTTGTAGGACCCTGGTGCAAGCCTTGTGCATGGTGGAGGAGGTAGTGGAGGAGCACGTGGTCCCCTCAAGAGGAAGATGATCCTCCGGTGACTCTTTGTTCTCTCTTTTTAACCCATCATGGCTTTCTCCTGATCCACAATTTCTGCCTCTTTCTCTGTCGCTCTTAATTTGCATAACGGTTAGATTTGAATGCCAGTAGAGGCAGTAATGGTGATGGACCATTACAAGCATGCCCCTCCTTCAAGTGTTAATTCCGTTCACGTCCAACTGCATCTCTTTCTACCTGCACATATCAAATAAGAAGTATAAAAGTATATATTTAAAATGCAAAGTAGGCACATAAAAATATTAGTAAGCTAAGATTAATTAATATTTAGCTTAAGCAATTAAACCACAGGAAAAGATACTCAATGTGTACTTAGGCTAAATAAATGTCCAATAAATTGGACTTATCAAATATTTCCATGCCTAAGTTTTGCTAATCTCTAGCAAAAATCATGTCGAATTCCAAAACTTCAGGGTGGAATTAACTGTCAGGATGTCTCAACATATGTCACCTCTAGAAATTAGTTTGAGATACTACCCTTAGGCCTTAAGGTACTTAAGTATCAACTAAGATACAGACCTGGTTAGCAGAGATTTTGGGTCGTCAACAAAGGTTTTTCTGACTAATAAGTCTACCCAAAGGTTCGTTGTTCCTAGAGATTTAAGCATCTGTGTATAAGAAGTGGGAGTGGTCTTTATTCAGTTTGTGGGTGTATTACTCTTGTGTCGGTATGATGGTCAACAAATGAAACGTGGAATGTTTTTGTGTTTATCTTTTGTAATTTTTTTGTTTGATCCAAGTTCAACCTTAGATTTGCTATCAACATGGTTTGCATTGGATTCATTGTACCTGTCCCCGATTCTCGAATGGTCCCTGGCATTCGACACTTTAGGATAATACCACCCATGGCAACCCCAAGAACCCCTGGCAATCGATACTTAGAGATAGTGTCGCCCATGGATTTCTTAGGTGAATTCAGGCCTTTGGCAATCGACACTTCGAGATAGTGTTGCCCATGGAACCTAAATCACAGAATACGCTTACATGTCCCTAGTAGGATGGATATCCTAAGAGATAAGTACCGAGGAGGTGACATGTTATCATTACGTCATCAATAAGAGCATATATTCTACCCCTTTTGCGGTAGAAACTCGTCCAATTAAGTTGTGTTTTCAAGCTTCTCTTAAGTAAGAGCCTAGAGAACCAAATTTTCTTCAAAATAATTAAGGTGATCACTTTATTAGGCATTCTAAACAAGACCATAGTGTGCGTGAGGGTGGATGCTTAGGTTACCAAGAGCTGCAAACAAAAGGGCAGACATGGGTATCAAATATTTCCAAAGTCCTTGACTTAATACCTTAGTTTCGCAACATCCTCAACCACTCGAGGAATAATTTGCATCTTAATAAATACTCGAACCTTTAAGGTCTTAGAGCCTTAGGGCTCTAAAGATAGTACCTCTCACTTATCTCTTGAAGTAAGACACTTAAGGTCTTATCTCATTAGTGATCTAGTCTAGAACTTGGATGAATTCATCCACAGAAAATGTTGGGACTAATTGGTGGAATTTTGTCTTTCTTTAAAATCTATTTATTGCATGAATACTGCTAAAAAAAGGATAAAAAATGTAAAATGTACCTCCTCATGCCTAAATCCTACAATGTCCTCATTGTAAAATTAAAACAGGGAGAGAAAGGAAGGAAATCACTTGATAAAGGTATTATTCTGGACGTTGGGTTGCCTCCCAATAAGTACTGCATTTGTGTTGACAGTTAAGCGGATGGAACTTGCAAATCAGGTTGTATACACAGGTGAATAGGCCCTAAAAGTACGCTTAACAAGGTGGGCGTAGAGAAGAGGTAACTTAGGATGTTGATGAGTTGATGATTTTAAGTGATGCAAAACACTCGCCAAACAAGAATAGGAATGAAAAATTCTTGAGCACCTGTGGAGGTCTTATATAATAAGCATGAGTAGCAACCTCTGGAAGTGTAAGAGGAGGCAAAGGCTCCTTTAGCAGAGGTGGGTGAGAGGAGGATGCTAAGAGTAACACCCTATGGGTGATGGATCGACCTGTACAAATGTCAATCCATACCCTCAACTCTACTATAGGATGTATGGGTTTGGTAATTCCCCAAGTAAGAGAAAATAAGTGCAGAGACTTGAGCCATAGGTTAGCTAGGGAGTTTAGGTCCCCAGGTTGCAGGGTGGTGATGAGAGTCAAAGAGGGCTTGGGAGGTTTGACATCCATCCCCAACAATCGTTCTAGTTCCACAATGTTATCCCTAGCAGCCTTAGTAAATAAATCAAAATCATCTTGCCTATCATTGGGGAGCTCGTCTTGAAATTGGACCAAGTGATCGCCCTCCAGATAGGATGGATCAAGGTTGGCCCTCATTTCACTATCATGTGGTGGCAGGTTGGTAGCAATGAGATCGGGAGTTTCCTTAAAGATAAAATCCCTGAGTTCTTGTTCAATACCCAACTCTTGTCTTCGGGATGTATAAGTTCTTTCGTTAGTTGTATCAATTGCTTCCCAATTTTGGAAGGATGATTTTCAAAATCAAAAGTAGGGAGGAATCCGCATTTCATCAGATTATTCATATCCTCGAGGGGTAAGTCCTCAAATAGCGTATAATCCCCCCGAGATTTACTCCATACTCTGAGTCTGGGTCCCGCAAACTCATCGTCATCCTCTATGTTTCTTTTCTCTTGCACCCGAGACTCAGGAAAATCGTTAATGTTGGGATCAAGTCCCCTAGGTGAGTGTATCTGAGGTGCAAAGTCCTTAGAGGGATAAGGATCAAGCTTGGGTTCCCTAGAAGTGGGTGCGGGTTCTACTTGAATATCAGGAGGGCAAGAGGGGTTTACTACATGACTTGTACCCTGCTTGTCAACTGTGAAAGGAATGTTATCATCAAGGTCAAGTACTTCAAATGTTTCCTTAACCTCCTAAAAAATGAACTCTTGATGTCCTTAAGACTAGAATTGATCCAAGTCCTCTAATTCATTATCAACTCCCTTAGGATTATCAATCTAGGGTGCGGGTTCCTTATACATGGTGTGCAACTCCTCAAAAAAATGTGAATCATGTGAAGGTTCCCTAAGTGGAGACTTGGGGTCCACCTCTAAATCAGTAGGCGAAGATGTGTTGATAATTTGAGTGTGATGTTGTTCGTCAAAGTTAAAGAAGATACTATCATTCGGGTCAAGTTCTTCTAGGGGTACCAGCTTCCCTTTTGCTTGGCTCCAATACAGTTCAGGTGGAAAATCTAAGGGTAGTTCATCTTCCTTTAGAGGTCGTATTTCAGAATTTTTGTTATGATTAAGTCTACTCCTCAAGAATTGGTCCTTAGCCTCCATTGAATTGGGAGGACTAATCATGAAAGGATCATCAATAGTGGAGGATTCAGGACTAATCATGGAGGGATAGTAGATATGGCCTAAGTCTTCTTACAAGTCATCATTTTTCCTCAAAAGGTCTCTCCTAATTCTATCTCATTCATCTAAATATTTTTGCATTTCCAACTTTTAGGAGGAGAGACTATCATTGTGCGTAGGAGGAAAATCAAATTGGTGACTAGTTGACCTAGGAGTTGCTATCCAACCCTAATAGTGAGAATCATCAAGGGCGGGAGGGTTGGGTATGGTCATGGGTGGGTTGGGGTATCCATCTCCTAGGCTCTGCTCATACTCACAGGATTGATGACTAACTAGGCCTATACTCATATCATAGGAGTATAATGGATCCCAATGAATATTGGGGTATCTATCAAATGATGGATAATTGTGGGACGTGGGATCAGGATTGGGTGTTTGTGAGTAGGAGTAAGAGGTGAAAGGATAAGAATAAGAATAATCAATTTTAAACTGCACTCGAGAGACACAACACCCAAGAAAACACAATTCAACAATCTTTTGAAATTAGCAGGTTTAGGCTCTTTGAGTTAGGTTCATGTAGGTGACCAAGCAAGTTGTACAATACAATTACGAGTCCTAGGCCGACCTATGATGTATCCTAAAACCTTACTTGCAAGGTGAATTTGGATGCAGTCAAGATCAACCCTTGGCTCCTCAAGGCTCAAGTGAGGTGATAATATGACCTAGGTACAAATCTCCTTGCCGTGCAATTGAGGAGAGGTAGAAGTAGTCAGTTATCCTTTATGTGTGCTTGTGCAAATAGGGTGTGCATCACTACGCGAAAACATGAATTTTTGAATTTTTTAAAATCCGCACGCAAGTCCTTTATCAAACAAATATGATGTTGATTTTAAAGTCCAACATTAGTCCCAAATTTTAATATAATGATGACCACTTAATTAATCAATTTAGTTAGCTTAGTGGTCTTTGATTTGAATCCGGAATGCAATGAATGAGCAAATGTGGATGCAAAATTAGAAATTTACCTACCTCCAACAATCTCCATGCAGTATGCATTTCAATGCACAAAATTAGATCTATTGTGCTTTAGTTCCTAGCATGAGTGCACCTAGGGATAGGCAGCTTCTAAATAGATAGTTTGTGGATACCTTTTTTTTTTTTTACTAACTAAACAAGCAAATTCTTAAGCAAACTAAGCTATCATCAATTCATAAAATAAAAGATAAAATCCTAATAAACTAAACAGAATGGGAACACTCTCAAAAATACCCTTAAAACAAGGGATCAACCAAAAACTTGGGAGAGAAACCTTGAAAATAAGCTTCAATGAACAAGGGCGAGAAAACTGAAGTAAAAATGAAAATCTAAACTAATCTAAATTTATCATTCACAAAATGCAGGAGGAGGTTGTCTTCTTCAACCCCAAATCTCCTTCACAAGATACATGCTTCTCTTTTCCTCCCTTAGTGTGTGTGGCATCAAGGTCCACCGAGGTGATAGATGATGAGGCTAGTGCGACTTTGGTTCTCCAATATTTTTCTTGCACCAGAAAAGAAATGGAAGTTAAAAATAACCCTCAAATCAAATTAAATATCATCAAGGTAAAGTATATTGTGAGTTTATTAGGTTCGTTGCCTCCCTGGTAACGACGCCATTTAATCAAGATATTTTCACTTTAACAAGATGATAAGAATAAAAATGATACCTCGTTGTTGTATTTTATGTGGTGGAAATTCTTTGTTCCAAGTATCAATTAAATCTATAAAGGCTAATCACGAAAGTTAAGTTGTCACCACAGTGAGGAACAAATCCAATAAACTTACAAATGTTTTTACATGAAATCATGTTTTGAGAAAAAAAAAATATTTGTAAGATTATTTGTTTGCTTTTAATCAAATGTTAGCCTCTTGTTCAAATCGATCCGTTCATTATATAAAACAAGAAAGGAAGAAAAAATGGAAGGGCATTGCATGCAATTATAACATAATAAAATAACCTCAAAAATAACCCAATAGTGCTCTTAATCGAGAAATCCTTCACCCAACTAATGCTCCTCCCATTGTAGCAAAATAGGGGAGGAGGAATGGATGGCTATCGTGCGAGGGAGGAGGTCCCGGCCAACGGTGTGAGCAACCCCCTTGGTGCATATGAAGGAGAGGAATGTGGTAGGGGTGGCGATGTGGTTAGAGGTCGCAAGTGGTGGTCGATCGGTGAAGAGGAGCACGACTGGCGTCGGGTGTAGGTGACGACGGTCAAGGCTGCCTGATGTTGAAGGTGGTAGCATGGGTGTCGGTGGCTCGAGGTCGTTGCTTCGGTGTCGGTGGCTAAAGAGGGTGGTCGGAGGTGGATGGCATTGGTGATGTTGGGTTCTCTTGGGTGTTGACAGTAGGAGCTCGCGAAGGAGAAACACGGTCGAGGAGAGGTAGCGTGCATGCACTAACACTACGTGCACGAGCAGAGATGGAAGCGATGTCACGGTGAAGGTGTGGTGGATGTGGAACTCCAAATATGGTGGTACGGTCTCTCACCATGCACCTTTGCAGTGATGGAGTTGTCGTTGTTGGAAGACGTAGTAGCTCGTAGGACTCTGGTGCAAGCCTTGTGCACGGTGGAGGAGATGGTGGAGGAGCCCGTGGCCCCCTAGAGGAAGATGATCCCCTGGTGACCCTTTGTTCTCACTTTGTAACCCATCATGGCTTTCTCCCGATTCACAATTTTCGCCTCTCTGCCACTCTTAATTTGCATAACGGTTGGATTTGAATGTCGGTGTTGGCGGTAGTGGTGATGGACCATTACAAGCATGTCCTTCCTTCAACTGCTAATTCTGTTCATGTCTAGCTGCATCTCTTTTTACCTACACATATCAAATAAGAAGCATAAAAGTATATATTTGAAATGCAAAGCAGGCACATAAAAATATTAGTAAGCTAAGATTAATTAATACTTAGCTTATGCAATTAAATCATAGGGAAATATACTCAATGTGTACTTAGGTCAAATAAATATCCAATAAATTGGACTCATGAGCAGGTTACGGTATGTGTTGATGGGTGCTGCCCACGTGATGTGGAGAGCCATGCCCGCAACACTGTGAATGGGATCAACTGTGAGATGGCCTGGGGGTGGTGCCTCAGTGAACCGTGCTCTGATGCCAATCATTGTGCTTGGAAAGGGAGGTGTTACGACCTGATTCTCGAATCCCTACGAGACACGAGAATCGGACCGACTCGACTGATCCAAAGACCCAGTCGTCCAACGAGAAAGTAACCAAAAGAGCAGTAAAATAAACCACATTCACCATGCATATAACTAGCAGTAACAAAATACAGAAGTAAAGAAAAAAACTACTACAGTATACACCATGACAACAGTAAAGAAATAAACATGTACATAAACATGATGCTTACAATAAAAGAGTACAGGGGTAACAGAAACTACTCACTACAACAGAAGGAAAAGTACAGTGGATACTACACAAGTAATACTACTGGGCTCTACTAGGTCCAGCACCCTCTGCAGCCGCCGACTTTGGCTGCTCAACACCTGGTCCTGAAAAGGTAACAAAGGTGACACGTCAGCGAAACGCTGAGTAGAATGGCAACCAAAAGCTGAGAAAAATGGTAAGGTGGACAGTAGCTGTTATATTTTTAATTTCTTTCTTTAATTTTTCCATTTATTCACACAGATCTTTCTCTTGATCTTGAATGTTCCTCGTGGGAACGATCTTGATTGCAGTCTTTTCCGAAAAGTAGAAGTAACACGTGGTACTCTCCTGATCGGGAGAGTCCCCCGTGGTGGTCCTACCCTCAGTCAACCACTCCAAGATCGCTGACAGATGTAACGGTGACTACGGCACGCGCGATAAACGCACGGGTAGCTACCCCGCACTGGCACGTGGTCAGTCGTTTCCATTAACGGGTGCGCCCAAAGCACAGCACGGAACCAGTATAGGGCAGAGCCCTCTTAGTAACAGGGGTCCAGCCCCTCCACAGTAACCAAACAGGGGTCTTGCCCCTCCACAGTCCGCGCACCCTCTCCTTACTACCCTGGTTTACCCAGTGGGCCTAACAAGTCGGTGTAGGAGGGCTAGCAGAACCCCGGGGCCCGTGGGGTAGCTAGTGCTCTTCCTACACTAGCAGCTCTCTTCGGTATTGTGTACACGAGGGTCAAAAGTCGGTACAAAGTGGCCAGACCTAACCCCGGGTCCCTGGGACGGCTAGCTCCGCTCTGCACTAAACAGGGGGAACAGTCGCTCTCCTTAGTACTCCGTACTCAAGGGCCAGCTTACTTCCCCAATTCTATTCCATTCACTTTCCAGGAGTTCTACTCCTAATTCCCCGTAGGGTTTGTGCTCTTTCAACTCAGCCAATTTAGGTTTCATCATTTCAGCTTTATATTTATATAGCCCATGTTCCAAACCATAATTATTCATTCATAATCAGGCAGCTGTTAACCAATTACAGGCAGTTATCATTTCCTTTCTACTTTTCCAAGACTGCAATGTATATGCATTCAAGCTAGTTTTCCAGTCCTAGGATTCATGCCATACCCTAGGATCTATCATTCAATTTAGTTTTCCAGTCCTAAGATTCATGCAATACCCTAGGAACTATCATTCAATCTAGTTTTTCAATCCTAGGGTTCATGCAATACCCTGACTCTATTAATTATTTCACAAATGCATAATTTTTGATAAATAATTGAAAGGACCACTCTACCCGCAAAATCGGGAGTATTGGGGTCGTAATCGGCAAGCCCGCGTGCCTTCGCAACCCACAGAGCCGCAACGGAACAGGGTCTTAACACAAGGATCAAATACAAGGAGCTACTCAGAACAGTATAAAATTACTGTAAACAGGTAGAGGAACTAAATCTGAGAAGAACGAGACTTGAAACGCGGAAAACGGACTCCGAACGGACCCTAAACGGGTCAAAAATGACAAGTCTGCTCAAAATCAGACGTCTAGAACTTCTTCCAGACGTCTTAAATGATAGCTCAGGTCATACCTTGATCTGCGCGGTCCTTCAGACGTCCAGAAGCCCGCTGAACTGTCTGGACTTCGTTTCCAGACGTTCGACTGTCACCCCGGACGTCTGGAGACCCTCTCCGTCGTCTAGTGCTGTGCCCAGACGTCCGATTTGTGTGGGATGGCATGCCCTTGCGCCTTCCCGAACGGGTCCTGCACACACACGCGATCGTCCACAACACGAAATGAGCAGGACTCTTTGGCGGAACGGCTGTATGGCCATACACGCGAAAAAGGAAGGTAAAAATATCGTACCTTTCAGACGTCTGGACCTTCCTCCAGACGTCTCCTGCGTCGTCTGGACGTATGCCCAGATGTCTAATTCTGGGAAATTTTCCCAGAATCAGGACCTCCTCGCCCTCCGCCCGCAGCGCACGGCCGTGCCACGCTACGCCTGCCTGTTGCCTGAGCTGCAGCAGCTCCTCCCTAGCACCACGCGCCTGCTGCGCAACCGCCGGCCGGTCCTGGCTGCTCCGACGAGCTTGCAACCTCGCGATTGAGCTCTCTTTCCCTCTCGCAGCAGCCCCTCCTCCCACGCACTCACAGCAGCCGCTGCGGTTGCCCTCGCCCGCTCACGCTCTCGCTGACAGGAAGAAGAAGAAGGTGGTGGAGTGAGGGTAAGGGAGAGGAGAGGGGTATTTGAAGGCTACCGAGGGGGGAGAGAGAGAAAAAGCTGTCTGTAGGGAGGGAGGAAAGAGAAGAAGGACGGCAGGTTCGCGTGCAGACGCGAACCCGTACGTCGAAAAAATTTAATTCCAGACGTATGGGAAGGCTTCCAAACGTCTGACCAGACGTCTTGTCTTAAACGACGTTTGATGCCCTGGTTATAACAGGAGGTGACCTTGCGAGTGCAGAGGGGGCAGAGTTGCGAAGCAACGATGAGCTTGGGGCGAGGGTGGCAGTTGTGTCTCCAGGCGATGAGTAGAGTGGAAGATCAAAAGGAGGGTAAAGGACCAAGGTACCCTCACTTGCCTTTGTCATGATGGCAACTGAGGCTGATGCGGAAGGGGAGCGGGAGCATCTGGTACTGGCTCAAGTCGTCCTTTAAAGGGACTACAAGCAATAACAGGGTAGTGGCAGGAGTTGGGGGTCGAGGGAGGAGGGTCGTCATGGATGCGTGGACCACAATCGCCTGTCGTGCACACGCAACAACATGGGGAGACATCGACGGTTGGTGACGAGAATAGCATACTGAGAAATATTGCGGAGGTGGTGAGCTTCAGGCTTGTTGTGGGGGGAGAGCAGGTTGGTTCCCAATGAAGGGGGTCCTCACGTGGAGCATTAGGGGGCTTAATGCCCGATACTAGAAGGGTGGTGCTGGGAGGGTATCTTAGGCAATGGGGAGCGGAGGTGGTTCTACTGCAGGAAACAAAGCTAGCGGTGTGTGATAGGTTCGTTTGGAGGGAGGTGGGGGGCTCTTTCATGGAGGGTTGCTTGGTCCTCAATGTGACTGGTAGTGTGGGAGGACAACTGGTGGGTTGGAAAGAAGATATCTTTCACTTGGTGAACAATTTCGTGGGGATGCATGTTTCTATCGATCTTGCTTGAGGGAGGGGAACTAGGTTGAAGATGATGATCTCAGGGGTCTACGGCTAGGTGGACGCGAGAGTGAGGACGGTGTTGTGGGAGGAGCTCTCTACGGTGCCGGGGAGGTGACAGGGGATGCCTTGGCTGATTGGTGGTGAATTCAATTGCACTTTGCGGGTGAGTGATAGGTTGGGTGGGAGGCGAAGGCAAGATCCTGGGTCAGAGCAGTTTGTAGGGTTTGTGGAATTGCATGAGCTAATGGATTTAGAGCTCGCCTCGTGCGTCTGCACGAGGAGGAGATCCCATGGCTAGAAGTCCAGGATCGACCGATTCCTTTCTAGTGTGGAGCTAGCGGAGGCCTTCTCATTGGCTTGCATGGTGTTGATGGATAAACCATTCTTGGATCACACGCCATTGATGTGGAGGTCCAATTAGGGATCATACTTTGGCATGTATTTCAAATTCGACAAATCTTGGTTGTTGGAGTCGGGTTTTAGGGAGATGGTGGAGTGGTTGAGGTCCTTGCAGGTGAAGGGTTGACGACGACCCGAATGGCTGCCAAGCTAGCTGCTTTGAGAAGGCGTACAAAAAGGAGGTGAGGGAGGCGAAGGGAAAGAGGAAGGCAGAAGCCTTGGCAGAGATCAGTGTTGTAGAGAGGTGTGGAGATAATTAATTGTTGTCATCAGAAGAGAGGGTGCACAGAGCGAGACTGATGTAGGTGGTGTAGGAGGAGGATAGGAAGGTGGAGATTGAATGGAAGACGAGATCCAGGCAGAGGTGGTTGAAGGAGGGGGACTCAAACACTAGATTCTTTCAACAGGTGGCATTGGCCAGGAGGAGGAGGAACTGAATTGATAGATTGGTTGTTGGTGGGTCCTCCTCTGGTAGAGAAGAGGTGGGGAATGCAACAGTCAATTATTTCAGGGAGTTCACCAGGCAACGTAGTAGAGGAAAGTGGAAATGGATAGGGGAGAGCGTGAGGGGAATCTCTAGTGACCAGGCAGTAGTGATCATGGCTTCCTTCTCAAAGGACAAGCTTAGGGTAGTGGTATGGGGAATCAACGTCGATGGGTACCTTGGACTGGACGAATTCCCAGTGATTTTCTACAAGGAATTCTCGCCTCTTCTAAAGGATAAGGTGATGCAGGTGGTGGGGGAGTTTGCAAAAGGTAACAAGGGCTTTGATAGACTCAATCAATTCTTTATGTTCCTACTGTCGAAGGAGGGGGCTGAGGAGATAAAAGATTTCAGACTTATTGCCCTCTTGAATGCGATCTACCTGATTGTTGCAAAGGTGTTGGCGAATAGACTGCGTAGGGTACTGCAGGACGTCTCTGACGTGTAGACAACTTTTGTTCATGGAAGAGGCATCTTAGACGATTTTTTGGTGGCTCTAGAAGCTTTAGCGACATGGAAGACGAGTGGGACAACGACCTATGACTCAGTCCAATGGCATTTTCTGTGGGTCAGCTTTGCTAAGAGGGGTTTCCTGCAAATGTGGATTGATTGGATGAAGTGGTGTCATGACGACTTTCTTCTCGATGCTACTTAACGGGAACCTGGCTGGGGGCTGGATCCAACTAGGAGAGGTGTTTAGCAGGGGTTCTCGCTTGCCCCTGTACTGTTTATCTTGGCAGCAGATGACTTGGTGAGGGTGGCCTACAATGCATGTTTAGGGGCTTTCTGGTAGGCGGTGATCTTTAGGACCCGATGCTCCAGTATGCGGATGACACGCTCTTTATGGTGGAGGGTTCCTCCTTGGAGGCGATGCGGCTACACACTCTTCTTGACCTTTTCGATGAAGCATTTGGCTTACAGATTAACCACGACAAATTTAGTTTTGTTCCTTTCCACTTGGCGGACTCAAAGGTGCTTGAGTGCAACAAGGCACTTCAGACAGCGGTTGGCTCCCTACCGCTGTCCTACCTAGGCCACCCGTTGATAGTGGGGCGACTCAGGTTGCAGGATTGGCTCCCGATCTTTTAGAGAGGATGGAGAAGAAATTGGTAGGGTGGACGACCAGGCTGTTATCCAGAGGAGGAAGGTTGGTGTTGGTTAGGGCTATGCTCTCCTCCATGCCAGGCTACTTCCTATTCGTCTTCAGATTGTCGAAGAAGATAGAAACGAGAATCACGAACTTGATGCGAGATTTCTTTTGAACCATTAGGAGTGGGGCCAGGCTTGTGGCTTGGGATGAGGCGTGTCGATCAATCCAGGAGGGTGGTCTTGGAGTCCGTGATACAGGTTGCATGAATAAGAGTCTTCTTACGAAGTGGATAGCCAGGCTACTGAGGACATATCGTGACCTTGTTGGGGAGGTTATGTGGAGGTGCTATGGATCATTTGTGTTGCGGTGGACGTTGGAGTTGCCGACGGTTGGGTCCTCCCACTTTCTCAAAGGCCTGGTGTCAATGGCCCCAGAGGTGCGTACTTTCTTCTCCCCTCTTCTAGGGACGGGGGACGGGTTCAAGTTCTGGATGGACGACTGGATGGGAGACGACCCCCTCTACGATAGATTCCCTATCCTGCCCTCCAGAGCTACCTAGAGAGAGGCGACAGTGAGTAGGTGCTGGTCGGATGCTTGGTGCCTTACCTTTTGAGGGGCCTTCTCCGACTAAAGGGTGGAGGAGCGGTAGGAGCTTCTGCTTTGTCTACAGGGGTGGGAGCCCGCAGAAGGGGTGGATGGTTTCCACTGGGAAGAGATAGAGTTCTCGGTGAGGAAGGCCTATGACAGGATACGAGGTCTTACGCAGGTGGCTGACTTTGACCTCCTACAGGACTGCAGGTTGCTCTGGTCAGCACAATGCCCGCTTAAGGTGAAGGTCTTTGGGTGATTTCTAAGGAGAGGAAGACTTGTCATGAAGGTTTGGAGAGCAAGGTAGGCGTTGATGGATGATAGGTCCTGTCCACTTTGTACAGGGGAGGAGGACATTGAGCACTTGTTCTTTAGATGTAGTTTTGCCAACTAAGGTTCGAAATGCCGATTTCGATGCTATGCTGATAAAATTCTAAGTATGCATTTCGTGGGCATGTCGAGGGTACGTCGTGAAAATGCCCATTGTTTGATAGCCATGCCGATGGACATGTCGAGGGCACGCTGTGGAAATGCTGAGGGCATGCCGACAAAAAATCATATAAATAATCAAAATGATATCATTTTCAAAAAATAATGATTGTGTAACAATAAAGGTATTTCATAATGATTGTGTATGTGTCTTTAGACCCTTACATATCTCAATATCGACCTCCTATGCCCTTAGGATTCCAGAAATCGACCTGTGGCAGCAGCACCTTCGCCTAGCAGCATCAGACTCGGTACCACCATCGGCGTGCCTCGACATGTCGTCGAAATCGTTGGCATGCCGTTGGCATACCTGTAAATCGATACTTTAATCATCTCGGCATGGCCCCCTCCCCAAAATAGCCTTGCCGACAGTATGTTGGCGGCATGTTGTCGGCATTTAAATCACTGTTGCCAACCAGGTCTAGACAAGGCTAGGGATTGACTGCATCAGCCGCAATAGTGTTGACGAGTTCTGGGACTCTTTCAAGAGAGGCTGAGGGGAGGGGAGACCTAATGTGTTTTATGTCGAAGAAGGAAAGAGCAAACGTGTCGGTGGCCCTTTGGGGTATTTGGGTGGGGAGTAATGGGGTGGTCTTTAGGGGGCACGTCCCCTACGTTGAGAACTTTGTTTCCTCCATCTCCTCACTGGTGATGTTTTAGGAGTCATCCATGTAACCTGTAATTTCTTACTTCAGCATTAATGAATTTGGGTGATTATCTACCGGATAACCACCCTTTCCTCTTTTTAAAAAACTTTGGTTTTAGAATTTAGGATAGTTATCTTAGATTCATCGAGCTTATACTCAACAAGTTATTAAGACTAGTTTTTCTCATTTGACTTGGATTTAGACCCGGGTCATTACAAATGGTATCAGAGTTAAATTCTCTCTAGTAGGAGAAAATGGTTGCCGTTGGGACAAGCTAAAAAGTATGCCATTAGATGGAGTCGTCACTACTACTGGGATTATATTGATTGAATCGCATGAATCTTGATGAGGATATCGGAATTTCAAGTGGGGAAGTTTGTAACATCCTTCAAAAGATAGCCTCAATCTCACATAGAAAACTTATGAAAATGAATATTGGGATATAAAAGATTGATGATTACTACTTAATAATTTGGATTTAAGTATTTTAGCTAGTTATCTTGGATCCATTGGATTCATATCCGACAAATTGTTATGATTAATTTTTCTCAATAGACTCAGAGGCCCAACTTGTTACAATATAAGTGATAAATATAAGTTAGAGGGGTGGCAGTGGTGCTTATGGTGATGGGAGTGGGGTGGGAGTGGTGCTCGTGGTGGTGGAAAAGGTGGAGGGAGTTGGGTGGTATTAGTCAGAGGGCGTTGCAATGGTGGTGGTGGTGCTAGGAGGGGGTGGGAGTAGTGGTGGTGGTGCTGGTGGGATTGGGAGGGGGTGGGAGTGGTGCTAGCGGTGGTGGAAGCAAGGTGATGGTGGTGCGAAACTTCTTAGTGGGTATATGTGATTTAAATTTATCGAGTCTAATACCCACTCTAAATTTGACTTCCCTTTCATCATCAAGTAGGCTACCATACCTACAAACAAAACAACAGAGGAAGGGTCATTTGAGTCAGAATTAATATTAGACTTCTTCTTGGGATTTTTTCTCTCTTTCTTCATCTTCTCATCCTCTTTATGTCTTGAACAATTTGCTATTATATGATCCTTCTTGGCACAGTGGAAGCATGTAAGGGATCCACCCAACTTGGATTGCCTTCCTTTACAAGTCTCACCCTTTGATCTCCCTTGCCTATTCTCAGTATTCAGCACTCAACTATCCTAAAAGTTACTTCGTATGCATCCTTCCATCGCATCCCATTCATCGGTAGCAAGGCAACAATCTTGTCCAATGTGATATTTTCTTTCCCATGGAGCGGCATCGTTACGATTTAATCAAAGGAAAATGGAAGCAAACTCAATAGAATCAATGCTTTGTTCTTCTTAGGCTTGTATCTACTCTTACGTTTCTTTGAAATATCAATCAAATCATTCAGCTAAATGATCACAAGGAGGATGTTGTTTGCAGATGAGGGAAAGAAACTTGGGTCCAGAAAACAATAGGTCCAGAAAATAATAGGCCCGAAGGATCCATTTGCCTTGCAAGGAAGCCCAGGCCCAAGGAGAAGAACTAGTGACCTCGAAGGGCTGCCAACTTGGCCAAACCACCTGGGAGGGGGCACCCCCCCTAAAAGTCCAAGGGGAATGACTCAAGGACTGGCTAGATTTTCAGTAGAAGTGCCAACTCGAGATCCACGGGTGGGGCAATTGTGTCCACTTGGATCCTTGGCAGAGGCAGCAGCCCATGACCCAAACAGGACACCATGAAACCTTCCTAGGAACCGGGATGGTGAAGCCCTAGTGAAGCTAACCAGGAG
This sequence comes from Thalassia testudinum, assembly GCA_037157565.1. NCBI lineage: Eukaryota > Viridiplantae > Streptophyta > Magnoliopsida > Alismatales > Hydrocharitaceae > Thalassia > Thalassia testudinum. Next base: position 23,961,112 of record JAZHRO010000013.1, read on the forward strand.
GCGAAGCGACAGAGAGGTGAGGCAGCCATATGTGTAGAATTCTCTTATTAATGCCCTTTGAATCACTAAATGGTTGAAAAATGATAATGCTTGTGCGAACATCAAAGTCGGTTTAGCATGTATGTATTTGGAGGATGTGTACTCCTTAAGGATTGATGTACGAGTGATAATTTCCCAAGACAACACATGCGTAGAATTCTCTTATTAATGCACTTTGATATCACCAGATGGTTAGTATTATGGATTTTCCTCCCCCTTTGATCTTCACTTTTCGTCCAAACCTTGCTTTATTGAGGATAGGGGCACGTGAGTTGAACTCTGTTTCTGTATCTTTTTATCCACTTTAAGTTCTCTCGCTTTGCTTGATTTTTCTAAAAAAATGATTGGTGACCTAGAATCTCAACTAGGAAAATTGATAACCTCACAGGTCAATCTCCATGTAAAAAAGGGGATGGAGACTCAAACTTGGATATCTCCTCTCAATTTTTCCTCACCTTGATGGGCTTAACTTTCCATTTGATGGTGTATGTAAGAATAATAGATGCCTATTACGGATTTTGATCAGCGGCGGGTCAACTAGTGGAAGTAATTATATTTACGGTAGGAAAGTAGAAGATGAACTCGCACCAATAAAAGGGCATTATTGCCCATCCTCCATTCCCGTGCTAACTGAATTGATCCTTCTGTGCTATTTTGCACTGTTGGAAAGGAAACAACTCCGAGCATATGAAAGTACATGTAGATTTGTTTCTAAACCCTCTTCCATGTTGCCATGTTTTGATCAACAAGGCAAGAATTGAAGGAAAGTGGTCCCTGCTTTTTGAGCAAACAGGTAATTATATTTGCTCAAATTGGCCCACTGGCCTAAGTGGCCCCTACTTCGGTTGTGTCTAATCATACGATTTATCATTACGTTTTCCAGTATCAGAAGAAGACTCTGCCTATTTTTGGATTTTCTATTTCCCTCAGGCTTGAGTTTTCTGCGCTTAGAACATTAACGTTGAACGTTGGGATTTCCGGACAGAAGTAAAGCCTGTCATTTTTATGGTAAATGAGTATAAAGGAACCGTCATTTTTTTATGACTGTGTGATTAGACAAAGTTAATGATTTTATTTGCAGCAATCTTTTGAAGTCTTATTTCGTTGTACTTTTCCAGACGGACAAGCATCTAGAAATCGATTTTTTTCCCACCTTACCTAGTGCAGCTGTACTTCTATAAAAGGAAAATTGGGAATGTTTCTTTGAACAATAGAAAACATAAGACTCATTTTACAATAAACACTGGTTGGACTGTTGGACTGTCATGGAACGATAACGAACCAGGGGCAAGTGGGGGCCTTCGCCGACCCCAATGTCTTTTATTATATACAGTTGTTGGCATTCTATTCAAAATGGCTAATTCAAGCATTGTCCACCACAGGTATGTGAAACGATTGCTTCTACTTGTACGCTATGTCAACCAAGCAAAACTCGGAAAGAAGGGAAGTGTTATTGCTTGCCTTCCAGGTATTTATAGTTGAGTTTATGCATTTGAATTAGGGATGAGGATAATATTTGGTGCTCTGACGGGAGGAAGGGCTGCCAGGGAGTCATAGGAAGTGAGGATTTGGCCCTCGTTGATATGCCCCTTCAATCAAATGAATTTGGGTTACTGCAAGTTGGAACATGTACAGTTCTAAGGAGAATTTTGAACGTTGTCTGGGTTAGCTGCCTTATTAATATGTTGGTTGGCTGTTCTTTATTCGAACTAATAGAACACCCTTGGCAACTTGATTGCAAATAAAGAGGCACTCCCAACTCGATATGATTTGCCGGTGTATGAAAGACAAGACTTGCAATGAGGAAGGTTGCACCCATATATGTTGTCACACTGTCATGCAAGCATGGATGCTGATTGTCTAATTTCCTGTACAAATATGTTCAACCATAACATCAGCTAGTGCTTTATATTCCAACTCTGTGGACAATCTAGAAACATTTTTTACTTTCTTAGCTGACCATTAGACAAGGTTATCTACTACAAAGGTAGAATAGACTCCCAATAGTTTGTAGTCATCCAAATATCTGGTTCAATCAGCACCACGGTAACACGTGAGGAGTTTTGTTTAAGCTTGCCGGGGTGATACATCCATGTGCCAAGAACCTTTTAGGTATTGTAGAATGCACTTGATGTGATCTTCATTAGAGTGTAGTGAGCTTGCTCACATATTAACATGCTTTAATCATGATGGCTCCATTGGCTTTGTTCTTCGACGAGGGGTTTCCAAGTTATGAAATATCTTGGACAGAAGCAAGAATGCATTCCTTGGTTTATGAAAGGACCACTTCTTTGCTTTCTCTTAGTCTTGCCAAAACCATAGACTAGCACCATTATATTCTCATTTCGTCAGCAGATACAGCTTCTCCAATAATTGGGACAGAGGAGAGGGAAAGGTTCATTGAATGGTACACAAGAGCATTATACCTATTTCACAAGGTAGGAATAAAAGGCTATGTTTAGTTTAGTTAGCAAAAGGTATTGAACAGCCTCAACAATTTCCTTGTATAAAGTTAGGATGGCAGAGGCAAAATTATCTTGCAGATGTCATCATTGATGTCTAGACTAGCTCAATATTCTCCATTTTTGCTTGCATAAGAAAATCCATCATGCAGTTTTTTTTTATTTCTGAGAAAAGATGTGACCATTAGATGTGTTGTTAATTCGTCTTGCTGAAGTAGATTGGTCAAATTGGATCTTGGTTGATCTGAGTTTGATCAGAATTGGATATTTGTTGGCTCAATAGGCCCTAATGCCTGCCCTCAGGGGGCTGGCTCACTGGGTCCTACATATTTAAATTGTTGGCTTCCCACATGGTCAAAGATTAGTCCTTCATTCATGTTCACACGCAAGATGGTTATCCTTACTTGATATTCGTTGTCAGGTAATGATGATATTCATATCAGGCCTGGGGCCATGTTACTTGCCGCATTGGCAGACTCTTTGCAAGCGTCGTATCGTTTTTCCAAATGGCATCTTGCTCCAGGGCCATTTTTCGTTGGGTTGCTTGGCTAAATCCTCTTACGTTTTGATGGATTAAGTATTTAATTTGTTACTTAATTTATCTTCTGTTTATATTGGGTTAAGTGGATTTAATTTGGTGTAAAATTATTACATCTTCCCTATGAAATAACTTTAATCTGTTAAAATATCTAAGTAGGTTAATTCATTTATTCCATCATTTATTTCACTTTTTTAATTTATTTCATAAATTTATTTCCCTTACCAAACATGATCTGAGCATTTAAACCTTTACCATCTAAATAGTCTACGCGATCTTACGGAAGGTTCGAGTTCATCTTGAACCAGTGGAAATCCAGGGGGAGGGAATGGGTAGAAACCTAATCACTGTTACCATGATCAGAGGTGTAGTTTTATTGATTGTTACTCTTAGGTTGTGCTTGGTTGGTGGTTAAATATTTAATTCGTTACTTAATCGACGTAAATAAGAGGTGGGTTAAGTTCACTTAACTGAAGTTAAAATTATTTCATCTTCTCTGTAAAATAATTTTAACTAACAAAAACATCCAAAAATATTAATTCACTTATTCCACTCCTTTAATTTATTTCACAAACTTATTTTCCTTATCAATATAACCTTAATGGATAGAAGCACTACCATTATAAAAAAAGGGATATGGTCCTCTCTCTATACACACTACATTGCAACGAAGGATCCATTACTTAGACATATTAAGAGGTGTACAAGGGAAGTGAAATCTCAACGACTTTCATGATTAACAACTATTGTTATGCAATGGGCATCATTAGAAATCCTTCCCATAAAGCTGAACACCTATAAGGTATGATATTACAAGTAGTGGTACGTAGATAGAAGGGTACACATACACTTCTCACTAATCAGGGCTCCTCTCCGTTCCCCGTGTAAAACTCCACTCTTTGACCTTTCAATACAGGGCATTCGGGGAGCATTTATTGGAACTTATATTGATATTTTTAAATGAATAATATTTTATGTTTGATCTTGCCGTGCTTCAATCTACCTTTTTAAGGTTTACTTAACATGTTTAACCTTCTTATGCAACTAAAGTTAAGAGGTGTACAAGATGACATAATAGGAAGCTTTCTTTTTAGCTATTTATCTCGACATAATTGTTCAATTAGCTGCAGAATTGGCCCGAAGGACGAAAGGACTTTTACAGGTATGTCTCTTGAATCTTTATCAATTATATTTGTACACTTACGTACTTCATTATTACACACACACACACATATATACAAACTTGCTAACCGTGACATCCATGGACTTCACCCTCACCTCTCCTTTCCCCAGTCGCAATCCCCCAACCCCTCCAGCTCCCCTCCCCTACCACAACTCCCCTTGCCCTCCTTGTCCCTCCTCTCCTCGGCCATAGCTCCCACCCCCTCCTCCTCTTTTTACCCAGTTGCAACTTCCTCACTCGTCTTCCACCTCGTCCCTCACCACCCCCACCCCTCCTCCAAATTGACCTAATTCACGCCATCCTCACCCCCACCACTGCAACCTTACCCCTCCCCCTCTTGCATGACCTTGCCCGACCTCTCCCTCTCCTTCCTTACTCTCACTCTGGTGACAGGTGGGGGGAAAGGTTTTTCTCTCTCTCTCTCAAGGTGTTAATCATAGGAAATAATTAATATTAACCATAATTACTCTCATCCACCATTAGCTTTAACAATAGGGGCATTTATGACTAATGGTACAAGTTTGTGAGGATATAGATGTAATAGTAAAACATATGGGGATATAGGTGTAATTGGTAAAGATTCAAGGAACATCGATATACAAATCTTTAGGAGGAATGGGGACTAAAGGATGCAAATTACCGATGTTGCGTAGGGTTAAGTAGGTGGGAAGTGAGCTAACAATGAGCATTAAATAAAGTGTTAATTTGGGCATAAATTGCAAGGCTTGCAAAGGATCCTTGTGAGGGAACAATTTCGAAAGATACCTCATACCTGAGAAATATGTGAACAAGGGGAACAATGCACCATCGTGCAACAGAGATCCGGAGGGTGCATACACAAATCTATATACAGCAACGGTATACATGCAATATTTTTCAAACGATGGCTACTTTTATACCCTTTAACCTTCCCCTACGCCAACTGCTGTCCACCGACAACGCCCTTCTCCTCCTCCCCTTCCTTCTTCCCCGCCGGCGGCACCCTGTCGATGAAGTAAAGTAGCACCACCATCACGATGCTGCAAACGGACATGGGTATGGGCCCGAACACCCAAAAGGAGCAGCAGGAAGGAGAAGTAGAAGGCCTTGAGACTAGGGATGCAAACGGTCAGGTTCGGATCGGATTCGACTAAACTTATATCCATATCCATTTGTAAAATTTATATCTATACCTTACCCATGTACTATTGGGATATAAAAATTCAAACCCAAATTCATACTCATCTATCAATTGGGTACTTATTTACCTATTTGGTACCAATTTATAAATTTATCTAATTTATAAATTTATCGTATAATCAAATCGTGTCAAATTAGAGTTAAAGAAAAAACCTATAACACAAAATTACTTATTTTTATCAAATTCTCAACATATTATTACAAAAAGAACCTTTAAAAGGGAATACATCAAAAATAACAATACAAAAAATACAAAGAGATACTAAATACAAGTACATTTCAAATAAAAAATCACTCTCTTCAAAATAAATATTTAATGAAAGCTTCAGAAGCATTCTCGGCCTTCAAAATCATGGAGGGAATCATTAAAAAGATAAAATTGAGGGAATGAGGGACTTAGGGTGGAACTAATATATCTCGGGTAAATGGGGATTTTATTTGGGTATTCGGGTATAAATTCATACCCATACCCAAACCCGATTGGATTTTTTAGATAAAATCCATACTCGAACCCGATCGGGTTCAGGTCGGGTTTTACCCATTCTTTTCGGGTCAGGTTGGGTCGGGTTCGGGTCGGGTCTACCGAAACATGCATCCCCACTTGAGACCCAGCCACCACCAGTAGCTCCCCCTATTGACTGCCGTCGCCACGTACTCCACTGTTGATGCTTTGTTAACACTATCGTTCCGTAAGGGCACGTTGAAGAGGAAGCTTACATGGTTGTAGTACCTTATGGCCTGCACGTTGCAAAGGAAGGCCATGAGGAAGTAGAACAGTATGGAGATGTACTTGATGGACCTCATGGTGTTGCTGTTGTCGCCGTAGACGATGTTGGTTTTGGAGGAGGTGTAGTTGAGGAGGATGGCGATGAGGGAGTCGAGGGTGATGGAGGTGGAGGCCAGGGCAGTTGCGGTCCTGAGGTTGTTGCGAAGGATATGCACAGCGAGTATGCCGTTCTTGGCCTGGTCGGACATCATGGTGTGTGCCTAGATGCGGCAGTTGATTGCATTGACGTCGATGATGTTGGTCGAGGGGTGGGCAATGATGCGGTGGAGGAGGTAGAGGTCGTAGAGGACGAGGACGAGGACGAGGTCCCTCGCGGGGATGAGGGTGTAGGCGAGGATGCTCTTACCACCCATTGGATCGTCGACGATGATGGAGAATTATGCATAGAAGGATGGGAAGAAGGATAGGGGGAACTTAATTAGGAAGATGGAGTGGAAGAGGTAGACACGTTTTTATGAGCAGCCTATATATGATATGATTTCCAGTGCAAATATATACTACTAGAAAAATATGATGTGCCGTCAGTTCCTTTCTGTCAGTTAAAAAATCGACGGCAATATTATTTTTATCATCGCTTATTAAAATAAGCGACAGCGAAGGCTCGTACCCGACTATCCATTGGTTGAAGAAAAGTGATTGGTCACGCGGTTGTCATTAATATTCGCCGTCACTGTAGTAAGCGACGACAAATATTTTTTTACCATCGGTTGGTAGAATACGCGACGGCAAATATATTTTGATTGTCGGTTAGAGTATTAAGCGACGGCAAATGAGTAGTGTACAATTACGTACCCCTCCCCTCCTCACTAACTTCTCGAAGAGCAACGGAGTTTTAATTGTGTTTTTGCTATTGTTTTTTTAGATAAGTGACGGCGAATGTATTTTTGTCTTCCCAGACGTCCGGACATATTGTCAGACGTTCGGCTTGTTGTCTAGGCAACTTATCCTAGAACCCTATTTCGATCTTGTGAGAACGGGAAGGAAAGCATCTTAGGATTAGACGTCTGACATTTATCCCAGACATCTTATAATTGAAGCTTTACCGTCGGTTATAGGAAGAAGAGACGGCGAAATGGCGGTTAAAATTTCCAGCCAAAATTTGGGTGCAATGGAGGGGGGATTCAATTTATCCTTTACCATTGGTTTCAGAATACGCGACAACAAAAGTAGGTTAACTTTGGCAGCCAAAATTTGGGCTCGATGGAGGAGCAATTGAAGTTATCCTTTGCTGTCGATTTTTTTAATAAGCGACGGTAAAAAGTACGTTAAATCACCTAAAATTTGGGCGCGATTGAGAGTGGATTTAATTCATCTTTCGTCGTCGGTTAGTAGTTAAACCTGACGGCGTATCACGCTTCATCTATCATTTGCGACGCCGACCTCCTATCAGTGTTCATCTTCTCCCCAGTGCCTCTCCTTGCAAAACCCTCCCTGCTGCCTCTTCTTACAAAACACTCCTCGCCGCCTCTCCTCGCCATCTTAGGTGAGACCCCTCCTCTCTGCCTCCATTCCTCCTCCCCTCCCCCTCTGCCTCTCCTCCTCCTCGACCATCGTCCTCCTGGCCTCCTCTGGCTCTCCTCCTCCTCGTCCTCCCCCTCCGGCGGCCGCTTCTCCTCTTCCTCGTGCGATCGAGCACCTCCCCCTCCTCCGCTTCAGCCAACGTTGCCCTTCTCCTCCTTGCCCCCTCCGCCTCTCTTGCTCCTTGTCGTCCTCCTGCAGCCGCTGTCGCCTCTCCTCGCTCCTTTTGCAATTCGCCCCTCCTCCTCCTCCTCCTCCTCCCCCTCCCCTCCCTCCTCCTCGGCAGCTACTCCCCCTCCTCCTCCCAGACCCCCTCACGTTGCCCCCCCTCCTCCCCAACCCCCTGCTGCCGCTGCCCTCCTCCTCCCCCTTCTGCCATCCTCCACTTCCTAACCACACCTCCCTGCCCTCCTTCTCTTTAGCTCGTCCCATCCTCCTCCACTTCCTAACCACACCCCCCTTCTCCTCCTCCTCCCCGTCCTGCCTACCCCATCCTCCTCCCTATCCTATCGCCCCCTCCTCCTCCTCCCCTTCTTATTGCCATCCTCCTCCTCCTTCTCCTACTGCTGGCCTCCTCATCTTCCTCCTCGTTCCCTCCTCTTCCTCCTCTTATTGCTGCTCCTGTCGCATCTATTTTATAAGTTCTAATTTTCATGATAATATGTTATTTAATTAATTATGTTTATGAAATTGCAGGTTATCAGTGACGACCATTCTCGGAAGTTGTAGTCATTCGAGGTATAATTTTAATGTTTTTAATTTATTATAATGATATTTTAGGCTTTTGTTAGATGTGGGGTGTGCCCACATATTGTTGTTAATTTCATTGAATAGATGTATGATTTATTATGAATGTGGGGGTGTGCCCACTTGTTTGATTGAAATTAAAATTTAATGTGGGGTGTGCCCACTTTTATGATGAGTCTTATTTTGCGATGCAGGTTTATAAAAAACATCAAAATATAAGAGGAAACTCTGTCAAATTTGTTTCAAAATTGTTTTAATGTTTAGAATTTAAGCGGTGGACCTGGAATGTTGCGTTCCTAAGTTTAGTTGGGTTTAATATATGTTGTTTAGGTTTGGTATTAGGTTGTGTATATGGTGCTTGGGCTGAGGTTTTAGGGTTTGAGTTGGGGGAGGGTTAGGGTGGTTGGGTTGGGCTAGGGTTTAGGATTTGACTTGGGCTAAGGTTTAGACGGTTGGTTTGGGTTAGGGTTTAGGGTTTAGGATTTAACTTGAGCTATGGTTTGCACATTTGGTTTGAGCTAGGGTTTGGGAATGTGGTTGTGTTGGGTTGGTTCGGGTTGTATTATAGTTGATAAATCATTCTTAAATTATCCTTTTGTCTTCTATTTAAGCGTATCCTCCTAGGGTTTAGGATTAGAATTTGTTATTTAATTAATTTTACTTTTGAAATTGTAGGTTATTAGAGTCGGGTACACTTGAAGGCTTCAGTAGTTTGAGGTATATATATACATTCAATCTTTTTAATTTAATTGAATGATATTTTAATTTTTTGGTAAATTTTTTTAATGTTTAAATTAGTTATTTTTAAGATGCACACACTTGCTAAAGAAGATATATGCATGCGAGGCCAAACATTAGGTATTCTAACCTCTAGGGTAAAAGTCCTCCGAGTCAAATTATGTCCAAATTACTCATCCGTCGAGACTTATGATCATGTTATTTGGACAATGCAGGAAGTGTATGTATACATCACTTACATGCATGATGTGTTGTCTTTGTAGCATGCCATAAGACTCGATCGACTTTAGTTCGGTGAAGTACCGAACTAAATAAAGTCCTTAAAGATTTGATCATAACTTAATTTTCCTTGTTACATGTAACCTTGTGAGGTGAAATTTCAGTTACTTCTTCCTACTCTTTTCTGGTATACCAACTAATCTTATCTAGTTTCTCGCGGTGCCATTAATTGGGTGTTAAGGGAAATCTAACTAAGGTTAGTATTGGGGGGTATACTGGAAAAGTGCTGGGAGATACTGCCGAAATTTCACTGCACTAAGGTTACATGTAACGAGCAAACCTAAGTTATGATCAAATCTTTGAGGATGGGTTATAAACTGAAAATTTTAATTAAGATACACATCATTTGGTCATTTCCCTTCCTAATAAGTGCTTTGTTTATATTATGGTTTAGGTTACAATGGATAAATCTTGGATTGGATTGCAGGGTTTAGATTACACCAGATATAAGGATGGAGTAATTTCATTCCTGGATTGGGCTTTTGATGACGATAGGAAGATATTTAGGCGAGAGGGTCAATTTGAGAATATTTTCTGTCCATACAAAAGGTGTTTGAATGGTTCCTTGCATGATCATAATATTGTGCTCAATGACTTGATTTGTAATGGGTGATGGCAACATTATACTACTTGGGTAGCTCATGGAGAGGAGTTGACTGAAAAAGTCAAACAATGAGAACACTGTTGACGAAGAGATCAACGAGAAAATTGGTGATAGCGGAGGTGAAGAAATACAAGACATGTTGAACGAGACTAAAGCAGGAGAGGATATAAATACAGATGAAGAAGATCCGTTCAGTTGTGATTCATTCTATGATGTTGTTAAGGCAGCTGAGGATCCTATTGCTCCCGGTGTTACGAAAATGTCGAAGTTATCGTTTTTGTTGAAGATGTTTCAACTGAAGGTTATGAATATAGCCAGTGCTAAATTCATATCAGAAATACTTCAGTTGATTGCTGAGTTGTTGAATTATCCTAATGGTTTTCCGACTTCATGGTATGAGGCAAGGAAATAGATTTGTAAGCTTGGTTTGGACTACAAGAAGATCAATGCATGTTCGAATGACTGCATTCTTTTCAGAAATAAATTCGCAAACTTGAGTAACTGTCCCAAATGTGGACTTGAGAGATATAAGGAAAGTCAAAATGAAAGTAAGAGGAAACAACCTCAGAATGTTCTTCGTTACTTCTGACTGACACCTAGGCTTCAATGCCTTTTTATATCAAGTAAAACTACACGGTTGATGGCATGGCATCAGGATTGTAAATCTCAAGATGGAAGAATATGTCATTCTACTGATTCAGAGGAGTGGAAGAAATTTGACGAAAGAAACAATTCATTCGCTTTAGAAGTAAAAAACGTGTGGTTGGGTCTTGCAAGCGATGGATTCAATCCATTTAAGAGTATGTACCCATCGTATTTTATATGGTCAGTGGTGATTGTCACTTATAACTTACCTCCCTAGTTGTGTATGAGATAGTCATTCATGATGCTGACCCTATTAATTTCTGATCCAAAACAACCAGGAAATGCAATAGATGTTTATCTTCAGCCATTAATCGATGAACTAAAACAGTTGTGGTTCACTGACGTGAAGACGTATGATGCAGAAAAGAAAGAATTTTACAATATGCATTGTTGACGAGGCTAGATCATGGTTTTAAAGCGATGTCGCGTTGTAGTATATACAAAATCACCTCGAAAACAAATAATAATTTATAACTCAAAAACCTAAGTATCCAAGGTCGAACACAGGGGGCAAATGGAATTTATTCACTAATCTCAATAATGTAATTGAACACTTAGAGTTACTCAAAACTTAATTCAGAATATAAATGCAAGAATTTAAGAGTCAAAATTGTAGAAAAAATAGAAGAATCAGATAGCCTCTTATTTTCTTCTTCTTGCTGCTTTCTCTTCTTTCTTTGCTTCTTCTTTCTTTCTCTTTAATTCTGCTCTTTCTTATTTTTCTCTGTCTTCTGCCTTGTTCTTCTTTTACTTCTCTTCTTCTTTCTTTCTTCTTCCTTCTTCAGCTACTCCTCTTCTTCCTTCTTTTCCTTCCTTAGCTTCTGCCTTGATTTCCTTCAGCCTTAGCTCTCCTCTTTCTCTTCTTCTCTTTGGCCCTCCTTCCTTCTTCCTTTTTGCGGCTAAGTATACTTCCTTCCCTACTTAGCTTCGCCTCAGTTGCGCCTTCCTCTTCCTTCTTCACTTCTTCTTCCCTGCACATGCATACAGAAGCAAAACCTATCCCCTACCCTCCCCCACGTCTCTCTCTCTCTTTTTCTCTCTTCGGTCTCTCTCCCAGAGCCAGGTAATCGGGTCGGGTATCGCACGCCCGGGTCCAGATGCACTAGTGTGGTGTAGTGCGTGAGCAGTGCTAGGTCTAGGTAATCGGGTTGGGTGCCAGATCTGTGGGGGCAGGTCGCGGACGAGGCGTGAGCGAGTGAGGGTGAGGGACCTCACCCCTGTGTTACTCGAGGCAGACAACTAAAAGCACAAATTCAATTTAATTGTTGCCACTCACCTCCGAGTTTATGAGGTGGGACTAAATGTCCCACCTGCTTCTTCGCTCGCACCTGCGGGAAGTTCTCGCCTAATTGGGCTAGCAAGGCTCCTTACAAAGCCACTCACTTGGCTGGAGACGTGCACGCCCACATTGCGCATCACCTGGGATGATTTGCCTGGAGTGCAGCAACCTAGGATGAAGCTCGCAAGCAAGCTTGCTCCGTGCGTCAATGGCGGAATGGGAGCCTAACCTAAAACACACAAGTACGGCCTCGCGGCCCCATTAAAACGCCTAAGGAGCTTCGCCATGTCTTGGCGAAGGTGAGACGGTGAGTGGTAGGCCGCGGGGTGGCCTAGGCGTGCGTGCCTAGGTCATCCTGTGGCCGTGCTTATGGGTTTGGTTGGGGGACGTTTAGGGAGGTGATGGTGGTCGATGGATGGGCGGAAGGTGATTAGTGGATGATGGTGGAGGTAGTGAGGTGTCTGGCGAGGCATGTGGAGGTGTGGAGTGGTGGATGCGCCTCGCCGGTGGGTGGCCGGAGATGGAGAAGATGGCGGTGGACAGTGGCTGCGAGGGGTCGAAAAGGGGAAATAGAAGAGGGGAATTGAAGAGGGGATAGAGAGGAGTAATTCTAAACTAACTAAGTGGACGAAGGGGGAGAGGTGGCGGCTGGCTGTACCTACTGTCGTCGGAGAAGACGATGTCCAGTGGAGGGAGAGCGGCGACGATGAAGGGGCTAAAGGTGCGCGCGCGGGTGTTGTACGACGTGGAGGAAGATGGTGAAGGCGGCTCTGCCACTAGTAATGTGGCAGAGCGACAAGAAAGAGGAGGGGGGCTTGCCGGAGCTCACTGGACTCCTGATTGGAGAAGGAGATGAACTTGGGGTGAATCTCTGGCCAAGTCGAGCTGAAGAGATGCGGCCGGAGGTGAGGATCCTTTTACAGGCACTAGCAGGGGCTCTTGTGCTTGGAAGACAAGCTTCCAAGCGCAAGAGCCCTTGTCGGAGAAGGAATCCGAGCTTTTGCATGAGAGATTAGGTGCAAATCAGAGATTGCAATCAAGCTCAGATGGAAGGGAATTCCTCAGAGAATCTCCCTTCCAAATCTGGGAGGAGATCTCCGAGGGATCGGGGAGTAATCCCCCTCCGTTTCTTGCCGGAGTAGGATTTCTCCCCCTTAATGGCGGAGGGATTTGATCGTAAGAGTGGCGATGAAGTTAGGGGAGTTTGTGCAAGAGTTTTCAAAAGTTAGGGGCCAAAATGTAATTGGGTGGACTATTTTGCAAAGTAGGTCAAGATGACATCCCCTTAGGTCCAAATTTTGGTACAAACCTAATTTGGACCTAAGGAATCCAATGGTGAAGTTGGATTTTAGGTTTAACCACGTTTGACTAGATATTTTACACAAAAACCTAAACTAGGTCAAATAATGAGCTAGGACCTCAACCTAGGTCAAAATAGGTTTTAAAGGCTAAATTGATGGTTCTAAACCCTAGGAGATATTTTTCCATGGATTTTAGAGGATTTAGTTGATTTTTATCTTAACCAGAACCTTGTTGAATTAAGCAGGTTTGTTTTAAGTTTACAGAATGTCATTTAATTCTTGGATTGCACAATAACCTGTTTCTGACTGAACTAACCCACTTTTTATCTTATTCAGACCATTTGACCTATGTTTTGCCTCTGAGAAATCCTATTTATGTACTGCAATGGTAAAATTACAGTTTTAACCTTTGTTTCATGTTTTCTTCTCAGAACATTAGTTCCTTGAATTAGGTCCTTCTCTAGGTTATGTAGGAGCTCTTATTCTCTTTCTTAGGTCAAAATAAGCTAGTTAGGGCTGATGATGAGGCTCTCATCATACCCCCATGCCTTGCTTTTGCTAGTCCCTTAGCAAAATTTCAAGGTTATAACTTTTGTTCTAGACCCAGAGTTTCTGTCAATAGTTATGATAAGTGCTTTTCTTCTTTTGATTAGGTTTAAAATGCTGACAATAGGCCTAGAGGTACTCAAGTATCAACCAAAATCCAGACCTGACCCGCTTTTAGCCTCAGTCCTTCGCGAAGGTTTTTAAGGCTCGCAGAAACTATCCTAGGGTTCGTTGGACTCTACGGTTAAAGCACCCGTGCTTAAGATATTTTTAGCCTAGGTTCAGTTTACAGTGCATTTTTGTAAGAGTGAGATAGAGGATTTATTTGTTTGGAGAGTTTTCTCCCTCTTTTCTTTTTATCTATAGCTTTGGATTGGCTTCTTAACACGGTCTGTATCGGATTCCTCGTCCCCATCATTAATCCTCAAAGGTCTTTGGCAATCGATGCTTCATGATAGCACTGCCCGTGGCAACCCCTAGAACCTTGGCTTTCAAGATTTCGAGATAATCCCGCCCATGGTGTTCCGTGGTCGAATCCAGACCCTGGCAATCGATATTTCGTTATAATGTTGCCCATGGTATCTGAGCCAGCAGAGTGCTTATATGCCCCCGGTAGGATATTTAAATTTCCTAAGAGACAAGCACCAAGGAGACGATATGTTGTTACGCATCTTCGAGGGGAATTTCCTGCCTCTTCGCACCGAGAACTCATCCAAATCAACTTGTGTTGATCGGTCGCTCCTATTCTAGGTAACCTTTTCAGAACATTAAACGCTTTTGTGTGATTTTGATAGTTATGCGCTCTGAACCAGATTGTGTGTGGATTGGGGTGCTTAGGTTACTGAATCCCACAAATCGAAGGTCAGTTAACGAGGTCGAATACTCCCTGAGCCTTAGACCTAATACTTAACCTTCGCATTTTCCCCAACCTCTTGAGGATTATCCAGATCTTAGCGGATTCTTGAATTTTTAAGCCTAAGAGTCTAGCCCAAAAGGCCTAAGATCAGCGTTCCTGCTAATCTCTTTTTGTGTCTCATTAGCACTTTTCTTCATTCTTTTTCTTCTTGATGAGGTCTAGAACTATGGTTAATTCCTTAATCTCTTACTAATGACTATCTTTCTTTTGTGCTCTTTTTGTCATTTTGCTCTTTTTCTCCTCCTCATGATAATGTGGCTCGCAAAATTTCTCCCTCCATTTCTTTTGTTCTTTTTCATAATTTTTCAATTTTTTTGTGAGAATCCTTCTGACTTTTCTTGACTTTGTATGTATGCACTTTACCACCCCCCCTTGCCTAAGTTTTGCAATGTCCTCATTGTAAACGGAGGGTGTTAAACAGTGTTGGGTTTAGGGCCTTAGAACAGGATACATTGGGTGGGTGAATCAGTCGGGAGGTGATTGATGCGGATGATTTCTAGCTCTGGTACATGTACCAGAGGTGGGATCGACTGTCTAAGGCTGAACTCAAGGTGCAATAGACATGGAGTACAGATGGATAATCAGATGGGTCTCTATTTTTGGAATGACGGGTTGCTTCCCGTTAAGCGCTAAATTCAATGCCTTCAGCCGCGTGGAACATGGGATGGAGAGGGAGTGGTCAACTCAGCAAAATTTTGTAAAACAAACACCTTGATTAAGAGCCTGGTTGGTCTAACCAGGTGCTTGTTAAAATCAATGGGCTGATGATGCAGCTCAAACCCAATCAGTCTGGTGGGTTGATATATGTAGATCAACAGATGCGGAACCCACCATATGTAGTGTGGCTTGGATGGATATGGAATTGTAAACTCGGGTTTAGGCTGAGTCGAATCAGCTCAGTCAGAGTAGGGATCCGAAAAATGATCAGTAAATGGTGTGGAATCCCTACAGGGGTGATCAGAGAATGATGGATAATGATTTTCAGTCTAATCAATGCCTGATGCCCGGTATAGATGTGGAGTTGAATCATCTGCAATCGGTTCCGTGAGAGGTGAATCAGAATAGTAATTGAGTCTGGTTGCGGGTCGGTGTTGAGAATGGGTTTTGATCGGTTCTGTATGTGTGGAAGAGGTGGCTTCAATGAGAATTGTGTATGAGGGCTCTTCTAGAAAGGAATGACAGGTGGTCTCATGTAGAGAGTCCTCATAGTAACTTTCGAAATAAAAAATGAATGCCTGGAGAGTGTCTATAGGATGCAGGAAATCTGAATTGAGAAAAGATTTGTATTCTGGGTTGCAATCACTCTCGACATTTTCTGGTTTTGGTTTCTGAGGATTGAAAAGAAATGATTCCGTATAACCTAAACTGAAATCAGTGATCTCGGGGACTGGGACCTTGGAATCGGAGTCAGAGAATGAGTTATGTGAGCTGAGGTTGTAGATTGGCCTATTATAATTAGGAAGCAAATTTTCTCCGATGTTATGGTCAAATTTGAAATCGTCGAAGAGTTTGTGAAAATCAAGTTTTGAGTAAGATTCAAGATCATGAGTTCCACCATAGAATAAATCATATGATGTGGATTCAGTAGCCTGATTGGGGTCTAGCCTATATGTTGATTCTGAGCTTAAAAAGGTGTCCTTATTTGGTATAGGCTCTGGTTCCCAGCTAGTAGGACGGACCCAATTGAGACCCTACTCGTCCAACTTCTCGATTTCTGTATCGTAAATTAGCATGACTTCCGAAAAATCAATTTGTTTCTTTGAGGATGATGGCGAGGGATATTCATCAAATAGAGGCCCAAAATCATATTCTTCATTGAAAAATTGATCTTCCTCATATGGGGCCTCGAAATCTTCCCAATAGGTTTCAGATCTAGATTCTGGGCTTAGGGTGTGGGTTGAATTACTAGAATCTAGGTCCAAATAACCTTCGAGGGTCACCTTATCAGAATAAGGGGCGGAATTTACACCCTCAAGAGGTTTAGTTCTACTCTCATCATTGCAGGAGTTTTGGAATTCTAAGCATGGTGATTCATTGTCTATGGTTGGCTCAACATTGTGTTTTCCTGCAATTGGAACTTCCCAACTTTCTGCAATATCAGGCATGTTGTCTTCTATCTAGGTTGGGAATCCACAACCACTCTGTGCCTCAAGCCCAAGATTTGGGAAATCAGATTGATCCTTGATATTGTTCCAAGATGGTTCATCATCTGGCGTGTACGTGTATTTCTGATCGATAATTTGTTTTAATAATCTCATCATTTCTTTCCGTTTTTCAAGATCATCTTGGTGTTGTTCCCAAAGTATAGGATTTGTTATGCATTGAAGGTATTCAAGATTGTGCAATTTTTCTATCTCAATGTATCCTGTGATGAGCATGTCTCGGGTTGATCCTTTTATAGCTTCTGCCAATAACACTTGGGTACAAGTTATGATGAAGGTTGTGGTCGTTGGGACATCAACGTGAATGTTTTCTACTGATGTTGAGGTTTTGTCTTCTTTTTCATAGAATTTCAGGGCATCCTCAATCATCATATCTCTCATGGATCTCCAGAATTCAGGTTTCTTGAATGGTAGTCCTAAGTGTTTTGGCTGCATTTTTGGATTAGGTGGTGGAATCAAGATGCAGAATCAAGTTGTGAAGCGAATAGATCTGAATAAAGAGTCCCACTGAAAGTGTATGTGTGTGCTCTAAAGGAAGGAGATGAGGGACTGGAGATGTTTTTGACCCAATCGAGGCACCCAAAGATGTTTGGATGACTATGGAGGTTCAGGGATGATACCCCTGGATCAGAAGGTCATCCACCTAAGAATTACCTAGGTAGCTAGAGAGGGAGAGTCCCGCAAAGACCCCTACACGGTAGAGCATCCCCACAGGTTATAGGGTTTCCCCCACCCGACCTCTCTTGTCACTGAGATTCCAGGTAGACCAGAATGGGGACCTTGACCTCTTAAGTCTACCACTTTTAAGATAAAAGGTGCTTTAGGGTTTTTACTTGAAATTTAGATGTTTTGTTTTTGTGACCTAATTTTAAGGTTGATTGATCGAAAGGGTCAACTTCACCTGACCTGCCCTAAAGATGGCAGAATGATTATAGGTCAAGACCTAGAAATCACCCTGATTTGACTTCCAGCTTATTAGGTCCAAGATTTAAAGATTCAAGTGATTTTAGAGATCAATTTTTAGGGTTTGTCTTGTTTAGATCTCTTCAATCAAGGGCTTGGGTAGCACACTGATGCGGGAGGGTTTATTTCCTTTTAAACAGGCATGTGTGACTAGCACTCCAAAAACCCTATTGTAGAAACCCTAAGTCAGTTCTACTTCCAATCCTCTTTTCTTTTCACAGCAAAGTTCTCTTTGGACTCAAAAACAAGAAGTGTGTTGTCTGCAGAGATTAAGTGTGATTTCTATTAGGCACAGGAATTTTGTGGGATAGGATCTCTAAAATAAATCACTTCTACTTCAATAAGTTTTGAAAAATTTTCGCTAAATCAGGAAATCTTTGCCTTAAATATGATAATTACTATAGAAAGAAGGCAATTGATTCCTAAGTTGGTTTCTTCCTTTTGTCTTTCAAGGATTAGGAGATGGATTTTATGGAAGAAGAGGTTACCTGCCCTGGAGAGGTTGACTTGCACGGGAGATTTCTTCTCTTGAAATACCTTGCAACATCACAACAAAATAAATAGGGCAAGTTAGTGTTCAATATAGTCAAAAAGAATGTAGAGACTAGTGATAAATTGCGCGTTGCTCCCCGGCAACGACGCCAAAATGTTGACGAGGCTAGATCATGGTTTTAAAGAGATGTCGCGTTGTAGTATATACGAAATCTCCTCGAAAACAAATAAGAATTTATAACTCGAAAACCTAAGTATCCGAGGCCAAACACAGGGAGTAAATGTAATTTATTCACTAATCTCAATAATGTAATTGAACACTTAGAGTTACTCAAAACTTAATTCAGAATATAAATGCAAGAATTTAAGAGTCAAAATTATAGAAAAATAGAAGAATTGGACGTCTGATTCTATAATCGGACGTCTTAAATGATAGCCTCTTATGTTCTTTTCGCTGCTTTCTCTTCTTTCTTTTCTTCTTCTTTCTTTCTCTTTAGTTCTGCTCTTTCTTATTATTCTCTATCTTCTACCTTGTTCTTCTTTTACTTCTCTTATTTCTTTCTTCTTCCTTCTTCAATCGCTTCTCTTCTTCCTTCTTTTCCTTCCTTAGCTTCTGCCTTGATTTCCTTCAGCCTTAGCTCTCCTCTTTCTCTTCTTCTCTTTGGCCCTCCTTCCTTCTTCTTCCTTTATACGGCTAAGTATCCTTCCTTCCCTGCTTAGCTTCGCCTCAGCTGCGCCTTCCTCTTCCTTCTTCTCTTCTTCTTCCCTGCGCATGCACACAGAAGCAAAACCTATCCCCTACCCTCCCCCATGTCTCTCTCTCTCTCTCTTTCTCTCTTCGGTATGCTCTCCCAGAGCCGGGTAATCGGGTCGGGTATCGCGCGCCCGGGTCTAGACGCACCGGTGTGGTGTAGTGCATGAGGAGTGCTAGGTTTAGGTAATCGGGTTGGGTGCCAGATCTGCAGGGGCAGGTCGCGGACAAGGCGTGAGCGAGTGAGGGTGAGGGACCTCACCCCTATGTTACTCGTGGCAGACAACTAAAAACACAAATTCAATTTAACTGTTTCCACTCACCTCTGAGTTTACGAGGTGGGACTAAATGTTCCACCTGTTTCTTCGCTCTCGCTTGTGGGAAGTTATCGCCTAATTGGGGCAACAAGGCTCCTTATAGAGCCACTCACTTAGTTGGAGACGTGCATGCCCACATCGCGCATCACTTGGGCTGGTTTGCCTGGAGTGCAAAAACCTGGGATGAAGCTCGCAAGCAAGCTTGCTCCGTGCGTTAATGGCGGAATGGGAGCCTAACTTGAAACACATAAGTACGGCCTCACGGCCCCATTAAAACACCTAAGGAGCTTCGCCATATCTTGGTGAAGGTGAGACGGTGGGTGGCAGGTCACGGGGTGGCCTAGGTGTGCATGCCTAGGTCACCCTGTGGCCGTGCTTATGGGTTTGGTCGGGGGACGTTTAAGGAGGTGATGGTGGTCGATGGGTGGGCGGAAGGTGATCAGTGGATGATGGAGGAGGTAGTGAGGTGTCTGGTGAGGGGTGTGGAGGTGTGGAGCGGTGGATGCACCTCGTCGGTGGCCGGCCGGAGATGGAGAAGATGGCGGTGGACAGTGGCTGCGAGGGGTCGAAAAGGGGAAATAGAAAGAGGGGAATTGAAGAGGGGATAGAGAGGAGTAATTCTAACCTAACTAAGTGGACGAAGGGGGAGAGGTGGCAGCTGAATGTACCTGCTATCGTCGGAGAAGACGATGTCCAGTGGAGGGAGAGCGGCGATGACGAAGGGGCTAGAAGTACGCGTGCGGGTGTTGCACAACGCGGAGGAAGTTGGTGAAGGTGGCTCTGCCACTAGTAGTGTGGTAGAGCGACGAGAAAGAGGAGGGGGCTCGTCGGAGCTCGCTGGACTCCTGACAGGTGAAGGAGATGAAATTGGGGTGAATCTCTGGCCAAGTCGAGCTGAAGAGATGTGGCCGGAGGTGAGGATCCTTTTATAGGCACTGACAGGGGCTCTTTTGCTTGGAAGACAAGCTTCCAAGTGCAAGAGCCCTCGCTGAAGAAGGAATCCGTTGGATACCCAAATCTCTCGAGCTTTCGCACGAGAGATTGGGTGAAAATCAGAGATTGCAATCAAGCTCAGATGGAAGGGAATTCCTCAGAGAATCTCCCTTCCAAATTTGGGAGATCTCTGAGGGATTGGGGAGTAATCCCCCTCCATTCCTTGCCGGAGTAGGATTTCTCCCCCTTAATGGTGGAGGGACTTGATTGTAAGAGTGGCGAGGAAGTTAGGGGGGTCTGTGCAAGAGTTTTCAAAAGTTAGGGGCCAGAATGTAATTAGATGGACTATTTTGCAAATTATGTCAAGATGACCTCCCCTTAGGTCCAAATTTTGGTACAAACCTAATTTGGACTTAAAGAATCCAATGGTGAAGTTGGATTTTAGGTTTGACTGGATATTTTACACAAAATAGGTCAAATAATGAGCTAGGACCCCAACCTAGGTCAAAATAGGTTCCAAAGGCCAAATTGAAGGTTGTAAACCCTAGGTAATATTTTTTCATGGATTTTAGAGGGTTTAGTTGAGTTTTATCCTGACCAGAACCTTGTTGAATTAAGCGAGTCTGTTTTAAGATTACAGAATGTCATTTAATTCTTGGATTGCACAATAACCCATTTTTGACTGAACCAACTCACCTTTTATCTTATTCGGACCATTTGACCTATGTTTTGCCTCTGAGAAATCCCGTTTATGTACTGCAATGGTAAAATTACAGTTTTAACCTTTGTTTCATGTTTTCTTCTCAGAACATTAGTTCCCTGAATTAGGTCCTTCTGTAGGTTATGTAGGAGCTCTTATTCTCTTTCTTAAGTCAAAATAAGCTAGTTAGGGCTTATGATGAGGCTCTCATCATGCATGTAGCATTGTTGTGCACCATAAATGACTTCTCGACGAACGCAAATTTGTCAAGTTGGAGCACTAAAGGAAAGCTTGCTTGCCAAGTCTGTATGGAAGACACTCATCACCTACGACTGTCGGAAAGTAAGAAATTCTATTATTTAGGACATCGCAGATTTTTACCTATTGAAAATAGATGGCGAACGTCACAGTTCAGGAGTAAATTTGATGGTAGGACGTATCTGTATTTAAAGAAAAATCCAAAAAATAAACTTAGTACATATTCTATCAGGTTGCCAGGTTAGGTTATATTGGAGAGATTACAAGAAATGAGTGAGATATGGTTGGGTCGACTATTCAAACAAGACCAGATGGCCTTGAGGAATTCTAGATTTCGAAAGAAAAACATTTTCTTTATGGAGCTGCAGTATTGGAAGGATCTTACAATATGTCATAATTTAGATATTATGCAGATCGAAAAGAATGTGATAGATAACATCTTAGACGTATTAAATCTGACCGATGATTCAAAGGACACGGTGAAAACAAAAAAAGACATGAAGAGTTTGGGGATACGTCTGGAGTTGCATATTCATGAGGATGATGGCTACTTCTCTCCTGCTATTTACAACTTAAATCAAGACCAGAAGAGTAGACTGCTCTCATTCTTAAGGGAAATTCGGGTGCCAAATGGATTTTCCTCGCTGCTTTCCAGTTGTGTGAATGAAGTGCAGAAAAAGATAATTTTGTTTGAAAAGTCATTACTCACACATTTATATGCAAGTATTGTTTTTATTGGCGATATGGGGGATACGGCCAGAGTCAGTTGTTGATTCAATCATAGAGATGAGCAAGTTTTTCAAAGCTGTTTGTTCGAAGGCGCTACAAAATGATACATTGGATTACTGGATAAACAAATTGTTATTACTCTCTGTAAGATGGAACGGATTCTTCCACTAGCCTTCTTCGATGTAATGGTTCATCTCACGTTGCATCTTATAAATGAAGCGAGAATCGGTGAACATATACAATTCAGATGGATGTATCCTGTGGAGTGGTTTTTGAAAAAGTTTAAAGATGATGTTTTGAACAAGGCAAAGCCGGAAGGATCAATTATAGAAGGCTATCTCGTGGAGGAGTGTATTAATTTTACGTCAATATACATGAATGAAACCGACAACCGCTTTAATAAACCTTAAAGGAATTATGAGAGGGAATACAATAATAGTGATGAAGAATGTTTTTCAATTTTTGATATAAGGGGAAGGTTGATCCTTCATATAGAGTACAAGGCTATTTCAGAAAATGACAAACGTTGCGCGCACTTATATATTTTAAAACAAATTCTTGAAATTGATCCATTTTACGAGGAATTCGAACAATTACCTCTTTTTAGGACAAACAAATTTAGCTTCTTAGATTGATTTAAAGACCGAGTTCATTAATTGAAAGAAGATAAAGGCCCACGATGGGTACCAGATTTTGATATAATTGTCGATTTACCATTACATTACACACATTACCACTCTGGGTATTTAATAAATGGGTTCAGATTCAAAATAAAAGAAATTGCAGATATAAAGGTTACACAACAGGTCGAAGTTGTTGATTCTGATCTTTCCATTGGTTCTAGATAAATAATATGGTAAAATTAAAGAAATTGTGGAGATTAGCTTCAGATATGATTGTAGAGTTGTCATATTTAAATGTCATTGGTTTTATGTTTTTAAAGAGGGCATCAGTTTCAAAATTGATAGGAAACGTAATTTTTCATCTTAATCGTCAAGTTTTTCAATCTGATGAACCATTCACATTGGTATATCAAGCGGCACAAGTTTTTTATATCTCCGATAATTGCCAAAGAGGATGGATTATACCCATAAAAATAATATTGCGCAACCATTTTGACACACAGTCCGTTGCATATCAAGAATTAATAGAGGAAGCTCATATAGATTCAAATGAAGTAGACGTGGACATTTAAGGTTAGTAACAATTTCTTTATTTTATCTCATTTATGTTTATATCAAATTCATATTCAAATTTAAGAAATCCAATCTACAAATGACATTTTCTATATATTATAAATAATTAAACTTAAACCAATCACACATATATATTCAAAATTTTTTACTCTTACTTTATTTGCATTTTAGTTACTTTGTTTTCAAATTACAAGTTATTAGTGACGGGCATATTTGGAAGTTATTGTACTTAGAGGTATAATTTCAATGTCTTAAATTTAATTAGATGAAATTATAGGCTTTTGCTAGATGTGGGGTGTATCAACATATTATTTTTTATTTCATTAAATAAATGTGAGGTGTACCCACTTGTGTTGCATATTTTATTTAAATGGATGTGGGGTGTACCTACTTGTGATTTATCTTTACACTTTTTCTTTGCGTAGTGTGTACCCACTTTAATTTTAATATGTGGGTTTATAGAGAAACCTTCAAATGTAAGGGGAAACTTTGCCGAAATTTTTAAATATTTCTTTTTTGTTTTGTAAACTTTTTTCGTTGACGATTTATATATTAATGATTTACAACTGTATTAATGATTACATTTTATACTTGTTACAGATGAAGTTGTTTAAGAAAAAATCAAGAGAAAAGGGTCCTCCCGAGATACAGCCCTTCACGTAGCCCGATTCGTCTTCCTTAGGCTCAGCCACCCCCGCCACATCAGGCTCAGCCACCTCTTCGACAGCAGGTTCAGCCACCTCCCCATTCATATTTCGTACAACCCAGGGAGATGACACGTTTACTACATGCGGAGGGGAAGGAAAAGGGGAAGGAGATTGCTCAGACCTTTCCAGGTCGAGTAGAGGATGGTCCAGATTATGGAGGATCAAAGGAGGTTGAGGGGGAGGAGGCGGAGGATGAGATGGTGGGGAGTATGTCCTCAATTCATGTCAACAACTCATCGGCGGACTCAAGTTTGGATAAGAAATCATATACATTTAAGAAGTAAATTATATACCTTCAAAAATATATAATGAATGTGATAAATGTTTATGCAGGTAGACTAAGAAGAGGATGAGGGAAAGCAAAAAATCTAAACCTCTAACGTATCCCCGAGGGCGTCAGATTAACGATTAGGGTCAGATCCATAGGAGAGGTGGAGAATTATTTGGACTTTATTAGTTGAGTCGGCATAATTGTTAAGACTATTGTGCCCATTCCCTACTTTGACTGGAGGAAGGTACCCACAGAGCTGAAGAGGCAGTTCATCCGTCAGTTGGAGGTAATTTCATTTACAAAAGTTATTTCTTTTATAACTTTATCTTAAAATTATTTTAAATTAACATTTACATATTTTTTTTTAAATTAATGTATCAAAATTACGATTGGGGTGACGATCCCAATGCCTCCCGATATATTCTTAAGCATGCCGCCAAAATCCATGGGGATTGGAGGACTGAGACTAAGAGAAATGTAAGAATTTTTAAATATTTACAATTTTATTATTTACATAATTTCTTATATTATTTCTAAAAATTTATATTTGGTATTTAGTGATTTTCGAACAGGAGTTCACCCGAGGAGGCAATGAGTGAAGCTCCTCCTGATGTTATGTCTGACGATTGGAAGAAGGTATGCAAGCATTGGATGAAAAATGATTAAAAATTATTTTATTAATTTCATATATCTTAAATTAATAAAAAAATATTATTATGTATGTATACAGGAGCAAGCAAAAAAAGAGAAAGCCAACAGGGTTAAAGCTTCACCACAGACCCATTGTTTGGGTCGAGGGAGCATCGAGACAGTCAGGAGTCGTTAGGTAAATATTGAAATTACTTTTCAATTAAATATTACTTAATTTTAAAGTTATTTTAACCTAATTGTATCATTTTTATATTTTCAGTCTACTACACATGATGTGATGGAAATGACTACGATGTAAATCTACGAGGTCACCAACAGTAAGCCAGCAGCTGAGGATGCTCATGAGTCATACCAGGAGAAACACGTAAGTTTTCTAAACTTAAAGAATTTTTAACTTTGTATATATATATTATAATAATTTTTTTTATTACATTTAGGATCAAATGATACAATTAGTACATCACTCGTTGACAAGACCTCCGATAGCGTCCAACAGCCTTTGGATGCAGAGGAGACATTTAGGAGAGTGATGCCATTGAACTCATGGTTTTTTTGTTCATAGTGTGGGGAGGGCATATTCGTTATCCACCTGGTATGGAAGGAAAGGTATCGTCTCATCTAGAGTTGTCGATTAGCTGCATCAAAATATCGACATATTACAGAGACGAGAGGAGGAGAGGGAGAAAAGAGAGGTAGAGATGAAGAATAAGATGAATGCCAAGCTTCAGATACTTATAGCTCTTATTCAGAACAAGGGTTAGTCAGAGCATCTGTCTTCCACAGATCCCAGCATCTACAGACGAGACGACGATGACTCCATCGGTGGTGTAGGTGGAGCTGGTGGCATTGAGGCAGCTGTATCTTGATTTATATCCATTTTCTTATTTTTTTATGTAAATATTTCATTTTCAAATTTTTAATGTACTAGATTTTATATTTACGAAATATAAATTTCTGTTTATTTTCGGTACTAATTTTACTATAAAAGTAAGACTTTTAAGTATGTTAGTAGGTAGTTTCCATCATTTGGTAACAAAAAAAAAACCTATACATTTGCCATTGCTTATTTAAATAAGCAATGGCATATAGGTGGCAGTATAAATATTTTTACCATTGTTTATGTAATAATCGGCGGCATAGAAGGTTTGATACAATCACAATTTCCCATTTTATATCGTCAATTTTATGAATAAGCGACGGCTAAATTATTTTTTACATCACATATCTACCGTCACTTATTTGAATAAGTGACGATAAAATTTTTTACCGTCGGTTATAGAAGCGACGGTGAAGTTGCGTAAACGACGACGAAAATAAAAATGGTCGCGTAAAGGTGGGAAAAGGTGACTTACATATATCGTTGGTTACTAAATAACCGACGATAAAAACAAGTGTCGTCGATTGTGAAACAATGTTGAAATCTCCAATGTGTCCGATAGTCAAACATTATTTTGATGTCATATTAATCCTGTAACCGATGGTAAAGTAAAGCAGCGACATTATAACATCGCTGATTGACGTCGATTATTTGAGATTTTCCGTTGATTTTCAAATGATTTGTAACACGTATATGTTGTAGTATATGTTGTAGTGATAGGTGGAGTAATGGTTGGTGTACTTGGGAAATCATCAAGGATCTTACCTCGGATGCCCTCACCATCGGGTGGGAATCACATCATGCAAGGTCCGTGTCAATTCATACGAGAGTTACTCCCAGACGTTCCAATAATTTCTCAATATGGCTGATTGGGGATATAAATTAAATATGGGGGCGGGTTGTGGGTGGCCCATGAATTGTTTTCTTCCTTTTGGGCGTCAAGAAATGTCCTATGGCCACCAACATAATTCATCCCATTCAAGGTTTGCTTAAGCATTCTAGAAGTTAGAGATGGCACTAAGGAATAGTTCTATCATTGGCAAAAAGTACGATGCAGTAGTAGGATGTATGTCATAGTTGTTGTGAGCACTTTAGGTTTGATGTCCTAGAATTATTGAGGTTTCATCTACGTGGCTCCAGCATGTTGAGTCATATTAATGGTTTTGATTCGTATCTTAAACTCAGTAAAAACGAACATGTCTTAACACTAAGCCACTAATCTTTAACCGAAAATCAGATGTACAAGTAACAAATCAATCTTTGGTTATAATCAATGTTTGCAATAAGCAAAGATTGATTCGTCGCTTGCACATTTGATTTTTAGAAAATATCTTAGTTAGATCACATAAAAAATAAAAAAAGAATATTCAGATCATAGACTAGAGGAAAATATACTATTGCAAAGGGAAGCACTAAAAGTTTAACATAGGCCACCAATTAATTGCTTTTGGATGTATGGAAAAAATGCTGCATTTTAGTACTCAAGTTTTATTCATTATTTGTCAAAGTGAAATAATGCATTATTAACTTGCACTTGGCCTTCTTAGTAATAAACTGGGTTTTTGAGATCCCACGGTGGTTAAAAAAGGGTACATTGATAGATCTATTGCAAAATATTCAAATAGGGTATATAAATAGACTACTCTTTAGGTCAATTCATATTTGCTTCCTAATTCCTGTCCTTAATTTTTTGAGAACTTATATTAATATTGCTAACCGTCTAAGTATTCAGACGCAATTCAAGTTTCCTTTTCTAAGAGTGGAATAAAAACGAATGGACTCTGAATCTCAACGGTAAATTTCATAGCTTAATACATTGAATCTAAACTTTTAGTGCGAAAATTTTAACATATTAATAATATTCTATAGAATTTCTTATGCAGTTGTAGTTGGTAGCATGTGTCAGAGACATCAATGTGTGGTGTATATGGTCCTTGTATCATTAGTATCCTTCACTTTAATCTCATCTACTTTCTTCCTCACTAAAATGTCGATTAATAAAAAAAAGTCCATCCATCCAAATAGCAGAGACTCTAAAAATATCGTAATCCATGTTAAGAAAAATGATTTACTGAAGTATAAATCAAAATCAAAATATATTTAAAAAATAAAATCACAAAACATTGAATCAAATGGGAAATCAACTTTGAATAAGTGGCCCTTGACATTAAATTGTTATAATGGGCAAAAACGTCCAGGTGATCTTTTGTGAAAGAATATATTTGTGAAATAAGTAGAGAATTAGGGGTGCAGTGAAATAAAATAATAAAATAAGTTGATTAATCTGTTTAAATTTTTTGATATATTTAAATTATTTTATAAAGAGAAGAATAACTTTATCTGTCATTAAATCCCTCTTAACTCTACATATGTGATAGGCGGGTTAACCATTAACATTAACCGAGCAACTAAACGATGCCACAGTGAATCCTACCAATGATTTCTCATTGAGCCGTCAAACCACCATTGACTTAACGATTAGATTGAGCATTTGAATCCCATATCGAATCAGCTGTGGATCCAAGTAAATGAATCAATTTTGCAATCAGGTAAAATTTTGAATGTTGAGTTCTTTTACCGAATTGAATTCGAATTCAATGAAATTTAGGGAAATCCAAGTCAATTAACACACCTAACTTATATATATATAAAAAAAATTTAGCGTTATGATTCGATTCCTAAATTCCTACAGGATACGAGAATTGGACCGACTCGATTAATCCCAAGATCCAGTCGTCCAACGAGAAAGTAACCAAAAAGCAGTGAAATAAATCACATTTACCATGCAAGTAACTAATAGTAACAAAGTACAGTAGTAAAGTAAAGAGCTACTTCAGTACATACCACCACAACCGTAGAGAATTAAAAACAGGTATAGAAAT
Organism: Thalassia testudinum; assembly: GCA_037157565.1. Taxonomy (NCBI): domain Eukaryota; kingdom Viridiplantae; phylum Streptophyta; class Magnoliopsida; order Alismatales; family Hydrocharitaceae; genus Thalassia; species Thalassia testudinum. The sequence continues at coordinate 23,989,762 of JAZHRO010000013.1, forward strand.
ATGAAGTTTACAATAAAAATATTCACTACTACAGAAAAACGGTACAACAAAAGTTCAACTACTGGGTTCTGCTAGGTCCAGCACCCTCTGCAGCCGTAAGCTCTGGCTGCTCAATATTTGGTCCTGAAAAGGTGACAATTATGACATGTCAGCGAAACGTTGAGTAGAGTGGCAACCAGCTAGCTAAGAAAAGCCGTAAAGGTGGATAAGTAGCTGTTGTTTTTAATTTCTTTCTTTATTCTCTATTTACACTTTTTTGATTTATTTCTCGGGTCTTTCCCTTGATCTCGAATGTTCCTCGTGGGAACGATCTTGATTGCAGTCTTTTCCGAAAAGTAGAAGTAGCACGTGGTGCTCTCCTGGCTGGGAGAGTCCCCCGTGGTGGTCCTACCCTCAGTCAACCACCCCAAGGTCACTGACAGACGTAACGGTGACTACGGCACGCGCGATAAACGCACAGGTAGCTACCCCGCACTGGTACGCGATCAGTCGTTTCCGTTAACGGGTGCGCCCCAAAGCACAGCACGGAACCAGTATAGGGCAGAGCCCTCTCAGTAACAGGGGTCCACCCCCTTGTTGAACTATTTACGAACCTACGCTAACGTGTTCGATTTTGGAAAACCCGTCGTTGTAGTTCGAAAGCGAAGGATTAGAGTTCAACAAATAAAATTTATACCGAAAAAAAGAATTCCGGGTCGAACACAGGGAGGCGAACGTTTGATTTAAAAACTTCGCGTTTCTTTTTATTTTGTCACGAAGAAATTCAATTTAAACTATCTAAGTATCTACAACAAATAAAAGAGAGAGAGGGAGTAAGAGAGAGAGAAAGAATACTATACATGAAAATCAAAATGAGATGTAGAATAGACAAGGAATTTATCATAAAAGAGTTCTTTCGTTACAACTAGAAAACATAAAACAATTACTCTAGAAAGCATTAAAAGAATGGAGGGAGAAATGTCCTCCTCGACGATCGCTCGGAGGACGAATAGACTACTCTAGAAAGCAGTAAATCTATACTAGAAAGCAGTAAAAAGAATAGGGAGAGAGAATCCTCCTCGACGGTCGCTTGGAGGACGAGCCGGACGGGACGACGCCTGGACGAAGGAGAACGAAGCGGGACGAAGCAGAAGAATGGGAACGAAGCAGCACGCCGTCGTCGTCGCGGGATCCACTTCCGAAGGGGGACGAAAATTTGGACTTTATCTCGCGAGAAGCATCCCGGGTGTGGGACAAGCTTCTCTTGAGCTTTGGAGAGGTAGAGAGGAGAAGGAAGGGATGAAAATTTCGTATGGAGGGGGTCTCCTTTTATAGTTGCAAGGAGTGGGGGAAAAATGGACATTACATCTTCAAAATAATAAATAAGGGGTCTTTAGTGACGGATAAAACCGTCGCTAAAGCCCTCAACGTGGGCGTACCCTCCGCGCCCACGCGCGCCCGCTCGGCTGCCCGCGCGTAACGCCTACGCACGTCGCTGGATTTTCAGCCGTCCGATCGCGAGATCGGACGGCTTAAAAATCGCGCCTTCACCGCTGCCGCCCGCCCGCCTGCGCGTACGATCGCGCGTTCACCAGAGCGTCCAATTGCGCGTCGGCGCTATCGGGCGCGCGCGGCCGTTGGATCGCGATCGTGCGGTCAATTGGAGCGCGCCCGCTCGCCTCAGAAATTGCTTGGCGAGGCTCGAACGCGCGCCAGCGCCTCGCGATAAGGCGCTGGACCGCTGCGCTGCCTCGCCCAAATGGTCGCGCGGATGCTTTTAAAACGATGCGTCCACAGCCGTTGGATTGAGATCCAACGGCGGAGAGGGGATGGGTGCGCGGTCTTCATAGAGTGTAGGTGGCCGTTTGGGCGGCCGGGATGGTGCCACGTGGCGCCATCTTGGCCGTCCATCTTCTGGAAGTTGTAGATGGTGCCACGGATGTCGGATTGACTCGATTTTTGTGTCGTTGGGCTGCGATCGCCGATCCGAATTCATCCGTGTGATCGGATTTGCCATCTGAAGTGCGGATTTACACCATCCTGGCCCTTGATCTTCTAGGGTTCCCCGGTCTCTATCTGATGCTACGGATGCCTGATTAGGGCGATCTTAGAGTCGTTGAACTCCAATCGTCGCCCTGATCACATCCATACGGTTGGATCTTTGATCCGAGGCCCCGATTAAATGTTTGCCCTGTCCAAGCACATAAAAGGAGACAATTAACCTCCATTTTATTCAAACTACTCTAAATGCAAGATGATGCATGTAATGCAATATTTATATCATGAAATGCAATCCTATGCTTAAGAACATGCATAAATAGACATTTTAAGTAGTGTAAATGTGTTTACATCACCCCTCCACAGTAACCAAACAGGGGTCTTGCCCCTCCACAGTTCGCGCACCCTCGCCTGACTACCTTGGTTTGCCCAGTGGGCCTAACAAGTCGGTGTAGGATGGCTAGCTGAACCCCGGGGCCCGTGGGGTGGCCAGCTCCCTCCCTATACTAGTAGCTCTCTCCGGTACGGTGTACGCGAGGGCCAAGAGTCAGTACAAAGTGGCCAGACCTAACCCCGGGTCCCTAGGGCAGCTGGCTCTCCTCTGCACTAAGAGGTAACAGGTGCTTTCCTTTGTACTACGTACCTAAGAGACAACAAAATTTCCCATTCACTTTTCCAGTTCCATCCCATTTATTTCCAGAAGTTCTACTCCTAATTCCCCGTAAGGTTCATGCTCATGTTTCTCGGGCCAAGCCATACTAGGTTTCATCATTTCAGGTTTATTCGCATATAGTACGTGTTCCAACATTCAACTTCTTTTCCTTTCCAATTTATATACAAGCAGCTCGTATTTAATCTCAACCAGTAGAAATTACATGCAACAGTTACTAGTAACAGTACTCTAGATTTCACAGGCAGCTGTTATCCAATTACAAGCAATTATCATTATTTTATTCACTTATCCAAGACTGCAATTCATGCATTCAAGGCATTTGTTTCAATGTTTTCTGTTCCTAGGATTCATGCCACACCCTAGGATCTATCATTCAATCTAGTTTTCAGGTCCTAGGATTCATGCCATATCTTAGGATCTATCATTTAATTCAGATATGCATTAATGTGTGTAATTAATTAAGGAAGCCACTCTACCCGTAAAATCGGAAGTAATGGGGCATGATCGGTAGGTCCACGTGCCTCCGCAACCCCCAAAATCACAACAGAACGAGGTCCTAACACAAGGGTAAATCACAAGGAACCACTCAGAATATGATACAAGTAATTTAAACAAGTAGAGGAACTAATTCTGAGAAGAATGAAATTTTGAACGCGGAAATCGGACCTCGAACGGACCCTAAACTGGTCAAAAACGATTAAAAGGTGGTCCGGGTCATACCTTCCTTCTGCGCTGCTCTTCAGACGTCCAGAATCCTGCTGAACCGTCTGGACCTAGTTCTAGACGTCCGACTATCACTCTGGACGTATGGAGACGCTCTCCGCCGTCTGGTGACTTGCCTAGACGTCTGATCTGTGTGGGAGGGCGTGTCCTTGCGCCTTCCCGATACGAAACCTGCACGCGTACGCAAATACTCTCAACATGACATGTCTCAGAGCTTCGGCGGATCGGCCTGCATGGCCGCATCCGCAAAAAGGAGGAAGAAAAGAAATATTGTACCTTTCAGACGTCTGGATCTCACTACAGACGTCTCCCCCGTCATCTGGACGTAGGTCCAGACGTCTGATTCTGGGAAAATTTCCCAGAATCAGAACCTTCTCGCCTTCTTCCCGCTGCGCACGGTCGCGCCGCGCTCGTCCGACTGCTGCCTGAGCTACAGCAACACCGGGGTAACTTCCCCCAGCACCACACTCCCGTTGCGCGCTCATCGGCCGGCTTTGGGCTGCTCCGGCGAGCTCGCTCTCTCTTCCTCACGCACTCTACCTCTTCTCCCTCTCGCTGTACCTCCTCCTCCTCGTGTGCACCCGGCAGCAACTGCTGCCCTCGCTCTCTCACTCTCACGCGAACACTGGAAGAGGAGGGGATGGTGGAGTGGGTGAGGGAGTGGGAAGGGGGAGATAGTATTTGAAGGCGTCGGGGAGAGAGAAAAGAAAGGGAGAAATGCCTGTAGGTCGGCAGGCGCAGTCTGCGTGCACACGCGCGCAAACTCGCAATCATACACCGCAAAAATTTAATTCCAGATGTCTGGGAAGGCGTCCAGACGTCTGACCAGACGTCTGGACCAACTCCCAGATGTCTTAAAAAGCGTTTGATATCTTGGGTCTTAACAGCATAACAAACTCAAAGGAGGTTTCATCCCCGAAACTTGCGCTAACTAGGGTACGGAAAAAGAACAATATACGCATAACAAATTGAAAGAGGACCAACGCTGGTTCGAAAAGATGTACTCTCAAAGAGCTCCTGGTACCGCTCCTGCATCGCCGCCTCAGGCTCCCAGGTAGCCTCCTCGTGCTGCTGGCTCCTCCACAAAACCTTCACCAGGGGTACTTCTTTCCGTTTCAGACTCCGAACGGCTCTATCGAGAATCTGCACTGGTCGCTCGGGGTAGGTCAGGTCGTCACCCACCTCGACGCTCTCGTGGCTCAGGATGTGACTGGGATTGGCGACGTACTTCCTGAGGTTAGACACATGGAACACGTCGTGCACACCAGAAGGTTGGGGAGGAAGGGCAAGCCTGTAAGCAACTGGTCCAACCCACTCCAGGACCTCAAAGGGTACCACGAACCTCGACGCGAGCTTCCCTCTCACCCCAAACCGCTGCAGGCCCTTCATGGGCGAAACGCGAAGGAAGATATGATCCCCAACCTCAAACTGTACCTCTCAGCGTTTCCGGTCTGTATAGCTCTTCTGTTTCTCCTGACAATGCGGAGTCGCCCGTGAATCTGCTCGATCACCTCCTGACTCTGCCGGATCAGTCTGGGGCCAACCTCCCACTTGGTCCCCACCTTAACCCAACTCAAGGGTTCCGTACACCTCTGTCCGTATAGGGCATCGTAGGGTGCCATGCCGATGTTCGAGTGGTAACTGTTATTATATGCAACTCCGCCAGGGGCAGGTGCTCCTCCCAAGAGCCCCTCCAGTACAGTACACAATCACGCAAAAGGTCCTCAAGTGTCTGTATCGTGCGCTCAGACTGTCCGTCTGATGAGAACCTCATCATGAGCCATAACTAGCTCATTTTGACCCAATACAAAGGATAAAAGCTCCTACATAACTCAAGGAAATGCTTAACTCAGAGAATTCTGAGTTTAAGGAGAAAACAAGTCATAAGGGGTAAAAATGCAATTTCACCAGTATAATCTGCATACAGGGTAATTCAGGGCCCAAACATAGGTCAAAGCAGCTTAATAAGAATAAAAGTGGGATGAAATGATCTAGCAAGGGCTACAGCAATTCCAAGAAACTAAATGATAAATCTGTAACCCTAAAACAACCCACTTCAATTCACAAGGTTCGAGGCAAAGTAAAAATAGAATAAACCCTCTAAAATTCATAGAAAAATAATCTCTAGGGTTTAGAACCTTCAATTTGGCCTTTAGAACCCATTTTGACCTACATTGAGAACCATGCCCAATTAATGACTTAATTTGGGTTTTTGCGCAAATTGACCGGTCAAACAAGGTTTAATATGAAAATGAAATTCACCATCAGATTCCTTGGGTCCTAATTAGTCATGTATAAAAACTTGAGCCTAAGAAGAAACCTCCTTGACCGACTTTACACTTTGGTCCTCATATATTTACTCTTTGGCCCTCAACTTTTGAACCCTCGCATTTTGGCCCCTAACTCTCCTTCGTTCTTTGCAATCAGGTCCCTCCTGCAAAACCTGCCAGCACCATGCTCCGGCGACCTTGCGCGGAGCATGGCGCCGCGCAGGGTGAGGTGGGGGACCTGGCAAGTAAACCGGGGGTGCCCTGCGTCGTCGACCGTCGCAGGGACACCCCCCTGGTGGTTGTAGCCCACCATACCGGCCGTGCGAACGCACGGACGGTATGGGTTCTTGTTTCCGACCATCCTCCGGCGAGGGAGACACGTCGTCTCCCTCCGCCTTCCTCCCTGTTTGCTCCCTATAAATACCCCCCGCTGCTCCACCGACCAGGGCAGCCTGGATCTGACGGAGAAAATCCCCAACTTTCTTCTCTTCTTCCTCCGGCAGACGCTCACCAGCTCCGGCGGTTTCCTCCCCCTCCACCTCTTCGCTCTGCCGCAATACCAGCAGCAGAGACTTCCTCCCCTGCTCTTCCCGCGCCACGCCGCACCCAGCTGGCGCCTCTCCGGCTCTCTGCTCGCCGCCGCCCCTTTCCCTGAGCATCGTCTTCTCCGGCGACAGTCGATACGACTGTCGCCCTGTTCCTCCCCCTTCGTCCCTACAAGTAAGCTAGAGCTACTCCCCTTCTCCTCCTCTTTCTTTCCCCGCTTTCAATTTATTCAATTAAGCCCTCTATCGACCCTGACCACCTTCACCCCCTTCGCCTCCGACCACCCTCCGGCGAGCCGCTCCCATCACCTCAGCAACCCACACGGCTCGCCGACCCTCACCGAACCTCTGCCTCATCTCACTGAGCACCCCCCACCCCTCCACTGCCACTCCACACCTCCGTAACACTCCCCCGAACAAACCCATTCCTCCGGTTGCAGTCCGACCCAGGGCTGCCGCCAGACACCTCCTTGCGGCCTGCCGCGCAGCTCCTCACCTTTGCCGTGCCACGGCGAAGGTTCCCCAGTGGTTTGATTAGGCCGCGAGGCCATATTCGTGTCCGACAGGTTTTGAGGTTCGACCGCCATTAGCGCACATTGAAGCAGCTTCTCCCGCGCTCCAGGCTTGAAGACTCCAGGTCTCCAGCTGCTGCGGAGTACGGGGAGTCTTGCGAAGGCAGCCAGCCAGCAACCTATGCCAATAGAAGCCGCAGCTGCAGAAGCCAGGCCGCGGTCTCCCAGCAGGCGCACGCGAGGAACGGTCTGCGTTTAGTCCCACATCGGTAAGCCTCACACCCGTTCCACTGTTTAAATTGATTTCGTGCACCAGCCCTATTGCCTCAGTACACGGGGTGAGGTCCCCTTACACCCGCCCGGTTACCCGGTCTCGTCCGCGCTCACGCCTCGCGGACCTGACCCGACCCGACTTAGACTGACCTGCACTCCTCGCCCACCACGCACGCCGGTGGGCCTGGACCCGGGTGTGACCCGAACCCGATTACCCGATAGCTCTGGGAGAGCTTTCCCAGGAGTGGTTTCAGAGAGAAAGAGAGACGCGGGGGGGGGAGGGTAGAGTAGGTTTTGCCTCTTGACGAAAAACCCTGAAGTGTGCAGGCACAGGCGAAGAAGAAGACCCGCGGAAGAAGAAGGAGCTGCACTGTAGCAAATGCATAGTTAAGTCGTCTAAGCACCGGGTCAGACGACGGAAGGTCAGCAGCCAGAGCAGGAAAGAAGGCAGGCTGAAGAAGAAGGAAGAGCAACGGCCAAAGCAGAAGAAGAAGAAGAGAGGTCAAGGCAGAAACCAAGGAAGAAGTAGAAAGAGATCTGAAGAGGAGCATCACCTCTGCAGAACGAAGAAGAAGAACAAGGATCTCTGAAGAAAGAAGAAAACCACCAAAGCAGGAACAGCAGGAAGAAGAAGAAGAGCATCACCATTGCAAAAGAAGAGCATCCCCTCTGCAGAACAGAGAGAAAGAAGGAGATCTAAAGAAAGAGAGAAAGAAGAGCATCCCCTCTGCAGAACAAAGAGAAAACAACAAATTCTTTCCCTCTCTCTTCCTTTTTGTAAAAGAAACATGTATATCTCTAGAATACAACTTGCTCCCTGAGTTCGACCTCGGGAACTCTTTTTCCGAGTAAAAAAATTTTATATTTGAAGTATTGGTAATAACCGGCTTTACTACAACGTTATAACAAACTAAAACCCGGTTGAGAATAACCAACTTCACCGTCCGTCTGGGGGTGGTATGTTGTACTGAACCTCAACCACGTCCCCAAGGCCTGCTGGAGCTTAGCCCAAAACTGGGACGTAAAATGGGTATCCCGGTTGGATACGATCTCTGGCGAAACCCCGTGTAGACATACCACGTTGCGGATATACCTCTCTGCCAACTGTACTGGTCCCAAGGTGGCTTGGATCGGCAAGAAACGTGTCGTCTTCATCAATCAGTCAACGATCACCCAGACTGTGTCGTGTCCTCGCTGGATAACGGGCAAGCCCACCACCAAGTCCATGGTGATGCTCTCCCACTTCCACCAAAAGTCGCATCTCAAATCATGGTACATCTTTGTGTTTCCGGGATGTATGGTGAACCTGGAATCGTGTGCCTCAATCAGGAGCTCCCTCAACAGCTCCTCGTCCCTGAGAGCGCACAGACGTCCCCTCATGCGCAGTACCTGGTTTGTAAAAGAGAAGTCCCCAGGGTCTCTTGACAGCACTCTGTCACGCAATGACTGCAAGTACGGGTCAGCCATCTGTCCAGTGATGATGCGGTCTATCAGCTCTGGCCTCATCTATCGTGTCACCGTCACCGCCCCACAGTGCCCCAGTAACTCTAGGGGCCGCCAACTACCCATCTCCTCCATGAGGCTCCAACTCTGCGCCTGGAAACTGGCCAAGTGGGCGGGCGTCTTCCAGCTCGAGGCGTCAGCCACCACGTTGGCCTTTCCCGGGTGGTAGGAAATGCTGCAGTCATAGTCTTTTAGGTGCTCCAACCAACGTCTCTGTCTCACGTTGAGCTCCTTCTAATCAAACTAGTATCTGAGGCTCTTATGATTCGTGAAAATCTCAAAGGTCTCACCGTAGAAGTAGTGCCTCCAAGTCTTCAACGCGAAAATGACAGCTGGAGGGTAGTTGACGCGACTGGCAGTGCATCGTACAAGTAGTGCTTCAATTTTCCCTACTTCAATTTGTTCAACTACCCTTCGACCGCGCTTGATCACCCTCACCTTCTCCATCTCCGGCCATCCTTCGGCGAATCGCCCCCATCATTCCACCACTCCACACTACTCGCCGACCGACCCAAAACCTCCGCCTCTTCACGCTGAACCACTTCTGCCCCTTCATTTCCTGCCATTCGCTACCTAAAGACCCCCCGAACAAACCCATTCCCCCAGCCATAGTCCGACCTAGGGCAGCCCCTATACTCCGCCCCATGCCTCGCCACCACCCGCACGAGCTTCGTCGCACTCTAGCGATGCTCCTTGCACCTTCTGACTAGGCCGAGAGGCCGTATTTCTGTGAACAGGTCACCCGTCCTCCGCCGCCATTGCTGAGCAGGTGGAGCTTCTTCCGCCTGCAGCTGCAGCTTCGCTCTCGCCCAGGCTTGCGCTCTAGGACGCGTGGTTCGCCCCCACGCAGCTGCCCAGGCCTGCAGCTGGGGTGAAAGCCTCGCAACAGCCGTAATTGCCTACAGCTTTCTCAGCTGCAGGCGCCAAATTGGGGTGGGACATTTAGTCCCACCTCGGTAGTTCTGAAGGCCGCGCACCCGCATAAATGAAAAAAGTGTTGTAGGCTTATCGCCTCAGTTACACGGGGTGAGGTCCCTCTCACCCGCATACCCGGCCTCGTCCGCGACCACCCCCCGCGGACCTGGCCCGACCCGTATACCCGACCTGCACTCGTCTCCGACCACCGCACGTCGGTGGTCCTGGACCCGGGTGTGACCCGTACCCGAATACCCGGCGGCTCTGGGAGAGCTATCCTATGAGTGAAATCTGAGAGAGAGAGACGCGGGGGAGGGTAGGATTAGGTTTTTCCCTTTGACCAAGCTGTGAGTGTGCAGGCCGAGGCAGAGAAGAAAAAGAAAAGACACAGAAGAAAGAAGAACGGAGGATGCACTGTAGCAGAGGCTACTTAAGTTGTCTGATTGAAAAATCAGACGACACTCTGAAGAAAAAAGAAAAGAAGAAGGAAAGAAGAGTAGGCACCGCAAAGAAGAGCTGAAGGAGAAAGAAGAGAGAAGAAGAAGACGAAGAGCTGAAGGAGAAAGAAGAGAGAAGTAGAACACGAAGAGAAAGAAGAAAAGCTTGGAAGCAAAAGAAAGAAGAAGAACAAAAGAACAGAAGAGGAAGAAGAAGAAGAAAGAAGACTGAGGAACTGAAGAGAAGAAAAAGAAGAGGACAAAGACGAGAGAAAGAAGAGAAGAAGAAAAAGCCAACAAGACAAATCTCTATCTCTCCCTCTCTCTCCTTTTTGTAATAGAAACATTGTACTTCTAGAATACAGTTTGCTCCCTGAGTTCGACCTCGAGAAAACTTTTATTTCCGAGTAACAAATTGTATTAAACTGGTAACCGCTTCTCTATACTATACTACGATGAAATATTAGAACTACAGACGAGAGGCGAGCCAGTTTCTCGAAAATCGCACACCCCTTGACTTCTCTTCTCTCTAAGGATGTACCCTTTGAAATCTCCAAGGAATGCACACTAGCCTTTGAAAACCTGCGTGACCGAGTCACCCAGGCACCTATCCTACAATCTCCTGATTGGTCTCAACCCTTTGAGATCATGTGCGGTGCATCTGAATTCGCTGTAGGAGCGGTCCTGGGGCAGAAAGCTGACGGGAAACCCATGGTCATCTACTACGCTAGCAAGACACTTGACGAGGCTCAGCGTAACTATACGGTTACGGAGAAAGAGCTGCTAGCCGTAGTATTTGCCCTTGAAAAGTTTCGATCATATCTCCTGGGTTCCCAAGTCATCATCTACTCGGACCACACGGCTATAAGGCATCTCCTTGCTAAGAAGGACGTGAAGCCCCGACTAATTCGTTGGATCTTGCTGTTGCAAGAATTCGATCTTGAGATTTACGACAAGGCGGGGAGGCAGAATGTGGTAGCCGACCATCTGTCCCGTCTTCCTTCTGAGATTATCGACCCTTCCAGACCCATCACGGAGCATTTTCCTGATGAGCACCTGCTGACTATCGGTACTAGACTTCCATGGTTTGCTGATATAGTAAACTACTTGGCATCTCATCAGACCCCGTCTAATTGGCCGAAGGCCAAGAAAGACAAATAGCGTTATGATACCAAGTATTACATCTGGGAAGATCCGTACCTTTTCCGCATAGGTGCTGATCAAATCATTCGGAGATGTGTCCCGGAAGAGGAATTCAACAATATCCTCTCTTTCTGCCATGACCAGGCATGCGGTGGCCATTTCTCTGGGCATAAAATCGCATCAAAAGTCCTCCAGTGTGGCTTCTACTGGCCTACACTATTCAAAGACGCATACAGTCACTGCAAGGCATGCAGTCGTTGCCAGACCTTGGGCAACATGAGCTGTCGCGACATGATGCCTTTGTAGCCGATTCTCGTATGCGAAATCTTTGATGTTTGGGGGATTGATTTTACGGGCCCCTTTCCTGTTTCGGATGGTTTCGAGTACATTCTGCTTGCTGTGGACTACGTGTCCAAATGGATTGAAGCCATACCGACCCGAACCTGTGATCATAAGATTGTTCTCAAATTCATTCATCAAAACATTTTCTCAAGGTTTGGAATTCCCCGTGCTATAATCTCTGATGGGGGGACCCATTTTACAAACGCTCAGTTTAGGTCACTGATGACCAAATACGGGGTGTCTCACCGAATCTCTACTCCTTACCACCCCCAAACTAATGGTCTAGTTGAGCTGTCAAATCGGGAGATCAAGAAGATCCTGCAGGTCACTGTTCGGCCTGACAGGAGGGACTGGTCGTCCCGACTTCCGAAAGCATTGTGGGCCTATAGGACTGCCCACAAAATCCAATTAGGCATGTCTCCCTTTAGACTGGTGTACGGAAAGGCATGTCACCTTCCCGTAGAACTGGAGCATAAAGCCTATTGGGCAGTACCAAACTGTAATCTAGATCTTTTAAAGACTGGAACCCACAGAAAACTCCAAATTAGCGAGATCGATGAATTACGCCTAGACGCGTATGAGAACTCGCGAATCTACAAGGTGCGGGTTAAAGCCTTCCATGACAAGCATATCTCGAGAAAGATCTTTCATCCTGGTCAAAAGGTCCTACTCTTTGATACCCGACTCAAACTTTTCCCGGGAAAGCTGCGATCCAAGTGGGTCGGACCATATTTAGTCCGACAGGTTTTTGGAAATGGACCTATCGAAATCAGTTCGCTCAGCCACGATTCCGAACCTTTCATCGTGAACGGTCAGAGACTCAAGCCGTTCATTGATGTGACTTCTACTGATTTGGCTGAATCTTCTCTTATCCTCCATTCCCCTTGAGCTTATTGCGCCCAGCCGATGGCGTAAAACTCAGCGCTTAACGGGAGGCAGCCCATCATTTTCTGAAAATCTAAAACCCTTTTCACACTTTTGTGCACTTAAAGTTCACCCTTATAGACAGCTGACCCCACCTCAGATGCGTGCATCTGAGATTAGAAATCGTCCGCAGAATTCATCCCGACCCATTCACTCATTAAACATCTGTCTTAAGGAATGAACTAAGTAAATAAAAACCCCCTAAGTTACAATGAGGACATTGCAAACCTTAGGCATGGGGGGGTATAAAAGTGCAAAAACTTCTAAAAAAAGATTTTAAAACAAAAAATTCACATATGCCAAAAACACCATAAAAATTAAAAAATTTTTCAAAAAAAAAAAAAAGAGAGGAGAAAGGAAATTTTGTGGGAGAAGGGAAAAGAAACAAAACAAAAAGGAGCATAAATTGAAGAAAAGAGTGATAGTCCTTAGTAAGAAACTAAGGAATTGACCTAAGTTCTAGACCTTATTCAAGAAAAGAAATGAAAAGTGCATGGTGAGATTAGTAAGAATGCAAACTTTAGGCATTCTTGGATAGATTTTTAGTACCCATTAAGATCTAGACAATCCTCAAGAGGTTGAGGAAAATGAAAAGCTTAAGTATTAGGTCCAAGCCTTAGGGAGTATTTGACCTCATTAACTAACTTATGGTTTACGGGACTCAGTAACCTAAGCACCCCAACCTCACACACAGCCTGGTTCAGTAAGCGTAAAAATCAAAATCATGCAGAAGTGTCACAAAATTCTGAAAAATACACCTAGAATAGGAGCGGCCGATCAACACAAGTTGATTTGGACAAGTTCCCAGTGTGGAGAGGCGGGAAATCCCCTCGAAGATGCGTAACAAAATATCATCTCCTCTGTGCTTGTCTCTTAGGATATTTACATATCCTACTGGGGGCATGTAAGCACTCTGCTGGTTTAGATTCCATGGATGGCATTATCACGAAGTGTCAATTGCCAGGGTCTGGATTCGGCCACGGAACACCGTGGATGGGATTATCTCGAAATCTCAATAGCCAGGGTTTCGGGGGTTACCATGGGCGGTGCTATCTCGAAGCATCGATTACCAGGAACCTTTGAGGATTAATGGTGGGGGCAAGGAATCTGATACAGACCATGTTGAAAAGCTAATCCTAGGCTAGAAATAAAAAGAAAAAGGGAGAGAAAAACTCTCCAAATAGAAAAACTTTCTATCCCTCTCTCTTACAAAACGCACTGCGAACTGAACCAGGGCTACAATCATTTCAAGCACGGGTGCTTTAACCACGAAGTCCAATAGACTTTAGGTTAATTCTTGTGGGCCTTAAAAACCTTTGCCAAAGACTGAGGCTAAGGCTAGACAGATCTAGATCTTGGTTGGTACTAGAGTACCTTTTAAGCCTATGGTCAGCATTCTAACCTAATCTAAGTTCAAATGAAAAAGCACTTATCTAAAGTTGTTAAAAACATCATGGTCTAGAACAAAGGTTAAAACCTTAGGTTTTTGCTAAGGGACTAGCAAAAGCTAGGCATGGGGGTATGATGAGAATCTCGTCATAAACCCTAAATTAGCACAATCTAACCCAGATTTGCAAGAAAAAGCTCCTACATAACTATAGAAAGGCTTGACTGAGAGAAATTCCGAGTTTGTGAAGAAAACAGGAACTAAGGGTTAAAAATGCAATTTCACCAACTCAATCTGAAAATAGGGTAACTCAGGATCCAAACATAGGTCAAACTAACCTAATAAGAAGAAAAGTGGGATGAGTTGATCCAATAAGGGCTACAGCAACTCCAAGGAATTAAATGACATCCTATAACCCTAAAAGCAAACCCACTTCAATTAACGAGGTTCGAGGCAAATAAAAAATAGAATAAACCCTCTAAAATTCATATAAAAATAATCTCTAGTGTTTAGAACCCTCAATTTGACCTTAGGAACCCATTTTGACCTACATTGAGAACCATGCCCAATTAATGACTTAATTTGGATTTTTACGTAAATTGACCGGTCAAACAAGGTATATTCTAGAAATAAAATTCACCATTAGAATCCTTAGGTCTTAGTTAGTCATGTATAAAAACTTGAGCCTAAGAAGAGACCTTCTTGACCAACTTTACATTTTAGTCCTCATCTATTACCTTTTGACCCTCAACTTTTGAAACCCTCGCATTTTGGCCCCTAAGTCTTCTTCGTTCTTTGCATTTGGGTCCTCCCTGCAAAATCCTGAGCAGCGCCATGCTCTAGCGACTTTGCGCGGAGCATGGCACCACGCAGCGTGAGGGAGACCCTCTGCCAAGACAACCGAGGGTTCCCTGCAACGTCTGCTGTCGCAGGGACACCTCCATGGTCTTTGCGGCTGCCCATACCTCCCGTGCGAACGCACGGGAGGTATGGGTCTCCATCTCCGGCCGTCCTCTGGCGAGGGAGGCACGTCGCCTCCCTCCGCCCTCCTCTCTGATTTCACCTCTATAAAAGCCACCCCTGTCTGTCGAACTCAGCAGCTCGGTTCTGACGGAGAATCACCCACAGCTTTCCTCTCTTCCCACTCCGGCAGAAGCCCTCCAGCTCCGGCGGTTCCTCCTCGTCCTCCTCGTCGCTTTGCCGCAATACCAGCAGCAGAGTTGCCTTCGCCCGCTCTTCCCGCGTTGCGCCATACCCAGCGCGTGCTCTCCCGCTCTCTCCTCGCCACCGCCCCCTCTCTCTGGGCACCTTCTTCTTCGGTGACAGTCGATACGACTGCCGCCCTGCTCCGTCCCCCTTCCATCCCTCCAAGTAGGTACAGTTGTCTCCCTTCCTCCCCTCTTTCTTTTCCCTCTTCAATTTGTTCAACTATCCTTCGACCGCGCCTGATCACCCTCACCTTCTCCATCTCCGGCCAACCTCCGGCAAATCGCCCCCATCATTCCACCACTCCACACGACTCGCCGACCGACCCAAAACCTCCGCCTCTTCACGCTGAACCACTTCTGCCCCTTCATTTCCTGCCATTCGCTACCTAAAGACCCCCCGAACAAACCCATTCCCCCGGCCACAGTCCGACCTAGGGCAGCCCCTACACTCCGCCCCACGCCTCGCCACCACCCGCACGAGCTTCGTCGCACTCTGGCGAAGCTCCCTGCACCTTCTGACTAGGCCGAGAGGCCGTATTTCTGTGAACAGGTCACCCGTCCTCCGCCGCCATTGCTGAGCAAGTGGAGCTTCTTTCGCCTGCAGCTGCAGCTTCACTCTCGCCCAGGCTTGCGCTCTAGGACGCGCGGTTCGCCCCCACGCAACTGCCCAGGCCTGTAGCTGGGGTGAAAGCCTCGCAACAGCCGTAATTGCCTGCAGCTTTCTCAGCTGCAGGCGCCAAATTGGGGTGGGACATTTAGTCCCACCTTGGTAGTTGTGAAGGCCGCGCACCCGCATAAATGAAAAAAGTGCTGTAGGCTTATCGCCTCAGTTACACGGGGTGAGGTCCCTCTCACCCGCATACCCGACCTCGTCCACGACCACCCCTCGTGGACCTGGCCCAACCCGTATACCCGACCTGTACTCCTCGCCCACCACCGCATGTCGGTGGGCCTAGACCCGGGCGCGACCCGTACCCGAATACCCGGCGGCTCAGGGAGAGCTATCCTACGAGCGAAATCTGAGAGAGAGAGACACGGGGGAGGGTAGGATTAGGTTTTGCCCTCTGACCAAGCTGTGAGTGTGCAGGTCGAGGCAGAGAAGAAGAAGAAGAAAAGACACAGAAGAAAAAAGAAAAGAGGACGCACTGTAGCAGAGGCTACTTAAGTCGTCTGATTGAAAAATCAGATGACGCTCTAAAGAAAAAGAAAAGAAGAAGGAAAGAAGTGCAGGCACCGCAAAGAAGAGCTGAAGGAGAAAGAAGAGAGAAGAAGAAGACGAAGAGCTGAAGGAGAAAGAAGAGAGAAGCAGAACACGAAGAGAAAGAAGAAAAGCTTGGAAGCAAAAGAAAGAAGAAGAACAAAAGAACAGTAGAGGAAGAAGAAGAAGAAAGAAGACTGAGGAACTGAAGAGAAGAAAAAGAAGAGGACAAAGACGAGAGAAAGAAGAGAAGAAGAAAAAGCCAACAAGACAAATCTCTATCTCTCTTTCTCTCTCTCATTTTTGTAATAGAAAAAGTGTACTTCTAGAATACAGTTTGCTTCCTGAGTTCGACCTCGGGAAAATTTTTATTTCCGAGTAACAAATTGTATTAAACTGGTAACCGCTTCTCTATACTATACTACGATGAAATATTAGAACTACAGACGAGAGGCGAGCCACTGACAGACGTAACAGTGACTACGGCACACGCGATAAGCGCACGGGTAGCTACCCCGCACTGGCACGCGGTCAGTCGTTTCCGTTAACGGGTGCGCCCAAAGCACAGCACGGAACCAGTATACAGCAGAGCCCTCTCAATAACAGGGGTCCAAACCCTCCACAGTTCGCGCACCCTCGCCTAACTACCCTAGTTTTCCCAGTGGATGTAGGAGAGCTAGCAGAACCCCGGGGCCCGTGGGGTAGCTAGTGCTCTCCCTACACTAGTAGCTCTCCTCGGTACTACGTACGCGAGGGCCAGCAAGTCGGTGTACAGTGGCCAAACCCACCCCGATCTCAACCTGAGGGCGGCAAGCTCCCCTCTACACTAAGAGGTAATATGTGCTCTCCTTGGTGCCACGTACCCAAGAGACAACACACTTCCACGTTTTACTTTCTCAGTTCCATTCCATTCCCTTTCCTAGAGTTCTACTAATTCCCTGTAGGGTTCATGTTCTTTTTGTTCGGCCATTTTGGGTTTCACCATTCCAGCTTTATATTTATATAACCCATGTTCTCAATCGTATTTATTCATTCATAACAGGCAGCTGTTAACAAATTTACAGGCAGTTATCATTTCCTTTCTACTTTTTCAAGACTGCAATATTTGTATATTTAACTAGTTTCCCAGTCCTAGGATTTATGCCGTACCCTAAGATCTATCATTCAATCTAGTTTTCCAATCCTAGGATTCATGCAATACCCTAGGATCTATCATTCAATCTAGTTTTTCAATCCTAGGATTCATGCAATACTGTAGGATCTATCATTCAATTTAATTTCTTAGTCCTGGGGTTCATGCAATGCCCTAGACTCTATTAATTGTTTCATACTTGTAACAAATTTTGTTAAATAAATTAAAAAGCCACTCTACCAGCGAAATCGGGAGTACTGGGGGCGTGGTCGGCAATCCCGCATGCCTCCGCAACCCCCAAAACTGTAACGGAATGGGGTCCTAACACAAGGATCAATCACAAGGAGTTTCTTAGAACAGTATATAATTACTGTAAACAAGTAGAGGAATTAAATCTAGAAAGGACGCAACTAGAAACGCGGAAAACAGACTCCGAACGGGCCCTAAACGGGTCAAAAACGACGAGTCTGTCCAAAATCAGACGTCTGGAACTTCTTCCAGACGTCTTAAAAGCTCGCTCAGGTCGTACCTTGGTTCTGTGCTGTCCTTCTGTTGAACGTTTATGAACGCTACGCTAACGTGTTCGATTTTGGAAAACCTGTCGTAGTTCGAAAGCAAAGAATTCGTGTTCAACAAATAAAATTTATATCGAAATGAAAATTCCGGGTCGAACACAGGGAGGCGGACGTTTGATTTAAAAACTACGCGTTTCTTTTTATTTGTCACAGAATAATTCAATTTAAAACTATCTAATTATTTACAATAAATTGAAGAGAGAGAGAGAGAGTAAGAGAGAAAGAGAATATTACACAGAGAAATCAAAATGAGATGTAGAATAAATAAGGAATTTTTCATTGAGGAGATTGTTCATTACAACTAGAAAGCATAAAACAATTACTTTAGAAAGCGATAAATTTACTCTAGAAAGCATTAAAAGAATGGAGGAAGAAATGTCCTCCTCAACGATTACTTGGAGGACGAACAAAACTACACTAGAAAGAAGTAAATCTATACTAGAAAGTAGTAAAAAGAATAGGGAGAGAGAAATCCTCCTCGACGGTTGCTTGGAGGACGAGCCGGACGGGATGACGCCTGGACGAAGGAGAACGAAGCAGGACGAAGGAAGACGAAGCAGAAAAATGGGAACGAAGCAGCACGCCGTCGTCGTCGCGGGATCCACTTCCGAAGGGGAACGAAAATTGGACTTTATCTTGTGAGAAGCATCCTGGGTGTGGGACAAGCTTCTATTGAGCTTTGGAAGGGTAGAGAGGAGAAAGAAGGGATGAGAATTTTGTATGGAGAGGGTCTCCTTTTATAGTTGCAAGGAGTGGGAGCAAAATGGACATTACGACTTCAAAACAATAAATGAGGGATCTTTAGTGATGGATAAAACCGTCGCTAAAGCCCCCAACGTGGGGGTAGCTTCCGCGCCCACACGCGCCTGCTCAGCTGCTTGCGCGCTCAACGCTTGCGCACGACCGCTGGTTCTTAGTCGTCCAATCTCCATCTGACGCTCCACGTGCCCGATAGCTTGCGCCCAATTTGAGGCTCGCGGGACTTGATCCCGTCGGGAAGGTCGCAAGGATGATTTTAAAGTGCCGTGTCCACAGTCGTTGGATCGAGATCCAACGGCGGAGAGGGGGCGGGTGCGCGGTCTTCATGGAATGTAGGTGGTCGTTTGGGCGGCCGAGATGGTGCCACGTGGCGCCATCTTGGCCGTCCATCTTCTGGAAGTTGTAGATGGTGCCACGGATGTCGGATTGACTCGATTTTTGTGTCGTTGAGCTGCGATCGTCGATCCGAATTCATCCATGCGGTCAGATTTGTCATCTGAAGTGCGGATTTTCACCATCCTGGCCCTTGATCTTCTAGGGTTCCCTGGTCACTATCTGATGCTATGGATGCCTGATTAGGGCGATCTTGGAGTCGTTGAACTCCAATTGTCACCTTGATCACATCCATATGGTTGGATCTTTGATCCGAGGCCCCGATAAAATATTTTCCCTATCCAAGCACATAAAAGGAGATAATTAACCTCCATTTTATTCAAACTACTCTAAATGCAAGATGATGCATGTTATGCAATATTTATATCATGAAATGCAATCCTATGCTTAAGAACATGCATAAATAGACATTTTAAGTAGTGTAAATGTGTTTACATCACCTTCAGACGTCCAGGAGCCCGCTGGATCGTCTGACCTTAGTTTCCAGACGTTTGATTGTCACCTTGGACGTCTGGAGGTCCTCTCCGTCGTCTGGCACTGTGGCCAGACGTCTGATCCACGTGGGATGGCGAGCCCTCGTGCCCTCCCGAGCAGAACCTGCACACACACACACCTGCTCTCATCACGATGAAGCACAGAAAAACACGGCGGACGACTGCTTGGCCGTACACGCGTAAATAGAAGAAGATAGGAAATATAGTACCTGTTAGACGTCTGGACCTTCCTCTAGACGTTTTACGCGTCGTCTGGACGTAAGTCCAGACGTCTGATTCTGGGAAATTTTCCCAGAATCAGGACTCGGTTCGTCTTCCGCCCGCGACGCACGGTCGCGCCGCGTCCACCTGCTTCCCGAGCTGCAGTAGCTCCTCCGTGACACCCCACGCTCGCTGCTCTCCCGCCGACCGGCTCTAGCTGCCCCGGCAGGCTCGCACCCTTGCGGTCGAGCTTCTTCTTCCTCTCGCAGCGGCTTCTCTCCCCACACGCTTGCAGCAGCCGCTCTGCCGCTCGCGCTCTCGTTGGCAGGGAGAAGGAGAAGACGGGTGGAAGGGAGTGGTGTGGCGTGAGGGAGAGGAGGGGTATATGTAGGCACGAGGGGGGCTTTGCAAGTCGGCAGGGGAAGAAAGAAAGAGAAGAGGGCGGCTGGGAATCAGTCTGCGCGCGCATGTGCGCAGATTTGCTCTCGTACGCATGCAAAATTAATTTCCAGACGTCTGGGAAGGCATCCAGACGTCTGATCAGACGTATGGGCCAACTCCCAGACGTCTTAATGTGGTCTTGGTGCCTTGGGTCTTAACATCCCTGGTACCAGTGAGATCTCAAACTCGATCTCACGCTTGGGCGGTAGTCTTGGCAACTCATCTGGAAACGCGTTGGGGTACTCTCTGACCATTGGGATACTCTGGAAGTCTGCCACAGGGCTATGCTCCGCCACCACACAAGCTAGGAAGCCCTCACACCCCTGGCCCAAAAGTTTCGCAGTCCGAAGTGCAGAAATGCACTTGAAGCCTCCGTCCACTGGCTGCCCATGAAACTCGAAAGAAGGCAACTCTGGTATGGAGAATACTACCTTCCTCTCAAAACAGTCCACCAAGGCGTGGTAGCGGACCATCAGTCCATCCCCAGAATCACGCCAAAGTCCTCCATCTGTATTACAGTCAGGTCAGCAGGAAGACTGTGTCCCCCAACACTGACCTCACAACCTGTATTACCTCCCCAGCTGCAAACAGCTGGCCGCATAGGTTTCTGATTACCACTAATCCCCTAATGGAGTGCTACCGGACTCTAGAGTAGCAAACAACTCGTGGAGCAAGAAGGTACATCGTATTAGAAACAAGAAGTACGTACTCCAAAAAGACCAAACCTTGTAACCATACCTGTCACCGTATAAGCTGAAGCTATGATGTCTCCGTGAGTCACGACATCGCAACCCTTTTCGGAACTGGGAGAGGACAAAACATGTAAGCCCAGGGCGGAGCTAGTGACAGCTGGCTGGTATCCTCCTTGTGGCGGTTGTCCTCCGTCATGCACCTGGAACCCACGACCACCCGACTGGCCCTCAGTGCTCGAAGCGGTGAGCGTCTGTTGTGCTCTAGCCCTAGACAGGTAGTCCCTTCTGAAATGGCCCGGTTGGCCACACCGGTAGCAGAGGGGGACTCGACTCCCTCTCTCCCTATGTCCCTGCTGGCGGCTGGGCGGGGGTCCAGTGCTGACAACTGGCCCCTGTTGGGGCCCCCCAGAGGCTACTGACGGCCCTGCAAAGCGCGACGGCTCTCCTACGTACGTCGCGTGCCTCCCTTGAGCTCTCCTAACCCACCTAATGTGACAGCGGTAATCTCGTTCCACGATAAACTCCCCTGTCGTGCCCTCGGAAGAGAGATGAGGAGGTGGCGAAAGGGGTGGAAGCTTAAATTCTTCTCGAACCACCTCTCAGATCAGATGGACAAGGTTCGGAGATGGTATGCTTAGGAGGAGGGGAGGGGTAGCATGTACTCCAAGCTCGACACATCTGTCCCTCGAGCCTCGATCTTGGCCGCGCCTGCTGCCCACCCTTCTGGCTCCACGTCGAGGCATCTCCTGCAAGGAGACGCGAACACATAATGGAAAAGGTACGTTGTGGTGGTTACTCCGGTTACGAGCACGTGAATTGGCTATTTTCCAGCCAGTTGGTTCACTTCTCGGGACGACCTTGCTCTGATACCATCTTGTTACGACCCGGTTCCCGAATTCCTATAGGACACGAGAATCGGACCGACTTGACTGATTCCAAGACCCAGTCGTCCAACGAGAAAGTAACCAAAAGGTAGTGAAATAAACCACATTCACCATGCAAGTAACTAATAGTAACAAAGTACAGCAGTAAAGTAAAGAGCTACTATAGTACATACCACCACAACCGTAGAGAATTAAAAATAGGTACAGAAATATGAAGTTTACAATAAAAGAGTGCAAGGTGAAATAGAAATACTCACTACTACAGAAAAATCGTACAACAAAAGTACAACTACTGGGCTCTGCTAGGCCCAGCACCCTCTGCAGCCGCAGGCTCTGGCTGCTCAATACCTGGTCCTAAAAAGGTGACAATTATGACACGTCAGCGAAACGCTGAGTAGAGTGGCAACCGGCTAGTTAAGAAAAGCCGTAAAGGTGGACAAGTAGTTGTTTTTAATTTCTTTCTTTATTCTCTATTTACACCTTCTTGATTTATTTCTCGGGTCTTTCCCTTGATCTCGAATGTTCCTCGTGGGAACGATCTTGATTGCAGTCTTTTCCGAAAGGTAGAAGTAGCACGTGGTGCTCTCCTGGTTGGGAGAGTCCCCCATGGTGGTCCTACCCTCAGTCAACCACCCCAAGGTCACTGACAGACGTAATGGTGACTACGGCACGCGTGATAAATGCACGGGTAGCTACCTCGCACTTGCACGCGGTTAGTTGTTTCCGTTAACGGGTGCACCCCAAAGCACAGCACGGAACCAGTATAGGCCAGAGCTCTCTCAGTAACAGGGGTCCAGCCCCTCCACAGTAACCAAACAGGGGTCTTGCCCCTCCACAGTCCGTGCACCCTCGCCTGACTACCCTGATTTGCCCAGTGGGCCTAACAAGTCGGTGTAGGACGGCTAGCTGAACCTCGGGGCCCGTGGGGTGGCTAGCTCCCTTCATACACTAGTAGCTCTCCCCGGTACGGTGTACGCGAGGGCCAAGAGTCGGTACAAAGTGGCCAGACCTAACCCTGGGTCCCTAGGGCGGCTGGCTCTCCTCTGCACTAAGAGGTAACAGGTGTTTTCCCTGGTATTACGTAACTAAGAGACAACAAACTTTCCCATTCACTTTTCCAGTTCCATCCCATTTATTTCCAGGAGTTCTACTCCTAATTCCACGTAGGGTTCATGCTCATGTTTCTCAGGCTAAGCCATACTAGGTTTCATCATTTGAGGTTTATTCGCATATAGTACGTGTTCCAACATTCAACTTCTTTTCCTTTCCAATTTATATACAAGCAGCTCGTATTTAATCTCAACAAACAGAAATTACATGCAACAGTTACTAGTAACAGTACTCTAGATTTCACAAGCAGTTGTTATCCAATTACAGGCAATTATCATTATTTTATCCACTTATCCAAGACTGCAATTCAGGCATTCAAGACATTTGTTTCAATGTTTTCTGTTCCTAGGATTCATGCCACACCCTAGGATCTATCATTCAATCTATTTTTCAGGTCCTAGGATTCATGCCATATTCTAAGATCTATCATTTAATCTAGTTTTCAGGTCCTAGGATTCATGCCATATCCTAGGATCTATCATTTAATTCAGATATACATTAATGTTTGTAATTAACTAAGGGAAGCCACTCTACCCGCAAAATCAGAAGTAATGGGGGAGTGATCAGCAGGTCCACGTGCCTCTGCAACCTCCAAAGCCGCAACAGAACGAGGTCCTAACACAAGCCTAAATCACAAGGAACCACTCAGAATATGATACAAGTACTTTAAACAAGTAGAGGAACACTTTCTGAGAAGAACGAAATTTTAAACACGGAAATCAGACCTTGAACGGACCCTAATCGGGTCAAAAACGACAACTCTGACCCAAATCAGACGTCTGGAACACCTTCCAGACGTCTGAAAAGGTGGTCTAGATCATACCTTCCTTCTGTGCTGCTCTTCAGACGTCCAGAATCCCACTGAACTGTCTGGACCTAGTTCCAGACGTCCGACTATCACTCTGGACGTCTAAAGACGCTCTCCGCCGTTTGGTGACTTGCCTAGACATCTGATCTGTGTGGGAGGGCGTGTCCTTGCGCCTTCCTGAAACGAAACCTGTGCGCATACGTAAATACTCTCAACACGACACGTCTCAGAGCTTCGGCGGATCGGCCTGCGTGGCCGCATCATCGAAAAGGAGGAAGAAAAGAAATATTGTACCTTTCAGACGTCTGGATCTCACTACAGACGTCTCCCCCGTCGTCTGGACGTAGGTCCAGACGTCTGATTCTGGGAAAATTTCCCAGAATCAGAACCTTCTCTCCTTCTTCCTGCTGCGTGCGGCTTCGCCGCACTCGTCCGCCTACTGCCTGAGCTGCAACAGCACCGGGGTAACTTCCCCCAACACCACGCTCCCGCTGTGTGCTCGTCGGCCGGCTTTGGGCTGCTCCGGCGAGCTCACTCTCTCTTCCTTACGTGTTCTACCTCTTCTCCCTCTCGCTGTACCTCCTCCTCCTCGCGCGCACCCGGCAGCAGCTACTGCCCTCGCTCTCTCACTCTCACGCGAACACTGGAAGAGGAGGAGACGGTGGAGTGGTGGGTGAGGGAGAGGGAAGGGGGAGAGAGTATTTGAAGGCGTCGGGGAGAGAGAAAAGAAAAGGAGAAACACCTTCAGGTCGGCAAGCGCAGTCTGCACGCGCACGCGGGCAGACTCGCAATCGTACGCCGCAACAATTTAATTCCATACATCTGGGAAGGCATCCAGACGTCTGACCAGACGTTTTGACCAACTCTCAGACAACTTAAAAGGCGTTTGATGTCTTGGGTCTTAGCATTTAGATAGTCATCCACAACGTGTGGACACAATTGTACAATTGACTGCAAATCACATTGTCGCTCATAACCGTGCCCCATTCTGAATTCGTTAGGAACAACGAACTGATGATAGGGTACACCATTGTAAGTATTAGAACAAAATAGAATAAAAACAGACAATCAACGATACATAAAGCAAGTTCCTGCATGTTGAGGGCATAATGCTAATTCACTAAAATGAAGTCAACTGAAATTTCAATTCCACGAGATACCAGCGCAAACTAACCGCTACCATTCCATCGAAGCTTCTTCCTAAGGTCAACCCTTTTGCTCTGCTTCCTTGAGCCCTAGTTTTTGCACCATTGCCTTGGGTCTCGACCAACTTTTGATCGCCGATCACCCTTCGCAACCCCACCCACCCCCCCTCCCCCTACCACGCTCCGATTGCATTCCCTCCCTCCTTCCCCTCCGATGTGAGTTCTTGTGTTGCAACGGACTCTCATTTGTGGCTTACTGCCTACGTTTACAGTGGGGGGACGATGGTCACGAGATAGCGTGGTGGTGGCATCCGGTAGCGTCCGTTGTGGAGTCCTCACTACAGGCGTTAGGACGTTGTTACGGTGGCGTGCGGATGCAGTGTCGCTTCGATGTCAGGTCATGCTTGAGGGTGCTCGTCATTTTTCAACCATCATGTTGGAGGAGGGCTAACAAAAGACATTGATCTATCATCTCCACTCTACCCCTTTATTTTGATGTTAGAACCACGTTGAAACCAAACTTATGACGATCAAATAAATGGTTAGTTTCAATACAATCGCTCGTCACCCATTAACATGGTGCGTTGACGACATCAACAATACTTTATTATATTCGATATGTAAAATATAAACTCCTACATCAAAATGATATGTTAATTAATTCTTTTCTATTTTTTATTTTTATTTTTATTTTATTTGATGTTACTTATTTTTAGAGTTTCCCCTTCAAAGAAGAGCTACTTTTCCTTCTCTCTGAATGACGTTGAGGGTTTTCTTCTCTCTCACCACCTGTATCATTTTCGTATTCGGAATGCAAAATTTTCTTTTCGGCAAAAAGAAAAAAAAGTACCGGAGCAATTTCTGAACAAGAGGAGCAATGCAATATTTTGCAACAGAGATTCGGAGGGTGTATATACAAATTTACATACAACAGTATAAATACAGATTTATCGAAACGATGGTGTGGGATCATGACGATCACACTAACTCTGAAACTCAGACCAATCACCACCAAGACTTCGATCATCTAATCCACATGTAAAACGGAAATTACTTTTATACCCTTTAACCTTCCCCTACGCCACCCCCTTCTCCTCTTCTTCCTTCTCCCCCTCCGAAGACACGCTGTCGAGTAAGTAAAGCAGCACCACCATCACGACGCTGCAAACGGACATGGGTATGGGCCCAAACACCCAAAGGAACAACGGGAAGGAGAAGTAGAAGGCCTTGAGGCCCAGCGACCACCAGTAGCTCCCCCTGTTGACTGCCCTCACCACGTACTTCACTGTCGACGCCTTGTTAACACTATCGTTCCCCAAGGGCACGTTGAAGAGGAAGCTTGCATGGCTATAGTACCTCATGGCCTCTACGTTGCACAAGAAGGCCACGAGGAAGCAAAGGAGTATGGAGAAGTACTTGATGGACCTGATGGTGTCGCTGTCGTCACCGTAGAGGATGCCGGTGTTGGAGGTGGTGTAGTTGAGGAGGACGGCGATGAGGGAGCAGAGCGTGATGGAGGTGGAGGCCAGGACGGTGGTGGCCTTGAGTTCGTTGCGGAGGATCTGCACGGCGAGGATGCCGTTCTTGGCCTGATCGGACATCATGGCGTGTACCCAGATGCGGCGGTTGATGGCATTGACGCCGATGACGGTGGTCGAGGGGCGGACGACGATGCGACGCAGGAGGTAGAGGTGGTAGAAGACGAGGATGAGGACCCCCGTGGGGACGAGGGTGTAGTCGAGAATGTTCTTATCACCCATTGGATCGATGATGAGGATGATGGAGAATTATGAAAGGATGAAAAGCATGGAAGGGAAACTTAAGGAAGATGGAGTGGAAGAGGTAGACACGATTCCTATAAGTAGCCTATATATAGTTTCTAGTGCAAATATGGGTGGAGTAATGGCAAGTGGGTGTGTCCGGGGTGAGATATTTGATGATCTTTTAGATGCGTCAATCGTTTCTCAATATTGGTAGGTAGGCGATATAAATTAAATATGGCGACAAGGAACCAAATTTAAAGGAAAGATTGTTCCATTTCTTTTCCGCGTCGACATATGTGCTATGGCCATCAACGTAATTCATCCCATCGAAGGTTTGTCAAATCTAGTTTAGTTAGGGTCCACTCGACCTCCAAACCTGCATTAATACCCCTGCATGATATATATATTTCGGCTTGTGGTTCACTTCATCTAAAAAAAGGAGATGCATGTTGGGGTTGGCCCAAATTAAAGGCGCAAGAAACAAAGTGGATCTCATCTAGAGTTTAAATCAGAAACAATTCCGTGTGTGACCTACGTACGCAACCTGCAACAAGTCTAGCTCGCACATATATCTTATGGTTCTAGACGTAAAGGGGCCAAATGGCAATTTCGATAAAAAAAATGCCCATGAAAATGTAAGAGCTTTAGGAGATTTTTAAATGCGTACGCAGAATCAACCTCGCAGAGTTGGTCAGTGAACCTCACCTTATGGATTGCACACCGAAGAGGAAGATAAGGAGGAAGCAGGAGAGGATAGAGAAGAACTCGGACGTAAGTAGAGAGGCCCTCGTGGATCCCCAACATGAGCACGGGGTTGATTGAAGTAAAGTTCTATTTTCGTTTTTTTTTTTTTAACAAAAGAAAAAGAAGGCAGGAGCTTGGCGATCGATGCAGGAGCCCAGCATGATGGCCATCGACGCCATGATATTGTTCCTTATTGTTTCCACTGCTAGCACACAAGTCTAATTCCCCTGCGTACATACATGTACATACGTATCTCAGGTTTACGTGGTATAATTAACTCTGTGTTTATACACACTCTTAACTCAAAGTCTTGACTCAAATCTATTTTTGCAATAAGCTGAAATTCGTGTGCAACTTTTTAGGAAATATTTTTGTTAGATAGCCTCCAACAGAAAAAAAAAAAACATTTAGACCACATAGTAGAGGAAAATATACTATTGCAAAGGACAGCACTAAAAATTTAACATAGACAGGTGATAAATAAACCACCAAGTAATTGTCTTTGGATGCAGTAACATCACGCGTTTGACAAAAATGCTGCATTTTAGTACTTAAGTTTTTATACACTATTTGTCAAAGTAAAATAATGCAATATTAACTTGCACTTGGCCTCCTTCGTGCTAAACTCGGTTTTTGAGATCCCACATTGTTTAAAAAAGGGTATACGTTGATAGATCTATTGCAAAAGATTCAAATAGGGTCTCCCATGCAAAAAGGATACCAAAGCATTGTATATGAATAGAATCCTCTTTTGACCAATTCATATTTTTTTTCCTAATTCTCATTCTCAACCTTTTAAGAACTTATATTAAGATTGCTAATTCTCAAACCATTCGATCTCAATTCAAGCTCCCTTTTCTAAGAGTTGGAATAAAAACGAATGGACTCTTAAGCTCGAATGTAAATTTCACGGCTTAATAGATAGAATCTAATTAATCTTTAGTGCAAAATTGTTCACATATTAATAAAATTCTATAGAACTTCTTTAGTGCAAAGTGTGCATTTTTATGAGTTCTAAGTGGATTTAATTTTTATGCAAAATTTACAGTGAGCCCCAATAGTTTGAAATCTGATCTTTGGCCTATAAGCATTTCAAAGAGTTTCAATTGGATTTAATTTTCATGTAAAAATTGAAAATTGCAATGCGACCATGAAAAATTTAAAAATTAATCTTTAACTTATAAATTTATTGAAATTGATTTTCCTTTTTCTCTTTATTTTACTTACTAATTGCAAGATGATCCTGGAAATGTATGAAATTTTAGAAATTTAAGTTAGGTATGTATTTAAAGAAAAGAAATCTCAATTTCAAGAAATAAAATTTTCGTCTGCAGAAACGAAAGCCATTTCGAAGTAAGTAACCTTAGAATAGATGACAATGTTTTTGCTTAAGGAACAAACATAACTTTCTCGTTCATATTACATAACTCATTTTACACTATACTACTCAAATCAAAGAGTGATTGTTGGTGGATGCTTTGGATTTTAAGAAACTCATAAGGTTTTTCATATAGAAATCTAAATAAATAGATTTATGCGTGTATCTCATTGAAAATTTATTGAAATTATAATTTTTTTGATTTTCTTATTTTAATTTTCTCATTGAAAATCTCGTTGGTGGACTTACATAGGTGTAAATTGATTTTGCATTCGTATAAAATGATTTTACACTGGTACAAAGTGATTTCAAAGGTGATTTCAATGATTTGCAACTGTGTAAAATAGACTCATTGTTAGTTTTAACAGTAATAGACCCTAGCTCATGTTAGTACTTTTTTACATAAAAAGGTGATATATTAAGTGGATATCACATTCACATCTTTTTACATTCCATTTGACATTTCTGTACCTGCATCCATTTTTTAATAAGATTTTCCCGATGAAAGGAAATTTCTCTTGCTTTCATATTTTAGATTTTTTCCAATGATATCTTTAGAAATAATTGTTTAGTTGTTAAGATTCATCCTTTATTTTAACATGCTATTTGATTTTGGATGAATTTGTAATCTTGGAATATATATATATATATATATATATATATATATATATATATATATATATATACACACACACGTAAACTTCCGATAAGATGTATATATCTATGTGTATTTGATATTTATGTATATATTCTTATAAAGTTACTTCGTTAAAATTGTATACCCTTGCTTTATTAAAAATATCATAAAAAATAAAAAAAAGAAAATTTATGTATACCTCCTTATATTTATTTTACAATTTCATATATATCCCATAAAATACCCATAACATGTTTCCATACCCTTGAGATTAAATAATTAATATATATATTTTTAATAAATCCCTTCATTTCCTTTTTTTTTCTTACAACTTCCCCCTCCCCCTCCAACCATCTCCTCCCACCCACCCTTCCCTCGAGCTGCCCCCCTCCTTCGCCCCACCTCAACCCACCACCTCTACCAAGATGCCATCCTCACCTCTAAGTCCCCTACGCCATATCTCAAATCCCACCTCTTCTCCTGTGACGAGACCCTTTACGGTCTATTCCTCCACAGCTCCTCCTCAACCCTTGCTGAGATCGGGGCTTTCGACATGGAGTATCGCCCTAGCGGCATCTCCTCCTCCCTCTCCTCAACTTCCGTCGCATCTGGGGTCGCCAGGATTGCTCCTTCAACTCCTCTGACTGCGGCCGCTGCGTCACTGGCTACTACTGCGGCTCCCTCCAATGCAATGGCCTTGGCGACGCCCCCCCTCCCCCGCCACCCTCGCCAAGATCACCCTAGGAAAATAGGACTTCTACAACGTAAGCCTTGTTGACAGCTACAACTTCGCCATCTCCATCAAGCCCTTCTGCAGTAGGGGCGGCAAGTGCACCTACGCCAGCTGCGTCAACGACCTCAATGTCATGTGCTCCTCCAATCTCCAGGCCCGCAGCAGTAGGGACAACCACATCCTCGCGTGCAAATGTGCGTGCTCTGCTTTCGACTTCCCTAGGTACTGTTGCATGGGGAACTACAAGAACCCACAAAACTGCAAGTTCACGGCATACTCAAAGCTGTTCAAGGCGACTTGTCCTTGCGCGTACTAGTACGTGTATGACAACCCGATGAGGATCCTCACCTGTGTTGGGGGGAGTTACCTTGTGACCTTTTGCCCTCGTCATTGATGGGAATTGCTTGGATGTTTTCGAGTTAATGCTTGGATGATATAAATTTTTGTAGCACGGGTGAGTTGAATGGATATATGAAACCCCATTGCTTGTTTGGATCTCTAAAAGAAATAATGATAATAATAATAAGAATAATATAAGGAGGTATATATAAATTTTTTTTAAAATTCTTTATTATGTTTTCTGTTGGATTTAACGGAGCAGGATCATACAGCCTTAATAAAGTAACTTTATAGGGATATATACGTAAATATCAAGTGCATGGGGGATATATATGTTTTTTCAAAAATTTACAGGGTGATGTGGGATGGAAATAGCCCTCGCGGAATAAAGCATAATTGGCCCTTGGATCTGGATCTGCCTAGCCTGATCTACTAGAGGATCGGATTTGACCAAAGTTAAGGAGGTGGTGGAAAAAGTCCATGACACCCACGTCAGTAGTAACCATGGTGTTACCGATAGCCATGCCCTAACAATGGACATGCCGAAGAGTTTGATAAGATCGTAGAAGATCTTACCGCGTTAAGATACTTGTATTATAAATAGAGGAGGGAGACCTTTCGGGGCTCTCCCATGGCAATCCATGAGATACAATCCGAGAAAGAAACACCTCGAAAGATTGTTATGCCACCATTTCTAATGGATTTTACGGGAGCCTTACCCTCCCCTCAGATGTACACCCCTTGTGGTAAAACTAGGTTACCAATTTCTTTATTTACCTTGTGCTGGATTGCTTGTGATTGCTTATTTGTAGTTATGTTACGTTTCCTATGTCAACAAATTCTTTGATGGCTATCGATGGCCTTGACGGTGGCTCCGAGGCCCATTAAATGGTGTCGCCTGCGGGAGCGTCAACAAAAATGTCATGCTCTTCAGTGCATCCAATTGTTGGAGGGCAACACTTCCACAGTGCCCCACCTTGGTCTCTCCTTCTACGAGAAGGCGCAACCAGCTCCTCCCGTCTACTGTGGGTGCATCCTCCATGAAAAAAACAAGGAGAGAAAAAATTGGTCGTAGGGATAGCCCCTCCTTGCAGGTCAGTGTCCCATTACTATCAGATGCTCCTGATAGGCAGGTGCCCCACTTTATGTGCTCTCTTAAAGGTACATCAAGAGGGCTGAGGAAGATTTAGAAAAAAAAAAGAGAGGACACGGGCAAGCAATTGGAGAAAAAAAAGTATAGGGATTTTTCTCCTTTCGTCTTTTCGACTCCTCCGGCGCCACTCTCGGCAGTGAGCTCCTCCAGCTCCTCGCCTGGCAGTGAGCCCGGCAGCAAGAACTGTCAACGTCGCACGGCTCCTCCGGCTCCACTCCTGGCAGCAAGCTCCTTCGGTTCCACGCTTGGCAACAAGCTCCTCCTGCTCCTCGCCTAGCTCCACGCTCGGTCGCGAGCTCCTCAGCCTCCAGGCCCTCATTAGCGCCCCCAACCTCGTGTCCCTTGAGGGAATCCAATAAGGGCGTTCTCTGTCGATGGGGATCACCTAGATAGGGCCGTCTGAGTTTTCCCCCGCTTGAAAAGCTCATCTTCCTCCATGTTGGGGGATCGAGCTTGAGGACAGGAGACTCATCTTCCCTGACTCTCTCCAATGATAAGGAGAGAGACTATGAAGCCCAAACTAATAGTACTTTCCTTAAAAAAAAAAGAGGAAAAAGGGGAATGGTGGAGTCATCATGCCTGGCTGCCCTTTTAAAAAAAAAATAAAAAAAGAAGATGGAAGGTGGAGGTGACCATGTCCGCCAACGTTTTCATTTTTCAAACAAAAAACAAACGACGGTGAGAAATATGGGGAGATGAGACGGATCTCCACTTTTCTCATCATTCACAGGTGGGAACAGCCTCCCCCTTCATCTGCCAGGGCCAACAACTAAGGAGCTCTCACCTGAAATCTTTTATGAATCAAAGAATCGAGCTTCAGGCACCGGCTTCCTTCTACCTGACCTCCGGCTCAAGAGCACCACTTGGTGATGACAACACTTGACCATTACGAGCAACCGACGCTTTATGCCAGTAGCTCTTCTCAACCGCCACCCGACCTAGCCAACAATCCTCCCATTTGGAGGTCGACCCCGACTGCAAGGCATGCATGGAAATGATCTCCACGCCTAACCCGAATGAAGGTTGTGACAATAAACACCCCGTCGCATTCCCCAAAAGCAAGAGCCGCCTGCACGGGAGAGGTCGCCTACGAGTACCAAGCCAAAGTAGACCCCAGGCCCCCTGCAAGTGTCAGTTCCGTGTGAGGAACCTTGGCGGGAAAGCTCGGTACTCAAGTCTCGTCGACATGGACAATAGGTCGAGATGAAGTTAAAGTTCGGAAATGAATCTCCACTTGTTGTAGCCACTTGACCGTGCTCTATCGGGTGGTTTACTTTCAAACAAAGAAAGGGGGAGATCCGCCTACTAAGATCTCTCTGCCTAACCATGGTGGCCTTGTCATGACGACCCGGCTAAAAGGCCGGCTTATGGTGGGAACGATGCTTCACTCATCTTATGCAAAGATAAGTAAAATTTTTTATTTCATAAAATAGATGCTTAGTTTTACAAAAACTTTATACCACTTATCTCTCCACTCGTCTGCGAACTAGTACACGCCAAGATTGAAAAATCCCCACGTGTTTTCAACAGGCACATGTGACTCGCAAGGGATAGGCTGCCGGCAGGTACCCCAACTAGAGCCGGCCCCAGGCCCCCTATGAGCGTCGGCAATGTGCGAGGAACCTTGGCATCTCACTGTGGGCTACCTCTTAAGGACGAGGGGAGCAGTAGGGTATTCTAGTCCCGCCAGCGCGAATAATGGGTCGAGATCGAGTTTGAAGTCGAGAACTACATTCTCTCACTTCTATTGTAATTTATATTTTTCTATTCACCTGATTTTTTAGGAGATGGTTGTCAAACGACCTCCCCCTCCCCCCCTCAGGAGGCGAGTGGGCAAGCGGGAATAATCAAGCACCTCCTCCTCCCTCTCTCAGGAGGCGAGCAGGCGAGTGGGGACAATAAAGCACCTCCCCCTCCCTCCCTCTGGAGGCGAGCGGGTGAGTAGGGGCATGCAAGCGCCTACCCTCCTCTCCCTATGAGGTGAACGGGGGCATCGAAGCATCTATTTCTCGACACTACCAAGTGATAGCTGCTGGGGGCAAGGGTGACCTCTTGCAGTCAACACAATTGGACTACGAGATTCGAGGCTTATGATGTGGGAAGAAAAAAGCCATCGTGGAAGAAAATACAATTAGCTCTTGGATCTGGATCCACTCGACTTGACCCGCCAGAGTATTCGATTTGACCAAACCCAGGGAGGCAGTGGAAAATGTCCATGATAGCCACGTAGCAGTAACCATGGTGTTATTGATGGCCATGCCCTGACAATGGATGTGCTAGAGAGTCCAATAAAATTGCTGAAGAAGATTTTACCGCACTAAGATAATTCCTTGTATTATAAATAGAGGAGATTGACCCTTTGGGGCTTTCCCCATGTAATCCATGAGATGCAATCCGAGAAATGAACACCTCGAGAAATTGTTATGCCACCATTTTTGGTGGATTTTACGAGACCATTGTCCTCCCTTCAGACGTACACATCCCTTATGAAGGAATTGGGTTACCAATCACCTTATTTTCTTTGTGATGGATTACTTGTGATTACTTGTTTGTGACTACGTTACGTTTCCTACATCAATAAATTTTATGATAGCTATCGATGAATTTGACAGTAGCCCTCAGAGCCCATCACAGGAGTATATATATAAAAATTCCTATAATCTTTGGTTCTTATTTTACATTATATGACATTGCATATCAAAATATTCAGTCTAAATATATGCTATATAATGTAATCTCACATTCGTGAAAAGTAGGAGGCCAAATGTAGTGAATGGTGGAATAAAATAGAATAAGATGATAGATAAAATAAAGACAATAACGAATGTATACATTACTAATATGATACTGTTTGATTATATGATTTTTCTTTTTAATAGAGGCATATATCATATGTGTACATTTTTCTGTACATAAAGTATTTTTCATAAAACAAATATACAGCGAGGGTAGTTTGCACAAATTACTACAAATTGAGGGTATTAATGCCAATCACTAAAATGAAATCACCCAAATTTTGAAAGATATCCGAGCAGTATTTAAGCAAGAGGACAGCGCAGTATTTTGCGACAGAGGTCCGGGGGGGTATATATACAAATCTATATATACAACAACAGTATAGATGCAATTGTTTTCAAAAGACTGATCCAGAGAACGCCATGTTGCAAGAAAAAAAGGAAATTAGTTTTATATCCTGTAACCTTCCCCCACGCCAGGTGTTTCCCACGGACCACCCGCTTCTCGACTTCTTCCTTCTTCCTTCTTCCCCACTGGTGGCACGCTGTCGAGGAAGTAAAGCAACACCACCATCACTACACTGCACACGGACATGGGTATGGGCCCGAACACCCAAAGCAACAGCGGGAAGGAGAAGTAGAAGGCCTTGAGACCGAGCGACGACCAGTAGCTCCCCCTGTTGACTGCCCTCACCACGTACTCCACTGTCGACGATGCTTTATTAACACTATCGCTCCCCAAGGGCACGTTGAAGAGGAAGCTTGCATGGTTGTAGTACCTTATGGCCTCTATGTTGCACAAGAAGGCCATAAGAAAGCAAAGGAGTATGGAGAAGTACTTGATGGACCTCACGACGTCGCTGTCGTCACCGTAGAGGATGCCGGTGTTGGAGGAGGTGTAGTTGAGGAGGACGGCAATGAGGGAGCAGAGGGTGATGGAGGTGGAGGCCATGACGGTGTTGGCGTTGAGGTGGTTGTGGAGGATCTGCACGGCGAGCATGCCGTTCTTGGCCTGGTCGGACATCATGGCGTGTACCCAGATGCGGCGTTTGATGGCGTTGACGCCGATGACGGTGGTCGAGGGGCGGACGACGATGCGGCGCAGGAGGTAGAGGTGGTAGAGGAGGAGGACGAGGACCCCCGCGGGGACGAGGGTGTAGTCGAGGATGCTCTTATCACCCATTGGATCGCTGACGAGGATGGAGAATCACGGAAGGATGGAAAGAAAGAAGGGGAACTTAAGGAAGATGGAGTGGAAGAGGTAGGCACGATTCTTGTAAGCAGCCTATATATAGTTTCCAGTGCCAACATGGGTGGAGTAATGGTACGTGCGTCCAGGATCCTCGGATGGGAATCCTATCACAGTGGGGAATTTTATGTCAATTCATTTGAGGGGGTGGCTGTGCCCGAGGTGAGCTCTTTGATGGATATGCGCCAATCATTTCTCAATATGGATGGCAGGGGATATAAAATATTGGGGGCGAGGGACCCAAATTTAAAGGATAGAATGTTTTCTTTCTTTTCGCTGTCAAGATACGTCCCGTGGCCGCCAAGATAATGTTGAAATAAACGCAGCCTTTTTTTTGTATACATCGAAAAGTTTGTTTACTTTTAATATGAGACTGAAATTTTTTATCAAATCTCGTTCCTTATATCATTATATATAAATTACATTCCGGTAACTCTAATTAGACTTCCAAAATTAACACATAGCATCTAGGAGTTAGAGATTGACACAAAAGCCACCTATTTTACCGTGGGAAGAAGGAATAGTTATATTAATTATTGCCATCGAAGATGATGTAGTTTTAGGATATACGTTATAGTTGTGGTGAGCATTTTCATCTATGTGGCCTCGGCATGTTGAGCCACAGTGATGGTTTTGATTCCTATCCTAAACTTAGCAAGAAGAACGTGTCCGAATTTAGTGTCATTGGCATATTTTGTATTCACTTTGTAATTCTACTCCATTTTTGAAACTTTCTTCTTACTGAGAACAAAAAAGATAATTATTACACGATTAAGATAGTAAACATTTAAATTTTTATTATACTTTTAAGAAAAAAAAACTCTATATGCTCGTATTCTATTTTGTGTCTCCCAATAAATTTTATTCTACGTCATGGCCAAATGTACTTGTTCAAAAGCAACCGAGCATAGAGATGGGATCTGTTATTGCCCATTCTATCAGGTGAGGTCCTCTTTCGAAATTATTCCTTCTTTGATTGCGATTGGTCCGCATATTGTTGGTGGAACTAATTAACATTTGGAGAAAATTATGTAAAAGTTCCGAAACGTTTAATAGTCATCTCAGGAAAAGGTGTGCTTTGCGATGGTTTAAAATCATTGCCAAATATACTTTAATCGTCACCAAATTTTGCCACCAAGGTGCATCGCTGCATTTATTCGGTGATGGTCTAAATGATGTACTGACGTTATTTCTCTCGAGCAAAGGGTCGCGGGTCTTGAAAATTTACGACAATTATTAACCGTCGCCAATTTGATTTCGAAATGGTTACTAAAGAAACTGTTGCTAAATGTCGGGGCAGGAAGTATTCGCTAAGGGAAGAAAATATTTCCGCCATGGTCAAAAATCATCGTTGAATAATTGAACTTGGCGGGAATGTGGGATGACAGGAAATTTCTCATTTCGCGACAGTTATTAACCATCGCCAAATCTCATATAAAGTGTCGCAATATTTTATTAATGGGTAGGGTAGAGCTAGGACGTCAAAATTAGATATTAGGCGACAATTTTAGAAAGGTCGTGGTAACATAAGTGGCGATGATTTTAAGTGAAAATCATCACCAAATGTTTTTTGTTTTTTGAAAGGATGTTCATTAAAGATATATATCTATACCTGTCAACTAACTTTAAAGTAAATCATATAACAATTAACGATTAATTGTATATTAAATGCACTTGGGAAAGAAATCACATATATATATATATATATATATATATATATATATATATATATATATATATATATATATATATATATATATATATATATATATATATATAGTTTAAGTATTACAAAAGATAAATATAATAAATACGCTATGCTGGGGCACCCATGTCACCAACATTTGATCCACCGCTATCATCGCCGTTCCGTAGTGGAGGCTTGTGAAAATGTCGAATGCTCTGGTTCTTTATATCCTCGAAGGAATGCCATTAACTCCTTCAATTGCTAACTCTGTTGCTCCAAAAAATGGTCCTGTCACTCCATCTTGTCAGTGGCTGCCTGTAGTTTGGAGGTCATATCCTCCAATCTCTTCTCCCTCTCCACCTCTCGGCGTTCCATTGTCTCCATCTTCTTATTAAGATTGTTCACATGGGATGTGGATGACGTCGAGCCTTTCCTCCCATATCAAGAAGAGATAGTCGTGTTCCTACACTCGCTACGAACAAAGCCTTCGTGCTTCGGAGGCATCACAGTTTTAAATGCCTCCTCTAGTGTCATTGGAGGTGCCTAGGGGATGGTCGCAGAGTCATCGTCTGTGACCTCACGAGGATGTATCAAGTTCATCATATGAGTCTGTAAATATATTTGTAATTCTTTCAATATGTTAAATTAGCAGAGTAGAAATTTGTGATATTTACATATCTCTCCTGATATATCTCATGAATCCATGCATGGGGGTTATCAAGTATTTGCTTACTATGAGTATACTCATAAACTCCCACTTAATCTAACTCAATGTCCTCATGCGTATCAACCTTAAAATATTAATAAAGGATAAATGATTAGGATACATATATTATTATGAAAATATTGAACGAAAATAACTATGTTTACTTACATATTTGACTCGTAAAGGGTTAGAACTCATTCGACCAAAGTAATGGGTCCGTGATGGAACTTGACTCCTGTTGCCTTATCTTTTTTAGCTTGCTCCTACAAGAAATTATTAGTATTAAATAAGAATATAATAATTTCAACTATAAGATATAAAGAAATAATTATTTACCTCTATAGTAGGAGCATTCTAATGCTAGCACACCTCCTTCTAAATGTCGGGCATAACCATTGGAGTCACATTCCTCAATGACTCCTTAAATAGCCTATTCCTAAAGTCTTGAAATATTTATATATAATTGTTACTAACCTTTTAAAGAAATATGGTGGAGGCTGAGAAACGGGAGGAAGCTGCGAGACTAGAGGCTAAGTCTAGGCCTCCTCCTCCTTAATAGCTGCCTCTTGATTCTCCCTAGAAGCCTTCTTCTTAATCTTCATCTGCACATAAAATTACCATTAATTAGAGATAAATATAAAAAAATCCATAGAAATTTTGGCAGAATTTTCTCTATATTATTGAATTTTTCCCAAATCCTGTATAGAAGATATACAAGAATAGAATTATAAATACGTAATATAGAAACAAAATTTGGGGGCACACCCTCCATTCAATCTCATATGTAATAATATAGAAGAGAAGATATACACCATGTTATAGCATCAAACAAGTAAAATTTTCAGATCTCTTTCCATTCGCATCATATAGAGTGTGTGTGGAAGGTGGTGCGTAGGTATTGGTGTAACTTGGAGGGTAAGTGGGTGATGTAGTATATGTGTGTAATTGTAGTAAGTAGTGAAGGTGGTGCGTGGTTGTGTGATATGGAGTGTGTGTGAATGTGTAAGTGGAGTGTGTGTGAAGATGTGAATGTGTGTGAATGTGTAAGTGGGGTGAGGTGGGGGTGGCGTGGATTGAGTAGTGAAGGTGGTGGTTGTGTGATATGAATGTGGGTGAAGGTGGCTGTGTGATATGGCGTGAGGTGAATGTGATATGGAGGTGAGGTGACGGTGAATGGTGGTGGTGTGTGGTTATGAGTGTACGTGTGTGTGTGTAATTGTAGTGAGTAGTGATGGTGGTGGTTGTGTAAGTGGAGCAAGGTGAAGGTCACGTTGAAAGAAAAGCACTTGAAATAAAAGAAGAAAATGTTGTATTACTACTATAATCCCTCCAACAATCAAGCATCCATAAAAATTTTGGAAGAGTTTTTTTTTATATTATTGAAATTTTCCCAAATCCTATATAGAAGAAAAGATATACAAGAACAGAATTACAAACGCAAAAAACAAAAACAAAATTTGGGAGGACACCCCCATTCAATCGCAATATATTATGCAAATTTGTACTTTTGATAAGAAAAGATATTTGCTCTTATGCCATAACTATTATAAGCAATGCAAATTCCAATTACTATCTCCTATATCATTACCACATTGTCCCAAATCCCCAATTTGAAAACATCTCAATCTTGTTCTCCGGATCTCAATTCATAGGCATTCTTAGGTGGTCATAGCATTCTTTCAATAATTAATGGTCAACTTCAGTTCATCAACTCCAAGTTCGTGAGTTGGATTTTTTTTTTCAAAAAATTTAGTGAGTTGGATTTTATTGGGAAGGTTCTTCATGCTTTTGATTGTTACAATTGGAAAATATAAAGCTTTTGCACTGAAAAAGAATCTGTGCTGAAGTAATTGATTACATTAGCAAACATGTTTATGGTTTGTCATTTGTACTTTTGATGTTTTTTGTAGCTTAAATGGGTGACTACATTATACATGGCATAAATTGAAGGCACAAGCAAGTGGATGAGTTATAAACAATCCAACTCATACTATGAGATTGTTTACAAGTTCAGTTGTTACCTAGTTGGTAACCATGTTGAATGGGTGCAGTGATCAGACTCATTGCACTGCTGGAGTGTAGACATCTTGAACTTTTTTTAGACAAAACTAGAACAAGTGCTCTCTCCCATGTTATAATAGATTTAAAAGAAGCATAGGGGTCTTGGGCTTGAGGTTAGCTGAATTATCTATGGGCTTGATGTTATAGGAGGAAGTGAAAAGTGTTAAAGAGAGTTAGGCAAAGTTGACAGCCATGCTTTCTAATGGATCCATAAGAGAAAGGTATAGGAGAGTGGTAGGTTCCAAATCTTATATTAGGATGCTGTAGGAAATAAGTAATTGCTATGTTATTAATAACTTTAGTAATTAATTTAATACAATGAAAAGGAAAGGAAAAAGCAAATAATTAACTACAAATTTCAATTTAGGGTCATAGACTGCTAATTGATTAATTCTAATATGTTATATTAGTGTAGAGGCTCACATAAGTCAAACTGCTAATTGGGAGGTGAAGTCAACTCAGGCAGGGTAGCTACCTAGCTAGCTAGGTCTCCTTCGGGACTCTCGTCTCTTGGTTGTTTCCTTCTCCTTCCTCTCTGGAGGAAGTGATAGATTCATGTCATATATGGTTATGTGATAGCATGCGTTCTCTTATACTTAATCGATCTCGACCTAGCAGCTTCTGTTTTGGCCAATAAGATCTCTCGTCATTGAGTTGAGTGCTTTGTTGGATAATTGCAAGGATACAGATCAACCCTCTTCATCCTATTCGTATAATGATCATTTATCAAAACCCTAACCCTTTCAAGCCACCTAACCCTAATTCCATGCAAAAGCACTTAATCCTATTTGGAATCCAATTATATCGATTAATCATAATTCACATTGATTATTATGAAACATGTAAATAATAATTCACATTAATTTCATCAAGTATAAAACAATTTAATTATCAACAATCAAACCTGATAGAATTTAACAAAAAAAATTTCAAAAAAAATTGTAGTAGGATATGATGTAGGAGAAGGGGGTAGGGGACTGTAGGAGGAGGGGGGTGTGGGTGGTTGGAGGGTGGAGGAAGATGGTTGGGAGGTGGAGGAGGACAGGGCGGGTTGTTGGAGGGGGGGAGGGTGGTTGGCCATACAATGATTGGGAGGTGGATGACGACGAGAGGGTGAATGAAGGGGCGTTGTGGGGGTGGATGGGGGATGTTCACGCTGTAGGAGGTGGACGGGAGGCTCGATCGGAGGATGGGGAGGTGGAGGACAAGGAGAGAGAGGAGGAGGGGGAGGTCGAAGAGGATGATAGGTCAGAGGGAGAGGGGGGGGGAGGTCGATGACGATGGCCGAAGGAGGAGGGTGTGGATGAGGAGGAGAGGTCCTGTACCTTGAGGAGAGCGGTGAGGAAGATCAGAGACTCAAGGACAAGGTCGTCATGTCCTCAATCGTCCGAGGAGGAGGAGGAGGCTTGAGGACAAGGAAGACGATCGCGAGGGGGAGGTCGGCATGTAGGGGGGAGGGGAACATTGAAGAAGAGGGTGGAGGGGCACGTTCATTGGACAAAGGTGCCCTTATATTCGAGCTTTGGCGACGATTCTTGAGCAAACTGTCGCCAAATGTCTTAAAAATTTTTCACCTCCCACGTGCAACAAAATATCCACATGATTTTCCATGATGGTATATTTAAAACCATCCTAAATTTCATTCGGCAATGATTCTATAACAATTGCCAAATGTTCCATACTTCACCCTTCTTGAATTTTGTAAGAGGGAGAATGAAGATGCTTCCATCGATGATTATATAAATAACCGTTGCTGATGTTCATATTTAAAGATGGTTGGCAAATCATTACAAAAATAGGTCACGAAACATATCTTTTTCTAATATTGAATATCTGATCTTTAAAAGTTGTCAATGCCATTTCCGAACTTCCCATTTTTACAATATAGTCTCCTCCTTCCCCAAACATCTACCGTCGTCATCTTTCGTTAACATTCGAAAGGAAAACGCTCTTATTATTACAAGGCAGAAGAAACACTCAAAATCAACAACATTCAGAATAAGTGACCATATTGAAATCTCGCAGAGAGCTCAGAGATTTTTATGTTTCCCTAACAATCTGGACCGGGAACAATGGAGTGAGCCAGGAAAGCCAACATCAAGATTTAATCTACCATTATCGTCGGAAGAGGGGAGGATGGTAATGGTCGAGGCAATCGGGTCTGTTGAAATGAATGTACTCGAATGAGGAAAATGTCGTATATATGTTTTGGATGTCCTTTTGTGATGTGACGGTAAATGTTTGATATATTTGGTGTGGCAGGTATTCTGCTTGTTACCTTGTTTGCAGCAGTAACATATTTCCAAGCAGCTTAGTTAGAAGGGAAAAAAAAAAAATCTACTTTTGCTTCCACTGTATTGCCGAGAGTGTAGATTTAAACATCAAGGAAGCTTCCAGACAGATGGTTATGGGGTTGGGAGGGTGAGTGGTCGGGATGCGATCGAATTGTGGTTGAGTACTTACGGTGGGTTTGGGTT
The DNA here is from genome assembly GCA_037157565.1 of Thalassia testudinum. NCBI lineage: Eukaryota > Viridiplantae > Streptophyta > Magnoliopsida > Alismatales > Hydrocharitaceae > Thalassia > Thalassia testudinum. Next base: position 24,032,088 of record JAZHRO010000013.1, read on the forward strand.
GGCGGGTTAAAGTGAGTTAACCACTGTATGCTTTTTCATTATTTAATCTGTCTCATATTTGCGAAATAAATTTAACCTATATAAACATTTAAATCTCAAAATTTACCTATTTCACTACTTCTTTTCTATTTCTTTACCTATTTTACAAGCATATTTCCTCGCCAAACACCGGTGGAAAAATCAAAGGAGCACGAGTACACATACAATTTCTTATCCAGTTGATGATGGGGTAATTCAAGTGGAATAGTAGGTAACTAACATAGCTGCATGCCTCCATAGATGAATTAGGAAGGGGTTCTTGGAGGCTTTGGACAGGGATGCATACGGGTTAACTCAATCGGAAGTAATGGAGAATATTGATTGAGGGGGTGGTATCTTTTTCTTTCTATCTTTCTTTTCCGGGCTGTTTCTTTTTTAAGGATAGATTGAGCTTTTCTTTTTCTTTTGTGAAAGTTAAACTTTCACCGTAGGAAAGAACCTAATACAATCATGATGCAACCTGATTAAGGGTAAAAAAGGAATAAACAAATTATATGCTCTCGCGAAGAAGGAAATGATGTTTTTTTGTAGAAACTGGGTGTGTCGCTTTCAAAAGGAGAAGGCAAAACTACAAACAAAAGAAAGATGAAGGAAAAAAGAAATAAAACAAATAACAAAGAAGGTGCCCAAAAGTAGGAAAGTTCTACTCATGATCATCTAGTACTTGGAATAAGAGTCGCAACTCTACACTTGTAGATGACAATTGTGTTGGATTTGAGAGTTTAATTATATCAATCAGGATACAATTGTTATATGGTGACGTGGAAATTTATGTTAAAATCAATGAGATTTGAGAGAAGTGTTTAGTCCCATGCTTGAAGTGAACAAACCTTTTGGTGGATGTAAAAGACTTCTGCCTCTCATGACTTATGTAGCAAAGAGTGAGAGGTAGGGCTGGAGACCACGCATACATGAGCACGCGCCCCGCCTCACCCCAGTTCGGTCTCGGGTTCGAGCTCGGGTGAGAATCAATTTGAAACATGGAACTTTGACCTTTTTTGCTACGGATTGTAATCTCACGATTTTGATTTGGATTTGTAAAGACCCATCCCACTTTTAGCCTTCTAAAACATCTGGAGTCTCAGTCAGACGTTTGTCCAGACGTCTGGACCCTTTCCCGGAAGTCTAAAAATGAAATTTTTGTATGTACTCTGCACTCTGCTGGCGGGCGACACGCAGAACTTCTTTTCTCGTTCTCCTTTCTCCTTCCTTCCCAAACCCTAAACCCACAGCACCTATAAAGCCACCCTCCCCTCCTCTCGTCTCCACCCCACACACCACCACCGCACCCCACCTTTACTGCCGCAAGAGCGAGGGTGAGCGAGAGAGAGCGAGAAAGTGGAGAAGTGCGGGAAGAGGAGGAGGAGGAGGTCGAGGTCGAGAGCTTCGGTGGAAGTTTGCGGAGCTCGCATGGCCACCGCGGATGTGTGCGGGAGGAGGAGAGAGTCCGGAGTGGCGTCCTTAACCACCTGCAGCAACTGGAGCTGCAGCGGAGCAAGGAGAAACGCGGCAGAGCGCAGCGAAGAGTGCTGGGAGCACGGTTTGGTATTATAAATTTTCCAGTATTAGACGTCTAGAGTGAAGTCTAGATGACTGGCGGAGCATCGGGATGTTTGGAGTCAAGACCAGACATTTGAAAGCTCCTTTATCGCAAATGTACGTTCTTTCCGTGGTTACGGTCATGCAGACCACACCGCAGAAGATATGCCAGTCTGATTTTAGGGTGGCTGCTTTGTCGTACGCAGGAACAGCCTTGGGAAGGAGCACGGAACGCCCTCCCACACACTTTCGGACGTCTGATCAGCTCACTAGACAACCGGAGGTACTTCCAGACGATCGGAGGAGTGGTCTGACATCTGGAACCGTCTTCAGACGATCGCAGGGGAGCCCTGGACATCTGAAGACACCGCAGGGACTTGAGGTGAGGTTCTATATCTTTTAAGACATCTGGATATGGTCCTAGATGTCTGATTTTGGTCAGTAGACACGTTTTTGACCCGTTTGGGGTTCGATCGGGATCCGTTTTACGCAAACGAAGTATCTGTAGTTTCCTTGTGAGTTTCTCTACGTAACAGAAACCTTTTTACATTGTTCTGAATCCTCCTTTGTGATGTATTCCCTGGTATAGGGTTTCGACCTACTACGTGTTTGGGGCTCACAGGGACACTTGAGTTTGTGATTCGAGCCCCCATTACTTCTGAATTGTGTGATAGAGTGGTTTACTTCTGTTAATCGTATTAAATAAGAATGTGTCTATGCAATTAGTCAACTAGAAACCTAGGATGTCGCATGAACCCTAGGACAGAGAAATGAGTAAACCAATTGTCCTGCATGATTGTATTTTTATACATGATTAAGTTAAACTGCTAGAATTGCCTGTAATAAAGTTGTGACCTGCCTGTTAGAATATGAGCTGCCTGAGATAAATGAACAATTACCTGTGAAATTATCAGTTTCATGTATTGAATTGTGGAAACACAAGCTCCCTGTATATAAACAAGAACTGAATTGTGAATATGGAATCTGAATCGGAATAATGTGGTGAACATAAGCATGAACCCTATGGGAAATTAGCAGTAGAGCTCCTGTGGTTAGATGGAAAATCTGCAATGTAGAAGGGAAGTGTGTTGGCCCATGAGTACGTGGTACCAAGGAGGGCGACTGTCCACTTTTTGTGTAGAGCAGAGCTAGCCGCCCTTGGGTTGAGACCTGGGGTTAGGGTTGGCCACTCTGCTTAGACTTCTATTGGCCCTCGTGTACACGGTACAGAGGCGAGCTACTAGTGTAGGGAGGGAACTAGCCACCCCACGGGATACGGGATTTAGCTAGCCACCCTACATCGACTTGTTAGGCCCTCTGGGCAAACCGGGGTAGTCAGATGAGGGTGCACGGACTGTGGAGGGGCGAGACCCATGTTTGGTTCTGAGGGGCTAAACCCTTGTTTCTGAGAGGGCTAGGCCTTATACTGTTCCATGCTGTACTTTGAGCGTACCCGCTAGCGGAAACGACTGACCGCGTGTTAGTGCGAGATGGCTACCCGTGCATTTATCATGTGTGCCGTAGTCACCGCTACATCTTGACAGTGACCTCGGGGTGGTTTACTGGGTATAGGACTACCACGGGGAACTCTCCCGACCAGGAGAGCACCACGTGCACCTTCTACTCTTCGGAAAATATTGCAATCAAGATTGTTCCCATGAGGAACATGCAAGATCAAGAAAATCTGAAAGTTTGAGGAAAAAGGGGTGAAAGAGAAATGCATATAAAATAAAATAACTAGAAAAGAGAATTAAACCTACTGTTTTTATTGCTTTAGATAGTATAGATACCACTCTACTCAGCGTTCGTTGACTCTATTTTTTTCATAATACTGTTCAGGTCCAAGAGTTGAGCAGCCCGAGCTTTCGGCTGCGAAGGGTGCTGGGTCCAGTCGAGCCCAGCCATAGTTTTTCTGCACTTCTTGTTATACCCCCTTACTATTGTAGTGAGTTTCAAACTTTTAGCTACTATTGTTGTTATTGTTACTTTCGTTTCAGTAGTCTCTGTTGTTGTGGTGGTATGTATTGGAACAACAATTTTATTTTTCCTTTACTGCTTTGCACGTTTTTTCTGCTTAGTTATATTGCATATGTGAATGTGGTTTGCTTTCCTGCTTTTTGGTTATTTCTTGTTGGACGATTTGGTCTTGTGATTAGTCGAAGCGAGTCGGTCTTGACTCCTATAGGGATCCGGGAACCGGGTCGTAACAGGATTGATCAATCAGATTGTAAAATTACTCGATCAATTATTTTGTTCGATCAATGTATTTACCTTGATAGATCAATTGGTTTGGTTGACTAATTAGTAAAGTTTGATCGACCAACTGTTTTGGTTGATCAAATGATTTTGGTCGATCAATGAACTAAATTGGTTGATCAATTGCCGTGATTCCATAAAACGAAAATTTCCTTAAACGTCTGGTCGTGGATTCTATATAAGGGCCACGAGAGTCCTCTCATTTGACATACAACAAGAGAAAAAACTCTCTCCACTCTATCCCCTTCTCTCTCGTTCTTGGTGTGTTCTCTCGACGCAAGATTGGTAGAAGAATCTTCAATCACTTTTGTTGATCTTGCACAAGGAGGTTGAGAGACCTATGAGAAGTTTTTGGTTAATCAAATCATTCAGTTGATAGATTAATCAAGAATTTGGTTAGAAACCAAATTGTCTCGGCTTCATTCTCCTAAGGTGGTTTTTGAGGACGTTCAAGATCAGAGTGCGTCGAATCTTGGAGGTGGATCGTCGTATCCTAGGAGGAGTTCGTCAGATCCCGACGCACCAGTATTGTGGGGGACGATACATTCTTTAAGGGAAGCTCTTAATGGACGCTTCGATCGGAGTAAAATCTAATCCCTTCTCATTTTATTTATTTATACCATTGCATGTTGTTTATTCTTTATTTTATTTTGGATCTTGCCAAATCATGTTTGACTTGATTGATTTAATATTTTTCTTTTATGCGAAAATGTTGAAAATGCATATGTTTTTATTCATTTATTTCCTATATGCGTTTGTTTCAACAGATTGCACCATTAAGAAAAAAACTTGACAATCGGAATGATCCACGCAAACAAGAAGTCGAAAGATATCGAGATCCGAAACAAGTCGAGCAATTTCTCGATCATGGAAGGTATGGTGTTGCACGTGGCCCCCAACAATAGCAGAAAGCATAAGTGACACGCTCTCACATCATTTAAGACACCGAGGAAAGGAACCTTCAGATCCGAAATCACTAGCTATCGCTAGATCGCCACCAAGGTTGAGCAACACCACCGATGCGACACCACCAGCTGTGCCATAACCATCGTACCACCACTGTGGAGCTAAGCCAAGAGCATGACGGATCACAACAACAAGATCCCTTTGGACAAAGGAGCCCAACAAGCAGCCATGAACAAGGATGGGGGGGGGGGGGGGGAGGAGTGGGGTTCGTGACCAACATGGGACCAAAAAAGAGTCTAGGGTTTAGGGGGGTTTAGGGAGAGTTGGGGAGAGCGACTAGGTGGGGTTCTCAAGCATGTCGATTGGGCAATTGAATTAGCTAGCTTGAACAGGTTATAGAAAATATTTCGTTTTTTTCTCTCCCATGAAGTATATTTTGTTGATGATCACATGTGATCTCTATTTCCTTTCCTTTTAAGCAATGATAAAAAATAAATCAATGAATGTTGCAACGTATTTTGTAATGCATGAAGTAAAAGTGATAGTTTTAATCGGTGCATTTTGATTTTTCAGTGGTGGAAATCACTTTCAATAAATGAAAAGTAACTTTTTAAGTGAAAAATCACGTTCTAGGTGAAAAATTATTTTCTAACGATGAAAAAGTAAAATACAACTGTGTATTTTCATTTTCAACTGGTGTATTTTAATTTTTAATATATGAATTTTAATTTTCAACTGTTGTCTTTTTATTTTCAAATGATGTATTCCAACCTGTTTAATTCTAATTTCCAACTAATATATAAAGATCACGTACTGCAAAATATATTATAACATACATTTCCATACTTATATTCTTAAGCAATCTTTATCCAATATCTTTATCTTTTCCAAAAACGTGACTTAAATCGTTTTACCTCTCTCTTGCAAGTTTACCACGAAACAAAATGGCATCGATTATCAGCAAAATATAAATAAATTCAGCCACTCACCCTTTCGTTCGTGTATGTCCATCGATGTTGATCTTGTTCACTGACGTAGCACCGGTAAGTAACCTGAATAGCACTAGTGTTAAATCACCCGTGCTATTTGTATTATGCGGTAACAATACTCCATAACAAGAACAGGATTTGTGTTGTAACATTTATATTATGTGTATGAGTACGTGTGATGGTATTAATATTATTAGATTATATAACACCAATGATACACTGTGGTTAAGTGCATGAATGGAAGAAGCTTCATCCTAACTATCATTTATGCGAAATCCATTTTAACTTATACGAATTGAATACGAATCTACAGTAGATAGCATGGACTGGATTAAAAATTTCAATCCGTTGAGATCAGCATCAATTAACCCAAGATCCGATTCAAGTACTTGATTATTTCCAGCCCTACATCCAAGTCTTCATAAAAAAATTACCACTGTGTCCGATAGGGTTTGGCATGGCTGCAAGCTTTTGATCATGGCAAAATTTTTTATTTATGAGATAGGTGTTAAGATCCTCGAAATTCTACTCTGGGAATCAAGGTCTCTCTAAGTACTCTTTTTTACGTCTATGGGTGGTTGCACGGATGGTCGATCGTGCTAATTGATGGTGCACCATATAAACTCGACGGTACGAGCAATTCGATTCCACGAATCCCGAAAACTGGACTAATTACGAAATGTATTGGTCAGTTGCAGCAAAGGATATTATTTGCTAACAAAAAAAGAGAGGAATTTTTATGCATATGTCGCTATAAATTTCAATGTGTATTGATGCTCCCACGTCTCTCATATTTACTACATACTCCATTTTTTCTTTTGGATTTTACATCAATAGACCTCCATTGGAATCATGTCTTAGATTAACCATACATGAACACGCTAGCTTACAATTGGGTTTAATTATGATCATATGAATTAATTAAGGATCGAGGTTTAATCAGAATTCTAGAAAGATAATAGTCCTGCAGAAGGAATCCTGCTATGGAAATATGATGGTTTTGCATGAAGTGTAAATCTTCATAGGTTTATGATTCGAGGAGATGAAGTAGAGAAATAACATAAGTTTGAATGACAGAATATGGCGTAGATGTTAAAGTATATTATTCTTAATATTTCACACTGAAATCAACGACTTTCAAGTTTGGAGTTCAATCACAAGATGTCAATTTTTTAAGCGTAGATTTGTAAAATATAGGCTCAAATATGCAATATTGAGAGTTGTAAAGAACATAAACCTACGAATTTCATGTGGAATGATGTTTCGTCGTGGATAAACGTCAGAAAGGACATTGAAAAGTGGATGCGTGACTCAATGTTGTTGCACCCGAGACGGAATTGTGACAATATCACGTGGGGGCAGGAACAAAACCTTCTAGCTTGCGTTTGGCGGCGGAATAAAAATTAGTTTAATATTAAAGTATGTGTACAAGTAGGTTGACGTAAAATTATATCTATGTTTTAGTGAATATGATACAGTAAAATAGATATATTTTAATATGTATTAATATTAATATAATACAATAAAATAGTATACGAAGATATGGATCGAAGGGGTATATACTTGTCTTCTTCCTTATTCTGCTAGGATATGGAGGTTATTCATAGCTCGATTGGACCATCACGAATTTCTGCACTACAGTGCAATAAGGGCGTGTAATTGGCTCAAAATAGTGCGAGAAAGAGAAAGAGCGAGTGTTTATTTGCGAAAAGAACAAAAGAGTAAGTATCTTTCAAAGATTTATTATTATTATTATTTTGGTTAAGGGTAGCAAGGCACGTTATAGATCAACCTCAGAGACAGAAGTGAAATTGTGGGTAGGGCCAGACTCCCCCGAACATTGGGATGCATGATATAGAACGATAAAAGATTGTGGGCTTTAGACACCGTATCTAGGCAAAAGAACACGATGCAAAAATAAATTAATGCTCACGCAAGATAATTTCTACAAGGAACCACTAACATGTCAAATACGGCATTAAGATTGATTATCATTAACGTGTCAAAAATATATCATGTGATGCATTTTGTAATACACGAACATGGCAAATCGATATAAAATAATTTTGCATTGGAGGAAAATAGGTCTGGTTGATTTTATATTTGTACAAAGTGATTTTACAATGGTGTAAATGATTTTAAGTGATTTTATATTGATACAGAGTGATTCTACATTGATGTAAATCATTATAGAATGATTTTACATAGATATAAAATAATTCTATATCAATATAAAATAATTTTAAAATAATTTTAAAATAACATGACACGTGAATACATTACAAAATATATCACCTTTTATATTTCCATACTTACATCCTTTGAAAAAATCACATCTATGTCAATAAGTGACAACCTGTTTCGTACATAATTGAGCAGGCGTTACCCCCTTCGGTGGGGTTGGGAGGTAGAATTACGAGAAATATTCCCTTTTCGATCAATATATATATATATATATATATATATATGTACCACCAATATTACATCACATCACAATCATTCACACTTATCATAAGTTAATCGTATATTTTTCTCCGCTTATCTTTACTGTAATTTATCTCAATTTAATTCTTCTTCCATCGCCAAACATGACCATATGATGCTATAACATGAGGGCATGGATAGCTTAATTAATTTTCTGCTTCCTGCTTATGTTTTATATTGAAGTGGACATATATTATTGGATAGTGAAATAATGATCTAATTTCCCCAAATTAATGGTGCTCAATCTCTATGTTGATACAGAGGATTCCTCATTTTAATAAATATTTTATGGTGTTAAATGTAAATCCTGTAGCCACCTACCTGTCATCATCGATAGTATCAAAGTTTCAACAATTCTATGCTGGAAAAAATTGACCCTCCTGACAAGGGGATAAGAGCTCTCCCATTCAATTGAAACTTAAAAGAAAATTGTTTAATGTATTTTTCCAATTTAAATCCCCAAAGTTTGCTATATAATTGTACTCAATAAAAAGTGGCGCTAGCCAAAAGTTATACCCCATTTGCTAATACATAGTGGCATATTTTAGATGCATACCTACACCCACTTATTAATTGGGCTTAAATCTTTACACCCAGGTAGGCTACGTTAATTCATACTTTAGGCTTAGGTTGATATGGTGGTTGGCTTAACATTTACGTTTTCTATTTAACCTTTTGCCTTTTAGATCAGAAATCAAATTCGTGTAAGCTTAGCCCATAGGTGGGGCCCTCACTTGTCGAAGCCTACCAATAGGTTGTACTTAAATTTATAAAATTACCCATCTGGCTAACTTGGCTTGACCCTCATTTTGGCTGGATCTTTTTGTGGATACATTTGGATTTTAGTTTTTAATACCTAACCTTGCCTACCTCTATCTTAACTTATATTAAGTGGTTTCACAAAAAATTTACATGTATTATGTAGTATAGGTATATGTTTAAACTAAGTCATTATTATGTGTTAGGTGGATATAACTTCTTTCAACCTAAAAGTTTAAATAAATCCTTGGGCAAAACTTTGTCATATTGATCTTTTTTTTTTTTTCTTGAAAGGCAATACTCCATTGGCGGGGAAGAAGTCGACACATCATGATGCAATCCTAAAAGGGTGAGGGAGAAGAGAAACAACGAATCCTCCCCTCAAGAGGGGAAGAGACACCCCAAAATAGGGGAACTTAGCACCCTAAAATGAGGGTCAAACAGAAAGATGGGATCTACATAGTTTTGATATGTCGTGCAAGTGAGCAGTGCGGAATAGAGCGGAAAGGATTGGTGGAGCGGTGCGGAGCTTTCTCTACTCTCCACCTGCTCCCCCCCTTCCTCTCTCTTTTCCCTTCTCTCCCACTTCCCCGGTGACTTCTCCCCTTTTTATTTTGGTGGGTGCCTTCTCCTTCTCCCCTCCTTGGAGGGGGGTCGAGAGGCCATCCCCTATGGCAGAGCCCTAGGCGCCGCGGTGGGGAGTTCGGGTTCTTTTCCACCTCCTTTTTCGCCCTTTGTGGTTTTTCTTTTTTTCCCTTATGTTGGCTGTTCCTGTCTTCTGATCTTCTTCCTAGCTTAGCCTCCCTTGCTGTTGAGCGAGTTCTCTAAGCTTTGGGTTCTGCTGTGGCCCCTCCAGGAAGACTGATTTGGTTTTGCTTGCCTTTCTGGTTTTTGTTTTGATTTTGGATTGTGTTTTCTCTGTTCTTGTTTTTGTTTATCCGATCTTCCTACTGTGGCCTTTCAGTTTGTTTTTCCTGCCTTTTGGTTTGCTCGATTTGTTTTTTCTCCTTTGTCTCTGTGCCTCTTTGGCTCCAGGCAATGATGTCTACACCCTCCGGTTTGGACTCCTCGTCCCTGGAGATTGGGTCGAAGGTCCCTTCACCCACGAAGTCTTCGTTTGCTTCTGTTGTTGTGGGGTTTGAGGACTCCCCATCCCCTCCATACCTGGAGCTCTCGTTGCCAGTTCGTAAACTGGAGTTGGTCAATGGTGTTCTTTGCACTTCCTTTCCTTCTTTTGAGGCTTCTGAGCTTTATCGTGGCCCATCATCGTCGGTGGTGGCACGATCTTGGGGTCCAAAACCCCCTATTCATTTTCTGAAAGAGTTCTTGGCCGCGAAGGTCAAACTATCTTCACCCTATTCTATTTTAGCTTTAGATGCTCAACATTGGTTAACCTCGTGTGAGGCTTATGTCGACTTCTGTAAGATTTACTCTCCCGAATCAGTGAGTTTTGGGAAAGTTCGCATGCAGTTTATCCGTTGGTCCCCCTCCTTTTGTACAGACTCGTCTATTTCCCGTGCCGCTATTTGGGTGGGTTTCCCAGGTCTAAACCTGCACTTTTTGCAACCTAATGCCTTACTTTCAATTGCCTATCAGATGGATAATCCCATCTATATGGATCCTCGAATGGTGCAAGGTTTTAGGCCCGGGTACCCTCGAGTCTGTGTTGATGTTGATCTGCTGGGTTCTCTGTTGGATTTTGTTTATATTCGGAATGGCGATATGTTTGTTAAACGGAGAGTTGTTTTTGAGAAACTTCCTTTATGTTGTTCCAAAGTGCCTTAAATTTGGACATTCTGCTACTACTTGTTCTGCTGTTGCCTCTTCTGCAAGTCAAGGGGCAAACGACTTCCCATGCGTCTCTCCCACTTCTGGCCCACATGCCTTTGATGCTGACCCACGGGTTGAATCCCCAACAGTCCTACCTAGCGAGTCGGGAGATGATCATACTCAGGTCTTCTCAACCTGTTCTCCTCCTCCCCATCAGGATGTGGGTAGGGATAATACATGTAACTCGGATAGTAATGTTCCCACTTCTTCTTCTTTGGGGGCTTCAGGTGCTCCCGTGTGGAGGAGAAGGAAACATTGGATTTGGGTCCACCGGCGATGCTCTAAACCGAAGCGATGTAAGGGTGGGAAGGAGATGGACTGTTCAGGTGATCCTGATTCAGTTTCATCCCCTTCCCCTTAGGTATATTCTAATACCTCTTCTTTGGTTGATGAACCTACTATGAATGATGTTTCTACGGAGTTGGTTTCATTAATCTTGAGAATTAGATTCCTAAGTCAAGTTTTCAAAATTGATTTCTTGCGAATTGATGGAAATACCAACTGAACTAGTCACATTTAATCATGTTTGATTGATAAAAATTTCTATTTAATCATCTAAAGGTCATAACTCTGCATTGTTTTGATTTGAAGAAAGAATGGGAAATCAAGGTTAATTCTATAACTTTAACGGCACATCACAAACATATATTAATAACGGGGTCACTCAATAGTTAAATGAAGGTTAAATGGGTTCAAAATTCTAAAAAGTGAGTTAACAATGACAGAAATGGGATTTCACGTATTATGAGAATCAAAATAGCACATAAAATCTTAATTCTCAACCTGTATAAATTAAAGAGCTTCTGGTTAAGATAAAATTAATCTAAATCTCTTAAAATTTATAGAAAAATATTCTAATTGTTTTGGTACCCTTGATTTGACAATCTGAATCTATTTTGATTTAAAATAGAGCTTCAGATAGGATTTACCCTTAACTTAAGCTTCTGTGCAAATTGCCCAATGAAACGTAGTCAAAGTTAAAATCTAAGTTCACCACTAGATTCTTTGGATCTAAATTAACTTAAGGTCAAAATTTGGGCACAATCAGAGTCTATTTTGACCAAGTTTGCATTTCAATCCCTAAAATTTCTGTTTCTCGCATTTAAGTCCTTAAGTTTCAATTTTATTACATATAAGTTCCTAACTTTTTATTATTCTTCTCAGAATGGTCCCTGATGACATGAGAGTTTGAAAAGGATCTTCGGAACTTCCCTGCCGACATTTAATCAGAGATTTGGTTTTAGAAATCTAATCATAAAATTCTAAAACTTGGCAGAATTGATCCTCAGATCAATCCGCATCGATCAGGGTCCATTTCAAGGCCAATCATGTGTGGAATTTGCACCAGCGAGCTAGAGAAATTTGAGCTCTTGTGGCGGTGAAGGCACTTGCCCAACATGCCCAGCTTATCTTGATTGAAGCTCGGATCTGGTCTTATTTAAAGACTTGCTCTTCGAGCTATTTTCCGATGTGCAATTCTAGTCGATTTCCCTCCTAAATTCCTCTCCCTCGCCAGCTCAGAAGACCCACCTCTGAAGCTTCCCAAGCTACTCTCATCGCCCTTCACCAAATACAATAGTCTTGGGGTTTCTCTTCCCTGTTCATCCCAAGAGCTGCTCGCGAAGCTTCACACTTTGACATGCCTTCCTCCGTTGTGGATTCCTCACTGTCTTCCTCTGCTCCGACGTATCTTTGGCAGCATCCAGTTCGCTTCCTTTCTCCACATTAGTAGAGGGCTTTCACTTCCCTTTTACTTAATTTCAAATTTGGAGCTTCTCAACTCTTAACTCCCTCTCCTCTATCTTCTCCGACACCGGCCATTTTGCCTCCGACCACCTTCATCGCCGGCACACAACCGCATATTACACACCCCATAACCACCACCACTAGCATTGCCTCACCATCGCGGAGCTTCCCAGCTCCTTAATTTCACCATTCATTGACACCATCACCTTCATCACCACCGACCGAAGCTCATTAGTGCTTCTCTGCCATGCACCTTCGACCACTATCACCCCCAATCACCTTAGGGATTTTGTCCGACAAGTAGCATTGGACCTTTGTGTGTGCTTAATTCCGACTCTAGGGTCGTATTCTTATCGTAGGTGTTTTGCTGTTGCCGGTCGTCATCTCCATCTCTGGCCACCGTCATCCGGCCACCTCCGATCTCACCCCCGCTCCTAATCGATGCGGAACAGTTTCAAGATCAGTTCCGGATCCTTAATTGGGCGAAGCCACAACAGGTGCAGCTCCAATTGCCACCAAGTTCCTCGGCTAAAGGCATACAAAGTTGTAGGGACTATAGTCCCACATCGAATATTGCCAAAGCACGTGTAGTTCATAAAAGCAAAACATCCCCATCGCTCTTCGCCTCAGACATGGGGGTGAGGTCCCCTCATCTCACGTGTCTCTCACTCCTCACCTGCTACATAACGCCAGCAAGTTGGTCCTTGGTCCACTTACCCAGATTTGGTTACCTGTTACTGTATACCCATATACCTGGATCTGAGAGGGAGAAGGGGGGGTTTTGCATTACTGTTGCCTAGAGAATTGTGCCTCCTCTCCTGCGCTTAACACATAGCCTTTTGTTGAAGCTACGAGTTACTACGCTAACGTATTTGGTTTTGAAAAACATGTCGTCGTAGTTTGAAAGCGAAGAACTCGTGCTCAACAAATAAAATTTGTACCGGAATAGAAATCCCAGGTCGAACTCAGGGAGGGTACGTTGATCTATATTCATAATTATATTTTTTTAGAGTTTTTGTTGAAAAGTGAAGCGACGTAATTACAATGAAGCAATATTAACAATCAGAATAAATGAGAGAGAGAGAGAGAAAACATGCACTCAATATTTCAAAATGTTTGCACAATAAAACTAGAGAAGAGTTACACTAGAAAGCATGAAATTAACTACACTAGAAAGCAGGAAAATTCTACTCTAGAAAGCTGAAAAGAAGAATGGGAGAGAGAAGTTATCCTTCTCAACAATCACTTGGAGGACGAGCCGGATGAGATGCCGCTTGGAAGAAGGAGGACGGAGCGAGAAGGAGGTCGAGGCAGGAGGAATGAAAACGGGGTAGCACGTCGTCTTCGTTGCGGGATCCATTTCCGAAATGAGGGTGAAAATTTGACTTTATCTCTTGAGGGGCATCCCGGGTGTGGGACAAGCTTCTCTTGAGCTTTAGAGAGGGAGAGAAGAGAAGGAAGGGATAAAAATTTCATATTGAGGGGGTCTTCTTTTATAGTTGTAAAGACTGAGGGAAATTTAGTCTTTTTAATTTGAAAAACATTAATTCAGGACCTTTAGTGACTGATAAATCTGTCGCTAAAGGTCCGAACGTGGCCTTCATGGGCGACGCTCGCGCACCTACTCGCCTCCTGCGCGTGAAACGTGTGCTCCACGTTCCTCAGATCTTACGATCTGATGGCTTCTCATTGCGCGCTCGCTGCATCTGATCCCGCGTTACGTGCAGGCGTCTGATGTAGCGTGAGCGCTATCGAGCGCGCATGACTGCTCGATCGTGATCGAGCAGTCAATCGCACCCGCTCACCGCGCCTTAGTAGCAGCTCCTTGCGAATCGAACGCGCACCTCCTGATCTCGCGAGCGCTCTCACTCACTGCGCTACACAAGCGTTTGTGTCACGGTAATGTTTTGTGTGCGTGCATCCACAGTTGTTGGATGCGCATCCAATGGTGGAGAAGCGGCGCTCAAAATGAAGAAGAGATGGAGCGACGGGTGTAGTGGCCAGTTGGGCAACTGAGATGGCGCCACGTGGCGCCATCTTGGCCGTCGATCTTTTGGATGATGTAGATGGTGCCACGATTGTCAGATTGAGTCGATTTTCACGCCGTTAGACTGCGATCGTCGATCCAAATCCATTCGTGCGGTCAAATTTGTCGTCTGAAGTGCGGATTCACATCATCTTAGACCTTGATCTTCTAGGGTTCCTCGATCTCTATCTGATGCTACAGATGTATGATTAGGGCGATCTTGGAGTCGTTGAACTCCAATCATTGCCCTGATCAAATTTGTATGGTTGGATCTTCGATTTGAGGTCCTGATAAAAATTTTTCCTGTCCCTCATAAAAGGAGACAATTAACCTCCATTTTATTCAAACTAATCTAAATGCAAGATGATGCATGCTATGCAATATTTATAATATGTAATTCAATTCTATACTTAAAAACATGTATAAATAGACATTTTATGTAATATAAACATGTTTACATCACACTGCCATGCCTATCTTCTGCTAGCCCCTAGCAAAAACTATTTGCTATTTATAAAAGAATTAGGTTGGATTATTTGGGCATAAGTTTTTTTTAATCATTAAGGAAATGTTTACTTAGGATCTGAATTTTCAAAGAAACAATAGTGTCCGGGTATCTGCCAAAATGTAGACCGCCTCAAGCCCTCGCCTTATTCAAAGAAAAATTTCTTTTTCTCTTTTTCTTCCTTTCTAATTTTTTCGGATTTTCGAGTTTTAGGGTTTAAGAGTGGCTTTCTACAGCCATTCAACTCACCCAAGATTTGATGAGAACCCTAAGTTCTAAGCATCTTATTGTGAATGTGATAGACTCGTTGATCGGCAGTTAAAACGGACTTCGGATTTCTACGCCTCTAGGTGACCTTAAAAAGAGAATTCTGCCTAGAGGTGTATCTTTACAACCGATAGCTTTCTTCCTACTTTTATTTTTATGGGATCAACACAAGGGTGAATCCAGTGTATATCTCCCCGGTTTATTCTACTTCTCCGCTTCTTCCTAAGTGTTTTGGATATTTTCAGTGTATTTATTGAGTTGGGTTCTGGACAACCGGTCGATGAGCTGTTACCACCGACAACTTGCCAGCCATACTCGTGCAGCAAAGTGTGGCTTATTTCTTTTGTTTTCTTTTTTTTTTTCTTATCTCCTTTTCTTTTTCTTTTCTTTTTGACTTTCTTTTTCTCTTTTTTTTTAAGTAGGTGGCTTCCCCAGTCTAAGATTTACCTAGAGGCAGCAAAATGAGAATGGTCCAGTGACTGAGCTTTGGACAACATACATATGGGCTGTTACTCATGATAACTTGCCAGCCATATCACCGTAGAAGGTTAATTAGCTATCCAATTTCCGTTAGAACTGTCGATTAATGAGTCAGTGACAAGATAGTGTGTAGATGCTTTAGGCTTAAAGTTCCCCTCAAATCAAAGGGTGGGTTGATAAGTCATGTACTTATCACTCAAACTTATTTACTCAAATTAAAATAGAATTCAGGTTGGCGAGGACTCGAAAAACAACTCCACATTTTAATGGATACACAAGCTGATTAAGTCTGAAGACCAGAAGAGTCTTTGTGTTCAGATTCTAATGTAATATTTCCTAAGATTAAAAATTTTCTTAAACCCAAGTTCTCTTTCTTAATTACATTTTTTTTAATGTATATAAATAAAAGAAAATAAAATAAATCTACGGAGCTGACGAATAAATTCAGAGATGGATATCCACCCCCTATGCTTATCTAATGCAATGTCCTCATTGTATTAAAAAGACAAAACAGAGTGGAATGGAGTAGAAAGCACCTGAATTGTATGAATGTCGGGTCCACTTCGAGATAAACAAAAAATTATATATGTGCTGAATTTAGTGCCTTCAGCCAGACACACTATATAAAGAAGAGAAATAAAGAATTCATAGGTGCAGATCAGAATCAAAATAAAAAGAAGAAACCTCTGACCTGCCAGCAGATGTCCACAGATGTGGACCAGATTGTGGTGCAGACTCATACCCCATAATCGAGAATATCTAAGGTTCTGGATAAAAAATACCCAAAACCTAAAATCAGTATGCAAGCAGGGTCGAGCCTGCGATTTGTGAGGATGCAACCCAAGACCAAAAAGTCAGGTTACCGAGAATTTGATATCGAAAGGATAATCAATGAATGTATGCTTGGGTTAAACATCCTCAGAATAAATGTCATAAGGGTTTTGGTTTGATGGTTTCAGATGAATTAGAACCCTTAAACTCGATCTTCTATTTCCTCCGGAATTTGCTTCCCAAATCAAAATTTCCCAGCTCTTATCCTCCTCATTCAGAATGTCAAATTCCAGAACCTCCTGCAAATTAATCACCCCATCTGAAATTTCTAAGTCTAAAAGATGTAGATGAATTAGAATTGACTTGGGTCTAGTTATATCAAAAACAGAATCATCAATGAGTTCAATGGAGTGTAACTGACAATCAGGGCATTGGATTGAATCATCCAGAAAATGCGATTCTGGATCCATAATGTGAGCCCCAATATGATCAGTTTCCTCAGTTATTAGGCTATCAAATGATCTATCAGATTCCTCAGGCCTAATTGTCTCATAGAAATCGTGTTCTGTAAACTTGCGTGAGACTTCACAACTTGAATCTTTACCATCGGAATCAAAGAAATCCAAATCCGTATTAACGTATGTCCCAAAATCATTTGTCATTTTCTGGTCCATGGAGACATACGTTTCCTCATACCCTGGCTCAGGGATTTCAGGTGAAGAAATCAGATCATCCTTAATTGGTTGCTCTAATTTAATCTGGTTAGCCTCGTAACATGCATCCCCTCCGACAGGTGCCTGAGCGGGTTCTGACCTTGGCTCTCCTGAAGGGGGCTCATCCTAGGAATCATCCCACTATTGAATAAAAGCAACCACAAATCTCATTCTCAATTTTGCTAACTTCCCAAGTAGAAACTCACCCGGGTTCTTATCCTTTATATCCTGAAGCCAATCCAATAAATACTTATTTAAATCATCAATCATCTCAATCAGGGACTCCAATTTTTCATTGCAAGGTATTGGCTGAATTTCTAAAGATTGTATAACATTCGTCAAGTTAGCCAGAACCTTATCTTGAACCTAGTTAACCTGAACCAAATGAGTTGGTTCAGGGTTGGGTGGGTTTGGGATCAATGCAGAGGAATTAACGAATTGAGATTCGTTATACCCTTCCTGATAATAGGTCATTTTGGATTGTTCAAAAGGTGGTGATGATGTAAAGGTAGTGTAATCAGAGGATGGGTAAGGATCAGTGTATCCTTCTTGATTGTAGATCGTATTAGGTTGTCCATGAAAGGTTGATGATCTATAATTGATGTGGCTCTGAGAAGGATAGAAATCACAATCATAGTGTTCAGGGTTAGACCCTAAACATGGAGGTCCGGAATTGTATCCCCAATCCGAGTTATCCAAACTAACTGATGGTTGATTACAGTACAAGTCGGGATAATCGTCATGTTGAGGATAACTCATAACAGGAGGGAAAGAGTGGGAATGCGTATAAAATGTGGAAGGATTCATGATAGACGAGAGGAAGAAAGGCGCCCTGCAATACAAGCAAGCAAACCTGTCCTTAAGTGGGCTAGCCTAAAGACCTATAGACTCCCAAAATCCATCTTGAGATAAAGGAACGATTTGATCTACTTCTGTCTGTTCAATCCAACCAGTTAGGAGTGACTGGCAAGAAGGTTCCTCCTTCAGCTTGCGCCTCCAGTTCCTAGTGTACCCCTCAGCCGCGATCGTTTGATTGTACTCCCCTAGCTAGACATAAGATTGAATAGTAGAAACAGATTAATCGAAAATAATCTCGTTCTGGGCTCTGAAGAGCGAGTCGAATCCTTAAGGCCAACGTCTACTCTATTTTATTTAGGGCTAGGTTTGAATGTGCTTTGGAATGTGATGGGCCCTTTATCTAGGTTGTGCCCTTCATGATTGATTGATGTGTGTGTGCGTGCACAACCAGTGGTTTTCAAGCAAGATTATTTTTGATGCGATGAATTTTAGGGTTCAAATCTTGCTTAGTAGCTTTTAGGATTCAACTTTAAGTATTTTCAAACAAGTTTTGTTGGCACACCAGGTTTCAAAAGCACATGTGAAGATATTTTCCTTTAAAACTTAAAAGAATGTGGAGTGCCTGGTAAATCTCTAAGAGTTGAACTTATGCGGTAGCTACTTGATGAGTTGATTTTAATTCAAGTGGTATGGCCAAATCAACTCAAACAATTGGCCAGTTGCACCACTTAATTAGGCACACAAGTGATTACCTAATCTGATTTCTACTCAATTATGTGTTTGGATGTGTGTTCTGGTTTCAAAGATCGGTTTACCGGTTGAGTTTGAAAATTAGATGAGGTTGTGTAGCTCTATGAGATTTTTTTTTAATTTTTTTTCTTTCTAAATGCGGAGGTTGAGGCAGGTGTGGGTGTCAAAGAAAAAAACAAAACTAATCTTAGAGTTTATAGGAACACATAGGTTGATTGATGTTTGTGTTATTACGTGGTGAAATGAAAACTAATGGGTGGGAGGTGGGGGAAGACTTACAGAACCTTCAATAGCATTTTGCTCCAATCTACCACTTTTGCTCGTCTCAAAAGAGTACCTGCAATCACAATAAGAAAGGAGAGAAGTGAGGTAAATGATTCGTAAGTTGGAGAAAGCGAAAAAAAAATCAAAGAGCGTCGCCTCCCCGGTAATGGCGCCAAAATGTTGAAGCTACGAGTTACTACGGTAACGTTTTTGGTTTTGAAAAACCTGTTGTCGTAGTTTGAAAGCGAAGAACTCTTGTTCAACAAATAAAATTTGTACCGGAATAGAAATCCCGGGTCGAACTCAAGGTGGCTACGTCGATCTATATTCGTAATTATACTTTTTTAGAGTTTTTATTGAAAAGCAAAGCGACATAATTACAATGAAGAATATTAACAATTAGAATAAACGAGAGAGAGAGAAAACATGCACTCAATATTTCAAAATGTTTATACAATAAAATCAGAGAAGAATTACACTAGAAAGCGGGAAATCAACTACACTAGAAAGCAGGAAAATTTTACTCTAGAAAGCTAAAAAGAAGAATGGGGGAGAGAAGTTATCCCCCCTAACGATCACTTGGAGGACGAGCCAGACGAGACGCCGCCTGGAAGAAGGAGGACGAAGCGGGAAGAAGGAGGTCGAGGCAGGAGAAATGAGAATGGGGCAGCATGTCGTCGTCATTGCGGGATCCGCTTCCGAAATAAGGTTGAAAATTTGACTTTATCTCTTGAAGAGCATCCTAGGTGTAGGACAAGCTTCTCTTGAGCTTTGGAGAGGGAGAGAAGAGAAGGAAGGGATGTAAATTTCGTATGGAGGGGGTCTCCTTTTATAGTTGCAAGGAGTGAGGGGAATTTGATCTTTTTAATTTGAAAAAATTAATTCAGGACCTTTAGTGACGGACGAATCTGTCGCTAAAGGTCCGAACGTGGCCTTCGTGGGCGGCACTCTCGCGCCCACTCGCCTCCCACGCATGAAACGCGTTCTCCACGTTCTTCAGATCACGATCGGACGGCTTAACTCGCTCCTCGCCACGCCTTCTCATCGTGCGCTCGCTGCGTCTGATCCTGCGTTTCGCGTGGGCGTCTGATGCAGCATGAGTGCTATCAAGCTCGCATGACCGCTCGATCGTGATCGAGCGGTCAATTTCTCCTGCTCATCACGCCTCAGCAGCCGCTCCTTGCGAATCGAACGCGTGCCTCCTGATCTCGCGAGCGCTCTCACCCATTGCGCCACACAAGCGTTTGTGTCGCGGTAATGTTTTGTGCACGCACATCCACAGTCGTTGGATGCGCATCCAACGTCGGGGAAGCGGTGCTCAAAATGAAGAAGAGATGGAGCGGCGGGTGCAGCGCCTGGTTGGCCGGCTGAGATGGCACCATGTGGCACCATCTTGGCCGTCCATCTTCTGGATGATGTAGATGGTGCCACGGTTGTCGGATTGAGTCGATTTTCATGTTGTTAGACTGCGATTGTCGATCCGAATCCATCCGTGTGGTCGGATTTGTCGTTCGAAGTGCGGATTCACACTATCTTGGCCCTTGATCTTCTAGGGTTCCTTGGTCTCTATCTGATGCTACAGATGTCTGATTAGGGCGATCTTGGAGTCGTTGAACTCCAATCGTCGCCTTGGTCAAATCTGTACAGTTAGATCTTCGATCCAAGGTCCTGATAAAAATTTACCCTATCCCTGAACATAAAAGGAGACAATTAACCTCCATTTTATTCAAATTATTCTAAATGTAAGATGATGCATGCTATGCATTATTTATAGTATGTAATTCAATTCTATGCTTAAGAACATGCATAAATAGACATTTTATGTAATATAAACATGTTTACATCACCTTCTGAGGCTTTGTGAGGCCCCTTGTGCCTTGTGTTTGCGAGACCCTTGTGTCTCTGCTGTTGCTTTGCCTTATCTTTTGCTGAGGGTTGAGCTTAAGGCGTTGAGCCTTTAACCGGACGTTTGATTGGCTGGTTCTGATATTACTGTGGATATTGGATTGCATTTACTATTGAGATATTTGAGTTAGTGAGAGCTTAGACATTAGGGTTAAATTGGTGGTTTAAACCACCATTTTAAGCCCATCTTTTTTGCACTTTTATTCGTGATTTTATTGAGATATTCTTTTGATTTACATTGAGCATTATTCTGATTATATTTGCATATCTTTCTTGATAGTGTGATTAGTGGATTGAATTGCCAATTTGCTCCCTGCAAACGACCTGAAACTCACATTGATTTTGAGTTTATGAATTTAAGTGTTGTCACGATTTTTATCCTATACTACGATGCTAGACTTTAAATCAACAATTTTCACAGCAACATGAACTTTCAAGTTAATGGGTTAATGATTGATCTTTCATTTCTTTCTCCCTTCCTGCTGCTGGGGGGTTAAGCGATGCTTTCCTTCCAACACACTCCGCTCAAAAGTTACCGATTTATGATTTATCTTAAATTATAAATTGTGTTTGACTAAGGATATTAAGGTGATAAATACAGTTTGCTCGGATAATGGCAGAAGTGTTATCTGTTCAAAACATGAATCTTGTTTTCACGTTCTTGTGGTTGATAACAGGGTGTACACCCACGAGGCTCCCACTAAGCTTGACATTCTTTCTTGGGGCATTTACTTTCCTTTGCCCTTTAACCCTCCCAACCCTGACCCCCCTTCGATTGTGGAGATCTACAATGAAGATGTTATAACTAATTTGGGCTGTGATTGGAACTGTGAAGGATGTAGGTTTGATAACAACTATTTGCATATGTTGGTTGGGCGAATTACTCGTACTCGTTCCACGACGGATTTGTCATATGAGGCATACTCTTCTATTAAGGCTAGAGGAGAACGTGGGGGTCAATATGAAATAGCCATGAGTAGAGTCACCAGAAGTCTATCTAAGTCTTGCTTTGTTTCCATTTCTTTATGAAGTACTTTTTCTAGAATTGTCAAGGTATCCTTAATGATCCTACTATTATTCAGTTAAGGACTTTGGTTAGAGATATGTTATACCCCTTCGTCTGCCTACGTTTTATTTCTATGTAAGGGTAATTTTGTACTCTTCTTTTCTTTCTTGGAGTTATATTGTATTGTCCCACCTCTCTTTTAATAATAAGAGAGGTAGGGTTTCAGAATAAACTGATTTTCTCATTTTTCCCGACTTGGTATTAGAGCAGTGGACCTAGACTGAAGCTCGTGATATCGCACCCAAAGAAGGCTCCTATCCCTTCCATTGATCTCCCATCTCTCCCACCGACTGGTCCCCTCTTTGTTGGTGCCCTAGGTGCCACCAGTGTCGCCGCTGGTGGTGCTCTCGCATCAACGTCGCCCTTGCAGTTGCCTCATCTCCTCACCAATCTGATCATGTCCTTATTGGTAATGCCATCATTCATCATAACTAACTTAAATTAGTCAGATCCAAGTGTTACATGGTCTTAAATGATCGTCTAAGGATCGTAATTTTGTACTAAACTGATTTAAGAGGAATATAGGAAAACAAGATTAATTTTGTTGTTTTACTATCTCATCACAAATGCAGATTAACCAAAGGATTGATCTAAGGCTAATCCAGGGTCAAATGAACATAAATATCTAGGAAGTGGGCTCAGGATAATTTAGTGAGGGTATTCACACATTTCAAGAATGAAAACAGTACTAAAAACCCTAATTATCAGTATTACTTAAATTGAAAGTGTTCTAATCAAGAAAAATTTAATCTAAACCTCTTAAAAATTATTGAAAAATATTCCAACAGATTTGGTGCCTTCACTTTGACCATCGGAACTCATTTTGACAAAAAATAAAGATTCAGACGGGAATTTACCTATAATTGGGCCTCTGTTCAATTTACCCAGTCAAACATGGCCAAAACCCAAATCCAAGATCACCATTAGATTTCTTAGGTCAAAATTTGGTTAACACCAAAATTTGGGTCCAATCAGAGTGCATCTTAACCTAGTTTGCATTTCTACCCTTAAAATCTCTATTTTTCACAGTTAGATCCCTAGGTTTTATGTTTCCTTGCATAAATGCCCTTATCTTTCTAGTATTATTTACAAAGAGCCCCCTGCCACCTTCAATCTTAGGGTTTCCTAAACAACTCAACACCCACCAACTTTACTTGGGAAAATCAGCATGGAATTAACACCAAATCCTACCAAAATTGGTTGGATTGGTGTTCAGACAATGGTAAAGCAATTAGACTATGTCTTGAGTCCTATTTTGGAGTGAGAAAGCTCCAGCATATCTTGATTTTTGTGATCTAAACTTGCCTAATTCGCAAGTTAAATGCACGAATTTCTCCAGTTTGAGCTCAAATTTGAGTTCTATATAAGCTTTGTCGTGTTCCTAAGTCAAAACTAGCCAAGTTCAGGCCAAAATTCCTTTTTCTCTCCTTCCTCTAGCCTTCTTCGACTTGCGTTTCAGTGACCTTCTCGATCAACTTCTTTAGGCCTCCCAACGGTCAAATTGGAAGGTCGTTTATCTCCCTCAACTTCGTATGCTCCTTGCACACATTAGTAGGAGTCCCTTCCCTCGTCTATCTCGCCGTCTACCCCCACTAGAGAAGTTCATCCCCTCTGTGTCCGATGAAGCAAGCCGCCATGGAATCTCCTCCCTTTCCTCCAATTGAGTATGCCTCTTTCTTCCTCTCCTCCTCTAGAGTCGTTCTACGTTCTTAGTTCCTTGGTTCATCCACTATACACATCGTTCCACCCTCGTCTTCCTTGACTTCGGCACTAGCTCTGGTGAGCTCATGCCGACACCACACACTACAAAACACAACTCCACCGCCACCAAAACCTTCGCCTCACCTCCGCAAGTAAAAGCCCAAAAGAAATTTGGGGTTTTGACCTACAAGCACCTTGCCAGGCGACCCACCACATCATCGCCTCCATTGACATCGTATGACAACCCCACGCACATTTAGATCAAATTATCACCACGATCACACTCTCCACTTCATGGCGAAGCTCCTCGTCTGTTTAATCTAGGCCCTAGGGTCATATTTTCTTCATAGGTTCTTCGCTACCATCGTCGTCTTCTCCGACAACGTCAACCGACATCCGACGACCTACGACAAGGGCAGCTCAGCCAATACCTATAGATCCTCTAAGAAACACACTTAGGTGGTCACATTGGCCCCTCAAGCCTTTAGCTGCCTCAATTTGACCAAGCACCTACCCATTTCATGCTCGCAATAGCAATGAAGGAGAGGACGATGGATAGTCCGACAAAGTCTGCGGATGTTTTGGAAACTCCTTCATAACCTTCTATAGGCATAGCTTCATTGCTTATAACACGGGGGTCGGGTCCCCACGCACACATCATGCACACGCCATCGCTTGTGCTCACACCATGCAGGTCTGGGACAGTTTTAATTTAGTCTGAAGCGGGTCTGATCTAGTTTATTCTAGTCTGATTTTGAGGGAGAGAGAGGGGTTTATTCTGAGAGAAGGGGTGGTTTTTGCTCTTGAGATCTGTGCCTAAGTAGTTAAGTAGATTTATGAAGGCTTTGGGCTGAGAGAGATGTCTGAAGGCTTGATCAGCAGAGTTAAATGATTAATTTAAGGTTGAGAAAATCTTAAGTGTTTAAGGGCTTCATTGGTGGTTCCAACCACCATTCTTTTTGCTTGTTCTCTATTATATTTTTGTCCTCTGACTCTTGATATACATTTTGATACTCATTGAATATATCTTTTCATACATATGTTGAGTTTTGATCATTGTGCTCATTTATATACTTGATTAGTGGATTGATTTGTAATACTTGCTTCCTGCGAACGATCTCGAAACTCATAGTTTTTTTAGCATTACAAATTTAAGTTTTGTTACGCTTTTATCGCCTATACTACGACACATCTCTTTTCAAAAATATGGTAGAAGCACATCAACAATCCTCATCGGTTTGAACATCATCAGATCACCTGTCAGATCAACTTCGGATCGTTGGGCTTCTATAGATTAGTGTCGGCCTACTGCAGATCAGCGTCGGCCTAAGACACTGAGATCAGTGTCGGTCTGATCAACTTCACTGCCTCTTGCAGATCTGGCCAGAACTGATCAATGTCGCAGCTCTTCTTGAGTCTCGCCTCGATCTCCACCACAGTTCCATTCCGTTCCCTCGAGGCCCTTCCCTTAACAGGTAGGTGGCAACTACAACCACTACAGACTGTTGACCTGATTAGATCTGTGTAATTGGACACTGTTGCAACCACTGTAGATTTGATTTTTAGATCGTTTTTCTTCCATGATGATGTAAACACATTTACACTACTTAAGATGTCTATTTATGCATGTTCTTAAGTATAGGATTGCATTGCATGATATAAAAATTGCATAACATCCATCATCTTGCATTTGGAGTAGTTTGAATAAAATGGAGGTTAATTGTCTCCTTTTATGTGCCTAGACAGGGCAAACTTTTTATCGGGGCCTCGGATCGAAGATCCAACTATACAGATGTGATCAAGGCGACGATTGGAGTTCAACGACTCTAAGATCGCCCCAATCAGGCATCTGTAGCATCTGATAGTGACCGGGGAACCCTAGAAGATCAAAGGCCAAGATGGTGTAAATCCACACTTCAAAGACAGATCCAACCACACGGATGAATTCGGATCGACGATTGTAGCCTAACGACGCAAAAATCAAGTCAATCTGACACCTGTGGCACCATCTACAACATCCAGAAGATGGACGGCCAAGGTGGCGCCACGTGGTGCCATCTCAGCTATCCAACCGGCCCCCAGCACCGCCGCACCTTCTCTTCTTCAATCAGAGCGTCGCTTCTCCGCTGTTGGATAAAGATCCAACGGCTGTGGATGCAGTGCCTTGATTACGTCAGCGTGACCATTTGCGCTCCGTAGCGCAGTGGGCGAGGATGTTATCATGAGCAGCCGACGCGTGATTGAGTCTTCACAAGCAGGTGAGCGGCGCGGAATCGCGCGAGTGGGCGAGCGTCAGATCTTGATTGAGTAGCTGCGGGCACTCAATAGCGCCCACGCGCTATCTCACGCCCGCGTCTCATGCGGCATTGCACGCGGGTGGGCGCTCGTTGAGGAGCGGGGGAGGCGCATCTTAAGCCGTCCAATCTTGCGATCGGACGGTTGAGATTTAGCGAACGTGTGGCATGCGTTAAGCGCGAGTGGAAGCTAGCAGCCACGTGTTCAACGCCCACTACGCCCTTGATGGGGCTTTAGCGATGGTTTTATCTGTCACTAAAGATCCCTTATTTAATGTTTTAAAGATGTAATGTCCAATTTGCCCCCACTCCTTGCAACTATAAAAGGAGATCCCCTCCACATGAAATTCTCATCCCTTCTCTTCTTTACCTCTCCAAAGCTCAAGAGAAGCTTGTCCCACACCCGGGATGCTCCTTGCGAGATAAAGTCCAAATTTTCGTCCCCGTTCGGAAGTGGATCCCGCGACGACGACGACATGCTGCCCCGTCCCCGTTCTTCTGTTTCGTCCTCCTTCGTCCTGCTTCGTTCTTCTTCGTCCAGGCGTCGTCCCGTCTGACTCATCCTCTAAGCGATCGTCGAGGAGGATAACTTCTCTCTCCCATTCTTCTTTACAGCTTTCTAGTGTAGAATTTTCTTGCTTTCTAGTGTAGCTGATTTCCCGCTTTCTAGTGTAATTCTTATTTGGTTTGATTGTATAAACATTTTGAAATATTGAATGCATGTTTTCTCTCTCTCTCTCTCTCTTTCTCTCTTTCTATCTATCTCTGTTCCCTTTAGTCTGATAGCTTCATTGTAATTACATCGCCTTGCTTTTTAAGAAAAATTCTAAAAAAATATAATTGCGAATATAGATCGACGTAGCCTCCCTGTGTTCGACCCGAAATTTCAATTTTGGTATAAATTTTATTTGTTGAATATGAATTCTTCGCTTTCAAGATACAACGACAAGGTTTTAAAACCAAACACGTTAGCGTAGCAATTCGTACGTCCAACACATGAGCTAATTTTTCTATTCAGATCTGTGTTCTTCCATGATCAAATTGGTATGATCTATCCCTGATTCAGTGATTTAGAAATTTGCTTCTCTGTGAATCTGTTGTCATTACGATATTGGTTTGGCTCCCTTTAATATTGGTCCAAGCATCTCTACCACACAGGGATTAATAGATGATATAGTGACCATTACCTGGAGTGAGTATAAGAGACTACTCTGTGGTTGTGGCCATCATGATGGGCTTGAAGGAGCCATCGATTTGGGTTCTATTGCACACGATAGGAATCGGGGTAGTACGGAGTGGCTCGTTGATTCAGGGGCTTCATGGCATCTTAGTGGAGATTGAGATTGTTTTACTCATCTTAGATCTGTACCTGCAGGCATGACAGTGCAAGTTGCAGTGGTCAGCACTCTAGGATAGAAGGTCAGGGGGAGGTACCAGTGACTCCTTCCCTGAGGTTACTTGATATTTCTTATGTACTAGGCTTTCCTATGAGTTTACTCTCAGTGAGTGTAATGACCAAGGATATTAATTGCTGTGCTATCTTTAATGATGTAGGATGCATCATTCAAGATAAATTGACAGGGAAGACGATTAGTTGTGGAAATGTTGAGGGTGCAGTTTATCGTTTGATTCAGACTCCACTTTCCTCTGCATGTTGAGGAGATGCATCATTTGCCACTGGGAGCACATTTCAATGGCATCTTCCCCTGGATAGTCCCATATGGGTCATTCCACATAATCCCCTGCAACTTGGATATGCTACAATGCAAGCTAGATGGGCAAGCATCATCATACCTCCTACTCGGTGAGTACCCATTCTTGGTTAACTGACTTCTTTGAGCTATTGCACATGGATGTGTGAGGCCCAAGTAGGATACCAGATAGGCAGGGTCACCGTTATTATTTAGTTATTGTGGATGATTTTTCACGCCTATCATGGATATTCTTGCTGAAGAACAAATTAGATGTTGACTCTATCATTAAGTATTTCATGGTAGAGATTAAGACGCAGCATTCAGTTGTTATTAGGGTAGTCAGATCTAATAATGCACTGGAGCTATGTGCCACTAGACTATCAACATTTTACACATCACATGAGATAGTGCACCAGTCTATATGTTCTCATACCTCTTAGCAGAATGGAGTGGTTGAGGGAAAATATCGACTCCTTTTGGATGTGGCCCACACTTTATTGATTCATGACAGTGTGCCTCAATTATATTGAGGTGATGCAGTTCTTACAGCATGTTATTTAATCAACATAATGGCTAGTTCAGTACTTCATGAATAGATTCCTTGGTACATATTGTACCTTGAGCAAGAGCTATTTCATGTGCTACCATGTGTGCTTGGTTGTGCTGCTTTTGTTCACCTACTCTCTCTAGGATGAGACAACCTAGCACCTTAGGTAGTTAAGAGTGTGTTTTTGGTATACTCACGGACTCGAAAAGGATATAGATGATTGGACCCCATTACTAGTGAGCACTATGTAAGTGTTGATGTTACCTTTCATGAGTCCATTCCATACTTTTCTACAGCTGCTCAGAGCCTATATCCTAAAGTTATAGGAGCCCTCAAGCTTATACCCCCTGTTCCCTTGGAGGAGATAACTATTTTTGTTCCTTTGGCCACTACAACTGGACCCTTGAGGTTTTCTGAGCATACTGTTACCTATAGACTCCCAGACAATACTTTTCATACGCTAGATGCACATAGATCACCCTCTCCAGTCCAGGTGATTACGGATAGTTTGCATATTGGTGATACATGATCTAGTGGTGATCCAACAAGTGCAGATATGAATGTTCCTGCCCTAGAGTCAGGATAGGAGGACCACACAGATGATTTTAACCTTCCTATTGCCACTAGGAAGGCACCCCTCACCTGCGAATCTAGATACCATGTTGCAGGTAGTTTGTCTATGTTATTTGCGCGAAATCGATGTTTTAAAATTGCTTCATTGTAATATAGGCAAAATAGCACGAAAACAAATAAAATTTATAACTCAAATGAAATTCGAGGTCGAACGCAAGGAGCAAGTGTTGCAATTAATCTCAAAGATCACAAAAACACCACAATGATAAGCAATTTATAATGAAAATTCCATGCAAGAATGATATATATCTGAATGTCAATAACAAAGTGTAAAAAGAATGGGATAAAATGGTGATTTTAATCACCAATTACCCCTCTAATTAAGCTCACAATTTCTCAAATAACTGAACAGTAATGATCAACCAATTATTCCACGATAGTAAGCAACCAATATAGCCACAAGAACACATAACCAGTGAAATTAGATGACATATAAGGCGCTTAGACGCCTTAACAGCAGAGGCTCAAGGTCCTCTCTTTTTATTTAGCTCCTCCTCTTCCTTTTATCTTCTTCTCTTCCTCAAGTCATGCACAGAGGCAAAGCCTCTCCTCTATAAGTGTTACAGAGTTAGAGAGCGAAGCAAACCCCCCTCTCTCTCTTTTCCCTTTCTTTCCTTCTTTTCTTTCTCTCAAAGACTCGGGGTTAACCGGGTAATCGGGTAGGAACAGTAACCAGATCTGGGTGCATGGTTGCGTGCATGGGGTTGTAGCCGAGCAGTGGGGCTAGGTAGGTATGCAGATGAGGGTACGTGTGAGGGACCCGACCCCTCGTGTACTAGTACCATGATGTGGGACTATTTGACCCTGTTTTTTGCGTGAGGTAGTGATGGGAACAGCATCATAAGCCATAACTAGCTCAATTTGGTCTGATAAAGTCAATAAAAGCTCCTACATAACCTTCAGAGGGTCCTAACTGCTTAACATTCTATTTTGAGAAGAAAAGATTAAAACAAGGTTATTTCTGTAAGTTTACCATCTTATCACAAATACAGAATAACCATGGGGTATTCTAGGGGTTTATTAAAGGTGATATGGTCATTAATGTCTAATAAGTGAGTTCATGAAGACAGAAATGGGTTTTCACACATTCTAAGAATTAATGGACATCTGAAACCCTAAAAACAAATCCGCTTAATTAACTGGGGTTCTGGTTAGGATAAAATTCATGTAAACCCTCTAAAAATCATACAAAAATAGTCTCTAGGTTTTGGCATCCTTGATTTGACCATTGAAACCCATTTTCACTTGAAATAGAGTCTTAGGTAATTGCCTTAATTAGGGTTTTTACGCAATTTACCAAGTAAAACTTGGTTAAAACCTAAATCTGACTTCACCATCAGATTCTTTGGGTCCAAATTATGTTTGTACCAAAATTTGGGCCTAATCAGAGATCATCTTGACCTAGTTTGCATTTTTATCCTGTTAAGACTCTTTTTCTTACAAAGAACCCGTCAGCTTTTGAAAACCTTGTAGGGACCCCCGTAACTTCTTCATCATCTTCGTATCTAGGTCCCTGCTGCCATTAGGAATAGCTATAGCATCTCCAGTGAGATTCGAGCGAGATTTTCTAGCTTGTTTCTCAATCAATTAGTCCTAAGTTTGAACTAGAGATTCCTTGAGGAATTCTCTTTCAATCAAGCCCATCCTTGGACTCCAATTCTTTCCCAATTGGCAAACGGTGGCGACAACTAGCTTTTGTTATAGCGTTGTAGTACAGATAGTTATTGCCATCATTTACTAATATTTGTTACTCGGAAAATAAAGTTCTCCCGAGGTCGAACTCAGGGAGCAAGTCGTATTCTAGGGGTACAAATTCTTATTACAAAAATAAAGAGAGAGAGAGAGAGAGATGGAAATTTGGCTTCTTCTTCTTCTCGTCTTTCTTCCTCTTTGTCTTCTCTTCTCTCTGACTCTTCTTCTTCTTCCCGCAGTCCTTCCTCTCTTCTTTTCTTTTTCTTTCTTTCTTCTTTCTGCCTCAGCTGCATGGCTTCTTCTTTCTTTTTCTTCCTTCTCTTCTCTCGCACCTTAGCCTTCTCCTTCTGCTTCTTCTTTTCTTCCTTCCTTGGTCTTCACCTTTCTTCCTTTTTCTTCTTCTCTTCTTTCTCTTCTTGGTTGCCTTCAGGACGTCGTCTGATTTTCCCAATTAGACGACTTAACTGCTGATGCTACAGTGTCTTCCTCAGCTTCCTTCTTTTTCTGCTTTGTGTTCTCTTCTTCTTCTTCTTTTTCTTTCGCAGTCCTTCTTCTTCACCTATGCCTGCACACTTCACGGTTTACACGTCAGAGGGCAAAACCTACCCTACCCCCTCCCCCGCATCTCTCTTTCTCAGAATTCGCTCTTTGGAAAGCGCTCCCAGAGCAACTGGGTACTCGGGTACGCGGGTCGCGCCCGGGTCCAGGCCCACCGACGTGCGGTGGTGGGAGAGGAGTGCAGGTCGGGCTAATCGGGTCGGGCCAAGTCCGCGGGGCGTGAGCGCGGACGAGGCCGGGTAGTCGGGCGGGTGAGAGGGACCTCACCCCGTGATCAGGAGGCGAATAGCTTAAGGCACTTTTTGCCTTTAAGCGCCCGCGTGCCTCTCAAGGTTTCCGAGGTGGGACTAAATGTCCCACCCCAATTGAGCGCCTGCAGCGGAGGAGGCAGCTGGCAATCGCGGCTTCACGTGAGGCCTTCGCCCCAGCTGCGAGCCTGGGACTCTTCGCGGAGATGCCCCGCGCAGCCTGGGAGTCGGACCTGGGCGAAGCGCACCTGGAGCTGCAGGTTGAAGGTGCTTCTTCAGCGCAGCAATGGCGACGACGGTCGAGATACCTGTCCACAGAGGAATGGCCTCTCGTCCTAATCAGATACGCGGAGAACCTTCGCCGTGGCATGGCGAAGGTGGTGGGGGGTCTAGCAGGCGGCGGGGCGGAGCATGAGGGCCGCCCTAGGTCAAACTGCAGCGCGGGAAATGGGTTTGTTCGGGGGGTCTGCAGAGGGCGAGTGGCGGGAAGTGGAAGGGCGGAGGTTGATCAGGGTGAGGAGGCGGAGGTTCTGTGAAGGTCGGCGAGCCATGTGGGGTGGTGGAGTGGTGGGGGCGGGTCGCCGGAGTGTGGCTGGAGGTGGAGAAGGTGAGGGTGATTGGTCGGAATCGAGGGCGACAGTAAAGGTTTAAAGTGAGGAAAAGGAAGAGGGGAGGAAGAAGAGAAATTATACCTACTTAGCAGGATGAGGAGGGGCTGGAGCAGGCGACAGTCGTATCGACTGTCGCTGGAGAAGAAACTGCCCAGAGGAAGGGGCGGCGGCGAGGAGAGGGCCGGAGAGGCGCCCACTGGGTGCGGCACGGCGCAGGAAGATCGAGGGAAGGTAACCCTGCTGCTGGTAATGCGGCAGGGCGATGAGGAGGAGGAGGAGTGGCCGCCAGAGCAAGGGGGCGTCTGTCGGAGTGGGAAGGGAGGAATTGAGGGGGTGTCTCCGTTAGATCCGAGCTCAGAAGAACGGCGGAGCGACGGGGATATTTATAGGGGTAGAACCAGAGAGGAGGGCGGAGGGAGACGACGTGTCTCCCTCGTCGGAGAACGTCGGAGGAAGGATATCCATACCGTCCGTGCGTTCGCACGGCCGGTATGGGTGGGTGCAACGCTCAGGGGGGTGTCCCTGCGGTGGCTGACGACGCAAGGTACCCCTCATTGACTTGCCAGGGCCCCTCCCTCACCCTGCGCGGCGCCATGCTCCGCGCAAGGTCGCCGGAGTATGGCGCTGCTCAGGTTTTGCAGGAGTGACCTAAACACAAAGAACGAAGGAGAGTTAGGGGCCAGAATGTGAGGATTCAAAATTTGAGGGCCAGAAAGTAAACTATGAGGACCAAAGTGTAAAGTTGGTCAAGAAGGTTTCTTCTTAGGCCCAAGTTTCTATACATGACTAATTAGGACCTAAGGATTCTGATGGTGAATTTTATTTCTAGATTAAACCTTGTTTGACCAGTCAATTTACGCAAAAATCCAAATTAAGTTGTTAATTGGGCATGATTCTCAATGTAGGTCAAAATGGGTTCCTAAGGCCAAATTGAAAGTCCTAAACCATAGAGATTATTTTTCTATGAATTTTAGAGGGTTTATTTGAGTTTTACCTTGCCTCGAACCACGTGAATTGAAGTGGGTTTCTTTTTAGGGTTACACGATGTCATTTAATTCCTTGGAGTTGCTGTAGCCCTTATTGAGTCATCTCATCCCACTTTTCTTCTTATTAGGTTATTTTGACCTATGTTTGGATCCTGAGTTACCCTATTTTCAGATTGGATTAGTGAAATTGCATTTTTACCCCTTAGTTTCTATTTTCTTTGCAAACTCAGAATCTCTCTGAGCCAAGCCTTTCTAGAGTTATGTAGTAGCTTTTTCTTGCATATCAGGGTTAAATGGTGCTAGTTTAGGGTTTGTGACGAGGTTCTCATCACACCCCCATGCCTAGCTTTTGCTAGTCCCTTAGCAAAAACCTAAGGTTTTAACCTTTGTTCTAGACCATGATATTCTTAACAACTTCAGGTAAGTGCCTTTTCTTTTGAACTTAGATTAGGTTAGAATGCTGACCATAGACTTAAAAGGTACTCTACTACCAACCAAGATCCAGATCTTTCTAGCCTTAGCCTCAGTCTTTGGCAGAGGTTTTTAAGACCCACAAGAACTAACCTAAGGTTTATTGGACTTTGTGGTTAAAGCACCCCGTGCTTGAAACGATTTTTGCCCTGGTTCAGTTCGCAATGCGTTTTGCAAGAGAGAGAGATAGAAAGTTTTTCTGTTTGGAGAGTTTTCTCTCTCTTTTTCTTTTTAGTTCTAGCCTAGGATTGGCTTTTTCAACACGGTCTGTATCAGATTCATTGCTCCCATCATCAATCCTCAAGGGTTCTTGGCGATTGATGCTTCGAGATAGCACCGCCCATGGCAACCCCCAGAACCCTGGCTATTGAGATTTCGAGATAATCCCATCCATGGTGTTCCGTGGCCGAGTTCAAACCCTGGCAGTTGACACTTCGTGATAATGCCATCCATGGAATCTGAACCAGCAGGGTGCTTACATGCCCCCAGTAGGATATGTAAATATCCTAAGAGACAAGCACCGAGGAGATGATATTTTGTTACGCATCTTTGAGGGGATTTCCCGCCTCTCTGCGCTGGGAACTCGTCCAAATCAACTTGTGTTGATCGGCCGTTCCTACTCTAGGTGTATTTTCAGAATTTTTGCGATGCTCTTGCGTGATTTTGAATTTTTTATGCTTACTGAACCAGGCAGTGTGTGGGGTTGGGGTGCTTAGGTTACTGAGTCCCGTAAACCAGAAGTTAGTTAGCGAGGTCAAATACTCCCTAAGCCTTGGACCTAATACTTAAGCTTTTCATTTTCCTCAACCTCTTGAGGATTGTCTAGATCTTAATGGGTACTAAGAGTCTATCAAGAATGCCTAAGGTTTGCGTTCTTACTAATCTTACCAAGCACTTTTCATTTCTTTTCTTGAAAAATGGTCTAGACTAAGGTTAATTCCTTAGCTTCTTACTAATGACTATTACTCTTTTCTTTCATCTTTTTGTGCTCCTTTTCATTTTGTTTCTTTTCCTTCTCCGCAAAATTTCCTTTCTCCTCTTATTCTTTCATTTTGAAAAATTTTTAATTTTTATGGTGTTTTTGGCATATGTGAATTTTTTGTTTAAAACCTTTTTTTCTACAAGTTTTGCACTTATACCCCCCCATGCCTAAGACTTGCAATGTCCTCATTGTGATTTAGGGGTTTTTATTTACTTAATTTATTCCTTAAGACAGATATTTTTGTGAGTGAATGGGTCGGGATGAATTCTGCGGACGATTTCTAATCTCAGATGCAAGCATCTTAGGTGGAGTCGGCTATCTTAAAGGGTGAACCTTAAGTGCACAATGGTGTCAGAAAAAGGTTTTAGATTTTCAAGAAATGACGGGCTGCCTCCCATTAAGCGCTGAGTTTTACACCATTGGCCGGGCGCAGTAAGCTCAAGGGGAATGGAGGATGAGGGATGATTCAGCCGAATCAGTAGAAGTCACATCAATGAACGGTTTGAGTCTCTGACCGTTCACGATGAAAGGTTCGGAATCGTGGCTGAGTGGACTGATTTCAATTGCTTCATTTCCAAAAATCGGTCGGACTAAATACGGTCCGACCCACTTGGACCTCAGTTTCCCCTGGAAAAGTTTGAGTCGGGCATCAAAGAGTAGGACCTTTTGACCAGGATGAAAGATCTTTCTCGAGATGTGCTTGTCGTGGAAGGCTTTAACCCGCTCCTTGTAGATTCGCGAGTTCTCGTACGCGTCTAGGCGTAATTCATCGATCTCGCTGATTTGGAGTTTTCTGTGGGTTCCAGCCTTGGAAAGATCTAGATTACAGTTCCGTACTGCCCAATAGGCTTTATGCTCCAGTTCTACGGGAAGGTGACATGCCTTTCCGTACACCAGTCTAAAGGGAGACATGCCCAATTGGGTCTTGTGGGCTGTCTTATAGGCCCACAATGCTTCCGGAAGTCGGGACGACCAGTCCTTCCTGTCAGGCCGAACAGTGACTTGCAAGATTTTCTTGATCTCCCGATTTGATAGCTCAGCTAGGCCATTTGTTTGGGGGTGGTAAGGAGTAGAGATTCGATGAGACACCCCAAATTTGTCCATCAGTGACCTAAACTGAGCATTTGTAAAATGGGTCCCCCCATCAGAGATTATAGCACGGGGAATCCCGAACCTTGAGAAAATGTTTTGATGTATGAACTTAAGAACAATCTTGTGATTGCAGGTTCGGGTCGGTATGGCTTCGATCCATTTGGACACGTAGTCCACCGCAAGCAGAATGTACTCGAAACCATCCGAAACAGGAAAGGGGCCCATAAAATCAATCCCCCATACATCGAAGATTTCGCATACGAGAATCGGCTACAAAGGCATCATGTCGCGATGGTTCATGTTGCCCAAAGTCTGGCAACGACTACATGCCTTGCAGTGACTGTATGCGTCTTTGAAAAGTGTAGGCCAGTAGAAGCCACACTGGAGGACTTTGGATGCGATTTTATGCCCTGAGAAATGGGCACCGCATGCCTGGTCATGGCAGAAAGATAGGATATTGCTGATTTCCTCTTCCGGGATGCATCTCCGAATAATTTGATCAGCGCCTATGCAGAAAAGGTACGGGTCTTCCCAAATGTAATACATGGAATCAGAACGCAATTTGTCTTTCTTGGCCTTCGACCAATCAGACGGTGTCTGATGAGATGCCAAGTAGTTTACTATATCAGCAAACCATGGAAGTCTAGTACCAACAGAAAGCAGGTGCTCATCAGGAAAATGTTCCGTGATGGGTCCGGAAGGGTCGATGATCTCAGAAGGAAGACGGGACAGATGGTCGGCTACCACATTCTGCCTTCCCGCCTTGTCGCGAATCTCAAGATCGAATTCTTGCAACAGCAAGATCCAACGGATTAGTCGGGGCTTCGCGTCCTTCTTGGCAAGGAGATGCCTTACAGCTGTGTGATCCGAGTAAATGATGACATGGGAACCCAGAAGATACGATCGAAAATTTTCAAGGGCAAATACTACGGCTAGCAGCTCTTTTTCCGTAACCGTATAGTTACGCTGAGCCTCGTCAAGTGTCTTGCTAGCGTAGTAGATGACCACGGGTTTCCCGTCAGCTTTCTGTCCCAGGACTGCTCCTACAGCGAAGTCAAACGCATCGCACATGATCTCAAAGGGTTGAGACCAGTCAGGGGATTGTAGGATAGGTGCCTGGGTGACTCGGTCATGCAGGTTTTCAAAGGCCAGCGTGCATTCCTTGGAGATTTCAAAAGGTACATCCTTAGAGAGAAGAGAAGTCAAGGGGCGCGCGATTTTCGAGAAATCTGGAATGAAACAGTGGTAAAAATCGACGTGCCCTAAAAGGGAACGGATGTCCCTGATTGAGCTAGGTACAGGAAGGCGAGAAATCAGATCAACCTTAGCTCGATCCACCTGGATGCCTTTTTCCGAAATTGAGTGTCCCAGGACAATTCCCTCAGGCACCATGAAATGGCTCTTTTCCCAGGAAAGAACCAAATTCACCTCAATGCAACGCCTGAGTATCCGGACCAAGTGTTGGAGGCAATCATCAAAAGATTCTCCAAAGACTGAAAAGTCATCCATGAAGACTTCCAGAAAATCACCTACCATATCGGAGAATATGGCAAGCATGCACCGCTGAAAAGTAGCGGGTGCGTTGCAAAGACCGAAAGGCATCCTTCGGAAAGCATACGTTCCGAAGGGGCAGGTGAATGTGGTCTTTTCTTGGTCCTCAGGATGGATTGCCACCTGACTATAACCGGAGTACCCGTCAAGAAAGCAGAAGAACCTATTTCCCGCTAGTTTCTCGAGAATTTGATCAGTGAAGGGTAGTGGGAAATGGTCCTTCTTTGTGGAGGAATTGAGTCGGCGGTAATCTATACAGACTCTCCACGCATTGGCTAATTGGGTAGGAATGATTTCTCTGGTTTCAGTCGTTATGGTGGTGAGTCCTGCCTTCTTAGGCACAACCTGAATTGGGCTCACCCAACGACTATCGGAGATCGGGTAGATGATCCCGGCATCTAACCACTTAATGATCTCCTTTTTCACGACCTCCTGCAGATTAGGGTTCAAATGTCTCTGCATTTCACGATAAGGTCGTGCGCCCTCTTCTGAATAGATATGATGAGTACAATAAGAGGGACTTATTCTAGTCAAATCATCGAGAGTCCACCCGATGGCTCTGCGATGTTGCTGGAGAACAGTAATCAGACGGGATTCCTGTTCGGGATTGAGGCTGGAATTGATAATCACAGGAAGGGTCTGATTAGAGCCCAAAAAGATGTATTTCAAGTGAGCAGGAAGAGTCTTCAACTCGAGGATAGGGTTATCAGCAGAGCGGGTGGTTCAATGTAGATGTGAGGTTTAAGGGTAGGAGTTACTGGGTTGTGTATGTCTGGATTCGACTCCTCTGTTTGCGGGTCAAGATCCTTTTGTGGTTGATGAGGCATAATCGAGTCATTCTGGAAGTGTGTTTCATCAACCAGGGTCCTAATGTCACAAATCTGTTCGATGACACCGCAATTAATTCCTTGTTGGGCCTTAAATATATCAATTTTTAAGGTTTGATCCCCAAATTTTAGCTCTATTTGGCCCTCCTCACAGCTGATGTTGGCTCTAGCAGTAGCCAAGAAAGGTCTCCCTAGAATGATTGGTGTATCCCTAGGGTTTTTAGACGCGTCCATATCTAAGACTATAAAGTCCACGGGGAAATAAAAATCCCGCACTCTTACGATAACATCCTCGAGAATCCCTTTTGGTGACTTTATAGATCGATCTGCTAATTGTAATGTTACCTCGGTTGGTTTTAGCTCAGATTCTTCTAGATGGTCAAGTAAGCATGTGGGTATTAGGTTTATGGATGCACCCAAGTCTAACAGAGCTCTATCAAATTGGGTATCACCTATCTTGCAGGAAATTAGGGGAGTACCGGAATCTTTTGCCTTGGGTGGGAGCCTACTGAGGATTACAGAGCTGGCTTGCTCTGACAGAACAATTGGGCTCCCTCCCTTGGTTCGCGGCTTACGCTGGGGTGTACATATATTCTTTAGAAATCGTGCGTAAGCCGGTACGTGGCGAATTGCATCCATCAAAGGGATGTTTATGTGGACCTGTTCAAAGAGCTTGACCAGGTCCTCCTCAGGAGCCACGGGTTTGGTAGTCTTTTTTTCCTTGGTCAAGGCTTCGGGAAACGGGATCTTGGGTGGTTATTCTAGGATAGGTCCAGGTTGTGGATCTGGGATAGGGGTGGGGCCATCCTGGATTACTGTCCTAGGCTTGGGATCACTACCAGGCTTGGAGTGG
This sequence comes from Thalassia testudinum, assembly GCA_037157565.1. Lineage (NCBI taxonomy): Eukaryota > Viridiplantae > Streptophyta > Magnoliopsida > Alismatales > Hydrocharitaceae > Thalassia > Thalassia testudinum. The sequence continues at coordinate 24,070,921 of JAZHRO010000013.1, forward strand.
TTTGGATGAGGTGGGTCTTGGGTTTCCTTGCCACTACGGGTTGTTACGGAATTAAGTCCTGCCTGGTTTTGGTTAGGATTGGGTAAGATAGGTTGCTGCTGGTAACCTGCAAAGGAAGTGGAGGCCTCTATCCCGTCGGGTGAAGGAACAGAGGGGGCCTGATAAATCATATGGGCATGGTCCGGGTTTGGGTTCATAACGCGCTGCTGGGTTGGCAAGTTATTAGGATTAGGCAGAGGTTGGGAAGGAAGAGTACCTGGCTGGCGAGAGTTTGCCAACTGGGTCAATTGGTTTCGGACCTCTGTAAGTTCGTCCTTATGTTGTTTTTGGATAGCCGCATTCGTTCTTTGAATGTCAGCCAGGGTCTGAAGGATAAGGGACATTTGATCTTGATTCGGCCCAGATGGGTAAGTAGGGTTGGGCCGAGGCTGAGGCGGCTGGTAAGGACGAGGAGGTTGTGGGCGGGGTTGGAAGGATGGTCTTTGGGTTTGGGAATTTCCCGCCCACTGGAAGTTAGGATGGTTTCGCCATCCAGGATTATAGGTGTTGGAGAACGGGTCATTTTGGATGGCGTTGAGGTCCTCGCAGGTCTGAGGAACCTCCAGAGGGTTAGAGAAAGAGGGAATGAAGTTCCCCTGGCAGGTGTAGAAGGAATCGGAAGGACCTCCGGGCAAAGATTCGGATGATGGGTCCATCCTAGGAGAAGATCGATGGAGAATGTTTTGCAAAGTTTCCCTTGTGGAAGGAGGCTGTGCGAAAGGGTTATGCGCAGAGGTGGCTCGCTGCAGATGCTGAGTCAGCTCATCCACCTTCTTTTCGATAATCGAGACCTTGTCCAATCGGCTGGCCATTAACTCCAAGTCGACTGATGCGGACAGGCCCTGCGTCTCGTGTGCTCCCCTGAGATTCGTCGCTGCGCGGGTATTCGTCCTGTCGAATAATCCCATGGAGTCATTGTTGATGGAGTTCTCACACATGTTTTCGAGAATCTCCCACACGGTGTCTTCATGTTGACCCATGATATTTCCTCCGCAGGTTGCATTGACGAAAAGACGGATGTCCTCACGGAGTCCCTGGTAAAAAGATTGGACCTGTTCCCATTTAGGAACTCCGTGATGGGGGCACTTTCTCATGAGATCCTGAAAATGATCCCATGCCTCATGGAGAGGTTCCCCTGTTTGTTGAGTGAAATGTGTAATCTGATGGCGCAAGGCGTTTGTCCGTCCAACAGGGAAGAACTTTTTCAGGAACTCGGAATGAAGTTCTTCCCAATTGTTGATCGGCCGGGTCTGAGTTTGATACCAATGGGTGGCCTTGTCCATAAGAGAAAAGGAGAACATCTTCATGAGAAGAATATCCCGATTTTGCGGGTCTGACCCAAAAGTTTGGGCCAGATGCTTCAGCTGTTTGATGTGCTGGAAGGGATCTTCAGAATTAAGCCCATGGAATTTAGGTATAGCATGAATCATATTGGGCTTTAATTCAGAATCAGGTCCTCCAGTCGGGATTCTGACTCGAGGCTCGATGGCCACCGCAGCAGGATTATAATGGTCCCGCATCATGGGACGTTGCGGTGGGTGCACAAAGTTTTGGAAGAGGTCGTTGAGTCGCTGGAGCTAGTGCTCCAGATTGTTTTCTTCCTCAACTGGCTGAGCCATGATAGAAGAAGAGTTTGATTCGGAATCGGAAGAGAGAATGATGGGGTTAGGTTGCTGTTCAAACACGGGAGTCAAGGCTGGGCCTTGACGAGAGTGAATTCTTAAAGGAGATCTTAAGGGTGGTCTTAAGGATCTCCTACCGTTCATGCACTGTTGGAGTGGAAGAGGTTAGAAGGTGCTGGACCCAATCGAGACACCCAAAAATGTGTTGGGTGACTATAGAGGTGCGGGGCAAATGGACCCCTTGATTAGAAAGATCGTCCACCTGAGAATTACCTGGGCAGCCAGAGAGGGTGAGTCCCGCGAAGACCCCTACACGGTAGAGCGTCCCCACGGGTTACAGGGTTTCCCCCACCCGACCTCTCTTGTCACTGCGGTTCCAGGTAGACCAGAATGGGGATCTTGACCTCTTAAGTCTACCACTTTTAATTCAAGAGGGTGCTTAGGTTTCACTTGAACTTTAGGCTTTTTTGAGTGCAAAGAGTGACCTAAGTCGAAGGTTAGTTGACCCAAGTGGTCGACTTTACCTGCTAGTTTTGCTTATTAGGTCTTGTCTTTTCGGGTTCAAGTGTTTAGAGAGCCAATCTTATTTTAGGGTTTCTTTGGATAGGTATTTTCAGACAATGGCTTGGCCACACTTCTTTTAGGGTTTCTCAGTTCTTGCTTAAAAGTGTATCTCTAAATCCCTAATGTTGAATCTTATGTTAGCTCTATTTGGTCCAGTTAGTTCTTTGTTGGGTAGTTAGGGCTCAAGCAAGAATGTGTTAACCCTTGAATACCCTTAATAGTGTGCAGGAATAATGGGTTGAAAACATGCAATTTTTTTATGGTTTACTAAGTAGAGAAGACAGGTTAGACCTATATTACTTGTTCTTTTCTTTTCTTCCTCTTTAGAATTTAGAGGTTGAGAGGATAGAAAATTACCTGTCCTCGGAGTGGTTGTCGTGCGGTTGCTTGTCTTCTTGATTTTCCTGTATCTGCACAAAAGAGGAGATTATTAGAAATTTAAAAACAGGAATTTAATTACCTCTAGAATAGCCGTTGCTCCCCAGCAACAGCGCCAACTGGCAAACGGTGGCGACAACTAGCTTTTGTTATAGCGTTGTAGTACAGATAGTTATTGCCATCATTTACGAATATTTGTTACTCGGAAAATAAAGTTCTCCCGAGGTCGAACTCAGGGAGCAAGTCGTATTCTAGGGGTACAAATTCTTATTACAAAAATAAAGAGAGAGAGAGAGAGAGATGGAAATTTGGCTTCTTCTTCTTCTCCTCTTTCTTCCTCTTTGTCTTCTCTTCTCTCTGACTCTTCTTCTTCTTCCCACAGTCCTTCCTCTCTTCTTTTCTTTTTCTTTCTTTCTTCTTTCTGCCTCAGCTGCATGGCTTCTTCTTTCTTTTTCTTCCTTCTCTTCTCTCGCACCTTAGCCTTCTCCTTCTGCTTCTTCTTTTCTTCCTTCCTTGGTCTTCACCTTTCTTCCTTTTTCTTCTTCTCTTCTTTCTCTTCTTGGTTGCCTTCAGGACGTCGTCTGATTTTCCCAATTAGACGACTTAACTGCTGATGCTACAGTGTCTTCCTCAGCTTCCTTCTTTTTCTGCTTTGTGTTCTCTTCTTCTTCTTCTTTTTCTTCCGCAGTCCTTCTTCTTCACCTATGCCTGCACACTTCACGGTTTACACGTCAGAGGGCAAAACCTACCCTACCCCCTCCCCCGCATCTCTCTTTCTCAGAATTCGCTCTTTGGAAAGCGCTCCCAGAGCAACTGGGTACTCGGGTACGCGGGTCGCGCCCGGGTCCAGGCCCACCGACGTGCGGTGGTGGGAGAGGAGTGCAGGTCGGGCTAATCGGGTCGGGCCAAGTCCGCGGGGCGTGAGCGCGGACGAGGCCGGGTAGTCGGGCGGGTGAGAGGGACCTCACCCCGTGATCAGGAGGCGAATAGCTTAAGGCACTTTTTGCCTTTAAGCGCCCGCGTGCCTCTCAAGGTTTCCGAGGTGGGACTAAATGTCCCACCCCAATTGAGCGCCTGCAGCGGAGGAGGCAGCTGGCAATCGCGACTTCACGTGAGGCCTTCGCCCCAGCTGCGAGCCTGGGACTCTTCGCGGAGATGCCCCGCGCAGCCTGGGAGTCGGACCTGGGTGAAGCGCACCTGGAGCTGCAGGTTGAAGGTGCTTCTTCAGCGCAGCAATGGCGACGGCGGTCGAGATACCTGTCCACAGAGGAATGGCCTCTCGGCCTAATCAGATACGCGGAGAACCTTCGCCGTGGCTCGGCGAAGGTGGTGGGGGGTCTAGCAGGCGGCGGGGCGGAGCATGAGGGCCTCCCTAGGTCAAACTGCAGCGCGGGAAATGGGTTTGTTCGGGGGGTCTGCAGAGGGCGAGTGGTGGGAAGTGGAAGGGCGGAGGTTGATCAGGGTGAGGAGGCGGAGGTTCTGTGAAGGTCGGCAAGCCGTGTGGGGTGGTGGAGTGATGGGGGCGGGTCACCGGAGTGTGGCCGGAGGTGGAGAAGGTGAGGGTGATTGGTCGGAATCGAGGGCGACAGTAAAGGTTTAAAGTGAGGAAAAGGAAGAGGGGAGGAAGAAGAGAAATTATACCTACTTAGCAGGACGAGGAGGGGCTGGAGCAGGCGACAGTCGTATCGACTGTCGCCGGAGAAGAAACTGCCCAGAGGAAGGGGCGCGGGAAGATCGAGGGAAGGTAACCCTGCTGCTGGTAATGCGGCAGATCGACGAGGAGGAGGAGGAGAGGCCACCGGAGCAAGGAGGCATCTGTCGGAGTGGGAAGGGAGGAATTGAGGGGGTGTCTCCGTCAGATCCGAGCTCGGAAGAACGGCGGAGCGACGGGGGTATTTATAGGGGCAGAATCAGAGAGGAGGGCGGAGGGAGACGACGTGTCTCCCTCGCCGGAGGACGCCGGAGGAAGGATACCCATACCGTCCGTGCGTTCGCATGGCCGGTATGGGTGGGTGCAACGCTCAGGGGGGTGTCGCTGCGGTGGCTGACGACGCAAGGTACCCCCCATTGACTTGCAAGGGCCCCTCCCTCACCCTGCGCGGCGCCATGCTCCGCGCAAGGTCGCCGGAGCATGGCGCTGCTCAGGTTTCGCAGGAGGGACCTAAATGCAAAGAATGAAGGAGAGTTAGGGGCCAAAATGTGAGGGTTCAAAAGTTGAGGGCCAAAAAGTAAATATATGAGGACCAAAGTGTAAAGTTGGTCAAGAAGGTTTCTTCTTAGGCCCAAGTTTTTATACATGACTAATTAGGACCTAAGGATTCTGATGGTAAATTTTATTTCTAGATTAAATCTTCTTTGACCAGTCAATTTACGCAAAAACCCAAATTAAGTTGTTAATTAGACATGGTTCTCAATGTAGGTCAAAATGGGTTCCTAAGGCCAAATTGAAAGTCCTAAACCCTAGAGATTATTTTTCTATGAATTTTAGAGGGTTTATTTGATTTTTACCTTACCTCGAACCACGTGAATTGAAGTGGGTTTATTTTTAGGGTTACACGATGTCATTTAATTCCTTGGAGTTGCTGTAGCCCTTATTGAGTCATCTCATCCCACTTTTCTTCTTATTAGATTGTTTTGACCTATGTTTGGACCCTGAGTTACCCTATTTTAGGATTGGATTGGTAAAATTGCATTTTTACCCCTTAGTTTCTATTTTCTTTGCAAACTCAGAGTCTCTTTGAGCCAAGCCTTTCTAGAGTTATGTAGGAGCTTTTTCTTGCATATCAGGGTTAAATGGTGCTAGTTTAGGGTTTGTGACGAGGTTCTCATCACCAATCTCCCATGCAAATGCATGGGAGATGTGGGTATCCCACATGCACAAGCACCATGTGCTTCCGAGCTTGGTTTCCAAGCTTGGAATGCCATTCTGAGCCCTATTTAAGGACCCAGGTGTTCGTGAGCACTGGATCGGTGTTTAAGAATATCGTGCTGTAATATAGCCGAAAGAGTGTTTAAAACAAATACAATTTTATTACTCGAATTTAAAGTCCGAGGTCGAACACAGGGAGCAAATTGGTGTTTTAGAAATCAAGATCACAATTCAGAATTTAGAAGAATATGCAATAATATCAGTATCTAAGTACAAAAATATAGGAATAAATGTAGAGCACAAAATGCTAAAGAACTCAATGTATATGAAGTAAACTCCATTTGGACGTCTGATGTATAAATTAGATTACTTAAAATGATGCTACAGTGCTCCTTTTGCCTTCAGCTTTTGCGGCTCTTCTTCTTCCTTTTTCCTCTTTGGCTCTTCTTCTCTTTCCCTAACTTCTGCCTCTACACTTCTTTCTCTTTACCTTTGGCTTCTGTCTTCTCTTCCCTTCTTCTTCTTATTTTGCCTTTGCGAGTCTTCTTCTTTAGCTTCTTCCTTCTTCTTTGTCTTTGGTTCCTTCCTTCTTTCTCTTCTTAGCTTTCTCTGGTGTCTCCTTCCTTCTGTCTTAACCTTCTCTTCCTTAGCTTCTTCTTCGCTACCTGACCTCCTCTTCTTCTTCCCTTTTTGCCTGAGCTCTTCTTCTTCTCTGAATTTGGCTAAGTGTGGAGCCAAACTTTCCCCTGCGTAGCTTTCCTCTCTTTCTCTCTTCTCTATTTCAGGTTCGCTCTCCCAGAGCCACAACCGGTTCGGGTAATCGGACCTAACAGAGACCCGGGTCCAGGCTCACCGGCGTGGGTGGTGAGCGAGGAGTGAGTCGGTCGAGTAAACGATCGTGGCTAGGTCTGCGTGGGTAGTGCCATGGACGAGGCTGTGAGAGGGGGGGAGGAGGACCTCACATTCAGTGTTGGGGGTGATAAGCCTCTAACAGAAAATCAATTTATGTGCACACAGGTGTCTTTCCTTTTCTGAGGTGGGACTAAATGTCCCACCTTCCTTTGTGCGCCCAGCAGCAGATGCGTGGCTCAAATGGCGAGGCTGCAAGGGCTCTTGACTCCGATTGAGAACCTGAGTGCGTTCGTGCCTCAAGTCCGAGATGGCGCCACGTGGCGCCATCTGGGCCGTCCATCTTCTGGATGATGTAGATGGTGCCACGGTTATCGATTTTCGTGTCGATAGGTTGCGATCGTCGATTCGAATCCATCCGTGCGGTTGGATTTGTCGTCTGAAGTGCGGATTCACACCATCTTGGCCCTTGATCTTCTAGGGTTCCTCAGACTCTATCTGATGCTACAGATGTCTGATTGAGGTGATCTTGGGGTCGTTGAACTCCAATTGTCACCTTAATTAGATCCGTGCGGGTGGATCTTCAATCCGAGGTCCCGATAAGAAGTTGCCCTGTCCCTGAACATAAAAGGAGACAATTAATCTTCATTTTATTCAAACTAATCTAAATGCAAGATGATGCATGCTATGCAATATTTATAGTATGTAATGCAATTCTGTGCTTAAGAACATACATAAATAGACATTTTATGTAATATAAATATGTTTACATCAAGGGCCCGCTTGTCAGCTTCCGAGGTGAGGCTCTGTTGTCCCACCTTCTTCACGAGCGCCTGCAACAGAAGCTTTCCTGATTGCAGCGGCCCCCTTAGTCTTCAGTGCCAATCACTCGGCTGAGGTTGTGCGCGAAAGGAGTCCACCCGACCTGGGACCTGTAGCCTAGAGCAAGGAGACCTGGGTGAAGATCCCATGCAAGCTCCTTGCTGCGTCCATGGCGGTGGAGACCTTCAACACCTGTCAACAGGAAAATGGCCTTGCAGCCTCGTCAGAAGGTTTAGACAGCTTTGCCTAGACACGACGAAGGTAGTGCGAGGGTCGACGTGGCGTAGGGTGGCCGGAGCGTGAGTGCCTAGGTCACCCTGTGCGTGCGAAAGTGGGTGTGTTTGGGGGGAGTTCTGGGGGCTTGGCACGGTGAGTGGAGTGAGGGTTTAGGTCAGTGAGGTGTGGCGATGCTTGTGGGGTAGGTGGCGAGGCGAATGGAGGCGTGTAGCAGCGGGAACACCTCGCCGGAGGTTTGGCCGGAGATGAGGAAGGTGAGGGTGATAGCGTGCGTCGAGGCATGTTTTGAAGAAATAAAGAGAGAAAAATGATGAGAGGTGCACGAGAAATTAGCTGAGCGTGGATAGACGAAGGGGGATGCAGAGAAGGCGGCCGGCTCATACTGCTGTCGCCGGAGACGAAGTACTCAGTGGAGGAGGACGGTGACGATGATGGGGTTGCAGGGACATCGGTTGGTGTGGCGTGAAGCGGACGAAGAGGAGAAAGAGAACCCTGCCACTGGTATTATGGCAGAGTGTCGAGAGAGAGAGATGAGGGTCGCCAGAGCTTGCTGAGTTACTGACCGGAGGGGAGGAGAAGAAATAGGAGGTTTCTCAGGCCAATTTCAAGCTTAGCGGCTGTGGGTTGATCTGGGCATGCTTTATAAGCCCTGGTAGAAGGTCTTGTGCTTGGAAGCCAAGCTTCTAAGCACAGCAACCTTGCCGGAGTTGGAAGGTCGAAGGTGACCCAAATCTCTCATGCATTCGCATGAGAGATTAGGTGCGAAATCAAGGCTTTGACTGTGTTCAAACTGGAGAAAATTTCTCAGAGAATCTCTCTTTGAAATTTGAAGGGGATTCTCTGAGGAATTAGGGAGATCTTTCCCTCAATACCTTACTGGAGTAGGATTCCCTCCTCTATAATGGTAGAGGGACCTAATTGCAAAGAATGAAGATAAAGATAGGGGGTTTCTGTAGAAGTTTTCAAAAGTTACGGGTAGCAATGTAATTGGACTGGACCTGTTTGCAAAGTAGGTCAAGGTGAATTCTCCTTAGATCTAAATTTTCATACAAGCCTAATTTGGATCTAAGGAATCCAATGGTGAAGTTGGCTTTTAGGTTTGACCACGTTTTACTAGGAAATTTACACAAAAACCCAATTTAGGGCAAATATTTGACTGAGACCCTAATTTAGATCAAAATAGGTTCCAAGGGCCAAATTGAAGGTTCTAAACCCTAGAGGATATTTTTTCATGATTTTTATAGGGTTTAGGTGAATTTTATCTTGATCATAACCTTGTTAAATTAAGTGGGTCTGTTTTAGGATTATAACAAGTCATTTAATTCCCAGAATTCACATGAACCATTTTCTGTTTGAACCAACCCACTTTTTATCTTGTTAAGACCATTTGACCTGTGTTTAGCCCATGAGAAATCTCATTGTTGCACTGCAATGGAAAAATTACAGTTTTACCCCTTGTTTCTTGCTTTTCTCTCAGAAGGGTTATTCATTGAGTTAGGACCTCCACTTGGTTATGTAGGAGCTTTTGTTCTCTTTTCTAGGTCAAAATGAGCTAGTTAGGGCTCATGATGGTGTTCCCATCAGCAACTACTAATGCCTAAGTTCTCGACTCCTAATTCTAACTTTTATTATTATTATTTTTTAAAGTAAAATAACAGGAAATTACTATTACAGCTAACAAAAAGATTATAAGATATATCCAACCCCCCATGCTTAGCTATTGCATTATCCCCATTGTTAAAAATGTAGGCATGCAGGAGAGTAGAAGTGGAAGAATAACACTTAGTTTCCTTGGGATTCTGGTCAGCTTGAAACAGTCTTTACATCTGCTGAGTTTAGTGCCTTCAGCTAGGCGATGATCGGCCCATGGTGGATAAGGAAAGGTAAGAGCAACCTTGTCCGAGACGGGTTCAGGGAGCATATGGTCAACAAAGGGTTTTAGGCGCTATCCGTTGACCTTGAAGATATTTCCCGTCCTTGGGTAGGAGATTTCGACGGCCCCATTAGGAAAAATCCCCTCAATAACGAACGGGCCATCCCAGTTAGACCTGAGTTTTCCAAGGAAATGCTTCAATTGAGAATCGAAAAGCTAGACCTTCTGGTTCGGCTCAAAGCTCTTACGTGAAATCATCTGGTCATGGAGAGCTTTGGCCCTTGCCTTATAAATTCTGGAATTTTCATAAGAATCATTTCGAAGCTCCTCAACTCGGATAGTTTGAGTTTCCTGGTTTCCTGGCCAATTCAAGGTCAAAATTGCATTTCCTAATGGTTCAAAATGCCCGGTGTTCAAGTTCTACGGGTAAGTGACACGCCTTACCAAACACCAGATGGAACGGAGACATATTGATAGGCATTTTGTACGCCGTACGGTAGGCCCAAAGAGCATCATCTAGCTTTTGGGTCCAATCCTTCTTATCAGGCCTAACGATTTTAAAAAACAAAATGTTTTTGATCTCCCGATTGGAGACCTCGGCCTGTCCGTTTGTCTAAGGGTGGTAAGGTGTGGAGATCCTATGAATCACCCCGTATTTTCCTAGTAAATTCTGAAATTGGGAATGAGTGAAATGTGTGCCACCATCAATGATAATTGCCCGAGGAACCCCAAACTGACTGAAGATATTTTTCTTCACAAAATCAATGACCACCTTGTGGTCATTGGTCCGAGTGGGAATTACCTCAATCCATTTGTACACATAATCAACAACGACCAGAATGTACTGGTGTCTAAATGAAGGAGGGAAGGGTCCCATAAAGTTGATGCCCCAAATGTCAAAAATTTCAGTGGAAAGGTTTGCGTTCAAGGGCGTCATATCTCTCTTAGCCATGTTCCCGAGTATCTGGCATCAAGTGCATGACTTTGAGAATTCCTAGGCATCCTTAAATAATGATGGCTAATAGAATCCGGATTGTAAGATTTTTGCTACAGTCCTTTTCCCGAGAAAGTGTCGACCACACGCAGATGTGTGGCAGAGCTCAGGTATGCTATGGAACCTAATTTCCACGGCGCATCGACGAATAATCTGGTCTGTGCTGATGCAGTATGAAATCGCTTGATTCGGGACAACCGGGTTTTGGTTTTGTTATAACGTTGTAGTAAAGCCGGTTATTACCAACATTTCAAATATAAATTTTTTTTACTCGGAAAATAAAAGAGTTCCCGAGGTCGAACTCAGGGAGCAAGTTGTATTCTAGAGATATACACGTTTCTTTTACAAAATAAAGAGAGAGGGAAAGAATTTGTTGTTCTCTTTGTTTTATCCTCGTGATGTTCTTCTTTCTTTCTTTTCTTCAGATCTCCTTCTTCTTCGTCCTTGGTTTCTGTCTTGGTCTCTCTTCTTCTTTTTCTGCAATTGTGGTGACCCTTTCTCTTTTCCCTTTTCTTCTTTTCTTCCTTATGGCTGCAGAGCTTCTGCCTTCAGCTACTAAGTCTTCCTTTCTTCTTCTTCTGCTTTTGCCGTTGCTCTTCTTTTCTTTCTTTCTCCTTCCTGTCTCCTTCTCTTTTTTTCTTTGCTTTGGCCCTTCCTCTTCTTTCTTCTTTAGCCTGCCTTCTTTCCTGCTCTGGCTGCTGACCTTCCGTCGTCTGACCCGGTGCTTAGACGACTTAACTATGCATTTGCTACAGTGCAGCTCCTTCTTCTTCCGCGGGTCTTCTTCTTCACCTGTGCCTGCACACTTCAGAGTTTTGCGTCAGAGGCAAAACCTACTCTACCCTCCCCCCCCCCGCGTCTCTCTCTCTCTGAAACCACTCTTGGGAAAGCTCTCCCAGAGCTGCCGGGTAATCGGGTACGGGTCGTGCCCGGGTCCAAGCCCACCGGCGTGCGTGGTGGGCGAGGAGTGCAGGTCAGTCGAGTCGGGTCGGGTCGGGTCAGGTCCGCGGGGCGTGAGCGCGGACGAGACCGGGTAACCGGGCGGGTGAAGGGGACCTCACCCCGTGTGCTGAGGCAGTAAGGCTAGTGCACAAAATCAATTTAAACAGTGGAAAGTGTGTGGGGCTTACCGATGTGGGACTAAACGCAGACCTTTCCTTGCGTGCGCCTGCTGGGAGACTGCGGCCTGGCTTCTGCAGCTGCGGCTTCGACTTGCGTAGGTTGCTGGCTGGCTGCCTTCGCAAGACTCCCCGTACTCCGCAGCAGCTGGAGACCTGGAGTCCTCAAGCCTGGAGCGCGGGAAAAGCTGCTTCAATGTGCGTTAATGGCGGTCGAACCTCAAAAACCTGTCGGACACGAATATGGCCTCTCGGCCTGATCAAACCACTGGGGAACCTTCGCCGTGGCACGGCGAAGGTGAGGAGCTGCGCGGCAGGCCGCAGGGTGGTGTCTGGCGGCAGCCCTAGGTTGGACTGCAACCGGAGGAATGGGTTTGTTCGGGGGAGTGTTACGGAGGTGTGGAGTGGCAGTGGAGGGGTGGGGGGTGCTCAGTGTGATGAGGCGGAGGTTCGGTGAGGGTCGGCGAGGTGTGTGAGGCTGTGGAGCGATGGGAACATCTCGCCGGAGGGTGGCCGGAGTCGAAGGGGGTGACGATGGTCAGGGTCGGTCTAGGGCTTAATTGAATAAATTGAAAGCGGGGAAAGAAAGAGGAGAAAAAGGGGAGTAGCTCTAGCTTACTTGCAGGGACGAAGGGGGAGGAACAGGGCGACAGTCGTATCAACTGTCGCCGGAGAAGACGATGCTCAGGGAAAGGGGCGGCGGCGAGCAGAGAGCCGGAGAGGCGCCAGCTGGGTGCGGCGTGGCGCGGGAAGAGCGGGGGAGGAAGTCTCTGCTGCTGGTATTGCGGCAGAGCGAAGAGGTGGAGGGGGAGGAAACCGCCGGAGCTGGTGAGCGTCTGCCGGAGGAAGAAGGGAAGAAAGTTGGGGATTTTCTCCGTCAGATCCAGGCTGGGAAGAATGGTGGAGCGACGGGGGGTATTTATAGGGATCAAACAGGGAGGAAGGTGGAGGGAGACGACGTGTCTCCCTCGCCGGAGGATGGCCGGAAGCAAGAACCCATACCGTCCGTGCGTTCGCACGGCCGGTATGGTGGGCTACAACGACCAGGGGGGTGTCCCTGCGACGGCTGACGACGCAGGGCACCCCCGGTTTACTTGCCAGGTCCCCCACCTCACCCTGCGCGGCGCCATGCTCCGCGCAAGGTCGCCGGAGCATGGTGCTGGCAGGTTTTGCAGGAGGGACCTGATTGCAAAGAACGAAGGAGAGTTGGGAGCCAAAATGCGAGGGTTCAAAAGTTGAGGGCCAAAGAGTAAATATATGAGGACCAAAGTGTAAAGTCGGTCAAGGAGGTTTCTTCTTAGGCTCAAGTTTTTATACATGACTAATTAGGACCTAAGGAATCTGATGGTGAATTTCATTTTCATATTAAACCTTGTTTGACCGGTCAATTTGCGTAAAAACCCAAATTAAGTTATTAATTGGGCATGGTTCTTAATGTAGGTCAAAATGGGTTCTAAAGGCCAAATTGAAGGTTCTAAACCCTAGAGATTATTTTTCTATGAATTTTAGAGGGTTTATTCTATTTTTACTTTGCCTCGAACCTTGTGAATTGAAGTGGGTTGTTTTAGGGTTACAGATTTATCATTTAGTTTCTTGGAATTGCTGTAGCCCTTGCTAGATCATTTCATCCCACTTTTATTCTTATTAAGCTGCTTTGACCTATGTTTGGGCCCTGAAATACCCTGTATGCAGATTATACTGGTGAAATTGCATTTTTACCCCTTATGACTTGTTTTCTCCTTAAACTCAGAATTCTCTGAGTTAAGCCTTTCCTTGAGTTATGTAGGAGCTTTTATCCTTTGTATTGGGTCAAAATGAGCTAGTTATGGCTCATGATGAGGTTCTCATCACAGTACAGCTCGGGATCATCTCAAAAATAATATTTGGCCTCAGACACAAGTCTATCCCATTGTTGTTTGGTTCAATCTTGGGGGATTTGACCAACGGCCAAATAATTGACGATATCCGCAAACCAGTGGGTTCAGATACTCGAGACTATAAGGATAGTCTCATCTGGAAAAGTATCAGAGATCGGGACATCTGGATGAGGAGAATCAGTTAGGATTCTCGAGAGGTGATCCGCTACTACTTTTTGTTCCTCGGCTTTATCCCTGATATCAAGATTGAATTCTTGAAGTAGTAGAATCCAACAAATAAGACAGGGTTTGGCATCCTCTTTGGCCAAGAGATGTTTCAAGGCCTAGTGGTCGGTATAGATAATGACACAAGAACCTAGCAGATAAGCCCTGAATTTTTCTAAAGCGAAAACTACAGCTAGCAATTCTTTTTCAGTAACAGTGTAGTTCTTCTGGGCCTCGTCCAAAGTCTTACTAGAGTAGTAAATAACAGAGGGCTTTTTCTCAATCTTCTGACCCAAGACAGCCTCGACGGCATAATCAGATGCGTCAGCCATAATCTCAAATGGGGCTATCCAGACTGGTGGTTGCAACACCGGGGCATAGGTGACTGTCGTTTTTAACAAATTAATTGCCTTCCGACATGATTCATCAGACTCGAACGGTGTGTCTTTGGCCATAAGGTTACTTAATGGCCGAGCAACCTTTGAGAAGTCTTTAATGAATCTTCTGTAAAAACCCACATACCCAAGGAAAGAGCGGATCTGTTTTACGGATGTGGGTGGAGGAAGTCTAGAGATAGCATCCACCTTAGCTTTATCAACCTCAATACCCCGACTAGAGACCACATGACCCAGGACAATGCCTTCCTGAGTCATAAAGTGGCTCTTTTCCCAACTAAGGAACAACCGTGTTTTGATGCATCTTTGTAGGATCAATTCTAAGTTAGTTAAGCAAGACTCAAAAGAATATCCAAAAACGGAGAAATCATTCATGAACACCTCAAGACAATCTCCCACCATGTCAGAAAAGATAGCTAGCATGCACCTTTGAAAAGTTGCAGGTACATTGCAAAGCCCGAATGGCATTCTACGGAATGTAAAAGGTTCTATAGGGACATGTGGAGGTTGTCTTTTCTTGGTCTTCGGGATGGATAGGGACTTGGTTATATCCCAAATAACCATTCAGGAAGCAAAAGTATTTTTTCCCAGCTAACCTTTCAAGGATTTGATCGATGAATGGCAAGGGAAAGTGATCCTTTTTAGTAGCTGTGTTCAGCTTCCTATAGTCAATACAGACTCTCCAAGCAAAAGCTAAACGAGTAGTGAAGGCTTCCCCTTTCTCGTTAGTTGAAATGGTTATTCCCGTCTTCTTGGGTACAATCAGAATGGGGCTAACCCATGGACAATTCGAGATTGAGTATATAATTCTAACATCGAGCCACTTGATTATCTCCTTCTTGACCACTTCTTGCATATTCGGGTTTAGTCTCCTTTGCATCTCGTGAGAAGGGCGGGATCCATCTTCCATGAAAATATGATGATTACAATAAGATGGCTCAATCTCCCTAATGGCGATTTATGAGACTTCGGATCTAGCTTAAAAGGAAGTTATTTTCGTGACGAATTCCCCTTTTAAATCTGAGAAGGATTTGTCAATGAATTGAGATCTTGCCAAACGAAGCTCGCCGGAGTTGGAGTAGGATTTTGGTGTAGCGGGGGCCTTTTTGTGAAGAAGACAAAGAAGTTGGGGGCCTTTTTGTAAGCAATTCAAAAGCTGAGGGGCCATGTGAAATAAAGAAAATCAGACTTAGACCAAAGTGCAAACTAGGTCGAAATAATCTCAGATTGGGCCCAAATTTTGGTACAAACCTAATTTGGACCCAAGGAATCCAATGGTGAAGTTAGATTTAGGTTTTAACCAAGTTTTACTGGATAATTTATGCAAAAATCTAAATTAAGGTAAAAGTCTGTTTGTGGCTCTATTTTGGGTCAAGACGGGTTGTGATGGTCAAATTGAAGGTACCAAATCCTATAGAATATTTTTATATGAATTTTAGAGGGTTTAGGTGAATTTTATCCTGACCGGAACCCCAGTTAATTAAGCAGGTCTATTTTTAAGATTTCAGATGTCATTTAATTCCTGAAATGCACGAAAACCCTTTTCTATCTGTACTAACTCACTTTTTTGACTCTTAAGACCATTTGACCCTTAATTAACCACTGGAGAAACCCGCGGTTATTCCTCATTCATGATATGATGGTAAAATTATAGTTTTAACCCTAGTTTCTTGTAGTTCTCTCTGAAAGGACTTGCAATG
This sequence comes from Thalassia testudinum, assembly GCA_037157565.1. Classification (NCBI taxonomy): domain Eukaryota; kingdom Viridiplantae; phylum Streptophyta; class Magnoliopsida; order Alismatales; family Hydrocharitaceae; genus Thalassia; species Thalassia testudinum. Next base: position 24,086,462 of record JAZHRO010000013.1, read on the forward strand.
AATTATGACCTTCTGATGGTTATATAGGAGCATTTAATGATGGAATATGACTAAATAAAGTTAGATATGGTTGATGATGACATTATCATCAGTTGCTCTCTACTCTTAGCGAAATTAAGAGGCCTTCGCCTCTATGTTGCTGTGCTGTGCCTGTGCCTCTCCCTTGAGGCTCAAAGTAAGTAAGAAGAGAAGAGGCCCTTAAGTTTCTTAAAGGCACTGAAGCTGGGTGCTGGTTAAGGCGTCTGACTGCCTATTCTGTCGTATAATACCATGGTTTTGTGATTAACTTGAGATATTCTTGGCTTATATAATTATGATATTTGAGTAACTTGTGAGCTTACCATTGTAAGGTAATTTGGTGATTTAAATCACCATTTTACTCTCTTCTTTGTTCATATTGTTATTTGATTTTACTTATACATCATTTTTTAATGAAATTCTCATTATAAATTGCATATATTTGTGGTTAAATTGTGATCTTGATAATCAATTGCAATACTTGCTCCCTGCATTCAACCTCAGACTCCTGTGATTTTGAGTTATAAATTCAAATGATTTGAGCCACTTTGTCCTATACTACAATGCATTCTCTTAACGAACGATGATTTCGCCTAAACAGGTAATAGCAGGAGGTGAAGTCTTGATTGCAGTCGACGAAGAGGGCCACTCCAATTGGAGACCTGGGCACACTCCTGGACAAATTCTGCGTCGCTTAGAGGTGGTGCCTAGGGCTACTGGAGTAAGAACACCTACTTCGAGCTCTTCGAAGGAGCTCTGTCAATGGCGATGGCGACCGTAAACCTAAAACACGAAAATAGCCTAAGGGCCAAGTCAGAACAGCTCAGTAGCTACACGAGAATGTGGCGAAGGCTGTGGTGGCGGTGGCGTGTCATGGATGTAATCAGAGATGGCTGGAGAATGCAAAAAATGAAGATGGAAGTGGTTGTGTTTGGTGAAAGGATAGAGCAAGCAATCCCCTCATTTTCTTGAGTGGTTTTGTTCGTGTAGATAAGGCGAAGGTGCGGGAGTTGAGAGCAACCGGTTTGGTGGAGTGTGGTGGTCGCTAGGGCTCGTCAGGGGTATGCCAGCGAAGTCGAAGGCGGAGGTGGAGCAGGTGTGGTAGCGGTCGAAATGGAGTTGTGGAGGCACGGTTGTGATGAGCAGATGATAGGGAGTCATCATGGCTAAGTGGCATACGAAGGGGAATGGAGATGGCACCGGTTGTGGCATGGCCGATGCCGGAGGAGATGAAAGCTCCGGTGAGGTAGTGCGACGATGACGGAGGGTTAGGAGGCACCTCGCTAGTATTGCGAGGTGCGAAAAGAAAAAGGGGAGTCAAAACTGACTGCCTTTGGTATGTGGCGACCGACGAAGAAGTCAGAGGAAGGAGGTCACCGTAGCGAGGTGGAGTGAGCCGGAGGTTGAAGGAAGAAGAGGGATTTTTGACTCTATTTCTCCTTAAGGAGGTAAGGCAAGTGAGGAGGTAAGGTAAGACAAGCTTGAATGCTCTGCAAATCAGGGAGTAGGTTTTGTGGGATTCAAAGAGTTCGCATTAACTCCTAGACAAGAATTAGGTTGAGTTGCGGTCCAAAATGAAGAAAATCTCCTTAGGAGTCTCCCTTTCAAATTTGAAAGAGATTGACCAAGAAGTCAGGGAGGAGTCCTTGATTGAAGCTCGGCCTCTTTAGGTTCACACCTGCCATGGCAGCAGGGACCCAACTGCAAAGAATGAAGATAAATATTGGGGGCTTTTCGCAAAGTTTTCAAAACTTGAGGGGCTATAAGAGAGAAAATAAGTCTGAGAGGACAAAAATGCAAACTAAGTCAAGATAGACTCAAATTGGGCCCAATTCTTGGTACAAATAATTTAGACCCGAGGAATTTGATGGTGAAGTCCGATTTTGGTTTTGACCAAGTTTGACTGAAAATTTTGTGTAGAAACCCAAATTGGGGGCAACTATCTTACTAGGACTTTATTTTAGGTCAAAATGAGCTGTAGTTGTCAAATCAAAGGCACCAAATCTTATAAAATATTTTTATATTATTTTTTGAAATTTTAGGTGAATTTTATCCTGACCAGAACCTCAGTTAATTAAGCAGGTCTGTTTTTAGGATTTTAGATGTCCATTAATTCTCGAGATGCGTAAAAACCTGTTTCGTTCTTCATGGACCCACTTTTTAGACATTAATGACTAAATTACCTTTAATAAACCCATAAAATATCCCGTGGTTATTCTGTGCTTGTGTAATGCTGTTAATTTTGTCGAAATATCCTTGTATTCTTATCTTCTTTTCAAAATAGGATAATCTGCCCTTAGGACCATTTGATGGATATGTAGGAGCATTTGTCAACCTTTTTAGATCAAATTGAGCTAGTTATGGCTCATGATGGTGTTCCCATTGGTCTATTGATGGTGTTGGATCTGCTTTTGGGAGCTTTTGCCGTGCTCTTTGATGAGTGGCTACTCATCGTAGCTAAAAAGCTAAGTTAAGCTAAAAACTTGGTTAAACAATATCAAATTAACACATAAATGGGGTTAAGTGTGGGAATCAAAGAAAAAGACCTAAAATCTTAATTCTACGTTAAAATTGCATAATTAGGTTATAAAATGAGATATTCTTGAGAAAAAGGTCAAATAGTGATCCAAGTGTTAATTGAACACACAAACGAGTTTAAAAGTTCAAATCAAAAATATAATTAACTTCTTAAATGTTCAATTAAGCACATATAAAAACTTGGAGGCATTTGGACATCATTAAGGCCTTGGAATTAAAGATTTACATTTAGGTCCCTTATGCATCACATTTCCTTCCTTAGAAAATTTTTTTGGACCCATTTGTAACCTGCAGGGACTTCTTTGAAAGCCCAGAATGACCACTTTGTAACTATTCTTACCACTTACGGGCTCTTGTGTAATGTTTCTACCCCTTAGTAGAAGGGCTCACCCTGCAATTTGCCCATTAGAAACCTGCGCAAGCTTCTTCCCGCACATGCACTATTCACGCGAGGAACACATGCATCCTCGACCGTCCGCTCTCGCATTGATCTTGATCTGTGGCACGATCTGATTTGAAGCTTCGCGCGAAGCGGCGTGTGTTGATGAGCCCATATTTGTGGGTTAATTAGTTACTTAAATGCCTAGGAATTAGATTAATATTGGCATATAAATTGCATACAATAAGATGTAAATAGATTAGTCTAGGTATTCATTTATTTACATATTCCATGCATTGCATTCATACTTAGAATTCATTTAGAATAGCATGCATTAGAATAGTTAAACTTTTAGGTTGCATTACATGTATTATTTTATTTCACATTTCTTTTATGGGTTTGCACATAAATAACCCCTTATTTATTTTATTTTTTTGTTTCTTCTCCAACGGTTGCATCCAGGAGAGTGCGCGAGCAAAATGCACACGCAAAAATTGTGGATCTTTGTTCCCACGATTTGTGTCGCTTCTTCTTTAACCAACCCCTGCCTACGCCTGCACTCCTCTTGCAGTATAAAAGAAGGGTTCCTGTGTCCTTAGCAGGAGGGCCACCACCATTCCAACCCACCACTGCACAGAGCTTAAAGCTTCTTCATTCCACACCATCAACCTCCCCCCGCGAGCACAAGACCACTCCACCGCAGACAAGCGAGGTGACAGACCGCTGCGCCATCAGTGGCTTGTGCAACTCACCGCGAGCATTTTCCTGAAAGCCACGCAACCACCGCCAGTTCCTCATCCCTACGCCATTTAAGATGTCTAGGAATGTTCCCAGACGTCTGAAACTCTTACAACACCACCTTCATCTTCTTCCCCATCCTCTGTTTTTCCTCCACTCCACCAAAAAGAACCCAAAGAAACCATGCCATCCCCACGCGCAGCAATAGCCACCTCCACCTCCCCTCCGCGTGCGACCGTCCAGACCATTGCTCCACGCTGCACTAGACCCCCGCGCGTGCCTGCAACTCGCACACCCCACCGCATGCACAGCAGCAGGCGCTCCTTCTCCTCCACTCGCGCGTTACCTGCACGCCCCCGCGTCAGCACCTTCGCACGCCCCTTTGGCACCTCGCCAATCCCCGCAGCGCCTTCTCCTACAGCCGCATGCTTCATCTGCATGCCCCTATGCACAGCAGTAGGTGCACCTTCCCCTCCGTGCGAATGCTACCTCCAGCGCCCCTGCGCGCGGTCTGTAGCGCCCACACGCGCCTGCAACACCTGCACACGCCCCCACCCCTCCAGTAAACACAGCCAGCAGCAAGAGCCATCGGAAACCACCCTTCGTTGGAGCTCCGTCCGACCGACTCCAACCATCTCACAACCTGCTGCCGCCACCGCCACGAAACCCTCGCTCCGGCCAACCTATTCCCAAAAGAGTTCCTCGAACGAACCTCTCTCCCGTGTGCGAGGAGGAGAGAGGTAGAATCCTCTGTTTTTGGTGGTATTAATATTTACATTTCATGCCATTTCCACAAAAATAATTTTTTTATTATTATTTTATTGTGGTGATTTTATGCAAAGAACCTCCTTTTTCTCATAAATGCAAAAATCAGCATGTTAAAGTTTTTTTGTCTTAATTGAAAAGCAATTTTGGCTTGATTTCTTGACAAAATTAATAGTGAACATTGGTTTTTGACCCTTGCGAGTTTAAATAGTCCATTGCCTCCCTGTGGATACGACCGCTCCTAATTGTTGATTAGTCGATTTTTCCACCACTTACATACTACAACAACGCGTTATTTCATTTGCGAAACTTAATCGAAAGAGGAAAATCATCTCGTCACGTGTGATCACCCCAACCCCCAGATCCCATCCTACGGTCTGATTTCAAGTTGGAAGCCTGCGTGTTCTCTCCTTCCATCCTTGCTGCCGGTGCCCTCATCGAGTAATCTCACTCGCGCGGAGCCTGGAATCATTGCAATCGCTATTTAAGTGCCTCTATAGCAGTGCGTGCGGGGGATCGCTCTCTCCTACTTTCTTAGAGATCTTTCCTCCTCTCTAGTTTCCCATCTTCATCAAATCTCTGATTTCACAGCCACTGGCTATGAAATCCCTGACTTCACTCTGACCCTCCTTGTTGCTAAGGACCTCATAGCACTTGAGGATGACCCCGAAGCCTCACTAGCAGGCTTTTTACTGTGCTGGAGCTCACCTCCCTCCCTTCTTCCCCCTTAGCCACCGACTAAGGACCCATAGGTCCCATTCTTCCTTTTAGAATAGTTTTACTATTTTATAGTTAGCTTTAGTGTTAGTTAGATAGATTAGCAATAGAATTAGATATAGAATATATTTTGATTTGTTGTGCATGTTAGAATAGTATTAGGAGTAGATTTAGATTAGTTTTTTTTTTCTCCCCTCTCACCTTCTCTGATTATCCCAGATCAGAGGGGACGATTTCCCCCAGTCATTGCTCATGATTTTCCCCCTCTACGCACTGTCATTTCACTTTTGATTCCCTCAATTTTTCTCGCAATGCACCCACTCATTAGATCTAATCTCAGATCTGATTGGTTTACAACCTCAGATCTAATATTAGCGTCAAAACTCAATTTAAGGGGCTTCCCATTCATCTCATGTGTTGTCACAAAAGCCCCTGATCTGAGCATAAATTGGAATCGATTTTCCAAATTTATTTCACAAAGTCAGATTTCAAGGGTTTAGATGTTTGTGAGCTTTGAATTCTTTGATCTAGCAACTGAGTTAATGCTTATTTGATTCATTGTTTGGCTAGGAATCTGAGGTGATTCCGAAGTTAGAATTCACCTCAGAGGAACCATAATCTGATTTCATTTTCATGAGGTTTTTCAATGCCTTGAATGCATGATAGGGCTAAGGAAAATCACTTTGGTGATTTGAAGTTCTATCCTGTATTCATGAGTTATTTGCTTATAGAATTCTGATTTTCAACTTAAGGAGTTCTCAATACTCCTTAAGGTTTCAGATATCTGGGATTTAAGTTTCTATTTTAAATAGACTGATCTAACTCCTTTTACATGCTGTTTATAGCATTAGAAAGAGCTAGATCAGATCTCTTTCAGTTTTGAATGATGAGATTTTATTGACAAGGGATTATGAGTTTGAATTGTATTCATGAGTGATTTTTATGAGAATGTAAATCCTTGTCAGAGTTTTTCTTTAGAGTGATTTCTGATTTTGTCTTTCAATCCCAGATGTATAGCAACTTGCTGCAGAAGTAGCTACATTTCCTCCCCCTTAATTCCAACATGTGCTCCCTAGATTGACTCCTTTAAATCCCTGATCAAGTTGTCCATGATTTGATCTTGGATATAAAAAGGGCTAAATCAAGAGATACATGTTGGAATTAGTCTCTTCTTCCTGCTACAAACTTGTTCCTCTTTAGATGAGTTAACTGCAGCAGCAGTTGAGACATCTGAAGAGGAACTTGGTGTGATTATGGGGTCAAATTCAACAGCTTCTGCTGATGTCTGTTGATGTTGTTGTGGGTGGCTTGTTTCTGCTGTTCAGCAGAAACTCTATGTCTGAATAAACTATATGGACAATAGCTTAGGTTTTAAATAGCTGCCTGATGTAGAAGGTTGTATTCAACTTCTATACAATCTTTCATGTAAACTAAATGAATTCTTTTTATATCCTTTGAATGCTTGTATTCTTCCAATTAAATCTTTTGTCAACTTGTTTATAAAATCCAACTAATCACAGATTCAATTATTTGTAATCCATGTTGATCTGCATGCTAAACTGTTTTTATCTTGTACATATGTTGTGTTATGACCATTGAGGCAATTGAATGCCTTTTAGACCCCCTTTAGTTTCATCCTAAGCCTCTAAAACTCATTAGAACCCTTTTGAAAGGCTTAGGATGAGTGAGATTTAGAATTCAATAAAGATTAGAAAAAAAAATCAAAAAAATAAAATAAACCTATTTGATTTTAGATTAAATATTTCTTTAAATGTCCACCAAGTTTAATGGTAATCAGAACCCCCGACTTGGTAGAATTTACCAGTCGACGGTTCTGTATACCATGAAACTTAATAAAGTGAACTAAATTTGAAAAGGACAAAAACATTTCTTTCTCCTCATCTATCTCCTTCCTTCTCATCTCCTACCTCTAACACATATATAAAAATCATAAAAAGTGAAAAAACTCTAAAAATACTAAAAATCCCTTGTACAATATGTATATAAGTATATGTTTAAGCTATTTAATAAGCCTACTTAGCTATAATGTAAATTATACATATTTATAAGATAAATATCTTATGTATATATTGTAGTATGTAAATTAAATATTTAAGTTAGATTGTACTATATATATCTTAATTATATAACTAATTATTAATTAAACTAATGTATATGTACAATAAGCTATATAAAGTAATAAACACTATAAACAACCATATTAAGTTATAATACTGTATATATGTAATTATATGTATATAATAAACATATTAATCCCTGTACCTTAATTTAATTATATATCTAGAATAAATAATTAATTTATTAAGTTACTAGTTAAGTTATTAGATTAAATTAAAATAAATGAGTAGATTAAGTTAGAACTAAGTTAATCTATGATATATATTTACATTAATGTATTTTAAGTAAGTTAAGCTAATTTAAGTCATTTATAATGTATCATACTATGTAAAATGAATTTATACATAAAATAGTCTGAAATTGAATTATTTACATGTAAATAAAATAGAAATAAAGCTTGTAAAATACAATAAAAATATATATTAAATACTTTAACTTATTTACTAACTCTGTATAAGGTCAATTAAATCATATATTAACTAATTTATATGTAATTAAGGAATAAAACTTATAATTCTATTTGTATAGACTGTACACTTTATTGAATTTATTTATACAGTAAATATAATTAAAAATATAAATTAATTTTACAATAAAGAAGTATTATGTAAATACTTTATTATCCCATAATTTATTTTTATTTTATAATAAATTATGGCCCTCAAATTGAGGGCCAAAATCACAAATTCCTGCACAGCAGTTGGAATTCCAACGCTGCGCTGGCACTAAGATAGTACCATATCGGTTGCGGTGAAGCGCCCGCAGTGCCTTTTATTGTTTTTGTTACATAGGACAATCAGTCATCACGGGCGCCGGACGCCCGAGCAACCGATCATCCTATGACCATATTAAGCATTCTGAGAATTTGTGTGTGTGGGCCGGGGGCCTGTGTGTGCTGTGCAAGGGCTTGGTTAAGCCCAAATGTGTGCCAAAACATACTTAAGTGACCTAATTAAGAAATTAGGGCACGCTTAGTAGAGGTCTGGTCCCACCCGGTCTTCGAGTGTTGTGTATCCCTCGAAAAGCATGCCCGCAAATTAAACAAATTTTTGTTAAGAGCCTTAATGACGCCTTAAACACAAAGAAGAGTGTAAGCTGAAGAACGCCTAAGTGTTAGCCGTAGAGAAAATTTAGAAGAGAGAAGAAGAAACATAGAGGAGATTTGAGATGTGAGAGAGGAAGTATGTATATGTATAATATATAACGTATATCCGTATAGATAGTATTTGTAAATAAATAAGTATAAGGTAAATAATAAGTATATGTATAAGTAGTATAGCTTTATATATATATGTATATCTATATAACTTCATATTTTTACTGACAGAATAAAATGTCACTGAAGGTGAAATAAATGTCACTATAGACCCTAGTTTCTTCCTTAAAGTTTGTATATAGTTTTTTTGGGGTCCAGCGACGTTTATATATGTTGTTGTAGCTACTATATATGTTACTGTATATGTTAATATATTAAGTCAAGTAAGTGTGGTATGTATTATTAGTTAGTATTGTATATATATGTAAGTATTCGTAATATAACTTATAAGTAGATAATATAGAGTATGTTAATGAAGTGTTTGATGCTTGTTTGTAATTAGTATTTACAAGCATTTTAATTGATTCTTTATACATATTAAACCATGCATTCATTCATTCATTCATTTTTTGTTGGACATAAAATTTCTTTTTTTGGAATTAAAGAATAATCTTGGACGTAGAAAGTGATGTATAGCAATAACTGCCTCCCAGTGAACAAAATGGGATAAACCAGTAAAAATTAGGTAATTAAATAAAATTAACGCGATAACGGTTTGTATTTGCGACACATACTACAATAACAACGACATTTTTCTTTTTTTATATGAACCGCGATCGATCGTTAATCAAGCGTACATTATTTTTGGCGCCGTTGCTGGGGAGACAACTCTCTATACGCCAAAATTACTCTTTAATTCTTCATTTGTATATAATTCTTATTTTCATTTCATTCAAACTCATTGTTTGTACATAATTATTTTCTTACATTGATTAATTCTTTGTTGCATATACATTCTTTTATTCTTTTACTAATCATTTGTTGTTTTTCCACAGCACTTGAGGAGTAGGAGGAGCAGCATCACCTTCCAGGTGGAGGTCGTCATCCTAGTGGAACTACTGCGCTTTTGACCCGACGTCCAGGCAGAGTGTTCCCTTAGAGCAGCTGTAGGAGTAGTAGTATAGTAGTAGTATATTATAGTTTAGTTAGACTTAGGTATACTGCTTAGTGCTATTTGTTAGTCATAAGTTGTGAGAGACTGTTCTTACACATTTATTGTAATAACTGTGGACTCTCTGAACTCTGTTTTTTTTCTATTTCTCAGACTCATCTCTCATCGACACGATTTTCCGTTCACGGTTTCCCGAATCGATTTCTTTCTTTGTTTTTGTTTGTTGCATTATTTAAAATCCAAAAAAAATATTAAAAAATCAAAATTCAAAATGATTTCATTTTTATCTAGCAGCAGCATACCCTTAGGCATCCATCTTAGGTTGCATATTCTACTTGCTAGATTTTAATTCCAAGTCAAATTTGCATATTATAGATTGCCGGAGTCAGGTACGCACTCTTTACCTTTCTCAAACTCTTGCCATAAGTGCATTTGACTTAAAATCTAAGAAGACCATCTTGTGTATTGAATTGATTAAAAAGCGAGACGAGCAGCATAGAAGTCATCTTATAATCACTTGAATTAAATCAAAAGGAGACATTTAAATCTGAGTGAAACCTTGACTGAGATTTTTACCACATTGTGTTGATTGCTATTGTGCACACAGCATGATCACTTAAGATCACAACACACTGGTTTCTACGTCATCTCCTTCTACAACCACAGGATCTGGATTCGCACCCCAGTCTTATCCAGACTCCCAGTGGATTTTAGAAGTCTGCACATCGATAGGTCTATTTTAGGAAGCATACAATTGTCTGAAATAGTTGTTTGCGTACTATATTATTTTTTGTAGCAGCCTCTAGGTAAAAATTTGATTCTTCTCGCTTGCTTGAATTGGTCTCTTGATTGATTGAGATTTAATTGGGATTTTTCGATTTCTGTGAATTAAGCTAGATTAGACCTTTCCATTGAGTTGTGACTGATTGTATTAAATTCGTTTTCAAAAACCAACTCAATGGAAGGTAAGAGATCCTAGAACCCAGAGCTAGTGTTCCCCTTGTGTACTGATGCCCAAGTAACTACATCCACTTCTTTGCCTTCTCCTTCCAATCCTTTGCCTCCCGAGTCTCAAACTCCTATTCATTATTCCACACATCAAGAGGATGATCATGAGTCATCACAATTCGAGGATTTTGAAGAACTTCCTCCACATCTTCTTGCACATCCTCCACCACCACCACCACCAATCCATAAGTTCCAACCTCCACCATATCCTAATTTTCCTAACCCACCCCCGGAGAGAGAACCTACGCCTCATCTTCACCACCTGTTTGAAACACAACTACAAATGAATACCCTAACTGATAAATGCCAGTTTATCATCATTCTTATGTATTAAAACAAACCTAGCTCTTACGATTTTACTCCACAACAGGTTTTTGGGCTGCATTTTGGCATAAAATAGGTTAGGCATGCATTGCATTTTTTATTATCTTTTTAATGTGTTTTTGTGAGTGTTAGGGATGTACAGATACACAAATCCTTAAAACCCTAGCACTCAAGAAGGCAAATGGTGAAGGAGAAGCTCAGACTAGCTGGAACTCAGCTTGATCCAGCTCATCACAACTGGAACCTAGATTACTTGAACTAGGTTAGCTCATCCCAGCTCCATTCAGCTAATCTCAGCTGAATAGCAGCTCATGAGAGTTCATCTTAGCTCACCCTAGCTCAAGTCAGCTCAGATCCAGCTCAACTTAGCTGAGTCTAGCTCATCTCAGCTCCCACTAGTCCACAGGAAGCTCTAGCTAGCTCAGCTGAGTTGACAGGAGTTCACCCCAGCTCAGATCCAGCTACATCCAGCTCCACTCAACTCCAGCCAGCTGAAGAAGAACTCATCCCAGCTCAGGAAGCTCAAGTCTAGCTCCCGGGGACTTAGCTTAGCTCAACTCAGTTGAGCTAAGCTACCTTAGCTGCCTCAACCAGCTTGAGTCTCCCTGGGAGCACCAGACCTAGCTCACCTCAGCTCATCATGGTATAAGCTAGCTTACTTTAGCTTGGCTTAGCAACTAGCAAAGAACTAGCAAGCTAAGCCAACTAGAGTAGCTCCATGCCAGCCTCTTCAGCAACAGCCAGCTCCAATTTCAGCTCCAGACTTCTCCTCCTCAGCTCCTCCATCCAAACCCTAGCTCCAACACCTTCTCCTCTACTCCACCTTTAGCTAAGCTAGCTTAGCTTATCTTAGCTTAGCTTAGCTTAGCTTAGCTAGCAACCAGCTCCTTGGCCATCCACCACCTTCAAAGTCAACCCTAGCTAGCTCCATCAACTAAGCTCACCTAAGCTAGCTATCCTACTCCAAGTTGGCACCACCACCATCACACCCCTTCACCCCATCACCACTACCAAAAGCCCACCTATTTTCCCTCCAAAATGACCTTCTAGAACCCTTCCCTTTTGGCGCCAACTTTCCCTCCAAAATTCCCCTTCATCTCCACCATACACCTCTCCTTAAATCCATCTCCACCATCCACCTAACGCCCCTTCTAGAAGACCCTAGGATGGCGCCAAAATGGTGGTGTCTCTCCACCACCAAAAGCCACCAACACCACCATAACCACCCCTTAACACCCCTTGAGTTGGCGTCAATTGCCCTTAGCCTTAGGATCCCCAACCACCTCCATCTCTCCATCTTAGCCCTCCATTCCAAGAGTCACCTTAGCCCCCCTTCCTACTCTATATAAACCCACCACCTACAACCATTTTAGAGCATCCTCCATTAGTGTAATTTTCTACCTAAACCACCTATACCTACGGCCAAGAAGAAGGAGTAGAGAAGGAGATTAAAGGGGCACATCACCAGCCCTTTTGGTGCCTTCTTCTCCCCACTCTCTTCAACATGAGCCACGCCAAGGAGGAGGACTCTTCCACTTCAAGGAGGATGGCCAGGCAAAGGAGAAGGACCTAGGGTGGACGTCCACCCTTGGAGAGAAGCTTAGGGCACGCCCCCTTAGGGCTTGCCTTGGAGGACATCACCTTGGCGGAGCACTGCAAGGAAGGAGTTGAAGGAGTCTTTTCAAGATTGGGAGCCACCAACCTTGGAGCAAGAAGCCCTCTTCTTCACCATCTATCTAGAGGATTTGTGTTTGCTTTTCTTTATTTTAATTTTTCTAGTAGTAGAAGCATTCCTCTACTAGGTTTTTTTTGTAAAACACTTTTCGTCAATCTAAGTTGCCTTCTTTGCAATTTTCTTTTTTGCATTTCTACTTGCTTTGTTTTTTTTTAGCATTGTTCACTCCCTCTCCCTAATTATTCTAGGCCTCCACTTGCCTAGAGTGAGCTTAGGGAGAGGCTCTACTTGCCACTTAGAAGTAATAGTTAAATTTGAAGTGCAAATCACCTTCCCGCCACCATTTCGCATGTTGTCTTAATCCAAAAACAAAAAATAATAATATATTGAAAAATACCAAAAGAAAGTTGAGATTTGTATTCCAAGCAAGAGAATCACTTTTGCAAACATTTGGCCTCCTTGGACGATCCTAGATACTCCCCTATCTAGGATTATAAATTTAAGAGCGAAAGCGGATTTACGCGTTGCAACGACACTAAATTGCCTAATTAACAAACCGCGTAAAATCGCTATCACTAACCCAACAGGTGCAACAGCTTGCTCAAGCTGTTAATCTTTTAGCTAACCCCCAACCACAACCACCTCGACCTAGAAACCCTTAGGCACGACCCCAACCTCGTAGACCTTAACTACGGGATTATACCTAGAAACCCTTAGGCACGACCCCAACCTCGTAGACCTTAACTACGGGATTACTATAATCCCGTAGTTGCCCAACCTATGCCTATGATATGATATCCCGATGGGGGTTGTGCTGCTGAACTAAAGTCGAACATCATAGCACTCATTCCTCACTTCCATGTACTCTGGGTCCGCATGGCCATGATCAGCACACGCTTTTGATGAAAATGTTCTCCTTTTCATTAAAAGATAAGGCCACCTTTTGGTTTAGAACACTTGCATGGACTACACCTATAGACTCTTGGGCTTCTTTAGAACATGAGTTCCAAAAGAAGTACTTTCCTGTAGGCCACACTAATGCCTTAAGGTGTGCTATCACCACATTCACGCAGAATTCAGGAGAACATATGCACGAGGCTTGGGAGAGATTCCATGAGCTTCTGAGAAAGTGTCCCCACCATGGTGTCCCATGCTAGCAACGGGTCTAGATCTTCTACCATGGGCTCCATGATGACACACGGAATTTCGTAGATGCCGCTTGTGGAGGCAATTTCCTGTGTCGAGACGAGGACTCAGCCTTTGAGCTCTTTGAAGGTATGGCCAAGAATTCTATTAATAATGCTTCGATGAGAGTGTTTAATAGTAAGTCCTCACATTCCCACTCACATATGGGGGTACACGAAGCCCAATCCAGTAGAGGCCTTGTGGGAGGAGTCGGCGATGTCCTTGTTGCGAGGCCCTAACGAGGTCGAGGGGGAAGGTGCACCACCCGCTCCTCTGGCTTCGTATTAGTCACCTGAACTAAGGTGATCTTCCATGGTGACTGTCCCTCGGAGGCACCACTGGAAGTGGTTCAGCCAGAGGGTACCTCCGATCTTGCTGTTCCACTAGCTTCACTTGGGCCTTTTGCTTTACTAGCTCTGGAGGCAGCTGGCACAAGCTACGTTTTTGGCCAGCCCTACTACCGACAAAGTTCTACTGGTGCTCGGGTTTTGGTGGATCCCTCTGGGTAGGGGGGCTTGGGGATAATTGGTCGTACTGTCAAGTCCATCATTGGGTCCATGCTAGAGGGTGCCTCTGGTGGACCTGGACCCAGGCTCGGGGTGCTTGTTTGGCTGGGAACGTCTAGTGGGGCCACTGACTTAGAGAGGCAAGTGCTGAGGCACCTGGATGATGCCGTGTCTTGGGCCACTTCTAGGCCTTGCGGCATGGACTGGAACGACGTGTTCTTCTACTGCATGTGCATGGTAAGCTCGTAAGGCTTGTACTTGATTCTCATTTTCCTGTGCTAGAGCTACTCATATTTTGACGCGTTGGAGGTTTCTAGGTGGAGGTGCTTAGGTTGCCCTGCATTCCACGTGGTGGTGTTCCCTTAGACCTTCCTGCCCCTGCTGGCCTGGGCAATGCAATAGTCCTAGCCGCTTAGTTGGTCGTAATGGCCAAGGCGGAGCATCGGCAATTGCTCCGGCAAGTGGCGGAGGCCGTTGCTGCTTGAGTGCAGGTGGTGAAGGCAGTGGAGGATGCGAAGAGAAGGCTCCACTCTCAGCGAGAGGCCGCTAGCCAAGTGGGCTGGTTGGAAGGGGAGCTGAAGAAGACCCTCTCCCGACTACGGAGGGCCTCTAGCACCGGCGAGGAGCTAGAGGAGAAGCTCATAAGGGGGCATCGCACCGATCTAGCTACTTTGGGGGACCTGTCTGAGTGCCTCTGGGCTGCTTGCACCAAGATTACCTCCTTGAAGGAGGAGGTGCAAGTGCTCAAGGCCGAGCACTCTTCCTCCGTGGAGGGGTACGAGAGGGCTCTCGAGGAGGAGCATGTTCATCTGAGCATGTCAATAGATAGACTCGCCTTCATGCGAGCAAGTCTAGAGAAGGCGGACGCGGATGCGAAAAGGCTGAAGGCTGACCTTGTCGAAGCCCAAGAGCTTGCATCCGAATGGGGCTTGAGGGTGGCAGAGTTAGAGGGGGTAGAGGAACCCGCGAAGGAGGCAGAAGGGTTGAAGCTGAATGTTGAGGTGGTCATGGACTTCTTTGCCAGGGATCCGTCTATGAGACTAATTCGTGAGGTGCTTTCACAAGATATCGGGAAGCAGACTCTGACTTCCATGTAGGCCCTTATAGAGGGAAGGCAAGTCTCCGCGAAGGAGCTGTGCAGCTGGTCGATCGACTAATTGATGTCCGAATATGACCACCTCAATGGAGTTGGTCGTGTTGTTGACGACAGGTGCGTGGAGTAATTGCGCAGCAATCATAGGTCTTAATTGAACTAAATTAGGCTAGGACTTAGCATAAGTTAGGATAATTCATGCATGCATAAGCATTATTTGCATCTTTACTGCTTTCTTTTAGCTATGCATAAAATAATGCTATAATGTGCTAATTAGGTGTATTATGTCAATTACAGTATCTGAAGTTGGATTAGGAATAATGGGTGTTGCAGCAGAGTTGGAGCAGAAGACTTAGATTAGATGTAGTAGATAATAATGTAAGGGAGTTAAGGTATGATACTCTATTAAGTAGGAATAAAGCAGTAAAATGTGAAAAACTTAGGTCCATCCTAGCCCTAGTATAGCCTAGAAGCTTCCCCAAGCCTTAGCCACCCTTAGATTAGGTCAACACACCATAGGAAACCTTAAAACCCTAATTCCAACCTTTATCTGGACGTCCAGATGAATTATAGGATGTCCATAACACTTAGCCAACTCCCGCACACCTTAAACCCACTTTTGCAGTGTTATTGGATGTCCAGACACTTGGTCAGACGTCCAATTTCTGCATAATAGCCAAGACAGAACCTAGAATCCTTCCTGACTCTGATTAAACGTCCAGGATTGAAGTTTGGACTTCTGATTTTTGAGTATAAGTCATCTGATATTATTATTGGACGTCTGGAACTGTTCTCCAATTCCTGTTTTGAGATTCAAGCCTTGATCTTGGATCTCTAGGTCCCTAAACCCAATTCCAACCCCATAGGAACCTAAATTAAGGTACCCTAACCCTAGTACAACACCTCTATACCTCACTAAGGACCTAATTAGGTCCTCACTAAACCTAATTGACTTAGATCATAGTTAATTACCATTACCTAAGTCAATTGGACTGATAGGGTCCAATTGAGCTCAGATCTCAACCCACACAAGTCCAACTAATTGAGTTATTTCACTCTCAATTAGGTTCACACTCATTCAATTAAACTTGTGTTAAGTTTAATTGCAATTCCTCCTTAGCAATTAGGGTTTGCAACTCTAATTTAAGGCCTACACTTACCTAAACCCCTTAGGACCTAACCTAGACCACTTTGCCACATACGGCACAGCCACACACTCTCACACACACACACCTATCTAGAGTTCTCTAGAACTCTCTTCAAAGTGGTGCCACTCTTGGTTTCCAAATTTAGCAACTCAGAGCCATTCAATTCTTAGATCCACTTTTTATGGATCTAAGAACTACCTCTCTCTCGCCATGGCCGGACACTTATGAGGCTCTCTCTAGAGAGTTCCACACTTCTCTAGAGAGTCTCCCTTAGGTCTATAAAAAGACCTAAGGGGTGGCCATTTGCACCCATCCCATTCTTGACTTTCATTCATCCATCTAGGTTAACTATCCTCACATCCATTCAACCTCCACGAGGAGCACCATGGAAGTCACCATCTCTACGCCAGGATGCTAGATCATCTCCCCAACCTCTCTCCAAGGGCCAGCCTAAGCACCATTGGCCGCCCCTCCTCCTCTCTGCCACTCAAAGGCCATCGGAGCCCAATACCCTTTTCTGCTAAATTAGTAGCTTATCTCTTCATAGTTTTACTGCTTTCATTTACTGCTTAGTAGTATAGCTCTTATTCTCCCCCAATGATTCATGCAAAATCCCCCCATAGATTCCTGTATGCGATCATTTCTGTTAGCTAGATTTGTGTTTTTCAAGCTTTCCTTTACAAGCTTTCCTCTAAATTCCATGTTGCAAAATCCTCCTGAAAGAATGAATGAAAGATATATTTTTTATATACATATCTCTAAGTTGAAAATCACCATGAGCTTATTGGTTGCAATCTATTTCGTGTGATTCAAGTTGCCTGCTTTTTATTTATATATATATATTGCAACAAGCATGTCGGTTCCGGAAAATATAGAAGATTTAACTATAAATGCATTTTCCGTAAACAACCACCACATAACTAGAATTGTGCGCACTGAAACTCATACTTTCACCTTCGTTATCTATCTAACACACGCACATGTAATCAGAGTTCACAATAGAAGTGGCAAAACTCTAATCCGAAGATTGGAAACCGGCGTGTGATTCTAAATAAGTAGAGCGATAAAAGATCGATTTCAGATTTGAATAAACGCCTCCCAGAGACGAACGACCGAGACTCAAAGTCTCGTTATCTTTTTATAAATATTTTTGTTTGATCGTATTGTGCACTATACTACGACGCATTTTCCTATCAAAAATGCGCTTTACGATTTGCAAACATGGAGCCACCTACGGATCGGTCGCCAGACAATGGGGTGGCCCAGATGGCTACCCAGGAGGCAGCACCACCGTTTGTCGAGGGGCGAGCCCGATAGAGGTTGCCATCTGGGCTGTAGGGACTATTAGTCCGCTCCGCCTTTCACCTGCAGCTGGTCGGGACATGTCCTCTGGCAATGTTTGCCTTGTTGCCCTTTCTGTCTCCCTTTCTTTTTTTAATTTGACGTAATAGACAAAGTTGTTGAAATGATAGAAAAGATCTCTTCTATTTATTGCTCATGGGCCTTTATATGTGATACATTCGTTTGTTGCTCGCATGCCAAGTATGGACCTTTATTGCTCATGGGCCTTTATTGCAAAATTTTCAGTAGCCCCAGCTTCACTAGCTTCTGCTTTCTTCTGGACGATGGATGATTTTCTGTCCTAGTATGCTGAGTTCAAGTGGATAGAATTATTACACAGTGACTCGAATAAGGTCCAGACCTCATCCTCTATATTAGTAAGAAAGGTTCCAGCACAAGTAGCATCCACTGTTTGCCTATGCCTATTAGATAGTCCAGTATTGAACTTCTCTACCAATTGCCATTTTGGCACTTGATGATGGGGGCATAACCAAATTAGGTGATTGCACAACAAAAATACACCAACAAATATGCCATCTTGTGTTATTTTCTAGCACTGCTATTGCATATTAGGAAGCTATAGTTGCATTTGTAAAAAAAGACACTTGCATGCATTTATTTGAGAGGGGAGGATATTGCGAATAATTGGCCATGTAAATAACATCTTCTTCAAGTGCTGCCTCACAATTTATCCTTCTTCATTTTTTTATTTTGACTTTGAAATCGTCTCCCTCGCGCGGCTCAGGGCATGGGGCTGGCATCTCTTCGCACCATTCTTCTGCCCTGCAGCATGGCTGGTCATGCACACCTGTAGCATGGCTGTGGCAGGCTCCCGCTTCTTTAAAAAGCCTGGCCATCTTCCTTGCGAGGGGGAGCCTAGAAGACAACACCAGCAGAGACCTTCCTCTAGGCCATCTTCCTCCCCTCTTCCCTCCATACGCAGTAGCTCTTCCACTGAAGAGACACACTGCGGGCAGGAGCAAGCTCACAGTGGTCCCACGACCAGCACTGTGAGTTCCACCACCGCCCAGCTCCTCCGAGAGCAGGTGGGCGTGGTGGTTTCATTCTCTGTTTCCATCGCTGAAGCCCTTGCCGCCATTGCCGAAGCTCCAAGCTCCAGAGCTCTAGCAGTAGCAGCAGAGGCCGCCAGCAGCAGTGCAAGCCCCGCGCGCACGCCAGCGACCTCCGCAGGCCCTTCCTGCACGCGCAGATGCCTTCCAGCGTGCCCGCGCACACAGAACCGGCAGCAACCGGTTCCTCATTCCGCACGGCACTATAGCTACTGTTCACGCCTCTTAACGTGACACTATAGCTACAGTGCGGTGACTGGGGAGTTTCTCACTTATCTGGTCACCATGCACTCTCTCTCCTCGCTGCTACCGCCTCCAACCAGTCTGCGCCCACGCCCGTCTGCTCACGTGCCTGCATCTTCGCCCGCATCCACTCCCGCCCGCAGAGTAGTGCACTGCGTTGCGCTCTCTCTCACACTTCCCCTCTCGCCCGTGCATGAAGGCAGCACGCGCACCTGCTCCATCGCCCACGCGCAGCCTTGTGCGCCTGCACGTGCTCGTGCATCAGACGACGCCAGTAGCCCCCAGACGGCTTAACTCGTGCACCCTCTTCCTCCAGCGTGCACTCCTCATTCATACACACACCACACTCGTACACACACACACTTGTACACTCACACTCACTTGTACACACCTATACATACTTATATATATATATATACATATCTATATACATAGATACTTATACAAATATATCTATATACATATATACATATATATATATATATCTATATACATATATTACTATATATATATCTACATCTATATAGTTAAATATATATACATATACATCTAGTTATAAATATATATATATATATACCTATATATATCTTTACATATCTATATATATATACATAACTACGTGTATCACGGGAATATCTGCACCAGTTGCTGATATTCCCTGATACCCGCGTAAAGAAAGCACCTCCGCACACACTCCCACACATCCATCCTACACTCTACGCGGCACTTTGTCTTGTTGGTTGCGTCTTTCTAGATGTGGACCAACTCGACACTGTGCTACACGTCATTTCCACTTCCACCCCCACCCCTATATATATATAATATATATATATACATATATATAGACTATATTTCTCTACAAGTAACCTATCTTATTTTTATTTCTCTTTTGTTTCCTGCTATTAAAAAGATAGAAAAGAAGAGTAAAAGAGAAAAGATAATCCTTGTCTTGCAGGTACTCGATCTTGAGATCAGCAAGACCAGTTTTTGGAACCCTAATTTGGCTCAAAGCCAAGGACCTAATTTGAGGATGTGCTTCAAGGACAATATTATCAACAAAAAAAAATCTTAACTAGAAAAGAACCAAAAACATAATAAACACACATAAGAGATACGTTTTAGGAAAGGCGTAGAAACTTATTCACCTTTAATCCCCACCTCCCTGAGATCGACCCTGGGCCTAAAAGTGACCAAGATAAAATTAAGTAGGCCAAGTTAAAAATTTTGCAAAAAGATTGTCAGGCTCGATTTAGGTTAACCACTATACTCACTTCAACGATAATTTCACCATATTAACACAACCTATTCGAGTCCCAACACGTCTTTTTCTGGCGCCGTTGCTGGGGAGGTGTGCATTGAGGTAAGTTTTTACTCCATTCCTTTAATTTTCTCTTCTCACACCCTTCTCTTCACAGGTGTTTTTGTTTGTTGGTGTGCAGGAAAACCAGTTGCAAGGAGGAGGCAAGCAGAGGAAGCCGGAGACGTGGGCAGATCCAAGGTGGGAACGAGAGCGTGAAGTCACTGACGCCGCACTGGAGCTTTGCCCACATTGCTGAAAAGGTAGGTCTCTCTCTTAGCAACTTAGGTCAACTTGTCACCTAAATAAATTAAAAAAAAACCTAAAAAAAACTTCTTGGGATTTCTTGGGGCAAGTGGATTAAAAATCACTTACTTGATTGTTTGCCATCACTCCCACCACCCCGGGATTTCCCGCCAAACTTCGCAAAGCGTAGATCCAAGAATCTTGATGCTTGAATCTTTCGTCATGTGAAATATTCTTTGCGGCAAAATTAAATAAATTGATTGCCATCCCTCCTTGCCTCATTTATCCACAATTCGGGATCACATTTTTGGTGGGGAGACTTGGAATTGAGTTGATTCCAATCCCACCACGACCTTTCACGTGTCTTAGATTTAATCCCGAATATTTCAACCCCAAAACTTTGATTTTCTTTACATTATCTTGTGGTTGAGCCTTGTGTGTGGAACATCATTTTGGTGATTGAGAGCGCTTGAATTGAAGTGCTTTGGCTCCCTGTCACACTAACTTAAAATTGACTCGTGCAGCCATACATAGAAATTTCCACCTAGGGAAGCCCATTGCATTTTTAGCATACATTAATTAACTCACATTGAAGAAGGGTTTGTTAGGCATAGAAGAACTTGTATTTTCTCAAAAACCCAGAGATTGGTTGAATTGGTAATTCAGCGAAATCTTAAAATCCATACTTCTTAAGGTTGAAATTTTAAAAACCATTCACCAACTAAAACTCCAATTCGGGGAGATTTCCCCATTGCATGCTTGGTTTACACACTTTCTAAAATCAACGCACTTGGGCATTACCCGTAAACAATGCCCTTCACATTCCTGAATCACTTGATCCTAAGCCTCTAATTAAAACTGGTAGCAACTTGACCCTTATTAAGGATTGGAGGTCTAACTACCTGCGTATAGCGCGTACTTGCTGGTTAGGGTTCCCGCGTGCTATTGGGTGTCTAAGACTGAGGCAAACGGCCTTTCAATCTGGCCTGGTGGTTCCGCGGTGCTTGCATTTGGTTCCGTAGGTTGTGATAATAGGTAACTTAGATCTTTAGGTCTAAGGGCACACTGTAGAGGTTAGGACTTTGATTTCCTTGATTTGTCATCAAGTGTACCTTTGCGATATCATTTCTCTCATCCCCTTTTCCCTCCTTATCTCCCCAATTCTTCCTGCGGTAGTGCATGTTTGGGAGGAGGTCACAAAACCTTGAATTGTTTGAATTGTTTGATAATTTTAGGAAAGAAGTTGAATCGTCATCCTCCTCCACAAACATGGCTGCACACCCACCCCCAAATCCTGAGGGAGGAAACCGCCCTCAAAACCCACCAGGTGGTGGAGCCATGGACCCCATAACCCACCTCCAAGCCCAAATGGAAATGTATAATGAACAGATTGAAGCCATTAGGGAAACCTTGGAGGAAATGTAGAACCCTCCCAAATCGGAGGAGCCTAGGTCTCTTAGCTCTTATCAAAATCCCGCTGCTATAGAGACCATAGGATAAATTCGGGTCCCCATGGGTGGGGACGATTTTGAATTGAAACCCAATATAATTGGCCTGATTAACTTCCACTTCCATGGTCTTGCAAGTGAACATCCTTTTCTCCATCTGGAAGACCTAACCCGATTGGCTGAAATGGTTAAACCAAGAAACATCGGGTTATCAACTGTCCTCATGAAAATATTCCCATTTTCGTTGCGGGATAAAGCGTCGCAATGGTTACGCCCCCTTGGGAGAACCATCCACTCTTGGGAAGTGATGCGAACAACATTTCTCAAGAAATTCTTCCCAATCGGGCGAACCAACGTGCTTTGCCGTGCTATAACTTCCTTTACGCAACAAAACAGTGAACAGTTTCATGAGGCTTAGGAGAGGTATAATGACCTCCTCCGGAAGTGTCCGCACCACGGTCTGCCTAAGTGGCATATAGCCCAAATTTTCTATTATGGGCTAAATGAGACTTTGAAGCAGATTGCAAACGCTTCCTGCAGAGGAAATTTCATGAATAAAGGCGAGAATGGAGCATTCAAATTATTTGAAAACATGAGTGAAAACTCAAAGAACAATACCTCCATTGTAGCCTTTAATCGTACCAGCCTGCCTCGTAATGTTCATGAAGTTGACACGGGACCCTCCCATTCATCCACTGATCTTAACCTTATCGCACAAAAATTGGATGAAGTCTCCATCGTGCACAAGAAGCTGGACGAGCTTTTGGCCAATCCCATCCGTTCTATGGCAAACACCCCCACCTCACCACTTCGTCACAATCCCAATCCTTCCAACGTCAGGTTTATCCCCAAAAACCCCGTGAGATCTTCCTTACCAAGTGTCGCGCCGAGCGATTCGGTAAGTCATGTGGATCTGGCTACTGCAAGCCAGTATTTTGACACGGAGGACCAAGCCTCCGTGTGCTCGGATGCATATTTACATGCGGACTCGTCTTCTGGCTTAGAAGACGCTTGCGCCTTGGGGAATAACTCGTTCACTGCTACTTATAACCCAGGGTAGCGAAATCATCCGAACTTCGCATGGTCCAATAACTCGCAGTGCCAAAACCCCGCGGGTGGGCCAATGCGATCGTCCGCACCTGTCATCCCAAGGTCCCAGTCTAATCCTATGGCGAGTCTGCCTTCAGGTCCTTGCATACTGCAAACAGAACACGCATCAAGTCCTCTTGAAAAAATGATGCGAATGATGACGGAAATGTCGAAGCGCCATGAAGAGAACATGACCTCTCTTCAACACCAATTGGCGCAGCAGAATACTGAGATCAGTCAACTACGCATGGCGACTCGATCTCAGGGCACTCTTCCAGCCCAACCTGTTCCCTACCCTTGAAATTTTGTACCCCGTGGTCCTCAACCACAGGTATGACCTTCTCAGGGGCAAGTTCATCAGATTCTGCAGGCTCCAAGCATTCCACTGGGATTTCAGGCTAATCCCACGGCAGCACCTCACCCTTATGTCCCTATTGTGAACCCTCCTCCGCCTTATGATCCCACTGGACCCACGACGTCCAATGCGATTACTACGAGGAGTGGTAAGCAAACCGTCGATCCGCCTCGACCTGATCCTGGCCCATCTTTTTCATCTCCCTCTCATTCGGGATGCGCACCGCATTTGCGAGAGGACAATACACCAAAACTAGTGCGAGAATCGGTCCCATTCCCTAAGGCTCTACTGAGGGAGCCAAAAGGCAAGAAAAAGGATACGTAGGCCTTTGATAACCTACGTAATTTATTCAGGGATGTCGAAATCAAGGTACCCCTGTTAGAGGCTATCGACCACATACCTTCTGTCGCTCGATTTTTCAAAAACTACACTACACCCAGGCGACAGTCAAAGAAAATAGAGAATCTGGTGGTTCCCTCGCGTCATGCGAGTTGTGCTATACTGTCAAATCTACCACCGAAGCAGAAAGATCCGGGCACACCGTTTATTTCTTGTAGCATCCAAGGATGCAATTTTAACCGTGCCCTACTTGATCTAGGATCTTCCATCAATCTTATACCAACCATCATGCTTGAGAAATTTGCCTTAGGAAATTTGAAACCCTCCCTTGTCACGTTACAGTTGGCAAATCATTCTGTCAAAATCCCAAAGGGTGTGGTGGAAGACGTGGTGGTTAGGGTCAATAGTCTCTGTTTTCCTGTTGATTTTCTTATTTTGGATATGAAAGTTCTTAGCTCACTTTCTGATTGTCCGATCATCCTTGGTCGACCTTTCTTGGCCATAGCCCGAGCCCATATCGACTGCGAGTCGGGCTGTATTGAGATTGCCGTTGGATCTGAGAAGCTCAAACATAACATCTTCAAGGCAGCTAAGAACTTTGATTGCGATTGCATCGAGGATGACACATCTGACGAGGACATGGCCGTCAACGCGTGTATCAGACTAATTAGGACCTATTCTGACTGCTGTGGATTGCCTTTAAACACAGTCGATTGCCTAACTGACACATATTGTGATGTTCTCCCATCCATCCCTTTTCCCATAACTTCTCCTGACCGGACTTCTGACGAGGTTTTCTCTGCTTCCCATACCTCGTGGTCTGAGTCATATTCAGGCTACTCACCACCGGTCCACACTCTTGAAGATCGGATTACCCTTTCTTTCCTGCCAAATCAGGCGAAATTGCAACACCACACTGGGACCTTGAGCCCACATACTACTCACTGGGGCTATCCCTTTTTGGATCCATCTACCCAAGATGCCCCTCTTCTTGGCCAAACTGAAGGCCAACTTCTTCCTCCTGACTTATTTTCTTCTAATTCGCTTGGGACACTCTCATCCCAAGAAATGCCAGATCTCTCACCATCCACTACCGAGTTGAAAGAGTTGCCTGATATGCTTAAGTATGTTTTCTTGGGACCAAATGAAACGCTTCCCGTAATCATTAGTTCAAAATTGATCAAGAAGCAAGAATGCAAACTAATAAAGTTCCTTATGGAACACAAGGCAGCCATTGGATGGTCCTTATCAGACTTAACTGGCGTTAGTCCCTCCTCCAGCACTCACCACATATATACGTAGGACGAGGCTCGACCTTCCCGCGAGATGCAGCGATGTCTCAACCCTAACACGCGGGAGGTCGTTAAAAAGGAAATTATTAAGTGGCTGG
This sequence comes from Thalassia testudinum, assembly GCA_037157565.1. Classification (NCBI taxonomy): domain Eukaryota; kingdom Viridiplantae; phylum Streptophyta; class Magnoliopsida; order Alismatales; family Hydrocharitaceae; genus Thalassia; species Thalassia testudinum. The sequence goes on from JAZHRO010000013.1 coordinate 24,111,720, forward strand.
ATACAGGTATAATCTACCCGATCAGCGATAGCCCCTGGGTGAATCCGATTCACGTCGTGTCCAAAAAGGCGGGACTCACCATTCGTGTCAATGACAGGGGCAAATCCATCCCTACACGCACTCCTACATCTTGGAGAGTGTGTGTAGATTATAGGAAACTTAATGCTGCAACTAAGAAAGATCACTTTCCACTACCTTTTATTGACCAAATTCTGGAGCGGTTAGCGGGAAATAAATTTTTCTATTTCTTGGATGGATTCTTAGGATATAACTAGGTGGCAATGGACCCCCGGGACCAAGAGAAAACCACCTTTACCTGCCCCTTTGGCACCTTTGCATTTAGAAGGATGCCATTCAGACTTTGTAATGCGCCAGCAGCTTTCCAGAGATGTATGCTGGCGATATTCCATGACATGGTGGGTGACTTTCTCGAGGTTTTCATGGATGACTTTTCGATCTTTGGACCCTCTTTTGATGACTGTCTTGCCAACCTGACCTGTATCCTTCGGAGTTGTATTGATGTGAACCTCGTGCTTTCCTGGGAAAAAAGTCATTTTATGGTACATGAGGGAATTGTTCTCGGGCATATCATCTCTGATAGGGGTATCGAGGTTGATAGAGCTAAGCTTGATGTAATTGCTGATTTACCTGTGCCTAACTCTGTCAAACAAATCCGCTCCTTCTTGGGACACGTCGGTTTCTATAGGAGATTCATCAAAAGCTTCTCCAAAATTTCTTGACCTTTAACTTATCTCCTATCAACTAAGGCACCCTTTGATATGGGCCCTGACTGCATACGAGCATTCATGCAATTGCATGATGCTGTCATCAAGGCCCCTGTTCTCCAGCCACCTGATTGGTCCCTCGACTTTGAACTCATTTGTGACGCTTCTGACCTTGCAGTCGGAGCCATCCTGGGACAAAGATGCAATAGACACCCCTTCGTGGTGTACTACGCCAGTAAGACGTTGGACGAGGCCTAGTGTAATTATATAACCACTGAGAAAGAAATATTGGCGGTCGTCTTTGGGCTAGAGAAATTCTGCTCTTACCTTCTGGGCTCGCATGTTATTGTTTTCACTGACCACGCGGCCATTCGCCATCTCATGCACAAGAAGGATGCCAAGCCTAGACTGATTCGTTGAATCCTTCTACTCCAAGAATTTGACATTGAGATCCGTGATAAGGTCGGAGCCCAGAATGTTGTGGCTGATCATCTCTCTAGACTAGACCCTGACCACATTGGACTTACCCTGCCGATTAACGAGGTTTTTCCCGATGAGCACCTATTGGCAATTAATGTGGCAAGTGGACCTTGATATGCCGACATTGCCAATTACCTTGCTTCTGGTTCCCTTGCACGTGACTGGCCTAAAAACCAGTGCTAGCGACTCATTCCAGAAGCAAAGTATTATTTCTGGGATAATCCACTTCTTTTTCGAATAGGTGCTGATCAGATCATCCGTCGCTGTATTCCTGATAGCGAATTCCCTAGTGTGCTATCCTTCTGCCACGATCAGGCCTGCAGAGGTCATTTCTCTGGGAGGAAAACTGCAGCCAAGGTGTTGCAGTGCGATTTCTTTTGGCCCTCCCTTCACCAGGATGCACACAATTATGGCAAACATTGCACTAGGTGCTAGTCATTAGGGTCAATGTCACGTCATGACATGATGCCCTTGCAACCCATCCTAGCTACTGAAATTTTCGACATTTGGGGAATTGAATTCATAGGTCCCTTTCCTCCTTCCAATGGCTTCGAATACATCCTCGTTGCTGTTGATTATGTTTCAAAATGGATCGAGGCTATTCCTACGCGCCATGCTGACCATGTCATATCCACTCGATTTGTCAAAGACCACATTTTTGCATGTTTTGAGATACCTCGAGCCATTATCTCAAATGGAGGAAGCCATTTTACCCATGCTTCTTTTTGGGCACTTTTGAGGAAATATGGAGTCCACCATCGTATCGCATCTCCGTATCATCCTCAGACGAATGGCCAGGCTGAGGTGTCGAACCGGCAAATCAAGCAAATTCTCCAGAAAATGGTTCGGCCTGACCGTAAGGATTGGTCCGACAAGATGATTGACGCACTTTGGGCATATCGTACCGCCTTCAAGGCTCCCCTAGGTATGTCTCCTTATAGAATTGTTTACGGGAAGCCTTGTCATTTGCCCGTGGAGCTGGAGCACCGCGCTTATTGGGCGGTTTGCCAATTAAACCTCAACCTAGACCTGTGTGGTCGAGAAAGGAAACTCCAACTCCAAGAGCTGGAAGAGCTCCGTCGTGAAGCCTATGATTTTGCCTTAACTTTCAAGCAACGCACTAAGGCTTTTCACGACAACCCAATTTAGCGGAAGGAATTTGAGTCATCTCAGCAAGTTTGGCTTTACAATGCCTGGCTCAAATTCTTTCCTGGGAAATTGAAGTCCAAATGGATTGGTCCCTTCTTGGTCTCAAGACCATTTCCCAACGGGGCCGTTGAAATTGAAGATCCCAAATTTGGACATAAATTTACGGTCAATGGGCAACGTTTAAAACCTTATCTTACTCATGAACCTGCCCCCGTTGGAGAAACTGTTGCCCTACTGGAGGGTAACTAATGTCGTGCCTCATTCTGAGTCCAGCTAGGGACGTTAAATTCAGCGCTCGTTGGGAGGCACCCCAGCAGCACTCCTCCACTGTCACATACACTTCACTTCGCACCTTTTCACTTCACCACCCACCATCCACCCACCCTACTGATAACACCACGCAAGGGGGTAGTAATTAGGTTGAATATGGCCCATCTTTAGAATAAAAGGCACAACATAAAGTAGAATAGGAGCATTGCATGCATCAAGTACCAAGATTGCTTATAAACTGTATTAATGGCCATTTGTGTAAAGCATTTGTCAAAGCAGGCCTCAGATGAGCAATCGGACCGCACGGATGGATTCAGGACGACGAACGGAGTCTAACGGACTAAAAATCGGCCAAATCCGACATCCGGAGCTCCCACAATGGGCCCAAGAAATCCTGACCGTTGATCTGGAGATCAACGGCCTGGAACGCGCCACGTTGCCCCGCCCCCGCCGCCCGCACGCCCCCAAGCCAGCCAAGGACGCATCTCGGCGGTTGATCTTCGATCGAACGGCCGAGATCCGCGCGCTCGCCCGCGGTCGCCGCGACAAAGCGCGGGCGTGGCGCAACGGTTAGCGCGCACGCCCGCGTTGCGGCGACGCGCGTTCGATTCGCGCGGAGCAAAAATCGTCTGCGGGCGAAGGGCGCGGCAAAATTGAGCCGCGCGATCAGAAGCGAGCGGCTAGGATCGCGCCACGCGGCGCGACGACAGCGCCCCACCTCCCACGCGCGCGCGCACGCCGGGCGGAAACGCGCGCGCGCACGCACGCCCGAAGCGCGATCCTAGCGCAGGCGCGGGAGGATCTCAGTCGTCCGATCATCAATCGGACGGCTCTCGTTCGACGTCCACGGATCGCGCCTGAAGAGAGAAAGGGGCGGGCGGCTGACCGGCGGCAGCAGACCTTCACCGACGTATATGGAAGCGGTTTTAGCGACGTTCTGGATGTCGCTAAAGGACATTCTTCTTTTAGGAAGCCCTTAACTCTATTTAAACCCCCTTCTACCACCATTCAAGGCATGCTCTCCCACTTGCAACTACTCCACTCCTCTCCTAGCTAGTCTTAGGCACTCTTGTAATCGCCGGAGACGACGAGCCGCCGACGGAGCCTCCTCCACCGCCGTGGCTGCCTCGTCGCTCTCCACTCTCTCTCTACCTCTCTCTCTCTCTTTTAAAGCTTTCATTTACTTTTGTTGAAGCATGTATTTAATATTGTAAACCATGAACTATGGATGCATGTTTAATGAAATTATTTTTCATTTAGTTGCCTTTTTAATTTCTGTTTAAAGTGCATGATCAAAACCAAAGAGCTTTCTAACCCTAAACTCTCTCTATCTCTCGCTTTTCAAAACCGTTTCTTTCGCAAGCAAAACTCCGCCTTTTTCGTGACAACAAGTGGTAAACAAAATCCGATTTCCACGCCTCCCTGAGATCGACACTCGGACTCACCTCCGTTTACTTCTTTTAAAACCGACGTATCAAGTGCAACTATAACGACACCTCTTAACACACACGCACGAAGGCACGTCAGTTTTTGGCGCCGTTGCCGGGGAGGCAACGGATTTGTTTTATCACCTCCATTCCACCTTCATTCTCATATCGTCTAATGCCCTATTTTCCTTTTTACTTGACGGATGCAGGAATTCGGCGCATGGACGGCGAAGCGATGCATTCCACTATGGTAGCAAGGAAGTAGACGCCTCGAGGACCGATAGTGAGTACTCTCTCTCTCTCATTGTTTGCTTGCGTGAAAAATCTAAAAAAAATCATAAAAACTGAAAAAATTGGCGTGGTGAATGATTGCTTGACCCACATTCTTAACACATCACCCTACAAAAAAATGTACACTCTAATATGCTGGATAAATTCTTGGAGTGCTCTTTTCTCTTTCTCTTGAGTGGTGTTTGCGAAGCCACCGTGAGTTGACCTGGGCCGCACCACTCAACCCTAAAACTGACTCATCTAATAGAAGCTGCACGATCTTTAGGATGAGTACACTAGGGTTTTTAGAGCCTCTACAAAATAAAAGGAAATCTACTTTCACTAAGTTGTGTGCAGAACTTGACGTGCCCACTGAAACTTGTTTGAAAAAATTAAGACACGTCAACCCTAAAAAGTACTTAAGTAAGGATGAAACACTAAAAAGACACTATATCTTAACAAATCCTTGCTTGAAAATCATGTTTTGCTAGAAGCACACACTTTGAAAGTAGAACATTAAGAGGCACCACCCCAATCAACGCCTCATCACATCACCCTAAGCACAAGCACTATCCTAGCCCTTTAAAACTGAGTAGACGTGCCCTAGGCAGGACTGAGTTAAGTCTCAAAAGGTGAGGTTTTGTCTGCTAGGCACTTGGCTTTCATTCCCTTGGTAGAATCTGGTGACTAGGCTGCGGGGCAGTGTCAAACGATCGTGGTTGTGGGGTCTATGGAACCGGAGGCGCAAGCCAAAGGAAGAACCTTCCCTGCAATCCCCTCGTAATCAACCTGGCCAGATTAGCCTTGGGAAGGGGAGTCCAGTGTTTACGGACTTAATCAACCTTTGTGAGATTTCTAGGTCTCCTAAGGAATACACCATAAGGATTAGGCTTGTTTGTTTGATTGAGTGCACAACTCTCTCTCATCTGTTCTTCCCGCATCCCTCCATTTCTTCCATGGATTTCAATGCCTATCCATCTTACCCAAATTACCCCCAACAGGATTTGTATGCTAACCCAAGTAGACCATACCCACAGCCGACTTGGGCTAACCAACCACCAAGTTGGGGATGCAACCTGGAATATCCCTCTTGGCCCAACTATGACCAAACCACACCAACCTCTTATTGGAATACACCCAACGTAGCCACCCAAGGGTACGATTCAAATCATGGGGCTCCATATCTCGATTGTCCTCACGATGCCTCCTCATTTAGGTCCGACCCGCTCTACTGTGATAGGACCTACACTTTAGGAGAACACCAAGAACCCTACCCATCTCAAGATAATAACCAAGAAAGGTCACTGAATTCAACAACCTTGCCTACTTGACCTTTGGATTAGAAGGAGTTCTAGACAAATGGAAATCAGAAAATGATCAGAAATCTAGGCAAGCCCAGGATCATCAACCTCTGATTTGGTCCCCTGATGTAGAATCTGACTGGGAGGAAGACTTAGAACCTCAACTATTCTGGAGTAGGACCAAACAGAGAATGGTTCCTCTTGAAGAACTGGACCCTGAACATGACAGAATAGAGGACCCACCCAAGAACCTAAACACCAATATGGATTCTGATCCACAACCTCAACCATACTCTCTTAACCTGGATTTCAAGGAGGAAATCCAAAGGACACCAAATGACACCATGTCAATTCTTGATAACCTCCAGTTAGAACTACACAGACAGAATCAAGAATTGGTTAAAGGGCAACATGCCATGTTGGAGTTGTTCCAACAATTGGGGGAAGATGGCCAAAGAAAGCTGTTGCATACAACGCCATTCATGGAATTCATAAAGCAAGGACCTACCATGATCAATTGGACTACACCTAGTCATCCTGATTTGGTTCAGTCCACCATTGATACCCCTCAGGAGTTGGATAGCTCAGTGGATAAAGAAAGTAAGGATTCCTTGGAGCACAATTTGGGGAGCATTGAGAACAAACATCAGGAGGAAACTGAGAAGGTGAGGGGAGAGACCTTGGAATCTGAATCTAATCAGCTCAAGACAAGTAATCCGGTGGGAGTAGCAGCCAACGTCGGAAATGGAGAATGGAGTTACAATTTCAAAGAAATTGATTATGAATTGGTTAGAATCCCCATCACAAATTTGGAGGAGGGCCGAGAGAAAGAATATGATCTAGAGGATGAAATTGACCCTACCTCTAATGCAACCCCAAACAGTGAATCTAATACAAAGGAGGTTGAAGAAAATATTCTTGAGATCAAGGGCTTGGAGGGAATGAGCAATGAAATCATAGTTGCAGAAGAGATGGATTCGTCTTTGAAGAGAAGACTGATGCTTGGTTGTAGGGCTCAGTATGAAACTCTGGACTTTGTTACTTGCCCTACCAGAATAAAGATCCCGCAACCCGAATGCACTAGAATTGATACACTTTCGATGGATTACAATTTTATGGGGACACAAGCTGAATATAAGACCTACATCTTTAGTGTTTGGCATGTCATATTTGAGGTGCGTTCGTCCACAGCAACTTGTTTGCATGCCCACAAACTAAGAGAGGATCTGACACGGGCATGCATGATATATCTGTTACAGAATTCCCGCCCCTTAGGAACGGGACTCCACCACAACCTTATCCGCATCTGTGGACTTCTGATTTTGGGTCTGGTTAATTTTGAACATACCTTCTTGACCCAAGTCATTCCCGTTTGTGCACTGCCCAGCTGGAGGCGTTAAACTCAGCGCTTCCTGGGAGGCAACCCAGCGGATTCAGACTGATCTGGTAGTTTACGTCACTCAGGTACTATCTTTTTGAACCCTTCTGCATCCATGCATCTGCCAATGAGGACATTGTCCAACTTAAGCATGGGGGGGGATGGTAAATTGCATAATCCTGAGTTTAATTAATCAGTCTGAATGAATAAATTAATTGATTAAAAAAAAAAAAATTTGAATTTAGGAAGAAAAACTTAGGCATTAGAAACTTGCCAATAGTGGGAAATAATACAAAAAGAACTTAAACGCTTAGACTTTTCAGGCCTCCAGGCTTAATCAGCCCTAGTGTCCATTAAAATATGGATTTAGCGGCGAATCCTTGCTACTTTAAGCTATTCTAATCCACCTAATAAATAAGGTGATAAGTATACGACTTATCAACTCATCCTCTAACTCAGGAAAACTTTGAGTCTAAGCATCTGCACACATTTCTGCACATACTCACTTCTCGGAGATTTTGACAGAAATTGGGTAGCTAATGAACTCTCTAGGGTGGTATGGCTGGCAAGTTGTCGTGGGTAACAGCCCATTGGCAGGTTGTCCAGAACCCAGCCACAGGCCATTTCTTTTTCACTGCCTCTAGGTACATTTGAGATTAGGGAAGCCACCTACGTAAAAAAAATAATAATTAAAAAAAAAAAAAAAAAAAAGAGAAGAAGAAAAGAAAATAAACCACACTTCACCGCACAAGTATGGCTGGCAAGTGATCGTGGGTAACAGCCCATTGGTCGGTTGTCCAGAGCCCAGCTCAATAATTGCACAAAAAAAGAAGACCAAAAACACCTAAGGAAGAAGTGGGGAAGTAGTACAAGCTGGGGAGATATACACTGGAAAATCCTTGTGTTGACCCCAAGTAAAATGAACGCAGGGAGAAAGCTACCAATCGAACAAATACACCTTCAGGCAAAAATTTATTTTCTTTTCCGGTCACCTAGAGGCGTAGAAACTCGAAGTCTGTCTCAATTACCGTTAAGTAAGTCTATCACAACATTCACACCAAGATGCTTAGCACTTAGGGTTTTGACCGAGTTTTGGGTGGGTTGGGTAGCCGTAAAAAGTTACCAACCCACACTGAATTCTAAAAATTCTAAAAAGACATATATAGATATATACGTATACATAAGTATAGTTATATATACAAAGCAAGGATTCGGGCGATTCGTATTTTGGCAGACACCCGGGCGCTGCTTAGTCTTTGTAGATTAAGATCTTCGTATAGTTGCTCTTATTAACAAGTAACGAAGTGCCTAAGCAATTACTTCTTGAATTCGCCAAAGAATAAAGGCTAGAATAAACCTTGCTAGGGACTAGCAAGGAGTAAGCATGGGGGTATGATAACACCACGCAAGGGGGTAGTAATTAGGTTGAATATGGCCCATCTTTAGAATAAAAGGCACAACATAAAGTAGAATAGGAGCATTGCATGCATCAAGTACCAAGATTGCTTATAAACTGTATTAATGGCCATTTGTGTAAAGCATTTGTCAAAGCAGGCCTCAGATGAGCAATCGGACCGCACGGATGGATTCAGGACGACGAACGGAGTCTAACGGACTAAAAATCGGCCAAATCCGACATCTGGAGCTCCCACAATGGGCCCAAGAAATCCTGACCGTTGATCTGGAGATCAACGGCCTGGAACGCGCCACGTCGCCCCGCCCCCGCCGCCCGCACGCCCCCAAGCCAGCCAAGGACGCATCTCGGCGGTTGATCTTCGATCGAACGGCCGAGATCCGCGCGCTCGCCCGCGGTCGCCGCGACAAAGCGCGGGCGTGGCGCAACGGTTAGCGCGCACGCCCGCGTTGCGGCGACGCGCGTTCGATTCGCGCGGAGCAAAAATCGTCTGCGGGCGAAGGGCGCGGCAAAATTGAGCCGCGCGATCAGAAGCGAGCGGCTAGGATCGCGCCACGCGGCGCGACGACAGCGCCCCACCTCCCACGCGCGCGCGCACGCCGGGCGGAAACGCGCGCGCGCACGCACGCCCGAAGCGCGATCCTAGCGCAGGCGCGGGAGGATCTCAGCCGTCCGATCATCAATCGGACGGCTCTCGTTCGACGTCCACGGATCGCGCCTGAAGAGAGAAAGGGGCGGGCGGCTGACCGGCGGCAGCAGACCTTCACCGACGTATATGGAAGCGGTTTTAGCGACGTTCTGGATGTCGCTAAAGGACATTCTTCTTTTAGGAAGCCCTTAACTCTATTTAAACCCCCTTCTACCACCATTCAAGGCATGCTCTCCCACTTGCAACTACTCCACTCCTCTCCTAGCTAGTCTTAGGCACTCTTGTAATCGCCGGAGACGACGAGCCGCCGACGGAGCCTCCTCCACCGCCGTGGCTGCCTCGTCGCTCTCCACTCTCTCTCTACCTCTCTCTCTCTCTTTTAAAGCTTTCATTTACTTTTGTTGAAGCATGTATTTAATATTGTAAACCATGAACTATGGATGCATGTTTAATGAAATTATTTTTCATTTAGTTGCCTTTTTAATTTCTGTTTAAAGTGCATGATCAAAACCAAAGAGCTTTCTAACCCTAAACTCTCTCTATCTCTCGCTTTTCAAAACCGTTTCTTTCGCAAGCAAAACTCCGCCTTTTTCGTGACAACAAGTGGTAAACAAAATCCGATTTCCACGCCTCCCTGAGATCGATACTCGGACTCACCTCCGTTTACTTCTTTTAAAACCGACGTATCAAGTGCAACTATAACGACACCTCTTAACACACACGCACGAAGGCACGTCACCTACCACCCTGCTATATACCTTGCATCTCAGCTCTCGTTCCCCGATCTTTAGACCTTCCTCTACCCTACCCTGCATGCATATGAGGACATAGCATCATTTGGCATGGGAGGGTGGATAGGCATCCATAGGATCTGGGTATTATATGGTATCATGCAGCTTCCATCCATCTATAAATATGTACATAAAAAAAAAGGTGTTTAGTAACGATCTGAAGGCTAAAACAAAAATACAATAAGTGTTTATGGATATTCAACCACTGTTTTGAAGACTTTCCAGGCCACAGAAGCTTGATTCGCTCAGACTCGGCTTAATTCACTTGAGCATTGACAAGATAGATCAGAATCTCTCCTAACTAAGGACGTATTCTTTTGCCTGAGACATCAGTACAGGATCCGTTGGTTTGCTTCTACTTAAGAGCCTAAGTAATCTTGGTTCACACTAAACATATCAAGAAAGACCAGGTGAACATAAGATCCAACCCTAGTGTTCATTAGGGAAGGTGGAGTTCTTACCTGTGCGTGCAGGTAGACTTTTTATCCTAGGCTTTAGTCTTGTGTCTAGGAGAAACTCTTTCCACCAAAAAGGAACTCTCCCACCAAAAGAAAAGTGTGCTCCTCCAAATAAAGTTGTAAGAGATATACTGACACTTGTTTCAAAAAAAAAAAAAACTGTGCAAATAAGTCAGTATATCCCGCAAATGTCTATAAATTCTTCTCCCTCAAAGTTTTTCAGGGCAAGTTACAAATACCCTGTTTCTACCATATATTCTTTAAGCCACAAATGTAATAAAATGAGGGTTGAGTTTTATGCCAACTTTTTTAGGGTCAATCCGAAAACATGAGCTAAAACTGGGACTCGTGAAACCCTAGGTTGAGTCTTAATGTTCATCTGGTCAGTCTTGATCCTTCACTATGCACAAGCCATAATCTCTTGAGCTCTCGAGTATAGCAAAAACCTTCTGAGTCCTGGAAATCGTACTTAAAGTTTAAATATCAAGAGTCTAGGTTAGTCGAGAGATGGTCTATGTCACATAAGACTTAAAGTACTGGTAGTCTTCTCTGCAATTGGTTCTCACAATATCCAACAAACACACCCATGTCACCTCGGAGAAAATCTTCATCTTAAGATCATTTCTAAATACAATTTGCTAGAGACTAGCAAAAGATAGGCATAGGGGTATGATTGCACAGCAAAAATACACCAACAAATATGTCATCTTGTGTTATTTCCTAGCACTGCTATTGCATATTAGGAAGCTATAGTTGCATTTGTAAAAAAAGACACTTGCATGCATTTATTTAAGTGGGGAGGATAATGCGAATAATTGGCCATGTAAATAACAACTTCTTCAAGTGCTGCCTCGCAATTTCACCTTTTTCATTTTTTTTATTTTGACTTTGAAATCGTCTCCCTCGCGCGGCTCAGGGCATGGGGCTGGCATCTCTTCGCACCATTCCTCTGCCCTGCAGCATGGCTGGTAATGCACACCTGCAGCATGGCTGTGGCAGGCTCCCGCTTCTTTAAAAAGCCTAGCCATCTTCCTTGCGAGGGGGAGCCTAGAAGACAACACCAGCAGACACCTTCCTCCAGGCCATCTTCCTCCCCTCTCCCCTCCATCGGACGGTTGAGATTCAGAGGACGTGGGCAGGTGTTGTGCGCACGAGCAGGCGAGCAGGCGCACGCGAGCCGCCCACGACGCCCACGAAGGAGGCTTTAGTGACGGATTTATCCGTCACTAAAGACCCCTCATTTATTATTTTGAAGTTGTAATGTCCATTTTGCCCCTACTCCTTGCAACTATAAAAGGAGACCCCCTCCATACGAAATTCTCATCCCTTCCTTCTCCTCTCTACCTCTCCAAAGCTCAAGAGAAGCTTATCCCACACCTGGGATGCTCCTCGCGAGATAAATTCTAAATTTTCGTCCCCCATCGGAAGTGGATCCCGTGATGACGACGGCATGCTGCTCCGTTCCTGCTCTTCTGCTTCGTCCTCCCTCGTCCTGCTCCGTTCTCCTTTGTCCAGACGTTGTCTCGTCCGACTCATCCTCCCAGCGACCATCGGGGAGGATAACTTCTCTCTCCCATTCTTATTTACAGCTTTTCTAGTGTAGAATTTTCCTGCTTTATAGTGTAATTGATTTCTCGCTTTCTAGTGTAACTTTTATTTAGTTTGATTGTATAAACAGTTGAAATATTGAATGCATGCTCTCTTTCTCTCTCTCTCTCTCTCTTTCTTTTAGTCTGATAGCTTCATTGTAATTATATCGCCTTGCTTATCAAAAATCCTAAAAAATATATATATAATTGCGAATATAGATCAACGTAGCCTCCCTGTATTCGACCCGGAATTCTTTTCGGTATAAATTTTATTTGTTGAACACGAATTCTTCGCTTTCAAGCTACAATGACAGGTTTTCTAAAACCAAACACGTTAGCGTAGCGATTAGAAACGTTCAACATTTTGGCGCCATTACCGGGGAGGCAACGATTTCCGATCTTTTCTTCGCATTTCTTGCACTTTATTTATTTTCTAACTAGCTTTCGCTTGTGTCTATTGTTTTGCAGAGACCTCCATCAAGGAATCAGTAAGCTGTAGACTGGAGTAAAGTGCAATTGAAGACAACTGTAAGTGTTTCCCCATTCTTTCCCCCTCCATAGATTTCATTCGCCACATTAAATCCAAATTCCAATTAACCTAGGTGTTTGCATAAATCCTAGGAATAGTTTGGTTGTTTGGATTTCCACTCACATTCATTCCACCCTCATTCATAAAAAAATAAGAAAAAGATAATCTTGTGGGGTAATTTTCAACAAACACACAACACACACCTACATTCAAGGCAATTAATCAACTTGATTTGTTTTCTACTCAACCGGGTTCTAATCTGTGGAATCGGTACACACAAAGCAACACATAACAGAGTAGAAATCATTCTAGGTTAACCATCTTTGAGTGCCTAACTTAGTGGTGCAATTGTGGCTAATTGTTTGAGTTGTCTGGGCCGCACCACTTTATTTAAAACCAACTCATCAAGTAGCTCCTCGCTAGGGTTTTCAATCTAGGTATATTCCAGGCACTCCACTTTCTTTCTGATTTTAAAGGAAAACAATCTTCACCCGTGTTTTACAACTTGGTTTGCCTAGAAACTTGATTGCAATTCACCTAATTTGAAATCCTACAAGCTACCTAAGCAAGATTTGAACATTAAAATTCACGCATTATAAATAATCTTTCTTGAAAACTTTGGTTGGGCCCATCACATTCCATAAGCACCACAATCCCAGGCCTTAATAAAATTGAGTAGACGTTGGCCTTAAGGTTTGATTCGCTCTTCAGGGCCTAGTTTGAGATTGTTTTTGCTTAACCTACTTGTACTAATTAATCTAATGTCTAGCTAGGGGAGTAGCGTCAAACAACCACGGCTGGGGGTACACTAGGAACTGGAGGCGAAAGCCAAAGGAAGAACCTTCTCCCCAGTCCCTCCTTCTAACTGGTTGGATTAAACAGATGCAAGCAGAGTAAATCACACAGTCTTAAGGTGGGTTTTGGGAGTCAGTAGATCCTTAGGCTACCCCACTTAAGGACAGCCTTGTTTTGTTGTGCTGCAGGGTCCTTATCCCCAGTCCTTCCGACCTTCTCCTAGTTTATGCTAGGAAGACGGTCATTGAATCCCCGATTGAAAGGACCATTAGAACATTCTAGGAGGCGCAAGTTAGATTTTGGTCAATTTGATCCCATGGCCGAACAACAACCTCCTCTGCTTGGAAATCCACAGGAAGAATTTAGAAGGTGGCTAGAACAAATGCAGAGAATGCAGGAATGGTTCCAAAGAATGCAGGGCGCTCAGCCCTTGAAGGATTTTTATGATCCTTCAAATTACGGGGAACGTCCCGGCGTCCAGATTCCAGCTGGTGACGTAGAAATCAAGCCCCAGGTGTTAAGCCTGATTAAACATTATCATGGGCTTGGCTCTGAAGATCCGTTTCAGCACTTGGAGGACTTGACCACTTTGGTCCAGACCACCAAGGCTTGAAACGTTAACGAGGAGCAAATGATCATGAGGCTCTTCCCCCACTCTCTTAGGGATAAGGACGTGCATTGGTATAGGACAATAGGAAGACCAATTACAACTTGGAATGAGTTGAAATCGACCTTTCTGAAGAAATTCCTCCCAGTCGGTCGTACCAATGCTTTGAGACGATCAATCACTACCTTTACCCAGCGGCCGGGGGAGCAGTTTCATGTGGCCTGGGAGCGATTCCAGGACTTATTGCAGAGGTGTCCACACCACGAGGTGCCGAAATGGCAACTCGTGCAGATTTTCTTTCATGGGTTGACTGAGCAACTCAAAAACCATGTGGATGCTTCTTGCGGAGGCAATTTCCTCAATAAAGATGCAGATAGTGCACATGATTTATTTGAGGAAATGAGTGAGAATTCAATTAATCATGCCTCCATGGATACTTTTAACTGGTCCCAGCAACCCAGATCAAATGTCAATGAAGTCCATGACTCTCATTCATTTGATATGGAATTGATTTGTAATAAACTTGATAAGGTGGACTTGGTTGCTAAAAGAATGGAAGAGTGGATGGCTGGCAATTTTATGAACAACTCTCAATCCACTCAATCCCAAAATTCGGGATTCCATTCTTCACGAGCTCCTTCTAGATGGGAGTTCGTGAATTAACTTGATGCGACTTAACCTGTGAGTCAGCATTTTTGGGAACCCCATGGGTTCCCAACTGGGGCCTTTGATCCCAGTTTTTCTGATCCTTCCCTTTCTTTCTCTCCATCCTCACCCTATGAGGATGTCTGTGTTGTACAAGAGAATGTTAGATCCAACCCCTACTCGAATGCCTATAATCCAGGTTGGAGAAACCACCCTAACTTCTCTTGGAAAAATCCGGGGCAACAGACCCAATTCTGACCCGGCAACTATGCTCCGCAACGACCAATGGGTCAGGGTCAAGTATATACTCAGTTGCCTCCGAATCAGGTCAATCAGCCAGCTTGGAATGCCCGTCAACCCGCAGGGCAGGCTGATTTGAACCGTCAAATGGTAGAGATGCGAGGATCTATGCGCCAGCTCATGCAGCAAATGAAAAACTCGCTGGACAACTTGCAATCCGAGCTCATTGCTAACTCTTGTCAACCCGGATCTCTACCATCCCAACCCGTACCTAACCCGCGAAATATTATGAATTCGGGCAATCAAGCCCAAGGGTACGGAAATCAGAGGGACCCGCATGCAAATGCTCAGGTGGTTGAGCGGGGTTCCTCGTCTTCTTCTTATGCAAATCAACAATTCATGGTCAATCAAGCCCCTCCAATCTTTCCTAACCCTCCCCAAGACCCAAATTCTTACGCTTCTGCAAATTCTGTAACTTTGAGGAGTGGTAAGAAGACTCAGGATCCACAACCACACTATTCTAATCTTTTGAATCCTGAAGAACCTGAGGAGAGAGAGGAGAATTCTAGAGGAGAAATCAAGGCTCAGGAACCTGATTCCAAAGATCTGACTCATGTTCCTTTTCCTTAAGCCTTAACCAAAGCCAAGAAGAAGAAGTCTGTTGATAGCAATGAGGAGCTTCTGAATTTATTTAAGAATGTTGAGATCAATATCCCGCTCCTTAATGCTATCAAGCACATACTGGCTTACGCAAGATTTTTAAAGGAATTATGTACACAAAAGCGTAAGTCGAGAGAATCTGTTCCGAGGAAGGTGGTACTCTCCGAGCAGGCTAGTTCTGTTATCCTGCACTACCTCCCTCAGAAAAAGAGAGATCTTGGTGCTCCTTTGATTTCTTGTGTTATTGGAGATTACACATTTGATAGAGTACGTTTGGATCTCGGTGCATCCATCAACCTAATTCCTACTTCTTTTTATGAGAAGTTTGGGTTAGGTGAACTTCGGCCAACTTCAGTAACGCTACAGTTAGCGGACCGTTTGGTCACAAACCCGCGAGGCGTTATTGAAGATGTCATAGTTAAGGTCAAGGATTTCTATTTTCCTATATATTTCCTTGTCCTTGACATGGATGTACTGGATAATCTGAAGAACACGCCCATCATTCTGGGGCATCCGTTCCTAGCTACCGCAAAGGCCAACATTAATTGTGAAAGCGGTAGCATGGAAATCGCCTTTGGGGACCAACGAATGAAATTGGATATTTTTAAGGCGATCAACAAATTTGAGGATTGTGGATTTATTGAGGAACTTGATGAGGATAATGTTAATATTGAAACTTGTTTGAGAGTTTCTTCAATTGAAAGTTCCTCTTTGGTTGATGAATTTGACCCGCAACCCTCTAACCTAACATCTTCGGAAGAGGTTACTGATTTTGTTCACTCACAACCTCTCCCTCTTGTTGAATCTTCAGCATCTACCCTACCATCAATCATCACCCCACCCCAACTTGAATTGAAACCATTGCCCGAGAATTTAAAATATCGATTTTTAGGACCTCAGAATACACTCCCTGTGATTATCAGTGCTAAATTGACAAAGGAGCAAGAGATTAAATTGATTAAGGTCCTAAAGGAACATAAGGAGGCAATTGGTTGGACCATTCATGACCTCAGGGGGATCGAGCCATCTTACTGTAATCATAGAATATTTTCGGAAGATGGATCCCGCCCTTCTCGCCAGATGCAGAGGAGATTAAATCCAAATATGCGAGAAGTGGTAAAAAAGGAAATCATCAAGTGGCTCGATGCAGGAATTATTTATCCAATCTTTGACAATCCCTGGGTAAGTCCCGTTCAGATTGTTCCAAAGAAAGTCGGGATTACTGTTGTGACTAATGAGAGAGGAGAATCTGTCACAACTTGTTCAGCTTCTTCTTGGAGAGTTTGTATTGATTACAGGAAGCTAAACACTGCCACTAAAAAGGATCATTTTCCCCTGCCCTTCATTGATCAAATCTTGGAAAAATTAGCCGGGCAGAAGTACTTCTGTTTTCTTGATGGCTACTCGGGATACAACCAAGTTCCTATCCATCCCGAGGATCAGGAAAAAACTACTTTCACCTGTCCCTACGGAACCTTTGCTTTTCGTAGGATGCCTTTCGGGTTATGCAATGCACCTGCGACTTTTCAAAGGTGTATGCTAGCCATATTTTCTGACATGGTGGGAGAGTTTATGGAAGTCTTCATGGATGATTTCTCTATTTTCGGAGAATCATTTGACTCTTGTTTGGCTAATTTGGAAATGATTCTTAAGCGATGTATCAAGACACGACTGGTCCTTAGCTGGGAAAAGAGTCATTTCATGACCCAAGAGGGCATTATTTTGGGTCATGTAATCTCTGAACGGCTAATTGAAGTGGATAAAGCTAAGGTTGATGCTATCGCTAAACTTCCTCCTCCCACATCTGTTAAACAGATCAGATCATTTCTTGGTCATGTGGGATTTTATCGAAGATTCATCAAGGATTTCTCGAAGGTTGCTTGTCCTTTGAGCAATCTTCTTGCCAAAGAAACGCCATTTGTTTTTGACGAATCATGCTGAAAGGCATTTGATTTCCTAAAAACGACAGTCACTTGTGCTCCAATTTTGCAACCACCAATTTGGACAACCCTTTTTGAGATCATGACCGACACTTCTGATTACGCGGTCAGGGCTGTCCTGGGTCAGAAAATTGATCGAAAGCCCTCTGTCATTTACTACGCTAGTAAAACTCTCGATGATGCCCAGAGGAATTACACTGTTATTGAAAAGGAATTACTAGCTGTAGTATTTGCTTTGGAAAAATTCAGGGCTTATCTCTTGGGGTCTCATGTTATTGTTTATACCGACCACTCGGCCTTGAGATATCTCTTGGCTAAAAAGGATGCTAAACCCCTACTTATTCGTTAGATTCTTCTTCTTCAAGAATTTGATCTTGAAATCAAGGATAAAACTGGGGTACAAAATGTGGTGGCGGATCATTTGTCGAGACTCCTAAGTGATTCTTCTTGTCTGGACATTCCAATTGTTGACACTTTTCCGGACGAAACCATTCTTACAGTTTTAGGTGTCCACACCCCATGATTTGCTGACATTGTTAACTATTTGGCCGTTGGTCAAATCCCCCAGGATTGGACCAAGCAACAACGGGATAGACTCAAATCTGAGGCCAAGTACTACTTTTAGGAGGACCCTAAACTGTTTCGCATCGGCTCTGATCAGATTATTCGCCGATGCATACCGGAGAATGAATTCAGCAGTATACTCGAGTTCTGCCATGCATCTGGGTGTGGTGGACATTTCTCCGGGAAAAAGACGGCTGCAAAAATCTTGCAATCTAGCTTCTATTGGCCGTCTTTATTCAAGGATGCCCAGGATTTCTCAAGGTCATGTTCTCGATGTCAGGCACTCGGAAGCATAACTAAGAGAGACATGATGCCCCTAAACCCTATTCTTCCTGTCGAAATCTTCGATGTTTGGGGCATCAATTTCATGGGAACCTTTATCCCTTCATTTGGACATCAGTACATTCTTGTTGCTGTTGATTTTGTGTCCAAATGGATTGAGGCAATTTCCACCCGAACCAATGACCACAAGGTGGTCCTCAATTTTGTCAAGAAAAATATCTTCAGTAGGTTCGGGATTCCGAGGGCTATCATCAGTGATGGTGGCACTCATTTTACTAATGCCCAATTCCATAATTTATTGGCCAAATACGGGGTTAATCATCAAATTTCCACACCTTACCATCCCCAGACGAATGGACAAGCCGAGATCTCCAATCGAGAGATCAAGAACATTCTGCAAAAAATGGTTAGGCCTGATCGCAAGGATTGGACTCAAAAGCTTGAGGACTCTCTTTGGGCCTACCGTACGACGTATAAAATGCCTATCGGCATGTCTCCATTCCGTTTGGTGTATGGAAAGGCGTGCCATCTACCCGTAGAGATTGAACACAAGGCATTCTGGGAAATCAAACAATGCAATTTAGATCTGAATCAAGCTAGGAAGACTAGGAAACTCCAACTATCTGAGTTGGAGGAGCTTAGAAATGATGCTTATGAGAATGCCAAGATCTACAAGGCTTGGACCAAAGCTCTACATGATCAATTGATTTCCCGCAAGAGCTTTGAGCCAAACCAGAAGGTTTGGTTATTCGATTCTAAACTTAAGCTCTTTCCTGGTAAACTTAGATCTAAATGGAATGGCCCATTCATAATTGATCATATTTTTCCAAATGGTGCCGTTCAGATTTCTGACCCAAAAACAGGTAACACCTTTAAAGTCAACAGTCAATGTCTGAAGCCTGTTGTTGACCGTAATCTTCCAGAACCCGTCTCAGACTCTATTGCTCTAGCCATTCTGTGACTTCTTTGGCTGGGCTTCGCCTAGCTGACGGCATTAAACTCAACAGTTGTACATATGACACAAGGCTGATACAAGCTTCATATCCAGGTGACATCTTTTATATTCTACCCTTTCTTTCATGTCTCTTTTTCAATGAGGACATTGCATCAGCGAGGCATGGGGGGGTGGATTCATTTTTTAATTATTTGGTCAGCTTTGTGAAATCCATATAAATTGTTTCTCTCTTCTTATTTATAAAAAAAAATTAGGAAGGATTAGTTGGACATTAGGACTTTTCAATCCTAAGAAATTTTACATTAGGATCTGAACACAAAGACCTTTCAGGTCTTTGGACTTAATTAGCCTGTGTATCCACTAAAATGTGGATTTTTCTTTGAGTCATTGCCATCTTAATTCTATTATAATTGGAATAAATAAGTTTGGGTGATAAGTACAAGACTTATCAACCCACCCTCTGATTTGAGGGAATTTCTGAGTTTTAAGCGTCTACACACTTTCTTTGCACTGACTCGTTGTTCGGCGATTCTAACAAAAATTGGGTAGCTAATGAACCTTCTAGGGTGATATGGCTGGCAAGTTATCGTGGGTAACAGCCCATAGGTAGGTTGTCCAGAGCCCATTCACTGGACCTTCCTCTTTTTCTTGCCCTTAGGTAAATCTTAAACCAGGGAAGCCACCTACTTAAAAAAAAGGAGAAAAGAACAAAAAAATAAGTCGCACTTCGCCGCACGACTATGGCTGGCAAGTGTTGGTGGTAACTGCTCATTGATCGGTTGTCCAGAACCCAGCTCAGTACATACACTAAAAATTCCTAAAACACTTAAGAAGAAGCGGAGAAGTAGAATAAACTGGGGAGATATACACTGGATTTACCCTTGTGTTGACCCCATAAAAAAAATAAAAGTAGGGAGAAAGCTATTGGTTGTAAAGATACACCTTTAGGCAGAATTCTTGTTAGGTCACCTAGAGGCGTAGAAATCCGAAGTCCATTCTAATTGCCGGTCAACGAGTCTATCACAATCACAATAAGATGCTTAAAGCTTAGGGTTCTCATCAAATCTTGGGTGAGTTGAATGGCCGTAGAAAGCCACTCTTAAGCCCTAAAATTCGAAAATCCAAAAAAAATTAGAAGAGTAAAAACAGAAAAAGAAATTTTTTCTTTGAATAAGGCGAGGCTTGAGGCGGTCTGCATTTTGGCTGATACCAGGGCACTGTTGTGCCTTTGAAAGTTTAATTCCTAAGTAGACAATTTCTTAATGATTGAAAATAACTCAGGTCAAAATAATCCAACCTAATTCTTTTATAAATAGCATATAGTTTTTGCTAGGGACTAGCAAAAGATAAGCATGGGGGTATGATGTAAACACATTTACACTACTTAAAATGTCTATTTATGCATGTTCCTAAGTAGAGGATTGCATTTCATGATATAAATATTGCATAACATGCATCATCTTGCATTTAGAGTAGTTTGAATAAAATGGCGGTTAATTGTCTCCTTTTATGTGCTTGGATAGGGCAAACATTTTATAGGAGCCTCGGATCAAAGATCTAACTGTATGGATGTGATCAGGGCGACGATTGGAGTTCAACGACTCCAAGATCGCCCTAATCAGGCATCTGCAGCATCAGATAGTGACCGGGGAATCCTAGAAGATCAAGGGCCAGGATGGTGTAAATCCACACTTCAGATGACAAATCTGACCACACGGATGAATTCGGATCGACGATCACAGCCCAACGACACAAAAATCTTGTCAATCCGACATCCGTGGCACCATCTACAACTTTCAGAAGATGGACGGCCAAGATGGCACCACGTGGCGCCATCACAGCCCCCAAACGGCCGTTTGCATTCTATGAAGACCGCGCACCCGTTCCCTCTCCGCCGTTGGATCTTGATCTAACGGCTGTGGATGCGGCTGGCTGATTCGTTCGCGTGACCTTCTCGACCGCGTAGCGCGGCGGAGACGAAGCTGCGGGCGAAGCAGAGGTCGCGGGATCGAGTCCCGCGAGCCTCAAATCAAGTGCAAGCGAGCAGGCGCGTGGAGCGTCAGATTGCGATCCAACGGCTGCGCTCGCCTGATAGCACCGACGCGCTATTGCACGCGCGGCATGGACTCGCGATCGCACGCGGGCGGGCGCGCAGTGCAGCGGGTGAAGGCGTGACTTAAGTCGTCCGATCTCGCGATCGGACTGCTGAGATTCAGAGGACGTGGGCAGGCGTTGCGCGCACGAGTAGGCGAGCAGGCGCGCGAGCCGCCCACGACGCCCACGAAGGAGGCTTTAGTGACGGATTTATCCGTCACTAAAGACCCCTCATTTATTATTTTGAAGTTGTAATGTCCATTTTGCCCCCACTCCTTAGAACTATAAAAGGAGACCCCCTCCATACGAAATTCTCATCCCTTCCTTCTCCTCTCTACCTCTCCAAAGCTCAAGAGAAGCTTGTCCCACACCTGGGATGCTCCTCGCGAGATAAAGTCTAAATTTTCGTCCCCCTTCGGAAGTGGATCCTGCGACGACGACGGCGTGCTGCTCCGTTCCCGCTCTTCTGCTTCGTCCTCCCTCATCCTGCTCCGTTCTCCTTCGTCCAGACGTCGTCTCGTCCGGCTCGTCCTTAGAGCGACCGTCGAGGAGGATAACTTCTCTCTCCCATTCTTATTTACAGCTGTTCTAGTGTAGAATTTTCCTGCTTTATAGTGTAATTGATTTCTCGCTTTCTAGTGTAACTTTTATTTAGTTTGATTGTATAAACAGTTGAAATATTGAATGCATGCTCTCTTTCTCTCTCTCTCTCTCTTTCTTTTAGTTTGATAGCTCCATTGTAATTATATCGCCTTGCTTATCAAAAATCCTAAAAAACATATATATAATTGCGAATATAGATCAACGTAGCCTCCCTATGTTCAACCCGGAATTCTTTTCGGTATAAATTTTATTTGTTGAACACGAATTCTTCGCTTTCAAGCTGCAACGACAGGTTTTCTAAAACCAAACACGTTAGCGTAGCGATTCGAAATGTTCAATAATAGATATAAATACATATTTATCTGTACACATACACACACACACACACACATATATATGTATATATACATATACAAATATATCTATATACATATATACATATATACATATATCTATATACATATATTACTATATATATATATCTACATCTATATAGTTAAATATATATACATATAGATCTAGTTATATATATATATATATATATATATATATATAGACAGGGTTATAACTATATATACATATATATATATACACATCACTCCACCACGCGTTATATCGCGGGAATATCTACACTAGTTGCTGATATTCCTTGATACCCGCATAAAGAAAGTGCCTCCGCACACACTCCCACACATCCATCCTACACTCTACGCAACACTTCGTCTTGTTGGTTGCGTCTTTCTAGACGTGGACCAACTCGACACTGTGCTACATGCCATTTCCACCTCCACCCCCACCCCTATATTTATAATATATATATATATATATATATTTGTACGCTATATTTTTTCTCTACAAGCAACCTATCTTGTTTTTATTTCTCTTTTGTTTCCTGCTATTAAAAAGATAAACAAAAAAAGAGTAAAAGAGAAAAGATAATCCTTGACTTACAGGTACTCGGTCTTGCGATCAACAAGACCAGTTTTTGGAACCCTAATTTGGTTCAAAGCCAAGGACTTGATTTTGAGGGTGTGCCTCAAGGACAATATTATCAACAAAAAAAAATCTTAAATAGAAAAGAACCAAAAACATAATAAACGCACGGAAGAGATATGTTTTAGGAAAGGCGTAGAAACTTATTCACCTTTAATCCCCGCCTTTCTGAGATCGACCCTGGGCCTAAAAGTGACCAAGATAAAATTAAGTAAGCCACGTTAAAAATTTTACAAAAAGATGGTCAGGCTCAATTTAGGTTAACCACTCACTTTAAAGATAATTTCACCATATTAACACAACCTATTCGAGTCCCAACATTAGGTCATTGAAGCGCTCCCAAGTCTTGTAGAATTGCACCCCATCTAACAGAGTAAAACCCATGATTTCCCTCCTGAAGTGGTTGGTTTTGCTCATCAAGAGGTATTTCCTCAAGAATTCTTCCTTAAGGGCCTTCCAATCATTGAAGCGCTCCCAAGTCTTATGGAATTGCTCCCTATCTAATAGAGTAAAACCCATGATTTCTCTCCTGAAGTGGTTGGTTTTGCTCATCAGGAGGTATTTCTTCAAGAATTCTTCCTTAAGGGCATTCCAATCGTTCACTTTTGCATATAAGGTGTGATACGAGTGCCTTACCTTATCCTTGAGGAAAAAATGAAAGAGAGTTCTCATCAGACCTTGGTGAATTCCACCCTTATAGTACCATAAAAGGAGGGTAACAAGGATATGGTTCTGCTCTTGATCTCATATGGATTATCTCTTGCTGGTCTTTTGAATGCTTGAGCAGGTTGCCTGGTCGGAATGAAATCATCTCTCAGAGTCCTTTGTTGATTTGCTCTTTAATTAACCAACTCCTCTCTCCTTTCTCTTTGGTGGGCTCTCTTAAGGATTCTCTCAAGCTCAAGATCAAACACTAGACTACCCTCAAGAGAGCATCTACCAAGCATAGAATATTTACCAATCACAATTCAAGTTCTTACCAATTGAGTCAGTGCTCCCCCCAACCCAACAGATTGATCAAAAAGAGTGAAGGTGATTGATGAGTAGTCACCGCTTTGTTCGTCTTCGTGGTTATTATAGTCATTGTGGTATATGACAAAAATGGTTACCAGTCTAATACAATTTATTACTTGGCATGAAAAGTTTCCCGAGGTCGAACTCAGGAAGCAAACCAAAATTCTAGGAGCCTATAAATTCACAATATATATATAAGGTTTTACAAAAATTAAGAGAGAGAGAAAGAGAAAGAGGGTAATTGGCTTTTTCTTCTTCTCTTTCTTCAACTACTCTTCTCTTCAACTTGTATTCTTCTTTTCTTCTTCTCTGTTACTTCTTTCTTCTTTTCTTCTTCTTCTGCCTGCCTTCTTCTTTCTTCTACTTTGCTTCTTCTTTCTTCTTCTTCAACCTGCCTTCTTCTTTCTTCTTCTTCAGCAGCTGCGGTTCCTCTTTCTTCTTCTTCAGCAGCTACGGTTCCTCTTTCTTCTTCTTCTTCTTTCATTTGCTCTGGCCCTCCTTCTTTCCTCTCTTGCTGCTGCTGTCTTCTTCTTCCTTTCATCAACGTCTGATTCAGAAAACGGATGCCTTAACTGATCGGCCTCTCCTTTTCTTCTTGGCTTCCCCTTCTCTTCTCCTTCCTTCCTTCTTCCTTCTTCTGCTAAGTCCCAGCCACTGCTCCTCTTTTCCTTTCTTCCTTCCTGCGCACACACACAAACATCAGCGCAAAACCTACCCCTACCCCTTCCCCGCGTCTCTCTCTCTGAATCTCTCTTTGGGAAGCTCTCCCAGAACCGAGGAATCGGGTCAGGTTGCGTGCCCGGGTCCAGGCGCACGGGCGTGGGTGGTGCGTGAGGAGTGCACAAGAGTGGGAAGTCGGGTCGGGCCAAATCCGCGTGGGCGTGTCGCGGACGAGACCCGGTGAGTAGGTGAGGGACCTCACCCTAGTGCTATTGGAGGCAACCAGCCGATAGCACCTTTTCAATTTATGTATGGGCTTGCGCCCATACACTTCCGAGGTGGGACTAAAGTCCCACCTCCGACCTTGGGTGCCTACGGAGAAGACTTCGAGCAATTGGGGCAGCAGCTGATGCTTGCAACCCCAATTGAAGTTCTGAGTGTGGGCGTGACTTCTTTCCGTGTCACCTTGAGTTCACGCCTGGAGCTGCCTACAGAGAAGCTCCTGTTGCTCGTTAATGGCGGCGAGGAGGGCAAAACCTGAAACACATAAACGACCTCGCAGCCATGTCAAAAAGGTCCAGGGAGGTTCGCCAGAGTGCGGTGAGTGCGGTGCGGGGGTCGGCGAGGCGCGAGAGTGCCTGTGGCCGTGCGCCTAGGGCACTCTACGTGCGTGAGAGTGGGTATGTTCGGGGGGTGGTCTGGAGCTGCTAGGTGGTGAATGGAGGGCGGATTCGGTGTTAGTGAGGTGGTGCGGAGCTTAAGGGGTAGCTGGCGAGGCAGATGGAGGCGTGGAGTGGCGAGTACGCCTCGCCGGAGGGTAGCTGGAGATGGAGAAGGTGATGATGGATAGTGGTGGTTGGTGAGTTGAAACAGTAAATTAGGAAGGGGGAAATAACAGGGAGAGAGAAGGGAAAGTTTTTACCTACCTAATTGACGAAGAGGGAGGGAGGTGGTGCTTCGATGCGTACCTGCTAGCGCCGTAGACGAAGGAGCCCAGGGGAGGAGTGACGGCGACGAGGAAGAGATCTGAGGATGCCAACTGGTGCGGCCTGGCGTGGGACGATGAGGCAGAGTGGGCTCTGCTGCAGGTATGGCAGCAGAGCGACGAGGAGGAGGAGAGTTCACCGGAAGCTAGGACAATTTGACCAGAGAGAGGGGAGACGAAATAGAGGGGTTTTCTCTGCCAGAAGTAGCTTGGAGTGGACGACAGCCCATGCCGCTCCTTATAAAGGCACTGGTACGGAGAGTGGCCCGAGGGAGCGACGTGCGAAGCTCGTCGGAGATGGCCAGAGATGGAGACCCATGCCTTTCCTACGTTCGCATGAGAGGCATGGGCGGTTGCAGGACACAGGGGAGGGTCCTTGCGATAGAGGACGACGCAGGGAACCCCCCGTTCATTCCTGAGAACGGGCACCATGCCCTGCGCGGCGCCATCCTCCACGCAAGGTCGCCAAAGGTATGGCTCCTGCTTAGAATGGTAGGGAGGACCGTTCTGCAAAGAACGACGAGAAAGATAAGGGGCAATGTGTAAGGGTTTCAAAAGATAAGGGTCAAAAACTAATTCAAGAGGATCAATTTGTAATGTCAGTAAAGATGGTTTTTTCCTAGGGCCAAATTTTTATACCAGCCTAATTTGAACCTAAGGATTTTAATGGTGAAATTTGATTGTAGGTTTGACCACGTTTGATCGATCAGTTTGCGCAAAAACCCAAATTAGGTCATAAATTGGGCATGGTTCTCATTTTTGGTCAGAATAGGTTGCAAAGGCCAAATTGAAGGTTCTAAACCCTAAGGAATATTTTTCCATGAATTTTAGAGGGTTTAGTTGATTTTTATCATGCCTCAAACCTCTTGAATTAAAGTGGATTTATTTTAGGGTTACAGAATGTCATTTAATTCCTAGAAGTTGCTATAACCCTTTTCAGATCAGATCATCCCACTTCCTTCCTTATTGAGCTTATTTGACCTGTGTTTAGACCCTTAATTACCTTTTTTTTGTACTGCATTGGTAAAATTGCAGTTTTACCTCTTATGATTTGTCTTATTCTTTAATTCAGAATTCTCTGAGTTAAGCTTCTCTTTAGGTTTTGTAGGAGCTTCTTCACATTTATTTAGATTAAATTATGCTAGTAAGGGTTCATGATGAGGCTCTCATCATACCCCCATGCCTAGCTTTTGTTAGTCCCTTAGCAAAATTTTAAGGTTTCAACCCTTGTTCTAGACCATGAAGTTCTTATTGAGTTTAGATACGTGCTTTTTTTTTTGTAACCTTGATTAGGTCAGAATGTCAACCATAGGCCAAAAAGGTACTCTAGTACCAACCAAGATCCAAATCTGTCTAACCTTAGCCTCAGTCCTTAGAAAAGGTTTTTAAGGCCTACAGGAGCTAACCTAAGGTTTATTGAACTCTGTGGTTAAAGCACCCGTGCTTGGGATAATTTTAGCCCTGATTCAGTTCGCAGTGCATTTTGTAAGAAAGAGAGGTAGAAGATTTATATGTTTGGAGAGTTTTCTCTCTCTTTTTCATTTTAATTCTAGCTTAGGATTGGCTTCTCAACACGATCTGTATCAGATTCCTTATCCCCGTCATCAATCCTCAAGGGTTCCTAGCAGTCGATGCTTTGAGATAGCATCGCCCATGGTAACCCCTAGAACCCTGGCTTTCGAGATTTCGAGATGATCCCATCCATGGTGTTCCGTGGCTGAATTCAAACCCTAGCAATTGACACTTCGTGATAATTCCATCCATGGAATTTAAACCAGCAGAGTGCTTACATGCCCCCAGTAGGATATGTAAATATCCTAAGAGGCAAGCACCGAGGAGATGATATTTTGCTACACATCTTCGACGGGAATTTCCCACCTCTCCTCGCTAGGGACTCGTCCAAATCAACTTGTGTTGACTGGCCGCTCCTACTCTAGGTGTCATTTCAGAATTTTTGCAACACTTCTGCGTGATTTTGATTTTTATACTTACCAAACCAGGCTGTGTGTGAAATTTAGGTGCTTAGATTACTAAGTCCCGTAAACCAAAAGTTAGTTAACGAGGCCAAATACTCCCTAAGCCTTGGACCTAATACTTAAGCTTTTCATTTTCCTCAACCTCTTGAGGAATATCTAAATCTTAATGGGTACTAAGAGTCTATCCAAGAATGCGTTCTTACTAATCTCACTGTGTACTTTCCATTTCTTTTCCTGAATGAGGTCTAGAACTTAGGTTAATTCCTTAATTTCTTACTAATGACTATCACTTTTCTTTCATTTTGTGCTCCTTTTTATCATTTTGTTCTTTTTCTCCTCCTCCTTTGTAGAGTCCACAAAATTTCTTTCCTCCTCTTATTTTATTATTTTTTTGAAAATTTTTTAATTTTTATGGTGTTTCTGGCATATGTGAATTTTTTTTTTACAACATTTTCTTGTGAGTTTTGCACTTTCATGCCGCCCCCATGCCTAAGAATTGCAATGTCCTCATACTAGCTTAGGAGGGTTTTTATTTAACTTAGTTCATACATTAGGACAGATGTCTTGGTGAGTGAATGGGTCGGGGTGACTGATGTAAACACATTTACACTACTTAAAATGTCTATTTATGCATGTTCTTAAGCATAGGATTGCATTTCATGATATAAATATTGCATTACATGCATCATCTTGCATTTAGAGTAGTTTGAATAAAATGGAGGTTAATTGTCTCCTTTTATGTGCTTGGACAGGGCAAATATTTTATCGGGGCCTCGGATCAAAGATCCAACCGTATGGATATGATCAGGGCGACGATTGGAGTTCAACGACTCCAAGATCGCCCTAACCAGGCATCCGTAGCATCAGATAGAGACCGGGGAACCCTAGAAGATCAAGGGCCAGGATGGTGTAAATTCGCACTTCAGATGGAAAATCCGACCACACGGATGAATTCGGATCGACGATCGCAGCCGAACGACACAAAAATCGAGTCAATCCGACATCCGTGGCACCATCTACAACTTCCAGAAGATGGACGGCCAAGATAGCGCCACGTGGCGCCATCCCAGCCGCCCAATCGGCCGCAGGAGTCTTGTGAAGACCGCGCACCGTCTCCTCTCCGCCGTTGGATCTCGATCCAACGGCTGCGGTCGCTCGCGTTTAAAAACGTCCGCGCGACCATTTCGCCCGCGTAGCGCAGCGGCGACGCAGCTGCGGGCGAAGTGGAGGTCGCGGGTTCGAGCCGCGGTGAGGGGGTGGAAGGCGCGGGCGAGCGGGCGCGCACGAGCGTCAGATGAAGATCCAACGGCCGCGCGAGCCCGATAGCGCCGACGCGCAATTGGACGCTCGATCGCACGCGGGCGGGCGCGCTACGCAGCGGGCGCGGACGCGATCTAAGCCGTCCGATCTCGCGATCGGACGGCTGAGACAACGCGGACGTGCGTATGCGTTACGCGCGCAGGCCAGCCGAGCGGGCGCACGTGGGCGCGGCGGCGACGGCGACGGCGGGGCTTTAGCGACGGTTTTATCCGTCACTAAAGACCCCTTATTTATTATTTTGAAGATGTAATGTCCATTTTGCCCCCACTCCTTGCAACTATAAAAGGAGACCCCCTCCATACGAAATTTTCATCCCTTCCTTCTCCTCTCTACCTCTCCAAAGCTCAAGAGAAGCTTGTCCCACACCCGGGATGCTTCTCGCGAGATAAAGTCCAAATTTTCGTCCCCCTTCGGAAGTGGATCCCGCGACGACGACGGCGTGCTGCTTCGTTCCCGTTCTTCTGCTTCGTCCTCCTTCGTCCCGCTTCGTTCTCCTTCGTCCAGGCGTCGTCCCGTCCTGCTCGTCCTCCAAGCGACCGTCGAGGAGGATTCTCTCTCTCTATTCTTTTTACTGCTTTCTAGTATAGATTTACTGCTTTCTAGAGTAGTCTATTCGTCCTCCGAGCGATCGTCGAGGAGGACATTTCTCCCTCCATTCTTTTAATGCTTTCTAGAGTAATTGTTTTATGTTTTCTAGTTGTAAGGAACGAACTCTTTTATGATAAATTCCTTGTCTATTCTACATCTCATTTTGATTTCCATGTATAGTATTCTTTCTCTCTCTCTTACTCCCTCTCTCTCTTTTATTTGTTGTAGATACTTAGATAGTTTAAATTGAATTTCTTCGTGACAAAATAAAAAACGAAACGCGAAGTTTTTAAATCAAACGTTCGCCTCCCTGTGTTCGACCCGGAATTCTTATTTCGGTATAAATTTTATTTGTTGAACACGAATCCTTCGCTTTCGAACTACAACGACGGGTTTTCCAAAACCAAACACGTTAGCGTAGGTTCTTAAAATAAACGTTCAACATTTTGGCGCCGTTGCCGGGGAGGCAACGCTCTTTGATTTCTCTTCGCATTTTGTAACTTACAAATCATTTACCTCACTTTTTTTTTTCCTTTCTTATTGTAATTGCAGGTACTCTTTTGAGACAGGCAAAAGCGGTAGATCGGAGTAAAGTGCTGTGGAAGGTTTTGTAAGTTATCCCCCACCTCCCACCTATTAGATTTCATTTCATCACATAATAATTCAAACATCAATCAACCTAGGTGTTCTTATAAACTCTAAGGTTAGATTGTTTGTTGTTTGACATCCATACTCACTCCAACCCCCACATTAAAAAAAGAAAAAAAAATGAAAAAAAAATCTCACAGAGGTACACAACCTCATCTGATTTTCTAACTCAACCGGTAAACCAATCTTAGGAGCCGGTACACACATCCAAACACAAAATTGAGTAAGAAATCAGATTAGGTAATCATTTGTGTGCCTAATTAGGTGGTGCATCAGGCCAGTTGTTTGAGTTGTTTGGGCCGCACCACTTCAAATAAAATCAACTCATCTAGTAGCTGCCAATTAGGTTCAACTCTTAGGGATCTACCAGGCACTCCACATTCTTTTTAAACTTTAAAGGAAAATATCTTCACCTGTGCTTGCAAAACCTGGTATGCCAATGAAACTTGATTGAAAACACCTAAAGTTGAATCCTAAAAGCTACTAAGCAAGATTTGAACCTTAAAATTCATCACATCAAAAATAATCTTGCTTGAAAACCACTGGTTGTGCACGCACACACAAAGCAATCAATCATTAAGGGCACAACCCATTTAAAGGGCCCATCACATTCCAAAGCACATTCAAACCTAGCCCTAAATAAAACAGAGTAGACGTTGGCCTTAAGGATTGGACTCGCTCTTCAGAACTCAGAACGAGATTATTTTCGATTAGTCTGTTTCTACTGTTCAATCTGATGTCTAGCTAGGGGAGCAGAGTCAAACGATCGCGGCTGGGGGGTACACTAGGAACCGGAGGCGCAAGCCGAAGGAAGAACCTTCTCCCCAGTCCCTCCTTCTAACTGGTTGGATTGAACAGACAGAAGTAGATCAAATCGTTCCTTTATCTCAAGACGGGTTTTGGGAGTCTGTAGGTCTGTAGGCTAACCCATTTAAGGACAGGTTTGATTGTTTGTATTGCAGGGCACCTTTCTTCCTCCAGTGTCTCATGAATCCTTCCACATATTTCACGCATTCCCGCTTTTTCCCCCCTGTTGTAAATTATCCTCAACATGACAATTATCCCAATTCGTATTGTAATCGACCATCAGTTAGTTGGGATAATTCGGATTGGGGATACAATTCCGGACCCCTGTGTTTAGGGTCTAACCCTGAACACTTTGATTCTTAATTCTATCCTTCTCAGAGTTGCATCGATTATAGATCGTCCTCCTTTCATGAACAACCTAATGCGATCTACAATCAAGAAGGATACACTGATCCTTACCCATCCTCTGATTTCACTGCCTTTAGGTCATCTCCATCTTTTGAACAATCTGAAATGACCTATTATCAGGATGGGTATAACGAATCTCAATTCGTTAATTCCTCTACATTGATGTCAAACCCGCCCAACCCTGAACCAACTCATTTGGTTCAGGTTAATCAGGTTCAAGATAAGGTTCTGGCTAACTTGAGGAATATCATTCAATCTTTAGAAGTTCAGCCAATACCTTGCATTGAGAGATTGGAGCCCCTGATTGAAATGATTGATGATTTAAACAAGTCTTTGTTGGATTGGCTCCAGGATGTTAAGGATAAGAACCCGGGTGAGTTTCTACTTGGGAAATTAGCGAAATTGAGGATGAGATTCGTGGTTGCTTTGATTCAATCTTGGAATAATTCCCAGGATGAACCCTCTTCAGGAAAGCCAATGACAGAACCCGCTCAGGCACCTGTTGGGGGGGACACGTGTTACGAAGCTGACCAGATTGAATTAAAACAACCAATTAAGGATGGTTTGATTTCTTCACCTGAAATCCCTGAGCCGGGTTACGAGGAAACGTATGTCTCCTTGGAACGCAAAGTGACAGATGATTTTGGGACATACATTGATACGGATCCTGATTTCTTTGATGGTGAAGATTCAAGTTGCGAAGTCTCACACGAGTTTTCAGATCACGATTTTTGTGAGACGATTGGGCCTGAGGAATCTGATAGATCATTTGATAGCCCAATAATTGAGGAAACTGATCTTATTAGGGCACACGATACGGATCCAGAATCGCATTTTCTGGAGGAATTAATTCAATGCCCTGATTATCAGTTACACCCTGTTGAGCTTATTGATGATTCTAATTCTGAGATAATTAGACCCAAGTCAATTTTGATTCTGCCACATCATTTAGACTTGGAGATTCCAGACAGGGTGATGAATATACAAGAGGTCCTGGAATTTGATACACTTAATGAGGAGGATAGGAGCGGGGAAGTTCTAATTTGGGAAGTTAATTTTGGAGGAAATGGAAGATTGAGTCAAAGGGTTCCTTTTAAGCTGAAACCATCAAATCAGAACCCTTACGACATTTGTTTCGAGGATGTCAAACTTAAGCACACATTTAACGATTATCCTTTTGAGCTTCAATTCTCTGTAACCCGACATTTTGGCCTTGGGTTGCATCCTCACAAATCGCAGGCCCGACCCCGGTTGCATTCTGATTTTAGGTTTTGGGTAAATTTTATCCAGAACCTAAGATATTCTCGATTATGGGGTGTGGGTCTGCACCACAATCTGGTCCACATCTGTGGACCTCTGCTGACAGGTCAGAGGATTCTTCTGTTTATTCTAATTCTGACCTGCACATGTGAATTCTTCATTTCTTTTCTTTGTATAGTGTGCCTAGCTGAAGGCACTAAACTCAGCACATATACAATTCTTTTTCATTTTCATCTCGGAGCGGACCCGATATCCACGCAATTCAGGTGCTTTCTACGCTTTTCCACTCTGTTTTATGTCTTTTTAATACAATGAGGACATTGCATTAGATAGGCATGGGGGGATGGATATTTATCTTTGAATTCATTCGTCAGCTCCGTAGATTTTTTTTATTTTTTTAAAAAAAAAATAAAACAAAAAAAAATCAAAATTAGGAAAGAGAATTTGGGTTTAAGAAAATTTTCGATCTTAAGAAATACTATATTATGTTCTGAACACAAAGACCCTTCAGGTCTTTGGACTTAATCAGCCCGTATATCCACTAAAATGTGGATTTGTTTTTCGAGTTCTCGCCAACTTGAATTTTATTTTAATTGGAGTAAATAAGTTTGGGTGATAAGTACACGACTTATCAACCCGCCCTCTGATGTGAGGGAATTTTGAGTCTTAAGCATCTACACACTTTCTTTGCACTGACTCGTTGTTTGGCGATTTTAACGGAAATTGGGTAGCTAATGAACCTTCTAGGGTGATATGGCTGGCAAGTTATCGTGGGTAACAGCCCATAGGTAGGTTGTCCAGAGCCCAGTCACTGACCTTTCTCTTTTTGCTGCCTTTAGGTAAATCTTAGACCAGGGAAGCCACCTACTTAAAAAAAAAAAAAAAAAAAGAAAAAAAAAATCAAAAAAGGAGAAAGAACAAAAAGAAATAAGCCACACTTCGCCGCACGAGTATGGCTGGTAAGTTGTCGGTGGTAACAGCTCATCGACCGGTTGTCCAGAACCCAGCTCAGAAAATGCACTAAAAATTCCCAAAACACTTAGGAAGAAGCGGAGAAGTAGAATAAACCGGGGAGATATACACTGGATTCACACTTGTGTTGACCCCGTTAAAAAAAAAAAAAAAAAAAGTAGGGAGAAAGCTACCGGTTGTAAAGATACACCTTTAGGCAGAATTCTTTTTGAGGTCACCTAGAGGCGTAGAAATCCGAAGTCCGTTTTAATTGTCGGTCAACGAGTCTATCACAATCACAATAAGATGCTTAAAACTTAGGGTTCTCATCAAATCTTGGGTGAGTTGAATGGCCGTAGAAAGCCACTCTTAAACCCTAAAATTTGAAAATCCAAAAAAAAAAAAAAAAAAAGAGAGAGTAAAAACAGAAAAAGAAATTTTTCTTTTAATAAGGCGAGGCTTGAGGCGGTCTGCATTTTGGCAGATACCCGGGCACTGTTATGTCTTTGAAAGTTCAGTTCTTAAGTAGATAATTTCTTAATGATTGAAAATAACTCAGGTCCAAATAATCTAACCTAATTCTTTTATAAATAGCATATAGTTTTTGCTAGGGACTAGCAAAAGATAGGCATGGGGGTATGATGTAAACACATTTACACTACTTAAAATGTCTATTTATGCATGTTCTTAAGCATAGGATTGCATTTCATGATATAAATATTGCATTACATGCATCATCTTGCATTTAGAGTAGTTTGAATAAAATGGAGGTTAATTGTCTCCTTTTATGTGCTTCGACAGGGAAAATATTTTATCGGGGCCTCGGATCAAAGATCCAACCGTATGGATATGATCAGGGCGACGATTGGAGTTCAACGACTCCAAGATCGCCCTAATCAGGCATCCGTAGCATCAGATAGAGACCGGGGAACCCTAGAAGATCAAGGGCCAGGATGGTGTAAATCCGCACTTCAGATGGAAAATCCGACCACACGGATGAATTCGGATCGACGATCGCAGCCGAACGACACAAAAATCGAGTCAATCCGACATCCGTGGCACCATCTACAACTTCCAGAAGATGGACGGCCAAGATAGCGCCACGTGGCGCCATCCCAGCCGCCCAATCGGCCGCAGGAGTCTTGTGAAGACCGCGCACCGTCTCCTCTCCGCCGTTGGATCTCGATCCAACGGCTGCGGTCGCTCGCGTTTAAAAACGTCCGCGCGACCATTTCGCCCGCGTAGCGCAGCGGCGACGCAGCTGCGGGCGAAGCGAAGGTCGCGGGTTCGAGCCGCGGTGAGGGGGTGGAAGGCGCGGGCGAGCGGGCGCGCACGAGCGTCAGATGAAGATCCAACGGCCGCGCGCGCCCGATAGCGCCGACGCGCAATTGGACGCTCTGGTGGACGCTCGATCGCACGCGGGCGAGTGCGCTACGCAGCGGGCGCGGACGCGATCTAAGCCGTCCGATCTCGCGATCGGACGGCTGAGACGACGCGGACGTGCGTATGCGTTACGCGCGCAGGCCAGCCGAGCGGGCGCGCGTGGGCGCGGCGACGACGGCGACGGCGGGGCTTTAGCGACGGTTTTATCCGTCACTAAAGACCCCTTATTTATTATTTTGAAGATGTAATGTCCATTTTGCCCCCACTCCTTGCAACTATAAAAGGAGACCCCCTCCATACGAAATTTTCATCCCTTCCTTCTCCTCTCTACCTCTCCAAAGCTCAAGAGAAGCTTGTCCCACACCCGGGATGCTTCTCGCGAGATAAAGTCCAAATTTTCGTCCCCCTTCGGAAGTGGATCCCGCGACGACGACGGCGTGCTGCTTCGTTCCCGTTCTTCTGCTTCGTCCTCCTTCGTCCTGCTTCGTTCTCCTTCGTCCAGGCGTCGTCCCGTCCGGCTCGTCCTCCAAGCGACCGTCGTGGAGGATTCTCTCTCCCTATTCTTTTTACTGCTTTCTAGTATAGATTTACTGCTTTCTAGAGTAGTCTATTCGTCCTCCGAGCGATCGTCGAGGAGGACATTTCTCCCTCCATTCTTTTAATGCTTTCTAGAGTAATTGTTTTATGTTTTCTAGTTGTAAGGAACGAACTCTTTTATGATAAATTCCTTGTCTATTCTACATCTCATTTTGATTTCCATGTATAGTATTCTTTCTCTCTCTCTTACTCCCTCTCTCTCTTTTATTTGTTGTAGATACTTAGATAGTTTAAATTGAATTTCTTCGTGACAAAATAAAAAACGAAACGCGAAGTTTTTAAATCAAACGTTCGCCTCCCTGTGTTCGACCCGGAATTCTTATTTCGGTATAAATTTTATTTGTTGAACACGAATCCTTCGCTTTCGAACTACAACGACGGGTTTTCCAAAACCAAACACGTTAGCGTAGGTTCGTAAAATAAACGTTCAACAGTGACTAATGCGGATGATTTCTAATCTCAGATGCAAGCACCTGAGGTGGACTCTACTGTCCTAAAGGGTGAATCTTAAGTGCAAAGAGGTGTCAGAAAAGGTTTCGGGTTTTTTTCAAAAAGAATGACGGGCTGCCTCCCGTTGAGCACTGAGTTTTACGCCATCGGCTGATCGCAATATGCTCAAGGAAAATGGAGGATAAATGATGACTCAGCCAAATCTGTAGAGGTTACATCGATGAACGGTTTGAGTCTCTGACTGTTCACAATGAAAGGTTCGGAATCATGGCTGGGCGGACTGATTTCGACGGCTCCATTTCCAAAAACTTGTCAGACAAGGTATGGTCCGACCCACTTGGATCGTAGTTTCCCAGGGAAGAGTTTGAGTTGGGCATCGAAGAGTAGGACCTTCTGACCAGGATGAAAGATCTTTCTAGATATGTGCTTATCCTGGAAGGCTTTAACCCACTCTTTGTAGATCCGTGAGTTCTCATATGCATCAAGGTGTAATTCATCGATCTCTCTTATCTGAAGTTTTCTGTGGGTTCTAGCCTTAGAAAGATCTAAATTACAGCTCCGTACTGCCCAATAGGCTTTGTGCTCCAGTTCGTCGAGAAGGTGACACGCCTTCCAGTACACCAGTCTAAAAGGAGGCATGCCTAGTTGGGTTTTGTGGGCGGTGCTATAAGCCTACTGTTCGTCACGCTTTTGTGCGGTTTGTTAAAAGATAATATCGCGTTGTAGTATAGCCGCGAAAGCGTTCAAAACAAATAAAGATTTTTATTACTCGAAAACCGAAGTATCCGAGGTCGAACACAGGGAGCAAATGGAATTTACTACTAGTCAAAATGTAATTGAACACTCTAATTTACTCAAAATATCAATTCAAATGTGAATGTATGCAATTAAAAATAATTAGGACAAAAATATGAAATTGGACGTCTGATCACAAGATCAGACGTCTTAAAAGTATTCTCCTTTTCTTGCGAAGCCTTCTTCTTTTGATCTTCTAATCTTTTCTTTACCTCTCTTGTTCTCTGTGTCTTGCTCTTTCTTCTTCTGCTTTCCTTCTTCTCGTGCGAAGGCTCCTTTCTTTCTTCTTCTCTGTCTTTTGCTCCTTCTTTCTTCTCTTCTTCGCCTTGCCTTTCCTTCTTCTTCTTCTATAGTGGCCAAGTCCTTCTCCTGTGTTCAGCCTGGCCTGCACAGGAGCAAAACCTAACCCTTCTCCCTCTAACCACGCGTCTCTCTCTTTCATGCACAATTCACTCAGGAACTCTCTCCCAGAGCCACAGCCATTATCGGGTCGGATCGTACCCGGGACCAGGCGCACCTGCAGGTGGTGTGATGCGCGAGGAGTGCGTAGGCTTAGGTCGGGTCGGATCCGCCAGATCCGCGTGGTCAAGCCGCGGACGAGGCGGGTGTGGGGTCAGTGAGGGACCTCACCCCTGTGCTTTCGAGGCAGTAAACCTATATCACAAAAACTCTTTATACCATACCTGTGCCTTGAGATTCCACGATGTGGGACTAAACGTTCCGCCCTTCCTTTGCGCGCGCCCGCAGACTCTCGTGTGCAATTGCCCACGCTGAAGGCCCTGCTGTTGCTCCAAGCTGAACTCAGTCACCTCGCAACACTTGCGAGAGTCTGCTGCACCTGCCGCCTGGGAAGCCTGACGCCTGCTGCTGCTCCAAGCTTCCTGCTGCTTCGGCTGTTAATGGTGGCCGGGGCGTTCACCTGAGATTCCACAGAACGGCCTATTGGCCCAATCAGAATAGCTGGGGCGAAGGCGGTGGGTGATGCTGCAGGTTGCCGGTCGGCCTAGGCGTGCGCGCCTAGGTCAACCTGTGGCCGGTGATGGTGGGTTGTTCGGGGGGTGGTTATGGAGGTCTGGAGTGGCAGTTGTGGGGTGGAGCAAGTTCCTGGTGGTGAGGCGGAGCTCCCGAGGTGGTTGGCGAGCCATGTGGAGTGCTGGAATGGTGGAAGCAGCTCGCTGGAGGTCGGTCGGTGATGTGGAAGATGAGGGTGGTCAGCGTCGGTCGAGGGGTAATCAGATGAGATAACAGGGGGAAAAGAGAGAGGAGAGGATGGAGAGGAGTTATAACCTAATTGTAAGGACGAAAGGGGACGGAAGGCGGACAGCAGTACCTGCTGTCGCCGGAGAAGATGACGCCCAGTGGGGAAGAACGGCGGCGACGACGGGGCTGGGGCGGCTTGCGCTGGTACTGCGCGACGCGGAGGGAGGTCAGGAAGCTAACTCTGCCACTGGTTTTGTGGCAGAGCGAAGAGGGAGGGGAGGGGGGCTCGCCGGAGCTAGCTGGGACATTTGGCCGGGCAGGAGGAGAGGAATTGAAGGGGGAAACTCGGCCAAATCAAGCTCAGCCTCTTCGGCCGGAGTTGTGGGTTCTTATATAGGCGATGGATTGGGTGTGCAGGGCGTGAAGGGCATGTAATTGCCTGAGGTTGGTCGCCGAAGATGGAAAGGAGTTAGGATACCCAAATCTCCCGTGCGTTCGCACGAGAGATTGGGTTCACACCAGCGATTGTAATTGACTTTATAAGGAAGGGAATTCCTCAGAGAATCCTCCTTCCATTTCTGGGAGGGAATCTCTGAGGGATTAGAGAGCAATCCCTCTCCGAACCTCGCCGGAGCTTGGTTCTGCTCTAGCAATGGCGGCAGGACCGGTTTGCAAAGGAGGCGAAGAACCTAGGGGGTTCTCTGCAACGGTATTCAAAAGATAGGGACCAATTTGTGATTTGGGTGTACTAAATTGCAAAGTAGGTCAAGATGACCTCTCCTTAGGTCCAAATTTTGGTACAAACCTAATTTGGACCTAAGGAATATAATGGTGAAGTTGGATTTTAGGTTTGACCTCGTTTGACTGGACATTTTGCGTAAAAACCCAAATTAGGTTAATTGAAGAGCTAGGACCCTAATCTAGGTCAAACTAGGTTCCAAAGGCCAAATTAAATGTTCCAAACCATAGAGGATGTTTTCCCATGATTTGTAGAGGGTTTAATTGCTTTTTTTTCTGACCGTAACCTTGTTAATTTAAGTGGGTCTGTTTTAGGGTTACCAAGTGTCATTTAGTTCTTAGATTGCACATGAACCCATTTCTGATTGACTCAACCCACTTTTTATCTCATTTAGACCATTTTACCTATGTTTTGCCTCTGAGAAATCCCGTTTACGTACTGCAATGGTAAAATTGCAGTTTTAACCTTTATTTCATGTTTTCTTCTCAGAGCACTTGTTCCTTCAGTTAGGCCTTCTTCTAGGTTATGTAGGAGCTTTTATCTTCTTTATTGGGTCAAAATGAGCTAGTTATGGCTCATGATGAGGCTCTCATCACCCACAAAGCTTCCGGAAGTCGGGACGACCAGTCCTTCCTATCAGGCCGAGTAGTGACCTGTAGGATTTTCTTGATCTCCCGATTTGATAGCTCAGCTAGACCATTAGTCTGGGGGTGATAAGGAGTATAGATTCGGTGAGACACCCCGTATTTGGTCATCAGTCACTTGAACTAAGCATTTGTAAAATGGGTCCCCCCGTCAGAGATGATTGCACGAGGAATCCCGAACTATGAGAAGATATTGTGATGAATGAATTTGATAATGATTTTATGATCACAGGTTCGGGTCGGTATGGCTTCGATCCATTTGGACACATAGTCCACAGCCATTAGAATGTACTCGAAGCCGTCCGAAACAGGAAAGGGGCCCATAAAATCAATCCCCCAAATGTCGAAGATTTCACATACGAGAATCGATTGCAAAGGCATCATGTCGCGATGGCTCATGTTGCCCAAGTTTAGCAATGACTGCATGCCTTGCAGTGATTATATGCGTCCTTGAATAAAGTGGGCCAATAAAAGCCACACTAGAGGATTTTTGATGCGATTTTGTGCCCAGAGAAGTGGCCACCGCATGCCTGGTCATGGCAGGAGAGAATATCATTGATTTCACCCTCTGGGACACATCGCCGGATGATTTGGTCAGCACCTATACGGAAGAGGTACGGGTCTTCCCAGATGTAGTACTTGGCATCAGAGCGCAATTTGTCTTTCTTGGCCTTCGGCCAATTAGATGGGATCTAATGAGATGCCAAGTAGTTTACTATATTAGCAAATCATGGAAGCCTAGTACCAATAGTCAGTAGGTGCTCATCAGGAAAATACTCCGTGATGGGTCCAGAAGGGTTGATGATCTCAGAAGGAAGGCGAGACAAATGGTCAGCTACCACGTTTTGTCTTCCCTCCTTATCGTGAATCTTGGGGTCAAATTCTTGCATCAGCAAGATCCATCGATTAGTCGGGACTTCGCGTCCTTCTTGGCAAGGAGATGCCTCACAGCTGTGTGATCCGAGTAGATGATGATGTGGGAACGTAGGAGATAGGATCAAAATTTTTCGAGGGCAAATACTACGGCTAGCAGCTCTTTCTCCGTAACTGTATTGTTACGCTGAGTCTCGTTAAGTGTCTTGCTAGCATAGTAGATGACCACGGGTTTCCCGTCAACTTTCTGCCTCAGAACCGCTCCTACAGCGAAATCAGATGCATCACACATGATCTCAAGGGGTTGAGACCAATCAGGGGACTGTAGGATCGGGGCCTAGGTGACTCGGTCATGAAGGTTCTCAAAGGCTTGAGTGCATTCCTTGGAGATCTCAAAGGGAACATCCTTAGAGAGAAGAGTAGTCAGGGGGCGCGCGATTTTCGAAAAATCAGGAATGAAACGATGATAAAAACCAACGTGCCCCAGAAAAGAACGGATGTCATTGATCGAGCTAGGCATAGGAAGCAGAGAAATTAGATCAACCTTGGCTCGATCCACTTGAATGCCTTTCTTATAAATTAGATGTCCTAGGACGATCCCCTCAGGCACCATAAAGTGGCTCTTTTCCCAGGAAAGAACTAAATTTACATTGACGCAACACCTGAGTATTTGAACTAGTGCTGGAGGCAATCATCAAATGATGCCCCGAAAATTGAGAAGTCATCCATGAAGACTTCCAGATAATCACCTACCATATCAGAGAATATGGCAAGCATGCATCGCTGAAAAGTCACGGGTGCATTACAGAGACCGAAGGGCAGACGTCAGAATGCATATGTCCTAAAGGGGTAGGTGAACGTGGTCTTCTCTTGGTCCTCAAGATGAATAGCCACTTGGTTATAACTGGAGTACCCGTCAAGAAAGTAGAAGAATCGATTTCCCACTAATTTCTCGAGAATCTGATCAATGAAAGGTAGTGGGAAATGATCCTTCTTCGTGGAGGAATTGAGTCTTCGGTAATCTATGCAGACTCTCCACGAGTTGGCTATTCGGGTAGGTATGATCACTCCGGTTTCAGTCGTGATGGTGGTGAGCCCTGCCTTTTTAGGCACAACCTTGATTGGGCTCACCCAAAGACTGTCGGAGATTGGGTAGATGATCCCTGCATCTAACCACCTAATGATCTCCTTTTTCACGACCTCTTGCAGATTGGGATTCAAACGTCTCTGCATCTCACGGGAAGGTCGTGCGCCCTCTTCAGAATAGATACGGTGTGTGCAATAAGAGGGACTTATTCCAGTAAAGTCATCGAGAGTCCAACCAATGGCTCTGCGATGTTGCTGGAAAACAGCAATCAGACGGGATTCCTGATCAGGAGTGAGCTTGGAATTTATAATCACAGGAAAAGTCTGATTAGAATCCAAAAAGATGTATTTCAAATGGTCGGGAAGGGGTTTTAGTTCAAGAATGGGGTTATCAGCAGCAGCGGGTGGTTCAGGGTGAATGTGAGGTTCAAGGATAGGAGTTATGGATTTGTCTGAATCAGGGTCTGACTCCTCTAATTGCAGTTCAAGATCTTCTTGTGGTTGATGAGGCATAATTAGGCTATTCTCAAATTGTGTTTCATCAACCAAAGCTCTAATATCACAGATTTGTTCAATGACACCGCAATTGATTCCTTGTTGAGCCTTAAAGATATCAATTTTGAGGGTTTGATTCCCAAATTTCAGTTCTATTTGGCCCTCCTCACAACTAATGTTGGCCCTAGCAGTGGCCAGGAAAGGTCTCTCTAGAATGATTGGTGTATCTCTAGGGTTTTCAGGTGCGTCCATATCTAAGACTATGAAGTCTATAGGGAA
The DNA here is from genome assembly GCA_037157565.1 of Thalassia testudinum. NCBI lineage: Eukaryota > Viridiplantae > Streptophyta > Magnoliopsida > Alismatales > Hydrocharitaceae > Thalassia > Thalassia testudinum. Next base: position 24,153,686 of record JAZHRO010000013.1, read on the forward strand.
ATAGAAATCCCGCACCCTTACAATAACATCCTCAAGAATCCCTTTTGGTGATTTTATAGATCGATCTGCTAACTTTAGTGTCACCTCATTCGATTTTAGCTCAGATTCTTCTAGGTGGTTGAGTAAGGATGTGGGTATCAAATTTATGGAAGCACCCAAGTCTAACAATGCTCTGTCAAACTGGGTTTCACCTATCTTGCATGAAATCAGAGGAGTGCTGATGAGAGCCTCATCATGAGCCATAACTAGCTCATTTTGACCTAATAAAGAGAATAAAAGCTCTTACATAACCTAGAAGAGGGCTTAATTGAAGGAATAAGTGTTCTGAGAAGAAAACATGAAATAAAGGTTAAAACTGTAATTTTACCATTGCAGTAAATAAATGGGATTTCTCAAAGACATAGCATAGGTCAAATGATCTAAATGAGATAAAAAGTGGGTTGATTCAATCAGAAATGGGTTCATGTGCAATCTAGGAATTAAATGACATCTTGTAACCCTAAAATAAACCTGCTTAATTCAACAAGGCTATGATCAAGATAAAAATCAATTAAACCCTCTAAAAATCATGGAAAAATATCCCCTAGGGTTTAGAACATTCAATTTAGCCTTTGGAACCTAGTTTGACCTAGATTAGGGTCCTAGCTCATCAATTGACCTAATTTGGGTTTTTATGCAAAATATCCATTCAAACATGGTCAAAGATAAAATATAACTTCACCATTGGATTCCTCAAGTCCAAATTAGGTTTGTACCAAAATTTGGACCTAAGGGGAGGTCATCTTGACCTACTTTGCAATTTAGTACACCCAATCACATTTTGGTCCCTATCTTTTGAAAACCATCACATAAACCCCCTAGATTTCTCGCCAATATTACAATCAGGTCCCTCCACCATTATTGGGGAGAGAATCCTTCTCCGGCGAGGAAGACAGGGGGGATGCTCTTAGATCCCTCAGAGATCTCCTCCCAGAAATGGAAGGGAGACTCTCTGAGGAATCCCCTTCCATCTGAGCCCGATCACAACCCCTGATTTGCACCCAATCTCTCATGCGAATGCACGAGAGATTTGGGTATCTAACTACCTTCCATCTCCGGTGAGATGTTGGTGGCAGAAGACGTGCCCTCCACGCACCAGAAGCACAGCCAGCACCTATAAATTAAACCCCAACTCCGACCGCACCTCCTCAGCTCGACTTGGCCGGGATTCCACCTCAAATTCATCTCCTTCTTCTCTGGCCAAGGGGTCCAGCGAGCTCCGGCGAGCCCCCCTATTCTTCTTCGCTCTGCCACAAAACCAGTGGCAGAGCCGTCTTCTTCATCCTCCTCCGCGTTGCGCAACACCCACGCGAGCTACCCTAGCCCCGTCGTCGCCGCCGTCTTCCTCCACTGGACATCTTCTTCTTGGGTGACAAAAGGTACTGCCGGCTGCCTCCTCATCCCCTTTGTCCCTTTAGTTAGGTTAAAACTCTTCTTCTCTATCCCCTCTTTCATCTCCCTCATTTTATTTCATTAAACATCCCTCGACCATCGTTGTTCACCACCACCTTCCTCATCTTCGGCCACCCTCCGGCGAGATGCTCCCATCACTCCGCAGCCCCACACGCCTCACCGACCATCGCATAACCTCCACCTCACCTCACTGAGTAACCTCCGCCCGTCCATAGTCCCTCTACACCTACCCAACAGCCCCCCGAACACACCCACCCGTCCGACCACAAGGCAACCTAGGCACACACGCCTAGGCCGCCCCGCGGCCTGCCACCTAGCTTTTCACCTTCGCCATGACACGGCGAAGGTCCCCTGGTGATCTAATTAAGCCGCGAGTCTCTTTTTGTGTCTGACAGATTTCATGCCCCTTCCGCCATTAGCGGCAACTTGAAGAAGCTCCAGGCTTGCTCCAAGTTGCAGGACTGCAGGGCTCCAGTTCCAGCTAACTCGGGGAGGTATCGCGAAGGCTTCTGTTCCAGCAAGAGGCGCTGCAAAGTCCGTAGCTGTGGCAATTGAAGGATGGACTCCTGCAGACGTGCGCGAAGTAGAGGTGGAACATTAGTCCCACATCGTTAAGTTACAATGCACTGGAGTGATTTATAACGTTTTTGTGATATGGGCTCGTTGCCTCCGAAAGCACTTGGGGTGAGGTCCCTCACCTACTCTCACCACCTCATCCGTGATTTCATCACACGGATCTGGCGACCCGACCTGACACTGCCCTGAGCACTCCTCGTGCACCACCCTCACGCCAGTGCGCCTGGACACGGGCATGAGATCCGACCCGTTTACCCGGCTCTGGGAGAGCGTGCTGAAGAGTGTAGTTTACATAGAGAGAGAGACGCGTGGGTGTGGGTAGAGGGATAGGTTTTACTTTGCTGTGGTTTGTGCAGGGAAGGAATGAAGAGGGAAGAAGCCAACACTTAGCCGCCAAGGAGAAGAAGCAGAAGGAAGGAAGCCTTCGCAGAGGAAAAAGAGAAGAAAAGGTAGAGGCGAAGGAAAAAGAGAAGAAGAACTGAAGAAGAAAGAAGAAATAGAGAAAGGTAAGGACAAGCAGAAGAGGAAAAGAGACTGAAGGCAAACATAACCAAGGAAGAAGACCCGTAGAGAGAAAATAACTACAGAAGAAAATAGGAAGAAAGAAGCAAGGCACTGCAGAGAAGAAAGAAGTAGAAAGGAAGAAAATCAGAAGAAGAAGAACAAGAAAATCAGAAGGGAAACATACTTTTAAAACGTCTGATCCCATGATCAGACGTCCAAATTCTTCTTTTTGCCACAATTGCCTTTCAAACTCATGCATTTATATTTGAATTATGTTTTGAGTAATTAAAGTGTTCAATTACATTCTTGAGATTAGTAATAAATTCCAATTGCTCCCTGTGTTCGATCTCGGATACTTAGGTTTTCGAGTAATAAAACTTTTATTTGTTGACGACGCTTGATCACCTATACTACGACGTAATTAACAGTTAAAACATGATCGAGACAGCGTCAACAAGTGCCTGGGTCTTTTGCCATGGGTGGGAGTCTGCTCAGGATTACAGAGCTGGATTGCTCTGACAGTACAATTGGAGTCCCACTCTTGGTTCGCGGCTTACGCTGAGGTGTACACACATTCTTCAAGAATCGTGCGTAAGCCGGTACGTGGCGAATTGCATCCATCAAGGGGATGTTTATTTGGACCTGCTCAAAGAGCTTGACCAGGTCCTCCTCAGGAGCCACGTATTTGGTTGTTTTCTTTCCCTTGGTCAAGGCCTCGGGGAATGGAACCTTGGTTGGTTCTTCTAGGATAGGTCCAGGTCTTTGATCTGGGATAGGGATAGGAACGTCCTGGATTACTGTCCTAGGTTTTGGGTCACTACCAGGCTTAGAGTGGTCTGGATAAGGTGGATCTTGGGTCTCCTTACCACTGCGGGTGGCCACAGAATTCAGTCTTGCCTGGTTCTGGTTAGGGTTTGATAGGATGGGTTGCTGCTGATAACTTGCATAAGAAGTTGAGGCCTCCATCCCGTCAGGTGAAGGAACAGAGGGGGCCTGATAAACCATGTGTGCTTGGCCCGGGTTTGGGTTCATAATGCGTCGCTGGGTCGGCACGTTATTAGGGTTAGGAAGAGGTTGAGAAGGAAGTGTGCCTAGTTGGCGAGAATTTGCCAACTGGGCCAGTTGGTTTCGAACCTCTATGATTTCGTCCTTGTGTTGCTTCTGAATAGCTACATTCGTTCTCTGAATGTCAGCCAGAGTCTGAAGGATGACGGACATTTAGTCTTGGTTTGGCCCGGATGGATAAGTAGGGTTGGGCCGAGGCTGAGGCAGCTGGTAAGGACGAGGTGGTTGTGGACGGGGCTGAAAGGGTGGTCTTTGAGTTTGGGAATTTCCCGTCCACTGGAAGTTGGGATGGTTTCCCCATCCAGGATTATAGGTATTGGAAAATGGTCATTCTGGATGGCGTTGAGGTCCTCGCAGGTCTGAGGAGCCTCCGAAGAGTCAGAGAATGGGGGAGTGGAATTCCCCTGGCTAGTATAGAAAGGGTCGGAGGATCCTCCGATCCGAGAGTCAGATGGGGGTGGATACGGAACCATCCCAGGAGAAGGTTAGTGGAAAATGTTTTGCACAGTCTCCCGTGTGGAAGGAGGTTGTGCAAAGGAATTATGCGCAGAGGTGGCTCGCTGCAAGTGCTGAGTCAACTCATCCACCTTCTCAATAATAGAGACCTTGTCCAATCGACTGGCCATCAATTCCAGGTAGCCTGATGCGGATAGGCCCTGCGTCTCGTGTGCTCCCCTAAGGTTCATCGATGCGCGGGTGTTCGTCTTGTCGAATAATCCCATGGAGTTATTATTGATGGAGTTCTAGCACATATGTTCGAGAATCTCCCACACGGTGTCCTCATGTTATCCCAGGATATTCCCTCCGCAAGTTGCATTGACGAATAGCCTAATATCCCCACGGAGTCCCTGGTAAAAAGACTGGACTTGTTCCCATTTAGGAACTCCGTGATGGGGGCACATCATCATGAAATCCTGAAAGCGATCCCATGCCTCATGGAGAGGTTCTCCCGTCTGTTGCGTGAAGTGGGTAATCTGATGGTACAAGGCATTGGTCCGACCAACGAGGAAGAACTTCTTCAAGAACTCGGACTGAAGTTCCTCCCAATTCTTGATAGGCCGGGTCTGTGTTTGGTACCAATGGGCGGCCTTATCCATAAGGGAGAAGGAGAACATCTTCATGAGGAGAATATCCTGATTTTGCGCATTTGACCCGAATGTCTGGGCCAGATGCTTTAGCTATTTAATGTGTTGGAAGGGGTCTTCAGAATTAAGCCCATGGAATTTAGGTATGGCATGAATCATGTTGGGATTGAATTCAAAATCAGGTCCTCCAGTCGGGATTCTGACTCGAGGCTCAATAGCCACCGCAGCAGGATTATAGTGATCCCGCATCATGGGACGCTGCGGTGGGTGCATGAAGTTCTAGAAGAGGTCATTGAGTCGCTGGAGCTGGTGCTCCAGATTGTTCTCTTCCTCAGCTGGCTGAGCCATTGTGGAAGAAAAAGGAGAGTTGGGTTCGGAATCAGAGGAGAGGTCTTTATGAAGTATTGGTTGCATACGCAAAGGCTCCGAGGCTCGGCCTTGAGGAGAGTGAATTTCTAAAGGAGGTTTCAAGGACCTCCTACCAAACATACACTGATGGAGAGGATGAGTTTAGCAGGTGCTGGACCTAATAAAGACACCCAGAATGTTGGGTGACTATAGAGGTTTGGGGCGGATGGACCCCTTGATCAAAAGGTCGTCCACCTGAGAATTACCTGGGCAGCCAGAGAGGGTGAGTCCCGCGATGACCCCTACACGATAGAGCGCCCCCACGGGTTACAGGGTTTCCCCCGCCCGACCTCTCTTGTCACTGAGATTCCAGGTAGACCAGAATAGGGACCTTGACCTCTTAAGTCTACCACTTTTAGTTAGGATCAAGGTGCTTAGGTTTTCACTTGAACTTTAGCCTTTTGAGTGCAAAGAGTGACCTAAGCTCAAGGTTGGTTGACCCAAGGGGTCAACTTCACCTACTAGTTCCTTTGAGAGCTTATTAGGTCATTGTCTTTTAGGGTTCAAGTGTTTTTAAGAGCCAAATTTCTTAGGGTTTCTCTAAATAGGTGCTTTCAAACAATGGCTTGGGCACACTTCTTTTGAGAATTCTCAATTCTTGCTTAGAAAGTGTGTCCCTAAAACCCTAGTTTTGAATCTTATATTGGCTCTAATTGGTCTAGCTAGTTGCCTCTAGATTGGGTAATTAGGGCTCAAGCAAGATGGTTTTAGCCTTAACCACCTTTAATGGATGTACAGATATATTGTGTTGAAATTGAAAACAGGCAGCCTTGGTGATTTACTAAGTATGGAAGACAGGTTATTCCTAAACTACTTTTTTCTTTCTTTTTCTTCCTCTTTAGAATTTAGGGGTTAAAATGAGAGGATAGAAAATTACCTATCCTAGGTGTGGTTGTTGTGCGGCTGCTTGTTGTCTTCTTGATTTCCTGTGCCTGCACAACAAAAGAAAAGAGATTAATCAATAGAAACTCAAAAATTGTGAATTAATAGCTTCTAGAATAGTCGTTGCTCCTCGGCAACGGCGCCAAAAACTGGTCACCGCTTTGTTCGTCTTTGTGGTTATTATAGTCGTTGTGATATATGATAAAAACGGTTACCAGTCTAATACAATTTATAACTCGGAATGAAAAGTTTTCCGAGGTCAAACTTCGGGAGCAAACCAAAATTCTAGAAGCCTATAAATTCACAATATATATATAAGGTTTTACAAAAATTAAGAGAGAGAGAGAAAGAGAAAGAGGGTAATTGGCTTTTTCTTCTTCTCTTTCTTCAACTACTCTTCTCTTCAACTTGTATTCTTCTTTTCTTCTTCTCTATTTCTTCTTTCTTCATTTCTTCTTCTTCTGCCTGCCTTCTTCTTTCTTCTTCTTCTTCTTCTTTGCTTCTTCTTTCTTCTTCTTCAACCTCCCTTCTTCTTTCTTCTTCTTCAGCAGCTGCGGTTCCTCTTTCTTCTTCTTCAACCTCCCTTCTTCTTTCTTCTTCTTCAGCAGCTGCGGTTCCTCTTTCTTCTTCTGTAGCTGAGGTTCCTCTTTCTTCTTCTCTCGTTTGCTTTAGCCCTCCTTCTTCTTCTTTCCTCTCTTGCTGCTGCTGTCTTCTTCTTCTTTTCGCCAACGTCTGATTCAGAAATCAGATGCCTTAACTGATCAGCCTCTCCTTTTCTTCTTGGCTTCCCCTTCTCTTCTCCTTCCTTCCTTCTTCCTTCTTCTGCTAAGTCCTGGCCACTGCTCCTCTTCTCCTTTCTTCCTTCCTACGTACACACACAAACGTCAGCGCAAAACCTACCCCTACCCCTTCCCCGCGTCTCTCTCTCTCTGAATCTCTCTTTGGGAAGCTCTCCTAGAGTTGGGTAATTGGGTCAGGTCGTGTGCTCGAGTCCAGGTGCACCGGCGTGGGTGGTGCGCGAGGAGTGCACATGAGTGGGAAGTCGGGTCGGGTCAGATCCGCGTGGGTGTGTCGCGGACGAGACCCGGTGAGTAGGTGAGGGACCTCACCCCAGTGCTATCGGAGGCAACCAGCCGATAGCACGTTTTCAATTTATGTATGGGCTTGCGCCCATACACTTCCGAGGTGGGACTAAAGTCCCACCTCCGACCTCGGGTGCCTGCGGAGAAGACTTCGAGCAATTGGGGCAGCAGCTGACGCTTGCAACCCCAATTGAAGTTCTGGGTGTGGGCGTGACTTCTTTCCGCGTCACCTTGAGCTCACGCCTGGAGCTGCCTGCGGAGAAGCTTCTGTTGCTCTTTAATGGCGGCGAGGAGGGCAAAACCTGAAACACGCAAACGACCTCACGGCCACGTCAAAAAGGTCCAGGGAGGTTCGCCAGAGCGTGGCGAGTGCGGTTCGGTGGTCGGCGAGGAGCGAGAGTGCCTGTGGCCGTGCGCCTAGGGCACTCTACATGCGTGAGAGTGGGTGTGTTCGGGGGGTGGTCTAGAGGTGCTAGGTGGTGAATGGAGGGCGGATTCGGTGTCAGTGAGGTGGTGCAGAGCTTAAGGGGTAGCTGGCGAGGCAGATGGAGGTGCGGAGTGGCGAGTACACCTCGCCGAAGGGTAGCCGGAGATGGAGAAGGCGATGATGGACAGTGGTGGTCGGTGGGTTGAAACAGTAAATTAGGAAGGGGGAAATAACAGGGAGAGAGAAGGGAAAGTTTTTACCTGCCTAATTGACAAAGAGGGAGGGAGGTGGCGCTTCGACGCGTACCTGCCAGCACCGTAGATGAAGGAGCCCAGGGGAGGAGTGACGGCAACGAGGAAGAGATTTGAGGACGCCAGCTGGTGCAGACTGGCGTGGGATGTCGAGGCAGAGTGGGATCTGCTGCAGGTTTGGCAACAGAATGATGAGGAGGAGGAGAGTTCGTCGGAAGCTAGGGCAATCTGACCAGAGAGAGGGGAGACGAAATAGAGGGGTTTTCTCCGCCAGAAGTAGCTTAGAGTGGACGGCAACCCTTACCGCTCCTTATAAAGGCGCTGGCGCGGAGAGTGACCCGAGGGAGCAACGTGCGAAGCTCGCCGAAGATGGAGACCCATGCCTTTCGTGCATTCGCACGAGAGGCATGGGCGGTTGCAGGACACAGGGGAGGGTCCCTGCGACAGAGGACGACGCTGGGAACCCCCCCTTCATTCCTGAGAAGGAGCGTCATGTCCTGCGCGGTGCCATCCTCCGCGCAAGATCACCGGAGGTATGGTGCCTACACAGAATGGCAAGGAGGACCGTTCTGCAAAGAACGACGAGAAAGATAGGGGCAATGTGTAAGGGTTTCAAAAGATAAGGGTCAAAAAGTAATTCAAGAGGACCAATTTGTAATGTCGGTCAAGGTGGTCTTTTATTAGGTCCAAATTTTTATACCAACCTAATTTGAACCTAAGGATTTTAATGGTGAAATTTTATTATAGGTTTGACCACGTTTTACAGGTCAATTTGCGTAAAAACCCAAATTAGGTCATAAATTGGGCATGGTTCTCATTTTTTGTCAAAATCGATTGCAAAGGTCAAATTGAAGGTTCTAAACCCTAGGGAATATTTTTCCATGAATTTTAGAGGGTTTAGTTGATTTTTATCCGACCTCGAACCTCGTGAATTAAAGTGGGTTTGTTTTAGGGTTACAGAATGTCATTTAATTCCTAGAAGTTGTTATAACCCTTTTCAGATCAGATCATCCCACTTCCTTCCTTATTAAGCTTATTTGACCTGTGTTTAGACCCTTAATTACCTTGTTTGTGTACTGTATTGGTAAAATTACAGTTTTACCCCTTTTGAAATTGTTGCAAAGAAAAGTTGGATTTTGGAAAACCCAAGTCGCTGTAAAATTTGCAAGAAAATCCGCTACCAAATAAATTTTACCGAAACTCTGGTGAGTCCCGGGTTACACATGGGGAGGCTACGTCGATTATTTCCATAATTATATTTTTTATATTTTCTTTAAAAATGAGTTATTCACAATGGCTATAAACAACTAATCTACTTGCAATATAAATGAGAGAGAGAAGCTTTTATATCTAAGATAATGCCAATTACAACTACTTGTTACAACTATAAAGCTGAAAATCTACTATAGAAAGTGATAAAAAGATAGGGGATGAGAGATTATCCTCCTCAACGAATGCTTGGAATACGAGCCGAACAGACGATGCTTGGAGGAAGGAGGGCGAATCTGGAAGAACTGGGGAAGAGGCAGAGCCTCAACGTCATACGATCTACTTCCAGAATGGGGATGAGAGGATGGCTGGAGAGAGATCCACGAAGGGGGTGAGAAGTGAAAAATTTTATGTTTTAACTCTAGCGGAAATTCCCGTAGTTTGAGAGCACTAGAGCAAGCTTGAGAATGTTGTTCTTAGCTCTTTGGAAGATTGAGAGACGAAGGAAGGGATAGCGAAATATGTGAGGCATAGGGTCCTTTTTATAGTTGAGGAGATGGAGGTAGAAAGGTTATTTCAAAGCTTAAACATTAATATCAAGGTCTTTAGTGATGTTTATGAGCATGACTGTAGCTGCATGTCACTGAAGCCTGCATCAAAGGGTAGCCATCCATCGTGCATCTGACGCCTCTCGATAATTGCTCCCAATCCATCGTCAACACCGCCTCGCCTTCAACCATTCGCACGCTTAATTGCTCCCAGTCGACATCAGCCATCCAATCATAGGATTAGACGGCTTAGAATCTGCAAGCGCGCTTCAACTTCTACACGTTCACTGCCCACGTACAATGGTGCGTCTGATGATGCGTCAACATGCGCGTTCTCATCTGTCATTGAATGTCGCGCCATGAAGTCACTCCATCGACCATTCATCGTGCATCCAATTGGGTAATTTCACGTGTATGCCTCTTCATCGGATTTAATTCGCGAACGAAGGCTCGAACTCACGTCGCCTTCTCTTGAGCTGAGATTAGGATCGCAACGTTGAGCCTCGCCTTTGGTCAAGTTTTGGAATTAACGTCCGCATGCTCTCAACCGTTGGATCTGATGGCTTAGATGAAGAAGGAGGAGGTTGGTGGAGATCTAATGGCATGGATGAAGGAGGCCAGTCGAAACTCGGTCGAGACAAACCCATTGGTACTCTTCGGATGTGAATCGAGTTTATGTAATTCGAAAATTGAAAAATTACATTTTTGATCAAATAGAGTCATCCTCGAAAAACATACCTGAAATATTTCGAAATTAATGTCGTTAAATTCTCCTCGTCGCAAGCTTTCTAATGCTAAAAGTTATGTAAGAAATATAAAATTTCGTAATGGGGTTATTAGATAAAATAATAAATAAATAAAATAATAATAACAATGTTGATAATAATAATAATTATTGTTGTAGAAATAAAGGTCGATAGTTGCATCGTGGGATTACGTAAATGAATTTTTAAATAATTAAAATTAAAAGAAAAAGGTTGTTACGAAATCATTATAAATAGGATCTAAGGGAGAGGAAGAGGGAGGGGAGGGCAGAGAGGTCAGACAGGTGTCATCGGATGCTGGTAAGGGGCCCTCGTGGCTGGCGACAATGGAGTCGTGGTCAAGGAGGAAATCGTTGGCATAGAGGTATGCGGACGGGTTGCACCCATCACGTAGAGAATGAGACGAGGGAGAGGAGTGAGAGAGGGAGGCTGGTATGGGTCCAAAGAGCGTTGGGCGGGGCTAGAGGTTGAAGGAAGCCACCGACGGAGAGGGCATGTGTACGTGGTGGGTGAGAGGAAAGAACGAAAGAAGGAGAAGAAGTGATGGAGGTGGAGAGGGTTTGGTTGAAGGGATCGATAATTTGTAACTTAAAAATAACAGATTTCTAATATTTATTTTAGTCCCTGTGAAGGGGTTCATTGTTCTATGCACATTTGAATATCATAATTGTTTTGCTTAGATCGAGGGCTTCTGAGACCGGAATCAAGTGATCCAAGACTCGATTATGAGGTTCTTGACGGTGCCGGGCACATCCGTACGGGTGGATTTGACGGTTTCTGCTCTATTTTCCGAGATAGAACTGGGAGACACATGAGGTGTAGGGAACCTCCGACCTATTTTCGCGAAATTGTCGTGACTCCCCGACGACGTTAAGTAGAGTAGTCTCTTTTTTTCCGTACAGTTTGTCTACATAGTGATTTTATCAGCGTATTGCATCGTTTAGCGTGTGTTCTTGCCTCTTGCTGGGATTGGACCTATTTGCGTATTTCTTGCTAACCTGAGTACTTGAATATTAAATATTGATGATGAAAATCAATTTATTGACTTGGAATTTGAATAATCAAATTGATATAGTTAACTGCTAGATTAAAAGGAGTTAACCATAATTTTTTTGATAATTTTCTTAAAGTAAAGGAATTATAAAGCATTTAAGTTTGTTGGATATGGCTTTATCATCTCATGTACAAAAGGAATTCTATTTTTAGTAAAGCTGATAGCATGGTTAAATAACAATTTGATTGGAACCATGATCAGAAATTGAAAATTCCCTGGAAATGGATAACTTGGAAGATAATGTAAATATTGGTTAATTTTGGAATTGATAATGTGAAATTACTAAAGATGGTTTGAATGGATGAACATGAAAGACACAATTATCTGAAATGGATTAAATACTCAGAACAACGAATTTTGTTGAGAATTAAAGAAATCAGATAACTGGTTTTTAGCCCCGATACTCGTCGATTTTTGGCTAGAGCTTTGGTCTTTTCAAACCAGTTCCAAGAGCTGGTTTAGGGAGTTGTTGGCCTCCCTACGACTCTTCAGTTAGGCTTAGTGACCAAATTGAGATGGCAGATTGTAGGGCTCGAGGGTTGAAGTGATTTCTTTCTCAACTGGTGGGTGGGTCATTGGTTGTCTGTGGTTCAGCGTACATAGTGGGTGTATGTGTTCATGCTACACGACATATCTGCCACCTCTTTTTGCATTGACCCCACGGTGATGGAGAACAATGACTTGATGGGTAAAAGCAATCTTCTCAGCTAGGATGATGGCTTATACTGGACTTGCGCTGCAAGAAGTTACACGAAATCGTCTCGTGCCTGAGACGTCGATTAATAAATTTTGGACTATAATAAATTGGGCTTCCAATATACGAAATAAAACCAAATAATGAGATGTCTAATAAATGGATTAATTAAAGCTATAGTACCCACTTTCTATTGTGCTCGGTTACTGCTACACTCTACTGTTGTTGTTTCTACTCTACTCAATTTTTGCTGACGTATTTTCGGGTTCCGTACTTGGAAGTTTGTAAGGTGATTTCGGATGTGCAACTCCTTGGGCTAATATACTTGTATTCTGCGGTAAATCCTCTAGTTAGAACCCATTTTATGTTTATTTAATTTATGCAATATGAATAATTTATTGGCTATTTTTATATTTATAATTATGTATTTGGTGACTACGATCTTATGGTTGTGTTGTGTAGGTAGTTAACACACGGCGACCCAAGTTTCATTCCTTGGCTGGTGATGGGAACACCACCATGAGCCCTAACTAGCTCATTTTGACCCAATGATGAGAATAAATGCTCCTACATAACCAACTGAAGGTCATAATTCACTACATAACTTTTCTAAGAGAAACACAAGAAAAAAGGGGTAAAATTGTAATTTTACCAATGCAGTACAACCACGGGTTTTCTCAAGGGCTAAACAAAGGTTAAATGGTCTTAATAAGATAACAAGTGGGTTGGATTTGACAGAAAAGGGTTTGTGTGTGTTCTGTGAATTAAATGACTTTTAAAATCCTAAAAACAGACCCGCTAAATTAACCAAGGTTCTGGTCAGGATGAAATTCACTTAAATCCTCTAAAAATCATATAAAAATATTCTTTAGGGTTTAGTACCTTCAATTTGGCCATTAGAACCCATCTTGACTTAGAATGGGGCCACAGACAAGAATTTGCCCTAACTTGGGTTTATGCATAAATTTCCCAGTCAAACATGGTCAAACCCAAAATCCAACTTCACCATTAAATTCCTTAGGTCCAAATTAGGTTTGTACCAAAATTTGGACCTAAGGGGAATTCATCTTGACCTAGTTTGCAAAAATGTCCTGTTTGATTACATTTCCACCCCTAACTTTCAAAAACCCTTGCGAACAGCCCCCTAACTTCTTCATCATCTTCAAAAATAGGTCCCTCCACCATTATCGCGGAGGAATCCTATTCCGATGACTTTTGAAAGGAGATTTCTCCTTGATTGTTTAGAGAATCTCCTCCAAAATTGGAAGGGAGATTCTCTGAGCAATTCCCTCCAATATGAACCTAGCTAGATGCCCTGAATCCTTCCCAATCTCTCATGCAAATGCATTAGAGATTTGGGTCTCTTGAAGTTTCCAACTCCGGCGAAGCATCCCTTGCTTGGAAGCTTGGCTTCCAAGCACAAAACCCTCTCAGATCCCTATTTAAAGACTCCCCAGGGTCCAACGAACTCAGCTTGAAATTAGGTCAGTTTCCCCTCCATTCCTCTCTCCCCTCTGGTCGCAACCCTCTGCAAGCTCCGGCGGCCTCTCCTTAGCTCCTTCGTCGCCCAACCACAATATCAGTGGCGGGGTTATCTTCATCTCCATCCTCCGCGTCACGTAATACCCGTCGACGTCGTTCCCACCATATCCTTGCCGTCGCCTCACCTACGAAGATTCATCTTCCCCACGTCCAGCAACCACACCAGCGTGGGACCTCTTTCCCTTTCGTCCCTGATGGGAATACCATCATGAGTCCTAACTAGCCCATTTTGACCCAACGAAGAGAATAAATGCTCCTACACAACCAATTGAAGTTCATAATTCACTGCATAACCTTTCTGAGAGAAACACAAGAAACAAGGGATAAAATTGTAATTTTACCAATGAAGTACAATGATGGATTTTCTCAAGGGCTAAACAAAGGTCAAATGGTCTTATTAAGATAACAAGTGGGTTGGATTTGATAGAAAAGGGTTTGTGTGTGTTCCATGAATTAAATGACTTTTGAAATCCTGAAAACAGACCCACTTAATTAACCAAGGTTCTAGTCAGGATAAAATTCAGTTAAACCCTCTAAAATCATAGAAAATTATTCTTTAGGGTTTAGTACCTTCAATTTGACTATTAGAACCCATCTTGACCTAGAATGGGGTCACAGATAGATATTTTCCCTAATTTAGGTTTTTACATAAATTTCCCAGTCAAACGTGGTCAAACCCAAAATCCAACTTCACCATTGGATTTCTTAGGTCCAAATTAGGTTTCTACCAAAATTTGGACTTAAGGAGAATTCATCTTGACCTAGTTTGCAAAAAGGTCCAGTCTGATTAAATTTCTAATCCTAACTTTCAAAAAACATTACAAATGACCCCCTAACTTTCTCGTCATCTTCACAAATAGGTCCCTCAACCATTATCGCGGAGGAATCCTACTCCGGTGAGCTTTGAAATGAGATTTCTCCTTGATTGCTTAGAGGATCTCCTCCAAAATTCGAAGGGAGATTCTCTGAGAAAATCCCTACAATATGTACCCGATTTGATGCCCTGATTCTTTCCCAATCTCTCATGCAAACGCATGAGAGATTTGGGTCTCTTGAAGCTTCCATCTCCGGCAAAGCATTCCATGCTTGGAAGCTTAGCTTCCAAGCACAAAACCTCCTCAAAGACCTATTTAAGAAGCCCCAAATCAAAACCGAACTCTGCTTGAAATTGGGCCGGTTCCCCCTCCATTCTTCTCTCCCCTCCGGCCGCAACCCTCCGCAAGCTCCGATGGCTTCTCCCTAGCTCTCTCGTCGCCCAACCACAATACCAGTGGCAGGGTTATCTCTACCACAGTCCTCTGCGTCGTGCAATATCGGCTGACGTTGTCCCTGCCTCGTCTTCGCTACTACCTCACCTACGGATTCCTTTCTAGTGGCAGGGTCACCCACGTCCGGCAACCATATAGCTGTGGGATTCCTCTCCCCTTTCGTCCTTAGATTAGGTTTCTTAAGTTCCCTCTTTCCCACACTTTCTTTCCCTCTCTCTATTTCCCAAAATCATCCACCGACGCCATTGACCACCTTCACCTCCAGCGATACCTCCGATGAGGTGTTTCCATCGCTACACACCTCCATCCACTTCGCCAACTAATGATAACATCATCATGAGCCCTAACTAGGTCATTTTGACCTAAGAAAGAGAATAAAAGTTCCTACATAACCTAGAGAAGGGCCTAATTCAATGAATAACTGTTCTGAGAAGAAAACATGAAACAAAGGGTAAAACTGCAATTTTACCATTGAAGTACATCAATGGAATTTCTCAGGGGCTAAACATAGGTCAATTGGTCTTAACAAGATAAAAAGTGAGATGGTTCAGTCAGAAAAGGGTTATTATAAGATCTGAGAATTGAATGACTTCTCGTAACCCTAAAACAGACCCTCTTAATTCAACAAGGTTCAGATCAGTATAAAAATCAAATAAAT
Organism: Thalassia testudinum; assembly: GCA_037157565.1. Taxonomy (NCBI): domain Eukaryota; kingdom Viridiplantae; phylum Streptophyta; class Magnoliopsida; order Alismatales; family Hydrocharitaceae; genus Thalassia; species Thalassia testudinum. The sequence goes on from JAZHRO010000013.1 coordinate 24,169,155, forward strand.
CCTCTAAAATTCATGAAAAAATACCTCCTAGGATTTAGAACCTTCAATTTGGCCTTTAAAACCTATTTTGACCTAAATAGGGGTCCTAGCTAATTATTTGACCTAATTTGGGTTTTTGTGTAAAATATCCAATCAAAAGTGGTCAATCCTAAAATCCAACTTCACCATTGGATTCCTTAGATCCAAATTAGGTTTGTACCAAAATTTGGACCAAAGGGGAGGTCATCTTGACCTACTTTGCAAAATAGTCCACCCAATTACATTTTAACCCCTAGCTTTTGAAAACTATCACGCAGACCCCCCTAACTTCCTCTCCACCCTTTGCAATTTGGTCCCTCCACCTTTAAAGCGGAGGAGTCCTACACCGGCAAGGATTTGAGGAGGATTTCTCCCCGATTCCTCAGAGATCCCCTCCTAGATTTGGAAGGGAGATTCTCTGAGGAATTTCCTATCGTTTGAGCACAATCCCTAGATCTGATTCGTACCCAATCCCTCGTGGGAATGCTTGAGAGAAATGGGTATCATTCGCACCTTCCTTCTCCGGCGAGAATCTTGCGCTTGGAAGCTTGCCTTCCAAGCACAAGAGCCCTTGTCAGTACCTATAAAAAGACCCTCACCTCCGGCCACACATTTTCAGCTTGACTTGGCCAGAGAACTACCCCCAACTTTGTCTCTTCCCCTCAGGCCAGGTGTCCAGCAGGCTCCGACGGCTCCTCCTTCTCGTCGCTCTGCCATAATACCGGGCCGTGTTCGTGTATTCGCAACCTTGTAAGCTCCCAAAGGTATTTGACAGGGCCACAAGGCCGTGTTCGTGTATTTCAGGTGTGAGCCTCCGCCACAATTAGTGATGACTCGAAGGAGCTTACAAGGTTGCTCCAGGCCCCAGTGCTCCAAGCTCCCAAGCCCAGAAGGCGCGGGTTGGTCTCACGCACACACACCGCCAGGCAATTAGCTTAGCGAAGCACCCAGCTGCAGCAATTGAAGGAAAGCCGCCTGCGGGCACGCAAGCAGAAGTGGGTGGGACTTTAGTCCCACCTCGGAAGTTCTCAACGCAGGTAACTGCTTTAAATTATTTTTGTGTTTTTATCTCGTCGCCTCAAGTAACTCGAGGTGAGGTCCCTCGCCCATGTCACCTGCCTTGTCTGTGACCTATGCCCCTGCGAACCTGGCTGACCGACCTGTTTAATCGCACTCCTCGCGCACCACCCACGCCGGTGCACCTGGACCCGGGTGTGCAACCCGACCCAATTACCCAGCTGGCTCTGAGAGAGCGAACCCAAGAAATAAATAGAGAGAGTGTGTATGCGGGGAGGGTAGGGGATAGGTTTTGCACTCGTGTGTAGGGAAAAGAAGAAAGGAAGAGGAAGGTGCAGCCGCAGAGAGAGGAGGAAGCTGAGGAAGCTAAGGCAAAGGAAAGCAAGGGCTGAAGGCAGAAGGAAGAAGGATGGAAAAGGTGTGGCCAAGACAAAGAACAGAAGAAGAAGAAGAAGAAGAAGAAGGTAGGAGAAGCCAAGGAAAGAAGAAGGAAGGAGAAGGCAGCAAGGAAGGCAAAAGCCAAAGGAAAGTGAAAGCACCGTAGTAGAAGAAGAAGCAGCTGAAGAAGAGGCTAAGGCAGGAGGAATCAAGGTAGAAGAAGAAGACAAGGAAGGAAGGAAGAAGGCACTGTAGCCGTAGAAGAGAAGCTAAGGAAGAAGCTGAAGAAGAGAGGCAAGGCTAAGGCAGAGAAAAGGCAATCCAAAGAAGGAAGAAAGCCAAAGAGTAGAAGAAGAAAGGCAGAGAAGGCAAGGCAAGAAGAAAGAAAGAAGAAAGAAAGAAGAAAGAAGGCTAAAGAATAGAAGAAGAAGAAGAAGAAAGAAGAAAGAAGAAGTTAAAGAAGAGAGCCAAGAAAATAATCAACCTTTTTATTCTATTCCTCTCAATTTCTCTTCTATTTTGCTACATTTCAATTCATAAACTCTTTCATTCTATTTTGAATTAGATTTTGAGTAGATTTAAGTATTCAAATTACATCATTGAGATTAGTGTATAGAATCCATTTGCTCCCTGTGTTCGATCTCGGATACTTAGGTTTTCAAGTAATAAAAACTTATTATTTGTTTTCAACGTGATTTCATTTATACTACAACGCACATCTTTTTAAAATTAATCTCGCCTTGTTAACATTTTGGCGCCATTGCTGGGAAGCAACACGCAATTTATCACTAATCTCTGCATTATTTGTGATTATATTTGAGCACTAACTTGCCCTATTTGTTTTGTTGTGATCTTACAAGGTATTTCACGAGAAGATCTCCTACGCAAGTCAACCACTCCAAGGTAGCTAATCTCTTTTCTTCCCTAATCCACCTCCTAATCATGGGAAGACAAAAGGAAGTAATTAATTAGGAATCACTTGCCTTCTGTTTATAGCAACTACCATCTTTAAGGCAAAGGTTTCCTGATTTTGCGAAAATTTTTCGAAAACTTATTGAAGTAGAAGTGATTTTTAGAACCAACCCCACAAATTCCTGTGCCTAGTAGAAAACACGCTTAATTTTCGAATTTCCGCGGACTACACAGTTCTTGTTTTGAAGCCCAAAGAGAACTTCTGAAAATAAAAAAGGATTGGAAATAGAACCAAATTAGGGTTTCTACAATAGGATTTTTGGAATGTTAGTTCACACGTGCTTGCATAAAAGGAAATAAACCCACCCGCATCAGTGTGCTACCCAAGCCCTTGATTGAAGAGATCTAAGCAAGACAAACCCTAAAATTGAGCTCTAATATTACTTGAATCTTAAAAACATTGGACCTAATAACTTGGGAGTCAAATCAGGGTGATTCCTAGGTCTTGACCTAGAATCATTCTGCCATCTTTAGGGCAGGTCAGGTAAAGTTGACCCCTTGGGTCAACCAACCTTGAAATTAGGTCACAACACCAAAAACATCTAAAGTTCAAGTGAAAATCCTAAAGCACTTTTGATTTTAAAAGTGGTAGACTTAAGAGGTCAAGGTCCCCATTCTTGTCTACCTGGAATCTCAATGACAAGAGAGGTCGGGTGGGGGAAACCCTATAACTCGTGGAGACGCTCTACCGTGTAGGGGTCTTTGCGGGACTCTCCCTTTCTGGCTGCCCAAGTAATTCTCAGGTGGATGACTTTCCGATCCAGGGATATCATCCGCCCCGAACCTCCATACTCATCCAAACATCTTTGGGTGCCTCGATTGGGTCAAAAACACCTCCAGTCCCTCATCTCTTCTCTTTAGAGCACACACATAAAATTTCAGTGGGACTCTTTATTCAGATTTAATCGCTTCACAACTTGATTCTACATCAAAATTCTGATTCTACATCTTGATTCCACCACCTGATCCAAACATGCAGCCTAGTTACTTAGGATTACCATTTAAGAAACCTGAATCCCAAAGAACCATGAAAGATAAAATGATTGAGGATGCCCTTGAATTCTATGAAAATGAATGCAAAACCTCAACACCAGTAGAAGACTTTCAGGTTAGTGTACCAACAACCACAACTTTCATTATAACCTGTGCCCAAGTGTTATTGGCAGAAGCCACAAAAGGATCAACCCGAGACACGCTCATACCAGGATACATTGAGATAGAAAAATTGCACAATTTTGAATACCTTCAATGCATGACAAATCCTGTACTATGGGAACAACACCAAGATGATCTTGAAAAATGGGAAGAAATGATGAGATTATTGAAACAAATTATCGATCAACAATACCCGTACATACCCCAAACAGATGGTGAACCATCTTGGAACAAAATCGAGGATCAAGCCGATTTCCTAGATCTCGGGTTTGAGGCACAGAATGGTTGTGGATTCCTAATTCAGATAGAATACAACATGCCTGACATTGAATTAGGTTGGGAAATTGCAGGAGAACACAATGTTGAGCCAACCCTAGACCATGAATCACCAAGCTTAGAATTCCAAGACTCCTGCAATAATGAGATTAGAACTGAACCTCTCGAGGGTGTAAATCCCGCCCCTTATTCTGATAAGGTGACCCTCGAAGGTAAATCAGACCTAGATTCTAATGATTGAACCCACATCCTAAACCTAGAATCAAGATCTGAAACGTCTTTGGAAGATTACGAGGCCCCATATGAAGAAGATCAAATTTTTAATGAAGAATATGATTTTGGGCCTCTATTTGATGAATATTCCTCTCCAACATCCTCAGGAAATCAAATCGATTTTCCGGAGGTCATGCCAATTTAAAATACAGAAACCGAGGAGTTGGACAAGTGGGGTTTCAATTGGGTCTGTCCTACCAGCTGGGAACTTGTGCCTAGTAAGAACATCGTTTTAAGCTCAGAATTAACATATAGGCTAGACCCCATTCAGGCTGCTGAATCTACATCATATGATTTATTCTATGGTGGAACTCATGATCTTGAATCTCATTCAAAACTTGATTTTCGCAAACTCTCCGACGATTTCGAATCTGACCATAATATCGGATAAAATCTGCTTCCTGATTATAACGAGCCAAGCTACGACCTAAGCTCACATGACTCATTCTCTGACTCCGATTCTGAGGTCCCGGTTCACGAGATCACTGATTTCAGTTCAGGTTCTAGTGACACGGAATCATTTCTTTTCGATCCTCAAGAACCAAAACCAGAAATGCCGAGAGTGATTGCAACCCAGACGACCCTCTACATGAGACCACCTGTCATTCCTTTTTAGAAGAGCCCTCATACACAATTCTCATTGAAGCCACCTCTTCCACACATACAGAACCGATCAAAACCCGTTTTCAACCCCGACTCGCAACCGGACTCAATTTCTATTCTGATTCACCTCTCACTGAGCCGTTTGCAGATGATTAACTCCACACATACATCAGGTATCAAACATGATCCATCATTCTCTGATCACCCCCGTAGGGTTTCCGCATCATTCACTGATTATTTTTCGGATCCCTACTCTAACCAAGCTAATTCGACTTAGCCTAAATTGAGTTTACACTTCCGCATCCATCCGAGCCGCATAGCATATGGTGGGTTCCACATCTGTTGATCTACATCTATCATCCCACCAGACTAATTGGGTTTGGGTTGCATCATCAGCCTGTTGATCTCAACAAGCACCTGGTTGGACCAACCAGGCTCTTAATTAAGGTGCTTGTTCTACAAAACTCTGCTGATTTGACCACTCCCTCTCCATCCCATGTTTCGCTCGGTTGAAGGCATTGAATTTAGCACTTAACGGGAGGCAACCCCTCATTCCAAAAACCCAAGATCCGTCTGATTATCCATCTGTAATCCACATCTATTGCACCCTGAGATCAGCTATTGCTCCCTGTGTTTGACCTCGGAACATTTTCGAGTAATAAAATTATATCTGTTTTGAACGCTATTTCGGTTGTACTACAACGTAACACTTTTTAAACCCCAATTTAGCGCAATAAACATTTTAGTGCTGTTGCCGGGGAGCAACACGCAATTCACCACTATTCTCTGCATTATTTTATTATATTTGAGCAATAACTTGCCCTATTTGTTTTATTGTGATTTTGTGAGGTACTTCACGAGGAGATCTTCCACGCAAATCAACCACTCCAGGGCAGGTAGCTTCTCTATTCTTCCCTAATCAACCTCCTAATCTTGAGAAGACGAAAAGGAAACAATCAATTAGGAATCACCTGCCTTATTTTTCATAGTAATTATCATTTAAAAGGCAAGTATCCTGATTTGCGAGATGTGTTCTTCAAATATCATTGAAGTTGAAGCAATCCCAGTTAGAGATCCTACCCCAAATTTCCTGTGCCTATTAGGGACTACGCTTAATTTATAATCCTCTTGGACTACGCACTTCTTGTTTGAAGTCCAAGGAGAACATTTTTGAAGATCAAAGTGGACTTAGAAATAAAGCCAATTAGGGTTTCTGCATTAGGATTTTGGAGTGCTAGTTCACACCTACCTGCATAAAAGGAAACAAACCCACCCGCATTTGTATGCTACCCAAGCCCTTGATTGAAAAGATCTAATCAAGAAAAATCCTAAAAACAGGCTCTAAACTCACTTGAATCCTAAAATCCTTGGACCTAAAAACCTGCGAGTTAAATCAGGGTGATTTATAGGTCATGACCTAGAGTCATTCTGCCATCTTTAGGGCAAGTCAGGTAAAGTTGGTCTATATTATAGGCCACCCAACCTCCAAATTAGGTTGCAAGTCCAATCAACTGCTAATTTAAGTGAAAACAAAGGCACAAACTACGACATAAAACTGGTAGACATAAGAGGTCAAGTTATCCATTCTGGTCTACCTGGAGCCTCAGTGACAAGGAAGGTCAGGTGGGGGAAACCCTATAACCCGTGGGGGCGCTCTACCGTGTAGGGGTCTTTGCAAGACTCTCCCTTCCTGGCTGCCTAGGTAATTCTCAGGTAGACAACTTTCTGATCCAAGGGTATCATCCGCCCCAAACCTCTATAGTCATCCAAAAATTTATGGGTGCCTTGATTGGGTCAACATCACATCCAGTCCCTCATCCCTTCTATTTAGAGCACACACATAGATTTTCTTCGAGAGTTCTATTCAGATCAAATCACTTCATTCTGAATCTAAATTTTGATTCTACATCTTGATTCCATCATCTGATTCAAAAATGCAGCCTGGCTACTTAGGAAAACCATTAAAGAAACCTAAATCACAAAGATCCATGAGAGATAGAATGTTGAGGATGCTCTTAGATTTTATGAGATTGATTACAAAACCTCAAAACCAATTGAAGACATTCAGGTTAATGTATCAACAACAACCTTCATCATAAATTGTGCCTAATTATTATTAACAAAAGCAACAAAGGGATCATCCCGGGATATTCTCATAACAGGATACATCGAGATAGAAAAATTGCATAACTTTGAATATCTCCAATGTATGACAAATTCTGTACTTTGGGAAAAACACCAAGATGATCTTGAAAAATGGGAAGAAATAATGAAATTGTTGAAACAAGTTATCGATCACAAATACCCGTACATGCCCCAAACAGTTAATGAAATATCTTGGAGTAATATTGAGGATCAACATGATTTCCCAAATCCCGGGTTTGAGACACAAGGTTGTTGTGGATTGCCAACCCAGATGGAATATAATATGCCTAATCTTGAAAGAGGTTGGGAGATCCCAATTGCAGGAGAACACAATTTTGATCCAGCCCTAGAAAACCAAAACCCTGGTTGACCAAGTGTAGAATTCCTAGACTCCTGTAACAATGAGATTGAATCAGAACCTCTCGAGGGTGTAAATCCCGCCCCTTATTCTGATAAACTAACCCTCGAAGGCAATTCTGACCTAGATTCTAGTAATTCAACCCACATCCTTAGCCTAGAATCTGAATCTGAATCTTCTTAGGAGAATTACAAGGCCCTGTATGACGAAAATTAAAGATTAAATTTGGATTATGATTCTGGGCCTTTATTTGATGAATGTACCTCTCTAACATCCTCAGAGATATAGATTGATTTTTCGGAAGTCACGCCAATCTACGATACAGAAATCAAGGAGTTGGAAGAGTAGGGTTTTGATTGGGTCTTCCCTACAAACCAAACACCCGAGCCCAGACCCAATAGGGACACCTTTTTAAGCTCGAAATCTACAAATAAGCTAGCTCAAGTCAGGTTACTAAATCTACATCTTGTGATTTATTCTGTGGTGGAACCTCTGATCTCGAATTAAATTCAGAACTTGATTCTCGCAATTTCTTCAACGATTTTGAATCTTACTATGATTACCGAGAACCTTTATTTCCTTATGACTACGAGCCAATCTACGACCTCAGCACACATGATCCATTCTTCAACTTTGACTCTGAGGTCCCTAATCTTGAAATCACTGATTTAAATTCAGGTTCCATTGAGATGGAATCAATTCTTTTTTATCCTCAAGAATCAGAAAAAAAAAGTGTCGAGAGTGACTACAACCCAGAATTCGAATCTTTTTTTGACTCAGATTTTCTTCATCCTATAAACACTCTTGAGGCATTTACCTTTGAGTTTGATGGCTACTTTGAGAACTCTCTAAATGAACCCACCTTTACTTCTTTTCTAGGTAAGCCCTTAAACACAATTCTTATTGATGACACCTCCTCTACAAATACAGAACCTATTCAAACCCATTTTCAACCCCAACCCGCAACCGGACTCAATTTCTATTCTGATTCCCCTCTTATTGAGCCGATTGCAAATGATTCGCCTCCACATCTTTATCGGGTTTCAGACATCGATCAGACTACAAGTCACACCCTATCCTTCACTAATCACTCCTGTAGGTTTCCTACATCCTCCACTAATTCTTTGTCATTTAAGGATCCCTACTCTGATAAAGCTAATTTGACTCAGCCAAACCCATGCTATACACTTCCATACCCTTTTGAGTTCCAAAGTATATGGTGGGTTCCACATCTCTTGATCTATATTTATTAACCCACCAGATTGATTGGGTTTGGGCTGCATCATCAGCCTATTGATTTGAACAAGCACCTGGTTGGACTAACTAGGCTCTTAATCAAGGTACTTGTTCTGCAAAACTCATCTGATTTGACCACTCCTCTAGACCATTTCCCACTCGGCTGAAGGCGTTGAATTTAGTGCTTAACGGGAGGCAACCCGTCATTCCAAAAAATCGAGATCCTTCTAATTATCTTTCTGTACTTCACGTCTATTGCACCCTAAGTTCGATTTTAGAACAGTCGATCCCACCTCTGGTACACGTGCCAGAGCTTGAAATCGTTTGCAATAGTCATCCTGACCCAATCGTCCACCCAATAATCCTATTCTAAATTCCTGAACGCAAAACTGTTTCACACCCTCCGTTTACAATGACATTGCAAAACTTAGGCATGGGGGTGGTAAAGTGCAAGCATACAAAAATCAAAGTCCAGAAGCGTTCTCACACAAAAAAATCACATATTCCAAAAATGCCAAAAAAAAATGAAAAAATTCTTGAAAAAAGAACAAAAAAAAAAGAGAGGAGAGAATGTTGAGGGCATATCAATTTTGAGGAGAAAAAGGGGAAGAGTTAAAAATGTCAAAAAAAAAAGGAGCACAAGTTGAAAAGAAAAGAAATAGTCATTAGTAAGAAATTAAGAAGTTGACTTAGTTCTAGACCATATCAAAATGAAAGGAAAAAAGTGCTAATGAAACAAAGAAGAGATTAGTAGGAACGTCAATTTTAGGCCTCTTGGGCTGTGATCATAGGATTAAAAATTCAAGTACTCACTAAGATCTGGGTAGTCCTCAAAAGGTTGAGGAAAATGCGAGGCTTAAGTATTAGGTCTAAGGCTTAGGAGTATTCGACCTCGTTAACTGACCTCTAGTTTACGGGACTCGGTAACCTAAGCACCCCAATCCACACACAGTCTTGTTCAGTGTGCATAAGTATTAGAATCACGCAAATGCATTTAAATCATTCTTAAAAAAGTCACCTAGATTAGGAGAGCTGATCAACACAAGTTTATTTAGATGAGTTACCGGTGTGGAGAGGCGAGAAAATTCCCCTCGAAGATACGCAATAACATATCGTCTCCTCGATGCTTGTCTCTTAGGATATCTACATATCCTACCGGGGGCATGTAAGCACCCTGTGCTAGTTCAGATGCCATGGGCGGTATTATCCCGAAATGTCGATTACTAGGGTCTGGATTTAGCTACAGAACACCATGGGCGGGATTATCTCAAAATCTCGAAAGCCATGATCCTGGGGGTCGCCATGGGCGATGCTACCTCAAAGCATCGATTGTCAGGGACCCTTCGAGGATTGATGATAGGGACTAGGAATCCGATACAGGCCGTGTTGTGAAGTCAATCTGAAGTTAGAAATAAAATGAAAAGAGAGAGAAAACTCTCCAAAAATAAAAAAAAATTCCTCTGTCTCTCTCTTACAAAAATGCACTACAAACTGAACCAAAGCTAAAACATGTTACAAGCATAGGTGCTTTAACCGCAAAGTTCAATGAACCTTAGGATAGTCCCTATGAGACTTAAAAGCCTTCGCGGCAGATTGAGGCTAGAGCTGGTTAGGTCCGAATCTTGGATGATACTTGAGTACCTCTAGGCTTACAATTGGCATTCTAACCTAATCTACAGAAGAAAGCACACATCACAGTTTTTTAGAATTAAAGGATTTCATGGTCTAGAATCAAAGTTAAAAGCTTAAAATTTTGCTAAGGGACTAGCAAAAGCTAGGCACAGGGGCATGATGGGAACACCATCATGAGTTTTAACTAGCTCATTTTGACTTAATGAAGAGAATAAATGCTCCTACATAACCAACTAAAGGTCATAATTCATTGCTTACTCTTTCTAAGAGAAAAATAAGAAAAAAGGGGTAAAAATGTAATTTTACCAATGCAGTACAACCATAGATTTTCTCAAGGGCTAAACAAAGGTCAAATGGTCATAATAAGATAACAAGTGGGTTGGATTTGATAGAGAAGGGTTTGTGTGTGTTCTGGTCATAATCTCAAGGTTCTGGTCAGGATAAATTCACTTAAACCCTCTAAAATCATAGAAAAATATTCTCTAGGGTTTAGTACCTTCAATTTGACCATTAGAACCCATCTTGACCTAGAATGGGGTCATAGACAGATATTTACCCTAAATTGGATTTTTGCATAAATTTTCCAGTTAAACAGGGTCAAACCCAAAATCCAACTTCACCATTAAATTACTTAGGTCCAAATTAGATTTGTACCAAAATTTGGACTTAAGGGGAATTCATCTTGACCTAGTTTGCAAAAAGGTCCTGTCTGATTATATTTCTAATCTAACTTTCAAAAACCCTTGCGAACAGCCCCCTAACTTATTTGTCATCTTCACAAATAGGTCCATCCACCGTTATCGCGGTGGAATCTTGCTCCGGCTACCTTTGAAAGGAGATTTCTCCTTGATTACTTGGAGAATCTCCTCCAAAATTGGAAGGAAGATTCTCTGAGAAGTTCCCTCCAATATGAACCCGGCTAGATGCCCTGAATCCTTCCCAATCACTCATGTGAACGCATGAGAGATTTGGGTCACTTGAAGTTTCCATCTCTGGCGAAGTATTTCTTGCTTGGAAGCTTGGCTTCCAAGCACCAAACCCTCTCAGATTCCTATTTAAAGACTCCTCAAGGACCAACGAACTCCTCTGCTTGAAATTGCGTCGGTTTCCCCTCCATTCCTCTCTCCCCTCCGGACGCAACCCTCCGCAAGCTCCAGTGGCCTCTCCCTAGCTCCTTCATCACTCAACCACAATACCAGTGGCGGGGTTATCTTCATCCCCATCCTCCGCGTCACGCAATACCCGCCGACGTTGTTCCTGCCCCATCTTCGCCGCCGCCTCACCTACGGAGGTTCATCTTCCTTACGTCCAGGAACCACACTAGCGTGGGACCTCTTTCCCTTTCGTCCCTGATGGGAACACCATCATGAGCCCTAACTAGCTCATTTTGACCTACTTTGCATTTAAGCCCCTAACTTCCTAAAAATTCTTGTAAAAAGGTCCAATTTCATTACTTCTAGGTCCTTCCTTCTTGCAAAATAGTCCCTGCAATCATCTTCCTCCTTCAGCAGCCACCTTCCTTTGACTGAGCTAGTCGTCAAGCTTCCAGCTCAATCGACGGTCGCCTCTATGCTCAGACGACCTTGAAAACAGAAGACGATCTGTTCCTCTCGCCGTTCCACGTCTATTGGTGCTTGTTTCACCGGCTCCCACTGCCTCTTCAGCCCACATTCTCCGGTCCAAAACAGACACGGAGTTGCGAGTTGTTGGGAGGATTTCTCGCATCCTCCAGCAACAAAATCACGTACGGCAGCAGCTCTATAAAGCCTCGTGACACTCCTCCGAATCCAATCTTCTGGAATCCGAGTGCCTAAGCCTTCTTCTTCCCTTCCTCTGTGCACCACCATTACCAGTCCATGAGGGCTTCTTCGTCCATTTACTCCGCTGCTTCTCACCATCAAACGAAGTCGCAGCTGCCTTCGCCGTTCTCTTGTCGACCTTTCGAGTAAAGAAGCCGGCCCTCTATCTTCTTCGTTGACCTCAATTCCTCCACCGATTCTTCGCCGATGACCTTTCACCACCAATGGTCTCTGCACCTCCTTCCCACCAATAAAGTTAGGGCTCTTCTTCCCCTTCTTCCCTTCTACCTTCTCATCTCTTCAATTTCATCTTTCAAACCTATTTGCACTATCACCGACCACCATCTTCAGGAGCTCCGGCGAGCTTCTTTGCCACCCCACTAGACACCTACTCATAGCATGTAGACCTAAGGAAGAGTTTGGGGTTCTTCCCTGAAGCTCCTGGACTGATCTGGGACCGAGAGGTCCGTTTTATTGTGCACAAGTGCTTGCTGGAGTTGCCCCTCATCTTTGCCTTAGGCAGCAGCTCTCCGGTCACCTCCGATGAAGCTTCACCACACCATTTAGTACCCTGATTAGAGAAGGAGCTCATCAATTGAGAGCCCGACACCAGCAGCAACCAATCCCCGAGTGCATTAAGCCGATCTGATGGCTGATGCACACGAATCAAGGATGGACATCTCCCCTGTCGAAGACGAAAGAAGCAAAAGGGACTTTAGTCCTACACAGGGCACAACCAAAACCTGTGAAGCCATTATTACGCAAACGTGCCCTTAGCTGTTCACCTCAGAATGCATCAGGTGAGGTCCCCTATGCACACTTGTATGCATGCATTCACACAAGCGCACTTGCCTGCGAATATGCCCGCAGGTCTGGGCTGAGGATCCGGTTACCCGGGTTCTGTTGGATTTGGAAGAGATTGTAAAGGAGGGAGAAGGTGGGTTTTGCAGCTAGATTTGTGCCTTTCCCCTTTCAAAGCTTTGCCTTCGTGCTGTGGCTTCATTCATTTAAGGAGTCTGTGCCTAATACTTGTCGTCTGAGGGTAAAGTTGCTTAATTCTATGAACATTAAATCTTTGATAGCTGATATTTGTGCTAAGTATAAAGGGTAAATTTGGTGGTTTAAACCACCACTTTTACCTTACATTTTTTTATATCTCCCTATCTAAAGATACACTTTATTCAATGAACATCTATTATCTTTTGATAGTGATTATTTGTGCGATTTATTACTCCTAGAGACGACCTCAGACTTATTTTCTAATTCGAGTATTAAAAATTTAAATTGCTTATTTGCTATGATCACTATACTACGATGCGAATCAGGTTTCCAAAATAATGCTCCATATGTCTCTAAGGACAAAATCCAAATTCCTCCCTTACCATTAAGAAAAACCCCATAGCAAGGGAGCAATCTATCAATCGCAGCCAAATTCCAAGATAATAGAGACTTCAAAAGTTATGTAATGCAACCCTAGAAAACAGCTTTGGCAAGAACACATAAATTTTCTCGAGGAAAGCCAAAGATGAGTGCAAGAGGAGGCACAGTGCCAGGGCTCAAATTTAGTAAAGCTCAGTTAGGTCAATAAAATTCTAATTAAATTGCTTATGAAGGCTTAAAGAGAGCCTAAGGCCTAATTAGCACTATTAGGACATAATTGGATAAGTTATCAACTAATGTCATGAACAAAATGTGAACTAAGGGGCTATTGGTAAAGAAAAGACATAGGAAGTTTTCTTAATAAAATAAGTATTTAGGTGGAGGGACAATTATGTAATTCTTTCCATTGGTATATAACTCTAATGGAGTGACTAACATGCCACAATACCTTAATGTGAACCTCCCTTCTATCCCCATCCACTGACTCCTTTCTTTTCCTCTCCTCTATCTTGGAAGGCTGCAAGAATAAGACATCAAATTGAAGGCAAAACTCCATCTCCATGGCCTCCAAATCAAGTTCTTGCACCTAAATTTCCTGTTCTCAGTCTCAAGGGTGGTTTAGAGGACAAACAATGGAGGAGAAGAAGGTAAGAGGAGGCCAATCACTACTATTGGGAGCTTATGTGAAGCATTAGCAAGAAGGAGGTTTAAGGCATGGAAATATGAAGAAGCAAGTAGGATAAAGGAGGAATCAAGTTGTTGTAGGAAAGTCCTTAAGAATTAGGGGTTTCAAGGTTTCAATTTGAGGTAAGGACTCCATGTTGCTTCTCTTATTCCTCTTAATTATTTGCGGTTTGAATACTTGTTCAGTTCCTTAATATAAGGGATTTTGGTGTTGTATGAGGGATGTGTGGTTGCATGTGTAAGAATCCTACAAGTTAGTGGTGGTGATGGCTTAAGGAACCAAAGGTTGCAAACTTGAAGGTGGAACAAAGGAGGTATAGTTGTTGTGAGCAATTCAAAGGTTTTCAAGGGTCTTCTTTCAAAATTTAGAACTACTGATCAACAAGCAAGGTGTACTAGTACTTGTAAAGCACGAGTTCCTTAACTTAGTATCGATATTGGCCGATAACAATTCCTAAAGTTAGTACTGGCACTATCACTAGTTTTGGCCTTTGATATTTGCTAGTTCAGAATGCTCATTAGTTTGATTCTCAAGGGTTTATTGTGAAATCAAAACTAAAATGGTAGCCTAGGAGAACGGACAAGAATTAGAGCGTGACAGAGACCCTCTTTACATAGTGATTTATGTGTATGCTTGACTTTTAGTATACATGCTGGTATAATCTAAATGAATTGCTTGAGCTAAATATTTGGAAAAGAGGTATTTTGATAACCATAAAATCAGTAGGGGAGTAATGAAAGGATTAAATCTCATTCCTTGTGGTGCTTAAGTGGAAATGAGAGCTAATTAAGGCACCATTGGCAATATGAACCCTTTATCTATAAAATAAAGCGTGTAAATGAAATTCAAGGATAATGGATCGAATAAACCTAATTCATAGGAAATTTAGGTTTCGAAGGATGTCATGGACACCTTATGGAAGCTAGTTAAAACTTAGGAGTTACACCCTAGGTTGTATAGCTACATATGTATACATGTAGATATGAGAATGATCTATGCAGCCAATAAAATGGGTTTATGACACTATGAGTGACACAAACATGGATATGTATGTAGGGGGATTTGTAGAATGGAATGTTGTGACTCCATGAACCCAAGGGTTCATTGTATTAGGTTGAAAACCTGAGACTCGTGATAGCTAGCAGCTATCGATGGCTAACTCGAAACTTAAAGAGAGTTCTCGATTACGGTAACAAGTCATATGTCATCATCGAAATGAGATACTAATAACAAAAGTTTTATTAATGCCAGCTGACATGTATAATGCTACGGTAGTTGAATTTACATCATTGTAAGAGTTAAATCTAAGCAAAATTGCGTTGAACAAGTAAGCCATCCCAACTCCCCTTGGGATGATAATTGATTTGGCTGTAAGCTATATAAATTTTGATCCACAAATTAATCAGGTTCAGATTTAAGGCTAAGATCGTGAGAGTCAAGGAGACATGGGTTTAAGGACCTTGAATTTGTCTTCCAACAAGAAGTTGATTATAAAATTACGAACATCAAGTGTGAATCACTTTAAAGCCTTCTTCCGAAATAATAGGAAAATGAACTTAGAGCTTTTTTCAATCTTCTGAGTCTGACTTATTGAAAACTTTTTCTATAATTATTTATAAAAAAAACTCCTTTTTTTATTAGGAGCGAAGAAACCATTGAATTTTTTAAAGGGAATGATGGAAAATCTCTCTTGCTTCTCTTGAATTTTCAATATAAGATTTTAAAATACAAGACCTGTATTGACAACAAATATTATGGGACACTTTCGTAATCTTTTACGTGAATTCCAACGAAACTGTGTCGAATGATAGATCACATGCAAACCGACGAGAACGCAATAGTTGACTTCGTCAGATCATAAGGTACAGAGAAAGCAATAGTTCCTATTATGGTTACCAGCCACTTGCCAGTGGTACCGTTCCACGACTACAATTACGGTTGTTCAAGTTTAATCGAAGAGGTAATTAAGGCCCTTAACTCTAATTGTCGGTAGCCTATTCAGTTGTATGCATCGATTTCAGCACTCTGAGCGAGCCACGAGGGAGCCGACGACCGTCTCGTTCCCATCTGCAGTACCAACCTCACCCCAGTTATCGTGTGGGATATCCAAGAAATACAACAGGAAGACCATGATGATGCAGCTGGCAAACATTGGTATGGGCCCAAATATCCACAAGAACAGTGGGAAGGAGAAGTACAAGGCCCTCAAGCCGAGTGACCAGAAATAGCTCCCCTTATTGAGCATCCGTGCAACGTAGTCCGTCGTTATCAGATGTGGTGCAGTCCTGATCTTGATCGGCACGTTGATCAGAACGCTCCCGTGGCTGTAGTACCTGTTTTATTCAACTCAATTAATTACAGCATAGATCGTTACTTAATAAAGAAAAATATCAATTTTAAGGTCATCCACCTGTAAGTATCCTCGTCAAATCATACGTTTCTTATGTCTTTCATTAATATCACCACACCCATACATACATACATACATATACACACACTCTTCTTATGTAACAATTTACATGAATGTTGCTTACCGTTCTGTGCTATCAGCCATGGTCTATCATATACAATCCGTCGTCTAACGGAGGAAAGGATGAAAGCGCTCCCCACCTCGTCCCCTCCCCCAAACCCTAACCCTATTCATCACTAGTGTTGCCTCTCCTCCTGGACGTTCTCTCCGGCACTATCTCTTTTCTTCTCCCTCTCAACTCTCTCTACTTCTAGAGTGTCATTCATCCACCGATCTGAAGGCTTTTGCAACCTCCCCCCCAACCTCAGCCCCCTTGCTGCTTTCCTCGCTTGATATTGAAGGTTCTCCTCTTCCGCTTACGGCTTCCTTTACTTCGGTGGGGGCGAAAAAGGGGGGAATGCATTCCTCTATTTGTTTGTTTTCGGAACTAAATCTTCCTATTTGGTTGACATAGATGGTAAATCTGTCACTGTTTTCTTCTTGTAGGAGATTTCCTCCATTGCCTTGGATTTAACCTCTACGGTTATTGCCCATTCATAAGAATCGAAACCTTTGATTAAGCTTTTAGAGGATATTCTTGTTAAAAAACTTCAGATTTCCCTAGGTTTTTCTCTAGTTGCTTTGGATGCTAGATATTGGGCTATTCACTACGCTTCTTGTTTTGATTTTGGTTGTTTTCTTACGCTTGAATCATTTTCTTTAAACAATACTCATATTCAAGTTTGTTTGATGGTCACCCCTCTTCCAAATCGATGCTCTTGTCACTAAAGCTCCAGTTCGAGTTGGATTTTTGGGCCTAAATCCTCATCTACTGCACCCTAATGCTTTGGCCTTGATCGCTTATCAACTTGGCCACCCTATTTGCGTTGATCGCACATCTAGGGTATCTATGACTTTGTGTAGAGATTGACTTGCTTGCTTCGTGTAATGACTTTGTTTGCATTCTGGATGGCAAAGACAAAATCAAACGAAGGTTTTTTTTTCCTTTTTGCAAAATACAGAAGTCAATCTTTTACATCCCCACTCCCTAGAGGCTCTCCAAAAGACAAAGGGTTATCTTCAAAAGAGTTCCCTTCTGTTGTGCCGAGTGCTATAAAATTTTCCATGTTGATAGTGCTTGTTCTTCCTCCTTCCCAAGCCCTTCTTTTTAGGGGAACGACACTAACGCTCATGATGCTACTAGTGAGGCACAGGGTCGAACTGCTGATGGCCCCCCCTCGCAAGAGGGTAACACTGATGGCCACCTGACTCCATCTAATGTTAATGCCTAACCGGAGCACCCACCTAGAAGGGAAGGTAATTTTGACTTGGTCAGTAATAATTCTAGTCCTTCTCCTGGGGGTTCCAAGGTTATGACGGGTCATTCGAAAGGTCAAAACTGATGCCGCCAAGTTAGGATCGAAGGGATTATAAATACCTTTCCACAGGCCAAGGGGAAGGTGGTCCTGTTTGACTGCACCCCTGGTCCCTCTAGCAAGCACCAGGTAGGTCCCTTACCTGACCAGGGTAAGGGTTCGTAATATTCTTTTTCCTCGAGAACCTTTGTGCTTTATTGTGATTCTAATGTGGATGCTTCAAAGATTCATCTGGATTCTGAGTTATCTTCAATTTCTTTGAACGGCAAAAATTTGGTTCGTGGGACTATTGATAACTTGGAACTCACTGTTGTTAAACAGTTTTGGATCCCGTTCTCAGAAAGATGTGGTTTTTCAAAATCAACGAATGGAATTTGAAAACCCCTACTCTTCTGATGTTGAGGAGAAAAATGTCAACAAATTGCCAAATGCCAACTGCCTAGCAAGCTAAAGCAATCGTGGAGCGCCTAATGGTCTTGACTCTTTCTTTGCCTCTGGGACACTGGAGCATTCTTCATTCAAATTCACAACTCCCACAAAGCCTCTGGGGGACGCTAAAACTCGATGCAACCTAGATGCCCTACATTTTCTTTTGTATAGGACTATACTTACTGCATATTCTCGGTCCTATAAACTTCTTTGTCTGTGTCCAATGGGCCCTTCCTTTGCCTGTACTTTTCGTCCTGGGGTTACCAGCATGTCAATAGATGGGGTGATGCTAGATCTTCACCTCTCCAATTTATTAACATGGATGTTAATCTCAAGACGGACACTCGCTCCCGTAACCATTTCCTTGTCTTTGTTTGTGCTCGACAGGTTAGGTTTCATGCACTCTTGCCGTCTATTAGTGAAACACAATTCTTTCGTCACCTAGATGGCAATCTAGACATGAGAGTACAAATCTGTATTGTTGGGACCATAATTGGATTGCGTTTAGATGAATTGTGGTGGTGTGGAGGGGCAGTCACAATAATAGCAATATAATGGGGTTGGAATCAAAGCAAGGTAGTGTATGCAAATATGGAAGGCACTCAAGAAAATTCTCTTGTTCTTTTTGAGTAAGAAATTCTTTTGTCCTTTTTACCAAATCTTAGGGTTACTTTACCTAGGGAGTTAGCTAACCTAGGTTTTCAAGTTGGAAACTTGAGTGAAACTCCTGTTTGTATTTACCTGGGAAGGGGAGTTAACCCCTATAGATGTTTACTCAAAGGAAGTTAAAATGAGAGTTAACCCCCTAAAACAACAAACCCTTGTGAGTAGAGGAAAAGGGGGTTAACTCAACCCTAAACCCCGAGGCAACCAGGAAACCCAAGTTTTCCCGAAAACGCTGGATGAGATAAACCCTGTAGGAAACGGGGGTTAAATCTCATTTTCAGGGGTTAACTCCGTACACAAAGTAGGCCTAAGGCCACAATGGACTTCCAAACCAATGTTAATATCCTTCCAAAGAGGAGTACTGTGATGTGGGCTTGGCACGAATCCAGGTCCAAGAAACAAAGTGAACCTCGCCTGGCTAAAAAGTCAGAAATAGCTCCGTGTGAGACACTCATATGTATCGTACAACAGGTCAGCTCTCGTATATCCTACATTTCTAAATGTATACGTCGGTTAAGCACCGGTGGAAATATGGATATAAGGACAATAAATACCAATCTCAATATATGCAAAATACTCATGAAAATAAAAATGCTCGAGGGGATTTCTATGTGTCAATTCATAAACCATCTAATTATATATCGACCATCACCTTATAGATTGGACGTCGAAGAGGAAGGCGAGGAGAAAGCAGAAGAGGATGCAGAAGAACTTGATAGAGAGCATCACACCCCCAGTGTCTCCATACACGAATCCCAGTGTCTGGACGTGAGAGGAGGCCCTGGAACCCCACCCGTTGGTCATGAGCAAGGCGATGCAGGAGCTCAACATGATGGCCATCGTTGCCATGAGCGTCGACGCCATTATGTTGTTCCTTAGGGTTTGCACTGCCAGTACGCCAGTCTTCCCTGGATCCTACATCCATAAATATATACATATATACACACGTGAAGTTTATGCCGTAAAACATTGTCTCTATGTGTATAACTAACTAAAATGGTACATGTAGAGTCGGGAACAAAACAAAAGAAAAGCAGTAGAATATAAACACCAATATTTACTTAATTTCACTATGATTGAATGCCGATCGATCCCTCATCAAGATACCTGCATCATGGACTCAACCCAAATGCGGCGGTTGGCGGCGTTGAGGCCCATGACGGTGGTGGTTGGGTGGCGGAGGAGGCGGCGGAGGAACCATATGTGGTAGGTCACCAGGATTAGGAGGCCCAGGGGGATCAGGATTAGGTCCAGATAATTCTTGTCCATGCAAATTAATTTCCTTTCAAGGCAAGGGAAGCTATGAGAATCAAATATCAAGTGCTGGCGGGGAAGAGGAGGGGCGGATGATCTATCCATATATATAGATAAGAGTGTGGCGGTGTAGTAGTGGATGTGCGCTCCATTAATTAAGCACGTAAACAAGTATGGGTTTGGTACGTGGTGCATGTTATGAACGTATTACGTATGCAATGAGTGATGCAGTACTACATGGTAGTAGATATTCGATTTTGACTAATGGTGGTCCAGTGGAGGTGATCTGTTGTTGCCTTAGATAGCCTGTTCAATTTCTTCATTCTTTAATTGCTACCCGTCCGCGTACGTTAATGGAATTAATTAAGTAAACATGTCCGTCTAACACCGACATTTAACTTAACCATGCACGTTCACTTTCCGATCCATACATAATGCACGTCTTCTACTTTGTTAATTGTTGCCGAGAGCAAGAGTAAATATTTAAGCAAGAAGAATCTTCCAGAGGGATATGGTTACGGGACCGAAGGGTGAGTGATCGCGTTACGACATCGAGATTTACGAAGCCATTCAAGGGTGGCTGAACACATCGAGATTTACGAAGCCATTTAAGGGTGGCTGAACGCAAGTGCACTTTCCGTGGTATTCTCATGCGTGCACTGGAGAAAGCCATGTGGAGGACGTCAATTAATTAAGGTAGCGCTTTTGGACGAGGGATAGTAGGTGGAACAAGGGTTACCGTATGGGATTAGGGTGCGTATGGGGGTTTTTCGAGGTTAGGGGGAAAATCAAGGGGATTAATTTTTTTAATTTTAAAAAAATAAATAACTAGGGCACCAAAAGTTTTACGACTTGCAAGGAAGATTCACTCCAGGGCACCTCTTTTGTAAATTAGCAGCAACACAGTATTTTGCTAAAACATGTACTTTCCTTCCGATATTTCTTTCAACACGCTCGATGAGAATTCTTGAATTTTTCTCTAGACTTGCAATCTTCTACCACTCTTCTAGCGGTCCAACGTGATTGACATGTTCCAAAGATGCTTTCGACAAGATTAAGAGCATCATGCTTAATTGCATAGCTCTTACCTAATTTATCCAAAACTTGTTGGATCCCGAGGTTGATGTCAAAGGCTTTAGACTCTTCCACTGTAATTTGTCTCAGCCACCTAGGCATTGAGGATGTCTCCTTGTTCGTTTAACTCCACCGCTACAACAAAGTAATAGCTACAACTGTGCCAGAGTTTCCTCACAAATTCATGATTTGTTCTTCTGCTTGATTCATCAATGTGTGTTCGTCTTTAGATATGCCTCCACCTTGTGTATATATAATAAAAGGACATCATGGCCAATGCATGTTCCCAAACTTTACAAGGCCCCATCAATAGCCTTTCATGTAGTAACTCATATCTTGTAAGCCAAAGATGATACTCTACATAAAATGCTTTCAGTCTAGCTTCCAAATGCTTTACATACTTTTGGGAAAACCTTTGTTTAAGCCAACCATGCTCTTGCCAAGAGTTGCGAAAGGCTATAGCAAATCATATAGCCACTATAACAAAAAAAAAAGATCAAAGATAACGAATATTTTATGAAAACGACGACAAATAAATCATCGTTGTATAATCTATCAACAAATAACTTATTTCTCGTCATATTCGTTACTATATGAACCGTTGTTAAATCTACAACGAATAATATATTCGTTTGTAAATTCAAATAACGAATAAAAACTTCACTAAAATTATCACATACTTTAAATTTAACGACGGATATTTTCGTTATCTTTATTTTTTTTAACAATAATTTTTTTCATCACCTTGTTAATAATGTGCCAACAATTAATTTGTTGTAATATAAAAGGATATAAATATTTATTAATCATCCTGTAAAATACTCATACTCTATCATACTTATAGTTTATATTGATTACCTATAAAATAAAATTTTATTTTACAATATCCATCAAAATATTTATCACAAATTAAAATTTTCAAATGAAAACTTTATAGAACATACACGTAAAAATTGTGAACATGCTTCATTTCAACATATATTTTAAGGGACTAAAAAGTTTATTATTTTCTAAAAATTCATTGAGATATATAATTTTCAAAATAAACTCCAAAAATTTCTTTTAACCAATATACCTATAATTTTACAAAAACTAATTGTTCCTGCACTTTTTACCTATTATGCATACAAACAAGTCAAATAAAAAGTTACTACTTTTATTGAAATTTTACAATAAGAGATGTACAAAAAGTGATGCCTAAAACATGAAGGTAATTATAATTCATAACAAAAAAAAATACAAGCTAAATCACAATTGCACTCGACACTTAGATGTTAGATCGAAACCTATCCATGAATGATACTCCTTGGATACATTCTAGAATTGCTTGTCCTCATAGTCTATCAGATATTGCATGAGGTACTCGTCCACAGGGTTGGTGAAGAAGATAACCAACAAGAGAAGAATAAGAGAAGTCTATCTCTGCTAAAGTGAAATTTTGCTACCAAGCAAAACCAACCATGGAATTAAGGATGTCGACGAATTGAGTTGGCTTAAATTTGGCTACGTTGAAATCCTACCCATACCCTACCAATTACCCATCCAAGTATTTAAATCCAAACCCACACCCTACCAATATCCATGTTAACTCATAAACCATTTTTAACATAAGCAAATGATTTGCACAAAAAAGATTTAAGTCTAGTATCATTTGACATGCAAATAATAATAATAATAATAATAATAATTTTCCAACAAAAGTAAACAAGTTTAAAAAAGGTTCCATCATATAACAAAGATTCACTAAATAAGGTGTAGGTGTAGTATAGAATATTCAAAGTAACAAAAATCTATATATATGTACCTATAAGGGTAAACAGTTAATTTCTAAAATAGAAATCCATACACCAAACAAAAACCTATATCCCTTTAATAAATTAAAAGGGATCAACCAATTGAGTTGGGTTTAAGTGAACCCAAATTGACATCCCTACATGGCATCCCGACTTTCATCGTGTAGAATAAGTTTTTTTCTCAAATATTATTGCCTCTTTCAAATATGAAAAAGCCATGGGAGGAAAAAGGCCATAGAAAGGGTGAGCATCTGGTTTCACTAGGAATAGTTTATGATCATTTTAAATTTGAAGGAATTGTTGCTCTAATGTTATAGAGCATGTACTGAACGGTAGACAAGTTAATTATCAAAGTGTCAAAAGTTTTCTTTAAGTGTTGTAGAACTTAAATCATGGATGTAACTCGTGAACTAAAGAAAAAACACACTATCATTACTATATCAAGGAGAAAGGAGAGACACCATTTTTGTTGGATATCCTTACCTCTAGCCCTTTTTGGTGAGTCTTTCAAGGAATGGATATCTCTCCAATTGTTCCTTGCTTGTTAGTACCTGTAATATAGAATATGTTCTTCTACCCATGCTTCATTCTAGACATGGAATAGTCCAAAGAGGCCAACTTGCCCTCTGACTTGGTACTAAAACACAAAATAAAGCATCTTCAGTTAGACTTCTGACCAACCATATGGAAGGGGGTTCACTATTTATCAATACAATACTTTTAAATCTAAGAAGCTTGGCGAGACAATTCCTATTGCATCCTCCACAATTCCAAGCTTAATTGACTTGCCAAGTTCATTCCAGAACTTGGCATACTGTCCCTTCTCATCATCATCGCTACTCTTTTCAGTGTCTGCATTCCATCAAGGAGAAAAGAATGGATTGTACAGATGCAGGACTGCAGGGTAATAAAAAATAGCATCTTATTGGTAATTTGCATTTACCTGTGCCCTCTTTGGCTCTGGACTCATCAGGATCCTCATCTGCAATCCGTCTAATCATGTCAAGGGCCTTGTGAATTAGCATCTTCTTGATTGTCTTCAGACTGCTATGTTGTTGCAGCATTTCACAAGATACATTGATTGGGAGTGTATCTAAGTCAACAAGACCCTGTAGAGGATCATCACATGAATCAGTCAGTAAAACTTTTTCTTAGTGGAATATTAGATATAAGCACTGATTCATTTATACCTTCAAGAAGTTAAGGTATTTCGAAAGGATCTCATCAAACTCATCAGAGATGAACACCCTTCTAACAAAAAGTTTCAAGTTAGATTTTTTAGAATTGTAGTAGCTCTCATAGAGATCATGGGGAGCCTTTGGAGGTATAAAGAGCAATGCCTTGGACTCCACATCACCTTTAGCAATAAAGTGACTCCATCCTAGTGGTTTGTCCTCACTGAAATCCTGGAGAAATGAGTAAACATGTCCATGAATACCTTTACAAAGTAAAGATGTTTCTGCCAGTTGGAATTCCTAATGAGCATATAAATTTTTTGTTCCTCATTTACCTTTGCAATAGAGTGGTAGAATTTGGTGTACTCTTCTTCTGAAATCTCCTTGGGACTATGCACCCAAATGGCCTTAATGTTATTCACCTTGCATTCATAAGTTTTCTCCTTCACTGTCTTAGTCTTGGGCTTCTTCTCCTCTTCCTCAGTTTCCTCATCCTCAATGCTGCTACTTTGAGTTTCAGCTAAAACCTTTACCGGGAAAACCTTGAAAGCATGATGTATAGTTCCACAACTCTCTCATCCTCGCGACGAAGGTTAACCTAAGTTATACGCATATCAACATATTTACTTTCATGGCACATCTAAAAGTAAACATATATAGACACACACATATGCATATATTTATATACATATACATAGATATCACACACAACTTGCACCATCAAAAATATCACAACATTTTTCCATGCAAAAGATTGTAGAGTATACAAGGCTTTTCCTTTCAAGCAATAGGGAACAATAGAAAAAGGCATAATAGCCGAAAATTTTATGAGCCCAAATCAAACATCAAGTGGTAACAGTGAAGGACCTATTTAAAGTCCTACATCTTTCCCAACCAATCGTCAACAAAAGAAAACTACCAAAAGGGAGCAAGGAGAAAGTCCACCTAATGTTGCAAACCCAGCAACCCATCCAGCAAACGACCTAAAACATTCATCCGTTAGTTCTTTTGCCAATCCTTTCTCATGTTGCAAACCCAGTCTTTCCACACAGAATGTCCACCTGATGGAGCTTCCATGGAACGGCATTGGAGAATGGGCAGCTTCTTTGTCGCTTCCAGCACCTCTATCCACTCCACCAAATTCTCGGTTATCATGCCATGTAGATTTGTCTAAAGGTCCCATCGAAAGCTAGACCTGCTATGTCCCATAACACTCCATGCTTGCGCCTCCCCAAGTTCACAAGGTTAAAGCATAATGACAAGAGGCCAAGCGTCAAAACTGCATGCCATGAAAGAAGCAACAGTTAGACTGGAAATTACACATACAGGCGCTTTCTCCACTCTTCCCATTGATTGTTTTTGTATCTTCCCCTTACTGGTTCTTCCTTCAAGGCATTACGTGCTATTAAATTATGGTTGCCACACTAATGTAAAGGATTTCCCTAGTTACAGCATAAGTGGTTCTATGCCAATAAGATATATCTTACAGATCTTTTGTTCCTTGTTAATGTAGCAAGATGCATCTCATAAATCCAATAAAGTAAACAAAACAATTTTTAACACCACGTCTAATCTAAGAACTTACGAGAAACTAAATTTTAATATAAATTAGCAACCTGACAATACTCTCACGGCTAAGCAAATTCCCCATCCACAAGGTCCTAGAGACTTTAATAAGCTGATGCTAGCCAAAGCAACTATCTCAAGTATGCATAACAGCAAAATCAACCATCAAATGCTCAACACATGAGGCATTTCCTTCTCCTCAAGGGCAAAGGAAAGTTAATCAATTAATTAAGCATCTCTATGGAATTCGGTAAACCATAGGCCCTTAAAAGTAGTAGGTACAACAACTCTGCAAAATTCTATATCCAAGTTAGCAAAATGCCCCTCTTGATCACCCATCACACTAAAGGTTCAGCTTTTCAATTTCAGCCAGAAATCTAGTTGTTTCCCAACCAACAGATGGACATTCTCTATCCAATGGAAGATGCAAGATTGATTCAAGGAATCTTTCAACAAATTCCATAATTCATTCATGACATTGTTTGATTTCAGCATGCGATAGTGAGTCATAGTTCGACCAACCTCAAATGGCACCATGTTGTTTTTTTTCATGCCAAGAGAAACTCCAATAAAAAGGATCTTAGAGATTCCCATGTGAGTAAAATAGGCTCCAACAACCTGTTGGTTGCATATTCCACATCGTCCAACCACCCAAAATGCCCAAATTCCAGGTGAAAAGGGATGTAAGTAGACCAAGACCGAGAGAACTTTACCCCTCTCAAGTTCAGAGTCTTTAGCCCAAACTCTTGTTCTCTTTCGCTTGTTTATTTTCCAAATCGAATCAAGATCCAACTTTTAACTAATAAAAATGCCCAAATTCCAGTTGGAAAGGGATGTAAGCTGACCAAGACCGAGAGAACTTTACCCCTCTCAGGTTCAGTGTCTTTAGCCCAAACTCATGTTCTCTTTCGTTCGTTTATTTTCCGAATCGAATCAAGATCCTACTTCATAGGGTGCCTTGCAAGAAAGATCCTACCAGATGTTATGCTTATGAAAAGAGATCAGAGAAAAAGCATTTAGAAGTATATCAAACATATCAAAGGGAACAAACATTTAGAAGCATTTCATCGAACAGTTGGAAGGCATGGATCCCCACCCCATCCCCTCGGAAGGATGTCCATCCACACTATGATCTTGAGCACCAATGACCTCCACGATCTCGGCACACCCTGTCACACTGATTCATTAGCCTTTTATGCCACGAAATCCCTTCGCAATCTCATTGGTACCTATTATCGATGGTATTAATCCAATCAACACGAATCCAACGGGTAATTTCGGGAACACAAATTTGATAATCATCGGAGCTAGTTGAAATGCCCTAGACGTACCCATACATGGAGACAGCGTCGCAATCAGTGATCCTGTATCGATAGGAGAAGCAGTCGCAGAGGAGGCTCCCGAACTCTATCTTCCTCACCCCACCCTCATTGCTCGCCCAGGAGCCCCGATGCTGAGGATACCGCCCTCCCTCGGGGAACGAGAGGAGACGTCGCAGTGAGGCCTTCGGGTAGGGGAGGAACCTCACGCGGCGGCCCTCCTTGGGAGCCCTAAGCACGTGGCAGCCGCAGCCCGCGACCGAGGTAACAGAGGTGCTAGGGATCGCCACTTCCCTGTCGCCGTAGAGATCCAGATCAGAATCATCAGGGAAAGGGGAGGACGTGCCAATCACCGCGACGCTGGAGCCCGAGATGCTCGGTCTGGCGACTGTGGGAACGAGGTGTCGGCAGTGCGAGAGATGGGGCGGCGGATCGGTGACAGTGGAGGAGATGCGGCAGCAGGATCGCCAGAGGGCTCATGATTGCGGGAGAGGCCGTGAATGTCGATCAAGGCATCGGGGCATCGGGGAGAGCTGGTGAACGTCGGCGAGGGTTGGGTGGAATGTGCCTCGATGGGAAGGGAAAAGAAGAGAAATTTATATTTGAAAAATTATATATTAAATTTTTTTTAATAATTAATGATATAGCAACGATTATTCCTCGTAGTCATGAATTAATAGTAACGATTTTTTTCGTTATTTGTAAATTTTATGATGAATACGTGAAATCGTTGTTAATTTAGAAAAATAAATACATAATCTAAATGGACGTTATATTTTAATATAATGACAAATATCGTTAATTGTTTTTCTTTTTTATCTTATGTATTTTTTTTGTTGTCGTGAGTATACATACATGGGCAATCAAAAATTAGATGCTGTAATGTTTCAAATTACCAGATACAATGCAATCATCCATGTCCATCCACTTAAAACATTTAGATAGAATATCCACTACAAGTAGCCTTTTCATTTTAAATTTCGAGAGGAATATTTCTTGTCCGTGAAGCTAGATACTTTCTCCAAGTATTTTAAAATTCACTTTAATATCATCTACATTCATATTTTCATTTTTGTCAGTATGCTGTGTAATGTGGGATAGGGGAAGATATATGAAATTGTCCTCTTGGCTGATGCATCCAAATCTATTCATCCTTCTCCGCTAGTAGCACATGCATACTCATTAAGCAGGCCTTGAATCATTCAGCTGAATTAGTTCTCCTAGAAAACCTCCTCTATTGGTTTGGCCTATAGAATGGACAACTCTATTGCTACTCGGATTGTGAACCATGAGACGAATTTGGGGTAATTTTCCACAATTATTAACAAGTCCTGGCTAGTATTTACAGAGGACGTTATTTGGAGGCCATCTAGATGCCTTACATCTATCTTTAGTGCTGCATGCCCTTCTCCCCTCCTAATCTTCCTCAGCAATTTGGGCTTCCTCACTTCTATGTGTGGCTCCATGTCGCCTTTGTTGGTATTTTATTTTTTCCAAAATACAAGAGTCAATCTTATTCATCCCCTACTCCCTGGAGGGCAAAAAGAAGGGGAACAGGGAGACTAAACAAAAACCTATTTCATACAAAAAAAGAGGACCACGATGTGTGGTCTAGTAGAAAAATGCAAAACAGAACCAAAGACGACACAGCCTAGCCAACAATATAAGGAAATTGGATCTTATCTAATCTAAGCATCCCATGACATGAATCAGGGAGAGCCCATTCTGAATTGAAAAGTTGCCAGGAATCCGTAGAGGCAATCGAACGCACCATGTGGTTGGCCATAGGGTGGATGTATGTAACCTTTGTGCCTTGAGGACAAAGATTTTTAGCCTCCCTCAGCGAAGGTCGGATGCGCCAAGCAAACGGGATTTTCT
This sequence comes from Thalassia testudinum, assembly GCA_037157565.1. NCBI lineage: Eukaryota > Viridiplantae > Streptophyta > Magnoliopsida > Alismatales > Hydrocharitaceae > Thalassia > Thalassia testudinum. The sequence continues at coordinate 24,198,061 of JAZHRO010000013.1, forward strand.
CGTTCCACCAATAATAAAGAAGAGTATAATCCATTTCAAGGAAAATATTATCCATGACACCATGCCCAGAACGCTGGAAATGAATGATAGCTTCAATGATAACATGCTCAGGTGAGGGGGAGGGGGTCCTACAAGAAGCTGCGACTTTCAACGCACCATAGTTGTCATGTAGAATCCAAGCAATCAAATAGGAGCCATGATGGTAACTCGACACGAAGTTGACTTTGAAGCCAGACGTCAGACGGATCCAAGAAACAGCAAAAACTGTGTTTTTGAGATCTCAACCAAGCAGACATGTTAAAATAGCTCCAATTGTGATGGAGAAAGTGGTTGAGTGAGCTAAATTGAAATTGTTGTGCTTGCTCTTATTGTGCAACCACCAAATGTTATGCCAAATGAAGGTGGTAAGAACCTTGATCCTCTTAGTAGATTTGTCGTTGGAGTTCAAGAATTTGTGGAATAAGGAAACAGGTGGGATGGGATCGATGAGCATGTTCTTGAAGGTTCAATTGGACACAGTGAGAACGAGTTCATTGTGGCAGAAAAGTGGAGGCACTTTTCAGAGGAGGGATTGGTAGGACAACAGACACATTAGGATGGGAGGTTGATACCACACTTTTGAATAGCGTCATCAACACGAAGTCTGCCGTGAACAATCCTCCAGGCAGTGAGGCAAAGACGGAGAGGGAGTTTGAGGTTCCAGAGGCTTTGATAAACCTGGATGGGATGAGACGGCATTGTTTGCGTGACGAAATCGTGTTTTAAAAAGACATTCATTGCAATCTAGTTTGAAATCGTCAAATAAACAATTTACAAATTTTTTTACTCGAAATTCAAAATTTCCGAAGTTGAACTCAGAAAGCAAATTGGTATTTTAGAAACTAAATTCACAACTTTGAAATTACTCAAAAGATGATGTTCAAAAATATCAATGCAATTCAATGTTTAAGAAAGCTAAAGAAAAAATATGCAAAAAGAGAAGAGATTGAATGTTCTCTTCTTTCTTCTTTCCCTTTCTCTCTCCGATGTCTTCTTTTCTTGTGAATCAGACGTCTGAGTTGATGAATCAGATGTCTTAACTTGTAGATTGCTACAGTGCTTGAGATGCGATTTTTGTCTTCTCCTTCTTTCTTCTTTCTCTGCTGCGGCTGTGCTTCTTCTGCCTTCTTTGGCTTCCTCTTCTTCTTTCTTCTTTCCTTGCCTTTTCCTTCTGCTTGGCCACTCCTACTTTCTTCTTTCTACAGCTCCTTTTTCTTCTTCAGCCTTTGTCGCTTCTCTGACTTGAGTTCCTCCTTCTTCTGCCTTTGCCTTCAACCGCACCTTCTCCTTCTTCTTTCTTTAGCCTCTGCCTCTACGACTACCTGCCTCTTCAACTTTGGTCTTGTTTCCTTCAGCTGTGCCTCCAAGTCCTTCCTTCTTCTTCTACCTCAACTTCTCTGCGGCTACAGTGTCATCTTCCTTCTCCTTTGCTGCGCCTGCCTTCAAGTTCTTCCTCAGCTGCCTCCTCTTCCTTTCCCTGCACAGAACAGAGCAAAACCTACCCCTACCCTCCCCCGCGTCACTCTCTCTTTATTTCTCTCTTCGCTCTTTCAGAGCCAGCCGGGTAAATGGGTAGGGTATCACATGCTCAGGTCCAGGTGCATCGGCATGGGTGGTGCGCGAGGAGTGCAGGGTAATCCGATCAGCCAGGTCCACGTAGGAGTGGCCGCGGACGAGGCGAGTGGAGTTGGCGAGGGACCTCACCCCGTGTTACTTGAGGCGCTAAGAAAGAAACACAAAATCAATAAAAGGCACTGTTACGAACGCGTGCCCCAAACGTCTTTTAAGACGTCTGGGAGGAGGCCCAGACGTCGGACCAGACGTCTGGGATCACGTCCAGACGTCTGACCAAACGTCTGGGATCGTTTCCAAACGTCTGGAAATCAGTTATTTTTCGCACAAGAGATTCGTCTGCGCGCCTGTGCACGCAGACCTGCGTTTCTCTCTCTCTCTCTCTTTCCCTCTCTCCTACGACGTAGGCCGCCCTCTGCCGTGCTCTCTCTCTCCTCTTCGCGCAGTCTTAAAAAGACCACGCGCTCTCTCCCGTCTCCTCCACCCCCTTCCTCTTCTCCTTCTAGTACGCGAGAGCGAGCGCGAGGGTGCTACGACAGCGACGGCCGCAGTGAGCGCAGAGGAGGTGCTGCGTGCGAGAGAGGCGCTCAGCCGGGAGGGCGACCTCGCCGGGGCTGCCAGGGCCGGCCGGCGGGGAGCGCAGCGGGCGCGGAACGACGCGGGAGGCCTGCTGCGGCTCGAGCAGCAGGAGCACGAGGCGCGACGCGGTCGGGCGTCGCGAGCGGAGGGCGAGTCGCGGCCTGATTCTCGAAACTTTTCCAGAATCAGACGTCTGGGATGATAGCCTGACGGCGAGGGTGACGTCTGAAAGACCATCCAGACATTTGAAAGGTGAGTTCTTCCCGTCTTCTTCCTTCCTGTCGACTGACCGTACTGAGGGAGAGATGGGTGCGCGCAGGCTCGGTGATTCGCCATCCAAAGCGAATCAGATGTCTGGCTGTAGTACCAGACGGCGGGAGCGACATCCAGACGTCCGGGGTGACCATCGGACGTCTAGGAACTAGGCCAGACGCCCCCGCAGTCTTCTGGACGTCTGAGAGACCACGCAAAGTAAGGTAAACCCTGTTTCACTTTTTAAGACGTCTGGAATAAGTTCCAGAAGTCTGATTTTGCACTGTTTCGTCGTTTTCGACCCGTTTAGGGCCCGTTCGGGTTCCGTTTTCCGCGTTTCGAGTTGCGTTCTTTTCGGAATTACATCCTCTACCCGTCTACAGTAGCTGTACACTCTTTTGAGACACTCCTTGTGTTTGATCCTTGTGATAGGACCCCGTTCCGTTGCAGTCTCGGGGGTCGCGGAGGCACGCGGGATTTCCGACCACGCCCTCATTACTCCCGTTGTACCTGATAGAGTGGCTTTAAGTATAATCGGTTAAATTATGAAACCGTAAATACAACCTAGGACATTGCATGAATCCTAGGAATGAGAAATAGATTGAATGGTAGATTTCTAGGGTGTTGCATGAATCCTAGGGCTGGAAACTAGATTATATGATAGATCCTAGGATATGGCATGAATCCTAGGACGGGAAAACTGGTAGAATGTATGAATACTGCAGTCTTGGAAAATGTGGAAAGGAAATAATAGCTGCCTGTGAATTGAATTAACAGCTGCCGGTTATGAATAAATGAACATGATTAAGAATATGGGATGTATGGACGTGAAACTGGAATGGTGAAACTGGAATGTTCTGAGTTAAAGAGCTAGAACCCTACGGGGAATTAGGAGTAGAACTCCTGGAAAGTGAATGGAATAGAATTGGGGAAGTGAGCTGGCCCTTGAGTACGGAGTACCAAGGAGAGTGACTGTCCCCCCTGTTTAGTGCAGAGCGGAGCCAGCCGCCCCAGGGACCCGGGGTTAGGACTGGCCACTCTGTACCAACTTGCTGGCCCTCGTGTACGTAGTACCGAGGAGAGCTACTAGTGTAGGGAGGTACTAGCTACCCCACGGGCCCCGGGGTTATGCTAGCCTCCCACACTGACTTGTTAGGCCCACTGGGGCAAACCAGGGTAGTCAGACGAGGGTGCGCGGACTGTGGAGAGGCAAGGCCCCAGTTTGGTTACTGTGGAGGCGTTGGACCCCTGTTACTGAGAGGGCTCTGCCGTGGACTGGTTCCGTGCTGTGCTTTGGGCGCACCCGTTAACGGAAACGACTGACCGCGTGCCAGTACAGGTTAGCTACCTGTGCGTTTATCGTGCGTGCCGTAGTCACTGTTACGTCTGTCAGTGACCTTGGGGTGGTTGACTGAGGGTAGGATCACCACGGGGGACTCTCCTGGCCAAGAGAGCACCACGTGCTACTTCTACTTTTTGGAAAAGACTGCAATCAAGATCGTTCCCACGAGGAACATTCGAGATCGAGTAAAGGATCTGAGAAATAAATGAAATCAGGAGACAATTGAAAGATGTAAATAAAGAAAGTAACAGAATATAACAGCTACTGTACACTCTACTGTTTTCCCTAGTTTAGTTTGCCACTCTACTCAGTGTTTTGCTAACGTGTTACACTCGTTACCTTTCAGGACCAGGAGTTAAGCAACCAGGGTCAGCGGCTGCAGAGGATGCTAGGCTGAGTAGGGTCCAGTAGAGTTGCCACTGTTCTCTTGTACCTCTTTTTGTTCCGTTATAGTGAGTAGTTCTGTTTCTTCTGTACTTTTCTTTACCTGCAGTTCTTATTATGTTATGAATGTTGTTCTACTGTTGCGGTGGTATGTACTGTAGTGGTTTCTTTCCTTACTGCCGTATTTTCTTACTGTTAGTTATATTCATGCTGAATGTGGTTTATTTTACTGCTCTTTTGGTTACTTCCTCGTTGGACGACTAGGTCTTGGGATTAGTCGAGTCGGTCCGGTTCTCGTGTCTCGTCGGGACTCGGGAACCGGGTCGTTACAGGCACTCACCTGCGCTGGGCATTTCCGAGGTGGGCTTCTGCTGGCGCTTGCAGGAAGAAGGTTTGCGTAATTGGCGCAGCTGGGTGCCTCGCGATGCCTGCTACCTGGCTAGAGGCATTCATGCAGTCAACGCACGTCACCTGGAGTGCAGCACCTGGGTGGACGCAACCTAGAGAGTTGCTGCAAGCTCCTTCACACCTTCGCTAATGGCGGCTGAGACACGAACCTGAAATGTATGCACACGGCCTTGCAGCCCTGTCAAATGCCTTGGGGACCTTTGCTGTGTCACGGTGAAGGTGAGACGGTGGTTGGCTGGCTGCGGGACGGCCTAGGCATGCGTGCCTTGGTCGCTCTGTGGCCGTGAAGGTGCGTGTGTTTGGTGAGGGTGTAGGGCATGTGTGGTGGTTGGTGAAGGGGTGGAGGATGATTAGTGAGTGATGACGGGGGTTCTGAGGTAGGTGGCGAGGCGTATGGAGTGGTGGGGTGACAGTTGCGCCCCACCGGTGGTTTGCCAGAGATGAGGGAGATGGAGGTGGTCAGTGGCTATAGAGGGGTGTTTTATGAAATTGAATGAGGGAAAATGAAGAGTAGAGGGAGAGAAAGACTTCTAACCTACTTAAGGGACGAAAGGGGGGAAGGAGGCGGATGGCTCGTTCCTACCGTCGCCGGAGACGAAGGCCCTGAGATGGGGATGACGGCGACGAGGAAGGGGTCGAAGAGACTCGCGCGGGTACGGCGTGATGCGGAGGAGCACGACGTAGAGGACTCTGCCACTGGTATGGTGGCAGAGTGAGGAAACAAGGGAGAAGAGGTCGCCGGAGCTTGTGGGCGTCAGACCGGAGATGAGGACGGAGGAGATTTTGGGGTTTTCTCAAGCCAAGACAAGCTTGCCCGAAGCGGAAGGATCTGGCCTTGCTTATAAAGGCACGGGTAGAAGCTCCCTGGTGACTCTGCCATTGGTGATTTTCGGGTTTGCTCCCAGAGGCATGGCCGGAGGTGATACCCATACCTCTCGAGCGTTCGCACGAGAGGTATGGGGTAATTCAGGGCATGAGGAGCTGCTCAGGCGGTAAGGGGTTTCATAGAGGACCCCCCTTTCAAATCTGGGAACAGCTCCCTGGGGAAACGAGGAGAAAATCACTTCGAAACCTCGTCGGAGGTATGGGTCCCTACTGCAATGGCAAAGGGACCTGAATGTAGAAAGTGACGAGAAAGTTGAGGGGGTTTTTGCAAAGGGTTTCCAAAAGTTAGAGGCCAAAATGTAATTGGGTGGACTATTTTGCAAAGTGGGTGAAGATGATCTTCCCTTAGATCCAAATTTTGGTATAAACCTAATTTTGACCTAAGGAATATAATGGTGAAGTTGGATTTTAGGTTTAACTACGTTTGACTGGACATTTTGCATGAAAACCCAAATTAGGTCAAATATTGAGCTTAGACCCCAATCTAGGTCAAAGTAGGTTCCAAAGGCCACATTGAAGGTTCTAAACCTTAGGGGATACTTTTCCATGAATTTTATAGGATTTATTTGATTTTTATCCTACCTGAAACCTTGTGAAATTAAGTAGGTTTATTTTAGGGTTACAGAATATCATTTAATTCTTAAATTTCACAATAACCCTTTTCTGACTAAACCATCCCGCTTTTTCTCTTATTAAGTCCAATTGACCTATGTCTAGACCCTGAGAAATCCTGTTGATGTACTGCAATGGTAAAATTACAGTTTTACCCTTTGTTTCATGTATTCTTTTCATATTAGTAATCTCTTGAGTAAGACCTTTCTTTAGGTTATGCATGAGCTTTTCTTTACTTTATTAGGTCAAAATAAGCTAGTTAGGGCTCATGATGAGGTTCTCATCATACTCCCATGCCTAGATTTTGCTAGTCTCTTAGCAAAAATTTAAGGTTTTAACTTCTGTTCTAGACCATGAATTTCTTTTACTAGTTATGATAAGTGCTTTTTCTTCTGTGATTAGGTCAGAATGTCGACAATAGGCCTAGAGGTACTCTAGTACCGAGCAAGATCCAGACCTGACCAACTTTAGCCTCGATCCTCTGCAAAGGTTTTTAAGGCCCGTAGAAACTATCCTAAGGTTCATTGGACTCCGTGGTTAAAGCAGCCGTGCTTGAGACATATTTTAGCCTTGGCTCAATTTGCAGTGCATTTTTGTAAGAGAGAGACAGAGAATTTATTTGTTTGGAGAGTTTTCTTTCTCTTTTCTTTTTATTTCTAGCTTCGGATTGGCATCTCAACATGATTTGTATCAGATTCCTTGTCCTCATCACCAATTCTCAAAGGTTCCTGGCAATCAATGCTTCGTGATAGCATCAACAATGGTAACCCCTAGAACCCTGGTTTACAAGATTTCGAGATAATCCCGCCCATGGCGTTCCATGGCTGAATCCAGACCCTGGCAATCGACATTTCATGATAATGCCACCCATGGTATCTAAACCAGCAGAGTGCTTATATGCCCCCAGTAGGATATGTAGATATCCTAAGAGATAAGCACCGAGGAGATGATATGTTGTTACGCATCTTCGAGGGGAATTTCCCGCCTCTCCGCGTCGAGAACTCGTCCAAATCAACTTGTGTTGATCGGCCGCTCCCAATCTAGGCAACATTTTCAGAACATTAAAACGCTTTTGCGTGATTTTGATTGTTATGCACATTGAACCAGACTGTGTGTGGATTGGGGTGCTTAGGTTACCGAGTCCCGCAAATCGAAGTTTAGTTAACGAGGCCTAATACTCCCTAAGCCTTAGACCTAACACTTAAGCTTTGCATTTTTCTCAACCTCTTGAGGATTATCCAGATCTTAGCAGGTACTAAGAGTCTAGCTAAAAGGGCCTAAGGTTAGCATTCCTACTAATCTCTTTGTGTCTCTTTAGCACCTTTCTTTATTTTTCTTGATGTGATCTAGAACTTCGGTTAATCCCTTAATTTCTTACTAATGACTATCTCTTTCTTTTTCATTTTGTGCTCCTTTTTGACATTTTTGCTCTTTTTCCTCCTCATGATAATGTATAGCCCAAAAATTTTCCCTCCTCTTCTCAGTTTTTTTTTTTAGATATGTGATTCTTTTATTGAAACCTTTTCTTGATATGAGTTTTCATGCATTTTTGCACTTTTCATACCCCCCATGCCTAAGATTTGCAATGTCCCCATTGTAAATTAGGTGGGTTCGAATTCAGCTTAGTTCATTCATTAGGACAGGTGTTTGGTGAGCGAACAGGTCGAGGTGACTGTTACAGACTATTTCTAAACTCGGGTACAGATACTTGAGGTGGAGTCGGCTGTCCTAATGGATGAATCCTAAAGTGCAATATGAATTCAGCAAGGAAATGTCAGGAAAGGTTTCGGGTTTTTTAAAGAATGACAGGTTGCCTCCCGTTAAGCGCTGAGTTTTACGCCATCGGTTGGGCGCAATGAGCTCAGGGAGAATGGAGAATAAAGGATGTCTCAGCTAAATCTATATTGGTCATGTTAATGAACGGTTTGAGTCTCTGACCTTTCACGACAAAGTGTTCAGAATCGTGGTTGAGTGGACTAATCTCAACGGCTCCATTTCCAAAGATTTGCCGGACTAAGTATGGTCTGATCCACTTAGATCGTAGCTTTCCTGGGAACAGTTTGAGTCGGGCATCAAAGAGTAGGACCTTTTGACCAGGATGAAAGATCTTTCTAGGTATGTGCTTATCGTAAAAGGCTTTAACCCGCTCTTTGTAGATTCGCGAGTTCTCATACGCATTGTGGCATAATTCATCAATCTCACTCATCTGAAGCTTTGTGTGGGTTCTAGCCTTAGAAAGATCTAAGTTGCAGTTTGGCAAACGGTGGCAGCAACTAGCTTTTCTTAAGTCGTTGTAGTACAGATAGTTATTGCCATCATTTACTAATATTTGTTACTCCGAAAATACAGTTCTCCCGAGGTCGAACTCAGGGAGCAAGTCGTATTCTAGTGATATACAAGTTCTATTACAAAAATAAAGAGAGAGAGAGAGAGATGAAAGTTTGGCTTCTTCTTCTTCTCTTCTTTCTTCCTCTTTGTCTTCTCTCCTCTTTGGCTTTTGTTCTTCGTGTTCTTCCTCTATTTCTTGGTTGGACGATCTTGTCTTTTTCTTCTTTTTATTTTCTTTGTTTCTTCTTTTCTTGCTTCAGATCTTCCTCCCGTGCTCTTCTTCTTTTCTTCTTGCTTCTTTCTTCAGATCTTCCTCTCGTGCTCTTCTTCTTCTGCTTTCTGTTTCTTCACTTGGCTGCTCCTTCTCTCTTCTTTTCTTCTTCTTCTTTGTCATCTGATCTCTGCAGAGTCTTTACTTGGCTTCTCTGTGTTCCTCTCTTTCCTCTGCCTCGCCTTCCTTCTTCTTCGTTGCCTTCACCTGTCTTCAAAACGTCGTCTGATTTTCCAATCAGACGACTTAACCCGCGGATGCTACAGTGTCGCTTCAGTTCTTCTTCTTCCGCAGTCCTTCTTCTTCACCTGTGCCTGCACGCTTAAGAGTTCAGCATCAGAGGGCAAAAACCTATGCTACCCCCCTCCCCTGCGCGTCTCTTTCTCTCTTAGAATTCGCTCTTAGGACAGCTCTCCCAGAGCAACCGGGTAATCGGTTACAAGTTGCGCCCGGGTCCAGGCCCACCGACGTACGGTGGTGGGCGAGGAGTGCGAGTCAAGTCGGGTCGAGTCGGCCGGATCCGTGTGATGAGCTCGCGGACGAGCCGGGTGAAGCGATGTGAGAGGGACCTCACCCCGTGTGTTGAGGCGATAAGCCTACAGCACTTTTTCAACTTATATCGGCGCGCCTCTTCGAAGCCTTCCGAGGTGGGACTAAATGTCCCACCCCAATGTGGGCGCCTGCGCAGAGGAAGCAGCAGCAGCGAGAACTTCGCGTGAGGGCTTCAGGCGAGGCCTTTGCCCGAACTGCAGCCCGACACTTCGCGAAGCTACCCCGCGAAGCCTGGGAGTCTGACCTGGGCGTGGTGTTGCCTGGAGCAGCAGGTCGAAGGAGCTTCGCTGCTCAGCAATGGCGATGGCGGGCGCAACACCTGTTCACAGAAGCACGGCCTCTCGGCCTAATCAGATATGCGGAGAACCTTCGCCGTGGCACGGCGAAGGTGGTTGGAGGGTCTGCAATGGGCGTGGTGGAGCAAAAGGGTTGCCCTAGGTCAAACTGCAGGCGGAGAACTGGGTGTGTTCGGTGGATCTGCAGAGGGCGTTTGGTGGGAAGTGGAGGGGTGGAAGAGGATAAGGGTGAGGAGGCAGAGGTTATGCACAGGTCGGCGAGCCGTGTGGGGTGCTGGAGAGATGGGAGCGGTTCGCCGGAGTTTGGCCGGAGGTGGAGAAGGTGAGGGTGATCGGTGGGAAATCGGTGGCGACAGTAAGGGTTTTCAGTATGGAAAAGAACGAGGGGAGGAAGAAGAGAAGTTATACCTACTAAGCTGGACGAGGAGGGGTTGGCGCCGGCTACAGTCGTATCGACTGTCGCCGGAGAAGAAACTGCCCAGAGGAAGGGGCGGCAGCGAGGAAGGGACAGGAGAGGCGCCAGCTGGGTGCGGCGTGACGCGGAAAGATCGAGGGAAGGTAACCCTGCTGCTGGTAGTGCGGCAGGGCGACGAGGAGGAGGAGGAGAGGCCGTCGGAGCAAGGGGGCATCTGTCGGAGTGGGAAGGGAGGAATTGAGGGGGGTGTCTCCGTCAGATCCGAGCTGGGAAGAACGGCGGAGCGACGGGGGTATTTATAGGGGCAGAATCAGAGAGGAGGGCGGAGGGAGATGACGTGTCTCCCTCGCCGGAGGATGCCGGAGGAAGGAGACCCATACCGTCCGTGCGTTCGCACGGGCGGTATGGGCGGTCGCAGCACTCAGGGGGGTGTCCCTGTGGTGGCTGACGACGCAGGGTACCCCCCATTGACTTGCTAGGGCCCCTCCCTCACCCTGCGCGGTGCCATGCTCCGCGCAAGGTCGTCGGACCATGGCGCTGCGCAGGTTTTGCAGGAGGGACCTAAACGTAAAGAACGAAGGAGAGTTAGGGGCCAAAATGTGAGGGTTCAAAAGTTGAGGGCCAAAAAGTAAATATATGAGGACCAAAGTGTAAAGTTGGCAAAGAAGGTTTCTTCTTAGGCCCAAGTTTTTATACATGACTAATTAGGACCTAAGGATTCTGATGGTGAATTTTATTTCTAGATTAAACCTTTTTTGACCAGTCAATTTACGTAAAAACCCAAATTAAGTTGTTAATTGGGCATGGTTCTCAATGTAGGTCAAAATGGGTTCCTAAGGCCAAATTGAAAGTCCTAAAGCCTAGAGATTATTTTTCTATGAATTTTAGGGGATTTAGTTAATTTTTACCTTGCCTCGAACCATGTGAATTGAAGTGGATTTGTTTTTAGGGTTATAGGCTGTCATTTAATTCTTTGGAGTTGCTGTAGCCCTTATTGAGTCATCTCATCCCACTTTTCTTCTTATTAGGTTGTTTTGACCTATGTTTGGATCCTGAGTTACCCTATTTTCAGATCGGATTGGTGAAATTGCATTTTTACCCCTTAGTTTTTATTTTCTTTGCAAACTCAGAATCTCTCTGAGCCAAGCCTTTCTAAGGTTATGTAGGAGCTTTTATTCTCTGTATTAGGTCAAAATGAGCTAGTTATGGCTCATGATGAGGTTCTCATCATAGTTCCATACTGCCTAATAGGTTTTATGCTCCAATTTGACGGGGAGTGACACGTCTTCTCGTACACCAATCTGAAAGGATACATGCCTAATTGAGTCTTGTGAGCGATCTTATAGGCCCATAAAGCTTCCGGAAGCTGAGATGACCGATCCTTCCTGTCAGGTCGAACAGTAACCTGGAGGATTTTCTTGATCTCCCAGTTTGATAGCTCAGTTAGACCATTAGTTTGGGGGTGGTAAGGAGTAGAGATTCGGTGCGACACCCCATATTTGGTCATCAGTGACCTGAACTGAGTGTTTGTGAAATGGATCCCTCCATCAGAAATGATCGCTGGTGGAATTCCGAATCGTGAGAAGATGTTTTGGTGAATGAACTTGATAACAACTTTGTGATCATTGGTTCAAGTCGGAATGGCTTCGATCCGTTTGGATACATAGTCAACAACGAGTAAAATGTATTCGAAGCCGTCCGAGATAGGGAAGGGTCCCATAAAATCAATCCCCCAAATGTCGAAAATCTCGCATACCAGAATTGGCTGTAAAGGCATCATGTCACGATGGCTCATGTTGCCCAAGGTCTGGCAACAGTTACATGCCTTATAATAATTGTATGCAACCTTGAAAATTGTGGGCCAGTAAAAGCTACACTAGAGGACTTTTGATGCCTTTTTGTGTCCAGAAAAATGGCCACCGCATGCCTGATCATGGCAGAAAGAGTGTATGTCTTTGATTTCCACTTCTGTGACACATTGTCGGATAATTTGATCAGCACCAATGTGGAATAAATATAGGTCTTCCCAAAAGTGATACTTGGCATCGGAACGTAATTTGTCCTTCTTGACCTTCGGCCAATCAGAGGGATCTGATGTGATGCCAAGTAGTTTACTATGTCAACAAACTAAGGAAGCCTTGTATCAATAGTCAAGAGGTGCTCATCAGGAAAATGTTCCGTGACGGGTCCGGAAGGGTCAATGATCTCAGAAGGAAGGTGGGACAAGTGGTCAGCTACTACGTTCTGTCTTCCCACTTTGTCGTGAATCTCGAGGTCAAATGTTACGTTGAGCAAATGCTACGGCTAGCAGCTCTTTCTCAATAACAGTGTAGTTACGCTGAGCCTCGTCAAGTGTTTTGCTAGCGTAGTAGATGACCACGGGTTTCCCGTCATTTTTTTGCCCGAAAATCGCTCCTACAGCGAAGTCAGATGTATCGCACATGATCTCAAAGGGTTGAGACCAATCAGGGGACCGTAGGATCAGGGCTTGGATAACTCGGTCACGAAGGATCTCAAATGCTTGAGTGCATTCCTTGGAGATAATGAAAGGCACATCCTTGGAGAGAAGAGTGGTCAGGGGGCACTCGATTTTCGAGAAATCAGGGATAAATCGATGGTAAAAATCAATGTGTCCCAGGAAAGATCGGATGTCCTTGATCGAGCTAGGCATAGGGAGTTTAGAAATCAAGTTAACCTTGGCTCGATTGACTTGCATGCCTTTTTCTGAAATCAGATGTCCCAGGACGATCCCCTCAGGCACCATGAAGTGGCTCTTTTCTCAGGAAAGAACCAAGTTCACGTTAATGCATCACTTGAATATTTAAACCATGTGCTGGAGGCAATCGTCAAATGATGCTCCAAATACTGAAAAGTCATCCATGAAGACTTCCAGATAATCACCTACCATATCTGAGAATATGGCAAGCATTCACGGCTGGAAAGTCACGGGTGCATTATAGAGACCGAAAGGCATCCTTCCAAACGCGTGCGTCCTGAAGGGGCAGGTGAACGTGGTCTTTTCTTGGTCCTCTGATGGATTACCACTTGATTATAACCGGAGTACCCATCAAGAAGGCAGAAGAACCTATTTTCCGTTAATTTTTCAAGGATATGATCAATAAACGGTAATGGAAAATGATCCTTCTTTGTGGAGGAATTGAGTCTTCTGTAATATATGCAAAATCTCCACGAGTTGGCTATACGGGTCAGTATGACTTCTCCAATTTCAGTTGTGATGGTGGTGAGTCCTGCCTTCTTAGGCATAACCTAGATTGGACTCACCCATCGACTGTTAGAGATCGGGTAGATGATCCCTGCATCTAACCACTTAATGATCTCCTTTTTCACAACCTCCTGCAGATTAGGGTTCAAACGTCTCTGCATTTCACGCGAAGGTCGTGCACCCTCTTCGGAATAGATGTGGTGTGTGCAATAAGAGGGGCTAATACCAGTCAAATCATTGAGAGTCCATCCAACAGCTCTACGATGTTGCTGGAGAACAGTAATCAGACAGGATTCCTGGTCAGACGTGAGTTTGGAGTTTATAATCACAGGAAACATCTGATTGGAACCCAAAAAGATGTATTTTAGATGATCGGGAAGAGGCTTGAGTTCCAAGACAGGATTATCAGCAGCAGCAGGTCATTCGGGGCATGTGTCGGGAGCAAGGGTAGGAGTTATGGGTGTATCTAGATCAGGTTCAGACTCCTCTAATTGCTGGTTTTGATCTTCTTGTGGTTGATTGGGGATAATCAGGTTGTCCTCAATATGCGGCTCATCAACCACGGCTTTGATATCACATATTTGTTCTGGAACACCGCAATTAATCCCTTGTTGGGCCTTAAAGATGTCAATCTTAAGAGTTTGGTTCCCAAATTTCAATTCTATTTGGCCCTCCTCACAGCTTATGTTGGCCCTAGCAGTGGCTAGAAAAGGTCTCCTTAATATAATCAGTGTATCTCTCGGGTTCTCAGGTGCATCCATATCTAGAACTATGAAATCCACTGGGAAATAAAAATCACGTACCCTAACAATGACATCCTCGAGCATTCCTTTAGGTGACTTGATGGATCGATCAGCTAACTGCAATGTCACCTCAGTCGGTTTAAGCTCGAACTCTTCAAGGTGGTTAAGCAGGGATGTGGGTATTAGATTTATGGGGGCACCTAGGTCTAGCAATGCTCTATCTAATTGGGTTTCATCAATTTTACATGAAATCAGGGGACTGCCTAGGTCTTTTGCCTTGGGTGAGAGTTTACTCAAGATTACAGAGCTGGCTTGCTCTGACAGTACGATCGGACTCCCACTTTTGGTTAGCAGCTTACACTTGGGTGTACACACGTCTTTCAGGAATCATGCGTAAGCCAGTATGTGGTGGATTGCATCCATCAAGGGGATGTTTATCTGGACCTGTTCAAAGAACTTGATCAGATTTTCCTTAGGAGCGACAGGTTTGGTTATCCTTTTTCCCTTGGTCAAGGCCTCGGGAAATGGAACCTTGGTTGGTTCATTTAGAATAGGTCCTGGTTCTTGATCTGGGATAGGAACATCCTGGATAACTATCCTAGGGCTTGGATCACTACTAGGCTTGCAGTGGTTTTGATAAGGTGGGTCTTGGGTTGCTTTACCACTACGGGTTGTTACAGAGTTTAATCCTACCTAGTTCTGGTTTGGGGTTGGTAAAATGGGTGGCTGCTGTTGAAATCCCGCATAAGATGTCGAAGCTTCCATCCCGTCAAGTGATGGAACAAAAGGGGCCTGATAAATCATATGTGCATTGATGCAACCGCTTTGGCTGTTTTTGCGTCTTTATGTTTATTATAGTACATTTGTTATAGTATGAGACAAAACAGCTACGGTTATCATTATAAAAGATTTTTTTTTTCCTCGGAAGTTGTATTCCCGAGGTCGAACTCAGGGAGCTACTGGAATTCTAGAATTACAAGGGTTCTCTAATTAGATTACAAAATAAGGAGAGAGAGAGATCTTTTCTTCTTCTTCTTTCTCCTTCCTCTTCTTCTTTACTCTTTTCCTTCTTCTTCTCTTTTCTTCTTCTGTTCTTTCTTTCTTTCTTTTGCTTGCTCTTCTTTCTTCTTCTCTTCTGTAGAGTTCTTCTTCTTCTTCTTCCTTTTTCTTGCTCTTCTGTCTTCTTCTGACTGCTGCTCAACCGTCGTCTGATGTAGTGGTCAGACGACTTAACTGTGGTTCGCTACAGTGCTCCTTCTTTTCTTTCTTCTGTTTCTCTCCTTCTCTTCTCCTTCCTGTCTTCTTCTTCTTCTGCCTTGCCTTTTCCTCTGCTCGGCCTCTCTTCAGATCTTCTTCCTTCTCCTTCTTGCGGCTAAGTGCTGAGCCTTTTTTCCTTCGGCACTCCGTTCCTGCACACAAGGCAGCAAAACCTATCCCTTCCCTCTACCCGCACGTATCTCTCTCTCTCTACAAACCGCTCACAGGAAGCTCTCCTAGAGCCGGGTTAATGGGTTGGGTTACGTACCCAGGGACCAGGCGCACCGGCGTGTTATGGTGCGCGAAGTGTGCTCGGTAGTGTCGGGTCGGATCCCGCCAGGTCCGCGAGGTGAATCCGCGGACGAGGCGGGTGTGATGGGCGAGGGACCTCACCCCAGGTGTGGTCGGAGGCGATAAGCCTGTACCACAAAATCAATTTAAACAGTGAAGGCACTGCGAGGATTACTGATGTGGGACTAAACTGGCGCCTCTCCTCGCGCGTGCCCACAGTAGACCGCGGCCTTGCTTCCGCAGCTGCAGCTTCGATTCTCTTCGTTTGCTGGTTAGCTGCCTTCTCACCACTCTCTTGTCTTTGCAGCAACTGAAGACCTGGAGTCCTGAAGCCTGGAGCACGGAAGTAGCTACTTTAATGTGGCGTCAATGGCGGTCGGGTAGCAGAATCTGTCAGACACGAATACGGCCTCATGGCCTAATTAAACCACCGGGAAACCTTTGCCGTGGCACGACGGAGGTGTTGAGCTATGCGGCAGGCTGTGGGGCGGCCTAAGCATGCGTGCCTAGGTCGTCCTCTGGCCGGAAAGATGGGTGTGTTCGGTGGCGTGTTGAGTGAGTGTGGAGGGACTGTGGAGGGGTGAAGGGCGTTCAGTGTGATGAGGCGGAGCTTCTGGGACGGTCGGCGAGTTGTGTGGATCTACGGATCGATGGGGGCAACTCGCTGAAGGGTGGCCGGAGACGGGGAAGGTGATGGTGGTCAGGGACAGTCGAGGGTCGGTTTGAATGAAATAATGTGGGGAAAAGAAAGAGGGGAAGATGGGGAGTAATTATAACTTACTTGCAGGGACGAAGGGGGTCGGAGAGGCGGGCAGTCGTATCGACTGTCGCCGGAGAAGAAGCACCCAGAGGGAGAGAGCGGCGACGAGGAAGTGGGCAGGGAGGCGTGCGCTTGGTGCGGCGCGACGCAGGAATACGAGACGAAGCAGACTCTGCTGCTGGTATGGTTGCAGAGTGATGAGAAGGAGGAGGAGTGGCCGCCGGAGCTTGCAGGTTTCCTGTTGGAGAAGGAAGGGAGGAAATGTTGAGAGATTCTCCGCCAAGACAAGCTTGCCTCAAGCGGCTGGTCCTGGGGTTTCTTTTAAAGGCGCAAGCAGAGGGTCAGATGCACGGAGGGTGAGCAAGGCTCTCACCAGAGGTCGCCGCAGGTACAACACCCATACCTCTCGAGCGTTCACACGAGAGGTATGGTGCGAATCAAGGCATAGGGAGCTGCTCAAGCGGTAGGGGACTTCTCAGGGAACCCCCCTTTCACATCTGAGAGTAGCTCCCTGGGGAAGCGAGGAGAAATTCTCCTCGAAACTTCACCGGAGTATGGGTCTTCTGCTACATTGGCAGAGGGACCTGAATGCAGAAAGTGACAACAAAATTTGGGCGGGTTTTCGCAAGGGTTTTCAAAAGTTAGGGGCCAGAATGTAATTGGGTGGATTATTTTGCAAAGTAGGTCAAGATGACCTTCCCTTGGGTCCAAATTTTGGTACAGACCTAATTTTGACCTAAGGAATCCAATGGTGAAGTTGGATTTTAGGTTTGACCATTTTTTATTGGACATTTTGTGTAAAAACCTAATTTTGGTCAAATGATGAGCGAGGAACCTAATCTAGGTCAAACTAGGTTCCAGAGGCCAATTTGAATGTTCTAAACCCTAAGGGATATTTTTCAATAATTTATTGAGGGTTTACTTGATTTTTATCCGGATCAGAACCTTGTTGAATTAGGCGGGTGAGTTTTAGGGTTACCAAATGTCATTTAATTCCTAGATTGCACATGAACCCATTTATGATTGATTCAACCCACTTTTTATCTTATTTAGACCATTTGACCTATGCTCTGTCTCTGAGAAATTCCGTTTATGTACTGCAATGGTAAAATTACAGTTTTAACCTTTATTTCATGTTTTCTTCTCAGAACACTTATTCCTCCAATTAAGCCCTCTTCTAAGTCATGTAGGAGCTTTTATTCTCTTTATTAGGTCAAAATGAGCTAGTTATGGCTCATGATGAGGCTACCATCATCATGGCCTGGATTCATAACGCACCTCTAGGTCGACACGTTATTTGGGTTCGGCAGAGGTTCCGAAGGAAGTGTGCCCGATTGGCGAGAATTCGCCATCTGGGCGAGTTGGTTGCGAACCTCTGTGATCTCATTCTTGTGTTATTTTTGTATTGCTGCATTCGTTTTCTGAATGTCAGCCAGTGTTTAGAGGATAAGAGTCATTTGGTCATGGTTTGGCCTAGATTGATAGGTGGGGTTGGGCTGAGGCGGCTGATATAGATAAGGGGCATGTGGATAGGGTTGATAAGGTAGTCTTTGAGTCTAAGAATTTCTCGCCCACTGGAAATTTGGATGATTTCACCATCCAGGGTTGTAGGTCTTGGAAAATGGGTCATTCTGGATGGCGTTGAGGTCCTCACAGTTCTGAGAAGCCTTAGAAAAGTTAGAGTATGGGGTTTCAGAGTTCCCTCGACTAGCATAGAGTGGATCGGAGGTCCCTCCGGTCTGGGAGTCAAACGGGGGTGGATACGAGTCCATCCCCTAAAAAGATCGGTGATAGATGTTTTGCATAGTTTCCCTCACAGGAGGTGGTTGTGCAAAAGAGTTCCACTCAGTGGTGGCTCGTGCAAATGCCGAGTCAACTCGTCCACCTTTTTCTCTATGATAGAGACCTTGCCCAACCGACTGGCCATTAGCTCTAAGTCGACGAATGCGAACAGGCCCTGCATCTCATGTGCTCCCCTAAGATTTGTCGATGCGCGGGCATTCGTCTGGTCGAATAAGCCCATGGAGTCATTATTGATGGAGTTCTCGCACATATTCTCGAGAATCTCCCACACCGTGTCCTCATGCTGACCCATGATGTTTCCTCCGCAGGTTGCATTGACGAATAATCGAATGTCCTCACGGAGTCCCCGGTAAAAAGACTTGACTCATTCCCATTTAGGAACTTCGTGATGGGGGAACATTTGCATGAGATCCAAGAATTGGTCCTGTAACGACCCGTTTCCCGAGCCCCTACGAGACTCGAGAACCGGACCGACTCAACTAATCCCAAGACCCAGTCGTCCAACGAGGAAGTAACCAAAAGAGCAGTAAAATAAACCACATTCAGCATGAATATAACTAACAGTAAGAAAGTACAACAGTAAGGAAAGAAACTACTACAGTAGATACCACCACAACAGTAGATCAACATTTATCATATAACATGAAATGCAGGTAAAGAAAGTACAGCGGAAACAAGAACTACTCACTATAACAGAAACAAAAGAGGTACAAAAGACTGAGGTAAACTCTACTGGACCCTACTCGGCCCAGCGTCCTCTGCAGCCGCTGACCCTGGCTGCTCAACACCTGGTCCTGAAAAAGGTAACGACTGTAACACGTCAGCAAAACGCTGAGTAGAGTGGCATCTAAAACTAAAGACAACAGTAGAGTATACAGTAGCTGTTATGTTCTATTACTTTCTTTATTTACATCTTTCAATTGTCTCACTATTTCATTTATTTCTCAGATCTTTTACTTGATCTCGAATGTTCCTCGTGGGAACGATCTTGATTGCAGTCTTTTCCAAAAAGTAGAAGTAGCACGTGGTGCTCTCCTGGCCGGGAGAGTCCCCCGTGGTGATCCTACCCTCAGTCAACCACCCCAAGGTCACGGACAGACGTAACGGTGACTACGGCACGCGCGATAAACGTGCAGGTAGCTAACCCGTACTGGCACGCGGTCAGTCGTTTCCGTTAACGGGTGCACCCAAAGCACAGCACGGAACCAGTACAGGGCAGAGCCCTCTCAGTAACAGGGGTCCAACCCCTCCACAGTAACCAAACTGGGGCCTTGCCCCTCCACAGTCCGCGCACCCTTACCTGACTACCCTGGTTTGCCCTAGTGGGCCTAACAAGTCAGTGAAGGAGGCTAGCAGAACCCCGGGGCCCGTGGGGCAGCTAGTACTCTCCTAACACTAGTAGCTCTCCTCGGTACTACGTACACGAGGGCCAGCAAGTCGGTACAAAGCAGCCAATCCTAACCTCGGGTCCCTGGGGTGGATGGCCCCACTCTGCACTAAACAGGTACAGGTACTTCCCTTGGTACTGCGTACCCAAGAGACAGTACAAACTACAACTCAGTTCCATTCCTTTCCCTTTCCAGGAGTTCCACTCCTAATTCCCCGTAGGGTTCCATCCTTTTAACTCAAACATCCAGGTGTCACTTTCCAGTTTCACGTTCTTACGACCCATGATCTCATTCATGTTTCTTTATTCGTAACAGGCAGCTGTTAATTCAATTTACAGGCAGCTTTATATTCCTTTCCATTTTTTTTTTCCAAGGCTGCAGTATTATACATTCCACTAGTTTTTCCATCCTAGGATTCATGCCACATCCTAGGATCTAGCATACAACTAGTTTTCTAGCCCTAGGATTCATGCAACACCTAGGAGCTATTATTCCATACATTTCTCATTCCTAGGATTCATGCAATGTCCTAGATTCTAGCTATGGTTCCATACTTTAACAGATTTTAATAATAACTTAAGCCACTCTACCAGGTACAACGGGAGTAATGGGGGCGTGATCGGGAATCCCGCGTGCCTGCGCAACTCCCAAGACTGCAACTGAACGAGGTCCTATCACAAGGATCAAACACAAGGAGTGTCTCAAAACAGTGTATAGCTACTGTAGACGGTAGAGGAATTAATTCTGAAAGGAACGCAACTTGAATCACGGAAAACGGGACCCGAATGGGCCCTAAACGGGTCGAAAACGACGACACTGTACAAAATCAGACGTCTGGAACTTCTTCCAGACGTCTTAAAAAGTGGATCAGAGAATTACCTTGTTCCGTGAGGTTTCTCAGACGTCCAGAAGTCTACGGGGACGTCTGGCCTAGCTCCCAGACGTCCGATGGTCACCCCGGACGTCTGGAGGTCGCTCCCGCCGTCTGGTACAACAGCCAGACGTCTGATTCGCAAAGGATGGCGAATCACCGAGCCTGCGCACACCCAACTCCCTCCCTCAGTACGGTCAGTCGACAGGAAGGAAGAAGAAGACGGAAAACTCACCTTTCAGACGTCTTTATGGTCCTCCAGACGTCTCCCTCGCCATCTGTCTATCTACCCAGACGTCTGATTCTGGAAATTTTTCCAGAATCAGGGCGCCACTCGGCCTCCGCTCGCGACGCCGCCCACGTCGCACCTCGCGCGCCTGCTGCTCAGACCGCAGCAGTCCCTCCCGCGTCGTTCCGCGCCCCCCTGCACCCTCCGCTGGCCGGCCCTAGCAGCCCCGGCGAGCTCGCCCTCACGGCAGAGCTCCGCTCTCGCACGCAGCACCTCCTCCGCGCTCACTGCGGCCGCCGCTGCCGCCCTCGCGCTCACTCTCGCGCACTGGCTGAAGGAGAAGGGGAAGGAGACGGTGGTGACGGAGTGAGGGGAGGCGTGGCCTTTTAAGGCCGCGCAAGGAGGAGAGAGGGTGCGGCAGGCGTCTGCAGCCGTAGAACAAAAAAGAGGGAATAATGAATATGCGGTCTGTGCGCTCAGGCACGCAGACGACTCGCGCGTGTGGAAGATAACGATTTTTCAGACGTCTTGAAACCATCCCAGACATCTGGCAAGACGTCTGGATGTGATCCCAGACGTCTGGTCTGACGTCTGGGCCACCTCCCAGACGTCTTAAAAGACGTCCGGGGCACGCGTTCGTAATAATATAACAAACTCAAAGGAAGTTTCGTCCCTGAAACTTGCGCCAACTAGGGTGCGGGAAAAGACGTCCAAATAACCATAACAAACTCAAAGAGGACCGAAGCCGGTCCGGAAGACGTACCCGCGAAAAGCTCCGGGTACCACCCCGCATTGCCGCCTCAGGCTCCCAGGTAGCCTCCTCGTACCGCTGGCTCCTCCACAAAACCTTTACTAGGGGTACTTGCTTTCGTCTCAAACTGCGGACGGCTCGGTCTAGAATCTGCACTGGCTGCTCGGGGTAGGTCAGGTCGTCGCCCACCTCGACGCTCTCGTGACTCAGTACGTGGCTGGGATCGGCTACGTACTTCCTGAGGTTGGACACGTGGAACACGTCGTGCACACCAGAAAACTGCGGGGGGAGGGCAAGTCGGTAAGCAACGGGTCCAACCCGCTCCAGGACCTCAAAGGGCCCCACGAACCTCGGCGCGAGCTTCCCTCTCACCCCAAACCGCTGCAGGCCCTTCATGGGCGAAACACGAAGAAAGCGTGGTCCCCAACCTCAAACTGTACCTCTCTGCGTCTCCGATCCGCGTAGCTCTTCTGTCTACTCCTGACAGTGCGGAGTCGTCTGTGGATCTGCTCAACTACCTCCTGACTCTGCCGGATCAACCTGGGGCCAACCTCCCACTTGGTCCCCACCTCAACCCAACTCAAGGGTGCCGTACACCTCCGTCCGTACAAAAACTCGTAGGGAGCCATGCCGATGCTCGAGTGATAACTGTTGTT
Source organism: Thalassia testudinum (assembly GCA_037157565.1). Classification (NCBI taxonomy): domain Eukaryota; kingdom Viridiplantae; phylum Streptophyta; class Magnoliopsida; order Alismatales; family Hydrocharitaceae; genus Thalassia; species Thalassia testudinum. Next base: position 24,219,968 of record JAZHRO010000013.1, read on the forward strand.
GTATGCAAACTCCGCTAGGGGCAGGTGCTCCTCCCAGGAGCCCCTCCAGTCCAGTACACAGGCACGCAAAAGGTCCTCGAGTGTCTGTATCGTGCGCTCAGACTGTCCATCCGTCTGGGGGTGGTAAGCTGTGCTAAACCTCAACCTCGTCCCCAAGGCTTGCTGAAACTCAGCCCAAAACTGGGACGTAAAGCGGGTATCCCGGTCGGATACGATCTCCCGCGAAACTCCGTGTAGTCGTACCACATCACGGATATACCTCTCTGCCAACTGTGCTGGTCCCAAAGTGACTCGGATCGGCAAGAACCGCGCCGCCTTCGTCAATCTATCCACTATTACCCAGACTGTGTCGTGTCCCCGCTGGGTAACAGGCAAGCCCACCACCAAGTCCATGGTGATGCTCTCCCACTTCCACTCTGGCACTGGAAGCGGCTGAAGCGGCCCTGCAGGCCTCTGATGCTCGGCTTTCACCTGCTGGCACACTAAGCACTACTGCACGAATTCACCCACATCCCGCTTCATCCCCCTCCACCAAAACTCGCGTCTCAAGTCGTGGTACATCTTCGTGTTTCCGGGATGTATGGTGAATCTGGAACCGTGTGCCTCAGTCAGGAGCTCTCTCAACAGCTCCTCGTCCCTGGGAACGCACAACCGTCCCCTCAAGCGTAGCACCTGGTCTGTGAAAGAGAAGTCCCCAGGGTCTCCTGACAGTACTCTGTCGCGCAAAGACTGCAAGTACGGATCGGCCATCTGCCTTGTGATGATGCGGTCTATCAGCTCTGGCCTGGTCTGCCGCGTCACCGTCACTGCCCCACAGTACCCTTGTAACTCTAGAGGTCGCCAACTGCCCACCTCCTCCAAAAGGCTCCAACTCTGTAACTGTAGACTGGCCAAGCATGCGGGCGCCTTACGGCTCAAGGCGTCAGCCACCACATTGGCCTTTCCCGGGTGGCAGGAGATGCTGCAGTCGTAATCCTTCAGGAGCTCCAACCAACGTCTCTGTCTCATGTTGAGCTCCTTCTGGTCAAAAAGATATTTGAGGCTCTTGTGATCTGTAAAAATCTCGAAGATCTCACCGTACAAGTAGTGCCTCCAGGTCTTCAGCGCGAAGACAACAGCTGCCAACTCTAGGTCGTGGGTAGGGTAGGTATGCTCATGGGGCTTCAGTTGCCGCGAAGCGTAAGCGACAACGTGACCCCTCTGCATGAGCACACCTCCTAACCCCTGCAAGGAAGCGTCTGTGTACACAACGAACCCGCCACTACTGTCAGGGATGGTGAGCACGGGAGCCGAGGTCAACCTCTCCTTCAGCTCCAGAAAACACGCCTCACAGGCGTCTGTCCAAGCGAAAGGCACGTCCTTCCGGGTCAACTGTGTCATAGGACGCGCAATCTGCGAAAATCCTCTGATGAACCGTCTGTAGTAACCTGCCAGTCCCAGGAAACTGTGAATCTCAGTGACTGAACGCGGTCTCTCCCACCTGAGCACTGCCTCGACCTTGGCTGGGTCCACCGCCAAGCCATCTCCAGAGATCACATGACCTAAGAAGGTCACCTCCCTCAACCAGAACTCGCACTTGCTGTATTTGGTGTACAGCCTGCGCCGTCTCAGAGTGTCCAGAACCATCCGCAAGTGCTGTCCGTGCTGCGTCTGATCTCTAGAATAGATGAGTACATCATCTGTGAAAACCACCACGAACTGGTCCAAGTACGGTCTAAACACCCGGTTCATCAGGTCCATGAAAGCAGCGGGGGCATTGGTCAGCCCAAACGGCATGACCAAAAACTCGTAGTGTCCATACCGGGTGCGGAAAGCTGTCTTGGAGATGTCGGCCTCCTTGATCCTCAACTGGTGGTATCCAGACCTCAAGTCGATCTTGGAAAACACCGTGGCACCCCGCAACTGGTCAAACAAGTCGTCGATCCTCGGCAGTGGATATCTGTTCTTGATGGTGACCCTATTCAGCTGTCGGTAGTCCACACAAAGGCGTAAAGTCCCATCCTTCTTCTTCACAAACAGTACCGGGGCTCCCCAGGGAGACGCACTGGGCCTCACGAAACCTTTCTCCAAAAGGTCCTACAACTGGGACTTGAGCTCTCACAGCTCAAGCGGTGCCATCCTGTATGGCGCGGTGGAGATGGGGTTGGTCCCTGGTACTAGTGAGATCTCAAACTCGATCTCACGCTCGGGCGGTAGTCCTGGTAACTCGTCTGGAAACACGTCAGGGTACTCTCTGACCATCGGGATGCTCTGGAAGTCTGCCACAGGGCTGGGCTCTGCCACCACACAAGCTAGGAAGCCCTCACACCCCTGGCTCAAAAGTCTCGCCGCCCGAAGTGCTGAGATGCACCTGAAACCTCCGTCCACTGGCTGTCCGTGAAACTCGAAAGAAGGCAACTCCAGAATGGAGAAGACGATCTTCCTCTCAAAACAGTCCACCAAGGCGTGGTAAGTGGACAGCCAATCCATCCCCAAAATCACTCCAAAGTCCTCCATCTGTATCATAATCAGGTCAGCTGGCAGGCTATGTCCCCCGACGCTGACCTCGCAATCCGTGTACACCTCTTCAGCTACAAACAGCTAACCACTCGGACCTCTGATTACGAACGGATTCTCTAACAGTGTATAATCCTGGTCCAAACTAACTGCGAAACTGGCTGCGACAAACGAGTGCGTAGCGCCGGAATCGAAAAGCGTGTAAACGAGTCTGCCGGAAACTGAAACCATACCTGCTACCACTGATCCCGAAGCTCTGGCGTCCCCGTGTGTCAGGGCGTTGATACGCCCCTCAGCTCTAGGTGCGGACGAAGCAGCCACACTCTACGTCGGACGGGTAGGTGCTGGCCGGTACCCTCCTCGCGACTGCTGTCCTCCTCCTCGCGCCTGGAAATCGCGACCTCCCACGCGCCCTCCAGTGCTATGCGCGGGGAGTATCTGCTGACCTCCTGCCCTAGATGGGCAGTCCCTCCTGACGTGGCCCGGCTGGCCAAACTGGCAGCAGAGGGGAACCCGACTCCCGCCCTCAGTGAGTCCCTGCTGTCGACTAGGCGGGGGTCCGGTGCTGGCAACTGGCCCCTGTCGAGGGCCCCCAAAGGCCACTGATGGCCCTACACAACGTGACGGTTCTCCTGCGGACGCCACGTGTCTCCGCTCTCGCCGGCCCTGTGAGAAGTCTGGCTGAATGGGCCTCTTCCGCCCGCCGTCGGTCTCTCGCGCGGACGGGTTGGTCTCCTCGTAAGTCATAGCTGCCTCTACCACCCTCTGATACCATCTTGTAACGACCCGTTTCCCGAGCCCCTACGAGACTCAAGAACCGAACCGACTCAACTAATCCCAAGAACCAGTCGTCCAACGAGGAAGTAACCAAAAGAGCAGTAAAATAAACCACATTCAGCATGAATATAACTAACAGTAAGAAAGTACAGCAGTAAGGAAAGAAACTACTACAGTAGATACCACCACAACAGTAGATCAACATTTATCATATAACATGAAATGCAGGTAAATAAAGTACAGCGGAAACAAGAACTACACACTATAATAGAAATAAAAGAGGTACAAAAGACTGTGGTAAACTCTATTAGACCCTACTCGGCCCAGCGTCCTCTGCAGCCGCTGACCCTGGCTGCTCAACACCTGGTCCTGAAAAAGGTAACGACTGTAACACGTCAGCAAAACGCTGAGTAGAGTGGCATCTAAAACTAAAGACAACAGTAGAGTATACAGTAGCTGTTATGTTCTATTACTTTCTTTATTTACATCTTTCAATTGTCTCACTATTTCATTTATTTCTCAGATCTTTTACTTGATCTCGAATGTTCCTCGTGGGAACGATCTTGATTGCAGTCTTTTCCAAAAAGTAGAAGTAGCACGTGGTGCTCTCCTGGCCGGGAGAGTCCCCCGTGATGATCCTACCCTCAGTCAACCACCCCAAGGTCACTGACAGACGTAACGGTGACTACGGCACGTGCGATAAACGCACAGGTAGCTAACCCGTACTGGCACGCGGTCAGTCGTTTCCGTTAACGGGTGCGCCCAAAGCACAGCACGGAACCAGTACAGGGCAGAGCCCTCTCAGTAACAGGGGTCCAACCCCTCCACAGTAACCGAACCGGGGCCTTGCCCCTCCACAATCCGCGCACCCTCGCCTGACTACCCTGGTTTGCCCTAGTGGGCCTAACAAGTCGGTGAAGGAGGCTAGCAGAACCCCGGGACCCGTGGGGTAGCTAGTACTCTCCTAACACTAGTAGCTCTCCTCGGTACTACGTACACGAGGGCCAGCAAGTCGGCACAGAGCGGCCAATCCTAACCCCGGGTCCCTGGGGTGGCTGGCCCCACTCTGCACTAAACAGGTACAGGTACTTCCCTTGGTACTGCGTACCCAAGAGACAGTACAAACTACAACTCAGTTCCATTCCTTTCCCTTTTCAGGTGTTCCACTCCTAATTCCCCGTAGGGTTCCATCCTTTTAACTCAAACATCCAGGTGTCACTTTCCAGTTTCACGTTCTTACGACCCATGATCTCATTCATGTTTCTTTATTCGTAACAGGCAGCTGTTAATTCAATTTACAGGCAGCCTTATATTCCTTTCCATTTTTTTTTCCAAGGCTGCAGTATTATACATTCCACTAGTTTTTCCATCCTAGGATTCATGCCACATCCTAGGATCTAGCATACAACTAGTTTTCCAGCCCTAGGATTCATGCAACACCTAGGAGCTATTATTCCATACATTTCTCATTCCTAGGATTCATGCAATGTCCTAGATTCTAGCTATGGTTCCATACTTTAACAGATTTTAATAATAACTTAAGCCACTCTACCAGGTACAACGGGAGTAATGGGGGCGTGATCGGGAATCCCGCGTGCCTGCGCGACTCCCAAGACTGCAACTGAACGAGGTCCTATCACAAGGATCAAACACAAGGAGTGTCTCAAAACAGTGTATAGCTACTGTAGACGGTAGAGGAATTAATTCTGAAAGGAACGCAACTTGAATCACGGAAAACGGGACCCGAACGGGCCCTAAACGGGTCGAAAACGACGACACTGTGCAAAATCAGACGTCTGGAACTTCTTCCAGACGTCTTAAAAAGTGGATCAGAGAATACCTTGTTCCGCGAGGTTTCTCAGACGTCCAGAAGTCTGCGGGGACGTCTGGCCTAGCTCCCATACGTCCGATGGTCACCCCGGACGTCTGGAGGTCGCTCCCGCCGTCTCGTACAATAGCCAGACCTCTGATTCGCAAAGGATGGCGAATCACCGAGCCTGCACACACCCAACTCCCTCCCTCAGTACGGTCAGTCGACAGGAAGGAAGAAGAAGAAGACGGAAAACTCACCTTTCAGACGTCTTTATGGTCCTCCAGACGTCTCCCTCGCCGTCTGTCTATCTACCCAGACGTCTGATTCTGGAAATTTTTCCAGAATAAGGGCGCCACTCGGCCTCTGCTCGCGACGCCGCCTGCGTCGCACCTCGAGCGCCTGCCGCTCAGACCGCAGCAGTCCCTCCCGCACCGTTCTGCGCCCCCTGCGCCGTCCGCCCGCCGGCCCTAGCAGCCCCGGCGAGCTCGCCCGCACGGCAGAGCTCCGCTCTCGCATGCAGCACCTCCTCCGCACTCACTGTGGCCGCCGCTGCAGCCCTCGCGCTCACTCTCGCGCTCACTCTAGCGCACTGGAGACGGTGGTGACGGAGTGAGGGGAGGCGTGGCATTTTAAGGCCGCGCGAGGAGGAGAGAGGGCGCGGCAGGTGTCTGCAGCCGTAGAAGAAAAAAGAGGGAATAACGAATATGCGGTCTGCGCGCAGACGACTCGCGCGTGTGGAAGATAACGATTTTTCAGACGTCTGGAAACCATCCCAGACGTCTGGCAAGACGTTTGGATGTGATCCCAGACGTCTGGTCCGACGTCTGGGCCACCTCCCAGACGTCTTAAAAGACATCCGAGGCACGCGTTCGTAACAGGTCCCATGCCTCATGAAGAGGTTGTCACCTTTGTTGGGTGAAATGAGTGATCTGGTAGTGCAAGGCATTTGTCCGACCAACGAGAAAGAACTTCAAAAACTCAAACTGAAGTTCTTCCCATGTGTTGATCGGACGAGTCTGAGTTTGATACCAATGAGCAGCCTTGTCCATGAGGGAGAAAGAAAACATTTTCATGAGTAGAATATCCCAGTTTTGTGCATCTGACCCGAAGGTCTGGGCCAGATGCTTAAGCTGTTTAATATGCTGGAATGGATCCTCGGAGTTAAGCCCATAGAATTTTGGTATGGAATGAATCATATTGGGCTTGAGTTCGGAATCAGGACCTCCAGCCGGGATTCGAACTCGAGGCACGATTGCCACCGCAGCGGGATTATAGTGATCTTGCATCATGGGACGCTGTGGTGGGTTCATGAAGTTTTGGAAGAGATCATTTAGGCGCTGAAGCTGGTGCTCAAGATTGTTTTCTTCTTCAATAGGTTGTGACATGATGGAAGAAGAAGGAGAACTTGGTTCTAAATCAAAGGAAAGATCTATGTGGTGGGGTTTCTGCACAAACAAGGGTACCGAGTCTTGGCCTCGGGGAGAGTGGATTTCTAAAGGAGGTTTTAAGGACCTCCTACCAAACATGCACTGAAGGATTTGATGAGATTAGAATGTGTTAGGCCCAATCGAGACACCCAAAATATGCTGGGCGACTATAGAGGTTCGAAGCGGATGATACCCCTTAGTCTGAAAGGTCGTCCACCTGAGAAATATCTGGGCAGCCAGAGAGGGAAAGACCCGCAAAGACCCCTACACGGTAGAGCGTCCCCACGGGTTACAGGGTTCCCCCTACCTGACCTCTCTTGTCACTGAGATTCCAAGTAGACCAGAATGAGGACCTTGACAGCTTAAGTCTACCTCTTTTAGTTAAGATCAAGGTACTTAGGATTCCACTTGAACTTTAGGTTTTTTTTAGTGCAAAGTGACCTAATTTTAAGGTTGGTTGACCCAAAGGATCAACCTCACCTCCTTGTTCCTTTGAGAGCTTCTTAGGTCCTTGCTTTTAGGGTTCAAATGGATTAAGAGCCTGATTTGCTTAGGGTTTCTCTTGGATAGATCTCTTCAAACAAGGCTTAGGCACACCTCTTTTTGGAATTTTTGATTCTTTTCTTAGAAAAAGATGTGTCTCCAAAATCATAGCTTGTAATCCTTAAGTTGGCTCTATTTGGTCCAAGTTAGTTGCCTCAGAAATTGGTATCTATGGCTCAATCAAGAAGGTTTTAGCCCTAGTAACCTTAAGTGGATGTGCAATTAAAATGTGTTGAAAGTAAAAATCAGGCAACTTTTGCAAATTACTAAATATAGAAACAGGTAGCCCTAGATTGAGTTTTCACTTTGATTTTCTTTTTCAGATTTTGAGGGGATTAAGAGAGGGCTAATAAAAGTTTACCTGTTCCCTGGTGTGGTTGTTGTGCGGCTACTTTTCTTTCCTTGACTTTCCCTGAAACAATCACAATAAGAGAGAGAAATTAAGTTAGTATTGAATCAGAAATTATGATCAAAGCTTCTAAAATGCCCATTGCACCCCGGCAACGGCTCCAAAAAATTATTTGCGCAATGAGATCGTGTTTTAAAAAGACATTCGTTGCAGTATAGTTTGAAATCATTATATAAACAATTTACAATCTTTTTTACTCGAAATTCAAAATATCCGAGGTCGAACTCAGAGAGCAAATTGGTATTTTAGAAACTAAATTCATAACTTTGAAATTACTAAAAAGATGACGTTCAAAAATATCAATGCAATTCAATGTTTAAGAAATCTAAAGAAAAAATATGCAAAAAGAGAAGAGATTGGATGTTCTCTTCTTTCTTCTTTCCCTTTCTCTCTCCGATGTCTTCTTTTCTTGTGAATCAGATGTCTGAGTTGGTGAATCAGACATCTTAACTTGCAGATTGCTACAGTGTTTGAGATGTGATTTTTGTCTTCTCCTTCTTTCTTCTTTCTCTACTGTAGCTGTGCTTCTTCTGCCTTCTTTGGCTTCTTCTTCTTCTTTCTTCTTTCCTTGCCTTTTCCTTCTTCTTGGCCACTTCTGATTTCTTCTTTCTACAGCTCCTTCTTCTTTTTCTTCTTCAGCCTCTGTCGCTTCTCTGACTTGAGTTCCTCCTTCTTCTGCCTTTGCCTTCAACCGCACCTCCTTCTTTCTTCAGCCTCTGCCTCTGCGGCTACGTGCCTCTTCAACTTTGGTCTTGTTTTCTTCAACTGCCCCTCCAAGTCCTTCCTCCTTCTTCTGCCTTAGCTTCTCTGTAGCTACCTCGCCGTCTTCCTTCTTCTCCTTTGTTGCGCCTACCTTCAAGTTCTTCCTCAGCTGCCTCCTCCTCCTTTCCTTGCACAGAACAGAGCAAAACCTACCCCTACCCTCCCCCTCATCACTCTCTCTCTATTTCTCTCTTCGCTCTTTCAGAGCCAGCCAGGTAAACGGGTCGAGTATCACGTGCCCGGGTCCAGGTGCACCGACGTGGGTGGTGCGCGAGGAGTGCAGGGTAATCTGGTTAGCCATTTCCGCGTAGAAGTGGCCACGGACGAGGAGGGTGGAGTGGGTGAGGGCCCTCACCCCATGTTACTTAAGGCGCTAAGAAAGAAACACAAAATCAATAAAAGGCACTCACCTGCGCTGGGCGTTTCCGAGGTGGGACTAAAGTCCCACCCTGCTTCTGCTGGCGCTTGCAGGAAGAAGGTCTACACAATTGGTGTAGCTGGGTGCCTCGCGACGCCTGCAACTTGGCTGGAGGCGTTCGTGCACTCAACGCGCATCACCTGGAGCGCAGCACCTGGGTGGATGCAACCTGGAGCGCTGCTGCAAGCTCATTAACAACTTCGCTAATGGCGGTTGAGGCGCAAACCTGAAATGTACGCACATGGCCTTGTGGCCCTGATAAATGCCTTGGGGACCTTCGCCGTGTCACGGCGAAGGTGAGACGGTGGTCGGCTGGCCGCAGGACGGCCTAGGCGTGCGTGCCTAGGTCGCTCTGTGGCCATGAAGGTTCGTGTGTTCGGTGAGGGTGTAGGGCATCTGTGGCGGTTGGTGAAGGGGCGGAGGATGATTAGTGTGTGATGGCGGAGGTTCTGAGGTAGGTGGCGAGGTGTATGGAGTGGTGGAGTGACAGTTGCACCTCACCGGTGGTTTGCCGGAGATGAGGGAGATGGAGTTGGTTAGTGGCTATCGAGGGTTGTTTTACGAAATTGAATGAGGGAAAATGAAGAGTAGAGGGAGAGAAAGAGTTCTAACCTACTTAAGGGACGAAAGGGGGGTAAGAGACGGATGACTCATTCCTACCGTCGCTGAAGTCGAAGGCCCTGAGATGGGGATGACGGCGACGAGGAAGGGGTCGGAGAGACTCGCGTAGGTACGGCGCGATGCGGAGGAGCACAACGGAGAGGAGTCTGCCACTGGTATGGTGGCAGAGTAACTAAACGAGGGAGAAGAGGTCCCCGGAGCTTGTGGGAGTTAGACCGGAGATGAGGACGGAGGAGATTTTGGGGTTTTCTTAAGCCAGGACAAGCTTCCCCAATGCGGAGGGATCTGGTCTTGCTTATAAAGGCACGGGCAGAAGCTCAGGCGGAAGGAGGTGGCCAAAAGTCCTCGTCGGAGGCATGGCCGAAGGTGATACCCATACCTCTCGAGCATTCGCATGAGTGGTATGGGACGATTCAGGGCATGAGGAGCTACTCATGAGATAAGAGGTTTCATAGAGGATCCCCCTTTCAAATCTGGGAGCAGCTCCCTGGGGAAACGAGGAGAAAACGGCCTCGAAACCTTGCCGGAGGTATGGGTCCCTGCTGTAATGGCAGGAGGACTTGAATGTAGAAAGTGATGAGAAAGTTGATGGGGTTTTTGCAAGGGTTTCCAAAAGTTGAGGGTCAGAATGTAATTGGGTGGACTATTTTGCAAAGTAGGTAAAGATGATCTTCCCTTAAATCCAAATTTTTGTACAAACCTAATTTGGACCTAAGGAATCCAATGGTAAAGTTGGATTTTAGGTTTGACCACGTTTGACTGGAAATTTTGCATAAAAACTCAAATTAGGTCAAATATTGAGCTTGGACCCCAATCTAGGTCAAAACAGGTTGGAAATGTCAAATTGAAGGTTCTAAAGCCTAGGAGATATTTTTCCATGAATTTTAGATAATTTAGTTGATTTTTATCCTTCCTGGAACCTTGTGAATTTAAGTGGATTTGTTTTAGGGTTTTAGAATGTCATTTAATTCTTAAATGTCACAATAACCCTTTTCTAACTGAACCATACCACTTTTTCTCTTATTAAGTTCAATTGACCTATGTCTAGATCCTGAGAAATCCTATTGATGTACTGCAATGGTAAAATTACAGTTTTACCCTTTGTTTCGTGTATTTTTTTCAGATTAGTAATCTCTTGAGTTAGGCCTTCCTTTATGTTATGCAGGAGCTTTTGTTCACTTTATTAGGTCAAAATGAGTTAGTTAGGGCTCATGATGAGGTTCTCATCAGGCATGATGTTGATTTTGTAGGTGGAAGAGACGGAGAAATTGCCATAGGAGGAACGGGACCTGACAGGAACATCTCTTCCAACCCGAATGGTGGTCCGGAAGATGTTAGGCCGAATGTCAGGAGGAATGTAGTGAATATGATTAATAGAATCGTGCTGATCCAAAACATCTTTGATTTTCACCCTTGGGGGCTTTATGTAATGCGGAAGGAAGTCCTTGGGAGGGGAGTCGCCGATCCAGATATCCAACCAAAACACAAGGTCCCCTTCCTTAACCTCCCAACGGATATAAGGTTTCATAACATTATATGCCGCGAGTAAGCATTTGATTCTGCTGAAGCGAGTGTGGGAGGGGTTATGGGAGAGACCACAGAGGCCTTTCATGAGAAACGAATAGGGAGAGGACCCAAAAAGGATATTCCAGAGCTTTTTCATCTGGAAGGCTTTGATGACCACAGAGAGATTCCTGACACCAAGTCCGCTGTTGGTCAAAGGTTTACAAATAGTAGACTAGGCATTCCAATAATGGTGGTGCTCCTCGTAAGAGGAATTCCAAATTGTTTTATATAGATTTTTGCATTTCCGCTTAGGCCACGGGTTGTGGTCTTTTGTGTTTTTTTTTTGATAAAAGTCATAGATTGTGATCAATATTTCTACTTTCACCTAGTCTCCCATTATTTTTTTTAACGTTACCTAAGATTGAGGGATAAATAAAAGTTACTCCTGTTTCTTAAGAAAATAAATAAAAGAAGTTATGACCGAAAAAAACTTTGTTGTGCGTCATTAGAAGTCCTCAGTCAATGGGGCCTTATGGTCTCGTTTGTCACCTTTTATTAGAAACAATTAATCGCATCCCTCAACCGTTCTCAGCCGTGACAAAATTATGCATTAGTCGCTAAAGATAATCGACGCTAGAAAATTAAAATGGTGACATATATAATGTCCGTTCGTTGCAAACTCATACGTAATGCAACGTCACGGGCGCCACCCAATTGTTACTTTTGGAATTAAAGTCAACTACGTAAGTATTTTGTTTACTTCTGCCTTCTTTTAGCAAGCCTAAGAAAATTATATAAAAATAAAACTCCTCAAGCTATTTCATTCGTCACACTAATCGTAAAAAGAAAGAAAAAATGGCTAAGGGGACCACATGTAGCTGAATGGCAAGTGGATATGTGATGCATTGCATGACATCAGTAAAAATATGTTTCATAAACTAAGCCTTCTACAGACCATGATGTCCATAACCACGAATTATCATCAAAATCTACTAAACCGTTCAACTTGGGTTGAACAGACAAATCGAGGTCCATGCATGTATTCGATCGATCATCTGTATTGATTTCAAAATTCCAACTAATTAGCTGCCGCAGGCTGCCCCCTGCTGCTTGTTGGGATCTGCCTCCACTCACTGTGCGGGATATCCAAGTAATACAACACGAACACCATGATGGTGCAACACACAAACATGGGAATAGGCCCAAATATCCACAAGAACATGGGGAGAGAGAAGTATAACGCCCTCAAGCCAAGAGCCCAGAAATAGCTGCCTTTATTGAGAGCCCGAGCTACGTACTCTGGCGTTATCCGATGCGGTCCAGTCCTGTTCTTGGTTGGCACCGTGATCAGCATGCTCGAATGGCTGTAGTACCTGTGATGAGATAGATAGTACAGAGCACTCTTCATGAGCTAATAATTTTAACGTCTAAATTAATTAAGGGTTTTTTAGCATATTTGGCCTCCTAAAACGCATCCATGCATATGTAAACCTTCCAGGCGTGGATTGGTACACATCGTATTCTGGGAACTAAAGTGAAACTTCTCTGTCAGAATTAATTAGTTGGGTATTCTTCTATGTACTCGATGGGTTTTATATATGCTGTGATGACTCTAGAGTGAGGAACATGTTTATCAACATAAGTAAAAATGGTAATTTTAGTGCTCATTGATTGCATATATACCTTATAGATTGCACGTTGAAGAGGAAGCACAGGAGGAAGCAGAAGAGGATCGAGAAGAACTTGATGGTGAGTATCGCACAACTGGTGTTCCCATATATGAATCTGACCGTTTGGAAGCGGAAGAAGGCCCTAGCACCCCACCCATGGCTCATGATGACGGAGATGACATAGCCGAGCATGACGGCCATCGTCGCCAAGATGGTCGACGCCATTATGTTATTTCTTAGGGTTTGTACTGACAATATACCATTCTTCAGTGGATCCTGCATGAGTACGAAAATTAAAGGACATAGATACCAGCAAATTATGAGTATGAAGATATTATACTATCGTACGTTCTTCATGTTGAGCTAGCATGATTCTATCGATCGGTGATGCTTAGATATTTATGTATATCTATACGTTGATTAATTATATCTACCTGCATCATGGATTCAACCCAAGCGCGGCGGTTGGCGGCGTTGATGCCCATGATGGTGGTGGTTGTTTGGTGAACGAGGCGGTTGAGAAACCATATGTGGTAGGCCACAAGGAGGAGGACTCCAAGAGGAACTAGGATTAGGTCCAGATATTGCTTATCCATGTTCGGGTTTAGGGTTTAGCGAGTGATTAGGAGAGGAGAGGGCTGGTGACGTTTATATATAAAGGGTGGTGTTGTGGCGGAGGTGCCCTTATCGACGATTGTATGTGGGTTTCGTGGTGAGTTTGAGAGGTGGGCAAGTTCGGATGTAATCAGTGATGCAATCGGTGGCAACTATCGATGGATTAAATTCGAGCAAATTGATTGTCTCGTCAGTCGTGATCGCAAGAAGTACAGAATATTACGACTTTAACGCCCAAGCAGACGTCGACATCGGAAAACTTTTCTGCGTGTTCTCGGCGCAATAGGGACGTTTGATAAATTTATGCGGAAATTTTGTGCACACCAAAACACCACCCCATGCCGCAGATGCACTTGGGTGGGGATCGGGGTGTGCGGAGAGACAGAAATATCTATGATATGATGTCTAGATGCCGTTCCTGATCTCATGCATATTGAAAAAAAAAAAAAAACATTAAAGTAATGCTTCTACGTGTAAAGGTTGACGTGATTCTACCTCTTCACCGTGTTCTATCCTATTTCGTATTCTTTCGTTCCATGGGAAAACTCGTGGGCAAAGCGTGAGGGACTCGGACGAGGGAACTTCTCCGAGCCCCCGCCACCTCTTCTCCTCCCGCACAACACAACCCCCCCACGCGCCCCCCCCCGCTCCCCCCGTCTCCTATTCCCCTACACCCTCCCCGTCCAAACTCTTACCCTAAACCCAATACACCAACCGTTGCTTGGGATCCTCTTCCACCCCCACAAATCTTTTGTCGCTACTGCAAGGAAAAAATAGAAGACATTTATTTTCTAAATATACGTATAATATTGGATTAAAATTAATATCGAGTAAGATTTACGGTTACATATCTTTTTAAAAATTTTTAGAAAATAAACATCCACAAAAGTCTTTTTATTTTTTTATTTGTAGCGCCTCTCCTTCATCTTCCTTAGGGGATTTCAGCGTCCCTCCTTGAAAAGCTCTTTCTTTCTCTTCTTCTCCTTTTGGGGGGCGAGGGTTGGGTTGGGGCAACCCCAATGGGGTATCTGCTAGGTAGTGTTCTCCTAGTTTTTCTAGGATTAAGCTCCATGTAGATCTAGCGAGCTTGCTTTGCCTCCAATTTCAAGAATGAGGACATTTGCTCCCTTCCTTTTTGAACTTGGTTGAGTTGTACATTGGGAGCTTGTTTGGCCTTTGCTGGTAACCACAACCCACAAAGCTAAAAGTACCTGAGTATGTGCATGTAAACCTCTTATTTGCTAACCTAAACATTTGCTTATAACTACACCGAATACAATGTATAAAGCTTCGTCTTTTGATTTTGACGAATCATGCCACAAGACATTTGATTTTCTTAAAACGGCAGTCACTTGTGCTCCGATGTTGCAACCATTGGTCTGAATAGCCCCATTTGATATCATGATCGACAATTCTAATTACGCAGTGAAGGATGTTTTGGGTCAAAAGATAGATAAGAAGTCCTCTATCATCTACTACGCTAGCAAAACTCTGAATGAGGCATAGAGAAACTACATTGTTACAGAAAAAGAATTGCCAGTTGTAGTATTTGCATTGGAAAAATTTAGGGCTTATATCTAAGGATCTCATGTTATTATTTATATCGACCACTCGGCCTTGATGCATATTTTCGCCAAAAAATATGTCAAACTTTAGCTCATCCGATGGATTCTCTTACTTCAAGAATTCAATCGTGAAATTAAAGATAATTCGGGGTACAAAATGTGGTGGTGGATCATCTTTCAAAACTCCTAATTAATTCTTCACATCTGGATATTCCGATTACTGATACTTTTTTGAAAGAGATTGTTCTTACAAGTTCAAGTGTCCAAGCCCCCTGAATTGCGGATATGGTAAATTATTTGGCCGTTGGTTAAATCTTCTAGGATTGAATCAAGCAACAGGATAGACTTATATATGAGGCCAAATATTACTTCTGGGATGACCCTGAATTGTACCGCATCGGTTCTGATTAGATTATTCGATGATGTGTTCCGGAGAATGAGTTCCAAAGTATACTTGAGTTCTGCCATGCATTTGTGTATGGTGGACATTTCTGCGGGAAAAAGGCGACTACAGAAATTTTGCAATCTGGATTTTATTGGCTATCTTCATTCAAGGATGCCCAGGAGTTCTCGAGGTCATGTTCTCGATGCCAGACACTCGGAAGCATACCTAAGAGAGATATGATGCCTTTAAACCTGATTCTTCTCGTCGAAATCTTCGACGTTTAGGGCATTAATTTCATGGGACCCTTCCTCCCCTCATTTGGACACCAGCACATTCTCGTAGCTATTGACTACATGTCCAAGTGGATTAAGACTATTCCCACTCGAATCAACAATCATAAGGTGGTCATTGATTTTGTCGAGAAGAATATCTTCAGTCAGTTCGGGATTTCGAGGGCTATCATCAGCGATGGTGGTACTCACTTCACCAATGCCCAGTTCTGTAATTTACTGCCAAAATACAAGGTGAATCACAAAATTTTCACACCTTACCACCCCTATACGAATGGACAGGCCAAGATCTCCAAACGAGAGATCAAGAACTTCCTGCAGAAAATGGTTAGGCCTAATAGGAAAGATTGGACTCAAAGCTTGATGATGCTCTTTCGGCCTACCATACAGCGGACAAAATGCTTATCGACATGTCATCGTTTCATCTAGTGTATGGCAAGGCGTGCCATTTACCCATAGAGATTGAACATCAGGCATTCTGGCCAATCAAGAAATGCAACTTTGATTTAAATTTAGCTGGGAAGACCAGGAAACTAGCTATTTGAGTTGGAAGAGCTTAGAAATGATGCATATGAGAATGCCAAGATCTTAAGGCTAGGACCAAAGCTCTCCATGACCAGCTGATTTCACGCAAGAGCTTTGAGTCGAACCAGAAGGTCTGGCTCCTTGATTCTCGACTTAAGCTCTTTCCCGGCAAGTTTAAGTCAAAGTATAATGGCCGGTTCATCATTGTTCAGATATTCCAAAATGGGGCAGTTGAGATTTCTGACCCAAAGATGGGTAATTCTTTCAAGGTCAACGGACAACATCTGAAACCTTATGTTGATCGTGTTATTCTAGAACCGGTTTCAGACAAGGTTGCTTTAACCTTGATCTGACTTCTTTGGCCGGACCCTGCCTAGTTGATGGCATTAAACTTAGCATTTGCACAATCTGACTCAGAGCTGACCAGAGTATCATGAAATATAGGTGATATTTTTCCTTTCTACCCTTTTCTCATGCATTTATTTTCAATGACTTTGCATAAGCTAGGAATGGCAAGGTGGACTCATTTTTTAATCATATTGTCAACTTTGTGTATTCCATGTAAATTTCTCTTATTTTTCCTTTTTATTTAAAAAAAAATTGAACTAGAAAAAGAAAACTTGAGCTTTAAAAATTTTCAACCTTAGGAAATAATACAGTATGACTTGAACACTTATACCCTTTAGGAATTTGGGCTAAACTAAACCTGGGTGTCCACTAAAATGTGGACATGATTCTCGAGTCCTCGCCATTTAAAAATTCATTTTTAATTGGTTAATAGGTTGGGGGAATAAATATGTGACTTATCGGCCCACCGTCTAATTTGAGGGAACTTATAGTTTAAGCATCTATACAATCTTCACATTGACTGACTGTTCAACAATTTTGACAGAAATTGGGTAGCTAATGAACCTTCTACAGTGGTATGGCTAGCAAGTTGTCTGTGGTAACAACTCATTGGCTAATTGTCCAAAGCCCAGCCACACGACCATTCTCTTTCTACTGCCTTTAGGTAAATCTTAGATAAGAAAAGCCACCTCCTAAAAAAAATAAAGAAATACCCAAAAGGAAAAGGAAATAGAAAGAAGAGAAACAAAATAAATAAGCCACACTTCACCACATGAGTATGGCTGGCAAGTTGTTGGTGATAACAACACATCAGCCGGTTGTCTAGAACCTAGCTCACGAAATGCACATATAATTCCAAACACTTAGGAAGAAGCAGGGAATTACAATAAGCCGAGGAGATATACACTAGATTCACCTTTGAGTTGACCTCATAAAATTAAAATGTAGGAAGAAAACTGCCGGTCATATAGATACACCTTTAGGCAAAATTCCTTTTTAAGGTCACCTAGGAGCGTAGAAATCCGAAGCCCGTTCTAATTGTCGATCAGTGAGTCTATTACATTCACATAAAAAGATGCTTAGTGCTTATAGTTCTCTTCGAGTCCTGAGTGAGTTGGGTAGCCATAGAAAGCTGCCCTAAAATTCTAAACTAAAAAAAAGAAAACAAAGAAAAGAAGAAAAAGAAAAAGATGTTTTTGATTTTGAATAAGGCGAGGGCTTGGGCGGTCTGCATTTTGGCAAACACCTGAGCGTTGTTGTGTCTTTGTAGTTTTAGTTCTCAGTCAAAATTTCTTAGTGTTGAAAAATAACTATTGCCCAAGAAATTTGACCCTGAATCTGTTTATAAATAGCATATACTTTTTGCTAGGGACTAACAAAAGATAGGCATGGGGTGTGAAATGCATACATCTAATTAGCCTAAAATTCCTATTTATGTATGTTCTTAGTGTCATAGAACCATCATGAATTATAAATGTTGCATAACATGCATCATCATTCATTTAGGTTAATTTGTATGCAACATCTTGTAATTTCCTCTTTTTGTGGCTAGAGAACAGGACAATATCATTTTGGAGCCTTAGATTGAAGGTTCAATCGTACGAATCTAATCAGGGTGACGATCAGAGTCCATTGCCTCTAAGATCGCCCCGATCGAACCTTCGTAGCATCAGATGTAGTCCGAGGAACATCAGAAGTCAAGGGCCAAGGTGGTGCAAAATTTGTACCTCAAACGACAAACCCAACCGCATGGATGGATTCGGATCAACGATCAGAGCCCAATGGCGTGAAAATCAACCCAATCCAACGTCCGTGGCACCATCTACAAGCATTGGAAAATGGACGGCCTAGATGGTACCACGTGGCACCATCCAAGCAGCTCACAGCCACTGGCCTTCCTCTTCTTCATCTAATCCTCTCAATATTAGCCATTGGATGGAAATCCAAAGCTGAGAGCGCTTGGAGAAAAATTCAACTTCGCAATAAAGAAGGGACCATGACACAGTGGTGATGACTTCAAAATGTGAGCTGAAGGTGCACGTTCGAATCCTGCCGAGCTCCTTCATCTGCAAGTGCCACGCCAAATCAAAATTCTGCCACACAATCACGATCAAGCGGCTATGCGGGTGGCGATGTGGCACTACAGGGAGTGCTAGAGGCACACACATGCAATGACACGCTATCTAATGTGTGATCGCATGCAGGCGCGCTGAATGCTCGAAGGTGAAGTCGCACGGCGCAATCTTGACCGTCCGATCATGAGATTGGATGGCTGAGGGCGATTGGACGCGATGAAGGCTGAACGTATGAAGGCGAAGCAGCGTCGATGTGGCCGAACGAGAGCACTCCAATTAGTGCTCTATGGCAAAGATGAAGAATGCATCATCACCAACGCTTATCTACATCGACATGTCCATGTGTCACTAAAGGTAGCAGAGTTAATTTTTCAAAGATAAAATGCCCTTTTTGCCCTTAAACCTCAACCATATAAAGCCCCTATGCCCTCCACTTTTTCCTCTTCCCTTCCATCACCTCTCTCCCTCTGTATGAGCAAGAACTCAAGTTCTAAAGCTCGCTCTAGTGCCCCCATACAACGGGAAGCTCGGCTATAGTTAAAAACAAAAATTTCCAATCCTCACCACCTTCGCGTAACTCTCGTCAGCCGACTTCTCGCCCCTGTTCTGGAAGTGGATTCCACAACATCGACACCTTGTCTCATCCCCAGTTCTTCCCCATTGGCCCTCCGTCCTCTGTCTTCGCTCTTCTTCTTCCAGGCATCGTTTGTCCGGCTTGCCTTCAAGCAGCCATCGAGAAGGATAACTTCTCACCCCATTCTCTTAATCGCTTGCTAGATTAGATTTCCCACTTTCTAGTTGTAGCTGTAACTACAATACTTTTATTATAAAAGTTGTTTCCCTCTCTCTCTTTCTCTCTCTCTAGTTTTATTGTTTATAGTGCAAGTGGGATAGCATCATTGTGAATGACTCTTTTATAAACAAAAATTACAAAAAAAATATAACTGTGGATTTAGATTCGACGTAGCTTCCTCATGTTCGACCTGAGACTCATTCTGAGTATCGATAAGAATTATCTGCTTGACGGATTTTCTCGTGAAGTGCACTACGATGACAGGGTTTCCCAAACTCAAATCTTTTTGCTACAAAATTCCTCACTTTCACTGGACTATGATGTTCTTCCTTACGAATGACATGACCCTATCAGCTGTTGGGCGAGCCATGGTCTCGACTTCCACCCACTTTGAGAAGTAATCAATCCACTACTACTAGGATGAAGCAATTTTTAGCTAGCGCTGGAGGAAAATGGTCGATGAAATCCATTCCCCATTTTGCAAAAGGGATGTCTGACATGACAGGCACCATTTTTCTAGGCGAAAAATTAAGTAGCGCGGTGAACAGCTGGCAGTTATCACTTTTGCGTACAAACTCTTTGCAATGTTGTTTCAGCTGGGGCCAAAAGTATCTCGCCTGAAAAGCTAAGAGTCCTTGTATCTCTCATCATTACCGCATATGCCTCCATGGGCTTCCTGGAGGGCTGGTGATGCCTCCTCATGTGCAGGGCAACGTAACTATTGGAGAGGTAATTGTTGTAGTTTAGAGAAATACGTCATAGTGTAGTGATGAAAATCAAACCAACATTAAAATTTATAATGCTCGAAAAATGTGAGTTCCGAGGTTGTTCGCAGGGAGTAAAATTGAAATTCAATCCACTAATCAAAATAATAGAAATGAGCACGATAATCGATAATCACAATAATAATATGCAATGAATAATTAATCACAAAATACATTCAATAAAGATCCAAATTGTATCTCAAGAGTCAATAACAAAAGATAATAGAGAGCCAAAAAGTGGTGGTTGGGACCACCAATTAATCGTTTACACTTAGGCTCAATTTCCAACCAGATCTCAAGTTCCATATCAACTTCTCAAAGCCAATCAGTATCCTCAATTAACCGTTTAATTCAAACCAATTAGATGACTTAAGCGTTTAATTCCTAAGCACATTCACAAATTCGCCTAAGTCCTTGGGCACACTTCCTAAGAGAAAACTCCCCCCCATCCTCCTCCTAGAAATTCTCTCTTAAACCAGACCCAGATCACTATTCAAATAGAAATCAGACTGATTTAGACTGGCCTAGCGTAGAGTAGGGGGCCCACACTCTCATGGCATGGGCATGTGTGTAGCATGCCTAGCCTGTGCATGGGGGACCCGACCCCCATGTCCTGGGAGAATGGGCATGAGACACGTTTCAATAAATATGCAATTCCCAATCTTCTACTTCTGATGTTGGATTAGACATCCCAACTTCTTCCGCGTGCTCACAATAGAGAACTCCTCTTCGACTGCAGCAGCTGGTGCTATTGCTTCTTCAATTGAAGCTACAGGGGTTGGTTGCAAGTCATATGGCTATCGGAGTTGGATGGACAACAGCGGCGATGACAAGTGCTCCAGTAGTACCTGAAATGCACAAGTACAAGCTAATTGCCTCAATTAGGCAACTCCAAGGACTCGCTCTGAGGAAAGAAAGGTGATGGCGGTGGTTTTGAGGTGTTTGGAGCACAGTGGCACTCGATTGGAGGTGGAGTTGAAGGAGGAGTGTGGGTTTGGTGGACGGTGATCTCCAAAGGTTAAAAGGTCCTATAAACTTGGGGCTTTTCTTCTCTGGGATGAGCGGAAGGTCTGGTTGGTGATGGTGTTGTGATTTGTGCGGTGTAGTGTGTGTGTGACCATGCTGGAGGCATGGTTGGAGATGGAGAAGAAAGAGGGGGAGAGAGTAATTTCACGGTCTAATCTAGGTCCTAAGGTCCTAATCCTAAGCTAGAGAGCAAGACGGAGGAGACCTAACTTATTGCAGGAAAGGGGGGAATTTTGCTCCGACATACCTTACTGGATGCGGAAGCGACGAAGTCTCCAGCGAGATAGAACGGCGACAATGAGGGGGGTTGGAGGCTCTAGCTTATGTACAGTACAACTAGAGGAAGGCGAGGAAGGAGGACCGCCCAATTTGGCGATTGGGTGGCCTATGGAAGGAGGAGACAGTTGCCGGAGCCACGATTGGAGATGGCCAACGAAGGAGAGGGAGAGGAATTTTTGGCCGGAACATGGCTGGGGAAATCGTGGGAAGGTCCAAGAGCTTATATAGAGCTCAAAATTGAGTTCAATTGGAAGATTTCGCACATAAGATCTACATTTTTGGCAAGTTGAATCACACAAATTTTGCAAGCTCACTGGAGCTTATTGTTCCAAATTAGTACTTCAAGAATAATCCCTCAAAGTTTGGACGGATTTAACCCTGATTTGGAAGAGAGATCCCCAAATGGAATTGGTAGTTTGCATTTTCAGGTTTCTGATTAGGAAACCTGTTGCATCAGGTGGCAGGGGCATTTTCATGAAGAAGATGACAAGGCTACGAGGGTGTTGGTAAGAATAATATAGAAGTTGAGGGTCTGATTGAAATATCAGAATCTAAGGAACGAATTACAAACTAGGTCAAGATAGACACTAATTGGGCTTAAATTTTGGTGTTAACCTAATTTGGTCTCAAGGAATCTAATGGTGCTCTAGGATTTAAGTTTTGAACATGTTTGATTGGGTATATTGCACTAGACCCCAAATTTAGGCAAATCTTCGTCTGAATCTCTGTTTTTGGTCAAAATGGCTTCATATGGTCAAAATAAAGGTACCAAGCCTCTTAGAATATTTTACAATGATTGTTAGGAGGTTTATATTGAATTTATCTTGACCATAACCCCTTTAATTTAAGTGAGGCTGATAATTAGGGTTTTTAGTACTGTTTTCATCTTCGAAATACGTGAAACCCTGATTCAGTCAGTATAAGTCCACTTCCTAATCTTTTAAGTTCATTTGACCTTGAATTAACCCCTAATCAACTCCTTAGTTAATCTACATTTATTATTGGATGTTAAAACAACATAATTAGCCATGTTTTCTTGTCTTCTTCTCAACTTAGTTCGATACTGAATTACAATCCTTAGACGATAATTTAGGAGCATTTATCACTTAAATCTAACTAATTTCAGTTAGTTATAATGAATGATGGTGTTACCATCAGTAACATAGGGTAACAAAGGGATGGAATATCCTCGCTTATACAGTTGCTCGCTTATCAAGGTAAACCTGGATGACTTCAAGCGGAATGATTTGGCTCGCAGTTCCCTCGACGGTAGCTCACAAGTGTTCAAGTATTTGATGATAGCATCATCTAGGATATATGTTGCTCTATCCCAAATGTTTTGGGAGCAATTATCGTTGGCTCTTTTAGTGCTTAGAGGCATGCTTCTTCCAATTCAAGCAGGGCTGCTGATGCCAACCAGGCTAGAGCATTTGCTAGGGGGCTGTCGGATCGAGGTACCTGTCTAACTGAGACGATCTTGATATCCGACAACTCGTTAACTTTGTTAGCATACAAAATCATATTTGGATCCCTAGCTTGCTATTCGCCTTTAACATAGCTAGCAACCAACTAGGAGTCTGTATTTATTCCCAACGATGAGGTGACTCCTAACTTGGCCACCCGAAGGTCGACCAATATGGCTTCATACTCTACCACATTGTCGGAGGCAGGGAAGATAAGCTTTACAGTATATTTGTGGGTGGTGCCGTCTAGGGCGGTTAAGGCTATACCTGCCCTTGATCTGGCTGCCATGGAAGACCCATCCACATACAACCTCTAAATAAGAGAGAGTGAAGCATTTCGGTATGTGAAATCTGCCACAAAATCAGTCAGGACTTGACCTTTGATTGATTTCCTTGGTTGGTACTAAATGTCAAATTCCACCAACTCCGTAGCCCATTTCATCTATCATGCAAACCCTGTGGGTTTATGAAGCGTTCGACACAAAGGGAAGTCAGATAAAACTACTGTTGAATGGGCTTGGAAATGTGGGTGTAGCTTTTTGGTGACAGTCACCAAGGCTAGCCCAAGCTTCTCGATCATAGTAAATTTTAGCTTCTACACTTTGATAGGTCGTGCTAATGAAATATACTGGTTGTTTCCCCCCTTCACATTCAATAACTAAAATTGCACTGATGGCAAACATGGATGCCTCCAGGTAAACGACTAAAGAATCCCTGGCCTTAGGAGTCGTCAGAATGGGAGGACTTTTAGGAGCTTCTTTTACCTCCTCTAAAGCCATCTGCCAATGAAGGGTCTAATGGGCGGTTGTGTAGCCTTTACCCTTTTTTATACACTTAAAGAATGAAAGACATTTATCAGATGATCAAGGCATGAATCGTCCTAAAGAGGTGATCTTGCCGACTGATGACTATATTCCTTTCCGAGTGTTTGGTGGCTCCAAAGCCAAGATCACCTAGATTTTTTTAGGGTTGGCTTCTATTCCTTAGTAAGAAACCAAAAACCCTAAAAATTTTCCTACAGAAACTCCAAAAACACTTTTGTTGGGTTTCAAGCAGAGGCAGGTGTCCCTTAAGGCATAGAACACCTCAACCAAGTACTCCAGATGTTGCAGGAAATTTGATCCCTTTACCAACATATTGTTTAGGCGAAGCCGTTGTTGTTCATAAAATGCGTGGTAGTATAGTTAACAAAATCACACAAAACATTTAAATTTATAAAGCTCAGAATTAAATTGGTGTCCATGGTCTTTCGCAGAGAGCAATTATGGCAAATCAATTCACTAATCACAATTTACTCCAGAAAGATATGCAAATATGGTCAAAACTTTGCTCAAAATAATTCAGAATAATATATCAATGAAACCATGTATGAGAGCACAAAAAGCTTAGGTTAAAATGGTGATTTGAATCACCAAATTAACCCATAAGTTTAAGCTCACAATTAATTCAAATAAATGAACAGCATGCTCAATCAAATATCTGAGTCAAAACGACTTAAATGCCAGATCAGACCGCCTCAGATGCCTTAACCAGCAATATCTCACAATGCACAAGGGCCTTCCTTTAGACCCCATAGAAGACGCAGAACAGCAGCACCCAACAGAGGTGCAAGGGCCTTAGAAGCCAAGTGCTGAGACAGGGAGGGCACAAATCCCAAGGTAGAGCCAACCTGGCCCCCACTATCTGATTCTCTTTCTCTTTCCTCATACCGGACCTAGGTAGTCAAATCCACCGCCCAAACTGCAAGACGTGAGCGAGGACGAGGGCGTGGACAAGCACATGTGAACGCGGGTGCATAGGGGCAAGAAGGGACCTCACCCCTGTGCTCCCGAAGGCAACGAGGCACTGTCAATTTTTCCTTTTGTATTCTGTCGCAAGTCCTCCCTCTTACGATGTGGGACTAATTCAGGGGGCTCTCCATTGCACAGTAGCTGCAGGTGTTAGAGACTTCAATTGAGGTCGAAGGAGGCGATGGCTGCTTCAAATGATGGCCTGGGAGGAAACCTGGAGGTGTTCCGCAGTAGCTGGAGATAGTGGCACCGACGAACACGCCCGGATAGCTACAGACAGAGCTGGAGAAGAAGGTGGCGATGACAGAGCTCCGACGTACACCTAAAACACAAAGTACAACCTCGTAGCCCTGTCAGAATGGCTTAGGAGGATCTCCTGAGGACAACGAAGGTGCTGGTGGGTGTTGCCTACGGTGAGGGGGCGTATGTGTGAGTGGCGAGAGCGAAGATGGTGTGCAAAGGAGGTGGACTTTGGTGGAGGTTTTGGGTGTGTGGAACCCTCAATTTCTTGAGGGGTTTTCGTGAGGGTGGTGAGGTGGAAGTTTTGGAAGTGTTGACGGAGCAGTTGACGCAGTGGAGCGGGAGTGCGTGCTCGTCGGAGGTATGTCGACTCTGGGGAAGGCGATGGTGAGGCGTGCGTAAATGTGAGAAAACCTAAAGTCTAAGGGCATAAAGAGAGTCAAGGGAAGGAGAGGAGTCGAAGGGGGGTAGTGGCAGATGAGGAGAGAGCAGAGGTGCTAATGCGTAAAATCAATGTTATAAAAGATGCATCATAGTATAGGTCAAAATCACACGAAAATAAATACAATTTATACTTGAATTTTAAAGTCTGAGGTCATTCACTAAGAGTAGGTATTACAATTAATCACAAAATCACAATATAAACACAAAGATAAGCAATTATAACAAGAAGAGCAATAAAAAAGGATATATCAGATAACTCAAGTTTGAAAGTCCAAAAAGATTAGAATAAAATGGTGATCTGAATCACCAAATTACACTTAATTTTTACAAGCACTTAATATATAAATGTGAAGCTCAACCACAATATATATCAACCCCCTTCAAAATATCAGATGACAGAACAGGCGCTCAGACGCCTTAACTAGTAGAGGCAAAGGCCTCTCTTCTTCAAGCTTTAGGGAGAGGCACAGCACAGAGGCACAGTTGCCTCATAGCGACTAAGTGTTGAGAGAGGGTCACTGAGGCCAAAACCCCCCACTCTCTCTCTTTTTCCTTCTCTTCTCTCTCAGAAACCTACTTAATCAGATCTCTAATCGGGTAAACAGCCGGGTAATCGGATCATGGCTAGACCCGCATGGCATGACTGCGAGTGAGGTGTGCATTGAGCGTGCGAGGGGACCCACCCCATGTCTTGGGTGAGGGGTCAGGGACACAAATACAATTTATTGCGCACTCGGGCTTCAGTGACTTTTGAGGTGGGACTAAAGTCCCAGCCTCCTACCCGTGCAGAAGTAGTCAGCAGGTGTTGTTCAATTGGAGTCCTTGGAGCAGTCAATGCTCCCAATTGACCACCTGGGGAGATGCCTGAGCTGAGTCCACTTCGCTTGGAGCGAACATCGCAAGAACACGCTTCGAGCTTGCTCAAAGCAACTTCAGTAATAGTGGTGTAGCCCTTTGAACGTGAAAGCAAGAAAAAGGCTTCTCGGCCACATTAGAATAGTTCAGAAGCTCCATCGTGGGACGGTGAGTGTGATGGCGCACGTGGAGTGGTGAGAGGACGAGTAGAAAGGTCTGACTATAAGCACCTCTGTTTTGATATACCAAAAAAATGTTTATTACTAAACTAACATTTCAGGACTATCACGAATCAAAGTATTAAAGCTTCTTTCAAGACGAGAGAAGATAGTTGCTGATGTGCGTCTTTTTTCATTAATTTGAGTCTAAGACTATTGATAGCAGAAAACTACTCAATCGGAATTGGATTTTAAAAACCCATCGTTATAGTTCGATTTGAGAAGCATCCGTCAACAAATAAAATATAATAGAAATTCGTAAGGAAATTTCGGGTCGAACATAGGGAGACGGACGTTTGATTCAAAACCGTATTTGTTTAATTGTCACGAAGCAGATTTGCTAGTCGACTTGAATCTAAACTAATTATCCACTTAAAGAATAAAGAATAGAAGGTAGAGAGAGAATATTGCAAATAAAGACAAAAGAAAGGTAGAATAAACATGAATTTCATTATCACAAGTTGATGTTCATTACAATTACAACTACCCACTACACTAGAAAACAGGAAATCTAGACTAGAAAGTGGTAAAAGAGAAGGTAGAGAGAAGTTATCCTCCTCTACGGATGCTTGGAGGACGAGTCAGACAGGGCGACGCCTCAAAGACGGAGGATGGAGCGGGAAGAAGGAGGACGAAGTAGGAAGAAGTGGGAACGAGGCAGCACGTCGTTGTCGTCGCAGGATCCATTTCCGAAATGGGGGCAAGAAAACTTTGGATTTGGCTCTAGAGGAGCATCCTGGGTGTGGGGCAAGCTTCTCTTAAACTTTGGAGAGGGAGAGAGGTGACGGAAGGGATGAGAATTTCGTAGGGTGGGGGTCTCCTTTTATAGTTGCAAGGATTGGGGGCAATTTGGTCATTCCATATTCAAAAACATTAAAATCAGGTCTTTAGTAAGGATTTATCTGCCATTAAAAGCTTGAACGTGGGCGACGTGCACGTGCGCCGCGCGCGCCTCTTCTCCTTTTGTCTACATAACGTTTTCGCACGTTCAATGGATCTCAGCCATCCGATCAAGAGATTGGACAACTTAAACTTCATCTTGCTCGCGCCTTCTTTTGCACGTGAGATCAAACGTTTGAAGGTGCGTCGAATCGTGTGTCTGGCCGATCGCTTCATCTGACCCTTCGACTCTTGATCAGATGGAACAAATCGCACTCTTACGTGTGAAGGAGGTGTGTGCTGCGCCAGAATCGAACAGGTGACCTGCGGCACCAAAGGGTCTTACCTACTGCACTATGCACGTGGATAAACAAGAAGAGTATTCTTGTGCCATTTAATGCTGACCGTTGGATCTTGATTCGACGGTTGAGATCAGATGTGGAATTCTTCTCACATGAGGTGTTGTTTGAGGGAAATGATGTCAACTCCTAGCCGTTGGATGAAGAAGTGGGGACGTGTTGACAACGGAAAACTACGCGATCAAAGTTGGATTTGAAAAACCCGTTGTTGTAGTTCGATTTGCGAAGAAATCCGTCAACAAATAAATTTATACCGAAACTCTAAGAATTCCGTGTCGAACACAGGGAGGCTATGTCAATCTTAAATCCACGATTATATGTTTTTCTTTTTGTTTGTGATTGAAAATGAGATAATTACAATGGAATTGATATAACTAATAAGAGAGAAAGAAAGAAAGACAGAGAGAGAGAGAACAATCAATTGATATAATAATAATGTTTTTACAACTAAAAAGCAGAAAATGATTACAACTAGAAAGTAGGAAATTGTATTCAAGAAAGCAAATAAAAGAAGGGAGAGAGATGTTATCCTCCTCGACGAATACTTGAAGGACCAGCCGGACAAAGCGATGCCTAGACGACGGAGGACGGAGCAAGAAGGAGGACGAAGCAAGAAGAAGTGGGAACGAGTCAACACGTTGTCATCGTCGCGGGATCCACTTCCAGAACAGGGGCGAGAAAGTTGGATTTGGCTCTAGAATAGCATCCCGGGTGTGGGACAAGATTTTGTTGTGCTTTGGAAAGGGGGAGAGGTGAAGGAAGGGATGAGAATTTCATAGGGTAGGGGTCTCCTTTTATAGTTGCAAGGATTGGAGGCAATCTAGTCATTACATTGTTAAAACATTAAATGAGGCGGTCTTTAATGACGGATTTAAGCATCACTAAATACCCCATGTCGTCGCAACCTCGCGCGCACGCCCGCCTCCTCGCCTGCCGCGAGCTTAACGCTCAATCACGTCCTTGAAATCTCACGATCGGATGGCTTAGATTGCTCTTCACTTGCTTCAGCTACGCTGCTTGCCCATGAGATCAGGAGTGAGGCGGTGCGTTTGATCGCGCATGCGCCCGATTGGGCAATCTGGGCCGTCTGCAGCCAATCGCGCGGTCGAGATTAAACGTGCACATGCCGCAGATCGCACATCGAACACGCACCCTATTGAGGCTACAAGCTACTACTCTAACGTATTTGGTTTTGAAAAACCTGTCGTCGTAGTTTGAAAGCAAAGAACTCGTGTTCAACAAATAAAATTTGTAGTGGAATAGAAATCCTAGGTCAAACTCAGGGAGGCTACGTCAATCTATATTCGCAATTATATTTTTTTTAGAGTTTTTGTTGAATAGCAAAGCGATGTAATTACAATGAAGTAATATTAACAATCAGAATAAACGAGAGAGAGAGAGAAAACATGTACTCAATAATTCAAAATGTTTATACAATGAAACCAGAGAAGAATTACACTAGAAAGCAAGAAATCAGCTACACTAGAAAGCAGGAAAATTCTACTCTAGAAAGCTGTAAAGAAGAATGGGAGAGAGAAGTTATCCTCCTCGATAATCGCTTGGAGGACGAGCCAGACGAGACGCCGCCTAGACGAAGGTGGACGAAGCGGGAAGGAGGTTGAAGCAGGAGGAACGAAAATAGGGCAACACGTCGTCGTCGTCGCGAGATCCGCTTCTAAAATGAGAGTGAAAATTTGACCTTATCTGTCGAGGAGCTTCCCGGGTGTGAGACAAGCTTCTCTTGAGCTTTGGAGAAGTAGAGGAGAGAAGGAAGGGATGCCAATTTCGTATGGAGGGGGTCACCTTTTATAGTTGCAAGGAGTGAGGGCAATTTGGTCTTTTTAATCTCAAAGCATTAAATAAGGGATCTCTAGTGACGGATAAAATCGTAGCTAAAGCCCCATCATGGACTACGTGTGCCGCCTGCACGTCTCCTGCTCATGCAACGCGTCCTCATGTCCTTCGATTCTCAGTCGTTCGATCGCGAGATCGAACGACTGAGATGCACCCTCACCGTACCTCTTCAAGCCGCAATGCCCGCGTCTGATGGTGTGTCACGCGCGGGCGTGCAATAGCACGTGGATGCTATTGAGCGTCCGCAGCCGACCGATCGTAATCCAATGCTCCTCGTGCCCGCTCGCCTGCCTCCGCTCACCCGCTCTTCGTGACTTGATCCCGCACCTTTCCTTCACGCAAGCGCTCTCACCCACTACGCTGCGGAGGGGAAATGGGCACGCGGTTGAATTGAGGTGCGAGTACCTATGGCTGTTGGATGGCGATCCAACAACCACGATCCAACACGCGGTAGAAGGGTGCGGTTGTCTCCAAAATCAGTTGGGTCGATTTGGGCGGCCGAGATGGCACCATGTGGTGCCATCTTGGTCGTCCAACTTCTAGAGGATGTAGATGGTGCCATGGCTGTCGGATTAAGTTAATTTTCATGCTGTTAGGCTACGATCGTCGATCCAAATCCATCCATGAATTCAGATTTGTCATTTGAAGTGCGGATTCACACCATCTTGGCCCTTGATCTTCTAGGGTTCCCTGGTCTCTATCTGTTGCTACAGATGTTTAATTAGGGCGATGTTGGAGTCAATGAAATCCAATCGTCGCCCTAATCAAATCTATGCGGTTGGATCTTTGATCCGAGGCCCTGATAAAAATTTTCCCTATCCCTGAACATAAAAGGAGGCAATTAACCTCCATTTTATTCAAACTAATCTAAATGCAAGATGATGCATGCTATGCAATATTTATAGTATGGAATGCAATTCTATTCTTAAGAACATACATAAATAGACATCTTATGTAGTCTAAACATGTTTACATCACACCCCCATGCCTATCTTTTGCTAGTCCCTAGCAAAAACTATATGCTATTTACAAAAGAATTACGTTGGATTATTTGGACATGAGTTATTTTCAATCATTAAGAAAATATTTACTATGGATTTGAGCTTTCAAAGACACAATAGTGCCCGAGTATTTGCCAAAATGCAGACCGCCTCACGCCCTCACCTTATTCAAAGAAAATTTTCTTTTTCTCTTTTTTTTCTTCTTTTCTAATTTTTTTGGATTTTCGAGTTTTAAGGTTTAGGAGTGGCTTTCTACGGCCATTCAACTCACCCAAGATTTGATGAGAACCCTAAGTTCTAAGCATCTTTATTGTGAATGTGATAGACTTGTTGATTGGTAGTTAAAAAAGACTTCGGATTTCTATGCCTCTACGTGACCTTAAAAAGAGAATTCTGCCTAAAGGTGTATCTCTACAACCGGTATCTTTTTCCCTACTTTTATTTTTATGGGATCAACACAAAGGTGAATACAGTGTATACCCTCCAGTTTATTCTACTTCTCTGCTTCTTGCTAAGTATTTTTGGGAATTTTCAGTGCATTTATTGAGCTGGGTTTTGAACAACCGGTCGATGAGCTGTTACCACCGACAACTTGCTAGCCATACTCGTGCGGTAAAGTGTGGCTTATTTATTTTCTTTTTTTTTCTTTTCTTTTTCTTTTCTTTTTGACTTTTTTTTTTACTTTCTTTTTCTTTTTAAGTAGGTGGCTTTCATGGTCTAAGATTTACCTAAAAGCAGCAAGAAGAGAATGGTCCAGTGACTGGGTTCTGGATAACCTACCTATGGGCTATTACCCACCATAACTTGCCAGCCATATTGGTGGCCGACTTATGTGGCCGACCGTGGCTAGGTATTTTGTTTGTTATAGTAATGTCGTTGTGGTACAGGTAAAATAGCTACGGTTTGTCATTGCCACTATTACAATTTTGCTCAGAAATATTTTTCTTCCGAGGTCGAACTCAGGGAGCTACTAGAATTCTAGAAGTATAATGCTTTTACTACAAAAATAAGAGAGAGAGAGAGAGATAGGTTTTGTTTCTTGGCTTTTTCTTCTTCTCTTCTTTCTTTCTTTGCTTGTCTTCTTTTTCTCTTCTTTTATCTTCTTGATCTTCTTCAATTCCTCTTCTTCTTTCTTTATCTTCTTTTCTTCTTTTCTTTTCTTCTCTTTTCTTCCTTCTTCTTTCTGTTCTCAGCTGCGATGCCTTTTCTTTTCTTTTTCTTCTTCTTTGCTTTGTCTACAGAGCTTCATTCGTCGTCTGATTTCTCAATCAGACGGCTTAAGTGGCATCTGCTACAGTGCTTCCTCTGTGCTTCTTCCTCCTTCTTCTTTCTTGCAGTCTTCTTTTTCTTCTTCACACAGTCCTTGCAGTCTTCTTCCTTCTTCTTCTCACAGTCCTTCTTCCTCTCTACCCTAAGCGACCAAGGCTTCGGCCACCTTCTTCCTTCTTCTTCTTCTGTGCCTGCACACTCACACAACTGGTCAGTGCAAAACCTACCCCTACCCTTTCCCGCGTCTCTCTTTCTCAGATTTCTCTCATAGGATAGCTCTCCCAGAGCCGGGTATTCGGGTACGGGTGTTGCGCCCGGGACCAGGCCCACTGGCGTGCGGTGGTGGGAGAGGTGTGCACAGAGTCGGGTATCCGGATCCGGCCCAGACCCACGGGGCGTGAGCGCGGGCGAGGGCAAGCGCGTGGGGCGCTCGTGCGTAAGGGACCTGACCCCTACGTTCGAAGGCGAATAGCCTCGGACACTTTTTCAATTTATACGCAGGCGCTGAGCCGCGCACTTCCGAGGTGGGACTAATGTCCCACCTCCCAGACTAGCGCCCGCAGGTGAGGAACTCGCGGCAATTGCAGTAGCTCGCAAGGAGTTTCCCTCAACTGTAGACCCTGGAGTCTTCGCGGAGACACTCCGCGCAACCTGGGACCAGCACCTGGGCAAGATCGAGGCTACAGCTGCAGGTGAAGAAGCTCCACCTGCGCGGTAATGGCGCTGAAGGGGGGGTGACCTGATCACAGAAATACGGCCTCTTGGCCTAGTCAGAAGATGCAGGGAGCTTCACTGGAGTGCGGCGAAGCTCGTGCGGGTGGTGGCGAGGCGTGAAGCGGTGTACGATGGCAGCCCTAGGTCGGACTGTGGTCGGGAAAATGGGTCTGTTCGGGGGGTCTCTAGGTGGCGTGTGGCAGGAAATGAGACGGGGGAAGCTGTGGAGGGGAGTGAGGGGAAGCTTCTGAGGTGATCGGCGAGGAGTGAGGGGAAGCTTCTGAGGTGATCGGCGAGGAGTGAGGGGGTCTGTGGAGGTGGAATGGGCTCGCCGGAGAGGGTGGTCGGAGATGGAGCAGGCGGAGGTGGAAGTTTTGTGTGGGGGCGCGAAAATACAAATTGACAGAGGGGAAACTTAAAGGAGGAGGAGAGGAGGCTTTTACCTAAGTTTTGGACGAAGGGGGGAGGGCGGAGCCACTAGCTAGTGCCTGCCGGAGCTGAGGAAGAAGAGGCCCTGGAAGGGGAGAACGGCGACAACAAAGCAGGCGGAGGGTGTCGGCAGGTGCAGCACGACATAGACGAAAGGGTTAGGGGAACCCTACTGCAGGTAAGGCAACAGACCAATGAGGAGGAGGAGGAGATGGTCGCCGGAAGCTGGAGGCCATCTGTCGGAGCTGGAGAGGAGGAAGTGGGGGGGTATTCTCCGTCAGAGACAGCTTATCCACTTCTGCTGGCGACAACGGTCTTTATAAAGGTGAAGGCGGAGGGGTGGGCGCAGGGAGGCGACGTGCCTCCCTTGCTGGAGGATGGCCGGAGCAGCAACCCATACCTTCCGTGCGTTCGCACGGAAGGTGTTGGCGATGGCAGAGGTCATGGAGGTGTCCCTGCGACAGCGACATCACAGGGAACACCTGGTTCAATGGGCAGAGGGCCTCCCTCACCCTACGCGGCGCCATGCTCCTTGCAAAGTCGCCGGAGCATGGCGCTGCTCAGAGTTTTGCAGGGAGGACCTAAGTGCAAAGAACGACGAAGAATATAGGGGCCAAAATGTGAGGGTTTCGAAAGTTCAGGGTCAAAAAGTAATAGAAGAGGACCAAAATGTAAAGTTGGTCAAGAAGGTCTCTTCTTAGGCTCAAGTTTTTATGCATGACTAAATAGGACCTAAGGATTCTAATGGTGAATTTTACTGCTAGATCAGACCTTGTTTGATGGATTAATTTACGTAAAAACCCAAATTAAATCATTAATTGGGCATAGTTCTCAATGTTGGTCAAAATGAGTTCCCAAGGCCAAATTGAAGGTCCTAAACCCTAGAGATTATTTTTATATGAATTTTAGAGGGTTTAGTCGATTTTTACTTTACCTCGAACCTCGTGAATTGAAGTGAGTTTGTTTTAGGATTACAGGATGTCATTTAATTCCCTGGGAGTTGCTGTAGCCCTTGTTGGATCAAATCATCCCACTTTCCTTCTTATTAGGTTAGTTTGACCTATGTTTGGACCCTGAGTTACCCTGTTTACTTATTGTGTTGGTGAAATTGCATTTTTACCCCTTATGACCTATTTTCTTCACAAACTTAGAATTCTCTGAGTCAAGCCTTTCTATAAGTTATGTAGGAGCTTTTTCTCGCAAATCTAGGTTAGATTGTGCTAGTTAGGGTTCATGATGTGGTTCTCATCATACCCCCATGCCTAGCTTTTGCTAGTCCCCTAGAAAAACTTAAGGTTTTAACCTTTGTTCTCGACCATGATGTTTTTAATAACTTCAGATAAGTGCTTTTTCATTTGAACTTAGATTAGGTTAGAATGCTGACCATAGGCCTAAAAGGTACTCTAGTACCAATCAAGATCCAGATCTGTTTAGCCTCAGCCTCAGTCTTTGGCAAAGGTTTTTAAGGCCCACAAGAACTAACTTAAGGTTTATTGGACTTTGTGGTTGAGGCACCTGTGCTTGAAATGATTTTAGCCCTGGTTCAGTTTGCAGTGCGTTTTGTAAGAGAGAGATAGAAAATTTTTCTGTTTGGAGAGTTTTCTCTCTCTTTTTCTTTTTAGTTCTAGCTTAGGATTGGCTTTTCAACACGGTCTGTATCAGATTCCTTACTCCCATCATCAATCCTCAAGGGTTCCTGGAAATCGATGCTTCGAGATAGCACTGCCCATGGCAACCCTCGGAACCCAGGTTATTGAGATTTCGAGATAATCGCATCCATGGTATTCTGAGGCCGAATCTGGACCCTGGCAATTGACACTTCGTGATAATGCCATCCATGGAATCTGAACCAGCAGAGTGCTTACATGCCCCCAATAGGATATGTAAATATCCTAAGAGACAAACATTGAGGAGATGATATTTTGTTACGCATCTTCGAGGGGATTTCCCGCCTCTCCACGCTGGGAACTTGTCCAAATCAACTTGTGTTGATCGGCCGCTCCTACTCTAGGTGTACTTTTCATAATTTTTCGACGCTTCTGCGTGATTTTTGATTTTTATGCTTACTGAACCAAGCTGTGTGTGAGGTTAGGGTGCTTAGGTTACTAAGTCTCGTAAACCAGAAGTTAGTTAATGAGGTCATATACTCCCTAAGCCTTGGACCTAATATTTAAGTTTTTCATTTTCCTCAACCTCTTGAGGAATATCTAGATCTTAATGGGTACTAAGAGTCTATCCAAGAATGCCTAAAGTTTGCGTTCTTACTAATCTCACCATGCACTTTTCATTTCTTTTCTTGAATAAGGTCTAGAACTTAGGTCAATTCCTTAGTTTCTTACTAATGACTATCACTCTTTTCTTTCAATTTTTGCTCCTTTTTCAATTTGTTCCTTCTCTTACAAAATTTCCTTTCTCCTCTTATTCTTTTATTCATTTTTGAAATTTTTTTTTTAATTTTTATGGTGTTTTTGGCATATGTGAATTTTTTGTTTAAAACCTTTTCTTACAAGTTTTGCACTTTTATACCCCCATGCGTAAGGTTTACAATGTCCTCATTGTGACTTAGAGGATTTTTATTTACTTAGTTCATTCCTTAAGACAGATGTTTTAATGAGTGAATGGGTCAGGATGAATTTTGCGGACGATTTCTAATCCCAGATGCAAGCATCTGAGGTGGAGTAGGCTGTCTATAAGGGCGAACCTTAAGTACACAAAGGTGTGAAAAAGGTTTTAGATTTTCAAGAAAATGACAGGCTGCCTCCCGTTATGCGCTGAGTTTTATGCCATCGGCTAGGCGCAATAAGCTCAAGGGGAATGGAGGATATAAGATGATTCAGCCAAATCAGTAGAAGTCACATCAATGAACGGCTTGAGTCTTTGACCGTTCACGATGAAAGGTTCAGAATCGTGGCTGAGTTGACTGATTTCGATGGCTCCATTTTCAAAAACCTGTCGGACTAAATATGGTCCGATCCACTTGGATCGCAACTTTCCCGGGAAAAGTTTGAGTCGGGCATCAAAGAGTAGGACCTTCTGACCAGGATGAAAGATCTTTCTCGAGATATGCTTGTCATGAAAGGCTTTAACCCGCTCCTTGTAGATTCGCGAGTTCTCATAGGCGTCTAGGCGTAATTCATCGATCTCGCTGATTTGAAGTTTTCTGTGGGTTCCAGCCTTCGAAAGATCTAGATTACAGTTCCGTACTGCCTAATAGGGTTTATGCTCTAGTTCTTCGGGAAGGTGACACGCCTTCCCGTACACCAATCTAAAGGGAGACATGCCTAATTGGGTTTTGTGGGCGGTCCTATAGGCCCACAATGCTTCCGAAAGTTAGGACGATCAGTCCTTCCTGTCAGGCCGAACAGTGACATGTAGGATTTTCTTGATCTCCCAATTCGACAGCCCAGCTAGACCATTAGTTTGGGGATGTTAAGAAGTAGAGATTCGGTGAGACACCCCATATTTGGTCATCAGTGACCTAAACTGAGCGTTTGTGAAATGGGTCCCCCCATCAAAGATTATAACACAAGGAATCCCGAACCTTGAGAAAATGTTTTGATGAATGAATTTGAGAATGGTTTTGTGATCACAGGTTCGAGTCGGTATGGCTTCGATCCATTTGGACACGTAGTCCACAGCAAGCAGATTGTATTCGAAACCATCTGAAGTAGGAAAGGGGCCCATAAAATCAATCCCCCAAACACCAAAGATTTCGCATACGAGAATCGGCTGCAAAGGCATCATGTCGCAACGGCACATGTTGCACAAAGTCTGGCAACGACTGCATGCCTTGCAGTGACTGTATGCGTCTTTGAACAATGTAGGCCAGTAAAAGCCACACTGGAGGACTTTTGATGCGGTTTTATGCCCAGAGAAATGGCCACCACATGCCTGGTCATGATAGAAAGAGAGAATATTATTGATTTCCTCTTCCGGGACACATCTCCAGATGACTTGATCAGCACCTATGCGGAAAAGGTACAGGTCTTCCCAGATGTAATACTTGGCATCAGAACGCAATTTGTCTTTCTTGGCCTTCGGCCAATCAGACGGGATCTGGTGAGATGCCAAGTAGTTTACTATATCAGCAAACCATGGAAGTCTAGCACCGACAGTAAGCAGGTGCTCATCAGGAAAATGTTCCGTGTTAGGTTCGGAAGGGTTGATAATCTCAGAAGGAAGGCGGGACAGATGGTCGGCTACCGCATTCTGCCTTCCCGCCTTGTCGTGAATTTCAAGATCGAATTCTTGCAACAGCAAGATCCAACGAATTAGTCAGGACTTCGCGTCCTTCTTGGCAAGGAGATGCCTTACAGCCGTGTGATCCGAGTAGATGATGACATGGGAACCCAGGAGATACGATCTGAACTTTTCAAGGGCAAATACTACGGCTAGCAGCTCTTTCTCTGTAACCGTATAGTTATGCTGAGCCTCGTCAAGTGTCTTGCTAGCGTAGTAGATGACCACAGGTTTCCCGTCAGCTTTCTGCCCCAGGACCGCTCCTACAGCGAAATCAGACTCATCGCACATGATCTCAAAGGGTTGAGACCAGTCAGGGGATTGTAGGATAGGTGCTTGGGTGACTCGGTCACGAAGGTTTTCAAAGGCTAGTGTGAATTCCTTGGAGATTTCAAAGGGTACATCCTTAGAGAGAAGAGAAGTCAAGGGGCGCACGATTTTCGAGAAATCCGGAATGAAGCGACGGTAAAAACCGACGTGCCCCAGAAAAGAATGGATGTCCCTGATCGAGCTAGGCATAGGAAGGCAAGAGATCAGATCAACCTTAGCTCGATCCACTTGGATGCCTTTTTCCGAAATTAAGTGTCCCAGGACAATTCCCTCAGGCACAATGAAATGGCTCTTTTCCCAGGAAAGAACCAAATTCACATCGATGCATCGCCTGAGTATCTGGACCAGGTGTTGGAGGCAATCATCAAATGATGCTCCAAAAATTGAAAAGTCATCCATGAAGACTTCCAGATAGTCACCTACCATATCTGAGAATATGGCAAGCATGCACCGCTGAAAAGTAGCGGGTGCATTGCAAAGACCGAAAGGCATCCTTCGGAAAACGTATGTTCCGAAGGGGCAGGTGAACAAGGTCTTTTCTTGGTCCTCAGGATGGATTGCCACCTAGTTGTAATCGGAGTACCCGTCAAGAAAGCAGAAGAACCTATTTCCCGCTAGTTTCTCAAGAATTTGATCAATGAAAGGTAGTGGGAAATGATCCTTCTTCGTGGAGGAATTGAGTTGGTGGTAATCTATACAAAATCTCCACGCGTTGGCTAATCAGGTAGCAATGACTTCTCCAGTCTCAGTCGTTATAGTGATGAGTCCTGCCTTCTTAGGCACAACCTAAATTGGGCTCACCCAACGACTATTGGAGATCGGGTAGATGATTCCGGCATGTAATCACTTGATGATCTCCTTTTTCACGACCTCCTGCAATTAGGGTTCAAACGTCTCTGCATTTCACGAGAAGGTCGTGCGCCCTCTTCTGAATAGATATGATGAGTACAATAAGAGAGACTTATTCCAGTCAAATCATCGAGAGTCCACCCGATGGCTCTGCGATGTTGCTGGAGGACAGCAATCAGACAGGATTCTTGTTCGGGATTGAGGTTGGAATTGATGATCACAGGAAGGGTCAGATTAGTACCCAAGAAGATGTATTTCAAGTGAGCAGGAAGGGGCTTCAGCTCGAGGATGGGGTTATCAGCAACGGCGGGTGGTTCAGCATAAACGTGAGGTTCAAGGGTAGGAGTTACTGGGTTGTCCAAATCTTGATTCGACTCCTCTGTTTGCGGGTCAAGATCTTTCTACGGTTGATAAGGTATAATCAGGTCATTCTGGAAGTGTGTTTCATCAACCAAAGCCCTAATATCACAAATCTGTTCGATGACACCGCAATTGATTCCTTGTTGGGCCTTGAATATATCAATTTTCAGGGTTTGATTCCCAAATTTGAGCTCTATTTGGCTCTCCTCACAGCTAATGTTGGCTCTAGCAGTAGCCAAGAATGGTCTCCCTAGAATGATTGGTGTATCCCAATGGTTCTCAGGTGCGTCCATGTCTAAGACTATGAAGTCAACAGGAAAGTAGAAATCCTGTACCCTCACAATAACATTCTCGAGAATTCCTTTTGGTGACTTTATAGATCAATCTGCTAATTGTAATGTCACCTCAGTGGGTTTTAGCTCAGATTCTTCTAGATGGTTAAGTAAGGATGTGGGTATCAGATTTATGGAGGCACCCAAGTCTAGAAAGGCTCTATCAAATTGGGTATCACCTATCTTACAGGAAATCAGGAGAGTACCAGGATCTTTAGCCTTGGGTGGGAGTCTACTTAGGATTACAGAACTGGCTTGCTCTGACAGAACAATTGGACTCCCACTCTTGGTTCGTGGCTTACGCTAGGGTGTACACACATTCTTTAAAAATCGTGCATAAGCCGGTACGTGGCGCATTGCATCCATCAAGGGGATGTTTATGTGGACCTGCTCAAAGAGCTTGACCAGGTCCTCCTCAGGTGCCACGGGCTTGGTAGTCTTCTTTCCCATGGTCAAGGCCTCGGAATCTTGGTTGGTTCTTCTAGGATAGGTCCTGGTCTTGGATCTGGGACAGGGGTAAGAACGTCCTGGATTACCATCCTAGGCTTGGGATCACTACCAGGCTTGGAGTGGTTTGGGTGAGGTGGATCTTGGGTTTCCTTACCACTACGGGTCGTTATGGAATTAAGTCCTGCCTGGTTTTGGTTAGGATTGGGTAAGATGGGTTGCTGCTGGTAGCCTGCAAAAGAAGTGGAGGCCTCCATCCCATCGGGTGAAGGAACAGAGGGGGCCTGATAAATCATATGGGTTTGGCTCAGGTTTGTGATCATAACACGTCACTGGGTTGGCACGTTATTCGGGTTAGGAAGAGGTTGGGAAGGAAGAGTGCCTGGCTGGCGAGAATTTGCCAACAGGGCCAGTTGATTTTGTACCTCTGCAAGCTCGTCCTTGTGTTGTTTTTGGATAGCCGCATTCATTCTCTGAATGTCAGCCAAAGTTTGAAGGATAAGGGACATTTGATCTTGATTTGGCCCTGATGGATAAGTAGGGTTGGACCGAGGCTGAGGCGGCTGGTAAGGACGACGGGGTTGTAGGCGGGGCTGAAGGGGTGGTCTTTGGGTTTGGAAATTTTCCGCCCACTGAAAGTTGGGATGGTTTCGCCATCCAGGGTTATAGGTGTTGGAGAACGGGTCGTTCTGGATGGCGTTGAGGTCCTCACAGGTCTGAGGAACCTCCACAGAGTCAGAGAAAGGGGGAATGGAATTCCCCGCGCTGGTGCAGAAAGGATCGGATGGACTTCCGGTCCGAGAATCAAATGATGAATATGGATCCATCCTTGGAGAAGATCAATGGAGAGTGTTTTGCACAGTCTCCCGTGTGGAAGGAAGCTGTGCAAACGAGCTATGAGCAGAGGTGGCTCGCTGCAGGTGCTGAGTCAGCTTATCCACCTTCTTTTCAATGATTGAGACCTTGTCTAATCGACTGGGCATTAATTCTACGTCGACTGATGCGGACAGGCCCTGCGTCTCATGTGCTCCCCTAAGATTCGTCGATGCGCGGGTATTCGTCCTGTCGAATAATCCCATGGAGTTATTGTTGATGGAGTTCTCGCACATGTTTTCGAGAATCTCCCACACGGTGTCCTCATGTTGACCCATGATATTTCCTCTGCAGGTTGCATTGACGAAAAGACGGATGTCCTCATGGATTCCCTGGTAAAAAGATTGGACCTGTTCCCATTTAGGAACTCCGTGATGGGGGCACTTCCTCATGAGATCCTGAAAGCGATCCCATGCCACATGGAGAGGTTCCCCTGTTTGCTGAGTGAAGTGAGTAATCTGATGGCGCAAGGCATTGGTTCGACCAACGGGAAAGAACTTTTTCAAAAATTCGGACTGAAGTTCTTCCCAAGTGTTGATCGGCCGAGTCTGAGTTTGATACCAATGAGCGGCCTTGTTCATAAGAGAGAAGGAGAACATCTTCATGAGAAGAATATCCCTATTTTGCGCATCTGACCCAAAAGTTTGGGCCAAATGCTTTAGCTGTTTGATGTGCTGGAAGGGATCTTCGGAATTAAGCCCATGGAATTTAGGTATAGCATGAATCATATTGGGCTTTAATTCGGAATCAGGTCCTACAGTCGGGATTCTGACTTGAGGCTCAATGGCCACCACAGCAGGATTATAATGGTCCTGCATCATAGGACGCTGCTGTGGGTGCATAAAGTTTTGGAAGAGGTCATTGAGTCGCTGGAGCTGATCCTCCAGATTGTTTTCTTCCTCAACTGGCTGAGCCATGATGGGGGAAGAGGAAGAGCTTGGTTCAGAATCAGAAGAGAGAATGATGGGGTAGGGTTGCTGTGCAAACACGGGCGTTGAGGCTTGGCCTTGACGAGAGTGAATTCCTAAAGGATATCTTAAGGGTGGTCTTAAGGATCTCCTACCGTTCATGCACTATTGGAATAGATGAGTTTAGAAGGTGCTGGACCCAATCAAGACACCCAAAAATGTGTTGGGTGACTACAGAGGTGCGAGGCAGATGGACCCCTTAATCAAAAAGATCATCCACCTGAGAATTACCTGGGCAGCCCGAGAGGGTGAGTCCCGCGAAGATCCCTACACGGTAGAGCGTCCCCACAGGTTACAGGGTTTCCCCCACCCGACCTCTCTTGTCACTGCGGTTCCAAGTAGACCAGAATGGGGATCTTGACCTCTTAAGTCTACCTTTTTCTATTTTATGATCAAGGTGCTTAAGGTTTCACTTGAACTCTTCGGTATTTTTGTGAACAAGGTGGCCTAATTTGAAGGTTGGTTGACCCTAAGGGTCAACTTCACCTAGGGATTCCTTTGAGAATTTAGGCCTTGTTTCTTTTTTTTAGGGTTCAAGTGTTTAGAGAGCCAATTGTTTAGGATTTTTCTTTGAATAGGTATTTTCAATCAATGGCTTAGGCACACCTCTTTTGGATTTTCTCAATTCTTTATAAAGGGGTGTGTCTCTGAAACCCTATTGTTTAATCTTATGTTAGCACTACTTGGTCCAGTTAATTCCTTGTTGGGTAATTAGGGCTCAGGCAAAAAGGTGTTAGCCCTTAATTACCTTTAATATTGTGTGCAGGAATAGTAGTTTTGAGAATATGCAGCTATTACTACGTATGAAAGATAGGTTATACCTATTTTTTCTTTCTCTTTCTTCCTCTTTAAAATTTTAGGGTTTAATAGTGAGAGGATAGAAGTTACCTGTCCTTAGAGTGGCTGTGGTGCAGCTGCGTCCTAATTTTTTCTGTACTTGCACAAAAGAGAGAAGAGATTATTAGAAACTCACAAATAGAAATTGTATAACTTCTAGAATAGCCGTTGCTCCCCGACAACAGCGCCAAGAAATGGTGGCCGACTTATGTGACCGACCGTGGCTAGGTATTTTGTTTGTTATAGTAATGTCGTTGTGGTACAGGTAAAATAGCTACGGTTTGTCATTGCCACTATTACAATTTTACTCAGAAATATTTTTCTTCCGAGGTCGAACTCAGGGAGCTACTAGAATTCTAGAAGTACAATGCTTTTACAACAAAAATAAGAGAGAGAGAGAGAGATAGGTTTTGTTTCTTGGCTTTTTCTTCTTCTCTTCTTTCTCTCTTTGCTTGTCTTCTTTTTCTCTTCTTTTATCTTCTTGATCTTCTTCAATTCCTCTCCTTCTCTCTTTATCTTCTTTTCTTCTTTTCTTTTCTTCTTCTCTTTTCTTCCTTCTTCTTTCTGTTCTCTGCTGCGGCACCTTTTCTTTTCTTTTTCTTCTTCTTTGCTTTGTCTGCAGAGCTTCATCCGTCGTCTAATTTCTCAATCGGATGGCTTAAGTGGTGTCT
The DNA here is from genome assembly GCA_037157565.1 of Thalassia testudinum. NCBI lineage: Eukaryota > Viridiplantae > Streptophyta > Magnoliopsida > Alismatales > Hydrocharitaceae > Thalassia > Thalassia testudinum. Next base: position 24,262,496 of record JAZHRO010000013.1, read on the forward strand.
GCTACAGTACTTCCTCTGTGCTTCTTCCACCTTTCTTGCAGTCTTCTTCTTCTTCTCATAGTCCTTGCAATCTTCTTCCTTCTTCTTCTCACAGTCCTTCTTCTTCCTCTCTGCCCTGAGCGGCCAAGGCTTCGGCCACCTTCTTCCTTCTTCTTCTTCTCTGCCTGCACACTCACACAACTGCTCAGAGCAAAACCTACCCCTACCCTTTCCTGCGTCTCTCTCTTTCTCAGATTTCTCTCATAGGATCGCTCTCCCAGAGCCGGGTATTCGGGTACAGGTGTTGCGCCCGGGACCAAGCCCACCGGCGTGCGGTGGTGGGCAAGGCGTGCGCAGTGTCGGGTATCCAGATCCGGCCCAGACCCGCGGGGCGTGAGCGCAGGCGAGGGCAAGCGCGTGTGGCCCTCGTGCGTAAGGGACCTGACCCCTGTGTTCGAAGGCGAATGGCCTCGAACACTTTTTCAATTTATGCGCGAGCGCTAAGCCACGCACTTCCGAGGTGGGACTAAAGTCCCACCTCCCAGACTAGTGCCCGCAGGTGAGGAACTCGCGGCAATTGCAGTAGCTCGCAAGGAGTTTGCCTCAACTACAGACCCTGGAGTCTTCGCGGAGACACTTCGCGCAACCTAGGACCAGCACCTGGGCAAGATCGAGGCTGCAGCTGCAGGTGAAGAAGCTCCACCTGCGCGGTAATGGCGCCAAAGGGGGGGTGACCTAATCATAGAAATACGGCCTCTCGGCCTAATCAGAAGATGCAGGGAGCTTCGCTGGAGTGCGGCGAAGCTCGTGCGGGTGGTGGCAAGGCGTGAAGCGGTGTACGATGGTAGCCCTAGGTCAGACTGTGGTCGGGAAAATGGGTCTGTTCGGGGGGTCTTTAGGTGGCGTGTGGCAGGAAATGAGACGGGGGAAGCTGTGGAGTGGAGTGAGGGGAAGCTTCTGAGGTGATCGGCGAGGAGTGAGGGGGTCTGTGGAGGTGGAATGGGCTCGCCGGAGAGGGTGGTCGGAGATGGAGCAGGCGGAGGTGGAAGTTTTGTGTGGGGGCACGAAAATACAAATTGACAGAGGGGAAACTTAAAGGAGGAGGAGAGGAGGCTTTTACCTAAGTTTTGGACGAAGGGGTGAGGGCGGAGCCACCGGCTCGTGCCTGCCGGAGCTGAGGAAGAAGAGGCCCTGGAAGGGGAGAACGGCGACGACAAAGCATGCGGAGGGTGTCAGCAGGTGCAGCACGACACAGACGAAAGGGTTAGGGGAACCCTGCTGCAGGTAAGACAACACACCAACGAGGAGGAGGAGGAGTTGGTCGCCGGAAGCTGCAGGCCATCTGTCGGAGCTGGAGAGGAGGAAGTGGGGGGCTATTCTCCGTCAGAGACAGCTTATCCACTTCTGCTGGCGACGACGGTCTTTATAAAGGTGAAGGCGGAGGGGTGGGCGCAGGGAGGCAACGTGCCTCCCTCGCCGGAGGATGGTCGGAGCAGCAACCCATACCTTCCGCGCGTTCGCACGGAAGGTGTGGTAGAAGGCAGAGGTCATGGAGGTGTCCCTGCGACAGCAGACGTCACAGGGAACACCCGGTTCAATGGGTAGAGGGCCTCCTTCACCCTGCGCGGCACCATGCTTCGCGTAAAGTCGCCGGAGCATGGCGCTGCTCAGAGCTAAGCAGGGAGGACCTAAGTGCAAAGAACGATGAAGAATCTAGGGGCCAAAATGTGAGGGTTTCGAAAGTTGAGGGTCAAAAAGTAATAGATGAGGACCAAAATGTAAAGTCGGTCAAGAAGGTCTCTTCTTAGGCTCAAGTTTTTATGCATGACTAAATAGGACCTAAGGATTCTAATGGTGAATTTTATTTCTAGATCAGACCTTATTTGATGGGTCAATTTACGTAAAAACCCAAATTAAATCATTAATTGGGCATGGTTCTCAATGTAGGTCAAAATGGGTTCCCAAGGCCAAATTGAAGTTCCTAAACCCTAGAGATTATTTTTTTATGAATTTCAGAGGGTTTAGTTGATTTTTAATTTGCCTCGAAGCTCGTGAATTGAATTGAGTTTGTTTTAGGATTATAGGATGTCATTTAATTCCCTGGGAGTTACTGTAGCCCTTGTTGGATCAAATCATCTCACTTTCCTTCTTATTAGGTTAGTTTGACCTATGTTTGGATCCTGATTTATCCTGTTTACTGATTGTGCTGGTGAAATTGCATTTTTACCCCTTATGACCTATTTTCTTCACAAACTCAGAATTCTCTGAGTCAAGCCTTTCTATAAGTTATGTAGGAGCTTTTTCTCGTAAATCTAGGTTAGATTGTGCTAGCTTTGATTCATGATGAGGTTCTCATCACATATCACCCTAGAAGGCTCATTAGCTACCTAATTTTTGTTAAAATCGTCGAATAACGAGTCAGTGTAAAGAAAGTGTATAGATGCTTAAAACTCAATGTTCCCTCAAATCAAAGGGTGGGTTTATAAGTCGTATACTTATCATCCAAACTTATTTACTCAAATTACAATAGAATTAAGATGGCAAGGACTCGAAAAATAAATCCACATTTTAGTGGATACACGGGCCGATTAAATCTAAAGACCTGAAGGGTCTTTGTGTTCAGATCCTAATGTAATATTTACTAAGATTGAAAAGTCCTAATGTCCAACTATTCCTTCCTAACTCAACATTTTTCTTAATGTATAAATAAGAAGAGAAAAATAATTTACATGAATTTCATAATGTTGACCAAATAATTCAAAAATGAATCCACCCCCCCATACCTAGCTGATGTAATGTCCACATTGAGAAAGAGACATCAAAGAAAGGGTAGAGTATAAAAAATGTCACCTGAATATGAAGCTCATGTCAGCTTTGTGTCATATGTACAACTGCTGAGTTTAATGTGTCAGCTAGGTGAAGTCCTACCAAAGAAGTCACAGAATGGCTAGAGAATCATGTCTGAGATGGGTTCTAGAAGAGTACGGTCATTAACAGTCATCAGACGTTGACCGTTGACTTTAAATGTGTTACCCGTCTTTGGGTCAGAAATCTGAATGGTTCCATTTGAAAAAATCTGGTCAATTATGAATGGGCCATTCCATTTAGATATAAGTTTTCCAGGAAAGAGCTTAAGTCTAGAATCGAATAACCAGACCTTTTGGTTCGGCTCAAAGCTCTTGCAGGAAATCAATTAATCATGTAGAGCTTTGGTCTGAGCCTTGTAGATCTTGGCAATCTCGTATGCATCATTTCTAAGCTCTTCTAACTCAAAAAGTTGGAGTTTCCTGGTCTTCCCAGCTAAATTAAGATCTAAATAGCATTGTTTGATCGCCTAGAATGTCCTCTATTCAGTCTCTATGGGTAGATGGCATGCCTTTCCATACACCAAACGAAACGGAGACATGCCGATAGGAGTTTTATACGTCGTACAGTAGGCCCAAAGAGCGCCCTCAACCTTTTGAGTCCAGTCCTTACGATCAGGCCTAACCGTTTTCTATAGAATGTTCTTGATCTCCCGATTGGAGATCTCAACTTGTCCATTCGTCTGGAGATGGTAAGGTGTGGAAATTTGGTGATTAACCCCGTATTTGGCCAATAAATTCCAAAATTGGGCATGAGTAAAATGAGTGCCACTGTCACTGATGATGGCTCTCGGAATCCTGAACCTACTGAAGATATTTTTCTTGACAAAGTCGATGACCACTTGTGGTCATTTGTTTGGGTGGGAATCGCCTCAATCCATTTGGACACATAATCAACAGCAACAAGAATGTGCTGATGTCTAAATGAAGGGAGAAAGGGTCCCACGAAATTGATGCCCCAAACATTGAAAATTTCGATAGGAAGAATTGGTTTTAGGGGCATCATATCTCTCTTAGTTGCGCTCCCGAGTGCTTGACATCGAGAACATGACCTTGAGAAATCCTTGGCATCCTTAAATAAAGACAGCCAATAGAAGCCAGATTGCAAGATTTTTGCAGCCGTCTTTTTCCCAGAGAAATGTCCACCACATGCAGATGCATGGCAGAACTAGAGTATACTATTCAATTCATTCTCCGATACACATCGGCGAATAATCTGATCAGAGCCAATGCGATACAGTTCAATGTCCTCCCAGAAGTTGTATTTGGCCTCAGATTTGAGTCGATCCCGTTGTTGCTTGGTCCAATCCTGAGGGATTTGACCAATAGCGAAATAGTTAACAATGTTAGCAAACCACGGGGTGTGGACACTTGAAACTGCAAGAATAGCTTCATCCGAAAAAGTGTCAGCAATCGGAATGTCCGGACGAGAAGAATCACCTAGAAGTCTAGACAAATGATCCGTTGACGAGTCGATTCTTCGCTTTTAAAGTCGTTTGTCACATAAAATGATGTGTCGTTTGTAGTTTTATGTGGTGAAAAAATCAACTAATCAAAAATTAAAATAACCACTCACAGAACAGCAGGTCGTGTCCACAGAGATGCAATGATGCAAAAAAATCTCGATTATTTCATATTCGTTCAATCAAATGCGAAATCCATAGTCAAATTTGACATCAAATGCAACAGAAAGAAGATGCAGAATAACTCCAAAATATAAGTGTAGATGTGCAATTTTTCCTCACTGAAATATTCAATAAATATGTGATGATTTTATGTAATTTCCAATTGACATGCATTAGAGAAAATTTGTGCACGTTTTAATCCAAAACCAATGTTAAAACATGTGAATAACAACAGCCACACTATAATCAGAAAGCATGAGTATGAAGTCACAATTTCACCATAATAAAATAATCATAAATTAAAATTAATTTTTTTGGCAATGGCATGTGAATGTAAATATTAATTTAGTAAGAAGCAGAGCATTTGCTCCCTTTGTGCGTGCGCGATAAGGAGCCTGCGGTCGGCTGTGCGGAGCTCGGATGTCGTTGGCCATGACGACGGCTACGCGTGGGCGATGACGGCACGTCGAACGGCTGCCGGTGGTCTCGCAACAACAAGGAAGGCTGGCAATGGTGGCAGCGGCTCACCGGCGCAGGCGGGCTGCTGTCGACCTTCAGAGGGTGTGGCCGAGTTTCTGAGGTTGAGGCGAGTTCATTGATGTTTCTGGCGTGATGAGGCAGTTGCACGGAGGACTATGATAACTTTGGGTTGATTCGTCAACAGAGAAGAAGAAGAAGAAACCAGCTGGAGTGAAGCTCGCTATGCGTGCGCTACTTATGGCGAGGCCAAGTGCTGCTGTTGGGCGCGTGGGTGCGCGAGTGCTGGTAGGCCGCTTGGGTGCGCGAGCGCTTTGCTGCGGACGGCGTGCGCACATAGCAGCAGCAGGCATGGGAGGTGCTGGAGGCATGCTGCTTGTGTGCTGCGTGCTGCGGGGAGGTGAGAACACATGCGCGTGTAGGCTGGTGCAGGCGTGGTGAAGGCATGAGGCAAGATGTGTAGGTGCGGAAGCTGCTGGCGCACAGGTGGACTGTTGGCTGAAGTGAAGACGCGCGGTGGTAGGCACAGGGAGGAGAGGTGCACCTCTGTGTGCTGTAGTGAAGGTGACGCTACGCTGCAGGGGGTGTGGTACTTGTGTGTGGTAAGGACCGCAGAAGATATAGGGAGCTGATGAAGAAGAGGCACGGTGATGGATCGGTGGCAAGTCATGCATCAGTAGATGCACTCATGGTAGGTGATGAGAACCTCATCATGAACCCTAAACGCACCATCTAACCTAGATTTGCAAGAAAGAGCTCCTACATAACTTATAGAAAGGCTTGACTCAGAGAATTCTGAGTTTGTGAAGAAAACAGGAACTAAGGGGTAAAAATGCAATTTCACCAACACAATCAGTAAACAGGGTGACTTAGGATCCAAACATAGGTCAAATTAACCTAATAAGAAGGAAAGTGGGATGATATGATCCAATAAGGGCTACAGCAACTCTAAGGAGTTAAATGACATCCTATAACCCTAAAATAAACCCACTTCAATTCACGAGGTTCGAGGCAAAGAAAAAAATCAACCAAACCCTCTAAAATTCATAGAAAAATAATCTCTAGGGTTTAGAACCTTCAATTTGGCGTTAGGAACCCACTTTGACCTACATTAAGAACCATGCCCAATTAATGATTTAATTTGGATTTATATGTAAATTGACCAGTCAAACAAGGTCTGATCTAGAAATAAGTTTCACCATTAGAATCCTTAGGTCCCATTTCATCATGCATAAAAACTTGAGCCTAAGAAGAGACCTTCTTGACCGACTTTGCATTTTGGTCCTCATCTATTACTTTTTGACCCTCAACTTTTGAAACCCTCACGTTTTGACCCCTATGTCTTTATCATTCTTTGCATTTAGGTCCTCCCTGCAAAACCCTGAGTAGCGCCATGCTCTGGTGACTTTGCGCGGAGCATGGCGCCGCGCAGGGTGAGGGAGGCCCTCTGCCCTTTCAACGGGGTGTTCCCTGCGACGTCTGCTGTCGCAGGGACACCTCCATGATCTCTGCGGCAGCCCACACCTTCCGTGCGAACGCACGGAAGGTATGGGTCCCTTCTCCGGCCATCCTATGGCGAGGGAGGCACATCGCCTCCCTCCACCCACCTCTCCGCCTTAGCCTCTATAAAAGCCGCCTCCGCCTGCAGAAGAGGGCAGCTCGGTCCTGACGGAGAAACACCCCCATCTTTCCTCTCTTCCCACTTCGGCAGAAGCCCTCCAGCTCCGACGGTTCTTCCTCCCCCTCCTCGTCGCTCTACTGCAATACCAGCAGTAGAGCCACCCTCGCCCGCTCTTCCCGCGTCGCGCCGTACCCAGCGCAGGCCCTCCCGCTCTCTCCTCGCTGCCACCCTCTCCCTCTGGGCATCTTCTTCTCCGGCAATAGTCGGTACGACTGCCGCCCTGCTCCGGCCCCTTTCGCCCCTTTAACTAGGTCAGCACTACTCCCCATCTCCCCCTCTTTCTTTTCCTCACTGTTTTTCATTCAATTAAGCCCTCGACCACTCCTGTCCACCGTCACCCCCTTCGTCTCCGGCTACCCTCCAGTGAGACGCACCCATCGCTCCACAGCCCCACACGCCTCATCACACTAAGCAACCTCCGCCCACCCATTACCTCTCCACACCACCACCTCACTCCCCCGAACAGACCCATTTTTCCGATCGCTGTCTGACCTAGCCCCACCGCCAAACGCCGTCCCACGACCTGCCACACCCTGCACCACCTTCGCCGTGCCACGGCGAAGGTCCCCCGCTAGTTTGATTAGGCCGAAGGGCCGTGTTTCTGTCTGATAGGGTCGCTGCTCCAGCCGCCATTAACGACGACTGAAGCAGCTTCGAGGCGAGCTCCAGACCCTGCAGCCCCAGGTTCCCAGGCGCTGCAGGTTGGGGCGAAGTCCGCAAAGACTCCTGCCTTATCATTTGGCACCGACATCGGTTGCAACTGAGCAGAGGGCAAGGTGGAGTCGTCTTGCAGGCGCGTGCAAAGATAGCACAAAAGATAGTCCCGCATCGTGGGATTTCGAAACGCCGCCCGCGCATAAATTGGAAAAGTGACATAGCCTCTTCGCCTCCTGATCACAGGGTGAGGTCCCTCTCACCCGCTTCACTCGGCCTCGTCCGCGACCACCCCCCCGCGGACCTGGCCCGACCCGTATACCCGACCTGCACTCCTCGCCCACCACCGCACGCCGGTGGGCCTGGTCCCGAGCGCGAATCCATACTCGAATACCCGACTCTGGAAGAGCGATCCTTTGAGCGAAAGCTGAAAAGAGAGAGACGCGGGGGAGGGTAGGGGTAGGTTTTTGCTCTGACCAAGCTATGTGAGTGTGCAGGCAGAGAAGAAGAAGAAGAAAGAAGACCACAGAAGAGGAAGAAGAAGAAGAACGACTGCAAGAAGAAGAAGAAGAAGCACTGTAGCAGACACTACTTAAGCTGTCTGATTGAGAAATCAGACGACGGATGAAGCTCTGCAGATAAAGTAAAGAAGAAGAAGAGAAGAGAAGGTGCCGCAGCTGAAGGCAAAGAAAAGATGGAAGAAAAGAGAAGAAGGAAAGAAAAAGAAAGAAGGTAAAGAAGAAGAAGAACTAAGGATGATCAAGCAAAGAGAAGAGAAGAGAAAGAGGAAGAAGACAAAGACAAGAGAGAAAGACGAGAAGAAGAAAAAGCCAAGAGACCAATCTACCTCTCTCTCTCTCTCTCTTATTTTTGTAATAGAAACATTGTACTTCTAGAATTATAGTTTGCTCCCTGAGTTCGACCTCGGGAAACCTTTTATTTCCGAGTAAAATTGTAATAGTGGCAATGACTATCTGTACTACAACGCCACTTCTATAACAAACAACAAAACCTAGTCATACCGCCACTATTTTTTGGCGGCAACGTTCTAGAAGTTTTATTTGTAACTTTATAATAATCTCTCTCTCTCTTTTGTGCAGGTACAAAAAGAAAAAGACGCAACTGCACCACAGCCACTCCAAGGACAGGTAACTTCCTATTAAACCCTAAAATTTTAAAGAGGAAAAAGAAATAAAAAAATAGGTATAACCTTTCTTTTATAGTAATAGCTACATATTCTCAAAAACTATTATTCCTGCACACAATATTAAAGGTAATTAAGGGCTAACACTTTCTTGCCTGAGCCCTAATTACCTAGCAAAGAATTAACTGGACCAAGTAGAGCCAACATAAGGTCAAACATTAGGACTTCAGAGACACACCCCTTAATCAAGAATTGAGGAAATCCAAAAGAGGTGTGCCCAAGCCATTGATTGAAAATACCTAATAAGAAAAACCCTAAACAATTGGCTCTCTAAACACTTGAACCCTAAAAAGAAACAAGGCCTAAATTCTCAAAGGAATCACTAGGTAAAGTTGACCCCTAGGGTCAACCAACCTTCAAATTAGGCCACCTTGTTCACAAAAATACCTAAGAGTTCAAGTGAAACCTTAAGCACCTTGATCTTAAAGTAAAAGAGGTAGACTTAAGAGGTCAAGATCCCCATTCTGGTTTACCTGGAACCGCAGTGACAAGAGAGGTCGGGTAGGGGAAACCCTGTAACCCGTGGGGACGCTCTACCGTGTAGGGGTCTTCGCGGGACTCACCCTCTCTGGCTGCCCAGGTAATTCTCAGGTGGACGATCTTTCTAATCAAGGGGTCCATCTGCCCCGCACTTCTGTAGTCACCCAACACATTTTTGTGTGTCTTGATTGGGTCCAGCACCTTCTAAACTCTTCTATTCCAACAGTGCATGAACGGTAGGAGATCCTTAAGACCACCCTTGAGATCTCCTTTAGGAATTCACTCTTGTCAAGGCCAAGCCTCGACGCCCGTGTTTGCACAGCAACCCTACCCCATCATTCTCTCATCTGATTCTAAACCAAGCTCTTCTTCTTCCCCCATCATGGCTCAGCCTGTTGAGGAAGAAAATAATCTGGAGCACCAGCTCTAGCGACTCAATGACCTCTTCCAAAACTTTGTGCACCCACCGCAGCGTCCTATGATACGGGACCATTATAATCCTGCTGCGGTGGCCATCGAGCCTCGAGTTAGAATCCCGATTGGAAGACCTGATTCCGAATTGATGCCCAACATGATTCATGCTATACCTAAATTCCATGGGCTTAATTCCGAAGATCCCTTCCAGCACATCAAACAGCTAAAACATCTGACCCAAACTTTTGGGTCAGATGCACAAAATCAGGATATTCTTCTCATGAAGATGTTCTCCCTTTCTCTTATGGACAAGGCCGCTCATTGGTATCAAACTCAGACCCGGCCGATCAACACTTGGGAAGAACTTCAGTCTGAGTTTTTGAAAAAGTTCTTTCCCGTTGGTCGGACCAACGCCTTGCGCCATCAGATTACTCTCTTCACTCAACAAACAAGGGAACCTCTCCATGAGGCATGGGATCATTTTCAAGATCTCATGAGAAAGTGCCCCCATCACGGAGTTCCTAAATGGGAACAGGTCCAATCTTTTTACCAGGGACTCCGTGAGGACATCCATCTTTTGGTCAATGCAACCAACGGAGGAAATATCATGGGTCAACATGAAGACACCGTGTGGGAGATTCTCGAAAACAAGTGCGAGAACTCCATCAACAATGACTCCATGGGATTATTCGACAGGACGAATACCCGCACATCGACGAATCTTAGGGGAGCACATGAGACGCATGGCCTGTTAGCATCAGTCGACCTGGAATTAATGGCCAGTCGATTGGACAAGGTCTCGATCATTGAAAAGAAGGTGGATGAGCTGACTCAGCACCTACAGTGAGCCAGCTCTGCGCGTAACCCCTTTGCACAACCTCCTTCCACAAGGGAAACTGTGCAAAATGTTCTCCATCGATCTTCTCCTAGGATGGATCCATATCCACCATCTGATTCTCTGATCGGAGGTCCATCCGATCCTTTCTACACCAGCCCAGGGAATTCCATCCCCTCTTTCTCTGACTCTCTGGAGGTTCCTCAAACCTGCGAGGACCTCAACGCCATCCAAAATGACCCGTTCTCCAACACCTATAACCTTGGATGGCGAAACCATCCCAACTTTCAGTGGGCGGGAAATTCCCAAACCCAAAGACCACCCTTTCAGCCCCGCCCACAACCCCCTTGTCCTTACAAGCCGCCTCAGCCTCGGCCCAACCCCACTTATCCATCAGGGCCAAATCAGGATCAAATGTCCCTTATCCTTCAAACTTTGGCTGACATTCAAAGAACGAATGCGGCTATTCAAAAGCAACACAAGGACGAAATTACAGAGGTCCGAAAATAATTGGCTCAGTTGTCAAACTCTCGCCAGCCAGGCACCCTTCCTTCCCAACCTCTTCCTAATCCGAATAACGTGCCAACCCAGCGGCGTGTTATGAACCCAAACCCGGGCCAAGCCCATATGCTTTATCAGGCCCCCTCTGTTCCTTCACCCGACGGGATAGAGGCCTCCACTTCTTTTGCAGGTTACCAGCAGCAACCTATCTTACCCAATCCCAACCAAAACCAGGCAGGACTTAATTTTGTAACGACTCGTAGTGGTAAAGAAACCCAAGATCCACCTCATCCAAACCACTCCAAGCCTGGTAGTAATCCCAAGCCTAGGACAGTAATCCAGGACGTTCCTACCCCTATCCCAGATCCAAGACCTGGACCTATCCTAGAAGAACCAACCAAGATCCCGTTTCCCAAGGCCTTGACCAAGGGAAAGAAGACCACCAAGCCCGTGGCACCTGAGGAGGACCTAGTCAAGCCCTTTGAGCAGGTCCACATAAACATCCCTTTAATGGATGCAATCCACCACGTACCGGCTTTCGCACGATTCTTAAAGAATGTGTGTACACCCCAGCGTAAGCCGCGAACCAAGGGTGAGAGTCCAATTGTTCTGTCAGAGCAAGCCAGCTCTATAATCCTAAGTAGACTCCCACCCAAGGCTAAAGATCCTGGTACTCCCCTGATTTCCTGCAAGATAGGTGATATCCAATTTGATAGAGCCTTGCTAGACTTGGGTGCATCCATAAATCTTATACCCACATCCTTACTTGACCATCTTGAAGAATCTGAGCTAAAACCAACCGAGGTGACATTACAATTAGCAGATCGATCTATAAAGTCACCAAAAGGGATTCTCGAGGATGTTATTGTAAGAGTGCGGGATTTCTACTTTCCTGTAGACTTCATAGTCTTAGACATGGACGCACCTGAGAACCCTAGGGATACACCAATCATTTTAGGGAGACCCTTCTTGGCTACTGCTAGAGCCAACATTAGCTGTGAGGAGGGCCAAATAGAGCTCAAATTTGGGAATCAAACCCTGAAAATTGATATATTTAAGGCCCAACAAGGAATCAATTGCGGTGTCATCGAACAGATTTGTGACATTAGGGCTTTGGTTGATGAAACACAATTCCAGAATGACCTGATTATACCTCATCAACCACAGAAAGATCTTGACCCGCAAACAGAGGAATCGAATCCAGATGTGAACAACCCAGTAACTCCTACCCTTGAACCTCACGTCTATACTGAACCACCCGCCACTGCTGATAACCCTATCCTCGAGCTGAAGCCCCTTCCTGCTCACTTGAAATACATCTTTTTGGGTTCTAATCAGACCATCCCTGTGATTATCAATTCCAACCTCAATCCCGAACAGGAATCCCGTCTGATTACTGTCCTCCAGCAACATCGCAGAGCCATTGGGTGGACTCTCGATGATTTGACTGGAATAAGTCCCTCTTATTGTATTCATCATATCTATTCAGAAGAGGGCGCACGACCTTCTCGTGAAATGCAGAGACGTTTGAACCCTAATCTGCAGGAGGTCGTGAAGAAGGAGATCATCAAGTGGTTAGATGCCAGAATCATCTACCCGATCTCCGATAGTCATTGGGTGAGCCCGATTCAGGTTGTGCCTAAGAAGGCAGGACTCACCACTATAACGACTGAGATCGGAGAAATCATTCCTACCCGATTAGCCAACGCGTGGAGAGTCTGTATAGATTACCGCCGACTCAATTCCTCCACGAAGAAGGATCATTTCCCACTACCTTTCATTGATCAAATTCTCGAGAAACTAGCGGGAAATAGGTTCTTCTGCTTTCTTGACGGGTACTCCGGTTACAACCAGGTGGCAATCTACCCTGAGGACCAAGAAAAGACCACGTTCACCTGCCCCTTCGGAACATACGCTTTCCGAAGGATGCCTTTCGGTCTTTGCAATGCACCTGCTACCTTTCAGCGGCATATGCTTGCCATATTCTCATATATGGTAGGTGATTATCTGGAAGTCTTCATGGATGACTTTTCAATTTTTGGAGAATCATTTGACGATTGCCTCCAACACTTGGTCCAAATACTCAGGCGGTGCATCGAGGTGAATTTGGTTCTTTCCTGGGAAAAGAGCCATTTCATGGTGCCTGAGGGAATTGTCCTGGGACACTTAATTTCGGAAAAAGGCATCCAAGTGGATCGAGCTAAGGTTGATCTGATCTCTCGCCTTCCCATGCCTAGCTCGATCAGGGACATCCATTCTTTTCTGGGGCATGTCTGTTTTTACCGTCGTTTCATTCCGGATTTCTCGAAAATCGCACGACCCTTGACTTCTCTTCTCTCTAAGGATGTACCCTTTGAAATCTCCAAGGAATGCACACTAGCCTCTGAAAGCCTGCGTGACCGAGTCACCCAGGCACCTATCCTACAATCCCCTGACTGGTCTCAACCCTTTGAGATCATGTGCGATGCATCTAATTTCGCTGTAGGAGCGGTCCTAGGGCAGAAAGCTAACGGAAAACCCGTGGTCATCTACGACGCTAGCAAGTCACTTGACGAGGCTCAGCGTAACTATATGGTTACGGAGAAAGAGCTGCTAGCCGTAGTATTTGCCCTTGAAAAGTTTCGATCGTATCTCCTGGGTTCCCATGTCATCATCTACTCGGATCACACGGCTGTAAGGCATCTCCTTGCCAAGAAGGACGCGAAGCCCCGACTAATTCGTTGGATCTTGCTGTTGCAAGAGTTCGATCTTGAGATTCGCGACAAGGCAGGAAGGCATAATGTGGTAGCCGACCATCTGTCTCGTCTTCCTTCTGAGATTATCAACCCTTCCGAACCCATCACGGAACATTTTCCTGATGAGCACCTGCTTACTGTCGGTACTAGACTTCCATGGTTTGCTGATATAGTAAACTACGTGGCATCTCATCAGACCCCGTCTGATTGGTCGAAGGCCAAGAAAGACAAATTGCGTTCTGATACCAGGTATTCCATCTGGGAAGACCCGTACCTTTTCCGCATAGGGGCTGATCAAATCATCCGGAGATCTGTCCCAGAAGAGGAAATCAACAATATCCTCTCTTTATGCCATGACCAGGCATGCGGTGGCCATTTCTCTGGGCATAAAATCGCATCAAAAGTCCTCCAGTGTGGCTTTTACTGGCCCACGCTATTCAAAGACGCATACAGTCACTGCAAGGCATGCAGTCATTTCCAGACTTTGGGCAACATGAGCCGTCGCGACATAATACCTTTGCAGCCGATTCTCGTATGCGAAATCTTTGATGTTTGGGGGATTGATTTTATGGGCCCCTTTCCTTCTTCGGATGGTTTCGAATACATTCTGCTTGCTGTGGACTACGTGTCCAAATAGATCGAAGCCATACCGACCCGAACTTGTGATCACAAAATTGTTCTCAAATTCATTCATCAAAACATTTTCTCTAGGTTCAGGATTCCCCGTGCTAGAATCTCTGATGGGGGGACCCATTTCACAAACGCTCAGTTTAGGTCACTGATGACCAAATACGGGGTGTCTCACCGAATCTCTACGCCTTACCACCCCCAAACTAATGGTCTAGCTGAGCTGTCAAATCGGGAGATCAAGAAAATCCTGCAGGTCACTATTCGGCCTGACAGGAAGGACTAGTCGTCCCGACTTCCGGAAGCATTTTGATCCTATAGGACCGCCCACAAAATCCAATTAGGCATGTCTCCCTTTAGACTGGTGTACGGAAAGGCGTGTCATCTTCCCGTAGAATTGGAGCATAAAACCTATTGGGCAATATGGAATTGTAATCTAGATCTTTCGAAGGTTGGAACCCACAGAAAACTTCAAATCAGCGAGATCGATGAATTATGCCTAGACGCGTATGAGAACTTGCGAATCTACAAGGAGCGGGTTAAAGCCTTCCATGACAAGCATATCTTGAGAAAGATCTTTTATACTGGTTAGAAGGTCCTACTCTTTGATTCCTGACTCAAACTTTTCCTGGGAAAGTTGCGATCCAAGTGGGTCGGACCATATTTAGTCCGACAGGTTTTTGGAAATGGAGCCATCGAAATCAGTCCGCTCAGCCACGATTCCGAACCTTTCATCGTGAACGGTTAGAGACTCAAGCCGTTCATTGATGTGACTTCTACTGATTTGGCTGAAGCATCTTATATCCTCCATTCCCCTTGAGCTTATTGCGCCTAGCCGATGGCGTAAAACTCAGCGCTTAACGGGAGGCAACTCGTCATTTTCCTAAAAATCTAAAACCTTTTTCGCACTTTTGTGCACTTAAGGTTCACCCTTATAGACAGCCGACCCCACCTCAGATGCTTGCATCTGGGATTAGAAATCGTCCGCAGAATTCATCCCGACCCGTTCACTCATTAAAACATCTGTCTTAAGGAATGAACTAAGTAAATAAAAATCTCTTAAGTCACAATGAGGACATTGCAAACCTTAGGCATGTGGGGCTATAAAAGTGCAAAACTTGTAAGAAAAGGTTTTAAACAAAAAAAAAAATTCACATATGCCAAAAACACCATAAAATTTAAAAAAAAAATTTTTAATAATAAGAGGAAAAAGGAAATTTTGTGGAAGAAGGAACAAAATGAAAAAGGAGCATAAATTGAAAGAAAAGAGTGATAGTCATTAGTAAGAAACTAAGGAATTGACCTAAGTTCTAGACCTTATTTGAGAAAAGAAATGAAAAGTGCATGGTGAGATTAGTAAGAACGTAAATTTTAGGCATTCTTGGATAGACTCTTAGTACCCATTAAGATCTAGACATTCCTCAAGAGGTTGAGGAAAATGAAAGGCTTAAGTATTAGGTCCAAGGCATAGGGAGTATTTGACCACATTAACTAACTTCTGGTTTACGGGACTCAGTAACCTAAGTACCCCAACCTCACACAGAGCCTGGTTTAGTAAGCGTAAAAATCAAAATCACGCAGAAGCATCATAAAATTCTAAAAAAAACACCTAGAATAGGAGCGGCCGATCAACACAAGTTGATTTGGATGAGTTCCCAGCACGGAGAGGCAGGAAATCCCCTCGAAGATGCGTAACAAAATATCATCTCCTCGGTGCTTGTCTCTTAGGATATTTACATTTCCTACTGGGGGCATGTAAGCACTTTACTGGTTCAGATTCCATGGATGGCATTATCACGAAGTGTCAATTGCCAGGGTCTGGATTCGGCCACGGAACACCATGGACGGGATTATCTCGAAACCCAATAGCCAGGGTTCCGGGGGTTGCCATGGGCGGTGCTATCTCGAAGCATTGATTGCCAGGAACCCTTGAGGATTGATGATGGGAGCAAGGAATCTGATACAGACCGTGTTGAAAAGCCAATCCTAAGCTAGAACTAAAAAGAAAAAGAGAGAGAAAACTCTCCAAACAGAAAAACTTTCTATCTCTCTCTCTTACAAAATGCACTGTGAACTGAACCAGGGCTACAATCATTTCAAGCACGGGTGTTTTAACCACAAAGTCCAATAGACCTTAGGTTAGTTCTTGTGGGCCTTAAAAACCTTTGCCAAAGACTGAGGCAGAGGCTAGACAGATCTGGATCTTGATTGGTACTAGAGTACCTTTTAGGCCTATGGTCAGCATTCTAACCTAATCTAAGTTCAAATGAAAAAGCACTTATCTGAAGTTATTAAAAACATTATGGTCTATAACAAAGGTTAAAACCTTAAGTTTTTGCTAAGAGACTAGCAAAAGCTAGGCATGGGGGTATGATGAGAACCTCATCATGAACCCTAAACTAGCACCATTTAACCTAGATTTGCAACAAAGAGCTTCTAGATAACTTATAGAAAGGCTTGACTCAGAGAATTCTGAGTTTGTGAAGGAAATAGGAACTAAAGGGTAAAAATGCAATTTCACCAACACAATCAGTAAACAGGGTGACTCAGGGTCCAAACATAGGTTAAACTAACCTAATAAGAAGGAAAGTGGGATGATATGATCCAATAAGGGTTACAGCAACTCCAAGGAATTAAATGACATCCTATAACCCTAAAATAAACCCACTTCAATTCACGAGGTTCGAGGCAAATAAAAAAATTGACTAAACCCTCTAAAATTCATAGAAAAATAATCTCTAGGGTTTAGAACCTTCAATTTGGCCTTGGGAACCCACTTTGACCTACATTGAGAACCATGCCCAATTAATGATTTAATTTGAATTTATATGTAAATTGACCAGTCAAACAAGGTCTGATCTAGAAATAAATTTCACCATTAGAATACTTAGGTCCCATTTCGCCATGCATAAAAACTTGAGCCTAAGAAGAGACCTTCTTGACTGACTTTGCATTTTGGTCCTCGTCTATTACTTTTTGACCCTCAACTTTTGAAACCCTCACATTTTGACGCCTAAGTCTTTATCGTTCTTTGCATTTAGGTCCTCCCTGCAAAACTCGGAGCAGCGCCATGCCCCGGCTACTTTGCGCGGAGCATGGCGCCGCGCAGGGTGAGGGAGGCCCTCTACCCTTTCAACGGGGTGTTCCCTGCGATGTATGCTGTCGTAGGGACACCTCCATGATCTCTGTGGCAACCCATACTTTCTTTGCAAACGCACGGAAAGTATGGGTCCCTACTCCGGCCGTCCTCCGGCGAGGGAGGCACGTCGCCTCCCTCTGCCCACCTCTCCGCCTTAGCCCCTATAAAAGCCGCCTCCGCCTGCAGAAGAGGGCAGCTCGGTCCTGATGGAGAAACACCCCCATCTTTCCTCTCTTCCCACTCCGACAGAAGCCCTCCAGCTCCGGTAGTTCTTCCTCCCCCTCCTCGTCACTCAGCTGCAATACCAGCAGCAGAGCCACCCTCGCCCGCTCTTCCCGCGTCGCGCCGTACCCAACGCGCGCCCTCCCGCTCTCTCCTCGCCGCCGCCCTCTCCCTCTGGGCATCTTCTTCTCCAGTGACAGTCGGTACGACTGCCGCCCTGCTCCAGCCCCTTTCGCCCCTTTAACTAGGTCAGCACTACTCCCCATCTCCCCCTCTTTCTTTTCCTCACTGTTTTTCATTCAATTAGGCCCTCGACCACTCCTGTTCACCATCACCCCCTTCGTCTCCGGCTACCCTCCGGCGAGACGCCCCCATCGCTCCACAACCCCACACGCCTCGCCGACCCTCACAGAACCTCCGCCTCATCACACTGAGCAACCTCCGCCCACCCATTACTGCTCCACACCCCCACCTCACTCCCCCGAACAGACCCATTTTTCCGGTCGCTGTCCGACCTAGCCCCGCCGCCAGACGCCGTCCCACGTCCTACCACACCCCGCACCACCTTCACCGTGCCACGGCGAAGGTCCCCGGCTAGTTTTATTAGGCCGAAGGGCCGTGTTTCTGTCTGACAGGGTCGCTGCTCCAGTCGCCATTAACGACGACTGAAGCAGCTTCGAGGCCAGCTCCAGACCCTGCAGCCCCAGGTTCCCAGGTGCTACAGGTTGGGGGAAGTTCGCGAAGACTCCTGCCTTATCAGTTGGCACCGACATCGGCTGCAGCTGAGCAGAGGGCGAGGTGGAGTCATCCTACGGGCGCGCGCGAAGATAGCACAAAAGATAGTCCCACATAGTGGGATTTCGAAACGCCGCCCGCGCATAAATTGGAAAAGTGACGTAGCCTCTTCGCCTCCTGATCACGGGGTGAGGTCCCTCTCACCCGCTTCACCCGACCTCGTCCGCGACCACCGCCCCGCGAACCTGGCCCGACCCGTATACCCGACCTGCACTCCTCGCCCACCATCGCACGCCGGTGGGCCTGGTCCCAGGCGCGAATCCGTACCCGAATACCCAGCTCTGGGTGAGAGATCCTTTGAGCGAAAGCTGAAAAAGAGAGAGACGCAGGGGAGGGTAGGGGTAGGTTTTTGCTCTGACCAAGCTATGTGAGTGTGCAGGTAGAGAAGAAGAAGAAGAAAGAAGACCGCAGAAGAGGAAGACGATGAAGAAGAACGACTGCAAGAAGAAGAAGAAGCACTGTAGCAGACACTACTTAAGCCGTCTGATTGAGAAATCAGACGACGGATGAAGCTCTGTAGATAAAGTAAAGAAGTAGAAGAGAAGGGAAGGTGCCGCAGCTGAGGGCAAAGAAAAGAAGGAAGAAAAGAGAAGAAGGAAAGAAAAAGAAAGAAGGTAAAGAAGAAGAAGAACTCAGGACGATCAAGCAAAGAGAAGAGAAGATAAAGAAGAAGAAGACAAAGACAAGTGAGAAAGAAGAGAAGAAGAAAAAGCCAAGAGACCAATCTACCTCTCTCTCTCTCTCTTATTTTTGTAATAGAACCATTGTACTTCTAGAATTATAGTTTGCTCCCTAAGTTCGACCTCGGGAAACCTTTTATTTTCGAGTAAAATTGTAATAGTGGCAATGACTATCTGTACTACAACGCCATTTCTATAACAAACAACAAAACCTAGTCATACCGCCACTAGTAGGCGAGCTTCAAGGAGCTTGTACACGGTGGCGACCAACTCCATCCTCTTGGTGAGGTGGTCTGTCACCCCACCGGCCCACGGTATGACGGAGTTTGGCCGTGGAGGCCCGCGGTGGTGAAATGCTGCACAATGGTGAAATGGGATGATGGCCTCGTCAAGCTCGGCTGCCTCCTCCTCTCCCTTGTAGTCTCAGCTGCCCCGACCAGATCCAACACACCCGCTCCTCCATGAATGTGGTCTTGAGTGCAGGCAACTGGCAAAGATTGAATGCAGGCGGAGGAAGTGGAACGGTTGCCTGCGGGAAGAAGAGTAATTAATAAAATGAAATATTTGGATTATTTATATACAAACCCTTAACTTTTATGTTAACTTAAAATAATGCGTGCAATGCACCTGATTGGTTAACTAATTAAATGAATGCAATTTTAAGTTAATTCTAAATGCATTTAAATATGAATGCAATGCATGAATTATTTAATTAAATCGGAAATATGAATTAATCTATTTACATCCTAATTTATGTTAAATAAATGTTAGAATTAACTTAATATCTAGGCACTTAAATACTTAAATAACCCACAAATATGGGCTAATCAAATACCCCCATGCCTAGTTTTTGCAAGTCTCTAGCAAATCCAAGCAAAACCTAGCATTCCAAGTAGACTAGCCAACCCAATCGGTCTTCCTTTATAAACATATTAAGTTTAGACTTTAGACCTAAGGTTCCCAAGTTGTTAAGTTACAGACTAGGTTGGCTAATGACGAGTTGCAAGCACAAGTTTCTCTGATTTCTGACTCTACCCTAAGGTTTATTGATCCCTGAGATTAAAGCATCCATGCATGTGCATTGATCTGAGTTATTTGAGTTAAAGGAAAAAGGATTTTTTTTTAATAATATATATATATTTTTTGTTTGATTCCTCTAAGTCTAACCTCGGATCAGCTATCAACACGGTTTGTGTCGGATTCATTGTCCCCATCACCGTACCTCGAAGGGTGCTTGGCTTTCGATGCTTCAAGATAGCACCACCCATAGCGACCCCAAGAAGTCCTGGCAATCGACACTTCAAGATAGTATCGCCCATGGATTTCTTAAGTGAATTCAGGCCTGTGGCAATCGGCACTTTGAGATAGGGCGCCACCCATGGTACCTGAACCGCACAATGCACTTACATGCCCCCAGTTGGATGAATATCCTAAGAGACAAGCGCTGAGGTGGTAATATGTTATCATCGCATCCTCAAGGTGAGTATATACTCCACCTCACCTACGGCAGGAACTCTTCCAATCAAATTGTGTTTTCAAGCCTCTCCTAAGTCAAAACTAAGAGAACCAAACTTCTTTTAAGAAAGGAATTAAGATGATTACTTACACCAGACCAAGTGTGTGAAATTTGGATGCTTGGGTTACAAGGACCCGTAAACCAAAAGGTAGAACAAGACTCCAGGTACTACCCTACCTTTTAACTCAAACCCTAGCTTTCCTTCCTCAACCTCTTAAGGAATGGTCCACAACTTAACTCCTACTTAAGTTTTTAAGTCCACAAAGGACCCTAAAGGTCCAAAGCTAGTAGCTCACTTAGCTTTTAAAGTTCGATCCTAGAATCAACTTAGTCTAACCTAGTGTTCTGATTTGCTTAAGAATGCAGAACCTAGCCAGTTAAGCTCAATAATTACAAAATATTTTTATTTTATTTCTTCTTTCAATGCAAATGTATGTAATGCAGAATGCTTTAATTAAATGCATGAATGCACTATGCTATGTATATCTCGAAGTATACCCCCCATGCCTAAAATCTGCAATGTCCTCATTGCATAAAAGGATATTACCTTGGTCAGAGATGGGCTGCTGATCTTTTTTTAGCAGCAGAGTAGCCAAAGAACCTGCAAATAAGGTTCAAGGATCACAGAAATAGGCCCTAAAAATGAGCAAAGTAATGCCGGCCTAGAAAATAGGTAACCTAGGATGTTGGCGAGCTGATGATGAATCCTGATAGCAAATGCTCACCCAACCAGGATGGGAATAAAATCTTCCTAGGTCACCAGAAGAGGTTCTAAAGGATAAACTGGCATAACAACCTCCAAAGGAGTAGGGGGAGGATGACAAGGATCCTTCAAAAGGAATGGGGAAGGAATGGTGCAGAGATAAACCCCCAGGGCAATGGACTGACTAAAGAAATCATCAATCCATACCCGATACTCTATTACAGAAAATATTGGTTTGTTAAGCCCTTCGGTCAGAACAAATGTGAGCAAATCTCTAAGGCAAGGATCATCTAGGGTGTCCAAGTTTCGAGGTTGTAGGATGGCCATAAGATCTAAGTTGGGTTTAATTAGCTCGGTGTCCATCCCTAACACTCTTTCCAAATCCTCATTTGCATCCCTAGCATTCCTTGCACTATCACATGTATCTTCCTGCAGTTCATCAGGAGTCACAATTTCACCTTCAGATATAAGCGAATCAGAGGGTGACTTCGAATCAAATGAAGGCAGGTTGGAAGCAACAGATCTGGGGATTATCCTATCAATGTCATCCCCGGGTTCTTGTTCTTTACTCAAATCTTCCCTGAAGTCTAGATGTGAATCCACATAAATCTTAGAAGTTGCTTCCAAATTTTCCATCATTTCATCATGAGGAGAAATATCATTAATGGGTATGCTAAGGAAACGTAATTTGGTCAAATTTGCGACATCCTCAGGGGCTAACTCTTCAAATAAGACATAATCACCCTTAGTGTCACTCCAAATCTTGAATGTAGGTTCCTCATGTAATTCGTCTTTCTCCTCATCATATGATTCATCTTATACCCGAGGTTTAGAATCATTTAATATCTCAGCAGATCCCCAAGGGTACTCTATTTGACGTAACTGGTTTACACTGGTAATTGCTTTACACTGGTAACACTAGTAACATAGGTCAAATTCTTGAGGGTTAGGTTCCCTAAGGGTGGGCTTGAGTTCCATCTCGTGATCAAAAGGGAGGGTAGGATTAACAATTTGACTTCGACCGACTTCATCAAATGTCACGAAAATACTATCATCTGGGTCGAGGTCTTCCAATGGTACCATCATTCCCTTCTTTTGACTCCAATATAATTCAGGTGGATACTCAACCTTATCATCATCTTCCTTGGGTTACCACCTTTCTTCATCCAATGCATAGCTACTTTCATATGTATCTTCCTCCCACTTAAGGCATGGATCTCTCAAGGAAGTCTCATCTAATGGGGAGGTTTCAAAATCGATCCTCGAAAAGTAGCTATTCTCCCTTTCATAATCCCCCAAATTTCCCTCCAACTTAAAGTGTAGCTCTCCCAGGAGAGATGCATCAATTGTAGATGGGTGTACGTCATCCTCAATGGGGTAGATTAGGTGGCTAATTTCATCTCTTTCTTGTTGGCCTACTCTCGAAGATTCTCCTAACAGTTCAATCATTTCATCTTGCATTTTCTGTATTTCCATCTTCAAGGAGGAGAGGTCATTTCTATCATGAGAGAAGTCAGGCTCAGGCTTATAGTACCTAGGAGTGTCCATCCAACCATTATAATTATTCAGGGAGGGTGGGTTGGGTATTTCTATGGCGTGTGGGATATTGGGCAAGGCAAATCTCGCTCCTAGGTTCTGCTCACTGATTTGGGGCTTAACCAGGCCAATACTCCTATAATAGGAGTAAAACAGATCCCAATGATTATCATTATGTCCATCAAGGGATGGACCATCTCGGCGTATGGGATCGAAGAGTGTAGAGTGGGGGTGAGGGTGTGGGCAAGATGTGAAAGGATGAAAATCCATGTGGTCCATTCTAACTCACACCTCAATCAGAATTCCCCAAGCAAAACACAATTCAAAAAGGACTTTTTAGGTCTTTCCCAATTTAAGCTTTTGATTTAAGTTAGGTGACAATACAATTTGTTTAATCAATTTACGTACTTATTGTCGACCTACGGCTCGCCTAAGATGACCTAGTTGGAACTTAGGTGTTCTTCCCTAAATCTCAAATGGTAGAGCAACTCCAAAGACGGAAGATCGAGGGATGCAAGTAGGCCTAAGCCTTCCTTTGAAACTGTGCTTTCACAGTGCTTCTCAACTACCCACAAAAATGTGTTATAGGGTAACCCCCTCTTTGGAGTTACAAAACCTTTGTTCTCAAGTTCTAAACACTTCAGAATCCAACGATAGGAGGGCTCTTGTCCTAGTATTTTCAAACCTAAGGAGTGTCTAAAAGCTTGCCGTGGTGCAAGAGATATAAGTGTGCATACATCACAAAAGATTTTAAATTTTGAATCGCACGCCAAGTTTGAAAATCAAATCCTTGGTTTTTAAAATGTCCCTCCTTTAATTAATCCTTTTTTTAGAAAATATGTGACCACTTGTTAGATTTATTCAATACAGATTAGGTGATCTTCGAATTAAGTCCAAATCCAATACGTGATCAAGAATAAGATGCAAAGTAAGAGAATGCGTACCTTGCTTCCAGCAATCAATGATGCGAGAATGCACGCAATGCAGAGAAATAAATCTAGAGGCTGCTCATACAGACCTAAATGGTTCGTCCTAGGGGTAGGCAGCTAGCAGGCAGCTCATTTTTTTTTTTTACATACTTCTGCACAAACAAGTAGAAGATAAACAACCCACAAAGAAAACCTAGATCTAAAGAAAAGAGGGAACAGACTCCCAAAAACTACCCAACACGGGCCTAAAACAAAATCGGGGAACAAATCCCTAAAAATATACCCCAGAACAAGGGTCTCAAACCAAATGTAAGTGCAAGAAAATAAAGAAAAGTAAAGTTCTAAAACTAAATTCTATCTACTTGACAAATCAACGGAGATGAAGATGATCACTCCAGATGTCCTCCTAGTTGGTGACAACAAATTTCACAAATGTTCAAGCTCTTCCTCGTACATGTGAAACTCGATTCCTCCTCCAAAGTGACGGAAACATGGTCCACCACGGCATTTCTGAGGCCGATGCGATAATTCGTGCATAATATGTGTACCTCGCACCAAATCAGATAAAACAGGTTAAATATGCCTCAATTAAAAATTAATTTGAATAAATGAATAATTGCGAATTAATTAAGCCTATTGCCTCCCCGGCAACGGCGCCATTTGACAAATCGATTCTTTGCTTTTAAAGTTGTTTATCACATAAAATGACGCTTCGTTCGTAGTTCTATGTGGTGGAAAAATCGACTAATCAATAATTAAAATAACCACTCGCAGAGGAGTGGGTCGTGTCAACAGGGAGGCAATGATACAATAAAATCTCGATTATTTCGTATTCGTTCAATCAAGTGCGAAATCCATAGTCAAATCTAACATTAAATGCGATGGAAAGAAGATGCATGATAACTCGAAAATATAAGGTTAGATGTGCAATTTTTCCTCATTGAAATATTCTAAAAATATGAGATGATTCTATGTAATTTCCAATTGACATGCATTAGAGAAAATTTGTGCACATTTTAATAAAAAACCAATGTTACAACATGTGAATAACAATAGCCACACAATTATCAGAAAGCATGAGTATGAAGTCACAATTTCACCATAATAAAATAATCATAAATTAAAATTGATTTTGGTGGCAATGGCATGTGAATGTAAATATTAATTCAGTAAGAAACAGAGCATTTGCTCCCTTTGTGCGTGCACGATAAGGAGCCTGCGGTTGGGTGTGCGGAGCTCGAATGTCGTTGGCCACAACGACGGCTACGCATGGGCGATGACGGCATGTCGAACGGCAGCCGGTGGTCTCGCCAGCGACGAGGAAGGCTGGCAATGGTGGCGGCGGCTCGTCGACGCAGGTGGGCTGCTGTAGACCTTCAGAGGGTGTGGCCGAGTTTCTGAGGTTGAGGCAAGTTCATTGATGTTGGTGACGCATAGCTCTGAGGCTAGATGAGGCAGTTGCATGGAGAAGGACTATGATAACTTTGGGTTCCTTCGCCAATAGAGAAGAAGAAGAAGCATGCTGGAGTGAAGCACGCAATGCGTGCACTGCTTCTGGTGAGGCCAAGTGCTGCTGCTGGGCGCACGGGCGCGCGAGTGTTGGCAGGCTGCTTGGGCACGCGGGCGCTTTGCTGCGGGCGGCGTGCGCACACAGCAGCAGCGGGCGTGGGAGGTGCTGGAGGCACGTTGCTTGTGTGCTGCATGCGGCGGGGAGGTGAGAATGCACGTGCGCGCAGGCTGGTGTGGGCGTGAAGGCGCGAGCGTGGTAAAGACGTGAGGCAGGATGTGTAGGCGCGGAGCTACTGGCGCGCGGGTGGACTGCTGGCTGAAGTGAAGACCCGCAGTGGTAGGCGCAAGGTGGAGAGGTTGCACCTCTGTGTGCTGCAGTGAAGGTGATGCTGCGCTGCAGGGGGTGTGGTACTTGTGCGTGGTGAGGACCGCAGAAGGTGCATGGAGCTGATGAAGAAGAATCACAGTGATGGAACGGTGCCAAATCGTGCATTAGTAGATGCACTCATGGTAGGCGAGCTTCAAGGAGCTCGTACACGGTGGCGATCAACTCCATCCTCTTGGCGTGATGGTCTGTCACCCCACCAGCCCACGGTATGACGGAGTTTGGCCGTGGAGGCTAGCATTGGCGAAATGCTGCACGGTGGTGAAATGGGATGATGGCCTCCCCGAGCTCGGCTGCCTCCTCCTCTCCCTTGTAGTCTCAGCTGCCCCGACCAAATCCAACACACCCGCTCCTCCATGAATGGGGTCTTGAGTGCAGGTAGCTGGCGAAGATTGAATGCAAGCGGAGGAAGTGGAACGGTTGCCTGCAGGAAGAAGAATAATTAATAAAATGAAATATTTGGATTATTTATATACAAACCCTTAACTTTTATGTTAACTTAAAATAATGCATGCAATGCACCTAATTGGTTAATTAATTAAATGAATGCAATTCTAAGTTAATTCTAAATGCATTTAAATATGAATGTAATGTATGAATTATTTAATTAAATCAGAAATATGAATTAATATATTTACATCCTAATTTATGCTAAATAAATGTTAGAATTAACTTAATGTCTAGGCACTTAAATACTTAAATAGCCCACAAATATGGACTAGTCAAATACCTCCATGCCTAGTTTTTGCTAGTCCCTAGCAAATCCAAGCAAAACTTAGCACTCCAAGTAGACTAGCCAACCCAATCGGTCTTCCTTTAGAAACATATTAAGTTCAGACTTCAGACCTAAGGTTTCCAAGTAGTTGTTAGGTTACAGACTAGGTCGGCTAAAGACGAGTTGCAGGCACAAGCTTCCCTGATTTCTGACTCTACCCTAAGGTTTATTGATCCCTGAGATTAAAGCATCTCGTGCATGTACATTGGTCTGAGTTATTTGAGTTAAAGGAAAAAGGATTTCTTTTTTGTGTTTTTTTTTCTTATTCCTCTAGGTCTAACCTTGGATCAGCTATCAACACGGTCTGTGTCGGATTCCTTGTCCTCATCACCGTACCTCGAAGGGTGCCTGGCTTTTTTTTCTGTCCAAGAGATGTCTTAAGGCCAAATGATCGATATAGATGATAACATGAGACCCGAAGAGATAAGCTCTGAATTTTTCCAAAGCGAACACTACAGTTATTTATTCCTTTTCAGTAACAGTGTAACTCCTCTGGGCTTCATCCAGAGTTTCACTAGCGTTGTAGATGACAGAGGGCTCTCTATTAATTTTTTGACCAAAGACAGCCCTGACCGCGTAATCAGAAGCATCTGTCATGCTCTCAAAAGGGACTATCCAAATTGGTAGTTGCAAAACTGTAGCATAGGTGACTGCAATTTTCGGGAAATCAAATGCCTTTTGGCATGATTCGTCGAAAACAAACGGCGATCTTTGGCAAGAAGATTGCTCAGGGGACGAGCAACCTTCAAGAAATCCTTGATGAATCTTCTATAGAATTCAACATGGCCAAGAAATGATCGGATTTGTTTAACAAATGTGGAAATAGAAAGTTTAGTGATAGCATTAACCTTAGTGATGAGAGCATCATCATGAACCATAGCTAGCACAACTTAATCTAAATAAGTATGAAGAAGCTCCTACAAAACCTAAAGAGAAGCTTAACTCAGAGAATTCTCAATTTAAGAATAAAATAAATCATAAGGGGTAAAACTGAAATTTTACCAATGCAGTACACAAACATGGTAATTAAGAGTCTAAACACAGGTAAAATAAGCTTAATGAGGAAGGAAGTGGGATGAAAACGATTATAGCAACTTCTAGGAATTAAATAACATTTTGTAATCCTAAAATAAATCCACTTTCATTCACGAGGTTCGAGGTAGGATAAAAATCAAATAAACCCTCTAAAATTCATGGAAAAATATTTCCTAGGGTTTAAAACCTCCAACTTGGCCTTTGCAACTTATTTTGACCTAAAATGAGAACCATGCCCAATTTATGACCTAATTTGGGTTTTTGAGCAAATTGGCCAGTTAAACATGGTCAAACCTAAAATCAAATTTCACCATTAAATTCCTTAGGTTCAAATTAGGCTGCTACAAAAATTTGGGCCTAAGAGAAGACCATCTTGACCAACTTTACAAATTGGTCCTCTTGCATTACTTTTTGACCCTTATCTTTTGAAACCCTTACACAAAGCCCCATACTTTCCCGTCGTTCTTTGTAGAACGGTCCTCCCTGCCACCCTGCACAGGCGCCATACCTCCGGCGACCTTGCGCGGAGGATGGCGTCGTACAGGGTATGGTGCTCGTTCTCAGGAATGAACAGGGGGTTCCCTTCATCGTCCTCTGTCGCAGGGACCATCCCCTGTGACCTGCGGTTGCCCATGCCTCTCGTGCGAACGCACAAAAGGCATGGGTCTCTATCTCCGGCGACCTCCGCACGTCACTCCCTCGGGCTACTCTCCGTGCTGGCACCTTTATAAGGAGCGGCAGGGGCTGCCGTCCACGGAAGCTACTTCTGGCAGAGAAAACCCCCCTCTTTCATCTCCTCTCTCTCTGGTTAGGCTGCCCTAGCTTCGGTGAACTCTCCTCCTCCACGTCGCTCTGTTGCCATACCTGCAGCAGAGCTCACTCTGCCTCGTCGTCCCACGTTAGGCCGCACCAGTTGCCATCCCTAGATCTCTTCCTCGTCGCCGTCACTCCTCCTCTGGGCACCTTCGTCCTCAACTCCGGCAGGCACGTGCCGGGCAGACTTCCTCTCCCTCTTCATCAATTAAGTAGGTAGGAACTTTCTCCTTACTCTCCTCTCACCTTTCCCTTCTTGAATTAGTACTTTAAACCCCTCGACTGCCACGACCAACTTCATCTGCTCCACCTCCGGTCACCATCTCCGACGAGGTCGCTCCACTTCCACAGACCTTTCCACCCCTCGCCGACAAGCCCAAAAGATCCCCCTCACTCCACTCTAGCGTTTCCCCAACTCCATTCACCACCCTACACACTCTGAGCACCACCCGAACACACCCACTTCCATGCACGCAGGTTGCCTTAGGTGCACGACCACAGGCACTCTCATAGCACGTCGCCCCTCGCACCACCTTCGCCACACTCTGGCGAAGCTCCCTGTGTTGTCTGATGTGGCCGTGAGGCCATCTTCGTGATTTCAGGGTTCACCCTCCTCGTCGCCATTGACGAGCAGCAGGAGCTGCTTCGCGGGCAGCTCTAGGTCTCTTCGATGCCAGGCGTGGGCTCCAGGCAACACCGGGCACGTCCGCGAAGGCGCCCAGATTCTCAATTGGGAGCGCGAAGCCTTCACTGCTGCCCAATTTTCAGCTGCTTCTCACCTACGGGCGAGCGAAGTGGTGGCGGGACTTTAGTCCCACCTCGTAAGTGTATGGGCGAGCTCCCACACTTAAATTGAAAAAGTGGTATAGGCTCTTCGCCTCCGAATACACATGGGGTGAGGTCCCTCACCTATCACCGGGTCTCGTCCGCGACACACCCATGTGGACCTGACCCGACCCGACACCCTCTTGTGCACTCGCACACCACCCACGCCGGTGCACCTGGACCCGGGCACTTGACCCGACCGGATTACCCGGCTCTGGGAGAGCTTCATAAAGAGAGATCCAAAGGGAGAGAGAGACGCAGGGAAGGGGTAGGGTAGGTTTTGCGCTGATATTTGCGTGTGTGCGTAGGAGAGAAGAAAAAAAAAAAAGAAGAGAAGCAACAACTGAAGAAGGAAGAAGAAGAAGAAAGGAAGGAAAGAAGATGAAGGAAAAGAGGAGGAGTTGCACTGTAGCAATCGAATAGTTAAGTCGTCTGAGCACCGAATCAGATGTCGATGAAAAAGGAGAGTCAGCAGCAATAGAAGAAGAAAGGAAAGAAGGGAAAGAGAAAGAGGAGCCGCAGCTGCTGAGAAAAAGAAAGAACAAGACAGGTTGAAGAAGAAGAAGGAAGAAGCAGAGAAGAAGAATAGAAGAATGAAGAAGAAAACAAGCTGAAAAGAGAAGAGCCAGCTGAAGAAAGAGAAGAAGAAAAAGCCAATTACCCTCTCTCTTTCTCTCTCTCTTAATTTTTTGTAAAACCTTATATATATTGTGAATTTGTACGCTTCTAGAATTTTAGTTTGCTCCCTGAGTTCGACCTCGGGAAACTTTTCATTCCGAGTAATAAATTGTATTAGACTGGTGACCGTTTTTGTTATATACTACAACGACTATAATAACCACATCAATAAAGATGTATGAACCACTTAGCTTTATCCACTTCAATTCCCCGCTAAGATATTACATGACCCAAGACGATGCATTCTTTGGTCATGAAATAACTCTTTTCCCAGCTAAGGACCAATCGTGTTTTGATACATCGCTCAAGAATCATTTCAAGATTAGCCAAACAAGAGTCAAACAATTCTCCGAAAATAGAGAAATTGTCCATGAAAACTTCCGTAAACTCTCCCACCATGTCAGAGAATATGGCCAACATACACCTTTGAAAAGTCGCAGGTGCATTGCATAAACCGAAAGGCATCCTACGGAAAGCAAAGGTTCCGTAGGGACAGGTGAAAGTAGTTTTCTCCTGATCCTCGAGATGGATAGGAACTTGGTTGTATCCTGAGTAGCCATCAAGAAAATAGAAGTACTTCTACCCGACTAGTCTTTCCAAGATTTGATCGATGAAAGGCAGGGGAAAATGATCCTTTTTAGTGGCTGTGTTCAGCTTCCTGTAATCAATGCAAACCCTCCAAGAGGAAGCTAAATGAGTTGTGGCAGATTCTCCTCTCTCGTTAGTCACAACGGTAATCCTGACTTTGTTCGAAACAATCTGCACGGGACTTACCCAAGGACTCTCAGAGATTGGATAAATAATTCCTACATCGAGCCACATGATGATTTCCTTTTTGACCACTTCTCGCATATTTGGATTTAATCACCTCTGCATCTGGCGAGAAGGGCGGGATCCATCTTTCGAGAATATTCTATGATTGCAGTAAGATGGCTCGATCCCCCTGAGATCATAAATGGTCCAACCAATTGCCTCCTTATGTTCCTTTAGGACCTTGATCAATTTAATCTCTTGCTCCTTTGTTAATTTATCACTAATAATCATAAGGAGCATCTTCTGAGGTCCTAAAAATTGATATTTCAAATTCTCAGGCAATGGTTTCAGTTCAAGCTGGAGCAGGTTGATGATTGATGGTAAGGAAGATGCTGAAGACTCAACAAGAGGAAGAGGTTGTGAGTGAACAAAATCAATAACCTCTTCAGAAGATGACAAGTCTGCCATAGAGGGTTGCGGGTCGAATTTGTCATCAAAGGAGGAACTTTCAATTGAAGAAACCATCAAACAAGTTTCAATGTTTTCATTATCCTCCTCAAGTTCCTCAATAAATCTGCAATCCTCAAATTTATTGATCGCCTTAAAAATATCTAATTTCGTTCGTTGATCCCCAAAGGCGATTTCCATGCTACCGCTTTTACAATTAATGTTGGCCTTAGCGATAGCCAGGAACGGACGCCTCAGAATGATGGGCGTGTTCCTCAGATTTTCAGGTATATTCATGTCAAGGACAAGGAAATCTACAGGAAAATAGAAATCCTTGACTTTAACATAACATCTTCAATAATGCCTCGCGGATTTGTGACTGAGTGGTCCGCTAACTGTAGCGTTACTGAAGTTGGCTGAAGTTCACCTAATCCAAACTTCTCGTAAAGAGAAGTCGTAAATAGGTTGATGGATGCACCCAGATCCAAAAGTGCTCTATCAAATGTGTAATCTCCGATGACACAAGAAATTAATGGAGCACCTGGATCTCTCTTTTTCTGAGGGAGGTGATGCAGGATAATAGAACTAGCCTGCTTGGAGAGTACTACCTTCCTCGGAACAGATTCTCTCGACTTACCCTTTTGTGTACATAAATCCTTTAAAAATCTTGCGCAAGCCGGTATATGCTTGATAGCATTGAGGAATGGAATATTGATCTCAACATTCTTAAATAGATTCAGAAGCTCCTCATTACTATCAACAGTCTTCTTCTTTGATTTAATCAAGGCTTCAGGAAAAGGAACATGAGTCAGATCTTTGGAATCAAGTTCCTGAGCATTGATTTCTTCTTCAGAATTCTCCTCTCTCTCCTCAAGTTCTTCAGGATTCAGTAGATCAGAACAGTGTGGTTGTGGATCTTGAGTCTGCTTACCACTCCTCAAGGTGACAGAATTTGCAGATGCATAAGAGTTTGGGTCTTGGGGAGGGTTAGAAAAGATTGGAGGGGCTTGATTAGCCAGGAATTGTTGATTTGCAGAAGAAGAGGAAGAGGAGGGACCCGGCTCAACCACCCGAGCATGTTCGTGTGGGTCCCTCTGATTTCCGTACCCTTGGGCTTGGTTGCCTGGATTCAGAATATTTCGCAGGTTGGGTACGGGATGGGATGTAGAGATCTAGGTTGACGAGAATTAGCATTGAGCCTGGTCTACAAGTTGTCCATCTGGGTTTTCATTTGCTGTATGAGCTGGAGCATGGATCCTTGCATCTCTACCGTTTGTCGGTTCAAATCAGCCTGCCCTACGGGTTGACGGGCATTCCAAGTTGGCTGATTGACCTAATTTGGGGGCTACTGAGTATATACATGACCCTGACCCATTGGTCGTTGCGGAGCATAGTTGCCGGGTCGAAATTGGGTCTGTTGCCCCGGGTTTTTCCAAGAGAAGTTAGGGTGGTTTTTCCAACCTGGATTATAAGCATTAGTGTCGGGGTTGGATCTAACATTCTCTTGTACAGCACAAACATCCACATAAGGTGAGGACGGAGAGAAAGAAAGGGAAGTATCAGAAAAACTAGGATCAAAGGCCCCAGTTTGGAACTTGTGGGGTTCTGAATAATGCTGACTCATAGGTTGAGCCGCATCGAGTTGATTCACGAACTCCTGTCTAGAAGGAGCTCATGAAGAATGGAATCCTGAATTTTGGGATTGAGTGGATCGAGAGTTGTTTATAGAATTTCCAGCCATCCACTCCTCCATTCTCTTAGCAACCAAGTCCACCTTGTCAAGTTTGTTACAAATCAATTCCATTTCAAATGAATTAGAGTCATGAACTTCATTGACATTTGATCTGGACTTCATGGACCGGTTAAATGTATCCATGGAGGATTGATTGATTGAATTCTCGCTCATTTCCTCCAATAAATCGTGTGCACTATCTACGTCTTTATTGAGGAAATTGCTTTTGCAAGAAGCATCGACATGATTTCTGAGTTGCTCAGTCAACCCATGATAAAAGATCAGCACAAGCTGCCATTTTGGCACCTCGTGGTGTAGACACCTCTGTAATAGGTCCTAGAATCTCTCCCAGGCCACATGAAACTGCTCCCCCGGCTGCTAGGTAAAGGTAGTGATTGCCCGTCTCAAGGCATTGGTACATCCGACTGGGAAGAATTTCTTTAGAAAGGCTGATTTCAACTCATTCCAAGTTGCAATTGGTGTTCCTATTGTCCTCTACCAATGCGCGGCCTTATCCCTAAGAGAGTGGGGGGAGAGCCTCATGATCATTTGCTCCTCGTTCACGTTTCGTACCTTGGTGGTCTGGACCAAAGTGGTCAAGTCCTCCAAGTGCTGAAACGGATCTTCAGAGCCAAGCCCATGATAATGTTTGATCAGGCTTAACACCTAGGACTTGATTTATGCGTCACCGGCTGGACTCTGGACGCCGGGACGTTCCCCGTAATTTGAAGGATCATAAAAATCCTTCAAGGGTTGAGCACCCTGCATTCTCTTGAACCATTCCTGCATTCTCTACATTTGTTCCAGCTGCCTTCGGAATTCTTTGTGTGGATCTCCAGGCAGAGGAGGCTGTTGGTCGACCATGGGATCAATTTGGCCAAAATCCAATTTGCACCTCCTAGAATACTCTAGTGGTCCTTTCAATCGGGGATTCATTGACCGTCTTCCTAGCATAAACTAGGAGAAGGTCGGAAGGACTGGGGATAGGGACCTTGCAGTACAACAAAACAAGGCTATCCTTAAGTGGGGTAGCCTAAGGATCTACCAAAACCCGCCTTAACCCGCCTTAAGATTGTAAATGATTTACTCTACTTGTGTCTGCTCAATCCAACCAGTTAGAAGGAGGGACAGGGGAAAAGGTTCCTTGATGAGAACCTCATCATGAGCCATAACTAGCTCATTTTGACCCAATACAAAGGATAAAAGCTCCTACATATCTCAAGGAAAGGCTTAACTCAGAGAATTCTGAGTTTGAGAAGAAAACCAGTCATAAGGGGTAAAAGTGCAATTTTACCAGTATAATCTGCATACAGGGTAATTCAGGGCCCAAACACAGGTCAAAACAGCTTAATAAGAATAAAAGTGGGATGAGATGATCTAGTAAGGGCTACAGCACTTCCGAGAAACCAAATGATAATCTGTAACCCTAAAACAACCCACTTCAATTCACAAGGTTCGAGGCAAAGTAAAAATAGAATAAACCCTCTAAAATTCATAGAAAAATAATCTCTAGGGTTTAGAACCTTCAATTTGGCCTTCAGAACCCATTTTGACCTACATTGAGAACCATGCCCAATTAATAACTTAATTTGGGTCTTTACGCAAATTGACCGGTCAAACAAGGTTTAATATGAAAATGAAATTCACCATCAGGTTCCTTAGGTCCTAATTCGTCATGTATAAAAACTTGAGCCTAAGAAGAAACCTCCTTGACCGACTTTACACTTTGGTCCTCATATATTTACTCTTTGGCCCTCAACTTTTGAACCCTCGCATTTTGGCCCCTAACTCTCCTTCGTTCTTTGCAATCAGGTCCCTCCTGCAAAACCCTACCAGCACCATGCTCCGGCGACCTTGCGCGGAGCATGGCGCCGCGCAGGGTGAGGTGGGGGACCTGGCAAGTATACCGGGGGTGCCCTGCGTCGTCAGCCGTCGCAGGGGCACCCCCCTGGTCATTGTAGCCCACCATACCGTCCGTGCGAACGCACGGACGGTATGGGTTCGTGTTCCGACCATTCTCCGGCGAGGGAGACACGTCGTCTCCCTCCGCCTTCCTCCCTGTTTCATCCCTATAAATACCCCCCGCTGCTCCACCGACCAGGGCAGCCTGGATCTGACGGAGAAAACCCCCAGCTTTCTTCTCTTCTTCCTCCGGCAGACGCTCACCAGCTCCGGCGGCTTCCTCCCCCTCCACCTCTTCGCTCTGCCGCAATACCAGCAGCAGAGACTTCCTCCCCTGCTCTTCCCGCGCCACGCCGCACCCAGCTGGCGCCTCTCCGGCTCTCTGCTCGCCGCCGCCCCTCTCCCTGAGCATCGTCTTCTCCGGCGACAGTCGATACGACTGTCGCCCTGTCCCTCCCCCTTCGTCCCTGCAGTTAAGTTAGAACTACTCCCCTTCTTCTCCTCTTTCTTTCCCCGCTTTCAATTTAGTCAATTAAACCCTCGACCGCTCCTGTTCACCCTCATCCTCTCCGCCTCCGACCACCCTCCGGCGAGCCGCTCCCATCACCTCAGCGACCCACACGGCTCGCCGACCACCGCAGAACCTCCGCCTCCTCACCCTGATCCTCTTCCGCCCCTCCACTTCCCACCAAACACCCTCTGCAGATCCACCGAACACACCCACTTCTTCGCTCACAGTTTGACCTAGGACGACCTGTTGGCCCCATCACGCCCCCTGCAGACCCCCTGACCACCTTCGCCGTGCCACGGCGAAGGTCCCCCGCCTGTCTGATTTAGCCGAGAGGCCGTTCTTCTGTGACCAGGTGACTCGCCCGCCGT
Organism: Thalassia testudinum; assembly: GCA_037157565.1. Taxonomy (NCBI): domain Eukaryota; kingdom Viridiplantae; phylum Streptophyta; class Magnoliopsida; order Alismatales; family Hydrocharitaceae; genus Thalassia; species Thalassia testudinum. Next base: position 24,297,825 of record JAZHRO010000013.1, read on the forward strand.
CGCCATTACTGAGCAGGCAGAGCTCCTTCACCTGCAGGTGCAGGCACGCCTTCGCCCAGGTTCGACTCCCAGGTTGCGCAGGGAGTCTCCGCGAAACGTCCCAGGCTCGCAGACGGGGCGAAAGCCGCGCGTGAAGACACGATCGCCCACTGCTCCCTCCGCGACGGGCGCTCAATTGGGGTGGGACATTTAGTCCCACCTCGGAACTTCTCGGAGGCGCGCGGACGCATAAAGGCAAAAAGTGCCTTATGCTGTCTGCCTCCTGACCACGGGGTGAGGTCCCCTTCACCCGCCCGGTTACCCGGTCTCGTCCGCGCTCACGCTCCGCGGACCTGACCCGACCCGACTGACCTGCACTCCTCGCCCACCACGCACGCCGGTGGGCCTGGACCCGGGCCTGACCCGAACCCGATTACCCGGTAGCTCTGGGAGAGCTTCCGAAGAGTGATTTCAGAGAGAAAGAGAGACGCGGGGGAGGGGGGTAGAGTAGGTTTTGCCTCTTGACAAAAAAAAAAAACTCTGAAGTGTGCAGGCCAAAGAAGAAGAAGTGCAGGCGAAGAAGAAGGAGCTGCACTGTAGCAAATGCTCAGTTAAGTCGTCGAAGCACCGGGTCAGACGACGGAAAGTCAGCAGCCAGAGCAGGAAAGAAGGCAGGCTGAAGAAGAAGGAAGAGCAACGGCCGAAGCAGAAGAAGAAGGAAGGAAGACTTAGTAGCTGAAGGCAGAAGCTCTGCAGCCATAAAAAAAAAGGGGAAAGAGAAAGGGTCACCACGATTGCAGAAGAAGAAGAAGAGAGATCAAGGCAGAAAACCAAAGAAGAAGAAGAACAAGGAGCTCTGAAGAAAGAAAAACATCACCAACGCAGGAACAGCAGGAAGAAGAAGAAGAGCATCACCATTGCAGAAGAAGATTATCACCGTAGCAGAAACCAAGGAAGAAGAAGAAGGAGATCTGAAGAAAGAGAAAGAAAGAAGAACATCACAACAAATCCTTTCCCTCTCTCTTTATTTTGTAAAAGAAACATGTATATCTCTAGAATACGACTTGCTCCCTGAGTTCGACCTCGGGAACTCTTTCATTTTCCGAGTAAAAAATTTATATTTGAAATGTCGGCAATAACCGGCCTTACTACAACGTTATAACAAATACAAAACCGACGTTTTCATTCTTCCTTTAGCTTTTTCCTCTGGTTCCTAGTGTACCCCCCAGCCGCAGTCGTTTGACGCTACTCCCCTAGCTAGACATCAGATTAATCAGTACAAGTACGTTAATTAAAGACAATCTTAGACTAGGCCATGAAGAGTGAATCAAACAAATCTTGCCTTAGTAGCTTTTAGGGTTTAAAATTAGGTTGATTGCAATCAAGTTTCGAGGCAAACCAAGTTGTCAAACACAGGTGAAAATTGCTTTCCTTTAAAACCAGAAAGAAAGTGGAGTGCCTGGAATAGACTTAGATTGAAAATCCTAAGGAGGAGCTACTTGATGAGTTGATTTTAAGTAGAGTGGTGCAGCCCAATCAACTTAAACAACTGGCCAAAAATGCACCACTAAGTTAGGCACACAAAGATGGTTAACCTAGAATGATTTCTACTCTTTTATGTGCTGCTTTGTGTATACCGGTTCCACAGATCAGAACCCGATTGAGTAGAGACAAATCAATTAGGTTAAGTGCCCTGAATGTAGGTGTACGTTGTGTGTTTGTTGAAAATTGCCCCACAAGATTATCTTTTTATTATTTTTTTTATAAATGAGGGTGGAATGAATGTGAGTGAGAATCCAAACAACCAAACTATTCCTACGATTTATACAAACACCTAGGTTAATTAGAATTTGGATTTAATGTGGCAAATGAAATCTATGGAGGGGGAAGAATGTGGAGCACTTACAGTTGTCTTCAACTACACTTTACTCCGGTCTATCGCTTGATGATTCCCTGATGGAGGTCTCTGCAAAATAATAGACACAAGAGAAAGCAAGTTAGAAAAAAATAAAGTGTGTGAAATGCGAAAAGAAGATCGGAAATCATTGCCTCCCCTGCAATGGCGCCAAAATATTGAAGCTACGAGCAACTACGCGAACGTATTTGGTTTTAAAAAACCTGTCGTTGTAGTTTGAAAACAAAGAACTTGTGTTCAACAAATAAAATTTGTACCGAAATAGAAAAAAGCTGGGTCTAACTCAGGGAGGCTACGTCGATCTATATTCGCAATTATATTTTTTTAGAATTTTTGTTGAAAAGCGATGCGATGTAATTACAATAAAGCAATATTAACAATCAGAATAAATGAGAGAGAGAGAAAACATGCACTCAATAATTCAAAATGTTTATACAATAAAATCAGAAAAGAATTACACTAGAAAGCGAGAAATCAGCTACACTAGAAAGCAAGAAAATTCTACTTTAGAAAGCAGTAAAGAAGAATGGGAGAGAGAAGTTATCCTCCTCGACGATCGCTTGGAGGACAAGCCGGACGAGACGTCGCCTGGACAAAGGAGAGTGGAACGGGAAGAAGGAGGTCGAAGTAGGAGGAACGAGAACGGGGCAGCACGTCGTCCTCGTTGTGGGATCCACTTCCAAAATGAGAGTGAAAATTTGACTTTATCTCTCGAGGAGCATCCCGGGTGTGGGATAAGCTTCTCTTGAGCTTTGGAGAGGTAGAGAAGAGAAGGAAGGGATACCAATTTAATATGAAGGGGGTCTCCTTTTATAGTTGAGGGCAATTTCGTATTTTTAATCTCAAAACATTAAATAAGGGGCCTTTAGTGATGTATAAAACCGGCGCTAAAGCCCCAATGTAGGCGATGTGCACCGCCTGCCCACCTACCGCGCATGCAACGCGCACTCACGCCCATCGATTCTCGGCCATTTGATCGCGCTTACTGCCGTAGGATCAAGATCCAACAGCCCTGATCTCACCTCGCCACGCCTTCAGAAGATGAGAAGCGATGCTGCGGCAGATTTGGGTGGCTGTGATGGCGCCACGTGGTGCCATCATGGCCGTCCATCTTCTGTGACATGTAGAAGGTGCCACGAATGTCGGATTGAGCCGATTTGACAGTCGTTAGGCTGCGATCATTGACCTGAACTCATCCGCGTGATCGGATTTGTCATCTAAAGTACGATTTGGCATCATCTTGGCCCTTGATCTCTAGGCTTCCTCGGACTATATTTGGTGCGACGGATGCCTGATCAGGGTGATCTTGGAGTCGTTGAACTCCAATCGTCATCCTGATCAGATCCGTATGGTTGGATCTTCGATCCGAGGCCCCAATTAAAAGTCTTCCTATCCCTGGCCATAAAATGAGATAATTATTATACAATTTATACAATCTGACTTGAATGCATGATTATGCATGTTATGCAATATTTACAATGTATGATGTTAATATGACACTAAGAACATGCATTAATAGACATTTTGGCTATTTAGATGCATGCACTTCAGGACGCAAGTAGTTTGGAGGGTTTGGATGGTGCCACGTGGCACCATCTTGGTCGTCCATCTTCTCTGAGCTGTAGATCGTGCCACGTATGTCAGATTGGACTGATTTTCATGCCGTTAGGCTACGATTGTCGATCCAAACCCATCCGTGAGATCGGATTTGTCGTCTAAAGTGCGGATTGACACCATCTTAGCCCTTGGTCTATGGGCTTCCTCGGACTATATCTGGTGCTACGGATGTCCGATTAGGGCGATCTTGGAGTCGCTGAACTCCCGTCATCGCCCTGATCAGATCCGTACGATTGGATCTTCCGTCCGAAGCCTTGATTAAAAGTTACCCTATCCCTAGCCATAAAAGGAGATAATTACTATACAATTTATACAATTTGACCTAAATGCGTGATTATGTGTGTTATACAATATTTAAAATGCGTGTTGCTAATATGGTACGAAGAACATCTTTTGCTAGTCTCTAGTAAAAACTAGATACTATTTATAAAAGAATTAGGATTTGATTACTCGGGCAAAAGTCATTTTCAACATTAAGAAATTTTTATTTAGAACCTGAACTTTCAAAGATACAACAGGGCCAGGGTATTTGCCAAAATGCAAACCGCCTCAAGCCCTCACCTTATTCAAAAAAGGATCTCTCTTTCTCCTTTTTCTTCTTTTCTAATTTTTTTGGATTTTTGAGTTTAAATTTACAGAGCGGCTTTCTACGGCCACTCAACCCGCCCAAGACTTGATGAGAACCCTAAGTTCTAAGCATCTTTTTGTGAATGTAATAGACTCGTTGATCGACAATTAGAAAAGACTTCGGGTTTCTATGCCCCTAAGTGACCTTAAACGAATTCTACCTAAAGGTATATCTATATGACCTATAGCTTTCTCCCTACTTTTATCTTTATGGGGTCAACACAAGGGTAAATCCAGTGTATATCTCCTCGGCTTATTCTACTTCTTCGCTTCTTCCTAAGTGTTTTAGGAATTAAACATCCATTTCTTGAGCTGGGATCTGGATAACCTACCAATGGGCTATCACCCACGATAATTTGCTAGTCATACTCGTGCGGTGCAGTGTGGCTTATTTCTTTTATTTTTTTATTTTCTCCTTTTTTTTCTTTTTTTTTCTTTTTGTACCTTTTTTTTAAAGTAGGTGGCTTCCCTGGTCTAAGATTTACCTAAGGGCAGTAGGAAAAGAATGGTCTTGTGACTGGGCTCTAGACAATGTACCAATAGACTGTTACCCATGATAACTTGCCAGTCATACCACCCTAGAAGATTCATTAGTTGCCCAATTTCCGTTAAAACCGCTGAACAACAAGTCAGTGAGAATAGTGTGTAGATGCTTAGACTTAAAATTCCCTCAAATTAGAGAATGGGTTAATAAGTCGTGTACTTATCACCCTAACTTATTTAATAAAATTGAAATAGAATTCAGGATTGCGAGGATTCAATAAACAAATCTACATTTTAGTGAATACCCAAGCTGATTAAGCCCAAAGACCTAAAGGGTCTTAGTGTTTAGATCCTAATGTAATATTTCCTAGTATTGAAAAGTCTTAATGCCCAAGTATTCTTTCCTAATTCAATGTTGTTTCTTTTTTAAATAAAAACAAGTAGAATTTACAAGAATTCCACAGAGCTGACAAATTGATTCAGAAATGAATCCACCCCCCCATGCCTAGCTGATGCAATGTTCGCATTGAGAATAAAAGACATGAAAGGAAGGGTAGAATGTAGAAGATATCACCTGAATATGATGCTCGGGTCAGCTCTGAGTCAGACTGTACAGCTGCTGAGTTTAATGCCATCAGCTAGGCAAAGTCCAGCCAAAGAAATCACAATGTGATTAGAGCAACCATGTCTGAGACAGGTTCTGAAACAATACGGTAAATAAAAGGCTTCATACGTTGACCGTTGACTTTAAATGAATTACCCATCTTTGGGTCAAAGATTTGAACGGCCCCGTTTGAAAATATTTGATCAATGATGAATGGGCCATTCCATTTTGACCTAAGTTTACCGAGAAAGAGCTTAAGTCGAGAATCAAAGAGCCAAACCCTCTGGATCAACTCAAAGCTCTTACAGGATATCAATTGGTCATGAAAAGCTTTGGTCTGAGCCTTATAGATCTTCGCATTCTAGTATGTGTCGTTTATAAGCTCCTCCAACTTAGATTGTTGGAGTTTCCTGATCTTTCCGGCTAAACTCAAATCCAGATTACACTGCTTGATTGCTCAGAATGCCCTATGTTCAATTTCTACAGGTACATGGCATGTCTTTCCATACACCAGACGAAATGGTGACATGCTGATAGGCATTTTGTACACCGTACAATAAGCCCAAAGAGCGTCTTCAAGTTTTTGAGTCCAGTCTTTATGATCAGGCCTAACCATTTTTTGAAGAATATTCTTGATCTCCCGATTGGAGATCTCGGCTTGTCCATTCGTCTGGGGATGGTAAGGTGTGGAGATTCTGTGATTTACCCCATATTTAGCCAGTAAATTATGAAACTAGGCATTAGTGAAGTGAGTACCACCATCGCTGATGATGGCCATCGGAATCACGAACGGACTGAAGATGTTCTTGATGAAATCGATGACCACCTTGTGGTCATTGGTTCGAGTGGGGATAGTCTCGATCCACTTGGACACGTAATCAACAGCAATGAGATTGTACTAGTGTCCAAATGAAGGGAGGAAAGGTCCCATGACATCGATGCCCCAAACGTCAAAGATTTCGACGAGAAGAATCAGGTTGAGAGCCATCATGTCTCTCTTGGTTATGCTCGCAAGTGCCTGGCATCGGGAACACGACCTCGAGAATTCCTGGGCATCCTTGAATAAAGACGGCCAATAAAATCCAGATTGCAAAATCTTTGTAGCCGTCTTTTTCCCAGAGAAATGTCCACCACATGCAGATGCATGGCAAAACTCGAGTATACTTTTGAATTCATTCTCCGGAACACATCGGAAAATAATCTGATCAGAGCCAATGCGGTACAGTTCAGGGTCCTAACATAAGTAATATTTGGCCTCAAATTTGAGTCTATCTCGTTGTTGCTTGGTCCAATCCTGAGGGATTTGACCAACAGCCAAATAATTTACGATGTCTGCAAACCATGGAGTTTGGACACCTCAAACTACAAGGATAGTCTCGTACGGAAAAGTATCAGCAATCGGAATATTCAGACGAGAAGAATCGCTCAGAAGTCTCGAGTGATTCTGTGCCCTGGATTTATCTTTAATTTCAAGATCAAATTCTTGAAGCAGAAGAATCCATCGAATAAGCCAGGGTTTGGCATCTTTTTTGGCCGAGATATCTCAAGGCCGAGTGGTCGGTATATACTATGACATGAGACCCTAAGAGATAAGTCCTAAATTTCTCCAAAGCAAATACTAAGCTAACAATTCCTTCTCAGTAACAGTGTAATTCCTCTGGGCCTCGTCCAGAGTTTTACTAGCATAGTAAATGACGAAGGGCTTCCTGTCAATCTTTTGACCCAAAATAGCTTGACCACGTAATCAGAAGTGTCGATCATGATCTCAAATTGTGCTATCCAAATCGGTGGTTGCAAAATCGGAGCACAGGTGACTATCATTTTGAGAAAATCAAATGCCCTATGGCATGATATGTTGGAATCAAACGGCGTATCTTTGGCGAGAAGGTTGCTCAGAGGGCAAGCAACCTTAGAGAAGTCCTTGATGAACCTCTTATAGAATCCCATATGACTAAGAAATGATCGAATTTGTTTGATAGATGTGAGAGGAGGAAGTTTAGAGATAGCATCAACCTTAGCTTTGTCAACTTCGATTCCCCATTCAAAGATTATATGACCCAAGACGATGCCTTCTTGTATCATGAAATGACTCTTTTCCAAACAAAGGACCAGTCTTGTCTTGATGCAGCTTTTAAGGATCATTTCAAGATTAACCAAGCAAGAATTAAATGATTCTCCGAAAATAGAGAAATCGTACATGAAGACTTCCATAAACTCTCCCACCATGTCAAAGAATATGGCTAGCATACACCTTTGAAAAGTTGCGGGTGCATTGCATAAGCCGAATGGCATCCTACAGAAAGCAAAGGTTCCGTAGTGATAGGTCATTAAAGTGGAAGGCTTGGTCTTTGGCCACAAGGTTGCTTAGAGGTCTAGCAATCTTTGAGAAGTCTTTGATGAACCTCCTATAAAAACCCACATGTCCTAGAAAAGATCTTATTTGCTTGACAGATGTGGGTGGTGGGAGTTTGGTGATCAATTCAACCTTAGCTCTTTCCACCTCCATTCCCCTATTAGAGACCATAAAGTGTCTCTTCTCCCAGCTCAGAACTAGATTTACCTCAATGCATTTCTTCGATACTCTTTGGAGGTGGGCTAAACAGGAATCAAAAGAGTCCCCAAAGACAGAGAAATAATCCATAAAAACCTCCATAAAGTCTCTGATCATCTCAGAAAATATTGCTATCATGCACCGTTGAAAGGTTACAGGTGCATTACAAAGACCAAATGACATTCTACGGAAAGCAAAAGTGCCATAGGGGCACGTAAATGTGGTCTTCTCCTGATCTTCGAGACTTATGGCCACTTGATTGTATCCTGAATAGCCATCTAGAAAACAAAAGTATTTCTGACTAGCTAACTTCTCCAAAATTTGGTCAATGAATGGTAAGGGAAGATGATCCTTTTTAGTGACTGAATTTAGCTTCCTATAATCAATACAAACTCTCGACGAGGAAGCTATCCTAGTAGGTATAGACTCCCCATGCTCATTAACGATCATGGTCAAACCAACCTTCTTAGGAACAATCTGAATAGGGCTAACCCAAGGGCTATCAGATATGGGGTAGATAATTCCTATATCAAGCCACTTAATGATCTCTTTTTTCACAACATCTCTCATATTCGGGTTTAATCTTCCTTTTAACTGGCGGGAAGGTTTCATTCCCTCTTCAAGATAAATGTGGTGAGTACAGTAGGAGGGGTTGATTCCTCGGAGGTCAGCTATAGTCCAACCAATTGCCATTTTATGATCTTTTAGGACTTGAATGAGTTTATATTTTTGTACCCTACTTAGTTTGGCATTAATAATCACAGGGAGAGTTTGATTTGGTCCTAGGAACACATACTTCAAGGTATCAGGCAATGGTTTCAGTTCAAGCTGGGGTGGGACAAGGGTAGAGGGTGGGAGGGGTGCAGAAGTTGAATTAGGTAATCTCTCCACTTGAAAAGTCCAAGGAGGTTGTGTGTTAGATGTCGTATGAACCTCTTGTGGGTCCTCTTCGATTATGGGTTCTTTAACCAAATGGATTGACATAGACTCTTCAATCACTTTATCTACTTTTTCGAGTTCCTCGACCAAATCGTACTCCTCATCATTGAGAGTTCCGGATGCCTTAAAAATATTGAGTTGCATCGTTTGATCTCCAAGGGCAATCTCCATTCTTCCAGTTTCATAGTTAATATTAGCCTTGGCAATGGCTAGGAAGGGTCTTCCTAAGATGATGGGTGTGTTGTGTAGTTTCTTTGGTACTTCCATGTCAAGGATGAGAAAATCAACAGGGAAATAGAAGTCCTTGACCTTAACTATCACATCCTCCACTACCCCCAGAGGAGTTTTAATGGATCGATCGACTAGTTGCAATGCAACATCAGTGGATTTCAAATCATGGGTATCAAATTTATGGATGCCAAATTTCTCAAAGAGCACAGTGGGTATCAAATTTATGGATGCCCCTAATTCGAGTAGAGCCTTCTCAAAAGTCATGTCACCAATGACACAAGAAATCAACGGGGCTCCAGGATCTTTCTTCTTAGGAGGTAGATTCTTTAGAATTAGAGAACTCACATGCTCAGAAAGAACCACCTTCCTAGGTGACTTTTTCATAGCTTGATGCTTTTGAGTACAAAGGTCTTTGAGGAATTTGGCATAGGCATGGATGTGTCTTCTAGCATCGAGGAGTGGGATGTTTATCTGGACCTATTTAAACAACTCAAGCAACTCCTCATTGCCAAACGGGTTCTTCTTTTTTAGTTTTGATTTTTCTACGGCTTCAGGGAATGGGATATGGGTGCATATTTCAACCTCGGGTTCCTGAGCCTCCAGATTATCATCCTCGGTATTGAATTTCCATCCTCTAATTCTCCATCCTTTTGTTTAGGCTCAGAATCTTTTTGTGTTGGCCATACAAGATCCTGGGTGGTGGTCCCACTCCTTAAAGTAACAGCATTCGCCATTGCATACGGGTTTTGAGCGAGGTTCAGTAAAATTGGTTGGCCCTGTTGTGGGTTTTGGTTGAAGCCTGGTGGTGCCTGGTTCATCATATTAGCTTGGTTTTATTGGGGCATTCTATTTTGGTTAAACCTTGAGTTTGTATTATTATGGTTTTGGATGTTCCTGGGGTTTGGGATGGGTTGTGAGGGTAGAGTCCCATGTTGTCGTGAGTCAACAAGCTGACTAAGTTGCCCCTTAATTTCATTCATGTCCTCCTGAGTCTTTTGATTCTGTTGATTGATTTGCTCTTGTTGCTTAGTCAGTATTTCACCCATCATTTTGATCAACAATTTTATCTGGGTCGGTTGGGTGGTTGGAGGGAGACTTTGGACATAGCTTTTCCTTGAAGATTGAACCTGATTAAAAGAGTTAGGATAAAGTTGTCTAATCTCGGTTTGGTGGGGCACTTGCCCTATCTTCTGATATGACCAAGAGAAGTTTGGATGATTACGCCATCCAGGATTGTAATTATTAGAAAATAGATCATTCTTAGTGTTTTCTTGGATGGCCTGAACATCCTCGAATCCTGAGGATGGGTTGATCGAATAGGAAGAATCAGTATAAGCAGGAACAAAGGTTCCTTGTTGAGATCCATAGGAAGGGTCCTGATAGCTTGGGCTTGTAGAGTGAGTCAAATATAGGTTGTGAGGGTGCTCTCTTGCAGGATAGAAAAGTGTACCTGTCTCCAGCAATCTTCGTGCAAATATGTACACAATGCAAGGAAAAAGATCTAACGTGCTGCTCAATCACTCCTAAATGCGCACACCTAAGGGCATGCAACTCCTAAATATGCAGCTCAATTTTTTCTTTTTTTTGTTTGTTGTAGAGGCAAGCAAGCAGAAATTTAATCGCGCACGTAGAAGAATAGCCCCTAATAGCTAAAGAATGTGAGGACAGACCCCCAAAAATCGGTCCCAATTACAAGGGCGAGAAGACAGAAATAAAATTCGCGACGCAGGAGAATCCCCAATGAAAGCAGGATCCAGGTCTCCTGCGTATTCTCCGAGTGTGTGGGTGTCACTCAAGGTCGATGTCACTGCTCTACTGCACCTGTCGCGTGCCTTGGTTGCGTCCCGCCTACACGAACTCCTTTTCTGCGATTTGCTTTCGCAACACGTCAAGATTTCGTCTCGCGTAGTTGGTACCTACAAACAAATAGAGAAATATGTGAAGCTCACGAATACTATGTCAGGAAAGAAACTATCTCAAATATATGCCTCCCCAATAACGGCGCCAAAAACTAGTCGTGAAATCGCAATAATGATAAATCCGTCGTCGTAGGTGCGAAAACATGTCATTTTAAATTTATGAAACCATCTACGAAAAATATGATAATAATGTTGGGAGTACAGGTCATCTCACAGGGAGGTAGGGATATTTAGATGATTTCCAACCGTATCAAGTAAACGAATTTATTTTTATTATTTTATTTTAATAAAAGGAAATAAATGAAACAAACATGGAGACAAATTCGAACTGAACACATAAATGCAAATAAGAACTTTATTACTACTAGAAAGTTAGAATAACATAAAATAACAAGAAGAAGAGAGGGGAATCTCATAGAGGAGTCCGGCGAGGTCGTGATGGGGGGCGAGCAATCTATCGACAGTCGTCGGTGGAGAATGTGCGCAGAGGCGAGAGGCTGCAGAGAGATGTCGTGGAAGTGCAGGAACATGCCGATGATCCTACCGAAAGCCTTTGACCGTAGGGAGGAGGTGGTTGGTGAGCTAGAGGCATCGTGCACGTCAAGGAAGAGAAGGGAAGGTGGAAGAAGAAGAATCACAGGTACGCTTAGCGGAGGAGACGAGGAGTGGAGTCGCGGATGTGCATGAACTTGAGAAGAGGATGCTGGGAGGAAGCCCGTGTGACGAGTTGGAGTTGCGGATGTGCACTACGTCGAGGAGAGGGTGCACTTCATAGTAGGGAGAGAGGAGGAGAGGTCGCGGCCTTACGTTGAGGACGTGCGGATGTGTTGTTTATGAGGGCGAGTGCAGACAAGGGTCGACGTGGAGGTTGTGGTCGTGGTAGAGCCACAAGGAGAGGAGAAGATGGTGAAGCTTCGACAGAGAGAGAACGAGGGAGTAAGAAGGGCACGCTACATGCAGAGGGAAAGAGGAGCCAGAGGTCGGGTACTTGGAGAGAGCGAGTACGAGAAGCACAGAAGAGGATGGGGAGTGGGAGCGGTAGTGCTTGGTTGAGAGATCGAGAGAGAGAGAAAAAAAGAGAGTGGGAGTACCCCCGATGTTGAGAGCCAGAGGGCTTTTAATAATTGAGATAGAAAGGGCACATGCGTGTAGTACATTGGGAAAGTTGTTGGAGTGTGGGATTTTGGGGAGGATTTTCTTTTTTTTTTGTTAGATGAGAAAAGTTAATTCGGGTGGATAGAAATCGGTGGAGAGATTTGACCTTGGACTTTTTTCTTAGGAGAGGAGGGGATACGAAGGATTGGTCTTGGGATATTTGTCGGTTGTTGTGTGACAGGCGGTATGGTTGAGGAGGGCCGTGAGGTTGCACGGTGGTGGTCACGCGGTCATGGGTGAGGACCTCGATTGGACGTCTAATGGAGTGGTTGGATGGCTTAGGCCCCTCCCCTCGGACGGGTGTTGAGGGAGAGAGAGATGAAGGCAGAGGGGGGTGGTGGTGGTTCTGTTGGTGGTGGCCCCCCTCATATATAGAAGGAAGAGAGATTTTTTTGATGGAGAGATGGAGATCGTGGATGGGAGCAAACCTACGTAGAAATTGGTCGGGGTGAAAAATGCGGTGGAAGGATAAAAATACAGGATAAAATAATGTGGGATTTGGAAAGGTTACGTAGGTGGAGGGATTTGGTGGTGGTTTGATGTGGGTGGAGTATGGGATTAGCGTACATAAGAAATGGTTGGGTGGGGATTTATTTAGGGAATTATTTGGTGAGATTTTTGGTAAGACTTAGAATGGGTATTTTTCTTCTCTTTTCTTTTTTTGGCGTAGGAAATTGGTTCAACCCCATCAAAATAATTATTTTCTCTCTGTAAAGCTTTAATCAATTTCAAACTTGAAGCTTGCACACATATAAAAAATATCATGGAATCATATATAAGTAGCAGCAAAAATTATAATTATACCTCTAAAAATGTAATATTTACAAAATACTATAATGTGACTAATATAATCTAATATAATGCAATGTAAATTATTTTACTCTTAAACTAACAATAATTAGGCATAAATTATGTATATAAATATGGATTTATTAGCGTGTTCCTTATATTTTCAAGAACATCATGTCAAGGACTAGGAAATCTACAGGAAAATAAAAATCATCAACCTTAACAATAACATCTTCAATAACGCCTCGCAGATTTGTAACCGAATGTTCCGCTAACTACAACGTTACTGAAGTCGGCCAAAGTTCACCTAATCCGAACTTCCCGTAAAGAGAAGTCGGAATTAGATTAATAGATGCACCTAGATCCAGAAGTGCTCTATCAAAGGTGTAATCTCCGATCACACAAGAAATCAAAGGAGCACCTGGATCTCTCTTTTCTGAGGAAGGTGATGCAAGATAACAGAACTAGCCTACTCAGAGAGTACCACCTTTATAGAAATAGATTCCCTCGACTTACGCTTCTGTATGCATAAATCCTTTAAAAATTTAGCATAAGCCGGTATGTGTTTGATAGCATTGAGAAGCGGGATATTGATCTCGACATTCTTGAATATATTCAAGAGCTCCTCGTTACTATCAACAGGCTTCTTCTTCCTAGGTTTAATCAAGGCCTCAGGAAAAGGAACATGAGTTAGATCTTTGGAATTAGGCTCCTGAGCCTTGATTTCTTTTTCAGAGTTCTCCTTTCTCCCCTCAGGCTCTCCAGGATTTGATAGATCAGAACAGTATAGTTGTGGATCCTGAGTTTGTTTTCCACTCCTCAAGGTAACAGAATTAGCAAATGCATACGAGTTTAGGTCTTGGGGAGGGTTAGGAAAGATTGGAGGTGCTTCATTAGCTAGAAACCTTTGATTTGAAGAAGAAGCAGAAGAGGAAGAACCCTGCTCAACCACCAGAGCATGTGCATACGGGTCCCTCTGATTTCTGTACCCTTGGGCTTGATGGCTCGGATTCTAGATATTACACGGGTTGGGTACGGGTTGAGATGGTAGAGATCCAGGTTGACGAAAATTAGCAATGAACCCGGTTTACAAGTTGTCCAGTGAAGTTTTCATCTACTGCATAAGCTGGAGCATAGATCCTTTCATTTCTACCATCTGTCAGTTCAAATCAGCCTGCCCTAGGGGTTGACGGGCATTCCAAGCTGGCTGATTGACCTGATTCAGGGACAGCTAAGTGTAAACATGACCTTGACTCATTGGTCTTTGCAGAGCAAAGTTGCTAGGTCAGAATTGGGTATGCTGGCCCAGGTTTTTCCAAGGGAAGTTAGGGTGGTTCCTCCAACCCAGATTATTAACATTGGTGTAAGGGTTGGACCTAATGTTCTCCTGTACAGCGTAGACATCCTCATAGGGTAAGGATGGAGAGAAAGAAAGGGAGGTTTCAGAAAAACTGGGATCAAAATCCCCAGTTTTGAACCCGTGGGGTTCCGAACAATGCTGGCTCATAGGTTGAGCCACATAAAGTTGATTCACGAACTCCCGTCCAAAAGGAGCTCGCGACGAATGGAATCCTGAATTCTGGAATTGAGTGGATCAAGAATTATTCATTGAGTTTCCAACCATCCACGCCTCCATTCTTTTAATAACCAAGTCCACCTTATCTAGTTTATTGCAAATTAATTCCATATCGAATGAGTGAGAGTCGTGGACTTCATTAACATTCGATCTAGGTTGTTGGGATCGGTTAAAAGTATCCATGGAGGAATGATTGATTGAATTTTCACTCATCTCCTCAAACAACTCATGCGTGTTATCTGCGTCTTTGTTGAGGAAATTGCCTCCGCAAAAAGCATCCACATGATTTCTGAGTTACTCAGTCAACTCGTGGTAGAGGATCTGCACGAGCTGCCATTTCGGCACCTCGTGATGTGGACACCTCTGCAATAAGTCCTGGAATCGCTCTCAGGCAACATGAAACTACTCCCCCAGCCACTGGATGAAGGTAGTAATCACCCGTCTTAGAGCATTGGTACGTCCAACAGGGAAGAATTTCTTCAAGATAGCTAATTTCAGATCATTCCATGTTGCGATCGGCCTTCCTATGGTCCTATACCAATGAGCGGCTTTATCTCGAAGAGAGTGGGGAAAGAGCCTCATGATCTTCTCTTCATTCACATTTCACATCGTGGTGGTCTGGACCAAAATGGTCAAGTCCTCCACGTGCTGAAGGGTATATGAACACCCATTTGATCCCCGTCAAAGTCTGCATTAAAGCCCTTACAAACTAATGGATGTAAAGAAATAGCATGTCCCTCCACTAAAATAGGTTGAAATGCCTGTATTCCTAATCTATGTAGGGTGGGTGATCTATTCAGCAGTACAGGATGTCCCTGCACAACTTCTTGAAGTATTTCCCATACAATCGGTTCTTTTTCTCTAATTTGACTTTTCTCTTCAGAGCCAAGCCCATGAAAATGTTTGATCAAGCTTAATACTTAGGGCTCGATTTCTATGTCTCCGGTAGGAATCTAAATGCCAGGATGTTCCCCACAATTTGAAGGATCATAAAAATCCTTCAAGGGCTGAGCGCCCTGCATTCTCTGGAACCATTCTTGCATTCTCTGCTTTGTTCTAGCTGCCTTTGAAACATCTCCTGTGGATTCTAAGGCAAAGGTTGTTGATCGACCATGGGATCAATTTGGCCAAAATCCAATCTACGCCTCCTAGAATACTCTAGTGGTCCTTCCAATCGGGGATTCAATGACCTCCTTCTCAGCATAAACTAGGAAGAGGTCAGCAAGACTGGGGATAACAAACCTGCAGCACAACAAAACAAGCATGTCCTTAAGTGGGGTAGCCTAATGGTCGGGTGTGTTTCACGTATTAGAAATCGGGGTTACAAGTAACCTGTCATCGTAGTTGCAAAACATGTCGATCAAATAAAATTTATACCGAAACTCTAAGGGAGTCCCGAGTTGCACACAGGGAGTCGATGTTTACTTTAATTGAAAACCGCGCTTTGTTTTGTTTCCTTTTGGTATTTTAGGGTTTTGTTATTTTTTTGTATTTTTGTAAAAAAAAAGGAAGCAAACGAATCACAAGATAAAGATGGAACGAAAATGGTATAGATATCACTTCAATGTCTATTACAATCAACTATGAAAGCATAAAAAGAGAGGCGGTAAGAGGAAATCTCCCAAAGCAATTGTTCGGTGAGACGACTGCGCCTGGCGGAAGCTCAGACGAAGGAAGTGAGGAGCGAGATGACGAAGGTGAGATGCAGGAGGTCGTCGGGTTGAGGAAAGCTTCGGCATGGCTCTGAAATGGAGGTATGAAGACAGAGATGATTTGTGTAACGAGCGCGTGCCCCAGACGCCACTTAAGACGTCTGGGAGGTGGCCCAGACGTCTGTCAAGACGTCTGGGATCACATCCAGACGTCTGACCAGACGTCCGGGATAGTTTACAGACGTCTGGCGAACAGTTATGCTCGCACGGGATATTCGTCTGCGCGCCTATGCGCGCAGACCTGCGTTTCTGCCCTCTTTCTCTGCGGCTGCAGGCAGCTGCGACCGCCTTCTCTCTCCTCTCCGCGCGGCGTTAAAAGGGGGGCGCGCCTCCCCTCCCGTCTCCACCATCTTCTTCCTTCTTCTCCTGCCTGTGCGCGAGAGCGAGCGGACGCGAGGGCGCAGCGGCAGCGGCAGCCGCAGTGAGCGCGGAGGAGCTGCGGCGTGCGAGGGCGGGGCTCTGCCGTGAGGGCGAGCTCGCCAGGAGCGGCTTGGCCGGCCGGCGGAGGGCGCAGGGGGCGCAGAGCGTCGCGGAGAGGGACCTGCTGCGGGCGGAGCAGCGGACGCGCGAGGTGCGACGCGGGCGGCGTCGCGAGCGGAGGCCAAGCAGGGTTCTGATTCTGGAAAAAATTTCCAGAATCAGACGTCTGGGTTGATATCCAGACGGCAAGGTCGACGTCTGTAAGATCATACAAACGTCTGAAAGGTGAGTTCCGCTTTCTTCCTCCTTCTTGTCGACTGACCGTACTGAGGGAGGGGGGGTTGGCTGTGCGCAGGTTCGCTGATTCGCCATCCCTTGCGAATCAGACGTCTGGAAGTTGTACCAGACGGCGGGAGTGACCCCCAGACGTCCGGAGGGACCATCGGACGTCTGGGATCTAGGCAGACGTCCCCACAGACTTCTGGACGTCCGGGGAACCAAGCCGAACAGGTAATTCTCTGATCCACCGTTTAAGACATCTGGAAGGAGTTCCAGACGTCTGATTTTGCACAGTGTTGTCTTTCTCGACCCGTTTAGGGCTCGTTTGGGCTCCGTTTTCCGCGATTCGAGTTGCGTTCGTTTCAGAATTTATTCCTCTACCCGCCTACAGTAGCTATACACTGTTTTGAGACACTCCTTGTGTTTGATCCTTGTGATAGGACCTCGTTCGGTTGCAGTCTTGAGAGTCGCGGAGGCGCGCGGGATTCCCGATCACGCCCCCATTACTCTCGTTGTACCTGGTAGAGTGGCTTTAAGTATTAATAAAATCTGTTAAAGTATGGAACCATAAGTAGAACCTAGGGCATTGCATGAATCCTAGGAATGAGAAATATATGGAATGATAGCTCCTAGGTGTTGCATGAATCCTAGGGCCGGAAACTAGATTGTATGATAGATCCTAGGATATGGCATGAATCCTAGGATGGAAAAACTAGTGGAATGTATATCACTGCAGTCTTGGAAAAATGGAAAGGAATATATAAAGCTGCCTGTAAATTTAATTAACAGCTGCCTGTTATGAACAAAGAAACATGTTTGAGATCATGGAATTTGAGAACGTGAATCTGGAAAGTGAAACATATGATGTTCTGAAATAAAGAGCTGGAACCCTACGGGAAATTAGGAGTGGAACTCCTGGAAAGAAAAAGGAATGGAACTGAGATGTAGTTTGTACTGTCTCTTGGGTATGTAGTACCAAGGGAAGTACCTGTACCTGTTTAGTGCAGAGTGGGGCCAGCCGCCCCAGGGACCCGGGGTTAGGATTGGCCGCTCTGTACCGACTTGTTGGCCCTCGTGTACGTAGTACCGAGGAGAGCTAGTAGTGTTAGGAGAGTACTAGCTACCCCACGGGCCCCGGGGTTCTGCTAGCCTCCTTCACCGACTTGTTAGGCCCACTAGGGCAAACCAGGGTAGTCTGGCGAGGGTGCGCGGACTGTGGAGGGGCAAGGCCCCGGTTTGGTTACTGTGGAGGGGTTGGACCCCTATTACTGAGAGGGCTCTGCCCTGGTTCCGTGCTGTGCTTTGGGCGCACCCGTTAACGGAAACGACTGACCGCGTGCCAGTGCGGGCTAGCTACCTGTGCGTTTATCGCGCGTGCCGTAGTCACCGTTACGTCTGTCAGTGACCTTGGGGTAGTTGACTGAGGGTAGGATCACCACGGGGGACTCTCCCGGCCAGGAGAGCACCACGTGCTACTTCTACTTTTGGAAAAGACTGCAATCAAGATCGTCCCACGAGGACATTCGAGATCAAGTAAAGGATCTGAGAAATAAATGAAATAGTGAGAAAAATTGAAAGATGTAAATAAAGGAAGTAATAGAACATAACAGCTACTGTACACTCTACTGTTGCCTTTAGTTATTTTGCCACTCTACTCAGCGTTTTGCTGACGTGTTACACTCGTTACCTTTTTCAGGACCAGGTGTTGAGCAGCCAGGGTCGGCGGCTGCAGAGGACGCTGGGCCGAGTAGGGTCCAGTAGAGTTACCACAGCTTTGTACCCCTTTTTGTTTCTGTTCTAGTGAGTAGTTTTTGTTTCCGCTGTACCTTCTTTACCTGCAGTTTTTGTTATATGATAAATGTTGTTTTACTGTTGTGGTGGTGCCTACTGTAGTAGTTTCTTTCCTTACTGCTGTACTTTCTTACTGTTAGTTATATTCATGCTGGATGTGGTTTATTTTACTGTCTTTTGGTTACTTCCTCGTTGGACGACTGGGTCTTGGGATTAGTCGAGTCGGTCCGGTTCTCGTGTCTCGTAGGGACTCGGGAATCGGGTCGTTACAAGATGGTATCAGAGCAAGGTCGTCCCGAGAAGTGAATCAACTGACCGGAAAATAACCAATTCACATGTTTATAGCTAGAGTAGCCACCACAACATATCTCTTGACATGAGCTCTTAGAAGTGTTGTTAGGTACCGTCTGTTTTGACGTTTCCGTTTTGTTTCGCGTCTCCTTGCAGGAGATGCCTCGTCGTGGGACTGGCGAGACTGGCCGCGGGCGCGGCCGAGGGCGAGGTCGGCGAGGCGGACGTGCTGTCGTTGACGTCTCGGTGGACCAGCCACCACTCCCTGGCATCCAGGCCCAGGACCTCGCCAGACTGATACGGGATATTGTACGAGAGGAGCTCCACCCACCGCCCCGAGCACCTCCTCCTGGGGTTGCAGAGGGGGAGTCCTCTGTGGGACCACGCGACGGACGCGGCGCTGGACACGAGGGAGGGGATGGGCCCCTGCCGCCCCCACCTTCCTCCGACACTTCTGTACACGAGGCACCCTCGCCTGGAGGTGCACCAGCACCTCCCCTACAGCACCACTTCGAGCTTTTCGGACAATTCCGGAAGCTGAAGCCCCCCTCCTTCAAGGGGGATGAGGACCCGACCGAGGCAGAGGACTGGCTTGAGCAGCTGGAGAAGATCTTCGACACCCTTCGCCCCCCGGTGGAGTGCCGCGTGGCCTTTGCCACGTACCAGCTGGAGAGTGCGGCACACCGGTGGTGGAGGGCGGTCCGGGGACAGGAGAGGGACGAGCTGACGTGGGACCAGTTCGTCACCCTCTTCTGCGAGCAGTACTTTCCCTAGACGTGGCAGGACCAGAGGAGGCGGGAGTTCCACACTCTCCGCCAAGGGACGATGACCGTGAGCGCGTACCGCACGCGTTTCTTGGAGCTGTCCCACTTTGCAGCGACAGCGGTAGCCACTGAGGAGGAGCGCCTTTGGAGGTTCACCGAGGGGCTCCGGCCTGCGATCCGGGGGTATGTCAAACCCCTGAAGCTGCCGACGTTTTCGAGGGTGGTAGAGGCAGCTATGACTTACGAGGAGACCAACCCATTCGCGCGAGAGATCGACGGCGGGCGGAAGAGGCCCTTTCAGCCAGACTTCTCACAGGGCCGGCGAGAACGGAGACACGTGGCGTCCGCAGGAGAGCCGTCACGTTGTGCAGGGCCATCAGTGGCCTTTGGGGGCCCTCGACAGGGGCCAGTCGCCAGCACCGGACCCCCGCCTAGCCGACAGCAGGGACTCACTGAGGGCGGGAGTCGGGTTCCCCTCTGCTACCAGTGTGGCCAGCCGGGCCACGTCAGGAGGGACTGCCCATCTAGGGCAGGAGGTCAGCAGATACTTCCCGCGTAGAGCACTGGAGGGCGCGCAGGAGGCCGCGGTTTCCAGGCGCGAGGAGGAGGACCGCAGTCGCGAGGAGGGTACCGGCCAGCACCTACCCGTCCGACGCAGAGTGTGGCTGCTTCGTCCGCACCTAGAGCTGAGGGGCGTATCAACGCCCTAACACACAGGGACGCCAGAGCTTCGGGATCCGTGGTAGCAGGTATGGTTTCAGTTTCTGGCAGACTCGTTTACACGCTTTTCGATTCCGACGCTACGCACTCGTTTGTCGCAGCCAGTTTCGCAGTTAGTTTGGACCAGGATTATACATTGTTAGAGAATCCGTTCGTAATCAGAGGTCCGAGTGGTCAGCTGTTTGTAGCTGAGGAGGTGTACACGGGTTGCGGGGTCAGCATCGGGGGACACAGCCTGCCAGCTGACCTGATTATGATACAGATGGAGGACTTTGGAGTGATTCTGGGGATGGATTGGCTGTCCGCTTACCACGCCTTGGTAGACTGCTTTGAGAGGAAGATTGTCTTCTCCATTCCGGAGTTGCCTTCCTTCGAGTTTCACGGGCAGCCAGTGGACGGAGGTTTCAGGTGCATTTCGGCACTTCGGGCGGCGAGACTTTTGAGCCAGGGGTGTGAGGGCTTCTTAGCTTGTGTGGGGGCAGAGCACAGCCCCGTGGCAGACTTCCAGAGCATCCCGGTGGTCAGAGAGTACCCCGACGTGTTTCCAGACGAGTTACCAGGACTACCGCCCGAGCGTGAGATCGAGTTTGAGATCTCACTAGTACCAGGGACCAGCCCCATCTCCACCGCGCCATACAGAATGGCACCGCTTGAGCTGCGAGAGCTCAAGTCTCAGTTGCAGGACCTTTTGGAGAAGGGTTTCGTGAGGCCCAGTGCGTCTCCCTGGGGAGCCCCGGTACTGTTTGTGAAGAAGAAGGATGGGACCCTACGCCTTTGTGTGGACTACCGACAGCTGAATAGGGTCACCATCAAGAACAGATATCTGCTGCCGAGGATCGACGATTTGTTTGACCAGTTGCGGGGTGCCACGGTGTTTTCCAAGATCGACTTGAGGTCTGGATACCACCAGTTGAGGATCAGGGAGACCGACGTCTCCAAGACAGCTTTCCGCACCCGGTACGGACACTACGAGTTTTTGGTCATGCCGTTTGGGCTGACCAATGCCCCCGCTGCTTTCATGGACCTGATGAACCGGGTGTTCAGACCGTACTTGGACCAGTTTGTGGTGGTTTTCATAGATGATGTACTCATCTATTCTAGAGATCGGACGCAGCACGGACAGCACTTGCGGATGGTTCTGGACACTCTGAGACGACGCAGGCTGTACGCCAAATACAGCAAGTGAGAGTTCTGGTTGAGGGAGGTGACCTTTTTGGGTCATGTGATCTCTGGAGACGGCCTGGCGGTGGATCCCGCCAAGGTCGAGGCAGTGCTCAGGTGGGAGAGACCGCGTTCAGTCACTGAGATTCGCAGTTTCCTGGGACTGGCAGGTTACTACAGACGGTTCATCAGAGGGTTTTCGCAGATTGCACGTCCTATGACACAGTTGACTCGGAAGGATGTGCCTTTCGCTTGGACAGACGCCTGTGAGGCGTGTTTTCTGGAGCTGAAGGAGAGGTTGACCTCGGCTCCCGTGCTCACCATCCCTGACAGTAGTGGCGGGTTCGTTGTGTACACGGACGCTTCCTTGCAGGGGTTAGGAGGTGTGCTCATGCAGAGGGGTCACGTGGTCGCTTACGCTTCGCGGCAACTGAAGCCCCATGAGCATACCTACCCTACCCACGATCTAGAGTTGGCAGCTGTTGTCTTCGCGCTGAAGACATGGAGGCACTACTTGTACGGTGAGACCTTCGAGATTTTTACAGATCACAAGAGCCTCAGATATCTTTTTGACCAGAAGGAGCTCAACATGAGACAGAGACGTTGGTTGGAGCTCCTGAACGACTACGACTGCAGCATCTCCTACCACCCGGGAAAGGCCAATGTGGTGGCTGACGCCTTGAGCCGTAAGGCGCCCGCACGCTTGGCCAGTCTACAGTTACAGAGTTGGAGCCTTTTGGAGGAGGTGGGCAGTTGGCGACCTCGAGAGTTACGAGGGTACTGTGGGGCAGTGACGGTGACACGGTAGACCAGGCCAGAGTTGATTGACCGCATCATCACGGGACAGTTGGCCGATCCGTACTTGCAGTCTTTGCGCGACAGAGTACTATCAGGGGACCCAGGGGACTTCTCTTTCACAGACCAGGTGTTACGCTTGGGGGGACGGTTGTGCGTCCCCAGAGACGAGGAGCTGTTGAGAGAGCTCCTGACTGAGGCACACGGTTCCAGATTCACCATACATCCCGGAAACACGAAAATGTACCATGACTTGAGACGCGAGTTCTGGTGGAGAGGGATGAAGCGGGATGTGGGTGAGTTCGTGCAGCAGTGCTTAGTGTGCCAGCCGGTGAAACCCGAGCATCAGAGGCCTGCAGGGCCGCTTCAGCCGCTTCCAGTGCCAGAGTGGAAGTGGGAGAGCATCACCATGGACTTGGTGGTGGGCTTACATGTTACCCAGCGAGGACACGACGCAGTCTGGGTAATAGTGGATAGATTGACGAAGACGGCACGATTCTTGCCGATCCGAGTCACTTTGGGACTAGCACAGTTCGCAGAGAGGTATATCCGTGATGTGGTGCGACTACACGGAGTTCCGCGGGAGATCGTATCCGACCGGGATACCCGCTTTACGTCCCAGTTTTGGGCTGAGTTTCAGCAGGCTTTGGGGACGAGGTTGAGGTTTAGCACGGCTTACCACCCCCAGACGGACGGACAGTCGGAACGCACGATACAGACACTTGAGGACCTTTTGCATGCCTGTATACTAGACTGGAGGGGCTCTTGGGAGGAGCACCTGCCCCTGGCGAAGTTTGCATACAACAACAGTTATCACTCGAGCATCGGCATGGCTCCCTACGAGGCTCTGTACGGACGGAAATGCACGGCACCCTTGAGTTGGGTTGAGGTGGGGACCAAGTGGGAGGTTGGCCCCAGGTTGATCCGGCAGAGTCAGGAGGTAGTTGAGCAGATCCATAGACGACTCCGCACTGTCAGGAGCAGACAGAAGAGCTACGCAGATCGCAGACGCAGAGAGGTGCAGTTCGAGGTTGGGGACCACGTCTTTCTTCGTGTTTCGCCCATGAAGGGCTTACAGCGGTTTGGGGTGAGAGGGAAGCTCGCGCCGAGGTTCGTGGGGCCCTTTGAGGTCCTGGAGCGGGTTGGACCCGTTGCTTACAGACTTGCCCTTCCCCCGCAGCTTTCTGGTGTGCACGACGTGTTCCACGTGTCCAACCTCAGGAAGTACGTAGCCGATCACAGCCACGTACTGAGTCACGAGAGCGTCGAGGTGAGCGACGACCTGACCTACCCCGAGCGGCCAGTGCAGATCCTAGACCGAGCCGTCCGCAGGTTGAGACGAAAGCAAGTACCCCTGGTAAAGGTTTTGTGGAGGAGCCAGCGGTACGAGGAGGCTACCTGGGAGCCTGAGGCGGCAATGCGGGAGCGGTACCCAGAGCTTTTCGCGGGTACGTCTTTTCGGACCGGCTTCGGTCCTCTTTCAGTTTGTTATGGTTATTTGGACATCCTTTTCCCGCACCCTAGTTGGCGCAAGTTTCGGGGACGAAACCTCCTTTGAGTTTGTTATATTGTAACGAGCGCGTGCCCCAGACGCCTCTTAAGACGTCTGGGAGGTGGCCCAGACGTCTGTCAAGACGTCTGGGATCACATCCAGACGTCTGACCAGACGTCCGGGATAGTTTACAGACGTCTGGCGAACAGTTATGCTCGCACGGGATATTCGTCTGCGCGCCTGTGCCCGCAGACCTGCGTTTCTGCCCTCTTTCTCTGCGGCTGCAGGCGGCTGCGACCGCCTCCTCTCTCCTCTCCGCGCGGCGTTAAAAGGGGGGGCGCGCCTCCCCTCCCGTCTCCACCATCTTCTTCCTTCTTCTCCTGCCTGTGCGCGAGAGCGAGCGGACGCGAGGGCGCAGCGGCAGTGGCAGCCGCAGTGAGCGCGGAGGAGCTGCGGCGTGCGAGGGTGGGGCTCTGCCGTGAGGGCAAGCTCGCCAGGAGCGGCTTGGCCGGTCGGCGGAGGGCGCAGGGGGCGCAGAGCGTCGCGGAGAGGGACCTGCTGCGGGCGGAGCAGCGGACGTGCGAGGTGCGACGCGGGCGGCGTCGCGAGCGGAGGCCGAGCAGGGTTCTGATTCTGGAAAAAATTTCCAGAATCAGACGTCTGGGTTGATATCCAGACGGCAAGGTCGACGTCTGTAAGATCATACAGACGTCTGAAAGGTGAGTTCCGCTTTCTTCTTCCTTCTTGTCGACTGACCGTACTGAGGGAGGGGGGGTTGGCTGTGCGCAGGTTCGCTGATTCGCCATCCCTTGCGAATCAGACGTCTGGAAGTTGTACCAGACGGCGGGAGTGACCCCCAGACGTCCGGAGGGACCATCGGACGTCTGGGATCTAGGCAGACGTCCCCACAGACTTCTGGACGTCCGGGGAACCAAGCCGAACAGGTAATTCTCTGATCCACCGTTTAAGACGTCTGGAAGGAGTTCCAGACGTCTGATTTTGCACAGTATTGTCTTTCTCGACCCGTTTAGGGCCCGTTTGGGCTCCGTTTTCCGTGATTCGAGTTGCGTTCGTTTCAGAATTTATTCCTCTACCCGCCTACAGTAGCTATACACTGTTTTGAGACACTTCTTGTGTTTGATCCTTGTGATAGGACCTCGTTCGGTTGCAGTCTTGAGAGTCGCGGAGGCGCACGGGATTCCCGATCACGCCCCCATTACTCCCGTTGTACCTGGTAGAGTGGCTTTAAGTATTAATAAAATCTGTTAAAGTATGGAACCATAACTAGAACCTAGGGCATTGCATGAATCCTAGGAATGAGAAATATATGGAATGATAGCTCCTAGGTGTTGCATGAATCCTAGGGCCGGAAACTAGATTGTATGATAGATCCTAGGATATGGCATGAATCCTAGGATGGAAAAACTAGTGGAATGTATATCACTGCAGTCTTGGAAAAATGGAAAGGAATATATAAAGCTGCCTGTAAATTTAATTAACAGCTGCCTGTTATGAACAAAGAAACATGTTTGAGATCATGGAATTTGAGAACGTGAATCTGGAAAGTGAAACATATGATGTTCTGAAATAAAGAGCTGGAACCCTACGGGAAATTAGGAGTGGAACTCCTGGAAAGAAAAAGGAATGGAACTGAGATGTAGTTTGTACTGTCTCTTGGGTATGTAGTACCAAGGGAAGTACCTGCACCTGTTTAGTGCAGAGTGGGGCCAGCCGCCCCAGGGACCCGGGGTTAGGATTTGCCGCTCTGTACCAACTTGTTGGCCCTCGTGTACGTAGTACCGAGGAGAGCTAGTAGTGTTAGGAGAGTACTAGCTACCCCACGGGCCCCGGGGTTCTGCTAGCCTCCTTCACCGACTTGTTAGGCCCACTAGGGCAAACCAGGGTAGTCTGGCGAGGGTGCGCGGACTGTGGAGGGGCAAGGCCCCGGTTTGGTTACTGTGGAGGGGTTGGACCCCTGTTACTGAGAGGGCTCTGCCCTGGTTCCGTGCTGTGCTTTGGGCGCACCCGTTAACGGAAACGACTGACCGCGTGCCAGTGCGGGCTAGCTACCTGTGCGTTTATCGCGCGTGCCGTAGTCACCGTTACGTCTGTCAGTGACCTTGGGGTGGTTGACTGAGGGTAGGATCACCACGGGGGACTCTCCCGGCCAGGAGAGCACCACGTGCTACTTCTACTTTTGGAAAAGACTGCAATCAAGATCGTCCCACGAGGACATTCGAGATCAAGTAAAGGATCTGAGAAATAAATGAAATAGTGAGAAAAATTGAAAGATGTAAATAAAGGAAGTAATAGAACATAACAGCTACTGTACACTCTACTGTTGCCTTTAGTTATTTTGCCACTCTACTCAGCGTTTTGCTGACGTGTTACACTCGTTACCTTTTTCAGGACCAGGTGTTGAGCAGCCAGGGTCGGCGGCTGCAGAGGACGCTGGGCCGAGTAGGGTCCAGTAGAGTTACCACAGCTTTGTACCCCTTTTTGTTTCTGTTCTAGTGAGTAGTTTTTGTTTCCGCTGTACCTTCTTTACCTGCAGTTTTTGTTATATGATAAATGTTGTTTTACTGTTGTGGTGGTGCCTACTGTAGTAGTTTCTTTCCTTACTGCTGTACTTTCTTACTGTTAGTTATATTCATGCTGGATGTGGTTTATTTTACTGTCTTTTGGTTACTTCCTCGTTGGACGACTGGGTCTTGGGATTAGTTGAGTCGGTCCGGTTCTCGTGTCTCGTAGGGACTCGGGAATCGGGTCGTTACAATTTGCTACCGAAATGGAGGTGGGAGGATGGACAAATATTTGGCAGGGTAAAGGTTTGCTACACTAATAGGAGCCTTAGGAGATTGAGAACAAGCACTAATGGAGCATTTGTAGGCTTACTAGAGCTTGGGAGTAGGTGGGAGTAGAGTAGCTAGATATGGCTTGGAAGGAAGTGGGTGTAGGTCCTTTTATAGTGGAGGAAAAGAGGCTAAAACTAGGTAAAGGACCTTTAGCGACCTCCAGACCATCGCTGGAAGCGTTGCGGTAGAGAGCTCACATCCGCTCACGCCCTTAGCTAGCTCTGCTGGCTTGCAATGAACTAGCGATGGCTGTAAGCGTCGCTATAGGTCCGCCCTGCTGTGTGTGCGTGCACGCTCACGCTGCACTGCCGCTGCTGCTTTGCATGCGGGCAATTTGAGATTGGGAGGGGGCTGCGAGGATTCAAACTCGCGCCCCTTCCTTGTGAACCACCGCATCAACCAATGCGCCACGTCGACCTTTATGTCGCAAGGAGAGTTTGGTGCAGACTCTTCCCAGCCGTTGGATCTTAATCCAATGGCTAGGATTCAAGGGCGCGAATGATGGAGTGGGCGGTGGCTGCTGGCCGATGGTGGGCGGTCTGGATGACGTCACGTGGTGCCATCTGAGCCGTCCGTCTTCTTCTTGTAGAGGGTGCCACGGTGCTCAGATCGTAATGATTCCTGTGATGCCGAACTACGATCGTCGCTTCGGATCCATCCGTACGGTCGGATTTACCATCCGAAACCCGTATGGATATCGCATTGCCTCCCTGGCCATATAAAATGAAGGAATTAATACACAAAACATGCAACTATCCTAAATGCCATGCAATGGATGTTATGCAATATTTATGACATGATATGCAATGCTAAACCTAGGAACTATCATAAATAAGCAATTTATCATGAATTTATGTGTGTTCATCACCTAAGGGTCTACAGACTCTCAGAATCCGTCTTAAGATTATAGACAATTTACTCTACTTGCGTCCAATCAATCCAACCAGTTAGAAGGAGGGACTAGGGAGAAGGTTCTTCCTTCGGCTTGCACCTCCGGTTTCTAGTGTACCCCCTAGCTAGGGTCGTTTGACACTACCCCCCTAGCTAGACATTAGATTGATTGGTACAAACAGGTTAATCTTAAACAAACTCAAACTTAGCCCCGAAGAGCGAATCAGTCCTTAAGACCAACGTCTACTTGATTTTATTTAGGCCTGGGATTGTAATGCTTATAGAATGTGGTGGGCCCTTAAGATGAGTTGTGCCCTTAATGATTGATTGAATATGTGTGTGTGCACAACCAGGGTTTTCAAGCAATATTATTTTTGATGAGTGGATTGTAAGGTTCAAATCTTGCTTAAGTAGCTTTTAGGGCTTGGAATTAGATTAATTCAATCAAGTTTCGAGGCAAACCAAATTTTCAAGCACAGGTGAAGATCTTTTTCCTTTTGAAATTAAAAGTAAAGTGGAGTACCTGGTATTGACCTAAAGTGAAAACCCTAAGGGAAAGCTACTTGGTGAGTTGATTTTAGATTAAGTGGTGTGGCCCAAAAAACTCAAACAATTAGCCAAAATTGCACCACTAAGTTAGGCACATAAAATGATTAACATAGACTGATTTCTACTCTTTTATATGTTAATTTGCATGCATCGGTGTTCATGCGCTAAATCGATGTTTTAATGCTGTTGCGTTGCAGTATAGCCAAAATAGCACTCAAAACAAATAATTTTATTACTTGAAAAAGTTTCAAGGTCGAATACAAGGAGCAATATGGAACTCAGTTCTCAAAAATTGCAAGTTAAGACAAGAATGCTGTGAAATTATAAGCAAAAACTATTTCAGAATAAAATAGTACTAGGATCAAGTGTTAGAATGTGAAAATAATGGAGTAAAATGGTGATTTATATCACCAAATACTCCTCACAATGATAGCTAATGAACTCAATGTATATATGAAATACCATGCAACCACACCAATCGTCTAATTAGTAAATCAGATGGCTTAAACTGCTTAAGCCTCTCTCTTCTTCTTCGTTTCTCTTTCTCTTCTCTGTCTTTATTCCTCTACCCCTGTTCTTCTCTTCTTTCCTTCTCTGCAACTCTTCTTCTACCTTTAGCCCTTCTTTCTCTGGCTTTCTTCGCACAACAGGGGCAACCTCAGAATTTGGCAAGTGCTAGCCAATTCTCACCAAGTGCAAAACCCTCCCCCTACCCGCGTAGGCTCTCCTTCTCTCTTTCTTTCTTTAGGATCCGCTCTCCTAGAGCCATAGGGTAATCAGGTTATCGGACCTAGCATACCCAGGTCAACACTCACCGGTAGTGGGTGATGAGCGAGTGAAGGTTAGGTAGGTTAACGGGTCAGGCCAAGTCCGCGGGTAGAGGTCATGGACGAGGAGCAAGTGTGCGTGGGTGAGAGGGATCTCACCCCGTGTTTGGAGGCAAAGAGCCTAATTGACAAATTCAATTTATAAGTATGCTCCGCTTCAGTGGCTTCCGATGTGGGATTATCTGCCCCCACGTTGCTCGCGCATGCTGCTGCTGCCTCCTTCACCCAATTTGAGCATAAGGAGTGGTCAAAGGCTCTAATTGATCACACAAAGACGTTCTTGGAGGTAGTCCGCACGTCCTGAGGATGTCACCTGTGTGCCTCGTGGGTAGAACACCACAAACACCGCTGAAGAGAACAACACGGCGTCGAAGCTCCGGCTTGAACTTGAAATAGAGAATAAGGCCTTTCAGCCGCGTCAAAACACCTCAAAAGGCTCACTGTAGTATGGTGAACATAATGGCAGTGGTGACGCGGAAGATGGGTGTGGATGGTGGCCAGACATTCACAGGTTACATCGTTGGTGATGTGTTTGCTCGGGGGGTGGTGTGAGTGGATGGAATGAGAAATTGAAAGAGGAGAAAAGAGTAGAGAGGTGTGGCGGAGGTTTTGAGGTAGTCGGCGACGAGTTTGGTGGCATGTGAAGCGAAATGTTCCTCGTCGAAGGTGTGGCCGAAGCGGTGGAAGACGAAGTCGCGAAGGTATGGTCGAGGTCGAAATGGCGTGTCGACAGTGTTGGTGTGCTAAGGAAGAGGTTTGGGAGCAGTTGATGGTACTAATAGACGATGTGGGAAAGAGAAGGCGCTGGTTGTGGTGTGCTTGCATCGGAGAAGAGAATAGCTCCAGAGAGAGAGGAACGGCGAGGAAGAGGGAGGTTAGGGCACCGGCTGGTACGGCACAACGTGGGAAGAAGCGAGGAGGATGACTTTGCTGCAGGTATTATAAATGGAGGAAGAAGATGGACAAAGGGGCTCGCCGGATGTCGAGGAGGAGATTTCGGCCAAGAGAGAGTGAGAGGAATTGGGGGGGAATCTTGATCGATTTCGAGCGTGAGGAGGACAGTATGAGCAGGACGGTAGACTTGAGGAGGAGGTTTTGGGCTTGCGAAGCAAGCCCCCGAAGCTTGGAAAGCTCGCCAGAGTTGGGAAATTCTTTCATACGAAAATCTCTCATGCGTTCGCATGAGAGATCGGGAAGGTTTTGGGGTGTGAGATTTGGTTCAAAAGGAAGGGTCGGGAGGGTTTTGGGTGTGAGATTTGGTTTAAAAGGAAGGGGATTTCTTGACGAACTTTCCTTTCAAATTTGAAAGGGATTCGTCAAGAAATCAAAGAGTTCTTTCCAAATTAACGTCACCGGAGCAAGTAGAAAAAGGTTTTAATGGCAGAAGGGACCTTTTTGTGAGAACGATGACAAAGTTAGGGGTCTGTTGGAAAAAATTTTGAAAGTTAAGGGCAGAAAGGTAATCAAACAAGACCAAGTTGTAAACGAGGTCAAGACAAGCTTATCTTGGGTCAAAATTTTGGCATAAACCTAATTTTGACCTAAGGAATCAAATGATGAAGTTGGATTTGGCTTTGACCATGCTTAACTGGGTAATTTATAAAAAAACCCAACTTAGGGCAAATGTCTGTCTGAGACTCTGTTTTGGGTCAAAACGGAATCTGATGGTCAAATTAAAGGTTCCAAACCCTAGAGAAAATTTTTCTATGAATTTTAGAAGGTTTACATGAATTTTATCTTGACCAGAACCTCAGTTAATTAAGCGGGTCTGTTTTTAGGGTTTCAAAAGTCATTTAATTCTCAAAACATGTGCAAACCCTTTTCTGCTTATTCTAATCCACTTGTTATTCTTTTAAGACCATTGACCCTTATTCAATCCTTGAGAAAACCCATTGTTGTACTGCATTCATGATATGCTGGGAAAATTACAACTTTAACACTAGTTTCTTATTTTTCCCTCAGAATGATTATGCAGTGACTTATGACTCTGTGGCAGTTATGTAGGAGCGTTTACTAACTTAATTAGATCAAAATTAGCTAGTTATAGCTCATGATAGTGTTCCCATCAATCGGTCTCACAAATCAGAATCCGGCTGAGTAAATAAAAATCAATTAGGTTATGTGCCTTGAATGTAGGTGTATGTAGTGTGTATGTTTGATTTATCCCACAAGAAGTATCTTTTTGTTGATTTTTTTTTTTACGAGGGTGAGATGAATGTGGGTGTGATGTATGTGGGTGGAAATCCATGCAACTAAACTAACCCTAGGATTTATGCAAACACCTAAGTTAATTGAGATTTGAATTACTGTTGTGAAATGAAATCTATGGAGGGGGAAGAATGGCAAGCACTTACATTCATCTTCAACTATACTTTACTCCGATCTGCCACTTGAAGATTCCTTGTTGAGGTACCTGCAAAACAACAGACGTGAAATAAAGCGAGTTAGAAAATAATCAAGTGTGCGAAATGCAGAATGAAAATCGAGAATCGTTGCCTCCTCGGCATCGGTGCCACTATAATGGCAGCGGAAAGCTACGCAATCAGAATTGGATTTTAAAAACCTGTCATTGTAGTTCGATTTGCGAAGCAATCCGACAACAGATAAAATTTGACCGAAATTCATAAAGAAATCAAGGGTCGAATACAGGGAGGCAGATGTTTGATTCAAAATCGCATTTATTTAATTGTCACGAAGCAAATTAACTAGTCGAATTGAATCTAAACAAACTATCTACTCAAAAAATAAAGAATAGAAGGCAGAGAGAGAATATTCCAAATAAAGACAAAAGAGAGGTAGAATAAAATGAATTTCATTGTCACAAGTTGATGTTCATTACAATTACAACTATTCACTATACTAGAAAGCAGGAAATCTACACTAGAAAGCGATAAAAGAGAAGGTAGAGAGAAGTTATCCTCCTCGACGGTTGCTTGGAGAACGAGTCGGACGGGGCGACGCTTGGAAGACGGAGGACGAAGCAGGAAGAAGCGAGAACGAGGAAGCATGTCGTCGTTGTCGCGGGATTCAGCTCCAGAACAGGGGCAAGAAAACTTTGGATTTGGCTCTAGAGGAGCTTCCCGGGTGTGGGGCAAGCTTCTATTGAGCTTTGGAAAGGGAGAGAGCTGAAGGAAGGGTTGATAATTTTGTAGGGTAGGGGTCTCCTTTTATAGTTGCAAGGATTTAGGGTAATTTGGTCATTCCATATTCAAAAACATTAAAGTCAGGTCTTTAGTGGCAGATTTATCCCTCACTAAAGGCCTGAACGTGGGAGACGTGCATGCGTGCCGTGCGCGCCTCTTCTCCTTCTACGCACACAACGTTGTCGCACATTCAATGGATCTCAGCCGTCCGATCAAGAGATCGGACGGGTTAAACTTCATCTCACTCGCGCTTTCTTCTGCGCATAAGATCAAGCGTTCGAAGGTGTGTCGAATCGCGCGTTTGGCTAATCGCTTCATCTGACCCGTCAATGCTTGATCGGATGGCCCAAATTGCGCTCTCACATGCAAAGGAGGCGTGCTCTGCGCCAGGATTGAATGGGCGACCTGCAGTGCCAAAGGGTCTTACCCACTGCGCTATGCACATGGATAGACAAGAAGAGTATTCTTGTGCCACTTAATGCTGACCGTTGGATCTTGATTCGACGGTAGAGATCAGATGTGGAATTCTTCTCACATGAGGTGTTGTTTGAGGGAAATGATGTCATCAATTCCTAGCCATTGGATGAATAAGTGGGGACGCAAGCAGTTTGGAGGGTCTGGATGGCACCATGTGGCACCATCTTTGCCGTCCATCTTCCCTGAGTTGTAGATGGTGCCACAGATGTCGGATTGGATCGATTTTCGCACCGTTAGGCTGCGATCGTCAATCCAAACCCATCTGTGCAATCAGATTTGTCGTCTGAAGTGCGGATTGACACCATCTTGACCCTTGGTCTCTGAGCTTCCTCGGACTATATCTAGTGCTACGGATGTCCAATCAGGGCGATCTTGGAGTTGTTGAACTCCAGTTGTCGCCCTAATCAGATCCGTACAGTTAAAAGTACCTTGTCCCTAGCCATAAAAGGACACAATTACTATACAAAAATGCGTGATTATGCATGTTATGCAATATTTGCAATGCATAATGCTAATATGGTACTAAAAACATGCATTAATAGACATTTTTGGCTATTTAGATGTATGCACATCAAGGACATTATTTTAAGGAACCTTAAATAAAACTCAAATACAAATTTTTCGCATCTCTTTCAAAACCAAGCTTTTAGGGTTATTGATCAACTAAACAATTTAATTGATCAACCAACCTAATTAATTAATAGATCAAATCAGCCCATTTTAGGAAGTTGACAAAAATCCTCTTAATCGACCAGCCAAGCTAATTGATCAATCAATCAATGATCAGCCAACTTTCTTAATTGACCGAGCAAATTGCATTTGATCAACCAATTAACCTTAATTGATCGACCAATTTAGTTTCCTATTCAGGAAAAACTTTTTGTATAAATAGAGGTCTCACGCTGCCCATTCCTTTACAACTTTTTGTAGAAACACCATTAAAAAGCAAAGCATCTCATGCTTATTTCCAAAGGCTTTCACGCCTCGTTCTTCACGCTCTTCGAAAGCACAACACCTCGAACCTCTATGAAAAATCAGTTTGATTATTTATTGAGGTTTCATAGAATTCATATTCTTGTTATACTATTTTGTTGTTTTTTATTTGTTGATTCCAAGTATGTTTGGAAAATCCATGTTGTTTTTGCTTCTCTTCAGGAAAAAAGAGAAGTAGTTGTAGAAGGTTGTGCCACCCTCGTTCAAGTGGGACGTTAGTGGATTGACTAGCGTTGCCTAGTCGAAATAATCCTAAGCTGGGAAGCTTTGATAGTGGTTTTCACCCAGATCGGGTTTCCACTATAGATCAGGTGTACTCTGTGTTTGAATTCTTGTTTCTTTATTTTTGATTTGTGCATACATTTTTTCTTGCAGTACTATTCACCCCTCCCGTCTAGTATTTAGTTGCGATCCATAGGGTATTCCTAGCATCCTCACATGGTATCGGAGCTTGGTTATCTAGAATGGTTATCAAAGCTTGGTTATCAAAGTCTTCTGTCAACACGTACGCTGAGGGGCAATCTGCTGTTCGTCATCAACTTTTCAACGAAACAAACTATGCATATTGGAAGACTAGGATGCAGATTTTCCTTGAATCCATGGACTTTGAGGTATGGGATGTCATTGCATCCAAGTACACTCGTCCTTAAATCAAGGAAGGAGTAGTGGTAACACCAGACCAGAAGAAGATGGCAACCCACAATGCCAAAGAAATGAATGCAATCTTATGTAGACTTTCAAAAGTAGAATTCAACTGGGTCTCTACATGCAAAACAGCATACGAGATTTGGAGCATACTAGAAGTCACCCATAAAAGAACAACTAAGGTAAAGGAAACCAGAGTAAATCTATTAATGTAAAATTACGAGCTTTTCAGGATGGAGAAGGGAGAATCTATCAAAGAGATGTTCACACGATTCATGGACACCATAAAATCCCTACGGAATCTAGATGTTCACATGATTCATGGACATTCCCTTAGGACCTTCTGATGGATATGTAGGAGCATTTGTCAACCTTTTTAGACCAAATTGAGCTAGTTATGGCTTATGATAGTGTTCCCATCAGGAGGCGACGCCGGCTATGATTTGCCACCACCGGAGATGAGGACGCTCCAGTGATAAGGACGGCGACGAGGAAGGGGTCGGAGAGCTCCTCGCAGGCATGGCGAGGCACGAAATGAAGAAGGGAAGTGTTTCCCGCTGCCTATTGTATGTGGTAGTGGGCGAGGAAGCCTGAGGAAGAGTGTCACCAAAGATGAGCTTAGAGCTGGCCGAAGGTAGAGGAAGGAGGGGTTTTCTAGGCCAAAAACTCGCTAAGGAGCAAGGCCTTGTAAGGAGGAACCTTTTAAAGGCCTTGGGGCAAGCTCTAAACAAGGGAAGAAGCTCGGAGAGCTCGAAGCTCCAGGGAAGAAGATCCCTGAATTCATGGAGTTCGCACGTACTCTATGGCCCATATCAAGGTCCAAGATGTGATTCAACTGATTGGGAAAGCTCTCAGGATCAATCCCTCCAATTTTGGAGGGATTTGGTCGAGAAATCAGGGAGAAATCCTAGATTGAAGGTCGCATGCTTTAAGTTCACACCATAATGGTGGTGGGGACCATTTTTAAGAGAATGATGAGATGTTAGGGGCCTAAATGCAAATATTTCAAAACCTAAGGGGTAAAATGTAAGAAATAGAGTTTTGAAGGGTTAAATTGCAAAATAGGTCAACATGGATTCTGATTGGGTCCAAATTTTGGTACAAACATAATTTGAACCTAAGAAATCTAATGGTGAGGTTGTATTTCAATTTTGACCAAGTTTGCCTAGGTAATTTGCATTAAAACTCAAATTAGGCAAACTTTCATCTAAGACTGTATTTACGGTCAAAATATGTTCAGATGGTCAAACAAAGTATACCAAACCTCTTACAATATTTTTCTATGAATTTTAGTAGGTTTAGATTAATCTTATCCTGAGCAAAACCTCTTTAATTCAAGCAGGTCTAAAATTAGGGTTTTGTGTTATGATTCGATCCTTGAAATGTGTGAAATCCCATTTCTGTCTGTATGGACCCACATATTAGACTTTAATTCTCATTTGACCTTAATTTACCTCTAAAAAACTCTGTGTTTATTCATGAATTAACCCAGATTTCCTATTTTCTTCTCAAATCAGAATATTATGCAGTTATGACCCTCAGATGATTACGTAGGAGAATTTATCCATCAAACCTGGCTAAAAGTGACCAGTTAAGGCCTATGATAATGTTCCCATCAGATATAATCAATATACACCTCAAATAATTTCCAATTAAATGGGCAAAAATCATGCTTACAAGTCACTAGTAAGTTGCTCCAACATTTTTCAAACCGAAAGGCATGGCACTATACTAAAATAGACCCCTGATGAGAACCTCATCATAAACCCTAATTAGCTTACTTTGATCTAATAAAACGAACAAAAGCTCCTACATAACCTAAAGGAAGGCCTAATACAGGGAATTTCTGATCTGAAAGGAAAACATGAAACAAGGGGTAAAATTGTAATTTTACCATTGCAGTACATCAACCGGACTTCTAAGGGTCTAGACCTAGCTCAATTGGACTGAATTTAAGAAAAAGTGGGATGGTTCAGACAAATATGGGTTATTGTGAAATTTGAGAATTAAATGACATTCTGTAATCCTAAAATAAATCCACCTTAATTCACAAGGTTCCTGGCAAGTTAAAAATCAGATAAACCCTCTAAAATTCATGGAAAAATGTCCCCTAGGGTTTAGAATCTTTAATTTGACCTTTGGAACCTGTTTTGACCTAGATTGGGGCCAATGCCCAATATTTGACCTAATTTAGGTTTTTATGCAAAATGCCTAGTCAAACATGGTAAAAAAAAATCTAACTTCACCATTGGATTTCTTAGGTCCAAATTAGGTTGATACCAAAATTTGGACCTAAGGGAAGGTCGTCTTGACCCACTTTGCAAATTGGTCCTCCAAATTACATTCAGATCCTCAACTTTTTGAAACCCTTGCAAATCCACCCCTAACTTCTTCATCTCTTTCTTCATTTCGATCCCTCTGCCATTTGCAACAAGGGCCATACCTCTGGCAACTTCGTGCGGAGGTTTTCGCCTCAACTGCATGGGGAGCCGCCCCTAGATTTGAAAAGGGAGCTCCCTGCGGAGCCCCCTACCGCATGGGCAGCCCCCCATGCCCTGAAACCCACCATACCTCTCGTGCAAATGCTCAAGAGGTATGGGTCTCCCTCCGGCCTTACCTCCGGCGTGGTTTTCCTGCCATCTCTGTGCACTTCCCGCCCTGCCTACGCCTATTTAAGGAAGCACAGACCACGCCGCTTTCTTGAAGCTGACATTGGCCAGAGATCTCCCTCAAATTCCTCTCCTCCTCACTCCGGCCGACTGCCCGAAGCTTCCGGTGACTCCTCCTCCCTATTCTCGTCTCTCTGCCATCATACCAGTGGTAGAGCCAGCTCCGTCGTTCTCCGTGCTGCGCCATACTAGCATGCGTCCTCAGGCCCTCTTCCTCGTCATCGCTTCTTACCCTGGGCATCTTCGTCTCCAGCAACGGCAGGCACCCGCCGCTCGCCCTCCACCTCCCCCCTTCGCTCTAAACTCCTTAGACAAGTTCCCCTTTCTCCCCTCTTCATTTCCCCCTTATCTATTTCCTAAATCAACTACTGCCACACACCGACATCCATCACCCCCTTCACCTCTGGCAACGAACTCTGGCGAGTTCGCTCCACCACCACAGACCACCTCCCTCCTTGCCGACCAGTCCCTAAGCACCGCCTCACCTCACTGACCATTTCCCCGCACTCCACGCAACGCGCCACTCACTTGAACCACCCCCCGAACACACCCACTCGCACTCACACAGTGCACCCTAGGCACACACTCACAGACACTGCCACTCCACGCCAACACCCCGAACACCTTCGCCGTGCTCTGGCGAACCTCCCCGAGCGATTTGACGTGGCCGCAAGGCCATGTTCGTGTTTTCAGGTTCGCCACCTGATGTAAACACATTTACACTACTTAAGATCTCTATTTATGCATGTTCTTAAGCATAGGATTGCATTTCATGATATAAATATTGCATAACATGCATCATCTTGCATTTAGAGTAGTTTGAATAAAATGGAGGTTAATTATCTCCTTTTATGTGCTTGGACAGGGAAAATATTTTATCGGGGTCTCGGATCAAGGATCCAACCGTATGGATGTGATCAGGGCGACGATTGGAGTTCAACGACTCCAAGATCGCCTTAATCAGGCATCCGTAACATCAGATAGTGACCGGGGAATCCTAGAAGATCAAGGGCCAGGATGGTGTAAATCCGCACTTCAGATGACAAATCCGACCGCACGGAAGAATTCAGATCGATGATCGCAGCCCAACGACATAAAAATCGAGTCAATCCGACATTCGTGGCACCATCTACAACTTCCAGAAGATGGACGGCCAAGATGGCGCCACGTGGCACCATCTCGGCCGCCCAAACAGCCGCTTACATTCTATGAAGCCCCGCACCCGCTCGCTCTCCGCCGTTGGATCTTGATCCAACGGCTGTGGTCAGCCGCGCCTAAAAGCATCCGCTCGACCATCCGTGCCCCGTAGCGCAGTGGTCGAACGCGCTTACGCGAGCGGCGGGCGCGGGTTCAAGTCGCAGCAGAGGGATGGAAGGCGCGGGCGATTGAGCGCGGGCGGGCGTTGGATCTTGATCGGACGGCCGCTGGATCTTGATCGGACGGCCGCGTGCGCCCGATAGCGTTCACGCGCAATTGAACGCGCGGCGTCATGCAGCATCGTACGCGCGGGAGGGTGCGCAGCGCAGCGGGTGAAGGCGCAACTTAAGCCGTCCGGTCTCGCGATCGGACTGCTGAGATTCAGAGGACGTGGCAGATGTTGCGCGCGCGAGCAAGCGAGCAAGCACGCGCGAGCCGTCCACGACGTCCGTGATGGAGGCTTTAATGACAGATTTATCCATCACCAAAGGCCCCTCATTTATTATTTTGAACTTGTAATGTCCATTTTGCCCCCACTCCTTGCAACTATAAAAGGAGACCCCCTCCATACGAAATTCTGATCCCTTTCTTCTCTTCTCTACCCCTCCAAAGCTCAAGAGAAGATTGTCCCACACCCGGGATGCTTCTCGCGAGATAAAGTCAAAATTTTCGTCCCCTTTCGGAAGTGGATCCCACGACGACGACGGCGTGCTGCTTCGTTCCCGTTCTTCTGCTTCGTCCTGCTTCGTTCTCCTTTGTCCAGGCGTCGTCCTGACAAGCAGCCATCGAGGAGGATTTCTCTCTCCCTATTCTTTTTACTGCTTTCTA
Source organism: Thalassia testudinum (assembly GCA_037157565.1). NCBI lineage: Eukaryota > Viridiplantae > Streptophyta > Magnoliopsida > Alismatales > Hydrocharitaceae > Thalassia > Thalassia testudinum. The sequence goes on from JAZHRO010000013.1 coordinate 24,336,709, forward strand.
ATATAGATTTACTGCTTTCTAGTGTAGTTTTGCTCGTCCTCCAAGCAATCGTCGAGGAGGACATTTCTCCCTCCGTTCTTTTAATGCTTTCTAGAGTAAATTTATCGCTTTCTAGTGTAATTGTTTTATGCTTTCTAGTTGTAATGAACAATCTCCTCAATGATAAATTCTTTGTTTACTCTACATCTCATTTTGATTTCGATGTGTAATATTCTCTTTCTCTCTCTTACCCTCTCTCTCTCTTCTATTTATTGTAAATAATTAGACAGTTTTAAATTGAATTACTTCCTGACAAATAAAAAGAAACGCGTAGATTTTAAATCAAACGTCCGCCTCCCTGTGTTCGACCCGGAATTTCAATTTCGGTATAAATTTTATTTGTTGAACACGAATCCTTCGCTTTCAAACTACAACGACAGGTTTTCCAAAACCAAACACGTTAGCATAGTGATTCGTAACGTTCAACACCACCCCTTTCGCCATTGATGCAGAAGCATGAAGCTTCGCCCAAGCCTCGCTGCTCCAGGGCTACACTCCCAGGTCGCGCGGTTTAGTTTTGCGCACACACCCAGGCCTTTGATTGGCCTCGAAGACCCTCACAGCAGCTACAATTGAGAGGCACAACCTCTGCGGGCGCGCACAACAGGAAGATGGAACGTTTAGACCCACCTCGGGCATTTGCGTGCGGGCGCTGTGGTATAAGTTGTAAAACTGCATAGGGCTTATCGCCTCCAACTACACGGGGTGAGGTCCCTCTCACCCGCCCAGCCTCGTCCGCGACCATGCCTCGCGGACCTAGTCTTGACCCAACCCAACTAGCATACCTCGCCCACCACCGCACGCAGGCGGGCCTAGTCCCGGGCACGTATACCCGACCTGATAACCCGACTGGCACTGGGAGAATTATGTCCTGAGAGCGAAAAAGACAAATAGAGACGCGGGGAGGGTAGGGGGTAGGTTTTGCTTCTCCGTGCCTGTGCAGGGAAGAAGGAGGAAGAGGAAGCAGCTGCGGGGAAGAAGAGAAGAAGGAGAAGAAGCCAGCTGAAGGAAGAAGAGGAAGCAGCTAAAGACTTAGCCGTGCCAAAGAAGAAAGAAGAAGGCAGAGGAAGGAGCAGAAGAAGAACTGTAGAGGCAAGGAAGGAGGAGACGCAGCAGCTCAAGAAGAGAAGAAGAAGAAGCCAAGGAGACTCAGCCTCAGAGAAAGAGGACTTGGCCAAGAAGGAAGAAGGAAGAGGAAGAGTAGCTGAAGGAAGGAGCATCCACAGAGAAAGAAAGAAAGACAAAGAAGAAGTGTGGCAGAGAACCAAGGAGAAGAAGAAAAAGAAGACGCTGGCACTGTAGCAGATGTCACTTAAGGCGTCTGATTCACAGAATCAGACGTCTGAAGATAGAGAAAGAAGAAAAGAGAGAGAGCAAAGAAGAAAGAGAGAAGAGAGGAAAAAGAATTTATTTCCCTTTTGTCTCTAGCATTTATTTTCCTTGCATCAGTATTGAACATATCTGAGATTGTGATATTTTGCTTCTAAATACCGAATTACTTCATGAGTTCGACATCGGAATGTTTTTGAATTTCAAGTAATAAATAAATAAAATGTGATAATCTTTTTTTTTCGCAGTATATTATAACGCACTTATATTTCTAAAACACTGCGAAGAATCAATAACCATCACCATTTTTCGGCGTCGTTGCCGGGGAGCAATAGGCACTTTAGAAGCTTTAAATCATAATTTTTGATTTATACTGACTTAATTTCTCGCTTATTGTGTTTTGTTTCAGGAAAATTCAAGAAAAGACAAGCAGCTACACAGCAATCACACTAGGAAACAAGTAACCTTTTTAACCCTCTCTTTTAATCCCCCCACAATATAGAGAGGAAAAACAAAGGAAAATCAATCTAGTGCTACCTATTTTCCATATTTAGTAATTGATGAAAACCTCATCATGAACCCTAACTAGCACAATCTAACCTAGCTATGATAGAAAAAGCTCCTACATAACTCAAAGAAAGGCTTAACTCAGAGAATTCTGAGTTTAAGAAGAAAATAAGTCATAAGGGGTAAAAATGTAATTTCACCAACACAACCTGCAAACAGGGTAACACAAGGTCCAAACACAGGTCAGACAAACCAAATAAGAAGGAAAGTGGGATGATCTGATCCAACAAGGGCTACAACAACTCCAAGGAATTAAATGACATTCTATAACCCTAAAACAAATCCACTTCAATTCACGTGGTTCGAGGCATGAAAAAAATCAAATAAACCCTCTAAAATTCATAGAAAAATAATCTCTAGGGTTTAGAACCTTCAATTTGGCCTTAGAAACCCATTTTGAGCTACATTGAGAACCATGCCCAATTAATGATTTAATTTGGGTTTTTACGTAAATTGGCCAGTCAAACATGGTCTAACCTAGAAATAAAATTCACCATTAAAATCCTTAGGTCCAACTTAGTCATGTATAAAAACTTTGGCTTAAGAAGAGACCTCCTTGACCGAATTTGCATTTTGGTCCTCATCATTTACTTTTTGACCCTCAACTTTCGAAACCCTTGCATTTTGGCCCCTAATTTCCTCTTCGTTCTTTGCATTTTGGTCCCTCTTGCAAGTCTCTGCTCAGCACCATGCTCCGGCGACTTTGCGCGGAGCATGGCGCCGCGCAAGGTGAGGGGGGCGTCCTGCAAAGAGAATGCAGAGTTCCCTGCGATGTCTGCTATCGCAGGGACTCGGCCATGCCACCTGATGACACCTACACCTTCCCTGCGAACGCACGGAAGGTATGGGTCTCGTCTTCGACCATACTCCGGCGGGGGACGCACGTCGCCAGCGTGCGTCCGCCCCTCCGCCACCGCCTTTATAAAGACCAACGTCGCCAGCCGTTTCTCCTAGCTCGGACTTGATGGAGAATCCCTCAACCCTTCCTCTCTCTCCACTCCGACAGGAACCCACCAGCTCCGGCGGCTCCTCCTCCTTCTCGTCGCTCTGCTGCAATACCAGCAGCAGAGCCACCTTCGCCTGATCTCCCCGTGTCGCGCCGTACCAAGCACGTGCCTCCCTGCCCTCTTCCTCGCCGCCACTCTCTCCCTCTGGGTGTTTCTTCTCCGGCGACAGTCGGTACGGCTGCCCGCCGCTCCGGCCCCCCTTCGTCCCGTAGGTAGGTTACAGTTACTTCCCTTCCTCCCCTCTTTCTTTTCCCCAACTTAATTTGCTTGATCGCCCTACGACCACGCTTGACCACCCTCATCTTCCCCACCTCCGGTCACTCTTCAGAGAGTCATCCCCGTCATCCCACAACCCCATACGACTCGCCAACTGTCCCAAAAGCTCCGCCTCACTTCACCAAACAACCTCCTCCCCTCCACTACCACTCCACACCTCCACAGCACACCCTCGATCAAACCCACTTTTCCGGTTGCAGTCCGACCTAGGGATGCCGCCATACACTGCCCCGCGACCTACTGCACCCCGCACTACCTTCGCCATGCCACTACGAAGGTTCCCCTGTGGTCTGATTAGGCCGAGAGGCCCTATTTGTGTTAGACAGACTTTCAGCCCCGACCGCCATTGGCGACGACGCAAGGAGCTTCCAAGCGAGCTCCAGGCCTCGAAGCATCAGGACTTCAGCTGAGGTGAATTAGGGAGACTCGGGTGAAGGTAGGCAGCTGGTTTGCGAAGGGAAATGAGGATGCAACTGCTGAGGCGAGGTCGCGCCCTTCCTGCAGGCGCGCGTGAGAAGGGACAAAGTTTAGTCCCACATTGTGAGTCTTCAAATCGCTGCACCACTTTAAATTGTTTTTGTGTATATGGCTGGTTGCCTCCGAACGCACCTGGGGTGAGGTCCCTCGCCCATCACCCGCCTCGTCCGCGGATTCATCTCGCGGACCTGGCGGATCTGACCCGACACTACCCTGCACTCCTCTTGCACCACCCACACCGATGCGCCTGGTCCCGGTTACGCACCCCGACCCGTTAACCTGACTCTGGGAGAGCTTCCTGTGAGCGGTTTACAGAGATAGAGAGACGTGCGGGTAGAGGGAAGGGCTAGGTTTTGCTGTGCCCTGTGCAGGAACAGGGAGCGAAGGAGGCAGACTCAACACTTAGCCGCAGGAAGGAGAAGAAGAGGAGCAGAAGAAGAAGAAACCATGAAGAAGCCTTGCAGCTGAGCAAGGAAGGAGACCAAAGAAGAAGGCTCGCTAAAGCAGAGAAGAAGAAGAAGAAGCAGTGAAGGAAGTAAAGGAAGCACTGTAGCAGACCTCCATTTAAGTCGTCTAACTGCAGTATCAGACGACGAATGAAGCTTCAGAGGAGATAAAGCAGAGAGGAAGAAGAAAAGAGAAGGCTCCGCAGCTAAAGAGAAAGAAAAGAGAAGAAGGAAGAAAGAAGCAGAAGAAGACTTCGCATAGGAAAAGAGAAAGAAGAGAAGAAGAAGACAAGCAAAGAGAGAAATAAGAGAAGAAGAAGAAGCCAAAAACCGAAATCTATCTCTCCCTCTCTCTCTCTTATTTTTGTAATAAAGAAAACTTTGTACTTCTAGAATTCTAGTAGCTTCCTGAGTTCGACCTCGGGAAACCATTCTATTTCCGAGTAAAATTTCTATAGTAACGACAACCGTAGCTGTCTTATTTTATACTATAACGACATTACTGTAATAAGCACTAAAACGAACAAAGACTAGCCGCGGTTGAAAAACCCGTTACTAGTAATCCACAAGAGTTGCCTGGTTTTCACTTTCAACACATTTTAATTGTAAATCCACTTAAGGTAATTAGGGCTAAAACCTTCTTGCTTGAGCCCTAGTTACCCATTTTCGAGCAACTAAATTGGACCAATTAGAGCCAACCTAGGATTCCAAGCTAGGGTTTTAAAGACACATCTTCTTCTAAGCAGAAAATTAAAAATTCCAAAAAGAGGTGTGCCTAAGCCATTGTTTGGAAAGACCTATCCAAGAGAAACCCTAAGCAAATCAGGCTCTTAATCTACTTGAACCATAAAAGAAAGGACCTAAGAAGCTCTCAAAGGTACAAAGAGGTGAAGTTGATCCTTTGGATCAACCAACCTTTAAATTAGGTCACTTTGCACACAAAAGGCTTAAAGTTCAAGTGGAACCCTAAGCACCTTGATCTTAACTAAAAGCGGTAGACTTAAGAGGCCAAGGTCCCCATTCTAGTCTACCTGGAATCTCAGTGACAAGAGAGGTTAGGTAGGGGAAACCCTGCAACCTGTGGGGGCACTCTACCGTGTAGGGGTCTTCGCGGGACTCACCCTCTCTGGCTGCCCAGGTAATTCTCAGGTGGATGACCTTCTGATCCAGGGGTATCATCTGCCCCGAACCTCTATAGTCACCCAGCATATTTTGGGTGACTTGATTGGGTCCAACACATTCTACTCTCATCCAGTCCCCTGGTGTATGTTTGGTAGGAGGTCCTTGAAACCTCCTTTAGAGATCCACTCTCCCCGAGGCCAAGCCTCGGTACCCTTGTTTGTGTAGTAACCCATCCACATAGACCTTTCCTCCGATTCTGAACCTAGTTCTCCTTCTTCCATCATGGCATAACCTGTTAAAGAAGAAAATAATCTTGAGCACCAGCTTCAGTGTCTTAATGACCACTTCCAGAACTTCATGAACCCACCGCAACGCCCCATGATGCGAGATCACTATAATCCTGCTGCGGTGGCAATCAAGCCTCGAGTCCGAATCCCGGCTGGAGGACCTGATTCTGAACTGAAGCCCAATATGATTCATGCCATATCAAAATTCTATGGGCTTAACTCCGAAGATCCATTCCAGCATATCAAACAACTCAAGCATCTGGCCTAAACCTTCGGGTCAGATGCACAAAATCGGGATATCTTACTCATGAAGATGTTCTCTTTGTCCCTCATGGATAAGGCGGCTCATTGGTACCAAACTCAGATCCGTTCGATCAACACTTGGTATGAACTTCAATCCGAGTTTTTGAAGAAGTTCTTTCCCGTTGGTCGGACAAACACCTTACGCCCAGATTACTCACTTCACCCAGCAAACAGGAGAACCTCTTCATGAGGCATGGGATCAATTTTTGGATCTCATGAGAAAGTGCCCCCATCACGGAGTTCCTAAATGGAAACAAGTCCAGTCTTTTTACCAGGGACTCCGTGAGGACATTAGATAATTCGTCAATGCAACTTGCGGAGGGAATATCATGGGTCAACATGAGGACACTGTGTGGGAGATTCTCAAGAATATGTGCGAGAACTCTATTGACAATGACTCCATGGGTTTATTTGATTGGACGAATACCCGCGCATCAACGAATCTTAGGGGAGTGCATGAAACGCAGGGCCTGTCAGCATCCGTCGACTTGGAACTGATGGCCAGTCGGTTGGACAAGGTCTCTATTATCGAGAAGAAGGTGGACGAGCTGACTTGGCATTAGTAGCGAGCCACCTCTGCGCAGAACTCTTTCGCACAGCCACCTCCCGCAAGGGAAACTGTGCAAAACATCTTCCACCGATCTTCTCCGAGGATGGACCTGTATCCACCCCCATCTGACTCTAGGACCTGAGGAACCTCCGATCCTCTCTATTCTTGTCGAGGGAACTCTGATCCCCCATACTCTGACTTTCCTGAGGCTCCTCAGACCTGCGAGGACCTCAACACCATGCAGAATGACCCATTTTCCAACACATATAACCTTGGATGGCGAAACCATCCCAATTTCCAGTGGGCGGGAAATTCTCAGATCCAAAGACCACCTTATCAACCCCTTCCACAAGCCCCTCATCCTTATCAGCCGCCTCAGCCTCAACCCAACCCCACCTATCAATCTGGGCCAAACCATGACTAAATGTCCCTCATCCTCCAAACTCTATTAACATTCAGAGATCGAATGCGGCTATTCAAAAGCAGCACAAGGACGAGATCACAGAGTTCCGCAACCAACTCTCCCAGATGGCAAATTCCTGCCAAGCAGGCACACTTCCTTCACAACCTTTGCCAAACCCTAATAACGTGCCGACCCAGCGACGCGTTATGAACCCGAACCCAGGCCAAGCACACATGATTTATCAGGCCCCTTCTATTCCATCACTTGATGGGATAAAAGCTTCAACATCTTATGTGGGTTGCCAACAACAGCCACCCATTTTACCAACCCCTATCCCGAACCAGGCAGGATTAAACTCTGTAACAACCCGTAGTGGTAAAGCAACCTAAGACCTACCTTATCCAGACCACTCCAAGCCTAGTAGTGAACCAAGCCCTAGGATAGTTATCCAGGATGTCCCTGTCCCAGATGAAAAACCTGGACCTATTCTAGAGGAACCAACCAAGGTTCCATTTCTCGAGGCCTTGACTAAGGGAAAGAGGATAACCAAACCCGTGGCTCCTGAGGAGGACCTGTTCAAGCTCTTTGAGTTGGTCCAAATAAACATCCCCTTGATGGATGCAATCCGCCACATACCGGCTTATGCATGATTCTTGAAAAACGTGTGTACACCCCAGCGTAAGCTGCGAACCAAGAGTGGGAGTCCGATCATACTATCAGAGCAAGCCAGCTCTATAATCTTAAGTAAACTCCCACCCAAGGTAAAAGACCCAGGCACTCCCCTGATCTCATGTAAGATTGGTGAAACCCAATTTGATAGAGCATTACTAGACCTAGGTGCCTCCATAAACCTAATACCTACATCCCTGCTTAACCATCTTGAAGAATCCGAGCTTAAACCAACTGAGGCGACATTGCAGTTAGCTGATCGATCCATTAAGTCACCTAAGGGAATACTCGAGGATGTTATTGTTAGGGTGCGGGATATCAACTTCCCAGTAGACCTTATAGTTCTAGATATGGATGCACCTGAGAACCCAAGGGATACACCAATTATACTAGGGAGACCTTTTCTGGCCACTGCTAGGGCCAACATAAGCTGTAAGGAGGGTCAAATAGAGATGAAATTTGGGAATCAAACTCTTAAGATTGACATCTTTAAGGCCCAACAAATGATTAATTGCGGTGTTGTAGAGCAAATATGTGATATCAGAGCCGTGGTTGATGAACCGCATATTGAGGACAACCTGATTATCCCTGATCAACCACAAGAAGATCAAAACCCGCAATTAAAGGAGTCTGAAACTGATCTAGATACACCCATATCTCCTACCCTTATTCCTCACACACACTCTGAACCACCCGCTGCTGCTGATAATCCCATCTTGGAACTCAACCCCCTTCCCGATCATCTGAAATATGTCTGTTTGGGTTCCAATCAGACATTTCCTGTGATTATAAACTCCAGACTCACCCCTCATCAGGAATCCCGTCTAATTACTATTCTCCAGCAACATCGTAGAGCCATTGGTTGGACTCTCGATGATTTGACTGGCATAAGTCCCTCTTATTGCACACACCACATCTATTCCGAAGAGGGTGCACGACCTTCGCGTGAAATGCAAAGACGTCTCCTGGTCGACTACGAAGACCATATTGACCCTCTGAAGCTATTGAAGCTTCTCCTTATGATATTCCTCCGAATTCTCCATAGGTCTCTTGCCCTTATCTTGACCTTCGTTTCGTTTGACGAAATGCACCAACGTTCCGTGCCAGATCTGAGAGTAAATCTAACCACACAAATCCCGGCAGTCCTCCGTAGCTTGTCCTTAGGCAACACTTGCAGTATGACCTAGTGTCAACCTTCTTCTTGAAAAGCTTTGGCGAGGTAGGAGGTCCTTATCGGTGGATCATACCTCCGCCAACACGTCCACCTGATTCACGGCTAGGAGAGTGTATTTTTCAAAGAAGTCTCGCCTTGTCTGGCAGAGTTCATTGTTTCAACCCATGCTAGGTCTTTCCCCCCTTTGATTTTGAAAGTTTGCCTTTTGTTTGTTGAAGTGATTGCCTCCGCAAATGAATATACAGGTTGGTTCACCCAAGACTCTCTTTTCCTCAATGAAGCAGAGGTCACTGTATCCATCTGCCAACTCACTTACAGTAGTAGAACAAGTCGTACTGTTCCGCGAACCTCGTAGCTCGGTCCCATAATTCCGCCATGTCTCTAGGCGGGTAATCATCAATATCGTATCAAAACGTTTGAGTCAGGAGACCTGACTTGAAGTACTGGATGGCAATGACATCATAGGGCCTTTTGCATTTGAAATACTGAGCCTTAAACCAGTTTAGATACGATTAGAAGGACTCAATTTTTCGCTACCGGATCTCTGGCAGCCTCCCCAGGTTATCTCTAGCCCGCTGTTGCCCAGCAAAATACTGGCAAAATTTATTCGCTAATTCCCGAAAGAAAGCGATTTCTCCTACCGGTATCTCGTTGCAGCATTTGTAAGCCATACCGGAGAGATACGACGGGAACACTTGACAGAGCACCCCGTCAGGAAAATCGTGAACAAGCATCACATGGTAGTAGCTCCACACAAGGCTGTTTGGGTCCGCTGTTTCGTCATAGGGGACCATAATGGGCTGCTTGAATTTCTTCGGAAAAGGTGCCATCATTACCTCCACCATGAAGGGGTAGGTAATAACATAGGCCCGTGGGTATATACCTCTCATTGCCCGGGTGACCTGGCAAACAACCTTGGGTAGCTAGCCACCTCTGTTGGTCACCATAGGGTAAGCCCCGGACTGCTCACCTCGCTCTCGTGAAGGCAAAGGGGGAGCTTTGGGTGGGCTAGGAGAAACTTCCCCTTTCTGGGTTCCAACTTCTTAGCTCTTGTTTTAGCTTCTCATGCTATTCGCGCAAGCAGGCATTCTCTAGATGAACCTTCCAATTTTCCTTGATCAACTTAATTTCAAGGAGTTGATCCGCATTCAGTTGCTGTTCAGCCTTCAAAGCTACTAGCTTGGCTTCATACTCTTACTCCGTTGCCTGTATTTCTAGGAGAGATTCCCGCTGAGGATTTTCTAGATGAAAAGGCTCAGGTTGCTGGTTAAGCTGTGCAGGCTTCTCCTTGCAAGGCTTGGTGTGTCAGTGTGCAACCTTGGACACCGAAGCACTGGACTCCGCCAAGGCAGTCTTCTCGGGGTTAGTGCGGGAGGAGTTACGCGTTGTGGGAGCCATTACTCAAATCTAGAGGAAGGAAATGATATCAAGTGATAATCGTTCTCACAGACAGCACTAATTGATCGAAGCCCCGATCAGTAGGGGGCACGACTCAAAAAATAATGCGAGCAATAAAAGAAACAGAGACACATGAAATTGGTAACCCAGTTCCACCTAATAAGGTGTACGTCTGGGGTGAGGGCGATGCACCCAAGATTCTACCCTGCTTGGTTGATAGTACAATTGCTCTCCGTTCTCTCTTTCTCTGAATGCGTGGAGAGAGAACTCAAAGCTCTCTCTTCTCTATTTATAATAAAAGAAAATTTCGTAACAACTTCCTATTCCGTAACGAACCTCGCTATTTTCCTAGCATCGTTCGTTACTTAGCTATAAATAGCATTTATGTGGTTAAATAGTGTGGGTCGTTAGCGCCGATGTGTATATAGCTGTCGCTTCTTCAACTCTGGTCAATTGAATCCTTTGGCAGGTCGGGTGCAGTAGACCCTTGGCTAGTCGGATCCGTCAGGATCTGCCTGAGTGCTGGATAATCGGGTGGTTGGATTTACCGAGTCATCGGAGCCCGATACTTTGAACTTTGTGTAAAATTTTAATTCTAAAAATTCTTTTTATCCGTCTCATGAAGTGAAAATTCAATTGATTGGCTATATGTTTGAAGGCAAATGGTTTGTTACATACTCTATAAGAAGTATCGAAAATGGTAAGTAAGAAGAAAGCAATCCCTGTGATATCCTTAATCCATTTACTCGTTTCCTTTGAGTTACTTCAACCAGCTTGTCGTTGCCATAGAAACGAAGTAGGCATTTGATTTCTCTCTTCAAAATAAAACTCCATATTACTTGAAAATAAAAGGACACAAAGGGACATGGTGCCACGAGGCAAAGAGGGAAGAGACAATCAAACGCCTCTCGAAAGGGAGAACCGTACTTCCGATAAAAGGGGACACTTGAAAACAAGATCAAACAAGAAAAACGAAGGAACGAAGGGAAAAGAAACGTAAAAAAGAAAAAAAAAAAAACAAAAAGAGAGAGCATCCAAATAACATGATTTTAAAGTAGATTCAATCAACCGTTCCCACACCTTTAGATATCGACGATGCCTTCAAAGAATTGCTCCAAGAAATCTACTCGATTTGTGCCAACAAGAACCAACAAATCCCTAGGAAATGAGTTAACCGAAATTAGATCATATTAAGGTGCATGTTTACTCGTGCTCCCAACTAGAGCGTGTATCTTGGATGTGGAAAATGGATCCCATGGAAATCAATATCATTCGGCATTTACTTTTAGATGATCCAAATCAAGGCCTCTGACGTTTATTTCGTCAAATACTCAGATAACACCATAGTTATGTACATATTTAAAAAGTAAAAAAAAGTCTTCTCTCCTATAATGCCCCCCAAGCTTCATCATTACATCAACTGAAAAGACAAGTAGTGTGGAAGCACGTCTTACTTTCTAGTCCACTGCCCTTTCTTTTGCGATTGTAGAGGGTAGAACTTCGGATAGGTTGGACCAAGAAACAACAATTATAATTCCAAATAAAAAATGAGATGGCTAGTGTTGTGCCAATAGAGAGTGTACGTTAGCAACAAGGCTTCCTAAATATTTTCCAAGGGTTTCTGTGTCATTCCATATCTTAGCATGCACATGCTCTTTTTGTTTTGCTTTTCATATGTTTTTTTAAGTTACACACCATATGCTATACCCACCCAATAATTGCATCTTCGAGCAAAGGAATATGTTATTTTAAATTCAATTGAAATCCACTGCTGCACAGTTCATATCGACCTAATTTTCGAAGCTTCACCTTGCACGCATCAAAAGCAACCGTTAGTGCCCCAGAGCACACCTCTTTTCCTCCACCATACTTCCATGGCCCTTCATTGAGGAACGGTGACGTGGGGATGCATTGTTTCCTCAAACCTAATTTTCGTTCTGAAAAAAGTCAACCCACATCTCTTCGACAGTCATCATCTCAATCGCCCTCAGATTCCTTTTTGTGGATCCCGTATCATATATATATATATATATATATATATATATATATATATATATATATATATATATATATATATATATATGTCAGTGAAACCATTAATTAACATGGCCTAAATTAGATTACTTGCATATACAAGGAGAAGATGGCCACTGTGAGCGGCGAGCACATCTAATGCCTATTGGCATCCTAAGACTGCAAGATTGAATCACGACTCATCGAGCCATCAAGTTTCCACCAGTACCGTGGTGCTCAGTGTTCATGATGATGGGTATGGTCCAAAATATTTTATAGCTACAAAACCCAATCCAACGTCTAATGCGAGATCAATTGATCTTCCACCCAAATAACGTGGATTGAAATCTAATTATTGGAAACAAATGTGATTTTTTTTTTTTTTTACATTAAAGTTAATACATGGATACCAGTTACAAGGAACATTTCTCACGGTCAACTCCAAAGCAAAGTATACTTTGAATATTGTTTTTCTTCTTCACAAAAATCAAATGTCTCGAGAGGATTTATCATAGTAGATATGACATTTATCTTGATTAAGCATCTAAATAACGGTAATTTATCTACACGTCAGGAAAAATCATATTCGTTGTGGTGAGGGTGAATGTACATATGCATGTTGCAAACACAAAAACATTATTCCATTTAAATGAGTCAGAATCTCCAACCTTATGTGATCACAACATTTCTTGTAAAATACCATACCATCAACTTAAGGGAATAAAGCCAAATACATCACAAAGCAATCTCGCAGGGGGAAAGGACAGAAAGTGAGGACATTGTAAATATGGGAACTTGATGCCCCAAGAAGGGGAACACTATATGAAAACATACAAAAAAAGAGACCAAGAGTAGGGAAGAAACAAAATACAAAAGAATGCAACTAACCTTAATAACTTCTTAGCAACATTCTATACATGCTTGGACAACAATTCAAGCCACCTAGCCAACTCGACGAGCCATGCGAGATAAGAAAACTAGAAGTTCAAAGCTAACATGGAAATCGATCATCTTGTACTTGGATTCTATTACATGGTCTCTTAAAACAAGCATAGGAAAAGCCAGTTCAAGGGTGCAACACACAAGCACTTCAAATTTGTTATCTTCATTGCGATAACTCGAGCCTAGCAAGCCTCCAAGCATAGGTGCTAAGAACAAGAACCTCCAATTTGCATGCTAATTCTCATAGTCCTAATAAACAACAAAGGAAGAAGATTCAGAATAACCAACACTAGTCCAAACTTTTGTCATGGAACTTTTAGGGGTGAATGAAGAAACTTTCCTCAAAGTTGTACTTATAGCTCGTTTTAGTGATATAGGATACTTGTGTGCAGCTATGTATGGAGTTATTTAGAGTGTGTGGTGATCTATGTTTGCCTCCCTCTGTATGTGGTCCCTGTAAGGTGATGTTCACCTCTTGTATGTCTATATGTACACATGAGAGTTAAAGGTAGAAGAGGAGTTTATTCCCTTTCTCTAAACTTTTCTTTCCTCTTCTTCTACCTTCGGCAACAAATTGAAGGATGTCAACACTGCAAGTACTTACCCTCAAAACAATGATCCAAGTGAGCATCCCAGCTTATCCCAACCATAAACCATCATCCCACGACGGATCCAACGTGTGGTGGTACATAGAAAAGAATTGTATGTATGATGAAGCATTGAAATTTGGATGGACCAAGCAAGGGAGAAGTGGCAACCAACTTGGAGGAGGCGGCATAGGGTTACGTATAGAGGTTGTACAAAAGACCATGCTGCCTTCTCATACGATGGCCTTTTCTTTTAACGCTTTTTAGAGTTGGTATGATTGATTTTTTCAATCTCAAAGATAGGGAGAGACAAAATGACCGAACCTAAACTTCTCCAGATGTAACGTTCCAAATGACCTCAATTCAGTTTATGTGGGGGGTAAGTAGGTTTGGTAATTAACGTATCATGAATAAGATGAATATTATGATAAATAATAATAAAATTTTACAAATAACAATTAATGAATCTACTAAACATTACCGAGACGAACGGTCAAGATCAAACTACATAAAAGTATGTATGTGTGAAATAAATCTTTCCTATACCACAAATTATCCTATCCATATAAAATAAAACTTACCTTGCATCCAAACTAATGAAAAGATCCACCTAGGATCGGCGTCTTTATTTAAAATCACATAATACAAGGCAACAAGCAGTTTGCCTGATACAGACGTACGTACTTTCAACTTGTGCTGAAGAAGTGATCATTTTACCCTCATATAGCCAGCGGCTAACCAGATGCTATACGTATCATTCAGCAAACAGATCCAACGACCATGGCCACCTCCGCTTCCCCATCCCTACCACGCAACTCTTCCCAACAGGAGGCACCAGGAACGTCCAAGAAGTAGAGCATGAACACCATCACCACGCAGCATACAAACATGGGTATGGGCCCGAACACCCACAGGAACAACGGCATCGAGAAGTAGAACGCCCTAAGCCCAAGCGACCAGAAGTAGCTCCCCATGTTCAGCGTCCTCGCCACGTACTCCGTCGTTGTCGCATACGCCCCCGCTGCCGCCGCCGCTGTCTTCCTCTTCGTCGGCACATTGATCAGTATGCTTGCATGGCTGTAATACCTGCAATCATTTAAAGAGTTCGGCTATATATGGACTTGATGATCAGATGCTTCCTTGCAACATTTGTTGTGACATATTGTATAAACCTGATGGACTGGACGTCGAAGAGGAAGGCGAGGAGGAAGCAGGAGAGGATGGAGAAGAACTTGATGGAGAGCATCACGCCACCCGTGCTGCCGTAGACGAACCCGCTCGTGTGGATTCTAGAGGAGGCCTTGGAGCCCCAGCCGTTGGTCATGAGGACGGCAATGAGGGAGCTCAGCATGATCGCCATGGAAGCCAAGAGGGTCGACGCCATTATGTTGTTCCTCAGCGTTTGCACCGCCAATACACCGGTCTTCCCTGTGTCCTACATGCATATGTATATATGTCGGCTATGTATTTAACAAAATAATATTGTCGAACTCACAAGTATACGTATATGTAGACGTATACATATAACATATACGGAGGGATGAACCAAAAGGATTTGAAACGTTGATTAGTTATGCAAAGGGCCCTTTTATTTTTTTCGTTTTCGTTTTTTTTTAAATCAACGGGAGCTCATATACAGGAATGCGAAGGGCTCTATTAATAATGAAATAACGTGACGAAGATAGCAATGAAGTTCATCCATGCTTATTCATTTCACCTATCAAAGCTAAATCACTTTCATGCACCATAGTATCCGTTTCTGGAGTATTATCTTACTGTTTGACTAGTCCCACCAATGGTAAAGTGAAAGGGGTTTGATGGCCTAAGAGGGGGCTCAACTCCTATTTGCTTAATCGAATATGCTATGAGAGTGGCGCCCACACTGAGGGGGTACTCAGGTCGAGTTGGATTGAGTTGGGGCTCAACTTAAACTCAATTTACGGTCTGCGGGTTAGGATTCGTTTAATCCAATCCATAAAATCAGGTTAGGTTGGATCATGTTCAGTGAGTTGTTGATTAGTCAAAGTTTATATTTATCTCTTAGATACTTCTTATGTCTTTTATATTTAATAAAAAAAATTTTAACTCATAAATAACTTGTATCTTATAAAAAAGTAAAATTAGTAGGTTAAAAAAAATTCAAATAAAAAAAATAAAGATATGATCTAAAGGTAATGAAAAAAGATAAAGACATATCTAATAAGAAACTTGATAGGTGCATGAAAAAGCTCAAGTCTATATCAATAATTAACAACAAATATAGAAAGTGTGCTCCGATTGTATTGGTGGGATCCATATAGGGAAGAAGAGATGAGTGATTGGTTGTTCGACAATGGTGGTAGGGTCCCTGTATGGAAGAGTAGAGGAGAGGTGGATCATCCAGTGGTGATAGGAGATCCCTGCAGGGAGGAAGAGAGATGAGGTGGGTCGTCAGGGACTCAAGTAGCGGTAGGGGGCTATGGGAGGAGAAAAGGTTGCAGGTTACTTGAAGAGCGTGGGGTGTCACTGCCACCAACAATTATAATAGGACACCACCTAAAGCTTGGAGTTGAGAAGAGACACTACTTAAAGTTGAGCTTAGAGGTGAAGAGAGGGCAGATGGTGTTGCTTGCAGCCAATGAAGGTAACTTTGGGAGAGATGAGCGATTAGTTAGGGTTGAGAATTGAGACTTTATGATGCAAAAGTAAGGAAATGTTATCTTGACAACGCCTTATATATATATATATGTCGTGTTGTACCGATGACGTGTCAAATTGAATTGGCTAAACTTCAAATTTAACCCAACTTATCTTTTGTCGGATTATAAAAATCTCAACCAAACTCAACCCAGAACTCTCATCCTTGTCAAACTCAAACCAATTTGGCTAGGTTCGAGTTGAACCTATCCCATGTACCCAACGGCGAGTATGTTTATTCTTAATTATTCTTCACTACACACACATGACGAACGATTGGGAAGCCATACTAACCTATTTAACCCTACTTGTAGTTTACAACTACCTGTTTAAAACTATACCAGATTGACATGGTTAAGGTTTGCAATATTCCAATCCTTTTATGACCATAGATATGCCTAGCTAACAAGAAGGAAGAAGATCTGTGTGCTAAGAATAGAAAACCAAAACGTTAATGTTGCTGAAAATTAGGAAGTTTCAAACTCCCGTTCAACCTTGATACCCCCTGCATCTTTTTCGTCTTGCATCCATCCATGTAAATACAGATATTAAGCTTTGCTTTCATGTGTGAGTCTGCGTACAAGTACTTTGCATGCGTGCATATTTACATGTAATATTATACCTTCATCATGGTTTCAACCCAAACGCGACGGTTGGCAGCATTGACGCCAATTACAGTTCCGGTGGGGCGGCGGAGGATGCGTAGGAGGAGCCATATGTGATAGACTACGAGGATGAGGAGGCCAAGAGGGACCAAGATCACGTCTAGGTATTGCCTTCTCATGTTTGGAAGAACAGTTGATGAAACAATCGGAAAGGCTTTGAGGTAGAGAGTGTTGGATTAGGGGCAGCAAAGTGGGGAAGGGGTAGGGAATCATCTCTGGTATATATAGAGGGGATGGTGGAGATCTACTCGGATGGGTTATACGTGGGGTTGGTGGCGCTGTCCATATGGACGAGAAAAAGGTGCACTCGCGGCGAGAAAAGAGAAGCAGCGGAAGTTTCCTGATGCGAATGATAAAACTTGTTGGGGACCGAAATTGCATTGGAGGCAAAAATAGGAGCCGTGCATGGTGGTCTCATGTGACTTGTTTGATTAATGTCGCAAATTATAAAAGGTTTAAAAAAAAGAAAGAAAGACTATTTCATTAGGGTTTTATTTGGAGGGTAGATAAAATACTGGGGGTATTTGTTTGGTGGGTTAAATGGATTTAAGTCGAGTTAAGAATTTAACCAATCACTTAACCTGTCCTCTACTTGTGTGCACCTTATTTGTGCTTAGTTAAGTGGACTTAATTTTAGGTAAAGTTATTTCGTTCTTTCTGTGGAATAACTTTAACTCGTCAAAATATTCAAACGGATTAACTCACTTATTCTATTATTTATTACACTTCTTCCATATTTGATCAGAGAAATAAGTTTGTGGAATAAGTAGAGGAATAGTAAAGAGTGGAATAAATACTGGAATACGTGACTTAATTCATTTGGATGTCTTAGCGGGTGATCGAGACCTCTGGTACAAAGGGGGTCTAAATCAACAATAATCACAAGCAATCACACAGAGAAAAGACACAAGAATTTGGTGACCCAGTTCCACCCAAAGGAGTATATGTCTGGGGGAAGGGCAGAGCTCCCGAATTTCTACTAGGATTGTGGGTAGTACAATGTCTCTCATTTTCTCTCTCAGGTTGCGTGAAGAGAGCTCTCTTCCTTATTTATAGTACAAAATCAAACAACATTTAATCTTCGTAACGAACCTCACGGACACTCCGGCAAGTTCGTTACTTAGCTAAAAATAGTATTGGTAACACCACCATTAGCAACGAGATGGATGTTGTTATCGCCTCTTCAACTCTAGTCAATTGGGTTCCTTGGTGGGTCGGACTCACCCAGATATGCCTGGATGATAGCGAGTCTGGATCAATCTGTGTATAAGTGGGTCAGGTAAACCAAGATCCATTTGTTCCTTAGATATCCAGGCAACCAGATCCTTTTTGGGCTTCATACTAAGTTTTAAGTTCAAAGATGCTTTCTGCCCATCATTAACGGGTTAAAGTTATTCCATAGAGACAACGGAATAACTTTACCAAGGGTTAAGTCCACTTAACCTGACGCAAATGGGGGGCGGGTTAAGTGGCAATTTAAATACTTAACTCGGTGTAAATCTACTTAACCCACCAACCAAACACCTGGTTACTTATTTCACAATCTTATTCCCCTTACCAAATGAGGCATGAAGGAATAGGTTAAAATGGAATAAGTGAGGATAGTTGTTTGCTGGCAAATGTGCTAGGGTTCCGCCTCCATTCCCACCGTCAAGCGACACCACCAGCAGAGGAGGAGGAGGAGGAAGCACCAGTAGCGAAGATGGTGAAGTTCCTAAAGTCGAACAAGGTGGTGATCATGCTGTAGGGAAGGTTCGCCGAGAGGAAGGCGGTGATCGTGAGGCAGTTAGACGAGGGGACGAGGGAGAGGCCCTACAGGCACTGCCTGGTGGCGGGCATCTCCAAGTACCCTTCCAAAATCAACTGTAAGGACTCCGCCAAGAAGACCACAAAGAGGTCCCGAATCAAGCCCTTCCTTAAGGTTGTCAACTATAACCACATTATGCCCACTCGCTACACTGTTGACATCGACCTCAAGGATGTGGTCACCCCCGACATCCTCCAGCAGGGAAGGGACAAGAAGGTGGTGGCCCTCAAGGCCGTGAAGGGGAGGTTTGAGGAAAGGTTTAAGTCTGGGAAAAACAAGTGGTTTTTCTCCAAGCTTAGGTTCTAGATCCTGCGATGTGGTGTAATGTGAAGGATGCATCCTTCTTGTGTTATTTGATCTGTTCTTTCCTTTTCTAGTTTGGTATCTTTGTTGGACTGCGCAATTTTGCATTAGAGGGCCTAACTCTTTGGGGTCAAAAAGTATGGATCTTTGTTGATTATTTTGAAAAAAAAAAAGGATAGCTGTTTGCTTGGGTGGTGTAATAAGGGGAGGATTGAATAGAGGATTAAAATGATTGGTGTAACGATATGATATTAATGTATATTTGTTTAATAGTATAAGTGAGAGTGGAGAATATTAGTAGGTATTTGCTTAATATTAAAAGAGGATGAACACGAGAAGGAATCGAAGAATGAAACCGCAGATCTTGGTTTCATGGCAATCGCGAATAACAACGAGAAGGAAGATCACAACAAAGAGGAGGTAAATTCTTTCACTCTTGAAGAGATGCAAGAAACCTTAGAAGAGCTATATGTTCTTAGTAAATCCTTAAAATCAAAAGATAGAGATTTGAAAAGGAGTTCCATTGCCTTAAAATCTGAGTGAGATAATCTTATTACTAAAGATCTAGATTTGAATGCCTCTTTTAACTCCATTAAGTGTGAAAAGAATACACTTGTCTTGGAAAATCATGAGCTAATCTTAAAGAACACAAACTTGATTGAAGAGAATAGCATATTAAAATCTGAAACTTCTATTTTAAAAATCAAGATGAGTTTCATTGAAAATTACCTTGCCTATCTTAAAGAAAAATTGGATAAATTGCTAAATGAGCTAGCTAGATTCACTACAAAAAGGACTAAGACCAGATCTAGAAATGGACAAACCAAAAGGTCGTATACACAAAGCTCAAATGGTTGGAATCCAAGCGGACCCCAACCTTGGTAGAGAAGGACTAACTCAAGAGGACTCAAGAAAATATGAGTACCAAGAAACAATGTCCAATCGTGTTTTGCAGATTTTAGAATGGATCCAAGGAGCTACCCTTATGGAATTCACAAAGGAAGGTTGAAGGTTCTTGGTGAACCAAATGGGTTTGTGTTTAACAGGCTTTCGAGGAGTTTTTAAGTCGTTTTGTTGTAGCAAATCCTCAATCGCTAAAAAATAATCAAATTTATAACTTAGAATGAAAGAAGAGTCCGAGGTCGAACATATGGAGCAAATATAAAATTCACAATATTAATCTTATTCAGAATCAATGAGCACAATAAACAGATGCTAAAGAAGATATTCAATGAATCAGACATTCAGAAATATATTGATGGGAACACCATCATGAGCCATAACTAGCTCAATTTGATCTGATTAAGTCACTAAATACTCTACATAACCATCAGAAGGCCATAATTCATTGTAAATCCTATCAGAGAAGAAAATAAGAAAATAGAGTTATTTCTGCAAATTTACCATTCTATCACAGAAACATAATAACCGCGGGTTCCCTCAAGGGTTGAACAAAGGTCAAATGTGCTTTATAGTCTACTCAGAGGGTTCATACAGAACGAAACGGATTTTCATGCGTTACAGGAATTAATGAACATCACAAACCTTAAAATAGACCCGCTTAATTAATGGTCAAAATTAGGCTTGTACTAAAATTTGCGCCCAATCTGAGGTCATATTGACCAAGTTTGCATTTTGGTCCTGTCTGGCTATTTTTTCTCACACCCGTGCCCCAAACTTTCAAAAAATAAGCATTTCGGTCCTTAACTTTTGTCATCTTCTTTGCAAGCCGGTCCCTGCAGCCATTGGTGTGAATGCACCTTGCTCTGGTGAGATTAGAGTGGAGATTTCTCGCTTGATTCTCAATCAAACATACCAAAAATTGAACCGGAGATTCTTTGTGAAATTTCCTTCCACATGAGGCTAGTCTTGGGCTCCAATTCATTCCCAAAAGGTCATGTGAGCCATTCAAAGGTTCGGGTATCTTATTTCGCAAAAACCTTCCTAGCATGGAAGTTTCTTTCCAAGCTTGGAAGGGCTTCCTATGGACTATAAAAGAACTCCTATCGCATAGCCATGATTTTCAGCAAGTCTTGGCGAGTCAACAACCCCTAAATCACCTCATCTAGCCACCAACGACTGCTGCTCCGGCAACCTCCTTCGATCCCCTTCCTTCGACCGTCCAATGACCAAATTGGTCGGCCCTCTCGACTCTCCTCCTCGTCGTGCACCTCCCCAGCCAAAGGGAGGTTGATTCTCTGCCTCAATCATCATCGCCGCTTCGCCGATCCTATCGTCTTCTTCGACACCGGTCGACCAAAACCAACTGCCTCCGTCTCTCTCTCACCCAGCTAACTGACCCATCGGACATCCGCCGTCACCTCAAGTTCTCCGACGAAGCCGTCAGTCCTCCAGTCATGATTCTCCCAGATTTCATCTCCACGTTCTGCGATTGAGTCCTAGGCTTCGCTCTAAACCTTCAATGGGCATCGACATACACAGCTATTGCTTCAATCAACGTCGTCAACACCTGCTGCTGCGTTGCGAAAAAAAGGGGACCACTTAGTCCCACATCGGAAAGCGCAGAAGCCCACGAGCGGTTTAAATTGAATTTCTGCTCCTACCTCGTTGCCTCAGCACGCACAAGGGGTGAGGTCCCCTCATGAACACCCATACGCACGCCTCGCCCACGGTTACGCCACATGGGTCTGGCCTGGTCCAATTACCCGTTGATGTGAATACATCTAAATAGCCAAAAATGTCTATTAATGCAAGTTCTTAATGGCATATTAGCATCATATATTGTAAATATTGCATAACATGCATAATCATGCATTTAAGTCAAGTTGTATAAATTGTATAGTAATTGTCTCATTTCATGGTCAGGGACAGTGCGACTTTTTAATTAGGATCTCGGATCGAAGATCCAATCATACGAATCTGATGAGGGCGACGATTGGAGTTCAACGACTCCAAGATCGCCCTGATCGGACATCCGTAGCATCAGATAGACACCAGGGAAGCTTAAAGATCAAGGACCAAGATGGCGTCAATCTGCACTTTAGACGACAAATCCGACCACACGGATGGGTTCCAATCGATGATCGCAGCCTAACGGTGTGAAAATCGATCCAATCCAACATCCGTGACACCATCTACAACACACAAAAGATGGACGACCAAGATGGAGCCACGTGGCACCATCCCAGCCACCCAATCGGCCCTAAGAATGGTTGCTGCATCCCCAAATGATCTCCATTGCTCGATCCCAAGCGTTGGATCTTGATCTAATGGCCAGGAACGACCCAGATGAGCCCCTCACACTCTCTTAAGGCGAAGGGCACGGATGATCTAGGCTGTTGGATCTTGATCCAACGGCTATGAGCACGTGCTCCTGAAATCAAAGGCGCGACACAAAGTCAGCCGTAGCGCAGCGGGCAGCCGCTCTTTCGTGAGCGCGAGGCGTGCATTCGAAACGCAGCGCGCCTCAAATCAGACGAGGGCGCGGGAGCAGGCGCAATCCAGCCGTTCGATGGTGAGTGAGCAGCGCAGATGCAAGCGACATGGCGCGTCCAGGTGCAAGGAACACAAACACGCCATTAGACGTGTTTTTCCGAAGGCGGGCGAGTGCGCATCCTGAGCCGTTGATCTTCGATCCAACAGTGATGAAGGAGGCCGCGTCGCCTCTTCATAGGCGTTGAAGGAGATCGGGTGAAGTGCTTCTAATCTGTCCAATCTAGCCATCAGACGGTTGAGAATGCACGTACGTGCATGTGCGTTGAGGCGCAGGGAGAGGAGGAGGCGCGACATGCGTGGCAGCTACGCCCATGATCTGGGCTTTAGTGACAGTTTTATCATCACTAAAGGCCCTGATTTAATGTTTTTAAAGTAAAATGACCTATTTTCTCATTCAAACCTTACCTATAAATAACCCTACGACCACCACATTTTCTTCATCCCTTCCTTCACCTCTATCCATCTCTAAAGCTCAAGAGAAGCTTGTCCCATACCCATGATGCTATTCTAGAGCTAAATCCAATTTTCTCGCCTCCGTTCTGGAAGTGGATCCCGCAATGACGACGTGATGCCCCTTCCCGCTTCTTCCTGCTTCGTCCTCCTTCTTCCCGCTCCGTCCTCCGTCTTCCAAGCGTTGCTCCGTCTAGCTCATCTTCCAAGCATTCGTCGAGGAGGATACATCTCTCTCCCTTCTTTTTAATTGCTTTCTAGAATAGAATTTTATACTTTCTAGTGTAATCATTTCCCGCTTTGTAGTTGTAAAAACATTCTGATTATATCAAGTAATTGTTCTCTCTCTTTCTCTCTCTCTCTTATTGTTTATATCAATTTTATTACCAATTCCATTGCAATTATTTCGTTTTCAAAAAAAATATAAAAAATATAAATCGTAGATTTAAGATCGACGTAGCCTCCCTGTGTTCGACCTGGAATTCTTAGAATTTTGGTATAAATTTATCTGTTGACTGATTTCTTCGCAAATCGAACTACGACGACTTTTTCGAAACCAACTTCAATCGCGCAGTTTTTCACTCTGAACATTTTGGTGCCATTGCCGGGAAGACAACGATTTTCGGTTTTCTTTCCGCATTTCACGCACTTCATTATTTTCTAACTTATTTTATTTCTTGTCTATTGTTTTGCAGGTACCTTGACATGGAATCTTCAAGCGGTAGATCGGAGTAAAGTGCAGTTAAGGCAACTGTAAGTGCTCCCCATTCTTCCCCCTCCATGAATTCCATTTCACCACATTAATTTAAACTTCAATTAATCTAGGTGTTTGCATAAATCCTAGGGTTAGTTTGGTTGCTTGGATTTCCACTCACATTCATCTCACCTGCATAAAAAAATCAACAAAAAGATATTTCTTGTGAGGTAATTCAACATACACACTATATACACACATATTCAAGGTACATTACCTAATTGATTTTCTTCTACTCAACCAGATTCTGATCTGTGGAATCGATACACACAAATCAACATATAAAAGAGTAGAAATCAGTCTAGGTTAATCATTTTGTGTGCCTAACTTAGTAGTGCAATCTTGGCTAATTGTTTGAGTTGTTTGGGTCGCACAACTTAACCTAAAATCAACTCACCAAGTAGCTTCCCCTTAGGATTTTCAATTTAGGTCAATATCAGGCACTTCAATTTATTTTTGATTTCAAAAGGAAGTAGATCTTCACCCGTGCTTGAAAACCTATCAAATCCGATAGTAACAGTGCTTGATAGATCACTGTTCTGATCTATCAAATCCTGGAGAGCCTGAGGAGAGAAAGGAGAACCCTGAAGAAGAAATCAAGGCTCAGGAACCTGATTCCAAAGCTCTAACTCATGTTCCTTTTCCTGAGGCCTTGATTAAACCTAGGAAGAAGAAGTCTGTTGATGGTAACGAGGAGCTCTTGAATATATTCAAGAATGTCGAGATCAATATCCCGCTCCTCGACGCTATCAAACACATACCGATTTACGCTAAATTTTTGAAGGATTTATGCACACAAAAGCGTAAGTCGATATAATCTGTTCCGAGGAAGGTGGTACTCTCCGAGCAGGCTAGTTCTATTATCCTGCATCACCTCCCTCAGGAAAAGAGAGATCCAGGTGCTCCTTTGATTTCTTCTATCATCGGAGATTACACTTTTGATAGAGCACTTCTGGATCCAGGTGCATCTATTAACCTAATTTCGACTTCTCTTTACGAGAAATTCGAAATAGGTGAACTTCGGCAACTTCAGTAATGCTACAGTTAGCGGACCGTTTAGTCACAAATCCGCGAGGCATTATTGAAGACGTTATTGTTAAGGTTAAGGATTTCTATTTTCCAATAGATTTCCTTGTCCTTGACATGGATGTACCTAAAAATCTGAGGAACACGCCCATCATTCCGAGGCGTCCGTTCCTAGCTAATGCAAAGGCCAATATCAACTGTGAAAGCTGTAGCATAGAAATTGCCTTTGGGGATCAAAGATTGAAATTGGGTATCTTTAAGGCGATTAACAAATTTGAGGATTGTGGATTTATAGAGGAACTTGAGGAAGATAGTTTGAATATTGAAACCTGTATAGCGGCTTCTACAATTGAAAGTTCCTCCTGTGGTGATGAATCTGACCTGCAACCTTCTGTGGCAAACCTGCCACATTCTGAAGAGGTTATTGATTTTATTCATTTTCAACCTCTTCTTCTTAATGAATCTTCATCAGCATCATCCTTACCTTCAATCCAAAAATCACCCCAGCTTGAACTAAAACCATTGCTTGAGAATTTGAAATATCAATTTCTAGGACCTAAAAAGACTCTCCCTGTAATTATCAGTGCCAGATTAACTATGGAGTAGGAGGTTAAATTGATCAAGGTCCTAAAGGAACACAAGGAGGCAATTGGTTGGACCATTCATAACCTTAGGGGGATCGAACCATCTTATTGCAATCACAGAATATTTTTGGAAGAAGGATCCCACCCTTCTCGCTAAATGCAGAGGAGATTAAACCCTAATATGCGAGAAGTGGCCAAGAAGGAAACTATCAAGCAACTCGATGCAGAAATCATTTATCCGATCTCTGATAGTCCTTGGGTAAGTCCCGTGCAAATTATTCCCAAGAAAGTCAAGATTACCGTTGTGACTAAAGAGAAAGGAGAATCTGTCAGAACTCATTCAGCTTCCTCTTGGAGGGTTTGTATTGATTACAGGAAGCTGAACATATCCACGAAAGAAGATCATTTCCCTTTGCCCTTTATCTATCAAATCCTTTAAAGACTAGCCGGACAGAAATACTTCTATTTCCTTGATAGTTACTCAGGATACAATCAAGTCCCTATCCATCCCGAGGATAAGGAAAAAATGACTTTCACCTATCCCTACGGAACCTTTGCTTTCCGTAGGATGCCATTCGGCTTATGCAATGCACCTGAGACTTTTCAAAGGTGTATGCTAGCCATATTCTCAGACATGGCGGGAGAATTTATGGAAGTCCTCATGGACGATTTCTCTACTTTCGGAGAATCGTTTGATTCTTGTCTGGCCAAGCTTAAAATGATTCTTAACAGATGCATCAAAACAAGATTGTTTACAGACATCGTAAACTATTTGGCCGTTGGTCAAATCCCTCAGGATTAGACTAAGCAACAACGAGATAGACTCAAATATCAGACCAAATACCAATTCTGGGAGGACCCTGAATTATATTGCATCGGCTCTAATCATATTATTCGTCGATGTGTTCCGAATATTGAATTCAAAAGTATACTCGACTTCTGCCATGCATCTGCGTGTGGTGGACATTTCTCTTGGAAAAAGACGGCTGCAAAAATTTTGCAATCTGGATTCTTTTGGCCATCTTTATTCAAGGATGCCCAGGAATTCTCGAGGTCACGTTCCCGATGCCAGGCACTTGGGAGTATAATAAAGAGAGACATGATGCCCTTAAACCTGATTCTTCCCATCGAAATTTTCGACGTTTGGGTCATCGATTTCATGGGACCCTTCCTCCCCTCATTTGGACATCAGTACATTCTCGTCGCTGTTGATTACGTACCCAAGTGGATCGAGGCCATTCCCACCCAAACCAATGACCACAAGGTGGTCATCGAGTTTGTCAAGAAGAACATCTTTAATTGGTTCGGGATTCCGAGGGCTATCATCAGTGATGGTGGTTCTCACTTTACTAATGGCCAATTTCATAATTTATTAGCAAAATACGCGGTAAATCACAGAATCTCCACACCTTACCATCCCCAGACGAATGGACAGGTCAAGATCTCCAATCGAGAGATCAAGAATATTCTTCAGAAGACGGTTAGGCCTAATCGTAAAAACTGGACTCAAAAGCATGATGACGCACTTTGGTCCTACCGTACAACAAACAAAACGCCTATCAGCATGTCACCGATTCGTCTGGTATATGGACAGGCGTGCCATTTACCCTTAGAAATTGAACATAGGGCATTCTAGGTAATCAAGCAGAGCAATCTGGATTTAAGTTTAGCCGGAAAGACCAGGAAACTCCAACTATCTAAGTTGGAGGAGCTTAGAAATGATGCATACGAGATTACCAACATTTATAAGGCTCGGACCAAAGCTCTTCGTGACCAATTGATATCCTGGAAGAGCTTTGAGCCGAGCCAGAAGGCCTGGCTCTTCGATTCTCGACTTAAGCTCTTTCCCGGCAAACTTAGGTCAAAATGAAACGGCCCGTTCATCATTGATCATATTTCTTCAAACAGGGTCGTTCAAATTTCTGACCCAAAGAGGGGTAATTCATTCAAAGTTAACGGTCAACGTCTGAAGCCTTTTATTGACTGTATTATTCCAGAACCCGTCTCAGACACGGTTGCTCTCATCATGTTGTGATCTCTTTGGCTGGACTTTTCCTAGCTGATGGCATTAAACTCAACTGTTGTACAGTCTGACTCAGAGCTGACCCGAGCATCATATTCAAGTGATATCTTCTAAATTCTACCCTCCTTTCATATCTTTTATTCTCAATGAGTACATTGCATCAATTAGGCATGGGAGGTGGATTCATTTCTGAATCAATTTGTCAGCTCTAGGAAATTCTTGTAAATTCTACTTGTTTTCTAATATATACATTAAAAAAAATTGAATTAGGAAAGAATACTTGGGCATTAGGACTTTTCAATCTCAAGAAATTTTACAGTAGGATCTGAATACTAAGACCCTTCAGATCTTTGGGCTTAATTAGCCTAGGTATCCACTAAAATGTGGATTTTTTTATCAAGTCCTCACCATCCTAATTCTATTTTAAATTTATTAAATAAGTTTGGGTGATAAGTACACGACTTATCAAGCCGTCCTCTGATTTGAGGGAGCTTTAAGTCTAAGCATCTACACACTATTCGTCACTGACTCGTTGTTCGGCGGTTTTAACAGAAATTGGATAGCTAATAAACCTTCTGGGGTGGTATGGCTGGTAAGTTTTCATGGGTAACAGCCCATAGGTAGGTTGTCCAGAGCCCAGCCACTGGACCATTCTTTTTTTGTTACTTTTAGGTAAATCTTAGATCAGGGAAGCCACCTACTTGAAAAAAAAAAAGAAAAAGAAAAAGAAAAAGAAAAGGAGAAAAAGAAAATAAAAGAAATAAGCCACACTTCACTGCACGAGTATGGTGGGCAAGTTATCGTGAGTAACAGCCCATTGGTAGGTTATCCAGAACCTAGCTCAAGAAATACACGTCAAATTCCTAAAACACTTAGGAAGAATCAGAGAAATAGAATAAGCCAGGGAGAGATATACACTGGATTCACCCTTGTGTTGACCCCATAAAAAGAAAAGTACAAAGAAAGCTACCGGTCGTATAGATACACCTTTAAAAAGAACTCTTGTTATGGTCACCTAGGGGCGTAGAAACCCGAAGTCTGTTCTGATTACCGATTAATGAGTCTATCACTTTCACAAAAAGATGCTTAGAACTTAGAGTTCTCATCAAGTCTTGGGTGGGTTGAGTGGCCATAGAAAGCCACTCTGTAACCCTAAACTCATAAATCCAAAAAGTTAAAAAAGAAGAAAAAGGAGAAAAACAGATCTTTCTTTGAATAAGGCAAGGGCTTGAGGCGGTCTGCATTTTGGCAGATACCCGGGTGCTTTTGTGTCTTTAAAAGTTCAAGTCACAAGTAAAAATTTCTTAATGTTGAAAATAACTTGTGCCTGAGTAATCCAACCCTAATTCTTTTATAAATAGCATATAGTTTTTGCTAGGGACTAACAAAAGATACGCATGGGGGTGTGATGTGCACACATTTAAATAGCTAAAAATGTATATTAACGCATGTTCTTAGTGGCATATTAGTATCATACAATGTAAATATTGCATAACATGCATAATCATACATTTAGGTCAAGTTATATAAATTGTATAGAAATTATCTCCTTTTATGGTTAGGGACAGGGCAACTCTTTAATCGAGGCCTCAGATCGAAGATCCAACCGTACGGATCTGATCAGGGCGACGATTGGAGTTCAACGACTCCAAGATCGCCCTAATCGGGCATCCATTGCAACAAATAGAGATCGAGGAAGCCTAAAGATCAAGGGCCAAGATGGAGCCAATCCACACTTCAGACGACAAATCCGACCGCACGGATGGGTTCGGAACGAAGATCGCAGCCGAACGGCGCAAAAATCAGTCTAATCTGACATCTGTGACACCATCTACAACACACAGAAGATAGATGGCCAAGATGGCGCCACGTGGCACCATCCCAGCTGGCCAATCGAGACTAGCCGTTGGATCTTGATCCGACGGTCGTGAGCACGTGCACCTGAAATCAAAAGCGCGACACAAAGTTGGCCGTAGCACAACGGGCGGTCGCTCTTTTGTGAGCGCGAGGCGTGCATTCGAAACGCAGCACGCCTTAAATCAGATAGAGGCGCAGGTGCGGGCGCAATCCAGTCGTTGGAAGGCGAGTGAGCGGTGGAGACGCATGCGAATGTGGCGCGTCTAGATGCGAGGAACACAAACGTGCCATCAGACATGTTTTTGCGAAGGTGGGCGAGTGCGCGTCCTGAGCCATTGATCTTCGATCCAACGGTGATGAGGGAGGTTGCGTCGCCTCTTCACAGGCATTGAAGGAGACCGGGCGCGGTGCGTCTAAGCCGTTTGATCTCGCGATCGAACGGCTGAGAATGCGCATACGTGCACATGCGTTGAGGTGCTGGGAGAGGAGGCACAACATGCGCGACAACTACGCCCACAATCTGGGCTTTAGTGACGGTTTTATCTGTCACCAAAGCCCCTGATTTAATGTTTTTAAAGTAGACTGACCTATTTGCCCATTCAAACCTCACCTTTAAATAGCCCTACGACCACCACATTTTCTTCATCCCTTCACCTCTCTCCCTCTCCAAAGCTCAAGATAGGCTTGTCCCACACACGGGATTCTATTCTAGAGCTAAATCCAATTTTCTCTCCCCCGTTCCGGAAGTGGATCCCGCGACAATGATGACATGCTACCCTGTTCCCGCTTCTTCCTACTTCGTTCTCCTTCCCACTCCGTCCTCCGTCTTCCAGGCGTCACTCCATCCGGCTCGTCCTCCAAGCATTCGTCGAAGAGGATAACAACTCTCTCCCTTCTTTTTAATCGCTTTCTAGAATAGAATTTTCTGCTTTCTAGTGTAATCATTTCCCGCTTTGTAGTTGTAAAAACATTCTGATTATATCAAGTGATTGTTCTCTCTCTCTTTCTCCCTTATTGTTTATATCAATTTCATTACAAATTCCACTGTAATTATTTCATTTTAAAATAAAAATACCAAAAAAATATAAATCGTGAATTTTAGATCGACATAGCCTCCCTATGTTCGACCTGAAATTCTTAGAATTTTGGTATAAATTTATCTATTGACGGATTTTTTCGCAAATCGAACTACAACGACGATTTTTTCGAAAACAACTTCGATCGCGTAGTTTTCCACTCTCAACACCTGCTTGTTTCCCCGATTAGGGTGGAGTTCTTAGACAAAAGGGGGTGTTTGCCTCACACCCTCTCTACACTTAGCCGATTAAGAGGCCTTCGCCTCTGAAGCTGCTGTGCTTACGCTCTCCCTAAGGCTTGAAGAGAAGGAAGGAAGAGGCCTTTGCCTCTGTCTACTGAGCATCGATTAAGGCGTCTGAGCGCCTATTCTGTCATCTGATATCTACTGATACTTTGGTTCTATTGGTTAAATTGATATTTGCTTGGCATGTACGATTCTGTTACTTTGAGTAACTTGCAAAGCTTAACATTGTAGGGTAATTTGGTGATTCAAATCACCATTTTACGCTCTTCTTTTTGCACACTACTATTGGAAATTATTGCTATATCATTTTGAATCAATTCTGATTACAATCGCTCATATCTTTCACTTAGCATTGTGATTTTGAGATTGAATTGCCACTTGCTCCCAGCGAACGTCCTCGGACTTTATTCAAGTATAAATCTTATTTGTTTTTCGCACTGATTCAAGCTGTACTACAACGCGGAGATTTTAAAACTCGTTTCAGAGCGGTCAACATATATTGAATAAGAACCAATGTATGATGAAGCAAAAAGAAGAGAAAATCAAAATAATGGTGATTTGAATCACCACTTATCCACTTTAGTGAGGCATGCATTCAATTACTCAATTTCAACTTAGGTTCTTAAATTATTCAACAGTAACTCTAATCAACCATTCAAGTAATGCCACAATGTTCACAAGCAAAGCAGACATTAGTTTCCTTCCTCAAATGGCTTAAGTGTCTCAAGCACAAGGGTCTTCAGAGTCTTCTTCTTTTCTTCTTCTTCAAAGCTTCCCTTCTTCTTCTTATTCTTCTTTTCTTTATTTCTCAAGCTTCTCTTCTTTAGCTTCTCTTTTCCTTTACAAAGCCTCCCTTTCTTCTCCTTCTTTTAAGGCCTCTGCTTCTTCACAAGCATGGCCTTCCCTTCAGAGACTTTCCCTCTTCATAGCACAAGGGAACGACCTCTCTTCTTCCAACGACAAGGTGTTGCACAAGGTCAAGTCTCATAGAGCAAAACCCTCCCCGCTCTCTCACAAATCCTTCTCCTCCTCTCTCAAACACAGGGCATATTCGGGTTTGACCAGGGTCACCAGGCGTGGGTGGTGACCGAGGAGTGCATGAGGCTAGGTGAAGGGACCTCACCCCTGTGTTCTGAGGCAAATAGCACAGAACACACGATGTTGCAGATCCCACAATGTGAGACTAAAGATCCACGTCTTCTTCGCGCAAAGCTGTAGTGCATGCTTTGCTTAATTGGGTGTGCTGCAGCTACTAGGTCCTTTAATTGATGACCTAGGCGGCTTTGTGATTCACTTCCATAGCACCTCGGAGCGGTGGCAGGGCATATAGCAGCTGGTGAGAGAGGTGAGCGTCGTCATAGATGTTGAAGGATACAGCGTGCGGTGGCGATCACCTGAAACATGAGATACGGCCTCACAGTCATCTTAAAACATCTCAGGAGACTCGCTAAGTGTTGGTGAAGGTGGTCGTGGTGTTTGCGTGGCATGGGCATGTGTGTGGTGGCCGGATGGAGGCAAAAGGGGTGAACGGCGATGGGTGTGTTCGGTGGAGTGTTCGAGTGGGTGAATCGAGGAATTAGGTAAGGGGTTTTGTGCGGTGAGGTGAGGCGGTGCTGTTGGAGGTGGAGTGGCGACATTTGGTGGTGTGTGGCGTTGGCCAAGCATCATCGGAGTGTCACCGGACGTGGGGAAGATGGAGGGGGAAAGGCATGAACGGCGGTCGAAACAAGGTTTTAAAGAGGGGGAAAGAGAGTAGAGAGGAAGAGCAAGGAAGAGAACCTAGTATTAACTGTCGAAAGGGGCAGGAGAGCACCGGCTATGATTGGCCGGCGTCGTGGAAGAGGAATTCTCCAATGAGAGGGCGGCAATGAAAGAGAGAGTCGGAGTACTCCTTCCCGGTATTGCAAGGAGTGGACGAAGGAGAGGAAGAAGATGCACCACTTGATTTGTTCGTCTAGTGGCTAGAAGAAGGGAGTCGAGGGAGCTCACCGGAGTCGCAACGGGGGTGGCTGGAGGAAGGGAAAGTTGAAGAAGTTGAAGCCAAACCGGACTAAGGAAGAGCGGATTTTGTTGTTAGAGCTTATATAGAGCCCATGGAGAGCTCTAGAACAGGAAACAAGCTTCATTAGCTTTCTTAGGATTCAAGAAAACACCCACTAATCTCGTAGGTTCGCACGGCCAATCAGGTGCGATTTGGGATCTAAGATTGGTTCCAATCGATTCTCTTAAGTGTGAACATCAATCCCACCAATTTTAGTGGGATTTGATGGAGATGTGAGTAGGACTAGCTTAGGTCAAAGCTTGCTTGGAAGTCGAGTTCACCTCAATAGCAGCAGACATCTTCGCAAAGAAGATAACAAAGTTAGGAAGCTCTTTGTAAGGATTTTGAAAATTGAGGGACTACTTGAGAGAAAAAGAGTCAGACTGGATTAAAATGTAAACTAAGTTAATATGAACTCTTATTAGATCCAAATTTTAGTAATTTGGACTTAAGGAATCAATGATAAAGTTAAATTTTATTTGGAATCAAATTTGATTAAGTAATTTACGTAAAAATTTAAATTAAAGTAATTTTCTACAAGAATAATATCCTAAACTTTCAAACTTTATCATGAAATAAAACTCATAAAATATAAAATAAATTATTATATCGAGGGTAGAGGATGTGGGAGCAATATCATGGACGCCGGCAACGTCTCCTTCTCCCACGCATCTTCGCCTTTCCTTGTCACGAATATTTATTAATTCTAATCACATCCACGGAAGGACCACGGCCTACGTCAGCGGTCCAACATAGGGTTAAATATTCAACTCTTCCTGCCGCGTGGAAAATGAAATTTAAGGTGGAAAAGAAAGACGAGTGTCACATGTCAGATCACGAAATGGATACACCGTGACTTCGTGCCCATCACGACCTCCTCGAGACGATGTGGTCGAATTAATCCATCATGGATTGCAGCCCATCGAGCGATTGCATCACTGATTACATCCGAACACTTCACCACAAACTCCCCCACTATTTTTTTATCCTTTTCTTCGGAGAAAAATATTTTGAGACACAAGTTTATATATAATTCTATATAAAAATTTTATTGAAGATAAAATATTTCAATAATAAGGAAAAAATCCATTACAAAAGACATTACTAAAGAAGAGGAGAGAGAAAGAGAGAGCCAAACTTTCTCATGATGGGGGAAAAATTACTCCCGTATGCAATGGGGAAACTCGATAATGGTGAAGTCACGTAAAACTAGAAGGAAAAGAAAGAAAAATCACTAAAAATGTAATAAAAGATAAAGAAAACATCCAAGAAAGAAAAATCGGTCACAGTCCTCCAAACACGAAAGAGTTGTAACTCTACGCTCAACGACACGATAGTGCCACCAAGAAATTAATCTTAACGATCTTCACGATCTACGCTAACCAGAAATTGACATATATTGGCAACTGACTAGAGTTAGTA
The DNA here is from genome assembly GCA_037157565.1 of Thalassia testudinum. Classification (NCBI taxonomy): domain Eukaryota; kingdom Viridiplantae; phylum Streptophyta; class Magnoliopsida; order Alismatales; family Hydrocharitaceae; genus Thalassia; species Thalassia testudinum. The sequence goes on from JAZHRO010000013.1 coordinate 24,370,683, forward strand.
AATCTTGGTCGTGGTAGGCTCGAGTTCTCACATTGTCCTAACGGGCAAGAAAGGTCACATCACCTCTAATGACCACGCCAAAATAAGTTTAACCAAAAACTTACGTCACGAACACCACCATTAAGGGCACGAATGCCAACTCTACAATAGCCGTAGACAACTACAGCAAGTCTCTCCCACACCATCACAGCAACAGTTGAACTTCACGAACGACCACACTCGACCACACCGACAGCAGGAGGAACTTATCACAAACACCAACATGAGCAGAGAAGAAGAAAGTCGATGAGGGAACTCTGTCGATCAAAGGCAACCAAGGGGGGAAGGGTGGGGGAGAGAAAGAGAGGAAGAAGAGGGGGCGATCGACAAGTATAAGCCGCTGAGGGACAAGCATTGCTACTTGCGAAAGAATTTTATGTATCATTCTATATTTACATAACATATCATATCACATCATATGATATATCACCTGTAAAACTAAAATACGTTAACTACAAATAAACAGCACATCAACGTAACACGTAATATTTCACATTGCAAATTATATCCAAAATATATACAAAACGCTAAACACCGCAAGCACCGTTCACATTAATTACACAAGGGCACCTCCGCCGGTACCAATTAATATCACCAGCCTCGTTATAAATATAACGAGCCCTTCCACTCCTCAACACTCGATAGCTGATCTCCCCTCCAGCAAACACCGACCCTTAATCGTCTCACCTGCTTAATCCAATCCGAACATGGATAAGCAATACCTGGACCTAATCCTTGTTCCTCTTGGAGTCCTCCTACTTGTGGCCTACCACATATGGTTCCTCTGCCGCCTCCTCCACCGCCCGGCAACCACCGTCATGGGCATCAACGCCGCCAACCGTCGCGTTTGGGTCGAATCCATGATGGAGGTACACATACATACATATCCGATTGATGTTGGTCGATGCCGATCACACCATATGTTGCATGCCGAATTTTTATTTGCCCACATACACGTATGTGCTGTTTTAATTTATTCCAACATCATATATATGTAGCATGAAGAAGGATGGCTGACATAAAATTTTCATATTCATTTGTTGTAATACATGAGTCTACATATATACACACAGAATCCACAGAGGACTGGTGTACTGGCCGTGCAAACCCTAAGGAACAACATAATGGCGTCGACCCTCTTGGCGTCGATGTCGATCATGCTCAGCTCCCTCATCGCCGTGCTCATGACCAACGGTTGGGGTTCCAAGGCCTCTTCTAGGGCTCAAACGCTAGGGTTCGTGTACGGCAACACCGGCGGTGTAATTCTCTCCATAAAGTTCTTCTCGATCCTCTTCTGCTTCCTCCTCGCCTTCCTCTTCTACGTTCAATCCATAAGGTATACGTACAATCGACCACTAAAATTATTACTTCTACTTACATGGGTATGCTCTTCATCTATAGTTAAATAACTTCCATGATCAATTTTTGCTAGAGCTAGACTCATCACGTCATAAGCTGAAATAGTTTTATTTATAGATATTAGCATCACTAGTTCTCACGAAGGTTCGTATGTATGTGAATCTCTTTGTATGATCAGGTACTATAGCCACGGGAGCATATTGGTCAACGTGCCAACCAAGAACACGACTGCACAAAATCTGATAACGACGGAGTACGTTGCTCAGACGCTGAATAGGGGGAGCTATTTCTGGTCTCTTGGCCTGAGGGCGTTCTACTTCTCCTTCCCCCTGTTCTTGTGGATATTTGGTCCAATACCAATGTTTGTGTGTTGCGCCATCATGGTGGTCGTGTTGTATATCTTGGACATCTCGTACGATCGATGGAGTGAGAACGAAACTGGAGAAGGGGAGCAGATGGTTGACGGGTCGCTCACAGCTCAGGGCGATCAATGTTGAAATCGATATGCATACGCGATCAATCGGTCGGTATAAGTTTGGGTTTTGAATTGCTTGTTCAATTCAAGTTTAACGGTTTAATTTAGTGCCTGCTGATGGTCATAACCTAATCTTTGTAGTTAAGGACCTTGGTTCATGCATGTATAATTATATATGCTTTAATTTAGATGTTATGCCATGCATCATATGTGCATGGCCTTTCCATTAGGCAAACACAACACGAGGTTCGATGTGTCTGTGCTTTCCCCTGATTTGTGCGATGGATGGAGGAGCTCTTATTTTTATATACATTCTTCTTACGTGGTTGACTTTATTTCCGTGGGTTAATTAAAGCGGCAAGAGACGTTGACGTAAGTTACACGCCGACGAAGGAACGGATGGGAGGGAGTGACGTATGACATACGCTATTGATTTTTTACCCTTTTAAGAATAATTATTTTTATCAAAAGAAAGAATATGATACATGAAAGTATATTTTAAAGGAAAAAGAAAGATAAAAGAGTCTATCATTTCCAACGAGGAAGAGTTTACTTCATGTAGAAGTTGGAGAAAGTAATATTTAAAAAGAATATAAAAAATAAAAAATAAAAGATATATCATAAAGTTAAGAATCCATCAATCTCTCAAAAAAAACTAAATCCATACTTATAGATATGATAAGATATTAATAAGATAAATTTCAAATAATACATCAACAAATGAATTAATTAGATCAATCAGAAAATCAAAAACAATATTTGAGGCAAGCTCAAAAATTCAACTGTATGATGACCGATTTTTTGTATCATCTCCAAACAAAAAAATAAGCAAAGTTACAAAAAAACAAAAGAAAAGAAAACGTTTGGATTTCACGTTTTCTTACCTTTGGCTTGGCGTTTGGAAGAAGAATGTTGGATTTTCAAGCAGGACAAACGTAAACATACTCGTGCATACGTTACAAGGCAAACCCTTTCCCCGAATAAAATAACGGGATATCGATGCATTAAGTTGCATGGATGGGGAGTGACCAGTCAATCCAACGGCTGTCATTTCCTGCTTGTGATCCCATGTACAGAAACGCTTAGGGTTAGTTTATGCTGTACGGTGTATTTTACATGATAAAAATTTACTAACACGGGATATCTATATTGATATTTATGAATAATTTGGGATAATTTTGATGAGATATTTATGTGAATAAGAGATGAGATAGGAATAAGTTGAAATTATCAGGGATTTAGACATGGGAAAACTCATACCTAACTCATATTCAGGTTTGAGGAAATTCAAGTTTAAAGTAAAATACAAGTTCATTTATTTTCCTTCATAAACATAGAATATCCTGCAAAAATGTGGATATCTCACAATGAAAACGAGCCCTTATGGTCAGTTTACATTGTAAGATGTATTTCATGTAATAAAAACTTACAAACAGGAGATATCCTATGTTAGTGTTTATATGTAATCCGAGATAATTCTGTAGGAGTGTTTACGTGAATAAGGGATAAGATGGGAATAAGCTGAAATTGTAAGAGATAATTCTGTAGGGATGTTTACGTAAATAAGGGATAAGATGAAAATGATTTGGATTTGAGGTAACTCATCTCTCATTCATACCGAAGTTTAAGAAAATTTGGGTTTAATTATTCTTCTTCGTAAACATTGAATATCTTGCAAAAACATGAGCTATCACATGACATAAATAGGCTCTTACATTCCTATCTCCTTCCAATCAAGTTTTTGATGGCACGTGAATAGGGAAGTGCACATTACAATCTATTTTGTAATGCATGGAACTTCACTCATATCCTCATTTAATACAAATTAAAGGTAAAATATGCCTGTTCATTGGTGAAAATATAAAATTATGTCAGTTAAAAATTAAAATATATAATTAAAAATAATTTTCATTAACTAAAAATTAATATATATAGATTGAAAATTAAAATCTCTATTAAAAATAATTTTTTATCAATTTAAAATCAACACATACAAGTTGAAAATCGAAGCACCACAGTTTAAAATAATTTTTTATTATTTGAAAATCAAAATATATCGATTAAAAATTAAAACATCACGATTTAAAATCAAAATATATTAGCTGAAAATCAAAATACACCGTTATTTTTTACTCTTTCATCAATAAAAAATAATTTTTCACCTAAAAAATAATTTTTTACCTATAAAAAATAATTTTCTCTTGTAAAATAATTTTTTATTTATAAAAAAAATTTTTTAGTAAAAAAGTAATTTTTTTACTATAAAAAATAATTTCTAACAATGAAAAAGTAAAGCACATGAGATAAAATCATTGCATATAATAATCTAATCACATTCTGTCCCTGTATGCATTGTAATGTTTCTTTACTTTCTTTCTTTCTATTATCTTTTAATGTTTAGTGGTGTAAAAGTTTTGGGTTGAATTGAGCTATAAGCCGATGTTTTGTCGGGGTAAATTAAAGAAGGCTACCCGTTAAATTAAGTGCCAATGGTTTATGTTGAGAGGCAAAGTTAACTTTGAAGTTTCTAAAAAAATACCTCTCCATCACTACTTTCCTCGGTTCCACTGATGATGGTTTCTTACTCCCACAAAGGTAATTATGTTTTACTTTACCATATTGCATCATCACTCAAAAGGTGCGGTGAACTCATATGTATAATTTGAAGCGACTGTCGTAGATGGGGTGCATTGGCCATGGATAGAAAATTGTCATTTAAAGTCCCAAGAAACTGAATATTTTGGATTTGCACGGGCGGAGGGATGTGAATTTCCATTTGGTTTGCTTTTTCCCTTTTTCCTTTTTTAAGACTTTATTTCTTTAAAGAGTCTAGATGATCGACACAAAGCCTCCTATTACTGCGAGTACTCATTTCTAACTTTCCAAGAATAATACAGGAAGCATATGATAATAAAATGAAACCTTCGTCGTAGCTTCTGCACGTCCAATCATCACGAGGGTTCAAATTCTTCTAAAATGAACTTAAAATTTCCAAAATCTACTTTCTAGTCTAAGAAAACTTTATAGCCCTAATTTTAAAAATTTACGTACTTGATCCAGGAAGGCATAGTTTAATATCTAGAACCTTGTATTGTTATGGATATTACATATTGTTCAAAACTCATGCAAAGGACGCCTTCTCGATCAGGGCTGACAATATATTTTCTGACGAAATCTAGTCGGCACCAACGGTTTGCCAACTTTTGTTGCTAAGTTCCAAGTTCTACTCCATTCCAATCTCTCCCTTCTGGCTCATCGAAACCAAATTTAGGTTGAAGTCAGTAACAATCCAAGCAATACAGTATTCGAGGAATTTTTTTTTTCTTCCTGCTACAGTATCTAACACGCACACGCCCCTCCTCTCTCCCATCTGAGTGACGTGCTCTCCCTCGTTCCCACTTATCTTTTTTTTTCTCTTATTTTATTTTTTTCATACTATTTAACAAAGTATTTCCATTTTTCTTTTGATCTTTATCATCTTGCATATTTTTATCAAAGATTAATATTGAAGATATTTATATAAAAATATAAAATAATATATATAAAAAATCAAATCCAACTGAAAATTAAAAGACATCGAGTAATATATTTTCTAACACACGATATATTTTGATTTTTAATTGATATTTTTTTTTCCAGCAATCGAAGATTAAGATACACCAGTTAATGATTTTACAATGTACATTGTGTTAGTTTTTATTAATAAAAAATCAAGATGTATTGATTAAAAATAATGTTAGAATTTCACATGATTGACATTTATACTCGTATAATAATTATCTTTTATATTATCGCAACAACACACAAATTAAAAATTAGATAATGCTTACTTAATTAGGAAGACTAATCATTCTGACCCATTCCTCTCATTCATTAATTAATTAATTATCACAGATTAATTCGATAAATTGTGTCTCAATCTTTCTTAAGTACATTTAGTATTTTTTAAAGTAACGGGTAATTGATTACTCATGGCGAATCGGCGAAAATGGTACAGAAAGAGTCACCATCGAGCAATTACAATCCAATATTAAACAAGCAAAATAATAAGGAAACATGGCAATAAAAGAGGAGGCTAAGGATAGCACCGGTTTATGATGGGGTGCGCTAATGAGTGGGACGATGAATGCTGCTCCCCGTGCTTTCTTCGCTCCCTCCATAGGTGCCACGTATCAGCAATAGTCGCCTTCTACGCATAGGACATTGTCAAACACTGCAGGTTTCCATCGTCTAATGAGGGTGGGAACCGACTTCTAGGTGGCAAAGCTGCCCATGCAGAGTTGCACACAACAGCCAAGGACGAGCAGCTATAGAATAGGTGGGAGTGGGACTCCTCACCTTCATGGCATAGGGCATAGGTGGTGTCGATAGGAACACCCCAATCCCTCGTACGATTGGCTGTGAGTAGCCTTCTTTGATTGCTAACCACAAGCAACAGGATCATTTAGGCTGCCCATTCCCCTTGTTCAAAACTCTGCACCAAATCTCATTGATGGGGACCGTGCGCCTCTGCTTCTCCATGGTAAACTCAACATCAAGCCCACCCCCAGTGTGTGTGTGGGCCACGTCCACCCTTGTGGACCATAAAAACAATGCGCTATTGTGGAATGTCTTGCAAAATCTGCTTCCAGATTTTTGAGTCATAGGGCCTATAGAGGGTAAAGAGAGGGTCTCTATATTTGCTTTACATCCAAGAACTCCAAATGGAGAATTGATTTGTTATAAGGCGGTGAGTCCATTTAGTTAAGGCACAGAGCTTGAGTTCCTCAGGTGAGAGAAGGCCCAAGCCCCCCTCTCTCATCCAATGGTTTGCAAATGGCAACCATGCTACAAGTTGGATACCCCCATCCCACATAAAATCAGCGATCCAACTAGCAATACAGGACAAGGTTGCTTTTTTTATCACGATATTGCCCAACCAAAACTATAGGAGCCCCTCAATGCTCCACTTAACCCACCGAATCCACCCCCATCCTTGAGAGGCCTTTCCTGCACCAACCTGGGAGCAATGCCTTGACCTTGTCATCCAGCGCCTAGCTTGGGTTGGGGCCTCCTCCTGTCGTCGGAGAAATGCCAGGATAGCTACAAGGAAATTTACCTTTGAACATGCCAAGGTAGAGGCATAGGGCCATCCTATGCCTACAGCTCCTGGGATACTTGGTTGCTTATTCTATTCCTTGCCACAAATCAAACACCCTATCCCACTCGCGGGAAGGACAGGACCACCAACTTGGAAAGGAGGGTGATGTGGGACGAAAATAACTCTTGTCCAATAAAGCACAATTGGTTGTTAGATCTGGATCTTTCTACATCTAGGTGGATTTGGATAAGTTCAACCCACTCGATGTCTCGATTTTACCAAAGTCAGAGAGGAGATGGAAACATCTATGATACCTACATCAGTAGTAATTATGACGTTACCAATGTTATTAATAGCTAGACAATGGACGTGCCCTTAAAACATACTTGCCCTGACAACAGATGTATCAAAGAGTTCGATAAGACCTTTGAAGAATATTCTACCTTGCTAAGATGCTTCTTTGTATTATAAATAGACGAGGGAGACCATTCGTGGCCCTCTTCAAGTAAGAACATGCAATCTGAAAGAAAAATTTCGAGAAATTGTAATACCGTTAGTCTTATCTTCCCCTCAAATATACATCCTTTACAGTGAAACTACATTACCAATTTCTTTAATTTTCTTGTGATTACTTACCTGTAACTCGTTGAGTTTGGATTCTCTGATTATTTAAAAGATTCAATCATCCTATATATTTTCATATTCTTACAACATAATTATTTTTTTTATATCTATAAATTCTATGATGGATATCGATATCTTTGACGATGACTCTGAGAACCCAACAAATGACACCATAGGTAGAAAACAGTAAGAAAAAGCCAAACTCCTCAAATGACCTACAACCTCCTCATTAAAAAATTCGAGTGATTCGTTTGAAGGCAGTTACTTTATGTCAACAATGAAGAGAAGACCCCACCTAATCCTGATGGAACATCGACTCGGTCAGGTACCATCGCCTACGTGGGTCCCCCTACCTGACCACAATAGCAATCGGCCCCTCAAAAGTACCGCCACCAATCCCCCGTAAGGGTGAAAGAAGCCAAGAGCTTCTCCTTTTGGCCATCCTCCTGGCAATAAGTTTGACCTGCCTGAGTTACGACAGGCCTTGGAATGCCCGTAAAAAAAAAGGGGAAGATGTGATGGGAAGATGCTAAACGGCTGCTCTTCTTTTTTTAAGAAAAAACAAAGAAAACAACGGGTGGAGCCGCTTGCACCGTTGCCCCTGGCTGCTTTTCTTTAAAAAAAAAAAATAGAGAAGAAAACAAAGAAAGAACTTGTCATCAACCAATCGGCTGTCATAAGATTTATTACTCTAATATATTATTCAATGTTTGCATGGAATTTTTCACCCCCCACCGATCGATGTTATTTATGTCCGACGGAGATAAAATTTGTAAGTTGCAGATTCAGCACATCAATCATGAACAGAAGGAATGTTGGTGGTGACCACTCCAAAGATCACCACTAAGAAAAGGGTGGATTTTTCTCTTTTTCTTCTTCCGACTTTATCCAACGTTGCGATCGAATGATCCTAGCTCCATGCTCGGTAGTGAGCCCCGACGGCTCTACATCCATCAGCGAACTCCAACGACTCCACATCCGACAGCAAGCTCCTCCAACCCCTCATCCAACAGCGAGCTCCTCTGGCTCCATGCCTGACAATGAGTACCCCCAACTCCACGCACGACATGGCAGGGGATAACCCCCCATCCATTCTATCGTGATAGCTAAGTACCCTCCTACCATAACTTGGTTAAAGGGGCATCCAATTTCCACTTACCACTTGATGGTGGCTAGAAGATCAGGCAAATATTTAAGAGCACCAGTAGATTAAGCGAACATTCATTAGCATTAGCCCCTGTTAAAGCCCGTGCTGTCTAAGCCTTTTAAGACATCTGGAACCTGGGTTAGACGTCTGGACACCTTCCCAGATGTCTGGAAAACGTAAATTTTGAGCACAAGCTCACGCCTGCACGCGTGTTGCGCACAGACAATACACTTCCCTCGTTTCTCCTTCTCTCTCTCCTTCCACCCAACGAAAATCCTAACCCCACACCCTTATATAAGCCCCCATCCTCTCCCTCACACCACACCCACTTCCAGCCACTTTCCTCCTTCCTTCAGCGAGAGCAGCGAGCGAGAACGGCGGTGAGAAGGAGAGACGTGAGAGGAGAGGACGAGCAGCGTGAGGAAGAGAGGAGAGCAAGCTTGCGAGCTCGCGTGGGAGCTCACTGGTGAGCTCACGACCGGTCGACGCATGTGCAAGGAGGAGGAGTGCGTTGGGGAGGTCCTCCCCGACACTTCTGCAGCCGGAGCAGCAGGCAAGAAGGGCGCGACGCGAGAGGGCGGAAGTAGGATTTGGTTCTGGGTTTGTCCCAGAATCAGACATCTGGAGCGACGTCTAGACGACGTAGACGACATCTGGAGGAGGTTCCAGACGACTGAGAAGTAGGCTTCGCGAAGGTACGTCTTCTTTGCGGATACGGCCATGCAGGCCGTTTCGCCGAGACACTGTTTCTTGCCTTTTTCATGGAGATTCAGTTGATTCGCTAGGTGTTGCTTCGGGAAGGCGCGAGACATGCCCTCCCACGTAGCTCGGACATCTGGGCAAGGCACCAGATGACGGGAAGCACTTCCAGACGTCCGGAGAGGTGGTCGGACGTCTGGAACTGGGTCCAGACGGTCCAGCAAAGTTCCTGAACGTCTGAGGAGTGGCACAGGACTTCAGGTATGGATCTGAACTCTTTCAAGACATCTGAGAGGTGTTCCAAACGTCTGATTTGAGTCAGGAACACTACTTTTACCCGTTTAGGGTCCATTTGAGGTCTGATTTCCACAATTAAGATACCGATGTTTCCCGTATGTTTTCCCCTACTTGTTGGAATACCTTCTATACTGTTATGAGTATTCTCTTGTGATTTATCTTTGTGATAGGACTGGTTTCCGTTGCGGGTTCGGGGCTTGCTGAGACACGTGAGCCTACCGTTCAAGCCCCCATTACTCCTAGGTTTACTGGTACAGTGACTTTCCCTTAATTTAATTGAAAATAAAATGCATGTGTGGAATGAATGATTAGAACTTATGATATGACATGAATCCTAGGACGAGAAACACTTGAAATGTCTGTAATGGATGATTGAGTTGCAGTCTTGAATGAGTAGATAGAATGATAACAACTGCCTGTAAATAAATAACAGCTGCCAGTGAAATATAAAGTACTCGTGCTAGCAAACTGTTGCATGTGAATTCCTGTTGTTTACGTTAAAGGACATACTATGAGCTGCATGTATATAGAGTGAAAATGGAAAGGTGAATATTGGAAACACAAGCTATCTGTGAATAAACTGAATATGGAAGAAAGTTACAATTTGCATGTGTATAACTTGAGAATGGAAATATAAATAATGAAACCTGGTATGGAATGGCCTGAGGAATATGAGCATGAACCCTACGGGGAATTAGGAGATGAGCTTCTGGAAATAAATGGAATGGATCTAGGAATGTGCTAGGAAGTATGCTCGCCCTTGAGTACGTGGTACCAAGGGGAGCACATGTTACCTGTTAGTGTAGAGGGGAGCTTGCTTCCTTCGGGTCGAGCCCCGGGGTGGGTTTGGCCACTTTGCACCGACTCTGTGGCCCTCGTGTACACTGTACCGGGGAGAGCTACTAGTGTAGGGAGAGAGCTAGCCACCCTACAGGGCTCGGGACTCAGCTAAACACCCTACACCGACTTGTTAGGCCCACTGGGCAAACTAGGGTAGTCAGACGAGGGTGCACGAACTGTGGAGGGGTGAGACCTCTATTTGGTTCTTAGGAGCTAGACCCTTGTTACTGAGAGGGCTATGCTCTATACTGGTTCCGTGCTTTGCTTTGGACGCACCGCTAACGGAAACAACTGACCGCGTGCCAGTGCACAGCAGCTACCCGTGCGCCTATCGCACGTGCTGTAGTCACCGTTATGTCTATACATGACCTTGGGGTGGTTGACTGGGTGTAAGATCACCACGGGGGACCCTCCCAGCCAAGAGAGCACCACGTGTCCCTTCTACTCTTCGGAAAAGACTGCAATCACGTTCGTTCCTACGATGAACATTCAAGATCAAGAAAGAGACTTGATAAATAAACTAAATTGTGAAAAAGAATAAATAGTTAAAGAAAGTAATCAAAAAACAACAGCTACCTGTCCACCTTTACTGTTTAGCTAGTTGGTTGCCACTCTACTCAGCGTTCGCTAATTTCGTGTACTCATAACCCTTTTCAGGTCCAAGTGTTGAGCAGCCAGAGTCTACGGCTGCAGAGGGTGCTGGGCCTATTAGAGCCCAGTAGTTGTAGGTTTTTTTGTACTCGTTTGTAGTAGTGAGTAGCTTCTTGTACCTTTATATTCTATACTCTTTCGCTCCACACATTATATTCCTGTACCCGTTTACTTTTCTACTGTTGTGGTGGTGTGTACTGTAGTAGTTTTACTTCTTTACTGTTGTACTTTTGTTACTGTTAGTTGCTTAGCATGGTGAATGTAGTTTACTTTACTACTTTTTGGTAACTTTCTCGTTGGACGACTAGGTCTTAGGATTAGTCGAGTCGGTCCGGTCTCGTGTCCTGTAGGGATTCGGGAACCGGATCGTAATAAGATGATATCAGAGAAAAGTCATCCCGAGAAGTGAATCAACTAGCTTGAGAATAACCAATTCATGTGCTCGTAACTAGAGTAACCACCACAATGTACCTTTTGACATTTGTTCTGAGGTTCTTTTGTTGAATGATAGTTAGATTTGATGTCTTCCTGTTCTGTGTTCGCGTCTCCTTGCAGGAGATGCCTTGACGTGGAGCCATTGAGGCAGGCCGCGGACGCGGCCATGGACGAGGTCGGAGGGGCGAACATGTTGAGCCCGACATTTCGATGGACCAGCCACCACTTCTGGGCATTCAAGCCCAGGACCTCGCGCAGCTGATACAGAAGATCATACGAGAGGAGCTCCACCCACCTCCAAGGGTGCCTCTCCCTGGGGCCGCAGAGGGGGGGTCCTCTGTAGGACCGTGAGACAAACACAATGCTGGACGTGGGGGAGGGGGTGGTCCTCCACCGCCCCCACCATCCTCTGACACTTCCGAGCATGAGCCCTCCCTGCCTAGAGGCATACCAGTTTCCCCACTTCAATGCCATTACGAGCTTTTCGAATAGTTCCGAAAGCTGAAGCCCCATCCTTCAAGGGGGATGAGGACCCGACCGAGGTAGAGGACTGGCTAGAGCAGATTGAGAAGGTGTTTGACACCCTTCGCCCCCCTGAGGAGTGCCGCGTGGCCTTTGCCACGTACCAGTTGGAGAGCACGACACACAGGTAGTGGAGGGTGATCAAAGGTCAGGAGAAGGTTGATCCGACTTAGGACCAGTTTGTCACCCTCTTCTGCGAGCAGTACTTTCCCCAGACATGGTAGGATCAAAGGAGGCGGGAGTTCCACACTCTCCACGAGGGGACGATGACCGTGAGCGCGTATTGCACACATTTTCTGGAGCTGTCTCATTTCGCCATGACAACTGTAGCTACCGAGGAGGAGCACCTGTGGAGGTTCACCGAGGGACTCTGACCTGCTATTCAGGAGTATGTCAAACCTCTGAAGCTGCCTACGTTCTCGAGAGTGGTGGAGATAGCTAAAACATATGAGGAGAACAACTCGGCCGCACCTAACACTAATAGCGGACGGAAGAAGCCCTACCAGCCAGACTACTCACAGGGCTGGCGAGAGAGGATGCACGCGACGCTCGTAGGAGAGCCGTCACGCTTTGTGAGGCCGTCAATGGCCTTTGGGGGTCCCTGACAGGGGCCAACTGCAGCACTGAACCCCCGCCCAGCCGTCAGCAGGGACCTACCGAGGGCGGGAATTGAGTTCCCTTTGCTACCAGTGTGGTCAGCCGGGCCACATCAGGAGGGACTACCCGTCTAAGGATGGATGTCAGCAGATGCTCTCCGCACCAAGCGTTGGAGGACGAGCAGGAGGCCGTGGTTCCCAGTCGAGTGAGGGACGTCAGTAGTCGCAGGGAGGGTACCAGCCAGTGGCTACCCGTCCAACGCAAGGCGTGGCTGCTTCATACGCCCTGACACACAGAGATGCCAGAGCTTCAAGTTCAGTGGTGGCAGGTATGGTTACACTTTCCGGTAAACTAGTTTACACACTTTTTGATTTCGGCGTCACACTCTCATTTCTTGGTGTTAGTTTTGCTGTCAGTTTGGGGCAGGACTGTGTATTGTTAGAGGATCTGTTTGTGATCAGAGGTCCGAGTGCTTAGCTGTTTGTAGCTGAGGAGGTTTACACAGTGTTACGACCCGATTCCCGAATCCCTACAGGACACGAGAATCAGACCGACTCGACTGATCCCAAGACCCAGTCGTCCAACGAGAATGTAACCAAAAAGTAGTAAAATAGACCACATTCACTATGCAAGTAACTAACAGTAACAAAAGTACACCAGTAAGAAAAAAACTACTACAGTACATACCACCACAACAATAGAAAATTAAAATAGGTACAGAAATATGATGCTTACAATAAAAGAGTACAGTTGTAACATAATATACTCACTACGACAGAAAAATGGTACAGTAAGTACAACACAAGTAGAACTACAGGGCTCTACTAGGCCCAGCACCCTCCGCAGCCGTAGGGTCTGGCTGCTCAACACCTGGTCCTGAAAAGGTGACAAAGGTGACACCTTAGTAAAACACTGAGTAGAGAGGCAATCAGCTAGCTAAGAAAAATAGTAAAGGTGGACAAGTTGCTGTTATTTTTAATTTCTTTCTTTATTTCTCTAATTACTCATTCTTGAATTATTTCCTAGATCTTACTCTTGATCTAGAATGTTCCTCGTGGGAACGATCTTGATTGTAGTCTTTTCCTAAAAGTAGAAGTAGCACGTGGTGCTCTCCTGGTCGAGAGAGTCCCCCATAGTGGTCCTACCCTCAGTCAACCACCCCAAGGTCACTGACAGACGTAATGGTGACTACGGCACGTGCGATAAATGCACGGGTAGCTACCCTGCACAGGCACGTGGTAAGTCATTTTCGTTAACGGGTGCGCCTAAAGTACAGCACGAAACCAGTATAGGGCAGAGCCCTCTCAGTAACGGGAGTCTAGCCCCTCCACAGTAACCAAATAGGGGTCTTACCCCTCCACAGTCCACGCACCCTCACCTGACTACCCTGGTTTGCCCAGTGGGCCTAACAAGTCGATGTAAGACGGATAGCAGAACCCCGGGGCCCATGGGGTGGCTAGCGCTCTCCATACACTAGTAGCTCTCCCTGGTACTATGTACGCGAGGGCTAAAGTCGATACAAAGTGGCCAGACCTAACCTTGGGTCCCTGGGGTGGCTAGCTTTGCTCTGCACTAAACAGGGGGACAGTCGCTCTCCTTGGTACTCCGTACTCAAGGGCCAACTCACTTCCCCAATTCCATTCCATTTACCTTTCAGGAGCTCTACTCATAATTCCCCGTAGGGTTCATGCTCATATTTCTCTAGCCAAGCCATTTTAGGTTTCATCATTCCAGTTTTATTCTCATATAGCCCGTGTTTCCTACAGTTAATATCCATTCATATACAAGCAGCTGTTATCCAATTATAGGCAATTATCATTGTTCTATCTACTTTTCCAAGAATGCAATTCATGTATTCACGACATTCGTTTCAGTGTTTCTGTTCCTAGGATTCATTCCACACCCTATGATATATCATTCAATCTAGTTTTCCAGTCCTAGGATTCATGCCATACCCTAAGATCTATCATTCAATCTAGTTTTCAAGTCCTAGGATTCATGACATATCCTAGGATCTATCATTCAATCTAGTTTTCAGACCCTAGGATTCATGCCATACCCTAGAATCTATTATTTATCGCAAGATGCATTAATGTTGGTAAATAACCAAGGGGAGCCACTCTACCCACAAAACCGGGAGTGATGGGGGCGTGATTGGCAAGTCCACGTGCCTCCGCAACCCCCAGATCCGCAACAGAATGAGGTCCTAACACAAGGATCAAACATAAGGAATCACTCAGAACAGGATACAAGTACTTTAAACAAGTAGAGGAACTAATTCTGAGAAGAACGAAATTTTAAACGCGGAAATCGAACTTCGAACGAACCCCAAACGGGTCAAAAACGACAACTCTGACCCCAATCAGACGTCTAGAACACCTTCCAGATGTCTTAAAAGATGGTCCAGGTCATACCTTACTCTGAGCTGTTCTTCAGATGTGCAGGATCCTGCTGAACCGTCTGGACCTAGTTCCAGTTGTCCAACTATCACTCCGGACTTCTGGAAACTCTCTCCGCCGTCTAGTGTTGTGCCCAGACGTCTGATCTGTGTGGGAGGGCGTGTCCTTGTGCCTTTCCGAAACGAAACCTACATGCGTACGCAAGCATTCTCAACACAACCACGTCTCAGAGCTTTCGGCGGAACGGCCTGCAAGGCCGCATCAGTAAAAAGAAGAAAGCTGAGAATATCGTACCTTTCAGATGTCTGGATCTCCCTCCAGACGTCTCCCGCATCATCTGGACATTGGTCCAGACGTCTGATTCTGGGAAAATTTCCCAGAATCAGAACCTTCTCGCCTTCTTCCCACTGCGCACAGCCGTGCCGCACTCGTCCGCCTGCTGCCTGAGTTGCAGTAGCACCGGGGTAACTTCCCCCAGCACCACGCTCTCGCTGCGCGCCCGTTGGCCGGCCCTGGGCTGCTCCGGCGAGCTCGCTCTCTCTTCCTCGCGCGCTCTACCTCTTCTCCCTCTCGCTGCACCACCTCCGCCCCGCGCACAACCGGCAGCGGCTGCTGCCCTCGCTCTCTCACTCTCACGCTAACACTGGAGAAGAAGGAGGAGACGGTGGAGTGGTGGTGAGGGAGAGGAAGGGGGGAGAGGATATTTGAAGGCGTTGAAGGAGAGAGAGAAAGAAAAAGAAGGCGCCTGCAGGTCGGTGGTGCGTGCACAAACTCGCAATCGTACGCCGCAAAAATTTATTTCCAGACGTCTGGGAAGGCATCTAGACGTTTGACCAGACGTCTGGACCAACTCCCAGACGTCTTAAAAAGGTTTGATGTCGTGGGTCTTAACAATATAACAAACTCAAAGGAAGTTTCATCCCCGAAACTTGCACTAACTAGGGTGCGGGAAAAAAAAGAACGATATACGGATAATAAACTCAAAGAGGACCGAAGCCGGTCCGAAAAAACGTACCCTCAAAGAGCTCCGGGTACCGCTCCCGCATCGCCGCCTCAGGCTCCCAGGTAGCCTCCTTGTACTGCTGGCTCCTCCACAAAACTTTCACCAGGGGTATTTGCTTCCATCTCAGACTCCGGACAGCTCTGTCAAGAATCTGTACTGACCACTCAGGGTAGGTCAAGTTGTCACCCACCTCGACGCTCTCGTGGCTCAGGACGTGACTGGGATCGGCGAAGTACTTCCTGAGGTTGGACACATGGAACACTTCGTGCACACCAGAAAGCTAAGTAGGAAGGGCAAGCCTGTAAGCAACGGGTCCAACCCGCTCTAGGACATCAAAGGGTCCCACGAACCTCGATGCGAGCTTCCCTCTCACCCCAAACCGCTGCAGTCCCTTCATGGGCGAAACACGAAGCAAGACGTGGTCCCCAACCTCAAACTGTACCTCTCTGCGTTTCCGATCTGCATAGCTCTTCTGTCTGCTCTTGACAGTGCGAAGTCGCCTGTGAATCTGCTCGATTACCTCCTGACTCTGCCAGATCAGCCTGGGGCCAACCTCCCACTTGGTCCCCACCTCAACCCAACTCAAGGGTGCCGTAAACTTCTGTCTGTACAGAGCCTCGTAGGGTGCCATGCCGATGCTCGAGTGATAACTGTTATTATATGCGAACTTCGCAAGGGGCAAGTGCTCCTCCCAAGAGCCCCTTGATGAGAACCTCATCATGAGCCATAACTAGCTCATTTTGACCCAATACAAAGGATAAAAGCTCCTACATATCTCAAGGAAAGGCGTAACTCAGAGAATTCTGAGTTTGAGAAGAAAACAAGTCATAAGGGGTAAAAGTGCAATTTTACCAGTATAATCTGCATACAGGGTAATTCAGGGCCCAAACATAGGTCAAAACAGCTTAATAAGAATAAAAGTGGGATGAAATGATCTAGCAAGGGCTACAGCAATTCCAAGAGACTAAATCTGTAACCCTAAAACAACCCACTTCAATTCACAAGGTTCGAGGCAAAGTAAAAATAGAATAAACCCTCTAAAATTCATAGAAAAATAATCTCTAGGGTTTAGAACCTTCAATTTGGCCTTTAGAACCCATTTTGACCTACATTGAGAACCATGCCCAATTAATAACTTAATTTGGGTTTTTGCGCAAATTGACCGGTCGAACAAGGTTTAAGATGAAAATAAAATTCACCATCAGATTCCTTAGGTCCTAATTAGTCATGTATAAAAACTTGAGCCTAAGAAGAAACCTCCTTGACCGACTTTACACTTTGGCCCTCATATATTTACTCTTTGGCCCTCAACTTTTGAACCCTCGCATTTTGGCCCCTAACTCTCCTTCGTTCTTTGCAATCAGGTCCCTCCTGCAAAACCCTGCCAGCACCATGCTCCGGCGACCTTGCGCGGAGCATGGCGCCGCGCAGGGTGAGGTAGGGGACCTGGCAAGTAAACCGGGGGTGCCCTGCGTCGTCAGCCGTCGCAGGAGCACCCCCTGGTCATTGTAGGCCACCATACCGGCCGTGCGAACGCACGGACGGTATGGGTTCATGTTCCGACCATTCTCCGGCGAGGGAGACACGTCGTCTCCCTCCGCCTTCCTCCCTGCTTCATCCCTATAAATACCCCCCGCCGCTCCACCGACGAGGGCAGCCTGGATCTGACGGAGAAAACCCCCAGCTTTCTTCTCTTCTTCCTCCGGCAGACGCTCACCAGCTCCGGCGGCTTCCTCCCCCTCCACCTCTTCGCTCTGCCGCAATACCAGCAGCAGAGACTTCCTCCCCTGTTCTTCCCGCGCCACGCCGCACCCAGCTGGCGCCTCTCCAGCCCTCTGCTCGCCGCCGCCCCTCTCCCTGAGCATCGTCTTCTCCGGCGACAGTCGATACGACTGTCGCCCTATTCCTCCCCCTTCGTCCCTGCAAGTAAGCTAGAGTTACTCCCCTTCTCCTCCTCTTTCTTTCCCCGCTTTCAATTTAGTCAATTAAGCCCTCTACCGACCCTGTTCACCCTCACCCTCTTTGCCTCCGACCACCCTCCGGCGAGCCGCTCCCATCACCTCAGCGACCCACACGGCTCGCCGACCACCGCAGAACCTCCGCCTCCTCACCCTGATCCTCTTCCGCCCCTCCACTTCCCACCAAACACCCTCTGCAGATCCACCGAACACACCCACTTCTTCGCTCACAGTTTGGCCTAGGACGACCTGTTGGCTCCATCACGCCCCCTGCAGCCCCCCTGACCACCTTCGTCGTGCCACGGCGAAGGTCCCCCGCCTGTCTGATTTGGCCGAGAGGCCGTTCTTCTGTGACCAGGTGACTCGCCCGCCGTCGCCATTACTGCGCAGGCAGAGCTGCTTCACCTGCAGGTGCAGGCACGCCTTCGCCCAGGTTTGACTCCCAGGTTGCGCAGGGACTCTCCGCGAAACGTCCCAGGTTCACAGATGGGGCGAAGGCCGCGCGGAAAGCCACGATCGCCCACTGCTCCATCCGCGACGCGCGCTCAATTGGGGTGGGACATTTAGTCCCACCTCGGAACCTCTCGGAGGCGCGCGGACGCATAAAGGCAAAAAGTGCCCTATGCTGTCTGCCTCCTGACCACGGGGTGAGGTCCCTCTCACCCGACCCGACCCGGCCTCGTCCGTGACCACGCTCCGCGGACCTGGCCCGACCCGATTAGACTGACCTGCACTCCTCGCCCACCACGCACGCCGGTGGGCCTGGACCCGGGCCTGACCCGAACCCGATTACCCGGTAGCGCTCTGGGAGAGCTTCCGAAGAGTGATTTCAGAGAGAAAGAGAAACGCGGGGGAGGGGGGTAGAGTAGGTTTTTGCCCTCTGATGCTGAACTCTTGAGCGTGCAGGCACAGGTGAAGGACTGCGGAAGAAGAAGAAATGAAGAGAAGCAAGAAGCAAGAAAAGAAGAAGAAGATCTGAAGAAAAAGAAAGAAAGAAAACAAGGAAGAACAGAAGACAGAAGAAGAAGAGCACGAGGGGAAGATCTGAACAAAGCGGAAGAAGAAGGAAGGAAGACTTAGTAGCTGAAGGCAGAAGCTCTGCAGCCATAAAAAAGAGAGGTCACCACGATTGCAGAAGAAGAAGAAGAGAGGTCAAGGCAGAAAACCAAAAAAGAAGAAGAAGAAGGAGATCTGAAGAAAGAGAAAGAAAAAAGAACATCACACCAAATTCTTTCCCTCTCTCTTTATTTTGTAAAAGAAACATGTATATCTCTAGAATACGACTTGCTCCCTGAGTTCGACCTCGGGAACTCTTTCATTTTTCCGAGTAAAAAATTTTTATATGAAACGTTGGTAACAACCGGCTTTACTACAATGTTATAACAAATACAAAACCGACGTCTTCATTTTGGCGCCTTTGCCGGGGAGCAACGGCTATTCTAGAGGTAAACATTCCTGTTTCTTTTAAGTTCTGATAATCTCCTCTCTTTTGTGCAGCTACAGGAACTCAAGAAGACAAGCAACCACACAACCACTCCAAAGACAGGTAAAATCTTTTCTCTCACTATTAACCCCTACACTCTAAAGAGGAAGAAAAGAAAAGAACAAGCAATATAGGGCTAACCTATCTTCCATACTTAGTAACCATAAAAAGTTGCATGTATTCAACTCATCACTCCTGCACACTATTAAGGGTATTTAAGGGCTAACACATTCTTGCTTGAGCCCTAATTGCCCAACAAAGAGTTAAATGGACCAAGTAGAGCCAACATAAGGTCAAACATTAGGATTTCAGTAGAGACACACCCCTTAATCAAGAATTGAGGAAATCCAAAAGAGGTGTGCCCAAGCCATTGATTGAAAATAATTAACAAGAAAAATCCTAAACAATTGGCTCTCTCTAAACACTTGAACCCTAAAAGACAGGACCCAAAAAGCTCTCAAAGAAAACAAGAGGTAAAGTTGACCCCTTTGGGTTAACCAACCTTAAATTAGGTCACTCTTTGCACTTAAAAAGACTAAAGTTCAAGTGAAACCTTAAGCACCCTGATCTTAAAATTGGTAGACTTAAGAGGTCAAGATCCCCATTCTGGTCTACCTGGAACCGCAGTGACAAGAGAGGTCGGGTGGGGGAAACCCTGTAACCCGTGGGGACGCTCTACCGTGTAGGGGTCTTCGCGGGACTCTCCCTCTCTGGCTGCCCAGGTAATTCTCAGGTGGACGATCTTTCTAATCAAGGGGTCCATCTGCCCCGCACCTCTATAGTCACCCAACACATTTTTGGGTGTCTTGATTGGGTCCAGCACCTTCTAAACTTACCTCTCCCAACAGTGCATGTACGGAAGGAGGTCTCTAAGACCACCCTTAAGACCTCCATTAGAAATTCGCTCTCGTCAAGGCCAAGCCTCGACGCCCGTATTTGTGCAGCAACACCCTCACATTATTCTCTCTTCTGATTCAGAACCAAGTTCTTCTTCTTCCCCCATCATGGCTCAGCCAGTTGAGGAAGAAAATAATCTGGAACACCAGCTCCAGCGACTCAATGACCTCTTCCAAAACTTCGTGCACCCACCGCAGCGTCCTATGATGCGGGACCACTACAATCCTGCTGCGGTGGCCATTGAGCCTCGAGTTAGAATCCCGATTGGAGGACCTGATTCCGAACTAAAGCCCAACATGATTCACGCTATACCTAAATTCCATGGGCTTAATTCTGAAGATCCCTTCCAGCACATCAAACAGCTAAAGCATCTGGCCCACACTTTTGGATCAGATGCGCAAAATCGGGATATTCTTCTCATGAAGATGTTCTCCTTTTCTCTTATGGACAAGGCCGCCCATTGGTATCAAACTCAGACCCGGCCGATCAACACTTGGGAAGAACTTCAATCCGAGTTTTTGAAAAAGTTCTTTCCCGTTGGTCGAACCAACGCCTTGCGCCATCAGATTACACACTTCACTCAACAATCAGGAGAACCTCTCCATGAGGCATGGGATCGTTTTCAGGATCTCATGAGGAAGTGCCCCCATCACGGAGTTCCTAAATGGGAACAAGTCCAATCTTTTTACCAGGGACTCCGTGAGGACATCCGCCTTTTCGTCAATGCAACCTGCGGAGGAAACATCATGGGTCAACATGAAGACACCGTATGGGAGATTCTCGAAAACATGTGCGAGAACTCCATCAACAATGACTCCATGGGATTATTCGACAGGACGAATACCCGCGCAGCGACGAATCTTAAGGGAGCACATGAGACGCAGGGCCTGTCCGCATCAGTCGACCTGGAATTAATGGCCAGTCGATTGGACAAGGTCTCAATCATTGAAAAGAAGGTGGATGAGCTGACTCAGCACTTGCAGCGAGCCACCTCTGCGCGTAACTCCTTTGCACAACCTCCTTCCACACAGGAGACTGTGCAAAACATCCTACACCGATCCTCCCCTGGGATGGATCCATATCCATCCCCATCTGATTCTTGGACTGGAAGATCATCCGATCCTTTCTTCACCAGCCGGGGGAACTCCATTCCTCCTTTCCCTGATTCTCAGGAGGTTCCTCAGACCTGCGAGGACCTCAACGCCATCCAGAACAACCCATTCTCCAACACTTACAACCCTGGATGGCGAAACCATCCCAATTTTCAGTGGGCGGGAAATTCCCAAACCCAAAGACCACCTTTTCAGTCCCGCCCACAGCCCTCTCATCACTACCAACCGCCTCAGCCTCGGCCCAACCCTACTTATCCATCAGGGCCAAATCAAGATCAAATGTCCTTAATCCTTCAGACTCTGGCTGACATTCAAAAATCGAATGCGGCCATTCAAAAACAGCACAAGGACGAGCTTACTGAAGTTAAAACTCAGCTGGCCCAGTTGGCAAATTCTCGCCAGCCAGGCACACTCCCGTCCCAACCCCTTCCTAACCCAAATAACGTGCCAACCCAGAAGCGCGTTATGAATCCAAATTTAGGCCACGCTCAATGGATTTATCAGGCCCCTACTGCCCCATCTCCAGACGAGATGGAAGCCTCAACTTCGCGTGCGGGATTTCAGCAGCAGCCACCCCTCCTACCAAACCCAAACCAAAATCAGGCCGGATTAAATTCTGTAACAACACGTAGTGGTAAGACAACTCAGGACCCGCATTATCCAAACCACTCCCAGCCTGATAACCATGACCCTAGGATAGTTAGCCAAGGTACCGCTGCTCCAGACCCACAACCTGGACCTATCATAGAGGAACCAACCAAGATCCCGTTTCCCGAGGCCCTGACCAAGGGAAAGAAGACCACCAAACCCGTGGCCCCTGAGGAGGACCTGGTCAAGCTCTTTGAGCAGGTCCACATAAACATCCCCCTGATGGATGCAATCCGCCACGTACCAGCTTACGCACGATTTCTAAAGAATATATGTACACCCCAGCGTAAGCCGCGAACCAAGGGAGGGAGCCCAATTGTTCTATCAGAGCAAGCCAGCTCTGTAATCCTTAGTAGACTCCCACCCAAGGCAAAAGATCCTGGAACTCCCCTGATCTCCTGTAAGATAGGTGGTACCCAATTTGATAGAGCATTGTTAGACTTAGGTGCATCTATAAATCTGATACCCACATCCTTACTTGACCATCTGGAAGAATCTGAGCTGAAACCAACCGAGGTGACATTACAATTAGCAGATCGATCTATAAAGTCACCAAAAGGGATTCTCGAGGATGTTATCGTGAGAGTGCGGGATTTCTATTTTCCAGTGGACTTTATAGTCTTAGACATGGATGCACCTGAGAACCCTAGGGATACACCAATCATTCTAGGGAGACCTTTCTTGGCTACTGCTAGAGCCAACATCAGCTGTGAGGAGGGCCAAATAGAGCTTAAGTTTGGAGATCAAACACTGAAAATTGATATATTTAAGGCCCAGCAAGGAATTAATTGCGGCGTCATCGAGCAAATTTGTGACATCAAGACTTTGGTTGATGAATCACACCTCCAGAATGACTTGAGTATGCCTCATCAACCACAGAAGGATCTTGACCCGCAAACAGAGGAGTCCAATCCAGATGTGAACAACCCAGTAACTCCCACCCTTGAACCTCACATCTATACTGAACCACCCGCTGCTGCTGAAAACCCCATCCTTGAACTGAAACCCCTTCCTGCTCATTTGAAATACATCTTTTTGGGTTCTAATCAGACCCTTCCTGTGATCATCAATTCCAACCTCAGTCCTGAACAGGAATCCCGTCTGATTGTTGTCCTCCAGCAACATCGCAGAGCCATCGGATGGACTCTCGATGATTTGACTGGAATAAGTCCCTCTTATTGTACTCATCATATCTATTCAGAAGAGGGCACACGACCTTCTCGTGAAATGTAGAGACGCTTAAACCCCAATCTGCAGGAGGTCGTGAAAAAGGAGATCATCAAGTGGTTAGATGCCGGGATCATCTACCCGATCTCCGATAGTCGTTGGGTGAGCCCAATTCAGGTCGTGCCTAAGAAGGCAGGACTCACCACTATAACGACTGAGACCGGAGAAATCATTCCTACCCGATTAGCCAACTCGTGGAGAGTCTGTATAGACTACCGTCGACTCAATTCCTCCACGAAGAAGGATCATTTCCCACTACCCTTCATTGATCAAATTCTCGAAAAACTAGCGGGAAATAGGTTCTTCTGCTTTCTTGACGGGTACTCCGGTTATAACCAGGTGGCAATCCATCCTGAGGACCAAGAAAAGACCACATTCACCTGCCCCTTCGGAACATACGCTTTCCGAAGGATGCCTTTCGGTCTTTGCAATGCACCCGCTACTTTTCAGCGATGCATGCTTGCCATATTCTCAGATATGGTAGGTGATTATCTGGAAGTCTTCATGGATGACTTTTCAGTTTTCGGAGCATCATTCGACGATTGCCTCCAACACTTGGTCCAGATACTCAGGCGGTGCATCGACGTGAATTTGGTTCTTTCTTGGGAGAAGAGCCATTTCATGGTGCCTGAGGGAATTGTCCTGGGACACTCAATTTCGGAGAAAGGTATCCAAGTGGATCAAGCTAAGGTTAATCTGATTTCTCACCTTCCTATGCCTAGCTCGATCAGGGACATCCGATCCTTTTTAGGGCATGTCGGTTTTTATCGACGATTTATCCCTGATTTTTCAAAAATCGCACGCCCCCTGACCACTCTTCTCTCCAAGGATGTTCCCTTCAAAATCTCCAAGGAATGCACTCAAGCATTTGAAATCCTGCGTGACCGAGTCACCCAAGCCCCGATCCTACAGTCCCCTGATTGGTCTCAACCCTTTGAGATCATGTGTGATGCATCCGACTTCGCTGTAGGAGCGGTTTTGGGGCAGAAAAATGACAAGAAACCTGTGGTCATTTACTACGCCAGCAAAACACTCGATGAGGCTCAGCGTAACTATACAGTTACTGAGAAAGAGCTGCTAGCTGTAGTATTTGCCCTAGAG
This sequence comes from Thalassia testudinum, assembly GCA_037157565.1. Classification (NCBI taxonomy): domain Eukaryota; kingdom Viridiplantae; phylum Streptophyta; class Magnoliopsida; order Alismatales; family Hydrocharitaceae; genus Thalassia; species Thalassia testudinum. The sequence goes on from JAZHRO010000013.1 coordinate 24,395,276, forward strand.
AAGTTCAGATCGTACCTTCTGGGTTCCCATGTCATCATATACTCAGATCACACGGCTGTGAGGCATCTCCTTGCAAAGAAGGACGCGAAACCTCGATTGATCCGATGGATCTTGCTGTTGCAAGAATTTGACCTCGAGATTCGCGATAAAGCGGGAAAACAAAATGTGGTAGCTGATCACTTGTCCCGTCTTCCTTCTGAAATGATAGACCCTTCCGGACCCATCACTGAGCATTTTCCCGATGAGCACCTGCTGACTATTGGTACTAGCCTTCCATGGTTTGCTAATATTGTAAATTACTTGGCATCTCATCAGACCCCGTCCAATTGGCCGAAGGCCAAGAAAGACAAATTACGCTCCGATGCCAAGTATTACATTTGGGAAGACCCGTACCTCTTCCGCATAGGTGCCGATCAGATCATCCGAAGATGTGTCCCGGAAGGGGAAGTCAACAATATCCTCTCTTTCTGCCATGACCAGGCATGCGGTGGCCATTTTGCCGGGCATAAAACCGCATCAAAAGTCCTCCAGTGCGGCTTTTACTGGCCCACACTGTTCAAAGACGCATACAGTCATTGCAAGGCATGCAGTCGTTGCCAGACTTTGGGCAACATGAGCCATCGCGACATGATGCCTATGCAACCGATTCTAGTATGCGAAATCTTTGATGTTTGGGGGATTGATTTTATGGGCCCCTTTCCTGTTTCGGATGGTTTCGAATACATTCTGTTGGCTGTGGACTACGTGTCCAAATGGATCGAAGCCATACCTACCCGAACCTGTGATCACAAAATCGTTCTCAAATTTATTCATCAACACATTTTCTCAAGGTTCGGGATTCCTCGTGCAATAATCTCTGATGGGGGGACCCATTTCAAAAACGCTCAGTTTAGGTCACTGATGACCAAATACGGGGTGTCTCACCGAATCTCTACTCCTTACCACCCCCAAACTAATGGTCTAGCTGAGCTGTCGAATCGGGAGATCAAGAAAATCCTGCAGGTCACTGTTCGACCTGACAGGAAGGACTGGTCGTCCCGACTTCCGGAAGCATTGTGGGCCTATAGGACCGCCCACAAGACCCAATTGGGCATGTCTCCCTTTAGATTGGTGTACGGAAAGGCATGCCACCTTCTCGTCAAACTGGAGCATAAAGCCTATTGGGCAGTACGGAACTGTAATCTGGATCTTTCTAAGGCTGGGACCCACAGAAAACTCCAAATCAGCGAGATCGATGAATTGCGCATAGACGCGTACGAGAACTCGCAAATCTACAAGGAGCGGGTTAAAGCCTTCCACGACAAACACATCTCGAGAAAGATCTTTCATCCTGGTCAAAAGGTCCTACTCTTTGATGCCCGACTCAAACTCTTCCCAGGAAAACTGAGATCTAAGTGGGTCGGACCATATTTGGTCCGACAGGTTTTTGGAAATGGAGCAATCGAAATCAGTCCACTCAGCCACGATTCTGAACCTTTCATCGTGAATGGTCAAAGACTCAAGCCGTTCATTGATGTAACTTCTACTGATTTGGCTGAGGCATCTTATATCCTCCTTTCCCCTTGAGCTTATTGCGCCCAGCCGATGGCGTAAAACTCAGCGCTTAACGGGAGGCAGCCCGTCATTCTCTTTGAAAACCTGAAACTTGTTCTGACACCTTTCAGCACTCGAAGTTCACCCTTGTAGACAGCCGACCCCAACTCAGATGTTTGCATCTGGGATTTGAAATCGTCCGCAAAAATTCAACCCGACCCATTCACTCATCCAAATTTCTGTCTTAAGGAATGAACTAAGACCCCCTAGGTTACAATGAGGACATTGCAAATCTTGGGCATGGGGGGGTAGGAAAGTGCAAAAACGTGTAAGGAAAAGGTTTCAAACAAAAAATTCACATATGCCAAAAAAAAAAAAAAAAAAAAAAAAAAAAAAATTCTTCGAAAAAGAATAAGAGGAGAAGAGGAGAAGGAAAATTTTGTGAAGGAGAAAAGAAACAAAATGAAAAAGGAGCACAAAATTATGAGAAAAAAGGTGATAGTCATTAGTAAGGGAACTAAGGAATTAACCTAAGTTCTAGACCTCATTCAAAAAAATAACTGAAAAGTGCACAATAAGATTAGTAAGAATGCAAACCTTAGGCATTCTTGAATAGACTCTTAGTACTCATTAAGATCTGGACACTCCTCAAGAGGTTGAGGAAAATGAAAAGCTGAAGTATTAGGTCTAAGGCTTAGGAAGTATTCGGCCTCGTTAACTAATTTTTGGTTTACAGGACTCAGTAACCTAAGCACCCTAATCTCACACACAGCCTGGTTCAGTAAGCGTAAAAATCAGAATCACGCAGAAGCGTCGCAAAAATCTGAAAAGAACACCTAGAATAGGAGCGGCCGATCAACACAAGTTGATTTGGACGAGTTCCCAGCGCAGAGAGGCGGGAAATCCCCTCGAAGACGCGTAACAAAATATCATCTCCTCGGTGCTTGTCTCTTAGGATATTTACATATCCTACGGGGGGCATGTAAGCACTCTGCTGGTTCAGATTCCATGGATGGCATTATCTCGAAGTGTCAATTGCCAGGGTCTGGATTCGGCCACGGAATACCATGGATGGGATTATCTCGAAATCTCAATAGCCAGGGTTCCGGGGGTTGCCATGGGCGGTGCTATCTCGAAGCATCGATCGCCAGGAACCCTTGAGGATTGATGATGGGAGCAAGGAATCTGATACAGACCGTGTTGAAAAGCCAATCCTAGGCTAGAACTAAAAAGAAAAAGAGAGAGAAAACTCTCCAAACAGAAAAACTTTCTATCTCTCTCTTACAAAACGCACTGCGAACCGAGCCAGGGCTAAAATCATTTTAAGCACGGGTGCTTTAACCACGAAATCCAATAAACCTTAGGTTAGTTCTTGTGGGCCTTAAAAACCTTTGCTAAAAGACTGAGGCTAAGGCTAGACAGATTTGGATCTTGATTGGTACTAGAGTACCTTTTAGGCCTATGATCAGCATTCTAACCTAATCTATGAAGGCACTTATCTAAAACTATTGAAAACTTCATGGTCTAGAACAAGGGTTGAAACCTTAAGTTTTTTGCTAAGGGACTAGCAAAAGCTAGGCATGGGGGTATGATGAGAACCTCATCATGAGCCATAACTAGCTCATTTTGACCCAATACAAAGGATAAAAGCTCCTACATATCTCAAGGAAAGGCGTAACTCAGAGAATTCTGAGTTTGAGAAGAAAACAAGTCATAAGGGGTAAAAGTGCAATTTTACCAGTATAATCTGCATACAGGGTAATTCAGGGCCCAAACATAGGTCAAAACAGCTTAATAAGAATAAAAGTGGGATGAAATGATCTAGCAAGGGCTACAGCAATTCCAAGAGACTAAATCTGTAACCCTAAAACAACCCACTTCAATTCACAAGGTTCGAGGCAAAGTAAAAATAGAATAAACCCTCTAAAATTCATAGAAAAATAATCTCTAGGGTTTAGAACCTTCAATTTGGCCTTTAGAACCCATTTTGACCTACATTGAGAACCATGCCCAATTAATAACTTAATTTGGGTTTTTGCGCAAATTGACCGGTCGAACAAGGTTTAAGATGAAAATAAAATTCACCATCAGATTCCTTAGGTCCTAATTAGTCATGTATAAAAACTTGAGCCTAAGAAGAAACCTCCTTGACCGACTTTACACTTTGGCCCTCATATATTTACTCTTTGGCCCTCAACTTTTGAACCCTCGCATTTTGGCCCCTAACTCTCCTTCGTTCTTTGCAATCAGGTCCCTCCTGCAAAACCCTGCCAGCACCATGCTCCGGCGACCTTGCGCGGAGCATGGCGCCGCGCAGGGTGAGGTAGGGGACCTGGCAAGTAAACCGGGGGTGCCCTGCGTCGTCAGCCGTCGCAGGAGCACCCCCCTGGTCATTGTAGGCCACCATACCGGCCGTGCGAACACACGGACGGTATGGGTTCATGTTCCGACCATTCTCCGGCGAGGGAGACACGTCGTCTCCCTCCGCCTTCCTCCCTGCTTCATCCCTATAAATACCCCCCGCCGCTCCACCGACGAGGGCAGCCTGGATCTGACGGAGAAAACCCCCAGCTTTCTTCTCTTCTTCCTCCGGCAGACGCTCACCAGCTCCGGCGGCTTCCTCCCCCTCCACCTCTTCGCTCTGCCGCAATACCAGCAGCAGAGACTTCCTCCCCTGTTCTTCCCGCGCCACGCCGCACCCAGCTGGCGCCTCTCCAGCCCTCTGCTCGCCGCCGCCCCTCTCCCTGAGCATCGTCTTCTCCGACGACAGTCGATACGACTGTCGCCCTATTCCTCCCCCTTCGTCCCTGTAAGTAAGCTAGAGTTACTCCCCTTCTCCTCCTCTTTCTTTCCCCGCTTTCAATTTAGTCAATTAAGCCCTCTACCGACCCTGTTCACCCTCACCCTCTTTGCCTCCGACCACCCTCCGGCGAGCCGCTCCCATCACCTCAGCGACCCACACGGCTCGCCGACCACCGCAGAACCTCCGCCTCCTCACCCTGATCCTCTTCCGCCCCTCCACTTCCCACCAAACACCCTCTGCAGATCCACCGAACACACCCACTTCTTCGCTCACAGTTTGGCCTAGGACGACCTGTTGGCTCCATCACGCCCCCTGCAGCCCCCCTGACCACCTTCGCCGTGCCACGGCGAAGGTCCCCCGCCTGTCTGATTTGGCCGAGAGGCCGTTCTTCTGTGACCAGGTGACTCGCCCGCCGTCGCCATTACTGCGCAGGCAGAGCTGCTTCACCTGCAGGTGCAGGCACGCCTTCGCCCAGGTTTGACTCCCAGGTTGCGCAGGGACTCTCCGCGAAACGTCCCAGGTTCACAGATGGGGCGAAGGCCGCGCGGAAAGCCACGATCGCCCACTGCTCCATCCGCGACGCGCGCTCAATTGGGGTGGGACATTTAGTCCCACCTCGGAACCTCTCGGAGGCGCGCGGACGCATAAAGGCAAAAAGTGCCCTATGCTGTCTGCCTCCTGACCACGGGGTGAGGTCCCTCTCACCCGACCCGACCCGGCCTCGTCCGTGACCACGCTCCGCGGACCTGGCCCGACCCGATTAGACTGACCTGCACTCCTCGCCCACCACGCACGCCGGTGGGCCTGGACCCGGGCCTGACCCGAACCCGATTACCCGGTAGCGCTCTGGGAGAGCTTCCGAAGAGTGATTTCAGAGAGAAAGAGAAACGCGGGGGAGGGGGGTAGAGTAGGTTTTTGCCCTCTGATGCTGAACTCTTGAGCGTGCAGGCACAGGTGAAGGACTGCGGAAGAAGAAGAAATGAAGAGAAGCAAGAAGCAAGAAAAGAAGAAGAAGATCTGAAGAAAAAGAAAGAAAGAAAACAAGGAAGAACAGAAGACAGAAGAAGAAGAGCACGAGGGGAAGATCTGAACAAAGCGGAAGAAGAAGGAAGGAAGACTTAGTAGCTGAAGGCAGAAGCTCTGCAGCCATAAAAAAGAGAGGTCACCACGATTGCAGAAGAAGAAGAAGAGAGGTCAAGGCAGAAAACCAAAAAAGAAGAAGAAGAAGGAGATCTGAAGAAAGAGAAAGAAAAAAGAACATCACACCAAATTCTTTCCCTCTCTCTTTATTTTGTAAAAGAAACATGTATATCTCTAGAATACGACTTGCTCCCTGAGTTCGACCTCGGGAACTCTTTCATTTTTCCGAGTAAAAAATTTTTATATGAAACGTTGGTAACAACCGGCTTTACTACAATGTTATAACAAATACAAAACCGACGTCTTCACCCCTCCAGTCCAGTACATAAGCACGCAAAAGGTCCCCAAGTGTCTGTATCGTGCGCTTAGACTGTCCGTCCGTCTAGGGGTGGTAAGCTGTACTAAACCTCAACCGCGTCCCCAGGGCCTGCTGAAACTCAGCCCAAAACTGGGACGTAAAATGGGTATCCCGGTCGGATATGATTTCCCATGGAACTCTGTGTAAACGTACCACGTCGTAGATATACCTCTTTGCCAACTGCGCTGGTCCTAAGGTGGCTCGGATCGGCAAAAAATGTGCTGTCTTCGTCAATCTGTCAACGATTACCCAGACTGCATCGTGTCCTCGCTGGGTAACAGGTAAGCCCACCACTAAGTCCATGGTGATGCTCTCCCACTTCCACTCTGGCACTGGAAGTGGCGGTAATGGCCCTGCAGGCCTCTGATGCTCGGCCTTCACGTGCTGGCACACTAAACACTACCCTACAAATTCACTCACATCCCACTTCATCCCCCTCCACCAAAAGTCGCGTCTCAAATCATGTTACATCTTTGTGTTTCCGGGATGAATGGTGAACCTGGAACTGTGTGCCTCAGTCAGGAGCTCTCTCAATAGCTCCTCGTCCCTGGGAATGCACAAGCGTCCCCTCATGCGTACTACCTGGTCTGTAAAAGAGAAGTCTCCAGGGTCTCCTGACAGCACTCTATCATGCAATGATTGTAAGTATGGGTCAACCATCTTCCCTGTGACGATGCGGTCTATCAGCTCTAGCCTCGTCTGTCGTGTCACAGTCACTGCCCCACAGTGCCCCAGTAACTCTATGGGTCGCCAACTACCCATCTCCTCCAAGAGGCTCCAACTCTGCGCCTGTAAACTGGCCAAGTGGGCGGGCGCCTTCCGGCTCAAGGTGTCAGCCACCACGTTGGCCTTTCTCGGGTGATAGGAAATGCTACAGTCATAGTCCTTCAGGAGCTCCAACCAACGTCTCTGTCTCATGTTGTGCTCTTAATCAAACAGGTATCTGAGGCTCTTATGATCTGTGAAAATCTCAAAGGTCTCACCGTACAAGTAGTGCCGCAAAGTCTTCAGCGCGAAGACGACCGCCGCCAGCTCCAAGTCGTGGGTAGGGTAGCTATGCTCATGGGGAGTTAGTTGTCGCGAAGCGTAAGCAACAACGTGACCCCTCTGCATGAGCACACCCCCTAACCCTACAAAGAGGCGTTCGTGTATACAACGAACCCGCCACTACTGTCTGGGATGGTGAGCACGGGAGCTGAAGTCAGCCTCTCCTTCAGCTCCTTAAAACACACCTCACAGACATTTGTCTAAGTAAAGGAAGCGTCCTTCCGGGTCAGCTGTGTCATAGGACGTGCAATTTACGAGAAGCCCCTGATAAACCGCCTGTAGTAACCTGCCAGTCCTAAGAAACTATGGATCTCAGTAACAGTACGCGGTCTCTCCCACCTGAGCATTGCCTCAACCTTGGCTGGGTCCACAGCCAAGCCATCCCCGGAGTTCACATGACCCAAGAAGGTCACCTCCCTCAACCAGAACTCTCACTTGCTGTATTTGGCATATAGCCTACTCGTCTCAGTGTGTACAAAACCATCCGCAAGTGCTGTCCGTGCTGCGTCTAATCTCGAGAATAGATGAGCACATCATCAATGAATACCAGCACGAGCTGGTCCAAGTACGATCTAAACACCCGGTTCATCAAATCCATGAATGCAGCAGGGGCATTGGTCAGCCCAAACCGCATGACCAGAAACTCATAGTGTCCGTATCGGGTGCGGAAAGCTGTCTTGGAGATGCCTGCCTCCTCGATCCTCAACTAGTGGTATCCAAACCTCAAGTCGATCTTGGAGAATACCGTGGCACCTCGCAGTTGGTCAAACAAGTCATCAATCCTCGACAGCAGATACCTGTTCTTGATGGTGACCCTATTCAGCTGTCTGTAGTCCACACAAAGGCGTAGGGTACCATCCTTCTTCTTTACGAACAATACCGGGGCTCCCCATGGAGACGCACTGGGCCTCACAAAGCCTTTCTCCAAAAGATCCTGCAACTGAGACTTGAGCACTCGCAGCTAAAGTGGTGCCATCCTATACGGTGCTGTGGAGATAGGGCTGGTCCTTGGTACCAGTGAGATCTCAAACTCGATCTCATGCCCGGGCGGTAGTCCTGGCAACTCATCTGGGAATACGTTGGGGTACTCTCTGACCACTGGGATACTCTGAAAGTCTGCCACAGGGCTGGGCTCCGCCACCACACAAGCTAGGAAGCCCTCACACCCCTGGCTCAAAAGTCTCGCCGCCCGAAGTGCATAAATGCACCTGAAGCCTCCGTCCACTGGCTGCCCATGGAACTCGAAAGAAGGAAACTCCGGTATGGAGAAGACGATCTTCCTCTCAAAGCAGTCCACCAAGGCGTGTTAAGCGGACAGCCAATCCATCCCCAGAATTACGCCAAAGTCCTCCATCTGTATCATAATCAGGTTAGCGGGAAGGCTGTGTCCCCCAACACTGACCCCACAGCCTGTGTACACCTCCTCAGCTACAAACAGCTGAACACTTGGACCTCTAATCGCGAACGGATCCTCTAATAACATACAGTCTTGCCCCAAGATAACCGCAAAACTGGCCGCGACGAATGAGTGCGTAGCGTCGGAATCGAAAAGCGTGTAAACAAGTCTGCCGGAAACTGAAACCATACCTGCCACCACCGATCCCGAAGCTCTGGCATCCTTGTGTGTCAAGGAGTTGATACACCCCTCAACCTTAAGTGCAGACAAAGCAGCCACACTCTGCGTCGGACGGATAGCCGCTGGCCAATACCCTCCCCACGACTGCTGTCCTCCTCCTCGCGCCTGGAACCCGCGGCCTCCTGCTCGCCCTCCAGTGCTTGGCGCAGGAAGCATCTGCTGACCTCCAGCCCTAGACGGGCAGTCCCTCCTGATGTGGCCCGGCTGGCCACACTGGTAGCAAAGGGGGACTCAACTCCCACCCTCAGTAGGTCCCTGCTGACGACTGGGCGGGGGTCCGATGCTAGCAGCTAGCCCCTGTCGGGGGCCCCCAAAGGCCACTGATGGCCCCGCAAAAAGTGACGGAACTCCTGTGGGCACCACATGTCTCCTCTCTCGTCGGCCTTGTGAGAAGTATGGCTGGTAGGGCCACTTCCAACCGCTGTCAGTGTCACATGTGGACGGGTTGGTCTCTTCGTACGTCATAGCTGGCTCCACCAACCTCGAGAATGTAGGCAGCTTCAGGGGTTTGACATACCCTCAAATAGCAGGCCAGAGCCCCTCGGTGAACCTCCAAAGGCGCTCCTCCTCAGTAGCCACAGCTGTCGCTGCGAAGCGAGACTGCTCCAGGAAACGCGTACGGTACGCACTCGCAGTCATCACCCCCTTGCAGAGAGTGTGGAACTCACGCCTCCTCTGGTCCTGCCACGTCTGGGGAAAGTACTACTCTCAGAAGAGGGTGACGAACCGGTCCCAAGTCGGCTCGTCCCTCTCCTGACCCCTGACCGCCCTCCACCACCTGTGTGCTGCGCTCTCCAACTGGTATGTGGCAAAGGCCACGTAGCACTCCACAGGGGGGTGAAGGGTGTCAAAAACCTTCTCAATCTGCTCGAGCCAGTCCTCCACCTCGGTCGGGTCCTCATCCCCCTTGAAGGAGGGGGGCTTCAACTTCCGGAACTGTCCGAAAAACTCAAAGTGGCACTGAAGTGGAGATGCTGGTGTGCCTCCAGGTAAAGAAGCCTCGTGCTCGGAAGTGCCGGAGGAAGGTAGGGGCGGTGGAGGCCCATCCCCTCCCCCGCGTCCAGCGCCATGTCCATTGCGTGGTCCCACAGAGGACTCCCCCTCCGCAACCCCAGGGAGAGGCACTCGTGGCAACGGGTGGAGCTCCTCTCGTATGATGTCCCGTATCATCTGGGCGAGGTCCTGGGCCTGAATGCTCGGAAGCTGTGGATGGTCCACTGAGGCATCGAGCTCAATGCGCCCGCCCCTCCGACCGCATCCTCGGCCGCATCCGCGGCCCGCCTCGCTACCTCCTTGTCGAGGCATCTCCTGCAAGGAGACGCAAACACGGATAAGAAAGGATGTCAATACGAATCGATATTTAACGAAGAAGTCTAAAAACAGACGTCGAAAGGTACATTGTGGTGTCTACTCTAGTTACAGGCACGTGAATTGGTTATTTTCCAGGTAGTTGGTTCACTTCTCGGGACGACCTTGCTCTGATACCATCTTGTTACGACCCGGTTCCCGAATCCCTACAGGACACGAGAATCGAGCAGACTTGACTGATCCCAAGACCCAGACGTCCAACAAGAAAGTAACCAAAAAGCAGCAAAATAGACCACATTCACTATGCAAGTAACTAACAGTAACAAAAGTACAGCAGTAAAGAAAAGAACTACTACAGTACATATCACCACAACAGTAGAGAATTAAAATAGGTACAGAAATATGATGCTTACAATAAAAGAGTACAGTTGTAACAGAATATACTTACTACAACAGAAACACGGTACAGCAAGTACAACAAAAGTAGAACTACTGGGCTCTACTAGGCCCAGCACCCTCCGCAGCCGCAGGCTCTGGCTGTTCAACACCTGGTACTGAAAAGGTGACAAAGGTGACACGTCAGCGAAACGCTGAGTAGAGTGGCAACCAGCTAGCTAAGAAAAACAGTAAAGGGAACAAGTAGCTGTTATTTTTAATTTCTTTCTTTATTTCTCTAATAACTCATTCTTGAATTATTTCCCAGATCTTTCTCATGATCTCGAATGTTCCTCGTGAGAATGATCTTGATTACAGTCTTTTCCGAAAAGTAGAAGTAGCACATGGTGCTCTCCTAGCCAGAAGAGTCCCCCATGGTGGTCATACCCTCAGTCAACCACCCCAAGGTCACTGACAAACAAAACGGTGACTACGACACGAGCGATAAACGCACAGGTAGCTACCCCGCACTGGCACGCAGTCAGTCGTTTCCATTAACGGGTGCGCCCAAAGTACAGCACGGAACCAGTATAGGGCAGAGCCCTCTCAGTAACAGGGGTCTAACCCCTCCACAGTAACCAAACAGGGGTCTTGCCCCTCCACAGTCCATGCACCCTCGCCTGATTACCCTGGTTTGCCTAGTGGGCCTAACAAGTCGACGTAGGACGACTAGCAGAACCCCGGGGCCCGTGGGGTGGCTAGCGCTCTCCCTACACCAGTAGCTCTCCCCGGTACTATGTACGAGAGGGCCAAAGTCGGTACAAACTAGCCAGACCTAACCCCGGGTCCCTGGGGCGGCTAGCTCTGCTCTGCACTAAACAGGAGGACAATCGCTCTCCTTGGAACTCCGTACTCAAGGGCCAGCTCACTTCCCCAATTCCATTCCATTTACCTTCAGGAGCTCTACTCCTAATTCCCCGTAGGGTTCATGCTCATATTTCTCTAGCCAAGCCATTTTAGATTTCATCATTCCAATTTTATTCTCATATAGCCCATGTTCCCAACAGTTAATATCCATTCATATACAAGCAGTTGTTATCCAATTAGAGGCAATTATCATTGTTCTATCTAGTTTTCCAACACTGCAATTCATGTATTCACGACATTCGTTTCAGTGTTTCTGTTCCTAGGATTCATGCCACACCCTAGGATATATCATTCAATCTAGTTTTTCAGTCCTAGGATTCATGCCATACCCTAGAATCTACTATTTATCTCAAGATGCATTAATGTTGGTAAATAACCAAGGGGAGCCACTCTACCCGCAAAATCGGGAGTGATGAGGGCGTGATTGGCAGGTCCACATGCCTCCGGAATCCCTAGATCTGTAACAGAATGAGGTCCTAACACAAGGATCAAGCACAAGGAACCACTCAGAACAAGATACAAGTACTTTAAATAAGTAGAGGAACTAATTCTACGAAGAACGAAATTTTAAACGCGGAAATCAAACTTCGAACGGACCCCAAACGGGTTAAAACAACAACTCTGACCCCAATCAGACGTCTGGAACACCTTCCAGACGTCTTAAAAGATGGTCTAGGTCAGACCTTACTCTAAGCTGTTCTTCAGACGTCCAGGATTCCGCTGAACCGTCTGGACCTAGTTCCAGACGTCCGACTATCACTCCGAACGTCTGGAGACTCTCTTCGCCATCTGGAGCTGTGCCCAGACATTTGATCTGTGTGGGAGGGCGTGTCCTTGCGCCTTCCTGAAACGAAACCTGCATGCGTACGCAAACATTCTCAACACAACCACGTCTAAAAGATTTCGGCGGAACGGCCTGCATGGCCGCATCAGCAAAAAGAAGAAAGTTGAGAATATCGTACCTTTCAGACATCTGGATCTCCCTCCAGACGTCTCCCGCATCGTCTGGACGTTGGTCCAGATGTCTGATTCTGGGAAAATTTTCCAGAATCAGAACCTTCTCGCCTTCTTCCCGCTATGCGCGGCCGTGCCACGCTCGTCCGCCTGCTGCCTGAGTTGCAACAGCACTGGGGTAGCTTCCCCCAGCACCACGCTCCTGCAGCGTGCCCGTCGGCCGACCCTGGGCTACTCCAGCAAGCTCACTCTCTCTTCCTTATGCGCTCTACATCTTCTCCCTCTCGTTTGACCTCCTCGCCGCGCGCAACCGGCAGCAGCTGCTGCCCTCGCTCTCTCACTCTTACGCTAACACTAGAGAAGGAGGAGACGGTAGAGTGGTGGTGGGGGAGAGGGAAGGGGGGAGAGGATATTTGAAGGCGTCGGGGGAGTGAGAGAAAGAAAACGAAGGCGCCCGCAAGTCGGCAGGCGTAGTTTACGCGTGCACGCACGCAGACTCGCAATCGTACGCCGCAAAAATTTATTTCCAGACATCAGCGAAGGCGTCCAGACATCTGACCAGACGTTTGGACCAACTCCCTGACGTCTTAAAAACATTTGATGTCATGGGTCTTAACACACAGGCTATGTGGTCAGTGTTAGGGGACACAACCTCCCCGCTGATCTGATTGTGATACCGATGGAGGACTTTGGCGTGATTCTAGGGATGGACTGGCTGTCCGCTTACCACGCTTTGGTGGGCTTTTTTGAGTGGAAGATCGTCTTCTCCATACCGGAGATGTCTTCTTTTAAGTTTCACGGACAGCCGGTGGATGAAGGCTTCTGGTGCATTTCTGCACTTCAGGCGGCGATACTTTTGGGCCAGGGGTGTGAGGGCTTCCTAGATTGTGTAGTGGCAGAGCCCAGCACGGTGGTAGACTTTTAGTGTAATTCGGTAGTCAAAGAGTACCCCGACGTGTTTCCAGAGGAGCTGCCAGGACTACCACCTGAACATGAGATCGAGTTTGAGATCTCACTGGTACTGGGGATCAACCCCATTTCTATAGCACCTTACAGGATGGCACCACTTGAGCAGCGAGAGCTCAAGTCCCAGTTGTAGGACCTTCTGGAGAAGGGCTTTCTAAGGCCCAATGCATCTCCGTGGGGAGCCCCGGTATTATTTGTGAAGAACAATGGTACCCTACGCCTTGTGTGGACTACAGACAGTTGAATAGGGTCACCATCAAGAATAAGTATCCGCTGCCGAGGACTGATGACTTGTTTGACCAGTTGCGAGGTGCCACGGTCTTCTCCAAGATAGACTTGAGGTCTGGTTACCACCAGTTGAGGATCAAGGAGGCCGACATCTCGAAGACAACTTTCCGCACCCGGTACGGACACTACGAGTTTTTGGTCATGCCGTTTGGGCTGACCAACGCTCCCGCTGCTTTCATGGATTTGATGAACCGGGTGTTCAGATCGTATCTAAATCAGTTTGTGGTGGTATTTATTAATGATGTGCTCATCTACTTGTGGGATCAGGCGCAGCATGGACAGCACTTGCTAATAGTTTTAGACACATTAAGACGACGTAGGCTGTATGCCAGGTACAACAAGTGCGAGTTCTGGTTGAGGGAGGTGACCTTCTTAGGTCATGTGATTTCAGGGAATGGCTTGGCTGTGGACCCAGCCAAGGTTGAGGCAGTGCTCAGGTGGGAGAGACCACGTACAGTGATAGAGATCCGTAGTTTCTTGGGACTGGCAGGCTACTACCGGTGGTTTACCAGGGGTTTCTCGCAGATTGCACGTCCTATGACACAGTTGACCTGAAAGGACGTGCCCTTTTCTTGGACAGACCCTTGTGAGGCATGTTTTCAGGAGTTGAAGGAGAGGTTGACTTTGGCTCCTGTGCTTACCATTCCAAATAGCAGTGGCGGGTTCGCTGTGTACAGAGACGTCTCTTTGCAGGAGTTAGGGGGTGTGCTCATGCAGCGGGGTCACGTTGTCCCATACACGTCGTAGAAATTGAAGCCCCATGAGTAAGCTACCCTACCCACGACCTAAAGCTGGCAGCTGTCGTTTTCGCACTGAAGACTTGGAGGCACTACCTGTACGGTGAGATTTTTGAGATATTCACAAATCATAAGAGCCTCAGGTATTTATTTGATCAGAAGAAGCTCAACATGAGACAGAGACATTGGTTAGAGCTCCTGAAGGACTATGACTACAGCATCTCCTACCATCCCGGGAAGGCCAAGGTGGTGGCTGACGCCTTGAGCCGGAAGGCGTCATCCACTTGGCCAGTTTACAGGCACAGAGTTGGAGACTCATGGAGGAGATGGGTAGTTGGGGACCCCTAGAGTTACTAGGGCATTGTGGGGTAGTGACTGTGACACGACAGACGAGGCCAGAGCTGATAGACCGCATCATCACAGGATAGATGGCAAACTCGTACCTGCAGTCGTTGCGTGACAGAGTACTGTCAGGGGACCCTGGTGACTTCTCCTTTACTGATGAGGTGCTGCGCATGAGGGGACGTTTGTGCGTTCCCAGGGACGAGGAGCTGTTAAGAGAACTCCTGACTGAGGCACACGGTTCCAGGTTCACCATACATCCCGGGAACACAAAGATGTATCATTGTCTAAGACGTGACTTTAGGTGGAGGGGAATGAAGCGAGATGTAAGTGAGTTCGTACAGCAACGTTTGGTGTGCCAGCAAGTGAAGGCCGAGCATCAGAGTCTTGCAGGGCCGTTATAGCCACTTCCAGTGCCAGAGTAGAAGTGGGAGAGCATCACCGTGGACTTGGTGGTGGGCTTGCCCGTTACCCAACGAGGACACGACGCAGTCTGGGTGATTGTAGACAGATTGACAAAGATGGCACGTTTCTTGTTTATCCGAGTCACCTTGGGACCAGCATAATTGGCAAAGAGGTACATCTGTGACATAGTACGTCTGCACGGAGTTCCGTGGGAGATTGTGTCCGACCGGGATACCCATTTTACGTCCCAATTTTGGGTTGAGTTTCAGCAGGCCTTGGGGACACGATTGAGGTTCAGTATAGCATACCACCCTCAGACGGACAGACAGTTAGAACGCACGATACAGACACTTGAGGACCTTTTGCGTGCCTGTGTACTGGACTGGAGGGGCCCTTGGGAGGAGCACTTGCCCCTGACAGAGTTTGCATATAATAACAGCTACCACTCGAGCATCGGCATGGCACCCGACGAGGCTCTATACAGACGGAGGTGTACTGCACCCTTGAGTTGGGTTGAGGTGGGGACCAAGTGGGAGGTTGGCCCCAGGCTGATCCGGCAGAGTCAGGAGGTGATTGAATAAATTCACAGATGGCTTCGCACTGTCAGGAGCAGACAAAAGAGCTATGCCAATCAGAAGCGCAGAGAGGTGCAGTTTGAGGTTGAGGATCACGTCTTCCTTCGCGTTTCGTCCCTGAAGGGCCTACAGCATTTTGGGGTGAAAGGGAAGCTCGCGTCGAGGTTTGTGGGGCCCTTTGAGGTCCTGGAGAGGGTTGGACCCGTTGCTTATAGGCTTGCCCTTCCTCCCCAGCTTTCTGGTGTGCACGACGTGTTCCACGTGTCCAACCTCAGGAAGTATGTCGCTGATCCCAGTCACGTTCTGAGCCACTAGAGTGTCGAGGTGGGTGACGACCTGACCTACCCCGAGCGACAAGTGCAGATACTAGATAGAGCCGTCCGGAGTTTGAGACGGAAGTAGATACCCCTGGTGAAGGTCTTGTGGAGGAGCCAGAGGTACGAGGAGGCTACCTGGGAGCCTGAGGCGATGATGCGAGAGCGGTACCCGAAGCTTTTTGAGGGTACGTCTTTTCGGATCGGCTTCAGTCCTCTTTGAGTTTGTTATGCGTATGTTGTTCTTTTTCTGCACCCTAGCTAGCTCAAGTCTCGGGGACGAAACAACCTTTGAGTTTGTTATGATGTTAGGACCCGTACTGTCTGAGCCTTTTAAGACATCTGGACACCTTCCTAGACATCTGGAAATCGAAAATTTTGAGTACGAGCTCGCGTCTGTGGGCTTGTTGCACGCAGACAGTACACTTCCCTCGTTTCTCCTTCTTCTCTCTCTCCTTCCGCCCAACGAAAACCATAACCCCACACCCTTATATAAGCCCCCCTCCTCTCCCTCACACCACCCCCACTTCCAGCCACCTTCCTCCTTCCTCCAGTGAGAGCAGCGAGCGAGATCGGCGGAGAGAAGGAGCAGCGTGAGAGGAGAGGAGAAGCAGCGTGAGGAAGAGAGGAGAGAAAGTTTGCGAGATCACGTGGGAGCTCGCAGGTGAGCTCACGATCGGTCGGCATGTGCGCAAGGTGGAGGGGTGTGTCGGGGAGGTCCTCCCCGACACTGCTGCAGTCGAAGCAGCAGACGAGAAGGGCGCGGCACGGCCACGCATGGCACGAGAGTGCGAAGCAAGATTTGGTTCTGGGATTTTCCCAAAATCAGACGTCTGGAGCGACGTCCAGACAACATAGTCGATGTCTGGAGGAGGTTCCAGACGATTGAGAAGTAGGCTTCACGAACGTACGTCTTCTTTGCGGATACGGCCATGCAGGCCGCTCCACCGAGACACTATTTCTTGCCTTTTTTATGGAGATTCGGTTGATTCGCACAAGTGTTGCTTCGGGATGGCGTGGGACATGCCCTCCCACGAAGTTCGGACATCTGGGCAAGGCACCAGACGACGAGAGGCGCTTCCAGACGTCCGGAGAGGTGGTCGGAAGTCTGGAACTGGGTCCAGACGGTCCAGCGGAGTTCCTAGACTTCTGAGTGGCGCTGGACTTGAGGTATGGATCTGGACACTTTTAAGACGTCTGGAAGTTGTTCCAGACGTCTGATTTGAGTCAGGAACACTGTTTTTACCCGTTTAGGGCCTATTTGAGGTCCGATTTCCGCAATTAAGATACCGATGTTTCCCATATGTTTTCCCCTACTTGTTGGAATACCTTCTATACTGTTCTGAGTATTCTCTTGTGAATGATCCTTGTGATAGGACTGGTTTCCATTTCGGGTTCAGGGCTTGCTGAGGCACGTGAACCTGCCGTTCAAGCCCCCATTACTCCTGGGTTTACTGGTAGAGTGGCTTCCCTTAATTTAATTGAAAATAAAATGCATGTGTGGAATGAATGATTAGAACCTAGGATATGGCATGAATCCTAGGACGAGAGACACTTGAAATGCCTGTAATGGATGATTGAATTACAGTCTTGAATGAGTAGATATAATGATAACAATTGCATGTAAATAAATAACAGCTGCCTGTGAAATGTAAAGTACTCGTGCTAGCAAACTATTGCATGTGAATTCCTGTTGTTTACGTTAAAGGACATACAATGAGCTGCATGTATGTAGAGTGAAAATGGAAAGATGAATGTTGAAAACACAAGCTATCTGTGAATAAACTGAATATGGAATAGAGTTACAAATTGCATGTGTATAACTTGAGAATGGAAATATAAATGATAAAACCTGGTATGGAATGGCCTAAGGAATATGAGCATGAACCCTACAGGGAATTAGGAGATGAGATCTTGGAAATAAATGGAATGGATCTGAGAATGTGCAGAGAAGTATGTTGGCCCTTGAGTACTTGGTACCAAGGGGAGCACATGTTAAATCCTAGTGTAGAGGGGAGCTTGCCACCTTCGGGTCGAGACCCGGGGTGGGTTTGCCCACTTTGCACCGACTCGGTGGCCCCCGTGTACACTGTACCAGGGAGAGCTACTAGTGTAGGGAGAGAGCTAGGCACCCCACAAGGCCTGAGGTTCAGCTAGCCGCCCTACACCGACTTGTTAGGCCCATTGGGCAAACCAGGGTAGCAGGCGAGGGTGCGCGGACTGTGTAGGGGCGACACTCCTATTTGGTTCTTAGGGGCTAGACCCCTGTTACTGAGAGGGCTATGCCCTATACTGGTTCTGTGCTGTACTTTGGGAGCACCCGCTAACGGAAATGAATGACCACGTGCCAGTGCGGGGTAGCTTCCCGTGCACCTATCGCCCGTGTCGTAGTCACCGTTACGACTGTCCGTGACCTTGGGGTGGTTGACTGGGTGTAGGATCACCACGGGGGACTCTCCCGGCCAGGAGACCACCACGTGCGCCTTCTACTCTTCGGAAAAGACTGCAATCAAGATCGTTCCCATGAGGAACATTCAAGATCAAGAAAGAGGCCTGATAAATAAACTAAATGGTGAAAAGGAATAAGTAGTTAAAGAAAGTAATCGAAAAATAACAGCTACCTGTCCACCTTTACTGTTTAGCTAGTTGGTTGCCACTCTATCAGTGTTCGCTGATTTCATGTACTCATAACCCTTTTCAGGTCCAGGTGTTGATAAGTGATGAGAACCTCATCTTGAACCCTAACTAGCACGTTTTGACCTAAATAAGTATACAAAAGCTCCTACCAAACCTAAGGGAAAGCCTAAATCAGAGAATTATAAATTTGAGTACAAAGTAATTCACAAGGGGTAAAACTGTAATTTTACCAATGCAGTACGTAAATGGGATTTCTAAAGATCTAAACACAGGTCAAATGGGCTTAATAAGAAAGAAAGTGAGATGATTTGGTCTGAAAGGGGTTATAGCGACATTTAGGAATTAAATGACATTCTACAACCTTAAAACAAACCCAAGTTTCAAGCAAGGTAAACCCTCTAAAATTCATGAAAAAATATTCCATAGGGTTTAGAACCTTCAATTTGGCCATTGAAACCTATCTTGACCTAGATTGAGAACCATACGTAATTTTTGACCTAATCTAAGTTTTTGTGCAAATTGACCAGTCAAACGTGGTCAAACCTAAAAGTCAACTTCACCATTGGATTCCTTAGGTCCAGATTAAGGTTAAATCAAAATTTGGACCTAAGAAAAGTTTGCCTTAACCCACTTTACAAATTGGTCCTCAGTAATTACTTTATGACCCTTAACTTTTTAAACTTTTGCATTTACCCCCTCAGCTTTCATGACCCTATTGTCCAATTAAACAGGTTAGAAACACTCCTCTCTATCCCCTCTGCAATTCCCCTCAATCTATTTCACGAATCATCCCTCGACTGCCACTGTCCATCAACACTTTCTCCACCTCCGGCCAGACCTCCGGTGAGGTGCTCCCGTCATTCCACTCACCCATCCACCTCTCCAAACATCCCAGAAGCTCCGCCACCTCCCACTGATCATCCTCCGCACCTTCACCAACCGCCTACACCACCACAAACGCCCCCCAACCAAACCCATAAACCCGGCCACAGAGCAACCTGGGCACGCACGCCTAGGCCGCCCCGCGACCTGCCACCTACCGCCCCACCTTCGCCGTGACACAGTGAAGGTCCTCCTGTGGTCTGATAAGCCACAAGGCACCTTTTGTATCATGTAGGGTCGAGCTCCTAGCCTCCATTAGCGATGACACGAGCTCGACTGTTCTCCAGCTCCAGGCCATAATCGTTCGCTCCCAGGTTTCCAGACTGTGCGGGTTGCGAGTGTGCGTAAGTCTAGCCTAACAGAGGGTGCCGCGGGACCTGCAGCTGCACCAACCGTGAAGTCGCTCTCCTGCAGTTGCCAGCAGCAGTGGGTGGGACTTTTAGTCCCACCTCGGTATGTCGTGAGCTGTCTGAGTTGTTTAAGTGGATTTTGTGCTTTTAGTTGTCTGCCTTCGAAACACAGGGGTCAGGTCCCTCTCCTACGCATGCGCTGCGCGTCACGCTCTCGCGCCTGCCCTCGCCCGTGCTCACGCCCCGCAGGCCTGGGTCTAAACCTGATTACCCGACCAAGCACTCCTCGCGCACCACCCACGCCGGTGCACCTGGTTCCAGGTGCGTTACCCGACCCACTTACCCGATTAAGGCTCTGGGAGCGAACCCTAGAGTGAATATTGAAAGATAGAGAGAGACGTAGGGCAGGTAGGGGTTAGGTTTTGCCTAATCTTGTACTGTGCAGGGAAGCAGGAGAAGAGGAAAGGAGGAGGAGCGGTTGAGGACTTAGCCGCACAGAGCAGCAGGGAGAAGAAGAAGAGACGTGACTGAAGAGAAGAGAAGGAGAAGCAGCCAAGAGCTGCAACAAAAGGAGCTGAAGAAGAAGGTCAAAGGAAAAGAGAAGAAGAGAGGAGGGAAGCCTACCGCACAGAGGAAAGGAAGAAGAAGAAGGTCGAGCAGAGAAGAGAAGAAGAAGAAGCCAAAAGTAGAAGAACCTGAAAAGGCACTGTAGCAAGAGGCAGATAAGGCATCTGATTCAAAGAATCAGACGTCCGAGAAAGAAAAGGAAGAGAAAGAAGAGAAGGAAGAGAGAAGAGGAGAAGGAAGAAAGAAAAAAAAAAGAAGAGATTTTTGTTCCCTCTCTCTTTAATTTTTGTAAAGTAGTATATGGTAGTGAATTATGAATTTTGTATACTTCTAAAATTAAGTTTGCTTCCCAATTTCGACCTCGGAACATTCTAAATTTCGAGTAATAAGTTAACTTAAATTGATAATCATTTTTCATGGTAATACTGCAACGAATATATTTAAAAAAAAAAAACACTGACGAAAGATGACTATCAGTTTTTGGGACAGTTGCCGGGGACGAAGGAACCAGTGGAGGGAGAACGGCGACGACGACAGGGCTGGAGGCACGCGTGTGGGTGTTGCACGACGCGGAGGAAGGAGGTGAAGACAGCTCCGCCCCTGGTATTGTGGCAGAGCGAAGGGAAGAAGTAGGAAAAGTCGTCGGAGCCTGCTGGTCACCTGGCCAGAGGGGAAGGGAAGAAATTTGGGGAAGAACTCTGGCCAAATCAAGCTCTCCCGAAGCGGCAGCCCCTGCCGCTCCATAAATAGGTGCTGGCAGGGAAGGAAATACGAGGAGGAGGCATGGGCTGGGCGTTGGAGACGTGGCCAGAAAAGAGACCCATACCTCTCGCGCATTCGCACGAGAGGTATGGGCGCTGGCAGGGCATGGGAGGTGGTCTATGTAGAAGAGGACAACGAAGGGGACCCTCCTCTCGTTTCTGGGGTCGTCTCCCATACCCTGTGCGGTGCCATCCTTCGCGCGAAGTCGCCGGAGGTATGGCCTGCTGCTGCGAGCGGCAGAGGGACCGGTCTGAAGAAAATGAAGGGAAAGTTGAGGGTGTCATTTAATTCCTAGATGTCGCTATAACCCTTTTTAGACCAAATCATCCCACTTTCTTTCTTATTAAGCCCATTTGACCTATGTTTAGACGCTTAGAAATCCCGTTTACATGCTGCATTGGTAAAATTACAGTTTTACTCCTTGTGAATTGCTTTGTACTCAAATTTATAATTCTCAAATTTAGGCTTTCCCTTAGGTTTTGTAGGAGCTTTTGTATACTTATTTAGGTCAAAATGTGCTAATTAAAAGAGATTTTTGTTCCCTCTCTCTTTAATTTTTGTAAAGTAGTATATTGTAGTGAATTGTGAATTTTGTATGCTTCTGGAATTAAGTTTGCTCCCCGAGTTTGACCTCGAAACATTCTAAATTTTGAGTAATAAATTAACTTAAATTGATAATCACTTTTCATGGTAATACTGCAACGAATATATTTAAAAAAAAAAAAACCACCGATGAAAGACGACTATCAATTTTTGGCACCGTTATCGGAGAGCAACAGGCATTTTAGAAGCTATTAAATCACAATTTCTAATTGGCTACTGACTTAATCTCTCTTTTTGTTGTGTAGGCACAAGAAGGCAAAGAAGGAACAAGCAGCCACACAACAACCACACCAAGGGATAGGTAATCTTCTATCCTCTCTTTTAAGTCCCTTAAATTCTAAAGAGGAAGAAGAAAAAGAAAAGCAATCTAGGGATTACCTGTCTTTTATACATAGTAAATCACAAGAGTTTCCTGCTTTTTAATTTCAACATATTCTATCAGCATATCTACTAAGGATAATTAGGGCTAAAACCTTCTTACTTGAGCCCTAGTTACCTAATCCTGAGGTAACTAACTAGACTAATTAGAGCTAACCTAGGACTCTAAACTAGGGTTTTAGAGACACACCTTCTAATCAAGAATTGAAAATTCTCAAAAGAAGTGTGCCTAAGTCATTGCTTGAAAAGATCTATTAAGAGAAACCCTAAGCAATCTGGCTCTTAAGTTACTTGAACCTTAAAAGACAGGACCTACTAAGCTCTCACAGGAACTAATAGGTGAAGTTGATCCCTTGAATCAACCAACCTTTAAATTAGGTCACTTTTTGTACACAAAAGGATAAAGTTCAAGTGAAACCCTAAGCACCTTGATCCTAATTAAAAGCGGTAGACTTAAGATGTCAGGGTCCCCATTCTGGTCTACCTGGAATCTCAATGACAAGAGAGGTCGGGTGGGGGAAACCCTGTAACCCATGAGGGTGCTCTACCATGTAGGGGTCTTCGCGGGACTCACCCTCTCTGGCTGCCCAGGTAATTCTCAGGTGGATGACCTTCTGATTAAGGGGTATCATCCGCCCTGAACCTCTATAGTCACCCAACAGTTTGGGTGTCTTGATTGGGTCCAGCACCTGCTAACCTCATCCAATCCATCAATGCATGTTCGATAGGAGGTCCTTGAAACCTCCTCTAGAAATTCACTCTCCCCGAGGCCAAGCCTCGGTACCCTTGTTTGTGCAACAACCTCTTCACATACACCTCTCTTCTGATTCTGAACCCAATTCCACTTCTTCTTCCACAATGGCTCAGCCTGTTGAAGAAGAGAATAATCTTGAGCACCAGCTCCAGTAACTCAATGATCTCTTCCAAAACTTCATGAACCCACTGCAGCGCCCCATGATGCGGGATCACTATAATCCCGCTGCAGTGGCAATTGAGCCTCGAGTCAGAATACCGATTGGAAGACCTGATTCCGAATTGAAGCCCAACATGATCCACGCCATACCTAAATTCTTTGGACTTAACTCTGAAGACCCCTTACAGCACATCAAATAGCTTAAGCATCTGGCCCAAACTTTCGGGTCAGATGCACAAAATCGGGATATCTTACTCATGAGGATGTTCTCTTTCTGCCTTATGGACAAGACAACCCATTGGTATCAGACACAGACCTGCCCTATCAACACTTGGGAAGAACTTCAGTGCGAGTTTTTGAAGAAGTTCTTCCCCGTAGGTCGGACAAACGCCTTACACCATTAGATTACTCACTTCATGCAACAGACGGGAGAATCTCTTCATGAGGCATGGAATCGTTTTCAGGATCTCATGAGAAAGTACACCCATCACGGAGTTCCTAAATGGGAACAAGTCTAGTCTTTTTACTAGAGACTCCGTGAAGATATTAAACTATTCGTCTATGCAACTTGCGGAGGAAATATCATGGGTCAACATGAAGACACCGTGTGGGAGATTCTCGAGGATATATGCGAGAACTCCATCAAGAGTGACTCCAAGGGATTATTCCACCGGATGAATACTCACACAGCGATGAACCTTAGGGGAGCACATGAGACGCAGGTCCTGTTCGCATCAGTCGACCTGGAATTAATGGTCAGTCGATTGGACAAGTTCTCTATTCTTGAGAAGAAGGTGGATGAGCTGACTCATCATTTGCAACGAGCCACCTCTGCACAGAACTCCTTCGCACAACCCCCTCCCACATGGGAAACTATGCAGAACATTTTCCACCGACCTTCTCCTGGGATGGGCTTCTATCCACCCCCATTTGACTCCAGGATCGGAGGGACCTCCGATCCTTTCTATTCTTGCCGAGGGAGCCCTACTCCCCCATTCTTCGACTTTTCTGATGATCCTCGGACTTGCGAGGACATCAACACCATCCAGAATGACCCATTTTCCAACACCTACAATCCTGGATGGCGAAACCATTCCAATTTCCAGTGGGTGGGAAATTCTCATAATCCGAGACCACCTTTTCTGCCCCGTCCACAAGCCCATCGTCCTTATCAGCTGCCTCAGCCTCGGCTCAACCCCACTTATCCATCCGGAACCAACCAAGATCAAATGTCCCTTATCCTCCAGACTTTAGCTGACATTCAGAGAACGAATGCGGCTATCCAAAAGCAACACAAGGATGAAATCACAGAGGTCCGCAACCAACTTGCCCAGTTGGCAAATTCTCGCTAACCAAGCACACTTCCTTCTCAGCCTCTTCCTAACCCGAATAGTGTGCCGACCCAATGGCGTGTTATGAACCCAAACCTAGGCCAAGCACACTTGATCTATCAGGCCCCTTCTATTCCATCGCCTGATGGGATGGAAGCTTCAACCTCCTATGTGGGTTACCAACAGCAACAGCCCATCTTACCAACCCCCAACCAAAACCAGGCAGGAATAAATTCTGTAACAACCCGTAGTGGTAAGGCAACCCAAGATCCACCTTATCTAGACCACTCCAAGCCTGGTAGTGACCCAAGCCCTAGGACAGTCATCCAGGATGTTCTTATCCCTGTCCCAGATCAAAATGTTAGACCTATCCTAGATTAACCAACCAAGGTTCTATTTCCCGATGCCTTTACCAAGGGAAACTGAACAACCCGACCCATGGCTCCTGAGGAGGACCTAGTCAAGCTCTTTAAGCAGGTCCAAATAAACATCCCCTTGATGGATGCGATCCGCCACGTACCAGCTTACGCACGATTCTTGAAGAACGTGTGTACACTTCAACGTAAACCGCGAACCAAGGGTGGGAGTCCAATTGTACTGTCAGAGCAAGCCGGCTCTGTAATCCTGAGTAGACTCCCACCCAAGGCAAAAGACCCAGGAACTCCCCTGATTTCATGTAAGATCGGTGAGACCCAGTTCGGTGAGACCCAGTTTGATAGAGCATTATTGGATCTAGGTGCCTCCATAAACTTGATACCCACATCCCTACTCGACCATCAAGAAGAATCTGAACTGAAACCGACTAAGGTGACATTACAGCTAGCTGATCGATCTATCAAGTCACCTAAGGGAATTCTTGAGGATGTTATTGTGAGGATGCGGGATTTCTACTTCCCTGTAGATTTCATAGTTTTAGATATGGACGCGCCTGAAAACCCAAGGGATACACCAATCATACTAGGAAGACCTTTTCTGGCCACTGCAAGGGCCAACATAAGTTGTGAAGAAGGCCAAATAGAACTGAAATTTGGGAATCAGACTCTCAAAATTGATATCTTTAAGGCCCAACAAGGGATCAATTACGGTGTCATTGAACAAATTTGTGATATTAGAGCTATGGTTGATGAACCACAACTTGAGGACAACATGATTATTCCTCATCGACCACAAGAAAATCTTGAACTGCAATTAGAGGAGTCAAACCTTGATCTAGGCAAACCTATAACTCCTACCCTTGTACCCCACACTCACTCTGAACCACCCGCTGCTGCTGATAACCCCATTCTTGAACTCAAACCCCTTCCCGATCATTTAAAATACATCTTTTTAGGTTCTAATCAGACATTTCCTATGATTATAAACTCCAAACTCACAACTGATCAGGAATCCCGTCTGATTATTGTTCTCCAGCAACATCGCAGAGCCATTGGTTGGACTCTCAATGACTTGACTAGAATAAGTCCCTCTTATTGCACACACCATATCTATTCTGAAGAGGGCACACGACCTTCACGTGAAATAAAGAGACGTTTGAATCCCAATCTACAGGAGGTCGTGAAGAAGGAGATCATTAAGTGGTTAGATGCAGGGATCATCTACCCGATCTCCGACAGTCGTTGGGTGAGCCCCATCCAGGTTGTGCCTAAAAAGGCAGGGCACACCACCATCATGACTGAAATCGGAGAGGTCATACCTACCCGTATAGCCAACTCGTGGAGAGTCTGCATAGATTACTGAAGACTCAATTCTCCCACGGAGAAGGATCATTTCCCACTACCATTTATTGATCAGATTCTCGAGAAGTTAGCGAGAAATAGATTCCTCTGCTTTCTTGAAGGGTACTTCGATTACAACCAAGTGGTGATTCATCCAGAGGACCAAGAGTAGACCACATCCACCTGCCCCTTCGGGACGTACGCGTTCCGAAGGACGCCTTTCAATCTCTGCAATGCACCCGCAACTTTTCAGCGAAGCATGCTTGCTATATTCTCTGATATGGTAGGTGATTATCTGGAAGTCTTCATGGATGACTTCTCAGTTTTCGGGGCATCATTTGACGATTGCCTCCAGCACTTGGTTCACATACATAGGCGTTGCATTGACGTAAATCTGGTTCTTTCCTGGGAAAAGAGCCATTTTATGGTGCCTGAGGGGATCGTCCTGGGACACTTAATTTCTGAAAAAGGCATCCAAGTGGATCGAGCCAAGGTTAATCTGATTTCTAGACTTCCTATGCCTAGCTCAATCAGGGACATCTGATCTTTTCTAGGACATGTCAGTTTTTACCATCGTTTCATCCCTGATTTCTCGAAAATCGCGCGCCCCCTGACTACTCTTCTCTCCAAGGATGTACCCTTTGAGATTTCCAAGGAATGTACTCAAGATTTTGAGAACCTTCGTGACTGAGTCACCCAAGCCTCGATCCTACAGTCCCCTGATTGGTCTCAACCCTTTGAGATCATGTGTAATGCATCTGACTTCGTTGTAGGAGCAGTTCTGGGGTAGAAGATTGACGAGAAACCTGTGGTCATCTACTACGCTAGTAAGAACTTGACGAGGCTCAGCGTAACTACACGGTTACAGAGAAAGAGCTGCTAGCAGTAGTATTTGCCCATAAAAAATTCAGATCTTATCTCCTGGGTTCCCACGTCATAATCTACTCGGATCACATAGGTGTGAGGCATCTCCTTGCAAAGAAGGACATGAAGCCTCGATTAATCCAATAGATCTCGCTGTTGCAAGAGTTCGACCTCGAGATTCGCGACAAGGAGGGAAGACAGAACGTGGTAGCTGACCACTTGTCTCGCCTTCCTTCTGAGATCATCGACCCTTCTGGGCCCATCACGAAGCATTTTCCTGATGAGCACCTCTTGACTATTGGTACTAGGCTTCCATGGTTTGCTGATATAGTAAACTATTTGGCATCACACTAGATCCCGTCTGATTGGCCGAAGGCCAAGAAAGACAAATTGCGCTCCAATGCCAAGTGCTACATCTGGGAAGACCTGTACCTATTCCGCATAGGTGCTGACCTAATCATCCAGCAATGTGTCCCGAAGGGAGAAATCAATAACATTCTCTCCTTCTGCCATGACTAAGCATGCGGTGGCCATTTTTCTAGGCACAAAATCGCATCAAAAATCCTCCAGTGTGGCTTTTACTGGCCCACTATCTTCAAGGATGCATATAGTCACTGTAAGGCATGCAGTCGTTGCCAAACTTTGGGCAACATGAGCCAACGCGACATGATGCCTTTATAGTCGATTCTCGTATGCAAGATTTTTGATATTTAGGGGATTGATTTTATGGGCCCCTTCCCTATTTTGGACGGATTCGAGTACATTTTACTCGCTGTGGACTACGTGTCCAAATGGATCGAAGTCATTCCGACCTGAACCTGTGATCACAAGATCATCATCAAATTCATTCATCAGAATATCTTCTCACAGTTCGGGATTCCTCGTGCGATCATCTCTGATGGAGGGACCCATTTTACCAATGCTCAGTTCAGGTCACTGATAACCAAATACAGGGTGTCTCACCGAATCTTTACTCCTTACCACCCCCAAACTAGTGGTCTAGCTGAGCTATCAAATCGGAAGATCAAGAAAATCCTAAGGGTTACTGTTCGACCTGACAGGAAGGACTGGTCGTCCCGACTTCCGGAAGCTTTGTGGGCTTATAGGACAGCCCACAAGACCCAATTAGGCATGTCTCCTTTTAGACTGGTGTATGGGAAGGCATGTCACCTTCCCGTCAAACTGGAGCACAAAGCCTGTTGGGCAGTATGGAGCTGCAACTGAGATCTTTTTAAGGCTAGAACCCACAGAAAGCTTCAGATAAGCAAGATTGATGAATTACGCCTTGATGTGTATGAGAACTCATGAATCTACAAAGAGCGGGTTAAAGCCTTTCATGACAAGCACATATCTAGAAAGATCTTTCACCCTGGTCAGAAGGTCCTACTCTTCGATGCCCAACTCAAACTCTTCCCTGGGAAACTGCGATCCAAGTGGGTTGGACCGTATCTTGTCCGACAGATTTTTGGAAATGGAGTTGTCGAGATCAGTCCACTCAACCATGATTCCGAACCTTTCATCATAAACGGTCAGACACTCAAACCGTTCATTGACGTAACCATCACAGATTTAGCTGAGTCATCATTTATCCTCCATTCTCCCTGAGCTTATTGCACCCAGCCGATGGCGTAAAACTTAGCACTTAACGGGAGCCAATCCGTCATTCTTGAAAAAGAAAAACCCTTTCTGACATTTCTTTGCACTTTAGATAGCCTACTTCACCTCACGTACTCATACCTAAGATTAGAAATCATCCGCAACAGTCACCTCGACCCATCCACTCGCCTGAATTCCTATCTTAATGCTTGAGCTGACCAAATAAAAACCCACCTAATGAACAATGAGGACATTGCAAACCCTAGGCATGGGGGGATATGAAAGTGCAATGAAATGACACAACAAGAAGAGGTTTCAACAAAAAAATTTGCAAATACGAAAAAAAAAAACACACACACACACACACTTTGAAGGAGGAAGGAAATGCTGGAAAACTTTACAGAAAGAGGAGGAGAAAAAGAGCAGAATGATAAAAAGGAGCACAAAATGAAAGAGAAAAGGGATAGTCATTAGTAAGAAATTAAGAAATTAACCAAAGTACTAGACCACATTAGGGAAAAGAAAAACAAAAGTGCACAATAAGATTAGTAAGAATGCGAACCTTAGGCATTCTTGGCTAGACTCTTATTACCCGTTAATATTTAGACATTCCTTAAGAGGTTGAGGAAAATGAAAAGCTTAAGTATTAGATCCAAGGCTTAGGGAGTATTCGGCCTCGTTAATTGACCTTCGGTTTATGGGACTCAGTAACCTAAGCACCCAAATTCACACACAGTCGGGTTCAGCGAGCATAAATATCAAAATCACGCAGAAGCATTTCAAATATTCTGAAAATGTCACCTAGATTAGGAGCGGCCGATCAACACAAGTTGATTTGGATGAGTTCCCGGCGCGGAGAGGTGGGAAATTCCCCTCGAAGATGCGTAACAACATAACATCTCCTCGGTGCTTGTCCCCTAGGATATCAACATATCCTACCGAGGGCATCTAAGCACTCTGCTGGTTCAGATTCCATGGATGGCATTATCATGAAGTGTCAAATGCCAGGGTCTGAATTCGGCCACGGAAAACCATGGACGGGATTATCTCGAAATCTCGAAAGCCATGATTCTGGGGGTTACCATGGGCGATGCTATCTTGAAGCATCGACTGCTAAGGACCCTTGAGGATTGATGATGGGGACGAGGAATCCGATACAGACCGTGTTGTGAAGCCAATCCTAAGCTAGAATTAAAAAGAAAAGAGAGAGAAAACTCTCCAAACAAATAAACCTTCTGTCTCTCTCTTACAAAATGCACTGCAAACAAAACCAAGGCTAAAAATATCTCAAGCACGGGTGCTTTAATTACGGAGTCCAATAAACTTTAGGTTAGTTCCTGTAGGCCTTAAAAACCTTTGCTAAAGACTGTGGCTAAAGCTAGACAGATCTGGATCTTGGTTAGTACTAGAGTACCTTTTAGGCCTATGATTGGCATTCTGACCTAATCAAGGATACAAGAGGAAAAGCACTTATCAAAATTTGATGAAAGAAATTCATGGTCTAGAATAGAGGTTAAAACCTTAAAATTTTGCTAAGGGACTAGCAAAAGCTAGGCATAGGGGTATGATGAGAACCTCATCATAAACCTTAACTAGCACATTTTAACCTAAATAAGTATACAAAAGCTCCTACAAAACCTAAGGGAAAGCCTAAATCAGAGAATTATAAATTTAAGTACAAAGTAATTCAAAGGGGTAAAACTGTAATTTTACTAATGCAGTACGTAAACAGGATTTCTAAGGGTCTAAACACAAGTCAAATGGGCTTAATAAGAAAGAAAGTGGGATGATTTGGTTTGAAAATGGTTATAGCGACATCTAGGAATTAAATGACATTCTACAACTCTAAAACAAATCCACTTTAATTCACGAAGTTCCAGGCAAGGTAAAAATCAATTAAATACTCTAAAATTCATGAAAAAATATTCCCTAGGGTTTAGAACCTTCAATTTGGCCATTGGAACCTATCTTGACCTAGATTGAGAACCATACCCAATTTTTGACCTAATCTGGATTTTTGTGCAAATTAACCGGTCAAACATGGTCAAACCTAAAACCCAACTTCACCATTGGATTCTTTAGGTCCAAATTAGGGTTATATCATAATTTAGACCTAAGGAAAGTTTTCCTTGACCCACTTTACAAATTGGTCCTCAGTAGTTACTTTCTGACCCTTAACTTTCCCTTTGTTTTCTTCAGACCGGTCTCTCTGCCACCCGCAGCAGCAGGCCACACCTCCGGCAACTTCGCGTGGAGGATGGCGCCGCGCAGGGTATGGGAGCTGGCCCCAGAAACGAGAGGAGGGTCCCCTGTGTTGTCCTCTTCCGCATGGACCACCTCCCATGCCCTGCCGGCACCCATACCTCTCGTGCGAATGCACGAGATGTATGAGTCTCTTTTTCGGCCACGTCTCCGACGACCAGCCCACGCCTCCTCCTCGTATTTCCTTCCCTTCCAGCACTTATTTAAGGAGCGGCAGGGGCTACCGCTTCGGAAGAGCTTGATTTGGCCAGAGTTCTTCCCCAAATTTCCTCCCTTCCCCTCCAACCAGGTGACTAGCAGGCTCCGATGACTTTTCCACCTCCTTCCTGTCGCTCTACCACAATACCAGTGGCGGAGCTGTCTTCACCTCCTTCCTCCACATCGTGCAACACCCACACGTGCGCCTCTAGCCCCGTCATCGTCTCCATTCTCCCTCCACTGGTTCCTTCGTCTCCGGCGACGGCAAATACGTGTCGCTCACCATCTCTCCCCCTTCTTCCAATTAAATAGGTTAGAAACACTCCACTGTATCCCCTCTGCAATTCCCCTCAATCTATTTCATGAATCATCCCTCGACTGCCACTGTCCATCAACACTTTCTCCACCTCCGGTGAGGTGCTCCCATCATTCCACTCACCCATCCACCTCGCCAAACATCCCAGAAGCGCCGCCACCTCCCACTGATCATCCTCCGCACCTTCACCAACCGCCTACACCACGACAAACGCCCTCCGACCTAACCCATAAATCCAGCCACAGAGTGACCTGGGCACGCATGCCTAGGCCACCCCGCGACCTGCCACCTACTGCCTCACCTTCTCCGTGACATGGCAAAGGTCCTCCTATGGTCTGATAGAGCCACAAGGCTCCTTTTGTATCATGCAGGGTCGAGCTTCCAGCCGTCGTTAGCGACGACTCGAGCTCGACTGTTCTCCAGCTCCAAGCCACAATCGTCTGCTCCCAGGTTTCTAGACTATGCAGGTTGTGAGTGTGCGTAAGTCCAGCCTAACAGAGGGTGCCGCGGGACCTGCAGCTGCACCAATCGTGGCATCGCTCTCCTGTAGTTGCCAGCAGCAGCGGGTGGGACTTTTAGTCCCACCTCGGTAAGTCGTGAGCTGTTTGAGTGGTTTAAGTAGATTTTGTGCTTTTAGCTCTCTGCTTTCGATACACAGGGGTCAGGTCCCTTGCCTACGGACGCGCTCGTGCCTACCCTCACCCGCGCTCACGCCCCGCAGGCCGAGGTCCAAACCCGATTACCCGACCAAGCACTCCTTGCGCACCACCCACACTGGTGCGCCTGGTCCCGGGTGCGTTACCTAACCCGCTTATCCGATTAAGGCTCTGGGAGCAAACCCTGGAGTGAATATTGAAAGAGAGAGAAAGAGACGTGGGCTGGTAGGGGTTAGGTTTTGCCTAATCTTGTACTGTGTAAAGAAGCAGGAGAAGAGGAAAGGAGGAGGAGCGGTTGAGGACTTAGCCACACAGAGCAGCAGAGAGAAGAAGAAGAGATGCGACTGAAGAGAAGAGGAGAAGCAGAAAGAGGAGCATAGGAGAGAAGAGGAGGAGCAGCCAAAGGGAAAGAGAAGAAAAGAGAAGGAGGGAAGCTTGCCACACAGAGGAAAGGAAGAAGAAGAAGAACGCCGAGCAGAGAAGAGAAGAAGAAGAAGCCAAGAGGAGAACCTGCAAAGGCACTGTAGCAAGAGGCAGATAAGGCATCTGATTCAAAGAATCATACGTCCAAGAAAGAAAAGGCAGAGAAAGAAGAGAAGGAAGAGAGAAGAGGAGAAGAAAGAAAGAAGAAAAAAAGAGATTTTTGTTCCCTCTCTCTTTAATTTTTGTAAAGTAGTATATTGTAGTGAATTGTGAATTTTGTATGCTTCTCGAATTAAGTTTGCTTCCCGAGTTCGACCTCAAAACATTCTAAATTTCGAGTAATAAATTAACTTAAATTGATAATCGTTTTTCATGGTAATACTAAAATGAATATATTTAAAAAAAAAAACACCGACGAAAGACAACTATAAAGCAGCCAGAGCCTATGGCTGCAGAGGGTGCTGGGCCTAGTAGCTCTTTTTGTACTCGTTTGTAGTAGTGAGTAGCTTCTTGTACCTTTATATTCTGTACTCTTTTGTTCTGCACATTATATTCCTGTACCCGTTTACTTTTCTACTGTTGTGGTGGTGTGTACTGTAGTAGTTTTAGTTCTTTACTACTGTACTTTTGTTACTGTTAGTTGCTTAGCATGGTGAATGTGGTTTACTTTACTGCTTTTTGATTACTTTCTCGTTGGATGTCTGGGTCTTGGGATCAGTCGAGTCGGTCCGGTCTCGTGTCCTATAGGGATTTGGGAACAGGGTCGTAACAGCCCCTACCACCATTTAATAAAGGAAAATAAAATAAAATAAAATAAAAGGTGTGATGGAAAATTGTCATTTACCTAACTAGAGCTCTAACGAAGGTCATCTCTTAGCTACTCATCTGCCAATCAAGACTTTCAACCAATATTTTTTCTCTACCAAGACTCCTCCCACTTGTGAGATCTCATTAACATTCGGAGGATCCTCCTTTAGGGCCACCCTTCCGCCAAGATATCAGATTGTGAGGACAACCAGAAAACAATTGCCAACTTCACACCAAAGGAAAATT
Source organism: Thalassia testudinum (assembly GCA_037157565.1). Classification (NCBI taxonomy): domain Eukaryota; kingdom Viridiplantae; phylum Streptophyta; class Magnoliopsida; order Alismatales; family Hydrocharitaceae; genus Thalassia; species Thalassia testudinum. Next base: position 24,428,490 of record JAZHRO010000013.1, read on the forward strand.
TTACAAGGCTGGTGACCTCATCCACAATCAGGCACTACTCTGACCGTATTTCCCACCAAAGGTCAGGACAATAAAACCCCTTTGCATTCCCCATAAGCACGAGCCACCTACACGGGATAGGCTGCTAGCGAGTACCTGAGCCAAAGCAAACCCCAGGCCCCTTGTGAGCGTCTGTTCCGTGCGAGGAACCATGGCGGGAGAGCCCAAAACTCAAGTCTCGTCAGCAAAGATAGTGGGTCGAGACCACGTATAGTCGGGAAATGAATGTTGGTGCTAGAGCACCACGATCATTTGTTTTGATGATAACAAAACACGTGTTATTTAACATTTGCAATTTGAGTCCTAGATTTCAGGTCAATTGCAAATGTGGACGAGTTTAGACGGAACTCGAGCTCGCATCCAGGACGGATTGGAGGAGCTTGACGGAAAACAGAGGAGGTTCGCGTGGAGCGACAGATTGAAGATAGAAGACAAGAAGAATATGATAGATTCTTTTTAATCCTTTCATGTACTTTTATCTTTATTTTTCTTACTCTTTATTTTCCTTAGAAAATTATGTTAAAGAGCCTCAAAGAACCCTAACAGTAGTCCTAGGAACACCGACACAACCCTAGGATACTTAGGTTTTCTGTAGAATACTTAGAAAACCAATATAGGGCTCAAACAGCACTTCCAGATGTCTAATTCACAAATCAGACGTCTGATAAAGTATTTTAAGACGTCTGACTGTTGTTTCAGACGTCTGATAACTGTTAGGCTGGACGTACTTAGTTCTGTCTGATGAAATCAGACGTCCAGACCTTAGACCAGACGTCTTAGAAGACGTCTGATGACTTTGCCAGACATCCAATTAGTGGACCGTTGGCTGGCTTAGCATACACTCAAGATTATGACTGTTAGAGCCTTATCAGACCTCCTTAGGTCTTTCCAGACGTCTGATAAATGACTGTTTTGCCTCGGCTGACCCAAAATCTCTTCTCAGAGATTTTCTAGCCGTTGCAACGTTTGGAAATCAATTCCCACAGTAAAAGTAGGTTTCCAGACGTCCATACATAGTGCCAGACGTCCTGTATGTCATCTCATGGACTTGCACAAAAACCCTGTTTAGATCTGATTCAAGTCAGGGAGAAACCCGCATAGAATCAGACGTCTGACCTTGAAATCAGACGTCTTAAAGTGGCCCTCCAGACGTCTGATGCAAGAGTTAGACGTCTGATCACCCTGTCAAGTGTAATCATTGTCCTGATTTCGGCCTGATTCTCTTGGGCTTTGTTCCCAACGGCTATAGAACCTTTCCTAAGCCTTCCAAAGCCTTCCTAAGGCCTCTATAAATAGAGGGGAGCCTTTACGCACCAAGACACAACAAGAGAAACACATGACACACTTAAGCAACATAGTTCCACTCTCTTGTGTCCTAGCTAACTCTTGCTCTCCAAGCTCAAGCTCCATTCTCTTGAGAGCATCAAGCCTTCGCGCACCCGCTCTCCCGCCGTTGTTCACGAGAGCGACATTGCGCCGTTGCGTGGCTCACGCACCCGCGTCATCATCGACGCACTCCTTGCAAAGGGGAGTTTCCTAAATCCTATAGAAGCTTAGGTTTATTACTTTGTTGGCTCTATAGGTTTGTTGTTTTATTTTATCTTTGTCTTTTGGTTGCGTATTCGCCTTGCAAATTCCCGTCTCCTTCGTGGGACAAAATCCTTCTCGTGGAGAGAAGGGGTTGAGGAACGCTACCCTCGTACTTGTAGCGTGGTTGTACTGAGGTTGAATCACCCTCATTTTAAAGTGATTCGGTTAGTGAATTTGATCAACTAGGTTGATCGGAAAATCCTAACTCGAGAGGGTTAGGTGGTGGTTTTCACCCGATTTGGGTTTCCACCTAAATTTACTTGTGTACTTGTGCGATTGATTTTTGTGAGATTGCTTTATATTTTATTTCCGCATTTTATTACGTCACCCCTCCTGGTAGGGCCAAACCTACAATGAATTCCTGCTTGTTGTAGCTGCCTGACCATTCTCAGCCGGGTGGTTTACTTTCAAACAAAAAAAAAGGAGATCCGCTTGCTAAAATCTCTCTGCCTGGCCATGGCCGCCTCGTCATGATGGTCCGGCTAAAAGGTCGGCTAATGGTGGAAACAATGCTTAACTCATCTTATGTAAACATAAGTAAAATTTCACTATTTCATAAGAATTTTATACCACTTATCTTCCCACCCACCTGTGGACTAGTATACATCAGGACTGAAAAATCCCCTCGCATTCCCAACAAGCGCACGCCACTCGACAGGATAGGCTGCGAGCGGGTACCCCAATTAGAGCAAACCCCGGGCCTCCTTCAAGCATCGGCAACATGCGAGAAACCTTAGCCTCTTATTGTAGGCTACTGTTAAAGACCCGGGGAGCACCTGGGTACTCCAGTCCCACCAGCGCAAATAATGGGTCGAAATCGAGTTTGAAGTCAGGAACTAAATTCATGTAGTGCTATGGTGATTTATATTTCACTAATCACCTGGTTTTGCAAGAGACGGTTCCCGAACGACCTCCCCCTCCCTCCATTAGGAGGCGAGTGGGTGAGCGGGGCATTGAAGTGCCTACCCTCCTCTCCTTATGAGGCGAGCAGGGGCATTGAATCACCTATCCCCTGACACTACCAAACGATAGCTGCTGGGGGCAAGGGTGACCTCGACGCAAGGGCAAAAAAAGGGTATACACTCGCAGTCGATGCAGTTGGACTACAAGAGTCCGGGCGTATGATTTGCGACGAAAATAGCCCTCGCGGAATAAGGTGCAATCGGCTCTTGAATCTGGATCCGCCTACATCTAGGCAGATCCGGACAAGCCCAACCTGCCCGAGGTCTCGATTTTACAAAGTCAAAGAGGCGGTGGAAACACCCATGACGCCCACATCAGTAGTAACCATGGCGTTACCGATGTTATTAATAGCTTGACAATAGACATACCCTGGCAATAAACATGCTGGTGAGTCTGGTAAGACCGCTGAAGATCTTACCTCACTAAAATACTTCCTTATATTATAAATAAAGGAGGGAGACCTTTCGGGGACTCTTGCCCTTCCCCCAAATGTACACCTCTTGCGAAAGAATTGGGATACCAATCTTCTTATTTTCCTTGTAATTCCTTGCTTGTGACTCATTGAAACGGATCCTCTGATTACTTAGGAGATCCGATCACCCTGCATATTCTCATTCTCTTGTGGCTACATTATGTTTCCTACATCTACAAATTTTTTAAGAGTTGAACTTGATGGCTATCTTCATTTCCTTCCTTTCCTTGCCAACATTGTTTCTAGAATGGTGGTGTCTAAATCTGTTACGACCCGGTTCCCGAATCCCTATAGGACCCGAGACTGGCTCGACTCGACTAATCCCAAGACCCAGTCGTCCAACAAGAAATAACAAAAAAAAAAGTAGAAAAGTAAATCACATTCACTATGCTAAATAACTAACAGTAAAAGAGTACAGCAGTAAAGGAAGTAAAAGCTACTAACAGTACATATCACCACCACAACAGTAAAGCGGAAACAAAGTACAGAAACAGAAACGGTAACAGTCTAAACTCACTAACAAAAAGGAAGTACAACAACAGGAAACTATTGCTGAGCACGACTGGGCCCAGCACCCTCTGCAGCCGACGACTCAGGCTGCTCAACTCCTGGACCTGAAAAGGGTTATGAGTAAACGGAGTTAGCGAACGCTGAGTAGAGTGGTAACCAAACTAACTAAAGCAATAAAAGCTAACAGGTCAATTTATCTTTTCCAATTATTTATTTTACTAGTCATTTCCTTTTACCCATTAGTTTACTTTCAGATCTCTTTCTTGATCTCGAATGTTCCTCGTGGGAATGATTTTGATTGCAGTCTTTTCTAAAGAGTAGAAGGCACACGTGGTGCTCTCCTGGCCGGGAGAGTCTCCTGTGGTGATCCTACACCCAGTCAACCACCACGAGGTCATGGACAGGCATAGTGATGACTATGGCACATGCGATAAGCGCACGGGTAGCTATCCCGCACTGGCACGCGGTCAGTCATTTCCGCTAGCGGGTACGCCCAAAGTACAGCGCGGAACAGTATAGGGCCTAGCCCTCTCAGTAACAAGGGTCTAACCCCTTAGAAGCAAATAGGGGTTTCGCCCCTCCACAGTTCGCGCACCCTCATCTGACTACCCCGGTTTGCCCAGTGAGCCTAACAAGTCGGTGTAGGGTGGCTAGCTGAACCCTGGGCCCCATGGGGTGGCTAGCTCTCTCCCTACACTAGTAGCTCTCCCCGGTACAGTGTATGCTAGGTCCAAAGAAGTCGGTGTAGAGCGGCCAATCCTAACCCAAGGGCGGCTAGCTCCACTCTACACTAAACAGGGAACAGTCACTCTCCTTGGTACCACGTACTCAAGGGCCAGCACACTTCCCACTCACATTTCCAGATCCATTCCATTTATCCACAGGAGCTCTACTCCTAATTCCCCGTAGGGTTCATGCTCATATTCCCCATGTTATTCCATACTAGGTTCCATCATTCACAATCTCATTCTCAGATTATACATGTGCAGCTCGTATTTCCACAATTTGCATATACAACAAGTAATGTCACAGGTATCTGTTAACTATCACAGGCATTTTATATTTCATAAGCAGCTCTTATTTATTAACAGGCAATTGTTTACATTTCTATTCATACATTTAAGACTGCAATCTCAAACACGCATACAAGTAGTGCAAGTACTTCCTGTCCTAGGATTCACGCCACATCCTAGGTTTTTACTTATCCAATTTCACATATGCATTTATTATTTGTAATTAAAATAAAGGAAACCACTCTACCAGATAATTCGGGCGTACTAGGGGCTCGAACGGCAGGCTCACGTGCCTCTGTAGGCCTCAAACACGCAACAGATCGAAGTCCTATACCAAGGAACATACCACAATGGAACGTTCAGAACAGTATAAAAGGATTTCTAACATGTAGAAGGAACTCACAAGGAAACCATAGATATCTTGTTTGCATAAAACGGACCCTAAACAGGTCAAAACAGGATTGCAGACCAAAATCAAACGTCTGGCACAAGGTCCAGACGTGCCAGACGTCTTAAAAGTAACCAAGGTCTCACCTCAGGTTCCTGCATCGACTTCAGACATCCAGAACCCCTACTTGCCTGTATAGACCCAGCTCCAAACATCTGACCTCTCCTCTAGTTATCTGGGAGTGCTTCCGGTCGTCTGGTAAGCTGTACAGACGTCCGAAATGCGTGGGAGGGCGTGTCCCGAGCCTTCCGAAGCCATCCCTGCACACGACAGGCGAATCATCTACTTTTAGCCATACAGATTGGCTTTGCGGCGTGGCCTGCATGGTCATAACCACAAGAGGAACGTACCTTCGCAAAACTCTATTTTCAGGCGTCTAGTGTCATCACCAGACGTCCAACCCATCGTCTGGATGACACGCCAGACGTCTGATTCTAGGAGAAACCCAGAACCAGACCGACCTCCTACTCCCCTCGCCGCACATAGACGCAACTTCTCCTCCTCGCCTGTAGCTCCAGCTGCAATAAAGTGTCGGGGATGTCTCCCCCGACGTGCTCCTCCTCCCGCACGCGACACTCCGGCGGTGCGTCCTTCAGCAAGCTCCCACAAGCTCGCGAACATACGCTCCTCATTCTCTCTTCACGCCGCCTCTCCTCCTCGCCCCTCACTCTCGCGCTCCCTCCTCTCACTGCAATGGAGAGGAAGGAAGGAAGGTGGTGGTGGTGGAGTGGGGAAGAGAGGAAGGGGGGAGAGGGGTTATATGAGTGCGATAGGGTTCTGGTGGGGGAGAGAGGAGAGAGAGAGGAAACTAGGAGTCTATCTACACGTAGCCAGCGCACAGATGCGAGTAAGCATACAAAATTTTCAATTTCCAGACGTCTGATTGATAGTCCAGACATCTTAAAAGGCTTAAAACAAAACGGGTCTTACATCATAACAAACTTAAAGGAAGTTTCATCCCCGAAACTTGAGTTAGCTAGGGTGTGGAAAAGGAAATATTCACGCATAACAAACTTAAAGAGGACTGAAGCCGGTCCAAAAAGACGTACCCTCAAAAAGCTTCACGTACTGCTCTCGCATCGCCGCCTCAGGCTCCCAGGTAGCCTCCTCATACCGTTGGCTCCTCCACAAGACCTTCACCAGGGGTACCTACTTTCGTCTCAAACTCTGGACGACTCTGTCTAGTATCTACACTGGTCTCTCGGGGTAGGTCAGGTTGTCACCCACCTCGACACTCTCGTGGCTCAGAATATGACTTTGATCGGCGACGTACTTCCTGAGGTTAGACACGTGGAACACATCATGCACACCAGAAAGCTGAGGAGGAAGGGCAAGTCGATAAGCAACGGATCCTACCCGCTCCAAGACCTCAAAGGGCCCCACAAACCTCGGCACAAGCTTCCCTTTCACCCTAAAACGCTGCAGGCCCTTCATGGGCGAAACGCGAAGAAAGATGCGGTCCCCAACCTCGAACTATACCTCTCTACACTTTCGATTGGCATAACTCTTCTGTCTGCTCCTGACAGTGCGAGGTCGTCTGTGAATCTGCTCTATCACCTCCTGACTCTGCCCGATAAGCCTAGGGCCAACCTCTCACTTGGTCCCCACCTCAACCCAACTCAAGGGTGTAGTACACCTCCGTCCATACAGAGCCTTGTAGGGTGCCATGCCGATACTCTAGTGATAACTGTTATTATATGCAAACTCTACCACGAGTAAGTGCTCCTCCCAAGAGCCCCTCTAGTCTAGTACACAGGCGCGCAAAAGGTCCCCAAGTGTCAGTATCGTGCGTTCTAACTGTCCGTCCGTCTGGGGGTGGTACGCCGTACTAAACCTCAATCGTGGCCCCAAAGCCTACTGAAACTTGATCCAAAACTGGGAAGTAAAGTGGGTATCCCAGTCGGATAACATCTCACGCGGAACTCTGTGCATACATACCACATCATGAATATACCTCTCTAACAACTACGTTGGTCTCAAGGTGACTCGGATCGGCAAGAAACATGTCATCTTCGTCAATCTGTCTACAATCACCTAGACTGCATCGTGTCCTGCTGGGTAACGGGTAAGCCCACCACCAATTCCATGCTGATGCTCTCCCAATTCCACTCTGGCACAGAAAGTGGCTGCAACGGCCTTGTAGGCCTCTGATGCTCGGCCTTCACCTGCTGGCACATCAAACACTACTGCACGAGCTCACCTACATCCCGCTTCATCCCTTTCCACCAAAAGTCACGTCTCAGATCATGATACATCTTCGTGTTCCTGGGATGTATGGTGAACTTGGACCCATGCGCCTCAGTCAGGAGCTCTCTCAACAACTCTTCGTCCCTGGGAACGCACAAACGTCCCCTCATGCGCAGCACCTCGTCTATAAAAGAGAAGTCTCCTGGGTCCCCTGACAGTACTCTGTTTCACAATGACTGCAGGTACAAATCTGTCATCTGTCCTGTGATTATGCGGTCTATCAGCTGTGGTCTCATCTGTCGTGTCACCATCACTTCCCCACAATGCCCCTATAACTCTAGGGGTCGCCAACTGCCCAACTCCTCCAGGAGTCTCCAACTTTGTGCCTGTAAACTGGCCAAGTGGGAGAGCAGCTTCAAGCTCAAAGCGTCAGCTACCACGTTGGCCTTCCCCGGATGGTAGGAGATGCTGCAGTCATAGTCCTTCAGGAGCTCTAACCAACGTCTCTGTCTCATGTTAAGCTCCTTCTAGTCAAACAAGTACTTGAGGCTCTTATGATCTGTGAAAATCTCAAAGGTCACACCGTAAAGGTAGTGCCTCCATGTCATCAACGCGAAGACAACAGCTACCAGCTCTAAGTCATGGGTAGGGTAGTTATGCTCATGAGGCTTTAGTTGTCGCGAAGTGTAAGCGACAACGTGACCCCGCTGCATGAGCACAACCCTTAATCCCTGCAACAAAGCATCCGTGTAGACCACAAAATCGCCACTACTATCTGGGATGGTAAACATAGGAGCCGAGCTCAGCCTCTCCTTCAACTCCTGAAAACATGCCTCAAAAGCGTCTGTCCAAGCAAAGGGCACGTCCTTCCGGGTCAACTGAGTTAGAGGACGCGCAATTCACGAGAAACCCCTGATAAACCATCGGTAGTAACCTGCTAGTCCCAAGAAACTATGTATCTCTGTCAATGTACGTGGCCTCTCCCACCTGTGTATTGCCTCAACCTTGGCTGGATCCATAGCCAAGCTATCCCCCAAAATCACATGGCCCAAGAAGGTCACCTGTCGCAACCAAAACTCGCACTTGCTGTATTTGGCATATAGCCAGCGTCGTCTCAACGTGTCCAGAACCATCCGCAAGTGCTGTCCGTGCTGTGTCTGATCTCGCGAGTAAATGAGCACGTCATCAATAAATACCACCACAAACTGATCCATATACGATCTGAACACCCAGTTCATCAGATCCATGAAGGCAGCGGGGGCGTTGGTCAGCCCAAACGACATGACCAAAAACTCGTAGTGTCCGTACCGAGTGCGGAAAGCTGTCTTGGAGATGTCGGTCTCCCTGATCTTCAACTGGTGGTAGACTGATCTCAGATCTATCTTGGAGAAAACCATGGCACCTCGCAACAGGTCAAACGGATCATTAATCCTCGGCAGCGGATACATATTCTTGATGGTGACCCAATTCAGCTGTCTGTAGTCAACATAAAGTCGTAGGGTACCATCCTTCTTACCAAATAATACAAGGGCACCCCACGGGGATGTACTAGGCCTCACGAAGCCCTTTTCCAACAGATCTTGCAGCTGTGACCTGAGCACTCGTAGCTCAAGTGGTGCCATCCGGTACGGTGCCGTAGAAACGGGGCTGGTCCCCGGTACTGTTGAACATCAGAGTTGCTACGCTAACGTGTTTGATTTTGAAAACCTGTCGTCATAGTATGAAAGCGAAGAATTCGTGTTCAACAAATAAAATTTATATCGAAATGGAAATCCCGGGTCGAACATAGGGAGGCGGACGTTTGATTTATTTGTCAAGAAGTAAATTAATTGATTAGAACTATCTAACTATTTACAATAAATAGAAAAGAGAGAGAGAGAGAATAAGAGAGAGAGAGAGAGTATTACAAACAAAAACCAAAAGGGGATGTAGAATGAACATGGAATTCATCATCAAAAACATCGTTTGTTACACTAAACATTATGACTAGAAAGCGAGAAAATGATTAAACTAGAAAGCAGTAAAACGACATTAAAAAGAAATAAAAGAATGGGGAGAGAAATATCCCCCTCAACGGTCGCTTGGAGGAGGAGTCGGACGGGACGACGCCTGGACGAAGGAGTACGAAGCAGGATGAAGGAGAATGAAGTGGGAAGAATGGGAACGGGGCAGCACGTCGTCGTCGTCGCGGGATTCGCTTCCGAAAGGGGGACGAAAAATTGACTTTATCTCGCGTGAAGCATCCCGGGTGTGGGACAAGCTTCTCTTGAGCTTTGGAGAGTGAGAGAAGAGAAGGAAGGGATGAGAATTTCGTACGGAGGGGGTCTCCTTTTATAGTTGCAAGGAGTTGGGGCAATTTGGTCATTACAACTCTAAAAACATTAATTCATGACCTTTAGTGATGGATAAAACCATCGCTAAAGGTCCGAACGTGACCTTCGTGGGCGGCGTGAGCGCGCCTGCTCACCTCCTCGCGCGTAACGCACGCGCACATCCAGCCGCTCTCGATCGGACGGCTTAAGTCGCGCCTTCGCCCGCTACTCAGCGCACGCCTGCCTGCATACGATCCTGCGTCACGCGTGGGTGTGCAATAGCACGTGGGGTGGATTGGGTGCACGCGATCGTTCAATCGTGATCGAGCGGTCAATTACGCCCGCTCACGATAAAGCCTTCGCCTGCTGCGCTGCGTCAGAGAGATGGTCGCACGGATGAAATCAGGCGCGCACATCCACAGCCGTTGGATGAAGATCCAATGGCCCAGATCGTGCGTTGGATTTCCTTTGGAAAGGCAACGGCGGTCTTCAGGGCCGGTTGGACGGCTGGGATGGTGCCACATTGTGCCATCTTGGTCATCCATCTTCTGGATGATGTAGATGGTGCCACGGATGTCGAATTGAGTCGATTTTCATGTCGTTAGGCTGCGATCGTCGATCCGAATCCATCCGTACGATCGGATTTGTCGTTTGAAGTGTGGATTCACACCATCTTGACTCTTGATCTTCTAGGGTTCTCCGATCTCTATCTGATGCTACAGATGCCTGATTAGGACGATCTTGGAGTCGTTGAACTTCAATCGTCGCCCTGATCACATCTGTATGGTTGGATCTTCGATCCGAGGCCCCGATAAAATGTTCTCCCTGTACATGGACATAAAAGGAGACAATTAACCTCCATTTTATTCAAATTACTCTAAATGCAAGATGATGCATGTTATGCAATATTTATAGCATGCAATGCAATCATACGCTTAAGAACATGCATAAATAGACATCTTAAGTAGTGTAAGCAAATTTACATCATACCCCCATGCCTATCTTTTGCTAGTTCTAGCAAAAACTATATGCTATTTATAAAAGAATCAGGTTGGATTATTTGGGCTTGAGTTATTTTCAATCACTAAGAAAATGTCTACTTAGGACCTGAACTTTCAAAGACACAACAGTGCCCGAGTATCTGCCAAAATGCAGACCACCTCAAGCCCTCGCCTTATTCAAAGAAAATTTTCTTTTTCGCTTTTTTCCTCTTTTTTAATTTTATTGGATTTTCAAGTTTTAGGGTTTAAGAGTGGCTTTCTACGATCATTCAACTCACTCAAGATTTGATGAAAACCTTAAGTTCTAAGCATCTTATTGTGAATGTGATAGACTCGTTGACCGACAATTAAAATGGACTTCGGATTTCTACTCCTCTAGGTGACCTAAAAAAAAAGAATTTTTCCTAAAGGTATATCTTTACAACAGGTAGCTTTCTCCCTACTTTTATTTTATTTTTTACGAGGTCAACACAAGGGTGAATCCAGTGTATATCTCCCCGATTTATTCTACTTCTCCGCTTCTTCCTAAGTGTTTTGGGATTTTTCAGTGCATTTATTGAGCTGGGTTCTGGACAACAGGCCGATGAGCTGTTACCACCAACAACTTGCCAGCCATACTCGTGCAGCGAAGTGTGGCTTATTTCCTTTTTTCTTTTATCCTTTTCTTTTTGATTTTTTTTTTTTAAGTAGGTGGCTTCCCTGGTCTAAGATTTACCTAAAAGCAGCAAAAAGAGAAAGGTCCAATGACTGGGCTCTGGACAACCTACCTATGGGCTATTACCCACGATAACTTGCCAGCCATATCGCTCTAGAAAGTTCATTAGCTACCCAATTTCCATTAGAATCGTCGAACAACGAGCCAGTGCAAAGAAAGTGTGTAGATGCTAGAAACTCAAAGTTCCCTCAAATCAGAGGGCGGATTGATAAGTCGTATACTTATCACCCAAACTTATTTACTCCAATTAAAATAGAATTCAGGTTGGCGGGGACTCGAAAAACAAATCCACATTTTAATGGATACACGAGCTGATTAAGTCTGAAGACCGGAAGGGTCTTTATGTTCAAATCATAATGTAGTATTTCCTAAGATTGAAATTTTTCTTAAATCCAAGTTCTCTTACTTAATTCCATTTTTTTTAATAAAAGAAAATAAAACAAATCTACGGAGCTGATGAATAAATTCAGAGATGAATATCCACCCCCATGCCTATCCAATGCAATGTCCTCATTGTATTAAAAAGACATAAAACAGAATGGAATAGCATAGAAAGCACCTGAATTGAGTGAATGCCAGGTCCGCTCCAAGATGAAAACAAAAAAGAACTGTATACGTGCTGAATTTAGTGCATTCAGCTAGGCTCACTATACAAAGAAGAGAAATAAAGAATTCATAGGTGTAGGTCAGAATCAGAATAAACATAAGAAACCTCTAACCTATCAGTAGAGGTCCACAGATGTGGACCAGATTGTGGTGCAGACCCATACCCCATAATCGAGAATATCTTAGGTTCTGGATAAAAATTACCAAAACCTAAAATCAGTATGCAAGCGGGGTCGAGCCTGCGATTTATGATGATGCAACCCAAGACCAAAAAGTCAGATTACAGAGAAATCAAGCTTAAAAGGATAATCATTGAATGTGTGCTTGGGTTCGACATCCTCAGAACAAATGTCGTAAGGGTCCTGGTTTGATGGTTTCAGCTTAATAGGAACCCTTCAACTCAGTCTTCTACATCCTCCAGAATTTGCTTCCCAAATCAAAATTTCCCAGCTCCTATCCTCCTCATTCAGAATGTCAAAATCCAGAACCTCCTGTATATTAATCACCCCGTCTAAAATTTCCAAGTCTAAATGATGTGGCTGAATTAGAATTGACTTGGGTCTAGTTATCTCAGAATCATCGATAAGCTCAACGAGGTGTAACTGACAATCAGGGCATTGGATTGAATCCTCCAGAAAATGTGATTCTGGATCCGTAATGTAAGCCCTAATAAGATCAGTTTCCTCAGTTATTGGGCTATCAAATGATGTATCAGATTCCTCAGGCCCAATCATCTCACAGAAATCATATTCTGTAGACTCGCGTAAGACTTCGCAACTTGAATCTTCACTATCAGAATCAAAGAAATCAAGATCCGTATTAATGTATGTCCCAAAATCATCTGTCACTTTCTGCTCCAAGGAGACATACGTTTCCTCGTACCCTGGCTCAGGGATCTCAGGTGAAGAAATCAGATCATCCTTAATTGGTTGCTTTAATTCAATCTAGTCAGCCTTGTAACACGTGCCCTCCCCAACAGGTGCCTGAACGGATTCTGAAATTGGCTTTCCTGAAGGAAGTTCATCCTGGGAATCATCCCACGACTGAACTAAAGCAACCACAAATCTCATCCTCAATTTCGCTAATTTCCCAAGTAGAAACTCACCCGGATTCTTATCCTAAACATCCTGGAGCTAATCCAACAAATACATATTCAAATCATCAATCATCTGAATCAGAGGCTCCAATCTCTCAATACAAGGCATTGGCCAAACTTCTAAAGATTGTATGATATTCCTCAAGTTAGCCAAAACCTTATCTTAAACCTGGTTACCTTGAACTAAATGAGTTGGCTCAGGGTTGGGCTGGTTTGGGGTCAATGCAGGGGAATTAACAAATTGAGATTTGTTATACCCTTCCTGATAATAGGTCATTTCAGATTGTTCAAAAGGTGATGATGACCTAAAGGTAGTGTAATCAGAGGATGGGTAAGGATCAGTGTATCCTTCTTAATTGTAGATTGTATTAAGTTGTTCATGAAAGGGTGATGATCTATAATCGATGTGACTCTGAGAAGGATAGAAATCACAATCATAGTGTTCAGGGTTCGACCCTAAACACGGAGGTCCGGAACTGTATCCCCAATCCGAGTTATCCCAACTAACTGATGGTTGATTACAGTACAAGTCAGGATAATCGTCATGTTGAGGATAATTCAAAACAGGGGGGAAAGAGCGAAAATGAGTGTAATATGTGGAAGGATTCATGAGAGATGGGAGGAAGAAAGGTGCCCTGCAATACAAACAATCAAACCTGTCCTTAAGTGGGCTAGCCTAAAGACGTACAGGCTCCCAAAACCCATCTTAAGATAAAGGAACGATTTGATCTACTTCTGTCTGTTCAATCCAACCAATTAGAAGGAGGGATTGGGAAGAAGGTTCTTCCTTCGGCTTGCGCCTCTAGTTCCTAGTGTACCCCCCAGTCACGATCATTTGATTCTGCTCCCCTAGCTAGACATCAGATTGAACAGTAGAAACAGACTAATCGAAAATAATCTCATTCTGGCTCTGAAGAGCGAGTCGAATCCTTAAGGCCAACGTCTACTTTGTTTTATTTAGGGCTAGGTTTGAATGTGCTTTGGAATGTGATGTGCCCTTTATCTGGGTTGTGCCCTTAATGATTGATTGATTTGTGTGTACGTGCACAACCAGTGGTTTTCAAGAAAGATTACTTTTGATGCTGTGAATTTTAGGGTTCAAATCTTGCTTAGTAGCTTTTAGGATTCAACTTTAGGTGTTTTCAAACAAGTTTTGTTGGCACACCAGGTTTTGAAAGCACAAGTGAAGATATTTTCCTTTAAAATTTAAAATAATGTGGAGTGCCTAGTAAATCCCTAAGAGTTGAGCCTAATCGGCAGCTACTTGATGAGTTGATTTTAATTGAAGTGGTGTGGCCCAATCAACTTAAACAATTGGCCTGTTGCACCACTTAATTAGACACACAAGTGATTACCTAATCTGATTTCTACTCAATTATTTGTTTGAATGTGTATACCAGCTCCAAAGGTTGGTTTATCGGTCGAGTTTGAAAATCAGAAGAGGTTGTGTACCTCTATAAGATTTTTTTTTTAATTTTCTTTTTAAATATGGAGGTTGGGGAGAGTATGGGTGTAAAAACAACAAACAATCTAACCTTAAAGTTTATAAAAATACCTAAGTTGATTGATGTTTGTGTTATTATGTGGTGGAATGAAATCTAATGGGTGGGAGGTAGGGGATAACTTACAAAACCTTCCACAGCACTTTACTCCAATCTACCGCTTTTGCTCGTCTCAAATGAGTACCTAGAATCACAATAAGAAAGGAGAGAAGTGAGGTAAATGATTCGTAAGTTGTAAAAACGCGAAGAAAAAATCAAAGAGCGTCGCCTCCCCAGCAACGGTGCCAAAATGTTGAGTCCCCGGCAACGGCACCAAAATGTTGAACGTCGGAGTTGCTATGCTAACGTGTTTGGTTTTGAAAACCTGTCCTCGTAGTATGAAAGTGAAGAACTCATGTTCAACAAATAAAATTTATACCGGAATGGAAATACCGAGTCGAATACCGGGAGGCGGATGTTTGATTTAAAAAATTCGTGTTTGATTTATTTGTCACGAAGTAAATTAATTGATTAGAACTATCTAACTATTTACAACAAATAGAAAAGAGAGAGAGAGAATATTACAAACAAAAATCAAAAGGAGATGTAGAATGAACATGGAATTCATCATCAAAAAGATTATTTGTTACACTAAACATTATGACTAGAAAGCGAGAAAATGATTAAACTAGAAAGCAGTAAAACTACTCTAAAAAGTAGTAAAAGAATGGGGAGAGAAATATCCTCCTCGACGGTAGCTTGGAGGACGAGCCGGACGGGACGATGCCTGGACGAAGGAGGATAGAGCAGGATGAAGGAGAACGAAGCGGGAAGAACGGGAATGGGGCAGCACGTCGTCATCGTCACGGGATCCGCTTCCGAAAGGGGGATGAAAAATTGATTTTATCTTGGGAGAAGCATCCCGGGTGTGGGACAAGCTTCTCTTAAGCTTTGGAGAGGGAGAGAAGAGAAGGAAGGGATGAGAATTTCATATGGAGGGGGTCTCCTTTTATAATTGCAATAAGTGGGGGCAATTTGATCATTACAACTCTAAAAACATTAATTCATGACCTTTGGTGACGGATAAAACCGTCGCTAAAGGTCCGAACGTGGCCTTCGTGGGCGGCACGTGCGCGCCCGCTCACCTCCTCGCGCGTAACGCACACGCACATCCAGCCGCTCTCGATCGGATGGCTTAAGTCGCGCCTTCGTCGGCTCCTCAGTACGCGCCCGCCCGGGTACGATCCCGTGTCACGCGCTGGCATGCAATAAAACGTGGGGCGGATTGGGCGCACGCGACCGTTTGATCGCGATCGAGCAGTCAATTGCGCCCGCTCACCCGCACCGCTCGCTCGCTTCTCGCGTTTCGAATGCGCGCCACCTGCTCGCTATAAAGCCTTCGCCCGCTACGCTGCGTCAGCGAGATAGTCGCGTGGATGAAATCAGGTGTGCGCATCCACAGCCATTGGATGAAGATCCAACAGCCCAAATCGTGCGTTGGATTTCCGTTGGAGAGGCAACGACGGTCTAGAGGGCCGGTTGGACAGCTGAGATGGTGCCACGTGGCGTTATCTTGGCCGTCCATCTTCTGGATGATGTAGATGAGGCCACGGTTGTCGGATTGAGTCAATTTTCATGCCGTTAGGCTATGATCGTCGATCTGAATCCATCTGTGTGGTCGAATTTGTCGTTTGAACTGTGGATTCACACCATCTTGGCCATTGATCTTCTAGGGTTCCCCAGTCTCTATCTGATGCTATAGATGCCTGATTAGGGCGATCTTGGAGTCGTTGAACTCCAATCGTGGCCCTGATCATATATGTACGGCTGGATCTTCGATCCAAGGCCCCGATAAAAAGTTTTCCCTATCCATGAACATAAATGGAGATAATTAACCTCCATTTTATTCAAACTACTCTAAATGCAAGATGATGCATGTTATGCAATATTTATAGCATGCAATGCAATCCTATGCTTAAGAACATGCATAAATAGACATCTTAAGTAGTGTAAACATGTTTACATCAGGTACCAGTGAGATCTCAAACTCAATCTCACGCTCAGGTAGTAATCCCGGCAACTCCTCTGGAAACACGTCGGGGTACTCTCTAACCACCAAAATACTCTAAAAGTCTGCCACGGGGCTGAGCTCTGCCACCACACAGGCTAGAAAGCCCTCACACCCCTGGCCCAAAAGTCTCGCTGCCCAAAGCGCAGAAATGCACCTGAAGCCTCCATCCACCGGCTGTCCGTGAAACTCAAAGGAAGGCATCTCCGGTATGGAGAAGACGATCTTCCTAACAAAACAGTCCACCAAGTCATGGTAAGCGGACAGCTAATCCATCCCCAGAATCACGCCAAACTTCTCCATCGGTATCATGATCAGGTCAGCGGGGAGGTTGTGTCCCCCAATGCTGACCTCACAGTCTATGTAGACTTCCTCGGCTACAAACAACTGACCACCCGACCTCTGATCACAAATGGATTCTCTAACAACACGCAATCCTATCCCAAACTGACAGCAAAACTTGCAGTGACAAACGAGTGTGGCACCGGAATAAAAAAGTACGTAAACTAATCTGCCAAAAATTGTAACCATACCTGCCACCACTAAACCTGATGCCCTGGCGTTTCTGTGTGTCAGGGCGTTGATACGCCCCTCAGCTCTCGGTTCAAAAGAAGCAGCCACACTCTACGTTGGACAAGTACCCGATGGCCGGTACCCTCCCCGTGACTGCTGTCCTCCCCCACGCACCTGGGAACCATGCCCACCTGCTTGGCCTCCAACACTCGGTGCAGGGAGCATCTGCTACTCTCCAGCCCTCAACGGGCAGTCTCTCCAGATGTGGCCCAGCTGGCCACACTGGTAACAGAGGGGGACTCGACTCCCTCCCTCGGTGGGTCCCTGCTGACGGCTGGGCGGGGGTCTAGTGCTGACAGCTGGCCCCTGTCAGGGGCCCCCAAAGGCCACTGAAGGCACCGCAAAATGAGACGGCTCTCCCACGGGTGCTGCGTGCTTCCTCTCTCGTCGGCCCTGTGAGTACTCTGGCTAATAGGACTTCTTTCGTCCACTGTCGGTGTCTCGTCACTCTCCAAAAGGTGGGCAGCTTCAAGGGCTTGACATACCCCCAAATGACAGGTCGGAGCCTGATAAACGCCAGTTTATCATCATTCTTATGCACTAAAACAAACCTAGCTCTTAGGATTTTACTCCGCAAATGGATTTTTGGGTTGCATTTAGGCATAAATTAGGTTAGGCATGCATTGCATTTTTTATTGTCCTTTTGATATGTTTTTGTGAGTGTTAGGGATGAACAAATATACAGATCCCTAAAACCCTAGCACTCGAGATGGCAAATGGTGAAGGAGAAGCTCAGACTAGCCGGAACTCAGCTTGATCCAGCTCACCACAGCTGGAACCTAACTCACTTGAACTAGGGTTAGCTCATCCCAGCTCCATTAAGCTAATCTCAGCTGAATGGCAGCTCAAGAGAGTTCATATTAGCTCACCCTAGCTCAAGTCAGCTCATATCCAGCTCAACTTAGTTGAGTCTAGCTCATTTTAGCTCCCACTAGTCCACAGGGAGCTCTAGCTAGCTCAGCTGAGTTGACTGGAGTTCACCCCAGCTCAGATCCAGCTACATCCAGCTCCACTCAACTCCAGCCAGTTGAAGATAACTCCATTCCAGCTCAGGAAGCTCAAGTCCAGCTCCCAGGGACTCAGCTTAGCTCAACTTAGTTAAGATATGCTATCTTAGCTGCCTCAACCAACTTGATCTCCCCGGGAGCACCAGACCCAGCTCACCTCAGTTCATTATGGTAGAAGCCAGCTCACTTTAGCTTGGCTTAGCAGCTAGCAAAGAACTAGCAAGCTAAGCAGGCTAGAGTAGCTCCATGCCAGCCTCTTCAGCAGCTGCCAGCTCCAAACTTCTCCACCTCAGCTCCTCCCTTCAAACCCTAGCTCCAATACCTCCTCCTCTACTCCATAGCTAGCTAAGCTAGCTTAGCTTAGCTTAGCTTAGCTAGCAACCAGCTCCTTGGCCATCCACCACCGTCAACTCAACCCTAGCTAGCTCCACCAACTTAAGCCCTACCTAAGCTAGCTATCCTACTCCAAGTTGGCACCACCACTTAGCCACCTCTTCACCCCATCATCACCACCACAAGGCACCAATTTTGGCGCCAAAACCTAACCCTAACTACCCCCCCTTTTGGCGCCAACATCCACCCCCACATCCACCATACACCTAACCCTACAACCCATCCTAGCCACCCACCTACCCCTCCTTCTAGAACCTTACTTGGCACCACCTAAGCCCCCCTTCTAGAAGCCATTTTGGCACCAACTTCAAGGGGTGCCACCACCCCTTAGGTGTCCCTTGGGTTGGCGCCAATTGCCCATAGCCATAGGATCCCCAACCACCTCCATCTTCCCATCTTAGCCCTCCATTTCAAGAGTCACCTTAGCCCCCTTCCTACTGTATATAAACCCACCACCTACCACCATTTTAGATCATCCTTCATTAGTGAAATTTTCTACCTATACCCACCTACACCTACAGCCAAGAAGAAGGAGTAGAGAAGAATATTAAAGGGGCACATCACCAGCCCCTTTGGTGCCTTCTTCTCCCCACTCTCTTCAACTTGGGCCATGCCAAGGAGGAGGACTTTTCTACTTCAAGGAGGACGGCCAGGCAAAGGAGGACCTAGGGTGGACGTCCACCCTTGGAGAAAAGCTTAGAGCATGCCCCCTTAGGGCTTGCTTTGGAGGACATCACCTTGGCGGAGCATAGCAAGGAAAGAGTTGGAGGACTCTTTTCAAGCTCGAGAGCTACCAAGCTTGGAGCAAGAAGCCCTCTTCTTCACCATCTATCTAGAAGATTTGTGTTTTATTTTATTTATTGCAATTCTCTAGTAGTAGAAGCATTTATCTACTAGGTTTTTCTGTAAAATACTTTCTCATTAATCTAGTTGCCTTCTTTTGCAATTTCTCTTAGTTGCATTTTGGTTGCTGTGATTCTAGCACTCTTCACTCCCTCTCCCTAATTATTCTAGGCCTCCACGTGCCTAGAGTGAGCTTAGGAAGAGGAATTACTTGTCACTTAGGTGTTAGCTTAGTAATCGTAGTTGTTATTTACTTTTTTGCCAACAACTCATGTTTTCTCTCGTTATTTCAAAACCCTAAAAGAAATGATATAATTGAAAAGACCAAAAAGAAAGTTGAGATTTATTTTTAGCAAGAGAATTAATTTTGCAAACATATTGCCTCCTTGGATGACCCTAGATACCCCACTATCTAGGTTTATAAATTTAAGAGTTGATCGGTTTTGCACGTTACAACAATGTATTTTACAAACCGCATAAAATCCGTATCAGAGCCCCTCAATTTACCTCCACAGGCACTCCTCCTCTGTAGCTACAGCTGTCGCAGCAAAACGTGACAACTCCAGGAAGCACGTGCGATACACGTTGACAATCATCGTCCCCTTGCGAAGAGTGTGGAACTCCCGCCTCCTCTGGTCCTGCCATGTCTGCGGGAAATACTGCTCGTAGAAGAGGGTCACGAACTGGTCCCACGTCAGCTCTCCCCTCTCCTGGCCTCTGATCACCCTCCACCACCTATGTGCTGCACTCTCCAACTGATACGTGGCAAAGGTCACGCAGCACTCTGCAGGGGGGCGAAGGGTGTCAAACACCTTCTCAATCTGCTCCAACCAATCCTCTGCCTCAGACGGGTCCTCATCCCCCTTGAAGGAGGGGGGCTTCAGCTTCTGGAACTATCCGAAAAGCTCGTAGTGCAACTGCAGTGGGGGAACGGGCACGCCTCCAGGTAGGGAGGGCTCGTGCTCAGAAGTGTCAGAGTGTGGTGGGGGCGGTGGAGGACCACCCCCTCCCCCTCGTCCAGCACTGCATCGATCTCTCGGCCCCAGAGGACACCCCCTCAACGTCCCCAAGGAGAGGCACCCGTGGAGGCGGGTGGAGCTCCTCTCGTACTATGTCTCGTATCAACTGAGCGAGGTCCTGGGCCTGAACGCCCGGGAGAAGTGGCGGGTCAACTGGCACCTCATGTCAGGCACGTCCACCCCTCCGACCTCGTCCACGGCCGTGCCCGTGGCCTGCCTCAAGAACTCCACGTCGAGGCATCTCCTACAAGGAGACGCGGAAGACAGAACAAAAAGAAGTCAACTTTAACGGACTTTAGCGAAAACAACTTAGAACAGATGTCAAGTAGTACGTTGTGGTGGTTACTCTAGTTACATACACGTGAATTGGTTATTCTCAAGCTAGTTTGTTCATTTCTCAGGATGACCTTGCTCTAATACCATCTTGTTACAATCCGGTTCCCGAATCCCTATAGGACAGGAGACCGGCTCAACTCGACTAATCCCAAGACCGAGTCGTCCAACAAGAAATAACAAAAAAAAAGTAGGAAAGTAAACCACATTCACTATGCTAAGTAATTAACTATAAAAGAGTACAGCAGTAAGGGAAGTAAAAGCTGCTAACAGTACATATCACCACCACAACAGTAAAGTAGAAATAAAGTACAGAAACAGAAACGGTAACAGTCTGAACTCACTAACAAAAAGGAAGTTCAACAACAGGAAACTATTGCTGGGCACGACTGGGCCCAGCACCCTCTGCAGCCGGCGACTTGGGCTGCTCAACTCCTACACCTGAAAAGGGTTATGGGTAAACGGAGTCAGCGAACGCTGAGTAGAGTGGTAACCAAACTAACTAAACCTATAAAAGCTAGCAGGTCAATTTATCTTTTCCAATTATTTTATTTTACTAGTCATTTCCTTTTACCCATTGGTTTACTTTCAGATCTCTTTCTTGATCTCGAATGTTCCTCATGCAAACGATCTTGATTACAGTATTTTCCGAAGAGTAGAAGGCACACGTGGTGCTCTCCTGGCCGGGAGAGTCCCACATGGTGATCCTACACACGTGCAGCTCATATTTCCACAATTTGCATTTACAACAAGTAATGTCACAGGTAACTGTTAACTATCACAGGCATTTCATATTTCAAAGGCAACTCTTATTTATTAAAAAGCAGTTGTTTACATTTCTATTCATACATTTAAGACTACAATTTTATACAAACAGTGCAAGTACTTCTCGTCATAGGATTCATGCCACATCCTAGGTTTCTAGTTATCCAATTTCACATATGCATATATGATTTATAATTAAAACAAGGGAAACCACTCAACCAGACAATCTGAGAGTACTGGGGGCTCGAACAGCAGGCTCACGTGCCTCGGTAGGCCCCGAATATGCAACAGATCGAAGTTCTATACCAAGGAACATACCACAATGGAACATTCAGAACAGTATAAAAGGATTTCTAACATGTAGAGGAACTCACAAGGAAACCACAGATATCTTTTTTGCGTAAAACAAACCCCAAACGAACCCTAAACAGGTCAAAACAAGACTGTAGACCTAAATCAGACGTCTGGCACAAGGTCCAGACGTCTTAAAAGTAACCAAGGTCTCACCTCAGGTTTTTGCGTCGACTTCAGACATCTAGAACCCCTACTTAACCGTCTGGACCCAGCTCCAGGCGTCCGACCTCTCCTCTAGTCATCTAGGAGTGCTTCCAGTCATCTGGTAAGCTGTTCAGACGTCTGAAACGTGTGGGAGGGCACGTCCCGTGCCTTCCCGAAGTTATCCCTGCACGCGACAGGCGAATCATCCACTTTTAGCCATACAAATTGGCTTTACAGTGAGACCTGCATGGCCGTAACCACAAGAGGAACGTACCTTCGCGAAACTCTATTTTCATATGTCCGATGTCGTCACCAAACGTCCAACCCGTCGTTTGGACGACACGCCAAACGTCTGATTCTGGGAAAAACCCAGAACCAGACCGACCTCCTGCTCCCCTCGCCGTGCACAGCCGCGGCCTCTCCTCCTAGCCTGCAGCTCCAGCTGCAGCAAAGTGTCGAGGACGTCTCCGCTGACGTGCTCCTCCTCCCACACGCGACACTCCGGCGGTGTGTCTTCCGGTGAGCTCGCGAATACAAGCTCCTCCTTCTCTCTTCACGCTGGTTCTCCTCCTCGCCCCTCGCTCTCGCGCCCTCTCTCACCCTCGCCCCTCGCTGCAGTGGAGAGGAAGGAAGGAAGGTGGCGGTGGTGGAGTGGGGAAGAGAGGAAGGGGGGAGAGGGGTTATATAGGGAGTGCGGTAGGGTTCTGGTGGGGGAGAGAAGAAATAGAGAGGAAAGTGGGAGTTTGTCTGAGCGCAGCCTGCACGCATACGCGAGTATGCGTACAAAATTTTCAATTTCCAGACATTTGGGAAGGGGTCAAGACATCTGACCAGACGTCTGACTGACAGTCCAGACGTCTTAAAAGGCTCAAAACAGAACGGATCTTACAAAATCCAAGCCAATGTATTTTATGTAATGCGGACAACTCAACTTTCAAAAGATTTGAGCTTTAGGGCAATTCCACTTTCCTAAAGTAGATTCTCTGGCCAAAGCCAAGAACCGTAAACATGAGAATCAACGGAGAATCTAGCCAAATTATGGGCCAAAGCAACATGCTCCCTAGGAACTTTGGAAAGTAAGAGGGAAGGAGCACTGATGAGCAAGGATTGACACTGAATCAAAATATGCTTTGACCTCCAATGAGATTATATCTTATTTAATATTTGACCAACAGGAATAGCGACGTCACTGTAAATTGAACCTGCATCAATGGTCAAATTCAAGGCAAGGAGAGTACCTTGAAGAATAGCATGAATTTCTGCTTCGGAAGGATCGATAGTGGAAAGATGAATTGCTGAGGAAGCCAATATTCTTCCATCTTCAGCCAACATAACAGCTGCTGCACAGGAATGGTGTTGTCTGACTGCAGCGTCAACCTGAATTGAAGGGCCTGAAATATTGTTGGGGGCAATAAAAAGTTGCTGTCGAAGAATAGATGCAGAATCCGTTTGTGGTGAAGAGAGGGGGCAAGAAAGTCATAGAAGTTATTCATGTTGGAGGCCCTTAGTAAGGAATGGGATAAATTTATAACAGCACCTCCCATTGTATGTTCACACCTTTGCAGCCATAAGACCTGAACTATATAAAAGGGGAGGAGAGGGGAGCCACCTGCAACTTTGAATTGCTCATGAATGGATAGGAGTGTATCAAACCAATTTCCCTTGTAAACTTCAGTTCGAATTCCAAATGAGAACCAAACTGCACGAGCGACATGACAGTTAAAAAATATGTGTCCGAGGTCCTCATTGGCCGCTGAGCAAAGATCACAACTTGGATCAAAGTTGGACAATCTGGCAGTAAGGAGGGATTTAGTTGGCAATGCATTTGCAGCTGCCTTCCAGAGAAAAGTCTTCGTGCGTGGTGGCAGCGATTTATAAGTCCAAATCTTGTTGCAGTTCTTTAGACTCTGTTTAGAGTAAGTGAGATATTTCCCATGCAGCCTAAGAATAGCATGATATGCCATTTTTATGGTGAAATTCCCTTGCTTATGCGGCATCCAAATAAGAGAGTCCTCCTGGCCTTTAAAAATTGGGGTGTCTATAATTTTTCCACTAGTTTCATCCTGGAAATTTCTATGCAACACTTCCATATCCCATTCATTTGACGTAGTAAGGAGCTGCTGAAAATTAATGATATTTGAATGAGGACGCAGAGCAGTGACAATTGGGGCATCCCAATTCCTGATCCAGTTATCTCTCCACACATTAATCTTCCCCCCATATCCTACCAGCCAAAGAGAGAAAGTATATAGCAGGCCCTGAACCTCTGCAATATCTCTCATAAAAGGGAATGTCTGAGGTTAGAAGAGTATTCCCATAAAGAAGAATTAGGATAATATCTTGCCTTTATATATGATTGGCAAAGGCCATTTTCCTCATTGAGAAGTCTCCAAGCCATCTTGAGAATGAAGGCTTTGTTCATATAAAAAAGATCTCCGAATCCGCGCCCCCCAAATTGCTTAGGCAGTGCTCTTGAAGACCAAGCTTGAGTTGACATGTGCCTATTCCCATCAAAGAAGCCCCACCAAAAATTTTTAACTACCTTTGTAATCTCTATAGATAATTTGTTGGAAAATAGATTAATAAACATCAAGTAACATGGAATAGCCAAGAGAGAGGATTGGATGAGAACCCCTCTTCCAACCTGCGAGAGTGCCCTGCCCTTCCATCCAGATAGCTTTTTGTGGCATTTAGATAAGACCAAATCTTTGAGTTTCTTTTGCATCATGGAGTCAAGCAAGGGACAACCAAGATAGAGCTCGTCCTTGGTCATGGCAGCCATTCCCAATTTTTTTGCAACCGCAGCCTTAATCCCCTGTGATACCCCTTTGCTGAAAAATATTCTCGACTTTTCATAATCTACTTTCTGGCCAGATAGAATTTGGAAGTCCTCGAGAATGGTTTTAATATTTTGAGCTTCATGTGAAGATGCTGCAGAGGAAGAGCTCGGGATAGAAATTATGTAGAGAGAATGAATAAAAAAGGGGAAAGGGAACAGCCTTGTCTTACTCCACGAGTTGGAAAAATGATCTTAGTTGTTCTGCCATTGACAATCACCTCAAAAGATGCAGACATGATTAAGGAAATTCGATTAGGTGGAAAATGCAACTGAACAAGACAATTATTTATAACCTATCAAAAGCATTTTTCATATCTAACTTTAATGCCATGGGCCCCTTTTTCCTCTTCAAAGTTTTCATAGACTGGAGAGCTTCCCGAGCTAAGGCTACATTGTCCTCAATTTGTCTGCCAATCAGAAAACCAGCTTGGTTCATGGAAATAATTCTCTGTAAGACACCTTTCATTCCTGAAGCTGCAAGTTTTGCTACCAACTTATATAAAGTATTTGTAAGATTGATTGGGTGGGATCATTTGTCTTTGGAGCTGGAGCTAAAGAAGTTTTGCTCGCAGGAGGTGACATGGTGGCTGTGACGAAGCATTCATTTATAAATTTCAGCATATCCCTCTTTCGCTCCTTTTTGAGTCGCCAGAATCTACGAGTGCTCCAAACGTAAGAAAAGCAACCGTTCAGTGCTCCCAACGACCCACCCCACGAGGGTTTCGGAACAATGACGTGTGCACGCTCCATTACCTAATGTCTGCGAGGCACCTCTCTGGTCACCCATCCTCCCGGTCAGCGCCAGATTTCGTTAATTGATCGGTGTATTAGTTTTTTTTTTTATTCTTTCTGCGTTGGAGATGGCACCTGCTAAAAGCGCTACAGCTAGCAGGATCTTATTAGATTATCCAGCAACGAGACAGCAAAACCTGAAGGTGACTTGTCTCGTGGGGTTTCATTTTTAAGCAAAGGAATAAAATAATTATCGTATTGCTGTAATGTTGTTGGTATTTATTTTATATTAAAATAAAAGTGTAAAATGTTAATATATATATTTATTTAATATTAAAATGTAAGTAAAAATTATTATAATTTAATAGAATATTTTCTAAAATATTTCAACGAAAATCTTAACAAAGATATCACCCACTAACCCTCCTCCAAATGGGGCCGAGGGATGCAAAAGTTTGCCCCTCCATCCACGAAAAGCACTCGACGTTACGTCAATTTTGAGGCAGAGGCGCAAGGGCGCATGCAACTTCATCGTGCACGAGTTCGTAAGAGTATGCTATATCAACAGCACTATGAAACTTTAAGTTTGGCATATATCACAAAAATTGTTCGAAGGTGGTACATAGTCAACGTAATTCGTTTCCGTGCCTTCTTCCTCGTGTGTAACGGGAAAAAATGACGGAAACCAATGCAGCATGCGGTGAAAAGATCCAGAAAGACAATAGCTGTCATTTTTCTTGGGTTCGGATCATGCATTGCCCAATATTAGATTTCTTTTTTTTTCTCTACGAACAAAATCTTCAAAAAATAAAATAATAATAAAGAAAATGATAAAAGAGAGTAAAATCTCACAGAAAATCCGACCCCAACCCAACTCCAACACCAAACGATGCTCTCAAGAACTACTTATTTGTAGGGATTGAGTCATTTATGTTGTATTTAAATTTTTAATCTCAAGTTATAACAGTCGCATTGGAATTATCCAATTTTAGGGAAGAGGGTGAGATGAACTTATCTTGAAATTGTGTGAAAAAACACCCACAACTATTTCTCTAAACATCCTATAATTTGACCCATATTTTTCCTTTACGATCTCATAGTCTCACCACTTACAAAATTAATCTCTCATAATCAATCCCTCAAAACAAATGATATCTCAGGTGGGTCCCACAGCTTAATTTTCTCAATTGTCCGAAATGGACGAGGAGGATCTGATGGTAAGACCATTATTAGTCATAACTAACTTGAATTAATCAGAATTAAGTGATAAATACTCCTAAATGATTGCCTAAGGACCATAATTCGATGCAGATCCATTTTGAGAAGAAAATATTAAAACAAGGTTAAATCTGCAATTTTAACATTACATCCCAAATGTAGAGTAACCACAGGGTCACCCAAAGGTTAATTAAAGGTCATTTGAGCATTAAAGACCAATAAGTGAACCCACACAGACAGAAACAAAATTTCACGCATTCCGAGAACCGCAACAGCGCCCAACACCCTAATTTCATACTTGCTTAAATTGAAGAGGCTCTAGTCATGATAAAATTCATATAAACCTCTTAAAATTCATAGAAAAATATTCTAAGAGGTTTGGTACCCTTGGTTTGACCATGAAATAACCTGCTGCCTTTTTGGGTTGGTTAAGACATCTGGATTATCCATCAAACGTTTATCCAGATGTATGGATAGAGGGTCGGACGCCTAAAAGTAGAAGAACCGTATCTTGTTTTCTTTTCCATGCGCACGCAGTACACGCACCGCCTAAACCCTAAACCCTTTCTTATTTAAACCCCCACTCCCACACCACTCTCTCCATCTCCACCAACCACCACCTCCATCCTTCCCGCCTACCGGCTGCCACCTTCTTCCCAGCCACCAACGCAATGAGTGGAGAGGAAGAAGAGAGACGAGACGTGGAGGAGGAGAGGGGAGCGAGAGTGAGGGAGGAGCTTGAAGGAGCTTGTGTAGGGAGGTGGAGCTCACGAAGGTGATCTTTGCGACCTCCTGAAGCTGCTGGCGTAACAGCTACAGGCGGTGCGGAATGATCCGCGTGGAGAAGAAGCCTCGCGAGAGTTCTGCGTACTGGATATTTTCCCGTATCAGATGTCTGTAGCACATCCCAGACGTCTAGAGTAGCAGGGAGACATCCAGAGCTGAAGCTGGACGTCTGAAAACATGTTTGTGCCAAGGTACGTGCTTCTGCACAGTTTCCGGCTATGCAGGCCTTATAGCAAGGGATTTTGGTTGGCCATTTTTAGCTATGCACGTACGTACGCAGGGGCAGAGCGTTGGAAAGGTGCACGGTGTGCCCTTCGAGTCACTTTTGGACGTCTAGACACATCGCCAAACATTTGACCGTACTTCCAGACGACCAGAAGGGGAGTCCGACATCTGGAACTCTCCTCAAACGATCGCGGAAGGATCTGGACATCCGAGGAAGCCGCAGGAAACCCAAGGTGAGTACTGATGTCAGGGATTAGTGCTAGACGTCTGATTTTGGATATTGTAGACGTTTTTGGCCTGTTTAGGGCCCAAACGGAATCGGATTTCCGCAAACGAACAACCATTGCTTTTCGCTTCAGTTTCTCTACGAGTTAGTGTACTTGTACATGATTTTGGACTTGTTTGATGTGGTTGGCCAATTTTATAGGTCTCCAGCAAGTCGAGTAAGTAGGACCCGCGGAGGTGAGAGGATCTGCGATTCGAGCCCTAATTCCACCCGTGTTTTCCGGTAGAGTGGTTTACATTAATATTTTGATTTAAACAAATAAACTGCATGTTTAGAATAACTTGAATGAACCCTAAGATGAGAATGAACCCTAAGGCAGAAACGAATGAGTATGGTTGAGCTACATTGTTTACTTAAGATGAATGTAAAACTCTAAATACTAGCAAATGTATTGGTTATTTTAATGTGATACTTTCTCAGTTAGTAAATCACGAGCTGCCTGTTTTAAAAATGAAATCGGTAATGCAATAAAGAGATCGGAAAGGTTAGAACATGAA
Source organism: Thalassia testudinum (assembly GCA_037157565.1). Taxonomy (NCBI): domain Eukaryota; kingdom Viridiplantae; phylum Streptophyta; class Magnoliopsida; order Alismatales; family Hydrocharitaceae; genus Thalassia; species Thalassia testudinum. The sequence goes on from JAZHRO010000013.1 coordinate 24,457,005, forward strand.
ACGAAAGGAATACCGGCATGAACCCTACGGGGAAATTAGGAGAACTCCTATAAAAGGGAAGTGAGCTGGCCCTTGTGTACGTGGTACCAAGGAGAGAAACTATCCCTTTAGTGTAGAGGGGTGCTAGCCCCCTGTTAGGTTGAGCCCCGGGGTCAGGCCTAGTCACTCTACACCGACTCTGTTTGGCCATCGTGTACGTGGTACCGAGGAGAGCTACTTAGTGTAGGGAGGGAGCTAGCCACCCTAGGGGGCCCGACGTTAGGACTACCCATCCTACACCGACTCTTGTTAGGCCTACTGGGCAAACCAGGATAGTCGGACGAGGGTACGCAGACTGTGGAGAGGCGAGATCCTTGTTCTGTTCTAAGGGACGAGACCCCTATTCTGAGAAGGCAAAATCCTGTGCTGTTCCGTGTTGTACCTTTAGGCGTACCCGCTAGTGAAAATGACTGACCGCGTGCCAGGGCAGGATAGCTACCTGCGCGCTTATCACGCGTACCGTAGTGATGTGCATACGTCTGATTAACCTAAAATGTCTATTAATGCATGTTCTTAGTGTAACATTAGCATAATACATTATAAATAGTGCATAACATGCATAATCATGCATTCAGATCAAGTTGTATAAAATATATAGTAATTGTTTCCTTTTTATGGTCAGGGATAGGGCGACATTTTATCGGGACCTCGAATCGAAGATCTAACCGTACGGATATGATCAGGGCAACGATTGGAGTTTAACAACTCCAAGATCGCCCTAATCAGACTTTCGTAGCACTAGATAGAGATCAAGGAACCCTAAAGAGCAAAGGCCAAGATGGTGTTAATCCACACCTCAGACAACAAATCCGACCTCACGAATGGGTTCAAATCGACGATCACAGCCTAACGACGTGAAAATCGGTCCAACCCAACACCCGTGGCACCATCTACATCACTTAGAAGATGGACGGCCTAGATGGTGCCACGTGGTGCCATCATAGCCGCACAACACCGGCCGCAGCTCTCCTTCTTCACCCCTCTCGACAAATCTCAGTCGTTGGATGCCCATCCAACGGCCAAGATCGCGCCCAGCCAACTTGGAAGACTGCCATTCCCTCTCTCTCTTCACCCGTGCGATGGATCTAAACCGTTGATCACCATCCAACGGCCACGGACGCTCGAGCCTTAAAACATCCGTGCGACACAAATGCCCACTCAGCGCAGCGGTAGAGCGCACTATGCGAGCACACGACGTGCGTTCGAGGCCACATTCACTGCGAGCGAGCGCGCGATTAGAGCCGTGCGATGAAGATCCAACGGCGAAAAGCAAGCAATAGTGCCCATGCGCGATCAGACGCGCGACGCTTACGCATGATCGCACGCGGGTGCACAACGCAGGAGTAGCCACTTTAAGTTGCCTGATCTCTTGATCGGATGGCTGAGAGCGCCCGAACGTGCGCGTGTGTTGAAGGGCGCGGAGGCGAGGAGGTGCACGAGTGGCGTGCACGTCGACCACGTTCATGCCTTTAGTGATGAATAAATCCGTCACTAAAGGTCCTGAATTAATTTTTTCAAGTTGTAATGTCCAAAATGCCCCCACTCGTTGCAACTATAAAAGGAGACCCCCTCCATACGGATTTCACATCCCTTCCTTCTCTTCTCTTACTCTCCAAAGCTCAAGAGAAGCTTGTCCCACACCCGGGATGCTCCTCATGAGCTAAAACCAAGTTTTCGCCCCTGTTCCGGAAGCGGATCCCACGACGATGGCGATGTGCTGCCTCGTTCCCGTTCCTCCTGCTTCGACCTCCTTCTTCCCGCTCCGTTCATTATCTTCCAGGCGTTGTTTCGTCCAGCTCATCCTCCAAGCGATCGTCGAAGAGGATAACTTCTCTCTCCCATTCTTTCTCCTACTTTCTAGAGTGGAATTTTTCTGCTTTCTAGTTGTAATAATTTCTCACTTTCTAGTGTAATCTTTTCTCGCTTTCTTAGTTGTAAAAATATTTTACAACATCAAGTGAATGTTTTCCCTCTCTCTCTCTTATTGTCTATAATTATTCCATTTCATTATGATTATTCTACCTTTTAAACAAAAAATACAAAAAAATATAATTGCGAATTTTGATCGACGTAGCCTCCCTGAGTTTGACTCAAGATTTCTTTATAGATTTCCAATATAAATTTTATTTGTTGAACCTAAGTTCTTTGCTACTCGAACTACAACGACAGGTTTTCAAAACCAACTCCGATAGCGTAGTCCTCCGACATTCAACACGTAGTTACCGCTACATCGCGACCATGACCTCGGGGTGGTTGACTAGGTGTAGAATTACCGTAGGGGACTCTCCTGGCTAGGAGAGCACTACGTGCAAATCCTACATCATGAAAAAGACTGCAATCAAGATCCTTCCCGTGAGGAACAGGCCAGATCAAGAAATGATTAGAGGAATAAAGGAGCAATAAATTAGAACTACTTGGTTAAGCTAAATGAAAATGGATAGATACTTAATTGCATTAATTAATTGCTGTCTTAATTGCATGTAAATGGCTAAATTACCACTCTACTCAGCATTCGCTGACTCTGAAAATTTTATAACCTTGTTCAGGTAAGAGAGTTGAGCAGCCAACACCACCAGATGCAGAGGGAGCTGGTCCCAGTCGAGCCTAGCCTTAGTTGCGTTTTCTTATTGTTTCCCTAGCTTCTGTTGTAGTAGTGAGTATTTTGTTCTATGTAATACTGTTTCAGTTACTTTTCCATTGTACTTTCCTCTGTCGTAGTTGTGATGGCCTGTAATATTGATAGACTATTCGCTCTGTTTCTTTTACTGTCTCTTGATTATTTTCTGCTTAGTTACAATGCATGCGTAGTTGTGAATCATTTCCTACTTTTGGTTATTTCTTGTTAGATGGTTAGGTCTTGGGATTAGTCGAAGAGGGCCGATCTCGGGTCCTGTAGGGATCTGCGATCAGGTCGTAACAGGCCATCTGAATCCATGTTGACCTTGGATAGAGCTTCAAGTGGGATTCTACCCTAATTTAGGTTTCTATGCAAATTATCTAGTTAAACGTTGTCAAAACTGAAATCCAAGTTCATAATCAGATTCCTTGGGTCCAAATTTCTTTAGTACAAAAATTTAGGCCCAGTTAGTGTTCATCTTAACCTAGTTTGCATTTCAGTCCCTTAAATCTCTATTTTTCTCAATCATACCCCTAGCTTTCGAATTTCCTTGCAAAAAGGTCCCTAGTTTCTCATCTTCTTCACATTTTAGTCCCTGCTACCGTGGTTAGGTCAACCGACCTACAGGCAAGCTTTGACTTGATCAGAACACCATCAAATCAACTCCAAATCTCACCAAATTTGGAGGGATTAATGTTCACACTCTAGGGAATTTTTTGAATACAATTTGAATCGCGAATCTTGACCAAGTGACCCCCAACGAATCTAAGAAATTGTAGGAATCCCTTGTTCTCAAATCTGACTCCAGGCGTAGCTAACATCCAATTAGAGCTCATTCTTTAGCTCTATAAGAACTCCCCTAGCTTCCACCATCCTCCTCAGTTCGGTTAGGCCACAAAAAAGTCTTCTTCCTCCTCTCTTCAACCTCCTCCGTTGCAACTTTGACGAGCTTCATCGACACCTTCACTCCAACCACTCGATAGCCAAATCGAGTGGTCCAATCTCTCCCCCAACTTCCTCCACTTCTCACCGATAATAATAGAAGCCTCCTCCACCCTTCTTCCCCGCCGCTCCTCTCACCGAATGATCTCATCCCTTCCGCATCCAGGCATCACACCGACGAGGAATCCCTCCCTCATTCGTCCCCTACTTAGGTTTAATCTCCTTCTCTCTCTACCTAGATTCTATCTATCCCTTTACCCCCCTTAATTCAAACGATGCACCTGGTAGATCAGCTGCGCAGCATTATATATATATATATTGAAAATTTATATTTGATCCGGTGATTGGCACGCGTGAGTTAACCATCGTCATATGACTTTATATTATATAAATCTATGTACGCGGCAGATGCTGTAGCAATCTCGGTGATTTCCAGCAAAGGCAAAGAATCAGCCAGGCATTTAGTAACATTAAGAACCCAACAATAACGTGTCACAAATACATTAAGTCTTCAAGTGTTACATTGGAGAATCAAAATGGTGTACGGTCATTAAATTGAGTGTTTGCCGCAAGCTCCTTTTCATTCCGAGGGTTAATAATAATAATAATAATAATAATAATAATAATTAAATACATGTTACAACATATTTTTTAACCTAATGAGTAAGTGGTAGTTTTAATTGATATATCTTAATTTTTTATTAGTGAAAATTTTTTATATAGGTAAAAGATTATTTTTCAAATGAAAAATAACTTTTTTATAAATATAAAATCACATTTTAAGTATAAAATTATTTTTCACGGTTGAAAAAATAAAATGCATTAATTTATTTTTATTTTTAATCAATGTATTTTTTATTTTTAATCAAAATATTTTAATTTTTTATTAATATATTTAATTTTCAACGGATAATTATAAATTTTAATAAATTTTTTAATTACCAGTGGATTGATTTCGATTTTCAATCAAGTGAGGGCACGAGTGAAATTCACACGTTACAAAATATGTTATAAGGGGTATATTTACCTACCTGTTTGAATGTTGCGCCTACACGATCAGGAAAATGGCTCAGAAGAAGAAGCCAAATTAGTCAAGGCCTATCGATCAAAGCTACCCTAAAATGTATTACAAATATCGTTAAGAAAATCTCTTCAATCCCTTCCCTAGAATTCAATTGTCAATATGACATTTAAAATAGTTATTATAAATTTTAAAGGAAACAGCGAAGGATTGCTTCAAATCTCCGTTATATTTAGAGATGACAACAAATACAACTATATTGTTATCTAACCACCACGTTAGTTTGCCTTTAATCTTCATTGTTTTAACAATACCTCGATCATTGCCTCCACTTACCCACTACAACAAGTCCATGAAAGCTCTTCACGTCACGTATTCCAGAGGCCCATATAAATTGGCCCTTCTTTAAGTCCATCTCGAATGTGTTAGCAAGAGACGGCTACGTTAAATGCCCATCAAACATGGGCGTAAGTTTTAGTATTTTTCCCCACTTTAAAATCAGTCGTACCTTTTTTTCAAAATTAAAACTTGATAAAATAACATGTGTCGTTCTAAATGAAACTGAAGCTCGATTATTTTGAATCTTTTCCAGAAGTACAACCGAAATGTCAAGAAACGTTTGCATCTTCCTCTACTTCCAGATTGAATTGTGGTCTGCGATAAAGAAATATAAAAATTCACATTAAATATTCCTATCACATATTTAAAAAGTAGATGCTATATTGCGCTAGTGATATTTTAATAATTTTTATTAGTGATATTTTAATATTTTTGATGATATTTAATGCAAAATTAAATATTATTGGTAATATTTAATTTGAAACGAAAATTTGCATGATATAATATTTAACGACCATCAACGATAACTGATAAAATTTAATTTAAAATTAAAATATTACCAGCATAATTTAATCCACATCTAAAAATCAGTTATGCAATTTATTTTATAATTAAATATTACCGAGGTAAATTAATTCACGGGTGGAAGAACATAAATTTTTGTGCCAACATACATTACACTTAAATAATTGCAGCGTCATCTGTTGCTCAAAATAAGTGTCCTGTTTCTACCCTCGCATCTACGTTTAGAATCTTTATGAATTAAACTTTTACACAAATGGTCAATTAGGCTCGGGTATAACAGTGGGTCATAGAATCACAGGTTAATCACACGTATCTAACGTGAACAAACTGTTTCTGCTAGTCATTTAATAATTTTTTTATGGTGTCAAAAATTAAATTTCATTGGGGCAATTTTTCTTTAAATTAAAATGTAATTATACAAATCCAGAACTTGTAAGCATACCATTCCTACGCTATGTCCCCTATTATTATAACTGGTGTGAATACCCACGCTATGCTGAGAGAAATTAGGGATCGTAAAATAAACTCTAAGATATGATAAAAAATTATCAAAATATTATTAATTCAATGGATATTAAATAAAGTTAAAAATAAACTCTACCCAATCAATGGTACTCCCCTACTATTCTGTTTCTCACTTGTACTTTTTTTCTTGTGATAATAGATTTGGAATTGTCTCTAAAGATGTTTCTATTGGCTGTGTTTTATTTGATTTAACCCATTGGTTTTCCTTGGGGCTATAAGATTCCTGATGAAAACATTCTTCGGGCTCCTACCATGGTGCCATTGTGATACATCAAAAATTCCCAAATCCTTCAGCAAAGGCATCAAATACATTGCTCATCCTCAATCCTCCACTCCACGATCATGTATCACCTAATGGATGGGAAACGCATAAACTCCTAAATACAATTTAGTAGAAATTAGTTAGACTATGTTGTTTGTTCCGGGAAGAAAAAATCTAATGTGGATGATTTACTTTTTAGTTGTGAAATACACCTTAGTGTATAACATTTACTATAAATACAGAATCACCACAAAAGTTGTGTTCTCATGATCTTATAATCTAAAATGTTTTCATTTGATGGTTTCATCTTTAATATTCTAAATGTAGATACAATAATTGATGACATATGTCACAAGAAACTTCAAACTATCATATCGGATGAGAAACCTAAATATATATGCAGATTTAAGATTTGTTAAAAGCACAAAAATGAAAGATCGAAAAATTCTCTGATCTATACATCGATGTTCTCAGCGTTATTAATAATTATGTCCAAGATGTTATTTAATTGATATTTCATAAGGAAATTTGGAGGTATGAGTTCAGCCAAAAGTTCATGGATTTCTTCCATGCTGCCTTGGTGTATTTGGTCCAAACTTTGCACTGAAGTCATTTCTAATTGATGGGGAGCAAGGTGCATCCAATATCTCTCTTAGTTGAGAAGAATAAAAAAAATTAGGAAAAATAAAGGGACGAAGGAGTTACATTACACATGAAAAGGCATGATGGGTATGATATTAATATAATAAAAATATTTGGCTGAGGCCACCGCTGTCCATAATGGGTATCTTCGTCACCATCACACCACTTTCTAATCACACCCCTCCACCCCACTCAAAAGAGAGGGGAAAAAAAAATAAAAACAATATTTGAATTCAAAAGTGACTGAGTTCATCCAAAGAAAAATAGAATGCTCAACATTGTTTAAACTTTTCGGATTGCCTTGAGACGATGTCAAAGATCGCCAATGTCAAGTGCCATCCCGTAGAGTCCATGAACCTTCAGCTTGCATGTAGATCCAGGAGGGAGAGGATGAGCGGGGAACCAGACATAAGATGATAAACGTCAGTTTATCTTATTTCTGATGTATTAAAATAAATCTAATTCTTAAGACTTTACTCTGCAAATGGATTTTTTTGATTGTATTTAGGTATTAATTAAGTTAGACATGTATTGTATTTTTTGTTATATTTTTAATTTATTTTTGTGAGTGTTAAGAATATACAGATTGTCAGATCCCTAGAATCCTAGTACTCATGAAGGCAACTGTTAAAGAGAAACTCTCACCAGCTGGATCTCAGCTTGATCCAGCTCACCATAGCTGGAATTCAACTCACCTGAACTAGGGTTAGCTCATCCTAGCTCTATTTAGCTCATCTCAGCTAAATGACAACTCAAGAGAGCTCATCTTAGTTTACCCTAGCTCAAGTCAGCTCAGATCCAGCTCAACTTAGTTAAGTCTAGCTCATCTCAGCTCCCATTAGTCCACAGGGAGCTCTAACTAGCTCAGCTGAGTTGACTGGAGTTCACCCCAGCTCAGGTCCCACTACATCCAACTCCACTCAACTCCAACCAGCTGAAGATGACTTCATTTCAGCTCAGGAAGCTCAAGTCTAGCTTCCGGGGATTCAGCTTAGCTCAACTCAGTTGAGCTAAGCTACCTTAGCTACCCCAACTAGCTTGATCCACCCTGGAAGCGCCAGACCCAACTCACCTCAGCTCATTATGGTAGAAGCCAGCTCACTTTAGCTTGCCTTAGCAGCTAGCAAAGAACTAGCAAGCTAAGCCAGCTAAGGTAGCTCTAAGCCACCCTCTTCAGCAGCTGCCATCTCCATCTCAAGCTCCAGACTTCTCCTCCTCAGCTCCTATCTTCAAACCCTAGCTCCAATACCTTCTCGTCTACTCCACTACTAACTAAGCTAAGCTAGCTTAGCTAGGCTCCAACTCCCTTGGCAATCCACCACCTAAAAACCCTTCCTAGCTAGCTCCACCCTACTCCAAGTTGGTGCCACCACCATCACCACCTTTCACCCCTCAACCACCACCAAAGGTGTTATAACCAAGGCATCAAACGTCGTTTAAGACGTCTGGGAAGTGGTCCAGACGTCTGGAATTTAATTTTTTCGGAGTACGGGTTCGCATCTGCGTGCATGCGCACGCAGACTAAACCGCCGCCCTCCTTCTTCTCTTTCCTCCCTCCCTGCAGACGCAGCCCTTTTTCTCTCTCTCTCCCCGCGGTTGCCTTCAAATACACCCCTCTCTCTCCCTCACCCTCACTCCACCGCCTTCTTCTTCCTGTCAACGAGAGAGTGAGCGGGCGAGGGCGGCAGCAGTGGCTACTGCGAGTGTGTGGGGAGGAGGGGCTGCTGCGAGAGGGTGAGAAAGCTTGACCGCGAGGGTGAGAGCTCACCGGAGCAGCCAGAGCCGACCGATGGGTGAGCAGCAAGCGTGTGGTGCTGAGGAGGAGCTGTTGCAGCTCAGGCAGCAAGCGAGTGTGGCCCGGCACGGCCGTGCGCTGCGGGCGTAGGGCGAGGAGGTCCTGATTCTGGGAAAATTTCCCAGAATCAGACGTCTGGACATACGTTTGGACGACGCAGGAGACGTCTGGAGGAAGGTCTTGACGTCTGAAAGGTACGATATTCTTTTCCTCCCTTCTTCTTCGCGTGTACGGCCATGTAGCCGTTCCGCCAAAGGCTTCTACATCGTTTCGTGTTGAGGAGGGCCGCGTATGTCTACAGGACTCATTCGGGAAGGCGCAAGGGCAAGCCGTCCCACACAGATCGGACGTCTGGGCACAACACCAGACGACGAAGAGGGTCTCTAGACGTCTGGAGTGACAGTCGGACATCTGGAAACTAAGCCCAGACGATTCAGCGGGCTTCTGGACGTTTGAAGGACCGCGCAGGTCAAGGTATGACCTGAGCTATCATTTAAGACGTCTGGAAGATGTTCCAGACGTCTGATTTTGGGTAGACTAGTCGTTTTTGACCCGTTTAGGGTCCGTTCGGAGTCCGTTTTCCGCGTTTCAAGTTTCGTTCTTCTCAGATCTAGATCCTCTACCTATTTACAATAATTGTATCATGTTCTGAGTAGCTGCTTGTAATTACTCCTTGTGTTAGGACCCTATTCCGTTGCGACTCTGGGGGTTGCGGAGGCGCGCAGGCTTGCCGATCGCACCCTCAGTACTCCCGATTTTTGCGGGTAGAGTGGCCCTTTTAATTATTTATCAAAAATTATGCACTTGTGAAATAATTAATAGAGTCTAGGGTATTGCATGAACCCTAGGACTGAAAAACTAGATTGAATGATAGATCCTAGGGTATGGCATGAATCCTAGGACTGGAAAACTAGATTGAATGGTAAATCTTAGGATATGGCATGAATCCTAGGACTGAAAAACTTGATTGAATATATATACATTGCAGTCTTCGAAAAGTAGAAAGGAAACGATAACTACCTGTAATTAGTTAACAGCTGCCTGGTTATAAATGAATAATTATGGTCGAGAACATGGGCGATAGGAATATAAAGCTGAAATGATGAAACCTAAATTGGCTGAGTTAAAAAGAGAATGAACCTTACAGGGAATTAGAAGTAGAACTCCTGGAAAGTGAATGGAATAGAGTTGGGGAAGTGAGCTGGCCCTTGAGTATGGAGTACCAAGCAGAGCGACTGTCCCCCTGTTTAGTGCAGAGCGGAGCTAGTCGCCCCAGGGACCCGGGGTTAGGTCTAGCTACTTTGTACCGACTTTTGGCCCCTGGTGTACACAGTACCGAGGAGAGCTACTAGTGTAGGAAGAGCACTAGCTACCCCACGGGCCCTGGGGTTCTACTAGCCCTCCTATACCGACTTGTTAGGCCCACTGGGCAAACCAGGGTAGTCAGGCAAGGGTGCGTGGACTGTGGAGGGGCAAGACCCCTGTTTGGTTATTGTGAGGGGGCTGGACCCCTATTACTAAGAGGCTCTGCCCTATACTGGTTCCGTGTTGTGCTTTGGGCGCACTCGTTAACGAAAACAACTGACTGCGTACCAGTGCGGGGTAGCTACCCGTGCGTTTATCACGTGTGCCGTAATCACCGTTACGTTTGTCAGCGACCTTGGGATGGTTGATTGAGGGTAGGACCACCACGGGGGACTCTCCCGGCCAGGAGAGCACCACGTGTTACTTCTACTTTTCGGAAAAGACTGCAATCAAAATCGCTCCCACGAGGAACATTCAAGATCAAGAGAAGAATCTGAGGGATAATTCAATAACGAGTAAACGGAAAATATAAAGAAAGAAATTAAAAATATAACAACTACTGTCCACCTTACTGTTTCTTAGCTTTTAGTTGTCACTCTACTCAACGTTTCGCTGACGTGTCACCTTTGTCACCTTTTCAGGACCAGGTGTTGAGCAACCAGAGTCGGCGGCTGCAGAGGGTGCTGGCCTAGTAGAGCCCAGTAGTTTTTACTTGTGTAGTACCCACTGTACTTTTCCTTCTGTTGTAGTGAGTAGTTTCTGTTACCTCTATACTCTTTTGTTGTAAGCATCATGTTTATGTACTTATTTATTTCTTTACTGTTGTGGTGGTGTATACTGTAGTAGTTCTTTCCTTTACTGCTGTATTTTGTTACTGCTAGTTATATGCATTTTGAATGTGGTTTATTTTACTACTCTTTTGGTTACTTTCTCATTGGACGACTGGGTCTTGGGATCAGTCGAGTAGGTCCGATTCTCGTGTCTCGTAGGGATTCGGAAATCGAGTCATAACAAGATGGTATCAGAGCAAGGTCGTCCCGAGAAGTGAACCAACTGACTAGAAAATAATCAATTCACGTGTCTGTAACTAGAGTACCCACCACAACGTTTCTTTTGACAAATGTTCTTAGACTTTTCTGTTAGATATCAATTAGTATTGACGTGTTTACTTTCTGTATTCGCATCTCCTTGCAGGAGATGCCTCGACACGGGATTAGCGAGGCGGGCCACGGGCAGAGCCGATGACGAAGTCGGAGGGGTAGGCATGTTGAGGTCGACGTTTCAGTAGACCAGCCACTGCTCCCGGGCATTCAGGCCCAGGACCTCGCCCAGCTGATATGGGACATCGTGCGAGAGGAGCTCCACCTGCCGCCACGAGCACCTCTCCCTGCGGCTGCGGAGGGGGAGTCCTCTGTGGGACCACACGACGGACATGGCGCTGGATGCGGGGGAGGGGATGGGTCGCCACCGCCCCCACCTTCCTCCGACACTTCTGTGCATGAGGCTTCTTTACCTGGAGGTGCACCAGCATCTCCACTGCAGCGCCACTTCGACTTGTGGTGGTGTATACTGTAGTAGTTCTTTCCTTTACTGCTGTATTTTGTTACTGCTAGTTATATGCATGATGAATGTGGTTTATTTTACTGCTCTTTTGGTTACTTTCTTGTTGGATGACTGGGTCTTGGAATCAGTCGAGTCGGTCCGATTCTCATGTCTCGTAGGGATACGGGAATCGAGTCGTAACAAAAGGACACCAACAAGGTAGCACCCAAACTAGCATAACCACCCCCATGTTGGCGCCACCTTTTCCCTCCAAAATCCCCTTCATCTCCGCCATACACCTCTCCCTAAAATCATCTCCACCATCCACCTCACCTACCTTCTTCAAGGCCAACCAAAGGTGCCCCATAATTGGCGCCAACCATAGAAGCCCCATAATTGGCGCCAACCATAGGTGCCTCTTCAAGGCCATAACCACCTCATGCCACCCCTTTGGTTGGCGCCAACTAACCTTAGCTCTAGGATCAACCTAACTACCCATAACCACCACCTAAATACATCCTAGCCATCCACCTAACCCATGCCTACTACCCCCCTCCCCACCTCTATAAATGCCCATCATATTCCACCAAAAACATTCACCCTTGGCTACAATTTTTCTACCTATATTTCCACCTACATAGAAGGTCAAGAGAAGAAGAAGAAGAATATTAAGGGGATACTCTGTCCCCTTGGTGCCTTCCCCTCTTCTCTTCTCTGTTGTGCCCACGCCAGCCAAGGAAGGAAGGCAGTGTTACGAACATGGGCATCAGACGTACTTTAAGATGTCTTCGAAGTGGCCCAGACGTCTGGTCAGACATCTGGAACCCTTCCCAGATGTCTGGTATTAAATTTTTTCGGCGTACGGGTTCGCGTCTGCGCGTGTGCGCACGCAGACTGAACCCGTCGCCTTTGTTCTTCTCTATCTCTCCCTCCCTGTAGACGACGCAGCTTCTTTTCTCTCTATCCCCGCGCTACCTTCAAATAGCACCTCCCTCCCCCTCACCCTCACTCCACTGCCTTCTTCTTCTCCTCCCTGCCAACGAGAGCGTGAGCGAACGAGTGAGCGAGTGCAGCAGCAGCGGCTGCTACGAGCGTGCGGGAAGGAGGAGTCGTTGCGAGAGGAAGAAGAAAGCTCACCGCGATGGTGCGAGCTTGCCGGGGCAACTAGAGCGGGCCGGCGGGAAAGCAGTGAGCATGGGTTGTCGCGGAGGAGTGGCTGCAGCTCGAGCAGCAGGCGGACGCGACACGGCACAGCCGTGCGTCGCGGGCGGAGAGCGAAAAGGGTCCTGATTCTGAGAAAATTTCCCAGAATCAGACTTCTGGACTTATGTCCAGACGACGCAAAAGACGTCTGGAGGAAGGTCCAGACGTCTGACAGGTACAATATTTTCCTACCTTCTTTTTACGCGTGTACGGCCATGCAGCATTTCGCCGCGTTCTTCTGCTCCTCTTCATGATGAGAGCGGGTGCATGTGTGCACAGGTGTTGCTCGGGAGGGCGCAAAGGCTCGCCATCCCACACGGATCAGACGTCTGGACACAGTACCAGACGACGGAGAGGACCTCTAGACGTCCGGGGTGACAATCGGACGTCTGGAAACTAAGACCAGACGATCCAGCGGGCTTCTGGACATCTGAAGGACTGCGCAGACCAAGGTATGACCTGATCGACCTTTTAAGACGTCTGGAAGAAGTTCCAGACGTCTGATTTTGGGCAGACTCGTCGTTTTTGACCCATTTAGGGTCCGTTCGGAGTCCGTTTTCCTCGTTTCAAGTTGCGTTCTTTCCAGATTTATTTCTTCTACCTGTTTACAGTAGTTGTATACTGTTATGAGAAACTTCTTATGTTGATCCTTGTGTTGATCCATGTGTTAGGACCCCATTCCATTGTGGTTTTGGGGGTTGTGGAGGCGCGCGGGATTACCAACCACGCCCCCAGTACTCCCAGTTTCGCGAGTAGAGTGGCCCTTTAATTTATTTAACAAAATTTGTACAATTATGAAACAATTAATAGAGTGTAGGGCATTGCATGAACCCTAGGATTGAGAAATTAGATTGAATGATAGATCCTAGGGTATTGCATGAACCCTAGGACTGAGAAATTAGATTGAATGATAGATCTTAGGGTATTGCATGAATCCTAGGACTAGAAAACTAGATTGAATGATAGATCCTAGGGTACGGCATGAATCTTAGGACTGGAAAACTAGTTGAATATATAAACATTGCAATTCTGGAAAAGTAGAAAGGAAATGATAACTGCCTGTAAATTGGTTAACAGCTGCCTACTATGAATAAATAAATACGGTTGAGAACATGGGTTATATGAATATAAAGCTGAAACGGTGAAACCTAAATTGGCTGAGTTGAAAGAGCATGAACCCTACGGGGAATTAAGAGTAGAACTCCTGGAAAGGGAATGGAATAGAATTGGGGAAGTGAGCTGGCCCTTGAGTATGGAGTACCAAGGAGAGCGACTGTCCCCCCCTGTTTAGTGCAAAGCGGAGCTAGCCGCCCCAGGGACCCGGGGTTCGGTCTGGCCACTTTGTACCGACTTTTGGCCCTCGTGTACACAGTACCGAGGAGAGCTACTAATGTAGGGAGAGCACTAGCTACCCCACGGGCCCCGGGGTTCTGCTAGCTCTCCTACACCGACTTGTTAGGCCCACTGGGCAAACCAGGGTAGTCAGGCAAGGGTGCGCAAACTGTGGAGGGGCAAGACCCCTATTTAGTTACTGTGGAGGGGCTGGACCCCTGTTACTGAGAGGGCTCTACCCTATACTGGTTCCGTGCTGTGCTTTGGGCGCACCTGTTAAAGGAAACGACTGACCGCGTGCCAGTGCGGGGTAGCTACCCGTGCGTTTATCGCGCGTGCCGTAGTCACCGTTACGTCTGTCAGTGACCTTGGGGTGGTTGACTGAGAGTAGGACCACCACGAGGGACTCTCCCGGCCAGGAGAGCACCACGTGTTACTTCTACTTTTCGGGAAAGACTGCAATCAAGTTCATTCCTACGAGAAACATTCAAGATCAAGAGAAGGATCTGAGAAATAATCAATAGTGAATAAATGAAAAAATATAAAGAAAGTAAAAATATAACTACTGTACACTCTACTACTTCTTTTAGCTTTTAGTTGTCACTCTACTCAGCGTTTCGCTGACGTGTCACCCTTGTTACATTTCAGGACCAGGTGTTGAGCAACCAGAGTCAGCGGCTGCAGAGCGCGCTGGGCCTAGTAGAGCCCAGTAGTGTTACCTGTAGTACCTACTGTACTTTTCTTTCCACTGTAGTGAGTAGTTTTCTGTTACTCCCTGTACTCTCTTTATTGTAAGCTTCATGTTATATACATGTTTATTTCTCTACTGTTGTGGTGGTGTATATTGTAGTATTTCCTTTCTTTACTGGTATATTTTGTTATTGCTAGTTATATACATGGTGAATGTGGTTTATTTTACTGCTCTTTTGGTTACTTTCTCTTTAGATGACTGGGCCTTGGGATCAGTCGAGTCGGTGCGATTCTCGTGTCCCGTAGGGATTCGGGAATCGTGTCGTTACAGGCAGGCATTGGAGGATAACCTAGGGTACACGCCTACCTTAGGAAGAGGAGGATTTGAGGGTCATACACAACCACCCTTGGATGAGGAATCAAAGGTGGTCCACACCACCTTAGGAGAAGCCTTTGAAGGTGGAATTCCATCCACCTTGGAGGAGTCAAGCACACCCCCCTTGGGCTTGCTAAGAGGACACTATCTTTGGTTCAAGAAAAAGAGGAGGACCCTTTTTAACTACAAAAGCAGCCGCAATTGGGGCAAGGAACATTCCCTCTTTACCATCATCATCTAGGATTTGTGTTTTAATTTTTGTAGTTTTACTTTTTGAAGAACAATCTTTTCTCTACTTTTGTAAAACATAAATCCGCTTAATATTAAGTTGCCTTTTCTACTTGATGTAGCTTCTTCTTAGTTTAGTTTTTCTTTTAATTTAGCACTTTCACTCCCTCTTCTCAATTATTGTAGGCCTTCATGTGCTTAGGGTGAGCTTGAAATGTGGTCTTTCTTGTCACCTAGTAGTTAAATTAGATTTAGTCTTTTTCTACCACCATCTTGTGATTGCCTCTTTATTTCAAAAACCTAAAAAAAAAATACATATATATTTGAAAAGACAAAAAAGAAAGGTGATTTCCGCATTTCCAAGCAAGAGATTGATTTATCAAATAGTTGTCTACTTGGACGACCCTAGATACTCCCCTATCTAGGTTACAAATTTTAAAAATGAACGGATTTACGCATTGCAGTAACTTAAACCTTAATCTTAAAAATCGCGTAATTTTCTGCATCAATAGGATGTGAGTTGGGAAATGTAAAATTTGATGTAAAAATTGACGTATAGCTGTAAATGTGATCCCTTTCTTTTTTTATATAAAAAAAGTGTTGACACATGGTGGGGATCCACCACTGTTAAATTAACAACAAACTACTTTCGTAGGGGTAAGTAGTTGTGCAAAATTAATTTGCACCTTCAAAGAAATTTTGGACGAGTGTAAAGTAAAATTACATCGGTGCAATCTTACTTTTAACTACTTTCTACCGATGTAATATTTTTTGCACAGGTGTAAAGTAAGATTGCACCTTACATTGAACTACTTTGCATCGGTGTAATATTTTTTCGCACGGGTGCAATATTTCTTTGCATTGATGCAAAATTAAATTCCAAGTGTTTCTTCACGTATGACAAGTGATTTTACACTTGAAAGGTAATTTTTTACCTTAAGATTTAGGGTTTAGTCTTTAGTGTTCGCTAAATCCTAAATCCTAGACCCTAAACCTTAAGGTGAAAACTCACATTTCAAGTGAAAAATCACTTCTCATACGTGAAATCACTTTTCATAAACTTAAACCCTAAACCCTAAAATCATAAGTCAAAATTACTTTGGACGGATGCAAAATTACTTTAGACAGGTAAAACTACCCTTGGAATAATTTATCACTGGTGTAAAGTAGTTTATCACCGGTATAAAATTTTTTATCACCCATGCATTTTTTAGTTTAAAGTGGTGTGAAGGTTAACTTTAGGTTCTTTTATTTTTTTACATTAAATATCAATAATCAAGTAAACCAACGTTATCAACATTATATAAAATACGAAAATAATACCCGACGTCACTTTTTACGTCACAATCTATATTTTCTTTGATGAACACATATATCATGAGAAAAATCCACATTTTCTAGAAAGTTTCGTTATTATTCTTAGAAAATCTGGTTAGCCGTATCAATTTCAGAGGAGAAAACCAATTTGTTGATTTGGAAAAAAGAGTCAATTCAGTTGGTCATTGAATAATTTCTCCATGGGCAATCTCGTATTACCTGTCCTCTCTGAATTTCTTGTGGACAAAAAGAAATGTTAGCTTTCTTTCGCTCATGAAAAATGTGAACTTGCAAGATCCCATTATTGTTAGACTCTCTATTGGTTATCAAAGAAAGCAAACTTTTCCTGATCATTAACAAAAGAAAATAAGAGCTCTTCATTGGCCAAAAAGGAAGAATTAATGTACATACAACCATTAATCAATTTTAGAGAAACACAAGAATAGAACAGATTCATGATAAATCATTTATGGGGAGGTTGTAGTGTAGCTTGTAGAGTAGCTCACACAAAGGGAGGGGGAGGAGGAGGTCTACTTCACAAATCGAAGGTCAACACCATTGCCATGGTGCGGCTCACATATGAGTTTGCAAGAAGGGAAATGAAGGTGGTTGTAGTGGAGAGACAAAGGTGAATAACTTAAGGGGCATAGGAAGCCTAGCATAGATGCACGGTGGAACAACTCTTGACATCTGGGAAAAGAGAGTGATTGTGGATAGAAAGAAATTAAGCATCGTTGAGGAAGGGACATGAGAGCAATACATTGGACAGCTGTCCAAGCGAAAGTGGTTGAAGGAGGCGAGCCTGCCGACTGCTGCCCAGCATCTATGGGGCACGTCGATTGTCGGTAGCCACCGCTAATCCCCTTTCTTTCTGAGAACCCTCCTCCTTTTAGGTTCTCCTCCTACATCTCTCCTTAACATAACACCTCCGACCACCACCTTGGCCACACTGGCTCATTCGTGACCTCTCCTGCTAGCATGCCAAAGCTCTGTCAGCCTTCGAGAAACTCCTCCTTTCTTCCTTCTTCCTTGTTGTTGATGTGAATGTACAGAGCATGGACAAGGGAAAAGACTAACCTCCCCATCAAGACCCATGGTCATAGCTGACCCTGCCTTCGGTTGCACGCTCTACCTCATGTGTGCATCGCCCTTGCTGTGGTCTGTGGCGTTGCCGGTGTCGCTACTGCTTCCTCTTGCTCTCTTCAAATCGGTAACCTCCACCCTCAATTTCTCTCCTTTTGCACTCTTTCCCTCTTATCTCTCTCTTCTCCCAGTCCCCCTTGCTCCCTTCTCTCCCCTTTTCCTATATAGGTCAAATGCATGGCAAGGAAAGATGGATTGGATGGGAGAATTGACCAACTGCTTGGAAATGAAGGAACTCATTCGATTGGATGAAGGAGAGGTGGGTTTGTGTGGGGGTCGTGTTGATGTTGTTGCAGGGCTTGTGGAAGGTGGGGTCTTGGTTCAGGAGGAGGAGATGGGTGCGATGGGAGAGGTGCAGTAGACATTGGCATGGGGGGTTGTGGAAGAGAGAATTAGGGAAGAGAGAGAGAGAGAGACGGACAGACAGATAGGGAGAGGGTGGGAGATGAGCGGGAAACGGAGATAGGTGGGATGATGAGGGTGATCGCACTCTCTTTTAGCATATAGATAGATTATTTGCACAAATAAAGTAGCATTATGATATCCGATAACATAACCAATTTCATTTCCTAGCAAGTAATCTAACAATAAGTACAGTAAAAATGATAAAAAAAAAACACGATTACTGAGACAAGTGTTACAAAAGAAATATTTATACATGCACTTGTAGGATCTATAAAGTACAAAGACACTCGAAGGGAGGGATGAATAGTGTGATGTATAAAAAATTACTAGAATAAACAAACCACAAAAAGCATACGAGATATATAGTGGTTCCCTTCACTTGAGTACTCCACTAGCTAAGTCTCCTGACTTAGGATTTTTAACCCGATTCCCTCAACCTGGAGGGAATTAATTTACTAATAACCTGAGGTAATTAAAGGGTTACCTCAACCCAATTACAAGATGACAAAAGGAAATAAGGATTATAGGTGTAAGAAAGATACAAATAAAAGCTTACAACTAATTTTTAAGTCTCCAACAAATGTATTTCTTAATAGATGATACATAAATTCTAACTAGAATGCAAAAGCAAAAATAGACAATTTACTAAGAACGCAATCGCCTTGGAAACTTGTTGCAATTTGAGAATAGCCTTGTGAAAAGAGCAACAAGACAATCTTCTTTGCAACTAAAAAATTGAAAAAGGTGTAAGCAAAGAAAATATTTTTAGCTTGTTGATCCTTTGCAAGTGATACTCAAGGAGTGTATATATAAGCTACTAAATACCTTCCCTATGAATAATAGCCATTAGGGGCAAAACGAGAAGTGTAGGATTAAGATTAATTGTAAAATAGTCATTCAGATTAGGCACAACGGTTAGTTGGTACCAGTACTAAACTTTTGGTATCAGTACTGACTACCTACAATCAGTTCAACAGTGCTTGGGGTACCGGTACTGATCACTAGTACCAGTAATCAGTGTATTCTGTTGAGTTCCAACAAAGCCACTTGATACCGGTAGTGATTATAAGTACCAATTCTTGTGACTCACAGACTATTATGTCACAATGTTATAGTTATGATAATATTAATGTTATGGTGCTACCATAGCATCATTATTATGCACTGTTATGTTACCATAGCATTAATGTTATGACACTACAATTAATAACATTATTTTTACATAATTTGTGTCACTGTAGCACCAATACTATGGCATCTAAAATATTCTCATACTATAATAACATTTATTATAATGCTATTATAACATCAATATATGTTCCAAGGTTATTCATATTTGTGTTGTATTGTTGTCCTACCATTGATGTTATAGCATGAGTGTTTTGGTCTTGTACCCTCTTATCTTCTATTTTTTCTATTTTTATAAATTGCAAACGTACAAGAAAACGCAACATCATCCCCCCTTCCACATCTTTTCCTTCAAAAGCACCTCCACTCGTCCACCATGACATCTGACTTTGTGAAAGGAACTTTTCTCCCTTTTTACTCATGCCCTACAATGCCAACAACATGAAATTTCCTATGTATTGATAAACTACTGTAGAGGGGTTGAATTGTGTGATATTTTAGAAACAATTACCAATAAAAAATTTATAACAAATAAAAATTATCTACAAAATGAACACCATGATTTGAAGTGGAAAATTTCTCCCATTAAAAATTAATATCCAAGCCTCTTCAACTTAAGATTTTCTTTTAAATCTCACGAATTAGAAATTTGCTAAACAAGTTACTTAAAATGCAAGTGTGATGACCTAAGTCCAATTAATAGGCTAAACATGATAGAAACTCAAGTCACCAATCAATAAACCAAAGCGTAGGATCCACAATCATCCAATACACAATCCTTGAGCACACAATACCCATATCAAATGAAATCTAGACCATTAAAGGGAAATAAATAAAGAAAATATATGCATGCTAACCATTAGGAAGTAAATGAATTGTAGCATAATACTATAACCAAATGAAGAACAAAAGCTTACAAGCCTATTGACAATGATATGCTTGCCTACACTAATCACATCGAATACAACCATTGTAGCTAGCTGTGTCACAACACCTAATAACAAAGTTTAGAAAACACGACAGGAAAACCTAAATAAAGTAAAATGAAAATAAAAAGTGACAAAAAGAAGAGCAAAAAATTCCTGTCAATCATTTTCTTCACAGGCATAAGAAGATCTTCCTACGATATATATTCTAAACAATAGAATAGAGATGTAGTATACTCTTGCTCAAGAGAACATTTTGTAAGTTAATCCATCATCTTAGGCTCCCGGCAAATGCAGTGCAGTAGGTACAAATTGTGGTGTACACATGTAGGCTTAACTCACACTAATCCACAAACAGTCCTCTTCATAACTAGAGAAATTAAGATAAAAAAGAAAAAGCCTCTGTACCCTTATACCCAAACCACCTTGCCACCTTGTTAGCTAAGATGCCTAACAAAGAGATGTAGGAAGGCTAGCCCTCTCCTTAAAACTAGTCACAAGCTTTTACAAACAATTTAGTAGAGTGAGGGCACACCAATCAATTGCATACATGTAGGTTACACCGATTTAGCACTCGTGCATTTACTTACTTGCACCTACCAACTCACCAAGCAACAACTCCTCAACGCCTCACTGCTACCACACGTCAACCAACCACGAGCCATTACCTCCTACTGTCACATATGCATGGCTATGCAGAGCCCCACACCCTTGTGCATTGTGCATGAGAGAAAAGGAGAGAGGTTTTCTCTCTTTGGCCTCTCTTTCTTTCTTTATCTCTTTAAATCTCTCTTCCTATCCTTTTTCCTCTAATTGAATTCCAAGCCTCTAGAATAGTTGATGAGAACCTCATCATGAGCCATAACTAGCTCATTTTAACCTAATACAAAGGATAAAAGCTCCTACATAACTCAAGGAAAGGCTTAACTCAGAGAATTCTGAGTTTAAGAAGAAAACAGAAACTAAGGGGTAAAAATGCAATTTCACCAATTCAATCTGAAAACAAGGTAACTCAGGATCCAAACATAAGTCAAAATAACCTAATAAGAAGAAAAGTGGGATGAGATGACTCAAAGAAGGCTACAGCAACTCCAAGGAATTAAATGACATCCTGTAACCCTTAAAACAAATCCACTTCAATTCATGAGGTTCGAGGCAAATAAAAAATCGAATAAATCCTCTAAAATTCATATAAAAATAATCTCTAGGGTTTAAAACCTCCAATTTGGCCTTAGGAACCCATTTTGACCTACATTGAGAACCATGCCCAATTAATAACTTAATTTGGGTTTTTGCGTAAATTGATCAGTCAACCAAGGTTTAATATAGAAATAAAATTCACCATCAGAATCCTTAGGCCCTAATTAGTCATGTATAAAAACTTGAGCCTAAGAAGAAACCTTCTTGACCAAGTTTACTTTTTGGCCCTCAACTTTTGAAACCCTCGCATTTTAGCCCCTAACTCTTCATCGTTCTTTGCATTTGGGTCCTCCCTGCAAAACCCTGAGCAGCACCACGCTCCGGCGACCTTGCGCGAGGCATGGTGCCGCGCAGCGTGAGGGGGACCCCCTGCCAAGTCAACCAGGGGTTCCCTGCGACATCAGCCGTCGCATGAATACCCCCCTGATCGCTGCAATCGCCCATACCGCCCGTGCGAACGCACGGACGGTATGGGTCTCCATCTCCGGCGTCCTCCGGCAAGGGAGGCACGTTGTCTCCCTCCGCCCTCCTCTCTGTTTCTGCCTCTATAAAAACCCCCGACGCTCTGCCGGTCTCTCCAGCTCGGTTCTGACGGAGAAACCCCCCCCCCTTTCCTCTCTTCCCACTCCGACAGAGGCCCCCTTGCTGCGGCGGTTCCTCCTCCTCCTCGTCGCTCTGCCGCACTACCAGCAGCAGGGCTGCCTTCACCTCCTCTTCCCGCGTCATGCCGTACCCAGCGCGCGCTCTCCCGCTATCTCCTCGCCGCCGCCCTCTCTCTCTGGGCACCTTCTTCTCCGGCGACAGTCAATACGACTGTCGCCCTGCTCCGCCCCCCCCCTCGTCCCTCCGAGTAGGTACAATCTTTCCTCTTCCTCCCCTCTTTCTTTTCCTTACTGTAATTTGCATAACCACCCCTCGACCACGCCTAATCGCCCTCACCTTCCCCATCTCCGGCCAAACTCCGGCGACTCGCTCCCGTCATTCCACCACCCCACACGACTCGCCGACCCTCACAGAACCTCCGCCTCCTCACCCTGATCAACTTCCGCCCTTCCATTTCCCGCCACTCGCCACCTGCAGACCCCCCGAACAAACCCATTTCCCACGCTACAATTTGACCTAGGGCAGCCCCTACGCTCTGCCCCACAGCTTGCCAGACCCCACACCGCCTTCGCCGTGCCACTGCGAAGGTTCTCCGCTTATCTGATTAGGCCGAGAGGCCATTCTTCTGTGGACAGGTTGCTCGCCCTCCATCGCCATTGCTGAGCCGGTGAAGCTCCTTCAACCTGCAGCTACAGGCGCACTTCGCCCAGGTTCGACTCGCCAGGACGCGCGGTTCGCAGCCACGCAGTCGCCCAGGCCTGCAGTTGGGGAGAAAGCCCCGCAGCTGCTGCATCTGCCTGTAGCTCCCTTAGCTGTGGGCGCCCAATTGGGGTGGGACATTTAGTCCCACCTCGGAACTTTTGAGAGGCCCACGCCCGCATAAAGGCAAAAGGTGCCTTAAGCTCTTTGCCTCCTGAGCACGGGGTGAGGTCCCTCTCACCCGCTCGAGCCGGCCTCGTCCGCGACCACGCCTCGCGGACCTGGCCCGACCCGTTTACCCGTCCTGCACTCCTCGCCCACCACCGCACGCCGGTGGGCCTGGACCCGGGCGCGACCCGCGTACCCGACTACCCGGTAGCTCTGGGAGAGCTATCCTATGAGTGAATTCTGAGAGAGAGAGACGCGGGGGAGGGTAGAGTAGGTTTTTCCCTCTGATCGAACTTTGAGTGTGCAGGCACAGGTGAAGAAGAAGAGAAGGCAGGAAGAAGAAGAAAGCCACAGAGAAAAAAAAAAGAAGAAAAGACGCACTGTAGCAGCAGCTACTTAAGTCGTCTGATTGAAAAATTAGACAACGCTCTGAAGGCAAAGAAGAAGGAGAAGAAAAGAAGAACAGGACCGCAAGGGAGAAGAAAAAGAAAGAGACGGACAGAAAGAAGAACAAGAAGGAAAAGAAAGAGAAGAAAGAAGAAGAACAGAAGAGAAGGCAAGAAGAAAACAAGAAAAGAAGAACAGAGCAAGAATAAGAAGAAGAAAGAAAACTGAAGACTCAAAGAGAAGAGAAAAGAAGACAAAGATGAGAAAGAAGAGAAGAAGAAGAAGCCAACAAGACAAATCTCTCTCTCTCTCTCTTTATTTTTTTGTAATAGAAACTTCGTACCTCTAGGATACAACTTGCTCCCTGAGTTCGACCTCGGGAGAACTTTCATTTCCGAGTAAAAATTGTAATAATGGCAATGACTATCTGTACTACAACGTAATTTCTATAACAAAACAACAAAACCTAGTCAACAACGTCGTTATCACTTGGTGCCGTTGCCGGGGAGCAACGGCTACTCTAGAAGTAATAAAATTTCTATTTGTAAGTTTCTAATAATCTCTCCTCTCTTTTGTGCAGGTACAGAAAGAAACAAAAAGACGCAGCCGCACCACAACCACTCCAAGGACAAGTAACTTCCTATTAAACCCTAAAATTTTAAAGAAAAAGAAAAGCAATAGGCATAACCTGTCTTTATACATAGTAATAGCTGCATATTCTCAGAAACTATTATTCCTGCACACAATTTTAAAGGTAATTAAGGGCTAACACATCCTTGCATGAGCCTTAATTACCCAAACAAAGAGTTAAATGGACCAAGTAGAGCCAACATAAGGTCAAACATTAGGATTGTAGGGACACACCCCTTAAGCAAGAATTGAGAAAATCCAAAAGAGGTGTACCCAAGCCATTGATTGAAAATAATTAATAAGACAAATCCTAAACAATTGGTTCTCTCTAAACAGTTGAACCCTAAAAAAAATAAAAACAAGGCCTAGCTTCTCAAGGAAACCACTGGGTGAAGTTGACCCTTAGGGTCAACCAACCTTCAAATTAGGCCACTTTTGTCCACAAAAATACCTAAAAGTTCAAGTGAAACCTCAAGCACCTTGATCCTAAAATGAAATTGGTAGACTTAAGAGGTCAAGATCCCCATTCTGGTCTACCTGGAACCGCAATGACAAGAGAGGTCGGGTGGGGGAAACCCTGTAACCCGTGGGGATGCTCTACCGTGTAGGGGTCTTAGCGGGACTCACCCTCTCTGGCTGCCCAGGTAATTCTCAGGTGGACGATCTTCCTGATCAAGGGATCCATTTGCCCCGCACCTCTATAGTCACCCAACAATTTTTGGGTGCCTCGATTGGGTCCAGCACCTGCTTATCTCATCCAGTCCTTCAGTATTTGGCAGGAAGTCCTTGAAACCTCCTTCAGAAATTCACTTTCCCCCCCCGAGGCCGAGCCTCGCTGCCCTTGTTTGTGCAACCAATCATTCACATAGCCCCTTTTCCTCTGATTCTGAACAAAGTCCCCTTCTTCCATCGTGATTCAAACTTCGATTTTATATCTTGATTCCACCACCTGATTCAAAGATGCAGCCACACCAATTAAGACTACCATTCAAAAAACCTGAATATCAGAGATCCATGAAAGATAAGATGATTGAGGATGCCCTTGAATTCTATGAAATCAAATGTAAACCCTCAACACCAATAGAAAACACTCAGGTTGATGTCCCAACAACCACAGCTTTCATCATAAACTGTGCCCAAATTCTGTTGACAGAAATTACAAAAGGATCAACCCGAGATATGCTCATGACAGGATACATTGAGATAGAAAAATTACACCAATCTGAATACCTTCAATGCTTGACAAATCCTGTACTTTAGGAACAACACCAAGATGGCCTTATAAAATGGGTAGAAATGATGAGATCACTAGAACAAATTATCAACCAGAAATACCCATATATACCAGAAACAGAGGATGAACCATCTTGGAACAGTATTAAGGAACAATCCAGTTTCCCAGATCCCGGGACTAAGGCACAAAGTGGTTGTGGAATCCCAACCCAGATAGAAGACAGCATCGAATTAGGTTGGGATATTGCAGGAGAACACACTGATGAACCGACCCTAGACCATGAATTGCCAAGCTTAGAATTCCAAAACACCTGCAATAATGAGGTCAGAACTGAACCTTTGGAGGGTATAAATTTCACCCCTTATTTTGATAAGGTGGCCCTTGAAGGTTATTCGGACTTAGGTTCTAGCAATTCTACCCACATCCTAAACCTAGAACCTAGATCTGAAACTTATTGGGAAGATTATGAGGCCTCATATGAGAAAGATCAAATTTTTACAGAATATGATTCCGGGCCTCTATTTGATGAATATCCCTCTCCAACATCCTCAGGAAATCTGATCAATTTTTCAGAAAACATGCCAATTTATGAAACAGAAACTGAGAAGTTGAATGAGCAGGGTTTTAATGGGATCTATCCTACCAGCTTCGAGCTTGGACAGAACACCTTTTTGAGCCTAGAATTGACATATAGGCTAGAACCCAGTCAGGCTGCTGATTCCACATCTGATGATTTATGCTACGGTGGAATTCATGATCAAGAAACTCATTTAGAACTCAATTTTCACAAACTCTTCGACAACTTCAGATCTGACTATAATTGTGGAGAGACTCTTCTTCCTGAACACACCAGGCCCATCTACGACCTCAGTCTACATAACTCTGACTCCGACTCTGAGGTCCTGATTCCCGAGATCACTGGTAACACAGAATCATTCCTTTTTTATCCTCAGGAACCAAAAACAGAAAATGCCAAGAGTGATTGCAACATAGAATTCAAATCTTTTCTCAGTTCAGATTTCCTTCATCCTACAAACACTCTTTAGGCATTTGATAGCTACCCAGAGGACTCTCTACAGAAAACCACCTGTCATTCCTTTCTAGAAGAGCCCTCATACACGATTGCCACCTCGTCCACACACACAGAACGGATCAAAACCTCTTCCCAACCCCGACCCGCAACCGGACTCAATTTCTATTCAGATTCACCTCTCACCGAGCCGATTGCATTTCCACATCGGGTTTGGAACAGTTATTAGACTACATATCATGCTCCATCACTCTCTGATCACCCCTGTAGGGTTCCTGCGTCAATCACTGATTATTCTACGGGTCCCTACTCTGACCAGGCTAATTCAACTCAGCCAAACCCTGCATTCACACTTTCACATCCATCTGAGCTTCATAGTATATGGTGGGTTCCACACCTTTTGATCTTCATCTATCAACCCACCAGATTGATTGGGTTTAGGCTACATCATCAGCCTGTCGATCTGAACAAGCACCTGGTTGGACCAACCAGGCTCTTAATCAAGGTGCTTGTCTTACAAAATTCTGCTGATTTGACCATCCCCTCTCCATCGCATTTCCCGCTTGGCTGAAGGCATCAAATTTAGCGCTCAACGGGAGGCAGCCCGTCATTCTCTTTGAAAACCTGAAACCTTTTCTGACACCTTTGTGCACTTAAAGTTCACACTTTAGGACAGCCGACTCCACCTCAGATGCTTGCATCTGAGATTAGAAATCGTCCGAAACAGTCACCCCGACCCATTCACTCATCAAAACATCTGTCCTAATGTATGCACTAAGTTGAATAAAAACCCCCTAGGTTACAATGAGGACATTGCAAATCTTAGGCATGGGGGGGTATGATAGTGCAAAACTTGTAAGAAAAGGTTTCAAACAAAAAATTTACATATGCCAAAAATACCATAAAAATTAAAAAAAATTTTCGAAAGAGAATAAAAGGAGAAGGAAATTTTGTGGGAGGAGAAAAAGAAACAAAATGAAAAAGGAGCACAAAATTATGAGAAAAAAAGTAGTCATTAGTAAGAAACTAAGGAATTAACCTAAATTCTAGACCTCATTCAAGGAAAGAACTGAAAAGTGCACAAAGGGATTAGTAAGAACGCAAACCTTAGGCATTCTTGGATAGACTCTTAGTACCCATTAAGATCTTGACACTCCTCAAGAGGTTGAGGAAAATGAAAAGCTGAATATTAGGTCTAAGGCTTAGGAAGTATTTGGCCTCGTTAGCTAACTTTTGGTTTACCGGACTCAATAACCTAAGCACCTTAACCTCACACACAGCCTGGTTCAGTAAGCGTAAAAATCAAAATCACGCAGAAGCGTCGCAAAAAATTCTGAAAAGTACACCTAGAGTAGGAGCGGCCGATCAACACAAGTTGATTTAGACGAGTTCCCAGCGCAGAGAGGCGGGAAATCCCCTCGAAGATGCATAACAAAATATCATCTCCTCGGTGCTTGTCTCTTAGGATATTTACATATCCTACTGGAGGCATGTAAGCACTCTGCTGGTTCAGATTCCATGGATGGCATTATCACGAAGTGTCAATTGCCAGGGTCTGGATTCGGCCACGGAACACCAGGGATGGGATTATCTCGAAATCTCAATAGCCAGGGTTTCGGGGGTTGCCATGGGCGGTGCTATCTCGAAGCATCGATTGCCAGAAGCCTTTGAGGATTGATAATGGGGGCAAGGAATCTGATACAGACCGTGTTGAAAAACCAATCGTAAGCTAGAATTAAAAAGAAAAAGAGAGAGAAAACTCTCCAAAACAGAAAAATTTTCTACCTCTCTCTCTTACAAAACGCACCGCGAACTGAGGTAGGGCTAAAATCATTCCAAGCACGGGTGCTTTAACCACAAAGTCCAATAGACCTTAAGTTAGTTCTTGTAGGCCTTAAAAACCTTTGCTAAGGACTGAGGTTGAGGCTAGACAGATCTGGATCTTGATTGGTACTAGAGTACCTTTTAGGCCTATGGTCAGCATTCTAACCTAATCTGAGTTCAAAGGAAAAAGCACTTATCTAAAGCTATTAAGAACTCCATGGTCTAGAACAAAGGTTGAAACCTTAAGTTTTTTGCTAAGGGACTAGCAAAAGCTAGGCATGGGGGTATGATGAGAACCTCATCATGAGCCATAACTAGCTCATTTTGACCTAATACATAGGATAAAAGCTCCTACATAACTCAAGGAAAGGCTTAACTCAGAGAATTCTGAGTTTAAGAAGAAAACAAAAACTAAGGGGTAAAAATGCAATTTCACCAATTCAATCTGAAAACAGGGTAACTCAGGGTCCAAACATAGGTCAAAATAACCTAATAAGAAGAAAAGTGGGATGAGATGACTCAAAGAGGGCTACAGAAACTCCAAGGAATTAAATGACATCGTGTAACCCTAAAACTAAACCCACTTCAATTCACGAGGTTCGAGGTAAAGAAAAAATTGAATAAACCCTCTAAAATTCATATAAAAATAACCTCTAGGGTTTAGAACCTCCAATTTGGCCTTAGGAACCCATTTTGACCTACATTGAGAACCATGCCCAATTAATAACTTAATTTGGGTTTTTGCATAAATTGACCAGTCAACCAAGGTTTAATCTAGAAATAAAATTCACCAACAGAATCCTTAGGCCCTAATTAGTCATGTATAAAAACTTGAGCCTAAGAAGAAACCTTCTTGACCAAGTTTACTTTTTGGCCCTCAACTTTTGAAACCCTCGCATTTTAGCCCCTAACTCTTCATCGTTCTTTGCATTTGGGTCCTCCCTGCAAAACCCTGAGCAGCACCATGCTCCGGTGACCTTGCGCGAGGCATGGCGCCGCGCAGGGTGAGGGGGACCCCCTGCCAAGTCAACCAGGGGTTCCCTGCGACGTCAGCCGTCGCAGGAACACCCCCCTGATCGCTGCAATCGCCCATACCGCCCGTGCGAACGCATGGACGGTATGGGTCTCCATCTCCGGCGTCCTCCGGCAAGGGAGGCACGTCGTCTCCCTCTGCCCTCCTCTCTGTTTCTGAATCTATAAAAACCCCCGACGCTCTGCCGCTCTCTCCAGCTCGGTTCTGACGGAGAAACCCCCCCCCCCTTTCCGCTCTTCCCACTCTAACAGAGGCCCCCTTGCTCCGACGGTTCCTCCTCCTCCTCGTCGCTCTACCGCACTACCAGTAGTAGGGCTGCCTTCACCTCCTCTTCCCGCGTCGCGCCGTACCCAGCGCGCGCTCTCCCGCTATCTCCTCGCCGCCGCCCTCTCTCTCTGGGCACCTTCTTCTCCGGGGACAGTCGATACGACTATCGCCCTGCTCCGGCCCCCCCTCGTCCCTCCGAGTAGGTACAATCTTTCCTCTTCCTCCCCTCTTTCTTTTCCTTACTGTAATTTGCATAACCACCCCTCGACCACGCCTAATCGCCCTCACCTTCCCCATCTCCGGCCAAACTCCGGCGACTCGCTCCCGTCATTCCACCACCCCACACGACTCGCCGACCCTCACAGAACCTCCGCCTCCTTACCCTGATCAACTTCCGCCCTTCCATTTCCCGCCACTCGCCACCTGCAGACCCCCTGAACAAACCCATTTCCCGCGCTACAGTTTGACCTAGGGAAGCCCCTACGCTCCGCCCCACGGCTTGCCAGACCCCACATCGCCTTCGCCGTGCCACGGCGAAGGTCCTCCGCTTGTCTGATTAGGCTGAGAGGCCGTTCTTCTGTGGACAGGTTGCTCGCCCTCCGTCGCCATTGCTGAGCCGGTGAAGCTCCTTCAACCTGCAGCTGCAGGCGCGCTTCGCCCAGGTTCGACTCGCCAGGACGCGCGGTTCGCAGCCACGCAGTCGCCCACACCTGCAATTGGGGAGAAAGCCCCGCAGCTGCTGCATCTGCCTGCAGCTCCCTCAACTACGGGTGCCCAATTGGGGTGGGACATTTAGTCCCACCTCGGAACTTTTGAGAGGCCCACGCCCGCATAAAGGCAAGAGGTGCCTTAAGCTCTTTGCCTCCTGAGCACGGGGTGAGGTCCCTCTCACCCGCTCGAGCCGGCCTCGTCCGCGACCACGCCCCGCGGACCTGGCCAGACCCATTTACCCGTCCTGCACTCCTCGCCCACCACCGCACGCCGGTGGGCCTGGACCCGGGCGCGACCCGCGTACCCGACTACCCGGCAGCTCTGGGAGAGCTATCCTATGAGTGAATTCTGAGAGAGAGAGAGACGCGGGGGAGGGTAGAGTAGGTTTTGCCCTCTGATCGAACTTTGAGTGTGCAGGCACAGGTGAAGAAGAAGAGAAGGCAGGAAGAAGAAGAAAGCCACAGAGAAAAAAAAAGAAGAAGAAAAGACGCACTGTAACAGCAGCTACTTAAGTCGTCTGATTGAAAAATCAGACGATGCTCTGAAGGCAAAGAAGAAGGAGAAGAAAAGAAGAACAGGACCGCAAGGGAAAAGAAAAAGAAAGAGACGGACAGAAAGAAGAACAAGAAGAAAAAGAAATAGAAGAAAGAAGAAGAACAGAAGAGAAGGCAAGAAGAAAACAAGAAAAGAAGAACAGAGCAAGAATAAGAAGAAGGAAGAAAACTGAAGACTCAAAGAGAAGAGAAAAGAAGACAAAGACGAGAAAGAAGAGAAGAAGAAGAAGCCAACAAGACAAATCTCTCTCTCTCTCTTTATTTTTTTGTAATAGAAACTTCGTACCTCTAGAATACAACTTGCTCCCTGAGTTCGACCTCGGGAGAACTTTCATTTCCGAGTAAAAATTGTAATAATGGCAATGACTATCTGTACTACAACGTAATTTCTATAACAAAACAACAAAACCTAGTCAACAACGCCGTTATCAATAGTCAACCTCAAGACAAAATCCTACATGCTTAAAAAGCTTGCAAGGTTTGATTAAGAATGGAAAAACCCAAAATTAAACTAAAACACCCATAGATTTGCTTTATTTATACTCTTCATCTCATTTCATTTATTTTTCACATAACCTGAGTTATAGACCTTGAATTTCCATGAAATAAGATTCATTAGAAGGTTTACTATGAGACAAATTCAACAATGCTATATACATTTTATTTTAAATAGGTTTGATTGAGGTTTGACTATAAATTGACCAAAACATGAGTTTTCTCATTTTGCAAGATATGTCAACCCTACACATACTCAATAGATGTCAAAGATCTCATTTAAAAGCATTCATAGATGTCAAAGGCCTCATTTAAAAGCATTCAACTCCTGAATAATTTAGGAACCCGAGCTTTGGGGTCCTTGCTTAGGGCTCCTGAAAAAAGTCCAAGTAGTCTATCTTGCTTAGTTGTAAAACAAGCCTTGTCCTTTAGATTTTCTACCAAAAGATGATTCACTTTGTATCATAAAATTCTCTCTTTACGTATGATGTGCTTCTTTTGCAAGGATCATTTCCTCCCTCGTCAATAGTTAATCTTAATTAGATTTAAGTCTAAGCCTATACTGTTAGACCAGCATTCTCTTAAGCATCGTCAGCCCACTCACAACCCTCCCAACATTGCCTTCCTCAATCACTCCAACTTCTTTCAGCCCATCATCCCCTCCCTTTGTCACCAACGACCTCTTGCCTATTTTAAAGGATAAAGGGCATTGAGAGTAAAAAATCCCACTCAAGATCTATCCCTTTCAAGCCCTCTACCGCAATTACCTTTCCTTGCCTTGTGATGATTGATATATATTCCATAAATGTGCAAATGCATTAATTCTTTAAACTCAGGAATAAATCCAGCCACCTCAAATTTTCGGTTGTACTCAAATTCAAAGGAACTTATATAGATGGCTTTAATTAATAAAATCCCATCGCATCCTAATTTTTATTTATGCAATTGTAGCTAGAATTTTGATTCCACATCTAATGACAAGGCATAGGTATCTTCTTAAGTTTATACAATCTCTAAAATATGCATGTATATCGCAACTTTGCTCAGCGCGATGGATAGAACATACAGCATCTTAGATGTAAGACCCTCTACAAGGTCACAGAATATATTTGTTATTGAAAATTAGGCAGTGAATTTATTGCTTATGCGGTATGCGTTTGGATATCCTTCTCTCATTATTATAAGTAAAAGAGAGGTCGTGTTGGTGTTGTTAGAGGGGTAAGGGAGGGTGTCGACCGCGAGGGTCATAGGTGCACCAACAATCGGGAGGAATGGAGGTTGGAGTCAAGGTGGAGAGGAGGAATGCTAAGTTAGAGTTGAAGAGGTATGCAGGTGATGCCAGCAAGGATGAGAGGATCCTGAAGTTTGGATGGGGAGCAATTGATCACACCAATTCCAACCTTTTGTAAGGGTTAGGTATTTTTTTTTCAACGCATCACATCCATTGCACGCCAATTAACCAACATGTTTCACTAGCAGCCACAATATTCACATCTACGCAATTGGTAGCAGATCTCGAGGCAAAGATCTGACCCTACTAAACTAACCTCTCACCTGATTACACTTCACTTATATGATTACGTAGCAAGTAAAATTGCAAGGTCATTTGGCATCAATTTTTCATTTCCTAACGAAATTGCCATTAATAGAGGGGGGTAGGCATGTCCTTTTAGCGTCATAAACGAAGCAAAGAATCAGCAGCAACAATGCTATATGTCCTATCTGAGGGCAAAGGATTTGCGAAAAAGTGCTTGCGCTCTCTCCAATTGCTCCTTGAGGTCCTTGATTTGTTGGAAGTAGATGCGAGACTGCTCCATGGACTCCGCTTCAAGGTCTCCGAGTTGAGAGCAGAGGTGCTCCTCCGCCTCTTCGGCAATTCTCAACCTCCTCGTCGTCCTCTCCAACTCCTCTCTCATACCCTTCTCTCTTTCCTTGCTCTCCCTCAACTCCATCTCCAAATCTAGATTCCTCCTCCTCACCACCTCCATCTCGCCCATCAATATCGGAGCCATCGCGTGTAGATAATATCTGTATATATATGGTCAAGAAGATGGGTGAGAAATTAATGGGTAGATCTCTCTTGTAACTTCTATGGGTTGGGGGCGTTGATTGGCCACCAATTTATAGGCGGAGAGATTGCCGGAATCGCGTCCAGGTTCAATGTATGGAGAGAAGATTCCGGATGCAGTGTGGATCGGCCGCTAAAATGCTATGATTGGGGTCCTTATTACTGGTCATGTCGTTTTGTCCAGGAAAGGCTAACCGTACAGTGAATGGGTGTCTAAAATTTAACGTGCTTCGAAAAATTGGAATTAGTTCCTGTGCTAGCTAAGAAATCGATTTTGGAATTTAGTTTTTTTCTTTTAATGTCCCTTTACCAAATATTAGAAATCGGATTAATTTAGTTATCATTCTCTGAAACGACCTAGGACTGGTTTTAAAAAAATTTAAAAATTTTTAATTTTAAAAGATTTGATTCAATTCTTAATTTTATAAATCGATCGAACTAATCTACCGATTTGATAATTTGAAAAATTATTTTGAAAGGAAATCAAATCAATTTTTAGATATTATATTATAATATGTATCATTCATTTGTTAATTCCTTCGGATGTGTCCCATATATTTATGTCTCTCATCACTCCTCGATCAATGATACATTTATGGAGGTTAATATTTTTATCATAGTAATTTAAAGTCAAAGATAATTTTTGTGGTTGTCATTTACTGTTTTATTTTCCACGTAAATTTTGTTGCATGACCGACTTCACCATGACAATCTATCTATTTGATGGCATATCCTATCATCTTAGTAAAGGTACGTGGATCCATTTTTTGTTTTAGCTATACATTCATCAAACCGGTTCACCTCGAATCGG
Source organism: Thalassia testudinum (assembly GCA_037157565.1). Lineage (NCBI taxonomy): Eukaryota > Viridiplantae > Streptophyta > Magnoliopsida > Alismatales > Hydrocharitaceae > Thalassia > Thalassia testudinum. Next base: position 24,491,021 of record JAZHRO010000013.1, read on the forward strand.
ATCAATTATCGAGGGAACATAATAAATAATTGATTTATGATGAATTATTAAAGTAAAATGGATAATTGGATGTATCATAACATATATATTTTGTATACATATTGTAATACCATTAGGCAATCTGACAATTAAGATCTTTAAACGGTGGGAGAGCAAGTACTAACAATATGAATTGTAAGCATTGACAATTACGGCCCTTGCATCTACGACCCCTTAGGCAATTGATAATTAAAGACTTTAGTAGTGGGAGACCAAGTACTATAGCATGAACCGTAAGCATTCAAAAATAACTTGAAGATCCACTAAATCTAACTCTACGAGAAGATTCGAGGATTTAAAATTGTGAAGCTTTAGCTCGAAAGATCTCAACGCTTTGAATTTACTTGACTTTCAATGGCCATTTCATGTTCCAAAGGTTTATAATCTCCAGCAAACATCCGATCCTCAGGTTCAGATGATAGTTCATGTTGATGTTATTTATTGAGATGATTCAATGAAAAGAAACTTCTTTGGAAGTTTTAGGAAGGTCAACTCCATCCTCTGGTCCCAAGGTCTTCCATTCTTGTCATGTCTAATTTTCCTCGTAGGCAATCTAGAGGGTCGGAACTTCAACGTGGGGATCCCATCCTTCTCATTTTTCAAGGAATAATGGCCTTACTAGCTTGCTCTAACTAGTCCCATCCCTTTTGTTCAGGTTTAATGTTATGTACATTTCAAATAGCTCAAATTAAAATTATATTTTAATTGTAATTTTCCAACATTTACTACAATTAATTTACCAACAGTGCTCCCCTTGAACAAATCAATTTAGATGGAGGTTAGAATTGAGAAATCTTGATGGGACATTCTTTCTTTTTATATACGTGCCTTATTAGAGAATATTGCAGGACTTTTCATATTCTCGTGTCTAAGTTTTAAAGCTTCATTTGATAATTTCGGTTGGAGTGTCGAGTGATTGATGGGAGGGAGCCATCATGCATTATTTCTTTCTTGGCATCGTATGGGAAACGCGAATTGCAATACTTTTTACCATGCATGAAGCTCCCACTCATATCTCTACTCATGGTCACACCCTCGTTCATGTAGGCACGAATGACAATTACCTGTCTATTATTTACTCAGGAAAAAGAAAAAGAGTAACCAGATGCTGCAGGATCCACTATCATTCCAACAAATCAACTCACATGGTAGTTTAAAAATAATTTTCTACCGGGTAGAACAGAAAACTTTAAGTAGGAATTTTTAAGTATATATCATTGATTTTATTATATTATCAGTTTTATCATTAAAAGAGTCATGTAATTTTCGTATTTAACGCTTATTTACTTATATTCGTTAAATTTAATAATTTTAACTTAAGATATAACGGAAATGTATTATTTTTTCTTCAAATTCTTTTATATTATTATTTTCACCTCCACCCAACACTACCGCCACCGCCACCACCACATAACCTTGCACCTGCTTCCAAAATTGCAGTTGAGAAATCCGACAGCCGTAGGAAAGAGCCCGACGGTCGCCTCCCACAGTAGTCCCTAGGGCAGGAGGTGCTTCTCATGGTTCACGAGAGGATCCTCAAGGTGGAGATGGACTTCGCCGAAGTTGATGAGGATGGAGAGTATGGGGGCAACTAGGAGAGGGAAAGAGATATTAGGGGGAGGGTCACTACTGCTAGGTTGGTGGTTCCAAGGATGCACGTTGGTTGCCTCATGGGAGATGGGAAAGATCATCGAACAGATGAGGATCGAAACTAAGATGCATGTTAGGATACTCTCGCATGACGGGAATGTCCCGCATTACGTCACATGTTGGAACATTAGTCCAACTGATAGACTAATATGTGTAAATAATTATATGTTCATAGCTATCAAATTGATTTTGGCCCACATTAAAAATGATCAAATAGGTTTCTAATGTGGAGTGGGCATAGATATATCATTAAAGACATGAAAATGTGTGTAGAGATTTATTGGGTCATTTGACTTTCTTTGATGGGCAAAACTTTAAATGATCAAATACAAAGTAACGGTGATTAATTTGTATTAAGGGATAGTTATGGTCCCCATTCCTTAACACAAAAAAAAAAGAGGGCTCTCAACTATTGGAACACAACCCATCGTGAGAGAGAGGAAACAAAAAGGAAGAGGAGACTAGGGTTGCAATCTCCATCAAAGAAAAGCTACTGGATGATTGATACTCTTCACTTCAGAGTCGTGTTAAGGTTTGGAAGACTTAGCTGCTATCATTGTTGGTTTTTCAAGGTTCTCAACTTAGGTATGAATGTTAATCTTTATGTATTTGTATAGTCTCATATGCATATAATAATGTTAGAAGATGTAACGTTCTTTTGTGTTGCTTTATAGATCATAAGGTCACTCATAGATTAGGTTAGATGCATGTCCAATCAACCACAGAAAATCCAGAAATCTCACCATAACTGCTCTGGGTACCAGTACTGTTGATCAGTACCGATACATGTAATGTACATGACTTAAATTATATTCATGAGGTACCGATACTAAGTGGATACAGGTTCAACTCATGGCATCAAACTATATGTTATAAGTATTGGTACTAATAATCAGTACCGATACATGTTGAATATAGTTCAAGATCTGAGAATTTGGGACTTTATCCAGTACACCATATTTACCGGTACTAATCTTTAGTATTGGTACACTATGTGTACTGGCTCATTACGTAGATCTTCAAAGATTTTGCCAGTATTCAATGAGTACCAGTACTCATCATGAGTACCGGTACCAGTACATGTTGAGATCAGTTTTTGTCATGAAAGATTTCCAATACCCTTCAGGTACCGATACTTAGCCTGAGTATCGATACACTTCAAGTATTGATGAGTATCCAGTACCTTTCAGGTACCAGTACTTAACTCGAATATCGATATACCTTAAGTACTGTTCACCCATACAGTGAACCAAGTATACCGATACTCATACACTGTAAAGACCCATCCTGATTTTAGCCTTTTAAGACATCTGGAGTGTCAGTCAGACATTTGGCTAGACGTCTGAACCCCTTTCCGGATGTCTGGAAATTGAAAAATCTGTATGCACCCTACGGTCTCCGCGCAGACTCTTCTTCCCTCTCCTTCCTTCTTCTTTTCCCCTCCGAACCCTAACCCCCCGACCCTATATAAGAGACCCCCTTCCTCTCCTCTCCACTACCACCACACCTTCCACTCCACTACCGTGAGCAGAGGCATGCAAGAGAGAGAGAGCGAGAGCGAGGAGGAGGAGCGGGTGTGAGGAGGAGAGGGCCGAGGTCGTGAGCTTTGTGGAAGCTCATCAGAGGCTCGCATAGCCACCGCGATGCGTGCTGAAGGAGGAGGACGTTGGGGCGTTGTTACGACCCGATTCCTGAATCCCTACAGGACACGAGAATCGGACCGACTCAACTGATCCCAAGACTCAGTCGTCTAACGAGAAAGTAACCAAAAAGCAGCAAAATAAACCACATTCACCATGCAAGCAACTAAAAGTAACAAAAGTACAGCAGTAAAGAAGTAAACTACTACAGTACACACCACCACAACAGTAGAGAATTAAAAGGGTATAGGAATATAAAATGACAATAAAAGAGTACAAGAATGTAACAAAATACTCACTACTACAGAAAATGAGGTACAACTGAAGTACAACTACTGGGCTCTATTGAGCCCAGCACCCTCTGCAGCCGTAGGCTCTAGCTGCTCAACACCTGGACCTGAAAAAGATGGTAAGTACGACACGTCAGCGAAATGCTGAGTAGAGTGGCAACCAGCTAACTAAGAAAAATAGTAAAGGTGGACAGGTAGCTAATGTTTCAATTTCATTCTTTATTTAACTAATTATTCTTTCTTTCATCACTTGGTTTATTTATCAGATCTTTTTCTTGATCTCAAATGTTCCTTGTGGGAACGATCTTGGTTGCAGTCTTTTCCAAAGAGTAGAGTAGCACGTGGTGCTCCCCTGGCCGGGAGAGTCCCCCGTGGTGGTGTTACACTCAGTCAACCACCCCAAGGTCGCTGACAGACGTAATGGTGACTACGGCACGTGCGATAACGCACGGGTAGCTACCCCACACTGGCATGCGGTCAGTCGTTTCCGTTAACGGGTACGCCTAAAGCACAGCACGGAATCAGTATAGGGCATAGCCCTCTCAGTAACAGGGGTCTAGCCCCTCCACTGCAACCAAACAGGGTCTTGTCCCTCCATAGTCCGTGCACCCTCGCCTGACTACTCTGGTTTGCCCAGTGGGCCTAACAAGTCGGTGTAGGACGGCTAGCTGAACCCTGGGCCCCGTGGGGTGGCTAGCTCTCTCCCTATACTAGTAGCTCTCCCCAGTACTGTGTACGCGAGGGCCAAAGAGTCGGTACAGAGTGGCCAGTCCTAAACCCAGGTATCAACCCTAGGGCGGCAGGCTTCACTCTGCACTAAACAGGTAATATGTACTTCCCTTGATATCACGTACCCAAGAGACAACACACTTCCCCATTCACATTTCCAGTTCCATTCTATTTATTTCTAGGAACTCTACTCCTAATTCCCCAAAGGGTTCATGCTCATGTTTCTCAAGCCAAGCCATACTAGATTTCATTATTTCAGGTTTATTTGCATATAGCACGTGTTTCTAACATTCAATCTTTCTTTTCCAATTTACATACAAGCAGCTCGAATTAAATTTTCAAACAACAAGAATTACATGTAGTAGTTACTAACAACAATACTCTACATTTCACAGGCAGCTGTTATGCAATTACAGGCAATTATTATCATTCTATCTACTCATCCAAGAATGCAATTCAGGCATTCAATATAATCGTTTCAGTGTTTCTAGTCTTAGGATTCATGCCACACCCTACGATCTATCATTCAATCTAGTGTTTCTGGTCCTAGGATTCATGCCATACCCTAGGATCTATCATTCAATCTAGTGTTTCTGGTCCTAGGATCCATGCCATACCCTAGGATCTATCATTTAATCTAGTGTTTCTGATCCTAGGATTCATGGCATACCCTAGGATCTATCATTTATTCCAGATATACATTTATGTTTGTAATTAACTAAGAGAAGCCACTCTACTCGCAAAATCGGGCGAATGGGGGCTCGATCGGTAGGTCCGCGTGCCTCCGCAACCCCCAAATCCACAACGGAACGAGGTCCTAACACAAGGATCAACCACAAGGAACCACTCAGAACAGAATAAAAATATTTCAATCAAGCAGGGGAACTTATACGGAGAAGAACAGAAACTTAAACGTGAAAATCAGACCTCAAACGGACCCTAAAAGGGTAAAAAATAATAATCTAGACTCAAATCAGACGTCTGGAATACCTTCCTGATGAGAACCTCATCATGAGCCATAACTAGCTCATTTTGACCAAATACAAAGAATAAAAGCTCCTACATAACTCAAGGAAAGGCTTAACTCAAAGGGATTCTGAGTTCGCAAAGAAAACAGAAACTAAGGGGTAAAAATGCAATTTCACCAATCTAATCTAAAAATAGGGTAACTCAGGGTCCAAACATAGGTCAAAGCAACCTAATAAGAATAAAAGTGGGATAAGATGATCTGATAAGGGCTACAGCAATTCCAAGGAACTAAATGATAATCTGTAACCTTAAAACAAACCCACTTCAATTTGCGAGGTTCGAGGCAAAGTAAAAATAGAATAAACCCTCTAAAATTCATAGAAAAATAATCTCTAGGGTTTAGAACCTTCAATTTGGCCTTAGGAACCCATTTTGACCTACATTGAGAACCACGCCCAATTAACAACTTAATTTGGGTTTTTGCGTAAATTGACCGATCAAATAAGGTTTAATCTGGAAATAAAATTAACCATCATAATCCTTAGGTCCCAAGTAGTCATGTATAAAAACTTGAGCCTAAGAGGAAACCTTCTTGACCAACTTTACACTTTGGTCCTCATTTATTTACTTTTTGGCCCTCAACTTTTGAACCCTCACATTTCTACCCCTAACTCTCCTTCGTTCTTTGCATCCAGGTCCCTCCTGCCAAAACCTGACCAGCACCATGCTCCGGCGACCTTGCGCGGAGCATGGCGCCGCGCATGGTAAGGGGGAGGGTCTGGCAAGACAACCGGGGGTGCCCTGCGTCGTCAGCTGTCGCAGGAACACCCCCCTGGTCGCTGCAACCCACCATACCAGCCGTGCGAACGCACGGACGGTATGGGTCTCCATCTCCGGCCTCCTCCGGCGAGGGAGACACGTCGTCTCCCTCCGCCCTCCTCTCTGATTCCGCCCCTATAAATACCCCCGTCGCTCCGCCGTTCTCAGCAGCTCGGTCCTGACGGAGAAAGACCCCCACTTCCTCTCTTCCCACTCCAACAGGAAGCCCTCCAGCTCCGGCGGCCTCCCCTCTTCCTCCTCGTCGCTCTGCCGCACTACCAGCTGCAGGGTTGCCCTCCCTCGCTCTTCCCGCGCCACACCGCACCCAGCTGGTGCCTCTCCGGCCCTCTCCTCGCCGCCGCCCATTCCCCTGGGCATCTTCTTCTCCGGCGACAGTCAATACGACTTCCGCCTTGCTCCAGCCCCTTTCGTCTCCGTAGCTAGGTCATAACTTCTCCCCATCTCCCCCTCTTTCTTTTCCTCACTGTCTTTTATTTGATTAAACCCTCGACCGCTCTTGTCCACCGTCACCCCCTTCGTCTCCGGCCAAACTCCAGCGAGACGCCCCCATCGCTCCACAGCCCCATACGCCTCGCCGACCCTTACAGAACCTCCGCCTCCTCACCCTGATCAACCTCTGCCCTTCCACTTCCCGCCACTCGCCCTCTGCAGACCCCCCGAACAAACCCACTTCTCCGCCCGCAGTTTGACCTAGAGCGACCCTCACGCTCCGCCACGCCACCTGCCAGACCCCCCACCACCTTCGCCGTGCCACGGCGAAGGTTCTCCGCGTATCTGATTAGGCCGAGAGGCCGTTCCTCTGTGGACAGGTATCTCGACCGCCGTCGCCATTGTTGCGTGGAAGGAGCACCTTCAACCTGCAGCTCCAGGTGCGATTCGCCCAGGTCGACTCCCAGGCTGCGCAGGGCACCTCCGCGAAGCGTCCCAGGCTTGCAGCAGGGGCAAAGGCCTCGCGTGCAACCGCGAACTCCTACAGCGTCTTCAGCTGCGGGCGTCCAATTGGGGTGGGACATTTAGTCCCACCTCAGAACGTTTCAGAGGAGCGCGCCCGCATAAAGGCAAAAAGCGCCTTAGGTTCGTTGCCTCCTGAGCAAGGGGTGAGGTCCCTCTCACTTACCCGCTCGACCCGGCCTCGTCCGCGACCACGCCCCGCGGACTTGGCCCGACCCGACTAAGCCCGACCTGCACTCCTCGCCCACCACGCACGCCGGTGGGCCTGGACCCGGGCACGACCCGTACCCGAATACCCGGCAGCTCTGGGAGATCTTTCCTAAGAGCGACTTCCGTGAGAGAGAAACGCGGGGGAGAGGGTAGAATTAGGTTTTGCCCCTCTGATCAAGCTGTGCAAGTGTGCAGGCAGAGAAGAAGAAGAAAGACGGCCGCTGAACAGAGAAGGAGAAGAAGACTGAAGGAAGAAGAGTAGCCAGGGCCGCCCGAAGCAAAGGACTGTGGAAGAAGAGGAAGAAGAACTGAAGCAACACTGTAGCATCCGCGGGTTAAGTCGTCTGATTGGAAAATCAGACGACGTCCTGAAGATAGGTGAAGAAAGAAGAAAACAAGAGAGACGGAGCAGCTAAGCAGAAGAAGAAGAGAAGCAAGAAGAAAAGAAGAAGAAGAGCACGGAAGGGAGATCTGAAGCAAGAAAAGAAGAAAAGGAAGAACAAAAGCTAAAGAGAAGACAAAGAGAAAGAAAGAAGAAAAGAAGAAGAAGCCAAACCTTCATCTCTCTCTCTCTCTTTATTTTTGTAATAGAACATGTATATCTCTAGAATACAACTTGCTCCCTGAGTTCGACCTCGGGAACTCTTTATTTTCCGAGTAAAAAAATTATATATTAGCAAATGATGGCAATAACTATCTGTACTACAACGATTTAAGAAAAGCTAGTTGCTGCCACCGTTTCGCCACTTCCAGACGTCTTAAAAGGGGTCCAGATCCATACCTCACTCTGCACTGCTCCTTAGATGTCCAAGGATCCTGCTGAACCGTCTGGACCAAGTTCAGATGTCTGACTATCCCTCCGGACGTCTGGAGACGCTCTCCGCAGTCTGGTTCCTCGCCCAGACGTCTGAACTGCGTGGGAAGGCGTGTCCTGCGCCTTCCCAAAGCGAATCTTGCACGCGCACGCAAAATCTACTTAACACGGCACGTATCAGAGCTTCGACAGAACGACCTACATGGCTATATCCGCAAAAAGGGATGTATATGCGCAGCATGTACCTCTCAGTCGTCTGGAGCTTCCACCAGACATCGTCCGCGTTGTCTGGATGCAAGTCCAGACGTCTGATTCTGGGAAAAATCCCAAAATCAGAAGTTCCTTAATCTTCTTCCTGCTGCACGTGGCCGCGCCACGCTTGCTCCTCTGCTGCTCTAGCTGCAGCAGCATCAGGGAGGACCTCCCCGACACAACTCTCCGCCTCACGCACGCCGACTGCCCTCGAACTGCTCCGGTGAGCTCTCTCTCTCTCTCTCTCTCTCATGACTCGCGCGCTCTCCTCTCCACCGCTGCACTCGGCTGCAACTGTTGCTCTCGCTCTCGCTCCCTCTCTTGCTCTCGCGCTGGTGGAAGGGGAAGACAGACGGATGTGGGGTGGCATGAGGGAGAGGAGAGGGTATAAGTAGGCGTGAGGGGGGAAAAGGTGCTGCAGTCGGCGAGGGAAGAAGAAATAGAAGAAGGCGGATGGGGCTTAGTCTGCGTGTGGCATGCCCGCAGACTCGCGGTCGTACGCACGCAAAAATTGATTTCCAGACATCTTGAAGGGTGTCCAGACATCTGACTAGACGTCTGGCCCAAGTCCCAGACATCTTAAAGAACTTTGATGGCAGGGGTCTTAACAGGCGTCGTCCCTGACCTTCTGCAGCAGTTGGGGCTGCAACGGAGCGGAAGGAGCCACGGCGGAGCGCAGCGAGAAGCGCAGGAGCACGGTCTGATACTGAAATTTTTCCGGTATCAGACGTCCTGAGTGTCTTCCGGGCGAATGGCTGGACATTTGGCGTCGACACCAGACGTCTGAAAGCAAGTGTTTTGCGAAGGTACGTCTTCCTCGCAGTTACGGCCATGCAAGCCGCACTGCAAATGTTTTGTTCGGGCTAAAAGTAGCTTGCTGCTCTGTCGTGCGCAGGAGTAGCTTTGGGAAGGTGCGCGGAACGCCTTTCCACGCACTTTTGGACGTCTAGACAGCTTACCAAACGACCGAAGGCATTCCCAGATGACCGGAGTACTGGTCAGACGTCTTGAACCGTGTTTAGACGGTCGTGGGGGAGTCCTGGACTTCTGAGGTCGTTGCCGGAACTTGAGATGAGCCTCTGTGACTTTTAAGACGTTTGATTTGCGTCTACAGACACGTTTTTGACTCGTTTGGGATCCGATCGGGATCCATTTTACGCAAACAAAAATATCTGTGATTTCCTTGAGAATTTCACTACATATTAGATGCATTTATACACTATTCTGAATCTTCCATTGTGGTGTGTTCCTTAGTATAGGACTTCAACTTGTTGCGTGTCTGGGGCTTGCAGAGACACGTGAGCCTGCAGTTCGAGACCCCAGTGCTCTCGGATTGTCTAGTAGAGTGGTCCACCCCTGTTATACTTAATAAATATGAATGCATCTATAAAAATTAGATAACTGGAAACCTAGAATTGAGCATAAATCCTAGGACGAGAAATGGTTGAACCAATTGTTTGCATAATTGAAATTGTATTTATAAAAGAATAAGCTAAATTGTCAACCGCTGCCTATTAATGAATACGAGCTGCCTATTAGAATATGAGCTGCCTGAGATAACTAAATAGTTACCTGTGATATCACTTGTTACATGTGTTAATTTGTGGAAATATGAGCTGCATATGTATAAATAAGAACCGAATGGTAAATGATGAAACCTGGTTTGGAATAATATGGTGAACATGAGCATGAACCCTATGAGGAGATACGAGTAGAGCTCCTGTGGTTAAATGGAAAAGCTTGGAATGTGGACGGGAAGTGTGCTGGACCTTGAGTACGTAATATCAAGGAGAGCGACTGTCCCCTTTTAGTATTGAGCAGAGCTAGCTGCCCTTGGGTTAGCACCGGGGATTAGGATTAGCCACTCTACACCGACTTTTGTTGGCCCTCGCGTACACAGTATCGAGGCGAGCTACTAGTGTAGGGAGGGAGCTAGCCACCCCACGGCGCCTGAGGTTTAGCTAGCCACCCTACCCCAAGTTGTTAGGCCCTCTGGGCAAACCAGGGTAGTCAGACAAGGGTGCGTGAACCATGGAGGGGTGAGACTCCTGTTTGGTTCTGAGGGGCTAGACCCTTGTTTGGTTCTGAGGGGCTAGACCCCTATTTCTGAGAGGGCTACGCTATATACTGTTCCGTTCTGTACTTTAGGCATACCCGCTAGCAGAAATGACTAACCACGTGCTAGTGCAGGGTAGCTACCCGTGCACTTATCGCGCCTGCCGTAGTCACCGCTACATCTGTCAGTGACCTCGAGGTGGTTGACTGGGTGTAGGACTACCACGGGGGACTCTCCCGGCCAGGAGAGCACCACATGTGCCTTCTACTCTTCGGAGAAGACTGCAATCAAGATCGTTCCCACGAGGAACATTTAAGATCAAGAAAGAAATCTGAAAGTAAACCAATGGGGTGAAAGGAAATTACTGTAAAATAAATAACTGGAAAATGATAAATATACCTGCTAGTTTCTACTGCTTTAGATAGTTTGGTTACCACTCTACTCAGTGTTCGCTAACTTCGTTTTCTCATAACACTGTTCAGGTCCAAGAGTTGAGCAGCCCGAGCTACTGGCTGTAGAGGATGCTGGGCTCAGTCGAGTCCAGCCGTAGTTTCCAGTACTTTTGTTTACTCTCTTTTCTGCTATAGTGAGTTTTAGACTTGTTGTTACAGTTCCTGTTACTGTTACTTTTGTTCTACTTTCCTGTTGTTGTGGTGGTATGTACTGAACTAGCAGCCTTTACTTTCCTTTACTGTTTGTACGCTTTTACTGTTAGTTACATTGCATAGTGAATGTGGTTTATTTTCCTACTTTTCGGTTATTTCTTGTTGGACGACTGGGTCTTGGGATTAGTCGAGGCAAGCCGGTCTCGAGTCCTATAGGGATTCGGGAACCGGGTCGTAACAAACACGAGTACCGGTATTTGCTTGGATATGGGTTGTACAACTAGGAGCTAATAATACCAATACTTACCTTAAGTTCTGGTATTGATTGGATATATTTAATCTTTACTTGGGTTAGCCATAATCCCATCATACGGTCATTAATGAGTTAATTACACATTAAACCCAACAACACTGGCTTCGAGGAGGTTTGTTCAGCTGGTGAAACTTCTATTTACTTGCTACCGTTGCCATTGTTTCTTGAGGAATCTATAGTGTGATCAGGAGGAATAAAGAAAGAGAATCAATAACTTTTTGGCATAAATGTGATTTTTGCTATATTTGGCTATAGAAGCGATTTGGGTTGAGCTGCTCGTCATGCATGCCAAGTTCTCAATTTACTTCATCTACGTACATTTTCATATGAAATATATTGATGATTGTGAATCATCTTATACAAGTTGGTTTCTTCTTCAAACAAAGGTAATGTAGCTAGAGGATGTTTTTCCCTTCTACTATTTTTTAGAAAAATGTTCATGATTATTAAGATATCATTCTATTGAAAAGAAATTGTGCATCCTGGTTAGGGTGTATTTTTTTAGTTCTGATTTCAGGTTGTTCGTGAGGTGAATGTTGTGAAGAAGGTTTGATGATATCGTTATCATCCATTGTATCTAACCTAATTTGGCTAGGTTCTAAAACTAAATTCACCTTATTAACACATCAAAAGGATATTACTCAATCAGGACCGAAGAGAGAGGAATTGGTAAAAATAAGGGTTAATTATGTAATTTTCACAAACAATTATAAATGCAGAATAGCCAGAGGGAAAGCTTATAGTTAATTAAAGGTCAATTCAGTTCAAATGTTCTAAAAGTGAATTGGTACTGTGTAATTCATGATTTATATTCAAATTGAATGTTTAATTTTAATCAAACATCCTAATATTAACCCCACTTTAATTAAAACAGATTTGATGAAAATAAATGTAATCTAAACCTTCTAAAAATCAATTAAAAATATTTTATAAGGTTTAGAATAGTAATTTGATAATCGGAACATATTTTGACCTAAAACAGAATCGTAGACGGGAATTTGATATAATTTGGGTAAATTTGCAAATTGACCATGCAAACAATTCCAAAATACAAAATTGTGGTTACCATTAGATTCCCTATATTCTAATTAAGTTACCATAAAAAGTTGGACTGATTTGGACCTCATTTGCACCTACTTCATATTTTAGTCCTCAGCTTTCAAAATCATCTCAATATGACCCAAAATCATTACTTTAATAACCTTTTCCTCTTGCATTTTGGTCCCTGGCCATCTTCCTCCTCATCGAGTCCGTTGACTGCCATTTTCATCGAACTTCAAGCTCAAATTGCAGCTACCTCAAGCCACGACAGCCTTCGACACCTAAAGAGGACTCATGCCTTGAGTTGTTCCACATCCACCGGTGGTGACTCCACCCCGAGAGACCACGTCGGCCGCCTACAATCGTCGGTCAAAGTTGGCGCGGTTGTTGCAAGCTCTTCTCACAACCTCCGACCGTCACTTGCTTTAGAATGACTCTACAGAGCTTCGGGAGGTCATTCTAAAGGGGGTCGTCTAGAGATTGCAAGCACAACCACCTTCTCCTTCCTCCTACGTACGCCGCCATTGAAGGACCTCAAAGCTTCATCGACCCCTTCGTAATCCGCTCCCTCACCAAAATTAAGAGATGGCTTTCGCTCTCCATCCTCGCACGAAGCCTCACGAGAAGCTTCGGAGCTTCTCATCCCTCGTTGGCTCCGATTTCTCATCATCTTCTTCCTCATTGTATCTTCTTCGCTAGGTAGGTCCATGCCTCTTCTCGTCCAATTAGTTTAGGGCTTAGCTTCCTCTCAAGCCCAATTAGATTTCTGGAGCATTAGAGCTCCATTCATAACCTTTACCTTCCCTGACTACCTACACCATGAACGACAACGAGCTTCTTCGTGAAGCTCCCTCGGCCATCTATTAGCACTATTTTCTTAGGGCTTTGCTTCAGCTCACCATGTCGTTGCTTCTGTGGATCTAACGAGGGTCAAACGACCCATATTCACGTCAATAGGAATAACCGAAGACCTCTCTTCCCACGCCATCGCCGACCCTCCTCTGAGCTTCCATCCAACAAGACACCACCACCGTCTAGTCGGCCGTGAACCGACGATCCTCCGCCGTTCGTCGGAGCATACCGGCCACGTGAACTCAGTTCCGACCACTCGTCGGTGAGCCTTGTCGGAGAAGAAGAGGAGCATCAAAGAAGAAGAAAGAGGAGCCGTTGCACCTTTGAAAAGGGTCTAGGGACCTTTTCACGAGAAAAGGACCCATCTAAAAGGATTCGTAAGGGCCTAATTGAAAGCTGCAGGGACCTAATCGTGACAATACAAGGACAGAACTGAAAAATAGTGTTTATTCTTGATCTAAAGTCTGTTCTAAGTAATTCTGACTACAACAAGTTGTTAAACATTTTTGTTAGAAGTTCATTTATGCCTAAATTGATGAATATTTAATAATCACTGATTATTAATTTTTATTGTGCTTTCAACAAATACTTATTTACACTCATTTATATTCTCTGACTGCTGGAATTTGAGTGCAATAGTCAACTTATTTTATTTTCTTGAAATTGTCAGTTCACTAAAATCACCTAGACAAAATAGTGGTAATTGTGTTTTAGCTTGCTCCCAGAGACAATCTCGGATTTTTCTATTAATTCTAGTATTAAAAATTTTAAATGTTAGATTCACTTTAATCAAATATACTACGACGCATATTTTTGAAAAACGTTCGAAGTCAATCAACAAGGCTGTAGTCATCATCTTGTCTCGTTTGAAGGAGAACCTGCACAGAAATCGAGGGCCTTTTCATGGAAGATTGCAATCACCTGATTGCCTATTTCCTAATGAAGACTTCAATCCTTATGTGAACAGCAGGTAAAATTTCTTAGAGGGAGCCAACTTGGGGTCAGGTTAGGCCACTCATCGTCGTCATCGACGTCATTTCGCGGATCGTCAATGTGCTCCCAGGGTTACCCCCCGAGTGCACGAGCTAGTACTATGCGTGCTCGACGCCCTTGAGGGCTGCAGCCCCCATGCAATCCCCTCCTGCTCCTACAAAGCGGCAAAGTGGCTGCTACAAGGGGAAGGAGGTAAGGAGGAGGAAGGGAGGTGGCATGGGGAGGAAGCCATAAGAAGAGGAGTGGGAAGGAGGAGGCCGTGAGAGGTGGAGGTGGTCAGAGAGAGTAGGAGGAGGAGGCGTAGGAGGTGAGGTAGAGTGTTACAACCTGGTTCCCGAATCCCTACAGGACATGAAAATCGGACCGACTCAACTGATCCCAAGACCCAATCGTCCAACGAGAAAGTAACCAAAAAGCAGTAAAATAAACCACATTCACCATGCAAGCAACTAAAAGTAACAAAAGTACAGCAGTAAAGAAGTAAACTACTACAGTACACACCACCACAACAGTAGAGAATTAAAAGGGTACAGGAACATAACATTACAATAAAAGAGTACAAGAATGTAACAAAATACTCACTACTACAGAAAACGGGTTACAACTAAAGTACAACTATTGGGCTCTACTGGGCCCAGCACCCTCTGCAGCCGTAGGCTCTGGCTGCTCAACACCTGGACCAGAAAAATGTGGTAAGTACGACACGTCAGCGAAATGCTGAGTAGAGTGGAAACCAGCTAACTAAGAAAAACAGTAAAGGTGGACAGGTAGCTGTTGTTTCAATTTCTTTATTTATTTAACTAATTATTCTTTCTTTCATTACTTGGTTTATTTATTAGATCTTTTTCTTGATCTCGAATGTTCCTCGTGGGAATGATCTTGATTGCAATCTTTTCCAAAGAGTAGAAGTAGCACGTAGTACTCCCCTTGCCGGGAGAGTCCCCCGTGGTGGTCCTACACTCAGTCAACCACCCCAAGGTCGCTGACAGACGTAACGGTGACTATGGCACGTGCGATAAACGCACGGGTAGCTACCCTGCATTGGCACGCGATCAGTCATTTCCGTTAACGGGTGCGCCCAAAGCACAGCACGGAACCAGTATAGGGCATAGCCCTCTCAGTAACAGGGGTCTAGCCCCTCCACAGTAACCAAACAAGGGTCTTGCCCCTCCACAGTCCGAGCACTCTCGCTTGACTACCCTGGTTTGCCCAGTGAGCCTAACAAGTCGATGTAGGATGGCTAGCTGAACCCCGGGCCCCGTGGGGTGGCTAGCTCTCTCCCTACACTAGTAGCTCTCCCCAGTACTGTGTACGCAAGGGCCAAAGAGTTGGTACAGAGTGGCCAGTCCTAACCCCGGGTCCCAACCCTAGGGTGGCTGGCTCCGCTCTGCACTAAACAGGTAATATGTGCTTCCCTTGGTACCACGTACCCAAGAGACAACACACTTCCCCATTCACATTTCCAGTTCCATTCTATTTATTTCCAGGAGCTCTACTCCTAATTCTCCGTAGGGTTCATGCTCATGTTTCTCAGGCCAAGCCATACTAGGTTTCATCATTTCAGGCTCATTCGCATATAGCACGTGTTTCCAACATTCAATCTTTCATTTCCAATTTATATACAAGCAGCTCGAATTAAATTTTCAAACAATAGGAATTACATGTAGCAGTTACTAACAACAGTACTCTACATTTCACAGGTAGCTGTTATCCAATTACAGGCAATTATTATCACTCTATCTACTCATCCAAGACTGCAATTCAAGCATTCAATACAATCGTTTTAGTATTTCTAGTCCTACGATTCATGCCACCCTAGGATCTATCATTCAATCTAGTGTTTCTGGTCTTAGAATTAATGCCATACCCTAGGATCTATCATTCAATCTAGTGTTTCTGATCCTAGAATTCATGCCATACCCTAGGATCTATCATTTAATCTAATGTTTCTGGTTCTAGAATTCATGTCATACCCTAAGATCTATCATTTATTCCAGATATACATTTATGTTTGTAATTAACTAAGGGAAGCCACTCTACCAGCAAAATCGGACGTAATGGGGGCTCGATCAACGGGTCTGCGTGCCTCCGCAACCCCTAAATCCGCAACGGAACGAGGTCCTAACACAATGATCAACCACAAGGAACCACTCAGAATAGAATAAAAGTATTTTAATCAAGTATTGGAACTTATACGGAGAAGAACGGAAACCTAAACGCGAAAATCGGGACTTCAAACGGACCCTAAACGGGTCAAAAACAACAATCCAAACTCAAATCAGACGTCTGGAATACCTTCCAAACGTTTTAAAAGGGGTCCAGATCCATACCTTACTTTGCGCTGCTCCTCAGACATCCAAGGATCCTACTGAACCGTCTGGACCTAGTTCCAGGCATCCGACTATCTCTCCAGATGTCTGGAGACGCTCTCCACCGTCTGGTGTCTCGTCCAGACATCTGAACCGCGTGGGAGGGCGTGTCCTGCGTCTTCCCGAAGCGAATCCTACACGTGCATGCAAAATCTACTTAACACGGCACGTATCAGAGCTTCGGCAGAACGACCTGCATGGCCGTATCCGCAAAAAGGGATGTATATGCGCAGTATGTACCTCTCAGTCATCTAGAGCTTCCTCCAGATGTCGTCCGCATCGTCTGGATGCAAGTCCAGACGTCTGATTCTGAGAAAAATCCCAGAATCAGAAGTTCCTTCGTCTTCTTCCTGCTGCGCGCAGCTGCTCCGCGCTTGCTCCTCCGCTACTCTAGCTGCAACAGTGTCGAGGAGGACCTTCCCGACACAACACTCCGCCTCGCGCACGTCGACCAGCCTCGAACTACTCTGGCGAGCTCTCTTACGACTCGTGCGCTCCTCTCTGCCGCTGCACTCGGTTGTAGCTGTTGCTGTTGCTCTCGCTCTCGCTCCCTATTTTGCTCTCACGCTGGAGGAAGGGGAAGACGGATGGATGTGGGGTGGCATGAGGGAGAGGAGAGGGTATAAGTAGGCGTGAGGGGGGAAAAGGTGGTGCAGTCGACGAGGGAAGAAGAAAGGGAAGAAAGCGGTTGGGGCTCAGTCTGCGCGTTGCATGCGCGCAGACTCGCGGTCGTACGCACGCAAAAATTAATTTCCAGACATCTGAAAGGGTATCCAGAGTCTGACCGGATATTTAGCCCAATTCTCAAACGTCTTAAAGAACTTTGATAGCACAGATCTTAACACAGAGGAAGAGGAAAAGGAGGTGAGGGGTTAGAAATTAAAAAAAATAATTTGAAGATAAAATAATTAATTTTTATTATAATTTAATCTAAAATGTTTAAGCTTAATCGATATGATTAACCATGTTGCAAAGATGAAAATAAGGTGATTTTTTTAATGATAAGTTTGATAATATAGTAAAATTAATGATAAATAAGTAATTTTAAAATATTTTAAGGACATGCAAGTAAAAATTTCTTTCAAATGTGTGGGAGATAATTTTTTAATGAAAAATCAAAATAATAAAAATAAAAATATACATATATATTTTAACTTTCCACCAATAAAAAATAATTTTTTATTTAGAAAATAATTTTTACTTATAAAAATAATTTTCTTATTTATTAAAATTAATTTTAATTATTAAAAATTAAAATATAACAATTGAAATCGGGATTTTTTTTTAAAAGTGGGTAATTCCATCACACACACGTGATTCTTTCATACATTTTTTAAGTTTTTCACTTGTTCACGAGACAATACTAGTAGTTTTGTGCGTGGATGTAATCCTTCTTCAAGTTCAGGGAATATCCGCACTCCCTAAATTAGTTTCATTTATGTATTTATAACTTAATCTACCTTTCTATTAAGTTATTTAAACTAAAATAATTATTTTGAGACAATTTCCAACATTTGGAAAAGGGAACGGGGTGATAGACCCCTGCACGGATGCTCGTTTGGACGCTGCTGAGTGGTTTAATTTATGGTGAGATATTCTCTTCCTCGATTTTGGCTAAAACATTGTCATCGTAACGACCGTTATCCTTTCGTGCTAAGAATTTGTTACTTTAATTCCCATTTTGACAGTTTTCTCTGGAAACTCAATTTGTTCTTCGAAGCACAACCCTAACAAGCTTTGTCCTTTTGTGCTAAGAATTTCTTACTTTTCTTTTTTTTTTCACATATTTCGCTGGAAACTGAATTAGTTCTTCAAAGCACAAATTTTGTGATGGTGCAATATAGCGCACATTCTCATAGTTTTGTTCATACACGTAAAAAATCATCTTATTTTTCTACATAGCATAACCCTAATCTTTCTACATAAAACCAACTTTCTAATTGCGTAATATAGCACTACTCATCGTAGTTCTTTCGACTTGTGAAGAAACTTTCTATTGTACTTCATGGTAGACTACTAATCATTCATACTACATAGCAAAAATTGCCCGATAGCATCATGTAGTGCAAACCCTTGTCGTTTGACCTATATAGCATAAATATTATAATTATTTTTTATATAGCACAGCCCTCATAGTCTGTGCTTTTAGGATAAACCACCATATTTTGTCCTAAGTAACACTAACTTTGTGATTTATGATATATAGCCCTACCTACAAGGATGGTGAGGAGGCGAGGAA
The DNA here is from genome assembly GCA_037157565.1 of Thalassia testudinum. Lineage (NCBI taxonomy): Eukaryota > Viridiplantae > Streptophyta > Magnoliopsida > Alismatales > Hydrocharitaceae > Thalassia > Thalassia testudinum. The sequence goes on from JAZHRO010000013.1 coordinate 24,509,873, forward strand.
TGGTGATGATGAGAGTGTGGAGGGTGGCGACGGTTGGAGGGGCAAATGGTAGTGACAGCGAGGGGGTAAGGAGGGTAAAGGCAAGGGCGTTGAGGAATTGCAATGGTGAGAATTGGCTACAAGGAGATGGACGAGGAATGGCAATGACAAGACCATCAAGGGCAACGACAAGACCATCAAGGGCTTGTCGTGGCAAGGGGTGTCGTCAATGGGACAGGACGATAGAGATGTCAAGGGAGCTCCTCTATGAGAGGGAAGACAAGGGTGATGAGAGGGGCTGCGTGAGTTTTCTTTTCCCCCGTTTTTTTCTTTTGACAGTTGAGGGTTTGCGTCTGAAACAATCGGGGGTGGTACAAGGCACCTCAGAGTCATCTCAAGAAGAACTACAGTGCCCTTTTTTTTATGGCACAAAACCTATTTCAGCAAATTCGACAGAAATGGGTTATCCCTCAAGTCCTTGACATTGTCAGGATATGAGATATATCCACTTTCTTTTATCCATATAAATCTCAAGAAAAAGTAGGCCCTTCTTTCATGGGCTTAACACCCCTGGTCCAACATAATCACAAGCCCAAAACCTCCATGCTTGAGCATCTTCGGCCCTGTAATTGAAGTGTATATCACATCCAAAGGAACAAATTAGCAGAGTTTGAGGGGGAAAATATACAGGGGTTATGCACTTTTCCCAACGTAACTTGCAGCACTTTTTCCAATTAAAACATCCTATAAATCACCAAAGCACACAATAAAATTTCGGCATTCATTTTTTACTGCGAATGTTTCCTTCAGTACGTATTTGAGAAAAACGAATTGCTGCCACAAGAAGGGAACATGCTGCCATTTTTCCCAGTTGGGGAGCCCCATTGGCTCCAATAGGCTCATCCAAACCAAATCTCACAAACCTCACTTTTATCTCGTGATTACAAGGTAAGTAAATTAAACACCGAAGCCATGCAGTTTCCATTACCCATGTCATACCAAAATTGCCCCTCGCCTTTTAGGCTGGCGCATTTAGAATCAAAGACATATGGTGTTGCCTCGGTCGTCTCAGCGAGAAATTTTCTGTAGAAGCGTCTGCGCTTGCTCCAATTGCTGCTTGAGTTCCCTGATTTGCAAGAAGTATCGTTGCATCTGCTCCGCAGACTCCGCCTCGAGGTCCCCAAGTTGTGAGCATAGACGCTCCTCCCCTTCCTCCGCGATCCTCAACCGTCGCCTTGTCCTCCCCAGCTCCTCTCTCATCCTTATCTCTCTCTCCTTGCTTCGCCTCAACTCCGTCTCGAGATCCAGATTCCTGCTCCTGATCACCTCCATCTCGCCCATCGGGACAGGAGCCATTTGGCAGCCAAGAAAATGAGGGGAGTGGCAAGAAATGTTTCCAGGTTCGTTTGCGGATTTGGGTCAATTATGATTTCCCAAGTTTGGTTGTGCTCTTATTTATTAGTTGGGAGAGTGACGGAATTGCGTCCAGGTTCAACGTTTGGTTTGAAAGCTTGCGGGGGGTTGCTTGGGAGGGCCTGTGGGCCGCCAAGATGTGATGGTTGGGAAGGCTCTGATCACTGGATTATTAGGATTTTCTTATTTGAAGTGCTCATATCATTATCTATGGAAACTAAGGTTCTCCTTCGTTGAAAAGAATGCTAAGATCATCGAGAAGCAGCACTTCACATGCCATGTTCGTTGAATTGGAAATGGAATTAATTAGGTCGCGTTCTCTTTCTCATACTCTCACCCTTCCGTTAAAACGGAAGGTTCGCGTTTGTTGCCGTTGTCTTTTCTCACGAGTCAGTGGTGGAGATCGATGGATGGACGGACGGACATGAGAAGCACGCGGAGAAGTATGATAACGGATTTCTTATCAATATTTGGATTGCAAAGTTAGGAATGGAACTCCTCATGCTATTGCAGGTTTTAAGGAGATGGTGAGGTGGGAAAATTCAAAGCACTTATCCGGCGTTTGCACTGACGTAGGCGGGTGTGGACATTGTTTCCTTCCAAGACCGAGGGGGTGTTTTCGATTCCACCCTAATTTTATGTTTAGCACCTATAATTTTGAAATCACATCATTTCAGAATTAGAGGTATAATTTTAGGTTGTAATAATTCCATCACCCCTCTCAAATTATATAATTCATTCCCTTAATTTTAACTATTCTTTTTTTTTCAACTAATTTTTTATTTATTATATTAACTTATTCTACCAAATAGATACTTTAAGTAAAATAAAATTCTCCAATTTCTTTGATAAGGTAATAAATTCAACCAAATGCTTAAGTGAAATAAAATACTTTAATTCCCCCTATACTCTTACCTCTAAATTTTATTCATATTCTCCCTATCCGGCATGGTCAAATAATTAAGATTTATGATTTTGATAGGAAATACTTAAATTCAAGTTTTGATTCATGCATTACCTAGAGATTGATTTGTGAGGAACGATCAATTTCTTTTTAATCTACCTAAACAAAAATATTGGTCATCTTAAAAAAAATATCTTAAAAAAATTGTAACATAATTAGGCCTCCTTAGATTTTGACTCTCATATACTGTCATTAACAAAACCACGCTTGATAGAATCATGGGGTGGATTACAGACTTCATCTAAGATAGTAAAACCCATCTAGATGCCTAGGAAGATATTTGCAAGCCCCTTTAGGAAGGAGGACCTAATCTTTGCAGCCTTGATGAACTCCAACTATGCATTTTTGTAAAGCTTGCATATCGCCTTATCTCTAATAGTGATTCCACCTAGAGCACTTGGATGTGTCAAAGGAATGGGATTGGGTCACTGCCCCCCATTCACCTTTAGACTCCAATTGGTGGAAATGCTTATTATCATTCCGTGGCACCCTTCTTACTTACATTTATAGGCTTGGAGGGTGGGTATAGCCTACTCAACCTGGATGAGTAAGCTACCGATTCATACAAAACACAACCTGGATGAACGTTCGACTATCGATTCGTACAAAAAGGGGTATTTATTGTAGTGTATGTTATAAATACAAATCGTTGTCGTATCAATTTTATTTAATTACTTAATTTTTACTGGTTTATTCCAAATCGTTAGCTGGGAGGCAATTATTGATTTACATCACTCTCTAACTCTAATATTATTTTTTAATTTCAAAAAGATTAATTTTATGTACAATCATAAATGAATGAATTAATGAATAATTAATGAATGAAATATTAGCTTAATTATGTACAAAAGAATTAACTAAAGTAATTGCAAACATCTAATTACAAACAAACATCAAACACTATATATATATAATCTATACTATCTATTTATAACTTATAAAATAAATACTTACATATATATACAATAATAAGTAAAATTATATACTATACTATCCTAACTTAACATACTAACATATATAGTAACATATAGAAAAGCTACAGCGACAGAAACAAACATCGCTAAACCTCAGAAAAACTATGTACAAACTCTAAAGTAGAAACTAGGGTCTATAGCGACATTTATTTTATTTATAGTGACGATTAATTCTGTCAGTAAAGCTATAAGGATATTTATATACATATAAAGCTCAAACAACATCTATATTATGTACGCTTAATATATGTATACATATTATTTACAGTATACACTTATATACACTATACACATATACGTATACACTTCAGTCAGCTATTCTTTTCTTTTCCTTTTCTTTCACATAGTTCCTTTTTCTACGGCTTTCATTCTTAGTTTGTTCTCTTACACTTAACCATTTCTGAGTTTGCTCTCTTCTTTTCTTCTCTTCCCTTAATCCTTCATTAACCTCTTCTTAGTTCAAAATTAGGTTCTAAGGTTGGCAGGCAACCTTTTCGAGGGTTACACAGCACCCTTAACGGGTAGCACCAGACCTCTACAAGGGCCACCGTAGTTCGTTTAATCACCCATCTAATACCAGTTTAAGCTCAGAACCGGGCTTAATCAAGCCCTCGCACAGTGTCGAGCCCCTGGCCCACACCGTACACCATCTTACATTTCATCACAATACTCAGAACAATGCTCAAGGGATCAGGTAAGGGGTTGTGTGCCGAGCGTATGACGACTGAAGAATGTAGAACACAAGTTACTCTTATAGCGCTACAAGTGCTCTGTAACGACCCGATTCCCGAGTCCCTACGAGACACGGGAACCGGACCGACTCGACTAATCCCAAGACCTAGTCGTCCAATGAGGAAGTAACCAAAAGAGCAGTAAAATAAACCACATTCAACATGAAATATAACTAGCAGAAAGAAAATACAGCAGTAAGAAAAAAAACTACTACAGCATGTACCACCACAACAGTAGAACAACATTTATAACATAACAAGAATTGCGGGTAAAGAAAAGTACAGAGAGTAACAAAAACTACTCACTATAGTAGAACAAAAGGGCACAAAAGAACAGTGGAACTCTAATGGACCCTACTCGGCCCAGCGTCCTCTGCAGCCGCTGACCCTGGCTGCTCAACACCTGGTCCTGACAAGCAACGAGTGTAACACGTCAGCGAAACGCTGAGTAGAGTGGCAGCTAAACTAAAGAAGCAGTAAAGTGTACAGTAGCTGTTTTATTTTCTTTCTTCCTTTATTTACGTCTTTCTATTGTTTCATAATTTATCTATTTCTCAAATCCTTCACTTGATCTCGAATGTTCCCCGTGGGAACGATCTTGATTGCAGTCTTTTCCGAACAGTAAAAGTAGCACGTGGTGCTCTCCTGGCTGGGAGAGTCCCCCGTGGTGATCCTACTCTCAATCAACCACCCCAAGGTCACTGACAGACGTAACGGTGACTACGGCACGCGCGATAAACACACAGGTAGCTAACCCGCACTGGCACGCGGTCAGTCGTTTCCGTTAACGGGTGCGCCCAAAGCACAGCATGGAACCAGTATAGGGCAGAGCCCTCTCAGGGGTCCAACCCCTCCAAAGTAACCAAACAGGGGCCTTGCCCCTCCACAGTCCGCGCACCCTCGCCTGACTACCCTGGTTTGCCCAGTGGGACTAACAAGTTGGTGTAGGAGGCTAGCAGAACCCCAGGACCCGTGGGGTAGCTAGTGCTCTCCCTACACTAGTAGCTCTCCTCGATACTACGTACACGAGGGCCAGCAAGTCGGTACAAAGTGGCCAGACCTAACCCCGGGTCCCTGGGGTGGCTGGCTCCTCTCTGCACTAAGCAGGTAACAGGTACTTCCCTTGGTACTACGTACCCAAGAGACAGCACACTACCACGTCTTTCTTTCTCAGTTCCATTCCTTTCTCTTTCTAGGAGTTCTACTCCTAATTCCCCGTAGGGTTCTAGCTCTTTTAACTCAGAACATCTAGGTTTCACCTTCCAGTTTCACGTTCTTACAATCCATGTTCTCAATCACGTTTATTTATTCATAACAGGCAGCTGTTAAATAAAATTACAGGCAGCTATTTATTCCTTTCCACTTTTCCAAGATTGCAGTATTCATACATTCCACGAGTTTTCCCATCCTAGGATTCATGCCATACCCTAGGATCTATCATACAATCTGGTTTTCCAACCCTAGGATTCATGCAACACCCTAGGATCTATCATTCAATCTAGTTTCTCATTCCTAGGATTCATGCAATGTCTTAGGTTCTATTTATGGTTCCATAGTTTAACAGATTATGCTAATAAACTTAAAAGCCACTCTACCAGCTACAATGGGAGTACTGGGGGCGTGGTCGGGAATCCCGCGTGCCTCCGCAACCCCCGAGACTGCAATGGAACGGGGTCCTATCGCAAGGATCAAATACAAGGAGTTTCTCAAAACAGTATATAATTACTGTAGACGGATAGAGGATTTAATTCCGAATAGGACGCAACTCGAAACGCGGAAAACGGACTCCGAACGGGCCCTAAACGGGTCGAAAACGACAAAACAGTGCAAAATCATACGTCTGGAAGAGAACTTCTTCCAAACGTCTTAAAAATGGGGATCAGACGGTACCTTGTCCTGCGTAGTCTCTCAGACGTCCAGAAGCCTGCGGGGGCGTCTGGGCTAATTCCCAGACGTCCGATGGTCACCCCGGACGTCTGGAAGTCGTTCCCGTCGTCTGGCACTGCAGCCAGACGTCTGATTCACTTTGGATGGCGAATCTCAAAACCTGCGCGTACCTATTCCTCGCTCTCAGTACAGACGGTCGCAGAAAAGGAAGAAGACGAAAAATAATTTACTTACCAAACGTCTGGACAGTCCTCCAGACATCTTCCCCGTCGTCTGGTTGGATTCCCAGACGTCTGATTCTGGAAAATCTTCCAGAATCAGAGCGCGGCTCGCCCTCCGTCCGGGACGTACGGCCGCGCCGCGCCTCGTCCGCCTACTGCTCGAGCTGCAGCAGGCCTCCCGCATCACCCCGCATCTGCTGCTCCCCCGCCGGCCGGCTCTAGCAGCCCCGGCAAGCTCGCCCTCACGGCCGAGCACCTCCTCCCTCGCGCAGCACCTCCTCCCGCACTCACTGCGGCTGTCGCTGCCACCGCTCGCTCGCGCTCGCACTGGCTGGAAGAAGAAGGAGGAGCAGAGGTGATGAGAGTGAGGGAGAGGGCGAGGCTCTTTAAAGCCACGCGGGGAGAGAGAGAGAGAGAGCGAGACAGGCTGCGGTCGGAGGAGAGAGGGAAAAAGAGAGAGGAAGGCGATTGCGGGTCTGCGCGCGCCTGCGTGCAGACACAGCCCCGTGTGCGCCTGCGCGCAGACGCAGCCCTGCGTGGCACCGAAAAGTAGATCCCAGACGTCTGGAAGGGGTTCCAGACGTATGGCCAGACGTCTGGGCCACCTCCCAGACATCTTAAAAAAACATCTTGGTGTGCATTCGTAACATGCTCCGTGCCACACGATGTGGCGCTATGTTCAGCGCTACCTAGCGTTGAAATTCAGTGCAACTATGCTAATTTTGGATTTTTGGCCCTTAATTCGAGGTCCATACTTTATTATAAAATTAAATTAAATTATATGATAATAAAGTATTTACATAACACTATACAATTGTACAGTTAATTTATAAATTTAATCATATTTACTATACAAATTAATTCGTAAAGTATACAATTTATACATAGCTAATTTTAGGTTTTGTTCCTTAATTACGTATAAATTAGTTAATATATGATCTAATTGATCTTATACAAAGATATAATATATATTAAAGTATTTAATACATATTTTTATTATGGTTTAGAAGATTTATTTCTAAATTATTTACATTTAAATAGTAGATTTTGGACTGTTTTACCTATAAATAAAGTTTAAAGAGTAGACTACAATATGAGTATACTTAAATTAGCTTAAATCACTTAAAATATATTAGTTTAAGTGTACAGTATAAGTTAACTTAGTTTTAACTTAAATTATTAATTTATTTTAATTTAACTTAATAACTTAACTAATAACTTAATAAATTTCTTATTTATTCTACATATATAATTAAATTATGGAACAGGATTAAATATGTTCATAATATATATATATATAAATATCTATTTACAGTATCATAACTAAATAAGCTTGTTTTTAGAGTTTATTAATTTATATAGCTTATTAGTAAATATAAGTTAGTTCAATTAATAAATAGTTATATAATTAAGATATATACAGTATAATCTAACTCAAATACTTAGTTTACGTACTACAATATATACATAAGTTATTTATATTACATATATGTATAATTTACTCTATAGATAAATAAGCTTCCTATATACCTTATATTTACAATTATATACACAGTATAAAAAGGATTTTTAGGTATTTTTGAGTCTTTTCAATTTTTTAGGGGTTTTATATCCTTTATAGAGGTATGAGATGAGACGTAAAGAAATAGAAGAGAAATAGAAAATGTTTTTGGTGTTTTTATGAATTTGTTCCTTTTATTAAATTCCATGATATACAGAACCGTCGGCTGGTATGTTCTGTTGGTGCTAGAGCACCACGATCATTTGTTTTAATGATAACAAAAAATGTGTCATTTAACATTTGCACTTTGAGTCCTAGATTTCAGGTCAATCGCAAATGGATACGTGATTAGACGAAGTTCAAGCTCGCATCCAGAACGGATTGGAGGAGCTCGATAGAAAACAGAGGGGATTCGCAAGGAGCGATAGATTGAAGAAGGAAGGAGATGAAGAATAGGATAGATTTCCTTCTCTTGTACTCCTTGTATTTTTCGTTTCTTCTGTTGCTCTTTATTTTTGTTACTTAGATTTATGTTAAAGAGCCTCAAAGTACCCTAATAGTAGTCCTAGGAACACCCGCACAATCCTAGGATACTTAGGTTTTCTGTAGAATACTTAGAAAACCAATATAGGGTTCAAACAGAGTTTCCAGACGTCTAATTCCAAAATCAGACGTCTGATAAAGTATTTTAAGACGTCTGACTGTTGATTCAGACGTCTGATAACTATTAGGCTGAACATAGTTAGTTCTGTCTGATGAAATCAGACGTCCAGACCTTAATCCAGACGTCTGATGGACTTGCCAGACGTCCAAATAGTGGACCGTGGCTAGCTTAGCAGGCACTCAAGATTATGACCGTTAGAGCCTTATCAGACGTCCTTAGGCCTTTCCAGACGTCTGATAAATGACCGTTTTGCCTCGGCTGACCCAAAATCTCTTCTCAGAGATTTTCTAGCCGTTGCAATGTTTGGAAATCAATTCCCACAGTAGAAGTAGGTTTCTAAACGTCCAGACATAGTTCCAGACGTCCTGTATGTCGTCTGATGGACTTGCGCAAAAACCCTGTTTAGATCTGATCCAAGTCAGGGAGAGACCCGCCCAAAATCAGACGTCTGACCTTGGAATCAGACGTCTTAAAGTGGCCTTCCAGACGTCTGATGCCAGAGTTAGACGTCTGATAACCCTGTCAAATGTAATCATTGTCCTGATTTCGGCCTGATTCTCTTGAACTTTGTTCCCAACGGCTATAGAACCTTTCCTAAGCCTTCCAAAGCCTTCCTAAGGCCTCTATAAATAGAGGGGAGCCTTTACACACCTAGATACACTAAGAAAGACACAACATACACACTTGGATACACTTAGCTACACACTTCACACTCTTTTGTGTCCAGAAAAGATCTTGCTCTCCAAGCATAAGCTCCATTCCCTTGAGAGCATCAAACCTTCACGCACCCGCTCTCCCGCCGTTGTTCACAAGAGCGACATTGCGCCGCTGTGTGGCTCACGCACCCGCGTCATCGTCGACGTACTCCTTGCAAAGGGGAGTTTCCTAATTCCTATAGAAGCTTAGGTTTATTACTTTGTTGGCTCTATAAGTTTGTTGTTTATTTTATCTTTGTCTTTTGGTTGGGTATTCGCTTTGCGAATTCCCGTCTCCTTCGTGGGACAAAATCCTTCTTGTGGAGAGAAGGGGTTGAGGAACGCTACCCTCGTACTTGTAGCGTGGTTGTACTGAGGTTGAATCACCCTCGTTTTAAAGTGATTCGGTTAGTGGATTTGATCAACTAGGTTGATCGGAAAATCCTAACTTGAGAGGGTTAGGTGGTGGTTTTCACCCGGTTTGGATTTCCACCTAAAAATTCTTTGTGTGTTTGTTTATTCTGTGATATTGTTTATTTCCGCATTTTATTACGTCACCCCTCCTAGTAGGGAAACTTTCATGTTCTACCAAGCCAAGAGTTCAGAACAACATGAAACTTGGTATGCACATAGGAAAAAACCTATTCTTCACTCAGACAAGTTTATTTTATTTTTTTCTAATTTTAATATGATTTTTATTTATCTATAAAGTTCACTCATTCTAAGCCATTAAAAGCTTTCCTAGGGTATCCTAAGGGCTTAGAATGGGACCTAAAGTGATTCACAAGAAGTGGACTGCCTCTAACAGACTTAGTATAATATATGAAAAGAATTCAAGCATTCTAACACGCCAATCAATGTGGATTTCAATTAATTTTGATTTTTTTTTTTTTTTGAACAGTTAGGAATAAAAGCTAACTGACAAAGGAGGATTTGAGCATGAAATAAGCCATTCTAAATTGAATTTAAATCAAATAAAAGTACATGAAAGCTTGTATACATGAGATACAACATTAATCAACATGTCAGCTATTCTAAACACTAAAACCTAACCTATTATCCTTGTCTTCGATCTTAGAAGCTACTGCTCCAAAATAAGCTGCAACAGTAGCAAGCTCAACTGCTACAACTGGTGAAATAGCTCCTATAGGATCTGCTGCTGTTGTTGTGACTTATTTCAGTCCCTACAAAAGAAGATCAGACGTCTTAAATTAACTCCGTAGGTCTATAGTAGCTATCAAGGATTTCCAATCTAATCGATCAGTCCCTAATTCTATGCATACAAATCCTAGATCAGACTTAAGGGAGTCTGATCAGAGATTTAAAATGTACAGATTAGGGAATAATTTGCATGGAGTTCAGGGTTGGGAAGCCCTTGGAATGTAGCTGCTAATGCAGCACTTTGCTGTGTGAAACTTGGGATTCAAAACTCTTAACAGAAATCATCCTTAAAACAAAATTTAACAATACTGGGAAATCATTTTGCAATCAAATCAGGAGAACTGATCCACATCAAAAAATTCTCAAACAACATTTTTCATTCTAAACCAGAGAAAGCCAATGATCTTCTACCTTCCATATGCTATAGACAACATGAAGAAAGAGATTAAATTAGTCAATTTAATCCAAAAACTTGAATTCCAGACTTCTGAAACCATAAGGAATATTGAGAATTCCTTAGGTTAAAAATCAGAATTGTACTTAAAAACAACTCACAGATACTAGGTAGAGTCTCAAATCAACAGAATTGATTTTCATTGGATATACCATGCATTCAAGGTATCCAAATCCTCAGAAAGAATCAGATCAGATCATGGCTCATTTGAGATGAATTCTGACATTAGAACCACCTCAGATTCCCAACCAAACAGTGAATCAAAATCAAAACATTTCGGTTTGCTTGATCAAAGCATTCAAAGCTCAATTGGTTTAAAATCCTTACAATCCAAACTCAAAGTAAATTGGTCAAACCGGTTCCCTTTTTAGCTCAGATCAGGGGCTTTTGTGAACAAAATGGAATTAGTGAAAAGCCTCTAATGTGGTTTTTTTACGCTAATTTCATATCTGAGGGTGAAAACCATTCAAATATGAAATTAGATCAAATGATTGGGTGAATTGCGGAAGACAGATCAAGGAAATCAGAAATGAGGTGAAAACATGTAGATGGAGAACAATATGAACAGTGATTGGGTGGATTTCGTCTCCTCAGATCTAGAATGATCAGAGGAGGTGAGGGGATGGAAATTAAAGCTAATTTCCACTCCTAAACTAAACTACCAATACGCACAGCAGATCAACATTAATTCTAACTCTAATTCTATTGCTAATCTATCTAATTAACACTATAGCTAAACTAGAAAGCATTAAAACTACTCTAACAGGAAGAATGGAACCTGTGGGTCCATAGCCGGCAGCTAAGGAGGAATAATGGAGGGGGAGGAAGGGACACCATCGGAGGGAAAAGCCTTCTAGCAAAGCTTCTAGGTCGTCCTCAGGCATACGTCATCCTTAGCGACGAGAAGAGTCGGAGAGAAGTCGGAGAATTCACAGCCGATGGCTGTGAAATCTGGGGATTGGTGGGGAGGGGTGGCTGGAGTGGAAGAACGATCGCTAAGAATGTAGGAGGGAGAGATCCCTTGCTCGCGTGACCACTGAGGTGCTTAAGTAGCTCGCATAGTGAATCAAGGCATCGCGCGAGTTAGGTTAGGCGATGAGGGCACCAGCGAAGAGGATGAGGGGAGAGAGTGCGCAGGCTGTCAAATCAAAAACTGACCAATGGATGGAATCTGAGGGTAGTGGTGACCACACGCGCCGAATCGTGCGAAGCTTCGAATCAAATCAAGCCACAGATCAAGAGGCAAGGGAAGATCGATGGTCAAGAATGCGTGTGTTCTTCGCATGAATAGTGTCAGGGCAGGAAGCAGTAGGCGCAGAAATGTGTTTGGACATTTGCACGGTAAGCCCTTCTGCGAAGGGGTATAAAAATTACATAGGAGCCCATAAGTGATAGAGAATGGTTACGGAATGGTCCTTTAGGGCTTGCAAAGTGGTCCTTGCGAGTTAAAAATAGGTCCTAAGAAGTTTTCTAATAAAGGAAATGTAATGCGTGAATGACCTAAATGTAAATCTTTGATATCAAGGCCTTAATGATGTCTAAATGCCTTCAAATTTTTATATAAGATTAATTGAACATTTAAGAAGCTAATTATACTTTTGATTTAAACTTTTAAACTTGTTTGTGTATTCAATTTACACTTGGATCACCATTTGACCTTTTTCTCAAGAATATCTCATTTTATAACCTAATTATGCAATTTTAACACAGAATTAATGCTCTAGGTATTTTTCTTTGATTCCCGCACTTAACCCTTTTTATGTGTTAATTTGACATTGCTTATCCTATTTTCTAGCTTAACTTTAGCTTTTTAACTATGATGAGTCACAACTCATCAAGGACCCCTCTCAGCAAGAAAAGTTTGGGACACCATTAGGGACAGGGACATCGTCCTTGAAACTTGGAAGGTTATTTGGAATAAGAAACTTGCTCCCAAATGGTGCTGTTGTGCATGGCTAGCGGATAAAGGGAAGCTACTCACCCTGAATAGAATGGGTAGATGAGGTATGCCCATAGATACTACTTGTAGGCTTTGTGGCATTTGTGAAGAGACACATGAGCATCTATTCTTATCTTGCAATTACTCCAATACAGTATGGAGGCAGGTTCACTCCACTTTGGGATTTGATGGCACACTTCCTGTCAACCCACTTCAATCCCCCATGCTACCGACTAGTAGTGACTTCCGGTTGGCTATCAATGCCACAACTTAGAGACTTTGGAAGGAACGAAACTAGAGACATCATGGTCACGAGACGTTAACAGCCACCACCCTTGCTACACTCATCGCTAATGATTGTTCATAATTTTGCTTTACAATTCTAGCCTCATGTCTCTTGTACTTCAACTTATGTTGCCCCTCTTGAACGATTAGTCATTTTTTGAGTTAATACATTACCAAATTACTCAAAAAAAAAAATGCTATAAATGGCTTGTGTGCAATCAATTTGACTTTGCAACTTGTGGAATTAGCGAACTTTAAATGAGTAATTAATGTCCGGCGACAGCAGAGGCCATTGCAGGTTGTTCCGGTTGTTAATCATTGGGTTGTTTAGTTTTCTATAGTTAGTGTTGTTTTTGTTGGTTTGTTTCCTCTGTGGTTCCGGAGGTGGATGCACGTGGTCATTCCTTATTCATAGCTATAATGCTACGATTTTGGTTTGACCATTTTGGTGCAGTTTTAAGTCCATGTTGTTCTTTTTGTTTCCCCTTAGGGGATGTCAATGTTCCCCTTTGGGGTTTGTTTTGGGGGTCATGCGAGACACCATTGATGAGGTGTAACTCATTATAACTAAAATGCTCAAGTTAAATTAGAAACTAGGTTAAACACTGTATTATTAACACATGAAATGGGTTAAGTGTAAGAAATAATAGAAATGACCTAAAATAATAAATTTGTATTAAAAAGGAAAAATTACGTCATAAAATGAGATATTCTATTTAAAAATGTAAATTGATGATTAATAATAAATTGAACACACATTCGGGTCCAAAATTTCAAATCAAAGTGAAATTAACTTCTTAGGCCTTGTTTGTTACATGGGATGTAACAACTTATCCCATGTTTGGCGAGTTTAATCCTAGGATAAATATATCCTGAAGGAGAGCCTTAAAGCCCGGGATAAATTTATTCCAGGTGAGAGGTGGGATAAATTTATCCCTCCCCTTGTGACACATCAACCTCACTTATCTCCCCAAACACCCCCATCTATCCCATGATTTAACCCATATCTCTTCCAAACACCAAAATCAATTTATCCTAGGTTTATCCCTCAATTCTACCACCTTTAAAATTTATCCCTTAAAATTTATCTTATGAAACAAACAGGCCCTTAATTATTCAATTATACTTCAATAAAAACTTAGTTGCATTTGAATGCCATTAGGACCTTGTAATCATTACATTGCATCTAGGTCCTTAGGTCATACCATTTTCTTCACATAAAACCATCCAAGGACCTGTTTGTAAGTTTCTAGGGACTCTTTTGCAAATAATCAGGGACCGCGCTATGCCCATTCTTCTCAATTATGGGACTTTTCCAAATGTTCTACCCTTCTCCTATTTGGCCTTCCTTGCAATTTCACCAACACAACTGTAGCTGCGAGGTCATTGTTGCTGCCGAAGAACATGCGCAATCACAGCCATCCATTGCTTTACACCTTTATCCAACGGCAGATCCTCATCGATCCTTCGCACGCATCCGCGCGTGACATCACCACCCAACCTAGATCCAATCCAATAGCCTTGTTTTGATTTGAACACTAACGTGCCCCTCTCTCTCTCCATATCCACCGCCTAAACCCTATTAGACTAATCTCACCACTACGGTGATTACAATCACTCCCTCAGCTACTTAAGCTACTACCCTTAGCCCTGCACGCGCCATCGACTTCCTCCCCACTGAGTTGATTGTTGTCTACCCCTCTAGCAGCTCCCTCCCTTCCTCGGTGGTTGTTGACAAGGATCACTTTCCTCCTTCGTTTGTCGCCTTTAGCCGCCAGCTGCTAGCCCATGAGTGTCTCCTTTCACTGGAGGTTCCCCCCATTTCATCCTCTCCAGCCGCCAGCTGTACATCCTAGAGAGTTACCTTCTTTCCTTAGATAATTTTCCTACTTTGATAGCTAGATTTATTGCTTTCTAGTGTAGCTTAGATTATTTAGAATAGTAATCTGTTACGACCCGATTTCCGAATCCCTACGAGACACGAGAATCGGACCGACTCGACTGATCTCAAGACTCAATCGTCTAACAAGAAAGTAACCAAAAGAGCAGTAAAATAAACCACATTCACCATGTATATAACTAGCAGTAACAAAATACAGCAGTAAAGAAAAAAACTACTACAGTATACATCACCACAATAGTAAGAAATAAACAGATATATAAACATGATGCATACAACAAAAGAGTACAGTGATAACAGAAAATACTCACTACACAAAAGAAACGGTACAGTAGGGACTACACAAGTAACACTACTTGGCTCTACTAGGCCCAGCTCCCTCTGCAGTCGCTGGCTCTAGCTGCTCAACACCTAGTCCGAAAAAGGTGACAAAGGTGACACGTCAGCAAAACGCTGAGTAGAGTGGCAACTAGCTAGCTAGTAAAACATAAGGTAGACAAGTAGCTGTTATTTTTAATTTCTTTCTTTATTTTCTATTTACTCATTCTTGAATTATTTCTCAGATCTTTCTCTTGATCTTAAATGTTCCTCGTGAGAACGATCTTGATTGCAATCTTTTCCAAAAAGTAAAAGTAACATGTGGTGCTCTCTCGGCTGGGAGAGTCCCCCGTGGTGGTCCTACCCCCAGTCAACCACCCCAAGGTCACTGACAGACGTAACGGTGACTACAGCACGTGCGATAAACACACGGGTAGCTACCCCGCACTGGCACGCGGTCAGTCGTTTCCGTTAACGGGTGCGTCCCAAAGCACAGCATAGAACCAGTATAGGGTAGAGCCCTCTCAGTAACAGGGGTCCAGCCCCTCCACAGTAACCAAACAGGGGTCTTGCCCCTCCACAGTCCTCGCACCCTCGCCTGACTACCTTGGTTTGCCCTGTGGGCCTAATAAGTCGGTGTAGGAAGGCTAGTAGAACCCTGGGGACAGTGGGGTGGCTAGTGCTCTCCCTACACTAGTAGCTCTCCTCGGTATTGTGTACGCGAGGGCCAAAAGTCGGTACAAAGTGGCCAAACCTAACCCCGGGTCCCTGGGGTGGCTAGCTCTGCTCTGCACTAAACAGTGGGACAGTCGCTCTTCTTGGTGCTCCGTACTCAAGGGCCAGCTCACTTCCCCAATTCCATTCTATTTACCTCTCAGGAGCTCTACTCCTAATTCCTCGTAGGATTCATGCTCATTTCTCTTTGACTCAGCCAATTTAAGTTTCATCATTTCAGCTTTACGTTCATATAGCCCATGTTCTCAACAGTAATTATCCATTCAAAAACAGGCAACTGTTAACCAATTACAGGCAGTTATCGTTTTCCTTTATACTATTCTAAGACTGCAATATATATATATATTCAATTTAGTTTTCCAATCCTAGGATTCATGCCATGTCCTAGGATATATCATTCAATCTAGTTTTTCAGTCCTAAGATTCATGCCATATCTTAGGATCTATTATTCAATCTAGTTTTTCAGTCTTAGGATTCATGCCATACCCTACGATCTATTAATTATTTTACAAGTACATAATTTTTGATAAACAATTAAAGGGAGCCACTCTACCTGCAAAATCGGGAGTACTGGGGGCGTGATTGGCAAGCCCGCGTGCCTCCGCAACCCCCAGCGTCGTAACGGAACGGGGTCCTAACACAAGGATCAATTACAAGGAGCTACTCAGAACAGGTTACAAATACTGTAAACAGGTAGAGGAACTAAATCTGAAAAGAACGAAACTTGAAACGCGGAAAACGGACTTCAAACGGACCCTAAACAGGTCAAAAACGGAAAGTCTGCCCAAAATCAGACGTACGAAACATCTTCCAGACGTCTTAAATGATGGCTCAGGTCATATCTTGATCTACGCAGTCCTTCAGACGTCCAAAATCCCGCTGAACCGTCTGGACTTAGTTTCCAAACGTCCGACTGTCACTCCGGACGTCTGGAGACCCTCTCTATTACGAATGCGGCTTCAGATGTCTGGGAGGTGGCCCATACGTCTGACCAGACGTCTGGAACCCCTTCCAGACGTCTGGGATTTGTTTTCTGCGGCACGCGGGATTCTGTCTACGCGCCTGTGCACGCAGACCCGCAACCGCCGCACCTCTCTCTTTTTTCCCTCTCTCCTCCTGCGACCGCAATCTGCGTTCTCTCTCTTTCCCTCTCCCCGCGCGGCTTTAAAAATCCTTGCCCTCTCCCTCACTCTCATCCCCTCCGCTCCCTTCTTCCTCTTCCAGCCGAAGTGCGAGTACGAGCGTGAGTGGCGGCAGCGGCAGTCGCGGCGGGTGTGCGGGAGGAGGTGTCGTGCGAGGGAGGAGACGCTCGGCCGTGAGGGCTTGAACTTGCCGGGGCAGCTGGAGCCGACCTGTGGGGGAGCCGCGGGCGTGGAGCGTCGCGAGCGGAGAGCGCGTCGAGCCCTGATTCTGGAAATTTTTCCAGAATCAGACGTCTGGTCTTCCAACCAGACGATGGTGAAGACGTCTGGAGGACTATCCAGAAGTCGGAAAAGTAACTTATTCTTTTCCGTCCTTCGTCCTTTTTCTGCGACCGTTGTACTGAGAGTGATGAGTGGGTACATGCAGGCTGAGATTCGCATCCAACGCGAATCCGACGTCTGACTGCAGTGCCAGACAACTTAAAAGACTTCTAGACGTCCAGGGTGACCATCGGACGTCTGGGAACTAGGGTAGATGCCCCCGCAGGCTTCTGGACGTCTAAGAGACTTACAGAGCGAAGGTACCATCTGATCCTCATTTTAAGACGTCTGGAAGAGGTTCCAGACGTCTGATTTTGCACTGTTTCGTCGTTTTCGACCCGTTTAGGGCCCGTTTAGAGTCCGTTTTTCACGTTTCGAGTTGCGTTCTTTTCCGAATTAAATCCTCTACCCATCTACAGTAATTATATACTATTTTGAGAAACTCCTTGTATTTGATCCTTGTGATAGGACCCAGTTCCATTGCAGTCTCGGGGGTTGCGGAGGCACGCGGGATTCCCGACTACGCCCCCAGTACTCTCGTTGTAGCTGGTAGAGTGGCTTTTAAGTTTATTAGCATAACCTGTTAAATTATGGAACCATAAATAGAACCTAGGACATTACATGAATCTTAGGAATGAGAAACTAGATTGAATGATAGATCCTAGGGTATGGCTTGAATCCTAAGATGGGGAAAACTAGTGGAATATATGAATACTATAGTCTTGAAAAAGTGGAAAGGAACTAACAGCTGCCTGTGAATTAAATAAATAAACGTGATTGAGAACATGGATTGTAAGAGCGTGAAATCGGAAGGTGAAACCTAGATGTTCTGAGTTAAAAGAGCTGGAACCCTTCGGCGAATTAGGAGTAGAACTCCTAAGAAGAGAAAGGAATGGAACTAAGAAAGAAAGACGTGGTAGTGTGCTGTCTCTTGGGTATGCAGTACCAAGGGAAGTACCTGTCACTTGTTTAGTGCAGAGCGGAGCCAGCCGCCCCAGGGACCCAGGGTTAGGTCTGGCTACTTTGTACCGACTTGCTGGCCCTCGTGTACGTAGTACCGAGGAGAGCTACTAGTGTAGGGAGATCACTAGCTACCCCATGGGCCCCGGGGTTCTGCTAGCTCACCTACACCGACTTGTTAGGCCCACTGGGCAAACCAGGGCAGTCAGGCGAGGGTGCGCGGACTGTGGGGGGCAAGGCCCCTGTTTGGTTAATGTGGAGGGGTTGAACCCTTGTTACTGAGAGGGCTCTGCCCTGTACTGGTTCCATGCTGTACTTTGGGCGCACCCGTTAACTGAAACGACTGACTGCGTGCCAGTGCGGGTTAGCTACCTGTGCGTTTATCGCACGT
The DNA here is from genome assembly GCA_037157565.1 of Thalassia testudinum. NCBI lineage: Eukaryota > Viridiplantae > Streptophyta > Magnoliopsida > Alismatales > Hydrocharitaceae > Thalassia > Thalassia testudinum. The sequence continues at coordinate 24,528,509 of JAZHRO010000013.1, forward strand.
GCCGTAGTCACCGTTACGTCTGTCCGTGACCTTGGGGTGGTTGACTGAGAGTAGGATCACCATGGGGGACTCTCCCGGCCAGGAGAGCACCACGTGCTACTTCTACTGTTCGGAAAAGACTGCAATCAAGATCGTTCCCACGATGAACATTCGAGATCAAGTGAAGGATCTGAGAAATAGATAAATTATGAAACAATAGAAAGACGTAAATAAAGGAAGAAAGAAAATAAAACAGCTACTGTACACTTTACTGCTTCTTTAGTTTAGCTGCCACTCTACTCAGCGTTTCCCTGACGTGTTACACTCGTTACTTTTCAGGACCAGGTGTTGAGCAGCCAGGGTCAGTGGCTGCAGAGGACGCTGGGCCGAGTAGGGTCCAGTAGAGTTACCACTGTTCTTTTGTACTCCTTTTTTTCCACTATAGTGAGTAGTTTTTGTTACTCTCTGTACTTTTCTTTACCCGCAGTTCTTGTTAAGTTATAAATGTAGTTCTACTGTTGTGGTGGTACATGCTGTAGTAGTTCTTTTTCTTACTACTGTATTTTGTTACCGTTAGTTATATTTCATGTTGAATGTGGTTTATTTTACTGTACTTTTGGTTACTTCTCGTTGGACGACTAGGTCTTGGATTAGTCGAGTCGGTCCGATTCTCGTGTCTCGTAGGGACTCCGGAATCAGGTCGTTACAAGATGATATCAGAGCAAGGTCGTCCCGAGAAGTGAATCAACTGACTGGAAATTAACCAATTCACATGTCTATAACTAGAGTAGCCACCACAACAAATCTTTTGACATGAGCTCTTAGACGTTTCTGTTAGGTATCGTTCCATAGTGACAGGTCCTATTTTGTTTCGCGTCTCCATGCAGGAGATGCCTCGTCGCGGGACTGGTGAGGCGGGTCGCGGGCGCGGCCGAGGACGAGGTCGGCAAGGTGGGCGTACCGTTGCCGACGCCTCAGTGGACCAGCCACTGCTCCCGGGCGTCCAGGCCCAGGACCTCACCCAGCTGATACGGGATATTGTGTGAGAGGAGCTCCACCCACCGCCCCGAGCACCTCCCCCTGGGGCTGCGGAGGGGGAGTCCTCTGTGGGACCACCCGACGGACGCGGCGCTGGACACGGGGGAGGGGATGGGCCACCGCCGCCCCCACCTTCCTCTAACACTTCTGCGCACGAGGCACATTTTCCTGGAGGTGCACCAGCATCCCCACTGCAGCGCCACTTCGAGTTCTTCGGACAGTTTCGGAAGTTGAAGCCCCCTTCCTTCAAGGGGGATGAGGACCCGACCGAGGTAGGGGACTGGCTCGAGCAGCTGGAGAATATTTTCGACACCCTTCGCCCCCCGGTGGAGTGCCGCCTGGCCTTTGCCATGTACCAGCTGGAGAGCGCGGCACACAGGTGGTGGAGGGCGGTCCGGGGACAGGAGAGGGACGAGCCGACCTGGGATCGGTCCGTCGCCCTCTTCTGCGAGCAGTACTTTCCCCAGACGTGGCAGGACCAGAGGAGTCGGGAGTTCCACACTCTCCGCCAAGGGACGATGACCGTGAGCGCGTACCGCACGCGTTTCCTGGAGCTGTCCCGCTTTGCAGCGACAACGGTAGCTACTGAGGAGGAGCGCCTTTGGAGGTTCACCGAGTTGCTCCGGCCTGCGATTTGGGGGTACGTCAAACCCATGAAGTTGCCTACGTTTTCGAGGGTGGTGGAGGTAGCCATGACTTACGAGGAGACCAACCCGTCCGCGCGAGACACTGACGGCGAGCGGAAGAGGCCCTTTCAACCAGACTTTTCACAGGGCCGGCGAGAAAGGAGACACGTGGTGTCCGCAGGAGAGCCGTCACGCTTTACAGGGCCATCAGTGGCCTTTGGGGGCCCTCGACAGGGGCCAGTCGCCAGCACTGGACCCCCGCCCAGCCGACAGCAGGGACCCACTGAGGGCGAGTGTCAGGTTCCCCTCTGTTACCAGTGTGGTTAGCCGGGCCACATCAAGAGGGACTGCCCGTCTACGGCAGGAGGTCAGCAGATACTTCCCGCGTAGAGCACTGGAGGGTGCGCAGGAGGCCGCGGTTCCCATGCGCGAGGAGGAGGACAGCAGTCACAAGGAGGGTACCGGCCAGCACCTGCCCGTCCGACGCAGAGTGTGAATGCTTCGTCCGCACCTAGAGCTGAGGAGCGTATCAACGCCCTGACACACAGGGATGATAGAGCTTCGGGCTCAGTGGTGGCAGGTATGGTTTCAGTTTCCGGCAGACTCGTTTACACACTTTTCGATTCCGACGCTACGCACTCGTTTGTCGCAGCCAGTTTCGCAGTTAGTTTGGGCCAGTACTATACGCTGTTAGAGAATCCGTTCGTAATCTGAGGTTCGAGTGGTCAGCTGTTTGTAGCTGAGGAGGTGTACACGGATTGCGAGGTCAACGTCGGGGGACATAGCCTGCCAGCTGACCTGATTATGATACAGATGAAGGAATTTGGCGTAATTCTGGGGATGGACTGGCTTCCCGCTTACCACGCCTTAGTGGACTGTTTTGAGAGGAAGATTGTCTTCTCCATGCCGGAGTTGCCTTCTTTCGAGTTTCACGAACAGCTAGTGGACGGAGGCTTCAGGTGCATTTCGGCACTTCGGGCGGCGATACTTTTGAGCCAGGGGTGTGAGGGCTTCCTAGCTTGTGTGGTGACAAAGCCCAGCCCTGTGGCAGACTTCCAGAGCATCCCGGTGGTCAAAGAGTACCTTGACGTGTTCCCAGACGAGTTACCAGGACTACCGCTCGAGCGTGAGATCGAGTTTGAGATCTCACTAGTACCAGGGACCAGCCCCATCTCCACTGCGCCATACAGGATGGCACCGCTTGAGCTACGAGAGCTCAAGTCTCAGTTGCAGGACCTTTTGGAGAAGGGCTTCGTGAGGCCCAGTGCGTCTCCCTGGGGAGCCCCGGTACTGTTTGTGAAGAAGAAGGATGGTACCCTACGCCTTTGTGTGGACTACCGACAGCTGAATAGGGTCACCATCAAGAACAGATATCCGTTGTCGAGGATCAACGACTTGTTTGACCAGTTGCGGGGTGCCACGGTGTTCTCCAAGATCGACTTGAGGTCTGGATACCACCAGTTGAGGATCAGGGAGACCGACGTCTCCAAGACAGCTTTCCGCACCCGGTATGGACACTACGAGTTTTTGGTCATGCCGTTTGGACTGACCAATGCGCCCGCTGCTTTCATGGACCTGATGAACCGGGTGTTTAGACTGTACTTGGACCAGTTCGTGGTGCTATTCATTGATGACGTACTCATCTATTCTCGAGATCGGACGCAGCATGGACAGCACTTGCGGATGGTTCTGGACACGCTGAGACGGCGAAGGCTGTACGCCAAATACAGCAAGTGCGAGTTCTGGTTGAGGGAGGTGACCTTCTTAGGTCATGTGATCTCTGGAGACGGCTTGGCGGTGGACCCAGCCAAGGTCGAGGCAGTACTCAGGTGGGAGAGACCGCGTTGAGTCACAGAGATTCGCAGTTTCCTGGGACTGGCAGGCTACTACAGACGATTCATCAGAGGTTTTTCACAGATTGCGCGTCCTATGACACAGTTGACCCGGAAGGACGTGCCCTTCACTTGGACAGACGCCTGTGAGGCGTGTTTTCAAGAGCTGAAGGAGAAGTTGACCTCGGCTCCCGTGCTCACCATCCCTGACAGTAGTGGCGGGTTAGTTGTGTACACGGATGCCTCCTTGCAGGGGTTAGGAGGTGTGCTCATGCAGAGGGGTCATGTTGTCGCTTACGCTTCGCGGCAACTGAAGCCCCATGAGCATACTCTACCCACGACCTGGAGTTGGCAACTGTCGTCTTCGCGTTGAAGACCTGGAGGCACTACTTGTACGGTGAGACCTTCGAGATCTTCACAGATCACAGGAGCCTCAGATACCTTTTTGATCAGAAGGAGCTCAACATGAGACAGAGACGTTGGTTGGAGCTCCTGAAGGACTACGACTGCAGCATTTCTTATCACCCGGGCAAGGCCAATGTGGTGGCTGACACCTTGAGCCGGAAGGCGGCCGCACACTTGGCCAGTTTACAGTTACAGAGTTGGAGCCTCTTGGAGGAGGTGGGCAATTGGCGACCCTTGGAGTTACGGGGGCACTGTGGGGCAGTGACTGTGACACGACAGACTAGGCCAGAGCTAATAGACCGCATCATCACAGGATAGATGGTCGATCCGTACTTGCAATCCTTGCGCGACAGAGTACTGTCAGGAGATCGAAGGGACTTCTCTTTCACAGACCAGGTGCTACGCCTGAGGGGACAGTTGTGCGTTCCCAGGGACGAGGAGCTGTTGAGAGAGCTCCTGACTGAGGCACACGGTTCCAGATTCACCATACATCCCGGAAACATGAAGATGTACCACGACTTGAGACGCGAGTTTTGGTGGAGGGGGATGAAGCGAGATGTGGGTGAATTCGTGCAGCAATGCTTAGTGTGTCAGCAGGTGAAAGCCGAGCATCAGAGGCCTGCAGGGCCGCTACAGCCGCTTCCAGTGCCAGAGTGGAAGTGGGAGAGCATCACCATGGACTTGGCGGTGGGCTTTCCGGTTACTCGGCGAGGACACGACGCAGTCTGGGTAATTGTGGATAGACTAACAAAGACGGCACGATTCTTACCAATCCGAGTCACTTTGGGACCAGCACAATTGGCAGAGAGGTATATCCGCGACGTGGTACGACTACACGGAGTTCCGCGGGAAATCGTATCCAACAGGGATACCCGCTTTACGTCCCAGTTTTGGGCTGAGTTTCAGCAGGCCCTGGGGACGCGGTTGAGGTTTAGTACAGCTTACCACCCCCAGACGGACGGACAGTTTGAGCGCACGATACAGACACTTGAGGACCTTTTGCGTGCCTGTGTACTGGACTGGAGGGGCTCTTGGGAGGAGCACCTGCCCCTGGCGGAGTTTAAATACAACAACAGCTATCACTCGAGCATCGGCATGGCTCCCTACGAGGCTCTGTACGGACGGAGGTGTACGGCACCCTTGAGTTGGGTTGAGGTGGGGACCAAGTGGGAGGTTGGCCCCCGGTTGATCCGGCAGAGTCAGGAGGTCGTCGAGCAGATCCACAGGCGACTCCACACTGTCAGGAGCAGACAGAAGAGCTACGCGGATCGGAGACGCAGAGAGGTGCAGTTTGAGGTTGGGGACCACATCTTTCTTCGTGTTTCGCCCATGAAGGGCCTGCAGCGGTTTGGAGTGAGAGGGAAGCTCGCGTCAAGGTTTGTGGGGCCCTTTGAGGACCTGGAGCGGGTTGGACCCGTTGCTTACACGCTTGCCACCCTCCCCAGCTTCCTAGTGTGCACGACGTGTTTCACGTGTCCAACCTCAGGAAGTACGTAGCCGATCCCAGTCACGTACTGAATCACGAGAGCGTCGAGGTGGGCGACGACCTGACCTACCCCGAGCGGCCAGTGCAGATTCTAGACCGAGCCGTCTGCAGTTTGAGACGAAAGCAAGTACCCCTGGTAAAGGTTTTGTGGAGGAGCCAGCGGTACGAGGAGGCTACCTGGGAGCCTGAGGCGGCAATGCGGGAGCGGTACCCGGAGCTCTTCGTGGGTACGTCTTTCGGACCGGCTTTGGTCCTCTTTTAGTTTGTTATGTTTATATGACGTTTTCCCGCACCTTAGTTAGCGCAAGTTTCGGGGATGAAACTTCCTTTGAGTTTGTTATATTGTTACGAATGCGGCTTCAGACGTCTTTTAAGACGTCTGGGAGGTGGCCCAGACGTCTGACCAGACGTCTGGAACCCCTTCCAAACGTCTGGGATTTGTTTTCTACGGCACACGGGATTCCGTCTGCGTGCCTGCGCTCGCAGACCCGCAACCACCTCACCTCTCTCTTTTTTCCCTCTCTCCTCCTGCGACCGCAGTCTGCGCTCTCTCTCTTTCCCTCTCCCCGTGCAGGTTTAAAAAGGCTCGCCCTCTCCCTCACTCTCATCCCCTCCGCTCCCTTCTTCCTCTTCCAGCCGGAGTGCGAGTACGAGCGTGAGCGGCGGCAGCGGCAGCCACGGCGAGTGTGCGGGAGGAGGTGTCGCGCGAGGGAGGAGACGCTCGACCACGAGGGCTCGAGCTTGCCGGGGCAGCTGGAGCCGACCGGCAGGGGAGCCGCAGACGTGGAGCGTCGCTGGAGGGCTGCTGCAGCTCGAACAACAACCGGATGAGGCGCGGCGCGGCCGTGAGTCGCGGGTGGAGAGCGCGTCGAGCCCTGATTCTGGAAATTTTTCTAGAATCAAACGTCTGGTCCTCCAACCAGACGACGGTGAAGACATCTGGAGGACTATCCAGATGTCTGGAAAGTAAGTTATTCTTTTTCGTCCTTTGTCCTTTTTCTGCGATCGTTGTACTGAGAGCGATGAGTGGGTACGTGCAGGCTGAGATTCGCATCCAACGCGAATCCGACGTCTGACTGCAGTGCCAGACGACTTGAAAGACTTCCAGATGTCCGGGGTGACCATCGGACGTCTGGGAACTAGGCCAGATGACCCCGCAGGCTTCTAGACGTCTGAGAGACTATACAGAGCGAAGGTACCATTTGATCCTCATTTTAAGACGTCTGGAAGAGGTTCCAGATGTCTAATTTTGCACTGTTTCGTCGTTTTTGACCCATTTAGGGCCCGTTCGGAGTCCGTTTTCTGCGTTTCGAGTTGCGTTCTTTTTGGAATTAAATCCCTACTCGTCTACAGTAATTATATACTATTTTGAGAAACTCCTTGTATTTGATCCTTGTGATAGGACCCCGTTCCATTGCAGTCTCGGGGGTTGCAGAGGCACGCGGGATTCCCGACCACGCCCCCAGTACTCCCGTTGTAGCTGGTAGAGTGGCTTTTAAGTTTATTAGCATAACCTGTTAAATTATGGAACCATAAATAGAACCTAGGACATTGCATGAATCCTAGGAATGAGAAACTAGATTGAATGATAGATCCTAGGGTGTTGCATGAATCCTAGGGCTGGAAAACTAGATTGTATGATAGATCCTAGGATATGGCATGAATCCTAGGATGGGACAAACTAGTAGAATATATGAATACTGCAGTATTAAAAAAGTGGAAAGGAACAAACAGTTGCCTGTGAGTTGAATAAATAAACATGATTGAGAACATGGATTGTAAGAACATGAAACCGGAAGGTGAAACCTAGATGTTCTGAGTTAAAAGAGCTGGAACCCTACGGGGAATTAGGAGTAGAACTCCTGGAAAGAGAAAGGAATGGAACTGAGAAAGAAAGACGTGGTAGTGTGCTGTCTCTTGGGTACGTAGTACCAAGGGAAGTACCTGTTACCTGTTTAGTGCAGAGCGGAACCAGCCGCCCCAGGGACCTGGGGTTAGGTCTGGCCACTTTGTACCGACTTGCTGGCCCTCGTGTTCGTAGTACCGAGGAGAGCTACCAGTGTAGGGAGAGCACTAGCTACCCCACGGGCCCCGGGGTTCTGCTAGCTCACTTACACCGACTTGTTAGGCCCACTGGGCAAACCAGGGTAGTCAGGCGAGGGTGCGCGGATTGTGGAGGGGCAAGGCCCCTGTTTGGTTACTGTGGAGGGGTTGGAATCCTGTTACTGAGAGGGCTCTGCCCTGTACTGGTTCCGTGCTATGCTTTGGGCACACCCGTTAACGGAAACGACTGACCGCGTGCCAGTGCGGGTTAGTTACACATGCGTTTATCGCACGTGTCGTAGTCACAATTACGTCTGTCCGTAACCTTGGGGTGGTTGACTGAGAGTAGGATCACCACGGGGGACTCTCCCGGCCAGGAGAGCACCACGTGCTACTTCTACTATTCGGAAAAGACTGCAATCAAGATCGTTCCCACGAGGAGCATTCGAGATCAAGTGAAGGATCTGAGAAATAGATAAATTATGAAACAATAGAAAGACGTAAATAAAGGAAGAAAGAAAATAAAACAGCTACTGTACACTTTACTGCTTCTTTAGTTTTGCTACCACTCTACTCAGCGTTTCGCTGACGTGTTACACTCGTTACTTTTCAGGACCAGGTGTTGAGCAGCCAGGGTCAGCGGCTGCAGAGGTCGCTAGGCCGAGTAGGGTCCAGTAGAGTTACCACTGTTCTTTTGTACTCCTTTTGTTTCCACTGTAGTGAATAGTTTTTGTTACTCTCTGTACTTTTCTTTACCCGCAGTTCTTGTTATGTTATAAATGTAGTTCTACTGTTGTGGTGGTACATGCTGTAGTAGTTCTTTTTCTTACTGCTTTATTTTGTTACTGTTAGTTATATTTCATGTTGAATGTGGTTTATTTTACTGCTCTTTTGGTTACTTCTCGTTGGACGACTAGGTCTTGGGATTAGTCGAGTCGGTCCGGTTCTCGTGTCTCGTAGGGACTCGGGAATCGGATCGTTACACTCTCCGTCGTCAGGTGCTGTGTCCAGACGTCCGATTTATGTGGGAAGGCATGCCCTTGCACCTTCCCGAACGAGACCTGCACACATATGCGGCCGTCCTTAACACGAAACGAGGCAGAACCCTTCGGCGGAACGGCTGCATGGCCGTACACGCGAAAGAAGGGAAGGAAAAATATCGTATCTTTCAGACGTCTGGACCTTCCTCCAGACGTCTCCTGCATCGTCTGGACGTATGTTCATACGTCTGATTCTGGAAAATTTTCCTAGAATTCAGACCTCCTCGCCCTTCGCCTGCCGCGCACGGCCGTGCCGCGTCGCGCTCGCCTACGGCCCGAGCTACAACAGCTCCTCCCCAGCACCACGCTCCTGCTGCGCACCCGCCGGCTAGCCCTGGCTGCTCCGGCGAGCTCGCACCCTCACGATCTAGCTCTCTCCCTCTCGCAGCAACCCCTCCTCCCCACGCACTCACGGCAGCAGCTGCTACTGCCCTCGCCCGCTCACTCTCTCGCTAACAGGAAGAAGAAGAAGTAGAAGGCAGTGGAGTGAGGGTGAGGGAGAGGAGAGGGGGAGTATTTGAAGGCTGCCGTGGGGAGAGAGAGAAAAAGTGGGCTGCGCCTGCAGGGAGGAAAGAAAGAGAAGAAAGGAAGGGCGGCGGTTCAGTCTACACGCGCATGCGCGCAGACGCGAACCCGTACGCCGAAAAAATTAAATTCCAGACGTCTGGATCAATTCTCAGACGTCTGGATCAATTCCCAGACATCTTAAACGATGTTTGATGCCAGGGTCATAACATAATCACTAGTTGATCTGATCCAATTTAGTGTTAGCTAGGAGTAGATTAGTTTAGAGCCACTTCACCCTCTCTGATCAGTCTAGATCAGAGAGGTGTTTTCACCTCATTCACGGTTCATGCAGCTTCCCCCTTACGCATGATCATTTCACATTCATTTCCTCGATTATTTGTTTCATAAGTCACTCATTCCATACAACCATCATGTGATCTGAAGCTTTTTAGTTATCAGAATTTATGATGCACTCAAGCCATTGGTGGCTTCATTCACTCATTCCACTTGACCACGAGCCATCTGTGTGTGTCGTATTAGATCTGATTCACTTGAGTTATTTGTTTGTGATTTAATTGCCTAATCTCATATTTGAGAGTTAAGTTGACTAAAACTGATTTTGATCAAGTGAATTTGATTTTCATGAGCTCAGTTGGTTTGAATGAATGGGTTTGATCTATTTTTCACCTGATTCTTTTTGCTAAAATGAGTTCTTACCCTATTTGAATTGTGATATCTGATTTTTGACTAATTTTCTCTTTATTCTATTAACTTATTCTACCAAACAAACACCTTAAGTAGAATAAAACTCTCTAATTCTTTTGATAAGACAACAAATTCAACCAGATGCTTAAATGAAATAAAATATCTTAATTCCTTCAATCATCTTACTTCTAAATTTTATTCATATTCCCCTTATCACAACATCGGACAGCATGGCCAAACAATTAAGATTTATGATTTTGATAGGAAAGACTTAAATTCAAGTTTCGATCCATGCATTACCTAGAGATTGGTGTGTGAGGAATAATCAATTTCTTTTCAATTTACTTAAACAAAAATATTGGTCATCTTAAAAAAAAATTTCTTAAAAAAATAGTTACATAATTAAGACTCCTTAGATTTTGGCTCTCATGTACTATCATTAAGAAGACAATGCTTGATAGAACCAGGAGGTGGATTGCGGACTTCATCTAGGACAGTAAAACCCATCTAGTAGCCTGGGAGGATATTTGCAAGCTCCTTCAGGAGGGGGCTTAATCTTTGCAGCCTTGATGAACTCCAACCATGCACTTTTGTAAAGCTTGCCCATAGCTTTATCTCTAATAGTGATTCCATCTAGAGCACTTGGATGTGTCAAAGGTATGGGAAGTGGGTCATTGCCACCCCTTCACCTTTACGGCCTATTTGCTTCATGGTAAATAGAGAGGGAATGGAATGGGAAAGCTCTATTTGATTCCTTTCCCATATTTGAGTCTCAAATGTGACATAGCAATGAGATTCCTAAGTATCATTCCATTCCCATGATGGAGGGCTTTCTCAATCACAGCACCTCCCGAGGGATTCCTCAATCCATTCCTATTTCGTAACCATTCATATCTCTTTCCCTCAATGCCTCATGCCATGTCACGTTGTTGACAACCTTTCCTCACCCCAGCACTACCAAGAACAACCTCAAATTGTAGTATTGCATAACTAAGAATAATCTTGTCCTACCGCATCCCATGTCAATAACAACAAAATCCATCATACTATTGTATCTGTATTTGATCAGTAAACATTGATTATAATTTTTTTCCCTTGGACATGTAAGAATCATTGTTAATTTGAGAAATAACAATGACAACGGGCAAAACACATGTACACATTTAATAAAAGATTTTTAAGAATGTATGAATGCAATGATGGGGATATGGCTGTCAACGAAATATTAGTTTAAATTTAAGAAACTTTATGTAAATTAATATAAATTATGTTAACGTATTGGATTAAGTTGTAAATAACTCATATTTTTTTTCTTAAAAATAAAAATTATCATAAGTTTTCCAAATTGTTGGATGAAATATGCGAAAAGGTTTCAATTTCATTCATATCAATGTATAATTCTACCAAACAATTAAAAGAAATTATATCCATCTTTAACGATTTCATTCCTATCATAACCCAAATAAAGAGATGGAATCAACCATTTATTTCCATTCCTCACCTCATTCCATTCTATACTTGATTTCATTTCATTTCCATTCCATTGCTGTGAAACAAACGCACCCTTAGACTCCAATTGGTGGTAAGAAAAGTTGGGACACCAGTAGGGACAAGGACACTGTCCTTGAAATTTGGAAAGTTATCTGGAATAAGAAAGCTGCTCTCAAATGGTGTTGCTATGCATAGCTAGCTGTTAAAGGGAAGCTACTCACCTTAGACAGAATGGCTAGATGAGGTCTGCTCATAGATACTACTTGCAGGCTTTGTGGCATTTGTGAAGAGACACATGAGCATATATTCTTTTCTTGCATGCAATTTCTCCAATACAATTTGGAAGCAGGTTCACTCCACTTTAGAATTTGATGGCACACTTCTTGTCAACCTACTTTAATCCCCCATGCTACAAACTAGTAGTAACTTGTAGTTGGCTATCAATGCCACAACTTAGAGACTTTGGAAGAAAAGAAACTCGAGACATCATGATCCCAACGCCTTAACAGCCACTACCACACTCATCACTAATGATTGTTCATAATTTTATTTTATGATTCCAACCTCACGACTCGACTTTGCAACTTGTGGAATTAGCAAACTTTTAAACGAGCAGTTAATGTCAAATAGAATTCATGGGCGAGGAGCTTACATGACGAGTAATACGAGGGTGTTGGGACTCTTGACGACATCATTAAACACGAAAGTACGTAGAACCTTGTGGATTTTCAACCGATGGTTATTTTATGGTTCAAAAGATGGTAAATCATGAATATATATATATGCTCGACAAAACTATCGAGACCCTATAGCTGAAGCTTTTATATAAAATAGAGAAAGACCTCATCCAGCGTCTCCATTGCAGTACCTTGTAATGTGTATAAATGTATGGTTCGTTATCATATGAGCTTCTTATTTCTTACACTATTACACTTGATTCTTAATTTGGATCAAAAACGGGAATGGTATTCCTTTGATGATTCGGAATCTTCGAGGAGTAACTTGGGCCAAAACGTGTGTATTTCGCAACCGCTATCCTCGAATGACGACGGGCCTTTATAATACCATAATAATTTTAACATGTATAAAGACGCATGACGTGATGTATTTCATAACACAGGGATGGACTAAATGTGATCTCTGTTGTAAAATTTATACTTAATATAAAAAATTTTAAAAAATAATTTAAATGTTACATAGTGAGTTTTACGTAACCTAAAAGAATTGCTGTCACCTTGTACGTTAGTATAGTAATATTTTATTTTAAGCTAAACATATCGACTTTGGAGATGATTTTGATAATTTCATATTATCATAAATTTTTTTTTAATTTTAAAGAAATGATGGTTTTTTAAAATAATAATAGGTCACGTCATATGACACTACTTCTATTACTCTTTTATATAAAGTATAGAGACGTGACGTCAACTCTACTTTTAAATTTACGTTTTTAATTATCCCTTGCTCTTTACTCACAGAATAGATCACTTTGAACGTTATTGTAACCACATCCAATGATGGTATGCGCTCCTCTGTAGGGAGAATTGACCTCATGATGATGACGTTACCACGCAGGGGGACTTATCCCCGTTACTCGGTGGCAGTGCCAAACCGTCTTACTCTTTTCCAAAAGGGTCCTTTTATTATTTTCCTACCAATTGCAACACTAATAATTTTTAAGAAAAAATAAATAATATACATTTGTATTATATTTTTAAGGGTAGAGGTTTGAAAATTATTTTCTATAAATAAGAAATTATTTTTTATAAGTAAAAAATTTATGTTACAAGAGAAAATTTATTTATTATAAATAAAAAGGTAAAATATATTGATGTATTTTTTATTTTTAATATATATATTTTAATTTTTAAATAATTGAAAATTATTTCAAATTAATATTCTTTGATTTTTAATTAATTGAAAATTTAATTAAAAAATATTTTTAATCGATGTATTTTAATTAAAAATTATTTTCAATTAATGTAATTTAATTTTTAATCAGTTAAAAATTATTTTTAAAAAGTATATTTTGATTTTAAAAATTATTTTCAATTCATATATTTTAATTAAAAATTATTTTTAATCGATATATTTTTACTTTTTAATAAGTTAAAAATTATTTTTAATTAATATATTTAAATTTATTTAATTTTTAACCAGTTAATTCTAAACCCACATTACGAAATATGTTTCAATATATATTTCCATGCTTAATGTTTTTTTTCGCTTTTAATGAGTTTGCATTTTGAGTTACGGGCTCGTCTCTGAATGCATCGAGATTCATTTGTAATCCATTTGCGATGTGTTTGATCTTCGCTCCGAGCTATTCCTTTTGGTCACTTGTTCATGTCAGGAGTCTATTTATGTGACTTAGCTACGTGCTCTTCTCATACCTCAACAATTTTTCCTATGTCTTCGATGACAGTCGCTTCTTCTTTGGCTGCGATTTCCCCCTCCTCCAAATGAATTTTCCTTGTTTTTCGTAGTGTGGTCGTGCATTATTTATTTAGAGTTTTGCAAATTGGCTACCGATGCAGCCGTATTCCCATCCGAAGCTTTTTGCCAATTTTTCTATCTCAGATTTGGTCTCTTCCACATTTTTATATTTCCAAGGAATTGCGTTTTTTTCCATTTGCCATTTTGCATCGGTTATTAGTTTGTAGATCTTTCTTGGGATTTTGCATTGGTTATTAGTTTATAGATCTTGCTTGCGTTTTGACACGGGCTAATCGGGCTATCCCTGGAACGAAGTGAGGGCACTTTTTTAGCCGGTGTTGACTAAAATGATTGACTTTTGGCCACATGTGTCTTGCAACTTATCCTTCCTGTGCTGAACCAAAAGACACTTTGGGCCAATCGATCGTTGGGCTTATTTGAGGATGGGATAAGTTTGAAAGGATAGGTAAGGCGGTATAGACATCGTTTGAAGAGGTAGGGTGACAACTACTCATGTGCTGGAGGAGGAGATTGTTGAGCCCATTAATTACCATCTACGTCGTAAGGGCAACCTGCAATTTTTTACGATTTCTAATTGAAATAAGGACCGCACAACTTTCCTAAATCACAATTCTTTCGGTAAAAGGACTGTATTGTGGCGAAAAGCGTTTATAAAATGATTTACTTTCATTTGTTTCATTTTATTATGCTATAAGTTCATTAGTTTCATGTACGTGGCATTTTTCTCCTGCTGTTGTCGGGTGCTACTAATAGCAGCTACAACCTCGACGTCACCTTCGCTAACAGTGTTGTGTGCTCCTCCTTGTCATGCTTGGTGAGATAAACCCTAGGCTTATTCTCACATCACATGATCTCGAACCTCATCCTCATCTTCTTCAAACAAACCACCACCATATTCCTTGTTGGTGCTGAATTAAAATTCAACGTATGGATTTGTATGTGTAAACATACATATTGATATAATCAAATAAAAATAAGTAAAGTGACTGTTATCTAAAATCATTTTTAGAGTAATCAAATTAAGTCGTTTTGAATGCATGGGCGTAAATGCAAATAATTTAGTGTGGTGGTTAAAACATATGTGCAGAGACTTAAAGTTGTGAATAATGACTTCTTGATGAGCGATGTTGCAATTCACCCAAATAATTAATCACACTAATTATTGATTATTAGGGTAGTCATGGTCCCCAAGAGCCCTAACGTTGATTTTCTCTCTGGCAAACCCCCATCGTGAGCTATGAAAGGGAGAGAAGAAGGGAGACGGCTGGGAGAAGAAGAGGTTCTTCTTTTCAGAGCAAACGTTAGACCTCTCCTAAAGATCACTAGGAACTCTTGGAAGATCCACACTATAGCCTCTGTCTTCTCTATTGAAAGATGAATCCAGGTAACCTTTTCTCCACAAGCTCTCGTTGATATTCTGATCAAGAAACATAATCATATATCTTACTTGCATATTGATATACATATATATTGTCTTATTATCAATCAATGTCACTTTTGCATAGAAAGTATTGTTTAAACATCTTATTTTGTAATTCCGTAATCTACATGTTTAGATCTAACTTTCAAAATTCCCAAAAAATTTAAAATACAATCTGTAACCATCGCTAGTACCGGTACTCATGATGAGTACTCATACAGGCAGCATACTGTTTATATCCAATAAAGTGAACTGTAACTAGTTTGTATCAGTACTCTTCATGAGTACCGGTACTGCTAGCTCTAAATCGACTCCAAGAAGTCTTAAGTCCAATATTGATACTTACATGTACCCGTACTTATCATGAGTACCGGTACAAGTGAGTCCCAGATCACTTTCTGGACTTTAACTCACCAGGAGCTATAGCTTACAAGTACATGTAATAATCACGAGTATCGGTACTGGTAGGCTACAGGTGATACTACCAGTACTCAACAAGTACTGGTAGTACTCAACAAGTACAGGTACAGCTCATGAGTACCGAAACTCGTTGAGATCAATTGGCTCCTGGAGAAATACCTATACTCACTGAGTACCGGTACTCTATTGTTACGACCAGGGCAGCAAGCGTTGTTTAAGACGTCTGAGAAGTGGCCCAGACGTCTGGAAGCCTTCCCAGACGTCTGGTATTAAATTTTCTCGGCATATGGGTTCGCGTCTGCACGCATGCACGCACAGACTGAACCCGTCGCCCTCCTCTTTTCTTTCCCTCCCTGCAGACGTAGCTTTCTCTTTCTCTCTCCCCGCAGCTGCCTTCAAATATGCTTCCCCTCTCCCTCACCCTCACTCCACCGCCTTCTTCTTCTTCTCCCTATCAGCGAGAGAGCGTGAGCGAGAGAGAGCGGCAGCAGCGGCTGCTGCGAGTGTGCGGGGAGGAGGCGCTGTTGCGAGAGGAAGAAGGAGCTCGACACGAGGGTGCGAGCTTGTCGGGGCAGCTAGAGCCGACCGGCGGGAGAGTAGCGAGTGTGTGGTGCCGCGGAGGAGCTGCTGTAGCTTGGGCAGTAGGCGGACGCAACGCGGCACGGCCGTGCATTGCGGGCAGAGAGCGAGAAGGTTCTGATTCGGGTAAAATTTTCCAAAATCAGACGTCTGGACTTACGTCTGGATGAGGCAGGAGACGTCTGGAGGAAGGTCCAGACGTCTGACAGGTACGTTATTTTTTTATCCCTTATTCTTTCGCGTGTACGGCCATGCAGCTGTTCCGCCGAAGTCTCCTGCACCCTTTCGTGATGAGAGCAGGTGTGTGTGTGTGCATGACTTGTTCGGGAAAAGGGCACGCCATCCAACATGGATCAGACGTCTGGGCAGAGCACCAGACGACGGAGGGGACCTCTAGACATCTGGGGTAACAATCGGACGTCTGGAAACTAAGTCCAGACGGTCCCGCTGGCTTCTGGACGTCTGAGGGATTGCACAGACCAAGGTAAGACCTGAGCAACCTTTTAAGACGTCTGAAAGAAGTTCCAGACATCTGATTTTGGACAGACTGGTTGTTTTTGACCGTTTAGGGTCCGTTCGGAGTCCGTTTTCCGCGTTTCAAGTTTCATTCTTCCCAGATTTAGTTCCTCTACCTGTTTGCAGTAATTGTATACTATTCTGAGTAGCTCCTTGTCTTTGATCCTTGTGTTAGGATCCCATTCCGTTGCGGCTCTGAGGGTTGCGGAGACGCGCGGGCTTACCGATTACGCCCCTAGTACTCCCGGTTTCACGAGTAGAGTGGCCCCTTTCAATTATTTATCAAAAATTATGCAATTGTGAAATAATTAATAGAGTTTAGGGTATTGCATGAACCCTAGGATTGAAAAACTAGATTGAATAATAGATCTTAGGGTATTGCATGAATCCTAAGACTGGAAAACTAGATTGAATGATAGATCCTAGGGTATGGCATGAATCCTAGGACTGGAAAACTAGATTGAATATCTATACGTTGCAGTCTTGGAAAAGTAGAAAGAAAACGCTAACTGCCTGTAAAATTGGTTAACAGCTGCCTGTTTATGAATGAATAATTACTGTTGAGAGCATGAGTTATATGGATATAAAGCTAGAACGGTGAGAGCTAAATTGGCTGAGTTAAAAGAACATGAACCCTACGGGGAATTAGGAGTAGAACTCTTGGAAAGTGAATGGAAAAGAATTGGGGAAGTGAGCTGGCCATTGAGTACGGAGTACCAAGGAGAGCGACTGTCCCCCTGTTTAGTGCAGAGCGGAGCTAGCCGCCCCAGGGACTCGAGGTTAGGTTTGGCCACTTTGTACCGACTTTGGCACTCGTGTACACAGTACCGAGGAGAGCTACTAGTGTAGGGAGAGCACTAGCTACCCCACGGGACTTGGGGTTCTGCTAGCCCACCTACACCGACTTGTTAAGCAAACTGGGCAAACTAGGGTAGTCAGGCGAGGGTGCACGGACTGTGGAGGAGCAAGATCCCTGTTTGGTTACTGTGGAAGGGCTGGACCCCTGTTACTGAGAGGGCTCTACTCCTATACTGGTTCCGTGCTGTGCTTTTAGCGCACCCGTTAACCGAAACGACTGACCACGTGCCAGTGCGTGGTAGCTACCCGTGCGTTTATCGCGCGTGCCGTAGTCACCGTTACCTCTGTCAACGACCTTGGGGTGGTTGACTGAGGGTAGGACCACCACGGGAGACTCTCCTGGCCAGGAGAGCACCACATGCTACTTCTACTTTTCGGAAAAGACTACAATCAAGATCGCTCCCACAAGGAACATTTAAGATCAAAAGAAGGATCTGAGAAATAATTCAAGAGTGAATAAATGGAAAAATATAAAGAAAGAAATAAAAAAGATAACAGCTACTATCCACCTTACTGTTTCCTAGCTTTTAGTTGCCACTCTACTCAGCGTTTCGCTGACGTGTCACCTTTGTTATCTTTTCAGGACCAGGTGTTGAGCAGCCAAAGTTGGCGGTTGCAGAGGGCGCTGGGCCTAGTAGAGCCCAGTAGTGTTACTTGTGTAGTACCCACTGTACTTTTCTTCCGTTGTAGTGAGTAGTTTCTGTTACCCCTGTACTCGTTTTTCTTTATATAGTAAACTTCATGTTTATGTACATGTTTATTTCTCTACTGTTGTGGTGGTGTATATTATAGTATTTCTTTTCTTTACTGCTGTATTTTGTTACTGTTAGTTATATACATGGTGAATGTGGTTTATTTTACTACTCTTTTGGTTACTTTCTCGTTGGACGACTGGGTCTTGGGATCAATCAAGTCGGTCCGATTTTCGTATCTCGTAGGGATTCGGGAACCGGATCGTTACATCTATGGTGAGTACTGGACGAGTACTCATTTGGACTTGAGTTTCAAACAGTAACTCATAGATACCGGTACATACCTCTTTATGCTAAGTTTTTAAAAGACCTATGTACACCTAAGCGTAATGCAAGGATTTAGAAATCCTATGCTAAGTCCAATCATCCTCTCGAAACAAACAAGTTCCATCATTTCCAGCACCCTCCCTACTAAAATGAAAGACCCAGGCACCCCTCTCCTCTCTTGCATGATAGTTAACACCACATTCAATAGAGCACTACTTGATTTAGGTGCTTCCATCAATCTTATACCAACTTCCCTACTGACACATTTCGAGGTTGGCAATCTGAAGCCAATTGAAGCATCCCTGCAATTAGCTGACAGATCAGTTAAGACAACTTAGGGAATGTTGGAAGATGTTATAGTGCGGGTCAAGGATTTTTACTTTCCTGTAGATTTCATAGTCCTTGACATGAAAGTACCTGAGGATATACAAAACACACCTATCATACTAGGAAGACCTTTCTTGGCTACGACCAAGGCAAACATCAATTGTGAGGAGGGCCTAATAGAGTTAAAATTTGGAGATCAAAAGAGGAAGACTGATATTTTTCAGGCCCAAAGGAGACCATCCTGTAGCTTAATTGAGGAAATCTATTCCGTGGATTCCTTGGATAAGTTAGTTGAGGATACATTCATTGACTCACTAAATTTACAACCTCAACACCCTTTGGATTCTGACTTGACCCACCTGTGACACCAGCAGTAGAAACTAAGGACTTACCTCCAATTCCTTTAATGTCTCTAGGATCTTCTGAGATCTCCACATCTCCTCCCTCACCAGATCCTCTTTCATGTTGAACTCAGACCTCTTCCTGACTCTCTAAAATATGTCTTCCTGGGACCTAATCAGACTTATCCTGTGATTGTCAACTCTCATCTTTCTTCTGATCAAGAATCACGACTCTTATCTGTCCTGAGAGCACATAGACAGGCGATAGGATGGAGCCTCTCTGACTTGACTGGCATTAGTCCTTCGTACTGCACACATAGGATTTTCACTAAAGAAGGATCTAGACCTACTTGGCCGCCACAGCGTAGACTAAACCCTACACTCCAAGAGGTGGTTAAAACTGATATGATCAAGTGATTAGACAATGGAATCATTTTCCCCATTTCTGATAGCTAATGGGTAAGTTCTATTCAAGTTGTGCCTAAGAAGGGTAAACTTATCGTCATAACCACTGAATCTGGAAAAGTCATCCTTACACGGATTGATAGTTCGTGGCAAGTATGTTTTGACTACTGCAAATTCAACCAAGCCATGAAGAAAGATCAATTCCCATTGCCCTTTATTGATCAGATACTGGAAAGATTGGCAGGGAATAGATTTTTCTACTTTATGGAACCTTTGCATTCCGTAAGATGCCATTTGGATTATGCAATGCACCTGCTACAATTCAGCAGTGTATGTTTGCAATTTTCTCAGATTTAGTAAGTGAAGGTTTAGAAGTCATCATGGATGACTTATCGGTCTTTGGGAGCACATTTGATGCATGCTTAGACCACCTGAGTAAGGTCCTGCAAAGATCCATAAATGTGAATATGGTACTTTCTTGGGAGAAATCACATTTCATGGTACCAGAAGGACTAGTTTTAGGTCACCTTATTTCTGAGAGAGGAATAGAGGTTGATCGTGCGAAGGTAAAATTGATTTCCGAAGTACTACTACCTTCGTCAATTAAGCAAATTACATCTTTCCTCGGGCATGTTGATTTTCATCGCTGCTTTATAGCGAATTTCTTGAAAATAGCACGACCTCTCACAAATCTCCTCTCTAAGGACGTAGTGTTACGAACATGGGCATCAGACGTAGTTAAGACGTCTGGGAAGTGTCCCAGATGTCTGGTCAGACGTCTGGAACCCTTCCCAGACGTCTGGTATTAAATTTGTTCGGCGTACGGGTTCGTGTCTGCACGCTTGCACGTGCAGACTAAACCCACCGCCTTCGTTTTTCTCTTTCCCTCCCTACAGGCGCCGTTTTCCTCCTTCTCTCTCCCCGCGGTTGCCTTATAAAATCGCTCCCACTCTCCCTCACCCTCACTCCACCGCCTTCTTCTCCTTCTCCCTGCCAGCGAGAGCACGAGCGAGCAAGAGCGGCAGCAGCGGCTGCTGCGAGCGTGCGGGAAGGAGGGGTGGTTGCGAGAGGATGTAGAAGCTCGACCGCGAAGGTGCGAGCTTGCCGGGGCAGCTAGAGCCGGCCGGCGGGATAGCAGCAAGCGTGGGGTGGCACGGAGGAGATACTGCAGCTCGGGCAGCAGGCGGACGCAGCGCGGTGCGGCCGTGCGTCGTGGGCGGAGAGCGAAAAGGGTCCTGATTCTGGGAAAATTTCCCAGAATCAGACGTCTGGACTAACTTCCATACGACGCCGAAGACGTCTGGAGGAAGGTCTAGACGTCTGACAGGTACAATAATCTCCTACCTTCTCCTTTTTACGTGTGTACGGCCATGCAGCCATCCGCCGCGTTTTTCTGCGCCCCTTCATGATGAGAGAGGGTGTGTGTGTGCACAGGTTCTATTCGGGAGGGTGCGAGGGCTCACCATCCCACATGGATCAGACGTCTGGAAATAATACCAGACGACGGAGAGGACCTCCAGACGTCCGGGGTGACAATCGGACGTCTGGGAACTAGGACCAGACGATCCAGTGGGCTTCTGGACATCTGAAGGACTACGCAGACCGAGGTATGACCTGATCGACCTTTTAAGACGTCTGGAAGAAGTTCCAGACGTCTGATTTTGGGTAGACTCGTCGTTTTTGACCCGTTTAGGATCCGTTCGAAGTCCGTTTTCCGCATTTCAAGTTTCGTTCTTTCCAGATTTATTTCCTCTACCTGTTTACAGTAATTGTATACTATTCTGAGAAACTCCTTGTGATTGATCCTTGTGTTAGGGCCCTGTTCCGTTGTGGTTTTAGGGGTTGTAGAGGCGCGCGGGATTGCTGACCACACCCCCAATACTCCCGGTTTCACGAGTAGAGTGGCCCTTTAATTTATTTAACAAAAATTATACAATTATGAAACAATCCACAGAGTCTAGGGTATTGCATGAACCCCAGGACTGAGAAATTAGATTGAATGATAGATCCTAGGGTATTGCATGAATCCTAGGACTGGAAAACTAGATTGAATGATATATCCTAGGGTACGGCAAGAATCCTAGGACTGGAAAACTAGTTGAATATATAAACATTGCAGTCTTGGAAAAGTGGAAAGGAAATAATAATTGCTTGTAAATTGGTTAACAGTTGCCTGTTATGAATGAATAAATACGGTTGAGAACATGGGTTATATGAATATAAAGCTGGAATGGTGAAACCTAAATTGGCTGAGTTAAAAGAGCATGAACCCTACGGGGAATTAGGAGTAGAACTCTTGGAAAGGGAATGAAATAGAATTAGGGAAGTGAGCTGGCCCTTGAGTACGGAGTACCAAGGAGAGCAACTGTCCCCCTGTTTAGTGCAGAGCGGAGCTAGTCGCCCCAGGGACCCAGGGTTAGATCTGGCCACTTTGTACCGACTTTTGGCCCTCGTGTACACAGTACTGAGGAGAGCTACTAGTGTAGGGAGAGCACTAGCTACCTCACGGGCCCCGGGGTTCTGCTAGCCCTCCTACACCAACTAGTTTGGCCCACTGGGCAAAACAGGGTAGTCAGGCGAGGATGCGCAGACTGTGGAGGGGCAAGACCCCTGTTTGGTTACTGTGGAGGGGCTGGACCCCTGTTACTGAGAGGGATCTACCCTATACTGGTTCCGTGCTTTGCTTTGGGCGCACCCATTAACAGAAACGACTGACCGCGTGTCAGTGCAGGGTAGCTACCTGTGCATTTATCGCGCATGTCGTAGTCACCGTTACGTCTGTTAGGGACCTTGGGGTGGTTGACTGAGGGTAGGACCACCACGGGGGACTCTCCTAGCCAGGAGAGCACCACGTGTTACTTCTACTTTTCGGAAAAGGCTGCAATCAAGATCGTTCCCACGAGGAACATTCAAGATCAAGAGAAGGATCTGAGAACTAAATCAACAGTGAATAAATGGAAAAATATAAATAAAGTAAAAATATAACAGCTACTGTACACTCTACTGCTTCTTTTAGCTTTTAATTGACACTCTACTCAGCGTTTCGCTGACGTGTCACCCTTGTTACCTTTTCAGGACTAGGTGTTGAGCAGCCAGAGTCAGCGGCTGCAGAGGGCGATGGGCCTAGTAGAGCCCAGTAGTATTACCTGTAGTACCTTCTGTACTTTTCTTTCCGCTGTAGTAAGTAGTTTTCTGTTACTCCCTGTACTCTCTTTATTGTAAGCTTCATGTTATGTACATGCTTATTTCTCTTCTGTTGTGGTGGTGTATACTGTAGTATTTCCTTTCTTTACTACTGTATTTTGTTACTGCTAGTTATATACATGGTGAATGTGGTTTATTTTACTGCTCTTTTAGTTACTTTCTCGTTGGACGACTGGGTCTTGGGATCAGTCGGGTCGATCCGATTCTCATGTCTCATAGGGATTCGGGAAATCGGGTCGTTACACGTAGACTTCCAGATCTCTGACGATTATGTTCGTGCATATACGACACTTCGTGACCTAGTTATTAAGGCACCAATACTGCAACCCCTGGATTGGTCTTACTCTTTTGAAATCATGTGTGATGCCTCTGATTATGCAATAGGGGCTGTCCTTGGTCAAAAACTGGATGGGAAATCTACAGTCATCTATTACGCTAGCAAGACCTTAGATGAAGCACAGAGGAATTACGCCGTCACTGAAAAAGAATTGCTAACTGTAGTATTTGCACTGGAAAAATTCAAATCATATCTTTTAGGTTCCCACATTATAGTTTACATTGACCACACTGCAGTTCGACAACTTCTTGCCAAGAAGGGTGCGAAATTTCTTCTGATTAGATGGATCCTATTGTTGCAGGAATTTGATTTAGAGATTCATGACAAGGTAGGGAAGCAGAATGTGGTAGCTGACCACTTATCTCGCCTTCCTTCTGAAGCAATATCTCCTTCACTACGCATTTCAGACCACTTCCCTGACCGTCAAATTCATAGGAAATCATTTCACCCTGGTCAAAAAGTCCTCCTTTTCGACTCAAGAATTAAACCTTTCCAAGGAAAACTAAGATCCAAGTGGACTGAACCTTTCAAAATCTTGAGAATCTTTAATAATGGAGCTGTTGAGATCACTGAGATTGACAAATCTGAACCTTTCACTGTCAATGGACAAAGACTAAAACCTTTAACAAAAACTCTGTATATTCTTGCATTTGCATCCTCATCTGTTGGTCTAAATGTGTGCACCACCAATGATATTTACTCTCCTCAGACGTTATGGGAGTGTGAAATGCATATATGATTTGCGCAATTAGCTAATTGTACTAAGGAAGTACGCTACATCTCAAAAATAAAGGATATATAGGCTATGCTTGAGAGTGTCTTGATGTTGAACAATTTAAGTTGGAGGTACGAGTACTTAATTAGATATACCTAAAATAATCATTAATTTTTAACTAAATGACCAAATGGATATAATGATTCCTCAAATAATGGATCAAACAAATTGAATTGTCAGGAGTTGGTAAAAAATCAAGTGAGGTAGGAGCCCAAGGACAAGGTAGATCCCTATGATTGAGAGAGCTTGAGTGAGGAAGGAAAATAGAGAGTAGTTAGTCTCACTAGCATCCAATGAGATCAATTTGATCTTTGATTAGAAGTGGGTTGAAGTCGGTGGTCGGTTGATACAATTTAGTTATTTATCATCAATCTTAAAAAACTTGACACATCCTTATTTATAATATATCAATTCATTTATTACATTCAACTACTATCTCCTCATCGAAAAAGATGTAACCTTTTATCTATTTAAATAACATAAGCTATCTATCATTCAAATTCACTATTTAGCCCATGATAAATTGAAGTGGTCATAGTTGTACAATTTAACACTTCTTGAAACTTATCAAGACAAAATGCAATTGTAGGATCCACTTAGATGTTTGAATATACTTGGAAGGCTTGCATTTAATTACGTAAGAATTTCACTCATAGGAGCTAACTAAGAATTAGCTCTCTTTTTTCTTTTAGGATTTGACTTTTCTTAATGAAAATTTTTCAATCCCACCTTTTCTTGAAAACCACTATCTTAATCCATGATTTAATATAACCAGAGGCATGATTTAGATTAAGGAAGGCAAAATTAAAATATGTTATATTTATTAATAAAAATCTAATAGTAAAATATGGTATAATTGGTTAAAATTAAAGATCATCGATCGTACTACATAATTAAGGTTGCATTTGATAGTAAAATTATAGCTGAAATAGGGGATAGCAATCCTATTAGAAGGGCGTTAAGGGGAGGTAAACGTAGGATATGAAGTATGAGTTATGAGATCTATTAATATTTTTTCTTTTCACACATAACTCAAAAATAATATCTAATAATTACAATCCATCACATTAAAATCCACTAACTTTACTCTCTTGTAAAACTAACATACCAATCATTATAATCCTACCGCTTATTACAAATTCACAAAACTAAATTTCTTTTTATACTTGTTTTACTCTAATTCTATTTCAAAATAATATTATCTCCCTACTAAATGCAACATCAAAAGTTGTGGCACGGGAGAACATCAATCCCCAACTCGCCTCCTCTACTCCACCTTTGAATATAAGCTATACATGTTAGCATAATCTAAAGTGGTTTACAAAGCACCTATTGCGTAAATCAGATATGATTTTTAATCGTATTTCTTGAAGTGACATTTTATTCCATCGAAACACCAACGATGGAATCACCCGCAGCTTATTCCTTTCTTCAATCTAACGTCGATCGAAACTCCGGGCAGGGAACTCCACCTACGAATTAAGATCGTCAAAGTAGATCGTATCTGATCCAATCCAATTTATTATATAATTAGAAATTCGACTTTATGAACTAGAAACCTTGGCATACAATGGTGCCAGACGGATCGAATCGGCACGATGCTTGTGGGAGACATGGATGGTGACGAGCCTTGATATCAAACAGCCTCCAAATTATACTAACTGACGCCTTTGACGATGTGCCTATCCACATCGATCTGTGGCATCTTTCGTCCCCTCCCCCACCCCCCCACCCAAGTGCATAATCTCATCCACATTAGCATTAAATTTGGTCTAATCTTAGTACCTTCGGTTGCACCCGTCATGCATGACGATCGTCCACACCACACGATCCTTCCACGTGTCCACCACACACCAGTAGATCTTGCCAAGTCAACCACCCCTCATGTGACAGGGCCCACAAACCCTCGTGTCCATCCACAAACAAAGATACGAAACAGATTAAGGAAGGTGCTCCTGGCAAAAACGAAAGGTACGAATTGTTTAAAGAGAAATGGGTACGGTCAAATGAAGTGTGGACTTTCCATTTTTTACGTTTCAAATGGAGCGTTCCTGCAGGAAGCTTGATGACATCAGCGATGATGTCAGTGTTCGGTACGGAGTGAAGTCTACGTGTAGGGATAACGTGTACGGATGGATTTCTTTTCATTTTTTATTTCCAAATTACAGCTTGGTGATTGGGACGACAAGACGTCCAAGTTCGTGTAAGAATTATGCATTGTTCGATGTGGACCCTTTTTAAATTGGCATACAAGTTATACGTAAGGAAATTAGTACGAAAGATGTAGATTATTCTGCAAGAATTATTACGTGCGTACGTACGGTGCCTCCCTCTTTCTCACTGAAATGAAAAATGGGAACCATATGTATTTTTTTACGAATTATTTCACGTGTGCCTGTTCCTGGAATCATTATCACATGCGGCAAGACAAGTATGTGATTCTCGTGTAAAATTATATCTTTTGAATGGATAGGTATTTGATCTTTGTTTTATTCACTGAGTGTTGTGAGCTGTCGTTATCACATGTGTTGTGTGCTGTCGTAAGTCTTTTATCCCAGTGGAATCATACATGTAGACTTGTTAGGATTGACTTAGCCTTCTATCCCAACAATAGCGAGAGATGGGAGACTCTACGAAGATCGAGTTGCAACACCAGGACGTCTACCATGCCCTCATCGACAAGTTGGGCACCGTCGGTGACTTCGTGACCATCGGCACCCTCCTGTGGAGGGCCAAGGAGGAGGGCGCTGTGCTGAAGGAGTCCCTCTTCATGCGGGTCATGTTCTAGTACGGGAAGGTCGGGCAACCGGAGAAAGCACACCAGGTGCTCGACGAAATGCCCCACTACAACTACACCAACCTCGCCCTCGAGATGCTTGTCGACGCAGGTTGCATGCGGGCCATGCCCACCTTGTTCTTTTGCATGATCAACAATGGTGAAGCAGCACACTGAGGTTCACATATGTGCTAAGTCCCTCCTTAATTGTGTTGTGTGTCGTTTTTCATGTTTGTCAACACTGCCACCTATTGATCACACTCCAACCTCGACACCATGCGCAAGGTAGGATGGAATCGACCGACACCGCATTTGTCGAGTTTGCCTTATTCTTTCACATGATCAACAATGGGGTCTGCGTGCACGCTCCTCCGCGAGATGCTGTAGGGTAGGGTGAGTTTGTTAAAGTGAAGTACCTTAATCTATTGCAAATGTTGTGTGGTGCAAATATAATGTATTGGGCTTAGACTGTGGAATATATGTGATTTGTATTAGTTGTTAGGGTGTGCTGTGAGGTAGGGTGTTCACCAAATGTTGGAGCTTCAATTTTGCAGTGCTGTATCTTGTAGTGTGGTTTCATTTGTTGAGAGCAAAGTTAGATTATTTATTGATGTGTTTACGTTGAAAAATTCATGGCAGGTGATCTCTCTTGTATTGTGCTTTTCTCTTCCACCAATTACTTACCGTTGGAGCTTTTGTTGTGTTTACATTGTATCTCGTAGTGTGTGTGATTTGTGCGTGCATGTGTGTGTGTTCTATGCTTTACTTGTTAGGCTGTGTGCTGGAAGTATTTGGTTTTGGGAAATAACTTTGGCGATTAACCTAAGATGTGGTTCTTCATCTTAAAGGTCATGTGAAGTTATTGGAATGATTTTGTCCTTGTGCCATTAATGTTTGAAATGCTTCAAGCCTTGGGAGGGTGGATGATTATAGTTGATGAGAGTTGTTGGCCACTGTCTGCACAGTTGGGCAGATGAACATGGAGGACATTGTCATATTTAAAGAGTGAATGGTGATGTTGTTACGTGGCCAATTTTATGCCAGTATATTGTACAATGTAATCTGTCTTATACATAATGAGTACCAATTAAGAATAACTTTGGAATATATTTTTCGTGTGTGCCTTTGATGAATATCTTGTTATTGCATATTCATATATCATTATTTTTATTCTTATTGTAACTGAAGATTGTAAGTGTACGTTTGAAAATGTATTGCACATGTAATGTTCTTTTCTTTTATGTTCATTTTCACACGTAAGATTTCAACTCGTACACTTAATGTTTATATACAAATCTACGATGCAAGAGTGAAAGATATTTTCCTGAAGATAACATGCATGAGTGTTGTGGATAAGATGATAAAATCAACATCTATAAAGGGGAGGGGTAAAGGAACCATGTTATGAGATAAGATGTATAGTTAGTTGTATTATAGAATAACATTTGATTTTCATATATGTAAGGAGAAGGAGCATTGCACTTGAGATCACACAAAAATGTTAGTTAATGAAGTGGTCGAATCATTTCCACAAAAAGAGAATCGGAATATGCTGTGTTGGAGTGCTGTTGTGCCTTTTCTTTGGGGTGTGCGGTGGGCCAAGGGAATTTGGGCCCGAAGAGATCTAGATGTCAGTGTGTATAAGAGAGGAAGTGTTGACTCTATATATAAAATGGTTAATTTCATAGACTTGGTGTTCTACACATACACCCTTGTGGCCTATCAAATGCTTGATTGGAGTGGGTTAAGTCTAAAAGTAATCAAAACCTTTTTTTTCATTTCCTCCTTTGATCATCTATAAACAATGCTACCATAGTATGCCAATCAATTCAAACTCCAATTAGATATCACCAAATGCTGGAACCAAAATTGCAACCATCATGCTTATGGATCCCACATTAGTCAATCTTGTCACCGAGCACATACATTCTCATAACATAACAACAGAGCAACAACAGAGGTTATTCCTTTTTGGTTTTTTGTTTCACTTGCAGAGCTTGAGCTTCTTGAAGAAGGGAGCGACCTCCGACCTCCGGCATGGCCTCGTGGCGATGTAAGTGAGCATGTCCTCTGACTGCTCTATCCACATCCTGTGCCCGATCCCTCCCGCTGTCAACTTCCCCGAGAGGCTCCTCATCTACTCCTCACCCTTCACTTCCAACGTCACCTGATAAATTAAAAACAAACGAACAACATACATTCGGGCATTTCGTCGAACACCTTCTGCACGTTTCACCAAAGCATCGGCTGGTTCCATCCTACCTTGCGCATGGTGTCAAGGTTGGAGTGTGAGCAATAGGTGGTGGTGTCAGCGTGGTCGCGATAGGACTAGATAGCATCGACGAACGCATGGCAGCCCTGCGCGTCGATGCTACCGAGGGGCCACTACTCGATAAGGTCACGCCGGAGCACTACATATAGAACCTTTATACTGTTGGATGCGTGTGTTGTCGTGTTCTTTCAGCTCGTGCTGCAGGATGAGTGTGTCACCTTTCTGGGTAGGTTATGTGCAGGAGGATGTGCTGCGTGCATCACAGTTGAGAACACATAGCTAATGCAGCGCCAAGCCATCAGTTCCCGTGCTGACACCAACACCTACTGTGTTGTCGACGGCAATGAGCTCATGCGCTTCCATACCACCCCCTCCTCCTATCTGGAGACGAAGGCCACCTCCGCCATGATGTGGACATTTGCCGGTAGCGTCAAGGCCCAACATAGTGCCATGTGCTAGCGTGTGCTTTTGGTGCTACCTCGATCGGGTGCTCGCAGTTGAGAGCACATAGCTCTCAGCTTGTGGGGTGGGATGTAAGCAATGCCAAGTTGTGTGCTTCGTCAATTGTGCAGTACATATGTGCGTGTGCTTCCTCGCTGTGTGCTTGCGTCTGCTTCGTTGATGTGTGCTTCTGGTGCTACCTCGATTGAGTGCTCGAAGTTGGGAGCACATGCACACCATGTATGTGTGGTGTGTGCTGCATGTGCTTCTACGAAGGAAGAACCATACCTCCTTGCCCTATGTTGTCACTTCCATCGCTTGATCCCGCTCAGCACATGTCCTCCACGAAGGGCCAGCACATGAAGTACATTCACTCACCCACGTCCCCATGCATGCAAGACGCGTGTGATAGTCAATATTTATAGATGCCTGGTAACTTGAAAAAGGACATAGATTATATCTTACATTTACTATTACTCCACTGAAATACTGGATGGTTGGAAGAAAGCAAAGCAAAATTGATCTTTTTTTAATGTAAAAGAAAATTAACTTAAACAAACGCACATTCTAAAATATTTTGAAACGTGCAGCTCCTTTTAATAAATTATATCAGTGTGTTGTAATTCTTTATCGGTAATAATTGAATTTTTACTTGTAAAATAATTCTTTACTTATGAGTTTATGGTTTGAAATTTAGAATTTAGGATGTAAAAGTGTTTTTTTCACATTTGAGTTTTAAATATTAAATCTTAAATTTAAAGATGAAAAATCACTTTTCGCAGGTGAAGCACTAGTTTGTGTAAGTGAAAAGTTGGTTAAAAATCAAAATGCATAAATGTATTTTAATATTCAACCGATGAAAAATTAAAACACATCGACTAATAATCAAAATATACCGATACATTTTGTTGAGTGTGTGTTGCGCGTTCCAACACACATTTCCCTATTCGTGTCTTTTTCCATTTTACAAGACCTAGGGGAAGCAATAAAACAAATTAAAGGAGGAGAGGATAAAGGAAAGAGAGAAGGGACATGATTTCATTCCTAGGTTTAACTTCTAACTTATGGAAAGGATTCAATAAATTAAATCGATTGTGACACCCATTGCATGTTTCATCACTCGGGAACTTTGACCTACATCTTTTTTTTTCATATGTTGATGGAAAGGACCACCGATTCTATTACTTTCTTCCTAATTCCACTATGTGTAATCTATGCATATATATTTAGGGATAAGAATCCATCTTTGCTCTTTGCTTTACTATAAAACTGCATTAGTACTCCTCGTAATGCTCCACTAGGCCTAATATAATACATGTCTAAGAGGAAGAACAGGATTAGCCATTATGATGATTTGATTGACCTCCTAACGAAGATGCATGGGCCGGCCACAACTAGTTACAGTGGATGAGGGCTAAATCATTAGAAGGAGCTGGCATGAGCTATGAATGTGAGCTGAAATAAGATTTGACAGAAAGAGCCAATGCTGTTTGAGGAGGATTACTTACTTGAAGTGCTTGGAAGTTCAACTGGACGAAAATAAAACTATTCCCACTGTCAAGAACCTCGAGATAGTTCTTTATAATCATAGGATGAAGTTGAATAGAAGTGGTAGATGCTAACAACTAGACCTGAAAGGGAAAGTTAGTAGAAAAGAAAGAAGAAAGTTGATTTAAGGTAGTTGATCTTCTGCTGGATAATATTAATTGTGCTACAGATGCCACACATCCAATGGCAAAGCCACTTGGATTAGTTAACCTCAGATTCACGACTTGGTCAAATCAAATCCTCAATTTCCCTTTAGTGTAGATGCTCACCAACTATATATATATATATATACACATCTGCGTGTGGAGATGTTGCATCAATGGGGAGTGTGTGAATTGAATGGGAGAGCGGGGAGGGGAAGAGAGGGCTAGAGAGGGGCTAGAGAAGGATGTGGGGAACATGAAGAGGGATTGGGGTAAGGTCAAGGAGGAGATGCATCACGCGAGGTGCAAGGCAGACCACCAAAGCAAGAGCGTCGGGAGGGCGGAGAGGAAGGTGGGTCAGATGCAGAAGGAGCTCGAGCGAGCGGATTCCGTCCTAAAGGATCTCTTGGATCATGACAGCTGATATGGGCGCGCTCAAGCATGTAGTTGACTAGTATGTAATGTAAGCTGCTTATAAATATGTATTGAGTGGAGGTGCAACACCTCGTTGCCTATTTTAAAAAAACATGTTGCTTTGCAGTTGACTGGTGTGGAATAGAAGCTTAATGTTTTTGTCATCTTGACTCGTTCCTACTGGGATATGCATCATAGTCACAAGAAAGGCTCTATATTAACCCTTCAATGGTTGAGCTCATCACGGCTTTTCCCTCTTGAACAATGGCCGGGATACTTTCGTTTCTCAGAAGAGAGACCTTATATGAATCTTTTTCTAGATGTAATCTAAATGCAAGTCTAGAGAAGAGATCTGAATCAAATTGTTCTTCCCCCTGGTTTTTTCTTTGGAAGCGCACTCTTGACAATAACATTAATTGTCGAGGGCTCTGATGAAATGTTAGCTACATAAATAAACGTACTTGTCAATTTTCCATTTTCTCTTTTCTTTCCTTGGCTGAGCCCGTGGAATAGGATTGAAGTCTGCCGTCTAAGGATCGAATGATGATCGGCCCATCGTATCTGGAAATCACAAAGCCCAACTTTAATTTATTCCGTATGCCAATCCCAAACTCGAGCCCTCCTAAAAATCCAACTTTAATTGAAATTACAATTTTTGCATATGAGTCCCTTATCTTACATCCAAATTTCAATGTCATCTTCGAACTTTACTGCAAGTCCTTGTAATCCTTATTCTTTATAAGTAAGCCAATATATATAGTCCATCTGTCTCAACGTCCTGATGGCAAGTTGGGTTTTTTCATTGCATCACCACGTTTCCTCGTACTTTGTTCAAAGCTACCCATACTTTGTCTTCTTACAATTTTCATACCTCCTCGGTGACCCTCGCAAGCATGTCGAGCTCGATGATACCGGCGGGGTCGACCTTGACAGCTTCTCTGTTGAAGTTTATAGAGTGGAATAATTTTTATTTTTAGAGATTATCCTATATTTATAGTAGAGGATAATTGAACTCCTACTTATCTTACTAATCTATCTTATCTTAACCTATGTTAAGATAGAGGTTGGATGATCCACTAGTTAATCTTTATTTTAACTCTCCTCCCTTATCCTTCTTCTCATGTAATTTCTCTCCATATAACCCTTCATTCTAATATAAACAAAAATTACTAATTAACTTAATTATCATCCTAAAATAAATCTATCTTTTTCAACCTTATCCTTCCTGCTAACCCACATAAACCTCCATCCAAGTTGCTCCAATGCAAAAATAGAAAGGCCACGTTAGTTTATTGACGAGTTTTGTAGTTCGGGGACGAACATTGGAGTTTAGGTTCAAGTTGATGAGCTTCTTTGTAATTTACTCGGCATTTAAAACCACGAAAGTGATGAAAACGTCTCGAGTGTTCCAAGTTCGCTCCGCATCCTTTACCAAAAAGAAATTGTGTGGTAGTGTCCACGTCCATGGACTGTGTTCTACATGTCAATAGAATGACGGGACCCAAAATATTAAATGTTAATGGAAAATCACCTCAGGTATCGTCCAAATCTACTTGGCGGTACATATTAGTATTTAAATATGTTACTTTTTAATTTTTGGATGCAAAGTAAAGCTTCGACATATACAATAGTGTAATTAAAAACAAATTTCTAATAACAGCGATGCCCTCGTAACATTTTTTATTCCTTTTTCACACTAATGTAGCTAAAACGAAGAGTACTTATCCCCACTTGGATAATTCATACCTCTTCATTGTATACATATATATTTTTCATGTGAGTATGAGTACTTACATTACAGTACATTTTGTAATGTATAATTAAAAATTAATCAATTAAACATTAAAATCAATCAATTAAAAATTAAAGTCTATTGATTGAAAATTAAATATATCAAAATATTTTGATTAAAAATAATTTTTAATCAGTTTAAAAATAAAATATATCTATGTATTCTATCTTTTCACTAATATAAAATAATTTTTTACTTAAAACGTAACTTTTTAAAAAAATAATTTTTAATTTATGAAAAATAAATTTTTTACCTAAAAATTTATTTATTTCCACTAATAAAATTTTAAAATATATCGATTAAAATTATTACCCTCACAATTATAAAATATATTTATTTACTTTTTTTATCTCTATTTTTATCATCTAAACAAATGAATGCAAGTTAAAAAACATAAAATGGGATGCCTTATGCAACACATATTAGTGGTTCCCACTGAAAACCTTTTCACACGCAATCCGCCCTTGGGCATTATTTATCGTTAGAAATGTGGTATACTTAAATTTCTTTCTCTTTCTTT
Organism: Thalassia testudinum; assembly: GCA_037157565.1. Lineage (NCBI taxonomy): Eukaryota > Viridiplantae > Streptophyta > Magnoliopsida > Alismatales > Hydrocharitaceae > Thalassia > Thalassia testudinum. Next base: position 24,562,225 of record JAZHRO010000013.1, read on the forward strand.
TTATATGTGCACCACCGGTGATGCATGAGATATATTTTTTTTTATAGGTGCTCTCTTATGATATTTAAACATCACCCGTGACATTCGACTATCACTTGTGATATTGCTGCTACCTTTTGACTTCTTATACATATTATCATGATATTTAAATCCTGTAAGCTTTTCTTTTAATTTTTTCTAAATATCACCGGTGAATATATTTAATTTTACATGGGGGATATTTGGCCAGGAGAACATGGCAAAAAAGTCCTCATGGTCATTAGTTTAAGGATTCCTTACACACAACTTTAGTATATCGCATTCGTTTTCGGATTGTATCCGCGGTCTCTTTGTTCGTGCTCTATCTTAAGCTTATTGTCTCTGTTTTTTAAAAAAAATATTTTTTCACTTAAAGGGAAGAGTTGGATACCGGCAACACTAAGGAAGAGATAGAATATCTTTATCTACGGAAGAAAAAATTATGTACAGGTAATATAAAATACATAATTAAGATCAAAAAATAAAAGGAAAGAAAAATAAAATATGTTACAAGATTGAGAATCGGGTGATTTTTTCGAAGGAAGAAGATGCTACACTTATACATATGGTAAAATATAAACGAAATAAATTTTGAAAATCGTGTTAATGAATTAATTAAAATTTAACAATCTGAAAGTCGAATTCAATCATCGATAGGCATCAGAATTCGATCGTAAAAAAATTTGAGGTCACACGTGATCTGCATAATCGAATCATCCACGACCATAGAAGCCACAGTCAAAGATGTTGGAGTGACGATCGTGAAGCCTGCAACAAGATACCTGGCCACAAGGGTTGTCAACACCGACCAACCAACCTTCCACAGCGACTCAAGCAAACCGTCCGACCACACCTTCAACCACATTGAATCGTAGCAAAACGCAACCATCCCAACCATGTCCCCCACGACGCCAACGACCTCTTGCCTCAGATCTCTGCTGCAAAACCACCACTGCCGCAACCACCACGTTCAAGCAGTCGCTACTGGCCTTCATTAATCGTGCATGTCAACGATGAGAATCCTACCACAAAGATAAGAGGTTGGACGGGGAGAGACCGGTCATCAGGAGGTGGGAAGGCTTTTTCCTCGTAGGCCGATCAGAGCCCCGATGTTTATCGCCGGTCTTTTTCTCAGAGAAAGAGCCGGACGGTGGGAGCCGATGGCACCTAGAGTGATAACCACGGGCACGCTCAAGGCTATTGTCTCTTCTGTTAAAAGTTTCCAAACTTTTATGCAATATTTCGAGTAAACCTTTCCCCCCATCCCCTAAACGGTTAGGCAGACAAATCATCTTAGGTACGGTTGATCCATCTCAGCTCCTTACCACTGCCCTGTTCAGTCAACTCCATTGCCCAAGCTTAGCCTAGACCTTTTGACATCAAGTCAGGCCTGACCCCTTGCCGTTTGAATTGGCTTCGCTTTAAAAGCCCAAATCCACCTACTACTGCTCTGACCCATTAGAAATACGCGATGTGCAACTTATAAACAATTAATGCCTCCTATTCAAAACCAAGGCGACTAACCCATGTAACCGATGTTAAGGTGATTCGTGCTCTAGATACCGATATACCCTCTATATCTTACGTTGAATCCGTGCACTTGTTTGGACGGCCAACCGTTCTTTAAGTTGGCACACGTCTAGGAAACACATATGCAGCGAAAGGAATCGTTATTTAAAGCATTTATTGATATGCTCGTCTCTACATAAGAATTAACGCACTATCAAGGAATATAAGTTGAGGATCAGATTCGTTATCCTAACTTAAAGTTCTTTCTCTTCCGGTTGTTCTTGACTTATCTCTCGCTAAAAAAATAGTTCGATATAAATATCCCAAGAATTGTCAATGGAATGCAATTCACCATCCGTAAGAAAATATTTGACAAGGTGTACTTGTCAGGAAGGACGGACAGTACTTCTTGGTTATTAACATATATTAGGAGTAACCCTTGACTCGTGACCTTAAGTATATCACGTAGTTACGAAAGAAAATAAATATATATGCATTTTAATTTAAATTTAAATTTCCTTTCTTCCCTATAATTTACTTTCTTTCGGTATTTACCTTCTCTTTACTCTTTACTCTAAAAAAGAAAAAATTCATTAACCAACTTAAACATCCATTTAAGGATATAATTATCTTTTAACAGCCTAGATCTCACTTTTAAGTAAACATCTTAATCTTTCATTTACAATTTATTCTCATCTTATTCTTTATTTACGTAAACACTCACATAATATTATTCCAAATTACACCTAAACTTCAACACGGATATCTCATATTTACAAATTTTTATCCTATAAAATACATGTTACGACCTAAAATAACACCAAGGGAATTCCTTCCGTAGAGTTTGCATTAACATACCCTCGACAAGTATGCTAATTGCAGGCCCTAATGCCGACGAGTTTTGGATCAATGGTGCCATCCTTCATAGCAACATTTACTGACGTGCTCCTTACAAGTTCCCGATGTGTCCCCTCATAAGTTCCCTGTAGAAATTGTGAATTTTTCGATTTCCATTTTGAGTGAAGTGGTACCTAAAGCGTGTTACGTATGTTATCGTGTTCAAAACATCGGTTTTATTTTCCCATGTTCCACATTCACTCGAGTATGTCCTCGATGGATTATTGCTTTTTTACCCCGCAAGTCCACTTCAAAAGCTACCCTTCTCCGTCTACCAAGGTATCATTCGCTCAGAGGAATTGATACTGAGAGACTAATTTTCTAAGCGGAGAATCATAGGATAAATATAAGATTATAAAATTTTTTTATTTAAAAAAAATATAGGTCAAATTAGAAGATGTTCAGGGGAAATAAGAATAAATGTTCTCTCATATAATCCTAAGATAAGTTTATCTCACCTTTTCTTCCTGATTTAGATAATCCCAAGATTGAGGATTTTAACTTAAAATTATTGTAACTCAAGATTAAGAGATCTAAGTGTAATATAAACGGTACAATCCATACAAATAAACAATGCCTAAGAAACAGACCCCTACCCGCCTAAGCATGGTCCGATGGAGGAAGGTCTACATCCCCTGAGTTCAATATGGGAGAGGGTGCCTATTCAAATCCGATCCTGTAGTTACCCGAGTAAGGGAATATGCAGGAGCTCTTTCACCTTTAGTTATCCTAGAAAGTGAAATCTAGGTCATAAAAAAAAATGGCAGAGGCTCCTACGTAGAGGTTGATAACGTTGAACTAAGTGAAGAAAGATGGAGTTGTGAGAATCAGTAATTGATTGAGAAAGATAAGATGTGATGAGATAGATTCAGATTTTTTAGACTGTAATAAAGGCCTTCGGGAAACTCTGAGCTTCTTTTTTTTTTTTTTTTTTTCCCTAGAAGGGAGGAAAACTCTGGGCTGAATGGCTTTTGTTCTATGAGTTGGACCCATTTACACCGAGTACTGCAAAATTCGTAACAATCTTCTACGTCGCGGACCTTATTAGATGGAGTCAATATTAACATCCTGCTAACATCAAGATCTGTGCCTACCCTGAGCCCAACTAGACCTGATTTTGCCGACTTAGAAGAAAACCAGGGCTGAAGCCCAAATCAATGGACCCAGACGTGATTGAAAATCATAGCCCAATCCAATCTGCTGTGGATCAGACCGATCCGTGTTGACCCATGGACCAATGCAGTTTTTTTCTCCGTTCTTTTGTAACGTGTTGACTTTGCGATTTTTCACTTATCTTAAAAGTTTTAGATTAAAAGAAACCAAACTTTACACGATAATAATGTATTTTTTGGCCTAATCTAAAAAAATATTTATGATCTAGATATACATTTGTGACGTGAAATGGAGTTTTTATTGTCTAAATCAGATACAAGCTCAACCCATTAAGAGAGCAGGCTTAACAACAAGTTAGAATAATGCACGATTTGGTGCATCCAAATCCGGCCCACCGATGGGTCAGATGGACTGGGTGGGCTGGGACAAACCTATCGGCCAGATCCCTTGAATAATCCATCCGTTAATAATATTCTGTAATGAGTATACTGTCTAATGTTGTTGAGTTGGACTTACCTAATTAAACTATATTGTGTAATCACTGATAAGAGATCTAGAGGTAAGGACATATCTAGCATCATCAAGATTGTTCAAACAAAAAATACAACTGTTAATAATATTTAGCATGTCCCATGAGTGTTTGACTTGTCTGCGTTAATGCCTTTTTGGATGGGATACGGAGTCAACTACAAAGGCATGCAATAAAAGGCAATAGCTGCATCTTCATGGATTCTACCCTCCTTAAAACAAGCTCCAATGCCTACTCGATTAGCTCCAGCGAAATAAAGGCTTCAGCCTGCAGAGTGGGATGGACAAGAGCAAATTAATTTGCATGTCAAGACCTCAACAAATATAATATACCTATAACAAAAAATAATTCTGATAAAAAGGAAGAACCGTGTGCATGCATGTTTTCCTAATGCATACGGAAGTAAGTCAGTTAATTTTCATTCAATGCCTCATTCAAATTATAGAATTTCAACATATAATTGGCATGCGAATGATGATTTTCAAGGCATTGGAATAAGAATTTTCAAAGATTAATTTAGAAGTAGCATTCCATAATCTATACTATATACCAAAGGTGGGTTTAACCTCACCCACGTGTCACCCTCCCCCTCCTCTTCCGTCTCTCTCTCTCTCTCACCACCCTCTCCCCCACCCCCCCCCCCCCCCCCCCCAACCAACCAAACGAAAACAAATTGCCTATATTATAATGAAATAAAGGGTCGATACATTTTTTATTCGATTCGTGAAACATCTAAAATTTTTGAAATAAGATTATTCATGATGAGGTGTAAGTTAGCATTTATAATTTTTTTTAATTTGAAATATCATGTTGCATTATTCGAGGTCTAAAATATTCAGAACCTTTTAATAATTTTTAAATAATACATTATTTGATTTAATTAATATTATCATATCAAACATAAAACTTTTGATACGAAAATATTAGAGATCATATCACAATCCTTCATATGGAAAGGTTGGAAATTACGACCAGAGAGAAACAACCATGATAACGAAGGAAACAATTAAGGCAATAGAAAAATCTAAATAGTCATTCCCAACGCGAGACTATCAAAGGTGACATATTTATATATCTACCTATCTATCTTTTTATGCTAAAAGGGATCCCCTACGTCACGCGTCAAACATTTTTTCTCCTCTCAACGCTCTCTCTCTTTCACCTTCTGTTTTATCCATTTAATGTCCCCCCCGCTCCCTGGCTCTCTCTTTCCCCTCTCCGCAGTCCCTTCATTCAACTAATGTTTCTTTTTTTTTTTTTGGATTTTGATGGTCGTTGATCGAGCATAATCTATGCCTATATCCCTATGCTATAAAAGAATTTTCCATGCCATATGTTCAATTTATCCTTTTTCTTCTATTTTTTATAGTCATTACTAGCGATCCACCATGCTATCTATACCCTAATTTAACCTTTTAGTATATAAGGAGGGGTTTTATAAGGTAAATCTTTTTTTGTAGTAAGTTACTTTGTATGAAGTATTGTATATTATAAATTAATAGCATGAGATATACACATATAAATATGATCAGGTTTGGTTGAGTTTACATATGTTTTCTCAAATTTAATACTCATGCATGTAAGCGTTACCCATCCGCATGGATTCCCATGTCTCTTTTTCTCTTTATTCTTTTTCTCCCTTATCGATCTCACAGCGAAGCACGGGACCAAATACACTAGTAATCTCTATAAAGGACTTAAAGCTATCTATAATTCTTCACTCAATATAGAACTAAGCTAAATGTACAAAAATGTATCATGCGACGTATTTTGTAACGTACTGACGTGACATATCGATTTACATTAATGCAAAGTGATTCTATGTGATTTTGCATCGGTGTAAAGTGCTTCTAAGTGTTTTTACACCGGTGTAAAGTGATTCATGGAAATTTACATCGATGCAATGTAATTTATTATACACCGGTGTAAAGTGATTCATGATAATTTTACACAGGTGCAAAATAACCATTGAGTAATCTTACACTAGTGCAAAATAATTGATGGTGATTTTACACCAATGCACCACACCAGCGCATTGCAAAATGTGTCAACCTTTATGTTTCGGTACCTGCATCCTATTTATTCATTACAAAATATATGCCCTACACCAACTGTCCACCTACATTGATAATTAATTTATATCACTAATAGATCATTTTATACGTCGCTGATGCTTCCGTGTTGTGGACACCATTTAAAAATAAAAAAATCAAATGCCTCCCTAACCCCCAAAGCTTCCCTAACCAATCACGTCTCTCTCAACCCACTTCTATCGACACCTCTCCCTTTCCAACTCGCCCTCCTTCTCCAAGCTCTGCCTCCTCTCCCTTCCTTTCCCCCTTTCCCTTCACTCCACTACCTTCACCTTTCCCTCCCCCAATGACAACAACATCCCCCTTGATGCCTTTCGCCCCACCGTCCACCTCGGCGGCAACTTGCGAGATGGTGATGGTGGAAGAGATCCCCTTGGGCATCTCTTGTTTCCATGTTGCATGGCAACAAGGATGGTGGTTAGAGGGCATCGGTGCCTGGTAGACGAATCCCTAGCAGTTGTGCTTCTTTGATCTTGTGGGGGCTTCGTCAATCGAGATCTCCACAATGGTACGCAAATAAGTCTCAGGTGAGAACTGTGATTCTCTCTCGATTAACCTCATTAGAGTTCTCTCGATCAATCTTGCAATTCCTAGGGTTACTTTTGATCGATCCCATTGGGTTTCTCTTGCCATGTGTACTTCAACTCTCTTCGTGTCAGCACCTGTGCTCCCACAAGGTTACATTTGATTCTCATTGCAACTATATATCCTAGTGGACCTTTGTGATTTTCTGTGGTGTGTAATTGTAGGGATCGGATGGCAAGGTGTTTGACGAAATGGCACGATGGGAAGGTGAGGGTCATGTTGCATGCGAGATGCTCCAGGAAATGCCACAACAGGATCTTCATCCTTCTAACATGGTTTGATACTGGCACTGATCACTTTTATCCTTCTAATTTACTAGATTCATTCGGAATTGAGATGTTTGTCCTTTTTGAAAAAAAAAAGCAAGACACGTTTCTGAAGTTTATGCATAAGTATCCTTTTTTCTCGTTAATCTTGGAGAATTTTTTTGAATCAGCTATTCCACAATTTATTGCAAAGGATGCAAGCACTTGAGGTCGTCGAGCTTAATCAAGAAAAACACAACTTGTCTTGCAACTTGATGGACATGTTATGCGTTGCATGCAAACCAAAATGGGAAGCGTGTCATCCGAAAATGCAGTGCGTTCCTACTAATAGAATTTGCAATAGCTAATTACACCAAACATGCAAAAAATATGTGGTGTTGAAACATTCTTTTATTTCCTAATACTTTGTATCATCTTCAATTTGCACTCACAAAGGAAGAACATTAGAGGCATTCCATGGATCCAAGGGTAAATGAATAAGTTGGAGTTTGACACAAAGGTATGTGCAAGTTGATTTATTTCTACCTCTCTTGTAGTGAATTTCTCCTCTTAGTACCAAATACCGACATGTGTTGTAAATTGGTAGAATTTATGACATATTTCCTTATTATATCACAATAATCAGAAATTTAGGGACCAAAAAGCTTCGTGGATATTTAGTTGAGAAAATAAAATTCCTTTTTCTAAGTATTACTAATTTACCATTATGAAAATTAATTTTCTTACTTTTGCGGATCACAGTCATAATTTATGGAATTCATGGGTATTCCTAGGATTCAAGGCATAACTTCTTTCTCATGAATTAAAAAAAATGATTTGACTATCCTTTAGTTTTGAAGTTGTTTCATCCTTTTAAATTAATTACTTTCCCTAGATGAATGCAAGATCTTTGGAGTGGCTAATCAACCTTTTATCAAACAGAAATGTCTTTAGATGTGGGTAGTTTGTTTAGGATATCTTATATGAAACTCAAATGTCCATTTTTATTTTAGTTAATCACAAGGTTTAGTTTAAAACAGAGTATTGGCCATGGACAAGATGGTGATTGTTAATCTTCTTTGTTTAGCTCTAAGTCCTTGCATGGCACATACGAATGGAGGCAAAATGTCCTTGTATCTGACCCCACTAGAATGTTGGGAAAGAGCTCTATTTTGGTTGTGGTGTTGGAATCTTTCAGATTTATAGGTATTAAAAAAATGAAAGTGCCTTTAAGTATAACCGACGATATTAGAATTCTCTCTCTCTCTCTCTCTAACGTAATGTAATATACATGAAAATATCGAGAATTTGCGAATGATCAGTTTCCATATTATTTTTGTTATTCATGTACAACATGTAAGTGAGAACTAAGTAATTCATATTTAATAATCTTATCCTCAACAATCAATGGCTACAACAATTATTTTCCTACCAAATAAGTCCTTGAAACGTTGGCCCACTAAGCTCTAGCCTTTGTTTGTTTTGCTCCAATATAGTTTCTATTAATACACCTATTTATCTACCAATTTATTATTAGTTATTTCCTTATAGATATGTACTGCTATTTACCAATTCCTCTCTCTATATAAAGAGGTAGTAGGTTCCTTTCAATGTAACGAGACTTGTTATTTTCTCCTATTTGGTATCAGAGTCACGATCTTAGATTAGCGCTCTAATATCCCACCTTCACAAAGCCTCTGTACCATGCCCACCTAAAACCCTAATCTCCATTGGAGGTACCCAGAGGAGCCTCTGCCGGTCGCCGTTTGGCCCCTCGCTGCCACCAACCAGTCTCATTGGCCTTTGATGCTGATAGAGATGCCTTGAAAGGCCCCAAACTGACCTCCACCAACGCGCACTGCCTCGGGAGACTCCGTCAGTGCCGCCAGCCACCGGTGAGCGTCACTACGCATCGCTACCTCTGCCTGTAGCCTCGCCGATCCTCTAGGGCTTCACCTGCGAACCTTAGGGCTTCGTCTAATTCGTCGCTCGTGCTGCCTAAGGTGCTGGGAGCACCGCTAGACCTTGTTAGCGGCGCCCAAGGTGCTGCCAACACTGCAAGCGCCGCCCAAGGCGCCACCAACGCCGCTGGGGCATCGCCATCACCATTAGCGCTGCTTGGTAATCAAGGGCTGCAGTGGCGTAGTTGGGGCCCTGTTGGCCCTTACAGCGACAGGTGCAGCAGTTCTCGGGGCCAACCAAGGTCCGGTAAACACCCACCCCATGTTGATCACCGCCCTCTGATGGGTTGCCAGAAATTCTCTGGTCGTTGCCTGCACCCCCTGTTGATCACCGCTTGTCCTTCATCCTAAGGATCTTGTTCATCGCAGGGCTGCAGCATCTCTCCCTTCCTTGATCTATTCAGAGGATCTCTTCATTTTTGCTGCAGCATCTCCCTACAGGGCTGCTCTTCATCGCAGTACTGATGCGGCTGCTATTGATGCCCTCCAGCCACTGCTGGTGATCGATATATCAAGGGACGTAGCTTTGCTTGGTTGATCTCTACAAAGGGATGCCTGCCTTTGAAGGATGCTTTGTATGGTCGAAAAAAATTCAAATCATAATTTGATTGTCTTTCCTTTCTCGATGGCATTGGATATCGCTGTTGCACTAGGGATGGTAGAATATGCAGGTGTGATGCTGCAGGAGAATGACAGAAGTCCCCGTGGTGCAGGATGGTTGGTCGATTCTAGTGCTTCACAGAACCTTTGTGGAGATCAGGCCTATTTCAGGTCATTTAGTTCCGTTGTACCAGGGAAAACGGTACAAGTTTCTGATGGCAGGCATGCTCCAGTTGTTGGCCAGGGGGAAGTGTCTGTGACCCCTATGTTGCAGTTGCCAAGAACACTACACGTACCAAAGTTTCCTATGAGCTCGTTGTCTGTGAGCAGGATCACGAAGGATCTTCATTGTAGGGTTATCTTTGATGAGATAGGATGCATTGTCTAGGATAAGTGTACTAGGCAAACTATTGCCAGAGGTACACAGGAGAATGGCCTTTATCACCTTGACCAAGAGCCTTTTGCTGGGGCCAGCAGATATGATGGTGAAAGTGCCCTACAGTGGCAAACTCGTCTTGGTCATCTTCCTCTAGATCGCCTTAGGAGGGTGATTCCATGCATTTCACCTACCACGACTATTCGATGTGATGCTTGCCAATTAGGTAAGCATCATCGATCCTCCTTTCCTATCAGTACTTCTCCTGGATCAGCCGTTGCTTTCGAGTTCCTTCATATGGATGTCTAGGGACCGGGTAGAGTTCCAGACAGTATGGGACATCGGTATTATCTCGTAGTCGTTGATGATTTCACTAGAGTATCTTGGGTCTTCCTTCTTAAGACCAAGGGAGATATTGAACGTATCATAGAGACTATTCTCTTGGAGATCAAGACTCAGTATTCTACCACGGTAAAGATTGTACGGACAGATGACGCCCTCGGATTCTACACTACTAGACTTGCTGAGTTTTACAGGACTCATGGGATTATCTACCAGACTACTTATCCCCATACTTCACAGCAAAATGGGGTTGCAGAGAGAAAGCACAGACACCTAGTAGAGGTTCCACGCACTCTACTTATTCACCATAGTGTTCTACAAAGATACTGGGGGGATGCTGTTTTGACAGCATGCTGCCTTATTAACAGGATGTCGAGTTCAGTTTGTCACAAGTAGATACCGATTCTTCTATTACATCCAGATGGCGAGCTTTTTCACGTGTTCCCGAGGACCTTTGGATGTGTTGCTTTCGTTCATGTGCCATCACCAGGTCGTGATAAGCTTTTTCCTCGTGCTGTTAAGTGCATATTCTTAGGGTACTCCAGGAGTGAGAAGGGGTACCGATGTTATGATCCCATCTATCACAGGCATTATGTCAGCGCTAATGTAACTTTTCATGAGATGACACCATATTTTTCTGTTAGGGATAGACGAGTATTCATGATGATGCTGCTCCTATGCCTATTCCACCAGTTCCACTTGAGGCAATTCCATCTTCACACCTTTGCCAACTTCTTCAGGGTCTATTACCCTCTTGGATGACTACCAGAGATTGCACGGTTTGTAGCAGACATATAGTAGACCTCATGCGACATACAGAGGCCTCTACCCGCACCAGTGACTGATGTTCCACAGGCAGTTGAGATCGACTCTGATATCAGAGATTGTCTAGTTAGACCTAATCCCCGTGACAGTGCAGGTCCCCATCCGTTAGAGATACGAGATGAGTCTAATCTTCCTATTGCTATTAGAAAGGTGCCTCGCACGTGTGAATCCATATATCAGATTGCAGGCAATTTGGCTACAGATGGTCTTGGTTCTTAGTTTAGCAGCTTCTACCAAGCGCTTAAAGCTTCACCCATTCCGTCTACCTCCCAGCAGGCCATGCTTGATCCGAAGTGGCGTAAAGCCATGAAGGACAAGATGGCAGCACTTCGAAACAGACAGACATGGGATTTTACCTCGCTTACTATAGGTGCACGACTTGTTAGTTCCAGATAGACTTTTGCCCTAAAGTACAACCCTGATGGGTTTATTTCAAGGTATAAGGCCAGGTTGGTGGCAAAGGGGTTCACTCAGACATATCGAGTGGACTTCTTTGATAGTTTCTCTCCCGTTGCGCGGCTCGCCACCATTCGGGTACTCATCTCTGTTCTGTTGCTGCCCATAGAGATTGGCAATTACACTAACTTGATGTGAAGAACGCTTTTCTCTACGGTGATCTTTAGGAGGAGGTTTACATGCAGTAGCCCCGAGGTTTTGAGGTTCAGGGGGAGTGTGTGTGCAGACTCAGGAAGGCCATTTATGGCCTGAAGCAAAGTCTGAGAGCTTGGTTTCAGAAGCTCTCAGATGTGTTGCAGAGGATGGGGATGCAGAGGTCCTCTTCATATCATTCTCTGTTTGTCAGGAAAACAGAGAATGGCATTGTAACACTATTGGTTTATGTAGATGACCAGCTTATCACTAACAGTGATGAGGCTGGGATAAGACAGGTTAAGGAGTCTCTTGCACAGCAGTTTGTTATTATTGATCTGGGTCAACTTAGATACTTTCTAGGGATTGAGGTTGCTAGGAGCAAAGATGGGATTGTTCTTTCGCAACTCAAGTATGTGTTAGACGTCCTTCAGGAGACAAGCATGCTTGGGTCCAATCCAGCCAATATTCTTATGGACCCCAAGGCACATCTACATGATGAGGAGGTAGAGGCAGTTGATAGTAGAGCATACAGACAGCTTATGGGCAAGTTGTTGTACCTGACCATTACCAGACTAGATATTGCCTTGGTGGTAGGCAAACTCAGCCAGTTTCTGGAGAGGCCGACAAAGCTACACTGGCAGACAGCTATGCAAGTGCTAAGATACTTGAATAAAGCACCAGGTCGTCGTATTCTCTTCCACAGAGGCTCTCCTATGACAGTGGTAGGATATTCTGATGCAGATTATGTGGGATGTGTGCTTGATAGGAAATCCACCACTGGCTTCTGTACCTTTGTGGCTGGTAATTTGGTTACTTGGAGGAGCAAGAAACAAGGGCAGTTTCTCACTCTAGTGCTAAGTCGAAGTACAGGGCAATGGCCCAGACTGCTGCAGAGATAATCTGGATACGGCCCCTCTTACGTGATTTGCATGTCCAAATTGAAGAGCCCATGGAGTTGCAATGTGATAATCGGCCAGTTACCTACATAGCTAACAACCTGATGTTCCACAAGCGCACCAAACACATTGAGGTGGACTGCCACTATACTAGAGATCTTATACAGTGTGGTTTGTTGCGCACTACTTATGTGGCATCTGAGGATCAAACAGTCGATGTATTCACGAAGCCTCTATCTCGTTCGGCGTTTGATTCCTGTTGTTTCAAGCTGAGCATAATCAACATATATACTCTAGCTTGAGGGGGAGTGTTGATACTCCTATTTATCTAACATTTTATTATTAGTTATTTTTTAATGGATGTTTACGGCTATTTACCCATACTTCTCTTTATATAAAGAGGTAGTGGGTTCCTTTCGATATAATAAAACTTATTATTTTCTCCTACTTTTTCTATGGATGGTTTTCTTGGTAATGCACCTACTTAGATGCATCCAACTAAGATATCTCTTCTTCCCTATGAATAAATGATTAGTGTACAACACGATGATTGTGGAAAACAAATAGATGATGGCATCTGTTGTGTATATAGGATAGCTAGTATATGTGTGATAACTACGTGGGTGGCAAGTGCATTCGACCCAGGGCTGAAGAGTTGGAGAATTTCGATACTCTGGACCTCACAATTCTCAATGCTGGACAAATATCACAAGTCATAATCTATGGTGCCAATAATTGTACTAATAATCACAAGCATTTATCTTTTCATATCAGACATCAAGTATTCAATCTTAACATTTAACTTCACGTGGGAAACAAAATAAGTAATTATGCATCAAGAATGTCTCATCTATTTAGTAATCTACATATTAATTCAAGCCACAGTGCATCTAGTCATGAGGGGAAGATTGTGCAAGTTTCATCATCGCATGGATCAGAGTCACAAGTTAGTCAGATTAAGAAGCAATTCCTTTGGCAATTAATGTGCATATTGTAGACGTGGGGTTACCAAGGTAAGAGCATGGAAACAAGGGGGAGATCCTATCCTACAATAAATACTTCTGAAAATGCAATTCAGTCCATAAATGTTTTGTGGTTACCGTTGCTATTCTAAAAATGTATCATCTTTTAGCCCATTACCTTTCTGCTACCATTTTAAATGTTGCACATTGTTCAAATCATTCACATTCTACTGCCCATATTTGATATTTAATAGCTACCCATCATGGATCAACATATAAAATAGACCATTTTCATCATGGCTTCTGAAATTGCAAGCAAAGTTGGCTTTGGAAAGGAGATTCTTGCCTTGATTTTTAATTTGATTTTATGAATTCTATATTTGATAAATTTTGGGGCTGGGGTGTTCTTTCTCTGAAAATATTAGAATTCACTATGATTCAGGATAACTGGTGCCTGCAAGGATTGGGGGTACAAATCAAGGGCAATTTGGTGATTGAAATGGGTTATAATTAAGCGATCAAAGTGCATGTTTGCAACACCCGTGCATCCAACATGTTGTGCTACAGAGGTGTTCAAGCGGAGGAATTTGGACCACCAGTGAACCACTTTGCTGCCCTTCCCGAAAGCAACATGGTAAATAATCTATACACAATTTCTATACGTAGCCGTGTATTTCCTTAAAACTATGGTATAGTTTTCTTATTTCAAGTTTCGCTGCTTAATGAGAGCTATACATTGAAATTTCCGTGGAGGCAATGGACAGTTTTACTATTTGTACCATGGAAATGTCAATGTAAATACCTGATGAATAATGAAAAATTAATCCTGATATAGTCATTTTTGCATCATTATTATTTCCAAATTATTATCGGATTCTCTACAATGTTGGATGGATGATTTCTTGGGGATTTTGATAGAAGAGGGCTTTTAGCTGGTCTACTGATTTTGGCTGTTGTTGCTCTATCTATCGGAAAAATATGGACATGGGTTTTATGGATTGAAAAGCTGATTTCAGTTGATGTTGTATTGATTTGAAGCTATTTGGATTTTACTAGTGATTTCAATTTTGAAGGGTTCTACCTGGAGAAAAGTTTACTGAAAGTTTTTTGAATTTATTTAGTAATTCACGTTGAATTGCTACTCGTTCTTTCCATCTTTTGGTTTTTCTTATATTTCTTGTTTTCCCTTGGAGAAAGACCTTGTACTTGAATTTCTTTTGGGTAAAAGGAGGGGATTGGAGTTTTTTGGTAAAAAAAAAATGATGTGCTTTGACCTTGACGTGGCCTTTCATATTTTGGATAATTTAACTACCTTGGATTGTGATTGCATGCTTTATTTTTCTTTTTAGTTTAGTTTGATGCATTTTAGATTGTTTCCTCTGCATATGCATCTAGATGTAGGTAAGTTGGGAAATTGTGATCCTTCCATATCATTTTTGATTGTCAAGTACGAGTTTTAAATTTTTATATGTAATTTTTATTTTTGATTTGTTAGGTATGAATGCAAGCCCAGCTTAACTTGATATAGAATTTAAATGGCTTGATCCTACTAAGCCCATCATAATACAAACGTAGCCATAAGGTATATTTATTTTTTGTCTATATATATACCAATGTTTATATTTTACTTGGACTCGGTAATTATCCTTTTCTTTCTCCCTTTTCTTAGAATTTTTAATAATGACAATTTTGATTTTTTTATTAGAAAATGCGAGAATTAATGGCATTCAGGGAAGGTGAGGATTTCAGGATTGCTTCAAGTGAAGAGTTATTTTTTCATATTTTGTTGTATATATCATTTTAGACAATAGTTTATGTTTGAAAAAATTTTGTATAGATAGTACTCATGAAACTTACGCACTTCAACTTAAATGAAATATTTGTTGATATTAAAATCTTTTTTCTTTGTTATTAATGCTTATGTTTCTAAAATATGTATTATTTGGATTGAATGATTTGTAACTTTAATTGTTTATTTGCATGTTTAGTTGATCTCGCAAGAGGGGGAAGTTCCATTTATGCATGATATATGATAAAAAATTAAATATTAAATTTAAGGACATCTCAATGATGATGCACTAGGGATATATTTTTCTTATATTCGTCAAAAGCTTACATTGACAGTACCATTAACGGATATAAAAATTAATGTATGTATAACGAAGGGGGATAACTTATTTATCTATAGTGATGATTTTACCAACTATGTTTTCGTTGGTAAAGACTTCTACATTACATTTGTAAAGGCTTTCGTTAGCACTAAAGGTCTATACCGATAGTCATAAGCGTCACTATTGGCATGATCAAAGGCTCTTGGAAACACGACTGTCGCTGTAGCTTCACGTACAACACCGACGGTTTTAACTGTCAATATACCTTACAGCGACATCTTCTAAGAAAACAACCCAAATGACCGTCGGAATAGCTCCTTGGACCTACAACGAAGATAATGTTGACCTATAACGATGGTTATTGACTGTCCATGTAGGTGCAGATCGTTGTGATTATATCCAAACTATGAAAGATTTCCATATATTGCTTCATTTTTTTATTTTTATTTTCTTTGCAAGAGAAAGAGACGTGACAGAAAGAGGCCAAAGATTTTTTTTTTAAATATTTTCATTAAAGGGTAGAATGTGATACAAGCAGACACTGAGGGAGACAGAATATCCTCCGCCACCATGGGGGAAATACTCCCCGCTGAAATGGGAAAACTCAAAACACAAAAATAAGACAAGAAATAAAGGAAAAAGGAAACGAAACACGCTACCAGAACAGGAACCAGACGACCTTCCGAAGCAGGTTTACCCACGCTCATAGGAATGGCAAAGTGCTAATGAGACGAATCTCAAAGACTGCGCCAATGAGATAGTTGAAATAATTAACTTGAAGGCTGAATTCGACTATTGGCAGACGTCAGAACCTCGGCCGTATGAAATCCAGAATCACACGTGGTCTCCAACAAAATAACCTAAAACTAAAAATTGAAAAAAGAATGAATCATCCAACCACAACACACAAAACAAGTAAATCCCAACAACCCACAAAATGACAGAAAAAATAAGACATTTGCATCCGGCGAAACGCAACACATGGTTGGTGTTAGTCACCACCACAGCACCCACCAGTCGAATGTCGCACACCGGCAGATCCGCCATCCACGCTGAGACTCTTCTGTCGCCGTGAATGCCGATCCACAATGAGGAGGCTCCACAGTGCACACCAAATGACGCACGATGGTCAAACAGAGATGCACGACCACGATCGTAGAACCCACCGGCCACAAAGAAGACCTCACCAACTGAAGTACACACCAAGTGGGAAAGACTATCGGCCACCACACCCACCAACATGTCGCTCGAGAACGGCTGCTTCAGGCCACCTGAGACTATGCATGTCAAGCGCCTTGTAGTTAGGGAGATCCACGGGGAGGGGGAAGTGTTCTGCTGAGAAGGGGGGCCCCGATCAACCCCGATGGCCAATCTAGTCTCGTATGAATGCAAAGGTTGGGTTTTCACGAGAGAAATGCGGAGAGGAAGGTTCACAAAGCGAAGTTGTTTCAAGAGGAAAAAGAAATTAGAAAAAACCAAAAGAAGGGATGTTTAACAGAATAACTACCATCCCACACCAAATCATGTTATATATAGATACATTCTTATTTTGCCGTAAAAAAAAAATGACCCAACCCATTCGTCCCGTTTGGTATGGGAAATAAGTTTGTGGAATAAATTAAAAAAGTGAAATAAATGATGAAATAAGTGAGTTAACCTATTTGAACATTTTGATATATTAAAGTTATTTCATAATAAAAATATAATAACTTTACGCCAGATTAGAGCTACTTAATCCGATATAAATAAAAGATAAATTATATAAATAGATTAAATTCTTTATCCGTCCATCAAATGTAACCTACGTGTCCCGAACGTGCACACATTAAGTATAATAATAATAATAATAAACTCAACTGCACGATGAATAATGATTGCTATAAATCAGTACTCCAATACCTAGTTATATATATATAATGGGTGATAAAAACCTAGGCATCACAAATCAATTATATATGTCGTGTAAGGAGTTATGACCTTATTTTCTCGATATCAGTCTAAGGCATGACCATTAATAATCAACATTAATGCTCTGTTGATTTTCTATTTCGACTGGGATTTGATCAATTTAGATATTCCCCAAGGACTCGGTTACAACTCCCTATCTTTTCCTTTCTTCAAGGTTCAAACGTTATCCATACCGTATTCCAAACTATGGTAATTGGTAACGTGTGAGGTCAATTGGAATTTGGAGTTCTCCTTGTTATTTGCCATTACGTGCTTCTTCTCTTTATTTTCCCTTCTTCCCAAATAAAAACAAAGAAATTACAGAATATGAGTCATGTGATCCCAAAATTCAATCTCCTCCACTCTCAAAACACCATGGCCATCATCGTCAAAAGCAAACAAATCAAAGCCCATCCCATCCACGACCAAAATCAAACACAGTTATTGCAACGTCATACGATTCACGATTAGCCAGGTCCAGAACAATTTTCACTAAACCGGCGATTGATCTTGCCTTCTCCCTTACTCAAACTAAAAACATATGATATGCTTCTCAAAACATATCAAATCCCCCACAAAAATCAAACAACATCGATCATATGTATACCAAATACGCGAAAGCAAGCTCCAATGACCCATCCAAATCCAAACCCAATTCCACAAACTCCAAATTAGCTATTACTTTCGAGACAGAAGCAAAACAAACAAGAGAGAAATTAACATAAACCATGATACATACAACAAAAGCCCACGACAGGTGAGTTGGGGGGGTGTGGGATGGGGGGGGGGGGGTGATGATGACGTGAGAATGTCTGTCTTTGAAAAATTATTTAGGCCATGGTGACCTCCATACGAAAGACCTTCCCGAAGAACTTGAGCACGCCGTAGGTCACCAGCATGGCGATCCACCCGCCTACGAGGACCCGCAGCGCGGAATTCCTCGCGGAGGCGCCGCCCAGGTAGCCGCCCGCGGCTCCGAAACCGAAGAGCCCCAGGCTGGTCACTCCGGCAACCACGCCCACCCTGACCCCCCATGGCCTTATGAATCCCCCGCCGAGTAGCGGCAGCAACGCACCGACTACGAAGGCGAGGGCCGAGGCCGCCGCAGCTTGCGTGGGGCTCGGAAGGCCCTCGTCGTCGATGTCGTCGTTGCCACCACCACGATCTGAATCCGAAGAGGCCTCGCGCTCCTTCTGGGCCTTGTTGATGTCATACTGGGTGTACACGGAGACAAACTCGCCGAGGGCCATGCTGAAGGCCCCCGCGACGAGCCCCGCGAGGCCCGAGACGACCATCGCCTTCGCGGTGGAGGAGACGGCGCCGACGCCCACCATGAGGGAGGCCACGGAGACGAGGCCGTCGTTGGCGCCGAGCACCGCAGCTCGCAGCCAGTTGGCACGCGCGGCGTAGTTGACGGCAGCCTCGGGGTCTTCGGGAGGGGTCCTCTCGTGGTTGGGTTCGGCGTGGACGTGGGAGTCGTTGTGGGAGGAGGCCATGGGAGGAAGAGAGGAGTTGAAAAAGGTTACGATGGTGGTTGAAGTTGGGAAGTGTGGAGGGCACACGACTTTGTGGGGTTGGAGGTGCGAATATATATAGGGAAAAGTGCAGCCGCACCCGGTTTCTCATCCACTGCCCCCTCCGGCTCGAGCTAAGAAAATAGGGTAATGCAACAAAAAAAGGTCGGCCACATATCATGCCTGATACTTCCCAGAGTGGCGACCACCGAGGATCGACGAGGCATGCCTTTCAAAATCTTGCATTTTATAAAGAGATTTTACATCCATACTTCTACGATCATACTTAATTATATTTGTATTCCTATTTTTTTTTTTTTTTGAAAGGATTATATTTGTATTCCTAATTGATCATACATTAATTATATTTTATGAAATCTAGAGCTTAATTAAGTTCTCTTGGACCGTATGAACTTGGGGTAGTCCGATTCATGTGCTGCCGTTCGTCTTTGGATAGTTGCTGGCAACGCAATCTCTCCTTTAGGCATAACCTTCTGATTGTCAAATCCAACCATCGAATACGTCGAGGGGGCTAAATCATTTGCTTGAAAACTTAATTTCGTATGGGTCTTCAAGAAAAGGACATCTACCACGCTCCCTTCATCAATAAGGAGCCACGGGTAAGTTTGCGCTGCTACAAGCAGGATGATCTCGAGGC
Organism: Thalassia testudinum; assembly: GCA_037157565.1. Classification (NCBI taxonomy): domain Eukaryota; kingdom Viridiplantae; phylum Streptophyta; class Magnoliopsida; order Alismatales; family Hydrocharitaceae; genus Thalassia; species Thalassia testudinum. The sequence continues at coordinate 24,581,997 of JAZHRO010000013.1, forward strand.
GATCCACATGAGTCCATGGGTTAGGCAGAAGCTTGAAACGGGTTGTGGTCGCCTGCTGCACTTCATATCAACAGGTTGTCGGGCTTTGCCCCTAAGCTGTTATGCGAATGTCGCGAGATCTGGTTGAATCAACCAAACTAGGCTAACTCCGAGGTGTGTCATTAATGACAAATAACACCTCAACATTTCCTTGAGTTAGAATAGACATGATAAACCCTTAGCAGGGGGTGCCAGCCTACTGGGCAACTCTCCTCTCAGCAAAAAGTTTCAAAGTACTTAAATGGTGATCTTCGAGTGACAAGTCTCTATCTAGACCTCTCTTTTCGTGGGAAACTATGGCATATGTCTCCGCCACTTCTTCTACTAGGACTATATTTACTCCTTGCAATTACTAGAGCTTCTCTCTATGGTACCCCTCAGGGTCTTCAAGGGGTTGTTTCTTCTTATCTTAGCCATCTTTGCACTTGAAAATTTGAGCCAAATTTCCAGGCTGAATCTAATATTAAATTTAATCCCTATGATTACAGCAACTCTCTATGGCATGCCCCCAAGCTCTACAGTACCAATAGTAGAACCCGTTATTATTCTTCCTCTTCAAAGAAAGAGGTGTAGGCAGGAGGTCTTTATCTGAAATGATCCGCTGCCCTTTTAGGTTGTTTAAGACCTCTTGAAGAGCCGTCAGACGTCTGTCAAGATGTTTGGATGGAGGGACGGACGTCTGAAAGTAGAAAAATCGTACCATGTTTTTGCTTTTCCTGCACGCACGCAGCACACGCACACCTCCTCCTTCCTCACCCAAACCCTAACCCTTTCCTATTTAAACCCCCCTCACCCACGCCACTCTCCCCATCTCCACCAGCCACCACCTCCATTCTTCCCTCCTACCGGCCGCCACCTTCCTCCCTTCCTTCCAGCGCGGTGAGAGGAGAGGAAGAAGAGAGAGAGACAGGATGCGAAGGAGGAGGAGAGGGGAGCAGGAGCGTGGGAGGAGCTCGCGAGGAAGCCGCAGAAGCTCATGCGAGAGGAGTCGAGGGCGCGGGCGAGGAGGAGGAGCTTGCAAACGGAAACCTCGGCCTCCTGCAGCCACTGGAGGCACTGCTGCAGCTCCTGCAGGCGAGCTCGCGAAGGAGACAGCTTGCTGAAGAGTTCTACGTACTGGATATTTTCTAGTATCAGATGTCTAGAGCACATCCCAGACGTCTGGAATAGCAGAAGGACGTCCGGAGCTGAAGCCAGACGTCTAAAAGCACGCTCAGTGCTAAGGTACATGCTTCTATGCAGTTTACGGCCATCCTAGACTTACCACAGGGATTTTGCCCAGCCATTTTTTAGCTCTGCGCATGTGTACACAAGAGCAGAGCATTGGAAAGGTGAGGGGTGTGCCCTTCGAGGTATTTTTGGATGTCTGGAAACGTCGCTAGAGGTTTGACCGTACCTCCAGACGACCGGAAGGAAAGTTCGATGCCTGGAACTCACCTCAGACGATCGCAGAAGGGTCCGGACGGCCGAGGTAGCCGCAGGAAACCCAGGGTAAGTACTGATGTCTTTTAAGACGTCTGGGAATAGACCCAGACGTTTGATTTTGGACAATATGAGTGTTTTCCGCCCGTTTAGAGCCCAAACAGAATCGGATTTTCGCAAACGAACTACCGTTGTTTTTCGCTTGAGTTTCTCTACGAGTTAGTATCACTTGTATGCGATTTTGGACTAGTTTGATACGGTTGGTTAATTATATAGGTCTCCAACCAGTCAAATACGTGGGAGCCACGGAGGCGACGAGATCTGCGATCCGAGCCCCCATTCCTCCCGTATTTGCCGATAGAGTAGTTTATATTAATATTATGATTTAAATAAATAAACTGGAGGCTTAGAATAACTTGAATGAACCCTAGGATGAGAATGAACCCTACGGTAGGAATAAATGAGTATGGTTAAGCTACACTGTTTACTTGAGATGCATGTAACACTGTAAATGCTAGCAAATGTACTAGTTATTTAATATGATGCATTGTCAGTTAGAAAATCACGAGCTACCTATTTTAAGAATAGAAATGAAAGTGTAAATAGAGAGATCTGAAAGTTTGGAATATGAAACGAAAGGAATACCAGCATGATCCCTACAAGGAATTAGGAAGAAAACTCCTGTAGAAGAGAAGTGAGCTGACCCTTGTGTATGCAGTACCAAGGAGAGCCACTGTCCCTTTAATGTAGAGGGGTACTAGCTGCCCGTTGGGTTGTGCCGCGGGGTCAGGCCTAGACAATCTTCACCGACTCTGTTTGGCCCTCGTGTATGTGGTACCGAGGTGAGCTACTTAGTGTAGGGAGGGAGCTAGCCGCCCTAGGGGACCCGAGGTTAGGACTAGCTGCCCTACACCGACTCTTGTTAGGCCCACTAGGCAAACTGGGATAGTCAGACGAGAGTACGCGGATTGTGGAGGGGCGAGACCCCTATTCTGTTCTATTATGAGAGAGCAATGCCCTGTACTATTCCGTGCTGCACCTTTAGGCATATCCGCTAGCGGAAACGACTGACCACGTGCCAGTGTAGGATAACTACCCGTGCATTTATCGCGCGTGCCGTAGTCACCTCTACATTGTGACCGTGACCTCGGCGTGGGTGATTAGGTATAGGATTATCATAGTTGACTCTTCCGACCAGGGAAGCACCACGTGTACCTCCTATATCATGAAAAAGACTGCAATCGTTCTCGTGAGAAACAGGCCAGATCAAGAAGTGATCTAAGTGAATAAAGGAACAACAAATTAGAAATATTTGGTTGAATTAAATGAAAATGGATAGTTACTTAATTGCATTAATTAATAGCTTGTCTTAATTCCATGTAAATGGTTAAATTACCACTTTACTCAGCGTTCGCTGACTCCGAAAATTTTATAACCTTGTTCAAGTCAGGGAGTTGAGCAGCCAGCACCATCGGCTGTAAAGGAAGCTGGGCCCAGTCGAGCCCAGTCTTAGCTGCGTTTTCTTACTGTTACCCTAGCTTCTATTGTAGAAGTGAGTATTTTGTTCTATGTAATACTATTTTAGTTACTTTTCTGCTGCACGTTTCTCTGTCGTAGTTATGATGACCTGTAATATTAATAGACTTTTCGCTCTCTTTCTTTTACTGTCTCTTATTTTGTTTCTGCTTAGTTGCATTACATGTGTGGATGTAAATTATTTCCTACTTTTGGTTATTTCTCGTTCGACGACTAGGTCTTAGGATTAGTTGAGGCGAGCCGATCTCGGGTCCTATAGGGATCTGGGATCGGATCGTAACATTATCACTAGCCTAGACCTTAGTCAGCACCTCTGCCTAACTGACAACTAGAGGGGTGTACTCTTGGTACCCTTCACTTCAGACCAATTAAGCTTGGCGATCACCCCTCTAATCAGGAAGTGCCCCCTCCACCTATTAAAGCATGAACCCCTACCTAAACTTTCATTCGCCTCCCCAATAATTCACTTGTCATCGGGGGGAATGTGGTGCTCTTCCCCCATGTTATCGCTCTGCAAACATTATTGTTCTGTCTTGTAATTTTGTCATTTTACTAGGTGGAAAGTCGTTAATATCAAACCAAAACCTCTAGGTTAATAGATTAGACTTGAAGTACTAGATGACGATTCATTTACACCCCTAGATACAAAGCTTCTTGAGGCTTGTCGGTATTACCAGAGGTTTGTTTGAGGGCAAGGAGGATCGTCAGATCAGGAGCGACCACTGGAGCTTTGCTGGAGGGGTAGGAGCAGGGGCCATGGGATGAAGCTAGAACCTGATAGTCACTCCACTATAGTTTGTAGCCATTTGGGGAAAGAAAGGCAACATTGGGAGAGAAGGTTGAGGTAAAATGAGGAAGTGGCAACGTCATCAAATTGTGTACAGTCCGAATGGGTTACAACGAAGGATATCTCATCCTGCCCACAAACTCAGGTTAGCCGACAACCTTACTTGAGATATCCCTAGTGGGAATGGGAGGGATATCCTTTGTTTTGAGGGGAATATCCCCCAATGTAGACAGACCTAAGTGGCTTGCAAAATGCACGGTTAGAAATTGAGTTGTATAGCTTAATTCAATCACGTACTTGGAATAATGTAAGATTCTGTTAACAAAGGTACCATTCCGTTAGTGTAAGGTTTGAGAGGCAAAGAAGGTCAAAAGTTTGGCAAAGAAGTTGGAAGGTGGGCAAATCTTCTTTGGAGGTGTTGGATGTGTTCATTGTGGTGATGACTTGGATGCTTGTTATCGAGTTAAGGGGCTGTAGCATAGGGATGAGTTGAGAAGAAAGGGAAGTCGAAGATAGATATTAATTTATGCATTAAAGGCTAGACTATCATCATCTAACATGGTAGAGGGATGAGTTGCGAAGAAAAATAAATGGAAGACTGACATTAATTTATGCGTCAGAAGTTAGATTATATCATTATCTAGCATGATATTTTTTATTACAAACAACCGATCACTTCGCCGTGAGTAGATTTGAATAGTATAATTATGCAATATTAGATTTTTGTAATAATATTTATGAAAAATCATTTTGGATTTTCCTTTTTTTCCCAAGAATAACAAGTACGTTTTCTATTGTCCCCGACCGTAGTAGTTGCTTTAAGTGTTTAGAATAACAGCACGAAGATGGCTGGGGCAGTAATCTCTGCATCCAAGACTAACGATTTTTTTAATGATATCACGTGGAACAACTATTTTCTTCTTTACCTCATACAAAGAATTTTTTAGGTTTAGCGGAAGACAATTGCATGTCTACCATGCATAAACAATTATGATTTTGTGTGCGGTCGAAGATGCGTGCTTTTTAATATATATATATATATATATGAAAAAATGGAATGTGTTGGTGATTTTTATGAAAGTTACGTGAGTAATATATTGATTGAAAATTTGATGATTGATATCATTTTAATTTGGCATTTTCAAAATATATATTTAATATGGTTGAATTTTATAATGTTCAGATAGTAAAAAATGAGTTTCCTTAGATTTGTGTACTAGAAGTGTCATATTGACTTTAAATTTTATATATAACATGTTCATATTGAGTGATTTTGGCATACTTGATTCTCCTCGGGAAACATGGGACGAATGACACGAGGTTTAACTTTGGTAACTTTTGAATATAATGAAAGAGGTTATACATGTTAAAGCCTTGCAAATTTTGCAGCTACTTTAGTATCGAAAGTCTATAATGTCTGGAGGGTGGGGGCGAGGGGAGGGAGCAGTGGCCGAAGGGGGAGGCGGTGGAGAGGAGGGAGGAGATCAAAATGTATAAAATCATACTAAACCAATTTTGAACACTCCTGGGTGTCACCTTATCCCCCTCTTTGCATATTCAATATAGGTTGCTTGTGAATCCTAATTTTGCTTTTTGAGCATTTTTTTGGAGATCAAGTTTTGAATGGATGTTTTTCCATGTTTCTAACCATGGAAGGCATGAGCAGATATGCCAATCATGAGAACCAAATGATCCCCCAAAGAATTGTGAAAATGGATGTATGCTAAGAGTTTAATTCCTAAGGTACCATCAAATTTTATACAAGTTCAACATGGGGATACCAAATGCTCTTGAAATGTTAATGAATCAAGTAAACACAAAGGCAACAAATTTCTAATAGTCTAGCTGTGTCATTTAATTAGTTCCAATGTCATGGAAGGCATTCGTTGCTGATTTCAATATAATTAGATTTTAGACTGATGTACAAAATTGTTTTCATTGGTTCTTGATTTAAAAGTTGTTCTTTCTCCACATATAGAAATGTCATAGGAAGAGTTGGAAAAGGTCACAACAAAGCCCAAGATAAATAGAACAAGCTTTTGTTATCAACATATTTAAGGGTAATATGTTGCATTTGAGAGTTAATTGCATAAATTGTGATGCAATTGTTATATGGTGACGTGGGAATTCATGTTGAAATCTATGAGATTTGAGAGAAGTGTTTAGTTCCATACTGGAAGTGGACAAACCTCTTGGTAAGTGTAAAAGGTTTCTGTCTCATATGGCTTATGTATCAAAAAGTGAGAGGGGGGGTTGGAGACTACGCAAGCGCACGCGTCCCACCCCAACTCTGCCTTGGGCTCAGGCTTGAGATCGGGCTCGGGTGAGAATCAATTTAGAATTTGGACCTCTTTTATTACGGATTCTAATCTCACGATTTTGATCTGAATTGTTCAATCAGATTGTAAAATTGGTCGACCAATTGTTTTAGTCGATCAATGTATTTACCTTGGTCGATCAATTAGTTTGGTCGACCAATTAGTAAAGTTTGATCGATCAATGGGCTTAATTGGTTGATCGAATAGTTTTGGTCGATCAATTATCGTGTTTCCATAAAACAGGAATTTCCATAAACATTTGGTCATGTGCTCCATATAAGGGCCACGAGGGGGCTCTCATTTAACACACAACAAGAACAAAAAACTCTCTCTACTCTCTCCCTCTCTCTCTCGTTCTTGTCTCACTTTCTTAATGCATTCATTCGACGTAAGATTGGTAGAAAAATCTCCAATCACTTTGTTAATCTTGCACAAGAAGATTGAGAGGTCCATGAGAAGTTTTTTGTTGATCAAACAATTTGGTTGGTAGATCAATCAGGAATTTGGTTGCTAACCAAATTGCCTCGGCTACGTTCTCCTGAGGTGATTTTCGAGGATGTCCAAGATCAGAGTGTGCAAAATCTGGAGATGGATCGTTGTATTCTAGGAGGAGTTCATCAAACCCCGTTGCACCGATATTGTGGGGGGCGATACATTCTTTAAGGAAAGTCCTTAATGGGTGCTTCGATCAGAGTAAAATCTAATCCCTTCTCGTTTTGGTTATTTATGCTATTACATGTTATTTGTTTTTATTTTATTCTGGATCTTGCCAAATCATGCTTGACTTGCTTGATTTAATATTTTTGATCTATGCAAAAATGTTGGAAATGCATATGTTTTAGAATATTTATCTCATATATGAGTTTATTTCAACAATCTTAGAGAATGTATCGCTTAGATCTAAAGTATTTGGGATGTTGGAAATGACTTTTAAATCACGTGTAGACTTATCTGGTATGCTGGAGAAATTTGGTGGGAAAAATTTTAAGTGTTAGCAACAACTCATGAGAATTTGGTTGACCACCATTGGTTTGATCTCAGCATTGGAAATCGATTGCCCGATTTTGGATAAGGAAAAGCCCACTCCTGAAGGTCAAAAGGCAGTGGATGTGTGCAATGTATGCAACCGTATTTGTCATGGTTGCATCTTATTGGCATTGTCCAATGTGTTGTTTGATGTATACAGCACATTCACATTCACTGCGAAGGGGCTATGGGAGGAGTTGGACAAGAGGTATAATACCAAGGACTTTGGTATTGAAAAATACTATCACAAAATTCGTTAAATTTCAAATGGCTGAGGGTAAATCGGTATCAAAGCAAGCACACGAATTTCTGTTATTACTCCATGGTTTAGTAGATGTTGAAATGAAGCTTCCTGAAAAGTTAAAAGTATGTCTATCATTGAGAAATTCCCTAAATCTTGGTAGGACTTCAAAATGACTTTCAAGCATAGGAAGGGAAAGATTTCTCTTAATAACTTAATGATAGCCATTGCTATTGAGGAAAAGCATAGGAAACAAAAACCTGGAATGTCTGCGGAATCTAAGGTGAATGTCATGACATCTAAGGGCAAGGGGAATAAAAAAAAGCAATAATAAAAACAAAAGGAATGTCAAATCCAAGATCCAGAAGAAATCCAAGAACAAACCATGTTGGCACTGTGGGCAAGTTGACCATTGGAAGAAGGATTGTCCTTTTAATAAAGCTCAGCAAAAGACCACAAATGGGAATCTTTAGGTGAATGTGATCACCGAGGAGGCCAGGGCTAGCGATGGATATGTCTCAATAAAACCTGAACTCTATGTTATTCACGATCCTACTGAATGGCTCATGGATACTGAAGCCAATATACATATTTATACTGATAGGTCATTCTTTTCTTTCTATCAGACCTATAGTGGCAGGATTGTGAAGATGGGGAACGACTCTACAGCCAAGGTGCTGGGATTCGGATGCATGGACTTGAGGTTTTCCTCAGGGTGAGTCTGGACACTACGCAGGGTGTTCCACATTCCTGCTGTAAAAAAGAATGTTCTTTCTGGTTCCTTGTTAGTTAAAGAGGGTTTTGAGATAAACCTTAAATGTAATAAAGTTGTTATGTTTAGACATATAATATTTTATAGAAATGGGTATTTGGCAGATTTTAATCTATTATTTAAAGTGAGATGTGATGTGAATGTATCATCTAGAAATGCTTTAAATAATGTTAGTTTTCATTCGATTCAATCTATTTGCAGTAATATTGAATCTTGTGATATATGGCATGGTAGATGGGTCATGTAAATTTCAATTCTTTAAATAGAATGATGAAATTAAATATTATTCATGAACACACCATAAATAAAACTAAGGAATGCGAGATATGTGTACAGGCTAAACAAACTAGGAAGCATTTTCACTTTATTACTAGAGATACTGAGGTTCTAGATTTGGTGCAAACGGATATCTACGAGTTTAACGGTATGTTAACTAAGGATAATAAAAGGTATTTTATCACCTTTATAGATGATAATAGAAGATGCTGCTATGTGTATTTACTTAAGTCTAAGGATGAGGCATTAAGTAAATTCCTTATCTTTAATAAAAAAGTAGAACACAAACTAAGAAAACTCTTAAGAGGCTGAGATCAAATAAAGGAGGGGAATATACATCCAATTTATTTTATGAACAATGCCAAGCTTTTAGTATAATTCATGAAGTGACGACCCCATATTCCTCTCAATCTAATGGGATAGCAGAGCAAAAGAATAGGACCCTAACTGACATGGTCAACGCTTTATTGCAAAGCTCAGGATTATCTACTTACATGTGAGAGGAAGCCTTGAATACGGCATGTCATATTCTGAATAGAGTTCCCCTCAAGTATAAGGAAAGTAGTCCATTTGATATTTAGAGAAACAGGAAACTAGGTTTGAAAGACCTCAAAGTGTAGGGTTGCCTTGCAAAAGTAGTTGCCCCAGAATACAAGAGGAAGAAGCTTAGTTCTAAGATAGTTGATGCGGTCTTTCTGGGTTATGTTCATAATAGCTATGCCTATAGATTTTTTGTTATAAAATCTAAGATTTCAGGCATAGATGTCAACACTATTGTTGAGCATCGCGATGCTACATTTTTTTAAGGATATCTTCCCTATGAAGACTAGATTACCTCTAAATATGACTTCAGATTATTTAGCCACCACATCTGGTTCTATTCCTGATCAAGTAGAAAGGATGTCTAATGTGGGAGCTAACTCTTTTCGTTCTGAACCCAATCAAGTAGAAGAGTCTTAACCTAGGAGAAGTAAAAAATTAAGAATTGCCAAGGATTTGGAAAGTATTTTGTTACTTACCAGATCAAGGGTGATCCCCCCACATGTAGCGACCCGGTTCCCGAGTCCCTACGAGACACGAGAACCGGACCGACTCGACTAATCCCAAGACCCAGTCGTCCAACGAGGAAGTAACCAAAAGACAGTAAAATAAACCACATTCAGCATGAATATAACTAACAGTAAGAAAGTACAGCAGTAAGGAAAGAAACTACTACAGTAGGTACCACCACAACAGTAAAACAATATTTATCATATAACAAAAACTGCAGGTAAAGAAGGTACAGCGGAAAACAAAAATTACTCACTAGAACAGAAACAAAAGGGGTACAAAGCTGTGGTAACTTTACTGGACCCTACTCGGCCCAGCGTCCTCTGCAGCCGCCGACCCTGGCTGCTCAACACCTGGTCCTGAAAAAGGTAACGAGTGTAACACGTCAGCAAAACGCTGAGTAGAGTGGCAAACTAACTAAAGGCAACAGTAGAGTGTACAGTAGCTGTTATGTTCTATTACTTCCTTTATTCACATCTTTCAATTTTTCTCACTATTTCATTTATTTATCAGATCCTTTACTTGATCTCCAATGTCCTCGTGGGACGATCTTGATTGCAGTCTTTTCCAAAAGTAAAAGTAGCACGTGGTGCTCTCCTGGCCGGGAGAGTCCCCCGTGGTGATCCTACCCTCAGTCAACCACCCCAAGGTCACTGACAGACGTAACGGTGACTACGGCACGCGCGATAAACGCACAGGTAGCTAGCCCGCACTGGCACGCGGTCAGTCGTTTCCGTTAACGGGTGCGCCCAAAGCACAGCACGGAACCAGGGCAGAGCCCTCTCAGTAACAGGGGTCCAACCCCTCCACAGTAACCAAACCGGGGCCTTGCCCCTCCACAGTCCGCGCACCCTCGCCTGACTACCCTGGTTTGCCCTAGTGGGCCTAACAAGTCGGTGAAGGAGGCTAGCAGAACCCCGAGGCCCGTGGGGTAGCTAGTACTCTCCTAACACTACTAGCTCTCCTCGGTACTACGTACACGAGGGCCAACAAGTCGGTACAGAGCGGCCAATCCTAACCCCGGGTCCCTGGGGCGGCTGGCCCCACTCTGCACTAAACAGGTACAGGTACTTCCCTTGGTACTGCGTACCCAAGAGACAGTACAAACTACATCTCAGTTCCATTCATTTTTCTTTCCAGGAGTTCCACTCCTAATTCCCCGTAGGGTTCCAGCTCTTTATCTCAGAACATCATATGTTTCACTTTCCAGATTCACGTTCTCAAATTCCATGATCTCAAACATGTTTCTTTATTCATAACAGGCAGCTGTTAATTAAATTTACAGGCAGCTTTATATATTCCTTTCCATTTTTCCAAGACTGCAGTAATATACATTCCACTAGTTTTTCCATCCTAGGATTCATGCCATATCCTAGGATCTATCATACAATCTAGTTTTCCGGCCCTAGGATTCATGCAACACCTAGGAGCTATCATTCCATATATTTCTCATTCCTAGGATTCATGCAATGCCCTAGGTTCTAGTTATGGTTCCATACTTTAACAGATTTTATTAATACTTAAAGTCACTCTACCAGGTACAACGGGAGTAATGGGGGCGTGATCGGGGATCCCGCGCGCCTCCGCGACTCTCAAGACTGCAACCGAACGAGGTCCTATCACAAGGATCAAACACAAGGAGTGTCTCAAAACAGTGTATAGCTACTGTAGGCGGGTAGAGGAATTAATTCTGAAACGAACGCAACTCGAATCGCGGAAAACGGAGCCCAAACGGGCCCTAAACGGGTCGAGAAAGACGATACTGTGCAAAATCAGACGTCTGGAACTCCTTCCAGACGTCTTAAACGGTGGATCAGAGAATTACCTGTTTAGCTTGGTTCCCAGGACGTCCAGAAGTCTGCGGGGACGTCTGCCCTAGATCCCAGACATCCGATGGTCCCTCAGGACGTCTGGAGGTCACTCCCGCCGTCTGGTACAACTTCCAGACGTCTGATTCGCAAAGGATGACGAATCAGCGACCCTGCGCACAGCCAACCCCCCTCCCTCAGTACGGTCAGTCGACAAGAAGGAAGAAGAAGCGGAAACTCACCTTTCAGACGTCTGTATGATCTTACAGACGTCGACCTTGCCGTCTGGATATCAACCCAGACGTCTGATTCTGGAAATTTTTCCAGAATCAGAACCCTGCTCGGCCTCCGCTCGCGACGCCGCCCGCCTCGCACCTCGCGCGTCCGCTGCTCCGCCCGCAGCAGGTCCCTCTCCGCGACGCTCCGCGCCCCCTGCGCCCTCCGCCGGCCGGCCAAGCCGCTTCGGCGAGCTCGCCCTCACGGCAGAGCCCCGCCCTCGCACGCCGCACCTCCTCCGCGCTCACTGCGGCTGCCGCTGCCGCTGCGCCCTCGCGTCCGCTCGCTCTCGCGCACAGGCAGGAGAAGAAGGAAGAAGATGGTGGAGACGGGAGGGGAGGCGCGCCCCCTTTTAACGCCGCGCGGAGAGGAGAGAGAAGGCAGTCGCAGCCGCCTGCAGCCGCAGAGAAAGAGGGCAGAATCGCAGGTCTGCGCGCACAGGCGCGCAGACGAATCTCCCGTGCGAACATAACTGTTCTCCAGACGTCTGTAAACTATCCCGGACGTCTGGTCAGACGTCTGGATGTGATCCCAGACGTCTGGGCCACCTCCCAGACGTCTTAAAAGGCGTCTGGGGCACGCGCTCGTTACACCACATATCGTGATGCTATAGCTTCTTCTAAAACTAAGCACTGGAAAGATGCCGTTAAGATTGAGATGGACTCAATCATCTCTAATGGCACTTGGGAGTTGGTTGATTTACCTCTAGGGTATTCTACTATTGGGTGCAAGTGGATGTTTAAGAGAAAGCTCAGGCCTGACAGATATATTGAAAAATGCAAAGCTATACTTGTTGCCAAGGGGTTCAAGCAAATGGAAAAAATCGATTATTTCAATACATATTCTCCAATAACTAGGATAACTACTATTCGGATGTTTATTGCATTGGCTTCTATTTATGATATCACTATCCACCAAATGGATGTGAAGACTGCCTTTCTTCATGGAGATCTTGAGGAGATCTATATGGACCAGCCTAAGAGAATTTGTAGCTCCTGGGAACAAGAAAAAGGTTTGCAAGCTTGTTAAATCTCTTTATGGTTTGAAACAAGCACCCAACCAATGGTATGAAAAGTTTGATAAGACTATACAATCTTTTGACTTTGTAGGTCATAATCTGACAGGTGTGTCTACTCTATGATTAAAGGTGATATGTGTATTGTCCTATGCCTATATGTAGATGATATATTACTATTTGGATCAGACAATAGAATTATGAATGAAACTAAGTTGTTCTTAAGTAGTACGTTTGAGATGAAGGATATGGGTGTTGCAACTGTGATCTTAGGCCTCAAACTGATTCGATCTGCAGGGGGATAGTCATTTCTCAATCTCATTATGTTGAGAAGGTTCTTGAGAAATTTGGCTATGAAGATTGCAAGGCTGTAAGCACTCCTTTTGACTCATCAAAAACTCTCTATAAGAACAAAAGTGGAACACCTATTTCACAGCTAAATTATTCACAGATTATAGGAAGCTTGATGTATTTGGCAAACTGTACTAGACCAGATATTTCTTCTTCCGTGTCTAAGTTGAGCAAATACACAGGTTGTCCTAACCATACTCATTGGGATGCATTGGACCGAGTACCTAGGTACTTAAAGGAAACTGTTTCCTTTAATTTGCATTATGGTAAATATCCTTCAGTTTTTGAAGGATATAGTGATGCAAGTTAGATCGGTCAAATGGAGGATTTCGACAGTAATGGTGTTACAGGGTATGTATTTACTCTTGGAGGTGGTGTAGTCTCCTGGTGGTCTGCAAAACAGACCATTTTAACCCGGTCTACCTTTGAGTCTAAGCTATGTGCTTTGGACACCACTGGAATTAAGGCTGAATGGCTAAAGGGACTTCTTACAGAAATTCCTATGGTGGGTAAGCCAATTCCTGCAATATCTTTGCATTGTGATAGCATAGCTGCAATAGCAAAGATTAAGAGTTCAAAGTTTAATCAGAAAACAATGAGACATATTCAAATCAGACTCAAGTCTGCAAGGGATTTTGTGTCTCAAGGTGTGATTGCTGTGGAATTTATAGGATCCAAGGATAACACAGCATATCTGTTTACTTAAGAACTTGATAGATCTTTAGTCTTTAAGTCAAGGCTTGGGATGGGACTAAGACCCATTGGGAGTTCACGCGCAGTAGCAACCCAACCAAGCAGAGTAGAGATCCCACAAAGTAGGTTCAATGTGGTAACAACAAGCTGTATGGGGAACTAGTTGGCATTCATTGTTAGATGCTTTTGCATCTGAGTCCAATCCCTGGAAACTTGAGTGCCTTAAGATGCAAATTTAAGAAGAGCAAAGGCTCTAAATGGATTCAAGCCTTTATGACAGGATGTGAGTAGTGCATCCTTGGAGAACGCCACCTATGTGAGTATTACTGTGGGCCGTAGGTAAGGGAATAGGGTCTTTCCCGATTACACTTATGAAGCAGGAAAGGGTGCATGGACTTTAAGAGCATCAACTCTGAAGATTATCTCCAAGAACTTCATTCTGTTGTCACCACTATTCACCCCACATCAAAGGTCTAAAGTTCAAGACTCGTTTCATTTTATTCCTGTGGTGGTTAAGGTGAATAACCCAGGTAAGGGTTCAAACCGAAAAGTACCTTTACTAAAAGTAGAATGTGGTAGCTGAGAAATTTATCGTTGATTTTCAACGATGAATTTGTGGGGGAATGTTGGATTTGAAAGCCTAATTGCATCAATTGGGATGCAATTGTTATATGATGACGTGAGGATTCATGTTCAAATTTGTAAGATTTGAGAGAGGTGTTTAGTCTCATACTAGAAGTGGAAAAACCTCTTGATGGGTATAAAAGGCTTCTGCCTCCCATGGGTTATATAGCAAAGAGTGCACACCTCGCCCCGGCCCGGCTCTAGCTCCAGCTCTGGCTCTGGCTCGGGCTCGGGTGAGAAGTAATTTGGAACTTGGAACTTGGACATCTTTTGCTACGGATTCTAATCTCACGATTTTAATTTGGATTGATCGATCAGATTGTAAAATTGGTCGACCAATTGTTTTGGTCGATCGATGTATTTACCTTGGTCGATCAATTGGTTTGGTCGACCAATTAGTATAGTTTGATCGTTCAATTATTTTGGTCGATCAATAAGCTTAATTGGTCGATTAAATGGTTTTGGTCGATCAATGAACTTAATTGGTCGATCAATTGCCGTGTTTCCATAAAATGAAAATTTCCTTAAACGTCTGGTCGTAAGCTCTATATAAGGGCTACGAGAGGGCTCTCATTTAACACACAACAAGAGCAGAAAACTCTCTCTACTCTCTCCTCTCTCTCATTCTTGTCTCACTTTCTTAGAGCATTCGTTCAACATAAGATTTGTAGAAAAATCTCCAATCACTTTTGCCAATCTCACACAAGAAAATTGAGAGGTCCACAAGAAGTTTTCGGTTAATCAAACCATTTGGTTGGTAGATCAATCGGTAATTTGGTTGCTAACCAAATTACCTTAGCTTCGTTCTCCTGAGGTGATTTTCGAGGGTGTCTAAGATCGGAGTGCGTCGAATCTTGGAGGTAAATCATCGTACCTTAGGAGGAGTTCGTCAGACCCTGATGTACCGGTATTGTAGGGGCGATACCTTCTCTAAGGAAAGTTCTTAATGGATGCTTCAATTGAAATAAAATCTAATCCCTTCTCATTTTGTTTATTTGTTATATTGCATGTTATTTGTTCTTTATTTTATTATTTATTTTGCCAAATCATATTTGACTTGCTTGATTTAATATTTTTTATCTTTTCGAAAACATTGAAAATGCATATTTTTAAATATTTATTTCCTATATACGTTTATCTCAACATAATATGTACATACAACTCATTTTCTCAGATATAACTGAGATGTAATGACAAGATTACACAATTTACAAATGTATAATACAAAGCAACATCAAGTACACCGCACCCATATCATTCCTCCCCTTGAATCCAATAGCTCCACCATAAACTCTTCCTCTGTCTGTTCAGCCCATCCATATTTTCATTCAATATCTTTACAATTTTCTTGTGAAGACGAAGAAATGATGCAAGAGCATTCCTTTGAGCACTTCCCTTCTTAGACTTTATGTCCTACAACAAAAAGAGAAACCAGCTCATACATTTAAACACAAATAGATTAGAGCAACAAAATCAAGTATTATGAAATGGATAAGTGAAATTATACCCTAATTTTTTTCAACTAGGCTTCAGTAAATCCTCCTCCTTTCTTTGTTCCTGATTTGGTCATGAGGTTGATGACCCATTTGGCTACATGGGGGCCGTCGCAGCGATGGTCTTGAGAACCTTTGTGGCACCTCTCGAGAGATTGAAGTTGGAGTACATAGTTCTAGGTGAAAAGAAAAATTTATTCGAACTCATCAACCACTCAAGGTCTGAAGGGATTTTGAAAGGGGAAAATTGTCAATATTCTTTGTAATGCTCCATTCAAAGCAATAAATTTTTATGCATACGATGCATATAGGAGGCAATTGCTACATCCATCATCCAAAAAACAAAGACAAGATGAGTTGTTTCACCTCTGAGGGGCAATACCTACGATCAGATACGTAAGAAAACTCTTAAAAAACCTCAAGGAATTTTAACGAAAAGAACCTCAATTATGAGGCATCAAAGTATCCAATTTGATACCCATGTTTTTGTATAGTACATACTATCTTTCTTGCCTCAAAACATCCCTAATTTTGTCAACATTATGACACATTTATTTTAACTCTTCACCCAACACCATCCTCTCTACCTCCTTTGAAGACCCTCCTTTCGGGTTAGGTATGCATGTCTCCATTTCAAGTGCAAACTAAGGAACATCCATGAATTGGCCTATCTCCATGAAAGCATGGAATTGTAAAATGCCCCTTCCCAAATAAGTCATTCAAGATAAATGCACACCACCCCCCACGTCTTTGTGGGAATAGAAAACAGGCCCCAAACTTGCAAATTAGTTTGCAAATACAAAATAAAACAAATAAATGTATTTTACAAACTACAACACTTGAAAGTTGCTTTGATTTTGAATAAATTAGATAGAGGTCTCTAAACCCTGATCTTATTTTAATGTCACCGGTGAACTTCAAAGCTGCCATTTCGGTCACTCATCTTTTCGAAGCATCAAGATAGTCATTAACTAAAAAGAAAATGGGTTGATTCAGTGGTTGAGTACCCCCACCGACATCCATGAGTTCAAGTGATCAAATTTCATATCCATCATTTTTATCTTTTAAAAAAAAAAATAGAGAGAGATAGAGAGAGAGAGAGTAAAGACGTTAGTATGCTGAATTCACTTAAATATTCTTTCTAAAATGCACTTTTTTCCTGAGGCGTTACCTTTTCCAAACCGGTAATTTATGGAGAAAACAGCAGGTTTTGCAAAATTTAGATTCTTAGGTATGTTAAGTCTAATGTGATTGTTTAAATCCCTTTTCTTCCCCTCTCTTATCTCTTAACACCGCAAGGTAGCACTATTTCGATTGAAATAAATATCAACAACCACTTGAATACTTTTGCAAAGTAAATTTAAAATAAAAGAACAAAGAGTTAACAATGCTTAATTGCACGTTTGAAAATTATCTCAGATTTTTACATACCTCAAAAAAATCAACCTTAAGAAATTTAAAAAATGCAAACTGGTGGTTAATTACATACACACCATAGTTACCAAAGTCTGAACAAAATGACATACTCCGAAGGAACAACTTTGAACTCATATATACCATAGTTAGGAGGGTCAGAACAACCTTGAACTCGGTTTGAAGTTATGATACTCAATTTGGTGAATAGTTTTCTTCGATGTTTTATTAATAATCTGCGTTGAGTACATATCGATAAGAGAGAAAAGATACAAAAGTTTAAAACAAGCTTCCAACAGTTTTTCAAACGTGGAATCGAAACATTTACCAGATAATAAAGCATACGGTGGATGGAGAGTGGAAGGAGGCCTCTAGGGTTTCTTTAGTTAAAGTTTATGCCAATACCATGTGTGAGGAAGGATTCGCCGGCAAAAGGTCGCAAAGGGAAATTAATTAAGGTGGGCGTGTGGCTGTCACACTTGCTAAACTAATGCCAGATATTACTGTAGTTCTGACCTTCGGCATGGCCACTAAATAAATAATATAATAACAGAATTTGGGATCAGATTCGAAATAATTTATGGTATATACAACAAGTCACGGCATCGTCCAAAAAAAAAAAAATTAAAGAGAAGCGTTTCGGTTACGTTTCAATAGACGTCATGATCGATGCTTCCTTGTCCACAAAGAGGGGCACGGATTTGGATATCGATGGGCTGGAGATGGAGATTATTGGGCGTTGAAAGTGAGATAGAGAGAGGTGTCAGGAAACTATAGCTCAAAAATAAAAGCCCAACACGTCTAAATCACGGTGTAACCCTCCATGGAACCGTTTGAATTGGGCATTACATTTAGAATAACTTACAATTAAACGTAATTGATTTAGAAGTGTTCCTAAAATTTGATGTGTTCCCATTTAACTTCAAAATATCAAAAATGTTCGCGCATCCGTGGTCTTGTTAATGATGTTTCAGAATTTCACTTTAAGGTAGCTATACGTACATGCTTGGCTCGTACAGGAGTCAACTAGGGGTAACTAAAAAGTTAAGATGAGCTGTCATTCAGCAAAAGCTGCAAATTGTAATTGCTAAATGTAAATTTACAAAACCTAAAATGCATAACTTTCCGATTACCTAAATGCAACGACCGACGAATACCCCCTATATTGATGAAATCAACAAATAGATTCTCAGTCATGAATCTAAACAACAAATGCTAGACATCTTGAAAAGATCGTAAATTACAAATATCTTGAACATCGTTAACCGTGTATGTTAAGGGCTATCTCTACATGTCAATAACTCAAGAATATTATCTTATAATTCTTAAGGATGGTATAATATGCATTCTAGGAATAGTCCCTAATTTATATAATGAATTAGGCTATTTCTTGCCAACCCTAATCTATATAATGAATTAGGCCCTAATCTATATAATGAATTGGGCTATTTCTTGCGAGAAGTATAAGTCAAGGATAACCCTTGGAAATGACTTTGAACAAAGCATAAAAATCTACATTAATCCTTGATTTATTTACCTTAACTTACGAAGCTATCTCTTATAACACCGTCCCATTGTTAACATATAAGTTCTACACTTTTAGTTCTATATCGATGTGTCTACTATTCGTCATTCAAGTTTGGCACTTTTCCACTTCCAAATTCATTACCTTATTGGAGCATCTTAGGTTATTTCACCTAGGGTTTGATCTATGTTTTTTAGTTCTATATCGATCCGTCTACTATTTGTCTTTTAAGTTTGGCACTTTTCCACTTCTAATTTCATTCCTTTAGTAGAGCATCTTAGGCTATTTCACATGAGGTTTAATCCTCTATAGTTGGGGCTAATTTTAATTTACTTGGAGTGTAAACACCTCACAGAAAATCTACAATATTTGGTGAAATCCTAGGTTTTGGATAAACCAAGATATCACTCAACATTGACAAAGCTCCACGTATAATGCATCTGCTTTCAAAAGCCTCCATTGCACATTTATAAGTTTTCACATCCCCTATTATCAGTTAACAAGTCATCAAAATTGGTTTTATTATAGCTTAACAATACAAGTTAACACCTATTCAAGTAAATGCACTACCATAACATAGACAAGAATGGTCGTTAACATTACTTCTACATTTAGTAACCCAAGTTTTCTAATATCCTAAATAAACTAACCTTAGAGATAGACTAAGGCACACATTTTCATAAAATTAGATTAGAATCTCAATTCAATATGTACAGATTGATCATGAATTTAGTAAAATCAAAGCTAATATGGGTACACCCTTAGTTATAACAACAAGCATTAAGTGAAGCTCTACCATGCTCAACTTATCTACAAGCAAGGAAGAAGTAAGTTAGCTAGCAAAGAATGGGTGCAAAAGCACACATACTACTGCTAGAGAGTGTTGTATTAAAGTTTGAAGCTATTCTTGCATAAAATGTTGCTTTAATCTCAAAGAAAAACGAAAGGAGTTAGTTCACTAAATCATCATGGTAAGTACTTGATAAGTAATTATAAATTATTGTTAACTAATGAGAGGAGAAAAGTTAGATCTAAAATGACTGATCCAACAAACCCAAGGAATCGAAGAATAAGCCAAGCCATGACCCAGGAGCAATTCTACAGCAAGGAAACAAGGCCTGTGCCGCCACAACTCCAACCAACTCGAGTAGAGGTAGTTGGTTGGGTCCTTGGGCAACAAAGCTAGCCAGAGCTACAAATGCAATCCATCCCCCACCCAGAGAACCCGAACAAAGCAAAATAGGTCTACCGAAGCCGACATGAAGCCAACCCAACATCCAAGTGGGGCACCACACCTAGGCTCCAAGCCCGGGAAGCCTAGGTGACATTGGCCCGGAAGGCAAAATAATACAGAGGTGAAGCAAGATCTCGGAAAATGGAGAAGACAATTGTACTTCCCGAAGAACAATTAATTACGTGTAATAATTAGGGCTCTGAACCCCCCATAAAAAGTGCCCATTGTATATAGAAAAAGGAGTTAATCACTCACATTATACGAAAACAAAACTTCTAATACACCCTTAAAGGTTAGATCCCTCCCCACACATATATCACACTAATAAAATTGGATTACCAATCTTGTGTTTTTTGAATGCTTAGCCGTGTTAGATTTTCAAATCGGTTCCCATGAACTCAATCAATAACATTAGGTACTGATAATGATTACTAGATATAATAACTCCTCACCTCGCTTGGGAGGTGCATAAAGGGAGAACCAGATTCTAGATGGACCATTGGATGGACCACAAGGGAATGGATCCCTTGGAGTCCTTTGTCAAAGACACTCTCCCTGTCCTTTCAGCTTCTCCTTTGGATACATTTATCCCGAAGCCTCTTATCAAGCATGTCAGATTTGTATCTCAACCATCTTAGAAAACAAGGAAAAACACATATTAATCCCACCCATACAAATGCAAAAATGGATTTTCCAATGGCAGTACAAAACAGCCCTTAAGGATCTCCTAACTAAGACCAAATCCACTATGACAAAATAAGCCTAAGGCAACAATTAAAATTATGACTGTAAGCCGGTCTTTGCAATTTTCTTTAAAAATTACAACAGTTATTTGTCGTTGCTAACCAATTATAACAAATGAATAAATCATCGACCACGTTTTCGGATCACGACAACGAATATTGTCTCTTTTTCTTCGTTAATCTTCTAAAGTATATGGTATCTATCTCAAAAACAAGTAATTATATATTTACTATTTTACATTCTCCAAAAGGTAAATATTCATTATCATTTTAGTAACGGCTTGTATAGAGATTGGTTGTGGCTGCTAATGTTCGGTGCCACAATCATCACCATATATACTTACATTTGTTAAAATGGCAAAGAATATCTGTGTGACAAATATAAAATAGACAGATTAATCATTTTTATGACAAATGACACATATTTAATTTAGAATACTAAAGAAGAACAAGGGACAAAGATTATTCCTTATAAGCTAAAATTGCGGCCAACAGTGTGTCCATTCATATCATTAGTGAGTAATGATTTAGGCTAACCACGTAATTTCAAAAGAAAATATCAACACATAGATTAAAATCATCGCTATCTTTTAAGATGGTGACAAATACAAGTAATTTATTATAGTGCCCCATCCCAATTTGGGATTGTAATTAATTTTTTTCTGAAAGGGGAATGTAAGTAAATTTAGAAAAACAAAAAGAAAACAACCCTATTTGACTGGGAATGAAAGTACTCTTATCTCCCAAACTAAATTTTCTAAGGTTTAGTTTATTGTGGGATATATTTTATGAGACAAAAATTTGTAAATAGGGGATATCCTATATTGTTATTTACGTGTAATTTGGGATAATTTTGTAGGGGTGTTTACATGAATAAAGGATAAGATAGGAATAAGTTGAGATTGCAAGAGATTTGAACATGTAATAACTCATCCCTCACTCATATTCAAGTTTGAGAAAATCCAAGTTTAAGGCAACACACAAGTTCACTTATTCCTCTTCGTAAACATAAGATATCCTACGACGTAAACAGTTGTGAGATATCCTACGACATAAATAGGCCCTAACTCTCTAATATGTGAATATACATACACCCATGCTCAAATGCAAGTGTGCATGTATTTGTATGTGTGTGTGCATGTATCTATAGACCCACGTATAGACCATCTCCTTTCTTTCTTCCACCAATCAGGGTCTTACGGTTGAATGTTGTGAGGGGGACTCTCCTCCTAAGATTACTACCGTTTACGTCTCTTGGGATGCTGAGGACCATCACTCTCTTTGGGATTATATCACCTCCTTGGCTTAGGTTCTCCCCGTCCCATGGGTTGTGTTTGGTGATTTTAATTGCATTCTTTCTACCTCGGAGAAATTAGGTGGGCTTCCCTTCCATGATTCTCAAGCGGCTCCCCTTAGGTCCTATATCGATTCTGCTGCCTTGATTGACTTACCGATGGTAGTCTCACAGCTCTCTTGGTGCAATGGTCGTAAGGGGTCCCCTCGTATCTACAAGAAACTTAACCGTATCCTTCTTAATGCTGAAGCTCTCTCTTTGTTTTCCTTAGGTTCTTACGTTTGCAGAAGGAACTTCGATCACTCACCCATGATTCTTTGCTCCACTCCTACCTCTCCCTCTAAGCCTCGACCATTCTGCTTCCAAAATATGTGGCTTACGGACTTGTCTTCTCACTCTTTGGTGGTGGACACTTAGAGATTGGCTGATTCCCAACAATCTCTCGACTCCCTATCTAAAATGTGCGTTAAACTCTATTCTTAAGAGGACTCTTATCCAGTGGAATAGAACGACATTCGGGAATATGCATTCCATTATTAAAGACCTTGAGATTTGTAGAGATGATGTGGACTCTAAACTTGCATCCCAATGGGATGACAATCTTTCCGCTAAACTCATTGAACACTGCTGTTGATTTTTATAGCAACCTTCTTACTTCGGATCACGTTTCTGGTTTATCTTCAATGGTTGATCTTATTCCTCCCCTAGTGACACAGCTTGATTTAGACCCTCTCATTTCCCCTCCTTCTCAAGAGAGGAAATTTTTCACACTCTCTCAAATGCCTTTCAACCGCACTCTGAGCCCTGATGGCTTTAACAGGGAGTTTTTTCAACACTTTTGGGGCATGCTTAAAGAGGAGTTGACCCTTGCGATCTCCCACTTTTTCGTTAATTGCAAGGGTCCCAAACCTTTCAACAACACGTTTATCTCCCTTATTCCCAAAAAAGGGAATGCCATGGACCTATCCAACTTCCTCCCCATTAGCCTTTGCAATGTCATTTAAAAAGTCTCCTCTGCTATCCTGGCTAACAGGCTGGCTGGCCTCCTCCCTAGACTTATTTCTCCGAAGCAAGCTAGTTTTGTTAAGGGTCGCTCTATTTTTTATCACATTGCTACCACCTTTGAGCTTGCCCAGCGCATTGACATAAAGGTGTTCGACTCCAATGTTATTATTCAGCTAGATCTTCAGAAAGCTTATGATAGGGTTGAATGGAACGTTTTGTTTAATATCCTTAGGCGATTTGGTTTTTCTGAGAAGGTCATTGATCTTGTTTCGGGTTTCATCCAGCATGAAGGTTCTTCCCTCCTCATTGACGGAGCCTCCTCTTCCTTTTTTAGCATCTCTCGGGGCCTCAGACAAGGGGATCCTCTATCCCCTTTGTTATTTGACCTCTTTATGGAGCCTTTCATCGGGAGTATTAAGGAATTAGCGTTCCAGGGTGACTTGGTTCCTTATTCTGTTAAGCGAGGTGCCTCTCCTCCCCTCACTCTCCTATATGCTAATGATGTTGTCCTTTTCCTCAATGGCATCGTGCGCTCGATCCCCACTCTCTCTAAGTTTGTGAAATCTTTTGAGTCTGACTTTGGCCAGCGCCTTAATCATCTAAAGAGTTTCTATTTCTTTGGGAAGCATTTCCCCTCTGGCAGACTTCACCGTATCCTTCTACTCATGGGGTGCCAGATAGGCTCCTTCCCTTTCACCTATTTGAGTTGCCCTATATTCCCTAGTCGAGCGAAAATCTCTTATTTCTCCCCCATTGTTGATAAAATCAATGCCAAGTTGGCTGGTTGGAAGGCTAACCTCTTGTCCTACGCTTTAAGATTGCTCCTTATCAAGCATGTGTTCTCCTCCATGCTCTTTTATATCCTCTCCGTTCTAGACGTCCCTAGGGCTATTATCAAAAGACTTGAGAGTAAATTTGCGAACTTCCTTTGGGGCTCCTCCAATTCTGAACATAAACACCATTGGATTGCCTGGAAGCATGTCACCAAGCCCATCTCTCATGGTGGTCATGACATCCATGATCTTAGTCTCTTTGTTCAAGCTCTTCAGATGAAGAGGGTGTGGAACATCCTTTTCTCTGACTCTCCTTATACCAACTTAACGAAACATCTTTATGGCAATATCTTTGCGGTATCTCGCCCTCTTCCCTCCCGAATTCGCAACCTTTGGGAGACCTTTCTCTTAATGAGGCCCTACATCCACTGGGAGGTTCATGAAGGGACTATTGATTTATGGATTGATGTCTGGATTGGGGATACAAATCTCAAATGTCTCCTTCCCGACCCCATTGATGAGGTTCCCTATTTCAATCTTCTTCAAATGGCCCTATTTCTGTCAAGGATATTTTGGACCACCCTGATGAGGTTCCCAACTTCAATCTTCTTCTTCCTAGCATTAAGTCGCGTATCCTTCGGACTTCTCTTGATAGCTCTCCGAACATCCCTATATGGACCCCAAATCCATCTGGTTCTTTCTTTGTGGCTTCTGCCTATCCCTCCTTTTCCAAAGAGCGGGTCATCCCTTATATGAGAGAGATTTGGAAACTTGATTTGCCTATCTCTATCTCTTTGTTGGTTTGGAGAACTCTTCACTTTAGACTTCCCACTAATGACAACATCTCTAGGCTTGGTGTCAATCTTCCGTCTAAATGTTTGTGTTGCCTTTCTCACCCTGCTTAGGAATCTCTCTCTCATCTTTTCTTTGGTAGTGAGCTTGTGCACCACATCTCCAAGTGGACTTTCTGCAAGCACTTCATCATACCAGTCCATCCATCCTAGTTTCCCCACATCATGAAGTCTCAGGCTTTATCTCGTGGAGCCAAGATTCTTAAGGGGCTTATCACTTTTATTTGGTATAATGTCTGGTAGGTCAGGAACAAGGCTAAAAATGAGGGCATTACTAATCCTAGGATTAATTTTGTCCTCAGTTGTAACTGGGATAAATTTAGTATGTCCTTGTGGTTTAAAAGGCAACGCCCGAAGACTTTTGTGGGATCCTGGACTCGCCCCACTGTTGGGATCAAGGTTAATTTTGCAACTATCTTTGGTGAGCATTGTACTTGTTTTTCTTGGGTCACGTGCAACTGCAAAGGGGATTTTCTTAACACTGCACCCACCAAATTTGAGCATATGGATAGAAACATTGCCCTGATTAAAGTGATTAAGCATTTCTTATCTATCACTTCCTTTGGCCCTTCCATTCAGTTGGAGGTTGATTCCACCCTTTTGCACTTTTGGTGGACTGGGAAAGTTCCTTTGCCAGGGAGAGTGAGGACAGAGTTTGGGGACCTTGCTGACATCAAAAGTCATGTGGCCTCCATTATATCCACCCTTCAGCCAATTCTTTAGCTATCAAAGTGGTCGTTCTGGCCTTGGTCCAGTGGACCATCATTCCCTCTGTTAAGGATCTTCCCACTCGTATTCGAGGCACTATTTCTTTGGATAAAATTCAGACGCCCTACATGATTTCTTGATTGTGCTTCTGGTGTTCCCTCTAGTTTTGGCTGCCCTAGTTGTTCCTCTTTTGGGCCTGGGATGGGTCCTGCATGGTTGTAGCGTGGGTTAGGTGTTTTTGACTTTTCTTTTATACTAGGTCACGAATTGTGGTCCGTTTCTTTACTTTGTATTAGACGGGTTTTGGTTTAATCCCCCCACTTCTTTTTTTAGCCTTCAGGGAGTGAAGAATAAATAAATAATACTCTGATTTTCTAAAAAAAAAGAACCATCTCACCTCCAACTCTTCAAATTTCTCGAGTCCATACTCTAAGTAATTATGTTTCATATGCATAACAAGAATATAATGTATGTGTGTGTATGTGTGTGTTTACATATAGAGCCACGTATGAACCGTCTCTTGACTAACTCTTCAAATTCCTCTAGTTCATACTCTAGGTAATGTTTAACACGCGTAACAAGAATATACTGCATCTCTCTTTGATAGGGAACATATAATTATGATTAGATGTTGTCGTCATATACGTAAATCACAACTTTCTTTCAGTAAAGAAATAACTATCAGATAACATCAATCTAATGACAAGTATAATATATTCTCCAAGCAATCATGCATAAAGGTTATGAGTGGAGGCGAACTTTCCCACATGATTGAACATGGTAAGAGAGGATGGATATGCAAGAGACGAATCCGTTGATGAAAAAGTCTCCTTTTTAATTGAGTGTCGGTGTAAAAATTAACGTACTTTGTAACCTATTGACGTGATACATCAGTAAAAGAGCATCAAGAAATATTTCATGTTAGTTTAAAGTCACTTAGAATCAAAATCATTTCAAAATTATTTTATTCTAATGTAAAATTATTTTACATCGATGTGTCACATCAACACGTTACTAAACATGTATTTTTGTACATTTGAATCGATTTCTTCCTAACAACAAGAAGGGAAATACGCTAATAGGAGTAATGAGGTGATAAGGACAACCACTACTAAAAAAAGGTGATCTGTTGTCAGTTCATTACCATCGGTTGCGTAAGCAACGGTAAAAATACTTTTATCGTCACTTAATGATATAAGCAACGGTGAAGACCACATTAAAATTGAGTACTCCCACATCTTTCAAAAAGCATTATGTAATGAATATTTGACGTCACTTATTATAATAAGCAACGGCAAATGTCGACCTACAGTTTGTCGCAAAATTTTGGACGCGAGAATTGAGATTGAATTATACATTTGTCGTCGCTTAGTAATTCAATCAACGTCTAATGTCAGACCTTGTATCCCTCACAGAACCCTCTCCTCCCCTACACTACACGCACTCCTCCCTCCTCGTCCGCAAAACTCCTCGTCGCCGCCACACCCCCTCCTCCTCGTCTTCCTCCACCAACTCCTCGTCAAAAACCTCCTCGCCACCACCCACCTCCTCATCTTCCTCCTCCTCTTCCTCCTCGTCCACACCCCCCTCCTTTTCATCCTCCCCGCAACCCTCCTCCTCATCTTCCTTATCCTCCTCTTCCTACTACTCCTCTTCCTCATCGCTCCCCTCCTCCTCCTACTGCTGCTCCTCCTCCCCCTCCTCATCTCCTCCTCCTCAACCTCCTCATCTCCTCCTACCTTCCTCCTCCTCCTCCTCCCCTTCCTCATCTCCCTCAACCGTCCCCCCCCCTCTCCTCCTCCCTTTCCTCATCTCCTCCTCCTTTCCCTCCTACCCTGCCCCTCATCTCCTCCTGCCTTCCCATTCCACCCCTCATCCTCAAGGTTTTTTTTAATACAGCAATTGTAGTAATTAGGTTACTAATCACATGATCTCGCAGTTTAAAAAGATATGTTCATTGTAGTATACCGCGAAAAACGATTATCAAATTTATTTACTCAAAATTTAAAAACCTCCGAGGTAGAACTCAAAGAGCAATTCGGTATTTCAGAAGCAAAAATATCACAACCTCAAATATTACTTGAAAGATGTTCAATGTAATGTAAATAGAGAAAAAGAAATAAATTCTATATATATTTTTTTTTTCTTCTCTTCTCTCTTTCTTTTTCCTTCTCTGTCTTTGGCCTTCTTCAGACGTTTGATTCTGTGAATCAGACGCCTTAACTGATGTCTGCTACAGTGCCCGAGTCTTCTTCTTCTTTCTTCTCTGCAGCAGTTCCTTCTTCTTTCTCCTTCTCTTTCTCTGCAGCTGAGTCTTCAGCTACAGCTCCTTCCTCCTCTTTTTGGCTTTCCTCTTTGGCTTCTTCTTCTTCTTCTCTTCTTCTTCCCTTAGCTTTTCCTCTTCCTTAGGCTTTGCAGACTCCTTCCTCTGCCTTCTTTTTCTTTCTTCTCTTCTCCTTCCTCTACCTTCTTCTTCTTCAGCTCCTTCCATGGCTAAGTCTTGAGCATCTTCTTCCTTCAGCTGCTCCTCTCCTTCTTCTCTTCCTCTTCCCTGCAGCTACTCCCTCTTCCTCCTTCTTCCCTGCACAGTACAGAGAAGCAAAACATGACCCCTACCCTCCCCGCGTCCCTCTCTCTCTATTTCGCTCTTCGCTCTCTGTCACGACCCGGTTCCCGAGTCCCTACGAGACACGAGAACCGGACCGACTCGACTAATCCCAAGACCTAGTCGTCCAACGAGGAAGTAATCAAAAGACAGTAAAATAAACCACATTCAGCATGAATATAACTAACAGTAAGAAAGTACAGCAGTAAGGAAAGAAACTACTACAGTAGGTACCACCACAACAGTAAAACAACATTTATCATATAACAAGAACTGCAGGTAAAGAAGTACAGCGGAAACAAAAAAAACTACTCACTAAAACAGAAACAAAAGAGGTACAAGGACTGTGGTAAACTCTACTGGACCCTACTTGGCCCAGCGTCCTCTGCAGCCGCCGACCCTGGCTGCTCAACACCTGGTCCTGAAAAAGGTAACGAGTGTAACACGTCAGCAAAACGCTGAGTAGAGTGGCAAACTAACTAAAGGCAACAGTAGAGTGTACAGTAGCTGTTATGTTCTATTACTTCCTTTATTCACATCTTTCAATTTTTCTCACTATTCCATTTATTTCTCAGATCCTTTACTTGATCTCGAATGTCCTCGTGGGAACGATCTTGATTGCAGTCTTTTCCAAAAGTAGAAGTAGCACGTGGTGCTCTCCTGGCCGGGAGAGTCCCCCGTGGTGATCCTACCCTCAGTCAACCACCCCAAGGTCACTGACAGACGTAACGGTGACTACGGTACGCGCGATAAACGCACAGGTAGCTAGCCCGCACTGGCACGCGGTCAGTCGTTTCCGTTAACGGGTGCGCCCAAAGCACAGCACGGAACCAGGGCAGAGCCCTCTCAGTAACAGGGGTCCAACCCCTCCACAGTAACCAAACCGGGGCCTTGCCCTCCACAGTCCGCGCACCCTCGCCTGACTACCCTGGTTTGCCCTAGTGGGCCTAACAAGTCGGTGAAGGAGGCTAGCAGAACCCCGGGGCCCGTGGGGTAGCTAGTACTCTCCTAACACTACTAGCTCTCCTCGGTACTACGTACACGAGGGCCAACAAGTCGGTACAGAGTGGCCAGTCCTAACCCCCGGGTCCCTGGGGTGGCTAGCTCAGCTCTGCACTAAACAGGGGGACAGTCGCTCTCCTTGGTACTCCGTACTCAAGGGCCAGCTCACTTCCCCAATTCTATTCCATTCGCTTTCCAGGAGTTCTACTCCTACTTCCCCGTAGGGTTCCAGTTTCACGTTTCACGTTCTTACAAACCATGATCCCAATCATGTTTCTTTATTCATAACAGGCAGCTGTGAACTCAATTTACAGGCAGTTTCATATATTCCTTTCCATTTTTCCAAGACTGCATTATTATATATTCCACTAGTTTTTCCATCCTAGGATTCATGCCATATCCTAGGGTCTATCATACAATCTAGTTTTCCGGCCCTAGGATTCATGCAACACCTAGGAACTATCATTCCATATATTTCTCATTCCTAGGATTCATGCAATGTCCTAGGTTTTAGTTATGGTTCCATACTTTAACAAATTTTATTAATACTTAAAGCCACTCTACCAGGTACAACGGGAGTAATGGGGGCGTGATCGGGAATCCCGCGCGCCTCCGCGACTCTCAAGACTGCAACCGAACGAGGTCCTATCACAAGGATCAAACACAAGAAGTGTCTCAAAACAGTGTATAGCTACTGTAGACGGGTAGAGGAATTACTTCTGAAAAGAACGCAACTCGAATCGCGGAAAACGGAGCCCGAACAGGCCCTAAACGGGTCGAAAAAGACGATACTGTGCAAAATCAGACGTCTGGAACTCCTTACAGACGTCTTAAAAAGTGGATCAGAGAATTACCTGTTCAGCGTGGTTTCCCAGACGTCCAGAAGTCTGCGGGGACGTCTGCCCTAGATCCCAGACGTCCGATGGTACATACGGACGTCTGTAGGTCACTCCAGCCGTCTGGTACAACTTCCAGACGTTTGATTCGCAAAGGATGGCGAATCAGCGAACCTGCGCACAGGAAACCCCCCTCCCTCAGTACGGTCAGTCAACAAGAAGGAAGAAGAAAGCGGAAACTCACCTTTCAGACGTCTGTATGATCTTACAGACGTCGACCTTGCCGTCTGGCTATCAACCCAGACGTCTGATTCTGGAAATTTTTCCAGAATCAGAACCCTGCTCGGCCTCCGCTAACGACGCCGCCCGCGTCGCACCTCGCGCTCCTGCTGCTCAGACCGCAGCAGGTCCCTCTCCGCGCCCCCTGCGCCCTCCGCCAGCCGGCCAAGCTGCTCCGGCGAGCTCGCCCTCACGGCAGAGCTCCGCCCTCGCACGCCGCACCTCCGCGCTCACTGCGGCCGTCGCTGCCGCCCTCGCGTCCGCTCGCTCTCGCGCATAGGAAGGAGAAGAAGGAGGAGACTGTGGAGACGGGAGGGGAGGCGTGGCCCTTTTAAGGCCGCGCGAGGAGGAGAGAGGAGGTGGCAGGCCGCCTGCAGCCGCAGAGAGAGAAAAAAAAAAGAGGGAATATGCGGTCTGCGCGCTCAGGCGCGCAGGCGACTCGCGTGTGTCGAAAATAACGGATTTCCAGATGTCTGGAAACGATCCCAGACGTCTTATAAGACGTCTGGTTGTGATCCAAGACGTCTTGTCCGACGTCTGAGGCACCTCCCAGACGTCTTAAAATACGTCTGGGGCACACATTCGTTACACTCTCTCAGAGCCAGCCGGGTGATCGGGTCGAGTTACGCGTGCCTGGGTCCAAGTGCACCGGCGTGGGTGGTGCGCGAGGAGTGCAGGGTAAATGGGTCAGCTAGGTCCGCGTAGCGTGGGTCTCGGACATGGTAGGTATACGGGCGAGGAACCTCACCTCGTGTCACTTAAGGCGGTAAGCTTAAAACACAAATTCAATATAAATTGCGCACCTCACTCTTGAGTTCACGAGGTGGGACTAAAAGTCTCTCCTTCTCACACGCGACTGCAGCAGATGTTGCACTTGATTGCGGGAGATGCAAAGGCTTGTAGCTACAATTGGAGGTCTGGAGTCGTGTGTGGAGAGGTTCCGCAAGACCTGGGCTAGCGACCTGGGGCTGGTCAGGTCTGGAGCAGCTTGCAAGCTTGCTCCAAGCTTTGCTCCACAACCCCCTCGTCCTTACCAGCCGCCTCAACCTCGGCCCAACCCTACCTATCCATCAAGGCCAAACCAGGACCAAATGTCCCTCATCCTTCAGACTCTGGCTAACATTCAAAGAGCGAATGCAGCTATTCAGAAACAACACAAGGTCGAACTTACAGAGGTTCGAAATCAATTGGCCCAGTTGGCAAATTCTCGCCAGCCGGGTACACTTCCTTCCCAACCTCTTCCTAACCCGAATAACGTGCCGACCCAGCGGCACGTTATGAACCCAAACCCAGGCCAAACACACATGATTTATCAGGCCCCGTCTATTCCTTCACCTGACGGGATGAAGGCTTCCACTTCTTATGCGGGCTATCAGCAGCAACCCATCTTACCCAACCCGAACCAAAATCAGGCAGGACTAAATTCTGTAACAACCCGTAGTAATAAGGAAACCCAAGATCCACCCTATCCAAACCACTCCAAGCCTCGTAGTGATCCCAACCCTAGGACAGTAATCCAGGACGTTCCTATCCCTGTCCTAGATCAAAGACCTAGACCTATCCTAGAAGAACCAACCAAGGTCCCGTTTCCCGAGGCCTTGACCAAGGGAAAGAAGACAACCAAGCCCGTGGCACCTGAGGAGGACCCGGTCAAGCTCTTTGAGCAAGTCCAAATAAACATCCCCTTGATGGATGTGATTCGCCACGTACCGGCTTACGCACGATTCTTAAAGAATGTGTGTACACCTCAACGTAAGCCGCGAACCAAGAGTGGGAGCCTAATTGTACTATCAGAGCAAACCAGCTCAGTAATCCTAAGCAGACTCCCACCCAAGGCTAAAGATCCTGGTACTCTCCTAATTTCCTGTAAAATAGGTGATACCCAATTCGACAGAGCATTGCTAGACTTGGGTGCTTCCATAAATCTGATACCCACATCCTTACTTAACCACATAGAAGAATCTGAGCTAAAATCGACTAAGGTGACATTACAATTGGCAGATCGATCTATAAAGTCACCTAGAGGGATTCTCGAGGATGTTATCGTAAGAGTGTGGGATTTCTATTTCCCAGCAGACTTTATAGTCTTGGACATGGACGCCCCTGAAAACCCTAGGGATACACTGATCATTCAAGGGAGACCTTTCTTGGCTACTGCTAGAGCAAACATCAGCTGTAAGGAGGGCCAAATAGAGCTCAAATTTGGAAATCAAACCCTAAAAATTGATATATTTAAGGCCCAACAAGGAATCAATTGCGGTGTCATCGAACAGATTTGTGATATCAGGGCTTTGGTTGATGAAACGTATTTTGAGAATGACCTGATTATACCTCATCAACCACAAAAAGATCTTGAACCGCAATCAGAGGAGTCAAATCCAGATTTAGACAGACCCATAACTCCTACCCTTAAACCACACATCTACCCTGAACCACCTACTGCTGCTGATAACCCCATCCTTAAACTGAAACCCCTTCCCGATCATTTGAAATACATCTTTCTGGGTTCTAATCAGACCCTTCCTGTGATTATAAATTCCAAGCTTACTCCCGAACAGGAATCCCGTCTGATTGCTGTTCTCCAGCAACATCGCAGAGCCATTGGATGGACTCTCAATGATTTGACTGGAATAAGTCCCTCTTATTGCACACACCATATTTACTCAGAAGAGGGCGCACGACCTTCTCGTGAGATGCAGAGACGTTTAAACCCCAATCTGCAGGAGGTCGTGAAAAAGGAGATCATCAAGTGGTTAGATGCAGGGATCATCTACCCGATCTCCGATAGTCATTGGGTGAGTCTGATTCAAGTTGTGCCTAAAAGGTAGGGCTCACCACCATTACGACTGAAACCGGAAAAGTCATACCTACCCGATTAGCCAACTCGTGGAGAGTCTGCATAGATTACCGACGACTCAATTCCTCCATGAAGAAGGATCATTTCCCACTACCTTTCATTAATCAGATTCTCGAGAAATTAGCGGGAAATCGATTTTTCTGCTTCCTTGACGGGTACTCCAGTTATAACCAGGTGGCTATTCATCCTGAGGACCAAGAGAAGACCACGTTCACCTACCTCTTCAGAACGTATGCATTCCGAAGGATGCCGTTCGATCTCTGCAATGCACCCGCGACTTTTCAGCGGTGCATGCTTGCCATATTCTCTAATATGGTAGGTGATTATCTGGAAGTCTTCATGGATGACTTTTCAGTTTTCGAGGCATCATTTGATGATTGCCTCCAGCACTTGGTTCATATACTCAGGCGCTGCATCGACGTTAATTTGGTTCTTTCCTAGGAAAAGAGCCATTTTATGGTGCCTGAAGGGATCGTCCTAAGACATCTGATTTCTGAGAAGGGCATCCAAGTGGATCGAGCCAAGGTTGATCTAATTTCTCACCTTCCTATGCCTAGCTTGATCAAGGACATCCGTTCTTTTCTGGGGCACGTCGATTTTTACCGTCGTTTCATTCCTGATTTCTCGAAAATCACGCGCCCCCTGACGACTATTCTCTCTAAGGATGTACCCTTTGAAATCTCCAAGGAATGCACTCAAGCCCTTGAGAACCTTCGTGACCGAGTCACCCAGGCCCCGATCCTACAATCCCCTGATTGGTCTCAACCCTTTGAGATCATGTGCGATGCGTCCGATTTCGCTGTAGGAGCGATTCTGGGGCAGAAAGTTGACGGGAAACCCGTGGTCATCTACTACGCTAGTATGACACTTGACGAGGCTCAGCGTAACTATACAGTTACGAAGAAAGAGCTGCTAACTGTAGTATTTGCCCTTGAAAAATTTCGATCTTATCTCCTGGGTTCCCACGTCGTCATCTACTCGGATCACACAACTGTGAGGCATCTCCTTGCCAAGAAGGATGCGAAGCCCCGACTAATCCGATGGATCTTGCTGTTGCAAGAATTCGATCTCGAGATTCGCGATAAGTTGAGAAGACAAAATGTGGTAGCTGACCATTTATCCCGCCTTCCTTCTGAGATTATCAACCCTTCTAAACACATCACGGAGCATTTCCCTGATGAGCATCTGCTGACTATTGGTACAAGACTTCCTTGGTTTGCTGATATAATAAACTACTTGGCATCTCATCAGATCCCGTCTAATTGGCCGAAGGCCAAGAAAGACAAATTGCACTCCGATGCCAAGTATTACATTTGGGAAGATCCGTACCTCTTCCGCATAGGTGCTGACCAAATCATCCGGAGATGTGTCCCAGAAGGTGAAGTCAATGATATTCTTTCCTTCTGCCATAACCAGGCATGCGGTGGCCATTTCTCTGGGCACAAAATCGCATCGAAAATCCTCCAGTGTGGCTTTTATTGGCCTACTCTGTTCAAGGACGCAAATAGTCACTGCAAGGCATGCAGTCGTTGCCAAACTTTGGGCAACATGAGCCATCGCGACATGATGCCTTTGCAGCCGATTCTCGTATGCGAAATCTTTGATGTTTGGGGGAATGATTTTATGGGCCCCTTTCCTGTTTCGGATGATTTCGAATACATTCTGCTGGCTGTGGACTATGTGTCCAAATGGATCGAAGCCATACCGACCCAAACCTGTGATCACAAAATCGTTCTCAAATTCATTCATCACAATATCTTCTCACGGTTCGGGATTCCTCGTGCTATCATCTCAGATGGGGGGACCCATTTCACGAATGCTCAATTTAGGTCACTGATGACCAAATACGAGGTGTCTCACCGAATCTCTACTCCTTATCACCCCCAAACTAATGGTCTAGCTGAGCTGTCAAACCAGGAGATCAAGAAAATCCTGCAGGTCACTGTTCGGCCTGATAGGAAGGACTGGTCGTCCCGACTTCCAGAAGCCTTGTGGGCATATAGGACCGCCCACAAAATCCAATTAGGCATGTCTCCCTTTAGACTGGTGTACAGGAAGGTGTGTCACCTTCCCGTCGAACTGGAGCACAAAGCCTATTGGGCAGTACGGAATTGTAATCTAGATCTTTCTAAGGCTGGAACCCACAGAAAGCTTCAAATCAGCGAGATCGATGAGCTACATCTTGATGCGTACGAGAACTCGTGAATCTACAAGGAGCGGGCTAAAGCCTTCCATGACAAGCATATCTCTAGAAAGATCTTTCATCCTAGTCAAAACGTCCTACTCTTTGATGCCCGACTCAAACTTTTCCCTGGAAAGCTACGATCCAAGTGGGTCGGACCATACTTGGTCCGACAAGTTTTTGGAAATGGAGCCATCGAGATCAGTCCACTCAGCCATGATTCCGAACCTTTCATCGTGAACGGTCAGAGACTCAAACCGTTCATTGATGTAACTTCTACTGATTTGGCTGAATCATCTTCTGTCCTCCATTCCCCATGAGCTTATTGCGCCCAGTCGATGGCATAAAACACGGCGCTCAAAGGGAGGCAGCCCGTCATTCTCTTTGAAAACCTAAAACCTTTTCTGACACCTTTGTGCACTTAAGGTTCGCCCTTTAGGACAGCCGACTCCACCTCAGGTGCTTACATCTGATATTAGAAATCGTCCGCAACAATCACCCCGACCCATTCACTCACCAAAACATCCGTCCTAAGGAATGAACTAAGCTGAATAAAAACCCCCCTAAGTCACAATGAGGACATTGCAAATCTTAGGCATGGGAGGGTATGAAAGTCCGAAAACTTGTAAGAAAAGGTTTTAAACAAAAAAATTCACATATCCCAAAAACACCATAAAAATGAAAAAATTTTTGAAAACAAAAGAATAATAAAATAAGAGGAGGAAAGAAAATTTTGAGGACTCTACAAAGGAGGAGGAGAAAGGAACAAAATGGAAAGAAGTAGCACAAAAATGAAAAAAAAAAAAGTGATAGTCATTAGTAAGAAACTAAGGAATTAACCTAAGTTCTAGACCTCATTCAAGAAAAGAAATGAAAAGTGCACAGTGAGATTAGTAAGAACGCGAACCCTAGGCATTCTCAGATAAACTCTTAGTATCCATTAAGATCTGGACATTCCTCAAGAGGTTGAGGAAAATGAAAAGCTTAAGTATTAGGTCCAAGGCTTGGGAAGTATTTGGCCTCGTTAACTAACTTTTGGTTTACGGGACCCAGTAACCTAAGCACCCTAACCTCACACACAGCCTGGTTCAGTAAGCATAAAAATCAAAATCACGCAGAAGCGTTGCAAAAAAATTCTGAAAATGACACCTAGAGTAGGAGCGGCCGATCAACACAAGTTGATTCGGACAAGTTCCCAGCGCGGAGAGGTGGGAAATTCCCCTCGAAGACACGTAACAAAATATCATCTCCTCGGTGCTTGTCTCCTAGGATATTTACATATACTACTGGGGGCATGTAAGCACTCTGCTGGTTCAGATTCCAAGGATGGCATTATCACGAAATGTAAATTGCCAGGGTCTAAATTCGGCCACGGAACACCATGGATGGGATTATCTCGAAATCTCAATAGCCAGGGTTCCGGGGGTTACCATGGGCGGTGCTATCTCAAAGCGTCAACTGCCAGGAACCCTTGAGGATTGATGATGGGGACAAGGAATCTAATACAGACCGTGTTGAAAAGCAAATCCTAAGCTAGAATTAAAAAGAAAAGAGAGAAAAAAACTCTCCAAACAGATAAATCTTCTATCTCTCTTTCTTACAAAACGCACTGCGAACTGAGCCAGTGCTAAAATTATATCAAGCACGGGTGCTTTAACCACAAAGTCCAATAAACCTTAGGTTAGTTCTTGTAGGCCTTAAAAACCTTTGCTAAGGACGGAGGCTGAGGCTAGATAGATCTGGATCTTGGTTGGTACTGGAGTACTTTTTAGGCCTATGGTAGGCATTCTGACCTAATTTAATTTGCAAATGAAAAAGCACTTATCTGAAATCATTAAAAACCTAATGGTCTAGAACAAGGGTTGAAACCTTAATTTTTTGCTGAGGGACTAGTAAAAGCTAAGCATGGGGCTATGATGAGAACCTCATCATAAACCCTAACTAGCACAATCTAACCCTGATATATGAGAAAAAGCTCCTACATAACCCAGAGAAAGGCTTAACTCGGAGAATTCTGAGTTTAAGAATAAAATAAATCATAAGGGGTAAAACTGTAATTTCACCAACGCAGTTTGCAAATAGGGTAATTAAGGGTCCAAACACAGGTCAAACATGCTTAACAAGAAAGAAAGTGGGATGATCTGATCTAAACAAGGGTTATTGTAACTTCCAGGAATTAAAAGACATTCTGTAACCCTAAAACAAATCCATTTCAATTCACGAGGTTCGAGGTAGGATAAAAATCAACTAAATCCTTTAAAATTCATATCAAAATGTTCTCTAGGGTTTAGAACCTTCAATTTAGCCTTAGAAACCTATTTTAACCTAAAAAGAGAACCATGCCAAATTAATAACTTAATTTGAGTTTTTGCGCAAATTTTTCGGTCAAACATGGTCCAACCAACAATTAAAATTGACCATTAGAATCCTTAGGTTCAAGTTGGTCTTGTATAAAAACTTGAGCCTAACAAGAGACCTCCTTGGCCGACTTTACTATTTTGTCCTCTTCATTTACTTTTTGACCCTCATCTTTCGAAACACTTGCATTTTGGCCCCCAATTTTTCATCATTCTTTGCATAATGGTCCCTCCTGCAAACTCTGCGCAACACCATGCTCCGGCGACCATGCGCGGAGCATGGCGCCGTGTAGAGAAGGGTTACCGCCCTGCAAAACAGTAGCGGGGTTCCCTACGACATCCTCTATCGCAGGGACCCGGCCATGCTCCCTGCTGACCCCCATACCTTCCATGTGAACGCGCGGAAGGTATGGGTGTCCCTTCCAGCCATGCTCCGGCGAGGCTGGCACGTCGCCAGCCCGCTCCTCGCTCTGCGCCAACAACTTTATAAGGACCAGCACCCCGTGCCAGCTCCTGCAAGCTCTTCTTTGACGGAGAACACCCCCCCACTTCATCCCTTCCCCCTCTGTCAGAAGGCCCGAAGCTTTCGGCGACTTCCTCCTCGTCGCTCTACTGCCTTACCTGCAGCAGGGTTCTCCGTGCCCCATCGTCCGTGCCGTGCTGTACCAGCCGACACCCTCCGCCTGCCTCCTTGTCACCTCATTCCTCCTCCAGGGTTCTCTCTTCTCCAGCTCCGACAGATACGAGCCGGCTCCTTTGCTCTCCCCCTTCGTCCAAAACCTAGGTAAATAGCTTCCTCTCCTCCCTTACATTTTCCCTCTCTCAATTTACCTTTTTGCTCCACCGCACGGGACTTCCACCTCCGCCTGCTCCGTCTCCGACCACCTTCTCCGACGAGCCCATCCGACCTCCACAGACCTCCTCACCCCTCGCCGACTACCCTAGAAGCTTCCCTTTACTCCACTCAACCGATCCCCCCTTCCCATTCACTGCCAAACGCCACCCGACCACCCCCCGAACAAACCCACCTCTCCGGCCACAATCCGACCTAGGGCTACCTCCACACGCTGCCTCGCTCCTCGCCACCACCCGCACTGCCTTCGCCGCACTCCGGCGAAGCTCCCTGCGTCTTCTGATTGGGCCGAGAGGCCGTATTCCTGTTTTCAGGTCGGAACCCCCTTCGCCGCCATTACCGAGCTGCTGCAGCTCCTTCACCTGCAGCTGCAGGTGCTCTCCATCCCAGGTCCACACCCCAGGACTCGCAGGTTGCCTCCGCAAACATGCCCAGGTCTGCAGCTGGGGCGAAGACCTCGCGAGATGCTAACTTGCCTGTGGCTTCCTCAGCTGCAGGCTCCAATTTGGGAGGTGGGACTTTAGTCCCACCTCGGAAGTGCGTGGCTAAGCGCCCGCACTTAAATTAGAAAAGTGTCTAAGGCTATTCCCCTTCGAACACAGGGGTCAGGTCCCTCCCGCACACTACGCG
Source organism: Thalassia testudinum (assembly GCA_037157565.1). Taxonomy (NCBI): domain Eukaryota; kingdom Viridiplantae; phylum Streptophyta; class Magnoliopsida; order Alismatales; family Hydrocharitaceae; genus Thalassia; species Thalassia testudinum. The sequence goes on from JAZHRO010000013.1 coordinate 24,620,871, forward strand.
CCACGCGCTCGCTCCCCTCGCCCGCGCTCACGCCCCGCGGGTCTGGGCCTGATCCGATTACCCAAACCGTGCACTCCTCGCCCACCACCGCACGCCGGTGGGCCGGGTCCCGGGCGTGATACCCGCACCCGATTACTCGGCTCTGGGAGAGCGGTCCTAAGAGAGAAATCTGAGAAAGAGAGAGACGCGGGGAAGGGTAGGGGTAGGTTTTGCTCCCTAATCCTTGTGTGAGCGTGCAGGAACAGAAGGAGAAGAAGGAAGGAACAGAGGAAAAGAAGAAGGGAGGCGGCCGAAGCCTTAGCCGCTCAGCGCAACTGAAGAAGAAGGGAAGGAGAGAAACAGAAGAAAAGAAGAGAAGGAAGGCACTGTAGTAAACCTACAGTTAAGTCGTTTGACCACTGCATCAAACGACGGTTGCGCAGCGGCCAGAACAAAAAGAAGAAAAAAAAAGAGGAGCTGTAAAGCAAGAAAAGAAAGAAGGATGTGAAGAAGAAAAAGAAGAAAAAGAAGAAGAAGAAGAAGAAGATTATCACAGCCGTAGAAGAAGAAAAGAAAAGAAAGAAGAAGAGAGGAAGACTCTGCAAGAAGAGAAGGAGATCAGCTGAAAGAAGAAGGATAGAAAGAAAAGGAGGAGAGAAGAAGAAGAAGCCAAGACGGACCCTCTCTCTCTCTCTCTCTTATTTTTTGTAATCTAATAGACAACTTTTATATTTCTAGAATTCCAGTAGCTCCCTGAGTTCGACCTCAGGAAAACTGTTTCTGAGTAAAAATTTGTAATGGTAATCTGGTAGCTGTCTTATTACACACTATAACGACTGTAATTTAAAGTATAATAAACGTAAACAAGCTAACCGGAGCCACCACCTGATTTTCGAGATTTCGAGATAACCCCACCTATGGCATTCCGTGGCCGAATCCAGATCTTGGCGATTGACATTTCATGATAATGCCATCCATGGTATCTAAACCAACAGAATGCTTACATGCCCCCAATAGGATATGTAAATATCCTAAGCGACAAGCACCGAGGAGACGATATATTGTTGCGCATCTTCGAGGTGAATTTCCCACCTCTCCATATCGGGAACTCGTCCAAATCAACTTGTGTTCATCGGCCGCTCCTAATCTAGGAAGCCTTTTTGGAACATTAAAATGCTTCTATGTGATTTTGATTGTTATGCACACTGAACCAGACTGTGTGTGTATTGGGGTGCTTAGGTTACCGAGTCCCATAAACCGAAGGTCAGTTAACGAGGCCGAATACTCCCTAAGCCTTCGACCAAATACTTAAGTTTTGAATTTTCCTCAACCTCTTGAGGAATATCCAGATCTTAACGGGTACTAAGAGTCTGGCCAAAAGGGCCTAAGGTCAGCGTTTCTACTAATCTCTTTGTGCCTTTTTAGCATTTTTCTTTACTTTTTCTTAATGTGGTCTAGAACTTCGGTTAATCCCTTAATTTCTTACTAATGACTATCTCTTTCTTTTTCATTTTGCGCTCCTTTTTAGCATTTTGCTCTTTTTCCTCCCCCCTTTGATTATGTAAAGCCTGCAAAAATTTCTTCCCTCTAGTTTTTTTGTTCTTTTTCAAAAAAAAAATTTATGTTTTTGGTTTTGTTTCAAAAGTTTTTTATTTTTTCGTGTTTTTGACATATGTGATTTTTTTTGTTGAAACCTTTTCTTGTTATGAGTTTTCATTCATTTTGCACTTTCATACCCCCCATGCCTAAGACTTGCAATGTCATTGTAAATTAGGTGGATTTTTATTCAGCTTGGTTCATTCATTAGGACAAGTGTTGGGTGAGTGGACGGGTCGAGGTGACTATTGCAGACGATTTCTAATCTCGGGTCTGGGTACCTGAAGTGAAGTCGATTGTCCTAAAGGATGAACCCTAAAGTGCAATGAAATGTGAAGAAAGGTTTCGGGTTTTTGAAAGAATGACAGGTTGCCTCCCTTTAAGCGTTGAGTTTTACGCCATCGGCTGGGCACAATGAGCTCATGGAGAATGGAGGATAAAGGATGACTCAGCCAAATCTGTATTGATTATGTCAATTAACGGTTTGAGTCTCTGACCGTTTACTACAAAAGGTTCGAAATCGTGACTGAGTGGACTAATCTCAATGACTCCAATTCCAAAGATTTGTCGAACTAGATATGATCCGATCCACTTGGATCGCAGCTTTCCTGGGAACAATTTTAGTCGGGCATCAAAGAGTAGGACCTTTTGACCAGGGTGAAAGATCTTTCTAGATATGTGCTTGTCATGAAAGGCTTTAACCCGCTCTTTGTAGATTCGCGAGTTTTCATACTCATCGAGGCGTAATTCATCAATCTTGCTTATCTGAAGCTTTCTGTGGATTCCAGCCTTAGAAAGATCTACGTTGCAGTTCCGTACTACCCAATAGTCTTTATGCTCCAGTTCGACGGAGATGTGACATGCCTTCCGGTACACCAGTACGAAAGGAGACATGCCTAATTGGATCTTGTGGGTAGTCCTATAAGCCCACAAAGCTTCGGAAGCAGGGATGACCAGTCCTTCCTATCAGGTTGAATAGTAACCTAGAGGATTTTCTTGATCTCCTGGTTTGGTAACTCAGCTAGACCATTAGTTTGGGGGTGGTAAGGAGTAGAGGTTCGATGTGACACCCCATATTTGGTCATCAGTGACCTGAACTGAGCGTTTGTGAAATGGATCCCTCCATCTGAAATGATTGCTCGAGGAATCTCGATCGTCAGAAGATGTTTTAGTGAATGAATTTGATAAAGACTTTGTGATCATTGGTTCAGGTCGGAATGGCTTCGATCCATTTGGATAAGTAGTCAACAGCGAGCAAAATATACTCGAAGCCGTCCGAGATTGGGAAGGGACCCATAAAATCAATCCACCAAATGTCAAAAATCTTGCATACGAGAATCGGCTGTAAAGGCATCATGTCACGATGGCTCATGTTGCCCAAAGTTTGGCAACGGTTGCATGCCTTACAGTGATTGTATGCATCCTTGAAGATTGTGGGCTAGTAAAAGATACACTGGAGGACTTTTGATGAGGTTTTGTGCCCAGAAAAATGGCCACCGCATGCCTGGTTATGGCAGAAAGAGAGTATGTCTTTGATTTTAACTTCCGGAACACATCGCTGGATGATTTGGTCAGCACCAATGCAGAATAAATACGGGTCTTCCCAAATGTAATACTTGGCATCGGAGTGCAATTTGTCTTTCTTGGCCTTCGGCCAATCAAACGGGATCTGACGTGATACCAAGTAGTTTACTATGTCAGCAAACCATGGATGCCCTGTATCAATAGTCAGAAGGTGCTCATCAGGAAAATGCTCCGCGATGTGTCTGGAAGGGTCGATGATCTCAGAAGGAAGGCGGGATAAGCGGTCAGCTACCACGTTCTGTCTTCTCGCTTTGTCACGAATCTCGAGGTAGAATTCTTGCAACAGCAAGATCCATCGGATTAATCGAGGTTTCGCATCCTTCTTCACAAGGAGATGCCTCACAGCTGTGTGATCCGAGTAAATAATAACACGAGAACCCAGGAGGTAAGATCTGAATTTTTCAAGGGCAAATACTACGGCTAGCAGCTCTTTCTCCGTAACCGTGTAGTTACGCTAAGCCTGGTCAAGTGTCTTGCTAGCGTAGTAAATGACCACGGGTTTCTCGTCAATTTTCTGCCCCAAAATCGCTCCTACGGCGAAGTCAGATACATCGCACATGATCTCAAAGGGTTGAGACCGATTAGGGAACTGTTGGATCCGGGCTTGGGTAACTCGGTCATGAAGGATCTCAAATGCTTGAGTGCATTGCTTGGAAATTTCAAAAGGTACATCCTTGGAGAGAAGAGTGGTCAGGGGACATGCAATTTTTGAGAAATCAGGGATAAATCGACGGTAAAAATTGACGTGCCCCAGAAAATATCGGATGCCCCTGATCAAGCTAGGCATAGGGAGTTTGGAAATCAAGTTAACCTTAGCTCGATCCACTTGGATGCCTCTTTCTGAAATCAGATGTCCCAGGACGATCCCCTCAGGCACCATGAAGTGGCTCTTTTCCCAGGAAAGAGCCAAATTCACGTCAATACATCGCCTGAGTATTTGAAACAAGTGCTGGAGGCAATCGTCAAATGATGCCCCAAATACTGAGAAGTCATCCATGAAGACTTCCAGATAATCACCTACCATATCAGAGAATATGGCAAGCATGCACCGATGAAAAGTCGCGGGTGCGTTGCAGAGACCGAAAGGCATCCTTCGGAATGCGTATGTCCCAAAGGGGTAGCTGAACGTGGTCTTCTCTTGGTCCTCTGGATGGATTGCCACTTGGTTGTAACTAGAGTGCCCATCAAGAAAGCAGAAGAATCTATTTCCCGCCAGTTTTTCGATGATCTGATCAATAAACGGTAGTGGGAAATGATCCTTCTTTGTGGAGGAATCGAGTCTTCTGTAATCTATGCAGACTCTCCACGAGTTGGCTATACGGGTCGGTATGACCTCTCCGGTTTCAATCGTGATGGTAGTGAGTCCTGCCTTCTTAGTCACAACTTGGATTGGACTCACCTATCGACTGTCGGAGATCAGGTAGATGATCCCTACATCTAACCACCTAATGATCTCCTTTTTCATGACCACCTGCAGATTAGGGTTCAGACATCTCTGCATCCCACGCGAAGGTCATGCGCCCTCTTCGGAATAGATGTGGTGTGTGCAATAAGAGGGACTTATCCCAGTCAAATCATCGAGAGTCCATCCAATGGCTCTACGATGTTGCTGGAGAACAGTAATCAGACGGGATTCCTGATCAGGTGTGAGTCTGGAGTTTATAATCACAGGAAATGTCTGATTGGAACCCAAAAAGACGTATTTCAGATGATCGGGAAAGGGTTTGAGTTCCAAGACGAGATTATCAGCAGCAGTGGGTGGTTCAGAGTGGGTGTGAGGAACAAGGTAGGAGTTATGGGTGTATCTAGATCGGGTTCAGCCTCCTCTAATTGCGGGCTTCGTTCTTCTTGTGGTTGATTGGGGATAATCAGGTTGTCCTTAATATGTGGTTCATCAACCACGACCCTAATGTCACATATTTGTTCTACACCACCGCAATTAATCCCTTGTTGGGCCTTAAAGATGTCAATCTTAAGAGTTTGATTTCCAAATTTCAACTCTATTTGGCTCTCCTCACAGCTTATGTTGGCCCTGGCAGTGGCCAGAAAAGGTCTCCCTAGTATAATTGGTGTATCCCTTGGGTTCTCTGGTGCATCCATATCTAGAACTATAAAGTCTACTGGGAAGTGGAAATCCCACACCTTAACAATAACATCCTCGAGTATTCCCTTAGGTGACTTAATGGATCGATCAGCTAACTGCAATGTCACCTCAATCGGTTTAAGCTCGGATTCTTCAAGGTGGTTAAGCAAGGATGTGGGTATTAGGTTTATGGAGGCATCTAAGTCTAACAATGCTCTATCGAATTGGGTTTCACCTATTTTATATCAGATCAAGGGAGTGCCTGGGTCTTTTGCCTTGGGTGGGAGTTTACTCAAGATTACAGAGCTGGCTTGCTCTGACAGTACGATCGGACTCCCACTCTTGGTTTGCAGCTTACACTGGGGTATACACACATTTTTTAAGAATCTTGCGTAAGCCGATACGTGGTGGATTGCATCCATCAATTGGATGTTTATTTGGACCTGTTCAAAGATCTTGATCAGGTCCTTAGGAGCCACGGGTTTGGTTGTCCTATTTCCCTTGGTCGAGGCCTCGGGAAATGGAACCTTGGTTGGTTCCTCTAGAATAGGTCCAAGTTCTTGATATGGGATAGGGACATCCTGGATAGCTATCCTAGGGCTTGGTTCACTACCAGGCTTGGAGTGGTTTGGATAGGGTGGGTCTTGGGTTGCTTTGCCACTACAGGTTGTTACAGAGTTTAGTCCTACCTGGTTCGGGTTAGGGGTTGGTAAAATGGGTGGCTGCTGTTGATAACCCGCGTAAGATGTTGAAGCTTCCAACCCGTCAAGTGATGGAACGGAAGGGGCCTGATAAATCATGTGTGCTTGGCCTGAGTTCGGGTTCATAACGCGCCTCTCGGTCGGCACATTATTTGGGTTCGGTAGAGGTTGTTGAGGAAGTGTGCCCGATTGGTGGGAATTCGCCATCTGGGTGAGTTGGTTGCGGACCTCTGTGATCTCATCCATGTGCTATTTTTGGATTGCCACATTCGATCTTTGAATGTTAGCCAATGTTTGGAGGATGAGGGACATTTGGTCTTGGTTTGGCCCGGATTGACAGTGGGGTTGGGCCGAGGCTAAGGCAGCTGATAAGGATGAGGGGCTTGTAGGTGGGGTTGATAAGGTGGTCTTTAGGTCTGAGAATTTTCCACCCACTAAAAATTGGGATGATTTTGCCATCTAAGGTTGTAGGTGTTGGAAAATGGGTCATTCTGGATGGCATTGAGGCCCTTGCAGGTCTGAGGAACCTCAGGGAAGTCAGAGTATGGGGGTTCAGAGTTCCCCCGACCAGAGTAGAGTGGATTGGAGGTCCCTCCGGTCCGGGAGTCAGACAGGGGTGGATATGGGTCCATCCCCTGAGAAGATCGGTGAAAGATATTTTGCACAGTTTCCCTCGCGGGAGGTGGTTGTGCAAAAGAGTTCTGCACAGAGGTGGCTGATAACACTGCATCTTGGGGTGATAATTCTGTCAATTGGGGATTATCTTAAGAGCAAAATGCACAAATAACACATCATAAATAGGAATAGGAGCATCGCATGCATTGCACATCAAGATTACGTATAATGCATTATTAACGGCCATGTGTACAAGAACATGTCAAAACAGGCCTCAGATGAGCAATCGGACCACAGATGGATTCAGAGCGACGAACGGAGTCCAACGGACTCGAAATCGGCCAAATCCGACATCCGGAGCTCCTGCAATGGGCCCAAGAAGTTCTGACCGTTGATCTAACGATCAACGGCCCATAGCGCCACGTGGCGCCCGCTCGTCGCATCCTCACCACCGCTCGCTTTTGCCTTCACCTGGAGGATGACTCTCAACCATTGATCTTCGATTGAATGGCTGAGAGCCGCCCGCACACCCACCCTCTCCGTGACAATCCGGTGCGATAGCGCAGCGGTCGACCGCTCCACGCTCGCGCATCCGGTGTGGGATCGAACCGCTCTGCGCAGCAATTGGAAGGCAAAGGCACTGCAGGAAAATTGAGTCGCCCGATCAGCAGCAAACAGCGAAGATCGAACCGCGCGGCACAGCTGATGCGCGCGGACGCTCGCGCGCGCGATGACGCGGCAGAAGCGCGTGCCTCAGCAGCGATCCGAGAGAGCGCTCGTCGTGAGATCTCAGTTTTCCGATCCTTGATCGAACGACTCACAACGCACGTGCGCAGATTGCCACAGAGGAAGCACAAGGCGCACTGACGACCGGCGGGTAAAGGGGGCTACTCCGATAGATTTGGTATGGGTTTAGCGACGTCCCGGACGTCGCTAAAGCCCATACCTGAATTAGAAAACCCTTTTCCCTATATAAACTCCATCCAACCACTCATGGAAGGGCATTGAATTCACTTGCAAGAGCTTTACCCCACTCCTAGCCACCATTAGTTCTCTTTGCAATCACCGGAGCCGACGAGCCGCCGATGGAGCCCCCCTCCACCGCCGTGCCCGCCTCGCCGCCTTCTCTCTCTCCTTCCCTCTTTATCTTAACCTTTACTTTACTTATGTTTAAGCTTTTATCTAGTGTTGTAATTATAAAACCAAAGTTGCATGTTAAATGAAGTTGTTTCCTATCTAGTTATTTGCCCTCTTTTATGTTTAAGTTGCATGTTGTGAATGAAAGATTCTAACCCTGTACTCTCTCTCTCTCTCACTCGCTTTTCACCCACATCTTCTCGCAAGCAAAAACCCGTCATTCCCGTGACATTAAGTGATAAGAAAAATCTGGTTTTCACTTCTCCCTAAGATCGACACTCAGACTCACGTCCATTTCTTCATTTAAAATCGACGTTGTGAGCGCAAGCTATAACGACCCTTTTAAACATATGCGTCTTCCACACGTCAATGGCTCGTTGCAAATGCCGAGTGAGCTCATCCACCTTCTTCTCAATGATAGAGACCTTGTCCAACCGACTGGCCATCAATTCCAAGTCGACGGATGCAGACAGGCCCTGCGTCTCATGTGCTCAACTAAGATTTGTCGATGTGCGGGTATTCATCCAGTTGAATCACCCCATGGAGTCATTGTTGATGGAGTTCTCGCACATATTCTCGAAAATCTCCCATACTGTGTCCTCATGCAGACCCAAGATATTCCCTCTGCAAGTTGCATTGACGAATAATCTAATGTCCTCATTGAGTCCCTGGTAAAAAGACTGGACTTATTCTCATTTAGGAACTCCGTGATGGGGGCACTTTCGCATGAGATCCAAAAATTGGTCCCATGCCTCATGAAGAGGTTCTCCCGTTTATTGAGTTAAATGAGTAATTTGAGGGTGTAAGGCATTTGTCCGACCAACAGGAAAGAACTTCTTCAAAAATTCAGACTAAAGTTCATCCCAGGTGTTGATCGGACGGGTCTGAGTCAGATACCAATGAGCAACCTTGTCCATGAGGGAGAAGGAAAACATCTGAATGAGAAAAATATCCCAATTTTGTGCATCTGACCCGAAGGTCTAGGCCAGATGCTTGAGCTATTTGATATGCTGGAATGGATCTTCAGAGTTAAGCCCATCGAACTTTGTTATGGCATGAATCACATTGGGCTTCAATTTAGAATCAGGTCCTCCAGCCGTGATTCGAACTCGAGGCTCGATTGCCACCGCAATGGGATTATAGTGATCTCGCATCATGGGACGCTGTGGTGGGTTCATGAAGTTCTGGAAGAGGTCATTTAGATGCTGAAGCTGTTGCTCAAGATTATTTTCTTCTTCAATAGGTTGTGCCATGATGGAAGAAGAAGGAAAACTAGGTTCAGAATCGGAAGAAAGGTCTATGTGGAGGGCTTGCTGCACAAATAAAGGCACTAAGTCTTAGCCTCGGGGAGAGTGAATCCCTAAAGGAGGTTTCAAGGACCTCCTACCAAACATACACCGATGGATTGGATGAGATTAGAATGTGTTGGACCCAATCAAGACACCCAAAAATATGCTGGGTGACTATAGAGGTTCGGGGCGGATGATACCCCTTAGTCAGAAAGGTCGTCCACCTGAGAAATTACCTGGGCAGCCAGAGAGGGAGAGTCCCACGAAGACCCCTACACGGTAGAGCGTCCCCATGGGTAACAGGGCTTCCCCCACCCGACCTCTCTTGTCACTGAGATTCCAGGTAGACCAGAATGGGGACCTTGACCTCTTAAGTCTACCACTTTTAGCTAAGATCAAGGTGCTTAGGGTTCCACTTTAACTTTAAGCCTTTTGTGTGCAAAGTGACCTAATTTAAAGGTTAGTTGACCCAAAGGATCAACTTCACCTCTTTATTCCTTTGAGAGCTTCTTAGGTCCTTTCTTTTAGGGTTCAAGTATATTAAGAGCCTGATTTGCTTAGGGTTTCACTTGGATAGGTCTTTTCAAACAAGGCTTAGGCACATCTCTTTTTGGAATTTTTAATTCTCTGCTTAGAAGAAGATGGGTCTCTAAAACCCTAACTTGTAATCCTTAGGTTAGCTCTATTTGGTCCAATTTAGTTGCCTCAGAAATTGGTATCTAGGGCTCAATCAAGAAGGTTTTAGCCCTAGTTACCTTAAGAAGGTTTTGTTTCTCCTTTTAAGATTTTGAGGGGATTAGGAGAGAGGGTTGAAGGTTACCAGTTCCCTTATGTGGTTGTTGTGCGGCTACTTTGCTCTTCTTGACTTCCTTTCCTGCAATAAGCACAACAAAAGAGAGAATTTAAGTTAGTAATGAATTAAAAATTATGATTAGTGCTTCTAAAATGTCCGTTGCTCCCCGACAACGGCACCAAAAATAATCGCTTGATCTTGCAGTTTAAAAAGATATGTTCGTTATAGTATACCGCGAAAAACGATTATCAAATTTATTTACTCAAAATTTAAAAACCTCCGAGGTCGAACTCAAAGAGCAATTCAGTATTTTAGAAGCAAAAATATCACAATCTCAAATATTACTTGAAAGATGTTCAATGCAATTTAAATAGAGAAAAAGAAATAAATTCTCTCTCTCTATATATATATTTTTTTTTTCTCCTCTCTTTCCTTTTCCTTTTCTGTCTTTGGCCTTCTTCAGACATCTAATTCTGTGAATCAGATGCCTTAACAGATGTCTGCTACAGTGCCCGAGTCTTCTTCTTTCTTCTCTGCAGTAGTTCCTTCTTCTCTCTTCTTCTCTTTATCTGCGGCTGAGTCTTCAGCTGCAGCTCCCTCCGCTTTTTGGCTTTCCTGTTTGGCTTCTTCTTCTTCTCTTCTTCTTCCCTTAGCTGCTCCTCTTCCTTAGGCTCTGCAGACTCCTTCCTCTGCCTTCTTCTTTCTCTTTCTTCTCTACACCTTCCTCTACCTTCTTCTTCAGCTCCTTCCGCGGCTAAGTCTTGAGCATCTTCTTCCTTTAGCTGCTCCTCTCCTTCTTCTCTTCCTCTTCCCTGCAGCTACTCCCTCTTCCTCCTTCCCTACACAGCACAGAGAAGCAAAACCTACCCCCTACCCTCCCCACGTCTCTCTCTCTATTTCGCTCTGTCAGAGCCAGCCGAGTAATCGGGTCGGGTTACGTGCGCCCGGGTCCAAGCGCACTGGCGTGGGTGGTGCGCGAGGAGTGCAGAGTAAACGGGTCAGCCAGGTCCGCGTAGCGTGGGTCGCGGACGAGGCGGGTATACGGGCGAGGAAACTCACCCCGTGTCACTTGAGGCGGTAAACTTAAAACACAAATTCAATATAAATCGCACACCTCACTCCTGAGTTCAAGAGGTAGGAATAAAAGTCCCACATTCTTCTCGCGCGCGGCTGCAGAAGATGTTGCGCTCAATTGCAGGAGATGCAAAGGCTTGTAGCTGCAATTGGAGGTCTGGAGTCGTGCGCGCAGAGGTTCCGCACGACTTAGGCTAGCGACCTGGGGTTGGTGAGGTCTGGAGCAACTTGCAAGCTTGCTCCAAGCTTTGCTCCAATGGCGAAGGTGACTCTAAACCTGAAAACACAAAATTGGCCTCGTGGCCCTATCAAAAAACTCAGCAGGCTTCGCCATGACACGGCGAAGGTGGCTCGGTGGTAGGCGTGGCGTGAGGGCACCTGTGCATGCGTGCCTAGGGCACACTATGTGTGTGCAGGTGGGTGTGTTTGGGGGAAGATTATGGGACGTGTGGTGGTCGATGGAGAAGGTGGAAATGATCAGTTTAAGGTGGTGGAGCTTAGGGACCGGTTGGCGAGGAGGGAGGTGGTCTGTGGTGGTGGAGCGAACTCGCCGGTGTGGTGGTTGGAGGTGAAGGGGATGATGGTGGTTGGCGTGTGGCAATAGTCGATTTAGGAAATTAATATGGGGAAAATGAAGAGGGGAAAAAGGGGTACTTATCTAAGGTGTTCAGCGTGAAGGGGGGAGGCGGAGGGCGAGCGGCGGGTGCCTGCCGTTGCTGGAGACGAAGAGGCCCAGGGGAAGAAGCGGCGACGAGGAATAGGGTCAGAGGATGCGCGCTGGTACGGCATGGTGCGGAGGAGAACGGCAGAGCTGGCTCTGCCACTGGTACTGTGGCAGAACGACGAGAAGAGGAAGGGAGAGTGGCCGAAAGCCACGGGTAGTTGGTTGGAGTGAGGAGGAGACGATATTGGGGGGTAATCTTCTGCCAATTAGGCTTGAAGGAAGCAGCGGAGTCTGGACTTCCTTAAATAGGCGCAGGCAAGGCGGGATTCACAAGGAGGCGGCGAGCACGCCACGCCAGAGGTATGGCCGAAGGAGACCCATACCTCTTGAGCGTTCGCACGAGAGGCATGAGGCATTTCAGGGCATGGGGAGCTGCCCATGCGGTAGGGGGCTTCGCAGGGAGCTCCCCTTTCAAATCTAGGGGTGGCTCACCATGAAAATGAGGAGAAAACCTCCGCACAAAGTCGCCGAAGGTATGGTCCCAACTGCAAATGGCAGAGGGACCGAAATGAAGAAAGAGACAAAGAAGTTATGGGGGTATTTGCAAGGGTTTCAAAAAGTTGAGGGTCTGAATGTAATTTTGAGGTCCAATTTGCAAAGTGGGTCAAGACGACCTTCCCTTAGGTCCAAATTTTGGTATAAACCTAATTTTGTCATAAGGAATCCGATGGTGAAGTTGAATTTTAGTTTTGACCACGTTTGACTAGACATTTTGCATAAAAACCCAAATTATGTCAAATATTAAGCATGGACCCAAATTTAGTTCAAAATAGGTTCCAAAGGGAAAATTGAATGTTCTAAACACTAGGGGATATTTTTACATGAATTTTAGATAATTTAGTTGATTATTATCTTTCCTGAAACCTTGTGAATTTAAGTAGATTTATTTTAGGGTTACAGAATGTCTTTTAATTTCTAGATTTCATAATAACCCTTTTCTGACTAAACCATCCTACTTTTTCTGTTATTAAGTCCAATTGACCTATGTCTAGACCCTTAGAAATCCCGTTGATGTACTGCAATGGTAAAATTATAGTTTTACCCCTTGTTTCATGTTTTCTTTTCAGATCAGTAATTCCCTGAATTAGGTCTTCCTTTAGGTTATGTAGGAGCTTTTGTTCATTTTATTAGATCAAAGTAAACTAATTAGGGTTCATGATGAGGTTCTCACCAGTTACATTATATTAGGTAACCTAATATACTTAAAGCATAGGTGTTAATGTGTTCATGTTTTTCTTTATGGGCATGGGACTTTTCTTTTTTTCATTCCTTATTTAAATTACTGTTGTTTGGCTTTTTTATTTTTTAATGTATTCATGTTTTTCTTTTCAAAAAAAATTATTTATCTGTGTTTATAGAATGATATTATTTGTTGTGGATATCTCTACATTTCCTTTTTAAGTTCATCAGATTAAGAAATTTTTTGAAATATGACCATATTCAAGATAGATGTGAAGATATCAGGAAAGACACTGCTAATAGTATAGTTGTGGATGCACAAATATCCTGTCAGATTTATGAGAAGTTATGTCTTATGTTTTATACACCAATTACATGGAAAATCAATGTTTTTTGCCCGTAAAGTTTTCCTGGGCTCTAGTTACTATCTCTTGCCACTTGGCCTCTTGAAACTAAATATGTCTTGGACATCTAATTTTGCACTTAAAATAGATTATTTAATTTTACAAGTTTGGCTAACACTAAGTGTCCTTAATTATCTATTTTGCTTATCAGGTTACAAGTATTTTGAAGATTTTGGATAAGGAACTTGTAAGTAATGTTGGAAATTATATCCTAAAGTGTGTTTCTTGATTGTAGAACTCACTAAATTTGATCTTTGTCATTTGTTCTGTTAACCTGCAACCTTACAGTGCAATTATATTTTTCATTCCAAGTTATTTTTCTCTAATGCTCTCTTTTCCATCACCCAACTATTGTGAAAAAGGAGTTTGTGTCTTTGTTTTCATCTCTCTTTATTTCAAGAAGTTGATTTTTTTTTGGTAGGGCAGATGTGTCCCCTATAAATACTTTAGCAAATAATGTTTGACAATAGAAAGAAAGGGAACAAAAATTGGTAACAATGTTTTCTTCTGGTGAAACTCTTATTGCATCAAGCTTACCACAACAGGTCTTTGAGCTCATTGTTCCCTAAGACATTGGCTTTAAATAAAGTCATGTTGAACCTGCATATTTGTTCACCCTTTCTCTAATCTTATTCCTGCTAGTCACCTTCTCTCAGTCCCCAGTTTCTACTCCTTCAAGATTGGTATTTTCATCTGCCAAAAGTTAAGAGTGCTTTCTCTTGAAACATAAAGAGTTTGGAATTACGCCTACCATAATCACAACCAAAATAAATATGGCTACCATCTTTTGAAATATCTTCCCATAATTTTGTAGATCATATAGTCTCATCAATAGAAACAAATGGAAAAAAGATAAAAACATAAGAGGGACAAGTAATATAACCTAAATCTTTAGTCAATACCTCTTGATCATCCATTCTCTAGCTAGTTAGCTTGCTAGGAGTTTAAGGCTTGCAAAGTAGGCAAGAGGGAGGGAGGGGAGTCCTAACTTAGATTGACTTATTGTAATACTCCGAGAAGAGATAAAATAGTTTAGAGCTAAAGGTTAAAAGGTGGCATCTTACCATGGCTACCCCATCAAATGGTTGTTGGATCCTATTTTAGTTATTTTCCACGTCTTAAGCATGGCCTTTTGTTTCAAACTACATTTAGGAGCAAGAGATGGAAATTGAAGCACTATAAGCCATTCTAATGGATGACTTCAAAGGTTTATTCTCAATGGTCATAATGGCTTGATGGCGTGTTTGTTATATTTAATTTTCAACATTGTTAATGTCTGAAGACATGCTGATAGACATGCTTGTTACTAGAAATTCAATGTTTTCAAATTTTGTTCTCTCTTTAGGTTCATGTTATGCACTTTATATCTACCAAAATTTCATATTTTGCTCTCCTCTTTGGATGTTTTATATTTAGTGTTGTGAGTAGGAGGATGAGATGCTAACTAGATAGGTGGTATTCTATCTTTGACAGTGATGGGAAAGTTGTTTCTTTTCATAAAGCACTCAAGCAGATAACCTTAGGGTTATGCAACTCAATATATTCTTTCTTTTGCTCATTGCTTTTTCTTTCTCTTACTATTTAATATGTGATAAATGAGTCTTCGAGTATTTTTCTACATACTCAGTGTACGATCATATCAATTTTCTTTTGTTCCTAGCTTTTTTGTTTATTTGGAGCTAGAAGTCTCTAGAAATAATAAACTTTCTTCTACTTCCATTGAATTAATATTTGTATAAGAATCTATTCAAACTGGAAGTCTCTGGAAACAAAAAAATTTGTTGGTTATTGTAGTTTACGACGTTGGTTTACTTAATTGGTCATGGATTCTAAATAGAAAGGAGTCCAAACAAGTATATAATTGTTGAATATTAGGGCATTCAGATTCAAACTTTGGTT
Organism: Thalassia testudinum; assembly: GCA_037157565.1. Lineage (NCBI taxonomy): Eukaryota > Viridiplantae > Streptophyta > Magnoliopsida > Alismatales > Hydrocharitaceae > Thalassia > Thalassia testudinum. The sequence continues at coordinate 24,635,928 of JAZHRO010000013.1, forward strand.
GCTCTTATTATTTTTAGTTTCTTCTTTCATTATCTTCTTAAGGGACGGGCCAACGACAAAGCAGGTGTCATTTGAGTCCCTCCCATGATTAAAAATGCAAGTTAACCATGATTTGTAGGCTTGTAGGACGGGCCGACGATAAACCTACACTACGATTTGTAGGTTTGTGGAAACATGCAAGTTTTCCTAGGATGGTTCATCTCCCAAATCCTTGAGATTTATTGGAAGGTATGAGTTACTTTGACCGCTTGACACAATCTTTCTCACTTAGAGGTATTAGCGGGTGAGTATAGAAACATTTGAAATGTGGGAATCCCTATAATGATTTTCAGCATTTCTAAAAGTTAATCCATCTTTAATTATGAACTGATAACTCAAGGGAATTAGCATTTGGAATATGTTAGAAAGTTTTCATATACAAGGATGTCACTCAGATTCACCTAAGCTATCATTTTCATTAATACAATTTATACCTGCATTCATGCATCTTTTCTTATTTCCTCTGAAGTTAGCGTGAAATCTTGTGATAATTTTCAAGCCTAGTTACATGATCCTACAATACATTTACAAAAAATTCTAGCAATTTTAGAAGGACTGCCTAGATAGATGTATACTATGTGTGCTTTTATGGTTGCAAGGAGTGCCTACTTGTTTTGCATTCATGTTTTTGCTTCATGTGTTTGGAATGTGGGGTGTGCCCACTAATTGTTGTGATATGAATGCACAATTCTTCATTTCAGGTACAGGATTTTGGAAAATATTAAAAAAATAGGGAAAACTCTGTCGAATTTTCAGCAGGTTTCAGCCGAAGTTTTATGTGTTTTCCCATAGTTTTATGCGTGCTAGTAAGTGGACAAAAATACCCCTTCATTTTTTTGCATGCAAAAGGTCTCCTATGACCCTCGAAGGCATTGGAAGTTGATGAGAAGCCCACTGAAGATCACAATGGCATTGGTGGACTTGAGAAACAGGTAAAAATTCCTCATCTTGTGCTCCGTAATTGAAATAGCAGCAAAGTCTCCATTAGCATTTCGTCCTTAAATTTCTTACAGATTCAATTTTTGCTGGTTTAGAATTATGTTTGTTTATACTGTTGATGTTGGACTATATCCCATTCTTTTAACAACGTTTTTAGTACTACTTGTTTGTCTAGCTTCTGCATTTAAGTTGATTTTAGTTGGTAGTTACTCTTGCCTATGTTTCCCTAATTTGGGAATGGGATGTGATAGTTGAATTTGGCATTTTGTGTTGTAAATGAGTATAATCTACCGTGTAAGGGTGAACATGTGTAAATTTTGAATCTGGATCATGGACCGACGAGGGTATTGGTTTGTGTAAAATGTAAAGTAACAAGCTCTATTATGGATATATTTTGGTATTTGATAATATATCCGTTGATTTCACACAATTGGAAAGTGTTATGTATTTTTCAAGATAATTAGAAAGTGTTATTATATGGTGAGTGAAGATCGTTTGGCAAGTAAGGGGTTATTGTTACGACCCGGTTCTCGAATCCCTACAAGACACGAGACCGGACCGACTCGACTGATCCCAAGACCCAGTCGTCCAACGAGAAAGTCACCAAAAAGCAGGAAAGTAAACCACATTCACAATGCTAAGCAACTAACAGTAACAAAGGTATAGCAGTAAAGAAGTAAAACTACTACAGTACACACCACCACAACAGTAGAAAAGTAAACGGGTACAGGAATATAATGTGCAGAACGAAAGAGTACTGAATATAAAGGTACAAGAAACTACTCACTACTACAACGAGTACAAAAAGAGCTACAACTACTGGGCTCTACTGGGCCCAGCATCCTCTGCAGCCATAGGCTCTGGCTGCTCAACACCTGGACCTGAAAAGGGTTATGAGTACACAAAGTCAGCGAACGCTGAGAAGAGTGGCAACCAATTAACTAAACAGTAAAGGTGGACAGGTAGCTGTTGTTTTTCAATTACTTTCTTTAACTACTCATTCTTTTTCACCATTTAGTTTATTTATCAGGTCTCTTTCTTAATCTCGAAAGTTCCTCATGGGAACGATCTTGATTGCAGTCTTTTCCGAAGAGTAGAAGTCGCACGTGGTGCTCTCCTGGCCAGAGAGTCCTCCGTGGTGGTCCTACACCCAGTCAACCACCCCAAGGTCACGGGCAGACGTAACGGTGACTACGGCACGTGCGATAAGCGCATGGGTAGCTACCCTGCATTGGCATGCGGTCAGTCGTTTCCGTTAGTGGGTGCGCCAAAAGCATAGCACGGAACCAGTATAGGGCATAGCCCTCTCGGTAACATGGGTCTAGCCCCTAAGAACCAAACAGGGATCTCGCTCCTCCACAGTCTGCACACCCTCGACTGACTACCCTGGTTTTTCCAGTGGGCTTAACAAGTCGGTGTAGGGCGACTAGCTGAACCCCGGATCCCGTGGGGTGGCTAGCTCTCTCCCTGCACTAATAGCTCTCCCCAGTACAATGTACACGAGGGCCACAAAGTCGGTGCAAAGTGGCCAATCCTAACCTCAGGTTCCAACCCAAGGGCGGCTAGCTCCCCTCTACACTAAGAGGAAACATGCACTCCCCTTGGTACCACGTACTCAAGGGCCAGCACACTTCCCAACACATTCCCAGATTCATTACATTTATTTCCAGGAGCTCATCTCCTAATTCCCCGTATGGTTCATGCTCATATATCTCAGGCCAAGTGATGTAAACATGTTTACACTACTTAAGATATCTATTTATGCATGTTCTCAAGCATAGGATTGCATTGCATACTATAAATATTGCATAACATGCATCATCTTGCATTTACAATAGTTTGAATAGAATGGAGGTTAATTGTCTCCTTTTATGTTCATGGACAGGGCAAACTTTTTATCGGAACCTCGGATCAAAGATGCAACCGTACAGATGTGATCAGGGCGACAATTGGAGTTCAACGACTCCAAGATCGCTCTAATCAAACATCTAATAGAGACTGGGGAACCCCAGAAGATCAAGTGCCAATATGGTGTGAATCCGCACTTCAAACGGCAAATCCGACCACATGGACGGATTTGGATCGACGATCGCAGCCTAACAGCGCAAAAATCGACTCAATCCGACACCCGTGACACCATCTACATCATCCAGAAGATGGACGGCCAAGATGGCGCCACGTGGCACCATCTCAGCCATCCAACCGGCCCTCAGGACCGCCACTGCCTCTCTAAAGAAGATCCAACGTGCGATCTGGGACATTGGATATTGATCCAACGACCACTAGCACGCGCCGCTTAAAACATCCATGCGACACAATCCACCGCGCAGTGCAGCGATCGCGAGTCGTTGCGCGATCACAGGATGCAAGTTCGACTCGCGATCTACGGCACGCACGTGATTAATTTCGACCGCTTGATCCGCTATGGATGGCCCAGATCGACAGATCGAGCGCACGCGATTAATTTTGGCGCCGTTGCCGGGGAAGTGGCATTTTGGCACCGTTGCCTTGGAGGCGACACTCTCTGATTTTTTTTCTTCGCATTTTTCAACTTACAAATCATTTACCTCACTTCTCTCCTTTCTTATTGTGATTGAAGGTACTCTTTTGAGACGAGCAAAAGCAATATATTGGAGTAAAGTGCTGTGGAAGGTTTTGTAAGTTATCCCCCACCTCCCACCCATTAGTTTTCATTCCACCACATAATAACACAAACATCAATCAACCTAAGTGTTCTTATAAACTCCAAGGTTAGATTATTTGTTGTTTGACAGCTACACCCACCCCAACCTCCACATTTAAAAATAAAAAGAAAATCTCACAGAGGTACACAACCTCATCTGATTTTCAAACTCAACCGGTAAATAGATCTTTGGAGCTGGTACACACATCCAAATACATAATTGAGCAGAAATCAATTTAGGCAATCACTTGTGTGCCTAATTAAGTGGTGCAACAGGCCAATTGTTTGAGTTAATTGGGCCGCACCACTTCAATTAAAATCAATTCATCAAGTAGCTGCCACTTAGGTTCAACTCTTAGGGATTTACCAGGCACTTTACATTCTTTTAAGTTTTAAAGGAAAACATCTTCACCTGTGCTTTCAAAACCTGGTGTGCCAACAAAACTTGTTTGAAAACACCTAAAGTTGAATCCTAAAAGCTACTAAGCAAGATTTGAACCCTAAAATTCACCGCATCAAAAGTAATCTTGGTTGAAAACCACTGGTTGTGCACGCACACACAAATCAATCAATCATTAAGGGCACAACCCAGATAAAGGGCCCATCACATTCCAAAGCACATTCAAACCTAGCCCTAAATAAAATAGAGTAGACGTTGGCCTTAAGGATTCGACTCACTCTTCAGAGCCTAGAACGAGATTATTTTCGATCAGTCTGTTTCTACTGTTCAATCTGATGTCTAGCTAGGGGAGCAGAATCAAACGATCGCGGCTGGGGGGTACACTAGGAACCGGAGGCGCAAGCCGAAGGAAGAACCTTCTCCCCGGTCCCTCCTTCTAATTGGTTGGATTGAACAGACAGAAGTAGATCAAATCGTTCCTTTATCTCAAGATGAGTTTTGGGAGTCTGTAGGTCTTTAGGCTAGCCCACTTAAGGACAGGTTTGATTGTTTGTATTGCAGGACGCCTTTCTTCCTCCCGTCTCTCATGAATCCTTTCACATATTACACGCATTCTCGCTCTTTCCCTCCTGTTTTGAATTATCCTCAACATGACGATTATCCCGACTCATACTGTAATCAACCATCAGTTAGTTGAGATAACTCTAATTGGGGATACAGTTCCGGACCTCCGTGTTTAGGGTCTAACCCTGAACACTATAATTGTGATTTCTATCCTTCTCAGAGCCACATCGATTATAGATTGTCAACCTTTCATGAACAACATAATACGATCTACAATCAAGAAGGATACACTGATCCTTACCCATCCTCTGATTACACTGCCTTTAGGCCATCGCCACTGTTATGAACACAGCATCTGACGCAGTTAAGACGTCTGGGAAGTGGCCCAGACGTCTGGCCAGATGTTTGGAACCCTTCCCAGACATCTGGTATTAAATTTTTTCGACGTATGGGTTCGCGTCTGCGCGCGTGCGCGTGCTAACTGAACCCGTCGCCTTCGTTCTGCTCTCTCTCTCCCTCCCTGCAGACGCGTCGCTTCTCTTTTCTCTCTCCCTGCGCTGCCTTTATATAGCACCGCCCTCTCCCTCACCCTCACTCCACCGCCTTCTCCTTCTTCTCTCTGCCAGCACGAGCGAGCGAGCGAGCGAGCGGGTGCGGCAGCAGCGGCTGCAGCGAGCGTGTGGGAGGGAGGAGTGTCGCGGGAGGAAGAAGAAGGCTCGACCGTGAGGTGCGAGCTTTCCGGGGCAGCTAGAGCCGGCCGGCGGGGGAGTAGCGGGAGTGGGGTGTCGCGGAGGAGTTGTTGCAGCTCGGGCACCAGGCGAGCGCGGCATGGCGCGGCCGTGCGTCGCTGGCGGAGAGCGGCAAGGTCCTGATTCTGGGGAAATTTCCCAGAATCGGATGTCTGGACCTTCTTCCAGACAACGTAGAAGACGTCTGGAGGAAGACCCAGACGTCTGACAGGTACAATATTTTCCTTCCTTTTTCTTTTTACGCGGGTACGGCCATGCAGCCGTACGCCGCGTTCCTCTACGCCTTTTCGTGATGAGAGCGGATGTGTGTGTGTGCAGGTATTGTTCGGGAGGGCGCGAGGGCTCGCCTTTCCACTTGAATCAGACGTCTGGCCACAGTACCAGACGACGAATAGGACCTCCAAACGTCTGGGGTGACAATCGGACGTCTGGAAATTAAGGCTAGACGATCCAGCGGGCTTCTGGACGTCTGAAGGACTGCACAGACTGAGGTACGACATGATCAACCTTTTAACACATCTGGAGGAGGTTCCAGACGTCTGATTTTGGACAGATTCGTAATTTTTGACCCATTTAGGGCTCGTTCGGTGTCCGCTTTCTGCGTTTTGAGTTGCGTTCTTTCCATATTTATTTTCTCTACCTGTTTACAGTAATTGTGCACTGTTCTGAGAAACCACTTGTGTTGATCCTTGTGTTAGGTCCCCGTTCTGTTGCGGCTCTAGGGGTTGCGGAGGTGCGCGGGATTGCCGACCACGCCCCCAGCACTCCCGATTTCGCAGGTAGAGTGACCCTTTAATTTATTTAACAAAAATTGTACAATTATGAAACAATTGATAGAGTCTACGGCATTGCATGAACCCTAGAACTGAGAAATTAGATTGAATGGTAGATCCTAGGGTATTGCATGAATCTTAGGACTAAAAAACTAGATTGAATGATAGATCCTAGGGTATGGCATGAATCCTAGGACTGGAAAACTAGTTGAATATATACATTGCAGTCTAGGAAAAGTGGAAATGAAATGATAACTGCCTGTAAATTGGTTAACAACTGCCTGTTATGAATGAATAAGTACGGTTGAGAACATGAATTGTACGGATATAAAGCTGGAACGGTGAAACCTAAATTGGCTGAGTTAAAAGAGCACGAACCCTACGGGGAATTAGGAGTAGAACTCCTGGAAAAGGAATGGAATAGAATTGGGGAAGTGTGCTGGCCCTTGAGTACGAAGTACCAAGGAGAGCAACTGTCCCCCTGTTTAGTGCAGGCGGAGCTAGCCACCCCAGGGACCCGAGGTTAGGTCTGGCCACTTTGTACCGACTTTTGGCCCTCGCGTACACAGTACCGAGGAGAGCTACTAGTGTAGAGAGAGTACTAGCTACCCCACGGGCCCCACGGTTCTGCTAGCTCACCTACACCGACTTGTTAGGCCCACTGGGCAAACCAGGGTAATCAGGCGAGGGTGCGCGGACTGTGGAGGGGCAAGACCCCTGTCTGGTTACTGTGGAGGGGCTGGGCCCCTGTTACTGAGAGGGCTCTACCCTATACTAGTTCTGTGCTATGCTTTGGGTGCACCCGTTAACGAAAACGACTGACCGCGTGCCAGTGCGGGATAGCTACCCGTGCGTTTATCACGCATGCCGTAGTCCTCGTTACGTCTGTCAGCGACCTTGGGGTGGTTGACTGAGGGTAGGACCACCACGAGGGACTCTCCCGGCCAGGAGAGCACCACGTGTTACTTCTACCTTTCGGGAAAGACTGCAATCAAGATCGTTCCTACAAGGAACATTCGCGATCAAGAGAAGGATCTGAGAAATAATCAACAGTGAATAAATGGAAAATATAAGGAAAGAAAGTAAAAAAATATAACAGCTACTGTACACTCTACTGCTTCTTTTAGCTTTTAGTTGCCACTCTACTCAGCGTTTCGCTGACGTGTCACCCTTGTTGCCTTTTCAGGACCAGGTGTTGAGCAGCCAGAGTCAGCGGCTGAAAAGGGCACTGGGCCTAGTAGGGTCCAGTAGGGTTACCTGTAGTACTTACTGCAGTTTTCTTTCCACTGTAGTGAGTAGTTTTCTATTTCTCCTTGTACTCTCTTTAATGTAAGCTTCATGTTATGTACATGTTTATTTCTCTACTGTTGTGGTGGTGTATGCTATAGTATTTCCTTTCTTTACTGCTGTATTTTGTTACTGCTAGTTATGTACATGGTGAATGTGGTTTATTTTACTGCTCTTTTAGTTACTTTCTCGTTGGACGACTGGGTCTTGAGATTAGTCGAGTCAGTCCGATTCTCGTGTCTCGTAGGGATTTGGGAATCGGGTCGTTACAACCACCTTTTGAACAATCTGAAATGACCTATTATCAGAAAGGGTATAACGAATCTCAATTCGTTAATTCCCCTACATTGACCCCAAACCCACCCAACCCTGAACCAACTCATTTGGTTCAGGTTAACTAAGTTCAAGATAAGGTTCTGGCTATCTTGAGGAATTTCATACAATCTTTAGAAGTTCAGCCAATACCTTGCATTCAGAGATTGGAGCCCCTGATTGAAATAATTAATGACTTGAACAAGTATTTGTTGGATTGGCTCCAGGATGTTAAGGATAAGAACCCGGGTGAGTTTCTACTTGGGAAGTTAGCGAAATTGAGGATGAGATTTGTGGTTGCTTTAGTTCAATCGTGGGATGATTCCCAGGATGAACTCCCTTCAGGAGAGCCAATGTCAGAACCTATTCAGGCACCTGTTGGGGGGGACATGTGTTACAAGGCTGACCAGATTGAATTAGAGCAACCAATTAAGGATGATCTAATTTCTTCACCTGAGATCCCTGAGCCAGGGTACAAGAAAACATATGTCTCCCTGGAACAGAAAGTGACAGATGATTTTGGGACATACATTAATACGGATCTTGATTTCTTTGATTCTGATGGTGAAGATTTAAGTTGCGAAGTCTCATGCGAGTTTACATAACACGATTTCTGTGAGACGATTGGGCCTGAGGAATATGATAGATCATTTGATAGCCTAATAATTGAGGAAACTGATCTTATTGGGGCTGACATTATGGATCCAAAATCGCATTTTCTAGAGGATTCAGTTCAATGCCCTGATTGTCAATTACACCTCGTTAAGCTTATCGATGATTTTGTTTCTAAGATAATTAAACCCAAGTCAATTCTGATTCAGCCACAACATTTAGACTTGGAGATTTCAGATGGGGTGATTAATATGCAAGAGGTCTCGGAATTGAACATTCTAATTGAGGAGGATAGAAGCTGGGAAGTTCTGATTTAGGAAGCTAACCCCGAAGGAAGTAGAAGACTGTGTCTAAGGGTTCCATTTCATCTGAAACCATCAAACCAAAACCCTTATGACATTTGTTCTGAGGATTTCAACCCAAGCACACATTCATTGATTATCCTTTTGATATCTCTATAACCCGACTTTTTCGTCTTGGGTTGCATCCTCATAAATCGCAGGCCCAACCTTGCTTGCATACAGATTGTAGGTTTTGGGTAATTTTTATCCAGAACCTGAGATATTCTTGATTATGGGGTATGGGTTTGCACCACAATCTAGTCCACATTTGTGGACTTCTGCTGATAGGTCAGAGGTTTCTTATGTTTATTCTGATTCCGACCTACACCTGGGAATTCTTTATTTCTCTTCTTTGTATAGTGTGCCTAGCTGAAGGCACTAAATTCAGTACGTATACAATTCTTTTTAGTTTTCATCTTGAAGCGGACCTGACATTCATGTAATTCAGGTGATTTTTATTCTATTCCACTCTGTTTTATGTCTTTTTAATACAATGAAGACATTGCATTAGATAGGCATGGGGGGGTGGATATTCATCCCTGAATTTATTCGTCAGCTCCGTAGATTTGTTTTATTTTCTTTTATTAAAAACAAAATTGGAATTAGGAAAGAGAACTTGGGTTTAAGAAAATTTTTAATCTTAGGAAATACTACATTATGATTTGAACACAAAGACCCTTCAGGTCTTTGGACTTAATCAGCCCGTGTATCCATTAAAATGTGGATTTGTTTTTCGAGTCCTCGCCAACCTTAATTCTATTGTAATTTGAGTAAATAAGTTTGGGTGATAAGTACACGACTTATCAACCCACACTCTGATTTGAGGGAACTTTAAGCCTAAAGCATCTACACACTATCTTTGTACTGACTCATTGTTTGGCGATTCTAACGGAAATTGGGTAGCTAATGAACCTTCTAGGGTGATATGGCTGGCAAGTTATCGTGGGTAACAGCCCATAGGTAGGTTGTCCAGAGCCTAGTCACTGGACCTTTCTCTTTTTGCTGCTTTTAGGTAAATCTTAGATCAGGGCAGTCACCTACTTAAAAAAAAAAATCCAAAAGAAAAGGAGAAAAGAAAAAAAAGAAATAAGCCACACTTCGCCGCACGAGTTTGGCTGGCAAGTTGTCGGTGGTAACAGCTCATTGACCGGTTATCCAGAACCCAGCTCAATAAATGCACTAAAAAATCCCAAAACACTTAGGAAGAAGCGGAGAAGTAGAATAAATTAGGGAGATATACACTGGATTCACCCTTGTGTTGATGTAACGACCCGGTTCCCGAGTCCCTACGAGACACGAGAACCGGACCGACTCGACTAATCCCAAGACCTAGTCGTCCAACGAGGAAGTAACCAAAAGAGCAGTAAAATAAACCACATTCAGCATGAATATAACTAACAGTAAGGAAGTACAGCAGTAAGGAAAGAAACTACTACAGTAGATACCACCACAACAGTAGAACAACATTTATCATATAACAAGAACTGCAGGTAAAGAAAGTACAGCGAAAACAAAAACTACTCACTAGAACAGAAACAAAAGAGGTACAAAAGACTATGGTAGACTCTACTGGACCCTACTCGGCCCAGCGTCCTCTGCAGCCGCCGACCCTGGCTACTCAACACCTGGTCCTGAAAAAGGTAACGAGTGTAACACGTCAGCAAAACGCTGAGTAGAGTGGAAAACTAACTAAAGGCAACAGTAGAGTGTACAGTAGCTGTTATGTTCTATTACATCCTTTATTCACGTCTTTCAATTTTCTCACTATTTCATTTATTTCTCAGATCCTTTACTTAATCTCGAATGTCCTCGTGGGAACGATCTTGATTGCAGTCTTTTCCAAAAGTAGAAGTAGCACGTGGTGCTCTCCTGGCCGGGAGAGTCCCCCGTGGTGATCCTACCCTCAGTCAACCACCCCAAGGTCACTGACAGACGTAACGGTGACTACGGCACGCGCGATAAACGCACAGGTAGCTAGCCCGCACTGGCACGCGGTCAGTCGTTTCCGTTAACGGGTGCGCCCAAAGCACAGCACGGAACCAGGGCAGAGCCCTCTCAGTAACAGGGGTCCAACCCCTCCACAGTAACCAAACCGGGGCCTTGCCCCTCCACAGTCCGCGCACCCTCGCCTGACTACCCTGGTTTGCCCTAGTGGGCCTAACAAGTCGGTGAAGGAGGCTAGCAGAACCCCGGGACCCGTGGGGTAGCTAGTACTCTCCGAACACTAGTAGTTCTCCTTGGTACTACGTACGCGAGGGCCAGCAAGTCGGTACAGAGTGGCCAGTCCTAACCCCGGGTCCCTGGGGCGGCTAGCTCCGCTCTGCACTAAACAGGGGGACAGTCGCTCTCCTTGGTACTCCGTACTCAAGGGCCAGCTCACTTCCCCAAAACTATTCCACTCACTTTCCAGGAGTTCTACTCCTACTTCCCCATAGGGTTCCATCCTTTTTACTCAAGATCCAGGTTTCACTTCCCTGTTTCACATTCTTACAATCCATGTTCTCAACCTCATTAGCTGTTCACAACAGGCAGCTGTTAATTCAAATTACAGGCAGCTTTATATTTCTTTCCATTTTCCAAGACTGCAGCATATACATTCCACTAGTTTTCCATCCTAGGATTCATGCAATATCCTAGTATCTATCATACAATCTAATTTTCCGGCCCTAGGATTCATGCAACACCTAGGAGCTATCATTCCATACATTTCTCATTCCTAGGATTCATGCAACACCTAGATTCTAGTTAAGGTTCCATACTTTAACAGATTTTAATAGCTTAAGCCACTCTACCAGGTACAACGGGAGTAATGGGGACGTGATCGGGAATCCCGCGTGCCTCCGCGACTCTCAAGACTGCAACTGAACGAGGTCCTATCACAAGGATCAAACACAAGGAGTGTCTCAAAACAGTGTATAGCTAGTGTAGACGGGTAGAGGAATTAATTCTGAAAAGAACGCAACTCGAATCGCGGAAAACGGAGCCCGAACGGGCCCTAAACAGGTCGAAAAAGACGATACTGTGCAAAATCAGACGTCTGGAACTTCTTCCAGACGTCAAACAGTGGATTAGCGAATTACCTGTCCAGCGTGGTTTCCCAGACGTCCAGAAGTCTGCGGGGACGTCTGTCCTAACTCCCAGACGTCCGATGGTCACCCCGGACGTCTGTAGGTCACTCCCGCCGTCTGGTACAACTTCCAGACGTCTGATTCGCAAAGGATGGCGAATCAGCAAACCTGCGCACAGCCAACTCCCTCCCTTAGTACGGTCGGTCGACAGGAAGGAAGAAGAAAGCGGAATACACACCTTTCAGACGTCGGTATGAGCTACCAGACGTCGTCCTCGCCGTCTGCCTATCAACCCAGACGTCTGATTCTGGAAATTTTTCCAGAATCAGGGCGCGACCCGGACTCTGCTCGCGACGCCGCCCGCGTCGCGCCTCGCGCTCCTGCTGCTCAGACTGTAGCAGGTCCCTCTCCGCGTCGTTCCGCGCCCCCTGCCCCCTCCGCCGGCCGGCCAAGCCGCTCCGGCGAGCTCGCCCTCACGGCAGAGCTCCACCCTCGCACGTCGCGCCTCTTCCGCGCTCACTGCGGCCGCCGCTGCAGCCCTCGAGCTCGCCCACTCTCGTGCACAGGAAGGAGAAGAAGAAGGAGACGGTGGAGACGGGAGGGGAGGCGTGGCCCTTTTAACGCCGCGGGGAGAGGAGAGAGAGAAGGCGCGGCAGGCGTCTGCAGCCGTAGAAGAAAAAGAGGGAATAGCGAATATGCGGTCTGCACGCGCAGGCGCGCAGACGACTCGCGGGTGTGGATGATAACGGTTTTTCAGACGTCTGTAAACCATCCCAGACGTCTGGCAAGACGTCTGGATGTGATCCCAGACGCCTGGTCAGACGTCTGGGTTACCTCCCAGATGTCTTAAAATACATCCGGGGCACGCGTTCGTAACAGTTGATCCCATAAAAATAAAAGTAGGGAGAAAGATACCGGTTGTAAAGATACACCTTTAGGCAGAATTCTCTTTTTTAGGTCACCTAGAGGCGTAGAAATTCGAAGTCCGTTTTAACTGCCGGTCAGCGAGTCTATCACATCCATAATAAGATGCTTAGACCTTAGGGTTCTCATCAAATCTTGGGTGAGTTGAATAGCCGTAGAAAGCCACTCTTAAACCCTAAAACTTGAAAATCCAAAAAAAAATTAGAAAAGAGGAAAAAGAGAAAAATAAATTTTTCTTTGAATAAGGCGAGGGCTTGAGGCGGTCTGCATTTTGGCAGATACTCAGGTATTGTTGTGTCTTTGAAAGTTTAAATCCTAAGTAGACATTTTCTTAGTGATTGAAAAAAAAAAAACTCAAGCCCAAATAATCTAACCTGATTTTTTTTTAAATAGCATATAATTTTTGCTAGGTTCTAGCAAAAGATAGGTATGGGGGTATGATGTAATAAAGTTTACACTACTTAAGATGTTTATTTATGCATGTTCTTAAGCATAGGATTGCATTGCATACTATAAATATTGCATAACATGCATCATCTTGCATTTAGAGTAGTTTGAATAAAATGGAGGTTAATTGTCTCCTTTTATGTTCATGGATAGGGCAAACTTTTTATCGGGACCTCGAATCGAAGATCAACCATACAGATGTGATCAGGGCGACAATTGGAGTTCAATGACTCCAAGATCGGCCTAATCAAACATCTGTAGACACAGATAGAAATCGAGGAATCCTAAAAGATCAAGGGCCCAGATGGTGTGAATCCACACTTCAAACGACAAATCCGACCGCTCGGATGGATTTGGATCGACCATCGCAGCCTAACGGCACAAAAATCGACTCAATCCGACACCCGTGGCACCATCTACATCATCCAGAAGATGGACGGTCAAGATGGCATCACGTGGCGCCATCTCAGCCATCCAACCAGCCCTCAGGACCGTCGCTGCCTCTCCAAAGATCCAACGGGCAATCTAGGCCTTTAGATCCTGATCCAACGGCCACGAGCATGCGTCGCTTAAAACATCCGCGCGACACAATCCACCGCGCAGCGCAGCGGTCGCGAGTCGTTGCGCGATCACAGGACGCGACTTCGACTCGCAATCTGCGGCGCTCACGCGATTAATTTCGACCGCTTGAACGGTTGTGGATGGCCCAGATCATCCGATCGGTCGCATGCACTATTGCACGCCACGCCTCACACAGGATCGCACGCAGGTAGGCATGCAAAGGAGGCGGGTGTTGAGCGCGAGAATCTACGCTAACGTGTTTGGTTTTTTTGAAAAACCCGTCGTTGTAGTTCGAAAGCGAAGGATTCGTGTTCAACAAATAAAATTTATACCGAAATAAGAATTCCGGGTCGAACACAGGGAGGCTACGTTGATCTATATTCGCAATTATGTTTTTTTTAGGATTTTTGATAAACAAGGCGAAATAATTACAATGGAGCTATCAAATTGAGAGAGAGGGAGAGAAAGAGAGAGAGAAAGAGAACATGCATTCAATATTTCAATTGTTTATACAAGCAAATGAAATTAAAGTTACACTAGAAAGCGGGAAATCAATTACACTATAAAGCAGGAAAATTCTACACTAGAAAAGCTGTAAATAAGAATGGGAGAGAGAAGTTATCCTCCTCGACGGTCGCTTGGAGGATGAGCCGGACGGGACGACGCCTGGACGAAGGAGAACGAGGCGGGACGAAGGAGGACGAAGCAGAAGAACGGGAACGAAGCAGCACGCCGTCGTCGTCGCGGGATCCACTTCCGAAGGGGGACGAAAATTTGGACTTTATCTCGCGAGAAGCATCCCGGGTGTGGGACAAGCTTCTCTTGAGCTTTGGAGAGGTAGAGAGGAGAAGGAAGGGATGAAAATTTCGTATGGAGGGGGTCTCCTTTTATAGTTGCAAGGAGTGGGGGCAAAATGGACATTACATCTTCAAAATAATAAATAAGGGGTCTTTAGTGACGGATAAAACCGTCGCTAAAGCCCCGCCGTCGCCGTCGCCGCCGCGCCACGCGCGCCCGCTCGGCTACCTGCGCGCGTAACGCAGACGCACGTCCGCGTCGTCTCAGCCGTCCGATCGCGAGATCGGACGGCTTAGATCGCGCCCGCGCCCGCTGCGTAGCGCGCCGCCCGCGTGCGATCGCGCGCCCATCAGGGCGTCCAATTGCGCGTCGGCGCTATCGGGCGCGCGCGGCCGTTGGATCTTCATCCGACGCTCGTGCGCGCCCGCTCGCCCGCGCCTTCGACCCCCTCTCCGCGGCTCGAACCCGCGACCTCCGCTTCGCCCGCAGCTGCGTCGCCGCTGCGCTACGCGGGCGAAATGGTCGCGCGGACGTTTTTAAACGCGCGCGACCGCAGCCGTTGGATCGAGATCCAACGGCGGAGAGGAGACGTTGCGCGGACTTCACAGGACTCCTGCGGCCGATTGGGCGGCTGGGATGGCGCCACGTGGCGCCATCTTGGCCGTCCATCTTCTGGAAGTTGTAGATGGTGCCACGGATGTCGGATTGACTCGATTTTTGTGTCGTTCGACTGCGATCGTCGATCCGAATTCATCCGTGTGGTCGGATTTTCCATCTGAAGTGCGGATTTACACCATCCTGGCCCTTGATCTTCTAGGGTTCCCCGGTCTCTATCTGATGCTACGGATGCCTGATTAGGGCGATCTTGGAGTCGTTGAACTCCAATCGTCGCCCTGATCATATCCATACGGTTGGATCTTTGATCCGAGGCCCCGATAAAATATTTGCCCTGTCCAAGCACATAAAAGGAGACAATTAACCTCCATTTTATTCAAACTACTCTAAATGCAAGATGATGCATGTAATGCAATATTTATATCATGAAATGCAATCTTATGCTTAAGAACATGCATAAATAGACATTTTAAGTAGTGTAAATGTGTTTACATCATACCCCCATGCCTATCTTTTGCTAGTCCCTAGCAAAAACTATATGCTATTTATAAAAGAATTAGGTTAGATTATTTGGACCTGAGTTATTTTCAATCATTAAGAAATTGTCTACTTAAGAACTGAACTTTCAAAGACACAACAGTGCCCGGGTATCAGCCAAAATGCAGACCGCCTCAAGCCTCGCCTTATTCAAAGAAAAATTTCTTTTTCTGTTTTTACTCTCTTTTTTTTAGATTTTCAAATTTTAGGGTTTAAGAGTGGCTTTCTACGGCCATTCAACTCACCCAAGATTTGATGAGAACCCTAAGTTTTAAGCATCTTATTGTGATTGTGATAGACTCGTTGACCAGCAATTAAAACGGACTTCGGATTTCTACGCCTCTAGGTGACCTCAAAAAGAATTCTGCCTAAAGGTGTATCTTTACAACCGGTAGCTTTCTCCCTACTTTTATTTTTTAACGGGGTCAACACAAGGGTGAATCCAGTGTATATCTCCCCGGTTTATTCTACTTCTCCGCTTCTTCCTAAGTGTTTTGGGAATTTTTAGTGCATTTTCTGAGCTGGGTTCTGGACAACCGGTCGATGAGCTGTTACCACCGACAACTTGCCAGCCATACTCGTGCGGCGAAGTGTGGCTTATTTCTTTTTGTTCTTTTCTCCTTTTTGATTTTTTTTTTTTTTTTTTTTTTTAAGTAGGTGGCTTCCCTGGTCTAAGATTTACCTAAAGGCAGCAAAAAGAGAAAGGTCCAGTGACTGGGCTCTGGACAACCTACCTATGGGCTGTTACCCACGATAACTTGCCAGCCATATCACCCTAGAAGGTTTATTAGCTACCCAATTTCCGTTAAAATCGCCAAACAACGAGTCAGTGCAAAGAAAGTGTGTAGATGCTTAAGACTCAAAATTCCCTCACATCAGAGGGCGGGTTGATAAGTCGTGTACTTATCACCCAAACTTATTTATTCCAATTATAATAGAATTAAGATGGCGAGAACTCAAAGACAAATCCACATTTTAGTAGATACACAGGCTAATTAAGTCCAAAGACCTGAGGGGTCTTTGTGTTCAGATCCTAATGTAAAATTTCTTAGGATTGAAAAGTCCTAATGTCCAACTAATCCTTCCTAATTTTTTTTTTTTTTTTTTTTTTTTTTTTTTTTTTAGAAAGAGAGCAATTTATATGGATTTCACAAAGCTGACCAACTAATTCAAAAATGAATCCACCCCCCCATGCCTAGCTGATGCAATGTCCTCATTGAAAAAGAGACATGAAAGAAAGGGTAGAATATGAAAGATGTCACCTGGATATGAAGCTCGTATCAGCCTTGTGTTATATGTACAACTGCTGAGTTTAATGCCGTCAGCTAGGCGAAGTCCAGCCAAAGAAGTCACAGAATGGCTAGAGCAACAGAGTCTGAAACGGGTTCTGGAAGATTATGGTCAACAACAGGCTTCAGACGTTGACCGTTGACTTTAAAGGTGTTACCCGTCTTTGGGTCAGAAATCTGAATGGCACCATTTAGAAAAATCTGATCAATTATGAATGGGCCACTCCATTTAGATCTAAGTTTACCAGGAAAGAGCTTAAGTTTAGAATCGAATAACCAGACCTTCTGGTTTGGCTCAAAGCTCTTGCGGGAAATCATTTGATCATGTAGAGCTTTGGTCCGAGCCTTGTAGATCTTGGCATTCTCATAAGCATCATTTCTAAGCTCCTCCAACTCAGATAATTGGAGTTTCCTGGTCTTCCCAGCTAGATTTAGATCTAGATTGCATTGTTTGATTGCCCAGAATGCCCTGTGTTCAATCTCTACGGGTAGATGACACGCCTTTCCATACACCAGACGGAATGGAGACATGCCGATAGGTGTTTTATACGCCGTACGGTAGGCCCAAAGAGCGTCCTCAAGCTTTTGAGTCCAATCCTTGCGATCGGGCCTAACTGTTTTTTGCATAATGTTCTTGATCTCTCGATTAGAGATCTCGGCTTGTCCATTCGTTTGGGGATGGTAAGGTGTGGAAATTCGATGATTAACCCCGTATTTGGCCAATAAACTCCGGAATTGGGCATTAGTAAAATGAGTGCCACCATCACTGATGATAGCCCTCGGAATCCCGAATCTACTGAAGATATTTCTCTTGACAAAGTTGATGACCACCTTGTGGTCATTGGTTCGGGTGGGAATTGCCTCAATCCATTTAGACACATAATCAACAGCGACAAGAATGTACTGATGTCCAAATGAAGGGATAAAGGGTCCCATGAAATCAATGCCCCAAACATCGAAAATTTCGACAGGAAGAATAGGGTTTAAGGGCATCATGTCTCTCTTAGTTATGCTCCCGAGTGCCTGGCATCGAGGGCATGACTGTGAGAACTCCTGGGCATCCTTGAATAAAGACGGCCAATAGAAGCCAGATTGCAAAATTTTTGCAGCCGTCTTTTTCCCAGAGAAATGTCCACCACACCCAGATGCATGGCAGAACTCAAGTATACTGTTGAATTCATTCTCCGGTATGCATCGGCGAATAATCTGATCAGAGCCGATGCGATACAGTTCAGGGTCCTCCCAAAAGTAGTATTTGGCCTCAGATTTGAGTCTATCCCGTTGTTGCTTGGTCCAATCCTGGGGGATTTGACCAACGGCCAAATAGTTAACATGTCAGCAAACCATGGGGTGTGGACACCTAAAACTGTAAGAATGGTTTCGTCCGGAAAAGTGTCAGCAATCGGAATGTCCGGACAAGAAGAATCACCTAGGAGTCTCGACAAATGATCCGCCACCACATTTTGTACCCCGGTTTTATCCTTGATTTCAAGATCAAATTCTTGAAGAAGAAGAATCCAACGAATAAGCCGGGGTTTAGCATCCTTTTTAGCCAAGAGATGTCTCAAGGCCGAGTGGTCGGTATAAACAATAACATGAGACCCTAAGAGATAAGCCCAGAATTTTTCCAACGCAAATACTACAGCGAGTAATTCCTTTTCAGTAACAGTGTAATTCCTCTGGGCTTCATCCAAAGTTTTACTAGCGTAGTAAATGACAAAGGGCTTTTGATCAATTTTCTGACCCAGGACAGCCCCGACCGCGTAATCAGAAGCATCGGTCATGATCTCAAATGGGGTTGTCCAAATAGGTGGTTGCAAAATTGGCGCACAGGTGACTGCCATTTTTAAGAAATCAAATGCCTTTTGGCATGATTCGTCAAAAACGAACGGTGTTTCTTTGGCAAGAAGATTGCTCAAAGGGCGGGCAACCTTCGAGAAGTCCTTGATGAATCTTCGATAAAATCCCACATGGCCAAGAAATGATCTGATTTGTTTAACTGAAGTGGGAGGAGGCAGTTTAACGATAGCATCAACCTTAGCTTTGTCCACTTCAATTCCCCGTTCAGAGATTACATGACCCAAAACGATGCCCTCTTGGGTCATGAAATGACTCTTTTCCCAGCTAAGGACCAATCGTGTCTTGATACATCGCTTAAGAATCATTTCCAAATTAACCAAACAAGAGTCAAATGATTCTCCGAAAACGGAGAAATCATCCATGAAGACTTCCATAAACTCTCCCACCATGTCGGAAAATATGGCTAGCATACACCTTTGAAAAGTCGCAGGTGCATTGCATAACCCGAAAGGCATCCTACGAAAAGCAAAGGTTCCGTAAGGACAGGTGAAAGTAGTTTTTTCCTGATCCTCGGGATGGATAGGAACTTGATTGTATCCCGAGTAACCATCAAGAAAACAGAAGTACTTCTGCCCGGCTAATTTTTCCAGGATTTGATCAATGAAGGGCAGGGGAAAATGATCCTTTTTAGTGGCAGTGTTCAGCTTCCTGTAATCAATACAAACTCTCCAAGATGAAGCTGAACGAGTTGTGACAGATTCTCCTTTCTCATTAGTCACAACAGTAATCCCGGCTTTCTTTGGAACAATCTGAACGGGACTTACCCAGGGACTGTCAGAGATTGGATAAATAATTCCTGCATCGAGCCACTTGATGATTTCCTTTTTGACCACTTCTCGCATATTTGGATTCAATCTCCTCTGCATCTGGCGAGAAGGGCGGGATCCATCTTCCAAAAATATTCTATGATTGCAGTAAGATGGCTCGATCCCCCTAAGGTCATGAATGGTCCAACCAATTGCCTCCTTATGTTCCTTTAGAACCTTAATCAATTTAATCTCTTGCTCCTTTGTCAATTTAGCACTGATAATCACAGGGAGCGTATTCTGAGGTCCTAAAAATTGATATTTCAAATTCTCGGGCAATGGTTTCAATTCGAGCTGGGGTGGGGTGATGATTGATGGTCGGGTAGATGCTGAAGATTCAACAAGAGGGAGAGGTTGTGAGTGGACAAAATCAGTAACCTCTTCCGAAGATGTTAAGTCAGAGGGTTGCGGGTCAAATTCATCAACCAAAGAGGAACTTTCAATTGAAGAAACTGTCAAACAAGTTTCAATATTAATATTATCCTCATCAAGTTCCTCAATAACTCCACAATCCTCAAATTTATTGATCGCCTTAAAAATATCTAATTTCATACGTTGGTCCCCAAAGGCGATTTCCATGCTACCGCTTTCACAATTAATGTTGGCCTTTGCGGTAGCCAGGAACGGACGCCCCAGAATGATGGGCGTGTTCCTCAGATTATCTGGTACATCCATGTCAAGGACAAGGAAATCTACAGGAAAATAAAAATCCTTGACCTTAACTATAACATCTTCAATAACGCCTCGCGGGTTTGTGACCGAACGATCCGCTAACTGTAGCGTTACTGAAGTTGGCCGAAGTTCGCCTAACCCAAACTTCTCGTAAAGAGAAGTCGGAATTAGGTTGATGGATGCACCGAGATCCAAAAGTGCTCTATCAAATGTGTAATCTCCGATAACGCAAGAAATCAAAGGAGCACCAGGATCTCTCCTTTTCTGAGGGAGGTAGTGCAGGATAACAGAACTAGCCTGCTCGGAGAGTACCACCTTCCTCGGAACAGATTCTCTCGACTTACGCTTTTGTGTACATAATTCCTTTAAAAATCTTGCGTAAGTCGGTATGTGCTTGATAGCATCAAGGAGCGGGATATTGATCTCAACATTCTTAAATAAATTCAGAAGCTCCTCATTGCTATCAACAGACTTCTTCTTCTTTGCTTTGGTTAAGGCTTCAGGAAAAGGAACACGAGTCAGATCTTTGGAATCGGATTCCTGAGCCTTGATTTCTCCTTTAGAATTCTCTTCTCTCTCCTCAGATTCTTCAGGATTCAAAAGATTAGAATAATGTGGTTGTGGATCCTGAGTCTTCTTACCACTTCTCAAAGTGACAGAATTTGCAGAAGCGTAAGAATTTGGGTCTTGAGGAGGGTTAGGAAAGATTGGAGGGGCTTGATTGACCATGAATTGTTGATTTACAGAAGAAGAAGATGAGGAACCCTGCTCAACCACCTGAGCATGCGCGTGTGGGTCCCTCTGATTTCCGTACCCTTGGGCTTGATTGCCCGAATTTGTAATGTTTCGTGGGTTGGGTACGGGTTGGGATGGTAGAGATCCGGGTTGGCGAGAGTTAGCAATGAGCCCGGATTGCAAGTTGTCCAGTGAGTTTTTCATTTGCTGCATGAGCTGGAGCATAGATCCTTGCATCTCTACTATTTGATGGTTCAAATCAGCCTGCCCTGCGGGTTGACGGACATTCCAAGCTGGCTGATTGACCTGATTCGGAGGCAACTGAGTATATACTTGACCCTGACCCATTGGTCGTTGCGGAGCATAATTGCTGGGTCGGAATTGGGTCTGTTGCCCCGAATTTTTCCAAGAGAAGTTAGGGTGGTTTCTCCAACCTTGATTATAGGCATTCGAGTAGGGGTTGGATCTAGCATTCTCTTGTACAGCACAAACATCCTCATAAAGTGAGGATGGAGAGAAAGAAAAGGAAGGATTAGAAAAACTGGGATCAAAGGCCCCAGTTGGGAACCCATGGGGTTCCGAAAAATGCTGACTCATATGTTGAGTCGCATCAAGTTGATTCACGAACTCCCGTCCAGAAAGAGCTCGTGAAGAATGGAATCCCGAATTTTGGGATTGAGTGGATTGAGAGTTGTTCATAGAATTGCCAGCCATCCACTCTTCCATTCTTTTAGCAACCAAGTCCACTTTGTCAAGTTTATTACAAATCAATTCCATATCAAATGAACGAGAGTCATGGACTTCATTGACATTTGATCTGGGTTGTTGGGACCGGTTAAAAGTATCCATGGAGGCATGATTTATTGAATTCTCACTCATTTCCTCAAATAAATCATGTGCACTATCTGCATCTTTATTAAGGAAATTGCCTCCGCAAGAAGCATCCACATGGTTTCTGAGTTGTTCAGTCAACCCATGATAAAAAATCTGCACGAGTTGCCATTTCGGCACCTCGTGGTGTGGACACCTCCGCAATAAGTCCTGGAATCGCTCCCAGGCCACATGAAACTGCTCCCCCGGCCGCTGGGTAAAAGTAGTGATTGCCCGTCTTAAAGCATTGGTACGACCGACTGGGAAAAATTTCTTCAGAAAGGCCGATTTCAACTCATTCCAAGTTGTAATTGGTCTTCCTATTGTCCTATACCAATGCGCGGCCTTATCCCTAAGAGAGTGAGGGAAGAGCCTCATGATCATTTGCTCCTCGTTTACGTTTCGAGACTTGGTGGTCTGGACCAAAGTGGTCAAGTCCTCCAAGTGTTGAAACGGATCCTCGGAGCCAAGCCCATGATAATGTTTAATCAGGATTAACACCTGGGGCTTGATTTCTACGTCACCGGCTGGAATCTGGACGCCGGGACGTTCCCCGTAATTTGAAGGATCATAAAAATCCTTCAAGGGCTGAACGCCCTGCATTCTCTGGAACCATTCTTGCATTCTCTGCATTTGTTCCAGCTGCCTTCGAAATTCTTCCTGTGGATTTCCAGGCAGAAGAGGCTGTTGTTCGGCCATGGGATCAAATTGACCAAAATCTAACTTGCGCCTCCTAGAATGTTCTAATGGTCCTTCTAATCTGGGATTCAATGACCGTCTTCCCAGCATAAACTAGGAGTAGGTCGGAAGGACCGGGGATAGGGACCCTGCAGTACAACAAAACAAGGCTGTCCTTAAGTGAGGTAGCCTAAGGATCTACTGACTCCCAATACCAGCCTTAAGACTGTAACTGATTTACTCTACTTGCGTCTGTATAATCCAACCAGTTAGAAGGAGGGACTGGGGAGAAGGTTCTTCCTTTGGCTTTCGCCTCCGGTTCCTAGTGTACCCCCCAGCCGCGGTCGTTTGACGCTACTCCCCTAGCTAGACATCAGATTAATCAGTACAAGTAGGTTAATCAAAAACAATCTCAGACTAGGCCTTGAAGAGCGAATCAAACCTTAGGGCCAACGTCTACTCAATTTTATTACAGCCTGGGATTGTGGTGCTTATGGAATGTGATGGGCCCTTATAATGGGTTGTGCCCTTAATGATTGATTGAAATTTGTGTAAGTGTGTGCACAACCAGGGTTTTCAAGCAAGATTATTTATAATGTGTGAATTTTAATGTTCAAATCCTGCTTAAGTAGCTTTTAGGGTTTCAAATTAGGTGAATTGCAATCAAATTTCTAGGCAAACCAAGTTGTAAAACACGGGTGAAGATAGTTTTCCTTTAAAATCAGAAAGAAAGCGGAGTGCCTAGAATATACCTAGATTGAAAACCCTAAGGAGGAGCTACTTGATGAGTTGGTTTTAAATAAAGTGGTGCGGCCCAAACAACTCAAACAATTGGCCACAATTGCACCACTAAGTTAGGCACTCAAAGATGGTTAACCTAGAATGATTTCTACTCTGTTATGTGTTGCTCTGTGTGTACCGGTTCCACAGATCAGAACCCGGTTGAGTAGAAAACAAATCAAGTTAATCAAGTGCCTTGAATGTGGGTGTGTGTTGTGTGTTTGTTGAAAGTTACCCCACAAAATTATCTTTTTGTTATTATTATTATTTTTTTTTTTTTTATGAATGAGGGTGAAATGAGTGTGAGTAGAAATCCAAACAACCAAACTATTCCTAGGATTTATGCAAACACCTAGGTTAATTGGAATTTGGATTTAATGTGGCGAATGAAATCTATGGAGGGGGAAAGAATGGGGGAGCACTTACAGTTGTCTTCAACTGCACTTTACTCCAGTCTACCGCTTGTTGATTCCTTGATGGAGGTCTCTGCAAAACAATAGACACAAGAGAAAGCTAGTTAGAAAACAAATAAAGTGCAAGAAATGCGAAGAAAAGATCGGAAATCGTTGCCTCCCCGGCAACGGCGCCAAAATGTTGAGCGCGAGAATCTACGCTAACGTGTTTGGTTTTTTTGAAAAACCCGTCGTTGTAGTTCGAAAGCGAAGGATTCGTGTTCAACAAATAAAATTTATACCGAAATAAGAATTCCGGGTCGAACACAGGGAGGCTACGTTGATCTATATTCGCAATTATGTTTTTTTTAGGATTTTTGATAAACAAGGCGAAATAATTACAATGGAGCTATCAAATTGAGAGAGAGGGAGAGAAAGAGAGAGAGAAAGAGAACATGCATTCAATATTTCAATTGTTTATACAAGCAAATGAAATTAAAGTTACACTAGAAAGCGGGAAATCAATTACACTATAAAGCAGGAAAATTCTACACTAGAAAAGCTGTAAATAAGAATGGGAGAGAGAAGTTATCCTCCTCGACGGTCGCTTGGAGGATGAGCCGGACGGGACGACGCCTGGACGAAGGAGAACGAGGCGGGACGAAGGAGGACGAAGCAGAAGAACGGGAACGAAGCAACACGCCGTCGTCGTCGCGGGATCCACTTCCGAAGGGGGACGAAAATTTGGACTTTATCTCGCGAGAAGCATCCCGGGTGTGGGACAAGCTTCTCTTGAGCTTTGGAGAGGTAGAGAGGAGAAGGAAGGGATGAAAATTTCGTATGGAGGGGGTCTCCTTTTATAGTTGCAAGGAGTGGGGGCAAAATGGACATTACATCTTCAAAATAATAAATAAGGGGTCTTTAGTGACGGATAAAACCGTCGCTAAAGCCCCGCCGTCGCCGTCGCCGCCGCGCCACGCGCGCCCGCTCGGCTACCTGCGCGCGTAACGCAGACGCACGTCCGCGTCGTCTCAGCCGTCCGATCGCGAGATCGGACGGCTTAGATCGCGCCCGCGCCCGCTGCGTAGCGCGCCGCCCGCGTGCGATCGCGCGCCCATCAGGGCGTCCAATTGCGCGTCGGCGCTATCGGGCGCGCGCGGCCGTTGGATCTTCATCCGACGCTCGTGCGCGCCCGCTCGCTCGCGCCTTCGACCCCCTCTCCGCGGCTCGAACCCGCGACCTCCGCTTCGCCCGCAGCTGCGTCGCCGCTGCGCTACGCGGGCGAAATGGTCGCGCGGACGTTTTTAAACGCGCGCGACCGCAGCCGTTGGATCGAGATCCAACGGCGGAGAGGAGACGTTGCGCGGACTTCACAGGACTCCTGCGGCCGATTGGGCGGCTGGGATGGCGCCACGTGGCGCCATCTTGGCCGTCCATCTTCTGGAAGTTGTAGATGGTGCCACGGATGTCGGATTGACTCGATTTTTGTGTCGTTCGACTGCGATCGTCGATCCGAATTCATCCGTGTGGTCGGATTTTCCATCTGAAGTGCGGATTTACACCATCCTGGCCCTTGATCTTCTAGGGTTCCCCGGTCTCTATCTGATGCTACGGATGCCTGATTAGGGCGATCTTGGAGTCGTTGAACTCCAATCGTCGCCCTGATCATATCCATACGGTTGGATCTTTGATCCGAGGCCCCGATAAAATATTTGCCCTGTCCAAGCACATAAAAGGAGACAATTAACCTCCATTTTATTCAAACTACTCTAAATGCAAGATGATGCATGTAATGCAATATTTATATCATGAAATGCAATCTTATGCTTAAGAACATGCATAAATAGACATTTTAAGTAGTGTAAATGTGTTTACATCAGCGGGCGATAGCGCGATTTAAGCCGTCCAATCTCGCGATCAGATGGCTGAGATCAGCTGAACGTGTGCGTGAGTTACGTGTGAGGAAGGTGAGCAGCCGCGCACGGGCAGCGCCCACTACACCCACAATGGGGCTTTAGTGACGGTTTTATCAGTCACTAAAGACCCCTGATTTAATGTTTTTAAAGTTGTAATGACCAAATTGCCCCCACTCCTTGCAACTATAAAAGGAGACCCCCTCCACACGAAATTCTCATCCCTTCCTTCTCTTCTCTCCCTCTCCAAAGCTTAAAAGAAGCTTGTCCCACACCTGGGATGCTTCTCGCGAGATAAAGTCAAATTTTCGTCCCCCTTTCGGAAGCGGATCCCGCGACGACGACGACGTGCTGCCCCGTTCCCATTCTTCCTGCTTCGCCCTCCTTCGTCCTGCTCCGTTCTCCTTCTTCCAGGCATCGTTCCATCCGACTCGTCCTCCAAGCGACCGTCGAGGAGGATATCTCCCTCCCCATTCTTTTTACTACTTTCTAGAATTGATTTACTGCTTTTAGAGTAGATTTACTGCTTTCTAGTGTAATCATTTTCCCGCTTTCTAGTGTAACGAACAATCGTTCTGATGATGAAATTCCATGTTCATTCTACATCTCTTTTTGGTTTTTGTTTGTAATATTCTCTCTCTCTCTTATTCTCTCTCTCTCTCTTCTATTTATTGTAAATAGTTAGATAGTTTCCAATCAATTATTTTACTTCGTGACAAATAAAACAAAAGCATATTTTTAAATCAAACGTCCGCCTACCTGAGTTCGACTTGGGATTTCCATTCTGATATAAATTTTATTTATTGAACACGAGTTCTTCGCTTTCATACTACGACGACAGGTTTTTCAAAACCAAACACGTTAGCATAGCAACCCGTACGTTCAACACCAAGCCATACCAGGTTTCATCATTTCTATTTCCATTCTCAGGTTATACACATGCAAATTGTAATTCTATTGTTCACATTCCCATATTTAGGTTATTCACAGGTAGCTCGTGTTTCCAACATTCACCTTCCCATTTCCAATTTCATATACATGCAGCTCATGTTATGTCATTTCACGGGTTCGACAGGAAAGTCACATTCAACAGTTAACTAACACAAATACTACATATTTCGTAGGCAACTGTTATTCAGTTACAGGCAGTTGTTATCATTCTATCTACTCATTCAAGACTGCAATTCATTCATTCAATGCAGACATTCCAGTATTTCTAGTCCTAGGATTCATGCCATATCCTAGGTTCTAACCATTCATTACACACATGCATTTAAATTGTAATTAAATTGAGGGGAAGCCACTCTACCAATAAACCCAGGAGTAGTAGGGACTTGAACGGCAGGCTCACATGCCTCAGCAAGTCCCGAACCCGCAACGGAAACAAGTCCTATCACAGCGATCAATCACAAGAGAATACTCAGAACAGTATTGAAAGTATTCCAATAAGTAGGGAAAAACATACGGGAAACATCTTAATTGCAGAAATAGGACCTCAAATGGACCCTAAATGGGTCAAAAACAGTGATCCTAACTCAAATCAAACGTCTGGAACAACTTCCAGACGTTTTAAAAGAGTCCAGAGCCATACCTCAAGTCCTGCGCTACTCCTCAGACGTCCAAGAACTCCGCCAGACCGTCTGGACCCAGTTCCAGACGTCTGACAACCTCTCCGGACGTCTGGAAGTACTTCCCGCCGTCTAGTGCCTCACCCAAACGTCTGAAGTGCGTAGGAGGGCGTGTCCCGCGCCTTCCCGAAGCAACACCTGCGTGAATCAACCGAAATCTTCTCAAAAACGCAAGGAACAGTGTCTCGTCGGAGCGGCCTGCATGGCCATATCTACAAAGAAGACATACCTTCGAGAAGCCTACTTCTCAGTCGTCTGGAACCACCTCCAGACGTCGGCTACGTCGTGTGGATGTCGCTCTAGACGTCTGATTCTGGGAAAACCCCAGAACTAGAACCCGCTTCCGCCCACTCGCGCCGTGCGTGGCTACACCGTGCCCTCTCGCCTGCTGCTCTGGCTGCAGCAGTGTCGGGGATGACCTCCCCGACGCACTCCTCCGCCTTGCGCACGCACCGACTGGCCGTGAGCTCACCGGCGAGCTCCCATCCGAGCTCGCAAGCTTGCTTCTCTCCCTCTCACGCTGCTCCTCCTCTCCTCATGCCACGCCCACACTCTCTCTCCGGTCTGCTGCACTCGTTGGAGGGAAGGGGGGAGGTGGCTGGAAGTGGGGTGGTGTGAGGGAGAGGAGGTAGGCTTATATAAGGGCGTGGGGTTAGGGTTTTCGTCGAGCGGAAGGAGAGAAAAGAAGAAGCAAACGAGGGAAGTGTACTGTCTGCGCGCAGCACGCACGCAAACGCGAGCTCGTACTCAAAATTTTCTATTTCCAGACGTCCGAGAAGGTGTCCAGACGTCTGACCTAAGTTCCAGACGTCTTAAAAGGCTCAGACAGCATGGGTCTTAATAGTTATGAAGGTCATACTTGCTAGTTGCTACTGGTGGATCAACCTTGGATGGTGATGGAATTGACATTGGAATCATAGGCTAGCTTTGAGACATTTCCTTGGCATTATCTTGATCTATATCTAGAGACATTGAACTTTACCAAATCAGTTAAGCATGTAGGCATTTTACATTTAGAAAAAAGGTTATCATTCATCAGAAAAGGAAAGAAAAGCTATCTATCACACTACGACCATTTGAAAATTGTCTTTGCTGCACCCATAATTGTGCCTGTGAGTTGGGGTGGGGGTGCACTCAGTTAAGTTCATGCTTCATTTTCTTGCCTCTTTTGGATCTTTTTGATCCAAAATGTTGCCATATTTACCTCTCTTGGGTGTTGCCTAATTTTTAGAATTTAAAAAAAATATATTCCTATCTTTGACATCGATTATTACAATAACTAACGACATAAAAAGGTAATTTTTTTTTGACAAAAGTGACTATTTACCATCGCTTATTATAAAAAACGACATCAAAAAAAACCAAGTTTTCTAACGAATGAAAGATTTTTTGCAGTCGCCTATTTGAAAAAGCGACGACAAAAGTATTTTTATCGTCACTTGTATAAGCGATGGCATTTTATTTTAAACGACGGCAAAACTCAAAAAACGACGCGTTAACGTGGGAAAAGGTAACGTAAAAACGTCGTCGCTTTTTCTATAAGCAACGGGAAATCTGATTTCCAACGGTTATCAACCGGCGGCAAAAGATCTAATCCGTCCGCTGGATGAACGATATTTCAACGTCAGATGTTCCTTCTAACCGACGGAAAAAAGAAACGACACTGCTTATGCCGTTGCTTTTTAGCATCAATTAAAAGGGATTTGCCATCGATTTTTAACTGACGGCAAGAGTGTAACTTGTTGTAGTGAACCCACCTACCCTCATCCATGGACATTCATCCATTATATTAGTTGAGCAACAGTTACACGCTCAATCCTTTCTAAAAGAGAAATATTTTGGACACATCACCTTCAAATATGTTTTCAACGTCCTCCTTAGGTTTTATTTGTTATGCGGGATACAACTTATCCCATGTTTGACGAATTTAATTCTGGTATAAGGTTATCCAAGGGTAATCTCAAAACCT
Organism: Thalassia testudinum; assembly: GCA_037157565.1. NCBI lineage: Eukaryota > Viridiplantae > Streptophyta > Magnoliopsida > Alismatales > Hydrocharitaceae > Thalassia > Thalassia testudinum. Next base: position 24,665,169 of record JAZHRO010000013.1, read on the forward strand.
AAGATAAATTTATTCCAGGTGAGAGATTGGATAAATTTATCCCTCTCCTTGTAAAACATCAACCTCACTTTTCCCCCTAAGTACCTCTATTTTTCCCATGATTTGATTCATACCTATCTCAAACACCAACATCAATTAATCTTGAATTTATCCTTAAATTTCATCACCTATAAAGTTTATCACTTAAAATTTATCCCACCAAATAAGTTTATCCTTAAAAAAATAAAGGAGGACACGGATCTCGAAAAAAAATTGTACCATCCAGACTGATTGTGTGCTGCGAAAGAAATAACTCGAATGAGTTGCCGTCGAAAAGAAACTTCCGTTAACCGGTGCTCCTTCTAAAACGGATAAGTCTCTGGCAATGCTTCATGGCAAGATTATCATTATCCCAATCGAATGACGTAGTAATAATCCGCATGCAAAATACATTCCCGATAACACTCGCATACATGGTTTTGCGACGGTCACATCCCACTTTGTTCCAACTAATGGCCATTCATCGCATGAATCTCCCTTATTGCAATATCCCATTTTAACATTCCAACCTCTTTTTTTGTTCGGTTCTTTATCCCGTACGAAAGGTACGTGGTCGGTACGCGCCCACCTCAAGAACAACTCCGTCACGTCACCCCCGACGTAGACACCCATCATTAACCACGTTACCCTGGGTAATAACTACCCGGAGGCGTGTGCTCTCCACCACCCCTCGGCCTCGCCCCCACCCCGCAACGTCTACGGATTTTCTCACCATTCCTAATTTTTGGATTCTCTACTCATACATCCGAAAGGAGTATTTGGTTGAGAGATTAAATAAATTTATATCAAATTTAAGTATTTAATTTGTAATTTAATATGTTCTCTATTTTTATTTAATTTAGAATAAAATTATTTTAATTTCTTAATGAAATAATTTTAATTCATCAAAATATTTAAACTGATTAACTCATTTAATTTACTATTTATTCCATTTCTTCTTTATTCTTTTACTTATTCTACAAATTTATTCCTATTACCAAACGAAACATAAAAGTATAAATATTACAAAAAACCCCTATGATCAATGTGTTTATTATTCTACCCCCTCTCTCACAAAGTTGCACAAGTAGTCAATTCTAAACAACCCTAGAGTTAGCAACCGCGAAAAAAAAATCAACGATAAGAAAAAATTTCCCTTATTCTTTTTATGCACCCTAATTTTCACATTGCTTGATCGGAGGATCGTGGGGAAGAAGAGGTGAGGGGGGATAAATCGAGTCAATGGGTCGGGCCACCACCCACCTCACCTGCTGTTCTACCATCAGAGGTTCTATTTTGCTAATGGCAATAACCGTTTAGGGTGTTGTGTAAATATGAAGGCTACATTTCTTTTGTAATATCAAATGCATTTAGTGAAAGCCTTTCTTTTTACTAGACCCCACAACCCTTAAACATCGTTGTGATTAGTGGCTCATGGTAATTAAGTACAGGAAGACCTCCTTTTCACAAAATTTATTCACATCCAATTAGTCAAAATTGATGGCTTTACCTTGCCAAGAATAATAGGTCCATGCTGGTTGAGTCATGTAAGTACGCATGTCCTTGTAAGGTGTTGTTCCATTTATGTTTATGTCACTTCATCTATCTTTGTTAGCGAACACCTGCACTGATTGGATCTCAAAGTTCTACTCCTGAAACTCAACTTAGACACGTGATAATCATGTGGAATTATTTCTACCCGCATCATCTTTGGTCCGAGAGCAACCGCTATGTCAAGGGGGGTGGAATTGAGGGTGAGTAGTAGGAGGGAGGAGCAATGGACGTGGCGAAAGAAGAGGGAGGCTAAAAAACCTAGTGGTGGAAAAAAAGTGGAAAAGGAGATATATAATGAAAAATAATTTAATTTCAGTACGAAATCATTAACCGTTAATTTCATTAGGTAATAATACGTGTAAATAGAGTAATTATATGTGAAAATTTATGTAGTAGATATTGAAATTGTGGAGATATTTATATGTTATTTATATGTAGTAAATAGAGTAATTTATGTGTAAATAAATTTATGTGTGAAAATTAATGGTATAATAATTTAATTTTCATTAAATTTATGTGTGCAAATTTATGTAAATTTATTGAAAATAGAGTAATAATTTTACTAAATTGTAGCAATTATGTTATTCACCGATGTGCCACGTCAACACATTACAAAATATATCACATGATGTATTTTTGTACATTTAAGTTTAGTTCTTCCTAACAACAAGAAGGAAAATACGTTGCTTGGATGGATGAGGTGATAGCGACAACCCACCTATCCTCATCCATGGACATTCATCCATTATATTAGTTGAGCAACGGTTACACGTTCGATCCTTTCTAAAAGAGAAATATTTTGGATACATCACCTTTAAAGATGTTTTCGACATCCTCTTTAGGTCTAGTTTACTTGGAGAGTTAACCCCTCAAAAGAGAGGTTAATGCTCGTTTACTTGACTACTTAACCCCTTATTTCCTAACCTAGGTTTAGTAACTTTAACACGGGTTTATCTAACAACAGTTTCAACTGATGTTAGCCAAACTCGTGTTAAAATTCTATACCACTTATGTCTCTGATATTTCTCATGTTTTATATACCTAACACTGCTACCAAGTAAACATCATAAGGGTTAACACCATAACTTAATACCATAACTTAACACCAATTCAAGTAAACACAAATCGATATTAACACCACATCGCAAGTAAACACAATTACAGATTAACACTAATTTCATATTTCTTAACACTATTTTCCTAACCCCTCAAGTAAACTAACCTTTAGAGAATTAGAGAGCACGAATCTTAGAAAAAGTCGTGCTATTTGGATTGATTGTGTGCTGAGGAAGAAATAACTCAAATGAGTCAGACGTCGAAAAAAGAAACTTCCTCCAAAACGGGTAGGTTTCTTGCAATGGTTCGAGGCAAAGGTTATCATTATCCCAATCGAATGATGCAGTAAAAATCAGCATGCAAAATACATTCCCGACGACACTCGCATACATCGTTTTTGCGACGATCACATCCCACTTTGTTCCAACCAATGGCCATCCATAGCAGGAGGCTCGACAAGGAATCTTGCTTATTCCAATATCCCATTTTAATATTCAGACCTCTTTTTTTTTATTCTTTATTCCGCACGAAAGGTGCGTGGTGGGCACGCGCTCACCGCACACACTACTCCGTCACGTCACCCACGACGTAGACACCCATTACTAACCACGTAATCCCCGGATAATAACTATCTAGTGGCGTGTGCTCTCCACACCCCCCTTGGGCCTCGACCACCCAACGTCAACCGATCTTCTCAACATTCCCCATTTTTCGATTTTTTAGACATACCCCTGAGGCTGTATTCAGGGGATAGTATAATATTAAGATAAAATTGAAGTGAAATAAATATGAGAAGAGATTTGATAGATGATATTGTAATAATTAGTATGTTGATTTTGTGAGAAAGAAGGAAGAGTTAGTATTAAATATTTTTTTAATTTAAAAAATTAAAAAACTTTTTTTTTTTGTCTCTTTTTCTACATCAATTTCCTCTCTCCCACCCCCCATCCCCTCCGTAACCCCTCCTCCCATCTCTACCTCGAAACCCACATCCCCAGCACTTAATCCCACTCCCTAACCCCAATGCCACCTCCTATACCTATACCAAATGTAGCCTAAGGTTCCGTTTGTTTCGCGTGTTAAGTGTTTAATACGTCACTTAACACGTTCAGAAACGAGTTAACATGCCTGGAACTTATTATATCCCTCTCTGTGGAATAACTTTAATATGTCACTTAACACACCTAATATTCAAACAGATTAACTCACTTATTTTACCATTTATTCCACTTCTTCTTTATTATTTTACTTATTCCACAAATTTATTCTTATTACCAAACGAAACCTAAAAGTATAAATATTACAAAAAAACCCTACGATCAATGTGTTTATTATTCTACCCCCTTTCTCACAAAGTTGCACAAGTGGTCAATTCTAAACAAACCTAGAGTTAGCAACCGCAAAAAAAAAATATCTACAATAAGAAAAAATTTACCTTATTCTTTTTATGCACCCTAATTTTCACATTGCTTGATTGGAGGATCATGGGAAAGAAGAGGTGAGGGGGGATAAATCTAGTCAATGGGTTGGGCCACCACTCACTTCGCTTGCTGTTCTACCATCAGAGGTTCTATTTTGCTAATGGCAATAACTGTTTAGGGTGTTGTGTAAACATGAAGACTACATTTCTTTTGTAATATCAAATGCATTTCATGAAAGCCTTTCTTTTTACTGGACCCCACAACCCTTAAACTACGTTGTGATTAGTGGCTCATGGTAATTAAGTAGAGGAAGACCTCCTTTTCACAAAATTTATTCACATCCAATTAGTCAAAATTGATGGCTTTACCTCGCCAAGATTAATAGGCCTATGTTGGTTGAGTCATGTAAGTATGCATGTCCTTGTAAGGTGTTGTTCCATTTATGTTTATGTCATTTCATCTATCTTTGTTAGTGAACGCCTGCACTGATTGGATCTCGAAGTTCTACTCTTGAAACTCAACTTAGACACGTGATAATCATGTGGGATTATTTCTACCCACATCATCCTCGATCCGAGAGCAACCGCTATGTCGGGGGGGGAGGAAGTGAGGAGGGTGAGTAGTAGGAGGGAGGAGCAATGGACGCGGCAAAAGACGAGGGAGGCTAAAAAGCTTAGAGATGGAAGAAAAGTGGAAAAGGAGATATATAATGGTATAACTAAAAAATAATTTAATTTTAGTACAAAATCATTAACCGTTAATTTCATTAAGTAATAATATGTGTAAATAGAGTAATTATGTGTGAAAATTTATGTAGTAGATATTGAAAATGTGGAGATATTTATATGTTATTAAAGGCTCGGATGGGTATTGATGTAAAATGCCTTAAATTAACCATCATTCCGTGACGTCAAGAAAAGTTGTTTCTTGAATAGTTAGAAATATAAATATGCCACCCAAATGAAAAAGAAAGTTCAAGATACATATTTTAAATATTTAATTCACGATTATGATATTTGTTTTAAAAAAGTGGTATTTATTTAATGCATTGCTGAAGAACCTCATATTAGCTACTTATTTGTCCCAATATGTTTATTCATAAATCCAACGTCTTATCATCCGAAAAAAGGAACCAAGGACAAGGAGTAACTCATGAAATAAACCGTTGTTCCATATTAAGTAGCATTTTTTGTTTGGGTGGCACTAAGACCAAATCAAGAAATAAAAATTTAAATCTATATTTGTTTAGATATTAATAACAAATTATAGTCATGATGTTATTACTTAGTTTATATCACATCATAGAGTAAATAAAAACAAATTCTAATCAAAGGTAGGTAGCTCAAACTAAAATACAAAGAATAAGGAGGTTATCCTTTCCACTTGATAACACCACATAGATGAATTAACTTAAGATATCTCAAAGTGCACCAAAAAGAAGAAAATGCAAAAGTTATGACATATCTCTCTCATGCAATTTGTGTTTAATCGTCATATCAACTTCTATAGCCTAATGCAAGAAGCACATAAATTGTTAGAGTCTTAAATAACTTATGCTCTAACCACGACCATCAAAAAATAACCTCAATAGTCTCAACTTAAGTGCAATGAGGACTTACTAGATAGTTTAATTAACAAGTCAAGCTTAAGTGAAAAATTATGTCCAATAACAATATCAAGGCAAACCCAAGCCTAAATAAGATCCAACAAATAAGGATCCAAGCTCTATAATCATATGATAGAGAGCTATAGCATAACTGGTAACGTCATGTTGACAATAACCATTTGATATTGATGGAAATTCTATCATCAATCATAACTAGCTTTATTTAGTTAGAATTAATTGAAAAATGCTCCGACATAATGGCCTAAGAGCCATAATTTCATACAAATCTATTTTGAGATAAAAGCACTAAATCAGGGTAATTTTGCAGTTTTAACAGCATATTAGGAACACAGAATAACAACGGGATTAGCCAAGGGTTAATATAAGGTCAAATGAGCATTAAAGTCTAATAAGTAGGTCCACACAAATAGAAACAGGATTTTACGCATTTCGAGAACCAATATAGCACCTAAAATCATAATTTTAAATACGCCTAAATTACAAAGGTTATGATTAAGATAAAATTCATCTAAATCTCTTAAAATTCATATAAAAATATTCCTTGAGGTTTGGTATCCTTAATTTGACCATTTGAACCTATTTTGACCGTAAATAGAGTCATAGACAGATTTCTACCCTAATTTGGGTTTATATGCAAATTATCCAGTCAAACTTGGTCAACACTGAAATCCGACTTTACCATCAGATTTCTTGGGTCCAAATTAGGTTTTTCCAAAATTTGAACCTAATCAGAGTCCATCTTTACGTAGTTTGCATTTCAATCCTTTAAAACTCTATTTCTTTCAAATAAGCCCCTAACTTTTGAAAATCCTTGCAAATGATCCTTAATGGGGGTGTTACTACAATTGTAAACCCCTTGGGTTTTTTTATTTGTGGGCTCTGCAGGAATAGGAGGCTTCCGCGGGGTCATCTTTTAAAAAACCCCCATGCCATGCCCCTACAAAGCCATGCCCACCATGCCCATACACCTCCACCATACCCCCCATGCCCCATACCTTCCACAATACCCTCATGCCATTACCCTACACTGCCATGCCCACCATGCCCATACACCTCCACTATACCCCCTATGCCCCATACCCCCCACCATACCCATACCATACCCTTGCCCATCCCTGAAATGACCCCTCCCAAGGTTCGTTCATAGCTTTTCGGAAAGATAGGGGTGCGAGTGCAAAATTTAAACCCTTTGAGTTGAGTGTGTGGGCTTTGCAGGAAGAGGAAGATTTCGCGAGGGAATTCACGCAATTTTTTCTCTCTCTCTCCTCTCCCTCACCCACACACACACTCACGCACACTTTTCCCCCACTCCAAACCCTAACCCATCTCTACTTAAACACCACCCCACTCCACCTCCTTCCTTGGTTTGCCGGCGAGGAGACGAGCACACGTGAGGAGGAGAGAGGGAGAGAGTGTGTGAGTGGGAAAGTGAGGGCGTGGGAGAGAGGAGGAAACTCGGGGAGCTTGGGTGCACGGCTGATGAGCACGCACGGGGGGAGCTCGCACGCATGGCCACCTTGCTGCGGGTGTAGCCATGAGTGTCGAGGTTACACGGTCGGAGGAGCTGCGGGAGCTCAGAGGAGCTCGTGCGAGATGAGGCGAGCACTCACACGAGGAGGAGGGGCTCATGGAGAGAGCCTCTTGACCCTCTACAGCTACTAGAGCTGCTGCTGCCATGCTACGGGCGAAGGTGCGAGGAAGACGAGCCGCGTGAGGAGTTTTTGAATACTGGATTTTTCCAGTATCAAACGTTTGGGGCATCTGCCAGACGTCTAGAGCAGCAACGGACGTCCAGAGCTGAAGCTAGATGTCTGAAAACTCGTAGAGTGCCGAGGTAAACATCCTGAATGCGCATGCATGCACGTACGTAACGTTGCGCTGTCAAGGTACCTTAGGATGTCTAAAGATGATACCAGACTTTTGACGGCACCCCTAGACGACCGAAGAGAGTATCCGACGTTTGGGATCACCCTCAGACGGTTGCAGAGGGGTTCAGACATCTGAAGAAGACACAAGGAAGCAAGGTAAGGTTCTGAGCTCGTTTAAGATGTTTGGGTCTAGTCCCAGACGTTTGATTTTAGATAGTATGTGCATTTTTGAGCTGTTTAGGGCCCAAATGGAATCAGATTTCCGCAAATGAAGTACCGTTGTTTTCCGCTAGAGTTTCTCTAAGTGTTAGTGTCACTTGTATACAGTTTTGAACTCGTTTGATGTGGTTGGTCATTTGTATAGGTATCCAGCCAGTTGAGTACATGGGACCTGCGAAGGCGACAGGATTTGCGATCCGAGCCCCCATTCCTCTCGTATTTCCCGGTAGAGTGGTTTACTTTAATATTAGGATTTAAACAAATAAAGTGCATGTTTAGAATAACTTGAATGAACCCTAGGATGAGAAATGAACCCTAAGGCAGAAGCAAATGAATATTGCTTGAACTACACTGTTTACTTGAGATGCGTGTTAAACCCTTATTACTAGCAAGTGTCAAATGGTTGATGTGATGCTTTCTCAGTTATGAAAACATGAGCTACCTATTATAGGAATGAGAATCTAGATGTGAACAATGAGATCTAAATATTGAGAAATGAATTGAATACAGTGCACGAACCCTACGGGGAACTAGGAGAGGCACTCATGTATACGGAAAGAACCTTGTAAGTAGACAAGAAGTGAGCTGGCCTTTGTGTACATGGTACCAAGGAGAGCAACTGTCTCTTTAGTGTACAGCCGAACTAGCCTCCCCTTTGGGTTGAGACACGGGGTTAGGACTAGTCACTCTATACCGACTTCTATTTGACCCTCGTGTACGTGGTACCGAGGTGAGCTACTTAGTGTAGGGAGGGAACTAGCCGCCCCACGGGAATTAGGGTTAGGACTAGCCACCCTACACCGACTCTTGTTAAGCCCACTAGGCAAATCGAGATAGTCGGACGAGAGTACATGGACTGTGGAGGGGCGAGACCCCTATTCTAAGAGGGCAAGGCCCTATGTTGTTCCGTACTGTACCTCTAGGCGTACCCATTAGCGGAAACGACTGACCGCATGCCAGTGCGGGGTAGCTACCCATACGCTTATCGCGTGTGCCGCAATCACCGCTACGTCATGACCGTAACCTCGAGGTAGTTGACTGGGTGTAAGACTACCACGGAGGACTCTCCCGGACAGGAGAGCACCACGTGTACATCTTATATCACGGGAAGAACTACAATCAAGTTCGTCCCCTTGAGGGATAGTCAAGATTAATAAATGACCAGATTCCTAAGAGAATAAACAAAGTAGAACCACTTAGTTGAGCTAAATGGAATTGAATAATAAATTAGTTGCTTGTCTTAAGTTAATTACTTGTAAATGATTTAGTTACCACTCTACTCAGCGTTAACTGACTAGGGAATTTTATAACCTTGTTCAGGTCAGGGAGTTGAGCAACCAGCACCACTAGCTGCAGAGAGAGCTAGGCCCAGTAGAGCCTAGCCTTAGCTGTTGTCGATTTCCGTTCCAGCACATTCTTTTGTTGTAGTAGTGAGTATTTGTTACATGTAATACTATTCTATTATATTTCTGCTTTACTTTCCATTGTTGTAATTGTACTGGCTTGTAATATTATGAGACATTTCATTCTATTTCCTTTACTGTCTCTGTATTATTTTCTGTTTAGTTACATTGTACTTGTGGTTGTGGAATATTTTCTACTTTTGGTTATTTCTCGTTGGATAACTAGGTCTTGGGATTTGTCAAGGCGAGCCGATCTCAGGTCCTATAGGGATCTGGGGTCGGGTCATAACAAAGATAGTATGAGAGCAAGATCATCCCAAGAAAAGAACAAAATGGTCTAGAAGTAACCACTCACGGGCATGTAACTAGAATAGCCACCACAATGTATCGCTTTGATCTTCGCTTCCGAGTCTTGACAGCTCTTGTTCTTTCTCTTGTATCATTGACAGCTCTTGTTCTTTCTCTTGTATCATTGACAGCTCTTGTTCTTTCTTTTGTATCTCCTTGTAGGAGATGCCTCATCGAGGAGTTCTCGAGGCAGGCCACGGACGTGGCTGTGGGCGGGGCCGGAGGAGCGGACATGCCGAACTTGAGGCACCAATCGACCCACCTCTCCTTTTGGGCATCCAGGCCTAGGATCTCGCCTAGCTGATCCAGGATATAGTACGTGAGGAGCTCCAGCAGCCTCCTCGGCCACCCCTCCCTGAGGTCGTAGAGGGGGAGTCCCCTGTGGGACAGGGGGACCGCCACAGCGCCAAAACAAGCTTTTCAGCTGGTTCTAGAGGCTGAAGCCCCCCTCCTTCAAGGGGGATGAGAGCCCATTTGAGGATGAGGACTGGCTGGAGCTGATAGAGAAGGTGTTTGACCCACTCTACCCTCCTGCAGAGTGCCGCGTGGCCTTTGCCACATACCAACTTAAGAGCACAGCCCATCGATGGTGGAGGGCAGTCAGAGGCCAGGAGGGGAGAAGGCCGATGTGGAACCAGTTCATGGTTCTCTTCTGCGAGTAGTACTTTCCGCAGACCTGGTGGAACCAGATGAGGTAGGAGTTCAACACCCTCTGCTAGGGGGCGATGATAGTTAGCATGTACCGCACTCATTTTCTGGAGCTGTCACGCTTCCCCTCGACAGCTCTGTCCACTGAGGAGGAGCGCCTGTGGAGGTTTACTGAGGGGTTCTGACCTGTAATTCGGGGGTATGTGAAACCCCTGAAGCTGCCCACTTTCTCTCGTGTGGTCGAGGCAGCCATGACCTATGAGGAGACCAACCCGACTGCGTGAGACACTGATGACGGACTGAAGAGGCCCTATCAGCCAGAGTACTCACAATGCCGACGGGAGAGGAGGCACACGATGCCCGCAAGAGAGTCGCCTCACTCTGCGAGGCCACTAGTGGCCTTTGAGGGCCCCAGACAGGGATCAGCTGCCAGCACCGGACACCTGCCTAGCCACCAGCAAGGGCCGACTGAGGGAGGAGGTCGTGCCCCTCTCTGCTACAAGTGTGGCCAACCGGGCCACATCAGGAGGGACTGCCCATCTAGGGCCGGAGCACAGTAGATGCTCCCCGCACCAAGCGCTAAGGGCCGATCTGGCGGTCGCAGTCACTAGGTGCTTGGAGGAGGATAGCAGTCACGAGGAGGGTACTGACCACTACTGCCTGCTCAACCCAGAGCGTGGCCACTTCATCTGCATCCAGGGCTGAGGAGCGTATCAACGCCCTAACACACAGAGACGCCATGGCTTCAGGTTCTGTGGTGGCAGGTATGGTTACCATTTCTGGCAGATTAGCCTATGTTCTTTTTGATTCTGGTGCCACACACTCTTTTGTCTCCTTGAGTTTTGCCATCAGTTTGGGGCCAGGCAATGTACTGTTAGAGGTTCCATACTTGATTAGAGGGCCAAGTGGATAGTTGTTCGTAGCAGAGGAGGTCTTTACAGACTACGAGATCGTTATAAGGGGACATAGTCTTCCTACCAACCTGATAGTGATCCCGATGGAGAACTTTGGCATGAACCTAGGGATGGATTGGTTGTCTTCCTATCATGCCCTGGTGGACTGTTTTAGGAGGAAGATCGTCTTCTCCATACCGAAGTTGCCTCCTTGTGAGTTTCACGGCCAGCCAGTGGACGGGGGCTTCAGTTACATCTCCGCGCTTCGGGCAGCAAAGATTTTGAGCTAAGGGTGTAAGGGCTTCTTAGCTTCTGTGGTAGCAGAGCCTAGCCTCATGGCTGACTTTCAGAGTATCCCGGTGGTCTGCGAGCAACCCGACGTTTTCCCAGAGGAGTTGCCAGGACTATCGCCTGAGCGTGAGGTCGAGTTTGGGATCTCACTAGTACCGGGGACCAGCCCCATTTCTACTGCACCGTACAGGATGGCACCACTTGAGCTACAAGAGCTCAAGTCACAGTTACAAGACCTGTTGGAGAAGGGCTTTGCGAGTCCCAGTGCGTTCCCGTGTGTTGACTACCACTTGAGCCCCTGTGTTGTTCATAAAGAAGAAGAATGGTACCCTACGACTTTGTGTCGACTACCGATAGCTAAGTCAAGTCACCATCAAGAAAAAGTACCCACTGTCGCATATCAACAACCTCTTTGACCAGTTGAGAGATGCTACAATGTTCTCTAAGATAGATTTGAGGTCAGGTTACCACCAGTTGAGGATCAAGGAGACTGACGTCTCCAAGATAGCTTTCCGTACTCGATACGGGCACTACGTGTTCTTGGTCATGCCGTTTGGGCTGACCAACGCCCCCGCTGCTTTCATGAACATGATGAACCGTGTTTTCAGGCTATACTTGGACCAGTTTGTGGTGGTGTTCATTGACGACGTCCTAGGCTACTCTCGGGATCAGGCACAGCATGGACAGCATTTACGTATGGTCCTGGATACCTTGAGACGACACAGGCTGTATGCTAAGCACAACAAGTGAGAGCTTTGGCTAAGACAAGTGACCTTCTTGGGCCACGTGATTTCAGGAGACAGCTTAGCTGTGGACCCAGCCAAGGTCGAGGTCGTACTCAAGTGAGAGAGGCCACGCACAGTGATAGATATACGCAGCTTTCTGGGACTAGCAGGCTACTACTGGTGGTTTATCATAGGATTTTCTCAGATCACGCGTCCTATGACTTAGCTGACCCAAAAAGACATGCCCTTTTCCTGGATCGACAAGTGCGACGTGCTTTCAGGAGTTGAAGGAGAGTCTGACTTCAGCTCATGTGCTTACCATCCTAGACAGCAGTGGCGGGTTCATGGTTTACACCGACTCTTCATTGCAGGGGTTGGGTGGTGTGCTCATGCAGTAGGGTCACGTTGTCGCTTACGCTTCGCGGCAACTAAAGCCCCATGAGCATAGCTACCCAACCCATGACTTAAAGCTGGCAGCAGTTGTCTTCGCGCTGAAGACATGGAGGCACCACCTGTATGGTGAGACATTCGAGATCTTCACAGATCATAAGAGCCTCAAGTACCTGTTTGACCAGAAGGAGCTCAACATGAGACAAAGACGTTAGTTAGAGCTCTTGAAAGACTACGACTGCAACATCTCCTACCACCCAGGGAAGGCCAATGTGGTAGCTGACGCATTAAGTCGAAAGGCACCCGCCCACTTAGCCAGCTTGCAGGCACAGAGTTGGAGACATATGGATGAGGTGGGCAATTGGCAACCCTGGGAGTCACAGGGGTACTGTGGGGCAGTGACAGTGACGCGGACGGCATGACTAGAGCTAATAAACCGCATTATTGTAGGGCAGATGACCGATCCGTACTTACAGACACTGCGAGACAGGGTGTTGACAGGGGACCCAAGAGGCTTTTCCTCCTCAGACGAGATACTACGCATGACGAGGCGCCTTTGCGTTCCTAGAGATGATGAGCTGTTGAGAGAGCTCCTGACTGAGGCGCACGGGTCCCGGTTCACCAAACATCCCCAAAATAGAAAGATGTACCATGATCTACGATGCTACTTCTGGTGGAGAGAGATGAAGTGGGATGTTGGTGAGTTTGTTCAGCAATGCTTGGTGTGCCAGTAGTTGAAGGTCGAGCACTAGAGTCCTGCAAGGCCGTTACAGCCACTTCCTGTGCTAGAGTGGAAGTGGGAGAGTATCACCATGGACTTGGTGGTGGATCTACCGGTTACACAGTGGGGACACGACGCAGTTTGGGTGACATTAGACCGGTTGACAAAGATGGCACGGTTCCTGCCGATCCATGTCACCTTTGGGCCAACACAGCTAACAGAGCGGTACATCAGAGATGTGGTGCGTCTGCATGGAGTCCCTTGCAAGATTGTATCCGATAGGGATACCTAATCGCTAACTCTCGCAGTTTTAAAAAGATACTTGTTGTAGTATACTGCAAAAAAATGATTACCAAATTCTATTTATTTATTACTAGAAATTCAAAAACATTACGAGGTCGAATTCAGGGAGCATTTCGGTATTTAAAAGTAAAATATCACAATTCTCAACAATAATGTAATGTTTCTAAAAATCTAGAGAGTAAAAGGAAGTAGAATTTTCACTTCTTTCTTTCTTCTCCTCCTCTCTTTCTTTTTTCTTTTCTCTCTTCCTTCTCTTTTCTCTATCTTTTCTCTCTCAGACGTCTGATTCTTTGAATCAGACGCCTTAACTAACCCCTGCTACAGTGTTGAACCTTCTTCTTTCTTTCTTTCTCTGCGGCTGCTCCTTCCTTCAACCGTTCTTCCTCTTCCTTCTTCTTTCTTGGCCAAGTCATCTTTCTCTAAGGCTGAGTCTTCAGCTGTTGCACCTCTCTTCTTTATCTTCAAGCCCTTCCTCTTCTTCTTCTTCTGCGACTCCTTCTTCCTTGGCCTTTTTGCGGCTAAGTCTTTAGCTGCAGCTTCCTTCAGCTGCTGCACCACCTCTTCTTTTCTTCTTCTCCCCCGCAGCTGCTTCCTTTTCCTCCTGCTTCCCTACACAGCACACAGAGGCAAAACCTACCCATACCCTCCTCGCGTCTCTCTCTCTATTTCTCTCTTCACTCTCTCAGAGCCAGCCGGGTAATCGGGTCGGTTACGCGCGCCCGGGTCCAGGCGCACCGGCGTGGGTGGTGCATGAGGAGTGCAGGGCAAACGGGTCAGCCAGGTCTGCGTAGCGTGGGTCGCGGACGAGGCGGGTAGTGAGTGAGGGCGAGGGACCTCACCCGTGTTCTGAGGAGACCTAAGGAAAACACAAAAACAATAAAAGGCGCTCACCTGCGCTGGGCATTTCCGAGGTACTTCTATTGATCCCACAGGGGGAAGGTCTGCGAATTGGCGTAGCTGGGGTCGATGAAAGCCCTGATTGCCAGGTGCGTAAGGCTTGTTGAGAGATTCCGCGCACCTAGGAAGCGTCTGCCTGGAGTGGGTTGTCTTGGAGCGAGCGAGGGAGCTCCTCCACACCTTCGCTAATGGCGGCGGAGGCGCGAACCTGAAATGCTTGAATACGGCCTCGCGGCCTTGAGGCGGGGGTTCGCTGGCCGCAGGGTGGCCTAGGCGTGCGTGCCTAGGTCGCACTGTGGTCGTGAAGGTGGGTTAGGTCGGGGGGCGTTTAGGGAGGTGATGGCGGTCAGTGGAAGGGCGAAAGGTGATCAGTGGGTGATGGCGAAGGTGATGAGGGGTCTGGTGAGGCGTGTGGAGGTATGGAGCAGTGGAAGTGCCCTCGCCAGTGGTCAGTCGGAGATGGAGAAGGTGATGGTGGTCTGCAGAGTCGAGGGGTCAAAAGTGCAAATTAAAAGAGGGGAAATGAAGAGGGGAGAGAGAGGAAGAGTTACTGAGAGTTGGACGAAGGTGGGAGGCAGAGGGCGGGTAAGAGGTGATGCCGTCGTCGAAGACGAAAAGGCCAAGGGGAGAGATGATGGCGACGACGAAGAGGGTCGGGGGCGTGCGTTGGTACGGTGCGACGCAGAGGAGTACGGCGAAGCTGCCTCTACCACTGGTACGGTGGTAGAGTGACGAGAAGAGGGAGGGAGAGTTGCCGGAAGCTTCGGGTAGTTGGCCAGAGTGAGGAGGAGACGAATTTGGGGGAGTTCTCTGGCCAACTTAAGCCTGAAGGAAGCGGCAAGGTCTGGGCTTCCTTAAATAGGTGCAGGCAGAGTGGGAAGCGCACGGAGGAGGCTGGAATGCCACGCCGAAGGTAAGGCCGGAGGGAGACCCATACCTCTCGAGCGTTCGCAGAAGAGGTATAGGAGGTTTCAGGGCAAAGGGAGCTGCCCATGCGATAGGGAGCTTCAAAGGGAGCTCCCCATTCAAATCTAGGGACGGCTCCCAATGCAAGCAAGGAGAAAACCTCCGTGCAAAGTCGCCAGAAGTATGGGTCCCTGCTGCAATGGCATAGGGACCGAAATGAAAAAAGAAACGAAGAAGTTATGGGGTATTTGCAAGGGTTTCAAAAAGTTGAGGGTTTGAAAGTAATTTGGAGGACCAATTTGCAAAGTGGGTTAAGACGACCTTCCCTTAGGTCCAAATTTTGGTATAAACCTAATTTTGACCTATGAAATAAAATGGTGAATTTGAATTTTAGGTTTGACCATGTTTGACTGGATATTTTGCACAAAAATCTAAATTAGGTCAAATATTAGTCATGGACCCCAATCTAGGTCAAAACAGGTTCCAAAGGCCAAATTAAAGGTTCTAAACCCTAAGGGATATTTTTTCATGAATTTTAGAGGGTTTAGTTGATTTTTATCTTTCCTAGAACCTTGCGAATTTAAGTAGATTTGTTTTATGGTTACAGAATGTCATTTAATTTCTAGATTTCACAATAACCCTTTTCTGACTAAACCATCCCACTTTTTCTCTTGTTAAGTCTAATTGACCTATGTCTAGACCCTTAGAAATCCCGTTGATGCACTGCAATGGTAAACTTGCAGTTTTACCCCTTATTTTATGTTCTCTCCTCATATTAGTGTTTCCTTGAATTAAGCATTTCTCTTGGTTATATAGGAGCTTTTTGTTCACTTTATTAGGTCAAAATATGCTAGTTAGGGTTCATGATGAGGTTCTCATCAATACTCGTTTCACTTTCCAGTTATGGGAAAAGTTTCAGCAGGCATTAGGGACCCATCTGAGGTTTAGTACCGCCTACCACCCCCAGATAGACGGGTAGTCAGAGCGCACCATACAGACACTCGAAGACCTCATACATGCTTGTGTACTAGATTGAAGAGGCTCCTGGGAGGAGCATTTGCCCCTGGCAGAGTTTGCATACAATAACAGCTATCATTCGAGCATCGGCATGGCACCTTAAAAGGCTCTATACGGGAGGAACTGTATGGCACCCTTGAGTTGGGTCGAGGTGAGGACCAGGTGGGAGGTTGGACCCAGGCTGATCCGAGGGAGTCAGGAGGTGATAGAGCAAATTCACAAACGACTCCGCACTGTCAGGAGCAGGCAGAAGAGCTACGCCGATAAGAAGCGCAGGGAGGTACAGTTCGAGGTTGGGGATCATGTCTTCCTTCGTGTTTCACCCATGAAGGGCTGCAGGGTTTTGGGGTGAAAGGGAAGCTTGCGCCAAGGTTTGTAAGACCCTTTGATGCCTTGGAGCGGGTTCGACCCGTTGCTTACCGGCTTGCCCTTCCTCCCCAGCTCTCTGGAGTGCATGATGTATTTCATGTGTCTAACCTCAGGAAGTACGTCGCCGATCCCAGCCACGTTCTGAGCCACGAGAGCATTGAGGTGGGAGACGACCTAACCTAACCCAAGAGGCCAGTACAAATACTAGATAGAGTCGTCCGAAGTCTGAGACGGAAGAAGGTACCACTGGTGAAGGTCCTATGGAGAAGCCAACGGTACGAGGAGGCAAGTTGGGAGCCTGAGGTGGCAATGCGAGAGCAGTACCCAGAGCTTTTTGAGGGTACGTCTCTTCTGACCTACTTCGATCCTCTTTAAGTTTGTTATGCTTTTTTACGTTATTTCCACACCCTAGTTAGCTCAAGTTTCCAAGACAAAACTTCCTTTAAGTTGTTATGTTGAAATGACCCTTCCTAAGGGTCATTCGTAATTTTTTGGAAAGATAGGGGTGCAAGTGCAAAATTTAAACCCTTTAAGTCGAGTCTGTAGGCTTTGCGGGAAGATGAAGATTTCGCGGGGGAATTCCCGTAATTTTTTCTCTCACCTCTCCCTTACCCACACACACACCCGCGCACACACACGCACACTTTTCCCCCACTCCAAACCCTAACTAATCTCTACTTAAACCCCTCCACCCCACTCCATCTCCACTCTACCACCACCTCCACCTCCTTCCCTGGTCTATCAGCGAACCGCCAACGGCCTCCTCTTCTCCACTTGCAGCCGCGCGTGGAGGAGAGTGTTGGTGCTAGAGCACCGCGATCGTTTGTTTTGATGATAACAAAACACGTGTCACTTAACATTTGCACTTGAAGTCTTAGATTTCAAGTCAATTGCAAATGCAAACGTGGTTAGACGGAGTTCAAGCTCGCATCCAGGACGAATTAGAGGAGCTTGATTGAGAACAGAGGAGCTTCGCGAGGAGCGATAGCTTGAAGAAGGAAGGAGATGAAGAATAGGAAGGAGATGAAGAAGCTTGGAGCTCTAGCTCTCCAAGCTTAAGTTCTACACCTAGAGAGCCTAATTCCTGTTGCACACCCACTCTCCCTTCGCGATTACGAGAGCGACAAAGCGCTACCGTGTGGTTCACGAATCTGCGTCGTCGATGCACTTCCACCAAAGGGAAGCATCCTTACTCCTATAGAAGCTTAGTTTTAGAATATCTTTGTTGGCTCTATAGGATTATTTGAACTTTTCTTTGTTATTTGGTTGGGTATTCGCTTTGCGAATTCCCGTCTCCTTCATGAGACAAAATCCTTCTCGTGAAGAGAAGGGGCATGAGGTACGCTACCCTTGTATAAAGTAGCGTGGTTGTAATTGAGGTTGTACTGCCCTCCTTTAACTAGTACGTTAGATGATTTGATCAATTTGGTTGATCGGAAAATCCTAACTCGGGAGGGTTAGGGGGTGGTTTTTACCCGGTTTGGGTTTCCACCTAAAAATCATTGTGTACTTTGTGTAATTGTCTATTTTTGTGAGATTGTTATATTTTTATTCCACACTTTATTGCGTCATCCCCACCTACCAAGGAAACTACAATTGGTATCAGAGCAGGTCTTGCAGATCGGCGTTACACACCGGCAAGAGATCAGATGGAGGGAAGCACATCCGCAATCAGAATATCCGAGGGGCAGTCCACCGTCCGACCACCCTACTTTGACGGGAACAACTACAGCTACTGGAAGCTGATGATGAGGATGTGGCTTCAAGTCACGGACATTGCTCTATGGGGATGTTGCGAAACCCCATACAAGATCTCGGAGCGACCCGACGTAGGATACTCACAGCAGCAGATCCGGGAACTCTCACTCAATGCGAAAGCTATGAATGCGTTGTACTGCGCGCTCAGCCCGGAGGAGTTCAACAGAATCTCGCAATGCGCCACCGCATATGAGATTTGGCACACACTCGAGGTAACTCACGAGGTACCTCAAAGGTAAAGACTTCTAAAATAAATTTACTTTCTCAAGAATTTGAATCTTTTTCTATGAAGTCTAATGAATCTTTAAGTGAGATGAACACTAGGTTCACTCTCATAGTAAATAATTTAAAAGCTTTAGGAAAAACCTTCATCAAGGGGGAGCTTCAAGGGAAGCTTCTTCATTCCCTTGGACCAGAGTGGGAACAAAAGGTCACCGTCATCGAGGAAGCGAACGAAGTGGAGGAGCTAAACATGGAAGATCTCCTAGGCAATCTAACGGCCTACGAGACAAAGTTGAAGCAGAAGAAGAAGGATACACCAGAGCCAAAATCGAAGAAGACTCTCGCCTTCAAAACTATGTCGGATAGAGAGGTAAGTTCCGACGATGAAGACTCTAAAATTTTACTTAAAAAGTTTTCCAAGTTGTGTAGGGAATCAAAGAAGAAGGAGAAGAAGGAGAGCCCAAGACGTTGCTACCACTGCAACGAGAAAGGGCACCTACGACCAGAGTGCCCTCTTCTCAAGAAGGAGAAGAAGAAGGAAAAGGAGAAGAAGTCTAAGAAGAAGGCGTTCCAAGCCGCTTGGAACGATTCGAGCTTAAAGGAAGCAGAGGAAGATCCCGAGGAGAAGGAGCCCGAGTGCTTTGGTTTCATGGCTATAGGAGAAAGCGATAGCGAAAGCGGAAGCGAATCTAAGGATGAGGTAAATTCCGATTTACAAGATGCCTTTAATGAGCTATTTGAAATTAGTAAATCACTTAAGATAGAAAATAAAAATATTAAAAAGAATCTTAGCTTTCTTAAAAATGAAAATGAAAGGTTAGAAAAATAACTTAAGGATCTAAAAGCTAGTCCTAAGGATAATAGCTTATTATTAGAAAATAAAGATTTAATCAATGAAAATACTAAATTGATTGAGGAAAATGTTAGTCTAAAATTGAAAATTTCTGATTTAAAGACTAAAATGAATATTATAGAAAATGAACTTGCATGTCTTAGGGAGAGATCAAATAATTTGATAAATAAGGCAGATAACTTATATAGCCCTAAGGTTGAGAAAGGATCTCCGTCAAGGAGACCTGCTAACAGATCCGGATCCAAGCTCACTTGGATACCAAAGAAAGAATTGGAATCTTGTTTTGTAGATTTCAAGGGTGACTGCAACACAAAGGACTGGACCTACAAGCTCAAGGCTGGTCAACTCGAGTTGGGAGGACCAAAGAGTAGACCAAGGAGAAGGACAAGAAGACCGATGAGACCGTGAACAAATGATGGACCCGCCGCACCTCGACCGTCAGACTGGAGACCGACGCCGATGCCCGGGCCTCCAAGCAACGAATTGGAGCCCCATCCGATGTAGCATCCACCACCTCCATTTAGGCCATTTTATTAGCCATGGTAGGTGAGGTAAAACCCTTTACCCTATCTCTTTATCATTAGCATATAAATAGGGAGAGTTAAAAACTATGAGCTAATTGTCAATTATTAAGGAGGAGATGTAAGTTAGCTAAATTTCCTTTAGTAAGGGGGAGAAAAATAATAGCTATCTTGTTGTTACAAAAAGGGGGAGGACATTACTCGTGTTAAAAGAAATTCAACTCACTTTTAGAAGTACATATTTTAAGGGGGAGTTATAGGAAATTTAAAATCAATTAAACCTTTTTGATAATGTCAAAAAGGGGGAGAACTTTTTGTATTATTATTTATGGTTTTGTCATCATCAAAAAGGGGGAGATTGTTGGGCTAGAGCACCGCGATCGTTTGTTTTGATGATAACAAAACACGTCACTTAACATTTGCACTTGGAGTCTTAGATTTCAGGTCAATTGCAAATGGAGACATGGTTAGATGGAGTTTGAGCTCGCATCCAAGACGGATTGGAGGAGCTTGATTGAGAACAGAGGAGCTTCACGAGGAGCGATAGCTTGAAGAAGGAAGGAGATGAAGAATATGATAGATTTCCTTTCCTTGTAATCTTTGTACTTTTGTTTCTTTTGTTGCTCTTTATTTTTTTTACTTAGATTCATGTTAAAGAGCCTCAAAGAACCCTAACAGTAGTCCTAAGAACACCTACACAACCCTAGGATACCTAGGTTTTCTGTAGAGAACTAAGAAAACCAAACTATGGTTCAAACAACCTTTTCAGACGTCTAATCTGAAAATCAAACGTCCGATAAATACTTTTAAGACGTCTGACTGTTGACTCAAATGTCTGATTATGTCCAGGCTGGACGTAGTTAGTTCTGTCTGCTGAAATCAGACGTCCAGACCTTAGTCCAGATGTCTTAGAAGACGTCTGATGATTTTGCCAAACGTCCAATTAGTGGACAGTTGGCTGGCTTAGCAAACAATGAAGGAAATGACCGTTAGCCTCGTATCAGACATCCATAGAGGACCCCAAACTCTGATACATAACCGTTTTGCCTCGGCTAACCCAAAATCTCTTCTCAAAGATTTTCTAGCCCTTGCACTCTCTTAGGAATCCATTTCCGCAGAAAAGTAGGTTTCCTGACATCCATACTTAGTTCCAGATGTCCTGTATGTCGACTGATGACAGTGCACTAGAACCCTGTTTAGATCTGATTCAAGTCAGGAAGGAACCCACCTAAAATTAGACGTCTGACTTTGTTCCCAGACATCTTAAACTGGTTTTCCAGATGTCCGATGACAGGATCAGACTTCTGATAACCCTGTCAGTGTAATGATTAACCCTAATTTCGGCCTAATTTTCTTGTAACTTGCACCCAACAGCTATGGAAGCCTTCCAGAGCCTTCCTAGGGCCTCTATAAATAGAGGGGAACCTTTGCCACTCAAACACACACCAAGACACACTTAGCAACATACTTTCCATATCTTTTGTGTCCAAGAGAAGTAGCTCAAGCTCTAGCTCTCCAAGCTTAAGTTCTATACTTAGAGAGCTTAATTCCTATTGCGCACCCACTCTCCCTCCGCGATTACGAGAGCGACGAAGCACTACCGCGTGGTTCATGCATCCGCGTCGTCGAGGCACTTCCACCAAAGGGAAGCATCCTTGCTCCTATAGAAGCTTAGTTTTAGAATATCTTTGTTAGCTCTATAAGACTATTTGCACTTTTCTTTGTTATTTGGTTGGGTATTCGCATTGCAAATTCCCGTCTCCTTCGTGAGACAAAATCCTTCTCGTGAAGAGAAGGGGCTTGAGGTATGCTACCCTCGTATAAAGTAGCGTAGTTGTAATTGAGGTTGTACTACCCTCGTTTAAGTAGTACGTTAATGGATTTGATCAACTTGGTTGATCGAAAAATCCTAACTCGAGAGGGTTAGGTGATGGTTTTCACCTGGTTTGGGTATTCACCTAAAAATAGTACTTTGTGTGATTGTCTATTTTTGTGAGATTGTTAGATTTCTATTCCGCACTTTATTGCGTCACCCCCTCCTACCAGGGAAACTACAGAGAGGAGTAGTGGCGGTATGACTAGGTTTTGTTGTTTTGTTATAGAAATGGCGTTGTAGTACAGATAATCATTGCCACTATTATAATTTTTACTCGGAAATAAAAGATCTCCCGAGGTCGAACTCAGGGAGCAAACTGTATTCTAGAGATACAAAGTTTCTATTACAAAAATAAAGAGAGAGAGAGAGAGAAAAATTTGTCTTGTTGGCTTCTTCTTCTTTTCTCTTCTCTTTGGTTCTTCAGTTTTCTTCCTTCTTCTTGTTCTTCCTCTTGGGTTCTTCAGAGCTTCTTCTTCTTCTTTTTCTTCTTCTTCTCCTTCCTCTGCGGTCTGCCTTCTCTTCTTCTTCTTTTCTCTTCTGTGCCTGCACACTCACAGTTTGGTTAGAAGGCAAAAACCTACTCTACCCTCCCCCGCGTCTCTCTCTCTCTCAGAATTCACTCGTAGGATAGCTCTCCCAGAGCTGCCGGGTAGTCGGGTACGGGTCATGCCCGGGTCCAGGCCCTCCGGTGTGCGGTGGTGGGCGAGGAGTGCAGGTCGGGTAAACGGGTCGGGCCAGGTCCGCGTGGGGTTGTCGCGGACGAGGCTGAGTCGAGTGGGTGAGAGGGACCTCACCCCGTGGCCAGGAGGCAAACAGGCCAAGGCACTTTTCGCCTTTATGCTGGTGCGCGGCTTCGAAATCCCATGATGTGGGACTAACTTCTGCTGCCTTGGCGCGCGCCCGCAGGACGACTCCACCTCGCCCTCTGATCAGCTGCAGTCGATGTCTGGGCCAACTGAAGAGGCAGAAGCCTTCGCGGACTTCGCCCCAACCTGCAACACCTGGGAATCTGGGGCTGCAGGGCCTGGAGCTCGCCTCGAAGCTGCTTCAGTCGTCGCTAATGGCGGCTGGAGCAACAAACCTGTTAGACAGGAATACGGCCCTTCGGCCTAATCAAACACGCGGGGGACCTTCGCCGTGGCAAGGCGAAGGTTGTGCGGGGTGTGGCAGGTCGTGGGATGGCGTCTGGTGGCGAGGCTAGGCCGAACTGTGGCCGCGAGAATGGGTTTGTTCGGTGGAGTATGGTGGGGGTGTGGAGTGGTAATGGGTGAGCGGAGGTTGATCAGGGTGAGGAGGCGGAGGTTATGTGAGGGTCAGCGAGGCGTATGGGGCTGCGGAGCGATGGGAACGTCTCGCCGGAGGGTGGCCGGAGATGGAGAAGGTGAGGGTGATTAAGCGCGGTCGAAGGGCGGTTGAGCAAATTAAAGTAGGGAAAAGAAAGAGAGGAGGAAAGGGAAGAACTGTACCTACTTGGAGGGGCGAGGGGGGCCGGAGCAGGGCGAATGTCGTATTGACTGTCTCCGGAGAAGAAGGTGCCTAGAGAGAGAGGGCGGCGGCGAGGAGAGAGTGGGAGAGCGCGCGCTGGGTACGGCGCGACGCGGGAAGAGCAGGTGAAGGCAGCTCTGCTACTGGTAGTGCACCAGAGCGACGAGGAGGAGGAGGAAGAACCGCTGGAGCAGGGGGGCTTCTGTCGGAGTGGGAAGAGAGGAAAAAGGGGGGGTTTCTCCATCAGATCCGAGCTGGAGAGTGCGGCAGAGCGTCTAGGGCTTTTATAGAGTCGAAATCAGAGAGGAGGGCGGAGGGAGACGACGTGCCTCCCTTGCCGGAGGACGCCGGAGATGGAGACCCATACCTTCTGCGCATTCGCACGGAAGGTATGGGTGGTTGCAGAGACCATGGAGGTGTCCCTGCGACGGCAGAGGTCGCAGGGAACCCCCAGTTGACTTGGTAGAGGGTCCCCCTTACCCTGCGCGGCGCCATGCTCCGCGCAAAGTCGCCGGAGCATGGCGCTGCTCAGGGTTTTGCAGGGAGGACCCAAATGCAAAGAACGAAGAAGAGTTAGGATCCAAAATGCGAGGGTTTCAAAAGTTGAGGGTCAAAAAGTAATGAATGAGGACCAAAATGCAAAGTCGGTCAAAAAGGTCTCTTCTTAGGCTCAAGTTTTTATGCATGACTAAATGGGGCCTAAGGTTTCTAATGGTGAATTTTATTTCTAGATCAGACCTTGTTTGACCGGTCAATTTACGTAAAAACCCAAATTAAGTCATTAATTGGGCATGGTTCTCAATGTAGGTCAAAATGGGTTCCTAAGGCCAAATTGAAGGTTCTAAACCCTAGAGATTATTTTTCTATGAATTGTAGAGGGTTTAGTCGATTTTTTATTTGCCTCGAACCTCGTGAATTGAAGTGGGTTTGTTTTAGGGTTACAGATTGTCATTTAATTCCTTGGAGTTGCTGTAGCCCTTATCAGATCAGATCATCCCACTTCCCTTCTTATTAGGTTTGTTTGACCTGTGTTTGGACCTTGAATTACCCTGCTTGCAGATTGTGCTAGTAAAATTACATTTTTACCCCTTATGACTTGTTTTCTTCTTAAACTCAGAATTCTCTGAGTTAAGCCTTTCCTTGAGTTATGTAGGAGCTTTTATCCTTTGTATTAGGTCAAAATCAGCTAGTTATGGCTCATGATGAGGTTCTCATCAAGGAGCTCGCGTGAGGATGAGAGAGGGAGAGAGTGTGTGCGGTGGAAAGCAAGGGCATGGGAGAGAGGAAGAAGCTCGGGGAACTTGGGTTCGTGGCGGACGAGCACACATGGGGGGAGCTCAAGCGTGATGAGTGGCTACTCATCATAACTAAAAAGTTAAAGTTAAGCTAGAAACTGGGTTAAACAATATCAAATTAACACATAAAAAGGGTTAAGTGTGGGAATGAAAGACAAAGACCTAAAACCTTAATTCTGTGTTAAAATTGCATAATTAGGTCATAAAATGAGATATTCCTGAGAAAAAGGTGAAATGGTGATCCAAGTGTTAATTGAACACACAAATAAGTTTAAAAGTCCAAATCAAAAGTATAATTAACTTCTCAAATGTTCAATTAAGCACATATAAAAACTTGAAGGCATTTGGACATCATTAAGGCCTTGAAACCTAGAATTTACATTTAGGTCCTTCATGCATTACATTTCCTTCTTTAGAAAACTTTCCCGGACCTATTTGTAACCTGTAGGGACCCCTTTGAAAGCCCTTAGGGTCCGTTCAGTTATCATTTCTTACCACTTATGGACCTACCTATAATTTTTCTACCCCTTCACAGAAGGGCCTCCTTGCAATTTCCCTTTAGAAGCCAGTTACCTGGAGCTTCTTCGCGCGCACTGTGCGTGCAAATAACTCGGGGCATCTCGACCATCCATTCTCCTTCGATCTTGATCTACGGCTCGATCTGAATCGAAGCTTCGCGCGAAGCGGCACGTATGCTCACCCATCCCCCAGATCCTATCCTACGATCAGATTTCAAATTAGCAGTCCGTGCGCTCCTCTCCTATCATCCTTGCCGCCGATGCCCTCGACGTCTATCTTCACCCACGCGGTGATCTGAGCCACTGAGATTGCTATATAAGCACCTCAGTGGTTGCACACGTAGGGGATCGCTCTCTCCTACTCTCTTAGCGATCGTTCCTCCACTCTAGTTTCCTCTCTTCATCAAATCCCTGATTTCACAGCCACCGGCTGTGAAATCCTCGACTTCTCTCTAACCCTCCTCGTCACTAAGGACCTCATAGCACCTAAGGACGACCCTGAAGCCTCGCTAACAGGCTTTTCACTCCGCTGGAGCTCACCTCCCTCCCTTCTGTTGGTGCTAGAGCACCACGATCATTTGTTTTGATGATAAAAAAACACGTATTATTTAACATTTGCAATTTGAGTCCTAGATTTCAGGTCAATTGCAAATGTGGACGTGTTTAGACGGAACTCGAGCTCGCATCCAGGACGGATTGGAGGAGCTTGACGGAAAACAGAGCAGGTTCACGTGGAGCGACAGATTGAAGATAGAAGACAAGAAGAATAGGATAGATTCTTTTTAATCCTTTCATGTACTTTTATCTTTATCTTTCTTGCTCTTTATTTTCCTTAGAAAATTATGTTAAAGAGCCTCAAAGAACCCTAACAGTAGTCCTAGGAACACCGGCACAACCCTAGGATACTTAGGTTTTCTGTAGAATACTTAGAAAACCAATATAAGGTTCAAACAGCACTTCCAGACGTCTAATTCCAAAATCAGACGTCTGATAAAGTATTTTAAGACGTCTGACTGTTGTTTCAGACATCTGATATCTGTTAGGCTGGACATACCTAGTTCTTTCTGATGAAATCAGACGTCCAGACCTAATACCAGACGTCTTAGGAGACGTCTGATGACTTTGCCAGACGTCCAATTAGTGGACCATTGCCTGGCTTAGCAAACACTCAAGAATATGACCGTTAGAGCCTTATCAGACGTCCTTAGGCCTTTCCAGACGTCTGATAATTGACCGTTTTGCCTCGGCTGACCCAAAATCTCTTCTCAGAGATTTTCTAGCCGTTGCAACGTTTGGAAATCAATTCCCACAGTAAAACTAGGTTTCCAGACGTCCATACATAGTGCCAGACGTCTTGTATGTCGTCTGATGGACTTGTACAAAAACCCTGTTCTGATTCAAGTCAGGAGGAAACCCGCATAGAATCAGACGTCTAACCTTGAAATCAGACGTCTTAAAGTGGCCTTCCAGACGTCTGATGCCAGAATTAGACGTCTGATGACCCTGTCAAATGCAATCATTGTCCTGATTTTGGCCTGATTCTCTTGGGCTTTATTCCCAACGGCTATAGAACCTTTCCTAAGCCTTCCAAAGCCTTCCTAAGGCCTCTATAAATAGAGGGGAACCTTTGCAACACAAATATACACTCAGAGACACAAAATATACACCAAGAGAAACAAAAGACACACACTTGGATACACTTAAGCAACATAGTTCCACTCTCTTGTGTCCTAGATAGCTCTTGCTCTCCAAGCTCAAGCTCCATTCTCTTGAGAGCATCAAGCTTCGCGCACCCGCTCTCCCACCGTTGTCTACGAGAGCGACATTGCGCCGTTGCGTGGCTCACGCACCCGCGTCATCGTCGACGCACTCCTTGCAAAGGGGAGTTTCCTAATTCCTATAGAAGCTTAGGTTTATTACTTTGTTGGCTCTATAGGACTTGTTGTTTATTTTATCTTTGTCTTTTGGTTGGGTATTCGCTTTGCGAATTCCCGTCTCCTTCGTGGGACAAAATCCTTCTCGTAGAGAGAAGGGGTTGAGGAACGCTACCCTCGTACTTGTAGCGTGGTTGTACTGAAGTTGAATCACCCTCGTTTTAAAGTGATTCGTTTAGTGGATTTGATCAACTAGGTTGATCGGAAAATCCTAACTCGAGAGGGTTAGGTGGTGGTTTTCACCCGGTTTGGGTTTCCACCTAAAAATACTTTGTGTACTTTGTGTGATTGACTATTTGTGAGAATGTTTATATTTTATTTCCGTAATTATTACGTCACCCCCTCTTCGAGTAGGGAACTTTCACCTTCTTCCTCCTTAGCCACCGGCTAAGGACCTATAGGTCCCATTCTTCCTTTTAGAATAGTTTTACTGTTTTGTAGTTAGCTTTAGTGTTAGTTAGATAGATTAGCAATAAAATTAGATATAGAATTTATTTTGATCTGCTGTGCATGTTAGAATAGTATTAGGAGTAGAATTAGATGAATTTTCTTCCCCCTCTCACCTCCTCTAATCATCCCAGATCATAGGGGACGATTTCCCCCAGTCATTGCTCATGTTTTTTTTCTCCCTCTACGCACTGCCATCTCACTTTTGATTTCCTCAATTTTTCTCGCAATACACCCACTCATTAGACCTAATCTCAGATCTGATTAGTTTACAACCTCAGATCTGAAATTAGCGTCAAACTCATTTTTAGGGGCTCTCACTCATCTCATGTTTTGTTACAAAGCCCCTAATCTGAATTTCAAAATCAAATCAGTTTGCCAGATGTTTTACGGATTCAGATTTCAAGGATTTTTATTCATTTTGGGTTTTGAATGTTTTGATCTAGCAAACTGAGATATCTTTGATTGGATTCATTGTTTGGCTAGGAATCTGAGGTGGTTCTAAAGTTAGAATTCACCTCAGATGAGCCATAATCTGATTTGGATTTTCATGAGGATTTTAATGTTTTGAATACATGCTAGAGCTAAGGAAAATCACTTTGGTGATCTGAGGTTCTATCCTGTATTCATGAGTTGTTTGCAAAATAGAACTCTAATTTTCAACCTAAGGAGTTCTCAATACTCCTTAAGGTTTCAGGTATCTGGGATTTAATTTTAGATTTTAATTAGACTGATCTAACTCCTTCTACAAGCTGTCTATAGCATTAGAAAGAGCTAGATCAGATCTCTTTCAGTTTTGAATGATGAGATTTTATTGACAAGGGATTTTGAGTTTGAATTGTATTCATGAGTGATTTTTATGAGAACATAAATCCTTGTTAGAGTTTTTCTTTAGAGTGATTTTGATTTTGTCTTTAAATCCCAGATGTATAGCAATTTGCTACAGAAGCAGCTACATTCCCTCCCCCTTAATTCCAGCCAAGTGTTCCCTGGATTAGCTCTTTTAAATCCCTGATCAGGCTGTCCATGACCTGATCTGGGATATAAAGAGTTAAATCAAGAGATACAAGTTGGAATTAGCCCCTTTTCCTGCTGCAAACCTGTTCCTCTTTAGATGAATTAACTGCAACAGCAATTAAGACGTCTGAAGAAGGATTTGGTTGGATGATTGGGTCAAGTTCAGCAGCTTATACTGATATCTGTTGCAGCTTCTGCTAAGATTTGCTTCTGCTGTTTCAGCAGAAGACTTCTAGATCTAAATAAACCATATGAGCATTAGTTTAGGTTTTAAATAGCTACCTGTTGTAGAAAGTTGTATTCAACTTCTATACAAGCTTTCCTGTAAACTAAATGACCTCTTTTCATAACCTTTGAATGCTTGTATTCTTCTAAATGAACCTTTTGTCAGCTAGTTAATAAACCTAATTGATCACTATTTTAATTAAGTGCAATCCATGTGATCTGCATGCTAAACTATTTTTTTATCTTATCCATATGTTGTGTTAGGACTGTTAAGGCAGTTGACTGCCTTTTAGACCCCTTAGAATCCATTCTAGGCCTTAGCACACTTTAGGAAACCTTTAAAAGGCCTAGAATGTGTGAACTTTGGATTTAAATAAAAATCATATAAAAAATCTAAAAAATAGAATAAACCTGTCTGATTGAAGATTAGGTATTTCTTTACACCTATACCAAGTTTCATGGTAATCAGAACCTTCGACTTGGTATAATTTGCCAGTCAACGGTTCTGTATACCACGAAATTAAATAAAATAAACTAAGGTTGAAAAGGACCAAAAATAATTATTTCTCCTCATCTATCTCATCCCTTCTCATCTCTTATCTCCAACACATATATAAAAACCATAAAAACTAAAAAAAACTCTAAAAATACTAAATATCCCTTCTATAATATGTATATAGGTATATATTTAAGCTATTTAATAAGCCTACTTAGCTATAAGGTGAATTATACATATTTATAATATAAATAACTCATGTATACATTGTAATATATAATTTAAGTATTTAAGTTAGATTGTACTATATCTAACTAAATTATATAACTAATTATTAAGTAAACTAATGTATATGTACAACAAGCTATGTAAAGTAATAAATACTATAAACAACCATATTAAGTTATAATGCTGTATATATGTAATCATATGTATATTATAAACATATTAAACCCTATACCTTAATTTAATTATATTTACAGAATAATTACTTAATTTATTAAGTTAATAGTTAAGTTATTAGATTAAATAAAAATAAATTAGTAGTTTAAGTTAAAATTAAGTTGACTGATACAGTTTAGTTATACTACTATATTTTAAGTAAATTAACCTAATTTAAATATATTTATAATGTTTATACTATTTAAACTCAAACTACAAATAAAATAGTCTAAAATTGTGCTATTTAGATGAAAATAAATTAGAAATAAAGCTTGTAAAATATAATAAAAATATATATTAAACACTGTAACATAGTTACTAACTCTGTATAAGGTCAATTAGACCATATAATGACTAATTTATACGTAATTAAGGAACAAAACCTAAAATTAAGTATGTATAAACTGTATACTTTAGCTAATTTATTTATACAATAAAGATAATTAAAAATATAAATTAATTGTACAATTAAGTAGTATTATGTAAATACTTTATTTTTTCATAATTTATTTTTATTTTATAATAAATTATGGCCCTTGAATTGAGGGCCAAAATCCTTAATTCTACACAACCGCAGCTCAATTCCAGCGCAGATGCGGTGCTCAGATAACACCACGTCAGTTGCTACCGAGCGTCCGTAGCACTATATGTTATTTTTGTGCTATAGGATGATCAGTCGTCACGGCCGTCGGGCGCCCGAGCAACCGATCATCCTATATGAACTGAGCATTAAGAACACTCTGTGTGTGTGGGGAGCCGGGGGCCTGTGTATGCCAGGGCTTGGTTAAGCCCGAATGAGCGCTAAAACATATGATTAAGTAGCCTAATTAAGCAATTAGGGTGAGCTTAGTAGGGGTCTGGTCCCACCCAGTGTCTGGGTGCTATGTATCCCTTGAAAAGTGTGCCCGCAAATTAAACAATTTTTTGTTAAGTAAGAGCCCTAATGACACTTTAAACACGGAGAAGAATGAAAGTTAAAGAATGCCTAAGTGTTAAAATGAAGAGAAAAATTAAGAAGAGAAGAAGAAGAAGAAACACTGCAATACATTTGAAGAGAGAAGAGGAGTATGCATATGTATAATATATAACAAATATCCGTATAGATAGTATTTGTAAATAAATAAGTATAAGGTAAATAGTATGTATATGTATAAGTAGTATAGCTTTAGATATATATATATAACTTCATATTTTTACTGAAAGAATAAAATGTCACTGAAGGTGAAATAAATGTCACTATAGACCCTTGTTTCCTTCTTAAAGTTTGTATATAGTTCTTTGGGGTCCAGCGACATTTATATCTGTCATTGTACCTACTATATCTGTTACTGTATATGTTAACATGTGAAGTTAAGTAAGAAGAGTGTGTATTATTAGTTAGTATGGTATATAAATGAATATATTGATAGTATAACTTATAAGTAGATAGTTTAGAGTATAGTAATGAAGTGTTTGATACTTGTTTGTAATTAATTTTTAAAAGCATTTTTTAATTGATTTCTTTTTGTACCTAATTAAACCAAGCATTCATTCATTCATTCTTTGTTAGACATTTCTTTTTGAAATTAAAGAATAATTTTGGACGTAGAGAGTGATGTATATCAATAACTGTCTCCCAGAGAACGACTTGGAAAAAATCAGAAAAATTAAATAAAATGGTCGTGATAATGGTTTGTATTTCTGACATATACTACAACAACAACGACATTTTTTTATATGAACCGTGGACGATCATATAATAGATTCCATTATGATTCAACCATTACCTTCAGTCATCACACCACCACCATTTTTTTGGCGCCGTTGCTGGAGAGGCAACTCTCTATACACCAAAATTACTCTATAATTCTTTATTTGTACATAATTCTTGATTCATTCAAACCCATTATTGGTACATAGTTATTTTCTTCTATTGATTAATTTTTGTTGTATATATATTCTTTTATTCTTTTACTAATCATTTGTTGTTTTTCCACAGCACTTGAGGAGTAGGAGGACCAGTATCACCTTCCAGGTGGAGGTCATTCTCCTGGAGGAATCGCTGCGCTTCTAACCCAACATCCAGATGGAGTGTTCCCTCAAGAGAAGCTGTAGGAGTAATATAGTAGTACAATATAGTATAGTTTAGTTAGACTTAGGTATACTACTTAGGATCATCTGTTAGTCATAAGTTGTAAGAGCCTGTTCTCACACATCTATTGTAATAACTGTGGACTCTCTAGACTCTGTTCTTTTTTTTTCTTAGACTCATCTCTCATCGACACGGTTTTCCACTCGCGGTTTTCCGTATTGATTTCCTTCTTTGTTTTTGTTTGTTGCATTATTCAAAAAAATCAAAAAGATTTCATCTTTATCTAGCAGCAGCATACCCTTAGGCATCCATCTTAGGTTGCATATTTTACATACTAGATTTAATTCCAAGTCAAATTTGCATGTTGTAGATTGTTAGAGTCAGGTACGCATTCCTTACCTTTCTCAAACTCCTGTCAGAAGTGCATTTGACTTAAATATCTAAGAAGACCATTTTCTTTGTAATGAATTGATTAAAAAAGCAAGACGAGCAGCATAGAAGTCATTTCATAATCACTTGAACTAAATCAAAAGGGGACATTTAAATCTGAATGAAACCTTGACTAAGATTTTTACCGCATTGTGTCGATTGCTATCGTGCACACAGCA
Source organism: Thalassia testudinum (assembly GCA_037157565.1). Taxonomy (NCBI): domain Eukaryota; kingdom Viridiplantae; phylum Streptophyta; class Magnoliopsida; order Alismatales; family Hydrocharitaceae; genus Thalassia; species Thalassia testudinum. The sequence continues at coordinate 24,697,610 of JAZHRO010000013.1, forward strand.
TGATTACTTAAGATCACAACACATGGGTTTCTACCTCATCTCCTTCTGCAACCCCAAGATCTGGATTCGCACACCAGTCTTATCCAGACTCCCAGTGAATTTTAGAGGTCTGCACATCGCTAGGTCTATTTTAGGACACGTACAATTGTTTGAAACAGTTGTTTGCGTACTATATAATTTTGCGTAGCAGCCTCTAGGTAAAAATTTGATTATTCTCGCTTGCTTGAATTGGTCTCTTGAGTTGATTGAGATTTGATTGGGATTTTCTGCTTTCTGTGAATTAAGCTAAAACTTTACTTTTCCATTGAGTTGTGACTGATTGTATTAAATTCGTTTTCAAAAATCAACTCAATGAAAGGTAGGAGATCCCAAAACCCAGAGCTAGTGCTCCCCTTGGGTACTGATGCCCAAGTAATTGCATCCACTTCTTTGCCTTCCACTTCTAATCCTTTGCCTCCCGAGTCTCAAACTCCTATTCCCTATTCCACTCACCAAGAGGATGATCATGAGTCATCACAATTTGAGGATTTTGAAGAACTTCCTCCACATCCGATTGCACATCCTCTACCACCACCTATCCATAGGTTCCAACCTCCACCATATCCTAATCTTCCTAACCCACCCCCGGAGAGAGGACCTATGCCTCATCTTCATCACCTGTTCGAAACACAACTACAAATGAATACCTTAACCCAACAAGTGCAACAGCTTGATCAAGCTGTTAATCTCTTAGCTAACCCCCAACCACAACCACCTCAACTCAGAAACCCTCAAGCACCACCCCAACCTCGCAGACCTCAACTACGGGATTAATATAATCCCGCAATTGCTCAACCAATGCCTGTGGTACGATATCCTGATGGGGGTCGTGCTGCTGAACTAAAGTCGAACATTATAGCACTCATTCCTCACTTCCATAGACTTGCTTATGAGGACCCTTTTCAGCATTTAGAGGAGCTGAAAAATCTTGCTCAAACTCTAGGTCTACAAGGACATGATCAGCACACACTTTTGATGAAAATGTTCTCCTTTTCATTAAAAGATAAGGTCGCCCTTTGGTTTAGAACAATTGCATGAACTACACCTATAGATTCCTAGGCTTCTTTAGAATATGAGTTCTTAAAGAAGTACTTTCCTGTAAGCCGCACTAATGCCTTAAGGCATGCTATTACCACACTCACTCAGAATTCAGGAGAACAAATGCACGAGGCTTGGGAGAGATTCCATGAGCTTCTGAGAAAATACCCCCACCATGGTGTCCTACGCTGGCAACAAGTCTAGATCTTCTACCATGGGCTCCACAATGACACACAGAATTTCGTAGATGCCTCTTGTGGAGGCAATTTCCTGTGTCAGGATGAGGACTCAGCCTTTGAGCTCTTCGAATGTATGGCTGAGAATTCTATTAATAATGCTTCGATGAGCATGTTTAATAGAAATTCCTTACATTCCCACTGCATACGGGGGTACACGAAGCCCAATCCAGTAGCAGAGACTTAGAGATAGTGGCTAGTCAACTGGATAAGGTGGGCTTAATTGAGAAGAAAGTAGATGAAGTATGGAAGTTTCTCTCAAAACCTTCATCTCCTTCTCAGTCACCGGCACAAAACACTGCTTCCCAGTTTCCCACAGGGAGGGAAACTGTGAATAACCTTTCTGTGACACAATATGCACTACCAGATTTTCCATTTGCATATCCTTCACCGGTTGGAGGAACCTTTGTTCCTCCCTACACTGACTTCCCTGCACCTTCTAGAGCTTTGGAGGAGCTCCATGCCATTCACAATGACCCTTTTGCACAGACCTACAACCGTGGATGGCCTAATAATCCAAATTTCTCATGGTCGGGAAATTCACAGAGACCACCTTTTCAACAACTTTCTTCACCACTACAACACAACCCGATCCGAGCACCACCTTCACAATCACACGGATATCCACCGTATGCCTACCAGCAACCCCAACCCAGGCCTACCCAATACTCTCAACCTGGGCCTACACGAGATGACCAGTTGGGGTCTATCATGAAAGCTCTAGCTGATATGCAACAGCAGAATATTGCTATGCAGCAGAGACAGGACGTGGCCTTAGCTGAGATGAGAGCACAGCTATCACACTTGACGAAATCCCATCAACAACATTCACTTCCATCTCAAGCACAACCCAACCTTAGGAACATACCTACCCAGAGGTATGTCCAACCTAGACCGGCAGTGCAAGGTCAAGCACATGTCATTTCACAACCCTTGCACGACACTGAATTTTACACTGACCCAAATTCTTCCCATACACAAACCCAACCACCTCTGCTACCTAATTCCGAATTACCATCTACATCTAGGGCCAAACTAAATGCCATAGTCACTAAGAGTGCTAAAAGCACCATAGATCCACCTTTTCCTACTTCTACATCTTGTACCAAGTCTTCTACCTCCACTCCTCCATCTAATTCACTATTTCCTGCTTCTCCTTTACCTAGGAATGACCCTCTTGTCACCACTTATGTTCCATTTCCAGAGGCTTTAAAGAAGAAGGAGAAAGGAAAGAAAAAGACCTGTGTGGCCCCTGAGGAGGATTTGCTTAAGCTCTTTGAGCAAGTCCACATAAACATCCCTTTGTTGGATGCAATTCGCCACATACCTCTTTACACTAAGTTTTTAAAAGACCTATGTACACCTAAGCGTAAAGCAAGGATTCAAAAAGGGAGTAGTCCAATCATCCTCTCGGAACAAGATGAAAGATCTAGGCACCCCTCTCCTATCCTGCATGATAGGTAACACCACATTTAACAGATCACTACTTGACCTAGGTGCTTCCATCAATCTTATTCCAACCTCTCTACTGACATATTTCAAGGTTGGCAATCTAAAGCCAACCGAGGTGTCCCTGCAATTAACTAACAAGTCAGTTAAGACACCTCAGGGAGTGTTGGAAGATGTTATAGTGCACGTCAAGGATTTTTACTTTCCTGTAGGCTTTATAGTCCTTGACATGGAAGTACCTGAGGATATCCAGAACACACCTATCATTTTAGGAAGACCTTTCTTTGCTACAGCCAAGGCAAATATTAATTCTGAGGAGGGCCTAATAGAATTGAAGTTCAGAGATCAGAAAATAAAAATTGATATTTTTCAGGCCCGAAGAGGATCGACTTGTAGTTTAATTGAGGAAATCTGTTCCTTAGATTCTTTGGATCGGTTGGTTGAGTATACCTTAATTGACTCACTAAATTTAGAATCTTAACATTCTTTGGACTCTGACTTGACTTTCACTAAGATACTGATGAGAACCTCATCATGAGCCATAACTAGCTCATTTTGACCTAATACAGAGAATAAAAGCTCCTACATAACCTTAGAAAGTCTTGGCTCAGAGAGATTCTGAGCTTGCAAAGAAAACATAAACTGAGGGGTAAAAATGTAATTTCACCAATCCGATCTGAAAATAGGGTAACTCAGGGTCCAAACATAGGTCAAAACAACCTAATAAGAAGAAAAGTGGGATGAGATGACACAATAAAGGCAACAGCAACTCCAAAGAATGAAATGACAGCCTTTAACCCTAAAAATAAACCCACTTCAATTCACGTGGTTCGAGGCAAGGTAAAAATCAACTAAACCCTCTAAAATTCATATAAAAATAATCTCTAGGGTTTAGGACTTTCAATTTGGCCTTAGGGACCCATTTTTACCTACATTGAGAACCATGCCCAATTAACAACTTAATTTGGGTTTTTACGTAAATTGACCGGCCAAACAAGGTTTAATCAAAAAATAAAATTCACCATCAGAATCCTTAGGTCCTAATTAGTCATGTATAAAAACTTGGGCCTAAGAAGAAACCTTCTTGACCAACATTACACTTTGGTCCTCATATATTTACTTTTTTGCCCTTAACTTTTGAACCCTCACATTTTGGCCCCTAACTCTCCTTCGTTCTTTGCATTTAGGTCCCTCCTGCAAAACCTGCGCAGCACCATGCTCCGGCGACTTTGCGCGGAGCATGGCGCCGCGCAGGGTGAGGGAGGGGCCCTGGCAAGTCAATGGGGGTACCCTACGTCGTCAGCCACCGCAGGGACACCCCCCTGAGTACTGCGACCGCCCATACCGCCCGTGCGAACGCACGAACGGTATGGGTCTCCTTCCTCCGGCATCCTCCGGCGAGGTAGACACGTCGTCTCCCTCCGCCCTCCTCTCTGATTCCGCCCCTATAAATGCCCCTATCGCTCCGCCGTTCTCGACAGCTCGGATCTGACGGAGACACCCCCCTCAATTCCTCCCTTCCCACTCCGACAGACGCCCCCTTGCTCCGGCGGCCTCTCCTCCTCCTCGTCGCCCTGCCGCACTACCAGCAGCAGGGTTACCTTCCCTCGATCCTTCCACGTCACGCCGCACCCAGCTAGCGCCTCTCCGGTCCCTTCCTCGCCGCCGCCCCTTCCTCTGGGCAATTTCTTCTCCAGCGACAGTCGATACGACTGTCGCCTGCGCCAACCCCTCCTCGTCCAGCTTAGCAGGTAGAACTTCTCCTCTTCCTCCCCTCTTTCTTTTCCATACTGAAAACTCTTACTGTCGCCACTTATTTCCCACCGATCACCCTCACCTTCTCCACCTCCGGCCAAACTCCGGCGAACCACTCCCATCGCTCCAGCACCCCACACGGCTCGCCGACCTGCGCATAACCTCCGCCTCCTCACCCTGATCCTCTTCCGCCCTTCCACTGCCCACCAAACGCCCTCTGCAGACCCACCGAACACACCCACTTCTTCGCCCGCAGTTTGACCTAGGGCGACCTGTTTGCTCCACCACACCCCCTGCAGACCCCCTGACCACCTTCGCCGTGCCACGGCGAAGGTCCCCCGCCTGTCTGATTAGGCCGAGAGGCCGTTCTTCTGTGACCAGGTGACTCGCCCGCCGTCGCCATTACTGAGCAGGAAGAGCTCCTTCACCCGGTTGGACTCCCAGGTTAGACTCCCAGGTTGCGCGAGGCGTCTCCGAGAAGCGTCCCAGGCTCGCAGTTGGGGCGAAGGCCTCGCGTGAAGCCACGATTGCCCGCTGCTCCCTCCGCTGCGGGCGCTCAATTGGGGTGGGACATTTAGTCCCACCTCGAAACTTCTCAGAGGCGCGTGGGGGCATAAAGGCAAAAAGTGCCTTATGTTGTTCGCCTCCTGACCACGGGGTGAGGTCCCTCTCACCCGACCCGGCCTCGTCCGTGATCACGCTCCGCGGACCTGGCCCGACCCGATTAACCCGACCTGCACTCCTCGCCCACCACCGCACGCCGGTGGGCCTGGACTCGGGCGCAACTCGTACCCGATTACCCGGTTGCTCTGGGAGAGCTGTCCTAAGAGCGAACTCTGAGAGAGAAAGAGACGCGCGGGGGGGAGGAGGGTAGAGTAGGTTTTGTCCTCTAACTTAAACCTTGAGCGTGCAGGCACAGGTGAGGAAGAAGAAGGACTGCGGAAGAAGAAGAACTGAAGCGACACTATAGCATCAGCGGGTTAAGTCGTCTGATTGGAAAATCAGACGACGTCCTGAAGAGGAGAGAAGACAAAGAAGAAGAAGAAAAGAAGAGAGAAGGAGCAGCCAAGTGAAGAAACAGAAAGCAGAAGAAGAAGAGCACGGGAGGAAGATCTGAAGCAAGAAAAGAAGAAGAAGAACAGGAAGAACAAAAGCCAAAGAGAAGAGAAGACAAAGAGGAAGAAAGAAGAGAAGAAGAAGAAGCCAAACTTTCATCTCTCTCTCTCTTTATTTTTGTAATAGAACATGTATATCTCTAGAATACGACTTGCTCCCTGAGTTCGACCTCGGGAGAATTGTATTTTCCGAGTAACAAATATTAGCAAATGATGGCAATAACTATCTGTACTACAACGACTTAAGAAAAGCTAGTTGCTGCCACCGTTCGCCAGATACCCACTTTAGAGACTGAGGACTTACCTCCTATTCCATTAGTGTCTCTAGGATCTCCTGAAACCTCCACACCTGCTCCTTCTGATCCTATACCTGTTGAGCTCAAACCTCTCCCTGATTCTCTTAAGTATGTTTTCTTAGGACCTGATCAGACTTATTCTGTGATTATCAACTCTTTCTTATCATCTAATCAAGAATCAGGACTCTTATCTATCCTGAGAGCACATAGACAAGCTATAGGATGGAGCCTCTCTGACTTGACTAGCATTAGTCTTTCTTACTGCACACATAGGATTTTCACTAAAGAAGGATCTAGACCTATTAGATAGCCCCAGCGTAGATTGAACCGTATACTTCAAGAGGTGGTGAAAAATGAGATGATTAAGTGGTTAGACAACGGAATTACCTTCCCCATTTCTAACAGCAGATGGGTAAGTCCTGTTCAGGTTATGCCAAAGAAGGCTGGACTTACCATCATAACCACTAATTCTTGAGAAGTCATCCATACACGTATTGCTAGTTCGTGGTGAGTATGTATTGATTACCGAAAACTCAACCAAGCCACGAAGAAAGATCATTTCCCATTGCCCTTCATTGATCAGATACTAGAAAGACTGGCAAGGAATAGATTTTTCTGCTTTTTGGATGGCTATTCAGGATATAATCAGGTGGCGATTAACCCCGATGATCAGGAAAAAATGACGTTCACCTGCCCCTACAGAACCTTTGCATTCCGTAGGATGTCTTTTGGATTATGCAACGCACCTGCTACATTTCAACGGTGTATGTTTCCAATCTTTTCCGATTTGGTAGGTGATTGCTTAGAAGTCTTCATAGATGACTTCTCGGTCTTCAGGAGCAAATTTGATGCATGCTTAGACCACCTGACTAAGGTCCTGCAAAGATGCATAAATGTGAATCTGGTACTTTCCTAGGAGAAATCACATTTCATGGTACTAGAAGGACTAGTATTAGGCCACCTTATCTCTAAGAGAGGAATAGAGGTTGACCGTGCGAAGGTAAAATTGATTTCTGAATTACCACTACCTTCATCGGTTAAACAGATTAGATCTTTTCTCGGGCATGTTGGTTTTTATCGCCACTTTATAGTGGATTTCTCGAAAATAGCCCGACCTCTCACTAATCCCCTCTCTAAAGATGTCGACTTCCAGATCTTTGACGATTGTGTTCGTGCCTATACAACACTTCGTGATCTGGTCACCAAGGCACCAATACTGCAACCTCCAGATTGGTCTCACCCTTTTGAGATCATGTGTGATGCCTCTGATTATGGAGTAGGGGCTGTCCATGGTCAAAAGCTAAACGGGAAACCCACAGTCATCTATTACGCTAGCAAGACCTTAGATGAATCTCAAAGGAATTACACCGTCACGGAAAAGGAATTGCTAGCTGTAGTATTTGCACTGGAAAAATTCTAACCTTATCTTTTAGGTTCCCACATTATAGTCTACACCGACCACACTGCAGTTCGACATCTTCTCGCCAAGAAGGACGTGAAATCTCGTCTGATTAGATGGATCCTACTTTTGCAGAAATTTGATTTAGAGATTCGTGATAAGGCTGGAAAGCATAATGTGGTAGCTGACCACTTACCCGCCTTCCTTCTAAAGAGATTTCTCCTTCTTTGCATATTTCTGACCACTTCCTTGACAAGCAATTGCTGGTCATTCATTCTGATCTTCCTTGGTATGCTGACATTGTCAACTACCTAGCTTCTGGAATCCTCCCCACTGATTGGGTCCGACATCAAAAAGACAGACTTAAATCCGAGGCCAAGCACTATTACTGGGAAGAACCATGGCTTTTCAAACACTGCAAAGACTAGATTCTTAGGAAGTGTGTCCCTGATAAGGAAATAGAAAGCATCTTGTCGTTCTGCCATGACCAGGCGCTCGGCGGTCATTTCTCTGGCAAAAAGACTGCTGCAAAGATTTTGCAGAGCAATTTTTATTGGCCCACAATCTTTAAAGATGCACACGAATATAGCAAGGCATGTTCACGCTGTCAGTCTCTCGGCAGTATTGGCTGCCGGGACATGATGCCCTTGAATCTGATCATAGTATGCGAAATCTTTGACAATTGGGGCATTGACTTCAAGGAACCTTTTCCTAAATCTTATTCCTTTGAGTATATCTTGTTAGCAGTTGAGTATGTTTCTAAATGGATAGAAGCCATCCCCTAGAGGACTAATGATCATCGAGTTGTGGCACAATTTGTTCAAGATTTAATCTTCTCTAGATTTGAGGTACCAAAAGCCATCATTAGTGATGGAGGGTCTCATTTTAGAAACACACATTTTCAGCCCCTACTTCAAAAGTATGGGGTGTCACATAGGATTGCTACACCATATCGCCCTCAAACCAATGGACTTACTGAATTATCCAACCGAGAGATCAAGAAGATTTTACAGACTGCCATCCGACTAGATAGAAAGGATTGGTCTTCCTACCTTTCTGATGCGTTGTGGGCATATAGGACAGCTCACAAGACCCCATTAGGCATGTCTCCTTTTAGATTTGTGTACGGGAAACACTGCCATCTTCCCGTAGAACTTGAGCACAAAGCCTATTGGGCCATCAGAAAATGTAACTTGGACCTAGAGAAGGATGGTGATCATAGAAAATTATAAATTTTTGAGCTAGATGAGTTAAGGAATGAATCTTATGAAAGCTCAAGGATTTATAAGGATAAACTTAAGGCCTTCCATGACAGTCACATTCATAGGAAATCATTTCACCCTGGTCAAAAAGTCCTCCTCGACTCTAGACTAAAACTCTTTCCAGGGAAACTAAGATCCAAATGGACTGGACCTTTCAAAATCATTAGAATCTTTGACAATGGAGCAGTTGAGATCACTGAAATTGACAAATCTGAACCTTTTACCATCAATGGAGAAAGACTAAAACCTTTCATTGAGCCACATGATCTCAAACTTGTCAATTCCACCATTTCGCTCCTACATTTTGAATTGCTGACTGGGTTTACGCCTAGATGAAGCCATTAAACTTAGCAAAACATGTCCTTGTATATAGCTATTTTTTACCTTTCTTAATTCTACCTTTATTTGCATTAGGTGTCTACCTTTGCATTTTTAGCATACTTTCATTGACACATTGTCATGCATTTCACTTCCTAGCCCAACTTTCCACTCTGATCTCATATCAGACTTGAAATCGTCCGCACAGAGATTTTAACTCCTCATTCCGACTTCCTTCCATCACCCAGTCTAGGATAGTGAAAAGTAGAGCATGAATTTGCATCCACCCTTTTCATTTAATGAGGACATTGCAACATTTAAGCATAAGGGGTGTAAATGGTGAACCATTCAACTGAAATGCAACTGTAGACACACCTATAGTATAGTATTATCAAAAACACCAAAAAAATGAAAATTTTGAGAGAAAAAAAATGACAAAACACAAAAACTCCAAAAATACAATAAGGGACATGCACTCTATTATCAAGGGAGAAATCCAAAGAAATTTCTAAGGAGAGAGAAAAAAAAATATTTAAAGAAGAAAAATAAGTGTTTAATTATGATCTTATAGCTGAAAACAAAAATAGAATAAGTGTTTATGGACATTCAACCTTTGCTGGTTTGACTTGTCAAGCTACTATAACTTGATTCAAGCTTTGGCTTAATACACTTTGAGCTTTGACAAGATAGACCACAGTCTCTCCTAACTTTAGGACATATTCTTGTACCTGAGTCACCAGTATAGGATTCGCTGGTTTGCTTTGACTTAGGAATCTAAGTAACCTTGGCTTACACTACACAATGTCAGGAAAAACCATTTGGATCAGAAATTCAATCCTAGTGTTTATTAGGGAAGGTGGAGTCCTTACCTGTGCGTGCAGGTAGACTCTTTGTCCTAACCTTTAGTCTTGTGTCTAGGAGAAGCTCTTTCCACCAAAAAACTCACCCACCAAATAAGGTGTGCTCTACCAAATAAAGTTGTCGAAGACATACTGACAAAAAATAAAGTTCTTTTGAATAAGTCAAGTATGTTCTCCAAGTCTGTAAAAACAAAATGCTCCACCAAAAATATTTTCAGGGTTCAATACAAATACCCTATTCTTCCACCAAAAATTCTTTGAGCCACAAATACAATAAGAGTTGGGTTTGAGTACTCGTCATTTCTTGAGAGTCATCCGAAAAAATGAGCTGACGTTAGGACCAACCTGGACTTAAAAAGAGGTGAAACCCCGGGATTGAGTTTTAGAATTCACCTGGTTAGTTCTGACTTATCACAAAGCACAGCCATAACCTCATAGCATTCTGAGTCTCTGTAAAACTTCCTGAGTCCTGGAATTCGACTTAAGGTTTAAATATCAAGAGTCCGTGTTAGTTGAGAGATGGTCTATGTCATTTAAGTCTTGAGTTCCGGTCAGTCTTCCTCAATAATAAGGTTCTCACAATGTCCAAACATAAACACAGTTGGTTTATCAGAAAATCTTCCAACTTAAAGATCAACTTCAAACACATAAAAACTTGAGAAAAATGAAAAGAAGAAAAGATATCTCATCACACTTACCTTGCTGATACTTAAAGTGCTTTGCACTTTAATGAATTGTTTGCTAAGGGACTAGCAAAACCTAAGCATGGGGATATGATGAGTGGCTACTCATCATAACTAAAAAGCTAAAGTTAAGCTAAAAACTAGGTTAAAAAAATATCAAATTAACACATAAAAAGGGTTAAGTGTGGGAAGGAAAGAAAAAGACCTAAAACCATAATTCTGTGTTAAAATTGCATAATTAGGTCATAAAACAAAATATTCTTGAGAAAAAGGTTAAATTGTGATCCAAGTGTTAATTGAACACACAAACAAGTTTAAAAGTCCAAATCAAAAGTATAATTAACTTCTCAAATGTTCAATTAAGTACATGTAAAAACTTGAAGGCATTTGGACATCATTAAGGCCTTGAAACTTAGAATTTTCATTTAGGTCCTTTATGCATCACATTTCCTTCTTTAGAAAACTTTCCCAGAGCTATTTGTAACCCGCAGGGACCTCTTTGAAAGTCCTTAGGGTCAGTTCGGTTATCATTTCTTACCACTTATGGACCTACCTATAATTTTTCTACCCCATCACAGAAGGGCCTCCCTGCAATTTTCCCTTTAGAAGCCGACTACATAGAGCTTCTTCGTACGCACTGTGCATGTGAAGAACTCGGGGCATCTCGACTGTCCATTCTCCTTCGAACTTGATCTGCGGCTCGATCTGAATCGAAGCTTCGTGCAAAGAAGCGCACGTGCCTGGCACCTTGCTGCGGGTGCATCTGCGAGCGTCGGGATTGCGTGGTCTGAGGAGTCACGAGAGCTCGTGAGAGAGGAGGCGAGCACGCACACGAGGAGGGGCTCCTGGAGAGAGCCTCTCGACCCTCTACAGCTACTGGAGCTACCGCTGCCGTGCTGCAGACGGAGGCACGAGGAAGACGAGCCATGCGAGGAGTTTATGGATACTGGATTTTTCCAGTGTCAGACGTCTGGGGCATCTGCCAGTCGTCTGGAGCGGCAGCAAACGTCCAGACTGAAGCTGGACGTCTGGAAACTCGTAGAATGCCGAGGTAAGCATCCTGACACACATGCATGCACGTACATTACCTACGTAATGTTGTGCTATCGAAGGTTTTAACCCGCGAGTGTATACGGTGGTACAAGCCTCGGAAAGGCGTGCAAGCACGTCCTTCGAGGTGCCTTAGGACATCTAGAGACGGTACCAGATCTGACAGTACCCCCAGACAACCGAAGGGAGTATCCGACATCTAAGATCACCCTCAGACGGTTGCAAAGGGGTTCGGACGTCTGAGTAAGCTGCAGGGAAGCAAGGTGAAGTTCTAAGCTCGTTTAAGACATCTGGGTCTAGGCCTAGACGTCTGATTTTGGACAGTATGTGCATTTTTAGGCCGTTTAGGACATAAATGGAATCGGATTTTCGCAAACGAAGTACCATCGGTTTCCGCTAGAGTTTCTCTACGTGTTAGTGTCACTTGTATACAGTTTTGAAGTCATTTGATGTGGTTGGTCATTTGTATAGGTCTCGAGCCAGTTGAGTACACGGGACCCACGGAGGCGACGGGATCTACGATCCGAGCCCCCATTCCTCCTATGTTTCCCGATAGAGTGGTTTACTTTAATATAAGGATTTAAACAAATAAAGTGCCTCTTTAGAATAACTTGAATGAACCCTAGGGCAGAAGCAAATGAATATTGCTTGAGCTACACTATTTAATTGAGATGCATGTTAAAACCTAATTGCTAGCAAGTGTTAATGCTTGATGTGATGTTTTTCCAGTTATAGGAATGAGAATCAAGATGTGAACAATGAGATCTAAATATTAAGAAAGGAAATGAATACAGTGCACGAATCCTACGGGGAACTAGGAGAGGCACTCCTGTATACGAAAAGAACCTTGTAAGTAGATAGGAAGTGAGCTGGCCCTTGTGTACATGGTACCAAGGAGAGCAATTATCCCTTTAGTGTAGAAGGGAGCTAACCTCCCCTTTAGGTTGAGACCCGTGGTTAGGACTAGTCACACTACACCGACTTCTGTTTGGCCCTCGTGTATGTGGTACCGAGGTGAGCTACTTAGTGTAGAGAGGAAGCTAGCCGCCCCACAGGGCCTAGGGTTAGGACTAGCCTCCCAACACCAACTCTTGTTAAGCCCACAAGGCAAACCGGGATAGTTGGACGAGGGTACATGGACTGTGGAGGAACGAGACCCCTGTTCTGTTCTGAGGGGAGAGACCCCTGTTCTGTTCTGAGGGGGACAGACCCTGTGCTGTTCCGTACTGTACCTTTAGGCGTACCCGTTAGCGAAAATGACTGACTGCGTGCTAGTGCAAGGTAGCTACCCATGCGCTTATCATGCGTGCCGTAGTCACTACTACGTCGCAACAGTGACCTCGGGGTTGTTTACTGGGTGTAGGACTACCACGAGGGACTCTCCTAGCTAGGAGAGCACCATGTGTACATCCTACATCATGAGAAAGACTGCAATCAAGATCGTCCCCTTGAGGGACAGTCAAGATTAAGAAATGACCAGATTCTTAAGAGAATAAACAAATTAGAACCACTTAATTGAGCTAAATGGAATTGAATAATGAATTAGTTAATTGCATGTAAATGGTTTAGTTACCACTCTACTCAACGTTAGCTGACTACTGAATTTTATAATCTTGTTCAAGTCAGGGAGTTGAGCAGCTAGCACCACCGACTACAGAGGGAGCTGGTCCCACTCAAGGCCAGCCATAGTTGTTGTCATTTTCTATTACAGCACGTTCTTTTGTTGTAGTAGTGTGTATTTGTTACATGTAATACTATTTTATTATATTTCCGCTTTACTTTCCATTGTTGTAGTTGTGATGGCCTGTAATATTGAGACATTTCACTCTGTTTCACTTACTGCTCTGTATTATTTTCTGCTTAGTTACATTGTACTTGTGGTTGTAGAATATTTTCTGCTTTTGGTTATTTCTCGTTGGACAACTAGGTCTTGGGATTAGTCGAGGCAAGCCGGTCTTAGGTCCTGTAGGGATCTGGGGTCGGGTCGTAACAATCCCTCACCCATCCATAAAACCCCCCCTCCTCCATTTCTCTCCACCACCGTAATCGAGTGAGGGAAGAGAGGAAGAATGGGGAGTAGGAGGAGCTTGAGAGGGAGGAGAGCGTGGGCAAGGGAGAGAGAAAGAGAGTAGGCAAAGAAGATGGCAGGAGGTTTGAAGCGTGTTGGCAGAAGCTGCTGCTGTAGAGTACAACAGCACACAGAGGAAAGAAGCTCGCGAAAGATTCTGCAGAGTCATTTTTCCACAGAATCAGATGCCTGGGAAGAGTCCTAGGTTGTGAGATGAACCGTAGGACTGAAAAGAGACAAATGCATGCTACTTTAAAATATATTCGATTGAACCCTAGGTTGTGAATTGAACACTAGGGTTGAAAGAAATGCATATGTAGTTAACTAATGATTGAGTTACCTTGATGCTTCCAGAAAAGAAATAAATCATGAGCTATCTGTACTACCTGTAATAAACCATGTCATAAATCAAAATACATACCTATATTGAGTAATCGATGGTGAAATTTGAGTTGACTATTCTACATGTAACGAACCAGATATGGAAATAAGAAAGTCTATATACAAACCCTATGGGAATTTAGAAAGAAGCAAGAATACTGTAGTATGGAAAACCTGATGGTTTTGGAACATGTTGCCTACGGGCAGCTGTTCGGACTTGGTTAAGGGAAGTGCACTGGCCCTCATATACTGAGGAGAGCAACTGTCCCTTTAGTGTGGATGGTGAGCTGGCCCTTGTGTACGTGGAACCGAAGAGAGCAATTGTCTTGCGTACACGGTACCAAGGGAGCCACTGTCCCTTTAGTGTAGAGGGAGATAACCGCCCTTGGGTTGAGACCCAGGGTTAGAACTAGTCACTCTACAACGACTCCTATTTGGCTCCTATGTACGTGGTATCAAGGTGAGCTACTTAGTGTAGAGAGGAGCTAACCACCCCACAGGGCCCGGGGTTAAGACTAGCCACCCTACACCAACTCTTGTTAAGCCCACTAGGCGAATCGGGATAGTCGGACGAGGGTACGCAGACTGTGGAGGGGCGCGACCCCTGTTCTGTTGTGAGGGGCGAGACCCCTATTCTAAGAGGGCAAGGCCCTATGCTGTTCTGTGCTGTACTTTTGGGCATACCCGCTAACGGAAACGACTGACTGCATGCCAGTGCGGGATATCTAGCCGTGCGCTTATCGTGCGTGCTGTAATCACCGCTACGTCGCGACCGTGACCTCGGGATAGTAGACCAGGTGTAGGACTACCACTGGGGACTCTCTCAGCCAGGAAAGTACCACATGTACATACTGCATCGAGGGAAAACTACAAGCGAGATCTTAATTGAGATCGTCCTCTTAGGGAACAAGAAGATTTAGCAATGTTATGGATCCTAATTAGAGTACTCGATTCAAAAATGCATAAATGAGATAAACGAAAACGAATGATAATGAACAACCGACAAAGTATAATTAGCTAGTTGCTTGTTTAAATATGTTTAGTTGCATGTAAATGACTTAACCACCACTTTACTCAACATTAGCTGACCACGAATTTTTATAACCTTGTTGAGGTCAGGGATTTAAGCAGCCAACTCCACCGGCTACTGAGGGCGATGGGCCCAGTCGAGTCCAGCCATAGTCCTTTCTTTTCTGCTGAAGAGTTTTGTTAGTAGTGAGTAGCCTGTAGGTTGTTCTGTTATGTTCGGTTATATTTTTACCAATTTCTGTTGTGATAGCTATGTTCATAACTATACTTTTCCGCTTGTGCCATGTTATATCCTTGAGATATACTGTTTTATTTCCTTTACTGTCTCATACGTACTTTCCACTTAGTTACATTGTACGTGTGGTTGTGGAATGAGTATACATTTGGTTATTTCTCGTTAGACGACTGGATCTTGGGGTTTGTCGAGGCGAGCCGTTCTCGGGTTCTATAGGGAGCCAGGAACGGGTCGTGACACTTAGCGTTGTCATCTTCCTTGCGAATCTGCCCTTGCCGCCATTGGAGGTCAACCGACCTCCAAGCAGCCTTTGATCACCTCAAATCCTACCTAAATCGATATCAAATCCCACCAAATTTAGTGGGATTGGTATTCACATTACGAGGAATCATCTGAAGGTAGGCATATTTTTAACACCTGATTGGTGGGTTTATATATCATGGATGAGTTTAAATCCCATCCATGATATATAACTTTTGACACAAGTAGCCCTTATTAATAGGCATGATAAGAGTAGGTATATTTGATTTTAAAATTTATAAAAGTTACTAACCCAGGATTATTTTAATATATTATGTTATTTAGACTCTATTTGCATACGAAGGAAATTATAGCATAGGTAGTCTAAAGAATCAAAACTCAAAATGGTGGCTTAGACTTGATAAGAAATTAGGAGCTCAACTCAATAGCTTGATGAGCCATGCTCATGCCAAAATTCACACTCCATAGTTTAATTGTCTACTCAATTGCTTAATGACCCAAGTTTAAATCAAAATTCAAACTCAAGAAGGGCTTACAAGCTATCTCTATAGATACGTGAGTCGGGCTCAAGATAAAAATTATGTTTGATTATTTCATCGAGTCCAACCCAACCCTAGGCAAGCATTGGTGGATAAGGGCTTGAGCTTCGTAATTGTTGGTATGTGTGTGAGTGCATGCATAAACATGTACATATGATAGCAAGCTATAATATATATATAATTGAAAAAATCCCAACCATGAAATATAAATTTTAACTCAAGTAGCCATGCTAATAAGCTTGATAAGAGTAGGTGTATGTAATTTAAAAATATATAAAATTACTAATATAAGATTACTTAATATTCTAATCTATTCAGACTCTATTTACATCTAAAGGAAACTATAATTAAGACTATCAGAGCTCAGAAGGGGATAAAAAACTAAACTGGAAAGGATGGCTAAGACTCAATGAGAGCTCAAGAGCCTAACTCAATAGCTTAAAGAGCCAAATTCAAGGCAAAAGTCAACTCTACAGCTTAACATCTAATCAATTTCATAACAAGCCAACTTGAAGTCAAAATACAAACTTAGCTTAATTGTTGGCTTAATAGAAAGTTCTAGCTATAAGTTTATAACATTAGTAAGTTGTAAATATGCACTGCCATTTATAATATGGACTGGTAACATTAATATTCAGATTTTTTGTCTAAAGCTCTGGTTAATCTTCCCATGCATGGTGAATATATAGGTTAGAAATCAACAAGAAAGAAAGCAAGAAATCAAAAGTTAGGCATGATATACTTAAGGTGATGAAATTCTATGGTGTGAGGTGATTGGAATTATTCCATTTTTCATTCTATTGATGCCATTTGGTAACAGGAATTATTAGGAAAAATAAAAATTGTAAGTAGGAGGGATAGAGAAATTAAGGGATTTTATTCCGCTTGGGGAGTTTGATTGAATTTGTTGCCTTTTCAAAGGAATTAGGAAATTTGATTTCACTTGAGGTGTTTATTTAGTGAAATAAGGAGAAAATTAGTTGAAAAAGTACAGGTAAAATTAAATAATTCCACTATAGGTATGGGGGAACCCAGAATTACCCCTAATTTTGGAATGGCATGATTCCAGAATAATAGGTGCCAAATGCAAAATTAGTGACAATTCCATATATCAAATAACATCATTAGGTGCACTTAGAGGACCTTCTCTTATTTGCATTCCTCTAAATTTTTCTAACTACGGAGAACCTTCACTATTAATCCTACTCTCTCCAACTAAATTTTAACCATAATATGATAGCTCAATGGTTCTGCTTGACTTTCTCGGCCAATAGGTTTCGGGCTAAATCCTTGAGATGACCACCTCTTTTTTTATAGATGAGGAGATGATCGCTTGTTTTTTTTTTTCAACAAAGATAATCTCCATTAAAGAAGAGGTAGATTACATCAAAATGAAAGTCATAAAAAGCAAGGAGAGAAAGGAAGCACTGCACCCTCCAAAGAGGGGTACTCACCTCCCTTGGAAGGGAGTAACACTTTGCCCAAGTAGGCAAAAACAAAACTAACAAAAAAAGAAAACAAAAATAAAGAACAAAAAAAGAGACAAAGCAAGTGCTCGATCCAAACTACTTCTTAGGCATGCTCTACACTTGAATGACAATTTGTGACATCAAAATGACATTGCCAATCCACGTGATACAGGAGAAACCAGCAGACAGAGATTGATAAGGAACCCGATCGTGTTAAGCCCAATATCTAGTGTATCCCTAACAACATGAAGACTCGGAGCCAACCAAACTCACGCAACCACACCGAGGATAGCACTGGAACCCAAGACCTCAAGGGTGAATGTTGCAGGGTGAAATCGATGTTTTAAAATCGTTGCATTGCAATATAGTCAAAATCGCTTGTCAACGAATAAAATTTATAACTCAAATATCTAAATGAAGTCCGACGTCGAACAAAATGAACAAATATGAAATTCACGTGGTAATCTTTAATAAATGAGAACAAAAATAAGCACAGTAATGATATTCAATGACTATTAATCTGTCAATGTTGATAGGGCTTTTTGTCAATGTTAGGGAAATATGTTGTAGTATAACTGACAAATAGTTCTTCAATAAAAAAAATTTATAACTCAAATATCTAAATGAAATCCGAGGTCGAACACAGGGAACAAGTAGGAATTCACATGCATATCTCAATTAAAATATGAATGAGCAAAAGAACAAGCCAAGAATAATGATATTCAATGAATGCTAATCTGTCACATTAGATATTCAATGGATAACATGAGTATTTCAAGACTTTAAGAGACCAAAAAGATATCTAAGATAAAATAATGGTAATTTGAATCATCGATTATTAGTCTAAGAACGTATATATCAACTACTCAACCATGTCAAATAAATGAATAGTGATCATACGTCTGAATATCAAGCCAGAGGACTTAAATGTTGGCTGCTACAGTGCTTCTCCTCTGATCTTCTTCTTCTTTCCTTCTGCCTTTAGCTCCTTCTTACACACAAGGGGAACTCACCTTCTCAGCAACTAAGTGTCGCTCAAAGCCATCGGGAGCAAAACCCTCCCCTTCCCTTCTATCTCTTTCTTTCCATCCTCCTCTCCTCTTCTCTCGAATATCCAATTTAATCGGGTATTCGGGTATGCGTAATCGGGTCCAGGGCTACCAACAGTGGGTAGTAGCCGAGGAGTGTATGGTCTAGGAGGGTCAGGTATGTGCAGGTGTAGGCGGGGACCTCACCCCCAAGTATCTGAGGCAAACAGCCACAATCACAAATTCAACTTATGCGACAGTCATGCCTCCTCCCTCTACGATGTGGGACTAAAGTCCCCGCCTTCTTCACACGGACAGCAGTAGCAGGTGGCCTTCAATTGGCATCCTTGGAGCGGTCAATGCTCCCAATTGACCACCTGGGGATGATCCTGAGACGAATTCGCTTCACCTGGGACGAAGACCTAGAGCGAGCACCGCAAGAACACGGCGTTATGCTCTTCAAAGGAGCTTCAACAATTGTGGCGGCGACCTGTGACCTGAAAACATGAATAAGGCCTCTCGGTCACATTAAAACAGTTCATAAGCATCGTCGGAAGGTATAGAGTGCAATGGTGGTGGTTGCATGAAGAATCAAGGCGTGAGGTGGTCGGATGGAGGCAAAAAAGGTTGTGCGAAGGTGGGTTGTTCGATGGAGCTTTTGGGTGGGTGGAGTGGCAAATAGGTAGAGGGGTTTTATGCGAATGGTCAAGGCGGTGGTTTTGGTGTAGGTGGCGAGGTGTTTGGAGCGGTGAAGCATGTGGAAGACCTCGCTGGAGGGCGGCCTGAGATGCGTAAGATGAAGGGCAAACGTCGGCGTCGAGGGGTTCTTTTTGGTTTTTGGATAGGGAAAACTAACCTAAGACTCTAAAGGAACCTAACTACCTACTTTAAGGGACAAAAGGGATAGGAAGGATGCCAGGTATGGTGTAGCCAGCGCCGTAGAAGGAAGGGCCTCTGATGAGGGAGAACGGCAAGGAAGACAGGGGAAAATGACCCTCGCTGGTATTACGAGCGGCGGAGGAGCTTGAGGAAGAGCAACCAGCCGGCTATAGTTTGTCACGACCGACGAAAAATGTAGAACAAGGAGCTCACTAGAGCTTGCGGAGGGATTGGACGAAGAGAGGACAGAAGGTGGAGAACTGGTCTAAACCAAGCTAAGGAAGTAAGTTTTGCATCAGGGGGCCTTTTTTTGCCATAGGAAGTCCTTCCAAGCTTGAAAACAAAGCTTGAAAGCTTGGGGCGTACGCACATGTAGGATACTGACATCTCCCATCCGTTTGCATGAGAGATTGGGAAAGAGTTAGGAATCATGGCTAGGTCTATTTGGAAGAGAATTCCTCAAGGAATCTCTAGTTCAAGTTTGGGATTTATTGATTGAGAAACGAGCGAGAAAATCTCATTAGAATCTCGTCAGTGAGGTGCAGCTATTCCTAATGATGGTAGGGACCTCTTTGTGAAGACAATGACAAAGCTGGGGGATTATTTGCAAAGAATTTTGAAAGGTAGGGGTTTAAGTGAGAGAAGAAGAATCAGACTAGATTAAAATACAAACTAGGTCAAGATGATCTCTGATTGGGCCCAAATCTTGGTACAAATCTAATTCTTACCCAAGGAATCTGATGGTGAAGTCAAATTTAGGTTTTGACCAAGTTTGACTAGATAATTTATGAAAAAACTCAAATTAGGGCAACTGTATGACTGAGACTCTGTTTTAGGTCAAATTGGGTTCATATGGTCAAATCAAGGATGCCAAACCTTAAAGAATATTTTTCTATAATTTTTAGAAGGTTTAGGTGAATTTTATCTTGATCGAAACCTCATTTAATTAAGCAGACCTGTTTTTAGGGTTTCAGATGCCCGTTAATTCTCGAAATGCATGAAAACTCATTTCTGTCTGCATGAACCCACTTAGTAGACATTTATACCATTTAACCTTTTATTAACCCCTAGGAAATCCCATGATTATTTTGCATTTAGGATATTATGTTGAAACTGCAGTTTTACCCCAATTTTAATGCATCTCTCAAAAAGGATTTGTAGTGAATTACAGTCTTCTGCCGGTTATGTAAGAGCATTTACTAATGGATTATGACTAATTAAAGCTAGAAGGGAGGGACCAGCCATAGCAACCCCACTAGAAGGGACATCTTCATGACTCACAGCTAAGGACATTAGCAATAACAAAGAACCCCAAACCAATGAGAACCACTATTGGTTCTCGAAGTAGAAGAGAAAGGACCAGCTGATATGGACAAACGAAGGATGGAAAGGTGATGAGAGGTGGAAAGGCGATGAAGAGCAAGGGAAGGGGCCTCGGTGGATGTCGATCAACCAGTCAAGGCCTAAAGGCATGCCACTAGGGTTTAAAGTTGAGAAAGGGTACTATTGAACGTCTACGAACGCTACGCCAACGTGTTTGGTTTTGGAAAACTTGTCGTTGTAGTTCGAAAGCGAAGAATTCGTGTTCAACAAATAAAATTTATACCGAAATTAAAATTCCAGGTCAAACACAGGGAGGCGGACGTATGATTTAAAAACTACGTGTTTCTTTTTATTTGTCACGAAATAATTCAATTTAAAACTATCTAATTATTTATAATAAATAGAAGAGAGAGAGAGTAAGAGAGAAAGAGAATATTACACAAAGAAATCAAAATGAAATGTGGAATAAACAAGAAATTTATCATTGAGGAGATTGTTCATTACAACTAGAAAGCATAAAACAATTACACTAGAAATCAATAAATTTACTCTAGAAAGCATTAAAAGAATGGAGGGAGAAATATCCTCCTCGACGATTGCTTGGAGGACAAGCAAAACTACACTAGAAAGCAGTAAATCTATACTAGAAAGCAGCAAAAAGAATAGGGAGAGAGAAATCCTCCTCGACGGTTGCCTGGAGGATGAGCCAGACGGGACGACGCCTGGACGAAGGAGAAAGAAGCAGGACGAAGGAGGATGAAGCAGAAGAACGGGAACGAAGCAGCACGCCGTCGTCGTCGCGGGATCCACTTCCGAAGGGGAACGAAAATTGGACTTTATCTCACGAGAAGCATCCCGAGTGTGGGACGAGCCTCTCTTGAGCTTTGGAGGGGTAGAGAGGAGAAGGAAGGGATGAGAATTTCGTATGGAGGAGGTATCCTTTTATAGTTGCAAGGAGTGAGGGAAAAATGGACATTACAACTTCAATATAATAAATGAGGGGTCTTTAGTGACGGATAAATCCGTCACTAAAGCCCCAACTTGGGCGTAGCTTCCGCGCCCACGCGCGCCGCCTCAGCTGCCCGCGCGCTCAATGCTATCGCATGCACAACGATCCTCAGCCGTCCGATCGCAAGATCGGACGGCTTAAGATGCGTCTCCCCCCGCTGCATTGCGCTCCCGCCTGCGTCAAATCACGCGTCCGCGCCGCGCGTTCAATCGCGCATTGACGCTATCGGGCACGCGCGGCCGTCCGATCTCCATCTGACGCTCCACCCGCGCCCAATCGCCCACGCCTCCAGCCCTCTACTGCGGCTCGAACCTGCGCCCGCTGGTCGCGTAAGCGCGCTCGACCGCTGTGCTACGGGGCGCGGATGGTCGAGCGGACGCTTTTAAGCGCGGCCAACCACAGCCATTGAATCACGATCCAACAGCGGAGAGCGAGCGGGTACGGGGCCTTCGTAGAATGCGTGCGGCCGTTTGGGCGGCCGAGATGGCGCCACATGGCGCCATCTTGGCCGTCCATCTTCTGGAAGTTGTAGATGGCGCCACAGATGTCAGATTGACTTGATTTTTGCGTCGTTGGGCTGCGATCATCGATCCGAATTCATCCGTGCGGTCGGATTTGCCATTTGAAGTGCGAATTTTCACCATCCTGGCCCTTGATCTTCTAGGGTTCCCCGGTCACTATCTGATGCTACGGATGTCTGATTAAGGCAATCTTGGAGTCGTTGAACTCCAATCGTCGCCCTGATCACATCAATACAGTTGGATCTTTGATCCGAGGCCCCGATAAAATGTTTGCCCTGTCCAAGCACATAAAAGGAGACAATTAACCTCCATTTTATTCAAACTACTCTAAATGCAAGATGATGCATGTTATGCAATATTTATATCATGAAATGCAATTCTATGCTTAAGAACATGCATAAATAGACATTTTAAGTAGTGTAAATGTGTTTACATCATACCCCCATGCCTATCTTTTGATAGTCCCTAGCAAAAATTATATGCTATTTATAAAAGAATTAGGTTGGATTATTTGGACCGAAGTTATTTTCAATCATTAAGAAATTGTCTACTTAGGAATTGAACTTTCAAAGACACAACAGTGCCCGGGTATCAGCCAAAATGCAAACCGCCTCAAGCCCTCGCCTTACTCAAAGAAAAATTTCTTTCTCTCTTTTTACTCTTTTCTATTTTTTTTTTTTTTTGGATTTTCAAATTTTAGGGTTTAAGAGTGGCTTTCTACGGCCACTCAACTCACCCAAGATTTGATGAGAACCCTAAGTTTTAAGCATCCTATTGTGATTCTGATAGACTCGTTGACCGGCAATTAAAACAGACTTCGAATTTCTACGCCTCTAGATGACCTCAAAAAGACTTTTGCCTAAAGGTGTATCTTTACAACCGGTAGCTTTCTCCCTACTTTTATTTTTTTTACGGGGTCAACACAAGGGTGAATCCAGTGTATATCTCCCCGGTTCATTCTACTTCTCCGCTTCTTCCTAAGTGTTTTGGAAATCTTTAGTGCATTTTTTGCGCTGGGTTCTAGACAACTGGTCGATGAGCTGTTACCACCGACAACTTGCCAGCCATACTCGTGCGGCGAAGTGTGGCTTTTCTTTTTTGTTCCTTTCTCCTTTGATTTTTTTTTATTTTCTTTTTTTTTTTTTTTAAGTAGGTGGCTTCCCTGGTCTAAGATTTACCCAAAGGCAGCAAAAAGAGAAAGGTCCAGTGACTGGGCTCTGGACAACCTACCTATGGGTTGTTACCCACGATAACTTACCAGCCATATCACCCTAGAAGGTTCATTAGCTACCCAAATTCCGTTAGAATCGCCGAACAACGAGTCAGTGCAAAGAAAGTGTGTAGATGCTTAAAACTCAAAATTCCCTCAAATCAGAGGGCGGGTTGATAAGTCGTGTACTTATCACCCAAACTTATTTATTCCAATCATAATAGAATTAAGATGGCGAGGACTCAAAGACAAATCCACATTTTAGTGGATACACAAGCTAATCAAGTCCAAAGACCTGAAGGGTCTTTGTGTCCAGATCTTAATGTAGTATTTCCTAAGATTGAAAATTTTCTTAAACCCAAATTCTCTTTCCTAATTTCAAAATTTTTTTTTTTTAAATAAAATAAATTTACGGAGCTGACGAATGAATTCAGAGATGAATATCCACCACCCCCATGCCTATCTAATGCAATGTCCTCATTGTATTAAAAAGACATAAAACAGAGTGGAAAAGAGAAGAAAGCACCTGAATTGCGTGAATGTTAGGTCCACTCCGAGATGGAAATTAAAAAAAACTGTATATATGCTGAAATTAGAGCCTTCAGCTAGGCACACTATACAAAGAAAAGAAATGAAGAATTCACAAGTGCAGGTCAGAATTAAAATAAACAAAAGAATCCTCCGACCTGTCAACAGAGGTCCACAGATGTGGACCAGATTGTGGTGCAGACCCACACCCCATAAACGAGAATATCTTAGGTTCTGGATAAAAATTACCCAAAACCTAAAATCAGAATGCAAGCGGGGTCGGGCCTGCGATTTATAAGGATGCAACCCAAGACCAAAAAGTCGGGTTACAGAGAATTGAAGCTCAAAAGGATAATCATTGAATGTGTGCTTGAGTTTGACATCCTCGAAACAAATGTCGTAAGGGTTCTGATTTGATGGTTTCATTTTAAAAGAAACCCTTCGACTCAATCTTCTATTTCCTCCAAAATTAACTTCCCAAATCAAAACTTCCCAGCTCCTATCCTCCTCATTCAGCATATCAAATTCCAGGACATCTTGTATATTCATCACCCCGTCTGAAATCTCCAAGCCTAAATGATGTGGCAGAATCAAAATTGACTTGGGTCTAATTATCTCAGAATTAGAATCATCAATAAGCTCAACAGGGTGTAACTGATAATCAGGGCATTGAATTGATTCCTCCAGAAAATGCGATTCTGGATCCGTAATGTGTGCCCTAATAAGATCAGTTTCCTCAGTTATTGGGCTATCAAATGATCTATCAGATTCCTCAGGTCCAATCGTCTCACACAAATCGTGTTCAGAAAACTCACGTGAGACTTCGCAACTTGAATCTTCACCATCAAGATCCATATCAATGTATGTCCCAAAATCAGTTGTCACTTTGTGTTCCCCAGAGACATACGTTTCCTCGTAACCCGGCTCAAGGATCTCAGGTGAAGAAATCAGATCATCCTTAATTAATTGCTTTAATTTAATCTGGTCAGCCTCGTAACACGTGTCCCCCAACAGGTGCCTGAGCAGGTTCTGTCATTGGCTTTCCTGAAGAGGGTTCATCCTGGGAATTATTCCAAGATTGAATCAAAGCAACCACGAATCTCATCCTCAATTTCGCTAATTTCCCAAGTAGAAATTCACCTGGGTTCTTATCCTTAACGTCCTGGAGCCAATCCAACAAAGACTTGTTTAAATCATCAATCATTTCAATCAGGGGCTCCAATCTCTCAATGCAAGGTATTGGCTGAACTTCCAAAGATTGAATGATATTCCTCAAGTTAGCCAGAACCTTATCTTGAACCTGGTTAACCTGAACCAAATGAGTTGGTTCAGGGTTCAGATTGTTGAAAAGATGGTGATGACCTAAAGGCAGTGAAATCAGAGGATGGTAAGGATCGGTGTATCCTTCTTGATTGTAGATCGTATTAGGTTGTTCAGGAAAGGAAGACGATCTATAATCAATGTAGCTCTGAGAAGGATAGAAATCAGAATAAAAGTGTTCAGGGTTAGACCCTAAACACGGGGGTCCGGAATTGTATCCCCAATCCGAATTATCCCAACTGACTGATGGTTGATGACAATATGAGTTGGGATAATCGTCATGTTGAGGATAATTCACAACAGGAGGGAAAGAGCGGGAATGCGTGAAATATGTGGAAGGATTCATGAGACACGGGAGGAAGAAAGGCACACTGCAATACAAACAATCAAACCTGTCCTTAAATGGGTTAGCCTACAGACCTACAGACTCCCAAAACCCGTCTTGAGATAAAGGAACGATTTGATCTACTTCTACCTGTTCAATCCAACCAGTTAAAAGGAGGGACTGGGGAGAAGGTTCTTCCTTCGGCTTGCAACTCCGGTTCCTAGTGTACCCCCCAGCCGCGATCATTTGACTCTGCTCCCCTAGCTAGACATCAGATTGAACAGTAGAAACAGACTAATCGAAAATAATCTCATTCTGGGTTCTGAAGAGCGAGTCCAATCCTTAAGGCCAACGTCTACTCTGTTTTATTTCGGGCTAGGTTTGAATGTGCTTTGGAATGTGATGGGCCCTTTAAATGGGTTGTGCCCTTAATGATTGATTGATTTGTGTGTGCGTGCACAACCAGTGATTTTCAAGCAAGATTATTTTTGATGTGGTGAATTTTAAGGTTCAAATCTTGCTTAGTAGCTTTTAGGATTCAACTTTAGATGTTTTCAAACAAGTTACATTGGCACACCAGGTTTTACAAGCACAGGTGATGATGTTTTCCTTTAAAGATTAAAAGAATGTGGAGTGCCTGGTAAATCCCTAAGAGTTGAACCTAAGTGGCAGCTACTTGATGAGTTTATTTTATTTGAAGTGGTGCGGCCCAAACAAATCAAACAATTGGCCACAAATGCACCACTAAGTTAGGCACACAAAGATGGTTAACCTAGAATGATTTCTACTCTTTTATGTGTTGCTTTATGTGTACCGGTTCCACAAATCAGAACCCGGTTGAGTAGAAACAAATCAATTAGGTTAAGTGCCTTTGAATGTGGGTGTATGTTGTATGTTTGTTGAAAATTACCCCACAAAATTATCTTTTTGTTTTTTTTTTTTTAAACGAAGGTCGAATGAATGTGAGTGAGAATCCGAACAACCAAACTATTCCTAAGATTTATGCAAACACCTAGGTTAATTGGAATTTGGATTCAATGTGGCGAATGAAATCTATGGAGGGGGAAAGAATGGGAGATAACTTACAAAACCTTCCACAGCACTATACTCCAATCTACCGCTTTTGCTCGTCTCAAAAGAGTACCTGCAATTACAATAAGAAAGGAGAAAAGTGAGGTAAATGATTTGTAAGTTACAAAACGCGAAGAGAAATCAAAGATCGTCGCCTCCCCGGCAACAGCTCTAAAATGTTGAACGTCTACGAACGCTACGCTAACGTGTTTGGTTATGGAAAACCTGTCGTTGTAGTTCGAAAGCGAAGAATTCGTGTTCAACAAATAAAATTTATACCGAAATTAAAATTCCGAGTAGAACACAGGGAGGCGGACGTATGATTTAAAAACTACGTGTTTCTTTTTATTTGTCATGGAATAATTCAATTTAAAACTATCTAATTATTTACAATAAATAGAAGAGAGAGAGAGTAAAAGAGAAAGAGAATATTACACAAAGAAATCAAAATGAGATGTGGAATAAACAAGGAATTTATCATTGAGGAAATTGTTCATTACAACTAGAAAGCATAAAACAATTACACTATAAAGCAATAAATTTACTCTACAAAGCATTAAAAGAATGGAAGGAGAAATATCCTCTTCGACGATTGCTTGGAGGATGAGCAAAACTACACTAGAAAGCAGTAAATCTATACTAGAAAGCAGTAAAAAGAATAGGGAGAGAGAAATCCTCCTCGACGGTTGCTTGGAGGACGAGCCGGACGGGACGACGCCTGGACGAAGGAGAAAGAAGCAGGACAAAGGAGGACGAAGCAGAAGAACGGGAACGAAGCAGCATGCCGTCGTCGTCGCGGGATCCACTTCTGAAGGGGAACGAAAATTGGACTTTATCTCGCGAGAAGCATCCCGGGTGTGGGGACAAGCTTCTCTTGAGCTTTGGAGGGGTAGAAAGAAGGAAGGGATGAGAATTTCGTATGGAGGGGGTCTCATTTTATTGTTGCAAGGAGTGGGGGCAAAATGGACATTACAACTTCAAAATAATAAATGAGGGGTCTTTAGTGACGGATAAATCCGTCACTAAAGCCCCGACGTGGGCGTAGCTTCCGCGCCCACGCACGCCGCTTCAGCTGCCTGCGCGCTCAACACTATCACACGCACAACAATCCTCAGCTGTCCGATCGCAAGATCGGACGGCTTAAGATGCGTCTCCGCCCTCTACGTTGCGCGCCCGCCCACGTGCGATCGCGCGTTCGCGCCGCGAGTTCAATCGCGCGTGGACGCTATCGAGCACGCGCGGTCGTCCGATCTCCATCTGACACTCCACCCGCGCCCAATCGCCCGTGCCTCCAGCCCTCTGCTGCGGCTCGAACCCGCGCCCGCTGGTCGCGTAAGCGCACTCTACCGCTGCACTATGGGGCGCTGATGGTCGAGCGGACGCTTTTAAGCGCGGCCGACCACAGCCGTTGGATCAAGATCCAACAGCGGAGAGCGAGCGGGTGCGGGGCCTTCGTAGAATGCGTGCGGCCGTTTGGGCGGTCGAGATTGCGCCACGTGGCGCCATCTTGGCTGTCCATCTTCTGGAAGTTGTAGATGGTGCCACGGATGTCGGATTGACTTGATTTTTGCGTCGTTGGACTGCGATCGTCGATCCGAATTCATCCGTGTGGTCGGATTTGCCATTTGAAGTGTGGATTTTCACCATCCTAGCCCTTGATCTTATAGGATTCCCCGATCACTATCTGATGCTACGGATGTCTGATTAGGGCAATCTTGGAGTCGTTGAACTCCAATCGTCGCCCTGCTCACATCCATACGGTTGGATCTTTGATCTGAGGCCCCGATAAAATGTTTGCCCTGTCCAAGCACATAAAAGGAGACAATTAATCTCCATTTTATTCAAACTACTCTAAATGTAAGATGATGCATGTTATGCAATATTTATATCATGAAATGCAATCCTATGCTTAAGAACATGCATAAATAGACATTTTAAGTAGTGTAAATGTGTTTACATCAGGTACGGAAGAGGAGAACAGGAGCAACTACCCAACCCCCAGCAATCGACAATTTGTAGTAAAGCAGGAGATGACTACCTGTTGATAGTAAGTCTAATTGATTATCCTTATATTAAATTTAGATCTCATCTTAAATTATTATGATACAAAATTATAGATCTATTGAATCTTTTAAATGGTTTCGTTATTCCTAACATCTTCTTTTTGTGCCCCCATCTTTTCTTCCTTTATGCACCTACTACGAGCCGCTCTGCAAGGTGATCATGGGAATGTAGTAATCGCGATGTGAGTGACATGGGCTATGTGTAACGTTGGTCTTGTAATTGTCTACATGTCAGTGGTCTTGTGTGCAAGAGCATCTCGATAGCTGCTTTTTAGTTGGAGAGTGTTGGTGAGCATCACTTCATGCGAGCCTTCTTCACCTTGGGTGCCTTCCATCTAGTATGCTCTACCAAATGCAAGGTTGCTCTTTAGGGTGATTGCCTTGATACAAGTGGTTCTCTTCGTTGCTCCTTGTCCTAGTTGGTTCAACCTAGCTTCTCGAATGAGGAATGAGTTTGCTCCCTCAAGTCAAGGTTGGATGGATGCATGAAAGCTTACTCTAAAGTTAACCCATTTTAGATAGGTTAAACCCTAATCTTCACTCATCAATTGCCGATATTGTGAAGACCCCTCTAGAAGTGAAGTGGTTCATGAGGTGGAATACGAATGGAGACGAGCACTCTACTTAACAAGTCATAAGTATCTTGATGCAATTTCTAGGAATATATAAATGGAGGAAGTAGTTGGGTTGTGCAACTCTCCACCAATAATGAAAAAAATAAAAGAATGACAAACTCATATGGTTGTCTACCAACACACGAAAAAGATTTGTTATCCGAATTATAATAATAATCCTTATCAGAGATTAGGTAACAAGACTATGGAGTGACAATATTGCATGGGATTCTTACAATAGACCTTATCTTTTTTTCTATTGACATTCCAAATCTATTTACAACCTCCCAATAAGATAGGGGTGCACTTACCACATAGCTATAGAATCAATGACCAACCACCACTCTATCTGACCTCTCCAACCCTCTCGCCTTGTGAAAAAGGAAAAGCATAATGGTGGTCGGGGACCTTTCAGTATTGAAAGTTAGAAATGACTAATTAAAAGCACTTCAAAAGAGAACAAAAAAATGGACACCAGATCAAGTTCCACTATCTCCAAAACTACCTTAATAAGTTCCAAGTAAATAGAACAAGGACAAAATGGTCATTGAAATCTCCCAAATGGATGAGTCCACCCTATAGTTGCTCAAAACAGTCTATATTTTCATCTCTAATGGAGAGATTAGAATAAAAATAAATAACTTAATTAATTTTTTAAAGATTGCCTCTCACCAAGAATTACCAACATAATTACCTTAAAAAAGGGTATGCAACTTCCAACTAAATTACCCTCCACTTTCACTCGAAGGAAGATAACTACCACATGTTATATGGTTGCCCTTTTACCGAACGAACTCACTCACATTAGTGTGGAAGGGACATGCTTGCCCTCCCCTTAACAACCTTAATTTTTTGTAGAAGATAAGGGTCCTTATTCATTAAGTATAGCATTTAAAAATAATTAAATGAATACAGGATGTCATCTATTAGATGACATCCTAGGATCATAATAAATATCACCTATATAAACAAAAATAGTTTTGCATTACACCATAAATAAAGGAAATTTCCTAAACATTACAACTTAATTAATAGAATAAAAAAAATCTTCCTAAACAATAACATGCACAAATATCATAATGAATCAACAACATTCTATAAATAGATAATAAATTAATTACTTATACAATAAGAGATTTCATAATACAAACATCGTTAATAGAAAAATAAAATCACATAAAATGGAAAGAATGCATAGATCTTATTGGTGAAATCTTAAAAACAACATATTACAGAAGTTACAAATGTAAAATTTTGTAACAAAAAAAAACATGTGTTGTAATATTAGGAAGATGTGGTTGTAACAATTGTACATAACTATTGTAACAATTGAAATGAATTTTGTCACAAAATAATATGCATGTTGTAAAGAATGTATCAACATCAAAATAATGCATTACATGATAATCAAAGACAATTGCAATTGCGTATTACAAAAGGAAATATAAGTGAAAAACTAATTTACAATACATGATAAACTTGTATTACAAAATGTTTACTATAAAAAACGTATAAAAACTTGTATTACTAGTGAAAATAAACTTATATAAACATGATAAACTTATCTTACAATTATTTATTGTAATAAAAATGTAAAAATTTATATTACAAATAAAAAATTGAATTACAATACAAATGAAGTTGTGTAATACAAATTTGTTTTAGCTAAGAATGGAGTTGTAATAGAATTAAAAATTAATATGATATGATTACTTTCGGATAATATTATAAGTTTTGATTAATTATATTTTAAATATGGCTTATGAGTAGTGGCATAATATAATTTAATATTTGTATACATTGATATTTTTAAAAAATAATATAATAATTGATTGATTGCATTCTAAATATAAAAAATAATTTTTTAAATCACCTTTTCACATGTATAGATATTTTCATCAACAAAAAGATTTTTTTTTTAATTTATAGGTACAATACTTAATAAATACTTTTCCTATAGGATAATGACAAAATAAGGGAAAATGATTATAAGAAGCAATGCAACTTTATCCATAACAACACTGTGGATGTGTTGGAAAGATGAATGTAAACGAATTTTTGATGAAAAATACTATGACCCTGTATCTGTTTTGTTGCAGTCTGTTGCTCACCTACTCTCTACTCACATGGGGAAGTCTCTTTGGTTCTCTTCAAATAGGACCATCCAAGTGAGGGTAAGGGGGTATGCTTTACCCCCGCTCGAAAGCTCTCATTCTCCCACTCCCAAAAAGAAGTTCTCCCCTTTTCCTCCACTAGGTTGCGATCACCGAATCACCCTCTCTCTCCTTCAAGGCCCCTTTTATTGATGGAGCTCCTTCGTTGACATGCATGACGATCGGTGCTCTTTGTGTCCAGGCGACGACAATGTGGTCGAGGGGTTCAATGGCGAGGCCTGAGGATGGTCGGATGGCTGTCGAGTAGGCCTATCAAATGAGTCGGGTCTATAACCCGACCCATTTAAACTAAAATTATAATCAAGTTGGGTCGAGTCCAACCCGTTTATTTAACATGTTCATAAACCCAAATCCGAACCCAACCCGATTATAATGGTCATATCCGACCCGACGCATTTAACTCATTTAATTAAACGGGTTAGACAAGCTCGGGTCAGGTTAAATGGGTTTTAAATGAGTTAATGGGTAGATGAGTTAAACGGATTTTAAATGAGTTAAATGGGTGAAATTGAGTAAATGGGTTGGATTCTATGAAATTAGGTAAATAGGTTAAATAGATAAATGGGTTAAATGGGGGGAATAGGGAACTCAGGTGAGGGGGTTTCTTACCGGGTTAAGCAGGTACATGACCATAAACCCGAACCTGACTCATTTATTAAACAGGTTAACCAGGTTTAAACCCGCTTATTGTTAACGGGTTTGGGTCGGGTTCGGATCCATTAATCAGGTTGGGTTAAATGGGTTCGATTTTTTTTGCCAGGCCTACTGTCAAGCGATGCTCGAAGTGCTGTGTCGTGCGGTAATGAGGGCGTCTTGGGTGATCGATCATCGAATTGTCATCGGTGAGTGACATTGAGCAGGGGTCATGCAGGGGTGTTGCCGTTCGTCATCGTTGACGTGGCAGTTCGACGCTCCACTTTGGCCGATCATTGGCTCTCTTCTTCTCGTGGTGCAGGGGGCTTTCGGCTGGTCCTCTTCTATCCTTGGAGTGTAGTTGCCGGTGAGCGGCAGCTCTCTAGCTTTCGCTGTGAGGTCGTGCCTATGTGACCGATTGATCGTCGGTGGTCGGTGTGGGTGATCTCTTTTGATGTAGATGTGTTTGGCCTTTTCTTTTTCCTTTTTTTTTAAGTTAGTTTTATATGTTGGGGACCACGTGTGACTCTATACTTATTCCGATAGAATTCCTTTACGTGATTCAAGAGTTATTTGTTGACACTCTTTCTATTTTACAAATGTAGAATCGATCTCCTTCGTCGAAAGATCATTTGATTCTCAATTTCAAGATATTTTTTTTATTTTTCATTTATTTCTTATCTTATCATTTTACGTTTTGAAATTTTACTCTTCTACGAGACTTTTTTTTTCCTCCTTTTTAAAGATTAGATATTTATATTTTTTCCTTGCATCTCTTATATCATTTTTTTTTGTTTTTAAATGAAAGTTAATCTTTGCGGGAAAAAGGAATTGAGGTTCAGTCCGTACCCTCTCAAAAAATCGAATAAATCCTCTTCTTGGGAAGTTGAAGTTGATGAATCGAGGTCGTTTTAATTTTTTAAAACTTGCTTTGGGCTACCATCTACGGTTGTTTTAAATTTCTTGGTCTCCCGTCTTTTTTTTTAGAGAAGATTTTTAGACTTTCTACGTCGATGATTGGATCGCTGTTTGCACTGCGGTTTATCTTTTATTATTACTGATTAGCGCACGCTTGCTTGAGAGATATCCTATGTTTATTAAAGCTTTTAGATTAGGAGCCAAGATGTCGAGTGATCAGATCCGATAGGATGTGTAACAACTGAAACCATCAAATTGATTCACAAAATTTATGTGAGAGAACGTTTCTCTCCTCATCATACATGGATACACATGTGATATATTAATATCAATATATATATATTAAAATATATCTAATATAATATAATATAATTATTAACTTATATTTATTACATCACATCAACTCATCTCACTCTTAATATAATATTAAAATATTACCTACTCATTAATATTACATCAAAATACTCATTATTCTATCATGCAATTTATTCAACCACCTAATCAAATACCCTATCCAACTTCTCCAATAAAAACTTATTCCTAGATCCCTTTTAGAAAAAAAGCCTTACTCCTAGATAGATCATAGAATTCATCCACCAAGCAAATGTACCCTTAATAGATATTCTATAAGCCTCGTAAGAAAACCCTCCTATGAATGAAAAATTAGGCTTGCTCAAGGAAGAATCTTGAAAAGTCCAAAATGAAAATCTAGAGTGAAAGAAATCTTGAATAACCAAAGATTTTGCAAGATAATCTCCCAATCAGTGCCTGACCAATTTTTGACCATCAGTGGTACATGGCATAGATTTAATAGCATTAGGAGGAATGCCATAAAGGTTTTTTTTAATGTTTGAAAAGATAAACAAGGGGGTGGCCTTTTGGATGCTAATGGGGATACTTTGCTACCGGGTCAACCCTTAATAGAGAAGTTGTTTACAACTGATAATGGAACTAGCAACGCCAATAATGGATGTAATGGATACTAAAGACTTGTTTGATATGTAGATTAAGTGAGTTAACCTACGTTTGTTCACCACTTAATCTACCCGCCACTTATGTGAAGTTAAGAAGCGTTAACCTAAGTTAAAATTATTCCACTTTTTTTGTATAACAACTCAAGCCTATCTAAATACTTAAATACCAAAATCTACTTATTCCATCACTTCTTCTCTTTTTCTCTACTTAATTCATTAACTTATTTCCCTTACCAAACAAGATCCTATATAAAATGAGTTTGCATTCATCATCAACATTTTAAGAAGTGATCATTATGGAGATAATAATCAGTTAATCACATCAGTAATGGTTTATAAGGAAAGCTCTAAGCTATCAGTTGCTTTCTCTGCCTCCCCCTACTCGTGATGCAACAAGTGTGCAAGCAGATTGCCCCTACATGAGATAACATGGTTTTCATACGTGCCTATCCATTTTTGGTAATTAGAAACAAAAATGGGGTATGTATGGCTCTTTTTTCTCGTTCCGACTTTTGCACCCATCTTTAAAACGACTGATCCGAGGGTCTGCGAGGGCTTTATGGACATAATTTGCATATTTGAGTCGGAATTTTGGCATTGAAGTTGGGCCTTTTGTATCCTTGGGATTAAAATTACAATGGGCTCAGCTTATCGCTCTGATAATGACCTAAGCCAGAGACCTATCTTTACGAGCACGTATTGGCCCATATGACTAATTCATGCTCTTGCCCACCTCAACGTTTTATCATTTCTAGTTCATGAATATTTTGACATAAATAGCTTTGGAAAATAAATTTGTTCTCAATCATAAGTTAGCGTCGTTTAGCTCAAAGAGGTGGAGCAAGAAGGTGGGATGGGATTCTTTAATTGAAAAAAAAGAGGGTGGAATGTGTAAATTTATCTGTGTCATTTCCCAACTATGGGTATGAACTTGGACGGAGAAGTTTATGCACTTCCATTTTTAAGGGAATTACGATAGGCCATGCATTTTATAGCGTAAATATATTTCCCTTTCCTTTTTTTTTTTTTTGCGGTGAATAACATTTCAAGACTTTAGTTAAGGGCTTCACATATTTTATCCCAAAAAAATGTGCTCCAGTCGGAGACCCTACTGCAGTATGCCACGATGTGGGGATTAAGTGTCTTCAAGGTTCAAAAAATTAATATACGATACGCATTTGGTTGGATCACCCCCATAGAAAGTATATGATATGCAAATAAGCATTTAGATGATTATACGATTTCAAAAATTTTAAAATAATTAGTTAATTTATTAAAATTTATATTTTAATAAATAATATATAAATAATAAACATCAACTATAATTAAAATAAGATCCTATGATAAATCTACACTCATATTTAAAATTATAATGATCAATCCTATGATAAAATCATATCTAAAATATATTTAAAAGAAAAAATTAAACCTAAAAATATTATATCACAAAACTGATCAACTACTCAAGTATTCAAGTCGAGTAGTTGACCTTGCCTGTTTAATAGATTACCTAATGATATTTGGTGCAGAGATAATAGCATTGACGAATACACAATCCAATTATCAATCTACTCAACCAACTTCCTAAACATTGGATGTCTTATGTTGCAATTAAAATCATTATCGAGGGAAAACTTGGGTAATAGAGATCATATAAATTTCGATGGTTTGATAAACAACCGCAATGCCAATCATGGCTTAATTAGGTGCATTGGCAGGTAGAGATACGCACGGCAGAAATACCAAATGAAGCAAAGAAATTGGGATTAGTGATGGCTAATTGGACCAATGGTTTGATCCACGACTTAAGAGGCTAACGCTGTTTGATAGGTGATACAACTTAAATCGTGCTACCGACATTACAATAGAGAGAGAGAGGGGCTAAATTTCATAATAGGATAAAAATATAGGAACAAACAGATACCTCTCATGGTAAGGAGGAAATAAACTGAGTTAACTAACTAAAACTAAAGTTTGTGATATATAATTTGTTGCGTGATTGTTGTAATCAAACATTTGGACCTTTAGTTGTGAATCTTTATAACTTGTCTCAATATAAATATAAACACTTCATTTCTTTTTTCTTTAGCGAAGAAAGACTAGTCTCCAAGACAAAGGGAGAACTAAGGTAATGACATTCACATGATTTTCCTCTTCCACTGAGGAAGGATTCTACATAAATTCTTGCGCTTATAATTAGTGATTGTGATTGTGTGCTTACTTCAATTTTATACATAACTCC
The DNA here is from genome assembly GCA_037157565.1 of Thalassia testudinum. Classification (NCBI taxonomy): domain Eukaryota; kingdom Viridiplantae; phylum Streptophyta; class Magnoliopsida; order Alismatales; family Hydrocharitaceae; genus Thalassia; species Thalassia testudinum. The sequence continues at coordinate 24,733,924 of JAZHRO010000013.1, forward strand.
TAATAAAATTAAAAATTCAGTAGAGGGAACCGCCCCCTCCTACCCCACGCTCCACTAAATATGTAGATCTCTTTGACCACCCTCCAAGGACATCTCTGCCAAAGAAATTATGGAGGTATTATTTCTTCTAACTTAGATGATCAAAAGTCTGAGTGAGGAGGATAAAGTATGCTGTACTGCCATTAGACCTTTGGCAATGGGTCGAGCACCCACCGACCTTTGGCAATGGGCCGTGAAATTTAGGTTGAATTTAAAGTAAACAAATTTTAGGTTGCATGATATACACCAGTACACTTAACCAGAATGCAAGAAATTTATGTAAATTTCCAATGAACGACAAACTCAATAAAATTTATATGTTTATAAATTCTAGATTAAATTACATCTATAAATTATAACCCATGGGCCGAGCCTGAGCCATCGATCTCGACTCGCGGGATTTCAAATCTTCATTCTGATCTAACCCGACCCATCACCCATCCGGCCCGGCCCATGAACAAATCTAATTATCATCAACGCGAAACTTTCCATCACCAAAACAAACACTCGACACCAAAACAACCTAATTACCCACCACCAATACACCCATAAGGCCATAAACAAAAAGCTTCCCATCAATGTAAACAAATCAAAGAAACAAAGTACACGAACAAAAACGACCAACAATACAAACCTTCCAAAGTCAATTCTCCCTATTCCACAGCTAAAAGGTGCTCTCACGGTCTCACCTCCAGGACCATCGCTGCCCATGAACACCTCCCACCTCCTCCTCCTCCACGACCACGATGCAGCTGCGGCGCCACGTCAGCCTCGTCGCCAGCCACCTCTCGACGCATTTCACGTGGAACCCGTGGCCGCCCGTCGGCATCACCCGCACCGCTTCCCCGTCGGCGAACTCCGCTAGACATATCGCGCATTCCGCTTTCTCCCCAGCAGCGGGCGATGAGCGAGAACAACGCCACCGTGCCCAACTGATCCAACTCCTCTTCGTGCCACTCACGGCCCGCCTCGATGTCGCACTGGCGGCGGTAGAGGAGACGAAAGAGGAAGTTGGCAGCGACAGCAGCGAGGAGGAGGAGGCACGAGAGGACGGCGAGGATGGTGACCATGCTAGCCGTGAAGTCACCGGCGCTCGAGTAGGGCTCCCACGTGCTGTGGTTGGTGGGGCGGTGGTGTTGGTGGTGGGAGCATGGGAGGGAGGCTCTTGCTCAGGGATGGTCATTGCATGTGTTGTGAGAAGGGACTATGGTGCCAAGCGTTACCCCTATTTGGTGGGTTTTGGATGAAAGGGTAGACGAGGCATCAAGATATTACGTGGCAGTTGCCTGTGTCGAACGGTAAGGGTGTACTCGGATCAGATTCTTTCAGATGAGATCTTGAGTGTGATCGTAGATGTATGTTCATGATAAATACTTGGAAGATTATGCATTTTCACCTCATCTTTTATAGGAAAATGTTTAATATATCCTTACATCTCATCCAAAATTTCACCTATTAAATTTGAGTCACGGATGAATAAGAATAAGATTAAAAAAATCTAACCCTTGTGTTTGTCTAATTCTACCTTACGGATGGCTCAGATTTTATAAATAAAATTTTTGGTAAGAATGTATCTGCGTATTTATCATTGTCATTTTCTCTCTATCCTTGTGTTGTCATATAAGAGGTTGACTAGATCAAACTTCTCCCTCGTAAGTAAGGGTGAAGAGGTCCCTTTCTCTCGTAGAAAGGTTTTGGATGAGAGATGTAGTATGTGGACAGTTTCCTTCGTGATAAACTTAGCTTGTGTCATACGTGTATCTTAATCATCCGTGATTGGAAGGGTTCGCTTGATTGATGGGACCTATCATTGCAATTGATGATTGAGATGTGTGTATTGATGAAAATTGGTAAGGGTTTGCTAATAATGTACTGTATAGTTTCTTTTATGACCCAAGATCCAAAATTATCCATCTCCGATACAATTATCCAATAATGTTAATAAGGAAAAGTCGAACCTATTGACATGATTTGTAAAGTTGGATGGAAAGAAAACTCATTGTATGTAGAAGGCTACAATGGTGATTGATAACCAGTGGAAACTTCTTCCATACATCAATTACCTTTTGTTTTGATTGAAGGAGAAATATATGATGAGGTGACATAATACATTCGTGTCTAAGAACGTATGAAATCTCATTTCAATTGGAGAATACTAGACCTATTCATTAAGGAGGATAAACTTGCTTTTGTGATCCTCACCTGAAGTGTAAAACTAAAATATTGTGCCAAATTAATTATTGTTGCATATGAAAAAATTAGTTAATTTATATAATTGTACTCGAACCTTATAGATTTTTGTAATTTCGATCATGACCGAAGACACCTTGTATGTTGATTGGTTAGTGTTTTGAGTACTACATTACCTTCTCATAGTTCGGACCGTACGCCGAACGGTGGGGATCCTGAGGTATATGAACCGGGGAGTGGATATTAGAGTATCTCAATTGTTGCACAAAGGAACAAAAAAAAGAACGTCCTAATTAAATAACAAATGCAGAATCTCTTTGCCCCGTATACTTACGTACGTTCCTACTACCAAACAATTTCGAGCACTTCGGCAGTTCTTTCTCCAGCCTTCTACGTGTGATTCCTTTCATGGAACGTGGCAGAGACCATGCAAATAGTCTGCCAAGGAGGGGGCCTCTGCATGCATGCCATTGTTGTGCTCCAGTGAGAATGTGCAGTTTTCTGCCACCTTTTGCCTTCCCTATGGGAGATGGAAACATATGACTAGTGGGCTCCACGAGATCGGATGTCCCAATCAATCCGTCGATGCCAATTCCATCAATCTTAACTTAAATTGACGTTAAATTGTAATTAACTTTTGTAGTATTTACGTAAACTCATGTTAATATTAATTGTTTAATTATCAAGTTTGGACGCAGGAGATTTACAAGCATCGTTTTGGTAGATCTCAACATCTATTCATTCCTGCAGTCCGAATTCTCAATTCTTAACCCTCCATGATCCCTCATCTCTCCCATAGTCACCTCCACTAACTCCAAGCAGCACCCTCTTATCTCACCTCACCTCCAAACTTCACTCCAAGTAGTGTGTTTCCTTAGCTCCAAGCTCTAAGCACTACCCTCTCCTCTCCTTAGTAGCAACCACACTCTATGCTTTTTAGATAACTCTCAACCTCTTTCCTCCCTTAGACCCCCACCTCCACCCAAGTCCCCAACCCACCTCTCCTCTCTTCTTTCCCGAAGGGACCTCACCACAATCATCGAACAACTCACCTCTCCTTTCTTTTTCACCATAAGGATCCCACCACCACCACCACTGAAGTACCCTCTCTATATTTATTGTTAATTATTGCTATAGACTTGAGCTTGTATGTATACCTATCAAATTTATTATTAGTTATTTTTTATCTTTTCTTGGTACTTTTATATCATATCTTTATTTTTTTGTTTGCAGTCTCTTTTTATCCATTTTATTTTATTTTATAAGATATAATAAGTTGTTTGTAAATTTAAAATTTTTTATTATTAAATATAAAAGACAAAAAATATATAAAAGATAAATATAAAATTTAACTTATCAATAATCCAACTCAACCTCACCTAATTTTATAAGTTAAATTCGATTGAAAAAATCTCAACCCATGAATCATGTGTGAAACTTACGTTGAATCTCAACTTACCCCTTGTACCACCCTACCTTTTCTTTTGACTTGTGTTTGTGTGAGGATTTGGGATTGGTAAGGCATTAGTTTATTTTTGTCAACATCAGCTGTGAGGATGTAATTTGACACGGAAACCACATTATTAGTATGGAGAAGCTTAATGGATCCGGGTAGCAAGCAGATCATATATATATATATATATATATATATATGATGAGTGGGGAAGGATGGTGTCCTTGCATCGATCTGTCCTTAAGTGGTCGGAGAAAAAATCCTTTGCGTGGTACCCTTCTTCTTCTTCTTCTTCTTTTAACCGGCACTCCATTAAAAGAGAAATAATCCAATATACAAGGACGCATTTTACAGGAAAAAAGTGATAAAGATAACCCAAATATCCTTAAAAAGGAGAGGTTACACCACGTAGAGATAGGATAAGATCAAAATATAGAAAATAATCATAAAAGAAATAAAAAAAAAAAAAGAGAAAGAAATTTTTCGAGATTGGAAATCAGTTGAACTATGCAAGAAGGGTAATCTTACATTCGTTGACATGGCAAAATGTCAATGATATAAAAATCTCAAAAATTGTACTAACGAGAAAATCGAATAAATCAACCACTGACTCACATCAAAAATCTCGACCGTAATAAACACAGGATTACACAGTTCCTAACAAGACTAAACTATACTAAAGAGCAAGAAAAAGATGCACAAAACTCTCGTAAATCATCACTGACACCCAACCGTCGCCCACTCCTGCAAATCGATCACTGGGCACACCTCAACCACCGAATGCTCACAGCTCATCGCAGATCGTGACACGAACCGCGACCACCACGACGCAACAAGATACACAACCTATATGTATATTCCATCTACAATCCAATGGTTGAGCATCTCTCTTGAGTAAATGTATGGTGTAATTGCCATTCTTCAAGGAGAGAGAAACATAAATGTAAGTGACACTAGACTTCCAGACCCACTTGGGTAGAGTTGCGATGGGTTGAATTGAATTTTAATGGATTAGTTAGGTTGGATTCAAAAAAAACTTTTAACCATTAAAATATAGATTAAATTGGATTAGACTACCATTCCTATGATTTTTTAGTATTTATTTTTTAGGTATGTATTACATTAAAGAGTCATGATATTTTTTAAGAGAGAATCTTTGTGGGATGGTGGAAGGCTTGTTAATCCTTAGATCCAGACTATCGCAATGGTCAATATTTTAGTCTCACGTCACTTTTTCTTTTCTTTGTTTTTTATTTTTTTTTGCAGCAAAGGAAAGCGTTAGAAAATATTACAATTAAAGGTTACAGATGGTAGAGTACAACACTTTAGTTGGTATCACTTGCCTATCCCAGAAGCCCCAGGGCCCGTTGTTCATGAAGTTTGAAGCAGTTCGTGGGTTGGCTTACCATATGCCTTGGTAATGTAACTACATCAATGTAGCATCCCCCAAGGAGGATGACAGAACATTACAATTCCTAACTACGTCTGAAGCCTACCGTAGAATGATGTTATAATTACAAGACACACCCTCAACAACCGCAAGAGCATCGGTCAAAAAGATAATAGGTGAACCAAGTTCTCGATCTTTGGATCAGAGCCATTCATGCATTGTCATAAGCACCTTCCAAAGAGCAGAGCTTTAGCCTCAGCTGCATCATTGTTCAACAAAATCCAGCGACATCATTGTTCAACAAATTCGATAGAAATGAACGTAATTTATAAGATTTTAATTAAACAATGAAATGTACAAGTTAAATAAAAAAATAATCCTTTAAGTAGAGATAGGCTCATTCCAACGATCAAAAGAGTAAACTTTGACAAAGAAATCTCTTTTTATATATTTTATGGAATTCTTTGTTATTATAAAAGTATCCCTCACATCTTCTCTTCGTTAACATTTGAGTTAATAACTGTTGTGGTTTAAGTTAACGGCCAGTAATTAATGAGCATTTATGTCAGCGAAGAGAAAATATGAGAAATATTTATATAATAACAAAGAATATAGAGATATATATATGTAATATTCAAATCTTACAAACATATATATAAACTCTTTTAAATAAAAAAAATACAAGCAGCCTTATCTAAGATGTCTTTATTAAGCTTGAACTTAAATTATATCAATAAAGTCAATACAAAAGTTGCATATTGGTGAGCAAAATTTCGTATGCAGAAAGTATTGAGTTCGAAAATCCATCGTGGAAATACGTAGAGAAATCCACTAACTAGATAAAATTTATAATTGAAACTCGAGATGAGTCCCAGGTTGAACACGTGGAGGCAAACGTTTGATTTTGAAACTTGTACTTTTAATTTTATTTATTTTTATTATTTTTATCTTTTGAGATTTTTTTGATATTTTTATAAGATAAAATATCAAGCGAATTGTTATCTATTATAATTTACTCTAACATAATAAGAGAGAGAAACAATTAATATATATGTTTAATAAGAGTTTGCTACAGATAGAAAAGTGAAAAACTACACTAGAAAGCAAATAAAAGATAAAGAGAGGTGAAAAAAATTTCCCTCGACAGTCGCTTAGAGGACGACTCACTCTAACAGCACCTAGATGAAGATGGTGAGTTGGAAGAAAGAGAACGGAGGTAAAAGGAGGACGGGATAGGATGACGTCGCGGTAAGGATCTATTTTTCGAATGTGGTGAGAGGACAGCTACGGGATGCTCCACGAAAGGGGGTGAGAAGCGGGAAAAAAATATTTCTTTCATACTCTAAAATAGCATCTCGAGCTTGAGACAAGCTTTCTCTAGAGCCTTGATAGGTGGTGAGGGAAAAAAAGGAAGAGATGAAGAGGAATGGAAGGGGTGGTGGTCCTTTTATAGTAGAGGAGAGGAGGCTTAGTCGTTCATGAAATTCCCTACCAGGAGGGGGTGACGTAATAATTGCGGAAATAAATATAAACAATCTCATAAAATACAATCGCACAAAAGGCACAAAGATTTTTAGGTGAAAACCCAAACCGGGCGAAAATCACCACCTAACCCTCTCGAGTTAGGATTTTCCGATCAACCAAGTTGATCAAAATCCACTAAACGAATCACTTTAAACGAGGGTGATTCAACCTCAAATACAACCACGCTACAAGTACGAGGGTAGCGTTCCTCAACACCTTCTCTCCAAGAGAAGGATTTTGTCCCACGAAGGAGACGGGAATTCGCAAAGCGAATACCCAACCAAATAATAAAGATAAAAGAACAATAATCCTATAGAACCAACAAAGTAATTTTAAACTTAGCTTCTATAGGAATTAGGAAACTCCCCTTTGAAAGGAGTGCGTCGGCGACGCGGATGCGTGAACAACACGACGGCGCTATGTCGCTCTCGTGAACTACGGCGGGAGAGCGGGTGCGCAAAGCTTGATGCTCTCAAGATGTAGAACTAGAGCTTAGAGAGCAAGAGAGACACAAAATAGTTTGAAAGTGTAGTGCAAGGTGTGTGTTTTTGTTGCAAAGGTTCCCCTCTATTTATAGAGGCCTTAAGAAGGCTTTGGAAGGCTTAGGAAAGGTTCCATAGCCTTTGGGTACAAAGCCCAAGAGAATCAGCCCGAAATCAGGAACAATCATTGCACTGACAGGCTTATCAGACGTCTAATTCTAGCATTAGACGTCTGGAAGATCACTTTAAGACGTCTGAAAATAAGGTCAGACGTCTGATTTTGGGCGGGTCTCTTCCTGACTTGGATCGGATCTAAACAGGGTTCTAGCGCAAGTCCATCAGACGACATACAGGACGTCTGGCACTATGTCTGGACGTCTGGAAACCTATTTTTTCGTGGGAATGGATTTGCAACGGCTAGAGAATCTCTGAGAAGAGATTTTCGGATCAATCGAGGCAAAACGGTCAATTATCAGACGTCTGGAAGGGCTTAAGGACGTCTGATAAGGCTCTAACGGTCATATCCTTAAGTATATTCTAAGAGAGCCAATGGTCCACTAATTGGACGTCTGACAAAGTCATCAGACGTCTCCTAAGACGTCTGGTCTAAGGTCTGGACGTCTGATTTCATCAGATAGAACTAACTATGTCCAGCCTAAATGTTATCAGACGTCTGAATCAACAGTCAGACGTCTTAAAACACTTTATTAGACGTCTTATTTGGGAATTAGACGTCTGGAAATGCTGTTTAAACCCTATATTGGTTTTCTAAGTTCTCTACGGAAAACCTAAGTATCCTAGGGTTGTACCGGTGTTCCTAGGACTACTGTTAGGATACTTTGAGGCTCTTTAACATAATTTTCTAAGGAAATAAAGAGCAAGAAAATAACGACAAATGTCCATGAAAGGAATAAAATGGAATTCTATCCTATTCTTCTTGTCCTTCCATCTTCAATCTATCGCTCCTCGCGAATCCCCTCTGTTCTCCATCAAGCTCCTCCAATCCGTCTTGGATGCGAGCTCGAATTCCATCTAATCACGTCTACATTTGCAATTGACCTGAAATCTAAGACTCCAAGTGCAAATGTTAAATAACACGCATTTTGTTATCATCAAAACAAATGATCGTGGTGCTCTAGCACCAACAGTTCATGGGTCAATAGCAACATTAAAATTAGTCACTGAAGGCCCGCATCTCACGCTCACTCGCAACTGTGCCCGCACGTTCACTTTCTCACCGTCAAATGCTCGATCGACGGTCATGATCTGCAGGGATCACGCTCTCTGGATCGCGTTAGATGGCCCGTGGAATCGCACGTTGGTTCGCTTGTTATCATCCGCGTGCAGATCATGCGTCACTCATCGTGCCACATCGATCAGCGCTCTCTTTACCGCTCAATGAAGATTCGGCGATCGAATTTGTCTCCGACATGCGCTTGCGAATGGAGAGAGATCGACGCGTTTCAAACTTGCGTCACTGGCTTGAGAGCTCTCTTCGTGACCGTTGTGCTACACACCCACAAGTGTTGCATTTTGGATTTAGGGTTCACGCGCCCCCGACCATTGGATCTCGATTCAACGATCGAGATCTCATCAAAGCCTTCTCCTTTGAGGCAAAACGAGCATTGTTATATGAATCTCAACCATTGGATTGAGATCCAACGACTAAGATTACTCGACGAAGGTGTTCTTTGAGGCTGAGGCAAGGCTACAATGATATTGGGCGGCTATGATGATGCCACATGGCCCCATCATGGCTGTCCATCTTCTTTGCTTTATAGGTGGCACCACGGACATCGGATTAAGTCAATTTTCGTGCCATTGGACTACAATTGCCGATCGAGATCCATCCGTGTGGTCGTATTTGGCATTTGAAGTTTGGATTAACACCACCTTGCCCTTGGCCTTTGATCTTCTTCAGACTGCATAATATGCTACGGGACTCCGATCAAGACGATTTCGGAAGCGTTGGACTTCGATTGTTATCCTGATCAGATCCGTATGGTTGGATCGTCAATCCAAGGTCCTGAAATAAATCTCCTTCTCTCCTGACCACAAAAGGATGCAAATTAACCTAAAATTTATACAAACTATTTTAAATGCAGAATGATGCATACTATGCAATATTTATAATATGGAATGCATCTCTAAGCTTAAAAATATGAATAAATAGACATTTTTACCTAAATTGATGTGTATACATCACATATAGAGATAGATATAGAAATGAATGTTCAAACAATCTTTCTATTATAATAGTAATGTATTTACCGCAATAACAAGAAAAAGTATATTAGCATGTCAAAGTCATTCTGAGCTACTTTTTAAATGTCAAAGAAAAGGCTAATGAATGAAATTTTGAATGGAGTTTTTTTATCAAATAAGAGGCTTATTTAGAATATAAATAAATATTGGTACTAATTCAAAAACTATACATCTAAAATTATATTAAAAGATTAAATTACTTTGAAGTTCTTTTTAATGCAAATAAATTAGTGCCAATCATATTTAAGTTAAAAAAAAGCATACATTTAATCAACTAGCATATATATATAATAAAACAAAAGATAAAACTAAAGAAGCAAGCTCAAAAAATTCTTACCCATTCTAATGTTTATATCTTAACATGCGTAGTGACTTGTTTGGTTCCTTCAAACTTACAAAAATGAGAAAAAGAATGGATAAATAATTACATAACAAGAAACTCAAGGAAGGACAATTGATTATTATTTCTTTTTGATTTGTATGTGTCAACCTTTATTGCTTGTGTTTCTAGTAACCCCTATGCTGTTAGAGATCATCTCATCATAGAGCTACATTTTCTTGTCATATGCTCCATCATTAGATAATGTTCAAGGTAGTATAGAACTTTTTACTCCATCTACCCTCGTGACTAATGCTTCCCCCATTACTCCACCAATGTCATAGAAGAGACATCCCAAGGTGGGGGGAGTCGGGAGGTGTTATACGTACTTCACTGCTGATTGCATTTACACCACTGTGATCACCTTTATTTAGGAGCGAAAGAGATTCTTTCATTGAATAAATTGATTTAGCATCTCAGATGGAGCATATGCTATGACAAGTGACCTTCAATAGATTTATCAAAGAAAAATGAGAAAAAAATAGTTTGTTAATTGTTGCATGTTACGACCTGATCCCGGCTCCTTACATAACTCGAGAACAACTCGCCTTGACTAAATCCTAAGACTCAGTCATCCAATGAGAAATAACCAAATGCATAAAACATTTCACAACCACACATGCAATGTAACTAAGTAGAAATGGATAACTGACAGCAACAGAAATAGAACAGAATATCTCAGAGATATTACATGCCACAAGCGAAATAAAAATGTTCATTAACATAGCCATCACACAAAAGCAAAGAGAAACATAACAGAGATATGTATCACATGTTAAAAGTACTCACTACTAACAAAAAGCCTCAGCAAGGGAAAAGAGAAAGAACAACGACGACTAGGCTCGACTAGGCCCAATACTGTCTGCAGCCGGTGACGCTGGCTGCTCAACTCCTTAACTTGAATATGGTTATATAAATCTGTGGTCAACTAATGCTGAGTAGAGTGGTGGATAAGTTATTTACATGTAATTAAACATAAAGGAAACAAGAAACTAACTAACCATCCAATTTTCAGTTATGTATTATTATTTGTTTCCATTTAAACATCTATGTGTTTCTGATTCAATTTATAGTAAGGGCCTACAATATTTCTCAAATCCACTTGTTCCCTAAGGGAGCGATCTTGATGAAGTTTTCCCGCATTATAGGATGTTCATGTGACACTCTCCTCGCCGGAAGAGCACCCCTGTGGTAGTCCTACACTCGGTCTACCACCCTAGGGTTATGGCCGCGACGTAGCGGTGACTACAGCACGTGCACTAAGCGCACGGGTAGTTATCCTGTACTAGCACGTGGTTAGTCGTTTCAGCTAACGAGTACATCCAAACGTACAACACATGATAGAATAGGGGCCACACCCCTCAACAGTCTGTGTACCCTCACTCGATTATCCCGGTTTGCCCAGTGGGCCTAACAAGAGTCGGTGTAGGGTGGCAAATTCTAACCTCAAGTCCCAACCCAAGAGGCGGCTAACTCCCCCCTATACTAAAGTGACAGTAGCTCTCCTCAGTACCGCGTACACGAGAGCCAGCTCACTTTTCATACCCAAGTCCATACAACCAGCCCGTAGACAACATGTTTCCACACACATCGGATTTTCATATCACAGTATTTAATCCATTTTCTAGTTCCCCGTAGGGTTTGTGTATCAGTATTCGTCTTATTTCACGATACAACATAAATTTCTATTCACATTTCAATTCTTAATTGTATAATAGGTAGCTTGTGATATAACAAATTAAGCAATCACCACATCAATTAACTATTCAGTTGCTAGCAGTAAAGACTTTAACATGGATTTCAGAGTATAACTAGTGTGGTTCAAGTAATATACATTCATTCTCCTCAGCCCTATGGTTCATTTCATATTCTAGGGTTCAATCAGATACTTCTAATATAGCATGCACTTTAATCATTTAAATCACAAGATTAGAGAGGACCACTCTACCAAGATATACGGGTGGAATGGGGGTTCATACGGTAGATCCTGACGTCGCCGTGAGTTCTGTGTACACTACAGACTGAAGACCCATACCATTGACCAATCATGTCAAACGAGTTCAAAATCGCATAGATGTAACACTAACACATAGAGAATTCTGAACGGAAACCATCGATATTTCGTTTGCGTACAACCTACTCCGTTTGGGCCCTGAACCGACCAAAAACATGTACTCTGACCAAAATCAGATGTCTGGGGCAGGTCCCAGATGTCTTAAATGATCATAGAAGCTCACCTTGCTTTCCTGCATCTTTTTTAGATGTCTGAACCCCTTTGTAGTCGTGTGAGGGAGCTTCCAGACGTCTGATACTGCTTTCGGTCGTCTGGAAGAGAAGTCAGATGTCTGACACAGTATCCAGATGTCCTAAAGTGCCTTGAAGGTCACGCTACGCGCCTTTCCAACGTACTTGCACCTGCGTATGCACGCGCAACTTAAAATAACGACAGCTCAACGCAACCGTATATGCATGCACGTCGAGTAGGGGACGTACCTTAGTATTTTGCGCACTATCAGATGTCCGATGTCACCTCCGAACATTCTGCTACTCCTTCAGACGTCTGGAGGGTGTCACAGACGTTTGATACTGTGGAAAATGACTCCGCAGAACGCCTCGCGAAGCTCCTCCTCACGAGCTCCAACTGTTGCAGTGTCGCCCTCCTTGCACAAGTCTTCCTCCTAGGCTGTCTCTCCTCCCTCTTGAGCTCCTTCAGCTCCTCCGGCTACACTCGCCGCCCCCTCTCCCAAGCTCCTTCGAGCTCCTCTCCTCTCCTCCATGCACTTCTAGCTCCCCTCGTCTCCTTCGCTTGCTCACCTCTCTCTTCTGCCTACTCTCCTCCTGCTCCCCTCCTCCCCCACTCACAGCTGCACGGGGGACAGGGGGAGAAAAGGGAAGGCCGTCGGCTGTGGAGGAGTGAAGGTAGAGGTGGTGTTGGTGGCGTTGGAGGTGTGGAAAGGTGAGGGGGGCTTTTAAAGAAGAGGGTTAGGGTTTGGTTGTGTGTGTGTGTGGGTTGATGGTGGGAAGTGAGGGGGAAAATTGTGAGGTTGCCCCTGTAAGGTCTCTTTTTTCCCTACAGAACCCACAAACTTAAACCAAGGGGGTTTAAAATTGTATTCACACCCCTACTATTCCGGAAAATTCCCAAACAACCTTTGGGAAGGGTCACTTCATTACATATAATCACTTAGAATATCATTTTTGACGTGAATAATTGACAGCTGAAATTAATTTATGTTGATGTGAACATTGGTGTTAATATATATGTAATGTGTGAATGTTAGTCGATAAATTTTCATGCCATCAATGTGAATTTTTATACCTGTTGAAAATTGTCGGCATAAACGTGGTCAATTCCCATGTTACAGGAACAATAGCAAGTTATAAGAACAATGGTAATTTCATGTAGTGAAAAGACACACTAAAGTCAAGCTAACTTTAGTATTTTAAATCAAAGTGAGTCTTGAATGGTATCAAAGCTCTAGATTCAACTTTGGCAAAGTCAGATATTGAAGGGGATTTACCTGTCAAATCAAAGTAGAGCTTTCGACTTTACTTAGGCTATTTAGAACAAGGGATTTACATCGAAATTCTTTACATAGAGTACCTAAATTTTAATATATTTTATTTCAAAATTTAATATTTAATTAAAAAAATACACCTTCTTGAAAGTGAGACTATTTTACCCTTTTAAATAATGCACAACAAGGTATTTAATTCCTTAAAATAAAAAATACCCAAATCCTCTCCTAATTTCACTTTCTTGTTCCTCTCACCATTCTTACTTCCTCCTTTCTTTCTTCTTTTGTTCTTCTGCCAACCAATAATTGAAAAAAAAAATTCTGACGCAGGAAACCACCACCACCTCCCGACCCAGCGCGGACCCCTGCGCCGTACAACACCCCTCGGCCCTCGACCTCCCCGAACCAGCGCAACAGCAGCTTCTCCGATCTCCGCCACGACGCCGCCTCCTCCGCTTCCCTCCCTCCCCACGCCGACCCAACCACATTCCTCCGCCGCGAGCGGCGGTTCTGAGGTTGTTGCACGTCTCCTGTCCGGGTGCGTTTTCGACGTGGGCCTACCACCGTATCTTTTGCCCATTCGTCGTTTGCGTCTCTCTTTGGGATTTAGTAGGCCCTCGTCGTCACGTTTTCCAATCATTTGTTTTTGCGTGAAGTGCCTCCGGTTGTGCTAGGGTTATTCCTTACTTGCATCTCATGCGTTGCTGTGGAACAGTCATGTTAAGTTGTTGAATGGATACTTGCTCGGGAATATCTTCTGCAATCTAGTTAGAACTCCAAGCATTTGATTAGAATTTCGAGCGCTTGGTCTCCATTAATGGTGTGCGGTCGAGGTAAAATTTGCTCTACTTGGGTTGCATTTTAGCCATTGGTAAAATACCGTTCCGGTGGGAATATTTTAGCAACTTAGTTTGCATCATCCCTCATACAAAAGAAGTGATTTTATGAAAGATATGGACAGAAGGTGTATCTTGAATTAATTGCCGATGGTTTCCCTCCCTTTCCGTCCCGATCCCCTCCAATTTAGAGGGGAAGACGTCTGCTGAAAATGGTAGGTTTGATCCTCCTTGTTCCCTCTCCCGCCTTTATGCGATTTGTGGTTGTTGTTGGAAAGAGCAAAAAATTATGTATTTCTTGTAGCCCTGGCCCCTTTATATAGAGAGAGGTCAAGGGAAAATTACATGGTTCTCCAAGTAGATAAACAAAATAACAAAACAAGAATAAACTAAACTAAAGAAGCTATTCCAACACTCTCCCTCAAGTTGGAGTGTGTATATATATATCATGCTTGGGTTGTCACATAGGTAGGTATGGCATTTACGTGGGCGGCCTAAGATCGTTATTCTAATACCACGTTGAAGGGAAGAACGAAAAATTGTTTATTTCTTGAAACCCTAGCCCCTTTGTATAAAGGGAGGCAAAGGGAAAATTGCATACTTTTCCAAGCAAATAGAAAAAAAATAACAATGCAAGAATAAACTAAACTAAAGAAGATATTCCAATAGTGGATGCCTTTTCTTTTCGATTATATTTAAGCTTTATAATCGCTTGTCCTTGTACTTTGTGATGTAGGTTTTCAACATAGAATGGCTTCAACTTGTCCCTTTTGTCATATAAGCCTCCCTTCATCTGAGCTGGAGTGGTGCCATTTCTATCAATGTGCCTTTCTTTATCTTTCCTTTTATTTTGAAATCTTTTTTATTGATTTGGATTTTTGCTCTTGATCAAGGCATGCAAATAGCCACTTTATGGAGGATGATTTGGTTAGAGACATGGAATTGGCACAACAAATTGCTCTAGTTCCTGAGAGTCCGACATCTATGGTATTTTCTAACTAGAATCATTTAATGCTTTTGTTATCATCCATTGCAAAGATAACATTTATTATGTGTATACAAAATGCTTTAGTTTGGTTTTTGGATGAGTATAATGTGATGGGTCATTTATACTGTTAAAGTTCATGTACAAGTGTCTTATTTTCTGTTTTGTTTTGGGTTTGTTTGTACTTTCCTATATCTCTATATAAGAGAGATTAGGGTTCTGTTTTGAGGTTATGCCATCTATTTTCAGTTTCACATGATATCAGAGTGATGATCCTAGATCGGCAATCTGGTATCCCACTGAATACTCCATCCTTTATTTTTCATTCTCCACATGCACGCAATAATCATGGTTTGAAGGATCCTTGCACATGCATCGTGAGTGTTGGTTGCATTGATTTAAATGCCGTCGGCAATGTCATTTCCGAGCAAGGGTCGTGCTGACATGAATAAAATGTCGATTTACAGGGATATCGTCGGCATGCCGTCGGCATGCCCTCGGCACGGTCGGCATGCTGGCGAAATTGGTGCCCATGCCGAGGTTGCTGTTGGTTTTTTTAATTACTTTTCCTATTTTTGTCGGTATGCATTGGCATGCCCTCGGCATGCCCACGAAATGCACACTTGGAATTTCATTGGCACAGCATCGAAATCGGCATTTCGAACCTTGGTTGGCTACTTTGCAGCCAACGTGTTATATCAACCCAAATCGAGGAGGATCAAGGAAGATCCCATGCACAGGACGAGGAGGATCATACTGTACCGTTGCTATACACTAAGATGACTACTGCTCGGAACTTGATGATCATCGCCCAAATCCCTGCTACCGTGCATTGCTATTGTGCATTGAGAACTTGATTGAGCAATGGCAAAGTTCCTTGCTGTTGCTGTTATTGTTGATGTTGTTGTTGGTCTCGTGGTTGCCTAGAACCTGATCATTGCCTTGCCGTAAGACTCCTTATGTCTTTCACCTTATTCAAGGGTGTCTCAATGATGGAAGTTATTGGTGTCTCAATTTATCTCGTGCTTGGGATTGTCTCCCCATTGTGCTTGGGATCATTTTCGTGTATTTGTCAATCTATCTTCTGGCCATCGTCATGTTAGTTTGTGGATGGTCTACATGGCTACGCACAAAATCGTCAAGCAGTGGTGTAACCTTTGTTGTTGATAAGTCTAAAGCATAAGGTCAAGTAATGGCAATTGGTCATGGACAATGAGTGATAGACTCAGGAATATCTATCCATCTTATAGGAGATGCTAGTGTGCTACAAGCATAACAACAGGCCAGACATGTAACATCTGTGAAGGTGGCAAATGGTTCTAGTTCTCCAGTTGTCATTGTTGGCGGCATACATTTTGCATCTCGGTTACAATTGCCAGAGGTACATGGTGCTCCTAAATTTTCCATGAGTCTTTTATCCGTCAGCAGACTTTATAAAGATCTGAAGTGTCGAGTTATTTTTGATGAGGACCGTTGCTATTTCTAAGACAAAAAGACAAATGATATTATTGGTGGAGGAATTGAGAAAATTGATTTATATTATCTCGATACCCCATCAAAGTTTGCAAAGCAGTTTCCATCTTTGCTGATCTACTTTTTTGGCATCATTGCCTTGTCCATTCGTCTTTTGGAAAGATGAAAAAAATGTTTCCGGATTTATCTGCCAATACCAATTTTGATTGTGAGGCATGTCAACTGAGAAAGCATTATTGTACTAGCTTTTCCCGGTGCACTGAGGATATAAGTTCTTCCCCCTTTCGCCTTATACACTGTGACGTTTAGGGACCTGCACGTGTTAGCAGTTCTGAAGGGTATAGATACTTTGTCATCTTTGTAGATGACTATAATTGGACTATCTGGATTTTTCTTATAACGAATCAGTTAAAGATTCTTCAGATCGTGAAACGTTTCTTTGTTGAGGGATAGACAGTCTATTCATCTTCCACCCAGATATTTTGGAGTGACAATGTCCTGAAGTTTATGCTGATATAGTTACAATTCTTCTTTGCAGAGAAGGGTACTATACATCAAACCTCATGTGCACACACCTTTTAACAAAATGGAGTGACATAAAGGAAGCTCAAGCACATACTAGACATTGTCTTTATGAAGGTGCCCAAGTAATTTTGGGGAGATGCAATGCTGACGTCTACATATCTCATAAATCAAGTTCCTTCTATATTACTTGGCAAGATTCCATACCAACTTTTGCATCTAGAGCCAGATCAACCCTTTGCCCTACCATTATGGGTATTTGGGTGTACCCATTTTAAGCATTGTGCTAAAAAGACTTCAAAAAAGTCTACATTTGTGTTCGTTGGATAATGTTCTCCATTGATGAAAACCGCCGCGTGTCAAAAGTTTGTTTAGAAAATCATCCTTTGTATTTTAGAATGCACTTAATCAATTATTACCCTATTTCTAAAAAGTATCTTTTCACATAAATACTGAGTTATGTTACAACTCTATCCATAAACCATATTTGGAATACAATTAAACAATCATTACATTATCATTGGAAAGTAACTATATCATATTAATGCACATTACTACTCTCTTTTTTAGCTAGTACAAAGTTGGAATACAATTATTAGAGTTATATTACAAGTATCATGGTTAAAATTTTATCTAATTGATATATTACAACTTCTATATAGTTGTAATAAAACTCTTTATGTGATTGCATTACAACTTTTTATGCGATTGCTAGGTGCATAAACAATTCTATTCCATAGGGGTGTCAATGTACTCTTTAAGAAATATTTCAATTTCTTTATGCGGTACATCCGTTCTGTGACTCAATTATTTAAGGAAATGATTTTTGTATTGATGTGTTACGTTACTTTTTTTTGTGTTATTGTCCGTCTTTCCTACATAATGTAGAAATCACTTAATTCAAATATGGTGGTTTTGTTAATAACCATATAATTAAGATCCATCGGTCGAGGATTGATGCTCATATGATTCTTTCTGTGCACTATACGCAAAAGATACTGCCCCCCCCCCCACCCCCCCCCAAATATATATACATGCACGCACACACACACACGACCTGGGAGTTGCATGTCTCCCCAACATCATAGATATCAATGGCCAGGTGTATGGTAGCTGTTGCCTGTTGGCAGAGTTTGTTTACCAGTGCGGGATTTGTTTCAGTCCAACATTTCAAAGGTAGGCAATTCATTTCAACATTTTTTTTCTTTTTTTACAACAAGGAGGCTTAAACCAGGGACCTCCACCACCTAGGATCAACGATCTACCACTATACCATGCCTCATGGATCACTTCTTTTCAATAGTTAGGTAGTTGTTTTTGTTCTTTAGTTTTTCTTTTTTGTGGTTGACATGTTTTTGTATGACATGGGTATCATTTCAAGTTGTACAGCCATTCCTTTCTCTAATTTGGTTGAAACTACATGCCTCCATTCCTTATGTGAATGCATATTTTTAGTTCACTATTATTGGTTATGGTGGATGCATGTTTATTTGCTGGACAACAATTAGATGCCGGTGAGCAAAGTATAGCTTAATTTTTAAATCCTTGACCTCCCTGACCCCTTGGAGTTGGATCCGTGGGGTTCAGGTTGTTGCAGATATGGATAGTATTTGATTGCACCTGCTTCATCCTACCCTCTGAAAAAGGGCCATGGTTTCGTCAAGTTTGCTTACCTTCATCTTTGCTGGAATTTATAGGAAGCAGATGTGTATGATGGGAAACCTAAATCTGGACCAAGTTTTTCTTTGTCCGAAACTCTTAACTTCTTTTTCTTTTTTGAGGGTAAAAGGATGGTGATCGTAGTAGCCATCTGTCTTCAATTAATAAAGATAAGGCTTAAAAAGCAAGATCTTATTACGAAGTTGTCCTTGAAGTAGCTTATAATGTTGAAGCCCTACAGATTACATTCTTCTTTAAGTCTTGAAACTTTTAAAGGTTGCTTTATTCCTCTCCGTCATTTAACTGATCTATCCTTGTTCGACTTGAAACATAGTAGGTCCAACATATGTTGTCCATTCCCAAAACCTCATCAAATGGAAATAAAAGATGAAGAATCTATCCATGGAATGGGGCACTGAATCCCATACTCTTGCAAAATCCACAAGAAAAGCAATGGTGTACACTCTTGATCCCCACTATAGGGGGAGCATGAAAAGCTTGCTTGGGGTGCCCACCATACCCTGACTGCTCAGTATCCTCTTCCTTTGAAATCCTTTGTAACTGAGGACTGCTGACTGCTTTATCACTAGGGAAAATTTTCAATTTTTTCTGGTCGAACTGCAGAGCTATATTTGCAAACCTAGAAATTCTTGGGTACATTTAGGGCCAAAAAATGACTGCTTTTATGTGTTTATTCAATCCACCCTATTGTTTGTGGTGTTTTATTCAGCAAATAAGAACAATTACTTTTTTGGACTTGACCTCACAAAATGATGCTTATTTTCTGGTTAATCAGCATGTGCCACTTGGTACTGATGTAAAGCTGAAGATTCGAAGTGTTTCTTTTCTTTTCTTTTTTTTGAGGAATTTTGAAGTTTTTGCACAATTTGCAGGTGAACCTTTTGTGGATTCTTTTAATCTCCTCTTTCCCACAACACACAAAAAAAAGAACAAAAAAATAGCTTTTATGGTCATTAAATAACACAAATACTTTTGCCGTAGCATTAAATGAATATAACAAAAATTCAGTTAAGATTTGATACTTAGTTTTTTAAGATAATTAGGCCTTAATTATTTTGTTAGTTTTGCTTTGGGGATCTTTTCCTTTGTTCCTACCTTCCTAAAATGAGTTTACATTTTTACTCAACTGATTTTTTCATATCTTGAATCTGTTGCATTCATTGCTAGGTTAGTAATAAGCAATGCATGGTAGGAGAAATATGGTAGAGATTTTGATCTGGCCAAGTGGAACTGTAAAAAGCCACCATTATTTCATGCTTTTGCATTTGTCCCAACTGTTTGATCATCGCTTGCTTGTAAAGTGAACCACTGGAGGTTGTGTTATGGTAGCTCATGCCAACGATATCATCCTCACAAGTGTTTTATCAGCTAGGAATTGAAGATACAATGGCATATTTATGGAATAATATGCTATTAAAGATGTGGGCCAACTGTTATACTTCTTTTGGCTTTGAGGTGGCGCAAATCAGCAGAATTTGTTCCTTGATGTTGACGAAATATGTGATGGGTTTGTTCTATTATAAGCATGCGTGCTGTGACTTAGGTATCCCATCATCTTACCAATGGGTCTGTAAAGATCATGTAGCATGAGAATAGTGACTATGCTGACGCCAAGAAATTCAAGTGCTTGTGGCAATATCTCTAAAAAAAAAGTGTTTTTCATAAAATTATAGTACATAATGGTGTCAAGAGCTGTCTTTTGTTGGGAAACTTTCAGTTTGATTGAAAAACCTATGGAAGCTTGTCAGGAGATGGTATGGATAGGTTTTGACATTAAAATGATCACCAATGGGAAAGGTTTTTCTCCTTGCCAAAGGACTTCACTTGATGTAGTGGGGTCCTCTTGATGCCGTTTAATCAGGGTTTGGATTTGTTATTGTTATTGGGGAGAGGGCCCTGGAGGAGTAAGAGAAAATGTGGTTTTGCCCTAGTTCATTTTCACAATGTTGTATGAGTTAGATTGCTTACTGATTACATAGCTCATGTTATTTAGGTAGGTTTTCCTGGGAACATGGAATAAACTATGTTGCTAATTGTTTGGTTGTTGATCCTTTTTTCATGAAAGGGCATGGTCCACATGGGAAATATTCCATTGTGCATGTTCCTTGGTAGAGTAGATTTCCTATGTGCATCATAAGCATCTATAAAAGTCATCATTCCCCAAGTGACAGCAAGCTGGGTATACTGGCATTTATGACCAGGCTTAAGGTGGAGTATAGAGGCTGTTCTCTTTTGTGTGTGTGTGCACGTGTGCGTGCACGCATGTGCACATATGCATTTGTTCCATCATGTAGTTTTTCCACCTCTAACTTTGCTATCTAATGTAACTAGGATTAGTGCTTGATAGAAGATTATTGATGGTCCTCCAAACGCTATATGAAGTGTCAGATGGCTTAAAATAATACCTTTTGTAGCCTAACCATTGTTCCATTGGCAAATGCTGCATGTGTTATCAAGAAAAGGAAGTCTTTACATTTAAGCTAATATGATTCATGCCGGTAATGCTTTCTTAAGAACCATGGATAAAAGGTTCATTTATGAAGATGTCAACTGATTATGATTGTAAAATAATTAGCTCTGCATTACTATGTAAATATAATACATTTTGTGGTTTTTCATTTGTTTCTTATTATCACATCAGGCTGCTCATTTCCTGTACTTATTTTTTACAGTTTTATTTGCCATCTTGTGAATTTTAATTTCATTTGTTTTTGCCTGTAGAAAGTTTTCGTGGAATCTAACCTATGAAATTTTCTTTTTACCAGGATAAACATACAGATATTCTACTTCAGCATGAAGTCTGTCCTCCAGAATGTAGTGCCTCAAGAATTGACAATAATGAAAGCAATTGCTTGGAAAGATTGAATCAGATGGTGATTTCCTTGGTTAAATTTCAAAATAGAGAAATCTTTTATGAGGTTGAAGGTGGCATTATGAGGTTACTGACAAGGTGCTTAGAAAAAGAAAATAAGAGTACAAGTGTTGTAACAGGCTATATCGATCACTACCAGAGTGCATCCAAGGATATAAGTTGGGGCTGTGGTTGGCGCAATATCCAAATGTTAAGCTCTCACGTAATGGCTCACGGAGAGGAAGTGAGGGCGGTTATATTTGGTGGCTCGGGATTCATTCCAGATATTCCATCACTCCAAAGATGGCTTGAGGTTGCCTGGGAAAAGGGTTTTGACATTCCTGGAGCTGATTCGTTTGGCTACAAAGTCCATGGCTCCAAAAAATGGATAGGGACAACTGAATGTGCTGCACTTCTTAGATCATTTGGCCTCCGAGCAAGGGTTGTTGATTTTGATGGTAAATCCAGTAGTTCCTCAACCAAATTGGCAAAAGAATCACAAGGAAAAGCCTGTGTCAAAATGAAAAGTAAACAGGTCTATGGACCAATGGACAAGTTTTTAATTGGAAAAAGGCAAGATTCCCTGGCTTTAGAAAATGAGCCTGCCTTAAAAGTCCATAGCTGTTCTAGCCCAACTGCAAGCTATGATATCAGCCAACAAACAGATAAGCTTGTCAAAGAGATTGGCCCTCAGATCCTTGCCAATTGGGTATGGAATTATTTCATGGATGCAGCTTCTCGTGGATCCGCTTCTTCACAGAATGTGCTCATCACTCAAAAAACGTGGGTAACATTCTCTCAGATGGTTCTCAGTCTATCCGGATGCTATTTTTCTTTGGAGAACTTTTTCCATTCTTATTTTTGTTAAAATAATTCTTGCTGGTGTTCATTGAAGTCTTCTAATGGCAGGCCTTTGTATTTTCAGCATGATGGGCATTCCAGGACCATTGTTGGGATCCAAAGGCTGAAACGATTTCATGGAATGCCAGACCAGTATACATTGTTGATTCTAGACCCTGGACAGGCAAGTTTTCAGTAACTTTACTTGTAGGCTTTCATATTCTGCCAAATTTGCCTCCAATCGCGTTACAACCAAGTGGTAGTTTGAATTGTTTAAGGTATATGTTTTTGACTTGTATAAGGGGTTATATGTTTTTACTCCCTCAGAAAAGAGTCATGATTAAATAAGGAGGCATTATGAATCTCTCGTGGGGTAAGGAGGGTGGGTGATGGGGGTGGTCTTCTCCCTTATCATCTCCGTGATCTAGTATGCTACAAGTGTTTGGGGAGGGGTCCTTTTGCTAGAAAATATCGTGATCCAGTTGTTTGCCTTCTTTGTTTTGGGTGTGGGCATTGATGGAGATCATGTCACAAGAGGAAAGACCCTGGTCATGAAGAATCTTGATCAAGGTTGCCTCCTCCACCTTGTGATCCTCCATCTCTAGAGGTGGAGGTCCCTTGGTCGTTAGGAGCGGAGGAAATGGATTCTGTACTGAAGTCTTCTGTGGTTGGGGTGTTCATTCAAGGTGTGGCAGATGCTAATGAGGTACGATCTGCTCTATCTAAAATGGAATTTTCTTCTTCCAATTGGAAGGTTGCAATGCCATTGGAGAAAAAAGTGGTTGTTTTTGGGTTACGGGAATCTGATATTAATTTGATTAAGTTCGACGAGATGTATTTCCATGAAGTATGCATTAAATGGCATCTTTCGGGTCTTTATAATGGAGTAGGGCACGAGAGAATTCTGTTGCGTACTCCAATCAGCTTCTATATTTGTGGAATTCCTATAAGATTAAGGACAGTGGGGGTTGTCGAGTCAATTTGCTCATCTTTTGCCCGAGTTAGGTGTTATGGGGTTGGTGCCGTTGAGGGCGATGCATCTTCTATTGTGGTAGAAGGTGAATTGCTTTCGGTAAATTGTTGTCGGATAGGTTGATTCTGCATTTTGGAGGATGCTCTTGCGTTATTTGTCTCGAGGAGATTCGGTGGGATGTTTTGCAGAGATCGACCTATGCCAAGGTGGTGGTGGCTGGTAGAGCTGGCGGAGCAGCAGCTCCTTCGGCAGACCAAGTGTTGGCGATGCAAGGAAGGTTTCGTCGGGTTTGGAAATTTATCCACAAACCGGTCTGCCAACCTGCTTCAGTTTGAAATTTGAATCTTGGTGCAGCAATTGCATCGCCAGATGCTCTCCGTGATTTTGGGGTTGACGATTTTCCTTATCTGGAAAATAGTCCCAAAATAGTTGCTGAGGTGGCAGGAATTAATTAGCTAGAAAACAGTACCAAATTAGCTGTTGAGGTGGCAAGGAAAAATTGGTTGAACGAGGGAGTTGTTCTCTGCTCTACACAGGTGGCATCCAGATCCATAATCGAATCTAGGCATGGTGAGTTTAAACCCGTTAACTCTAACAGGTTTGGTCCATTGGATTACTATTGTCAAAATGTTAGGCTTGTAGTTCCTCCTTTCGCTTTATTGCAGGATTGACATGTGAAACGACTCGTCACCTTTTAGTCCCTTAAGACGTCTGGAATGTTTCCCAGATGTCTGTCCAGATATCTGAAGAGAAAGCCAGATGTCTGAAAATGCTTTTTCTTTTATGCATGCACCGTGCGCATGTCACTCCCTCGCCCACGCCTCACCCTGCGACGGCCATCCCCGCACCCCACACCACTCATTGTGACGCCACGCCCTTCCCCTCACCTCCTCTCCCTTTATAAACCCCCCTCCTCATCCCCCTCATCTCACACAATTACAGCCAGGGAGAGAACGAGTTGAGAGCAAGCGGAGAGCTAATTGCGAGTCTGAGCGCGAGAACGGAGGGCGTTGTGCTGCTCTGCTGTAGCGTCTATAGTGAGGAAAGCCAAAGCGGTTCCGCGGAAGTCATTTTTCCATAGAATCAGACGTCCGGAGCGACATCCAGACGTCTTACCGGACGTCCGAAGGTAGAATGAGACGTCTAGTAGAGATCTATTTTCCGTATTTCTTCTCTGCCAAAGCTCTGACAATGCACATACTTGTGTCAGAAGTTGGAAGGCAGACTGAGGTAGTTTCAGACGTCCGGGAGCATCTCCAGACGTCTAACGGAACCCTCGGATGTCGGCACTGCATTCCAGATGTTCGATAGAGGCGCCCCAAGAGAGGTATGCCTGCGAGTTGATTTAAGACGTCTGGGATCTCTCCCAGACGTTTAATTTCTGTCAGAACTCGTGTTTTAGGCCCGTTCAAGGCCCAAATGATGTCGGTTTTCTATAAACGAAACATCGTTGTTTTTCGTATGAATTTCTTCACGTAATGGTAGCTTGTCTGTATCTTTTAGAATTCTTTTGACCTGTTCATCCACGTCTTAGGTCTCCAGTTTGTCAAGTGTGTGGAACCTGCGGAGACGTCTGGAGCTACTGTACGAGCCCCCATTCCACCTGGTTATCCTGGTAGAGTGGTTCTAACTAATTCTCCAAGTTAAATAAAATGCATGCAATTAGTTAAAACCTAAGATGTGAGATGAATCCTAGGAAGAAATAAATGTATGCTCTAGAATACAGCTATTCAATTGAACCCTACGTTGTGATATAAACGCTAGGGCTAGAGAAAAGTGCGTGTGAATAATTGAGTAAATCATGAGTTGTCCGTACCATCTGCAATGAATCACATTACGAACAAACCTGTACTATGATTGAGCTGCTTGTTCTGTATATATCAAATTGGATAAAGGGAAAGTCATGTACAAACCCTACGGGGAATATGGAAATACCATAGCACGAAGAACCGGTGGTTCTGGAATTGCCGCCCACCGACGGCCGTTAAGGAAAGTGAGCTGACCTTCGTGTACATGGTACCGAAGAGAACAACTATTCCTTGTAGTGTAGAGGGGAGCTTGCCGCCTTTGGGTTGAGACCCAGGGTGGGTTTGGCCACTCTATGTCGACTCTTGCTAGCCCTCGTGTACGTGGTACCGAGGTGAGTTACTTAGTGTAGGGGGGAGCTAGCTGCCCCACGGGGCCCAAGGTTAGGCATGGCCACCTTACACCAACTCTTGTTAGCCCGTTGAGCAAATCGGTATCGTCGGACGAGGGTACGCGAACTGAGGAGGAGTAAGACCCCTGAGGGGCGAGACCCCTGTTATGTTTTAAGAGGGCAAGGCCTTATACTGTTCCACGTTGTACGTTGAGGCATACCCGTTAACGAAAATGACTGATTGCGTGTTAGTGCGGGGTAGCTACCCGCGCGCTTATCACGTATGCCGTAGTCACCGCTACGTCACGACTGTGACCTCGGGGTGGTAGATCAGGTGTATGACTACCACGGAGGGACTCCCGGCCAGGAGAGTGCCACATGTGCATCCTACATCACGAGAAAATTGCAAGTAAAATTGTTCCTTTAGGAAATAAGAAGATTAAGTAATGAGATGGACCCTAATTAGAGATCTCTACACAGAAAATCATTATAAGATAATTTGTATCGGAAATTAATATGTTAAACTACCTATTAAATGCATTTTATCTTTAGCCACTACTTTACTCAGCGTTAGCTGACTCCACTTATATAACTTTGTACAAGTCAAGGATTTAAGTAGCCCGAACTACCGGCTGCTGTGGATGCTGGACCTAGTCGAGCCCAACTATAGTTTCTATTGTTAGTTGTAGTGAGTTCCTGTAGTTATATTTTCAGTACTTTCCGTTATATTCTCTATCTGTACTAGTTTTGTTGTGATGGTAGTATTCTTGTTCTTGAAGGCATGTAATATTCTAGTATTACTGTTCTATTTCTCCTTTTGTTGCCAATTTCTTTCTGCTTAGCTACTGTACTTGTGTTGTTGTGGATTGATGCATGTTATTTGGTTATTTCTCATTGGACGACTGAGCCTTGGGATTAACTGAAGCGAGCCAATCTCGGGTCCTGTAGGGATCTAGGTTTTGGTCGTAACAACATGACCCAACTATGTTTGGGTCCATCTTCCTCAAATTTGGACAAGAACATCCGTCGCCCTCCATTCGAGTACTGCCAAATCTGTCAGAGCTGAAGTGGAAAACACCTACACTTGATTTCAATGTTGTTCAGCAGCAACCAAATTTAATGGAAGATTTGGTGGCTAATGCGACGTCAGACATTAGTCCTGGGGCTAGCGATGACATGAGGGATCGACTAGCAGCAGCTAAAGCCAATGTCTGGACATGTGGGACTGTTGGACAACAGTTGGGGAAGGGTAAGAGTAATCTACATCAATCCTCTTCCTCAAGTAGATCTTTGGTTGTTAGAAGGGCGGTACTGAAGCGAATATTACTTGTCAATGCATGTTACAAGTGGAAGGTGGTGGCAAAGAAGGTGTCAAACATGAAGAGTTCTGATGCTGTGGGTCGGAGGAGGCTGATAGGTAGGTTGCAAATGTGCCTGGGGTTAAGAAGGTTCATAAAGGAGAGAGAGTTTCAGCTTTTGATGGTTAGGATACTTGGAATGTTTATGGTCTACGTGATGAGGTGCGGAGAGCAACTTTAAGACGGTATCTAGCTAAATGGAGTGTTGACATTGCATTACTACAGGAAACTCATTTGGATACTTCAACCCCTTAACTGAGGAGAAATATTTGTGGTGATCGATTTACAGACTTGCTTGAGGTGAAAGTGAAGGGGAGGTCAGGTGGCCTTATTTTGATGTGGAATAGGGAGTCTTTTGATTTGCATTCGTCTTTGCTTGCCAATCGTGTGATCGCTGACATTTTCACGAGGAAATTTGATGGATTATCTGGGCATGTGTCATGTGTTTATGGTTCTTGCGATGATACTACCAGACCCCTTTTCTGCGAGGAGATTGGTAAAGCATCTGTTTTGGTGGATGGTATGCCATGGATAATTGGTGGGGACTTTAATGCTATGCTATCCTCTCAATAGACCAGATGGACGATGTGATAGAGCTACATCAAATTTCGAGTTGGAGTTATTGGATTTGCCTATCAATGGGGCTTAGTAGACCTAGAGGAGTGGTAATGGTGCTATGTCTCGTATTAACCAATTCATTTGCAATCTGGCTTTGGCAGAAACCTTTCAGGGGTCGGAGGTGGGGGTGCGTGATAGGCTTTTTTCTGAACATACCCCTTTTGTCTGGAGTAGCAATGATGGCTTGACTTACTCTACCTATTTTAAGTTCCATAGATCTTGGTTAAAGGAACTAGATTTCAGAGAGTTGGTTCGTGAAAAGTGGATGGCGACCCGTGCATCTTCTTTGACTACATGCACATTAGGGTGTAGGATTTGTGCTAGCTAGGCAACCTTGATTGAGTTTAAGTGTGATCTCATGGTTCGACAAGAGAAGAGAAGTGAGGCATTGCAGAAGATTACTTCGCTGGATAGAAAGGAGATGGTATCTTTATGTATTGATGAGAGCCAAGAGCGTAAGATTATGCAAGCGTTAGTTTTGGAGGAGGATCAGAAGAGAGAGATGGATTAGAGGTCAAAATCTAGGCAACTTTGGCTTAAAGAGGCCGACGCAAAAACCAGACTCTTCCATTTATCATCTAGATCTAGGAGGAGATCAAATTTTATTAATGTGTTGAAAATTAGGGAATCTTTAGTTGATCAGAGAGAGCAAATTTGCAAAGCATGTCAAAGCCACTATCATGACTTCACCAGGAGACAACCTATTAAGGAGTGGTAGTTGGGAAGGTCGGATATGTTGCTTTTCGATGTGGAGATGAAGGAAGATCTGCTTAAAGGGATTTCTGAGGAGGTCATAAGAGCACTTCATGATTTGAAGGTAGAGGGGTCTTCGGGGTTAGATGGGTTGCAAGTTGTTTTTTATAGGAAGTTGTGGGAGATCATTGATCCGAATGTTATTGCAATGATTCATGAGTTCTTTTCTGGTAACAAAGGTTTTGAAAGATTGAATTGATATTATTTATTTCTTTCGGTGAAGAACATATTCAATCGATGAGTTTAGGCTGATTGTTCTTTTCTGTGGTAGCGAAGGCGTTAGCAACCAACTTCGTTCAGTCATTCCTAAGATTATTTTCTCCGAGTTAATCCACCTTTATAAAAGGGAGGTCTTTACATGACTCTTTTATGGTTGCTGAGGAGATGCTTGCTTCTTGGAAGAGAAGAAACACTGTTACTTTTATGTGGAAAGTTGATTTATCAAAGGCTTATGATTCTATATCATGGACTTATCTTTGGGAGATTCTTAAAAGGAGGGGCTTTTTGGAGATGTGGCACTACCTCTTCCTTCTCAGTGTTGGTTAATGGTCACCTTGATGGCTAGTGGATGCTACTGCAATGACTAGTGTGATAGGGTTGTCCTTTGACACCTCTTCTATTTGATATTGCTATTGATACTCTTGCTAGTTTGGCTTTTAAGGCCTGACACTTCATGAAGGACGGGTCTCTCCTTACACCTCTTTATAATATGTAGACGACACCACCTTTTTTATAGAAGGGGACAATGCTAAAGCGGTACATGTTTTCTCCTTGGTAAGAATTTTTGCAAAGATTTTGGCCTTAAAAGATTAACAGGAGGAGGTCATTGTTTGTCCTGAACAATATTCCAAATTCTATCGTGGATGATATTTCTAATATTTTGGATACAACAGTTGCACATCTACCAATTAGATATTTGAGACTTCTATTGAGGGGTAAGAAGCTCTTGGCATCGAATTGGAATACAATGATGGAATGTGTCACAAATAGGCTTTCTTCTTAGAGTGGAAGATTATTATCTAGACGTGATTGATTGGTGCTATTCAAGTCAGTTCTATCATCCACACCGGTGTTTTATTTTTTAATATTTCAAGCACCAAAAAAAGTTATTAAAAGGTTAGAAATAATTTGAAGAAGATTTTTCTGGAAGGACTTGGACTCAAAGGGAAGATTTTTATAATTGGTGGCTTGGAAAGAAGTTTGTAGATCAAAGGAGGGTGGTCTGGTATGTGTCATCTTGATGCCTTTAATAAAGTTCTTCTATTGAAATGAGTGGTAAGAGTCCTATCGGGAGAAAATTCTGTCTATGATGCTTTTAAATGATTCTTATGGGGTAAACATGAATCTCTTAGAAAGGGTTGTTCAAAAGAGAGGTGCCTCCTCTTTTTGGTGGGCCATTCAGCCAATTATGCAGGAGTTTACGGCTAATTTCAGTCCGAACCTAGGTGATGGTGGAAGATTAAGATTCTAGTTGAATGATTGGAGTGGTTTGGGGCAATTTTCAGACCTATTCCCACCTTTTTTTTCAGCTGGCTGATAGGAATGCCTATGTTTCAAATCTATGGGATAACTAGTCAAGATCTTGGAGTATAATTCTGCCTCTAGGCTTATCCGAAACCACGTTTACTGAATTTCAAGAGCTTATGCAAGCTATTTCAGACATCAGTCCAGCCGTGCACGACGTGGATAAACTCTTGTGGAAAGATGGGGCATTTTCTGTTAGTAAGGCATGTAGTAAAATCAACTTTCCAGGGCTTGTTTCAGATGAAATCAGATGTGATTGTGGGAAGTTGTGGAAATTAAAATTTCCTCAGAAGATTAAAGTGTTATTGTGGCTCCTTCGAAGGGAAAGATTGTTACGAAGAGTTATGGAAAGAAGTGGGTTGAAGATGGTGATCTCACTTGTCCACTTTGTCAAGAAGTCGAAGAAGATTGTCAGGATTTGCGCAAGTAGGAGCGTGGAGGCTCCTTGGCGTGGGAGAGGATAGTCCCACGTGGACTAGGTGGCACGCAAACTGACGAGGAGCACGGTGGTCGACAGCTAATGTGGTGTTGGCGCAAGAGGCCGTGGGCCTTGGATGGTGGCCGGTGGTGATGTTGCTGAAGAAGAGAGGGAGTGGAATAGTGGAATAGGAAATATTATTGACTTAAAGGAAAATACAAGGGAGGACTCTCTTTATATAAAGAGAATATATCCCAATAATGAAACAAAAGATCTTATTACTTAAGGAAAGATTTTTTCACTAAATAAATCCCAAACCTATTTCCTAAAACTCATTTACTAAAAATAGCAAATTTAACAATTAAGTAAATGACTCAACTTGGTCCCTTGAACCACCAACTCGTCGGCCCTGTGGGCCCTCTATTGCCTGCTACGTGACACTTGCCATGTGGCCCATCTTTATTCCCAACACTCCCCCTCAAGTTGAGACCGAGAGGATAATGGCTTGCCGAACTTGATATTACAACATTGTTCTCTTGAAGAGTTGAGGATGATCTTTGTATCTCTTCTTCTACGTTCGAGAGTCAGGCCCTTCATCTCGTCATTCCCTGGTGCGTTAGAGTGTTCCACTTGCCTCCTCGAAAAGTATGGCGCCTTACTCATGAGTCGGAAAACACCTTCGGCTTTTCTTCGAGCCAAGGTCACCAAGAGAAAGTGAAGTCGATGTAGCCGTTGTCCTCTTCAAGAGGCTACACTATGCCTCTTCTTCCTCTTGAGTTGAAGTCGAAGTAAGGTTTTAAATATCGATATCGATATCGTATCGTCAAGTCAAAAAAGGGATATATCGGGGATATAACGCTGATATATCGTTGATATTGGTGAATTTTTGGGAAATTACTCAGAAAGTCATAAAATATAAAAAATGTCAAATTAACATTTTTATGACTAATATATCATAAAGGAATGGCTAAAAAATGTGTGTGTGTGCGTGCGTGTGGGTTCCGAACAACGCCAGTCCAGTTCTGCCTATGTTTGTGTCTATGTCTACCCATTTTCAATCTCACGCCACCTACCCAGTCCTGCCCTATCGTTTTCAACCTCTCGCCTAGCCATCTCATTTCAACAGTGCCACAATACCATTTTTCCCACTCAACCGATAATATATCGGCGATATATCCCCATATTAGCGATATATCGCTGATATCCAGGAAAAATACACTTTGGGTGGTATTGATACCACCCAACCCGTCGATATGCGATATATTGCGATATGTCAAACCTTAGCAAGTACTTAGATAAGCCATGCTAAAACAAGTGAGCCTGTCAACCCTAGGTTGTTGTGGGGGAAAGAAGAATAATCATAGATGACATTTTTTAATCAAAGGAAGATGACAAGATAGCCCTTTCAATATCTCTATGGATTATCAAAATGCTTAGTTTTATGCATCTTTTTATAAAGGTTTGAAGATGCTAATGTATTTCTCACCGACGTTTTAGAATCTTCTTCCTATTTTTCAATAAGTAAAATCAAGTGCAATGACTGAATTGTTGACATAGAATGTACAACTCTAAAGTTGACATATTTGATGGACTACAAGGAAGCAAGAATCCTAGCATATACAGTTCTAAAGTTCAACAAAAGTCTATTATATCGACGATATATCTCCGATATAATCAATCATTATGTTATTATTGCAAAGTAAATATATTGTATTAATACTTAGTTGCATTACAATTCTCTTCTTTTAACCAAAACGAAATTGTATTACAATTATTGAAGTTGTATTATGATGTGCATACATCTAAATAACAAAAAATGTCTATTAATGTATGTTCTTAGTGTCATATTAGCTTCATGCATTGTAAATATTGCATAACATGCATAATCATGCATTTAGGTCAAATTGTACAAATTGTATAGTAATTGTCTCATTTTATGGTCAGGGATAGGGCAACTTTTAATCGGGACTTCGGACGGAAGATCCAACCGTACGGATCTGATTAGGGCGACGACTGAAGTTCAACAACTCCAAAATCGCCCCAATTAGTCTGAGGGGCTCAGAAATCAAGGGTCAAGATGGTGTCAATCTGCACTTCAGACGATAAATCCGACCACACCGATGGGTTCGGATCGACGATCGCAGCCAACCGCCTGAAAATCGGTCTAATCCGACATCCATGGCACGATCTACAACACACAGAAGATGGACGGCCAAGATAGCGTCATGTGGCGCCATCCCAATCAGCCCAAAGACCCACCGCTGCATTTCAAAGGACTCTTCATTATGCAATCCTAGCCGTTGGATCTTGATCCAACAGCCAGGATTTACTCAAAAGCATCCACTCTCATCTTTATAAGGCAAAAGGCGCGGACGATTTGGGCCATTGATCCAACAACCATGGTCGCTCGTGCAGAAAACCATCCGCGTGCCTCAAACGCACACACAACATAGCAGGCGAGCGTCTCTCCACAAGGCAGAGGCATGGGTTCCATCCCCGTTGCGCTTCAAATTAGGATGCGGGCGCAGGAGTGCATTCAATTCAGCCATTCGATGCAGATCGTGCGGGCGAGGAGCGTGCGACATGGCGCAACGGATGCGGGCGGTTCACGCATGCGTGATCCCACGCAGATGCAAACGCCCAATCAGACGCGAGGGGCGTGATGCATTCTGAGCCGTTGGATGCGAGATCGGACGGCTGAGAAGAAGCATGTTTGTATGTTGAGCTGACAAAGAGGCACTGGCGAGGAGTGATCTGAGCCGTCCAATCTTGTGATCGGATGGTTAAGATTGCTTAGACATGCGCGTGCGTTAGACGTGCAGGAGAGGAGGTGGCAGGCACGCACGAAGCTACGGCGACATAGACCCCCTCATTTAATGTTTTGAATATATAATGACCAAATTGCCCACAATCCTTGCAACTATAAAGGAGACCCTTATCCTACAAAATTCTCATCTCTTCTTTCACATCTCTCCCTCTCCAAAGCTCTAGAGAAGTTTGTCCCACACCCGGGATGCTCTTTTAGAGCCAAATCCAAAGTTTTCTCGCTCCCGTTCCGGAAGTGGATCCCACAACAACGACGACGTTCTGCCCCGTTCCCGCTTCTTCCTACTTCGTCCTCCTTCCCGCCCCGTCCTCCATCTTCCAGGCGTCGCTCCATCTGGTTCATCCTCCAAGCAATCGTCGATGAGGATAACATCTCTCTCCCTTCTTTTCATCGCTTTCTAGAATAGAATTTCTCGCTTTCTAGCTGTAATTTCTCGCTATTCCACTTTCTAGCTGTAATTTCTCGCTTTCTATTTGTAAAAATAGTATTCATTTATTAAGTGATTGTTCTCTCTCTCTTTCAGTGTTAATATCAATTCCATTGTGATTATCTCGCTTTCAAACAAAAATACTAAAAAAAAATAATTGCGGATTTTAGATCGACGTAGCCTTCTTGTGTTCGACTCGGAATTTCTTTACGAATTTCGATTAAATTTTATCTGTTAACGGATTGCTTCGCAAATCGAACTACAACGACGGATTTTTCAAATCCAACTTCAATCGTGTAGTTTTTCGCTATCAACATATTACAAATACCCTAGTTAAAAATTAATTTAATCGATGTATTACAACTTTTATATAGTTGTAATACAACTATATAGAACTTTTATATGGTTATATTACGATTCTTTATGTGACTGAATTACAATTATCGGAATTGTATTGCAAATATCATGGTTAAAAATTTATCTAATTGATGCATTACGACTTCTATATAATTGTAATACAACTCTTTTTTATGCAATTGTATTATGAGTGTATTGCAACTCCAATTCTATTACATGAGGTGTTTTTAATTTTTATGCATGATTAGCTTTAATTTTTTAATTTACAATATTGTGTCATTCTTATTTTAGTATTTTTACATTGAATGCGTGATTGAGAAACCACTCTTTTTTAAAAGTGGTGGTTTCATTTATAACCATCGAAGTTGTGCTCATATGACCTTTTATGAGTGCAGTGCGCAAAAGATCTGTCCCCTATATATTTTGTGAGGATTTAAGCGACATGGGAGTATGGAGGCTCTTCCATGTGAGAAGAGATTGCAGCAACAGGGTGCTGCCAATGGGGCTGCACACATTGAACAGGAGAGAGAGAGATGACGGTCGGCAGTGAAGAAGAGAGAGAGAGAAAGGGTGTTGTTATGTTGGAAACAGATATTGCATTAACTCAAACTCTAAACAATTACATAGGTTTTCTTTTATAATGAGAACAAAACCCAATATTTAAAATAAGAAATAAACTAAATCATTTCTCTAAAAATAGAAAAGACCAAATCATCTTGACAACTTCCTAAAAGATAAAATACCATATTAAGAATACCAAAACTTGGACTTTAAGCAAGACTCGCAAACCTCCTTAGGGTCGACGCCCCAGGGAGGACTCAGGACTTGCCACGTGGCACTATGTGTGAGGCAATGAGGAGTGTAGCACAGTAGGTGCATTGGGCAAGGGTAGTACCATGTGTGTAGCGCACAACAAGGGCATTGCATGTGCATGCAGTGGCATATATATATTGGCATGGTAGGTGTAGATAGGCACATGCGATGGCTTGTGGTGCAAACAGGAGCCATGCGTTGTGTGCGCGTGACAAGGAGGAGGCACGCAGAGAAGGTTGCCATGTAGGAGGGGAGGTAGGGCTTCCCAAGAATCAGGAGTCCTACTCTGATACCATGTTTGAGAAAATAAAGGGTCTTATTCTTATTATTGAAATTAAGAAACCCAACCAACTTTATATGGAGAATTGAGTTAGAAAAATTACCAATGAGAATAGGAAACAACTAACAAGAATAGGAAAAGAACTAGGACTTTCAACTTAATTAAATTGACTCAAATGTAACCATAATAGGACTCATAAGGGTGAAATCAGTTTATTCCTCACAACAATTCCATATTCCTCATTTAAATCCCTAAAGTGGCATAAACACCAAAACCCCTTAATTCCCCCATTTATTCCACTTTTTCTCGATTCTTTTGTTTATGCCATTTTCCTATTTCCACTGACCAAACACCACCTTACACAATAATCCTAAGATCTTTGTGGTATCATTGAACCTATTGAGAACTAATCAACTAATATCACAACTGAAAATCAAAGAGTTCATTGAAATCTAAATACCAACATAATCTCCCTAATTTTAAACCTTATGGAAATGAGAAGAATAAAAAATAACAAAAATGCAAGCAAGCAACAACACAACCAAAATGAAATCGAACAGTAAGTATTCAGTTTATCCTTCAAGCCATGTACAACAATCGCCAAGAACACATAAATGTGGAATTTAAAAAAATGTATAAGGAGTCGTGACAAGGATGACGAGCAAGATTTTAGCAGGAATTGGAGGCCAAAGCAATGTGGGAATGACATAACTGCGTTGGATCCAATATGATTAGGATGGAGTTCAGGAATCTGTATGACTTGGGGAGGGAATTTGGAATCAAGAATCATTTCGGGAACCTTTTTTCTTTCAAAATACGGTAAAATGGTAGAGTTTCACATTGAGTACATCACGTGCATGACTTTTCCCACCCCCATGCCATTCATGGATTAATTTACCAACGGGTAGAGACGGGGCACCCTTTTTTTGGCTTTTTTTTCCTTTGGAAAATGATGTCAATGCCCGAATCTCTTTTTCCATAATTTACGGGGGCCACACACCCCACCGAAGAAATACATAGGTCCACACTTGTGCTGAGACCCTTCTCAAAACATACGCCACTGATATAGCAGTCCAACAAGGAATTATCGCCAGCCAAGGTTCGAAATGCCGATTTCGACGCCGTGCCGATGAAATTGCAAGTATGCATTTCGTGGGCATGCCGAGGGCATGTCGGAGAAATGCCCGTTTTTCGATGGCAGATTTCGATAATTTCAATGGCTCGAAAAAATGCCATTTCGAAGGCACGCCGAGGGCATGCCGATGCATGCCGACAAAAATGGTAGTAGTCAAAATGATATCAGTTTCAAGAAAATCAAATGTTGATTATGTAACAATAAGAGTGTTACATCATAATATTCATATACAACATGACCATACAATGTTAAAATTCAATAACGAGATGAAATATTCTTACCATGTTAAGAATACAGAAAATTTAATAATAGAAGAATACAAAGAATTTAAGAATCAAAGAATTTAAGAATGAAAGAATCAAAGTGTATAGTTTCAAAGTAAAAGTTAAAACTGTAATGTCTTGATGTATGATGTATCGGAAGTCAGGACTTGGAACTTGAAAGACAGATTTCACCAGAACCAAGAGTGTCTTGCTGGATGTATATCTTTATCATGGGTACTATCACCACTTGATTGATACCATTGTTGACTATTGTGTTGATGAATACTTTGTATTCACAGTAATCTTTCCGAGACATATATGAATACATTGTCTGGTAATCTATTATGTGCTGTCTGTATTCATGTTCATTCATACTAAAAAAAATCCCAAGACGGGGAAATCTACTATCTATGTATGGTCTGTCACGCTGCCCACGTGCACGATTAGTTGCACGTGTTTGTGAGAATCCTGTTGTTCTAGAATCATCTTGTGATAATTCTGATCTTGGCATTTGAGGGAGAGCTTGGGTTTGGAACTGCTGAGGAAAGTAATTTTGGATCATGCCATACTCATATGGGTAAGAATACCACCACCAGATCCACCACCATCCACCACACAGTGCACACACCTTAATTCCCACCCCACCCGATTCACATTGGCCATTGCATCATGCCACCAGCCAGTGCGGGCACTGGCACCGCACGACCTCCTATTACCTTTGTCCCCTTTCCCCTTCCCTCCAAAAGAGTCATCATTGGAGGAAATCCTAAACGTGCGGCGGCCACCCTCTACAGGGAGACGCTCCCCCACCTTCCCAGCAGGCAACAAGTCCACCACCAAGAAGGTGAGAAGTTCCATAAGTAACGATGCAGGCTACAGCCTGAAGCAGTGGCAGAGATGACAGTGACAGTAGCATTAGCGGAGCGGAAGAGATGGCAGTGGCAGTCTACAGCAAGCACACAGCATCGGCATTGGCATCGGCATTTCTTAACAAGGTGGGCTGCATCGGCATCGGCACAAGCACATGCCCTTGGTGGGAGTCCCTATATGTTAAGCATCCTACGGCATCGGTAGTGCTTGCCAACCCTATGGATATCTGCAGAAGCACACAGCATCTCTTAACAAGGTGGGGCCCCCACTACACCCAAATCAAATAGCCCTCCCGCCTTCCCCGCCCTCCCTCCCCACCCTCTATGTCCGCGGGGCCCACCGACCCTACGGCTCCACCACCACCACCACCTCCCTCCCCATGTCCGCCTCCCCCTCCATCCCTCCCTGTCCCCACCTCCAACTCTTCCTCTCCTCCTCCCCCAACCCCTTCCGCTCCCTCCACCTTCTCCTCCGCCCCAAACCCCCCACCCTCGGCCGCGCCGAGCTCCACCTCGACCTCCCCCACCGCTGTCCCCTCTGCCCCTCCTCCCCTCCCCACGCCCTCGCCCTCGACGTCCACCGCGCCGAGCTCTTCTGCTTCGCCTGCCGCGACCAGGTCTACGACCCCGACTTCGACTCCGCTGTCCTCGCCTCCCAATACCGGACCGCCTCCATCCCCCTTCCCCCTACACCCCCCAAGAGGAGGCGACTGGTCGAGTTCCGCCCCTGGAGCCCCCACCCCCAGGGAGCAGCGCCTCCTCAACTGCTGCTCCAGCCCACTGTGGTGCCCTGACACCGTCGTCGTCGAGTCGGGCCGCGGGGTCCCGTGGGGCCTCCGGGAGCTCAACAACCTCGGCAGCACCTGCTTCATGAACTACGTACTGCAGACGCTGCTCCACACCCCGCCCCTGAGGAACTACTTCCTCAGCGACCGCCACAACCCCTACGTTTGCAGGCCGCAGCAGAGGAAGAAGGCGGGCGGCGAGGGCGACGATAGGAAGGTCGTGTGCCTCGTGTGTGATCTCGACGCGATCTACTCCGCGGTGTTCTCCGGTAGCCGCACGCCCTACAGCCCTGCCAAGTTCTTGTACAGGTGAGGGGGACGAGGGAGAGTGAGCATTTTGACGGCGGCGACACAGCAGCATGCCGTCGGTATGGTCGGCATGCCGCCCATATCGGTCGGCATGCTGCCGAAACACCGGTCTTTCAACACTGAAATCATATCGGTATGGCTGTTCTTCAAAATCGGCCTTGCCGACGGCATTTAAAACAATGTCGCCAGCTATCTATTTCAAATTTTG
The DNA here is from genome assembly GCA_037157565.1 of Thalassia testudinum. Lineage (NCBI taxonomy): Eukaryota > Viridiplantae > Streptophyta > Magnoliopsida > Alismatales > Hydrocharitaceae > Thalassia > Thalassia testudinum. The sequence continues at coordinate 24,772,405 of JAZHRO010000013.1, forward strand.
AAAGATCATGGTTGTTAGAGTTAGGGTTCAGGCAGATGGTGGAAGAGTTGTCGTCATCTTTTGCAGCTGTGGTAGGAGAGCAACAGTAGCTTTAGCCACCTGTTTGCTGGAGCTGAAGGGTGTTCTATTGAAATATTGCAAGCAAGAGGGGGGGCTAAAGATGATCCCAAAGCTAGATAGGCTAGAAGGATCAAGGGATCTTACTGATGATGAGATGGTAGAAGAAAACAATCAATGTGTGCAGTTGATAAAAAAATTGGAACTGAAACCGTAAACAAAAATCAAGGCAATTATGGTTTCGGGAGGGGATTTCAATACAAGAATTTTTCATCTGGCAGCAAGTGAACATAGATGGACTTTTATTGTGGAGGGTAGGGAAAAGGTTGGGAGACAGGAGGTAGGGTGGGTACTGGCAGACCATCTTCATTCTTTCACCAGAAAGAAGCGTGGGGGGGAGTCCGCAAAGAGGTTAGCAGATGAGCAAGTGGTTTGGCTGGATAGACAAATAACCAAGGAAGAGATTGAAGAAGCATTCTGTGGACTAAATGAGGAAGGAGCTTCAGGGGCTGACGGGTTTCTAGTACCCTTCTTTTAGGGAGTTGAGGTGTAGTTGGAGAAATGTGATGGGTATGATCAGAGAATTCCAAGAAGGAAATGTGGCATTTGAGAATGTTAACAAATCTCTTCCATTCTTTTAACCAAAGAAGGATGTTGTAGAAAGGATGGAAGATTGTAGACCAATATTACTTTCAAGTGCAGCTTATTTGATTGTGGCAAAAGTACTCTCAAACTGGTTGCCGGAGGTGGTTGGTGGTCTGATTTCTAATATGCAGTCAGCTTTTGCCCCTGGCAGACATTTGGTAGATAGTGTGGTGTTGGCTAATTAAGTGTAAGGGGAGGAGAGGTTTCTTTCTCGTGGAGCTCCTTGCATATGCATGAGATTCTCGGACAAATGGATAGGATTGGTGAAGCGATGCATTACTACCAATTTATTCATGGTGTTGGTATATGCTAGACCACAGGGAGGATAGATTCAATCGTAGAGGGAGATTCACCCATGATGTGGCCCAAAATTTAAATTACAAAGAGATCAAGTGCTCACCATCAAGTTTTCCCATTATTTAATTTTGGGAGTGTGTCCTAGTAAATTTTCCTTAAGTCTTTACACCAAGGGATGTCTTGGTTAGGGATGCCTTGAAGAGATGTGTTGATGTTTTTATTTTTGGTTGGTAACCTTTTAAAAGGGACTACTATTATGATGTAGAGGATGATCTTGGAATGAATCCGAAGAAAATGGTTTTCCTCTCACATTACTTCCTCTTCTCATTTCTCTCTCATCTCTTTTCCTGACAGTCGTAGTCTACATCCTCCATTTTTCCCTCTCTTTTCTCAAGTTTACTCTCTCTTCCTCTCACCTCACCTTGGCATCTCCCACCCATAGCCCCACTCTCTTACCCCTCTCCTTTTCCTTTCCATTCCTCCTCACCTCTCGCCATCCCTCCCAACAACCCCCCCCCCCCCCCCCCCCCCCCCCCCCCCCAATCCCTTCGAACAATTCTATTTGTGTTGGTGGCTGATGATCTTGCTGTCTGTACATTTGCAGCATGTGATGGTGTGAGGGTGGATTTTTCAGAGGTTGCTCCTCTGAGGTAGATGGAATTGTGAACCCTACTAGTCTCCAGTATGCAGAAGGTACAGTGTTTTTTTTTTTGCGGGGGTGGGTGGGGATCTTTGAAGGAGGTGAAAAATCTTTCAACATTGGTGGATCATCTTGGTGATGTCTGGTTTGGTGGTAAATAGGGACAAGTTGTCTTTTACTGCCTTCGGATGCGGGAAGATGATGAAATCTGGTGTGCAGTCTTTTTAAATGCTCCCATGTCACTTGCCTTTGCAATATTTCAGCTTGCTGCTGACAATAGGAATCTTGAAGTGGAAAATTGGGCTGCTTGTAATTGATGGAAAAGATTTGAAGGGTGGAGATCAAGGCTTTTTGTTGAGAGGTGGTCGTTTGGCGTTGCTACTCTTCAAGCAGTACATCTTTTCTTGTCAATCTTTGTCATTCCGGTGATGGTGAAAAAAAAGGCTCGAAGGTATATGTAAAAGGTTTTTCTGAAAGGGTAAAGCATCTGATAGTGCTGGGAGATACATCTTGTAGCATGGGTTGAAATTCATAGACCTCCAGCTGTTGGAGGAGTGGGTGTTCTTCACTTAAAAAGTATGAATACTACCCTCTCGATGAAATGGATCACAAGGCTCATGGGCACAACAGAGGATATTGTCACATCTTTCTTGATAGGCTGCTATGGTTGAAGGTTGCTTTGGGAGGAGACTGTCCACATTTAGAGGCGCTTCAACCTTTTGGAAGGGTCCCATATTCTTTCCCTTCCTTCCATCTCCCTCCTTTCCCTGACTTCACCTGCCCTTCACCTCTCTGCTTCCAAACTTAAGATAAGAGTAGTGGTACAGCTGTGTGATAAGAACCAGAACAGGAGTAGAGAAAATCGAAGCTCAGCTCCATTTTAGTTGCCCCATTTCATTTTCCCCACAAGCTGCTGTGAAGAGGCCAAGTGTTCTTGACTTTGATGAAGTTAGGACAGAATGATGGTGTGACATTGTATGATGCTTCGCCTATAGGGTGTAGCAAATGAGCAGCAGAAAGCATGTAGTAGAGAAGGGGTACAATCTGTAGCTTGTAGTGGAGGCAAGGATATATAGGATGGATGAAAAGGAAACTATTACAAGTCCTTGTTGCTTTGACTCCATTGTCTCATGTCTTTTACCATTCTTCTGCTCTCTGGTTACGGATGTTCCTACAGAAAATTGAACGAAAACTAAAATTTGCGGGTAGTGGCCCTCGATTGAAAACTAGTTCACCCTATTATTTCTTTTACCAGCTTTTTTCTTCTAGAACTGTAAACTTGTTAATTGTTATGATGACCATTATTATTTAATCAGCCAAGGTGAATAAATCACAAGCAAATTGTTTGTCACCAAATGTTTTTAGTTGGATATTCTTTCCTAATGAAACACTGACGACTTCCATTTTGTTTCTCATTGTCCACATTTGCCTAACTCTTTCTTCTTCTAACACATTTTGGCACCCTTTGGCGACTTACTACATCTATATATCTGTGGTTGTCTATGTGTATAGGTTTCTACGTTCTGTTTGTTTACCTTCCCAAAAAGATTGTTCGTTCAGCTATAATAAAATAATATACTGTTGTGATATATAGATCGTAAATATTCTATATACTGTCAAGATTTGCACAATACGTGAAGCGTGGAGGCTCTTAGTCATGGGAAAATTGTCCCACGTGGGGGGGTAGGTGCACGCAAATCAGGAGGAGAAGCCTTGGTGGCCGGCAGCCCTATGTGGTTGGTGTAGGAGGCTGGTTACCTTGTTGATGGTGGTTGGCGGTGGTGATGTGGAAGAAGAGAGAGGGAGAGGAGTTTCTTAGAATAGGAAATATTATTATGACTCAAGATATTACAAAGAGGAAATGCTCTCTTTTATAGAAAGTACATATCCCTATTCTTGGAAACCAAAGATCTTATCCCATAATGAAAGATATTCTCTCTCTAGTTAAAACAAATCACAAATACTTTTTCTAAAACACATTTACTAAAAATCGACTACTTGACTCTTAAGCAGAAAACTCAAACTTGGGTTCTATAACCCATGACCGACTAACCTGTTAGGCTCCCTAGATGCTGCCACGTGAACTGTCCACGTGGCCTGTTGACAATGAACAAATTACACGTTGCAACATATACTAAAAGCAAAATCTTGATAACGATGAACAAATTACATAGCTAAGAATAGAAACTTTAAAATTTCTTAGAAAAGATTGATAACATGATTTTTTTTTTTTTTTTTGATGATGAGGTTCCCTCTTGTGAGGTTTTCCCTAGGAGACCGCAAGCGCCCCAACTCCACGGCCTTCAGGTAAATTCAAAGTTGGCAAAACTCGAACTAGCGACCCCGTTCCCCCAATAGTGGTATAAGGACCTTATCAGTTGAGCCACTCACTGGGGGCATTGATAACAAGAATTACAATAGGCTGAAATGCACAATATAAAAAAACAATCCATGGACCATGGTATTAGAAGAAAAAAAATAGAAACGAGATTACTTGAAGTTTTTCAGATGGATTTTGAAAATAGGAACGAGGGAGGAGTTGACAAGCAATAGTGGAGTGGGAATACATAGCACTATGAATTCCATTTTGCTTTTGTTATTTTGTTTCAAATGTTAATTTTTCTATTTTAGTTGGATTTTTATGTGTATGCCCTTTTTTTATCTTAATGGGGGCAGGGTTAGAATATAGAAAGAGTAAGTCGACTTACAAAATTCCACTGCCCCACATTGGATCTAGGGATGGACCTAGGCAGTGATATGGGGGGGGCCATGGCCCCTCTTTAACTTTTGCATGCCTTTCTTAATGTATTGACTATTTTACATGTTGCCCCCCTCCTTTTCATATTGGTATACACATTAAAAAAGACTGGAAATGCTTATTTTAATTAAGAAAAATATACCCATTTGAGTTGTGAACCTTACCATAAGAGAAATATGGAGAAGATAGATATCCTTAATCTTTTTTTTTATGATAAATGCATGTGACATTCATCTATTTTTAATATTTTTTAATTAATTAATATATATACATGGAATATAGCTAACATCTTCTTTTCAACATAACAATAAATTAATTAGATCTTTCACATATAACACTTATAGGTTCTCGTGCAATATTTTTCTTATTACCATACTATCTTATGAATGTTGTTCTTCACGTAAACTCGAAAGCTTTCATAGTTTCCAAAAATCCACTTATATAACCATAAAATAATATCTTTCAAAGAAAATGACATATAAAATCCAAACAATTACTTTTTTATGAGAAATCCAAGCGATGGCTTGATTGCTCTTTAGTAAAATAATTTTTTTTACTAATTTTAATTGTTATAGGTAACAAGTGCATATTTACTTGATTTTGTTAATTAACTTGCATAATACCTTTTTAGCAAATAGTTTGAGTGATGATTTTTTATATAAATAAAGGTTAAGAGGTTATTTTTTATTTTAAAAAATAAATATAGGTTATTGTATCCCTCGTTTTGTTTTAAAAGATGTTATGCTATGGGCTCCTCCTTGATAAATTTTCTTGTTCCATCCCTGGTTGGTTCTGTCTTTGTCCTTGGGAGAGTATCATCCATATTTTTGTCCAGAGTTTTCATTGTTATCCTCTTGTGTATACATTGCTGTTGGATGAAAGTTTCTAAACTCAATGTCTTGAAGATGGCCCAGTTTCTATTAAATTGTTTAGCAATAGAGTAGAACTGTGTGATTTAGTGGGCATCTGGCAGCACATGAGCTGGCACTCATTCTGATGCACAGATTTAGTGTATTTGGATATCCTCTGGAAAAGAGCCACCCTCATACAGTTGGATGCAGTTACGTGCACGTCCAATTACTTAAGCATCATCTGTATCATGGAAGCACAAGTGAAGACAAATAAGACCTATGAGCTTGAATTTCATTACTGTTGCTTGGCATGCTTAGTTCCATTTCATTAGTAAATTTCTGCTATGGTTGTGTTTAATTGATCATCGGCATCGACATTCATACCTCAGAGAACCGCTGCTTTGGGAAGAGCTCTAAGGGAAAACTCTGGTTGGCAGAGGCTAGTGAAAAGAGGAGTGCATACACTCAGAAAACCTCAATACCAGGTCTTATTTTCTTGAGTTTTCTCATATGTTTATGCTTTTTTCATTCCTCCATTCCTTCTCCAGTTGAGTTGACGGTATGACCTTTATTTTTCAGCTATGTTACGTTGATCCAGGAATTGCAAAGGGTGAGGAGTTAAATCAGCTGAAGAGAATTGACAGTATTCTCGTTGAGATGTAAGTCCTGTCCCGAGCAGCATTTTGCTGAAGGGCATTACCATTTACCAGTTATCATGGTGGGCTGCCCTTTCTTGTTTCTGTTTAGGTGGCAGTGAAACCTGTACAAATGCATGGAACAACAGCAAAGTAAGAGGTTTAACTTAGAAATGGGCCAGGTATAGTTTCATGCAACTTTAAAGTAAGAAGGTAAAATGGTTCTTTAAAATGCCAGGTTCATGTACCTCTGGCTGTATTTATGCCAGCTTCCCCGAGATTGCTAGCTTGGTTGCTGGAAAAACAAGTTCATAGTCTACTTTTCATTAGGATGTAGGAATGGCTTGGTATGTGGGAAAAGTAGTGGTGTGATTAGATGTGAATTGTTGTAGGGTGAGTCTGTTAATTGATGGATGTAAAATGACATTCTTACAAAGATGTGGGTATTGGATGGGCAAAATGGATAGAAAAAAAAATGGAAATAGTGTGGATTGAGAATTTGCCCATGCAGGATGGTATTACTTATCCCAGGTCATATTCCTTTTCAGGGATAACTTGGGGTGCCTTGTCCCAGGAACCGAGTATGGATGCCTCAGTATTGAGTATATGTAGATAAATGGAACCAAGGCTAGTTTTCGGGGATATCTTGATAATTAAACCGAGCCTCCAGGCATATCTTTGGTTTTGATTTTGCGTTGGAAAATCACATCAAAGTTTACATGGGTTTTCTTGAATTATAATATATTTAAGTTTTTTATCTCAAAAATTTACATATTTATGTTTTTTTCCCCCTCGAAAAGCAAATGTCTATGGTACAACAGCAGGGGATCCAAGTGCATAGACGTAGTGTCTTTGCGTGCCGAGTTATCTTATTCGATGGAGGTTATCCATGCTTTGCCTACGGGTCACATATATTTGGTTTGATATGTTCTCTCCTTCACATCCATCATCACCTCGTCAATACGCTTTCTTGGAAGCCATCACGGTATTAGAGCTCAAGTGTCTGCCATCGATCTACCCAGGGAAATGGATTGTTGGATGGAGCTTATTTTAGATATATAATCTGGATTAGGCGGAGAATCATCTTTAGTTTCACATGATCGCTAGCCTTCGGAAAGTCAACTTCCAGTGGGACTTTGATTTTCGAACTACTTCTCGTGACGAAAAAGGAGGGGATCTAAGCATTGATGTTAGGATGGGTACGTTCCCCTCCCTGACCTTGGGAACCAAACGTAAGATTTGGTTTATATTAGTAAAAAATTTAAAAAATTTAAGATTAGTTACTTGATAGATTAAAAAATTATTGTTAAAAAATATAAAATTGATATTAACATTCATTTTTGTTTACTTGTAAAGTAATGTTAACATAAATTTTTATTTATTTGAAATTGTGTTGAGTTATGTTGTGATCTTTTCTTGAACTGATGGTAAGATTGACTTTTGGGAAGTGGGGGTTTGGGTCTAGGAGTGATACCAAGTTAACAATAGTTTTGTTAATAACTCTCAAAATCAATATTAGCAAAATTAGTGTTAAGAATCTCAAAACTTAGGTTATGATAATGTGAATTAACTTTTTAATTAAATGGGAGTTAATCTCTTAAAATAAATACAAGGGGAGTGCAAGTAAATTAGCTCTTAATGATCGCCTAAAATACAAGGGGAGTATTAGCCTCTACCAAATGTGCTAGAGGATCCAAGGCAAAAATTGGGGTCAGACGACGGGAAGGTTTAGAAAGCCTAAGTGTACTCTCCCCGGATCCTTTTGATCCATATTATGTAGCTTGAGATGAACGCATATGGTCTCAAACCATGAAGTCATGACTAACCAAGTGAAGCCTCGATACTTTTGGGCGGCCCCGTTTTAATCCCTGAATTGGGTTTAGTCATATCATTTCCTAACTGCTTTGTGGGTTCCGATTTTCTCACTCACCTTCATTTAAAAAGGACAGGGTTTGTCTTGCTAGTGTTGTCAGCAGCTAACCCCATCGATCACCCCCTTCTTCATGTGCCTCTACCTGTACCAAATAGAATCAGTGCAAATCAATTACATAGAATCAGTGTACTGCGAGACACTGCAGCTATTCAGTTATATAACATAAATCACCGGCGCTTGAAAGGCACCCATGCTATTTAGTACACCAATGCTATTCAATTAAATATCTTTCTTCGAAATCTTACCACTAAAATGTGAACCTAACTAGTTAAAACATTTTACTCAAGTAGGAAAAACATTAAAAGAATAGTGTCATTTAAACATTAAACGAGGAAGTTATTACTAAAATAAGGTAAACTAGGCCAGATAAATAAATGGTAATTAGTTATGCATTACGATAGCCCATTATGAAAATGGCGGTATCTATTTCTTTCGATGGTGGCTATGCAAAGTTGTATAGCGTTGCTGGGTATAGCTATTGCAAATCGCGAGAATTGACATGATTTTTCACATGAAATTTCGTTGCTCATGTTAAACCTTGCGAGTAAATCACATGCAAGTTCGGTAGTGGGTAGAACTCATTGAATCTAATTTATTAGATTAATATTTAATCTTAGTATTCTTTAATTATAGGTGATTAGTTTCTAAATAAATGATAATTTATTTTAATTTGTATATAATTTTTTATGTCAATTTTATATTTAATAGTATATGATTATGGTAACTTATTTGGTAGATGTAAGTTAGATGTAAGAATTATTAAAATATGAAGGCAGTGTGCGTAAATGAGACATACACATGACATTCGTTCAATTTCAATTTTTAAGATATCCCGAGCTTGCACGTTTATGGTAATTGAGCACATGAATCGCCACAATCTCCACCGCCAATTGTGCCTTATCTCTCCATATAACCCAACCACTCACAATCTTCGTTAAGTGGTTGAAGAAGTTATTGGCGGAAGAAAACGAACTGGAGATTTTTAAAAAGAAACCAATTATAGGCGGAGGAGATCCATTTTTCTCCCCCCCTAAGGGCGACCTCTAAACCTCCACCGGCACCGTGGCCGGAAAGAACGACCGTGAAATAGAGCTTGCATCGTGCTCTCCCGCATATCCTATGGCATAGGCATTCTCCATCACCGTAGTGGTGCACGATGACAGCGTGCACCACCATCAGCCTTTCTCTCCACCATCACCACCATCACCATTTTCATCACCATCATCAACACCATCCCCTTCCCCTTTTTCTTCTTCTTCGTTTTCCTCTTCTCCCTTATTCCTCCCTTCCACAAAAGAACCCAAAGTCGCCACCACCTTAGTAGTTCTCATCCAACACCACGACCACCATCAGGTCACCCAACACATCACCGCCAACCCCTCCAGCAGACCTCTCCCACACCACCCATGCACAACCACCCGCTTTCTCTTCCTTTATCTTCTCCACCTCTCAACGCCACCACCTGCAACTTCCGAAAGAACCCAACGCTAGCAGCCATCGCTTTGTGCCACCCGCCCTCCTCCGACGTCCTCGAGTCACACTAGCATCACCTACGCACTCACCACGTTCTCGCCATCAATCCTACCCCATCCGTGATATCTCTCAAGCGGCCCCTCGCCATTAACACCAACCAACGCCGCTGGCCCCCTTCGCTCCTTGCAGCCACCGTCTGCCATCGCTGGCCACCTCTCGAGGCCTTGCCACCATCACCGTGACCCCCTCATTCCGGGCTACCTCCACCGCACACAGGCCGATCATCGGCCCCTTTTTTCACTCGCAAGGAGAGGGATGAAATCGCCTATTCTTACTCTAATTATTATTTAGCATAATGCCATTATGATGAATGATTTACTGGATACCCTTTGAGGTGAGTGAGAGAACATATAATAATATCAATAAGGAACCAAAGGGATGAATGCTAGTGTGGGATAAGACGGTTGATCAGTTAGTAAGGTAATACCGTACACTACCTATTTTCTCTTGTTTGTACCCATAGCTTTGTCCCTATTAGGCCACTTGGCCCACCCTGTATTGTGACCCACTTTCAAGACCCAATGGTGTAAGGCAATACCTTAGTGGTGAGTAGGGCAAAAACTATCTACCTTGAGCAAATGAGACACTATTTCTACCAAGCCCTATGGTCTTTGGAGGACCAAATGGAGGAGACACCGCATCTAGGACCACCGTTGAACCTTCCCACTAACTAGATGGGGAGGCTTTAGCTAAGTTCATCACTACCTTCTACCTTCTACATCAAGCCACCTATTGAGCCAGCCATACATCGAAAATCTGATGCTCACTTGTAAATGAGTTGGTTGATAATTTTGGGTTATACGACACTCTTTTTGGTTTTACTGTTGTGGGACCTCTTTGTTTATGTACACATCGTGGTTGGCCTCCACTTATGTGGTAAATTGGTATTATAAACAACTTATGGCTCTTATAAATATTGTAGATAAATATTATGGATTGTAAATGATGTTTAGTTAGCTTTAAATTGCTTTGCTACTATTCTACCTCATATCATACTATTTTTCTCTACTTGCTGCCATTGAGATACATGCCATGCATTGATGCAACATCTTAAGGTTAATTAGTTGTCCTTGGCTTAATAACTTAGAAAATGAACTACTTATAACCCTAACCACCCTAATAACTGAGACCATAGTGTGTCACACTCATGAACCTAGTTTCCGATTTGTTGAAAGGTTTGTCAGATGTGGCACTCACTACTTAAACCAAGTATGTTGTTCTATTCTCATTATATATCTACACAAGCACATGCCCCCTTACATTGATTTGTATTTTTCTGTGAGAATTTTCTTTCTACTTGGACTATGTATTTCTAATTAAACCTATAACCATAGGGCCTGATTCATACTCATTTTGTGTTACACTTAGTACCTAGCTTCTAAGAACCCACAACTATTTCCCATGTCTATGCATAGGGATGACCTTTTTGCTTTAGGGTCATAAGCTACTAAGTTTTGTACTAGGTTATCTTGGGTCCCATATATTCTAGTGCATCTCTCTATGTACTTATAATCATTCGACCATTATGTGGACCTTTTGGTTCACTAACTAAAACTAAACCTACCTATATTACAACCCTCTGAGCGACAATTAAACATAGGTCACGATCGCTAGGCAAATTTTGCAAATCATTGCCTCCTAACCAAATCTCATAACACATGTCATCCTGAAGCATCTTTCAAGAAGAAGCTCACCAAGGCCAATAAGTCTTGTCACTTCCTTGGAGGTCTCCAAGCATGACACCTGCAAAGTTCTAGTACCTTTGTTAGAGCTGTCACTTTAAGTGGTCCAAGTACCAATGAAGTGAATCAATGCACTTAATGGTTCCATCCATAAGCTAAGCTACTGGAGATTGCACTACATCTTTTGTTCTCATCTTTTTGGTGGATAAAAGGTTGCATCCGAACATGATCTTATGGGTTTGACTTGATTATAGCAAGTCATTCTCCTTAAATCATATATGATGGATCACAATTTGTGTAATCTCCACTGACATAGGTAAGTATGCATGGCCTACAACTGATTATCCTTTGTGGCATTAACAAATATTCCCTTCTAATGGCTAGCATGTACCTAGACATGCAACCAAAGACATTGATTTCCATCCTAGTTCCTCATTTCTATTATACTATTTAGGAATCCATTATCTTGAGATCAGTCACACAGACAGCTATGCTACTACATGTACCCAACAAGGCATTACTCTATTGAATGTTGCTTAGCTATCAATTAACCTGAAATGACCCTTCCCAAGGGTCGTTTGGAATTTTTTTGGAATTTTAGGGGTATTCTGGCAATTTTTCGGTGCACCAGAGAATCCCATAAGGAGTTTTTGATTTTTAGAGGGGTTTAACGCAACTTTAAAACCCCTGGAACTTACTTTGTGGACTCTATGGGAACAGGGGGATTTTATGGGGCCAGAGTCGCAATTGACCTGGCCCCACACAACACCCACACCTTACCTAGGCACACCCTTAAAACCTTAAGCCCTCCCTTATAAAACCCCCCACTCCTCCACCCTCTCAACTCACGACACCACACCTCCACTCCTCCACCCTTTGTCGCCGGCAACCATCGTCTTCCCTCCTTCCCCTTGCAACCGTGAGTGGGGGAGGAAAGGAGGGGAGCAGGAGGAGCATGGAGGACCTTCCTCCATTTGCCTTGCCACTGCCATCCATCTCCTTCCCTCCTTCCCCCTTGCAACCGTGAGTGGGGGAGAAGGAGAGGAGGGGAGCAGGAGGAGCATGGAGGAGAGGAGTGCGTGTGGGAGGGAGAAGAGGACAGTAGGAGGAGCTGGGAGAGGAGGAGAGAGCGTGGGAGAGGGAGAGCAGCAGGGGAAGAAGAATGCCGCAACTCCACGGGCGAGGAAGAGCTTCGCAAGGAGGCTCTGCACACGGATATTTTCGCATTATCAAACATCTGCGATATTTGCTAGATGTTTGGAGGGGTCGTAGGACGTCCATGGCGTATGATAGCACGCAGAGTGCCAAGGTACGTTCTTTACAAGAGCTCTGAGCCATGCATGCATTATACAGAGGGTTGAGTTGTCGTATTTTTGTTGCGCATGCGTGCGCAGGTACGAGGACGTTGGAAAGGCACGTTGGTGCGATGTGCAATGCATTCTAGGACGTCTGGAAGCCATGTCAAACGTCCGACTACTCTCCCAAACGACCGAGAGCAGTGTCAAACATCTGGAGATCCCCTCAGACGACTATGAGGTGTAACAGACGATGGGTATAAACATAGGAAAGCAAGGTGAGCTCCTGCGCTCATTTAAGACGTCTGGGACTCACCCCAGACATCTGATTTTGGTCAGGGTGCGTGTGTTTGGGTCGGTTCAAGGCCCAAATGAAGTAAATTTTGCACAAACGAAGTACTGTTGGTTTTCTTTCGAAATTTCCTACGTGTCAGAGTTGTTTCCGTACTGTTTTGAGTTTGTTTGACATAATGGTCAACGATGTTAACGTCTGGGTTGATAAACTATTTGGAATAGGTCTCTAGTCCGTAGCATACACTGGGACCCGCGGAGACATCGGGATCCACCATTCGTGCTTTCATATCACCCGTACACCCTGGTAGAGTGGTCATCTCTACTCCTGTGGTTTAAATTAATAAAGTGCATGCTAAATTAGAAATATATCTGCTTGAAACCTATGTTATGAGATGAACCCTAGGACTGAAAATGTGAATGTTTATATTCGATACATGAACCTCACTTGATATAAAACCTGGGAATGCATGTAGTTGAATTCCCTACTGTGAGAAATGGAATATTAAAATGATGCGATGATTGCTTATCCTGTTAATGTATGAGCTGCTTACTGTATGATTTAGAAACCAGTATGTGATAGAGAGGCATGCCATGAAATGAAATGAGATAAGTATTATGTATGAACCTATGGGGAACTAGGAAAGGAATCAAAGTATGTTGATATGGATATCTGATGTATGATGGAATATGTTGCCTACGGCCGTGTTAATTGGCTGTTCAAACTTTAGGTATGGAAAGTGAGTTGACCCTTGTATACATGGTACCGAGGAGAGTTATTGTCAATTTTGTGTAGGGAGAGAACTAGCCACTCTTAGGTTGGGACTCGGGGTTGGATTGGCCTCCCTACACCGACTCTTATTAGGCCCACGAGACAAACTGGGATAGCCGGGCGAGGGTATGCAGATTGATGAGAGGTGTGGTCCCTGTTCTATTCTGTGCTGTACATTTGAGTGTACCTGTTAGTGGAAACGACTAATCGCGTGCCAGTGCGGGGTAACTACCCGTGTGCTTATTGAGCATGCAATAGTCATCGCTATGTCGCGGCCATGACTCTAAGGTGATAGACCGGGTGTAGGACTACCACGGGGTACTCTCTCAACAAGGAGAGTGGCACGTGTACATCCTGCATCCTGGGAAAACTACATCAAGATTGTTCCCTTAGGGAACAAGTGGATTAAGAAACGTTGTGTACCCTTATTAGTATAACCAAATAAAAAACACATAGATTATATAAATAGAAACAGATGGTAATAAATAACTGAAAAAATGTATGATTAGTTTGCTGTTTGTCTTTCATTTTTAAATGCATTTAATATTCATATCACCACTTTACTCAGCATTAGCTGACCACAGATATATGTAACCGTGTTCAGGTCAGGGAGTTGAGCAGCCAACACCACCGACTCCAAAGGGTGCTGGGCCGAATCGAGCCCACCCGTAGTTGTTCCTTCTCTTTTTTCATATCTGAGGCCTTTTTTACTGTTAGTGAGTATCTTTAGTATGTTAGTATATGTTTCTGTTATGCCTCTCTCTATTTTAATTGTGATAGCCATGTTAGTGAACGTTATTTTCCGCCTGTGGCACGTGGTTCTTGTGGAACTATGTTTTATTTTTCCATTGCTTCATATTATTTACTTTTGCTTAGTTACATTGCCTGTGTGGTTGTAGAATGTTTCGTGCATTTGGTTATTTGTCGTTGGATGATTGGTCTTAGAATTTTGTCGAGGCAAGTCGTTCTCGGATTCCGTAGGGGGTCGGGTTCGGGTCGTAACATAACTTATGCCAATTTTATAATTAATTATTCATCAATTAACTTGCACACTTGAGTTTGACTCTTACATAGTTGGCTATGACACTATTCAAGGTTTTCTTATTTGACCTTTTCCTCCTTCCTATAATTATTCTCTGCTCCACATAAGTCATGTTTAACAATAGTTTTTCTTCTATAAAACTCGACCAAAACATGGATTTTCAATAAAAACCTCAAAAAAGCAAAAACCCTTGGAAATTTGTTCTACTCAACAAAAAGGTGTGGCTTTTGGCATGTCCAAGATTGTAGAACTCTCCCTTAAACTCTCACAAATGATATGAACTCTAAATAATCATAGTGGAATAGAAGATATACTCAAAATTACAACTTCAAAGTTCTGGACACATGTCTGACGTGAAATAGATGAAAGGGGTCATAATTCCTTACTTGATTCCCTACCCAATGAATTGATGTATTTAATAAGGATCTCTCCTTGTCCTCTTTGCAATGTTGCCTCGTAATCAACCCTTGCCTCCATGAATCTTTCCTAATCTGCACTTGACCAACTATCAATGCTACCTCATGAAACTACTAGATTCATGCACAAAACATGTTCAATTCTATCTGTCTTAATCCCATTTACAGTGAGTCTTGAAGAGTCGATTTTCTCTTTCGTTGAAAATTTTAACACAAAATGTCATGTTGTTGTAAAGTGTTTCTGATGGAAAATCAACTATCAAAACATTTAATATTTGAAATCTAACCATGATAGATTAGGTTGTTTCCATATGGAGGAATCGGGCTATTAAAAACTCTTTAAAGTCTAAAAATGTTGTTCATGAATTGTCCACTAACCATTGTCCCCATTAATCCTCATTTACTTAAAGCTTTTGTGAGATAATAAACATAACTCAATTAAATGAAAGTGGGAGGGGGTTTATGCAAATCCATTTTAATATAATAATTGGATAAATAAATCAACAGTTCTCTAGAAGAGGTGATAGAGACGTACCCTCCCCTTGTATCACAATTTGATAGTCTCTCATTGATTAGGGGAGAGACAAACAGTACTGGTGGTCCTCGAGTAAGGCATGCCCATCCTTGATATACGAGAATGTTACTAATGTCAGTCAAAAGAGTTAAGCCTCTTAAGAGTTACTCAGGCCAGTTCCCTGAGGTCTTGAGGAGCAAGTACAACTCAGATCCATCGAGGTCTGTCCAATGATCATTTAGATATTTAGTGGTATGGGTGGGACAGATGATTCATGGTTATACCAATGCTCCCGCTAGAACCAAGTACTTTGGGTGTGCTTGCTTAGTCTAGCCTCAGATGAGACTTTAATTGAACACTCCTGTGATATCCTAGCATCATGTGCACATGTGGGTATCTACAGAGCTTTCACTATGACCACCAAAGCATCGAGTTAGATTCAGCTACCCTGGCATCATCCACTTATGCAGGCACGCATAAATCTTGTGCTACAAGTAGCTCGCTTCGGTGATTGGCTCACAGCCTATCACTGTAGTCAGGAACTTTTCGAGTTCTGATAACCTCAAGCAGCAACTAATTACCACATACCTCAAGTTGCAACCTGAAACATTGAATTCCACCATTCACGAGGTCATGGGTGATTCCTACAAATCCACTTATGAATGGCCTATTTTTCCGTTGAGTTTTTTGCTTTTGGTTCACTTCACACATAGGTCATTTTGAATCTAAGGACTTGCTTAGGTTATTAGGTGGTTTACTTTGGCCTTGCAAGTAATGACATTAAGATTGAATGCTAGACTTAGTCAATTTTTAGCCAACTTTTTAGATCACAAAATTGATAATCTTGCTCACTTTAGACTCACATAATATTAGATTAACCATTCTCAATCAAACGGGTCTTATGATAGCTTGAATGTATATTAGAAGAGCTTTTTAACCATATATTATAAACCATATTATTATACACGTAACCTTATAAATCATAAACTTCAAAATAACACTTTGTCACATTCTTGCATGTGCATCCAGAAATTTCAACAAGTGATTTTTCTTAAAAGGTGTTTGCTTATATTAAAATTTATGTACACATACTTAAACTCTATTGCTTATTCTCTCAACAAAATGTTTTGTAGGACTTTCAAACACAAGATCATGAAGACAACAAATTTACTTTTTTAACGTTTCCATCGAGGGGTTCATCCTCCTTCTATGCTACTATACTCTCTCTCTCTCAAAGTTTTTTGTTCTACTTTTGTATATCTTGAGAATCATTGTTATTATTTTTATCAGTTGGGCTTCGTAAAGTAGTTTGGATGTGTATTATCGAAATTCTTTTTTTTTGTAAGTGAGTGAATAACTCTTTTTGTTCTTGCTCTAGTAAAAAAAAACTTCAAGTGGATGGAAAAATAAAAAAAAAAATTCTATCCTATGAATAAAATTGAGGAAGTAGAAAGAAATTGTTTTTGAAATGAAACAATAATATGAAATGAGATTTTTTTGTAATCATTTCCTTTTATAATCGAAAAAAAAATGTCATTCAAGTTTATCTATTTAACTACCAAGGAAAATAAATCAAATGTCAACTAGACTGGTTATAGTACTTTAGGTAATTATAATTTATATGAACATTTTATGTGATTCAATATATCTTTTTTTGCTTGTAACATGTGATCAGTTGGTTTATTGTTTGGGTCAATTCTTTAAAATTTGTAAGATTTTTAATTTTAAATTTGCTGGTGAGCTTCCTCACATTACATTGTAATGATCGATTATTTATTAATGAATACACTTCCAAAGAAAAATAAATATTCAATATAATCTGAATCTCTCGAAAGGCAATTGATATTTGGGGGGTCTTTGTAGCGTATCGCATCGGAAGCATACTCCGAACCAACTTAGCAATTTCGGGACACCTAAAGGACCCCACGATAATGTTTCCAAACAAGAAAAGAAAAACAAATCCCACCTTTTGTCTCCGCCGAACAATCCAAGTGCTAAACTGTTCCAACGTCCCAGACAAAGGAATAGGTTTCCTGCAAAATCGCAACTCCTCCGTCCTGCAGTCTATCCCTTCAACAAATAAAAAAAGAAGAAGAAGAAACTTCTCCTATCCCATCCCTGAAGCAGAAACCAAAAAAATAACAAAGGGAAAAAAAAAACTGCGTCCTATTGTGCCCGCGCAAATCCTCACCGCACATCTTCACCGATCCATCCATCAAAACCATTTAAAAAACAGAAGAAGAAACCTACGTAATTTCCCAATCCATTAAACCCCTCACCCACTTTTCCTTTTTCATCCTCTGTTCCCACGGGAGGAGAGCGCTCCACATTCGCCACGCAAGCGGCGACGCCCGATACCCCTCCCTCCTTCCTCTCCTCTCCCTTCTCACCTACAAACCCTAATCCCCAATCCGCAGCCGGGGAAGAAGAAGAAGAAGGGAGCGCGATTCGACCTCCGCCGTTCCCCTCGATCGTGATGTTCGGATGGGACCTATGCAGGACCGCGGAGGCGATGTTCTCGCGGTGGGCGGTGAAGAGGCTCCTAAGGTTCCTCCTCAAGAAGAAGCTCGGGGACTACATACTTGGTGACATCGACCTCGTCCAGCTCGACGTCCAGCTCCGACGCGGAATCGTCCAGCTCACCGACCTTGCCCTCAATGTCGACTTCCTCAACGCCATGGTGAGCTTCTGGCGGAGATGGTGGTTTCTTGGTGTTTGAGTTGGGGATTGTTCGTTTCGATCGCGTGTGGGTGGGAATTGAAGGCACCAGGTGGGTTGCGTGAGTAAAGTTGCGTTCTTGGTCGTGTTGGAGTTGAGAGGGTTAGTGGGTTGCTCTTAGTTTGAGGAATTACTGGGCAAAGGTGTTAGCTTCCGTAGTCTTCTGAGAAGAAAATATGCTTAGTGCTGGCATTAGTCGACGGGGGCTGTTGGTTTCATGGATTTAAAGTTTTGAAGAACAGCCATGCCAATATGATGTCAGTGTCGAAAAACAGGCGTTTCGGCGGCATGCCGACCGGTACGGTCAGCATGCTGACCATACCGGTAGGCATGCCGCCGTGCCGCCGCCGGCAAAATAGTCACTCTCCCTCGTCCCCCTCACCTGTATAGGAACTTGGCAGGGCGTGCGGCTACCGGAGAACACCGCGGAGTGGATCGCGTCGAGATCGCACACGAGGCACACGACCTTCCTGTCGTCGCCCTCGTCTCCCGCCTTCTTCCTCTGCTGCGGCCTGCAGACGTAGGGGTTGTGGCGGTCGCTGAGGAAGTAGTTCCTCAGGGGCGGGGTGTGGAGCAGCGCCTGTAGTACGGAGTTCATGAAGCAGGTGCTGCCAAGGTTGTTGAGCCCCCGGAGGCCCCACGGGACCCCGCGGCCCGACTCGGCGGCGGCGGTGTCAGGGCACCACAGTGGGCTAGAGCAGCAGTCGAGGAGGCGCTGCTCCCTGGGGGTGGGGGTCCAGGGGTGGAACTTGACCAGTCGCCTCCTCTTGGGGGGTGTGGGGGGAAGGGGGATGGAGGCGATCCGGTATTGGGAGGCGAGGACGGCGGAGTCGAAGTCGGGGTCGTGACCTGGTCGCAGCAGGCGAAGCAGAAGAGCTCGACGCGGTGGACGTCGAGGGCAAGGGCGTGGGGAGGGGAGGAGGGGGACTGGTAGATGTGGTCAGGGGCGTGGAGGGGGCAAGAGAGGCAGAAGTAGAGGCGGGGTGGGGAGGAGGAGGGGGGGCAGAGGGGACAGCGGTGGGGGAGGTCGAGGTGGAGCTCGGCGCAGCCGAGGGCGGGGGGTTTGGGGCGGAGATGGTGGAGGGAGCGGAAGGGGTTGGGGGAGGAGGAGAGGAAGAGCTGAAGGTGGGGGCAGGGAGGAGGGATGGAGGGGGAGGAGGACATGGGGAGGAAGGTGGTGGTGGTGGAGCCGCAGGGTTGGTGGGCCCCGCGGACATAGAGGGTGGGGAGGGAGGGCGGGGGAGGCAGGAGGGCTATTTGATTTACGTGTAGTGGGGGCCCCACCTTGTTAAGAGATGCTGTGTGCTTGTGCAGATATCCATAGGGTCGGCAAGTACTACCGATGCCGTAGGATGCTTAACATATAGGGACTCCCACCAAGGGCGTGTGCTTGTGCCGATGCCGATGCAGCCCACCTTGTTAAGAAATGCCGATGCCGATGCTGTGTGCTTGCTGTAGACTGCCACTGCCATCTCTTCCGCTCCGCTAATGCCAATCATGGGCATGTCTTGTCGTTAATGAGGGAGCATTGCAATAGCGAATTGGTGCGTCCTGGGATAACACGATTTGCTACAAATTACATTGCCTTGCAAAGTATTGTAGACAATAAAGTTGGATTAAAGTCAATGGTAAATTCTACCAATTGGTTTGCTATGGCAGAAACTAGGACACAAGGTGGGAAGGATGCAGAGGACTTGATAAACAATTCACGATTTTGGGATGATTGTAGCCGCGTTACTCGTATTATGGAGCCCGTCGTATTAGTTTTGAAGTTGGTGGATGGAGATAAGAAACAAACTATGGGCTACATATACCAAGCACTAGAAATTATGTATGAAAAGATGGAAGAAGCAGCGGGAAGGTCTAAAGAGCCATTCTTAAAGATAATAAGAGAACGAAGGCAAAGCATGCTATCCCACCCGCTCTACCTTGCCGGTAAGTATATTTCATTATAAATTTATCTTATTCAAATAATTTTGTATTATTTTAACTATTTATCTTTTATCATAGGTTATTATTTCAACCTAAAATTTAACTATAAATATCACCTTGGTACGCGCGAAAATCTCATTCAAGCTGTGCAAAAAGTTGTTCAAAAGCTCTCTCCTACAACTGCTACGCAAATAGCGTGCATTAATGAGGTAGGCAAATTTAACTTGAAATTTGATGCTTAAATAAGATATTTGACATCTTCATGTCAACATGTTGTAGATTAAATTATTTAGAGAAAGGATGAGATCTTTTGGGAGTTGTATGGCACAACAGGCTATTAAGGCCACTCATCCTGGTAATAACCGACATCCCTTTAATATTTACTAATAATAATTTACTCTATAAAATCCAATTTTTGATTAGAATATGTTTCCCTACAGTGGAATGGTGGAATTTGTATGCAACGGAAGTTCCAAATTTACGGCAGGTGGCTGTTAAAGTGTTATCACAAACATCATCTGCTGGTGGGTGTGAAAGAAATTGGAGTACATTTAACTTTATCCATTCCAAAAGAAGAAACAAGCTTGGAATTGACAAGCTTAATGACCTTGTGTATATCCACTACAACACAAGGTTACGAATGTGGCACATTCAGGAGGGCTTTGATTTTAAAAACAAGGAAATGACCGATCCAATTGATCTGGCCTACATTTTCCGAACCGGAGATAATGTGCTAGAAAGTTGGATAAATGACATTGGAGGAGAACCTGTGATGGATGTTAGGGGAATGCCAGATCCAGAGCTATCAAAGAAAATGGGTGCTGATGTTGAAGGACATATGGTCAGATCTAGTCGTCATACATTTCCTATAAGAGTACTGGATGAAGATGATGAAGAACGACAGTTATCACAGTCTACTTCAACCTCAAAGGATGACTCAGATGATGGCTCAAATGTATATGCATTTGTAATGGTAGAAGGATCTGGATCAGAAGGATCATCCGACAGAGGGAGACATGGTAGTCAAGTGCAAATTCAAGGTGCTACAGAATACGACGAACGACACACCAATATCCATGGCGAACATATTCCAAGTCCAAGTCCACCAGCCATGGATTACGAGGGATATCCAAGTCACGATGCTTACATGGAGGATTTGAGCTCCTCAATTGGTTCCATGAGCATTAGTGATCAATTTTTTTGTTCTTCAGCACCTGGATCTGGATATGACATGGGATCATACGACACAACACGTGAGACGGGATCTTCATATGCTCAACCATTCTACCCGCAATCATTTGCACCACCACCGCCTTCATATAATTATCCATCATATTCATACGTTGAGTCTGAAAATGTTGACACTTCTGGGACTAGGACTGGGAGTGAATATTCTTACCCATATGAGTATGGTATGATCCAAAATTACTTTCCTCAGCAGTTCCAACCCCAAGCTCTCCCTCAAATGCCAAGATCAGAATCATCACAAGATGATTCTAGAACAACAGGATTCTCACAAACACGTGCAACTAATCGTGCACGTGGGCAGCGTGACAGACCATACACAGATAGTAGATTTCCCCGTCTTGGGATTTTTGTTAGTATGAATGAACATGAATACAGACAGCACATAATGGATTACGAGACAATGTATTCATATATGTCTTGGAAGGATTACTATGAATACATTCAAAGTATTGATCGACACAATAGTCAACAATGGTATCAATCAAGTGATGATAGTATCCATGATAAATATATGCATCCAGCAAGACACTCTTGGTTCTGGTGAAATCTGTCTTTCAAATTCCAAGTCCTGACTTCCGATACATCATACATCAAGACATTACAATTTTAACTTTTACTTTGAAACTATACACTTTGATTCTTTCATTCTTAAATTATTTGATTATTAAATTCTTTGTATTTTTCTATTAATAAATTTTCTGTATTCTTAACATGGTAAGAATATTTCATCTCGTTATTGAATTTTAACATTGTATGGTCATGTTGTATATGAATATTATGATGTAACACTCTTATTGTTACATAATCAACATTTGATTTTCTTGAAACTGATATCATTTTGATCACTTCTATCATTTTTGTCGGCATGCATCGACATGTCCTCAGTATGTCCTCTGCGTGCCTTCGAAATGCCATTTTTTCGAGCCATCGAAATCATCGAAATCTGCCATCGAAAAACAGGCATTTTTCCGACATGTTCTTGACATGCCCACGAAATACATAATTACAATTTCATCGGTACAGCGTCGAAATCGACATTTCAAACCTTGATTGGTTTGATGAGTTCATATATAAAGGTGATGGCTTTTGCAGTCTTTCAAGAATGGAAAGATGATAACTTTAGGAATAAGGTAAGTGATGCCAGTGGGAATTTGATGTGGTTTAGCCACAAGCCTGTTCTCTGCATGGGTATTAGGGGCCCGCTAGTGTTTTTTTGAGGGGGATGGATAGGAGTAAGGTGACGCACTTAGATGTCACTTAAAAAGATCTGGCAAGTAGATTTGCTTCTGGATGATGGCAACGGGCACGTTTCTCTTTTCACTGAGGTTTCAGTTGAGACAAGATTCTTTGGATTTCTGAAATTTGTCGTCTGGAGGTTTATCGTTCAATGAAATGACTGTGTTCTGGAGTTACACGTGTGTATCAGAAACCTGGTAGTTTTGTAAAGGCTTAGGTCTCCCAAAACTGCTTCTGCAACCATCAAAAGTATTTTCGTTCTCACATTGGAAAGATCTTTGCAGCACTGCTGGAATCAACCACTTAGAGAGTCATTAATTAATCCATTTGCAGTGCTCTTCTGTTGAAGACTGGACACCCTCAGCAAATGTGGGGAAAGGATTGTTGGATGCTCGCATGGCTAATGTCTGGAATTTCGTAGCTAATGATCCTAAAATAGAAGTTGGTTGCCATTTCTGCATTTCAGATGTTTGGTATCATTTGAAGCTCTAGACCAGTGTGTACACTGCTTGACCAAAGCTCTTCCATAATAAAGGCAACTTGTGGCATCACCTACTAGTGGACACATATGATTCATGCTTGGGAAGGATTGAAAGGGTATTGTTCCCCTGGATGCTTCTGCCTTTTGGAGAGGATCAACTTCTATGATGCATTGGGTTTTTTTACTGTTTCCAGCCTGTCTTGGAAGATGGTTTCACACTTGTGTTCTGAGAGGATGATTAGACTGGTGATGGAGTTTTTTCTGAGGTGGTGCCTAAGTTGTATTCTTTTATCTTCTAATCAAGGTTAGGTTGTGTTGAAGTCTATGCAGGATGGTACAGGTGCTTGGACCACTATGGTCAGGAGAACCTCTTTGAGGCTAGGATGAATGGTTTGTGGATTTTTCTTAGGACGATGTAGGATTTTTGCCTAAAGGTTGGCATCTCTACTTCCTTGGAATGGGATAAGGGGACTCCTTCCATGACGAGGGCATATGAAATTCTTCGTGGTGATGCATGAATGAAAGGTATGGAGGTGATGATGGATTGTTTTGCCATTTAGAGAATGAAAGTCCCGTTAAAGGTGAAGATTTTCTTTAAGGAGTTCACTCGAGCAGGGAGGGGGCCCGCGGAGCAGCAACAGATTTCTTTAGGGAGTTCACTGGGAGGCAGAAGAGAGGGAAGTGGAGGTGGACGGGGGTGGATGCATGGGGTATCTCGGCTTCTCAGGTGGCAGATCTCACGGTAGCCTTCTCGGAGGATGAGGTTAGGGAGGTGGTGTAGGGGCTCAATGTGGATGGGTGCCTGAGCCTTGATGGATTTTCGATTCTCACTTCTATAGAGTGTTTTGGTTGCTCGTCAAGGAGGAGGTGATGTTGGTGATTAAGGAATTTGTTGAAGGAAACAGGGGCTTCGAGAGGTTCAACAAGTTTTATCTTTTCTTGTTGCTGAAGAGGGAAGGAGCAAAGGCGATCAGGGACTTAAGGTTGATTGCACTTTCTAATGCGATCTACTTGATAGTGGTGAAGGTCTTGGCGAACAGACTGAGGGGTGTGCTCCGGGATGTGGTCTCTGAGGTGCAGACGACATTTATATCGGGGAGGGGTATTCTTGATGGCTTTGTGGTGGCTTCAGAGGCCCTGACAGCATGGAAAAGGAGGCAGATGAAACGTTTCTTTAGAAGGTAGATTTCAATAAGACTTATGACTCGATGTAGTGGTCGTTTCTGTGGGCTAGTTTGGTCAAGAGGGGCTTTTCGCAGAAGTGGATTGATTTGGTCAAGAGGTGCGTCACAACGACATCGTTCTTAGCTCTTATTAATGAGAATCCAGCCGGAGGGTGGGTGCAGCCTAGGAGGGGTGTTCGGCAGGTGTATCTACTTGCTCCTTTGTTGTTTGTTTTGGTAATTGATGCCTTGGCGAGGGCCGTGACGTGGGCCTATTCGGGTGGTCTATTCAGAGGTTTTGCGGCAGGCGGTGATGTTCAGATCCTGATTCTTCAATATGCAGATGACACTCTTTTTTTGGTGAAGGGCTCTTTCGAGGAGGTGACATGGCTACACGCTTTGCTAGAGTTATTTGGTAAGGCGTTTGGGTTGCAGATTAACTATGGGAAGTCTAACTTTGTACCATTTCACCTTTCGGAGGAGGAAGCACGTATGTCTAGTGGGTTGTTTTGAATGGGGATCGGCACTCTGCCAATGCCTTACTTGGGCCTCCCTCTGGCAGATGGACGCCTGAGACTTTAGGATTGGTTGCCCTTGCTTAAGCGGATGAAGGGGAGGTTGGCGGGATGGGCATCCAAGCTTTTATCTAGAGGGGGAAGATTGACGTTGGTCAAAGATGTGTTGTCTTCTATGCCGAGTTGCTTTCTCTCAGTCAAGGTTTTAAATATCGATATCGATATCGTATCGACAAATCAAAAAGGATATATCGGTGAATTTTGGGAAAATATCTCGGAAAGGCATAAAATATCACAAAATATCACAAAATTTAATGGTTAACATTTTTATGAATAATATATCATGAAAGAATACCTAAAAAACGTGTGTCATATCAGGGATAATCGCCAATATCGATGATTTTTTTCCGTGTGTTCCCACCATTTCAGCATTCAAACCCAACGCCAGCACCATTCCGCCATTTTCAGCTCTTCAAACCTCCCGCCCAACCATTTTCAAACTTTCCCGTCGAAAGCTACCACCATCAATAGCCAACCCGCCGATATCTCGGGGATATCGCTCGATATATCGGCGATATCTCCCCCATATCGGGGATATATTGTCGATATGCAGGAAAAAAATACCTTCGGTGGTATCGATACCACCCGACCTTGTTGATACCGATATTCGCGATATTTCAAACCTTGCTCTCAGTATTCAAGATGCCGAAGGTGGAGAAGAAGATCACTTGTTTAATGTGGGATTTCTTCTGGGCAAATTATAGGGGTGTAGGGAAAGGTGCCAGGTTGGTGGCATGGGAGGAGGTGTGCCGTCCAGTGAAGGAGGGAGGCCTTGGTGTCCGGAAGGTGGGGTGCATGACTATGAGCTTGTTGATGAAGTGGATTGCCAGATTGTTGAGGGGGAATTGGGACTTGTTTGGAAAGGTTATGCAAGTGTGCTATGGATCCTTTCACTCTTGGACGACCTTGAGGTCACTTGTGGCTGGGGCCTCCCTGTTTCTCAAAGGGTTGGCGTCGGTGGCCTCATTGGTGCGTGATTTTTTCTCCCCCCTTTTTGAGATAGGAGAGGCTTTTAGATTCTGGACAAATGATTGGATGGGCGCTGGCCCTTTGTGTGACAGATTTCTTGCTCTTTACTCCAGGACTGCCCCTTAGGGACACAATGGTGAGGGGCTGGTGGGATGGATTGTGGTGCCCGGCTTTTTGAGGGGCTTTTTCTGATTGATGAGTGACGGAGTGGGAGGATCTTTAGCAGTGCCTGCTCGGGTGGGAACTAGAGGATGGGGTGGATGGTCTTCACTGGGAGGAGCGTGATTTCTCAGTGAGGAAGGTTGTTATGACCTGAATCCGACCCCTCTGGGAACTTGGGGACGGGTCGCCTCGACTAACCCCAAGACCTAATCGTCCAATGAGAGACTATCCCAAACGTACGAAACAAAATCACAAACCACGCATGTAAATAGTTAAACAATTTAAATAAAGCCAACAATGGAAATATAAATTAGATTCCAGAAAGATAGTGTCATAGGTAGAAAACATAGTCACTAGTCATCACAACTAAGGCAAAAATGCATAACGATATTAGTTCCCAACATAAAATAAAAGTGCTCACTAACAACACAAGTAGCGGAAACGGAAAAGAAAAAGTAGAACTATGGCTGGGCTCGACTGGGTCCAGCACTCTCTGCAGCCGGTGGTACTAGCTGCTTGACTCCCTGACCTATACACAGTTATATATGATGGTGGACAGCTAACGTTGAGTAGAGTGGTATATTTGAAGCAGTTATAGCATTTAAAGACAGTAAAAAATAGTAGTTTTATGCATGCATTTATCCAATCATACGGTTAATTTAATTACAAGTGTTCATGAGTCGGTTCTTTAATAAAGATCCACGGTGTCTCTTAATTTTCTTTTGTTCCTTAAGGGAACGATTTTGATTGTAGTTTTTTCCGTGATGCAGGATGTATACGTGGCACTCCCGTGGCCGGGAGAGCATCCCGTGGTAGTCCTACACCCGATCTATCACTTAGAGGTCACGGTCACGCCGTAGCGGTGACTACGGTACGCGCGATAACCGTACGAGTAGCTATTCTGCACTGACACGCGGTTAGTCGTTCCCGCTAGCGGGTACGACAAAACGTACAACACAGAACAAAACATGGGGTCTCACCCCTCAACAGTCTACGTACCCTCGCTCGACTATCTCAGTTTGTTAAGTGGGCCTCAATAGTAGTCGGTGTAGGGGGGCCAGTCCTAACCTCGGGCCCCATGGGGTGGCTAGCTCCCCCTTATACGAAGGAACAATAGCTTTCCTCGGTAATACGTACATGAGGGTCAGCTCACTTCCACACTAAGGGATAGTAGCTCTCCTCAGTACCGTGTACACAAGGACCAGCTCACTTCCCTTACTAAATCCGAACAATAACCCGTAAGCAACATGTCCCATCATTCCATAGATTTTCCACATCACGGTTTTAGTTCCCTTTTAAATTCCTCGTAGGATTCAGGCATGGATTTCCTTATTTATGTAACACCACATATATCTCTATTCATGTCATGATTCATCAAACACATGGCAGGCAACTCATGGTTTCATAATCTGGCATTTATCTCATCAATCAAATTACACAGGCTACAACATGTAATTCAGTTTAAGTCTTGGTTCAATAATTATAAACATGTAGCTCATGATTTACCACATTCAGGAAACATCACAACAGATTAAGCATTCAAATAGTGCATATTCCTCTATCTCATCCTTAGGGTTCATTTCACATCCTAAGGGTTCAATTAGTAGTTCTAATGTAACATGCACTTCAATTATGTAATTCACAGGGCATAACAAAACCATTCTACCAGGGTAACCGGGAGATGTGAGGGCACAAATGGCGGACCTCACAGCCTCCGTAGGTCCCGTGCATACCACAAACGGATGACCTATTTAACATGAACGGTCAAACCTCACATTGTTAACATCTCACGTGATATGAATGCACTCAAAACAACTAAAACAAAGCCCCATTACATTGGAAAATTCAACAGGAAGCCAACGGTACTTTGCGAAAAATTGACCTCGTTTGGGCCCTGAACACATTTCCCGGTTCACCTGAATCGGACTAGGCATGGATTGACCGCCTGATACCTGGAATATTCCAAACAGGCTAAAATCAGATGTCTAGAACAACTTCTAGACATTTTAAACGACACCAGAATGCTCACATTGCATTCTGTACTGAAATCGGACGTCTGGAACCCCTCACAGTCGTTTGGGGGTCCTCTCAGACGTCTGGTAATGCACTCAGACATCTGGGACTGGTATCAGTCGTCTGGAAAGACGTCCAGACGTCCTAAAGTGTCTGGGGAGCCGCGCCTGCACCTTTTCCCAACGGCCCTGCATGCATACAGTGACGTACTGTCACTCGCAGACAACACGTACGAAAAATATAGGCGGTCAGGATCTTACTGTTTGAATTTGCTTTATCAGACGTCTGGTGCTACCTCCGCATGTCTGGTCAGACGTTCGTTGAGGGATACAGATGTCTGATCTGCGAAGAAAATTTCTTCCAGAGCCCTTAGCGAGCCTTCCTCTCCTCGTGGAAAGTACCCACGCCTTGTGCAGCACACACATACCAAGGCGCTCAGACTGGGCAAAGAAGAATATGCTGAACATTGCGTACAAATCTCGAACAGGGGATTACCTCAGATTTTGCGCGGTATCAGACGTTTGGTGATAGCTCCGGACGTCCGACCAGACGTCTGTTGGACTCCCTAGATGTCTAGTTCTGTGGAAAAATGACTCCGCAGAACCGTTTGGGAGCCTTTTCTTCCTGCGAAAACACCCTGCAGCAGCAATGGCGCTCCCTCAACTTCGTACGGACAAACTCCCTCCAAGTTCCGTCGTCAGCTCACCCAAGCTCCTCTTTACTCACTCAAACTCTCGCAGTGGGAGCTCCTTATGCGGGTAGGGAGGACACAGAGAGGAAGGGGGGAAGAGGAGTTGCTGGTGTGCGCCAAGGGAGGAAACGAGAGAGAGTGGGTGGCTCGAGATTCGAGGCAAGGGGTTTAAATAGAGTAGGGGGTTTAGGGTTTTGGGGTTAGGTGTGCGTGAGTATGGGTGGGGCCAGGGCATTTTGTAAGAAATGCCCCGCAATAGTCTCTTTTATCCGTAGAACCCTCAAAATAAGAAATTCAGGGGGTTACAAATTACAACAACATCCCCTAAATTTCAGAAAATGACCCCATGACCCTTGCGAAGGGTCATTTCAAAGGCCTATGCCAGGTTACGAGGATCAACGCAGATGACAGATGTTGACCTTTTCTAGGAATGCATGATCATCTGGTCGGCGAAATGGTCGTTGAAGGCGAAGATCTTTGTGTGGTTGCTCAAAAGAGAGACTTATCACGAAGGCTTAGCGAGCGAGATGGGTGCAGGCGAATGATAGGACATGCTCACTTTGTGCTGGGGGAGAGGAGGATGTGTAATATCTGTTTTTGCTGTGTACTTTTGTGAAACAGATTTGGATGAGGCTGGGGATTGATTTGATTGATTTTGACAGTTTGCATGGCTTCTGGGCATCTTTTAGGAGGGTTGGGAGGCAAGGAAGGCCAAACGGTTTTAGATCTAAGTCGAAGAAGGCCAAGGTGTTGGCTGCGCTTTGGGTTATCTGGTTGGGGAGGAATGTAGTGGTTTTTAGGGGGCAAAACCCTTATGTGGGGAACTTTGTCCACTCTATCTCTTCTAAAATGGTGTTTTGGGAGAACTCTTTGTAATTGACCATATGTAATTGATTTATTATTTAATGAATGATTGGTTATCATTTGGATGACCACCTTTTCTTTTTTAAAAAAAAAGGTTAAGATTTTCTCATGACTCCTTAGGAGTAGGTGAGGAGGGGGAAGATGATGATGCATGTGTTTTCTTCACTTGTGGGCTGCGGCTAAGGGTGTAACGAGTTGAACTTGAGTAAACCTACCTTGTTTAAGTTTAGTTCATTAATCTAAACGAGCCTAAACCATTATTTAGGTTTGGTTCGTTTATTTTCCGAATCGAATCCAAATCGAACTTGAGTGAACCTACCTTGTTTAGGTTAAATTCGTTTAAGGTTCATTTAAGAATTCTACCAACAATCATATGAAATGAACTTTACGATAAAAATAATTAATTAATTTACAAGCAGTACATTCCGCTAACAATAATATGAAATGAGATATCATAACTCTTAATTAAAGAAGAATAATAGTTACATACTTTTCTTTCTTGAACTATTATAGAGGAGGGGGGTTACTGTAGGACGAGGTAGCGGTAGCAATTAGAGAAGGATGTGGAGAAGGGAGAGGGAGCCATCGAGAGATAGGAGTGTAAATGAATCAAACCTGAGCGAACCTACGAAGGTTCGATTCGATAACAGTTTTTCAAGATTTGGATTTAATGAGAAAAAATAAGAGTGATGTTCATTTCGATTCGTTTTTGTTATCAAAGGTTTGGTTCGATTTGTTTGTGGCTCGTTTAAGTGTAAAGTTTAAAATGTTAATTTAGATTCGATTCATTTATGGTTCGTTTAGAGGTTTGTTTATGATTCCTTTAAAGTATAATGTTTTTGTTATAAATACAAACTTAACAAATCATAATTAAAACAATAAAACATGGACCAAAAAGTTAAAAAATATACAAGTTATATCATAAGCATTTCAAGGCATGTTTCTAAAAAAAAAATATAAATAACAAAAAATACCTCTATAGTCTACAAAATATGGAAGGGAGGTGTCTCTTAAGTTGACTTGCCATTGCATGTTCCAATCTTGGGAGGTGAAAGGGTCTCTACTTTGGGGACGAGAACGCGATAATAGCAAGAGTAGGTCCAGATTTAATATATATAATAGAAAATGGAGCATGAAGCTCACCTACACATAATTTAGATGATGCTTAGCTAATATCTTTCACTATGAGTAATATTTTGAAGTGAATTTGAGGATTAAGATCATTCTATATGAACATGTTATATACAAAATTTCAAGTCAATCGGACACTCCTACCTCCTATATTAAAGGGGGCTTAAATTTTGGCTTTACTTGATGAAGGTGTTATAGTCATCCAATTTTAATGAAATTTTACACATTTTATGTTTTCACTAAATGACTTCAACCCCTGAGTTTTTATTTTGATTGTATATAGAAATATGTCTAAGCTACACGTAACTTAGGTGTAGATGAGCTTCACGCTCCCTTCCCTATATGATTGAGTTCAAATGAGTTTGGCTCAAAAAAGTTATTTGAGTCTAGGGCTCACTGGATAACTCGTATATATATCATTTTGCTATGACATGCTTCCCAAAAAATGTATGCACATTTGGTACCTCTTGAAAAAGGTATATTCTATGATGGGAATGTAATCAGATGCTTACGCCACCTCGGAAAAGGGAAAAAAATGGCAACATGCTGTCTGATAACTCCTTTTCAAAAAAAAAAGCTGCCTGATAAGAACGGAGAATTCAGCTGTATTCTGATGTTTCTCCTATATGGTTCATCTTTTGCATTGATTTTTAGTCTGATAGAGTTTTCTTGACTATATGCTCTTCCCTGATGCTTATATTAGACTAACCACATCCTGGATGCATTTTCAGTTGGGCAGTGTACCAGTTATCGTGAAGGAAGGATCTATTGCCTCACTGTCAGTTAAAGTTCCATTTAACATGAAAGACTGGCAAATCGAAGTTGAAGAGCTTGAGCTTGTTATTGCACCTAATGGATTTTCTAGAGGTTCTGCTGCCATTGGCAATGCACATGTGGAAGTTGATCATGATGCAACGGTAGGCAGTCCTAAGAAGCATGAAGAAAATGGGGAAGAGGGTAGCTCTCATTCTGCTTTTACCAACATTCACGAGGGAGTGAAGACAGTTGCCAAAATCGTGAAATTGTTCCTTACAAGCT
This sequence comes from Thalassia testudinum, assembly GCA_037157565.1. Taxonomy (NCBI): domain Eukaryota; kingdom Viridiplantae; phylum Streptophyta; class Magnoliopsida; order Alismatales; family Hydrocharitaceae; genus Thalassia; species Thalassia testudinum. The sequence goes on from JAZHRO010000013.1 coordinate 24,803,987, forward strand.
TTCATGTCAGGCTGAAAAACTTAATTCTTGCATTTGACCCTGGATCGGCAGCGGCTGAGAGAAATCCCGAGCTCTGTAGGATGTTGGTGCTTCGAGTTACAGAAATTGAGTTTGGGACATGCATTTCAGAAGACATTACACCTTTTGGTGGTCCAAGCATTCTGGGAATCTCTAAATTGACAAATTTTATTAAATTTCATGGAGCAGTGGTAGACTTTCTTGAAATCAACCATACTGATAAAAAGAAACAGAGCTCTTGTTTGTTGGGTAGGAGCTTTAATGAATTCTATTCTGAGAATTCATCTTCATTAGGCTTCACTACAAAAATCCTTGGTGGACCCAGTGGAGGATTTTCAGGTGTATTGGACTTAAGCATCCCTTGGAAGAATGGTTGTTTAGATATTCACAAATTAAGTGCTGAAGTTTCTATTGATCCTGTGCATGCATTTTTACTGCCCAGCACCATTATGTGGTTGGTTTCTTTGCGTAGACATCTTGGAGAGGTCATGAATGATTGTAGAAGCCCCGGTCACCTACCAACAGATTCGGGCTATTTCAAACCTAGCTTACACGGCAATTCAGATGGACCGGATTCATCTTTATTACCTCAAGAGATTATTACAGCAAGGGCTGGAAGTTACACCCTCAGCTCACATTCTCCACCATCCCAGGAAAGAGTATCAGATGCATTACATCCAAGTCCTCATGTAATTCACAATTGGATCCCCTTACCAGCTGACTTTGATGCCAACTTTGAAGCTGAATCTAATTATGAAGCCAGGTTTTCCTTTCACTTGTAGCTTCTGAACCTCTAATACATGGAAAGCAGTTATCTTGTCCATGATAGTTAGATTTTATTCATCACTCTCTTTTTTCTGCATATTTTCAAAAGAATTTTCAACTTGATACAACATAAAAATTTCTATTTATCTTTTCTGGCTCTGCATGCCAACTTTAGAATTTATGACTTGTAGAGGAGGTGTCGAACATGGCGGTTTGTAGCACTCTTATTCCAGTCTTGTAGTTGCTAGTAGCAAGAACTCCTTTATGCTTTCTCTAGTCACGGAATTTGTAACTGCAAGGTCAAAAGTATAAAATGAGGATTTAAAAGTTGTTCATTTGTCATATTCCTTTTATACCTCTGCAGTACTTTTTGCATAGATGCTGCTGATGTGCTGATTATGTTCATATCTATTTTGTTGCAGCATCGACCAATTCTTTGAATGTTTTGATGAGATGCGGAGTTCTCAAGCAAGTTTAGGAAATAGTGGCATATGGAACTTGGCTTGTTCTGTCTTTAGTGCAATAACTGCCGCTTCCAACATTGCTTCTGGCTCTGAGCACATTATTTCTGGTATGTTTTGACCCTCTCCTTTGCACTGGCATGCTGTAGCTCAACCATAGATGCAGTTGCTATTTTGTTATCTTGGCATAAAACAGTCATTAGATTGGCTTGGTTTTCTAACATTAAAAAGAATGCTGCATCATATGTTTCTATAATTGTTAAACCTTCAAATTTTTTTTGAAGGTGCTAAATGATCCATTTACTAGTGTTTTGATTTTGACTTGTTTTTTTCATTCAGACTTTAGCTGTCTCTGAAAGGTTAAAAGGAAATGACCCATGCATTTGTGAGAGCATAAGGTGCTCTATTTCAAGGACTAGCCATGTCTCATAATCATTTACATCATCTGGAACTAAGCTTGTCATTTGCCTGAAATTGCTGGCTTATAGCATGCATCTTCCTCTCTTGCTCCTCACATATTCCAATTAAGGAAATAGAGAAAATATCATTAGATACAAATTCTGCCACATGATAGACTCAAAAATTAGATCTTTCCTTTTTTGTTTTGGGGGGGGGGGGGTGCCTTTTCTAGAAAAAATGAAGTCAACTGGGGCCCTTGTTGACCATCTTGGGAGAATCCAAAACAGACATGGTCAGACTTGGATAATGACCTTTGCATTAGATAATTCTCCTATTATTAAATAAAATCCCTAATTAAATCCTGGTCTTTAGATGCCAGTTTTTTTTTTAAAATATTTATGGATCACAGAGAGTTTAGGATAGGGAGGGAAAGGAAACACCATAGAGAAATGCCAGTTCTTTAAAGGTTCATGTAGAAATGAATAATTGAAATAAAATCGAACAAGGTACCGAAACATTGCAAAGGTACGCTGGGTTTACGTGAAAACTCCTCTCCATAGAGGAGAAAACCATGGGAGAGCCCTACTTGGGCAGATATTCTAGTATTCTTCTCCAAAAGCAAGTGAGGGTACACGAGCTTTTATATAGGTTATCACACACTTGTCATAATCTCACGCCTACCATGTGGCACTAAACCCAACAACGTATATCTCCTCCAACAGTTAACAAAGACCTAAGTTCTCAAAATTCTTAATGCTGGTGAACTTTGTTGACGCTGGTGATTGTCATTTATAAAATTTACTCAACTTTTGCCTTTTCAATGTTGGAATGGTTCTTATGAAAAAAAAATGAATTTGGACTGAAATTCCATTTTCAACTGAAATTTCTCCTAGAAGCGCAGAAGGCACAAACAACAAAATACTAATGTGGTTGGTGATGAACCCATTGCCTTACCCATGGGAGGGATCAACCCGTTATCCAGTGAACACCAAAAAACCTGCGGTGCCTTTCAAAATTGAGGATGCAGTTCACATGGTAGACCTTTTGTCATCCTTTGCTCCAGTCTAGTGAATATTAGAGTGGCCTTTAAGAGTGGGATTCTCCCATTAGTAAAGAGTTGCCCCTTACTGGCCTTGTCAAAAAAGGGGGAAGAAATCCTTTACTAGAGATTTTCTTTGACTAGTTCAAAATCTGGTATATCTCATCAAGTTCTCTTTTGTGGAAGCATCCATATATAGACCCAAATGCTAATACTATCAGTCACAGTTGGGTCTAGTGCCTGCTGACAAGTTTTTCTGACTCATATGTGCTGAGGATTTGTGGTCTCACAGATGTGAGGCATAGATCATCATTTATGCTCAACCAGTCTTTCAGCACATATTGGCCCCTTCCGATCAATTTTGTTCAGCTGATGAGCAACATATTTCCTTTAACACAGGAAAGCACCCTCTCTTTTAGCTACCTCCTATACTTTATAATATGCGATTTGACCAACTTTATAATCATCCAGGAATAGTTTACTTGCTGAGTGGCTATTAAATTCACATTAATGCTTCTTTTCAAAAAAAAAATCACTTCACTGCTCAACATTCAGCTTTTCAAGTTTATGGATTTGCACCATAAATCCAAGTTTTTTTTTTTCCGGTGAGAGAAAATGCCTGATTGTAAATGACAAATGTGATAAAGATGGATATCACATAGTTTCTTATCAATAGGATAGTTAGTACATAAATGGTATTAAAGTGAAAAAAAGAAGTGTTTTATAACTTAATGGAGTTGTTTCATTTTTAGAACAGCAAAATGGTGAGGCAACTTTGAAGGCTACAGTTGCTGCAATCTCTGTAGCATTGTTGTTTAATGATGAAAGGAAGCACTCAAGTCAGCTGAATGAAAATCACGAGCAGATATATGATATGGGGGAAACTCAGTATAAGAGTTTTACATCAGTTGGTCTGGTTGATTCTTCAATCAAAAGTGAAGGTTTTGAGTCTTGTATGGGCAACCTTCCATTTACTGATTCTGAACAATCAACCAAAGAGAATCTTGAAAGGCATGACATGCATTTGCTGAATATCTCATGCTTAAATCTTACATTAACTTTTCAGGTAATATATATGTCTTGATTTTTGTTAAAATAATAGTGTTTTTTTTTGGAAATTTCTCCCACTGTAGAAGTTTTTTTGACTGTACTCCCTTTGCTTGTAGAGGCTATTGATCTTAGTCTGATTTGGAATTGATTTTAAAAAGATATACTGCTCTAGTTAGCTTGGTTCTTTTAATTACACTGGCAGCATGGCATTACTAGCAACTAGTTTTAAGCCCCCCGTGCTTTGCACGAGGGGTTTCTGAGCTTGCCAATGGATTACACAAAAGTATATAATTCGAAGTCGAAATACAAAGGTACCTAGTAACTGTTCAACCTAGGTCTATCATTCACCCTAATCTTTTAATTCAACAAAGAATGAAATGTGGGATTAGTCTGGTTTACATTTCTACCTAGAGGAATAGTCTTGATAGTTTGTTGGATTCTAAAGCCACAAAATAACTACATATACCCTAACATTGCCCTGTGAGACAGAGATAAACAAAGGCCATCACTAACTAAAAAAGATAGTGTAAAGAAAGGATCTTTGAGAAAAAACAAATAAAAAGAGGAAATACACATATATTGACGGTGCACTCAACATATTCGAGGAAGCCAATGCACCCTCTGAAATGACTATCACATGTACCATTTTTCTTTACCTTGTTACATAATAAAAAAGTTATAATTGTGAATGCAAATGTAGTGGAAACTGAAATAACTATAATCTCTGCTCTGGGCTTCACATTGGAAATGTATATTTCTTTCATTCTTTGACATCATACATTATCTTTCCATCACTCCCCTTGCTACAGGCACCAATGAGATGGGATAGAATAATTAGCCCTTGGAATTGACAGCAATAGGTGAAGGAGGAATGATAGGTAATTAGCCTCCTTAGTTTTTTGTCCAAGCTCAACCATCAGAATTGTTGCTGGCTTGCAGCATTCACAGCATTTGATCACCAGCAACACCACAATTCTAACAAAACTGAGGCCATGTTTGATGGTCCAACGAAGATGAAACTAATGAAGATGACTGGGAGCAGCGAGCAACTTCCCTTAAGCCTGATGAGCACCCTCTCCACGTTTTCCCCCATGGGGTCCTCACCAAAGCTCATAGAGGTTGGGTTGCACCCCCATCTTGCAATTAGACATAAGTAGAGCAATCATAGAATGTGTAGGTTCTTGTCAAGTGTTACTTGCACTGGGGATTATGATTTCTAGGGAAATGAGTTGCACAATTCCCTCAGCTTGAAGAAGCTGGAATGTTCACCGTATGGAACCTCAAACCTACAGGTAAACAGCAAATAAAGAATAAATGAGCAAGAATGTCTAGTTCCTTTTGTAAGTACAATATGGCATGTAAAAAATACACCTGATTGGAAATGAGGTTTGTTTGCTTCACCTTCAGAAAGGAGAACCTACAAATCTACATTTATATTTTTTTTCTGAATTTTGATACAAACAAATTTATGAGTCCCTTGATTTTGAATTTCTATGCTATAAAGCAACCTCCAAACCCAAAGCAAAATGTACTCTTATCAGCACAACATCTATCTTTTTTCTTGGAAGGAAATCAGTACAGCATTTATGAATGAACTACATGCATGGAATGATATAATTTGTTGCTCTAACATACACTTTCTTCCTCAAATACCGAGCAACTTTTAGGAAAAGACATTCTTTTCCTGTTGAGTAATAAGGTAGCAAATTAAAAGAAACAATGTAAGGAAAAATGGAGGACATTCATGTCCTCTTGCTTTGAAAAATCATGCTACATTAAATTGTAGCGTGATATAATTTTGTCAGAAGGGGTCCACGGCAATGGAGGTGGAGGAAAAGATGATGGCTCGGCAATAGCTCAGCCACCTCTGCTATGACCCCCTGCTCAACTTCACAGCCTCCTTTACAATCTTGCTCACTGCCTACAATGGCATGGATGGTATTGATGGTGGTGGTGGCAAATTCAGGTTCTGATTCTCAAGGTCTCTCTTGTCCTTCCCTAACCTTCATTTCAAAAATAACTACATATACATACCTGTATAGCACAATTAGAAATTGCATCATACATTTGCTAAAATTTAGACACCTTAATCCTACTCATTGGAAAATACCATTTCATGTATAAGTGATAATAACATGTTAATATAACTCTATTTATTATGCATTGCATATAATTACCTTTAAACTAAAGTGTGCTATAAGTTTGTAACCATTTCAATAAATCCGCCCAAATATATCTATGTTCTTCATAATTTTGGGTTCAGTAAGAAATAAGCAGAATTAACAGAGCATTGCTTATCCCACCAACCTATCCATTTCACAAATAATTCAAAAATCTTGTTACAATGAAGCAGGGAAGAGCCGTGCTCACATAGAATGTAGTAAGAACGCCAGCAATCCTCAAGGACCATCTTGATCTGCATGTTGAAGTGTGGGGAATAGGTATGAGCCCTTCGATTGGAATCCAGTTCCTGCAACCAAGATCACATCATGATAATGGCATAGATCATGAGAACAACACCAAACAAAAATTGGGGTGCTGGGGATTGATGAGTAGATTAAAACAAACCTGTGTACTTGTCGAGCTAGACTTGGTCTTTTTGCTTGTTGAGCTTGTGCATGCTTCGGTGCACTTTACTCGTCCTCATCGACTCTGTCAAGGTAGATCCAAACCACAGCCACTGGTGTCATGATCTCGCCTTATGGATCATATTTGGAACTATAAATTCAACGACACTCACCCTTACTTAAGTCAATCCAGATCAAGAAAGTCAAGGGCTTCGGAGTTGTTGAGGCCCCACCACATTGTCATCCTACTGCTTATTGAGAAGCCCCATTGCCTTAGTTTAGTTGATGTTGAAATATCATATAAAGTTGTAGAGCTTTGTGAGATCATGTTTAGTTGATGTTGAAATATCATATAAAGTTGTAGAGCTTCGTTAGCTCGTGGATGCAAATAAGAAGAGCTTAGAAGAGGAGTGATTCTTCTAGAGGATAGAGTGGAGAAGGATCAAAAAGGTGTGGTCGAAGGTGGTATTATAAGCGCTTTTGTTGAAAATTGCCATTGCTTTATCTGGTGCCATCCATCCTCGCCACCTACTCCAGAGGATTCAATGGAGAGAGAGAGAGAGAGAGAGAGAGAGAGAGAGAGAGAGAGAGAGAGGTCGTCCCTACAGCATCAACATTGCTGGAGCCCATCATCATAGCATCGATGACGGTATGAAATGAAAGGCACCGTAGGGAATGAAGGGGGGTAGAAGTGTCAGTGTGAGGGAGACGCGGATGGGGCATTCGAGGGTGAGGTGCATGACGTCGATGGCACATGCGAGGGAGGAGGTAGCGGGGGAGGGGTCCTGCGATGGGAGGAAAGGGTAACAGAAGAGGAGGAGGAGGCACAAGTGGCGTCAAGGTCGAGGAGGGAGAGATGGCAGTCATTGCCGAGGGCCGCAGGAGAGAGATGACCAAGACGGTTGCAAGCACACTAGGGCCTGGCCGGACAGGTGTTCGTTGCTCTACTGGATATCGTGGCCAAAGTGGAGGCAGAGGAAGATCACCACACCATTGTAATTGAATCATCATATTTGATGGATATTTCGTGGGAATCATCATATTTGGTGGATTTTGGATAGGATACCAAACCACCGATCTTAGATCACTACTCTGATATCATGTGAAGGAAAATGAAAACATCTTCTTCAATAAAGAAACCCTACCTTCTCTTTTATAGAAAAGAGAAACTGGGTAAATTACAAAAGCGTTCAACAAAGATACAAAATATTATAAACACCCTTAACATATATGTTAACAGAAAGTATATTAGTAGATGATTTTAGCCCATGCAAGAGAAAAATCTATTTACAGTATATACACGAACAATCTTAAATATACATGAAGCCCCCATTAATATGGTTTTGTCACTTGTATTGTAGTGATATTTCGTCCATTCGCTCATGTTGCTCACGCGATTTCATCTTTTTCCACCGCTTACCACCTCTCTCCTCTCGACATTTCATAACTTGCATGTAGAGGAGAGAGGTGGTAAGCGGTGGAAAAAAGATGAAATCGCTGTGAGCAACATGAGCGAATGGACGAAATATCACTACAATACAGTGAACAAAACCATATTAATGGGGCTTCATGTATATTTAAGATTGTTCGTGTATATACTGTAAATAGATTTTTCTCTTGCATGGGCTAAAATCATCTACTAATATACTTTCTGTTAACATATATGTTAAGGGTGTTTATAATATTTTGTATCTTTTGTTGAACGCTTTTGTAATTTACCCAGTTTCTCTTTTCTATAAAAGAGAAGGTAGGGTTTCTTTATTGAAGAAGATGTTTTCATTTTCCTTCACATGATATCAGAGTAGTGATCTAAGATCGGTGGTTTGGTATCCTATCCAAAATCCACCAAATATGATGATTCCCACGAAATATCCATCAAATATGATGATTCAATTACCAATGGTGTGGTGATCTAACTTGATAATTGGGCAAGATCATCACAGTAGCAGCAACGACACTGTAGGCAGGCCCATTAGTGTTGTTGCCACCGTTGGTCATCTCTCCAGCGGCATCGTCACTGCTAATGGTATTTCCAGCAGCATCGCTGGAAGTTAGCGGGGGCTTGTTGCATCTGTTAAGGGGTCCCTGTGTGTATGTGGGTTGTCCAAAAGAGTAGGAGCCAGTGTTCGCTACTCAAGTTACTATGTGATGAGTTTTCTCTTACGAGTAAGTTCCAAGATTTGATTGGTAATGAGCCTTCTCTCATCGTTTATGATGAAGTTTCTTCTTGATAGCCTGATGAGTCTTTTCTCATGCAAGTTGAAAAAAGTAAACATCAGATCTATGTGGTGTTGTTTTTTCTGTTCATGGAGGATCAAGGAAATGCAACAGGAGTCTTGGATCATGGATCATTGACTTTGGTGCTTTGATTCATCTTACTGGGAGAGCAGAGGAGAGGTCATGTGGAATTTGAGAGGTTTGTGTTGCTAATGGAGCAACCTCTCTGATTACAATAATTAGAGAGGTCCGAGTTTCTTTTGCTTTGAAGATTGTTTTTGACGGCAACCATTGTTATTTTCAGGATAAACGCACCAATGAGATTATTAGTGGTGGAATAGAGGGATAGCCTCTATTATCTGGATGCTTTGACATCTTTCGCTGGGGTAGTGTTCATTGCCAGTGACCTCTGGCTTTGGCACCGGAGGCTTGGACACCCTTTAATTGAAAGAATGCGTTAGATGTACCTTAAGTTGCCATCTTCACTAGGACTGTAGTGTGAGAATTGCTAGTTGGGAAAGCACCATAGGAGCACTTTTCCTTGACGACGTGATGGGATAAGAGCTGCACTATTTGACTTGGTTCACTGTGATGTGTGGTGGCTAGCGAGAGTACCGAGTACAAGAGGACATAGGTACAATGTAGTATTTGTTGATAATCATAGCTACAACACTTGGGTCTGCTTGATGAAGGCCAGATTAAAGATCCCACAGGTGGTTGAGAGGTTCTTGGCAGTGGTTAGGATGCGGTATTCTTGTACTCTTAAAGTCTTCTGGAGTGACAATGCCTTGGAGTTTGTTCAGGGGGAGATGAAGTTCTTTAGTAGTGCTCATGGGATCGTTCATTAGATCTCTTGCGCTTTCACATCTCAGTAGAATGGCATGGTAGAGCGTAAGCTGAGGCATCTTCTAGACATTGCCCGGACATTGATGATTCATATGAAGGTGCCCAACAGTTTTGGGTGGATGCTATACTTACTGTTGTATACTTGATCAACAGGGTACCCTCTTGTGTACTCTTAGGACATGTGCCATTTTAGGTATTGCATCCAGACTGTGATAGACCTTTTTCCTTGCCCCTTAAGGTGTTTTGGAGCACTTGTTTCGTCCAGGTGCATGGGAATCAGGATAAGTTTTCTCCTAGAGTAGTAAGGTGCATTTTTATGGGCTACTCACAGACTCATAAGGGATACAGATGTTATGATTCGGTTCACAGACATTATATAGTGATTGCAAATGTAACCTTCTTTGAGAAGGTACCTTACTATGAGGAGAGTGCTAGCATAGAGTTGGCCTCTAGGGAGACTCAGGTTTGTCATCGATGTCCAGTTACCTTTTCTATAGTTCCTTAGGATCCCTCTTGCTTTTACTCTTGTGGTTCCTATTGAGTCAGCTTTTGATGATGAGATGTCCATTGCATCGAGGAAGTCCAGTCGCTCATGTACGTTGTATTCGATGTCACATTACACTAGGACTTCTCACCTAGAAGGGGAGATTAGGCAGTTTGCATCTACCATTACTACTACAGTCGATCCTAGAGACTGTAATCAGGCCTTCTAGTATCTTCGGTGGCATGTAGCCATGGATGAGATGTAGGCGCTTCAATCTAGAGGGACGTGAGAGTTGGTGCCTTGTCCTCCAGGTGCTATTGTTGTGGATTGTTGTTCGGTGTACACCATCAAGTATCAAGCGGATGGTACTATTGATAGATATAAGGTCTAGTTAGTTGCAAAAGGTTTTACATAAACATATGGTGTTGACTACATGGAGACTCTCTATAGTAGCTCGCATTTCACCCATCCAGATTATCATCTCTGTTGCAGTTTGGGGATGGTCATTGCATCAATTAGATATTAAGAATGTCTTCTTATATGGTGATGTAGTAGAAGAGGTCTACCGTCTACATGAGACAATCGCCAGGGTACTGCACTTAGGGGGAGCATGTTTGCCATTTGAGGAAGGCCATTTATGGTCTGAAATAGAATCCCAAGGCGTGGTTTGAATAGCTTAGATCTGAGATTCAGAAGATTGGGTTCATGCAGTCATCTCCAAACCATTCTATTTTTATCTAGAGGATAGGTGATACTTTTGCTAGTAGAGTTGTTATCCTGGCAGTCTATGTAGATGACATGGTTTTGATAGGAGATGATGATGATGGCATTTGTCAGGCCAAGGCATTCCTAAAGTCTACGTTTGTGACCGAGGACCTTGGAGATCTACGATACTTGCTTGGGATTGAGGTTGTTAGATAGGGACCACACTTGTCATTGTCGCAGAGGCAGTATACCTTGCAGATACTTGTGGAGGTTGGTTTGGGCCAAGCCATCTGATACCCCTATTGAGGCACAACAACCTCCTTGCCCAAACGAGGATGATCCTCTATATGAGGATGTGACCAGTTATCAGAGTTTAGTGGGACGACTATTGTATCTAACTGTTACTTGACTTGATATTAGGTTTGCAGTTATTAGAGCTAGCCAACATATGTAAACATCTCGCTATAGTCATGGCGTGAGGCATGCCTCATTCTAGGGTACCTCAAGGGCAGTCTTGGTCAGGGCCTCTACTACAAAGATAGTAGGTCTGTAAACATTTGGGCGTCTATTTAGATGCAAATTATGCGGGATCCATATAGGATCGTCGTTGCACTTTGGGGTATGCTATGTTCCTTGGTTGGAATCTTGTTTCTTGGCAAAGCAAGAAATAAAGTGTGGTTTCCCATTCTAGTGTTAAGGCGTAGTATCGTGTCATGGCCCATGCTGCGTGTAAGATTATGTGGGTCGTGGGTTTTCTATAGGACCTAGGTGTGCAGATTGAGGCACCTATTCCATTTTATTGTGACAATAAATCATCAACATACATTATGTCCAATCTAGTCTTTCACGAACAGATGAAGCACATTGAAGTGCATTGCCATTTCATATGGAATGCAGTTATGGAGGGTAGGATTAGCCCTCCCCTTGTCTTTTCAGAGTTATAGGTAGCTGATATCCTCACCGAGGCACCCAAGAGGAAGCGACACGAGTTTCTATCTAGCAAGTTGGGGCTTATAGACATCTACGTCTCAACTTGAGAGGGAGTGTTAACATGTATCTTGAGGGTGTTTATGATATTTTTTATTTTTTGTTGGACACTTATGTAATTTACCCGATTTCTATTTTCTCTAAAAGAAAGGCTAGGGTTGTTATTGAAGAAGATGTTTTCATTTCCCTTCACATTTTCAAAAAAATTCATCTGCAAGTAAACTAGTCTAATTTTCCTAAAATAAATCGTTAGCACATTAGCACTTTCTTTGCAAATTATGTGCACCTTCTATACTTGCATTAAGGGAGATTTTATGCAAACATCGGGTTTTTTTTTATGAGACAAAAATAAGCAATTTTAAGGGTTACCTTTATTTTTCTTTCAGAAGTCAGTTCTTTGTGTTCTTCTAATTTAATTAATATTGCTGGACTTGCTACTCATTTACTTATGTAACAAAGTCAACAGATTTTCCCTCAATGTACAAAGTTTGGGTTAGCAATGCAGCACATAAAAGTCAATGATCATTATCATGAGTGGCAATCTCTGGGGAATAACTGCCTTCATTGCATAAATGAATTTCCAAAGCAAACACATGTGCAGCATTTGCAAGCTGGTGTTCAGAATGCACTTCCTCCATTTTCTTCAGTCTCTAAAGATGGTGAAACAGATGATGCCCCATGTATGCCTGAATTCCATCCTATGATGCAACCAGCGGAAGAGAATATGCATGCTGACATTTTCAGTGGTCCACCGTTGAATGAATCATTGAAGATCACACTTTTTGAATCTTTTGGTGACTGGTCTGGAGAGTATTTTGCAAGTAGCACCAGTTTAAGTATGAAAACAATGGCGTCCACATCATTTTCTTTAAAGCTTCCACCATTCATCTTCTGGGTTGACATCTGCTTGGTGAATTCGCTGATGAACTTTTTTAAACAGATTGAAAGTTCTATTCATACAAGCAACTCAACAAAAGCTCCTGAATGTGATGTTAGGGTAGAAGAAACTAATCTCTCAACTGATAGAGATGCGAAAGGTGCGAAACCAATTGAGCTTGCTTCATCAAACAATCTACAGGGGAACATAGTACTTCCTACTGCAAGAATTATATTATGTCTTGATTTAAGTATCCGACACCACAACCAGGTATATCAATGGGATACTTTTATAAGTGTTGATATTTCAGGAGCAACTTCGAAAAAATGTAATAATGCCACTAGAATACCCACTAGGAAGTCTCATAGAAGTCATAGCAATTCAGACTACATGACAATATCTCTGGACAGTGGAAATGTTGATGTCTATCTTGTTACAGTTGCAAGCGAAAATGATCTTGGGACTGGTTTTCAATCTACTGGTACCCAGCTTTATTCTTCCAGCAGGATTCTTTCAGCTACTCGTCAACTGAGTAATCACCATTCCACGTTTAGCTTGATCTTGCAGAAAGGACATGTGACAGATTCACAGGTGACATCGAGAGTTTGGAATTTGGCTGCTTCCAAGGATCCGAGGAGTAGAAATAAGATTTCAGGAAGTGGTGATGATTTTGCTGTTGTGACAACAGCTCCAGAGGTGTCTGACAGTCAAGTTCGTCAAGAGCTTATACGAAGTTCTGCATTTCTGATACATATCCAGTTTTCTCTTTTTTCTGCTAGCATTAGACGTCATGAGTACATAAGACTGCATCATATCGTAAATAAAATCCTTGATTCATTGCATTGTGATGTCAATAGTGATGATGTTGTTGACGAAGGAGTTCATAATAAGAGCACAACTACAGCTGGCAATACTGCTCAAGCTTCCATTCTTGCGGAATTTGATTTTGTAGATTTATGCATTACTTCTGATGTGGTTCAAGAGACGAGTAAATTATTGCAGAGAGAGCTACCTGGCTCCTGGACTAGCTTAAGGCTGAAGGTTGAGAAGTTTGAGTTGTTATCTGTCTCAAATGTTGGTGGTCTTAGGGATGCCAGTTTCTTTGGAATAAGCCATGGTGAAGGTGATTTATGGGGTTCTGTCAGTAGCATGAACGAGAGTCCATCTGCAGGTAGCCACGAATTTCTTCTGATTACCTGTAAGAATTCAATACTTAGGCGAGGTGATGGAGTTGGTGGAAATGCCACTTCTTCAGGCACTGCAGGTACCTCTATTTTGCATTTTAAGAATCCCCAAGCATGCTGTGCTTCTACAACTGTGGTTCTACAATGTGGAACCATTATTGCACCTGGATGTCGATTGGATTGGTTTAATACAATAGTCACCTTCTTTAGGCCACCCTGCTTTCAAGAAGAAGCAGGTGACCTCTGTGAGAGCAATACTTCAAATGCTGACATGCAGTACAAATCATTCCTTTGTCTTGATTTAGTTGATGTTGCTTTGAGTTATGAGCCCCACATTGTGGGTGTTGGCGTTTCAGGGTTCAGTCATAACTCTTCTGATATGAAAAGCTTGAGTAACCAAAGTCATGTGTCATGTATTCTAGCTGCATCTTCATTTAATCTCTGTCAGACTGTAGAAGATGCTTCGAATGATAATTACAGCATTAGGTTACAAGATTTGGGACTTCTTATTTGTCAGTGGCCTGGATTTAATAAAGACAAAAGATATGATGTGGATCATCTTCATAAGATTGGTTATGTCAAAATTGCTAGTGATGCAACTGTGGCAGCTGTTGTGAGAACCAATTGTGATAATGACCTTCCCTGGGAAATTGAATTTACGAGTCTACATGTGAAAATGAACACCTGTGGTGACACGACTACGGGTCTTGTGTGTTTGCTTTGTCAGCTTCAAGAACTTTTTGCTCCTGATTTAGATGATGCTCTGGTGCATTTGCAGTCTCGGTGGAGTTCCATCCACCCAACACAGGAATCTGATAAGCTGAGTACCAATGACATTTCAGAATTGGTCAGTGGTATTGAACCGCAAAGTGGACTTATGGATGAGGTTGTTGACGATATCTTCTATTATCAAGAAGAAAATATTGTGCAATCTAATTCTTGCAATCTTCAAAATGAGCTTCTGAGAAAAGACTTTGTTGGGGAACCAAGAGATTTGAATGTCAGCTGGTGCAGTAATAGTGTTTCTCCTTACAGTGTCTCATCAGTTGGATCAGAGCAAGATCTTTTACAACCCCCATGTGCAGATAGGGTTTGCCTGCCAGATGTTATGGAAGGCTACTATGTCACCGAGTTACTTCCCAAGGCAAAACATTCTCCTTCGCATCGCTTATTGGATGAAGTTCCTGGTTCCCAAGCTAATACATCTCATAGAAATGTCAATGAAAAGAGTGGCTGGTACAAGAATGATTCGTTAGTGATAGTTGAAAACCATGTCTCAATTACAAGTGATCATCATTTAGATAAACAGTTCATCAATAATGACAATATCAATATTCATCCTTTCCCTGCGGGGACATGTAAACCAAGAGGGAGAATAATTTTGAAACAAATTGAAGTTAGATGGAGGATGTTTGGAGGAACAGACTGGTCCAGTTCACTAGGCAGAGATCAGAGTGCATGTCTAGAGCTTCAGTTGTTGGGGATTAATCTTCAGCATGATATGTATCCTGATGGAGAGCTAATTGTCTCAAATCTTTCCTTGACCATACGAGAATTTTTCCTTTATGACAATAGCTTGGATGCCCCGTGGAAGATGGTGAGCACACCATCAGAGATTTCGCTGCATTTCCCTTTTGACTATCTATAAAAGAATTGCTTTACATTTTTTCAGGTTTTGGGTTATTATCATTCCAAAAAACATCCTAGAGAATCTTGTGCTAAGGCGCTCAAGTTGAATCTGGAGTCTGTGAGGCCTAATCCGGCAATCCCACTTGAGGAATACAGGTGGATTTTAGTTGCCTATTTTTCACCCATGTGCTTGCTTGCATATTCTATATAAGCTTTGTTTGTGGTGCGTTGAGGATGAGGTGCATGATGTCTGTTAGGTTGTCAAGCTAATTGCTCCTCACCACCACAAAAAGGGAAAATTTGAGATTTTATGAACCTGCTGGAATTGTTTGCAATCACAAAAAAACCTGAGCTCAGGCTATTTACATAAATAGCCTTAAAAGTACCCTTCATCAAATACTCCATCAAAATTAATGGAGTTGAACTGAAGGTGAGGCTTTTTCATGTTTGAATCCCTGTAAAATTCATCACTCTGAGCTAGAATTTTTGCACTCTTGAACACAAAATCTCCTCACTTTTAAGTTCAATTCTTTTAATTTTGGTGGAAATTTTGATAGAGAGAGTATATATCTAAATCTGAGCAACTTTTAAGGGTTTTGTGTAAATAGTAAGAAGTCAGAGGTACTTATATGGTTGAAAATCATTCTGGGTATTTGTGTAAATAGTATTTCTGCCTGCAGGTTAATCCTTGTTGATATTGAGATACATCAGCTCGTTCACCCGTTAATTTCAGATTAATTTGTTAGTAGCGGGTTAGGAAAAAATACATCCTTTCCAACTCAAATTACATATTGTGCAATGGGCCTATGGTTCTTTGTGCTTCTCTCATTGCATTACTTAATGTGCACATGCTTGCTTTATGTTTTCCAAACTAGGAAGCATTCTCTGACTTTCCAATGTTGCCCGTCTCGTGGACATGGCATGGCCGTGCATTTCATCTACTTTTACCTACTATGAAAAGAAAAGTTATTGGCAGTATAAAATTTGAAGAGAAGGTGAAAAAAGAAAAACTAGAAAATGGTTGCCGTTCATGACAGATATTTCTGCTAAAGTTGAGAAATCTATTAGGGCCAAAAAACCAGTAAAAATCGTGTGGGTGATAACTAGGATAGACCCAACCTTTCTGATGTCTTTATCTTTCCCTTTAGCCAAGATCCCAGACTTTGATTTTCCTGGAGATCAGATGTGATTTTAAGTGAAATACCAGCTATATTGTAGTTGTTTAATCTGGTTGTTCCTAGCTTTGTCTTTGTGCTTTATTTTGTTAAAAGAAAGATGTTGTGGATAACATTTA
Source organism: Thalassia testudinum (assembly GCA_037157565.1). NCBI lineage: Eukaryota > Viridiplantae > Streptophyta > Magnoliopsida > Alismatales > Hydrocharitaceae > Thalassia > Thalassia testudinum. The sequence goes on from JAZHRO010000013.1 coordinate 24,820,509, forward strand.
AGGGCTTCATGCAGCAAGAAAGAAGTGATGACCATATAGCTTCTGTAATGCCATATAGGAAGCTTTCAACTAAGCAGCTATTTGTATGATACTACGTGTGAACAATATATTTAATGAAAGTGAAGGAAATAGGTCTAAAAGCAATGATAAACCCTAGATATTAATGAAATTATTTCTAACTTAATTTTTTTTCTTTGAAAAGGGGAAGGATGGTTATTGGAGGAAGGTAGCCATCCACTATGTTACTTCAAAATAAATTTATACAAGAGGGAAAGTTACAAAATTTGGACCAAAAACTAAAGAGATGAGGAGCTTCCTTTACAACATTCTCCAACCAAACTGTTCCCATTTGAAGAGGGTCCAATTTCGTTGCAGCCAAATTGACCATAAAGCCACAGCCACTTTCACTTGAATCGCAGGATCAACCGCTGGACCATTGCAGAATGATCGCCAGAAGTCATCCAGAGAGTTGTCAGCCGGAGGAAACAATCCCAAGGTTATGAATAACCCCTTCATGAAATTGCAATGCAGGAGAGGTGGGTAACATCTTCCTCCCCAATGCCACATAGCGAACAAGAGATATTAGTGTCCGGGAGCCAGTATCGCAGTTGAGTTTTGGTCACCAATCTACCTCTCATTAGTAGCCACAACTCACAAGAATATTTTAATTTTGAGGGGTACCTTTGGCTTCCAGATAATATTACGGTCCAGGCCTAGGTGCACGTCATTACCAACCACCACCCCTCTCAGAAGCTTCGAAGCCTTTTTGGTAGAAAAGATTCCATGTGACCACGCCAATTGATCCAACCTTTCTTGGACTGGTCAGAAAGGCTCCAAAGAGGCAGGCATCACATACAAATCAGTGGCTCTAGCATCAGACAGGGCAGCAATAAGAAGAGATAACTAAGAGCCAGTACCCCTTATCAATGGACCATCCCAAACTTGATTAACATTACACTGATTGTCACCGGGTAGGGCAAACTTTAATGATCCAAAATTGGACTCCTTTGATATCTTCCTAAAGTTGGCAATGAATGGTAGTTTCATTTATGCCATATATGAAAATGTCAACAAAGGAAGAAATTGATTAAATGGGTTAGTTGGATTAAATTACATACATGCATGTATATAGTACATACCATTCAACAAGATATAAGGATAAGGATGGTGATGTAGACGAGGATAAGATTTAGATAAGGATGAGATTGGATAAGGATAAGTATGAGGAGCTGATAGAGACAGCAGGGAGTATAAACAGGGGCATAGGGTGGAGTCAAGGAAAATATACCAATTGTTGCTATATAAGAAACTAGAGAGTAGAAGAGAGAAGGAGAAAAGGAGAGATGGTTGTTGCATTTGTGACTGACTGGAGACTTATTGCATTATAGAGGCTCAAGAAGGATGACCTCAGAAATCTTCGAAAAAGGATGGACCTTCTAAAGTAAACACGATGGTCATGAACACCATTTCTTGTAGGAAATCTAGGTAAAAGAAGGTGGAGACTCTTTCCATCTCTTGTATGGTTTCTCTGATCATGACATGATAAAAGCTAGATGGACATGGGAATAGAATAATCACTTAAGGCATGCTGAAATTAATGCTGGGTAAGAGATGAGGAAACATGATTGGCCTGTCTATGATGTATAGATAGATAGCCAAATCGAGATGGTTTTAGTGAAGATTGGTTACCAAGGCTGGACCTGGAATAGGATAGCTTCAGATAATCACGATGGATTAAGAATTACAACCAAGACTTATGGAAGGGGTATTAAGGCAATAACCTGGTTAATGCATATAAGCACAGGTGATGCCAAATACTAAAAGGGTGAGAATTGATGTGGATGCACTTCTCTCAAGATGGGATGACTAGGAATGTCAAGATGGTATTCTTAGTGCATACTTGTGAATTATTTCAATTGGTTGAAATGACTTAATTCTATTAGAAATCCTAAGGCTCTCTTATATAGAGAGACTCGAAAGGGTGGAAGTACATAAAAGTCCTTGATGAGCAAACCAAACCCAACAGCTATACAACAACAAAAATAGAAATATAAAATATATGCTAACACTCCCCCTTAAGCTGGAACATAGATATCTATCATTCTCAGCTTGGATACATATGAATCAAATAGAGATTTGGCTAAGGGCTTGGTAAAGATGTCAGCAATCTACTCTTCAGATGTGACTGGTGTGGTAAAAAATAACCCCTTCTAAATGATGTCTCTGGTGTAGTGACAGTCAACCTCAACGTGCTTCGTCCTTTTATGAAATGTTGGGTTGTTGGCAATAAAGGTGGCTGCTCTATTATCACATCTCATCTCCATCGGGCTAGAAAACTGTATATACAAGTCAACAAGCAGGGATTTGATCTACATCATCTCTACAGTGGTCTGAGCCATGGCCCTGTACTCAGACTCAACACTAGATCTCGCAACTGTGCTCTACTTCTTGCTTCTCCATGTAATCAAACTCTCTACTAGAAAGGTGCAGAACCTAGTAGTGGATTTGCAATCCACATGATATCCAGCGTAGTCCGCATCAGAGTATTCAACCAAGGTCATAGAAGACCCCTTAGAAAAGGAAGACCCTTCTCAGGAGCCTTCTTGTTGTATTTGAGCACCATTAATGCTGCACCCCAGTGCTGGCGTGTTGGCTTAGCCATAAACTGACTCAGTTTCCCTACTGCAAATGAGATGTTTGGCCTCGTAATAGTGAGATATAGCAGTTTGCCCACAAATTGTCTATACTGCATGCTGTCCACCAACTGTGCATTCTCATCATATAGTGGCATCTTGGGGTACATAGGAATATTGGCCTCCTTGGCCCCAAGTATGCCAATCTGCTGTAAGATGTCCAAAGCATATTTCCTCTGAGATAAGACCACACCCTTTTTACTGCAAGCAACCTCAATACTAAGAAAGTACCGTAGAGCTCCCAAGTCATTCATGACAAACTGCTCTGCTAGGATGTGCTGAATCTCAGCAACACCTTGCTCATCAGCTCATGTGACAATCAAGTCATCAACATAAACAAGAAGTAGCACCGTACCTTGTTCAGTCCTCCTAACAGAAAGAGAAAAATAAGCTGTCAACCTCCTGAACTCGGTTGCCTCTACAACCTGTGATAGTCTTTGGAACCAAGCTCTGGGACTCTACTTAAGGCCATGGATGGCCTTCTGTAGTCGGCATGCACACTCTCCCTGAGCCTCAAAATCAAGCTGCTGTTATATATGGACTTCCTCTTGAAGATTTCCATAGAGGAAGGCGTTCTTCACGTTCAGCTAATGTAAAGGTCAATCTAACTTAACTGCCACTGCAACTAGCACCCGTACAGTAGGAAATCTGGCAACTGGTGCAAATGTGTTGAAGAAATCCATCCCATAGGTCTATGTGAATCCCTTTACCACTAGACGTGCCTTGACCCTGGCAATGCCCCCATCTGGATTGATTTTCGCTGTAAATACCTATCTATAGCCAACAACAGTAGCTCTGTCAGGAAATAAAGTGAGTTCCCAGGTCCCACGACCTTGAAGTGCAGCCATCTCATCCTCCATGGCAGCTTACCATTTTGGATGAAGCATGGCTTGCTGGGAGGTAGTGGGGATCTTTGTAGTTGACAAGGTAGAAGTAAATTGGATAAATGACTTCTCAAGATGGACACTGGGAAGATCATTTGCAACGTGGTAGCAAGCACAAGAGCATGTAGCCTTTCTAATAGTAATAGGAAGATCCTCAGTAGCATCAGACACTGTAGAATGACTTGTGGGACCATCATCAACAGGCAGCTCAGTGGAGTCAACATGCACCTGTGCAAGAGAGTCTGGTGGTGTAGATGGAGATGGTCTCTGCAGAGTCAAGTGAGGATTACTGCATATGCGCATTGGGTCATGTAGCTTCTCAAAATTATCCATGAATTCCCTGGAATTTGATGCAGGAGATGGGGGAATCGAAATAGGAATATCCCCAAATTGGATAGGGGGAAAGGGCATCGGAGTAGCTGAATCTGAAGTAGACATCCGGTGTCCCCTCATAGAAAAATAAGGCACCACCTCATGAAACGTGACATCCATGCTAACATAGTGTCCCTTATCAATGGGATCATAACATTTGTAGCCTTTCTGGGTGGCACTATAACCCAAAAATACACACTTGACCGCACAAGGGGCAAACTTATCCCTGCCAGGACCAAGAATGTGAACAAATAAAATACAGTCGAAAACTCGAGGAGGCACAACAAATAAATCTCTATCAAGATACAGTATCTGATACGAAATCTGCTCATGAAGGATCGAACTAGGCATCCTGTTGATTAGGTAGAAGCAGTCAAAATGACGTCTCCCCAGTCGAAAGATGGAATATTATAATGTATCAACAATGTCCGAGCCACTTCTAAGAGATGTTTGTGTTTTCTTTCTGTCATGCCATTCTGCTGAGATGTATGGGGGTAGGAGGTCTGATGTATGATGCCTAAGGAGCTATAAAACTGAGTCAGTCTCCTGGTGCAAAACTCAAATGCATTGTCGGTTCTAACAATCTTTACAACTATAGAAAATTGAGTCTTGATCTGATTAATTAACATCTCAATCGTATTTCCTACATCTGACTTACTACGAAGCAAAAATGTCCATGATAGTCTGGAGAAATCATCAACAACCACCAAGTAGAAGTGGAATCCCTGCTTGTCTGGAGTATGACTCAGGCCCCATATGTCCATGTGGAGTAAGTCAAAACATACTGATGACGCAACCGTAGTGCTAGGAGAATAGCTGAAACGATGATGCTTGCCTAGTTGCCAAGCGTCACAGAGAAGATCAATAGCAAGTGATAAATGAGGAATAATCCGTCTCAGTCGATCTAGAGAAGGATGTCCCAACCGACGGTGCCACTGAAGTGCTGTCCTTGCCTTGTATGCCACATCTGCTTGTCCAACAACTGCTAATGGAGACTGAGCTAAGCGGTATACACCTCCTTCCTCGTGTCCACCACTAATAGTTTTCCCTTTGAATTTGTCCTGGAAAACACACCCTACATCATCAAAGATTGCTCTGTAGTTGAGCTCTTTGGTAATTCTGCTGACAACAAACTGATCATAAAATCGAGAATAGATAAAACATTGGGCAATCTTAAGGTAGGGTGATATAGTAACCTCCTCCTCGTCTTAGACCTGAGAAAGATGTCCATCAGCCACCTAAACAATCATGCTAGGAGGAACATCACGCACCATGCGGAAGCACTCTCGGTCTCCACTAAGATGCTTGGATGCCTCGGAATCAATTAACCATCCATGATCTACAGAAGAAGCAAGAGCTGCAATATCTAAAGTGGTAGACACCACAGCCTTAACCTCTATTGTAACAATCTCATCGGCCCGCTTAGTAGCTTTAGTCAGTCTGAATATGACCTATCTTGCCAGGAAACATACCAATGGCCCACTGCTTGCTACCCTGTTGACAACGACGCCCCCTACCTTGTGTAGAAGGGCCTCCTGGTCTATTCAGATGACATTGTCTGACATTACGGTCTCTATCAAGATTGACTAGTCCTGCTTCCATAGTCGCTTCCATCATCAACTCAACCATTCTCGGTGAGTTCAACATGTCCAAAGGGAGCTAAACAGCTCCTTATCAATCAATAAAACGGACTGATCCAAAGGCATCCATCAATCACACCCAATGAAACGAATTCCTTAATGAAGAAATCCATATTCACCACAAAATCATCCATAAATCTGAAATCAGACAAATTCAGACTTGCACCACAGGCTTACGTTCCTAGATTAGGACACAAAACCCCTTTTCAATTGCTGCACAGGGATTAGACCATGGAAAATCGCCTCTTTATTGATCTGCGCCGCCAACCGCCATTGCCGGAGTACTGTAGCGCCATTGTTGGAGGTCAATGCCACCTGCAGTGCACTCGCAGCACCGTCACAAGCTCAATCGTGGGTTGCTGCGCCGCCGCCGTGCTCCTGCAGTGCCGCCGCAGGCTCAATGCGGGCTACTGCGCCACTGTCAGAGGTCAGATCGACTTATAAGAGATCCCAGTGTTGCCGTGAGCAACCCACAATGCTACTATGCCGCTGCTATAACCTAGGAAGGTCATGAAAAACGTCGCAAAGCCACCACAGCGGCTCACGGCATCGTTGCGCTGCCATTGGAAGCCAAGAAGGCCCCCAACCTTGCTGCAGCACCGTCGCAAGCCCCGCCTGAGCATAGCTGGGGCTTACCCGCGCCACCACAGCATTGCCGCGTGTGCTGCTGCGTGCCATCGGAGCTTCGCTGTGAGCTGCTGCCACCCACGAGGGAGGAGAGGATTAGGGTTTGGTGGTTAGAGTTTTGGAGGCTGTGAGGGATGGGATACCTAGAGCCATAGTCTAGGACTGGTGTTCTGATACCAAATTGGTTTTAAATGACTTAATTCTATTAGAAACACTAGGGCTCTCTTATATAGAGAGAGCCGAAAGGGTGGAAGTACATAAAAGCCCCTGAGGAGCAAACCAAACCCAACAGTAATACAACAAAAACATAAATATAAAATATATGCTAACAATTTCTCTACAAGGGATGACGGGAGTTAGACATTATAGTTATCCATCACCTCCTGTCACTAGTGATTTGTTAAAACTTAAAAGGTCCACACTGATACACGAATGATCTTGAACAAGACAGATTTCCAAGGTTCTTGATTAGTAGATAGTAGTAGTTCCAACAAGGCCCGACTCTTGTTATAGAAAGTTGGCAATGTTCTCTCTATAAGGGAAATACTCAACTAGATCATCTCAGACTCGAGGAATGATTACGAATATCGTAACTTGATAGTGAATTGAAGAAAAATGGGAATGAGAAATTAAAAAAACACAAGGGAAGCGGATGAGAGACGATGAATCATAACAGTACCTTGTTTCTTGATAATACAATAGATTTGTCTTTACTGAGTCACTTGGCTTATCCTTACCTTGTAACCCAATTTCAGGAAATGATGTCGAGATTACTAGTGAGGTGGGTCAGTGATTTAAATGTCGTCGGTAAGGCCTTTTTTGGGAAAAGCCCATGCCAACATAGTAAAGTTGAAATGCTGGGATATCGTCAGTATGCCGTCGGCGTGGTCGGCATGCCAACGGAATCGATGGTCATGCTGAGGCTGCTGCTGGTTTTTTTGACTACTGTCATTTTTGTTGTCACGGCGTGTCCTCGGTATTTTCATGGCGTGCCCTCGGCATACTTATCGGCATGTCCATCAAAAACAAGCATTTCCACGGCATGCCTACAAAATGCACACTTAGAATTTCATCGACAGCGTTGAAATTGACATTTCGAACCTTAAGGTGGACAACTTCTCCAGGCAAAAGGTAGACTGGCACATAAAGTGAGTGGTTGTACTTCTAGATTGTAACTAGCATTGTAAATAGAATATTTTGCAACGTGTTATATAATGATTTCAAACTTGCTATCTCTTCTCTTAATGACTTACCCATTCTCTTTCATTATGTATTTTTGTGCCATGCTTATGCATGAAAAGTAAGTAGACTATGGAAGTAATAGTGAAAATCCTAGTTTTTGGTGAAAGATTCAATCCGTGCCCATGAATTGAGAGCTCATGATTGATGAGTGCTTATCAGGCGTGACACAAACAATCTAGTAAATCTAGTGGCAAGACTTTTTGATCTTGTCCAATCTTCGTGCTAGAAGCTAAATGTTTTCCTATCTCCTCTGATAGGCTTAAAATAGGAAGCAATATAGCCTAAAATTGATAAGAACCCTTGACAGAAAGTCGATGCCCTGTGAGGTACCAATCTTTTATCCGTAACATTTAGAGTGGATGTATTATCCATTGGATTCTTGCAAAACCCTATGCCAAAGAGTGTCCTCATTCAGGAATAACTTGACCACCCACTTTGCCAGGAAGGAGTCACGAAAATCAATGAGATGAAGCACCCCTGAACCACCTTAGTCAACCGAGCTGCACGCATCATCCCACTAAACCAAATGCAAGACTATACCTTTGTGATTTGCATCTTTCCAAAGGAATCTTCACCTAATAGCATCAATATCTCTATAAAGATCTGCTTTGGTGGCTCTAAGACAGAGAAATGAAAGACCGGGATGACTGAAACGATAGACTTCAGCAAGACTAATCCCCCCCCTGCCCCCTAGAAAGAACCTTTCCTCTCCATCCTACTAGTCTGTTTTCCAATTTATCAACCAATGGAACCCAATCACCAACCGTGGATTGTTTCCCCTTCAAAAGGTAGGCGAAGATAGAGAAGGGGGAGATTGACAGCTGGAGTATTTGAATGGGAGGAGCACAAACTAATCTCATTATCTATCATATTAAAAGGTCTAAAGATAGACTTTTGATGATTGACCGAATGGCCTGAGATATTCCCAAAGATGTGCACCAAAGATTTAAGGTTTTCAACTTCTCTACCACCCCCTTAATGAAAAGTATGGTATCCTTTGCTTATTGTAGGATTGAGGTGATGAAAATATGATTATTTGCCGTTGTGTACCTCTTCAAAATTTCACTCGAACATGCCTTAAAGGCCATCAGCGTCAAAGTATCCGCAATATTGTCAAAAAGGAGAGGGGCCAAGGGGCACCCCTGTTTGATCCCCCTAAGTCTGGATCCAATTACCTGTTGGTCTACCATCCATCAAAATGGAAAAGGAAGCAGTGGTAATACATCTCTTATATGCTACCTACTCTAATATGGACGAAATTGTCTTTGCCCAAGAGTCTGTTACAAGTAAGACCACGAAATTGTTTCATAGCCTTTGAAAAATTGACTTCCCAAAGGAAGCCTTTTGTCTTTCTCCGTCTACACGATCCAACAATTTCTTCAGGCATGATGAAAGACTCATGTAGCGATTTGTCGCTAATGAAAGCTGGTTGTATGTGGCTAATCATGTTTGAAATCAACTCTCAAAGCTAACTTGCAAGAACTTTAGCTACACATGGAGTTTAAGAGGGCAATGGGTAAATAATCTTCAACTCTCTTAGACCTGGCTTTTTAGGCAACAAAAAGAGGTAGAACCTATTCAGCTTCTCAAAACTAAAGTTACTGGAGAGGAATTCTTGAATCATGGCCATAAAATAATCTCTTAACAGGTCCCAGAATTCTTTAAGAAATTGGATGGGAAAGTCGTCTAGACTAAGTAATCCTTTTATCTTCAACCCACGAATTGTGGCTTGCACCTCATCTTCCATTACTTGTCTTGTCAAGCTAGTAGAGCTATCCAAACCAACCATCCAAATATCCACATCAAACCACTCTCAATCACTAGGCCCTCATCATCTAGTGAAATCATGGAAATGAGAGTGCAAGACATGAGCATTTTGTGCTCTGCCCAAAAGGTTCTCCTTTCCCACCTTAATTGGATCAATGAGATTTGCTCTTCTTGAGCTGGTAGCCAAGTAAAAGAAGCAGGTGTTGAAATCGCCCTCTTTCAACCACAACTGCTTAAATCTCTGGCGCCAATCCATCGCTTTTTTGAAGTCTTCCTTGCTAACAATTGCTTGCAATCTTTTCATGTCCTCTAATTTTGCAGGTGTAAGGTCCCTACCATCTTCAAGCTTATCAAAATTGGCAATTCTTTGTAGGGCATTAAGATGAGCTTTCTCCCTTCTCTCCCTTGTCTCCTTTTTGAAGGTCATCAATTTTGCTCTGAGAGAGGATTATGGTTGTACCTCATTTCAGACGTCCCGTACCATGTCCCTAAAGGCAAATTCTAGGAGACTAGATTTATTAGATTTGAAATAGGAGGTAAACCGGGTGGCCTCATTTGAGTTCCATATAAGGGGGATATGATCTGAAAGAGGGTGCTGTTTGGTGACCTTAGCCAATTGGAAAGGCTTTGCAAGATCAATAGAACACAAGAAGCGATCTATCTTCGACTTCTCTCGTGTAGAGTTCCTCCACGTGAATTTAGCACTCAAAATCGATATTCATAAAGGTTTAACTCATCCACCAAATCTGTAGAGGCCTCTATAGTTCTATCTCTCTGCTTGTCAAGTGTATCGTCAATATAATGTGACATTGAAATCACCTTCCAGCAACCACGGTCTTCCATTTTTAAAAGAGGCCACATGTTGATTGCTCTTTCCATCCTTTTTGCTGAGTTTTGGGATATGTTGAAGGCTAACATCATGGCGATGATTCGTGAGTTCATGGAAGAGGATGCAGGCTTTGAAAGAATTAATAAGTTTTACATGTTCCTCTTGCTTAAGGAGCTAGAAGCTGAGGAGATTGGATATTACAATCTTATTGCCCTTTCTAATGTGGTGTAGTTAATTGTGGCCAAGATTCTTGCAAATAGGCTAAGGAAGGTTCTGTTGGATTTGATCAACTTGATCCAATCCGCCTTCATTTCTAGTGGATCGATGCAGGAGTCCTTCATTTTGGTTGATGAGATGGTGGTTGCTTGGCATAGAAACAACAAAAAAAGTTTCTTGTGGAAGGTGGATTTTGCCAAAGCATGATTCACTTTCTTGGTCCTACTTATGGCAAGTCCTACAGTGAAGGCGTTTTTTGAAGTGGATTTTTTGGATGAAGAGGCGTATTACTATTGCTTCTTTCTCTATCTTGCTGAATGGTAGACTGATTAGTAGATGAGTTCAACCATAGAGAGGCATTAGGCAAGGATGCCCTTTGGCCCCCGTGCTTTTCATCGTTGCTGTGAATACTCTTGCCTTAATGGCTTACACACTTGTTATGCTGGCTTTCTATCTAGTTTCACTATGCAGGTTGGTTCGTTGGTAACCTTGATCCTCCAGTATGCATATGATACCTTATTCTTTGCTAAGGGAGGGTGAGGGAAGCCTCCTACTTGACTCCCCAATCTGCATCTTTGGTTCCTTCTCGGGACTGGCGATGAACCATGACAAGTCTCTGTTCATTCCTTTGAACATGACTGGGCATGAGGCAGCAACATGCTCCCAGGAGCTACAAATTGCCTTAATACATTTGCCCTTTGTTTATTTGGGCTTGCCATCCAAGGGAGGGAAGACTGCCATAGGTGATTGCGTAGCCCTTCTTGATGGGTTGGAGAAGAGGCTTGCTAGTTGGCGAGGTTTAGGTCCTATCCAAGGGAGGGAGATTGGTTTTGCTTAAGTCCATCCTTTCTGTCATCCTTTTGTTCCACCTCTTGGTGGTTAGACCATTGAAAAAGGTGGTGAGGAAGATTGATGCCCTTCGGAAAAGATTATTCTAGAAAGGTGCAAACCATGTAGGTGGTTTCCTGCATCTGGTAAAGTGGGATGAGGTTTGCTGGCCAATAGAACAAGGGAAGCTTGGGGTGTTCCATCTTGCTGACTTTAATGATGCTCTATTGGCGAAGTGGGTGGTATGCTTATGAAGAATGAAGACTCTTTGTGGCATAAAGTCAAAAGAGACTCTTATAGGGGCTCTTTCAACTGGGAGGAAAGAAGGATTCCATAGAAATCTTCGGCATTCTGGCGATGCCTTTTTGAAGTCATGGGACATGTTACTCGCCTTTTTGACCTGGTCTTGGGTGACAGACGAAGCTTCCGCTTTTGGGAGGATGATTGGACTGAGGAAGGTTGTTTCTCTGCCATCTTTCCTCGCCTCCATGCTTTAACGTTGAGCAGGGAGACTAAGGCGTTGGAGGTTTAGGATGGTCCTTCACAGAGAGGTGTTGGTGGTTGGGTTCCTACCTTTGGGGGACTCCTATTGAATGATAGGCTATAAGATTTGCGGGACATGCTAGCATTAATCCAAAGCTTCTGGTTGAAAGAGGATAGGCATGACTCATTGGAGTGGAATGCTGGGAACTTCTCTATCAAGTGGGCTTATTGGATCCTTCAAGGAGAGGTGGAGGGTGATGATTCTTTCATGGCCATCGAGTACTCCGTTATCTTGAAAGTGAAGGTATCGGTAAAGGTTTAGATATTTATGTGGCCATTCATGACCGGTTGACTTGTGACAAGGTTAGAGCTAAATGGACATGGGAGTAGGATCTTACATTGGTCCATTGTTGCTTGGACGATGAGGATCAATTCCATGGCTTTAGGGGGTGTGGTTTTACTGTGGAGGTCTTGGATAGGCTGGGGATCCCTACCACAGTGGAGGAGTCACCAAAGGAGCTTCGGAGGGCTTACAAGCGGGGTGCTTGGGCCAACCAGGTGATTTGGACTTGGAGGTGGATGGCTACACTTTGGAGCATTTAGGTTTAGAGAAACGATATCTTTAGGGGGCGAGGGTTTGGAGTGAGAATGTCGTAAGGGGTGCGTCCTCTTTTCGATCTTTTAACTCAATTTTTGTAACATTTTGTGTTTAGTGGTGTAATGAATGTTTCTCCCTAGATGACTATTGACCTTCGATAGCCTTCCGTTTTTCTTTACAAAAAGAGAAGTTTTCTCTCAAAAAAAAAGAAGCTTTCTTTGTTGCCCTTCTAGCCCTGACAACGGGGCCACCTCTAGGATGATTTTAGACGAGAATCTTCTTTTATAAAACAAATGAGATTTAGGGTGCAGGATCCATTTACAAGAGTCAAGTGTTGGCTTTCTTTGATTTTTGACAGTTCTCACAAGCATGGATTTAAATGCCGACGGCATGCCGTCGGCAAGGCCAATTTTGAAGAACAGCCATGCCAATATGATGTCAGTGTCGAAAAATAGGCGTTTCGGCGGCATGCCGCCGCCGGCAAAATGGTCACTCTCCCTCGTCCCCCTCACCTGTATAGGAACTTGGCAAGGCTGTAGGGCGTGCGGCTACCGGAGAACACCGCGGAGTAATCGCGTCGAGATCGTAAACGAGGCACACGACCTTCCTGTCGTCGCCCTCGCCGCTCGCCTTCCTCTGCTGCGGCCTGCAGACATAGGGGTTGTGGCGGTCGCTGAGGAAGTAGTTCCTCAGGGGCGGGGTGTGGAGTAGTGCCTGCAGTACGAAGTTCATGAAGCAGGTGCTGCCAAGGTTGTTGAGCCCCCGAAGGCCCCATGGGACCCCGCGGCTCGACTTGGCGGCGGCGGTGTCAGGGCACCACAGTGGGTTGGAGCAGCAGTCGAGGAGGCGCTGCTCCTTGGGGGTGGGGGTCCAAGGGCAGAACTCGACCAGTCGCCTCCTCTTGGGGGGTGTGGGGGGAAGGGGGATGGAGGCGATCCGGTATTAGGAGGCAAGGAGGATAGCGGAGTCGAAGTCGAGGTCGTGACCTGGTCGCAGCAGGCGAAGCAGAAGAGCTCGATGCGGTGGACGTCGAGGGCAAGGGCATAGGGAGGGGAGGAGGGGGACTGGTAGAGGTGGTCGGGGGCATGGAGGGGGCAAGAGAGGCAGAAGTAGAGGCGGGGTGGGGAGGAGGGGGGGGCAGAGGGGACAACGGTGGGGGAGGTCGAGGTGGAGCTCGGCGCATTCGAGGGCGGGGGGTTTGGGGCGAAGGAGAAGGTGGAGGGAGCGGAAGGGGTTGGGGGAGGAGGAGAGGAAGAGCTGAAGGTGGGGGCAGGGAGGAGGGATGGAGGGGGAGGAGGACATGGGGAGGAAGGTGGTGGTGGAGCCGCAGGGTCGGTGGGCCCCGCAGACATAGAGGGTAGGGAGGGAGGGTGGGGGAGGCGGGAGGGCTATTTGATTTGGGTGTAGTGGGGGCCCCACCTTTTTAAGAGATGCTGTGTGCTTGTGCAGATATCCATAGGGTCGGCAAGCACTACCGATGCCGTATGATGCTTAACATATAGGGACTCCCACCAAGGGCGTGTGCTTGTGCCGATGCCGATGCAGCCCACCTTGTTAAGAAATGCCGATGCCGATGCTGTGTGCTTGCTGTAGACTGCCACTGCCATCTCTTTCGCTCCGCTAATGCCAATCACGGGCATGTCTTGTCGTTAATGAGGGAGCATTGCAATAGCGAATTGGTGCATCCTGGGATAACACGATTTGCTACAAATTACATTGCCTTGCAAAGTATTGTAGACAATAAAGTTGGATTAAAGTCAATGGTAAATTCTACCAATTGGTTTGCCATGGCAGAAACTAGGACACAAGGTGGGAAGGATGCAGAGGACTTGATAAACAATTCACGATTTTGGGATGATTGTAGCCACGTTACTCGTATTATGGAGCCCTTCGTATTAGTTTTGAAGTTGGTGGATGGAGATAAGAAACCAACTATGGGCTACATATACCAAGCACTAGAAATTATGTATGAAAAGGTGGAAGAAGCAGCGGGAAGGTCTAAAGAGCCATTCTTAAAGATAATAAGAGAACGAAGGCAAAGCATGCTATCCCACCCGCTCCACCTTGCCGGTAAGTATATTTCATTATAAATTTATCTTATTGAAATAATTTTATATTATTTTAACTATTTATCTTTTATCATAGGCTATTATTTCAACACAAAATTTAACTATAAATACCACCTTGGCACGCGCGAAAATCTCATTTAAGTTGTGCAAAAAGTTGTTCAAAAGCTCTCTCCTACAACTGCTACGCAAATAGCGTGCATGAATGAGGTAGGCAAATTTAACTTGAAATTTGATGCTTAAATAAGATATTTGACATCTTCATGTCAACATGTTGTAGATTAAATTATTTAGAGAAAGGATAGGATCTTTTGGGAGTTGTATGGCACAGCAGGCTATTAAGGCCACTCATCCTGGTAATAACCGACATCCCTTTAATATTTACTAATAATAATTTACTCTATAAAATTTAATTTTTGACTAGAATATGTTTCCCTACAGCGGAATGGTGGAATTTGTATGCAACGGAAGTTCCAAATTTACGGCAGGTGGCTGTTAAAGTGTTATCACAAACATCATCTGCTGGTGGGTGTGAAAGAAATTGAAGTACATTTAACCTTATCCATTCCAAAAGAAGAAACAAGCTTGGAATTGACAAGCTTAATGACCTTGTGTATATCCACTACAACACAAGGTTACGAATGTGGCACATTCAAGAGGGCTTTGATTTTAAAAATAAGGAAATGACCGATCCAATTGATCTGGCCTACATTTTCCGAACCGGAGATAATGTGCTAGAAAGTTGGATAAATGACATTGGAGGAGAACCTATGATGGATGTTAGGGGAAGGCCAGATCCAGAGCTATCAAAGAAAATGGGTGCTGATGTTGAAGGACATATGGTCAGATCTAGTCGTCATACATTTCCTATAAGAGTACTGGATGAAGATGATGAAGAACGACAGTTATCACAGTCTACTTCAACCTCAAAGGATGACTCAGATGATGGCTCAAATGTATATGCATTTGTAATGGTAGAAGAATCTGGATCAGAAGGATCATCCGACAGAGGGAGACATGGTGGTCAAGTGCAAATTCAAGGTGCTACAGAATACGACGAACGACACACCAATATCCATGGTGAACATATTCCAAGTCCAAGTCCACCAGCCATGGATTACGAGGGATATCCAAGTCACGATGCCTACATGGAGGATTTGAGCTCCTCAATTGGTTCCATGAGCATTAGTGATCAATTTTTTGGTTCTTCAGCACCTGGATCTGGATATGACATGGGATCATACGACACAACACGTGAGACGGGATCTTCATATGCTCAACCATTCTACCCGCAATCATTTGCACCACCACCGCCTTCATATAATTATCCATCATATTCATACGCTGAGTCTGAAAATGTTGACACTTCTGGTACTAGGACTGGGAGTGAATATTCTTACCCATATGAGTATGGTATGATCAAAAATTACTTTCCTCAGCAGTTCCAACCCCAAGCTCTCCCTCAAATGCCAAGATCAGAATCATCACAAGATGATTCTAGAACAACAGGATTCTCACAAACACGTGCAACTAATCGTGCACGTGGGCAACGTGACAGACCATACACAGATAGTAGATTTCCCCGTCTTGGGATTTTTGTTAGTATGAATGAACACGAATACAGACAGCACATAATGGATTACGAGACAATGTATTCATATATGTCTTGGAAGGATTACTGTGAATTCATTCAAAGTATTCATCGACACAATAGTCAACAATGGTATCAATCAAGTGATGATAGTACCCATGATAAAGATATGCATCCAGCAAGACACTCTTGGTTCTGGTGAAATCTGTCTTTCAAGTTCCAAGTCCTGACTTCCGATACATCATACATCAAGACATTACAGTTTTAACTTTTACTTTGAAACTATACACTTTGATTCTTTCATTCTTAAATTATTTGATTATTAAATTCTTTGTATTCTTCTATTAATAAATTTTCTGTATTCTTAACATGGTAAGAATATTTCATCTCGTTATTGAATTTTAACATTGTATGGTCATGTTGTATATGAATATTATGATGTAATACTCTTATTGTTACATAATCAACATTTGATTTTCTTGAAACTGATATCATTTTGACCACTTCTACCATTTTTGTCGGCATGCCCTCGGCATGCCCTCGGCGTGCCTCCGAAATGGCATCTTTTCGAGCCATCGAAATCATCGAAATCTGCCATCGAAAAATGGGCATTTCTCCGGCATGCCCTCGGCATGCCCCCGAAATGCACACTTGCAATTTCATCGGCACGGCGTCGAAATCGGCATTTCGAACCTTGCCACAAGTTGGGAAGTATCACCCATTGACTCCGACAGTCTGTTAGTACTAGTAGCCATAGAGGCACTGGGAAGGTCTCTACGAATCGCTTTGAGATTTGGGGGATTGTTAAGACCTCCTGAAGCAAGCATAGTGGCTGTCATCGAGAGCAGGCAAAGGGGATGATGGTCTGAGCATCTCCATCGTACGTAGAGATTAAATGACTAAGGCATACCCTTCTATCGAGGTGGTGAAGGTCCACACTGGTAGCATCTGGAGCTTGAAGGTCTTAAGAGTTTGCCACAATCACGTCGTCTACACCACTCTTAGAGAGGTCAACTTTCAGGAGAGGCTCAACTGAGGCGAGGTGAACTTGTCACAGGCCATGAAAGGATTTTGAGGGGGGGTGGGGGGTTCCTGCACAAAAATAGAGGGATAAGGCCTACTCGCTGGGGAAGAAAATTAGTTTAGGCCAAAAAGCTTTCTAGGCCCAAAGTTACTAGCCCAACAATAAAGAGAAATGGAGATATGCCCTCTGGATTCGATTCTAGATATGGAGCCCTCTTGTAAAGGGTAGAATTTGTTGGGCTCAAGTGGTCCCCCCGTGTTCCTCGTCTGAAGCACGTTGAATCTCACATAATCACCATTAGTCTTGGAAGGACGAAATTAAATAGGCGCCTCCATTTCCTTTTCCTCTCCCAAAGCGTCCTTCAGCATCCACTGGATGATAGCATGACTTTTATGCTTTCAAACAAACCTAGACCTTGTTGACGCTTCATTGAAACTCTATTTGTTGGAGGCGTCGCTATTGGAGGAGGCTCAATTGCCAAGTTGCTGGATGTTGGAGAGTGAGTTGTCGAACTCTTCACCATCGCCTGAGGAGCCATAGCCACTACCTTCGCATAAGTGCGTTGACCATGTTCCACATGGTCAGGTTGAATTGCAATCAACCATGAGGAGCCTTCAAACCTCAGTATGACATTTCAAGGACTGTTTTACTGATATTCACCTCCACCGATACCTCCACCCATGTTAAGTCATTTGGCAAGATTGCAAGCCCCCAAAAACTGACCATGATAGATTCGACAATCTCCGTTGTCCGGACTTTTAGAGGTATATCGAATAAGGAGATTCCACTTTCATAGGCGGGTGTTCCTCCAAAGCTCCATCACTTGCCATCGGCAATCTACACCTAACCTAACCTCCTAGAACCTCAATCGTCTTAAAGCATAGGGGTTTAGTCATTGGAGGATCAATTTTGGTGAGTAGGAATTTCCTATGGTCGATGGTAGCAAACCTAGACTTCAACTCACATTCCACCACCACCTTCATCATTAAGAAGGATGGTTTCCCATCCAAGATCTCCCCCACCAACACTGAAAGCATAACACCCTCATTTGCCTTCACCGTTGGAGACCATGAGGTAAAAACCTCCATCATAGGGGTACATGGAGGTGGCACTCCCAGAGTCTTGGCATCTTTCATCTTCACACTCTTTTCCATTAAAGGATAGGAAAAATTCCTATGACCCACCCCTCTATAGGACAAGCAGAGAATTAGGTCCCTACAATCCTTTGTGATGTGCTCTCTACCTCGACACTTGAAGCCATTGTTTTAAATGTCGTTGGCATGCCCTCAGCATGCTATCGGCAAGGCCATTTTCGAGCAGGGGCTGTGTCGACACTGATAAAGTGTCAATTTACAGGGATATCGTCGGTATGCCGTCAGCATGCTGGCGAAATATGTGCCCATGTCGAGGTTGCTACTGGTTTTTTTAACTACTTCTGTCATTTTTGTCAGTATGCATCAGCATACCTTCGGTATGCCCACTGCGTGCCCTCGGCATGCTCATTGAAAAACGGGCATTTCCACGACGTGCCCTTGACATGCCCACGAAAACACACTTAGAATTTCATCGACACAGCATCGAAATCGGCATTTCGAACCTTGCCTGAAGCAAAGGACATCGGCCTTGATTGCTCTCCTCCTCGGGCGCCTTGCAACATCGTCCTTGCCCTTACTAGTTTTTTGACTCATCATAAGGACCCAACCATTGAGCCCCTTCAACGCTTCCCCCATCTCTTGCCATCTCGCCTCTTTGTTTCCAACCTAAATGAAAAATGAATAAAATCATTTTTTACTTAAACGAGAGGTAGGTTGCATGTAATTTATAGAGGAAGATGTGGACCATTTTTCCTTTCCTCCTAGGGTTCTTGATTGCGACATCCTACAACTTGTTCTAGAGCAATGTCATAAAAATTGAGTTACGCCCCCCTCCCCCCCAAGTACCCATACTTGGGCCGATGGTCGATGCAAGTACTCAAACAAGTAGTCTCACCATATAAGGCTAATTTCTGCATGCGGATCCTTTATAGGGTCACAATCCGACCTGGTTACACATTACAACGATTAAAAACTTTGAGCGTATATTATTTATTTCCTTTAGACTTGTGTTTAGCAGCTTATTTTCATTATATTGAGCTTTAAAATGATTGATCTTTATATGATGGTATATTTTACTTCGTTGAAATCTTGAATTGTGCAATGAAATACATCTTATTAATATATGCTATGAACACACACACATGCACGCACGCATGCACACATATATATTTAAATACCTGACCGCGTACTCCCTGCTACTCCACTGCATACCATATACTCAACTGAATGCTTTTACTCTCAGGTATGTGGGAATTGGCTATTACTGAGCACTGTATGGTTACAGAGGGACCATACCTCGTTCCAGAGGGACAACTTCTGTAGAAAAAGTTTTGTGTCAAGTGGTGTTTCGATTGGAGCCTCATCTCCATACATTTGAAATATTTCAGTTTTGAAGTACACAAAAAGGGCTGTTAATCTCCATTTATGCATCCTTTGTACTTTAAAGGAAGCATGCTTAGGTGCTAATGGGAACTGATACTGCCCCACAACTTTTTTATAGGTGGAAGTAGAAGCAAACAGGTGGGCGGATGGGGTGCGAGAAGATTTTCAACTGTATAGATCTGTTGTGGATTGATTTAATTGGAAGGATAATATCAGTAAATTGGGGTTCCAGGTGGCAAGATAGGTGTGTATTTATATGATAGGATGCAGTGCTATTTGTGGCGGCTAAAATCAGTGGCTAGGTGGTTGCTGTTTTAGGGGATTAGGCTGAATAATAGTAGGAGAGGGTGACTTGAGGAAGAAGATAAAGAATGTATAATCCAATGATTTATACTTGGGATGTAAAGATGAAGCCTAATATCTGATACAATGATGTATAATCCAATGATTTATCTAATGATTTATACCCAATTAGGCTCCATTCTCCTTCAAACAAACTTATTTATCTGATACAAAAATAGACATGTTATGAATCTTAAACAAAATAAAAAACAGAGGAAAATGGAATAAAGATATCAAAGCATGCTTTGCATCCTCTTTTTTTTTTTTTTGAAAAAACATGTCTCTGCAATAGATCATTGTAGGACTTGGACTTTAGATGTAATCTTGCAGTTTGGCATTGATGAAGTTTCTATGGTTAGCTTTAGAAAATTGAGAACTTTGTCAACTAGGTCAGGAGAAAAAGCTTAGCAGTATGGTAAATGCTGTTTGAGGAGCTGTTGTGTAATATGGAAGTGAAATTCTTTCGGTCAAGTCTAAGATGCTTTATACACTGAGTATTACTTTTATTCAGGTTTCAGCTGGCAATCTTACCTCTGCGACTCCACCTTGATCAAAGCCAACTTGATTTTCTCGTAAGCTTTTTCTCTGGGGTTTCTGTTTCGGAATCTGCTGATGGGAAAAGCAATTTGAACCAACAATTGCATCCTGAAGATGAGAGTTGCAGCAATGTATCTTTACCCAAGGAAGCGTTACTCCCTTTCTTTCAGGCAAGTTATATGAATACCTCTTGTTTCAACTTCTTGGGTAAAGAAATGTTTTTACATCAGATTAGAGAGGGTTTATTTTGGAGCCTTCAATATTTTATTGACAATTTCCTTATACTAGCAGGAAACTGTATGTAATTCTTCCTCTACCTAACCTCTATGCAAGAGGGATTGACCTTTCGTAATGTTTTTCATTCCATCCCTACATTTGGACTTGGTGAAATTTTTGCATTATGTAGTGATTTGCCAGATCACATGCTTGCCATTCTTCTAGTTAGCTCTAGGTGCTTGCTTTGACTTCTTCTTGCAATGCATTGTTTTTTTTTGGTGAATAGATTTGGGGTTAGACTTTTACATTTGTTACTGTGTAATTACGTTTCTTGCTTTTTTTTTTACTCTAAATCTTGTATATTTATTTGGGATTGGTATGAATGTTTATGCAGGATCGGCACTTGAACTTCTTCATAAGCTATAATAACATCTCTTATGTTTGCTGTAATCTCGGTCAGTATAAAAACATCAATTTAGTAAACATACAGGGTACAAGAGGGATGGGAGGAGGTGAGAGAGGAAAAAGGGCAAAGGTGGGAGAGTTGGGGGGTGGGGAGGCGTTCAAGATGGGAATGGCTAGTTGGTCGTGCAGGGACAACAAAGGAGGAGGATTGTTGTCTCCGGAGGAGTGGGGGGGATTTCCAACCTCTGTTGCTTTAGGTGCAGAGGGTAGGGACACTTTGCAAAGGTTTGCCGCGATCTGATCATCTGCATTTGGTGTCGAGGGACCAGGCATTGTCAATGGGAATGTCCACGAGGACGGAGGCTGATGGTACAAAATTCGATGTCGGTGCCTTGAGTACTAGAAATTGCCGTGGTTAATGATTGTCCACTCTCGCCTCTGGTCTTTCTACCGTGGTCCCGACGACGCAATCTCTTAAAAGCTTACTCAGTGGCACGCTAATTAGAATGTAGTGGTTGGAAAACTAGATTTGTTGTTTGTTTGAAGGGTATTGCATTTGTTTTGCCCTTGGCCTACTACCTTTAAAGTCATGGTGGATGCAAGGAAGTTTCTACTCCTCAGCTACAACATGGAGGATAGTGTGGTTATTGGTGATGGCTAGGTGCAATGGCGTGAACCCTAGCGATGAGTGACCACCGGTGCTATATGTGGTCCATGTTTGTTTGGGTGGGATCCCCCTACACCTGCGGACGATTTAGGTGGTAGATGCCC
Organism: Thalassia testudinum; assembly: GCA_037157565.1. Taxonomy (NCBI): domain Eukaryota; kingdom Viridiplantae; phylum Streptophyta; class Magnoliopsida; order Alismatales; family Hydrocharitaceae; genus Thalassia; species Thalassia testudinum. The sequence goes on from JAZHRO010000013.1 coordinate 24,842,117, forward strand.
TTGTGTTTGGTTGCTTGTGCCCGAGGCTGTGTCGTGATGTGGGGCTCAAGGTGGAGGATCTTTTGTAGGTTTGAGCGTTGCCGAAGGTCGTTGATGTCTCTGCTATTCCTTTGAGGCTCGTGCTCCAGCTTGGGGGATGCTCATGGGTGGTAAATGTAGAGAAGGAAGTTAAGAGGACTTACGTGGAGGTTGCCTCATCATCTTTAGCTTCGACTGGCGGTGTTACAGCAGAGGAGGGAGCTGCTCAGGCGTTAAGGGGTGACAACTCCAAATCTAGAAACCAAAGAGCTAAGCGATGTTTCTGATGTTCCTCGACATCTCTATTGCAAATCGTAGAGCTTCTTTTGGATACCCTCATACTTCTATGCCCCCTTTTTCAGCACAATGGAAGGGCACTGCCTTTATTGAGGTCGCTGACGTGGTTAATGAGGTTGGATCTCATCTTGGATCCAGACCCGATAAAATGGTGGGTGTTGTGGACCCAGTTGCGAATGACCCAGGTAAGTTGGGAGTGGGACTTGATAACCATTAGTTTAGATCTCCCGAGGGTGCTGTTGACCCCTTATTTGTTCGAGCTTGATGGATGTTCTGGAGCCCGCTCTTTGCCTTCTCAGTCGAGCATGTGGCGGTGGTCGATTTGAATCCTGGTGGTGCTCAGGGTGTGGAGGCTGGAGGCTACCCCACTACAGACTTGAGGGAAGACTCCTTGTTCGGTGTAGCTTTGTTGATGTGGGATCGACAACGACACCGACGGGTCACTTTTAGAAGGATGTAGAATGACAATCCTCTATAGAGCTAGCATAGTCAGTGCCTGAGTAGGCCCAGATATCCACAGATCCACTCGCCTTGTAGTATAGGTCTCTATTAGGATTACCTTTGAAATATCTCAAGATGAGGCATACCTCATGCCAATGGTTGTAACGTGGTGCCTGCATGTAGAGGCTAGCTCTGCTAACTGCGAAGCTAATGACTGGTCGTGTGAGGGTGAGATATAGCAGTCATCTAACCAAGTTGCGATATCGGCTCACATCTTCATATAGGGGGTTTCCTCCTTTTTATCACGAATGCACTGTCTCAATGGGAATGTCAAACGACTTTGCCCTTAGAAAGCCTGCCTCCCCAAGTATTTGGAGAGTATACTGTCTCTGAGATAAGAAAAGACCTGATCCTTAGGGAACGACCTCTATCTCAAGGAAGTATTGTAAGTCACCAAGATCCTTCGTCACAAAGGTAGTCTATAGGAAGGTCTTGGTCTGGCGAATACTGTCGTCACCGTCACCAGTTAGAAACATGTTGTATACATAGATGTCTAGGATAACAACTCTGCTTGCAACTACCTCTCCAGTCCGTATAAAAATGGAATAATCTGAGGACGACCACAGAAAATCAATCTTTTGAATCTCTGTGCTCAAGAACTCGAACTAGGCCCTGGGACTCTACTTTAGGCCATAGATAGCCTTCTGTAGACAATAGACATGCTCCCCTTGACTATTATACCCTAGTGGCTGTCTCATGTAGACCTCCTTAATAAGATCTCTATACAAGAAAGCATTCTTGATGTCCAACTACTACAATGAACATTGTCGGTTAACTGCCATAGCATCAATGATCGTGATAGAGGATATGCGTACCACTAGAGAGAAGTTCTCCAAATAGTCAATGCCATAGGTTTGGGTGAAACCTTTAACAATAAGGCGAGCCTTATACATATCAACAGTGTTGTGCCTAGTACATGATGGTATATACCCATCGATAATCTACAACAGTAGCACCAGGAGGGCACAGTACTAGCTCTCATGTCCCCTTAGATTGTAAGGCGTGCATCTCGTAATCCATGGATGCTCGCTACCTAGGATCCTGTGAAGCCTCTCCATAGTCTCTGGGGATGGCGGTGGTAGTAATGGTAGAGGCAAGCTGTCTAGTCGCCTCCTAGGTGAGAAGTCTAGTATAGTTGGACATGGGATGCAAGGAGCATGATAGTGTGGCCTTCCTCAAAGCAACATGCCTCTCATCAGCGGAATTTATCTCATCAGGTTCCATGGTATCAAGAGTATCCTAAAGTCTTGTAGAGGGATCAGCAGGCCGACGGTGGTAGACTTGAGCCTCCTTGGGTGCTAGTTCTATGCTGGCACTCTCCTTGGAGTAATATGGGACCTTCTCAAAGAAGGTGACATTTATCATAACTGTATATCGCCTATGCACAGTATCATAGCATCTGTATCCTTGTCGATTCCGTGAATAGCTCAGAAAGATACACGTCGTTGCTCTTGGAGAAAACTTATCCTTATTCTCATGGGCCTGAATAAAACAAGTACTCCTGAAGACATGCAAGGGCAAGGCAAAGTGTCTATCACAGTCAGGATGTTGTACTTGATACGGAATCCTCCCTTGAGGCACTAACGATGGAACTCTATTGATTAGGTATGTAGCAGTCAGTATAGCATCACCCCAAAACTTCTTGGGCACCTTCATGTGAATCATTAATGTTCTAGCAATGTTGAGAAGTTGCCTCAACTTGTGCTCGGCCACACTATTCTACTGGGAAGTACGAGCGCAAGAAGTTTGGTGGTGGTCCCATGTGCACTGAAGAAATCTTGCATCTCCTTCTGGACAAATTCCAGAGCATGCTCGCTCTAGAAGACTCTAACAGGAGAGAAGTACTATCTGAATCTCTGCAAAAAATCTTCGGATGATATGTGGAATCATAGACCTACTCTTCATTAGAAAGACCCAAGTGAGGCAGCTATAGTCATCAACAAACACAACATAGTACCTATGCCCTTTGGTACTTGAGATTCTGGTGGCCCCCTACACATCGCAATGGACAAGGGCAAAAGGGATCATACTCACCTCATCACGTTGTCGTGGAAAAGTGCTCCGACGATGCTTCCCCAACCGACAATCCTCACAGTCTAGTGTTAATGAGTTCAGTAACTCAGGATACATTTAGCGCAACTTTCCTAGTGAAGGATGCCCAAGTCGCCTATGCCAAAGCCATGGATCACCAGCATTGGAAACTGCCTCAACAAATAAGGTCGATGTGTCCAGATAGTAAAGTCTATCTCTCTCCATCCCATCACCAATGATCTCATTGATGTGTTTATCCTAGAAGTAGCAATCTCTGTCATTAAATATGACTTTGCACTGGAGATCCTTACATATCTTGACGACTGATAGCAAACTCATGGGAAACTTGGGGGTGTAATGTACTTCTCTAATCCTCATAACAGGGGAAATGTGGACTTCTCTAATCGTGGTAATTAGAGAGGTTGCCCCATTGCCAACTTGAATCTCTCGGGTTCCATATGGTGTGAACGGGTTCTTCAACTTCCTACCATTCCCAGTGAGGCGGATCGATGCTCCCGAATCAAAATCCCATGATCTAGATCGCCTATCCATCGTATTTGATCCCTCCTAAGTTGAGAGACCATCTCCACATCGAACTGAATTTTGCCTCATCCTATGACAAAATAAACTTTCTGTGCATGAGAGAATTCTCATCATGTTCCTAGACGAAAACTCCATCATCAATAGTGAGAGAACTTATCATCAACCAAAAGGACTATTTTGCTTGTGAGAAAAGACTCTTCACGTAGCAACATGGGAACTGGACAGTAGCATCCATAACAGGTGATCTGGTAATGTGTCTACCGGTCCTCAAGGTAGCAGCGGTGATGTTGTTGCCTTCCACGACGGCGGTGGCGGTGCTGCTATTTTTCATGGTAGTAGCAGCACTGCAACTTCCTTCTTCAATCTTCCTTTGAATCATTATGTAGTTGGTATGATTCAAACAACTTGATTTGGTGGGATATCATACCACTGATCTAGGATCGCTACTCTGATACCATGCTGGAAAAGATTAACTTGGTTATCATCAAAAGAAAGTCTTAGCCCTTTTTTATAAAGAGAGGGCTTAAGTATACAAGGAAACACCATAAACCATAACAACTCACCTACCAAAAAAAACAACTAAAAATGGTAAGACATTTAACAACTAAAAATAGGATAGCTATTTCCTAACAAACGTTATGTAGTTGAATGGGGTGTCGATCTTTTGATGATTTAGGAGACGAAATTGGAGAGTTTGGATGGGACAACGAATGTGACTTATGAGGTAGGGTTTTTATTGACATATCTAGGTTTTTTATGTTACATTTATTTATTCCTTTTATTCCTTTTGGACTTATGTAGTTATTTTCCTACACCTCTCTTCTATATAAAAGGGTATGGAGGTTCTTTAGAGTAATTAAGTGATTCATTTATTTCCACTTGGTATGAGAGTAGCGGTCCTAGATCGATACCTAGATACCCCACCCAAATAAGCTTCCGAGACCTCCACCCTAACCTCAACCCTAGCAGCATCCTTTGTAGCTCTGCCACCACCGCCACCTCTCCCAACGCCGTCGCCACTGACCGGTGGAGAGAAGAGGAGGCGGCGGGGTAGCTCAGCAAGGGCCGCTGCTAAGGAGATCCAGTGGTGCTTAAAGGGGCTAGCGCAGATCAGGGGGTCGCCGCCAAGGGGCTCCAGTGTCGCTAAGGAGTTCCAGTGCCGCTAAGGAGTTCCAGTGCCGCCCGGAGGGGACAACGCCGCCCAGGGGGTCACCGCCTGAAGGGGATAGCACCGCCTAGGGGGTCGCCGCCCGAAGGATTTAGCGCCACCTAAACGGTCCAAGTGCTGCTCAGAGAGTCTCTGCTACATCTGAGCACTATCGCCCCTTTTGCAGGAGGCTGCTGCAATGCTCCCACGCCTCTGTCCTACCTTCCTTGATTCGTTTTCGGTAGATTGCGCTTCTGCCACTGATCGGGTTGCACGTTGTGCTGCTGCTGGTGAGGTTGGGGTGATCAACGAAGACCTGCCTTTGCCAAAGGAGAGAAGCATCTCTTAGATGCGCTGTTAGGGGTTTTCCCTTGCTCTAACATGTGTTAAATTTTAATCTAAGGGGTGCTTGTGATTCTTGGGATGATATCTAAGGTCTCTTGATCTTAGACTTTATGATCAAGAGATCTCTTGGTTGCTGCTAGGCACAATGTTAATCTCAGAAGGAGAAAAGATGACATTGGATACTGCCACAGTGATGGAGATGATGGAGTATGCAGGCGTGGTACAACACAAGCATGGCAGGAGTCATCATAGTGCAGGATGGTTAGTTGACTCTGGTGTCTCACAGCATCTTTGTGGCGATCGGAGTTATTTTTTGTCACTCAGTTCTATTGCACTAGGGAGAACAATGCAGGTAGTTGATGGTAGACACGCTCCTGTTGTTGGTCAGGAGGTGTCTGTAACCCCCACTTTGTAGCTACTAAGAGCGTTACATGTGCTGGAGTTTCTCATGAGCTTGTTGTCCGTGAGTAGGATTACGAAGGATCATTATAGGGTTATCTTTGATGAGGTTAGATGTATTTTCCAGGATAAGTTCACCGGGAAGACCATTGCTATAGACACAAAGGAGAATGGTGTTTATAATCTTAAGTAGGAATTGTTTGCAGGAGCCAGCAAGTATGATGGTGGGAGTGCATTGCAGTGGCATGTTCGTCTTGGTCACTTGCCTCTAGATCTCCTTCGGAGGGTGATTCCACAATCTCCCTAGCCACTACTATCCAGTGTGGTGCTTGTCAGTTGGGTAAGCATCATCGATCCTCTTTCCTTGCTAGTACTTCTCCTAAAGCAGTTGTTTTTGAGCTACTTCACATGGATGTGTGGGGGTTGAGTAGAGTTCCAGATAGGATGGGACATTGCTACTATCTAGTAGTTAATGATTTTTCTAGAGTTTCTTGGGTATCCCTTTTGAGGAACAAAGCAAATGCTGGAGGTGTTATAGAGACTCTCCTCTTGAAGATCAGCACATAGTACTATGGCATCGTGAAGGTTGTACGGGCAGATAATGCCCTTGAATTCTATATTGCGAGACTTACAGAATTCTACATGGCTCGTGGGATTATCCACCAGACTACTTGCCCTCATACCTCGCAGCAGGACAGGATTGCAGAGCGGAAGCATAGACACTTGTTAGAGGTTGCTCACACCCTTCTGATCCACCATAGTGTCCCACAACGATATTGGGGGGATGCAGTTCTGACTGCTTGCTATCTCATCAACATGATGTCGAGCTCTATTCTACATGAGCAAATACCGATTCTCCTGCTATATCCTGCTGGTAAGTTTTTCCGTGTGTGTCACAAGACTTTTGGGTGTGTTGCTTTTGTCCATGTGCCATCACCGGGTCGTAACAAGCTTGCTCCTCGCGCTGTCAAGTGCGTCTTGTTGGGGTACTCTAGGAGTTAGAAGGGGTACTGATGTCACGACATCATCCACGGCATACATTATGTTAGTGTTGATGTTACATTTCATGAGACCATATCATTCTTCTTAGTTACTGGACAGACGAGTTCTCATTATGATGCAGATCCCATGCGTATTCCTCCTGTTCCATTGGAGGAAATTTCGGTCCCCACATCTCAGCCAACTCCTTCGGACTCCATGACCTCCTTGGATGACTTCCAAAGACTACATGGTTCGATGCACACGTATAGTAGACCTCACATGACACTCCAGAGACCACCTTTCTTACTAGTGGTTGATGCTCCACAAGCAGTTGAGGTGGCATCTGGCGACAGTGACAGTTTGGTTTGACTTGATCCTCCTAATAGTGTCGATTACAATACTAGTGAGGTTCCTTCTACAGATGTTCACACAAAGGTGTCAGACGATTTTGATCTTCCTATTGCCATTAGGAAGGCGCCTTGCACCTATGAGTTCAGATACCGTGTTGCAGGCAGCTTGGATACTGATGGTCTTAGTTCTGAGTTTGGCAGATTTTGCTAAGCATTTATCGTCTTACACATGCTGTCCACATACCAGTAGGTTATGCTTGATCCAAAGTGACGTTAAGTCATGGAGGACGAGATGGCCGCACTCCAGAGTAAACAAACTTGGGAGCTCACTACTCTTCCTACAGGTGTATGGTTGGTTGGCTCCAGATGGGTTTTTACCTTGAAGTACAACCCGGATGGGTCTATTTTGAGTTATAAGGCTAGGTTGGTAACGAAGGGGTTCATCCAGACATATGGGGTGGACTTCTTTGACACTTTCTCACCTATTGCGTGCCTTGCCACTGTTCGCATACCTATATCTGTTGCTGCTCATAGAGATTGGCGGTTGCACCAGCTTGATGTGAAGAATGCTTTTCTCTACGGTGATTTCAGATGTGACAATAGAGTCGCTACATATATTGCCAACAATCCCATGTTCCATGAGCGTACCAAGCATGTGGAAGTCGATTGCCACTATATTAGAGATTTGATCCAACGTGGTGTATTATGCACAACCTTTGTTGCTTTAGAGGATCAGACAATAGACATCTTCACCAAGCCCTTGTCACGTGGAGTGTTTGATGCTTATTGTTCCAAGCTGAGTATGATTGATATCTATGCTTCAACTTAAGATGGAGTGTTGACATATCTGGGTTTTTTATGTTGCATTTATTTGTTCCTTTTATTCCTTCTGGACTTAATGTAGTTATTTTCCCACACCTCTCCTCTGTATAAAGGAGTGTGTGTGCTCTTTGGAATAATCAAGTGATTATCAAGTGATTCATTTATTTACACAGGTTTCGACTTTTTCATCGAAGTAGATTGGGTGGTTTATTGATGGCGTGGAAGGAGGGAATTCCCAACTTGGACTCACAACTTAGTGGGTGTTGGTCTCTTTCTAGTGTATTCAGCAGGATTGTAGATGGAAAACCTTGGTTTCCAGAAAAGTTAATGGGTTGAGGGTTAGAGCTTTGGAAGGAGCTGCGTCAAGTTGCCTAGTTGGCAAATGGGTAGCCTTGACTGGTTAGGGAATATTTTAATACTCCCTTGCATATTAAGGATTGGCCTGATGGACGAGGAGACAGATCAATAGTCTTTTGCAGATCTAGTTGTTGATTTTGAGTTATATGATATTCCCCTCTTTGAAATGTCTTATACTCGGCTTTTCAAAAAACCAGAAATGTCTTGTACTCTGCAGTCCACGGGAGGTACGAAGTCGAGGATTGATTGTTTCATGTTTTTAGTTGAGATGGTAGAACTTTTGCAATTGGCAGAAGTTGTGGTGAAGCCTAAGGCTTTTTTCGAATGACACCCTGCTTGTTTTTTTTAAATGGGGCACAAGGTGCATCTTATTTCAAATTTGATAAGTTTTGGCTTCTTAGACATATGGTCAGGGAGAAATGGCTTGAGGCACCTACCTTGGCATATTCTACAAGAACATTGGTGAATAGAATATAATATTTAAGGACCTAGCTGATTTCATTCAAAAAGGAGCTTTGTGAAAGGAGGAAAAAATGAGAATGGATGCCTTCCAAGAGGTCATAAATCTTTACGGGACAGAGGACATGAGAGATTAATGGGTGTGGTCCACTAGGAAGATTTGAAGAGAGAGTTGGACTGCTGTCTACAATCTCGGCAGCTATGGTTGAAGGAGGGTGATGCAAATACTTGCTTTTTTCACATGGCTACTAGTTGATGGAAAAGATCCAATCTCATTGACTCTTTACAGGTGAACGGGCATGTGATTATTGGACGGATGCAACTTGTAGAATATTTGAAGCAGCATTTTTGAGATTTCTCACGTCGCAGGGATCAAGACTCATTGATTGGTTTGATGCAGACATCTTGATATTAAATGAAGACATCTCAAAAGAGTTGGTGGAATAAATTTCAGAATTTGATCTTTACACCGCAGTTAAAGGCCTTAAAGCAGAGGGCACACTAGGGCCAGATGGTCAATTCATGCTATTCTTTTGAGAGTTCTTGGATATTGTCAAAGTGGACCTTTTGAGTGCAATGTTTGAATTATGTGTAGGAAATTTTGATTTTGGGAGGACCAACAGATCATATTTATTTCTCCTCCCTACTGAGACTGTGGATGACTATAGACCTGTTGCTTTATTGCATGTGGTATATCTTATTGTTGCTAGGGTTTTAACCAATAGGCTTTATGACATGGTACCCTACTTGCTTAGCCTGGTTCAGTCTGCCTTTTTGCAAGCTAGATCTTTCTAGGAATCTTTTATCATGGCGGAAGAAATGGTGGCCACATGGTGGAAAAGATCAACTAAAAGTTTCCTTTGGAAGGTTGATTTTTCAAAGGCTTATGATTCTATTTCATGATCCTACCAGTGGCAAGCTCGTATTAGATGAAGATTTTCGGACTTATGGATGACTTGGATGAAAAGATGCATCATTGAAACTTCTTTTGTGGTGCTGGTTAATGGAAGACCCGCAGGAGGTTGGATTCAACTGTAGAGGAGCAGCCAGTAAGGATGCTCACTTGCATCTTTGTTGTTTAACATTGCAGTGGCTACTTTGGCTCTGATGGCTTTCAAAGCCTGTGCTAGGGGCTTGATAAAGGGTTTAACTGCTGAAGGGGATGGGGCTTTGATTGCTCCAATCTTGCACTACGTTGATGACATGCTATTCTTCATCGAGTGTAGGGAGAAAGAAGCCAATAATATGAGCTCATTGATCCAAATTTTTGGTGATATTTCTAGTCTCGCTGTAAATCACGGCAAATCACCACAACTTCCTTGCTTCCTTTCACGTATCTAGGCCTACCACTGAAAATGAAGCTTCTCACTTTTGGGGATTAGTTACCACTTGTGGATGGAATGAAGAGATTGGCTGGATGGAGAGGTCTGGCCCTGTCCAGGGGGATGTCTTGTGTTATTAAAATCTGTCCTTTCAGCGATTCTTACTTTTTATTTGTCCATTTTCAAATCATCTAAGGGTGGTCAAAAAGATTGATGCCGTTAAGCATTGTTTCTTTTGGAAAGGCCCGGCCCAGGTGGTCAAAAAGATTGATGCCATTAAGCATAGTTTCTTTTGGAAAGGCCTTGCCCATGAAGGAAGATTCTTGCAAGCTGTGAAATGGGAGATCTGTCGGCCTATTAAGTAGGGTGGTTTGGGAGTTCCACTTATCATGAATTTTGAAGATGTAGTGCTTTTGATATGGCTGGTCAAATTGCTGAAGAATGAGCGATCCATGTCGCAGAGGTTCTTTTGTGACTCATATGACTTTACCTTCAACCTGTCAGATAAGAGGAGAGTTCCTCGTGGTGCTTCTGCTTTTTGGAGAGGGTTGTGCTCTGTTATTACTTGGGTGGAGTTGTATTTTAAACCTGTCCTGGGTGATGGATCCACTTTACATTTTTGGAGGATGGATGGATGGGAGTTGGAACTTTTGCTTCTACTTTTCCGAGGTTGTATGCTCTTTTTGTCGAAAAGAATCATCTGATCTCCTAGGGCCTAAGCATGGGATGGCCCTATGGTTTAGGGGTTTGTTTCCTTGTTGCCTAATTTTATGGGTTCCCTTTTTGATGCTAGGGTTAGTGAGCCGCAGGAGATGCCGACTTTGTTAGACCCTTTTTGGTTGAAGCAGGGCTCTTATGATCAACTGGACTGGGCACATGGAGCTTTTTCTGAAAAAAAAACTTACAGATTGTTGAGAGGTGAGGTTCTTGGCATGATGTTTAGTTGGGGCATGATTGTACCATCATATGGAGGTGGAGGGTTGCTTTGGAGATCAAAATTTTCTTATGGCTTTTGAAAACTCTTGATATTGTTAGCAGATGGTAGCTAGAAATTCAAAGTTTATTCTCTCTTTGCGGTGTTCAGCAAGAGGATGTTGGCCATTTGTTCTACTGTAGCTTTGCAAAAGAAGTTTCCAATCATTTGCGTATTCTGATTGTTAATGACGGGTCTCTCAATAACTTCTTGATTTCCTGGTGGAGGGGAGCCTTGGCTGATCCTACCATTCCTGTTTCCGTCTCTGCAGCCCTGTGGTCTTTGTTGTTGCAGCAGAGTTGTTTCCTTTTCAGGGGGGAGGGGGTGAACCTTGAAAATGTCGTAAGTGAAGCTCTTGCATTTCTCTTTTTGGTCCTCAAACTTGTAATTTCTAGCCTTGTGCTTTTAATAAATGTTTTAGATGTCTACGTATTTCCAGTAGTGATCCTTTCTTCCTTTCAAAAAAAAATAAAAGCATCAATTTAATTTTATACAAGTGATTGGTCATGAACTCATGGTGATATTGGACAATTTGTCCTCAGGTTAATGATTATCTCTCCCTTAATATGAAATAAAATTCTTTATGCTTTGTTGTGCTTGAAGCTTGTTATGTTTCAAGATATGCATTATTTTCCTTGTTTTATTTATGTTTGTCATTTACCTCTTACTTGAGGGTCTGCATGTACTTTTTCCAATAGTCCACTTCATAAAGAGGATAAGGGTTTCTCAATAATCAAGATATGCATTTCTTCTGTCTATTCTTGTGGAGCTGTCAATTCCAATACGTATGTAGTGATCAATCTCTTTATTTTTCAGAAGTGTGATATATGGCCTATTATTATTCGGGTCGATTATATTCCTCGTCATATTAATGTGGCAGCTCTTCGTGGGGGCAAATACATAGAGCTTATTAACTTGGTATCATGGAAGGTATGCTTTTATTTTTCAATTATGTTTTAAATGTCTACCGAACTTGATCCCCAGAAGATAGGTTTTTCTGTTGTTTGTAGCTTTTTTTCACCATGCCTTGCTAAAATTTAATCTTTTGGTGCTTTATTACATAAAAATGATCTCTGAGTGTTTTTTGATCAATTAGGGAAGTGGTACAATCTTGTCCTCCCAAACGCATGTCAAAGAACAATTACCAAACGGTAATCAAGCCTTTTTCTGCCATTGAGGGCAGCGTACCCGTCTAGTTTCTCTAAGGTTACCCTCTCTCATTAAGGAAAAGAGAGGGTCCAACGGCTATTATCGGCAGTTTGCTGCAGTTACAGTTTGCTTACTTCTCAAGCATGGAAAATTACAAGATCTGGCATGCACTCTTTACACTATTTTATCTACATATAGACCCAACAGATATTGTTATATCAGAAGACCCTACACTTCATACTTTATGTGGAATAGCATCTTTTGGTGCTATTCACCGTATGTCTATTGGACATTTGGAGGTCTCTGGACACCTCTTATTTCCGTTTTCCCTTTGGAAGATTAGTTTGGTCTGGCATGTGGCTCTGGCCATTGGTTGATTTGAAGCACAACCTCTGTAGAGGCTTGCTGAGGCTTGTACATTTATAGAAGTTTCCAAGCCTTTCTCACCTCCACTCCGTGAGTGAAAGTCAATTTCAAAAGTCTTTTGTCATTTTTGCTTATGCAAATGCAGTTATCTCTGGGACCATTATGCCACAAGCACCCTTGTGGAAGTATTTTGTTCGAGTACTTTCTGTACCATGGAGGAAAAATATCGGTTCTCTCCTTTGGCCTGAACTAGTATGTTTTGCTTATTCATGATGAACCCCATTGATTGGTGTCACACAATCATTCACAATAAAAAAAGGACAGCTCTTGGTATTGTATTACAGAGAAGATACTGATCCGAAAAGATAACAATGCTTTAGGAGAAGCTTTGTAAGAATGTTTGATGTCAATGTGCATCATCTCATGCTATATAGCATGTGGAAGCAAAGGGCATTTTCATCGTGGAGCTCTGTTATATTGAATGCTTCCTGATGTGCCACTTTACATATTGGTTAGATTTGACTTGCTGTGTATAAAAGCCTTGCTTGGCGCCTCAAACACACTTCCATTGTCCATGTACAATGCATATAGAAGTGACAGTGTTTTGTATTCATTGTGATTGCTTGGTGATAATCCAGTGAGAAAGGCAAGGATTCATGGCTGAACCATGCTATTATTCCTATCTCCAGGAGATCTCTTTTCTTGTCCTACAATTACATTTTGCAAGCAACAATTGTATAGTCATTTTGATTTGTCCTTGCAGATCTCTATTGAAACCTTATTGTAGTCCGTCTTGTTTCTACCTCTGTATAAAGAATGATTTTTCAACTGAAGGACATGATTGAAGCAAGCTTCTAATGAAAGAACAATCTGTTACCAGTAGCGTAATGGGACATAGGACACAAAGGTGCAAAATCTTAGTCTTCCTCAAAGCTATGGGAATAAGTTTTTGCTGAGTGTCCAGAACAGTGTCAATAGAAGGTATAGGGTTAGATTGGGCCTCTACCCACATAGATGTCTCAACCTGCATAGGCCAGGGAACAGAAATAGGAGTATTTTGCTTATTTCACCCGTGATAGACAAGTAAAGGCTGACTTTCTAACTCATCCAAACCCCCTTCAGATGAAAAGAAGGTCACCTTCTCAAAGGCGTCATTCACACTAAACACTGACGACTAGAAGGATCATATCATTGGTGCCCCATTTTGAGTTGTAGAGTACCCAAGAAAAATGTACTTGACTACAAGGGGGGACAACTTATCAGGTACTCCAAACAAGTGCACAAAGCAAATACACCCAAAACTACAAATTTAGGGAGGATACATCTGAGTTAGGATACAACAACCAGAAAAGGAGTATACCTCAATAACAGAAGAAAGTACATGATTTATCAAATGTGTAACAGTAACAACAATATATCCCCACAATTGCTTTGGCACCTTCATAAAGATAAGAAAGGTCCTAGCAATATCATGAATATGTTCCAATTTCGTCTTTGTAACTCCATTTTGCTGAGAGATATAGATGCAAGATGCTTGGTGAATGGTCCCAATGGAAACAAAGAAAGACTAAAGTTCTTGCTGCATAAACTCCAAGCCTAGAAGGGGCATATGTTAGGCTTGTGATGTCCACTGGCTATGATGCTCTTTGTTCTTGCAGTTGATTTGCTCGCAGATCCTTTCTACTCCTTATACTAGACGGGAGACATTAAGGGTTTTGGTTATAGTCAAGGGGCCACTGAAATCCCCATTTGTAGTACGCAGATGATACGATCTTTTTGGTTAAGGGCTTGGTTGAAGAGTCATGCATGTCTAAATTGTTGTTGGAGGTGTTTGGGGAAGCTTTTGGCTTGAGGATCAATTTACAATAGTTGAGGTTTGCCCCATTTGGGATGTCCAGGAGACTACTACACAAGTTGGTGAGGCTTTGTGACTTCAGCCATTATAAACCCCACTGGTCATATTACAGCTAGAGATTGGACTCCAATCATTGAAGGGATGGAAAAGCGTTTGCAAGGTTAGGCATCCTGCCTCTTATCCAGAGGAGGTTGTTTAATCCTATTGTCTCCGATGCTATCCACGTTGTAACTATGTTTCTTATCGATCTTGAAAATGTCAGCCGTAGTTCTTCACTTTATTGACTCCTTCCATAGATGCTTTCTTTGGGCTTAAGGTGTGGGAGATAGCTACCTTCCTTTAGTCTCTTGGGATGAGGTGTATAGGCTGAAGGAAGATGGTGGCTTGGGAGTGCTTGATGAGGATAATGAATGATGCTTTCCTTACCAAGTGGTTCCTTGGCCTCAAGGGGCACAATCTCCCTCTTTGAAAGAAGGTCCTTTGTGAAGCTTATGTAGATACTGTGGACTGGGATGAGAGGAGGCTGCCAGTTTGGGGCTCTTCTCCTTTCTGGATGGGACACTTAAAAAGATTTTATGAAAAGTTAGCCACATTATAGAAGCTATTTAGGCAATGGTACCAAGTTGAAGTTTTGGACCTATCAATGGTCACCAGTTGGGATCATTGCAGCTATCTATCCTACATGTTGCTGTAGCTTTTGACCCCATGGTGACAGTTGCAGACTCTTATTCTCCCACTCTCCCTGCTTCGTTATTTGATGCCAGGATCGAGGAGTTGTTACTGCTTCTCTAGACCCTCCATGAAGTTCAAGTAGGATAGGATAGTGATGGGTGGATTTGGAGGTATGGTGCTTTCTATGTCAGGAAGGCTTATTTTCAGTACATAGAGAACACTCCCCATGTGGCCTAGGACCTGCTAGCTGACTGCAAGAGCATTTGGAAGTGCAAAATCCCCCTGAAGATGAAAATTTTCTTATGGCTCCTAAGGAAGGGAAGATGGGTTAATTGTGATTATAGGACTTTTTAGCATCAGGTGTAGAAGTGGCTTATCCCCTTTGTGTTGAAGGCACGGAAGGCATCAACCACCTTTTCTTTCGTTGGTCTTTTATGATTTCTTATTTTTCAGGTGCTGATGGCTAATCTATTCTCTTTGCCTCCTTCCGGTCTAGTAATCATGTCACCCTTGCAGATGGGAGCACCATTATGAGAGCTTTTATCCTTTTGTGGTGTATTTGACTAGAGCGTAACGGGTCGATGTTTAAGAGGGATAGAATGTTAGTTGATGGGGTTTTCCATAACCTCAATTTGTTGTGTAATTAATGTGCTAAGCTCTCCTTTTCATTACTGAATTTAGGGGGGGGGGGTGGCGGGGGGACATTGCTTGCTAAACCCCCATTTCTTTCCCAACAAAAATTATTAATGCAGGAAATTTTCATATTGCAAGTGTTAGGAAATAAATCATAGAGAATAAATTAGGATTATGTTAGGTATTTTTCTATTTAGGTCTTTTCTATTTTTAGTAAATGTTTAGTTAGATTTCCTTGTATGCCAAGGCCTCTCTCTCTATATAAAGAGAGCTAAGGCCTCTATTTTCAATAAGAACAAAGTTTATTTTCCCCCAAAATCTTCATAGGATATTAGAGCCACCGATCTTGGTTGGTTAGGGTTTCAAGGATACAACCTAAAGGAGGGAGGCCCCTTGGAGGTGTCGCCGATCTCCGGTGAGCCATCAAAGAGGCCCTCTCCTCTCCTAAACCTTTCCCCTCTTCTTTTTCCCCTTCTTCTTTCACTACTGCTGCTACCGGTCTTCTCATTGCCTGCGAAAAAGTCATCATTGACATCGCTTTCGACCTCCGTCCGACGAAAGACAACCATAGGGGTGGTCACCAAACTCTCCCTCACCATGCCAACCACCTCTGCTGACCATTGGTTGGTAGAGTCATCGCTGGCGAACCATTTAGGCTCTGGCAGTGCCCTGAGACATGAGGCTCAAAGCTTCATTTTGACCCCCCAAACCTCGTTTGTTCAAGGTTTAAGGGTACCATTGTGTTCCTTGGAGGCTAAGCTATTGGATCAAGGCAATCTAGATCTCCTCCGGCTTGCCGGAGTGTTGCTACGCTCCTCTTCACTATAGCACCATCGTCGGGGGGGGAGGGAGGAAAAGTGGCTCCTCTCCTCTCTTCTCCGATTACACCAGCAACTGCGTCAGCGACAGCAGCAGGTAGTGCTGCTACCTCTCTCTCTTACGCTGCAGCAGGCCTTGTTAGCTGTGTAGAGTTGCTGCATGCTCTCTCTCTCTCCCTCCCTCGTGAAGATCCTCCATGTTCCAACGAGAAGGCTTCCCCTAGCCTCCTCTCTAGCGGCATGCAATAGGAGCGAGAACCAGGATTACGAGTAGTACTCTCATGCACCTCAAGAGAAATCAAGCGAGAACTGATTTTGTGAGGGCATACAAGTAGAGACACCCGAGTGTGAAGGCAACTTGACGAAGAAGAAAGACATTGATCGGTGTAGACAAGTAGATGGGGTGCACTCACACACCTAGAGCGTTTCGGTTGTCTCTTAGGGCGTAGGAGCAATGGCAGCGAAGGTGACCTTATGCACGCCTGGAGGAACCAAGCACAATATGTTGGCTCGTGGGGTGTAGGAGCATTGGCACCCTTGTGACCTTAT
The DNA here is from genome assembly GCA_037157565.1 of Thalassia testudinum. Lineage (NCBI taxonomy): Eukaryota > Viridiplantae > Streptophyta > Magnoliopsida > Alismatales > Hydrocharitaceae > Thalassia > Thalassia testudinum. The sequence goes on from JAZHRO010000013.1 coordinate 24,858,704, forward strand.
GCGTACTAAAGAAGACTAAGTTTAGTCATCTTCAAACTCTTGGACATGGGAGCAACAGCACCCAAGTTTTAGTCATGATTTCTCATGTACCCAGCACCTTGCTCGAGACGTACAAATAGAAACATGACAATTTGATACAGATGTTGAGGTTGACTATTGTTCTACTACCGTCAAGTATTGTTGATCCAAATCTTCGCTGTCTTCCGTGTCTTGACTTGCAAGGGAGTGAGGAAATAAATCATAGAGAATAAATTAGGATTGTGTTAGGTTTTTTCTCATTTAGGTCTTTTTTATTTTTAGTAAATGTTTAGTTGGATTTCCTTGTATGCCAATGCCTCTCACTATATATAAAGAGGGCTATGGCGTCTATTTTCAATAAGAACAAATTTTATTTTCTCCCAAAATCTCCACGGCAAGATTTAAATTATGCACTTCATGATTTTTTTATATCAATAATCTCATATCAATCCTTTATTAAAAAGCCCAAGAAAGATAATAATCATCTATAAAAACCACAAAATATCAATCAGTATGGACTTGGTAAGGCCCCCAAACATCACAATTGACAAAATCAAAGGAAAATGAACTCTTGTCATGCAGAGGCGGATAGGAAGTTTGATGGTGTTTACCGATTTGACGTGCCTCAGATACAAAAGTGGCAAACTGTGGAAGTTTGGGAAATATCCGACACAATTTGGATACCTATGGATGTTTACAACTTTTTTTTTTTTTTGGGAAAAGGGAAGGATGGCTATCAGAGGTCGATAGCCATCTGACATAAGTTGAAGAAAATAAGGTTTCCTATTTTACTAAGCCAATCCTACACCTCTTTATGTAGAGAGAGGTGAAGACAAAATATAACAGGAGTCTAATGAAATAAAAATATAACAAAAAGGCCCTAAGACATAACATAACAATATATTATTCCAATAAATAAAACATGGGGACAATTGCGAATGCTAGGACCAAAATGCAAAAAAGAGTGTGCTTCCCTTACATCATTTACCAACCAAATCCCATCCCCCTCAAAGACAGTCCAATTTCTTGTAATCACATTGACCACAAGTCAGCAGCATCCACCTTGATCCTGACAGTAGAATCCGCCATGGGACCATTACACAAGGAACTCCAAAACCCATCAAAGGTGTCATCCTCCAAAGCTGCTATGCCCAAACCTCCAAAAAGCTCCTTCAAAAAATCACATTGTAGCAAGAGGTGTGCCACATTCTAAACAATAATGCTAAACAAGGGGGTCTGGAGAAATGGATGCAGCTCCAGCAAAAATTTGCAAGAAGTTCAAGATAGTATAAATGTCCTCTTACACCCACCAATCATTTGCATTGTTTAGATATTTTGAAAGTAGCAATGATGGTCATGAGAAATTTCTTGGCACCATAAATCTTTGCATTACTAATGGATGCAGGCTTGTAGGAAATTCTGAAGTATAATAAACATTAAATAATCTTAACCTGGAAAAAAACTGAACAGTTCAAACAGAAGTAGTAGGAGAATACATCCCATCTGCAGAGCGCACGGAGGTAAGTCCTCCAAACCATCTAGCAATAGACAGGGAACTAGTTTTGCCAGTCAAGTGGTTAAATGCACTTAGGTTCGACGCCCAGTCAGTGGAAGCTGTGGAGTCTAGGTTGATATAGTCCTTGTAGCATCAACAAAGGTTGCAACAAAATTAGAAGTGGTCAGTGATGGAGACGGTGAAGGCCTCGATACTCTTATTGTGTATAGAACATATAGAAATCTGCATGTGGTCTTGTTATAGGTTGTTTTCTTAATTATGTAGCTTTTGGGCTTTTCTACACACATCAAGATTTTTTAAAACAGATGATTTTTTATGCTTCCACGATTTATTGGCATAAAGTAGTTCTTCATGAGTGGATCTCATTTTCTTGAATGTGTTGTATATGTATTTAGATTCATCATCCTAAGCTTTTTATGATGTTTATATATATATATATAAAATTGAGTTTTCCAAGTTCACATTCAAGCTCCCACAATTTATTGGCATACAGTACATCTTCATGAGTGGATCTCATTTTTGCGAATGTGTTGTACATGTATTTAGACTCATCATCCTAAAATTTTTTTATGATGTTTTTTATATAAAAAATTGAGTTTTCCAAGTTCACATTGAAGATTTCTTTTGGGCACAATCTCTAAATTTTCTCTAGTTTTTCTGGTCAGTACTCTCTTTTATATGATTTTTTCTGGTTGCTTGAGTATATGCCAACATAAATAATTTTAAAACTTGTTTTTTGGGACATTTTGGTTCTTCTGAGTGACATATAATATAAAGAATGTAAAATATCTTCCCTGGACATCCTACACTTTTTCGGTGGATTCAACCAAGTTTTGATACAATAAAATTTTTTGAGTTTCTCTTACACAATATTTTTGTTTTTCTTTTTCTTTCAGGGCATAGACTTACATCTGAAACATGTGCATGCGGTTGGTTTATATGGATGGGGTGGCATTGGCGAGGCAGTAGCTGGGGAGTGGTTGGAGGATATTTCAAAGAACCAGGTTTGGTCGTATGTAGCTTATATGTGTAATTTTCTATTTCTGAAGAAACACAGCTCTTCATACATCCACTTATTTATCTACCAATCTTTTATCATTTTTTATCCCCTTGTGGCAATTAATAAATATTCTGCAGCTATGTTCTGCTTCATTCCTGAGATATCCCTGATTTATTATGGATAGGTACATAAATTATTAAAAGGTTTGAAGCCCATAAGTTCCTTGTTCTCTGTTAGTTCTGGAGCTGCCAAGCTTGTTTCTTTGCCTGTAAAAGACTACAAAAACAACCGCAGATTGGTTAAAGGAATTCAAAGAGGTGTGTCTTTCCTTCATTTTCCCAGTACTCAATTTCTCAAAAAAAAAAAAAAAAAAAAAATCCCAGTACTCGATCACCTCCTTTTTTGTGTTCACATTATTATTTTCTTTCATTTACTAGATCTGATTTTGAGGATCTCATTTCTTGATTTTGCTGGGATCAATAGCTATAAAAGTTTCTATTCTATAAGAATCAATCTAAGATGTCGCTCAGGAGTACAAGCAGTAAGAACTGGTGATTCTCTGTTGGTTGGATAAATGAGCAAATCGTGTGAATCCTTGACAGTCAAAAAAATGTCAGAATTTCTCCACATTTCTCAAGTCAACACATGGGGCCATACATTGAAGCATCAGTTGGCCATTACTTTTGGAGATCTTACATTTTCCTGTAGGAGATGGAATTGATCTATTCATTAATGAAACCCAAGCTCTCTGTATAGAGAGCCTAGGGACGAAATAGAAGCATACCCTCATAAGCATAAACAATGTCAAAACTCACATAAAGAAAACAAAGGAACCAGATATCTCTTTACATGCTCCTTTAAGCTAAAGCATAGATGTTTTTCATGTTTAGCTTGGAACAACACCAACCGAAGGATGAGCTATGGAGAGCCTTTGTTGAAACGGATGTATTGTGAACTCTTGCAATTATATGTGAAGTGCAAGTGAATCCATTTTGGATTATGTCTCAAGTACAGTAATAATTAACATCTGCATGCTTTGTTCTTTCATGGAAGACCAAAATGTTAGCAAAAGCAATAAAGAGGGCTTCCATGTTATTACGTTTCATCTCCGTTAGGTCGTAGACAAGCATATGAAGGTATCCAACTACGAAATAGATCTACGTCAGCTCAATTGTGCTTTAAGCCATGGTCTGTGCTTAGCTTAAACATTGGATCTAGCCGCCACCATCTGCTCCTTACTCCATTAGGTCAGAGACGAGTATGTGAGGGTATCCATTTCATCTCCAGGCGGGAGACAAGTATATGATGTTAGACAAAAGTAGCTAGACAAGTATACGAAGGTATCCATTTCATCTCCAAATTGATGGTGCCAAAAGTAGCTAGACAAGCTTCCTGAAGGAAGAGAAACATGTCTAGCATATGATGGCTACATGACATGATAGATAGCTTCCTCACAGTGACAAATAATCACCTAACCCATTAGTATATTTTTGAAAGTAGGAGACATAATCAAATATTGCCCGAAGGTAAATCTAGGTCAAATAGAACATGCTCCAGTGTGTGTGTGGGCAACCTGCACCTCCCCTTGACCAATAATGAAGGAATGCCTCTCCTGAGCAACAAGTTTGGTTCTACCATATGGGACAAGCATCAACCTGGTGAAACATCTTACGTCGCCACATATATGTCAAGATGCGGCCAAATCATCTACCCAATGCATATCCTTTGTACTTGTCCAACAAACAACTCAAACTGGAGATGTGCCTGAAGAGTTGGCAAAGGAAGCAATATTAGAATTCCCTATAGAAGTCAAAGTAGCTGAGGTAGGAGCAATGGATATGCCATGCTGATTAAGCCTCTAAATGAGTTAATTGTACTCAACTCTAGTGATTGGAGTAATCTCAGGTACTGACTTAGGAGCAACTTGATGTGCACTTGATCCAACAAATATCCATGTGGCCAAGCTTCACACAATTTGAGCATAGGGGTTTAGCACACCTTGACCCCCATGACCATGTCCACAACCATGAGTGGATAATGAAATACCTTTACCTCTTCAATAATAGATGGTCATAGGAAACATATGCTCCATACAGTGTAAGGAAGAACAAGTAGCTGCAAGCCTGCTCAATTGATTGTAGGCTTCCTCATAATCAATGTTTGGTGGTGTGGGCATTTGAGCCTTGGATGCCTTGTATGCAGGGCCCAACCATCAAGAAAGTGTCCACAATCACGAGTGGATGGTGAAATACCTTTACCTCTTCAATAATAGATGGTAAGGAAGAACAAATAGCTACAAGCCTCTTCAATTGATTGTAGGCTTCCTCATAATCGATGTTTGATGGTGTGAGCATTGGAGTTTTGGGTGCCTCGTATGCAAGGTCCAACCCAGCAAGAAAGTGTTCAACCATAGTCTAAACATGCAAGAGTGTGGTATTCAGTCTCTCAAAAACTGACTTGAGAGCTCAATGGTACTAAGTAAGGGGTCTGCCATTTTGTCTCATGTGAGCAATCTCATGATAGAGCTGAAGGTTACGGGTGGCACTTTTCTCTGGTGAATAGGTTTGATGAAATATATCCCACATCTCTTTTGCAGTTTTATAATATGTATCGGAGTGGCAATTCATTGAATAGTTATATTCATAAGCCATGCCCTAATCATGACATTGTCTTCCTTCCAAGTAGCATATTTTCCCATCTTACCAGCGGGCTCTAACTCGATGAATGTATGTACATTGTCATGTCCCTCAATGACATTTAAAATGGACTGCAACCACAGCATGTAGTTGGTCCCACCTAACTTAATTATGTGACCAAAGAAATGGTTCTTGAATTCCCCATGATTCCTGTCCCCTTAACCGAGTGAATCCACTTTCTTCGATGCCATATCTCAATTTGATTGGAGTCTTGCAAGATGCAAATCAGTGGAATAAATAGAAACAGAAGACCAAGCTACCAGATTGTCCAAAACACAACCCATACGCAAAAATGAAGTCAAATCAAATCTGAATGAACCCTTTCGGAGCAATAAAAGTCTTAAAAGATCAAATTAAAATTGTTGGAGACTGTTGTCGGTGCTAGAGGGGACTAGCAACATTCTGGAGGCCTGTAGATATCCCACTGATGGTCTGCAATCACTGCAAACCACCCGACGTGGTGTTACAGGCTCTGTGGCCGCACTTTAGGTGCTCTCCAATGACCATGAAGGATGTAGCAAATGCCTAGGTGGTGCTATCTGATGGGGTAGCAGCAGCTAGGTAGCATTGCAAGAACGCACCAACGGGCAACAGTGATGCTGCATTGGCTTCTGGATAAAGCTGCAGTGATGGTGGTGGTCTTGTTGCTCCTTTTAGGCAGCAATGGTGATCGTGTTGCTCTGTTGGAAGGGAGCTATGCAAATGGAGTTGATGGGGGGCACCTGTGCCCTAAGGCACAGCCCCAACAAGCTCTCATGGATCTCCCTCTCCATTCATGAATCATGAATCACAAGGCCAAGCAACAAAGAAAGCCTAAAATTATTTGGTTCAGAGAATAAAGGAGTGAGAAGCTAAGAAGGTATAGAGCTCTGCTGTAAGATTATTGCTCTGATATCATGTAGGAAAAATGAATTAATCTATTTGTTCATGGAACACTAGCTCTCTCTATATATGAGAGCCTAGGGGACTAAATGCAAGCATGCCTTCATAAACATAAAAAAGGACGAGACTCGCATAAAGAAGATAAATGAACCACTTATTTCTCTACATTTCCGTCACAAAAGATGTTTCCTCTAAATGTGCACAAAACGGCTGCATGGTTTGATAAAGAAACAAATTTTTAGTAACACGGGAGCGTGTACTTCTTTTGCAAGAAAAATAATGTCTTGTCAAAGAAAAAGGAATATGTGTTATACATGAATCTATGGATATTCAGCATCCAGCATGTTGAGAAGTATGAGTTAAGTAGTTGGGTAGTTGGTTCATGTCAAGATCCATATAATGGTGGTCTTTGGGTTTTTTTGCATGTCTTAGAATGGAATCTGGATTGGAATTGAACATATGGGGCTATATAAAGACCAGTTTACTGCTATTTTCTCTTGAGGAGAACAATGTAATAATCTAGCTCCCTAAAGAGTTTCTTCTATAGGTTAAGATAGCACAAACAACGTTACATCTTCATCTTCTTAATGTACTTTTGTTCTGATTATTCATATTTTTTATCCGTTTGTTAATTCAACAATGGAAAAAAAATACTAGCTGAGATTATGGTATTCTCGTGGACCTTATGGTCCTATGTCCTTAAAAAAAGATTATTAAGTCTATGCTAGATTTTTGAAAATAGGGTGGCTCTGAAGTTATTTGTAAACTTAGTCAAAATATCCCATTTCCTTTGCTCTTACAGACTCATCTTGGATGCTTGTGTTGGGATGATAATGGTTATAAAGCTAAGAGGGAACTTAAAATACATGGTGTCAAGAATCGGCATAGTTCGGAGCGTGGGGGCTCTGTGTGCGTGGGAAAACAGTCCAAGGAGGACTGCCCACGTGAATGTGGAGAGAAGAGAGAGAGGAGTGGAGCCTTGAGTTGGAAATAGTACTGATGACTTAAGAGAAAATACAAGGGAAGACTCTCTTTATATAAAGAGAGTATATCCCTACACTTGGAAACAAATCATATATTTAACAAGAAAAGATCTTATTTTTAATAAAGAAAATAAATCTCCAATTATTTTTCTAAAACATGTTTACTACAAATAGCCAACTTGGCATCTAAGAAAACCAAAAATTGGTCCATAGGACCTTCTAGATCGCCAATCCTGTTGGGCCTTTATTGGCTACCATGTGGATTGCCACGTGGCTCGCTAACTGCCATATGGCCGTCCACGTGGCCTTCTTCCTGCCGTCCTAACACTCCCCCTTAAGTCGAAGGTTGGGAGGCCAATAACTTGATCTTCCACTTGTGAGGTTAGATGTCCCATTATTCATCTTCTTTGAGAGTCAAGCTCTCGGTCTTCTCCTTTGACGAGTCAACGGTGTAGCCTCTTTGCGACCTTCAAAGTCGTTGCATCTGTGGTAACCTAAAAAGTCGTCGCGATAGCCGCTGTTGACTTATCTTCTCAAGATCGACAAACGTGAGAGAAACAACGCGCGAGGTACGAGTAGCCCTACATGGTAGTCTTTGCGCCTTGCCTGGATCTTTAGGAAAAGAACTTCTTGGATCAACCACTGCTCTTTTCGCAACCTGGGAAGTCGTTGCTCCTTTTGGCAACCTCGAAAGTCACATGGACTGTGGTGTCCTCTCCTTGACTTCTTTTCTTCAGGAAAATTTCCTCTTTTGAAAGAGAGTAAAAAATCGAATAAAAAACGTCAATATGCAAATAACTTGATAGATCTCCTTCTCTTGCTTCTTCTTGCTTCTCCTCTTGATAACGTGGTATTTTCGACCATCGTGGTTGACCTTGCCATCTTCTCTAATCTTCCTTCTCCGCGTAAGGCATCGGATTTGAAGACTTTTTTGATGTGGATATCACCAACATGTGGTCAACAACCCACATGCACAAAGGAGCCTAAACCAAAGTCTCTGATACCATGTCAAGAATCGGCGTAGTTTGGAGTGTGGAGGCTCCGTGTGCGTGGGAAAACAGTCCAAGGACTGTTCACATGAATGTGGAGAGAGGTGAGAGAGGAGAGGAACCTTGAGTTGGAAATATTATTGATAACTCAAGAGAAAATACAAGGGAAGACTTTCTTTATATAGAGAGAACATATCCCCACACTTGAAAACAAATCCTGTCTCTAACAACGAAAGATCTTATCTCTTAAGGAAAAATCTTATCTCTAATAAAGAAGACAAATCTCCAAATATTTTCATAAAATATGTTTACTAAAAATAGCCAACTTGACATCTAAGAAAACCCAAAATTAATCCATAGGACCTTCTAGACCGTCGGCCCTACTGGGCCTTTATTGGTTGCCATGTGGACTGCCATGTGGCTGTCCACATGGCCTTCTTCCTGCTGTCCTAGCACACAGTATTTGTAATCAGATAGCCTAATTAATCTACCGCTGGCCTGATTGATTTACTGCCTAAACATCAGCCTACACATTTCTTCTTTTACAAGTCTTTAATGTAAGGGAGTCATTTTCCCTTAATGCCTGATAGGTCTATGATTGGAGTGGTACGCCTATGAGGTCTTTGTGACGCATAGGCAGTAGGGAGCTCACAATTGTATAATAGCTCTGAAGATTACCTAGGCCCAAATAAACTCATCAAGGGCTTAGCTAAGGATCAGTGTGCTTTTCCAAACCACAATAATGAGAATTCATCTTTTTGGAGAAAATATTCATTGCCATTATGTGATCATGCTTTTCAAAACAAAAATTATGTGAAGATCATATGGACAGTTTGAAGTACATATGAAACATCCACACTCGCGTAAAACACCTGCAGTGTGAATGTTGCTCATGATGTGTACTGCCATGAAAAGGCTTGTTGCTTTTCTATCTGAACTTATTAGGCTCCTAGAGTATTTTTTTTTCGGAGGATGAATACTTTATCATCTAACTATTATGAACCGATTAAAAATATTGCTATTTTGAGAATAAAATTGTCTGTATGTATATTTTATCTGTTAATTATTATTCTTCATTCTTCTGCAAAAAAAATGTTTCACCGTTTCATTTCCATGGAAAACAAGGGTTTATTCATAGCTCGGTCTTGGGTACTTCCAGGAGCAATCTCTTTTATAAGAAGCATCTCTGTTGAGGCAGTTGGGTTAGGAGTCCATTTGGCTGGTGGGGTTCATGATATTCTTCTCAAAACAGAATGTGCCCTTGCGGGCTCTCCCCATCTTGTAGCAGCATCCACAGAGGAAAGAACAAGTAGCACAAGATCTAATCAGCCTAAAGATGTACATCAAGGAATGCAACAGGTACTTTTCACCTTCAATGTTGTATTTTAATATTGCTCAAAAACTTCATCTGATTATCATCAATGCATCAACTGCTTTAGCCACATACTGTATCCTTCATTTATCTTAGCATTAAGTATCAGATCAACTGGTAACATGACCTCATGATCAGTATTGCTGAAAAGAATTTCCATCTTGAGCAGTTGTTTGACTTAGATGTCATGGCAGTGGGAACCTTGTACTTGTTGATTGCTCTGAGCAGTATATAAGTTGAATTTTCTCTAATATTTGCCTCTATCTAATTTCTTCTATCTACAGTGTACGACGTCTTGCATCTCATATGTCTCACTCAAAGGGAGTTTATCTTGGAATCTCATTGAAGACTGTTAACACTAAGATGTCTACTTCATTTGTTTTTAAGTCTTCATGTACATGATGAGGTTAATTCATAGTAATCGATGGTAATTGACCTTGGTTTTCTCAATGAAGCTAGCAAAATACCAGGCATATTGATAAGTCCAATGGCCATATGATTAATCAGGCATATTGATAGCTGCTGGAATGCTGTTATTATGAGAAATTGGAATTCATATCAATATGCATAAGGTCCATTTTGTGGGAACATGGTTCACAAACCTGATCTAGGTGCTCAAGTAGGTGCCCTACTATTCAGTTTAGTCAAGGTATTGCACTGCATTTATAACTGCAAACTAATATGTGGAATAACCAGTCAGTTTTATGTATAGAACTTGTATAATACCAAAGTCCCAAGGCCCCATTTTGTAGGGGATTAACCTCTACAATACATAAACAGTAAAGGCTTAAGGCTTACCCCTACTAACCCACTACCATCTATCACATCTATCCCCATTAACTCACTCCCTTCCATTACATCTCTCACCAATCACATCAACTCCCACTAACTCGCTCCCACCCATCACATCTACTCCCACTAACCCACTCCCCATACAAATAAAAATGAAAACTAATAACAACATATCAATTCAACCATCACATTTATATGCCACTAACTTATCCCTTATCGCACCACTTCTAAACCTTTTGACTTCCTAAACTTTCCCACATACTGAGGTGTGATGATATTCACAACTTATTGAACATAATTCGAGATATGGCAGAACGTCAAGACCTTAAATACAAGCAAAAGAGAATACATTCGATGCTTTTGTTATAATCATCATTTGTTCCCCTTTTTTCAATTTGCATAAAGGATGTGTATTTACAACATTATCTCCCCTATAAGAAGCTAAAGGAGCAGACTCATATTTCACATTTGGAGGTTGAGGTAATTTAGGCACAAAGGAACGAGGTTGACAAGTATAAACAGCAAGATGATCGTGATATTTGGATGGAGCTCTAGAAATAGGAAATTCCTAAGGAACAAGTGGTGTATGCATGGGTGCACTTGATGCATCAATCTTTATAATGTGAACCAACAATGGAAAAAATGGTTGAGGTCTGTAAAGATGGTGGAAGCTGTGGTATCTGCTTTTGGTTGCCTGCAGGAATGCGCATCCTTTGTAATTTCGAATGTTAATGTGAGCGTAGTGGAAGCCATCACCTAAGAAGATATTGGAGCAGTTGATCCTTCGAGCAGGAGGAAGCTCTTGGGTGCTAGAGTGGAGAAGTGTCCAGGCAAGAGAGTCATATCCTTTGCCGAGACACTGAAGATGGAGGCAGCATCATTAGAAGCAAACGATCAGATGGTCTGGAAGCCAAAATGGCAAGGCCATCGGAGGCGGCAATGGGAGACTTGAAGGCCTTTTTGGAAGATTTCGAGAAGAATTAAATGGGCCCATTTTGGAAGGTGATGAGACCCACTTGGCAACACTAGTAGATCTCAAAAATATGCCCATTGCTGTTATTAGTGGGGTTGAGGTGGCAACACTCGTGCTTTGTGACTCTAGCCTTCGCTTAAGATTTGGCAACCAGATCTGATTTCAAATCCAGGGTTTGGAGCCGTGAGCTTCCCCTATGGGAGTCACATTAGGTGGTCTTGACTGTTGATCAAGTCATTGAGCAACGGTTGTGCTTCAAACGAAGTGGTTTAGCTCCTTCAACAATGGGCATGCGTCGCCCAATCCTGAAATGGCAACATGGGCATCGATGGTCGTCAAAAAAATGGTGCAGGTACCTTTGATGGCTTGTGGGGCTTATTTGAAGAGCTGTGGCAACTCTGGTGATGGAAGCTACGACTGCAAGAAAGGCGGTGTAGCAGAAAGCTTGGGAGAGAACCAAAGGACCAATACAGGCGCTTGATGCTACCTTCGAATGAAGCTAGGGTAGTGGAGGCATTGGGTTTTAGAGGAACCCATGAATGCCACAAGGGGGACAATCCAAGTGACTTACGGAAATTTTTGCATAAAGTGTCAGGTGTTTGAGAAATCCAAATTGTAGGGGAAATCCTTGGGAGGTACTTGATCAGGTGGACTGTGGATTTGATCTTTCTTCAGGAGATTAAATTGGAATCTTTGCAAAATAAAGAGTGGCATATACTCTAGGGTGAAGCTGTGTTTAGAACTTCATGATGGTTTTAACATATTGATGTCTAGGTGGGTAGGCATGTTGCCACAGCGAAACTAAAGGAGCAGGGACATTTATTGTTTGGGGAGCAAGTGTATGTGGGCTGCCATCACCACATTTAAGGGTGGAGCTTTGGGATAATTTCCAATCTGTGATGGATTGGTTTGATGGGATTCCATTCATTTTTCAGTGAGCACTTTAGTGTCATGTTGCACATGGATGCTGGACCTGATGAAAGTGTGGACAATGATGCGGGATCGTCTGAGTTCCAGGCTTTATTGTCTGATGTGCAGTTGTAGGAAATGAGTCTGAATAATTGCCATTTTACATGGTGTAACACAGATGCAGATACCACAAAATCCAGGTTGGACAAGTTCTTGGCTTCTATACGTTTCGTGGAGTCCTTTCCTCCGGAAGATGTTAAAGGCATGGCCAGGCTGTTCTTCGATTATTTCTCTGATTATTCACCGCTCATCTAGAAGTTGAATGGGGCTCTACATCTGTCTTCTTACTTCAAATTTGAATGTTCCTAGTTATTGGAGCCTGGTTTCAAAGAAAAAGGTGGAGTGGCGGAATGAGCCCCTTGCCCACAAATTTGCTACAATTGCATTTCTTGCAAAAAATGGCTTAAGGAGGACTGAATGAAGCACAAAGTCAAGGCCTTAGACAAGATTCAAGTTCTTGTCCAAGCAGAGGATAGTAGGCAATTGATAGATGAGGAAAAGGCAGGGAGAAAGCTTGCTTAAGTGGTCGCGCAAAAAGATAAAATGGAGATTGAATGGCAGCAAAGGCCCAAGCTGTGACTTAAGGAGGGAGATAATAATCCCACTTCTTTCACATGGCAGTTAATGGTAGGAGGAATTATATCGGACAGCTACAGGTTGGGGTATTGAATGCTTTGGAAGAGAGATTGGCAAATCAGTGACAGACTATTTCTGTAATTTTACTAGGAGGAGGCCAATTGATAAGTGGTGATGGACGGGTAGGGGGACTTCTACAATTGATTTAGAGAAAGCAGAGTTCCTTGTTCACCCCTTTGTGGAGATAGAGATCACTCTGGCATTAAAAGTGCTCAATGCTGAGGGATCTCCAAGGGCCGATGGATTTCCCATTTTGATTTTTAAGGAGGTTTGGAGTATGGTGAAATATGAGGTTATGCAGATGTTACAAGAGTTTTGCGCCAGTAATCTTGGCTTTGAACACATTAGCAGGTCTTTCTTCTTTCTTCATAAAGAAGGACTCTTCAGAAAGAATTGAGGATTTCTACACCTTCTCTCTCAAATGCTGGTTACCTCATTTTGCCGATAGTATTGGCTTCAGTAGTACTTAATTTTCTTGTATCACAGATATGACGCCAGCAGAGTGTCAATATGGCTGTATATATGCTTATGTAAACCCCTCTGAAAACAAGCAAACAAAAATTAGTGGAAAGAAGGTGCGTTAACTTGGCTGCCATATTTTTCCTGGCTATGAGGGTGCTGATGTTTTATACTATGGATCCTCTTTTATGCATACAGTTGAATACCTAGAATAAAAGTAATTGGATATGCAGACCATGGATTTTCTCTCATGGGGACAACTGCCTCTCCCCCATACCTAAGTCTCACCATGAATTGGTTCAGAAAAATGTTAGGGATGCCCTTTTAGATCTCAAATTTACATGAAAAAGCTAAGCTTGAAGTTGAAGGATATAAATGTAAATTGAGCAATAAAAAAATATGGGGTTTTTGCGTAAATGCCATTGAAAACCATCGAAATTTTTTTTTTCCATTGAGTTTCAAATGTTGCTATTAATGCTATCGTGAAACTTATGTTAGTGTAAATGTCATCCCATTATCTCTCTGGTAGTCCACTGACTCGTTTTAGGGAGAAGTTGACTTGAGTTAAGTTAAAAGTGCCAATCTTGATGGGAAATAGACGGTGGTGGTTTAATCCATCTCCGTAGATGGATCGGTCAATTTTTATAATGCTGGTATGGCTATCTACTTATTGTATGCTTGCATTTTTATAATTCTTTGATCCTGCATACTTGTCCACATACTGCATATTTATTATTTGGTGACCTGTCTGACTAAATTCCACTTGCTGACATTAATGGATATGAGAACTGATTTCTTGGAATCACAAAATGGACTAAAACATAAATGTCCATCGGCTAATCTTCCCTTAGAAGACTAGAGTCAAATGTGAAAATTTTATTTCTTGGTGAACCTTGAAATTCAGGCCATCATTTAGGCTTCCAAATTTTCAACTAAACCTTCAGCCATTACAAGTCCACACCACCATTCAGGATGTCCTCATCAGAGCCAGACTGCTTTTCATTGCCAATCTTGGTCTACCCTTACTGCCAAGCCCCTTGTTGGAGACCAGGAGCTTGCTTTGGATATGGAGATAAGTTCGTTGAAAATCAAGTTACTTAGTCCTTCTGGAGCCAGTGTTGAGAATTTTGATTCTTACGTCTTGTGAATGTCAAGGACAGTGGAGACAGGAATCAACGCCCATGGGCGGATGCCTCCTTTGGGACTTTATTTCACTCAGGTGCTTGTTAAGGCCTTCTGATTAGGGAATTTTGGAGGTATTATGTCTGCAAACCTTAGTGAGATGTGCATGCCTAATTGTGAAGGCATTTGTTGTAACGTAGTAAGGTGTTTTTTGCTTGTTATGGTAGGAGTTTAAAGCAGAGATGAGAATATCTATGCTGAGAGGTGCCTCATTTTTTTGAGGGATGCTTGCATGGTCATGCCCTATGTGACCAGAGAATTTGTCACAGACTCGCAGGGTTGGGTAATGAGGAGGATGCATCTTTTTACTAAAAGAATTTTGGCACTGCTCTCGGTTTTTTTCAGGGATGGTTCCAAACTTTTTAGACTAGCAATGTTAAAGGGGCAAAGGTCATAGACTGCCAGGATGACCCTTTCAGAATAGCTTGGGCTGTTGCCTACAGAGGTTAAGTGCCAGACCTAGAGTTAAAGATATACAGGTACTCATCCAATGTGGAGTCCTTAGTTTAGTCTTCCGAAACCTTCTTTTGTGAAGTTGCTTCACTTTCTGCTGAGGTGTGTAAGTGCAGAGATGTGCAAGTGCTTCTGGATGACGACAATTTTTTTGGTGGACTTACCTACCATCAATGACATCAGTGCTATTTGTGGTTTGGAAGGTGAATGTGTTGAGCATTTGTTTCCTAGGCACAAATGGATGAGGGTGGTTTGGCAAATGCCTCTGTGGGTTGGTTGATGAGTCTTCTTATGGAGCATTCTGAGGATTGTTCACGATCTTCAGAGTAGAGGTTTTGTCTACATTTTGGTCTATTTGGCTTCAGAAAGGCAGTTAAATAGGAAGAATATATGTGCAGAATGTTTGGTATGAAACTATATACGTGTTAAAATCTTGGCTAGGATCACTATGAATATTTTGAGAGGTTTTTACATGCATGCTACTGAAATCATTGAAATTATTTTTGTCATTGGGTTGCAAATATTGCTATTAATGCAATTGTAAAACTTACACGGTTAGCGTAAATGTCAACCTACTATCTCTTCGTTAATCCACTAACCAAGGTTAAGGAAAAGTTGACTCAAGTTAAATTAAAAGTGCTCATCTAATGGGAAAATAGACGGTGGTGATTTCATTCCTCTTTGAGAATGAATTGGACGATTGCAGTTTATTACAGATGCAAGCCTCCTCCTTCCTCTTCCTCCTTTCTGCTTTTCTTCTTGACCTCTCCATCACCGGTGGCGACATCCACACTTGTGAGTTGCTCCTCTCTAACCTGCTTCTCCTCCTTCTTCTTCCTCCATCCTCCTCCTCCGACTTGCTTCTCCACCTTCCTCCTCGTCCGACCTGCCCCCCTTTCCCTCCTTCGGCTCCACCCACCTACATCTCCTCCTTCCACCTAGGCCCCCCTACTTCCATCTCCTATGGATCCTCCTCCCACCTACGCCCCACCTCCTCTACCGCCTCCTTCCACCAACGCTCTCACCCCTATGTCCTCCAGCTCCTCCTAACCATCAATGGGGGTGTGGCTGCGGAGGACACTATCAATGTCAAATGCGATGCCAAACAAAGGGTGTGGAGGACACCTCCCCGTTGCTGCCTCTGCTGCTGTCATTGTCGCTACTGCTGTTGCTGGTGCTGTTGCTGCTACTACTGTCATTGTTGCTGCTGTTGCTGTTGCTGTTGCTGCTTTGGCGGTGGTGGTGGTCATAATGTTGAGAGGAGAGTGGAGGAGGAGGAGGGGAGGAAGGAGGGAAGGGGGGACTTGATGGCTGTCAACTCAAATTAGATGGGTGTTAACTCAAGTGTCATTTCTGCAAAAGGTTATACTTTTTGGTAGCATTAATAGCAATATTTGTAACCTAACGGCAAAAAAATAATTTGGATGATTTTCAATGGCATGTGTAAAAACCCCATATTTTTATCTTCAATGAAGCTGGATGGTTGGTCTCCAATAAAGATCCTTTATCTCCCCACCCCAAGAAAAAATAAAATAAAATAAAAGGAAAAAAAAAGAAAGATACATATAACCAATATTTACATCAATTTGCTGATTGAAATTTGTATAGTTGTCCATTCCTTTTACTTATTAATGTCTTTCTAATTTTTGGCTTCATAACCTGCCAGTCTGTTTCTTTATTAATACAATTAGGATGATTATCATCCTCAGGTAATCTTCCTTCTTTTTCCCTCAAAAAAAAAAAAATTATATAGTTGTGGAGAAAAGTTGGTCAAAATGTGGTTGGCATTCCACCAATTTCTCCTAGATAAGTTAGGCAAAAGCAAAGAAAATTGAGTTTGGCAGTATAGATTTTGGCCACCAAAATAGAATAATAAAACCAGGCTAGTGATCCTCCCTTCCCGATGGATGAATAGAAGCTGCTACCCTGACACCTCCCAGAATCCTTATCAATTCCCAAACCTGATCGGGCTGTGTCTTTTCCTGCAAACTGCAATAATCAATTTGCATTGTTTCCCTGCAATGTATCCTTTATGTTCTGAAGGATCCGTTTTTGGAGTTGCTTGTCCGCTATCCTTGCCGTACCAGGTCAAACCATCTGTCTATGCTGTATTTGACTTTAATATTGGTTATATTGAGCTATTTAGTTAAAGAGTATAATGAGATGTACAGGCGATTGCATCTCTATATTTATTTTGCTTCTTTTACCCTTTTATGGCAGGCCTATGATAGTCTAAGTGATGGCATTGGAAGAACTGCATCTGCATTAGTTGGGAGGCCTCTGAAGACATATCAGCGTGGTGCTGGTGCTGGTTTGGCTCTAGTAAGTGCCATCCGAGCAGCCCCAGCTGCTGCTGTTGCTCCAGCTTCATCTGCTGCCCAAGCTGTACACTATGCTCTTCTAGGAGTTAGAAACAGGTGCCTTCCTTTTTTTGTGCTTAACCTAACTGCTTTTTTCTATGTTCCTCTGAATTACCCTGTGGACCTCATCTTCCTGTAGAATATCATAGGTATTAGACTTCAATAGGTAGATCTTGTTGCCAATTAACCTTCCGTGATGATTGGCAATTATAGTTTGGTAAACATTATTGTGGATGGTCCATATTGGTAATTTTTGTCGTGTGTTTCCCCGCAGCTTGGATCCTGAGCATAAGAAAGATTCTATGGAGAAGTATCATGGCTCCTCTAGGTATCAAGATTATGATAATCGGTAAACCTGAAATCCAAGATTGCAGTTTCTGGTGCTCCTCTGCCCCAGTCGGTTCGTGCGCCTCTCTTTCTTGGCCCCCGAGATTTAAACAAGATTCTTGTTCTTCCCATATGGGTAATCCCTGCTATGGACAGCTTTGTATCATGTAAGTATGGATTCCCCAAGTTAGGTTAGCCTTTCAAATCACGTTTTTAGCCAGTGCCAAAAATCTGATCATGTTCACCATGTTCATGCAGGTCTGTATATAGGAAATTGGTCAGATTCTTTCCACATTGGGATAAAGATAGGAGTTGTACATATGTAAATAGTTATTATTTGTATATTGTGTCAGTGTTTTTATGTGTATAAATGTGTCATTTTTTCCTTTAATTTTTTGTGATAAATTAGTGTGGAGTTTTTGTAGAGGCTTTCCCATGTGTATAGTAAATATAACATTATCAGGCATCGACCACAGAGCACTGCAGATAGAAGCGACTATTGGTGAGCATCGAGTTTTCTTCAGAGAATTTTTTATCAGCTTGTGTTCCCCTCTCATTTAAGTTCAGAAGCTGAATCCTTTGCTTTGTCTTTTCTAAATGTAGATTTTACTTGTATCACCCTTGTTTCTTCTTGGTTTCTAAATTATTTTGCATTTGAGATGATTGGTTGGTTAGAAAACCGTTGATGTATTTTCCTTTTCCTTGATGGCGAATAATTTTTTCTTTTAGCTCGATTCATGGCAAGCAACTTGTTGAATTTCCTGATTTCTGCTAACAATGAGATTAGAGGTACTTGTTGCAACATGCAGTTGGGTATAGGAGTTGCAACTTCTACCTATGCTTCTTACGGGAGGTTCCAACAAATCATGGCTTGTACTTAGTCTTTTATTGCACGGTTCCCTGGGGTTTGTACTTAACAGATCTCTCCATATTGGCTTTCATTGCAACTCACCGCCGGTGGTGTTGAGGATTCGGATCCGAGCCGCCATTGCCTTTGGTTGCCCTCAATCTCAACTTCATGACCGGATCGTTATTCTGACAATCGATTGTTCTGGTGGTCAGATCTCTATGCCGTTGGCCCATACTTGGGACTAGATTATTTAACTAAATTATGAAGTAAATACGGATTGCTTCCTATTTGCATGAAAAATATAAAATTCTTTTGCTCAACCTTTTTCAATTTAAAAAATGATCGAAACAATCTATTTGAATGAAAATATTCATTAGTCTTTTCGTGAAAGACAAAGCATGGAAAACAATATTAAGAATTCTTAGCGGAAGAATATTCTCACCAAGTAAGAAGTTTTTGAAAGTGTAGACATTTAAATTTTTAACAATGTAATTTTTTAAGTGTGTTAGACTACAAAATAATAAAAGATTATTTTTTTTACATTTAAATCTTTTTTTCTATTTCTTACCTTATATTTCTTCTTCCTCCTTCCCAGTCCACCTCGCTCTCGTCCTCCTCTTCCTCACCTCCACCTCTCATTGGCACCAACCTCTCCGTTCCTCACTACACACAACCACCCTCCCCATACTCCTTCCTCGATGCATATGACCACCACCATCACCCACTTCCTCATTGCACACCAATATCATCCATTGTTGCACACAACAATGACCACCCTCCTTCCCATTTTACATGGCCACCACCCTCCTCTTGCTCCCTTCTCTCTATTGCACACACCACCACCACCATTGATGTTGGCACCTTTTCCCTCCTCCCTCTTTACTACACACTTGACCACCACCACCACCACAGTGAGGAGGGAGCCAAGGGAAGGTGACCAATATGGGTGATGGTCATGTGTAGCGTGTGTTGATGGGCGAATTTGTTGCTATTTAAGATATGCATCGTAATATAGGATAAATGCATTCAAATAAATAAATTTATAAACTTAAGTATCTAGAAATGAAGTTTGAGGTCGAACACAGAGAGTAAGTAGGAATTCACACGTTAATCCTTAATAAATGTGCACATAAATAAGTTTACAATGATATTCAATAAAATATTAATCTGTCACATTTGATATTCAAAAAATAATATAAATATTTCAAGAGTTAAAAGAGGATAAAAAGATACCTAGAATGAAATAATTGTGATTTAGATCATCAATTATTAGTATAAGTATATGTATAGCAATTACTCAATTGATATTAAATAAATAAACAGTATCCAGATATCTGATTTGATAATCAAACCACTTAAAATATCATCTACTACAATGCTCTAATTTTCTTTCTTCTTCTATTCTCCTTTCTTCTACCTTTCTTCTTTAGTCCTCTTCTTCTCATGCATGGCAATCCTCTCTTTCGCTTCTTTTCTTCACAAAGCCTTCAGCCCTCCTTTTCTTCTTCAGCCTCTTCTTCTCTCTCTCTTATGCACAAGGGAAGCAAACCCTTCTCAACGGCCAAGTGTTGAGAACTCTGAAAAGCAAAACCCTCCCCTTCCCCACTCTCTCTTTCCTTCTCTTTTCTCTCAGAAACCCGCTTAATCGGATATCTAATCGGTTAAACAAGCTGATAAATGGATTTCGCCAAACTCGCATGCCATGACTACGGGCGAGGCGTGCAATGGGTGTGCATGGGGACCCAACCCCCGTGTCTTAGGCAAGGGGCTGACAGCAGAAGATCAATTTATCCCCGTAGTTGCTTTAGTGATTTCCGAGGTGGAACTATCCCACCTGCTTCCTTCACGCGAACAGCTGAAGAACGTAGTCGAAGCTTCCAATTGGCAACCTTGGAGAACACCTGGAGCGAAACTGCACCACCTGGAGACGTTATCGATGAAGAATGCAGCTAGAACATGGCGGCTGAGGTCGAAGAAGGACATGGTGGCGAAGGTCCGGTGAATGCCTGAAACCAAAAATACGAGTTAACTGCCCCAGTTAAAATGTTCAGAAGCTTCGTCCGACTACGGCGACCGTGATAAGGGTGGTTTCGAGGGTGTATGGTGACAAGAGAGTGGCTGTCAATGATGGAGAAGATGATGTGAAGGTGTGGTATTTGGTAGCGCTGAGGAGAGGCCAATAGCCTCAGTAACCAGAGGGCATTTGCTCTCTAGAACACGGCGGAGTTAATGGACGTGGAGCGGCAGTGTTTTGAGTGATGGAGCGGCGGGAAGGTGTTGCTGGAGCTTCGCCGGAGCAAAAGAAGGCGAGGGTGTGTATGGACGTTGAGGGTTTGTTTTGGGGTTTTGAGTATGGAGAATTGACCTACGAATCTAAATAAACCTAACTAATGTGCTGTAACAGTCAAAGGGAGTAGGATTGACACCGGCATTGCCAGGCCGACGCCGTGGAAGATGAAGTCTCTGGAGGGGGACAACGTCAAAGACAAAGGTCTGGGATGACAGGGCTTTGGCTAGCCACCGTCAGAGGGAGGGGAGGATAGCTGTGCCTCCAATTTGACGATTGGAGGTGTGGACGAAGGAGAACGAAGAGAGCCACCGGAGCTTTGTCGGAGAGGGGCCGGAGGTAGGGATTAGAAGAGGTTTTTGGCTCCAAACCTTGCTAAGGAAGTAAGGCATGCCTCAGGGGTCTTTTATAGGGCTTAGAATAGAGTTCTAAGCTTGGAAACAAGCTTGGAAACTCCGAGCTTCTTGCGCACGTATGATGCATGTGCGTTTAAACTGTTCACATGGGACTTCCAAAGAGTTTTAGGATTTGTGGACGGTCTCATTTGGAAGAGAATTCCTCAAGGAATTTCCTTTTCAATTTTGGGAGTGTTTGATTGAGAATCGAGCGAGAAATCCTCTCTCGAATCTCGACGGTGAAGTTCTAACCATGCAAAAATGACGTGGGGAACTGTTTGCAAAGAAGATGATGAAGTTAGGGGCATATGTGCAAGGATTTCAAAAGTTAGGGGCATATGTGTGAGAGAAAAGAGCCAGACAGGACTAAAATGTACACTAGGTCAAAGTGATCTTTTGTTGGGTCCAAATTTTGGTACAAACCTAATTTGGACTCAAGGAATCTGATGGTGAAGTCGGATTTAGGTTTTGACCAAGTTTTACTGGAAAAATTGCATAGAAACCCAAATTAAGGCAATTGTCTGTCTGAGACTCTATTTTAGGTCAAATTGGGTTCCAATGGTCAAATCAAAGTTACCAAATCTTAGGGAATATTTTTATATTATTTATATAAGGTTTAGGTGAATTTTATCCTGAATAGAACCTCAGTTAATTAAGCGGGTCAGTTTTTAGGGTTTCAAACATCATTTAATCCTTGAAATGCGTGAAAACATGTTCTGTATGCACAAACCCACTTATTAAACAGTTATGACCATTTAATCTTTAATTAACCCCTAAGAAACCCCGTGATTGTTCCGCAATTAAGATATTCTGTTAAAGTTGCAGTTTACCCCTATTTTACTATTTATCTCTCAGAAAGGATATGCAGTGAATTACGGTCTTCTGGTGGTTATGTAGAAGTATTTATCAGTGGATTCTGACTAATTAAAGCTAGATATGGCTGATGATGATGCTATCATCATACTCTCATACCTAACTTTTGCTAGTCCCTTAGCAAAATCTTATGAAAGGAACTTGAATTCTAGACCATTCTTTTGATGCTCAAAGTCCTCATTCTTTCTTCTTTTTAGAAATTAGGTCAGAATGCTAATAATAGGCCTAGAGGTACTCAAGTACCAATCAAGATCCGAACCTGACCAGCTTTATCCTCAATCTGCCACAAAAGTTTCTAAAGCCCACAAAAACTATCTAAATGTTCGTTGAACCCAGCAATTAAAGCACCCATGCTTTTACCATGGTTAGTCCAGGTTTAGTTTGCAGTGCATTTTTGTAAGAGAGAGAGAGAAAAGAATTTTTTTGCATTTTTGAAGAGTTTTCTCTCTTTTTCTTTTCTTTATTTCTAGCTTCGGATTGGCTCAAAAACATGATCTGTATCGGATTCCAAGCTCCCACCATCAATCCTCACAGGGTCCCTAGCAATCGATGCTTCGAGATAGCACCGCCCATGGCAACCCACAAAACCTTGGCTTTTAACACTTCGATATAGTGCCGCCCATGGTGTTTTATAGCTAAATTCAGCCCCTGGTAATCGACATTTCGGTATAATCCCACCCATGGCACCTGAATCAGCACAAGGTGCTTACATGCCCCTAATAGGATATTTAGATATCCTAGGAGACAAGTACCGAGGAGACGGTATGTTATTGCGCATCTTCGAAGGGAATTTCCCACTTCTCCGTGCTGGGAACTCATCCAAATCACTTGTGTTGATAAGCCACTTCTAATTTAGGCAGCTTTTTTAAAACAGAGTAAACGCTTTTACGTGATTTTGATTATTAAGCGTACTGAAACAGGCTGTGTGTGGATTAGGGTGCCTAGGTTACCGAGTCCCGCAAACCAGATGTCAGTTAATGAGGTCGAATAATCCCTAAGCCTTAGACCTAATACATAAGCTTCGCATTTTCCTCAACCTCTTGAGGATTATCCAAACTTTAACGGATATATGAATTTTTAAGACCTAAAACAAGCCCAAGAGGCCTAAGATCGGCACTCATACTAATCTCTATGTCTCTCTGTGATTCTAGGACTTAATTTTTTCTTTTGATTTGGTCTAGAACTTAAGTAGATTTCATAATCATTTACTAATGACTATCACTTTTTGTTTCAAATTGTGGCTCATTTTTTACATTTAAATCACCTCCTCTTTCCCTCCTCAAGAATGATATGCAAAATTTCCTCTCAAAATTTCCTCCCCTTTTCATTTTTTTGTTCTTTTTCAATTTTTTATTTTTTTGATTTTTTACATGAGTAATTTTTTGTGAGAACCCTTCAAAAACTTGAATTTTTACATGTTTGCACCTTAACACACCCCATGCCAAAGTTTTGCAATGTCCTCATTGTAAACTAGAGGGTATGGAATCATCTTGGTTCATGAGTTAGAACAGGGTCAATGGGTGGGCAAACGGGTCGGGATGACTGTTGCGGACGATTTCAAGCTCTGGTACAAATACCAAAGGTGGAGTCAACTGTTCTAAAACTAAACTCAGAAATGCAATAGACGTGAAACTCAAAAAATTATCAGAAGGATCTTGGGTTTTTGGAACGACGGGTTACCTCCTGTTAAGCGCTAAATTTAATGCTTTCAGCCGAACAAAAAGTGGTCATGGAGAGGGAGTGGTCAAATTAAAAGAATTTTGTAGAGCAACCACCTTAATCAATAGCCTAGTTGGTCCAACCAGGTTCTTGTTCAGATCGACCGGCTGATCATGCAGCCCAAACCCAATCAATTTGGTGGGTTGATGGATGTGAATCAGTAGATGTGGTGCCCACCAGATGCTTTGAAGTTCAAACGGATGTGGCGGTGAGAATCGCGGGTTTTACTGATTCCAATCAACCTGGTCAGAGTAGGGATCCTCAAATGCAAAATGGTCAGTGGAGGAAGTGAGATCCCTACGAGAGTGATCAGAGAAGGATGGGGCGTGATTATCCATCTGATCAGTGTCTGAAACCCGATCAAAAGATGAAGAATCATATGCGACCGGATCATCGAGAGGAGAATCAGAGCAGAAGTTGTTTCTAGTTGTGGGTCGGGGTTGGGTTTGGATCTAAGAAGGTTCTGTATGTGGTATCGAAGAGGTGGCTTCTTTGAGAACTATGTGAGTTGCGGGCTCCTCTAGAAAGGATGCAAAAGTAGGTTCATATAGAGAGTCCTCATAATAGCCATCAAAATCAAGGAAAATGCCTAAAGAGTGCTTATAGGATCATCAAAATTTGAGTCAGGAAAAGATTCGAATTCTAGATTGCAGACACTCTCGGCACTTACTATTTTTGATTCCTGAAGATAAAAAAGGAATGATTCCATCTCAATGGAACCTGATTTGGAATCAATGATCTCGGGATTAGGGACCTCAGAGTTAGAGTTGAAGAATGGGTTATGGATGCTGAGGTTGTAGATTGGTTCATAATCGTCAGGAAACAAAGGTTTTCCGAAATCAGAGTAGGATTCGAAATCGTCAGAGAACTTGCGAAGATCGTGTTCTGGACTCGATTCCAGATCAGAGGTTCCATCATAGAAAGAATCGAGATGTGTAGAAGCAACAACCTGACTTGGATCTAGCCTATTTTCAGATTCTGAGCTTAAAAAGGTATCCTTATTAGGCATAGGCCCGGGTTCTTGGCTCTTAGGGTAGACCCACTCAACTCCTTGATTTCTATATCATAAATTAACGTGACTTCTGAGAAATCAATTAGTGTCTCTGAGGAGGTTGGAGATCTGTATTCATTAAATACAGGTCCTGAATCGTATTTCAAATTTGCAATCTGTGTCTCATCATATGGGGCCTGTTAGGACTCGAACAGGTTGTGTTAATAAGGTAAAATTTTCGTTGAAGTGAGTATGGTGGTTAACCTAAATCGAGCCTAACCATCTTTTTACAAAATTTTTAACTTGGCCTACTTAATTTTTCTTGGTTATTTTTAAGGCCAGGGTCAATCTCAGGGAGGCGGGGATTAAAGGTGAATAAGTTTCTACGCCTTACCTAAAACGTATCTCTTCTGTGCGTTTATTATGTTTTTGATTTTTTTATATTTAAGATTATTTTGCTGAAAATTTTGTCCTTTAGGTACATCCTCAAAATCAAGTTCTTGGCTTTGAGCCAACTTAGGATTTCCAAAAAAACTGGTCATGGTATTCGCAAGATCGAGTACCTACAAGACAAGGATTATCATTTCTCTTTTACTCTTTTTTTTTATCTTTTTAATAGCAGGAAACAAAAAAGAAATAAAAACAAGATAGGTTGCTTGTAGAGAAATAAATATAGTCTATATATATAGATATATATATTATACATATAGGCGTGGGGGTGGAGGTGGAAATGGCGTGTAGCACGGTATCAAGTTGGTCCACGTCTAGTTAGATGCAACCAACAAGACAAAGTGCTACGTAGAGTGTGAGACGGATATGTGGGAGTGTGTGCGGAAGCACTTTCTTTAAGCGGGTATCGGAGAATATCAGCAACTGGAGCAGATATTCCCACGATATAATGCGTGATGAGGTGATGTGTATGTAAATATATATATATATGTATATATACAGATAGGGTTATAACTATATAGGTATATATGTAGTTATATATATATTTATTTATTTCTTTATAAATAGATATATATATACATATATATATATCTATATGTAGATATATATATTTATATATATATTTATGTATATATGCGAGTGGATATATAAATATGTATGTGTGTGTACAAGTGTGTGTGAGGGAGTACACTTGAGTGTGTACAAGTGAGTGTGTGTGTGCGTGTGTGGTGTGTCGCTGGCGGGAGGCTGTAAGAGGGAGCGGGCAAGTTAAGACTTCTAGTGGGGGTAGGCGTCGTTTGATCTCGCAAGGGCGCAGATGCACGGACGCAGGCACGTAAAGGCTACGCGCGGGCGCTGGAGGGAGCGCGTGGTACTGTCGTCGCGCGCAGGCTGGTGCGGGAGCTTGAGAGAGAGTGCAACACAGCGCACTGCACTGCGGGCTAGAGCTGGCGCTGGCGCAGGCGCAGACACTGGAACGTGCGCGCGTGGCTGGCTAGAGGCAGTCTAGGTGAGGAGAGAGAGCGTGCGGTGACTGGATAAGTGAGAAACAACCCGGTCACCGCACTGTAGCTACATGTCGCGCTGAGAGGCGTGAACAGTAGCTACAGTGACGCACGGGATGAACAACCGGTTGCGGCCGGTTCTGCGTGCGCGGGCGCGCTGGAAGGCGCCTGCACGCACGGAAGGAGCCTGTGGACGTTGCTGGCGTGTGCGCAGTGGCCACAACTGCTGCTGGAGGCCGCTGCGCTGCTACTGGAGCTCCGAAGCTTGGAGCTTCGGCAATGGAGGCAAAGGCTTCAGCGATGGAAACAGAGAATGAAACCACCACGCCCACCTGCTCTCGGAGGAGCTGGACGGTGGTGGAATTCACAGTGGTGGTCGTGGGACCACTGTGAGCCTGCTCCTGCTCGCAGTGTGTCTCTTCAGTGAGAAGAGAGACTGCGTATGGAAGGGAAGGGCGGAGGAAGATGGCCTGGATGGTGTCTGTGGGCTGTGTATGATCCAGGCTCTCTCTCACAAGGAAGATGGCCAGGCTTTTTAAAGAAGGAGACGCCTGCCACAGCCATGCTATAGGCAGAGCAAGCTCCGCCATGCAGTTGGCAGAGGAAAGGCACGAATAGGTGCATGCCCCATGCCCTGAGTCGCGAGGTTGAAGAAATTCAAAGTCAAAATAAAAAAATGAGGATGGTGAATTTGCTATGCAACCCTTGATGAAGACGTTAATTACATGGCCAATTATTCGCATTACCCTCCCCTCTTAAATAAATGCATGCAAGTGTCTTTTTACAAATGCAACTATAGCTACCTAATATGCAATGGCAGTGCTAGAAAATAACACAAGATGGCATTTTTATTGGTGTATTTTTGCTGTGCAATCATACCCCCATGCCTATCTTTTGCTAGTCCCTAGCAAAACATTTTGTATTGTATTTAGAAATGATCTTAAGCTGAAGATTTTCTTCCGAGGCGACATGGGTGTGTTTGTTGGATATTGTGAGAACCAATTGCAGAGAAGACTACCAGTACTTTAATTCTTACGTGACATAGACCATCTCTCAACTAACCTGGACTCTTGATATTTAAACCTTAAGTATGATTTCCAGGACTTAGAATGTTTTTGCCGTACTCGAGAGCTCAAGAGATTATGGCTTGTGCATAGTGAAGGATAAAGACTGACCAGATAAACGTTAAGACTCAAGCCCAGGGTTTCACGAATCTTTAAGTGCAGGTTGGTCCCAGTTTCAGCTCGTGTCTTTGGATTGACCCTTAAAAAGATGACAGAAAACTCAACCCTCATTTTTTTCTTTTGTGGCTCAAAGAATATATGATAGAAACAGGGTATTTGTAACTTTGCCCTGAAAAACTTTTTAGGGAGAAGAATTTATAGATATTTACGAGATATACTGACTTATTTGCACAGATTTTTTTTAATTTTTTGAAACAAGTGTCAGTATATCTCTTATAACTTTATTTGGAGGAGCACACTTTTCTTTTGGTGGGAGAGTTTCCTTTTGGTGGAAAGAGTTTCTCCTAGACACAAGACTAAAGCCTGGGATAAAAAGTTTACCTGCGCACACAGGTAAGGACTCCACCTTCCCTAATGAACACTAGGGTTAGATCTTATGTTCACCTGGTCTTTCTTGATATGTGTAGTGTGAACTAAGATTACTTAGGCTCCCGAGTAGAAGCAAACCAACGGATCCTGTACTAATGTCTCAGGTACAAAAATACGTCCTTAGTTAGGAGAGATTCTGGTCTATCTTGTCAATGCTCAAGTAAATTAAGCTGAGCCTGAGTGAATCAAGCTTTTGTGGCTTGGAAAGTCTTCAAAATAATTGTTGAATATCCATAAACACTTATTGTATTTTTGTTTCAGCCTTTAGATCATAACTAAACACCCTTTTTTTTATGTTATGTACATATTTATAGATGGATGGAGGCTGCATGATACCATATAATACCCAGATCCTATAGATGTCTATCCACCCCCCCATGCCAAACGATGCTATGTCCTCATATGCATGCAGGGTAGGGTAGAGGAAGGTTCAAAGATCGGGAAACGAGAGCTGAGGTGCAAAGTATATTGTAGGGTGGTAGGGTGGGTGGTGAAGTGAAAAGGTGTGAAGTGAAGTGTATGTGAAGTGGAGGAGTGCTACTGGGGTGCCTCCCAAAGAGCGTTGAATTTAACGTCCCCAGCTGGACTCAGACTGAGGCACGACATTAGTTACCCTCCAGCAAGGCAATAGTTTCTCCAACGGGGGTAGGTTCATGAGTAAGATAAGGTTTTAAACACTGCTCGTTGACCGTAAATTTCTGCCCAGATTTGGGATCTTCAATTTCAACGTCCCCGTTGGGAAATGGTCTCGAGACCAGGAAGGGACAAGTCCATTTGGACTTCAATTTTCCTGGAAAGAATTTGAGTCGGGCATTGTAAAGCCAAACTTGCTGAGATGGCTCAAATTCCTTCCGTCGAATTTGGTGCTCTAGCTCCTCGAGCAAGTGACAAGACTTCCCGTAAACGATTCTATAAGGAGACATACCAAGGGGAGCCCTGAAGGCGGTCCGATATGCCCAAAGTGCGTCAATCAGCTTGTCGGACCAATCCTTACGGTCAGGCCGAACCATTTACTGGAGAATTTGCTTGATTTGTCAATTTCACACCTCAGCCTGGCCGTTCGTCTGCGGATGATATGGAGATGCGATACGATGGTAGACTCCATGTTTCCTCAGAAGTGTCCGAAAAGAAGCATGGGTAAAATGGCTTCCTCCATCCGAGATAATGGCTCGAGGGATCCCAAAGCATGCAAAAATGTCATCTTTGACAAATCGAGTGGATATGACATGGTCAGCATGGCGCATGGGAATAGCTTCGATCCATTTCGAAACATAATCAACAGCAACGAGGATGTATTCGAAGTCGTTAGGAGGAAAGGGACCCATGAAATCAATTCCCCATATGTCGAAGATTTCAGTAGCAAGGATGGGTTGCAAGGGCATCATGTCACGACGTGACATTGACCCTAACGACCGGCACCTAATGCAATGTTTGGCATAATTGTGTGCATCCTGGGGAAGGGAGGGCCAAAAGAAATCGCACTGCAACACCTTGGCTGCAGTTTTCCTCCTAAAGAAATGGCCTCCGCAGGCCTAACCATTGCAGAAGGATAACACACTAGGAAATTCGCTATCAGGAATACAGCGACGGATGATCTGATCAGCACCTATTCGAGAAAGAAGTGGATTATCCCAGAAATAATACTTTGCTTCTGCAATGAGACGCTCACGCTGGTTTTTAGGCCAACCACGTGGAAGGGAACCAGAAGCAAGGTAATTGACAATGTCGGCATACCAAGGTCCACTTGCCACATTAATTACCAATAGGTGCTCATCAGGAAAAACCTCGTTAATCGGTAGGGTAAGTCCAATGTGGTCAGGGTCCAGTCTAGAGAGATGATCAGCCACAACATTCTGGGCTCCGGCCTTATCGCGGATCTCAATGTCAAATTCTTGGAGCAAAAGGATCCAACGAATCAGTCTAGGCTTGGCATCCTTCTTGTGCATGAGATGGCGAATGGCCGCGTGGTCAGTGAAGACAATAACATATGAGCCTAGAAGGTAAGAGCGGAATTTCTCCAGCCCAAAGACGACCGCCAGTAGTTCTTTTTCAGTGGTTGTATAATTACGCTGGGCCTCGTCCAGCGTCTTACTGGAGTAGTACACCACGAAGGGATGTCTATCGCATCTTTGTCCCAAGATGGCTCCGACTGCAAGGTTGGAAGCGTCACACATGAGTTCAAAGTCGAGGGACTAATCAGGTGGCTGGAGAACAGGGGCCTTGGTGACAGCATCACTCAGCTGCATGAATGCTCGTATGCAGTCGGGGCCCATATCAAAGGGTATGTCGGTTGATAGGAGATGAGTTAAAGGTCTAGAAATTTTGGAGAAGTCTTTGATGAATCTCTTGTAGAAACCGATGTGTCCCAGGAAGGAGCGGATTTGTTTGACAGAGCCAGGCACAGGTAAATCAGCAATTACATCAAGCTTAGCTCTATCAACCTCGATACCCCTATCGGAGATGATATGCCCGAGAACAATTCCTTCGTGTACCATAAAATGACTTTTTTCCCAAGAAAGCACGAGGTTTACATCAATACATCTCCAAAGGATATGGGTCATGTTGGCAAGACAGTCATCAAAAGAGGGTCCAAAGACCGAAAAGTCATCCATGAAAACCTCGAGAAAGTCACCCACCATGTCATGGAATATCGCCAGCATACATCTCTGGAAAGTTGTTGGCGCGTTACAAAGTCCGAACGGCATCCTTCTAAATGCAAAGCTGTCGAAGGGGCAGGTAAAGGTGGTTTTCTTTTGGTCCCTGGGGTCAATTGCCACCTGGTTATATCCAGAGAATCCATCCAGGAAACAGAAAAATTTATTTCCCGCTAACCGCTCCAGGATTTGGTCAACGAAAGGTAGCGGAAAGTGATCTTTCTTAGTTGTAGCATTCAGTTTCCTATAATCTACACACACTCTCCAAGATGTAGGAGTGCGTGTAGGGATGGATTCGCCCCTGTCATTGATACAGATAGTGAGTCCCGCCTTTTTGGGCACGACGTGAATCGAGCTCACCCAGGGGCTATCGCTAATCGGGTAGATTATACCTGCATCCAGCCACTTAATAATTTCCTTTTTAACGACCTCTAGCATGTTAGGGTTGAGACATCGCTGCATCTTATGGGAAGGTCGAGTCTCCTCCTTCGTATATATACGATGAGTGCAGTAGGAAGGGCTAATGCCAGTTAAGTCTGATAAGGACCATCCAATGGCTGCCTTGTGTTCCGTAAGGACCTTTGTTAGTTTGCACTCTTGCTCTCTGGTCAATTTTGAACTAATGATTACGGGGAGCGTTTCATTTGGTCCAAGAAGACATACTTAAGCATATCAGGCAGCTCTTTCAGCTCGAGAGTGGATGGTGAAAGATCTGGAATTCCTTGGGATGAGAGTGTCCCAAGCAGATCAAAAGAAAATAACTCAGGAGGAAGAAGTTGGCCCTTAGTTTGGCCAAGAAGAGGGGCATCTTGGATAGATGGAACCAAAAAGGGATAGCCCCAGTGAGTAGTATGTGGGCTCAAGGTCCCAGTGTGGAGTTGCAATTCCGCCTAATTTGGCGGGAAAGAAAGGGCAATCCGGTCTTCAAGAGTGTGGTTCGACGGTGAGTAGCCCGAATATGACTCAGACCACGAGGTATGAGAAGCAGAGAAAACCTCGTCAGAAGTCTAGTCAGGAGAAGGTACGAGAAAAGGGAGGGATGGGGGATCGTCACAATATGTGTCGATTAGGCAATCGTCTGTGTTGAAAGGCAATCCACAGCAGTCAGAATAGGTCCCTATTAGTCTGATACACGCGCTGACGACCATGTCCTCGTTAGACGTGTCATCCTCGATGCAATCACAATCGAAGTTCTTGGCTACCTTGAAGATGTTAAGCTTGAGCTTCTCAGATCCAACGGCAATCTCAATACAGCCTGACTTGCAATCGATATGGGCGCGGCCTGTGGCCAAGAAAGGTCAACCAAGGATGATCGGACAATCAGAAAGTGAGCTAGGAACTTCCATATCCAAAACAAGAAAGTCAACAGGAAAACAGAGACTGTTGACCCTAACCACCACGTCTTCCACCACATCCTTTGGTATTTTGACTGAATGATCTGCCAACTATAATGTGACAGGGGTGGGTTTCAGATTTTCTAAGGCAAATTTCTCGAGCATGATGGTCGGTATAAGATTGATGGAAGGTCCTAGATCAAGCAGGGCACGGTTAAAATTGTATCCTTGGATGCTACAAGAAATAAGCGGTGTGCCCAGATCTTTCTGCTTCGGTGGTAGATTTGACAGTATAGCACAACTCGCATGAGGCGAAAGAACCACCGGATTCTTTATTTTCTTTGACTGTTGCCTGGGTGTAGTGTAGTCTTTGAAAAATCGGGCAACAGTAGGTATGTGGTCGATAGCCTCTAACAGGAGTACCTTGATTTCAACATCCCTGAATAAATTACGCAGGTTATCAAAGGCCTGCGTATCCTTTTTCTTGCCTTTTGGCTCCCTCAGTAGAGCCTCAGGGAATGGGACAGATTCTGGCACTAGTTTGGGTGTATCGTCCTCTCGTGAATGTGGTGCGCATCCTGAATGAGAGGGTGATGAAAAAGATGGGCCAGGATCAGGTCTAGGTGGATCGACGGTTTGCTTACCGCTCCTCGTAGTAATCGCATTGGACGTCGCGGGTCCAGTGGGATCATAAGGCAGAGAGGGTTCACAATAGGGACATAAAGGTGAGGTGCTGCCACGGGATTAGCCTGAAATCTCGGTGGAATGCTCGAAGCCTGTAGAATCTGATGAACCTGCCCCTGAGAAGGTCGTACCTGTGGTTGAGGGCCACGGGGTACGAAATTTCGCAGGTTGGGAACAGGTTGGGCTGAAAGAGTGCCCTGAGATCGAGTCGCCATGCCTAGTTGACTAATCTCAGCATTCTGTGTGCCAATTGGTGCTGAAGAGAGGTCATGTTCTCTTCATGACTCTTCGACATTTCCGTCATCATTCAGTTTATCAAGAGGACTTGATGCGTGTTCTATTTACGGTATGCAAGGACCCGATGGTGGATTCGCCACAAGATTAGACTGGGCCCTTGGGATGACGGGTGCGGATGGTCGCATTGGCCCACTCGCTGGGTTTTAGCGCTGCGGGTTGCTGGACCATGCGACGTTCGGATGATTTCGCCACCCTGGGTTATAAGTGGCAAAGAACGGGTTGTTCCCCAGGGCGCAAGCATCTTCTAAGCCAGAAGACGAGTCCGCATGTAAATATGCTTCCGAGCACACGGAGGCTTGGTCCTCAGTGTCAAAATACTGGCTTGCAGAAGCCAGATCCACATGACTTACCGAATCGCTCTGCGCGATGCTCGGTAAGGAAGATCTTACGGGGTTTCTGGGGATAAGCCTAGCGCTGAAAGGATTGGGATTGTGACGAAGTTGTGAGGTGCGGGTGTTTGCCATAGAACGGGTGGGATTGGCCAGAAGCTCATCTAGCTTCTTGTACACGACGGAGACTTCATCCAATTTTTGGGCGATAAGGCTAAGATCTGTGGATAAATGGGAGGGTCCCGTGTCAACTTCGTGAACATTATGGGGCAGGCTGGTATGATTAAAGGCGACAATGGAGGCATTATTCATTGAGTTTTCGCTCATGTTTTCAAATAATTCGAATGCTCCATTCTCGTCTTTATTAATGAAATTTGCTCCGCAGTAAGCGTCTGCAATCTGGGCTATATGCCACTTAGGTAGACCGTGGTGCGAACACTTCCAGAGGAGGTCATTATACCTTTCCCAAGCCTCATGAAACAGTTCACCATTTTGTTGCGTAAAGGAAGTTATAGCACGGCGAAGCGCATTGGTTCGCCCGATTGGGAAGAATTTCTTGAGAAATGCTGTTCGCATCTCTTCCCAAGAATGGATGGTTCTCCCAAGGGTGTGTAACCATTGCGACGCTTTATCCCGCAACGAAAACGGGAACATTTTCACGAGGACAATTGGTAACCCGATGTTTCTTAGTTTAACCGTTTCAGCCAATTGGGTTAGGTCTTCCAAATGGAGAAAAGGATCTTCACTTGCATGACCATGGAAGTGGAAGTTTATCAGGCCAATTATATTGGGTTTCAGTTCAAAGTCGTCCCCGCCCATGGGGACCCGGATTTGTCCTATGGTCTCTGTAGCGTGGGATTTTGATAAGAGCTAGGAGACCTAGGCTCCTCCCATTTGGGAGGGTTCTGCATTTCCTCTAAGGTTTCCCTAATGGCTTTAATCTGTTCATTATACATTTCCATTTGGGCTTGGAGGCGGGTTATGGGATCCATGGCTCCACCACCTGGTGGGATTTAAGGGTGGTTTCCTCCCTCGAGATTTGGGGGTGGGCGTGCAGCCATGTTTGTGGAGGAGGATGACGATTCGGCTTCTTTCCTAAAATTATCAGATAATTCAAACAATTCAAGGTTTTGTGACCTCCTCCCAAACATGCACTATCGCAGGAATAATTGGGGAGATAAGAAGGGAAAAAGGGATGAGAGAAATGACGTCGCAAAGGTACACTTAATGACAAATCAAGACAATCAAAGTCCTAACCTCTACAATATGCCCTTAGACCTAAAGATCTAAGTTACCTACTATCACAACCTATGGAATCAAATGCAAGCACTGCGGAACCACCAGGCCAGATTGAAAGGCCATTTGCCCTAGTCTTAGACACTCAATAGTACGAGAGAACCCACACCAGCACGTAGGCGCTACACGTAGGTAGTTAGACCTCCAATCCTTAATAAGGGTCAAGTTGCTACCAGTTTTAATTAGAGGCTTAGGATCAAGTACTTCAGGAATGTGAAGGGCGTTGTTTACGGGTAATGCCCAAGTGCGTTGATTTTAGAAAGTGTGTAAACTAAGCATGCAACGGAGAAATCTCCCCGAATTAAAGTTTTAGATGGTGAATGGTTTTTAGAATTTCAGCCTTAAGTAGTATGGATTTTAAGATTTCGCTGAGTTACCAATTCAACCAATCTCCGGGTATTGCGAAAATATGAGTTCTATGCCCAACAAACCCTTCTTCAATGTGAGTTGGTTAATGCAAGCTAAAAATGCACTGGGCCTCCCTAGGTGGAAATTTCTATGTGTTGATGCACGAGTCAATTTTAGGTTAGTGTGAAAGAGATCTAAAGCACTTCAATTCAAGTGCTTCCAATTACCAAAATGATGTTCCACACACACAAGGCTCAACCACAGAATAATGTAAAGAAAATCAAAGTGTTGGGGTTGAAATATTCGGGATCAAATCTAAGGCATGTGAAAGGTCGTAGTGGGGTTGGAATCAACTCAATTCCAAGTCTCCCCACCAAAAAAATGTGATCCCGAATTATGGATAAATGAAGCAAGGAGGGATGGCAATCAATCTATTTAATCTTGCCTCAAAGAATACTTGACACGATGAAAGATTCAAAAATCAAGATTCTTGGATCTTCGCTATGCGAAGTTTGGCGAGAAATCCCGGGGCAATGGGGGTGATAGTAGACAATCAAATAAGTGATTTTTAATCCACTTCCCCCAAGAAATCCTAAGAAGTGTTTTTAGGTTATTTATTTATTTATTTAGGTGACAAGTTAACCTAAGTTGCTAAGAGAGAGAGACCTACCTTTTCAGCAACGTGGGCGAAGCTCCAGTGCGGCGTCGGCGACTTCACGCTCTCGTTCCCACCTTGGATCTGCCCACGTCTCCTACTTCCTCAGCTTGCCTCCTCCTTGCAATTGGTTTACCTGCACACCAGCAAACAAAAATACCCGTGAAGAGAAGGGTGTGAGAAGAGAAAATTTAAAGGAATGGAGTAGAAACTTTACCTCAATGCGCACCTCCCCGGCAACGGTGCCAAAAAAAGGTGTGTTAGGACTCGAATAGGCTGTGCTAATATGGTGAAATTATCGTTGAAGTGAGTATGGTGGTTAACCTAAATCGAGCCTAACCATCTTTTTACAAAATTTTTAACCTGGCATACTTAATTTTATCTTAGTCATTTTTAGGCCCAGGGTCGATCTCAGGGAGGCGGGGATTAAAGGTGAATAAGTTTCTACGCCTTACCTAAAACGTATCTCTTCCGTGCGTTTATTATGTTTTTGGTTTTTTTTTATTTAAGATTTTTTTGCTGATAATTTTGTCCTTGAGGTACACTCTCAAAATCAAGTTCTTGGCTTTGAGCCAAATTATTCTTGGCTTTGAGCCAACTTAGGGTTTCCAAAAAAACTGGTCCTGCTATTCACAAGACCGAGTACCTGCATGACAAGGATTATCTTTTCTCTTTTATTCTTTTTTTTTATCTTTTTAATAGCAGGAAACAAAAGAGAAATAAAAACAAGATAGGTTGCTTGTAGAGAAATAAATATAGTCTATATTTATAGATATATATATATATATATATTATATATAGGGTTGGGGGTGGAGGTGGAAATGGCATGTAGCACGGTATCGAGTTGGTCCACGTCTAATAAGACACAACCAACAAGACGAAGTGCTGCGTAGAATGTGGGATGGATGTGTGGGAGTGTGTGCGGGGAATATTAGCAACTGGTGTAGATATTCCCGCGATATAATGCGTGGTAAGGTGATGTGTATATATATATGTATGTATGTATGTATGTATACAAATAGGGTTATAACTATATAAGTATATATGTAGTTATACTAGTATAACTACATATATACTTATATAGTTATAACCTTATATATATGTGTGTGTGTGTGTGTGTGTGTGTAGATATATATATTTATGTATATATGTGAGTGGATATATAAATATGTATGTGTGTGTACAAGAGATTATGAGGGTGTGTGTGTGTACAAGTGTGTGTGAGGGAGTACAATTAAGTTTGTACAAGTGAGTGTGTGTGTGCGTGTGTGGTGTGTTGCTGGCGGGAGGCTGTGAGAGGGAGCGGGCGAGTTAAGACGTCTAGTGGGGGTAGGCGTCATCTGATCTCGCAAGGGCGCAGATGCACGGACGTAGGTGCGCAAAGGCTACGTGCGGGCGCTGGAGGGAGAGCGCAATACTGTCGTCGCGCGTAGGCTAGTGCGGGGGCGTGAGAGA
Source organism: Thalassia testudinum (assembly GCA_037157565.1). Lineage (NCBI taxonomy): Eukaryota > Viridiplantae > Streptophyta > Magnoliopsida > Alismatales > Hydrocharitaceae > Thalassia > Thalassia testudinum. Next base: position 24,895,545 of record JAZHRO010000013.1, read on the forward strand.
GAGCGCAATGCAGCGCACTTTGTAGCGCAACGCACATCGCTGCGGGCTGGAGCTGGCGCTGGTGCAGACGAGCGCGGGCGCAAACGCTGGAACACACACGCGTGACTGGCTGGAGGCGGTCAAGGCGAGGAGAGAGAGCGCGTGGTGACCGGATAAGTCAAAAACAACCCGGTCACCGCACTGTAGCTACAGTGTCGCGCTGAGAAGCGTGAACAGTGGCTACAGTGCCGCACGGGATGGACAACCGGTTGCGGCCGGTTCTGCGTGCGCGGATGTGCTGGAAGGCACCTGCGCGCGCGGAAGGAGCTTGCAGACGTTGCTGGCGTGCGCGCGGTGGCCGCTACTGCTGCTGGAGCTCCAGAGCTTGGAGCTTCGGTAATGGCGGCAAGGGCTTCAGCGATGGAAACAGAGAATGAAACCACCACGCCCACCTGCTCTCGGAGGAGCTGGGCGATGGTGGAACTCACAGTGGTGGTCGTGGGACCACTGTGAGCCTGCTCCTGCTCGCAGTGTGTCTCTTCAGTGAGAAGAGAGACTGCGTATGGAGGGGAAGTGGGGAGGAAGATGGCCTAGATGAAGGTGTCTGCGGGTTGTGTGTGTTCCAGGCTCTCTCTCGCAAGGAAGATGGCCAGGCTTTTTAAAGAAGGAGACGCCTGCCACAGCCATGCTATAGGCAGAGCAAGCCCCGCCATGCAGTTGGCAGAGGAAAGGCGCGAACAGGTGCATGCCCCATGCCCTGAGCCACGAGGGAGAAGAAATTCAAAGTCAAAATAAAAAAATGAGGATGGTGAATTTGTTATGCAACCCTTGATGAAGATGTTAATTACAATGACAATTATTCACATTACCCTCCCCTCTCAAATAAATGCATGCAAGTGTCCTTTTACAAATGCAACTATGGCTACCTAATATGCAATAGTAGTGCTAGGAAATAACACAAGATGGTATATTTATTGGTGTATTTTTGCTGTGCAATCTGAGCCTCATGATTATTCCAAATAGGCTCGAATCTAGATTCTAGGTTAGGGGTAAGGATTGGATCACTAGAATCTAAGGTAGGCCCTATTGGGATGTCAAAATCATTCTCAAGAACCACCTTAACAGGATAAGGTTCGAAATTTACATTCTTGAGAAGTTCTATTTTAAGCTCATCATTACAGGTGTTGGAGGAATCTAAGTTCGATGGATCAGCTTCCTTGTTTCCTAGGGCCAGTTCAGAATCGAGAACACCTGCAATTGGATCCTCCCAACCCACATTAAGATTTGGAATGTCAATTGCTATGAAGTTTGAATCTGAATTCATTTGGGTTGGGGGTCCACAACAACTTTGATCACCAAACCTGGGATTTGGGAAATTACGTAGATCATTGGAATTACTCCAAGATGTCATCTTAACTTCTGACGGGTATTTTTTATCAATGGATCTATATAACCTATTTAGCAATTCTCCCCATTTTCCTAAAAAATTTTGGAGTTCTTTTGGAACTAAAGGATTTAACCAATATTGTAGACAATGGTTGTTGTGTAATTTCACCAATTCAATTTGTTCTGCTAGGAGATCATCCCGGGTTGAATTGTGGTTTAGTCATATCCATATCATCTCTATACGGTTCAAAATGTGGTCCATTGTTTTCTTGAATTTATTCTTAGTGTTCCTTTGAAAATATTCCTCGTGGGGTCTATAAGTGATAAACACACATTAATTCATGATAAAATGCTTATTTATGATAGTTCATAGGCTTAGCATTGCATATCATGTTATAAATATTATATAACATCCATTGCATGGCATTTAGGATAGTTGTATAGTATGTACATTAATTCTTCCATTTTACAAGGCTAGGAGGTAGTGTGACATCTTTACGGGCTTCGGATGAAGAATTTGACCAAACGGATGAATCTGGAGAGACAATCGCAGTCCGTCAATGCAAAAATCACCCCGATTAGAGCTCCGTAGCACCCTCTACAAGAAGAAGAAGATGGACGATCCAGATGGTGCCACATGGTGCCATCCAGACCGCCCAACATGAACCACAGTCGCCCCAGCACTTACGCATGGAGAGATCTCAGCCGTTGGATCTCAATCCAATGGCTGAGGGGTGCTCTAACCGCGTGACCACACCAACCCACCACTTGACAAACCGCGCCTTTGGCGCATCGGTGAAGACAAGCGCTCGCAAACAGCAAGCGCGAGTTCGAGCCGTGGTGGGGCAGAGGCGATCTCGCGAGCACGGGAGCAATTGAATTGCACCCATTGGATGGCCATCAAGCGGAAGAGAGGGAAGCAACATGGTGCAATCAAACCCGTGCAATCTGCATGCATTCGATCACACGCCGACCAACGCCCAATCTGACGCACCATCGGATGCACGATTTTAATGCACGATCCCCATGCCATCTCAACCATTCGCCTCTGATCCAATGGCTGCCATTGATTCCCGCTTGATCCAGCCATAAGCGGGCGCGTGCGTGAGTTGGCGCAACCTTTAGCGACAGGCTGGCGGACCTTTAGTGACACTTACAGCCATCATTAATTTCTCGTAGGCGCAATGCCAGCTGCACGCATGAGCGGGCGTGAGCTGGCTACAGAGACACTTGAGCGGGACCTACAGCGACGTCCTGGAGGTCGTTATTGGTCTTATGCCTATTTTAGCCTCCTCTCATCCACTATATAAAGACCAACACCCCTTCCTTTCCAATATTTGAATCCTAAAAGCTACTAAGCAAGATTTGAACCCTAAAACTCACCTCATCATTAATAATCGTGCTTGAAAACTTCTTGGTTGTGCACATTCACACATTCTCAAAAAATCATTAAAGGCATAACCCATTAAGGGCCCGTCACATTCCAGAAGCACCAATATCCCAAGACTAACTAAAATTGAGTAGACGTTGGCTCTAAGGACTGGTTCATTAGTTGGGATCCAGATTGAGATTGTTCACGATTAACCTGCTTATACTAGTCAATCTGACGTCTAGCTAGGGGAGTAGCGTCAAACAACCACGGCTGGAGGGTACACTAAGAACCGAAGGCGCAAGCCAAAGGAAGAACCTTTTCCCCAGTCCCTCCTTCTAACTGGTTGGATTGCCTTGATATAAGTAGAGTAAATCATCCATAATCTTAGGATGGATTCTGAGAATCTGTAGACCTTTAGGCTACCCAACCTAAGGATAGGTTTGTATTTTTGTGCTATAGGGCTCATTCTCCTCCTCGTCCTTCCGACTTCCTTCCAATATATGCTTGGAAGGAGGTCATTGAACCCTAGATTGGAAGGACCTTTAGACCATTCCCGGAGGCGGAAGTTGAGCTATAGTCAAGCAGATCCCATGGCTGATCAACAACCACCTCCCTCGCCCCCGAACTAGCAGGAGCTGATTCAGAGGCTATTAGAAGAATTGCAGCAGATGCAGCAATGGTTCCAATGAATGAATGGTCAGGGCGCTCGACTCTTAAAGGATTTCTATGATCCTTCAAACTATGGGGAACGTCCCGGCGTCATGATTCCTTCCGAAGACATAGAAATCAAGCCCCAAGTCTTAAGTTTGATTAAACATTTCCGTGGGCTTGGCTCGAAAGACCCATTTCAGCACTTGGAGGATTTGATCACTTTGGTTCAGACCACCAAAGCAAGAAATGTGAACGAAGAGCAAATGATCATGATGCTCTTTCCCCACTCTCTCAGGGATAAGGCCGCACATTGGTACTAAACCATCGGAAGGCCGATAGAAACATGGGCTGCTCTTAAGTCGACCTTCCTGAAGAAATTCTTCCCAATCGGATGGACCAATGGCTTGCGAAGGGCGATTACCACTTTCACCCAGCGGCCAGGGGAACCGTTTCGTGGTGCCTTGGAGCGATTCCAGGAACTTTTAAGGAAGTGACCACACAACGAGGTACCAAAATGGTAACTCGTGCAGATTTTCTATCACGGGTTGGTTGTACAGCTCCGTAATCATGTGGACGCATCCTGCGGAGGTAATTTCCTCAACATGGATGCAGATAGCGCATACTACCTGTTTGAGGAAATGAGCGAGAACTCAACTAATCACGCCTCCATGGATGCATTCAACCGGTCCCAACAACCCCGGTCAAATGCTAATGAGATACAGGGTTCTCATTCATTCAACATGGAATTGATATGTAATAAGCTTGATAAAATGGACTTAGTTGCTAAAAGAATGGAGGAATGGATGTCTGGGAATTCGGGAAACACTTCTACACCTACTCAATCCCAGAATTCGGGATTCCATTCCTCACGAGCTCCCACAAGGTGGGAGTTCGTAAACCAACTTGAATCGACTCAACCTATGAGCCAGGATTTCTCATAACCTTATGGGTACCAAACTGGGGCCTTTGATCCCAGTTTTTCTGATCCTTCCTTCTCTCCATCCTTGTCCTATGAGAATGCGTATGCAATGCAGGAGAATGTTAGGTCCAACCCGTATTCCAACACTTATAACTCGGGTTGGAGGAACCACCCTAACTTCCCCTAAAAAAGTCAGGGGTGGCAAACGGTGGCGACAACTAGCTTTTGTTAAGTCGTTGTAGTACAGATAGTTATTGCCATCATTTACTAATATTTGTTACTCGGAAAATAAAGTTCTCCCGAGGTCGAACTCAGGGAGCAAGTCGTATTCTAGGGGTACAAATTCTTATTACAAAAATAAAGCGAGAGAGAGAGATGAAGGTTTGGCTTCTTCTTCTTCTCTTCTTTCTTCCTCTTTGTCTTCTCTCCTCTTTGGCTTTTGTTCTTCCTGTTCTTCCTCTATTTCTTGGTTGGATGATCCTATCTTTTTCTTCTTTTTATTTTCTTTGTTTCTTCTTTTCTTGCTTCAGATCTTCCTCCCGTGCTCTTCTTCTTCTTTTCTTCTTGCTTCTTGCTTCTCTTCTTCTTCTGCTTTCTGTTTCTTCACTTGGCTGCTCCTTCTCTCTTCTTTTCTTCTTCTTCTTTGTCTTCTGATCTCTGCAGAGTCTTCACTTGGCCTCTCTGTGTTCCTCTCTTTCTTTTGCCTCGCCTTCCTTCTTCTTCTTTGCCTTCAGGACGTCGTCTGATTGGAAAATCAGACGACTTAAACCGCTTGTTGCTACAGTGTCTCCCTTAGCTTCCTTCTTCTTCACCTGTGCCTGCACGCTCAAGAGTTCAGAGTCAGAGGGCAAAACCTACTCTACCCCTCTCCCCCGCGCGTCTCTTTCTCTCTCAGAATTCGCTCTTAGGACAGCTCTCCCAGAGCAACCGGGTACGAGTCGCGCCCGGGTCCAGGCCCACCGGCGTGCGGTGGTGGGCGAGGAGTGCCAGTCAAGTCGGGTCGGGTCGGCCGGATCCGCGTGATGAGCTCGCGGACGGGCCGGGTGAAGCGGTGTGAGAGGGACCTCACCCCGTGTGCTAAGGCGATAAGCCTACAGCACTTTTTCAACTTATATCGGCGCTCCTCTTCGAAGCCTTCCGAGGTGGGACTAAATGTCCCACCCCAATGTGAGCGCCTGCGCGGAGGAAGCAGCGGCAGCCGAACTTCGCGCGAGGGCTTCGGGCGAGGGCTTCGCCCGAACTGCAACCTGACACTTCGCGAAGCTACCCCGCGAAGCCTGGGAGTCTGACCTGGGCGTGGTGTGCCTGGAGCAGCAGGTCGAAGGAGCTTCGCTGCTCAGCAATGGCGATGGCGGGCGCAACACCTGTTCACAGAAGCACGGCCTCTCGGCCTAATCAGATATGCGGAGAACCTTCGCCGTGGCACGGCGAAGGTGGTTGGAGGGTCTGCAGTGGGCGTGGTGGAGCAAAAGGGTCGCCCTAGGTCAAACTGCGGGCGAAGAAGTGGGTGTGTTCGGTGGATCTGCAGAGGGCGTTTGGTGGGAAGTGGAGGGGCGGAAGAGGATCAGGGTGAGGAGGCGGAGGTTATGCACAGGTCGGCGAGCCGTGTGGGGTGCTGGAGTGATGGGAGTGGTTCGCCGGAGTTTGGCCGGAGGTGGAGAAGGTGAGGGTGATCGGTGGGAAATCGGTGGCGACAGTAAGGGCTTTTAGTATGGAAAAGAAAGAGGGGAGGAAGAGGAGAAGTTTTACCTACTAAGCTGGACGAGGAGGGGTTGGAGCAAGCGACAGTCGTATCGACTGTCGCCGGAGAAGAAATTGCCCAGAGGAAGGGGCGGCGGCGAGGAGAGGGTCGGAGAGGCGCCAGCTGGGTGCGGCGTGACGCGGAAAGATCGAGGGAAGGTAACCCTGCTGCTGGTAGTGCGGCAGGGCGACGAGGAGGAGGAGGCGAGGCCGTTGGAGCAAGGGGGCGTCTGTCGGAGTGGGAAGGGAGGAATTGAGGGGGTGTCTCCGTCAGATCCGAGCTCGGAAGAACGGCGGAGCGACGGGGGTATTTATAGGGGCAAAATCAGAGAGGAGGGCGGAGGGAGACGACGTGTCTCCCTCGCCGGAGGACGCCGGAGGAAGGAGACACATACCGTCCGTGCGTTCGCACGGGTGGTATGGGCGGTCGCAGCACTCAGGGGGGTGTCCCTGCGGTGGCTGACGACGCAGGGTACCCCCCATTGACTTGCCAGGGCCCCTCCCTCACCCTGCGCGGCGCCATGCTCCGCGCAAGGTCGCTGGAGCATGGCGCTGCTTAGGTTTTGCAGGAGGGACCTAAACGCAGAGAACGAAGGAGAGTTAGGGGCCAAAATATGAGGGTTCAAAAGTTGAGGGCCAAAAAATAAATATATGAGGACCAAAGTGTAAAGTTGGTCAAGAAGGTTTCTTCTTAGGCCAAGTTTTTATACAAGACTAATTAGGACCTAAGGATTCTGATGGTGAATTTTATTTCTAGATCAAACCTTGTTTGACCGGTCAATTTATGCAAAAGCCCAAATTAAGTTGTTAATTGGGCATGGTTCTCAATGTATGTCAAAATGGGTTCCTAAGGTCAAATTGAAAGTCCTAAACCCTAGAGATTATTTTTATATGAATTTTAGAGGGTTTAGTTGATTTGTACCTTGCCTCGAACCACGTGAATTGAAGTGGGTTTGTTTTTAGGGTTAAAGGCTGTCATTTAATTCCTTGGAGTTGTTGTAGCCCTTATTGAGTCATCTCATCCCACTTTTCTTCTTATTAGGTTGTTTTGACCTATGTTTGGACCCTGAGTTACCCTATTTTCAGATCAGATTGGTGAAATTGCATTTTTACCCCTCAGTTTATGTTTTCTTTGCAAACTCAGAATCTCTCTGAGCCAAGCCTTTCTAAGGTTATGTAGGAGCTTTTATTCTCTGTATTAGGTCAAAATGAGCTAGTTATGGCTCATGATGAGGTTCTCATCATACCCCCATGCCTAGCTTTTGCTAGTCCCTTAGCAAAAACTTAAGGTTTCAACCCTTGTTCTAGACCATGAAGTTCTTAATAGCTTCAGATAAGTGCTTTTTCATTTAAACTTAGATTAGGTTAGAATGCTGACCATAGGCTTAAAAGGTACTCTAGTACCAATCAAGATCCAAATCTGTCTAGCCTCAGCCTCAGTCCTTAGCAAAGGTTTTTAAGACCCACAAGAACTAACCTAAGGTTTATTGGACTTTGTAGTTAAAGCACCCGTGCTTGAAATAATTTTAGCCCTGGTTCAGTTCGCAGTGCATTTTCTAAGAGAGAGATAGAAAGTTTTTCTGTTTGGAGAGTTTTCTCTCTCTTTTTCTTTTTAGTTCTAGCCTAGGATTGGCTTTTCAACACGGTCTGTATCAGATTCATTGCTCCCATCATCAATCCTCAAGGGTTCCTGGCGATCGATGCTTCAAGATAGCACCGCCCATGGCAACCCCCAGAACCCTGGCTATTGAGATTTCGAGATAATCCCATCCATGGTGTTCCGTGGCCGCGTTCAGACCATAGCAGTTGACACTTCGTGATAATGCCATCCATGGAATCTGAACCAGCAGGGTGCTTACATGCCCCCAGTAGGATATGTGAATATCCTAAGAGACAAGCACCGAGGAGATGATATTTTGTTACGCATCTTTGAGGGGATTTCCCGCCTCTCTGCGCTGGGAACTCGTCCAAATCAACTTGTGTTGATCGGCCGCTCCTATTCTAGGTGTACTTTTCAGAATTTTTTCGACACTTCTGCGTGATTTTGATTTTTACGCTTGCTGAACCAGGCTGTGTGTGAGGTTAGGGTGCTTAGGTTACTGAGTCCCGTAAACCAGAAGTTAGTTAGCAAGGTCAAATACTCCCTAAGCCTTGGACCTAGTACTTAAGCTTTTCATTTTCCTCAACCTCTTGAGGATTGTCTAGATCTTAATGGGTACTAAGAGTCTATCAAGAATGCCTAAGGTTTGCTTTCTTACTAATCTTACCAAGCACTTTTCATTTCTTTTCTTGAAAAAAAATGGTCTAGACTAAGGTTAATTCCTTAGCTTCTTACTAATGACTATTACTCTTTTCTTTCATCTTTTTGTGCTCCTTTTCATTTTGTTTCTTTTCCTTCTCCTCAAAATTTCCTTTCTCCTCTTATTCTTTTTATTTTGAAAAATTTTTAATTTTTATGGTGTTTTTGGCATATGTAAATTTTTTGTTTAAAATCCCTTTTTTTTCTACAAGTTTTGCACTTATACCCCCCCATGCCTAAAACTTGCAATGTCCTCATTGTTATTTAGGGGTTTTTATTTACTTAATTTATTCCATAAGATAGATATTTTTGTGAGTGAATCTGTCGGGATGAATTCTGCGGACAATTTCTAATCTCAGATGCAAGCATCTGAGGTGGAGTCGGCTGTCTTAAAGGGTGAACCTTAAGTGCACAATGGCGCCAGAAAAAAGGTTTTAGATTTTCAAGAAATGACGGGCTGCCTCCCGTTAAGCGCTAAGCTTTACGCCATCGGCCGGGCGCAGTAAGTTCAAGGGGAATGGAGGATGAGGGATGATTCAGCCGAATCAGTAGAAGTCACATCAATGAACGGTTTGAGTCTCTGACCGTTCAGGATGAAAGGTTCGGAATCATGGCTGAGTGGACTGATTTCAATTGCTCCATTTCCAAAAACCTGTCGGACTAAATACGGTCCGACCCACTTGGACCTCAGTTTCCCCGGGAAAAGTTGGAGTCGGGCATCAAAGAGTAGGACCTTTTGACCAGGATGAAAGATCTTTCTCGAGATGTGCTTGTCGTGGAAGGCTTTAACCCGCTCCTTGTAGATTCGCGAGTTCTCGTACGCGTCTAGGCGTAATTCATCGATCTCGCTGATTTGGAGTTTTCTGTGGGTTCCAGCCTTGGAAAGATCTAGATTACAGTTCCGTACTGCCCAATAGGCTTTATGCTCCAGTTCTACGGGAAGGTGACATGCCTTTCCGTACACCAGTCTAAAGGGAGACATACCCAATTGGGTCTTGTGGGCGGTCCTATAGGCCCACAATGCTTCCGGAAGTCGGGACGACCAGTCCTTCCTGTCAGGCCGAACAGTGACTTGCAGGATGTTCTTGATCTCCCGATTTGACAACTCAGCTAGGCCATTTGTTTGGGGGTGGTAAGGAGTAGAGATTCGATGAGACACCCAAATTTGGCCATCAGTGACCTAAACTGAGCATTTGTAAAATGGGTCCCCCCATCAGAGATAATAGCACGGGGAATCCCAAACCTTGAGAAAATGTTTTGATGTATGAACTTAAGAACAATCTTGTGATTGCAGGTTCGGGTCGGTATGGCTTCGATCCATTTGGACACGTAGTCCACCGCAAGCAGAATGTACTCGAAACCATCCGAAACAGGGAAGGGGCCCATAAAATCAATCCCCCATACATCGAAGATTTCGCATACGAGAATCGGCTGCAAAGGCATCATGTCACGATGGTTCATGTTGCCCAAAGTCTGGCAACGACTGCATGCCTTGCAGTGACTGTATGCGTCTTTGAAAAGTGTAGGCCAGTAGAAGCCACACTGGAGGACTTTGGATGCGATTTTATGCCCTGAGAAATGGCCACCGCATGCCTGGTCATGGCAGAAAGATAGGATATTGCTGATTTCCTCTTCCGGGACGCATCTCCGAATAATTTGATCAGCACCTATGCGGAAAAGGTACGGGTCTTCCCAAATGTAATACTTGGAATCAGAACGCAATTTGTCTTTCTTGGCCTTCGGCCAATCAGACGGTGTCTGATGAGATGCCAAGTAGTTTACTATATCAGCAAACCATGGAAGTCTAGTACCAACAGAAAGCAGGTGCTCATCAGGAAAATGTTCCGTGATGGGTCCGGAAGGGTTGATGATCTCAGAAGGAAGACGGGACAGATGGTCAGCTACCACATTCTGCCTTCCCGCCTTGTCGCGAATCTCAAGATCGAATTCTTGCAACAGCAATATCCAACGGATTAGTCGGGGCTTTGCGTCCTTCTTGGCAAGGAGATGCCTTACAGCCGTGTGATCCGAGTAAATGATGACATGGGAACCCAGAAGATACGATCGGAATTTTTCAAGGGCAAATACTACGGCTAGCAGCTCTTTCTCCGTAACCGTATAGTTACGCTGAGCCTCGTCAAGTGTCTTGCTAGCGTAGTAGATGACCACGGGTTTCCCGTCAGCTTTCTGTCCCAAGACCGCTCCTACAGCGAAGTCAGATGCATCGCACATGATCTCAAAGGGTTGAGACCAGTCAGGGGATTGTAGGATAGGTGCCTGGGTGACTCGGTCACGCAGGTTTTCAAAGGCTAGCGTGCATTCCTTGGAGATTTCAAAAGGTACATCCTTAGAGAGAAGAGAAGTAAAGGGGCGCACGATTTTCGAGAAATCTGGAATGAAACGGCGGTAAAAATCGACGTGCCCTAAAAAGGAACGGATGTCCCTGATCGAGCTAAGTACGGGAAGGCGAGAAATCAGATCAACCTTAGCTCGATCCACCTGGATGCCTTTTTCCGAAATTGAGTGTCCCAGGACAATTCCCTCAGGCACCATGAAATGGCTCTTTTCCCAGGAAAGAACCAAGTTCACCTCAATGCATCGCCTGAGTATCTGGACCAAGTGTTGGAGGCAATCATCAAAAGATTCTCCAAAGACTGAAAAGTCATCCATGAAGACTTCCAGGAAATCACCTACCATATCTGAGAATATGGCAAGCATGCATCGCTGAAAAGTAGCGGGTGCATTGCAAAGACCGAAAGGCATCCTTCGGAAAGCATACGTTCCGAAGGGGCAGGTGAATGTGGTCTTTTCTTGGTCTTCAGGATGGATTGCCACCTAGTTCTAACCGGAGTACCTGTCAAGAAAGCAGAAGAACCTATTTCCCGCTAGTTTCTCGAGAATTTGATCAATGAAGGATAGTGGGAAATGGTCCTTCTTTGTGGAGGAATTGAGTCGGCGGTAATCTATACAGACTCTCCACGCATTGGCTAATCGGGTAGGAATGATTTCTCCGGTTTCAGTCGTTATGGTGGTGAGTCCTGCCTTCTTAGGCACAACCTGAATTGGGCTCACCCAACGACTATCAGAAATCGGGTAGATGATCCCGGCATCTAACCACTTGATGATCTCCTTTTTCACGACCTCCTGCAGATTAGGGTTTAAACGTCTCTGCATTTCACGAGAAGGTCGTGCGCCCTCTTCTGAATAGATATGATGAGTACAATAAGAGGGGCTTATTCCAGTCAAATCATCGATAGTCCACCCGATGGCTCTGCGATGTTGCTGGAGAACAGTAATCAGACGGGATTCCTGTTCGGGATTGAGGTTGGAATTGATAATCACAGGAAGGGTCTGATTAGAACCCAAAAAGATGTATTTTAAGTGAGCAGGAAGAGGCTTTAACTCGAGGACAGGGTTATCAGCAGCAGCGGGTGGTTCAGTGTAGATGTGAGGTTCAAGGGTAGGAGTTACTGGGTTGTGTATGTCTGGATTCGACTCCTCTGTTTGCGGGTCAAGATCCTTCTGTGGTTGATGAGGCATAATCGAGTCATTCTGGAGGTGTGACTCATCAACCAAAATCCTAACGTCACAAATCTGTTCGATGACACCGCAATTAATTCCTTGTTGGGCCTTAAATATATCAATTTTTAAGGTTTGATCTCCAAATTTAAGCTCTATTCGGCCCTCCTCACAGCTGATGTTGGCTCTAGCAGTAGCCAAGAAAGGTATCCCTAGAATGATTGGTGTATCCCTAGGGTTTTTAGGCGCATCCATATCTAAGACTATAAAGTCCACTGGGAAATAGAAATTCCTCACTCTTACGATAACATCCTCGAGAATCCCTTTTGGTGACTTTATAGATCGGTCTGCTAATTGTAATGTCACCTCGGTTGGTTTTAGCTCAGATTCTTCTAGATGGTCAAGTAAGGATGTGGGTATCAGGTTTATGGATGCACCCAAGTCTAGCAGAGCTCTATCAAATTGGGTATCACCTATCTTGCAGGAGATCAGGGGAGTACCAGGATCTTTTGCCTTGGGTGGGAGTTTACTGAGGATTACAGAGCTGGCTTGCTCTGACAGAACAATTGGACTCCCACCCTTGGTTCACGGCTTACGCTGGGGTGTACACACATTCTTTAAAAATCGTGCGTAAGCTGGTACGTAGCGGATTGCATCCATCAAGGGGATGTTTATGTGGACCTGCTCAAAGAGCTTGACCAGGTCCTCCTCAGGTGCCACGGGCTTGGTAGTCTTCTTTCCCTTGGTCAAGGCCTCGGGAAACGGGATCTTGATTGGTTCTTCTAGGATAGGTCCAGGTTGTGGATCTGGGATAGGGGTGGGGACATCCTGGATTACTGTCCTAAGCTTGGGATCACTACCAGGCTTGGAGTGGTTTAGATGAGGTGGGTCTTGGGTTTCCTTACCACTACAGGTTGTTACGAAATTAAGTCCTGCCTAGTTTTGGGTAGGATTGGGTAAGATAGGTTGCTACTGGTAACCTGCAAAAGAAGTGGAGGCCTCTATCCCGTCAGGTGAAGGAACAGAGGGGGCCTGATAAATCATATGGGCATGGCCATGGTTTGGGTTCATAATGCGCCGCTGGGTGGGCACGTTATTCGGATTAGGTAGAGGTTGGGAAGGAAGAGTACCTGGCTTGCGAAAGTTTGCCAACTGGGTCAATTGGTTTCGGACCTCTGTAAGTTTGTCCTTATGTTGTTTTTGGATAGCCGCATTTGTTCTTTGAATGTCAGCCAGGGTCTGAAGGATAAGGGACATTTGATCTTGATTTGGCCCAGATGGATAAGTAGGGTTGGGCCGAGGCTGAGGCGGCTGGTAAGGACGAGGAGGTTGTGGGCGGGGTTGGAAGGATGGTCTTTGGGTTTGGGAATTTCCCGCCCACTAAAAGTTAGGATGGTTACGCCATCCAGGATTATAGGTGTTGGAGAACGGGTCGTTCTGGATGGCGTTGAGGTCCTCGTAGGTCTGAGGAACCTCCAGAGAGTTAGAGAAAGAGGGAATGGAATTCCCCTGGCAGGTGTAGAAGGAATCGGAAGGACCTCCAGGCAAAGATTCGGATGATGGGTCCATCCTAGGAGAAAATCGATGGAGAATGTTTTGCACAGTTTCCCTTGTGGAAGGAGGCTGTGCGAAACGGTTATGCGCAGAGGTGGCTCGCTGCAGATGCTGAGTCAGCTCATCCACCTTCTTTTCGATAATCGAGACCTTATCCAATCGACTGGCCATTAACTCCAAGTCGATCGATGCGGATAGGCCCTGCGTCTCGTGTTCTCCCCTGAGATTCGTCGCTGCGCGGGTATTTGTCCTGTCGAATAATCCCATGGAGTCATTGTTGATGGAGTTCTCGCACATGTTTTCGAGAATCTCCCACACGGTGTCTTCATGTTGACCCAAGATATTTCCTCCGCAGGTTGCATTGACGAAAAGACAGATGTCCTCACGGAGTCCCTGGTAAAAAGATTGGACCTGTTCCCATTTAGGAACTCCGTGATGGGGGCACTTTCTCATGAGATCCTGAAAACGATTCCATGCCTCATGGAGAGGTTCCCCTGTTTGTTGGGTGAAATGTGTAATCTGATGGCGCAAGGCGTTGGTCCGTCCAACAGGGAAGAACTTTTTCAGGAACTCGGACTGAAGTTCTTCCCAATTGTTGATCGGCCGGGTCTGAGTTTGATACCAATGGGCGGCCTTGTCCATAAGAGAAAAGGAGAACATCTTCATGAGAAGAATATCCTGATTTTGCGCGTCTGACCCAAAAGTTTGGGCCAGATGCTTCAGCTGTTTGATGTGCTGGAAGGGATCTTCAGAATTAAGCCCATGGAATTTAGGTATAGCATGAATCATATTGGGCTTTAATTCAGAATCAGGTCCTCCAGTCGGGATTCTAACTCGAGGGTCGATGGCCACCGCAGCAGGATTATAATGGTCCCGCATCATGGGACGCTGCGGTGGGTGCACAAAGTTTTGGAAGAGGTCGTTGAGTCGCTGGAGCTGGTGCTCCAGATTGTTTTCTTCCTCAACTGGCTGAGCCATGAAAGAAGAAGAGTTTGATTCGGAATCGGAAGAGAGAATGATGGGGTTAGGTTGCTGTTCAAACACGGGAGTCAAGGCTGGGCCTTGACGAGAGTGATTTTCTAAAGGAGGTCTTAAGGGTGGTCTTAAGGATCTCCTTCCGTACATGCACTGTTGGAAGAGATGAGTTTAGAAAGTGCTGGACCCAATCAAGACACCCAAAAATGTGTTGGGTGACTATAGAGGTGCGGGGCAGATGGACCCCTTGATCAAAAAGATCGACCACCTGAGAATTACCTGGGCAGCTAGAGAGGGTGAGTCCCGCGAAGACCCCTACACGGTAGAGCGTCCCCACGGGTTACAGGGTTTCCCCCACCCGACCTCTCTTGTCACTGCGGTTCCAGGTAGACCATAATGGGGATCTTGACCTCTAAAGTCTACCACCTTTAAATCAAGATCATGGTGCTTAAGGTTCCACTTGAACTTTAGTCTTTTAAGTGCAAAGAGTGACCTAATTTGAAGGTTAGTTGACCCAAATGGTCAACTTTACCTGCTAGTTTTGCTTATTAGGTCTTCTCTTTTAGGGTTCAAGTGTTTAAAGAGCCAATCTTATTTTAGGGTTTCTTTGGATAGGTATTTTCAGATAATGGCTTGGGCACACTTCTTTTAAGGTTTCTCAATTTTTTTTAAGAAGTGTGTCTCTAAATCCCTAATGTTGAATCTTATGTTGGCTCTCCTTGGTCCAGTTAGTTCTTTGGTGGGTAATTAGGGTTCAAGTAAGAATGTGTTGGCCCCTAAATACCCTTAATAGTGTAAAGAAATAATGGGTTGAAAACATGCAACTTCTTATGGTTTACTAAGTATAGAAGACAGGTTAGCCCTATATTGCTTGTTCTTTTCTTTTCTTCTTCTTTAGAGTTTAGGGGTTAATAGTGAGAGGAAAAAATTACCTGTCCTCGGAGTGGTTGTCGTGCGATTACTTGTCTTCTTGATTTCCTGTAGCTGCACAAAAGAGAGGAGATTATTAGAACTAAAAAAGAAACAGGAATGTTTACCTTTAGAATAGCCGTTGCTCCCCGGCAACGGCGCCAACTGGCAAACGGTGGCGACAACTAGCTTTTGTTAAGTCGTTGTAGTACAGATAGTTATTGCCATCATTTACTAATATTTGTTACTCGGAAAATAAAGTTCTCCCGAGGTCGAACTCAGGGAGCAAGTCGTATTCTAGGGGTACAAATTCTTATTACAAAAATAAAGAGAGAGAGAGAGAGATGAAGGTTTGGCTTCTTCTCTTCTTTCTTCCTCTTTGTCTTCTCTCCTCTTTGGCTTTTGTTCTTCCTGTTCTTCCTCTATTTCTTGGTTGGATGATCCTGTCTTTTTCTTCTTTTTATTTTCTTTGTTTCTTCTTTTCTTGCTTCAGATCTTCCTCCCGTGCTCTTCTTCTTCTTTTCTTCTTGCTTCTTGCTTCTCTTCTTCTTCTGCTTTCTGTTTCTTCACTTGGCTGCTCCTTCTCTCTTCTTTTCTTCTTCTTCTTTGTCTTCTGATCTCTGCAGAGTCTTCACTTGGCCTCTCTGTGTTCCTCTCTTTCTTTTGCCTCGCCTTCCTTCTTCTTCTTTGCCTTCAGGACGTCGTCTGATTGGAAAATCAGACGACTTAAACCGCTTGTTGCTACAGTATCTCCCTTAGCTTCCTTCTTCTTCACATGTGCCTGCAAGCTCAAGAGTTCAGAGTCAGAGGGCAAAACCTACTCTACCCCTCTCCCCCGCGCGTCTCTTTCTCTCTCAGAATTCGCTCTTAGGACAGCTCTCCCAGAGCAACCGGGTACGAGTCGCGCCCGGGTCCAGGCCCACCGGCGTGCGGTGGTGGGAGAGGAGTGCCAGTCAAGTCGGGTCGGGTCGGCCGGATCC
Organism: Thalassia testudinum; assembly: GCA_037157565.1. NCBI lineage: Eukaryota > Viridiplantae > Streptophyta > Magnoliopsida > Alismatales > Hydrocharitaceae > Thalassia > Thalassia testudinum. The sequence continues at coordinate 24,911,828 of JAZHRO010000013.1, forward strand.
GCGTGATGAGCTCGCGGACGGGCCGGGTGAAGCGGTGTGAGAGGGACCTCACCCCGTGTGCTGAGGCGATAAGCCTACAGCACTTTTTCAACTTATATCGGCGCTCCTCTTCGAAGCCTTCCGAGGTGGGACTAAATGTCCCACCCCAATGTGAGCGCCTGCGCGGAGGAAGCAGCGGCAGCCGAACTTCGCGCGAGGGCTTCGGGCGAGGGCTTCGCCCGAACTGCAACCTGACACTTCGCGAAGCTACCCCGCGAAGCCTGGGAGTCTGACCTGGGCGTGGTGTGCCTGGAGCAGCAGGTCGAAGGAGCTTCGCTGCTCAGCAATGGCGATGGCGGGCGCAACACCTGTTCACAGAAGCACGGCCTCTCGGCCTAATCAGATATGCGGAGAACCTTCGCCGTGGCACGGCGAAGGTGGTTGGAGGGTCTGCAGTGGGCGTGGTGGAGCAAAAGGGTCGCCCTAGGTCAAACTGCGGGCGGAGAAGTGGGTGTGTTCGGTGGATCTGCAGAGGGCGTTTGGTGGGAAGTGGAGGGGCGGAAGAGGATCAGGGTGAGGAGGCGGAGGTTATGCACAGGTCGGCGAGCCGTGTGGGGTGCTGGAGTGATGGGAGTGGTTCGCCGGAGTTTGGCCGGAGGTGGAGAAGGTGAGGGTGATCGGTGGGAAATCGGTGGCGACAGTAAGGGCTTTTAGTATGGAAAAGAAAGAGGGGAGGAAGAGGAGAAGTTTTACCTACTAAGCTGGACGAGGAGGGGTTGGAGCAGGCGACAGTCGTATCGACTGTCGCCGGAGAAGAAATTGCCCAGAGGAAGGGGCGGCGACGAGGAGAGGGTCGGAGAGGCGCCAGCTGGGTGCGGCGTGACGCGGAAAGATCGAGGGAAGGTAACCCTGCTGCTGGTAGTGCGGCAGGGCGACGAGGAGGAGGAGGCGAGGCCGTCGGAGCAAGGGGGCGTCTGTCGGAGTGGGAAGGGAGGAATTGAGGGGGTGTCTCCGTCAGATCCGAGCTCGGAAGAACGGCGGAGCGACGGGGATATTTATAGGGGCAAAATCAGAGAGGAGGGCGAAGGGAGACGACGTGTATCCCTCGCCGGAGGACGCCGGAGGAAGGAGACCCATACCGTCCGTGCATTCGCACGGGCGGTATAGGCGGTCGCAGCACTCAGGGGGGTGTCCCTGCGGTGGCTGACGACGCAGGGTACCCCCCATTGACTTGCCAGGGCCCCTCCCTCACCCTGCGCGGCGCCATGCTCCGCGCAAGGTCGCCGGACCATGGCGCTGCTCAGGTTTTGCGGGAGGGACCTAAACGCAGAGAACGAAGGAGAGTTAGGGGCCAAAATATGAGGGTTCAAAAGTTGAGGGCCAAAAAATAAATATATGAGGACCAAAGTGTAAAGTTGGTTAAGAAGGTTTCTTCTTAGGCCAAGTTTTTATACATGACTAATTAGGACCTAAGGATTCTGATGGTGAATTTTATTTCTAGATTAAACCTTGTTTGACCGGTCAATTTATGCAAAAACCCAAATTAAGTTGTTAATTGGGCATGGTTCTCAATGTATGTCAAAATGGGTTCCTAAGGCCAAATTGAAAGTCCTAAACCCTAGAGATTATTTTTATATGAATTTTAGAGGGTTTAGTTGATTTGTACCTTGCCTCGAACCACGTGAATTGAAGTGGGTTTGTTTTTAGGGTTAAAGGCTGTCATTTAATTCCTTGGAGTTGTTGTAGCCCTTATTGAGTCATCTCATCCCACTTTTCTTCTTATTAGGTTGTTTTGACCTATGTTTGGACCCTGAGTTACCCTATTTTCAGATCAGATTGGTGAAATTACATTTTTACCCCTCAGTTTATGTTTTCTTTGCAAACTCAGAATCTCTCTGAGCCAAGCCTTTCTAAGGTTATGTAGGAGCTTTTATTCTCTGTATTAGGTCAAAATGAGCTAGTTATGGCTCATGATGAGGTTCTCATCGAGGGGCAACAGACCCAAACTCGACCCAACAACTATGCATCTCAAAGACCTATGGGTCAGGATCAAGTATACACTCAGCTGCCCCTGAGACCGGTTACTCACCCATCTTGGAATGCCCAACAATCTCGTAGGCTTATTTAAGCCGACAGATGGTGAAAATGCAACGGTCCACGATTCAGCTTATGCAGCAAATGAAGACATCATTAGATAACTTACAGTCTGGGTTAATTGCTAACACCCGACAACCCAGATCTCTCCCATCCCAACCCGTACCCAACCCGCGCAATGTGCAAAATCAGGGAAATAGATCCCAAGGGTACGGGAATCAAAGGGACCCACATGCAAATGCTCAAGTGGTTGAGCAGGGTCCCTCCTCTTCTTCTCCTTTTGGTTACATGACCAATCAGGTCCCTGTAATCTTCATTAACCTACCTCATGACCCGAACCCATATGCCTCTGCAAACTCCGTCACCTTGAGAAGTGGGAACAGATCTAGAACCCTGAATTACCTTCTAGTAGCCAAAACCATGGGGAACTTGAGAGGGAGGAGATTGAAGAAGACAAAAAGGCCCAGTGATGAAAACCTCATCATGAGCCCTAACTAGCATATTTTGACCTAACAAAGTGAACAAAAGCTCCTACATAACCAAGAGAAAGGCTTAATTCAAGGGATCACTAATCTGGGAAGAGAACATGAAACAAGGGGTAAAACTGTAACTTTTCCATTGCAGTGCATCAAAGAGATTTCTCAGAGTCTATACAAGGTCAATTGGACTTAATAAGAGAAAAAGTGGGATGGTTCAGTCAGAAAAGGGTTATTGTGAAATTTAAGAATTAAATAACATTCTATAACCCTAAAACAAATCGACTTAAATTCACAGGGTTTCAGGCAGGATAAAAATCAAATAAACCCTCTAAAATTCATGGAAAAATATCCCCTAGGGTTTAGAACCTTCAATTTGGCCTTTGGAACCTGTTTTGACCTAGATTGGGGTCCATGCCCAATATTTGACCTAATTTGGAGTCTTGTGCAAAATGTCTAGTCAAACTTGGTCAAACATAAAATCCAACTTCACCATTGGATTCCTTAGGTCCAAATTAGGTTTGTACCAAAATTTGGACCTAAGGGAAGGTCATCTTGACCTACTTTGCAAAATGATCCACCCAATTACATTCTGACCCTCAACTTTTGCAAACCTTGCAAATACCCCCTCAACTTTTCATCACTTTCTTCATTTTGGTCCCTCTGCCATTGCAGCAGGGACTCATACCGCCGGTGACTTTGCGAGAAGGTTTTCTCCTCATTTTCATGGGGAGCTACTCCCAGATTTGAAAGGGGAGCTCTCTGTGAAGCCCCCTACCGCATGAGCAGCTCCCCATGCCCTGAATCGTCCTATACCTCTCGTGCGAATGCTCAAGAGGTATGGGTCTCACTCCAGCCATGCCTCCGACGATGACTTTTGGCCTCCCCCTTTGCGAATAACCTCCTGCCCATGCCTATTTAAAGAAGCCTAGATCATTCCGTACCTCCCAAGCCTGTTTTGGCCAGAGATAACCCCCCAATTTTGTCTCCTCCTCCTCTGGCCATCTGCCCATAGGCCCCGGCGACTCTCCCTCCCTCTTCTCGTTGCTCTGCCACCGTACCAATGGCAGAGCCATCTCTACCTCACTCATCCGCATCGCGCCGTACCCGCACGAGCTTCTCTGACCCCCTCGTCGTCGCCGCCTCTCCATCACAGGGTCTTCGTCTCCGACGACGGCAAACATGCACTGCTCGTCCTCCGCAACCACCCTTTTGCTCCAAATACCCTAGATAAGTTCCTCCTCTCCCCCTCTTCATTTCCCCTCTTTTAATTCACACTTTCGACCCCTCGACTGCCACTAACTACCACCATCGTTCCCACCTTGGACCAAACCTCCGGTGAGGTGTTCCTATCTCTCCACGCCTCCATCCACCTAGCCAAACCCCTCAGAAGCTCCGCCACCTTCCACTGATCATTTCCCTCCTCTCCATCGACCACCACACATCCCACATTCTTCCCCCAAACACACCCATCACCACAGTCACAAAACAACGCTTAGGCCGTCCAGCGCAAACGACATGCACGCCCAGGCCGCCCTGCGCCACGCCACCCACCGGGCCACCTTCACCGTGTCACGACGAAGCCTTCTGAGTGTTTTGATAGGGCCATGAGGCTATATTTGTGTTGGTAGGTTCTAACCCCGACCGCCATTAGAGCGGGCTTGAAGCAAGCTCGCAACCTTCAGCTACTGCTCCAGGCCTCAGGAAGCAGGGTCCCAGGTGCGCGAGCTCCCTTCACGAAGCCTTCACGCCAGCAATTGGAGTCCCAGGGCACTGCATCTGCTGCAATCAAGCACGTCACCTGCTGCAGGCACGCGCAAGAAGGTGGGACATTTAGTCCCACCTCGAAAGTTTTGAAGCGGGTGCTGTGGTATAAATTGTAAAAGTGTCAGAGGCTTAGCGCCTCCTGACATGGGGTGAGGTGCCCTCGCCTACCACGCCTCGTCCGCGACCCACACCTCCACGGACCTGGCTGCCTGACCCGACTACCCGTGCACTCGTCGCCCACCACACACGCCGGTGGGCCTGGTCGCGGGCGCGCATACCCAAGAAGGCTCTAGGAGAGAAGTCCTAAGAGCGAAATAGAGAGAGAGAGACGCGGGGGAGGGTAGTGGGTAGGTTTTGCTTCTCTGTGCTCTGCAGGGAAGAAGGAGAAGGAGGAAGCAACTGCGGGGAAGAGGAAGAGAAGAGAAGAAGAAGAGAAGCAGCTGAAGGAAGCAGAAGGCGCGGCTGAAGAAAAGAAAAAGAAGAAAGAACAGAAGAGCAAGCAGCCACAGAAGAAGAAGAAAGAGGAAGGCAGAGAGGAAGGAGACTGCAGAGGCCAAAGAAGAAGAAGCCAAGGAGAAAGCAAGGGCAGAAGGAAGGCAAAGTAGGAGCGGAAGAAAGAATAAGAAGAAAGAGGAAGCCGCAGAAGAAGAAGAAGAGCAGCAGCTGAAGTCAGAGGAAAAAGACAGGAAGAAGGAGTTGCAGCCAAAGCTCAAGGCACAGAAAGAAAGAGGAAGAAGGAGCTGCAGCAGAGAAGAAAGAAGAAGAAGCCAAAGGAGGTTGAAGAAGCACAGCCTCAAAAAAGAGAAAGAGAGAAAGAGAACGCCAAAAATCACTATAGCAAACCCTTTCAAGATGTCTGATGAGAAATCAGACGTCCAATTTTTTGGGCGTTAGTTCTACATTAGACATTACTTCTTAATTTTGAGTGAATTGGTCATTACTTTTCTTTATTAAATTGAAAGCTGTGCTCTTAGGTTTCTAAAATACCAAATTACTCCCTGAGTTCGACCTCAGAAGTTTTGAATTTCGAGAAATAAAAATTGATAATTGTTTATACGACGTTTTCAAACTATACTGCAACGAATATCCTTTTAAAAACACGATCTCGTCGTAACAACAATTACCCAGCGACCATAAATTGAAAATACCACCCATATCCCGTTCCCTGAGGCCCTATTGAAAACTATGAAGAAGAAAACCGTAGATAGCAACAAGGAGCTCCTGAATTTATTCAAGAGCGTAGAGATCAATATTCCGCTCCTCGATGCTATTAAGCACATCCTGACTTACACTAAATTTCTAACAGAAGTTTGTAACCAAAAGCGTAACCGAGAGAACCCACTCCAAGGAAGGTGATTCTCTCTGAGCAGGAAAGTTCTATCATCCTGCATCACCTTCCTCAAAAGAAGAAAGATCCAGGTGCCCCCTTGATCTCATGCGTTATTGGGGAATGTGCTTTTGATAGGGCACTATTGGATCTAGGTGCATCTATCAACCTAATCCCGACTTCCCTTTATGAGAGGTTTGGGTTAGGCGAACTTAGGCCAACCTCAGTAATGCTACAATTAGCATATCGCTCGGTCACCACACCGAAGGGCATTATTGAGGATGTAATCGTCAAGGTCAAGGATTTCTATTTTCCTGTAGATTTCCTAATCCTTGACATGGATGTACCTAACGATTTGAGGAGCGCACCCATCATTGTGGGGCACCCGTTCCTAGCTACCGCCAAGGCCAACATAAACTGTGTGAGCGATAGTGTTACGACCTGGTTCCCGAATCCTTACAGGACACGAGATCGGAACGACTCGACTGATCCCAAGACCCAGTCATCTAACAAGAAAGTAACCAAAAAGCAAGAAAGTAAACCACATTCACTATGCTAAGCAACTAACAATAAAAAGGTACAGCAGTAAAGAGGAAAAAACTATTATAGTACATACCACCACAACAGTAGAAAAGTAACCAGGTACAAGAATATAAGTACAGAACGTAAAGGTGTAGAACATAAAGGTACAAGAGTCTACTCACTACTACAAAAGAGTACAACAAGAGAAACTACAGCTACTAGGCTCTACTAGGCCCAGCACCCTTCATAGCCGTAGACTCAAGTTGCTCAACACCTGGACCTGAAAGGGGTTATGAGTACACAAAGTCAGCGAACGCTGAGTAGAGTGGCAACCAACAAACTAAAGCAGTAAAAGTGGACAGGTAGTTGTTGTTTTCTAATTTCATTATTTCACAATTTATTCCTTTTCACCCATTGGTTTGTCTATCAGATCTCTTTCTTGATCTCGAATGTTCCTCGTTGGAACGATCTTGATTGCAGTCTTTTCCAAAGAGTAAAAGGCACATGTGGTGCTCTCCTGGCCTAGAGAGTCCCACATGGTGATTCTACACGCAATCAACCACCCCAAGGTCACGGACAGACGTAACGGTGACTACGGCACGCGCGATAAGCGCACGGGTTGCTACCCCGCACTGGCACACGGTCAGTCGTTTCCGTTAACAGGGGCGCCCAAAGTACAGCACAAAATCAGTATAGGGCCTAGCCCTCTCAATAACAGGGGTCTAACCCCTAAGAACCAAACAGGGGTCTCGCCCCTTCACAATCCACGCACCCTCGCCTGGCTACCCTAGTTTGCCCAATGGGCTTAACAAGTCAGTGTAGGGCGGCCACCTAAACCCCAGGCCCCGTGGGGTGGCTAGCTCTCTCCCTACACTAGTAACTCTCCTCGGTATAGTGTACACAAGGGCCACTGAGTCGGTGCAAACTGGACAAACCCACCCCGGGTCTCAATCCGAAGGCGGCAAGCACCCCTCTACACTAAGAGGTAACATGCGCTCCCCTTGGTACCACGTACTCAAGGGCCAGCACACTTCCCAACACATTTCCAGATCCATTCATTTATTTCCAGGAGCTCAACTCCTAACCCCCTGCAGGATTCATGCTCATATTCCTCATGCCATACCATACCAGGGTTCATCATTTCTATTTCCATTCTCAAGTTATACTCAAGCAACTTGTATTACTATCGTTCACATTTTCATACTCAGGTTATACACAGGTATCTCGTATTTCCATCATTCACAGTACCATTCTCAAATTACATACATGCAGCTCGTATTATATCATTTAACTTATACCACAGGAAAGTTACATACAACAGTTAACTAGCACAAGTACTTCATATTTCACAGGAAGCTGTTATTCATTTACAGGCAGTTGTTATCATTTCTATTTACCCATTGAAGACAGCAATTCATTCGTTCAATATAGACATTCCAGTATTTCTAGTCCTAGGATTCTTGCCATACCCTAGGTTCTAATCATTCATTCCACACGTGCATTCAGGTTTGAAATTTAACTTAGGGGAAGCCACTTTACCAGTAAACCCAGGAGTAGTGGGGGCTTGAACGGCAGGCTCACGTGCCTCAGCAAGCCCCAAACCCGCAACGGGATGAAGTTCTATAACAAAGAACAATCACAAGGGAATTATCAGAATAGTATGGAAGGCCTTCTAACAAGTAGAGGAACTCACAAGGAACACATCGATATCTTATTTGCATAAAATGAACCACAAACGGACCCTAAACGGGTCAAAACAGGGTTACTGACGCAAAATCAGACGTCTGGAACAACTTCCAGACGTCTTAAAAGTGTCCAGTATCGTACCTCAGTCTCTGCGTCTACCCCAAACGTCCAGGAACTCTTCTGGACCGTCTGGACCCAGCTCCAGTCGTCCGACCACCTCTCCGGATGTTTGGAAGTTCTTCCAGCCATCTAGTACGTCTCCCAGACATCTGAAATGCGTGGGAGGGCGTGTCTCGCGACTTCCCAAAGCAACTCCTGCATGAAATACACCAAATCTCCTCAAAAAGGCATGCAACAAGGTAGCAACGGAGCAGCTTGCATGGCCGTATCCACAAAGAGAACGTACCTTCGCGAAGTCCTCTCCTCAGACATCTGAAATCGCCTCCAGACGTCTGCATCATCGTCTGAACGTCATTCCAGACGTCTGATTCTGGGAAGAACCCAGAACCAGAACCTGCTTCCGCTCTCTCGCGCCGTGCGTGGCCGCGCCTCGCCTGCAGCTCCGGCTGTAGCAGTGTCAGGAGGACCTCCCAGACGCACACCTCCTCGCGCATGCGCCGCTCCGACTGTGCGCTCATCGGTGAGCTCCCACGCGAGCTCGCAAGCTTGCTCTCCTCCTCGACACCGCTCTCGCTCGCGCGGGCTCTATCGCTGGAGGGGAGAAGAGGGGAAAGGGCTGTTGTGGGGAGAACGAGAGAGGGGAAGGGGGTCTTCTATAAGGTCAATGGGTTTAGGGTTTGCTGAAGGCATGGAGAGAGAGAGAAGGAGGAAAAATGAGGGGGGTACTGTCTGCATGTAGACGCGAGCTCGTACCCAAAAATTTTGATTTCCAGACGTCTGGGAAGGTGTCCAGACGTCTGACCCACAGTCCATACGTCTTAAAAGGCTTAAACAGCACGGGTCTTAACAGGTATTATGAAGATCGCCTTTGGTGATAGGAAGCTAACTCTTGATATTTTTAAGGAAAAAAGAGGATTTGAGGATTGTGGATTCATTGAGAAGCTCAAGGATCAAGATTTTGAGACTTGTATGACAATCAATGCACTCAAAGACTCCACCAGCTTTACTAAGCCCAACCCACAACCCTCCATGGCAGACCCGCCACATCCTGAAGAGGCTATTGATTTTGTTAATTCCCAGCCTCTTCCACTGGATCGTCCTGATGAATCTTCATCGGCGTCCTCCCTACCTTCTATAATAAACCCACCTCAGCTTGAATTGAAACCATTGCCTAAAAATTTGAAATATGAGTTCTTAAGACCGGAGAACACGCTCCCTGTGATTATTAGTGCTGATTGAACTAAGGAGCAAGAATTGAGGTTGATGAAGGTCCTTAAGAACAATAAGGAGGCAATTGGTTTGACCATCCACGACCGTAGGGGGATCGAGCCATCTTATTGTAATCATCGTATTTTCATGGAAGATGGATCCCTCCCTTCTCACGAAATGCAAAGGAGACTAAACCCGAATATGCGAGAAGTGGTCAATAAGGAGATAATCAAGTGTCTCGATGCTAGAATTCTATACCCAATCTCGAATAGTCTGTGGGTTAGCCCCGTTCAGATTGTACCCAAGAAGGCAGGACTAACCGTTATGACTAATGAGAAAGGGGAAACCTTCACCACTCGTTCAACTTCTGCTTGGAGAATTTGCATTGACTATAGGAAGCTGAACACAGCCACAAAAAAGGATCACTTTTCCTTGCCATTCATCTATCAAATACTAGAAAGGTTAGCTAGGCAAAAATACTTTTACTTCCTGGACGGTTATTCGGGATATAACCAGGTCCCTATCCATCCTAAAGATCAGGAAAAGACAACATTCACATGTCTCAACGAAACCTTTGCATTCCGTAGAATGCCGTTCGTGCTTTGCAACGCACCTGCGACTTTTCAAAGGTGCATGATCAGGGTCCGATCAGTTTGATAATATTTTATTATTCGAAAACAAAAATTCTCCGAGGTCGAACTTAGGGAGGAAAACTTGATTCTAGAAGCGTAGAAAATCACAATTTACAATATACTGTTTTACAAATGATTGAAGAAAGGAAAATAAAAATCTCTTCTTTTCTTCTCTCTTTCTTCTTTTGTCTTCCTTTCTCTCTCTTTTCAGACGTCTGACTCCAAGGGTCAGACGCCTTAAATGCAACTTGCTACAGTGCTTCTCCTTTCCTTTTCAGCTGCTGCTGCTGGTTCTTCTTCTTCTTGGCTTCTTCTTTGTTGTCTTTACTGCACGCCTTTTCTTCTGACTTCTTCTTTCTTCTCTGGACTTCTTCTTCTTTCTTCTCTACTACGCGCCTTTTTGCTTCTTCTCTCTTCCTTCTCCCTCAACTTTTCTGCGGCTACAGTGTCGTCTTCCTCCTCCTCCTTTGCTTTCACTACTGCTCCAAGTCCTTCACCTTTTCTCTCTGGCCGCAGCTGTCTTCCTGCGGCTAAGTCCTCGCCACTCCTCCTTTGCTTCCTCTCATGTTCCTGCTCAGGCCTACGGTTAGGCAAAACCTAACCCCCTACCCTCTCCGCGTCTCTCTCTCTTTCTCTTTCACTCCAGGGTTCGCTCTCCCAGAGCCTTAATCGGGTATGCGGGTCGGGTGACGCACTCGGGACTAGGCCCACCGACGTGCGGTGGTGGGCGAGGTGTGCGCAAGTAGGGCATTCGGGTCGGGCCAAGTCCGTGGGGGATGGTCGCAGACGAGGCCGGGTGAGAAAGGGCGAGGGACCTCACCCCTATGCGTCTTGAGGCAACAAGCCTATGGCACTTTTACAATTTATGTCGCGCCTCCCGCTTGTCAGCTTCCGAGGTGGGACTGTTATAACCCTGGCATCAAACATCGTTTAAGACGTTTGGGAAGTGGTCCAGACGTCTGGTCAGACGTCTGAAAGCCTTCCCAGACGTCTGGAATTTAATTTTTTCAGCATACGGGTTCTCGTCAGCGCTCATGCGCGCGCAGGCTGAACCGCCGCCCTCGTTCTTCTCTTTCCTTCCTCCCTGCAGACATAGCCACCTTTTTCTCTCTCTCTTTCCCCATGGCTGCCTTCAAACACCCCCTCTCCTCTCCCTCACCCTCACTCCACCACCTCCTTCTTCTCCTTCTTCCTGTCAGCGAGAGAGTGAGCGGGCGAGGGCAGCAGCAACTGCTGCTGTGTGTGAGTAAGAAGGAGGGGCTACTGATTGAGGGAGAGAGCTAGACCGCGAGGGTGCGAGCTCGCCGGAGCAGCCAGGGCAGACCGCCGGGTGCGCAGCGGAAGCGTGGTGTTGGGGAGGAGCTGCAGCAGCTCAGGCAGCAGGCGAGCGCGGCGTAGCACGGTCGTGCGCTGCGTGCGGAGGGCGAGAAGGTCCTGATTCTGGGAAATTTCCCAGAATCAGACGTCTGGACATACGTCCAGACGACACAGGAGACGTTTGGAGGAAGGTCCAGACGTCTGAAAGGTACAATATTTTTACCTTCCTTCTTCTTTCGCGTGTACGGCCATGCAGCCGTTCCGCCGAAGGCTTCTGCATCGTTTCATGTTGAGGACGGCCGTGTATGTATGCAAGACTCGTTTGGGAAGGCACAAGGGCATGTCATCCCACACAGATCGGACGTCTGGGCACAACACCAGATGACGAAGAGGGTCTCCAGACGTCCGGAGTGACAGTCGAACGTCTGGAAACTAAGTCCAGACGGTTCAGCGGGCTTCTGGACGTCTAAAGGACCGCGCAAGATCAAGGTATGACCTGAGCCATCATTTAAGACGTCTGGAAGATGTTCCAGACGTCTGATTTTGGGCAGACTTGTCGTTTTTGACCCATTTAGGGTCCGTTCGAAGTTCGTTTTCCGCATTTCAAGTTTCGTTCTTCTCAAATTTAGATCCTCTACCTATTTATAGTAATTGTATCCTTTTCTGAGTAGCACCTTGCAATTGATCCTTGTGTTAGGATCCCGTTCCGTTGCGGCTCTGGGGGTTGCGGAGGCGCGCGGGCTTGCCGATCACGCCCCCAGTACTCCCGATCTTGCAGGTAGAGTGGCCATTTTAATTATTTATCAAAAATTATGCACTTGTGAAATAATTAATAGAGTCTAGGGTATTGCATGAACCCTAGAACTGAAAAACTAGATTGAATGATAAATCCTAGGGTATTGCATGAATCCTAGGACTGGAAAACTAGATTGAGTGATAGATCCTAGGGTATTGCATGAATCCTAGGACTGGAAAACTAGATTGAATGATAGATCCTAGGGTATGGCATGAATCCTAGGACTGAAAAACTAGATTGAATATATATACATTGCAGTCTTGAAAAAGTAGAAGGGAAACGATAACTGCTCGTAATTGGTTAACTGCTGCTTGTTTATGAATGGATAATTACTGTTGAGAACATGGGCTTTATGAATATAAAGCTGAAATGATGAAACCTAAATTGGCTGAGTTGAAAGAGCATGAACCCTACGGGGAATTAGGAGTAGAACTCCTGGGAAGTGAATGGAATAGAATTGGGGAAGTGAGCTGGCCCTTGAGTACGAAGTACCAAGGAGAGCGATTGTCCCCCTGTTTAGTGCAAAGCGGAGCTAGCCTCCCCAGGGACCCGGGGTTAGGTCTGGCCACTTTGTACCGACTTTTGGCCCTCGTGTACACAGTACCAAGGAGAGCAACTAGTGTAGGGAGATCACTAGCCACCCCACGGGCCCCGAGGTTCTGCTAGCCTCCTACACCGACTTGTTAGGCCCACTGGGCAAACCCAGGTAGTCAGGCGAGGGTGCGTGGACTGTGGAGAGGTTGGACCCTATTACTGAGAGGGATCTGCCCTGTACTGGTTCCGTGCTGTGCTTTGGGGCGCACCCGTTAACGGAAACGACTGACCGCGTGCCAGTGCAGGGTAGCTACCCGTGAGTTTATTGCATGTGCCGTAGTCACCGTTACGTCTGTCAGTGACCTTGGGGTGGTTGACTGAGGGTAGGACCACCACGGGGGACTCTCCCAGCAAGGGGAGCACCACGTGTTACTTCTACTTTTCGGAAAAGACTGCAATTAAGATCATTCCCATGAGGAACATTCAAGATCAAGAGAAAGATCTTAGAAATAATTCAATAATGAATATGTGGAAAAAAAAAAGAGATTAAAAATATAACAACTACTGTCCACCTTACTGTTTTCTTAGCTTTTGGTTGCCACTCTACTCAGCGTTTCGCGGACGTGTCACCTTTGTCACCTTTTTCAGGACCAGGTGTTGAGCAGCCAGAGTCGGCGACTGCAGAGGGTGCTGGGATTAGTAGAGCCCAGTAGTTTTACTTGTATAGTACCCATTGTACTTTTCCTTCTGTTTTAGTGAGTATTTTTTGTTACCACTGTACTCTTTTATTGTAAGCATTATGTTTATGTATCTGTTTATTTCTTTACTGTTGTGGTGGTGTATATTGTAGTATTTCTTTTCTTTACTGCTGTATTTTGTTACTGCTAGTTATATACATGGCGAATGTGGTTTATTTTACTGCTCTTTTGGTTACCTTCTCGTTGGATGACCGGGTCTTGGGATCAGTCGAGTCGGTCCAATTCTCGTGTCTCGTAGGGATTCGGGAATCGGGTCGTAACAAGATGGTATCAGAGCAAGGTCGTCTCGAGAAGTGAACCAACTTACTGGAAAATAACCAATTCACGTGTCTGTAACTAGAGTAGCCACCACAACGTTTCTTTTGACATATGTTCTTAGACTTCTCCGTTAGATATCGATTCGTATTAACATGATTCCTTTCTGTATTCGCGTCTCCTTGCAGGAGATGCCTCGACGCAGGACTAGCGAGGTGGGCCGCGGGAGTGGCTAAGGACGAGGTCGGAGGGGTGGGCGTGTTGAAGTCGACGTTTCAGTAGACCAGCCACTGCTCCCAGGCATTCAGGCCCAGGACCTCACCCAGCTGATACGGGATGTCGTGCTAGAGGAGCTCCACCCGCCACCACGAGCACCTCTTGGTTGCGTGTTTCACTCAACTCAGTAATTAAGCTAATTTCACTTAATTAAGAGTAGGAGAAATCACTTAGGTTAACTCGAAGTTGTGTCGGTTATGTAGTATAGAGCCGAATTAACCTAACATTTTAGAAATTTTTATTGGTTGGGTCCAGGTCGTTCACTGGGAGGCATAATAATTTTTCTCCAAATTCACTAATTTCCTTTTATCTCTTTAAGTTTAGGAGGTAAAACTAGTTTTACTTATCAAAACATGAATTTTGTCAAATATTTAAACTATGAAAAACATACAAAATTCCATATGCAAACATATTTACTCAAAATGTTATTCTTTATTAACAAGTAATCATGCTTTTTTTTTCTAATTTTATTTCATTAAGGCAATTAGAAAATTATCCAACTAAAACATGCCTTTTACAATGAAGAACAAAAAGTAAGTATGCAAAAATTCATTTAATTTTTTATCTCTACAGCGTCTAAACTTCTTTCTTAAATCTTCTCCAGCCTTCTCTTCTTCCCTTAGTTTCTTTCTTTTTGTTCCTTAGTCTTTCCTTAACACTTCTTAGCATCTGCACTCCTTTCTTCCTTAGTCTTTAGCATCTTCAGCAGCTTCTCTTTCCTTTTCCTTTCAGCTAAACCGGGTTTTTTTTACTTTTTAAACCAAAAGTCCTTGTATTTGCGGCGAGGTCCTTTCGAGGATACACAGCACCCTGAGACTAAGGTGGGACCGGACCCTACTCGGTCCTCGCCTAATCTCGGTTAGGTTTGTTTCGGTTTATTTGTTAAATCGGTTCACAGTATCGAGACGCATCAGCTCAACCCGGCCTCCCAGGCCTCAAGCACATTCGCACGCACGCCCCCAAGGGCACATATTCACATCCACATGCACACGCCCCCAAGGGCGCACACACCCGTAGGCCATCGCCCACACACACAGAACAATGCTCAAATCAAAATCGGAACCGGTGCGCCTTGCACTTGACGACTGCATAGCCATAGGAACAAAAGAGTTTTATACCCAGGTGTGCGCTCGTGGATATCCGAGGTGGGACAAAGTTTACCCTTCCAGACCCGGATTCAATTGATCACAACTTCCTACCCAGAGCTCCAAATTCGATGATTTAAAGTTCGTTGGAAAGCTTTAAGGGTAATCTATTCAATGTTAAGGTGAATTTAATGTTTTAATTATGTTTAGCTCTTCAATTTAAGGAATGAAATCAGGGGTTTCTACGAGTTTAATAACAAGCCTGGAAATGTTTTAGCTCAGGGAAGTCCTCAGATGGACTTCTCTCATCTATTAGAAGGTCTATTACATTATATAAGCAATTCCGCTTCTGTTTGGATGGATTTAAAGCTCTTGAAACCTACAGAACTTGAAGAGAAGCTATTCTCTTCTCTGAAAACTTTAGTGATTAATTTTCAGTTATCAATTTGTGCAACAGACACTTTAAAGTGTTCCTAATCTATTAAGATTAATTCTAAGGGTTTTAACTAATCAATCTGGGCAGGTTTTAGATTTAAATTTCAACAGAGTAGTGCTTCTGTTGGTTTGGGTTCAAGAGTAACCCAAACTTAACAGGAACATAATTTTCGCACAAAACATCATCTGAGCTTGCTTAAATCGATTTCAGATCATCAATTAAAATTCCAGAAACAACCTGCACATCTCAATTCCTCGATTTAAGCTCAGAACACCATTATCAGATTTAAGTTTGACTGTAGAAGCTCGAAATTTGACTTTTTGTGTAAAGCTTTTTCCTAAGAAATTAACACATCAATTAGATTCTCTTCATCGTCTGGAACTCACTCAGAACTTCATATTTGAGTTCTGTCCTTAATCTCTATGGATTCAGGCTCGCTGCCTGGACTAAATTAAGTGTTTGTTCGACAGAGTAAATCAGTGTTTATTACAGTGTTTTAAAAGTTAAAATAGCTTCAGTGCTTCGCACTGATGCTTCTTAGCTCTTTAAATGTTTCTTAATTCCTTTATAACAGTCTTCTCCAACTCACCGGAGTTGGGAAGATGAAGTTGAATCTTAAGCTCCAGTGAATGAAACCTCAAACAAATTTATTAAAAATGATCAGTAATTCATATTTTATTGTTCTGGAGTCACTTAACAACTTCTAAAGGCTGCAACTCAACTTTGACTCGCCGGAGCTCGCCGGAGCTCCAGTGAGTCCAGAAAATACAAAATGCATGTACAGATTAACAAAATTAATTATTCTTAATCCAAAAACGATTCTGAGGTTTCAAGGAACCTCTTTATCACATTAAATACCTTGTTTATTCATTGAAATATCAGATTTGACAGTAAACTTGTTTCTTAAAAGATTTATTAGTTTAAGCTCAGGGCTTGATTTAACTACTCGATTGAGAAGTTAAATGAAGTCAACAGGTATTATTAATCATAAATATATATTTAATTTATAATTTGAAATGTTCCTGAGTCGCCATGGACAGCGACCTCAGGGACTTAAATTAAATTTGGGCGTTTAATTATAGATGATAGTAATAGGTAATATAAAGTCGATTAGGGTTCATTAGTGATGGAAGGTGATGAAAGAACCCAATGAAGGTGGAATTAGGTTGACTTTTGTCACCATGGACAGTGAAGTAGTCGGTGAAGGTGAGATATGAATTAGGCGTTTAGGTGATCTAATTAAACTATTTAGCGATTTAGAAATGAACATGGAAGATATAAGAAGGTGAACATTGAGTTAAAAGACAAAATTAAAGTCTCTGGCGAGCTCAAAGAACTCGCCGGAGCTGGAAGAGATGAAGTTAAATTCTACAATTACTCTAACCTAACTAACTAAACAACTAACTAAGCTAGCCTACTCCTACTCCTACTCCTAGTCTACTGTTACCTGGATGAAGGGGTCAATAGGGTTCCGTCGAAGTCTCATGGCGAATGACGAAATCAGAGGGTGGTCGAAAGATCTCCGGCAGGCGGAGTTAAGGTGGAGCAAAGGAATCCTAGGGTCGGCGCCTTTGTCAGAGGTGCGGAAGACCACGGCGAATTTCCTCGGCTACTTAAGGTGGATGGAGGAAGTCGGAAGATGAAATGGGGGTTCGTCGGAGGTTTGGAAGAATATCCTATTGGGTCAACTGTAGTATTAGAAGAGGGAAGGGAGCCAACTTGCTAAAATCAGAGGTGTGAGGGGGTATTTATAGCATTTTTCAGCAAAGAGAGGGACAGGGCCTGGCCGAAGAAGAAGCTCGAGGAGCTTAACCTCCGTCATCGCCTCCGACGACGGTGAGGTTAACTCCCACTGAAAAATAGGATTTACGGATCATCCAGACCGATGGATCAAGTGGAGGTGGTGAGTGCAAGCTGCAAGAGCTTGGGCAAAGAGGAATGATGTCGGCAGGACGGTGATCGCGCGATAGGATGACTCTCTGCCACCAGCCGTTTGTTTGGCTGGAGAAGACGAAGAGGGATCTAAAAGTAATAAAACCTAAGGACCTATGTGAGAAATAAGGACTCGACTGTAATGAAAATTAAGGACTAAAATGTAAACCCAGGCTTTCAAGGTTTATTTTAATTTAAATCTTTTTCAACTTTTTATATATATTAGTAAATAAGGTAAATATTATGTTTACACCTTGAATTTACATTTTTGACCTTTTTTGGATTAATTTATTAGATTAAGTAAAATCACTTAAGTTATTACATATTTAGGTATACATTATATTTAAGTTACTTATCTTTTTAATTAAGGAAATGATTAGTATGATTTTGAGTCCAATTATTATCTAAATTATTAATAATGTTAATTGAATGATAAAATGTCATTTTTAACTTATTTTAAGGTCCTTAACTAAGTATCCCTTATTCTATAATTGACCCATATATATTCATAACCTTAGCTAATTAACTAGGAAGACTAGTTAATTAAGGGTAATTAGAGATCATGATGAGTGTCTCATCACCTCTCCCGGGGGCTGCGGAGGGGGAGTCCTCTGTGGGACCACGCGACGGACGTGGCGCTGGATGCGGGGGAGGGGATGGGCTGCTACCGCCCCCACCTTCCTCCGACACTCCTGTGCACGAGGCTTCTTTACCTGGAGGTGCACCAGTATCTCCACTACAGCGCCACTTCGAGCTTTTCAGACAGTTCCGGAAGATGAAGCCTCCCTCCTTCAAGGGGGATGAGGACACGGCCGAGGCGGAGGACTGGCTCGAGCAGATCGAGAAGGTTTTTGACACCTTCACCCCCCGGTGGAGTGCCGCATGGCCTTTGCCACGTACTAGTTGGAGAGCGCGGTACACAGGTGGTGGAGGGCGGCTAGGGGATAGGAGAGGGACGAACCGACCTGGGACCGGTTCGTCACCCTCTTCTGCGAGCAGTACTTTCCCCAGACGTGGCAGGACCAGAGGAGGCGGGAGTTCCACACTCTCCGCAAGGGGACGATGACCGTGAGCGCATACCGCACGCATTTTCTGGAGCTGTCTCGCTTCGCAGCGACAGCAGTGGCCACTGAGGAGGACCGCCTTTCGAGGTTCACTGAGGGACTCCGACCTGCGATTCTGGGGTATGACAAACCCCTGAAGCTGCCTATGTTCTCGAGGGTGGTGGAGGCAGCTATGACATACGAAGAGACCAACCTGTCCGCACGAGATACTGACAGCGGGCGGAAGAGGCCCTATCAGCCAGACTTCTCACAGGGCCGGCGAGAGAGGAGACACGTGGCACTCGCAAGAGAGCCGTCACGTTTTGCAGGGCCATCAGTGGCCTTTAGGGGTCCTCGACAAGGGCCAGTTGCTAGCACCGGACCCCCGCCCAGCCGACAGCAGGGACCCACTGAGGGCAGGAGTCGGGTTCCCCTCTGGTACCAGTGTGGCCAGTCGGGCCACATCAGGAGGGATTTCCCGTCTAGGGAAGGAGGTCAGCAGATGCTTCCCGCGTCGAGCACTGGAGGGCGAGCAGGAGGCTGCGGGTTCCAGGCACGAGGAGGAGGACAACAGTCACGGGGAGGGTACCAGCCAGCAGCTACCCGCCCGGCGCAGAGTGTGGCTGCTTCGTCAGCACCTAGGGCTGAGGGGCGTATAAATGCCCTGACACACAGGGATGCCACAACTTCGGGATCAGTGGTGGCAAGTATGGTTTCAGTTTCCGGCAGACCCGTTTACACGCTTTTCGATTCTGGCGCTGCGCACTCGTTTGTCGCCGCCAGTTTCGCGGTTAGTTTGGGGCAGGATTGTATGCTGTTAGAGGATCCGTTCGTGATCAGAGGTCCGAGTGGTCAGCTGTTTGTAGCTGAGGAAGTATACACGGGTTGTGAGGTCAGTGTTGGGGGACACAGCCTTCCCGCTGACCTGATTATGATACAAATGGAGGACTTTGGCGTAATTCTGGGGATGAACTGGCTGTCCGCTTACCACGCCTTAGTGGACTGCTTTGAGAGAAAGATCGTCTTCTCCATACCGGAATTGCCTTCTTTCGAGTTCCACGGTCAGCCAGTGGACGAGGCTTCAGGTGCATTTTTGCACTTCGGGCGGCAAGACTTTTGAGCCAGGGGTGTGAGGGCTTCCTAGCTTGTGTGGTGGCAGAGCCCAGCCCTGTGGCAGACTTCCAGAGTATCCCGGTGGTCAGAGAGTACCCCGACGTGTTTCCCGACGAGTTTCCAGGACTGCCGCCCTAGCGCGAGATCGAGTTTGAGATCTCACTGGTACTAGGGACCAGCCCCATCTCCATAGCACCGTATAGGATGGCACCACTTGAGCTGCGAGAGCTCAAGTCTTAGTTGCAGGATCTTTTGGAGAAGGAGTTTGTGAGGCCCAGCGCGTCTCCCTGGGGAGCCTCGGTACTGTTTGTAAAGAAGAAGGATGGTACCCTACGCCTTTGTGTGGACTACCGATAGCTGAATAGGGTCACCATCAAGAACAGATATCCGCTGCTGGTGAGGTTTTGAGGTGGATGGTGGCGGAGGTTTTGAGGGGTCTGGCAAGGTGGATGGAGGCGTGGAGCGGCGGGAACACCTCACCGGTGGTCTGCCGGAGGTGGAGAAGGTGGCGGTGGACAGTGGCGTAAAGGGGTCGAAAATGCAAAATAAGAGAGGGGAAATGAAGAGGGGAGAGAAGAGAACAGTTGTCACCTACTTAGAAAACGAAAGGAGGGAGGAGGCGGTCGGCACGTATCTGCCGACGCCAGAGACGAAGATACCCAGGGGAAGGGAAGGCGACAAAGAAGAGGGACTAGAGGGCGCCTGTTGGTACGACAAGGTGAGGCGGACGACAGCGGAGGTACTCTTGCCACTGGTATGGTGGCAAGGCTACGAAAGAGGAGGAGGAGGGTCGCCGGAGCCTGCAGGAGAATGACCGGAGGAGGAGGAGACGAAAATTGAGGGATTTCTTCGGCCAAATCAGGCTTGAAGGAAGCAACAGGGGTTGCCGTTCCTTAAATAGGTGTCGGCCGAGGGAGAAATGCGAGGAGGATGTGGGGATACCTCGCCGGAGGTATAGTCGAAACGATACCCATATCTCTCAAGCATTCGCACGAGAGGTATGGTGGCCAACAGGGCATGGGAGCCGACCCATGTTGCAGGGGACAACGCAAGGAGTCTCCCTTTCAAATCAGGGGCTGGCTTCCCATGCGTGCGCGGTGCCATCCTCCCCGCAAAGTCGCCGGAGGTATGGCCTGCGCAGGCGGGTGGAAGAGGGACCTATTTGAATAAAATGACTGGAAAGATAGGGGGGTCCCTGCAAAGCTTCAAAAAGCTGAAGGTCAAAAAGTAATTGTTGAGGACCATTTTGTAAAATGGGTCAAGGCGACCTTTTCTTAGATCCAAATTTTGATATAAACCTAATTTGGACCTAAGGAATCCAATGGTGAGGTTGAATTTTAGGTTTGACCATATTTGATTAGACATTTTGCATGAAAATCTAAATTAGGTCAAAAATTGGGTATGGTTCTCAATTTAGGTCAAGATAGGTTCCAATGACCAAATTGAAGGTTCTAAATCCTAAGGGATATTTTTTCATGAATTTTAGAGGGTTTAATTAATTTTTATCTTGCCTGAAACTTTGTGAATTAAAGAGGGTTTGTTTTAGAGTTACAGAATGTAATTTAATTCCCAGATTTTGTCATAACCCTTTTCTGACCAAACCATCCCACTTTTTCTCTTATTAAGTTCATTTGACCTGTGTCTAGACCCTTAGAAATCCCGTTCATGTACTACAATGGTAAAATTACAGTTTTACCCCTTATGTATTATTTTATTCTCAGATTTGCAATTCCCTGATTTAGGCTTTCCCTTAGGTTTTGTAGGAGCTTTTGTTTAATTTATTAGGTCAAAATGTGCTAGTTAGGGTTCATGATGAGGTTCTCATCAGTGCATGTTGACCATCTTTTTTAACATGGTGGGAGATTGTCTTGAGGTGTTCATGGATAATTTCTCTGTTTTCGGAGATTCTTTTAAGTCAAGGCTAGCTAACTTGGAATTGATCCTCCAAAGATGCATCAAGACACGGCTGGTCCTTAGCTGGGAAAAGATCCACTTTATGACTCGGAAAGGCATTATCTTGGGTCATGTGATCTCTAATCGAGGTATTGAGGTTGACAAGGCTAAGGTATATGCTATCTCTAGAATTTCTCCACCCACATCCGTGAAATAGGTCCGCTCTTTTCTTAAGCATGTGGGTTTTTATAGAACATTCATTAAGGACTTCTCAACAGTTGCTCGACCCTTGAGTAACCTTCTGGACAAAGACACACTGTTTGAGTTTGATGAATCATGCCGTAAGGCATTTGATTTGTTAAAAACGGCAGTCACCTGTGCACCGGTGTTGCAACCACTGGTTTGGATAGCCTCATTTGAGATTATGGCTGACGCATCTAATTATGCCGTTGGGGCTGTCTTGGGTCAGAAGATTTAGAAAAAGCCCTCTGTGATTTATATGCTAGCAAGATTTTGGACGAGGCTTAGAGGAATTACACCATTACTGAAAAAGAATTGCTACCTGTAGTTTCTGCTTTGGAATAATTCAAGGCTTATCTTTTAGGATCTCGTGTAATCATTTACATCGACCACTCAACCTTGAAACATCTCTTGGCCGAAAAGGATTCTGCTACTTCATGAATTTGATGTTGAAATCAGGGGTAAAGCCAGGGCATAAAAAGTAGTGGTAGATTACCTCTCGAGAATCTTAATTGATTCTCCTCATTCAGATATCCCTATTTCAGACACTTTTCCAGATGAGACTATCCTTACAGTCTCAGGTATCCGAACCCCCTGGTTTGCGGATATCGTCAATTATTTAGCCGTTGGTCAAATCCCGCATGATTGAACCAAACAACAACGGGACAGACTTGTGTCTGAGGCCAAATACTAATTTTTGGGACGATCCCAAGCTATACCGCATCGACGTAGACTAGATTATTCATCGATGAGTCCCGGAAATTGAGTTCCATAGTATACTTGAGTTCTGCCATACATCTGCGTGTGGTGGTCACTATTCCGGGAAGAAGACAGCATCAAAAATCTTGCAATCTAGATTCTATTGGCCGTCATTATTTAAGGATGCCCAAGAATTCTCAAAGTCGTACACCCGATGCCAGACACTCGAGAACATGGTCAAGAGAGATATGATGCCCCTTAACCCAATATTTTCTGTCAAAATTTTTGACATTTGGGGCATCAACTTCATGGGACCATTTCCTCCTTCATTTGGACACCAGTATATGTTGGTCGTTGTTGATTATGTGTCCAAATGGATTGAGGTTTTCCCCACCCGAACCAATGACCATAAGGTGGTCATCGATTTTGTGAAGAAGAATATCTTCAGTCGATTCGGGATTCCTAGGGCGATTATCAATGATGGTGGCATGCATTTCACTTATGCCCAGTTTCAAAATTTATTGGGGAAATACGGGGTGAATCATCAAATTTCCACACCCTACCACCCTCAGACGAACGGATAGGCCAATGTCTCCAATCGGGAGATCAAAAACATTTTGCAGAAAACCGTAAGGCCTGGTAGGAAGGATTGGACCCAAAAGCTAGATGATGCTCTCTGGGCCTACCGTATGGCATACAAAATGCCTATCGGTATGTCTCCGTTCCATCTGGTGTTTGGTAAGGTGTGTCACTTACCCGTAGAGCTAGAACACTGGGCATTTTGGGCCATCAGAAAATGTAATTTTGACCTAGAGTTGGCTGGGAAGACCAGGAAACTCCAACTATTTTAGTTGGAGGAGCTTAGAAATGATGCTTATGAAATGCCAAAATCTATAAGGCATTGACTAAAGCTCTCCATGACCAGATGATTTCACGTAAGAGCTTTGAACCGAACTAGAAGGTTTGGCTTTTCGATTCTTGACTAAAGCTCTTCCCCAATAAGCTTAGGTCTAAGTGGAACGACCCATTCGTTATTGAGCAAATTTTCCCTAATGGGGCCGTCGAAATCTCTAACCCAAAGATGGGTAATTTCTTCAAGGTCAACGGACAATGTCTCAAACCCTTTGTTGACAATGTGCTCCTTGAACCTGTCTCAGACAAGGTTGCTCTTACCTTGCCTTAACCACCACGGTTCGATCATTGCCTAGCTGAAGGCATTAAACTCAACACGTGTAAAGACTGCTCCGAGCTGACCTGAATCTCATGGAAACCACGTGCTATTCTTCCACTTTTACTCTCCTGCATGCTTTCATTTTTAACAATGAGGACATTGCATTAGCTAAGCATGGGGGGTGGATATTTCTTATGAATCTATTTCGTAGCTATAACAACAATTTCCTATTTTTCATCTTAAAAAAATAAAAAACAATTAGGAGACGAAAGCTTAGGCATTAGAAGTTGCAAACTTTAGGAATTGATACTTTGGAACCTAAATACTTACTCTTCAGGTCTTCGGGCTTAATTAGCCCGGGTGTTCACTCGAATGTAGACTTAGTCTCGAGTCCTCACCAAGTAATTCTATTTTAACTGGTCAATAAATTGGGGTGTTAAGTATACGACTTATCAACCCGCCCTCTGATTTGGGGGAATTTTAAGCCTAAGCATCTACACACTTTTTTTTGTACTGAGTCACTTTTCAGTGGTTTCTTCGAAAATTGGGTAGCTAATGAACTATCTAGGGTAGTATGGCTGGTAAGTTGTTGGTGGCAACAACTCATCGGTCGGTTGTCCAGAGCCCAACCATAAGACCATTTTTGTCGTACTGCCTTTAGGTAAGTCTTAGATAAGGGAAGCCACCTACTTAAAAAAAATAAAAAGAAAACAAAAAAAAGGAGAAAATAAAAAATAAACAAATAAAATCACAATTCACCGCACGAGTATAGCTGGCAAGTTACTGTGGATAACAGCCCATTGGGTGGTTGTCTAGAGCTCAGCTCATAAAAATGCACAATAATTCCCAAAACACTTAGGGAAAGAAGCGGGGGAGTAGAATAAATCGGAGCGATATACACTAGATTCGCCCTTGTGTTGACCCCATAAATAAAAGAAGTAGAGAGAAAGGTTCCGTTCAAAAAGATAAACCTCTAGGCAAGATCACCTAGAGTCGTAGAAACTCGAAGTCCATTTTAACGGCCGCCTAGTGAGTCTTTCACTCTTTTCACTAGATACTTAACACTTAGAGTTCTTTTCGAGTCTTGGGTAGGTCAGGTAGCTGTAAAGATTATCCCGAAACCTTCAAACTTCAAAAGTACAAGAAAATTAGAAAGGAAGAAAACCAAGAAAAAAAAATTGTGTATCTTCTCTTTTCAAATAAGCCGAGGGCTTGGACGGTCTGCATTCTGGTAGACACCTAGGCACTGTTGAGTTTTTGTAATTAGGTCATGGGGTTGAGATTTTCCAAAGCAATCAACGAATTTTGCCTAAATAATCGAATCCTGATTCTACTTTTATACGTAGCATTTAGGTTAATTTTGCTATGGACTAGAAAAAAGTAAGCATGGGGGTATGATAAACACACATGAATTTATGATAAAATACTTATTTATGGTAGTTCCTAGGCTTAGCATTGCATATCATGTTATAAATACTGCATAACATCCATTGCATGACATTTAGGATAGTTGTATATTATGTACATTAATTCTTCCATTTTATATGGCTAAGAGGTGATAACACTACATTTTGGGGTAATAATTCTGCCAATCGGGGTTTATCTTAAAGATAATATGCACGAATAGCACATCATGAATGAGCATGGGAGCATTGCAAGCATCTCATGTTAAGATTGCTTATACACTAGTGTTAATGGCCATTTTCACAAGTTAATGGTAAAATAGGCCTCAGATAAACAATTGGACCACACGGATGGATTCAGAACGACGAACGGAGTCCAACAGACTCAAAATCGACCAAATCCGACGTCCAGAGCTCCCACAAATGGCCCAAGAAGTTCTGACCGTTGATCTGATGATCAACGGCCACAAAGCTGTCACGTGGCACCATTGTCGCACCCCTCGCCTGCAGTGCAGCACTACCTCACCGCGCTCAGCAACCTTAAGTTGTCCGATCGACGGATAGGATGGCTGAGAGCGCACAAGCCTCACTCGCACATCCACAGTGCCCACGAACTTGCAGCAGATCACGACTATTGGATCTTCATCCAATGGTCTTCAACACCGCACCAGTTCGTCCTCTCCGCGACAATCCACTGCAACAGCGCAACGGTCGACCGACACGCCCGCACACACCCGACGTGGGGTCAAAATGCATCGCATAGCAAATCTGAGGCGAAGGCGTGCACGGCGAAATTGAGCCGTCGATGCGCTCGTGGACAACAGAAATCATGCTACGCGGCGCCCGCAGATGCATCCACGCCAAATGCGCGTGATGACGCGCGTGCACAGCGTTGGTGAGGCACGATCTGAAGTGCGCTCAGCATGCAATCTTGATCGTCCGATCTCAGCGGCCGCACACGGATCACCATGAAGAAGAAGAACGCGCGTGCAACGGATCGGCGAACGGGAGAAACAACCCATACTTAAAGTAGAAACCCTTTCTTCCTATATAAACCCCTTCCAACTACCCATAAAGGCATTCAATACCCTTGCAAGTGTTCTACCCCACTCCTAGCCACCCTTAGCTCTCTTTCGCAATCACCGGAGCCGACGAGCCGCCGACGAAGCCCTCCACCGCCATGGCCGCCTCACCGTCTTCTCTCTCTCTCTTTATCTTAGCTTTACTTTACTTATGCTTAAGCATTTAGCTATTGTTGTATTTGTAAAACTCAAGTTCATGTGAAATGATAATGTTTCTTATCTAGTTATTCGCTCTCTTTTGTTGTTTAAGTTGCATGTCGTGAACAAAAGGACTCTAACCCTACTATCTCTCTCTCTCTTTTTCTCTCCCTTACTCGCTTTTCTCCCGTGTTTTCTCGCAAGCAAACCCGGCATTTCCGTGACACTAAGTGTTGTTATTTTGTGTGGCGAAGTCGTGTTTTAAAATGACGTTCGTTGCAGTATAGTTAAAATCGTCGCGAAAACAAATAACAATTTATTACTCAAAAACCAAAGTATCCGAGGTCGAACTCAGGGAGCAAATTGGTATTTTAGAAACTAAAATCACAACTTTGAAATTACTCAAAAGATGATATTAATGAAATCCAATGTATATGAAAGCTAGAGAGAAAATGCAAAAAGAAATAGATTGTCTTTCTTATTTCTTCTTCTCTTTTCTCTTCCTTCTTTCTCTCTGTGACTTCTTCTTCCTTCTTTTTCTTCTCTCTTTCTTTTCCTCTTGCTTTCCTCTGCTTGGCCGCACCTTCTTCTTTCTTTCTCTGATTTTCCTTGTGAATCAGACGTCTGATTTTGTGAATCAGATGTCTTATCTTGCGATTGCTACAGTGCTTTCACTCTTTCTTCTTCCTTCTTTCTCTTCTTCTGCGGCTCCTTCTGTTCTTGCCTCCTCCTGCCTTCTTCTTCCTTGGCTTCTGCCTTGTCTTTCTTCTTCCTGTCTTCTTTCTTCTTTCAGCCTCTTCTTCTTCTACACTTGGCTTTTCTTGTCTTCTTCTTCTTTTTCTTCTATGGCTAGGTCCTCTCTTTCTTCTTCCTTTCCTTTTGTTCCTACCTCCTCCTGCCTTCTTCCTATCATCTTCCTCTGCAGTCTTCTACAGCCATGCCTCCTCCTTGGCTTCTTCTTCTTCTTCTTCTTTCTTCCCTTCAGCTACAGTGCTTCTTCCTCCTTGGCCTTGTCTTCTGCCTTCAAGTCCATCTCTTGCCTCTGCCCTTGGTCTTCTTCTTCAGCTGCTCCTCTTCTTCCTCTTCTCCTTCTTCCCTGCGCACGCACACAGAAGCAAAACCTATCCCTACCCTCCCCCGCGTCTCTCTTTCTCTATTTCGCTCTTAGGTACGCTCTCCCAGAGTTGGGTAATCGGGTCGGGCTTCGCGCGCCCGAGTCCAGGCGCACCGGCATGGGTGGTGCGCTAGGAGTACAGGGTTAATCGAGTTGGTCAGCCAGGTTCGCGGGGGCGTGGGTCGCAGACGAGGCAGGTAGGTGTGGGCAAGGGGACCTCACCCCGTGTCTTGAGGCGAAGAGAAGAAAATACAAAATCAATTTAAGTAACGCACCTGCGCCTATCGTTTCCAAGGTGGGACTAAAGTCCCACCCGCTTCTTCGCACTCCCGCAGGGAGGACTCTCGTGCAATTGGGGCAGCTACAGTCAACGAAGCCTCTGATTGCTAGGTGCGAAAGGTTCGCAGGATGGTTTCGCGCACTTGGGATGCTTCAGCTTGGAGCGCAGCGACCTGGAGCAAGCTTTGCTCCTGCTTCAATGGCAGCAGGGGGTCGAAACCTGAAATGCACGAATATGGCCTTGCAACCCTGTCAAATGCCTTGGGAAGCTTCGCCGTGTCACGGCGAAGGTGAGACAGGGGTTGGTTGGCCGCATAACGGCCTAGGCGTGTGTGCCTAGGTCAGACTGTGACCGTGGAAGTGCGTGTGTTCGGTGGACACTTGGGGTGTGTGTGGCGGTCAATGGAGGAGTGGATGGTGGTCGCCCTTGGACGGGTTTGTATTTGTATTGTTATTTTATTACTCGAAAATAGAAAATCTCTGAGGTCGAACTCGGGGAGCAACACTTGATTCTAGAAACGTACAAAATCACAATTTACAATATATATACTGTTTTACAAACAAAAGATTAAAGAAAGGAAAATTGGTTCTTCTTTCCTTCTCTCTCTCTTTCTTCTTTTTCTTCTACCTCTCTCTTTCTCTTTTCAGACGTCTGACTCCAAGGGTCAGACGACTTAAACTCCACTTGCTACAGTGTTTTACTGCTGCTGGTTCTTCTTCCTCTTGGCTTCTTCTTCTCTTCTTCTCTGCTGCGCCAAGTCCTTCTGACTTCTTCTTCTTTTCTTCTTCTCTGCCGCACCAAGTCCTTCTGACTTCTTCTTCTTCTTTCTTCTTCTCTGCTGTGCCAAGTCCTTCTAACCTCTTCTTTTCTTCTTCTCTACTACTTCCCTTTCTCTTCTTCCTCTCTACTTCTCTACTGTGCGAGGCCTTCTCTCTTGACTTCTTCTTTGTTTGCTGTGCTCCTAGTCCTTCGTCTTCTTTCTTTCTCCTTCTCTTCTTCTTGTTGCTGCACTATCTCCTCCCCCTTTTCCTGCTTTCCTGCACAGTGCACGGTTAGGCAAACCCTAACCCCTACCCTTCCCTCGTCTCTCTCTCTCTCAAATTCACTCCAGGGTTTGCTCTCCCAGAGCCTTAATCGGGTAAGCGGGTCGAGTGACGCGCCCGGGACCAGGCGCACTGGCGTGGGTGGTGCGCGAGGTGTGCACAGGCAAGGTTAGCCAGATCTGGGTGCCAGGTCCGCGGAGGAAGTATCACGGACGAGACGTGGTGGGGGAGAGGGACCTCACCCCAGTGTGTTTCGAGGCGATAAGCCTGAAACACAAATTCAATTTAAGCTCGGGCGCCCGCTCGCGAACTTCCGAGGTGGGACTAAAGTCCCATCCGCTTCCACGCTTGCGCCCACAGCAGAAGGCTTCCCTGATCGCAGCAGCTGTTGCTGTCTTTGATGCCAATTGACAGCCCTGAAGTGTGCGCGAGTGTCTTC
The DNA here is from genome assembly GCA_037157565.1 of Thalassia testudinum. Classification (NCBI taxonomy): domain Eukaryota; kingdom Viridiplantae; phylum Streptophyta; class Magnoliopsida; order Alismatales; family Hydrocharitaceae; genus Thalassia; species Thalassia testudinum. Next base: position 24,940,687 of record JAZHRO010000013.1, read on the forward strand.
CGTGCAACCTGAGGTAGAGACCTGGGACTGTCGTGGCCTGGAGCGCTGAAGCAAGCAAGCTGCTTACGGTCATCAATGGAGGCCGAGGCTAGGATCTGCAAGACACTAAAACGGCCTTGCGGCCCTGTCAGACTACGGGAAAACCTTCGCCGTATCACGACGAAGGTGAAGAAGGGGTCAGCTGGCCACGGGGTGTCCTGGGCGTGCATGCCCAGGTCGCCCTGTGGCTGTGCAGGTGGGTTTGTTTGGGGGGCGTGTCGGGAGTGTGTGGCGGAGAATGGAGAAGGGGTTTGTGATCAGTGAGTCGTGGCGGAGCTCGTGGGGTGTCTGGCGAAGCATGTGGAGGTGTGATGCGGTAGCTGTGCCTCGCCAGTGGTCTGTCGGAGGTGGAGAAGGTGATGGTGGTCGGCATGTGGCAGTGAGTGATTTAGGAAATAGATAAGGGGGAAATGAAGAGGGAAAACAAGGGAATAGTTGTTACCTACATCAAGGGAAAACGAAAGAGGGGGAGGAGGCGGCGAGCGGCTGTGCTGCCGTCGCTGGAGAAGATAGTGCCCAGGGGAGAAGACGGCGACGAAGAAGAGGTGCTAGAGGGTGCCTGCTGGTACGGCCAGGAACAGTAGATGACGGTGAGGGTAACCTTGCCACTGGTATGGTGACAGGGCAATGAGAGCGGAGGAGGAGGGTTGTCGTAGCTTGCAGGCGAATGGTTGGAGGAGGAAGAGACGAATTTTGAGGGAATTCCTTGGCCAAGACAAGCTCGAAGGAAGCAGCAGGGGCTGTCGTTCCTTAAATAGGTGCTAGCTGGGAGGGAATCGTGAGGAGGAGGCGTGGGCTCCTAGCCGGAGGCATGGCCGGAAAAAGACCCATACCTCTTGAGCGTTCGCACGAGAGATATGGTGGCCGGCAGGGCATGGGAACCGGTCCATGCAGAAGAGGACAACATAGGGAACTTTCCTTTCAAGTCTTGGGCCGGCTCCCCAGGTCTGTGTAGTGCCATCCTTCACGCAAAGTCGCCGAAGGTATGGCTTGCGTAGTGCGGGGGTAGAGGGACCTGATTGAAGAAAGAGACGAGAAAGGTAGGGGGGTATCTGTAAGAATCCAAAAAGCTAAGGGTCAGAAAGTAATTGTTGAGGATCATTTTGTAAAGTGGGTCAAGGTGACCTTTCCTTAGGTCCAACTTTTGTTATAACCTAATTTGGACCTAAGGAATCCAATGGTGAGGTTGGATTTTAGGTTTGACCATGTTTGATAAGATAATTTGCATAAAAATCTAAATTAGGTCAAAAATTGGGTATAATTCTCAATCTAGGTCAAGATAGGTTCCAATAGCCAAATTGAAGGTTCTAAACCCTAGGAGATATTTTTTCATAAATTTTAGAGGGTTTAATTGATTTTTATCTTTCCTGGAACTTCGTGAATTGAAGCGGGTTTATTTTAGGACTATAGAATGTCATTTAATTTCCAAATTTTATCATAACTCTTTCCTGATCGAATCATCCATCTTTCTCTCTTATTAAGCCCATTTGACTTGTGTATAGATCCTTAGAAATCCCGTTTATGTACTGTAATGGTAAAATTACTGTTTTACCCCTTGTGAATTATTTTGTTCTCAGATTTGTAATTCCCAGATTTAGGCCTTCCCTTAGGTTTTGTAGGAGTTTTTGTTCAATTTTTTAGGTTGAATAGTGTTAGTTAGGGTTCATGATGAGGTGCTCATCATACCCCCATGCCTAGCTTTTGCTAGTCCCTTAGCAAAAGAATTAAGGTTTTAGCCTCTATTCTAGACCATGAATTCCTTTCATCAAATTTGATAAGTGTTTTTTCTCTTGTCTCCTTGATTAGGTCAGAATGCCAACCATGGGCCTAAAAGGTACTCTAGTACTAATTAAGATCCAGATCTGTTTAGCTTTACCCTCAAACTTTAGCAAAGGTTTTTAAGGCCTCAGAAACTATCTTAGAGTTTATTAGACTCCGTGGTCAAAGCACCTGTGCTTAAGACATTTTTAGCCATGGTTCAGTTTGCAGTAAGTTTTGTAAGAGAGAGACAGAAGGTTTATTTGTTTGGAGAGTTTTCTCTCTCTTTTCTTTTTAATTCTAGCTTAGGATCGACTTCACAACCCGGTCTGTATCGGATTCCTCGTCCCCATTATCAATCTTCAAAGGTCCCTAGCAATCGATACTTCGAGATAGCACTGCCCATGGTAACCCACAGAACCCTGGCTTTCGAGATTTCGAGATAATCCCGTCCATGGTGTTCCGTGGCCGAATTCAGATCCTGGCAATTAACACTTCGAGATAATGCCACCCATGGAATCTGAACCAGCAGAGTGCTTACATGCCCCTAGTAGGATATGTAAATATCCTAGGAGACAAGCACCGAGGAGATGATATGTTGTTACGCATCTTTGAGGGGAATTTCCCACCTTTCCGCGACGAGGACTCGTCTAAATCAACTTGTGTTGGTCGGCTGCTCCTAATCTAGGTGACATTTTCAGAATATTTAAAACGTTTCAGCGTGGTTTTGATATTTATGCTCGCTGAACCAGACTGTGTGTGTGAATTTGGGTGCTTAGGTTACTGAGTCCCGTAAATCGAAGGTCAGTTAACGAGGCCGAATACTCCCTAAGCCTTAGACCTAATACTTAAGCTTTTCATTTTCCTCAACCTCTTGAGGAGTATCTAGTTTTTAATGGTACTAAGAGTCTAGCCAAGAATGCCCAAGGTTTACATTCTTACTAATCTTGTTGTTCACTTTCGTTTTACTTTTCGTTAATGTGGTCTGGAACTTTGGTTAATTCCTTAATTTCTTACTAATGACTCTCTTTTCTTTTCCATTTTGTGCTCCTTGTTATCATTCTGCTCTTTTCCTCCTTTTGTGAAGTTTATCAGCACTTTCTTCCCTCCTCCAAAGTTTTTTTTTGTATATGCGGATTTTCATGCCTCCCTGTGTTCAACACTAAGTTAGAGCTCATGATGAGGTTCTCATCACTAAGTAACAGAAAAATTCGATTTTCATGCCTCCCTGTGTTCAACACTCGGACTCACGTCCGTTTCTTTATTTAAAACCGACGCAGCGAACGTGAGCTACAATGACTGGTTTAAACAAACGCGGCCGAAGCGCATTAGAAGGTAGTTCGACATCTTTATGGGCTTCGGATGAAGAATCCAACTGTACGGATGAATTCGGAGACGACGATCGTAGTCGATCAACGCAAAAATCACCCCGATCAGAGCTCCGTAGCACCCTCTACAAGAAGAAGAAGATGGACGGTTCAGTTGGCGCCACATGGCGCCATCCAGACCGCTCAACATGAACCATAGCCACCCCAGCACTCACGCATTGAGAGATCCCAGCTATTGGATCACAATCCAACAGCTGATGGGCGCTCTAACCAAGCGATCGCACCAACCCTCCACTCGACAAACTACGGCTTTGACGCAATAGTGAAGGCAAGTGCTCACAAACAGTGAGCGCGAGTTCGATCCTCGATAGGGGGAGACAATCTCGCGACGCCCAATCTGACGCGCCATCGAGCGTGCGATCTGAATGCGTGATCCCCGAGCCATCTCAACCGTTCGCCTTTGATCCAATGGCTACCATTGGGTCCCGCTTGATCCAGCCAAGAGCAGGCGAGTGCGTGAGTTGGTGCAACCTTCAGCGACGGCCTGGCAGACTTTTAGTGACGCTTACAGTCGTCACTAATTGCTCGTAGGTGTAATGCTAGCTGCGCTCGTGAGCGTGCGTGAGTTGGCTATAGGGACACTTGAGCTGGACCTACAGTAAAGTCCTGGAGGTCGCTATTGGTTTTATGCCTATTTTAGCCTCCTCTCATCTACTATATAAAGACCTACACCATTCCCTTCCAAGGTATCTCTACCTACTCTACTCCCACCTACCCCTAAGGTCTAGCATGCCTACCAACGCTCCGTTAGAGCTTACTCTCAAGCTCCCAAGGCTCTTATTAGTGTAACGAACCTCTGCCCCACCAAATATTCCTCCATCTTCCCATCACCATTCATAGGTCACCTTGGAGCCGTCCTCCCACCTCTATTCCGGTAGCAGATCATCTCCACCTCCTCACCTCCATTCCGGAGCCACGCTAAAGCTTTCCTCTACCCGACGTCCTCCCGCATCTCACCTCCGTCGTCCCACTTCCCAACTCCTTCCAAGCTTCCAGTAGGCTCTATCGTCTCGCCAAACAGTCGATTAGGCAGATGCGTCCCCACGGGTTACATTGTTTCCTCTACCCGACCTTCCTTGTCACTACAGTTCCAAGTAGACCAAAATGTACGAACTTAAGACCTTAAGTCTACCAATTTTATTTCTAATTAATGCCTTGAATTTCACTTGATTTCAAAATTGATTTTGACTTGTAATCTAATTTGGACATTGGTTGGCCCACAAAGTAGACCAACTGCACCTGATCTACTCTAAAGATGGTAGAATGAAATCTAGGTCAAGACCCAAAAATCATCTTGAATTGACTCTCAGGTTATTAGGTCCAAGATTTTAGGGTTCAAGTGAAATTATAGCCTGATTTTAGGGTTCTACTTGATTAGATTTTTTCAAACAGGGGCATAGGTAGCACAGAAATGCGGGAGAGTTTATTCTCTTTATGCAAGCAAATGTGTTCTAACACTTCAAACCCTAACGTATAAACCCTAATTGGCTCTACTTCAAGTCCAATTAAATCTCAAGTTGTTCTTCTTAGACTTCAAGCAAGAAGTTCGTAATATAAGAAGATTAGAAGTTAAGCGTAATCCCTAGTAGGTACAGGAAATCAAGGTCAAGATTTTTTAAATAGAATCGCATCAAGCTTCAATCAGATATTGATTTTTTTGCAAATCAGAAAAATTGCCTTTAAATGAAAATTACTATGAAAATAAGGCAAATGAATCTTAATTGATTATTTCCTTTTTATCTTCCCAAGATTAAGAAGTTGATTAGGGAAGAACAGAAAAGTTACCTGCCCTGGAGTGGTTATTTTACACGGAAGATCTCTGCGTGATGTACCTTGCAAAATCATAAGAAATCAAACAAGGGCAAGCTAGTGCTCAAATATAATTAGATAGAGACAAGAATAGCGATGAATTGCGTGTTGCTCCTTAGCAACGGCGCCAAAATATTGATGGACGAATTCGTCGTTGTTTAAGATATATGATGTAGTATAGGATAAATGAGCTCAAACAAATAAATTTATAAACTCAGATATCTAGAAATGAAGTATGAAGTCGAATACAGGGAGCAAATAGGAATTCACACGCTAATATTTAATAAATGAGCACAAAAATATGACAAGAATGATATTCAATGAAATGATAATCTATTACATTTGATATTTAATAAATAATATAAGTATTTCAAGAGTTAAATAGGATAAAAAGATACCTAGAACAAAATAATGGTGATTTAGATCACCAATTATTAGCCTAAGCACATGTATAGCAATTACTCAATTGATGTTAAATAAATAAACAGTATCCAGACGTCTAATTTGATAATCAGATGACTTAAAATGCCACCTGTTACAATACTCTAATTTTCTTCTTTTCTGCTTTGGCTCTTCTTCCTTCTATTCTCCTTCTTTCTCCTACCTTTCTTCCTTAGTCCTTCTCTTCTTCTCAGGCACGACAATCTTCTCCTTCTCTTCTTTTCTTCACAAAGCCTTCAGGTCACCTTTTCTTCTTCAGCCTCTTCTCTCTCTCTTATGCACAAGGGAAGAAAACCCTTCTCAACGGCCAAGTGTTGAGGGCTCTAAAGAGCAAAACCCTCCCCTTCCCTACTCTCTCTTTCCTTCTCTTTTCTCTCAGAAACCTGCTTAATCAAATCTCTAATTGGCTAAACAAGCTGGTAAACGGATCTCACCATACCCGCATGCTGTGATCATGAGCGAGGTGTGCGATGGCCGTGCGTGGGGACCCGACCCCCTATCTTAGGCGAGGGGTTGGTAGTAGGAGATCAATTTATCCTGCATGGTTGCTTCAGTGATTTCCGAGGTGGGATTATCCCACCCGCTTCCTTCGCGTGAACAGCTAAGGCAGGGAGTCTCCAATTGAGGCAGTGACGCAGTCGAAGCTTCCAATTGGCAGCTTGGGCGAGCACTTGGAGCGAAACCGCACCACCTGGAGGCATTGTTGATGAAGAATGCGCTAGAACACGACGGCTGAGGTTGGAGAAGGACATGGCAGCGGAGGTATGGTGGATGCCTGAATAAACACCCTAGTTAGAATGTTTAGAAGCTTCGCTAGACTATGGCGAACGTGATTAGGGCGTATGGTGACTGGATAGTGGCTGTTGGTGATGTAGAAGACGATGTGGTATTCGGTAGCACTAAGGAGAGGCCAATAGCCTCAATAACCAGAGGGCTTTTGCTCTCTGGAATACGATAGAGCTAATGGAATTGGAGTGGCAGCGTTTCGAGCAGTAGAGCGGTGGGAAGGCGTTGCCAGAGCTTCGCCGGAGCAGAAGAAGGTGAGGTCGTGTATGGACATCGAGGGTTTGTTTTTGGGTTTTGAGTATGGAGAATTGACCTAAGGATTTAAATAAACCAACTAACCTACTGTAACGGTTGAAGGGGGTAGGATTGACAGTGGCGTTGGCAGGCCGGCGTCGTGGAAGATGAAGTCTCCGGAGGGGGACGGCGGCGAAGACAGAGGTCTAGGATGACGGGGCTTTGGTTGGCCACCATTGAAGGATGGAGGGGAGGATAGCTGTGCCTCCAATTTGACAGTTGGAGGTGGGGACGAAGGAGAACGAAGAGAGTCGTTGGATTTTGGTCGGAAAGGGGTCGGAGGTAGGGATTATAAGAGGTCTTTGGCCCCAAACCTTGCTAAAGAAGTAAGGCATGCCTCTAGGGATCTTTTATAGGGCTTAGGATGGAGTTCCAAGCTTGGAAACAAGTTTGGAAACTCCGAGCTTCTTGCACACGTATGATACAAGTGCATTTAAATCGTTCGTATGGGACTTTCAGAGGGTTTTAGGATCTGTGGACGGTATCATTTGGAAGGGAATTCATCAAGGAATCTCCTTTTTTAATTTTGGGAGTGTTTGATTGAGAATCGTGCGAGAAATCCTCACTCAAATCTCAACAGTGAAGTTCTAACCTTCCAAAAATGACACGGGGACCTGTTTGCAAAGAAGATGATGAAGTTAGGGGCATATGTGTAAGAGAAAAGAGCTTGACAGGATTGAAATGTAAACTAAGTCAAGGTGATCTCTGATTAGGCTCAAATTTTGGTAAAAACCTAATTTGGACCTAAGTAATATGATGATGAAGTTGGATTTAGGTTTTGACCAAGTTTGACTATAAAAATTACATAGAAACTCAAACTAGGGCAACTGTCTATCTGAGATTCTGTTTTAGGTCAAATTGGGTTCCAATGGTTAAATTAAAGGTACTAAACCTTAGAGAATATTTTTCTGTGATTTCTAGAAGATTTAGGTGAATTTTATCTTGACTGGAACCTCAGTTAATTAAGCGAGTCTGTTTTTAGGATTTCAGATGTCATTTAATTCTTGAAATGCGTGAACCTATTTTTGTTTGCACGAACTCACTTATTAGACATTTATGACCATTTGATCTTTAATTAACCCCTGAGAAATCCTATGACTGTTTTGCAATTAAGATATTCTATTAAAACTGTAGTTTTACCCCTGTTTTACTGTTTATCTTTCAGAAAGGATATGCAGTGAATTACGATCTTCTGGTGGTTAAGTAGAAGCATTTATTAATGGATTCTGACTAATTAAAGTTAGATTTGATTGATGATAACGTTATCATCAGTGTGGAGGAAGGTGGTGATTGTGGTTGTGTGAAGTAAGGAAAGAGGAGGGAGAGGGCGGTGGTCACATGTAGCAAGGAGGAAGAAGGGGGAGGATAGTGGTGGTAGTGTCTAGTAAGGAGGGGGAGCAAGGGGAAATTGGCGGTGGCGGCGTGTAGCAGGGATGAGGGAGTGGGGAGGGTGGTGCTGATGGTGGTTGGTGGTGGAGGTGAGGAGGACAAGGAGGTGGAGGACGAAGGTTGAGAGAGGTGAAGGAAGCAGGAATAAAATATAAGAAATATAAAGAAAATAAACTTTAAAAGTAGAAAAATAAATTTTTATTATCTTTAGATTTAACATTGTTAAAGTTAACATTGTTAAGTAATAGAGTAGTAATTAAAAAGATGATGTGATTTTTTAAATGATATTTAAAGTAAATTAGGAAGTGGATGGTAAGAGATATTTTTTACATATTTTAATAACATTTGTGTAAAAATTTCTTTAATTTAAAAAATTTTTGAGGTAGAAAAGTAAACTTTAATTACTTTTAGGTCTAATATTGTTAAAGTTAATAGTGCTAAATAATAGAATGATAATTATGAAAATGGTATCACTTTGTTTTATGATATTTAAAATAATATTAAAAGTAGATGCTAAGAAATTAATTTTAAAAAATTTTAATGATACTTATGTAAAAGTCTTATGAATTAAAAGCAAAAAACAGCAACCATCTCTTCTCAAAATCCTCCTCCATCATCCCTCGACAATTGAAAAAAAAATCGTACGAGTCATTAGTCAAAAGTTTAATTCATTAATTATAGTTGTTAAAAATTTAAATCATTATCTACGGTAAAATTTTATCTTTTAAGATAATCACCTTCATGTTTTGAAATCATATCTTAAAGATACAACTTTACCGTAGATAACGAATTAAATCGTTAATAACCGTAATTAATGAATTAAATTAATTAATAACGGCCTGTACAAATTTTTTTTCCCGACAGCTTCCAACTCCCCCACACATGCGCAGCACAGCCCAAGGCCGGCGGAGTGAGAGAGGGGAGGAGCACCGAAGTGGTCACCCGATGTCGTCGTCGTCGTCCTCCGCCGAGGTCCGCGCGTGGCGCGCGGCCTTCCTCACCCTCCGCGATGAAACCCTAACCCCTCCCTCCCCACCCGCCGCCCTCCGCCTCCTCCGCGCCCTACTCTTCCACTGCGACGCCCTCGCCGCCGCCTCCTCCCATCTGCCCCCCCATGAGGTAACCTTCTCTCCCCCATCTGCCTCTCGATCGCTGCTCGGAGGTGACTGGATCCTCGTCGCTGTCTCAGGTGTCGTCGGATCTGACGCTCTTGCTGGAGGTGGCGTCGTCGCTCGATGCGGAATGCCCCGGGGCGGATGACGCCTTCGTCTCCATTTGCCGTTTCGTGAGTCGCTTCGCACCGCAGAGCTCAAATTCGATGTTCCTTGATTGCTTCTTCCTCTTGAGGAGGAGTAACTTTCGTTACGCATAAGAGATATGGAGAGTTAAAACTTAAACTTGGGGAATAGGAGTGGTGGGAATGAGGAACGGCTATATTTCCCGTTCTTGGTGGAATTATTGTTCGCTGGATATCCCAAGTTTTACTAGGCTTCGGACCAAAATTGGCGGGATATCTTGCCAATGGGAGTGAGACGTGGCTACTGTGCCTGATCCGTACAATTAGGGAGAAATGTCGATTTTGGCATGGGAAAAGTTGAGGTTTTTTTTTGGCATTCTTTGCTGGTTTTTGTTGGGGGAAGGGAAGCAATGGTGTTGTGCCTAACAGGAAGGAGCAACTCTGTGATTCTTTCGGGAGGCATAAAACTGGAGAGCTATCTCTGCGAGGGAGGGAGGAAAGGAGGGTGGGATTGATTTAATATCCACGGTAATTTAGGCAGAGACAAACAATGACGATTGGTGTGTGTGTGTGTGTGTGTGTGTGTGTGTGTGTGTGTGTATTTCCTTCCTACATCAAGCAGTGGATTCATCAGATTCTTTGCCTCTAGTCACATGGCTTACATCTATATTGAGCATTGCCCAACAAACTGTTTCTCAATGACCAAAGAATATGAACTTTCCACTTATGGTTGTCACAAATTGAATTACGATCAATTTGCTTTGGGTCAGTTACCTATGTTGGTCATTGGAGATTACACATTTCAAGTAATTAGGAAATCGACACAAAACCAATTTCAATAGAGGGAGAGAAATCTTTTGATTCCAAATGAATTACGAGTCCTCGCTATTGTTATTTACTTGACTAGTTGGAATAACCATATTCTTAATAATCACTGGAATCCTGAACCATGACTCTCATTTCATAGTCTATCTTTGAATGAAGGAGTCAAATCCAACAAAAAAAAGAAACTTTGAATATAGATCTTGGTCTTAGGTCCAATAAGTAGCATGTACTTCCAACACTTATTCTGTCTTTCTTGACATTTCCTGCAAGATTCAATGCCTAACTTCTCACACATTGGGGTTGGGACATTGATTGTCCTTTTTTGTGCATCACGCAATCATCTTAAGCATGCCTCTTTCATTTTACTTCAACTAATATCAATCTAAGCCTTTTCCTTTTATTCTCATGGAAGCTGATCATTCTTTATATATGACCACACATCCTATAGAATCCTTTATCAAATCAAAATATAACATGGCAGGTCTTACTGCTAATGTTACTTGCCTAACTTTCAAATGAATCTTCTATTAATGTAGAGCACCAAAAGATCTTCCCCACTTTAGTCAGCCTATGCTGTTTTTAGTGTGATTTCTCCACATTGTTGAAAAATTGATTCTAGACATTTAAAAATCTATGTTTTTGGAGTCCAATGCATTATGATTTTCACCTCTACACCCGGTCATGTCTCCTTTGGATCCTCTATCTTGCATTCCATAATCTTGTCTTTGTCCTAGTTAGCTGTAAACCCATAGCTTTGAAGACCTCTGTTTAAGGTTCAACTTTTCATTTGCTCTAGTTTGGCTTATCTACTTGCATAATGCCAGCTCTTAAAGGTATACACCACAACACCTCATATTTGATGTGCTTCATTAATGCATTCATGAACAAGGTAAATGGGTGAAGTCTCAAAGCTTATTTGTGGTGCAGAATGATGGTGATAACAAAGTATTCTATCAACCAAGTCTGAGTTCTCACATAAACAATGGCATGACCATACATATCCTTCATGGTGTTAATGCAAAATTGGTGGCTCTCTTTGCTAGAAGGTTCTCCTTAATACATCCTGTAGACTGGAGTCATAAGTTTTTCCTAGATGATAAAAGTCAAATGTAAATCCTTTTTTTGGCTCTGAGGATCTCTATCATTTTTTTCTGAAAGAGAGGATCTCCATCATATGCCTAGAAAGATCTATCGCTTCAATGGTAGACCCGTTAGCATAAAACCAGATTGCTTCTCAGTTACCTGGAGACTTAACCTTCTTTGGGTATCTTCTCTCAATGCTTTCTTCCATGGCACACCATTTGGATGCCGCCTATTTTTATACATATATGCACGTTTCTTTCCCTGTATAAGGGCATTGTAATGCCTTTTCTCTATCCTTTATCCCCCACAATTTCACATGGTCACAAGAATATCCTTAGCTCCCATGGTATTCCTAGGTTTCTTCATCTTTATGGTATCCTCCATTTCCTTTATCCATTGATCACTTGCATGATACAGATTAACTTCAGATTTAGTCAATTTGAAGTGATATCAACCTTATTTCTATTAAAAAGCTTTTGAAAACAGCCCTTCTGCCTTCTCTGTATATACTCATTATCATGGATGCAATTTCTTCTGCATCGTTAATGCAGATTTCACCTGCAAGATTGTTCATTCATTTTTTAGGTCAGTTATCTTTGTTTTAACTAACCTAAATATATCTCTTTCTCCTTCTTTAGTATCAAGCTTCCTATGGAAGCTTTGAGTTATAGATGTTTGTCACTGTTTATAGATGTTTCTTTCATTATCTTTCTACAATATGCCAAGCTTGTATTAGTTTTGTCATGGTGAAAGCCTTGAAACATGCCCTCTTGGCTCTAGAATTGCTTTGCACTTCTACATTCCACCACCTATCCTCCTTTTGACAAGGCACTCCTCTACACACCCCTAAGCACCTCTTTGATTATATTTCTAGTAGAAGTCAGTAAGTAACCTTTGTCCTCCATCTCACTAGCACTTCACCTTTCTTGCTTCTGTTGATTCTACCAATTAGTTGTGATTTTTATACCCATTTTCTCCCTTTTTGACTTTATTTGTACATTGATTATTAGTATAAGATGTGGAGCAATTCGACTCTCTTAGAATGACCATATACACACCCATTTAAAACTCTAGTCAGTCAACTTGTTTAGCTTTATGGGCCTTAGCAAGTTCTTGAATTCTTTTTTTTTTATCCTTTCCCTTAATCTAAATTAGGATGGACAAGCAAAAATGATATTTAGAATCTCTTCTTTGTGGATAATTTTATCTAGACAATCCAATTTCCAGATATCTCAATCTTAATCATACTCTTTCAAATCTTCATGGATGATAATGCCAATCCCATTTTGTCCTTTTTCTTTTTAATGTACCATGACCTGGAATTGAGTCTCTTGAACTCTCTTCAAGCCATTTTTTCTTTTATATACAGATTTGAATCTTCCTCCTATTCACCATATACAACATCTACAATCAGGCCAATACCTTGGCCCTGGTGTCTGGTTTGTTTTGGGTGCATTCAGGTGGTAATGTGTGAAATTATCTTGTTTACTTGCATACGCCCCACAAGCAAGAATTTGCACATTTTGACTGCATCTGGGTGGTGAAGTGGTAGAGGTAGCGTCACTAGTAGAGAACACCCTTATGAAGTCTGAATGAATGCTACAATCTTCATAACATGTCTGACTGAGTTTTTCATTGGCCGTTGGCTACTTAAAGCAACCTTCATTTATCAAGGGTTGCTACCAGTAATGGAAAGACAAGAATTGGCATATAGGTGGAGTTGTAATTTGTGCATTTATCCTATTTAAAAAAGGCAGAAAGGCAGATCTTTCTTCCATGTAGGGTGTCTTTTTTTCGACAGGACTTTCTTCCACATAGGTTTTGAACTTGCATGTTTCTTTATGATGCCTTTTAATCAAGAATTAAGATGATGAGAATCTTGTTTAGGGGAGCACAGCTTGCCATACTATGGGATGCTGATCGACGCCATCAGGATATATTTCTTCTATAACATGTCTGACTGACTTTTTGGCACCTAACCAGAAATCTGACATCTATTACCTTCTGTACCTTGTTATCTCATGTTAATCTCATGATGCATATATTTCTTTTGGTCCTTTTAATGATGCAGGTTGCTAACACATTGTTCAATTTGATGGAGTTCTATATGTGCACTTTCTGTCTGTGCAGATTTATGCTCTTAATTACAAAGTCCGCCTAGAAGTAAATTCATCTTCTTGGACTCTGTTCCTGAATTTTGTTGAGAAGATGATAAGCTGCTTATTAGGTGAAGTGGAGAGAAGGAAACTATTATTTAAGGACTCCATTTGGATTGAATCTATAATGGAGACGACTGAAGTGCTAAGGTCAGTTTGTGTGTTATTTTTTTTATTTGTTTGTTAACATTTAATGCTAACATATAAGTGCTATCTCTGCATCTGGTGTGTTTCTAGCCCCCTTTTTGTCAAGGTTTCATGAGCCATTAATACATAGTTCTCCTAGTTGGAGAAAATGATGAGTTATTTTATTGGGAATCACTACTATTTCTTAAATATATATTTTTTCTTTTTTCTTTTGTTTTTGAGGATGACAAACCAAGCAACATGAAATAACATAATAAGAAAAGTTAAAATGGGACAACAATGTTAAAAAATTATCTTATCTAGCACTTCACCTTAAGCCTGAGTATATACATCCAATAAACCCAACTTTTTGTAGAGTTGGATGTGATGATCCGAAGGAAGAGCCTTAGCTAAGATGTATGCATTCTAGAGTTCAGAAAAAAGATAGGAGTTTTTTTTTTTTTTTTAAAGGGAAAGGGTAGTTATCCACGAGATAACCACTCAAATTTCATTGAACCATGGTTAAAATAATACAAATTGCACGGAGGACTCCCAAAACACCACTTGGCAGGCGACTCTAAAGCCTATTGAGCCAAAAAGGACTCATAGCACTTTCGCATCACCTCCCCAGACAAATCTCGGTTTGTCCTCAATAGTCTGGCAATTCACTTTGTCAACAAGCTTCTATTCATGCAACCCACATCACAGACCCCTAGCCCACCCTCCTATACCAGCCAACATACCCCATCCCAGGCCACTAGCGTAGCCCCTCTCGCAGTAGACCTATAGCTCGCCCAGAAGAAGACGTGCATTAAGCCAGTAATTTTTCTTTCTACCTTCTTCGACAATTTAAACATAGAGAGAAAGTAACTTGGTATGGAGAAGAGCACAACTTTGATCAACACCAACTTGCCACCTCTAGATAGTAGCCTGGATGCCCATCTCGCCAACCTCTTCTCCATCCCCTCCAACATTGGGAGCTAATCCTGCAACCTAAGATGCCCCATTGCTAGAGGCAACCCCACGAGGGCAACAGTAGGATCCAACCGCCGTCCAAAGTGACCCACCGCACCTAGTCATCTTCGACTCCGAGAGATGGAAAGGTATAAAGTTGGATTTCTCGTAGTTAATCTGCAAGTCAGAAGCCTCACAAAACAACTCAAGCATGGCGTGCACCTCCATCGCCTCTTCATAGGATCCTTCCACCAAGAAGAGCATGTCGTCTGCATATTGTAAAATTGGGACCTAGAGATTGCTGCCTGCAACAAAGCCTCTGAGGAGGTTCCCTAAACACGCCCTGTCAGCATACAACTTTCAGAATTGTATGACCAACCAACTTCAATGTGCTTAGATTGTTCATGGAAGATTGGATTTGGAACAAAAACAAAACTGTTAGATTGTCATGATATGTAGGAATGGGAAGTTGTGGTTCAAGTCTGAATATGCCAAGAAATGCCTGATCTGTATCACTTTTCATGCAGCATGTGCCTTGACAGTTGATCACTGCACTTGACTAGACAGACATTGGATTGTTTCATACTGTATGAAGTTCATAAATTACCATCAAGAGAAGTTGCATGGTTATTCGTAGAGTGCCTATCTTTTGGAGAGCTTGCATAGTTTGCATCTCGAGTGGGTATAATTAAGTGATAACTTTTCCAAAAGAGAAGACATTTGCCTTTAGATCCTTTTAGATATTTAAGGGTAAGACACACAACATGCGAATAGTTATATTGAGGTTTCTCCATAAAGTCAGGACACTAGAATAAAGAAGCCTCGAACAACACATCTCTGTCATCTAGGGTTGTTATACTTTGGAAGATGAGTTCCATGAATTATCATCTTAGATCCATAGGTAACAAAGAAGTTTTTTCTCCAACACATTTTTTTTTATGCTACTTTTCATTTTTCTTTGGATAAAAAAAAGTTTGGCGATCCTTTCCTAGTTGGTAGGCTTCACATTTAAAAATGGTTAGAGGACAATCAAGAAATATTTAATGCAACATAGCAATGGAAGGATGATGTGTGAGATGATGGTGGAAAAAAAATAAATTGACAGAAAAAGAAGATGCTACCACAAAAATATTGGGAAGGTCCAAGTACTATGGTCCATCTAATTGCCCATTTGTTTTAGTGGCTTAGTTGCACCCGCAGCAGCCATAGAACGGTGGTTTGGCCATGAGAAAGTGCTGTGGCTGCAGTTGGAGTGGTTATACCGTCAATGAGTGGTTCGGTCGCTGTTTGGATTATTAAACAAACATCTGTTTAAGTAGTTGCAGCTTGGAACTGCGGTGGCTGCAACTCAACCCCGCAAACAATCTTGCACTAAGTACTATGTTATGGGTTTGACAGGGTTGTCCTTTGGCACTTCTTCATTTTGTGCTTGCTGTGGATTCACAGACTGCATGCACTTTTCTATTTGTAATGAAGGATCATTTTTAGCTCTGGGTCTCTCCAGAACATGGTGCCGCTTTTACAATATGCTGATTATAGTGTTTTCTTCATTGAGGGATCATAAGTGGAAGCATGGAATGTTTCCACTCCCTGGAGATTTTTGGTGGGTTTTCTGGTCTTTGTCAGTACAGAAAAATCATTATTTATTCCTTTTGGATGTCTGAGATGGTAGTGCAGGTTTGCAGTATAGCTTTTTGAACCCCTTTGGTTGGTTTACCTTTGAAGTATTAGGGCGTTCCACTGTTAGACTGACCTTTGAAGTCTGTGGACTGGAATAATTTGATTTTAAAATTGGAGAGCAAGTTCCTTCTCAAAAAAATTTAAGAGCAAGTTATCTTGCTGGAAGTCGAAGATGCTATCTAGGGGGTGGGAGACTTGTGTTGTTGAAGCCGGTACTCTCAGCCCTCCCTACTTTGCTCCTGTCCATGTTTGCACTTTGCCATGCCTTTGAAGTTGCTGAAAGAATTGATGTTTTGAGGCGACACGTTTTCTTGAAGGCAGCCTTGGATAGCAGTGGAGGCATTTCCATGGTTGCATGGGAAGATGTTTGTGTGCCTATTACTAAAGGTGGTCTGGGTATTCTTGATTTGGGGTTCATGAACCAATCCCTCCTTATCGAGTGGATTATCAGCATCATGGGCAGGGAGATGAGTCTTTTGTGATGTTATTATGTCTTTCCATGGTAGAAAGCTTAGTTGGTCAGATAGGATGCTTCCAAGATGGGGTGATTAGCGCTTTGGAGAGATGGTGCATGAGATGCTGTCTGTCATTCCTTTCTTCCTTGCATATTTGTGTAACAAGAGAGATTCTTCCTCTTGGTTGGATGATTGGTCCAACCATGGTCTGTTGGCAGATGCCTATCCATGTCTTTATGCTTTAACTTCAAACCTAATGGCTTCCATGGAAGATTTCTGGGATGGACAATCTTGGTCCTTGATATTCTGAGATGCTCTTTCTGATCAGAGAATACCAGGGTATCTGCATCTCCAAGAGAGGTTGGCGGACTTTGCATCCAGAGGTGCTATCCAGGATGTTGGATGTGGGAAGATGAGGCTTTCTCAGTCCATTCTGCTTATTGAAGACTTCTTTCTCACAGGGACTAATATAGATTGGAACCTGAGCAAAGATTGTAGATTGATTTGGAAAGCTAGAATGCCTTTGAGAGTTGAGTTTTTTGCTTGGTTGTTAAGAAGGAAAAGACTGATGGAAAAAGTGTATATATTGAAGATAGTCCCCTAATCAGATCTTACGTGTGCCTCATGTAATTGGGAGAATGAGGATTGTAATCTTTTACGTGCCCCTTGGCCATCTCACTCTACTTGGGAACAATTCTGGCAGTCTTTCCCTTCTGGTCCCTTCAGATCTAAGCATGAATGGGCAGCCCCTTTCATTGTTCTTTGGGTGCTTTGGCTTTAGTGCAATTATCTTTAGGGGGAGGAGACATTTTGTTGAGAATGTTTGCAGAGATGTATCCTTTTTAAGGGGGTTACATAAGAGTGTTTGATGTTTCTGTATCCTTTTCTATTTTAAGTTTGTAACCTTATTTTTCTTAGTGCATTGGGATGATCGCTAATCTTATGTGATCATCCTTTTTCTTCTTAAAAAAAAAGGTTTTCCAAAATCCCTGGCAATATGCAAAACGTGTTTTGTTCATTGTTGCACTTATTGAGCAGACTTTTTCACAACATGCATCTCATGGACAAATATCTCACAAGAGAACTAGTTCCAAACCTAGATGTGCACATCTTTGGCTGCTTTCAGGGAAACATGCAGGTTCATGCAAGTTGTGTAATTCTACGTGTTTGCTTGCCCAGTTGCTGTGCTTCTAGCCTACACTGCCGCACACACAGACTCTGCAACTCTGGGCACTTCCTCTACTTCCCCTCTAGGGCAATGCTGCAACACAAAATAAGCATGTTCCAACACCAATGCTGGTGCACGTGAATGCTGTGCTCCAAGCATTACCGTTTTCGGTTATCCTGCCACCCAAGGAGAGTGTTGTGCGCACTCTTGGATACTCTGCTCATGCACCTTTGCAGTAAAAAAAGGAGTGCCATTGGTGCTATTGCTAGTTGCAGATGGTGCTGTGATTAAAGAAGAGAGAGATGAAATGGAAGATCAGTGGAGGAAGAAAGTCGGTGTCCAAATAGGAATCTGTGTTGGCTTGTGATTGCCGCTCTGTCAGTGAAAGAAAAAATGATGAGCTATTTTTAATTTTTTATTTAGAAACCCTAACCACCCCCATCGAGGTTAAGTAGGAAAACTACAATTTAAACAGCATGAAATAATGTAGGAAGAAGAAAATAGGACTATTTGAAATCATCTGGTGAAGTTGTATTGAATGATTTGGTTTTTGATCCATTTTCATTGACAGCAAGTTGCGAGAAATCAAAATTTTCAATTAATTTCTTCTGAGTTTTCTACAAAATTTTAACCCTGTTGTTTGGATGAACTTGCCCTGTGATTTCAAAGCATCCAATAACATGAAGTTCGTATCTTTCAGATATTTTATGATGGTGCATGGGAAAAACTGCTCATTGTTGGATAGCACGCATTTAGTGAAGGTTCTTCTTTGTATCATTTCATGCCTACCGATGGAATTAGTGGTCAACACTCGTCCAGATATTCACTCTCATAACATAACTGATATTGCTCTCAAAGTTCAACTATTTTCACTTACTGGGATCAGTGACACTTTTGCAAAGATAGGCACATTTCTTCCCTTACATCTATGGCAATGTGCAATTGAGGTGATCATCTCTTGCCTAGATTGTACTGACATGCGTTATTGTATTTTGCTTAGATAGCAAGAAGGTTAATGTAAAATGCAGTTTTGCTTGCAAATGAAGTCTGAGGATAGTGTTAGAAACTTCTGACTGTACTTTGTTTGCATATTACTGCACTTTGTTTAGCTATCGAGCACCTAAATCCATGTCATTTTTGCCGTGTTCTTTAATCAGTCTCTAAGGAAAGTAATGGATGCTTTTACTTCCAAGAACTTGCTTGTGGAAAGCCTTGCTATGTCCAGGTATATCTTCGTTTCTAGCCATTTCTTGGTGTTAGCCTACTGATGATAGTGCAGCTGGAAATTGAGACTCATGTTTCAATAATAATCTGAGAATCTTACCTTCCTATTTTGGCAGATTTTATGCTGCCTGCTTGCAATGCTTACATTTGGTTCTATCTGCTCCAAAAGCTTCCTTTTCAGAACATGTATGCTTTCAAACTTCTTGATGCCCATGGAAATCTGCATATTTCTTTTTTGATTGGGATTTTACATATATGACCCTGAGCCTGTTTGGTATTACACATGCTTCTAGGTTTACATATTTAAACATATGCCTTTAAAGTTGCTTGATTTCACATTTATGTCCCTTCACTGATATTAAGCTTATTTGTTGACCATATATGAGCTGAATTGTACTAATGTTAGGGTGGGTGCGGATATTATTGTCCATCTAAAGATTGAGAACAATCAGAATACAAAAAAAAAAAAAGGGCAGGAGATTTTTGTTACTCATCACAGAGATCTAGATGTCAAATGAGCTTGAAAGCGTGGTGCATTTAACATTTAGGTGACGTAAGGCACAGCTGAGAGCAGTTTGAGTATTTGGATATGAGGAAGGGGGAAGTACTCATTTTTTGATGTTTTTCTATCAAAACTAACAATTTTTTTGTTGTGCCTTGGGTCTAGGGAGATTTATGCAAAATCTGTCAATTTTGTAAGGCTACGTGCATAAATAGTAACAACTCAAGGGTATTTGTGTAATGTAGATAATTTACCAGGGCATATATGAAAAATCCCTTTTTCAATTTGATGTATAAAAGTTTTGTTTGAATCTTCTATAACATTTTTCTCTTTGCAACTTCCAAGGTGTCAGGTTTTGTGGCTGCATTACAAAAGTTTTTAACGTATGGTCTTAATTCCAGACCATCTTTACCTACTGCAAATGCTGTCATCAAGACATCCTCTTGTTCCTCAAGCATGAAACCTAGCTCAGGGGGCAGTAGAACTTTGGATGGTGTATACCGGCCCCCACACCTACGTAAAAGAGAAGTTCATCAGGAACAAAATGCTCAAATTTCCTCAAGCAATGACTCTTTAAAGTATGGTTTGATATCGTCTGATTCAGAGCAGAGTGACAGTGATGGGTCTGCAAAAGATGATGACCGTTTCAGAAGCTCTAAGGCTAGAATTGCTGCACTTTCTTGTATCCAGGTAAACTTCTTTCAGCTGAATTAATCACATTTATTACATTTCTTAAATTTTTAAGGTTATTTTTTGCAGCTATTTTTGTGAGGAGGTTTACTTGGGTTCAGGATTGTGCTCTTTTGTAGGTTTTCTGGACTTTGATCTTGGTTTTTCTTAGGGTTTTTTACATATATACCCTTGTAAGCTTTCGATAAGATGTATATACCTCCATATTTTTGATATTTATGTATATACCCCTATAAACTTATTTCGTTAAGGCCGTATATCCTTACTTTGTTAAACCCAATGTAAAATGTCAAAAAATTAAAAAAATAGGGAAATTTATATTTTCATCCCCACATAGAACCCCCCATACACCTCGACCTCGACCACCTTCTCGAACCACCTCTGCATATCCTCGAACCCGCAGCGCTCGAGCATCATTCTGCCAAGCTGGTGGAGGGCGAGTCGAGCCTCCCACCCGAGGTAGGCGACCTCCCCCAACCTCTCCAGGAGCATGACCATGGTGTTGGACCTCGGGTACTCCTCGAGGGCCTCCTGGCTGAGGAGGTAGTAAAGGGCAAAGGAGGTGTGCCTCGCGGCGACGAGGCGGTCGCACCCCTCGGGGTAGCAGAGGAGTCGCATGACTTATGGGAATTAGAGGGACCTCGGGAGCTCGCGGAGGAAGGCCTGGAGGCACGTCCCGACGAAGAGGTGGGTGGCCTCGAGGCCGTAGTCTACGAGGAGGGACGCGTTGTCGACGTTGTAGATGAGGGAGGCGGGACGCGCATTGCACTCGACCTTCATCCCCTTGCAGCAGAACTTGTTCGAGAAGGTGAGGACCTCCGGGGTGATCTCCGAGTCGAGATCCTCGTCGAGGCACCCAAAGCTTGCTGAATCGGTCGATCGCCTGCATTGCCTCCGTGGTGGTCCTATTGTGGGTGAGTTGACCTACTTGCGGAGCGACTTCGCGAACCCGCAGTACAACATTGTTCGTAACGGCATCAAAAGGGAGGCGATCCTCTCGTGGAGGTAGATGGCCTCGTCATCCCCCACGCAGAACACGACGTTGCCTTCCTTCGACTTTGAGTCCCCATGGTCTTCTTCCTTGCCCTGGGGAGCAGCATTGGAGGGGTGGCGGTGGAAGGGGCAGGGGTCGAGGGCGGTCTCGGCGTTGTAGCCCGGGAGGAGGGCAGCGCGGGGGCACTCAATGGAGGGGCTCGAGTTGACCTCATCCTCGCAGTGCTCGCAGTGGAGCCAGGTGGTGGACGAGGTCGACGAAGCAGAGGAAGCTGTCGATGAGGTTCGGGTAGGGGTATGGGAGGAGGGAGGAAAGGAATGAAGGAGGTGTGAGGCTGGTGGTGATGGTTAATGGTAGAAGGAAAAGGAGGAGAAATTTGGGGATGAAAATGTAAATTTCCCTATTTTTTTAATTTTTTTGACGTTTTACATTGGATTTAACGGAGTAGGGGCATACGGCCTTAACAGAGTAAGTTTATAGCGGTATATACGTAAATATCAAGAATATGGGGGTATATACGTCTTATCGAAAGTTTGCATGAGTATATATGTAAAAATCCCTTTTTTTTATTGGATGTTTTGTCTTATGGATAGATGTTTCAAAGATCTTGGGTTTAAAAGAGGTGAATTTACTTAGGTAAAACGATTAGGAAAATATGCATTTGCTTTGCTTGGATGGGGTTAATGTCCTACTTAAATATCTCCTTCTACTTGTGAAGGTTATATCTGAAGGAAAATTGGATGGGCCATGATGACTGAATATCAGATTTTGTTGGCTGAGTGCATATTTGTTTGTCATTTTAATTTGTTATATTTAGAAGCTGTTCTTTTTAGGAAGGTTGAATCTCTCCATTCTTGGAACTATTTGTTTGCTGGTGATTTAAAATTGCTTGCATGTTTTCTTTTGAATCGTTGGCATTTAAAGTGAACAAACTGGTAAAAGAATGAATGTTTTCAAGAAAATCCGATGCCCCAACCCATAAAAAATAGACAAGAAAAGAAAGAAAGGTAGGTATGATTGCTATCCTCTTTTGCCACCAGTCTACTCCTCCCCTCTACATCACCTCGTAGCTGCCTTTGCCCAACCATGTAGTATTACTGTTTAGGGTGTTCCTACTTCTTGGCACTTACATATGTAGCCTAGAGGAGACCCGCCCTTTCTCTTCTGCCACTCTCTTTAGGAATAGGGTGTTGCATCATGTATATGGCTTGGGGATGCGGTGTTGCGAGGAAGGCACAACCCTCGTAGCTAGTCTCTAGGATGACGGGGGAAATGAGTTGGTGGATGTTTGATTCATATTATTTTGGGGGATTTTTGTTGGCATACATTGAGGAGGTTTGTTAAGGTTGTAATAGCATAACCTTTATTTAGAAAAACCCTGGGTCTTTATTTAAAGAGGCACCAGAGAAGAGAAATACAATACTACCCCTTACAATAAAAGACCAATCATCCCTCCTTACATAACTCAACACTCCCCCTTAAGCTGGAGCATATGCATCAAACATGCTCAACTTGGAACCAATATAGAGCAAACGCTTCTTAGGAAATGCTTTAGTAAAAATATCTGCCAGTTGATCTTCAGAACATATGTTAGGAGTAGAGATCTTCTTGGCTAAAATAGCCTCTCTAATGAAGTGGTAGTTCACTTTTATATGCTTAATCTTCTCATGAAATACAGGCTTGTTAGCAATAAAGGTGGCAGCTTTGTTGTCACAATGTATGGAAATAGCACCAGAAACCTTCACGCCAAAGTCCTCTAGAATGGACCTGACCCAGAGTAGCTCACAAGTGGTCTAAGACATAACTCTGTACTCAGACTCAACACTAGATCTGAAAACTACTGCCTGTTTCTTACTTTTCCAGGTAACTAGATTAGCTCCAACAAAAGTGCAGTACCCTGTAGACCTCTTGTCCTCACATGCGCTAGTATAGTTTGTATTAGAATAGCCACAAATATCTAGATGTCCATTGTCCTTGAAAAATAGTCCTTTCCTAAGTTCACTTTTCAAGTACTTGAGAATCTGGCAAACTCCATCCCGATGGAATTCCCTTGGTGATTGCATGAATTGGCTCAATCTTCCATCCTTAAAGGCAATATCAAGATGGGTAATAGTTAGATATAAGAGCTTCCTAATGACTGCATGGTATTGGGTAACATCTTGCAGTAGAGGACCATCTTCGTCAGTTATAGGTAGTGAGACATCCATGGGCACATATGCTGGTTTGCACCAGTTGAAGAAAACAAACTTCTTTAGGTTGCCAAGAAATCCCTATACCTCTATATAGGTGTGGGAAAAGTACATCATAGACCCACTACACAATAAAATAACACAACACCCCTTACAAACATAAACATAACTCAACACCCCCCTTAAGCTGGAGCATATATATCCATCATGCTCAGCTTGTTTCTACACTTCTTAAATTAGGGACGTGGCAACGGCTTGGTAAACATGTTAGCAGTCTGGTTTGAGGAGGCAAGACAAGTAGTATGAACTAGGCCCTGTTGAATCAAACTCCTAGTGTAATGACAATCCACTTCTACATGTTTTGTTCTCTCATGGAACATAGGATTGTTTGCAATGTAGGTAGCAGCCCGGTTGTGACAATGCATCTCCATAGGTTCCTGAACATCAACATGAAGATCTCGTAACAGAGATCTGATCTATATCATCTCAGCAGGAGTATATGCCATGGCCCTGTACTCAGATTCAGCACTAGAGCATGAAACAACACTTTGTTTCTTGTTCCTCCAGGTTACCAAGTTCCCAGCAACAAATGTACGAAAACCAGTAGTAGACCGCCTATCCCCGTGCATAATCTGCATCTGAGTATGCAACAACGGCCATAAGTGCCTTTCTCTGAAAAAGAATGCCTCTACCTGGACATCCCTTGATGTACCTTAACACCTGCATCACAGCCTGCCAATGAACTTCAGTGGGTTTGTCTAAGAACTGACTCAGCTTCCCCACTGCAAGGCTAATATCTGGCCTAGTGATAGTCAAATATAACAGCTTCCCCACTAGCTGTTGAAATGCCTTCTTGTCTTTTAGCTTCACATTATCTTCAAACCGATGAATTTTAGGATCCATAGGAATATTTGTATCTTTGGATCTTAGCATGTCTGTCTCCTGAAGAATATCAAGGGCATATTTCCTCTACGACATAATTGTCCCTTGCTTACTTGTAGCAAACTCAATGCCTAGAAAATATCTCAGCTTCCCAAGATCTTTCATGACAAATTGGTGTGCTAAGTATTTCTTCATCTGAGATACACCCTCTGCATCATTACCTGTAAGAATAAGATCATCCACATACACAAGTAAAGCCACTGTACCCCTACTGGTCTTTCTCATAAATAGTGAATGATCCGATGAAAATTTCTACATCCCAATAACAGACAATGCCTCAAACAGGCGCTGGAACCAGGTTCGGGGGCTCTGCTTAAGATCATAAATGGCCTTATGAAGCCTACATACACACTCCCCCTGAATCTTAAAGCTAGGTGGCTTCTGCATATATATCTCTTCCTCCAAGTCTCCGTACAGAAATGCATCTTTAACATCCAACTGATGTAACTGCCATCCATAATGAGCCGCAACAAATATAAGAGTCGTGCAACATGGGAGAACGTGTCAAAAAATTCACCCCATATGTCTGGGTGAATCATTTGGCCACTAAGTAGGCCTTATACCTTGAAATAGACCTATCTGGGTTGTATTTCAAGGCAAAGACCCATCTGGCTCTAACAAGATGCGCGCCAGATGGTAAAGGTGACAGCTCCCAATTACCCTTGGTAGTAAGTGCAGACATCTCTTCCATTGCTGCCTTCTAGTGTGGATGTAGTAGAGCCTGCTGGTACGGGGTAGGTAACTCAGCACTAGAAACAACAGCTGTGAATGCATGAACTTGGAACTCAGAGAATCAGTAGTAACACCACTCCCAGCAATACGATACTGGGCACAAGATTGCGGAGTCTTCCTAATAGCAATAGGAATATCTTCATCAGTAGTCATGGAATCAGGACCTAGAGAACTATCCTTAGGTGGTAGACTCTCACCTGCAACATCTGCTGACACTGTGCCTGAAAAAGTCTCCTGAGTAGGAACCACTTCTAAGTTATCAACACTAACATGAGGAGTCTGTTGAATAGATGGAGGGGGCTTTGCCCTCTAAACAATTGGCAACTGATAGGTGTAACCCTTGAAGGTCCCTTCATCCGCTGGTGCTGGTCTGAATGTGCTGGTAGGTGGCTCAACTTGAGAAGGGCTACTAGTATTTGTGAATATACCAAATGGTATAGGAGTAATTGGTACATGCGCATTCTCCGGCACACTCTGCATCTGCCTGGCAGCAACAAAAAAATAAGGTATTGCTTCATGAAAGGTGACATCTGCACTAATATAATGTTTCTGGTGTAGGGGATCAAAACACCGATACCCGTTCTGAGTACGAGAATAGCTAAGAAACACACATTTGACTGCTCTAGGTGCTAATTTATCACGTCCAAGTCCAAGGAGATGTGCAAAAGTCACGCACCCAAATGTCTTAGTTGGAAGATCAAACAACTCATCATTTGGATAAAGCATTTGCCATGGTATCTGCTTGTGAATCACTAAGGAGGGCAATCTATTAATAAGGTAGTAAGTAGTGAGCACTGCATCTCCCCAATAGTTCTGTGACACATTGTTATGGATTAGAAGAGCTCTGACCATATCAAGGATATGTTTGTGCTTTTTCTCTGCGACTCCATTTTGCTGAGAAGTGTGAGAACATGAAGTCTAATGAATTATACCATGTTGCTATAGAATTTTGCCAACTGATGAGTACAAAACTTCAGTGCATTATCAGATCTGAGAGTCTTGATGCAAACATCAAACTGATTTTTTATCAACACAAACTTCTCAATCAGTGGACCTACTTCAGACTTATTCTTCATGAGAAATAGTCAGGATAATCTGGAAAAATCATCAACCACAATCAAATAGTACTGATGTCCTGCTCTATCAGGAGTCCTACTGGGTCCTCAAACATTAAGATGCACTAACTGAAAACATGAAGTTGAACGTGGTCCTGTAGCAGCTGGAAATGAAGATCTATGGTACTTCCCAAGTTGATATGGATCACAGGAAAGTTATGTAGTTGGGGACACATGAGGAATAAGCCTGCGTAACTTTTCCAAAGAAGGATGGCCCAATCGTCTATGCCACTGTAGGGCACTCCCAGATGTGGTACTAACCCGACATTTAGCAGCCATAGGACCCTTGCTGAAGTCGATAAACTCCTTCATATCCACTACCAATAATCTTCCCTGTGATTCTATCCTGGAAAATACATCCACGCTTATCAAAGATGACCCGACAATTCATCTGCTTAATGATCTCACTGACAGAGAGCAAGTTCATGGATAAATCTGGAACAAACTAAACATGATTAAGCTGCATAGAAGGGGTAACATTAATTTCCCCTTGACCATTAATAGGAGCAAGTCGCCCATTAGCCACCTGTACTGTACGACCCCGAGAGACAGGTTGAATCTGTCCAAAGCACTGCAGATTCTAGGATAAATGATTGGAAGCACCTGAATCAATCAACCACGTCACACCAGTGGTTTGAGTATCACCTGCGGCAGTTCCTGGTGCAATGTCTGACTGAGACACTGTCATGTTAACTGAACCACACTGCCATAAACAAAATTCAATGTGCCACAGAGAAGGATACACACCCCTGAACTTCTTCACACTTCAGATTTGCAAATTGACAGAAAATGGGGACTACACATCCCAACAAATATACCAATCGGGGAATACACACCTAAAAAAAAACTCACAAGCCAAAGAACAACATTTCACTGGGGAATACACACCAAAAAAATCATCCACTACGGGGAATACACACCCTAAATTAGGTCAAAAGATCAAGGAGTTCATACCATCCTGTTGAAAGGTTTTTTTTTTTTTGCTTCAAACCCTCATCTCTACGGAGAGAGATCAAGAGCAATCGACTGCAATTGCGACAGGGTGGCAGCAGCACCATCACGAGGTGCTGCGGCGCGAGGAGGGGTGCTGCAGCAAGGAGACCTGCTGGTGGCGGCAGCAGAGCGGGTACTGTAGTGCGAGGGGCAACTTGTGCCTCGATCCAGCTGCTGGCGGTGGCAGCAGCAGCGTGGTGGTGGCAGCAGCGGGGGTGTTGCAGTGCGAGCGCCTCGATTAGGTTGCTGGTGGCGGTAGCAGTGTCGTGACCGGGTGCTGCAGCGGGAGAAGCCTGCAGCAAGGAGGACTGCTGGTGACGACAGTAGTAGGGATGCTGTGGCACGAAGATCTGGTTGCGCCCCAGTCAGACTGCTGCGTCGCAGTCTGGCGCGAAGGGCTGGCTGCAGCAGCAGCGGTGGCAGTCGATGTTGTTGCTGCTGCGGCGGTGGTCCGACGCCGGCAGAGCTATCGCTGGTGGTGGTGGCGGTAGCTCCGGCGAGAAGGCTTAGGTATGGTTAGGGTTTTGTTTTGGTGGAGTCCTCAACCTTGGCTTTGATACAAAGTTGAAGAAAACAAACTTCCTTAGTTTGCCAAGAAATCCCTACACCTCTATATAGGTGCGGGAAAAGTACTTCATAGACCCACTACACAAAATAAAATAACACAGCATCCCTTATAAACATAAACATAACTCAACAGCACCCAAACATTCTTACGTCTCTCAACATGTCAAGAACATACTTGCACTGGGAGAGCACAAGTCCTTCAGTATGCTATACCTCAATACCAAGGAAATAGCTGATAGGGCCTAGATCTTTGGTAACAAATTGTGACTGAAGCAGCTTCTTTAACTCCTCCATGCCTTGCTTGTCACTACTAGTAAGAAGAATGTCATCGACATAACCATAAGCATAACTGTACCTGTCTTTCCATGCACTGTAAAGACAGAGTAATCGGCGGAAGATCTAGTAAAGCCATGTTCTTGAACCACCTTACTAAGCCTCTCAAACTAGGCTCTGGGACTCTATTTTAGACCATATATAGTTTTTTTAGTTTACACACTTTCCGACTCTCCCCCTTAGTAGGAAAACCTGATGGCTGCTCCATGTAAACTTCCTCCTCCAGATCACCATACAAAAATGCATTCTTAATATCAAATTGGTGAATAGTCCAACGCTTGTTCACCACAAGTGAAAGGAGGAAGCGTATGGAATTGAGACAGGCCACTGGGGAAAATGTCTCAAAGTAGTCAGTTGGAGAAAAAGAGTTTTTTTAATTTACCAAGCCATCCCTACACCTATAAATAGGAGAGGGAAAAGTTACACTATAAACCCACTATGAAAATAAAAGTAACAAGACACCTCTTACTACAAAACATAACTCAACACCCCCTTCAAGCTGGAGCATATATATCCATCATGCTCAGCTTGTTTCTACATTTCTCAAACTAGGGGGAGACAACGACTTGGTAAACATGTTAGCAGTCTGGTCTGAAGAGGCAAGACAAGTAGTATGAAGCAGACCCTGTTGAATCAAACTCCTTGTGTAATGACAATCTGCTTCCATGTGTTTTGTTCTCTCGTGGAACATAGGATTGTTCGCAATGTAAGTGGCAGCCCGATTGTTACAACGCATTTCCATAGGCTCTTGAACAGTAACATAAAGATCTTGTAACAGAGACTTGATCCATATCAGCTTAGCTGCAGGATGTGCTATGGCCCTGTACTCAGACTTAACACTAGAGTGTGAAACAACACTCTATTTTTTACTCTTCCAGGTCACCAAGTTTACAGCTACAAAAGTATAAAAGCCAGTAGTAGACCGCCTGTCTCCAACATCACCTGCATAATCTACATCTAAGTAGGCAATAAAAATAGGTGCCTTCTTCTGAAAAAGAATGTATCTACCTGGACATCCCTTAATGTACCTCAACACCTGCATCACAGCTTGCCAATGAACATTAGTGAGCTTATCTAAGAATTGACTTAGCTTACCCACGACAAGGCTAATATCTGGCATAGTGATGGTCAGATATAACAACTTCCCTATCAGCTGTCAATACGCCTTCTTGTCTTTTAGCTTCACTGCATCAAAAAGGTGAATTTTAAGATCCATAGGAATATCAGTATCTTTGGATCCTAACATGCCTGTCTCCTGAAGAATGTCTATGGCATTCTTACTTTGCGACTAATTACCCCCTGTTTACTTATGCCAAACTCAATGCCCAAAAAGTATCTTAGCTTCCCAAGATCTTTTATAACAAACTGGTGTGCTAAGTACTTTTCACCTGAGATATACCCTCTGCATCATCACCTGTGAGAAGAAGGTCGTCCACATACACAAGTAAAGCCACTGTACCACTACTGCTCTTCCTCACAAATAGTGAATAGTCAGATGAGGATCTCTGCATCCCAATAACCGACAATGCCTTAGATAGGCACTGAAATTAGGTTCGGGTGCTCTGCTTAAGATCATAAATGGCCTTACGAAGTCTGTAGACACACTCCTCCTGAACCTTAAAGTCATGCGGTTGCTACATATAGATCTCTTCCTCTAAGTCTCTGTACAAGAATGCATTTTTGACATCCAGCTGATGTAGATGACATCCATAATGAACTGCAACAGAAAAAAGTATGTGAACAATGGAGAGTCGCGCAATAAGGGAGAACGTATCAAAGAAATCCACCTCATAGGTCTGGGTGAATCCTTTTGCCACAAGGTGGGCCTTATACCTTGAAATAGACCCATTTGGGTTGTATTTCAAGGCAAAGACTCATTTGGCTTCAACAAGGTGCGCGTCAGACGGTAGAGGTGACAGCTCCTAGGTACCTCTGGTAGTAAGTGCAGACATCTCCTCCATAGCTGCCTTTCAGTGTGGATGTAGTAGAGCCTGCTGGTATGAGGTAGGTATCTCAGCACTGGATATTGCAGCTATGAATGCCTGAAACTCTGAACTCAGAGAATTAGCAGAAAGAACACTCCTAGTAACATGATACTGTGCACAAGATCGTGGAGCCTTCTTAATAGCAATAGGGATATTCTCATCTGTACTTATGGAAACAGAACCTGGAGAAACATCCACAGGTGATGGACTCTTAACTTCTACACTTGCTGACACTATATCTAAAGGAGCCTCCTCAGTAGACATAGCCTCCAAGTTATCAGCATTAACCTAAGGAGTCTGTGGAATAGACGGAGAGGGCTTTGCTTATAGATAATTGACAACTGATAAGTGTGACCCTTGAAAGCTCTTTCATCTGCTATTACTGGCCTGAATGTGCTGGTAGATGGCTTAGTAGCCTGAGAAGGGCTACTACTATCTGTGAATACACCAAATGGTATGGGAGTAACTGGTATAGGAGCATACTCTGGCACACTCTGCACCTACCTAGCAGCAACCGAAAAATAGGGTACAGCTTTATGAAAGGTGACATTTGCACTGATGTAGTGTCTCTGGTGTAGGGGATCAAAACACCGATATCCCTTCTGAGTACGAGAGTAGCCAAGGAACACATACTCAACTGCTCTATGTGCTAATTTATCTCGCCCAAGTCCAAGAAGATGTACAAAAGCCACGCACCTAAATGTCTTGGGTGGAAGATCAAACAGCTCATCATTTGGATAAAGCACCTGCCACGATATTTGCTCGTGAATCACTGAGGAAGGCAATCTATTAATAAGGTAGCAAGCTGTGAGAACTACATCCCCTCAGTAGTTTTGTGACACTTTGTTATGGATAAGGGCTCTGGCTATATTAAGGATGTATCTGTGCTTCCTCTCTGCAACCCCATTCTGCTGAGAGGTGTGAGGACATGAGTCTGATGAATTATGCCATGCAAACTATAGAACTCCGCTAGTCGACGAGTACAAAACTTCAAAGCATTATTAGATCTGAGAGTCTTAATGTAGACATCAACTTGATTCTTTATCATCAATACAAACTTCTCAATTAGTGAACCGACTTCAGACTTGTTCTTCATGAGAAATAGCCAGGATAATCTGGAAAAATCATCAACCACAATCAAATAGTACCGATGTCCTGCTCTATCAGGAGTCCTACTGGGACCCCAAACATCGAGATGCACTAACTGAAAACATGAAGATGAACGTGGTCCAGTAGCAGCTGGAAAGGAGGATCTATGATGCTTTCCAAGATGACATGCATTGCAGGTGAGCTATGTAGTTGGGGATACAGGAGGAATAAGCCTGTGTAATTTGTCCAGAGAAGGATGGCCCAACCGTCTATGCCATTGTTGAGCACTCCCTAACATGGTACTCATCCAACACGCTGCAGCCATGGGACCCTGCTGAAGTCGGTAAACACCTCCTTCATATCCACTACCAATAGTCTGCTCTATCATTCGATCATGGAAAATACATTCACGCTCATCAAAGATGACACGACAATTCGTCTGCTTGATGATTTCATTGACAGAGAGCAAATTCATAGACAAATCCAGAACTGGACACGATTAAGCTGCATAGGGGGGTTAACATTACTTTCCCCCTGACCACTAATAGGAGCAAGTCTCCTATCAGCCACTTGTACTGTGCGACCTCAAGAGATAGGTTGAATCTGCCCAAAACATTGCAGATTACCGGATAAATGATTAGAGACACTTGAGTCAATCAACCATATCACACCAATAGTTGAAGAAGTATCACCCACGACAGTTCCTAGCACAATCTCTGACTCGGATACTATTATGTTCACAGAAACACACTGCCACAATCTGATTTCAAAGCACCACAGAAATGGTACACACCCCTAAAGTTCTTCACAATCAGATCTGAAAATTGACATAAAATGGGGAATACACACCCTAACAAATGCACCAAATGGGGAATACACACCCCAAAAATCTCTACCCACACGCAGTCAATACTCAAGGGGAGTACACACCCCAAAAAACATGCATTAAAGGGGAATACACATCCCAAAACAGATAGAAATAGAGATGTGATTTCATTATATCATCCAAGTAGACCTTTCAAACTCATTTCCGGAAGATCCTCGCTTTAGAACTCCATCACCAACACGTGAGGGATCTTCCTAGACTCCGAAACAAGGGAGATAGGGGTGTACAACCCTCTCCTTACTGTCGGAAGGTGCCTAACAGCAAGGGAGAGGTGGAGACGAGGAGAGGCAGATGGGCCCCTCTCCAACTCCTCCTGCCGCCGTCGGTGGTAGCGATGCTGCTGCTGCTGGGCGGTGGCTGGCTCGGTAGTGGGGTTAGGGTTTTTCTTGGTGGAGTCCTCAACTTAGCTCGATACTAAGTTGAAGAAAAAAAGTCTTCTTAATTTGTCAAGCCGTCCCTATGCCTATATACAGGAGGGAAAAGTTACATCATAAACCTACTACGAAAATAAAAGTAACAAAACGCTTCCTACTACAAAACATAACTCAATATAGTCTACGTCAAATGTCTGTGTGTAGCCTTTTGCAACCAGATGTGCTTTGTATCGATCCACAGTGCCATCTAGACGACACTTGAGGGTGAACACCCATTGACACCCCACCACAGTAGCATAGGACTGCAAGGCAGCCATCTCCTCCATTGCCAGGGTCTAAGATGGATCTCGGAAAGCATCATAATGATCCTGCGGCACCTGTACACTGTCAATGGCCAGAGAGAATTGGCGGCCAACTGCAGATAAACTTTCAAACGACATAAACTGTGATACAGAGTATTTGACACACGATCTGGGGCCTTCCTTTGTGCAATAGGAAGATCCAGAGATGTGTCCTCAATAAGAATAGGTACCTGATCTTCAAACAAATCATTAGTAGCTGGTGGGGATTGAGCAGAAACAATAGACAAAGGTTCTTCCACCTAAGTAACATCCTAAACCTTACACTGAAAATGTTTAGGGAAGGTATCTGTAGCTGGGACTTCAGGATGACACGGGAAAGGACTAGGATTAGGATGACTGGCCCTTGTACTAGGCGACCATGTGGCTGTGGTGGATTAGATAAAACAGGAAGAGGGATATCAATAGACAAATTAATGGGTTGTCCTTCTTGTTTCTGGTAGTAAGGAATCTGCTCAAAGAAAGTGACATCAGCAGAGACAAAACTTTCATTAAATCGGATCATAGTAACGGTACCCTTTCTGAGTTCGGAGATAACCTAGAAAGATGCACTTCACAGAACGAGGAGAAATCTTGCCAACATGGTGAAGGTGGATGAACACACACATCCAAAGATAGCTGGAGCAATAGAAAAAATACTTTTGCCAGGAAACAACATGAAGTAGGAAGTTTTACCCCTTAAAACAGACAAACAAACGATTTACCAAATCAGCGGCAGTAATAATAGCATCATCCCAAAAGCACGAAGGAACATTCATCTGAAACATAATGGACTGAGCAACATCAAGCAAGTGTCTAAGCTTACGTTCAGCTACTCCATTTTGTTGAGAAGTGTGAATGCAAGTCGTCTGGTGAACAATTCCCAAAGATTTGAAGAAGGTAGTAGTCCTGGCATTTACAAACTCCAAACCATTATCACTCTGGAAAATCTTAATAATAATAAAAAATTGAGTCTTTATTTTAAGAACAAAATTTTTGACAATATCAAAAGCTTCGGACTTTTCTTTTATCATAAAAACTTAGGACACCCTTGTATAATTATCAACAAGAACAAAAAAATACCGAAAGCCACGAATACTCTTGACCCGACATTAGCCCTAAACATCACCATGGACTAAAGCAAAAATAGACTCAACTCTTTTATTTTGTGGTGGAAAAGATGGCTTATGGTGCTTGCCTAACTAGCAGGCTTCACACCTAAAAACATCTGGAAAAGATAACTTAGGAAACTGGCGGCGCAGAACATGAAGACTGGGATGACCAAGACAATAATGCCACTGAAGGGTAGAGGTGGCACACACAACATCAGCATTGGAAGATGGAGGAACATGAAGGTAGTATAGACCGTTCTGCTTGCGTCCTCCACCAATCCGCCTCATCATTTGGAGATTCTGCAAAAAGAAATATTAGTCATGGAACAAAACCCGACACCTTAAGTCCTTTGTAATCTGGTTAATAGACATCAAATGTAGTGCAAATCTAGGTGCTTGCATAACATTTGATAAAGGTAAAGTGCTAGAAATTGAGATGTTCCCAAGATCAGTGACCGATGATAACCCCCCATCTGCTACTTTAACCTGGAACGGTGTGGCAAGGTTCTGTAGAGAGGAGAAAAGGGTAGTGTCACCAGTAATGTAGGAGGAGGCACTTGAGTCTACCAGCCAAGTAGGGGCTTGGGAACTAGCCATCATGGCTGAAGTACCTGTAGATCTGTGAACAGAGGCAGAAGTGGATGCCTAAGAAGCTATGAAACGCTCGTAGCCAGCCCTAGAAACGGTCATTTGGTTGTCGTCCTCCTGCACCTAGGTGGTATCCTCTAGAGAAACTTACTGAGCACGGGGATCCATACCCTATGGATAATCATGCTTCACTTAGCATCGGTCCATAGTGTGCCCATTCTTGTGATAGTACTCATAGAAAAAGAACTCCGACCACGACCATGTCCACATGTACCACCACCATGGGCTCTACCACCTCTTCCCCTTGAATTCCCCTTATCACGACCAACAACAGCCATGGCAGATGAATCAGTAGTAGGCATGGGATCAGAAGTGGTAAGCCTAGAGAAACGAGCATAGATCTGCTCCGGTGTAGGGATCTCGTCTATAGTCACGAATTGGCCTTTGACTGCCTTATACTCGGAGCCAAGACCAGACAGAAGCTGAATTGAGCAAATAACTGCTCTCTGCTTAGCTATAACAGAAGCATATGTAAAAATCGGTTGGTACACATCTTGTTCATCCCACAAATTCCTCATGGAACCATAATATTTGGATAAGGACATGGAACCTTTCTGAAGATTGTGAATATCATCTACAACTCTGTATAGCCTGGTAATATTACTTCAGGAGGAGTGTATCTCATGAAGTATCTCCCATATCCTCTTGGCTAAAGCATGAGCCATGATTTGCTTAGCTATAGTTTTTGTAACACTATTCAGGAGACACGTAGCCACCCAATCATTGTCTGCCTCCCAATCAATAGACTTAACTGCAGGAACATCATCAATCAAAATATACTTTTTTTTGTGGGATTCGACAAACTGGGAGGAGGTGGACCAGAGCAAGAAGTTGGATCCGTCCAACTCGATTAATGTCCCCTGCATGTGAGGGGGAGTGCTTGTGGTAGAGTTCTTCTTCATTAAGTCACTCATATTATCTTTCTGGTCTCCCATGATATGCGGAGTCGAGATCCACAAAGAATCATTGACTTAGGGTCAACAAATTTGATCATGAGATCTGAAAAAGTTGGATTTCAGATTGACAGAATGCCTTCCAACAAACTTAGCACACACTAAGGCATAAAGAGGCCCTAGCGGTGCTCTTCACGGTGGCAGACGACCTGAAGAGGCCTCGGTAGCGGCGCTGCAATGCTCGGAGGCCCGAGGTAGCGGTGCTGCGACACTCGGAAGCCTGAGGCGGCGGCGCTGGAGACCGCTACGATGCTCGGAGGCCTGAGGTGTGGCGCTGGAGACCGTTGCGACGCTCGAAAGCCTGAGGCGACAACGTCGGAGCGCTAGGTCTCCAGTGGTGGCGCCACAGAGGCACTAGAGAGCGCTGCAACGGTGTTGCGGCGCTCTTTGAGTGCTAGGCCACTGGTGGAGGCGCCAGGTAGCGTTGCGATGGTGCTGCAACGCTCTATGACGCTGTTACAGGTGGTGGAGAGGCCGAAATGGGCCTTGCTATGGCGGTGCTACTGGCCTAGGTGGCCAGCGGTGCCGCTGAGAAGGAAAGGAGGAAGATTAGGGTTTTGGTGGGAGGGAAGGACGCTAGGGTTTAGTGGGATATGAGAGCCTCGGTTTAAGACCGCTACTCTGATACCATGTTAAGGTTGTAATAGCATAACGTTTATTCAGAGAAACCCTAGACTTTTATATAGAGAGGCACCAGAGAAGAGAAGTACAATACTACCCCTTACAATAAATGAACAATAAAAGACCAATCAACCCTCCTTACATAACTCAACAAGGTTGTATGTGCAAGAGGAACTGAAGGGGGTGGGTTGAGGATGTTGAGGCATTGGGATCTGGGAAACTTGGCTGTGCTCTGCTGAGACTAGTGATACACATGCAGAGAATTGGTTCCACTATATGTAATACTGGTTTTGATTGTCTTCTGCTTTGAACGTGTAAGTGGGGTTTTTTCAGACTTGAAGGAGTGAGTTGAGGCTGCTATTGCAGTCATGGAGATGGGGGTCAAGTGGGTGGAGGTGGAGGGGAAAGAGAGGAGGCGATTGGTGAGAGGGTGGATGGAAGAGGCAAGTCAATAGCAGAGGTAGGCAGAGGGCAACGACAGAGAAGAGAAGAAGATTGGATGGAGGGGGACTAGGGAGAGATAAATGGCATTGGATGAGAGTGAGGATATATTACAGGGGAAAACATAAAAAGAAAATTTTTTTTTTGACATGTTCCTTGAAACACAACTATTCAATACATGGAGCTTGACCTGAATAGCATTTTTTTTTTGAAAAAGAACTGAGTGGCAGTTTTGTAAACTTTATCAACTTTCTAAGGGAATATCTATAAATGTTTGGAATTCGGGGAAAATTTAATTTCACATGCTTGCATGGGTATTTATGTAAAATCCTGTCGGCTTATGTAGTCAAAAAGTAGGAATAGTTTTGAGATTTCTGACCTTTGAATTCAAGAGATGCCCTTGAAATACTTCATGTTATATCCACTGTAAGAATGGAGATGAAATTATACCCGATGCTGAAATTTTGATACGCTTTGGTGAAAATACCAAATGTAATGCATGATTAGGATTCTGGAGTTCCTGCTTCCGAGAAATAAAAGTGAATGATATGTTGCACCTGGGAGAACAGAAATGAAGAAAGTAATTAAAATTTGATTGTCACTCAACTTTTGGAACAACAGAAAGATCGGAGAGCAGTTACTATTAGACTTGCAAATCAGTATAAAAAATAAAAGCGAGGACCCTGATAAAACCTTGTTGACGGATGCCTCTCACAATCAGACAGGCCTTGCTGCTTCTTCTTTCTATGAAGATTTTTGTGTTTGGGTTGGTGATTGGGGCACTTACATAAATGTGGGATTCAAATATTTGATGGCACTGGTTCCATGCCTGGTACCGGCATTTGCACCTCATGTCTGTAGTTATAACGATTTATTCTCAGTGTAAATCTGTGTGATATATTTTCTTTAATGGTGACTGCTAAGCTTCAGCAGAAATGTTTTTGATGTTTTTCTTTTCGTGGGTATTTTGCACTTATTGAAGGACATTTGCCAAGTTGATCCTAAATCACTTACATCTCTACTGACAATTCTTCTGCCTACAAATGATGTGCTTCAGCCACGGTAATGTTCAAAGGCTCAGTTTTTCTTAATGCAGATTCTTTTGGTATCTTCTTTTGAAAAACCCTTTGGTCCACAGGAAGAACCAGGCCACAATAATGACATCCTTGTTGTTTGATCCAATAATGAAGGTATGGGCACTTTTAAGATTCTCTTGGTTTTTTTTATTTTGAAACAGGATTCTCTTGGTTTTTTTAACGTGCACTTAATTTTTAAGTTGTCATTTTTCTTCATTCATCTGGAAATTTCTCATGGTATGTGATGTTTTGCTAGGCTTCTTTGAATTTGATCATTATATCTGCAAGATGCCATTTTTTGAGAAAATAGTCTGTCATTTTTTGTTTCTCTCTGCAATATAGGTCCGAATATCATCTGCATCAACTTTAGTTTCTATTGTAGAAGGGCATTCACAAGTTTTCTGGCAAGTATCGGAATACAAGGAATCCACTATGCGTGGATCATTTACCACTCTTTCGAGTTCTCTGGGTCAAATGTTACTGCAAGTACATAAAGGTAAATTATACAAAGATTAAAAATGACAATCCTGGGAAATTTATTGTTGTTTTGATCCTAACGTATCTCTTGCAGGTTTAAATCCTCGGAAATTAGGTTGAGTTTCCAGTTTTCTCAAGGATTTTGATATTCTATTCCTGATTTCTAGCTTCAGCATATGCCATGAGTTTTAGGGTTCCAAACTTTGTGCTCTTTGCTACCATTATTTAAGTCATAAGTCATACTGGGCTGACATGAAGTTTGTCAACCCTCTATTGCTTGACCGAAACAAAGCACAAAGAAGATATGGCCACGGCCATACCACTTGGGACTCCATACTAGCACAGAACCTAGCAAGAGTATGTGCTTTTTGGACAGCAGCCCTAGATACATGATCCAAAGATTCTCGAGGTAACTGGCATAAGAGAGATTTAACATCAACAACAACATTTTGAGCAGTCGGGTTGGTTGAGCATGTGCACAAATAGCTCTAACAGGGTTAAGAGCATCATTCTTAATTTGATAGGCCTTGCTAGGATCTTCCAACACGAAGTGGAAAGCATGCTTGATTGCATGGCACTCTGCTTCTTCAGAAGTAGTGGTGAAGCATTTGACTGCACTAGCCTTGATGATATTCTCATCCCTGTCCATGTTGATGGCGGCAACAAAGCAATAATTATTTTTTTTGGAAAGTAAAAGGACAGCTACTGGAGGTCATTAGCCGTCCGCTCCATTCCACAAGTAATTATTCCACAATGAAGGAATAATTATCTCTAACAGCAGTGCCTACCAAGATCATGTGGCCATCTAAAGCTGCCTCCTGGAAATCCTGTTGCTGTTCATTTGCCCTATCAGTATTTACCTCTGATCTCTCTTCATAAACACCAGATTTCCAGCATAAAACCAACCCGTTTTATTTGCCCTGATGAGGATCTCCACCAGCTCTGCCTTCACTCCACCATATTTGTTCTCAGAATGAAACAGCCCCCACATGTGCATAATATAGACACTCTGATTCCTCCGCTGCTCATCTACAGTTTTGCTTGGA
Source organism: Thalassia testudinum (assembly GCA_037157565.1). Classification (NCBI taxonomy): domain Eukaryota; kingdom Viridiplantae; phylum Streptophyta; class Magnoliopsida; order Alismatales; family Hydrocharitaceae; genus Thalassia; species Thalassia testudinum. Next base: position 24,979,602 of record JAZHRO010000013.1, read on the forward strand.
AGCAAATAAAAAATTTGCACTAACCATCGATTATCTTCCAACACTAGCGTCAGACCTGCTGCGAACCAAGCTGCTTGTGCAAAAGTACAATCAAAGAACAAATGCTGAAAGGTTTCTTCATGATAATCACAGAAAGAGCAAACTTCATCCACTGAATTAATCCTTATAGCAACTACAGATGAGAGTGGATGGCAGTTCATCAGACATTTCCGGAAGAAGATTTTAGTTTGGGGGCCAAGTTTCTTCTCTGATTGAAACTTCTTAACCATCTTCACATTTGAATCATCTTGAGGAATGGCACTTCTCATTTTATGCAGGAGGGAAAGATAAAAGGCCTTTGAGATGGTCTGTCCATACCTGCTCATCTTAATGCATAGGTCTGATCTTTAAAGCCCCGATCCTTGCTGCCAAAGCTGGTTCAATGCTTTTGCGGAGTAAATCTTCATTCCATTCTTCATTCTCCCCAATTAGCTCTTTGACAAAACAAGGCAGATTCGAACCCATGATCTTTGGAAGAATATTACCTTTAACCCCTGGCACCCACTGATCATGCCAGATATTAATCCCTTCTCTGTTGTCCACCAACCAAAATGACCCCTGAAATAACCAAGGCCTGATTTTGCGCAATCCTGACCTTATAGGTGATGATTTGCTGGGTAATACAGCCTCCCAAAAGGAAGAATAAGCAAAATATTTGTCTCTGAGCAGCTCAGACCATAAGGAATTTTTGTCAGTGGACAGACTCCACCCCAACTTCATTACAAGCTAGATTGTTTGCATGAGGATTCTGAAATCCACCAAAAAATAGAAGGCAGAGCAATTTGGTCCCACATCTACTTTTCAAAAAAAAAACAAAGATGTTTCTTGTCATCATAATAACCCCACCAAAAATTTTCAGCAAGAGCATCGAACTTAGAGCAAAGTTTCTTGGGGAATAAATGTGTAAACAATACGATACACTGGGACTGCTAGCAAGGAAGATTTAAAGAGAACAGACCTTCCAGCCTACGACAGTGATCTTGCTTTCCAGCTACCACCTTTTGCAAAAACCATGATGTTTATCTTCGAGGATTGGGTGCCCTTGATAGACTTCTTATTCCTTCATAACTTTGGCCTGTAGCAATATTAGGATTTCTTGCTTGGTCTCAATAGAGGTTTGTGGGCTGAAGTAGAGATCCTGAATTTGTGACGGTTGGCTTGTTGTCTCGTGTGCTTCTCATACTCCGAGAGAATAGTATTGACTTGGATGGCCTCTTCCCTTGATGCTTGTCCAAACAAAATTGTATCATCTTCATACATTAATGCATAATGTGATGTCAAGCTCGAGTTACCTTGTAACCTGAAATCCTTTTTTTTTTAAAAAGAGGAAGGGTGGTTGTTCATTTGGTAACCACTCATTTTCATTCCCACCGAAAGAATGGTTACAAAACAAGATAACTACCCCTATGGAGGAAATGAGTTTTGTAACCTGAAATCTTGGAATCTGATAAAGCTTGTCTAAGCAAGAAGGAAAGGAATTCAAAATCAAGAAGAAAGAGATAAGGGGATAGTGGACAGCCTTGCCTTACCCCACTGGAAGGACAAACGGTACTTGTAGTTTTGCAATTGACCAAGACCTGAAAGAAGTGTATATGCAAGAATAGATGAGATGCATGAGACTAGAAGGAAGAGAGAAATGATTCAAACAAGTAATAATGAAATCTCATTCTACCCTATTTAATGCCTTTTCCATGTCTAGTTTGAAAGCCAAAGACCCTTTCTTCCTCTCTGCGATCTTCATACAGTGTACGATTTCAGTGATGATATTGTCAGGGATCAGCCAACCATTTAGGAAGCCTGATTGGTTTCTAGACATGATGCGATTGAGTAACAACTTGATACATCTTGCCACCAGCTTAGCAACTGACCTGTAAAGAGTGTTTGCTAAACTTATTCGTCTATTATCCCCCGGTTCCAACGAATTGAGCTTTTTTGTCACTAGGACAATGGAGGTCTTGTTTGCAGTGCTAGGCATTTGAGCACATCTGAAATGACCTTGCATGAATGCAATAACATCAACCCTCATTAGTTCCCAAGATCTTTGATAGAACAAAGCTGGCATTCCATCTGGTTTTGGACTTTCGCACGAAGACATATTGAAAAGAACATTTTTTATTTCCTCTGTGAAGAATTCGAGTGCAGTGGAGTTGCTCTTCTTCTTCACATGTGGGAGAAGAGTGGTGCATGGGAGAGCACAAGAGGGAGGCTCTGGTATGGCACTGTTACTGTTCATGTGAACAGTAACTTTTGCACTGTTCACAGTGAATGTAGAGAGGGAGAGAGTAGAGGAGAGATCTCAAAATATGAAATTTGATTTTATTGATTGATGCTCTCAAAATAACAAGGGAGAGGTGCTTCTCTGTTTAAAGAGAGAGCCCTCAAGATTGATGCCAACTAGACTCCACAATTAGTGAGATTGCAAATCCTAAATTGAATCCTAATCCCACTATTATCTCCTGAACAACTCTAATTAACTAAATATAGAAAACCACAGAATATCTGAACAAAACCTGCCACACAAGGCATGAAGATACTTGGCATGCAAGCCAACAATCTAATTTCCTAAACAGGCAACACAGCCTTGATCCACTGACCGACTGTCACGCAGACTGTCCACGTGGCCACTGTGCCACGTGGCAGTCTGCGTGGCTTCCTCATTCTTCACTCTTCATGTGGGAGAGATCAGGCCCAATTTCGCTCTTCTACCATCATCCTGTCCTCTTTAAAAATTGACTGAGATCTAGCGACAATGCCCTCTGAAGTGAACTTCTGAAAATAATGGATGAAGCATTTTTCAATATCTTTTTGATCATTGAATATAGTGCCATCCTCCAATTGCAGCCATTTGATTTTATTTGTCTTCTTGATTCACTGCGTAGATGTGGTAAAATTGTGTGCGCCTGTCTCCCTCCAAGAACCATTTATGGTAGGATCTTTGATACCAATAGATCTCCTCATCCTTTAGGGCCTTCTCATAGTCTTCTTACAACTTCTTTTCCTTTTCCAATGAGTCTGTAGCAACTGAATTCAATTGCCAGTAGCCAGTAGGTTAGCTCACTTTCAGTTCCTGCTTTCTTCTTTCTCCAATAGCCCAATTGGTTCCTACTCCACCCTTTTAAGGCCTTGGATACAGCTGAAGTTTTCTGTTCTCTGTGCAAGGTTCGAAATGCCGATTTCGATGCCGTGCCGATGAATTCGAAGTGTGCATTTCGTGGGCATGCCGATAGCATGCCGTGGAAATGCCCGATTTTCGATTGACATGCCGATGAGCATGCCGTGGGCATGTTGTGGGCATGCCGATGCATACCAACAAAAATAACAAAAGTAATTAAAAAAACCAATAGCAACCTAGACTGTGCCCTTCTACTTTGACCAAGAGTCCTGGACCACCTGCTTAAAGTCTTCTTGCTCACACTAGTATGCTTCAAAATGGCAAGGCTTGGCTCATTTACTTCTCTTACTATCAAATTTCAAAAGGATTGAGCTGTGATCGCTGTTTATGTTATGAAGGTGCAAAACTGCCATGTTCAGATGGCCCAGCCTCCACTTGATAGATGCCTATCCAGCCTCTCACAAATACGGTATTTGTGTCTGCCCCTATTAGACCAAGTATACGCAGGGCCAATGAATCCTAAGTCGATGTACCTTGAGTGAGAAATTAAGGAATTGAGATTGTTGGAGATTCTCGTGATCTTCACATTGGAGATCTTCCAAGATTCTCCATGTTGAATAGAGGCAAAGAAACAAAACCTCTTGCCATGTTATTCTCTTTCCATATTTTATGTTTTCTATTTTGAGATTATCCTGTTAGGAAATATATTTAGAATTTGGTTTGATTTAGTTAGATATTTGTTTTACTTATTTTAGAAGATTGTTTGATCTCTCTATATAAAGAGACCAAAAAGCATGGTTTCTCTTTGAGTTTTAATAATAATAAACTTGTGGGTGGTTGTCGTTTGGATAATCACCCTTTCAGTTTTCAAAAAACAAAAAATAATAATAATAGTAAACTTCACGTTTCTTCACATGATATCAGAGAGGGTTCGATCTAGAGAACCACGCTTTCTCTATTGTGGCTAAGAGGCCATGGGAGCCTCTTCTCTACGTGTAGGCCAAAATCGACCTCTTAATCCAAGTGGGTTTCACTTTCTCCACCTTGGGGTATGAGTTCTCTCCCTTCCGTTGGTGCCACTACTATTGTTGGCTGTTGTTGTTGTTGCCACAATAGCCATTGTTATTACCGATAGTGTTACTACTACCACAGTTCTTGCTATTGTTGTGGTTGTTGTTGTTGCGATTCTTGCTCTTAGTGTTGTTGAAGTAATTCATGATGGTTGCTGGTGCTTTGTGCAAGACAGAGACAAGTCTTGCAGTGTGGCTTTCGTACTGATTGCTCAACCTGTCCTTGGCCCGAGGGACATTCTTAAACCCTTGGGTCATGTCATCACAAAAGATGTGATGAGTGGTGTGAAAATTGAGCCACAGGCTTAACCTCACCTGTAAATGCCTAAAGTCAATTTTGTCTCCTTTTTCTGGTGAAGGGTGATTATCCATGCTTGGGAACGTATCCCATACATCGTATTAGTGCTTGGGATTGTCTCCCTTATGGTGCTCGAAATTGTCTTCCAACTAAAGTCTCCAAGCTAGTTTTTTTCTCCAACTCTACGGGTTTTGGATTTTCACTAATGAAGTGACCTTTCTCTGCATGCTTGAAGAACAAGTCCATCTGCATGTTGAAGTCGGTGTATGACCAAGCGCCCATACATATCTGCTTGCCTGATCTATGGAAGCCTGGAATCCAATTTTTATTCTTCTCTTAGCGTAAAGATTTTTTTTGGAAATGGATGACCACTTAGTGCTTGGGAACATGTCCCAATTGAAGTTCAGTTTAAGTCTTCAAGTTCGTGATCCAAGCTGTGGTCAAGTTCAAAGTTCGTACCCCGTTTGTGCGTGCAAGGCCTCCGCGCATGCAAATGCAAGAAGTACTTCCTCAAGTTGGATCGTGCACATCCAACTTGGGGGGTAGTATTGGAGATTCTCGTGATCTCCATGTTGGAGATCTTCCAAGATTTTCCATGTTGAGTAAAGGAGAAAAAAATAAATACTCCTGTCATGTTATTCTCTTTTCATATTTTATATTTTCTATTTTAGGATTATCCTTTTATGAAATATGTTTAGGATTTTATATGATTTAGTTAGAGATATGTTAAGATTGTATTAGGATTGGAAAGTAGGATTGATCTTTCTATATAAAGAGATCAAAAAGCATGGTTTCTCTTTGAGTTTCAATAATAATAAACTTCACATTTCTTCACAGAATTAATTGACTTCATGGCTGGGAACACCTCTTCTACCCCATTGCTTCCAAAATGGCATTAAAATCACCAATCAAAACTAGATTATCTGCATAACCAGAGGCCAGACTTGTCGTTGTCCCACAATTGCCTTCTCTTTTCCTGGGAGTCCAATAAACACATAACAGGTACCAACCGTTTGCAGTATCTGCTACTCTGACAAAAATGCAATACCCATCCGCAAAAATTAGCTCCACATCAATGGAGTCTTGAAAAGGAAGCCAGATACCTCCAGATCTGCCCAGAGTTTAAAAAAAAGAAGCAATTATAGCCACTTCTTTTACTGCTTATGTTATTTAACTCCCCATCTTGGAAACAAGTCTCTGAGACAAAACAAAAGGAGGGTGTCATCGTTCTGAGGAGGTTAGATAGGTTGCAACCTGCAGAGGTCCTCCCCAAACCCCTCCAGTTTTGAGCCAAGCAACTCATTTGGCCCCTGGCAGCTATGCAGGTTCAGCTGCCTCGCCCATAGTTTAATCATTCTCATTGAGCTCTACCACCTTCAATCTATGCGACTTCTTCAGGGGGGGAGGATCTGTTCATCCTCAGCGGATAAGATTAGTCTTCTTTTGGAGCCAATGCTCATAGTGTACCTGCATTTTTTCTTCCAAGACCTTCTGGGGCTTGTGACAATGAAGGTTTTACATAGGCTTAGGATTATAGTTGTAGGGAAAGTGAGGAGTTGAGGTTCCAGAAGTAATGGGCCTGCGCCAGAGTTCTGAGTATGGTGTGGAGGGAGGCTCTTTTTTGAACTGGATGAAGAAGTTTGTTAGGCAGCTATTTGGGTATAGGAGCTGGAAAAGAGGGCAGGAGGATCCGAATGTTGTTGGTTCTCTGTCTGGGGTGGAGTGTAAGTATTGGTGGGAAGGAGCGAGAGGGAAAAGGTGGCTGCCTGGAAGGTTGGTTGTAGGATATTAAATGGATAGGAATTTCTAGTGATGTGGAGAGAAACATATGATGAGGTCCACGCATCACCTTGCAGAATGGGCGTGGGCAATAAATGAGAGGGTGTGGTAGTAGGTTTCCTGGCAATAATTGTAGTTTTTGTATCTTACGTGCTTGTATTCTCCTTGGTGGAAGGTTTTCTTTCTTATTAAAGTAAACCATGCAACACTGAAGCACTAAGAGCACCATAAGTTTCCTTTTCAAAAAAAAAAAGGACCACCATTAGCACCATAAGAAGACTTAGGAGTTACATGGTTCATGATGGCATGTGCCTCCCTACATTCACGGAAAAATTCTTTAACTACTGGATTCTTCTATTATTTCTTCTTGCTGAAAACTGTAGTCGAAGAACTTTATACATAGTTCCCTCCACGGAGGGAACATTCTCAATAGGTGAGGTAGGATTAAACATAAAGCCCAAACACTGCCACTTTGTAGACCTTATTATGATCCAATTATCCACTAACACAATATAATTTGTATTTCCCGAGTCTCAATGCTTCTTTTCACCGGGGGTACAAAGGTCCTTGTTTGCATGCATTTTAACACCCTTTTTTTTTTTTTTTTTGAAAAGAACATCTTTTTGGTTGAGAAAAGGACATAGCTTGATTAAGAGGAGTGGCGGTTCCTAATGGCATTCATATGAGACATGACTACTGCAACAATGATGATCTCCATTAATGGCATAATGGGATGTTTGATTAGGACATCCGGTGGGGATTTAGGAAATATTGGAATTTCAAACACGATGCTTGTATGTGGTACTCTAAATGAATACTTGAGCTAGGTTCCTAAAAGGCATGAAGACAAAAGTGGGTTCTCATGGTGGAAACTACACTTGGAATTTCATCAACCTCAGCATCCTTTAGTCCTATTTAAGCAGATAGATCACAGTGCTATCCATGTCTTACCTAAAATAGCCAACATGAGAAATTAACCTATCAAAGGAAAGGAAATTAGAATGGAGGGGTCTCCATCATTATTCGAATATGAATGAAGCATCTTTAATAGCTTAACGATAATTGTTCTTTATAGGACAGAATTTATATCCTAGTACAAACTTTTAGGCGGAGACACTAACATGCCTCAATATCTAAACTAATTTTAAGGTGTTGTATTTAGCTTCGCAAAGTTGTTCACTGTGCACTGAGCTTGGTATTGTGCAGGTATCATACACTTGATTCAGTGTGAAAATCATGGTGGATTTCTAGCATCTTTATTTAAGGTTCTCATGCTTCTCATCTCTGCAACTCCGTAAGCTTCTGAACTTGAGAAGGTCCTTTGTTCTTTTATAAGTACTTTTTCAAGTGTAATAGGGCATTGTCAGTGCTTTTTTTGCATTGGTATGTGGAAACGGAATGTGATGGAAAAGAACGGAGTCTAAAATGCTATGAGGTGTGCCCGGAAATAAGTTGCATGCTAAATGCTTATTTTTGTCATTGTTCCAAAACTATTTATTTTTGACACTGATACATGCTCTAAGTGAGATGGCTTCTTGTCAACTGTTAGCAAACATATATATGTTGTTAGAAAGTAGAAGTTGAATAAAACAAACAAGATATCAAAATATCCCACAAGAACACTTAGGATTTATGTGGAAACCCCTCTCATGAGGAGAGAAGAGAAAATCACAGGAGAGCCCTTAAGGGTAGATCTTTCATTTTTCTTCTCCATGAACAACTGAGGGTACATAAGCTTATATATTGGCTACCGCACACCTCACAAATTCCTACCATGGAATACATTCATATCTGTCAACACCCCCCTCAAGTTGAGCACGGAATACATTTAGAATGAAATGCTCAACTTGCAACAAATAAAAGCACTTGCTCATAGTCATGCCACACAATGACAACTCATCCCATCCTTGATCACTCGCTTGGATGATGGTGAGATGCTTCACTGGTCATGCCGATGAGAAGGTTGACAATTGAAGGTATAAGTGCTGGAAAAGTGTTGCAATTGAGTTGGAAACCATTGCTCTAGATTCTGCACGAGTCGTGTCTAGACATTGGTCAAACTCTAATCACAAGCTTGATGTTCTCCATGCTATTGCATACATCTTGAGCATCATAATTGATCTCTAACATGTAGAGATCCACATGGCGAAAGAACCTGGAACTTCAACAGATCCAATCACCTAAAACAATGGCTCAATAATAACACCTTCCGCCTTCTAACTTTGAGCTACAAGATAATGAAGGTGGAGACTCACACAAAGATAAAACTCAGGGGGGCATTCCCCACTACTCCCATATCTTGAGAGATAAACCAACATCTCCTTTTTTCCCTTTTTTTCTTGCTTTCATTTTTTTAACTCATCGACCATCCTTTTTTATCTTTAAATTCCATTTTTTAAAGAAAATTGGGAAAATAACACACCTATGGTTTTTTTTCCTTTTTTTACTTCTTTCCTTTCCCTTTTTCTTTTTTTCCTTTCTTTTTAGTAAAGAACCCATTGTCATCGCCTCTATTGCTTATTTGTCTCCTCTCTCTCTGCCCCTTTTTTTATCTTTAATTGAAAAACATAAAACCAACAAATAAAAAGCAACTTACTCCTTTCATTATTGGAGTTTACGGAACTAAACAAATGAAAATGCTAATGTAAATCATGATTGCCGCCATCTTTTTGATCCTACTGAGTTCTTCGGTGCATGTTAATCACATACATCCACATCACAACGCTGCAACTTGATGAGAAGCATAAGGCCACCGTCATCTCCAAAGTGTTGCATGCTTTCGTTTGGAACTACAAGGTAACCTTTCATGACCTCTAATCTTACATCTGCATCAGCCTCCTCGAGGTAAGGGAGGTGCTTAAGTCTCTCTTGGCCCCCTTGTTGAGGCTGGTGGGGATTAAGAGCGAGGAGATGGCGTTAGAAGGGTGATCGAGCTCCATCCTCTTTGATTCGAGTATCCATGTCTCTAAGAAGATTGGATTGGAGAATGGGTAGCAGACTCTAAAGGTGCTTGTTGTCGAAGATGCAATGAAGAGAGAAAATGACACAACTACGATGCATTTGTGAGGGATGAGATATAGAAGTTGCAAGCAATGCAAAAGGACATCTATCGTCTCGTTGTGATCCTCTGCATTGTAGAGCACAATGTGAACGATCACTAGGATATCATCTTCCAGACACTTCACTCCCATTGTCTCCCTCTGTAGCTTTTCCAGGAAACCTACTACCTTTGTCTTCAAGCTTCCATGATCCAGGCAGCAAGATGACACTAGCACCACCCAATCACAAACACAAAAAAGGCCTTGCTTGGAGCCACCATGCACGTGGGTCGAGGTCCCCACATGGGACCAAGCTGAGAGAGAGAGGGGGGTTGGCACAACTCCCAAATCTACTTTAGGGTTGCGGTAATCGCCTAGTCACCATCATTGTCAATGATGACTCCTTTGAACAAACATCAAGATGAACCAACATATGCAATAGAAATCTCACTCATCTTGAACAAAATATCAAAGTAAAGATCAATTAACAAATAATTGATGAAATCCCAAAACAACTTGCTTTATCATCGATGTTGATAGCTCATAGCTAATGATTGCTCATTAAGCATTTTCTCCACCACATACGTAGAGACAATTAACAATCGAACTAAGACTTGAGCATATGGAACAAATCTCATAGAGAAACCCTATAGAATCGATCTACCCCGATACCATGTTTAAAAATAAAAGTGGAATAAAACAAATAAGATATCAAAACATCCTACAAGAACACTTAGGATTTACGTGGAAACCCCTCTCACAAGGAGAGGAGAGAACCACGGGAGAGCCCTTAAGAGCAAATCTTTTATTTTTTTCTACAAGAACAACCGAGGGTACAGGAGCCTATATATAGGCTATCACACACCTCACAAATTCCCACCACACTACGTGGGACTAAATAACACAAGTAACCCAACATTAAATCAGGCCTGAATATAAATGGAAGAAAATCTTCTTTTGTTCCCATCAATATGAATGAGCAGGAAATTGATGAAAGTTGTAATAGCTTTCAAACTCCTTTTGATAAATTTCCAATTACTTATCTTGGATTGCCCCTCAAAGGAAAAAAAGATTACTTCTGCATATTGGAATCCTTTAGTACAAAGAATGGAGAAGAGCTCAGCTCATGGAGTGGAAGGTTGTTATCAAGAGAGGGTCAGTTGGTTCTCTTGAAATCGGTTTTATCTTCTTTTCCTACTTTTTTCCTGTATTTTTTCTCCCCCTAAAAAACTAATTAGTAAATTGGAGCTAATCAGGAAGGAATTTTTCTGGTACAAAGTTGATTGTGAAGGCAGATTCTTGCAACCGGTTTCTTGGAATGATGTTTGTCAATCAAAGAAGAATGGAGGTCTGGGTGTTAGAAAGATTAAGGATTTTAATGACGCTCTTCTTGTAAAATGGGTGTGTAAATTGTTTGGTGGGGATTGCAGTCTTTGGGAGAGATTATTGGAAGATTCATATGGTTCTGTCATGTGCATGGAAGAGAAAGCTATGCAACATCCCAGTGACTCTGGTTTTTGGAGAGCTTTGATATTCCTGATTAGAAGATACAAAAGTTTCTTCAAACCGGTTCTGGGAAGGGGAAATCAATTCAGATTTTGGTTGGATGTTTGGGGGCTGGAGGGAAGGTTGTCTGGTGTTTTCCATGCCTTTTTAACAAGGTAAATGACAAGAGTGTTAAGGTTCGTGATGTATGAGACACACAAACAAATTCTTGGGACATAGATTTTCAGTCCTTCCTGTCAGAAGTGAGAACACCTGAATTTCAGTCGTTATTGTTCATGATTTCTGATGAGAAGCTAGATCTGAATTTGGGCTGATAGTTGTTTTACAGTTTCCAAAGCTTTTAAAAAGGTGGCTGAAGAAACACAGTAGGCTGGAGATATAGAATTGGACTGTGCAGCTCTTTGGAAATTAAAGATCCTCCTGAAAATTAAATTACTTCTGTAGCTGCTAAGGTGGGGTAAGCTGGTAACAAGAGGTTTTAAGAGAGCTTGGAGCAATGACAGTGTAGTCACATGCCCTTTATGTATGTAAGGGGTGGAGGATATTGATCATTTTTTTGGTCGTGTTCTATTTCAAGACAGGTCTGGGGGGAATTCTAGCTGCACGGCGTCAACTAATCCAACATGAGAGCCTTTTGGGCCTTCTTTTAGGAGTACTGTGCATGCTGATATGGTTGGTTGGGTGAAAGCCTTTTCTATTTTGTGGTGCATTTGGTTGCAAAGAATGTGGCAGCTTTTAGGGGGGACATCTTCTTTTCTGAATTTTGGCTGCTACATATGTAAGTCTGTTTCTTTTTTGCAGTAATATATTTTGTATGATTATCGACCGTAATCTTCCTCTTTTTTGAAAAAGAAAAAACACAGCCCAACAACATACATATCTTCCAACATATGTGTCCTTACTTTTTTTCAAAAAAAGGTGTCCTTACTCTATTTATAGTATTTATGCAATAGACTCATAAAATAGCATACACATCATATCTCCATCCAATCACGAAGTGACTTTGCGGATCCTTTTTTACATTCTAACTCATAAGCTTTAGCCAATGTACTTGACCTTCAACTGAATTGAAGGAAATTCCTCCATTTGTCCTTCAACATGACCATGGGTGGTAGAAAAAAATCCAAAGCTTGCAATTACTTGGGAAATCTGCACTTGTTTCCCATTGTTTTTTATTGTTTCTGTGAAGATTTGTGCGCTACCAGAACATGGAAGCTCTTCCACGTGAAGGGAAGAAGCAGCAGCAGCCAGCTGCTGTTGTAGCTGTTGTTATGTTGCATGCGAAAACAGAGAGAGAAGGGAAGGGTGTAGCTGGCTGAGAGGAAGAAGGGAGGGAGAGGAGTTGTGAAGATAATTCCTTAATATTGAAACTCAAGAAACTATTGATTACATCAGCTCTCTTTGTATAGAGAGACATTTATACAACAACAACATCAACAACCAAGCCTTTTCCCACGCTAAGTGGGGTAAGCTATATGGATTCTTTGCCTCCACACAGATCAATTTTCAGCAATTTCAGAACTTAAATTAAAGTAATTGAGATCGTGCTTAATAGTTTCCTTCCAACACTTGTTTGGTCTTCCTCGCCCCCTCTTAGCGGGTTCAGCCTCCATCTTCTCACATCTCCTAACTGGAGCATCTAGTGGCTTTCTTTGTAAATATCCAAACCATCTTAGATGTGCCTCTCTTATTTTATCCTCTATCAGTGTCACCATAACATTTTTTCTAATAATCTCAACCTTAGAGAGACATTTATAATATCTAAAATAGGAAAATAGAATCTAATCATATCTCCAATCAACCAAATCAGTAACAAATCAAATCCCTCTAATTACTCAAGCTACTTAATACCTAACTTACTAAAATAAGTAAACTTGGACTCAAAGCAACTGACTTGACACCTAAGACTCCAACTAGGGCTGGCAGCCCACTTTGATTGACTGATTGCCACGTCCCCACTGTGCCACATGGCAGTGTCACGTGGCCTTTTATTCCTCACAATTTCCAAGTGATTTTTTTAATAGAAGCTTTGTTCACAAGCCTACCGAGTCTTTTTTCTTTTTCTTTTTTCTTTCTTAAATAGATTTAAGTGGAGACAAAGAATCCATGTAGTTTTTTGAAATATGGGAGGGTGATTATCCGTTTGATAACCACCCAAATTCATTCATAACCAAAGAAGTTACAAAAATGCACCTATTACAATGAGGACTCCTAAAACACTACCTGAGAAAAAATAGAAGAAACAACATTCTCAACATATGGTTTGTGTCCCCGGAAAAACCACTACATTTCTTCCCAACTAGATACCCCAGAGAATTGCTAGCACCCTGGCTTACTCCTTCTTAGATTTGAATACATAATGATTCCTTTGTATCTCACCCCTCTTGAAAGAGGACCAAAAACCATCCAGACTGTCATGGTTGATCCAGTCTATCCCCACTCCTCTCCAAACCTGCTCGACGAAAGCACACTTAAAGAATAAGTGTTTAATATCCTCCTCCTCCGCAGCACATAGCACATAGGTCTTGTCATTTGTCGGTGCCCACCTCAGTCTCCAGGCCTTTGTAATGATTCTCCCTCTCCTCAGTAGCCACACAAAGATTCTCACCTTAAGTGGGCAATCCACTAACCACACCAACCTACAATCTTTCAAGAAATCTACGTCAACGGCTTGCATAGGCCCCTGCAACCTGGTCTATGCCTTCTTCACTGTAAACTGTGCTCCTTCCCAGTGGAGACCGTCGACCCCATCTTTTGACTCACATCCCTGCAACCTTTGATCAAAGAACATCCCCCAAAATTCAAGGCACCAAGCACCAGACCAACAACTCCTCATTGTTGCCTCTCTACGGGTAACCCTGGAGAAGAGGCTAGGGAATCTGTCACACAATAGGCCATCACCCATCCAATCGTCCAAAAGAGGAGTGAAAAAACCTTGCACCTTCGGAACCATCGAGGTCAACCCCCTAAGGAAGTGGGAGACCCCAACCACAAGCGTCTCAAGAGTTAGCCAAGATAAAAAGGATCCGTAGCTCTTGGTCCCTCCTCACTAGCCTGTAAAGAATCTGTCTAGTTGTCCCCACTTAGTGTGGGAAAAGACTTAGTTGTTGTACTTCAACCATTTATTTCTTTAAAGTATGCAATAGGATAGCTTGCGTTTCTCATTTTATCACTTGGTCAGTCATTCTCCCGTAGCACATGATTATTAACTCTAGCACCTTCAGATCAGGCTTTCAGATACTTTCATACAGGGGCAGGTAGCAGGCAATCTCTACGTGCTTTCATATTTTAAAATGGTTATCTCAAATGTTATTTGAAATATTTCTGATAGGTTCATATACCATAGGCAGATGTAGCCATTCTGATAAAAAAAGAACTGGTAGACAGATAAAGCCATTTTAATAAAACATGGGAACCGGATATGGGGTTGATTCAATGCTGTAGAAATTGGGATCCAACTTAAAGGAAGGTATGTAAATTCTCAAAATTGAACATGGGCATTGTAGGTGCAGCAACATTATGGACTGCCCTCCAATTTCTTAATGCTGCAAAATAGAATGAGTGATTTGGTTGTATGGAAGGCATTGCTGTCTAAGACCGTGTATGGTGTTTTGTATCTTTTGGATATGTTGATCATCATTGATTTTATTGTGAGACCCTCGGTACTTTTATATGGAGAGGTATGTGGGTAAATAACATGACATACTCTTATAGAAAGAAACAAATATAAATAAGCCCCCAGTACAACTCAACATTCCTCCTTAAGTTGGAACATAAGCATCAAACATGCTCAACTTAGAACATAGAATCTCAGGTCACTTTCTGGAGAGTACTTTTGTGAAGATGTCTACAATATGATCTTTAGTACAAATGCAGAGTGTGCAAATCTTCTTATCTACAATAGCCTCTTCGATGAAGTGACAATCAGCTTCAATATGCTTAGTCTACTCATGAAAAATAGAATTATTGGCTACGAAGGTGCAGCCTTATTATCAGAATACATAGGAACTAGGCCTGAGACATGGACACCAAGATCTTGTAGGATAGACTGAACCCACAACAGTTTACAAGTGGTCTGACTCATAGCTCTACATTCAGATTCAACACTTGACCTCGAGACTACTACTTGCCTCTTGCTTCATCAAGTAACTAGATTGCCCCCCACATAGGTACAATATCCTGTAGTGGACCTTCTGTCCTCATGGGCTCCAGCATAATCGACATCTGAATAGCCACATACATTAACATGTCCATGATTCTGAAAATGAAACCCCTTCCCAAGGGCCCCTTTTAGGTATCTAAGTACTTGACAAACACCATCTTAGTGGATTTCTCTAGATTCTTGCATAAATTTGCTCAATCTTCGAACAATAAATGTAATGTCAGATCGAGTAACTGTCAGATGTAACAATTTGCCAACCATGGCACAATATCTAATCATGTCCTGCAATAAGGGGCAATCACCATGTGCAAGAGGCAAAGAGGCATCCATAGGCACATATGCTAGTTTGCAGCCCAACATACCAGTCTCTTTCAGCATATCAAGAACATACTTACCCTGAGATAACACAATTCCTCGTGTCTGTTGTACCTTAATACCAAGGAAAAAATTGATAAGGCCTAGATCCTTGGTAATTGCGACTATAGCAATACTTAAGTATCTTCTATGCCTTTCTTGTCATTGCCAGTCGAAAGTATATCATCAACATAAACAATAAAAATATTGAACTTGCCTCCCCATGTAATGTAAAAATAAAGTGATCTGCAGAAGACCTAGCAAAGCTACGTTCCCATACAACCTTGCTAAATTTTTCAAATCATGCCCTTGGACTCTATTTTAGGCCATAAATGGCCTTCTTTAGCCTGTAAACCTTCTAGCGCTCCCCCTGGCTTGCGAATTTTGGAAGTTGCTGCATGTATACTTCCCCTTTCAAATTTGCACAAAGGAAATCATTCATAATATCTAGTTAGTGGACAGTCCACCTTTTGTTGACAGCCATTGATAGTAGGATCTGAACAGAGTTGAGTTAGCCCACTGGGAAAAAGGTCTCAAAGTAATCAACCTCGAATGTTTGTGTGTAGCCTTTAATAACAATGCAGGCTTTGTATCACTCCACATTATCATCAGGACAACATTTTAGGGCTAGTTTACTTCATGGGTTAGGAAAGTGGTGTTAAGAAGTGTGAAACTGGTGTTAACCTCCATTTCTGTTTACTTGCAGGGTGGTGTTAACATCCGTTTCTAGTTACTTAAATTGGTGTTAAGTTGTAGTGTTAATCTTGTGGTGTTTATTTGAACTGGTGTTAACACTAATTTCTGTAGAGTGGAGTTTAGGTGTGGGGAAGTTACAAAGTTAACGCCTGTTTTGCTAACACCGGTTAGAACTGGTGTTAGCAAAACATGTGTTAACCCCCCAAAATAGGTGTCAAAATTATGGGGTTTAACCCCTCAAGTAAATGGGGGTTAACACCCCAAAATTGGGGTTAACCTCCCAAGTAAACTAGCCCTTAGGGTGAACACCTACCTACACCCCACAATTGTAGCACCTGGGGATAGGTCAATCAAATCCCATGTCCCACGAGACTGCAAGGCTTCCATTTCTTCCATAGCCAGAGTCCAAGATGAATCTTGAAATGTATCTCGATGGTCCTGTGGTACCTGATGATTATCAATAGCTAAAGAAAGCTGTTGTCCTGCTACGGGCAAACTGTCAAAAGACAAACTGTGAAATACAATACTTGGCACAAGACCGTTGAGCCTTCCGTTGAGCTATGGAAAATCATGGTAGTGCCTTCAGGAGCAAAAGGTACATAGTCCTCAGACGAGTCATTAACAACTAATGAGGATTAAGCAAGAATGGTAGACAAAGGCTTGTCTACCTAAGGAGTATCCATAGACCTATGCTGAAAGTGTTTAGGAAAGGTATTGGTAACACCAAGATAATGTGGAAAAACACTTGGATCAGGCAGATCTGCTTTCTGTTTAGGAGGCTCAGAGGGTTGTGGTAGTTCAGAAGGGATAAAAAGAGAAATCTCTTATGGAATGAGATTTGTGGAAGGCTCCCCCTTCTTTTGAAGGTAAGGGATCTCCTCTAAGAAAGTGACATCAGTTGAAACATAAAACTATCGTGATATAGGGTTGTAGCACTTGTATCCCTTCTATGTCCTTGAATAGCCCAAAAAGATATACTTGACAGATCGAGAAGAGATTTTATCCACCTTGAATATATGGACAAAATGCACACAACAAAAAACAACTGGAGTGATAGAAAACAAGTCTTTGTCAGGAAACAGAGCAGAATGTGAAGTTTTACCACCTAGTATAGATGAAGAAACACTATTCACCAAATATGTAAAAGAGGAGGGAACATTCATCTGAAACATAATGGTATGAGCAACATTCAACAAATGACAGTTTACGTTCAGCTACCTCATTTTGTTGGGAGGTATGAATGCAAGATGTCTGATGAATAATTCCAAGGGACTGAAAAAATTGAGTAAGCTTGGCATTCACAAATTTCAAAGCATTATCACTTTGGAAAGTTTTATAACAGTGGAAAATTGAGTCTTTATTTCTCGAACAAAATTTTGAATAAGGATAGAAACTTAAGATTTCTCTTTCATCATAAAAACCCATGACATCCCGGTACAATCAACACGTACGAGAAAGTACCGAAAACTTCTGAGACTCTGGACCCTACATGGGCCCCAAACGTCAGCGTGAATCAAACCAAATACAGACTCAATTCGCTTATTCTATGAAAGGAAAGACGGCCTATGGTGTTTGCCATGTTGGCAAGCCTCACAGCGAAAGGACTCTGGAAGGGATAGCTCCGGAAACTGACGACAAAGAACAGGCAAACTAGGGTGACTAAGACAGAGGTGCCATTGAAGGGTAGTAGTGGCACAAACTGCATCAGCAGTAGAAACAGGTGGAATATGGAGGTAGTAAAGACCATTCTGTTCAAGTCCTTCAATCCGCCTCATCGTCTAGAGGTCTTGCAAGAAAAAATACTGTCCATAAAACACTACTTTGCACTATAGGTTTCTAGTAATCTAACTAATAGACATCAAATTAAGAGCAAACTTTGGGGCATGCATAACATTCGATAATGGTAGAGTAGAAGAAAGGAAAATATTCCCAAGTCTAATAACTGGTGACAGACCACCATCAACTACCGTAACTTGGAGTGGGCTAGTTAAATTATGAAGAGAGGAAAACAATCTAGTATCAGCAGTGATATGTGAAGAAGCACCTGAGTTAGCAATTAAAGCAGGAGCTTGGGATCTAACAGACATGACTGATGTACTTGCAGACTTATGAACCAACAGAGGTGCAATAAATCTTTCAAACTCTGCTTTAGATACAGAGATCTGACTATCATCTTTATGCACTTAAGGAGAATCCTCTGTATAGACTTGGTGAGCAAGTGGGTCCATTCCCTATGGATATCCATGCTTCACCTAGCAATGATCCACGGTGTATCCATTCTTGTGATAATATTCACAGAAAAGAGAACTTCGACTACCACGTGCAATACTACCACAGCCACGACCACCTCTGCCTCCAGGGTTTCCTCGACCACAGCCTACAACAGCCATAACAGAGGAATTTGATATAGGAACAGGGTCAGAGGTCTCAAGTCTAGATAGACGAGCGTAAATCTAAGTAGGAGTGTATATCTCATTCATTATCATAAACTGATCCTTTACTGCATTGTACTTAGAGCCAAACCAGACAGAAGCTGAATGGAGCGGATGGCCTCTCCTTGCCTAGCTATAACAGCAGCATCAATAGATATGGGTTGATATACATCTTGCTTGTCCCACAGGTTTTTCATTATGTCATAATATTCTGCTAAAGCCATGGAACCCTTTCTAAGTGTACGAATGTCTTCCACGACACAATATAGCCTCATGATGTTGCTTTTGTCGAAGTGTATTTCATGTAACACTTCCCACATCTTCTTGGCGGAAGCATACGACATGACTTGTTTTGCAATCGTCTGGGTAATGCTATTTAAAAGACGTGGCCACCCAATCATTGTCTACTTCCCAATTTGCAGACTTCACAGCGAGTTCATCTTCAGTCAAGATATATTTCTTCCGATGGGGACCTAACAAACTGAGAAAAGGAAGTAGACTAAAGTAAAAAGTTGGATCCATCCCTCTTGATAGAGTTCCCCTCAACGTGCGGGGATGCACTCGTGGTGGATGGTTTCCCTATCGAGTTGCCAATAGTATCCTTTGTCTCCGCCATATGAACCCGGTTTGTCGGATCACTCCTTTGATGTCGGAAAACCTAGAAATCAGATTGTGTACATCCTACGAAGCATCAGAGAGATCTAAATAGCGCTTTGGATCATGGGCGAGAGGCAATACCCCTCAATGAAAATCCGAGTCTCCCACACCTAGGAGAGAGATTAAGGTACCGTAGCAAGGGGCGGCAGCAGTATTACTAGAGACCAAGAGAGGCCCCCCCAGCACCACCACTGGGCCCACACGTAGCCTTAGGCGACGGTGCAAATGTCCGCCAAGCATGGGCGGTAAAGATGGAGGAAGAAAGGGCGCCTGTGGCAACGTTGAAGAGGAGAAAGGCCACGGGCGGCGACACTAGGGCTAGAGCAGCACCTGTAGCGGTGCTGGGGGGAGAGAGAGCGTCGGTGGTGACGCTAAAGAGGGAAGAGAGGCCACGAGTGGCGACGCTAGGGCTAGAGCAGCATCGGCGGCAGTGCTGGAAGGAGATGAGATGTCGTTGGTGGTGGCGCTGTGGGTGGAGGGTCGTCGAAGATGGGTGGTGGCACAGGGAGAGAGGGACCTAGGGTTTTGGTGGATGTGTGGGAGCGTTACGGTTGGTGGGATACTAAACCACCCGTCTACGACCACTACTCTAAAACCATGATGGAAAAAATGAATGGTTCATTCTTATTTTGAGACCCCAAGTACTTTTATATAGAGAGGTATATGGGTAAATAACATGACACACTCTTATAGAAAGAAATAAATATAAATAAGCTCCTTAGTACAACTCAACAATCATGGTATAGTTGAATGGGTGGCCGGAAAGGAATGCATGGATTTTTTAAAGCATTTTTGAGAGGGTATTCTTAAAGCATTATCAAAATAGTTCTGATGTGACTTTCTGAGAGAAGTCTGGAGGCAATATGACCCCACAACTGTGTTCCCAAATGGGCATTTTGCTTTCAATTAGCCTGGGTGCCAGGCTGTTAACTCTGGCTTGGTTAAAGGGGTGGGGCAGACATGTTAAAGGGGTTGCCTGCTCTCCAATGCTGACAAAGAGGTGGTGTCCCATCCGTTGCTTCGTCAGTGATAGCAATCTTACCATATACTAAGCTGCCGTCCATTTAATCTTTATGGGAGATGCATGACTGGGTTCCACTCGCCCTTGGAGAAGAAAGGAGTCATATCTATCTTTGTTCGTGTATTTGTTTGGATTGTCTGGAAGGAAGGAAATCATGGCTGCATGAGGGCCATCCTCTCCACATATGGTCATTCCACGTTTGTTAGGGAATGCATTTGGACTATCAGTTTAGACGTGATTTACTGACTAATATTATAAAGATTGGTTATTTATATGGGTAGCATGACTTGGAGTATGTACCATCGGGCTCTTCTCATGACTACCCAGCAAAAGAGATTTGAAGATGATTTTCATGTACATCCTCCAAGTACATGAGATATTTTTTCCCTCTATGTAGAAGGCTTTGACCTTAAAGATTTTCTAGGTTTTTTACATCATTTTATTGGTTTTCTTAATTATCCATCTTTATTTATCATTATTATTATTTTAATTCTATGATATTCCCTTGTTACATTCTAGTTGTTTTGACTAGGAAATGTAAATTGGTTTGACAGTTAACCACAGAATAGCTCATCTTTCCTGGTGTCTTCATGACCATTATTGAGATGAACCTAACTTGATACATTTCTTCTACTCTTCTTTATGATTGAGGAGGATTCTAAATGTAGCATGTTCATCTTCTTAATGCTTGTGCTATTGGATCAGATATTCCCGCATGCCTGATGAGCTGTTGCCGTCTGTGATTGTGTCTGTTAGAACAAGGATAGCCAAGGAGCTATCTGCTTCTAAAAGTGATCTAAACATTATGGTAAATTTTTTTTTGGGTGGCAATTTTCATATCAAACATTTGAAGTGTTGGATCATATGAATTGTTATTTGCTAAATTTGTAAATAGGCCTCTGCTTTTAGTTGCATGGCATCAGGATTTTCAACCTCACCTCCTTCCTTGCATGTATTGGAAATGCTGAAGAAGGAAGTACACACAGGTTTGCTTTTGAGCTTTAAGACCTTTTCGAGTATCTGTAGGAGTTTTAATGCTTCAATCTGTGTGTGTACAATATTCAGAACTGTTTTAATACACATCCCTGCTGCTTGGTGGGATTCAGTACAATCCCTTGACTTTCAACTCTTGTTGATGTGATATCCAAGGTTGTAAATTTGGCACTAGTTTGAAAGTTCAAAAAGGTACCCTTTGATTTGAGGCATAGTCACTTCATTCCTCTTCTGGTTAAAGTTATCCCAGGTTAAATTAATTCCACGTTTGCCACCTTTAACTCAGGGTAACTTATTCCTTCTCACCTATTAGTTGGAATTTAGTTATTCCACCTACTTATCCCTTTATGTGATGTAAGTTAGACATTTTTCTTCATTGATGGGGCATTGATTACAATCAATCAAGCCATGACTCGAATAAATTTTATTTCTTAAATCAAATTCGATCTTAAACTAACTTGAGTTAAATTCTATTCCTTGAGTTATACTTTAGATTTTATTCCTCTCCTAAATGGTACCTAAGGAAAGCACAGAAGTGATATGTGGGTTAGGAATTAATTAGCTGAGTATTTTTTTGGATATTTAGATAGATGAAAGTAGAGCTGAATATGCAAAAGGTATATTAATAAGATGCATGACTCACACAATTTCCTAGTATGCTGCAAATGGATACTGAGTTTCAAACTTGTAGTAAGAAGAGATCACTTTCATAAAAAACATTTTGCCTATGCTAGAATGTAGAATACAATATACAATATAACAAACATGCACCATGCTTAATAACTTGTTATATGAACTCTTACTATGAATCTCATGAATGGAAGGTTCATTGTATTGATAACTTGTACAAGATAATTTAAGCAATGGTTGAAAGCCAAGACCTTAGATATATATAAGTAGCAAAGAATGCAAATAAGAACAAAGAAGTGTCAATCTAATTGGATTCCGAACTAATACAAATAGCATGACCACAGTGGTGAAATCCTTGTGGTGCAACCTTTGCAGACACCTTTCAAGCTCCTGGGCTTTCCACTCACCCCAGGGCACCCTACTACCAAGGACTAGATTCCTATCATGGCGAGGATGGAAAAACGCCTCCAGCGGTGGGCCTCCTGCCTCCTATCCATGTGGGTCACCTTGTGCTATTTTTGTGCTCTCGTTGCTTCTAATGTACTGTCAGCCATGGGGATATTGGCAGTAGTCTGACAACGAATTGACTATATCAGGACATTTCTTTGGTCATTTGGTGCTGGTGACCATTTCCTCATTGGTGGCTTGGGAGGTCTAAAACTAAGGAGTCTGGAGGCTTAGGTGTCCCGAATCTTTTTGCTATGAATGAAACTTTACCATTGAAGTCGATCCTCCAGGTTATGGGTTCGCAAATGCCTCTTTTGAAGACCAGCTTTTGTGAGTGCTATGTCGATACCATAGACTGGGATGAGAGGAGGTCCACCATGAGACTCTCTCGCACTTTTGAGTGAGGTTGTAGAAGCTTTTGAGGAAAGTTAAACCCCATTGTTGAACCTCCTTGTGTGATGGTAGCAGATTTGGATTTCAGACACTTAGAGGTCCCCTGCTGGTATCTTGGTGTATTTGTTCCCTAGACTGGCAACTCTTTCACCTGGCCCCTACTCTTTGTTGCAGATTGCTTTGATGGGAACTATTGGTCTCCCTCCCTACCACCTCAATTTCCGAGGCCAGACTGGAGGACTTGATTCTTTTGCTATGGTGATTGCATGATATCAAACTAGGTGTTGGGAAAGATGGCTGGTTTTGGAGGCATGGTGAGTTTATTGTTAAAAAGACCTATATGCACTGTATGAAGGGGCTTCCCCATATCAATGTCTCCCTAGCAGCCATTTGTATAAAGATTTGAAAAGCCAAGGTACCATTAAAAGAGAAAATCTTTTTATGGCTCTTGTGAACAGTTGTAACCTGTGAGTGGCGAAGATGGATGCCGAATGTTGACCCCAGACGTGTCTTTTGTGGAGGAGTGGAGAATAGAGACAACCTTTTTTCTCTTGCGCATTTTCACAGGATTGTCGGTCCATTGCTGTGATTTTGTACCTCCATGATCCATCCTTCTTTTGAGGATGACTTTTGGCCTAGCATCCATGGGGCCCATGTTGATGTGGACACCTTGAGAAGGGCTTTCATTATGATTTGGCGTTTGTGGTTGGCGTGCAATGGCGTTGTTTTCTGGAGGGAATGAACTTTTGTGGATGGGGTTTTACATTGCTTTCATTCCACTTGTTCCTCCTGGTGCATGTGATTATTTTTCTAATGAATTTTAGGGGTTAACAAAAGTTCCTTTATCTTCAGTAAAAAACATAGAATGACCTAAATATCTAAGAAAGGTGGGTGTATAGATTTAAAGGGGGTGATATGAGACATGATGGCGGGGAATGCTAGTGATGTCACGGTGAAGAGCAAGAGGCCTGTGATGGCAAGGGGTATTTGTGTGATGCGGAAAATTTAAGAGTTCGTTAATGGGAGCAAAAGGGAAGGACTCGATTAATACAACATTTATACCTGGTAAAGTTGGCTTGGATGTTTTAAGAAATCGGGATGAATTTTTGGTTCATTGGATGTGAAATATTGCATTGTCACTCCGTCGATTACCTAGCAAATAGCAATTCTTTGTCTGATTAGATGGGCAACCTGACTACAGGATCAAGTATAGGTATATGGACCAGTAGGGCTGCCCATTAAGAGTATTTGACCAAGTACTTTATAACAAATTTTAACAACCCTGTTTATATTTAATCATGTTTTAGAGAAGAAGTACAGGATGACTATTAGAGGTTGATAGTCATCTTTAAAAACAATCTATCAGCAATCAATAGTTGCAAAAATTCAAGCCAATGCTTAGATGAGTACATCGCTTCCAACACTGCATTTTCCACCCAATGTTTGTCATAGTTGAGCTCAAGGTTCAGCAGGAAATTGAATTAATCTGTTGGACCAGTAGCTCAAACTAGGAAGAATTTTCTTCATTAAGGTAATTAGGGATAAAAATTTGTTAAATGGCATATTAAGGAAAAAATTTTCGTATTAGTATGAAACTCGGCACTTAAAGTGGAGATTTTGATTTGTACCTTCCTCTCCTCTTCAAGTGGTGGCTTTTTCCCCAAAAATCCCCATTTCCCCCTCCCCCTCCCTCCTTTGGTTGCTCAAGCCCCATTCCCCCGCCTCCCCCAGCCATTTGAAGCTATCCTCGTGCCGCTCCTTCCCTCCTGCTGCTCATGTCGCTCCTCTTGCTGCTCACGCCACTTCTTCCCTCCGCTCCTACTGCTCGCGCCCCTCCTGCTGCTGCCTGCTGCTTGCTCCTTCCCTCCGCTCCTCCTGTTGCTTACATTGCTCCTTCCCTCCTGCTGCTCGCGTTGCTCCTCTTGCTGTTGCTTGTGCAGCAGAGCTCCTGTTGCTGCTTGTGCCACTTTTGCTGGTTCTTGAGCTTCTCTTCCTCGCCACTTCTCCTCTGCTGTAGTTGCTCCTTGGGCGATTTCATGGCCACTCCTTTTTTATACTTTTTTTTAGTTATGAATATGCATTTTTTTTAAGGTATGAATATTCATATCCGAAAGTTGTATGACGGCTGAAGTTTTGTTTTGCATATTCTTAGCAAATTAGTCATAAGAATGTTTTAGCGGGCTGAGGTGTACTCTTGTTCGTCAAAAACTGCATATCGTCCAATACTCATATGTTGTTGGCATGTGGATATTTTTAGGGAGGAGAATGACTATTGATTTTGCCCAATTTAATTTTGTTAGGAATAAGAATGGTCCACGTGGCGGTGCCACATGGCAATCACCCAGGCCACGTGGCAAGCAATAAGAGGCCCTCAGGGTCGGCGATCAAGAGGTCCAAGGGACCAAGTTTTGTGTTTTCCTTTAATGTCAAGTTTTCTATTTTTAGTATTTAGGAAAATTTGTTTTAGGAATTAGTTTTGAGGATTTGTTCTTCCTCTTTTAGGGATATGATTTATTTCCTATTTTATTGGGATATGTTTTCTCTATAAAATAGTCTTCCTTTGTAATTTCTTTGAGCAATAATATTTCCTATTCTAAGGCTTATCTCCTCTCTCTCTCTTCTTCCCAACATCTCCACCATTGGCCACCCAAGGCAGCTGTCCTCCACAGTAGCAACCCTCCTTGTATGTCCTCTCTCTCTCTCCCTGTTCACTACGTGGACAACCCTCCTTGTGTTGTTTTCCATGCACAAGGGAGCCTCAATGCTTCACCTTGCGCCATTCCTGACATGATATCAAAGTCGTCAGTCTCGTCTCTCTTGTGTGTGTGGGTTTATTGACCGAACGTTGGTGGTCCACGCCTCCAGAAAAAGTCTTCCTCGACAAATTCGACTCCTTACGTGGAGAAGGAAGGCTATAGAAGATGTTAGAGGCTTCCACGATGGTTGGTGACGCCATGTTGGGACTGGGAGAAAACAAGGTGGTTGTCTTCGGGACAACCATCAAGCTACATGGGGCATCTAACTATGTCTTGTGAGCTCGCACCTTCAAGATATTTGTTGGAAGACATCCTCGAGGAGCCACCAGAGTTGAAGGATGACAAGAAGAAGTTCGAGAAGAACTACACCATTATGAACTGGCTCATGAACTCGATGGACCCATCCATCGCCTCAAACATTCTCTACAAGAAGAGCGTGTACGATATTTGGACGGCCCTTGAGAAGAGGTACGCCCAAACGTCCAATAACGTGCGTATCACATTTGTACACGTGTATCTGGACATCGACCCAGGAAGATCTTTCCTCGATCAAGTACTACGAGAAGATGGAGGCCTTGTTCGAGGAGTTGGAGATATTCGAGCCATTATGTTGCCACAAGTAGGCAAGACACGGGGGGGCTTGGCAACCTGCCAAGTTTTTATTGGGGTTGCATCCTTGTTATTGAGCCGCTCGTGATCAGATCCTCACCTCCGAAGGGAAGATGAACCTTGAGACCATCTTCTGTCATCTCTTGAAGATGTGAAGGTGCCTAAAGAAGATGTCACGCCAAAGAACGAGAACTCTGCACTTGCTATTACAGAAGCACGTGTGGGGTGTGGAAGAGGACGAGGACGAGGCCCAGGATGTGTCTACCCAAAGTGTCAACATTGTGGACGTATTAACCATCCACAAAACAAGTGTTGGGACAAGTTTGCGAGACTTCCACGTGGGGCTATGAGCACCTTGCGTGTGGACTCCCTAACTCTTGAAGATCTCAAGAAGCTACGGGCCTTGCTTTGTGAAGATAAATCAACGGCGGCCGTTGCAACGGCTATTCAGGTTGCCACAGACGCAACGACTCTAGAGGTCGCAAGAGGTTACACCGGTGGCTCATTCAAGGAGAAGATCGAGAGCGTGACTCTCGAGGAAGATGAATGGTGGTGCGTTTAGCCTCACAAGTTGAAGACCAAGTTGTTGGCCTCTTGACCTTTGACTTGAGGGGGAGTATTAGGAATAAGGATAGGTTATGTGGCAAGGAATAAGATGTCCTCAGGGTCGGCGGTCAAGAAGTCCAAGGGACCAAGTTTGGGTTTTCCTTTAATGTCAAGTTTCTTATGTTTAGTATTTAGGAAAAGTTATTTTAGGAATTAGTTTTGAGGATTTGTTCTTCCTCTTTAGAGATATAACTTGTTTCCTATTTTATTGGGATGTGTTCTCTCTATAAAAGAAAGTCTTCCCTTGAAATTTCTTTTAGCAATAATAATATTTCCTATTCTAAGGCTCCTCTCCTCTCTTCTTCCCAACATCACCACCGTAGGCCACCACCAAGGCAGGCGGCCACCTGTGCCGGCCACACAAGGTCACCGGTCACCTCAGCCGGCCACCCAAGGCAGCCGGCCTCCACAGCAGCCACCGGCTGTTCCTTCTCTCTCCCTGTTCACCACGTGGACAGCCCTCCTTGGGCTGTTTTCCACGCACAAGGGAGCCTCCACGCTCCACCTTGTGCCAATCCTGACAAATTTTATTTGGTTTTAGATTTTCTCGTAGCAAATGAAATGATCTCATGGCATGCTACTGACAGTACTCTTGTCAATTAATTAGGGTGCAGAGGACAGATGGAGAGTATATTTCCTAGTGTGTCAGTGGCATAAATAATTTGAGAAAAGTAGAACTATGTATTGTTTGCTTTTATCTGCTAGGAATTACGCAGGGTTTTTCTACTCGGTCTTTAACTGAATGTGGGGAAGCACTTATGCCGCTGTAAGCAAGCAAGGTAAGGGTGAAACATATGGAAGGAATAAAATCATTTTCTGTATGACCATTTCATGATCCTACACAGATCTCAATCCCTCACAGCTATGTGCATTTGAGCGTATTAAGCCTGCGAATCTTGTAATCCCATTTCATTGTGGAAAGATAAGTGGCCCCAAGCAGCAATCACCGTAAGCAGCAAGCAGCAGCAGAGGGACAAAAAAAAAAAATTCAAAAAAGAAACTCACCTCTTCCAGTGGCGAGTTTTGTAAAGCGTTAAACTTGCCTCTTGAAGAGGCGAGTTATGCACACTAATTCTAGACCACGAAAGTCACCCCTTCAATAGGCAAGTTTTAAACAACTTTTTGTCAATTTCCATCCCCAGATAGGCGCAGAGGGGAGCCGGAGGGAATAAAACTAACTCGCCTCTACTACGCGAGTTTCACACAGCTAATTAAAAATTTTAATCCCCGTTGCAGTATTTAAGGACTATTTTCCCCCAACTACCCTATTTAGGAAAATTCTTCCTCAAACTAGTAGGGACAGATCAAGTGATGTCATCCTTCTGCTAAAACTGGTCTGGATGGGGAATTAGCGATTGATCCTGTTGGTCAGACTACATTGAACTGGTTTCAGCTCATTTTTCTTGTGTTATTTTTATACTATATGTGTAGTATATAGATGTATGCATATGCAAAGGAGAGTAGCCATTCAGGCTACATCTACAGGGATCTCAATTCTTACAAATCCACAAGTAGGGGGCTCTCACTAAGGTAGCAGGGTCTAATAGCAGTAGTGAGGGAAACCAAGAGTGTATTTATGCTAAGAAGAATTGGATCATGTGGCATGGTGATGCTTGAAGCAGTGAGGGGCAGATGCAAGTGAATGGACTTCTTTCTTGGATGCTTTTCTGTCTTCATTTTCTTCAAAAAGTAAGACTGACGTTTGCGGATAGATTAAGAAAGAATGCATGTTGATACATGCCATGAATGAACCCTTTTTAAGAGGAGAAAGACACTATAAGAGAGTGTTTCTGAGTGATTTTATTATCTTGTGATCTGCAAGAGTGAATATATTGACTGGAAGTTCCTTTGGTCATCCCTGTGCGTCAAAGGTTTCCTGCCCGCTTGGATCACCCAGATGAAGACTTGCATCACTCTTGCCTCATGCCTTGTTCTGGTGAATGGCAAGATTGGGGGAGGTTGGATTCGACCAAGGTGGGGAATGAGGCAGGGATGCCCCCTTGCCCCAATGCATTTTGCTATAAGCTTACTTTGCACTTTGTGAGGCTAGCGATTTGAAGGGCTTTGGACCCATCATGGAAGCATGATTGCTCCCTTGCTTCAGTATGCTAAAGATATTGTGCTGTTTATGGAAGGTTCCATTGAGGATGCGTAGACAGCCAGGGTGCTCATTGGAGATTTTTGGTGAGGTCCCTGGGCTGAAGGTGAATTTGCAGAAATCTTGGTTCCTTACCTTTGGTATGGCTCAGGAGAGGGCAACTGAATGTGGGGAGGTGCTTGTTGTCTAGGCCCTCTCCACACCTTTCAGGTACCTAGGCTTTCTGCTTACTACGGGTCGTATCACCTCCAAAGATTGGATTCCTGTTATCGAGAGGATGGAGAAAAAGTTGTAGGGTTGAGCCTCCTAGTTACTCTTTAGGGGTGGCAAGTTAGTGTTACTCTGTTTGGTCTTGTCCACTTACGTCATTTACTTCCTATCCATGATGAAGGTGCCTGCCATAGTTCTTGAAAGAATAGGTTCTATCAAGCGAAGATTTTTGTGGTCCTTTGGGTCAAGAGTCAACTTCCTTCCTTTGGTTGCTTGGGATGAGGATTGTACACCGAAAGAACATGGAGGATTGGGGGTCCCCAACTTGCATACGATAAGTGATGTTCTCATGAATAAGTGGTTCCTTGAGCTCATGGGCCTTTTGTACCATTTTGGAAGAGAGTTATCCTTGATTCTTATGGTGTCATTATTGATTGGGAGGAAAGGATGGGCCCTCATAGAGGGTCTTCATAGTTTTGGGCGGTGATGGGACAAATGAGCAATTCATTCTATTGAGAAACCCTAAGTGCCTTTATATAGAGAGGCACTAAAGGGAAAATTACAAGCACACACCCATACAATAAGAAATAGCAAAAAATAAGCCCCACATAACTCAACACTCCCCCTCAAGCTAGAGCATACACATCAAACATGCTTAGCTTGGAACATAACAACTCAAGACGTTTCTTGGAGAGTTCTTTGGTGACGATATCAGTAATCTGGTCTTCAGTGGTAATATAGGGTGTAGAAATTTTGTCAGCTAGACTAACATCTCTAATGAAGTGGCAATCAATTTTTATGTGTTTAGTTCACTCATGAAATGCAGGATTGTTTGCAATAAAGGCAGCTGCTTTGTTAGCACCTCTCGAGCTTTATTATACCATCGGTTCTTTGTCAATTGTATAGATTTGATAGGAAGAGGGTTGCTTTATAGGTGCTAGCACTCTGTGGGAGTGCCATCAGTCTTCAGATTGTTTTAGTTTAACATATTTGGACTCCAAGGGACTTCAAGGGTCCTCTGT
Organism: Thalassia testudinum; assembly: GCA_037157565.1. NCBI lineage: Eukaryota > Viridiplantae > Streptophyta > Magnoliopsida > Alismatales > Hydrocharitaceae > Thalassia > Thalassia testudinum. The sequence goes on from JAZHRO010000013.1 coordinate 25,009,530, forward strand.
GATGGAGTGCCTATATCTGTGGAAAGCTGCCAACTCAGATCATCATCACATCACACATTTGGATTGAGAGGGAGGCTTTGAAAGTGGTTGCAGCTTCATCAGTACTTTTAGATGATCATGCATGATATATTTGGACTACGAGGGCTCCTAGAGTAGCCAACACCTTCAATTCATCATTGAATCAACATACTTTTTCTGGGACAACATTCTCAGAAAAAACTGACTGGAGGGTTCTCTCAAAGGTGCTACCTTTGAGAGGGTCTCTTGAATCAACATACTTTTCTTAGTGTTATCACCTGCTCCTTCTGATGGTGATTTTTGAGGGGCGTGAGCATCACCTTGTGCTCGTAGATCTCCTCGTAATGGTTGACATTCCTGATATTATATTAAGATCAGAAGGTGAGCATTCAGATGCCTGGAGGAGATTGTTCTGACGAATGGAAGAGCACGATGAGAACTTCAGCAACAAGAATAAAATCACGAAGAACATATTGAGAACAAAATCTCATGTTATAGCAAACCATTTATGTGCTGTTATTGATTGAACATATGTAGATTGGTATATAAAATGGGCAGCAAATTGGGGGTTGACTATGGGATCGGGAATTCTCTCTCCCAAATTCAAGGTGGCTGTCATGATGAACAGTCTAGCCGAAACACCTGCAGTTCTTAGAATGACAAAAAAGGATTATCCTATAGCATGGAGTTCAGATGAGAGCTGGAGATCAAGGACTCAGAATGTCAGCAAAGGGAATTGGGTGCTTTAGATTTACAACTTTCTTTTCAAAAACCAACTAAAAACTTAAAAAGGCCATGTTTTGATTCCTTTTGTTGTTCTGTATCTCTTCGTTTAAGCAACTAAATTGGATAGCACACTTACCAGTAATCAAAGAAAGCACTTGAATATTATTCTATGAGTGTGTATTTACCAAATTGAAGTATTGTGATTGTAAACATATAAAGAAACCTGATTTTATCTCAGTGCTGCATAACCCAGATGATTAACTTCAATGCAATAGCTTTCTATTGCTTTTATTTGTACTTGATCTGTATTATAATTTCAGCAAGTAGTTATCATACAAAATGTGGAAGCAGTATGAAATTGTTTCTGTACTTTCTAAAGTTTATAACAACCTGTATATATTCATAAGATGTAGTTGAAGTATCATATTCTTCATGGATTTAACTGTTAATATTTTCGACAGTGTTTGTGTGAATCTGAGTTTGTTTCTTCAGCAGGTTTTACTTATACTCAAGGGAATCCAGGTGTGCTAGATATGGTCTTGCAGTGTTCTCAAGGGAATTTCCATCCAAACGTCAGATTTGAGGCTCTCAAGGTATTCTTTTCCAAATAATATTTGTTCATTAGTAGGGACTATCTCTATAACATACTATCCAAAGTATTCTTGGTGCAGCCTCTGTGTTTGGATTATGGATCATAATCTCCTAATAGTGCTTGCTTTTCTCGGATCTTGTGGATATATGACTGCTGGTGGAGCTTTCTGAAGAAAAAACAAAGATTGTTGGTGGAGCTGTTTATTCTCAGATTCCAAGAAAGAATTGATCATTAGCTGTTAGGGCTTTTACATAAATGCCATCAAGAACTTTCAAAATAACTTAAATGCCATATGAAACTCCATATTTACATAATGCCATAAAAAAGTTAATTCTGTTGACATAAATGCCAATTCTCATGTCAACCTGTGTCAATCAAGATGAAATCCCTATGCACTGTGACTTTTTTTATGAGTACCCTCTGCTTTGTTACAAGGTTTGTTGTGAGGCTGCATCTGCTTGGCAGATTAAGGTCTATGGATGGTTAGTTGTCTAAAAAAATGCCACCCAGAGAATAGTAGTGCGTGGAATTCAGTTGCCATCTTGCACCATATATTTGTTGATATAGTTATTGGTCATGAGCCCTTCTTTCTCTCTCTGCAAATCGTTGGATTTAGAATTTTAAACAACTTTGCAGACATTTGAGTGGGGGTTGTCAGGGCTGAGGTTTGGTTTAAAACTGCATTGACTGAACTTGAACTTTTGGGTGGGTTTGTCAGGCCAAATAAGCAGGACCTAAAGATGCTAAGCTCATTTGTAGAACTAACAGGGAGTTGGTTGAAGTTTGATGTTTCAAGAAGAGGCGTGCACTTGCAAAGAAAGATATGAAATTAGAAGAGCTAAAATATGAACTTCTGCCCTGCATATTTCCTCCATGCAATGTGTTTTATATGGAGTAATAAATTTTTTTTGAAAGGATATATTTGTTGATATATTGGTTGGTTATGTTTTATATAGTTGTCGATATATATGGATTAATCATGTGTATCATTGAAGTGCAATATCCTTTCTAGAAAGCGAAAATGCATGTTTTTTGCAAAAACACACTTGTTCATGCTTGATCTGATTGATTAGTTTTAATGCTGTATGTTATTTTTAAATCTATGCATTATGCTCTGATTTTTCTTTTGCTTTCTCTTCATCTGCTTTTAGAACTTAGCTGATTTTTCACTTATTTTCTTAGCTCTGATGTAGTTGATATTACCTTTTAGGTTCTCCAAGCCATTGCTCACAATTATTCTTACGTAACAAATTATCTTTGGGAGCCAATATTCACTGCGATTCTTGAGATTCTACGGAAACCTATTCTTGAAGATTCTAGTTTCAATGCAGCATCAAATGCCAGGAGGGGAGAAACCAGAAATTCTGTTACATCCTGTAGTGATAAATGCAAAATAGCTGCTATTAAGGTGAACCTATCTTCTGTTAGCTTTTTAGTTGTTCATATTGTCATCATTAGATTGCTCTATAAAGATATTATCTTCGAGTTATTTTAACTATGGAATTGCATTGATTACCTTTGTTGATGTCAAATCATATATAATCATTGTCAAACATGCATATGCATCAATTATGTGGGAACATCCAGTTTGGCACTTCTAATGCCAAATCTTTGTTATTATCTGTCATCAATATTTCACAAGTCGTAACTATCTTTAATTAATGAATCTAGATGACTACTGAATGCCGGTAGTCTTCCGGTTTTCTCTCAAAAAAATATTTGACAAAGTCTATGGAAAGCTATGTTTTCACAGAGCAGCACTGATATGTGGCCTTCTCCATGGCCATTCTGATTTGCAGACTCCTGATTTCTGTTTTAGGATTATGAGGTTTATGTTATATCCTTGTTATTTGTTAATCTTTTGTTAGATTATGTCCCTTTTTTATTTTTTGGAACAAGGTACGATTTGAACCCATCTTTTGGATGGAAGCCCATCGACGTTAGTGCCAGATGATTTTGCATAAATGATTTTCTGCAAGTTTTGATTATCCCATCCCCAGTTTTTGGTGGCCATGACACACATATAAATCAACACATATAACACATATATCCACATATGTGGAGAAGGAATCTCCATTATGGAACTATGCCTAGTCCAGGTCAATCTTATACTTATCAAAGAAAATCTCCTTTCTTTTTTAAAGATGCAAATTCTTGGAACTCACTAAGATTGGAATCTTTTTTTAGTCCCACATAAACATGGATCGTCTAGTAAGAGAAGGTGCAAAAGATGGTAGAATCAGGATAGCTCTGTGGAGCAAAGGACTGAAAATTCAGGTGATATGCTTCTGATGTAAATTTGCTGACACTGGAAATATCGCAACTCTAGTTAAGTGTTATTTGATTTTGGATGGATACCTGTGAATGTTTTATACCCAAAGGTGCAAACAAGCTCGTATATAAACAGTGGCTATCGTGGTTACTTGTTTGTTGTACATTAGCTCAGGAGTTTTCTTTTGGCCTGTGAATACTTGACTTTGCAGGCTTAATTTTTATGAGCACATCAGCTATATTTTTCTGCTAATGACTTTTAAATGTCGGCCTAAAATTGGCTTCATCCTTTCCAGAAAAAAAAGATTTGTTCTATTCTTTCATTCATTCACAAAACCTTTTTAAAGTCTTTACTTCATGTAGCTATAATCATGATCTTTTTGGTTGCTTTCTTGAGTCACTGATGAAAAACCACTTATATACGATATGCGACAGTTTCCTCCTATATTCTATATTTATCTGCAAATGCATTTGTTCCTTAATTTATCCCTGTTTGTATGTACGGATTTTGGATTTTTGAAAGTCTAGATTCTTATTGACGAATGTTTTCATAATTGGTAAATCCATGAGTTTCTGGTTCTGACTGTATTTGCAGGCTTTGGATGGTTGCCTTCGAGCATCTTCTGGGTTCAAAGGAGTAGATGACTATTCAGAATGCAAGTTAGTAGATATTCAATGTACTGTAGATTGTATGAGAGAGATAAAGGTCTCCTCTGCCCCTTTATATGTGCTGGATTGTTCAGAAACTCCAAATGGTAGTTCATCTGAATATTCAAATGGATCCAAACATTGGTTAGAAGCTCTTGACATGCATGTCCCTTTGATTTTGAAGCACAACTCTCCAGCAGTAAGTGCCTGTGGTACCTCCTGCATAATGGTTTACTAAATGTTGTTTGTGGTATCCTATTCAGTTCTCGCTGCTGCATATTTATATAAAATACTTACGATATTTTCAATTAATTTATAAGGGCTAGGCCATGGTATGTTGTGGGATAGTTTACCATGGATGTAAAGATTTTATACATCTGAGCCTACTTAATGTTGGAAAATGCTGGCTTCTTCTTCTTCTTCTTCTTCTTCTTCTTCTTCTTCGTGGTGGTGGTGTGTGTGTGTGTGTGGGGGGGGGGGGGGGGGGGGGGGGTGTGCATGGTGGCTGCTAGAGGACAGTAACCATCTACTTCATACTCCCTCCAAATCAAATTACAATTGAAACGTCCAGAAGTGGAAATGCATCAGAGCCTCCCATACAACATCTTCACACCATGCCCTCTCCTCATGGAAAAGCACCTTATTTCTTTGCAGCTAAATAGACGGTAGAATGACACATTCCTTGATCCACTTTGCAGAATCCACCCAAATGCCACTTCTAAAAGTTCTCCAAAAATCCTCCAATGAGTCCATCTAGGTATTTGGGATGGAGAGATGCTTCTAAACTGTCCTCATAAAGGGCAAGAAAAGAAAAGATGTATGCAATGTTCAAGAAGTCGGTATGCAGTTTGCGGTTGGTTGGGTTACTACATAGAGAGTATGCGGTATTCGGACAAGTATGCGTGTTTGCATTTTTTTATTTAAAAAAAAAATGAAATTATTAGTTAGCTTATTAAAAATTGTGTTATATGTAATGTTATAACTATACAACTAGTATTAGTACTCCTACTTTTTAATTACTATACAACTTAAAATATAAAAAATCAGACATCTTAAAAAAAGAAAATATAGATATTAGAATCCAAATGCTCATGTTTATTATCAATGGACATAAACAATAGATCTAAATAAGAATCTAAAATAGAAACTAAATCAAAAACTTCAAATCAATCTAAATCAAAACATATTATCAAGAATCTAAAACAAAATCTAGATCAAAAACCTAAAATCAGGACATCATTTCAAACAATAACTAAAAGGATAAAAAGAAGAAATCTCTCAAAGACTCAAATTGGGTGGCTCTATCACAAAATTGGGTGAGTATGCGGCCGAGTAAATGCCTACTTGGCTAGAGCCGACTATAGGAGTGCGTGACACTACTCGGCTCGAGAAGGGATCCGCTGACGTGGGTGCCTACTCGGCCTAGGCGGCCGACTTCCTAAACACTGGATGTTTGGCATCCTCATCCTCCTTACCACAAAAGGAACAAGAGGCATCTGCATTCCAATCTTCTTTACTTTGAACTAGATCATCCTCTGATTTTTTAAGCTTTTGAAAGCAGCATCCACATTCACCACCCTCGCATCATCCCAGAGGATTTCATGAGCCTTCTTCATATTGAAAGACTTCTCTATCCTACTCGAAACGGTTAGGTGTCCTATCCCTCGGGCGTGTATCATGGAGTGTACTAAGCAACATTTGCAGGTTGTTCATCCGTGCCTCAGAAAGGCCTGCTCCAAATCTGGGAGTCCAAACTTCTGCATTGCTATGAACCGGCCCATCCCATGCACCTCTCACTGTTTGCCTTTCATACAATGATAAAGCATAAAGCCTTGGGACCATCTTAGCCAGAGCACCTGTACCAATGCAGTCATCTTCCCAAAGTTCGGAAGTGCACCCATCCCCCAAAACCAGCTGGAAAAGGTGAGAAACCTGCTGCATTACTGAAGTTAGTCCTCTTAAAAAGGCAGAGGCCCATGGGAAGCAATGGCCCTTTTGGTCCAATTCAGAGACGAACCATGAGCATCAAGTAGAAGATGATGCCACAACCTGTCCCTGTTCTTACCTTAAAAAACAACCTATCCTTGTTCTGGAAAAACTTTACCACCAACATTGTTAACAGCGCATTACAGAAATCTCCAAGCTTGAGCACCGCAGGCTCTCCATCTTTGATAGGCCTGCAAATGACATCCCATGTGACCGAATGAAAGAACTGCTCCACCTTCTTGGTCCCTTTCCGTAAGAACCTTCTCCGTAAAGCATCCATCTTCTTGAAGGTTTACTTTGGCAGATTAAAAATGGATAGGTGAAAAGTAGGAACAACCAATAGAACTGATGCCAAAGAACTGGGTGTCCCCACCTTGCAATTAACTTCCCTCTCAACTACACATATTTCTCTCTAGGCTCTCAACCAAAGGCAGCCAATCCCCTGCAAACAAGTGCTTCCCCTTCAAAGGTAGGCCAAGGTAGACAAATGGCAAACTCCCTTTGGCCGTGCTGAGAAACTGGCTTCTGTTTTGCTTACTTTCAATTAATCATCATGCTGGTTAGTAAATTTGGTATAATTACTATGATTTTGGTTATAAAAAAATGCCTTCCTTCAACAAATATTCCTTTCTCATTCAAATTTTTTGAACCTTGAGTTGAAGGGTCAACCATAAGCAATGCATGGATGGGTTTTGTCTCATATTTGTTGGTTGAACTAATATTTAAGAAACTGGATTGGTGATTTGATGATCTCTAACTTATTGACCGTAACTTTTGTATTTATTATTGCCTTCATTGGTGCTTCTCTAGTGGATATTGATGGTATTTGTGAACCTTCTTTCGGGGTTTTTACTTTATGGAAACAATACTATCACAGTATCACTGGTGCAATTGTTCCTACTTCTACAACCATATATTTGCATTTTGATCACATTTGAGAAGTAGCTTCTGTTGATGAATGGTTATACAATGTTAGTCCTTATGTTACATTTCCTACTTGATGTAGCTTGTTACATGGGTTGTGAATAGGAACTTGGCTTCTCACATTGATGTTCTCTTGGTGGAATAACTCTTGTTTAGCAGAATTACTAGCTACATAAGGTGTATCTGCACGTGTTGCATTGAAAGTCTAATGATTAATACCAGTTAATTCAATCTCAAATAAGGTATCTGGTTCATCTGGCTTTTCTCCAGTGATTCTAGGAAGAACCTAAAACCCATACTGGAAGGAGAATGCCCCTTAATAAGAGGCATTGTATCTTACTGGATGGTAAAATAATTTCTTTTGTTTGCAGATAAGAGCAGCCACGCTTACATGCTTCGCAGGCTTGACATCCACTGTTTACTTTTCTCTCAGAGAGGATAAGCAAAATTTCATAAGATCTTGTGTGGTATGGCTTGGTTATTCAGGATATTTGCCTGTATTCCTTTATGGAGTTGAAACCTTCATTCAGTTGGTATTTTTTTCAGGTTGGTGCTGCACTAAATGATGAAGTACCTTCAGTTAGGTCTGCAGGATGCCGAGCTCTTGGTGTCCTCTCTTCTTTCAGCCAAATCCTCTCCAGGTGATTATCTGCTCAATTTTGAAGTTGTTTGACCAATCATATTGTGTCAATGGCTTCATAAATCTTTATTTTTCAGTAAAAGAATCCTGGATGAATTTATTCATGCAGCAGACACGAGCTCACATGATCCTTCACTATCAGTACTGAACTTCATATAGCAATGTTTACTTTTCCAGTTTCTATTATCTACCTTTTTTTTTAACCTTCATTTCAACTTCTATGATCCACCTGAATAATGTTTTATTACCTTTATTAAAGGTGCGGATAACTGCATCCTGGGCCTTAGCAAATATATGTGACTCTCTTCGGCACAGGGAAATAGATCTGCATTTGGAAGTTGCCGGTCTGGAGTGAACCTTTTTCTGGTTTTGAATTTTTTCTTATCAGTATTCTGATCATCTCTTTTGTTCTTGGTGTAGACCGATCCATTGATTCAAAGTCAATTTCTCTTTTAGTTGAGAGTGCTTTACGGTTAACATTAGATAGTGATAAGGTAAGGACATCAATCTCAGGCCATCAATTTACTTCTGAATTCAGCAAAGCAACTTAATGGATTCAAATACTACTTCGTAACTTTCATTTCTACATCAATTCCACGGTCTGCTCCATTTTTCAGCTGCTAATGGATGGGTGCTTGTGTCAAGTGTCTCTTCCATCTGTACATCTATATAAAAACAATTTCTTTGGACTCTGTATAGAAGTAGTTTTGTTTTAAGAATAGTTAAATGAACATTTTTTAAACAAGTTGTTTGACACATTTCATCTTACTATTGAGTTGACATCTTACCTGCCAATCTAGGTCTCTGGATCCTTGGGCCAATTCATATTTGACCTGAAATTGAGCAAATTGAACCCGGGCAGTGGATGCAGATTCAAGTTGCTGAAAATCCAATCTTGGCTTCCCAATTAGCATTGAGAGTGTCATAATTTGGATCATTGATTCTGGATAATCTACTTGCTCCAGATATTAGTAGTAATTTTTACTCAATTTGAGGGAAGTAGGAGAATAAGCTAGGACCCTTGTTGCTTGCACTGCCTGGTTTTATGACTCCTGGTACCGATGGTTATTTCTTACTACATTTTTTCCCCATTTTTGAGATCTTTATTCTTCTGATAGACATATAACTTTTTCCTTTGGTAACAGCCCTTTGATCTTTCATGTCAATAAAAAATTGGAATTTGAGAAAAAGTCGTCGGCATAGGCCTGTGAAAAAAAAAATGTCTCCAATCTTCAAAAGTGAACAAATTGTTACCTGAAGCTTGTTAAGTATAAAATTATGGTCTCTACAACATAGTACTATTAGTAAAAACCATTTTATGACTTCACATGCAACATGAAAACTTTTGTGCCTTTCATTTATTTCACATGAATCTTTTTTCTATTTTGTTACCCCATTTTTCCCCCTTTGTTGCAAATCATAACCACTTGTAGCAACAGTAATTCAAGCAAATATTGGAGTAAAAAAGGAGGTTCTCATGAAAAGAAAATGGAAAAGGACAACCATGGAATAAATGAAACTTATAGAGGCTTCTCAGAGTGGACATGATAGAGTATGATTATTTTGCTTGACAGTGTAGGGACCAAAAAAAGTACACTCGAAAACAGACTTTAGGTACTGATCTGTACACTTTCAAAAGATGAAGCACCTTTTTGTTACCTTCTAGTTCAGGGGTTTTTGGTAAAGTACTCAAAAAATGTTCCATCATTTCTTCGACTCCCATTCTGATCATTTTTGCGTTCATTACAGGTGAAGGCCAATGCAGTGCGAGCTCTTGGAAATCTTTCAAGATTTGTCAAGTTTACAGAGTACTTTTGTTCTCCTAACGTTGTTAATTCTTCTGGAGGTATATTCAACAGTGGAGCCTTCTGAAGGGTAGCAAATAATCTCTAGTGTTTTCTAATGATTTTTATTTCGATATTAGATGGCCTTCATTGGCTTGAAAGGATGGTCCAGGCATTTGTTTCTTGCGTGACAACTGGAAATGTAAAAGTATGCGTAGATGTCTTTTTTCCTCATTCTTTTTCTGCTTCATTCTGTTTATTTTTCTCCTGGAATCAGGTCTTAGGATATTGAGTTTTACTTTTGGTCTAGTGTGTAGTGGTTTGGATGGGATATTAGCATACCTTTCTGGTTTCCTTCAGGTCCAGTGGAATGTCTGCTATTCTTTGGGGAACCTATTTTTAAATCCTACTGTGAACTTGCAGGTTGCATCCTGGTGAGTACTGATGTCCTAGCGATTTCTTAATAATCTATATGTCAATGGCAAATTTAGTATAGTACAAAATATTAAAGCAGTCATTTAAAAGTACAATATTTTTCTCAGAGAAGCTGGTTGTTCTTAGTTTTTGGTCTGACCTATCATTTATATGACATGATTTTGTTGGACATCTGCAAACATATCTATTTAGAATGCCGATTTCATGTGGTTTATACAATCCTGGTCATCCTCTAGGAATCATGCTATAAAGCTGTGATGATGTTTGATCATCTGCATTTCACATGACTACACTAGTTGCAAGGAGGCTTCTATACCAGAATGGTTCACAATTAGGTCTTATCCAACTCAACCCACCTATGGCTTCAATGTTAGAACCAAGTTTTGTTGAATTTCAGTTGGCAATAGACCAATTTTGTTTTTGATATGCATCATTAATTTTGGGCCCTGTTGGCTTGGTTGCCATGTTCTATTCTACTGTGTCTGTCTATTCTGTTTATGTATGGTTGATATTCATAGGATTATGTGCTCTTTTGAAGGTGTGCCTCAAGGTGGTCAAGGTGTATGCTTCGAGGCAAAATGGCTGATTCAGCTCTGATGTCAGCCATCCAGTATACCTGGAGTAGCTTGTGTGCCTTGATCACGTAAGAGAATGGCAGGGAGTGAGGCACTGCCTCAGGTAGAAGATCGGTTATGTTGTCACCTGAGGTCACATGACTCAATTTCACGAGAAACCCCAACTTCATTCTTGCCTTTATGAAGCCCTAATTGCCTCCTCACTCAGCCCCCAAGCTTTTGTTGGTCCGCTTTTGCTTCTTCAATGGTGTTGTTGCATCATTGGTGACTCTGCTGCACTCTTTTATTCTATGTCCACGGTCCACCCTGCCCCCTTTTTGAGAAGAAATTGTTGTTCATGTTTCATTTCCGTGTTGAGTCCTTGTGTTTGATGAGCATATGGTTGTAATGTTATATTCTTATCATGTGATTGATAAGCTTCTGACTTTGATGTCTGTTTTTTGTTTTTATGTTTTACATTATGGAGTCAAGTTTTCCATTATAGTCTGGAGTCAAGGTCTATTTGTTGAGATTTACCATGGTGTAGTTCCTGGATTACTATCAATCAAGCTGTGGTTTCTCTTTCAAGCATAGTTAATTTTATCCACTCAAATCAGCCCTTGCAAATTCTGAGAGAGTTTTGTCATTAATTTATATTTTAAACACCAATTATTAAATCAAGCAACTAGTGTTACGAGCTTACCCTTGTGGGTGAATATGCACATTCACTTCTAAGTGGATATCGTACATGATGTTTGGCCTAGTGTAGCTAGTATTTATTTTGTTTAAAGCTTAATATTCTTATTAAATAGTCATTTACCATCTATTTTTGTTTATATTGCTTTTTCAATATTGGCACTATGGAAGGACATACGTGTCTCTAGTTCTAAGCTCTCTTAAGAAGTGAGGCCTTTGCAACCACCTTCTTTGGGAGGACATATGTGTCTTAAGCTCTAAGCTCTCTCAAGAAATGAGGCTTTTGCAACCACCTTCCCAAGTGCCAATATTGAAAAGGCAATATAAACAAAAATAGATGGTAAATGACTATTTAATAATAATATTAAGCTTATGCCTTATCTCAATAACACAAGACCGCCTCATTACACCTCATTTTTCTTAAAAGGTAATATGTGTTGGCAATCAACCTTTGCAAATGTCTAATACTATTGAGTTGTACGGGATCTTATTATAATCGTTTAATTGTGTGAGGGTGCGTTATGTTATTTCTCCTTTGTACTTCTCTATATAAAGATACTAGGACTCTAGAGAATGAACGGATCATTTTGTTTTTTCCCAACACGGTATTAAAGCAACGGTTCTAGACCGGTGGTCTGGTATCCCACCAACCCGAGGCCTTTCAACACATCCACCAAAACACTAGTTCCTCTCTCTCTCTCTTGTGCCACTAGCCTCTCATTGACACTCCTCTTGAGCTTTCTTCCTCTCCAATGCCACCTTGAGGTGGTTAGACTCTCCTCGTGCCGCCTTCTGCAACATCACCTCTCCACCTTGCTGCTTCTAGGAGTCACCGCAAGCTCCTAGCAGCACTACTCTCATCGCCACATGCACTGCAATGCATGCTACAGGGTTGTAGCTCCTTGTGTGTGTGTGGTAGGGTGGCTTGATTTACTTGGCAAAGGTGTTGCACACCCTCCTTTCTCCTTCACCAACAGCAACTTAGAAGGAAGAAGCTACGCCTTGTATGGTTTGAAAATTGATTTCAAATTGTTGTTGTGCTTCTTTGAGGAACACAATCTGATTTTGTGGTTGCAGCATATCTGGAGGGTGATTCCACGAACCAGGTACACATAGCAGATTCAGAGGACTTTATAAGCAACTCAATGGGGAAATTATCCACCACGAGCACTTCCCTACACATGCAAGGGACTTCTATCAAGTTGGACGAATCCAATTTCTTACTTTAGTCTACATCTTTTTCTTAGTTCATCGGTTCTTGTCCCAAGAAATATATTCTAACTCAAGATGAGTCTGCTGTGAAGTCTGCAGATTATGAGGCAGACAACTGGGTAGCCATGTGTCTCTTGAATAGCATGACTCAAACGATTGCAAAGCAGCTTATGGCATATGCTTCAATCAAGAAGATATGGGAGGTGTTACATAGGATACACTCTCACACATAAGATACACTCTCACAAGAGCAACAACACTTGGCTCTATCGTGTTGTGGAGGGCATACATACACTCAAAAAGGGTTTCATGCTTCTAGTTGAGTATCACGACATGATGACGAATTTATGGGATGAACAGGACATATATTAGTCCATATCTACTGATGCTGCGGTCATAGTGAAATAGCGAGAGGCAATCCGATCTATCCGGCTACTATCTGGTCTTGGTCCTGAGTATATGGGATCAAGGACCAATTTATGACGATGGATGAGATCCCTACTCCAGCCTAGATCTATGCTCGTTTGTTGAGATTAAAGACCTCTGACCTTGTATCTATGTCAGATTCCTCTGCCATGGCTTCTATAGGCCGTGGTCGTAGGAGTCCTGCTTCTGGAGGTCGAGGTGATCGCAGACATGGTGGTGCTCATGGTGGAGGTAATCGTGGTCATGGATGGAGCATCTCTTTCTATGAGTATTGTCACAGGAATGGCCATACTGTTGATCGTTGTTCAGTGAAGCACGACTATCCTAAGGGAATGGACCCACGTGCTCACCAAGTTTCTACATAGGACACTACTCAAACACATGAGGATGATGGCCAGATTATTATTTCGAAGGCAATAGAAGAAAATGAATCATCACATTTCATTGAAAAGAACCAAATATCTCTTTATAAAGAGAGGTATGGGTAAATAGCAGTACATATCCATAAAGAAATAACAAATAATAAAATGTTAAATAAATAGGAGTATCAACACTCCCCCTCAAGCTGAAGTATAGATGTCAATCATGCTCAGCTTGGAATAACAAGAATCAAATGCCGAACGAGGTAAAGGCTTCGTGAACACATTGGCTATCTGATCCTCAGATGCCACATAAGTAGTGCGCAACAAGCCACGTTGTATAAAATCTCTGGTACAGTGGAAGTCCACCTCAACGTGTTTGGTGCGCTCGTGAAACATCGGGTTGTTAGCTTTGTAGGTAGTTGCTCAATTGTCACATCACATCTCCATGGGCTCCTCAATCTGGACATGCAAATAACACAAGAGAGACCGTATCCAAATCATCTCTGCAGCAGTCTGGGTCATTGACTTATATTCTGACTCTGCACTAGAGTGAGAAACTGCCCTCTGTTTCTTGCTCATCTAAGTAACCAGATTACCAACCACAAAGGTACAGAAACTAGTGGTGGATTTCCTGTCAAGCACACATCCTGCATAATCTGCATCAGAATATCCTACCACTGTCATAGGAGAACCTCTCTGGAAGAGAATACCACGACCTAGTGCTTTCTTCAAGTATCTTAGCACCTGCATAGCTGCCTGCCAATGCAGCTTCGTCGGCCTCTCCATAAACTGGCCGAGTTTGCCTACACCAAGGCAATATCCGGTCTGGTAATGGTTAGGTACAACAATTTGCCCACAAGCTATCTCTCTGCTATCAATTGCCTTTGCCTCCTCATCATGTAGATGTGCCTTAGGGTCCATAGGAATATTGGCTAGCTTGGATCCCAGCATACCTATCTCCTGAAGGACATCTAAAGCATATTTGTGTTGAGAAAGAACAATCTCATCTCTACTCTTAGCGACCTCGATCCCTAAAAAGTATCTAAACTAGCCCAGACCCTTCATAACAAATGATTGTGCAAGCGACTCCTTGACCTGTCTTATCCTAACATCATCATTGTTGGTGATAATCAGGTCATCTACATAAACAAGTAGTGCTACAATGCCATTCTGTCTTTTTGACAAACAGATAATGATCTAAACAGGACCTCTGCATCCCCATCCTCTACAACACATCTGAGAGCTTTTGAAACCACTCAGGCTCTCCTTTAGGCCATAAATGGCCTTCCTGAGTTTGCATACACACTCCCCCTGAATCTCAAAACCTGGGGGCTACTGCATGTAAACCTCCTTCTGAAGATCACTGTAGAGAAAAGCATTCTTCACATCAAGTTGGTGTAACCGTCAATCTCTATGGGCAGCAATGACATAAGTATCCGAACAGTGGTAAGCCGCGCAACAGGAGAGAAAGTATCCAAGAAAGTCATTCCATATGTCTGAGTTACCCCTTTGCCACCAACCTGGCCTTATACCTTGAAATAGACCCATCAGGGTTGTATTTCAAGGCAAAGACCCATCTGGAGCCAACAAATCGCACGCTTGTAAGAATCGAGGTGAGATCCCAAGTCTGTCTGCTCTGTAGTGCTGCCATCTCGTACTCCATGGCTTGACGCCACTTCGGATCAAGCATGGCCTGCTGGTAGGTAGACAGAATGGGTGAAGCTCTAAATGCCTAGCAAAAGCTGCTAAATTGAGAATTAAGGCCATCTGTAGCCAAACTGCCTGCAATCCGATATTTGGACTCACACGTGCGAGGCGCCTTTCTTATAACAATAGGAAGATTAGACTCATCTTGTATCTCTAACTGAGTCTCTGCAGAGGGAACCTCACTATTGCGGTGATATGCACTGTCACAGGGGGCAAGTCTAACTAGACGATCTTTGTCCTTAGAGCCCATCTCAACTGCCTGTGGAACATCAGTCACTGGAGCAGGTAGAGGCCTCTGTAGTGTAGCATAAGGTATACTATATGTCTGTAGCGAATCATGCAATCTCTGGTAGTCATCCAAGAGGGTAGTAGACCCTGAAGAAGTCAGCAGAGGTGTGGAGATCGAAATCGCCTTAAGTGGAACAGGAGGAATAGGCATGGAGCAGCATCATCATGAGCACTTGTCTGTCCAGCAATAGAAAAGTATGGTGTCGTCTCATGAAAAGTCACATCAGCGTTGGCATAATGCCTGTAGTGGATGGGATCATAACACCGGCACCCCTTCTGACTCCTGGAGTATCCTAAGAATACGCACTTACCAACGCGAGAAGCAAGCTTGTCACAGCCTGGTGATAACACATGAACAAAAGCAACACATCCAAAGGTCCTGAGGAACACATGAAAAAGCTCGCCATCTGGATGTAATAGAAGAATCGATATCTACTCGTGAAGGACTGAACTCAGCATCCTATTAATGAGATAGCATGCCGTCAAAACAGCATCCCCTTATTATCTCTGTGAAACACTGTGGTGAATAAGTATGGGCAACTTCTATCAAGTGTCTGTGCTTCCTCTCTGCAACCTCATTCTACTGTGAAGTATGGGGACAAGTGGTCTGGTGGATAATCCCATCAGTCCTGTAAAACTTAGTAAGTCTAGCCGTGCAAAACTCGATGGCATTATCTGTTTGTACAATCTTTACCGTGGCAGAATACTGAGTCATGATCTCCAAGAGAAGAGCCTCTATGATACGTCCAACATTTCCCTTGGTCTTCAGAAGGAACACCCAAGATACTCTGGTGAAATTAACAACTACGAGATAATACCGATGTCCCATCCTGTCTGAAACTCTATGTGGTCCACAAACATCTATATGGAGTAACTTGAAAGCAACTGCTGATCCAGGAGAGATACTGGTAGGAAAGGACTAATGATGCTTACCTAATTGGCAGGCATCACATCGAATAGTCACGGCAGGTGAAATGTGTGGAATCACTCTCGTAAGGTGATTTAGAGGCAAATGACCTAGACAAGTGTGCCACTGTAAGGCACTCCCACCATCATATCTGCTGGGCCCAGCAAAAGGCTCTTAGCCAAGGTGATTGTTGAAGGCGAAAAACTACGCGTTCGCAATTGGATTTGAAAACCCGTCGTTGTAGTTCGAGTCGCGAAGAAATCCGTTCAACAAATAAAATTTATACCGAAAAATTCGTAAAGAAGTTCCGGGTCGAATATAGGGAGGCTACGTCGATCTCAAAATCCGCAGTTATATTTTTTTTGTATTTTTGTTTAAAAGGGGAAATAATCACAATGGAAGCGATATAAACAATAAGAGAGAGAACAATCACTTGATATTTAAATAAAGTTTTATAACTAAGAAAGCGGGAAATGATTACACTAGAAAGCGAGAAATTGTTACAACTAGAAAGCTGGAAAATTCTACTATAGAAAGCGAAAAAAGAAGGGAGAGAGAAGTTATCCTCCTTGACGATCGCTTGGAGGACGAGCCGACGGGACAACGCCTGGAAGACAGGGAACGAGGCGAGAAGGACGAAGTGGAATGAATGGGAACGAAGCAGCACGTCGTCGTTGTCGCGAGATCCGCTTCTCGAATGCAGAGAGAGGACAACCGTAGGATGTTCCACGAAGGGGGACAAAGGTGAAAAAATTAAGATTTCTACTCTAGAGGAGCATCCTGGGTGTGAGACAAGCTCTTAGAGCTTTGGAAGGGGTGAGAGAAGAGAAGGGATAAAAAATTCGTATGGTAGGGGTCTCCTTTTATAGTTGCAAGGAGTATGGGTATTTTGGTCATTACAACATCAAAAACATTAATTCAAGACCTTTACTGACGGATTTATCCGTCACTAAAGGCCTTAACGTGGCTGACGTGCGCGCGCCCACTCGCCTTCGGTTGCCTCAAATGCTTGCGCACGTTTGCGCACGATCAGTCGTCCGATCTCAAGATCGGACGGCTTCAAACGCTCCTTGCCAGCGCCTTCATCCACGCCTTCACTGGGCACCCGCGTGCGATCGGGCGTGCACGCTATGCGTCTGATCATGTGTGGGTGCTATTGGTTGATCCGCACTGCTCGCTGCCGATCGCATGGTTGCGATAATTCGCCTGCGCGCTGTAGATGAGGAATCGAACGCGCGTCGCGCGCTCGCGCAACATGCTCGACCGCTGTGCTGCGGTGGCCACTTTGTCGCGTGGGTGATTTAAGGTGCGCGTGCTTGCGGCAGTTGGATTAACATCCAACGGCCCAGATCGCACGTTGGAAACTCTTTGGAGATGCAGCGGCGGTCCTGGGGTCCGATTGGGCGGCTGGGATGGCGCCATGTGATGTCATCCTGGCTGTCCATCTTCTGAGTGTTGTAGACGGTGCCACGGGTGTCAGATTGGGTCGATTTTCACGTCGTTAGGCTGCAATCGTCGATCCGAACCCATCCGTGTGGTCGGATTTGTCGTCTGAGGTGCAAATTAACACCATCTTGGCCCTTGATCTCTAGGGTTCCTCGGTCTCTATCTAATGCTACAGATGTCCGATCAGGGCGATCTTGGAGTCGTTGAACTCCAATCGTCGCCCTAATCAGATCCGTTCGGTTAGATCTTCGATCCGAGGCCCCAATTAACAAGTTTCCCTGTCCCTGGCCATAAAATGAGATAATTACTATACAATTTATACAACTTGACCTAAATGCATGATTATGCATGTTATGCAATATTTACAATTTATGATGCTAATATGGTACTAAGAACATGCATTAATAGACATTTTAGATTAATCAGATGTATGCACATCAGTGATAAAGACCATTCTCCTATGTACCTCTGGCAAAGGTCTTCCTAATACACTTATCCTGGACAATGCATCCTCTCTCATCAAAGATAACCTTGTAATGAAGATCCTTCGTGTTCCTGCTCACAGACAATAGGCTCATGGGAAACTCCGGTACGTGTAGTGTTCCTGGTAGCCGCAACATAGGGGTCACTTATGCTTCCCCCTGGCCAACAATTGGAGTGTGCCTGCCATCAGCAACCTGTATCGTTCTCCTTGGTACAACGAAACTAAGTGATATGAAATAGGCCTGATCTTCACAAAGGTGTTTTGAAGCACCAGAATCGACCAACCATCATGCACCACAGTCACTCCTACCATGCTCTTGCATCATCACTCCCGTACACTCCACCATCCTTGTCATGGTAGCGGTATCCAATGCCATCTCTGCTCTTGAGATTGGCATTGTGCCAAGCATGGACCAAGGGAATCACCACAGGCTAAAACTTGCCATCTTTGAGCCACATAATCACAAAAAGATGCCACGAACATAATCTGAATACAATATTCAGATTTGAAAATTTTGATATCAGTGGAAATACGGCCTCTTGATCATGAAATTTGGAGTCAGGAGGTCGTAGAAATCATGCCAAAAAATAGAGATTTGAAAAGGACTAGCAGACGATGAAATAAGTGATCTTGATCAGATTGGGCCGCAAGCATGAAGATGGTCATGGATACCTAAACCTCCATGCTAGAGGCACAGAGATATTAAACCGACTGGACAGGGATTTGGAGAAGGCCCTGCAACCTACTTCATAGGGAGAAGTGCCCCCCCCACCCTACGTTATCTGTCAGGCGTCGCTGGGGCTGCGCCGCCTGTGGGTGTGCCACTAGTGAGGCTGTGCTGCCTGTGGGTGCGCCGCCGCCGCTTTACAGGGCAGCGGGAGTGCTACCGCTGCCTATGGAGCGTCAATGGAGGTGCTACGCCGCTTCAAAGGGCAGGAGGTGCGGCTCGGCTCCCCCCCGGCGTGTGAGGCCTTGGTGGTGCCTCTCGCCGGTGAGGAGGGGAGGCTGGTCCGGCAGTGGTAATGGAAAAGAGAAAGGGTTGAGGTGATTGGGTTTCTATTTGGTGGGATACCAAAATTCGATCTAGAATCGCGTTTTGATACCAAGTAGAAGAAAATGAATCGTCACATTTCATTGAAAAGAACCAAATATCTCTTTATAAAGAGAGGTATGGGTAAATAGCAGTACATATCCATAAAGAAATAATAAATAATAAAATGCTAGATAAATAAGAGTATCAACAATGACAGAGTACGAGAGGTTTATTGCGTCCCAGGCCTCCACTTTATCTGGGGCATCAGTTTGAAAGTCCACAGGTACCTCTGTCATTTCTGTCAGGTCTCATGCTCCATTCTAGATTGTCGATTTAGGTGCTTCTTCTCACATTACTGATGATGCTGGTTTATTTTCTTCCCTTCAAGAGCTTACTACCCCATTTCAGGTTTAGGTAGCAAATGGGAGTTTGTCACCAGTTATAGGACTTGAGAATATTTCCCTGTCTCCTACTCTTCCTCTATTTAATGTTATGCATGATCTAAAATTTGCACTTAAGTTGATGTCTATTAGTCAAATTACTAGAGATCTTTGGTGCCAAGTTATTTTTCATGACCAATACTTTTTTTTGCAAGACCTCCAGACGATGAGCTGAATTGGTGGACTTGAGCAAAACAACCTATACCATCTCCACATCCCATGACTTTCATTTGCTGCTGCTGTTTGTGCAACCACAGCTCTTTAGGGACACCTTCGTCTTAGCCACCCTGGTCCGCCCATGCCATGTCAATTTCCAAATTTATCCTTTCCAGAGTCTTTTCATTGTGAGGCTTGCCAACTTGGCAAGCACCATCAGCCCTTTCCATCTCAAAATAAGTGTATGAGTCTATTTTCGAGTTGATTCATGTTGATGTATGGGGCCTGTGTAGGGTCCATAGTATTGAGGTTTCTGGTATTTCCTTTTGCTGGTTGATGATTGTTCCAGGATGTCTTGGATTTTTATGATGAAAGAGATGTCCGAAGCTCCTAATTTTATTAAAGAAATAAACTCGATTTTTCACTATTATAAAAATTTTCAAGAGTGCTAATGTTCTTGAATTTGCGAATGGCAGGCTTACTCTACTTTTTCATTCAATTAAGATCATTTATCAGACTTCATGCGTTAATACCTCCCAATAGAATGGAGTGGTTGAATGTAAACTTCATATCTTTTGGATTTTGCTCATATCATTATGTTTCATATGAATGTTCACTCATCTTTTTGGATTAATGCGATTTTGACTGCTACTTTTTTAGTGAATCGAGTCATCTTCAGTTTTGGGTGGTAAAACACCCCACTCTATGTTTCCTGGCAAAGATTTTTTTCCTAGCACTCCTGTTGTATATGGTTGTGTGCGCTTTATTCATCTATTTAAAATGGACAATTTCTTCTCGATCGGTCAAGTGTATCTTTTTCGGCTATTCTAGGATATAGAAAGGATATCACTGTTACAACCTTGTAGCTCAGCATTTTTATGTAAATGCGGATGCCACATTTTTTAAGGAGATTCCCTATTACCTCAAAAAAAGGGGCCTAGCACACAGGTTATACCTAAGGAGGTGCCTCATCTTATGCCTTTTGAGCCACCAAAGCCCTCTGAGCCCCCTATATTAAAAGGCAGGCCTGCCTAATCTTGGTACCTTTCCTAGACATCAACCTTCCCTACACATTTTCAACATAGATCTATGGATACTCAAGTGGATGAGCCTTTGCCTGCCATTTCTACTCAGTCCTCTCTAGTTGTTAATGACTTGTTTGAGGACCAGGTACCTTCTATCACTAACAGCAAAAATCTAGACCTTCCCATAGCCCAACGAAAGGTTCAACGATCTTGTTCCAAATATTTACTTTCTCAATTTGTCTCTTGACACCAGGTATCACAGGATCATCGAGATGCATTCAAGGATCCATCATAGACACTTGCTATGGAAGAAGGAATGGTCACCCTACAATCTCGTGGTCTATGGGGCCTTGTTGATCTACCCCAAGGGCTATAGTCGTAGGGTGTAGGTGGGTGTTTAGCCTGAAATGTCATCCTGATGGCATTATGGCGCACTAGAAAGCCTGCCTTGTTGCCAAAGATTATACACAGACTTTTGGGGTAGATTATTTTGAGACCTCTCCCGTGGCACGGCTTAATTCTATTAGAATCCTGCTATCTATAGCCATCAATCATGCTATCTGTGGCCATCAACAAAAAGTGAATTGTTCATTAATTAGACAGAGAATGCCATTCTACATGGAGATTTGGAGGAAGAGGTCTACATGCAATAACCTCCAGGCTTCATCAGTCGAGGGGGGTGTTAGAAGGTTTGCAGGCTAAAGAAGGTCATTTATGGCCTGAAATAGAGTTCAAGGGCATGGTTTGCAAGGTTTAACATAGTTGTACAAGAGCATTTCTTTGCTAGGTCTTCTGCAAACCACCTAGTATTCACATTACACAGGGAGACAGGTTCTGTGATTTTTATTGTTTATGATATTAAAGCTCTATTACATTCACAGTTTGTTACTAAGGATCTAGATGCTATTAATCATTTTCTTGGTATTGAGGTATAACAAATAGGACTTATACTGTCTCAGCGCAAGTATGTACTAGACATGTTGAAGGAGGCTGGTATACTTAGGTGCAAACCAACATGTGTGCCTATAGATTCCTCATTACCTCTTGCAAATGGAGACAATCCATTGTTGCAGGATGTGACCAAATATTGTGCCATGGTTGAGAAGCTATTATACCTTACGGTTACTAGGTCTAACATCGCCTTTGTTGTTGGAAAGTTGAGTCAGTTTATGCAAACACGTAAGGAGGTCCACTAGGGTGGAATCTATCAACTACTGAGATACTTGAAGCATGCTCTTGGGAAGGGCCTACACTTTTAGAACCATGGTCATGTTGATGTGTGTGACTATTCTGACATCGATTATGCTGGGACACATGAGGACAGGAGGTCTACCACTGGGTACTGCACCTATGTGGGAGGCTATCTTGTTACTTGGGAAAGTAAGAAGTAGGCAGTAGTTTTCAGATCAAGTGTTGAGTCCAAATATATAGAGCCATGGCACACATTACTTGCGAGTTATTATGGGGTCCGGTCTATTTTGTAGGATTTTGGTGTTTACACTTCAGAGCCTATTCATATGTACTGTGACAATAAAGCTGCCACATTCATTACAAATAATCCTACATTCCATGAGTGGATGAAACACATTGGAGTGGATTGTCACTTCATTAGAGAGGTCATTGCAAGTAAGAAAATCTACACACCCTACATTAGCACCGAAGGTTAAATAGCAGATATTTTCACAAAAGTACACTCCAGAAAGC
The DNA here is from genome assembly GCA_037157565.1 of Thalassia testudinum. Classification (NCBI taxonomy): domain Eukaryota; kingdom Viridiplantae; phylum Streptophyta; class Magnoliopsida; order Alismatales; family Hydrocharitaceae; genus Thalassia; species Thalassia testudinum. The sequence goes on from JAZHRO010000013.1 coordinate 25,031,994, forward strand.
GACTTGAGGTCTTATATTTCAAGCTGAGTATGCTTAATGTTTATGCTCCAGCTTAAAGGAGAGTGTTGAGTTGTGCAGGAGCCTTATTATAATTGTTTATTTGTGTGAGGGTGTGTTATGTTATTTCTCTCTTGGATCTCTCGATATAAAGGTACCAGGGTCCATAAAATAAACAGATCATATTGGTTTTCCTGACGAATACAATAAACTGTTGTTTTGCTTCCCTTTTCCTGTATCTCCTTGATTGCCATACCGGGCACTTTTCTACTGTCTTCTACTTTTCCTTCTTTTCTTCACCACAGGAGTTCCTCTGTTTTTACCATTCTTATGCTGCTGCTTCGTGATTCAACGAACTTCAAGATCAGAATACATGCTGCTGTTGCATTAGCAGTGCCTTCATCAAGACTTGGTAAGTAACATTTTCACAGCATCTCAAGCACTTTCGTTCTAGAAGTCTAAAGAAAAATCTCAAGCACTTGCTTGTAGCTGTTTGTGAGCAGCTACTTGAACTTTTATCGCTGGGGAAAAATTGGTCAAGGATTTAAATTGGTAGGTGAGAGGCACATGTTAGATTTGGTTCATTATTTACGCAACTGTGACTGCCTAAATTTTGTTTATCATTTAGGCAACTGTAACTGCCTACCCAGATTAGGCAGTTGAAAAATACCCGCTCACCCCCCTGCAATTTGTATAATAAACATTTAATTTTATGGTGCAAAATCCAAGGTATCCATCTTACTAGGGAGATGCCTTCCACAGTGAGTTGCCTACCTTTATACAGAAATGGGTGTCTTTGCAAAAAAGAATGACATTTACAAAGGAGGATCCAGTGTTGTGAAAGTCATTAGCCAAGTCTAAAAAGTATATGGTACGTGGGGGTGTAGTCAGGAAGTACTCGGTCAGTCAGGTGTGTGTGTGTGTGTGTGTAATTCAAGGTTTCAACAAGTAAAATATACCATCACATAAAAGCGAATCATTTTCAAGGTTATGAAAATAAGCTACGAACCACAAGTTAAAATGAAAAAAAAAAAAAAAAAACTTGTTCAAAGTATCTAATCATTAAAACTAGGTGAATATCTAAAGTCAATAATCATCTTTCTCATCCAAAAAAACAAGGGAGAATCCTCTTCTTCATCTTGGGTTGAGATTGAGTCGAGGTATGGGGTGGGGGGGCGATTGGGCTGTAGGGACAGGGATTTATTTCATATTTGGATTGGGTTTATTTACCTAGATCCGCAACATCTCTATGTAAAACTCAGCCCTATACTTGGCCGTAGACTGACTATTTGGCTGACTAGTCGAGGCTGCTGAGTATGCACCCAAGTATAGGTAGTCAAATCAGCCAAGGGGGCTGACTAGGAGTAGCCAGCTGACTGCTCAGCCGATTTTGACAACAGAGAGGATCTATGATCTCCATTAAGGTTGTTTTCTGCGGAGGATTGCGCTGACTCTGCTAGAAGTTTTGTAGGAAGGAAGCAAAAGCAGTGAATGAAAATATGGATCCCCTCATTTGAACCCCGGCCTAAGCTTCCCATAGCATGAAAGCTGGAAAAAAGGTTAATGGTTGTACTGCCTATCCTTTTGGAGGGAAGAAGGTAACCTTCATTTCAGGTACCAAAGCGATTTGGAAAACAGTAATAATCATGTTGTAACAAACAACATAAAAACAAAACTTTCATAAATGAAAGAGGAGCAACCGTTGTGACAATGAACAGGATGCATACATGCCATGCACAGTGGAGTCCCTACAAGCTCCGGCCAGATGGACCTTTAGCAAAATCTCCCCCTATTTTGGACACCACCCAATAATCACCCACCTCTCTTACTCTCCTCTGCTAGGACTGCTACTCATTCTCACTTTGTCTTGTACTCCTGTTCCCGTAATTTTCTTTCTTTTCCCACTTTGTTATTTATGGATGCATACATTTCTAATTATGGAGTCACTTCTTAATCTTGATTTACTGTGTATCAAGTGATTCAGGTCCACACGCACGAAATACACTTCTCTTCAAAAGAATCTTCTATCTATCCCAGTAACTATCTAATTGAGTTATTGCAATTCTTCCTGCCAGACCTGCCACGGTCATCGCAAACATGGATGACTCCAGTCGTCATCTGCATTTCTCTGTTTCTTTCACCTTTTTTTTCCAAGTGGCATAAAGTTTGATAAGCATCAAAGGGAATAGTCTATATTAGAAGCTTGGCTTAGCTCAACCATGCATCTTCAATTGGGGAATACACTAGGATCTGATTTGATGGGAGTGTACAATGGGATCGGATTGCAATTCATCATGACCTGCCTCTTTCGACTTCTTCTGTCCAATCAAACCTAATGTAATGGAATAATTTAAAATTCGTCATGAGGTTTTAGATGACCAACCATGAATGTTGGATAATCTTTTTTTCCTCTCTCTTCTTTTTGAAAGGGAATGTTGTATCATCTACTGTGTCGTGAAACATCTTGCATGCAAGTCTGTTCTCTTAGTAGGATCTATTTCATTGACAAAGAGATTTTTATCCAGAATTGGTCCCATTGTTAAGTGGAATATCCATGCTTCAAACCCAACTGCATATTTTGGGTGTCAGTAAAACCAATCCAAAAGTGCTATTATTTCTCTGTTCATTGGACCCTATACCCCTTCTTTACAATCTTGGCAAATCTAATTTACATTAGCGTTCAAGAACAATGTGCACAGAACTTGTTGAAGTCTAATTTATATTAGTATTCAAAAACATATAAGGATTTCATTAAAGCAATGGCAAACAAATGAAAGTATATCCACAGGAAAGCCTGAGCAGTGTAAGCACAAGGAGATTCCTGCAAGTTAGTCAAAGTAAGAGAATGGAGAACCGAGGATCAATAAGGCATATCTAGGATGAAAAAGTGGAGGTGCCCATAGGCGGTGAAGTTGTTAAGACAAGATGGAAGAATTGCTTATGATGCAATTGATATCAGTTTGGGAGTTAGCAAAATCTGATTGTTTTGAACTATGAAAGCCATCAACATATATAAAAGTAATGGGGCTTTAAAAAGTGATGAAATTGGGATTGTATCGCATACCTATAGATGTATTTGAAATTGTTGTGTGAAGAAGGTACCAATTAGCTTGCAGAATAATCTATTGTCATTGTAGAAGCAAGAGAATATAGAACAAAAACTTCTTTGTACCCTTATATAAAGTGCTTAAGTTTATTTGGAAGCCTAACTGTCTCTTAAATAATGGATAAACAGGAATTACATGGTGAGCATCTTGAAATAACATAATTAAGTTATAAGTCCTCAAAAATGAAAAAAAAAAGGAAATAAGAAACTAATTAATGCAATATATAATATTTGTTTGAAGTTAGAGTGTAGATATCAACCACGCCTAGTTTGTTGCTGAAAAGTCCGTGGGTACATTGGAATATTTCCTTCTGTTGTTAATCAATGTAGAAGGAAGAAGAATGATTGAAAGAACTGAAATCAATTGGTTATTCACCAAAATTTAGGCGCCTCGATAAAAATTTTAGCTATCAGGAGCTCAGAAGAAATAGGTGTGGCCATCTTCCTTTTCATACTACATTTTGACTGAAGTGGCAGTCTATATGCTTAGTCCTCTAATGAAAGACAGGATAAGTAGCCACTATCATCATAGTACATTGGGATAGGAAATCAAGCATTCAATTGTAAATCAAGCACAGAGGATATAATACACATCGACCCACAAGACGTGAAACTGTACCTCATATTTAGCCTCATTACTTGATCTTGACATAACTGCTCACTTCATACTTTGCCATGTCACCAGATGTCCTCAAACAAAAGTTGCATAGATAGTGTAGATCTGTGAATAACGAGCATAATCAGTATCAAAGTAAGCATACAGATAAGGATGCCTCTTGCAAAAGAGACCATTCAGATGGTTGAAGGCCAATAGCATGCCAAATACTATATCGTGGTGTGGCTCACAACAATACTGATATTACATCTAGTGATGGGGAAGAACTTTCCCAGCAATGCTTTTGTAGCATGTAGGTTATCAACATTTTGGATATTGGCACACCCTGAAGAGTCATATTGCGATCCACAGTATGGGTGACAGTTTATAAGAGTGCCTATCTTCAAGAATTTTCTCACAAACATGTGTTGAGTCGAAATCAGTCCTTAGGTGCTTTTGGCACTCTATTACAATAAAATGTTGTAACTTATTTTGTGTTGTGAGATACAATGCCAAAGTGCCAACATTTGATAAAAATAGAATAATACAAGCTAGAACTACGGAATACAATTTTCATGACATCAGTGCTCAGTCTGTCACCATTGGAATTGAGAACCATCTTATCCGTCAAGTGATTTTTTCATCCCTTGGCATGTGGGAGGTGGCATGATTTTCAGAATGAGGTAATACTGTGTAGAGAGTATATGCCTATGGCACAATTTTCAGTACCTAGAACACAGGTGGATGGCTTGAGGGTCCAACTTGTGCGTTCCGTGCATATTTGTAAAATCTTTTGGATGTCTATTAACAGATTCTCATCTTTAATGGTCCAAAAAGAAAGTTTTTGGATGACTGGTAGTATTTGGAACAAAACAGCATGGGTTATCTGGCTGGTTTTCTCGATGTTTGCAAGTGGCTTGCTTAGCTTGTTAAATTTGAAGTCAAGAGTAACAACTGCTTGGGTTTATATTTTAACGGAGATTTATTCTATTGCCATCTCTAGAGACAATCTCCTGATACTTGTGTAGTTTTTGTTGATTAGAAGTCCAGAACTGAAGTTATCGTGACATTTTGGTAGCAATTCCAGCTTCTTACACTGAAGGGTGTCTTAACTATGCTAACCTGTTCATGCAGATTATGGAAGTTCGTTTTCCAATATTGTTCAAAGCATTGTACTTGTACTAGAGACCTTTGATACAGACCAAGGTTTGGTTCTGTCAAATGCCAAGTACAGGGAGGCCTTAGAAAAGCAGGTAGGACTACTGCATGAAACTTCAAAATCATTACTCTGTGCAACTTATTGGTGTGCTACATATTTCCAATTAATTTGTTTACTTGCTTCCAGTTAGCTTGGACTACATTGCATGCGCTTGGCTACTGCTCCTCTGGTGATAATCATACTTTAAAATCCTTTTTCGTCAAAGTAAGCTTTCCTTATTAGACGGGACCTTTCATAATGCTACTTTATTTTTTTTGAAAATGGGAAGCATTTTAAAATGGTAAGTGAATGCTAAATCTACGGAAGTACGTAGTAGAACACACATGAATATTCTGCTGTGCTGTAGATATGCACTTTCCTCATTTCACTTCCCAAGTATTCTCAGTAAGTGCATTTTTGAAATAAAACTTTTTCGTGCATGCCTTCCCGGGGACTTCGGACATGGATATGGATCGCATCCTCGTTCTTTCTTTTCTCGTATTCATTTTTATAGTTTTGAGTTGTTTCAGTTTAAGCAATGCTTGCCACACAACCACTATTGTGTATAAAAAATGCTATAATCAGCATACATCACCTTTTATAGTAAGGGATTTTTACATATATATATCCCTATAAAATTTTGATAAGATGTATATATCTTCATGCTCTTAATATTTACATATATATCCCTATAAAGTTACTCCATTAAATCTAATGGAAAACGTCATAAAAAATTTAAAAAAATAAGAAAATTTATATATTCATCACACTATACTACATCACCCTCACCGCCCTTTAAAAATTTATATATTCTCCTTTAAAAAAAAGGTTCCACAGATCTCCCACTTAAGATCGGGTGGCGGTGGCGTGACGACCACTCCCCTCCTCCTGGAGGAATAGGTTGTCGATTCCCCAGAAGAACACATGGAGGGCCACGAGAGTGAGGCCGATGGCAAAGGCTAGTGAGGAGGAGGACGACGATGAGGGTGAAGACGGAGAGGGAGGCTAGGACGACGTACTCGAGGATAGTGCGTTCGAGGATGACGAGGGGCTCATTGTCGTGGTGGAAGTAGAGGAAGAGCCAGGCAAGCATGCAGGCGAGGAAGACCATGAGGGAGATGGGGCGGTAGAGGAGGGAGTCGAAGACGACCACGAGGACGACGATGGCGTAGTTCATGGCGAAGGAGGGGTTGGTGTGAAGGCGGAGGAGGGCCTTCGGGAAGGAGTGCAGGAGGGAGAAGGATGCCAGGTGGAAGACCTCTCTCCAAGGGCGACGTTAGGAGAGGGCCTCGCGGCCGCGAGCTCTAGCTTTGGAGACGAAGCCCATGAAAGAGGAGGAAGGGGCGGCGGTGGTGGTGGGATCATCGGTGGTGGTGGTGGTGGTGGTGGGATTGGGAAGGGGGGAGGAGGAGAAGAAGAAGAAGAAGAAGAAGAGGAAGGAGAAGAAGGAGAATGAGAGGAAGAACACAGGCAGGAAGGAAGAAGAAACCAAGTTGTGGAGATCTTTTGTTTCTTCCTTGGATTTTTTTTCTCTTATTTCGCATTTGGATCTTGACCTTTTTTTAAAAAAAAGGGATGGTGGGGGTGATGTATAGTGTGATGAATATGGAGATGAATATATAAAGTTTTCTTTTTTTTCTATTTTTTATGACATTTTCCATTAAATTTAATGGAACAGAGGTGTATGATTTTAAAGGAATAATTTTATAAAGATATATACATAAATATCAAGAATGTAAGAGTATATGTCTTATCAAAAATTTACAGGAGTATACATATAAAAACCCCTTATAGTAAAGCATTACCTTTTTAATAAAAAAAAAGAGATGCTTTACTTATCATGTATACATTTTTTTTTACAGTAAGACCTATTTCCGGCCAAGGAAAAGTTGCTCTATTTAGCATACGTATAAAAGTTAAGAAACTCAAAAGTCACACAAAAAAGCAATGCAAGTACGTGCACGCTGTGGGGTCCTATTGTCATGCATATGTCGTACATGAGGTGATTTTCATCCGTGCATCAAGAAATCACCCGTGATTTTTGTGTATAACTTAAAAATCACTTGTGATACTAAAATGTATTTGTATTTTTTATTATTAACAAAATTGCACCAATGATTTTTAATTATGACTCAAAACCAACCGAGGATTTTTTTGTTGCAAGCCAACTTGCACAATGATTTTTTAATTGAGTTGGTGCGATGTAAAAAGTATCATTGGTGAATCAGTGCAATTTAGTTTTATGAACACGAGTTGCATTTCACTTTACGTTCTGTGTTTTTGTACCTCAATCTTTAGCATATGTAACCTCTAAAAATAAGCACTACTTTCCTTTTATGGCAAGAAAGGGCTCAACGTAGCATATATCCCCCTTTAGGCACTGATTTTTAGCTAAAAATATCCAACTTTGAATGTAAATTTTTACATTGAGCACTTTTTTCTGTCTTTTTCTGAAAAAGATTTTTACAATGAGCACTTAAATCCCTTTTTACAGAAAGCGTCTTTTCTTGAGGAGTGGTTCAAGTCTTTTCGTTCAAAATTTTTTAAAAGCCCAGAGAAGGATCTTGAGGAATTGGACAGAAAGGAGAAGTCGGCAATCAGTGAGCCATTGAAGGCCAAACTACCTATTGCAATAAGGTCCTTGGTAGTGGTTTATAGATGCAGCAACAACCACATCATTGCTTCAAGGTTTGAAAAGTTGTTGGATGGGCTACCGTGAGGCACCGGGTTGGAGTTTCGATTGATCTTCTTCCCTTTATCTATGTGATCGTGGCACCTTACTCCCAATCTTTTTTAAGGGGAGAGCATCCCCTCATCAAGGGGCACTTGCGAAAGCCTTCACAAAGGGGGTAATCTTATGCATACGCATAGCAATCACGGTTGAACCACAGATGATTTATCCGGTTGATCAGAGCGGTCAGACGCATCAGGTCTCGCTCATAAATTATCCGTTTGATCAGGGTGATTAGATGCATGAGGTCTCAGTCACAAGGGTGCTTTCTAAGATGTCAGATGTTTCTCATGTTTTTCTACCTGTGAGAAAATGTGCTATCTAATCTATTTGTATCATAGCCTACGAAAATGTTCGTCTCACTCGTTTGAGAAGTGTAAAATGTTTTTATGAGTAATCGTGAAGTCGTCGGAGTTTGTTTTGGTTTGTGAAATCCTCTGCACATTAGGCTTCTACACGTCTCTTTCATTCTTTCTCGTTGAACAGGGGGGTTTTTTTTCTTTCTTCTCTTCCTGCACAACATGTCTCTTGGTAAGCAACGTCGGAAAGTGTACTCGTTCATAAACGCTAACTCCTACCAAAAATTCCTCCGTCAAAACAAGAACAGAGCCGGAAAAAGATTTCAGGGCATAAAATACATTCAAGGCTATATGCTAGTCTTCAATAAAAAGGTTAAAAAGGACAACAAAAATATTTTTTCAATAAATATTATTGTAAAAGTATAGATGAAGACATATAAATAACATAAATATTTATATGTATCCATGTACGTATGTACGTCTTCCCTGTGCAATGGCTTCAATAGCTTTCTCTTAGTTTTAAAGTAAAGATCGGGTGTTGTCAAGCATAAGTAGGGTGCTAGTGCCTTGTTTTATTTTATTTCTTTAACTTGGATATTCAAATAACATATGTTGGGGGAGGTTAATTTATTATAGTATATTGGAGAATAAAGCAAATCTACAACACCATGTCACCTGTCATCGTTGCGGTTGAAGCACCAAGTTTATTGATACATCAAGGTTGTTAATTATCTATCAGGATGTTGACGTTGTAGTCAATTGATCCACTTTTATTTTTCCACTAGTACCTTAGAATTGCATTAGTTGGAAAGATGAAAACTTGCCAATAGCTTTTATGATAATATGATAACTTGTAGATTCGTCTTTTGAAAAAGATGTTTGTGGGCGTAACAGTCCGCCTGTTTCAACTTGGATGGAAGTGGGGATCGTTTGATGGAATTAAGTGCTCCTTCGTTCGAGTAGATGTGTTAGAATTCTAGAGATAATAAATTTTTAGGTTTGTTCTTATACTGAAGGCAAACATCAAGTGTCTGGGAACTAGTGCAGATGCTTGGAAATCTTGGGAACTTGCATCAAGTTACTGAAATGAGGTGTATTACAAATAAATTCCTCAAGGACGTATATGAAGTTTCAAGGAAGTGTCTTGGGTGGAAGGATCAGACACCTGTAAAGCAAGGGAGACCTCTAAATTAGGTCAGTCGCAGGAAAAATTTAAGTTTTTGTTAGTGAAGCAAGTTTCCAGTAAAGTCTTTTAGGATTAGGTGTGAGATGTATGTTGGGTGATCTGTAAATGTCGAAGGACAAACATCTACCATTGAAAAATAGATATCGGGTTTGAAATAGAGATGCCTTTAATAGAATGTTGGTGACTTAGGATTAAAAGACACTTGGGTTGAAATTTAGAATCAAGGAAGTACAGACATTTGGAAAACTCATAGATAGCAATATAGTAAGTGAGCTGTAAAATTTGACCAAAGTGTAAGAACGTGTCAGTGTAAGAGTGAAAATCAAGTGTCAAGAAAAAGTAGATCCTTGAGAGACAAGTAGAGGATGTTCAAAGGGATTGATTAGGTGATTTTGAAGGATCTTTTACAATCTATAAAGAGAAAATCACATGATAAAAACTAAAACTTGAAAGCTTTTCTTCTTATTGAGACTTCTTTTGATTTAAACCTTCCTAACTTTAGCATTCAACAAGTATCCTCTTTTGATGCAAAGTATAGCTCTTCAATTCCTAAAACTTGTTAGCTCAAAGGATAGAGAAGACATATTCATGTGTTTAGTCATTATCACAACTATTTTATGAAATCTTAGTGCATATGAAAATATACACAAAAAGTTACATTCTAGGTTCTTGTAGAATTGCTCCAATTCTAGCATCAAATTAAAGGAACTTTCAAATTTCAAGTTGAATAGCTAAATAAAAATTCTCGAACGATGCAAGGGCCACAAGAATAAATCATGAGATGGATTTAAGAAAGCACTACGTAATGCCCCATTCTATACATTTTCTTGCATTGGCCAAAACTAGAAGCTTGTCATACAAAGTAGTTTCCTGCACATCCTTCATACATTGATTTGCTTTAATTTTGCACCGCATATTCGCTATACAACATCATAAACTTGGACCCATGCACTCCACATCTTATCATCCCAGCCTCACATGATTGTGGGTTTCGGTTTATAATGCATGATAATTCACTTTGAAAGTTTAAAAGTACATTATTTAAAATACACAAAACATAAAGAAACAAGTATTTTCTTCACACAACTACACATCTAGCAATGCCACATTAGCTGTAAACGCTACAAAGCACTAGTAACATCTAGCATTAGTTTGCTGCAGCACCGATACGCATAGCAAGGATATTGTGACCCTACAAAGCATCAATATTCCAATGCTTCCTCAAGGATATTGTGACACTACAACACCAAAGCTGCAGCATCACATATTCTAGTGCTACAACACTCATGAATGTATCAATGCTATACCGCTTGTGATGTGTGACATTGCAGCACTGATGTTGCATAGAACCCTAGCACCGGTGCTACATAGAATTCTATCACCACCATTACAAGACCAAAATGCTGTTATCTTCATTTTTCTTTTTCCATTTCTTGAACCGAACTTCTTGTTTGCATCTCCTTCGCATCTTCTATCCTCACCCTACACCTTTTTGCCACCTCCTATAATTCTTCGGACAATGTTTATTTTGTATGTAGAATGTTTAACACATCATTTAATACGTCTAGATTTATGATGGATTAAGTAGATTTAACATGAGTTAAAATTATTCAACCTTCTTTGTAGAATAATTTTAACACATCAAAACATCTAAATAGATTAACTCACTTATTCCACTATTTATTTCACGTAATAGAAGATACTCCACTACGAAAAGATACATCCCTACAAGAACCATTCCTCAATACCTCCCTTCTCATGTCTTTCCTCTAATCTCAAGTTGGTGAGAGATGTGCATAGGAGTGTTTCCTTTCAGACAAGTTGTGTTGCAGAAGATGAGGCTAAAAGGCAAAGCTCATGGTGAGAGATTATCATAAAGGGAAGATCTGCTTCTACATAGAGTTCTTTGAACAGACGATTCATGAAAGAAAGTATGGGTCACCTTGGGCCGAAAAGTCGATTTTCCCAATAAAGATAGAAAACCCATTTGTACATAGTTTACCACTGTTATATCCCACTCGTACACATTTTACCCCCAAGTAATGGTGAAAATGGGGTCTGAATAAGTGCACTTCTGGTGCAATCTCATTTTAATGCAAGACAGGCTTCAAGAGGAACTAGTTTTTTGAGAAACCACTTTTTTGACGAACTGCACATCAAGCTGTTTCTTCTTGGAAAAAGATGATGCACATACACAAGAACCGAGAAGAATTTATCATTACTTAAATGAATGGCCATGACAACTTCATCCCTGGATGCTAAATTAAACTCTTAAAACAAATACAATTGCCTCTATTTTAAGTATATTTTCAGTCAAAACCTTTTATGAGGGAGGGAAAGAGGGAAGAAACCATGTCAAGAGTACAACTTATCACGCTCTAAACTAAGGGGAAAAAGGGATTAAATGAAAGCTTTACAAAACACAGATCTCCATCCACCACTGGCAAAACTTCCTAAGGACAGCTCACTCCTTATGAGCTGAAATTCAAGCCGTTGAGGCTCTGCTTGCTCCTGGTTTTCTTCATCTTGGCCTTAAATCTGGACTTTGCCATTAGTGTCTGGACTGTGTTAACAAAGTTGCCAGCAGCCATCAACGCAAGTAAGATTCCACAAGCAGCCACCTGTGCGGGATAGAAAGCAAATAAGCTGTGGGTTGACAGTATTGCCACGAAATCAGTGGCATGTGAAATCACGATTAGAGAAAGCTCTTGCCTGCCATTCAGATGCCTTGCCCCACAGAGCAGTTCGAAGTAGCAACAATCCAATGTAGGCTTCAAAGCCCTGCAAGTAAAGTGGATATGGAAAATTCTTGGCTGGGGAATCTGTGTTTTTGCAGGAAGGAACAATATTTACATATATCTGATAAATAGGGAAACGAAATCAGCAGATAAGTAACCTGCAATGTGAAAAGAATGGGGCACAACAGCAACAGCTGGCCCTCCACTCCAGCCGTCTCCCCACCGACAACATCCATTCTCTTAGCCTGTACAATAACATAAATATAAGTTCCTTTTTCTTTCTGAAAGAGAGAAATATAAGTTCTGTGCAATAAACCACAGAAAGACAATTCTAGCATTTCTGGCAGACCAGCACCTTGCTCTGCCCAAGGGGCAGCTTGCATTTGCATGAAAGAGTCTATTAGGTTCTAGTACAATCTACTTAGGATTCTCAGTTCTAGGACATCATTTCCATGTGTCATCACGTCATTCAATGTTCCTCCTGCATATGTTGGATGTTCCCCAAAACCAAGACAGCAGGCATTCCTGGTAGCATTATGAGGTCAAAGATGCATAACATGGAAGCACCGGATATTTACATCAAGTGAAAGGATCCACTTGAACACCACAGTGGAAGTGTGTTGAATCAAGAGCAAACAATAAACATCTTTCTAACTGTCTTGAATTCCTGAGGATCGGGAAACAAAGAGATGTATACCAACAAAATAAGTCTCTTGACAATCTGCCCCCTTTCTCTTTCATAACTGTCTCGTTGTCAACTATGCAGATAGAACTCTCTTGAATTTTTCGGAATGTAAGCAAGGAAAGTGGCACCCATGAGGTTCTGAAGCATCATCATCAGAACCGATGTATCATAGCACAGAGGTCAAGATCTAGTCACATCATAAATAGGTTATGTGGCACTTTGTACAATAACTTTATCTCACATTTCCCTGCTAATGGAATAGTACCGTTCTTGATAGAGTAGCTCCAGAATATATTTAGAACCATGAGGGGCATGTACTATGTGTTGATTCTAGGGTTAACGAAGCACTGAGACAACTGAGCCAACAATACCTAAAAGTTGTTTGCCACTTTGGATCTTGAATTACCGACAATCAAGAGACTCCTCGCACATGTTCCTTCCAAGACCCATAACTCATGCATGTAGAAAGGGATGGTTCTTCACCTCATGGAGCCATCCCCTTGTTCCTCCTTTGTCTCCTCTCTTATAACCTAAAGTCCACCTCACTGTCCGAATATCCTTCCCAATCCAAATTCAGATCCTCCTCCCTTTAAATGCCATCTTCTCCTTTCTGTTCCACACATCATCTCTACGTTCCGCTTCCTATTTACTTAGAATTGTTTCGCTTCCTTCTCTCTCTTTTTCTTAATTTTTTGTTAATCTAGTAATCCCACACAAAATAGGACATAATAATTCCTAACCAAATTGGGCACAAGGTCACCAGAGACACTCCTCATTTAGCCTTTGATCTGATGGAGCAAGTCAATCATTCTGACTTCCCCTCCCTAAAACTCCTCCAAAAGGCCTCATTAGACATCTCATCATCCTCACTGTCCCGTTTTGCTAAACTAACTCGAAAAGTAAAAAGGAATAAAAAAAAAGAAGAATGCAAAAAAAAGATGCCAGAAATGCTCCTGCGTCTTTACTACAAAGGATGCAGGTAACATCTACCTATGGGTCCAGATTCAACTCTTGAGAAGCTGAGCAAAGATCTTCAGTTTCAAAGGCACCTTTGCTTGCATTTCAAGCAGCAATCTCTAACCAAAGAATTACCAATCCCAGCAGCCATGCCACAAGGCAGATATTATCAGAGGAACCATCACCCCTGCACAGGCAAACATCAATGTCCAGGAGTGGACGAATTCCAGAATAGATTATAGCAACGATTGATCAGAGAGAATTGCCAAAATATAGAAGAAAGAATCTGCCAACTCTCCACTTCATGCAACCCAATACGAAGCAGCAGTTGCAATCTAATGTAAGGCCAGAATCCAGAAAAGAATGCTAACAAAAGCAACTCCTATTGCCACTCAATTATCAAACCAAAAGCTGACATGACAACCACCGTCAAGATGATAATCTAGAAATTGGAATCACAGAAATTTAAATTTCAGGCAGTCACATAGCAGCACCAAGTATTGATGTTGAGACCAATATGCAGGTAGGCTCAAGCAGTTATTCCTCTTTTCTTCACCTCGAATATGACATGTAATAAAATATGCCTTTTGGTCTGCCCTAAAAAAAATGTGCCTTGTCTCATTCTGTATCAATTAACTTGATGTATTGAGTTAGTTACTTTTAAATCGAAGCTTACAAGAGCACAATATGATTTAACCTACTTACTCTCTTCACATAATGTCCTTGACTGAATGCTGAGTATCAATTTCAAAACCTTGATCATTAGAAGCAATCTTAATGAGACATTGAGATATATTAGATCATTAGGCCTAACCACACGATTTCTTGCTCTACTGTAGTAGAGGCTAGTTCCCAAGGAAACAACAATCATGGTCTTTCTCACCAAAGGATGAGCATATTTGCCAACCACTAAGGGCACTAACAATTTTCTTTTTATCATATGAAAAGAGAGGAGATTTCTCCCTCTCTTTTCTTTTGAAAACTTTCTCCTCAATCTCCCATGATACATTAAGTAAATATAACCTCAAAATTATGTCCTTGACCATTGATGATATTCAAGATGTGAGAATACAGCAGGGTAGAATTCCCCACATCCCTTTGGTGAAAAAGATCATTATCACATGTTTTTGATCTGAATGTACAGATTATTCAATATCCACAGGTGGCGTGCACGAAACGATGTTTGTTAGAAACCGCGTCGTAGTATAGTCAAATCGTACAAATCAACTTTTAAAATATGTAATTCTCGAAATCAAAGCACGTATTCCGAGATCATTCGTAAGGAGCAATTAAATTACGTGAAAACCACTATCGAGATTTTTTTCCTTTTTAATTAAGCTCAGGAACATGATTTAATTGATTTATATTTTACTTTTCTTAACATCAAATGCAATTCAACAATATGAAGTTCAATTGCTCAATGCAATCGTGGAGATTGCATCTCAATCAATGCTAAAATGAAGATAATCACTAAATATGATTAAATACTAAATGTTTCACGTTGATAATGTCTAAATAAAGCAATTAAACCACTAAATATCCAATAAAAGCAAATCATCAACTAAGTTAGTCAGAATCACCAATCAGTCCCTGAGATCAGAGCTTTTCTTGCGATCAGATCCCTGCAACATTGCAAATCAGTCCCTACAGGATTTCTTTCTTTTCAAGCTGGCCCTCGTCAGCAAGCAGGAGCACGAGCTCCTCTTTGTCGAGGACCTACAGGGGACTTCTCTGGCGAAGTGGTTGGAAGGCCCACAGTGGCTCGAGCCATGATAGGAGGTCGATGGTGGTCCATTGACGTCAGGGAGAGCTTCTTGTGAAGCTTAGCAGCCGCGAGAAGGTCGATGGTGCCCGCGACCTTGATGGAGACGGCGGAGATGGTAGACAACATCGTAGCTCCAACGTATGTGATCTGGTGCGAGAGGGGCTCAAAACTCCCTACTGGCGGTTGCAATTTATTCCTTGTGCTCCCACGAAGCTCCTCACAGAGCTTTAGGACTAGTTT
This sequence comes from Thalassia testudinum, assembly GCA_037157565.1. Lineage (NCBI taxonomy): Eukaryota > Viridiplantae > Streptophyta > Magnoliopsida > Alismatales > Hydrocharitaceae > Thalassia > Thalassia testudinum. The sequence goes on from JAZHRO010000013.1 coordinate 25,047,491, forward strand.
ACTTGGAGGGTTAAGAAAGTGATGTTAAGAGATGTGAAACTGGTGTTAACCCTCAATTGTGTTTACTTGCAGAGTGGTGTTAACACTAATTTGTGTTTACTTGAATTGGTGTTAAGTTGGAATGTTAACCCTTGTAGTGTTTACGTGTTAGCGGTATTAAGAATTTGAATCAGAGACCGCGAGCACACAACAAAATCATGGGACTTAAACACGGGTTTACCTAACACCAGTAGCAACTGGTGTTAAACAAACCAGTGTTATGAGCTCTTAACCCGTGTTAACTAAAAGGGGGTTAACCCTCCAAGTAAACAAAGGATGACCCCTCAAGTAAACTAACCCTTAGAGCTTAAGGAAAATTAAAAAGGACAACAGGTGAAGAGGAAGGCAGCGGCGGCAGCATTGGTCGATCGAGCATGGGAAAGGTCCTTGGCCTCGACCAAAGGGTCGAGGAGCCTCAATGGATCTTGTTGAAGGTGGTGACGATGTTGATTTTTTGTGAGGGCGTTGGAGGAGGCATGGCGTACCCAATGAAGCTCACATTAGCGAGGGGTGGTTGATGGAGAGAGGGGGTGGTCGAAACTCTCAATAGGTTGAGGGCTTTCATTGCCCATGGCCTCGCAAAGGTGGAGAGGTGGTCGATGACGGTGGAGATGTGCAGGAATGAGTGCGTGTGGCCGCAGCTCTACCGGAGCTTGGCCCGCATTGGGGAAGAAGACGAGTGTGGAAGATGGTTTTGGGGGTATTTCCCTAATCTAAAATGCCTAAGAGGAGGAAGAAGAGCTACCTAATGTTGGACGACGACGTAGGAGACGACTGGTTTTGGCTCGCCGGCCGTAAAGGAGGAGGAGATGGGGAAGAAATTTGACAGAGTGAGGAATGGGTTGAAGGAACCGCTGTGGTGGCTGGCAATGCAAGGAAGGTAGTAGCACAGTCGCTGTGACCAGAGCGTGCACAAAGGAGGAGAATAGAGGAGCTGCCAGGGTCAAAGACGACGACGATCGTCCAATCAAATCTCGACAAGGAGGCTCGCAAGGGCTTGGCCGAGCTTTATAGGAGAGTGGTGGAGGCGATTGCAGTCGATTCATGACCCAATCAAGATCGAGATGGGTGTGGCTTGAATGCGCTCCGGCGACAACTTCATTCGTGAATTGAGGCCACCGTAGATGGAATGAAAGGCTGGAAAAAGCTCCAAATCAAAGACCTATGATAGGGGAATCACTCCAAATTTGGTGGAATTCTACCGTGAGATTAAGGAGATATTGATCTCCAAATCTCGCCAAAAATCATGGTCGGGCTGCTACCTTTGGCTGGAGGTTAAAGATGATGGTGACATCATCATGATGTCACCAAGGGACCTAAATGCAAAGTCTATCAAAATGAAATCTAATAGGTCCCAAGTTTTTAGAGTAACCTAATTAGGACCCAAGGAATCTAATGGTGACATTAATTTTGGATTTTGATGAAGTTTGCTTAGTTAATTTACATTTTAACCCAAAATATATTGAATATTTGCCTAGGTCTCTGTTTTAGGTCAAAATAAGTTCATTTTGTCAAATTGGTTGCTTCAAATCTTATGAAATATTTTTCAATAATTTTTAGAATGTTTAGATTACATTTATTTAAATTGAAACCCTTTAAATTAAAGTAAGGCTGAAATTAGGATTTTATTAATTGTAATTTGACTTTTATTTCATAAAATCCTTAATAAATTAATGCAAGTCCACTTACTTCAATTTTAAACTTATTTGACCTTAAATTAATTTTCGATTCATCCATTGATTAATCTGCACTTATATTTGTCTGTTAAAACAGAATTAACCCATTTTGCATCAATTCCTCTTGATTTGGAGAAGATTGAATAATATCCTTTCAATGGTTTAATTAGGTGAATTTATACTAAGAAATTAGCTAATTTGAGCTAGATATGAAGGATGATACTGTTACCATGAACAGGGCAAGATATCGTGGTTTTATATGCTAGTAAAATTCCCAGAACAAGAATTTTTTCTTTTAAGTGTGAACCATATGGAGATACCAGTACTTATTCTTAATATTTTGCCAATATAAGTTACCAATGAAGCAACTGATTATGACTGCAATTTTTCCAATATTAACCCTATTTTGGCAATCTCGATGCACTTGACCTCATTTTGTCTCCATTCTCTGTTCTTCTGGTTGTCGCTGCTTCTCCACCTCTCACCTGTGTGTCTGAAACTCTACAACCTCTTCCTATGGAGTGGACCCATTTAATCATTGAAGCCTCTCTTCCCATTTCAGTTTGGTACTCCTCTTCCCTCTCCATTTTATCCTTCTCCAAGCTAGAGCTAGATCCAAGGCTAAGCTTTTAATTTCTATCCTAGATCGGGCAAATACTTGATTTACTCTTCCTTAAGTAGATCTAAGCCCCTATTAGGCTACATCTAAGGTTGTATTAACTATAATCTTCCCTTAGCTCCATAATCAATTTACCATTAAATTGCTAAATACTTGCATAATTAGCATGTAGTTTACTTGACATCAGTGCCTTAACTTTTTATGTGTTAAATTGTGTATTATGAACTCAGTTTACCATATTGCATGACTTGCTTAAATACTTGGATATGTGTCAATTTAAGCATCTTCAAAGTAGAGAGGAAGATGTCTTTATTTAATTATTTATGATGATAAGACCATGATAGGGGGAGAGAGCAAGGGACCAAGAGAGCAAACCTCAAAGGTCACACGTGATGCTCTACGCAATAATGGTGGGTATGGGTTCCTAGCAGGAGGGCATCACAGGGGGTCGATATCAGGGATCGTGGTCTCATATGCTTCGTCGAGGTAGAGATCATTTTGAGAGAGATTGTTGCATCCTGTGCGGTCTCCATTGCCAAGGTGTGGGTCATCGTAGAAACTTGTGTCTGAAGAAGGATTCAACACTAACCCATTTGCCACCATCCCCTCCAAATGCTCCTCAGGTGAAGGTGGTGGTTCCATGGTCATTAGCAATGACCCTGATTGACTTTGTCTTGATGTTTGTGTTGGTAGGGGAGGCCTTGCATGGAAACACAAAGTTATCTAAGGTGAGGGTGACACTTCCCACAAGGGGCTTGGAGTCTGGGGGCTTCAAGGTTGGTGCTTTTGTGCCTCAGAGTTTCCTCCTTTATGATCTTTTGCCATTGGATCATGATGGTTCTTGCTTCACGGAAATGGCTATCAGCAACACGTAAATCCGATGGAGCCTATTGGTGCCTCATGATGGGGCCATGTGGAGAAGCCTCCAGAGAAGGAGGTTGTTATGGTCTTCATCTCCAGCATCCCCCTCTGAATGGTGGAAGTGCTCGAGTTTATTTGCGCACCCTTTGTGAGGTTAAGGAGTTATTTCGGCCTTCACATTTAAGAAAGGGATTTGACCTTAGTTGAAGTGGAGGTGGAGATAGTTGTAGGTCGAGTCGCACAGAAGGTGACCGTCAACATGGGGGGTCTTCATGGGTGGCTGCTTTAAGGGTAGCAAACTTTGATACTGAGCAGTGCACCTTTGCTCAAGTGGTTGCAAGCGAAGCTCCAATGCTGGAGTTGCTACGACAACTGATGATACGTAAGATTTAGAAGGCCAAAGATTCGCTTGTAGTTTCTGGGAGAAGTTCGAAGATCCCGATACATGTTCGGGGATTTCGCGAATTACTAGACCGCTTTCCTTCTTTGGCGATGGCAAAAAAGGAATGTGGGGGTGATGGTACAACCATTGCCTTACACTTTAAGCAGGGGGGATCCAAAGTCGGTAAGAAAGCTTCCTACCCAATTAGGCCTACTTCTACTAGGCCACATTTGATTTCTCCCCCTCCAGCAAATAAACCTCCAATGCAAGAGCACCAAGTAGACCCCACCAAGGAGCCTATGGCATTGTAGGAGTTGATGTCTCCTACGATGCAAAGGTGTAACCAAGAGTTGCTTGTGGTGCAGAGATGCGATGTGGAGCAACCTCCTTTGGTAATGGAGCAGCTATCCGAATCGCTACTCTTAGGCGATGGCATTGCTGCTCAAGGGCTTGAGCAAGCAACTGATGGTTCAGTGATCAGTGATGGTCCAACTTCTAGGAATGGAAGGGATTTCAATTGGCTCCAAGATCTTAAGGAATTGATGATCCTCCTCGAAGATACCTTCTTGGAAATTGTATTTACCCCCTTGATTTTGGTTGATCTATAAAAGAAAGAATATGTTCCTAAAAGGGTGAGGGTCAAGAACCAGAAATGCGTCATGCTGTGATGATGATGATAGGACTGTTGCCACAATAATTGGGGTACAAAGGTGTGGAGCTGCCAAGGGATTGGGAATCTCTACTCTCACCAATGGTTAAGGTTTTGACGTGAAATGTTAGGGGTCTTCATGACTCCGAGAGGAGGGTGCTTCAGAGACATGTTGTCAGGTGGGGGGCTGACTTTCTAATGCTACAAGTAACTACGTTGAAGTCTCTTGATTGGATGATGAAAAAAGAAATTGGGGGTGGCATTTTTTAGTATTTTTGGAAGTTAACTCCATTGGTAGATCAAGCAGAATGCCATTAGCTTGGAAGGGAGGATCTTTCAAGATGGTCTCGTAGGCTTCTGTAAGATGGTTTCTTTCTGGTTGCTTTAGCAGAATCTCTGATGATTTGATGCATCTTTACAACTATGTATGGCCCTGTGATGAGAGCTTAAGGAGCGATTTTTGGGAAGAGCTTCGTCAAGCTATTGTTTTTAACGCTACCAAGCATATTGATGACAAGCTAGATGGGCGGCATGACAAGTCTATGAAGTCCTTTGTTGAGCTCGTGGATGATCTGGGTATGTATGATGTCCCTGTTATAAGGGCAAAGTTTACCTAAAGAAACTCTAGTGGCTCGAAATCAAGGATAGATTCCTTTGTTATGTGGATCTTGCTAAAAGGTTTCAACTTGTTGTCACTGCTCAACCATAACCTTTCTTTGATCATACTCCTCTCTCGTGATCCTCTAATGAAGTTAGTTTGTTTCCTCCTATTTCAAGTTTGACAAATCTTGGCTTTTGGAGCCTGATTTTAAAGATCTGGTTAAAGAGAAGTGGCTTAAGGTGCCAAATTCTTCCACTGCTATGAGAACTTTGGCAAACAAGCTATTACATTGAAGAACACAGCTTATTGTTTTTAAGAAGGATCTTCGAGAAAGGACGAAGAAAACCAGATTGGATGCTTTGCAAGCGGTAAAAAACCTTGCCAATGAAGAGGATAATAGGGCTCTCATAGAGTTAGAGAAGATGGATAGGAAGAGATTCCTAAATGTTGTCTAGAAGGAAGACTTGAAGAGAGAGATGGACCAGCGCTAGAGATCTCGGCAACTATGGTTGAAGGAGGGTGATTCTAACACTCGTTTTTTCCATATGTAGGCCAACACGAGAACAAATCTTATTGCCTCCATATAGTTACCTCTAAGGAGCTCATTGCCCAAGCCTTGAAAAATCATTTCCATGGTTTTTCTAAAAGAAGAGCTTTAAGAATGTGGGAATGGTTTGATGTGGACATCCCTAAAGATGATGATATATCGTAAAAATTAATTAAGGTGGTTACGAAGTCAAAGCTTTGGTCAACCATTAAGGGTCTTAAGGCTGAAGGATCACCTGGACTAGATGGCTTTCCTGTATTTTTTTCAAGGAATTTTGGGACTTCCTTAAAGCAGATCTTCTAGCAATGAAAAATGAGCTTTGCGTTGGTAACTTTGGTTTTAAAAAGATTAACAAATCATATAGCTTCCTTCTTCCAAAAAATGTGGGTGTTGAGACTATTCATGATTATAGACCAATTGCCCTTTCTAATGTTGTTTTATCTTGTTGTGGCACGTGTCCTTTCCAATGTGGGTTCAATCAACTTTTATGTTCGGCAGAATCTTTTATTTTGGTTGAGAAAATGATTGCACTTGGAGAAGGCGTTCCACAAAGAGTTTCCTATGGAAAGTTAACTTCTCCAAGGCATATGATTCGATCTTCTAGTCATTTGTGGAAGGCTCTTAGGGCAAGGAAGTTTCCTGATACTTGGATTGCTTGGACGAAAATGTGTGTTACCACTACGTCTTTTGCTGTCTTCCTTAATGGTTGCCTTGCAAATGGTTGGATTCAGCCTCAAAGGGGGGTTAGGGTTAGGCAAGGTTGTCCACTTGCCCCTTTGTTGTTCAATATTGTTATGCCACTTTAGCCTTACTGGATTTCAAAGCTTGTGCAAATGGCTTGTTAAATGGTTTTAGAATTGAGGGTTCTAGGAGAATGGTAACTCATTCTGCAATATGTTGATGACATGCTTTTTTTCATAGAAGGGGGGTGAATGAAGCTAGAGCATTTAGCTTTGTTGTCTACATCTTTGGCAAGATCTCTGGTCTATATATGAACCATGTTCAGTCCACCTTTGTGTCTTTCAACATGAATAATGTTAAGAAGATTGTTGTTTTGAGTAGCTTTCAGACAATCATTCTCCCTCCCATTTAGGTATCTTGGGCTTCCTTTGCAAGGGAAGGAGCTTACAATAGAAGATTGGTTACCACTTGTTACTAAAATGGAGAAGAGGTTAGCAGGTTGGCGGGGAAGGGTGCTGTCTAAAGGTGGGTGCCTTGTGTTGTTGAAGTATGTACTATCTACAATTCCAAATTTCTATTTCTTTGTTTTCAAACCCCCAAAGAAAGTTGTTAGGAAACTAGATAGTATAAGACAGATTCTTTTAGAAAGGGCCAAAAAAAGGGAGATTTCTTCACTTGGTAAGGTAAGAGGATGTTTGTTGTCCCATAAGGCAGGGTAGTCTTGGTGTTTTACACCTCACATATCTTGGTGATACACTCCTTGTCAAAATTTTGAAGAATGAAGATTCCATCTGGCATAAGATCTTGTGTGATTCTTACGGCGGTAGCATTAATTGGTCTAAAAGAAGACATCCTTCTAGAGGTGCATCAGCTTTTTGGAGAGGCTTATGTTCCATGTTTAGCCGGTTTGAATCTTTTTTTGAACCGATGTTGGGAGACAGAAGTCCTTTTCAATTTTTGGAGGACAATTGGACGGGATTGGACAACCTTGCTTCTACTTTTCCTCGCCTTAATGCCTTATTTCCGATAAGCATCACCTAGTTATTGATGCTTGGGGTGGTCCAATAGTTCATGGTTGCCTCATCTTGGTGGATCACTTTTGGATGCATGTTTTGCCGAGTTCCAAGATTTATTGGCTTCTTTAGAGTCTTTTTGGCCTAAGGAAGGTGTCCATGATCAGATGGCCTAAGCAAATGAGTCTTTTTCTGTGAAAAGGATATACAAGATATTAAGAGGTGAAGTACCTAGGCATGACACTTACCTTGAGGTTGATTGTGGTACTTTTTGGAAGACAAAGATTAAGGCTTTTGGAAGATCCCTCTGAAGATTAAGGTTTTTCTTTGACTTTTGCGAAAGGAAAAGCTAGTCACCTTGCATACTGTTAGTCAATAGCAGCTGGATGTCTGTGTTACATGTCTGTTATGAAGAATTTAGCAAGAAGATGTCTCTCACCTTTTGTTGCAATGTGATTTTGTTAACGGTGTCTTTGGATCCCTTGGTCTTCCAATCATTTAGAATGGCTCCCTCCACAACTTCTGATTTTCTTGGCAACGTGGAACTATGGTGGATCGAGCAATCAGGGTCTTGTTGAAAACAACCCTTTGGTTTGTATGGTTACAGCGTAACCAGTCTATTTTTGGAAGGGAAAGGGTGTGGCTTGAAAATGTTGTAAGGGAAGCTTCGTCTCTTTTTTTTTTCTGGTCTACACATTTGTAATGTATTGCTATTCATAATATAATGGATGTCTACTAATCTCTAGCAGTCATCCTTTTTCTATATATATATATAGCACTTAGATACCTATTTCTTTAAGCATTTCCAATCTAGATGTACAAAAAATGAAGATTTATGTTTGTTTAATTATATATGGAGTATTGTATCAAAATTCCGTAAACATTTTCATTTTTCATATTTTGTTCTCAATGTGCCTGCCAGACACCCATTTTACTGAATAACATAATCATAGAAATGCACCATCGAAATTCAAAGATTTCTTTGATGTGCCTTCATACGCCTTTGAAATGCACACCCTTCCCAAATGGGTATATTTTTGTACTTGAATTCATCCTGAGTTGGAAACGATGAAAGGTGAATGCAGGAATGCACCACGTTGATAGGGTTTTGGACAGGAATATGGACTGGAAGAAGCTCATATAATTAAAAAGATCCCTAGAATGAAGTGAAAAACAGAATTTTGATCAAGTTAGCCGAAGGATATTTCACTCCCCATTGTGGTAGGTGCATCTAAGCCCAACACTGTTCAAACCAACTTGAGAATCCACCCACATCAGCAAAACATAAATTCAGACAAGAATATCATATAACCACAATACAAGGAGAGGGTTTCTATAGTACCTTTCCCAAAGCAATGCGAGTATAGAGCCTTTGACGTTGATATCTGTTTTGCAGTATCATGGCAACCCCTTGCATCACTGCCCAATAGAGGAAGAGCTCGACTCCTCTCTAAAAATGAAAAGAAGTTATTGCCAGAATGCTGGTTTGCTGCATGTGATGTGTGTAAGGGTTTTGTGGTGAATTGGATTTTGGACAGGAAGTGGGGATAACCTGTCGCTTAGAACAATCGGGTTGCCCTTTGATTTCCCATGTAAGACTCACAAGTGCCATTGACATGGCAAAATAGTGATGATATATCCACCTATGGAAGAATAAAGTAGTCACTCTCCAAAGTTTACATAAACCAGAAAATTACCAAACTAAAAATAAAAAAATGTGCAACCAGCATATTGATTTCTTAAGTGGATGTCAATCAATCTCCCGCAGTCGTCATTTTGTTTCCAAACAAAAAAATGCAATATAGCAGATGAGCAAGTGGTAGATGACTTATTGATAATCCGTTAGACTGGACTTGGAAAGCCACGCTCAAGTGTGTCTGAAATGTAACCCAGGTAAACACAGGTTCATTGTAGGCTTACAGTCATGGGCAAACAATGAAAATCTTTGAAATTACAAGACCAAAGTTTTGGGAGAACTTCTCTTTGTGGTTTCCCAACATAACAAGTAATAATCCTGAATTCCAACTCACTTTTGTTTTTTCCATTTTGTTCTCAATTTTGAAAATATGAGTTGTATCTTAAAAAAAAAAAGAAGTCAAATCCATGATACAGATATCCACATGTGTTCGCAACTAAGATAAAAGCACCCTTGGAAAATGCAATGCTCAATGATCACTTTGCCTATGTGATCATGCTTTTTCTTGACCCCCAAAAAAATGGAAAATGCAACATGAGATAAATAAAAGGGATCAGAACATAGGCATTTACATGGATTGTTTCCTCAGAATCTACATGCACAGCATAAAAGAAAACTATTCCTACAGTTATAACTCAATAAGGATAGAGCGAATATCTAGTACTAATAAACAGCTTCATGCCCTGTTGAGTATGTGGAAGGACACACCCCTAAATCAAACAAGTAGAGAACAAGGAATTCAATTTTGCCATGGACAATCTCAGCACTGTTCTTAAAAAGATGAAGATATTAGCACCATTCTTGACAATGCAATAGAATATTCAATTACGAGAAATTGTAATTATAGTTTAAGCCTTGAATATGTATTTTTTGTGGAGATTTACTGACTGCAACTTCTTCTGCCAATGATCACAAGTAAACAAACAACAATGAATCGCCGATCATGGGTCAGTAAGGAGTGTAAGAGAACGTTGTGAGATTTATCAATTAAGGAGCAAGCGATCCACATTTTGCAATGTCTATATGTAGGTAGGAGTTAAGAGTATCATTATACATGATCCTCTAATTTTCAGCTCCAACTTGTAAAATAATATGTGATACAAGTATGTATTTTGAAAGAATTTTATTTTTTATATTGCAAATAGAATTCAAAACTAATATTTTGTGGAAAGATCTGAAGGAGGGTGACCCTCACTCAATTTCCAAGCTGTCAACCTTTGTTACTTGCTTTGAGGCCCTCTGTTGTGTCGCCTAGACTACATTTTTTGGACAATAAATTAGACAAGGCATATTGATATTGGCATAGCCCATATCCTCCATTGAAAACCTTGCTAATCACTAGAGCTTGTATTAGTAGCCTTCAATTTCCATCTTGTTTTAGGGCCCAAATTGTTAAGATCTTAATATTATAAAAACCTCATAGGAGGGAAAATATGACTCTCCCTGTAGTTTCAAATCCATATGACGTATAAATCTAGAGAATAACTACCAAATTGGGCTTGAAAAATTTTAATCCATGTCCAAAAATATAGCAAGGCCACAAAGCGAAAATTATCATTCTTTCCATTGGCAAAACCCACCACCATCATAGATACTCTACAATTTTGTGGCTTTGCAAAAGAACTTGCTCTTGTGAGCTGAGTATTTGAAGAGAATGCAATCTATAAAATTAATGTAAGGTAAAAATCATTCGATTCCCAGCTGTTTGCCATTCATTCACGCTATAAAGAAAAAAAAAACAAAAAACAGAAACCTTCAATCCTTTTAAGCATGACGCTAAGCGCATCCATTTAAAGCACTGGCACCCTCACAAACCAGCATTGTATCAAATAAGTGTAACATAATAGAATGTTATTTTGGAAAGAGAAGCACATCATAGGTCTGATCATTAGGAAGAAATGTAGTAAAATTGTCATTGAAGTTCAATCAAGTTACAAAACTACACGCTAGTATAGGTCGCAAAACACACAATATCCAAGGTGTTCAAATAGATTATAGATTTTCTTGAAGAAAAATGCTTAATGAACAATGATCAAGTTACAAACAACTTTAATGTGAACCAAACGATGCTAAACTACAGAAGTTTATCTTGTTTACCATGGACGGATATCGCTTCCATTTACTCTCAGTATGTTTTCACGTAAGGCCAAACTTGTGTACAGATACAATAACCAAGCCTGTGATTGCAAAAGATTGACATTAGAGGTAAAGGTACAAAATTTAATTAAAAGAAATAGTGAAGAGAAATTAAACATAATGAAACCTGGTAAATCTGAACTGCCAATGCCGGCATGCATCCTTGCCAAATATAGTGTCTCAGGGTAAGAAGAGCCACTGGAAAAAGAAGAAATAGAAAGGCCGTTTGATCCTGTCCAATTCAATGGTGCATAGATGAGTTTAGGAGAGGAATTGCAACCATGGAAATAATAACAAAGCCATGAGCCATACCACAAATGTCCAGGAGATTGCAGATAAACTTCAATACCAGGTCAGAAAAAATTGCATCTAAGATGATACTTGTTAAGACTATTTCAAAAAAAAAAACACATTTAAGATTAAAAAAAATGTTGAACCTAAAAACTTAGTGATTAGCCAGAATTTTAGCATCTTTACACAATCTGCGGTTGACATGTTCAGCTGACAGTCCAGAAATCAGCATAACAAGAAAGTTCAAAATCATACTTATCAAATGAAACAATCACCAAAGTTGATAGCTTCCATCAGCATAACAAGAAAGTTTGTCGAAGCATTTAGATACTTAGCACTTCTTAGGATTTTTTGATATTTATCATCTGCATCTAATCATCTATTGTTGGCCTTCATTACCTGCACTCTAATGAGGATCTTGTTTGTTCACTCTTGCAAAATGAAACAACCAAGCAATTTCCATATCAAGTGGGTCAGCTAAATGGATAGAGTTTGCCTCCACTCTAATGTATCCTATGTCTTTTCAGACTTAGTTCCAAATAATCAAGATCATGCCTAATGGTCAACACACCTTCAATGTATCTCAACCATTCCCTATGACTCAACGACTGGGCATACATTTTCCTTATTTGCAAATGCTCAAAGCACCTTAAAGTGCCTCTCCCAATTTATCTTCTATCAGCATCACTATCAACCATTTCCCTTCTAATCCGTTGCGAAGCCAATCCTTCTTAGTATGAGCACACATTTGCAACAGCATATTCATTTCTACCCCAAACATCCTTGGAACATGCCTTCTGTTGGGGAACCAAAAAAAAGGAAAACAACCACTGGATATATTGAACCCACCTTTCCCAATGTGCAAAAATGGGATTTGGGGTTCTCCTATTTCACTGATCTATCGGGAGCATCTACAAATAATAGAGTCTCATGTTTTTATTATATCTGAAAATTCACAGTCCAAAGCATCCACTTTCGATAGAGTAACAAGCACCACAAACATTTAATGTCAAGCCAATCTCACATTGTAAAAGACATTGTCCTCTAGCAAAATACCAAAATACTCGCACCAAGAAAACATAGAAGAATTCCACTTTGATCCATTCCACCATCATGCTCCCCCTCCCATGACAGCAACCAACAAAAACAGACCTTAATCCACACCAATACGAATTCCTTCCCCAGTCACTCAATGACCTCACTACCCCTATTCGTATAAGATCGATCACGAAAAAAGTGATACTTCACCTGCCATAATCTCCCATCTCGGATTCCACCTGCAGCATTCGAAGTTCCCCTTCCTCAACCTCATGCACTGGTTAACAACCCCAAATAGATGCAAACCCGGCCACGGATCGCCCATCGCAGCACAAACTGACCACCAATCCACCAACTAAACCCAAAAACAAGGATCCAAATCCCAAAAAGGAGCCAACTATGGACGAATCCCATCAAAACACCCGTTGCCCAAAATCGCAAAAGACCAAAAGAGGAAGAAATGAAAAAGATTTTTTTTTTTTTTTTTGGAGTTAAGAATGAATGAAAGAATCAGGAAGAGGAATCGCATACCCTATAGCTGTTGTACTCCTCCTTGACCTTGAGCCTGACGTCCTTCCTGGTGGCCCTGAGGTTTATGGGCCCAAGGAACGCCCTCAGGAACCCATCTGCAACACCGAAACCAATGGGGCACCCCCGGATCAGAGGAAAGGCGGCGCCTTTCTTCTTCTTATTCTTCTTTGTGCCTATTATTCCAAGAGAAGAGAAGAAAAGGGTAGGAAAGCATGTTGGTACCGTCGGGTTTGGTGGGGAGGAGGGAGGAGACGTCGCCGTCGGTGAGGAGGCCGGAGGCGCGGTCGAGTTCGTCTAGGACGCGGTCCGGGAGGTCTGGTCGGAGGGAGGAGCGGAGGCGGCGGAGGTCGGAGTCGAGGGCGAGGGCTCGCTGGCGTAGGGACTGCTCCTCGGCCCACGCGCGCGAGAGGTAGGCGGAGGCGGAGTCTTGGAGCTCGCGGGCCACCTCCGCCGCGTGGGTCGCCTCGCTTAGGAGCCTCCTCCTCGCAGCCCCCTCCCCATCTCCTCCTCCTTCCATTATTACTACAGATAGATTACACAATAGATGTTACCGACAGAGAAAGAAAGAAGAGAGGGAGGGGGTTGCGTCGTGTTGTGATGGTCCGGCGGAGTAGACGAGAACCGGCAATCGTGTGTGCCTTCGAGCGAGCTCTGTGTCGATGGGGGCAGTAGGAATGGATTGCGTGAAGGAAGGAAAGGAAGGGGAAAGAGCCTCTTCCTTCCAACTCTCTTGTTCGTGGTGTGCAGTTCAGGGCAAAAGGATTTTTCTGTTTATTTTGTATTCGTGTTATCGTGCGTGAGGAAGACTTGAGGGGGCAATGGAGACGATGGAAGATTCCATATTATATGCCCATGTGACGTCTGCTTATTACGTAAACGCCCTTGGATTGCTGTGTGTTTGAGCGTGTCTGGGGGCTGACAAGATCGACGACCTTTCTACGTGTGCAGATGGATGCGCCCGCCTCGAGTTGAAAAAGCTCCGGCATAGCTATCCTTTTGGAGCGAGTTAGTTTTTTTTTTTTTTTACTCTTTATTCAATTTTTTCACCCAACAGAGGTGGTAGGTGCGAGTGAATAAGTATCACAAGAGTTTCGCTTAGGTTAGGATCCCGCGCGGTAGTTAACTAAGTTGATGAATGGGTTTTAGTGATCTTTTTGACAAAGAAGGCATATTGTGTCAACTTTTCTATCCAGGATATTGCGGCATTATATCCTTTGAGTCTTACGAGGAAAATGATTTAGATATACTTGATGACCAAAATAATGGAAGGCACATATATAAATAATTAATAATTAAAAAATAAAAATAATCGATAATAGTATATGTTTTTTTTACTTTCTACACTTAACTATAATTTTTTTCTATTGTTTTCTATTATTCTACTCAATTGTTATTGATGTCTTTTCCTGTTGGATTCTTTGCTCGGATTTTGGTGAGTCACAGCCATACTCTACAGCTATAAGAGCTGATAGCACCAATCCGAGTGCAGCACCCTGGTTGGTTGGTTGGACCATTCAATAGTTATAGTAGTTGCCTTTTGACACTTTTTTTTCGTAGTGATTTTATTCTAGTTTTCTTCAATGATACTTCATATTGTTTTCTACAGTCCTGTACTTGTAGATTATAATAGCTATAGATGATGATTTTCTACTACTACTTTAGTTCAATTTTTCTTCTTCTACTTGCTACATGTTTGTGATGTAATACACTATGCATATAAATGTTGTTTTATATTTATACATGTAATGAGCAGATCTTTGGAGTTTAGAAAATCAACTCGAATCTCTACTAGGGTAAGGGGTTCATTTCGTAACATTAAGAACCATCATTTCTACTGAATTTCGATGACAACCTTGTTTAGAGGTCGTCGCCTGATTGATGGATGTTCTTGAATGAGGATTCAGAACTACTGCACAAGTTGGGTCAAGTAGTTGACCTAATGAAAGAGGAGATAACCAAAAGTCCAACTCCAATGCTATCATAGAGATGGCTTATCCTTTGACTTGAGACAAACATGTGTCTTTAGTTACGAACACATACATTTGGTAGACCAATGGCAGATACAATCATCTTGGTGTTGATATTGAAAAGATGGCGTATATAGCAGGGAACAAAAGACATATGATCTCTCAAAGGGATCACACAAATCTGCTTTATAGTTGTATGTGACAGATTGTTACGACCCGATCCCAGATCCTTATAGGACTCGAGATCAACTCACCTCGACTAATCCCACGACTCAGTTGTCCAAAGAGAAATAACCGAAAGTAGAAAATGTTCCACAACCACACATGCATTGTAACTGAGTAGAAAATAATACAGAAACAGTAAAAGAAATAGAACGGAAGGTCTCACAATATTACAAGTCATCACAACTATAACAGTGGAAAATAAAGTAGAAATATAACAGAAATAGTACTACATATAACAAAAACTCACCACTACAACCAAAGAATGTGCTGGAACAGAAAACGACAACAACTATAGCTGGGCTCGACTGGGCCCAGCTCCCTTTGCAGTCGATGGTGCTGGCTGCTCAACTCCCTAACCTGAACAAGATTATAGAATTCCGTAGTCGGCTAACACTGGGTAGAGTGATAATTAAGCCATTTACATGCAATTAACATAAGACAAGCAACTAATTAATTATTCATTTTCATTTAACTCAACTAAGTGGTTCTATTTTGTTTATTTGGTCATTTCTTGATCTTGACTGTCCCTCAAGGGGACGATTTTGATTGCAGTCTTTCCCGTGATGTAGGATGTACATGTAGTGCTTTCCTGGCTGGGAGAGTCCCCCGTGGTAATCCTACACCTAGTCAACCACCCTGAGGTCAAGGTCGCGACGTAGCGGTGGCTATGGCACGCGCGATAAGCGTACGGGTAGCTATTCCGCACTGGCACGCGGTTAATCGTTTCCGTTAGCGGGTACGCCTAAAGTACAATACGGAACAGCACAAGGCCTTGCCCTCTCAGAACAAAACAGAGGTCTCGCCCCTCCACGGTCCATGTACCCTCGTCGGACTATCCCGGTTTGCCCAGTGGGCCTAACAAGAGTCGGTGTAGGGTGACTAGTCCTAATCTCGGGTCCCGTAGAGCGGCTAGCTCCCTCCTTACACTAAGTAGCTCACCTCGATACCATGTACGCGAGGATCGAGCAGGAGTCGACGTAGAGTGGCCAAACCCATCCCGGGTCTCAACCCAAGAGGTGGCAAACTCCCCTATAATCTAAAGGGACAGTTGCTCTCCTTGGTACTATGTACACAAGGGCCAGCTCACTTCTCGTCTATTTACAATGTTCTTTCCCTATACAGTTCTCCTAATTCCTCGTAGGGTTCATGCTGGTATTCCTTTCATTTCATTTCTCAACATTCAGATCCCATTGTTCACATCCCGGGTTTTATTTTTATAACAAGCAGCACGTGTTTTAATAACTAAGAAAGTATCACATCAAGTAATTAATACACTTGCTAGCATTTAAGGTTTAACATGCATTTCAATGTAAACAGTGTAGCTCAAGTAATATTCATTTTCTTCTGCCCTAGGGTTCATTTCATATTCTAGGGTTCAATCAAGTTTTCTAAACATGCACTTTATTTATTTCAATCTTAATATTAAAGTAAACCACTATACCGGGAAACACAGGAGGAATGATGGCTAGAACCGTAGGTCCTGTCATCTTCGCGAGCCCCAAATACGCTACAGGCTAGAGACCTATACCAGTGACTAAATCACATCTGATGAGTTCAATACAGTACATAATCGACACTAACATGTAGAGAAACTCGAGCGGAAAACAATGGTATTTCGTTTGGGTAAATCCAACTTTGTTTGGGCCCCGAACGGGCTAAAAATGTGCATACTGTCTAAAATCAGATGTTTGGGACTATACCCAGATGTCTTAAATGATCTCAGAACCTCACCTTCCTTCCCTGCGTTGCTGGCGGATGCTAGAACCCTTTCACAGTCGTCCTGTGTCTTTCCAGACGTTTGTCTATGCATCCGGACGTCCGATGCGTCTATCAGATGTCTGTGGAGACGTCCAGACATCCTAGAGCTTGCTTGCACGCCTTTCCAAGGCTTGTACCTGCGTACACGCTCGCAAGTTAAAAATCTCGGTAGCGCAATATTACATACTGTAACGACCCGATTCCCGAGTCCCTACGAGACACGAGAATCGGACCAACTCGACTAATCCCAAGACCTAGTCGTCCAACGAGGAAGTAACCAAAAGAGCAGTAAAATAAACCACATTCAGCATGAATATAACTAGCAGTAACAAAATACAGTAGTAAAAAAAGGAACTACTACAGTATATACCACCACAACAGTAGAACAACAAATATGTACATAACATAAAGCTTACAATGAAGAAGTACAAAGAGTAACAAGGAAACTACTTACTACAGTGGAAGAAAAGTACAAAAAGAACTGCGACAACTCAAGTGGACCCTACTAGACCCAGCATCCTCTGCAGCCACTGACCCTGGCAGCTTAATGCCTGGTCCTGAAAAGTAACGAGTGTAACACGTCAGCGAAACGCTGAGTAGAGTGGCAACTAAAAATTAAAAGAAGCAATAGAGTGGACAGCAGCTGTTATATTTTACTTTCTTTATTAATGTCTTCCTATCTATTCACTATTGATTTATTTCTCAGATCCTTCTCTTGATCTTGAATGTTCCTCGTGGGAACGATCTTGATTGCAGTCTTTCCCGAAAAGTAGAAGTAACACGTGGTGCTCTCCTGGCCGGGAGAGTCCCCCGTGATGGTCCTACCCTCAGTCAACCACCCCAAGGTCGCTGACAGACGTAACGGTGACTACGGCACGCGCGATAAACGCACGGGTAGCTACCCCGCACTGGCACACGGTCAGTCGTTTCCGTTAACGGGTGCGCCCAAAGCACAGCACAGAACCAGTATAGGGTAGAGCCCTCTCAGTAACAGGGTCCAGCCCCTCCACAGTAACCAAACAGGGGTCTCGCCCCTCCACAGTCTACGCACCCTCGCCTGACTACCCTGGTTTGCCCAGTGGGCCTAACAAGTCGATGTAGGAGAGCTAGCAGAACCCCGGGGCCCGTGGGGTAGTTAGTGCTCTCCCTACACTAGTAACTCTCCTAGGCACTGTGTACACGAGGGCCAAAAGTCGGTACAAAAGTGGCCAGTCTTAACCCCAGGTCCCTGGGGCGGCTGGCTCCGCTTTGCACTAAATAGGGGAATAATTGCCCTCCTTGGTACTCCGTACTCAAGGGCTAGCTCACTTCCCCAGTTACGTTTCACATCTCATTCCATATAATTTTAGGAGTCCTACTCCCTAATTCCCCGTAGGGTTCATGCTCATGTTTCACAGGCCAAGCCATACTATGTTTCATCATTCTATTTTCGTTTCTCAAGTTCTACACATGTAACATGCAACTTGACTATTCACATTTCACATTTATTCGCATGTAGCTCATATTTCCAATTCCAATTCATACACAGGCAGCTATCATTTTCTTTCCATTTTTTTTCCAAGACTGCAATGGTTGTATACTCAACTAGTTTTCCAGTCCTAGGATTCATGCCGTACCCTAGGATCTATCATTCAATCTAGTTTTCCAGTCCTAGGATTCATGCAATGCCCTAGGACCTATCATTCAATATAATTTCTCAGTCCTAGCGTTCATGCAATGCCCTACACTCTATTAATTATTTCATAATTACACATATTTGTTAAATAAATTTAAGGGCCACTCTACCAGCGAAAACGGGAGTGCTGGGGGTGTGGTTGGCAATCCCGCGCGCCTACGAAACCCCCAAGACTGCAATGGTATGGGGTCCTAACACAAGGATCAAACACAAGGAGTTTCTCAGAACGGTATACAATTACTGTAAATGGGTAGATGATTTTATTCTGGAAAGAGCGCAACTCAAAACGTGGAAAATGGACTCCAAACAGGCCCTAAATGGGTCGAAAACGACGAAACTGTCCAAAATCAGACGTCTAAAACCTCTTCCAGACGTCTTAAAAGGTGGGTCAGATTGTACCTTCGCTCTGTGTAGTCCTTCAGACGTCCAGAAGCCTGCTGGAACGTCTGACCCCGGTTCCCAGACGTTCGATGGTCACCCCGGACGTCTGGAAGTCCTCTCCGTCGTCTGGCACTGCGGCCAGACGTCCGATTCACGTGGGATGACGAGTCCTCGCGCCCTCCCGAGCAGAACCTGCACGCACCCACATCTGCTCTCAGCACGACGGATCGCAGACGAAGGCGCGGCAGACGGCTGCATGGCCGTACACGCGAAAAAGGAAGAAGATAGAAATATCTCACCTGCCAGACGTCTGGACAGTCCTCCAGACGTCTTCACCGTCGTCTGGTCGTAAGCCCAGACGTCTGATTCTGGAAAATTTTCCAGAATCAAAGCCCGACTCGCTCTCTGCCCGCGCCGCGCCCCGTTTGCCTGTTGCCTGAGCTGCAGCAGCCCCTCCGCGACACTCCACGCTCGCTGCTCCCCCGTCGGCCGGCTCTAGCTGCCTCGGCAAGCTCGAGCCCTCACGGTCGAGCGTCTTCTTCTTCTCGCAACACCCCCTCCAGCACACTCGCCGCGGCCGCTACTGCCGCCGCTCGCTCGGGCTTTCGCACTGGCAGGGAAAAAGAGAAGAGGAAGGTGGAGGAGATGAGGGTGAGGGAGAGGGCGTCCTTATAAGGCCGCGCGGGGAGAGAGAGAAAAGGGCTGCGTTCCTGCAGGAGAGAGATAAAAAGAGGGGCGAGAGCGGCGGGTGCAGTCTGCGCGCGCAAGCGCGTAGATGCAACCCCGTACGCCGCAAAAATTGATTACCAGACGTCTGGAAAGGGTTCCAGACGTCTGGCCAGACGTCTGGAAAGGGTTCCAGACGTCTGGCCAGACGTATGGGACACTTCCCAGACGCCTTAAAAGCCCGTCTGATGCCTCGTTCTTAACACATACGTAGCATACGCGCATGCATGCACATTCAGGATGCTTACCTCGGCACTCCGCAAGTTTTCAAACGTCCAGCCTCAGCTTTGGACGTCTGTTGTCGCTCCACATGTCTGGCAGATGCTCCAAACGTTTGATACTGGAAAAATCCAATATGCAAAACTCTCGACGCTCGTCTTCTTCGCTGCCTCTGCCCACAGCACTGCAGTAGTAGCTCCAGTAGCTGCAGGAGGTCAGGGAAACTCTCCTCCACGAGCTCTTTCCCTTCGTACGCATCCTCGTCTCCTCCCACACGAGCTCCCGTGGCTCCTGCGACTGCGGCTCCTCCCCTCAAGCACTCAAGCTCCCCGAGCTCCCTCCTCTCTTCCACGCCCTCGCTCCCTCTCTCCCTATCCCCTGCACTCCACCCTCCTCCTTCCACTTCGTGGCTGCGAGGAGACGGGAAGGGCTGGCAGCTCGTCAGCAGCAAGGGAAGGAGATGGAGGTGGTGGTGGTGGAGTGGAGATAGAGAGGGTGATGGGTTAAATAGAAGTGGGAGTGGGGTTAGGGTCTTGGAGATGAGGGGGGAGTGTGTGTGTGTGTGTGTGCGTGAGTGAGTGTGGTGAGGGAGAGGAGAGAGAGGGAAAAAATTGTGAACATTTCCTTGCCATCATCTCTTCTTCTCATAACGCTCTCACACTTAACTCAAAGGATCAAAATTTTTGCGTTTACATCCTTAACTTTCTGAAAAACTTCCAACGATTTTTGGAAGGGTCATTTCACAGATTGAAGGAAAGAGCTTGCTCTGAGTATATTGGAAAAGATAAACTTCACATGTAGTTGTAGAGTTCTTATTAGACTCAAGCATGAATGAGAAGAAGACAGGCCTTTAGGAAAAAGGATCCAATCTCCTTTCTCATCCCAATGACATAGAGAATTATTTGAAATAATATAATCCAATGAGGGATAACAACCATATGATGGGATTGAACCTTGGGATTAATAATATTCTCCAATGTGAAGAATTCATGGGTATTTAGAATATCTAAGGGAGGAGTAGTTCACAATTCACAAATCCTAAGTGTTTCGCTATTGACATGATAAAACCAATAGTGATTTTGATGGATTTCTATTTGAAGAGAAATCAAACATTAATCAAGGACTTTACTAGTATTTGATTTAACATTTAATTGAACCTAAAATGTTAGGCCTTAATCTAAAAGGGTTTGGATGACAATTAAATGACCTTTTGGTACTAAAATCAAATTGGCTTAATTTCTTGAAGGGCCAATGATGCAATTATTTGAGTAAGAATATATCATAGCCATTGGATTTGATTCAATGGCTCATATTATATTAGGATTACTTGAATTCTTATAAATATCTTTCAAATGCAAGTTTTAATTCCAATTGTCCCCTAAACTTCATGAGAGATCCATTGACGAAAGGGAGAAGGGGCACACCAAGCTGTCCCTTCTCTTCTTGGTCAATGGGCAGGGGAGTTGGAAGACCAACTCCATAGTTGCTAATCGACCAATCTTGCTATGCCTCGACCAATGAGTACGTCTACCTCTTCAGGGAAAAGTTCTCTTTTAGTAGTAGTCAACCAGTGGCCTTGTTGGTTGATTGACTTGTGAAGGAACGTGCCTCTGCGATCCTATTGGTGGTTGTTTGCTCGAATGCAGGAAATCCAAAGTGATTGCCACTTCGAATATGTGAAGGGTTCACGAATCGAGGAGTTGGGTGTTCTTGGCATTGAGGGTTTCATCCACCTACTAAGAAGTAGGTTTCAAGGCTTCATTGGGACTTG
This sequence comes from Thalassia testudinum, assembly GCA_037157565.1. Taxonomy (NCBI): domain Eukaryota; kingdom Viridiplantae; phylum Streptophyta; class Magnoliopsida; order Alismatales; family Hydrocharitaceae; genus Thalassia; species Thalassia testudinum. Next base: position 25,068,973 of record JAZHRO010000013.1, read on the forward strand.
TTTGAGGAAGCATTACCCATATGGTGTATTTTTATGCTACCACAAAGGTATAAACTCTATACTTGTAACGACCCCTTGAATGGAAAGAAAATAGTTCTTCTTATGTGATTCTGATTTCTGGTCGTTTGATTTTTTGATTTTTAGGCATCGAACTGAGTTTGGATCAAATTTTAAATTATGTATTTCCACACTTTTGCGATGTTGTAGGCAAATTGTTTACCTTCAGATATAATCCACAATGCTTTGAGAAAACCCGTGTCATCTCACCAACCATGGCTAACTTAACCCCCTCAGTAAACATTGGATAACCCCCCAAAAATGACACTAACCCATTAGTTAAACAACCCCTTATAAATCGTCTAGATCTTAACGAGAGGGTCTTTTTTTTTTGTTACGACCTGGTTCCTGAATCCCTACAGGACACGAGAATTGGACTGACTCGACTGATCCCAAGACCCAGTCGTCCAACGAGAAAGTAACCAAAAAGTAGTAAAATAAACCACATTCACCATGCAAGTAACTAATAGTAACAAAAGTACAACAATAAAGAAAAGAACTACTACAGTACATACCACCACAACAGTAGAGAATTAAAAATAGGTACAGAAATATGAAGTTTACAATAAAAGAGTACAAGGTGTAACAGAATACTCACAACTACAGAAAATGGGTATAACAAAAGTACAACTACTGGGCTCTACTAAGCCCAGCACCCTCCGCAGCCATAGGCTCTGGCTGCTCAACACCTGGTCCTGAAAAAGGTGACAAATATGACACGTCAGTGAAGCGCTGAGTAAAGTGGCAACCAGCTAGCTAATAAAAATAGTAAAGGTGGACAAGTAGCTGTTGGTTTTAATTTCTTTCTTTATTTCTCTATTTACTCTTTCTTGATTTATTTCTCAGGTCCTTCTCTTGATCTCGAATGTTCCTCATGGGAACGATCTTGATTGCAGTCCTTTCTGAAAAGTAGAAGTAGCACGTGGTGCTCTCCTGGCCAAGAGAGTCCCCCGTGGTGGTCCTACCCTCAATCAACCACCCCAAGGTCGCTGACCGACGTAACGGTGACTACGGCACGCGCGATAAATGCACGGGTAGCTACCCTGCACTGACACGTGGTTAGTCGTTTCCGTTAACGGATGCGCCTAAAGCACAGCATGAAACCAATATAAGGCAGAGCCCTCTCAGTACCAGGGGTCTAGCCCCTCCACAGTAACCAAACAAGGATCTTGCCCCTCCACAATCCGCGTATCCTCGCCTGACTACCCTGGTTTGCCCAATGGGCCTAACAAGTCGGTGCAGGACGGCTAGCTGAACCGCGGGTCTCGTGGGGTGGCTAGCTCCCTCCCTACACTAGTAGCTCTCCCTGGTACGGTGTACGCGAGGGCCAAAAGTCGGTATAAAGTGGCCAGACCTAACCCTGGGTCCCTAGGGCGGCTAGCTCCGCTCTGCACTAAACAGGGGGACAGTAGCTCTCCTTGGTACTCCGTACTCAAGGGCCAGCTCACTTCCCCATCTACTTTCCCAGTTCCATTCTATTTATTTTCTAGGAGCTCTACTCCTAATTCCCCGTAGGGTTCATACTCATATTTCTCAGGCCAAGCCATACTATGTTTCATCATTTCAATTTTATCGCATATAGCCCGAGTTTCCAACATTTAATATCAATTTATATATAAGCAGCTCGAATTTAGTTTCTAAACAACCGGAATTACATGTAGCAGTTACTAGCAACAGTACTCTACATTTTACAGGTAGCTGTTATCCAATTACAAGCAATTATTATTATTCTATCTACTTATCCAAGACTGTAATTCAGGCATTCAAGACATTCGTTTCAGTGTTTCTGTTCCTAGAATTCATGCCACACCCTAGGATCTATCATTCAATCTAGTTTTCAGGTCCTAAGATTCATGCCATACCCTAGGATCTATCATTTATTTCAGATATGCATTAATGTTTGAAATCAACTAAGGTAGGCCACTCTACCCGCAAAATCGGGAGTAATGGGGGCGTGATCGGTAGGTCCACATGCCTCCGCAACCCCCAAAGCCGCAACGGAACAAGGTCCTACACAAGGATTAATCACAAGGAACCACTCAGAATAGGATACAAGTATTTCAAACAGGTAGAGGAACTAATTCTGAGAAGAACGGAATCTTAAACACGAAAATCGGACCTCGAACGAACCCTAAACGAGTTAAAAATGACAACTCTGACTCAAATCAGACGTCTGGAATACCTTCCAGACGTCTTAAAAAGTGGTCCAGGTCATACCTCACTCTGTGCTGCTTCTCAGACGTCCAGAGATCTTGCTGAACCGTTTGGACCCAGTTCCAGACGTCCGACCACCTCTCCGGACGTCTAGAGACGCTCTCCGCCGTCTGGTGCCTTGCCCAGACGTCTGAACTGCGTGGGAGGGCGTGTCCCCGTGCCTTCCCGAAACGAATCATGCACGCGCGACAAAAACTTCCTCAAGACGACACGTCTCAAAACCTCGGTGGAACGACCTGCATGGCCGTATCCGCAAAAGGAGGTAGAAGAGGAAATACTTACCTCACAGTCATCTGGAGCTCCCTCCAAACGTCGCCTACATCGTCTGGATGTAGGTCCAGACTTTTGATTATGGGAAAAATTCCCAAAATTAGAACCTCCTTCGTCTTCTTCTCGCTGCGCGCGGCTGCGCCGCGCTCGTCCGCTCGCTGCCTGAGCTGCAGCAGCACCGAGGGAACCTCCCCTGCTCCACGCTCCTCCACGCGTCCGCCGGTCGGCCTTGAGTTGCTCCAATGAGCTCTCTCCCTCACGGCACTTGTGCTCTCTCTCCTCTTCCTTCTCGCTGCACCCCTCCTCTCCGCCACTGCACCCGGCAGCAGCGGCGGCTCGCTCTCACTCTCGCTCTCGCGCTCGCACTGGAGGAAGGAGGAGACGGGTGGATGTGGTGAACGAAGGAGAGGGGAGGGAAGTATTTGTAGGCGTGGGGAAGGCGTCTGCAGGTCGACGAGGGGAGAGAGAAAAAGAAGAGGGCGACGGGTTTCAGTCTGCGCGCGGCACGCGCGCAGATTCGCTATCGTACGCACGCAAAAATTTATTTCTAGATGTCTGGGAAAGCGTCCAGACGTCTGGACCAACTTCCAGACGTCTTAAAGTATTTTTGATATCTCGAGTCTTAACATTTTTCCTGTGTGTAGAATAGATATTGCTACCTTGGTTGACCCTGATGTTAACTATGCAATGGTTGATTTTGTGGGTGCATGACTCTGAAATAGGGTGACTTATGAGAGTGTTAAAACATAAGGACATTTATTTAAAGTTAAGTATTTGTAGTTGCAATATGTAGAAGTCCTTGAATAAGATTTTTCGTGAATGAGGCTTTTGATGTTAATGAAGAGCAACGTTGTGTTGCTTGGGGAGGTTTGGATTGAAATAGGTGCTCCCAAATATACATCCCTCTCGTCAAAAAGTGGCATTTCTTAAAATAGTACATAATATCTAGATAACTACAGCAAATGTCATTGATTCAACAATCTTAAATGAGTGCATATCTATTAATTGCACTCGTCAAGGTAAATTACTAATCTTTGATGAGCGTATATGGTTATGCATGGCTATCACAATCGAGATGCTTGCAAGATGGTTATTGTAGAGCTATTGCAATCGTGCTAATCTAGTGGAGTAGAGTATAAGGACAAGAAGTTGAAGATGACCCAATCTAGGGTTGGGACCACTTCAATCTACTTACTATCAATGTAGCAGGTGCTGGACAGATGAGTTGTTATAATAAATGCCCTAACTTGAATGTTACTTTGTCTTCTTCATGGAAGAATCAACGACATGAGAGATCTATCCTAATCATGCAAAAATTAAGGTCCTTCAGGAAAATAAGGGCAAAGTATTGGATCTATACAAACGTGATATGAATAATAGCACCTTTCTTGGCATGATAGAGATAAAAGAGCACTTTTCTCGTCCGTGGAAGTTCCTCGTTTGGAAAGTCAAATCCTGAGATTGCTTGAATTCTTTCACATTTACCCTTCTTTCGCATTTTTGACTTCTCTCACTTTCTCAATCCCACTTATGAAACATTACCTACGAGGTATATAGCTACACACTTTGAAATAAATGTCTACAAAACAAGCAAAAGCATCCTTAATATCTATGACACGGCAACGTAGAAAAATTCTTCCAACGCCAAAATATATATCCTTCCCGCATCAGCAACCTTCCCATTTGCTTGGCCTTTCATGTAAATACCAACAATGCGACGTCTTATTCCATCATCTCGTATGTTCGTTCCCACCGCACACGCCCCCTTCTCCACCACACCAACTTAGATCTCTCTCTCACCCAACGTGCCACGACCTCCAACTCCCTCCCATGGCGAATCCCCTCCCCCTCTCCTCTCCACTGCTACCCACTTCACATCTTCGACCGCCACCGCAACCGCGGCACGTTCCCTTTGAGACACACGTTTGCTTCCGTAGACACGTACAAAACCCAAGCATGGAAGGGGAACCGACACTTCCATCCACATGAACGTACGTGTAAAGGGGCTGGTTTGCTGCAGCTTTCCATCATTTTTCATTTTTCTAATGCATGAAATCTTTTCTAAGGCAAACACACACCCACACCAAACACGCAAGGATGATGCATTTCATACGCATCCGCATCTTAGCGGAGCATATTTCCTTTTTTTCAATCTTTCCATTAATTGGAAGGTTAAAGAAGAAACCAGACAGGGACCAACGTCGTGGCATGTCCTTTTCATGACGGGATCTTTCTTACAGATATATGTGACCGTGCGAACACTTCCGATCCACGTAAATATGCCGCAAAACGATAGCAGCAACACGTACGCAAGATGATAGCACATAGATTAACCAGATGCAACTCCCTTAAATAAAAAAAAAAAAAAAAAGTTAATTATCCTTTGACAAACATGTGGCTCTGGATTGAGAGGAAAACCATTAAAATGGCTCTGGGGTGATTGGATCGATGTTAATGTCTCATAAAGTGTAAGCTATATGCCTTGTATTAATGCCCATATGTGCGAATACAAACCTTAATCTGTGCAGGGATTAGGCATAAGTGCGGGTGCCTAATTAGATACGTCAGCAATTTGACCCTACAACGCTTTTCGTTTTCCGTTTTTTTTTCTTTTTTTTCTTTTTCTTTAATGATCAAGAAACACTCCAGTGATATAAAGTCAGGGTTTGAACTCGGATCTCTTTTATTGTAGTCCGCGGTTACTATCAGCTGAGCAGTATCCCATTGATGTGACTTGAATGTCTTTTTTTAGAATTTTTTTTCTTGCATTCGAGCGGCCTTTTTATGAATTTAGTTCGTGAAGAGAGGTTTTAAATTAAGAAAAAGAGGAATTATCGTCGAATCAGATGGCTAAGATAATGCCGATGGGGTTGGTGAGGCCGTGTTCATCGGGTAAGCTCCCACTTGGTTATCTGATTCGAACAGGCCAACGCCGCTGTGTTCCGGACATCTTTCTTGACGTCTTTGATGCGATATTTGATCGGAAACTACACTCTAGAAAGGCCCCCTTGATCATTATGTCAGTCGATTGTCTTTAATGAAAGATAGATTTCGTTGTCTCACATGAAAACGACCAGTCAGCTATCGTTACAGTAGATTTAGTTATTTATTTTTTAGAAATTTACGAGAGAAATGTTTTTAAACTTGTCATCCCAAACCCCATCTTCTCCCACACACAAAATCTCGGGAATAAGACCAGTGCGCGAGATAGTGCAAAGGTTTCGGCGGAATGGAGAATGGACGGTGGAGATAGAGAGGTGTGGGTTCGGGTGTGAGATGAGACTTCAACTCAAGCTAATGCTTTTCTTGCAACTGAGCAAAACTCACGGACTTGAAGAAAACGAGGGAAATAACAAAAACAAAAACTTTGCAGGTAACAATTTGGGCGTACGTCTAACTTCAATGGAGAAAAATTAACCTTGATAATTTTTAAATTAAAAAGTAGGAAACATAAGTAGGGATGTGAGAAAATTTATAGATTCTCTTATTGTACATCACACAATATTATGAACGTAAATTGATTTATATATTTTGTTTTTATGCAACACATAATATTGTGGTTGTAAATTTATTTGATAATTAATATTTAATATAAAAAAATAAAAAATATAAGATTTGATATATGATAAATTCTATTGTATTTAAAAAAATTATATTATTTTAAATTAAAATCTATATAGGATAAATAACTTTACACTGATAATAAATTATTCTAATATATCTTTGCACCGATGTAATTTCATTTTATATCTATGCAAAATTATTTTAAGGGTGGTTGAACCTATGTAAAGTGATTTTGACATATTAGTTTAGGATTTAGGATTTAAAATGTAGGGTTTAGATTCATTGAAATTGGTTTCACGTATGAGAAGTGATTTTTCACTTGAAAAGTAATTTTTCACTTTAAAATTAGAGTTTAGAATTTAGGATTTAGCGAAAGGTTCAGCGAAGCTCAACCCTAAACACTAAAAACTAAACTCTAAGGTGAAAAATCACCTTTCAAGTATAAAATCACTTGTAATATGTGAAGAAAAACTTAAATTTAATTTTACACCGGTGAAATTTTACTTTACACCAGTGCAAAATTATTTCGAAGGTGATTTAAGTGGTTTGCACCCATATAAAAGTGATTTATTGTTTATTTCAACAATGGTGGACCCCACCATGTGTGAGTAATTTTTTTGAATAAAAAGGAGATATGTCAAGTGGAGATTACGTTCATAATGTGTGCATCAATTTTTGCATTTCCCAACTCATATCCTTTCTTTAAGCCAAAAAGTAGAAAAACAAAGGTTCTAATGTAAAAAGTGACGCAGGGTATTATTTTCATATTTCACACAGCGTTGAGAATGCGGACCCACTTGGTAATTGATATTTAATGTAAAGAAATAAAAAACAATAAGGTTTGTTATGTAGTGGTTCCCACCACATTCAAAAAAATCACCACACCACTTTAACCTAAAACTCACATGTGATAAATAACTTTACACTATTGATAAATTATTTTAAGATATCTTTGCATCGATGCATCTTGTTTTGCATCCGTGATCAATTATTCGAAGGGTAGTTTCATTTATCTAAAATGATTTTACACCTGTATAAAGTAATTTTGACCTATAAGTTTGGAGTTTAGGATTTAAAATTTAGGTTTATGAAAAATGATTTCACATATGAGAAATAATTTTTCACTTAGAGAATGATTTTTTACCTTAAAATTTAATATTTAAGATTTAAAATTTTGAATTTAATGAAATAAATTGAGAGATTAAATACTTAACCTCCATATATATATATACAATTATTGTTAAAGATATGCATATCTCTACATATTTCATATTGTGAAAAAGTAAAAAAATGCATGCTTGTACTAAGTTTTGTAAATCATAGAGTGAGAGAACGTGATTTTAATGGATGTGTTTTGATTTTTCACAGTGAAAATTACGTTTTATAAGTGAAAAGTCATTTTTCCATTGGTGTGTTCTTCATTTTCAAATAGTATATTTTGATTTTCAACATGTGGGAAATCATTTTAAGCAGATACCTGTTGAGAGACAAACCACAACGATGTGTTTTCAATTTCAACTGGTATATTTTTCATTTTCAACCAGTGTATTCTAATTATTTTAACTTTTAATCGATGTGTTTTGATTTTTAACCAGTTGATTGTTTGAACAAGGGCATGAGTGGAAGTCACACGTTGCAAAATACATTGTAACATATATTTTCATATTTAAACCCTATCATATTTATGTGCATACCCTCAAAAATAACCATTTATCTTTTTTATATATCCTTACCAACTGTTACGAACGCAGCTTCAAAACGTCTTTTAAGACGTCTGGGAGGTGTCCCAGACGTCTGGAGCCCCTTCCAGACGTCTGGGATTTAATTTCTGCGGCACGGTGGATTTCGTCTGCGCACCTGCGTGCGCAGACCTGCAAATGCCCTCTTTTTCCCTCTCCTCCTGCGGGCGCAGGCTGCGCCCCTCTCTCTCGCTCTCTCTCTCCCCGCGCGGCGTTAAAAGGGCCCTCGCCCTCTCCCTCACTCTCATCTCCTCCGCTCCCTTCTTCTTCTTCTTCCAGCCAGTGCGAGGGTGAGCGAGCGGCGGCAGCGGCGGGTGTGCCGGCGGGAGAGCAGCGGGCGCGGAGTGACGCGGGAGGGCTGCTGCAGCTCGAGCAGCAGGCAGACGAGGCGCGGCACGGCTGTGCGTCGCGGGCGGAGAGCGAGTGGAGCTCTGATTCCGGAAATTTTTCCAAAATCAGACGTCTAGGCTTCCAACCAGACGATGGGGAAGACGTCTGGAGGACTGTCCAGACGTCTGACAAGTAAGTTATTTTCGTCTTCTTCCTTTTCTGCGACCGTTCATACTGAGAGTGAGGAGTGGGTACGTGCAGACTCTGAGATTCGCATCCAACGCGAATCAGACGTCTGGCCGCAGTGCCAGACGACGGGAAGGACTTCCAGACGTCCGGGGTGACCATCGAACGTCTGGGAACTAAGCCAGACGCCCCCGCAGGCTTCTGGACGTCTAAGAGACTACGTAGAACAAGGTACCATCTGACCCACATTTTTAAGACATCTGGAATAGGTTCCAGACGTCTGATTTTGGACTGTTTCGTCGTTTTCGACCCGTTTAGGGCCCGTTCGGAGTCTGTTTTCCGCGTTTTGAGTTGTGTTCTTTTCGGAATAAGATCCTCTACCCGTTTTCAGTAATTATATACTGTCCTGAGAAACTCCTTGTGTTTGATCCTTGTGTTAGGACCCCATTCCATTGCAGTCTCGGGGGTTGCGGAGGCGCGCGGGATTTCCGATCACGTCCCCAGTACTTTCGTTGTAGCTGGTAGAGTGGCTTTAGAAATTATTGACATAATTTGTTACAATTATGGAACAATTAATAGAACCTAGGGCATTACATGAATCCTAGGAATGAGAAACCAGATTGAATGATAGATCCTAGGGTATTGCATGAATCCTAGGGTTGGAAAACTAGATTGAATGATAGATCCTAGGGTACGGCATGAATCCTAGGACTGGAAAATTAGTGATATGATTATAGATATTGCAGTCTTGGAAAATGTGGAAAGGAAGTAATAGCTGCCTGTAAATTGGTTTAACAGCTGCCTGTTATGAATAAATGAGCATGATTGTGAATATGGGTTGTATGAACGTGAAACTGAAAAGGGTGAAACCGGAATGTGCTGCGTTAAAGAGCTGGAACCCTACGGGGAATTAGGAGTAGAACTCCTGGAAAGTGAATGGAATAGAATTGGGGAAGTGAGCTGGCCCTTGAGTACGGAGTACCAAGGAGAGCGACTGTCCCCCTGTTTAGTGCAGAGCGGAGCTAGCCGCCCCAGGGACCCGGGGTTAGGTCTGGCCACTTTGTACCGACTTGCTGTCCCTCGTGTACGCAGTACCGAGGAGAGCTACTAGTGTAGGGAGTGTACTAGCTACCCCACGGGCCCCGGGGTTCTACTAGCCTCCTACACCGACTTGTTAGGCCCACTGGGCAACCAGGGTAGTCAGGCGAGGGTGCGCGGACTGTGGAGGGGCAAGACCCCTGTTTGGTTACTGTGGAGGGGTTGGACCCCTGTTACTGAGAGGGCTTTGCCTTATACTGGTTCCGTGCTGTGCTTTGGGCGCATCCGTTAACGGAAACGACTGACCGCGTGCCAGTGCAGGGTAGCTACCCGTGCGTTTACCGCGCGTGCCGTAGTCACCGTTACATCTGTCAGTGACCTTGGGGTGGTTGACTGAGAGTAGGATCACCACAGGGGACTCTCCCAGCTAGGAGAGCACCACGTGTTACTTCTACTGTTCGAAAAAGAGTGCAATCATGATCGTTCCCACGAGGAACATTCGAGATCAAGTGAAGGATCTGAGAAATAGATAAATTGTGAAACAATAGAAAGATGTAAATAAAGGAAGAAAGAAAATAAAACAGCTACTGTACACTTTACTGCTTCTTTAGTCTTAGCTGCCACTCTACTCAGCGTTTCGCTGACGTATTACACTCGTTACTTTTCAGGACCAGGTGTTGAGCAGCCAGGGTCAGCGGCTGCAGAGGACGCTGGGCCGAGTAGGGTCCAGTAGAGTTACCACTGTCCTTTTATGCCCTTTTTGTTCCACTGTAGTGAGTAGTTCTTGTTACTCTTTATGCTTTTCTTTGCTCGTAGTTCTTGTTATATTATAAATATTGCTCTACTGTTATGGTGGTACATGCTGTAGTAGTTCTTTTTCTTACTGCTGTATTTTGTTACTGCTAGTTATATTTCATGTTGAATGTGGTTTATTTTACTGCTCTTTTGGTTACTTCCTCGTTGGATAACTAGGTCTTGGGATTAGTCGAGTCGATCCGATTCTCGTGTCTCGTAGGGACTCGGAAATCGGGTCGTTACACCAACTACTAGAACTAAATAATAAAAGTCTCTTTATATGTATACTTTTGTTTGCTCTTTTCTTTTTTCGTAAAAACGTCTCTTCTGTCTCCTCCCCCTCTTTAACAAAGGAAGAGAGGTGAGGTTTTTGATGCAAGAGAATATATATATATATAATTCTTATTATTTTATCTATAAAGTTTATAAGGATATATGAAGGAACAAAGTTATTTTCATTGATATATATGTAAATATAGTATATACACAACTTTAACGATGATTACAAAGACATAAATGTAATTATAATCTGGGTCAGGTTGAGTCATATTTTGAGTCAAATAAACCTAAATTGATATCCGTGATACTTACTCATTCTTTAATTGGTTGCCCTTACCCACTCAAGTGCTCACCTTCTCCTCCATCTGCACTTTCTCTCTCAATGGTTGTGTTAGGAGTTTAAAATTTTTTGACCCTTCAAATAAAAATTTGTATAGGAGAGAAATCTCATAATTTGACTAGTCAGCAACCTAATCCAACTGATGCAATCCAACCCATTTTCATTGGTTGTCAATTTTGGGTTAAGCATTAAGATAGGATGGATCAGGTTAATTGCAAAATTAGATCTAATCCAATCTAACCTAACATATGTGTAACCTTAGCATAATTTCTAATCCGTTAGTTTCTGGAAGTTATATGCATCACCAATTTTTAACACATTAAATTATAAGCACCCTCACCCCTCAGGTCCACTAATGACTCAAGGACATCTAAAATCACTCTTAAATCCCTCTCATGAGTATAGGAGCATCTCCCTCTGAAACGACCCATCACCTTTCGATCCTTTAAGACGTCTGGGATGTTCACCAGACGTCTGTCCAGACATCTGAAGAAAGAGCCAAATGTCTTAAAACGTCTTCTCTTTTTGACGCATACCGTGCGCACGCCACTCTCTCGCCCACGCCTCACGCCTCACCCTGCAACGGCCTCACCCGCACCTCGCACCATTCCTTGCGACAGCCATCCCTCTCCCCTTACCTTTCCTCCCTTTATAAAACCCCCTCCTCTCCATCTCACACCACCACAGCCGAGCCAGAGAGGGAGAGCAGGGAGCCAGAGCGAGCGGAGAGCGGAGAGCTGATTGCGAGTCCAAGCATGAGAGCGGAGGGCGCTGCACTATTCTGCTGCAACGCCTGCGGCGAGGAAAGCCAAAACGGTTCCACGGAATCAGACGTCCCCGCCGACATCCAGACATCTTACCGGACGTCCGAAAGTAGAGTGAGACGTCTAGTAGATATCTATTTTCTGTATTTCTCCTTTGCCAAAGTCCTAATAGTGTACGTATATGTGTCAGAAGTTGGAAGGCAGACTGAGGCAGTTTCAGACGTCCGAGAGCACCTCCAGACGTCTGACGAAACCCTTGGACGTCGGCACTGCGTTCCAGACGTCCGGTAAAGGTTCCCCAAGAGAGGTATACCTGAGAGTTGATTTAAGACGTCTGGGATCTCTCCGAGACGTCTGATTTCTATCAGAACCCTTGTTTTTGGGCTCGTTCAAGGCCCAAACAATGTCGATTTTCCGTAAACGAAACATCGTTATTTTTCGTACAAATTTCTTCACGTAATGGTAGCTTGCTTGTATCTTTTGGAGTCCTTTTGACATGTCCATCCACGTCTTAGGTCTCCAGTTCGTCGAGCGTACGGGACCTACAGAGACGTCAGGAGCTACTGTACGAGCTCCCATTCCCCCTAGTTATCCTAGTAAAGTAGTTCTAACTAATTCTCCAAGTTAAATAATATGCATGCAATTAGTTAAAACCTAAGATGTGAGATGAATCCTAGGAAGAAATAAATGCATGCTCTATAATGCAGCTATTCAAGTAAACCCTAGGTTATGACATGAACACTAGGGATAGAAAAGACGCATGTGTAGAAAGATGGATGATTAAATAAATCATAAGCTGCCTGTAATGAACTACATTATTGATAGAAAGAAAAAAAACTCGTACTGTGGAAACTGAGATGCATGTTCTGTATGTAACAAATCAAATATGGAATAAAGAAAAGTTCATGTACGAACCCTACGGGGAATGTAGAACGAGATAAGAACATTGCTGTACCAGAGAACCGGATGGTTCTGGAATTGCCGCCCATGGGCAGCCGCTAAGGGAAGTGAGCTAACCTTCGTATACATGGTACCGAAGAGAGCAACTATCCCTTGTAGTGTAGAGGGGAGCTTACCGCCCTTGGGTTGAGACCCGGGGTGAGTTTGGCCACTCTACGTCGACTCTTACTGGCCCTTGTGTACGTGGTACCGAGGTGAGCTACTTAGTGTAGGGGGGAGCAAGCCACCACAGGGGTCCCAAGGTTAGGTATGGCCACCCTACACGGCCTCTTGTTAGCCCGTTGGGCAAACCATGATAGTCGGACGAGGGTACGTGGACTGAGGAGGGGCGAGACCCTTGTTCTGTTCTGTTTTGAGAGGGTGAGGCCCTATACTGTTCCGCGTTGTATGTTGAGGCATACCCGCTAGCGGAAACAACTGACCGCGTGCCAGTGCATGGTAGCTACCTGCAAGCTTATCACGTATACTGTAGTCACCGCTACGTCACGACCGTGACCTCGAGGTGGTAGACCGGGTGTAGACTACCACGGAGGGACTCTCCCGGCCAGAAGAGTGCTACGTGTGCATCCTATATCACGGGAAACTACAAGCAAAATCGTTCCTTTAGCCCAGCAGTATTCATGTTCTTGAAGGCATATATTATTCTAGAATTACTGTTCTTTCGTTGCCATTTTCTTTCTGCTTAGTTACTGTACTTATGTGGTTGTGGATTGATGCATGTTATTTGGTTATTTCTCGTTGGACGACTAGGTCTTGGGATTAGTCGAAGCGAATCGATCTCGAATCCTGTAGGGATCTAAACTCAGGTTGTGACATCCTCTACGAATATATCAACCCTCCGAATAATATAGGAATGAAAGTTAGACCTAGGTATGTCATGACAAAATCAAGAGTCTCGTTTGTTTCATAAAATAGTGGTATTTGAAGGGATAGGTGAAGATGATGCCCACAAGAGAAAAAATAAACTTATCCAACCCCCTTGAAATAAATTTATCCTAAATTTTCAACTCTTATTCCAAAATAACTTTACATCAAGATAAAATTCCTCAAACAAATAATAAATGATTATATCTTGCAAAATAAGTTGTGCCTTAGTGAGCAATAGTATATATATATATATTTTAATATAAACTTTTTATTGAAGGGAAGAACCCAATACAAGAGACACATCACAGAGTGGAAGGGAGAGACGGAGAAACCTCACCCACGAATAGGGAAATACACCCCATAGAATGGGAGAACTCAAAAAATAAAAAAATAAGATAAGAAACAAAGGAAAAAGAAAAAGAAAGCATTCCAAGATCGATAACTAAACGACCTCCCGAAATAGGACGACCCCACACTGGTAGGAACAACAAGGCACCAACGAGACAAAGCTCGAAGAAATGTGCCAATGAGAACGAATAAATCGACCAAAAGGTCGAAATCGAACTTGGTAGTAATTGTCCGGGGTTACACGCAGTCCCCAAACAAAACAACTACACTAACAAAAGCAAGAAAAAAATAACCACGCCACAGCAACAATACGAAACAAACCACAACAACACGCAAAAAAGCAACCATCTATTGCTGTCGGCCACCCAAAGAACACCACAGTTGTCTACACGATTGCAACGCGACGTGGACACAATAGTAAGCACCTTGATCCCCAGTGCTGCAGAGGCTGCACAACGATCTCCTTAGCACCAAGCTAGCCCCGACTACAACAGCCACAAACATGCTAATCATCGCCAAGCAATGATGCGCGATCGACCACCAGGCCACCGATCCGTGACCATGCACTGACCGCACTGCCATGCACTCACTCCGGTTGTCGCCCCTCACACACGCTCCAACCCCGCACGACAATCATGCGATCAACTAACACAATTGCGGCCACGACGTAATCACGATTACCCTGATTGACCACAGCCAACGAGCTGGCACGCAGCAGGCAAGGAGCGAGTACGAAGAACTAGCGACGACCCCAAACAACGACGATGAGCAATGAACAGGCCTTGCATGTTAGCGATCTGCTCCGAAAATGTTGCGGGAGAGTGGCCAAAGGGAGGAGGAGGGAAAAATGTGAGGTTGGAGGACCCCGATCGGCCAAAAATGACCAATTAAGCTTAGTAAACAATGGCTAGAGTTTGTGAACAAAGAAGAGGAGAAGGTGGAGGGACGAGCGAAATAGTATCTATCATTATTTCCCATTTGCATGAGTTGTGTTCCCTGTCAGCAGTAATTCGTCTTCTATATGCCAATTGCGTGCATGTGGACAACTCCAGGGTCCCGCCCCTTTAAAAATATCACAGCGGTATTGTTAGACCACTGCCCTTTTCAACATGTCACGCCCTTCTCAATACATCAGCCACAGTCAGCGATTTGAAATATTTCCTGCACTCGATGGCCACACACCAACCTGTTTTGATCTAGTTGTGGAGTAAATGTAGGTGCTTGCTCCGAACCCTGAGGTCCTACTTGGAAGAGAAATAAATAAAGAAATAGAGAGTAAGTAAAATAAACAAGTTATCATGATGTTTTAAAGAATTAAAATTATTTTATAGAAAAAGTAAAATAATTTTATTTTATATTAAAATTTCTTATTCGAATGCAGATAAAAACTAAATTAAATGATAAATTAAATATTTAACTCAAAGTACATTCACTCAACAAACCGATCAAAAACAGCTCCCAACGAAGCAACGCCAAACATACAAGTAGGGGTCTGACTCCGTACGCACTCTTCAGACGAGTCCCCCAGATGGGGTGGTGGTCCATAGCCATAGGATATCTTCTGAAGCCACCGAAGGGGGAGGAAAAAGTACGTGGATGGTAATTAACATGAGCGGGTTTCGTACGAGTTAGATTAAAAATCTTGCCCATCTTTCTTCAGATCTGGATATATCGTTCATCGTGTACCCCATCCAATCCTCTGTACTCCTATCCACTAACACCCTCTTCTCAGGCTTCATCTTGGACACAACATAAGTGAAGGAATATCTCTCGGGAGAGAGTTTGGGATATTATTTGTGACAGATCAGATATTATACATCACTTTCATAAATATCTAATTTAAATAATTTCATTATATTACATCAATATTAATATCTATTAAAATATATTTATTTTATTCAACAAATCTATTTAAATATATTTACTATAACATAAGTTAGAGGTTGTCTCTCATGAGAGAATGTAAAAAATATATTTATTTTGCCTAACATACTTATTAAACTATATTTATTATATCATATTAACCTATCTTCATCCATACCTTAATATTAAATAAATATCTCCTAATTTTATTGCACTAATTATTTTATTTTCTCAACCACCGAAATAAATTCTCATGTGATCCACTTATCTTCTCCATGTAATATTTTATTATCCCATCAAACAAGACATTAGTTGTGGCTTATCACGTTAAACAACTGACTCTATTCCCTCTTTTTATTAGTTTATTATTATTTCAACTTTAATATTTTCTCTTTTGTACGGCTGATGAATCGACGTTGACACTTTAATGCATTGCTTACGTCGGTTGAGTCTTTTTTCATGTCCCTCGTGCTACGGTGTCACGTCGGTCTTTTTACTCTCTTTTTCTTGTTTTTTCTCTTATATTTTATATTTTAAATTTTTATTACGTATAATTTCGTACATACATTCATTTTGAATTTTATTTTTATCAACTTTTTCATCTTATATTCTTTCATTAAAAATTAATATTAAACATATTTTTTTAAAATACAAAATAATATATACTTATATTAATATTTAATTAATATAAAATCAACTCAATCTAAGATATTAATTAAAAATAAAAATATATCGAATAAAATATTTTACAATATATAATTTGTTTTTATTTTCAATCATTTTTTCAATTTTTTATCCATCAAAATTCATAATATACTGAGTCTAATTTTTAAAATAAATATCTACATCAATTCTTTTTAAGATTTTTTTTCCTATCAAAATTATAATAAAATTTTGATGTATTTTTAAATTTTATATTTCCACAGCGAAGTACAAGCTAAAACCTAGTTAATCAGATGCAAAATGTGAGGCATGATAATCTCTTATGCTTGCTTGCTCGACCTGATTAAAAGAATGGAGTCCTCTTTTAATTTTTTTTTATTTTTTTGAAATGAATCTTCTTTTAAAGTTGAATGAATGTAGCTCTCTTGTCCAACGATAGCTCTTTGCATTGATTTTGTTTATTCTATTCTGCTTAGGTATATCCACCGTCGGAATTTATTTTGGATGGGAGTGCGCTCCCTGAAATGAAATTGTTATATAAAAATAATTTTTTTTCATTAATAGAAATAAAAAAGATTAGAAGAATATAAAATCTCTAGGGATGGAGAAGGAAAGATGATCGAAATTTTTTTAAAAGAGAAAAAAAATTACATTGTTGTAAAGGATAAAGGGACACTACACTTCACCTCAAGAAACAGGAAAACTTCAAATTGAGGGAACAAAATACAATAGAAAACAAAACAAAAATAAAAAAAATATATAAAGAAAATGCCCACATAATCACTTCGTAGCAAGTTGTAGAGATTGCTTCACGCTGTAATATAATGAGGGTACCACTAAAGAAACTTCAACGATCATCTTGATCTGCACCAGCAAGAGTCTAGAAATCAGAAGCCAAAGAAGAATTAACAACATTTCAGATGTGATAATCCGTGGCCTCTAGCGTGGTCCTAAGGAGAAAATACCACAGATGTGGAAGGCGGAACCCATTATTAAAGGATTATTGGTGTTGTTAATGCCAATATTAGTATTTTTTTTTACAAAGAGAGTGGACTACTATCATTTATGATAGTGTCCATATTTATTCATTCATAAAGCCTGATTATATGTTATCTAGCCATAGCTGAACATTAAACACTACATCAACACACAGGTTTTCAACCCACACGTTTCCCCCTCGAAAAGTGACATCATTGCGGGCTCTCCAAATTGCCCACAACACAGCAACCATATACACATGGGGTTTGTCTGCCGACAAAATCACTGCACAGCACATCTCACGTAGGCAAGGAAGAGGAGCAGAATTTCTGCTATACGTTATTTGTAACCAGGCAGGCACTAAAGAGGTGGCGGGTGTCCTCCTCAAAGTCACATGGGGGACAGCGAACATGTGGCATGCCTAGGATCCTTCTCCTGTATGCATCGGTCATTAGCCCTCCTCGTCTCATCAACCATGGAAACACCTGAATTTTCAATGGAACCTTGATCTTCCATAGGTGGGCGTAGAGTCTTCGATGTTCATCCTCTGCAGAATCCTCCATCATGATTGAATAGGCCTTGGACGACATGTATACCCCTTTCTTCCAATCAAATGTGTCAATGCCATCTTTGGACTGGAAGGCTACCAATACTTCCCTTAGTTTGACTGCCTCTTCACCCGTTCTAGTAGCATGTGATCAACCCATCTGGAGCATCCACTCCCCAGTCTCTTGTTGCCACATGTTTGCCACAGATGCCTCCTTCCTATTCAAAGCCTCATAGACTCGTGGGTAGGAGTCTTGTAGCCGCCCAAGTCCACTTGAATCATCCTCCCAGAATGCGAGTTGTTCTCTCTTTCCTAGCGTTAGGGAGAATAACCCCCAGTGGTTCTCCATGGTTGTGGAGAACGACTTCCAAAATGGTGATGCGTCAGTGGGATGGACTACATCTTTCAACAAAGCTATATTTCCATAGGAGTCCCTTACCATCTCCTGCCACATCCCCTCCTCCCCCCTTAGAATCTTCACACCCCATTTAAGGAGAAGGGAATCGCTGAATTCTATGAAGCTTCTCACCCCTAGACCACTATGCTTCTTAGGAGTATAGACATTACGTCACTTGACACGTTGCATGACATGATTGCTATGCGCAAGGCCTTTCCAAAAGAAGCGTTTCCACAATACATCCATCCTCTTCAACACCGAGCCAGGTAGCCTAAAAAGCGAGATAAAAAAGACAGGAATAGCTGAAAGAACTGTATTGGTGAGGATCAATTTTCCCCCTTTAGAGAGAAAGCAGCTGCACCACCTAGCCACTTTGGCAGACATCTTCTCAAGGAGCATCGCTTAGTCGTTTTTCTTCATTTTCTTTGCCTAGAGGGGTAGCCCAAGATACCGAATTGGTGAGCTGGCGACTGGAGTCTAGAGGAACTGGGATAAGACATCCCCCAAATTGTAGGCTTCCTTGAATCAAACCAAGGAGGACCTCACACCGTTTATCTGGAGGCCAGATATCTCGCCAAAGATCTCCACCACATATTTCAGGCACTCTACCTCATACTACCCTCCCTCAACAAAAAAAACCATGCCGTCCGCAAATTGGAGGATGGGCGTCAGGGCTTTCTGCGAAGACAAGGTGTAACCATGGATAAGACCTCCCAAACACACTTTGAAGGCAAAGTAGGCAAGGGTGTCCACAACCAGAACAAAACCAATGGGGCGACTAGGCATCCTTGCTTGACTCCCTTTTGCGGCTGGATCCACTGACCCGTGGGGCGGCCATTAATAAGTGGCGAGAAGGAGGAGGTGGTTATGCATCTTCTAATCCATTGGACCCACGTCTTTGGGAAGCCCCACCTTCTAAAGATTTCCCAAAGGTATGCTCAAGAGATTGAGTCATACACCTTAGAGAAATCCACCTTCCACATAAAAGCTTTTTTCCTTCGTCTCACCCATCTAGACACCATTTCCTAGGCAAGAATAAAGGACTCCTGTAGAGATCTTTCCTTCATGAATGCCGACTATATTGGGCTAATGAGCGGCTGCAAGACATCTCTCAGATGGTTGGCTAACACTTTCCCAATTATCAAGTAAATGGCATTCGACAATGTTATGGGCCTGAAGTTAGATAGAGACTCTGGCCCTGCCTTCTTGGGAAGAAGGAAAAGGAGAGATCTATTGATCTTCTCCATCCTAGAATTTCCCCTTTGGAATTCGTCCACGACTCCCATGATGTCTTCTTTAAGTGTCTGCCAGAACTCCTTATAAAAATGGATAGGAAAGCCGTCAGGGTTAGGCGAACCTTTAGCTTTCAAGTCCTTTAACGTCGTGAACTCTTCCTCCACATTGATCGTCCTACACAACCGTTGTCCCTCTTCTTCACTCAGCCTTGTCTGAGTTGGAGAGCCTCCACTCCCCTCTTGGGCTAGCCTGCATGGTGTCCATGTAATATTTGTTGGCCAGGCTGCAAAGCTCAAATGGGGAACCTGCCACCTGGTCCTCATAACGAAAAGTAGAAATCAAGTTGAATCTCCTCGCACTAGCCGCTGCGTAAAAGAAGTTAGTTTTCGAAACTCCTTCCTTCAACCAAAGCTGCCGTGATTTCTGGAGCCAATCCACTTCTCTTTTCAGGTCCTTCTTGGCTACGGTATTCTGCAACTCTCTTCTCAACTTCCACTCCTCATTGGGCGTCCCCTAACCCTCCTTTTCATCAAGGCTTTTCACGCCCTCCATAGCTTCAAGTCTCTTCTGAGTTCGCATATGTGCCAGTTACTTTTTAAAACAAAAAAGTAACAAGCGTAGGCCCCTCAACTTAATGGCTAGCCAATGAGTGCTCGAGTCCTCAACCTCTTGGGATGTCGACCATGATGCCACCATTTCCCTGAATCCCTCCTCCTTGAGCCATGACTTCTGGAACTTGAAGTACATGTTCACCTTGACCCCTTCCCTGCTCTCCCAAACCAGAGGGGTATGATTTGAAAAGGATCTTCACAAAGCAACCACTAACGCCATGTGGTACAATCCCATCAGGTCCACGTTGCCCAAGAAGCGATCAATCTTTGACATCATACCACTGTCGTTCCTCTACGTGTATGGTGCACTTGACAAGGGGATATCAACCACCTCTAGATCATTGACCACATTTTGGAAGCCGTGCATAGAGGAGTCAATCCTGCCATCTGGCCTATCATCAGAAAGGCAAGTGGCGTTAAATTCACCCCTCACCAACCACGCTACCCCATGCACCCGTACAGCCATGTCCCTCAACTCATCCCACAACAAAGGTCTCTCACTCTGATTACACGACCCATAGACAGAAGTAACATAAATTGAAGCATTATCTGCCTCCCTAATAAAGCAACAAGTAATAGAGAATCTCCTGGTCTTATTATCCTTGAGGTGAAGATTGCTGGATCTCCACCAAACACGTAAGCCCCCGGATCTCCCAGACGACCCAATGCTCTTCACTGGAGTCTCTTCCTTTTTCAGCGGAAACCACGCTTCCACCTCATTACCCTTGATGTGCATCTCCTACAGCAGTACACAATCAATCTTCCACTCGCTTAGATATCTAGCCAAAATACTCCATTTGGCGCGGTCCTGCAGCCCCATAACATTCCACGTTAGAGCTCTTAACATGTGGTAGTCTGCTTGTCCCCATTCGAATCACCCCTGCGAAAGACCTTGAGAATGTTGGCAACCTGACTCACATCAATTTCGGAGGATCCACGGCTCCGAAGGGTGTTCTTGAATCTGACGAGATTATACCTTCCCCTGCATGGTGTGCCCCCATAAATTGGAGCATCTGAACCTAGATTATATGTGTCCCCCATTGGCGTGGAAAAAACAAATGCGTTGCCCCCATCTGTTTCCTGCGGTTGACCTATATGCTGAGTCTCACCTCCTACATCGGGCTCACAAGGCATTCTCCCATTATGAATTACCATCTCCCTATCATTTCCGTAATCCATGTCTTTGTTGTCTCCCATCACCTCCTCACTCCTCATCTAAACTTCCTATGAATCCCCACTAACTTTTCTCTTCTTCGGATTATTGCTTCCAGAGGCCTGTGTCTCCTGCACCACTAGGCGCCATTGCATATCTCCTTCCCTCTCATGCTCCACCTTCTCTTCCCTTTCCTTCACCTACACCACCATCGGATGCATGGTTAACCTGATAGTAAGGAGCCAGGATGAACCACCACATCTGAGGATTGCCCTTTCATGAAAGGGTCCACCATGTCTTAGCTTCACTTCCACCCTCACTGAACTGCCATCTCCTTCAACCAACCCCACAACCGAACCCTCTTTCAGCGAAGCAAAGCCTGCAATGATAGTTTCAACCACGGCATTGGAGCGTAGGTGCAAGGGTAAAGCTCTGATCATGACTAAGCCCTCCTTGGTGAAAACACATTGCGGGGGTCTCTCATTCAAAGCCCCATCAAATGGGGAAACCATTTGCCACAAAACAAAAATCGAACCAAAGTACGAAGAACGAAACTTCAACATATTCACATCAAAATCCGATAATCCAAAAAGCAAGAACCTTGAAGGGTTCAACTACGAAACTATTGTCGCACTTCTACCATATTTTAAAAATCGTTGCGTCGTAGTAGAAGTGATAGAAGAGTAATTAACATTTACAATCTATAACTCAAAAAATGGTATATTTCAAGGTCGTCTTTAAGAGCAACAAGTGCACGAATACTGCTATTGAGAATTTCACACCCAAGAACTAGATTATATTAATTTGAATTTATATGTGATCTAATTCAAAAGAAGTCACTTGAATCCATGAAATTAGGCAATGAGATCAAGTGCTTAAAGAAATGCTTAAATGCTTAACTGGTTATTTAATGCTCAGTAAAAAATTAATAATCAAATAATAATCAAGTATTTAGATAAGAAGACACAAATGAGCATTAACAGGGATATTAGACAGGATATGGCATTAATGACTACTTAGCAACAAATCTTGAAGCCAATTCAAGCGAAATTACAAACCAGTCCTTGAGTTTCTATAATTAAGCCCCTGCGACCTTACATTTAGGTCCCTATGAACTTCTTCCGTTTATATAGAGGTCCCTGGACATTTTCTTCTCTTCTTCAGCCCTTATAAGCAAACAGGAGAAGGTGCTCCTTGATGATAATGTCATCATCAGTCATATCTAGCTTTATTTAGTCATATTCCATCATTAAATACTCCTACATAACCGCCAGAGAGTCCTAATTCACTGCAAATCCATTCTGAGAGAAAGACAGTAAAACATGGGTAAAACTGTAATTTTAACAGCATATCTTAATTGTAGTACAATCACAAGTTTTCTCAGGAGTTAATTAAGGGTCAAATAATCTTAAGAGTCTAACAAGTGAGTTAGAAGAGACAGAAAAGGGTTTTCGCGTATTTCAGGAATTAAATGACATTTGAAACCCTAAAAACTGACCTGCTTAAATAACTAAGGTTTCGGTCAGAATAAAATTTACCTAAATCCTCTAAAATTCATATAAAAATATTATCTAGGGTTTGGTACCTTCAATTTGACCATCAGAACCCGTCTTGACCTAAAATAGAGCCGCAGACAAACTTTTACCCTAATTTAGGTAATTGTGTAATTTCTCCTATCAAACTTGGTCAAAACCTAAATCTAACTTCACCATTGGATTCCTTGGATCCAAATTAGATTTGTACCAAAATTTGGGCCCAATCTGAGATCATTTTGACCTAGTTTGCAATTTGGTCTTGTCTGATTCTTTTATCTCACACACATGCCCTTAACTTTCAAAATTCTTTAAAAAAGGTCCCTATCTTTTGTCATCTTATTTGCACGCAAGTCTTCGCGCCATTTTTGGAAGAATAAACCTTTACTGTCAAGTTTCGAGTGAGGATTTCTCGCTCAATTCGCAATCAATCTCTTCTAAATTTGAACCAAAGATTCCTTAGGAAATCACCTTCCATTTGAGCCATTCCTTAGACTTTACGTCTTTCCCAAATCCTCATGTGATCCTTTTGATGGTATGCATGTCAAATGTGCGTGAGAATCATGGAGTTTCCAAGCTTATTTCCAAGCTTGACACCCCTCCCTGTGGCCTATAAATGATCCCAAAGGTCAAGCCGACCTCTTTAGCAAGGTTTAGGGCCAAAACCCTCTTCAAAACTTCAGCTCCGGCCTCGCTCCGCCTTAGCTCTAGCGAGTCTCCTCCCTCTGTCGTCTCTGGCCTCCCAACCGCCAAATTGGGAGCGCCAATATCTCCCTTTCCTTCGTCCGCTCCTCAACAGCCAAATCAGGGGCGTCTCTACCTCGTTCTTTGCTGCCGCTACCTCGCTAGGTAGTTCCCTTCTTCGACGCCGGCCTGCCAACGTCAGTGCCAATTCTACCTCTTTCATCAATTAGTTTAGTGCTATATTAGTTCCCCTAGGTCCCTAGTTAAAAATCCCAAAAATAACTCTCGATGCCGCCGTTCACCCTCGTCTTCCCCATCTCCGGCAATCCCTCCAGCGAGGCGTATCCGTCACTACACCCCTCCATCCACCTGATCAACCACCTCACAACCTTCGCCACGACTCCACCAATCAAACCCCTCTCCTATTTCACTCCACCGTTCACCTAAACATGCCCCCGAACAACCCACCCTCGCACGGGCATCTCCGTCACCGACCGGCCACCTCACGCACTTTCACACCACGCTGCACACACTCACGCTCTCGCCAATCCACGGCGAAGCTTCTGAACTTATTTGACAGGGTCGAGAGGCCGTATCTTGGATTTCAGGTCTTCAGGTCATCTCTGCCATTGACGAACTTCTTCGGCCAAGCTTCAAATGCTGCTCTTGCAGCTGCAGCCCAGGTGTTCGCTCCAGGCGCTGCAGACTAGTTCTAGGAACCTCCCCAAGTCGTCAACTGCAGCTGTAGGGGTCATCTCCATCCCTAATTCGAACATTCATGACCTGCAGCTCACGCAAAGAAACAAGACAAGGGCATTAGTCCCACATCGTGGACTGACGTAGTCATGACCACGCATAAAGGGAAAAAGGTGCATAAGCCCCTCGCCCAAGAACACGAGGGTCAAGTCCCCTTACCCACTCACGGCTCACCTGTGACACCTACACACGGGTCTGGTCCGATTACCCAGCTACGCCTCACTCCTCACTCATCACCACACCCGATGAGCCTAGACCCGGGTACTCGGATCCATGTTCACCTAATTACCCAACACTATTTGAGGCCCTGGGAGGGCGGAACCTAGAGAGAGAAAGGAGAGAGAGTGCGCGGGTCAGGGGAGGGTTATGCTCTGAGGAGATTTTGACACTTAGCCAAAATCAGAGCCCTTCTGTGTGTGAAGAAGAGAAGAGAGAACTAAGGCAAAAAGAAAGAAGAGACCCTTGGAAGCACTGTAACAACCAGCTGTTTAAGCCATTTAATACAAGCCCCCGTCATCTGATTGCATACATTTGAGGCTTTATTTCCTTGGTTGATACTGTTGAGCATCTACTTGCTATGATTGTGAGGAGTAAATGGTGATTCAAATCACCATTTTACTCCATATTTTTTACACATTGATACTTGACATTATTGCTATATCATTTTCAATTAATTCTGATTGTAATTTCTTATAGTAATATATTGTGCTCATTTACATTAATTGTTGAGATTAGCGCATGAATTCTTATTTGCTCCTAGCGAACGACTTTGGACTTCCATTCGAGTATAAATTTTATCTATTTTTCGAGCGATATTTGAGGATTTATTACTACAATGAACGCATCTTTTAAAACCCTTGAATTCGCCGATTAACACTCCTTTGTCATCAGAGATCTCGCCGGAGATACATCGGAATGGAGCTCCGATCAACATTTGGTGCCTGTGAAGGGCGGAGGAGAGTCAGCGAGGCGTCGCCGACTTAACTGCGGTGGCGCAACAAAGGTTGTCAACAGCTTTGGTCGCCGATGATAGCGTCAGAGTTGGGCGGAGGAGGTGGGTTCCCAGTGAGTGTCGAGCACATTGTGGAAAGTGTTGTGAACTTGTGTAAATGGTCAAGGAGGTCCATCGAAGATCACTCAAGGCGGTGGTGGTGTTGGTTTTGTCCCAACAAGGCCGAAGGAGGCAGATTGACATCAGAGACAATTGCGGTAGCAGCGGAGGTTGTTACGTCATGTGGGAGCTCTTCAGCCTCAGGTGAGCAGCCAGTGACCTTTGTCGGACCTCTGTGGAGCTTTTGGCAGTGATGATTTAGGGCAAGGAGTCCAGAGGAGGTGCAGCAAGCTCGACGAAGGCGATGGCTGGTGGTGGTGTTCGACGGAGTGAGGGAGTGTTCGAAATCCTAAATTGATTGAGGGCTTTAATTTGTGGAGGTGTCGTGGAGCTTCGAGGGTGGTCAGTGGTGAGCAAGGAGGTCTAGCGTGGAGGCTAGTCCTCACCAAAGTTATGGCCGGCAGTTGGCCGTGGATGGAGAAGATGACATGGAGGGGGTGATGTGGAAGTCAAAACTTGGATATAGGGGGCCTAAACTAATCTAGAAGAAGAAGGGGAGAAGAAGAGCTACCTAGGAGGAGGAGGAGAGGTTGAAGGACGTGCTGGCGTTGTGACCGACCAAGAGGAAGACAGATGAGAAGAAGAAGACGACTGGAGGAAGATGAAGAAGAGGTTGGTGTTGCCCTTGTGGTCGAATGATGCACGAACGAGGAGGTTGGAGATGGTCGCCGGGGTCTCGTTGACGATGATGTCAAGGAGGAAGAAAGAGGATGGTAGGGACTCGCTGTGACTCAACGAAGAGAAGTAGTATGAGATGGGGGATGTTTGTAGCTCCTTAGCATGCAAGGATAGGGTCAACAGCTACAGAAACGATCTCGTCGGAGTTGACGGCTGGAGAACGCGAAGGTGGGAGGTTAGAGGTGCTGGCAATAGGGGCATATTTGTAAGAAAATTAAAAGTTAAGGGGGTATTGTAAAGAAATTAGGAAATAATGACCAAATTGCAAACTTAGCCAAGATGAAGTCTAAATGAGCCCAAATTTTTATGATAACCTAATTTGGACATAAGGAAGTTGATGGTGACTTCAATTTTGAATTTTGATGACACTTGCATGATCAATCTATGTTTAGACCTAAAAATGTACCAAATACCTGTCTACATTTTTGTTTAAGGTCAAAATATGTTCCGATTATCAAATTGATTGTGTCAAACCTTATAAAATATTTTTAAATGATATTTAGAAGGTTTATATTATATTTATTTTCATCGAAACTGTTTTAATTGAAGTGGGGTCAAAATTAGGATTTTTAATTAAGAATTAACATTCAATTTTAATGAAAATCCTAAATTACTTAATATCAACCCACTTTTAAGAAATTTAAACTCAATTGACCTTTGATTAATCATGGTTCACCTCTTATCTTTCTGCATTTATAATTATTCATGAAAATTGCAGAATTAATCCCCACTTTTATTAATTCCCTTCTCTTCAGTCCTGATTGAGTCATACTCTTTTATGCATTAATTAGGTGAATTTAACCTTAGAACTTAGCCAAATTAGGCTAGATACAGCGGGTGATGGCGATGCCATTAGAAACCTTCCACATTGACGAAGATAGGGAGAGAGACCTTACAAAGCCTTGGAGATCGACCAAGGTAGGTGCACCTGCCATGATCTCCCCGATAAGAGATCCGTAGAAGCATCTCCACGGTGAGGATTTCTGGTGACAAGAGAACCTCCATGTCCAATGATGGCGTTGATGGGGCCTCTGGGGGTTGCCATGCATGTTCCCTTCGTGTGACTCCCTTCTCTCAAGTTGGGTCCCAATGGCCCACATGATTACCAGGCTTAGGTTCTTCTCCATGTTGTGGGGGATCATACCCCCCACATGCTCTTAAGGCCTCACTTTGCCTTTCTTGATTACCCCACCTTCGACATGTTCTCCACTTGTGCCCTAAACCCCCACACACAGGGCACACGAGGGCATTGCAGCATACTGCTGCAATGTGAGCTCTCTCCCTACAGCGATAGCAAAGAACATTGCCCTCAAACCCTCGTCGCCCCCCTCTACCTTCATCGACACGAGGCCCTCCTCCACCGTCACGCCTTCTGCCAAAGTCCCTGCCCTCTCTAAACCCTCCACCCTCCCACCGTTGACGTTCAACCCTCCTCCAATCACCATTGCCCAAGTCACCTCTCCCTCCTCCACACGACTCCATCTCCTCCCCTACCCTCGAGCGACGCCCGGCGTGCTCTCACGGGAGGAGGTCCTTCGTCGGCGGTCCCAATGGGCGAACCGGTTGATAAGGTTTTTGCGGGACTTCTACCGGACCCTCACCACCTCCAAAGGAGGCCTCCAACGGCATGCTCTCGTGGGAGGAGGTCCTCCATCGACAATCTTGGTGCGCGAATCAGCTTAGGAAGAGGCAGGCAGAGGAGGTGCCGACGATGATTGGAGGACACGAGCGGAGGAGGGGGCGCCCATCGTTCTTAGGAATTAAATATTAAAAAAGCTTTTCTTTTTTCCGATGCTAATATTAGTGTTGTATGCTCAATGGTGTAAGTGATGTTGACTTCCCCACTACTATAAGCCATTATATGTTTACATAATCGGATGTCACTCTTTCCACTTATGATGTACAATGTGTCTCAATAATGAGTTGTACAACAATGTTAGAATACTTGACATGTAAGAAAATGCTACAGAAGATATTTGATTAACATAATACGATGAAGTTGCTACTTCCATAAGCATAGTTACATTGGATAGGTCCTAGAAGAGTGCTGTCAAGACCTAACACCATCTTCTACGGAACGTAGCACAATCCAAATACAAAATAGTAGAAAAATAAAAAGTCCAACACCAGAACTTACACACTATTAGAGTTATAACGAATACTACATATATAAGAGTGCCGATAACACAAAACCACTTCTACATCAAGAGGTCAGTCTTGTTGTCGACGGAGCTTGGGGCTAGAAGAGGAGCTTGGCGAAGGTTGGGGTCGGTGTCGGCGAAGCTTAACGGAGGTTGGAGTTTGCCGGAGCTTAACAGAGGTCGGAGTCTGCTAGAGCTTGGGGTTGGAGGTGGAGGAGCTCATCCGGAGGAGGAGGAGCTCACCAAAGAACCTTGAGGCTAGAGGAGGTTGGGGTCGAAGGAAGAGGAGGTCGAGGCTATGGAGCTTGGGGGTGGAAGAGGAGGAGGAGCTCAACAGAGCTCGAGGTTGAAGGAGGAGAGGCTTTGAAGAGCTCGATCGGAGGAGGAGCCCACCAAAGGACCTCAAGTTTGGAGGAGGTTGGGGTTGGAGGAGTAGGAGGTCAGGGCTAGCGGAAGTCGAGATTGTGGAGCTCAAGGCTGGAGGAGTAGAAGCTCAACGGAGCTCGAGGTTGGAGGAGGAGGAGGAGCTTCGGTGTTAGTGGAGCATGGAGCTAGAGGATGAGGAGCTTATCAAAGGAGGTCGAGGCCAGAGAAGGAGGAGCTCGACAAAGTCGATGTCAGTTGACAATGAGCTATTGATGGGGGTAGCAGTAGATGTTAATGGGTGGTGGAGAAGGGGGAGTAGGTGAAATTCTTCTTTTATAGCTAATTTTTGAATTCAAATTTGGTAAACCCCCACAAGGGAGGGGGTAGGTAGGAGGAGTTACACATGAAATCTATTAAAATGACACTTAGGATGGGGTATATTATGGGGGTATATAATGGAATGTATATATCATTACTTGTTTTTCTTTTTTTATCCTCTAACTTCAGCAAGAGTGGATGTCCATTCAAATTTAGCCTTACATTTACTTAAGAGGCATGTGATGTAGGGAACACTTGAATTTACCCACAAGGGATTTTAGGTTATAAAAATAAAAAAATTGGACTTGGCTACGTCTGTCCTAGCTGGGTAGAGCATTAGTTGAAAATTTAATATGTTTATTTTTATCTAATTTTTGTTCAATTTATTTAATGTAAAATAATTATTGTAGGTTAGAAAAAGAAAATTATTTCATAGGATAAATTTTCTCTTCCAAAATTCTAATTGTTAAATGAATATAACTTAAAGTTGGCGTTAATAGGGCAGCACAGCTAATGCATCCGTTCCCTGTAAAGCACTCTTTATGCGGGGTGCACTCTCTGGTCGTGGCTTTGATCACGGAGGAGCTCGTGAGACTAACGAGAAATTCGGAACCCCTTTTCCTTTCAAAAAAAAATATATAACCTAAAGTTGTAAGATAACGTGCTTAGTTGAATTATATTTCGTTCATAGTACTATATTTTAGTTGTATTAGTATTTATGAAGCTGTAAGATTACCATAAAAGTATTATTATATTTCAAAATTATTATGATTATACCCATCCAATTTCAATTTTAAATTGAACCTTAACAGACTTGACTGAACCTTACTTAGATAACAATAGAAAATTAACTTTAGTAGACTTAGGTAAGTCTTATTTAAAAATCAATGAAAATATATCGTAATAGATTTTTTAAATTTTAACGGGCTTTTCTAGACCCGACCCAAAAATTTAACCCCAATAACGAAATCAGACCCAACCTAATCTGACCTTGAGCCCATAAACGTGGGTCTTGAGTCAGACTCGGATTTTGATTTAGTAAATAATTTAAATCTTGAACCTAATCCAAGATCCATAAAATAAAACAAACCCGCTCAGATTTGGATTGAGTCAAGTCCAACATAATACTCCACCCTAAGTGTTACGCGTTGCAGCAAAGAAGGGCAATTTTATTGCTCTTTCATGTAATATAGAAAAAGGTCGAACATGTTTGCTTGTTCGATTAAATACAGCATGACAAGAATGCGCATGGCCCACATGAGGATGAAACACATAAAAATATGGTCTGACCAGTCACCACCCTTGAAACACTAACAAAAGAATTCTATTCCAAAGAAAACTTGGAATGCATGGAAGGCTTTTAACGTGAACCCTCTCTTCCCCCATCAACTACCTAAAATACGAGTCAAACAAATTAGGAATATAATCCTCAGTATTCCAAATATTACCTGGAGAAAGCTAACCAAATGAACAACCCTTCTCTATCTCATTCAATTTCCACAGCATCCTTGTCCAACAGCGAGTTAAAAAGGGGATTTTGCGGAACTCACCCCTCATCCCTGTGGTCTAAGGATAGGCTCACTTCCCAACTAATAGAGTGAGGATTCAACAAGGTTGGTTCGGTTAGAAGATGATTCATTCTCAAACTCTACTTGATAGTAGAGTTCTTTGAATTGATTAATTGATTAGGTGAGCAAGCAATGTAAAATTATCTTTTCTTTTAAGCAGGTTTTTTTATAAAAGATTTAACGTAAACTTTTCATTAAATGGAAATGAATTGATTATAAGGACATTAGTCCTCAGAGAGAAAGGGAGATGGACAATTGAACTCCTCCCGTCCCAATGATGGAAGGCTCTACTGATGGGGAAACTTCAAATAAGGAGAAAAACAAGTAGCAAAATAAATAAGAAAAAAAAGGAAATAAACTTCAAAGAAGATGCCTTTGCAATCAAGTCTTTGCAAATCAATGCCTGCTCCACATTGAAGGATGATGACGACACCACTGAAGAGTTATTCAGCGAGCGAGATACGGGAAGGCCTGCAGCCGAAGAAAGATTCGACGAAGTTTCGATCGTGTGAGGCTCCAATCTCTAGCGTGAACCCGTCAGAGGGCCGCGGAGGTGGTCGACAATGACCATGCATGCATCCCACCCCTAAAGCACCCTCATCTCCTCCTCGCCACCCCCCTCCCTGACCCCACGAAAGCGGGAACAGAGAGGGAGAAGGAGCACAAGCTCCAGAGGCCGAGGAAGTCACCGGGAAACACCTCCCCCCACCATTGAAGTCGAAGCCGGATGGAAAAAGAAAGGCGTGGGAGAGAGGCCAGAGGAGGCGGAGGTCATATGCTGCAGAGAAATCTGGAAGAGCAAACTATTGGCGCCAAGAGTTAAATTGTTCATGTGGCCTTTCATAAAGAATGCACTCCCTTTGGGCGGATTGATTCAGCAAAGGATCCCCTTGTACCAAGAATTGTGCCCCTTTTGTAATACTTGTTTGGAAACCAACCCACATCTTTTTGCTCACTCTCACTTTGTTCGAGCGTCTTAGTTTCAGCTTGGCCTTCAAATGGTGGATCATTAGAAATTTATCTTCACCTATAGCTTGCAAAAGATGATTTTACATTCAGATTCTCTTGCCACTTGCTACATAAAAATATGGCTGGCAAGATATGGGGCAAAACACTTGGGTGCCTCCCCTTATCCTGCCATTCTTTTTCGTAAGTGTCGGGCGGATGTGCTCCATCCCTACCCCCAACAACTAAATGCAACTCAACGACTTTATATGTCTCCTATTCCTGAAGCTGACATCCTGATACAAGTTGATGGCTCCTACGCTATTTACAAGGCTTCAGTTGTTGCAGTTTGCTTACTCCCTAGAAACATGTTTATGGCGGCTGAAACGCATCAAATGAATGCTAAGAGCCCTGAAGAAGCTGAGTTATGTGCTGTTGCAAGTGTGCTGGATCTGGCGAATACACACAGATGCTATTCCTCTGTTATTCTGAGTGATTGCTTCAATGCGGTGGAGATGGTCTCTGGTCAACAACCACCTAATTGGACCTGTAGGCCATTATTATGGGAGTGCCAGGCTCTACTTTCTTCTCTGCATGATACCTCTCTCATAAATGTTCATAGAGAAGAAGCATTTCTTGCTCATGTACTTGCAACCTCTTGTAACAGTGAAGGGTTGGAGGAGAGCTGGTGTAGCTCCAACCCTCCAAACCCCATCTCTCCTTATGTTGCTCTTGCAAACTAACAAAGTATCTCGAGCTCTGCTCATCACAAAAAAAGAAAATTTCAAGTTCAGTCATTTTTTTCATGGCCCAAAATTACCTTCTTTTTGCACTTGTAGTGCAAATGTTAAATAGTTTCATTATCCTATAGGAGCTTGTTCTCCACATAGACTTGCATAGAAAAGCCAATGTGGATTTCTTTGGTTCTTATCGCAGTTTAACCTAACGAGAATTTCTCATCAAGAATGGTGAAGCTGTTAGATGCTTAATTTGTTCTAATCCTCGTCACTATTTAGGCATATCTTGATTTGTTCGGTTTTATTTCATCTGTAAATTATAATCCGCACACAGTGATTGGAATAGTGTTTACGGTGGTGCTCCTTCAGATTTTGTTGAAGGGTGAAAACTAAGATACCATTGTGGATGTTATATATTCTTTCTGCAATCCAATCCATCTTCTTAATAAGAAGTGCCGGCAATGATAGAAAAGAAAGTTAATTATCTAAGAAGGAACTTTTGTGGGGGTATTTCCAGCTTAGGCACTAGAATTATTTCTTTAGCATAGACAATGAATTATGCCCATGTAGCGAAATAGAGTGTCAAGATCACCGGCAGAGTAATTTATTTCTTTTCAGAAGGAACTCCAAAGGCTTTGCCTGCAGTTTCCTTTTGTTTCTGATCGGAATTGGGAAATGGGACGGGTCTCAGAATGTGGTTAATTTTGATCTTTATCTTGCCTGGACGTGCTGTTGTCATCCCAAAATGAAGTAAACTTTTCGTTTAAAATTACTTACATCTATCTGGATGTTTTTTCCTAAAGATCGATGGATTTAGAGTTTGGATTTTTTTACATCAAGAAAGTTTGCTTGCATATTGTGAATTTACTTGCGTCATGATATTAGATCTTGCACAAGAATGGTAGGCTCATTTGGACAAGAAAGGCAGTGTCGAGGAGAACCCTCGTTGAGAAGTATAGATTGTGCTGGATATGGTGTCGATATCCTATCCTTTCTGTGCATGGGAGTAGAGATGATTAGTCATGATTTGAACCAAACATTATTCATAATATTATAAATATCACCGATGATATATTCAATGTTTAATCATATTTCTCTTTTCTATGATTTCTATAAAACGCATCGATGTTGTTCTTTTGTATTTATGGAGGAGTTCTTGTCTTGTAGAAGCTTTTTTTGTAACCATTTATTTATGCTAATACTTTCACATCTTGTAGGTAATTAATTTTTTATGCCAACGAACATCTATCAATTTAACTTCAAACTGTTCTAGAAATTCTAGCCTCATCTTGATCACATTTAGTTGATATATCTCAAGACTTAATGGGTTTAAAGAGTTGGTTTGCATGCTCTTTCAAATCTCTAAGAGCTTGTCTTCAATGTGTACATTAAATATTGGACTTATTGCTCTCATGCGCCCATAGCCCTACAATCAAGTTCTTGTGCCACTTATCTTATTTGCTATGAATAGAATCTCTTCCGAGAATAAGCAAGAACTTGATCACAAGAAAGATAAAATGCAAGTTCTTATGTTTGTGATACTTCTATTACCAAAAAGATACGAAGTGGACACATTTATATGACTTGGTTGAAATTAGCCTCACATTGATTTATTCTTGAATGTTTTGATTATGAACATATATTGTCACATTAAGGTGGGGAATCAAAGGAAGAGGAATCAAGGGACAAGCTGCTACAGATGATTGGGAGAAGTATAGTTGGTGGGAAAGGATTGGCATTTGCAATGTCGATACATGGCTTAAAGCTGATTGTTGGGTAATGAGACTTCAAAGATCAAAGTAGATATATGTAGTTTTGTCAATTCAATTTCTATTTTAGTGTTTCCAGTATGCACTCTTTTAAGGAAACCTAGTACGAAGTTGTTTCATAAATTAAAGATAAATTTCTTGTGGTCTACGTGGTTTTTACAATGATTCTAAATGACAATGCATATAATTGTCATTGATATAAAAGAGCAATCTACCTATTTGACTCTAATACTAAATTAT
This sequence comes from Thalassia testudinum, assembly GCA_037157565.1. Taxonomy (NCBI): domain Eukaryota; kingdom Viridiplantae; phylum Streptophyta; class Magnoliopsida; order Alismatales; family Hydrocharitaceae; genus Thalassia; species Thalassia testudinum. The sequence continues at coordinate 25,103,017 of JAZHRO010000013.1, forward strand.
TAGCAACTATTATGTGGTAATTATAAGTGTTGCTATATTGAGCTTTTACTAGTATAAAAGTGACATATATATTTGACACAAATATAATCTTATAGAGACAAAATATAAGTTGTCACTAATCATTGTGGCAAAATATATTTATCACTAATCATTTTTTTTACAGTACAAGTTATATAGGTCTCTTGGTGAAATATAAAAAAAAATAAGGAATTTTATTTTTCATGAAAAGAAGTTTCGATCATGGTTCCAAAATCTTTCTATCACGATTTTACCTAAAATTGTGACTAAAGTGCCCCGCCCCCCCCCCACCCCCACAACCTTGACCGCTAGAGAGATTTTAGCCATGATAATTGGTGATGATTTTTAGGCTTTTATTGTAGTAGATTAATATGAAAGTTGACACAATAATTCATGCATCTCCCTTTCCCACGAATTAAATTATAACGGTGATATTTAGTTACAAAATAAATTGTATCAACGATTAAAAATCAAATTGTATGGATGATTTTTTAGTTTGAATTATATATCACAAGTAATGCTTGTATAAATATCATTAGTGATATCGATTTTGCAAAGGATATGTGACGTGTCCTGTGAACTTCCTTCTTTCTTTGCAACGGTCCCGAGGCTTATATATTCGTATACTTGATTGTTGCTAAAGAACTCAACAAAAAGCATTTTCTTGGATGAGCAATAGTTGTAAAAGGTGCTCTTGAATCCCATTCATGCCTTCTCATGAAAAGTTTACTTAACACATCTTCATCTATCGAACGATGATGGATAGGGAGGTAACAAAGAGGTAAGGAGTGCAAAATAAGGTTATATAAATCAGTGATCAAAAAATAAACGTCAATTTCCATGCACTGACAGATTAGTAGAGCAGTGAAGTCTTTTTATTGACACCTATAATTTATAGGATCACATCCCACCACTAATATTTACCCTTTTCGACAAAAAGAGCAAAGAATAATAATCGTAAGTCGTCGAGGATTGTCAAAGGAAGGAGAACATCCATTTAGGAGCAGATAATACTCTATATCAATTATGATTTGTAAACAAACGCTAAGCAAAAAAGGACCATTAATCTCCAATACAAATTAGCTATGTTCATTAACATCTAAAGCTATATCTCAAAGTGTGTTTAGATACCGGTCGAATGAGGATCTTCAAGTCCTTCCAAATAGAGAGTATAGACAGAAAAGAAAAAGAAAAAAAAGAAAAGAGAAACATATTTGTCTATTCGGTTAACTACATGGGTATGCATAATATAGGTATGCTTGTGGTCGATTTAGCGCTTGGGAACACCATTAATAAAAGTATTCCGTCATGAAGAGAAACTTGCATCCTTTCTTCCATATAAGATAGGATTCCCCTTATTTACACTTTCATTTTTCAATATAATTTGACTTTGACAATCCACAACGTGAGGGAATGGTTTATGCAGACTTGATTTAGCTTGTACTCTAATGATTACGTGTTCATTACCTAAAAGAACGGTTAATAGGTGACGACCATTATGAGATTTCATCACCAACAAGTCGGCGAGGAAAACTCTTAAGAGCTGTTTGGTTGGGGAAATTGAACCACGAGTTCCACGTTTGGTGTCGGATAACTTGGAACAAAAATTAGGCGGAGTTTGACTTGAAAAATTGGGAAAAATGAATTCCTTGGTGGCCAAAGAATTGCGTTCTACGTCGATTTTATTCTGTCCTAACTCTGCCTTGAGTTTCATTGCTCCCCTCTTCCCCAATGCAGTGCCCCTATCCTACCCTCAACCTCTCTCTCTCTCTCTTGTCACCACAAGTGAGGTTCAATCGATGTCTACCACCTTGTTCACCAAGACATCAGATCATTGTCACGTTCGTCCTCTTAACGTGGTGGTAACCGAATGAAGATAGGTTCTCTCGTACTTAAGATCAAAAGGTTTTCTTGATCTTTTTCATTTGCCTAATCCATTGTTTTCGTCTTCGACTCGCTTCTACCATCGATGATTCATGATTTTCTACCAGATGAGGGGGCCATCTTGAAGGTTCCTCATGCAGAAAGAGTCTGCTTAGAGGATGAGTGGAGGGTTGTTGATAAAGGTCATATGTAGGTCACCTCTACTCCCACAATCTAAAGGTCGGCCGGGGCATCCACATCATCCAAGAGATAAAAGGTCATTGGTAGCTTCCCTAGTTTTTCCAATACCAAGCGATCGTGCCACTCCTCCTTGTGTCGGTTGATTGAAGAGGTTCCCTTCCCAATCTCCCCAGTTTTTGACAAATCCTGTTTTACGCTTTGTTAACTTTGGCATAAGTTAAAACGATGCGCATTTTACTTGAACAATTTACCAAACTCTACAATAAAACGTATAATTATAAAGTAATAAGCCAAAAAGCACAATAATGTGTTTTAATTTAACAAATACTACAATTGTATATATATTTATATAACAATCTATCAAAAGCTAAAATAATTCGAGCTCTTAAAATTTAGCCAAATAATACAACTGTATCAGTAATCATAAAATAATATGTATTGTACTTTAATAATTTGTTAAGTGCAACAATTACATGCATTTTATTTGACAAACAAAAAGATGCTCCTACTTATAAAACATTATACCATAGCCAAAAAAGTGTGCAATACAAGGTAATCCTCCGGATCTTTCTCATCCACATGCAACCAACCTAAGCAAGCCAGGCCATTAGAGCAACCCAGACAACCTAAGCAGGCTACGCCACTAAAGTAGGCTAGTCTACCTACGTAGCATATCTTCCCTGAATACGCTAATTCACTAGAGTAACCTAGTTTGCTTGAACTAACAAGAAACGAAAATAGGCTAAATAATACAACTAAAACATACTACAGTGGACTATGATTTGTCAAATCCTGCAATAACTGTGTAACCACACAGTTAATATGCGAACAACAAAAATAATGTGCATTTTACAAAAACTGTCACATACCACACCTACATGAGTAATTATGTAAAAATATGATCTAAACTAAATTAACTATATTTCACTTAAAGAGATTGTCAACTAATACAACTGTATATGAAATTCTATAACAATATGTACCAAACTAACATAATGTGTACACAAAGAGCTTGCCAAATTATACAACTATATGTAATTATATAATTATGTCGCATATTACAACTATATTCATAATTACATAACATGAGTAAGAAGTTAGATAAATAAATTAACCATACACATATTTACATAACAAATGACTCGATGTAAAATAATGTACATTTTGCTTAAGAAGATTGCTAAATACGACAACCATATGCATAATAAAATAAAAATATGCACTAAACATTTTACTTACAACTATATGCAAAATAATGTGCATTTTCTAAATTAGAGAATATGACCATTTTGTCTGGGCAAAAATGATAAATGTGCTTAAGAATTACTACACTCTTTCAACTAGGAAATAGATCAAAAAGCTGCCACCAAGAAGTTGGCTTAGTGCTAAAACCCCCCATTGGCATCTAAGAGCTCATCGGATCAAATCCCATGACCTACTTATTTCCCTTTTCACAAGAAAAAAAAAAGATCAAAAAGCTGCAAGTGTTTAGCACTACATTCTCATTAGATCGGGTGTTGAAAAAAATAGAAATAGGATCATTACATAACACCAAAAACTAATGCACCATTGAAATTGAATAGTGGGTTTTAAAGGGTTGAATATTACAGCTTAACAACTTGATGTTAAGTTGTCAAGATCCCTTTTTTTTTTTTCGATTAGTTTATCTGCGTATACTCAGAAAGAGGAATATGCAGCTAAATCGCTCAAAAGTGAAATTTTGGACACCTACGTACAAAAAAATGAACACCTCTATTGCGGTAAGAAGATAGAGGTCAATGTAGGGAAAATACATGCATATATATACAAAGCAAAATGAATGTAGGCTCGAGTAAATAGTAAAGAGATGCTCTTTCTATCAAAATTTCTGGCATTTTACATAGGTTAGAGGTAAAAATGAGTGTATGGGAGAAATTGAGAAATGGCACCAGATCTAGTTTTTAGTTTCCTTCTACATGTGAGTATGACCCTCAGTTGGCACGCCAAGTAACCTGCACCGATCAGGAAGTAAACAACACAAAACTTGGCCATCTACTCGGAGCAATTCCCCATCGATTCCGCAACCATTATGGCAGGCAATGCCAGGTTTTACCTTCACTGCCTTGACCTTTGACGACAGACCAGCAAATATATCATTATATGCCATATTGAAGCAAAGGTCCATAATATACAAGATGCATAACATAAAATGGTAGAACTGTAATTTGGAAATGCCAAATATGCACAATTACGTCTGCTTCGCAAAGGATTGTAACCAAAAAGGACTTGGTGACATTTGAATTACATGGTGTAAGAAGACATCCAGCAGAATTTATCTAGCTTTTCTAACATCAATCACATAAAAGATCTATGGACTGTTTTTTAATAAAACCATCATATAAGATATATTCAAATGTAACGATGGGTGTGTAACATTTAATTGAGTGTAAGGCAGAGTAATCATGCTCTTTGGGTCTTTAAAATAAAGATGATCCAGCTGGAAAAAATGGATACTTATTGACATCCCCATCCCAACCAAATTTAAGTGCAAAATAGAGAAAGCTTTTTCTAATTCCCTGCAAAATGGTATAAATCCTTCAATATTTGATGAATAATGCTCTATTACTAGTTGTATTGGTTTTCTGATTTTCAATCAACATGCCAATCGCATCTATCCATCAGTCATGTTACTTTAAGCCTACTTAATCGTAATTCCCAAATTTTCTGAAGCACAATGCAGCCTAGTATACAAGTAGCTTCTACAACAAAATCAGGTTCAATTTGACGTCTCTGACACGCTTGGGTTATAAATTTCTCAAAAACTAGTTACAAATATTTTCCACTATCTATACGACCCTCTTGGGTTATATATTTCTTGAAAACTAGCTACCCATGTTTTTTGCTATTTACATAATCCTCCATCGTGTATGGCACATACATTTACTAAAAATCGCTGCATGACAATTCCCTCTTTTGAGACTAACGTGGTAAAACAACTCTACAAGTATTAAGGAAAGAAAAAAGCAAGGTAAGCCTAAGTATCTGCTAATAGGGTTGTCAAAAAAGCTCGAGCTCAATAGGCATAGCTCGATAAGGGGTTGTAAGCCTGGCTCGATAGTTTTTTTTCTTTGGAAAATCCAAATATATCTTCATTAAAAGGAATGAAGTTGCAATGATGCAAAACCCTGTGTGGTGAGGGAAATGGGAAAATCAAAACGCTCACTCGAACGAGGAAGGAAACTGATACTCCTCGTTCTGAAGAGAGGGAACTTCGAAATGGAGATACAAAATAAGAAAATCGAAACAAAACTAAAGAAGAGAAAAGAAGGCACCCCTTATAAGGTCAGGATTGCAACCTCGACGAGCTGCTCTACGTCAATTGATACGACAACGCCACCATAGTAGAGCTATGACAATTGACACGATCTGCGTTAACGAGTACCCGAGAGATCAAAGGTCGAAACGAGTTGACCAAATACTCAGTCGTGATAGGAACGACTTCAAACGTAGACCCAAATCGGAGAGCAGCTTCGCAGGAATGACGTGAAAGCGAGGCCGCTAGCAGAGAGGCTATCGACGAAGATTAGAGCAGTAACGTTGGTGCCAATCCCACTGGCTGCAAGGATGTTGAAGGTAGAGGTGGCTGTTGCAGAACCTAGCACGACTAAGGTGAGAAACACCATCATCGAGTCTCGAAATCGGCAACGGAGGTGAGCAGAAGGATGAACGGTGGAAGGGTCAAGAGGGAGGGGGTCTACAACCAACCAATGCCGATCAGAGACCCGATGTTTGCATTGTGTTCCACAAATAGGATGTTGCATGTTTAGATCTGATAGCCTGGATCGATGGGTTAATGAGCTAAGTCCAAGCCCAAAAATCAAACACGATAGCTTAACGAGCCGAGCTTGAGCCAAGGTGGGCACAACTCAATAAGCACTTGAGTTCGAAAGGGTAAGGAAAAGTGGAACTCCTAGGAGTTGTGTTTTCTTGTGTCAATTTTATATGGAGAGTACCTATACAAGGTTACAATATTCAAAATAATGACCATTACCATTCTATTCATGGCATATGAAATTTCATTTGGGACTTGATTCCAAATTTTACACCTGTCTAATAAGTATACAAGCATGCATGTGACTTCCAATCTCAAATTATTGTGTCCTTTAAAAAAAAGATAATAAATTGCATGAAATTGGATACATCTTAGGAGTTTGTATCTCCTTCATGACACAATTTCTACGACAAGAAGCCTTATTAATGTGTTTGATAAGAGTATAGGGAGCGTGTAGCTCACCTGCATGCACCTAACTTATGTATAGCTTAGCTACATTTTTATGTAAAATTAATATTTCAAAATGAAAATTTAGGGATTAAAATCGTTTAGTAAAAACATAAAGTACACAAAATTTCATTAAAATCAAATAACTGTAGCACCCTCCATCGAGTAATGTCAAATTTCGTAATACTTAAGCCGTCAAAATTGAACCCCCATGATGTAAGGGTTAGAAATGTTAGATTAACTTAAAATTTTGTGTATAATATGCTTATATAGAGTGATCTCAATTCCCAAGTTTTCGCTTCAAACAATATTTATAATGGAAGATATTAGCTAAGCTTCACCTAAATTATGTGTAGGTGAGCTTCACGCACCCTGCTCTCTCTCTCTCTCTCTCTCTCTCTCTCTCTCTATATATATATATATATATATATATATATATATATATATATATATATATATATATATATATAATCACTAATCTAGGGGTACTTACTAGATAATACTTGTCATACTTTATCTACATTAACATAATTATATCTACAAATGTCAAAATAATCCTGGCTCGATAAGGTATCTCAAACCTAGGCTTGGGCTCCATGAGGGTTTGTGAGCCTAGCTTGAAAGCTTAACAAGTCGAGCCTGAGCCCAAAATTTGGGCTTGATAGCTTAACAAAACGAGCTTGAGCCAAGCCAGGCTTAAGCTCGTTAGGTTCGATCGACAGCCCTATTTGTTGACAAAGGGAAAAAAGGAAAAAAAAACATGACATAATAGTAGAAGTGCACATAAAGAAAGTAAAATCCATTGTCCAATGCTATTTGATTGATGTTCGGAGTATCCATAAAGATCACATTGTTAACAAACAAAATGAGTGAATGGATCATCCTATCCACTTTGCCAAGTGTTGGAGATCACGAGATCCCACGTGTAGTGGACAAGGAAATCCACCTTGCCTAAGTTATCATGTTTCCTTATTTTAGTTTCTAATTTTAGATATATCATTTTAGGAAAGTTTATTGTGTTAAAGATTTGTTATGATTAGAGATATATTTTTTGAAATAGATTGTATTAGGATTGGAAAGAACAATTGGTCTCTTTATATAAAGAGACCAAATCCCATTGTTTCCATGTTTGTTCTAAAATAATAAAACTCTAACTATTAGCTTCTTCACATGGTATCAGAGCAGGAACGATCCTAGAGACCGTCAATGCTCTCTCCTACAAGCGATCTTCTCCATGTATTCTCTATGTGTGCTATTATTGCACGTCTCCTTCGTACCCACAGCACACGTGTGCGGCTTTCTTTGATCTACATGCAAGCCATGCACGCACATCATAGTCTATGCATGCAACTCACGCACAATCAAGTTCTCCCTACACGCAATCCACATACACGTCTCACAAGTCCAGTGTGCGCATTAGCACGCATCATTATCCTGCTCTGTACCTAAGAGGTCACGTTGCCTCTCCTTTACATGGGCGACAACTCGCATCGCTTGTAGGTCACCATGGAAAGCCAAGCTAAGGCCTTGGTGGTATCTCTCCTCCTCGCTAACTGAGAGAGCGTCACACAAGGCCCTCTACTCCTCTCCCACGTGCACCTCTCCACCACCAACACCTGCTAAATGGTCTAAGGCCCACAAATGATCAGGTGTTTTGAATCGTAAGTGCTCAATTTTCTCCACACCGATCCTTGTGCAGGAAAATCCCCTATGCATGACTCAGCAGAGGGAGATTCGCCCACCATGACCTTTGAAGCTAAGGTATCGGCTTCTGTACTAGTTCAAGGGACCATAGAGTCCCCATGTTGCTGCTAGCTAAGGAGCGAGGCCTCCCTTACTACTACTTGGGAACGTTTCCCATATATGGCTCCTTCTGCTACGACCTTTGTCATTTAATGCTGTTGTGGCAACTACTACAAAAGGTGTCTGTGCCATGACCATATCGCTAGTGCTTAGCTCAAAGACACCACAACTTCAGCTCATCCCCAAATAGGATGATGATTAGTGGTGAGAAAACTGAGCCAGAGGCTCAGCCCCATTGATGGAAGCTACTAGTCCAATTTTTTATTCTTCTCTAAAGGAGGAGATTCTCCTAGAGGCAAGGTGATCATCAAGTGCTTGAGAACGTTCCCCAACTATTGTCCGTGGTCTAATTTGAAGATAGAAGACCATCCATGCGTGCAAGGCCTACACATGTCCTACTGCTTGGTGTTCTCTTGTAAGTTGGAGACATCCAACTTGGGGGTTAGTGTTAGAGATCTTGTGAATCTCCACATTGGAGATCACAAGATCCTACGTGGAGTAGTGGGCAAGGAAATCCACCTTGCCTAAGTTATGTTGTTTGCTTATTTTAGTTTCTAGTTTTAGAGTTATCCAAAAACCCTAGCTCTCTCTTATATATAGACCATAGAATCAAAAGTACAGAAATTTTCCTAAGGGACAAAACACCCATAGCCCATACAATAAGAAACATAAAAAGTCATATATGCTAACACTCCCTCTCAAGCTGGAGGATAAATATCTATCATACTCAACTTGGATATATAAGAATCAAATAAAGGTCTGACCAAGGGTTTGGTGAAAATATCTGCAGTCTGCTCCTTAGATGTGACTTAAGTGGTATATAGCAACCCCTTCTGAATAATGTCCCTGGTATAGTGACAATCAACCTCAACATGCTTCGTTCTCTCATAAAATGCTGGGTTGTTGGCAATGAAGGCGGCTACTCTATTATCACATTGCATCTCAATGGGACTAAAAAACTGCACCTGCAAGTCAATAAGCAAGGATCTGATCCACATCATTTCTACAGTCGTCAGAGCCAGAGCTCTGTACTCAAACTCAGCACTGGGTCTCGCAAGTGTGCCTTGTTTCTTGCTCCATGCGATCAAATTTCCTGGTAAAAAGGTGCAGAACAATAGTGGATTTGCGATCCACATGACATCCGACATAGTTTGCATCAGAGTAGCCAACCAACGTCACAGAAGACCCCTTCAAGAAGAAGAAATCCTTCCCAGAAGCCTTCTTGACATATCCAAGTACATCAATGCTGCATCCTAATGCTGATGTGTCGGCTTGACCATGAATTGACTCAGTCTCCCAACTGCAAAGGAGATATCTGGCCTCGTGATAGTGAGATATAGCAGCTTGTCAACAAGCTGCTTGTACCGCCTGCTGTCCACCACCTGTACATCCTTATCATAGAGTGCCATTTTGGGGTCCATAGGAATATCGACCTCCTTAGCCTTAAGCATACCAACCTCCTGCAAGATATCTAAAGCACACTCCTTAGACAAGATCACACCCTTCTTGTTGAGAGCAACATCAATACCAAGGAAGTACCGTAGAGCCCTCAGGTCCTTCATGACAAACTACTCTGCTAGGATACGCTTAACCTCAATAATACCTTGCTCATCGTCCACTGTGCCAATTAAATCAACATAAACAAGTACCACAGTACCTCATCCAATCCTCTTGACAAAAAGTAAAAAATCAGTTCTCGATCTCCTGAATCCAGCTGCTTCCACAACTTGTGACAACTTCTGGAACCAGGCTCTGGGACTCTGTTTAAGGCCATAGACAACCTTCCGTAATCGACATACACACTCCTGACTCTCAAAACCAGGTGGCTGCTGCATATAGACTTCCTCTTGGAGATTACCATAAAGGAATGTATTCTTCACATCCAACTGATGCAAGGGCTAATATAACTGAACTGTCACTGCAACCAATACCCGAACCGTGGGAAGTCTGACAACTGGGGAGGTATAAAAGAAGTCTACCACATAAGTCTGAATGAACCCCTTTGCCACGAGGCGTGCTTTGTACTTAATAACACCACCATCAGGATTAAACCTCCCAGTATATACCCATCAACAGCCAACAAGTGCAGCACCATTAGGAAGTGGAGTGAGCTCTCAAGTCCCACGACCTCGAAGAGCAACCATCTCATTCTCCATGGCTGCCCGCCATTTTGGTCAAGCATGGCCTTACGGTGAGTAGCTGGAATCTGCGTAGTAGCTAACGCCTGAATGAATCCAGCAAATCCAGAAGCTAGACTATTAGTAGCAAGTCTGTGGTCGATTCCGAGTGGCTATCGAAAGATCATCACTTGACACACCACCTATCATGTCCCTATGACCATCACATGGCAAACAAACGTCAGTGTCTAAAGGACTAACCTGAGAAGCTAATGGTGAAAGCGAGGGTGAGGGTCCCTGATAGGTAGTATGAGGGTGGACATATGTCTGGAATGGCCCAGTCAGACATGGAAAGGGATGCGTAGCAGGAGATAGTGGTAGTTTAGTAGGGACAAGAATCTTAGGAAAGCTCCCAAGGGAGAGGGAACCATTAGCCCTTGGTCTGGTGGGTCTACCTTAAAGAAAGAAAGACCCTCACACTCCCAGGGGACCAGGGGGGATTCCCCCCTGATTCCATTTTAAATAAAAAAAGGAGGTGAGCCCCAGCGAGCCGATCAAGAGTAGCATGCCCAAGCATGCGTCATAAGGGGGGTGAGGTTCATAGGTAGAGTTAACCACCACCCCTTGGGGAGAAGTGGTTATACCATAATCAATAGACCCCACCCTCCCTTAAGTCAATAACCATCTTTACCAAAAGATGGTATTAAAAGGTGAATGAGTGCTACCTTGGCCGGGTAGCACAAGTGAGCCGAGTAGCATGCTTCCGAAAGCATGCGTCATAAGGAGGTTGAGATTTCAGTCCAGTAAGTTGAACCACCTCATCCCTTAGGGTGGTTCTATCCTAAAGACAGTAATGCCCTCAACCTCCTATAAGAGAAGAGCCATCTCATGATACCAGGGTGCCATCCCCTGGAGAGGAGATGGCGGTCAAAGGAGGCCTCAAATCGATCTCAAATCGAGTTAAGGTATCTTATACCATCTGAACCAACAATCGATGCTTCTAACTCGATTGTAGTGAAGACATTCCCCTCGTTTCGAGGTGTGCATAACCTCGAAATCGAGGTATAAAAGCCCCCATGGGCTGGGTAGGTATCCCAGCCCATGGGATACAATAAACCCTGCTTCTAGGTCGATTCTGAGATCGACTCCAACTAGAAGCAGGAGACAACAATATGGAAAGGGAGAGCCATCGACCGAATCCAAACAAAACAGATAAACAAGCCTACCATGTAAACCCGACCTATGGGAGGACTGACCTCAAGGGAGGAACAAATAATACTATAAAGCTAGCTAGCAACACACAGATATAGGGAGCTCTTTTTCTTCTCTTTTATAGTATTTATATTTCATTTTACTCTAAGAGCTCCTCTAACTCATACTTTATACATGATTTAGTTTTAAAAGTACGCGATAATGACATAGGCGCCTTATCATTCTCAGGAGGCATCTTAGTAGTCGTCACAGAAAAGAAAGGGATAGTCTCATGAAGTAACATCTGCTGAAACATAGTACCGAGAAGTAAGCGGATCAAAACAACGATACTCCTTTTGTGTCTGAGTATACCCAAGAAAGACACACTTAACTGCTCTCGATGCTAGTTTATCCCAACCCGATCCCAACAAATGGACAAAGGCAATACAACCAAAAGTCTGAGAAATGACGTGAAATAAGGGTCAATCAGGATACATGATCTGAAGAGGAATCCGTTCATATAATGCAGCATTAGGCCTCTGATTAATCAAAAAGCATACAGTCAAAACATCACCCCAGTAGAGAGAGGGGACTGAATGGTGAATCAATAAAGTGCGAGCAACATCAAGAATATGACGATGTTTCCTCTTAGCAACACCATTTTGCTGAAAGGTATGAAGACATGACTCATGGATAATGCTACAACTAGAAAAGAAATTGCGCAAATGCATAATACAAAACTCCAAAGCATTATCAGAACGAAAGTACTTCACCAAACAAGAATGCTAAGTTTTTATTTCTTTGACGAAGTTTTCAATAATTTGTCCCACATTGGACTTATATTTCAAAAGAAACATCCAAGAGATGAGAAAAGTCATCAACTCAAACAAGATAATATTTGTTCCGAAGTCAACCAGGAGTACGATTGGGACCCCACACGTTCATATGAATCAAATCAAATGCAGCAACAGATGAAACAGAAGTAGAACTGGAAAAACTAGCCCTGTGGTGCTTGCCAAGCTAACAACCATCATAGGTGAGAGTAGTAGTGGAGGGGATGTGCGGTAGAATATGTCTGAGACGATGAATGGGTAGGTGGCCAAGGCAATGGTGTTACTGGAGAACAAATCCAGCAGAAGCAAGATCCTAGGTAGCAGACGCAGCAAAAGTAGTATGGCTCAAATGGTACACCCGTTGTTCCTTACACCCTCCACCAATTGTTTTCCCAATGAATTTGTCTTACAAGACATAAGAGGATGCATCAAAAATAGCTCGGTAGTTCAGATCTCTAGTAATACTCCTAACAGACAATTAACTCAAAGGAAAATCAGGCACATAATAGACATCTACTAGTCTCAAAGTAGGAGATAAAAACATATCTTCCTTGTCAATAAGTGACAAGTGTCTCCCATCAGCCACCTGTATTGTCCTGGTAGATGTAACAGGTGCTAACTACGAGAAAGAGCCTTTGTCGCCACATAGGTGCTTAGATGCATCAGAATCAATCAACCACTCACCACAAGACAAAAGTGATACCATTCGCAGGTGCCTCTGAAAAGGTAGCAATAGCTGCAGTATCTAGAGTCTGAGAGGAAGATGCTTGAGTCAACTGAGCAATCTACTACCGCAAGGTCTCAATCTCAGTGCTCAAGGAACTAATATCAGAAGTACGGAGAGCTGCATCGGATATCTTAGCTGCCTGATTAACCACGTGTGGCCTACCATGCTTTTACCAGTATGTAGCCTCAGAGTGACCAAGTCTGCCACAGTAAGTACATGGAGTCCTAGTATGTGTACCAGACGAGCATCCACATCCATGATCACGTGTAGGATAAGTGGTACCCCTACCACGTCCAGGTATTGCAGCCAATGCAGACGACTGAGCAATAGAGTCAGATGTAGGAGTGCGCACTGCCATGGTTTTAAAAAGCGTGCCTCGAGGCTATAGAGGCATACGCCTCAAGGTGAGGCAGCCCCAAATAGCCTTGAGGCGGTAGCCTCAGGTTGCATACCAAAGGCGTGCGCCTCAGTTGAACCGAGGTGGTCTGAGGCGGTCGAGGCGGTGAGGCGCACATGAGGCGCCGCCTCAGCTGTTTAGGCAAGAATGAGGCAGTGGTGCAGTTGAGAACTTGCAGAGACTGCTTCAAGCGGTGGTGCAGCTGTTGCTGCATCGTCGGAGGAGGAGCATCTCCAGTTACCAGCTGCTGCTGCGTCGTCGAAGGAGCATCGCCGGTTACCAACTACTGTTGCAGCGTCGTCGTCGGAGGAGGAGCATCGTCGATGGTGTAGCTGTTGCAGCAGCATCGTCAGAGGAGCATCGCCGGTTACCAACTGCTGCTGTTGCGTCGTCGTTGGAGGAGCATAGCCGGTTACCAACTGCTATTGCAACGTCGTTGTCAAAGGAGGAGCATCATCGATGGTGTAGCTGCTACAACAACATCGTCAAAGGAGGAGCATCGCTGGTTACCAGCTGCTGCTGCTGCGTTGTCGGAGGAGCATCGTCGATGGTCTAGGATGGTTTGAGATGGTTGTTTTGCTTAGAGTTTAGGAGAGTTGTTTTTCTTAGGGTTTAGGAGAGTTGGTTTACAGTTTACTGCAGAAGTGATGCTCTTTGTATCAAAGGTGATGCGCAGAGGTGCTTAGGGTTTCGTTGGTTTATTGCCCGTTAAATCATGTGTTATTTGATTACATTTGTATCAGAGTTACGTTAATTTTTTTTTGTTTACTTGATTGTGTTTCATCATTGTCAAATATCTTTAGGATGAGTTTTGAGGTGTGCTTTAGGATTTAAGGGAAAGTTTGGATCTTAGTAGGGCTTGGTTGTTAGGATTTTGGATTTTTTAGTGAATTATATGTTGGTCTGGTAATGTTGTTATCTAGGTTACGATAAGACTCAGTACCATTGGCAACTTGCTTAAGTAGAGGCTCCAAAATGACCTATTTAGGTCATTTGACTTTGATAGTTTTATTTATTTCTTAAGTTTAGGTCGTTTTTCTATATTTTTTATGCAAATACTAAGGCTTACGCCTCGATCGCCTCAAGGCTTACGCCTTGCCTCGAAGGCAAATCACCTCGCGTTTTTTAAAGCCTTGCGCACTACAACTTTGCTAAGTCTACTATATGCTCAAGAGCAATGAGGATCTGATCTCTGGCTACCGCATATTCAGGTCTACGGCCAGCCAAGAAAAGAGAGAGCCAACTGTCTCGTAAATCTCCTCTATGACTCATAGGCACACCCTGCCAGATAGTAGTACTTCTCTAACATTCCTGTCATGAGAGAGTAGTATTGTGATAACGTGCATCCCTCCTGACGCAAGTCGAAAAGGTCGTAGAAGACCTGAAAAACTCGTGCGGAGTTCTTAGCATGTGAATAGGTATCACACAAAGACTCGCATCTTCTTTGCTGTAGTATAGTACATGATCTCATCTCCTATTTGGGGAATAATTGTTTGCAACAGCTACGCAAAAACCATGGCATTGTCACTATCCCAGTTGGCATTTGTGCCTATCTTGTTCTCAGGCTCCAGATCTGTAAGAATATGGCTCTTTTTATGACCCCTGACGGTCATAAGAAAGGTCTGAGACCACCATGGGTAGTTGGTCTCATCCAACTTAACAACAGGACCAAAGAACGCGTTCTTCAATACCCGGTGACCGAAATAGAGCCCGAAGACACCTCAGGTTGATCATCTGAAGCCATCTTTGCAATCTGGAAGCCTCGATCAAGCGTTTCACCAAGAAATTATCAATCTGAAACCAAACAGATTCAAATCTACATTGCTGACAATAGGCCTCCTTGGACAGATGTTGGCCTCACCTGGGTGCAAGGAGAGTACCCAAGGTGGCCCCAAAGAGACCTAGCCTCCCTTTCGCAATGACTATAGGGACTGCAGTCCTTAGATCAGGGCAAGAAGCCCCTCACGATTGTTGCACCAAGATCAAGGCCCCATGCGCTACCTGCACTGCAGGTCTGCGCCACTAATCGCAACTGCAAACCGCCGTCGTCGATGCACGAGTCACCGGGCTTCTACTGAGGGCTGTTGCCACCAGCGCTTCTCAAGGCCGTAGCGCAGCCACTTGCAGCTGTACTAGGCCCCTGCGCCGCCACAACGCCACTATATGCATTATGTATGAAGTGACAATTGATCTCATTATACTTGGTTCATCCCTTTTAAAAAGATATATGCTTAGTTCGTTCATGGAAGATTGGATTGAAGGCAATATACATAACAGATTTATTATCACAGTATTGTGGGACATAAGCAAAGACTAAAATACCAATATCCTATAGAAATCCCACAATCCACAATATCATATGCAGCTTAAGCCATGGATTGGTACTCGACCTCGACATTGGATCTGGCAACAACAGTCTACTTCTTGCTCCTTCAGGAGACTAAGTTGCCTCCAAGAAATAGTGCATAATAAGAGGTAGAACATCAATCCTCAACTAATCCAGCATAGTCAGCATCAGAGTATGCAATGATGTCCAATGAGCCACAATCTTGATAGTAGAGTCCCAATCCTAGACTGCCCTTGAGATATCTCAAAAAAAGGTAGACCTCTCATCAATAGTTGTATCTAGGATTCTCTAAGAGCAAAACTGATATCTAACCTGGTCACTATCAAGTATGGTAGTTCCTCAACCATGCTGTGGTACCGTGTAACATCCTCAAAAACAAGGTCATCCTTTGACTCACCAACAAGTTGCTATACCTCGACGGGAATGCCCGATGGCTTGCCCCTCAGAAACCAGCCTCCTCAAGTATCTGTAATGTATACTTCTTTTGGGATAGAGATAAGTGTGAGCCCTATCTGACTACCTCAATCGCAAGGAAATACCGTAAATCACCAAGGTCCTTGGTAACAAATATGGAATACAAGAAATCGATTTGTCTTATATCATCCTCATCATCGCCTGTCGGCACCATATCGTCCACATAAAAAGCCATCGCAACCATTTTGCTAGTGGGTACATCACCTGTACTCTAAATAAAAATGAATTATCTAACGAGGGTCTATGGAATCCAATCTTTTCAATTTATGTGCTCAGTTACTCAAACCATCCTCGAGGACTCTACTTAGGACCATAAATGGCCTTCTTCAACCTACAAACACATTCCCTTAAATGACGCAACTAGGTGATTGTAACATATAGACCTTTGTAAGATTGCCATACAAAGGGCATTCTTGATATCAAGCTAGTATAGAGGCCATCCACGATTGACTGCAACAGAGAATAATGCAGATAGGGGAAACACGCCACAAATGAGGTCTCCATATAATCAACACCATATGTCTGTGTGAATCCCTTTGCAACGAGACATACCTTAAATTTGTCAACAGTGTACCTCATATTTAATGGTGTAAACCCATCGACAATCAACCACAGTAGCATCATCTAGACATGGAACCAACTCCCATGTCCCTTTAAACCTAAGTGCCTTCATCTCCTCGTCCATAGCCGCACACCAACAGGGATCTTGAGATGCCTCAAGAAAATCATGAGGGAGAACCGTGCTAGTACGAACTAAGGCATAATGCTGAACATCATTTTGCAAGTGTACAGTTTTTATGTAGTTGGACATCAGATGCAATGAACAAGAGCGATTAGTCTTCCTTAGCGTGATAAGTCTGTCATCATCAGCCTCTACATCATTAGCTGGAGGAGCACGAGGTGGTCTGTCATTCGACATCTCTGAAGCAGTAGGAAGAGGAGTCTAGCACCAATGATACACCACAGTCCCTCTAGCAACTAGATTAATAGTAGCCCCTTCCTCATAATAGAATGGGACCTTCTCAAAGAAGGTAGTATCAATAGTGACCATGTATCGCCTGTGTATTGCATCGTATCACCTATACCCCTTGTGAGTCTAAGAATAACCCAAGAAGGCGCACTTCACTACCCTGAGAGAGAATTTCTCTTGCGTACTAAATGCCTGGACAAAACAAGTGCATCCAAATATGCGTAGTGGTAGTATAAAGGGTCTGTTTGAATCCGGATGTAGAACCTAGTATAGGATGCATCCTTGTAGCATAGAAAAGGGAACCCTGTTGATAAGATACATGGTTATCATAACTGCATCACCGCAAAACTGCTTGGGGACCTTCATATACAGTAGGAGATAATGAACAAAAGTACTTTATTCTCTAACCCTACCTCTTTATATATACAAATAGGAAAAGTACACCACAACCCCTCAAGAAAATAAGAAAATAATAAAGAGTACATGACTCAAGGCATAAACAAATATATAAAGACCGTAAGGGGACAACACTTCCCCTCAAACTAGAGCATAGATGTTAATCATACTCAGCTTAGAACAACATCAAAAGATGATTGCGGCAGTGGCTTGGTAAAAATGTCTGTTGTCTGGTCCTCTGATGTAACAGAAACAGTTTGGATAACTGCACGTTGGATCAAATCACATGTATAGTGACAATCAATCTCGACGTGTTTGTCCTCTCGTGGAACATAGGGTTGCTAGCAATATGCATAATAGCTTTGTTATCGTACCTCATCTCCATAGGTGTATCACAATGAATGTGCAAATCTATCAGAAGTGACCTTACCCACATTATCTTTGTCGTTGTATGAGCCATAGTCCTATACTTAGACTCTGCACTGGATCTAGCAACGACCACCTACTTTTAGCTCTTCTAGATCACCAGATTTCCAGCAACGTAAGTGTAAAATCCTGTAGTTGATTTCCTGTCAGTCAAACATCTTGCGTAATTTGCATTGAAATACCCCACTACTCTCATGGTTGTCCCTCTGTTGCACAAGATACCATGTTCAAGTGCCTTCTTCAAGTATCTCAGCACCATTATGGCCGCATCCCAGTGTTGCCGAGTCGGCCTGTCTATGAACTGACTCAATTTCGCAACAGCTAGGGAAATATCAAGTCTAGTGATAGTCAAATAAAGAAGTTTACCAACTAGTTGCCTGTATTGTCTACTATCAATGTCTCAGCCTCCTCATCATAAAGTTTGGCTTTAGGGTCTATAAGAATGTTGGTTTGTTTGGCTCCTAGCATACCTATTTCCTGCAGGACGTCTAAAGCGTACTTTTTCTGGGATAGAACAATACCCTTTTTGCTATGAGCAACTTCTATCGCAAGGAAGTGCCCCAATAACCGAAAGTCCTTCATAACAAATCTACTTGCAAGACATTGCTTGAGCTCAGCAAAGCCATCTGTATCATCCTGCATCACAATTAAGTCATCCACGAACACGAGTACCACCACTTCTTTTCCCATCTTCCTGACAAAAAGGGAATAATCTGACGTGGACCTTTGAAAACCAATAGCCTCAACCACATCGAAGAACTTCTAAAACCAAACTCTGGGACTCTACTTCAGCCCATATATGGCTTTCCTCAATCTGCACACACGCTCCCCCTAAGTCTTAAAGCCTAGTGGCTGCTGCATATAGACCTCATCCTGTAGATCACAAAAAAGAAATGCATTTTTGACGTCAAGTTGGTGAAGCCTCCAATCATACTGAACTACCACGGAGATAAGAATGCAAATGGTCAGGAGTCAACCAACATCATACTTATTCATCAAAAGGAAACTCCATGACACCCTTGAAAAATCATCAATGATAACAAGAAAATAACGGTGACTCTGCCAATCAGGAATCTGGCTAGGAACCCACACATCAATATGAATAAACCAAAACAGAGAAGTAAACCCAACACTCTAACTAGAAGGAAAACAAGAGATGATGCTTGCCCAACAAGCAAGCATCGCCAGCGATGACTATAGATGGAGAGACATGGGGTATGACAACCCAGTGTCGATCTAAAGAAAGGTGACTGATGTAAACATGTTTATACCACATAAATTATCTATTTACGCATGTTCTTAGGTATAGAATTGCATCACATACTATAAATATTGCATGGCATGCATTATCTTGCATTTAGGTTAGTCTGTATAAAATGTAGGTTAATTCTCCTTTTATGGCAAGGGATAGGACAACTTAATCAGGGCTTCGGACCGAGGATCTAACCGTACGGATCTAGGGCTACGACGGGAGTTTAACGACTCCAAGATCGCCCTGATCGGACATCCGTAGCATTAGATATAGTCCCAGGAAGCCTAAAGATCAAGGGCAAAGATGATGTTATTCCGCATCTTAAATGACAAATCTGACCGCACGGATGGGTTCGGATCGATGATCGCAACATAACGGCACAAAAATCGATCTAATCCGACACGTGTGGCACCGTCTACAATACTCAGAAGATGGACGGCCAAGATGGCATCACGTGACGCCATCTCAGTCGCCCAACCGGCCAAAAGGACCCGCCTCTACCTTTCCTCTTCATTCGCTCGACGAATCTCCACCATTGGATGCCCATCCAACGGCCACAGATCCGCCCGCACAAATCCTCTGCGCGACACAAACGAAGGCGTAGCGCAGCGCTCGAGTGCCCCTTCGCAAGCAAAGGGCGCGTGTTCGAGCAGCGTTGAGTGCCTCAATTCAGACGGGCACGGGCACGGGCGCAATTCGACCATCAAATGAAGATCGGGCGGCCGAGGGGAGGAGGTGTGGTGCGAGAAGGATCCTTCGATCGCATACGCACGCGATGACTCACGTCTGCACGCCTCATCGCACGCGGGCATGCGGCAGAGGCATTTTGAGCGGGCGTGGGCGAGAATCAATCTCAACCATCCGATCGTGAGATCAATCCAAATGTATGCAGGCGTTAGGGTGCGGAAGAGGAGCGGGCGCACGTAGCGCGCGCACACGTTGCCCACGACAGACCTTTCGTGACGTTTAAGTCTGTCACTAAAGGTCCCATATTAATGTTTTTCAAATTAAAATATCCAAAATGCCCCCACTCCTTGCAACTATAAAAGGAGACCCCTACCATACAAATTTCTCCTCCCTTCTCCTCTCACCCCTTCCAAAGCTCTAAGAGCTTGTCTCACACACGGGATGCTCCTCTAGAGTAGAAATCATAATTTTTTCACCTTCGTCCCCCTTCGTGGAGCGTCCTGCGGTCGTCCTCTCTCTGCATTCAAGAAGCGAATCCCGCGACGACGACGTGCTGCTTCGTTCCTGTTCCTCCCGCTTCATCCTCCCACTCCGTTCCCCGTCTTCCAGGTGTCGTCCCGTCCGACTCGTCCTCCAAACGATCGTCGAGGAGGATATTTCTCTCTCCATTCTTTTTCCTACTTTCTAGAGTAGATTTCCCACTTTTTAGTCGTAATGAGTAGTGTAATAAACAGCTTCTGATAATTAAATCCGTATTTATTCTACATCCCTTTTACTTTTATTTGTAATATTCTCCTCTATTTATTATTTGTTAAATAGATACCTAGTTTTCGATCAGCTATTTTATTTCGTGACAAACAAATAAAACGCGTATTTTTAATCAAACATCCGCCTCCCTGTGTTCGACCCGAAACTTCTTTACGAATTTTCAGCATAAATTTTATCTGTTGAACGGATTTCTTCGCGACTGAAACTACGACGACGGGTTTTCGAATCCGATTGCGAACGCGTAATTTTCCGTCTCAACATTTTGGAGCCATTGCAAGGGAGGCTACGCTCTTTGATTCTTCACGTTTTCCGACTTACGAATCGTTTACCTCACTTCTCTTCTTTCTTATTATGATTGCAGATACTCTTTTGAGATGAACAAAAGCGGTAGATTGGAGCAAAGTACTGTTGAATGTTCTGTAAGTTTACCCCCACCTCCCACCCATTAGTTTTCATTCCATCACGTAATAACACAAACATAAATCAACCTATATGTTCTTATAAACTCTAAGGTTAGTTTTGTTTGTTTGTTTGACACCTACACCCACTTCAACCTCCGCATTTAAAAGAAAAATTAAAAATCTCACAAAGGTATACAACCTCGTTTGATTTTCAAACTCAACCGATAAACCGATCTTTGAAACCGGTACACA
This sequence comes from Thalassia testudinum, assembly GCA_037157565.1. Classification (NCBI taxonomy): domain Eukaryota; kingdom Viridiplantae; phylum Streptophyta; class Magnoliopsida; order Alismatales; family Hydrocharitaceae; genus Thalassia; species Thalassia testudinum. The sequence continues at coordinate 25,124,398 of JAZHRO010000013.1, forward strand.
CACCCAAACACATAATCGAGTAGAAATCAGATTAGGTAATCACTTGTGTGCCTAATTAAGTGGTGCAACAGGCTGATTGTTTGAGTTGATTGGGCCGCACCACTTCAACTAAAATCAACTTATTCAGTAGCTACCACATAGGTTCACCTCTTAGAGATTTACCAGGCACTCCACATTCTTTTAAACTTTAAAGGAAAACATCACCTGTGCTTTCAAAACCTGGTGTGCCAACAAAACATGATTGAAAATACCTAAAGTTGAATCCTAAAAGCTATTAAGCAAGATTTGAACCATAAAATTCACCGCATTAAAAATAATCTTACTTGAAAACCACTAGTTGAACACGCACACACACATCAATCAATCATTAAGGGCATAACCCAGATAAAGGGCCCATCACATTCCAACGCACATTCAAACCTAACCCTAATTAAAACAGAGTAGACGTTGACTTTAAGGATTCGACTCGCTCTTCGGAACCCAGAACGAGATTATTTTTTATTAGTCTGTTTCTTCTATTCAATCTGATGTCTAGCTAGGGGAGCAAAATCAAGCGATCGCATCTAGGGGGTACACTAGGAACCGAAGGCGCAAGCCCAAGGAAGAACCTTCTCTTCAGTCCCTCTCTCTAACTAGTTGGATTGAATGGAAAGAAGTAGATCAAATCGTTTCTTTATCTCAAGACGGGTTATGAGAGCCTGTAAGTCTTTAGGCTAGCCCACTTAAGGACAGGTTTGATTGTATTACAGGGCGCCTTTCTTCCTCCCGTCTATCATGAATACTTCCACATTTTATACGCATTCTCGCTCTTACCCTCCTGTTACGTCTTATCCTCAACATGATGATTATTATCTCGACTTGTATTGTAATCAACAATCAGTTAGTTGGGATAACTTGGATTGAGGATACAATTCCGGACCTCCGTGTTTAGGATCTAACCCTGAACACCATGATTATGATTTCTATTCTTCTCAGAGCTACATCGATTATAGATCGTCATCCCTTCATGGACAGTCTAATACGATCTACAATCAAGAAGGATACCCTGATTCTTACCCATCCCCTAAATACATTGCCTTTAGGTCATCACCACTTCATGAACAATCCAAAATGACTTATTATCAGGGAGGGTATCACGAATCTCAATTCATTAACTCCTCTGCGCTGATCCCAAACCCGCCCAACCCTGAACCAAGCCATTTGGTTCAAGTCAACCAGGTCCAAGATCAGGTTTTGGTTAACTTGAGAAATACTATACAATCTTTAGAAGCTCAGCCAATACCTTGCATTGAAGATTTGGAACCCCTGATTGAAATGATTGATGATCTGAACAAGTATTTGTTGGATTGGTTCCAGGATGTTAAGGATAAGAACCCAGGTGAGTTTCTACTTGGAAAGTTATCGAAACTGAGAATGAGATGTGGTTGCTTTAGTTCAATCTTGGGATGATTCCCAGGATGAACCCTCTTCAAGAGAGCCATTGTCAGAACCTGCTCAGGCACCTGTTGGGGAGACGTATTACGAGGCTGACCAGATTGACCTAGAGCAACCAATTAAGGATGATCTGATTTCACCTGAGATCCCTGAGCCGGGGTACGAGAAAACGTATGTTTCCATGGACCAGAAAGTGATGGATGATTTTGGGACATGCATTAATACGGATTTAGATTTCTTCGATTCTGAGGGTGAAGAATCAATTTGCGAAATCTCACATGAGTTTACAGAACACGATTTCTGTGAGACGATTGGGCCTGAGGAATCGGTTAAATTATTTGATAGCCCAATAACTAAGAAAATTGATCTTATTGGGGCTCACACGACGGATTCAGAATCGCATTTTCTGAAAGATTCAATTCAATGCCCCGATTATCAGTTACACCCCATTGAGCTTTCTGATGATTCTGTTTTTGAGATAACTAGACCCAAGTCAATTCTGATTCAGTCACAACTTTTAGACTTAGAAATTTCAGACGGGATGATTAATATGTAGGAGGTTCTGGAATTTGACATTCTGAAGGAGGATAGGAGTAAGGAAATTTTGATTTGAGAAGCTAACTCCAGAGGAAGCAGAAGACCGAGTCTAAGGATTCCAATTAATTTGAAACTATCAAACAAGGACCCTTACGACATTTGTTCTGAAGATGTCCAACCTAAGTATACATTCATTGATTATCCTTTTGATCTCGAATTCTCTGTAACCCGACTTTGATCTTGGATTGCATCCTTATAAATCGCAGACCCGACCCTGTTTGCATACTGATCTCAAGTTCTGGGTAATTTTTATCCAGAGCCTTAGATATACTCGACCATGGGGTATGGGTCTGCATCACAATCTGGTCCACATCTATGGACATCACTGGCAGGTCTTAAGTTGAATCATTTTATTCTGATTCTGACCTGCACCTGTGAATTCGTTATTTCTTCTTTATATAGTATGCCTAGCTGAAGGCACTAAATTCAGCATGTATGCAATTGCTGTTTATCTCGGAGCAGACCCGTTATTCACGCAATTCAGGTGTTTTTTACTCCACTCCACTCTATTTCATGTCTTGTTAATACAATGAATACATTGCATTAGATAGGCATAGGAGGTGGATATTCATCTCTGAATTATTTCGTCAGCTCCGTAGATTCGTTTTATTTTTATAAAGAAATAAAAAAAATTGTGGAATTAGGAAAGAGAACTTGGACTTTAGAAAATTTTCAATCTTAAGAAATATTATAGTATGATTTAAACACTAAGACCCTTCGGGTCTTTGGGCTTAATCAGTCCGAGTATCCACTAAAATGTGGATTTGTTTATCGAGTCCTCACCATCTTAAATTTGATTTCAATTTGATTAAGTTGAGGTGATAAGTACACGACTTATCAACCCGCCCTCTAATTTGAGGGAACTTCAAGTCTAAGCATCTACACACTATTCGCACCGACTCGTTTTTCGACGATTTTAACGAAAATTGAGTAGCAAATGAACCATTTAGGGTGGTATGGCTGGCAAGTTATCGTAACAGCCCATAGGTAGGTTGTCCAGACCCCAGCCACTGGACCATTCATTTCCTGCTGCCTTTAGATAAATCTTAGACCACGGAAGCCACCTACTTAAAAAGAAAAAAGTTGAAAAAGAAAACGAAAAGGAAAAGGAGAAAAGAAAGAAAAAGAAACAAAAAGAAGTAAGCCACACTTCGCTGCACGAGCATGGCTAGCAAGTTGTCGGTGGTAACAGCTCATCGATCGGTTGTCCAGAACCCAGGTCAAGAAATGCACTAAAAATTCCTAAAACACTTAGGAAGAAGCGAAAAAGTAGAATAAGCCGAGGAGATATACACTGGATTCACCTTTGTTTTGATCCCATAAAAAAATAAAAGTATGGAGAAAGCTACCGATCGTATAGATACACATTTAAGCAGAACTCTTTTTAAAGTCACGTAGGGGCGTAGAAATCCGAAGTCCGTTCTGATTGCCAATCAACGAATCTATCACTTTCACAAAAAGATGCTTAGAACCTAGGATTCTTATCGAGTCTTAGGCGGGTTGAGTGGCCGTCGAAAGCTGATTTATAACCCTGAACTCAAAAATCCAAAAAAATTAGAAAAGAAGAAAAAGAGAAACAGAGATCCCTCTTTGAATAAGGCAAGAACTTGAGGCGGTCTGCATTTTGGCAGATACCCGAGTGCTGTTGTGTCTGTAGTTCAGGTCCTAGTTGAAATCCGTAAGTGTTGAAAATAACTATTGCCCAAGAAATCTAATTTAATTCTCATATAAATAGTATGTAGTTTTGCTAGGGACTAGCAAAAGATAGGCATGGGGGTGTGATGTAAACATGTTTACATCACATAAACTATCTATTTACGCATGTTCTTAGGCATAGAATTATCACATACTATAAATATTACATAACATGCATCATCTTGCATTTAGGTTAGTCTGTATAAAATGTAGGTTAATTGTCTCCTTTTATAGCCAGGGACAAGGCAACTTGTTAATCAGGGACTCGGACCGAGGATCCAATCGTACAGATCTGATCAAGGCAATGACGGGAGTTCAACGACTCCAAGATCGCCCTGATTGGACATCCGTAGTACCAGATATAGTCCCAAGAAGCCTAGAGATCAAGGGCCAAGATAGTGTTAACCCGCATCTCAGACGACAAATCCGACCACACGGATTGGTTTAGATCTATGATCACAGCCTAACGACGTGAAAATCGATCCAATCCGATACCCGTGGCACCGTCTACAATACTCAGAAGATGGACGACCCAGATGACACCACGTGGCGCCATCTCAGCTGCCCAACCGGCCCCAAGGACCTGCCTCTGCCATTCCTCTTCATCCGCTCGACGAATCTCCACCGTTGGATGCTCATTCAACGACCACAGATCCGCATGCACAAATCCTCCGCGCGACACAAAAGAAGGCGTAGCGCAACGTTCGAGCTGCACTAAGCGCCTCAATTTAGACGGGCGCGGGCGCAATTCGACCGTCAGATGAAGATTAGGCGGCCAAGGGGAGGCGTGGCGCACGAAGGATCCTTCAATCACGTACGCGCGCGATGACGTGCGTCTGCACAACTCATCGCACGCGGGCAAGCGGTAGAGGCATTTTGAGTAGGCGCGGGTGAGGATCGATCTCGACCGTCCGATCTCATGATCGGACGACTGAGATCTATCCAAACGTGTGCAGGCGTTAGGGCGCAGAAGAGGAGCGGGCACGCGCAGTGCACGCACACGTCGCCCACGACGGACCTTTAGTAACGTTTAAGTCCGTCACTAAAGGTCCCATATTAATGTTTTTAAAATTAAAATGTCCAAAATGGCCACACTCCTTGCAACCATAAAAGGAGACCCATACCATACGAATTTTTCATCCCTTCTCTTCTCTCACCCTTTCCAAAGCTCTAAGAGCTTGTCCCACACCCGGGATGCTCCTCTAGAGTAGAAATTATAATTTTTCCACCTTCATCCCCCTTTGTAGAGCATCATGCGGTTGTCCTCTCTCCATTCGAGAAGCAGATCCCGCGACGATGACAATGTGCTGCTTCGTTCCCGTTCCTCCCGCTTCATCCTCCTTCCCTCTCTGTTCCCCGTCTTCCAAGCGTCGTCCCGTCCAGCTCTACCTCCAAGCGATCGTCGAGGAGGATATTTCTCTCCATTCTTTTTCCTGCTTTCTAGAGTATATTTACCGCTTTCTACTATAAATTTCCCGCTTTTTAGTCGTAATGAGCAGTGTAATGAACAACTTCTGATAATGAAATCCATGTTTATTATACATCCCTTTTGCTTTTATATGTAATATTCTCTCTTTTATATTTATTATTTGTTAAATAGATAGCTAGTTTTCGACCAGCTATCATGTTTTGTGACAAACAAATAAAACGCGTATTTTTAATCAAACGTTCTCCCTATGTTCGACTCAGAACTTCTTTATGAATTTTCGGTATAAATTTTATATGTTGAACGGATTTCTTCGCGACTCAAACTACGACGGGTTTTCGAATCCAATTGCAAACGTGTAGTTTCCTGCCTCAACAGTGACCAAGCCGAAGATGCCACTGGAAGGTACTCTGTGCTACAAAGGAGACCTCCCCATGGCAAGCAGCAACAACTGAATTCTGACTCAAGCGATATACCCTCCTTTCTTCACGTCCTCCATCAATCGTCCTCCCCATGAGCATGTCCTGAAGCACACAAGACACATCATCAAAAATAGCACAACAATTCAACTCCTTTGTAATGTGACTAATTGAATGCAGGCTGATGGTACAAATAACACATCATGCAATCGTAAAGTAGAAGTGACAGGAACCCCCCCTATCCAGCAATATGAGAGCGCCTCCATCAGCAACATGTACTGTCCTGCTTAGAGGAACATGTCTCAACTGAGGTAAGCACCTTTGATATCCACATAAATGACGTGAAGCCATGAAATCTATTAACCAATCACCACTCCATTGATCTGCATGCTGAGAGGAACAAATTAGATTAGTACCTAAGGAGGAGGCAAGTGCATCTGCCTCAAAGAAGCACTAGAAGCCTAGGTCATTTGGGAAATGAACTATAGTAGATCATCAAATTCAACCCGAGACACTGTCAAGAGTAGCCTCAGCAAGCTCAACTGCTTCATTAGCAGCGAGGACAACTATGCTTCATCAAACAAGTGGCCTCAATGTGTCCAGGTTGTCCACAGTATGTGCATGGAGGCCTACCTCGCCCCTATGGTACACGACTGTTGAACGTGATTTCTACGCTAAAAGTTTTATTTGAAAACCCGTCGTTGTAGTCGCGTAAAAATCTGTCAAACAGATAATTTAACCGAAACTCAAGGTGAGTCCCAGGTCGAACACGGCGAGGTGAACGTTTGATCAAAAATCATGTTGGAACTATCGTCACAAAAGCATATTAGCTGGTTAAAATTAATCTACTAGCTATTCTACTTAAAAGAATAATTAATAGAAGAGAGAATAATACCAACAAAGAGAAAATAGGAACGGAATAAATAAATGCTTTATAATCACAACATCATGTTCATTACATCTACTTGCTACACTAGAGAGCTGTAAATATACATTAGAAAGCGATAAAAAGAGAAGGGGGTGAGAAGTTATCCTCCTCGACGGCTACTTGGAGAACGAGCCGCGTTAACGAAACGCCCGGACGAAGGTGGTGAGATGCTGGACGAAGGACGAAGCTGGAGGACGAAACAGAGCGACGTCGTAACGGGATCCGCTTCTCAAACTGCGGTGAGAGGACAATTGCAGGATGCTCCCCAAAAGTAGTGAGAAAATGGAAAGTTATTTTACTCTAGCTCTAATGGAGCATCTCAGGTATGGGACCAACTCATAGAGCTTTAGAGGGGGTGAGAGAACAAGAGAAGGGTGGAGAAAATGTGGAGGGGTAGGCTATTTATAGGTATAGTCATGCGGGCAAAAGGGTCTTATGGCTTAGAAATTAATATCAGGGTCTTTAATGACGTTTATAAGCGTCACTAAAGACCCACATTAAAACGCATGTGCTCCTTGTCTCTTCACCTTCAGTCGTTCTTACATGTCTTCAAGCGTTTCACAAGCGCGCACATGATCTCCACCATCAAATCTCGAATGAACGGCTACGATCGCGCCTCACCTCGTGCTGCTGAGAGGGTGCACATAAGATAGAGCGTCCATCAGGGCGTCATCACGTGCGTGTGCGCGCTTGCCCATCCGCGCCGCCACGTTGTCACCGCCATAGCCGCTCGATGAAGATCATGCAGCCGAATTTTGCCGTGCTTGCCCACGTCTTCAATCTGAGGGATGCGACGTTTCAACCCTACACCCTCTTCTCTTTCTTTGAGGTCGTACCTGTTGTGTTATGGCCGCTTCTTTGTTGCTTTTGCATTTTAACACCCCCGCGCTCTCAGCCGTTAGATGACGATCCAACGACTGAGATTAGCTGATGCTAATGAAGGAGAGATAAGGCGCACCTTGATGGAATCTCAGCCATTGGATCGATGATCCAACTGTTGGGATTGATTGCACGGGTGAGGAGGCCAAGTGGTTGTGGGCAACTTGGATGGTGCCATCTGGGCCGCCCATCATCTTTGCTTTACAGGTGGTACCACGGTTATCCAATTGAACCCATTTTCACGCCATTCGGTTGCGATCGTCGATATGAACCCATCCGTGTTGTTGGATTTGTCATATGAGGTACAGATTTACACCACCTTGGCCCTTGTCCTCTGATCTTTCTCGAACTATATCTGATGCTACGGAAATCCAATCGGGGCGATCTCGAAGGTGTTGGACTCCAATCGTCGCCTTGATCAGATTCATACGGTTGGATCTTCAATTCGAGGCCCTAAAATGATCTTACCCAGTCCCCTTGCCACAAAAAGGATAAATTAACCTATAATTTGTATAAACTAATCTAAATGCATGATGATGCATGTAATGCAATATTTATAATACATGATATAATTATATACCTAAGAACACGCATAAATAGATAGTTTATGTGGCAAGATGTGTTTACATCAACGACCACAACCTCTGCCTTGTGATGCAAGGGATCCTCTACCACATCCTGATGTAGCTCCAAGGGCAGAAGTCTAGCTAGAGACCTCTGTAGTAGGCAGGTTGATAGCAATCCTGCTTAATCTGCTGTAGGTCTCCTTAAGAGATGGAATATCCAACAAGGTAAGAATCTGTGATTGAGCAACAATAATTTATGGTCCTAGTCTAGACAAGAAAAGCAAGACAACTATCTCCTTGTATGTCCTTTTAGAAGCACAAGTGCACACAGGCCTGCTAGTATTGTGCCTCTTCAATAAGCCCTTCAGGGCTGAATAGTACTACACTCGAGAACGACCCTTCTGGCATAACTACGTGAGCTCATGGGAGGTCTGAAACACACAAGTTGAATTCTTTTCATGGGAATACATCCCTCGTAGAGTGCCTTACATCTCTTTAGCCGTCTGATAGTACACGATCTTATCTCCTATCCTAAGAATAACACAATTCATGATCCAGGCATTAACCATTGCATTATCTTTATTCCACGAAGCATTCTTCCATGTCTTGTCTCGTCTCTAGAATTTGGATGAAGCAAGATGTGCTCTTTATCATGACCCCTCACAATCACGAGAAAAGTCTGTGACCACCAAGGATAGTCTCGTCCAACTTCCCCATAGGACCGAAGAACATATTCTTGTATGTCCTCGTCTCCACCGTGGAGTCCGATGTCACCTTAGACGAACTCGATGATGCTATCTTGCCTTCACCGAGATTCCAATCAGCTAAAAACATGAACTCAAGGATCTAAAAAATTAATTTCAAATCATAAACTAATCTAAATAGCAATAGCCTCCTCAAGCATTACAAACCCCAAGAGGTACTGCCTCTCCCTTTGGTGTTCCTTAAGATGAAAGAAACTAGAGAAAGGAGGGTGATCAAACGCACCTACCTATACAATAAGAATCCGACAACACACTAGAGCTAGATCAACCATGTGCTCTGTAGGACACAAGGAATTGATGTGCAACAAATGCAAGAAGCAACTGCGTCGGCAGTACCACCTAGATTTGGCAACGCAGCCCCAATCAAAGGCTTTGTGATGGTGCAGGGAACCTCTTAGTAGTAATGCAGCGTAGTGGGCAGGGCCCATGCAACCCAGCAAGGGCAACGCGAGACCCTATTGGACGACACTGCAGGACCTGTACCTAAAGGGGTCGGCGACGCTCTTTGGGATGCAGTAGCTGATGCTAGCACCTTTAGAAGGTAGGGTTTCAATGGTGGGTGTGGAGGCTAGGTTTATGGTAGGGTACTAAGCCTCGATATAGGATCATTGCGCTAATACCAAGTAAGAGATAATGAACCAAAAGTACTTTATTCTCTAACCCTACCTCTTTATTTATAGAAGTGGGAAAAGTGCGGTACAACCCCTCAAGAAAATAAGAAAATAATAAAGAGCACATAACTCAAGACATAAACAAATATGTAAAGACCGAAGGCAGTGATGTAAAAATCAGCCTACTCGGCCAAGTAATCTTAGGCAGCACCCTCCCGACTGAATAGCCCATAGTCAGCCCTATTGTCGGCAACAACTACTCGACCGAGAAGTTGGTGTAGTTGGTCGAGTATTAAGTCAAAATTTGCTTAGAGAAAAAATAGGTATATGGGTATATATTTTTTTGGGGTCAAATAAAACCCCACTCGACCCCCCTCCCCTGACATCATTTATTTCATGCGAGACTCCTCTTCAACCAAGCAAAAACCCTCCATCACCCAAGCACTTTATCACCCAAGGTGCTACTGCGAACTTCGCTCAGGTTGCTGCAACCTCCGCCGAGGCTGCTACGTCGCCCAAGCCCCAAGGGCCAGCACGCGACGAGTACTCCTTACCGCAATGAGAGCCTGTTGCTACAGCCATTGATACTACAGCTATTGCTGCTCCTCTGACCTCTCTCTCTCGTTAGTTCTTAGTTCCTTGGTTTATGCCTTTTTACCCTTGATTTATATTCGTGACATAAACACTTGGTTTATATCTTGGTTTATGTTGATACTGCTGCACACTTAAATTTGTAATGTATTTTGATTCAAGCATATATTAATTCTTGATTTATGTTGCTCTGCCCTTGGTAATGTATTTATAATGGTGTATACCATGATTTAATTCTTAAATTTGTAATGTATTTGACATTAATTTTTGATGTGTGTGTGTTTATATATATAATATTTAAATATTAAAAAAAATGCTCGACGAAATACTTCCTGACTACTCCCCCGCATACTATATACTCCTTGGTCAGTAGCTTGACCAGCTGAATACCAACCATCGACTTTTACAACACTGATCGTAGGGGCACAACACATACACCATCAAGGTCCTTGCAATGTCTAGCAGATGACTAAGCTTACGCTCTACTACGCTATTCTGTTGTGGCATATGAGCACATGATGTTTGATGAATAGTGCCTCGATTGATAAAGAACTCTTTCATCTCCTTCATAAATTCCATAGCATTATCACTCCAAAAAAATTGAATAGTGGCAGAGTACTGTGCATGGATCTCTGCAACAAAATCTTTGGACAACCTAGGGAATATCTGATCGGGGCCTTCATCGAGAACACCTAAGTGGACCGACTGCAGTCATCAACAAATACAACTAAGTATCGATAGCCACTGTCCTAGACACGCATGCTTGCCCCTCGATATCACAATGGTCTAGGGTAAAGGGAGAGAAACTGACTCCACCTGTACAGTAAGGAAATGAACTCTTGTGGTGCTTCCTCAGCTGACAGACCTGACACTCTAAGGATAGATCACTAGGCAACTCCAGGTATATTTGGTGCATCTTGCCAATGGAGGGATGCCCCATGCATCTGTGCCAAAGCCCTGGGTCATCAGAGATGGATACTACAACAAACTCCATATGAACATTCAGGAAATAGAGGCTACCTCTTTCTATTCCACCACCAATGATCTTACTGGTCTTCTTATCTTAGAAGTAACAATATCAATCATCGAAGATCACCCAACACTGGAGGTCCTTGCAAATGCTACCAATGGATAGGAGATTCATCGGAAATTTTGGGGCACAATGTACATTTATGATGCCCAATCCAGGAGATACTTGGACATCTCCAATCATTGTAATGGGAGAGATTGCCCCATTGGCTACTTTAATTGCCTTAACCTCTCGTGGCTCTGATTGAAGTCTTCAACACTAATAAATCTCTTGTAAGATTGATTGAGGTTTCTGAATCTGACCCATTGTCCAGATAATCCCCGAGAAACTCCAAACTTCTTATATATGAATAAGAGTAGACCATGCATGGCTAGCATGTGCCTAGGACCATGGTGCACAATTCATAGCCCTTCAACCATGGTACACATGGAGGTGCATATGGACACATGGGATAAAATCCCAAGTGTAGCAAAAATCAGTGCTCTGCACATAGCACTACATGTCATCCACATGCACTCTCTCTCCAACACAACCAACAGCGCCACACACGTTGTCTAGCAGTATGCCAAAGCCCTCACGTTGGACCACCAATGTGCCAGGCCCATCGTGTTGGGCCCCTATCACGCCAATTCCACCACATGTGACCTCTAACACACCAGTGTCGCAATTTTAATGCTGGTGCTTGTTCCTCGCATCACTGAATGTTGTGGTGGCGCCATATGTGTTAGCACACAATATTCATGCATCCCTCAAGAATCACGATGGTTGGTGATCGAAGTCTTGCGCGACAAGAACATATTTGGAGGATTTTCGATGAGATACCAAAGCACCGATCTAGAATTTCTGCTCTAATATCAAGTTGAGAAAAAATAATATTCACTATTCCCTTCAGAAGAAAGCCTTAGCCCTTTATATAGAGAGAAGGCCAAGGTATAAAAGGAAGAACAATAACGTATAATAAAACACTTACCAAAAATTTGAAATGCTAAAAATAGCAAGACAACCAAACCTAACTTCTAAAAATATCTAATCTAAAACATCTACATTTATGATTGGAGATATGTTTTTCCTATTTTAGAAGATTGTATTAGGATTGGAAAATATGATTGATCTCTTTATATAAAAAGACTAAATCCCATTGTTTCCATGTTAGTTCTACAATAATAAAACTACAAGTACTAGTTTCTTCACACCAAGTATATTCTATTCCTCACATGTGATCTCACATTGACTTCTCTCGTACCCTTTCATAGGTATGCCTATTTGTTAAAAATCAATTGTAATTTTTCATTTTCATTTTCTTCGCAAGTTCTTATGGAACATTACAATATCATTCTTTTACCTGTTACATGGAATTCATCCTAACTTTAATCGACACAGTCATGAACTATTCAAATTTTGTGTTTATAGGTAGGAAAAATACAAGAATATAATCCAATTTGAAATAGTTAGCAAGTCCAATTAAACAATGCAAACCCAATGCACCATACTAACTGGGCCAAATCGAGGTCACTTGGAATTGCATAGATTGAATCAACTCAAAATAATTAGTCCAATCCACCGAGGGTGGATTCAATTGTTAATTAAGCCATACAACTCAATTCAGTTCTATCCGTGAACACCCGAGTGACAACGGTCATAGCTATAGTTGTGCTATCAGTAGCTGTTGTAGTCATGACCAAAGAGGTGGTTTTTGGTCGTCCTTATGGTAGCAATGATTGTGGTGGTGAAACACCAGTAGCAGTCTCATGGTACTAGCAGTTATAGTGATGGTACTCATGGTACAGTCGTGGTAATTGTAGCATGCTGGAATAGGTTGGTTCAATGGTAGCACTGCTGGTGACGGTGTTAATCAAGGTTGTAAGGTAGTGATGGCCTCACTAGTAGTGGTAGTATCAACAACGGTGGTAGAAGTTCTGGTGGAACTCCTAGTTGCAACAGCAGCAGTAGCAACAATAAACAATAACAATAGCACAAATGATAACCATGGCCTATCCTAACTGCAAAAATCAAAATTCATCTCCAGATGCAAGGTGAACAAAATGGGGCTCTCCGCAAAAAATACACCCACCAAAAGAACTAGGAGGTCAAAAACACATCAATATAAGTATGTTGATCATGCATAATTTAAGTGCCAAAAAATTTAGCTAGTAAAAGTTATACCTTAATATATTCCACATATGGAAGTGAAAGGTGGTTGCCAAGCTGCAGACACGTGAAAAATTTTGCCAATCGTAGCCTACCACTTCCATGAACCAATATCAAGTCCAAAGAGTTGTCATTGTGCTCTGCTTTTGGTGCAATGACCTGAGAACTTTGGACAGTCCTGCAGGGATGATTGCAAATCAAGATTCCCAGAAAAGAACCTTTCTTGGTAACCCATTTTTCTTCATAACTAGGAGAAACTTCCTCTGGTTGACCAAGCTCGACATCATAGGTCGGGCCACGAAGTTGAATAGGATCCTCCATCTCCAAGGTTGTTTCACCATAAATTCTCGGCTCTGGATCCCAAAGAGGGCCAGGATCTGACACTGTAGAGGAAACATCCTCTTTGTCATTCATTGAAGATCCTAGAGAGAATCTGGTTTCATTTGTAGAAGTTGACAGGGCCCCTGATTTATCTGCTTTAGATCTTGATCGTGTTCTAGGCCTGTTACAAGTTGTGGAGAGGTACATTTGAGGGTGCAAAACTTCCTCTGGCTCAGTTGTTCTGTCACTTTTACCTAAGGATAGATGTTTTGATTTTGGATCTAGGCCACGAACATATTCTGATGGCTCACAGTTTGCAGGATTACTACCAGACGTATCCAAATCTCCAGACATTCTACTGGGAGTCATTATTGAATCAATACTAGACAAGCTAGAGGCCCGAGGAAGACATTCCCTTCGAGACTTTGGCACCTCAGCATGACCAGAATGCATATCATCATGCATGTTCTCTTCATCACCCGCAATAATTCCCTCAAAATATAACTCCTCTGATATGGGAAGATATTCAACTTCAAATGTATAACTTGGCAAGCACCAAAATTTTAGGAAACCAGCCACGAAATAACGAAGTGGGCCACAGCGCTTCTGATATTTCTCTGATAATTCAAGAACTGCAGGATCAAAAAGTTACAATTTAGCTTTCCAAGTTCACCAAGATAAAAGTCAAATAGAAACTGTAGCAAACACATATCGAGTGATAGAGATGATTACTACATAAATAAAGGCATGCAATTGATGGAACCAAAGTTGGAAGGAGAAAAGGCAGCAGGCAACAATTGCAAGTCAACAAAGCAGGAGATGATAATAAGAACCCCTATATTTTGAAGCCTTCTATACCCTGATTATCATTTTACCACTTCAATATGCATTTAATAGAATAGCTGCATTCTAGCAAATTTCTTTCTTTCTTTCTTTTTATTGGAGCAAATTTCTTTTCTGATGATAGGTTCTTTTATATATGTCCCAGATTCATTGCTTTCAAAAAATTACACAAAGGCAGTACAGAAAGACCCCTGTACCCCCCTCTCTCCCTAAAGCAATGACTACCACAAGCCCTTTAGGCCCAAAATATCAGCAACAGCATTCTCCATGTGGGCCTTCAACCATGGAAAACCAAAGCAACCTATATAGGTAAATTTACCAGAAGAGTAGGCAAATTTAATCCCAGCAACTTTCTGATAGTTCTATAGTAAATGAAAAACTAGGTTGGGGTCCTCCATAACTCCATAGATCGAATCTCCTGATTTTGATAATCCATCAAGAAACTAAATTAAGTTGAACTGTTGAGGCAATGCCAATACATGGAATATATCTGTAATAAATACAAACTAAGTCCATTTTAGTGGCTGGGTTTATAATATGATGTCTTATTCATCCTACATTTAGCACAACCTCATTCATTAAAATCACTTGGGCTTTGTTTGGATGGGGGTTGACAAGCATAACTAGGTGATGTGGCGGAGATAGCATGATCAGTGTCAAAATGACACCTTAAATCTCTATACACAACATATTAACTCATCTACCGCATCTAACTTTCACTCACTCCACTTTTCAACAAAAAAATAATAAAAACATAACCCAATACCAAATATAAAATAAATAAATTACAACTCTCTCCTCTATATTTCAATCACATCAGCTTACAATTTATAATACATCAACTCACCTATCACATCCATTCCCACCATCCAACCACTTACATCAACACCGCTAAAGCTTATCCCATCCTAAATTTTATCCAAGTGTAAACTCCATCCAGCATCCAAATGCAACCTTAGAATATAGAGTAACTAAAAAAGAACCACCCTGAAATGTTTGCCATAAAGCTCGACAAGGAAGAGGCACCTTGATCTACATTTCCAATGTTAGTGCGACCACCGACCTAAAAAAGAATTCCTATTGCAGTTTAACCAAAAGGAATGGGCAAAGCTCTCTAACATCTAGAGCACAAGGGAACAAGACCTGGAATTTCCTAACAATCTCGGAAGTTCCTTCAGAAGTTCACCGAAGAAGAAGGACCAGTCCAATATTTATAGCCCAATCTTCACCGAATACTAGAAAGAAAAGATGATTCTTGTTCAGTTCCAAGACTAAATGCTGCAAGAAGGATGCAAAACCAAGGATAACAGGCAAAATGCCCATTTTGCCTGTTATCCTTGGTTAGATGTTTTCCCATAGAAGACAGTAGAACAAGTGGATCCCCTAGGGGATTTTGGCAATCCAAATGAGATGGCAACTGCAACTGCCGAACACCTCAACCATTAAATGAAGAAGTCTCACCAGCAACCTGTCCCTCATGATTGAAAGCAGAATAACATGTGGAAGGTCCAACTGACTACTCACAACTAAGGCATCCTGAACCAAAGCAAGTGAATACCATCAAGGAAAACGAAAGTGCACTGAAATACAACACATCCAATCATCATGGCAAAAAGATAAACCTGAGCCAACTTCTCCCATTTCTAGGACAGAAAAAAAGAGGCTCTTCTGAATAATTCCTTTTCTTAAAGGTAAAGGTGAAAGAATGGCTACTTGTGACAACTCCATCATCCCCCCCGCCCAAACCCAGGAGGAAAAAAAGCGGGACACCACAAAAGAGATTGTAATATTGACAGCATTCTCCATGTGCAGCTTGGAGACCTCAAACACCATATCATTCCTCTCCAATAAATAGACCATGTAAAAGCGAGGGTGCCTGTCCTCTCCTTCAACCCCTGAGATTGATGCCCACATTGGAAGGATCTCTAAAAAGTGAAGAAAGACTGTCATGCCACAAAAAGGTTAAGCCATAGCCCATAATGCACCTGCAAACTTGCAGGTTAAGAACATATAATCCATAACAGCTTCTCCCTCAGCATTTAAAGAGCACAATAAAGGTCATTAGGTACCCATTGACGATGAAATATTCAGTTGCTGACCTTGCTCTTTGCAGTTCCCAAATAATTTCAGCTGGACAGGTGCCCTTGAGGCATACATCGACCTATAATCTTCCAACAAGCTTCATCATGGATCGGTGCAGGTGGGCCCAAAGCAATGTATGCCATCCAGTCCGAGAACTCACTTGTTCCCAAAGCCATTAATCCTTTTAGGTACCATCCAAGTGAAAACTAACCCACTCCCCATATAGGTGGATGAGCTCATCAACACATGCTTCAGAAAAGGCAGCATTAACCAAAGGTGTCCAACTCCCCCATCCCTTCAACACACCAAAAAGGATGCAAATTGCAACTATGGCAATTCATAACAATGGGCTAGTCAAACCGGGACACCCAGCGCATCACCTCTGTGATCCACCTCTAGAAGTGAGACATTCCATCACAAGTCAAGCAGTGAGCCTCCCAATTAAGAGGTCTTCCAACAGATGGAAAAGACCACTTCGGTATATAAATAACCTACATCTCCCATAGAGACTTTTTCTTCATTGAAGATTGTGGCCTCCTTAGCCAGTAGAACTTCCATTCATGGTCCACAAGTGCCACACGCAAAGTCCTCCATCAGAGAAAGGGCAATAAACCTCGTCCTAGGATGGTTGTCAACTTAGCCCTTGTTCCCATTGTTGTGAATTCTGGATGGCATATTAATCAGGTTGATAGTAAAAAACCAAGAGGAGGCTTCGTACTGTAGAAACCAAGAAATTCCTCCACAAAGAACTTGGAGTGAGGAAGTATTTTATTGTTACTCAACTTATGCAGTACTGGCAGTGTATTTTTTTACAATGGACATATGTTCTGGACTTGTGTCTGAAATTAGACTTTCTGATTGCAACCCTGCATTCACTCCGAGTGATCCAAATTAAACTGCACGGTCTTGGTAGTATATTCTATTCAGATGTTACACTCTTGTGAGAAATTTACATTATTTAACTGTTATTTGACAAGCTATAACCTTTGTAGTAAGTAGAGTAAGCCCATGGATAAGCCACAAAAAGTTCATTTGAATGTTGGGTATCATAAACTCAACTCAAACTAGTGAATCAAAAAGTGACTTTACTGTGCTAGCCTTGTTAGTTTAGAGTGAGGTTATCCTCTCTAGCCAGAGAGAGGAGTCCAATAGCTGCCATTATTCCTTCCTTCAACAAAAGCAAAAGCAAACAGGATATTGAAATCAGAAAGACCACAAAAGAACAAAAGTTAGGTACCACAACTGCTACTCCTACTCAAACTAACAAACACAGCAAGTATCTCGAACGAATAAGATGCTGACCCCTCCCTAACTTAAGGACCAAGATCTACTTCCCCCACAACAGATGCACATGAAATAGCTTAGGCTTCAACATCTTCAACAAAGATCAATTTGTCTTATTATCGAATCGCACATTGTATTCACCTAGACTTGTGCCTTTCTACTGGTCTGAGTGTCAGGGGCAATATGCCATATCAAACTTCAATATCTATAGTTTCTCCTTGTTAGAGTTCTTATAGTCCTTATATTATATTGTTTTTTGGGCGTCATGTTATTTTCAGTTTCTTTATAGGCATGTACGGAACTGTGTATTTCTTCCTCTCAATATAAGAAAGGTTAGGGCTTCTTTTCAAATAAGATGTTTCATTTTCTCTTATATGGTATCAGATCAGTGGTCCTAGCCCAATGTTCGGTACCTTGATCCCTATTATTTCTTCCTTCCCACAAAAAAATAGGAATCCAAACTCCTACGTGCGCCACCGCTGTTGCCATTGCCTAGGCTGGATCACATAAGGCAGCAATGTCGTAGCATGCACCGCGTGGCACTGCAGCAGGCGTAGCTGCAGTGTTGCAGGACTCGCAGCGCCTAGTGTAGCAGGCACATGACATTGCCTAACAGCAATGCTGCAACACACGCATGCATGGGCACACATTGTAACCCTTGCTCATGATTGATTGGATCCGTGTGCACGTGTGCACACATGCGAAATCTCCCCACGCAACTTTTCTCTGTGGTTCTTTGCCTCCCAGAGATGATTTTGTACTGTCCGTGATCTATATCTTTCATATGGCATCTCCAATGGGCCGTGATTGATCTAGCATCTCTTAGCCATGACAAACTGAATGCTCTCATTTACTGATTGGGATTATTTTCCAATTCCTATTTGGGATCACCTCCTACCACTGCTTGGGATCATCTCCCATTGTTATAATCATATGTTCTCTGCTTGGAGAATTCCTACTCAGATGGATCTATACTAGAGACATTCTAGCCAAGCATGACGATGGTCCCTATGCACTTGTCACCCTCACTGATGTCGAAGTTCAGGCGAATCTCAAATCTACTATTGTTGGCAAGTGGGTAACTTGGACACAACTATTCATCTTACTTGTGACGTGGTCTGTGTGAGACTTAAGTGACCAAAACAGTCACCTCTATGAAGCTAGCAAGCAGTACCTATCTACTCTCTTCTGACTGCGATAGGAGATGTTCAATTCTCCTCTCGCTTGTAGTTGTCAGACATACATTGTGTACCTAAGTTCCCTATGAGTCTCCTATATGTTAGCAACCTGTGCAACAATCTTAAGTGTCGCATCATATTTGACAATGATCACTACTACTTTTACGTCAGAAGGATCAATCAAATTATTAGTGCCGAATATGAGAGGGATGGACTATACAATAACCACCATCAAGCCTTCTCCCACACTAAATGGGGTCAGCTACATGGATTTTTTGCCTTCACTCAAATTTACTTAAATTTAAGTAATTAAGGTCATACTTAATTGCTTCCTCCTAATACTTAAATTTTGGTCTTCCTCATCTTCCAAAACCATAGTTTCTCCATTATACACTTTAGGAGGTGTATTGGTAAATAGTAGACTAGCCTGGCATAAATCCAAACTGATTTTCAGTTACTACAGAGACTTGCCTCAACCTTTTTTCAACTATTCTATTAGAAAGCTTCATTGTAAGATTCATCAATTTGATACCTCTATAGTTGGAACAATTTTGTATATCTCCTTTGTTCTTGTCTAAAGGTATTACAAAACTTTTCCTTCATTCCTTTAGCATCATCCTCTTGTTTATTCAAATAGTATTAAATAATTTTGTGAGCCAAGTTATACCATATTCTCCCATCACTTTCCAAGAGTTTATATGAATATCATCAAACCCAACAGCCCTTTCAATTTTCATCATCTTTAAAGCATCTGATACTTTTGTATTCTCCAATAGCTTGCTTGATTCACGTAATCTTCTGAATTGGCTAACTTCCCTAAAATACTATCATCTTTTGATTTTCATTAAAAAGCTTACGAAAATAATCTTTCCATCTTATCTTTACATCCTCACTAACTATAAGCACCCTTCTTTCTTAATATTCGAAGTACCTTACATACGTAAGGTCCTCTGTTTTCCATTCTCTTGTTTTAACTAGCTTAAAGATATCTTTTTCACCTTCTTTAGAATCAAGGTTCTTATAAAAATGCTCTAAAGATTTTGCTTTTGCTTCACTAACTACCTTCTTTGCTTCTTTCTCTCCTCTTTTGTAATTTTCACGTTTTCATCAGTCTTATCTCAGTATAAAGCTTTCAAGCAAGCTCTTTTAACTATAAGCTTCTCCTACACTTCCTCACTCAACCAATAAGCCTCCTTTTATCCTAGAATTCCTCCTTTAGATACATGTTACACCTCCCTTGCCACCTTTCTAACACAATTTGACATATTTATCCACAAGTCATCAGCTTTTCCATCAAGATCCCAAATCCCTTGTTACATAATCTTCTCTTTGAATATCTCTTGATTTTTCTTAAGATTCCACCTTTTAATTCTTTTATTCTTGAACACCAATTTTCTTTTCTAACTTCTTCATATGCATATCCAACACCAAAAGACAATGTTGAGCTATTAAACTCTCCCCTAGAATAATCTTGCAATCTTTACAGCATAATCGGTTTCTTCTCCTCAAAGCAAAGTAATCAGTCTGTGTTCTTGTTAGACCAATTTTGTAAGTGATCAAATTCTCTTCTTGCTTTTTAAAGAAAATATTTGCTATAAAAAGATCATAGACCAATGCAAAACCAACTCTTCCTTTCATCATTCTAATCACCAAAGCCATAATTCCCATACACTCCTACATACTCAAAATCATCTTTTCCCACATGTCCATTTAAATCTCCACCCAAGAAAGTTATCTCTATGAGATTCTTTGAATTGTCATATCAAGTTCCTCCCAGAATTCTTTCTTTATGTTTTCCTCCAGACCAACTTGAGGAACATAAATTGAAATGACATTCATGATCTTTTCTTTAAAGACTAATTTTATCAAAATAATTCAATTGCCCATCCTCTTAACCTCAACCCCACTCTCCTTCAAATCCTTGTGAACAATAATACCAACTCCACTTCTACCTTTCTTGCTTCCTAAGTACCACAATTCGAAGTATGTCCTCTCAATTTCCTTTGCTTTTTCTCTTACCCATTTAGTCTCTTTAAGGCAAAGAATTTGAATCTTTCTCCTAATCGTTGTGTCCACCAATCTTCATGAGCTTACCAGTCAAAGTACCAATATTCCAACTATTAAATCTCAACTTCTTTCGTGGCACACTTCGCTGGAAAAGTAGTGGAATTAGCTTTTTTACTCGCATATGTTCCTCATGCAAGAACCCTAGCACAGTTTGAATTACAGCTGGGCTATGATGTATCAAAACTAGCTTCTTTACTCACATGCATTTCTCATGCAAGAATCCTTGCCCATTTTTCACTACACCCAAGCACCAATGTACTGCATCATAAGAAAGGAACACCCCAGCGAATATGAACATTTGCTTGAATCCATGTTTAAAGATTCGACAAGTTTTACACTAGTTATCGGCTACTTAATGCAACCCTCCTTTACCTAGGGTTGGGACCAATAATGAAAACATGCAAAAACCTCAACATAGGATTTTGCTGGCCATCCCTCCTTTAGGAAACATCAGATGTTTCTTGATCTACTGGCATCTATGGCATCTACCATATTCGACTGTGAAGCTTGCTAATTGGACAAGAATCATCGATTTACTTCCACGGATTGAGTGTAGCAAATCACCTTTCCATTATTGCTAACATGTTTATTATTAAAGTTGTCAACATGCTTATTAAAGTTTTTTATAATGACAAATTATGTTTTATGTGAGAACTAACAAGTAATGCAAGAAATCTTAAAGATCATTGAGCATTAAAGATGGAGTGAGGGGTAAATGTACAAGGATGAGAAGATATGAAGATGTTAGGGTAGTTTAGTATAGTTTCTTTCTTATCATTTTGATGTATTTTTTTATCTTTTTCGAGAGTAAAAAGAGCCTTTACAATCTAAAAAATATCCATTAGATGTACCTTAGAACCTACCTTAACCTTCTATATTCTTAAAACCTTGAAATATCCAAACGTCTCCAAACATTTGAATCTTCCATTTCAGATGCCTGACACTATGAATGTTTAAATCTTCTTATGATTTCAAACATCTACTCCGTCCTTTAGACATCTATTTAAGTTTGAAAAATGCATCAACAATCATATTTTTTAAACTCCAACATTTTGACCTTGACTAATATCAGTTACTTTTATTTGAATCAAGCATGTTATTCCTTTAGAGTTCTGAATTTTCCTTTGAGAAGTCTGATTCATTTCATGAAACGTTTGTCCTTATTGGCAAACACCATATTTTGGCCTATAGGATGTCTGTGGTTTCGTTTGGGACAACCTCGATCTCAGTATGCCAAGTCCAAGAACGCATCTTTTGATAATCTGGTTTTTTCAGACATCTTCTTTTCTCTTTAGGCATCTAAATCCTCTTCGAGACATCTCAAATTTGTTTTTAGATGTCTCTGCCAAATTCAAACATTTAACATTAGTTGCTGGAATCTTTTATATGTTAGGTCATTTAATTTCAAATGCCTAACTCTTCATTAGGGCATCAAACGTTTGATCCAGTCAAATTTTGATTAAATGTGGCTTAACCGTTTTACCTAAATTTATTGCATTCAAATTCAAATTTAAATGAAACCTAAGGCCTAAACCTAACCTCCTACACCTATAAATACCCACTTAAGGTTGGCTTAAGCTTACACACCGAGCAAAGAACCATTCTTATGCAAAAATTCTCCTATTCTCTCTTTCTAAGCATTTTGTGCTCTAGTGCTCTTCTTGCCATTGCAATCCTTGAGAGCATACTCACTCCGTCCACTCCAACATTGTTTCATCTAAGTTTGATAAAGGAGTATCTTAGCCTTGTTTTTATATTCCATATCATTCTAAGGCTCTTAGAATATTTCATTATATTGCTTTTTATTATTTTGTTTAGGAACCCAATCTACCAATTTCTCTTACATAAAGGCAAAACTCTCCTTGAAGGCTATCTAGGAGAGGAGTTTTGTAAATTGAGGAACACTACCCTCGAATTTGTGGAGTGGGATAGTGATTCCTACTTAGAGTAGGGGCAAAACCCTATATTGGGTGATCTAGGTAGAGGTTTTTCCCCCAAAAATTTCCTCTATAAATTATTGTGCTTATTTATGCAATTGGATATATTTTAATTCTTGTTGCACAATTCAACCCCCCTTCTTGTGCCACTAACAACCAATTGATGCACTGCGATATCTGAAGGCCATCTCATGTGACCAATACTGCAAGTCGTAGATATTTTGTTGTGTTTATTGACGACTACAACCAATCCACCTGGACATTTCTTAGAAACGACCAGTTCAATATACTTCATGTGGTTAAGCAATTCTATGTTGAATTGCAGAGTATCTACTCCACATCTATCAATATCTTTCGCAATGATAATGTGCTAGAGTTCATGCAAAAGGAGCTACAATCATACTTCATTATTAATGGCACCTTGCATTAGATATTTTACAAGTACACTTCTTGCAAAACAGCATTACTAAGAGGAAGTTGAGACACATTGGACATAGCATGAACTTTTCTTGTCTTCATTAAAGTGCCGAACCAATTACAGGGGGATGTTATAGTCACTGTGATGTATTTAATCAATCAGGTCCGTTCATCTGTTCCGTAAGGAGAGCTCACATTCCAACTACTACATCCTAATATCGATTGTCCCTTTGCTTTGACAGTAGAACAAGTTATCTCCACATGCACTTCAAGTGCATTTTTCTTAACTACCATTTACTCAAAAGGGCTATCAATGTTATGACTCGGGCAGCTAATGATATATTGTTATAGCGAATGTCACCTTCTTCAAGAAGGGTCCTTTTTTCTCAAAAGAAGGAATGTCTATTGAGCTCGTACCTCGCCAACTACAAACATATCGCAAATAGGACAAGGAGCCATCTCATGTTCCATTGCCTACAAACATATCACAAATAGGAAGGATGCCATGGATGCTGAAATGGAGGCCTTACTCGAGGCATAAGGAAACCGATACCACGCCCACCTGGTTCCAAGATTGTTGACTATAAGTGGATCTACATAATGAAGTACCTTGTAGATGGTAACATTGACAAATTCAAGGCAAGACTAATGACCAAGGGCTTTACACAAACATATGACGTGAACTACTTTAAGACTTTTTCTCTTGTGGTTTGAATTGCCTTCATATGTTTCATTCTCTATATTGCTGTCAACAAGAACTAACCGCTATCTTTATCAAAAAGGCTACCATCGGAACTATGGTTCTTGTTGTGTACATTGACATGGTTCTAACAGGAGATGACAATGTGGGCATTCAGAAAGTAAAGATATTCTTACAAAAGCTCTTTGTCACAAAAGACCTAGGAGAGCTATGGTATTTTCTGGAGATAGAGGCAGTTAGAAAGGAACGTCGCTTGGCGCTTTGTCAACGGAAGTACGTCCTCAAGATACTTGAGAATGCTGAACTCCTTAAACACAAGCCCTAAGCTATTCCGATTAAGTAGAAAAGCATAGGAGTATAGAAGATCCACTATTTGAGAATGTCAAAAGGCACAAGAGTGCTGTGGCCAAGCTATTATACATGACTATTACTTCCCAGCAAAGCAAGTCAATACATGGACAAACTATGCTAAGGTCATTGGCATGATGTTTTTCTTATCTTAATATATCTAAAGGGGTCCTTGGGCAAAGGATTATACTACAAAAATAATGGCCACCTAAATCTATGTTCCTATTCTAATGCAAACCATGCAGGTTTAGTTGAAAATAGGAAATCTACCACCAACTATGCCATCTTCCACAGAGGCAACCTTGTTTCATAGCACAGTAAGAAGCAACAATTATGGCTCGTTCTAATGTTGAGGCTGAGTACAAATCAATGGTTTATACGACGTGTAAGATGATGTGGATCACTTCTTTCCTAACTAACCTTGGGGTCCAAGTAAAGAGTCCAATCCTCATGTTTTGTGACAATAGGTCAACCACGTGCATCGCTTCCAATCTTATCTTCCATGAGAGGGTAAAGCATATTGAAGTAAACTACCACTTTATACGGAATGCTATGATGGAAGGGAAGATTGCTACTCCTCACATGTCCTCCGAACTTTAGCTTGTCAATATTCTCACAAAGGCTTTGACGAAGAAGAGACATTCTTATGTGACAAGTTGGGCTTAATGGACATCTACACTCCAACTTGAGGGGGAGTGTTAAAGTTGTTAAGAGTCTTCATATTATATTGTTTTTAGAATGTTATGTTACTTTCGATTTCTTTATGGGCATGTACACAATTTTGTATTTCTTCCTCTTTATATAAACAAAGCAAAGGTTTCTTTTTCAAATAGGACGTTTCATTTTTCTCCACACTCCTAATAGAGGTTTGTTTACATCTCAAAATCACTAGATCCTTATATGTTGATTATGCTCTCTCGTAATAATAGATATTGTACAATTGAATGATGTACATATGCTATAGTGGCAACAGACATTTAGAGTAGGAAACAAATTGTGGTGTATAGATCAAGTGTGGCGTTAGAGTGCCATGCTATAGCCCATGTTGTGTGTGAGTTGCTATGAATTACTTCCATGTATAACATGGGCACACCATACCATTTTCTATACTTTGGAAGACATTAATGATTGATTATAAAGAACAAAATCTTAGGTTTGTATGCAAACAAAGGGTGATCGCAAAGGCATAGGTTGAAGATTGCACCACCTGCATTTTCCATGGAAAGGGTCAACAAGAGTGAACATTTATTTTTCTCATGTTATTTTTTGACAGCCCAGAATCCCACTTGGGCAAACAAGGGAGAGATTGGACATCTTCCACACACCAATCCACTAGGAAATTCAGGGATGTGAACTCAAACCTAGGAGTCTCTTACCAAAGTCAAGAGTCCCTACCATTCAACCATAGTCAAGGAGGTTTGGAGTAAGTTGGGTCCTAGTTGGACAAACTTCGCATTATCGAAGAGGTTTCTGCAAAGTTTTTAAGGGGTTACAAAGGTCCACATAAAAGACGTGTATTGTTGTCTACTTTTATTGTTAATGTTGCAGATGATCACTACCTTATGTAATAATTCTTTTTCTTATGAAAAAGGAACGGTTTCCCATATCCAGTCACTGTAATCATAATATTGCTACCTCTTCGCCAATGGTCCAACTTTCTATAAGTGCCATAAAGTTCCACTGTTATTTCATTAGCGATGTTGTGATGCACAGACAGATCAGCAATCTGTATCTTTAATCTACAAATCAAACAGCTGATGTCTCCTAAGACTTGTTTCGTAAATATTATATCCAAGCATGCAAGACATCTATCCTTCATCTTAGGGAAAGTATTGAGAGTTTCCAGTTGTTTACCTTTATATTTTTTTATTTTTCTATTTTCCTTTTGCACTCCGATTCCTTATGCCTTCCTTTTACCTTCAATGTTTTGGGTGCTTCCCTATATAAACAGGGCACATCCCATGAATAAGAGCTATGGCTTGTTCGAAACATAATATGGAACTTCTTTAAAACTTTGATACTGGTCATTAAGTTCTTGCCCGTAGAATTATACAACCGGATAATGACAAAGACAAACGGACTGTTGAATCCATGAAAAGAATAAATTATCATCGCAGCCTTTGTAAACTATAGCAAAAGTATAAACTCGAATGCAATTCTCAATTTACAGATTCATCTTTGGATGCCACATGAGATATGGTTTTCTAACAAAATGTTTTATTTATAGGAAGCATGAAGTGATCTTGAACCCAAATCCAGCAAACCATAATGCTAGCTACCACTATGCAGAGCTGACAGATTCCATGATGAAAGAGAAATTCTGGTCCACTTCTTTCATTTTATGCCTTTGAATCATCTAACTTCTACCCCACCTTCTGCCAGGTCCAAGTTAGTAAGCTTTACAATATTGTATAAACAGGCCAACTTTAGTTATAACCCAACATCCTCATTTTCCACTCCGTGCCATGTTCTGCAAGCCTGCTTCCACGCAGCATTGCATATGCAAACAGCAAATGGCATCTACCTCATACGTTCTAAAGTACGAAAATAAAACACCAATTTCAGCAATATAATCCAATAAAATGAACATCAAATTAATAATGATTTCATTTATGCATATAATTTCAATTAACAATCAAGATAAATGAATACTGAAAAGAGACCATGCATGCTAAACCTAATTCCATGCTGTTTAAACAATAGGTGAAGCTCACCAAACACTGATGGAAAGGACTAACATGCATATTGCATGGTACTTCACAGGAATTGCTTGCTTAAAAAAATGATAAATTTAACATACTGAAACTCGATATATAATAAATTACCATCACTGATGAAACCAAAATAGGTAACAGTAGTGCCGAGGTGGGTGTCACCACTCTGGAGCCATTCCACAACAAAGACATCTGTTGGTGTGAGCCCACCCTAAACCCAAATTCAATGTGAAATGGCACAAGATAAATAATAAGCATTTAGGTACGATGATCAACAACCATATATTTGTCTTTTTTGAAAAGACAAGCATAAATTTGTAGCTCTCTAATGTACTGAATACAGCTATAGCCTAAAGAAGTTATGAAAAATAGAAGCAGCAGTTTTCCAGTATAGCAAGGATACTCTATCATTTTGTTTTTCTTTTTTTTTGATAATAAAAAGGAGTTCCAAAGGGCACGAACCTTTTAAAAACTCTACCTCCCGACAAACAGTCTCAATAGATGCCCATTCCCACTGAAAATCATCCATTTCTTTGTAACCAAATGGTCCAAAGCACGGCAAAAGGGTGTGTCCATTCCTTATGTGTGTGAAAAATCTACCGGATGGTCCAAAGCACGGCAAAAGGGAGTGTCCATTCTTTACATGTGTAAACTGTCTGTGTCCTAAAATTCCAGCAAAATTCCATAAAAGAAGATGGCTCTACCCACTCTATCCCACTACGCTGCCAAACCGATTTTGTGAATGGATCAGAAAAAAACTAAATGCCCACAATCTTCCTGAACCTCTCAACAGAAGATGCAAGTGGCATCTAATGAGCTGCAAACTTCAAGCAATAAACCTTATTCATCACTCTTTATCTTCGTAATAGCCATCAAAAGATTTTAATCCTAGCCTTCCATAAGCCTGCAATCACCTAAAAGGTTACCATCCAACTAAAGAAAGCAAGCATTTGTATGTAGATCCAGCAGAAAAGGATTTATTCTCCCGTTGACCAACCAACTTTAACTCCAGCCCGAGGTCACACAATTGACAACTCCAGCAATTGCAGAAATTCTTGTCCTCTGGTCAGAAAGATGTCCCACACAAGTTGGAATCAAAGAATCATATGATCCCTAACCTTAAATCCCAATGGTCAGCAATTGAGCCCTCCGCATTCAAAGCCAAGACAAACTGTCTAGAAAAATGCTCTAGTGAGACACCTCTAGCGACCCAATGATGTCAAAAACTGCAGGCAGACCCATCTCCGGGCTATGAAAAAAAAAGTGAAGAATCAGCGATCAAAGCTACCAAGGCGTTAGGTGACGACAAGGCAACAAGCTCTTTAATCACCTAAGGCAAGAGATGACAAAAAGGCGATAGCCTAACTAAATCGAGGTGACAAGTCTTTTTTATTTTTTAAAATATTAAATATGCCTAACTAACTAGAACCAACTTTCATCAAAAACATAACAAAACACTATTTAAGTGAAAGAAAAAACAATAAACATACCATATTTAAGTAACAATAATGTAAATGTATTTATATTATCATACAATGTGTACCCATGTATATCATATGTATAATTACAAATCAAAACATGTATTATATGAATCTATCAAATCAGAATAGCAACATATATGAACTTAACACTATAAGTTATACATATATTAATATATATCATTAGACACTTCCAGACAATAACAAATATATACAACATGTCATTAAACTACCAATACATCATAATTATCATTACAACTCACACTAGCGTATATGTATAACTTGTGCATATATGTGATAATAGACAACAATAGTCTAAGTTGGAAAGATATATTAGAGTAAAAGGAAAACTTAATAGCATAGAAGTTGTCGATAACATATATGTATGTATGCATATACAACATTATAGGAGAAAATGTCATTAGTTTCATTTAGAAGACCCCCCGATGCCTGTCAATAAAGAGGCACCAAAAGGAGAAATTATGCTTACACCCTTACATAGCAAAACAAATAAGAAAACCAACTACAAATAACTGAAACACAACTCAATACTCCCCCTCAAGTTGAAGCATAACCATTAAACATGCTCAGCTTGGAACAAAGACTGTGCAGTCGCTTCCTGGAGAATGCTTTGGTGAAGATGTCTACAGGTTGATCTTCAGTACATATGTAGAGGCTAAAAAATCTTATTTGCTGTAATAACCTCCTTGATGAAATGACAATCAACCTCAATATGTTTAGTTCTCTCATAAAAGATAGGATTATTCGCAATAAAGGTGGCAACCTTGTTGTCACAGTGCATAGAAATAAAACCAGTGACCTATACTCCAAAATCCTCTAAGATGGATCGAACCCAAAGTAACTCAAGTAGTCAGAGTCATAAGTCTGTACTTTGATTCGGTACTTGACCTGAAGGCAACTGCCTGCTTCTTGCTTCTCCATGTAACCAGATTTCCCTCAATAAATGTGCAATATCTAGTCGTAGACCTCCTATCCTCATGTACTCCAGCATAATCAGCATCTGAATGGCCACACACATCTAAGTGCCCATTATTCTTAAAATGAAGTCATTTCCCAGGTGCACTTTTCAAGTACCTGAGAATCTAGCAAACTCCATCCTAGTGTACTTCTCTTGGTGACTACATGAACTGGCTCAACCTCCAAACTACAAAGGCAATGTCAGGTGAAGTAACTATTAGATACAATAACTTACCAACCATGACAGATATGTGAGAGGATGCACCTGAATCCGCAAGCCAAGCAAGAGCTTGGGATCTAACTGACATGGCTGAAGCACCTGCAGATATCTAAACCGAGGCTCCTACCGAGGTAGAGGCCTAAGACGCAATGAAAAGCTCATAGTCGTCCCTGGATACTGAAATCTGACTATTATCTTCATGCACCTGAGAAGTATCCTCTGTAGAAACCTAATGAGCATGTGGATCCATGCCCTGTGAGTGTCCATGCTTCACCCAGCACTATTCCACAATATATCCATTTCTATGACAGTACTTACAGAAGGAAGAAGGAACTCCAACCTCGACCACAACTACCACGTGCACCACCACGAGCCCGACCACCTATACTCCCAGAATGTCCCCTACCACAACCAACAACAGCCATGGTAGAGGCATTAGAGGTAGGCACAAGATCAGAGGTGTCAAGCCTAGAGAGATGAGCATAAATTTGCACAAGCGTAGAAATCTCATCCATGATCATAAATAGATCTTTCATTGCCTTGTACTCAAGACCAAGCTCAGACAGAAGCTGAATAGAACGAATAGCCTCTCTCTGCTTGGCTATAACTGCTGCATCTGTAGATATGGGTTGGTACACATCCTGCTCGTCTAAAGATTCTTCATGGTGTCATAGTACCCAAACAAGGCCATGGTGCCTTTTCCGAAGAGTATGAATATCCTCTACCACTCGATATAGCCTCGTGATATTGCTCCCATGGGAGTGAATCTCATGTAACACCTCCCACATCTTTTTCGGATAAGCATAAGCCATGACCTATTTGGCAATAGACTGGGTCATGCTACTTAGGAGGTATGTTGCCACTCAATCCTTATCAGCCTCCCAATCCACAGGTTTCACAGTACGAACATCGTCTATCAAGATATACTCTTTCCGATAGGATCCAAACCGGGAGGAGGAGGTGAACCAAAGCAGAAAGTTGGATCTATCCAACTTGATAGAAGTCCCTTGCATGCGAGGGGGAGCGCTTGTGGTAGATGACTTCCCTACCAAGTCGCTCGCAAATTCCTTTTGGTTCCCCATAATTTTCGGAGTCAAGATCCACCAAAAAACAGGAATTTTAAAGGTTGAAAACCATATCATAAGATCTGAAAATTGCAATTTCATACTTGAATTGACTCCAAATCAAGCACACGAGTCACAAAAAATTTTAATTTCAGATCATATACCCTGTAGCACCAAGAAACAATATTTTTTCACATGCTAGGACATAGATCAGGGCCTAGCAATGCCTTCCAACGAGTAGAACTCCTCTAGGAAGGTCTTTAGAAGTAGATCAGGGAAGAAGATGCCCTCCTACCCCCTAATTTAGGATAGCAACGTTGCTACGAGGCAAAAAAAAAAAAAACTCGTAGCACCACCACCAAACCACCCCGTAGCCTCAGGTGGCACTGCCGATCGTCAGGCTGCAACGCTGGTGGTGGAGGAGGCCTGAGTGGCAGCGCTCAGGCCCTCAAATCACCAACAAAGGGGAGGGGAAGGATGGGCAACGACGCTAGGCGATGAGGGGTGCCCAAGCAAAGGTGCTCAGGCGCACACAGCACCAACGAGGTGAAGGAAAGGCATCGGCAACGGCGCTAGGAGGTGAGGCAAACCTGAGCGGTGATGCTCAGGCACTCACAACGCCGTCTGGGATGAAAAGGAGCACCAGTAGCAGCCGCTATAGGAGAAATGCCCCCACTAGGGGCAGTACTGCCAGCGGGAGACCATCGAAGACAAGTAGCGACGCCCAGAGGAGAGATGTTAGGGTTTTGGTGGAGGTTTGGGAGGGCCAGGGTTGGTGGGATACCAAATCACTGGTCTACGACCGCTGCTCTGATACCATGATAGAAGAAAATGTCATTAGATTCATTCAGAAGATCCTTGGTGCCTTAAATAGAGAGGCACCAAAAGGAGAAATTACGCTTACACCCTTACATAGCAAAACAAACAAAAAAACCAACTACAAAAAACTGAAACACAACTCAACACAACAATATATAACACTAACATAATATATATATAAAACTTAAAACTAAAAAATAGTCTTACAATCCTACTTAGAGTGAATCAGGAGTAAAGCAAGGAGGGGCAAGGCAACCCAAGCGAGGAAGAAGGCAATTGGGCGATAGCTCAAATGAAGTCCCTTGCATGGAATAGCTCTAAGGCAACCTCTAGCTTTCCTGCTTGGCTCGATATCTAGGTAGTCTGAGACGATAGCCTTGACAACATTGTCAACAATGACATGACTTGTCACAAACTTCTCCAAGTAGTTAGGTACACACACATAAAAGAAAACAATACTATACATAGCCACATGCCTCTAGCTATATTTCTTGGATGACCTGCACAAAATGCCATCTATTCAGATTACACATTTTCAAGATGGTATCTTCCTCAATTACAATTACCAGCACATCACCAATTAGTAGTATGCTACTTGTGGATTCCTACCCCTACAGCCAACTACTGCACCTTAGAGGATTCCCCAACAATTGTTGCATCAGGTCCCCATGATGCCCCCTAGTGGTAGAACCATCCAAGTCATCACCTTGCTTAGCCCCCAGGATCTCCTCCTCATTGCCCATAAACTAAGACCTTGGTTGATTGATGCTACTGCTAATTTTGCTGGGAAAACCACCTAGCGATCGCCCATCCTTGTCCTACTCCAGGAACTCCTTTCCAATGGGCTACGTAGGGGAGAAGACACCTCCAAAAGCTATAGAGAGCCTGGGCTAGTAATTTGCATAGACGAGTAGGAGTCCAAAGCTGTTGCATTTGAGTGTGTTTGGTCTCGTGTGGTAGGAGGCAAGTAGCCTTTGGTGTCGTGAGTGTACAACGTGGCAGGGCCATTAGGCGATACTTGTGGAGATAGGAATAGAAGAAGAAACCCCATTCCCCTCTACTTAATTTCTTCCCCACTTTCTTTGGGTGGTTATCAATCAGATAACTACCCTTTCCCTTTTCAAAAAAAAAAAAAAAATCTTCCCCACTTTCTGGTTGAAGGGTAAAGCCTCCCCGAGACAACACCAGCAGACCTATGCTCCCCAACACAGCCGATGCTCACAATGCCTTTACAAGTATCAAAGTGCCAAGATGCTGGCACCCTAAGCGAATCCGACTTAGTGGGTTGTGGCAAGACATGTTTTTATTAAGCAAGCCCAAGAGAGCATGGAGTGGCAAGGAGCCATAATGCAAGAGCTGCTAGCTCTTGTACATGACATATGGTCACCATCAAAGGAGGAAGAGAAATGTGAGCATGAAAAGGATGGCCAGATTAGATCCAACTCCAACAATAGTCCACCAATTGCCACCTTCAAAAACTGGAATTACACCTTATTGGTGTATGACAGAGTCCAAGGACCCGATGTATTGGATGCATCATGCTAAAAGGGTAAGGAGTGTGTGCATGTGACCAATCTCCATATTGATGGTGCGGTCATGTTTTGGCTCTGATGCAAAAGGCTCAAGACAAGGATCACCAGTTAGCATCTCTTTTCCTTCAAGGAGGAGCTTCAAGCTAGGTTCGAACACGTTAAGGCAGATGACCTCGGTTGTGGAGTATTGCATTGCTTTGAGGTGCTCCAGGCACTCAACTTTTTCCTTCTCTCGTCACCTTACCTCTTTCCCAACTGTAACACACCCCCTAACTCCACTAACAAACTCTACCTTGAACCTTCTCCCTTCTCCTCTATGTAACCCAATAGAGACCGACCACTTCTCCCTCTTCCCCGCAAGGTGCAAGCCACAATGCCACCACCATCGAAGTAACCTAAGCCGCCACTCTCACCACCACAGCAGCAGGTAGCAGCTACACCTACACGTAGGAGTAGAGTAGCAGCCAACAAGCAGAAGCATGCCCCGAAATGGTCATGCCAACCAACATATCATTAAAATTGTCAACATGGTCGAAATTGTCAACACACCGCCAACACCCATGTATTTCGATACCCCTTCTATGTCGATATGGTCCTCCGCCCAAAACACTCATTTTGTTGGCATGCCGATGGTATCTTGATTACTGCTATTAGAATGATTATAATTGCATTGAATTCATATAATTGTGTTAGGAAAACTTGATAACACTTAAACATTAATGTTATTAAAAAAATTTAAACATTGAATCCTATGATCTAACTATCTAACTCTATAAAATATGTAGAACAAACAATAATAGAACTATTTCATCTACCATAAACTCATGGATATGCAAATGTAATCATGGATTGAAAAACAAATACTATTTAACTTAGTGAATTATTATAGCTTAAATCTAGCTTAGAGAATAAGAAACAAATACTATTTAACTTTGGGAAAGCTAAATTACCTTAAAGATCTAATAAATAGATTGAGAAAACACTTGCAAGAAGTCCTATCATTCCAACAAGCATGCAATAGTAATGGGTAGAAATAGGTTATTGAGTCATCTATGTCAACCTTAAAATATGGCGATAGCCTAAGAATCATATCCACTACCATCCACGTCACCAATATCAACATATTATTTTGATATTTGGCAAAATATCGATGACACTCTTGCATTTCGAAATTACATGTATGTCGATATGGCTACACATTTAAGAAAGGCCATTTTGCCGACATACCGTGGGCACGCAGTGGGCATTCAGAACACCGGCTCCAGGGTCATGTGCCTTAATGCGGTCACCCATCCTTATGTCGAGCCTTTGGGATGACCTTCAAACTAAGATGGGGGTCTTATAGCCCAACTTGCTTGCTAGAACCAGAAGGTTCCATACTGACCAATCTAAGTTTAACCTTAGTGGGAGAGAGCCACAAAAAAAGCAAGCCACCGTCAACCACGGTGATAAAGCATTTGACATTGCTAAAGATGGTGAAGCAACATTCTTAAAACCTTTGTTATAACTATGAAAAGTACCCCAGGGCCATAAATGCAAAATAAAAACTCTATATTTCCTTGCAAAGGGCGAGGGAAATGGTCAAGAATGTGAGGAGGCTCACGATTCAAAGGAGATAGAAGAGATGTAGCTCTCAGCCCATGCAGTGACCAATATGGGAACTAAGGTGCTAGACTGCTAGTATGACTATGGGTGCATGTTAGGAGCGAGAAAGGTTTGGCCTTGCTGGACTCAACCTATTCGGCCAATTTTGTCAATATATAACAACTAATAGTCATGCATCAATAGTTAAGATGGAGCAACCCCTCAAGGTCGCTATGGTCAATGGGGAGTGCCTCTCTACCATTAGGAGGATGGAGGTCCTAAAGGACATAAGGTTAGGAGTGCAAGGGTGTGCCTTGTCCCTTACAACTTACATTCGCTTCATTGGAGCCTTTGATGTGATTTACACACAATGTGGTTACATTCCCCTTGTAAAACCACATGGAACTAGACTTTGCCATCCCTCATTGTAGATCGAAGCATACAAAGTGAAGCGGAGTGAAATGCAGTGGAACAATGCTCGTCTTCATCCTCTACATCCTACGGCTCGCATCATCTCCTTCCTACATCTCCCCTCTTTCTGCCTGAGCTCCAAGTCTCTTCTCCTTGTCTTGCCCGAATCCCGTACCATAACAAAGCACATGCTTGATTGTCTGATTCTTGTCTTCTTCTTGACCTATGTAATGGATTAATTTTATTCTAAGACTCCAGCCTCTCCTATATATAAAGAAGACATATGAGGAAATTACAAAGTAGCACTCATAAAAAATAGAAATAGTAAACATAACAAAGGAAAAAAAAAACAGCTCTTCACTCCCCTTAAGCCAAAGCATAGATGTTAATCATGCGCATCTTGTCATATAAGAAGCAATGTCTCCTCTTAGGAAGAGCCTATGTAAGAATATTAGCAACCTATGACTCTAAGGAGACAAATGGTGTGATAATGTTTCCATCACTTACAACGTTGTGGATGAAATGATAATCCACCACAATGTCTTTAGTATGATCATGAAACATAAGATTAGATGCAATATAAGTGGCTAATTTGTTACCATAATTTGGAACATGGAGTCCAAGGTCTGTCATAAAGAAGGCAATCCACATCATCTCACGTTGATTAAGCCATAGCCTTGTACCTTGCCTCAGCACTAGATCATGAATCATCAGATTATTTCTTACTATACCATGTGACCAAATTTCCACCAAGGAATGTGGCATAACTAATGGCAACTATTTTATCATCAAGCAAGATCGTATAATCTGCATCAATAGGCACACAGATCAATATGGTCATTCTTTTTAAAGAAAATACCTCTACTGGTGGACCCCTTCAAATATCTAAGAATGAGAAACATGTCGTGCCAATCACCATAATATCGAAGATGTCCACCCCTCTAATCAAAAAATTCATCAATCCAGGCAAGGGATACTTGTTCTTGATAGTGACCTAATTTCACTAGCAATCTAATATAAGTTAATACATGAACTCAAAGGTCCATCCTTCTTACAAAAGAATGCTAGCCAAAGGTTAAGATACTTGGTCTTATGAACCCCTCATCTAGAAGCTCCTACAACTGAACTTTATCTCTATAAGGCTTACCCTAAGCAATGGAAATTGGTTGAGTTTTGGGTGTCAAGCCTATCTCAATTTCTATTTTCCCGTCTCAAGGATGACAAATCATCTAGAAATACATCTACATATTCTTTGACCATCAAGACATCTCCAATCCTTCTTCCTTTTTTGGCACCTCAAATAACATGAGGTAGGTATGCTTGACACCTCTAACTCGAGCGCTTAGCTACCTGCAAAGCAAATATCATTTCTATTCAATTATCATCCCCACACCCAAACCTTTGTAGGTGGGGATTAGGGAGGGAGGGGGGCTAAAGTGTTGGTTGGTACAATTCAACTTTTCAAAAAGATGAAAATCTGAGGTGTAAAATGGGAGAAAGATCTCTTTGCAAGTCAACATCTCATTTACAAGCCATCGACAGAAAGATTTCCCCAGCAAGCAAAACCCTTCTTAATTCATTGTATGCCCTTGGACCTCTATT
Organism: Thalassia testudinum; assembly: GCA_037157565.1. Classification (NCBI taxonomy): domain Eukaryota; kingdom Viridiplantae; phylum Streptophyta; class Magnoliopsida; order Alismatales; family Hydrocharitaceae; genus Thalassia; species Thalassia testudinum. Next base: position 25,161,065 of record JAZHRO010000013.1, read on the forward strand.
TTGAGAAAGTAGGATTGATCAAGTGGTAAAGAATGGCAAGTTTGACCCTCGAATGTCAAGATAATTCTTCTCACTCGTTTTGCTCCACATCTTACCATCGAGCTCTATGCCAACACTCGCTCAAGGACCCTCACCATAATTGTATTGACAATCCATCAAAAACATCTTCCACATTAGTGGAAGCTTCTTATGTTCCTTATATTCCTATTAATCAAAAGCATCCAATTGTCTGTTGTTCTTTTCTTACTTCAGCTTTACTCCTTTAATTTGCCCCTATTCTCCCATGCAACACTGCAAGAAAATCAATTACACAACCTACAAGTTCAGCAAAGTGGAACAAGGAACAAAGTGAAGCAAAGTAAAACAAAGTGGAACAACGTATGAAGTGCAGCGAAGGGGAGCAAGTGAACAAGTTTTAGCTCACCTTCATCCTCTACACTGATAAACTTACGCTGTAAAGCAAAACGAATCGAGGCTTGCCTCCAACTACTTGCAATTACATCTCATTGTGAAATGAGTGAGGCCCATTTTCATCTCTATAGACTCACAAGGTTGTACCTTCCACTTGATTCCTTTTTAGCACTTGAGGAACCACCAAGGTGCTTAACATAGGATGCTTGCAAAGTAGCTGCGCCTGTCCTACTTATAGAGGAAATCCCATATGGAAGAATGAATCCAACAATGGGAAAAATCAACATTTTTTGAGAAAGACATGGGCAAAGTCAACTATAGTGGGCAAGAACACACATTACTACTACTGGAATTGTGTACCCTTAGCGAGCTAACCTAAGTAGAAATCACTTGATCAATAATTTGGATCTGACTGCTAGATCATGTGGGCATACTAATGTGGTTAGCTAAGTCCCTCAGTACAAGTGAGACTATGTATTGTAGCCACTAAATGTTTTGGATCGAGAATTTCGATAAGTCATCAAAAACCATCATGATATCCAACTAGTTGTCTCTAGTCTTAGAAGAGATGACAATCTTCTCAAGAGACTATTGCTTGACGAATGCTTTTAATACACGCATGAGAATGGAGATTAGAAGTTGTCATGTAGACTAAGTCAAGGGGTTGAGTCGATGAGATGGAGATGCAACAAGTTCTCTTATCACTATCATGAAGGTGTATCTTAAACCTAAGACAAATATGCATCTTGTGCTTGAATATACACATTTAGTGGACCAATAGTTGATACACTCACCACAGTGTTGAGATTGTAAAGCCGATGTGTATATAAGAGTACAGGAGATACATGATCTCTCAAAAGGATCAACATATCTACTATTGTAGATGTACATAGTTGATCAAAGACATGGGCTCACTACACATATATTGGGTTGTACGAAATTTCACGCATAGTCGTACAAGTTCTAATCAAACCCATACATGAAAGAGAAGAGGACAATCCTTTTGGAAACGAGCTGATCTTCATTCTTGTTCCAATGATACAATGAGAATATGAACATTTGTAACCCTTGGTAAGAAGGTCAGTGAATTTGAAAATTAAACTTTGGAGTTACATAAGTCTTCCAATGTGAAGAATTCATGAGTATTTCAAACACTTAAGGGAGGCATAGTGCCATAAATCACAAATCCTAAACACTTCGTTATTAGCGTGATTAAACCAATAATGATTTCAGTAAGTTACTACTTATAAAGAAATCAAATATTATGTAAAGGGTTAAATAGTATTTGATTTGGTATTTAATTTAGGCTAAAAAGGTTTAGTCTTGATTCAAAATGGCCAACGTATAAATAATCAAGTAAGAATAGTTCCCAATCATTGAATTTGATCTAATGGTTCCCATCATATTAGGATTACGGATTCCTTATATAGATCTCCCAAAGGCGCGGCTTGAAAGCCTAACCAATTATTAAGTGCATGATCAATTCCTTCAACCTCATGAGAAATGAGAGTTGCTACCCTTCTCTATCTCTAAACGTCCTGACTTGAAATCATACTTCTAACAACTTCATCACAAGTTGTGGAAGTGGGTCGAATCATCATCTTCTGGACATCTAGGACGACGATCACAAGTCCTGCGAGCCTTCAGGGCATCCAATAATAGTACTAGATGTCTAGTACATGATGGTCGTAAGTTTCGGTGTTCTTTATTCCCAAGACTTTAGAGGTTCGAGGCTAGGGTTGCTTTGGGATACACGAAGGGTTCACATGCTTTGAATATGATTAGGTGTTCTCGACGTCAAAGGGCCTCATCAGCTTGTCGAAAAAAAGGAAGTCGTGTCGCATCAAGACTTATAGTACAAGACACAACACATGGGGTGCTGTGTTATGCCACTCACAAGGTATATTCTCGATACTCGTGGGGGCCCTGGAACATGAAGAAAATAGTTCTTACCATATGATTCCAGCATAGGTTGTTTATTTGATTCCTGTTTTTCGATTTTTCGAGCATCGAACAAATTTCTCAAATCAAAAGTTTTAGACGAATGTTTTCGTGCTTCCACAATGCCCCAAATGAATCATTCGTCCAATAGCTATAAGATTTCCAAAAGAAAGAGAAAAAGAGAGAAGAGTTGAGATATAAACCTTTTGAAGTGAAAAGGATTCCCAAAACAACATAAAGGAAGAAAGAAAGGACGATCAAATCAACCATAGACATTAGTATCCATAACTACTCAAGCCAACAGAAAATGTCCACATAAGGCAAGGTAGCATTGAGGATTGTCCCTTATGTCTTCTTTAAGAGGCGAAGGAACAACACAAAGTAGGTAGCAGAGTGGAGGAAAAAAGGAATAGAGTGAGGAGAGGGTTTTCTATTCTAAAAGAGGTTCTAATTCTCGATCAATACTAGAATTATTGATGAGAATTGACAACATAGCTAGAAATCGAGCATGTGAGGGCCAATTATTCCCTCTACAGCCAAGTAGGCTTTGATCATGTCGAGTCCGACTTATCCATGTGTTGGCTCACCCTACTACAAAACTTATATTTGGTTGAGACTGTCAAATTTTGAAGTTCTCCAACAATACTTCATTACCTTTTTGGATCATCAAAAAGATCATTATCACCTCCACATCTTTCCCTTAGCTCCATGGGAGCTTATGCGGCTTTGGCAACAAGTAAGCATGTCTCCTCAAACATCTTTATACATATTTTCTTTGTGATAAAACAAAACACTTAGGATCATTTGCAACTTCAATGCCTAAAAAATATATTAGTTTATTCTACTATAAACATTTTCTACAAAAATGCCTTTGTCTTCCAGATACCTACAACGTTGTAACCTATCAAAATCAAGCCATCAATATAGTATGCTAGAATAAGAGTGCCAACCATGCCGTCAAATAAAAATGGAATGATCAAATAAGGATCTAGTGAATTCAATTTTTGTAATCTCACTGATTAGGTTTTCAAACCAAGCTCTAAGGACATCCTTAAGACCATAACCAACCTCTCTCAGCTTGCACATCCTGCAAATCGAGAAAAGTTCGTCACTAACAAAGAGTTGGATGTGGCATTCGGTAGTTCATCAACACTATTGAGAGCAAGAATGTGATTCAATCCAAAATCCATACCTTATAAGAAATTTACCCAGGCGAACCAAAGTAGTAGTAGAGAGACAACCAAATAAAAAACCTCCACTTCATGGAAATCAAGATTCACACCAAGTCAAATCACCACGCTAGATGCTAAGCAGCAATGAGCAGTCAAAGCTTTGATTCATTGATGATGAAGTTGATGACAATGTGGGATTAACAAGAGAGGTTATATAGAAAGTAAGGAAATGGTGCAAACTTTTGTTAAAGATTGCCAGGTAAATGTTTAGATACTCAACCTCATAGCCAGGAGGTTAGGACATGTAGACTTCATTGGCAAGATCACCATAAAGGCATTTTTGCCATCCAATTAATAAAAGGTTCAATCTTTGTTGATAGCAATGGAAAGGATAATCTTGACAAAACTAAGACACGCAGGAGAAAATGTTTCAAAATAGACTCCAACCTCTCATAAATAAAGATGGATGCAAAATATATAAAGTAGTACTCAGAGAAAAGAGAAATGGAAAACATAAAAAAATAAAATAAATAGCTCTAACACTCACATTTGAAGACCATAAGGAAAGGATCATACTTTCAGGACTCCCCATTGTGCGCTCAGGAACTTTGTTCATCCACGATATAAGGAGTGAGCTCAGGGACCACAACCAGCTCTTCTTGGTTTGTGCCACGTCAACTAGAGATGATGCCACATGGGGTAACTACACCCAGAGATGCCGCTGATAATCAACCAATTTCCTAAGGTGTTCTTCAAGCCGCTCGGCCTCTTGCCTGAGCGAGACCACCACCATGCAAAACCCTTAAAGGATGAGATGCACTGGGTGACCACGGCTTCATATCAAGATCGAGTGCCAGGATTGTGAGTTTATAGTGGATGGTTGGATCCACCCAAGATAGAACAACCCATTTTTTTATGGATTACTATGCATTTAACAAGCGAATGGTAAAACATGAATACGCTATCCTGGTAGTGGATGAGTTCCTCGAGGGGCTGCATGGCGAGCAGTTCTCAACGAACACGGACCTCCATTTCAGATATCACCAAATCCAGCTCGAAGAGTTGGATATCAAAAAAATGGCCTTCCCATGGTTACACCTTTTGGCTCACCAAACCCCCGCTCCCCCCAAATTTCAAGTGGTGATGAATGACATTTTCCTACCTTATCCCGATAAGCTTCTGTTAGTATTCTTTGACAATATTCTTGTTTAAAACCACTCATGGAGAAATAGTCATTTATGTTCAACAAGTGCTCTAAGTACTTTCCAAACAGCAATTTCTTGGCAAACTATCAAAGTGCTTGTTTAAAGTCACTACTACAAAGTATCTAGGTCATTTAGTCTCACATAAGTAGCAGCAAAATCAAAGTAGCACGCTTATGGGAGTGGCCCACACCAACCACCCCCCAAGCATTCTACAGGTTCCTCGACCTCGTTGGGCATTACCAACACTTCATGTGCAGCTTCAGCAAGATAGTCATTCCCCTCCATGTGCTCCTGGATAAGGGGGGAATTAAATGTGAAATGAAGCTAGTTGTGTGTTTGAAGAAGTCAAGGCGGATTGAATAGCATCACTGGTGTTGCTGCTACTTTTTCTTTAGTTTCTTATTTGTCATGGAATGTGATGCATGTGAAGTCGGAATCAGAATTGCTCTCTCTCTCACCTATCTAACGAACCTTTTTTGTAGAAAGAGCTGTTGGCCTTAGTTTTTGTTGTCTTGAAGTGGCAGTTATACTTGTGCAAGACTCATTTAGTAGTCCAAACAGACCATTGCAGCCTGAAGGACCTAACAAAGCAGAAGATAGCAATGCCCCAACGGCTGAGATGGCTTGTGAAGCTCCTTGGCTTTGACTTCATCGTTAGGTTCAAGAAGGGTGTAGCAAATCAAGCGGTAGATGCACTGTTGAGAAGGGAGCAAGGGCAACTTTTGACTATTACAATGGTGCAACCAAATTGAGTACAAAAATCAAAGGAGGATCATGACAAAGATGAGTAACCATTAGTGGGGATAGAGGTGAGAAATGGCAGATGATAAGGGACTAATCTACCAAGTACTAAGGTGGCTAATTACTTGTAGCTACTAGGGGTGTACACGGGTCGGGTTCAACCCGAACCCAACTTGAACCCAACCCGATTGGGTTGGGTTGGGTTGTGACTTAGATTGGGTTGCGTTGGGTTTGAGGTTTAATAAACCCCACCCAACTCCCACCCGATTCAACCCGACACATAAACACACACACACACACACGAGAGTATACATTAAAATTTTAAAGGAAAAAAAGCAACCCCATTTAAACTTGAAAGGAGATAAAAAAAAGTCAACGCAAATAACGCACGCCACTCCCTCAATTTCACTTTCCCTCTCCCTATGTGCTCTCCATTGTACGCTTCTTTTCAGTTTCCCTCCAGCTCGCAAGTCCTAAATCGAGCTTCCTCTTTTGTCATCACCACCAACCTCTCTCGTAGCTCCCTTCTCGTTGGCGCCATTGTTCTCATCATTACCACTCGAGGTTAACATCTTCCTCCCTCCTCTCTTCCTCCTCTATATTAGTGATAGCCACCACCTCCCTTCACTAGAGCCACTGTCATTGTCACTGCCGCCACCACCATCATCACATAGCCCACCACCACCACCTCCCTTCACTAGAGCCCTCACCGACCATCCATCGTCATCACTACTTTTCCACTACTCAGTCTAAGCCTATTACCAAAGTAGCTAGCCCAATACCACCGATCCACCACCACCACCACACATCCCACCACCCCTCACCGGCCATCCACCATTCGCTCTACCTTCCCCTCCACCTAGCCTACCACTAGAGTCGCTACCACCACCACCATCACCACACAACCTACTACCCCCTCACCGGCCATCCTCCTTCACTATAGCCAATAGCCACCACCCCCTCTCTCGGTCATTCTCCTCCCCCTCTGCCTTCCCTTAACTTAGCCTAAATTATTTGAAACTTCGACATAGGCATTCAAACTTTAATGCTTAAATTAGACATCATTATTTAGATTCTCATCTAACTCTTTGTTTAGATAAAATTAAAAGACATCCACACGTACATCTTGAATTTTTCTTTTACTAGTAAAAAATTATTTTGATTCTCATCTAATTCTTCATTTTGAATGCCTACATCTATGAAAAAAATTACATGGATAAGATAATCGTCTTGTAATATGTGTTTACATTTCTACGGGAAAGAGACAATTATTATTATATAATTAACAAGTTTTTTTTTTGTTTTTACCTATTTTATTCACTTTTTTAGAAGATATAAGTTATTTATAAGTTTAAAATATTTTGTTCTTACATATGAAAGACATAGAAAATATGTAGAAGATAAACATAAGTTTTGAATCCTTTAACTAGTCAACAACCCGCTCAACCCAACCCAACCCGACCCAATTTTTATTTGGGTTTGGTAGTGTAACGGGTTGAGTTGGGTTGAAAACATCCCAACCCGAAAACTATGGGTTGGGTTTGCGTTGAGTCCCAACCCAACCCGTGTACACCCCTAGTAGCTACAAACTCAAAGCTACAAAGCGCTTCATGCTTGAGGTGCACGCCCCAACCAGGTGGCATTCCAAATACAAAAAGACTCTCAAACAGCATCAGCAGGACTTCCACTAATAGGGAATGAGGTGTACACTTTTTGCCAAGCATGTTGTGGAACATCTCAAACCTGCAAGTTTGCTCCAACCCTTGCCAATCTTCGATCCATCTGGGAGGATGTCTCGACGAATATTTCACAAAGCACTGCCCCAGACAATGGCTTCTCTATCATACTCATCATTGTGGACCACTTCTCCAAGATATATCCACCTCATACCCTTGAAGTATTCATATACCACTGGGTAGGCAACCTACATCTTTGTCAACGATGTGGTAAAGCTCCACAGGCAACCTCAATCGATAGTCAACAAACAAGATGCCTTCTTTACAAGGCACAAGGATTGAAGTTGTGCTACTCATCACCAGCAATCCAACAACCAAACTAAGGTAGTGAATCATAGTATCAATACCTACATGCATTGCATTTGCCAAGAACTCCCATGATCGTGGACAAGATACCTTAAGCGGACTTCTAGTTCAATGCAAACTGGCATTACATGATGGAAGTTACCCTTCGAGATTGCACATGGGCAACCCCTGGCCTAGGTTAGGTGGGCATTGATCATCAGTCATGGAAGGTTGATTTGGAAAAGCAAACCCAAGATCAAGCTTTATTCTCTTCAGGAAAATTTGAAGAGATGGAGGATTATAACAATAAGCATGGCCTTCCTTGATTAGAATGATTACAATATGGCCTACATTAGATACCATGGCAGAAGCGAGAAAAGGCTTAGTTTTGGTTGTGGCTCTCATGGTCCTATGTCCACCCAGAAATTGCAATCATTTTTCTGAATCAACCTGTGGAATCATAAATTATAAATAGCATCATAGACAAGAACTAATTTGAAATAGTTACTATGTAATGAATCAGGAGTAAATTGCACCGGTCTATGATTAATTGGTATTACTATTTAGAAGCTTGGACTTTAAACATTTATAGGTTTTCTAATTGGCTCCAATTAAACCTTTTTCCAAAGAGTTACAAAGTCTATCATCGACTCAACCCCTCTTTCATTAATGGATTAATAGAAGCACCACCCCCCCACCCACCCAATCAAAAGTCTGCATGGACCTTCATAATGGTACTTCGTTTTGGGCTCATCTCTCTAGTTCAAGTCCTGCTAGAGCTAGTCCACCATCCATATGAATCTGTTCCAGAAAAATTGTGTCTATTGAATCCAAATCATGTAGACAGGAATGGAATGGGCTTCCACTCAAGCAAAAATAACAATGGTCAAAAAAACAATTGGCTTACATAAAACACCAAAAATGCTTACATTCACAAAAAAAAAACTATCAAACTGTCAAACAATTGTTCTACCCTTCTTCCAAAACATAGAAATACCTTCACAATGGTTATTGCTGCAGAGACAGGGTCTCTAACTCCCAGTATAGTCCAAACAAGTGAATTGTCAGAACCAGCTGGAATAACGCCTATTGGAATTGACATTGCTTCTTTATGGTCAATCCTCCAGAATAGGCCATTGAGAACCTGAAAAATTATATTAAATGCAGTTATTCTGGTCTGAATACCCCAGGGTGGTGTAATCTGATAGAGATACAAACACAGCACAGAGAGAAAAGGGGACACAAATTTTCCTTTAACCAAGATAAAGCAGAAAAGTCACACTGTTAAAACACAAAAGCTAAACCTCAGCCCTTGAAAATCACAAAAAAGTGAAGCTACCAAATAAAAGAATTTTGCAGTGTTAGCACAGTAATCTAAACATGAATCTTTTTTTTAAAAAAAAAAAAGAGTAATATGACCATGAATTAACTAGTATAATATATTCCTGTAGGAAATCCATCCAGATTCTTTCTTTTTTTTTTGGCAAGAGGAAATCCATCCAGATTCTATTTTCTTTTTGCAAGAGGAAATCCATCCAGATTGATCAAGCAAGCTTTGACAATCACCAAATGCTAGAGAAGTATTACCTCTAAAGATTCAAGAACTTTTAGAAAAAGGATCTATGTGAAATCAAACTGAATTAGCTTAACCTTTCAGATGAACATAATAGGTTACCAATGTGTAATCAGGAGATAAAACCCCAGTGAAGGGAAATAGAAAAAGAAATACAAGAAAAAGAAAACCAAGGTCTATTAGAGAACGAAAACAATATAATTAAAACCTTTCCATGATCTCTATCTTTTTTGCAAGATTCCATATGTCATTTTAGATTTTTTTCCCCTGAAAAGTAAGTCAACTTACAGTTGTTAAGCATTGAGTTTTTCCCTGATGTTACATAAACAAAAAAAGCAGAATAATCTAAGAAACAAGAAATGGCCCTTTAGCTCCATGCCATATGTGCAAAAATTCCAACACCGTATGCCACCTAGCTTTGTCTATGACAAATAATATTCTTATCATAATTATTGCATTGTCTGTCACATGAATTTTTTGAAAAAGAAAAGGGATGATCACATGGGATCAGTGATCATCAAATTGTCTGTCACATGATAATGAGATGGCCCTGCCAGATTTTTGTGTGAGAATGTTTCACCCTTGATACGATCGATATGCCCCAATAAATAATAAGATTTTCACACTGTAAAAATTATGAAGAGAAAAAAGCAAGCATCTTCTTGAGGGAAAACAGAAGTAGAAACTTAGAAATAATGTTCACTCAAGTCCAATGCATATGATCCATTGCATATCAGTTGTAAAGAGAAACATAAACGAGGATTCTGCAAGGAAAAGGCTTTACACATAAATGCATGAGATGAGCAAAGATTATCAATTGAAAAACTGCCTTTACTTGCAAAACAAAATCAATCACTCGAATGAAAATTATTCAGGCAAAAGTGTACATTCACAAGCTATCTTCTAGACAAACAGATAGGGAAAAGAAAAATCACCAGCAAATGCCAGTGATTATAAGTGGATCTGAATTGGGGCAAAAAAAAATTGTACCTCATTAACGATTCCATCACCTCCAACACATATGATACCTAAAATAATAAGCTTTAAATTTTAGAGTCAAAATGAATGTAAAGAATGTGAAAGTATACAAATGATTTACCATCGGGAAATGTGCTAAGGTCAACAGTGGCAGCAATATCTCGTGCATGACCTGCTCGTTCAGTTTTAACCACATCCATCTTGAAACCTGCAAGCTGCATTGTTTTTAAGAGTAAAATGAGAACCGGCATTAGGGTAACACATCATACAGTAAAAAGTTTCGTATTTTTCTTTTTGAAAAGGGGAAAAAAGTTTCATACTTAAACAGAAAGCTTTTCAAAGATTGGGTTCATTACGGAAAAAATAAAGAATGCCAACGAAATAGTTTTAACATGTTTGTTAAAACCTTGTGACAGTACATGTAAAAAGTGCTCATGGAAGGGGCTAAATATATCAACCAAAAACATCATTATGCAAAATCCAATGCATACCTCTTTTCAAAAAAAATAGCTAATGCATAATGCAGTGAACGTTGATCTCTAGGTTCTCTATTAAAACAAGCAGAACTTGAGATTTTATTTCTAAGACATGTTCATGCATTCAAAAAATGTACGATTGAATACATAGCTTAGGCTGTGTTTGATTGGTTGCAGGTTAACCATTACACTGGTTAAACTTTATGAAGAATTAAGTGGAAAGAAAGTGTTTGTTTTGCATGATAAGCAGTGGGTTAAATGTTTGAGTTGAAATGTCATAAGTAAAGAACTGCAAATTATGGTTTACAAATAGCAGATTAATTTGACATTCGGTTAGTTTCATCACTTTTTCTTTGGTATTGAGAGAACAGTGGTTTAAATGTGACAGACAAGTTGATGTTGTCGGTAGGAAATTGAGAGTTAAAGTTCTCTCATTTTATATCTGATGTTGATTTTTTTATTGGGTGTTGTAACGCATCAAGAACATCAGTCACCACTTAAATCCCATTTTAATACGTGCACACCATAGTTTTAGACCCACTAAAGGTAAATCAACTTACTACCAAACACAGCCTTAAGTTTTGAGAGCCTAACAAGTCTCACAAGTGAGCATAAAAAAGATCATTAAAGTTGCAAGACGCCAAGCTATACACAAGTCTATGACTTCTTGATGAAAACAACAGCTTGAAAAGTACCCACTAAGCAATCCAAATAAATCAAGCCGACATGAAAAGCCCAGCAAATCCAGAGTCTTTGAGCCCACGAGCCATTTATGACCCAACTCTAAGGAATGGGATGAAATATATAAGATTCAAAGTACATTTTGAGATTTGCAGAAATTTTGAAATTTGAACCATCTATTAGGATTCTTTTCAAAATTGCTTTAGGATACTTGGCAATAAATAGAATTTGCTTCGAAATTGCTTCTATATACTTGAGAGTAAACATTTAGGCTGCAACCAACTTTTAAATGATTTAATTTTTAGGAATGATTAAGTAAAAAGAAGGTGTTTGATTTGCTACTGGGATAAGTAGTTGGTGTCGGGTTAATACATTGGAAAATTAATGCCCCATTTCAACCCATAGGCACTCTATTGCTACAATTTCGATTGAGCTGGGATAACCTATCATTTAAACCACTTCTACGCATAGCCTTAGCTACTATAGGAATAATTGTTAAATAGCATATAATATTTTTAAAGGATCTTAGCCCTAACCTCTAAAACATTAGAAATTCTCGAAGCAGAAATAACCTTTCAAATCCTCAACAACCAATGGTTGTTGTACCCCTTCAACCTACTATGTTTTTCTATTATTGTTCTTATTTATATTTTGTTATTTTGTTGTATACTTTTCCCACCTCTCTATATATTAAGAGGTAAGGCTTCAAAATAATGCAACCAATGCATTTCATTCCACTTGGTATCAAAGCAGTGGTCCTAAGTTAGTGCTCATGTATCCCACCCAAAACCTAGCCTCCAAACTTCCACCTTAACCCCTCCTTTCTCTCTACCTTGGGCGCCACCAACTCCTCCTCCGTGTGGTGTCGCCCTCTCCTCGCCACTGTAGGCCACCACCAGCAGCCAGCACCGCCGGTCGGCTTCTCCTCCCTCTCTAGTGGTGATAGGGGGTTGTTGTGGTTGGTGACAATGCCGCTAGTGGCCATGCTACCTTAGCTTGCATTTGCTATCCACCACGCACAAGATCCTCTTCATCTTGTTCCTATTTGGGGCTTCATATTTCCCTTTGTTCCAGCCTATACGTTCTGATTTTGCATTCAAACCCACTAAAGATTTGTTTCAGCCCATGCAGATCTGACTTTTGGGTGTGATTTGGTGTTATTATGGTGGCTGCAGCACTGATTGAACGGTGAGCTACACCGCAGCACATGGATCGGGTCTCATTGAGCAAACCAAATTAACCTACAGCCTTGGTTTGTGTGAATCTATGTCCAATGTGATGATTTAGTTTCTCTCTTTCAGTTTTCATGGTTATTTTGTTTCATGGTCGAAGTTGGCATGATAGCAAAATTCTCTAAGGGTTAGTTTACTTCATGAGTTAGGAAAGTGGTGTTAAGAAATATGAAACTGGTGTTAACCTCCATTTCTGTTTACTTACAAAGTGGTGTTAACACCGATTTTTGTTTACTTAAACTAATATTAAGCTGCAGTGTTAACTCTTGTAGTGTTTACTTGAACTGGTGTTAACACTAGTTTCTAGAGAGTGGAATTTAGGTGTGGGGGAGTTACGAAGTTAACACCTCTTTTGCTAACACCCCTTGAAACTGGTGTTAGCAAAACAAGTGTTAACCCACCAAAACAGGTGTTAAAATTATGGGGGTTAACCCCTCACATAAACGAGTGTTAACACCCCAAAATAGGAGTTAACCCCTCAGGTAAACCAACCCTAAGATGACAACGAAGAAGGTTTCTAAATCCGGGACTTGTGAAAGCCCCTTCTTTGATCCCACGGTGAAGTCAAATGAGAAGAATTGTTCTCGTTGTCCCAGATGTGTTTGATGACCATGAGAGGTCACAATCAAGATCATACTATTCTTCAACCAGAAACAGACGAGAAAATACCATCGGCCACTGAGTATAAGGCCTCTATTATGCCAGGAGGGCCAAAGTAAGTGTGAGACATTACTCTTGGTGTCTACTGGTGTATGGACAATATGGTGCTTCCCAAGCGAGAATAGCTTGAGAGTCTCGAACAGGGGAGGCAAATTGACTAGTTGATTCAAAAGCATCTCAGCATATTTGTCGTGATGCAAGATAGTTCACTACCTTCTGTTTGGTTCCACCAGGTAGAAACTATGTAGGTTGCTGATGGGAGATAGTCTTTGGTCAGGGGGAGGTTCATGTGACCTCACACATGAAGTTAGAGAATATTCTTCTAGCCCCTGATTTCCCATTGAGTTTGCTATCAATGAGCCGAATTACAAAGGAGTTGAACTGTATAGCGATCTTTGATGCTATGTCTCTCACATTTGAGGATAGTTTCACTGGACACACCATTAGGCGTGGTCATGAAGAAGGTGGCATTTATCATCTTCTTCGGTCACTATATGCAGGGCATGCCTTTCTCTCATCAAGGGTGTCTCTAACTATTTGTGGCATCTTCAGTTTAATCATCTCTCATTACCAAAATTTCAACGGATGCTACCACATATTCCTCCTACTGCCACCTTCCAATGTGAGTCATGTCAACTCAAAAAGCATCACAGGAGTACTTTCCCTAAGAGTCAACATCGGGGGTCCCAAGCCTTATTCCAATTGCTGCATATGGATATTTGGGGACCTAGTATGTAAGGCTGCTAATCGAATTGAACAGTTTGAATTCGACTCAAATTCGTTCGATGAAATATTTGATAAAAGTTTGTTCAAAAAATAATGAACTGAATATGAAGATTAAAACTATGTTCGATAACTTAACGAATCAAATATGAACGTAGTATATGTTCGTTCGATAAAAGTTCGAGTTCAAAAGCATATACATACAAAAAAGTGTAGGATATAATTATACATTTATGTAAATATAAAAAACCCATTTGACTTTAAAAAAAACAACCCTCCCCTTCTAGATTCAAAAGCCAAAAACAAAAAAAAACAAAAAACAAAAAAAGAAACCGAACCCACGCCTTTTCCCCCTGCTCTCGAAGGCCCCAGGTCCTCAACCCCTCCCCTCCCCCCACTCACGAGTCCTTGTCCCACACTTCCCATTTCCCAAACCTAAAACTACCCTAAGCCCTAACCCCGTCAGCCGTCATTGCAGGCCCACTGCGGCGTTGCTTGTACTTGTCATCTTTCTCCATCAACGCCAGCAACTCCATCCTCATCGACGTCATCCTCGAGGTAAGCTCCTCCCTTCTCTGGTCCTCCCCCAACCACCCTCTGCCCTCTTCCCCTCCACCCACTCCCCTAAACCCACCCTCTGACCATCCTCTGGTCCCCCCCCCCCCCCCCCCAAGCTCCTCCACCCTCTGCCCACTCCCCTAAGTCTTCTCTTCTTTCTTTTTGTCAAAAGTGTTTCTTTCATTTGGATTTTCATTTTTTTCTTGTTAGTACTATGTTTTGATAACAAATAATGGCAAAGGGTCGGATCTTTCTACTTAACAGGCGTGGAGAAAGAGAGTGAAGAGTGAAATGTAGAGAGAGATGGTAGAAAAGTAAGATCTTGGGCTTGTGAACTAAAATGGGTAATGAATGGATTTGAAAGTGGGGGAGTTTTCATGTATCACATTTTGGATGGGCTTTTTTTTTCTTTTTTAAAAGTCTCATATTCTTTCTTTCCTTCCTCCTTCTCCTTACTATTCCTTCCGTTTCGTGGAAAATGTCACTCATTTAGGTTTTGAGGCTACTTTCAGTAGCCTCATTCATTTTGAAACTCTAGTAATGACTCCTCGTCCTTGATAATTTGTCAGACTACTACCATGGAGAAGGGTGGCACTGTGGTCCTAGATATCGGAAGTCTTGCACAATCTACAAATAAGAGCTCTGGGAGTCCTAAGATGACGGTTAGAACTACTTCTTCGATAATATACCATTGAATCTGCATGCATGATAGATAACCAAATAAGGTTCTCTCACAAATAGAAAGCTCCTTCTAGCAAGGGTTCATCTCGAATGGAGAGGAGGAATGCCAAAGAAATGGAGGCAGATGATGCAAGTAAAAAGTTTATAGTTAAAGGTACTGTTTTTTTTTTTCACCTAATGACATATTTATAAGTGCATTGACAGGTTAAATGTCTGGATATTAGTTTGATAGTTGCTCTCCACTCTTTAACCATGCAATTGTGTTCGCAAAGTACCCTTTCTCATTACAACCATTTGACTTGCATGAAACTCAACCATTTTCACTGAGATTGTCTCCTGAAACTTGCATTTCCTTTTGTTCAACAACAAATAGAGTTAACATTATATGTACCACTATTAATAAGCATTCGCAAGCCTCATGGTTTGTCTAATCCCATGTACATTTTCTTCCCAGTTGTTTGTTCACAAGTAGATCATCTGAAGTAGCCCTCTCTGTCAAGCAAGGCTTGTGGCAAGGGCCACCATTGTTAACCCAACCACTCATAGTGATGCATGCGAGGGACGGAACAAGAGATTCAACCGTTTGGCTACAATTCATCCAAGGAAAATCCTCCTCTTTTTTGCATCAATGTAAGTTCTCACATCACTACAACTTGTGTTACATCACAAGATATGTTTTTCCTACAATTTTAGATTATGGATTTCCAAAGTAAGAAAAATTATGTCTTGAACTTGAGGTTATGCATTGGGTTCTCAACAAGCAGCTGTACATCTTATTACAGGATGTACCTATTGAGTTCTTTTTTTTTTTCTAAATTTAAATTGCATAATCAGGTAACTGTTCTTATGGCAACTTAGGATTTACCTTGAAGAGTTCTGAATGGAGAAGCTTTTAATCAAAAGTAGGAGCAAAAGCCATAATTTAATGAATTGCAGTTTATTCATGTAAATGTCATGGAAACTAATTTTATCATAACCATCTCTATGCATTTTTTTTATAACACTAAAAAGTTTCCACATGGTTACCATAGTCCTATTTGCTCGAGCCAGTAAACAGGTTCAAGTCAAGACACATGGGCTAATTATCCTCAACCTACAGAAGTGGCATCAGGAACTTATGGAAGATAATGCAGAAGTGACAATAAACTTGTGTTATATTTGTGAAATGATGAGAAATTTGCAAATGATTAGACCGAAGTAGGAAAGCTTCTTTCAATAGCTTGGAATTCAGAAGCTCTTGGAATCAGGCTAGAACAAATTGGAGTGAAGATTCAACTCATGAAATTGGGAGTTTAATCCTTATTCAATTATAGATTCTATCTGACTTTCTGGTTATCTATAATTTTTATATTCATCAAGGCAAATTTTATGTCCCCTTTTCTTGTTTAAATTTAGGTGAAGCAAAGTAAATGTGTTTCCAGACATGCTGAGATGGGGAATGCGAACCCAACTTAATTCCAACATGTATTTTCGAATACAATCGATCGAGCTATTATCGAACATTTAACTTAAAATATTAATCAAATGAACAATTATCGAACGACCTATTAGCAAACTTACTGTTATCGAATATAATCGAACATGTTCGTTCGAATAATGCAAACGAACTAGTAACGAATTAAACTCGAACGTTCGATTTCATTATTGAATCCACTTAACAAACTCGAACCAAACTCAAACATCGAATATTTTATCGAACTCAAACTCGAACATACCTATGTTAGAGTATGTTCGATTCAATTAGCACCCCTACTAGGAGGACTCCAGATCGTCTGGGACACATACCATCTAGCCATTGTGGATGATTTTTCCTGTTTTACTTGGATACTTTTCGTTGAAGGACAAATCTAAGGCAAGTGATATGATTCATGTTTTCTTGGTAGAAATCCGGAATCAAAATGAGGCAAAGGTGAAAATCATTAGATCGGACAATGCTTTGGAGTTCTGCACTACTTCACTACATACTTTTTATCGAGATTGTGGCATCATTCATCAGACAAGTTGTCCCCATACGTCTCAACAAAATGGTGTGGTTGAACGAAATCATAGGCACATTCTTGATATTGCACAGACACTCTTGATTCAGCACAATGTGCCAGATAGATATTGGAGAGATACAGTGTCGACTGCGATGCCCTCTACTATTCTTGATGAGCAAGTGCCCTATTCTATCTTATTCCCTGATAGTGATCCATTTGCCGTGTCACCTCTGGTCTTTGGATGTGTTTCATTTGTGCATATTCATAGACCCAATAGGGATAAGCTTGCTCTACATGCAATCAAGTATATTTCTCTTAGGGCTAGTTTACTCCGCGGATTAGCTAACCCAGGTTAGCAAAGTTGCAACAGAGGTTAACCCATGTTTCCGTTTACTTGCAAACAGAGGTTAACCCCTATTTATGTTTAATGAATGGGGGTTAAGAATGGGGTTATCTTGTGATGTGAAAGGAGGGTGTTCACTTAGAATGGAGGTTAGAATGGAGGCTAAGGTGTCAAAAGGCATATTTGCCCTTGGAATGGTAGGCATGAGGTAGTTTTTTATATGGCATAAAATGCAAAAGGCTAGGGGAAAAGGAATCATTCTTGCTAAAAACCTCCTTCTTAATCCATCATACAATTCCTATTACACTTAAATCAATACATTCGAACATTGCATCTATAGAATAAATTTTGTCGAGGAGATCAAAGAATCAACTTCAACAAAAGACTTCCCTTAGCTGGTAGGGTCGTTAGTGGGAGATAACCTAACCCATAACAGGATAACGACTTACTCCACAAATGACACAGAGAAGAGCCAAAAATCCAACAAGATCCACAGATTAAAAAAAAATGATGTTTACCGAAAAATCCATGAAAAAATTTAGATCGCAATTGTGAAGAAAATACCCCCCATTACCCTCCAAACCCAAGAAAATTTTTCCATCTCACAACATAAAAAGCCTATACATAAGTAGTAATCATATTCGTATACAATGAACCAAGTTAAAATCCAAATGAGATGAAAAATTCAATATAAATATGACATGGATGCATTTCAATCAAATAATCACAAACGATCGTCTTAAAAACAATCCACAAACACAATACTTGCTCTGTAGATAAGCAGTAAAACAAGTCATCGCGAGAGCGAAGAGGGTGGAAAAGGACAACTCGGGAAATTGGACACGAGGGAGATAGCGCTTAGAGGACAAAGAGAACGAGGGTTGAAACGGGGGTTAAGCCAACCCCCATTCAAATCCAGGTTTGGATAACCCGTGTTAAGAGCTCAAACAAGGGTTAGGTTATCCCCTTTGGTAACCGGGGTTAAACCCCAAAAGGAGAAGTTAAGAACCACTGTAAACTAGACCTTAGGTATTCGAGGACATAAAAGGGATATAGATGTTATGATCGTATTGGAGGACACCACTACATTAGTGCAGATGTCACCTTCCACGAGTCAGTTCCGTATTTCTCCATGTTGGGAGATGTCTCTCTCCTGCGGCAGCTAAGGCACCCATGCCTAATCCTCCTACGCCAGTGGAGGCAATTCCCATCACTGAGACTGTGCCATCACCATCAAAGCCACCACTCTTTGAGCCTGAGAGATTTCATAAGCCTCATGTCACAGGATTCATGTTACATACCGCCAGTGATCCTCTTCTTCTATACCTACTCCACCCCGGCCTCAGATGATCACAGGAGACTTATATAGTGATGTAGGAGGACCACAGGGCAACAATGGAGTTGTACCTAGTGTTGAGATAGAGTCAGAGTAGTTGCAGGATGCAATGCCAGCCAATCTTGACCTTCCAATTAAAAAAAATTGCTATTCGGAAGGCACCCCACAATTATACCAGGTATCCAGTTACAAGGGTTGTCTACAGAGGGCCTGAGGAATGCCTTTCGAGAGTTTTCTTGTGCATTGTTGGCTACGTGAATCCCTTCCACTTACCAACAGGCCATGCTTGATCCAAAGTAGCATCAACCCATGGAGGATGAAATGGCTGTTCTTCGTTCTTATGGCACCTAGGAGATCACTACTCTACCAAAGGGTGCAGCAGTTGTTGGATGTAGATGGGTGTTTACTGTTAATTACAATCCAAATGGGTCAATTGCCAGACACAAGGCTCAACTTATTGCAAAGGAATTCATGCAAACATATGGTGTGAACTTCTTTGATACCTTCTCCCCCATTGCACTTCTCTCTACAGTGCGCATTCTCATTTCTGTGGCAATCCAATGTGATTGGCAGCTTCATCAGTTGAATGTCAAGAATGTGTTTCTTTACAGGGATCTCCAGGAGGAAGTGTACATGCAATAGCCTCCCGATTATGAGATTCAACATAAGTGTGTATTGCAAACTGCGAAAGGCAATGTATGGCCTAAAGCGAAGTCCTAGAGCTTGGTTTCAAATGCTCTATAAAGTGATTGAAGCAATTGGTTTCTATAGGTCTTCTTATGATCATTCTTTATTTGTTAAGAAAACAAAGAAAGTAGTTATGCTCCTTGTGTATGTAAATGATTTGATTATCATAAGAGACGATGTGGCTGACATAACTAAGGTCAAAGACTGTCTTGCAAGAAAATTTGTCATGAAGGACCTTAGGTTATTGAGATACTTTCTTGGGATTAAGGTTGCATGCAGCAAGAAGGATGTAGCACTATCCTATAGAAAGTATGCACTTAACATTCTACAGGAGATAGGCATGCTAGGGGCTAAACAAGTAAATATTCCCATGGATCCCAAGGCTCGCTTATATAATGAGGAGGTAGAGAAGAAAGATAGAAAGCACTACCGGCTGCTTATATAATGAGGAGGTAGAGAAGAAAGATAGAAAGCACTACAAGCAGCTGGTTGGAAAGTTTCTATATCTTACCATCAACAAACCAGATATTTCCCTAGCAGCTGAGAAATTGAACCAATTTATGGACAAGCCGCCAATGATAGTGCTGAGGTACTTAAAGAAGGCACCAGGACGTGGGATCTTGTTCAACAGGGGACTTTTATAAGTGTAGTGGGCTATTCAGATGCAGATTATGTGGGACATTTGGCTAACAGGAAGTCCACTACAAGCTTTTGTACATATATGCTAGGTAATCTAGTGACATGGAAAAGTAAGAACCAAGCAATGATATCTAAATCCAATGCAAAGTCAAAGTACAGAGTCATGGCCTACACTGCTGCAAAAATGATCTGGGTGAGATCTCTTCTTATATACTTGCACATATATGTTGACACTCCTATGAAGATGACATGCAATAACAAAGCAGCCACATACGTAGCTAACCTCATGTTTCATGAGAGGACCAAGCATGTGGAAATTAACTGTCATTACACTTGTGACTTGATCCAGAGATGACTTGTCAACACAACTCCAGTTTCTTCTGAGGACCAGACAGCAAACATTTTTACCAAGCTTTTGTCACGACCTTCCTTCCATGTCTATTATTCCAAGTTTTTTTTTTTGAAAAAGAAAAGGGTAGTTATCCAAAGTGATAACTACCCAAAACCATATATATTAGAAATAAACAAAAACAATATTACAACAGGCAGACACCGGGGTCCCCCACTCACAAAGAATCAGCCCAAAGAGAAAACAAAGAGTCAATAGACTCAATAAAATTCTCTATGTAAGGTTTCTAGCCCCGGAAAACCACCGCATTTCTGCTGAACCAAACTCCCCAAAGGACTGCCAACGGCCTGGCTTTCTCCTTTGTACGGAAAACAAACTAACTGCCAACACCACCTCCACTTCTGAAACTATGCCAGAATTCCTCAAACAGCCAGTACTCCCACCACCTCCCACCCATTCTGTCCCAAATCTGCATCACAAAAGGGCAAGCGAAAAACAGGTGGTCAACGTCCTCCTCACCACCCCCACACAAAGAGCATACCTTACAATCTCCAGGAGCCCACCTTGCCCTCCACACCTTAGTCACTAGCCTTCTCCTCCTGAGCAGCCAGGCAAAAATCTTGACTTTCAGCGGACACGCGGCTTTCCAAATCTGTCTGCAGTCCCTTATCAGATCCAGCTCCACCTCTGGACCACCAGCGAACAACCTCCTGTATGCGGCCGCAATCGAAAACTCACCTTCCTCCCAACCAAACATCCCTGTCCCAGCCGTCGAATGCAGTCCCTCCAACTCAACAAGTAAGGTCTGAAAATCAAGCGTTCTCGCATCTGATAAACTGCTAACAAAGCGCGAGCACCACCCATTCTCCCACACCTCAGCCACAGATGCCATCTTATCCTGCGATAAGGCAAACAGTCTCTGAAATCTTCTGCAAAGCGCTCCATCACCGGTCCAGTCATCCTGCCAGAACCTGAAAATCTCCCCTACTCCCAACACAGGGACAAAGCAGTTCCTCACCCTAGGGGCCACCATCGACAAGCCTTTCAGAAAGTGAGAAGCATCCCTAGGCGGAGACACCAGGAGATCCCAACACATCGGACAGCCATACGCCGTCTCAAACACCTTGTCCAACAAATCCCCCCTTCCTCCCAACAGGCACCCCACCCATTTCGCCAACAGACTGCCATTTGATCTCCCCAGATCCCTCACACCGAGCCCCCCGTCCTCCAGCGATCTACAGACCTCCTCCCAAGCAACCAACCTGGAACCCTTTCCACTCGTCCCCTAATTAAACCAAAAGAAACTCCTCATAGTTCGCTCAATCTTTGCAATCACTTGTCGAGGCATCTTCAGTACCGAAATGAAATACGACGGCATCGCCGACAGAACCGCCTTGAGCAGGACCAACCCCCCTCCTCTAGACAGAAGCCTGGACGCCCACCCCTCCAGCCTCCCAACCAGCCTCTCCACCAGGGAGGTCCAGTTTCTCACCAGAATCCTCCCATCCGACAATGGCAGGCCCAAATATTTAATTGGAAGTTTACCTTGCTCCGTGCCAAGACCCAAACTACTCCCCCTCGCCTCTGTCTCAGTCATGTTGAAAGGGATAAACTCTGACTTAGCCAGGTTAATCTGCAAACCAGACGCCTCACCCAGTAAGAAAACAAGGAACCTCAACCTTCTGGCCTCCTTTTCTCCACCTTCAATGAAGATCGTATCATCCGCATACTGGAGCAGTGGGATGCTCATCCCATCCCTCAAGGAGAAACCACTCACCAACTGACTCTCACACGACCTCCTCGATGCCCTAGCAAGAGCATCCACGGCAATCACAAAGAGCATCGGGGCCAGCGGACAACCCTGCCTCACCCCCCTCCTAGGTTGGATCCAACCCCCAGCTGGGTTTCCGTTGATAAGAACCGAAAAAGACGTCGTGGTGACACACCTTTTCATCCATTCAATCCACATCGACGGAAACCCCCTCCTCATCAAAGACGGCCAAAGAAACGACCACTGGATCGAGTCGTAAGCTTTGCTGAAATCAACCTTCCATAAGAAAGCTTTCTTCTTATCTCTTTTCCAAGATGAGAGGATTTCCGAGGCCATCACAAAACCCTCCAAAATATTCCTGCCAGGAACAAAGGCCGTCTGCACCGGGTCTATAATCCCACCCAGCGCCCTCCTCAATCTATTCGCTAGAAGTTTCGCCACCACCAGGTAGATAGCATTCGAAAGAGCTATCGGTCTATACTCTTGAATCTCCTCAGCACCCTCCCTCTTCGGTAATAAGAACATATAGAACCTGTTCAGCCTATCGAAACCCAGGTTGCCCATTCTAAACTCTTGCACCACTTGCATTACATCTTCCTTCACCACCGACCAGAACTCTCTGTAGAAGGCAACCGAAAAGCCATCCGGCCCCGGACATCCATCCGCGTTCAACCCCCAAACCGCCTCACGGACTTCATCCTCCCCAAACGACCCCGTCAAGAGTTCAGCGTCTGTCTCCCGGATCTGTGGTATCCCAGATCCTAACCACCTCCACCTTCCCCCCCTCTCCACCCTGTAAAATCTCTAAAATAACTCGCAACTGCCCCTCCCACCGCTTCCCTTCCCACAAACTCCTCCCCATCTACTACCACTCTGTCAATCCAATTCCTCCTCCTGCCCGACGCAGCCATATGAAAAAAACGGGTGTTGGAATCACCTTCCTTCAGCTACTTCTGCCTAGATCTCACCTTCCACTCCACCTCCGCTTTCCGGTCTTCCTCTTGTATCACCTGAATCTGCCTCGCTCTGTAAACCCTGTCACCTTCTGAAAGGAGCCCAACATCCTCTGCCTTGTCCAGTCGTGTAATCGCAGCAAGAGCCTCCTCTTTCTTCCTCCCGCGTTCCTTCTTAACCTGTTTGATGTGGGTCTTCAAGAAAGATCTCAATTCCTTCATTTTCGCTTCGAGTCTGGCAGCCGCCGATCCATCCGCCTGAAACGACTTCCATCGTTCCTCAATCAAACCCCTAAAGCCCTCCTCCATAAGCCACACTTTGTCGAACTTAAAGTAAGTGTCATGCCTCCATTCCTCGTTCGACGCCCACAGCAAGCGGGTGTGATCCGAGAACGGGTGCTCTAAAGGCCTAACCTCCACCAGCGGGAATAATTTTGCCATCGCCGTCAAAACCAGAAATTTGTCAATACGGGATCGCTATCCTCCAGAATTCCTCCAAGTATAGAGATAGGACGACGGAGGCATTTCAACCAACCCCTGGTCTACCACAAAGTCTGCAAACGCCTTATAGCCCTGGTCCAAACCTCCTCGGTCACCCGGTCTGTCTTCAGCCCGCAGAGTAACGTTAAAGTCACCACCAATCAACCAAGGAACCCCCTGGAAAGCTGCCGCAATCTGGATCAGATCTTCCCATAAGACATGTCTACTCCAACCCTCCGTCGGGCCATAAACCGAGGAAAAAAGCAAGCACGTGTCGTCCCGACGTCTCTGAAGTCTGACAGTGACTACATGGGATCCAACCAGAGTGTCCAGCAAGGAGAATTCCTCCTCCCTCCACCCCACCGCAATTCCCCCTGCACTCCCAACCGCATCCAGGACTAGGAAGCCCCCACAACTCCCTCCCCCCACCTCCCTCCACAACCTTCCATCACAACTCCCCCACTTCGTCTCTTGGAGAAAAACCACATCAGGCCCCCATCTCTGAATATGCCCTCGCAAAACAGCCCTTCTCGACGGGTCATTCAAACCCCTCACATTCCAGGACAGGATCTTAGTCATGAGGTCATCCAGGAGCCGCCTCCAGACGTCAGCCGTCTAAACCCCATCATTTCCGCGACATGGTCCTCCTCCTCTTCTATCAACAGACAATGGACCTTCTGGCTCCCCTCACCACCACATACCTTAACTTCTCGCCCCACAGTCTCCAGACCGCCAATAGTCAGCAGCTCCCCGTCGCCACCACTAGCCCCCCAGTAGCCCAGCTCCGTCCCCTAGCGGCTCAGCCGCCTTAAAAGTCTTCTCCGCCCTTGCAACCACCAGCCCCCCTACATTTGCCATCAACGCATTTGCCACAACATCTGCCACCAGTGCATCTCCACCACTGCACCTGCCACCAGCGCCTGCCACCTCCACCTGCCATCTGCAGCTACCTCGACCCCACCTGCATCTGCCATCTGCCACCCCACTGCCACCTCCGGAAACGACAGGCCTCCGTCGCCGCCCCTAGCAGACGATGTCGCTGTCGACCCAGCTCCACCAGGCGTACCCAGCCCCTCCGACGACCAACGTCGGTCGACCCCATCCACCCCCCCAGACGGGGTCTTCCGAGCCAAACCCCTACGGTACGACCACCGCGGCCGGTAGAAGAGTCTCTGCGACCCGGCCCCCCTCCGCTCCTGTCGTCACCCGCCCCCCTCTCCGCCAGTCGTGTCCTGTCCTGCCAACCCCTTCTCCACTCGAATCGGATCAGCCAATGGGTGCCTCGAGTCCTCTCCAGCAACATCCCGCCTCTCCTCCACAGAGATCCAGTGGCGCGGAGTCGCCCGCGCAAGAAAGCCCAACCCAGCCACAGCACCGGGGTCCTCAAATTCCGTAACCGGGTCACGCACACCCGACCCGGGTCCGCCAGCCACCATTCCTTCAAAGCCAGGACTCGAAGCGACGCCGCCAGCGCACCCGCAATCAGCGAAACCACCCAGCCTCAGCGCTGCATTCACCTCCCCCGACCCCTCCGCAAAGGTCGCAGCGACCCTCCGCATTCCCGCCCCTTCGTCTACCAACGATTGCGCCACGGAAATCGCAGCCGCCTTGCGATCCCTGCCGCAATCTTCGCCACGACCCTCGACCTTCCTGAGGGCGGTCCGACCCTCCTCCTCCTACCAGCCGCTACCGCCTCCACACACCGTCGCCGCTCCGCCACCCACCACCTCAGCAAAAGACCTAGGGTTCTCAGAACCCCAGGAAACACGGAGGAGCCAGGCGGAGCTACCCCACCTGAGCACCGACCTCTCCACCAACTGCTGCCACGACCTCATCTCCACCCACGCCTCAACCCACGACTGATCAGCCGCCTTCAGGCCAAGGTCCCCGCATCCGCGTAACCTTGCAAAAGGGGCAACCACCGCCGCCGCCACCTCCACCGTGCGGAGGAAAAGCGGGATCCCCTCAATCAAGACCCTCCTCCTCATGCCTGCTGGCGGTCTCTCCACCAAAGCTCCATCAGACCTGACCGGCCACCAGCATCTCGCCACACCACCAACACACCGGAGCACCCTGAAAACCACCCACCTTAACTCCACCCGGCTCAGTCCCAGCACCACCATCCGCCCACCTCCCAGAGAGGCCACCCCCAACCGACCTCCGTCGATCCCCAAGTAGGTGGCGACCGCCTCCCTCAGGGCTTCCACCTCCACCGACCCCTCCAAAACCACCGCCACCAGCGCCGACGACAGCCTTCCTTCCAGTGCGCCCATCTCTTCCGACCACGGCGCTTCGACCTCCACGAGGGGGACGGACGTGTCTCCCCTCTCCCCGAGGAGATCCCTACACCCGACCTCCGCCGCCCACAACTCGACCTCCGATGACCCAGGGCACCGCACCACAGACACCGCACTAGGTCCCTGCACACCGCAACCACGTGCCCCTCACCAAGGCATTTGAAGCATTTCACCGGCAACCTAACCTTCCTCGAGCTCCTGCCCACCACTGTCCAGCCCGGGCCAAACCTCCCCGCCTCCGTCTAAAGAATGGTGAGTGGATCATACCCTCATCAAAAGAATCTAAAAAAAAAGGGATGAATTGCATGTATCATACAAGATATCTACCAAATGGGCATTTATATACAAATAGAAATCGTACAAAATGTAAGTCTTAGAATATTTCAAGTTGATATCAATCGTGCATTCAAATTTTAGATACCCATCACATTAAGTAATGAAGCTCAATTCCTTCCCATGGGCTAGTCTAGGTCAAAGTCCATGTACTATGGTATCAACCAAGAGCTCCAAGGCAAGAGATTCTAAATTTTTACCAAGCTCCAACACATATAGATGTACATCCAAGGGAGGTTATTGCTTTGAGGGCACTATGGAAAGGTGGTTAATCCCTCTATGAGATTCTTTAAGTATGCTTAAAACACACAATATCACATGCCCATCTCCAATGGGAAAGGGTCCTTTTCTATGGTTTGCCACAACTTGACGGTTGTAATGGCTATATGCTATGGCATCTACCCATGCTCTCATCAACAAGATCACATTCAAGAGTTCCTCACTCATCTTTTTGCATGATCCATGTGATGTGTCTTGCGAGCTTTTCTTCATGGGATGCCTAAGGGAGCAACTTACTAACGAGGCCATCATTGTTCTAACCATGCCCACGAGGTTTCGAATGTGATCTACTTCTTCCACAATCTTGGGTTTGATATCATGCACTCAAAATTGTCATGGCACCCATAGGTCATCATGCTTCATAAGGCAGGGGAGGAACTGTCCTTATTGTCAAGTAGTCCACCGCCTGAAATATTTCCATCACTTCCTGCTTAGCCATTAAGGTGCCAAACTTCAAGTCATCATCTCCTAGAGATGCCCAACTATGAAGACACTTTGCACATGGGATGATAAGTGATCGAATCTCAAAATGAAAACCCCGAGAGCACCAAGCCTTTAAGATGTTGAGACTACAAAGCACCTTACCCTAGGCATTCTGGCCCTTAATATGTCCATTTGCAATGTGCCTGCATACAGGATTCTCTTGCAGAGGCATTCAACCTCAACACTTGTCCCATTTGACAGTAAAGGGTATAAGGCTCTTAGGCCTTACATGCCTTTCCCCAAGATAGACCTTTTCCCTTCCCATGTGTAGCACAATGCACAAGCCAAACACAAAGGGGAAATTCTACCCTCAACATTTGCCCCTACTTGCCTATTAATTTTCCAACTGACCGAGC
The DNA here is from genome assembly GCA_037157565.1 of Thalassia testudinum. Classification (NCBI taxonomy): domain Eukaryota; kingdom Viridiplantae; phylum Streptophyta; class Magnoliopsida; order Alismatales; family Hydrocharitaceae; genus Thalassia; species Thalassia testudinum. The sequence goes on from JAZHRO010000013.1 coordinate 25,188,403, forward strand.
TGACCTTTTCTAAATCATGCTACAAGAACCATTCGAAACACATGTGCTCTTACACGTCGGCTATTACAACACAGGGTAAATAACCTACCATGCCAAGCCATACAATAAAATCATATCAATTTGGATTGAGAGACGTTTCACACTATTCACAACCTAAGGTTCCCATGTCCTTTACACCCAACCCCTAAGCCCTCCTAAGTGGAGTGTAAGTGGAAAAATCAGATCTATTAATGTAAAGCACCATAAGGCAAAGTTGCTAGAGCCCATTTTATAGGAAAGCAAAGACTATCAAGGCATATCCCTTGCGGTGCTTTAGGCAAGGAGGCAGGTCTTGTGCCTTCAGATGATAGAATCCTCACACTAAAGTTATTGTTGCATCTAAGGACACCACTATGATGCTTGCAAGTTGTTGCCACCTCCTTGTGGTAGTCCCTACCATAAAGAATTGATTCATGCTTCAATGAAGCAATTGTGTAATGACTAACCTACCAAAGCACAACTATCGATAAGGATTTTAGTGGTTGCATTGCAATAGGAGATCACAAGCATGCTTTACAAGTAAGGCGATACGACCTTTCCAACACTCATAGATGCAATGATTTGACTCAACAAATGAGATAAGTTGATGTTATTAATGAATAATGGTTGTTTCAGTGAATCCTCATACTTGTTTCCTGTAAGGGTCACATATCCCCCCTTATGGTGCTGATGCTGATGTTCATATTCTACCACTCTAACAAGAAACAACGACGACATTTTCCTTTTTGTACTCCTTGATTATCACTACGATCGCCAAATCATTTGCCAAAGGTGCACCACTCATTCCAACAAGAGCTCCTATGTCCACATAAGGGTTGCAAACATTTTTTTTTAATAAGAACAAGGGTTGCCAAGTTGAAGCAAAATGGAGAAAATTATTGACCTCTAGAGTTTGAAGGAGGCCAAGACCAAGACTATGATGGTTTCACCAACGGGGGGGGCAGTGTGGTGTTATAGCAAATGGTTGTCTTAACGCATGAGTATAGGAGCCTTTTAAGACACTTTCAAAGAAGTTTTGTTCAACTACTGTGAAATTGCTCCATTGAAGCTGACTCTCGACGTTGGTCAATATTTTTGCTTTCTTTTTCATTGCCTTTAGGCATAAGAGTTCCCTTAGGTGCAAGTGTTTCAACTTTTGTATGCCATTAGTTGTGTGTCACGTGGTGGCTACCCCTATGATATTGTCCTTCAATTTTGACCTCGAAAGCGTATTGGCAAATTACAAAGTTTTCTTTTAACATAAAATGTTGGGACAACAACTTCTTTTTCCTCTTGCTAAAAGAGATCACCTTGATTTTAGTTATTCTATTGAGAAAGCTTTAGCCTTCTTTATATAGAGAAAGGGCTTAGGTATACAAAAAAACACCATGAAACGTAATAACTCACTTATCAAAAATAAGAAAATCTAAAAATAGTACAACACTCAATCCTAACTTATCCGTAAAATATCTAATCTATTTTATTTCCTAACACTTCCCCCAAGTTGGGGCATACAACGCCTAACTTGTTACACAAGCGAACTCTCCCCCAATGTAGACGTCTGGACTCCGAAGAAGCAGGTAGTAGACTAGATAAGTAGGATCAGGCAATAGATTTGATTAGCAGAAGGCAGTTGTAACAAAAGTAGCAACCACAACAAAGCAGGAGACACTCCCAAGTAGATGTGGGAGATCTCAGAAGCAGGCCTTTCCCGCACAAAAACTCGAAGTGTACCTCTTTCTTGGAGACCTTGAGTGAGTTTCTCTTACGTGGAGGCGTCTCGAGTGGACCTCTCCAACATGGAATCTCGAAGTGTGCCACTTCTCTAGAGACTGCGAGTGAGCTGCTCTCATGTAGGGACCTCAAGGAATGAGTCTCCTTTTTTTTCTTTCTTCTTCCTCCTTTTTTTCATTATTTTTTCTATCTATTTTTCTTCTTTTTATATGATTCCAAAAAAAGCAACTCAACAACTTATAAAAGAAATAAAGAGTAAAAAGATCCAAATAAGAACTTGTTGGGTTTCATTGAAACCCTAACAAGAACCCAACAAGCATCCCGCTATGAAGAAGCCTTACAAGCAGAAGAGTGGTGCACGGTTCCAACCTGAGCGTCGTTGTCGGAGCGTCGCTTGGCCGGAAGGAGGGTTGCCTAAGTGTCACAGTGGCTAGGCAACATCAATGAGGTGGTCACCGACGAGAAGCAATGTTGTAGTAGCCCTTGAAGAAGGATCCGACCTCCTCGGCAATGCTGCAGAATGAATAGGACGTTGTAGGTGACACAATAGAGAGAGAGGTGGCATTGCATGGCCACTAGAGATTGCTATTGAGTCGAGCGACGTGTCAAGAGGGGATCGCCTAAACCCTAAGGCTTGGTGGCAGCGCCAGTGATCTTTTTTGGCCATTGCCCAAGCTGCAGCATGACATGGAAGGGGTCAATCAAGACTCCTAGCAAGCAAGGAGGGCGAAGAGAGACCCCGAAGAGGTCGCCCGGAGAAGAGGGCCACTAGAGGTTCATCGGTGACATTTTTTTAGGGTTTTTTATGGCAAGGTTCGAAGTACCAATATCAATACCATGCCGATAAATTTCCAAGTATGCGTATCGTGGGCATGCCAAGGGCATGCCATGGAAACGCCCATGTATCAATGTCAGGTTATTGAGGTTATAGATGATCCTAAATTATCCATATCAATATTTTTCATATTAGAGATCTAATCCACTAGGCTAGCCGATAGCAGTAGTAGCAATAGTAGAAAAGTGCACTAGCAGCAGCAACAGTAGGAGTGTGCACCAGCAACAGCAACACAACAGGTCTTACGAGTGGTATGTCGACCTTATCAGCAGCATGTCAGCATACCGACAATACGCCTGCACATCGAAATTGTTTTCATGTCGATATGCCTTCTTCCAAAAAAGTGTTGCATCGACGACATGCCACCAGCACATAAATCACTATTTTATGATGTTTCTCTCTTTTTTTTCAAACGGGATCAAACCTGCTCTGATACCATGTTGAAAAAGATCAACTTAGTTCTAGTTATTACATTAAGAAAGCCTTAGCCTGCTTTATATAAAGAGCGGCTTAAGTATGCAAGGAAACACTATAAAACATAACTCACCAAAAATAAGAAAGACTAAAAATAGTAGGACAACCAATTCAAACTACTTTATCCCTAAAATATCTAATCTATTTTATTTCCTAACACCCCTCAATTCTAAGTACCCCTTTTCAAAAAAAAACTATAATTACCCCGGAGATCCCAACTACCAAAAGAAGGACAAAGTAGGAAGAGAAGCCTTTAAACATGTCCAAGAAAGACAACTTCAGCTTATGGTTTAGATTGGTATATATCGATGACATCTAAAACCCAGAAATCAGCATGGCGATGCACTATAGCATGGGCAAGGTAGCACTAGTCATCCCCAAGCACTTGCTCTTCTTTGAGTTGGTCTCACTTTGATCTAATCTAACTTTCTTTGCTTCTACAACTTCTTTTAGCATCATGTACGGTTAAGGAGACACTGATATTATATGGCACCCTTCATAGGAATGGATGCTTCCCAATAGGTAATGCCAAAGATGCCACTTAAGTGGCTAAATATGGGGCTAACATTTAAACCAACATAGGACATGCATGAGGTTACCCATTACATATATGTGCTCTAAAGAAGAACAAGCCTAAGGGTTGGCAAGATCCACGACCAAAGCAAGGCTAAATGCCTTGAAATACCAATGAAAACTTGAGATGTTAGGAGATTAACAAAACTAACAGAGTGAGTCGGTGATCTTCGGAGGAGATGGCAACGAACTAAAGGAGCTAACAACACTCAGTGGAGCATCGGTAACAATAGTGAGAAGAAAACAGGACTTGTACAAGGCAATGGCACTATGAAAGAGGGGGGTTGGCACTAGTGCTCAAGTCTTGTTGGTCAGTGATTGTACCACTAGGCTGAATGTTAACTAACTGCATGGTTAAAGGTTGACGGAGAAGCTTAGTAAGGGTGATGGTGGAGACAGTCACTCTAATACCATGTTGTTGCATGGAATATGACTGGGAGAAAAGGACCCAATTCCTTTAATCAAGGTAGTTTTAGCCCCTTATATCACAAGATAAGAGTAAGAAGCGAAAATAACAAAAGAGTGCATAAAGGGGCACCAAAATAAAGTGCCATACAAGAAAAATATGAAATATCTACTCTACTAATTCTATACAAAACATACATGTAATGTTTGAGAATGTTGCATCATTTCCTTGCAATTCAATGCCGTTTTTTGATGTGAAAAATGGAGCTGGCACTTAAAACCTATTTATCGTTCAATTTATTTGATTTAATTGCAATTATAATATCACAAATATCAATATACATAAATTTACAATCCAACATCAACCCCACATCAGATTCCAATGCTAGAGTCAGAGCAGGCAAGCTACATGAAATTGTTAAAAAAGCAGATAAACTATACAAAATTGCTAAAAATAAACTATAGATCCTCTAACCACATAACAATAAAATGTTAAGCATATCATTCCATGCCCAAAGTGTGAGAACAAATGTTCCTATAGGCAAACAACCTCCAAGCACACGTCCATGAATGCACACATGCACGCGCACGCATGTGCACACACACATCACGTGGCTTCACCAAAATAATTATATAAGCATCCACACAAGCAACACACAACGATCCGTAGCATGAAATAAAACAAGGATAAAACTGACCTTAAAAATTGGTTCTACTTTGCCATAAAAAACTTTATTTGAGCGCCCATGTCCAGAACGAGGATTCAGTATCACAAGTACTTTTGGTGGAGTCTTTGTTTTGATATATTGCTCAAAGAAAGGATCAAAGACTGTAAAATCATCTCCATGTTTCATGGGATGGGGAAGGTAATTGACAAAACAGCGCTGGTCAGATAATCCAGTAACCCACGGAATGGCTTCTTCTGGAGTGGGAGCCAAAAAACAGAAGTCTTTTCTGCTCCTTTTTGGCTTTAGAATACAAGACAGCATACATGATCTGTGTATGATTGGGTATGAGTGCACTATGAAGTGCCTCACCCCAGCATTGTATGATACCTGCCAAAAGTTTACCATTGATAATATATTCAGTAAATTCCAGGGCAATATCATACAATGTTGATACTTACAGATATTACATCCTTAAGAAGAAGTATATGGGAGCCCCAGATCAGTGCTTTGCTAGTGAGTTGGGCATCAACCCCAGCCTGGCTTGCAGCTCCAACTCCAGTTTGTGCTTCCGTAATCGAGATTCTTTTATCAAGAATCAGCTTTCCAGAATGTACAACATAACCTAGCAAATTAGACTCCTCGCCTATATCAATTCCGTGCTCTCTCACCCTCCCTTTGCTGTAGTCTTCGCAGACAATAGTAGCATTTTTCTTCCTTGGCGACCTCAACTTCCCTTGGTTGTGAAGAGATTTAGTTGGAGATGTTTGCTGGCCTGAAGTTACTTGAGGTGTTTTGGCAACTATCTGAGGAACCTTATGTTTTGGAAATGTTCTCATGGAAATCTTCTGGAGGAAAGCACCAGATCCTGACATCCCTGCTTTTTGCCAAATCCTCACGTCATGAGTAGATGTCATTTAAGCCATCGGGTGACCACCACCCCCCTTATCTGCAAAGTAACAGGAGAATCCATTTGAGAATATAACTGGATGGTAATTGATGCCAACCAAAACATTTTACAATCCTGATGTGTATGCAAAATGTAGTTGAGAAGACATGAGGATTCCAAACTTCTCAAGCATGAATGATCATAAAAAAGCAACAATGAAATAAGAAGTAGTCTTTAGGTATTTTAGACAATCACAACAGCGACCAAACATGCTATGAAAAAGTCCAAATTGTTGTTGTCGTTGTTGTTGTACACGATAGTGAGACATAAGAGCCTACCCTCTCTGTGTATAATTATATCTCAAACTTCTCAAACATGGGAGACCAATTCAGAACAGATTGTCACTATGTAAGCGCATTGTATCTACTGGAGCGTGTACGGAAACTCGGAGAAAACTGCACTAAATAAAATGGCATATGTGGATTTCACAAGGAAGTGGCAGAATATAATTGCCTGCTGAAAGGTGTAGAAAGCTACCCACATTGCATTTCAAGACACCATTCGTTCTTTCTGAAATCCAAAACCTAGTGAAAAGAGACAAATTTATCTTGCTGCGCCTATCTCTTATACTAGCAATCCCAACGAGCACTGATCTGCTATGTGATCTCGACGATGTCCGCCTGTGGGCAGCAACAGGCACCAAGAGCATCAGCACAGCGTAGCAATTTGAGGAACCAATTTTCTAAGGATGGTTGTACTTGATGCCGATGCAAATACAACCAACCATATCCCGAACCTTTAAAACACTGACGATCAGAGAGAAGTGTCACTAAACGAAATGCGGCCCATTTATCGGACCCTCGCGAAACCCGAGTACGCGGACTCAATCCAATCAAGAACTCCTCAAGAACAAATAAACATACAGAATCGACACAACAGAAATCCTCGAATGATCCGAATGCACGAGACGAATCCAGTTGACGATACTCATTTCCTTCATTATCAGATTACAATGCTTCCATCCATCGGGTTTGCACCAAGATGATGACATCATCGCATTTTTCGAACTCCTCGGTCGCGAAAACAGAGAACCAAAGCCAAACAATGACAGATGTTCGCGAATACCTTGGAGACGATCCGAACGCAACGGACTGCGAGGCGACGACGATCTCGACGAAGGGCATCAACGCCGCTATCATTCGCGCATCGACGATGAAATCATCGTATCAGGATCGGCGATCGCGAGCGCCTCCACCGATCGACGGCTGGCGGCTGCCGGGCGCGTGATCGGACGGATCGAGGTGATCCAGGGGTGGGGCGATTGGGAAACCCTAGGCGAGGGCGGACGGCGCGAGGCCTCGCATTTGTAGGAGCGATGGAGGAGACGGCGAAGGCAGAAGAGAGGACCTGTGACACTCTCTGAGAAATGGAACGGAGGGGTCAGTGGAAAAAAAATTTCAAAATATAATTATTGGAAAAAAATCGCTTTAAACGTGTCTAGGATTTTTTTTTTTTTTTTTTTTTGTTAAGTAACGTGGAATAGTTGCAACAGTGAAGGTGAGTTTGGAGTGTCAAATTTTCTGTCTCTCCTCGCCATCTTAGAAGGTAAGTCTATCTGGTTCTCTACAATAATAATTTAGATAATTTGTTGAACCTGTACATATTATTTATCTTTGTTGACACATCAGTAAAATAGATAAATTACTTTGATTCAAAGTTTTTCCTCTTTTTATTTGAATTTTTGTAAGTCTATTAATTAGGAATGTAGAAAATTTACCAACATTGAAATATGTTTACGATAAAGTTCTAACCAATACATATTTAACAAATTTATTCACTTCATCTTGCTCAAAAAATAAAATATAATCAATTGAAAATTCTTAGATCTATCATAGAATAAAGATCAGCTACTCATTAAGGATTATCTTATCATCTCAAAGAACCATAGGCACATTAAGGCTTTTCTCATTAACCACATATTTCATCTAAAGTAACCTCAGCCACTAATATTGAATATTTTACTTCAAAACTAAACGAGCTTATCATTTTCTACTTTTTGCATCTTGGTTGTCCACTTCTTTATTGAAAGCTAAACATGAGATTTCACATCAAGCAAGGCAAACTCATGGCCTATCCATGCTGGACTACAAGCAATTGCCTACAATGATATATTTTATTATAGTCCTTGATCATGTTTTGATCAAATTAAGATACATCCAAAACCTATGACCTAATGCCCAAGTATGCAATATCTTTAGAATTTCACTCTCAGAATTCCTCACATCTGCATCAGAGGCATGAATTGTATCCATGTGAAGCTATTTCTTTCATGTATGCCCTGAACTAAAGATTTTATAACAGGGAGGTAAGAAAAAAAAAGAAGATATATCTCCACACATATAATACTGATTTGTACATTGATATCCAACTAAAATGTTTACATAGAGAGGCCTTCAAAGATAAACATCAAAAACCAAAATGATGTAGATAGTTTAAAAAAAGAAGTATGAACATCTGGACAAGCAATTTAGCTTAATGTTATGGACTGCATTCTATAAGCCTTGTTGTAAGCCTACCCTAGCATATAAACCTTCTCACCTTGTAGTAACCCTTCTTAATAGATCTTTCTTGATTTCCTGTAAGAGGCCTCCCCTGGCATATGAAGCTAGCAATAAAATGAATAAGAAATGAGAAATATATAACATAATATGGTGAATGGAAAATCGATAACACATGATAACCCATCGTGAAGCTTGCAATGACGCTTGTGTTACCAACTTCTTCAATGTAGCATTCTTGTGGCTCACGTTGAAGTTACCTGCAACATGTCGCAAACAATACCTCCACACAGCAAAGGAATGATGCAACCAAACATAATCGGTAGCCGCAAATGCCAAAATCCCTACATGACGATTTGAAATAAAACAAATGGGCCCTTCACGATCTCCAATTACGTGATCATGAACATGCATAAGAAACCATCCCCACATGTCAATTGCCTCTTCGGTGACTATTGTGAAAGCAAGGGGAACTATATAGTTATTAATGTTGACTTTCTGCGACAAGTTAATCAATCACTTCATAATAAAACGTTGTTGTCGGGTTTTATTATAGCAACGTTGCCAAAAAATGAAATCGATCGACCACGGTTCGTATAAAAAATCGTCGTTGTTATTATAGTATATGTCACAAATACAAACCGGTATCGCGTCAATTTTATTTATTTACATAATTTTGACTGGTTTATTCCAGGTTGTTCACTGTGAGGCAGTTATTGATATACATCACTCTCTAAATCCAACATTATTCTTTAATTAAAAAAAGATCAATTTTATATATAATCATAAACGAATGAATTAATGAATAATCAAGGAATTAAATAATAGCTTAATTATATACAAAAGAATTAACTAAAATGCTTGCAAACACCTAATTACAAACAGGCATCAAACACTATACTTATATACTAGATACTATCTATTTATAACTTATAATACTAATACTTACATATATATACGATAATAAGTAATAATATATACTATACTAACTTAACTTAGTATATTAACATATACAGTAACATATATATTATGTATAGCGACAGATAAAAACATCGCCAAACCTTAGGAAGACTATGTACAAAATATGATATGTAGTGATGTTTATAGTGACACTTATTCTATCTACAGTGATGGCTAATTCTGTCAGTAAAGCTATACTATTATTTATATACATATATAACACAAACATTTGTTATATTACGTATACTTATTATACATATACTTATCATTTACAGTATACACTTATATACACTATACACATATATGTATACATGCACAATCTTCTTCTCTTTCGCTCTTTCTTCTCTTCTTTTACGACTCTCGTTTTCTTCTTCACACTTAACCTTTTCTTCTCTTAACTTCTCTTCCCATAGTCTCAACATTTAGACTATTTTGCGTTTACTCACTTCCTTTCTTTTCTTCCCTTAACCCCTCATTAAGCCTTACTTGGTTCAAAAATTAGGTTTTAAGGTTGACGGGTGACCTTTTCGAGGGATATGTAGCACCCTTTCGGGTGGGACCAGACCTCATTTAATCTCAATTTAAGCTCCATACCGGGCCCATACAGTCCCACGCACAGTGTCGGGGCCCCAGCCACACACCTCACACCATCACACATCAATGCCATGCCATACATGCTTAGAATATGCTCAGGGGAAGGACTAAGGGGTTTGCTCACTCCCAACGCTTGATGACTGGTAAGCCAATGGAAGAAAATCAACTTATAGCGCTTCGAAAGCTCTTCGCCACAAGATGTGGTGCTATGTTTAGCACCACCCTACGCTGGAATTCCAGTGCAATTGTATAGAATTTTGGATTTTGGCCCTCCATTTGAGGGCCATAATTTATTGTAAATTAAAATTAAATTATGGGGACTTAAAGTATTTACATAGTGCTATATAATTGTACAATTAATTTAGAAATTTAATTATATTTATTATATAAATAAATTAGGCAAAGTTCTCAGTTTATACATACTGTATTTTAGGTTTTATTTCTTAATTACATATAACTCAGTTAATGTATGATCTAATTGACCTTATAAAGTATTAATATACATATTAGGGTATTTAATAAAGATTTTTATTCAATTTTACAACATTTATTTTGATTTTATTTACATTTAAATGGCTTATTTTGGGTTATTTTATATATAAATTAGATATAACTAATATAATACATTATAAATATAGTTAAATTAGCTTAATCTACTTAAAATACATTAGTACAAATATACAGTATAATTTATTTTAGTTTTAACTTAAATTACTAATTTATTTTAATATAATCTAATAACTTAACTAGTAACTTAATAAATTAATTATTTATTCTCTATATATATTTAAATTATGGTACAAGGTTCCTAATGTACATAATATACGTATAAATACGTATCAGTACTAAATATATTTATTTATAGGGTTTATTAATTTATATAGCGTGTAATACATATAAATAGTATAATTAATAAATAGTTATATAAATAAGCTATGTACAGTTTGAGTTAACTTAAATACTTAAGTTACATTAGATAGTATATTCTTAAGTTATTTATACCTTATATATATTTCTATTTTACAATACTTACGCATATAGCTTACTGTACACCTTATATCTACAAGTATTTACATAGTATACAATGAGTTCTTAGGTATTTTTAGGGTTTTTTTTCACTTTTTATGGGTTTTGTATATTTTGTGGAGATAGGGGATGAGAAAGAAAAAAATAGATGAGAAAAATAGATAAGTTTTTGGTGTTTTGATAGTTGAGTTCTTTTATTAAATTCCATGGTACACTAAATCGTCGGCTGGTATGTTCTATCAAGCCGGGGTTCAGAATACCATGAAACGTGGTATACACTTAAAAATATACCTGATCTTCACTAAGACAGGTTTATTTTATTTTTTTGGATTTTTTTATAAAGTTTTTATTTATTTACAAATGAAGCACATTATAGGCCTTTAAAGAGTTTTCTGAGTGAACATAAGGCCTATAATGGAATTTAAGTGCTGAATAAGAGATGTGTACAATCAAACACATTTAGCAAACAACATATAAGGTGCTTAAATGATTTAACATGATATGTCACTCAATTTCATTACATGTTTGAATATGAACAGTTAGGCAGAATTTATTTTCTATAGCTGACAGTGGAATTCTAAACAAGATAAAAGCAATCTAAATAAGATTTAAAGTTATTTAACTGTACATGAAAGCTTGCATATAATATGTACAACACTGAAAACAGGTCAGCTATTCTAAACAGACTTAAAGCTACATCTACAGCCCTGACAGTCCAGATAATCCAGCTGCAGCAACAGCTACTATCAGCTGCAGCAGCAGTAGACAGCAATTGCAGCAGCAGCTACAGTGACAATTCAAGACATTCTAGGCTAAGCCTAGATGTCTTAAATCATCAGGACTTTGCTACAATGTGCAAAATTCAGAGAAATCAAATTTGCAGCAAGTCAGGAACCCACAGATCATCTTTTATCTATTGATTCAGTTAATTATATTTCAAATCAGACTTGAGAAAGCCTAATCAGAGATACAAAATAACTTGATTAGGAAATAAGAGCTGGATTTGAATTGAAATGTACCTGCATCATGCAGCAATTTATTATATCTAGCTGGGATTAAAAAATACACAGAAATCTCTAAAGAAAATCTGACTAGGGCTAAAAATCACATAAAAAATATTCTCAGAAGTGCAACTTTAAATCAAAGTCCCTTGTCAATATTATCACATCAAATCAGATTAGAAAAATAACTAAGTTAACACTTTCTAATGCTATACACAACATGTAGAAAGTGTTGAAATCAGCTCCATCGGTTCAGCTGGATCCCATTGTGTTACGAACGCGCGCATCAGACTGGGAGGTGGCCTAGACGTCTGACCAGACGTCTGGAACCACTTCCAGATGTCTGGGAATCGATTATTTTTGGCACGCGTGATTCGTCTGCGCGCTTGAGCGCGCAGACCTGCGTACGCTCTCTCTCCCTCTCTTTTTCCCTCTCTCCTGCAGCCACAGACCCACCCTGTCCCGCTCTCTCTCTCCTCCTCGCGCGGTCTTAAAAGGCCACGCCCTCCCCCTCACTCCCGTCACCTCCGTCCCCTTCCTCTTCTCCTTCCAGTCGGTGCGCGAGCGAGCGCGAGTGACTGGCGGCGGCGACGGGGGAGGAAGTGTTGGCCGTGAGGGCTCGAGCCTGCCAGGGCAACGGGAGCCGGTCGGCGGGGGCTCAGCAGACGTGGGGTGGCGCGGGAGGCCTGCTGCAGCTCGAGCAACAGGCGGAGCACTCGCAGCGCGGCCGGGCGTCGTGAGAGGAGGGCGAGTCGCGCCCTGGTTCTGGAAACTTTTCCAGAATCAGACGTCTGGGCTTCTAGCCAGACGACGGGCACGACGTCTGAAAGGTAAGTTATTTCCGTCTTCTTCGTTTTCTTCGACTGACCGTACTGAGAGAGAGATGGGTACGCGCAGGTTCTGAGATTCGCATCCAACGCAAATCAGACGTCTGGCTGCAGTGCCAGACGACGGGAACGACTTCCAGACGTCCTAGGTGACAATCGGACGTTTGGGAACTAGGCCAGATGCCCCCGCAGGCTTCTGGACGTCTGACAGACCACGCAGAGCAAAGGTAACCTCTGATCCACCTTTTTAAGACGTCTGGAAGAAGTTCCAGACGTCTGATTTTGCACTGTTTCGTTGTTTTCGACCCGTTTAGGGCCCGTTCGGAGTCCGTTTTCCGCGTTTCGAGTTGCGTGCTTTTCGGAATTACATCATCTACCCGTCTACAGTAGCTGTATACTGTTTTGAGAAATTTCTTGTGTTTGATCCTTGTGATAGGACCCTGTTCCGTTGCAGTCTCGGGGGTTGCGGAGGCACGCGGGATTCCCGACTACGCCCCAAGTTCGCCTGTTGTAACCGGTAGAGTGGCTTTTAAGTTTATTGGTATAATCTGTTAAATAATGGAACCATAAATAGCACCTAGGACATTGCATGAATCTTAGGAATGAGAAACTAGAATGAATGGTAGATCCTATGGTGTTGCATGAATCCTAGGGCTGGAAAACTAGATTGTATGATAGATCCTAGGGTATGGCATGAATCCTAGGATGGGAGGAACTAGTGGAATATATGAATACTGCAGTCTTGAAAAATGTGGAAAGGAAACAATAGCTGCCTGTGAATTGAATTAACAGCTGCCTGTTATGAATAAATAAACATGATTAAGAATATGGGATGTATGAACGTGAAACTGGAAAGGTGAAACCGGAATGCGCTGAGTTAAAGAGCTGGAACCCTACGGGGAATTAGGAGTAGAACTCCTGGAAATTGAATGGAATAGAATTGGGGAAGTGAGCTAGCCCTTGAGTACGGAGTACCAAGGAGAGCGACTGTCCCCCTGTTTAGTGCAGAGCGGAGTCAGCCGCCCCAGGGACCCGGGGTTAGGACTGGCCACTCTGTACCGACTTGCTGGCCCTCGTGTACGTAGTACCGAGGAGAGCTACTAGTGTAGGGAGGTACTAGCTACCCCACGAGCCCCGGGGTTCTGCTAGCCTCCTACACCGACTTGTTAGGCCCACTGGGGCAAACCAGGGTAGTCAGGCGAGGGTGCGCTGACTGTGGAGGGGCAACGCCCCTGTTTGGTTACTGTGGAGGGGTTGGACCCCTATTACTGAGAGGGCTCTGCCCTGTACTGGTTCCGTGCTGTGCTTTGGGCGCACCCGTTAACGGAAACGACTGACCGCGTGCCAATGCGGGTTAGCTACCCGTGCGTTTGCCGCGCGTGCCGTAGTCACCGTTACGTCTGTCAGTGACCTTGGGGTGGTTGACTGAGAGTAGGATCACCACGGGGGACTCTCCCGGCCAGGAGAGCACCATGTGCTACTTCTACTGTTCGGAAAAGACTGCAATCAAGATCATTCCCACGAGGAACATTCGAGATCAAGTGAAGGATCTGAGAAATAGATAAATTGTGAAACAATATAAAGACGTAAATAAAGGAAGAAAGAAAATTAAAACAGCTACTATACACTTTACTGTTTCTTTAGTTTAGCTGCCACTCTACTCAGCGTTTTGCTGACGTGTTACACTCGTTACCTTTCAGGACCAGGTGTTGAGCAGCCAGGGTCAGCGGCTGCAGAGGACGCTGGGCCGAGTAGGGTCTAGTAGAGTTACCACTGTTCTCTTGTACCTCTTTTGGGTTCCACTGTAGTGAGTAGATCTTGTTTCCGCTGTACTTTTCTTTACCTGCAGTTCATATTATGTTATGAATGTTGTTCTATTGTTGTGGTGGTACATACTGTGGTGGTTTCTTTCCTTATTGCTGTATTTTCTTACTGTTAGTTATATTCTTGTTGAATGTGGTTTATTTTATTGCTCTTTTGGTTACTTCCTCGTTGGACGACCAGGTCTTGGGTTTAGTCGAGTCAGTCCGGTTCTCGTGTCTCGTAGGGACTCGGGAATCGGGTCGTTACACATTGTGCTAAAAACCTTACGGGATACTGAAAATCCGTTAGGTGAAAATCAGATTCACAGAAAATAGTAGCAGAATTCTGAGTAGAGCCTCCAATCAACATAGTTGATCTTCCTTGGCTCTACAAAACATTTAAGTCCATGAAAACCTCATCAAGAGCAAATCTAATCATGGCTCATTTGAGGAGAATTTGACACTCTCAAATTCACAACCATGAGCTAAACTACACGAAGATATCTTAATTTTCTTGATCAAAACCGTTCAAAACTCATTTGATTCAAAATCTTGCGATCTTGTGTTAAACCCAAATTCAAAATAAATCAAGCAAACCGATTCCATTTTAAACTCAGATCAGGAGTCTTTGTGAATAAACTGAAGTGAGTGAGAGACCCTTAAGTGGATTTGAGTGCAAATCCTCATCTCAAAGCATGAAAGTAATGATATGGGGATTTGACTCCAAATGCATGGGTTGTTAAGACCCGAGACATCAAACACACTTTAAGACGTCTGGGAGTTGGTCCAGACGTCTGGTCAGACGTCTGGAAATAAATTTTGGCGTGCGTACGATCGCGAGTCTGCGCGTGTGCCGCGCATAGACTGCAACCCGTCGCCCTCTTCTTTTTCTCTCTCCCCTCGCCGACCTGCAGACGCCTCCCCCCACGCCTTCAAATACCCCCTCTCCTCTCCCTCGTTCACCACCCCACCGTCTCCTCCTTCCAACGTGAGCGCGAGAGCGAGGGCAGCAGCTGCTGCCGGGTGCGGTGCGTAGAGGAAGAGGTGCTGCGAGAGGGAAGAAGAGGGAGAGCGGGCGAGAAAGAGAGAGAGAGCCCGCCGGAGCAGCTCGAGGCCGGCCGGCGTGCGCGTGGGGGGGCGTCGTGCTGAGGAGATCTCCCCTGGTGCTGCTACAGCTCGAGCAACGACGAGCGGTTACGTGACGAGCTCGCGCGCAGCGGGAAGAAGACGAGGAGGTTATGATTCTGGGAAATTTTCCCAGAATCAGACGTCTGGACCTACGTCCAGACGACGCGGGCGACGTCTGGAGGGAGCTCTAGAGGACTGAGAGGTATGAATTTCTCCTCTACCTCCTTTTGCGGATACGGCATGCAGGTCGTTCCGCCGAAGTTCTGAGATGTGTCGTGTTGAGGAGGTTTTCGTCGCGCGTGTAGGTTTCGTTTCGGGAAGGCGCGGGGACACGCCCTCCCACACAGTTCAGACATCTGGGCACGGCACCAGATGGTGGAGAGCGTCTCCAGACATCCAGAGAGGTGGTCGGACGTCTGGAACTGAGTTCAGACGATTCAGCAGGATCCCTAGACGTTTGAGAAGCAGCACAGAGTAAGGTATGACCTGGACCACTTTTTAAGACGTCTGGAAGGTGTTCCAGACATCTGATTTGAGTCAGAGTTGTTGTTTTTGACCCGTTTAGGGTCCGTTCGAGATCCGATTTTCGCATTTAAGATTCGGTTCTTCTCAGAATTATTTCATCTACTTGTATGAAATACTTTTATCCTATTTTGAGAGGTTCCTTATGATTGATCCTTGTGTTAGGACCTCATTCTGTTGCGGCTTTGGGGGTTGCAGAGGCACGTGGACCTGCCGATCACATCCCCATTACTCCCGATTTTGCGGGTAGAGTGGCTCCCCTTAGTTAATTACAAACATTAATGCATCTCTGAATTAAATGATAGATCTTAGGGTATGGCATGAATCCTAGGACTTGAAAGTTAGATTAAATGATAGATCCTAGGGTATGGTATGAATCCTAGGACCTGAAAACTAGATTGAATGATAGATCTTAGGGTATGACATGAATCCTAGGACCTGGAAAGTAGATTAAATGATAGATCCTAGGGTGTGGCATGAATCCTAGGAACAGAAACATGGAAACGAATGTCTTGAATGCCTGAATTGCAGTCTTGGAAGAGTAGATAGAATAATGATAATTGTCTGTAATTGGATAACAGCTGCCTGTGAAATGTAGAGTATTATTGCTAGTAACGGCTACATGCAATTCCTGTTGTTTGGAAACTAAATGCAAGCTAATTGTATGTAAATTGATATTAAATGTTGGGAACACGTGCTATATGTGAATAAAACTGAATTGATGAAACCTAGTATGGCTTGGCCTGAGAAATATGAGCATGAACCCTACGGGGAATTAGGAGTAGAGCTCCTGGAAAATAAATAGAATGGAACTGGGAAAGTGGATGCGGAAGTGAGCTGGCCCTTGAGTATGGAGTACCAAGGAGAGCGACTGTCCCCCTGTGTAGTGCAGAGCGGAGCTAGCCGCCCCAGGGACCCGAGGTTAGGTCTAGCCACTTTGTACCGACTTTTGTCCCTTGCATACACAGTGCCGGGGAGAGCTACTAGTGTAGGGAGAGAGCTAACCACCCCACGGGCCCCGAGGTTCAGCCAGCCGTCCTACACCGACTTGTTAAGCTCACTTGGCAAACCAGGTTAGTCAGGCGAGGGTGCGCGGACTGTGGAGGGGCAAGACCCCTGTTTGGTTACTGTGGAGGGGTTGGACCCCTGTTACTGAGAGGGCTCTGCCCTATACTGGTTCTGTGCTGTGCTTTGGCCTCACCTGTTAACGGAAACGACTGACCGTGTGCCAGTGCGGGGTAGCTACCATGCGTCTATCGCACGTGCCGTAGTCATCGTTACGTCTGTTAGCGACCTTAGGGTGGTTGACTAAGGGTAGGACCACCACGGGGAACTCTCCCGGCTAGGAGAGCACCACGTGCTACTTCTACTTTTCGGAAAAGACTGTAATCAAGATCGTTCCCACGAGGAGCATTCGAGATCAAGAGAAAGACCGGAGAAATAAATCAAGAAAGAGTAAATAGAGAAATAAAGAAAGAAATTAAAAACAACAACTACTTGTCCACGTTTACTGTTTTCTTAGCTAGCTGGTTGCCACTCTTCTCAGCGTTTCGTTGACGTGTCATATTTGTCACCTTTTTTAGGACCACGTGTTGAGCAGCCAGAACCTACGGCTGCGGAGGGTGCTGGGCCTAGTAGAGCCCAGTAGTTGTACTTTTGTTGTACCCATTTTCTGTAGTAGTGAGTATTTCTGTTACACCTTGTACTCTTTTATTGTAAAGTTCATATTTCTATACCTGTTTTTAATTCTCTACTGTTGTGGTGGTATGTACTGTAGTAGTTCTTTTCTTTACTGCTGTACTTTTGTTACTGTTAGTTACTTGCATGGTGAATGTGGTTTATTTTACTGCTTTTTTGTTACTTTCTCGTTGGACGATTGGGTCTTGGGATCAGTCGAGTCAGTCCGATTCTTGTGTCCTGTAGGGATTTGGGAATTGGGTCGTAACGTGGGTGGATTGCGGATTAAATTGCGAGGAAATCAGAAGCGAAAATGAACATATGTAGAGGGAGAAAAACATGATCAGTGTATGGGTGAATTCGTCCCCTCTGATCTGAAAGGATCAGAGGACGTGAAATTGGGAAAATCTATGCTATAACTACTCCTAAGCTAAACTACAATCATGCATCACAGATTAGCTCTAATCTACAGCTAAATTCTACTGCTAATTTATCTAACTACACTATAGCTAATCTAATCAAAATAGTAAACCTAATCTAACAGAAAGAATGGGACCTTTAGATCTCCTCCCGGTGGATGGAGAGGAAGAAAGGAGGGAGGAAGTGCTCCAACGGAGTGAAAACCCTCTAGTAAAGTTTAGGGTCGCCCTCAGGTGCTATGGAGTCCTTAGCGGCGAGGAGAGTCAAAGAGAAAATGGAATTCACAGCCGGTGACCATGAAAATGGGGAGAGGTGGGGAGAGTAGCTAGAGAGGAAGAATGATCACTGAGAGATGTAAGAGGGAGCGATCCTTCGCGTGCACAGCTAAGGAGCTCCTGAAGTAGTAGATCATTGTGCAAACACTCACCGTAAATGGTGAGATTAATCGCAAAGGGCATGGGCGGTGAGGATTTGAAGAGAGAGGCGCGCGCGCTGCCAAATCAAAAAGCGGCCGTTGGCTGGGATCTAGGTGAGGTGGTGATCATACGCATGGAGTCGCGTGAAGCTTCTAATCAAGTTAGGCCACAAATCAAATCGAGTGTAGAGGATCGATGGCTGAGATGTCGCGAGTTCTTAGTGTGCTACAGTGCACGCGTGGGCTGCAAGTGGGTGTGGGTCTTTTGGTGATTTTGTAGGGTACACCCTTCTGTGAAGGGATAGAAATATTGCAGGCAGGCCCATAAGTGGTTAAAAAGCATAACAAAACAGTCCTTTTTGCCTTGCAAATAGGTCCCTGCAATCTACAAATAAGTCCGAGGAGGTTTCCTAATGAATGAATGTAATGTGCTAAGGACCTAAATGTAAATCTTTAATTTTAAGGCCTTAATGATGTCCAAATGCATCTAAGTTTTTATATAAGCTTAATTGAACATTTAGAAGTTAATTGCACTTTTAATTTGAACTTTTAAACTCATTTGTGTGTTCAATTTGCACTTGATCACCATTTAACATTTATTAATAGAATATCTTATTTAATGACCTAATTATGCATTTTTAACACAGAATTAATGTTTTAGGTTTTTTTCTCTAATTCCCACACTTAACCCTTTTTATGTGTTAATTTGATATTATTTAACCTAATTTCTTACTTAACTTAGGTGATTTAACTATGATGAGTCGCAACTCATCAGTTACCACCATCCATATTGCATGCAATCAGTAACTTATGTCTATACTTTTCATACAAAAAGGTCTCATCAATACTTTATCAAACAATACTTGAATCCTTCGATATATAGGCCGAATACCCAAAAAGCTCCCACAAAATATTCCATCGTAGGATCGTCATATGACGTCACATGGGTAATATCAATGAAAGTGCTTAGATTCATATCCTTTATGGCGTAAAGTAACTACTGCAAGTCATTGTACAAGGCCTTTCAATCACCGTACACAAGCTTGATGGCATTCCTCCTAGCATCCCAAACTCTCCTTTGTGTTACCTCGTAGCCATGCTTGTCTTTTAAGACTATCTTCAAGTACAAGATCTTTACAATAGGAGAATCTATAACATGATTTATTATGGAATACGCAAGAAAATTACAATCTAATTGGGGATGATCCTGATTCTCGCTTGTATCAATGTAAGTATATGGCCTCTCAAGTATTCCAATAATAAATTGTCTTTCAATTTTCCTTCAATGTGCTCGTAATCTCGATTTGCAACATTTTTTACGTTTCATACAAATAACGAACCAAATTGATTTTAATGATTTGCAGACAATGAAATCATATTTATGCTTGATGTGATAATTTTTTACAATGGATATCACATCTTCCTTTCTTGGAAACAACATTCCTTTCATCAATTCATTGCTTCGACTTATATTGTCGCCTATCATGCTTTCATTTTTTTCCCAGAAACACTATTTTCTCCACCACACACATTAAAGAAAGGAACACAACGAATAATAGGAACATCGCTCCTATCCTCCCATTGATCGTTTGCATCATCTCCTGCACCTCTAATTTATATCTCATCATCAATAGTAGGAGCAATCTCGTGAAATCTATCTTCGACATATATCTCCCCATCATGGCAATCACTCACGTCAATATCAACAGAATGCTGTGAAACTAGCATGAACGTTAAACCGCAACCCACAAGTGCCTACACTGCTTGTAAGCTGAATTGTGAACTCTGAGAAGTATTGCCAGCAAAATCGTTCACTTGATTTGTTTGAACACAAGTATCAATTCGGGCCAATGACTCACCTCTACCATCATTTCCTCTTTGTGTATAACATGATGCAATGATACCGAAATGGCTCACAACATCATCATGCACACTAGCTTCATTTCCAGTAACAACCAAGTTCACTTCTACATTTGATTCATTAATAGCATGATATTCTTCTATAACGACATGAGACGTTCTATTTATAGCAGGACATTCGATTAATGCTCTACACCTCTTTTTAGAGTCAATATAAAGCTCCACACAATCACCAGTACTTTGACTAAAGCACATAAGTGTTTCTAACAAATCATTATCAACAATGGTGTCAAAACATATTGGATGACGTGCTTGTTCCCTTAGTTTCCCAAAATTAATGGGAACCTATGATAAATCTCAACTTCACGGTTACATCGATTGATTCCAAGTTTCGTGCAGATATGGCTTTGAAATCTGTCAAATTTCCACTCACTATGGATCATTATAGTTTTGATCGATCCTCTGTCATAACCAACACCATCAACTTTATGTTCTATATTTTCATTTACATAACAAACACAAAATATGCTTGGTACAATTATAACTAGCCTCACAACAAACAATCAAAATAACCTTTTAATGTAAGGACAAAAACTACAACCAAATAAAATAGTGTGTGCATTATGTTTCCACCTCATAAATTTCACAACTGAATAACATATGTAATAAACTCAGCTAATACTCAATTTCTTTAATACATTCTTCAAAACACTTCTATTTAAAATGGATTTTCTAGTTCCTTTATGAAAAGATAAATCTTCCATGTTCCCTTTCTACGTAGCATTAAAAAAGTGCTACATTGACCGATGTGAACTATTGTTAGAAACTATCATTCAAATATGTTCTTGGTCATTCTATATTGATGTGAAACTTAATGGTATAGTTTAAAATTAGTAGCACTGAGACCTTTTAAAGCAAAATGAAACCATCTCACCCTTGAGCAAAAAATTTTTTAAAAATCTTACTTATACCTTCACAATCGGTGAGGATGTGAACTATTGTTAAGAAACTATCATTCAAATATGTTCTTGGCCATTCTATATTGATGCGAAACTTAACGTTGCAATGTAAGATTAGTAGCATTGAGACCATTTAAAGTAAAATGAAATCATCTCACCCTCAGGCAAAAAAAATTTTAAAGATCTTACTTATACCTTCACAACAGATGAGGAAGGTGGCAGCAAGTTGGGGGGGGGGGGACGACCAGCAAAGGGGGTATGGGAAGGGGTGGCATGTGAAGAGAGCTGGTGAAGGGCAGTGCCCGAAGAAGGCTAACGAGGATCACTAGTAAAAATCGATGGCGTAGAGGACTGTTGGAGATGGCCTACGCGAGGAGGGAGCAAGGCTCGACAAGAGTGCTCAGGGTGGGGTGGTGTTGAGTGTTCAATAGGAGCATTATGTAGGAGCGCGAGGGAAGGGTTTTGAGGGGTGTTTAGTCACTTTGAACTCATCTTCATAGAAGACATGTTCGAGTAAAAAATCCCCTTGTCTCAAATCGCCTTTGATATAGGCGAGTATATCACATTACATAACAAAAAAAATCCCTAAACATATTTAATCACTTATTTTCCCTCATAATTATATTTAAGAATTTTTTTGAGATTTTTGGAATAGGAAAAAATGTTTATATGACAAAGTAATAAGATATTAAGTAAAAAAAAAAACTATTTACTTAAGGACAAATCGACCAGAAAATGATACAAGGACCAGCAAGCTCGAAAGGGAGATCCACAAGATAACAAATTATCATAGTAATTGTTGAGTTCAATTACAAGATAACAAATTACTATCTTATTGCATAGCAATAAGATATTGAGAAGAAAGGTAGGATCAAAAATGTTGTCTGTTTAGGACAAAGGTACGCAGATTTTGTGGGCTCACCGTACAATATCATGATGGACGTGCGAGATTTTTTAGGGTCCAATCCACTCTGAATCACTCCCACCTCTCCCGTACTTTCTCTTCTTATTCTGGTCATTTTTTCTTCTCCATTTTTGTCCACTTGATTATCATCTTATGACAATGCCAAGAACTGATATAGAATTTCTAAATGTGATATAAAGAGTGCTTATACATTCAAATATAAGATGTGAACGGTGTAGCAGTGACATAAAAAAGTTAAATTTTATAAAAATATATGATGGATTTCTACTAATTAAATCTATCCGTGCTTCTAAAAAAAATAAAGCATTGTAGTTTTTATTTAGCAAAATAGAATCTCATTAATTTGAATGAAACCTTTCCTCCGACAAAGGGAGAGAAGACAATTGATTCTCCCACTCCAGGGGGTGGAAAACAATGCTCCTTGATAGCAGAGAAGGTACTCTCCAAGATAATGAACATCTAAAACTAGAATAAAAACAAAAACAAAACAAAGTAGAAAAGAATGTACCCTTATAAAATAATCCCATATGGTGGAATAGCTACTCACTTCTAAATGGTGGCAGAAACATCGAAGATGACTCTAACAATTTGCTCGATCTCGCACCAGTGAAGAGGTACAAGTTAATCGCCAAAACGGGTCAATAAATGTCTCAGTTGTGTATACCTATCGAATTAAGCATAGTCCTGATAAGAGGACAGGCCATGAGAGTGGACAACGTAACTTGCATTGACCAACAAAGCCAACCAATCCTTCAACAACAAGTTCATTCTAGTCCTCCTGATTACTTGATGTAAATCCCTATCTACACAACCACCAAAAGGATCCTATTCACTCCAAATAGCAACCACATACAAGCATCCATTACTAAACTCCTCGTCCAACCATTTGACATTTGGAACTACAGATATAAAGTGTAGCTCAAAAATCATGCTGCAATGAGAAAGTCAAGAAAAAATATGCATGAAGTCCTGGAAGCCTTCTCAACCCACTCCAGCATGAACCAAAAAAAAAAAAAAATGCAGTGTCAAACCTGAAAAAAGTATGGCTAAAAGGGATTTCCAGCTGAATCAATTGGAAATTAAGGAGTGATGTAGAAGAGCATTCTATGGCAACAATCCCCTATGGGAAGCCATCTCCTCTGGAGCGAATGCATGCACGAAGAAAACAATAGATATATGCACCAGAGCTCGCGAAAAGCACTCGCACAGGAGGAGCATAACCATCTGGATGGAAAAAGAAGCCATCTACATAGCGGGTAGAGGGCGGTGATGGTGGAAACAACAGAAAGGGAGGAAAGGGGTCCTTGATTGCCTTGCGAGGGCCAATCAAGGGCCCCAAAGTAAAGAAGGTCGATAGGGGTTGCTAGTGTTTTTGTGGTGGGAAAGTGCTAGGAAAATTGACGTCCCTAATTGGCAATTAATCAGGAATTGTAAGTTATTGTTATCTATGGATACGCATATCCATAGATGTTTCAGGCACATATGTCGTGAGAAGGATATGTGTGCATGCATATATACAAAGACTAATACTCACGTAGTATACTGCACATATAAAACAAGCTTGTACGTGGGACTTTTTGACTTATCCAATAGCTTAGGCTAAAAAATAAGAGGAAAAAGTAAATGAATGCACTTTACAATGCGTTTTGCAATGTACGGATTAAAGTGGTGGTTTCAACCACTGTATTTTGGGTTTCCACCGGCGGAAACCACTTCTTACCGATGAAAAACTACTTTCAAAATGAAAAACTACCTCTTATAGGTGAAAAACTACATTCCAAGTGAAAAATAATTTTCCACCGATGAAAAGGTAAAACATACTGGTGTTGGTCTGCTTGATTTTTAACCAATTGATTCCCATTTTTAACCGATTGATTCTGATTTTCAACCAGCTGATTGTTAACTGCATGTTACAAAATACATTGCAATACGTGTTTCTATACTCACGCCCAAAAAATAAATGTTCCGTAAAATTCTAAGCCTAACTTGGTTGTATAAATTTCAATCTTGAGTTAACTTGAGTTTCTCATGTTGGGTTGTGAGCTAGGCTCATGGTGCCCTAGCTAGCCCAATAATTTACATTGGTTTGAATGGAGAGGGAGCATCTTTATACCTGCCAAGTCCATGGATAACTGGGATTTTGAATCCAAGCCTAATATCAACCCAAAAAATTGTAAATCCTTGTTAAAAAAGAAGATTATTTAGATTTGATATCTTCTAAAAAGTGACCTCTCTTGACTGAATACTAGTTGATGGGATTGAAGAAAAGAGGCCACTAGCAAACTATGGAGATATAAGGATCCTTAAGAGGTTTATGTCCTTAACAGTGAGTTGAAATTGTGCACAGTAAAAAATTAAATAAGCATAGAGGCAAAGTTCATGGAATTAGACATCGAATCTAGAGAGGAAGTCCTTTTAAGTGAAATATCTCTACTTAGATCTTTCAATGTAGAATTTGTTGTCAACCACTTGAGTTGTTTCATTATTTCATACTACAAGAACAATGAGGGTAGCATCCTTTGATACAATTCCCCTTTCATAAACAATCTTAAGGAAAGTTTTATCTCCCCTTTTCTAAAGTAAAAGGGAAATGTACAACCTAAATATTTAAACTACAACAAATATATAATTAAAGTTTACAAAGCTTCTCGTAAAGAGCCTTTTGAGAAAGAGATATATATATAAAAAAGAACTTAATGTTGAAAGTAATCCTTTATCAAACCTATTTAGGATGCAAACTTATTGGGAATGTGTCCCTTGCAATTATAATATACAAAATAGACGCAATGGACACAAGATAACACAATTTGATTGCAAGAAATGATCTTGGAGCTTAGAAATAATAAAATTCTTGTGTACAAGCTGAGAGGACCCTAGATAGGTATTTGTAGACTTAGTAGGATCGTAATCAAGTTATTTGAGTAGTTGGAAATCGAATTATGATATAACTTCGAGCAAGAGTGGCTATAAAATGCAATGTTAAAAGTTGACTAGATCAGATGTCCAAAGAAAAAAGGGGAAATGCCTTAATAGGAATATAGATATGTCTATTGGCAACAATGGATGTCTAATTGTCTCATGGTGGACATCCCAAAGTTAAGTAGAGATAACTTGTTAACACATAGCTTGCTTCTACTTAAAATCTATAATACAAAAAAAAAGAAACCAAAAGCTAGCTTCCTCTTGAAATCTTAAAGTAAGTTCCTTTTTATTGAATCTTTTTTTTTCACATAGCTTGCTTCTTTAATAACCAAACTTTTCAAATTCTTTGGATACGTAGAAAGCTTGTTTCTCCTCAACATAAGGCAAATTATCAATTATCAAATAATAAGGTTTGTTATTATAAAAAATAATAGTATAATGAATAAATCGTTAACATATAGAAGGCTTGCACTATTTTGTAGGAATTGACATGTCTCTGTATGAGTTCCTTTGTTTACATGCTGATAGCTAGGAGATATATTAATAACAAAATATTACAACAATTTCTACTTTTGTTGTTAGTTGAAAATCGACAGTAAAGTCCTTTTAATCAACGCCAAAAAGCGACGGCATAAGTACCATCGCTGTTTCTTTTTCCGATCTATTATAAGAAACATCCGAGGTTGAAATATCGTTCGCCTAGCAGACGGATTGGATCTTTTGTCATCGTTTTGTAATCGACAGCAATGGGATTTTTTGTCGTTTATTAAAAAAGTGACGATATTTTTATAATACTTTTTCCTACGTTAACATGATGCTTTTTGAGTTTTGTCATCGTTTAAAATAAAACACCGTCGCTTATAGAAGTGACGATAAAAATAGTTTTGTTGTTGCTTTCTCAAATAAGCGATAGCAAAAACCTTTCATTTGCTACCAAAACTTACATTTTTTTTGTTGTCAGTTCTTAAACTAACTGACGGCAAAAATATTTTTGCCATCGCTTTCTGTAATAAGCGACGGAAAATAGTCACCTTTATTAAAAAAAATTACCTTTTAACAACGTCGGTTATTGTAAAAATCAACGGGAAAGGTAGGATTATTATTTTTTTAATTCTAAAACATCCACTGTATACCTGTGGAGTAAATCATAAGCCTTAAATGCAAGTACTCCCATGGTTGTTTTAGTTGAAAGAAAGGAGCAACAGCTGACACTTCATCCTAATATATCTTACCAATACAAGTTCAAGTAGGGACATGAATGGGGACACACTAATTCCAAATTTTCCCATGAATGAGTCCTCACACATGGGTCAAATTCCTCTACTTGTGCTGATGACAAGAAGAAGCTCAGGCTACACAGATAATCACAAATAAGGATACAAAAAGCCAAGGATCTAGTGAGAACATTTTGTGAATTAATTACGGTATGTGTTCCTCACCTTTAAACCTCATTTGTTGAATAAAAACTAAGAATCAGAAAAGCGCAGGGCACTCTGAGTGTTTGGGCCAGGCTGGATTGGTTTCACTAATCCAATCTTGAAACCAATCCCTTATTCTGAGTGAATACACTGCAGTTTCATTTTCAGCATGAATTAGGCCAAAATCCCAAGTTCTAAAAACTTCCCAAAGATAAGAAGACGAACTTGAGTATAATAAGCAAACTTTTTCAGAAAAAATATGGATATAAAAGTTTGGCCCTAGCAACATTATTCAATCTATGATTCTAACTCTAACCTAAGGAAATTAAAGAAGGAATATCTTATAATCAGCATGGAGAGATGAATAAAGAAGACTGCAGGCAACTGAGATGGACATTATACACTGAAAGACACTAGCGATAATCAAGTAAAAGAGATACAACTAATGATTGTGTGACAGTTGCAAGATGACAGAAATCAAGTAAAAGACAGTTTCTTTTACTTGCACGATGTAAAATTAAACATAAAAGGTTTAAGGACATATGTAATAATTTTAAAAAGGAAAAAAAAAATCAAGCTATGAGGAACATGAATTAAATAAGGAAGAGCTAAGAAGAACATCCCAAAATCAAATGCAAGGACAAAGTAAAACTAGAGCAATGTGATAATTGGGTTCAGGTAATGAACTGATCCTCCAAAGTTCATGCACTCTCCTCCAACAACAGAGTACTCACAGGAGTCATGCAATGCTAAGGGAAATTAGGAAATTAAATAAGATCCCAAGAATAGGTGGAAGCCTAACAATTTTGCTTTGGGATTCATGAGACTAAGTTGGAAAAATATACAACATAATAGCTAAGCCTGCATAATCTACCAACCAACAACATAAAAAAGGAAAAACCACAAAAAAGAAAAGGGGTAGAAACCACAAAACATGGCACATGGGCACCTTCGCTCTCATTGTTTCTACATCTACTTTCAAAATCCTACTGTTGACAGCAACTTCATTGAATTTCCGGTTTATTTCTGTTAGACACTTCAACAAAGCTGAATTTTCAAATCTCAGCTATGAAACCTTCATAGGATAAATAGATGAAAGTTAGCAAAGTTAGCAATTAGTAGTCAACCAAATTACATGATAAAGATGATGGGGCCAAACCCAAGCTTCAAGTTCACTTAGAAGTGCTTGCTTCCATCTCTTAGATTGCTGTTACGACCCGGTTCCCGAATCCCTACATGATCCGAGACCGGCTCAACTCGACTAATCCCAAGACCCAATTGTCCAACAAGAAATAACCAAAAACTAGGAAAGTAACTACATTCACTATGCAAAGTAACCAACAGTAAAATAGTACAAGCAGTAAAGGAAGTAAAAGCTGCTAACAATGCATATCACCACCACAACATAAAGTAGAACAAGGTACAGAAACAGAAATGGTAACAACAGTCTATAACTCATTAGCAAAAGAAGTACTACAACAGCAAGAGACTACTACTGGGCTCAACTGGGCCTAGCACCCTCTGCAGCCGGTGACTCGGGCTGCTCAACTCCTGGACCTGTAAAGGGTTGTGAGTAAAACGAAGTTAGCGAACGCTGAGTAGAGTGGTAACCAAACTAACTAAAGTAGTAAAATCTAACAGGTAAATTTATCTTTCCAATTATTTTATTTACAAGTCATTCCTTTTCCCCCATTGGATTACTCTCAGATCTCTTTCTTGATCTCGCATGTTCCTCGTGGGAACGATCTTGATTGCAGTCTTTTCCAACAGTAGAAGGCACACGTGGTGCTCTCCTGGTCGGGAGAGTCTCCATGGTGATCCTACACCCAGTCAACCACCCTGAGGTCACTGACAGACGTAGCGGTGACTACGGCACGCGCGATAAGCGCACGAGTAGCTACCCTGCACTGGCACGCGGTTAGTCGTTTTCGCTAGCGGGTACGCCAAAGTATAACACGGAACAGTATAGGGCCTAGCCCTCTCAATAACAAGGGTCTCGCCCCTCCACAATCCATGCGTCCTCGTCTAACTACCCAGGTTTGCCCAGTGGGCCTAACAAGTCGGTGTAGGGTGGCTAGCTGAACCTTGGGCCCCATGGGGTGGCTAGCTCCCTCCCTACACTAGTAGCTCTCCCCGATATAGTGTATGAGAGGGCTAACAGAAGTCGGTGTAGGGCGGCCAATCCTAACCCCGGGTCCCAACCCAAGGGCGGCTAGCTCCGCTCTACACTAAATAGGGGACAGTCGCTCTCCTTGATACCATGTACTCCCAAAGGCCAGCACACTTCCCCCTCACATTTCCAGATCTTTCCATTCATCCACAGGAGCTCTACTCCTAATTCCCCGTAGGGTTTATGCTCATATTCACCATATTATTCTATACCAAGTTTCATCATTCACAATTCCATTCTCGTGTTATACACATGCAGTTCGTATTTCCACAAATTAACATATACAACAAGTGATATCACAAGTAAACATTTAACTAGCACAGGCATTTCATATTCCAACAGGCAGCTCGTATTTATTATCAGATAATTGTCTACCATTCTACTAATTCATTTATGACTGCAATCTCAAATACGCATACAAGTAGTGCAACAGTTTCTCGTCCTATGATTCATGTCACATCCTAGGTTTCTAGTTATCTAATTATCATATGCATTCATATTTTATATTTAAAATTGGAGGAAACCACTCAACCAGACAATCCGGGAGTACTGGGGGCTCGAACGGCAGACTCACGTGCCTTTGCAAGCCCTGAACACCAACAGAATGAGGTCCTATACCAAGGAGCAGAACACAATAGATGTTCAGAACAATATATAAGGATTTCTAACATATAGAGGAACTCACAAGGAAACTATCGATATCTTGTTTGCATAAAACAGATACCAAACGAACCCTAAATGGGTAAAAAATGAGACTGCAGAACCAAATCAGACATCTGGCACAAGGTCCAGACGTCTTAAAAGTCACCAGGGTCTCACCTCAAGTTCCGACGTCGATGTCAGATGTCCAGAACCCCTTCTTGACCGTCTAGACTTAGCTCTAGACGTCCGACCTCTCCTCCAATCGTCTGGGAGTGCTTCCGGTCGTCCGGTAAGCTATCCAGACGTCCGAAACGTGTGGGAGGGTGTGCCCCGCGCCTTCCCAAAGCTGTCCCTACGCACGACAAGCCAAATCTCACTTTTAGCCACACAGATCGGCTCTGCGGTGCGGCTTGCGTGGTCGTAACCGCAAGAGGAACATACCTTCGCGAATCCTTGCTTTTAGACGTCTGGGGTCATCACCAGACGTCCAACTCATTGTCTGGACGGCACTCCAAACGTGCGAGCTCTTGCTCCTTTCACTGCGCGCAGCTGCGGCTCCTCCCTCTCATTGCAACTCCGGTTGCAGCAGGAAGTCGGGGACGACTCCCCCAACTCACACCTCCTCCCGCACGTGCTGCTCCGGCCGTGCGCCCTTCAGTGAGCTCCCACGGACTCGTGAGCTCAAGCTCCTCCTCCTCTCTTCACGTCATTCCTCCTCGCTCTCTCTTCCTTTCTCTCGCTCATCCCTCTCGCTGCAGTGGAGAGGGAGAAGGAAGGTGGTGATGGAGTGGAGAAGAGAGGAAGGGGGGTGAGGGCTCTTATGTAGAGAGTGGCTAGGGTTTGGTGAAGGAGAAAAGAAGAGAGAGAGAAGAGATGAAAGGTGTCTGCGCGCAACCAGCGCGCAGACCCGACACTGCGTACAAAATTTTCAATTTCCAGACGTTTGGGAAGGGGTCTAGATATCTGCCCAGACGTCTAACTGACAATCTAGACGTCTTAAAAGGCTCAGAACATAACGAGTCTTTACATCATAACAAACCTAAAGGAAGTTTCGTCCTCGAAACTTGAGCTAGCTAGGGTACGGAAAAGGAAATATAAACTCATAACAAACTTAAAGAGGATCGAAGCCAGTCCGAAAAAACGTACTCTCAAAAAGCTCCGGGTATCGCTCTCGCATCGTCGCCTCAAGCTCCCAGGTAGCCTCCTCGTACTGTTGGCTCCTCCACAAGACCTTCACCAGGGGTACCTGCTTCCGTCTCAAACTTCGGACGACTCTGTCTAGTAATTGCACAGGTTTCTTGGGGTAGGTTAGGTCGTCTCCCACCTCGACACTCTCATGGCTCAGAACGTGACAAGGATCGACGACGTACTTCCTGAGGTTGGACACGTGGAACACGTCGTGCACACTAGAAAGCTGGGGAGGAAGGGCAAGCCGATAAGCAACAGGTCCTACCCGCTCCAGGACCTCAAAGGGCCTCACAAATCTCGACGCAAGCTTCCCTTTCACCCCAAAATGCTGCAGGCCTTCATGGACGAAAGGTGAAGAAAGACGTGATCCCCAACCTCGAATTGCACCTCTCTGCGCTTCTGATCGGCATAACTCTTTTGTTTGCTCCTGATAGTGCAAAGTCGTTTGTGGATTTGCTCTATCACCTCTTAACTCTACCGGATCAGCCTGGGGCCAATCTCCCACTTGGTCCCCACCTCAACCCAACTCAAGGGCGCAGTACACCTCCGTCCATATGGAACCTCGTAAGGTGCCATGCCGATACTCAAGTGATAGCTGTTATTATATGCAAACTCTGCTAGGGGTAAGCGCTCCTCCCAAGAGCCCCTCCATTTTAGCACACATGCGCGTAAAAGGTCCTCGAGTGTCTGTATAGTGCACTCTGATTGTCCGTCCGTCTGGGGGTGGTACGCTGTACTGAACCTCAACCATGTCCCCAAAGCTTGCTGAAACTCGACCCAAAACTGGGAAGTAAAACGGGTATCCCGGACGGATACAATTTCTCACGGAACTCCGTGCAGATGTACCACATCACGAATATTCCTCTCTGGCAACTGCGCTGGTCCAAAGGTGACTCGGATCGGTAGGAAATGTGCCGTCTTCGTCAATCTGTCTAGTATCACCTAGACTGCGTCGTGTCCTCGTTGGATAACGGGCAAGCCCACCACCAAGTCCATGGTGATGCTCTACCACTTCTACTCTGGCACGGGAAGTGGCTGCAACGGCCCTGCAGGCCTCGATGCTTGGCCTTCACCTGTTGGCACACCAAGCACTGCTGCACGAGCTCACCTACATCCCGCTTCATCCCTCTCCACCAAAAGTCACATCTCAGATCATGATACATATTCGTGTTCCCGGGATGTATGGTGAACCTGGACTCGTGCTCTTCAGTCAGGAACTCTCTCAATAACTCCTCGTCCCTGGGAACGCACAAACGTCCCCTCATGCGCAGCACCTCATCTGTAAAAGAGAAGTCTCTTGGGTCCCTTGACAGTACTCTGTCTCGCAACGACTGCAGGTACGGATCTGTCATTTGTCCTGTGATGATGCGGTCTATCAGCTCTGGTCTCGTCTGCCGTGTCGCTGTCACTGCTCCACAATACCCCTGTGACTCTCGGGGTCGCCAACTGCCCAACTCCTCCATATGCCTCCAACTCTGTTCCTGTAAACTGGCTAAGTGGGCGGGCGCCTTCCGGCTCAAGGCATCAGCTACCACGTTGGCCTTCTTTACAATTGCCGTGCTGACTCTTGATTTGAAAGCATCCTATATAATAGCAAAAAAGTAAAAAAAATATCCTATGAATAGACATAGATAAGAACTTCATTGGGATAAAAAACAAGATCCATAGACAGATGCAGCTTCCAACGTCTAGAATACACGTAGTTTTCACATATGAATTTGTTTGAATAGTGAACATCTAAGTACTCATATAATCTTCAAGAAAAATGGAGTCATAGATAGAACTTGAGCATGTATTCTCGACTGAAATGAGCATGCAGTTTACCTATCAAACAAACTAAAGCAGCCAATGACCCCTATTAAGACCCAAAACCCCCCATTTCATACATCTAAGAACTTCATCGCACCAAAAAAAAAAAAGATCAATGGACACAAACACTTCAGTAGGCAGTTAGCATACATCTGATTTCACAAGAAATCAGTAAAGGTGCTCGTGCTCCTATGAAAAAAACACATTATTTTTGCAATTGAGAATTTCCTTGATGGATTTGGAATTTAGGAAAAATAGCCCAATTCCTCCACAAGCAACAATGATTTTTGGGATATAAAAGCATCCAACAAAAAATCAGATTTTTATAGTCGTGTTAACAGGATAAGGGAAACAGAATTATACCAACTTCCGAAAAGGAAGTAAAAATCACAAAATTAGCTTACATTTCATTTCCAAATTATCGAAACATAGCATTACACAAAAGAAATTGACCAATGCATCCCCAACAGCAAGGAAAAGACAGCATTTTTGCAGAAACGTTGGGAACCAACAAATCCACAAACCAAAACACAAGCAGATGAAATCAGAAGACATTCCCATGGGAACCCAAATCCCCACCCCATTCATGGAAAAACCAAAAGGGCACAAAACAAAACACAAACCAAAGCACCATTGTCCCCAACTAATTAAAAGTTATACTTCCTAGGAATACATTGTTGATGAGAACCTTATCATGAGATGTAACTAGCTTATTTTGACCTAATAAAGTGAACAAAAGCTCTTGCATAACCTAAAGGAAGGCCTAACTCAAGAGATTGCTGATATGGAAAGAAAACATGAAACAAAGGGTAAAACTGCAATTTTAACATTGCAGTACAACAACGGGATTTCTCAGGGTCTAGACATAGGTCAATTGGACTTAATAAGAGAAAAAGTGAGATAGTTCAGTCAGAAAAGGGCTATGGTGAGATTTAAGAATTAAATGACATACCGCCTGAGAAATCCCTTACCGCCTGAGTAGCTCCCCATGCCTTTATTCGCACCATACCTGATGTGTGGTTGGTTGTTCATCAATTTAACTTTATTTATTACTCGAAATTTCAAAAAGGTTCTGAGGTCGAACTCAGGGAGCAAATACGATTTTTAGAAGCAAAAAGATCACAATTTAGAATACTGTAATGCTTTATAAAAAATGTAGAGAATAAAAGTAGAATTTTTCTTCTCTTTTTCGCTATCTCTCTTTTCTTTTTTTTCTGTTTCCAGACGTTTGATTCTATGGATCAGACGCCTTAAGTAGCATTTGCTACAGTGCACGTCTTCTTCTTTCTTTCTCTTTGGCTGCTGCTGCTTCTTCTTCTCCTTGGCTTCTTCTTTTTCTTCCTGCTTGGCCTTCCTCTTTGCGGCAGCTTCCTCCTTCTCTTTTCTTCTCTTCCTCTATGCTCTTTCTTCTTCTTCAGCTCCTCTTTCCTTCTTTTTCTTCCTTTCCTTCTGCACTGTGACTTTTTCTTCTTCAGCTCCTTCTGCCTTCTGTGCTGCGTCTCTTCTTCTCGTCCTCTCCTCGCAACTACTTCTGCTTCCTCCTTCTTCTTCCCTGCACAGGCACGGTTATGCAAAACCTACCCCTACCCTCCCCGCATTTCTCTCTCTCTCTCTCTCTATTTCTCTCTTCGGGTCACAGCTCTCCCAGAGCCAGCTAGGTTATCGAGTCGGGTATACACGCCCGGGACCAGGCCCACCGGCATGTGGTGGTGGGCGAGGTGTGCTCGGGTAGGCGGGTCAAGACCAGGCCCGCGTGGCGTGGGGTCGCGAACGAGGCCGTAAGTGGGCAAGGGACCTCACCCTGTGTAGTAGGAGGCGATAAGCGTATTTCACAAATTCAATTTAAGCGCCAATGCTCGCTCGAAAACTCACGAGGTGGTACTCAAGTCCCACCTGCTTCAGCCTGTGCGCCCGTAGCAGATGGCGCGAGCAATTGCAGCTGCAGCGAAGGCCCCCAACGCCAAGCGAAGGCCTGGTCGATTGCGCGAGGGGATTCCGCGCCTTCTGGATCTGGAGGCCTGGGCGCTTGGGACCTGGACAAAGCTTCAAGCAAGCTTCGTGCGTCTGCGCCAATGGCGGAAGAAGTCGCGACCCTGAAATCACAAATACGGCCTTGCGGCCCTGTCAGAACCTTCAGCAGGCTTCATCAGACCATGTGAAGGTAGCCCGGGGTCAGCATGGCGTGAGGGTGGCTATGCGTGTGTGCCTAGGGCACACTGTGTGCGTGCAGGTGGGTGTGTTCGGGGGAAGGAGACTGTGGGTGGCGCGGTGAATGGAGAAAGGGGGAATGATCAGGGAGTGATGGCGGAGCTTCAGAGGTGTTTGGCGAGGTGGATGGAGGAGTGGAATGGCGAGGACACCTCGTTGGTGGTCTGTCGGAGGTGTGGATGATGGTGGTGGTTGGCGATTGTCGAGGGGTTGGAAATAACAATTGACAAGGGGGAAATAGAGAGGGGAGAAAGGAGAACTTATCTGGCAGGTCCAGAGTGAAGGGGGAAGGAGGATGGCGAGTGGCTGGTGCCTGCTGTCGCCGGAGACGAAGGAGCCCAGGGAAGAAGACGGTGATGAGGAAGGGGATTGGAGGGTTCCCGCTGGTACAATGTGACGCGGCGGAGGACGGCAGAGATAGCTCTGCCACTGGTACGCTGGCAGAGCGACGAGAGAGGGGAGGAGTCGTCGGAAGCTCTGGGCGGTTGACCGGAGTTGAGAGGAGACGAATTGGAGGGGGATCTCAGGCCAACTTGAGCTTGAAGGATTCAGCGTAGTGTGCCTCTCCTTAAATAAGCAAAAGGTCGGCTGGGAGGCGAACGAGAGCAGCAGGGAGGTCACGCCGGAGGTGTGGAAAACCGGAGACCCATACCTCTCGCACGTTCGCACGAGAGGTATGGCAGGCTTCAGGGCATGGGGAGCAGCCCATGCGGTAGGGGGCTCCGCAGGGAGCTCCCCTTTCTAATTTAGGGCTAGCTCCCCATGCAGATGAGGCGCCATCCTTCGCGCAAAGTCGTCGGAGGCATGGCCTTCTGCTGCTGGTGGAAGAGGGACCGAAGTGAAGGAAACGACGAGGAAGGTGAGGGGTAATTGCAAGAGTTTCAAAAAGTTGAGGGACAGAAAGCAATTTTGAGGACCAAATTGTAAAGTGGGTCAAGACGACCTTCTCTTAGGTTCAAATTTTGGTATAAGCCTAATTTTGACCTAAGGAATCCAATTGTGAAGTTGCATTTTAGGTTTGACCATGTTTGACTTGATATTTTGCATAAAAACCCAAATTAGGTCAAAAATTGGGTATGGACCTCAATCTAGGTCAAAACAGGTTCCAAAGGCCAAATTGAAGGTTATAAATCCTAGGGGATATTTTTCCATGAATTTTAGAGGGTTTATTTTATTTTTATCTTGCCTGAAACCTTATGAACTAAAGTGGATTTGTTTTAGGGTTACAGAATGTTATTTAATTCCCAGATTTTGTTACAACCCTTTTCTAACCAAACCATCCCACTTTTTCCCTTATTAGGTTCACTTGACCTATGTTTAAACCCTTAGAAATCCCGTTCATGCACTGAAATGGTAAAATTACAATTTTACCCCTTGTATCATGTTTTATTCTCATATTAACAATTCCTTGAATTAAGCCTCCCCTAGGTTATGTAGGAGCTTTTGTTCACTTTGTTAGGTTAAAATGTGCTAGTTAGGGTTTATGATGAGGTTTTCATTAATACCTCTCGTGCGAACGCTCGAGAGACATGGCTATCGTACGTGTGACAACCTTCGGCGAGAGTCTTGCTCGCCCTCCAAGCGTCTGACCCTCTGCCTGTGCCTATAAAAGAACCTCCAGGTCCAGCTGCTTCTTCCAAGCTTGGATTGGCCTGAGAATTCCCTTGAATTCCGTCCTCCCTCGTCTCCGGCCATCTGCCCGCAAGCTTCGGCGACCTCTCCTCCCTCTTCTCGTCACTCTGCCACTATACCAGTGGCAGAGTCATTTACGCCTTGCTCCTCCGCATCGCGCCGTACCCGCGCATGCCTCTTCGACCCTTTCCTCATCGCTGTCATCCTCACCTTAGGGTTTTCGTCTCCGTAGACGGCAAATACGTGCCGCTCACCCTCTGCCTCCCCCCTTCATCCAGATATCCTCAGTGATTTCCTCTCTCTCTACTCTCTGTTTTCCCCTACTTAATTTTAGAAAACTCCCCTCGACAGTCGCCAATCACCTCCATCTCCCTCATCTCCAGCAGACCTCCGGCGAGGCGAATCCGTTGCTCCACCCATCCACACGCCTCTCCACCCACCTTAGAACCTTCGTATCACCCACTGAGCACATTCTACCCTTCCATCAACCGCCATCACCTCCCTAAACACCCACCGAACTCACCCATAACCATGGCCATCGTCTGACCTAGGCACACACGCCTAGGCCGTTCCGCAGGCAACCAACCCCCGTCTCACCTTCACTGTGACACGATGAAGCCTCCCAAGGCATCTAACTGGGCCGCGAGGCTATATTCGTGCATTTCAGATTTCACCCCTCTGCCGCCATTAGTGAAGGCGTGAAGCAGCAAGCTCGCAAGCTCCAGGTCATTACCTTCCAGGTTAAGATGCCCCAGGTGCGCGGGACCCTCCTACGAACCTTCTGCACCTGGCAATTAAAGTCGTTCGCGACTGCAGCTGCCTCAATTGGGCGGGCGTCTTTTCTGCGGGCGCGAAGAAGCGGGTGGGACACTTTAGTCCCACCTCGAAAACACAGGTGAGCGGTAAGTCATTTATATTATTTTTGTGTTCTACTCTTATCGCCTTTAGTACACGGGATGTTATGATCCACACATCAAACGCTTTTTAAGACGTCTGGGAAGTTGGTCCAGACGTTTGGTCAGACGTCTGGACGCTTTCCTAGGCATCTGGAATTTAATTTTTGCGGCGTACGATTGCGAGTCTGCGTGCACACCAGCCGACCTGCAGGCGTCCCTCCTTCCTTTTTCTCTCTTCCCCGACGCCTTCAAATATCCTCTTCCCCCTTCCCTCTCCCTCACCCATTCCCCCCAATGTTCCCTCCTTCCAGCTTGAGCACGAGAGAGAGAGCGTGGGCAGCAACTGCTGCCAGGCACACGCAGGGAGGAGGAAGTGCAGCGAGAGGGAGAAGAGGTGGAGCGAGTGAGGAAGAGAGAGCGAACTCGCCGGAGCTGCCTAGGGTCGACCGACGGGTGCACGCAGCGGAAGCGTGGTGCTGGGGAGGTTATCCCGGTGCTGCTGCAGCTCAGGCAGCAGGCGAGCGCAGCGCAGCACGGCCGTGCGTAGCAGGCGGAGGGCGAGGAGGTTCTAATTCTAGGAAACTTCCCAGAATCAGATGTCTGGACCTACGTCCAGACGACGCGGGAGACGTCTGGAGGAAGATCGAGACATCTGGAAGTTGCGATATTCTCATCTCTCTCCTTCTCGCGGGTACAACCATGCAGGCCGTTCCGCCGAAGGTTCTACCTCATTGCCGTGTTGAGATCGATTGCGTATGTGTGTAGGTTTCGTTCGGGAAGGCGCAAGGACACGCCCTCCCACACAGATCGGATGTCTGGGCAAGTCACCAGATGGTGGAGAGCGTCTCCAGATGTCTAGAGTAATAGACGGACGTATGGAACTAGGTCCAGACGGTTCAGCGGGATCTTGGACGTCTGAGGAGCAGCGCAGAAGTAAGGTATGATCTGAACCATCGTTTAAGACGTCTAGAAAGTGTTCCAGACGTCTGATTTGGGGCAGAGTTATCGTTTTTGAACCGTTTAGGTTCCGTTCGAAGTCCGATTTTCGCATTTAAAATTGCGTTCTTCTCAAAATTAGTTCCCCTACCTATTTAAAGTAGTTGTATCCTATTCTAAGTGGTTCCTTGTGTTTGATCCTTGTGTTAGGACCTCGTTCTGTTGTGGATCTGGGGGTTGCGGAGGCACGTGGACCTGCCGATCACACCCCTATCACTCTCGATTTTGCGGGTAGAGTGGCTCCCCTTGGTTATTTACCAACATTAATGTATCTTTAAGATAAATAGTAGATTCTAGGGTGTGGCATGAATCCTAGGGTCTGAAACTAGATTGAATGATAGATCCCAGGATATGGCATGAATCCTAGGACTTGAAAACTAGATTGAATGATAGATCCTAGGATATGGCATGAATCCTAGGACTAGAAAACTAGATTGAATGATAGATCCTAGGGTGTAACATGAATCCTAGGAACAGAAACACTGAAACGAATGTCGTGAATGCATGAATTGCAACCTTGGAAAAGTAGATAGAACAATGATAATTGCCTGTAATTGGATAACAGCTGCTTGCATATGAATGGACATTAACTGTTGGGAACACGGGCTATATGAGAATAAAGCTGAAATGATGAAACCTAAAATGGCTTGGTTAGAGAAATATGAGCATGAACCTTACGGGAAATTAGGAGTAGAGCTCCTGAAGGATAAATGGAATGGAATTGGGGAAGTGAGCTGGCCCTTGCGTATGGAGTACCAAGGAGAGCGACTGTCCCCCTGTTTAGTGTATAGCGGAGCTAGCAGCCCCAGGGACCCGGGGTTAGGTCTAGCCACTTTGTACCGACATTTAGTCCTGGCGTACACAGTACCGGGGAGAGTTACTAGTGTAGGGAGAGCTCTAGCCACCCCACGGGCCCCGGGGTTCTGCTAGCCGTCCTACACCGGTCAGGCGAGGGTACGTGGACTGTGGAGGGGCAAGACCCTTGTTTGGTTACTGTGGAGGGGCCAGACCCCTGTTATTGAGAAGGGCTCTGCCCTATATTGGTTCCGTGCTGTGCTCTGGGCGCACCCGTTAATGGAAACGACTGATCGCGTGCCAGTGCAAGGTAGCTACCCGTGCGTTTATCGCGCGTCTTGTAGTCACCGTTACGCCTGTCAGCGACCTTGGGGTGGTTGACTGAGGGTAGGACCACCACGGGGGACTCTCCTGGCCAGGAGGGCACCACGTGCTACTACTACTTTTCGGAAAGGACTGCAATCAAGATTGTTCCCACAAGGAACATTCGAGATCAAGAGAAAGATCTGAGAAATAATTCGAGAACAAGTAAATAGAGGAATAAAGAAAGAAACTAAAAGCAACAACTACTTGTCCACTTTTACTGTTTTACTTAGCTAGTTGGTTGCCACTTGTTACAAACGCATCTTCAAGACGATTTTTAAGATGTCTGGGAGGTGAACCCTTTCCAGACGTCTGGGATTAAATTTCTGCGGCGTACGGGGTTGCGTCTGTGCGCATGCGCATGCAGACCTACAACCGCCACCCTCTTTCCTCTTTTTCCCTCTCTCCCCATGCAGGGCGCAGTGCTCTCTCTCCCCGCGCGGCCTTAAAAGGCCCTCGCCCTCTCCCTCACCCTCATCCCCTTCGTGTCCCTCTTCTTCTTCTCCCAGCCGGTGTGAGAGCGAGCGAGCGGCGGCAGCAGCGGCCGCGGCAAGTGTGCGGGAGGAGGTGTTGCGCGAGGGAGGAGACGCTCGACCGTGAGGGCTCGAGCTTGCCGGGGCAGCTAGAGCCGGCCGGCGGGGGAGCAGTGGGCGTGGAGTGTCGCGGAGGGGCTGCTGCAGCTCGAGCAGTAGGCGGACGGGGCGCGGCGCGGCCGTGCGTCGCGGGTGGAGAGCGAGAGGAGATCTGATTCTAGAAATTTTTCTAGAATCAGACGTCTGGGCTTACGACCAGACGACGGTGAAGACGTCTGGAGGATTGTCCGACGTCTGACAGGTAAGATACTTCATCTTCTTCCTTTTTTCGAGCGTACGGCCATGCAGCCGTCCGCCGCGCCTTCGTCTGCGACCCGTTGTATTGAGAACGGGTATGGGTGCGTGCAGGTTCTGCTTGGGAGGGCGCTAGACTCGCCATCCAACGTGAATCGGACGTCTGGCTGTAGTGCCAGACGACGGAGAGGACTTCCAGACGTCCGGGTTGACCATCGGACGTCTGGGAATTAAGACAGACACCCCCGCAGGCTTCTGGACGTCTGAGGGACTACACAGAGCGAAGGTATCATCTGAACCACCTTTTAAGACGTCTGGAAGGGTTTCCAGACGTCTGATTTTGGACAGTTTCGTTGTTTTCGACCCGTTTATGGCCCGTTCGGAGTCCGTTTTCCGCGTTTCGAGTTGCGTTCTTTTCGGAATAAAATCCTCTACCCGTTTACAGTAATTATATACTGTTCTAAGAAACTCCTTGTGTTTGATCCTTGTGTTAAGACACTGTTCCATTGCAGTCTCGGGGGTTGCGGAGGAGCGTGGGATTTCCGACCACTCCCCTAGTACTCCCGTTGTAGCTGGTAGAGTATCGTTTAAATTTATTAGCATAAATTGTTACACTTATGGAACAATTAATAGAACCTAGGGCATTGCATGAATCCTTGGAATGAGAACTAGGTTGAATGATGGATCCTAAGGTATTGCATGAATCTTAGGGCTGGAAAACTAGATTGTATGAAAGATCCTAGGGTACGGCATAAATCCTAGGACTGGAAAACTAGTGGAATATATAAATATTGCAGTCTCGAAAAGGTGGAAAGGAAATAATAGCTACCTGTAAATTGATTTAACCGCTGCCTGTTATGAATAAATAAACATGATTGAAAACATGGGTTGTTTGAACGTGAAACTGGAACGGTGAAACCTAAATGTGCTGAGTTAAAAGAGCTGGAACCTTACGGGGAATTAGGAGTAGAACTCCTGGAAAGAGAATGGAATGGAACTGAGAAAGAAAGACGTGGAGGTGTGTTGCCTCTTGGGTATGTAGTGCCAGGGGAAGCACTTGTTACCTGTTTAGTGCAGAGCGAAGCCAGCCGCCCTAGGGACCCGGGGTTAGGTCTAGCCATTTTGTACCGACTTTTGGCCCTCGTGTACACTGTACCGAGGAGAGCTACTAGTGTAGAGCGAGTACTAGCTACCCCACGGGCCCCGAGTTGCTGCTAGCTCACCTACACCGACTTGTTAAGCCCACTGGGCAAACCAGGGTAGTCAGGCGAGGGTGCGCGGACTGTGGAGGGGCAAGACCCCTGTTTGGTTACTGTGGAGGGGCTGGACCCCTGTTACTGAGAGGGCTCTGCCCTATACTGGTTCCGTGCTGTGCTTGGGCGCACCCGTTAACGGAAACGACTGACCGCGTGCCAGTGCGGGGTAGCTACCCGTGCGTTTATCGTACGTGCCGTAGTCACCGTTACGTCTGTCAGCGACCTTGGGGTGGTTGACTGAGGGTAGGACCACCACGGGGGACTCTCTCGGCCAGGAGAGCACCACGTGTTACTTCTACTTTTCGGAAAAGACTGCAATCAAGATCGTTCCCACGAGGAACATTCGAGATCAAGTAAAGGATCTGAGAAATAAATAAATAATGAAATAATAGAAAGACGTAAATAAAGAAAGTAACAAAATATAACAACTACTGTACACTCTACTGCTTCTTTAGTTTTAGTTGCCACTCTACTCAGCGTTTCGCTGATGTGTTACACTCGTTACTTTTCAGGACCAGGTGTTGAGCAGCCAGGGTCAGCGGCTGCAGAGGACGCTGGGCCGAGTAGGGTCCAGTAGCGTTACCGCAATTCTTTTGTACCCCTTTTGT
Organism: Thalassia testudinum; assembly: GCA_037157565.1. Lineage (NCBI taxonomy): Eukaryota > Viridiplantae > Streptophyta > Magnoliopsida > Alismatales > Hydrocharitaceae > Thalassia > Thalassia testudinum. The sequence continues at coordinate 25,230,400 of JAZHRO010000013.1, forward strand.
TCCACTGTAGTGAGTAGTTCTTGTTACTCTATGTACTTTTCTTTACTTGTAGTTCATGTTATGTTATAATTGTTGTTCTACTGTTGTGGTGGTATATACTGCAGTAGTTCATTTTCTTACTGCTATATTTTGTTACTGCTAGTTATATTCATGCTGAATGTGGTTTATTTTACTGCTCTTTTGGTTACTTCCTCGTTGGACGACTCGGTCGTTGGATTAGTCGAGTCGATCCGGTTCTCGTGTCTCGTAGGGACTCGGGAATCGGGTCGTCACACCACTCTACTCAGCGTTTCGCTGACGTGTGACCTTTGTCACCTTTTTAGGACCAGGTGTTGAGTAGCCAGAGCCTGCGGCTGCGGAGGGTGCTAGGCCTAGTAGAGCCCAGTAGTTCTACTTGTGTTGTACCTACTGTGCCATTTTTTTGTTGAAGTGAGTATATCCTGTTACACTTGTACTCTTTTATTGTAAGCATCATGTTTATGTACGTGTTTAAATTTTCTACTGTTGTGGTGGTGTGTACTGTAGTAGTTCTTTTCTTTACTGCTATACTTTTGTTACTGTTAGTTACATGCATGATGAATGTGGTTTATTTTACTGTTCTTTTGGTTACTTTTTCGTTGGACGATTGGGTCTTGGGATCAGTCGAGTCGGTCCGATTCTCGTGTCTCGTAGGGCTTCGGGAATCGGGTCGTAACATGGGGTGAGGCCCTCACCCACGTACACCTGCCTCATCCACGACCTATGCTCCCGCGGACCTGGCTGATCGACCCGATTAACCTCGCACTCCTCGCGCATCACTCGCGCTGGTGCGCCTAGACCCGGGAGTGCGAAACTTGACCTGGTTAACTGGCTCTAGGAGAGCGTACCAAAGAGAGAAATAGAGAGAGAGACCCGGGGAGGGTAGGGGGTAGGTTTTGCTGCGTGGTGTTATGCAGGAAAAAAGGAGCTAGGGAAGGAAGAGGCGTAGCAGAGAAGAAGAAGAAGCAGTTGCAGCAGTGGCAGAGGTAGAGGCTGAAGAAGAAAGACAAGGCAGAAGAAAGGAAGGAGGAGGAATCAAGAACAGAAGAAGGAGCTGCAGAAGAGCACAGAAGGAAAGGAAGAAGAAAGAGAAGATAGAGAGCAGAAGAAGAGAAAGAAGGAAGAAGAAGAAGAAAACAGACAAAGCGGAAGAAAGAGTGAAAGCACTGTAGCAATTGCTAGATAAGGCATCTGATTCACAAAATCAGACATTTGATTCACAAGGAAAGTCAAAGAAAGAAAGAAGGAGAAGGTGCGGCCAAGCAGAGAAAGAAAAGGAAAAAAGAGAAGAAAGAAGAAGCCATCTAAGAGAGAGAGAAGAAAGAAGAGAGAATATTCAATTTCCTCTTGCATTTCTATTCTCTTTTTTAGTTTTCTTATACATGGAATCTCATTTTTGTTATTGTTAAATATCATATTTTGAGATTGAGATTTTAGTTTTTAAAATACCAATTTGCTCCTTGAGTTCGACCTCAGATATTTTGGTTTTCGAGTAATAAATTGTTAATTGTTTTCGCGGCGATTTCAACTATACTACAACAAATGTCTTTTTAAAACACGATCTCGCCTTGTAAGCAATTAATTGTCTTCCCACTACAACATACTAGGAGATGGTATGCCATAGTATAGGATCTCTTACATGCATATCACAAGCTATGCATATCATACAATTTCTAAAATAGAATAGGACTTTAAAACAGTTTAAAGAATAGCATGCTAAACTAAAACAGTTTAAATAATAGCATGTCAAACCAAGCAACTTCCTTGTTAATTAAGTTCCATCTGCCATTACGTGGAAACATATCTTCTCCATTTCCCAATTTCAATTGCAGAAAAATTGAAGAAATAACATAACACTTAGGATAACATGTCAAAGTTATAGACTGTGATTGAAAGAATATAACCATATATGCAAAGAAAACTTAAGTTAACCTTTGGAGGCTGCAACACATGAGCCTCAACTGGAGTGAATTGACTGCTAATTATAATTCCACAAGCACACAACATTGGTTCAGAGTCATAATTACTATTTTTCAAGGCATGGGATCAACAAACCATTTAAACTAAAAGTAAGAAATATTTAAAGCAGTTTAGTTCATAACTTCTAAATAGGTTTATTGTAATGCAAAACATAGATCACTGAGAGCCCTCATTCTCTCTTGAGGTTTTTGCCTTGATTTCTCAACAAGAGCTGATCGTTGGAATGTTGAGAGTGCTTTGGTATATCTTTGCAGAGAAACAAGTGAGCATAGCTATAGTTAAGAAAAGGTGTTAACAAAAACAGCCACCCAAACTCTAGCCCAAGTCAAATCCTGAACCTTAGCCCAACCCAACCACCCCAACCCCCACCCAACTCAAACCCTACACCCTATCCCAAGCACCATATACACAACCTAATACCAAATATAAACAACATATATTAAACCCAACCTGGCACAAACTAAACGTCATCCAACACAAACCAATCCTTAAGCTAAACCCCATGCAACCTTATAGCCATCATTCAACTCCATCTCAATCCTATGCATCATCCTACCTAAATCCTAACAAAACCTGATCATAACCTAATAAAACCCCAACCAACTAAGATATTGAACATTAATGAATTTTAAAATTTTTTGACAAAGTTTCCTCTTAAATATTTCATTTCTCACATAAATGTGTATTTCAAAATATCAAACCACCTAATAAAAGTGGGCACACCCCACCGTAAAAGTACAACAAATAAAATGCATAAATGGATACGAAAACACATAAAAGATAATATGTCGGCACACCTCACATCTATTAAAATCCTAAATTGCCATTTAAAACACAAATAAAAGTGGGCGGACCCCACCTTCAATTTACAAAAATACAAATAACACAATATGTGGGCACACCCCACATTTAACATGATCCTAAAATATCACAAAAATAACTTTAAAAAATTGAAAATATATCTCTGAAGCATCCAAGAGTGATTGTCATCAATTACCTGCAATTTAAATAATAAAAAATTAATTAAATATCTTCCTATTATGGTTTTAATAACTTAAGTACTTAATTTAAAATTTATGATAAGGAAATTAAGGAAGAGGAGATGGAGATGGTAGGAGGGAGGGGATGATGGGGAGGGTGGCAGTTGGGAAGAGGAGAGGGATTAGGAGGGGATAATGGGGAGGGTGGTAATTGGGAAGAGGAGGAGGAGGAGAGGGAACAAACAAGGAAGAGGAGGAAGGGAAGAGGGGGCAGATTGTCGAAGGAGGAGGTAGGGAGGCAGAGGTGGAGCAGGAGGTAGGGAGGAGGACACGGAGCAGGTGGAAGGGAGGAAGGGAGGAGGAGGTGCAAAGGAAGAGAAGGAGGAGAAGGAGGAGGTAGGGAGGAAGAGGAGGAAGGGAAGAGGGGGGGAGGGGAGGAGGACTCGCAGGAGGAGAAATGACAGGGAGGAGGTGCAAAGGAAGAGGAGGGGCAAGAACCGGGGAGGAAGAGGGGGAGGAGTCAAGGATGACGAGGGGTAGGGGGTGGATCGCAAGAGGAGGAGGAGAGGCGTATGGGGCGGGGAGGAGGAGGGGGAGGAATTAGGGAGGAGGAGGGGGAGGGGGTGGATTGCAGGAGGAGGAGGAGAGGCGATGGCGGCTGCAGGAGGAGGATGAGGAGGAGAGGCGGAGGGGGTGGGGAGGTGGACGAGGGCGCTGGCGGATGAGGAGGAGGGGGAGGAATTGGGGAGGAGGAGAGGAAGGGGGCGGATCGCAGGAGGACGAGGAGGAGGAGAGGCGGTGGCTACAGGAGGAGGACGAGGTGGAGGAGAGGCGAAGGGGGCGGGGAGGACGATGGTCAAGGAGAAGGAGAGGAGGAGGGGGCGAGGAGGAGTGAAGGAGGAGGGTCTCACCTGAGACAGTGAGGAAAGGCAGAGAAGAGGAGGGGGCCAGGAGGAGAGGCGACGAGGAGGCAGAGGGGTAGCCGCTCGCGACGAGGGGGGTAGACGCAAGGAGGAAGATGAACAGTATGGGGGGATTGGGCTCTGCCTGCGTGTAGATGACCTGACATTTGCCGTCGGTTTAATTAACAAGCAATGGCAAATGTCGCCTCAAAAATTTCACCGCCTGCCCAAACACACCGCTTTTTTAACAAAGGACATTTGCCTTCGCTTTATTAACCAAACAACAGCAAATATATATATTAAATTCACCGCCTCTCTTCTTTGTTAACGATAGGGGGCATATTTACACAACCCCTTCGCCGTCACTTAATAAGAGAAGCGACGAAAAATCCTACATTTGCCATCGCTTATTGTACCGACGGTAAGTAACTGACAGTATAACTCATTTTTCTAGTAGTGAAAAGAAATCAAAATTGAATACAATCATGATTTGATCTTGCTCTAATCTTAGTATTAATAGAATACCGAAGTTTCTCTACTAATGGAAGGTTATCTCCAACATATTTGCAATCTAAAGGATCTCAACAAATCCTTGGTTTTGATGAGGCACCTGTGAACAACTTGTGCAAATTCCAAAGTTTGTTGGACCATCATTGTTTTGAGATCATGACATGCAAATGAATCCAAAGGATTAAATTCTCCTACCACATGGCAGCCTTCCGAAACTTCCCAACAATAACCTTCATTGATCCTTAGGATTTGATCATCAATCCCTTTGGTTCACATTACGCATATGTTATTGATAACTATTTGACTCCTAGGATTTGACTTGATTGTTTGTAGGGAAGTGTTTTTGAATACTACTCCAACCCTTAAGGTCTATGGAAGCATAAAAGGATGCTTTCAACACTTTGAAAGATGGACCCAAATAAGTTTTTATTTTATCCAACCTTCCATGGGTTATGCAACACTTAGGATGGCCTTGACTCTTTCCTATGACTCTAAGCTCTTTTCGATGATTCAAATCCTTGGAAATTTGGATTCTACCACTACTAAAGTTTGTTTGTTCTTTTGTAGTTGTTATCCCCAAAAAGGCAGTCTATGTCCTTATCAAAGGTATCCGATGCCCTACAGTTAATTTTCTCAATCTGTGGGATCTTGTTATAGGCGTGTATTTATTCTCATTTTAGGCAATAATCGAACCCTAGAAATTTTAATCTCTTGGAGGCCCTTTTAGGACTAAGAACTATGTTAACGTGCTTCGATCGTGTTTTAAAATCATGCATCGTAGTATAGGTGACCAAAGCACATTTAACATTTAAATTTTTAATACTCGAATTAACAGAAAAATCCTAGGTCATCTCTAAGAGCAAGTAATTGCGCAACTTACCACTATTTAGAATATTAAGTTCGGGAACTAGATGTAAACAATTAAAATTCCTTTTATCATAAATCTAGTTCAAAAATACTTAATTAAGCAATGTTAATTTTGCAAGCAAGAAAATTATATTTTAATTAGTGCTTGATGAGAACCTCATCATGAACCCTAACTAGCACAATTTAATTTAAATGAGTGTGAAAAAGCTCCTACAAAACCCAAAGAGAGGCTTAACTCAGAAAATTCTGAGTTAAAGAATAAAATAAATCATAAGGGGTAAAACTGCAATTTCGCCAATGTAGTATGCAAATAGGGTAATTAAGGATCAAAACATAGGTCAAACGAGCTTAATAAGGAGGGAAGTAGGATGATCTGATCTGAAAAGGGTTATAGCAACTTCTAGGAATTAAATGACATTCTGTAACCCTAAAATAAAATCACTTTAATTCATGAGGTTCGAGGCAGGATAAAAATCAACTAAACCCTCTAAAATTTATAGAAAAATATTCCCTAGGGTTTAGAACCTTCAATTTGGCCTTTGCAACCTATTTTGACCTAAAATGAGAACCATGCCCAATTAATGAATTAATTTAGGTTTCTGCGCCTAAAATCATGGCCCAACCTAAAATCAAATTTCACCATTAAAATCCTTAGTTTCAAATTAGTCTGGTATAAAAATTTGGGCCTAAAAAAAGACCATCTTGACCGACTTTATAAATTGGTCCTCTTAATTTACGTTTTGACCCTTATCTTTTGAAACCCTTACGTTTAGCCCCCTAAATTCTCGTCATTCTTTGCAGAACGGTCCTCCCTGCTATTTCTGCGCAGCGCCATACCTCCGGCGACCTTGCGCGGAGGATGGCGCCGCGCAGGGCAGGGCGACCGTCCTTAGGAACTGACGGGGGTTTCCCTGCGACGTCCTCTATCGCAGGGACCCTCCCCTGACCTCTGCAACCGACCATGCCTCTCGTGCGAATGCACGAAAGGCATGGGTATCCTTTCCGGCCACTCTCCGGCGAGGTAGGCATGTTGCCTCCTCGGTCCCCTCTCCTCGCCAAGGCCTTTATAAGGAGCGGCAGGGTCTGCCGTCTCCTTCAAGCTTCTTCTGGCCAAGAGAAACCCTACTTTTCATCTCCTCCCTCTCCGGTCAGAACACTTGAGCTTCCGGCGATCTCCTCCTCCTCGTCGCTCTGCTACCCTACCTGCAACAGAGTTCACTCTGCTCCGTCATCCGTGTCAGGCCGTACCAGCTGGCGTCCTCAGATCCCTTCCTCGTCACCGATAACCTCCTCCTGGACATCTCGTCCTCAGCTCCGGCAGGCACGAGCCGGACGCCTCCCTCTTCCCCTTCGTCGATTAAGTAGGTAGAAATCTTCCTTTCTCTCTCCCTTACACTTTTCCCTTCCTGATTTACCCTTTTAATCCACCAACCGCCACTTCCACCTCCATCTGCTCCATCTCCGATCACCTTCTCCAGCGAGGCCATTCCACTTCCACAGACCACCTCACTCCTCGCCGACAAGCCCAGAAGCTCCCCCTCACTCCACTCAACCATTTCCCCCACTCCATACACCACCACTCACCGCCCGACCACCCCCCGAACAGACCCATTTCCGCGCACACAGTCTGACCTAGGTCCACCGCCACAGGCGCTCTCGCGCCTCGCCAACCCCCACACTGCCTTCGCCACACTCCGGCGAAGCTTCCCACGTTATCTGATGTGGCCGAGAGGCCGTCATTGTGTTTTCAAGTCAGTGCCCCCTCGCCGCCATTGTTAAGCTGTTGCAGCTCCTTCGCTCGCAGCTCTAGGCCATCTCTAGCCCAGGCACGTGCTCTAGGCAGCACGGACTAATTCCGCGAAGGCGCCCAGGCTTGCGATTTGGGTTGCAAGCCTCGCAGCTGCCTTAATTGGCAGCGGCTTCCTCAACTACGGGTGCGCAATTTGGAGGTGGGACTTTAGTCCCACCTTGTAAGTGTGCGGCCGCACGCCCACACTTAAATTCAAAAGTGTATCGGGATGTTTGCCTTCGATATACAGGGGTCAGGCCCTTCACACGCACGCAGCGCGCCACGCACTCGCTCGCCCTCGCCCGTGCTTACACCCAGCGGGTCTGGGCCGGATCTGACTACCCGACCAAGCACTCCTAGCCCACCATCACACGCCGGTGGGCCTGGTCCCAGGTGCGCTACCCAAACCCGATTACCCGGCTCTGGGAGAGCATTCCTAAGAGAGATTCAGAGAGAAAGAGAGACGCGGGGAAGGGGTAGGGGTAGGTTTTGCACTGATGGGTGTGTATCCGTGCAAGGAAGAAAAAAAGAAAGAAGAAGAGGAGGAGCGGCTGAACCCTTAGCCGCACTAAGCAGCTGAAGAAGAAAGGATGGAGAAGAGCTGAAGAAGAAGAAAGGAAGCTGCACTGTAGCAAACCCATAGTTAAGTCGTCTGAGCACCTAGTCAGACGACGAAAGGGCAGCGACCAGAGCACAAAGAAGAAGAAAGAAGAAGAAGAGAAGAAAGAAGGAAGCAGGGAAGAAGAAGAAGAAAGAAGAAGGAGAAGCAGAGCAGGCCAGAGCAGAAGAAGAAAGAAAAGAAGAAGAAGATCATCACAGCCGCAGGCTAAATAAGAAAGAAGGCAGGAAGAAAAGAAGAAAGAAGAAGAAGAGGAACGGCCAAAGCAGAAGAAGAAGAAAAAGAGAAGAAGAGAAAAATCAGCAGAAAGAAGAAGAAAAGAGAGAAGAGGAAGAGAGAAGAAGAAGAAGCCAACAAAACTTTAGCGCTCTCTCTCTTATTATTTTTATAACATAATTGTGAACATTTATGCTTCTAAAACCATAGTTGCTCCCTGAGTTCGACCTCGGGAAAACTTGTTATTCCGAGTAAAAAATTTGTAGTAATCTAGTAGCTGTTTTGTCATATACTGCAACGACTGTAAACCATAATAAACATAAAGACGAAACAAGCAGCCACCAGTGCTTAATTAAAGATAATGATTCAACGAAGTAATTAAGCACTAAATATATTAAGCATTAATAATGTTCCATCAAATGTGCCAAATATCCAAAAATTAGAATCAATTCTCAGTAAATATAGAGAAATCACAAATCAGTCCCTAAAAATATGATTTTGTCACACTTATGTCCCTGGATGTTTGGTATTTGGTCCCTGAAATTCTTCTTTTCTCTCGATCAGGCCCCTGCCTTCTTCTTCCTCTTCCTACTGGCAAAGTTCACTGGAGGGGCAGCGACGCGATGTCGGAAAGAGGCTCCGACCATGGAACTTTGCCAACGAGCGGCGGAGGAGCTTCGTCAGGGCAACGTCGACCTGATGACGACCTTGGCTTTGCGTCTTGAGGTAGGGGGAAGGCAGAGACAACGGCGAAATGACCCTTCCAAGGACCGTTTGGAGTTTTCCAGAAAGTTCGGGACATAAACGTGAAAATTTTGACGCTTAAAGTTGAGTATGTGGGCTTTGCGGGAAAGGAGAGGAATGCGAGGGGGTGTTGCACTATTTTTCCCTCTCTCTCTTCTCCCACACCACACTCACGCACACACACATGCACACTTTTCCCCCACTCCAAAACCCTAATCCCACTCCTATTTAACCCCTCCACCCGCTCCATCTCCACACCACCACCTTCATCTCCTTCCCCCTATCGGCGACCATCTTCTTCCCCGCCCCCCTGCCGCAGCGAGTGGAAAGGAAGGAGAGAGGGTGAGAGCGAGGGCATAGGAGAGAGGAGGAAGCTCGGGGAGTTTGAGTGCGCGGCTGGAGGAGCACGAGCGGGGGAGCTCGCGCGCGTGGAGCACCTTGCTGCGGGTGTAGCCACGAGCGTCGGAGTTGCGAGGGGGAGGAGCCGCAGTCGGAGGAGCCACGAGAGCCAGGAGAGCTCAGAGGAGCTCGTGCAGGAGGTGAGCACGCACACGAGGAGGAGGGGGTCATGGAGAGAGCCTCTTGACCCTCTGCTGCTGCTAGAGCTGCTACTGCTGTGCTGCGGGCGGAGGAGCGAGGAAGACGAGCCGCTCGAGGGGTTTCTGGATACTGAAAATTTCCAGAATCAGACATCTGGAGCGGCAGCGGACATCCAGAGCTGAAGTTGGACGTTTGAAAACTCGTTGAGGGCTGAGGTAAGCATCCTAAACGAGCATGCATGCGCGTACGTTACGTACGTAACATTGCGTTGTCGAAGGTTTTAACCTGCGAGTATGTACGCAGGTACAAGCCTTGGAAAGTCATGCAAGCACGTTCTTCGAGGTACTTTAGGACGTCTAGAGATGGTACCAGATGTTTGACGACACCCCCAGACGATCAGAGGGAGTATCCAACGTCTGGGATCACCCTCAGACAGTTGTAGAGGGGTTCGAACGTCTGAGGAAGCCTCAGGGAAGCAAGGTGAGGTCCTGAGCTCGTTTAAGATGTCTGGGTCTAGTCGCAGGCGTTTGATTTTAGACAGTACGTGCATTTTTGGGCCATTTAGGGCCCAAACGGAATCAATTTTACGCAAATGAAATACCGTTATTTTCCGCTAGAGTTCCTCTACATGTTAGTGTTGATTATATACTATTTTGAATTCGTCTGATGTGACTTGGTCACTAGTATAGGTCTCCAGCTTGTAGCATGTTCGGGACCCGCAGAGACGATAGGACCTGGGTTCTAGCCCCCATTTTTCCCGTGTTTCCCGGTAGAGTGGTTTACTGTAATATTAAGATTTAAATAATGAAGTGCATGTTTAGAACAACTTGATTGAACCCTAGGATGTGAAATGAACCCTAGGGTAGAAACAAATGACTATGGCTTGAGCTGTACTGTTTACTTTGAGATACTTGTTAAAACCCTAAATTATATTTGATACATGATGTGATGCTTCTTTGGTTGTAAAAACATGAGCTGCTTGATATACGAATGAGAATCAGAAGATGAACAATGAATTATGCATGTTAAGAAATGAAATAAAACAAATACGAGCATGAATCCTACGGAGAACTAGGAGTAGAACTCCTGTATACGAAAAAATCTTGTAAGTAGACGGGAAGTGAGCTGGCCCTTGTGTACACGATACTAAGGAGAGCAATTGTCCCTTTTATGTAGAGAGGAGCTACCGCCCCTTTGGGTTGAGACCCGGGATTAGGACTAGTCACTTTACACCGACTCCTGTTTGGCCCTCGTGTACGTGGTACCAAGTGGAGTTACTTAGTGTAGGGAGGGAGCTAGCCGCCCCACGAGACCCAGGGTTAGGACTAGCCACCCTACATCGACTCTTGTTAGGCCCACTAGGCAAACCGAGATAGTCAGACGAGGGTATGCGGACTGTGGAGGAGTGAGACCCATGTTCTGTTTTGAGGGGAGAGACCCCTGATCTGAGAGGGCAAAGCCTTGTGCTGTTCCGTACTGTACTTTTAAGTGTACCCGTTAGCGGACACGACTAACCGCGTGCCAATGTGGGGTAGCTCCCTGTGCGCTTATCGTGCGTGTCGTAGTCACCACTATGTTGCGACCGTGACCTCGGGGTGGTTGATTGGGTGTAGGATTACCATGGGAGACTCTCTCGGCCAGGAGAGCACCATGTGTACATCCTACATCATGGGAAATATTGCAATCAAGATCGTCCCCTTGAGGGACAGTCAAGATCAAGAAATGACCAGATTCTTAAGAGAATAAACAACTGAGAACCACTTAGTTGAGATAAATGGAATTGAATAATAAATTAGTTACTTGTCTTATGTTAATTGCATATAAATGGCTTAACTTCCACTCTACTCAGCGTTAGCTGACTATGGATTTTATAACCTTGTTCAGGTCATGGAGTTGAGTAGCCAGCACCACCGGCTGCAGAGGGAGGTGGGCCCAGTCGAGCCTAGCCTTAGCTGTGTTCTTTTTCGTTTCAGAGCTCTTTTTGTTGTAGTGAGTATTGTTATATGTATACTATTTCCATTGCATTTTTGTTCCAGTTATATTTTCGCTTTATTTTCCACTATTGTAATTGTAATGGCTTGTAATATTGTGAGACCTTCCGTTCTGTTTCCTTTACAGTTTTTGTATTATTTTCTGCTTAGTTACATTGCACGTGTGATTGTGAAATATTTTTTGTTTTTAGTTATTTTTCGTTGGACGACTGGGTCTTGAGATTAGTCGAGCCAGGCTGGTCTCGGGTCTTGTAGGGATCTGGGATGGGTCGTAACAGACGGTGACGAGTGGTTGGTCCAATGGTGGTCGACGATGGTCCTCAGGGCACGAAACTCCTCACCGATGGTCGTAAAAGGTGCCTCGTGCGCTCAGGAAGCTTCTCGCAAAGCTTCGAACTGTGAGGAGGCCGGAGGTAGCGCTGCGTGCTCGATGGAGAGGTGCTAGGGTGGGTTGTTCGGTCGAGGTTGAGAGGCGTCGGAACTCGAAGCTAATGAGTTGAAAAGCTTCGGCGTAAGCCACTGAAGGTGATGGTGATGACATTTGGTCGCGATGAGGACGGTGATGGCCAGACAACGTCGAGGAAGGGGACGACGACGACGCTTGTCCGGTGGGGTCCTTAAGGTAGTGAAATTCCCAATAATGTTAGGGATTTTGCTCGTTGTAGTGTGGCGAAGCTTTGAGGCGGTTGTTGACGTGGGAGATAGCATGGCGGAAGTGAACAACGTCACCGGAGGCACACTGGAGCGTGGCCGACGTGGTGGCCATTTGCAAGGAAGATGATGGAGAGGGAGGAGTTGTTGGGGTTGAAACCTAGGTCTAAGATGTCTAACCTACTCTAGATGAACAAAGAGAGGAGAGGATACCTGAGAGGAGGTCAACGGGCAAGTGAAATGACCCTTCCTAAGGGTCGTTCGGAAATTTTCCGAAATGGTAGGAGTGTTAACGCAATTTTAAACCTTGTGGGTTTTAATTTGTGAGCTTTGCTGGAAAAGGAGGCTTTTGTGGGGTCAACCTTGCAAAATGCCCCTCACCTCCACTCAACCCACGCACACACACACCCTTAAACCCTAAGCCTCTCTCTCTATAAAAATCCCCCACCACCTCCCCACATCTCCATCGCCACCACATCTCCACCTCCACTCCTTCGCTCTTCTTGCAGCTGGCGGCCATCCCCTTTTTTGCCCAACCCCTTCCCATTGTGCGTGGGGAAGGAGAGGAGAGGGACGGGAGGAGCACGGAGGAGAGGGAGAGCAGGCGAAGGAGAGGAGGGGAGTAGGAAGGGTGCGGAGGAGAGGAAGAGAGGACGTTGGAGAGGGGGCGGCGCGTGTTGCAGGAGCCAACGGGGCTTAGGCAGCTGGAGGAACTTGAGAGGGAGGAGAGACCGAGCAGGAGGAAGAGCTGCGTGAGGAGGGCAGCACTACTGCGGATGCAGCAGTTCGAGCTCGCGAGAAGGAGCTTCACAAAGAGTCCTACGAAATCATTTTTCTTCAGTATCAGACGTCTGCGACACTCTCCAGACATTTGAAGGAGTCGTAGGATGTTTGATAGCATGCAAAATACTAAGGTACGTCCTCTGCACGAACCCTGCACGACCATGCATGCGTACGGTGGTGTGAGGTGTCGTTGGTTTGGTTGCGTATGCATGCGCAAGTACGAGGGCGTTAAAAAGGTGCGTGGCACGACACTCGAGGCACTTTCGAACGTCTGGAGGCCATGTCAGACGACCGACTGCCCTTTCAGATGACCAAGAGCAGTGTCAGACATCTGGAGACCCCCTCAGACAGTTGTGCAGGGTAGCAGACGACTGATACAGATGCAGGAGAGTAAGGTGAGCTATTGATTCATTTAAGACGTCTAGGACTCGCCCCAGACGTTTTATTTTGGTCAAGGTGCATGTTTATGGGCCTGTTCAGGGCCCAAACGGAGTCTGTTTTACGCAAAGTATCGTTGGTTTTTTTTCAGGATTATCTACGTGTTAGTGTATTGTCTATACTATTTTGAGCTTGTTTGACATGATTGGTCAACAATATAGGTCTCCAGTCTGTAGTGTACACGGGACCTGCGGAGACGTCGGGATCCACCGTTTGAGCCCCCATGCCACTCGTATACCTTGGTAGAGTGGTCCTCTCTACCTTTGTGGTTCGAATTAGTAAAGTGCATGTTGATTTAGAGATGTTTGCTTGAAACATAGGTTATGAGATGAACCCTAGAAATGAGAATATGAATGGTTTATATTTAGTGCATGATCCTCACATGTTATAAAATCTGAGAATGCGTATTGTTAAATTTCATACTATGATAATTGGAATAGTTAAATGCTGAGATGGTTGCTTATCCTGTTAATGTCGGTTTAACCTGTTGATTTACAAGTTGCCTGTTGTACGAATTGGAAATCAATATATGATAAAGATGCACGCCGTGAAATGAAATAAGATGAGTATTATGCATGAACCCTACGGGGAACTATGGAAAGAACTAAAAATACACTGGAATGGATATCTGATGTATGATGGATCCTGTTACCTATGGGTATGTTGGTTGGCTGTTCAGACTTGGGTACGAAAAGTGAGCTGGCCTTCACGTACGTGGTACCGAGAAGAGCTTCTGTCAATTTAGTGTAGGAAGGAGCTAGCCGCCCCTTGGGTTGGGACCCGAGGTTAGGATTGGCAAAGCTACACCGATTCCTATTAGGCCCATTGGGTAAACCGGGATAACCGGGCGAGGGTACGCAGGCTGTTGAGGGGTGTGGCCCCTATTTTGTTCTGTGTTGTATGTTTGGGCGTACCCGTTAGAGGAAACGACTGATCGCGTGCTAGTGCGGGGTAACTACCCGTGTACTTATCGCGCATGCCGTAGTCACTGCTACGTTGCGACCATGACCCCGGGGTGGTAGACTGGGTGTAGGACTACCACAGGGTGCTCTCCCGACTAGGAGAGTGACACGTGTACATCCTGCATTGTAGGAAAACTGCATCAAGATCGTTCCCTTAGGAAACAAGTGGATTAAGAAATGTTGTGAACCCTTACTAGAATACCCAAATCAGAAACACATAGATGATATAAATGGAAATCGAGGATAATACATAACTGGAAATTTGTATGATTAGTTAGTTGTTTTTCCCTTTATGCTAAATTGCATGTAAATTACATATACACCACTCTACTCAGCGTTAGCTGATCACACACATATATATAATCATGTTCAGGTCATGGAGTTGAGTAGCTAGCGTCACCAGCTGTGGAGAGTGCTGGGCCCAGTCAAGTCCTACCGTAGTTGTACTTTCTCTGCTTTTCGTTGTAGAGCACATTTTTGTTGGTTGTATCTTTAGCTTATAGTACCTGATTCTGTTATATCTCTAGATGTGTTGGCTATGTCTGTAATCGTACTTTTTGACTTGTGGCATGTAGTACTTTTGGGATTTCTGTTCTATTTTCCATTATTACCTATCATCTATTTTCTGCTTAGCTACATTAAATGTGTGGTTATGGAATGTTTTATGTATTTGGTTATTTCTCATTGGATGATGGGTCTTGGGATTTAGTCGAGGCGGGTTGTTCTCATGTTCTATAGGGAGTCGGGATCGGGTCATAATAGCAAGGGAGAAGGGTGGCTGAAGTGGTGTTGGAGTTGGAGAAGAAGAGGAAGACGACGAGGAGTTTGGAGCGAAGATGGGATCGAAGAAACCATCTTCTTTGATGGGAAGAATGGCGACGAAACGAGGGAGGCAATTATCCGCGGCCTCATTTGATGGCGAGGAGCGGCGAAGAGGTGAGGTCGAGGAGCTCCAAGGTCATTTTTGACGGCGACGTCGGGGAAGAAGAAAGAAATGGAGATGGCATGCCGTGATTTGACGAAACGGATTGGTGTGAGGTGAGGAATATTTAACGCTCCTTGGCGCACGAGGAGAGGGGCGGTAGGTGCATGAACAACCTCGTCGGAGTTCGTGGTCGGAGGTTGCGGAGGTGGAAGGTGGAGGAGGTGCTGGCAGGGATCGATTTGCAAGAAAATTGAAAGTTAAGGGGGCGTTTGTATGGAAATTAGGAATTGAGGGCAAAATTGTAAAATTGATCAAGATGAAATCCAAATGAGTCCAAATTTTTATGGTAGCCTAATTTGGACTTAAAAATTTCAATGGTGACTTCAATTTTAGATTTTGATGATGTTTACATAGTTAATTTTTGTTTAGACCTAAAATGTAGCAAATTCCCGCCTACAATTATGTTTTAGGTCGAAACTAGTTTCGATTGTCAAATTAACAATGCCAAATCTTATAAAATATTTTAAAATAATTTTTAGAATCTTTATATTACATTTAATCTTATCGAAACTATTTTAATTGAAGTGGGGTCAAAATTAACCAATTTAATTAAGGATTAACATTTAATTTGAATGAAAATCCTAAATTATTTAATATCAATCCATTTTTAAGACATCTAAGATGAATTGACCTTTAATTAACTATAAATTTACCCTCTAATTATTCTATATTTATAATTATTCGTGACAATTACAGAATTGATATATTTTTTTATTAATTTGTCTTTCTTTGGTTGTTATTGAGTTATATCTTTTTGATATATTAATCAGATAAATTTGATCGTATAACTTAGTTAAATTAAATTAATTATAAAAAATAATGATGATACCATCAGGTGCAACATGATATGAAGTGCACCGGGTACCATTAATTTGACAAATCTCCACTTTCATGAAAAATACGTCAGACAATTGACGTGAACTCATGCATCAAATCCCGTGTTTGGTAATCACTCTATCACACCCTTGTTGGCCCCTACCTTTTTCTTCGAAGGGCATTAATCGTGTTTTGCTTCAAAGGAACCTCTAGAAGCAGTAGATCAGTCAAGAAATAGAAGCCTCTATTCACCGTAACTTGTCAATGTCCACCGCACCTTGTTGTGTACTTTTTACGTTAATCTTCATCTTGACGAAGATATTTGTGTGGTTCAACAGTTCAAACAGCCAAGGCATTGGCCCAATCGTGCTAAGACTCACACCACTTTGATTGTGGGGGGCACTCGTTCAAATCTTATTCTGTACTTATTCGATGGTCGCGTGATGTGATGAGCACGGCGCCTATTTCAATGCTTACGCTCTTTAATTCTGAAGCTTTCCAATTCTGATTCAATCCAAATCGAAGCAGACCCGATCTATAGAATAGATTAATATTTATACATGTACGTAAAATGTCTATATTGTTCTTTTAAATGCACTATGGTACAGCTTTATGGTACACTTAAGTGGGCCAACTTAGATTGCTTGGGCTTGGGCCTAAAATTCCCTAATGTTCGATTGGAAGATATGTGGGCTGAAATTTACAAATACCAATTCTTTTTCCGTCGATGAGAAGATTTGTGTGGCTTTTGAATTAACATTCGCGAGCAATAATTCTTATGTTTTCACACCCGGCTCCATTTTCTGCACTGGCTGTAGGATTTACCGTGACCAACCTTAGGCTGCTGGATCTAGAGAATTTCTCCATAATTTTCAAGCCAAGTAAATGAGTGGGTATAAGATTTGATCTCGTGACTTTTTAAATATCAATTTCTTGGTGACAAGATGGCATATGATATTCGCAACTATTGTTTAGCTCCCAAGTTAGAAAGCTGATGGTGGTTATAATGGAACGAGAGACCTGAACATATTTAGTTTACTAAAGTTATCTGTTGCTCTTAATAGATCAAAAATATCTAGAAAGTTTCTCTTGCTCTCTCTTGAGATAATTTGCATTGTTTTCACGGTTGTTTGCTTAATGCTAGTTTGTAACTTAATGCTTTACGCAAGCAAGTATATATCCGTAGTAAAAATATATCTACAAGTACTTACCGATGGGAAAATGACTATATAGTCATGCATCATTTTGTTGTGTACAACTCGATTCAATTCGTGATGAGAAACGTTAATAAAACGATCTATTAGATGATTCAAATGCTTCCTATAAAAATTTTCGCTCTTTAATTCAGATGTACAAATAATGAAACAAAAAAATCATATGACTGACTGACATCTATAAGTCCCTATTTATGGGTAAGTAATCGTGTATTGATTCAACGGGTGACCACGAAAGTTTCCAAGAAATAAACCTATACAACATCGAAAAAGTGAAGGCCTAGGCTAATATTTGAGGAACTTTACACAAATAGTTACGTAATTTTTATGATATAAACAATATTATACTTTCAGAGATACACGTACAATTTTCAGATAGAATATTTTATTTACAACAGTTGTAACAGATCTGCAACATGAATGGAAACCGAGGATATGGGTTCACCGCTTAAGTACGTTTGTTGCGTGGGGTATGGGGATTTATTTTATATCCGATCAACTTTATTTTAGAGATAAAATCATTTTAAGAGAAGGTTTTTATCCTTTTTTTTTTCTTTTCTTTTTTGTGATATATCATTTTCATCCATCCTTTTAAATATTTCTATTTATCTTATGATGATATATATTTTTTGTTAAATATCAAAATTAATTTATAATGAACCTATCTTTCAATTTAATCACTTACAAAATTTATGTCGTAGAATAAACAGCAGTAATACATTAACTTCGTAACTAAAGTTAGAAGCTTACATCTATCGGATAGGAAGGAAAGGGTCAATAATTAACGAAAAATGGTAGATCCGTTAACGCCGTTCCTGATATGGTAAAAGTAAAAAGTAGCAGTGGAGATGATGCATGTGGAATGACGTGGGGGTTCCCCATTCCTCGTAATTAAAATGGCTGACACAATCCAAACCGCACAACGCCACTGGGTTGAATCACGGTCAGAAAGCCCTGACGAGCCCAGAAGAATGGGGCTCGTAGGGGATCATAGATTAGGGTCGAATCAGATTGCTTGTCGAGGCTTCTTTTGTCATCTTTTGTGATGAAGTCTGTGTTACCTTCCTCTTTATTAGGAACACCTACCTTAACTGAATGTTCTAATTAAGCGTCCGTTCCAACGTCCATATCATACTTAAATATCCACATCTGTTTTTCGTAACTGCGAACTCACAAAATTAATTTGCACGCTGTTTTCCAATAATTTGCACGTAACGTAGGTAAAAAGGTATTTTTAGATGTTTATTTTCTGGAGGAAAGTTTATTTTGGAGGGTTAACTTCTTAAAAAAAAATTAATATATATTTATTTAATTATTTAATTCTTTATTTACTGACGTGAGTTTAATTATTTTAATATAAATTTGCTTAACATCGATTTCAACTGATGTTAATTAAATCTACATTAAAATTCTACATCACTTATATCTCTGACATTTTTTATATTTTATATACCTAATATCAATACATAATAAATATCATAAGAGTTAACAGTATAACTTAATATAAATTCAAATAAACATAAATTTTTATTAACATCACATCGTAAGTAAATATAATTACATATTAATATTAATTTTATATTTCTTAATATTTTTTTTCTAATCTCTCAAATAAAGTTAAATTTTATTAAAATATTTAATTAAAATTTATGTTACGTAAACTTTAATGTGACATGCTTTGGTTCAAGCATGTAAAAGAAAGTTTGAAGTTAATAAATGATATTATTGTTATTTAGATGTTTAAAATATTAATAGATATCTAGAACGATTATTTTTAAGTGATGCATAACAAACGTACTCTCGTTTTTTTAGATGTCAATTACGTCTGACCAATCACCGAGACATGTAATCAACGTACTACAATCTAGCTATATATACTCGTATGAATCTATGAAATATCATTGTTTGAGCATGCTATGTTATTTGTGTCCCGGTTAAGTTTGAGTACATGATGATGGACTTTTGATCAAATGAAAAATAAATTCACTTATAAATAAATTATTGGAAAGATTTTATAAATTCTAGTATGCATTGATAATTTTAAAATTAAAAAGAATATAAATGGATATTTGTGTCCATCATTTGATTTTTTTATTGAAGGATGCGAGAGAGAAGTGATACGGTAGAGAATGAGCGTAAGAGAGAAGGAGATGCTATGTTCTCGTGTCCCTTCGATTTGTACCTAAAACTGTTATATTTCCCATGATGGGGTAAGGGAAAATAAAACTGCTCATTACTTACATATCTTCGGAGATCATAACCATAATATTTTAGAATTGACGATTTTACCAATCAACAAATCGTAATTCTCCTGAAAGTCTCTATGTAATTAATCAAATATTCTTGAAAATGTAATTTACTCAATTCATATTGGATCATATAATGGATATACTCACCAATATATACATATATGATATATATTAATGAAAATCTCTATATAATAATATATATGTATCCACTAATAATTTTAACATATGATATACGGGCAAATAATTTACTCAAAATTCATGTGAGTGATATAAATGATGGATGAAAAGATTCCAAATTTTGACCTTGATTTCAAAAAGAAATAATACGATCCCTAAACTTTTTAAAAGTATAGACAAAACTTCACCTAGGTGCCGAAAAGCAAATAAAAGTTAATCCTAATTAGGTAACTAAGTCAAATAATAGGCTCCATTTCACGAGGAGAAAATTTACTTTAAATTAAATAGTAAAATAAATGAGTCAATTTATTTAAATATTTTAATAAATTAAAATTATTTTACATATAGAGTCAAATAATTTTATCCTACATTAAATTTGTTTCACTTAAAGTAAATGAATGATAGATTAGCTGACAAATTAAATAATTAATCCAACCTAAATCCACGTAACCCAACAATCAAACGCTTGGTGGAAAAACAAAAAGAAAGTTTCAGTTATTGACGTTTGCTGATACTGAGAAATCTGAAAATCCTACTCAATTCTAAGAAACCCATAAATTGGACCGAGTCGAGCCAGCTTGGCAAAGTTCGACCACACCAGCGTCCGACGTCCGGATTAGTTTATCCTTTTTTTAAGATCCAATTCCCTCTTCCTGATCTCTGATCCAATCAAGAGAATCGGTTAGGATTAAGGGGACTTGCTCCTCTCCTTTCATAGGTTGCAATTAATTAGAAAATCACAAGGTAACCAAAGAAGACATCAACAACGAATCCCACGTAACGATCTCATGAAAGCAATTCTCACCGATGATTATCGAAGGCAGATGATGAGATAAAATATTAATATATTTTAGGATCCAAAGCTACATTGAAATTTAATTAAGAAAAAAATTATTTTTAACAATTTGTTAAGTATGGATCTCATATATCTAGATAATCATCTAAAATATTTCAATTCAAATTGTCAAACGGTAATTTTCAATTTTTTCAAACCTAACTCTCTATTTGGTAACTTAGATTTGATTACTTTGATACCGTCATATTTCACATTCTTGACATCACTGTAAAATAAACGTTACAAAAATTAATATTACAATTTAATACTAATTCAAATAAAAATGTAAACTGATATTAACAACACTCTACAAATAAACATGACTACAACTTAATGTTACTTTCACTTTTCTTAATACTATTTTCTTAACATCCAAATAAATTAACCCTTATAAATTTACCACCTAAGATTATCTTTAAGAGTGTTATAACACTTCTCAAAAAAAAAAAAAAAAAACCAAATATTACAGCAACGCATTCTAAATTAAACACATTGAATCTGGGGTAAAGACTTTGGCAATTGCGTGCAAATTACTCTTGGAAGAGGGGGACCAGGAAGGTGTCCCTTGAAAGCTTTATTTTCTTGTTTGCCTCTCCGCCCTTAACATGGGGAGGGGGGGAAAAAAGAAGAAGAAGGGTACGCCTATTGATCGATAACCACCACCCTGCTGAGTGAGAGAGGTTTGGGAATCATCCAAAAGAGCAACTTCAACCTCCTTTGCTTCCTTCTGCGACTTCCTCAGTTCCTATCAAAAGCGTGAGCCGAAATGAAGGGACCCCGACAGAGGGATGTGAGGTGGTGTGTGGGATGGGAAATGAGATGCGTGAAAGGAAACTCTTTGGAATTTAGGGGTGGAAACATAGATAAATAGGTAGATGGGAGGGGAGGTTTGCTCGAAACAAATTATACGAGCGTGGAATGGGATGGGATTAGATCTTGGGAGAAGGGGAAGGGAGTCATTGTCTTATCTTTTACCATTTGACACGGCTCACATGCCATGCACTGGTCCCGTACTCGTGGACACCCTACACATATTACTTGTGGTTTATATGATACCTGCCTTTGACAGCACATTCGTGGGGGCAGCTATTCGCTATTGTAGTTGTCCATGTGATTTTATTATTATTTTTTTCTTTTTCGATCTTCCGTACACTCCCTCTACCACTCTTTCTCTCTCTCTCTCTCTCTCTCATCGTAAATTTTTTCATTTTTTATGCCGGTTATTTACCATGTAAGTCTATTTTAAATATTATTTTTGTCATTAATTTTTAGGCCTTATATTCTTTCATTAGAAATTAATATTATTAGTTTATGTGAAAATATATAATAAAATACATATAAAATCGTAAGATATAAATCTAATTTAAGGTATTAATTTGAAATCAAAATATATTGGACAAAGTATTTTAAATGAGTGATGTGCTGATTTTTTACCGATCTAAGATTAAGATGCATTGGTTAAAAATTATATTAGATTTTCATATAATTGAGTTTTGCACTCTCACGGTAAGATGTAGGTTAAAAACTAATTTTGCTAAAATTAGAATGAATTAACTCTCTCACAGCACATCATTCTCTTTTCTTTTGAAAATAAATATTTCGTTGAAGGAAAAAACTCGATACAAAAGACACATCCCAGAAGGGAACAGAGAGACAGAGAAACCTCACCCACGAATGGGGAAATATGTCTCGTAAAAGAGGAGAACTAAAAAACAAAAAACGAGATCAACAGACAAAGGAAAAAGAAAATTAAAGCATCTCAAGAATCGGGAATCGGACAACCTACCGAAGGAGGGCGACCTCACAATCGTAGAACGGCAAGGCATCAATGAGAAAAATCTTGAAGATTGCGATAACGAGTGACCGAACAAATCGACCCCTAATATATGTCAAGAAACTCAGCGGTGATAGCTTGGTGTCACACGTGATCCATAATCAAAACCAAACTACACTAAAAAAAAAGGAAAAAGAAGACCAATCCACTCCAACCAAATAAACCTACCAACAACGATAAGATGACCACCTCCCACTCTACGACGGATGCTCCAGGGACACATCACGCCATAACACATTGAGCCAACAGCCGCAGCATGCCGCGACCTACCTCACTGTACCGTACGAGTCAGACCGGCTCAACACGACACGCTGGAAATGAACGCCACTGCACAAACACCACAACTAGACGAACTGAGCGCCGCTGCTCCGTGCCACAGCAACACGACAGACCGGTCACTGCACCTCAGCGATGCATCGAACCGCCACACACGGCTCACCACTCGTCTGCATCCTGCCACTACAAGGGGAGAGAAGCTATGCATGTTGAGGTGGATGCTAGATCGATGGAGAGGAGAGATCCAAGGGGAAAAAGGGGAGCAACCTGAGGCGGGGAGGACCCCGATCAGCCGTGTATGGCCAATCAGAGCCTAAACTCATAACTCTTTTTCGCTCTCTGTGGGGTGGAAGAAGTGAGAATGAAGCAAATTTTAGGGAATAGATATTGATATATTTGGATTCCTCGCAGCATTGTCTTCTCACCATCAGATAGATAGTGATTTAGATTCAGATCTGAAAAGAAGATGTATTATATATGCTAAGGGCTTGTTTGGTAATGGGGTTAAGGGGGGGTTGAAATGGAATAAGTGAAAATAGTGTTTGTTTTGATGGTGGAATAAAAGAGGGTTGAGTATAGGGTTGAAATGAGTGGTGTATTGATGTGATGTTAATAGATATTTTATTTAATAGTATAAATGAGATGAGAGAATGTTAATGGATATTTATTTAATATAAAAAGTGAGAGAAAAAGATGTATTGGATATTTTTTAACAATAAAAATAAACACGAATAATTAAAAATTATTATATAAGAACTTATATTGAAATGATGAAAAATATTTGGAACAATGCTTAACTTGGGATAACCTGACCAATTGCCAAGCCTAAGGGAAGAAGCCTAAGTCTGCTTTTTTAGAACTTCGGCAACTTGAATTGTTATTGTTTCCGTTGATGGAACCTCGTAAGCCAAGGAATTGAATTATTGCATATTTGGTGCAGGCAAAGATATCAATGTACTCTAAAAGAATGCTCAAGCCCGGTGGTTTACTCACGAATCTGTAATAGGCTTTTAGCTACTTTAACAAGATAAAATGATGGTTAACTTGAACATATTCTGTACAAGCGTGAAATGTGGGCCTCATGGCTTTAAAGTACAGAGATCTGAAATGTCCTCGTTACTTGGTAAGAGGTAAATAAACACAAGGATAATGCTCTCTTAATCAACGGCAAATCCCAGTTGTAAGCTTTCAATTAGTTCGAAAATTTCTTGAGATATAAATTGTAATTATTTTATTGGCGTGTTTAATTGGTGGTTGCTGGTTACTCAATCAGTAGATGTATATGTTGGAATATTAGGTGCATTAGAAGCTTTCTAGTACGCATCCAATATATATACATATATATAAATACGGACCTTTCGTTAATAAAAACGAGGAGATTACGAGGACATGAAGTTTCAAGGGGTGAAGAGAGAACAAACGAGACTCTCCCAAGAGAGGAAGGAAAATTAAAAATACCTTGTTCGAAAGAATACAAGAAAATTACTTCCCATCACAAGGAGTGGGAGAACTTTTAACCGGATGTGACAAAGTAAAAAAAAATAAATAACAAATCGAATGGAAAACTTTTCACAGTAAAGGGAAAAATCTGTTTGAATTTGTAATACGTTCTCAATAAAAATGAGTAATTTGATATCGAAAGTCGATAGGAAAATGTATCCTACAGCGTGAAATGTAAGTTACAAAATGCAACTTAAAAGTGAACATCAATAAAATAATATATTTCCATCCCTCCCGTGTGTATATTCACACACTCGAGAGGGATCCAACGGTAAAATGCATTAACATATTCAAATAACGTAGGTAATGTTTGTCATTCCTATAGGATAAGTCACATGTCTCTTATAAGATATATGGTAGCATTCATCATCTACCAAATATTAATAAATTATTGGTAATTTTTTATTTATAATTAAAAATCAACACAATTATTTAAAACATCACCGATGATATTTGATTGATGACCGAAAAACATGGTGAAATTTAGTTTAAATGAAAAATTTTAATGATGATATTTTATTTAAAATTAAAAATCACATGTAGTATTTGATTAAACTATAAAAATTATCGATAAAATTTGATTTAGAATTATAAATTTTTGTTAATATTTCTAAAATTAATGATGATATTTAATTTAAATATAAAAATTTTTATATTTGATTGGATGGGGAGGGTGAGTAGCAACGTGGAGCTCACCAAGTTCATAATTTAAGAAAAGTAGGTAATCATATGTCCCTTTTTGAATGTACGTTGAAAAATATATTTCAAAGGAGCTATCTTTACATTTTTCACTTTTCATATAATCAAGGATTTGAAAGTATTCTTTAACAATTTAAGCATACGCATTTTAGTCAATTAATCTGAATCATTAAATTCATACCTAGCAAGTTGTCATTACTTATCCTTCTCAATCGAACTCGGCTTTATAATTATAGCCCCCAAAAGAACAACAGTAACATTGTAGCAATCTAAATGTAAAAGCCATGGCCCTTATGTGAAACTGCATATTGCATGAGATTCGTATATCCGAATATTCCCCTTGCTCTTTTATATTGTTTCCCCACTAATTTAATGAATTTTGACTTCACGAAGAGCAAAAAGGTGAAGCATTAAGTAACGAACTACGGAGGAGATCTGCATTGACCCCGGGCGAAGGATGACATGCACACAAATCAAGAAATGGCATATTTTTTTGAGCCATCTGTCAATTTCGCGAGCAGCAGATGAATTTATCCTACCTGATATCACGTTGTAATTAATTTTCTACTTTCTCATGTAACGGCCGGAGCTTTTTTTTCATTAAATAAACATGTGGCATAACAGGCCAAACCCTTCGTACATCTTGCCTTGTTTGCCGGCACATGGTCGCATCTCATGAGTTGTCATGTGGTGGTGAATTTGGCAACCAAACCTTATGCCCCAAGGATGTTTGAATGGTGACGGGTGTATATGGTTAGGTTTGGGTAGAGGGTTATCGTGGGTTGGGTGTGGTTGAAAATTTTTTAATTAGATCCAACTTAACTCAACTTATAATCGGATACAATTGGATATATATATATATATATATATATATATATAAAAGGGGTGTTAAGTTACATATTTAAATTTAAAATCTTATCTTAAGCTTCAATGTCTCCGTACTTCATCTCAAATTTTGGATAACTCTCCCATGGTTATCTTCGTTAGCTCTAGGAGATACCTTCTGCCCTCACCTCTATGTTCTACTCCAAGTATTGCCTCTCAACTTTAAGCTTTAAGCAATATCCTCTCATCTCCTTAGTGGCAACAACATCACATGCTCGTTAGGTAACCATCAACTTTCTCTCCTCACTTAATCTCTTACCTCTGCTTGAGTCTCCGATGACTCACCTCTTGTCTCTTCCTCTTTGCAGGGACTTTCACACCACCACCAGACGACTAACCTCTCATCTTTTCTTCCTCGTAAGGACTCTATCACCACCGCCAGATGACTCATCTCTCCTCTTTTCTTCCCCACCGGGATCCTACCATCAGCACCGGAGCACTTTATCTATATTTGTTGTTGATTATTGATATTGATCTGAGCTTTTATAAACAACTATCAAGTTTATTATCAAGTATCCCTCTATTTTTTCTTATTACTTTTAGATTATATATCTTTTTTTTTTTTGAAGTTTTTTTCTAATATTTTTATTATTTTATTCATTTTTTTATAGGATACAAGTTGATTTATAAGTTTCAAATATTTTATTATTAAATATAAAAGATATAGAAAATATGTAAAAAATAAAAATAAATATCGATCGATCAATAACCTACTTAATTCGACTCAACTTAATTAGATTTTACAGGTTAGATTCGATAGAATAATGGAGTATGTTGTATTGAAAAATTCCCAAGGTGTAAATTGTGGGTTGAATTTACTTCGAGTCAATTTAATCGGTGTACACCTTTAAAGATGGACCCACATTTGTTTGGGCTCCTTATTTTCTATTTTATTTCATGGTTGTCAGCACACCGCATCTTCACACTTACATGTCAAGCTTTGTCTTGTGAATAATGTTCATTCATTGACTCTTAGGTCGTCAATTAATTAAAGATTATTAATTGATGGTGCCCCTTCATCCCCATAGCCAAATATATAATGCAGCGCATGGCACTGCCAATTTGCAATGGGAAGAAATCAATTTACCACATTCTCCTAAAAATAAGGCTTCAAGAAATTGAAATGTGACAGGTGGCTGCACCCAGTTCATCGCAATTCAATTCAACAGATCATGTTCACCTAATTATCCTCCGCAACATGGAACATTGAATTATGCAATCACTGCATAGGGTCCAATGCGCAGTTGGGGATACGAATTGACTTCCGGACACGAAGTTAGAGACGAGTTGTGTGACCCACGAACGTGTGCGCGTTATCACAAGCCCTAAACTTCGGTTGTACCAAATTCGTTGTCCAATGCGCAGGTTTTTCCTTTGATCTGTTTGTTTCGTTTGATACTGTGTTTTAAACGGTTAAATTGTGTATTACTTTGCCGGTGGCTCTTTGAGCAATACATTACCTATTTACTTCAGGTTAAAAAAAGAAAATGATGACCTGCAACTGGATCCAACGAATTCGTTTCATGGATGTGTGTAGGCAACGCGATGACTTATCCACTCCTAACCCAAAAATATTACTGCATCACGAGAAATTTGCAAAAAAAAAATGAGTCCTGTCTATAAGGTTGAAAATTACTTCCAGACAACTTAGATTTAAGTACCTTGAGTTATTATTTTGAAATCATTAAACTTAATCTTCTTTTAAAGCAAGGTCTCCAAGTTATCATGGTTATTTTTCTTCGAAGTTGGGAATCCGCTGTACACGTCGATGATGAACCTTGCAAATACCACTTTACTCCTGGAACCCGGTTATAAAATAGCATGATTTTTTTTAATCTGAATTATCTAATATTTTTCCGAGTAAATTGCATGCACGTAAGGAGTAATATTTAATCTGACCATTTTAATCCATGGTTAACTAATTAAGAATTAACAGGAAAGTCATTATCCACCGGGTCCATGCCTGCCCACGTGGATGGAGGCACTCATATTAAATGCGAATGGCACTGGCACTAATTTCCATTATTCAAATGGCTCCTGGAAGCAAACGGAGTCGAGAAATTAACACAGGGGAGTGTTTTCAACCAAAGCAACCGAATTATTAGTTTCACAATAATTTATATGGCACAACCTTATTTCGATGTTGATTGTTTAATCTGAAACCATGGAAGTTGCAATGCAGATCACGAACCACGGACCGGCAATTGGACCCGAGAATATCCAACGCATCCAAAGATCAGGCATACGAATGGGTTAACCATGATCGAGGATGGTCTGATAAGACCTAACTTAGTTGTTAAAACGGAACTAAGTACCTTAATCTTTAGATGGCGTGGGAAATTATCATACACATACTCCAATTTTTCGTCCCTCGCGAGCTCAAGTATACGTACGGGGAAACTACATTTTTAATTCTTTAATGCAAATGGGTGTCGATTGCGAATAGCAAAATCATATTTCTTATAGTTGCAAACACTTTTTCACGTATGATAATGCAATGGGGGCAAAGGGTGCGACATTTTTCCCTTTAAACTTGCGTGGAAGATGAGGGTTTTCTCTATTTGACATGGGACGAGGATGAGGTGGATGGTCAAACGCGTGGCAGGGAATGGAGATTGCGAAAATCCACCCAAATCCACCTCATCATTGCAAGAGGATCAAGGAAAAGGATCTCGTCCATGCCCTCTTGGTAGGGAAATAACAATTCTTTATTTTATTTTTAACTTGTATTTCCCTTAATGTATACTTCAGAATTAATTTACTTGGAATTAATATCTTTTCTAAGGAATTAATTTTTATTTACTTGGATAATTAATCCTTTTTTTATTAATATTGGTTAAGAATTCTTAACATAGGTTTGTCTAATACCAGTTATTATTGGTGTTAGGTAAATTCGTGTTTAAATTTTACGATTTTGTTGTGCTCTTGTGATCTGTGATTCAAATTCTTAACACCACTAATAATTAAACACACAAGAATTAACACTTCAACTTAATATTAATTTAAATAAATACAAATTTATGTTAACATCACTATACAAGTAAATACAATTAAAAATTAACATTAATTTTATATTTTTTAACATTACTTCCTTAATCTCCAAATAAATTAACTCTCATAATCCTCCTACAAAATAAGGCTCATATTGGATTTGCACTCCAACTATGTCTCTAACTTCATCTTAACAAATTGAGAGAGAACAGGTTGAGACAAAAGACCATATATTTAACGGAGCTTTTTCTCTTTTACCGATCTTTAGTGGAAACCAACGGCCTGCCTATTATCCCATCATTGTTGGTGCTTCCTTCCATTACACATAGAGGAAAGGCTAGGAATTTTAATTAAGAGGGGCAAAATCAAATGGGAACCAGATAGCTAAGTGGCCAACAAGATGTATAATTCTTATAGAAACTAAAAAAAAAAAAAAAGGAGGCGATCACTTCCACTTTGTGCACCCCCCAACCCATGACTCCTCTCAACGAGGTTATGATCTTCTTGAAGCCGATCTTACGCCAAAATCATGCCTCAATTGCGTATGCTACTGTTGTATGATTCCATGGTTTGTCTCTCCAACGCCTCATACATGCTTCTACATTTCCCTTCCGCCTGGAAGTCATAGCACATTTTTGATTCGTATCACCTCTACTACAATAAGATAGGTCAATCGATGAATGCCCAAGGGAAAAAAAAAAAAACCTCTTAGGAGACGTACGACAAAGGCCAAAGGATCCCCCAACATCAATCTTTATGCAAAAGCAAGACCTATCACACACAAAATGGATCCTACCTTTGCTAGTTTATTAACCTGACAATCAATTTCTTATCCTCTTCCGGCACTTATAACAAAGCATCCCCTCTTAATAAGTAGAAAAAGGAAACACCAACAACCTAAAGATGGCACCTTTACAAAGCACACCGGTCCCCTCTCCCATCTCCCTCCCTTGTCAACAACCCCTCCTCTATTCAACTCGCCCAATTGGGTAGGGTAATCCCTCCCCACCCCCAATCCTTTGTCTCCCACTACCTTCCCCTTACTTTGTACAAACCCATATGAGATTCATATATATACCCGTGTAAATAATATTGTAACTTTCACATTTCAGTCTAACCACCACCACCGCCCACCCCCACCACAAAGACCCCCACCACAAAGACCCCAACCATCTCTCTCTCTCTCTCTCTCATGACCCTTTCCAGTTGTATTTGGGGTCTATCTTTTTCACCACCACATCAACCGCCTCCCCCCTACCCCCACCCCTTCTTAACTTTGTCCCCCACTCCCCCATTACCTCCCCACACATCCACTTCCCAATTCTATCTCCTTCCTTTTCCTACACCCTACCCCTTCTCAGTCCCTCTCTTCCACTGGGAGAAGGACAACGATCCCTCCCACACAATACCAACAACCCATACACTCGTAGAGTTGGAGATTTAGAGGAATTCCCCCAGAGCTTGAAGGACTACCCTGAAGCCATGCAGCAGCAAGGAGGGTCCCATTTCGGGGCTCCTCATCCTCCTCCTCCTCAACCTCAACCTCCACCTCCGCTGCCTCCTGCTCTTTCTTCGGAGGCGGAGGCGGTGCCGCCCATCAGCAGCCGGGCCCCGCAGCCGCTCGACTTCGACGAATTGGCCACGACGGTCTCCGGGAGCCTCCCCGAGGAAGCCGACCGTGGGGGCGCTAGCACCATCCCCGGGAACCGGTGGCCGCGGCACGAGACGCTGGCGCTCATCAGGATCCGGTCCGACATGGACGACGCCTTCCGCGAGGCCACCCTTAAGGGCCCCCTCTGGGAGGAGGTCTCCAGGTGAGAGAGCACAATTCGACTCCCACCACCCCGCAAGATCGGATTTTGGTGCAATTTCGGTGCAATTCCCCCACTGCCCACAAGCCCGAACCCCCTCAAATGCGCGATCTCCCCACCCAATTTCCCTTTCAGCTCGTGGATCCACAGTGGCTAGAGAGAGAGAGAGAGAGAGAGAGAGAGAGAGAGAGAGAGCGAGAGAGAGAGAGAGAGAGGATAACGGTTTTTTGGGCTCCCCATTGGATTAAGATGAGAAACCATAATTATAATTGCAATTATAATCCTCGGAGGTGGAGAGAGAGAGAGGGAGGGGGTGGGGGAGATTAAAGGGAGGTGGCAGCAATCTGGGAATGGGATCGTACCACGGCCTCCGAGGAGTCCTCTGCCATTGTTGGTAGTTGATGTTCTCACCGTCTCCGTGCTTCCATTTTCCCACTACCCTCTGGAGAAACCACCTCTCTACCTCCGTAAAATTCTCAAATCCCTGAGAGAGAGAGAGAGAGGAGGGAGGTGGGGGTGGGGGGTGGGGAGGGAGAGAGACTTCATCACTCCCAAGCAAAAACACGTATCTTTCAAACACCCCCCTCTCAGAAAACAAACCCCCTCCTCCCCGTTCGCACTCCCCAATAAAGCAGAACATCACAAACCATAACGACCACCACCAGTGGCTGCACATTTTTCCTCTCTCACCTCATCTCTCTGTCTCTATCTATTTATCTCACTTTTAGCTGCTTCGTGGTGAACTAAGCCTCTTCGTCCTCCTCGTCACCTACCACATATAGGAAGTTGGCGGAACAAGGCATCACGAGGAGCTCCAAGAAGTGCAAGGAGAAGTTCGACAACGTCCACAAGTACTACAAGCGCACCAAGGAGAGCCGCGCCGGCCGCCAGGACGGCAAGCACTACCGCTTCTCCTCCGAACTCGAGGCCCTCCACCACCACCACCACCAACAACAACAACAGCACCAACACCAACATCACCACTCCTCCCCCATGAACACCACCTCCTCCCCCGCGACCCCCATCCACCACCCCACCCCCATCACCTCCATCCCCCCCCCTCCTCCTCCTCCCCCTCCTCCCAACGACCCTCGGCAACCCGTCGCGGTCCCGCCGCTGCTCTCCGTTCTCGGGCTGTCGAGCGGGTCGGACTCTGAAGGGTCCGACTCGGAGACGGAGGACGACGGGGAGAGGAAGAGGAAGCACCGCCGGAGGTGCAGGCGAAGGACGATGGCGCTGTTCGCGGAGATGGTGCGGAAGGTGATGGAGCAGCAGGAGGCCACGCAGCAGCGGCTCCTCGACGTCATCGAGAAGCGCGAGCAGGACCGCTTGGCCCGCGAGGAGGCCTGGCGCCGCCAGGAGGCCGCCCGCGCCTCCCGCGAGCACGAGCTCGCCGCCCACGAGCGCTCCCTCGCCGCCTCCCGCGACGCCGCCATCATCGCCTTCCTCCGCAAGATCTCCGACCAGTCCGCCCCGTCCACGGTTCAACCCGCAATTCAAACAGACGGGAATTTGGATCGGCAGCAGCTGAATCAACAGCAGCAGGATAAGCAGCAGCAGAAGGTGCCCTCGCCCCCACGTCCCGCCCCGCAGCCGAGGCAGGAGGCGTTGGTGCTAGCCGAGGCAGGCGCGGGGACCGTGGGGGACCCCGCGTCCTCGCGGTGGCCGAAGGCGGAGGTGCTGGCGCTGATCGATCTGCGGACTGCGCTCGACGCGCGGTACAACGACAGCAGCCCCAAGGGGCCGCTTTGGGAGGAGATATCGGGGGGCATGAGGGAATTGGGGTACAGCAGGAGCGCCAAGAGGTGCAAGGAGAAGTGGGAGAACATCAACAAGTACTTCAAGAAGGTGAAGGAGAGCAACAAGAAGAGGCCCGAGGACGCCAAGACCTGCCCCTACTTCCATCACCTCGACGCCATCTACCGCAGTAGGTCCGTCGGCCAGCAGGTCCCCCGCCTCACCGCCCCTCCGCGCCGCCCCGACCCCGCTCTCCCCACGTCCGCACCACCGCTGCCCGCGTCGTCGCCCGACGCGAAGGCCAACGGCGAACCCTTGGCAGCGCAGGAGAAGGTAATGCTCGTGTGTTACAATTTATGCTTGTTTGACGGCTGGGAGAACGAATTTAGATATATGCTCAGACATAACATTCTGAAGAGCTAGATATTTTGAGTGCAGGAGGTCAATTGGGTTTGACATTGATTGGTTTTTACCTTTTTTTTTCGTTTTCTTTTTGCTTTTTTTTTTTTTTTTTTTTTTGGTGTTTTGGACGTCAAGGCAGAGGACACTGTGATGAGTGAAGGAGGGAGGGAGGCAAGCAAGCAATCTGACGTGCAAGACAGCGCGAGCATCAGCGGGCATGAGGACGACGACTACGATGACGAGGAGGACGACGAGGAGGAGAAGATGGCGTACAAGATCGAGTTCCAGAGGCCGAGCATGGGCGGCGTTGCTCAGAGCAGCAACGCCACCGGCGCGAACCCGCCGACGAGCGCGCCCGCGGCCACGGGCTCCTTCGTGGCCATGGTTCAGTAGGTTTGCATGGCCTGGACCGGCCGTGACCCGTTGTACATTTGGAAAACCCTATTGATTTGGGAGGGGGAAGGTCCTCGACCCAAACGCGAAAGCATACATCGAATTTTTCTCCTTTCAATTGTTTACTCCTCAATGTCTTCTTTGGCAAATTAATACCTTCTTTTCACCACGCATCTGAGATCATTGTTGGACTCGGATTTTCACCTTCTCATCTATAGATTCATCGCCGAATAAAGATCGATCCGAAGGGGAAGTCACCGGAAAAAGAGAGAGAGAGAGAGAGAGAGAATAAGGATGAAAATTTTCAGATGAAGTTCAATTCAAGGGATGTGGCTCCTGCTACTGCTGCTGCTCTCTCTCTATCTCTATATTGAGTGATTTACCTTTGTGTATCTCGGAACTGTTCTTTTCCTTCTCTCTATCTCCAATGGTTTGTTAAATTGATCATTTTCTTCTCCTTGATTTTTCTCACATTTTTACCTGTAAGCTACTTAATTTGTACTGTGGTTGTTTTTTTTTTCCTATGTGTTGTTGAAGTGTAAATTTCCTTATTTTCCTTTAAAGAATTTGATGGACCGTACTGTGCCATTGGGATCTCATTTAAATTGGGAGAATGCTCTTGAGTTGAACACATTATCATATTTTTATTTTCGGTTTCTAGATTGGCAATTAGCATGGAATCAAAAAAGTCAACTATCTCAGTTTGGAGGCATTTAATTCGCACTTTATCTTTTCGATCTTGTTTATTGCTTCTGCTGTCATCAGTTTAACTTTTTTTTTTTTTTTTGGCTACAACTACTTCATTATATAATCACCATAGCTGTAGCTTCTTTCGCAATCAATTTTACTCAAAAACGACTTTCATAACTAATTTTCGCACCATAGTTAACTAATTATTAGTTAAGTGATAGCCATAAAAAAAATCATAAATAATTGACTTTACGGAAAAAAAAATATCTTACATAATTGATTTTACCAAAATGATCAACTAATTAGTAGCTAAACGATAGCGGTGTGCCATAATTAGTATGATAATCATGCTTAATTAACACTAGCGAAATACACGCATAAGATCTACAGTAATCAGAATCGAGCTGGAGGTAAAAGAACAGCAGTAATAGATTAATTAGGTGACCTCACGGTGAGTGGCGCATGTCGCGATCACGGAGCGATGGTAAGGAGGAGACGACTGGAGGGTCAAGATCAGGGGAAGGCAAAGAATACAAAAGGCTTAGACATCGGCGCAGGGCGTTGGCCACATCAGTAGCAGCGCAGTGCTATTCCCCTTGGACTCATATGGCTACCCTTTTTGCAGAAAAGAAAAGAACAGCGTCTTCAGATCAAAGACCAAAAACACCACCTATATAACTAACAACATTCTCCTATTCAACCCAAGGATGGTAATTAACCCTCCTAATCAATCAAATTATCGCGTTTCCGCAACGTAATATTGTACAAACCAAACGGGAAATTAATTAAACTCGACATGCACGTGCTTGAGTTGTCACTTTGTTGGGCACAGGCACACGCATCACGTACCTTGGTTTTACGCAAGGTAATTAGGTTTGCACTCGTTAAGTTTGGTTGGGGGGTGGGGTGGGGTGGGGTGGGGTGTGCTAATTAGCTGCATGCATGGCTGCTGGGTATGGCTAATTATCGCTGCAACGATCAATCCTCCACCATTGAATATTCTCTACACATTAACTTCTTTCCTGTTCTATTGATTACTGTGGAGGGATTAGATTTTAGTTTAATTGAACAAGATTAGGGACCAAGGGGACAGTGCTGTAACAAAACTGGCGACTTGCATGTGCTCCACTTCGTGGTTCACGAGGGATGATGGGGGGTTTTTACAGCGAAGTGGAGAGAGAGGGGCAAATGGGGAACGGGTGGCAGAGCCTGCTGTGTGGCGGTCTTGTGGTACGTGTCACTCGCAGGCCTTACGAGGGGACGTCATCCCAAAGCACACGTGTTTAGGGTTCATGTTAGCTTCCCCGGTCTGATGTGATTTGGGGATGGACATATATTCGTTGGTCCTAGAAACCATCCGATCATGGGAGAGATCCATGCGACGTTGATGCGTTTTTGCCATGAGGCTGTTTTGCACTCTGGTTAAGTAGTGCAGTGTTTTATCCTGGTTAGTTTACCCTAGATCAATGGAGGGTAAAGAAATAGTAGAATCTGCAAAATTGAAAATGCCCACATGGACCATGCTTTGAGCAATGTCGTTTTTCTCTTTATTTTGGGTAAGGTAAGATTTGAATCCGCATTTTACATGCATGCTCAATAACTGGAGCATTTGGGGCGGGGGGGGGGGGGGTGGTTGTTATCAGTGTGAAATAGATTGTATGGTACATTGTATAGATGAAGGTTACATGTCAAGTTAGTCTTATATGGATTGAGAAGGGTGATCTTAATGAAAGGATTGTTGATTCCAATTGAACTATATTATATTACTATTGGGGGATTGAAAATTAAGTCAACTAGAAAGCAACTCATGAAACTCAAGCTGATCAGACTTGCTAAGTGATTTTTTTGAGGGACAGATTCAACAATCTAAGTAATCACACAAAGACATGACGATTATTAACCTAGTTACACCACGAAATGGTGTATGTATGTTTGAGAGGAAGACGATGCTTCCAAATATTCACTATATAGGAACAAGAATACAATCTCGCGTTTTCTCTCGGATTGCCTGAGAGAAGGCTTCGAGAGCCTCTCTCATCTATTTATAATACTGTGATTAGTCCTTTTATGGGATCTTTTGACCGGATACTCTCGTTGCCAATGTATGTATGTTGTCAGATTATTAATTTCGGAGGCCATGCCACCATTTATTGATGGCATGACCGCGTTGGACCTTTTCCACCCTCTTCCTGTTATTGGTTGGCACTAGATCCTTAGGCGGGTTAAATCCCTTGGATCTACCTATATCTAGGCCTTTCCAGGTGTAGGCGGGTTGGATCCCTCGGACTCGCCTATTTCTAGGCCTCTTCGTGCTCGACCTCTCTTGTTGGGCCTTTCACAAAGTTTTGAGTCCGAAAGCACCTTTTGCCCCTCGTCACAAGAAAACACAAATTGGGTCGAAAAGTGAGCTGACCTAACCATAAAGAAGGGAAAGCTCGGGCCACTGGCCGAGAAGGAGGCCAATATCTCAAACGAACCACCTGAAATTAGCCGACCAACTCGCTTGCCAAAGGCACCAAGAGCATCCTAATTGCTCGTCCATCTGATACATAGGCGATAGAAGATCGCCTAGAAGATGAAGGCAAGATAGCATGCCACTGTGCCAAGTTTGATAGTGTTGAGTGGGAAATGGCACTGATGGCACGAGGATCGAGTGATGATGCGAGGATTGACGTGATGATGGCTTAAAAGGTGAAGCGATTCATGAATCAATTGCGCTCCATTAGGAGCAAATAATCATTGTCAGTCTTAACTACAATTTGAAATCCCCTAAAAAGAAAGATTCATATACCCAAAGAAGGGAGATTGATCGTTCAACTACCAGTTCTTACAAAAAAAGGGGTCGTTATTGTAGTATATGTTACAAATACAAACCGTTCTCACGTCAATTTTATTTAATTACTTAATATTTACTGGTTTATTCCAGGCCGTTCATTGGGAGTTAGTTATTAATATACATCACTCTCTAAGTCTAATATCATTCTTTAATTCTGAAAAGATTGATTTTATATATAATAACGAATGAATGAATAAAAT
This sequence comes from Thalassia testudinum, assembly GCA_037157565.1. NCBI lineage: Eukaryota > Viridiplantae > Streptophyta > Magnoliopsida > Alismatales > Hydrocharitaceae > Thalassia > Thalassia testudinum. Next base: position 25,266,920 of record JAZHRO010000013.1, read on the forward strand.
ATTGAATTAATTATATGCACATGAATGAATTATAAATAAATACAATGCTTGAAAACAACTATGTACAAACAAGCATAAAAAACTATAAATGAATACTCTATACTATCTATTTATATCTTATATTAATAATACTTAGATAGATGTAGAATTATAAGTAATAATATATATACTATACTAACTTAAGTTAATATATTAATATTTACAGTAACATATAATGTATGTATAACATGTATAAGCATTGCTAAAACATTAAAAAAATTATATACATATGCTAATGTAAAAAGAAGATCTATACTAACGTTTATTCTATCTACAATGATGGATATATATGTCACTAAAGCTATTCTTTATTTAAATACACATATAGCTCAAACATATATTATACTACGGATACTTATTACATAAATACCTATTTACCTACATAAATATACACATATTTCAGTATACATATATATATATATATATAGACACACACACACAACTCACACATTGGCACAAGGCCTCTCTCCCACACTTAACCAATTTTCGCACTTCTTCTCTTAAGTAGATTAAGGCATGATTACTGTTCATCTAATTAAAAATTATGTTTTTAATTGGCAAGCGGCCTTTTTGTGGGATACACAACACCCTCTTGAGTAGGACCAGACCTCTACTAAGAGCCACCCTAATTCATTAATTAGGCTACTTAATTCTAGTTTATGCTCGTTAATGGGCCCAATTAGGCCTACGCATATTGCCAGGTCCTCGGCCTGCATCGTACACTAATTTCATGCCATTCTCATTCATGCTTAGAGGGGAAGACGGGAGAGGATTTTCGGGTGCCCAATGCTTGTAACGACAATGTGGCACCATTGTGCCGTTGTTCCAGCGCTGCCAATCCAACGTAACATGTTTGATTACTTGATGTTGCCTCTCGAATTGAGGGCCTTAAATGAATCTAATTTAAAATAAAATTAAATGGTATTAAAGTATTTACATGGGACTACAAGATTATATAATTTATTTACAAAATCAATTACATTTATTATAAAAATAAATTAGTCAAAGTTCAAAGTTTAGGCATATTGTTTTTCTTGTTTAAATTTTAATTACAGGTTAAATTAGTTAATTAATGATCAAATTGACCCTGTATAGAGTTAGTATACATATTAAATTATTTAAAACATATTTTTATTGTATTTTATATGTTTTATTTTAATTTATTTATGTTTAAATAAGTGATTTTAGGGTATTTTACATTTAAATTATGTATAAATAGTATAATACATTATAAATACAGTTAACTTACTTCAAAATACTTAAGATAATATAATAAAACTATACAACATAAATTAGTTCAGTAATAACTTAATTTACTAATTTATTTTAATTTAATATAGTAAACTATCTAATAACTTAATAAACTAATTATTTATTATACAAATATAATTAAATTATGTTACAGGCATATTGGTGTACATTATACATTGATAAATACGTATGTACAGTGTCATCTATAAGTAAGTTTATTTATATGAGCTTATTAATTTACATAGCTTATAATACATATACGTTAATATAATTAATAGTTAAATATGTAAGTAGGTTACATACAATTTAAGTTATCTTAAATATTTAATTTATGTTATAGCATACATACATAAGTTATATATACATATTATTTATGTATTATACGTTACGTACATAGATAGCTTAGTATATAGGTTATATATGTATTTACATAGTATACATAGTGTTTTTGGGTATTTTTGGGATTTTTCTGATTTTTATGAGTTTTATATGTTTTATAGAGGTAGGGGATGAGAGAGAAAGAAAGAGATGAGAGAAATAGATTTATTTTTTTGTATTTTTGATTTTGAGTTCTTTTATTAAGTTCCAAGAGATACTAAATCGTCGGCTAGTATCTTCTACTACGTCGGGGTTTCAGATGACCGTGAAACTTGGTATATACTTGAAAATATACCTAATCTTGACCAAGATAGGCTTACTTCATTTTTTTGGATTTTTTATAACATTTTTATTTAATTAAAAAGTTCATACAACCTAGGCCTAAAAAGGATTTTCTAATGTAAACTTAAGGCCTTAAATCCTAATCTAATGGCTGGATAGGCAGTAAACTGCCTCAGATGTGTTCAATACAGTTTAGGAAAGATGTTCTAGGAAATAAACATGATTTTCATTCATTTTTTCTTTTAAATTCCCAATGTGGACAGTTAAGCAGAAAAGTAGTTGACAAAGCATGATTGAAAACACAATACAAGCTATTCAAATGCAATTAAAAGGCATAAAAGTACATAAATGCTTATTACAAATTATTGCACACATTAGAAACAAGTCAACCATTTAATTATCCTAATTCTAGCTTACTGTTCTACTCATGTCAAACCCCCAGTAGGAGCAACAGCTGTAGCTGCAACTTCAGACAGCAGCAGCAGCAACTGCAACAGTGGCTGCAATAACTCTCAATAGCTCTCAATGAGCTGCTGCAGACACCTAGAACTTGGTTTCTAAGGCTACAGTGCAACCATTAGGATCTCAATTTCAATAGTTCTGAATATAACATGCAATGAAAATTAGAGTTGTAATGCAAAAATGTAAGTACAAGAGAATAAAGAAGTCAATGTATGAAGACAAGCACAAAAAATGGATGTCTGATTTATTAATCGAACGTCTTAAACTTATAGATGCTACATTGCTTTATTTCTTCTTTTTCTCTCTTCTCAGATCTGTCTTTGTTCTTCTCTAGCTGCTTCCTTCCTTCCTCTTCTTTCTTTCTTTCCTTCTGGTCTCGGCCTGTGCCTTAGCCTTCTTTTCTTTCTTATTCTTCTTCTTCTTCTTTTCTTCTCTGGCGGCTCCTCTTTCTTCTACCTTCAGTTCCTTCTCCTTCTCTTTCTCTTTCTTCAGTCCTTCAGCTTCTTCCTCTTCAGTCCTTGCCTTCTTCTCCCTTAGCTTCTCTGGCTTCGCCCTCTTCTTCCTTGGCTTCTTCTTCCTTTCTTTTCCTGTGAGAGAAAAACCTACCCCTACCCGCCTGCTCTCTGTCTTCCTCTTTCTCTCTTAGGCTCGCTCTCCTAGAGCTGCATCTTGGGTAATCGGGTCGGGTACGTGCCCGGGACCAGGCCCATTGACGTGTACTAGTGGGCGAGGAATGCAGGTCGGGTATACGATTCAAGCCAGGTCCGCAGGGATTGGGTCACGGATGAGGTGGCGAGAGGGTGAGTGGGACCTCACCCCGTGGTCAGGCGGTGATAAGCCTTATTCACTTTTTCCTCTTATGCCGCTGTGCCCACTCAAGATCTTCCGAGGTGGGACTATCTTCCCACCTCCTTCACGTGCGTCCGTAGCAGGAGGCTTCCCTTGATTGCAGATGCTACTGGGGTCTTCAAAGCCAATTGTTCGTCTGGATCTGTGTGCGAGAGGAGTCCGCACACCCTAGGACTCTTAACCTGGAGCGGGGAGACCTAGAGTAAGCTCACAAGCTAGTAGCTTGTGTGCGTCAATGGCGGAGGGCCTCCAAATCTACCAACCACGAAAACGGCCTCGCGGCCTCGTCAGAAACTCAGAAAGCTTCGCCGAGACACAACGAACATAGTGGGGGGGTCGGCGTGGCGTGGGGTGGCGGAGAGTGCATGCCTAGGGCACCCTGTGTGTGTGAGAGTGGGTGTGTTTGGGGGGTGTTTTGGGGGCGTGGCACGATGAGTGGAGTGAGGGTCTATGATCAGTGGAGTGTTGCGGTGCTTATGGAGTGATTGGCAAGGCGAGTGGAGGTGTGGAGTGGTGGGGATGCCTCGCCGGAGGTCTGGCTGCAGATGAAGAAGGTGATAGTGGTTCCGTGCGTTGAGGGGCGTTTTCAAGAAATAAGGAGAGAAAAATGGTTAGAAAAGAGAGAGGACATAGCTTGATGTAGAGAGATGAAGCGGGAGACAGAGATGGCGGTCGACTCGTATTGCCGTCGCCGGAGGCGAAGCACTCAATGGGGGGTGGACTGCGACGACGAAGGGACTGTAGAGGCGTCGGTGGGTGTGGCGCGACGCGGACGAACGGGAGGAAGAGAACCTTGCCACTGGTATTGTGGCTGGGCAATGAGGGAAAGAGAGGGAGGTCACCGGAGCTTGTTGAGCCACTGGATGGTGGGAGAAGAGACGAGTTAGGGGGATTCTCCTGCCAATTTCAAGTGTGGAGGATGCGGAGGGATTTAGGTTTGCTTTTATAGGCCCTGGCAGATGGATTTATGCTCGGAAGCCATGCTTCCAAGTACGGCATGCTCACTGGAGATGGAAGGTTGCAGGAGACCCGAATCTCTTATTCATTCGCATGAGAGATTGGGGGCCAAATAGAGCCTCTGATTGTGTTCAAATTGGAAGAGATTTCTTAGAGAATCTCCCTTTCAATTTTGAAGGGGATTCTCTGAGAAATCAGAGAGATCTTGCCTTCAAAACTTTGCTGGAGTAGGATTCGCTCCGCTATAATGGCGGAGGGACCTAATTGTAAAGAACAAAGACAAAGGTAGGGGGGTTTCTTTAGAGGTTTTCAAAGGATAGTGGTAGAAATGTAATTGGGCTGGACCTATTTGCAAAGTAGGTCAAGATGAATTCGCCTTAGGTCCAAATTTTGGTAAAACCTAATTTTAACCTAAGGAATTCAATGGTGAAGTTAGGTGTTATGACCCGGTTCGCGAATCCCTACAAGATACGAGAATCGGACTGACTTGACTAATCCCAAGACCCAGTCGTACAACGAGAAAGTAACCAAAAGAGCAGTAAAATAAACCACATTCACCATGTATATAACTAGCAGTAACAAATACAGCAGTAAAGAAAAGAAATACTACAGTATACACCACCACAACAGTAAAGAAATAAACATGTACATAATTATGAAGCTTACAATGAAAATAGTACAGGGGTAACAGAAACTATTCACTACAACAGAAAGAAAAGTACAGTGGGTACTACACAAGTAACACTACTGGGCTCTATTAGGTCAAGCACCCTCTGTAGCCGCCAACTCTGGCTACTCAACACCTGGTCCTGAAAAGGTAACAAAGGTGACACGTTAGCGAAACGCTGAGTAGAGTGGCAACTAAAAGCCAAGAAACAGTAAGGTGGACAGTAGCTTTTATATTTTTAATTTCTTTCTTTATATTTTCCGTTTACTCATTGTCGAATTATCCCTCAGATTCTTCTCTTGATCTTGAATGTTCCTCGTGGGAACGATCTTGATTGTAGTCTTTTCCGAAAAGCAGAAGTAGCACGTGGTGCTCTCCTGGCCGGGAGAGTCCCCCGTGGTGGTCCTACCCTCAGTCAACCACCCCAAGGTCGCTGACAGACGTAACGGTGACTACGGCACGCGCGATAAATGTACAGGTAGCTACCCCGCACTGGCATGCGGTCTGTCGTTTCCGTTAACGGGTGCGCCCAAAGCACAGCACGGAACCATTATAAGGCAGAGCCCTCTCAATAACAGGTGTCCAGCCCCTCCACAGTCCGCGCACCCTCGCCTGACTACCCTCGTTTGCCCTGTTCTTAGCCTCTCCTTCAGCCTGAGAACAGGGCAAACCTGGGTAGTCTAGCGAGGGTGCGCGGATTGTGGAGGGGCAAGTCCCATGTTTGGTTACTGTGGAGCGGCTGGGCCCCTGTTACTGAGAGGGGTCTGCCCTATACTGGTAACGTGTTGTGCTTTTAGCGCACTCGTTAACGGAAACGACTGACCGCCTGCCAGTGCAGGGTATCTACCCGTGCGTTTATCGCGCATTCCGTAGTCTCCGTTATGTCTCTCAGCGACCTTGGGGTGGTTGACTGAGGATAGGACCACCACGGGGGACTCTCCTGGCCAAGAGAGCACCACATGTTACTTCTACTTTTCTAAAAAGATTATAATCAAGATCGTTCCCACGAGGAACATTCGAGATCAAGAGAAAGATCTGAGAAATAATTCAATAGTGAATAAATGGGAAAAATATAAAGAAAGAAATTAAAAATATAACAGCTACTGCCCACCTTACTATTTCTTAGCTTTTAGTTGCCACTCTACTCAGCATTTCGCTGACGTGTCACCTTTGTTACCTTTTCAGGATCAGGTGTTGAGCAGCCAGAGTCGGCGGCTGCAGCGGGCGCTGGGCCTAGTAGAGCCCAGTAGTGTTACTTATGTAGTATCCACTGTACATTTCTTTACGTTGTGGTGAGTAGTTCTGTTACCACTGTACTCTTTTTATTGTAAGCTTCATGTTTATGTGCATGTTTATTTTCTTTACTGTTGTGGTGGTATATACTGTAGTATTTCTTTCTTTACGGCTGTATTTTGTTACTGCTAGTTATGTACATTTTGAATGTGGTTTATTTTACTGCTCTTTTGGTCACTTTCTCGCTGGACGACTGGGTCTTGGGATCAGTCGAGTCGGTCCGATTCCCGTGTCTCGTAGGGATTCGAGAATCGGGTCGTTACAAGATGATATCAGAGCAAGGTCATCCCGAGAAGTGAACCAACTGATTGGAAAATAACCAATTCACGTGTCGGTAATTAAAGTAGCTACCACAACGTTTCTCCTGACATCAGCTCTTAGACTTCTTCGTTAGATGTCATTTTATATATTGATGTATTTCCGTTCAATTTTCGTGTCTCCTTGCAGGAGATGCCTCGACGCGGGACTAGCGAGGCGGGCCGCGGGCGCGGCCGAGGACAAGGTCGGAGGGGTGGGCGTGTTGCGGTCGACGTCTCAGTGGACCAGCCACTGCTCCCGGGCATGCAGGCCTAGGACCTCACCCAGCTGATATGGGACATAGTGCGAGAGGAGCTCCACCCGCCGCCACGAGCACCTCTCCCTGGGGCTGCGGAGGGGGAGTCCTCTGTGGGACTATGCGACGGACGTGGCGCAGGTCACGGGAGAGGGGATGGGCCTCCATCGCCCCCACCTTCCTCCGACACTTCGATGCACGAGGCTTCTTTACCTGGAGGTGCGCCAGCATCCCCACTACAGCGCCGCTTCCAGCTTTTCGGACAGTTCCGGAAGCTGAAGCCCCCTCCTTCAAGCGGGATGAGGACCCGACCAAGGCGGAGGACTGGCTTGAGCAGATCGAGGAGGTTTTTGACCCCCTTCACCCCCCGGTGGAATGCCGCATGGCCTTTGCCACGTATTAGCTAGAGAGTGCGGCACATAGGTGTTGGAGGGCGATCTGGGGATAGGAGAGGGACGAGCCGACCTGGGACCGGTTTGTCACCCTCTTCAGCCAGCAGTACTTTCTCCAGATGTGGCAGGACCAGAGGAGGCGAGAGTTCCACACTCTCTGTCAGGGGACGATGACCGTGAGTGCGTACTGCACGCGTTTTTTGGAGCTGTCCCGCTTTGCAGCGACAGCAGTAGCCACTGAGGAGGAGTGCCTTTGGACGTTCACCGAGGGGCTCCGGCCTGCGATTTGGGGGTATGTCAAACCCCTGAAGCTGCCTACGTTCTCGAGGGTGGTGGAGGTAGCTATGATCTACGAGGAGACCAACCCGTCCGCGCGAGATACTGACAGCGGGCGAAAGAGGCCCTATCAGCCAGACTTTTCATGGGGCCGGTGAGACAGGAGACACGTGGCACCCGCAGGAGGGCCGTCATGTTTTGCAAGGCCATCAGTGGCCTTTGGGGGCCCTCGACAGGGGCCTGTTGCTAGCATCGGACCCCCGCCCAGCCGACTGCAGGGACCCACTGAGGGTGGGAGTCGGGTTCCCCTCTGCTACAATTGTGGCCAGCCGGGCCACATCAGGAGGGACTGCCAGTCTAGGGCAGGAGGTCAGCAGAAGCTTCCTGCGCCGAGCACTGGAGGGCGAGCAGGAGGCCGCGGTTTCCAGGCGCGAGGAGGAGGACAACAGTCACGAGGAGGGTATCGGCCAGCAGCTACCCGTCCGACGCAGAGTGTGGCTGCTTCGTCCACACCTAGGGCTGAGGGGCGTATCAATGCCCTTACACACAGGGATGCCAAAGCTTCGGTATCAGTGGTGGCAGGTATGGTTTCAGTTTCCGGTAGACTCATTTACACGCTTTTCGATTCCGGTGCTACGCACTCGTTTGTCGCCGACAGTTTCGCGGTTAGTCTGGGGCAGGATTGTGTGCTGTTAGAGGATCCGTTCATGATCAGAGGTCCTAGTGGTCAGCTGTTTGTAGCTGAAGAGGTATACGTGGGTTGCGAGGTGAGTGTTGGGGGACACAGCCTTCCCGCTGACCTGATTATGATATAGATGGAGGACTTTGACGTAATTCTGGGGATGGATTGGTTGTCCGTTTACCACGCCTTGGTGGATTATTTTGACAGAAAGATCGTCTTCTCCATACCGGAGTTGCCTTCTTTCAAGTTCCACGGTCAGCCAGTGGACGGAGGCTTCAGGTGCATTTCTGCACTTTGGGCGGCGAGACTTTTGAGCAGGGGTGTGAGGGCTTCCTAGCATGTGTGGTGGAAGAGCCCAGCCCTGTGGTAGACATCCAGAGTATCCCGGCGGTCAGAGAGTACCCCGACGTGTTTCCAGACAAGTTGCCAGGACTACTGCCCGTGCGGAAATCAGACCTCAAACGAACCCTAAACGGGTCAAAAACGACAATCCTTACTCAAATCAGATGTCTGGAACACCTTCCAGACGTCTTAGAAAGGAACCCAGAACCATACCTCACTCTATGCTGCTCCTCAGATGTCCAGGGGTCCTGTTGAATCGTCTGGACCTTGTTCCAGACGTTCGACCACCCCTCCGGACGTCTGTAGACGCTCTCGCCGTCTGGTACCTCGCCCAAACGTCTGAACCGCGTGGGAGGGCGTGTCCCTCACCTTCCTGATGCAAATCCTACACGTGCGATGAAAACTTCCTCAACACGGCATGTCTCAGAACCTCGACGGAACAGCCTGCTTGGCCGTATCCACAAAAAGGAGGTATAGGGCGCAGGATGTACCTCCCAGTCATCTGGAGCTTCGTCCAGACGTCATGCACGTCGTCTGGATGTATGTCCAGACATTTGATTCTGGGAAAAATCCCAGAATCAGAAGCTCGTTCGTCTTCTTCCTACTGCGCGCAGCCGCGCCGTGCTCGCTCGTCCGCTGCTCTAGCTGCAGCAGCGTTGGGAGGAACCTCCTTGGTGCACCCCTCCACCGTGCGCACGCCCGACCAGCCGTGAGCTTCTCCGGTGATCTCTCTCTCTCGACCCGTGCCCTCTCTTCCCTTCTCTCGCTGCTCCTCATCTCCGCCGCTACCCTTGGCTGCACTCGCCGCTCTAGCTCTCGCTGGAGGAAGGAGAAGGTGGATGGGAGTGGGGTGGCATGAGGGAGACGAGGGGGGTATATTTAGGCGTGAGGGGGAAAGGTTCTTCAATTTAACAAGGGGAAGAGAAAGAGAAGGAAAGTGGCGGAGCTCAGTCTGCGCGCGTCACGTGCACAGACTCGAGGCCGTACGCACACAAAAATTGATTTCCAGACGTCTGGACCAACTCCCAGAGGTCTTAAAGTGTTTTGATTTCACGGTTCTTATTAGAGCCAAAGCACTTCAATTCAAGTGCTCCCAATCACCAAAATGATGTTCCACACACAAGGCTCAACCACAAGATAATGTAAAGAAAATTAAAATTTTGGGGTTGAAATATTCGTGATCAAATCTTAGGCAGGTGAAAGGTTGTGGTGGGGTTGGAAACAACTCAATTCGAAGTCCCCCTACCAAAAAATGTGATCCCGAATTATGAATAAATGAGGCAAGGGGGGATGGCAATCAATCTATTTAATCTTGCCTCAAAGAATACTTCAAACAACGAAAGATTCAAGAATCAAGATTCTTGGATCTTCACTATGCGAAGTTTGGCGGGAAATCCCGAGGCGGTGGGGGTGATAGCAAACAATCAAGCAAGTGATTTTTAATCCATTTGCCCGAAGAAATCCTAAGAAGTGTTTTTAGGTCTTTTTTTTATCTAGGTGACAAGTTAACCTAAGTTGCTAATAGAGGGAGAGACCTACCTTTTCAGTAGTGTGGGCGAAGCTCCAGTGCGGCGCAGGCGACTTCACTCTCTCGTTCCTACCTTGGATCTGTCCACGTCTCCGACTTCCTTTGCTTGCCTTCTCCTTGAAAAACCCGTGAAGATAAGGGTGTGAGAAAAGAAAATCAAAGGAATGGAGTAGAAACTTACCTCAATGCGCACATCCCCGGCAATGGCGCCAGAAAAAGCGTGGTTGATCTCGAATAGGTTGTGTTAATATGGTGAAATTATCGTTGAAGTTAATATAGTGGTTAACCTAAATCGAGTATAACCATCTTTTATAAAAAATTTTTTTAACCTGGCCTACTTAATTTTTATCTTGGTCACTTTTAGGCCCAGGGTCCATCTCAGGCAGGTGGGAATTAAAGGTGAAGAAGTTTCTACACCTTTCCTAGAACGTATATCTTCCGTGCGTTTATTATGTTTTTATTTTTTTTTCTATTTAAGATTTTTTTTTGTTAATAATATTGTCCTTGAGGCAAACCCTCAAAATCAAGTTCTTGGCTTTGTGCCAAATTATTCTTGGCTTTGAGCCAACTTAGGGTTTCCAAAAAAAACAGGTCCTGCTATTCGCAAGGCCGAGTATTTGCAAGATAAGAATTATCTTTTCTCTTTTACTCTTTTTCTTTTCTTTTTAAATAGCAGGAAACAAAAGCGAAATAAAAAGAAGGTAGGTTGCTTGTAGAGAAAGGAATACTTAGCTTAATATAATAAATATAGTCTCTAAATATATAGATATGTATATATTATATATATAGGGGTGGAGGTGGAAGTGGAAATGGAGTGTAGTACAGTGTCGAGCTGATCCTCGTCTAGTAAGACACAACCAACAGGACGGAGTGCCTCGTAGAGTGTGGGACGGATGTGTGGGAGTGTGTGCGGAGGCGCTTGCTTTGCACGGGTGCCAGGGAATATCAGCAACTGGTGCAGATATTCCCACGATATAATGTGTGGTGGGGTGACTAGTGCACGGGCGTATGGATACGGGTAGGTGATGTGTGTGTGTATATACATATATATATATATAGTTGTGTATATATATATATATATATATATATAGTAATATATGTATGTGTATATGTGTGTATATATATGTATATATATATAGATATATATGTCTACATGTAGGTATATATGTATATATGTATGTATATATATTTATATATAGTTGTATAGGTTTGATTATGTATATATGTGTATATATATATATATGTATATATGTATGTATGTATTGGTGTGTAGAAGTAAGTGTGTGAGTGTACGAGTGTGTATGTGTACGAGTGTGTGTGTGTATGAGTATGGGTGTGTTCGCTGGCGGGTGAGTCTGAGAGAGAGGGCAGAGTTAAGTCGTTTGGTGGATAGGGCGCGCGCAGGCGCAGACGAGGGTGGGTGCTGGCGAGAGAGTGCAGCGCAACGCACAGTGCTGCGAGCGGGAGTGAGCGCGGGCGACCGGCTGGAGCAGGTAGCGGGCGAAGAGAGAGAGCGCGCTGCCACCGGCTAAGTGAGAAGCGAGCCAGTGGCTGCAGTGTCGCGCAGACCGCACGCTACTGTGAGCTACAGTGCGCGCGCGGTCTGTTGACCGGTTGCGGTCGGTTTCGCTTGTGCGGACGCGCTGGAAGGCTCCTGCGCATGCGGGAAGGGCTCGCAGAGGTCTGCTGGTGTGCGTGCGGTGGCCAGTAGCTGCTGCTGGCCAGTGCGTGCGCTGAAGGTGCTTCTGACCTTGAAGCTCTGGCAATGGCGATGAGGGCTTCCAACGATGAAAACAGAAGGTGAAACCACTACGCCCACCTGCTCTCGAAGGAGCTGGGCGGTGGTGGAACTCATAGTTGTGGTTGTGGGACCACTGTGAGCTTTCTCTTGCCCGTAGTGTGTCTCTTCAGTGAGAAGAGATACTGCGTATGGAGAGGGAGAGGGGAGGAGGTTGGCCCGACGGTGGAGGACAGTGTCTGAAGGTGGTGTGTGTTCAGGCCCTCCTGCGCAAGGGAGAGGGCAAGGCCTTTTAAAGAAGAAGAAGGCATGCCACAGCCATGCTGCTGGCATTGCATGTGCAGGCATGCTGTTGGCAGATGAGTGGCACGAAGCGGCACATGCCCCATGCCCTACCGCCGTGCAAGGGTGAAGAATTCAAAGTCAAAATAAAAAATGAAAATGGTGAATTTGCAATGCAGCCCTTGATGAAGATGTTAATTAGATGGCCAATTATTCACTCTCCTCCCCTCTTTTAAAAGAAAAGCATGCATGTGTCTATGTACAAATGCCACTATTGTTACATAAGATGCAATGGTAGTGCTAGGAAATAACACAAGATGGTATATTTTTTGGTGTATTTTTGCTGTGCATTCAATCGGTGGAGGTGGATGTGTGAATTCTATTCTAAACTACTCCTAGGCTAATGGTCAAATCAGTGGATTTCTAACAGATCTACTCCTATCTGATCTACACTACACTAATAATCACTACATCTATGCTAGAGCTAGAAGGCATTAAAACCTAGTTTAATTCGAGGAATGGGATCTATAAGGAGAACCGCAGTTGGTGGACGCAGTGACGAAGGATGGGGAATCTCCACGAGTGGATTGAAAACTCGCTAGTGGAGCTCTGGGTCACCCTTAGGTGATACGATGTCCTTATCTTGGAGGAGAGTCGGAGAGGAAGGTGGAGCTTCACCGCTGGTGGCAGTGAAACAGGGACAGTATGAGGAGAGGAGTTGGAGTGAACGAATGATCGGTTCAAGGAGTGTAGAAGGGAGTTGACCTTTGTACGCGAGGCTAGTGAGGTTCTTAATTAGAGTGATCAGCAAATCAGGGCACCGTAGTGGTGTGATTAGCTATCTAGGGCACTTACGGTTGGATGGAGAAAAGAGACCATGATGGTTCGAATTTCGTCGCGTGTTTTAAAAGGATAGATACGTTGTAGTATGTCATGAAAAACGATTATAAATTTTATTTATTTATTACTCGAAATTTGAAAACATTCTGAGGTCGAACTCAGTGAGCAATTTGGTATTTAGAAGCAAAATATCACAATTTCAATTATGTTTAATACTGATACAAAAATAAATGCTAGAGATAAAAAAAGAAATAAGTTTTCTTTCTCTTCTTTCTTTCTTCTTTGCTTCTCTCTTCTCTTATTTCTTTGTCTTCAGATGTCTGATTCTGTGAATCAGATGCCTTAAGTGGCGTTTGCTACAGTGCCAGCATCTTCTTTTTCTTCTTCTCTTGGTTCTCTGTCACACTTCTTCTTCTGTCTTTCTTTCCTTGCGGCTGCTCCTTCCTTCAGCTGCTCTTCTTCCTTCTTCTTTGGCCAAGTCCTTCTCTTTCTCTGAGGCTGAGCCTGCTTGGCTTGTTCTCCTTCTCTTCTTCTTCTTCTTCTTCTTCTGCCTCTGCTCCTTCCTCTGCCTTCTTCTTCTTCTTCTGCTTCAGCTCCTTCTGCATTGTGCTGCGCCTCTTCTTCTTCCTTGGCGCAGCAAAGTCTTCAGCTGGCCTCTTCCTTTTCTTCCTTCAACTGGCCTCTTTCTCTTCTCTTCCTCTTCCCTGCAGGTGCTTCCTATTCCTCCTCCTTCCCTGCATAGGCACGGTTAAGCAAAACCTACCCCTACCCTCCCTGCATCTCTCTCTCTCTCGATTTCTCTCTCAGGACACAGCTCTCCCTGAGACAGCCAGGTTATCGGGTCGAGCATACACGCCCGGGACCAGGCCCACCTGCGTGCGGTGGTAGGCGAGGTGTGCACGGGTAGTCGGGTCAAGACTAGGTTTGCGTAGTGTGGGGTCACGAACGAGGCGTGAGTGGGCGTGGGACCTCACCCTGTGTAGTTGGAGGCGATAAGCCAAATTCAAAAAATCAATTTATTTACCTGCGCCCGCTCGAAAATGCACGAGGTGGGACTAAACTTCCCACCTTCCTATTATGTGCCTAGCAGCAGGAATTGCGTCCAAATGCAGTTACAGCTACGACCCCCGACTCCAATTGAAGGCCTGGTTGAATGCGTGAGGGAAGTCCGTGCGACCTGGGCTCATGACCTGGGGCTGGTGAGGTCTGGAACTGCTTGCAAGCTCGCTCCAAGCTTGGCATCAATGGCGGAGGTGGCTCTGGACCTGAAAACACGAACACGGCCTTGCAGCCACGTCAGATGCCTTGGAGAGCTTCGCCAAGGTGTGGTGAAGGTGGCCCGGTGGTCGGAGTGGTGTGAGGGTGTCTGTGTGTGTATGCCTAGGGCACTGTGTGTGCGTGCAGGTGGGTGTGTTTGGGGACAGTGTGCGGAGCCTGTGGTGGTTGATGGAAGGGTAGAAGGTGATCAGTGGGAGTTGGTGAAGCTTAGGGACCGGTCGGCGAGGGTGAAACGGCCTGTGGAGGTGGAGTGGCCTTGCCAGATTTGGTGGTCGAAGGTGAAGATGATGGTGGTGGAAGTGGCAGTTGAGGGGTCGAAAGTACAAATTAAGAGAGGGGAAATGAAGAGGGGAGTGAGACGAACCTAACTGATTGGTTTAGAGCAAAAGGTGGGGTGGATGGTAAGCGGCTCATACTGCCATCATCGGAGACGAAGGCGCCTAGGGGAAGAAGACAGCGACGATGAAGGGTGTCGGAGGGCGTGCGCTACTACGACGCGGCGCACTAGGGGACGGCGGAGCTGGCTCTGCCACTAGTACGGGGGCAGAGCAACGAGAGAGGGAGGAAGAGTCACCAGAAGCTCTGGGCAGTCGGCCGGAGTTGGGAGGAGATGAATTGGGTGGAGATCTCTAACCAATTTGAGCTTGAAGGAAGCGGCGTGGTCTGCCTTTCCTTAAATAGGCACAGGCAGGGCGGGAAGCGCGTGAGGGCGGCGGGAAAGCCACGCCGGAGGTAATGCTGGCCGGAGACCCATACCTCTCGTGCGTTCGCAGGAGAGGTATGGTGGCGTTCCATGGCCGAATTCAGACCCTGGAAATTGACATTTCGTGATAATGCCATCCATGGTATTTGAACTAGCAGAGTGCTTACATGCCCCCGGTAGGATATATAAATATCCTAGGAGACAAGTACTAAGGAGACGATATGTTATTACGCATATTCGAGGGGAATTTCCCACCTCTCCGTGCAGGGGACTCGTCCAAATCAACTTGTGTTGATTGGCCCTCCTAATCTAGGTAACATTTTCATAACATTAAAAACACTTTTATGTGATTTTGATAGTTATGCTCACTGAACCAGACTGTGTGTGAATTGGGGTGCTTTGGTTACCGTGTCCCGCAAATCGAAGTTTAGTTAACGAGGCCGAATACTCCCTAAGCCTTAAACCTAATACTTAAACTTTGCATTTTCCTCAACCTCTTGATGAGTATCCAGATCTTAACGGGTACTAAGAGTCTAGCCAAAAAGGCCTAAGGTTAGCGTTCTTATTAATCTTTTTGTGTTTCTTTAGCACTTTCTCTTTACTTTTTTAATGTGATCCAGAACTTTGGTTAATTCCTTAATCTCTTACTAATGACTATCTCTTCCTTTTTCATGTAAAACCAATAAAAATTTCTTCCCTCAAGTTTTTTTTTCTTTTTCAATTTTTTTTTAATTTTTTTAATATTGTTTCAAAAATTTTTAAATTTTTTTGGTGTTTTTGGCATATCTGATTCTTTGTTGAAACCTTTTCTTGTTATGGGTTTTGATTCATTTTGCACTTTCATACCCCCCATGCCTAAGATTTACAATGTTCCCATTGTAAATTAGGTGGGTTTTTATTCAGCTTGGTTCATTCATTAGGATAGGTGTTGGGTGAGTGGACGGGTCGAGGTGACTGTTGCGGATGATTTCTAGTCTCGGGTACGTGTACCTGAGGTGGAGTCGGCTCTGCTAAAGGATGAACCCTAAAGTGCAAAGAAATGTCAGGAAAGGTTTCAGGTTTTCTAAAGAATGACGGGTTACCTCCCGTTAAGTGCTGTGTTTTACGCCATCGGCTGGTCGCAATGAGCTCAGGGAGAATGGAGGATAAAGGATGACTCAGCCAAATTTGTATTGGTCACGTCAATGAACGGTTTGAATCTCTGACCGTTCACTACGAAGGGTTCGGAATCGTGGCTGAGTGGACTGATCTCGACGGCTCCATTTCCATAGATTTGCCGGACTAGATATGGTTCGATCCACTTGGATCGCAGCTTTCCCGGGAATAGTTTGAGTCGGGCATCAAAAAGTAGGACCTTTTGACTAGGGTGAACGGTCTTTCTAAATTTGTGCTTGTCATGAAAGGCTTTAACCTGCTCTTTGTAGATTCGTGAGTTTCCATACGCAACAAGGCGTAATTTATCAATCTCGCTTATCTGAAGCTTTCTGTGGGTTCCAGCTTTAGAAAGATCTAGGTTGCAATTCCGTACTACGCAATATGCTTTATGCTCCATATCGACGGGGAGGTGACATGCCTTCCCGTACATCAGTCTGAAAGGAGACATGTCTAATTGGGTCTTGTGGGTGGTCATATAAGCCCACAAAGCTTCCGGAAGTCGGGATTACCATTCCTTCCTATCAGGTCGAACAGTAACTTGAAGGATTTTCTTGATCTCCCTGTTTGATAGCTCAGCTAGACCATTAGTTTGGGGGTGGTAAAGAGTAGAGATTTGGTGTGACACCCCATATTTGGTCATCAGTGACCTGAACTGAGCATTTGCGAAATGGGTCCCTCCATCAGAAATGATCACTCGAGGAATTCCCGAACCTTGAGATGTTTTGGTGAATGAATTGATAACGATCTTGTGATCCTTGGTTTGAGTCAGAATGGCTTCGATCCATTTGGATACGTAGTTAACAGCGAGTTAAATGTACTTGAAGTCGTCTGAGATGGGGAAGGGGCCCATAAAATCAATTCCCCAAATGTCAAAGATTTCGCATACGAGAATCAGCTATAAAGGCATCATGTCGCGATGGCTCATGTTGCCCAAAGCTTGGCAACGGTTGCATGCCTTACAGTGATTGTATGCATCCTTGAAGGTTGTGGGCCACAATGGAGGACTTTTGATGCGGTTTTGTGCTCAGAAAAATGGCCACTGCATCCTGGTCATGGTAGAAAGAGTATATGTCTTTAATCCCAACTTCCGAGACACATCGTCGGATAATTTGGTCAGCACCTATGCGGAATAATGGTTGGCGTTAGGGTTTCATCGTGTTATTTTAAAGTCCTAGGCGTTGTAGTATATCACGAAAAGCAATCACCAGTTTACAATTTATCACTCGGAATTAAAAGTTTCCCATGGTCGAACTCAGGGAGAAAACTATGATTCCAGAAGCATATGACGTCACAATATATATTGTTTTACAAAAATTAAGGCAAAGGAGAGAGAGAGCAAAGATTGCTTCTGCTCTTTTTTTTCTCTTTTCCTTCTCTTCTCCTTTTTTCTTTCTTTTGCGTCTTCTTCTTCTCTACTGCAAATGCTCCCTCCTTCTCTTTTCTCTTTCTTTTTCTCTGGCCTGTCCTCCTCTCTTCTCTTCTGCTCCGCTCCGTCCTTTCTTTTCGACGTCTGATTCGGAAATCAGATGCCTTATCTGATCAACCTCTCCTTCTTCTTCTCTTTCCTCTTGGCTTCTCTGGCTTCTTTTGCTCCTCTCCTTCCTTCTCCTTTCTTCTTCTCTGCGGCTAAGTCCCAACCGCTGCTCTTCCTCTTCTTCTTTCCTTCTTCCTTCTTCTCTTCAGCAGCTCCTTGCTTCTTCCTTCCTCTCCTGTTCCCTGCACACACACACAAGCTCAGCGCAAAACACCTACCCTACCCCTTTCCCGCGTCTCTCTCTCTGAATCTCTCTTTGGTACGCTCTCCCAGAGCCAGGTAATCGGGTCGGGTCGCGTTCCTGCGTCCTGGCGCACCGGCGTGGGTGGTGCGTGAGGAGTGCATAGGATGGGGGTAGTCGGGTCGAGTCAGGTCCGCGTGGGAAGAGCCGCGGATGAGACCCAGGTGATAGGTGAGGAGGGACCTCACCCCAGTGATTCAAGGCTAAATGCCTCTGCGACGTTTTCAATTTATGTGTGGGCGTGCGCCCACACACTTCGGAGGTGGGACTAAAGTCCCACCTCCGCTCCACGCACCTGCCGGCAGGAAAGCTCGACCAATTTGGGGCGAAGGCAGAGGCCTTTGACCCCAAATTCAGGTCATGAGTGTGTGTGCGAATACCCTCCGTGGGCTCTCGGCTGCAGACCTGGAGTTGAAGAGGCCTGGAGCTGCTCGCTAAGTAGCTCCTGTTGTTCGTCAATGGCGGCGAGGGGGTGCAAGACCTGAAAACACTAAAACGGTATCACGGCCACGTCAGAAGGCTCAGGAAGCTTCGCCAAAGTACGGCGAGGGCGGTGCAGGGGTAGGCATGACGGGAAAGTGCCTGTGGCCGTGTGCCTAGGGCACACGGCAGAGGTGCAGGTGGGTGTGTTTGAGGGGTGGTTTGGAGGTGCGAGGTGGTGAATGGAGGGTGGATTTGGTGTCAGCGAGGTGTCGTGGTGCTTTAGGGGTGATTGGTGAGGTGGATGGAGGCGTAGGGCGGCTGAAATGACTTGCCTGAGGGTGGCCGGAGATGGAGAAGGTGGTGATGGACAGTGGTGGTCGGTGGGTGGAAATAGCAAATTGAGAAGGGAGAAATAACAGAGAGAGAATGGGGAAGGTTTTTACATACTTAATTGACGAAGAGGGAAAGAGGAGGCGCCCAGCGCGTGCCTACCGGCGCTAGGGACGAAGGTGCCCAGAAGGGGGGTAACGGCGACGAGGTGGGGATTTGGAGGTGCTAGCTGGTGTGGCCTGGCGTGGGAAGACGAGGTCGAGTAGACTTTGCTGCGAGTGTGGCAGCAGAGCGACGAGGAGGAAAGATCGCTGAAAGCGTTGGGCTGTCTGATCGGAGTGAGAGGAGACGAAGTATGGGGGTGTTCTTCGGCCAAAATGAGCTTATCCTGACCGGAGGACCCTGCCGCTCCTTTTATAGCAGCTGGCGGGAGGAGATTCTCGAGGATCGATCGTGGAGAGCATGCCGGAGTTGGCCAGAGATGGAGACCCATTCCTCTCGTGCGTTCGCACGAGAGGCGTGGGCCCTAGCAGGCCATGGCAGGGGATTCTTACGAAAGAGGACGACGCAGGGAACCCCCCTTTCGTTCTTGAGAGCGGCCCCCATACCTTGCACGGTGCCATCCTCCTCGCAAGGTCGCCGGAGGTATGGGCGCCTGCGTAGGGTGGTAGAGGGACCGTTCTGTAAAGAATGAAAGAGAAGCTGGGGGGCAAAAGCAAGGGTTCAAGAAAATGAGGGTCGAAAAGTAATTCAAGAGGACCAATTTGTAAAGTAGGTCAAGATGGCCTTCTCTTAGGTTCAAGTTTTTGTACCAACCTAATTTTGACCTAAGAAATTCAATGGTGTAATTTTATTTTAGGTTTGACCACGTTTGACAGATAAATTTGCGTAAAAACCCAAATTAGGTCACAAATTAGGCATTGTTAACAATTTAGGTCAAGATACGTTACAAAGGTCAAATTGAAGGTTATAAACCCTAGAAAATATTTTTCCATGAATTTTAGAGGATTTAGTTGATTTTTATCCTGCCTAGAACCTCGTGAATTAAAGAGAATTTGTTTTTAAGGTTACAAAATGTCATTTAATTCCTAAAAGTTGCTATAACCCTTTTCGGCTTAGGCTATCCCACTTTCTTTCTTATTAAGCCCATTTGACCTATATTCAGACCTTTAGACACCCTGATTGTGCACTGCATTGGAAAAATTACAGTTTTACCCCTTATGACTTATTTTATTCTTCAATTTAGAATTCTCCGTGTTAAGCTTTTCTTTAGGTTTTGTAGGAGCCTTTTCACACTTATTTTGATCAAATTGTGCTAGTTAGGGTTCATGAAGTGGCTCTTGTCAAATAAGTACGGGTCTTCCCAAATGTAATACTTGGCATCGAAGCGCAATTTATTTTTCTTGGCCTTCGGCCAATTGGACAGGATCTGATGTTATGTTAAGTAGTTTACTATATCAGCAAACCATGGAAGCCCTGTACCAATAGTCAAGAGGTGCACATCTGGAAAATGCAACGTGATGGGTCCGGAGGGGTCGATGATCTCAGAAGGAAGGTGGGACAAGTGGTGAGCTACCACATTCTGTCTTCCCACTTTGTCGTGAATCTCGAGGTCAAATTCTTGCAATAGTAAGATCCATCGGATTAATTGAGATTTCGTGTCCTTCTTCACAAGGAGATGCCCCACAGCTGTGTGATCCGAGTAAATGGTAACGTGGGA
Source organism: Thalassia testudinum (assembly GCA_037157565.1). Classification (NCBI taxonomy): domain Eukaryota; kingdom Viridiplantae; phylum Streptophyta; class Magnoliopsida; order Alismatales; family Hydrocharitaceae; genus Thalassia; species Thalassia testudinum. The sequence continues at coordinate 25,287,115 of JAZHRO010000013.1, forward strand.
ACCCAAGAGATAAGATCTGAATTTTTCAAGGGCAAATACTACGGCTAGCGGCTCTTTTTCCATAACCATGTAGTTATGCAGAGCCTCGTCAAGTGTCTTGCTAGAGTAGTAGATGACCACGGGTTTCCCGTCAATCTTCTGCCCCAAAACCGCTCCTAGAGCAAAGTCAGATGCATTGCACATGATCTCAAAGGGTTGAGACCAATCAGGGGATTGTAGAATTGGGGCTTGGGTAGCTCGATCATGAAGGATCTCAAAAGGGTGAGTGCATTCCTTGGAAATCTCAAAAGGTACATCCTTGGAGAGAAGAGCGGTTAGGAGGCACACGATTTTCGAGAAATCAGGGATGAATCGACGGTAAAAATCGACGTGCCCCAGAAAAGATCAGATTTCCTTTATCGAGCTAGGCGTAGATTGCTTGGAAGTCAAGTTAACCTTAGCTCGATCGACTTGGATGCCTCTCTCAGAAATCAGATGTCCCAAGACGATCCTCTCAGGCACCTTGAAGTGGCTCTTTTCCCAGGAAAGAACCAGATTCACGTCAATGCATCGCCTGAGCATTTGAACCAAATGCTGGAGGCAATCATCAAATGATGCCCCAAAAACTGAGAAGCCATCCATGAAGACTTCCAGATAATTACCTACCATATCAGAGAATATGGCAAGCATGCACCGTTGGAAAGTTGCGGGTGCATTGCAGAGATCGAAAGGCATCCTTTGGAACGCGTACGTCTCGAAGGGGCAGGTGAACATGGTCTTCTCTTGGTCCTCAGGATGAATTGCCACTTGGTTGTGTAGATTTCGCCCTACGAGGAGGGGTTGACGTAATAAATTGCGGAATATAATATAAACAATCTCACAAAAAATCAATCACACAATGTACATAATAATTTTTAGGTGGAAACTCAAACCGGGTGAAAACCACCACCTAACCCTCTCGAGTTAGGATTTTCTGATCAACCAAGTTGATCAAATCCACTAAACGAATCACTTAAACGAGGGTGATTCAACTTCAATTACAACCACGCTACTTTATACGAGGGTAGCGTACCTCAAACCCCTTCTCTTCACGAGAAGGATTTTGTCCCACGGAGACGGGAATTCGCAAATAGAATATCCAACTAAATAACAAAGATAAATGGCAACAATCCTATAGAGCCAACAAAGTAATTTAAACCTAGCTTCTATAGGAATTAGGAAACTCCCCTTTGCAAGGAGTGCGTCAGATGGATGACGCAGGTGCGTGAGCCACGCGACAACGCAACGTCGCTCTCATGAATTACGGCGGGACAGCGGGTGCGCGAAGGCTTGATGCTCTCAAGATGTAGAACTTAAGCTTAGAGAGCAAGAGATTCTTTTTGGACACAAGAGAGTGGAAATGCTTGTTCTTGATGTGTCTAGGTGTATCTAGGTGTGTATGTGTGTGCAAGAGGTTCCTCTCTATTTATAGAGGCCTTAGGAAACTTTGGAAAGCTTCCATAGCCGTTGGGTGAAAAGCCCAAGAGAATCAGGCCGAAATCAGAAACAATGATTGCACTGACAGGGTTATCAGACGTCTGATCCTGGCATCAGACGTCTGGAAGATCACTTTAAGACATCTGGGATAAAAGTCAGACGTCTGATTTTAGGCAGGTTTCTTCCTGACTTGAATCAGATCTAAACAGGGTTCTAGTGCAAGTTTATCAGACGACATACAGGACGTCTGGCACTATGTCTGGATGTCTGGAAACCTACTTTTTCTTGGGAATGGATTTCCAAGAGAGTGCAATGGCTAGAAAATCTCTGAGAGGAGATTTTGGGTCAGCCGAGGCAAAACGGCCATATATCAGACGTCTGGAAAGGCTTAAGGACGTCTGATAAGGCTCTAACGGTCATATCATTCAGTGTTTGCTAAGCTAGCCAACGGTCCACTAATTGGACGTCTGGCAAGTCCATCAGATGTCTTCTAAGACGTTTGGACTAAGATTTGGACGTCTGATTTCATCAGATAGAGTTAGCAAGTCCAGCCTAAATGTTATCAGACGTCTTAAAACACATTATCAGACGTCTGATTTTGGAATTAGACGTCTGGAACTGCTGTTTGAACCCTATATTGGTTTTCTAAGTTTTCTACAGAAAATCTAAGTGTCCTATGGTTGTGCTGGTGTTCCTAGGACTACTGTTAGGGTACTTTGAGGCTCTTTAACATGATTTTCTAAGGATCAAAAAGAGCATGGAAATAAGGATAAAAATACAAGAAGGAAATAAACAGAATTCTATCATATTCTTCTTGTCCTTCCTTCTTCAAACTATCGCTCCTTGTGAATCTCCTCTGTTTTCCATCAAGCTCCTCCAATCCATCCTGGATGCGAGCTCGAACTCTGTCTAATCACGTCTCCATTTGTAATTTGCCTGAAATCTAAGACTTCAAGTGCAAATGTTAAATGACACGTGTTTTGTTATCATCAAAACAAATGATCGTGGTGCTCTAGCTCTAACAGGTTGTAACCGGAGTACCCGTCAAGAAAGCAGAAGAATCTATTTCCCGCTAGTTTTTCGAGGATTTGATTAATAAACGGTAGTAGGAAATGATCCTTCTTCGTGGAGGACTTGAGTCTTCAGTAATCAAAGCAGACTCTCCACGAGTTGGCTATGCGGGTCGATATGACCTCTCCGATTTTAGTCGTGATAGTGGTGAGCCCTGCCTTCTTAGGCACAACTTGTATCGGGCTCACCCAACGACTATCGACAATCGGGTTGATGATCCCTGCATCTAACCACTTAATGATCTCCTTTTTCACGACCTCCTGCAGATTAGGGTTCAGACGTTTATGCATTTCACGCAAAGGTCATGTGCCCTCTTCGGAATAGATGTGGTGTGTGCAATAAGAGGGACTTATTCCAATCAAATCATCGAGAGTCCAACTAATGTCTCTACGATGTTGCTGGAGAACAGTAATCAGACGGGATTCCTGGTCTCAGGTGAGTCTGGAGTTTATAATTGGAAGAAGTGTCTGATTGGAACCCAAAAAGACATATTTCAGATGATCGGGAGGGGGCTTGAGTTCCAAGACGGGATTATTAGCAGCAGTGGGTGGTTCAGTGTCGGTGTGAGGAATAAGGGTAGGAGTTATGTGTGTATCTAAATTGGGTTCAGATTCCTTTAATTGCGGGTTTTGATCTTCTTGTGGTTGAATGGGGATGATCAGGTTATCCTTAATATGTGGTTCATCAACCACGGCTCTGATATCACATATTTGCTCTACAACAACGCAATTAATCCCTTGTTGGGTACTGAAGATGTCAATCTTAAGGGTTTGGTTCCCAAATTTTAACTCTATTTGGCCCTCCTCACAGCTTTTGTTGGCCCTAGCAGTGGCCAGAAAAGGTCTCCCTAGTATAATTGGTGTATCCCTTGGATTCTCAGGTGCATCCACATCGAGAACTATAAAGTTTATTGGGAAGTAGAAATCTCGCACCCTAACAATAACATCCTCGAGAACTCCCTTAGGTGATTTAATGGATCAATCAGCTAATTGTAATGTCACCTCAGTCGGTTTAAGCTCAGATTCTTCAAGGTGGTTAAGCAGGGATGTGGGTATCAGATTTATGGAGGAACCTAGGTTTAATAATGCTCTATCAAATTGGGTTTCACCAATCTTACATGAGATCAGGGGAGTGCTTGGGTCTTTTGCCTTGGGTGGGAGTTTACTCTGGATTACAGAGATGGCTTGCTCTGATAGTACAATCGAACTCTCACTCTTGGTTCGCGACTTACGCTGGGGTGTACACATGTTTTTCAAGAATTGTACGTAAGCCGATACGTGGCGGATTGCATCCATCAAGGGAATGTTTATCTGGACCTGCTCAAAGAGCTTGATCAGGTCCTCCTCAGGTGCCACGGGTTTGGTTGTTCTCTTTCCCTTGGTTAAGGCCACGAGAAATGGAACCTTGGTTGGTTCCTCTAGAATAGGTCTAGGTTATTGATCTGGGACAGGAACATCCTGGATAACTATCCTAGGGCTTGGATCAGTACCAAGCTTGGAGTGGTTTGGATAAGGTGGGTCTTAGGTTGCTTTACCACTACAGGTTGTTACAGAGTTAAATCCTACCTGGTTCTGGTTGGGGGTTGGTAAGATGGGTTGCTGCTGTTGATAACCCACGTAAAATGTTGATGCTTCCATCCCGTCAAGTGATGGAACAGAAGGGGCCTGAGAAATCATGTGTACATGGCCTGGGTTCGGGTTCATAACGCGCCGTTGGGTCTGCACGTTATTAGGGTTTTGCAGAGGTTGTGAAGGAGTGTGCCCAGTTGACGGGAATTCGCCATCTGGGCGAGTTGGTTACAGACCTCTGTGATCTCATCCTTGTTCTGTTTTTGGATAACCGCATTTGATCTCTGAATGTCAGCCAGAGCTTGGAGGATGAGAGATATTTGATCTTGGTTTGGCCCGGATGGATAGGTGGGGTTGGGCCGAGGTTGAGGGGGCTGATAAGGACGAGGGGCCTGTGGACGTGGTTGATAAGGTGGTCTTTCGATCTGAAAATTTCCCGCCCACTGAAAATTGGGATGATTTCGCCATCCAGGGTTTTAGGTGTTGGAAAATGGGTCATTCTGGATGGCGTTGAGGCCCTCGCAGGTCTGACGAGCCTAAAAAAAGTCAGAGTATGGGGGATCAGTGTTCCCCCGGCAAGAATAGAGAGGATTGGAGGTCCCTCCGGTCCTAGAGTCTGATAGGGGTAGATATGGGTCCATCCCTGGAGAAGATCGGTGGAACATGTTTTGCATAGTTTCCCTTGCGGGAGGTGGTTGTGCGAAGGAGTTCTGCGTAGAGGTGGCTCGCTGCAAATGCTGAGTCAGCTCGTCCACCTTCTTTTCGATAATAGAGACCTTGTCCAACCGACTGGACATCAGTTCCAAGTCGACGGATGCGGACAGGCCCTGCCTCTCATGTGCTCCCCTGAGATTCGTTGATTCGCGGGTATTCGTTCGGTCAAATAAACCCTTGGAATCATTGTTGATGGAGTTCTTGCACATATTCTAGAGAATCTCCCACACGGTGTCCTCATGTTGACTGACATGCACGTGCGCGTGTGTTTGGAAGTGTCGTTATAGTTTGCACTTGCAATGTCGGTTTTAAAGTAAAGAAACAGATGTGAGTACGAGTGTCGGTCTCAGGGAGGCATAAAAATCGGATTTTTCTTGTCACTTATTTTCACGAAAATCACGGGATTTTTCTTGCGAAAAGGCGCGGGTGAAAAGCGAGAGAGAGAGAGATTAGGGTTAAAATTGTTTCATTCATAACATGCAACTTGAATAGAAATAGAGCAAGCAAATGAATAGAAAATAACTTCATTAATCATGCAGCTTTAGTTCATAATTACAACATTAGACATATGCTTAAACATAACTAAAGTAAAGCATAAAAGAAGGGAAGAAGGAGAGAGAGAGGGAGGGCGGCGAGGCAGCCACGGTGGTGGAAAGGGCTCCGCCGGTGGCTCGTCATCTCCGGCGATTACAAAAGGGCTTAAAGGTGCTAGGAGGGGGTAGAGTAGTTGCAAGTGGAGTGAATGCCTTGAATGGGTGGTTGGAAGGGGTTTAAATAGGAAGAAGGGCATTCCAAATGAAGAAGGGGTTTTAGCGATGTCCGGGACGTCACTAAAACCCTTCCCAAAATGTCGGTGAAGACCCCTGCCCACTGGTCGCTTGCCTGTAGCAGTTCTTCCTCGCGCCCGATCCGTGCGCTCGCGCCACGAGCCATTCGATTGAAGATCGGAAGGTTGGGATCTTGCGCGAGGTGCTCGCTTGGATCGCACCCTTGCGCTCGCGTCATCGCGCGCGTCTGGCCAGGGCGAATCTGCGGGCGCCATGTCTCGCAATCTCTTCTGTCCGTTGTTGATCGGGCAGCCCAATTTTGCCCGCACGCGTCGTTGTCTCTGCATTTCCACCCGCGCGACTCGAACTCGAGTCACGTGAGTGCGGGTGTGTGCTCGAACCGCTGCGCTACGCCCGCTGCTTTGTCGCGGCGAGTGCGAGTGTGTGCGCAATTCTCAGCCGTTCGATCGGAGATCGACGGCTGAGGTCTGTCCTCCAGGTGAAGGTAGCGATCTGACGTGGTGCGTCACGGGCCGTTGATCATCAGATCAATGGTCAGAACTTCTTGGGCCTATTGTGGGAGCTCCGAATGTCGGATTTGGCCGATTTCGAGTTCGTTAGACTCCGTTCGTTGTTCTGAATCTATCTGTGTGGTCTGATTGCTCATTTGAGGCTTGCTTTGACATGTGCTCATACGAATGGCCATTAATACTATTTTATAAACAATCTTGACATATGATGCATTCAATGCTCCCATTCTACTTATGTTGTGTTATCTGTGCCTTTCATTCTTAAGATGGGCCTTATTTAACAGAATTATCACCCCAAGATGAAGTGTTATCATTGACCCATGATATTCCCTCCGCAAGTTGCTTTGACGAATAATTTAATGTCCTCACGGAGTCCCTGGTAAAAAGACTAGACTTGTTCCCATTTAGGAACTCCGTTATGGGGAGCACTCTCTCATGAGATCTAAAAATCATTCCCATGCCTCATGAAGAGGTTCTCCCGTTTGCTGGGTGAAGTGAGCAATCTGATGGCGCAAGGCGTTTGTTTAACCATCAGGAAATAACTTCTTCAAAAATTTAGATTGAAGTTCATCCCAGGTGTTGATCGGACGAGTCTGTGTCTGATACCAATGAGCTGCCTTGTCCATGAGGGAGAAAGAGAACTTCTTCATGAGTAAGATATCTCGATTTTGTGCATCTGACCCGAAGGTCTGGGCCAGATGCTTAAGTTGTTTGATGTGCTGGAATGGATCCTTAGAGTTAAGCCCATAGAATTTCGGTATGGCATAAATCATTTTGGGTTTCAGTTCAGAATCAGGTCCTCCAGTCGAGATTCATTCTCGAGGCTCTATTGCCAATGCAGCGGGATTATAGTGATCTCGCATCATGGGGCGCTGCGGTGGGTTCATGAAGTTCTGGAAGAGGTCATTAAGACGTTGAAGCTGGTGCTCAAGATTATTTTCTTCTTCAACAAGCTGTGCCATAATGGAAGAAGAAGGAGAACTAGGTTCATAATCGAAAGAAAGGTCTATGTGAAGGGGTTGTTGCACAAACAGGGGTGCCGTGGCTTGGCCTCGGGGAGAGTGGATTTCTAGAGGAGGTTTCAAGGACCTCCTACCAAACATGCATTGAAAGACTGGATGAGGTTAGAACGTGTTGGACCCAATCAAGACACCCAAAATATGTTGCGTGACTATAGAGGTTCGGGGCGGATGATACCTCTTAATCAAAAAGGTCGTCCACCTGAGGATTACTTGGGCAGCTAAAGAGGGTGAGTCCCGCGAAGACCCCTACACGGTAGAGCGCCCCCACGGGTTACAGGATTTCCCCTACCCGACCTCTCTTGTCACTGAGATTCCAGGTAGACTAGAATGGGGACCTTGACCTCTTAAGTCTACCAATTTTAGTTAAGATCAAGGTGCTTAGGGTTCCACTTGAACTTTAAGCCTTTTGTGTGCAAAAGAGACCTAATTTAAAGGTTGGTTGATCCAAAGGACCAACCTCACCTCTTTGTTCCTTTGAGAGCGTAGTAGGTCCTTTCTTTTATTGTTTAAGTAGATTAAGAGCCTGATTTGCTTAGGGTTTCTCTTGGATAGGTCTTTTCAAACAATGGCTTAGGCACACCTCTTTTGGGATTTTTAATTCTTTGCTTAGAAGAAGATGTGTCTCTAAAAATCCTAGCTTGGAATCCTTGGTTGGCTCTAGTTGGTCCAAGTTAGTTACCTCAAAAATGTGTAACTAGGGCTCAATCAAGAAGGTTTTAGCCCTTGTTACTTTAAGTGGATATGCAATTAAGATGTGTTGAAAGTAGAAATCAGGCAACCTTGTGAATTACTAGATATGGAAGACAGGTAACCCTAAATTGATTTTTCTTTTGTTTCTCCTCTTTAGATTGTGAGGGGCTTAAACGAGAGGGTTGAAGGTTACCTGTTCCCTGGTTGCTGTGCGGCTGCTTGTCTTTTTCTTGAGTTTCTTTCTTGCAACAAACACAAAAAAAGAGATATTAAGTTAGTATAAAATCAAAAATTATGATTTTCAAGCTTTTAAAATGCCCATTGCTCCTCGGCGACGGCGCCAAAAATTGATGGTTCGAATTTCATCGTGTCTTTTAAAAGGATAAATACGTTGTAGTATGTCGTGAAAAACGATGATCAATTTTATTTATTTATTACTCGAAATTTGAAAACATTCCGAGGTCGAACTCAGGTAGCAATTCGGTATTTAGAAGCAAAATATCATAATTTGAATTATGTTTAATAGTGATGCAAAAATAAATGATTGAGACAAAAAAAGGAAATAAGTTTTTTTTTCTCTTCTTTCTCCCTTCTTTGCTCTCTCTTTTCTCTTCTCTCTTTGTCTTCAGACGACTGATTCTGTGAATCAGACGCCTTAAGTGGCGTTTGCTACAGTGCCAGCGTCTTCTTTTTCCTCTTCTCCTTGGTTCTCTGCCACACTTCTTCTTCTTCTGTCTTTCTTTCCCTGCGGCTGCTCCTTCCTTCAGTTGCTCTTCTTCCTTCTTCCTTCTTTTTTGGTCAAGTCCTTCTCTTTCTCTAAGGCTGAGTCTCCTTGGGTTCTCCTCTTCTTTTTCTTCTGCCTCTACTCCTTCCTCTACCTTCTTCTTCTGCGTCAGCTCCTTCTGCACTGTGCTGCGCCTCTTCTTCTTCTTTGGGGCGGCTAAGTCTTCAGCTGGCCTCTTCCTCTTCTTCCTTCAGCTGGCCTCTTTCTCTTTTGTTCCTCTTCCCTGCAGGTGCTTCCTCTTCCTCCTCCTTCCGTGTACAGGCACAGTTAAGCAAAACCTACCCCTACCCTCCCCGCATCTCTCTCTCTCTCTCTATTTCTCTCTCAGGACATAGCTCTTCCAGAGCCAGCAAGGTTATCGGGTCAGGTATACATGCCCAGGACCAGGCCCACCGGCGTGCGGTGGTGGGCAAGGTGTGCACGGGTAGTCAGCTGAAGACCAGGTCCGCGTAGTGTGGGGTCGTGAACGAGGCGTGAGTGGGAGAGGGACCTCACCCCGTGTAGTTGGAGGCGATAAGCCCAATTCAAAAAATCAATTTATTTACCTACGCCCGCTCGAAAATGCACGAGGTGGGACTAAACTTCCCACCTTCTTGTCGTGCGCCTAGCAGTAGGAATCGCGTCCAAATGCAGCTGTAGCTATGGCCCCGAAGCCAGTTGAAGGCCTGGTTGAGTGCGCGAGGGAAGTCCGCGTGACCTGGGCTCGTGACCTGGGGCTGGTGAGGTCTGGAGCTGCTTGCAAGCTTGCTCCAGGCTCGGCGTCACTGCCGGAGGTGGCTCTGAACCTGAAAACACGAACACGGCCTTGCGGCAACGTCAGATGCCTTAGGGAGCTTCGCCAAGGTGTGGTGATGGTGGCCAGGTGGTCGGAGTGGCGTGAGGGCGTCTGTGTGTGTATGCCTAGGGCACACTGTGTGCGTGCAGGTGGGTGTGTTTGGGGACAGTGTGTGGAGCGTGTGGTGGTCGATGGAAGGGTGGAAGGTGATCAGTGGGAGTTGGTGAAGCATAGGGACCGGTCGGCGAGGGTGAAACGACCTGTGGAGGTGGAGTGGCCTCGCCAGAGTTGGTGGTCGAAGGTCGAAGGTGAAGGCAGATGAGGCGTAAACCTCCACGTGAAATCGCCGGAGGAATGGCCCCTACTGTGAATGGCAGAGGAACCGAAATGAAGAAAAAGATGAGAAAGTTAGGGGTGAATATGTAAGGGTTTCAAAAAGTTGAGGGTCTGAATGTAATTGGGAGGACCAATTTGCAAAGTGGCTCAGGATGACCTTCTCTTAGGTCCAAATTTTGGTAACAACCTAATTTGGACTTAAGGAATCCGATGATGAAGTTGGATTTTAGGTTTGACCACGTTTGAATGGATATTTTGCATAAAATTCCAAATTACGTCAAATATTGGACGTGAACCCCAATCTAGGTCAAAACATGTTCCAAAGGCCAAATTGAAGGTTCTAAATCCTATATGATATTTTTCATTGAATTTTAGAAGATTTAGTTGATTTTTATCTTACATGGAACCTTGTGAATTAAAGTGAATTTTTTTTAGGGTTATAGAATGTCATTTATTTCATAGATTTCGCCATAATCCCTTTTTGACCAAATTATCTCACTTTTTCTCTTATTAAATCCACTTGACCTATGCTTAGACACTTAGAAATTCTGTTGACGCACTACAATGGTGACCACTCACCTCTTTTTTTATTCTTTTCGAAACTTGAGAATGGATTCACCCCACTTAGCGTTAAAGAACCAAATTTAATTACCCACAACAAGGGCAACCGACACGACGCCATCTAATATTTTTAGCACGAATCTGTGATGATCGACTGATCAGTTAATTTATATATGCCTCACGGTCAAAAAATAAATATATTTTCAACGGTATTTATGCTCGTCACGGCAGTTAGAAGAAAGAAAGAAAACTCTCTCTGAGTTATGTTTGAGCGTAAAATTTTACTTTCTATGGAGCCATATTATTTACTGGCGTTTCACTCTTCCAAGGGTTGCAAAAGAGTTGACTGTTGGGGAGATTCCCCTCACTATCTCATTAGCAAGGCAATGTCAAATTTTTTTGCTCTCACTCATTAATATTGACCAACAGTTAAAGCGATAGGGACAACTCCACTTGTTATCTTTGCATTATTCTCCTTTGGATGCACTTGGATTTGCTTTGCCTTTGCATTCATGGACTTAAACTTTTGTTTCTACTTTGTTAATAACCCAAGCTCACCCCTAATACAAGGGTAAACAGTTGTGATTCCTTGAATGTGGTCTTTGGTGAGGTCACTCTGATGGTGATTGCCATGTTCTGGGTTTACCAAGTTGGGGTAGTGTTAAGTTAATTGTGGGGGCCATGAGAAATTCTTGTCACAATTTATGAGTATTGCCGATGATAACAAATAACGACTCACTGTTCTAATCAGGAGCTCCTCTTCAGCATTTTGAGCAATTTCAAGAAAAAAATCATGTGTAATGTGGTGATGATTCACCAAGAAGGCGAGATTTCCTGAGGCTTAGTGAAAGATATAAACTAAAAAGATAAAAACAGAAAGCCCAAAAAGTTAAAAAGCAAAAAAGCAAAAAAATAAAAAAGGAGACGACCGTAACCAATTATACTTAGTGTGAACTCTAGTCATTCAACATGGTCTGCGCAGAAATGTCAAGCATTTTGATGACAAAGCTCAAGATTTAATCCGGTGATGTTAATTTGGAGTTGTCAACGAATTCATCAAAAATCAAAATGAAATTTGATGGATCAATCGAAAAAAATCAAGCTAAAAATTTGATTGGATTAAGAGTTTTCTGACTTAGAACGGTGCCGAGTTTAAAGACCATGTGGAACTAGGGTAGATCGAAAATCGAATAGATGATGTTAGTATAGTTTTTGACTTCTCTTTCTTTTAAGTTGATTCGAACTCTAAGTGGAACTCTCCCATCAAACGTCTCTTCCTCTATCACTATCTTGTTGATAAAAGGGGGTGTGGAAGAATTCGTTGAATAACACTTGGACAAAGCGTTATCCTTAATGGATCACCTTAATTCCTAGCTGGCAAAATTAAGGTCAAATTAACAGTACTGCTTCAATCCCATCCTCCCAAAGACAAATTGGGAATTTCACGTAAAATAATAAATATGGCATGATGTATCCAGCTTATAATTCGTGCCATATCGCCAACCCAATATTGTCAAGAAAAAAAAATCGATCGAGTTTGACAAGAGGAATTGACTTGGCCACGTTACTATTATCTTCTTCCAATGACTTGGATTGCAAATAGATCTGTATAGGAATTGCCAAGTCACAGGCAAGATTTCACGGTAGATGAGAAAGAGATGGGTGAGAGGCAATACTCCCCCTTGGCAACATGGCCTTTTCGAGGGAGCCTTTGCATGTGGGCAGTTATAAAGGAGAGTGATGCCACACCCTTCCCCACACACACACAATCATGCACCACTTGCCCATTCTCCACAAGTGCATTGGGGACACAAAAACCGAACTTGATGCCCCCCTTTGGCCCCCACCACCTTCACCCAACTAAAATTGTCTATCAGCTGCGTTCAAAGGCTAAAATCATTTCATTTTTTTACTTTTTTACCACATTGCCTCTGGCTATATTTTTGGCTCATACTTTGTCCGAGTTTCATTTGGTAAGAAACATTGTTGGAAGGAATAAAATTAGAAGTAAGAGAGGTGGAGGGATGGAAGGATTTTTAATATTTGGTTAGATTTATTGTCTTGTTAGAGACATTATGGAGTTTCATTCAATTTTAAGTATTTATTTAGTGGAATAAAGAGGACATTAGTTGGAAAGGGATGCTAAGTGAAATTAACAAAACAAAATAAATGATTTCATAGGAGAGATGAAATTACTCAAACTTGAAATTAAGGAAGCAATTTCAACACCAATCTTTTCCATAATAAAAGTCCCCAAATAAGGAATTAGGATGTTATATATTCAACGAACCAAACGACACCTAAAGGTATCTCTACCTAGCATAGCTTTTGTGTGTGCGCGTGCGCGTGTATGCGTATTTCTTATAATTCCTTATGGTGGGGTAGATGTTTTTTTTTCTACCTTTAAGTAAATTCCAGGATTAGGAGTTAGATAATTCAGCATCATAATTGATTGGCTCATTAATCCTTAATTAGTTATAAAAGCATATCCATGAGAATTCTCTAGATTCCAACCAATTTGAGGTGGATTCGAGGGTAGTTGAAAATGACACGAGCAATCTATAAATAAGCCCATGTGACGTGACACGTTTTTGACTCCTTGGCCGATGGAACACGATTGAAACCTAGTTAACAAAGTCTGTGACGTGACCATAGAATGTGGTGCTTTTTTCAAGCTTCAAGTACCATAATGTGAATATTCAAATGCTCAATTGCATGGTAAGAATCTTTATCTGACTACCAACATCTAGATGTTTGTATATATATCCAAGATCTCGGCCCTCTCCTCTCCTGCCTTGCAGTAGTGCGCCATTGCAGTCTCCAACGGTGGTGCTCCATTGTGTCCTCCGGTAGTTGTGCCACTGTAAGGCAATCTCTCCTGTAGTAGCACTGTAATTGTCGATGCGAAAAGGGGAGTCTCATACCCAATACCCCCATCCCTTCTCAGTCAGAGGAATGCCCCCAATCTTTCGATTTGATCAGCATGCTCACGATAAATAAATAGATGCGTTATTTGTTGAGTGAATAATCAAGAGACCAAAAAAATGATTGGTAGGACAAAGTGACAGAGATGACTTTCACAAGTCCATGGGGGGCAAATACTCATGGAAGTAGGTAAATGACATGGTCGATTAGTAGGTCCAATGCCAGACCTACCAGGAGACCAGATGGATAAGGATAGATGCTACCGAGTTTTGTCATCCCACGATAACTACAACTGATCAAATAGATGGCTTACTCCTCAATGGCTATAGCTTTTAGTCTGGCATAACTTGTACCTTAGTGCATTATGGTTACGTCAGTCGATCGAAATGCCATGATCAAAGGATTGGAAATTGGGATGACGACTGCAATTGTAATATCTTGACTTTTATAATGTAATTTTTTTATAAATAAGTAATTGGATGTGTGTATTATGGAATAAATATAGTTATGAGTTATTACGAGGAATGAAGGAAGTAAGAATGAATAAATTTTTTAAAAGATCTTTCCACAAAAATTTACACTAAAACTAGTAAGTAGTAATAAGTAGATATTCAATCTTCCCCATCCTTTACTAATGAGTCCCTACTAAGTAATTAGTTGTTTTTGTTTATTACATTGATTTATTCTTTAATTATTAAGATATTAGATATGAATTCTATCTCTCCATGTTCCCTCCCCAACAATGCATTCCTAATTTTCTTGTCATCACATTACATCATAATTGTACCATCCTTAAATAGCAAGAGTCGTAGTCATGGACATCATTATCGATTGTCATCCTCACATGATTGCTCTGATTTTTCCTTTTATCTCTTTATATCTCTCCATTTCGAAATCCATCGCCACTTCAACAAGTCATGAGTCTTTCCGTATGTGGTCTTCCTTATCTCTCTCCTGAAAACAAACAAGCCCTCCATGCAAGACCTTTTCCATCCAAGCTACCAACATGTTGTCAATTTCATATCCATGTGATGGTTGAATCTAGATTTGATGCTGATCATAGCGATGGATGTCGTTTGTAGTGGGATATATCAACGTTATTGAATTCGTCGTTTTCAATGTCATTAGAAGATAAGTGGGAATAAATTGTGTAACCTATAGTTATTGTAATCTATATCCCCCATATTCTACCATGGCATTAATATGTAAAGAAAGATAACTCTGGTATTATAAACAAAATACTATGTTAATTATATTTTCTATAAGTAATCGATTTTTATATTCGTGCAGAAAATTCCAAATATATTTTGGAAAACCATACAAGATTTCTTTAAGATCTTATTGATATGCTTTTCAATTTCATTGCTTATATATAGGTCAGATGTGACAAATGCATTGCATCCATCTTCAAGCACATCATGATCTACTTCTTCTTTTGTCTTTAATTGTTACGAATGCACGTATAAGTATTAACTTACATTTGTACTTTCTTTTATGTGAGTGAACAACAAGGATGCCAATGTAAAACAACAATTGTTATTAATATGATTGGACCCAATTCCAACATTGAGTTATTAAAGCTATCGACATGGTAAAAAAATGTTACTGGTATGTCCTCTTATATCCCATTGTAAAGTATAAGAAAATAAAGTCAAATATGCAACCATTTTTTCATTCTTAGATTGTAACCATTCTAGTAGAACAAGCAATGACTCAAAGATATTTAGTATTTTCTTTGACATGTGACAATAGTTGATGGTGTAAATAAATTAGGCTTTGGATGTTCTTTAATGCTAGCAAATAATTTGCTTCGTGTGTGTGTGTGCGTCTATATATATATATATATATATAACTCATGCTTGATCTTAAATGGCTTATGTTTAGTCTTATTCTAATGAATTATTATTAACGTATGTTGGTGACCTTTACAAGTACATGGATGAGAAAATTAGGTAATTGCATGTGCTCAAATGTAAGTTTTCCCAACTTACTAATAGTACTAATTTTATTATAAGATCTTATAAGTCAAACTAATATTGAATATTGACCTTTTTCTGTATGCATTACCGATGGGAGACTTGTCATGATTCTTAATTTACTCTAATTAGCTAATTTCTCTAGTTAATTACGTATGAATAGCATAAATAAAAGGTTAATTATGTAATAAAGATAAAATAGTACGAGCTTGGAAAATGTGTTAAAATAACTCAATTAAGGTTTAATTAGTGTTAATTTAAGTTTAATGAATAAATAGGACTCAAAATATAACTATTTAACTATATACAAAGCATTATATATAACTTATACCTAAGTTGTCAATTAACTTAACTTAAGTTAACCACTTAAATAAATATAGCTAAAATGGAAAAAATATATAATTTCACTGCATAATATGTTATTTACAATATTTGCTATTATATATAAAAAGTTAAAAAAGGAATAAATTAAAATAAGCCTAGAAAGTCATTATTTGCAATTATACCCTTAATTTTCATATCAATTGAGTACTTTTGCTTTCATTCAGGTCCTTTTTTATTCGCAATAAGGTCTCAATGTACATTTCTTCCTCCCTTCTTCTTCCTCATCTTGGAAGGCCCAGAACCTCTGGTATCTTCACCTCCTTGATCACCGTTGATTCGGCAATCCATGAACACCGTCGTTATCACCATCCTTTCGCTCACTCTCCTCTTTTCACCCTACGATTCAGATCCCCCTAAACCTAACAACCTTTGATATAGTGAGTCCACAGTTGCCGGAGGTGAAGACCCCCATTCCCATGGATACGGACGCGATTGCGTCCAGATTCCTACCTCCTTACCTTCGCCTACACCTATAAATACCCCTTACCACTTTGATTACAAAGGTCGGTTCCCTAACTCCCTTCACCAACTGAATCAACAATAGACAATTCTTCCTAATCTCCAGTGACCTCTCAACCCCCTCTCGGAGCGGCTTCGGCGGAGACGCTCGCCTCTCTCACCTCCTCTTTCTCTTTAGCAATTGTGATAAGGCTTGGAGCGCGCCATCTTCCTTCCTCCTCGCTTCAACTTCTCACCAGAGTTGCTTCCCAATCCAATCTAATTTCATCCAATCCGCTGACGCCTCGCCGATGCCCACTTCCTCCAATTCGTCCTGGTGATGGCAAAATAGGCTTAGTCTTTAGTTTAGATTAGGTTTAGCTAGTTAATTAGGTAGTTAGCTTAGTGTAGCTAGTTATTCTGTTCTTCATCTTCTCCTGCTCCGACAAGCTAATTTCGGCTCACTGAATCTTCTTCCATTTACTTAATCACTCGATCACCCTACTCATCACTTCACGATTCCATTCCACTTGTTCTACTGATTTATCGCCTAATTCAACTCGCACACACGTGAGCTCCTCCGTTGTTTATAATGGAAGTCTCATATCACATAACACACTCTTTTGGGGCCCTACATCACATCTACACATTACAAGGGCCCCGTTCTTGGCCTTAATTAGATCAACAACACATTGTACCTAAAACACCTAATTTCCACTTCAACCTCTAAGCTCGCTATCATTGGCGAACTCAGAGAAGTTTCTTCACCTAATTAAACACGCACAAAGCATCGTCGCACTCTCCTAAGTCTTTCCCCTCACTCAATGGAGTGAGAATCTTTTCCCTAAATTCTGGTGAACTAAAGATGATTCTTTGATATATTTCTTGTTAGACGTCTGGTAGTGATCTACTTTCTGTATTCCTTCTCTGTCAGAGTCCTGACAGTGGACGTATATGTGTCAGAAGTTGGAAGGCGGACCGAGGCAGTTTCAGACATCCGAAAGCACCTTCAGACATCTGACAAAACCCTTGGACGTCGGCACTGAGTTCAAACGTCTGATAGAGGAACACCGAGAGAGGTATCCCTGAGAACTGTTTTAAAACGTCTGGGATTTTTCGTAAACGTCTGATTTCTGTCTGACCGAGTGTTTTTGGGCCCGTGCAAGGCCTTAATGTTATCGGTTTTTCACAAACAAAATGTCTCTGTTTTCCATACGAGTTTCTCTATGTAATGATACCTTGTTTGTATCATTCTGAACCTTTTGGCCTATCGATCCATGTTTTAGGTCTCGAGTCCGTCGGGTGTACGGGACCTGCGGAAACGTCGGGAGCTATTGTACGAGCCCCCATTCCACCTGGTTACCCAAGTAGAGTGGTTATAACCATAAATCTCTAAATTAATACATGCAAGTAAGTAATCATAGGACTTCAGATGAACTCTAGGAAGAATTAAAACTCTAGAATATATTCTTGAACCCTAGGTCATGGCATGAACACTAGGGCTAGAGGAAAATATTCGAGAATAATTGAGTAATCAAAAGCTGCCTGTATTATCTAAAATGGACCCATACTATGATAAGAATGGAAACTGAATTGCTTGTTCCATACATTCCAACTTGGATGTGGGAAAAACTCTTGTACGAACCCTATAGGGAATGTAGACAGGAATACCGTAATACGGAGAACCGAATGGTTCTGGAATATGCTACCCATGGGCAGCTGTTAAGGGAAGTAAGCTGACCTTTGTGTACATGGTACCGAAGAGAGCAGCTATCCCTTGTAGTGTAGAGGGGAGCTTGCCGCCCTTGGGTTGAGACCCGGGGTGGGTTTGGCCACTCTACGTCAACTCTTACTGGCCCTCGTGTATGTAATACCGAGGTGAGCTACTTAGTGTAGGGGGGAGCTAGCCACCCCAGGGGGCCCAGGGCTAGGTATGACCACCTCACACCGACTCTTGTTAGCCCATTGGGCAAACCGTGATAGTCGGACGAGGGTACGTGAACTGAGGAGGGGCGAGACCCCTGTTCTGTTGTGAGAGGGCAAGGCCCTATACTGTTCCGCACTGTACGTTGAGGCGTACCCGCTAGGGGAAACGACTGACCGCTTGCCAGTGCAGGGTAGCTACCCGTGCACTTATCATGTGTGCCGTAGTCACTGCTACGTCACAACCGTGACCTCAGGGTGGTAGGCCGAGTGTAGGACTACCACGGAGGGACTCCCCCGGACAGGAGAGTGCCACGTGGGCATCCTACATCACGGGAAGCTGCAAGCAAAATCATTCCTGTAGGGAACAAAAATATTAATTAATGTGATGAATCCTGAGTAGAGATCTCTACGCACCAACATGTGTAATATAATTGGAAACGAAAAATTATATGTTAAACTACTTGTTAAATGCATGTTACTTCTTAACCACCACTCTACTCAGCGTTAGCTGACTCCAGTTAAATAATTTTGTACAGGTCAGGGATTTGAGCAGCCCGAGCTACCGACTGCTGAGGACGCTAGGCCTAGTCGAGCCTAGCTTTAGTTCTACTGTTTGGTGTAGTGAGTTTCTATAGCCTTCTTTCTGCTATATGTACTCATTTTTGTTGTAATGGTTGTATTATGACATATAATATTACTATTCCTTTCCCCCTGTTGTTGTCAATTTCTTTCTGCTTAACTACTGTACTTGTGTGATTGTGATTTGTTGAATGTTATTTGGTTATTTCTTGTTGGACGACTGGGTCTTGGGATTAATCGAGGCGAGTCGGTCTCAGGTCCTGTAGGGATCGAGGATCGGGTCGTGACAATAGTGTTCGGGCGAAATTACATGAGACCACACTTGGAGAGGTTAAAACTCAGATTTGATGATTTCAGCAAATTCCTGTGGTTGAATTTAGTCTATCTACGTGATTCATTTGATCTGAAATGCAATATTTTAGAAAGTCAACTTTTGATTGGGATTAGTAAACCCTGGGTCAATCTTAGTGTTCTAGGCTTTGAAACTTGGGTTTATGGGTTGAATTGTGTTCCTACATTGATTTTGAATCATTTGGAATTTGAATGAGATTTATTGATGATTAGTGTAAATTTCATCTCCTACTCAGTTTAGGTTCAAACTGAACCTCAAACGAGTTCGATGCCAATTTAGCAATATTTGATCTTGAATTCCAGCCAGATCAGTTCCATTTGAGTCTCTAAATTAATCTGGGTTGATAGTTGAGGCTTTGATCCATCCGACAGGTTGTTTAAATTTAAGGTAAGTTGTTCTATGCTCCAGAACTAGAGTTCCAAAGATCTGGAACTATCCTTAGCTTCCTAGACGCTTAAATCTTTCCCATTTACTTGCGGAATGGTTTGTTGAGGATATTGGAGTCTTTAATCGAGGGAAATGAAAGAGTTTGATAGGTCTACTGTAGGTTTCTTCTCCTAGTGGTCTATAGTAGTGCACATGGCGATCAGGCCATGTTTAGGCCTTCGATTCAAGGACTAATTTTTGTCCAAAGATTAAATTTATCATTGCAATCAAAGGTAAACATAAAGAGCTTTCGATTGAACTCTTATTTGCTCGATTTGGAGTTGTGTGCTACGAGGAATCGATGGTTGA
The DNA here is from genome assembly GCA_037157565.1 of Thalassia testudinum. Taxonomy (NCBI): domain Eukaryota; kingdom Viridiplantae; phylum Streptophyta; class Magnoliopsida; order Alismatales; family Hydrocharitaceae; genus Thalassia; species Thalassia testudinum. The sequence goes on from JAZHRO010000013.1 coordinate 25,306,703, forward strand.
AGTTCAAAATTGGAGACATGGCTACGCATGAAGGAAGGTAGGAATGTAGCCCCACCTCGGAGGTGGGAGGAGCCTCATACACCTATTTAAAGAACCGAGTGCATAGCCTCAGCGATCGTTAGCATAGGGCGCAACTAATGAGCTTATGTGTGCGTGCATGCATATGTGTGCCTGTGCACACATGTGTGGGCTGGGAGCCTGATGAGCTATATTGTGGGCTTGAATGGGCTTGAAATTGTACAAAAATAAATCTAAAAATAAACCATGGGTCTGGCTCTAGTAGTAGTCAATCCAACTCATTGGGTAGTTGATTTCGCAAAAAATTTGAGCCCGCTAATTAAACAAAATTTTGCTAAGTGTAAAGGGCTCAAAAATTGTCTGGGCTCACTAGAGAAGAAGGGCTAAAAAATTGGCTAAGTGTTTGTGAAGGCTGAAGAGGCATATGCCCTTAGTTTTTAATCATTTTACGCCTATGTAAGCATTCATTTTGATGTAATTTTTTTTTTAATTTAATGAATGTCATTTCCTTTTGTATATGGAATAATTGCTATGGTATTTTTTGAAAAAGATAATTGCCATGTTATTAATGTCAATTTTTATGCAATTATTCATGTGGTTAACATATTATAGTAATTATTAGTTGATTAAGTTATTACTTGAGTAATTAGTTTAATTAAGTAGCTATTAGAATAGTAATTTATATTATAGAGTAATATAAGTTATTTAGTTAGTAGTAGTAATATAGTAAATAAATAAGTTATGTAGAGCAGTAATTAACTTAAGTAGTTAATAATAAAGGTTAACTTAAGAATAAATGGTAAATGGTTAGCTAATTAAGCCTCCTAGTGTACGACCTGGACTCAACTAGTTAAAAATAAATTTCTAAATGTTAGGTTATCTTGCACCCTATACTATAATTAACAACGATAAATTAATTAAGGTAGCTTAAGCATCATTTCTAGCGTGATTAATTAAGACTAATAACCTTAATTAACTGTGTTGAGAATTTTCATATCAATTACTTAAATAATTATGAACATATCCCTTAAAATGTGTGATGGCAAACTAAGTACATGAAAATTAATGACTATATATTATCCTTCTTTTCTAAAGGTATATGTGCAAGTTATATGATATATAAGATGTCGGCATAAAGAAATGAATTAAGATTAAAGAGATGGGTACAATTGAATATGGTATACGAAAAAGAAAGGGATGAAATTAGTATTTATAAAGTACTAAGATAATTGACACTACAAGAATAGGCTTTTCTTGGAAAGTATAGAATTTTGATTTATGAATATGTTAAGGCACTGACTCAAAGGAGTCACATGGGTCTTAAGAGGGGCAACGTCTTCCGGATGTGTGTGGTTCTATTAACTCCGATGGCAAAAGATAAGTCCACCTCAGTTGTAGCCACACTGGCATGTTATTGTTTCATGGATCACTTGTATCTTTGGTTAAGCCATCAAAGCCACTTAATGATATGTGAACTAAGGCAAACGTCTATATGTAAGAAATAGTTTAATAATGTAAATCATTGCATGAGATTGTTATGAAATATTATGCAATAAATTATTGAAAATGAATATTTTCACAGAAAAGCCCATGAAATGTGTTATTGGATGATTTGACTATGATTTGTTGTATGAATGAGTTTATATAAAGAATATGTTTATGCATGCAAGATAGTTAATGGAGTATTGTTGTGTTAAGAAAATGAAATTGTGTAATTTCCGAAATTTTTGTGAGGAAGGTTTGAAATTTATAAGTTGTGAATTTCTCATATTCGAGCAAACTTTTGAAGAAATTAAGTTTTAATATTGAAGAATTGAATGACTATAAGAGTTATGACAATAATGGTGACTTATTGCTTCTGTTATTATGAAGGAATTATTCATGAAATAATGTCTTTTGTGTGCTATGTGTTATCTTTTACTTAATGAAAATTTATGACAATACTATAATATGAATAAAAAAGGAAATGTGAAATGACCCTTCACGAACTTTTGGGTTGATCCTGGGTGCCATCACTGTATTTCTGCGTTCTTGTGAAGGTACCCATAATTTTCATGCATTCAAGCAAACACCCAAGGGTCGTCTTAAAAATTTTGAGAGCCCAAGGGTTTTGATCACAATTCTAGCGCATTAATTGCGGGGCTAAATGGCTCTGAAGAGTTTTTCTAAACTCTGAGGGGTTTCTTGTAGTTTTCGTGCAATGGGTATCACACTTGTGAGGGCCCTAATGTGTTCTTCCCACGTTAGGGTATGTAGTGTAAACCCGACACCCTTAAGTTAATAGTTGGAAGGACTCACATGTGAAAATTGTTTTATTTTGGACCAAATCCCTAACTTTCCCTCAGCCTAAGCCTCAAAAAAAAAAAAAAGAATCCCTTTAAAAAACAAAATCTCTCCCCTCTCTCAAGAACGACACCCCCCATCTTTCCCCTTGTGCAACCAACTCTTTCAAGCGTCGCCCCACCCATTTAAGAGAAAGAAAAAGGGAGAGAGGGTGGACGTCGTGCATGTGGCTCTCTCTCTGTTCCTCTCCACTCAACGTGGGGAGGGAAGGGGAGTGCGAGGTTGAGAAATCGCACGCGTAGTTAGGAGTAGAGGGAGGAGGGTGTGTGACCATCTAACAGCGACGATAAGCAATAAATGAGGCGAGAGTGTGGGGAGGTGCGACCGGCGCTGCACAAGGCTAGGCGAGCGTGCGGGGAGGCGTGATGGGAACACCATCATGAGCCATAACTATCTCATTTTGATCCAATTAAGTCGGTAAATGCTCCTACATAACTACCAGAGAGCCATAAGTCACTGCATAACCATTTTGATAGAAAGACAAGAAAACAGGGTTAAAACTGTAGTTTTACCATCATATCATGAATGCAGTACAATCACAGGTTTTCCCAGGAGGTTATTAAGGGTCAAATGATCCTAAAAGTCTAACAAGTGGGTTAGAACAGATAGACAAGAGTTTGCACGTGTTTTGAGAACTAAATGACTTTTGAAACCATAAAAGCAGACTCGCTTGATTAAATGAGGTTCTGGTCAGGATAAAATTCACCTAAACCCTCTAAAATTCATATAAAAATATTCTCTATGATTTGGAACCTTTAATTTGACCATCAGAACTTGTCTTAAGTCAAAACAGAGTCTCAGATAGACATTTGCCCTAGTTTGGATTTTTGCATAACTTACCCAGTCAAATTTGGTCAAAACCTAAATCTAACTTCACCATTGGATTCCTTGGATTCAAATTAAGTTTGTACCAAAATTTGGACCCAATTTGAGATCATCTTGACCAATTTTGCATTTTAGTCCAGTCAAACTCTTTCTATCTCATTTAGACCCCTAACTTTCAAATTTATTACAAAAAGGCCCCTATCTTTGTTGTCACTCTTTGAAATAGGTCTCTCAACAATTATCGCAGAGGAATCCTGCTCCGGCAACCTTCGACTAGGGATTTCTCCTTGATTGATTAGCGAATCCCTTCCAAAATTGGAAGGGAGATTCTTAAGAGATTTCCCTACAATTTGAGCCCCATCTTGGGCTCCAATTCTTGCCCAAATCCTAATGTAAACTCATGGAACAATTGGGTTTCCTACTTTGACGATGATTCCTAACTTGGAAGCCTGCTTTCCAAGCTCAAAACCCCCTCCTGAGCCCTATAAAAAGAACCCCAGGGCACAACTGTGCATTTCAACAAGTTTTGGCCTGAGAAATCCTCCTCTACTCCATCTCCAGCCACCTTCGAACTTAGCTCTGGCGACCCCTCTCCCCTCTCTTCCTCAGGCAGTCCAACCATCAAATTGGACGACCGACTAGCTTCCCCTCATCCTCGTGAACCTCTCCTACCAATCAGTGGTTGTGCCTCTACCTTACTCGACATCGCCGCCTCGCCACGCCAACCTCCTTCTCCAGCTCCGGTTGACCAACATCGCAGCCCTCCGCCTCCCTATCCTTTCTCTAATCCCTTCTTTAGCTCCTCTCTTTTTATTTCATTTTTCCACCCTCACAGACACTCACAACTGCCAACCGCCACCGCTCACCGCCATCTTCCCCATCTCTAGCAGCATCTTCGGCAAGGCCCTCTGCACGCTACACTCATCCACATGCCTCGCCACAACTCCCAAAAGCATCGCCGTCCCACCGCACACAAAACCCTATCTCTATTCGCCTTCACATCCACCCGAACTCCCCGCTAAACAAACCTATCATCTCCGACCTATTCCGTCTTCTCCAGCCACCTATACACACCTTTGCAGCATGCCATAGCCACCCACACCTTCGCTGCATCCCTGCGAAGCTTCTAAATCGCTTTAACTTGGCCGCAAGGTTGTATTCTTGTTTTCAAGTATTCTCTACATTGGTCGCCTGGCACAGATCCGACTCGCCTAACCCGACTCCACTCCTCGGCTGCAATCACACCCGCAGCCCTAGGCCCGGGTGCGTTCTAGGTCCGAAACTCGATAACCCGGTACTATTTGAGGCTCTGGGAGAGCATGACCTAAGGAGAGAAAGAGAGGATCGTGTGCAGGGGTAGGGGGTTTTGCTACAGAGAGTAACGACTAACACTTAGCCATTTGAAGGACCTTCCCCCTCTGTGTGAGGAAGAGTAGAAGACAAGACAAGACAGAGAGGCAGAAGAACAAAGAAGGTAGAAGAGAAGACAAGGCAGGAGAAGCAGAGGATAGAAGAAGGAGAGCCGCACAGGAAGAAAGGCAGAAGAAGAAGCACAGAATCAAAGAAAAGAAAAGAAGAAAGGCAGAAGAAGAAAGAAGGATAGAAGAGGACCCGCAGAAACAGAGAAGAGAAAAGAGGAAGAGTTTAAGCAGAAGAAAGAGATTTCTTTTAAATTCTTAATTGATATTGTGCATCTCTTAACTATTATTGTGCGGAGTAATTAGTGATTTAAATCACCATTTTACTCCATTCTTTTTATAGTATTGACATTAGCTTTCATTATTATATCATTATTGCTTGAAGTTTCATCATAAATTGCTCATACTGTGTTTAAATTGTAATTTTAAGATCGAATTCCATATTGCTCCCTGTGTTCGACCTCGGACTTCAAGTTCGAGTAATAAATATTATTTATTTTCAAAGCGATTTCGGCTATACTACAATGCAGTTTTTAAAACCTCGATTTTGCTCGCAAACAAGGCGCTGCTGCAACTTTGCGAGGGTGGGGGTTACTACGCGAGGGCCGTTGCTATGAGTTTGTGTGCGCGAGTTTCGTTTTGGGCGGGTTCAAGGCTCAAACGAGCTTGGAAATCGCGCAACCAAGGTATCGTTGGAAATCCCTTTAATTACCCTACGTTTTGGTACGATTTATAGACCTGTTAGCCCATGTATCCACTACTGATAAATTGGTTTAAGGCCTCTAATGTTTGGTTGGATCTTGACATCGACTTTGGTTCACGGTCTGAGGGTGTTTCAAACTCGGCGAGAACTCGTGTGCTGCTTGAGGAGACCACCAGTAGGCTTGCACGTCCCCCATATCTCCTAGAAAAACTAGGTAGAGTGGATTATTTCCCTCTACTGGCTTAGTTATGAGATATTAAGCCAATTGATCCATTTTAGTTACCACTATGTAGCTACATGTTAAACTCTAAAATATTGACTTGGGGAACTTCATGTTTCCTTTTTAACCATAATTTGCATGTTTCCATGTAGTTTGGTAAGTTAGTATGGTTATGCTTCCCTTCTAATTTAGTACTTTGGCATTACTTGCATGATGAGCTATTGTGGAATTGTATATTTCTGGATTGCTTGTATATTGCTTCAGCTATGTAGTTACATCCTTAATTTTAACTTTTTAAGTATACATTGAATTTAGTAATGTGAATCGGATGCTAAAACTAAGGATTTGAGATTCTGCTGTTAACCAGGAAGTACTCTTATGGTAGTAGATTCCTATCTTCTCACGTAGTGGTACTTGGGGGTGTATGTGTTAATTGCCTCAATGATCAAAATGTTGGGTTGGAAATTGATAGAGTGTATGTAGAGTGGTGCCTCTACCTCCACCCCTACCATTTTTTTTCTTATTGATTAATTCTAAACTATTCCTCATGAGTCCATAAATGCATGCCTAATTAAACACGTTTGTATATACTTGTGGGAGGGTTTAGTCCCAAAGATTTTCATTTGGACTTTTGTCTTAAGCGATGAGTGTTGGTAGTGACTTGTAGAGTGGCCCTTCTTGTCCCGATGAGTTTAGTTCCATTTTGAATGCATGTTATAAGTAGCTAGAGATGATGATGAGGGTATGCCCCACACTGAGTGATACAACTGTTTAAACCTGCTGCTGGTAGTTAAATAAAGCCTTACTGAAACCCTAGGGCAAACTAGATGTTTTACTTGCATGTGATAGGAGTTGCTAATGCACGAACTAATTAATAACCAAAGCAGAAACTGAATGAGGTCTCGACTCAAACCCTAGGGTGAATTAAGGGTGGTGGTCTACCCATGTAATACGTAATGTATGTAATTGTATTTGTATGTAACTATACACCTATGGAAATTCGATATGTTTGTTGGAATGTTTATTTATGTATGAGCGTGTATGCATTCTAAGTGTATGTGGTGCTTTTACATGTGCAAGTGCATGTATATTTTGCTTCATAGAATTATGCTTTTACACATGCTTTATGCATGTATGAAGTTATGGTTTCTTTTTGGAATACTAATAAAGTTCTAACTAATGGCGACTCATGAATTACCGAAGTTAACAACAACGATAATGTTAGAAATAAATTAGGGGGGGTTTCTCTCAAATCCTAATGCAAAGTAAAGACATCCCTAATTGTAAAATGACAATGGATTGGTGGGGTCGAGACAAGCCACGTTGTGTACAGTTGTGGGAATGAGCTGGCCCTCGAGTATGGATGTACCAAGGAGAGCCAAACATCCTTTGTGTAGGGAGAGAGCTAGCCTTCCCTCGAGTTGGGACCAAGGGTAGGAATGGCCTTCCTACACATACTCTTGTTAGGCCCACTGGGCCAACGAGGATAGTCGGTCGAGGGTGTATAGACTGGTGAGGGGTGTGGCTCCTATTCTGTTTTTGTTGTACGACTTAGAGCGTATCTGTTAGTGGAAAGGACTGACCACGTGCCAGTGTGAGGTAGCCCCCCATGCATTTATTGCATGTGCCGTAGTCACTGCTTCGTCATAACTATGACCTCGGGGCGATTGACCAGGTGTAGGACAAATGTGGGGTGTTTTCTTGGCAAGGAGAGCTCCACGTGCACGTTCTGCATCGCGGGAATACTACAACAAGATCGTTCTGTTAGGGAACATGTGAACCAAGAGGAAGTAAGATCCTTTGCTAGAATAACCGAAATCACAAAAAAAATACTAGCAACTGGTAATGGAAATAAAACATGCGAAGTGCCTAAATTGTTTACTGCTTTTCTTTTTAGTTAAAGTTGTTGTTAGTTAAATGTACACTTGCCACTCTACTTAATTTTTGCTGATGTCTACCACATGTGTCTAGGATAGGGAGGTGAGTAGCCAGTTCCACCGGCTACAAAGGGGCCTGAGCCTAGTCATGCCTATCGATAGTTTGTTTAAACTGCCATTACTCTCTTCTGTAGTGAGCATCTATCTTTAGAACTGTTAGTTTCTACTTCTGCACTCTTATCGTCTTTGTGATGTGATGGCTATGGTGCGTTTTCTGTCATTTTACTTGGTACTATTGCTAGTGTATGGATTATTCTATTATTTTTCTATCGCTTATTTATGTTCTTGCTATGGTGCACAGGTAGAAAATGTTATTGTTCTGGCTTATTCTCGTTAGATGATTGATAAGAACCTCATCATGAACCTTAACTAGTACAATCTAATCCAAATATGTATGAAAAAGCTCCTACAAAACCCAAAGAGAGGCTTAACTCAGAGAATTCTGAGTTAATGAATAAAATAAATCATCAGGGGTAAAACTATAATTTCACCAATGCAGTATGCGAACAGGATAATTAAGGGTCCAAACATAGGTCAAACAAGCTTAACAATGAGGGAAGTGGGATGATCTGATTTGAAAAGGGTTATACCAACTTCTACGAATTAAATGACATTCTGTAACCCTAAAACAAATCTACTTCAATTCACAATGTTCGAGGTAGGATAAAAATCAACTAAGCCCTCTAAAATTCATAGAAAAATATTCCCTAGGGTTTAGAACCTTCAATTTGGCCTTTGAAACCTATTTTGACCTAAAATGAGAACCATGCCCAGTTAATGACTTAATTTGGGTTTTTATGTAATTGACCAGTCAAACATGGTCCAACCTAAAATAAAAATTCACCATTAAAATCCTTAGGTTCAAATTAGTCTGGTATAAAAACTTGAGCCTAAGAAAAGACCATCTTGACCGACTTTACAAATTGGTCCTCTTCATTTACTTTTTGACCCTTATCTTTTGAAACCCATACGTTTAGGCCCCCAACTCCTAGTTGTTCTTTGCAGAATGGTCCTCCCTACCACTTCTGCACAGCGCCATGCCTCCGGCAACCTTGCGCGGAGGATGGCACCGCGCAAGGTAGGGCGGTCGTCCTCTAGAACAAACGGGGGGTTCCCTGCGACTTCCTCTGTTGCAGGAACTCTACCCTGCCCTCTGCCATCAACCATGCCTCTCGTGCGAACGCACGAAAGGCATGGGTATCCTCTCCGGCCACTCTCCGGCTAGGCAGGCACGTCGCCTCCTCGGTTCCCTCTTCGCGCCAAGGCCTTTATAAGGAGCGGCAAGGTCTGCCGACTCCTTCAAGCTTCCTCTGGCTAAGAAATACCCCCCATTTCATCTCTTCCCCCTTCGGTCAGAGTGCCCGAGCTTCCGGCGATCTTCTCCTCCTCGTCGCTCTGCTGCCCTACCTACAGCAGAGTTTACTCTGCCCTGTCGTCCGCGCTAGGCCGTACCAACTGGCGCCCTCCGACTGCCTCCTCGTCGCCGATACCCTCCTCCTGGGCATCTTCGTCCTCAGCTCCGGCAGGCACGAGCCGGACTCTTCTCCCTCCTCCTTCGTCGAGTAAATAGGCAAAAAGTTTCCTCTCTCTCCCTTGTATTTTCCCCCTTCTAATTTGCCATTTCAACCACCCGACCGCCACTTTCGAACTCCATCTTCTCCATCTCCGGTCGCCTTCTCCGGCGAGGCCATCCCACTTCCACAGACCTCCTCACCTCTCGCCAACCAACCTAGAGGCTTCCCCTCACTCCACTCAACTGATCCCCCCTCTCCATTCACTGGCAATCACCGCCCAACTATCCCTCGAACAAACCCATCTTCACGCACACAGTCTGACCTAGGTCCCCCTCCACAGGCGCCCTCGCGCCTTGCTGATGAGAACCTCATCATGAGCCATAACTAGCTCATTTTGACCTAATACAAAGAATAAAAGCTCCTACATAACTCAAGGAAAGGCTTAACTCAGAGAATTCTGAGTTTATGAAGAAAACAAGTCATAAGGGGTAAAAATGCAATTTTACCAGCACAATCTGCAAACAGGGTAACTCAGGGTCCAAACATAGGTCAAACTAACCTAATAAGAAGGAAATTGGGGTGATCTGATCTGATAAGGGCTACAGGAACTCCAAGGAATTAAAAGACAATCTGTAACACTAAAACAAACCCACTTCAATTCGCGAGGTTCGAGGCAAAGCAAAAATCTAATAAACCCTCTAAAATTCATAGAAAAATAATATCTAGGGTTTAGAACCTTCAATTTGGCCTTAGGAACCCATTTTGACCTACATTGAGAACCATGCCCAATTAATGATTTAATTTGGGTTTTTACGTAAATTGGCCGGTCAAACAAGGTATGACCTAGAAATAAAATTCACCATTAGAACCCTTAGGTCCCATTTAGTCATGCATAAAAACTTGAGCCTAAGAAGAGACCTTCTTGACCGACTTTGCATTTTGGTCCTCATCTATTACTTTTTGACTCTCAACTTTTGAAACCCTCGCATTTTGGCCCTTAATTCTTCATCATTTTTTGCATTTGGGTCCTCCCTGCAAAACCCTGTGCAGCGCCATGCTCCGGCGAGGCATGACGCCGCGCAGGGTGAGGGCGACCCCCTGCCAGTTGAACGAGGTATTCCCTGGGACGTCTGCTGTCGCAGGGACACCTCCACGATCTCTGCCTTCGCCCACACCTTCCGGGCGAACACACGGAAGGTATGGGTTGCAAACCGGCCATCCTCCGGCGAGGGAGGCACGTCGTCTCCCTCTGCCCTCCTCTCTGATTTCGCCTCTATAAAAACCGCCACCGTCCGCCGCATTCAACAGCTCGATTCTGACGGAGAACCACCCACAACTTTCTTCTCTTCCCACTCCGGCAGACACCCAGCGAGCTCCGGCGAGCTCCCTTTCCTTTCCTCTTCGCTCTGCCACAAAACCAATGGCAGAGACTTCTTCCTTATTCTCCTCCACGTCGCGCAATACCCGCGCGCGCTGCTTCAGCCCCATCGTCGCCGTCGTCCGCCCCCACTGGGTTCCTTCTTCTCCGGCGACAGTCGACACGACTGCCGCCCTGCTCCTCCCCCTTCGTCCCTGCAAGTAGGTAACAGTTACTTCTCTTCCTCCCCTCTTTCTTTTCCCTATTTTAATTTGCTCAATCAAACCCTCGACCGACCCGACCACCATCATCTTCCACGCCTCCGGCCCACCTCCGGCGAGTCGCTCCCATAATTCCGCCACTCCATACGACTCGCCGACCGACCCAAAACCTCCGCCTCATCCCACTGAACCGTTTCCGCCCCTTCACTCCCACTCCTCACCTCCACCATACTCCATCGAACAAACCCATTCTCGCGGCTATAGTCCGACCTAGCACCACCACCAGACGCCGACCCACGACTTGCCACACCCCGCACCACCTTCGCCTTGCCACGGCGAAGGTCCCCCGCGTGTTTGATCAGGCCGAAGGGCCGTATTCCTATCTAACAGGTTCGCTGCTCCAGCCGCCATTAGCGACGACTGAAGCAGCTTCGAGGTGAGCTCCAGGCCCTGCAGCCCCAGATTCCCAGGTGCTGCAGGTTGGGGCGAAGTCCGCAAAGGCTTCTGCCTCTTCAGTTGGCCCAGACATCGGCTGCAGCTGATCAGAGGGCGAGGTGGAGTCGTCCTGCGGGCGCACGCGAAGACAGCAGAAGATAGTCCCACATCGTGGGATTTCGAGGCCGTGTGCCTGCATAAAGGCAAAAGGTGCCTTAGTCTCTTCGCCTCCTAACCACGGGGTGAGGTCCCTCTCACCAGCTTGACCCGGCCTCGTTCGCGACCACCCCCCGCGGACCGGGCCCGACCCGTTTACCCGACCTGCACTCCTCGCCCACCACCGCACGCCGGTGGGCCTGGACCCGGGCACGACCCGTACCCGAATACCCGGCAGCTCTGGGAGAGCTATCCTACGAGTGAATTCGGAGAGAGAGAGACGCAGGGGAGGGTAGAGGAGGTTTTTGCCCTCTGACCAAACTGCGAGTGTGCAGGCACAGGAGAAGAAGAAGAAGAGAAGGCAGACCGCAGAGGAAGAAGAAGGACTGCGAGAAGATGAAGAAGAAGAGAACCACAGAGAGAAGAAGGAAAGAAGACGCACTGTAGCAAAAGCTACTTAAGTCGTCTGATTGAAAAATCAGACGACGGCCTGCAGGAAGAAAAGAAGAAGCTCTGAAGAAGAAAGAACAGAAGAAGAACAGAAGAGGAATAAGAAGAACAGAAGGAAGAAGACTGAAGAACCCAAAAGAAGAGAAGAGAAGAAGACAAAGACGAGAAAGAAGAGAGAAGAAGAAAAAGCCAACAAAATAAATCTCTCTCTCTCTCTCTCTTTTCACTTTTGTAATAGAAACTTTGTATCTCTAGAATACAGTTTGCTCTCTGAGTTCGACCTCGGGAGATCTTTTATTTCCGAGTAAAAATTGTAATAGTGGCAATGACTATCCGTACTACAACGCCATTTCTATAACAAAATAACAAAACCTAGTCATACCGCCATTATTCTTGGCGCCGTTGCCGTGGAGCAACGACTATTCTAGAAGCTTTGAAATTCTTTTAAACAATTGCTAATCTTTTCTCTCTTGTGTGCAGGTACAGGAAAATCAAGAAGCAGCCGCTCCAAGGACAGGTAATTTTTTTTATTTAACTCTCAACTCTAAAGAGGTAGAAAAAGAAAGAACAAGCAATATAGGTACAACCTATCTTCAATACCTAGTAAACCATCAAAGCTGCATGTTTTCAAATTTCAACCCACCATTCCTACACACACTATTAAGGTAATTAAGGGCTAACACCTTCTTGCCTGAGCCCTAATTACCAAAGAAGGAGTTAACTGGACCAAGTAAAGTCAACATAGGATTGAAAAGCTAGGGTTTTTAGAGACACACCCCTTAATCAAGAATTGAGAAAATCCCAAAAAGAGGTGTGCCTAAACCTTATTTGAAAATACCTATTCAGAGAAACCCTAAGCAATTGTCTCTCTAAACACTTGAATCCTAAAAGACAAGACCTAATAAGTTCTCAAAGGAATCAATAGGTGAAGTTGACCCCTTGGGCCAACCAACCTTAAAATTAGGTCACTTTCTCACTCAAAATACCTAAGAGTTCAAGTGAAACCTTAAGAACCCTGATCTTAAACTAAAATTGGTAGACTTAAGAGGTCAAGATCCCCATTCTGGTTTACCTGGAACTGCAGTGACAAGAGAGGTCGGGTGGGGGAAACCCTGTAACCCGTGGGGACGCTCTACCGTGTAGGGGTCTTCGCAGGACTCACCCTCTCTGGCTGCCCAGGTAATTCTCAGGTGGACGATCTTTCTGATCAAGGGGTCCATCTGCCCTGCACCTCTATAGTCACCCAACAATTTTTGGGTGCCTCGATTGGGTCCAACACCTGCTTATCTCATCCAGTCCTTCAGTAATTGGCAGGAGGTCCTTGAAACCTCCTTCAGAAATTTATTTCCCTCCCTCCCCGAGGCCGAGCCTCGCTGCCCTTGTTTGTGCAACCAATCATTCATGTAGCCCCTTTTCTCCTGATTCTGAACGAAGTCCCCTTCTTCCATATTGATTCAAACTTCGACTCTATATCTTGATTCCACCACTTGATTCAAAGATGCAGCCACTACCATTTAGAAAACCTGAATATCAGAGATCCATGAAAGATAAGATAATTGAGGATGCCTTTGAATTCTATCAAATCAAATATAAACCCTCAACACCGATAGAAAACATTCAGGTTGATGTCCCAACAACCACAGCTTACATCATAAACTGTGCCCAAATTTTGTTGACAGAAATTTCAAAAGGATCAACCCGAGATATGCTCATGACAGGATACATTAAGATAGAAAAATTACACCAATCTGAATACCTTCAATGCTTGACAAATCCTGTACTTTGGGAACAACACCAAGATGACCTGATAAAACGGGTAGAAATGATGCGATCACTAGAACAAATTATCAACCAGAAATACCCATATATACCAGAAACAGAGGATGAACCATCTTGGAACAGTATTAAGGAACAATCCAGTTTCCCAGATCTCGGGACTGAGGCACAAAGTGGTTGTGGAATCCCAACTCAGATAGAAGACAACATTGAATTAGGTTGGGATATTGCAGGAGAACACAATGTTGAGCCGAACTTAGACCATGAATTGCCAAGCCTAGAATTCCAAAACTCCTGCAATAATGAGATCAGAACTGAACCTTTTGAGGGTATAAATTCCGCCCCTTATTTTGATAAGGTGGCCCTCGAAGGTTATTCGGACTTAGGTTCTAGCAATTCTACCCACATCCTAAACCTAGAACCTAGATCTGAAACTTATTGGGAAGATTATGAGGCCTCATATGAGAAAGATCAAATTTTTACAGAATATGATTCCGGGCCTCTATTTGATGAATATCCCTCTCCAACATCCTCAGGAAATCTGATCAATTTTTCAGAAAACATGCCAATTTATGATATAGAAACTGAGGAGTTAAATGAGCAGGGTTTTAATGGGGTCTATCCTACCAGCTTCGAGCTTGAGCCTAAACAGAACACCTTTTTGAGCCCAGAATTGACATATAGGCTAGAACCCAGTCAGGCTGCTGATTCCACATCTGATGATTTATGCTACGGTGGAATTCATGATCAAGAATCTCATTTAGAACTCAATTTTCACAAACTCTCCGACAACTTCAGATCTGACTATAATTGTGGAGAGACTCTTCTTCCTGAACACACCAGGCCCATCTACGACCTCAGTCCACATGACTCTGACTCCGACTCTGAGGTCCTGATTCCCGAGATCACTGGTAACACAGAATCATTCCTTTTTGATCCTCAGGAACCAAAAACAGAAAATGCCAAGAGTGATTGCAACATAGAATTCAAATCTTTTCTCAGTTCAGATTTCCTTCATCCTACAGACACTCTTCAGGCATTTGATAGCTACCCAGAGGACTCTCTACAGAAAACCACCTGTCATTCCTTTCTAGAAGAGCCCTCATACACGATTGCCACCTCGTCCACACACACAGAACGGATCAAAACCTCTTCCCAACCCTGACCCGCAACCAGACTCAATTTCTATTCAGATTCACCTCTCACCGAGCCGATTGCATTTCCACATCGGGTTTGGAACACTTATCAGACTACATATCATGCTACATCACTCTCTGATCACCCCTGTGGGGTTCCTGCATCAATCACTGATTATTCTACGGGTCCCTATTCTGACCAGGCTGATTCAACTCAGCCAAACCCTGCATTCACACTTCCACATCCATCTGAGCTTCATAGTATATGGTGGGTTCCACACCTTTTGATCTTCATCTATCAACCCACTAGATTGATTGGGTTTGGGCTGCATCATCAGCCTGTCTATCTGAACAAGCACCTGGTTGGACCAACCAGGCTCTTAATCAAGGTGCTTGTCTTACAAAATTCTGCTGATTTGACCATCCCCTCTCCATCGCATTTCCCGCTTGGCTGAAGGCACCAAATTTAGTGCTCAACGGGAGGCAGCCCGTCATTCTCTTTGAAAACCTGAAACATTTTCTGACACCTTTTTGCACTTAAGGTTCACCCTTTAGGACAGCCGACTCCACCTCAAATGCTTGCATCTGAAATTAGAAATCGTCCGCAACAATCATCCCGACCCATTCACTCATCAAAACATCTGTCCTAATGTATGCACTAAGTTAAATAAAAACCCCCTAGGTTACAATGAGGACATTGCAAATCTTAGGCATGGGGGGGTATGATAGTGCAAAACTTGTAAGAAAAGGTTTCAAACAAAAAATTTACATATGCCAAAAACACCATAAAAATTAAAAAAAAAATTAAAAAAAGAATAAAAGGAGAAGGAAATTTTGTGGGAGGAGAAAAAGAAACAAAATGAAAAAGGAGCACAAAATTATGAGAAAAAAGTAGTCATTAGTAAGAAACTAAGGAATTAACCTAAATTCTAGACCCCATTCAAGAAAAGAACTGAAAAGTGCACAATGGGATTAGTAAGAATGCAAACCTTAGGCATTCTTGGATAGACTCTTAGTACCCATTAAGATCTGGACACTCCTCAAGAGGTTGAGGAAAATGAAAAGCTGAAGTATTAGGTCTAAGGCTTAGGGAGTATTTGACCTCATTAACTAACTTTTGGTCTACGGGACTCAGTAACCTAAGCACCCTAACCTCACACATAGCCTGGTTCAGTAAGCGTAAAAATCAAAATCACGCAGAAGCGTCGCAAAATTCTGAAAAGTACACCTAGAGTAGGAGCGGCCGATTAACACAAGTTGATTTGGACGAGTTCCCAGCGCGGAGAGGCGGGAAATTCCCTCGAAGATGCGTAACAAAATATCATCTCCTCGGTGCTTGTCTCTTAGGATATTTACATATCCTACTGGGGGCATGTAAGCACTCTGCTGGTTCAGATTCCATGGATGGCATTATCACGAAGTGTTAATTGCCAGGGTCTGGATTCGGCCACGGAACACCATGGATGGGATTATCTCGAAATCTCAATAGCCAGGGTTCCGGGGTTTGCCATGGGCGGTACTATCTCGAAGCATCGATTGCTAGGAACCCTTGAGGATTGATGATAGGAGCAAGGAATCTGATACAGACCGTGTTGAAAAGCCAATCCTAAGCTAGAATTAAAAAGAAAAAGAGAGAAAAAAGAACTCTCCAAATAGAAAAATTTTCTATCTATCTCTCTTACAAAAACGCACTGCGAATTGAGTCAGGGCTAAAATTATTTCAAGCACGGGTGCTTTAACCACAAAGTCCAATAGACCTTAGGTTAGTTCTTGTAGGCCTTAAAAACCTTTGCTAAGAACTGAGGCTGAGGCTAGACAGATCTGGATCTTGATTGGTACTAGAGTACCTTTTAGGCCTATGGTCAACATTCTATCCTAATCTAAGCTCAAATGAAAAAGCACTTATCTGAAGCTATTAAGAACTTCATGGTCTAGAACAAAGGTTGAAACCTTAAGTTTTTTTTTTTTTTGCTAAGGGACTAACAAAAGCTAGGCATGGGGTTATGATGAGAACCTCATCATGAGCCATAACTAGCTCATTTTGACCTAATACAAAGAATAAAAGCTCCTACATAACTCAAGGAAAGGCTTAACGCAGAAAATTCTGAGTTTAAGAA
Source organism: Thalassia testudinum (assembly GCA_037157565.1). Classification (NCBI taxonomy): domain Eukaryota; kingdom Viridiplantae; phylum Streptophyta; class Magnoliopsida; order Alismatales; family Hydrocharitaceae; genus Thalassia; species Thalassia testudinum. The sequence goes on from JAZHRO010000013.1 coordinate 25,323,329, forward strand.
GAAAACAAGTCATAAGAGGTAAAAATGCAATTTTACCAGCACAATTTGCAAACAGGGTAACTCAGGGTCCAAACATAGGTCAAACTAACCTAATAAGAAGGAAAGTGGGTGATCTGATCTGATAAGGGCTACAGGAACTCCAAGGAATTAAAAAATAATCTGTAACCCTAAAACAAACCTACTTCAATTTGCGAGGTTCGAGGCAAATAAAAAATCTACTAAACCCTCTAAAATTCATAGAAAAATAATCTCTAGGATTTAGAACCTTCAATTTGGTGTTAGGAACCCATTTTGACCTACATTAAGAATCATGCCCAATTAATGATTTAATTTGGGTTTTTACGTAAATTGGCTGGTCAAACAAGGTATGACCTAGAAATAAAATTCACCATTAGAATCCTTAGGTCCCATTTAGTCATTCATAAAAACTTGAGCCTAAGAAGAGACCTTCTTGACCTACTTTGCATTTTGGTCCTCATCTATTACTTTTTGACCCTCAACTTTTGAAACCCTCGCATTTTGGCTCCTAATTCTTCATCATTTTTTGCATTTGAGTCCTCCCTGCAAAACCCTGAGCAGCGCCATGCTCCGGCGAGGCATGACGCCGCGCAGGGTGAGGGCGACCCCCTGCCAGTTGAACGGGGTGTTCCCTGGGACGTCTGCTGTCGCAGGGACACCTCCACAATCTCTACCTTCGCCCACACCTTCCGTGCGAACACGCGGAAGGTATGGGTCGCAAACCGGCCATCCTCCGGCGAGGGAGGCACGTCATCTCCCTCTGCCCTCCTCTCTGATTTCGCCTCTATAAAAACCGCCACCGTCTGTCGCATTCAACAGCTCGATTCTGACGTAGAACCACCCACAACTTTCTTCTCTTCCCACTCCGGCAGACACCCAGCGAGCTCCGGCGAGCTCCCTTTCCTTTCCTCTTCGCTCTGCCACAAAACCAATGGCAGAGACTTCTTCCTGATTCTCCTCCGCGTCGCGCAATACCCGCGCGCGCTGCTTCAGCCCCGTCGTCGCCACCGTCCGCCCCCACTGGGTACCTTCTTCTCCGGCGATAGTCGACACGACTGCCGCCCTGCTCCTCCCCCTTCGTCCCTGCAAGTAGGTAACAGTTACTTCTCTTCCTCCCCTCTTTCTTTTCCCTATTTTAATTTGCTCAATCAAACCCTCGACCGACCCGACCACCATCATCTTCCACGCCTCCGGCCCACCTCCGGCGAGTCGCTCCCATAATTCCGCCACTCCATACGACTCGCCGACCGACCCAAAACCTCCGCCTCATCCCACTGAACCGTTTCCGCCCCTTCACTCCCACTCCTCACCTCCACCATACTCCATCGAACAAACCCATTCTCGCGGCTATAGTCCGACCTAGCCCCGCCACCAGACGCCGACCCACGACCTGCCACACCCCGCACCACCTTCGCCTTGCCACGGCGAAGGTCCCCCGCGTGTTTGATTAGGCCGAAGGGCCGTATTCCTATCTAACAGGTTCGCTGCTCCAACCGCCATTAGCGACGACTGAAGCAGCTTCGAGGTGAGCTCCAGGCCCTGCAGCCCCAGATTCCCAGGTGCTGCAGGTTGGGGCGAAGTCCGCAAAGGCTTCTGCCTCTTCAGTTGGCCCAGACATCGGCTGCAGCTGATCAGAGGGCGAGGTGGAGTCGTCCTGCGGGCGCACGCGAAGATAGCAGAAGATAGTCCCACATCGTGGGATTTCGAGGCCACGTGCCCGCATAAAGGCAAAAAGTGCCTTAGTCTCTTCGCCTCCTAACCACGGGGTGAGGTCCCTCTCACCCGCTCGACCCGGCCTCGTTCGCGACCACCCCCCGCGGACCGGGCCCGACCCGTTTACCCGACCTGCACTCCTCGCCCACCACCGCACGCCGGTGGGCCTGGACCCGGGCACGACCCGTACCCGAATACCCGGCAGCTCTGGGAGAGCTATCCTACGAGTGAATTCGGAGAGAGAGAGACGCAGGGGAGGGTAGAGGAGGTTTTTGCCCTCTGACCAAACTGCGAGTGTGCAGGCACAGGAGAAGAAGAAGAAGAGAAGGCAGACCGCAGAGGAAGAAGAAGGACTGCGAGAAGATGAAGAAGAAGAGAACCACAGAGAGAAGAAGGAAAGAAGACGCACTGTAGCAAAAGCTACTTAAGTCGTCTGATTGAAAAATCAGACGACGGCCTGCAGGAAGAAAAGAAGAAGCTCTGAAGAAGAAAGAACAGAAGAAGAACAGAAGAGGAATAAGAAGAACAGAAGGAAGAAGACTGAAGAACCCAAAAGAAGAGAAGAGAAGAAGACAAAGACGAGAAAGAAGAGAGAAGAAGAAAAAGCCAACAAAATAAATCTCTCTCTCTCTCTCTTTTCACTTTTGTAATAGAAACTTTGTATCTCTAGAATACAGTTTGCTCTCTGAGTTCGACCTCGGGAGATCTTTTATTTCCGAGTAAAAATTGTAATAGTGGCAATGACTATCTGTACTACAACGCCATTTCTATAACAAAACAACAAAACCTAGTCATACCGCCATTACTTGCCGACCACCGCACTACCTTCGCCGCACTTTGGCGAAGCTTCCCACGTTATCTAACTTGGTTGAGAGGCCGTCACTGCGTTTGCAGGTCAGCAGCCCCTTGCAGCCATTGTTGAGTTGCTGCAGCACCTTCACTCGCAGCTCCAAGCCTTCTCTAGCCCAGGCGCAAGTCCCAGGCAGCGCGGACTGACCCCGCGAAGGTCCCCAGGCCTGCAATTGGGTCGCGAGCCTCGTAGCTGCCCCAATTGGCAGCGAATCCCTCTCCTGTGGGCGCGTAATCTGGAGGTGGGATTTTAGTCCCACCTCGTAAGTGTGTGGCCGAGAGCCCACACTTAAATTGAAAAAGTGCATCGGGCTTGTTGCCATCGATACACAGGGGTCAGGTCCCTCTCACCCGCACGCGGCGCGCCACACGCTCGCTCGCGCTCACGCCTCGCGGGTCTGGGCCAGATCTGACTACCCAACCAAGCACTCCTCGCCCACCACCGCACGTCAGTGCGCCTGGTCCCGGGCGCGCTACCCGAACCCGATTACTCGGCTCTGGGAGAGCATTCCTAAGAGAGATTCTGAGAAAGAGAGAGATGGGAGGAAGGGGTAGGGGTAGGTTTTGCACTGACCACTGTGTGTGCGCGTAGGAAAGAAAGAAAGAAGAAGAAGAAGCAAGCTAAAGCAGAAGAAGAGAGGAGGAGCGGCATAAGCCTTAGCCACACTAAGCAGCTGAAGAAGAAAGGAAGGAGAGGAGCTGAAGAAGAGAAGAAGAAGCTGCACTGTAGCAGACCCATAGTTACGTCGTTTGAGCATCAAGTCAAACGATGGAAGGGCAGCGGCCAGAGCGCAAAGAAGAAGAAAGAAAGAAAAGAAGGAAGCAGAGCAGAGAAAGAAAATAAGAACAAGGCAGGCTGAGAAAGAAAAGAAGAAAGAAGAAGGCAGGAAGAAAAGAAGGAAAAGAAGAAAAGAAGCAGAAAAGAAGAAGAAGATCACCACAGCCGCAGAAGAAGAAGAAGAAAGAAGGCAGAAGCCTTTGCAGCTGCAAGAAAGAAAAGAAAAGAAGAAGGAAGGAAGACTCTGCAGTTGAAAGAAAGGAGAAAGCAGAGAAAGAGAAGAAGATCAGCTGAAAGAGAAGAAGGGAAGAAAGAAGAGGAAGAGAGAAGAAGAAGAAGCCAAGAAAACTTTTGTTCCCTCTCTCTCTCTCTCTTGTTATTTTTGTAACATAATTGAGAACTTTTATACTTTTAGAATCATAGTTGCTCCCTGAGTTCGACCTCGGGAAAACTTGTGATTCCGAGTAAAAATTTGTAGTAATCTGGTAGCTGTCTTATCATATACTACAACGATTGTAAACCTCATAAACATAAAGATGGAAAGAGCAGCGACCAGCATTAATGACCAAGTCTTGGGATGTATAACGTGGTCCAACTAGGTCTTCGTGTGAAGTCGGGTCGGGTCGTAACAAAATGTAATTTGTGTAAAGCACCATTATGACTCGTGTCTTTTGTGTAATGAAAATTAATTTCCGACGAGATATGGTCATTATGTTTGATAATGTACAATTTGATATAGTAAGATATCTATTGGAATTATAAGATCATGTTTAATTATGTTAAAAGGTTTTGGATCATTAATTGTTTATTTTAAAGTTACTTCTTATGATTACTAGATTTCACAACTCATAGGTTTTAATTGAAGCCCAAGGAAATTGAGTACCGTAGGTTCTTTGCAGGAAATAGAGATATTTTATGGTGTACTAGATCAATTACGCTAATAGAGATACGTGATCTTTATGTAAATTTGTACTCATTGAAACTTTACCTATGACTATTGTTAAATTATTGTATGTAACGTTTCACGTCGCATAACTCAATAAATATGTGTTTAAGAAAGAAATCTATATAGACGAGAGTCGTTACAGCAATTACCATGACTAAGAGAATAGGGTAGAGGTAAAGCTAAGGTTGAACTTTTATACATTCAATTAGATAGATTCTTGCCCCATCCCACATATTTTCAAGTCTTGCCTAGTTTGGAGACTTTGTTTGCTTGTTTATTATGGTAAAGATAATCATAGGGCTTTTTCTTTTAGGGATTTTTATAGAGATGCTACATAAAACAATTAAAATTATTTTTCTACCACTGAAGTGCATCTATTGTTATTAAAGCAATTGCGAAACTTATGTCGTTAACGTAAATGCCACTCTATTATTTCTCTGTTTGTCCACGAACTAAAGTTAAGGAAAGGTCAACATGAGTTATGTTAAAAGCACTAATCTCAAAGGGAAATAGACGATGGTGATTTATTCCATTTTCAGAGATTGATCGAACAGATGGGAGTTTTAGGGACCAATCATCTCCTTCGTCTTTCTCCCTCCTCCTTTCACTTGATTTGGAGGGTCCAGCAGCAGTCGATGTGCTCAAGGAGGGCAAACTCAAAGGCAACGGTTGCAAAGGCCAAGTGGGTCAATCTCACCTTCTCTAACACCAACACCACCTCCCGACGCCTCCTCCGACTTCACCTCCCCATCCTCAACCTTATATAACCCCTTGACCTCCTCACCTCCCTCTGTCACCTTGACCTCACCAACAACCTCTTCTCTGAAGCCCTCCCCTCCCCTCCTCATCACCCCCTCCCTTCGTTGCCTCCACCTCTCTCGCAGCCTCCTCTCCATCTCCCTCCCCTACCCATCTCCATCCTCTCGCCTCCACCTCCTCAACCTCTCCCTCAACTCCCTCTTTGGAGGCATCCCTACCTACCTCTCCCTCCTCCCCTCTTCCCTCCTTCTCTATCTCAACTTCTCCCACAACAACCTTTGCTACCCCATCCCCCCCTCCTCTCCCTGCTTTTCCCCAACCACACCTCCAGCTCCCTCCCTTCCCTTGCCGCCTCCCTCCTCCTTTTTCACCTCTCCTGCAGCCTCTTCCCTGGGCCCCTCCCAGAGGATGCCATCGCCTCCCTCTGCTCCCTTTGCGACCTCTTCCTCTCCCACAACCATCTCTCTAGCACCATCTGGTAGTTCAAACTCTCTTAAATAATGTTTTGATGATTTTACAAAATAAAGTAAAAAGAATAAATATTGAATATACCATGTTTCTTCTCTGTCATAACTCAATTGCAAGTTTGACCATCAAGGAATCAGAGCATGAAGATATGTATAAACTCTAGGTCTTAGGATTTATTGTATATTTCAAGAGTTGTAATTTTCTATTTATTTGAGTGTAGAAAGAGTTGTAAAGAGCCCCAAATAAAACATATATCTATTGTAATTCGGAATTCGGCCTGTCGGATCTCTGTCTCTTCCTAGTGAAGGGAGAAATCTTTGTTTAGGGATCAGAGGTGGAAATTGTAATTGAGGTATACTACTCTCATTTCAAGTAGTATGGATAGTGAATTGATCACAATTGTGATAGTAAATCCTAAGTAAGGGATTGACTTAGGTGATGGTTTTCACTTGGTTTGGATTTCCACCTAAAAGTCTTGTGCTTCCATTTTGTAATTGAATTTTTATTTAGCTATTATCTTTCAATTTCACTATTCACCCCCCTCTAGTGCAATTTCACCATCCCCCCTTCCATCGCAAGCCCTCAACCTTTCTTCCAACTTCCTCTCCAATCTTGTACCCTCAAGCATCATCGGTTACTTCAAGCTCTGGGAGCTCCACCCTGACCACAACAATCTCTCCAGCTCTATCCCGACAGAGCTCGACTACCTCTGCATCCTCAACCTCTCCAACTCCCTCTCCGACGAGATCCCCCTCACCAATTTCAAGTCCCTCGAGGATGTCGACCTCACCACCAATCACCTCTCCAGCGAGCTCAACAATGCCTCTCCAACTAATGCCCCCTGTTATTGCTACTGTTTTTCTTGTTCTTGTTGTGTTACTTGTTGTTGTTGTCGTAGTTATTGTTGTTGTTGCTCGTTGCTGTTGCTATTGCTATTGTTGTTCTTGTTTCTTATTGCTGCTGTTATTGTTCTTGTTGCTACTCATGCTGCTGCCATTGTTCCTATTGTTGCTTGTTGTTGATGCTGTTGCTGTTAATGGAGCTTACAGATGAGTTTCATCAAGGTGAGGATTATCCAACATCGGAGCTTGAGAAACATGCTCTTATGATGCTTGGTGTTGATAGGGAAAATGTTGGCAGTGAAACAAACGTCCATTAACTCAAATCAATCGTATCTTCACCAAAGCGATATTTTTTTTTTGTAAAAAAGTCATATTTTTCAATGATATTAATAATAATAATAATAATTGCAAGGTAACAACATAAAATTAATTTCAAAATTTTATAATAACGTATACTTAAAAATTCCTTTCTTTTACGAATTTTCTTGCCCACTACACGACGTACCTCTCTCTTTCAAGTGGGGGAACATGCGCACATGATGGGGAAAGGAGCGTGGCATTACCATTTTAGTACTTTATGGGATCACATGCTTCGGGATCCAATACCTTCAAACTTGCACGGATCTTACCTTTAAATTAGGAAAATTCCCAATGACAGGAAGTGTGCACCAACCTCGGATGCCCATGAGGTAAGAGCACGCACGCTGCCTTCCTCCCTTATTTATGTGTACATGTCAATGCAAGTCCCTGCATCGATGCGTACTTAAATGTGCCCATGATTGATCCTCATGTGTCAGCTTCTAACAGATCCCGAAGAAGAACAGGTCCAATGGCAACATTAATTTATTTGAAATTGAAAATGCTGGGCGCATCAGGAGAAGGTAAAGCAAGTTGTTTGAATCGAGATCCAGAATTCAAATTTCATGTCCTCTTTACTTCAACCTCTTGATACATATACAAATTTAATTAATCTGGTGTGTCCAATTTTTCCGAACAACTGTACAAATTTCATCTTAGGACCTTAGTCAGATGAGTGAGTGAGCCATAAGAAGTCCCGCATGGATTGTCATTGGTTGGATCAACCACGATCTGAAGTGATCCAAAAAGAAAGAAACTGCAGCATTTGAAGGGCCATTCAAGATGATAGATAGATCGAGTTTCACCTAACAATGACTTTTGAAGACTCTTAATTTTCCCTCCTTGGATGCATTTCCATGGGATATCTGCATAGCCCTCTTTTATCTTCTATTTGTCCGTCAACAATCTATGTTATATTGCTTCCTTTTATAGTTATAAAGGATGTTGGTCATATTACATCGCCTGAAGATGCATGCTAAGCATCCTATTCAAATTATAAAACAATGATAAGAAACTCACTTGGTCATGCACATATGCTTATAATTAATTAATGTTGAGGTGTGGAGGGATGAAGGAGGATTTATTGAGCAAAATGAGAGGAGGGGAATGGATAGATTTATTCTTAGCGGTAAAGTACCTTCCCAGGAAGTACTGATTCTAGCAAGGACAGGAAAAGGGAAGGATACCATTCCAAGTAGAGTGGGGGGGGGGGGGGGGGGGGGGGAAGTTGGACATGCGGAAGAGAATGAGTTGCAAAAGAGGGTAGAGATAAATGTAGGATTTCTTTAAGCTCACCATACATAGGTCATGGGATTAAGAACGAAGATGGAATGGATGCCAACTACTTGCGATATCGATTCGAGCACCCATCCTCGCTCTTATGCAAGTGCAATGACAGTGGTTATGAGTGTAGCACTACAAATGCCACGGCATCGATATTGTATCGTTGCACCATTGTTACAACACGACCTATAGCACAAGTAGTGCTACGCATAAAGTGCGGTGAAACTTCGTGTGAACGTCGACGTCGGAGTTGGAGAAGAGGGATGCGCATGTATGTACAACCGCGTGCAAAAATGAATTCCTTTCTATGTTTCCTTCGTAATTAATTAATTTTGTGCTAGCTGGTCTAGCAATTGGCTTCTCATTCCAATTATCAGGGTCCAAATAAGTCCTCAAGACTAAAAAGCAATGCCACCAACGTGTTCGACAAGAATGCCAACCAGAATACAGTGCCTTCCATAACAGAGCTCTAGCGTAATTCAAGTAAAAAAACGGTTCAAGACATCCAAGCAAACGTTGCCACGCGATAAAGTATATATTTCTTTGGACTACGCTAATTATAAAAATGATGGTATCTCTCCAGACTTGATTTGTCCAATTCTCTGTTTCATCACGGCTTCTCCTGATTAACAATTCACCAACCAAAGACAGCTACCAGTAAATGCCACTTTTCTTACAGATGACCGACATGTTGAGCACTAACGAGTCGAAACTGTCACCATATGTAACGCTGAAGAAATTAATAAAGACGAGCCCAGATTAATTTTAAATGACAGCACCCTATTTAATTAAAAACCCATGATGCTAATTAATGTTGGATTCGAAAGTTCCATTTTCAATGTACAGTCCTACGGGCATAGTTTTTTTTTTTTTTTTTTTTTTGCAGATTTAATTATAAAATAGTAATATAATACAATGGTGATTTTTAATTAAGACGATGGACTTGTCAAGTTCATTTTTATATTTTAAGACCCGATAAAAGTAAAAGGGCTTAAATTAATGCTTGGATGCATCAGAAGCGCTGTAAAAGCAAAGCCGTCGAATCAGCCATGATCAAGATCTCCGATGCATACTCCCCGTGGTTGAGTTGGCATTAAAGGGTCACTTGGCCAATAATTTAACTTTCACCTTTATTAGGATAAGAAGCGAATTAATTAGTTGTTTCTCCAAGATTCCAACCTACTACAACTGGAACAACGGTGTCAAATTGTCAATCCCCCGCATGCCATCAAACAATGAATTCTTTGACGCTTTCTGATGTACGCTTAATTTGCCAAGAGATTCCTTTGTTGCTGTGTGAAGCATTCACCTAATTGATGGAATTGAGTAAAATAACAACGTAAGAGAAGGTTGTTGCTGTTGGTTCCCTATTAACGAAGGAGACCTTTTCTTTTATAACCATGGTGATTAGAGGTAAGATTCGCAAGTCTACTCAGGCACGTGGTCTAACGTGAACGCATTTTGGTCATCACGTAAAATATTGTGACTTCGGAGTGATGGTAATCATTTCAGCAATCACTAGGGGAAGATATTTGGAGTAATTGGATACGATCTTCAGCATTAGCAACAAAATGGAATTTGTGTCGCTGTTTCCAGCAAACGGCCCAATTAAACCAGTGACGTTTTTACATCACTGTTTCAAACAAAAGACGTGATGAATTCAGTGACAGATTCAGGAATTCACGTCCAAGTGGGGCAAATTATGGAGTTTGCAGATACCGACGTGAACCTAAATGTGAGAAAGAGAGGGGACGAAACGTAAAGGTCAAAGATTAAAACCAAAGGCTATGGTGTAATGTTGTCAAAGATTTTGCAAAACACAGAGAAAAAAAAAAAGTTGCCAAGAGAAATTCAAAAGATAAGGGGCAACCGCCCTCCCTTGGGTCCACCTTCGAGCGAATCGGAGGTGCAAGTAGAAAGAGAGCCCATCTTTCGCCAAAAAGGATAAGGATACGAGCCTACTCATGCACAAGAAAAAAGGGATATTAATTATTGCAGACAAGGGCTTCAATATCCATAGGATTTCTACATCTACATGGATAATTATAGGTCATACCCAAAAGCATATTCATATCCATAATTCTTATGATGTACTAACATTTTATGCCTTATCAAATTACATGTGACATATTTCTCTATATTTAAAACATCGAGAGATAATGGTAATGCTCACTCTTCTTTTGGCAAATATGTTTTAGATGATATACAAATTGTTTGCATTAATATCCGCAACCAACTACATCCGTCGCCCATTTTGAGGGGTATGGTAACATTACGTATCCTACGGAATTTTACCCGGAAATTGAGACGGGAATACTTTTGAATCCCTACCTTATACGCCACCAAATATGTTTCCTTCGTGAATAGGGTTTAGCTTATCGATGGTGTTATGTTAGTTAATTTGTCAGCCAGTTCTGGGTGCCCATTTTGAATCGTCATGTAGATCGAAATATTTATCAAATTAAAGTTGTATGAGGTCCTGATTAGACACTGAGCAACTTTTCAAGCTATTATCATTCATGGTCAAATGATTTTGTTTCAGCTAATTGCAATATATTTCATGGTTTTACTTATTATTTCTCACCTTCACACAGATTTGTCATGAGCAGCCACTATTGCACCTCCAACAATCAATAGAAAACCAGAGTTTTACAACTGCTACATCATAGATAGAATTTTAAGTAATTATTTACGTAAAATCCTCTAAAATTAGAACCAAACTACAAAGTGGTGACATCAATATCATGCCTTCCATTTCTAATTGTATCAATGTAGTCTCCCTTTCACCATCCAACCTAGAATAGTTATCATTTGTGAACCTTGCAGTCTGACTAGGGTTAATACCAACTTCAAATTGTGGTAAGCTGTTTAGAATTAGGTGAGCTTCAAATGTCAGTAAACAATAACGTTGAAGGGACCACAACAATACAATTACAAAGATCAAGGGTAATATTGGCGTGTTGGAAAATCCGGGGACCACATCGAAAATAAGAGGAAATTGAGAGACCTTTGTGAAAAAGTACTGAAGAATTTTTCTCAATGACACAAGTAAAGAGATGAAACGCCCCCTTGTGAATAAATCTTGTGGTCCATGGTTTTCTAACAAAACAAAAGCTTGGAAGTTCAATTTGGGGCATATGCTTTAATCCATGTGAGAAGAGGTTGGCCACCACCAGCACTTGCCAAGCTGGCTGAAAGATGAAAGCCTCCTTCCCCCTATTGACACCATTAAGAATCCAGAGAGCTGTCAAGCCAAATATATATAAACCCATTTGCAGTATAATATTGTGATATATAAATGTTGATGGTGGACATTAATACTTGAGAACATTATAGTAAAGAAAATTCCGAGAAAGCTCCAAAGGCACAGTGACCTGCTGAGAACAGAACCCAACTCAGAGATGAAAATTAAATCGGGGGCCTTGGAGTTGAATTGTTCACCCTCTTGGTTGACCTGTTAAATCACCCTCCATGCTTCCCTACATTTCAAGTTTCTTAAACCAAACCAACAGAGAAGTGTACAAAAGACTTGAATTAGAATAAATTGGAAATTTAAACCTATAAATTCTTGAAGAATATGTCAGTAGATTTTCCAGAAGCCTGATAGAAAATGTCTGAATCATTCTTCAGGATATTCCAAAGTGTACAACAAAAAGATCAACTATGACATGTTCATACTAGAAATGAACCATATCCAGTTAGCCCCTTTCCAAAACGTTGATGGCTGCCAATCATGGACGGTTGATGAAAATCTAGAAGCATGACATAAGAACAAATATACTTGACGATGAGAAATTTCCTCTAAAACTGAAGGGCAACTAACAAATAGCAGCAGCAAGTCTTCCATTTATACTTGTCTCAAAGTTGGGCTGCCAACAGTAAGAATGTGAAGGCAATATGAAGAAGGAATGGATTTGTAATGTGACTGATTAAATGAGAAGGTCGCATTTAACGTGGTTTGGGCATATCTACTAGAAGGAATAAGACACCTGTCTGAAGGTGCGAGAAGTTCAATGATGAGCCTCACAATAGGGACCTGCAGATTCAAGAATCACTTGACGGGAAAAACTAGCAAGATCTTACTTATATCAATTGTGACTGATGATAGAGCTAAATGGAAGGGGAAAACATGTATCATACCTCACTTACTACACAAAAGGGCTGGGTTGTGGTCTTAATCTTGATTTTAAGTAGTTGCCCATTTTCAGAATATAGGCAGAAAAAAAAGATGGGCCCAGCCCATTGCCTAGATACTTAAATGGTACTGCCTTCCAACTCAGGCACAACAGTTAAGTACAGCCCCTAAATTCCCTTTCTATATTCCCACCCACACCTAGAGATTCAAGATTTTCCTGAATCAAACTAACAGATAACTCAAAATAGAAAATCAGGACAGGCAAGAAAAGTGGCCAAGTTGGATTAATCAACCATCGATAACATTGTCATATGACTCCACTGATAATTGTAAGCAAAGAATTCCATACTTGAAAATTGTTTGATGGGTAATACCTTGTGTTACTCCTTATCATTTCCTTGTTCTAGAATAAACAGATGAGTGGAACACACGGTTGTAGAAATTAGGGTCGCGCCGAATCTCAACTGAAGTATGCCTCCATTTACACAGTGATCAACTTCCAAACACTTCAGTACAGATCCCTGAATTGCATGAACTAAACAAATAGAAATGTGAAAGAAGATTTATTTGGGGGAAACATGAAAGGTGGGCAGGATTTCATTACAGCTGTCCATGGAACTTCACTAAATCCGGATATCAATTAGCTCCAATGTCCATTCTAACAAGGAAAGAATGGCAACTGCTTTCTGAAAAAATAGGGTTGTCGTGGGATTGTTCTGATGTATTTTCAAACATAAGCAGCAGTAGCTATCCATGTGCACAACCCCTTTTGGGCCAAGCAAACAGGACGGTGAGAGTATTAAATAAGATTCTTTCCTTGATGTGAGGGCTGTAATGTCCTACAGGTAGTTCAGTATAAATGAATTGTCAATATTTCTTAAGTTTGGGCCATGATGTGATGTGCTACTAATGTAGTTATCCCAAAACTCCTCTATTTCATTGCCAGGGTGTCATGCTTGCCTTGGCATTGGAATGTAGTTAATTTGGGCCATATACTTGTTCCATTCCGTGCTCGTTCTGGGCTTTACTGGGGCCTCTGATTTTGGTTTCTTTGTTACAGTTGTGATGTCCCTTTAGCGGTGAAGCTCTCACTGTGGTGTATCTGAATATCATCCAGAGTGAACTTGATTTTGCTGTTCTATATGGCGCCTGTGTCAGGCTTGTTCAACAACTGGATATTACATAATTTATACCATGGCTGTGCGACCCAACGTATTATAGGTCATTATCCTCTAATTGGGAGTGGACCTTGACTCATCTCATCACACTTGTTAGAATAAAGATTATTTTATTTCCGTTACTTGTTTGCGCACCTCTGCAATTTCTACCTAGTGTCCCTCTACACGGACACTTGGGTTTCTCCTCGAGATAACACAATTCATTTCATCAACAAGGTATCGAAGTGTCAGCACTAAATTGGCCCGATACCCCACCAATCACACAAAGTAGAATCTTTGGCGCCATCCTTCTTTCTTCAAAACCAAGGCACTCAAGGTCTCTCCTCATTCGATCACACACTTTATTGCACTAGTGCTAGGACCCTCTACACAAAGTTGCAAAATTTATCCTAATCACAACATAACGTCTCTTCTAATCCAAGTTGTCTTATCAACTAAGAACAACATATATATCTTTAATAGAAAAAAAATTTAAAATGCAAAATCTAGAACCTAATATCATGAGGAGCTACATATCAAGCTTCTAGAATCTCCACCCAAATCTGAGCAGAACAGGGTAAAGTAGGCTGTGAGCAATTCCTCAGTAAAGAGGAACTAGCTACATAAGGACTGTATGACATTATTAACAAAGATTAACCTCTCAACCTATTTTTTTTTCCAGGGGCCTCTCTCAATCAGGAAAAATCCTAATTTTACACCTTGTTACTGTTGTCCCCAGTTGAGTTCTTCACCATGGTTGGGTTGCCCTAGCACCACCGAAATGGTTACCACCACACCAACCAACGATTATAACTATCTCCAAAGAAATGTCCTCTCACTTTCGTCACTCAATATAAGGCGAACGTGCTTCCAATGAGTATGAGAACTAGTTGCTTACGTACGAGTTTACGAGTCATCGGATGTAGAAGATGAAAACAAGCTTCACTTCGCTCATTCTGCTCTACTGCACTTCATAGGAGATGATGCTCATTTTGCTTCCCTTCACTCTGTGGGGGCTGATCATAATTGAGCACTGGAAATATTTCATATGTCAAATGGTGTCCATTGAATAGGGGCACATGGGCTATCCTATTCTCCGTTAACTGGTTGATGGAGAGGTTTCCACCATGATGGCATTTCCACTCTGTCAATGGTATGCGGAAAGCATGGAAGTGCAGAAGAAAGTCCATCAACTCTACTAATAAAATATGACAGCTGAACTGAAGAAAGAACATCAACTTAGGGTTGCAAAACTCAGCTGAGTAGACCAATTACTCAACCAACTAATCCTACTTGGCCACATAATAGATCCAAGTATATAGACTCAAGGCAATACACGGCTAGGTCGAGTAGTCAGCCATATACTTCGATAATTACCCAAGTAATTCCTCCAGTATTGCAAGCCAGCGCCAAATGATGTTCCCTTTTTCCTGGATGATGATGCTGATTGACTTTGGATGCTTTAGTTGTGATGTGGCCTTAATAATTTTAGTAGTTTGAAACATTAAACTTAAAGCTTATTTTCATTACTCTGGACTTCAAAATAGTTTTTATGTGATGGGATACCTTGTTGAAATCTCAATTTTATTTATGGTATGATAGTAAATTGTGCAAGTCATACATCTTATTAATATATTTGTGAATCTAATTGAAAATTCTTGATAGGGTAATCCTTGATTACTCACCTATATATCGTATACTTAACCAATGATTTTCCTAACTAGCACTGAGTATCAAGTTTTGCAAACTTACATTAACTCTACTAACAAAATAAGGAGCTTTTAGGGGTTTGTCAGGGTTTTCCACCCACTGCCCACCCAACGGAGCCTTGTCTATTGAGGAACAAAAGAGGCGTGGTGAGCATTTGGAATCTGATTCATTGTTGAGTCATGTCCATTTAATGCTCGCCTTCAAAGCATCCACATAAGTCCACTATTATCTCAACTCTCGAGTACGAGCTATCCAAGCATCTAAAGCTACGTATCATCGAGGCAAATAGGGTCAGCCTTGGCCTATCATTCTTAATGCGTCTCTATGCGCTTGCCAATTGTTATTGGCCGAACCCCTCAATCCATACATGTACCCCAATGCTCTAGGTCTACACTCCAGGAAATAATTACACATAAGTCATGCTTACATGATTGATTCATATTCTAGAGCATCTTCTAGAGAAAAGTTTACCAATGCTAGCTAGTCTTGCCACTTCCTCAAAAGTTCCTAAGCATGATAGCTCACACACTAGCATCTCCGTAAGAGGTCATCACTTTAAGTGACTTGGGTACTCATCATTCGTTGAACCAATGTACCCAATGAATCCTGCCATCTACAAGAGCTAGATTTTGGTTGTTGGCTTACTTAACGTCATAGAGGTCCCACCCCATAGCATCTGAATTCCATTTTGTCAATGGTGGCAATTGCATTCAAATTGTGATTCGCAAGGTAGGCTTGGTCACAACCAAGGGTAGAACTAGAAATCAAGGTTGGGGGGAGGGGGTGGGAAGGGGTGCGGTGGGGTTCGGCAAAGACAAATAATATTACATTTATCAATGGAAACCTAATGGTAGGGGGGCATGGGAAAACTGACAAAAACTAAAGGTCGTGTCACACAATTCTTAAAGGAATTAAATAGCAACGGAGGGCGACTGGCTCGTCCTGCCCCCTTGCTAGCCCCTAGTCACAGCAAGTTGATGTGCCCATGTCCTTCCCATGGGTCCTTGATACATGAGACTCTAGCTGGTGTATCCTTCTCTTCTTGGTTTGTAGCCAGCTACCATCCCAGGGTTTCTACTCTCATTGTTCCATTTCTATCATTTTTTAGAATCATTACTTTAATCTCGTGCCATATAACCCAATTACCCTTTGGTCATCAGTAGGTGCTTAGTTTATTTAGACCTTAAGGCCTAGTTTGTAGTGCAGGTTAGCAATCTGGGTTAGCTAAATTGTAATATGGGTTAACCTATGTTTCTGTTTGCTTCCAAATAGGGGTAAACTTGTGTCTCTATTTAATGAATAGGGGATAGGAATGGGGGTTAACTTATGATATAAAATGGGGGTGTTTACTAGGGTTTAAAGGTTAAGATGGGGGATAACTTGACAAAAGACTTTTCTACCCTTAGGATGATAACTAAGTTAGTTGGGGTTGTCCTTTTTTAAGTTTATATTAATTTACATGTGGCAAAGAGGCTAAGTTTATAATTAAAATCCACTCTCTCTCCTCTCTCACAAAACCAACATACCAATCATTAATAATCCTATCAATCATTATAATCCTACCAATCATTACAATCCCACCAACCAAATACTTTCTATCCTTATTCCATTCCTATTCTATCCCAATGTAGCACTATCCCCTTGCCAAACGTAACCTAAAGGTAACAAGGAAGCTAGTGGTAGCATACATTGAAATACCACGGGTTTCATGTTGGAATTGTATTTTTTGTATGAAAGTTATCGAAATTATTTTTATATAAAAAAATGGAGACATATCAAGCTTTTAAAAAAATTATCGTATTAAACTTTGGTGGTGGTGGGCATAAGGGTAGAGGGGGTGGCTGGATGCGAAGGTGGTGGGTGATTAAGCGAGGATGGTGAGTGGAGATGGTCGAGGATAAGAAGGGAGGGAGGGGAGGGGTGGTCGACAAGGATTTGGATTGGGTTTGGGGGGGGGGGGGGGGGGGGTGGAGAGGAAGGAGGTTGGGGTCAAAGGAGGGGGTGGTGTGCTTAAGGAGGGGAGGGGGTATTGGTGGTGGAGGGAAGTAGGGGTAGGGCTGTCGGCAGGGAGGAGGAGGAGGTGGTGGAGCTGATCCAACCCGTGACTATTCCTCCACACCTTTTCTTTTTCTCCCTTCACCTCTCCTTTCTTCCTCACCCTGCAAACCCAACTAAAAATCCCTCCTCCCTCACCACCACCCCACCAATTCTTCTCTTCATCCTGATCATTACGAGACTTGATATGGTCAAATGTTAATACAGTCACTAACCGAAGGATACACACACAGAGAAGGAGGGACACATCCAAAGTCATGCAGAGCGTGAATTTTGTATTAGTTTGGAATATGTGCCTAGGACCATTTTGTATGTTGGTCCATTTTGTCATTATTACTAGTAGATCTATTTTATGTTTCTGTTCTTTCATTTCATAAGTAAGTTTGCTTACCCTTTCTTATGAGAAGGGGAGCACAAGTAATGTCTAAAAGGATTTTAGGTATGGTGGTCCACCTGTCTGTCATTGAACCTTGCACGTTGGAGTCTAGATACCCACCATTCACACTAGCATTGCAAGAGGGAATCCTTTAAATGTAGGTTGTTGGCTACCAATGAAGAAATCAAGCCAGTATTATCCCTCCAATTTTATTCTGTGTTTATCTTCCACTTTCCACCAAGTCTAGCTAAGTGGTAGCAGGTTCACCTGTCACGACCCGATCCCAAATTCCGACAGGATCTGTGACTGGCTCGCTTTGATTTATCCCAAGATCTAGTCGTCCAATAAGAAATAACTAAGCAACATTCAACAAACCACAATCACACAAGTACAGTAACTAAGCAAAAAGAAAGTTTCAACAGGTGGAAAGAGAACAGTGATATTACAGCCATCACATTAAAGAGTACATGTAACAGAATACAAACTATAAAACTCACTAGCAGGCAGTAGAACTAAAGCTAGGCTCGACTATGCCCAGCATCCTCAGTAGCCGGTGGCTTAGGTTGCTCAAATCCCTGACCTGTATAAAATATATTTGACTGGAGTCGAACAGTGATATTACAGCCATCACATCAAAGAGTACATGTAACAGAATACAAACTATAAAACTCACTAGCAGGCAGTAGAACTAAAGCTATGCTCGACTATGCCCAGCATCCTCAGTAGCCGGTGGCTTGGGTTGCTCAAATCCCTAACCTGTATAAAATATATTTGACTGGAGTCGAACAGTGATATTACAGCCATCACATCAAAGAGTACATGTAACAGAATACAAACTATAAAACTCACTAGCAGGCAGTAGAACTAAAGCTATGCTCGACTATGCCCAGCATCCTCAGTAGCCGGTGGCTTAGGTTGCTCAAATCCCTGACCTGTACAGAATATATTTGACTGGAGTCAGCTAAAGCTGAGTAGAGTGGTGGCTAAGAAGTAGCATGCATTAACATAAAGTTTTCCATTTTCTAATTATATTATACATGTGGGTGCGTAGAGATCTCTAATTAGAATTTGTTAATTAATCATTTGGTTCCCTATAGGAACGATTTTGCTTGCAGCTTCCCGTGATATAGGATGCCTACGTGGCACTCTCCTAGCCAGGGGAGTCCCACCGTGGTAATCCTATACTCGGTCTGCTACCCTGAGGTCACGATCATGACGTAGCGGTGACTACGGCACACGTGATAAGCGCACGGGTAGCTACCCCGCACTGGCACGTGGTCAATCGTTTCCGCTAGCAGGTATGCCTCAACGTACAGTGCGGAACAGTGTAGGGCCTTGCCCTCTCAGAACAGAACAGGGGTCTTGCCCCTCTTCAGTTCGCGTACCCTCGTCCGACTACCTCGGTTTGCCCAACGGGCTGACGAGAGTCGATGTAGGGTGGCCATACCTAGCCCCGGGCCCCCTGAGGCGGATAACTCCCCCTACACTAAGTAGCTCACCTCGGTACCACGTACACGAGGGCCAGTAAGAGTCGTTGTAGAGTGGCCAAACCCACCCCGGGTCCCAACCCAAGGGCGGCAAGCTCCCTCTACACTACAAGGGATAGTTGCTCTCTTCAATACCAAGTACACGAAGGTCAGCTTACCTCCCTTAATAGCTGTCCATAGGCAGCAAATTCCCATAACCATATGGTTCTTCGAGATACGGTGTTCATGTTTACATTCCCCATGGGGTTCGTACAGGAATTTCTTTATCACATCCGGGTTGGAATGTTCGGAACAACGGTTCAATTTCCATTTTATTGCAGTAGGGGTCCATTTTAGCTAAAAATAGGCAACTCTTGATTACTCAATCATTCACATACAGTTTCTTCTAACCCTAGTGTTCATGCCAAGACCTAGGGTTCAAGAATTTATTCTCGAATATACATTTATTCTTTCCATGGGTTCATCTGAAGTCCTAGGATTACTTACTCGCATGTATTAAATTAGAGATTAAGGTTGTAACCACTCTACCTGGGTAACCAGGTGGAATGGGGGCTCGTACAGTGGCTCCCGACGTCTCCACAGGTCCCGTACACCCGACGGACTGGAGACCTAAACATGAATTGATGGGCCAAAAGATTCAGAAGGATGTAAACAAGGTATCATTATACAGAGAAACTCGTATGGAAAAATGGAGATGGTTCATTTAGGGAAAAGCGATAATAATAGGGCCTTACACGGCCCCAAAACACGCTATCAGGTGGAAATCAAACATCTGGGAAAGGTCCCAAACGTCTTAAAACAGTTCTCAGGGATACATCTCTTGGTGTTTCGCTATCAAATGTCTGGAACTCAAAGCCGATGTCCAAGGACTTTGTCAGACGTCTGGGGGTGCTCCCGGACATCTGAAATTGCCTCAGCTATGCTCCCGCCCTCTCACACATACGTACGCTGTCAAGACTTGTCAGAGAGGAAAAGTACGGAAAGTAGATCTCTACCAGATGTCTTGCCCTACCTTCGGACGTCCGATAAGTCGTCTGGGTATCTCCCCGGTCGTTTGATTCCATAGAAAAATGACTTCCGCGGAACCGCTCTGGCTCCCCTTGCCTGCAAGTGCTGCAGCAGAACGGCGTTGCGCCCTCCGCTCCCGCGCTTCCTCTCGCTCGGGTGCTCCGCTCTCACTCGCTCTCGGCTATGGGGTGGCAACAAAGAGGAGGGGGAAGAGGTATCTAAAGGGAGAGGAGGTGAGGGGAACAGAGAGGCGAGCATGGCGCGGAGTGGCGTCGCAGGGGAAGGCGCGGTGAGGTGCAGTGAGGGAGGAAGTATGGCACTCGTACATTGTGCGCTCAAAGCATTTCCAGACGTCTGGTGAACATCCCAAACATTTGGACAGATGTCTGGTGAACATCCCAAATGTCTTAAATGGCCAAAGGGGTGGTGGGTCGTTTCAATATAACAAACTTAAAGGAAGTTTCTTCCTCGAAACTTGAGCTGACTAGGGTGCGAAAAATATAACGTAGTAGTGTATAACAAACTTAAAGAGGACTGAAGTAGGTCAGAAGAGTCATACCTTTGAAGAGTTTCGGGTACTGCTCTCGCATTGCCGACTCAGGTTCCCAAGTTGCCTCCTCGTACCGCTGTCTTTCCCATAGAACTTTCACCAGGGGTACTTCCTTCCGCCTCAACCTCCAAATGGCTCGGTCTAGTATCTGTATTGGTCTCTCGGGGTAGGTTAGGTCATTTCCCACTTCGATGCTCTCATGGCTAAGGACGTGGCTGGGGTCGGCGATGTATTTCCTGAGGTTGGACACGTGAAAGACGTTGTGCACTTCAGAAAGCTGGGGAGGAAGGACAAGCCGGTAGGCAATAGGTCCTACCCGCTCTAAGACCTCAAAGGGTCCCACATATCTTGGTGCAAGCTTCCCTCTCATCCCAAACCGCTGCAAACCTTTCGTCGGTGAAACACGGAGAAAAGCGTGATCTCCAACCTCAAATTGTACCTCCCTACACTTCAGATCGGCGTAACTCTTTTGCCTGCTCCGGACAGTACGCAGTCGTCAATGGATCTGCTCTATCACCTCTTGACTCTAGCGTATCAGACAGGGGCCGACCTCCCATTTGGTCCCCACCTCTACCCAACTCAAGGGGGTCGTGCACTTTCTCCTGTACAGAGCTTCATATGGTGCCATGCCGATGCTCGAGTGGTAACTGTTGTTGTATGCGAATTCTGCCAACGGCAAATACTCCTCCCAGGAGCCTCTCCAGTCCAATGCGCAAGCACGCAAGAGGTCCTCAAGGGTTTGAATGGTGCGCTTTGACTATCCGTCTGTCTGGGGGTAATAGGTTGTACTGAACTTCAGACAAGTCCCCAAGGCTAACTAAAATTCTGCCCAAAACTGGGAAATGAAACGAGTGTCACTGTCTGAAATAATTTCACGGGGAACCCCGTGAAAGCGCACTATATCTCTAATGTATCTCTCTGCCAACTGCGCTAGTCCAGAAGTGACTCGGATTGGTAGAAACCGTGTTGTCTTCGTTAATCTATCCACAACCACCCCGACTGCATCGTGCCCTCTCTGTGTCACAGGTAACCCCACTACTAGATCCATGGTGACACTTTCCCACTTCCATTCTGGAATGGGAAGTGACTACAATGGCCCTGCAGGCCTCTGATGCTCGGCCTTCACCTGCTAGCATGTCAGACACTGCTGGACGAAAAGGCCAACATCCCGCTTCATGCCTCTCCACCAGAAATCACGTCGTAGGTCGTGATACATTTTCGTGTTCTCGGGATGTATGGTAAATCTGGTTCCATGAGCCTCGGTCAAGAGCTCCCTCAACAGCTCCTCATCTCTAGGAACGCACAAGCGTCCCCTCATACGCAGAACTCCGTCAGTGAAAGAGAAATCTCCTGGGTTCCCTGCCAATACTTGGTCCTGCTGTGCCCGTAGATATGAATCCGTCATTTGTTTAACCATGATGCGATCCACCAGCTCTGGTCGCCTCTGCCTCGTGACTGTCACTGCCCCGCAAAACCCCTGTGTCTCCTGGAGCCGCTAGCTGCTCAACTCCTCCATGAGCCTCCAACTTCGTGCTTGTAAGCAAGCCAAGTGGGCGGGTGCCTTTCGGCTCAGGGCGTCAGCCACCACATTGGCTTTTCCTGGGTGGTAAGAGATACTGCAATCATAGTCTTTCAGGAGTTCCAACCAGCGTCTTTGCCTCATGTTGAGCTCCTTCTGGTCAAACAGATATCTGAGGCTCTTGTGGTCAGTGAAAATCTCGAACGTTTCTCCCTGCAAATAGTGCCTCCAGGTCTTCAACGCTAGGACGACTGCGGCCAGTTATAGGTCGTGGGTGGCATAATTATGCTCATGGGGCTTTAGTTGTCGCGAAGCATATGCGACAACATGACCCCACTGCATAAGTACACCCCCCAATCCCTACAATGAGGCGTCTGTGTAGACGACGAATCCGCCGCTGCTGTCAGGGATGGTGAGTACAAGAGCTGAAGTCAATCTCTCTTTCAGCTTCTGAAAGCACGACTCACACTCGTCTGTCCAGGCGAAGGGTACGTCCTTCCGAGTCAAATGAGTCAGAGGACAAGCAATCTGCGAGAACCCTTGGATAAATCGCCTGTAATAACCAGCCAGCCCCAGGAAACTGCGTATCTCAGTCACCGAACGCGGTCTCTTTCAC
Organism: Thalassia testudinum; assembly: GCA_037157565.1. Taxonomy (NCBI): domain Eukaryota; kingdom Viridiplantae; phylum Streptophyta; class Magnoliopsida; order Alismatales; family Hydrocharitaceae; genus Thalassia; species Thalassia testudinum. Next base: position 25,345,956 of record JAZHRO010000013.1, read on the forward strand.
TTGAGTACTGCCTCTACTTTGGCTGGATCCACAGCTAAACCATCCTATGAGATAACATGGCCCAGGAAGGTGACTTGTCTCAACCAGAATTCGCATTTGCTGTATTTGGCATACAATCTATGCTGCCTCAAGGTGTCCAAGACCATGTGAAGGTGTTGCTTACGCTGCGTCTGGTCCCGTGAATAAATGAGCACATCATTGATGAAAACAACCACGAACTGATCCAGATACGGCCGAAAAACGCGGTTCATCAAGTCCATGAAGGCGACAGGGGCGTTGGTCAATCCAAACGGCATGACCAAGAACTCATAGTAGCCGTACCGTGTACGAAAGGTTGTCTTGGAGACGTCGGTCTCCCTAATCCTCAGCTGATGGTATCCTGACCTCAAATCTATCTTTGAAAATACCGTGGCATCCCTCAGCTGGTCGAAGAGGTCATCTATGCATGGTAACGGGTACTTGTTCTTGATGGTGACCCGGTTCGGCTGTCTGTAGTCAATGCACAGCCAAAGAGTACCATCCTTCTTTCTCACGAATAGGACGGGGGCTCCCCACGGATAGGCACTGGGCCTTATGAAGCCTTTCTTTAGCAGGTCCTGTAGCTGTGTCTTGAGCTCTCGCAGCCCAAGCGGGGCCATTCGGTACGGTGCTGAAGAAATGGGGCCTGTCCCTGATATCAGTGAGATCTCGAACTCGATCTCGCGCTCAGGTGGCAGTCCTGGCAGCTCCTCTGGGAAGACGTCGGGGTACTCACAGACCACCGGAATACTCTGTATACTGTCCACGGGGCCGAACTCTACTAGAGCACAAGCAAGGAAGCCCTCTCATCCTTGACTCAATAGCTTTGCTACTCGAAGTGCGGAGATGCATCTGAATCCTCCGTCTACAAGCTGGCCGTGGAACTCGAAGGGAGGCAGTCGTGGTATGGAGAAAACAATCTTCCTCCCAAAACAGTCTACAAGGGCGTGGTATGCAGCCAGCCAATTCATCCCTAAGATTACACTGAAGTCATCCAAAAGGATTATGATCAGGTCTATCGGGAGACTGTATCCCCCTATCATGACCTCACAGTCAACGAGAATCTCCTCGGCAACAAATACCTGCCCACCTGGTCCTCTAATTAGGAATGGCTCCTCTAAAAGCACACTGCTCACTCCCATGCAGACAGCGAAAATCGTAGAAACAAACGAATGCGTGGCTCCGAAATCGAAAAGAGTGTAGACAAGTCTGCCGAAAATAGTAACCATACCTACCACTACCGAGCCCGAAGCTCTGCCATCTCCATGAGTTAGGGCGTTAACACGCCCTTCAGTCCTTGGTGCAGAAGAAACAACCGTGCTATGGGTTGGGCGGGAGGCAGCGGGTCGGTACCCTCCTCGTGACTGCTGTTACGAACGCACTTTCAAGATGCCTTTTTAAGACGTCTGGGAGGTGGCCCAAACATCTGACCAGACGTCTGCGACCCCTTCCAGACGTCTTGGATTTATTTTTCTGCGGCACGCAAGACTGCGTCTGCGCGCCTGCGCGCGCAGACTTGCGAACGCCTCTTTCTCCCTCTCTCCTCCTGCAGGCATAGGCTGCGCTCTCTCTCTCTCTCCCCGCGCAACCTTATAAGGCCCTCGCCCTCTCCCTTACTCTCATCCCCTCTGCTTCCTTCTTCCTCTTCCAGCTGGTGCAAGAGTGCGAGAGCGAGCGAGCGGCGGCAGCGGCAGCCGCGGCGAGTTGCGGGAGGAGGTGTTGCGCGAGGGAGGAGACGCCCGACCGTGAGGGCTCGGGCTCGCTGGGGCAGCTAGAGCCGGCCGGAGGGGGGAGCCGCGGGCGTGGAGCGTCGCTGGAGGGCTACTGTAGCTCGAGTAGTAGGCGGACGAGGCGTGGCGCGACCGTGTGTCGCGGGTGGAGGGCGAGTCAAGCTCGGATTCTGGAAGTTTTTCTAGAATCAGACGTCTGGGCTTCCAACCAGATGACAGGGAAGACGTCTAGAGGACTGTCCAGACGTCTGACAAGTAAGTTATTTTCGTCTTCTTCCTTTTCTGCGATCGTTCGTACTGAAAACGAGGAGTGGGTACGTGCAGGCTCTAAGATTCGCATCCAACGCGAATCAGACGTCTGGCCGCAGTGCCAGACGACGGGAAGGACTTCCAAACGTCCGGGGTGACCATCGGACGTCTGGGAACTAGGCCAGACGCCCCCGCAAGCTTCTGGACGTCTGAGAGACTACGCAGAACAAAGGTACCATCTGACCCACTTTTTAAGACGTCTGGAAGAGGTTCCAGACGTTTGATTTTGGACTGTTTCGTCGTTATCGACCCGTTTAGGGCCCGTTCGGAGTCCGTTTTCCGCGTTTCAAGTTGCGTTCTTTTCAGAATAAAATCCTCTACCCGTTTCCAGTAATTATATACTATTCTGAGAAACTCCTTATGTTTGATCCTTGTGATAGTACCTCGTTCCATTTCAGTCTTGGGGATTGTGGAGGCGCGCGGGATTTCCGACCACGCCCCCAGTACTTCCGTTGTAGCTGGTAGAGTGGCTTTAGAAATTATTAACATAATTTGTTACAATTATGGAACAATTAATACAACCTAGGGCATTGCATGAATCCTAGGAATGAGAAACCAGATTAAATGATAGATCCTAGGGTATTGCATGAATCCTAGGGCTGAAAAATTAGATTGAATGATAGATCCTAGGGTACGGCATGAATCCTAGGACTGGAAAACTAGTGAAATGAATATAGATATTGCAGTCTTGGAAACTGTGGAAAGGAAATAATAGCTGCATGTAAATTGATTTTAACAGCTGCCTGTTATAAATAAATGAACATGTTTGAGAATATGGGTTGTATGAACGTGAAACTGAAAGGGTGAAACCTGAATGTGCTGAGTTAAAAGAGCTGGAACCCTACGGGGAGTTAGGAGTAGAACTCCTGGAAAGAGAATGAAATGGAATTGAGAAGGAAAGATGTGGAGGTGCGTTGTCTCTTGGGTACGTAGTGTCAGGGGAAGCACCTGTTACCTGCTTAGTGCAGAGCGGAGCCAGCCGCCCCAGGGACCCGCGGTTAGGTCTGGCCACTTTGTACCGACTTGTTTGCCCTCGTGTACACAGTACCGAGGAGAGCTACTATTGTAGGGCGAGTACTAGCTACCCCACAGGCCCAGGGGTTCTGCTAGCTCACCTACACTGACTTGTTAGGCCCACTGGGCAAACCAGGGTAGTCAGGCGAGGGTGCGCAGACTATGGAGGGGCAAGGCCCTTGTTTGGTTACTGTGGAGGGGTTGGACCCCTGTTACTGAGAGGGCTCTGCCCTATACTGGTTCCGTGCTGTGCTTTGGGTGCACCCGTTAACGGAAACGACTGACCGCGTGCCAGTGCGGGGTAGCTACCCGTGCGTTTACCGCGCATGCCGTAGTCATCGTTACGCCTGTCAGTGACCTTGGGGTGGTTGACTGAGAGTAGGATCACCACAGGGGACTTTCCCGGCCAGGAGAGCACCACGTGTTACTTCTACTGTTCGGAAAAGACTGCAATCAAGATCGTTCCCACGAGGAACATTCGAGATCAAGTGAAGGATCTGAGAAATAGATAAATTATGAAACAATAGAAAGACGTAAATAAAGGAAGAAAGAAAAATAAAACCGCTACTGTACACTTTACTGCTTCCTTAGTTTATCTGCCACTCTACTCAGCGTTTCGCTGACGTGTTACACTCGTTATTTTTCAGAACCAGGTGTTGAGCAGCCAGGGTCAGCGGCTGCAGAGGACGCTGGGCCGAGTAGGGTCCAGTAGAGTTACCACTGTTCTTTTGTGCCCTTTTTGTTCCACTGTAGTGAGTAGTTTTTGTTACTCTCTGTACTTTTCTTTACTCGTAGTTCTTATGAATGTTGTTCTACTGTTGTGGTGGTACATGCTATAGTAGTTCTTTTTCTTACTGCTGTATTTTGTTACTGCTAGTTATATTTCATGTTGAATGTGGTTTATTTTACTGCTCTTTTGGTTACTTCCTCGTTGGACGACTAGGTCTTGGGATTAGTCGAGTCGGTCCGGTTCTCGTGTCTTGTAGGGACTCGAGAATCGGGTCATTACAACTGCTGTCCTCCTCCTCGGGGCTGGTGTCTGCGGCCGCTAGATCGGCCTCCAATGCTCTGTGCTTGGAGTGTCGGCTGTGCTCCAGTCCTAGATGGATAATTCCTCCGTATGTGACCCGGCTGGCCACACTGATAGAAGAGGGGTACGCAACTTCCCTCTGTCTGTTGTCCCTGCTGGTGACTGGGCGGGGGTCTGCTGTAGTCGGCTAATCCCTGTCGGGGACCCCCATAGGTCCCTGGTGGACCCACAGAATGGAACGGCTCCCCTGCTGGTGTCTGGTGCCTCCTCTCCTGGCAACCCTGTCAGTGCTCCTGCGGGTAGGACCTCTTCCGTCCTCATCCATCAATATCTCGTGTGGACGAGTTGGTTTCCTCATAGGTCATGGCAGCCTCGACTACACGGGAGAAGGTAGGCAGCTTCAGGGGCTTTACGTACCCCCGGATGGCGAGTCGGAGACCCTCGATGAATCTCCACAGGCGCTCCTCGGTAGATGCGGCTGCTGGAGCGAAGTGTGATAGCTCCAGAAAACGCGTACGGTCCCCTTGGCAGAGAGTGTGGAACTCCCGCCTCCTCTGGTCCTGCAATGTTTGTGGAAAGTACTGCTCACAGAAGAGCGCCACAAACCGATCCCACGTTAGTTCTCCCTCCTCCTGTCCTCTGATCGCCTTCCACCACCTGTGGGCTGCACTCTCCAACTGATACGTGGCGAAGGTCACGCAGCTTTCTGCAGGAGGACAGAGGGTGTCGAAGATTTTCTCCATTTGTTCCAGCCAATCTTCTGCCTCAGATGGGCTTTCCTCCCCCTTGAGGAGGGGGAAGAGGTATATAAAGGAAGAGGAGGTGAGGGGAACGGAGAGGCGAGCATGGCACGGAGCGGCGTCGCAGGGGAAGGCGTGGTGAGGGAGGAAGTATGGCGCTCGTACGTTGTGCGCTCAAAGCATTTCCAAACGTCTGGTGAACATCCCAGACATCTTAAATGGCCAAAGGGGTGGTGGGTCGTTTCATCACCTCTTGCTCAATAGTCTAACGCATCTTCCATCTACCACCGATCACCCCAAAACGTCGGCTCATAGGTTCACCTTGCCATGTTTTGGACCTGTACACTCATGTCATAGCGGGCATGTATCAATTGGTATCAGAGCCAATGATCCTTAGCCAAGTTACACGAAGCAATGATGAGGGAGGACAAGCTCGAGGCCATAATCAAGCTGCAACGGAAAGCCGTTGGCATGCTTCAACAACAAACCAAGGCCACGAAGGAAATCTATTGTCTCCTTATCACTGCACCACCATCCGCTCACCACTACCCATCACCTCCTCAACCATCGTCGCCACCACCATCATCACCTGTTCACCACCACCACCCATCCCCTTATCCACCACTACCCATCCCCTTATCCATCACTGTTAGTTCATCATAGCCCACCAACCTCGAAGGCACCTCCTTCACCACTAAGCTACTCTCCACCTCAACTTCTCCTCCATCCCCAAACCCTACGCCATGGGTTCCAGATGGGAGCCACAACACTGCCCCCTCCTCCTCCTCTTCCACTCCACCACCACCATCTTTCGAGTCACCGACCAGTACCTCGAGTTTGTTACCCTCGAGGATGACTTGTTCACCCTCGCCCACCTCAACACCTATGCCTCCATCGACGACCCCTCTGCCTGCCACCGCGAGATCGTGGCCATCGTCAACTACATCGCCTTGAGCCTCTTTGCCACCCTTGACATCATCCCAGTCATTCGTTCCGCTTGTGACGGCCTGTTTGGCGCATAATTCATGTTTTAAAAGTTAATTCAGTTGTAGTATAGCACGAAAACATGTCGACAAATAAATTTATAAAACCGATGAGTACCGGGTTGTTCACAGAGAGGTAATCTCGATTTTTGCAGAATCTTTTCAATAAAACTAGTTCTAACAGATATTTATATATGTATATATGTATAGGAATCAGATATATGCATTCTGAAGATCATAATTTTATTGCAATTAAGATAGAGTTTTCGCAGTAGAGAATGCTACTAGAAACAAATAGATAAATAGATAGCAAGAGAGATAGAAAGTGGCAAAGAGACAACGCTACTTGTAGGATGCTTGTGCGAGATGCGGCAGCACCTCAGATCCAGAGCATCGGGATGAAGGTCGATGCGGAGTTGCAAAGGGACGGAGTTGCAGAGAAGGTGGAAGATATCTGGAGTTGATGGAAGAGAGATATGAAGAGATGCTTCAACTAGGGGGCTTTGGCCTTCTTTTATAGCTTTTATGGAGGGCAAAAAGGGTATTTAACCCCTTTATCTCGTGCAACAACTCTTGTTTGATCAGATCTGTTGATCACGAGATCAACGGATCAGATCTGGCCTTAAAACACCTTCAAATTCGCTTCCATCGCGCAGATTTAATCTCTGGCTGACACGTGGTGCCCGCTGCACCCTTGGATCAAGATCAATAGCCTAGCTACTCCCACGTGCTCGCTTTAACGGCTTTCTCTCTCTGCGCATGCACCCGCAAGGTTCTTTTCAGCACCTAATCCACAGTCGTCCGATCTCATGTTCGGACGGCTCACGCGCGCACGCATCGCCTTCCTATTTCAAAAATCGAGTGGGTTCGCGTGTCTGCCCATCGCGCGCTCTGACTGTGCCACGCGGCTGCGTCTGCGTGTGCCGATCGCCATCCGACGGCCAATATCACACATGCTCATCGCTCTGTCACATGCGCGAGCGCGTAAGCCAACGCGCTACGTGAAAGTTCTGTTATAGTTCCTTGTTTGTTTCTAGTTGTACTTATTCGGCTGGACGGCCGACGTAGCGCGCTCGTGGCCGTTGGATGAAGATCCAATGACCCACAACGTATGAAGGTGGCCTTCCTAGATGGGGCGGTGGAGAGGGAGCGGCTGTGATGGCGCCACGTGGCGCCATCGTGGTTGTCCATCTTATTTTCCTTGTATCTGGTGGTGTAGACCTCCGATCGAGTTAATTCTTGCACCATTGGACTGCGATCGTCGATCCGGATTTATCCGTACAGTTAGATTCTCCATCTGAGGCTTGGATCTTTGTCTTTTGGCTCTATGATCTCCATTCTTTTATGGACTACAGAAGATGCCCTAGTTGTCTGCTCGAAAGGATTTCGGAAGCGTTGGACTCCCGTCGTCATTCTAATCAGATCGGTATGATATGAACTATCATCTATGGCTTCGAATAATCTGTGATTAAAATCATCTTTCTTTTAGGTCATAAAATGACGATATTATCTATATGACTAATAAACTAGCTATTGTGTAAATTACAATACCTATGAATGCATTATTCCTAAGTTATACTAGAATCTAGCTTAATACAGGTGATTTTGGTTGCATGATGGCTGTGCAATCACACCCCCATCCCTAAATCCTGCTAGTCCCTAGCAAATGCATGACAAATGCAAAGTGGTCATACATCGGTAATTTTTATCAAGAGTTTGACTAGTGGTTTATATCTTTTGTTTTCATCCAAAGCTTTAGTAATCCAGATAATCGTGATTGTGTTTTGTTGTAGCTATGCATCGAGTCCAAGTGAAAACCAATCCTCATCTAAAGCTCGTACTTAACCCTTAGTAAAAATCTATTGGGATAGGCAAACTTCTTCCCTCGGGGTTATAAAGTAACCTGTGTATTCAGCACCGACTTTTGGCTTAGTTAGAAGATTTCTGAGTCAAGTAGATTTGTATTTGGTGGCTCACACTCATCTGGTGGTACATATAAACTAGTACTTTAGAACCTAGATTTCCAGATTATGAAATAATTCAACTCAGAGAGAGGCGAGAAACTATGCTCTCTTTAGTTCCTTTGTACTCATTCTCTCTCTTTCTTTTTCTTTTTCTTATCTTTTCTTTCTTTTTGAGCTCACGATCTCACCAAATTTATCAATATATTTAGTGGTCTGTCCTGGCACTAACACGTTGATTAGGTTCTGATAGCTCTACGACCAAGTCAGAATTCCTCAGCCCGTATTCAGGTGGCCAGAAATACAGAAAAATAGGTCAAGGTTCTATTTGGTGGATCGTGAGGGTGGTAAGTGCTGTTGCCTCATTACTTTTGAAATAAACTCTAACTCGTAAACTCATTTTTTTCAGCTCTTTTCTTTCGCATCCAAACATCTACTATGCAAAGCAGTATTGCATACGAACTTTTATTTAGGAGGCATTATTTGGGATTAGGGATGTTCAAGAGGATATTAGGTGGCTTATTTGGTGAAAGTGTCTATTCTCGGCACCAAGAAAGGAATGGATATGACAGTGTATTTCTGACCTTGACATTAATACCCTCCTTCAGCTGAGGATTCCGTAAAGGACAGTTGTGACCATCAACCTCAATCCTAGTTTTATCAGAACATGGTCTCTGCATATTTTCCTTATTTGGTGGCTCTCAAGATATTCACACTAAGAACTTGTATGCAGAAATTGGGAGCAAAAACAATGCCTAACTCTGAGTATCATTATCTAATTATCTAGAAGTTAAGATTTCCCATACTATCCTTAGAGCACTAGTAGCATTTCTACTCTCACTTCACACTTATTTGGTGGATCTACTAGAAGATAGTTTGCTTGCCTCCCTAATTACTGTCCAAGGGTTCAGGAGAAGAAGCACTACTTCTTCTCGACAAACTAAAGACGTTTATCGATCTTCACATAAGATCTATTACAAATTCACGTGTAAACGTGAAATTGTACTGGATTCTAATCTCATGAATCAACTTAAGAATAAATCCCTAATAAAACCTTAATAAAAATTCTTTATGCCTAAATGCAATTTTTTTTTTGACATAAAAATTAGACATGCAATGTCTACCCTCCCATGCCTATTCATTACAATGTCCTCATTGAAATGTATGCATGAAAATCAAAATATAATAAGCAAGAGGAGGGGATATCACCTGACTATGCTTGTTAATCTAGGTCAGTATGGATGCAGAGGATGCAGAGCTACCTGTACAGAGTATTGGGTTGTCTCTCAGCCAGCGCTAAGTTTAACGTCATTTGCCGGACTTAAACCCAAAAATATGTGATCATATTATTGGGTTGAGTCAGGATTAAAATGAAGATATGATCATGTAATGCAAGGATCAGTGATCCACAAATGCGGATCAGGTGATGGTGAATACCAAGCCCAAAAGGTTAGAAAAATAAAGTGAATAGGCTTGAAACTATTTGCAGCTAGATGCTACAAAAGAGAGAAATATTAATGCGAGTGCCATAGTGGAAAGTAGATAGTGGCAACCCTAAGATGTGATTCATGAGGAAGGCAGATGAGGTGGATACAGGGTGGTTTGTGGCGAATAAATCACATGGGTCCTAAAAGTGATGGGAAATGAAAGGAGGGGCCTAAGTGGTGTAGTCTGAAATGGTATAAGAAACCACTTCGTAAGTTAAGTGAGGTGTAGATGGATGTAGAGTAGTTGAGTCAAATACGATCTACTGATCCATCTTAATAATTTCAGACTTATCAGAATCCTCAATCTTATCCCTGGGGTGATCAAAAGTCTCATTTAAGTCGCCCAAATCATGATGCAAATCTTCAAATGTAATGGACGGAAATTCATTATTCCTTAGAATCACAGCCCCAGGGGGAGTAAGATCGGGGTTTAGATTAGTCAACACCTCAAATCCTTTTTGTTCTTTGGTCTTCTGAATTTGATCCTAATTGTTTTTCTCTTGGCCTATATCTTCTGAGGGAATGTCTTCTTGTTTCTCATCGATCAAGTCAAGCTCTTCAGGATTCCATGATTCGGCTAAATTCTTTGCTTCCTCACATAGATCCTCATAAGTCATCACCAGCAATTCTGCAATTTCTTGAACATCTTTTTCTTAAGGGGATTGTTTGTCTTGTTCAATCTCGAGATGTTGAGGATAAGAGCTAGGGTTTTCCTCAAGACTCTGGTGGGTGGGAAGAGAATGGTGCGAATTAGCTAAAACAGAAGTGAAAGCATATTCGGCTTCAAGATGGGATTTCTTAGAATGATTAGTATCGCCAAATCTAGATATCAAATCATTTAAGCACATCTAATCATGGTAATCCTCAGACACAATGACATCATAGCCATCAAACCATGCTTGGTTGGGAGTGTCACAGTCCCCAATCTTTCTATCTTCTTGATCTTGACTTGATCCTCCCTAATCATCTATGTAGTCCACTTGTGTGTGTTACAACCCGATCCCAGATCCCTACACGACTCAAGACCAGCTAGCCTCGACTAATCCTAAGACCCAGTCGTCCAACGAGAAATAACCAAAAGCAGAAAATATTCCACAACTACACATGCAATATAACTAAGCAGAAATAACTAAGAGACAGTAAAGAAAACAGAATGAAATGTCTCACAATATTACATGCCATCACAACTACAATAGCAGAAAGTAGAACTTAAACGTAACAGAAACAGTATTACATATATCAAAGTACTCACTACAACAACAGAAGCTTGGAAACAAAAAGGGAACAACAGCTAAGGCTGGGTTCAATTGGGCCCAGCTCGCTCTACAGCCGATGGTGCTGGCTGCTCAACTCCCTGACCTGAAGAAGGTTACAAAATCCATGGTCAACTAATGCTGAGTAGAGTAGTGGTTAAGCCATTTACATGCAATTAACATAAGATAAGCAACTAATTCATTATTCATTTCCATTTAGCTCAACTAAGTAGTTCCGATTAGTTTATTCTACTAAGGATTCATACATTTCCTGATCTTGCCTGTTCTTCAAGGTAACGATCTTGATTGCAGTTTTTCCCGTGATATAGGATGTACACGAGGTTCTCTCTTGGCAGAGAGAGTCCCCCGTGGTAGTCCCACACCTGGTCTACCACCCCGAGGTCACGGTCGTAACGTAGCGGTGACTATGGCACGCGCGATAAGCGCATGGGTAGCTACCCCGTACTGGCACACGGTCAGTTGTTTCCACTAGCGGATACGCCTAAAAGTACAACACGAAATAGCACAAGGCCTTTCCCTCTCAGAACAGAACAAAGGTCTTGCCCCTCAAAACAAAATAGGGGTCTCTCCCCTCCATAGTCCGCGTACCCTTGTCCGACTATCCCAGTTTGCCCAGTGGGCCTAACAAGAGTCGGTATAGGGTAGTTAGTCCTAACCCCAGGCCCCGTGAGGCCGCTAGCTCCCTCTCTACACTAAGTAGCTCACCTCAGTACCATATACACGAGAGCCGAATAGGAGTCGGTGTAAAGTGACTAGTCCTAACCCCAGGTCTCAACCCAAGGGGCGACTAGCTCCCCTCTACACTAAAGGGATAGCTACTCTCCTTGGTACCGCGTACACAAGGACTAGCTCAGTTCTTGTCTACATACGAGATTCTTTCCGTATATAAGAGTTCTCCTCCTAGTTCCCCATAGGGTTCATGCATTGTATTCATTCCATTTCGATTCTCAATATTCAGATCTCATTGTTCACATCCCGATTTTCACTTATATAACTGGCAGCTCGTGTTTTAGTAACTGAAAAAGCAACACATCACGTATCTATACACTTGCTAGCAATTAGGGTTTTAACATGCATCTTAAAGTAAACAGTATAGCTCAAACATTGTTCATTTATTTCTGTCCTAGGGTTCATTTCACATCCTAGGGTCCAATCAAGTTATTCTAGGTATGCATTTTACTTATTTAAAGCTTAATATTAAGGTAAACCACTCTACCAAGATTCACGGGTGAAATGGTGGCATGAAGCACAAATCATATCGTCTCCGTGGGCCCCGAACATGCTACAGGCTGGAAACCTATACCAGTGACTAAATCACATCATACGAGTTCAAAATAGTATATAATTGACACCAACATGTAGAAAAACTCGAGCAAAAAACAACAGTACTTCGTTTGCATAAAACCAACTCCGTTTGGGCCCTGAACGGGCCAAAAACATGCATACAGACTGAAATAAGACGTCTGGGACTGGGCCCAGACGTCTTAAATAATGTCAGTAACTCACCTTGTGTTCCTGCGTTGCTGACGGACGTCTGGAACCCCTTGACAGTCGTCCTGGGTCTTTTCAGATGTCTGTTAGTGCTCCCGGACGTCTAATAGGTCTATCAAACGGCTGTGGAGCCGTCCAGATGTCCTAAAGCACCTCGAAAAGCGTGCTTACGCTCCTTTCCAAGGTCTGTACCTGCGCATGCGTTCGTAAGTTTAAAATGACAACAGCGCAACGTTACGTACCTTACATATGAGCATGCATGAGTGTAAAGAACTCATATCTTGGCACTCCGCGTATTTTCAGACGTCCGGCTTCAGCTCCAGACGTTCTGCTATTGGTCTAGATGTTTGGTAGATGCTCCAAACGTTTGATACTGGAAAAATCCAGTATGTAGAAGCTCCTCGCAATGTTCGTCTTCTCAAAGGCCTTCGCCCGTAGCGCCTACAGCAATGACTCCAGCAGCTGCAAGACGTCGAGGACCCACCTCCGGCACCCTCCTCTCTCCCATGGGCCCCTTCTCGAGCTCCCGCAGCTGCACTCCGGCCGCGCCTCCTCCCTTTCACACCCCTAGACTCCTCAGAGGTCCTCACACCTTCGAACTCCTCGCAGCTGCAACTGCAGCTCCCCCACGCGCAAGCTCTCCTGCTCGAGCTCCTCCAGCTATGCACGCTCGAGCTTCCCCGAGCTCTCTCCTTCTCTCCCTTGCCCTCGCTCTCCCTCTCTCCCTCACTCTCCCCTTCCTCGCGAGCTTTTCTCCTCCACGTATGGCTGCAAGTGGAGGCGAGAAGGCTGTCTGTGGTGGTCACCGACTGCAAGGGAAGGAGGTGGAGATGGTGGTGAGGGTGTGAAGGTGGAGAGGGGTGTAGGGGGCTTTGAATAGATGTGGGGTTAGGGTTTTGGGGAGGAAGGAGAGGTGTGTGTGCGTGAGTGTGTGTGTGAGTGTGTGAGTGGGAAGAGAGAGGGGAAATTTTGTGTGATTCTTCCCCAAAGATTCCTCTTTTCCTGTAAGCCCCACACACCTAAACCCAAGGGGTTTAAAAATATCGCTCTCACCCCTACCTTCTCTGAAAAGCCTTGTACGGCCCTTGGGAAGGTTCATTTCAACATAACAAACATAAAGGAAGTTTCGTCCCCGAAACTTGAGTTAACTAGAGTGCAGAAATAACGTAAAAGCGCATAACAAACTTGAAGAGGACCAAAGTAGATTAAAAGAGACGTACCCTCAAAAAGCTTTGGGTATGCTCTCTCATCGCTGCCTCGGGCTCCCAAGTCGCCTCCTCGTACCGCTGGCTTCTCCATAGGACCTTCACCAGTGGTACATGCTTCCGTCTCAAACTACGAATGGCTCTATCTAGTATCTGCACCGACCTCTTGGGATAGGTTAGGTCGTTTCCCACCTTGACGCTCTCGTGGCTCAAAACGTGGCTGGGATCGGCGACGTACTTCCTGAGATTGGACACATGGAACACGTCGTGCACTCCAGAGAGCTGGGGAGGATGGGCAAGCCAGTAAGCAATGGGTCCAACCCACTCCAAGACCTCAAAGGCCTCCACAAACCTTGGCGCAAGCTTCCCTTTCACCCCAAAATGCTACAAGCCCTTTATGGGCAAAACACGGAGGAAGACGTGATCCCCAACCTCAAGGTGCACCTCATTGCGCTTCTTATCAACATAGCTCTTCTTCCTACTCCTGACAGTACGGAGCCATCTGTGAATCTACTCTATCACCTCTTGACTCTGACGGATCAGCCTGGGACCAACCTCCCACTTGGTCCCCACCTCGACCCAACTCAAGGGTGCAGTATAGTTCCTCCTGTACAGAGCCTCGTAAGGTGTCATGCCGATGCTCGAATGGTAGCTGTTATTGTATGCGAACTCTGCGAAGGGCAAATGCTCCTCCCAAGAGCCTCTTCAGTATAGTATACAAGCATGTAGGAGGTCCTTGAGTGTCTGTATGGTGAGCTTTGACTGTCCGTCGGTCTGGGGTTGGTAGGCGGTACTAAACCTCAAACGTGTCCCCAAGGCCTGCTGAAACTCTGCCCAGAACTCGGAAGTGAAACGAGTATCCCTGTCAGATACAATCTCGCGGGGGACTCCATGCAGATGCACCACATCTCTAATGTACCACTCTGTTAGTTGTGCTGGCCCAAAGGTTACTCAAATCGGTAGGAACCGTGCCGTCTTCATCAACTTGTTTACTATCACCCAAACTGCATCGTGTCCTCACTGTGTAACCGGTAGCCCCACTACTAAGTCCATGATGATACTCTCCCACTTCCATTCTGGCACAGGAAGTGGCTATAACATCCCTATAAGCCTCTGGTGCTCGGCCTTCACCTGCTGGCATACCAAGAACTGCTGGACGAACTCACCAACATCCCGCTTCATTCCCCTCAACCAAAAGTCGCGTCGCAAATCGTGATACATCTTTGTATTCCCGGGATGTATGGTGAACCTCGACCCGTGCGCCTCTCTCAATGGCTCCTCGTCTTTAGGAACGCATAGATGTCCCCTCATACGTCATATCTCGTCAGAGAAAGTAAAATCTCCTGGGTCTCCTGTCAACACTCTGTCCCGCAGTGTTTGCAAATATGGATCGGCTATCTGTCATGTAATGATGCGATTTATCAGCTATGGTCGTGCCTGCCATGTCACTGTCATGCCTCGTAGTACCCCTGTGACTCCCGGGGTCGCCAACTACCCTCCTCTATGAGTCTCCAACTCTGTGCCTGCAAGCTGGCCAAGTGGGCGTACGCCTTCCAACTCAAGGCGTCAGCCACCACATTGGCCTTCCTTGGGTGGTAGGAGATGCTGTAGTTGTTGTCCTTCAGGAGCTCTAACCAACGTCTCTATCTCACGTTGAGCTCCTTCTGGTCAAACAGGTACCTGAGGCTCTTGTGATCTGTGAAGATCTCGAATGTCCCACCGTAAAGGTAGTGCCTCCATGTCTTCAGCGCGAAAACAACTGCTGCCAGCTCTATGTCATGGATGGGGTTGCTATGCTCATGGGGCTTCAATTGCCGCGAAGTGTAGGCGAAAACGTGACCCCGTTGTATGAGCACACCACTCAACCCTTACAACGAGGCATCAGTGTAGACCACAAACCTGCCACTGTTGTCTGGGATGGTGAGTACAGGAGCTGAAGTCAGTCTCTCCTTCAACTCCTGAAAGCACACCTCGCACTTTTCGGTCCAAGAAAAGGGCACGTCCTTCCGGGTCAACTGAGTCATAGGACGTGCGATTTGAGAGAACCCACTGATAAACCACCGGTCGTAGCCTACCAGTCCTAGAAAGCTGCGTATCACTATCACTGTGCGTGGCCTCTCCCACCTGAGTACGGCCTCGACCTTGGCTGGATCCATAGCCAATCCATCTCCTGAAATCACGTGGCCTAAGAAGGTCACCTGTCTCGGCCAAAACTTGCACTTGTTGTACTTGGCGTACAGCCTGCGTTGTCTCAAGGTATCCAGTACCATACGTAGATGTTATCCATGTCGTGCCTAATCCTAAGAGTAGATTAGGACGTCATCGATGAATACCATCACAAACTGGTCCAAGTATGGCCTAAAAACACAGTTCATCATGTCCATGAAAGCATCGGGGGCGTTGGTCAGCCCAAACGGCATGACCAAGAACTCGTAGTGCTCGTACCGAGTACGGAAAGCTGTCATGGAGACATCGGTCTCCCTGATCCTCAACTGGTGATAACATGACCTCCGATCTATCTTAGAGAACACTGTGGCATCTCTCAACTGGTCAAAGAGGTCGTCGATACAAGGCAGCGGGTACTTGTTCTTGACGGTGACCAGATTCGATTGTCTATAGTCAACACAAAGCCACAGGGTACCATCCTTCTTCTTTACGAACAACACAGGGGCTCCCCATGGGGACGCACTGGGCCTCATAAAGTCCTTCTCCAATAGGTCATGTAACTGAGACTTGAGCTCTCGCAGTTCAAGTGGTGCCATCCTGTACGGTGCAGTAGAATGAGGCTGGTCCCTAATACTAGTGAGATCTCAAACTCGATCTCACGCTCAAGCAGTAGTCCTAGCAGCTTCTCTGGGAAGACATCGGGGTACTCACAGACCACTGGGATACTCTGAAAGTCAGCCACGGGACTAGGCTCTACTACAACACAAGCTAAGAATCCCTCACACCCCTGGCTCAAAAGCTTCGCTGCCCGAAGCGTGGAGCTGCACCTGAAACTTCCGTCTACCGGCTGGCCGTGAAACTCAAAGGGAGTCAACTTCGATATAGAGAAGACGATCTTCCTCCCAAAACAGTCTACCAGGGTGTGATAGGCAGACAACTAGTCCATCCCTAGGATCACGCCAAAGTCCTCCATCGGGATCACGATCAGGTCGGTGGGAAGACTATGTCCCCCTATCGCGACCTCGCAGTCTTTGAAGACCTCCTCTAAGATAAACAATTGTCCACCTGGCCCTCTAATCAGGAATGAAACCTCTAATAGTACACTGCTCAGCCCCAAACTGACGGCAAAACTCGAGGAGACAAAAGAGTGTGTGTTACGACCCGATTCCGAAATCCCTACGAGACACGAGAATCGGACCAACTCGACTGATCCCAAGACCCAGTCGTCCAACAAGAAAGTAACCAAAAGAGCAGTAAAATAAACCACATTCACCATGCATATAACTAGCAGAAACAAAAGGACAGCAGTAAAGAAAAGAACTACTACAGTACACACCACCACAACAGTAGAGAATTAAACAGGTACATAAACATGATGCTTACAATAAAAGAGTACAATGGTAACAGAAAATACTCACTACAACAGAGGAAATGGTACAGTAGGTACAACACAAGGAAAACTACTGGACTCTACTAGGCCCAGCACCCTCTGCAGCCACAGGCTTTGGCTGCTCAACACTTGGTCCTGAAAAGGTGACAAAGGTGACACCTCAGCGAAACGTTGAGTAGAGTGGCAACCAACTAGCTAAGAAAAACAGTAAGGTGGACAAATAGCTGTTATTTTTAATCGCTTTCTTTATTTTTCTATTTACTCATTCTTGAATTATTCATCAGATCTTTCTCTTGATCTCGAATTTCCTCGTGGGAACGATCTTGATTGCAGTCTTTTCCGAAAAGTAGAAGTAGCACGGGGTGCTCTCCTGGCCGGGAGAGTCCCCTGTGGTGGTCCTACCCTCAGTCAACCACCCCAAGGTCACTGACAGACATAACGGTGACTACGGCACGCGCGATAAATGCACGGGTAGCTACCCCACACTGGCATGCAGTCAGTCGTTTCCATTAACGAGTGCGCCCCAAAGCACAGCACGGAACCAGTATAGGGCAAAGCCCTCTCAGTAACAGGGGTCTAGCCCCTCCACAGTAACCAAACAGGGGTCTTGTCCCTCCACAGTCCGCACACCCTCGCCTGACTACCTTGGTTTGCCCAGTGGGCCTAACAAGTTGGTGTAAGAAGGCTAGCAGAACCTCGGGACCCGTGGGGTGGCAGTGCTCTCCCTGCACTAGTAGCTCTCCCCGGTACTGTGTACGCGAGGGCCAAAAGTCAGTACAAAGTGGCCAGACCTAACCTCGGGTCCCTGTGGCGGCTAGCTCCGCTCTACACTAAACAGGGGGGACAGTCACTCTCCTTGGTACTCTGTACGCAAGGGCCAGCTCATCTCCCCAATTCCATTCCATTCACCTCTCAGGAGCTCCACTCCTAATTCCCTATAGGGTTCATGCTCATATTTCTTTAACTAAACCAACTTAGGTTTCATCATTTCAGCTTTATTTTCATATAGCCCATGTTCTCAACAGTTAATATCCATTCATAAACAAGCAACTATTATCCAATTACAGGCAATTATCATTTTTCTTTCTACTTTTCCAAGACTGCAATTCATATATCCACGACACTCGTTTTGGAGTTTCTATTCCTAGGATTCATGCCACACCCTAGGATCTACCATTCAATCTAGTTTTCCAGTCCTAGGATTCATGCCATATCCTAGGATCTATTATTCAATCTAGTTTTCCAGTCCTAGGGTTCATGCCATACCTTAGAATCTATTAATTATCTCACAAGTGCATAATGTTGATAAATAATTAAAGGAAGCCACTCTACCCGCAAAATCGGGAGTACTGGGGGCGTGATCGGTAGGTCCACGTGCCTCCGCAACCCCCAGATCCGTAATAGAACGAGGTCCTAACACAAGGATCAAACACAAGGAACTACTTAGAACAGGATACAAGTACTGTAAACAAGTAGAGGAACCAATTCTGAGAAGAACGAAACTTGAAACGCGGAAAACGGATTTCGAACGGACCCTAAACGGGTAAAAAATGACAAGTCTGCCCCAAATCAGACGTCTGGAACATCTTCCAGACGTCTTAAACGGTGGTTCAGGTCATACCTTGTTTCTACGCGGTTCTTCAGACGTCCAGGATCCTGCTGAACCATCTGGACCTAGTTCCAGACGTCCAACTATCACTCCGGACGTCTGGAGACCCTCTCAGCCGTCTGGTGCTGTGCCCAGACGTCTGATCTATGTGGGAGGGCATGCCCTTGCGCCTTCCCGAACAAACCCTGCATGCGTATGCAATCGATCTCAGCACGGCAAAGAAGCAGATCCTTCAGCGGACCTGCATGGCCGTACACGCGAAAGGAGAAGGAAAAGAAATATTGTACCTTTCAGACGTCTGGATCTCACTCCAGATGTCCCCCACCCCATCTGGACGTAGGTCAAGACGTCTAATTCTAGGAAATTTTCCCAGAATCAGGACCTCCTCGCCCTCCTCCTGCTGCGCACGGCCGTGCTGCGCCGCGCTCGCCTGCTGCCTAAGCTGCAGCAACACCTCCCCAGCGCCACGCTCCAGCTGCGCGCCCACCGGCCGGCCCTGGCTGCTCCGGTGAGCTCACACACTCGCGCTCCACCTCTTCTCCCTCTCGCTGCACCTCCTCCTCCCCACGCACACCCGGCAGCAGCTGCTGCCCTCGCCCTCTCACTCTCATGCTAACAAGAAGAAGGAGGAGACGGTGGAGTGATGGTGAGGGAGAGGAGAGGGGGAGGTATTTGAAGGCGCCGTGGGGAGAGAGAGAGGAGGAAAAGATGCGCCTGCAGGACGGGGAGGGAAGAGAGAGAAGAAAAGAGGACGGTAGGTCAGTCTGCGCGTGCATGCACGTAGACGTGAATTCGTACGCCGCAAAAATTAATTTCCAGACGTCTAGGAAGGCCTCCAGACGTCTGGACCAACTCCCAGACGTCTTAAAAGACGTTTGATGCCAGGGTCTTAACAACATAACAAACTCAAAGGAAGTTTCGTCCCCAAAACTTGCGCTAACTCGGGTGCGGAAAAGAATGATATATGCATAACAAACTCAAAGAGGATCGAAGCCAGTCCGAAAAGACGTACTCTCAAAAAGCTCCAGGTACCACTCCCGCATTGCCGCCTCAGGCTCCCAGGTAGCCTCCTCGTACCGCTGGCTCCTCCACAAAACCTTCACCAAGGGTACTTGCTTCCGTCTCAGACTGCGGACAGCTCTATCGAGAATCTGCACTGGCCGCTCGGGGTAGGTCAGGTCATCACCCACCTCGACGCTCTCGTGACTCAGGACGTGACTGGGATCGGCGACGTACTTCCTGAGGTTGGACACGTGGAACACGTCGTGCACACCAGAAGCTGGGGAGGAAGGGCAAGCCTGTAAGCAACGAGTCCAACCCGCTCCAGGACCTCAAAGGGTCCCACGAACCTCGGCGCGAGCTTCCCTCTCACCCCAAATTGCTGCAGACCCTTCATGGGCAAAACGCGAAGGAAGATGTGATCCCCAACCTCAAACTGTACCTCTCTACGTTTCCGATCTGCAAAGCTCTTCTGCCTGCTCCTGACAGTGCGGAGTTGCCTGTGAATTTGCTCGACTACCTCTTGACTCTACCGGATCAACCTGGGGCCAACCTCCCACTTGGTCCCCACCTCAACCCAACTCAAGGGTGCCGTAGACCTCCGTCCGTACAGTGCCTCGTAGGGAGCCATGCCGATGCTCGAGTGATAACTGTTATTATATGCAAACTCCGCCAGGGGCAAGTGCTCCTCCCAAGAGCCCCTTCAGTCCAGTACACAAGCATGCAAAAGGTCCTCAAGTGTCTGTATCGTGCGCTCGGACTGTCCGTCCGTCTGGGGGTGGTATGCTGTACTGAACCTCAACCGCGTCCCCAGGGCCTGCTGAAACTCAGCCCAAAACTATGACGTAAAACGGGTATCCCGGTTGGATACGATCTCCCGCGAAACTCCGTGTAGACGTACCACGTCGTGGATATACCTCTCTGCCAACTGTGCTGGTCCTAAGGTGACTCAGATCGGCAAGAAACATGCCATCTTCGTCAATCTGTCAGCAATCACCCGGACTACGTCGTGTCCTCGCTGGGTAACGGGCAAGCCCACCACCAAGTCCATGGTGATGCTCTCCCACTTCCACTTTAACACTGGAATTGGCTGCAACGGCCCTGCAGGCCTCTGATGCTCGGCCTTCAACTGCTGACACACTAAACACTGCTGCACGAATTCACCCACATCCCGCTTCATTCCCCTCCACCAAAGTCACGTCTCAAATCATGGTACATCTTTGTGTTTCCGAGATGTATGGTGAATCTGGAACCATGTGCCTCAGTTAGGAGCTCTCTCAACAGCTCCTCGTCTCTGGGAATGCACAAGCGTCCCCTCATGTGCAGCACCTGGTCTGTACAAGAGAAGTCCCCAGGGTCTCCTGACAGTACTTGGTCACGCAAGGACTGTAAGTACAGGTCGACCATCTGCCCTTCTCCTCCAAGAGGCTCCAACTCTGCGCCTGTAAACTGGCCAAGTGTGCGGGCGCCTTCCGGCTCAAGGCGTCAGCCATCACGTTGGCCTTTCCTGGGTGGTATGAAATGCTGCAGTCATAATCCTTCAGGAGCTCCAACCAACGTCTCTGTCTCATGTTGAGCTCCTTCTGATCAAGAAGGTATCTGAGGCTCTTGTGATCTGTGAAAATCTCAAAGGTCTCACCATACAAGTAGTGCCTCCAAGTCTTCAGCGCGAAGACAACAGCTGCCAGCTCCAGGTCGTTGGTAGGGTAGCTATGCTCATGGGGCTTCAGTTGCCGCGAAGCGTAAGCGACAACGTGACCCCTCTGCATGAGCACACCCCCTAACCCCTGCAAAGAGGCATCCGTGTATACAACGAACCCACCACTACTGTCTGGGATGGTGAGCACGGGAGCCGAAGTCAGCCTCTCCTTCAGCTCCTGAAAACATGCCTCACAGGCGTCTGTCCATGCTATGTCGACTGGCCACACTAGTAGCAGAGAGGGGCACAACCTCCTCCCTCATCAGTCCCTGCTGGTGGCTAGGTGGGGATCCGATGCTAGCAGTTGGCCCTTATATGGAGCCCCCAAAGGCCACTAGTTACCCCACAGAACGAGACGACTCCCTACAAGCGCCATGTGCCTCCTCTCTCGACAGCCCTGTGAGTACTCCAACTGGTAGGGCTTCTTCCGTGCACAGTCAGTGTCTCGCATGGTCGGGTGGGTCTCCTCACAGGCCATGGCCGCCTTGACCATGCGAGAAAAGGTGAGCAACTTCATGGGTTTCACATACCCCTTAATAGCAGGTTGGAGTCCCTCAGTAAACCTCCACAGGCGCTCCTCCTTTATAGACACAACTGTCGGGGCGAAGCGTGACAGCTCCAAGAAACGCATGTGGTACGCGTTAACTGTCATCGCCCCCTGGCGGAGAGTGTAAAACTCCCGCCTCCTGTTGTCCTGCCAGGTCTGCGGAAAGAACTACTCGCAGAAGAGAACCACGAACCGGTCCCACGATGGCTCTCTCCCCTCCTGGCCTCTGACTACCCTCCCCCATCGGTGGGCTGCGCTCTCCAACTGGTACTTGGCAAAGGCCACGCGACACTCTGTAGGAGGGTGGAGCATGTCAAACACCTTCTCTATCTACTCCAGCCAGTCCTCTACCTCAAACAGGCTCTCATCCCCCTTAAAGGAGGGGGGCTTCAGCTTTCGGAACTGGCCGAAAAGCTCATGGTAGAGCTACAACGGGGGAACAAGTATGCCTCCAGGCAAGGAGGGCTCGTGCTCAAAAGTGTCTGAGGGTGGTAGGGGTGGTGGAGGATCACCCCCTCCCCCTCTAGCTCGTCTGGCGCTGCGGCGGTTCCCCTGTCCCACAGAGGACTCACCCTCCACGTCCTCAGGGAGGGGTGACCAAGGAAGAGGCTGCTGGAGCTCCTCCAACACTATGTCCCGAATCAGCTGGGTGAGGTCTTGGGCCTAGATGCCTGAAAGGAGGGGTGGGTTGACTGGTGCCTCAAGTCCAACACGTCCGCCCCTACGACCATGTCAACGGCCACGTCCGCGGCCTACCTAGAGAACTCCTCGACGAGGCATCTCCTATAAGGAGATACAAGAGAAAGATCATGGGTTGTCAATGATATCGGATTACATAAAGAAATAAGACTCAGAAGCGGAGATCAAAGTGATACGTTGTGATGGCCATCCTAGGTACATGCATGTGAGTGGTTACTTCCACGCTATTTGGTTTATTTTTCGGTACGACCTTGCTTTGATACCATCTTTGTTACGACCCGATCCCAAATCCCTACAGGACTTGAGAGAGGCTTGCCTCAACTAATCCTAAGACTCAGTCGTCCAATGAGAAATAACCAAAAGCAAAAAATAATCCACAACCACACATGCAATGTAACTAAGCAGAAATAACCAAGAGAGAATAAAGGAAACAGAACGAAATGTCTCACAATATTATATGCCATCATAATTACAACAACGAAAAGTAGAATGGAAACGTAACAGAAACAGTATTACATATATCAAAGTACTCACTACAACAACTGAAGCTCGAAAACAAAAAGGGAACAACAGCTAAGGCTGTGCTCAACTGGGCCCAGCTCGTTTTGTAGCCGGTAGTGCTGGCTGCTCAACTCGCTGACTTGAAGAAGGTTACAAAATCCCTGGTCAGCTAATGTTGAGTAGAGTAGTGGTTAAGCCATTTACATGCAATTAACATAAGATAAGCAACTAATTCATTATTCATTTCCATTTAGCTCAACTAAGTGGTTCTGATTAGTTTATTCTACTAAGAATCCATACATTTCCTGATCTTTCCTGTTCCTCAAGGGAACAATCTTGATTGTAGTTTTTCCCGTGATGTAGGATGTACACGTGGTGCTTTGCTGACTGAGAGAGTCCCCTGTGGTAGTCTCACACCCGGTCTACCACCCCGAGGTCACGATCGCAATGTAGCGGTGACTACGGCATGCGTGATAAGTGCACGGGTAGCTACCCCGTACTGGCACGCGGTCAGTCATTTCTGCTAGTAGGTACGCCTAAAAGTACAGCATGGAACAACACAAGGCATTGCCCTCTCAGAACAGAACAAGGGTCTCACCCCTCCACAGTCCGCGTACCCCCGTCCGACTATCCCGATTTGCCCAGTGGGCCTAACAAGAGTTGGTGTAGGGTGGCTAGTCCTAACCCCAGGCCCCGTGAGGCTGCTAGCTCCCTCCTTACACTAAGTAGCTCACCTCGGTACCACATATGCGAGGGCCGAATAGGAGTTGGTGTAGAGTGACTAGTCCTAACCCCGGGTCTCAACCCAAGGGGCGACTAGCTCCCCTCTACACTAAAGGGACAACTGCTCTCCCTTGACACTGCGTACACAAGGACCATTTCACTTCACGTCTACATACAATATTCTTTCCATATACGGGAGTTCTCCTAGTTCCCCGTAGGGTTCATGCACTGTATTCATTCCATTTCATTTCTCAATATTCAAATCTCACTGTTCACATCTTGATTTTCACTTATATAACAGGCAGCTCGTGTTTTAGTAACTGAAAAAGCAACACATCACGTATCTATACACTTGCTAGCAATTAGGGTTTTAACATGCATCTCAAAGTAAACAGCATAGCTCAAGCATTGTTCATTCATTTCTGCCATAGGGTTCATTTCACATCCTAAGGTTCAATCAAGTTATTCTAGGCATGCATTTTACTTATTTAAAACTTAATATTAAAGTAAACCCCTCTGCCAAGATTCACGGGCGGAATGGGGGCCTAAAGCGTAGATCCTGTCATCTCCGTAGGCCCCGAACACGTTACAGGCTAGAAACCTATACCAATGACTAAATCACATCATACAAGTTCAGAACAGTATATAATTGACACCAACACGCAGAGAAACTCGAGTGGAAAATAACGGTGCTTTGTTAGCGTAAAACTGACTCTGTTTGGGCCCCAAACGGGCCAAAAACATGCATACAGACTGAAATCAGACGTCTGGGCTTAAACAACGTCAGTAGCTCACCTTGTGTTCCTACGTTGCTAGCGAACATCTGGAACCCCTTTATTGTCGTCCTGGGTCTTTCTAGACGTCTGTTAGTGTGCACAGACATCTAATAGGTCTATTAGACTACTATGGAGACGTCCTAAAGTACCTCGAAGAGCGTGCTTACGCACCTTTCCAAGGTCTGTACCTACGCATGCGTTTATAAGTTTAAAACGACGACAGCACAGCGTTACGTACTTCACGTACGCGCATGCATGAGAGTACAGAACTCATATCTTGGCACTCACGTATTTTCAGATGTCCAGCTTCAGCTCCAGAGGTCCCATTGCTGGTCTAAACGTCTGGTAGATGCTCCAGACATCTGATACTGGAAAAATCCAGTATGCAGAAGCTCCTCATGACGTTCATCTTCTCGCAGGCCTTTGCCCGCAGCGACTCCAGCAGCTGCAAGAGGTCGAGGACCCTCCTCCGACATCCTCTTTTCTCCCACGAGCCCCTTCTCGAGCTCCCGGGGCTACACTCCGGCCGAGCCTCCTCCCCTTCGCACCCCCAGGCTCCTCGGAGGTCCTCGAACCTCCGAGCCCCTCGCAGCTACAACTGTAGCTCCCCGCGTGCGAGCTCTCCTACTTGAGCTCCTCCGACTGTGCACGCTCGAGCTTCCCCGAGCTCCCTCCTCTCCTTCTCCCTCGCTCTCCCTCACTCTCCCCTTCCTCGCGAGCTCCTTTCCTCCACACGTGGCTGCATGTGGAGGCAGGAAGGCTGTCGATGGTGGTTGCTAGCTGCAAGGGAAGGAGGTGGAGGTGGTGGTGAGGGTGCGAAGGTGGAGAGGGGTGTCGGGGGTTTTGAATAGAGGTTTTGGGGAGGAAGGAGAGGTGTGTGTGAGTAAGTGTGTGCGTGAGTGTGTGAGTGGGAAGAGAGAGAGAGGGGGGAAAATTGTGTGATTCTCCCTCAAAGTTTCCTCTTTTCCAGTAAGCCCCACACGCCTAAACCCAAGGGGTTTAGAAATATCGTTCACGCCCCTACCTTTTCTGAAAAGCCACATACGACCCTTGGGAAGGGTCATTTCAGTGTGTCTTTAAACATAAAAGACTCTTACTCCAGGTCACCATGAAATGGCTCCCCAAAATAGAATGGCTACAATTCAGGGCCTAAATCAAGATGTATTTCTTTAAGTGAGTCTTCCTCCACAAAGTCAGTTTCTGAGATATCAAAATCATTTATTAGTTCAGCTATAGGCCTGGGTAGGATCTGTTTTACATAATCACAGGGTTGGTGGGTGGGCTTAGTGTATGTAGAGGTTGGGATTGGGTAAGATGTCATACTTAAGGTTGGATCCTTAACCTTGAGTGGCTTACCACCAACTTGTGGCATACTCAGACCAGTTTTATCACCTTGTGCTTTCTGGATTCTATTGAACTGTTTTGTCAGATTATCTGTATTTCTTTTATTAGCTTCTCTCATCCCCTGGACTACTTGGAGTAATTGGGTGATCTCAGGATCACCACCATGGTCAGGGATTTGATCAGGCTGAGGATAATAATTTTCTGGATTTCTTTCCTCAACTGAATCAGAATATCTATCATCTGAATACCTGGGGTAAGAATCATATCCTTGGTTTGGTGTTTCTGGGTTATCCCAATGAGAAGGTAAAGTTGTTTGGGTGGAATTGGGATAATTTGTAAAGTGATTCCGAGGATAGGATTGATATTCTAGGTATTGGGATTCTGAGCCATATCCCTGATCTGGGGAGAGATGAGTTTGGCTGAACCGGTCAAGATAGTTGGTCATGCCAATCAGGTGCTGATCCTGCATGGAGAGCGTCTTTTGAGGTTGTAGAGATCCTTGATATCCAGAGATTCATTTGGGATTTGAGGTAGGTCTAGCTATACCCAGGGAATATGAGGCGTAGGCAAGGGAATCAAGTCTCGGGTGTTGAGGAGAGTTCTCCTATCCTGAAGAAGTTGAAGTAAGGGAAGGGTTGGGATAGGGAGAAAAGTGTGAGGCAAAAGAGTATGGGTACATAGTTTCCTCTGTAATCAGTTCTTCCTCATGGCAATTGGCTGTTGGAATGTATTCAGACAAATTGGGTTGGGTCTTCTCCTTAGTTTACTCTTTAAAGGTTGTACCAAGTCATGGTTCAGAGACCTCTTAGCATCCATGTACCAGAAGAAGGTTAATAGATGAGAGAGAGAAGACAGATGAGAGAATTCCCCTGCCCTTCCAATGCAAGCAACCAATCTAGTCCTTAGAGTGTTTACCCTAAATTGACCTAATCTTAGTTCCCCAAAATACGATTGAGTTAGGTCAACCCTTGAATTACTTAGCTGGCTAGAGTGGTGGGACCGCTTAGGACACCTCACACGGTAGGACACCACTAAGGGTTAACACAGTTACCGCGTTGACCTTTCTTGTCACTAGTGGGTCCAAATAGACAAGGCCTTGACCATAGCCCAATCTAATTTCAAGTCCCCAAGTCTATTAGTCCTGCTTAGGCCACGTCTACTCAGTTTTAGGCTTGAGTTTGATGTGCTTTTGGAATATGATGGGCGTTAGGGGGTGTTTGCCCTTAAAATTGCTTTAGAAATGTGTAGTGCATAGGCAAAAAGGGTTCACAAGCAATTTTTCTTGATGAAGTGAATTTTAAGATTCGAATGCTTGTGTTAATGCGTTTTAGGATTCACTTGAGTTAACATTTTCAATCAAGGTTTTGATGAGGCATACAAAAGGTTTGCAAATCCCAATTTATTTGATAAATTTCCTTTAAATATGGAATTGCAGGTGTGCTCTATCCTTAATGTGGAACCCTAAGCACAAATAGTTCTAAAAGTTTCTTTTAAGTCAAAAGATCAGATTAGTGGTGCAACCCAAGCAATGCAATCAATTAGTCCTATTGCACCACTAACTGAACACTCAGAAAATATTTTTTCAAGAATTTTAATGCACATTTTCTAGTTTTTTCTTATTTAAAGTGTACTCGGGTTTTGTAATCTGTTTTGGCCCCTAGTTGGTGATTGAATAATCCGTGCAATCAAACGTGCAAGAAATAACTTTTTCAGATTTTTCCTAAATTCTTGATTATCTAAAAAATTCAGTGCCGTAAATTTCAAGTCAATCCGAGTTGTATAAAAATTCCAACAATATTTTGAACTTTAAGAAATCAGAAACAATAATCGAATGATAATAAGTCAGTACACAAATTTTAAAATTTTTCTATAACTCTTATTTGTGCCAAATTTGGATATCTTGTTCCTAACTTTGAAATCTACGTCTAATAAAAATTTGAGATTTTTTGGACTTACGGATCTCCAGGAATTGAATTTTTAATATAAAACTTTATTTCAGCCCAAAAATCAAGAGAAATTTTTTTTATATATAAGAAAACAAATTCTAAAAAATCCTAGAATTCAAGTAAATCCTAGATCTAACTAATCTAAACTATGGGTACTTACCAGAGGTTCGAACCCGCAATTCTCGTCATCCTGTTTCATTTTGATTTCCTTACTTTTCTGCACATACAAAATCCACGAAAATAGCAAGTTAGAAATCTCAAATTTGCACCACGGAAAGCTTCAAAAATTTCCGTTGCCTCCCCAGTAATGGTGCTCACTTGTTCGGTGTGTAATTTACGTTTTAAAAGTTAATTCAGTTGTATAGCACGAAAACACGTCGACAAATAAATTTATAAAACCGGTGAGTACCAGGTTGTTCGCAGGGAGGCAATCTCGATCTTTGCAGAAGCTTTTACAGAAAACTAATTCTAATGAGTTTTTATATATGTATATATATATAGGAATCAGATATATGCACTCAGAAGATCAGAATTTTATTGCAATTAAAATAGAGTTTTCACAATGGAAAATGCTACTAGAAACAAATAGATAGATAGATAGATAGAGAGAGATAGAAAGTGGCAAAGAGACGACACCGCTTGTAGGATGCTTGTGCGAGATGCGGCAGCACCTCAGATCCAGAGCGTCGGGATGAAGGTTAGAGCGAAGTTGCAGAGGGATGGAGAGTTGCAGAGGTGGAAGATATCTGGAATTGATGGGAGAGAGATATGAAGAGATGCTTCAACTAAGGGACTTTGGCCTTCTTTTATAGCTTTTATGAAGAGAGAAAAGGGTATTTAACCCCATTATCTCATGCAACAACTCATGTTTGATCAGATCTGTTAATCGGGAGATCAACGGATTAGATCTGGCCTCAAAACACCATCAAATTCGCCTCCATCGCTTGAATTTAATCTCTGGCTGACACATGGCACCCGCTGCGCCCTTGGATCAAGATCGCACGGCCCAACTGCTCCCGTGCGCCAGCTTCAACGGCTCTCTCCCTCTCTGCGCGCTCATTCGCAAGGCTCTTTACACGATCGGATGGCTCGTGCGCACGCGCCTCGCCTTCCTATTTTAAAAATTGCGTGGGTTCGCATGTCCGCCTGCCGTGCGCTCTAATCTCTTGAGGCAATTGTCATATGCCCTGATTCACAATTGATTATGGCTCTCGCAGTGGCTGAGAATGGTCTTCCCAAAATCATGGGCATATCCTATATTTGTTGTGGTGTCTCCATGTCAAGAATTAGGAAATCTGCTAGGTAGCTGAAATCCTTAACTTTAATTACGACATCCTCTATCATCCCAATTGGTGTGATTAGGGTTCGGTTAGCTAGTTGCAAAGTGACATGAGCTGGTTTTAGCTGTCCAATCTGTAATTTTCAAATAGGTTGGTTGGGATGAGGTGGACTGAGGCACCCAAGTCTAGTATAGCCTGCTTGAAGTTTGTATCACCGATATTGCAAGGAATTAGCGAGGTGCTTGGATCAGATTTCTTAGGGGGTAGACTGTTTTGGATTATGGCACTTATATTTTCAGACAGCACTACCTTTCCTAGTGTTTGTTCTTTCATCTCCCTTCTGGGTAAGTCAGGTGAGTTTGGGTTGAGAGTGAGGATATCAAGTAGTGGAATAGTGACTTGTGCATTCCTCAAAGGTCCCGTCATATCAATTTCTGACAATCCTTTAGTGTGGAGGTGAGATATGACCTGGGATAAGGGAATAGATTGGCTATCTTTAAGGATGGGTTTCATAATATTGATCATAGCACAATCATGGTGGGGAGGTGGATGGGGAAAAGTCAAGCCTTGCTGTTGTTGTGGGGGTGGTGTTGGGAAAGTCATGGTGTGTTTTGGCTCAGCTGAGGTGGATGGAGAAAATACGCAGGTATGAGTCGCTAAACCAGGTTGGGTATAACATGTTTGACCTTGGATTTGGTTTACAACGTGTTTTTGGGTCAACATGTTGTTAGGATTTGGTAGAGGTTGGGAAGTAAGTGTGCCAAGCTGGCGAGAGCTTGCCAGCTGGATCACTTGATTGCGAAGTTCAGTGATGTCTTCTTTGGGTTGTTTCCCGACCACGAAAAGTTAGGATGCTTACGCCATCCAGAGTTGTAAGTATTGGAGGAAGGATTATTCTGGATGGCGTGAAGATCCTCGCAGGTTTGAGGAGCTCCGAGATAATTAGGGTACGGGGGTTCAGAGTTCCCCCAACTGAGGTGGGCAAACCTGGAGTTGCCTCGGAAGCCATAATCAGACGAGGGTGGATATGCATCCATCCTTGGGGAGTGGTAGATGTTGTGCGCAGCCTCCCTTCCCGTAGGCGGGTGCACGTATGTGCCTTGAGGTGCAGAGGTGGATTTGTGTAGATTATGAGTGATGTCGTCCACCTTTTTCTCGATAATGGAGACCTTGTCCAAGTTACTGACTACCAACTCTAGATCAACGAATACGGAAAGGCCTTGGGATTCATGTACCCCCCGATTATTTGCCAATGCGCGGGTGGACGTCCGATCGTACTCACCCAATGACTCA
Organism: Thalassia testudinum; assembly: GCA_037157565.1. Taxonomy (NCBI): domain Eukaryota; kingdom Viridiplantae; phylum Streptophyta; class Magnoliopsida; order Alismatales; family Hydrocharitaceae; genus Thalassia; species Thalassia testudinum. The sequence continues at coordinate 25,376,170 of JAZHRO010000013.1, forward strand.
TTGTTCAGGGAGTTCTTACACATGTTTTCGAGAATTTCCTAGATCGTGTCTTCATGTTGACCCATGATGCTACCACCACATGTTGCATTGACAAAGAGCTTAATATCTTCACGGAGTCTGTGGTAAAAGGATTGGACTTGTTCCCACTTCGGAACTCCGTGATGGGGGCACTTACACATGAGATCTAGAAAGCGATCCCATGCTTCATGTAGAGATTCTCCCGCTCCTTAGGAGAAGTGCGTGATTTGGTGCCGCAACGTGTTGGTACGACCAATGGGGTAGAATTTTCGCAGGAAGGCGATTTGAAGTTCTCCCCATGTGTTGATCGTGTGTGGTTGAGTCTGAAACCAATGAGCGGCTTTGTCAGCCAAGGAGAATGAGAAGAGCTTTAATAGTAATCTGTCCTGATTCTGTACATCTGCCCCAAAGGCGTGGGCCAAATGTTTTAGGTTTTTGATGTACTGGAAAGGATCCTTAGAGTTCAAGCCATGAAATTTTAGGGTCATATGAAGCATGCTAGGCTTGAGATCTACCTCGAGTCCCACGGGAATGTTGATTCGGGGTTCGATCTCCACCGCTACAGGATTATAGTGATCTCACATTTGAGGACGCAATGGTGTGTTGATGTTGACATTGATTTGATTTTGGAGATCATGGAATTGTTGTTCAAGATTAGGTTGTTCTTCTTGGTGATCCATAGCTGATGAAGGGGAAGTAGGTTCTGAATTAGAGGATATGTCAATGTGATTAGGTTGTTGCACAAACACGGAAGTCGAAGCTCGACCTCGACAAGAATGAATATCTAATGGAGGCCTTAAGGATGGTCTTAAGGACCTCCTCCCAAACATGCACCAATGGATTAGATGAGAGATAGAATGTGATGGACCCAATCAAGACACCTAAAAATTTTGGATGACTATAAACGTTCGGGGAGGATGATACCCCTTAGTCAAAAAGCCATCCACCTGAGAATTACCTGGGCAGCCAGAGAGGGAGAGTCCCGCAAAGACCCCTACATAGTAGAGCGCCCCCACGAGTTATAGGGTTTCCCCTACCCGACCTCTCTTGTCACTGATGATCCAGGTAGACCAGATGGGGACTTGACCTCTTAAGTCTACCAGTTTTTAATTAAGAGTAAGGGTGCTTATGATTTCACTTGAACTTTTAAGATGTTTTTGTGCAAAGTGACCTAATTTGAAGATTGGTTAATTCAACAAAGTGGGTCAACTTCACTTGCTTTGTCTTTTGAAATATTTAGGTCCCTCTTTTAGTGTTCAAATGAATTTAAGAGCCTGGTTTTAGAGTTTTGCTTGAATAGATCAATTCAATCAAGGCTTAGGCACACATTGTTCAAGAGGATTAATTCTTGATTAAGCAAGTGTGTCTCTAAAACCCTAAACTGGAATCCTTAATTGGCTCTGATTGATCCAATTTAATTTATCCAAATGTGGTACCTATTGCTTCAAGCAAGAAGGTGATAGCCCCAGATACCTTATGATCTTAAGTAGGCGTACAAATCAAGGTTTGAATGTTGTCTAAATAGAATGTATCAAATCAGGAAACTTGATGATTTGTCTAAGAATAGAATGCAAGTAGCCCTAATTAATTTTTTCCTATTTTAGCTTTTTCAGAATCAGGGGCCTAGAAGAAGGTGGATGGAGTTTACCTGCCCCTGAAGTGGTTGATGTGCTGCTGACCTTCTTTCAATGAATCCCTGAAACATATCACAATCAAAAGAGATGTAGCAAGTTAGTACCAAATATGATTGGTCAGCTCGTCGTTCGTGGTGTTTTAATGATATATTCGTTGCAGTATATTGCAAAAAAAATTATCACCAGTTTAATTTATTTATTACTCGAGATTTAGATTATCCCGAGGTCGAACTCAGGGAGCACACATCATTCTAGAAACATATAAGTTCACAATACTATTACAAAAATTTAAGAGAGATAGTGAGCAAAAATTTCTCTTTTTCTTCTTCTCTCCTTTCTCTTGGCTTCTTCTCCTTCTCTCTTCTCGCACTGTGCTTCTTTTCTTCAGTCAGCTTCTCTACCTTCTTCTTTCTTCTTCTCCTTTGCTGCGGTTCTTCTTTTTCTCTTCCTTTTCTCTGCTGCTGCTTCTTCTTCTTTCTTCTTTCTTTTGCGTCTTCTTCTCCTTCTTCTTTCTTCAGCAGCTCCTTCCTTCTTCGTCTTCCTTTTCGCTCCTCCTTTCTTCTTCTTTTTCTCTGCTGCGGGAGCTTTGCGGCTAAGTCCTCACCGCCCGCTCTTATTCTTCTTCTTCCTCACCTGTTCCCTGTACACACGAGTTCAAAACCTACCCCTACCCTCCCCGCGCGTCTCTCTCTCTCTCTAAATCTCTCTTCGGTACGCTCCCCGGTTATCAGGTCGATCGCGCGCCCGGATCCAGGCGCACCGGCGTGGGTGTGGTGCGCGAGGGTGCACGAATCAAGGTAATCGGGTTGCGGGTTAGGTTTGTGTGGGCAATGCCGCGGACAAGACCCGATGAGTGAGGGCGAGGGACCTCACCCCAGTGTTTCGAGGCGATAAGCCAGGAACACTTTTTCAATTTATGTGTGGGCGCGCGCCCACACACTTCCGAGGTGGGACTAAAGTCCCACCTGCTGCTTCGTGCGTCTGCAGGCAGGAGGCTTGAGCAATTTGGGGCAGCAGCCGAGGCTTATGACCCCAATTGATGACCTGGACATGCTCGCGCCTCAATTCTGCGTCGCCTGGGGCTTACGCCTAGAGCGGATGGACCTGAAGAAGCTCGCGAAGCAGCTTCAACTTGCTCGACAATGGCGGCAAGCACCTGGGTCCTGAAAACACTAAAACGGCCTCGCGGCCACGTCAAAAGGCTCAAGGAGGTTCGCCAAGGTGTGGCGAGTGTGCAGAGGTGGTTGGCGAGACGTGAGAGTGCCTATGGCCGTGCGCCTAGGGCACACTGTGTGTGTGAGAGTGGGTGTGTTCGGGGGGTGTTCTGGAGGTGTGGCGTGATGAATGGAGTGCGGATTTAGGGTCAGTGAGGTGTCGCGGTAGCTGGCGAGGCGGATGGAGGCGTGGAGCAGCGAGAATGCCTCGCCGGAGGGCGGCCGGAGATGGAGAAGGTGGCGATGGACAGTGGTGGTCGGTGGGTGGAAACAGCAAATTAATAAGGGGGAAATAAAGGAGAGAGTAATGGGAAGAGTGTTTACCTACTTAACTGATGAAAGGGGAGGAGGAGGTGCTCGACGCGTGCCTGCCGACACTGGAGACAAAGATGCCCAGAGGGGGGTAACGGCGACGAGGAGGAGGTCAGGAAGGTGCTAGCTGGTGCGACCTGGCACGGAAGGACGAGGCAGAGTGAACTCTGCTGCAGGTATGGCAGCAGAGCGACGAAGGGGAGAAAGAAGGGTCACCGGAGTCTGTGAGCACTTGACCGGAGGAGGAGGAGACGAAGTTTGGGGGTTTTCCTCGGCCAAAAAAGGCTTGCCCTGACCAGAGGGCCCTGCCGTCCCTTAAATAGCAGTTGACGAGGAGAGGATCTCGAACAGAGAGCGTGGAGAGCTTGCCGGAGAATTGTCGAAGATGAGACCCATTCCTTTCGTGCGTTCACACGAGAGGCATGGGCAGTGGCAGGTCATGGGAGGGGGTCTGCGCAGAAGAGGATGACGCAGTGTACTCCCCCTTCATCTCTGAGAGCGGCTCCTATACCCTGCGCGGCGCCATCCTTCGCGCAAAGTCGCCGGAGGTATGGGCAGCTGTGCAGGGTGGTAGAGGGACCATTCTGTAAAGAATGAAAGGAAAGTTAGGGGGCAAAGTGAAAGGGTTCAAAATGTTAAGGGTCAAAAAGTAATTCATGAGGACCAATTTGTAAAGTCGGTCAAAATGATCTTCTCTTAGGCCCAAATTTTGGTAGCAACCTAATTTGGACCTAAGAAATCCAATGGTGAAGTTTGATTTTAGGTTTGACCACGTTTGACTGGTCAATTTGCATAAAAACCCAAATTAGGTCAAAAATTGGGCATGGTTCTCAATGTAGGTCAAGATAGGTTCCAAAGGCCAAATTGAAGGTTATAAACCCTAGGGAATATTTTTCCATGAATTTTAGGGGGTTTAATTGATTTTTATCATGCCTAGAACCTCGTGAATTAAGGCTGATTTGTTTCAGGATTATAGAATGTCATTTCATTCCTAGAAGTTGCTATAACCCTTTTTGGATCAGGTCATCCCACTTTATTTCTTATTATGCCCATTTGACCTGTGTTTAGATCCTTAGACACCCCGTTTGTGTACTGCACTGGTAAAATTACAGTTTTACCCCTTGTAAATTATTTTATTCTTAAATTTAGAATTCTCTGATTTAGGCTTTCCCTTAGGTTTTGTAGGAGCTTTTGTACACTTATTTAGATCAAAATGTGCTAGTTAGGGTTCATGATGAGGCTCTCATCAATGATATTGCAATCAGGAGGTCTAAATTGTGCGTTGCTCCCCTGTAACGACACCAAAATGTTAGTCGCTTGAAATCGGGTTTTAAATCGTTGCGTTGCAATATATTCGAAATCTCGTGAGAAATAGATAAAATTTATACTCGAAAAGTCTGAGGTCGTTCGCTGGAAGCAAGTAGGAATTTAGTTCTCAAGATTGTAATTTTAAACAATAAAGATAGGAAATTATGATAAAAAATTGATTCAGAATAATGTGGCAATAATATCAAATGTCAACCTGCAAAAAGAATAGAGTAAAATGGTAATTTGAATCACCAATTACTACCTACAATAATATCAAATGGAACTCAATAATTATGTAGAAATCAACTCAAATCAGACGGTTGATGGTAAGATCAGATGTCTTAAACGTCTGATTCTATAGTGCTCTGCTTCTTCTTTCTCTGATTGCAGACTCTTCTTCTTCAGTTATGTCTCTTCTTCTTCCTTGGCTTCCTTTTCTTTGGCTCTGTCTTTTACTCCTTCAACTGCTTTCCTTTTCTTCTTCACGCAGAGGGGGAAGGATCCTCAAATTTGGCTAAGTGTTAGCCAATTCTCCAGAGCCTTCAACAGTACCGGGTATATGGGTAATCGGACCTAGAGTGCACCCGAGTCCAGGCTCACCGGCAGTGGGTGGTGAGCGAGGAGTGGATAGCATAGGCGGGCAATCGGGTTTGCGTCAGGTCCTTGGAGGCAATGTCACAGACGAGGCACCTGAGGGGTGTGAGGGACCTCACCCCTTGTGTCTGAGGTGATAAGCCACATGCACAAATTCAATTTATGTGGCCTCTCTTGCTCCAAAACCCACGATGTGGGACTATCCGTCCCTCTTTTTCTTTACACAGCACACCCAGCAGCAGGTGGAGATGTCCTCGTAAATTGAGGTTGCAGCTGTGCCTCATTCTCCCAATTGAGGACCTGGAGTTTGTAGAACCTAGGGCCGCTTCGATCAGGCACTGCATTAGATCGCTACGAAGCCTGGAGACAGAGAACATGCCAGAGAAGACAGTGGCGGTAGTGGCTATCTGACGAAGAACTTGAAAAGACAAATACGGCCTAATGGCCCAATCAGAACAGCTCAGAGGCTTCGCTGGACTACGGCGAACTTGATGAGGGGGTCGGTGTGGTGCGAGCATGGCCTGTGGGTGCTGGTAGAGGCGGACTGTGCGTGTGAAGGTGGTGATGTTCAAGGGAGTGCAAGATTGATCAATAGCCCTAACTAAGTTATGGCTTTTGATCTACGATGAACAACGAAGGTGTGGAGTGCAGGAGCGGCGGTGTAGGCGGTCTATGGTGGCCGCTAACGCTCGTTGGAGGTCTGCTGACAAGATGGAAGATGGAGTCGTGAAGGGCGTTGGTGGGGTCAAAGCGGTATGTTGGAGATGCTGACGTGATGAGGAGAAGATGAGGAGTCGTTTGAGAGAGGTAGCGGACGACGGGGAACGGAGATGGCACCGGTTGCGGTATGGTCGGCGTCAGAGAATGAAGGAGCTCCGGTAGGGGTTGGATGGCGAGGACGAGGAAGATAGAGGCACCGGCGAGTACTGCGCAACGCGGAGGTGAGAGGGAAGGATAAATCCGTTGCCGATATTGCGAACGAACGACAAGAGGAGGTAGGGAGTCGCCGAACCTCAAGGAGCACTTCGACCGAGAAAGAGGAGAGGAATTGGAGGTGTTCTAGGCTGAATTTGAGAGTGGGATCTTCAGTCTGATCTGGGGAGTCTTTTATAGGTCGTTAGAGGGTGGTTAGAGCTTGGGAAGTAAGCTTCCCAAGCTTAGAAGGTCGTCGGAGTTGGAAACCCAATTTTCAATTGATTCGCATGGCACATTGGGCAAGTCTTGGAGCCCAAGATGTGGCTCAAATGGAAGGCAATTTCGTCAAGAATCTGAGTATCTATTTTGGGACTAATTGGTTGAGAATCGAGTGAGAAATCCTCGCTCGATCTCAACGGTGAAGCTCAAAGTTGCCTTTAATGGCACCAGGGACCTTTCTGCGAAGATGATGAAGAAGTTGGGGGGCTGCTTGTAAGGAATTTTGAAATTTAAGGGCATGGTTGTGAAGCAAAAGGTCAGACATGACCAAATTGCAAACTAGGTGAAGACGATTTCAAATTGGGTCCAAATTTTGGTAAAAACCTAATTTGGACCTAAGGAATCCAATGATGAAGTTGGATTTTGGTTTTGACCTTGTTTGACTGGATAATTTATGCAAAAATTCAAATTAAGGCAAATGTCAGTTTGGTACTCTATTTTAGGTCAAGATGGGTTCTGATGGTCAAATTGAGGGTATCAAACCCTAGAGAATATTTTTCTATGAATTTTAGAGGGTTTAGGTGAATTTTATCCTGACCATAACCTTAGTTAATTAAGTAGGTCTGTTTTTAAGGTTTCAGAAGTCATTTAATTCTCAAAACCTGCGAAAACACTTTTCTGTCTGTTTTAGCCCACTTGTTAGCCTTTTAGGACCATTTGACCCTTAATTAACCCCTGAGAAAATCCGTGATTGTACTGCATTCATGATATGATGGTCAAATTACAGTTTTAACCCTGGTTCTTGTCTTTCCCTCAGAATGATTATGCAATGAATTACAGTCCTCTGGCGGTTATGTAGGAACATTTAAAGACTTAATCAGATCAAATTGAGCTAGTTATAGCTCATGATAGTGTGCCCATCACTCTCTAATCCCCTTCTCCCCACCTTCTTCGCCCAATACCGCTCCCCAAAGGACTTATTCCCCACCGACATCCGCTTCACCGACAAGCTTTCCCCCTACCCTCACCTATGCCCTAGACGGCCAGATCCTCGCCTACATCTCTTAGACCACTTCCATCTTCGCTCACGACAACCACGACTGTGCCTACTGATGTCGCGAAACGCGTTAAGTTTAATTCGTCATTATAACATGCGTTTACAACATCAATTTTAAGTGAAGATAATCAAAATGAGTCCAAGTGTCAATCTCATGGAGGCGTGAAATCGGATCAGTTTATCGCTTTAAGGTGTCACAAGATGTTTGCTTGCGAAAAATGAGAGAGAGAGAGAGAGAGTTAGAAATTGATTATGGTAACATGGTGATTACTTAGCTATACATGAAACACAACATGATGAAACAAGATGGTAATATATTACACAAGTAGAATTGTTTCACAATTACAATGCTAGAGGAAAGCTTAAAACAACATAAACATTAAACTAAGATAAAGATGCACAAAATGGAGAGGCGAGGCAGCAACGACGATGGAGGGGCTTCCGTCGGCGGCTCGGCAACTCCAGGAGGGTGTGAAGTATGCTAGGTAGAGCTAGGAAGAAGCTAGCAAGAGATGAACACAAATGGAGGGTGTGTGGGTGTTTTTATAGTGGAGAAGAGGCTTCTAAATCAGGTAAGGGCCTTTAGTGACATCTAGGATGTCGCTGTACCCCTTCCATAAGCGTCAGTGAAGCTCCCCTTCCGCCGATCAATGCACGGTCGTGTGCTTTCAGCGCGCAATCCATGTGCCCGTCGTCTAAGCCATCTGATCAAGGATCGGACAGCTGAGATCGCGCCTTGCGTGCTGCCTCAGATTGCACCTTGCACGCGTTGGAAGGTGCGTGTTGGGGCACGTTATCGCACACGTGCTGCTTGCCTTCATCCAACTCGTGAGATGGCGCCACATAGCCCGCCTTAGGACCGTTCGATGGTGATCAAATGGTTCTAATCGGCTGCAATGTGCGCTGGAGTTGATTTAGGGGTGCAACAAGGTTCGAATGCTCGCTGCTCGCTTGAGAGTGCGACACTCGCCAGCTGTGCCACCTTCGTGGATTGTTGTGAAGACAAAGCGATGCGTGTGCAATGTCAACTGTTGGATGGAGATCCAACAGTCAGGATCTCGTCCGGCCTTTAAGCGTGCGATGGAGGTGGCGACGTGGCTGATTACTAGCCTTTGGATGCTAATCTGACGGTGAATCTCATGCGATGAAGCTATGGGTGCTACTGGCACGTGATGGAGGCCGGAGGGGGTGCCACGTGGCGCTGCAAGGACCGTTGATCATCAGATCAACGGTTAGAAGTTCTTGGACTTGTTGTGGGAGCTACAAAGGTTGGATTAAGGTGATTTTGAGTCTGTTGGACTCCGTCTGTCGATCCAGATTCATCTGTACAGTCTGATTGCTCATCTGAGACCTGTTTCAGTATGCACTTGCACATATGGTCATTAAATATTAATTACAAGCAATCTTAACACAACATGCATGCAATGTGCCCAAACCTATTATGATATGTCATTAATGCACATGTGCCCTCGAAATTGACTCTAATTGATATAATTAACACTAACAATTGTAGAGTCATCACCTGCCTTTACCACGTCTACTATACAGCAGTGGCTCCGCCACCTTCGTGCTCAACGACCCTTCCACCAATACCATCACCACCACTACTGCTACCACTGCACGTCTACTGCCCACGATCACCACCTCTACAGTTGCACCTACACCAGTCCACCGCGACAAGTTCTCGTTTGGTTGTCTCACTTGGCTCTTATGAGGGCCAACCTCCATGCCCCCTACTCCAACACCGGCAGCATCGAGCATGTCAAGTCTACATCCCCAAACCCAAGTGCCCAACCCACCCGTACTCCGTTTGCGAGGATAACCCCACCGACTGCCTCAACCTCACTGTCGTCATGATCTTTGATCATCGAGGACGATGACATTTTCAAGGGGGTGGAGTTGCTATGGTCAAATGTTGATATAGTCGCTGACTAAAGGATACGCACACAGAGAAGTAGGAGGCACATCCAAAGCCATGCAGAGGGTGGATTTTAAATTAGTCTGGCATATGTGCATTAGACCATTTTGTTATGTCGGTCCACTTTGTCATTATTAGCAGTAAGTCTATTTTAGGTTTTTGTTCTTTCATTTACTAGGTAAGTTTGCTTTCTCTTTCCTATGAGAAGGAGAGCATAGGTAACATGTAAAAGGATGTTAGTTATAGTGGTTCACCTATCTGTCATTGAACCTTGCACGCTAGAGTCTGGATACCCACCATCCACATTGGCGTTGCAAGAGGAAATCCTTTAAATGTAAGCTGCTAGCTACCAATGGAGAAATCAAGCAAGTATTTTCTCTTTAATTTTATTCCCACCTTCCACTTAGTCTACTGGAGTGGTAGCAGATTTACCTCCCACTCAACAGCCTAGTACATCTTCCATCTACCAATGATCACCCTAAAATGTCAACTCATAGGTTCACCACGTTGCATTTTGGACCAGTACACTCATGTCGTAGCAGACACTTATCACACTTTCAATGATCGACCGACCTCAAACTCATCTGGCATCATCGCAATCAACATCACCACCCACTTTCACCTGCCACTCACCCTGCACTGACCTCCACCTTTGGAGTTGTGCACCAACGTTTCCCTCTCGTTCTTTGGCCATGCTCCCACCACCTTTGATAGGGACGAAACTAGTAATTTTTATTATGGTAGGCACAAAAATACATGTAGTAAATAAATTTGAATAACCTCGAACTCAAATGTTAAATTTTTTTTTCTTTCAAATGATGTAAATCAACCGTACATTTTAGAAAATATACATGTACAAGAAAATATCAGGAAAATGTAGCACCTACTTTTCAAAAATATGCACGTCAATGAATTAAACATGAAAAACTACTCGTATAGAAAAGAATTTAATGAAAAAAGGAACATTAAAAAATCTTACTCGTTGATTACACGTGTGTTCCTTTCCATGAATTTTATACGTAATTCTATCAAATTTATCAATTTGAATTTTGGCCAAAGAAAATAATTTAAAACATAGAAGAATACACTAATGTCTTCTATTTAGCTATTAAGATCGCTTAATATAACGAAATTACTTAGAAAATTTTTTTCCATCTCATCTTTCCGAGATAAAAAGGGTTTTCAACTTTCTTGGCGTATATCTTATCTATGATACTTTTGTATGAATTAAATTAGAATCTATGCATCATTTTTCTTAAGAAATTTTTCCTTAATTTTTGTGTAAGATAGGATGCTTTTACTTATTAGCGTTTAGATCGTTGCAAAGAAATGTGAAATTTCACATGAAATGTCATATATCCTTTAAAAAGTAAATATTTAAATATCATAATTTGTTATATTACTTTACTAATATTTAAATATCACAACTTATATTTGACTCAGAACAAAATATCATCGGTGATATCTAATTTACAATTAAATATTCAAAATGATGCATCACTAGTGTAATTTGATTTATAGTTAAAAATCACCAATGCATTTTATTTTGTAACTAGATATCAATGGTGCAATTTAAGTACAGGGGGTCATGTAAACTATTGTATGAACTTTAGATTAATATATATTTGATTTTCTTTATAATTCTTAATTGCACTAAAACTAATGGGGGGACATTCTTATTTTTATCTAAATTTAGAATTGCCGTCTATATAGCTTCCTATGTAATTCTCACACATTAGGATGACATACGTCCACTCTTACTACAATGTAGCTCCACCACTAACTATTGAGTGTCATCGCATCGGCACCCCACTTATCGTAAAACCTTCTCGAAGAACTCGCAACACCTACCCAACTTGGCTAACTTTCCTCGCATTCCTACACTTGCTATGACTTGCAATTTGGATGCTATTGTATAACTCCATTCTAGATATCCTTGGTGTGATTTATTCTCTAATTCTTTTGATTATGAGGCTGTTGTACTTGCCTCCATGTAGGTTTACTTTGGGGATCTATTTACTACAAGAAACACCTGCAAGCATACAAGAAGTTGCTCACTCTTTATTTTTTCCTCTGGAGATTTTACACTGTCTAGAGTTGAGAATTTGATTGCTCTAATTTGCTGAGTAAATCTAACTATTTCACTTCACCAAATGGGATCATTAGTGTAACATTAGCTTGCATGGTTAGTAGTTTGTAACAGAAGGTTAACTGTATTTAATGTCTGGATGCGAACCAGAAAATATTTTCCCCACTGTGTATCATGCCAAATGTTGATCATGGTGTTAAAACATTGACTGACTTGGATGAAACATTACTCACTTATAAAGAAAGTAATTGGATCACACCCAAATCGACCTGCAAAAAGACCCTGGCTAGTTCCATTATTGTCCACCCCTCCAACGAAACCTTTCAGATTGAAAACATAGAGCAACACAAGAGCCCTCCCTCTCTCTCTCTCTCTCTAGGACTTCAATCCACTGTTGCCTTCCCCTCCCTCCTCATTCTCTCTAGAGTCTTCCTCCTTTAGTCTAGTCTAGTCCAGGCGACAACTTCCCTGTTCCATAGACACCACCCATTCTTTTGAAATTACAAGTAAACCCTTCTCTCTTCCTTTTTTTTTCTTCTCTCTCTCTACTCTAAGATACATGTTTGTCAATACCATGCATTGTTTTTCTTCTCCATCCGATTAAGTTGCAATTACTACTCTTGCTTTCTTTTGAATTAAAACATTGATTGACTTAGATGAAACATTACTCACTTACAAAGAAAGTAATCTGATCACACCCAAATTGACCTACGAAGAAACCCCGTCCCGTTTCGTTGCTGTCCATCGCCTCCAACAAAACCTTTCTGATCAGAAACACAGAGCAACACAAGAGCCCTCCCTCCCTCTCTCCTAGACTTCGCTCCACCACTGCATTCCCCTCCCTCCATCCCATTCTCTTGAGACTCTTTCTCCTTTAGTCCAGTCTAGGCGACAACAGCTTCACCCTTCCATAGTAGCCACCCCTTCTTTTGAAATTACAGGTAAACCCTTCTCTTTGCTCTTTTGTTTTTTTTCCTCTTTCTCCTTATTTTGAGATACATGTTCATGGGTATCATGGATTGTTATTCTTGTCCATCCGATTAAGTTGCAATGGCTACTCTTGCTTTCGTCTAAATACACAAGTCTATACGTCATGAACGGTGTTTATAGAATTTGTTGATGTTGTAGTCATTGTTCCCTCAGAAGAGCTTATTAAATTAAAATGTTAGTGAACATTAGAGATTTCTCTCGATTTTTTTCTTCTTAATTCACTGGTAAGATGAAGCCTCTCTCTCTCCCTCGCCCGATTGATGATGCCCTTATTGATTATCATTGTAATATATGGCAACATTTTGGACCCCTAGAGCATTTTTAGTTCCTATTTCATTCAATTCGCACGTGATTATGCATGTGTGTTTTCCCACGAAAGATGATATTTTGGTGGTTTTAGGGTGTCAACATTGTGATATAATATAACAGCTGATGTTTTATGATTTTTCTTCCTTTCTTTGCATTGCAATGCCAATAGATGTAATTGAAGAGGATGGGTAGTAATATTGTGAAAGATTAAGTATTTGTATTTTATTTTTGACAACATATGTTTGTGTTGTTTGTTTTTGAAATTTATTTTTATCTTTGTATGTTGACATTGGCTAAACTAAAGATTTCATTTTTAGTGGAAAGTTTTCTTTTGGTGATATTTTTTATGCTAAGTTTGACGCTATTCATTCTCTGTGAAAGAATAATAATTTTACGAGAGAAGCTAAAATATGAAAAAACATTAATATTACCGGTTAGATCTCTCTCAAAACGATGAATGTTTGAGATTAAAATATATTTCAATCGTTGGGATGGAAACGTATTTCTCTCCCACCTTCGCTGAATCTTATGGGTTAGTTCACTTGAAGGGTTAATGAAGTGTTGTTAAGAAATATAAAATTAATGTTAATCCTTAATTGTGTTTACTTACAGAGTGGTATTAACATCAATTTATGTTTACTTAAATTGGTGTTAACTTGAAGTGTTAATTTTTGTGGTGTTTACTTATTAGTGATGTTAAGAATTTAAATTAGAGATCGCGAGAGTACAACAAAATTATGAAACTTAAATACGAATTTATCTGACACTAATAACGACTATGTTAGATAAATTAATATTAAGAATTTTTAGTCTATGTTAATTTACTTGAAAGGTTAAATAAAAGAAAAGAAAAAAAAAAAAAAGGGAGTTACCCTCTCAAGTAAAGGAGCCCTACGTGACTTCTCCGACACCCACCTCGGTCTCTTTACCATACACGGCTGCAAATTCATCTCGCACACCCACCAGCACTACCATCGGTCTCCCTCTCCCTCTCCCTCACACAGCGCTCCGGCGACTCTCTCCGAGGACGTCCTCCTCTTACCTTCGGCCACGTTCTTGAGGTAACAACCCACCTCCCCTCTCTCCTTGCCACCATAACCTCCCTGCCCCTATGCACCGCCGCCACCACCACCGGCCCCTCCTCTTTTTCTCCCTCGACTCCACAGCACCCCCCCAACCACCACCACCATCACCACCGGCCCCTCCTGTTATTCTCCCTCAACTCCACAGCACCCCCACCTCCCCCTCCTCCTCTTCTTCGCCACCTTCTGCGTTGTTGAAATTGTTGCCAAGGTATGGAGAAAGACGTTTTTAATATACAGGTGTCATAGAGTTTGATGTATTGATGGTTTGAAGTTCATGTTAGAAGATATGTTTAGCCTGTGTAACTGCTTGGCAGAAACCACTCTAGAGCTCCACTTGTTCTATATTGATTTTTAAGGTAAAAATTTGGTCATGCTTCTTGTCAAAAATAAAAAGAATGGTATGCTTATGTCTTGAGAAAAGATTGCTTCAGTTTTCTGTTTCACTTGCATTGTTGATTAACATTGAAGCAACTGGAGTTTCAACTCCTTGAGGAATTGACTTTAAGGAAATCCAACCACAAGTGAAATAGGCAATGCTACTACTTTCAAAAGAATGGATTACAGCAGCCAAGCCAAACACGCTCTCCTTTCTCCTTTTGTCGTCAAAGCATCCCAATGGAAGTTTTCTTGATCCACTCAAAATAAGGGAGAGTTGTCCTTCAATAGTTTGCAAGTAGAATGCTCCTACTTTCATGCTTGACGACTATAACAACTAAAGAAGCTAGAGAACCAAAGACAGATAAAGCCAACGGAGATTGGAAGCAAAAGGGAATCTCGAATGCCTCTTTCCCCTACTCAAAGGGATTTTAGGCAATATAGCCTTTGTCCCCCTAAGTATGGTTGGGGATTTCAGCTTGCTCCTTCCTTCTTGCCAATGCCAATGCATTCAAAAGTGAAGTTGGAACAAAATCCCCCTATTCTTTGAAGGACAATATTTATGATGTGCTTTAGGTGTTTCAGTTCTTCAAAAACAGTTGAAAGGATATGGTGATCATAACCCTTCTCTTGCTTGAGGTAGGAATGCTAGATTTATGGTGGGAATGAACCATATGTATGCACGTCTATGGCAAAGGAAGCAGATACCTGCTTGGAAGTCCATGGTCAAATCCATGAGAGATATGAAAGTTCTCTTGATCGAAAAAGGTGCTCAATGTAAATCAATATTAAGATCAATTGAGGAATCGAACCTTCCTATCTATTGCAGTAAGCAGTGGCCAGATTCGACCAACCTTCTCATATATGTTGCCTACCTAAAAGAACTTGGTCCAACTTGGACTGCATCTTAGCATTTCTCCAAGTGAAGCTGCAATTTCCAACAGGCAAATCATTTAGATGAAGAGAACCAATCACATCTTAGGCATACATAAGAACCCAAAGGCCAAGAATGTAAGCATATACCTCATATTAGAGAATTTTAGCTTCCTGTAACACATGTACTTATTGCTCTTTTTCTTGCTGAATTAATAAGGAACCTTTTGGCCATAGTACTCTGGATATTTAAGTAAGGTCTGAAAAGATGGCTGTTGTTTTGAAGATTAGAGCTGTATTATGTCAGATATATATATATATATATATATATATATATATATATATATTCCTGAAAGGAGTATTTTGTCAGAGTTGCTGGTCTGAGATGATAAAGAAGTTCATGGAAGATCTTCAATTGGTAGGGGAGTTAGAAATGAATTACAATGGATGAAGCTGGATTTACAGTTCTTGCTGAAAAATAGGTCAAAGGCTCAAAGCACCAATTAGAATGCTGTGTTGAGGAGTATAGGAATCTTATTCAAAAGAACATTCATGGTCTATAGATATAGTTTTCTGTGTGGCGTAGGGTCTTGCATGATTCATTGCTTGTATATCCCCTAGAAGAAAACTAAAAGAACTTCTGTCAGGCAACATGAAAACGAAGAATCATACCCAAGCATCCTCCTCAAATTTGATATCAAAAAATTGCTACACAGTATTCCATTCCTTCCAATAACAACCAAAGTAATGGCTGGAATCCCAAATACCCGGTTAACGCACATCTTTTTCTCCAATTAGAAACACACATAATTGATGCAAAATTAAATCAAACAACAAAAAAAGAACAATGAAAAACTGTAGCGTGACCCTTCAATTCCTCCTCCCCTTTGATCTTGTTGTCGTTGTTGTAGACGAACCTTGTGTGTTTCCTGACGTGGACCACACCGGTGGAGGGGATCTGCTGGAGTGTCACCAGAGGGGAAGATGTCAACGGAGAGGAAGACCCGGTGAGCATGAGATGGCAAGGTCTCGTTGTTGCTGTAGTCGCGGAGAGTGAGGGCAGCGATCTGGTGGCGCCGTAGAGAGAGGGAGAGGGCAGCGAGCGGTGGTAGGGTTGATGGAGAAGATGGGGATGGGTGGTTGTGGGGTTGAGGAAGAGGGGAGGAGGTGAGATGGGGGGAGAAGAGGGGAGGAGTGTGAGAGAGCGGCGGAGGGGATTCGTCGTGGGGGTGAGGCGATGGTAGGGGGGTGGAGGGGTGAAAGGGGAGTCGTCGGGAGGAGGTGGGGGAGGGGGGCTGAGGGGTGACAAGGAGGGGAGGAGGGAGTTGGTTGTGGCAGAAGGTGGCGGAGAAGAAGAGGAGGGGCTAGTGGTAGTGGTGGAGGGTGCTGTGGAGTTGAGGGAGAAGAAGAGGAGGGGTCGGTGGTGGTGGAGGGTGCTGTGGAGTTGAGGGAGAAAAAGAGGGGCCGGTGGTGGTGGTGGTGCTTAGGGGAAGGGAGGTGATGGTGGCATAGAGAGAGGGGAGGTGGGTTGTTACCCCAAGAATGTGGCTGAAGGCGAGAGGAGGATGTCTCTGAAGATCTGAGAGAGAGACCAATGGTGTTGGTGGTGGGTGTGGGTTGCGAGATGAAGGGACATAAGGTTGAGTGGAGGTGGGAGAGGAATATGTTCTAATCTCAGCCATTCATTATTTTTAGAGAGATCCAATAGTTAATATTGATTTTTCTCGTGTTCTCACTAAAGAACTCTTCTCATAGGATCATTCCTCTATTTTGAGATTTGGGTCATCCATGATCTTGTTTAATTAGAGGAATAAAGTCATTATTTTATATTTTCAATCATTTGAAAATACAAATCCTCATACTCACATGCATACCCATCCACATATGGAGTACTCACTATGTGGTGACCTGTCTAACCGAATACCGCATACCAACTTCTAGCACATTGACGATACTGTCTCATGGTACTCTGTGCTGTAGTTTCTTTAAGTTATTTTCTTCCTCCTCTTCTTTTTGTTTGGCAATAAGAGCACAAGGTCATAAAAGATGCTCTGCAGTGTTATTAATTTCTGTCAAATTACGAGTCTTGACATGGTATCTAGATGGTTGCTGCTTCTTTTACATTTCTAAACTGCCATCTATTTTTGCGAGGCTTTGTCTTTGAATATCTTTGAAAGTCATCCTGAGTCAAAGTAATTTTCTTCCTAGGAAAATCCATCAATCATTGTCATCAGCATCCACCGGGAGCTGTCATGCTTGGGCGTTCAAGTCGCTGGCTCTTTTGTTGGAAGTCTTTGTCAAACATTCTTTGTGGCTATGGTGATATTTCTCAAATTGCTTGTAAGCTGGACATGGTTACTCAAGGGACATGGCGCACATACTGTTCGATCGATGCATCTGATGACAATCAATGGGACATTCAATCTAATAGCTTGGTGGCACCAAAAGAAGGAAGTAAGCTAGATGGTTCATTTGAGCAAGAAATAAGTGGTAATGGGGTTCAGATGGAATACAACAAGGAAGACCTCTGTAAAGTGTGCAAGATTCTTTCCTCTTCCAAGGAATGGAATGTAATGGCAGGGGACTTGGATGGTAGTGCAGTTTGTTTCAATCCAGAACTTGCATTTGAGGTCCTTTGCCGTTATAAAAAGCATGGTCACATAGCCCTGCACTTTTTCTCCTGGCTCAAAAACGTAGAAGGCTATGCACACACCACAAAGACCTACAACATGGCCATCAAGATTGCAGGAAGTGCAAAAGATTTTAAGCACATGAGAAATCTTTATCTAGAAATGAGAAGGCAACGCTGCCTCGTTAATCCTGACACGTGGGCTATTATGATTTCTCAGTATGGTCAAGCTGGTCTAACTGAGATGGCTTTGAAGAAGTTCCAAGAGATGAAAAGTGAGGGCTATGACCCTAAAGCAAGCACCTATAAGTTCTTGATCATTTTCCTTTGTGGGAAGAAAGGAAGAAAGGTTGATGAAGCAGTCAAAATTTTTCAAGAGATGGTCCATTCTGGTTACCTGCCAGATAATGAAATGATTGAGGCTTATCTTTCATGCTTGTGCGAGTCAAACAAAATATTGGAGGCAAGAAAGTCTGTTGATTTACTATGTACAAGTGGATTGCCAGTTCAGATCAGCAAAAGCATGTTTATCAGAGCTCTCTCTAGAGCAGGGAAATTGGAAGATGCTCTGGAATTATCAAAGCAGTTGGACAACCTTGGCTATCCGATGACTAAGTATATGTATGGAAGCCTTGTTCATGGGCTACTTAGAGTAGGCTGTGTAAATGAGGCTCTAGTTAAAATAGAGGAAATGAAAAAGGCTGGAATTTCATGTACTGTGCATATTTACACATCGTTGATGGTTCATTACTTGAAGATGAGGAAAATAGATCAAGCTAAGGATACATTTAAAAGAATGATTCAGGACGGCTGCTTACCAACAGTTGTCACTTACTCAGCATTTATCCGAGGCCTTGTGAGTAATGGTATGTTTTCAGATGCATGGAATATTTTTAACAGGATGAAAAATGAAGGGCCTCCTCCTGATTTTAAGACCTACTCCATGTTTATTGATTCACTCTGCAAGACTGGTAGGTCAGAAGAAGGCCTTCTCTTGCTGCATGAAATGTTGAGAAAAGAGATATTCCCTAGTACTGTAAATTTTAGAACAGTTTTCTATGGCCTAAACAGAGAGGGGAAACAATGTTTGGCGCAGTCTGTGTTGCATGCTAAGTGGAGTTTGTCAAGGAAGCGGAAGTTCCTGGCATGAGCTGATTTACTGAAGTATTTCGTTACTGGTCGGCTTCCTATATTTATATTTATTGGTTATTTTGATGGGTCACATTGAAAGAGTGTGAACCGATGGAGTTAATCTTGTTCAAGGTGGGTTCAGTTCCGTGTTAATCATTGGCAAAAAATTTATAGGTACATTAACTTTATCCTGTTTAAAATGCAAGATGGGCAAAAGAACTTATGGCCATTGTATTACACAGGACCATTGATGCACAAGGACCTTGGTTACTTTATTTGATTATGATGGTGGAAAACAAGGATCCAGTGGATTTCATCAACAGGTTCTTTTTATCTTTTGGATTTGTAATTTTTCAATCTTGTATTATCATAATTCTAAGCTTTCATCTTGGTGGTTATCAAGCGGATAACCGTCCTTTACTCTTTTCAAAAAAAAAAAAAAAATCTAAGCTTTCAAGAAGGAAAAATAAAGATATCATTGTTGAGATTTGAGATGTAAGTTGCCACTCACTTATAGATCATGAAAACACTTTTCTTAACTTGTTTATGATGTACTAGGATTAGATATTCATGCATCTTGTCCTCTTTCTGGCGGACTTGCAAGATTTTCAGGCAAGAAAGTTGCCTCCTAATTGAAATTAGGAAAGGTGATGGATGATAAGGTCCTGCAGCAACGCCTTTGTCTGGTTAATACTGCCATTTGGTGCAGAAAGGGGGACAAAGTGTTCACAGAAAGGAATATGAAGCTAGGCTTAACGGATTTTTAGAGTTTGCTGTCACCCTGGAAACTCTACTCTCAGGAACAGATATGTTTATGCCTTGTTCTGACCTTTTGTGATTTCTCAGTGAAGACAATCTTTCAATGAAGACTTTGTGGATGACTGTAAATGACATTTGTTCCACAAAAGCACATATCACACCTCTGAACAATTGGGTGATCCATGCACAAAATGGCACATTGTATTGCATGCATGGCAGCCCAACATAGAGCAATGACAAGTTGGAAAGCTAGTAGGCTAGCCAAGAAGAAGAGTTAACCATTTGGGTTCTTGGCTAAGTTCCAAAGTGGACTCCTTGCATGAGACCATGTGTCACCCATGTGTGCAGGCCCCATCTGGCAATGATGTTCAAGGAGTTGGTATGCGATATTCGGTCCCATAGGTCACTGTATACTGAGTAATTGGTACTCAGACAAGTATGTTGATGAGTGCGTAGTTCTATTTCTAAATAATTAAAATAAAAAAGACTCTTTTGTATTACTAACTACTAACTAAATAAAATCATAGAGGACTAGAATAAAAGCAATGTAAGTACCAAAATCACCTTTCAAGAGAAACTTGAGTAGTGAACAAACAAAACATAAGAAAGATCATAAAGAAAAGCATGAATAAAATGTTGTGGCAGATAACATTGTATAAACTTTGGGGGCTTCATTCCAAACATCCAAAATGAAGTCTAGGAGCTTCATGTCAAATCTTCAAAATCCCAAGCTTCTCTCTGAATCTCTATTGGGAAATTGGTGGAGTATTGTCTGAGTATTCAAAAACTCAGCCCATGTACTCGACCCAACTGCATAATAGACCTTTGACATATACGTGCTTTGGTCCTTAGGTCGCCTAGAATCACTCAACCGAGTAGACAACCATTTTTTCGAAACAAGCCCTTGGCAAGAGATGGAGTGTGCAAAAGTGCCTAGGTGGCATTTTGTGTGAAAAAGGATGTACGTCACATAAGTACAACGCATGCAACATGTTCATTGGCATTATTGCCATTGAAAATTCCATGTTCGACGTTGGCCTAGGTTTGATTTGCTAAAATTTTGATTTAGATTTGGCTCGAAAAGAAAATAACCAAATCTAAACAGAATTTTAGGCTTTTATATATAAATGAATGTGAACCTGAACAAGATAGGTTTGCTCATATTTGATTTGTTAAAGGTTCGATATACATAATATAAATATCATATACATTTGTATAGGGAAATAAAATTAATTTTCTATAGGGCATGTAATACAGTTTGATGCTTTCTGTAGCACAGGTTTTATAATCTATGCTATATAATTTTTCAGGAAAATAATTTATGCTATATTCTATTGTGTTCTCATTCTACATGATCTGTCCATTCCATTGGACAGACTGGACATTTAAAAAAGTTCAATGAATCGAACTGAATCCAATCACAATTTTATATTAATGAGCTTGAATCAAACCTGACAAATGCTTATTGAATTGAACCAAGCAGATGTAGATTCTCTAAGGCTCAATTCAGACACTCCTAACTGGCATGCTTGCATCAAGGGGGTGTGAGGCTTGGTGTGCAGGCAAGTGATGGAGATTCAAGGGACATGTGAGCACGCTGAACATGGCAGGCTAGACCAAGTGATCCAATCCAACACTTGGGATAGTGTATGATGGATGTAGATGCATGATCATTTGATGCATGTAAACATGTAATCACGACACAACATGTGTTAGTAGGTGCATGCACATTCCCAAGAGGCACTTGCTCAGGCACAAGTGTTGTTGTACCAATAGGGGTGCTTTTTTCCTTTGGCCATATGGTTGTGGTTAAAAATATGTTGTTTGTTGGATATGTGTATTAAAACACATGGGGGACACTTGGATGCCCAAGTACCAGGCTTCAATGTACCTTGCCGTTATATAATAAGAAAATACTCATGTACGTGCCATGTGTGCCATGCAGTCTTGATTGCCTGCTTGTATGTGAATTGTGCATGTTGTACATCGTGCTTTTACATGGTGCGCAAGTGCATTATGTGCAGTGCTTCCTTTTCCCCCAAAAAAATTGTGTAGCGCCTGGGCGCTGTGTTTGCATGTAGAGTGCGTGTACCACCTTATGCACAGTCAAGGTTCAATGTGTGCATGTGCTTGGGATTGGATACCATTACATGTGATGTACCATACTACCATCATTCATGTACTGTTAGGAGCATGCAGTGTGTTATGCGTAGTGCTTGGTTACTGTTTGCATGTAGTGTCCATGTGCCTTGTACATAGAGTCAAGGTACACTATGTGCATGTGCTTGGCATTTGATGCCATTACATGTGATGTATTGGCACTTGTACTCATGGGAGCATGCACAAAATTGGGAAAGATAGCCTAGTGTTTATTTATTAGGATTGCTCATGGAAAAGTACCTTATGTTGCATATGTAAGTGTTGACCCTATGACAACTATTATTAAAACTTGGTCACTTGATGATGACTTTGGTAGGTGTAGTTGTGACCTTGGAGAAGTTCCTATTCAACTTGGATGCCATGGTGATTTCTTAGTCTATTGTGCTCACAAGCATGGAGTGCTTTTGACCAAAGATGAACTCTTTAATGGCGAAGGATGCCCCTTACTTTACAAAGATGAGACCTTGATGGAGAAAATGGAGGCCCTTATGACCAATAAAGGAGGTTTGCGTGATGAGTTCTCCCTTTTAAAGTATGCAAAGCTAGTGGGAAGAGGCTATAGAGATGTTTGTCATTTGAAGGTCTTGGAGTCCAAACCTTTGTTGGTGCTGAAAGACAAAGCATGACCGAGATGTGAAGTATTACTTCAAGGTCATGAAGACAACACAGGCTGAGAAAGTGACATTTGTTGTTAGGTATCTTTCAACGGATTTCAAGCTTTGGTTGAAGACTTGTCTGAAGGAGACAACGAGGCTAAGCATCCTTGGGTAGAGTTGGTCAAGGAGGTTGGGAAATGAGTCCTACTAAGAAACATTGCGTGGATTGCACAGGATTCTCTTTGTTGCTTTCTCCAAATTAGCATGTTGAGGTAGTATGCCAAGCAATTAACTTCCTTAAGATTCACAAAGCCGTCTGGTTAAACTAAATATTAAGTGGAGTACTCTTATGTGAAAAGGGGATCACTCCACATATAGATATGCAGCCTCATATGCGGGAAAGATGCATATGTGGGTCAAGAGTTCCACATAGGCTGAATATGTGGCTCCATTTGTAATAGACCACTCAATGCAACTACTTTCTGTTTGGGATCATATGTTATTATGTAAAACGATTTTACTTTTACTTTGTTCTAAGAAGTTATGCTTCAATTTTAAGGCTTAAGTTTTTTAAAAGGTGGCTGTTTTCACATTAATATCCATGTCTTCATTTAATTAGTATTAAATTTTGATTATTTTATATTTTTTATTTTAAAAATATGAAAATGTATACTCACTCACATACTCCCTTGCATACTGAGTACTCACAATGTAGTGACCAATTTGATTGCATACCGCATATTGACTTTGTGAACTTTCATCTTCCTTAATGCTTGACATTTAAGGGGATTGAGGACAAGATCTTCAACTTCATGGTTGAACTATGGAATAGGGCACATGCAAATATATGGAGGAAGAAGGATATCCTTGTAGCCATGTTACCAACAGATGCCTCAAGGCACGCCATTTAAGGAGAAAAAGGGTCATAAGGTCAAGAAATTTTCATGCAAAGAGGGAGCAAATGAGGCTTTGTGGGCTATTTGGTTGCAATGAAATGTAGTAATTTTTAGGGGAGAGAATTCTTGTATAGAAAATGCTGGCTCCATTTGTAATAGACCACTCAGTGCAACTACTTTCTGTTTAGGACCATATGTTATTATGTAAAACGATTTTACTTTTACTTTGTTCTAAGAAGTTATGCTTCAATTTTAAGGCTTAAGTTTTTTAAAAGGTGGCTGTTTTCACATTAATATCCATGTCTTCATTTAATTAGTATTAAATTTTGATTATTTTATATTTTTTATTTTAAAAATATGAAAATGTATACTCACTCACATACTCCCTTGCATACTGAGTACTCACAATGTAGTGACCTGTTTGATTGCATACCGCATATTGACTTTGTGAACTTTCATCTTCCTTAATGCTTGACATTTAAGGGGATTGAGGAGGACAAGATCTTCAACTCCATGGTTGAACTATGGAATAGGGCACATGCAAATATATGGAGGAAGAAGGATATCCTTGTAGCCATGTCACCAACAGATGCCTCAAGGCACGCCATTTAAGGAGAAAAAGGGTCATAAGGTCAAGAAATTTTCATGCAAAAAGGGAGCAAATGAGGCTTTGTGGGCTATTTGGTTGCAATGAAATGTAGTAATTTTTAGGGGAGAGTTCTTGTATAGAAAATGCTGGCTCCATTTGTAATAGACCACTCAGTGCAACTACTTTCTGTTTAGGATCATATGTTATTATGTAAAACGATTTTACTTTTACTTTGTTCTAAGAAGTTATGCTTCAATTTTAAGGCTTAAGTTTTTTAAAAGGTGGCTGTTTTCACATTAATATCCATGTCTTCATTTAATTAGTATTAAATTTTGATTATTTTATATTTTTTATTTTAAAAATATGAAAATGTATACTCACTCACATACTCCCTTGCATACTGAGTACTCACAATGTAGTGACCTGTTTGATTGCATACCGCATATTGACTTTGTGAACTTTCATCTTCCTTAATGCTTGACATTTAAGGGGATTGAGGAGGACAAGATCTTCAACTCCATGGTTGAACTATGGAATAGGGCACATGCAAATATATGGAGGAAGAAGGATATCCTTGTAGCCATGTCACCAACAGATGCCTCAAGGCACGCCATGTAAGGAGAAAAAGGGTCATAAGGTCAAGAAATTTTCATGCAAAGAGGGAGCAAATGAGGCTTTGTGGGCTATTTGGTTGCAATGAAATGTAGTAATTTTTAGGGGAGAGAATTCTTGTATAGAAAATGCTGGCTCCATTTGTAATAGACCACTCAGTGCAACTACTTTCTGTTTAGGACCATATGTTATTATGTAAAACGATTTTACTTTTACTTTGTTCTAAGAAGTTATGCTTCAATTTTAAGGCTTAAGTTTTTTAAAAGGTGGCTGTTTTCACATTAATATCCATGTCTTCATTTAATTAGTATTAAATTTTGATTATTTTATATTTTTTATTTTAAAAATATGAAAATGTATACTCACTCACATACTCCCTTGCATACTGAGTACTCACAATGTAGTGACCTGTTTGATTGCATACCGCATATTGACTTTGTGAACTTTCATCTTCCTTAAAGCTTGACATTTAAGGGGATTGAGGAGGACAAGATCTTCAACTTCATGGTTGAACTATGGAATAGGGCACATGCAAATATATGGAGGAAGAAGGATATCCTTGTAGCCATGTCACCAACAGATGCCTCAAGGCACGCCATTTAAGGAGAAAAAGGGTCATAAGGTCAAGAAATTTTCATGCAAAGAGGGAGCAAATGAGGCTTTGTGGGCTATTTGGTTGCAATGAAATGTAGTAATTTTTAGGGGAGAGAATTCTTGTATAGAAAATGCTTGTAGAGATGTTGAGAACCTTAAATGGTTGTGGAGATGTCTATGATGTGTAACTAATCCTATGAAGTGATTTATTAATGAACCAGACAGTCACTAATCTTATGTGATGATCCTTTTTAATGTAAAAAAAGGGTTAAGAACCATAAGAGTAAGGACTAGTTGGAGAAAGATCATCCAAGGGGAGCAAAGCAAGGTTCAATGAACTAGTTGCAATGCCATCTTGACAATTTTCAAAAGTATGCATTTGAAATATGTTAGAGTTACTAGGATTATTAGGTTATAGGTTTGCTCTATTCTACTTAAGTTGAGAGAGAGTTTATTTCATGTTTGCTATTTCTTGTTTTCTTCAGGACTACTATGTAACTTCTGCGTCTTGACTCTCTATATAAAGAGGTTAGGGAACCTTATTTCCAATAAGACAACAATTTGTTTCTTCCACATGGTACTAGAGCAGGGAAAACCCTAACCCTGGGTCCCTTTATCTCTCTTTGCCTACCTAAGGAGGTGCGCTACCCCGTTCTTGCCTAGGAGCTCGTTATCTGTGTCCTCTCCTCTATATATATATATATTTTGAAAAGTGAAAAGGGTGGTTATCCAAATGATAACCACCCACATTCAATTCATTACATCAAAAAAAGTTACACCAGAAATTACAGATTAGCTCTCCAGAACTCCACCTGGGATTGAATGGAGTAGAAAAAATTCTCAACATAGGGTCTCTTACCCTTGAAAATCACCCATTCCTACCCAGCCACACACCCCATAAGACAGCCAGAACCTTAGCTCGATCCCTCTTGGATCTAAACAAGTTTAGCCCGTCACTTGCATTTCCCTTGCAAAAAGAAGACCAGAAGCTAAACAAATCCCGATGGACAATCCAGTCTATCCCCAACTTCTGCCACACCTGCACCACAAATGGACACTGGAAGAAGAGGTGCTGAATGTCCTCCGCTCCATCACAAAGGGAACAACTCACATCATCCATCTAGGCCCATCTCGATCTCTAATTTTTCGTCATGATCCTCCCCCTCCTCAACAGCCATGCGAAAATTTTCACCTTCAGTATCCTCTCCTCTATATCTCTCTCTTTGCCGCCACTGGCTTCTCTTTCCCTCTTACGTGTTCCTTTGAGACAGAGAAAAGGTGGGGAGAGCATCATCGCCTACTCCCCTTCTCTCTTGTTCCCTCTCTCTCACGCTGCTAAGGAGAAGAGTGTTGCAACCACTCCTTCCTCTCTCTCTTGGTCTCGCTCCATACCAAGATCACTACCTAGTCTCACTCCTTGCGGGGATCGTCACCCGGTCTCTCTCTCCCTACCAAGGATCATCACCTAGTCCCTCTCCTTGCTGGGAATCGCCGCTCGAGTCTACCTATCGAGAATCACCGCCCGGGCCCTCTACCTAATCTGCTGCTCCTAGTGTGCGAATCTCCATGTCTTGACGGCTGATGCAGAGTCCTCCACTGTGACTTCTGAGGCCAAGTTTGTGGCCTTTGCGCTTGTTCAAGGAATCACAATCAAGTTATTTGGTTCCTCGAACTACGTGCTCTGGTCATGTGCCTTCCACATGTTCATCAAAGGGTAGGACAAGTTGCACGTATTGACTAAGAAGGGTCCTGACTCCAAGTATGGTGCAGAGTATAAAAAGTGAGGACAACTTCCTAGTCATGAATTGGTTGATGAAAGTATTAATACTAAAATTGCAGGCATTATCCTCTACAAGGAGTCTATGAAAGAGATTTGGGAGACCCTAGAGAAGAGGTATTTCCTTCAGACGAGTGGTTCTCGTCGTGCGGATATCCACTAGAGGATTTGGAATACCAATCAGGGAGATCTATCCTTGGTTGAGTATTTCACAACCCTAGAGGACTATTTAAGGAGTTCACCGTCTATTAGCTTTCCTGCTATGAGAAACAGGTTGTAGAGCGAGCGGAGTGGGAGACGTACCGATTCTTAGACAGTTTACTGCTATGATACTAGTTGTTCGAGTCTAAAGATTGTCTACGAGCATCTCCAGAAGCTTAATGCTGACACACCTCCATTTGCTCCTCCTGCTATGACTCTTGACACCTCTGCCCTTGTAGCCTTTGGCGACAGGGGTGTGGTGGTCGTGGTGGCAGCTGTGGATGTGGCTGCATCTTATCTCCTTACATTCACTGTAAATGGATGAATTACCTATTCGAAGAATGTTAGAAGTTTGGTAAGGCCACTTGGGTTAACCAATTGACAACGGCGGAGGCTCCACTGCTTGAGACAATTCTTCCTCAGCCTGCTATTACCCTCACCTTCGTAAGGCATCTTCTGAGGACACTGTTGAGGAGCGAACCATCCTCTACCATTGCTGTTGTGACTAGTACTGATGTCACTTCGAGTTTCACCACCGTCTCTACCCCTGATGATGTGTTTGCGGATTCCTTTAAAGATGTAGATGATGTCGATGATTGGTGGGGGCATTGACTCCTTTCTCTTGTCTACTACTTATTGTTGTCTTTTGTTTGCCTGCTTGGGATCATCTCCTGCCTTCTTGCCTGTTGTTTTCTGCTTGCACGCCTCTTCTTAGTTTTTTTTTTCTATTCTCCTAGATAGAAGAGTTTCCACTGGTATGAGGCAACTACTTTTGGTTGCCTGACTGCCTGCCTGCCTACTCCTCCATCCAAACGAAATCGTTATTGGGAGGGAGTCTGTTTTGTTTCCTACCTGCAAGTTGGTTGTGTTCTCCATGTTCCAACTTGGGAAAGATGTGTGTGTGTGGGGGGGGGGGGGGGGGGGGGGGGGGTGGGGTGTGTTAAGAGTTAATAGGATTATTAGGTTATAGGTTTGCTTTATTCTATTTAAGTTGATAGTCATAGTTTATTTCCCGTTTGCTTTAGTACTACTGTGTAATTTTTTCAACCTAACACTCTACATAAAGAGGCCAAGGAACTCCATTTTCAATAAGATAGCAATTTATTTCTTCCATAAAAGACGTTTTTTTTTTTTGAAAGGATGAGGAATGCTATTGAAGACGATAGCAGATCGGGTCCATAGAAGACATGTTGGAGGCATGTCGGAGAAATGAACATAAGTTGACGCAGCTATTTCAACGATTTCAATGAGAAAAAGTGGAGGCATGCTAGAGGTATGTCAATGGAACTCTAGAAAAATGAGAAATGTGCTAAAAAAATAATAACATGTACGCAACATAATAAGCAATTAATTAATACTTTGTAATGCTAGCCAACAAGTTTATCATTCTGAATTTTCGTACATAATATGAAGAGTACGTCATTATTTTCCCTAACCTAGAATTTAGTATTTACTATGTATTGCTTAATATTAGACTACTTAGTAGTTACTACAATACCAAGTATTCACATAATTAATAATTCCATGCCTAGTATACTTGGTACTACAATTCCAAGTATTCACATAATCAATAATTCCATGTGTAATGGTACTTAATTATACTTGGTTGTTTTTTTTGAAAGGAACTTAATAGTAGTTGTTATTAGTAATTAGTAATTGTAATTAGTAATTACAATTAAAAAGTATGGCTAATAATCAAAATGTTATATTAATATACAACCACAATTCACGTTGTTATTTTGCTCCTATTACTAAGTCACTTAGTACTTATCAACTAGGTTGAATCGAGATTAAAGAAAACTAACCTTAGATAATTTGATTTTGGTCAAATAAGGCTTCCCAATCTTTCCTAAACTCTCTTGTGTTCTACTGCCATGTGATGGAAATGAGGCACCTTTAGCCCTTTCTTTTAGAAGCTCCTTTGACACTTTTATAGGCCAAAAGGTAGGGACAAATTACAAAAAAGTCCACAATACAATATAATGTCAACTTATGTTAACATCTTAATCCATTGTCGACAAAATTTCATAGTGTATACCTTGGTTTTGATGGGTTTGACATTAAAAATTGCAAATTTGCTACAATTTATTTCTTGTAATTTCAATATGACCCCTATGTATCGGCATGCAACTTGGCAGATGTTGCAAATATTGGAGGTGTGCCACAACATGACATTTCGTGGAGCAAAGTAAGGTTTGAAGTGCCAATATCGATATCGTGTCGATGAATTTCCAAGTGTGGGTTTCGTGGGCATGCTGAGGGCATGCTGTGGAAACGCTCGTGTATTGATGTGAAGTTATCGAGGTTATCGATAGCCCAAAATTATCCATATCAAGGGTACGCCGACAACGTTTTGACGCATACCGACAAATGCCGACTAAATTCACTTAAAATGATTAAAATTGCAAATAAATCACAAATTACTAACTACAAACTTTAAAAGGTTATGTAAGGAGGTCAGACATGTGAAAACACAAGGCTTGAATCAGTACATAAATCAAAGTCAGCATAATATACCAATCACCAAGTTACCAACCAAAATAAAAATTTAAAAGAAGTTCCTTTCTTATCTTTTCCTCTTTGCCTCTCTCCTCACCTCATTTTATTCCGGTAACACTCGTAACGTAACCCGCATCATCTCACCACCTCCTCCTTCCTTATCTCATCTCTTTATCTTTCTCCTACCAACAAACCCCACCTTCTCCCATCTCCTTAGTGTGTATGTGAGGTGAGCAACAAATCCACCACCTCCCCCCTCTCCAGTCATGACTCGTGAGCTACAGTGCCACTGTTACACCACCATTGAGACTCAAGAGTTAAGACTCATCGCCACCATCACACCACCACTGCCTACTGCCAGGCTGCTAACAACTCAGCAAGTAGCAACTACAGCCTGCAGGAGCAACAAGAGCAACATCAGCTGAGCAACAGAACTAGTAGTTGCAGGAGCAGTAGGAGTAGCATCAGCCATCGACACCGACATCGGCACACACATCGGCATATCGTTAGCAAGCTCAATATATCAGCGATACGCCTGTATATCGAAACTATTTTCATGTTGATACGTCGGATTTCAAAAAAAGGCTGTATTGGCAGCATGCCAGCAGCACTTAAATCCTTGGAGCAAAGGAGGATGAAGAGAATTTCAAGAAGGTTGACACAAAGTTAACTTGGTTACATTTGTATGGGACTCCAGCTACAATATCTAAGCTTGATGTAGATTAAGGAAAGCATACCTAAGGTGACACATCTCCATTTTGTTCATGAGACCCACAAATGTTCTTCAGTTAACTAGTCTGTAGTGCATAAAGAGTAGAAGGGAAGCTCCTAGTTGCCTTAAAGTTTCTTTTTGTAGACATTATGGTACAAGGCGAATTGATGCAAGCTTATTCCTTGTTGTGGTCCTCGATGATTTCCAAGTTATCTAAGGTATTGATTTCATTCATGGTAAAGGCCAAGTCACCATTTATTTTTGTCTACATCATGCTCTCTTTGGCATCTTCCTGGTTAATTTGAGTTGTCTAGAAGCCTGGGAGCCAATGAGTCATTGCCTTTAGTTTGGTTTGTGAAGAATTGTAGAAGGGAGAGCCTCTGTACCTTCCTTTGTTCATGTGGATGAAGACCTTGAATTGGTGCGCTTGTTGGTGCGAAGAAATTTGCAACCATCTAAGACAAGATTGAAGATATTGTTTTTATGTAACTTCTGAAGGAGCTA
The DNA here is from genome assembly GCA_037157565.1 of Thalassia testudinum. Taxonomy (NCBI): domain Eukaryota; kingdom Viridiplantae; phylum Streptophyta; class Magnoliopsida; order Alismatales; family Hydrocharitaceae; genus Thalassia; species Thalassia testudinum. Next base: position 25,406,739 of record JAZHRO010000013.1, read on the forward strand.
TCTTCCAAGTGGGATATTGATCCCACCATCAGGTTGATACTTGATGCGGTAGCTCATATGCTAATACAAGATGCCTTCAACAGGTCTTAAGTACTTGCAAACATCTTAAGGAGTTGTGGTGGCAACTCAAGTTGCTCATGGACATAAGATTGATGCCAATGTTGTGAAAGGCAAGATGTGCTAAAAGGTGAGAAGGAACTAAAACGCCTGCGGGGTTAGGTGCTTGCTTGAGAAAAGTGAGGGGCTAAATATAAAATATTAATAAAATAAGTTAAATATGTAAAGCATTGTCAAGGGTTGAAGATTTGACCTAAATTTAGCTAATTTAATTGTTATCTTTTAACTAAAGGATCATGATAATGGCTATGTATCCTTCTAAACAAAAAGTGAGTCTTTGGAAAAAGAAGAGAATGCTCAAAAGTGCTCTAGTAGGTTAGAAACTCCCTTTATACACTTAAAAGGCCCAAAAAGCTCTTAAAATGCACTAAAATGATAAAATATACTTATGAGGGCTACAATGCATGATCACCACTTAAAGGTATCATTGGTCCTTTATGTATTTAAATAATTTATGAAAAAATCCAAGGGTTTAGATGGTGCAAAAATCGTAAAAATAAAATTAAAATGTGCAAAAAACATAAAGCATACACATGATGTCCATTGGTGCCCACACATTGCCTACCACCTTACCTATCCGGTGTTCAGGAAGTTGGCCGAGTAGGTCGACTGTGCGGTCGCATACTCGTTAGTGCTGCCCTTTTCGCATCGAGTATCCTTAGGTGATCCACTAAGCGAACAAGGTTGACTACTCGGGCCGAATACTCAAGTAGTCGGCTGATTATGTGATAGAATATATATTTTTTTTGAGAAAGGAAAGGGTAGTTATCCAAAATGATAACTACCCAAATATATTAAAAGAGAAAGCTATCCAACCAACATCATACCAAGGGACAACCACAAAGACCCCTCACTCGCAAGGACTCACTCCAAAGCTTAATCAAAGCAAAAATAGACTCCACAAAATTCTCCACATAAGGCCTCTGCCCTCTGAAGACGACATCATTCCTTCATAACCAGACACCTCAGAGGACCGCCAGCAGTTTGGCCCACTCCTTCGAACGGAAGACATTCTGCCCAGCGTTGCCCCCTCCGCCTTTATAACCGCGCCAAAAATCATTAAAAGACCGACAACTCCACCATCCCACTCTCACACGGCTCCAAATCTGCGAGATAAACGGGCAAGAGAAGAAAAGGTTGTCGACATCCTCATCGTCACCTCCACACAAAGGGCAAACCTTACTCTCTCTAGGAGCCCATCTCACCCTCCACACCCTAGTCACGAGTCTTCTCCTCCTAAGCAGCCACACAAAAATCTTGACCTTCAAAGGATAAACTGCCTTCCAAACCCGTCTGCGATCTCTCACTAGATCCAAATCACCAGTGGGACCCCCACCAGACAATCTCCTGTATGTAGCCCTCACCGAGAAATCTCCTTCATCCCAACCAAACATATCATTTCCGGATGTCAGATGTAGGCCTTCCAACTCTTCAAGCAACCTCTGGAAGTCGTGAATTCTCACATCTGAAAGATTCCCTGCAAAAGACGGACACCACCCACCTCCTCAAACTTCAGCCACAGATTCCTCTTTGCTCAAGGACAAAGCGAAAAGTCTCGGAAATCTTCTAAAGAGTGCGCCTTGACCTGTCCAATCATCCTGCCAGAACCTGAAAACCTCCCCTGCCCACCACCGGTACAAAACAGTTCTGCACCTTAGGAGCCACCGTCGACAAACCTTTCAGGAAGTGAGAAGCATCCCTCGGCGGGGATAGAAGGAGGTCCCAACGCAGAGGGCCACCATAAGCTGTCCTGAAAACCTTCCCCATCAAATCCCTCTTGTTCTCCAAGAGGCCCCCAACCCATTTCACCAGCAGGCTATCATTAGATCTCCCTAAGTCCCTCACCCCAAGCCCCCCTCCTCCACCAGCTTGCAAACCTCCTCCCATGCCACCAACCTAGCACCAGGCCCATTCGACCCCTGGTTGGACCAGAAGAAATTCCTCATATGCCTCAACATTCTCTTGACAACCTGTTGGGGCAACTTCAGGACAGAGGTGAAATACGACGGCATCGCCCCCAGAATCGCCTTGAGCAAAACCAGTCTTCCACCCCTCGACAGAAGCCTGGATGCCCATCTTACCAACTCCCCTCCAGCCTCCCCAACAAGGGAGCCCAATCCTGCACCAAGATCCTACCATCTGTCAACGATAGGCCCAAGTATCTGATCAGTAGCTTCTCCTGCTCTGTGCCAAGACCCGTGCTGCACTCCCTCACCTCCGCCTCCGTCAAATTAAAAGGGACAAAACTTGATTTGGACAGGTTAATATGCAGACCTGAAGCCTCACCAAACAATAGAAGCAAAATCCGCATCCTCCCGGCTTCCACCTCCCTGCCTTCAATAAAGAAAATCATATCATCCGCATACTGTAGCAGTGGAATGCTTGTCCCATCTCCCAAGGAGAAACCTCTCACAAGGTTTTTTCGCCGCCCTCGCAAGTGCATCTACCGCTAGAACAAAAAGCATCGGAGCCAACGGGCACCCCTGTCTCACCCCTCTTCTCGGCTGGATCCAACCCCCTATTGGGTTTCTATTGATAAGAACCGAAAAAGACGTCGTGGTGACACATCTTTTCATCCACTCGATCCACATGGGTGGAAATCCCCTCTTCACCAAAGAGGCCCAAAGGAAAGACCACTACACTGAGTCATACGCCTTGCTGAAATCAACCTTTCACATGAAAGCCTTCCGCCTACTCCTCTTCCAAAAAGACGGGATCTCCAAAGCCACCACATACCCCTCCAAAATGTTCTTGCCCGGGACAAAGGCTGTCTGTATCGGATCCACAATCTTCGCCAAACTCTTCCTTAACCTATTCGCCAAGATCTTAGCCACAATCAAATAAATAGCATTCGAAAGAGCTATCGGCCTGTACTCCTGAATCTCCTCTACTCCCTCCTTTTTCGGCAATAAGAATAAGTAAAATTTGTTCAATCTGTTAAAGCCCGAATTTCCTTCTTTGAACTCCTGTAGTACCTGCATCACATCATCCTTCACCACCGACCAAAACACCTTATAAAAGGAGACGGGAAAACCATTCGGACCTGGATAACCATCAGCATTCAAACCCCATATCGTCTTATGAATCTCATCCTCCTTACACGGCCCAATCAAGTGCTCCACTTCCCCATCCCTGATTCATGGCACCTTGGATCCCAGCCACCTCCATCTTCCCCCCTGCCTCCTCCCGGTGAACTCCCTGAAGTACCTCGCAGTTGCCCCGCCCATCGCCTCCCTACCCACAAACTCCTCCCCTTCAACCATCGGTCTATCGATCCAATTCCTCTTCCTCCTTCCGAATGCTGCCATATGAAAATACCGAGTGTTAGAATCGCCCTCCCTGAGCCACCTCTGCCTGGATCTCACCTTCCACTCCACTTCCACCTTCCGATCTTCCTCTTGCACCACTTGCAAGCACTTTGCTCTGTTCACCCTGTCCATTTCGGATAGGAGGCCAACATCCTCAGCCAAGTCCAGCCTCGCAGTCTTACTGAGGGCTTCATCTCTCCTCTTCCCACGCTTCTCTTTAATTTGCTTCTTATAGGCCTTAAGGAAGGACCTCAACTCTCTTAGCTTAGCTTCCAACCTAGCAGCTGCCGAGCCTTCCACATGACTAGATCTCCATCTCTCTTCCACCACCCTCTTGAATCCCTCTTCAAGGAGCCAAGCTCTGTCAAACTTAAAGTACATTCCATGCCTCCAGCCCTCATTCGTCACCCAAAGTAATAGGGTGTGGTCCGAGAACGACCGCTCCAGCGGTTTGACCTCCGCCACAGGGAAAGCCTCCGCCATCGCCGTCAAGACGAAAAATCTATCAATCTGAGACCGTTGCCCACTAGAGCTCCTCTAGGTGATATAATATATTTTAGATTTGATTTTTTTTAAAAAAAGTATTCTAGGTTTGGTTTTGTTGAACGACTTATTGTTATGATTTTAGGTGTGGGTTTAGGTTACATTTTAGTTGTGGTTGATGTTTATTATTTATGTATTATTTATCAAAACACAAATTTTGATAAGTTGACTAATTATTTTATTTTTTAAATAAAAAATATTAAACTACATACTCGTCTCCATACTCATCCGCATACCATATACTCTTTATGCGGTGATCCAATCGATCACATGTCGACTTCTTGACCTTTGTACCTATCTACTCGCATAGGGCACAACCAACCGTAGTTGCCATTGTAGTGCGCATAAGTTGTGCCTGCCATCATGCATACATGCCCAACACATGATGCATGGCACGTTGAATGATGTGTGCATGGCTGGTGTAGGCTTAGGGTTTAGTGACATTTATGGCTTGTTTAGCAACGTTTTCGTGATATTTTGTAGGAATTTTTGCGATTTTCGATATTTTAACCAATTTCAGCCAATTAAAGCCAAGCTCAACCCAAATTGATTTAGTTTGATACTTTTTGGATTTTTCACTATTTTTAACAAAATAAAAATGAAGGATTGCCATTTTTGACCAAGCCTTTCCTCACTTGTACCCCATCCCTCCACTTTATTGGCATCATTCATGACTCAAGGAGAGCCTCTCCAAGGGAACGATATACTCTCGAAGAACTCTACAAGTAAGAGGCTCTTCCTGGATTTCCATGTGAAAAAATAAATTTTTCCTTAACTTCCTTAGGTTATGCTCCATAGGTCAGCCTTCCTTTAGATTAAATTAAGTTTAATTTTCCCTTAGCACTAGTCTTTCCCTACCGTAACCATCTACTGCTCTGTCCAACCTTCAAGTGGCCCCCTTCACCCCAATCTACTGTTGATCCACATGGTCGAGTAGGTAGAATCATTAGGTCACTTGAGAGGCACTCTGCTGCGCATTCTCTTCTTGGTGACATGTCTCTCTCTTTGTTTTCTTAGTTGTAATTTGTCTTTATCTAGTTGTAATCATTTCCATTTTAATGCAATAAAGTTCGACATGCTTTATTACATTTTCCAATCAACCTTTTAATTTCCTTCCCTAATTTTAGCTAATTTTACATTTCTTGCTTGTAGTAACATGGCTATAGCTTTCTTTAGCCTTTAGTTCACAAATTTTCCATGCCATTTACACTTTACCTCTTGCACTACTTCGCTCTTGCATTCTCCAAGTAGTTTTGGGTATTTTATGATTTCCCCTCGCATCTTAGCATAATTAGTTTAGTTGTCTTAATTTCCTATATTTGCCCTCAACCAACTCCGTTTCATCACTTTTTGCTGCAAATCAATCCTCTCAAGTACGTTAGATGACCAAATTGATTTAAAAGCATCAATTGAGTAACATACTTCTCTGTGGATTCGATGCTCCCTGTCATATATGCTTAAGCTTAATATTCAATTTTTAAGGGGATAAGCTTTAAGCTATAAGCACCTAAGTGTATGTTTTGCAAAAACATATCTGTTAGTGTATGCCTTGATTGTAGCATCACCTTTTTAGGATGGATCTTCGCTCAAGATATTCTCTACTGCAGATTCTAGAGGTAATATCGAAGGTTGCATGTATGATCGTTACGGCTCCCTTGAATTCCTTGTAATGCCATTTTGACTTGGCAAATGCCTCTACTGCTGCTTTTCAAAAAAACATGCCTCTACTGCTTATTTTTTTAAACGCTCTACTATCTTCTATACCTAAATGACCGATGTCTTTAGTGAGTATTATTGGCTTTCTTGTTGTTATTTACTTGGGTGATATTGTGGGTATATTGCTATTTCTTGGGGGAACACCTTGAACATTTGTCTGATGGTGCCCAAGAAGCTGAAGGCACATGATTGTATTTAAAAATTGAAAAAGTGTCATCTTGCAGTGTAATATCTCGTTCCTTGCTCATACATTGGCAGTAAGACAATGAGGATGGAGTCAAGGAAGGTGGAAGTTGTTGTGAAGTGCTTTATATAGTGAAAGCGAAGTTGTTGTGATCTTTTTCGTTAGAAGTTCAACAAGGGATATTCAAAGAATTTGATGGCTTTGGCAAACTGCTAAGGACCAATCCCAGTGGTGTACTCTAGAATGCAAGGCACTCATTTTCCTGAAGGGATGGTGATAGAGGAGTTTATTCAATGACTCCCTAATGTTGAATGATCATTTGAAGATGATGACTTGAATTTTGCACTTGAAAGGCGTATTGATGCAAAATAAGCATCTAATTATATATGGATTGCAAGTTGAGTGACAAAGGGAGTCATTACATCGTGCAAGTGAAACCTCAATCATGCATCTCCTCAAAGTGTGGAGAGACTATCTCATAAAGAATAAGTTCATGGTGCAAACAGAAAAAAATATGCTTCAAGGACTTGGAATTGTGATATAGGCTTGAGATGACTAGGTGGCCATTTTTGCTGCGGTTATGTGTCTATGGGAGATGTCAGAGTGTATATACGGAAGGATGAAGAAGGATACTATTGATACGAGCTTGATGCAACTAGTTACTAACATGTAGATTTGATGATTTTGGCTAGAGGAGGGCATCCTTGAAGGATATGGGGTCTATGTCGTTACGAGTTTACAATGGACCCTGTTAAGGAGACACATGATGCGCCATGGGTTGGATATGTAGCATAGCACACTCCTTTCCTTTAGTTATATTTTGCCAAAGACATAGATATGTCAAAATGTTCATATATACTTGTCTTGTTTGCCAACAAGATAAGTTTGAAAGGAAGAAGATCGTGGGACTTTTTGTAGTTGCTATCGATACCTCTCACTGTTGGAGTTTGTCGATGGACTTCATCATTGGATTCTTGAGGAGAGTTGGGAATATCGTGAACATAGAGGTGAAGGCTTGGTTCTTGGAGTATACGATCATTGTGGTAACACCATAAGAGCATGCAACAGAGTCTACAATGTGCATATTCTTGCAGCATGTGGTCAAAAATTGGGGGATACGAACATGATGGAAGATTTATAGGAAGGTTTTGGACAACCTTGTTCAAATTGTTGGGGACCTAACTCGAGTTCTTTATGAGCGACCACATGTGGCTAGATTAGTACGTATAGTACATCACTTCGGTACTTGAGGTGTTGTATAACAACAAATCGACAAAACTAAGTGTGCTCAGCATAGCCCAACTTCACTATAACTGTAGAATATCCTGACTAGGGGCAAAGTCCCTTTGAAATTTTGGTGAGAAGGTGTCTCATCATGATGTTAAAGTAGTAGGATTGGTGTACATGACTTATCATTTTGCAAGGGAGCTACATGGAAGGTAGGAGTAGGAGCAGGGGCATTGTTGCAGGTGAAACACAAGATGAAGTGCATAGATTGTAGTCTTATAGATATGGAAGAACCTGAAGAAGATGACACACGTGAACCTTATTACTATGGATCCTTCGATGTGGTGAGACATGTAGGGAAGTTAGCATACTAATTGAACTTGCTAGAGAGGATCAGAGTGGACTGAATATTCCATGTGTTCTTTCTCAAGGAGTATCTTAAGAACCAAAAGTAACCATCATGGATGGTGCTTGTTTTTGGATTCAATATGATTGAGTAGATGAATGAATTTTCAAGAGGCAAATTGAAAGGCAAAACAAGAACCAATAGCCTGTCCAAGTTGGCATCGTAGTCTGGACTCAAATGTTGCCAAGAAAATCATGCCATTGGGTTTTCTTCGACATATTATTTTGTGTGGCAAAGTAGCTTGTTGCCATATTCTTCTTTTGCACCATGAACTTGCTCCTTAGGCGATAGTTTCTCCATGCTCAGATGCAATATGCAATTGCTGTCATTTCCTTCTCATGCATGGAATAGAACCTTTTATATGCAATTGGATGGCCATCTTGCATTAATATGTCTCCAAGTGCAAAATCCAAGTCATCAGCTTGGATTCATATGGTTGTCCAATACCAGGGTATCGTAGAATTCTCCTTTATCATTGCCTGCTTAAAGCAATTGAATATCCTCCTTGCATTTTGGAGTCCATCGCCGTGGTTTGTCCTTTCTTAGAAAGCTTGTAAATCTACCTCCTTCTTGGAATATTTTGTTGGTAGAGCACTTATTATTGTCTTTTGGAGTTGTTTGTTATGTTTATTGTCTTATTAGACTTATGATATAATTTTCCCAACACCTCTCTCTATATAAAGAGGTGTAGGGTTTCATTTGAGAATAAGACTTGTCATTTTCTCTGATTTAGTATCAAAGAGACGATCCTAGATCGGCGGTTTGGTATCTCACCCCTCACAAACCTTTGTATCCCTCTACCAAAATCCTAATCCTCTTGGTAGACACCCCCGGGAGCCTCTATCGGCACGCCACCTATTGTCGCCGGCCCCAGCAGGCCACCACCGCGGTCACAGCTGTTGCTGGCGCTCGCCTTTACAAGTGATTGTCACCTATAATTGAAAATCACGCATGATATTTGCTTCAAATATAAAAATCACCGTTACACAAATCCACATCAAGTTCAAACTAATACTCATACCTCCTTAGGCCCTGTTTGGATTGTGGGATAGAATTTGAGGGATAAATTTTATAAGTGATGAAATTAAGGGATAAATGTGGGATAAATTGATTTTGGTGTTTATGAGAGGTATGGGTCAAATCATGGAATAATTAGGGGTGTTTGGAGGAATAGGTGGAGATGATGTTTCACAAGAAAAGGGATAAATTTATCCGACCCCCCTCTGGAATAAATTTATCCCAAGTTTTAGACTGTTATGTTGGGATAACTTTGTCTCGGGATAAAGTTCACCAAACAGAGAATAATTGGGTGTATCCTATGAAACAAACATGGCCTTTGGAGGAACACACACTAGACACATGGACGTGGACATGCACCGTTCAAGTTAAGCATGGAACTAAAGAACAAGAAGTAGAAGAATACACCCAACTTTCAGTCTAGCCAGAGATTAGCCTCTTGAGATATTGTTGCAAAGTTTGTTGAAGGGTCAGGATGCACATCACCGTAGATAGGATTCAGTCTCAAATTTTGGTGTAGGGAAATTTTTATGTGATTCTGCAAGGACCAAATTGGCGGCAGAGGAGATGATGCAAACGAGGAATAATGCACAAATCCAAGCTCAAGTTGGCTGCCTGTGGACCTTTTGTTATAGGTTGTTGCATGGAAGTAGTGTTGCTTCGATCAGATGGCAAGTGGTGTGGGGGGACTCATTGCAGAAGCACCACTGGACTGAGGTGAGTTGAGTATGTGGGTACAATTTTTTGAAATTTGCGTGGAAGGTTAAAAAGGAGGAGCAGGTATGGAAAGGATGGCAAAGACATCCCGAATGGTGAACAATGGATCAGAGTTGATATGTATCAAATTTCTTTTGTAATGACAGAGCAAAGACCCATGGATGAGGATTTTCTCCTGATCATTGTCAACAAGCCATCGAGCTCTACATTTTTGATACCCCATAGATTATTAGGGTATGTTGTAGTAGTTGAGAATTGCTACCATTCAACTTATCTTATGCATTTTTAGTGGTTACCTTTTGTCCACTCTGTTTGAATTTCAAGATGTCAAACTAATATTTTTCAGTCAGGACTAGGACTAAGTGAGAAATCCACAATAAGGTGCTATTGGCCTACTTCATTGACCGGTCAATCTCCTCCAGTTCCACTCGTTAGTTCATATCAATATCTCCCCCAATCCTCCTCTCTCCCCATTTCCAACTCCAATGCTATCAATTTCTCCCCAGGATTATCTTCTCCACCGCTTGTAACCATAGTCACCATCAGTTGTTGTGGAAATATTTTAAACATGTTAACTATATTTTATACATGCTTACTTTTGCCTTATTTCCATTTGTAATGATAAAATTTAATATGTTAAATAAATAAGCATGTTCTTGAAAATGATGAACGTTGATATGAATTATTTAATGATAATATATTTACTTTAAGACTCGAGTATCGATTTGTTTAATTACTTATTTTTCCATTCATTGCTATGCTTTTATAAATAGACCTATATAATAGGCATTACAGTGGCCTAGAAATTGATTTTCCTTTTCATTTTTATTTAAAATTTTAAAGATATCATTGTCTACGATACAAAGTGTATATTTTACTTCTTAATTATAGGAAGGTCATATTTTTTGTGTAAAACTTGTAGTGAGGCCCTAAATATTTTATGAATTTATGAACATTGATTTTCCCTTTTTTTATTTAAAATCTTAAACATATTATTGCCTACAACATAAATCATATATTTAACCCACTAATTGCAAGAAAATACTACAATAATATGAAATTTCATATTTTTAAGTTAGTTACATACCTAAAGAGAAGAAACCTCAGTTTCAAACAAATGATTTCTTCTTTAGAAATGGAACCATTTTGAAGGAAGTAATTGCACAATAGATAAAAAAGTCTTATTTCAAGAATAAACATAAATTTCTTGTTCTTATTGCATTACTTTTGTTACTTTTTTTTTTTCTCAAATCAAAGAGTGATTGCATATGGATGTCTTTGATTTCACAAAATCCATGGTGTTTTTCATATAGAAATCCGAACAAATAGATGGAAATCCATTGTATCCAATTGAAATTTATTGAAATTGTAACTTTTTGCTTTTCTTATTTCAATTTTTAGATCTATTGTCATTTATATTAAGGTAACTATGGATATTGTTATCTATAACTTTTTAAAGGGCTTCTTGGTGAAAAGAAAATTTTCCTGGCCTCCATCTTTTAGATTTTTCCTAATGATGTCTTTAGAATTAATCCTTGGATTGTTAACTTCCCTCATTTATTTGAACATGTCATTTGATTTTCAATAAATATATAATTTTTTGTTTTCTTTTTACATTATGTGACATTACATTTCAAAATGTTTTGATTCCTTTTTTTAGTTTAAAATTTTAAAGATATCATTGTCTACGGTACAAAGCATATGTTTTACTTGCTAATTCTAAGAATACCCTATTTTTTATACAAAAATTGCAGCTGGATACTCATTGGCCTATAAATTTAATGATATTGATTTTTCTTATTTAAAATTTTAAACATATAATTACCTACAATATAAAGCATATATTTTACTCATTAATTACAAAAAGATCCTGAAAAAATATGAATTTCCAAATTCTTAAGTTAGGTACATGCTTAAAGAAAAGAAACCTAAGTTTCAAAAAAATATTTCTTTTATAGAAGCAAAATCATTTTAAAGGAAGTAATCCCACAATAGATGAAAAGGTCTCACATCCAAACCGCTTAAATCATTATAGAATTTTAAGCATTGCATATTAAAATATTTTGATAATAACTTTTAGAGGATTTTTTTTTTGTCAATTTTACTAAATATGTCATTTTTTTTCTATAAATTTCATAGAATCTTTACTTTTATACTATTAATCTAAATATGTATTATATAATACAATCTCATATCCGTGCAAAGCATGAGGCTAAGCACTTGTTATATATGAAATCAAAATGAGAGCACTTAATTCCAATCTCAGCAAACAAAACAACTTGCTTCATCACAATAAATATTATCACTCTGTACGTACAATTAGCTCGGGAACTTAGTTGAGGATCTGAAAAGCTCAAGGCTTTATCTGAATCTCCCTATGTATATGTATATAGCTGATTGGGACTTCATTGGAAAATTAGTTTACTATTTATTTTATGTCACCTTTTACTATATATTTACAAGTCAAATATAAAGTATTTAAATAAAAAAGAATGTATATATAATAGAAGAAAAGTACCACATTTCACATATTTTGGAAGGTTAGCAAAATGATTGTGCAATTCACATAAGGCCATTGTCATTTTTTAATGCAAGTTGCTTTAGGCATGGCCTTGTAGCTCTGCAATTGTATAATACGCAAACCATATTAAGAAAAGATGATATCTGAAGCTTTTGTATATTTTCCTGTGATAGTTTCTCTTTCCGGCACAAAATCGCAAGACCCATATAAATGTGAGTTTGTTCTCAAGCAGAACCTTCACCTTGATTAAGTGCCACGATTTGAACTGGTGGAATAAAATGTTTATTTGTTTGTTTGTATTTTATAATGTATACAGAATAAATTAAAATTGAATCAGATGTATAGTTGATCGGTAATAGGTAGCTCTCAGCCCCAAGCAAATGGTTTGTATGGGAGTGTGTAGGGATGGCATGGGAGTAGACTCAGATATAGATATTTTCGTACCTATGTTTGCTTTTACAGAGTCGTGTACGCATTTGGATCCAATGATCAGATTCGAACGGCTATGATTTTTGCTTACCATATATTATAAAAATCAAAAATAAATTCAGTTTGGATGATAGTTGGAGACAAAAATAAAACAGATACTGATATAGGTATAAAATAATATGGATAAATATTAAACAAAAATGTGTTAAAGGGGTCAATATAGGTTTCTCGGATTACTTTTTGGAATTGTGCTTAGCGGGTATAAATTAGTAGAAGCATCCGAATCAATCACATGTAAAGCATTAGGTTGCGCAAGGTATAACCTCAAGTGAGTATATATCATGGAGGAAGTTGAAGCTTCCAATTATCATGTGTAGTGGTAGAGCAAGGGCTCAAAGAAACAAGATCACGTCTCTTGGTGGGCGTACCAACCTTCTTCTATGATGAGGTTCAATCGATCTGTTACAGTATTTAGTGACCCCTTATAAGGTGTCAAGTCTACTTCTAACCGGTGGTTGCATGAATAAATGGCTTTGATTGTGCCATGTCAGCTTCATAGCTCTGAATAATGCCGATTCTGTGGTGATTGTGGAGATGCATCTAGGTGGACATGTGTTAGATGACTAAGTGAATTCTTGACCGCATTTTTGATACTTGGAATAAATGTTAATCTAGTGACTAATTTTACATTTGACATTTTTAATTTTGAAATTAGTAGTGTCGTTTTAGGATTAGGCAATTTTGCTACCTTGGTGGAATTATCTAATTATGTTTGTTAATTTTATCTGTTTTTTTTATTATTAATTTTTTCCTTATTCTATTATTATGTTTGATCAAATAAACATCTCAAGTGAAATAAAATTTTTTAATTTTTGAGGAGATAATAAATTCAATTATAGAATAAAATTCTTTAATTTCCTTTTTTTTTTTTGATATATTTTATTTTTCTTAATAATTTTTCTTACGGAGCAGCTCCTCTTGGGCTCATGGCCTAGATGGCTATTAAGAATGGTTCCCTCCGGTGGTCATCTTGGCACCTGCTTGACGCTAGTTAGTTTCGATTGAGTGGGCTCAGTTAATTGAGAGAGAGAGAGAGAGAGAGAGAGAGAGAGAGAGAGAGGAGGAAAGGAGGTGGAGGGGTTTTTTTTTTCTTCTGAAAGATAAAGAAAATAAAAGAATATTTATATGAAAATCTCTTTATTTTTTAATTTTCAAACTGCATAGGGTATTTGAACAGATATTCCTGCAGATATATACATATATACAAATTAAGTAGAATTACATATATCTTTTCCAAACGTTATATATATATAAACCCCTTCTTTATTCGAGGTGAAGTTCTAGCATAGGTCCTGCCAAGTTTCCTTTCCAAGAACCCAGTTAGGGTGCTTGTCCCCTGTAGATCCGTAAGAATAGGTGGGTTTTGTTCTTTCGGTTAAAATTAAAGAATTCAAAATGTTTTAGGACTTTATCACGTTGGGGGCGTTTTGAGGGTCAAGTTCTCCCTCATCATGTTTAGAATAAAATCAACTCACTTACAAATTATTAATTAAAAAATACAAAGCATTTAGCTCTCATAATCATGTAGATTTAGTATGTTGAAAATTCCAACATGAATCCGAGTCCAAACCAACAAAATTTGAAATTCTTAATTATCTATATTTGTATTCAAATCCTATATGTATACAAATCCGAATATCCCGATCCAACCATATTCGAAGATGACCGTTGAATATCTAAATTCATGTCCATCTGCTTTCTTACCTACATGGAAGTGTGTGATGTGATATCAGTATGAAAGTATTGTGCAACAAATGGTAATGAAGTTTGTGGGTGATCCATCGATTTTGGTTACCTCAAATTGGACCAAAGAGTTAGGCTCTTTTATTAAATGGGTTGGAGTAGGGCCTAGGGTAGCCCAAAAGGCCCAACTGATGCCCAACCCGCTTTGTTTCATATATAACATATATAAGTAATTAATGTTCAAAAATATATACATATAATATGAATGTGTCAATGATATGTTGTAGCTCCCATTGCAAGCAATTATACCTACATGCTATAATCAACTATACACAAAAATCTCATATGGTTCCCTCCACCGTTCCCATTTGTCAAGACCTTCCCTCTACACCTATACACAGTCACCACGCTACCTCACAAACAACTAGAACAAAGAAAAAACTCGTCCTTTCAACTTCATTTTTTATTCTAGTGAAGTAATCCTTTCTAATCCAATCATTTCCGTATCTTTAACTAAACGCTTGATGTCATCCTCGCCACAGTTCCAATAGAACAAGCTACAATATTTTTCTTTCTTTTGAATGATAAGTGGGGCAGCCCAAACTTGTTTAAGCCCATCTGTTTTGGGCCACTCCTAGGCTTGGGCTACATTAACTAGGGCTAGGCCCGAAACTAAGCATACCTAACTAAATGGGCTTGGGTCGGCCCTGTTCTCAATTCTAATTTGAGCTATTGTATATTGATCTGGTACCTCAGTTATTATTAAGAAAGAGTTTAGGTTGGCATGTCGAGCTTCTCCAAGCATCCTTTTCGTAGGAAAAGATACGTCGCATTACCTCACAAACAATTGAAACAAAGAAAAACCTCGTCATTTTAGACCCTGATTTGATTTTATTTGAAGTAATTCTTTCTGATCCTATCATTTTTTGTATTTTAACCAACTCGTACACTTAGTCTCATGCAATTCTTTCTTTTTGAATGATAAATGGGTCCGGCCAACTTGGTTCCAGCTCATCTACTTTGGGCCATATTTGGGCTTGGGCTACAGTTTGCACGAGTTAATTAGGCCTAGGCTGTACATCAACCATACCTAACCACATGGGCTTGGTTCGAGCCTTACCCAACCCGCAAAGTCTTGCTCCAGCTCTCAAATATAGCCCAAGCTGTTGTTTATTGATCTAGTACCTTAGTTATATTAAGAGAATGTTTTTGTTGACATATCGATCTTCTGCCAAATATCCTTTTTGTAGCAGTAGAAACGTCAAAAAAATCCAGCCTAAGACTCTAGTTTCTTAGTAACCTCTTTTTAATTGGGGAAACTCATACTATTCAAATAACGAGGAAAAGATTGATTTGCTATAATTGTGGATCAAAGGATGTTATGCCCAATCATCAAGCTATCTAAACTCATTTCCTTTAGAGATCATTGAATATATCATATGGTTAATACATTGGCCTTTGTTGTTCACATATCCAGGCATAGCCGTCAGCAATCTTGCATGAAATCTTGCGAAAAATTCCACCACGTCCTCAACGATGATTACCACACTTTAGATTAGCATCAACACACATGGATAAATTTTGCCCCTCCACTCCTAATCATGTGAAACCATGTGTAAGAATCTAGGTAGAACGTTGAGCTAAGATTGAAGAAGTTGACTGGCACGAATAAAAAGGAAGGAAGGTACCTCCAATTTTGTGAGTAATCTGCTCATCTCTTGTGGATTTCAGAGGTTACGTCCATCATGAGACTTATATAATTTGCAGTGAAATTTGACGGATAATCGGATCTCACGTGCTTGAGATATGATTGTTGTTTGATCACTCTCACTTGGAGATGAGATTGTGGTGTTGCTCCATGATCAGATCATAAACATCCTCATCATAAACTTGGATTTTGCTTCAGCAATCGTTTACTCGAGTCTCTCTTCGTGCCCCATCCAAAGTCCGTGTTCTCCACCGCCATTTGTTCTCCGAGTAACAACAATAGCATCAGGGAGTGGCTCTCCCTTCCGGGCGTGTGCCCCGTTTTGGAGGAGGGGGGAGACGTCGATTTCTTTGTGGGATTGAACGTGTATAAATCATTTTTCATTTTCCTTTATCCTCTTCTTCCACCTTGAAGAGGAATTGCCAAGTCAAGCCTCATCTTATGTTACTTTCTATGCGGCTGTACCACCACTATCTCCTTTCATGTCTAATTTATGGTGGGAGTTAACTCTTGTTTATCAAGGAAGATAACCTAATCCTTGTTTGAGCTCTTAACATGGGATTATCTTAATCTAGATTTTTAGGGGGGTTTGTTCAACCCCTATTTCAACCCTCTCTCTTTGTCCCCAATGCGAAGCACTCCTCGAGACCAATTTTTCGAATTGCCCTTTTTCACCTTCTTCGCTTTCATGATAGCTTATTTTACTGCTTATCTGCAGAGTAAGGATTGTGTTTGTGGATTATTTTCAAGGTGATCGTTTATGATTATTTGAACGTAATACATCCATGTCATGTTTATATTTAAATTTTCATCTCATTTGGATTTTAACTTACTTATATGCAAATATGATTATCACTTATGTATAAGTTTTTTCAATTGTGAGATGGAAATTTTTTTTTGTGATTTTAGAACGTAATAGGGGGTATTTTCTTCTTCAATTGTCATTTAAATTTTTTCATAGACTTTGTGGTAAACATCGTTTTTTTTTTTCCTTTTTATCTGTGGATCTGGTAGGATATTTGGGTCTTTTTCTGTGTCATTTGTAGAGTAAGTCATCCTTTTGTTATGGGTTGAGTTATCCCCCACTATCGACCCTGCCAATGAAGAGAAGTAGTTGATTCTTTGATCGCCCCGACAAATTTCATCTTATAGATGTCATGTTCAAATATATTGTTTTAGATGTAATGGGGATTGTAGGATAGATTAAAGATGAAATTTTTAGCAAGAATAATCCCCTTTTACCTAAACTAACATTTCATGTCATATAAAAATTTAACTCAACTAACTTACCTATCACCTCATCCACTATTCTAACCACTATTTCCAAGTAAATACCTCCTCTCACAACATAAAATAATCTTCATTCTCTTCATTCATTAAATAAAAATAAAGATTAACCTATGTTATAACTTTGGTAACTCAAATTAACTAACCCGTGTCGTAACTTAAACATCAGCAGCGACTCCCGCTCTTTAATTTGTGTCCTTCTTTTTTTTTCCGTAAGATGGCGTGAATTATGACGTAAAAACGGGCTTACGTTTCCCATTTATCAATCTTGCAATTCGAAACCTCGATCTCTGCGTGGACGCAGACCAAATCTAGCAAGTGCCGGTCAATCTCGGTTCAGTGAAAAACACAAGGCCACGAGTTAAAAAAAGTCACATCTAATGATCCGTATACCCCTGAACGCATATTCTCTTTGCACGCTTCTAAGCATACTTTAGGGAGAGAATTTGTCCTACCTATCGGATTATAGTTTGGAGAAGGAATCGGACAGGAGTTTTGCGTTTCAGAACCAATCGAAGAGCTCGCACCTGAGCATGCACGGCGACGCTTCTCTTACATCGCTTCTGGCAAGGGGGCAGACAAGCAGAAAATTATTTAATCATCCTCCTTTCTCCAGGAGCAAGAATTAATAAGAGAGAGGAAGGAACGTTAAAAAGGACACCCACGTATTCCAGATCTCAGAACCCAAATCAACAAAGGAAAAAGGCCAAAACAAAAACTCAATTCAACAAAAAATGAAAGTTCCTGTATAGCATTCTCGTAATGTAGTCTATACCACATGCAAAGAAGGTAGCGGTGCATCCCACGGCTTGTTTCACGTGGGTTAAGTGTGTTAACTTATGTTTATTCACCACTTAACTTGTCTATTACTTACACTGGATTAAAGGGAGTTAATCCGGTGCGAAGTTGTTTCACCTCTCTTGTAGAACAATTTTAACCCACTTAAACACCTAAAGATCAAAAATCACTTATTTCACTGATCATTCTCTATTTTTCTACTTATTCTATTAACTTATTTTCCTCACCAAATAAGCTTTCAGAGAATAAAAAAAATAGACCCTCCTTAAATCTTTCTTGTCATGGATGCCCGTCTAACACATAGATGCCCTTATATCTCTGAAGGTCTCACTAATACCCCTCCTAACTAATCGCTTAATCAAACTCTTTTATGTCATTCAAATGCCCAAGTTAATCTTAGGTTTGAATACCTTGAAGAAAAAAATACGTCAAAAAAGAGGATGAAAAATTTGCTAATCATAGGCAGGTATCAGTCAACATTCTTCGAAATCACGGGTTCAATGCCACGCTTTCCTACCAAAAATCAAGCATCACACTTTTGACCATGGTCACAATAATTTAAAATCAAAATGACAATGGTTAATCTACTCTCCCTCGCACTCTCGTTCCCATCGCTCAATCCTCTACCCCCACCCCCCCCCCCCCCCCCCCCCCCCCCCAATCATTAACAACTTATGGACAAAGACATGGAGAGGGAGGCAGGGCCCCCCTCCCTGCACTCCTCTTTGGTACGAAGAATGCATGGGTATACTCAAGTTTACACCAAGTCATAATCTAGCAATCAATTAGAACAATAATAATCCATGATACTCAGCATAATCCGCCTATAAACAAGGACACAACAGGAGCATGCATTTTCTCAAATTCTTCACAAAGAGAGGATGCTTACCAATGTGGACATCCCTCTTTACTAAAAGGAGTGGTGTTGTTCATACATATAGATCTCACCTAAATATTTATGGAAGAGAATAAAACAAAAATTAAGATAGATTTTCCTCTCACTCACAGATGTCACGTAAGATCTCACCTATGAGATCTTAGTCATTGAAGAGAATAAAATAAAAATAAAAAATGAATTTTTATCATATTCTTCCCCCTCATCAATGGCCAAGAACCCGTTAGTGAGATCTTAGGTGAAATTGCTGCTAAATATTTTTATAACAAGGAACAATATTATTTACACTCATTAATTCACGCAAAATATGACATATGAGCTTTCGCCAAAAAAGAGTAGAACGAAAACGTGAGATCAGGCCCACTCCCGCGTAAAACATGAACTAAACCCTACCTGGCTGCTGCAAAACTCACGGACACACCACGCACTCACACACACACACACACACACGCGCGACAGGACACATACAAACAAGTGAACAGACAAATCCACGCCAAAATAAACCCAGCACCAAACCCTCCAACTCACTCCTGTCTCTCTCTCTCTCCCCCTCCCACTCCCACCAACCAATGCCCACTCCCTCCTCCTCCATGGCCAATGCCCCCTCCAGCAGCCTCTTCTCCTTCTCTTGCAGCTGCAAGGACGCGAAGGCCATCCTGGTTTCCCCATCTCCCTCCTCCTCCTCCTCCTCCTCCTCCTCCGCCGCCATCACCTCCACCTCCTCGTCCTCGTCGTCCTCCTCCTCCAACAACCTCCCCAAGAACTCCCTCACCCCCAACCCCACCTTCTCCGGCGTCCTCCGCGAGCTCGAACGCCCCGTAGCCACCCACGGGGAAGCGAACCCGGTGGCCCACCATAGTGCAAGGTCAACGCACCGGCGATGCGCCAGTGAGGGAGGGGGTTGCATGAGGAGGAGTACTGGGGAGGGGAGGAGGAAGGTGAGGGAGAGCGTGGCGGTGGTAAGGGAGACGGAGGACCCCGTGGGGGACTTCCGGTCGTCGATGGTGGCGATGATCGTAGAGAAGGATATGGAGACGGCCGAGGAGCTCCGCGAGCTCCTGGGGTGGTTCCTCGCACTCAACCCACCGGAGAACCACCACCTCGTCCTCCGGGCCTTTGCGCACGTGTGGGAGGAGGTGTTCTCGCAACAAAGGCCTCGCCGACGCCCGCCGCCGCACACGTGTGGCTGATGGGAGTTTGGTACGTACGTGGTTGTTGGCCTGATATCTTGTTCGTTTCTTTGTGAGGGTATTTATGTACTGGGAATGGTGGCCATCGAGGTGTAACTATGCCACTTCTTCTTCCCTTTTCCCTTTTTATTTCTCTCTCTCTCTCTCTCTCTTTTTTCCCTTCAAATTTATCTTTCTTTCTTTTTTTGCTTTCTACTTTTTCTTGGAGTGCAAATATTGGACTCAGAACTTGTTGTCGTTACCCAGGAGGGATTGCGTAATGATAGTTAGCTCGAGGTGGAGAGGAATGGGGATCATATCGTTTTAAGGGTTGAACCAAGTTGTTTTAGGCTTTAGGCTTTATAGTTTAATGCTATCTCAATTAAAGAGGATTACATTCTGATTGAGTCTCTATCAACTGTGATTATATATTCCAAAGTGGATAATCTAAAAATGATGGTTGTTGGGAGAGAGAATACGATACTATATATAGGGTACATTTCAGCTACATATATTACTTTGGCTTCAGGATTCCGGATGATTATATTGTTTGTAAAGTCACGGGATCAGATGATTAACTTGCCGCGTTTCATTTCAAGATATGCTGGAAATCAGAGAATCCACTTGTGAGATTGCAAATTTGAACAATTAAGTTGATTATTTGCTAATTCAATCATCTCATGCAGTAATAAAAAAACTCCTCATGTAAAGATAGTTCCCATGGTGCGATATAGTTACGTCGTCATGACCTGATGGAAAAGAAATTATATACGTCGGTACAAAAGAAAAGCTAGTGTGCTTTTGTGTGTTTTTCCTTTTCAAACCTAATAAAGAAAGTGGTTGTGGACTCTACACAATTCGGAACTATGTGCTTTTAGTTAAAAATATAACGGCATTCAACTGTGGAGTGGAAATTAGTAAAACTGCCCTGATTATACTATTATTTAGAATCATTCGTCTACAGCCGCGCGACTTCCAATCAAGACGCAAAGCGAACTAACAAATCATTGGAATTTATTACAGGGAGGTTATATATATATATAGACACATTGGCTCTTAATTTTGTAAAAATTAATGGCAATAGAATCTCCCCCTCAACCCTAATTTTTATCTTAAGGCTCCCTTCGGTGGATGTTTAAAATTTAAGGTCGAGTAAAGTTTAAGAAATTTTAAGAAAAGAAAAGTAGATCGGTAAGAGAAGGGTAGTGGGTGAAGTTGTGATAATTAAACTGATATGTTATTATTAATTTTTATTTTTATTTATATAGTTAACGGATTAGTAACATAGATGTGATATGTTAATGTGATGGGTAAGAGTAAGTTAGTGGAAGTAGATATAATTAGTGAGAGATATGTATAATGAATAATGGTGGATGTGATATGTGTGAAATAAAATTTTTTCTATATTCATATATTGTTTACTTTACCCTTAACACATAAGATAAAGCATCTTTTTATTAAACTTCTATCAAACAAGACCTAAGTGGACTAATCTAAAACCTAAAACATCCATGCGGCCCTATTACTCATGGTAGAAAATGTCTATCTATTTCATATGGGCCGTATAAATTTCACCTATTTGATCGCTTTATCTCTCCAACAAATGGTTGCTTGGGATCGGTGGTGGGGGAGAGTTGGCATCCATTGAATTTTTTTGAAAGGGGAAGTTGACAATGCGAAACGAAGCATAAGAGGCACTCTTTTTGAATAATTGAATGCCATGATTATGTACCTTGGCTAGACTATTTTGTTTTCATTGCCAAATGACCCTGACCTCCCAACAAATATCATATCTTAATTGGTAGCACATTTGCTTACCATCGCGAGTTTAATTACTAGGTTTGATTACATTATTAAATTCATGGGAAGCTTGCCTAACCCTAAAACTAATGGCTTTGGACTTAATTATCGGTAAAATCTCAATCTATATCCTGTTATACAGATAACACCCTAAACTATCCAAATGAAGGAACAAGATCCAAAAGTATTATACCAATGACAAGTAGAAGAAAACGTAACAATAATATCAAGAGCATAAACAAGAATAAAAGCTTGGGTTTGCGTGGAAATCTCACTCACGAAGAATAGTGAGAAAACCACGGAAGAAGATGATGATGTGGCTAATGTTCTCTATTTTTCTCAAGAAACAAATGGAGATACAATAGCCTATTTACAGACTCCCACACACACTATTTTTCTTTGCTCCACTATGTGGTACTAAACGTACCATACACATCTCTCAACACTCCTCCTCAAACTGGAATATGTAATGTTTAGCTTGCACAATAAATATTCCCACTCTACAAAATAAAAAAATGCAACACAAAAAATGATGCTATTAAGCCACAACATCTTCATGCATCTTGTGTCGTCGACTTCTTTGCATCCTGGTGCTGTTAGGTCATGACTGCCTTGTGTCGCTAACCTCATTGCATCTTCGTCTTGCTTATAGATAAGTGTAAGTGGGAGTCTAGAAATGAGTCATAAACAATTAATTTGGTGCTGATTGGAATCAAAAAATAACCTATCACACTCTCCCTTTCTCCCATATAAGTGTGGGAGAAGAAAAAAAGATAGAAAATTAAATATAGAGAAAAACTTCTCCGTCTCTTCTCTTTAATTTCATCGTCATTTTTTTTTTGTTCAACTTTTTCTTTTCTCTATTTTGTAATATTCTTTCACTTTTTTTTCTCCCTTTCTTTTTTTTCTTTTCTCTCTTTTTTCTTCATCATTTTTTTGATTGATTTTTTTTCCTTCATTTTCTTTTCCTTACCTTTTTTTTTTTTGATATATTTTTTTCCCAACTCATTTCATTTCTAAAGGGGAAATAAGAGTCAAGATAGCAAATGACTCAAAATAACTCAAAAGAAATCTCTCATATCCCTTTCTCTTCTCCACCAAAGAGAACTTAATCCTAACTCTCGAAGGAGGCAAAACGTGTGTGCCACAACTGCCGTCACCTCCCAACTTGCGGTAGCCTGAGAAGCCGACGGGCAAGGGGAGTAGGAGGAAGGGACCCAACCTGCGGAGGCGGCCACCGCCGAAGGTGAGGTCGGTGACCCGACCACACCCCCCCGGTCGCCCGAGCCAGCTGACCGGCGAGGAGGTGACGAAGGAAAGCAGCGACGTGCACAACTTCGTCAGCCCCTCGCGGTGGGGGGAGGCGGCTGCGGCAAAGGGAGGAGCTCAAGGCGCCCGACGAAGGCCCTGAGGTCGAGAGGCGAGGGGAGACACCCCTGGCGGTCCAGACTGGACGATGAGGCGACCTAGAAGCTGCAAGCGATTTGGGACGGTGGACTAAGGGGCATACTCGACTACGGGTTGGAGGACCACCGTCTGCCTCCTTCCTCGCCAGCTCGATCTGGGCTCCTCTTGCCGGCCTGCTTGCGACAAAGCACCGCCATGGTAGCCCCTCGCGACAAACTCAAAACAAAAGACGATAAAAAAGAATCCTATAATCTCCAGAATAAATAAACTCAAGATCAATTCAGTCTAATACCATGTTATCACTCACATCTCTCAACGTTGACATTATGTGGAATAGTTTTGCCATTTGGATTCAACTTTGGCTTTAAGAAAGAATAAAAGGTTGGTGTTTGGCATTTGGAGGGAAAGAGGAGCTAAATATAGTTATTTCAGGAACTTTCAAGAATAATATTTTGCCAACATAAGTGTATCTAATGTTGAAATAAAGATATAAAGAAAATAAATAAATAAAATATATGTATTTACATTATTTTTTATAAATAAAAATTATTAAATTAAGCAAATTAAAATAAAATAAACATAATTTGATAAGATTTAGAATATAATAAAGAACAAATAACACGAATAAATAAAATAAAAAATGATTATAGATCATTCCGATCGAAGTATCCATTAAGAATTTTCTTTAAAAAATATATCGTCTCTTATAATATCGGTGCCTTAGGATTTAACGAACTCATCTAGGATACGACAATCCATCTCTAAGATTCGATACACTCCGATTTTAGACGTCCTCGAAAATCACCCTAGGAGAACAACCAAATTTTCGATTAATCTACCAATTTAATAATTTGATCAACTAAACATTTCTCGTGAATCTCTCAATCTCCTTTTGCAAAATCGACAAAATTGATTGAAGATTTTTTTACCAATCTCACATCGAACGAACTCATCAAGAAAGAGAGACAAGAACAAGAGAGAGGGGAAGAGAGTGGAGAGAGATTTTCTAATCTTATTGTGTGTCAAATGAGAACCCCCTCGTAACCCTTATATAAAGCTCACAACCAGACCTTTATGGAAATTCCCATTTTATGGAAATACAACAATTAATCAACTAATTAACATTTCAGTCAACCAAACTAATTGATCAAACAAACTTTACTAATTAATCGATGAAAATAATTGATCGACTAATTTTACCTTTTAATTGATCAAACTAGGTCAAAATCGTGAGATTAAAAATGTATAGTAAAAGAGTCCAAGTTTCAAATTTATTCTCACCTGAATTCGAACCCAAGTCGAAACGTGTGCGTGTGTGCATGATCTGTAACCCCACCTCTAATTCTTTACTACATAAGTAATGGGAGATAGAAATATTTTACATCCACCAAAAAATTTATCCATTTTCAATATAAGATTAAAAATTCTTCACAAAATATAAATTTTCATATCTTCACATAACAATTACGTATCGATTAATATGATTAAATTCACAAATCCAACATCTAATTAAACGTAACTTTCTCCTAAAGTTTCTCAATCTAAATGCAAAAGGCTCTACTTTATTTCCTTAAACAAAGTGAATCTATATTATTGTTTGGTGAAAGGCTTGTGGCTTCCCCGCTCCAAAACATCCTAATCAATTACTCCTCCTCGATATGGTGCCTCGCAGTCAAGATTTATAATTTTCCTAAGGTAGTGCATAAGTATGTATGTGATTCGTTCTCGACATAAAATCGTTGACGTATTCTTCTTGGAAAGTACGTCGGAAGCACCACAAGGATGGACGGGGGCGTGGACTTTGGCCGTGCGTTTACGTTTGGGATCAATATATATGCCTTTTACCATGATTCTTTTTTCTCGGTTATTTATTAATTTATTTATTATAAAAAATGGACTGAATTCATTCATGCATTCAAGAAGACGGGGGGCATAGATTAACCGACTGGGCACATCGAACAAAATTAACATGATAGGAGCAGCATATCTCAAGCATATACAGTAAGTCATATATATATATATATATATATATAGCACGTAAAGAAAGTCTATTGGAACACTCGTAAACTCTACTCTAGCTTTTTATCCATCAAATTTTTATCATTTATAGGGGAAAAATGAGATAAAAATTCATCCATTATTTTTATCACATTTTTTACCCATGAATGACCAAGCTGCGGATGACAATAGTCAATTAATACATGGCATTTGCACATGTTCAGTTTCAAAAGTCCTCTCAGTCGATGGAGATAGTTAGGAAGGTAGAGAGAAGACCTCCCGCCTCTCAAGTGCTTGAGCTCGGGCACTTCTACAGGACGAGGCTTCCCAACCCACCGCTCATGTGAGATGTGGGGGCTTTAATTGGTTGGTGAAGAAGAGAACAAAAGGGGGGAATGAGACAAAAGTTAGGGTGTGGGGCCCTGTCATTCGTTGGCAGGGAGAGGGGGAGGGGTTACGGTCTTGAGTGAGCGAGTTAAACATTTCTCTTTGTGCTCACGCTACCCTCGTCAGGTGCGTATCCACCGTACTTGCCAAAGTGTGGGATAAAATTGGAAGAGGAGATCCATCCTTAGAAATGAGAGAAGATGGTTAAACCAACGTGAAAAGAAGCACGATGGTGAGTACCAAAAAAAAATATTTACCTTTGAAATAAGACAATCCATGTAAAGTGATTCAAAAGCCTGTATAAACTTTGTGATGGATTTTCATTTGGTCTCTGTACTATAAAACATCCCAGTCGACCACTTGACTTTAAAAGAGCATCATGTTTTCCTTGTCCACTTTCTTCTGCCATCATTGAGGAGAACAACGTAGAGAACGCGAGCCTCCTACTCTCTCTCCTCGGCCTTATCACTTCACTCCTTTCAACAAACCCAAGCAACAAATAGCTCTTGCTATGCCCCTGACCGGCTTGATGAGCTAAGTACAGGACCTACTCTCTAGCCTTTCTGTTAATCCGTCGCCACCTTCTATCTTCCATACAGAGGACACTTTTGTGCCCTTATTTCGCTGGCCGTAGCCTCCATTGCCCCCATCCCCTTCCACCAACCCCTTCCATAAAGGGGTTGTTTGGGCTGAGGAACGAAACAAAAGGAGTTACAATGATGACGGTTGAAAAATATAAAAATTAATGTATAATATTATGGATGTGATTCTCAATTGATATTTTTTTTTAATATAAAAAAAAATAATCAAAATTTTATTATTGTTAAAATTAATTATAAATTATTTTTATATAGATATAAATTATTCAAATTGCCTTCAAAATTATTTTCCTCCAGTGTAATCTTACTTTAATTATTTTACATCGATGCAATCTTATTTTATACCAGTGCAAAGTAAGATTACACCAGTATAAAATGAAATTCCAAGTGTTTCTTCACATATAATAAGTGATTTTACATTTCAAAATGTGATCTTTCACATTAAGGTTTATGGTTTAGTTTTTAGTATTTAGGGTTTAAATCCTTAAATCCTAAATCCTAAACACTAAAGTGAAAAGTCACATTTCAAGTGAAAAATCACTTCTCATATGTGAAACAACTTTCTATAAACCTAAATCCCAAATCCTAAACCTTAAACCGTAAATCCTAAATCCATAGGTTAAAATCACAATGAAAGAGTGTAAAATAACTTTGTACGGGTGAAACCATCTTTAGAATAATTTTACACTGGTGTAATCTCATTTTACATCATTGTAAAATCACTCAGAATAATTTATCACTGATGAAAAATAATTTATTATTGATATAATATTATTTATCACCTGTATATTTTAATTTAAAATGATGTGATTATTTTTTTTAATGTAGTGAAACTTACCATATAATAAATATTACATTTTTTTATTTATTTACATAAAATATTAATTATCAAGGGGATTCACGTTTATAATGTTTTGTGAATCATAAAAATATGACCCTCAAATTAACTCACATCATTTTTTACGTCATTATTTATATTTTACTATTTTTTAACATAAAAAAAATAAAATTAAGGGAAAATTTTGACACTTTTTTTACTTTCGGAATTAAACATCTTTCGCATAACTAAATATTTGTCATGGATTATTGATAGAAGTAAAACAGTTGGAATTATTTTCTTTCGAAATTAAACATCGAATTTCGAAATAAAATAATTTTAAAATTTAGGATCCAAATGAGGAATTTCGATGCTGTGACTATGTCGTACTCATCGGATTTTCAAGCTCGATGCTGAGGTCTGATGATGTTGATGTATACGAACCCTGGCGTGGCCGATCAACCATGGCTCTTTGGTCAGCAGGTCACTCCTTGAGCTTCGTGCCCTACCCCATTACGTGACCCACTTTGTAAGGTCCCTTGTGGAAGAGGTTGTGGCCATGTTTAGGAGCAGGCATTAAAGTGGCTGAAGCTCCTTGGTTGACCCAGGCAGCCATTGTTTGGATTGCTCAAAAGGCCCCTCTCTTTCTCAAAGTTTTCGTCGCCAAGGGGAAGTATTTGATATAAAAGGATACACCCGAATGGGCGTAAGGAAGAGAGGGGGATGTCTGACAGTCTCGCGAAGAGGGAAATGTTATATCCTGTAAAAATAAGGGGAAGTCAAAATTCGAAAAAAAGGCTAAGAAACAAAAGAGATGAGAAAAAAAAATTTACATCCTAAAATTAAGAATCGAAAGATCTTCCAAAGGAGGTTGATCTCACAATCGTAGATACGGTAAGCACTAATGAGATAAACTCGAAGATCACACTAACGGGAAACTGATTGTAACAACCCGAAGGTCGAATTCGACCATTGATTCACATCAATAATCTCGATTGTAAAAGTCTGAAGTCACACACAGTCTCCGAACAAAATTAAAACTAAAAAAATAAAAAGAAAAATCAACTCATACCAAGCCATGTGACAACAACCGTAACGTACAATCAAGTCAAGACAGCCAAACATCGAGACCACTGGCGAGCCAACACACCATAGTGAGTTGTTGCGGGCATGGTTACTGAGAATGAGGATGTCGAGATCCACACAAGACGCTACCACACTCGATCACCAGATCACGGCCTCCATTGCCTCAACGAGCCACACCACCACCACGATCACCTCGACAACGAACAGCCCCCCACGAGCCACGAACGGCCACACATGCGGAGACGAGCCCCACACTATGAAGAGGATCGATGTCAGAGGAGGAGCGGACCCCCCTCCTTTGGAGTTTAGCCATTTCTACTATTGTTGCACGTCCTACTTTGTAGCGGGGATCCAGAACTCCACAATTGGGCAAGTCGAGTAACCTCCCTTCGACGTACCCAAGGGTGGTTTTTTCCTACTTCTACAAGGAGGACATGCTTGCTCGTGCACGCCATGATGGCATCATGGGAGAATGAGGACCAGTCGTGGTTTTTTTCTCTAGTAAGCTTGGTTCAACAATTCGATCTAGTGTAAAGGCCTCTTCTAGTCTCACTCTATGTTGGTGGTTCAATCAGTCTCGAGTTTCTGGGATGAAGATGTGGTCCGATAGTTCCATTGCCCACAATTGCAACTCTTATGTGGTGATCTTAGGAGCACGCGGGAATATGCCCTCAACACAGTTGAGATCATCGTCACGTAGATTGTAGAGAAATTCTCTCTTAGTGGTAGAGTCATTATTTTGACCTTCAACGTGCTCATTTTCTATTTTGTTATCTTTTTAAATTCTACGTATATGTTTTGTTCTGGGTTTTGCGTTCCCCCTTAGGGGGTTTGGTGCTCCCCCTTGTTTGAGGGGGGGGGGGGGGACATAGTGGTTTGTTTCCTTCGTTTAATAGAGATTGATTTTGAGGGATTGTAAATTATTTAGGTAGGATTGTGAGGTAATTTCGGGATTGTGTTTATTTTGTATTTGTTTATATTTTTAGGTCAAATCAAGGATTTGAGGAATTAATTCTTTGTTTGATTAGTTAAAATATTTATTGATAGGATAGTGTGGAGAAGGCTCAATTCTGGAAGGGATTAAACAAAGGGATTGCACAATCCCACCCCTTTCCCCCTAATTGGACAATCCCGAGTTAATGAGCTCAATCCTGAAATGGCCAACTCTCAAGATTATAGAAGTCAAATGCAGGACACGAAGCCCAATCTCGTAAAACAAATGGAACCTTAGTGGGTTACACCCTGTAACATGCACTTTTTTTCATAGAGTTTAAACTTGTACAACACAACGTTTAGGAGCACAACTTGTACAAAATTGCCATCATGGATCTTCCTAAAAAGACTCAAGGTACGCAATTAAGATTCACTCTTTCAACCTCGTTTCATTGCTCTTAATTGTTGTTGGGTAAATTAATTATTATGTAGGAGTAAATTGTCTTAAAATTTGATGGTAAAGCTAGTGGAGGAGATAGTCCCTATTGATTGATGGCATCATTATTATCTACTATAATTTACCTAATTTAGTTAAGTTTTAAGGTAAAATTAACTCAAATAATACATAAAAGGATACAATATAATCAGGAGGAATCATCAGAATAAACCTAAAAAGGGCAACGAAACAAGTTCAAAATAACCAATTTAGGGTTTCTTCTGAAATCAATCTATTAAAGATAACCCTATTTATAGTCTAACTTAGTTTGATAGGATTCTAATGAAAATATTATAAATTAAACCTTCTAAAAATTATAGATAAATATTTTACAAGATTAGTATGGGCAGATAGGTCGAAGGAGCCAATTTAACCTAAAATAGTGACCTAGGTGAATAATCAATGTTAAATGAGTTTAAATGAGAAATTTACCAACCAAACAATTTCAAAACTCAAAATTGAGATGATCACTAGATTCCCTAGATCTTAATTAAGCTTCCATAAAAAGTTGGACCTGTTTGACAATGTTTTCGCCTACTTTGCATTTAAGCCCTTAACTATCTAAAAATTCTTGCAAATAGGTCCAATTTCAATACTTCAAGTCCTTCCTTCTTGCAAAATAGTCCTTGGAGTCATCTTCCTCCTTTAACAACCACCTTCCATTGACTGAGCAGCTCGACGAGCTTCAAGCTCGAGTTGCAGCTATCACAGTGCACGAATGGCCTTGGCAATAGAAGATCTTTTCCTCTCACCGTTTCATGTCTATTGGTGTTTGTTTCACTGCCTGCCGTCGCCTCCTTCGCCCGTGATCTCCGGTCCAAATAGACACAAAGTTGCGAGGATTTCTCGCAACCTCCAGCAACAAAACCATGTGCGGCAGCAACTCTATAAAGCCTCACGATGCTCCTCCGAGTCCAGTCGTTTGCAATCCAAGCGCAAAAACCTCCTCCTTTCCTTCCTCCGTGCACCGCCATTGCCTGACCTTGAGGTCTCCTTCACCCCTTCACTCCGCCACCTCTCGCCAACAAAGGAGGGTGTAGCAATCGTTGCCTCTCTCTCGCCGAGCTTTCCAGCAAAGAAGCTGGCCCTCTACCTTCTTCGTCGACCTCAATTCCTCCACTGACTCTTCGCTGGTGGCCTTCCACTGCCATCAGTCTTCACACCTCCTTCCTTGCAATAAAGTTAGGGCTTTTCTTCCCTTTCTTCCGCTCTACCTTCTGATCTCTTCAATTTCATCTTTCAACCTTGTTTGCACCATCACTGACCACCATCTTCAGGAGCTTCGGTGAGCTTCTCCGCCACCCACTAGACGCCTACTCACAGCACGTAGACCTAAAAAAGAGCTTCGGGGTTTTTCCCTGGAGCTCCTGGACTAATCTGGGACTAAGAGATCCGTTCTATTGTGCACAAGTGTTCGCTGGAGTTGGTCTTCATCTTGGCCTCCGACAGTAGTTTCCCGATCACCTCCAATGATGCTCTATACACCATCGAACACCTTGATCCAAGAAGGAGCTCGTCAATTGAGAGCGTGACACCAACAGCGACCGATCCCCAGGTTTATCAGACCGATTTGACGGTTGGTGCGTGTGAATCGAGGACAGACACCTCGCCACCTAAAGACAAAAAGGAAGCAAGGGACATTAGTCCCACATCATGCATAACTAAAGGTGCAGCAGCATACATCATTCAAACGTCCCTTAGCTATTTGCCTCAGAACACACAGGGTGAGGTCCCCTACGCACACCCGTACACACGCGAACGCTTACGTGCCCTCGCCTGCGAATATTCCCACAAGTCTGGACCGAGGATCCGATTATCCGAGTCCGGCTGGATTTAGAAGAGATTGTGAAGGGGGGAGAAGACGGGTTTTGCAACTTGGATCTGTGCCTTTCCCCCTTTCCAAGCTTTGCCCTCGCGCTGTTGGCTTCATATGTTTAAGGCATCTGTGCCTAACACTAGTCTACAGGTAAAGTTTGCTTAGTTATGTGAACATTAGTGTGAATCTTTAAT
Source organism: Thalassia testudinum (assembly GCA_037157565.1). Lineage (NCBI taxonomy): Eukaryota > Viridiplantae > Streptophyta > Magnoliopsida > Alismatales > Hydrocharitaceae > Thalassia > Thalassia testudinum. Next base: position 25,438,057 of record JAZHRO010000013.1, read on the forward strand.
AGCTGATATTTTTGCTTAAGTCTAAAAGGTAAAATTGGTGGTTTAAACCATCATTTTTACCTTATATTTTTTTTATATCCTCCTATCTAAAGATATACTTTATATTCATTAAGCATATATTATCTTTTGATAGTGATTATTTATGCTATTTATTGTTTCTAGAGATGACCTCGAATTTATTTTTTAATTCAAATATTAAAATTTAGATACTTGTTTTACTTTGATCGATACAATGATTTTAAAATACCATTAAAGTGAATTAACATTGACTTTTAAATTTTTTTAACAACTATATAACAAAATCTTTAATTTTAGTCTATTATCTTTCTTTTTTTCAACCCACAAAATAATTATGTTCCCATCGATAAACATAAGCGCTTTTTCACTTCACTCATTTAATGTAAATTCTTGGCTCCGGCAATATAGAAGAAAAATGATCAAGTTAGCACTTTTTCAGAAACCACTTCAATTAAAATGGCGGTCAAAGTCCCCTTTATCTAAATCAAACAATTATTCATATGTTTGGCTCACCTGATTACAGGTCACCAGTCAATGGTACCTGCATGGCCCATGGATCCAAGGCCCCTCGACCAGCCTTCTCTATCTCTCCTCGCATGGAAGGATATGATTCCTGTGTCCCTGCCCACTTGGGAGGATCGATGTTTATTGTGATTGTGTAAAAAGTAAATAAATGTATATTGTTATATATTTTACGATATATAAAGGGACAATGGTAATTTTAATCTTTGTATTTTAATTTTTTATCGATTTAAGTAAAAAATTATTTTGTTTAAGTAAAAAATTATATTTTTATTTTTTATTAATATATTTTTAAAATTTTAATTAATTTAAAATTATTTTCCATCGATACATTTCTGCACTGATGTCCACCGTCAGCTGAGAGGACATTCCTGCACGTTCCCGAGGTACAGTGGAAAGAAATATGTATGTGCACCATCTTAGACCGCAAATAAGGACAGTCTTGGACTCTGTTTCTTTTTCAGAGAAGACTTGAAAAAAAAAATTATATTGTTTGATTGACATGTGCCTTATCCCAGGAGCTGTTTGATTGGTAGAATACAGAGAAATTAAGGTTGAATTTTATCTTTGATAATTTTTAATGTGATGTCTACGGATTTTAAAATTAAGGGAGGAATTCTAAAATAAAAGAATTTAAGAGACGGAATTCGTTTACTAGGTTGATTTATTACGTATCTTTTAATTTCATTGTATAAAATTTATTTATTTTTTTAAAATATTTTAAATAAAATAAATATTTTAAATTCTTTATTGTCACAATAAATTTCAACAATTACATCATCTCAAAGATACAACAGTGCAATCTGAAAAGATTTTTAACTATCAACCCTAATGAAAAATTCAGCAAATCAATTAGCAAAAGAAACTGAATAGCTCTCGATCGTGTGAAACATGATACCCCACATATCCTCGGACACATACTAAATAAAGCAAATTTTAGAAAAAAAATCAAACCCAAATAAAAAAGAAGACCATTGCAAAAACAAAAACCAACCCGGCTGCCCCTGTAGCAATTGCAATATTGCTAAAGCTTCTTTTCGTAAATCAGGCTTGGGATTTACCTATAAATCAAAAAGAAACATATTTGGTAACATATTTCTTCGAAATAATCGCATATGCGCGGACGTGATTCCGAAGGCGTTTGAATTAGACAACCCTAACGCTAGAGATCATCCCTACCGTGCGGTAAGATTTAAGATCCACCGATGTCCCAAAGCTTTCCAACTGACCATCGAACGATAAGTGGGAATCGTTGACTCGAGCACATTTGAATCGGCTGGCAGTGGGTATGATCATCACATCGATACTAAAAGCCACTGAAACCAACGACTCCCATTTTTCAGAGTCTAAATCTCAATGACAAACGGCGACGCATTGGCTACTTCATATGAAGGGAAAATGTCCTTGGAGACATCAGTTTGCAAGGTCAACGTATACATCAGATTTAGCCTTTTCTTATCAAGCAGCAAGATCAACTTAGTGTATATTTTGGTATACAAATCAATGTCACTGTAGCAGCATCCCATGTGAAGCCACCATTTGTGACCTGAGTTCAGGCATAGACACTCTCGCAAATGCATGGAGGAAAGAGGAGATGATCGATGCTTAGCCAAAAGAGTGCAAATCTATTCGTTGATCCGTAGAACAACAAAAGAGCCACGCTCCAAAACTGTGACTGAAATTAGGTGTTTAATTTTTCCACTTGAAACTCTTAATAATGATTTTATTTCAGGAGTAGTTATTTTAATTATAACGAACTAATAATTTTACGTTAGATGTGAAAAAACTTTTTCTCCTTATTAAATTTCAATTTTTCATCCAAAGTAAAAAAAAATTAACTAATTCGTTTTCTAATTTAATTTTCTTCTTGTTTGTCGTATAATTTTCTTTCTTTTTTTTTTTTAAATTCCCCCTACCGAACGGCCCAACTCAGTCTCGACGTGGAGAGGAACGGTGAGGATGGAAAGTTAAGTTGTCTTATGGCATGGTATGAAGGCTTTGAAAAAACTAATGCACTTAATCCATATTGGTTCGTTTGGATGTCGGGTAATTTAGGATATGGAAAGAAAAAAGGAAAGACGAAAATCGTTGGGGATCGATCTTCGATCTTTGCTTTTTTGTGTTAGACCAATGAAAGAACTTGCCAGAGTACGAAGTTGCATGTAAAGGTCAAGGTTGAACGTCTCATATTTAATTTCACCTTCTCAAAATAATTTGATCCATGAAAATAATATGTATACTGTCATACACACTCAAATTTATACCTTCTGGCAGCAACGTTGCTGGCAGATCCAACCGGCAATATTTTTTTTAGGAGAAAAAACCAACACTTAATCTCCATGCCATCGCACCTAAACCTCCCATTGTCCTGCCTAGGGTTATTAAAAATATTCGAACCCCCCTATTAGACTCGAATCTATTTCCATTAAACACGTTTACATAAATGAGTTAAATTCAAGCTAAGTCTCACAAATCCACCAAATTGTGTTAATTTAACATGTTTAGTTTATCAATTCATTTAACCTATTTAATTTATCTATTCAACCTACTAACTCTTTTAACATATTTGATTTACATGTTAAACCTATTAACTTATTTAACCTACCTAACTCGATTCACCCATTTATTTAAACGGATCGAGTCAAGTTTTGACGAGTTTGGCTGGTTGAGTCTGGGTTGAGACATCTAAACTCATTTAAAAAATATGTTGGACATGAATCAACCCATTTAAAAGCCAATATGGCCTTAATGAGTCTGATCCAACTCGAATTGACCAATTTGACAGGCATAATCCTGTCCCACCTGCTCTTGTCATCCATTTCAAGAATAGAAAATTCCCTTGTAAAAAGTTCACAATCTCAAATCACTCTTAGGGATGTCAACAAGGTTCAGTTTTGGGTTAGGTTTTGGTAATAGCGAATTCATTTCCATTTAAAGATTTATTTCCCTTAATTGAGCCATCTAGTTAGCAGGAAAAATCCAATCAATGAGTCAACAATACCCATTTACCCATTGGGGACCTACTTATTGACGTCGAAAAATGGCATACGATAACTCGTTCATTGTACTATGCAACTATGAAGTTAATTTTAATAAAAATATGGATGATAAGTCTAAGTGTCAAATATAAGAAGACACGAAATTGAATCAATTAATCCCTTATCTTATTTTCACATGATTGTTTGCTTGCGTGAAAAAAATAGAGATAGAGAGAGAAGATAGGGTTAGAAATTCATATGAGAATATGGTTGCTAACTAGCTATGCATGAAAAGAAGGCAGAATATTATTCTTAATAAAGACATGGAATGGTAGAACCTTGATTGTAATAACAAGACAACAATTATGAAAACAAAATCTATTATATTGCATAAGCAAAAGCGTCCTGCAAATTCTAACAATAAAGCTAGAGGAATGCTTAAACAAACATAAACATTAAACTAAGAAAGAATAAATGTGACAAATGGAAGGGTGTCAAGGCAGCCATAGTGGTGGAGAGACTTCCGTCGGCGACTCCAAGACCTTGCTTTGAGTTCTAGAGAGGTGGAGACTTGCTTGTGTTGAAGTTGATTAGCAAAGGGGGTCATGAGGCCCTTTTATAGGCCAACGAGGACCTCAAATTGGGCAAAAAATAAAGCAATTTTGCAAGTTGGCTTGTGTTGGCTATCGCACTCCTCGCGCATCATGCGCTGACATTGCACCAATCCTGCCTCGATTGGCACTCAAGCAAAATTAGGGGGTCAATTGACATTGCTAACTAATTATGCATGAAAAGAAGGCAAAATAATATTCTTAATAAAGACATGGAATGGTAGAACCTTGATTGGAATAATAAGACAACAATTATGATAACGAAATCTCTCATATTGCATAAGCAATTGCATCTTGCAAATTCTAACAATAAATCTAGAGGAATGCTTAAACAAACATAAACATTAAGCTAAGGAAGAATAAATGCGACAAATGGAAGGGCGTCGAGGCAGTCACGATGGTGGAGAGACTTTTGTCGGCGGCTCCAGGACCTTGCTTTGAGCTCTAGAGAGGTGGAGACTTGCTTGTGTTGAAGATGATTAGCAAAGGGAGTCATGAAGCCCTTTTATAGGCCAAGGAGGACCTTGAATTGGGCAAAAAAAAAAGCAATTTCACAAGCTAGCTTGCATTGGTTGTTGAACTGCATCAATACGCCAGTTATCGCACTCCTTAGGGGCTTGAGACCACAACCTCCGCCTTAAGAATAAAGCTTGAGACCAATGAGCTATGACAATCTTTATGTGAAGAAGACTTCTCAACTACTTATATGACATATGATTCTCATGGCCGTTGGATGAAGATCCAACGGTCTAGATTTAATGGTGCAGATGGAGAGAGAGACAGCAGTGGCCCTTGAGCGGCTTGGATGGCTTTGATGGTGCCATGTGGCACCTTCTGGGATGTTCATCTTCAAATGCTTGCAAAGGATGCCACGTATGTCCGATCAGACCGATTTTGCGCCGTTGGGTTGCAATCTTCAATTTGGATCCATCCATATGGTTGGATTGCCTATCTGAGACCTGCTTCAACATGCACTTGTATACTTGGTTATTAAACGTTAATTATAAGCAATCTAACTATAGATATTATATAATATGCACGTATTGCTCGCAGACCTGCTATATCATGATATTAATGTGCATGTGCTCTTAAGATTGACTCTAATTGATGTAATTAACATTATTATTTGTAGAGTCATCACTTATCCAATAGGTACTTGTTAACATGTTATCTTATATATCGTTCCATATATAGGTATGAGATCATAGTCAAAGCTTATACAAAATTGTTAATACATGTCAACAAGCAACCAAAGAAAAGTACACTTACATATTATAAATGAAATCTATTTCATAAATTATGCAAATGCTTCATCATGGAAGAGATAATTTAAGTAGAAGACAAAACTTACTTTTGAAATGAAATCTTGCTATAACACAAAATCTAGCAAAACAAAATTACAACACCTAATCAAATATATAGGTTCAAGAATACTTTTTCCCAAACTTAAACCCAAATCTAATCGAGGGTGATTTAGTGTATCCTAATTTGTGTATTTATAAAATAAGACATGTAAACCACCCCAAATAAGTTGGGTCCCCAACACCCTCCCTACTCAAAAAAGTTGCCTACTTGGGTGAAACCACTATAACACTTGCTTTGACAAAACTACGATTGCTCTATCGTCAGGCCCTTGCTCCAATGCACAACTATTTCTATAACACAAAAAAAAAGTCCTACAAAACTCATGAAAGTACGCAGTGAGAGATAAAGATTGAGAATTACTACGTGATAACTTGGGCTTAAAAATTTTCGATGAGTGTTTGGGTTAAAGGGACCCATATCCAACAAGTTATGGAAGCTAGTTTTTCTCAAATAGACTTGGGTTTAAGGGACCCATCATCTTCTTTTTTTCAGCTATGAACAATCTATCTGTGAAACAACCTGCACTATCGGATTATTCATTTCCGTATCCTTTACCGGTTGGAGGAACCTTTGTCCCTCCTTATACTGAATTCCCTACACATTATGGAGCTTCGAAGGAGCTCCACACCACTCACAATGACCCTTATTCACAAACCTATAACCCTGGATGGCGTAATCATCCAAATTTCTCATGGTCGGGAAATTCACAGAGACCTACATATCAACAACCTTCTGCACCACCACTTCACAACCCGATTCGAGCACCACCTCCACAACCACATGGGTATCTACCGCGTGCCTACCAACAACCCCAACCCAGGCCCGCCCAATACTCTCAACCTGGGCCTACACGAGATGATCAGTTGGGGACAATCATGAAAGCTCTCACTGACATGTAACAACAAAATATTGCTATGCAGCAGAAACAAGACGTGACATTAACTGAGATGTGAGCCCAGCTATCACACTTGACGAAATCCCGTCAACCACATTCACTCCCATCTCAGGCACAACCCAATCCTAGAAACATACCTGCCCAAAGGTATGTTCAACCTAGACCTTCATTGGAAGGCCAAGCACATGTCATATCACAAGCCTTGCACAATTCTGATCCTTTTGCACCTTACTTAGATCAGCAACCACCTTTTCTTCCCAACCCAAATTCATCTTCTTCATCTTAACTCTACATTAACTAATTGAAGAGGTGGAAGCTGTTGATTTTTCTGAATATACTGTTTCTTTACTTGGACCTTGAACCAAGTAATTCTGAGATGATTTGATTTTGTCTACTTGGATCTTGAGCCAAGTATCTCTAACTTGATACTCACTTTTTACTTGGGACTTGTACCAAGGATCTGATTCTGATTCTGATTAACTTTGGAGCTATTCTTCAACTTTGAGATTGACAAAACTTCCATTCTATTCACCATGATCTATATTCCTTCATTGAACTTCATTGACTTGTCAATTCTGAACCCATCCTTTTTGGCTCATACATTCTTGACAACTTCTACTGGGTTTACGCTTAGCTGAAGGTGTTAAACTTAGTAAACATATCTTCTTGTATATAGTTGTTTTCACCTTTCTTGCATTAAGTGTCTACCTATGCATTTTTAGCATACATTTATTGTCACATATGTCATGCATTTCACTTCTTAATTCGACTTTCCACTCTGATTTTGTATCAAATTTGAAATCATCCGCACAGAGATTTTTATCTTCTCATTCAGACTTCCTTCCGTCACCCAGTCTAAGATAGTGAAAAGCAAAGCATACATTACATCCACCCTATTCATATAATGAGGACATTGCATTATTTAAGCATAAGGGATGTAAATGGTGAATCTTTACTAAAATGCAATTGTAGACACTCCTGTAGTATATATAGTATAGTATTATCAAAAATTCCAAAAAATTGAAAAATTTGAAAAAAATTACAAAGTCAAAAATACAAAAAAAATGTTAAAAATAAAAATTTGAAGAATACAATAAGGGACCTAAACTTTATTGTTGAGGGGGAACTTCAAAAGATTGAAAAATTATGAGAAGAGAAAAAGTATTGAAAGAATTTAAGTGTTTAATTATGATCTTATAATTGAAACAAAAATAGAATAAGTGTTTATTGACATTCAACCTTTGCTGGTTAGACTTTTTGGGCCACTATAGCATGATTCACTCAGGCCTTGGCTTAATACACTGTAAAGCCTTGACAAGAAAGACCAGGATCTCTCCTAACTTAGGATGTATTCTTATACCTGAGTCACCAGTACAGGATTTGCTGGTTTGCTTTGGCTTAAGAGTTTAAGTAACCTTGGTTCAAACTACACAATGTCGGGAAAGACCTTATAAGTTTGAAATTTAACCCTAGTGTTCATTAAGGAAGGTGGAGTCCTTACCTGTGCGTGCAGGTAGATTCTTTGTCCTATTTTTTAGTCTTGTGTCTAGGAGAAGTTCTTTTCACTAAAGAACTCACTCACCAATAAAGTGTGCGGTACCAAACAAAGTTGTCGGAGACATACTGACAGTACTTGTGAAAAAAAAAGAAAAAACAGAAAATAAAAAGAAAGTTTCAGAAAAAGAAGTTCTTTGGAATAAGTCAAGTATGTTCTCCAAAGTCCTGTAAATATAGTTTTCCACCAAAAAGGAAAAAAATATTTTCAGGGTGCAATATAAATACCCTATTTCCACCAAATTTTCTTTGAGCCATATCGCAATAAGTGTTGGGTTTGAGTCTTCCTCGTTTTTGAGAGTCAATCCGAAAACATAAGTTGAAGCTAGGACTAACCTGGACTTAAAAAGATGTGAAATCCCGAGATTGAGTTTTGAAATTCACCTGATTAATCCTGACCCATCACTAAGCACAACGATAATGACTTAGCTTCTGAGTCTTGTAAAACCCCCTCAGTCTTGGAAATCGTACTTAAGGTTTAAATATCAAGAATCCTTGTTGGCCGAGAGATGGTCTATGTCATATCGGTCTTAAGTTTTGGTTAGTCTTCCTAAGCGATAGGTTCTCAAAATGTCCAGACATAAACACAATTGCTTTATTGGAAAATCTTTCAGCTTAAAGATCATCTCTAAAGACTTAATGTTACTACCCGAACCCGGCTCCCTACAGAACCCGAGAACAACCCACCTCGATTAAGTCCCAAGACCTAGTCGTCCAACAAGATATAACCAAATGCACGAAACATACCACAACCACACATGCAATGTAACTAAGCGAAATAAATGATAGGCAACAACGGATAAAATAGAACAGAGTTCCAAAAGTACAATGTGCCACAGGCGGAAAAATAACATTCACTAACATAGCCATCACAACTAAAGTAAAGAAGCATGACAAAACATGCTCCAACATACTAGAGATACTCACTAACAGTAAAAGGTCTCTGAAATGGAAAAGGGAAAGAACAAACTAATGCTGGACTTGATTGGGCCCAGCACCCTCTATAGCTGGTGGCACCGGCTACTCAACTCCCTGACCTGAAGATGTTTACATATAGCTGTGGTAAGCTAATGCTGAGTAGAGTGGCACATAAAATCATTAAATGCATTTAAACATGAAAAAAAAGCAGTAAACTATTTATGGATCTTTCCAATTATTCATTATTATCTGTTTCCGTTTATAATCAACTATGTGCTTCTGATTTGGTTATTCTAGTAAGGGTTCACAGCATTTCTTAATCCACTTGTTCCCTAAGGGAACAATCATGATGTAGTTTTCCCATGGTGCAAGATGTATACAGGAGAGTATCTCGTGGTAGTCCTACACCGGTCTACCACCCCAGGGTCATGGTTGCAACGTAGCGGTGACTATGGCATGCGCGATAAATGCCCAAGTAGCTACCCTGCACTAGTACGTAGTCAGTCCTTTCCGCTAGTGGGTACGCCGAAATCTACAGCATAGAACAGAACAAGGGCCTCACCCCTCAACAGTCTGCATACCCTAGCCCGACTATCCCGATTTGCCCAGGGGTCCTAACAGGAGTTGGTGTAGGGAGGCCAATCCAAACCCCGGGTCCTAACCCAAGGGGTGGTTAGCTCTCTCCTCACACAAAAGTGACAGTAGCTCTCCTATGTACCACGTACACGAGGGCCAGCTCACTTTCCATACCTAAGTCCGAATAGCGAACCAACATACCCATAGGCAATCATATGTCAGATATCCATATCACTATACTATGATTTCATTTCCTGGTTCCCCATAGGGTTCATGCATAGGTATTCGTGTTGTTTCATTACATGGCATGTATCTCTATCACATTCTAGTTTCTAATTCATATAGCAAGCAACTCGTGAAGTAACAGGATAAGCAATCATTGCAGCATTTTGAATATTCCATTTCCCACAGCAGGGAATTTAAGAACGTACATTCTTAGATTTTATAAGAAGTGAGGTTCAAGTAATGTACATACACCATTCTCATCCCCAAGGTTCATCTCGTATCCTAGTTTTCAAATAAATAATTCTAATTTAACATGCACTTTAATAAATTAAATCACATGAGTAGAGAGGACCACTCTACCAAAATGTACGGGTGGTAACGGTGGATCCCGTGTCTCTGCGGGTCCTGTGTGCGCTACGGACTGGAGACCTATTCCAAACCGTTGATTAAACCAAACATTAACATCATTGACCAATATTCCATTATATTAAACAAGCTCGAAACAGTATGGACACGAACCTAACATGTAGGAAATTCTGAAAGAAAACCAACGATACTTTGTTTGAGCAAAATAGACTTTGTTTGAGACCTAAACTTGCCCGAATATGCACACCCCAACTAAAATTAGACATCTGGGGTGAGTCCCAAACGTCTTAAATGAGCGCAGGATCTCACCTTGTGTTCCAGTTTCTGTTACCGTTGTTTGCTACTGCTCACAGCCATCTGAGGGTGTCTCCAAACGTGTAACACTTCTCCTAGTCGTCTGGAAGAGCAGTTGAACGTCTGACATTACTTCTAGACATCCTAAAGTGCCTCGAACGTCGTGTCAATGAACCTTCCCAACATCCTTGGTACCTGCGCACACACGCCCAGCAGAGCGCGACACCTTAACACTACCGTGGTACGTATGTATGGCCCAGAGTTTGGGCAGAGAATTACCTCAGCCTCTGTGTAATACCAGACATCCCAAGTCCGTTCCGGACATCCTGTGACCCCTTCAGACGTCTAGCGAATGTCGCAGACGTCTGAAACTACAGAAAAAAGATGCTCGCAGAACCTCCTTACGAGCTCTTTTCTCCTCGCGAAGCTCTCCTCCCGCGCTTGGAGCTGCAATAGGTCCCCGCAATGGCGCCACAGCAACCTCGGGCCCTCATGAAGCCCTTCGTCACAAGCTCCTCCAGTCGCTCCTCATGCACAGCCTTACCCTCTCCTCCGCGCTCGTCTTGCTTCCTACTCTCTCTCTCCTTCTCCCTCACTCACGTCGGCTACAGGGAATGAAGTAGAAGGTGGAGAGGGGAAAATGGGTGTTGTTGGGGGAGGGGTTTTATAAAGTGGGGGTAGGGCTTGGGGGTATTGTGGGGTAAGGTGTGGGGTAAGGTGGGGTATTGGGGAGTAAGGTTGTGTCGGTGAGGTGTGGGTCCGGGGTCAATTGCGACTTTGACCCAGCAAAATCCCCCTTTCCCGCAGAGCCCACAAAGCAAGTCCCAGGGGGTTTAAAATTATGTTAAACCCCTCTAGAAATCAAAAACTCTGCACAATGTCCTCTGGTACACAGTAAAATTGCGAGAACACCCCTAAAATTCCAGAAAAAATCCAAACGACCCTTGGGAAGGGTCATTTCACTTAACACTAAACAATTTGAGAGAAAAGAAAAGTAAATATCTCATCACACTTACCTTGTTGATACTTAAAATGCTTCGCACTTTAATGAGTTGTTTGCTAGGGGACTAGCAAAACCTAAGCATGGGAGTATAATGAGTTGTGGCTCATCATTGCTAAAATTTCCAAATTAAGCTAGAAACTTGGTTAAACACTGATGAATTAACACGTGAAGTGGGTTAAGTATGGGAAATAGTGAAAAAGACTTAAAATATCAAATCTATGTTAAAAATGCAAAATTAGGTCATTAAATGAGATATTCTATTTATTATAGTAAAATGATTATCCATTTGCAAATTAAACAAACATTTGAGTCTAAAAGTCCAAATCAAAAGTACAATTAACTTCGTTAATGTTCAATTAAGCTTAAATAAAAACTTTGTTACATTTAGACATCAATAGGACCTTGCATTTATTAGATTACATATAGGCCCTCAAGTCATATACATAGTATTCATACAAAAACCTTCTAGGGACCATTTTGTACATTGCAGGGACCTATTTGAAATTCGTAAGGACTGCTCTAATACCCTTTCTTGACACTTATGGGCCTCTCTGTAAAATTTCTACCCCTTCACCCATAAGGGCCTTCACGCAAAAACACCAAAAGACCTATGGGCACGCTTGCACTGTAGTGGCTCAAGAACTTGCGCGATCACAGCCATCCATCCCTTGAGTCCTTGATCCAACGGCCAATTCAATTTAATCTTCTCGCGTATCCGCGCGTGGCATCACCGCACACCTTAGATCCCATATGACAGTGGGATTTTGATTTGAAACTTCGTGCGCTCCTCTTCCTTCATCGTAGCCGCCCAATCCCTAAATGCTTAATCTCAACTGTGGTGTTCACAATTACTGACTCGGCTACTTAAGTCCCTCCCTGAGCTTGCATGCATGCAGATCACCTCCCCTCTTACTTTTTTGAGGCGATCCCTTCCTCTTCTCTAGCTCTCCTAACACCTTCACTTGCTACATGTGTGACAGAGGTGTGGTTGTTCACCTTCAATTCCTGCTCGTCGCTAGGGATGATGTACGCCTAGGGACGAACCTAGAGCTCCACTAGAAGGCTCTTCACTCGCTTGAGATCTCCCCCATTCTTCCTCCTTAGCCGTCAGCTTTGGATCCAGGCAACCCCATTCTTCTTGTAAGATTAGGATTTCCTATTTTTTAAATTAATTGTAGTGTTAGAGTAATTTAGGAGTAGATTAGATATTAGGAATCAGAATTCAGTGATGGATTAGCTTAGTTAGGAGAATATTAGTGTAGATCCACTATTTTTCCATCGCCATTTCGATGCATACAACTCTCTCATCGCTTCACGAATCGCTTCTGATTCCTCCTCGCAATTTTATTCATAATCCACCCCTACATCAAGGTTAAATTCAGGTCTGAAGCCTTGGCTTCTAGATCTGAATTTTCGCCTAAAAACCCACTTGGGAGGTCTCCCACTCATTCCATAAATCCATGAAGACCCCCCAATCGGATTTGCTTATCTCAAATTGCTCGATTTTCTTTCAGATTTGCTTTTAACGCCAAATCTCATGATTTGGGACTCATTTGGTTTTTATTGGATTCAATCGAGCTTTTTAAGAGTTTTATTTGCTTAATTAAGTGTTATGCAATGAATCCAATGTTTTTGATTTGGTTTTTAATTTGCGGATGAGCATGTACTTAATTTAAGTGTTATTTGGAGAGTTTGCCCAAGGAAAATCAATAAAACTGATTTGAGCTCAAAAGAGGACCCAATTGATACTAAGTTAACCACTAGATAATCTTGAACACCAATCAATGTTGTTTAAGCAGATCAGATGATTAATCTTATATCAAATAACATTAAACAGCCCAAATCAGGGCAACATGCTTTTTTTTTTACATTTACAAAATCCAGTCTGGAAATTTTATTCATCAATGGATTTTTAGATTTCCAATGATGAATTTAAAAGGATTTTGGCGGATTTGATATGTTAGAAGTTTTGTGGATTTTATGTGCCTCAAATCAAGCCTTCTTAGGTGTAATCTGGGCTGGATCTCAGAGACCAAAGCAGCAGCCATTGCTGCTTAGATGTAGACTTGATTTGGTTTGGTGTAAGATGTTTGTTGTTAAGACCCATGCTATTAAAGCCCTGTAAGACGTCTGGGATTGGGTCAGACGTTTGGACATCTTCCCAGACGTCTAGAAATCAAAATTTTTGTGCATGTCCTCGAGTCTGCGAGCGTGCCGCGCGCAGACTGTACGCAGCCGCATTTCTTCTCTCTCCTCTCGCCGATGAACCCTAACCTCACCCTTATAAAACCCCCCACCTCTCCCTTACGCCACCCCACCTCCATCCACCCTTCTTCCCCAGCGAGAGCGGTGAGCAGCAAGCAGCGCGCGGCGAGCATGAGTGGCGTGGGAGGAGAGGAGCAGCGAGGGGGAAGAGAGGAGAGCGTGCGAGCTCGCGAGAGAACTTGCCGGAGAAGCTCACGGCCGGTCGGGCGTGCGCAAGGCAGAGAGATGCGTCGGGGAGGTTCTCCTTGACGCTACTGCAGCTAGAGCAGCGGGCGAGCGAGTGCGGCGCGGCTGCGCGCGACACGAAGAAGACAAAGGTAGCTTCTGGTTCTAGGATTTTCTCAGAATCAGTCGTTTGGATTTACATCTAGACGACATCTGGTGGAGGCTTCAGATGACTGAGGGGAAAATCTCGTGACCTACACCTTCGTTTGGGAATACGGCCATGCAGGCTGTTCCGCCGAGGCACTGTTACGTGCCGTATTGAAAAGATTTGTGTCGCGCGTGTAGGTTTCTCGTCTAGAAGGCGCAGGACACGCCCTCCCCATGCAGTTCAGACGTCTGGGCGAGGCACCAGATGGCGGGGAGCATCTCCAGACGTCTGGAGAGGTGGTCGGACATCTGGAACTAGGTTCAGACTGTTTAGCAGAATCCCTGGACGTCTGAGGAGTAGCGCAGAGTGAGGTATGGTTCTAGACTTCATTTAAGATGTCTGGAAGGTGTTCCAGACGTCTGATTTGAATGAGGATTACTGTTTTGACCCGTTTAGGGTTCGTTTGAGGTCCGTTTTCCACAATTAAGATTCTGTTGCTCTCCGTTTCAGTTTCTCTACTTGTTGGAATATCTTTATCCTGTTCTGAGTGGTCTCTTGTGATCGATCCTTGTGATAGGACCTTGGTCCATTGCGGATTTGGGGTTTGCTGAGGTACGTGGACCTACTGATCAAGCCTCCGTTTCTTTTGGGTTTACTAGTAGAGTGGCTTTCCCTAGTTTAATTACAAATATGAATGCGTATTTGGAGCGAATGTTAGATCCTAGGGTATGGCATGAATCCTAGGACTAGAAACACTGGAATGAATGTTAGATCCTAGGGTGTGGCATGAATCTTAGGACTAGAAAACACTGGAATAATTGTATGGAATGTATGAATTGCAGTCTTGGATGAGTAATTAAAATAATAACAATTGCCTGTAAATGTATAACAGCTGCCTGTAAAATGTAGAGTACTGTTGTTAGCAATTGTTGCATGTAAATTCCTATTATTTATGATTAAATACGAGCTGCCTATATATGAATTGGAAATGGAAGATGGAATGTTGTAAACACGAGCTACCTGCAAATAGACCTGAAATGTGAACAATAAAGTTACATGTTACATGTGTAGAACCCGAGAAATGGAAATGAAAACGATGAAACCTGGTATGGCTTGGCCTGAGAAACATGTGCATGAACCCTACAGGGAAATTAGGAGATGAGCTCCTGGAAGTAAATGGAATGGATCTAGGAAAGTGCTGGGAAGCATGCTGTCCCTTGAGTACGTGGTACTAAGGGAAGCACATGTACGTCTTAGTGTCGAGGGGAGATTGCTGCCTTCGAGTCGAGACTCGGGGTGGGTTTGGTCACCTTGCACCGACTCTTTGGCCCTCGTGTACACTGTACCGGGGAGAGCTACTTGTGTAGGGAGAGAGCTAGACACCCCACGAGCCCCGGGGTTCAGCTAGTCGTCCTACACCAACTTGTTAGAACCACTGGGCAAACCAAGGTAGTCAAGCGAGGGTGCGCGGACTGTGGAGGGGCGAGACCACTATTTGGTTCTTAGGGGCTAGACCCCTGTTATTGATAGGGCTATGCCCTAAACTGGTTTCGTGCTGTGCTTTGGGTGCACCCGTTAACGGAAATGACTGACCGCGTGCCAGTGCAGGGTAGCTACCCGTGCGTTTATCGCGTGTGTCGTAGTCACCGTTACATCTGTTAGTGACCTTGGGGTGGTTGACTGTGTGTAGGACCACCACGGGGGACTCTCCCGGCCAGGGGAGCACCACGTGCTACTTCTACTCTTCGGAAAAGACTGCAATTAAGATCGTTCCCAAGAGGAACATTCGGGATTAAGAAAGTGACCTGATAAATAAACTGATGGTTGACAACTAGATTTTGTTATAGCGTTGTAGTACAGTTAGTTATTGCCATCATTTACTAATATTTGTTACTCGGAAAATAAATTTCTCCCGAGGTCGAACTCAGGGAGTAGGTCGTATTCTAGGGGTACAAATTCTTATTACAAAAATAAAGAGAGAGAGAGAGAGATGGAAATTTGGCTTCTTCTTCTTCTCTTCTTTCTTCCTCTTTGTCTTCTCTTCTCTCTGACTCTTGCTTCTCTTCTTCTCTTTCCTTCTTCTTCTTCCCGCAGTCCTTCCTCTCTTCTTTTCTTTTTCTTTCTTTCTTTCTTCTTTTTGCCTCAGCTTCACGGCTTCTTCTTTCTTTTTCTTCCTTCTCTTCTCTCGCACCTTAGCCTTCTCCTTCTGCTTCTTCTTTTCTTCCTTCCTTGGTCTTCACCTTTCTTCCTTTTTCTTCTTCACTTCTTTCTCTTCTTGGTTGCCTTCAGGACGTCGTCTGATTTTCCCAATCAGACGACTTAACTGCTGATGCTACAGTGTCTTCCTCAGCTTCCTTCTTCTTCCGCAATCCTTCTTCTTCCGCAATCCTTCTTCTTCTTCACCTGTGCCTGCACACTTCACGGTTTACACGTCAGAGGGCAAAACCTATTCTACCCTCCCCCCCCCCCGCGTTCTCTCTCACAGAATTCACTCTTAGGAAAGCTCACCCAGAGCAACCGGGTAATCGGATATGCGGGTCGCGCCCGGGTCCAGGCCCACCGGCGTGCGGTGGTGGGCGAGGAGTGCAGGTCGAGCTTAATCGGGTCGGGCCAGGTCCGCGAGGCGTGAGCGCGGACGAGGCCGGGTAATCGGGCAGGTGAGAGGGAACCTCACCCCGTGATCTGAGGCGAACAGCTTAAGGCACTTTTTGCCTTTAAGCGCCCGTTCGCCTCAGCGGGTTTCCGAGGTGGGACTAAATGTCCCACCCCAATTTGGATGCCTGCGCGGAGGAAGCAGCGGCAGTCAAGGCTTCGTGCGAGGGCTTCGCGCGAAGGCTTCGACTCAACTGCAGCCTGGCACTTCACGAAGACACCCCACGCAACCTGGGAGCCTGATTTGGGCGTGGCGTGCCTGGAGCAGCAGGTCGAAGGAGCTTCTTCACTTCAGCAATGGCGGCGGCGAGTGAAGTTCCTGTTTACAGAGAAAGGGCCTCTCGGCCTAATTAGATACGCGGAGGACCTTCGTCGTAACACGGCGAAGGTAGTCGGAGGGTCTGCAGGTGGCGGGGCGGAGCCTAAGGGCCGCCCTAGGTCAAACTGCAGGTTGGGAGATGGGTTTGGTCGGTGGGTCTGCAGCGGGTGATTGGTGGGAAGTGGAAGGGCGGAGGTTGATCAGGGTGAGGAGGCGAAGGTTCTGCGGTGGTCGGCGAGCCGTGTGGATTGCTGGAGTGATGGGAGCAGGTCGCCGGAGTGTGGCTGGTGGTGGAGAAGGTGAGGGCGATTGGTCGGAATCGAGGGCGACAGTAAAAGTTTAAAGCGAGGAAAAGGAAGAGGGGAGGAAGAAGAGAAGTTATACCTACTTAGCAGGACGAGGAGGGGCCGGAGCGGGCGACAGTTGTATCGACTGTCGCCGGAGAAGAAGCTGCCCAGAGGAAGGAGCGACGGCGAGGGGAGGGCCGGAGAAGCGCTCGCTGGGTGCGACGCGGCGTGGGAAGAGCGAGGGAGGACAACTCTGCTGCTGGTAGTGCGGCAGAGCGACGAGGAGGAGGGCGGAGGGAGACGACGTGTCTCCCTCGCCGGAGGAAGGAGACCCATACGGTCCGTGCGTTCACACGACCGGTATGGGTGGTCGCAGCGCTCAGGGGGGTGCTCCTGCGGTGGCTGACGACGTAGGGCACCCCCATTTGACCTGGCAGGCCCTTCCCCTCACCCTACGCTTGCTCCGCGCAAGGTCGCCGGAGCATGGTGCCGGTCAGGTTTTGCAAGAGGGACCTGAATGCAAAGAACGAAGGAGAGTTAGGGGCAAAAATGTGAGGGTTCAAAAGTTGAGGGCCAAAAAGTAAATATATGAGGACCAAAGTGTAAAGTTGGTCAAGAAGGCTTCCTCTTAGGCTCAAGTTTTTATACATGACTAATTGGGACATAAGGATTATGATGGTGAATTTTATTTCCAGATTAAACCTTGTTTGACCGGTCAATTTACGTAAAAACCCAAATTAAGTTGTTAATTGGGCATGGTTCTTAATGTAGGTCAAAATGGGTTCCTAAGG
Organism: Thalassia testudinum; assembly: GCA_037157565.1. Taxonomy (NCBI): domain Eukaryota; kingdom Viridiplantae; phylum Streptophyta; class Magnoliopsida; order Alismatales; family Hydrocharitaceae; genus Thalassia; species Thalassia testudinum. The sequence continues at coordinate 25,456,009 of JAZHRO010000013.1, forward strand.
ACAAATTGAAGGTTCTAAACCCTAAGGGTTATTTTTCTATGAATTTTAGAGGGTTTATTTGATTTTTTCTCTGCCTCGAACGTCGTGCATTTAAGTGGGTTTGTTTTTAGGGTTATAGGATGTCATTTAATTCCATGGAGTTGCTGTAGCCCTTGTTGAGTCATTTCATCCCACTTTTCTTCTTATTAGGTTGCTTTGACCAATGTTTGGACCCTGGGCTACCCTGTTTTTAGATTGGATTGGTGAAATTACATTTTTACCCCTTAGTTTCTATTTTCTTTGCAAACTCAGAATTTCTCTGAGCCAAGTCTTTCCTTGAGTTTTGTAGGAGCTTTTATCCTCTATATTAGGTCAAAATGAGCTAGTTATGGCTCATGATGAGGTTCTCATCATAAACCAAGTGATGAAAGAAAGAATAATCAATTAATTAAAGAAAGAAATTGGAAACAACTAGTACCTGTCCACCTTTACTATTTTAGTTAGCTAGTTGCCACTCTACTTAGCGTTCGCTGATTTCGTGTGCTCATAACCTTTTTCACGTCCAGGTGTTGAGCAGCCAGAGCCTACGGCTGCAGAGGGTGCTGGGCCCAGTAGAGCTCAGTAGTTGTACCTTTTTGTTGTACCCCGTTTCCATTGTAGTGAGTAATTTTGTTACACTTCTGTACTCTTTTATTGTAAACCTTATATTCCTGTATCTGTTTTAATTCTCTAACGTTGTGGTAGTGTGTACTATAGTAGTTCACTTCTTTACTGTTGTACTTTTGTTACTGTTAGTTGCTTGCATGGTGAATGTGGTTTGTTTTTACTGCTTTTTGGTTACTTCCTCATTGGACGACTGGGTCTTGGGATCAGTCGAGTCTGTCCGATCTCGTGTCCTGTAGGGATTCGGGAACTGGGTTGTAACATTTGTCAACTGCTTCATCTTCTAACTTCAATTGACTACAACACCTGTAACCTTGAGCAACAACCAAATGCCTGTAGATGCAGTTGTTCAGCTATCAAATCAGTTGTTCTTTTGAAGCTACTACAGCAGCCACTGTGTGGCTGTGATGGAATCTAAAATAGGACTTCTGGCTTGGTTTTTGAAGTTTAAATGGAGCTGGCCTGTTGGATAGTATTAGAACCTCATGTATCAAGCATTCATGCATTGTTATAACTTAGAATTTGAATTGAATGTCTTGATTTCTTACTTAAATATCTCTGTCAGCTACTTTTGTGTAGAACTGTCAAAACTGAATTTTAATGAAAATCATAGTAAAAAAATCAAGTTTAATTGCCCATGCTTGTTTAATATAGTGTGTTGGATGTTTTGATGTGTTAAAACCTCCTTTGTAGCCAGTAGAACCCCATTCAAGGCCTTAGGTTCTCTTAGAAACACCCTTTCAAGGCTTAATTTATTTAACTTTGTAAATAAATAAAAATATTTAAAAAAATTTCAAAAAAATAAAATAAACTTGTCTTGGTCAATATTAGGTATATTTTTATGAGTGTGCCAAGTTTTAAGGTATTCTGAAACCCCGGGTTGGTAGAACATACCAGCCAACGGTTCAGTATACATTTAAACTTAATAAAAGAATTCAACATCAAAGACACCGAAAACAAATCTCTCTTCCTCATCTCATTGTTTCTCTCTCATCCCTTATCTCTACTATACCTATAAAACCAATACAAATTAGAAAAATCCTGAAAACTCCAAAAAATACTATGTATACTATATATATGCTTTTATATACTAATTAAATCTAAGCTATAAGTAAATAGTGTATAATATGTATAAAATATCTATAAATAAGCTATACAAGTATTCTACGTATTAAATTAAGTATTTAGGATAACTTAATGTATATATAACTTTATTATAGTATTTTATATTAATTTATATAACTTAAATGTAAAATAACTAAGCAAATTTACAAACCTTTTTAAATGTACATATCTATATCCAATGATGTACATACGTATTTATATATGTATTATGTACCATATAATATCTGTAATATATTTTAATTATATATGTGTAGAAAATAATTAATTTGTTAAATTAACTAGGTAATTTATTAAGTTAAAATAAAATAAATTAGCAAATTAAGTTAATACTGAAATAACTTATATTGTTTGTTTGTAATATGTTATAATAAGTATTTTAAACTTATTTCCATCATATTTATATTGTATTTCAGTATTTATTGTTTATTTATAAGTATAATTAGCTAAAAAATGCGTTTAAATCTATATAAATTTAAATAAACCTTATGAAATACCTCAAAAATATGTAATAAATAATTTATTACGTATATTAGTACTTTATCATGTCAATTGTATAATTATTTAACTAATTTATACTATAATTAGCAAATTAAACCTTAATTTAATGTGTATAAACTGTAAACTTTATCTAATCTAATTATATAATAAACTAACTTATTTTGGTAATGTAACTACATAATTATGTAGCCATATGTAAGGGTTTTAAAATCTCATAATTTATTTTTAATTTAAAATAATTTATGGCCCTCAATTCGAGGGCCAAAGTAAGCAAATCGAGCAGCCAATTGCATAGCTGTAGCGCTCACATAGGCGCTTCAAATAGCGTCACATCGGTAACATTCGCCCTCGCGTAGCACCATATTAAGAATTTGTGATGTGGGTTGCCTAGTCATCATGGCGCCGGGCGCCTACATATAGGGATGCAAATGGGTTGGGTTCAGGTCGAGTTTTATGGCACGTACTTGATGAGTTGATTTTAATTGAAGTGGTGCGACTCAATCAACAAAAATAATTGGCCTGTTGCACCACTTAAATAGCCACACACGTGATTACCTGATATGATTTCTACTCAATTTTGTGTTTGGATGTGTGTACCGATTCCAAAGATCGGTTTACCGGTTAAGTTTGAAAATCAGATGAGGTTATGTACCTCTAAGATTTTTTTAATTTTTCTTTTTAAATGTGGACATTGAGGTGGGTGTACGTGTCAAACAAACAAATAAAACTAACCTTAGATTTTATAATAACACTTAGGCTAATTTATGTTTGTGTTATTATGTGCTAGAATGAAAACTAATGGGGAGGAGGTGGGGGAAAGCTTACAAAACCTTCAACAGCGCTTTGCTCCAATCTACCGCTTTTGCTCATCTCAAAAGAGTACCTACAATCACAATAAGAAAGGAGAGAAGCGAGGTAAATGAATCGTAAGTTGGAAAATGCAAAAAAGAAATCAAAGAGTGTCGCCTCCACGGTAGCGGTGCCAAAATGTTAAACCCGTACTCATACCCATTTACAAAATCTATACCCATACCCTAATCATTTACCCATCGGGTACAAAAATTCAATCCCATACCCATACACATTACCCATCAGGTATCCATTTACCCATCGAGTATCCATTTATAAATTGATCTTGCAGTCAAATCGTGTCAAATTAGAGTCCAAGAGGAAAAGTCTATGACACAAAATTATTTATTTTTAGCAAGTTCTCAACATATTATTACAAAAAAAGCCTTTAAAGGGGAATACATCAAAAACAAAAATACAAAAAATACAAAGAAATACTAGATACAAGTACATTTCAAACAAAAAATCCCCATCTCCAAAATAAATGTTTAATGGAAGCTTCAGTAGCGTTCCCAACCTTCAAAATCATGGAGGGAATCATGAAAAAGATTAAGGTTGGGGGAATGAGGGACTCAGGGTAGGACTAATATCTATCTCTGGTAAATGAGGATTTTATTCAGGTATTCGGGTAGGGTAATCAGGTATAGATTAATACCCATACCCAAACCCTATCGGGTTCAGGTCGGGTTTTACCCATTCCTTTTGGGTCGGGTTGGGTCGGGTTCAGGTCGAGTCGAGTTTACCGAAACTTGTATCCCTACCCACATACAGATTACCCATCCCTCTTATATCGATACATGAAATGAGCATATTGGCATGAGATTATGGTGCGGTGAACTGGGCCAAGAGCCGTGCACTATGCGTGGGCCTGTGTGAGCCCAATAACGAGCATTGAATCGGATTAAAAAGCACCTAATAACAACTAGGGTGACCCTGGTAGAGGTCTAGTCTCACCCAGAAATGGGTGCTGTGTATCCTTCGAAAAGACTATTCGCCAATCAAACCAATTTTTGGGTTAAAAAGCAGTCTGAGCCGGTCTAAACCGACTGTGAGAGCGAGAGCTAAGAGGAGAGAGAAGGCTAAAATCCACTAAGTGTTGTGCCTGTCCCTTAAAGTGTGTACTCTATGTGTGTGTGTGTGTGTGTTAGTGTCTGTGTATGAGTCTGTGTTAATCAGTTGTATGTATATATATGTGTGTGTGCATCTATATATGTATATATATATAAGTATATAATATATAATGTATACGTATATAAATAAAGTAAAATAATGTATACTGTAATAGTATAGTTATTGTATATAGAGTATGTGCATGAGCTCTTATATGTAAATATAAAGAACTAAGGGCTTTAGTGACGAATATATCTGTCACTATATATAGATATGTACGTTACTATAAGTAGTTTTTACCCTAGGTAGTGTAAATATGTTACTAAAGCTGCACTGACATTTATATATGTCACTATATATAGAATTATATGTTAGTATAGATATTTATTTTACCATATGTTATGTGTATAATTTTACTAGTGTTTTAGCGACAGTTATATATGTTACGGTATCTATTATAAATGTTACTATAAATGCTAATATCTTATAATGAGTTAGTATAATAAATATTATTAACTATTTTTGTACCTATACTTAGGTATAAACAATATTAGTTGTAAAATAACTAACATAGAGTATTTATACATGGTTGTTAATGCTTGTGTGTGTATATTTGTTTTAAAGTATTGTAATATGTTCTAATTCATTCTTTTGTACATAATTAACCAAATTCTCTTATTCTTTGATTCTTTCATTCATTTTTATAAACAAAATGAACATTTTTTGAATTAAAGAATGTTTTTGAACTTAAAGAAAGATGTATATCAATAACTGTCTCCCAGTGAATAACCTGGAATAAATAAGTAAAAAGTAATTATATAAATAAAATTGATGTGACGACGATTTGTATTTGTGACATATACTACAACAACGACATTTAAAACCCTTTTAGTGCAAACCGGTCATTGTGCATTCATATTTTTTGGCGCCGTTGCCATGGATAGAAATCCGACAACTGCACTTTATTGTGATTGTTTGACAAATATCGCAGAAAGTTGATTAAACATTGCCACCAAGCAGGACCATTTTCCGCTCCCATTTATTGATCAAATCTTGGAGTGGTTAGCCGGATGTGATTACTATTGCTTTCTTGATGGTTATTCCAGCTATAATCAAGTTGCGGTCCATCATAAAGATTAAGAAAAAACTACATTCACCTGCCCCTTCGGAAGCTTCGCTTTTCAAGGGATGCCTTTCGGTCTATGGAATGCACCTGCGACTTTTCAAAGGTGTATGCTTGCAATATTTTCAGACTTGGTAGGTGAAAATCTTGAAGTTTTTAAGGATGACTTCTCTGTTGTTGGAGACTCCTTTGATGTATGTCTTAAGAATCTTGAAAGGATGCTCCAACAATGCATAAAAGTTAACTTGGTCCTCAGTAAGGAAAACAGTCATTTATGGTCTAGGAAGGTATCATTCTAGGCCATGTGATGATAACATCATCATGAGCCATAACTAGCTTTAATTAATCAGAATCATGTGACAAATGCTCTTACATAATCAGCTGAGAGTTGTAATTCCCTGTACATCCAGTATGAGAGGAATACTTTAAATCAAGGCTAATTCTGTAGTTTTATCATCACATCATGAAAGAAGAATAATAACGGGGTTTCCAAGGGTTTAATCTAAGGTTTAATGAGCACTAAAGTCTAATAAGAGGGCTCACACAGACAAAAATGGGTTTTCAAGCACTTCGAGAACTGATACAGCACACAAAATGTTAACTTTGGACTCGCTTGAATTAGTGAGGTTCTGGTCAGGATAAAATTCATCTAAACCTTATAAATATCATAAAAAAATATTTCATGAGATTTGGTATCCTTGATTTGACCTTTGAAATCCATTTTGACCTTAAAAACAGTGACAGACACGATTCTACCCTAATTTGGGTTTTTGTATAAATTGCCCAGTTAAAATTGGAAAAAACTGAAATCCAACTTCACCATTAAATTCCATGGGCCAAATTAGGTTTGTACCAAAATTTCGGCCCAATCAGAGATCATCTTGATATAGTTTGCATTTTAGTCCAGTCAGACTCTTTCTCTCTCAATTAGCCCCTCAGCTTTCGAAATCCTTGCAAATAACCCCCTAAGTTCTTCATCTTCTTTGCAGGTTAGTCCTTTCCGCCATTGGAGGTCAACCGACTTCCAAGCAATGTTTGACCACTCCAAAACCTACTCGAATCTTCATCATTTGGTGGGATTGATGTTCACTCCATGGAGCATTGATTGGGATCGATTTGTGATCCCAAATCATCCATGTTTGCCCTAGCAAACTCACAAGATCCGATGGTTTCTTCTTGATCCCTAAGCAAGCCAGTTAAGCTTGTTTCCTGATTTAGGGCTTGGTCTAGAGCTCTATAAAAGCTCCTGATCCTCAAGCCTAACTCAGCTCGGTTCAAGCCACATTTCTTCACAAATTCCCCTCTCCAGCCGCCTCTGACCATAGCTCCAGCGATCCACTCTCTTTAGCCTCTTTGCCTACTGCCACGTACCATAGGCAGCAGGTTCTTCCTCACTGTTGTTCGCTTCACACAATACCAGCAGTAGCTTCCCAAACCTCATCTTCCTTGCCGTCTCCCTTACTGGAGACTTCATCTTCTCCGCGATCGATTAATCAAAGTTGGCGCAATCCCTATCCCTTTCATCGCTAATTTAGGTTTCCCTTCCTCCTTTCCCTCTCTACTTCACTTCTCTGTCTTTGGATCTCAGTTTCACCCCACGACATGCCCGTGGCACCTTTGTCTTCTCCATATCCAGCCAAGCTCTGGCAAGCCCAATCGCTCTCCACAAGCCATCACACGCCACGCCAACGGTCCGAAAAACTCCACTTCATCTCCACCATCAAAACCCCTCTACTTATTCCGCGTTTCCTCCACCAAAAACACCCATCGAACTCAAGCTCCGCCGCACACCTTCCTTGAGTTCGCCTGACCACCACAGGCCACACAAACAGGACCACCACTTTCACCATCACTTGGCGATCTTCCTGAGCTATTCTAACATGGCTGTTGATTGCGCAGTAATTCGCGTCTCTATTTTAGTCATATTATGCTATTTCCTAGCATTAGCCATTTATATTAGATAGCTATGCATGCATCTTGTAAATACTTGCATTTGTGCATTTTATGGAGAGGAAGATAGAGAGAGAGATTGAGCATCCATTCATCCATTTCATTCCTTCCATTTCCGCCTTATTTCCATTTATATCCCAGCACTTATTCCTCCTAATAACAAGCTACATTAATTTCCATGACACTTCAAGTGCCTACATGCAAAAACCCCACAAAAATCCTACACCTCGACGGCCTCCCATTGTCGCCACCCTCACCCATCGCCTATAAAACTACCCTCACATCACCCATTGCAGGCGTCGGCACCACCCTCATCTCACCCTTAGCCATTCCCCACCATCAGTCCACACACACCACCACATCCCCATAGTCGGCCACACACTCCATTCCTCCTTACCTCTCTGTCTCCCTCTCCATACGCAACTCCTCTTCTCACCAGTTCAGAAGAGGCATGTTGTGTGCTGGAGAAGCTCTCTCGTGGTTACAACCACCACAACGAGTGTCCACCACCACCCAGCTCCTTTGCGAGCAAGTGGGCGTGGTGTATTCTTTTTTTGTTTGTTTTGTTATTTTGATTTCTATTTTATTTTCATTTTTGTTGTCTTTGCACATTGCCATTAGAGCAGTAGAGCTTGAAGATCTAAAGCTTGCGCACCACCTCTGTGCTCTCCAACCCTACCGCCGCACGCCTCTGTGCGCCTCAGCCACCCTGCCCCGCGTGCCAGCGCATGTTTCCCTGTCAATCTAGGACCCTCCTCGCGCGCCCTACCGCTTCTTCTTGTGCACTGCTCAACTGGTGAGGTCGTGGAATAGCCGGTCACATTTTGCCCTTGGCACTATAGCCGCGACCTCACGCAGCTACACTGCCGTGACCGGCCATTCCTCACTTATTTGGTGGCACACATCATCTCTCTCCTCCTCGCAACCTGCGCTAGCTTGTTGCAGAACCCTTGCGCACCTTAGTGAGCTACCTCTCCACGCACCTTAGCACGTTGCGACCCTTGCCCCGCACCTTAGCGCGCAGCGCTGCTCCTCCCTTGCTCACCTATGCACGTGGCTGCTCACTCCAGCGCCAATGCGCGGGGCCACTCTTTCTCCTGCACACAGACACACACATATACACCCTCTCTCTCACAAACACAGTCATACACATCCAGACACTAACTCACACAAATACATATTCACATACACACACATATATACATACATACATAGATACATATATATATTTACCTATATATATATATATACTTATAAGTAGATACTTATACAAATAAACTATACATATATATATAAATAAATATATATATATACACTTATACAGATATATAGAGATATATATACTTATGTAAATTTACTTATATATAAATATATAGCTACCATATATATACATATATACAAACACACATATTTCACTTCCTCCTTCACACATGTACACATCTCTCACTCATAATTTTGTGCACATATCCATTCACCACGCATCATATCGTGGATATATTCGCACCAGTTGCATATATTACCCGATATTCGCACATATAAAACCCTCCATCCACACTTCCACACGTCTGCTCCACACCCGCATGCAGCACATAGCTAGGTTAATCTCGTCTTTCTAGATGACGATTAACCTAGGATTATGCTACATTTCTATTGAATCCTAGATTCAATATTCACTATCCTATCATCTAGTTATATATACTTATACCTATATATATATATATATATTCTACATGTATATAAGCTAAGTATTTTCATTCCTTTCCATCTCGTATTTTCTTTTCGCATTTCTTTTCCTTGTCTTTTATTTTATTGATAAAAAAAAAGCCCAAAAAAGACCTAAAACAAAAAAGATAACTCTTGTCTTTGCAGGTACAAAATCATGCTTGTAGCAAGATTCATTTTGAACTTGATTTTTGACGAATCGCTAAGGACCAACTTTTGGCGAAGCCAAGAACAAGTTTTTGAGGGTGTACCTCAAGGACAAGACTATCCAAACAAATTATAAAACTAAGAAAAATCAAAAAATATAATGAGCGAATGGACTTGATGTGAATCATAGGGATCGTGTAGAAACAGATTAACCCTAAATCCACCTCCCTGAGTTCGACCTTAGCCTACAAGTGACAATCTTAAAATCTAATCTAGCTAAGATAATAATTTTTTGATAAACAAGTGTAGATTCGCTTCTAGATTAACCACTTCCACTATACACAATTTGACGCTAATTTCACCTAATTAAATAACCCTACTCACGTTCTATCAGCCGTAAGGCCTTATTTCACGTTTCAGGTGATCGCCGTCCTCCATCGTCGCCTTCGTCATCTCCGATGTTGTCCACCTCTTTGTTGCTGCCATACACCCTGCCACCTCTTCCAATAGCTGCGGATGAGGATCACGAAGCCCTCCAGCCTCTCAATCTAGGACTTCAGCACTAGCAGCACCTCCAATTGATGAACTCCATCTACAGTTGTGCGCGAGCAAAGTGGAAGCAGGAAGGATAGTCCCTCATCGTGTGGGACAAAAACCTAACCGTGCATAAAAGGCAAAAGTGTTCTTACTTCTTCACCCAAGACACGGGAGTTGGGTCCCCATTCACCCGCTTGCCCGTCCACTCCTCGCCTGCGACACTCGCTCGTAGGCCTGGTCCATGCTATCGACCAGATAACCCGACCGATTACCCAACTAAGCCCAGGCCTTTGAGAGAGGAGAGAGGAGGAATCTTTGAGAGAGAAAAGGAGGAGAAATTTTTGAGGGAGAGGAGGGTGGGTTTTGTTGCGTCATCCTTGTGCCCTTATGCGACACTTAGCCTATGACAAGTTGCCACTGTGTGCCTGAAGAAAGGGAAGGCCTTGAGAAGAAAGGGAAGGCTCTGAAGAAGAAAGAAGAGAAAGGCTCTCTAAAGAGCCTTGGGCTTGTGACATTAAGTCATCTGATGCTATATGCCTGTCGTTTAATCTGAGTTGATTCTAAGCACTCTTGAATTATTTATGTACTATAGCTAATATTGATGAAATTGATTGAGTATGAGGTATATGCTTAATTTAGATAAATAATTGGTGATTCAAATCACCATTATTTTGACTTTCTATTCTTTTTATCTTATCATCACTTGAGTTACAATCTGACAAGTTGTATTCTTTGCATATTTATTTTGATGCTCAATTAATTATGCTCATCTATTTTAAATGAATATTAATGTGTGAGTTCCATCTTTGCTCCCTATGAACGACCTCGGACTCCCTTTAGATTTTGAATTTATAAATTTAAATGTCTTGTTGTACGATTAAGGAGTGTACTACAATGAACGCATCTTAAAAACTCCTATTTCATCTAACAACACCATGTCATCTCAAAAATAGGAATTGCGGTAGATCGCCCAAAAATTGATGCTGTCTCTAATCTCCCACCGTCCACTACTGTGAAATAGACCCGATCTTTCTTGGGGCATGTGGGCTTCTACCGCCATTTCGTCAAAAAAAATTTCCAAATCTCCAAGCCCTTAAGTCAATTACTCATTTAAGGCCAGCCTTTCAACTTTACACAACAATGCTTAAAGAGTTTCAATAGGTTGAAGAAGGATGTCACAGAGGCACCAATTTTACAGGGACCTGATGGGAATTGTTCATTTGAATTAATGACCGATGCCTCTGATTTTGCTGTGGGGGTCATTCTAGGGCAACGTATTGATAAAAAGCCCGTTGTGATCTACTATGCCAGTAAAACCCTTAATGATGCACGACGGAATTACATGGTTACTAAAAAAGAACTTCTTACCATTGTTTTTGCCTTAGAAAAATTCTGCTCACATCTATAGGGGTCACATGTCACTGTTTATACCGACCAGTCAGCACTTAAATATTTGCTGAACAAGAAAGATGCGAAGCCCCGCCTTATTCGTTGGATCTTACTGATCCAGGAATTTTTCCTAGTGGCCAACCATCTCGTCTTATGACGAATGACATGTTGACCCCTCCAGATATTTTCCTTGATGGGACCATTTTAGCTACCAATACCCTCCCCTGATTTGCACCCATTGTAAACTATTTAGCAATATAATGAATCCCTTCTGATTGGCCAAAATCCAAACAGAATAAGTTCTTTGCTGACATTAAATATTATTTCTAGGAGGAGCCCGACTCTTTCCGCATATGCGCTAAACAGGTCAATAGACGGTGTGCTCCTGAATCTGAATTTCATGATATTCTAACACACTATCACTCAATGGCCTGTGGCGGTCATTTTTTAGGCACAAAAACAGCAACTAAAGCCCTCACATCTGGATTCTTTTGGCCCAGCTTACACAAAGATGCTCATTCTTTTGTTCAGTACTGTGTGCATTGCCAAAGCATCGACAACATTACTCGGAAGGATATGATGCCCCTAAATCAGATATTAGAGCTTGAAGTTTTTGATGTATGGGGCATCGACTTCATGGGACAGTTCATCAACTCTTGTGTGTATTTGTACATACTAGTTGTAGTCGACTATGTATCGAAGTGGATTGACGCAATATCCACACGCACTAATGATCACAAGGTTGTTGTCGAGTTCATCAAGAAAAACATTTTTTCGAGATTCGACATTCCTGAGGTCAACATCAGTGACGGAGGATCACATTTCACTCATTCTCAATTCCGTCACCTTTTATCTAAATATGGGGTTAATCATAAAATTTTCACTTCTTATCACCCAATAACAAATGGGCAAGCAGAAGTTTCTAACTGGGAAATTAAAAATATTTTGAAAAAATGGTTAGGCCGATAAAGGATGGTCTAATAAATTGGGCGATGCTTTATGGGCTTTCCGTATAGCTTTTAAAGCTCCCCTCGTCAAGTCCCCTTTTCATTTGATTTTTGGAAAGGCATATCTCCTGGTAGAACTCAAACACGAGGCTTTTTAGGCAATTAAACAATTAAACATGAATTTATTTGAAGCCACTAAACAATGGAAACTACAATTAACTGAATTGGAAGAATTGTGTAATTTCTCCTACAAGAACACGTAAATTTATAATGATTGAACAAAGAAATTTTATGATAAGTATATCATTCGGAAACATTTTGATATCAATCAGCGCATTTTCTTTTTCGACGCAAGATTATGCATACTTCCAAGTAAACTTAAACCCAGGTGGACCGACTTGTTTATTGCCCTAAAAAATATCTATACGGTGCAGTTTACCTTTTGGATCAAAAAACGAATACTACCTTTCAACTCAACGACTAATGTTTAAAGCCCTACTTAGATAATACCTCGAATCCCCCATCCGACACTCATGATTTAATCAACCTTCCTTCTAATGATCATTGATACAGTTCACGCCTGGTTGAATGGTGTAAAAGATAGCACTAGATGGGAGGTAATGTTGAGGGTGGAAAACTACGCATTTGGAGTTGGATTTGGAAACCCATCGTTGTAGTTTGAGTAGCGAAGAAATCCGTTCAACAGATGAAATTTATACTGAAAAATCTGTAAACTTCTGGGTCGAAAACAAGGAGGTGGACGTTTGATTAAATACGCATTTGTTTTGTTTGTCATGAAATAAAATAGCTGCTCGAAAACTAGCTATCTATTTAACAAATAATAAATAGAAGAGAGAGAGAATATTACAAATAAGAGCAACAGCGATGTAGAATAAACATGGATTTCATTATAAGAAGTTGTTCATTACACTAATCATTACGACTAGAAAGCTGGAGATCTATACTAAAAAGTAGTAAATCTACTCTAGAAACCAGTAAAAAGAATGGAGAGAGAAGTATCCTCCTCGACGATCACTTGGAGGACGAGCCGGACGGGACGACACCGGGAAGATAGGGAATAGATCGGGAAAGAGGACGAAGCGGGAGGAACGGTAACGAAGCAACACGTCGTCGTCATCGCAGGATCCGCTTCCCGAATGCAGAGAAAGGACAACTGCAGGATGCTCCACGAAGGAGGACAAAGGTGGAAAAATTAAGATTTCTACTCTAGAGGAGCATCCCGGATGTGGGACAAGCTTTTAGAGCTTTGGAAGGGGTGAGAGAAGAGAAGAAGGGATGAGGAATTCATAGGGTAGGGGTCTCCTTTTATAGTTGCAAGGAGTAGGGGCATTTTGGACATTTCAATTTCAAAAACATTAATTTAAGAACTTTAGTGACGGATTTATCCGTCACTAAAGGCCTGAACGTGGCCGACGTGTGCATGGTGCGCGCGCTTCCTCGCCTTCCGCGCCTAAACGCACCCACGCACGTTTGATGGATCTTAGCGATCAGACGGTCGAGATCGATCCTTGCAGCACCCGTTCAAAACGCTTATGCCGCGCGCCCGCGTGCGATGAGGCGTGTAGACGTTCGTGTTTGGAGCGCTGGATCGGTATTTAAAACTATTGCATTCTGGTGTAGTCGAAATAGCATTCAAAACAGACAGAATTTTATTACTCGAAAAGGTTTCTGAGGTCCAACACAGTGAGCAAATTGGTATTTAGAAATTAAGATCACAATTTAAACTTGAAAGAAATTGAAATAGTAGCTGTATTGGAGTGCAAAAATATGAGAGTAAAATGATGATATAGATCACCAAGTACTCCTGCAATATCACCAAATGATTCAATGTAAATATGCAATGGAGACTGTCATCTGTCGTCTGATTCCTTAATCAGACGACTTAAAGTGATTTATTCTTTTGTTTCTCTTCTCTGTCTTCTCCTTCTTCTCTGGCTTCTGTCTGACTTCTTTTGCCTTCACGATTCTTCTCTTTCTCTTCTCTGTCTTCTCCTTCCTTCCTCTTCTTCTTTGGCTTCTGTTTGACTTCCTTTTCCTTCACGATTCTTCTCTTTCTCTTCTTTCTACGTTTGCCTTCCTTCTGCCTTAGCTTCTCCTTCTTCCTTCTTCTTCTTCTGGCTTCCTCTTCAGCTCCTGCCTTTGCCTTTTGTCTGCCTTGGCTTCTCCTTCTTCAGCCTTCAGCCTTCTCCTCTTTCTCTTCAGCTTTTACTTCTTCCTTCTGGCTGCGACTAAGTGTTGGCCTGAAGAACCTGTAGCAAAACCTACCCCTACCCACACGCAACTCTCCTTACTTTCTCTCTTAGGATTTGCTCTCCCAGAGCCACATGGACAATCGGGTAATCGAGTCAGGTGCGATCCCTGGACCAGGACCACCAGCGTACGGTAGTGGGCGAGGAGTGCAGTCTGGTTGAGTCAGGCCTGGTCCACGGAGCATGATTGCGGACGAGACCGGGTCGAGTGAGTGGGACCTCACCCCGTGGATCTGAGGCGACAAGGCTACTGCACTTTTTCCTCTTTTGCAGGCGCGGGCGGTCTCTCACTTCCGAGGTGGGACTAAATGTCCCACCTTCCTTTTGCATGCTCCTGCAGAGATGGAGCTCTCAATTGCAACTGATGCAAGGGCCTTTGACTCTAATCGAAGGCCTGAGTACGTGCGTGAATGTATTCCGCACAACCTGGGGGTGTAAGTCTGGAACAACAAGGTCTGGAGCTACAACAAGCTTGCTTCAAGCTTCATCGTCAATGGCGGAGGGGCGATGAACCTGAAATCACAAGATTGTCCTTGTAGCCACATCAAAATGTTCAGAGAGGGTCGCCGGAGCTCGGCAAAGATGCTGGGGGTGTTGGCGTGGCGTAGCAGTGCGTGTGCGTGCGCGCCTAGGGCACACTGTGTGCGAGTGTGTAGGTGTGTTCGCGAGGTGGTTTAAGTGAGTGGTGCGGTGAGTGGAGTGAGGGGAAAGGATCAATGAATTGAGGGGAAGCTTATGGGCTTGTCGGCGAGGGTTGGGATAGCTTGTGGAGGTGGAGCGGCCTTGCCAGAGTAGATGGTCGGAGATGGAAGGGATGGAGGTGATGGAGGTCGGCAGTGGTCGATTTTGAAAATTACAGGTGGAGAAGAATGTAGAGGGGAGAGGGAGCTTATCTGGGAGGTAAAGAGACGACAGGGGCGAGCGGAGGCGTCGGGTCTGGTGTGGCCGACGTCGTAGACGAAGAGTGGCTCTGGTGAGTGGAGATTGGCGAGGACGAAGAGAGGGAAGCACTTGCTGGTACAGCGAGACGCGGACGAAGTTAGGGAAGGTGTATCCGCCACAGGTATGGTGGTTGAATGACGAGGAGGAGTAAGGGAGGTCGCCGGACGTCAAGGAACCTACGATCGTGAGGGGAGGAGAGGAATCAGGGGTGTTCGCGGGCAAATTTGAGCATGGAGTGATGGGAGGGGTCTAGGCTCCTTTCAATAGAGCTCTGAAGGTCAGTTATGCCATGGGAGGCTTGCTTCCCAAGCAAGGAATGCTCACCGGAGTTGCAGGCCGTTTGGATACCCATATCTCCCATGCGTTCGCTTAAGAGATTGAAAGGGAATCAGATCTCAAATGAGGGTTCAGACGAGGGAGAATTTCTCAGAGAATCTCCCTTCCAATTTTGGAAGAGATTTTCTGAGCAATCAAGGAGAACTCTCCTTCCAAAGCTCGCTGGAGAAGGATTCCTCCAATATAATGGAAGAGGGACCTACTTGTGAAAATGATGAAGAAGCTAGGGTGCTATTTGTAAGGGTTTTTGAAAGATAGGGTAGAAATGTAATCAGAGTAGACCTTTTTGCAAATTAGGTCAAGGCAAACTCATCTTTAGTCCAAATTTCGATACAAACCTAATTTGGACCTAAGGAATCCAATGGTGAAGTTAGATTTTGGGTTTTACCACGTTTGACAGGAAAATTTATGCAAAAATCCAATTTAGGGTAAATATCTATCTTTGACCCCATTTTAGGTCAAGATGAGTTCTAATGGCCAATTTAAAGTTTCTAAACCCTAAAGAATATTTTTCTATGATTTTTAGAGGGTTTAGATGAATTTTATCTTGACCAGAACCTTGGTTAATCAAGTGGATCTATTTTAGGGTTTAAAGAAGTCATTTAATTCACAGGATACACACAAACCCTTTTTTGTTTGATCCAACCCACTTATAATGTTGTTAAATCCATTTGACCTTTGTTTAACTGTTGGGAAAACCCATGGTTGTTCTGCATTGGTAAAATTATAGGTTTACCCTTAGTTTCTCATTTTATTCTCAAAAAGGTTATGCAGTGAATTAGGATATTCAAGTGGTTATGCAGGAGCATTTATTATCTCAATTGGATTAAAATGATCTAGTTATGGCTCATTATGGTGTTCCCATCAGCGTGTCCTCACGTGCATAAGCGATCGAAGGATCCTCCACGCTCTACGCCTCCTCCCCTCTGCTGCTTGATCTTCATTTGATGGTCAAATTGCGCCCGCACCTATGCCCATCTGAATTGAGGCGCTCAGCGCGACCTTCACTCGGGAAGGGGCGCTCGACCGCTACACTACGCCTTCGTTTATGTCGTGCGGAGGATTTGTGCGCACAGATCTGTGGCCGTTGGATGGGCTTCCAACGGTGGAGATTCGTCGAGTGGATGAAGAGGAAGGGCAGAGGTGAGTCCTTGGGGTCGGTTGGGCGGCTGAGATGACACCACATGGCACCATCTTGGCCGTCCATCATCTGTGTGCTATAGACGGTGCCACGGGTGTCGGATTGGACCGATTTTCACACCGTTCGGTTGCGATCATCGATTCGAACCCATCCGTGCAATCGGATTTGTCATCTGAGGTGAGGATTAACACCATCTTGGCTCCTGATCTCTAGGGTTCGATCAGAGTGATCTTGGAGTTGTTGAACTCCAATCGATGCCCTGATCAGATCTGTACGGTTGGATCTTCTATCCGAGGCCCCGATTAACAAGTTGCCCTCTCCCTGGAGATGAAAGGAGACAATTAACCTACATTTTATACAGACTAACGTAAATGGAAGATGATGCATGTTATGCAATATTTATAGTTTGTGATGCAATTCTATGCCTAGGAATACATGTAAATAGATAGTTTATGTGATATAAACATGTTTACATCAGGTAACCCATCGTTTTTCCTGCTTTTTTTTTCTAGAGATTTTGACTATTCTGATTCAAATCGCTTTCACCAAGGCGATTTCTTTTTCCCTTCCTAATGCATGAGGCCATGGCATATCTTAAGCATGGGGGGGTGTTATTAAATTTTATTGATCGATTCAGGATTTTTAAAACCTAAAAACATTCAAAATTTTTGTTTCATTTTTGCATGTATACCAAAATAATAATAATTATTATTATATTATGAAGAATTTTTTAAGGAAATTTTGAAATTGGGACCAAGGTTGAAGATTCATTTTAAGGTACAATGGGATTTAATCTTTAACAAACATGGGATAGGGATGCAGATCGGATTATTAGAATTTCTAGGTCTATTTTTAGACAAAATCAAGTATCTTTCTCTGAATTCCACTTGAACTCATGATAATTCAAGTGACTTGATCTCTTTTTGTGACCTGGAAATTACATAGCTTAGTTTTCGAACCAAAAACTTACGTCTCTTGCAAAATTCTTGTATCAAATTTCACACACAAGCCAACACCCAAAAAACATTTAGAAATTAGAAAAACCTCTTGTTTAGCCTTACTGAAATCTAAAGCAGATGAATGGTTTGAGTTCCCACCGCCGAGGAGGAAAATGACTTCTTTAAGGATGCGATGTCAAGATGTTGTTGCCTCGGCGCTGTTGTATATATATATTTCATATCTTTAGATAGGGCATTAAGGCACAATTTTGTAACTCAAGTCTCTTTGAGGGTGCTCTACCCATGGTGTTGGAGCAAGATCTGGAGTTTGCTTGGGGCGTCCCTTTACATCGCATGTGTTTTGGGGTTGTGAGCTCTTGGGTGGTGTCTTGAACAGTAGTATTTCGAGGTGCTGGCGCCGTAGTCCCCTTGAGAATTGGTAACGGGAATGATGATCCCGACACATTTGTTGGAGGATCGAGCTAGGAATAAGCCTGGGTGATGAGTTGTGACTCATCATAGCTAAATTGCCTAAGTTGAGCTAAAAACTAGGTTAAACACTATCAAATTAACACATAAAAGAGGGTTAAGTGTGAGAAATAACATAAAAGACCTAAAACACCAATTTTGTTCTAAAAATGCATAATTGGGTTAATTATTGAGATAATCTATTAATAAATGTAAAATTTGATTCAATTGCAAATTAAACACACAAATGAGCTCAAAATTCTAAATCAAAAGTAAAATTAACTTTTCATATGTTCAATTGAGCTTTAATAAAAACTTGGGTACATTTGGACATCATTAAGGCCTTGAAATTAGATATTCACATTTAGGTCTTTCACATATCACATTTCATCCTTAAAAAACCCTCCAAGGACCTTTTTGAAAATCATAGGGACCTTTTTGTAGCCCTTAAGGACTGCTTTGATAGCTTTCCTTATCACTTATGGGTCTCTTAGCTATTTCTCTACCCCTTCGCCTAAAGGCCCTCCCTGCAATTCGACCATTAGAACCGGCTGCACCTGAGCTCCTATGGGACCACTATTCACCGCGAAGAACTCAGCCAATCGTGGCCATTCATTTGCTGATCCGCTCGATTTGTGGCTTGATATGATTCGAACGTTTGCGCCACTTGGCATGTGCGATCACCACCTCACCCAGATCCCATCCTACGGCCACATATTGATTTGAATCTTCCAGCGTGCCTCTCCTTGAATCCTCACCGTGGATGATCAAAGCGCCTAATTCACTCTAACAGTGAGGGGAATCACTGCCAAGCTCTATTTAAACACCTCCCTTGATCGCGTGTGCGCCGTCGACCTCCTCTCCTACTTCCTTAAGGCCGATCCCTTCCTCCTCTCTAGCTCCCCTAACCCTTTCAATCGCCACATCAGTGATGATGGTGTGGTTTTTCACCACCATTTCCTCCTCACCGCTAGGGATGACGTACAGCTGAGGACGACCTTGAAGCTTCACTAGAGAGCTTGTCCTTCACTGGAGATCCCCCTCCATTCCTCCTCCTTGGCCACCGGCTCTAGATCCAAAGGTCCCATTCATCTGATTAGATTAGGATTTACTGCTTTTTAGAGTAGCTGTTGTGATAATTAGAGTAGTTTAGGGGTAGAAATTAGACGTAGGTTTGTTCTGATCTGATTGTGTGACGTTAGTTAGCTTAGGGGTAGGTTTAGAGTAGAATTCGCACTTCACCTCCTCTGATCATATCATATTAGAGGTGATGATTTCACCCCCCTCACTAATCACTGCTTCTCTCTCTTCATATTTCCATTTCGCTTTCCAATTTCCCTTGAATTTTAATCTGCAATCCACCCATCCATTTGGAGTCAAACCCTCATCTCATTGCTCTCAAGCTTTGAGATGAGGATTTGTGCTCAAATCCATCTAGGGGTCTCCCATTCATTTCAGAAATCCACAAAGACCCCAGATCTTGATTTAAAATGGAATCGGTTCGCTTGATCTGATTTTAATTTGGTTTTCAATGCAAATCGTGAGATTTTGATCCATTTGAGTTCTAAGGGATTTTTGATCGAGTGAACTGATGTGTTTTTGTGTCATTCAGTCCATGGCATTGAATCTAAGATGATTTTAGTGATAGATTTTTCCTTAAATGAGCCATGGTTGTATTTGGTTTTAATTGGAGATTGTGATGGTTTTCAATGTGTGGGAGAGCCAAGGAGAATCAACTTTGTTGATTTGAGGCTCTACCTAGCATTTGTGAGTTGTTTTTGAGTAAGATTCTGATTTTTAACAGAGAGCCAAGGAGAATCAACTTTGTTGATTTGAGGCTCTACCTAGCATTTGTGAGTTATTTTTGAGTGAGATTATGATTTTTAACCTAAGGAATTTTCAATATTCCTTAAGGTTTCAGAGGTTTGGGATTCATGTTTTTGGATTAAATTTATTGATTTAATCTCTTCCTTCATGCTGTCTATAGCATAGGGAAGGGGTTAGGTTAGTGTTCTTTCTCTGATTTCAAGTGGAGAGTGTCGTTTAAGAGTTTTTCATGAAGATTTAACACTTCAAATTGATTTTAAAATGATTTTCAAGCCTAATCAGATCTTAAGGTTGTTTAGTGTTTTGGTTTTGAATCCCAATTCAACAAATTAAAGTGCTGCATTAGTAGCTACATTCCAAGGGTTTCCCAACCCTAAATTCCTTGAAAATTATTCTCTGATTTGGACGTTTCATATCCCTGATCAGACCTTCTCAAGTTTGTTTTGGGTTATGTGTGTACTGAATTAGGGATTGATCTATTGATTTGAGGATCCGGACCTTGCTTCAGCGGTTGCTTTGATTTCTGGATGTACTGTAGTAGGGATTTGAATCACACTTAAGACGTCTGAAGCAGTTTTGGAAGGTCTGAAGTGAGATACTGTGTCCACAGCAGATCTTCATAGCTGCTGCTTCAGCAACTGTGTTCTCCTGCTGCTAGCTGCAGCTGATGGGGTAATGGATGTGATTTAGGTTATTTTGAGATGCTGACTTGTTATATATGAGTATTTCACTTGTACAAGCCTTTATGTACTGTTAATGTCATTAAATTCAATTTGATTGGCTTGTAATCCCTTAAATAAATTCCTTTGTCAGCTAAAATATGTGCATAATTGTCCCATAATGGAAATTGGATGAAATTAACTGGAAAATCATGTTTTCCTATGGGAACACCTCTTATATAATATGTTAAACACTTCTGATGCAGGTTACTGCCTATTTAGTCAGTAGAATTACCTTTAGGGTCTTAGGATTTACTTTAAAACTCTTTGAAGAAGCTAAAATGTGACAAACTTGAAAATAAATCAAAATGATTTTAAAAAATCTACAAAAATGAAATAAACCTGTTTTGGTGAAGATTATGTATATTTTTAAGAATCAGCCGACGGTTCAGTCTACCTTAAAACTTAATAAAAAACCTCAACTATTAAAAATCCCAAAAATATTCTATTCTTCTCATCAATTTCTTTCTCTCTCGTCCCCTATCTCTACAAAACACATAAAACCTATAAAAAGAAGAAAAACCCTAAAAATACACAAAAACACTTTGTATACCATGCACATACATGTAAATATAAGGTATATATTAAGCTATCTATGTAAATAGTGTAAAATATGTCTGTAAACTATATAACTAACTTATGTATATATTCTATACTGTAAATTAATAATTTAAGATAATTTATTATTTATATAATTTATTTGTATAATTAGTTATTAATTGAATTAACTTATATGTACTATAAGATACATAATTATAGAAACCCTAATAAATTAGGTTATTTATAAGTAATATTGTACATACCTAATTATATAAGTATTACGTACATAATGAACCCTGTAACATTATTTAATGATGTATATATAATAAATACTTAATTTATTAAATTTCTAGCTTGGTTATTATATTAAATCAAAATAAATTAGTAAGTTAAGTTATAGCTGAGACAATTTATACAGTATAGTTGTAGTAAATTAAACTAATTTAACTATATTTATATTGTATTATATTATTTATAATTAATTTACATGAATGACTCTCTGAATTCACGTAATTAAATGTAAATAAATCCTAATAAATGTTGTAAAATATAATAAAAATATGCATTAAATACTTTATTATATTTGTTAACTCTGTACCGGGTCAATTAGCCATTAATTAACTAATTCAACCTGTAATTAAGGAATAAACCTAATTGACAGTTTGAATAAACTGTAAACTTTGACTAATTTATTTATGTAATAAATGTAATTAATTGTGAAAATAAATTATACCATCATGTAGTCCTATTTAAATACTTTAATACCATATAATTTAATTTTAAATTATAATAATTTATGACCCTCAAATTGAGGGTCAAAATCACGTAATCAGCAGATGTGCACTGAGACTGCAGTGCCTATGGGGCGCTAAACTTAGTGCCACATCGTGGGCGGAAGAGTGCCTGCGGGCGTATAAATTGAGTTCCTCCCTCCCATCGCTTAGTTGTCACGGGCACGGGGCACCTGAAACCCCTTAACCCTATTCCTTCCCCCTCTGATCTGAGCATATAAGCATTGTCATTGAATGAGTATGTGTGTGAGGTGCGGGCTGGGAGCTTGACATTATGCGTGGGCCTGTGTGGGTCCAGTATCGAGCATAAAATGAGATTCATGGGCTAATTAACGAATTAGGGTGGCCTTAGTAGAGGTCTCGTCTCACCTCTTGAGGGTGCTGTGTATCACTCGAAAAGGTCGCCCGCCAATTAAAACCTAATTTTTGTTAATGATGAACAGTAATCATGCCTTAATCACCTAAGGGAAGGAAAGAAAGAACCTAAGTATGGGAGAGAGGCCTTGTGCCTCTATTTGGTTAAGTGAAGAACAGAAGAGAAAGAAGGACGACTGTATATATGTATATGTATATATATATTATGTATATATAAGTATAAATGTATAGTATATTGTAAATAAATAATGTAATAAGAAGTATACGTTAGAGTATAGTATATTGTTTGAGCTCATTTATGTATATAAATAACTTGTGAGCTTTAGTAACAAATAAGTGTGTCACTGCATATAGAATAAATGTCACTATAGATCCTATTTTTACCTTAGTTTATGTATATACTTTTTCCTAAGGTTTAACGACATTTATAGAAGTCGTTGTATATACGTTACTATAGGTGTTAGTATATTAAGTTAGGTTAGTATAGTTTATATTATACCATATTATTGTGTAGATATGTAAGCATTGGTATTATAATCTATAAATACATAGTATATAGTATTTAATTAAAGTGTTTGATGCTTGTTTGTAGATAGATGTTTGAAAGCATTTTAGATCATTCTTTTGTACATAAATTATTTCATTCTTTCATTTATTAATTCATTCATTTATATTTTTTACATGAAACAAATCTTTTTTTGAAATTAAAGAATAATATTAGACTTAGAGAGTGATGTATATCAATAACTGCCTCTTACTGAACGACCTGGAATAAACTAGTAAAAATTAAGTAAATAAATAAAATTGACGCGATAACGATCTGTATTTGTGACATATATGTTTAACGGACAAGATCAATATTTTAAAATTAATGCGTCGTACTATAGTTGAAATCGCTCGAAAATAAATAGATTTTATTACTCGAAGTTTTAAGTTCGAGGTCGAACACAAGGAACAAATTGGGGTTTAAAAATTAAGAGCACAACTTTGGAAGCTTGACTATAATTTGCAATGAAAATCAGAGTTGTAATACAATATGTAAATGTAGCCACAAAATATCAAGAAAGCACAAAAAATAGACGTCTAATCTAGTGAATTAGACGTCTTAAACTTGAGGTTGCTATAGTGCTTCTATATCTCTTCTCTGATCTGTCTCTGGCTGCTCCTCTTCCTTCTTTCTTTCTTTTTTTCTGCTCTCGTGCTTGTGCCTTCTTTTCCTTTGCCTTCTTCTCTTTCTTCTGTTTGTTCTTTCTCTGGCGGCTCCTCTTTCTTCTTGGCTTCTTCTTCTTCTTCTTTCTTTCCTTCTGGCGACTCCTTCTGCCTTCTGTTCCTTCTCCTTCTCTTTCTCTTTCTTCAGCCCTTCAGCCTCTTCCTCTTCAGTTCTTGCCTTCTCCTCCCTTAGCTTCTCTGGCTTCTGCCTTCTTCTTCCTTGGCTTTTTCTTCTTCTCCTTCCCGGCGAGAGAGCAAAACCTACCCCTACCCGCCCCCGTGATCTCTCGTCCTCTTTCTCTCTTTGGCTCGCTCTCCCAGAGCCACTTCTCGGGTAATCGGGTCGGGTGCGCACCCGGGACCAGGCCCACCGGCGTACGATAGTAGCAAGGAGTGCAGGTCAGGTATACGGGTCAAGCCAAGTCCGTGGGGATCAGGTCACGGACGAGGCAGTGAGAGGGTGTGTGGGACCTCACCCCGTGGTCAGGAGGCGAAGAGGCTTATTCACTTTTTCCTCTTATTCGCTGCGCCTGCTCACGATCTTCCGAGGTGGGACTAGACATCCCACCTTTCTTCACGTGCGCCCGCAGCAGGAAGCTTCCTTGATTGCAGCAGCTACTAGGTCTTCGAAGCCAATTGCTCGACTGGTTCTGTGCGCAAGAGGAATCCACGCAACCTGGGGTCGTGCACCTGGAGCAGAGAGTCTTGGAGGAGGCTTGCAAGCAAGCTCCTCACGGTTGTTAATGGTAGTGGAGATGCCTACACCTGTCAACACGAAAACGGCCTCGCGGCCTCGTCAGAAAGCGCAAACGGTTTTGTTGAGACACGACGAAGGTAGTGCGGGGGTCGGCATGGCATGGGGTGGCCGGAGTGTGCGTGCCTAGGGCACCCTGCGTGCATGGAAGTGGGTGTGTTCGGGGGGCGTTCTTGGGGGATGGCGCAGTCAATGGAGTGAGGGTTTAGGATCAGTGAGGTGTTGCGGTGTTTATGGGGTGGTTGGCGAGGCGGATGGAGGCATGGAGGGCGGGAACGCCTCGCCGGAGGTCTTGCCGGAGATGAGGAAGGTGAGGGTGATAGCATGCGTCGAGGGTCATTTTCAAGAAATAAAGAGAGAAAAATGATGAGAATAGAGAGAGGACTTAGCTATGCGTATGGAGATCAAGGGGGAGGTAGAGATGGCGACCGGCTCGGATTGGCATCTCTGGATACGAAGCACTCAGTGGGGGAGGACGACGACGATGAAGGGGCTGCAGGGGCGTCGGCTGGTGCGGTGCAACGCGAACGAAGAGGAGGAAGAGAACCATGCCACTGGTATTGTGACAGAGCGACGAGGGAAAGAGAAGGATGTCACCGGAGCTTGCTGAACCACTGGACGGAGGGGGAAGTGACGAAATAGAGGGTTTCTCAGGCCAATTTCAAGCTTGAACGATGCAGAGGGATTTGGGCGTGCTTTTATAGGCGTTGGAGGGAGGATTTGTGCTTGGAAGCCAAGCTTCCAAGCACGGCAACCTCTCCGAAGATGGAAATTAGAAGAAGACCTGAATCTCTCATGCATTCGCATGAGAGATTGGGTACCAAATTGAGCCTCTGATTGTGTTCAAACTGGAGGAGATTTTTCAGAGAATCTCTCTTTCAATTTTGAAGGGGATTCTCTTAGAAATCAGAGAGATCTTTCCTTCGAAACCTCGCCAGAGTAGGATTCCCTCCGCTATAATGGTGGAGGCACCTAATTGCAAGGAACGAAGACAAAGATATGGAGGTTTCTGCGGAAGTTTTCAAAAGTTAGGGGTAGAATTGTAATTGGGTTGGACCTGTTTGCAAAGTGGGTCAAGGTGAATTCCCCTTAGGTTCAAATTTTGGTAAAAACCTAATTTGGACCTAAGGAATCTAATAGTGAAGTTAGATTTTAGGTTTGACTACGTTTGACTAGGCAATTTACGTAAAAACCCAATTTAGGGTAAACATTTGACTGAGACCCCAATTTAGGTTAAAATATGTTCTAAGGGCCAAATTGAAGGTTCTAAACCATAGAGAATATTTTTCCATGATTTTTAGAAGGTTTAGGTGAATTTTATCTTGACCATAACCTTGTTAAATTAAGTGACTCTGTTTTAGGGTTATAAGAAGTCATTTAATTACTCAAATTCACATGAACCTTTTTTTTGTTTGGATGAACCCACTTTTTATCTTGTTAAGACATCTGACTTGTGTTTAGCCCATGAGAAATTTTGTTGTTGCACTGCAATGGTAAAATTACTATTTTACCCATTATTTCTTACTTTTCTCTCAGAATGGTTATTCATTGAGTTAAGACCTCCAGTTGGTTATGTAGGAGCTTTTGTTCTCTTTTCTGGGTCAAAATCAGCTAGTTAGGGCACATGATGGTATTCCCATCAATATACTACAACAACGACGCATTTTTTATACAAACCGTGGTCGATTGCATCATATTTTTTGGCACTATTGCTGAGGATTAAAACCCGACAACAACGCTTTATTGTAAGTGTTTGACTAGACGTCGTAGAAAGTCAATTATTGTTGGAGATAAAAGAAAAAGAAGCTTTAAACAAAAACATGACCTTATAATTGTTGGCGTTCACAAGCACGAACACAAGGTTTGAAAAGATTATGCGAGTTGCGAATCAGATTCAAGGGCTAGAGAAATCCAAACTACAAAATAATTTTTGGTCATTGGAATTAATAAAGAGTTAAGTTGTGAATTTTTGGAGGATACATTGATCTTGATTCATCTAATTTTTGGATTCAAAGATGAATCCCCATGTTTATCTATAACAAATCTCGTGCCTTTCATGTTTTAACCTACCAAGGTCCTGTAATCTCCTTTTCCTCAAAAGTAAAAAAAAGTAGTCTTTCCCAAAATAATCTGTTTTGTAAAAATAATTTTTGCTAAGAGACTAGCAAGGGATAAGCATGGGGGTGTAATAAATGCTAGTTTTTCATCATTCTTATACCCTAAAATTGATCTAGCTCTTAGGGTTTTAACTCCTCAGATGGGTTTCTTGGCTACATTTAAGATCTTTTAGGTTAGGCATGCATTGCATAATTTTTGGTATTTTTGAAATGTGTATTTTAGTGTTAGGGGTGTATAGATATCCAGATCTATAGTACCCAAGCATTCAGGAAGGCAACATGTGAGGAGGAAGCTAAATTTAGCTGGAACCCAGCTAGATCCAGCTCATCACAGTTGGATACCAACTCACCTGGGTTAGGTTTAGCTCTCTTAAGCTCCATTTATCTCATCTTTGCTGGATGGTAGCTCAGTGTTGAACGTACGAATTGCTACGCTAACGTGTTTGGTTTTGAAAAAAATCTGTTGTTGTAGTTGGAAAGTGAAGAACTCGTGTTCAACAAATAAAATTTATACTGAAATGAAAATTCCAGGTCGAACACAAGGAGGCGGACGTTTGATTTAAAAACTACGCGTTTGTTTTTATTTGTCACGAAGTAATTTAATTTAAAACTATTTAACTATTTACAATAAATAGAAGAGAGAGAGAAAGTAAGAGAGAGAGAATATTACAAACAGAAATCAAAACGAGGTGTAGAATAAACAGGGAATTCATCATTAAGGAGATTGTTTGTTTTACTATTATAATTAGAAAGCAGAAAATAATTACACTAGAAAGCAATAAATTTACTCTAGAAAGCATTAAAAGAATGGAGAGAGAAATGTCCTCCTCGACGATCGCTTGGAGGACGAGCAAAACTACTCTAGAAAGCAGTAAATCTATTCTAGAAGGCAGAAAAAAGAATAGGGAGAGAGATATCCTCCTCGACGATCGCTTGGAGGACGAGCCGGACGGGACGACGCCTAGACAAAGGAGGACGAAGCAGGACGAAGGAGGATGAAGCAGAAGAACGGGAACGGGGCAGCACGTCGTCGTCGCGGGATCCACTTCTGAAGGGGGACGAAAATTTGGACTTTATCTCGTGAGAAGCGTCCCGGGTGTGGGATAAGCTTCTCTTGAGCTTTGGAGAGGTAGAGAAGAGAAGGAAGGGATGAGAATTTCGTGTGGAGGGGGTCTCCTTCTATAGTTGCAAGGAGTGGGGGCAAATTAGTCATTACATCTTTAAAACATTAAATAAGGGGTCTTTAGTGACGGATAAAACCGTCGCTAAAGCCCTAATGTGGGCGTAGTGGGCACTCCCCATGCGCGCCTCCTCGGCTTCTTACTCTCAACGCCCGCCGCATGTTCAGCCTTCCATAGCCGTCCAATCGCGAGATTGGATGGCTGTGATTGCACCTTCCCCACTCGTTGCACTCCCGCCCCAACGCATGCGATGCCGCGTGAGGCGCAGGTGTGCAGTAGCGCGTCATTGCTATTGAGTGCGGACGGCCGTCCGATCAAGATCCGACGCACGCCCGCGCCCGCTCACCTACGCCCTTTGCCTCCTCGCTGCGGCTCGAACTCGCGTCCACTGCTCTCGATAACGCCCTCGCCCACTACGCTGCGGGGCGCGGATTGTCGAGCGGGCAATTTGAGGTGCAGCCGTTCACAGCCGTTGGATCGAGATCCAACGGCGGAGAGGGGGCGGATGCGGAGCCTTCAGTGGTTGCATGCGGGCGTTTGGGCTGCCGAGATAGCACCATGTGGTGCCATCTGGGTCGTCCATCTTCTGGATGTTATAGATGGTGCCATGGGTGTCGGATTGACTCGATTTTTGCGTCGTTAGGCTGGGATCGTCGATCCAAATTCATCCGTGTGGTTGGATTTGTCATTTGAAGTGCCGATTTATACCATCCTGGCCCTTGATCTTCTAGGGTTCCCCGATCACTATCTAATGCTACAGATGCCTGATTAGGGTGATCTTGGAGTCATTGAACTCCGATCGTCGCCCTGATCACATATGTACGGTTGGATCTTCGATCCGAGACCCTGATAAAAAGTTTGCCCTGTCCAAGCACATGAAAGAAGACAATTAACCTCCATTTTATTCAAACTACTTTAAATGCAAGATGATGCATGTTATGCAATATTTATATCATGCAATGCAATCCTATGCTTAAGATCATGCATAAACAGACATCTTAAGTAGTGTAAATGTGTTTACATCACTTAGCGTAGCTCAACTCAGTTCAACTCAGCTCAAGTTGGCTCAAATCTAGCTAAATTTAGTTAAGTCTAGCTCATCTTAGCTCCAATCAGTTGTATGGGGAGCTCTAGCTAGCTAAACTTAGTTGACTGGAGTCTACTTCAGCTCAGGTCCAGCTCTCCCCAGCTCCACTTAGCTCTTGACAACTGAACTCCCTTTAGCTTAGTTACTACTTGTCAACTTAGTAGCTAAGCTAACTCGGGAGTTCTCATCAGAAGTAGGTCCAGCTCAACACAGCTCCAGATAGGTTGAGTCCAGCTCAACTTAGCTCTACTACTCAAGCTTAGCTACTAGCAGAAGAACTAGCTAGTTGAGCTGAGTAGCTGAGCTCTTATGAAAACCGCTTCAATCATAATTAGCTCCGGGAAAGTTCCTTCAGCTTCAGATGTGCTCCAAAGCAGCTTCTTCCAACTTATCACCTCATAAACCCTAGCTCCTCCTACTCTACCACTAGCTAAGCTATCTTAGCTAACTTAGCTAACCTCAACCCTACTCCTCACTGCATGGTCGTCCACCCTCCTCACTTAACCCCACCATAACTCAGGTTAACCCTAACCCTAACACACCATAGTTGGCACCGAAACCCACCTTAAGCACCCTTTCATTTTGGCGCCAACCATGGCACCCTTTCCTCCCAGAGCCACCACCCTTAACCTCCCTTAAGTTGGTGCCAAAAGCCCCCCTTACCCCTTTCCAAAAGTGGTGCCAACTTGAACCCTCATGTCCACCTTACACCTACCCCCATAAAGCCATCATCACCATCCATTCTTGGTGCCAAATTCTTAACCCACAACCACCATCTTAACCATTATCTAGTTGGTGCCAAAGACCCATTTAACCATCATCTATGTTGGCGCCAACTAACCCCCTCCTATCCACCATTCACCCACTTCACAAGTCCATCCTAACCCTCCATTCTCCACGCCAACAACCAACCCCTTAACCTCCCATAGTTGGCGCCATTTTATGGTACCTCTCCACCATCATGACCACCACCCACATGCCTCCTCCCTTGACGCCAAAACACCATGGCCCTTAGATCCTCTAACCACCCTCATAAACCCATCCTAACCCTACACATCATCCACACCTACCCTCTCTCCTACCACTCCTATATAAAGACCTACTCTACCACCATTACACCCACCTTTGGCTACATACATCACACGTTCTCCCACAACATTCCTGTAGGATCTAAAAAGAATTATGGCTATGCGCAAAGACTAAAGCAAACAAATTAGCAATATCAAGAAAGATAATTTGCACAAAATTCAAACCACAAATTGGCACAAGATATATAGTGGCTCCCCTCCCTTGGGTACTTTACTACCTAAGCCTCCCAGCTTAGGGTTTTTAACCCGATTCTCTCAACCCCGAGAGAATCAATTTACTAAACGAGGTAATTAATGGGTTACCTCAACCCAATTACAAGAACGGGTTTGTTACAACCCAAATGAGCAAATGCTCAAAATACAAGTGAAAGCTGGTGTAAGAAAGAAAACTCTTACAACAAGAACCTAAGCCTCTCAACAATAATTAAAATAATATTACCAATTTGAGAGCCTAGAATGAGCGTGAATTGCTTTGACAATTTGTGAAGAAATCACGTTGTTGAAGTATTTGCAAAACGTAGAGAGATTGAGAGCAGCAAACTTGATTTCTTCTCTTGAATATATGGTGGAAAATATGAATTATAGCTCTAGGAATTTTCTTCTCTTTTCTCTTATCTATTGTATATGCAAACAAAGAGTCCTAGGGTCATTATATAGAGTTTAGGACCTAGGATACTCATTAACTAGATGTTGGGAATTAATTCCAAATGTTCACATTGTTGGAATTAATTTTCTAGCCGTTCAGAAATGAGCCAACGGCTACCTAGTACCGGTAATAAAGTACCTGTACCGGTACTAGTAGCTTACTGCTGCCAGTACCTAAGTCCCAGTACCAGTACTCATCATAGGTACCGGTAGTTGTGACTCCTAGGTTTGAGATTACATGGGCACGGTAACCAACCAGTACCGGTACTCATCATAGGTATCGGTACTTGTAAGGTTCAAGCTAGAATAAAGCCTTGAACCTGTGGCCAACCTATGCCGGTATTAATGATTAGTACCGGTACTTGTTGTTCACAATTTGAGGCGAATTCTCAAACCAGTGCCTTGCAAATACCAGTACTGATGAACAGTACCGGTACTTTCTTACAAGTACCTGTTTTAAGTGTTTTAATCAATTACGTACTTCGAAAATGATCGCAATATAAATCCTAATTTATCTCTAATTGATTTTTACGATCTAAGTTAAGTTCTCTTGTTTAAGAGGCATACAATATATGAAAATAAAATCTAAACTAGAAAAAACAAAGAATCAAAGATGATCTTCTTCTTCTCAATCCATCCTTGTCATCTTGCCTCCTCATTGTCATCAGCTTTTCCTTTTCATCAAGCCTCCATCATTTCTTGTCTGCCTTGATCTTCACCTAAATCTTAAAAGAACTCAATTGCAAACATTAGTTCATAATAATTTTATTAACACCAAAACAAGATGTGGAACAAGGTTCCAACAATTCCACCATAGCCCATGGCCAAGAGAAGAAAGAGAAGAAGAAGATAAATTAGACATTTTGTCTCCTTGGTGCCTTCCCCTATTCCCTTTTCTCTTGAGCCTACAGCAGTTAGAGGTCAAGCTAGGCAAGGAGGACGTCTAGAGAAGGTTCTTTAGGGTGGTTCATGCCCACCCTTGGAGGAGTTTTTGGAGTGGAATCTTTCCACTCTAGAAGGAGCTAGGGCACCCCCACCAAGGGCTTGCCAAGGAGGATAACACCATCTTTGGAGGAACACATCAAAAAGGGATTTGGAGGAATCCTTTTCAAGCCCAGGAGCAGCTAAGCTTGGAGTACGGATTCTCTCCTCCTCACCACCATTACCAGGAGGATCTTTGTTTTACCATTTTATACTTTTATTTTTGTAGTAGAAGCATTCCTGTAAAACAATTTCCTCCATATATAAGAGTTGCCTTTCTACATTCTTTGTTTTATTCAATTAATTGCTTTTTACTTTAGTGCACTCACATCCTCTTTCTAATTACTTTAGGTCTTTACGCACTTGGGGTGAGCTTAGTGAAATGACTCGCCGCTCTTGGGTTGGATAAGATGTCTGGAGTATTTATCGGACGTCTGTCCAGATGGCTAGATTGATGGTCGGACATCTGAAAGTAGGGAAAACCATACATGCTTTTGCTTTTCGCACGCATGGGACACGCATGCATTTTCTCTCTCCTCTGGCCTCCTCACTCGAAACCCTAAACACCTCCTATTTAAACCCAACCCCCACCTCCCTCTCAATCACCACAGCCTCCACCTTCATCCCTTAGCATCTGCCCCTCCCTGTCCCTTGCAACCACGAATGGAGGAGAGAAGTTGGTGAGCAGAGGAGAGGGAGAGAGTGTGAGTGAAGAAGGGGAGAGCATGGGAGAGAAGGAGAGAGCTCGGGGGGGGCTCGAGCGTGCGCGACTGAAGGAGCTTGAGCAGGAGAGCTCGCGCGTGGGAGTTGCCCTCGTTGCAGTTGCAACGACGAGGAGCTCGAAGGTGTAAGGAGAGGGGTCGCGGATGGAGGCGCCGCGGGAGCCATGGGAGCTTGTGCGAGAGGAGGTCTTGCAACCTCCTGCAGCTGCTGGAGTTGCTGCTGCGGGCTCTGCAGGCGGAGCTCGTGGGATTACGAATGCCACGAAGGAGTTCTGCGTACTTGATTTTCCAGTATCAGATGTCTAGAGCATCTACCAGATGTCTGGAGCAGCAGTAGAACGTCTGGAGCTGAGGCCGGACGTCTAAAAGCACGTTTAGTGCCAAGGTACGTGTTTCTGCATGATTTCCAGCCATGCAGGCCTTACCGCAGGATGGCTTAGCCAGTTTTTGCTCTACGCATGCATACGCAGGTGCAAAGCGTTGGAAAGGTGTGCGGCACGCCCTTCGAGGTACTTTTGGACGTTTGGGCACATTGCTAGATGTCTGACTGTACCCCCAGACGACCGGAAGGAGAGTTCGAATTTGGGACTTCCCTCGGACAATTGCAGAGGGGTTCGAACATTTGAGGAAGCCGCAGGAAAGAAAGGGTGAGTTCTGACATCTTTTAAGACGTCTGGGCCTAGTCCCAAACGTCTGATTTTGGACAGTATGCGTGTTTTT
Source organism: Thalassia testudinum (assembly GCA_037157565.1). Taxonomy (NCBI): domain Eukaryota; kingdom Viridiplantae; phylum Streptophyta; class Magnoliopsida; order Alismatales; family Hydrocharitaceae; genus Thalassia; species Thalassia testudinum. The sequence continues at coordinate 25,488,899 of JAZHRO010000013.1, forward strand.
GGCCCGTTTAGGGCCCAAACGGAATCAGATTTTCGCAAAGGAAGTATCGTTGTTTTCCGCTTGCGTTTCTCTACGAGGTAGTGTCACTTGTATACAGTTTTGGACTCGTTTGACATGGTTGGTTAATTGTATAGGTCTCTAGCCAATTGAGTATGCGGGGCCCATAGAGACGATGGGACCTGCGGTTCTAGCCCCCATTCCTCCCGTGTTTCCCGGTAGAGTGTTTACTTTCATATCAAAATTTAATAAAGCTAAGTGCATGTGTAGGATAAGTAAATTGAACACTAGGGCGTGGAATGAACTCTAGGGCACAAAGACGAACGAACATTGCTTGAGCTACACTGCTTTCCTTGAGATGCATGTTAAACCAATTTGTTAGCAAATGTATTAGTTTATTGATGTGATTCTTTCTTTAGGAAAACACGAGCTGCCTGTTATACGAATGAAACCCATAATGTGAATAGTGAGATCTGGATGTTGGAAAATGGAAATGAAAGGAATATAAGCATGAACCCTACGAGGAATTAAGAGAAGAACTCCTGTATATGGAAAGAACTTAGTAAGTAGACGGGAAGTGAGCCGGCCCTTGTGTACGCGGTACCAAGGAGAGCAACTGTCCCTTTAGTGTAGAGGAGAGCTGGCCGCCCCTTTGGGTTGAGACCCGGGGTTAGGCCTAGTCACTCTACATCGACTTCTGTTTGGCTCTTGTGTACGTGGTATCGTGGTGAGCTACTTAGTGTAGGGAGGGAGCTAGCCGCCCCACGGAGCCCGGGGTTAGGACTAGCTGCCCTACATCGACTCTTGTTAGGCCCACTGGAAAAACTAGGATATTCGGATGAGGGTACGTGGACTGTGGAGGGGCGAGACCCCTGTTCTGAGACAGCAAGGCCCTGTGTTGTTTCGTGCTGTACCTATAGGCGTATCCACTAGCAGAAACGACTAACCGCGTACCAGTGCGGGGTAGCTACTCGTGCTCTTATTGTGCGTGTTGTAGTCACTGCTACGTCGCAACCGTGACCTCGAGGTGGTTGAATGGATGTAGGATTACCATGGGGGACTCTTCCGACCAGGAGAGCACCACTTGTACATCCTACATCACGGAAAAGACTGCAATCAAGATCGTTCCCTTGAGGGATCGACTAGATCAAGAAATGACCGGTTTTTAAGAGATTAAACGAATTAGAACCACTTAGTTAAGCTAAATGGAACTAAATAATAAATTAGTTGCCTGTCTTAAGTTAAATTGCATGAAAATGGTTTAGCTGAACCACTTAGTTAAGCTAAATGGAACTAAATAATAAATTAGTTGCCTGTCTTAAGTTAAATTGCATAGAAATGGTTTAGCTGCCACTCTACTCAGTGTTAGCTGACTACGACTTGTTCAGGTCAGGGAGTTGAGCAGCCAGCACCACCTGCTGCAGAGGGAGGTGGGCCTAGTCGAGCCAAGCCTTAGCTGTTGACGTTTTCTGTTCCAGGGTGCTTCTTTTTGTAGTAGTGAGTTTTTTTATTTTATATGTAATACTGTTTTAGTTACTTTTCCACTATACTTTCCGCTGATGTTGTTGTGATGGCCTTAATATTGTGAGACTGTTCGTTTTGTTTCCCTTACTGCCTCTTATTAGTTTTCTGCTTAGTTACATTGCATGTGTGATTGTGGGATATTATCTGCTTTTGGTTATTTCTCATTGGTCGATTAGGTTTTGGGATTAGTCGAGGCAGGCCGGTCTCGGGTTCTGTAGGGATCAGGGATCGGGTTGTAACACTTAGAGAGAGCCTCTTCCTGTCACTTAGGTTTTAGCAATTAGGCGTAATCTCCTTTCGTTTTTTTCGTTGTTGCCTGCTATTTCAAAAATCCAAAAAAATCTTATATTCAAAAAAATTATGAAAATAAAGTTGATTTCCCAATTTCAAGTGAGAGTTTTCAAAATTGCAAACTTGACTCTTTGAACGACCCTAGATACCATTGATATCTAGGATTACAAATTTAAAAACGATTGAGGATTTGCATATTGCAACGACTTAAAACCCTAATTTTAACAAACCTCACATTTTCGCAATCACATATCCAAATCATTATTGTTTCATCACACTAATAATAAAACTATAGGATTCATGGAATTTTAGCATTACGCCCCTTTAGATATTCCAAATACCCATGAATTCTTCATACATGGAGGAAAATATTATCCTGAAGTCTAATCCTATTAAAATGTCGTCATTCCTCCTTGGATAATATCATTTTTAACATATCTTTTTATCAATCGGATGAAATTGTAGATCAAATTCTTTTCCAAAGGACTATCTTATTCTCTTTCTTGCATTGAGCCTGATTAAGGCTCTGTAACCACAAGTAGAATTGTCAAGTTCCCAATATATGTGGAGTAAGCTTATTCCTTTAATCTGTTATATACACCTATGTAACAGATTTATATGATCTTTTGAAGAGATCATGCACTTTATGTCTATTCCTATATACACCAACTTTCTAGTATTAGCACCAAGGTCGTTGGATCTATTATTGGTCCATCAAATACATGTGTTCGTGAAAAAAGACATTTATTTTAAGCCAAAAGATATATCTTTCTCATGACAATATTGGAGAAAGAGTTGAGCTGTCTCATATTTTATGAGGTTAACTTTCTAACTTGACCCTCATGACAGTTCTTAAATCTCCATTCAATAACATTAATCAGGCGATGATCTCTTAGTCAGTTGGTAGAATTGAGGGGGGGAGGGGAGAAGTTTATTGTATCAACCATGTGTCCTATTTTTTATGTTGTGTTCATCATATTGGTTGAACATGCCTTCCCACCCTAAATTGCATCAACCAGAGATCTACCATCGGATTATCTCTTTACTTGCTATATGGTGAAGCAAAGGGTCAGCATATGAAGAATCTCCTTTTCTCCTTATAGGTTCTAATTGGATCTTACCACGTCTCAATAATCCTCATTAAAAGTAGACTCACTTGACGTGTCCGAAGTTTCCCATGATGCTAATCACTCATACGATGGCAACTGGGAAGGCCTGTTTTGGCTAGAGTGGTTCAACAAATCTAGAGGACAAGAGACATCTAAAAGCAAAGGTAAAGAAACCCGATCAATTTCTCCATTTCTATTTGCATTAGAGCCAAATTTCAAAGATTTTCACATTGAGTATCTAAGACATGGCTACATACACTCCACAAATCATGTCCATGGCTTCACAAGAAAAGCCCACATGGACAAACCGAATAAAGAAACTTGACGTGAGTGAACGAATTGTATTCCCTCCATTTCAACCGTAAGGGGATGACCGTCCCAATCCCACTTGCACATCCCTCCCCACTTATTTTATGGAGTTTTACATAAATGTACATCTAATATTTTCCGATTATATATATATTTCTTGATGTTTGGATATTACCTAAAAACCTTAGAATATTTTCTCCATTAATAGTATTTAACTTTAAAGATCATTAACTATAGGTTAAAGCATTTACATAAATATTCCTATAATATTTTGATATTATGCATATATTCTTGGGTTCTTGAATATTATATAGATACAACTGAAATCTTATTGCTATTTATATGAGATACTCTTGAATTAACTTTTATTAATTTTAACCTTAACGATCAATAACTGTGGGTTCTTAAAGATTACATAAATAACCCTCAATTTTTATCTCTACTAACAGATATGATCATTTGTTAGTGTGTTGTTAGCAGCTTAACCAAAAAGGTTGTTTGAACTTAACTGTGGTATCATGACCTTTGCTTAACTTAATGGTGGACGTGTTATCTAGGAATGTAAGAAAATTCTGAGTTGCCAATGGACTTTACACACATCTCGAGTCACAATACCTTCTACACCTCCTGCCATTTCCTCTCAATGCCCCTCTCAAAGTCCCAATTGACCAAAACAAACCCTAACACTCCCTCCAGTTACTCATCACTATCCTTCCATAGTTGACATCTCTTCCATCTCACCACTGCTGCATTGTGCTATTAGTAATTGAGGTAGTCACCACCATTGCCCCCATTGTACCACCACATATTGCATACATTATTAAAGCTCTCTCTCATCACAACTTTGTGTATTACCTTTTAAGGGCAAAAATATTAACTTGATCCATAATTTACCGCCATTAAGATTAAAATTAATAAAAGTTTGCTTAAGAATATATCATGTCGATGAATATGATTTCAAAAATATTTATATAATATTCAAAATTATATATATATATATATATATATATATATATATATATATATATATATATTACAAAGATAAATAACCTTTAAAATTAAAACTAATAGAAGATCATGTCAGTCAACAAAGAAAAGATTTCGAGAATATTTACGTGTTACATTCAAGAGTCGAGAGATATTATGCAATATCAAGAATATTACTGGGACATTTATGTCAAAAATCTTTTTGCTTCGTACCAACGTCGAGGTACGCTATAAAACAACGTCCATTTCTCCGGTCCCCATCCTTGATCCGCCAACTGAAGCAGGGACCGGTCAGACCCTCAGTCCCTCCTCCCCATCTCCTCTACCCCCCGCGCGCAATGGCGCTCGTCTTGTCGCGACAGCCGCGGGAGGCCCTCATCCGGCGTCTTGCTGCCCCCTTCGGCGCATGGAGCTCGCGATCCTTCGCCACCACGGAGGTCTCCCGTCCCTCCATCGTCCACAAGCGCGGCGTCGACATCCTCCACGATCCCTGGTTCAATAAGGTCCCACCTCCCCATCATCTGCGATTTCCCCCCAATTGTCGTATATCAATTAGGGTTTCCGTGATTCTGATCGTGTTGTTGCTTCGTGCGTCCGAATGTGGCAGGGGATGGCGTTCTCGATGACGGAGAGGGACCGGCTGGATCTCCGCGGGCTGCTCCCGACGAACGTCATGACCCCCAGGCAGCAGATCGAGCGCTTTAGTGAGTTCTCTCCACCATTAATTCGTGGTCGACACGGTTGGGATCGGAAGTTGCAGGACGTTTTAATTCAAATTAGATGCACCTGATCGCGTGGAGTTAGCAATTTACTTGTAGGGGCTGTGAATTCCTGTTACTGGCTATTGTGTCTTCCGTGTTATTGTCACGTGGTTTTCGGGAAGTGTATCTTTCGGTTGCTCATTTCGGAGGCGTTCGGCTACTCTAGCTATGTTTCTTCTTCTTGATTTTCTGCGTGACAAAACTCTGGAAGTTGGTTACATTCGACCAGTTGAATGGGTTCAGAAAAGTACATTGGCAGTTTATGCCCAGCTGTGGACTATTTGCTCGTGTCTATTTGCATTGCGTATATTCAGTCTTGGGAATGATATTTAGTCTTTGGAATGGTTCAGATATTTTTCCACGAGACGTATTGGTTAGGAAACTATGTAAGATTCTTTCGTAGGTTTGCCATGATACAAGTGTGTAACTTAGCAATCATTTTGCCAGTGTTTTCTACGAGTACAACGTAGCAATCACTTGCCAATGTTATTAACGTTTTCCAAAGGCAATGAAATAAATGAAAAATTACTAAAGATTTGAGTGAAACGGGTGTAAGAACAGCAGTGGAAGGATTTACATGGTTCATTATGTTGAAACTATATGTTTTGTCTCCTTATTCTCAAATATACCACTTCCTTGCAGTAAAGTTTTGGATGGCTACAGATAGATCTATGGGAGAATTTTCCAATGATCCTAAAGCTCAAATAGCTTATTTGAGGCAAACACATCTTTTGCAAATGCAATTTTCAATTTTACAAAGCTTATCAATAATGTTACCTTGGTCTATTTGATGGAGCATAATGGTGTTATTTTTAGAGATGAGAGAGCCTTGGTGGTTGGGGTGTTTTGTTATTTTGGCTTTCTTTGTAATTTTTGGTGTACTTAGCTCTCATTATCAACAAAGTCAGTGCTTAACGTCCTTTGTTAACCTCCTCTGTAATTTGTAACTTTGTACAAACCGATATTTTGTTATTTTCGCATTGAAAATGAATGCCATAAAATTTTCAGTTCTTGATGAAATTTCACATAGGATTAATTTTAGTGAACTTTCTTTGTATATGGTTGGATTTCATATAAGATTCTAAATGGGTCAAAAATTGTATTGACTTGTTTAACTTATTTAAGTCTTAAACTCATTGAAAGGGTTCTCTCTCTCTCGCCCTCTTTTCATATATATATGTACAGGGAATGTTATTGTGAGAGGAAGTTTACATGAGAGGACGGTCAGAGATCTCTGTATAAAATTCTTTTGGAAAATTCAATCACATGGATTGAAAGAACATCATTCATCTAGGATTAATATGACATATAATGTAAATTAGACATGCACAAGGTAAATCTTTAAACTTTTATATAAACCGTCTATAACTTATTTGAATTTCTTGAAAAGATGTGTTTAATACATCTGATTTACATGATTTTTCATATTTATATCCCATGTCAATCGTGCTCTTCAATCTACACCATTGAATTTCCTAAATTTGTGCAGTGACCTTTCCACCTTCTCTCATAGAAACTCTCTCTCAGGTCACTCCTCATTTACATATGTGTATATGGGAGAAGTTTTAGATGTATACATATATACATACATGTATGTGCGTGCATGCGTACATATATATATGCATGCATGGAGGGTGCTAATCTAGTATGCCCATTAAAGTGCACCTTGTGTGCAGCTGCAACATTCCACCCTACATTCCTTGACTCCTGTGACTTTCATAACTCCCTTTCCCTACCTGTGCATTACTGTCTCTCTCTCTCTCTCTCTCTCTCTCTCTCCCCCAGCCTATCTACATTACCTCTCTCCTCCCACCTTGTCCATCTCTCTATTCCCAATCTCCCGCCAACAACCCACCCTTCCTGCATCATGCCACTCTCTCCCCTTGTACGATTAGCTTTTTCCGACCCCTATAATCCAGACATTCTAACAGTGAATTTGGAAATGACACTGAATAAAGATATTCACATGCAATGGGTGCCAACATCAACCTTATAAATGTTGGTGGTTGTCCTCATATGGCAGTATGCTTTGGGGAGGTCGATGGTGGTGGTGAGGCCTTGATGCGTGATTGACTAGTGTCAGACATGGAGGAAGTAGAGGCTATCTCCATCTACATTGCACCTGCAAGTTTAATCTAAGGGCTTGTTCACATGATTGGAAAGGAATACTTTCATCCTCTGGTGCGCATCTGTGTGGCTCCCCATCTTTGGGCTTTTTCTTTTCTGCTCAAATGATCTTGCCTTCTTCTTTTTGTGGTTCAAGTTGTCCCGGTACTTATAGTTCGCTGCCATCCTGTCCACCTCCCTCACCCACACCAACATCTATGCTTGGGACTTTTAGATTGTGGTCGACTTGCTGCCAGCCACTTGTTTTCCTCTTGTCTTGAGCTGCTGGCTTGTGCTATTATGCTGGACTTGCCCTGCCACCTCAGGATGCTGCTATTAAATCTCAAATAGTGGGCTTAGTAGTATCAATGCAAGGCCATTTTTGTGCTCAATAGTGTTTTTTGTTGGTGTTTGTTCATTGCTACAAGAACACATTAAGGAGGAGATGATGTGTTATTGCGTGCTTTTGATTATAGATTTAGGCCTTTACCACAAAGTTTGAATGGTAGCATATATAATAATGAACAGTTCATAATACTTGCATAGTTGCCACCATAAAGGATGAGATTGGTTGCAGTATTTGTACCTCATCTATCCCTTCCTCGGCTCCTTGGCAAAGTCTATTGCCTTCTCTACGAGAGCTTTGATATCCCTGACCACCACCCCCTTCCACTGGGGTGCTGCTTCCTGTTGTCCATGCTGACCACCCTCGTTGCCAAAGCTGCATGGCTCAACCTAATGGAGTGTGTGGTCATGATATCGACATCAGTGGGTTGCGATATAGATATGGAGTTTGAAATAATGGACCTCGATAGGTACCCCGACACCTTAACAGAAGCAACAAAAATAGTAGAACCGAGGAGGGAGAGATGGATTGTAAGGGTTGGAAAGAGTTAATTGTAGAAGGGGAGGGAGAGAGAGGCGTGTTGGAGTAGGGGTGGGCTGTCAGTGCAAGATTCCTTGGGAATCAGTGAGAGGGATGAGGAGGGAGGAGAGGGGTATGTACGTTGGGGGGAAGTAATGCACGGGTGGGGAAGAGGGAATATAAAAGTCACAGGAGTCAGGGTGTGTGGGATAGAATTTCACAGCCACACACAAGGCACACTTTAATGGACATACCAAATCAGTACCCTATGTGTGTGTTTCTCTCTCTATATATTAAGAGTTATGTATATGTAATTTTTTTGAAGGAAGTGTGTGTGTGTACACACACACAAACACACTTCTTCAAAAGATACACATGCATGCATATTTATGTAAATGTGTATTATCCATATATATCCGGGCACACGTATAAGTATGTATGCACATTCATGTATGTACATATAGACAGACAACCACACACACAAATCTCTCTCTCTCTCTCTCTCTCCCTATATATACCCTGGTAGTTGTATATGGATCTTGAGAAATGTCTGACATCACTCTCAACATGCTGAACCAATTTGTAAAATCAATCTTAATTTGTGCTGCTGCTGGTCTGTGATATGGCTTTGCACCAATGTGCTTCCTCTTGAGACCATGTTAAGAATGATATGTTTTTCATTCTGACATCTGCTGCAGTGGAGGTTTTTCTTCTCTAGAGATTCGAAACTATAATCATATCATTTTCAAAAGGAAAAAAAACTTCATTATATCAGCCATTCACTGCAAATTTGTTTCTTCTCCTTATATTCTGCAATCCTTCTGGCAGTGGCTGATCTGAAAAGGCTAGAGGTGTATGCCAGAGATGGGAAAATGGACACACTTGCACTTGCAAAATGGCGCATTCTGAACAGACTCCATGACAGGAACGAAACCATGTACTATAAAGTGAGGCAGTAACTTTGTTATGTCTGATTATCTTATTTGTCAATTATCTGTCAAGTTCTTCATATTGCTAGAATTTTATAACACTGATATTTGGCGGTAGAGGACAATACAGTTGTTCTTCTGTATTTTCATTGCAGTTCCTAATAGAAAACATTGAAGAATATGCTCCTATAGTCTACACACCTACTGTAGGGCGTGTTTGCCAGAACTACAGTGGATTGTTTAGAAGGCCAAGGGGCATGTTTTTCAGTGCTGCTGATCATGGAGAAATGATGTCAATGGTTTACAACTGGCCTGCTGATCAGGTACTCTAATGCAACTTTTTAAATGGGGATTTCGGCATCAATTTGACAATTTGAAAATATACATTTCGGAGGCATGTCAGAGGAAATTTCGACATTGATTTTCGATGGCTTCGACAACCCCCCAAATAAGCATTTCAAAGGCACATCGGAGTTATGCCGAGGAAAATTTGAAATTCTATCAAAATGATTGTAATTAGATTAAATTCATATAATTATGTTACCAATGGTTGATAAAATTTGAACAGTAATCTTGTGTGTATATATATATATATATATATATATATATATATATATATATATATATATATATATATATATATATATATATAAGCATTAAATGCTAAAATCTAACAATTTAACTCGATCAAACATATAGACCAAAATCATAGAACTAATTAACCTATTATAGATTCCTGGATCTACAAATATAATCCTTAAAACCCATAATAGGATCAATCAAACTAGAGATTGTAGCTTAAATCTAACTTTAAAAATAAGAAATGGATACTATTTAACTTTAAGGAAGCTAAAACACCTCAAATTTCTAACAAAATAGGGTGAAAGAACCCTTGAAAGAGTTTGTATTGTCCCAACAAACATGCAATAACAACAATGGATAAAAATGGGCTATTGAACTACGTCTACCTTAAAATATGGAAACAATTTAAGAATTGCACATAATGCCATCATTTCGTCAAAATTGTTAACATGCTATCGAAATTTGGCAAAATATCGTTGATAGCTCTTGCATTTTGACATTACATGTGTGTCGATATGGCTCCACATCTAATAAAGGTCATTTTGTCAGCATGTTGTGGGCACGCTGTGGGCATTTAGAACACTATAATGTTTGTTCTTCGACATTTGACCACCAGCTTTGGGTGCAATGAGTGTTAGTAGGGGAATGAATGGATGAATTGTTGGAAGTCTCAGTGTTTTGGATAGCCTCTAAATTTGACTTGGAACAATGTCACCTCATACAAGCTGATACATAGAAGTTATAACTTATAAGTTGGTTATTATTTGTTTTTGAGATCTTTTAGAATTATCGTGCTTTTGAAGTGGGTCATGGGGGGGCTGCTGGCGTCGAGCACCCTCCCTTTCACCTCTCCAAAAAATGGTTTTCAAACTTGAGCAATAGGAAACATGCCCCTTAGGAGGCATTGACTTTTGGCTGGAAGCTTTGCATTGTCATGTCTGGATTCTACTTTCTTTACTCTGGTTCTGGGGCTGAGCTTTACATTTTGAATGGATGATATGGCTAGGCCTGCCTTTGAATTGGTGCCAAGGCTTCTTTGGTTTCATTGAGAAGAAAGTTTGTGTTGTTGCTTGCTGGGATGGGCCTATGGAGAAAAGGGTTGGATGTTGGTTGGTGAGGCTGCAGATTTACAGATCCCTCAATATTGATTACTGTGTGGCCTAGGCATGGAATGCTTGATGCATTGGAATTGTTAGAATAATATTTAATGTTAAAATTATGTAGTCATTGTTGGGATGGGAGGTGAGCTTGATGGATGACGGCTCTTTTGAGGATTGTAATCTTATTTGGGCTTTGAAGATTCTGTTGAACATCATGCTTGCTAGGAGGTCATTATATCAAGAGCAGATGGTACTGAGTTGGAAATTAGTCGCATGTGTGGTTTGGAGGATGAGGATGTTGATCACATCTTTTCTGGGATGTGTTTTTTCAAATTGGTGCAGTAGCAAGTGGGCTTCGATTTTATTCCTTTGAGTGCTTTTGGGTGGCCTCTAGGTGAAGACAGATGGGGGAGAAAGCTATGGTTTTTCTGTGGTCAATGTGAAAGACCTTGGGTCAAAACATAATTGTCGATGTGAGTCCTTCAGTGCATGCATGTGTATGGGACAATATTTAGCCACACCTTTTTAAGAGCATGAAATGATTGAAAGTTACCCTTTGTTCTGATTGGTTAGAATTGCTGGTAGAAAATAGTAGTTATTACATTATTCATGTTTATTTGGTACGAGCAAAGAAATGGAGAAAGAGGTAATTATATAAATAAAAGGGGAATGGATATATAAAATAAAAGATTGCAAATCTATTACCGTGAAAAATAAGTCAAACAGGATTCCATTTAACTCTTGGCTTATAAAAGAAATTACAACTCCAAAAGAGGAATTACAGAAGATCATCAGATTTGGAGATCATGTAATTTGCAGCTTTGCAATCCTTTTTTGGCTGATCTGATTCTGGGCAGAATCCTAAGATTCTTATGGTGCTATCTGCAGAACTTGATTTACTTGAAATGACTTAAAACTGACCTCAGTGGAGGTAAAGAATCCATGCAGCTGAGCTCACTTGGTATGGGAGAAGGCTTGGTGGTTGTTGTATGAGGCTTCTCTAACGCAAAACATCAAATTACAATCTCCTAGGATGCAATGATTTTTGTAATGGTAGCAAATCTAGCAAGATCCTCTTGGAACTTTTAACAACAATTTTTGTACTGACCAAAAAATATCTCCAAGATAAATGATGAGGTTTGAAAAAGATTAATTGGCAAGCAATCAAAAGTTTGAAGGTGGATGCTCACTGGCTTCTTCAAGAGGGTGGTTGATGGAGTCTCCTTTGCTGTTTCGATGATGTACGGGCTGTGCGATGGCTGGGTCAAGCATGACTTCTGGGAAGAGTTGTGGTAGATTTCTGTTTTTAAGGATGGACAGCCATGGCTGCTTAGTGGCACTTTAAGGCAACACTTGCTATTGATGATAGATCGGATAACAGGAGAGATAGAACCATTTAGGTGCTTGTGGACTTGGTGGCAGAGCTTTGACAAATTTTTGTGTTTGGTTGACTTGGTTGAGCAGTTCTAGTTGGTGGAGGTTATAGTTCGGCTGTGGCCTTTTTTTTGAGTACTTGTTACTATGGAATTTGAATGAAGATGCCTCCTTTGCAACTTCATGTTCAATTGTTCTTAGCTGTTAGAGCCAGGCTTCTGGGAGTTGGTGTAGGAAAAATGGGGAGGGGTACAACCTTCATCATCTGTGTGGACTTTAGCATTGAAAATTCAGCACTTGCAAGGAGCATTGATAGATTACAAAAAGAAAATTAGAGAAAGGTGCCCACCAGGGTATGGTTGAATAGTAGAGACTTCTGACTTTGGCAGGAGAGACTTAGTTTCAAGTTCCCATCCTTGCATTACATGGAGGATTGGTGTATAGTTGATGGACAATTTCTCCTCAGTTTGCCCAATTGGGTTTTGGGTCATCAAAATTAGAGAGAAGTGGGAAAAGATTAGTGAGGATGCTTTACACAGGGTGGCGACACTTGATAGGGAAGAGGATGGTAGGGTACTCACTGTGGCTAAGATGGAAGAAAGATGGAGGTTACAGGGGCTGTTCAACATGAAGATTGCAAGAAGGAGATGGCTTGGAGATAAAAATCAAGACTGTTATGGCCTAAAGAAGGAAATGCAAAGACAAGGTTCTTCCACAAGGTAGCCAGTTGCCACTGGTGTGGTAATCTAATTGACCATTTGAAAGTTGGTGATGATACAATCTTAGGGAGGGAGCAGGTGGCAGGGGCCTCGAGGGTGAGGACTTCACTAGGAGGAGAACGTGAGGCTGTTGGGAGTGGTGTGTTGGTAATCTCTCATTATTTTAAGTGAATATTTGAGATGTAAAGTGGAATCTTGGAACAGGAAGTTTAAGCTGTAACTAGAGGCTTGAAAGCTGAAGGGTCACTTGAGTTAAATGACGCTCAAGTCCTCTTTTACAAGGAATAAAGGTGACTTTTGGCAATGTTTCAAGAGTTTCTGGTTGTGAATTGTGGGTGTGGAAACTCAACATATTCTACTTCTTCCTACTACCCAAGAAACTTGGTGTAGAGTCCATTGATGAATATCACCTCATATTCTTTCAAATGTTGTGTATCTGATTGTTGCAAATGTGCTTTCCAATAGGTTGCCTCCAGTTCTCCCCTAGTTAATTGGTCCTGTACAATCAACCTTTATTTGTGGTTGCTCGCTCTAGGAGTCTTTCATTGTGGCCGAGGAAATGGTAATTGCTTGGCATTCACTGAAGAAGAGTTTCCTATGGAAGGTTGACTTCTCAAATGTGTAAAACTAGGTTGTTTAGTTCTATGTTTGGTAGGCTTTAAGGTAGAGGATACTCCTAGACAATTTGGATTGCTTGGATGAAATGCTACATCACCATAACATTTGTTTCTATCCTGGTGAATGGTGAACCTGCTTGTGGTTGCCAGCCTGTGCCATTACTTATTGTTGTTGTAGATACATTGGCAGGGATGGCATTTAGGTTTTTGGCTTCTCTTGTAGCATGTTAATGTCTTGTTGACACCTATCTTACAATACGTTGTTGGCTACTGACCTCTAATAGTCGTCCTCATTTTTTTAAAAAATCTTACAATACACTGATGACACCTTGTTCTTTGTTGAGGGTAGGATGTAGGAAGTGGAGAACGTGGTAGCTCTTGTGAGAATCTTTAGAGCAGTGTTTGGATTGGTGGTGAACTATGGTAAGTCCACTTTCGTGCCATTCAATAAAAGGGCAGATGAGATTGGAGCATGCTTTAACTCCGTAATATGCAACTAGGATTCTTCCCTTTGTTTATCTTGGCTTGCTACTGAAGGAAAAATAGTTAACAGTGGGTGATTAGCTACCTTTGGTTGAGAAATTGGAAAGGAGGCTTGTAGGCTGAAGGGAAGTCACCCTTGTGGGGTGCCTGACTTGTTCTCTTGAAATCAATCCTTTCGACCTGTTAGCGTATGCACATTCTTTTGTATGAGGGGCTCTTGGTTATTATTTGTTTCTTGTTGGTGTTGTACCGTAACTTTTTCATCTCTTTATTATATAAGAAGAGGTAGGGCTCAATAATAGAATTATCTCATTTCGTCCAATCTGGTAATAGAACGGTCGTCCTGGATCGAGGCTCTAAGTATCCCACCACCAAGGTCTCCAAACCTTAACCACCAAATCCCTTCCCCCCTCTCTTTCTGCACACTGTGCACCAGCCTCCACGCGGCGGCAACGATCATGTGGCCCGACAGCGTTGTAGCGTTGACCTATGCACGGTAGCAAGACCTAGCGGCGCTGGAGTAGGTGTGGCAGGGGTTTGCAGCGCCTTCAGTGGCAATGTAGGCGGTCTGCGGCGACCCCAACAGCTGTGCAGGCGATTGGTGGCGCTGCTGCAGCGTGTCTAGCAGCGCCTAGGTCCTTGTGCGCATGGTTGGCAGTGACTTTGAGGGGCTTGTAGCCCTGTTCTAAGGGTTACATCCCTCGTAGTCACAAGGAGAGGGAGTCTAGGTCCCCTTGGGGCTGTCTCGGTGTTCTCCCCACACTCGGGTTAGGCCAACAGTCGTTCAAGGGGGCTTTTTGTCGAAGATGCTGATATGAAACTATATCAGCATCTTTCAAGGGTCATGCTGATATAAACGTTCAAGGGGTCGTTCAAGGGTCTGTTTTCTTGGTGATAGAAGATTGATTGAGGCTTGCAAATTGCGAAGATGGCTTTAGATGATTAGTTCGAGGTGACATCGAGCTCTCTTTCAGACGTTAGGGTACTTAAAAACCCATTCTTTGGTCCCATCATTAAACTATATGAGACTAACTACCCACGGTGGTCCTAGACCTTTCTATGATCGTTAGGGGTCGTGGGAAAAGCCACATTCTTACGATCTGGAGCCTGCAAACAAGACTGACACAAATGCCAACTGGGACAGAGACAATGCCATGGTTTGTGCATTGCTTATGCAGACCGCTATTCCCTGAATAGGGGATGAGATTATGTACTATTCAACAACAAAGGAGATGTAGGAGCCGTTGCGTGAGACGGTACTTACATGCCAAGAACTCTGCACATGTTTTTAGGTCTGTTACGACCTTTTTTACTTGCATCAGGAGGGACACCGCTGTTGCAGTACTATTCCCTTATGAAGGGAATACTGGAGAGGCATCACTCCTATCTGCTGGGGTGTGCCTGTGAGTCATGGAGGAGTTTCTGGAGACAGTTGGCAGTCTCCCTTTTCTTGGTAGGCCTTGGACCTGATTACATGGCAGCCAAAGATTAGATCCTCACCGCTTCCGAGCTTCTTACTTTGGAGGAAGCCTACAACAGACTTAGCAGAGTAGTAGTGCACACCTTTGCTCTTGACTCTGGTGCTTAGACGTTCACAGTGGCTGCGATCCCTGGATGTGGTAGGGGCTTTCTCGTTCCTGCACGTGGTCATGGACACTCTTCTGATACACGTACTCGGTTTCCATGTACCTACTATGGCAGGATGGGTCACTTTGAGGCTACATGTTGGTAGAAGCATGGTAGGTCACCTGTGGCTAATCAGGCAGTTAAGGTTACTCATGGAGTCTTTTTGAGCCCTGATGCTAGTTCCCTCAGTACCGAGATTGAGAATCTACGTCAACAGATTGCTCAGTTGACTCAGGTGTCCTCTTCTCAACCTCTAGACATTGCAGCCATTGCCTCCTCTTCTGAGGCACCTGCGACTAGTATGTCGTCTTTTTTATCTTCTGGTGATTGGTTGATTAACTTTAGTGCATGCAAGCACCTGTGTGACGACAAGGGATCCTTTTCTCAGTTAGCACCAATGACACCAGCCAGGACTGTACAGGTGGCAGATGGGAGACATTTGCCACTTGTTGGCAAGGGAGATATTTCTTACTTTACGACTAACAGATGTTTTCTATGTGTTTGATTTTCCATTGAGTCTACCGCCTGTTAGTAGTATTACCAGGGATCTAAATTGCTGAGCTATATTTGATGCGTCTTCTTGTATCTTGCAGGACAAGTTCACTGGGAAGATGATTGGTGGAGGATGTGAGGAACGGGAGGTGTATTGTTTGAGCCATACTATTGTTGCTGCTTTTGCTACCTAGGGCCTTGTTTCTATTGGATCCCTTTTGCAGTGGCATCACCGCCTTGGCCATCTGCCTATTGATTGTCTCAGATGAGTTCTGCTGCACATATCCTCCATTATTGCTCTCACCTGTGATGCCTGTCAGCTGGGCCAACATCACAGGGTTAATTTTTCCACTTTTGTTTCAGTTTCCTCCGTTGCTATGCTTGATTTGATTCACATGAATGTTTGGGGTCCCAGTCATATTCTTGATCGACTTAGGAACATATATTATCTGGTGTTAGTGGATGACTTTTCTCGTCTTTCTTGGTTGTTTCTTTTGAAGAATAAGTCTGTTGTGGGACAAATTGTTGAAAATTTTGTTAAGAAATAAAAACTCAGCATTTATGTTTTGTAAAGCATTTTCGATTTGATAAAGCCTTAGAATTTTGTATCACTTGATTGTGTACTTTCTTTTTCAGTTGTGGCATTATTCATGAGATCACATGCCCCCACACCTCTCAGCAGAATGGTGCTGCTGAGAGGAAACGTTGCCACTTGATGCTGCTCGTATCTTATTGATTCTCCACTCGGTCCCTTCTCTATACTGGGGTGATGTTGTTTTGACGGCCTGCTTTTTGATCAATCTGATGCCTAATGCTGCTTTGCACGAGCGGATTCCTTTACATGTTATGTATCCCGATTGACCCCTGTTTCACGTTACCTCTCGGACTTTTGGTTGTGTTGCTTTTATTTACTTGTTGGGATTGGACCGGGATAAATTAGCACCGTGAGCAGTTAAGTGTGTTTTCCTTGGGTATACTTGGACACAAAAGGGGTATCAATATTTTGATCTGACCACTTTTCAGCATTTTGTTTCGGCGGAGTTACCTTTTATGAGGCGATATCCTTCTTCTCTACATCTGCTGTTGAGCTACCTTCTGAGGGTGATATGGCACCCATGCCATTCACACACAATTGCTTTGGGAGTTTTCCTGAGATTCTCGTTCTTACTACACCACTACCACTTGCTACACTATTCTTTCCTTATCTGATCGAGCCATTTCAGACATATGTCCGTCCTTACACTACTTTTCGGGGCTCCCCCTCGCCCTCACCAACGGATTCTCAGGTGAGTCTCTTAGACATTGACGCTTGTTTGCCATGTGTTGATCACATGGACAGGACATATGATGTGATAGGTGACGATCTGGATCTTCCGACCACTATTTGGAAGAGACCACTGACTTGTGCTACTTATCCTATGGCTGGAGCACTTGTTACTGACAGCCTATGTCCTGGATTTGTAGGATTCACCCAGGTGTTGGCTGCTACTTAGATCCCAGCCACTCACCGCGAAGTCATGCTTGATCCAAGATGGCGAATGGTCATGGAGGACGACGTGGTAGCTCTTAGGGGTCGTGGGACCTAGGAGCTCACTCCACTTCTAGATTGGGCTACGATTGTTGGCTGTCGATGGGTGTTCACTGTGAAGTTCAATCCAGATGGAGGCATTGTCAGATGCAAAGCATGCCTCATGGCAAAGGGGTTCATCCAAACCTATGGGGTGGGCTTCTTTGATACCTCACTAGTTGCCAGACTTCCTACGGTATGGGTGCTGGTTGCAGTGGCAGTCCAGTTAGATTGGCTCTTGCATCAGCTAGACGTGAAGAATGCATTCCTCTATGATGATCTTCAAGATGAAGTCTACATGTAGCAGCTACCTGGATTTGAGGTTTAGGGGGAGTGTGTATGTCGATTGCAGATGGCCATCTATGGCCTCAAGCAGAGTCCCAGAGCATGGTTTCGGAGGTTGTCTCAGGTTGTAGAGGCAGCTGGATTCAGGAGATCGATGACTGATTTTTCTCCTTTGTCAGGAGAACTAGACAAGGTACTGTGGTACTTCTTGTATATGTTGACTTAATTTTCATGGGAGATGACGTGCAGGGTGTTACTGAGATTAAGTATCTTATGGCAGAGCAGTTTGTTATGAAAGATTTGGGGGCTCTACGACAAGGTTCGAAATGCTGATTTCGACCCTGTGTCGATGAAATTCTAAGTGTGCATTTTATGGGCATGCCAAGGGCACGTTGTGGAAATGCCTGTTTTTCGATTTTGCCGATGAGCATGTCGAGGGCACGCTGTGGAAATGTCAAGGGCATGCCGATGCATGCTGACAAAAATGATAGTAGCCAAAAAAATCAGCAGCAGCTTCGGCATGACCATCGATTTCGCTGATAAGTCGACCATGCCGACGGTATGCTAATGATATCCCAGCATTTCGACAACTTTACCATGTCAGCATGGGCTTTTCCCAAAACAAGCCTTGCCGACGGCATTTAAATCACTGCTCGACAATACTTTCTTGGTATTGAGGTTGCCTGAAGCAAGAAGGGCGTGGCCCTGTCTTAGAGGAGGTATGCGTTGGATATCTTGTAGGAGGTGGGTATGATTGGGGCCAAGGAGGTCAACATTCCTATGAGCTCCAAGATGCCACTTTATGATGAGGATGCACAGTTAGATAGTAGGCAATACAGGTAGCTTGTGGGCAAGTTGCTATATTTGACATCATGAGGTCCGATGTCTCCTTTGCTGTGGGGAGATTGAGTCAGTTTATGGCCAAGTCAACACGATAGAACTGGGATGCAGCATTGATGGTACTTTTATACATCAAGAAGGCTCCTGGAAGAGGTCTTCTCTTCTCCAAGGGGCCTTCTATGACTTTGGTTGGCTACTCTGATGTGTACTACGCTAGATGTCATGTGGATCGAAAATCCACTACGGAGTTCTGCACCTTTTTGGTAGGGAATATGATCACGTGTAGGAGCAAGATGTAAGGCACACTTGCTAGGTCGAGTGTTGAGTTTGAGTATAGGGTCATGGCTCAGATGACTGCAGAGATGATGTGGATCAGGTCCCTACTCACTAATTTGGAGGTACAGTTCTCTAGCCCAATGGAGATGATGTGTGATAACAGAGTAGCTATCTTCATTGCCAACAACCCAGCTTTTCATGATAGGACGAAGCATGTAGAGGTTGATTGCAATTATACCAGAGATATTATTCAGAAGGGATTGCTATATACAGCACTAGTCATGTCTGAGGAGTAGATTGTAGATATTTTTACCAAGCCCTTGCTAGGTTCTTGTTTGATTTATGTGTATCCAAACCGAACATGATAGATATCTATGTTCCAGTTTGAGGGGAAGTGTTAGCATATGCACTTTCTCTTGTATGAGGAGCTTTTGGTTATTATTTGTTTCTTGTTGGTATTGTATTGCAACTTTCTCATCTCTTCATTATATAAGAAGATGTAGGGCTCAATAATAGTATCATCTCATTTCGTCCAATTCTACCATTTCAATTTTTCCCCTCTCAGGTCACCAGAGAAGATATTGAAAAGGGTTGACCTCCTTAGGAAAATGTTCTTTTGGAAAGGGGTAGAAAAAGTTGACCACTTTCTTTATCTGGAGGCATGGGAAAATGTTTGCAAGTTGACTAAACTTGGAGGTCTAAGTGTGCTTAAGCTTGATGTTTTTAGTGAGGCCTTACTAATAAAGTGGGTGGTGAAGCTCCTTCCAAATGGGGACATTTTGTGGCATCGTTTGCTGGTAAATGCTTATGGGTCATGCTTCAGTAACCATAATAGGGTTAAGGTTCGTATGGGTGCCTCTGCCTTTTGGAGAGGCTTAGCTCTATTGATGTGTCGAGCGTTGCACCTTTTCCACCTTGTCTTGGGTGATGGTTAGGACCAAGGTTCGAAATGTCGATTTCGACGCTGTGCCGATGAAATTGTAGGTATGCATTTCGTGGGCATGCCGAAGGCATGCTGTGGAAATGTCCGTTTTTCGATGGCAGATTTCGACGATTTCGACGGTCCGAAAAAATGACATTTCAAGGCACACCGAGGGCATGCCGATGCATGCCGACAGAAATGATAGAAATAATTAAAATTTGAAAGACAACTAAATCAAAATGTTAGAAACATATTTACAGTTGTATGTAAGCCTATATGAACAAAAAATAATTGTTATTTAAGTCTATATGACAAAAAATCAACGTGTGTGTGTGAAGGAATGATTAAAATTCGAAAGAACTAAATCAAGATGTTGGAAACGTATTTACAGGTTATTTGAGCCTATATGACAAAAAATCAACATGTGTGTGTGTGGACTCTTCCCGAATTTTGAAAAGTATAACCTGTCCCTCTTCCTCAGATTTAAACCTCCAATTCCTTTTCAAATTCCCGCCGCTCCAATTCCCAGCGTCACTCAGCAGACGGTCAGCATGCCGCCGTTTCGTCGGTAATTGTTGGCATGCCGGCGAAACCCTCGGCATGCCAACGGTTTCCCTGCAAACCGACACTATCTTTGTGTCGGCATGGCCTTTCTCTAAAAACCCCCTTACCGACGGCATGCCGTCGGCATTTAAATCATTGTGCTCATCTATATCTTGACTTGAACTGGGGGCATATTTCAGATGGACTGGGATCCTAGAGTGCCTAAGGTCGGGTTAGGAGGGTTTGTATGTAACTGGCTCCTCTTGTATCTGTACATGAAGCACCATGAACAATATTTGGTCAGTGCAATGTTAGTCTTAATATATAGGTGTATATGCATCTAAACTAATCCTTCCATCTAAATGTAGTCACAAAATCATAGAGGAACAGCAAAGTAGGGAAAAGTAATAAGATGCCTTTACTAGAAATCTTAGCTACAACCCATTAATACACTATTCAACGGAAGAAAACCTTAAGTGAGATGCATAAGTCATGCTTAATGGGATAATAATATATGAACATGCATAGTAGGGTTTCAGAATCAACCCCAAAGCAACATGCATGAATCATGGTTTATGGATTTAGGTAGAAATATTACCGAAATTGCTGTTAATGATGAAGAGGCGTAGAATATAAACTAAGAGTGAAGATTGGCATCCAAGTTGGATGATGGAGACTCTATGTTGAGTAAGGTAACTGATTAGATGGCCTGCTGGATCTACCTCTATATCCAGTTAGTACTCAGGGTGTTAGTTGCATACCATTCTTTTTTTCTTTTCCTTTTTTTTTTTTGGGTGTGAATAGGGCATACTACTCAAGTTGAGGTGGGCCCTTTTTTCCCCTTTGCTTTCTTCTTCTTCTATGAGAAGAATGAACTAGCTTTAGTCCACTTCTCTTGTAGGGGAGTTTGTTGTGATGAAGTACATTATTTCTTGATTATCTCTTATTCTTGCTTCATCTTGTATTATGCAACATTGTATAAGAGTGACCTTTCGAGATTTCCTTCTCAGTGTTCATGGTGGTGATTTGTCTTGATTTCATGCTATGTCTTAAGTTCGCTTGGTTGTTTACTTCCATTAGAAGGTCATGTTGCTAAGAAAGAATCGTGGTTGGCTAGAAAATCTTGTTGAATAGAAAAATTGAGACTACCATAAGTTTCCAGCAAAGTCAATGACCTATTATGCTCAACTATATTTAAAATTAGACAGCATGCTGGATTGCTATTGGCGATTCGATAGCTTTCCTTTTCCTTTCAAAAAAAAAATTAGACAGCATGCTCTCGGATTTGATTTCCAGATGTGATGTCTGGATCTGAAGAAGTCTCCCACACTCAAAACCACCATGTTTACACTTCATAAAAGGAGGCTAACAATGTGGTTGCAACAATTGAATTACATTGGACTTCAAATAGACTATGGATGCAGTGGCTAGAGTTGTGATGGGGGCCAGGGGCAGGCTTGTGGTAGACAGTTGGAACTCTGGAAGCGGGGGCTTTGTCTTATATTCTGGTGAAGATAGTTGGAACACGAGGGTTTGTGGGACACTGCCTATCATAGGACTTTTAGGAGGTGCTTGTCATATTAGAGTCCAGTGCTTGTATTTTTACAAGGGGCAACGTTGGAGGTCTGTTGTTTTTAACTGTTTGGGCCAGTTGGGGGAACATAATGGAATGATTTTGTGGCTCAGAATCCAGATGGCTTGTTAGGCAGGCGTCTGATTGCTTAGGATGTGAGAAACTTTGCAAGAGGATTCGGTGGTTGGAAACATTTTATTTTCAGTAATGTTGCAATATATTAGATAAGAACGGATTCCTCTTTAGTTCTCTGTATGGGGCCACATGCAGAGATAGAGAGAAGGGTACTGCAAGAAGATTTGAGACACATGCACAGGGCCTTTTTCCAATTTACCAGAGTGTAGGTTGAGATTCTAATATTAAGTTGGAATACATGACCGACTAGGGGATAAAGTATCAAGGGATAGGGACGAGATGGGGTTTAGTGACGTTTTGGCTGAGCTTGCATTATATAATTGTATAATCTGCAACTGTTGTTTTACTTGGTGAAGCATCACACACAGAAGCAGTGCCCATGCAATTACAGGTTTACTACTCCATTAATTTTGTGGAGCTTTTCCCTTTATTTGAGGTGAACTGCCTTGGATAGACCTTTCTTTGATCACATTCCACAGTGTTAGAGATCAAATGATGATCTCAGGCGTGTAGTGTACTTCAAATTCAAGAAATTTTTGTTCTGCGAACCTGGCTTTAGATACCTTATACAGGAGCACCAGTGTAAAGTACTGGAAGTGGATATAATGACTTGTACTCTGGCAGCAAGGTTATTTGCATAAAGAGAGTTTCTAAGAGGGTATGAGAAATAGATTAAAGATGAGCACTATTAGGTGAACAATGAATCTCTGGAGGTTATTTGTAGGTTAAATAGTGAGTAGGATTCTTTTTTGGAAAGGAATAAGCCCATTAGCGGAGTGGATTAGCACATACTGCAGTCTGCAGCAAGCACACATCATCGGCATCGACATCGGCACGTCGGCATGCCTCCGGTATGGTCAGCATGCCACCGGTATGGTCGGCATGCCGGCAAAACTCCTGACTTTTGACGTTAAGATCATATCGGCATGGTCATCCTCCAAAACATGCCTTGCCGATGGCATGCCGACGGCATGCCGTTGGCATTTAAATCAGTGGTCAGGACTTCAGGTTTTAGGGGGATGATTGGATGGGTGATGGATCTCTAATTGGGAGGCTTCCTATGCTGTATGCTTTATCTTCGGATAAAGGATATGTTTTGTGGGATGTCTAGTGTGAGCCATTGCATGTTGATATGGGAGTTTGGTCATCCAGAGTGGGATGAGGATGATTGATCTATAGTCTTTGTTTAGTGCAATCCAAGGCTTTCATCCTTGTGCTAACACACGCAACCCTTGACAATAGGACATCGGGAATTTTTCTATGAAGATGTACAAAATTTTGTGTGGTAACACTCCTATGGATAATATGCAACTAGTTTTGAGCCCACCCCTTGGTGCGGGAGTACAAAAGTCAGTGGGAAGAAAAAAATGCCACATCACTTTCCAACACTACAACAAACGAAAGTTAAAAAAAAAAGTTCAGTAAACATTGCGTTACTTTCTCGTAGTAAAAAAAATTTCAAGAAAAGAAATAAATGTCAATCGATGTATTTTGATTTTCCATATATTTTGATTTTCTATCTGAAAAATAAAAAAACATTAATTTCGACAACAAACGAAAGTAAAAAATTCAATTGTAAAACAAAATAAAATAACGATTAGAAATCAAAATACACTGCACGTTGCAAAATATATTGCCTGGTGTATTTTGATTTTCAATCGGTGTCATAGATTGTATTTATACCGTATCATTTTGTACATGTATTATTTTATATTCTCGTAGAAACATATTCAATATTAGTCTCTAATGGAAGAACACAAAATGAGGAGGTCGATGGGGGAGTCGGAATTCGAATATGACGTATGTGCTAAACAGTGTGTAAGGAAAATGAAATAAAGAAAAAAAAGAAAAAAAAAATAAGAGAGGGAGAGTTGGAGAGAGAGCTCGAGTGAGAGCCTAGCAGCTTAAAGTAAAAAATCAAAAAATAAATGTGTGGTTATAGCCGAAAGCTCACATCTAATGTGAACAGAATGGAGACAAACCCCATTATATGTATAAAGATTGGTGCGGATTGCTTTGCTGTGTGGAAGATGAAAATTTCATTTAAGGTGAAGATCTTTGTTAATTGGCTTATACGGTGTATTAAAATGGGATGAGTTGTAGTATAATTGATGAAAGTGCAATTAATATTTAAAATTTATATCTCGAAATAAAAGTATCTTGAGGTCGTTCGCTAGGAGCAGGCTACTTATAAATATCACTACTCAGTTATATACAGAAAATCCAAGCTTATGAGTTTGATAAAAAGAAGATATAAGCATATAAGAATAGTTATTTCAAACTCAATGAATTCTAGCAACTATTTAAAGCAAAAAAAAGGAATATATATACACACACACACACACAACCAAAAATTTGGTTTCCTCTTAAAGGAAGCTGCACGTTTAGCTCAAGTCAGCAATAGGCCAAGTTCATCTCTTTTTCTTTTCTTTTCGCAGCAAAACTCGACCCAGTTCAGCTGGGCCACGCCCCCAATGGGCCTTAGTCCTTCCTTGCTCAGATAAACCCAACGTAAGCCTGTGTGCAAGCGCGCTCGTGCACGTGCGTTGGGGACCCGACTCCCTGCTACTCGAGCGATGGGGTTGGGGACCCAATTGGTAATATATCACGAGCAGCTTTCTTCAGCTTTTGAGGTGGGACTAAGTGTCCTAACTATCTCGCATGTCTGTGCAGCTCCGGTCTCTGGTCAAGATTCTCCTCCGGCTATTCGATCCCCCAGAGATGTAACCGGGGATTAATGGAGGTGATTTCGGTGCTTTCAATTGACGAACTCTTTCTTTGATTAGGAGGTTGGATGGCGTGTCAAGCTTTGTCGGAGATGGCCAGAGAGCTGTTGCCGGAGACGGAGACGAAGAGTAGGTCTGGCGAAGGCCTGTGGACAATAGAACGGACCTTTCAGTCCCAAGTTAAGCCAAAAGCTTCGGGGGCAAACCCTGAAGCTTATCCTTAGGTCTAGGTGTTGTGCGTGAGTGGTTGGTGGCTTAGCGAAGGAGCTTGTTGGAGCTCCTTAAGGTGGTGATCGGTGGACGTGAGGTATGGTCGAAACAGCAAAATAAAGAGGCGAGAAGATAGAGGAGAGGGGGAGTAAAAACTCTAATTCTATCAGGAAGAACGAGGCGATGAAACTGTTGGTGATGATGAGCCTTCGGCGAGGAAATTAGGAAGAGATTGTGGTTGAGGAAGGGGTCAGAGAGCCACCTCCTTTGCTGGGGAGCACGGCGAGGAAGGGATAAGGGCAGCCACATTCTCGTTTGATGGCGAGAGCCAGCGGAGTGACGAGTCGAAGAAGACCTCAAGGTCTGGCAATGGCGGCGCACAGAGGAAGGTGAGAAGGAGGTTTGGGTGCTTGATTTCCAGATGACCAGCATCGGAGGAAGCTTGCGAGTTTTTATAGACTTATGCTGGAGCTTTTGAGGGCTGGTAGTTGTGAGATAGGCTCGAAGAGGCTCGCAACTACAAGGTCGGCTTTGATTGAGGAGAGAGAACTGTAGAAGTGGTCATTGACGGTGAAACGATCGGCGGTGGACGTGGAATGAGGAGAGGAAGATGTCCTCTTCAAGCATTGGAGGCATTCGTGGCTTGCAATAGTCATAATTGGTGCAAGAATCTCAACAAGGAGATCAGTCAAGCGCAGATCGAGAGAAGACGGCTGACGTCAGCGTGAAGTTAGCCAGGGACTCGAATGCAATGAGCAAGGGTCTAAAAGTAATTTTTTTTTCGGATCCAAATAAAAGGGTTTTGAAAGTTAAGGCTCGAAATGCAAAGTAGGTATATTTGAAGTCAAATTAGGTTCAACTTTTTATAGTATCTTAATTAGAACATAGGGAATCTATTTGCAACCTCAATTTTGGGTTTCGATGTCATTTGGCTAATTAATGACCTAGGTTTCTAATTATGCTTAGAATGAGTTCCCCTAACCCCTATAGAATATTTTGGTCACGAAGATGAGGACAAAGTGTTGGGCCCATGAGGAGGATGTGAGATGTTGCCTTTATAGGGCAAGAGATGAAGATGAGACACCTTTTTTATGTCTTGTGATTTTGGTAAAACTATCTGGGAGCAAGTTAGCTTTCCTGGATGCATTCTGGGAGGCTTTTAGAAGTGGCATTCAGGCTGATACTCTGCAGTGGATACAGGTCAGTGCAGCTTTGTGGTCAATTGGCCACAAAGAAACAAAAAAACAGTGCTTTTTTTGCAGGTAAAGGGCATGGACCAAAAATGTTGTAAGGGAACTTTTCTTGCTTTTTTCTTTCTGGAGACACTTTATGTGGGGTGGACGTAGGATTTGATTTTCTGACCTCTTAGATATTAGTGGGGTGCTCTACCACTAAGCCAAACACATAGTGGCATTTGCTAAAGGTTGATCAAATGTTATTTTATGGGCTAAGCTTTTGTTGTCAGAATGGTCCTAGTTACCATGTAATGGTGTTGTACGAAGACCTATTTTTCTAAGTCAATGAAATCGGAGGGTTTTGAATGTTGGGCTATCAACTATAGGCATGCGCATAAGATGTCTGTAGTAGAAATGAAGATGTTAAGATGGATGTGTGGTCATATAAGAAAGGACCATATTTCAAATGAGATTATTCGAGAAAAAGTTAAGATGGCACCGATAGAGGATAAAGTGAGATACCTAAGATGGTTTGGACATTTGCAAAGAAGGCCACTAGATGCTCCAGTAAGGAGACATGAGAAGTTAGAGGCTGAACCTACTAAGAGGGGGCGAGGAAGACCAAACAAGTGTTTAAAGGAAACTATTAAGTATTCCTTCAATTACTTTAATTTAAGTCCTGAAATAGTTCAAAATTGATCTGTATGGAGGTAAAGAATCCATACAGCTGACCCACTTAGTGTGGAAAAGGGCTTGGTTATTGTTGTTGAATGAAATCGGAGGGTTACTAGTAATGAGTTACCCTCCTATTGCTTTTCCAAAAAAAAACTTCTTTTGATGTGGTAATAGATTGGATGGCTACTAACCTTTAGTAGTCATTCTTCTTCTTCTTAAACAAAGGAAAAAGATTGTTGTTACACATGCAATCTTAGATGTGGAATGTGCTTTTAGGATTCGGGTGCACTTTTAAACTATAATTTTTCTAGATGTGGAATGTGCTTTTAGGATTCAGGTGCACTTTTAAACTATAAATTTTCTAGTTTTGAATTTATGTTCAAATTAAATTTTCAGCAAAGATGTGGTACAATGTTTATAAAATCTAATCATTGTAATTTTGGTACCTTTATTTAATTGTAGAATTCAGGGATTATCTCGCTTGAAAGAGAAAAATCACATACCAATGTCATCTCCAAAACATGTTATACACATGGCAGATTGGACAAAAGTTCATTTGCAAAGTCATGTAATTGACATTTTTGTAGGTGGATATGATAGTGGTAACTGATGGAAGCAGAATTTTGGGGCTTGGTGATCTCGGGGTTCAAGGAATCGGCATTGCCATTGGGAAACTGGACCTATATGTGGCTGCTGCTGGCATAAATCCTCAGAGGGTGATTCATGCATTTTTGTTTCGTAATTCATGTAGCTGATTCTACATAATACGAGGAATTTCTTTGTTAACTTTATTTTTAAATTTTGATTTTACAGCGACATGTGTGTTTTCTACTATCTTTTAAGAAATGTTTGTTTTTATTATGTGATTTTTTATTAGGAGTTTTTTATTGTTTCTAAGATCCCTCTTTTAAGATGCACAGGCAACTGATAGCTGTGGCAAAGGATAATTACATTGTCTTAAATCTACTTCTCTAAAAGGGATTAGCCATATCATCCTCGATACTATTCAAACCAACCTTCAGCACCACATGTTATTACTTTGTGTCAGCATATTTCATTTATGTTCCCCTCAAATGTGCATGATGCAAATTCTAGTTCTCCTGCTAATGACCAACTCGGAAGCGGAACAACACTGTATTTGAGCTCGTTACTGTCTTTCCTTTTTATGAGCTATGACTTGGTAAGGTGAAATTTTTTAAGCAGTGAATTCTTATATGTACTTTGATGTGTGAAAACCGCTTAAGGATAATCTCATTGTTGTAGTGCGAGTTTACACGATCGCTCAAATCAATTTCTGAACTCGAATAGAATTAAAACCGTAATACTTGGGAGTTTAGGTTGTATCTTAGGGAATCTTTTGATCAGATTGCTTCCTAAGTAAACCTAAGTGTGCATGAATGTTTCTAATATTTTTGGAGATATTTTGATATTTTTTTGAAAATTTTCTTTGGAATCAGGCCAGACTGGCTGATTTGACCCTTTGTGCAAAGTGTGTGCCTAACCTAAACCTAAAGTTGCCTTAAAATTTTGATGATTTTTCCTAAGGTACTTAACTAAGTAAGGAAGCTACAGCAACTGATTTCATGCAAATATGAGGTGTATAGAATTTTCTAAAAATCTGGAAGTACCGACAAATCAGATTCTGTTTTGCAAAAGACCCCTTGACAATACACGAATTTTATAAAATTATTGGAATTGATTTTTTCATGAAAATTTTGCAGAAGTATTCTCTACTTGTATTCTAAGCTACTGGTGAAGTTTGGTGATTTTTGAAAATGTGGATTTCGTGGACTGATGTTCAGAAGTCGGTCTTGTGAATTGGTGAAAATCAGTGAGTGTGAATTATGTGGAACAGAACACACAACACCTTTTTTGGATTTTTGACTTTCCAATTTTTTTTGGGATTTTTTTATAAGAAAGCAAGCAAAATAAGCTAACTAATAAAGCAAATAGACAAGAGAGTGAATCAAACAAAATATGAATTTATTGAATATGAAAGAGAGAGTTTATACAACTAGAAAATAAACAAAAAAGAAATACAATAAGAAGAAGAAGAAAGAAGAGGTAGAAGTAGTTGTAGAAGTGTAACGAATGTGGAGGCTCGTGATGTGGTTGAGAGCTCCACCATCATCTCCAAGAAGCAGAGAAGTTGAAGAAGTCCGAAGAGAGTTGTTGTAGAGGACCTTGGCGTGGAGCTTGAAGAAGTAGTTGAAGGAGGTGGAGGAGATGAAGTAGAAGGTGGAGGTAAGGGGAAAACCAAGGTTCGAAATGCTGATTTCGACGCCGTGTCGACAAAATTTTAAGTGTACATTTCGTGGGCATGCCGAGGGCACGCCGTGGGAATGCTGAGGGCATGTCGATAACATGCCGACAGAAAATCACATAAATACTCAAAATAAAATAAAAAATCACATAAATACTCAAAATGAAATAGAAAATCACATAAATACTCAAAATGAAGTGTGTTTGTGTCTACTTGGAAAGCTTGAGTGTCTCTAGTTGAGTTAATCATCGTGTGTGTGTCATTTTAGCCCCCCCACATTCCCAGTTTCGAATCTCCCACTCCTGCATTCAAACCGCTCTATTTGAGTGTGTGACAGTCCCCCAATTTTCGAATTTCAACCCTTGACTAAGCCCCCCTATTTCAGATTTTAGCCCCTCTGAATCTCCAGCACTTGCATTTCAAACCGCTCGCAGCGCCGATCGGCATGCTGGCGAAATCGTCGGCATGCCGATGAAATTCATCGGCATGCCAGCGGCACACCTATAAATCGACAACATTTTCATGTCGGCACGACCCCATTCCAGAAATGGCCTTGCCGACGGCATGCCGGCAGCATGCCGTTGGCATTTAAATCAATGGGGAAAACTACTAAGGGAGAGGAAACCTAAGGAAATTAGGAACCTAAAGGAAGCACTAGAAGGTGGAGGAAGTAGGTTGGGAGGGGGGGGGGGGACGACTAGGTAGAAGAAGGTGGTGGTAGTGGTGGCGTGGAACTATGGAGGAAGTAGGAAGGGAATTAGGGTTTTTGGAGGTGGAGGGACTCTACTTGGAGGAGGAAGAAGATGCATCCAATGGTGAAGGCTTAGGGTTTATATAAACCATTGGGGGGGGGGGGGGGGGCAGCTAAGTCTTAGGTAGGTTCTTGGAGGCCAAGGAAAGGTGGTGTTGGTTTTGATAATTAGGCAAGTAGGATTCCTAATGGGATTTGGTGGATGTTCTAGAATATTGGATTGTGAGGTTTTGTTTGAATTGGTAGGATGTTGTTTACATGAACACCATGTGGAAGGTTTGGGTGCGTGACCTTTTGGTGGTGGGGGGGCCTTGGACGTTGGGTCTTAGGTGGTGGAATCTAGAAATGGAGGCATGCTCACACCATGGCTCTTGTTCACATTAGATTGATTGATTAGAAAATCAAGGGATTGATAGGATCCAAATTTATTTGATTGGATTCTAGATTAGATTTAGGTAATTACCAAGATTATCATGGAATTTTTAAATGTAGAAAAATATGGGATAATCTTGGAGCCTTCTAGAAGGTGTCCTAGGGTTAGGGTTTCGGGTAGTGTTATTAGGAATTTGAGTTGGGGATTTTAGGATTGGGTTTAGGTTTTGGCTTAGGACTAGGACTAGGGGTTAGGATGGCTAAATAAAGAAGGTTATGGTTGAGGGCTTAGGTTTAGGATTAGGGTAGGGTTTTTTGGGTCATTGTGTTCTCTTTAGCGGAGCTGAAATGATCTTGAATTCTCCTTCTCTTCCTCTTGTGCCTAATTCAAGTGTTCCTTCACCAAGCAGGCTCAATTTCACAATCTTAATCCTAAGATGCAAGCATGCAATTATATACAAAATGCCCCAACACTATCAAAACTAAGCATGTTATTATGTTATTAAGCTTACTTATCATACTTTCAAAAAATGGCATATGTTAAGTAGATAATAAAGTAATGACAAAACATAAAGCCACAAGAACACCGAGGTACAATGTGGAAAACCGTGAAGGAGAAAAAACCACAGGAGAAGCGGCTTAGATAACTGGATTGTGCATTAATTCTTCATGGGAAAAAATAGTGCTAGTAGTAGTACTGCTTTTATATAGGTCCATTCTCTTGCATTAATCCCAGTCATAATCCCAATATGTTCTCAACTCAAGTCAATAATAATATCGCCCAATATTCCCCCTCAAGTTGGAGGCTGTCAAGCCCCAAAATATTACATAGAAGTAGGGATGTCATTGGGTTGGGCTCTACCCAAACCCATACCAACATATAGAGACCCAAAACCCGTATCTCATCCATTTACCCATTGGATATCAAAATCCAAACACATACTCATACTCATTCACTCATGGGGTATTTATTTCTTTAATTGTGAGATCAATCTCAATACATGACTCATTGTCAACATAAAACATATGTTTTATACATAAAGGATGAAGAAGTTTAGTTTGAGACACAAAAAGTAGCAAACTATAAATTCACAACCAAACAAAACGAGTATTATGAATTTTCAGTAACAATATGCACTCAGTCAACAAGATGAGGTGCAGTATAGAGGAAAAATGTCATACACGTATGTATACATGTATTTATCCACAAACATGTTAGATAAATTGGTAAACTCTCAAGCTCATACCCCATACCTATTCATATTTATAAACCGAAACACATATCCATGTAAAATGAATTTGGGTGGTTATCGTACGGATAACCACCCTTCCTTATTTCAAAAAACGAAAACACATATCCATGTAAAAATCAAATTGATCTGGTTTTACCCACTCCATCTAAGTCAGGTGAGCCCAAATTGACATCCTTACATAGAAGTATTTCCCCCCTCAATAGATTTTTAGGCAGTTGGAGCAGTAAGATGTGCTAAAGTGTTGATCCTCATGCAATTTGACTAATAGGTTGAAGGTTCTCCAAGAATACAAGTCAAACATATATTCTAAATGAGTATGCAACGTGTAAAAGATTTGTTGTCAAGAATGTTTCCCTGTAGAGTTTTCTACCTCAAGTATAGGGTTAGTGATGTCAAGGTTCTTTCAGATTGGGTAGTGAGATAGTCAAGCATCTCTATCTTAGTTGGGTAGCAGCATCAAGTTTATGTTTTTTCTAGGTTGAGTAGTGAGGTATGATAAGTACCTCTATCTCAAAGTATGAGCCTTGTGAAGAGAATGGAGAAAATATCTGAACAAATAAGAGATAAGAATGTGACATCTTAGCGTAGTGATTTTTCTCCTTGCTATCAATAGACGAACTTATACCATTTGGATACTTTGAAGAAAGTTTGAGGACATATAGGAGACACTGGCGTTAAAAACTTTGATCAATACCTCTTCCAATTTTTCTTTTTGGGATAGGTCGTTGCTCGGGGTCTTCTTCCCCTAGTGTGAAAGTATTTGATTACATAGTTTGAGACTGCTGAACCCAAGTATTCCATCTCTATTATTGCATATAGGAATATGCTAAGTAGGGTACCAAGCATTACCAAAAGCATTGTGAGAAATAAGTGAATTTATCTAGTTGAGGCGTTATTGATTCATCCAAAATTCTTCCCTCCTTCCTGTACTAATTTTAACTGAAGAACTATATGGAGTTATCATTGGTTGTTTTTTTGAAAAGAAATCGTGGTTGGTTGTTGACCAATGGAAAGCATGGGAGAAATAAAGATACATCTTCTCCAAAGTCGAGATTTAGGAAATTCTCATTCCATTTTTCCTCCTGACACTTTACTGGATTGACTTGTTTGTCATTGAACTATATAGTGTGTGTTTCATTGGAGTGCAGACTTGATGGAATCGAAGAAAAATGGAATTGAGAAAGATAGGCTGAAGATGAGAAGTCCCAAATAAGAATTTTGCAAAAAAGCTGAAGACTGGAGATTGTCAAAGATGATTCCTGACTGAACTTCTCTTCGAGGTAGAGTAGGAACAAGCATCCAATACCTGGTAGACTTGTGAAGGAAAAATTAAAAAAAAGGAGAAAGAAGAAAAATGAAAAAAACAAGAAAAAATCAAAGGAAAAAAATGATGATTATGTTTAAGAGATGGGGAGAAGCTTTTCTCTAGTCTTATTATTTATTCTCTTTGTTATTTTCTTCTACTATAAAGTTTGGGAGAAAGGGGGAGTGTGGATCCCTATTATAGTCATCCACCATTTGGGAGTCCCTTTGTTCGAGATCACCACACGAGAAGCCACAACTCTAGGAGGTCCAGTGTTTCGAGGTCTCTAGAGGAGAGAGATCCAGTTTCGAGGTCCTTAGAGGAAGGGCCCATGTCAGGCTTCTATGTGGGAGATCCAGTTTTATGAACTCCAAAGAGGGAGATCCAGTTTCCAGATTTTTTAGAGGAAGATCCATGTTAGGGATAATAAATGGGGAGCCACTAGTACCTGTTGAGGTCTCCAGAGGAGAGGCCCATGTTTGAGCTGACTACAACTATTCGTTGTCAAGCTCCTGCCTTGATGTGTCGTCATCAGCATAGTTGCCTATAGGCATGAACAAGAGTGTAGCTGTTGTTTGTAGAGGAGAGACAGTTGTACCATTTGAGAGTTTTGTTTGTTCTGCTATGTAGAGGGGTTTGTTTGTGCTACAAGCTGAGCATTTCATGCTCCAGCTTGAGGGAGTGTTGAGAGAATTGTGTGTAGTGGACATTTAGTCACATCGTGTAATGTGGAGTGTTGTGTCTGGTGGCTTATAAATAGGCATGCACTCCTCACTTGCTTCTTTGAGAAAAGTAATATAGATATTCGCCCTATTGGGGCCTTCTCCTGTGGTTTTTTCCCCACTCTTCGTGAGTGGGATTTTCACGTAAGCTCAAGTATTTTCATTATTTATGCTTTGATATTATTACACTTTCACTTATTTATATTATTCAACTTGTACCATGTTGAAATAGATGATAGAAGTAATTGCAGATTGTGGAGACTTTTGGGGGAATAAATAATTCTTGTTATTGATCAAATAGAGAGGCCATAGGCCCCTTTATATAGAGAGGCAAAGAGCATATATGGAAACACAATCAACTGTTTATTAAATATAACAAGGCAACAATAGTAAACACTAAACAAATATTTAATTTGATTTATTTCCTAACACTCCCCCGCAAGTCGAGATGCGGGAGATGGCGAAGACTAGATCCTTAAGGTAGTGAAGATCAACTCTTGTCGACGTGGTAATCCGTTCTTCGTGCCTTGAATCTTGGGTGTCTCTTCTTGTACGCCCTCACAGTTTCCAGCATCACTTGGTTTCTCTTGAGGTTGAGGTGCGTGAGAGTACTGCTCGTACACTCGACATCTTGAGGTAGTTCCCATCTTCAACTCTTGTGTCTTCCACTCAACATATAATGATTCAACTGGGACAACCTAATACTTTGAGGGGCATTGATCAAGAGGTTTTTCTTTTTCTTTTCTCTCTTCACTGCAGTGCTCCTTTGCTGGGCGCCTGTCTTCTTTGCTAGAACATCATCGACAACTTCGACATGGATAAAAAGAGAGGAGAGGAGCCATCATTGACTCCATCTTCTTCTCCTTTTTTTTTGTTCTCTGTGGGCAGCGACGAGCAGTAGAGAAGTGTGGCGGCACTTCGGCGACGTCGAGGGAAGGCTGGACCACCTTGGTTTGGTGGCCTAATCTCCAAGGAGTTGATTGGAGCCCTTAAATCTTTGATCAAGCGAGGTTTGAGAGGTCAAAACTTCGATCCGAACCACCATGTCGACCGGTAGCATTGGAGTTTCTTTGGCTCCTCGGTGACGACTCTGTCGGCCAATGGTTGCCGGAGATGGTCGGTGTGGTGTGGAAGGGTTTGACCACCCCTTCCATGTTGATTCCTTGTTGGAGATCAGCTGAAGGCAACATCGACAACGACTTCTTTGTCGGTGATGAGGACTTCAGCGGCAGTAGTAGTGGAAAAATCGATAGAAAAAGAGGATTGGAAGAGGAAGAAGAGGAGAGCAGAGGTTTGGGTGAGAAGAGAGCCTCTTAGGTGGCTCGTCGGAGATCAGCAACGCCGTCGGAGGGCCTCCCCTCTCTAGGGTTTCTTCTCTTCTTTTGTCTTTCCTACGGGATCAAACTTGCTCTGATGCCATGTAGAGATTTTTGGGGAGATAAATAATTCTTGTTATTGATCAAATAGAAAGGCCTTAGTCCTCTTTATATAGAGAGGCAAAGGACATATATGGAAACACAATCACCTGTTTACTAAATATAACTAAGACTTAAAAATAGTAAACACTAATCAAATATTTAATCAAATATCACATGAATATTAAGAAATAATATGGAAAACCTTGAAGGGAATAAAAACCATGGGAGAAGCGACTTGGATAGCTGGTCTATGCAT
This sequence comes from Thalassia testudinum, assembly GCA_037157565.1. Taxonomy (NCBI): domain Eukaryota; kingdom Viridiplantae; phylum Streptophyta; class Magnoliopsida; order Alismatales; family Hydrocharitaceae; genus Thalassia; species Thalassia testudinum. The sequence goes on from JAZHRO010000013.1 coordinate 25,524,035, forward strand.
TGACTCTTCTCAAGAGAAAGCAATGGTCCAGTGACCTTTATATAGGCTTACACACTTGTTTTAGTTCCTAATTTCCAATCCTATTCTTTTTTGGTTAATTCTTATCCTAATTGGTGTTGGACTCAAGTCACAATAATAGCACTCTCAACAGTATCTTTGCTTTTGACTTGGGAAGTCTTTAGCATTAGTTTAATCCAAAGTAGTCATTTTAATTGGAGAACTCATCCTTAGTTTGGTTATAGGATTTTTATGTTACATCATGCATTTCTTTCCTACAAAATTTCAAGAGAGCGTCATGTTTTTAGTGCATCCTCCTGAGATTTCTTTATTTTTTAAGATATTAGAATTGCCTATCTGTGAAAAAAATGTTTCAGTAGAGTGCCTGGGAATGTGATGGAAGTACCAAGTATTTATTTATTTTCTGAAAAGTAAATGGAGGGTCACTCTTGAACTTCATCGTAAAAGTAAAGCGGTTTGTACAATTGCTATTCAAGGGATAAAATCCCAGTCAGAAATTAAGGAACGAGCCCAAATAAGTACATTCTCAAAATAAGGAATATTCCCCTCAAAGATAGTCCTGTTCCTTCCCCACCATATCACCCATAAAACTGCCAATGGAGAACCCTCTCCACTTTGAATGAAAATGGACAGCACCTGCAGTTTGTCAACCACACCTGTAAGAGGTCCAGAAATCAGCTGTGGAAGACATAGAGACGCAAACAGAAGTACCAATCATAGATTAGAATTTAAGATATGACATTTTCAGTTTGTAACAAACTAAGCATTCCATGCTTCTGCATGATGGGGGCATGTTGAAAGAAATGAGTGTTTCATTAGGGGTTATTGGATCATGTTAACATCCAAGAATATGTGATATTCTTGGTCCTAAGTTTAGTCCCACCTCACCTATTATGTGAGTCATGGAGGTGAGGTGGTCTATGTAGAGAGTCATGTATCCTTATTTCATTGAGAACTAATAGAGGATCTAATCTATCTAGGGCATCTCCTGCAGTTTTTCCCTTCTCTAGAGAATGGTTTTTGTTGAGCTCTCTAGTTATCTTATTTTATGTTTAGTAAGGACTATTTTGTTAGTTTATTTTTCTACCTAGTTCTCTTGTGTAATTTTCTTAACACCTCTCTTTATATAAAGAGGTGTAAAGTTTTATTTGAGAATAAGATTTGTTATTTTGTTCCACTTAGTATCAGAGCGGCGATCGTAGATCAGTGGTCGGGTATCCCACCCAAATAGGCCTCCAAACCCATCCCACCAAAAACCCTAATCTTGTGGTTCTTTCCACCATCAGTCGTCGTGCCGGCAGGGTGTCACAACCGGCGGCACCCCTCGCTACAGGAGCGCAGTGGCAAGCGACAGTAGTGAAGCAAGGCATGAGGCGTCTGTAGCGGTAGTGCGTGGCGGCAGCAGCACTTATAGCAGTAGAGCGCAGCGGCAATGCGAGGCAAGTAGCGTTGCGCGGTGGAAGGGAGGTGTTGCTGCTGCTGTTGGCACGCCTATAGCATGGCGGAAGGGCGAGGCAGCGGTAGGCAGAGCATCCATTAGCCAGCTGGAGTGTCACCAGTGGGTCTGGAGTAGATTCCTCCCCTAGGCAGTGCCTTCTACCATCCTTGAGGGCCATCAGGGGTCCCTCCTGACCCTAACGTGCCCCTCTTACCATCCGGAGGGATCTCATGAGCATCTAACGTGATTTTTGAGGAATCAATCACCTAGATTTCATGTTAGATCGCTTGATTCGTGATCTGATTGTGATTCTATAGATTTGAAACGTCTATTTCAGATCTAATTTTGGTGACTTCTCAACGTATTTGAGGACTATGGCCTCTTCCTAATCATCTGAGGTGTCTTCGGAGACTACTGAGGTGAGCAGGAATTACAAAAACTCGTTATTTGTGCCTATCGTGAAGTTGGATGAGATCAACTATGCTCGTTGATTTCAAACGTTCCTGATGACCGTGGAGGGTCATGACGAGGAACATCTCTTTCTTAAGCCAGAGCCTCAAAACAAGATCGGGAAGTATGCATCTTGGAAGGACAATGCATTGGTGAGAGCTTAAATCATGAATGCTGTGTCATCACAAGTTGAAGACGACATCATGTATTACAAGACTGCAAAGGAGATTTGGGATACATTTCATGATACGTATTCCCCTGAGAAGAACTCAAGCAAAGTCTATCAGATTTATAATCACATGTTCTCCCTCAGGGAGGGACAGTCCTTGACATAGTACTATGTTGTTGTGAAAGGACTTCTGGAGAAATACAATGCTTGCAGACCAGTGTGCACATGTGGTACTCATCTAAAGTATTTCAACGAGACAATTGCGCTTCACTTTCTCTTTGGGTTAGGCCCAGAATATGATGCTGCACGGTCTCAGATTCTGACACTGTCAGAGCTTTCGACGCTTGAGGAGACTTACAACATATTGAGTCGGATCACTGTGGCGGCACCTGCTACTGAAATTACTGGACAGACCTTTGCATTGGCTGTTGGTGGAGGTAAAGGTATGAGAGGTGTATCCTCTACTCGTGAGCGTGATCGTGGTAGAGGCTAGACGGACCTTCTGTGGTAAGATTGGCCACATGGAGGCTTCATGCTGGTCTAAGCATGGGAGACCTCCTGTGGCTCTTCTGAGACTACATGCTCAGAGGAGATGCTATGAGGCTTCATGCTAATTAGTTTGTTGCTTCCTCTGTGACACAGTATGATATAGTGTCACTACTGAGTATGATGCTGTAGTACAGAGGCTGGCTCAGATTACGTGAATCTCGTGCTCTTGTGCATCCTTTTGTGATATTTACTTGCTCGTGCTTTTTATTTGTTGTTCTATCCTGTCCAATTTCTAATATAATATACTGTCCTTAACATTACAAAAATCAGATTTAAGCAAATAGCTGGTGATACCCATCAAGGTGCCTTTGAAATAATGGAGGCAAACAAACATGGGGCAGTGTAGGTCATGTGGCGTGGAGGTTCGAAGGGCACACATTTGACAATGTAATATTCATGTTAGTGCATGCGGAAATATGTGTGCAAGTGAATGCACAGAATTCAGGTGGGATGAAGGTATGGGTGCATGACTAATATGGAATCAAGAGGTAGTTGAGGATGCATGTTTGTCAGGGATTGATGGATATGGAAGGGAACGTGGTCTAACCTGTAGAGTATAAGAGCTCTTTGCATAAGCAATTGACCGAATTATGAGCATTCCTTAGAACAGGATTTTCATTTCGAGATAGGTACTTGAAGAGGCAACCATTTATGTTGCTTGTTAAAATTGCATGGAAACTATGGAGCCTCTGTACTATATTAGTTTTTATTCAGAAGAAGTGGAAATTGATCATGTTTATAATAATACACTCTCCATGTATGCTCAATGGAACCAATGTGGGCCATGCATGTTGCTCACATGCACACTGGATCTTAATCTAATATCCCCTTACATAATATGTGCCAAGTTATGTTGTTCTGCAACATGAAGCATTTTACTTTGGGAATCCTGTCCACTCTTGTGCTTCATTTCTGTCGTTTACTGAATTTTACCACATTTGTGACTTCATTTGTAGTTATTTCCTAACTATTGGATTTGATGGCACTCTTTTTTGCATCACTGGCTCTGTAGTGTACTCAGCTAAAATTATCATTGGAAAACAATATCAGATATGGAATTTGGATCTCATAAGCATTCGCTTCCAAAATTTCGGTTATTAGGTGCTTCCTGTGATGATTGATGTTGGCACCAATAACGAGAAACTTCTGAAGGATCCACTCTGTAAGTTCTTATATCACAACTTTCTTGCTGCATTCTAAGCCTGTAAACAGAGTGGATGTGGAGCGGATATCCCTTTATCTCAATATTTATCTATTTGATGTTCAAAGTGTCCAATGTCTTGCTTTTTCTTTGCCGGATAGTCAGTTTGATATCCAGATTTATACTAGTTGGTCGAGTGGCATCGGATTGGTAGGGGAGGGTTGGTTGGGGGGATGAAAGAAGGGATAACTGGATGGCATACTAACATAGAGCAGATATTATTATTAGCTGTACCCAGATTATTTTCATCAATGGGTGGAAAAAGTGATCTGAATTCAACATAGGATATGTAGTTGTATAAATATCTTGATCAAATGAATATGTATAGTTTCTCCAATTTATGGTCATATTTCATTCATATGTTTTAACAATCAATCATTGTGCATTCACTTGAATGGACTCAAAAGTTCTTTGTGCAGTATATTCTCTAAACAAGAGAATTTTGGTAAGATCAACCTTTGTAAAAAGGAACTTCGGCAAGATCTGTACTTGTAAGAGATGCAGGCATCCATAAGTAAATGGAATTGATTTCTACCAGCCTGTGGTTCACAAACTTTAAGAAAGAATGGATCCAAGGTTACGCCAAGCAAAAGAGTTATCTGTTAGCCATTTTCCAAATGTTGGCAAGAAGCTAGTCTAGGGAACTAACTGGTTAATATTCCTAGGCAGCTTGAGTTCTGATCTTTCAGCCTTATTAATCTGCCATTACTTTATAGTTTGTTTGGTCAGTAAATGGTTAGAACAGGAGTGAAAATTTTTTTTTTTGGTTGATGATTAAGCTGTGCAATTATAGCCACTTTGGTTGTCTAACGTAAATGTTATTGGATTATCAGCCTTTGCTTTAATCTCGTGATAATTATTATTACTTTCTTTTGGTAAATAGACCTGGGGCTGCAAGAACACCGGCTTGATGGTGAAGAGTATCTCTCTATCATTGATGAATTTATGGAGGCCGTTTTCACACGGTGGCCTAATGTCATTGCACAGGTAATTTTGAGAATCAAACTATGGAGGGGATATATAAGCTAGGAGTAAACTCTTGGTCAAGTCAACTTGATTTTCCCTTTCTGACGTGAGACTATCTATCTGGAATTCCCTTTTGGATTGAACATCAAAATTTTCCAGACTAGGCAATTAGGCCGGCTCTAATGGGTTGACCTGGTCATGACAAATGGGCAAACACCTAGTTTGTTATAACCTAGCCCTAGCCAATTTCGGACTAGTTAATCCTTGCATTTAACTGCATAATATGCGACCAAGTTAGTGGATCAAATTATGATGAAAGCCTGATGCTTACCTTTTCAGTTTGAAGATTTCCAAAGTAAGTGGGCCTTCAAGTTGTTGCAGCGATATAGAAACTCATATCGGATGTTTAATGATGACGTTCAGGTCAGAAACTATATTTGGATATTTTTGCTCATTTTTCTGATTTTTCCCCAAATTCAGTTCCTTGTTGATGTGATTGATAAGATTACCTGGACTTCAGCTAATGGGTGGTAATCCAGGATTTATAGTACCATGCTTCTCTGATGATAAAAAGTTGACCATCTGAATTGAATGAGTTTTGTCTCCTTCACCAGGAACCTCAATGTTTTAGCATTTTCACACTTTTATATTAATGATTATGCACAGGGAACAGCTGGTGTAGCCATTGCTGGCTTGTTGGGTGCAGTAAGAGCTCAAGGAAGACCGATGATAGATTTTCCAAAACAGAAAATTGTTGTTGCTGGCGCTGGCAGGTTTGGTTACATTTCACTTTTGAACATTACTAGTGGTGTTACTGGAACAGCCTAAGCATTGGATTTAGGCTTTCTACCAGGCTTGTGCTTTGGTTGATTTTATGGCACTTGCATTGACAGGTAAATGTATCTCTTTTTATGCTTCATCAGATTTCTGGGGAAAGGGAAACAGTGACAATATGTGACTGAGTCCTTGCTGTCTATGCAGAAAAGATAATGGAAAAGAAAAAAAAAATAATGGACCTCTTGGGATATTAGATTAGAGATGCTAAAACAATAGAAATACCAATCCTTCCCTCTCGGCAATTTATTTGAAGATTATTTGAAAGTTATGTACTTTGGGTAGAAATATCCTCCTCTTTACCATATCATCAAAATTGGCAGCTTCATAAATTCATGCAGTTTTGTTGTGACTTTTAAATTATTTGAATTATATGGTTGAATGCCACATAAGTGAAACATTTACAATTGATTTCCAAATTTGTCAGGACTCTGCAGATAATTGCCATTATTTAGGAGCTTCTGACTTGGATTGTACCTTTGCTACTACAACACAAAGCCTTTTTCCACATTAAGCAGGACCAGCTACATGGATTCTTTACCTATACTTAGATTTATCTTGAGTCATTTAGGGGCTTAAATTGAATCATGACTTATGGTTTCCTTCTATCATTTCTTTGGCATGCCCTACACCCTCGCAGGAAGCTCAACGTCAACATCTCATGACATTAGTTGGTTTTCTCCACAAATATCCAAACTACCTTAAATGCATCTCTCTCTTACTAAGTTCCTTAACTTTGTAACGTTGAAATAATGAAATTGATGAACCAGCACTGGACAGGAAAATAAGTTAAAGTTTAACAAAAAATACATGAGCTGACAAACTATCTACCAACCTTATCCATGAGAGAAATGATATACCTGTAATCCTTTAAGTTTTATGTTCTTTTTTCAACTTTGGATGTGGGTATTAGGTGGTACTATACACAAGTAAGCCCTCTTACCTCTCTCACCCTTGGGCAATACGGAATTAAATCCACATAAGTTCTCTACACAAGATCCAGCTATCTAAATGCCCATTGCTTGTCAAGCTCCTCAAGTTTAGCCTAGTAATATGTTCTTTGCACCCCTCAAGCTCTATTATAAGGTGCTAGCTTGTTAAATAATAAACCATTCGCACTAACCCACTTAAATGGTTTTGTGGTTTAGTTAGTCCGTTCATAAGACCAGTGTTGGGTTGTAATGCCATTAATTCTATTAGAAAAACCTTATATGCCTTTTATATAGAGAAGTACTCGATGGGTAGAGTTACAAGTATGCTCTTGTCCAATATAACATTAAAAATAGAAAGACGTACAAAATAACTTAATACTCTCCCTTAAGTTGGAGCATAGATATCAAGCATACTTAGCTTGGAGCATAACAACTCCAGGCATTTCTTGGAGAGTGCTTTGGTGAAGGTATCTGCAACTTGATCTTCAGAAGCAATGTAGGGTGTAGTGATCTTGCTAGTAAGAATAGCATCTACGATAAAGTAATAATCCACCTCTATGCACTTTGTTCTCTCATGGAAGGTAGGATTATTGGCAACAAATGCAGCTGCCTTGTTATCGCAGTACATGGGAATTGGATCAGAAACAGGTACTCCCAAATCACATAAGATAGATCACATCCACAAAAGTTCACAAGTAGTATGAGCCATATCCCTGTATTTTGATTCTGCACTGGATCTGGAAATAACATTTTGCTTCTTTCTTCTCCATGTGACAAGGTTGCCACCTACATAGGTACAGTAGCCAGTAGTGGATCTCCAATCTTCATGTACCCCTGTGTAGTCTGCATCAGAATATCCCGAGACATTGAGATGACCATGCTTTATAAAAGATAGCCCCTTCTTAGGAGCTTGCTTGAGGTATCTTAGTACTTGGCATATACCATCCCGGTGGATCTCTCTGGGAGATTGTATGAACTGACTTAGTTTCCCACTGTAAAGCAAATATCAGGTTTTGTGATCGTTAAATATAGCAACTTTCCCACTATAGCACGGTATCTGGTGACATCTTCAAGCAAAGGACTCTCGGAGTTTGCAAGTGGCAAGGAGGGATTCATAGGAATGCTAGTAGGCTTGCAACCCATCATACCTGTCTCTTTTATCATGTCAACAACATACTTCCTCTGTGACAACATTAGATCACCATCAACAAGTTGTACTTCAATGCCCAGAAAATAGTTTATCATTCTCAAGTCTTTAGTAATAAATTGAGAATGCAAAAAACTTTTGGTGGCCTCTATACCTGTCTCATTACTTCCAGTGAATAATATATCTACATATACAATTAAAATGATAGATTTAGCAGCTCTATGCATAGTAAAAATAGTGTGATTTACAGGGGATCTAATAAAGCTAAACTCTTGCATAGCCTTACTAAATCTCTCAAACCAGGTCCTGGGACTCTACTTAAGGCCATAAATGGCTTTCTTCAACCTGCAGACCTTCTGACACTCCCCCTCAACCACAAAATCAGGGGGTTGCTGCATGTAGACTTCTTCCAAATCACCATAGAGGAAAGTATTTTTGATATCAAGTTGAGAGATAGACCAGCCACTATTGACTACCACAGAAAGGAGTATGCGCACCGAATTGAGTCTGGTTACTAGAGAGACACTCAAAATAGTCAACTCCAAAGGTTTGTGTATAACCTTTGGCAACGAGTCGTGCTTTAAATCTTTCCATTGTTCCATCAGGACGACATTTAAGAGTGAACACCCACCTACACCCCACAACAGTAGCATCAGGGGGTAGGTTAACGAGTTCCCAGGTATCCCTGGACTGAAGAACAACCATCTCCTCTTCCATGGACAAGGTCCAGGACGGGTCCTGAGAAGCTTCAATATGATTCCTGGGAATATTTCTGCCATCAACTGCAATATAATAGTCTTCTTGTTGCAGGGAAACGATCAAGTGACATATAATTGGAAATAGAATAGTTAACATAAGATCATTGTGGCTTCCTCTAGGCAATAAGAAGATCCACATCAGGTACCTCGGGTAGTGAAGGATTTGGACCTCCATCTGAATCAGCAGCATTAGCAGAGGATTGAGCATGAATAGTAGAAAGTGGTTCCTCCTTCTGTAGAGTAGTAGAAGGGGGTCAGCTCTGAAAGTACTGAGGCAATGTATCTGTAGTGGGTACCTCAAGATGCCTAGGATAGGTAATAGGAGGGCCATCATAAGGTGGAGGTGGCTCAGAGGGACTTGAAGGTGCATCAGTAGGCATAGGCAATGGAACATCCTGCATGACATTGGGAGGCTTTTCTGTAGCCAAATAATAGGGCTTGTTATCAAAGAAAGTCACATCTTTGTTAACATAAAAACAATGTGAAAGAGGATCCAAGCATCTATACCCCTTCTGGGTTCTAGAATAACCCACAAAAATGCACTTGACAGATCTAAGAGCCAGCTTGTCCACTTTGAATAAATGAACAAAGCACACACATCTAAAAATTTTAAGAGGCAAAGAGAAATGCTCCTGATCAGGAAATAAGATAGAATAGGGAACTCTCCCACCAAGAATAAATGTCACCTTATTAATTAAAAAAGCAGCTGTAAGAACATCATCTACCTAGGAAGTAGTAGGAACATGCATTTGAAGCATAATAGTGCAGGCAACATCATGAAGATGTCCCAGCTTGCATTCAGCCACCCCATTCTGTTGGGATGTATGGGCATATGACGTTTGATGTATAATACTATGGAGCTGAAAAAACTAAGTCAAAGTAGAATTCACAAACTCAAGTCTATTATCAGTTCGAAACATACGAATAGTAGTAGAAAATTGAGTCTTTGTTTCTTTCACAAAATTTGTAATCAATATAGGAGTTTCGGATTTTTCTTTCATCATAAAGACCTAATAGACACAGGTATAGTCATCCACAAGCACAAGAAAATATCGAAAATCCCTCAAACTCCTGACCCGACATAAGCCTCACAAATCAGCATGAATAAGAGAGAAAGTAGACTTAATTCTTTTATTTGTACTAGGAAAAGAAACTCTATGATGTTTACTAAGTTGACAAGCATCACAAGAAAATGAATTTGGAAACTACATATCAGGAAATTGATGATGAATAGAAATGTTAGGATGTCTCAATTTAAGATGCCACTGTAAAATAGACATAACACAACTAGCAGCCATGAATGATGCTTAGGTGGAAGATCAAGGTAGTAAAGGCCATCCTGCTCAAGTCCTCCATCAATCTGCTTCATCGTTAGGAGGTCTTGCAAGAAGTGATAATGAAAAATTGCTCTACAATTTAATGCCTTGGTAATCTAACTGATAGACATCAAATTTAAAGTGAATTTAGGTGCATGCATGACATCAGAAAGAGGTAAAATAGAAGATAAAGAGATGTCACGTAAGCCCATCACAGGATACAGGGCACCATCTACTACTCTGACATATACTGGCATAGTCAGTGGTTTAAGATCTGAAAAAAGGGTAACATCTCCTGTGATGTGCGAAGATGCACTTGAGTCTGCAAGCCAAGATGGCTTACAGGCACCTCTAACGCTAGCAGCAGTACTTGTCCTCTGGGAGATAGACATGACAACAGTAGAAGAGACTTGGGAAGAAACAAGCCTATCATACTCCTCCTTGGAAATAGTGACCTGATGATTAACTTGTTTTTCCTCTTGATAGTGCTGGTTCTCCTCTTCGCTATAAGCAACCTAGTTGGCCTAATGATCCTGAGGAAACCCATGCTTTATCTAGTATTTGTCAACAGTATGATTTGTCCTATGGTAATGATTACAAAACAAACCACGTTCTCTACTACGACCACAAGCCTTTGCTCGACGTCCTCTCCCCCTGACCCCTGAGGCTCCCCTGCCACGACTAGTAGCTGCCAAGGCAGAGGAATCAGAAAGTGGCACAGGGTCAGATGTCTCCAGTCTAGAGAGTCGAGCATATATTTGCGTAGGTGTAGGAATCTCCTCCAGTGTCATAAGCTGGTCCTTCACAGACTTATATTCAGGGCCAAGGCTTGCAAGCAACTGAACAGATCGGAATGCTTCATGCTGTTTGGCTATGACAATAACATCTGTGGAGATCGACTGGTAGGTATCCTGCTCATCTCAGAGGTTCTTCATAGAACTATAGTACTCAGCAAGGGACATGGTTCCCTTCCAGAAAGAGTGCAACTCTTCAATCACCCTGTAGAGACGGTTAATGCTGCTCTTATGAGAATGAATCTCATGAAGAATCTCCCATATTTTCTTAGACGATACATAGGACATAACTTGCTTCGCTATGGGTTCTTTCATGCTATTCAGCATGCAGGTAGCTACCCAATCATTGTTTGCTTCCTAGTCGACAGACTTGACAACAAGTTCCTCATGTTAGAATATATTTCTTCCTATGTGATCCCATGAATTGAGAAAAGGAGGTAGGCCATAGTAAAAAGTTGGTACCATTGAACTTGATAGTACCCTGCATAAAAGAGGATGCACTTGGGGTAGACATCTTCCTCGCCAAGTCGCTAGAGGGATCCTTCTCCATATCACCCGATGTGTAGGAATCACCAAAAAAAGAGTTGTAGCAAAAATCAGATCATATATCGATTTGAAAAAATCCTAGATCTGAGAACGGAGGTGCAATCAGACCATAACAACCTCCCTTGGGTCTAGATAAGACCCCAAAGGGGGTTGTTCTTCCTCTTGGACCTTGCCTTGGTTGAAGAACGAGGGGAAGAAGGGGCTATGGTGGTGCTCCAACCTGTGGTGGATGAGAGAGGGTCGAGGTGCACCTCTTTATGCCACTGTGGGAAGGCTGAGGCGGCGCTGGGCGATGCTTGCGACACTGCAGAGATCAGCGGCATTGGGCGATGCTCGCGGCATAGCAGAGAGGACAGTGGCATTGGGTGATGCTCACGTCGTAGCAGAGAGGAGGGAGGTGGCGCTACAACCAACTCAGGTGGCTAAATCACCACCTGCAGGGGTGGCGACGCTGGGCCAGCACGATTGGTGGTGCCAAGCGAGCTTGATCGGCGTTGTTGGGGACCTCCTTGATCGGCGGCGTTGGGCGACGCTATCTGTCAGAGGAGTTGGTGACGCGAGGGAGGGGGCCAACGACGGTAAGGAAGGGCTTGTGGCACCCTAGGGTTTGGGTGGAAGGGAGCGAAGGCTAGTTCTCGGTGGGATACCAGAACCTGGGTCTAGGATTGTTGCTTTGATACCATATTGGGTTGTATGTCATTAATTCTATTAGAAAAACCCTAGGTACCTTTATATAGAGAGGCACCCAATGGATATAGTTATAAGTATGCCATTACACAATATAATACTAAAAATAGAAAGACATACAAAATAACTCAACAACCAGCATTCATTTCTTACCTTACTAAAAAAGGATCAGTACACACAAAGATGAGGAAGAATGAGGGTTTTGAAGGAGAGAAAGGAGACATTTGTCAAAGGGGGTAACACAAGTTGTAAGGCAGTGGCACATAAAGGAGAGAAGAGGAGATTGATATAGGAGGACCCAGTGGACTATCTCAACCCTCAGAGACAAGTGCTTTGCTTTCACTGTTGGGGTCATGGGCACATGGCCAGGCAGTGTTGTAATCTTTGATGCATCCGATGCATGTGTGTGGGCTATCGATGATGGTCTTGTCCTTTGTGACATCATTACAATTACAAGGTTAATTGATGGAAGCTTTGATAGTGGAAGCAGACTTGAAGGGTAGTGATGAGAAGTTGGAGGTTGCTCCTTATAACTTCCTCTTGATGTTGGTTTATGAAAGCCTTTGCTATTGGAAGGGTAACCTAATATATAGACAAAGCACAATAAGTATATTGTAGTGCTGATTATCATATACCTAATCATTTGAAGTCTTTTCCTAGTAGCAACATGTTCTTTCAAAAGTAAGAACATCTTAATTTTAGCAATTTTTTTGATTCTAATTATGTTGGATCAGGTAAGGCATACACTCTAATTGGCATTACACTTGTGTTGGTGGTAATCTTCTCTCTTAGAGACGTAAGAAACAATTTGTTGTATCCACATGTGGGTGGAGCCAAAATATATTGCTATGTTTCATATAATTTCTGCTACTTTAGATTGCTTCTCTTAAGAGATATATGTTGAGTTATGTTTATTATGAGGGGGTATTTGTTATCTTGTTTTTCGTGTTGGTTCTATTATACTATTTTTCTCTTGTCTCTCTCTATATAAAGAGATAGAGGGATGACTTGGTAAAATAAGATTTCTTCTTCACTTCAACTTGGTATCAAAGCACCAAGTTGAGGTCTCCACCAAAAAAAACCCTAACCCCACCTTAAGTTCTTTCTTCGGGAGCTATTGCCACCACCACCAGCGGCCGCGCCGGCATTGGATCGCCGCCGCAGCAGCAGTAGCACCGACGGCTGCCGCTGCTGTAGCTGGTTCTCCGCTACCGCTGCTGCACCTGCTCCCTGCCTTGCGGTAGCGCTGCCGCCTTGTTGTAGCACCTGATTGCGGTGCTGTTGCTGCCGCCAGCAGCCACCCTGTTGTAGTGCTTTGCTGCCGCGCAGCAGTGACTGATCGCGACGCTCCTGTCGCAGCTTGATGCCGCCCTGCTGCAGCAGGACCGCCTCTCGATCGTCGCTACTGCCGCCTGCTGCTGCTGTGCCTCGCCTTGAAGCCTCTGTAGCACGACACTACACCTTGGTGTGTGTGCTACAGTAGTGCGAGTCGTAGCCGTAGCATAGTGCGAGTTGTAGATGTACGTCACCACACCGTTCTCTCGTTTAGGAAGGTTTTTTGGATATTGAGGGATGAGGATTTGAATCAAAAAATCTTCCTATGGTTGATATGACTTTCTTGATCTTCTGATCTGATTTGGGGTGTGTACTCCCCATAGTGAATGATTTTTTTTGGGTGTGTATTCCTTAGTGAAGTGCTGTTTTTTATCTGTGGATTGTGGGGTGTGTATTCCCTAAATTTGTTAGTGTTTAATCCAGGATTTCAAATTTGTTGTTTAGGCTTATTCTTATATTTGAAGTTACCATGTCTATATCAGATGCTTCTGAGGTATCTTCAGGAGAGAGTATAGAAAGCTTGGTGTACAAGAGCTCCTTCTTTGCTCTAATTAGAAAATTGGATGAGACCAATTACCCGCGTTGGTCTCAAACCTTCCTTGTCACTGTGGAAGGCCATGAGAAGAAGCATGTGCTTATGGAAGCACCACCAGAGCAGAAAACAAGAAAATACGCAACTTGGAATCGGGATGATGCTATGGTGAGAGCCGGAATTTTGAATAGCATCATTCCAAGGATTGGCGATGAGGTTGTGTATTACAGTTCTGCCAAAGAGATGAGGGATGGCTTGAAGATGGCTTATTTACATGAGTTGAATTCAACTCAAGTATTTTAGATCCACTATGATTTATGCCATCTCAAGCAGGATGAGATGAGTCTGTCTCATTATTACTCCACTATGAAGGGGTTATTGGAGAAATATAATGCATGTAGACCGATGTGTACTTCTAGATGCAAGGATCACAAGAAGGAGTTTGCAGCCCACATGTTCCTTGTAAGGCTGAGTGATCACTATTATGCGGCTCATTCATAGATTCTGACTCTCTCTGAGCTTCCTCCTATTGAGGAAATTTACAGGAGGCTGAGTAGGATGCAAATTCAACCTACTCATGATGCTGTTGTTACTAATACATTTTCGCTCATGCGGCTGTTAGTACTCGTGGTGGTCGTAGAGGCTTCTTTCGTGGCAAAGGCAGGGGCCAGATTGATGGTGGTCGGGGCAAGCCTACATGTTCTTACTGTGGCAGGCTTGGTCATGTTGAGGCTAAGTGCTGGAATAAACTTGGCTGTCCTACTATTGCCAACCAGGCTTCTGTTACAGTATCTCCAGGTGTGAGTACTGAGGCAGTATCTCTTACAAAGGCATACTATGATGCAATTGTGCAGCGGCTAGCACAGTTGACCCATGAGTAGCTCAATCCTCTAGCACTGCAGCCTATGCATCTGCATCAGGTACGAAAGGGTTATGGTTGATTGATTCATGTGCATCTGATTATTTGACAGGAAATTCCTAGTGCTTTAGGGAATTGCAGAAGACACCATAGGAACATTCAGTATAGCTGGCAGACGGTAGACATGCTTCCATTTGTGGTAAGGGAGGGGTATCTATTACACCCTCCATGCATCTTGCTGATGTATATTATGTGCTGAACATGGTAATGCAATTGCTATCTATTAGTTCTATTACTAAGCAGTTGAATTGTCATGCTATTTTTGATATCGTTGGATACGCTTTTCAGGACTGCATGATGGGGATGGCGATTGGTGGTGGCCATGAGGTGGGGGTGTGTATCAGCTACTTCAGAGTCCAGTTGCTGCAGCCTGTCAGACGACTATTGCAGGGAGTGCCTTGTAGTGGCACAAAAGACTGGGTCTTCCTTCACTGGACAAGCTACGTCGTGTCATCTCTCACTTGTCTCCTGCCATGAAGATTCAGTGTGATGCATGTCAGTTGGGAAAGCATCACCATGTCAATTGTCTAGCATCTATCCAGTCTACCAGTTCTGCTTGTTTTGATTTGCTACATTGTGATGTCTGGGGTCTTAGCCGTATGGCAGACCGCCAGAATTATAGATATTATTTGTTATTTGTGAGTGATTTTTCACTCTTATCATGGACCTTTTTTGATGAGGAATAAATCGGAAGTTGGTTCTTTGATTAAGCAATTTGTGATGTTTGTGAAAAATTAATTTGGTGTATGCATTAAGAAACTTCGAACAGATAATGCGTTAGAATTTTGCACAAAGAAACTGGCTGATTTGTTTGGATCACTGGGTATTGTGCATCAGACCTCATGTCCTCATACGTTGCAACATAATGGGATAGTTGAAAGAAAACACTGTCATATTCTGGATATAGCTAGAGCTTTACTTATCTAGAATAGTGTTCCGTATAGTTACTGGGGAGATGCGGTTCTTACTGCCTGCTATCTCATGAACAGGCTCCCTTCTTCTGTTTTATATGAGCAAATTCCATGGAGTATCTCATATCCTAAGGTAGACTTATTTCTTGTGCCACCAAAGACCTTTGGGTGTGTGGCATTTGTATACTTCCTTGGGCCTGGTCGTGATGAATTGGCATTGGGCGGTTAAATGTGTATTTCTAGGATACTCACGCATGCAGAAGGGATACAGGTGTTTTGATCCCATACATCAGAAACACTATGTGAGTGTGGATGTGACTTTTCATGAGTCTATCCTTTATTTTTTTACCTCAGGTCATCAGTTGAGAGAGATAGAGGTGGCTACTCCTATGTCTGTACTTACTATAGCCTTGGAGGACTTCTCTCATAGTAGTAGTGTTTCTACTACAGAACATACTATGGGCACTTTTAGACCTATTCCACCTGATGAGAAGACATTTAAGGGTGCTACATATTAGCTGCCAATTGCTTACAGAGAGACGATACACCTCCCTCTTCTTCAGTTTCTACTGAGCCACCATCTTCTTTTGCTTAGGTATGTATTGGAGATACTGATGATTATTTTGCTCATGTGTCTTTAGGGTTTCTTTCTCTGCCCACAGATGATGATATTCCCATTGCTTTCAGGAAAGCTCCAAGATCCTGTGCACAGTATCGTGTTGTCTCTGCATGCTCTCTTGGGATCAAATTTCATGCTTTTACAGCTGCAATTTCTAGTATGGAGATACCTACTTCCTACCAGCAATCTCTCTTGCATCCACATTGGAAGGCGGCCGTGGAAGAGATGTCTACACTTACTGATAGAGGCACCTGGGAGTTGTCTGCTCTACCTTTTGCTGCGCACTTAGTTGGGAACTTGGGGCCAGATGGATCTTTACCCTGAAATACAACCCTGATGGGTCTATTTTTCGGTATAACGCTCGCCTTGTAGCCAAAGGATTCACCCAGACTTATGTAGTAGATTTCTTTGACACTTTTTCTTTTTTGGCATGACTCTCTACGGTCCATATTTTTGTTTCTATTGCGGCTCATTATAGATGACATCTTCGCCAGTTGGATGTTAAAAATGCTTGTCTATATGGAGATTTAGAAGAGGAGATATACATGCAGCAACCATCTGATTTTGAGGCTCAGGTGGAGTGTGTATGCAAACTTCGTAAGGCTATTTATAGCCTTAAGCAGAGCTCTTGAGCTTGGTTTCAACGTTTGTTTGAGGTACTTTCTATGTTTGGGATGCAGAGATCTTTTGATAATTCCTTGTTTGTTAAGAAGGCCAGTACTGGTACCGTAGCTTTATTAGTATATGTTGATGATCTTATCCTTATAGGTGTGATGTAGATGGTATTACTCAGGTGAAGGAGTATTTGGCTCGTCAGTTTGTTATGAAAGATCTTGGCAAGTTGAGATATTTTTTGGATATTGAGATCGCCACGAGCAAGCAGGGCATAGTGATGTCTGAGAGAAAATATGCACTTGATATTCTTCAGGAGACAGGCATGCTAAGATCCAAGGAAGCCAACATTCCCATGAATCCTAAAGTTCATCTATGAGGATACAGTGAAGGTAAAGGACAAAAAGGTCTATCGGCAGTTAGTTGAGAAGTTATTGTATCTAACCATCACCAGGTCAGATATTAGCCTTGCAGTGGGTAAGCTAAGTTAGTTCTTAGACAAACCCACTGATATCCACTGGAAGGTGGTTATGCAAGTGTTGATGTACATTAAGGGATGTCCAGATAGAGGCATTCTATTCCAGAAGAAGGACCTTATGCCTGTAGTGGCAGATTATGCAGGAGATGTGGGAGACATGGTCTACTATTGGTTTTTGCACATTTGTGGCTGGAAATTTGGTGACTTGCAGGAGCAAGAAATAGAGTGTTGTTTCACGCTCTAGTGCTGAGTCCGAGTATAGGGCTATGGCCCATGCTGCAGCTGAGATGATATGGATCAGATCTCTGCTACGAGATCTTCATGTTGAAATTCAGGAGTCTATGTTGATATATCGGTATCGTCGAGGTTGGGCATATCGATACTATTGATAGTATCTTTTTACCATGATATCGGTGATATATCACCGATATATCCCCGATATATCCCTTTTTTGACTTGTCGATACGATATCAATATTGATATTTAAAACCTTGATGATGATGCAGCGATGGTTGACAAGCCACAGGAAGAAAGTAGTGGGGGAGGTGATGAGGGATATCATTAAGGTCCTTGTAGAGAGGATACCCAACATGAATACACACAAAAATATACAAATATACATGAAGATCTCGTACCAAGCCCACCTTGTGACTATGATGCAGGGACAAGCCCGACAGGGTATGGGTATGCCTCAGGCCATTCTATGATGTTCATTGATGATTTAAGTTCATCAGTGGGATCTCTTAATTTGACGTCGGAATCATTATTTGGAGGTGGCCCAAGATCATCATCATCAAGTTACTATGGTGGTTACGGATCTCATTACATCAGCCCTCAGTACCGACCCCAAGATGAGGCGTAAAGTTTATCTAATTACTTCCCTAGTTACATCAGCCCTCCATCTTATATGATTCCTCATATGACTATGGACATGATAGTCGCCACCAAAGTAATAGTATCCAAAGTGATCCTGCATCTGCAAATTATGGCTATGGGATTTTCCTTTAGTATTTTTCATCTCATGGTCCTCAATAATTTTCTTATCAACTTTCCCACTCTGCTGCATCACTTCCTCCTCGACTACCATGAAGTTCATCGATGAGACAACGTGAACCTTGTGAATCATCGGGTTCTACACTGAAACGAGGTGGGTCTACCGGATCCATAGATTCAAGAGGACATCGAGATGAGTCTACTCAGAATCAAGGTAGATCTAGAACCAGAAGCAGGGGTAGCTCGTCCGACAGTCATAGTCGATGTCCACGTCTTGAAATACTTTTCTATTGCAGTGATGAAGACTATCAACGATACATCAATGAATACAATACTCGATATAGCTATATGGCGTGGGAGTCATACTATGAATATGTTAGATTGCTACAAATCGAGGAAGATAATCGGAGGAGAGGTATTGAACCAGGTTGAAGCTCAACTGGTATTGATTTGGGGGCATTGGCTGGTGCTTCCGTACTTAGTGTAGTCAATTGATACTCTGACACTATTTATATTTCATTTTTTTTGTGAGTAGTATTGCTATGAACATTTTTCAATTATTATTTTGTTCTATATACCTTTTTTTCAATATATGACTTTGTCGATATGCGACAAATGCATTTCTATTATGTTTTCATTCAAAATTTATGATTTTCGTCTTCTAGGCATTTCTTCGTGTTGTATTAGTTATTCAAATGTTAATTTTTATAAAATTTGTGACATTTTGGGACATTTTAGACCTTTCTGAGTGATTTCCTCAAAATTCTCCAATATTAGCGGTATATCTCCGATATATTTCTGATATATCCCTTTTTTGACTTGTCGATACGATATTGATATCGATATTTAAAACTTTGCTATGGAGATGCATTGTGATAATTGGGTTGTAACATATATTACTAATAATCTCATGTTTCATGAGAGGACGAAACATGTTGAAGTAGACTGTCATTATACCAGGAGCCTGATTTAGCTGGGTTTACTTTGTACTACGTGTCTTGCCTCCACTCACCAAATTGCTGATATTTTTACCAAGCTACTACTTCGCCTCCAGTTTGAGAAGTGAAGTAAGCTGAGCATGGTGGATATATATGCTCTAATTTGAGGGGGAGTGTTGAGTTATGCTTATTATGAAGGGGTATTTGTTATCTTGTTTTTCGTGTTGGTCCTATTATGCTATTTTTTCCTTATCCCTCTATGTAAAAAGATATAAGGATGACTTGGTAAAATAAGATTTCTTCTTCACTTAAACTATATATGAGTAGAACAGCCAATGCACATGTATTGTGACACTATTGGCTTTCAGGAACTGATACTATACATAGTCTTACTACTCTGTGGAGACGTGTATATTTGGTAAATAGTCGTTCATGCATGTTTACCACAACCCCTTTTGTTAGTAGGCACTCCTGAAGTTGTCTTGCACCCTTGGGTATTCTCCACCAAACCACCTATGTTGGTTTCTATTGTAGGTACCCCTTTGTTGAAGGTTGTTTGAGCTTCTGAGCTTTTCTTGGGCGTATGACATGGGTTGATTAACACATTGAGTGCATAGAGTTTGACTGTTACTTTTTCGTGATGTTGTAATGCATCAAGGTGTAAGCAATCTATACCTTTAGTTTCTAGGTTAGATGGGAGATGCTTCTACCAGGGTATTTCCAAGGGCATATTTCATGGATATCATATGTAAGTTGGGCATAAGAGATCTTTAAGGTCAGAGAGAGTGTTAAAGTTTATAAGTTTTTGTTTGTTACTTAGTACTATTTTTCTTTTCTTTATGCTTTTTTATTTTCTTTTTATGTACAATCGTTCTTTATACATAGAGGACACACTTGTTAATAATATTTACTCAATTTCTCCCATAAAAAAAGAAGAATCAATGTTTGGGATTTATAGTAGGAGAAAATACTTGGGTTGAATTCTTTTTGTGGGAGTACATCTGGCAAACTATCCCATATCTCCTTTGCTATTTGACAATACATGATCTTATCATCAATCAATGGAATAACACAATTCATGATCCATGCACATACCATAACATTATTCTTATTCCATATAGCATTCTTACTTGTCTTCTCCTGTGATTCCGATTGAAGAAGAATATACTCCTTATTATGACTTCTCACCATCATGAGAAAAGTTTGTGACCATCGTGGATAGTTGGTCTCATCCAACTTGACTATGGTGCCCAAAAAGGGACTCTTGTATGTCTCTATGTCTAACATGGGATCCGATATCACCTTTGAAGAGCTTGAAGATGCCATCTTTCTTCAACCAGGCCACTCCAATTGCCAAAAATCACGGCTAATGCATCCAATCAATCAACAAACCATCAAAAAATCCAATCTGAAACAGTAACTCAGATTTGAATACTCTGTTTTCAGATCATCTGTGATCTGAATAAAAATATGATATTATAGGCGTAGCAATCACTTTCGAGGTATAAGGGAACCTTGGGAGTGACTGCCTCTCCCTTCTAGAGTCTGCTGCTGCCTAGGATTAGAAGAGAGGAGGGTGACACAATCACCCTTGCCAATAAGAAGCCTCAATGTGGCAGTGCAAGAGAAGATCCACCCCTATGTTGGAGCATAGAGAAGGGAGAAGATCCCCTGCAGGTTGCACAGGGACAATAGGAGGCTCCTTGTGGTGGCACAGAGGCCACAGGAGCCCCTCATGGGTGGTGCTGGCTGTGCAGCAACCACAGTAAGGGTCCTGTGGTCCTGCTAGGGCCTTGCTGGGCCTTGGCGACACTGCTGCAGGGGCTGCAGTGATGTCGCTGGGGGTGCAGGTGGGCCCTGTGGCAGCATTAGGGCCCTGCTGGGCCTTTGCGGCACTGCTGCAGGACCGACGGAGAGAGGAGAGAGGGCCGACGGTGCCCTTGGAGGAGGGGTTTCGGTGGAGGGTGAGGGAGGTTAGGATTTTTGGTGGAATACCAAGCTCCAATTTAGGATTGTTGCTTTAATACCAAGTAGGAGAAAATGACCAAGCAATTATTATTCTCTAACCTTACCTCAAAATATATAGAGGTGGGAAAAGTTCAGTGCAACCTCAAGAAAATAATAAAACAACAAAAGGGTCATAGACTGGTTACAAGCAAATAAGTAGAGACCGAGGGGGCACAACATTTATAAATAGAGCATGCTTTGGTGAATTGCTAGTTAGGATTGTGACCTCAATACCTCATCCAATAAAAATATTGAGTTAATCTAAAGGATTGTGTCAGATGAGGGGGCTTGAGTCTGATTTGAGTTTGGTCAAGTTGAACTTGAGGTTGGATTTCTTCAGGTGGGCCAAGGCCAAGCCAAATTTGAGCTAGGCCAATTGTCCTTGCGATGCGCTTGAGTTGGGCTTGCCTTCACCTGATAGGCGACATATAAAGTACTCGTAAAAAAGAGTAGCTGTTATCAATATTTGGAGATGATTAGGTTGGAAAAGTAACAAAACACAAACTATTACAAACTTGAAATAGTAATAGATTTAATGAGCTTAAGTCACCAAAACAACTTGCACATAAATCCATCTTATATCTTTCATTCTAAACTAAAATATTAGGATATAGTCCTCGATATCTTCTTTTTACCTTCCTTTAAGTCATAGACAATTTTATTTCCTTTTCTCACTATTTGCATTGGCTATGTTTAAACTAAAATAAATTAGCTCAAGTGGAGAGGCCCAGCCACTAATATTATTCACTTCACAATTTCAACATCTTTAGATGTGACATTATTTTCTCAGCATGCCCTTTATCCCTCTTTGATCTTGCACATGAGCAAGTTAACAGGTGACATCTCAGCCTTTATAACAATATTGCTTAGATCATGTGAGAGCATGTATCTCAAAATCAATTGTCTTGAGTGGAGAGGCCAAACCGCTAATTTTAACCACTTCAAAATGTCTGCGTCTTTAGATGTGGCATTATTATCTCGACTTTTACATTTTTAAAGTGACTCAGACTATAATTTCTGCTGTAGTTTTGTTGTTATCTTTGTGCATTATGACCTCTGATTCTTTTTTTTGTCACTTATGTAGTGCTTATTGGGATATCCCTTTGAGGATTATGTTGCTGAAATTCTCCTTATGCTATCGCTAATAGTGCAGGAATGGGAGTTCTTAATGCTGCAAGAAATACCATGTCAAGAATGCTAGGAAATAATGAATCTGCATTTGAGAGTGCAAGAAGCCAATTCTGGGTTGTTGACGCACTGGTAGGTACTGAGATAGGTATTGTAATTTTGACAATCACATCCAATGTAGCTTTAGTTCCACCAATTATACTCTGATTCTGAACCCAGGTTTTTTTTTTTTTGGAGAAAGGTCTGAACATATTAAAATTTTGTTCTCATCAAATATTTCGGCCAATGTTTTCATCTTGAATATTTCTAGATGCTTCTTCCCTTTATGTATATGTAGTAAGTTATATCAGAGTAGACAAATTTTGCATCAGATTTTAGCATTTTTATTCCTTTTGAATATAATGCCCATATGATAAGGAACTGTAATCAAGTATCAGAGACTTCCCAACTTGTTAGCTTAAGCCTGACACGAATATCTTTCACCAAGACTTTGCTTCCACATTATGTTATTTTTCTACGTAGCATGTCTATCATCTTGTAAGGAGGCTATGAGCCTGTGATCCTCATTTGCACGTTGTTTTCACCACTTCTTACGTTGTCATTGTCTTGGATCTCCACTCCTTGAATTCTCTGTGGCTGTACACTACTTCTATGCATATGCAGTAAATGTTGCATATGGTAAATACACCTCCCTTTTCTGGATCTCGTTTATCCTTTTTGTTATTCTGTTAAGTGATCTCTCTCTCTCTCTCTCTCTCTCTCTCTCTGGTAATATTAATCTTCTTCATTTTTCACCTTATCCATTTAGTTTTACCATAGGTATATGTAAATGGTTTCATATCCTTGATAATGTATCTTTTACATAAATTTGATTGACATGTCTACCTTGAATTAAAAGCCATTCTTCTGTGATTCTATTATGAAATATGAAAGAGTAAGGTTGGTGTTACTTGAGGACCTTTGTCTTTTGCTTTGTCTAATGTTTGAAACTTTGGACATATATTTCATTATTAGTCAATTATATTCGCACAAAATTCTCAAAGGAAGAAATAAAAAGAAAGAAGCTAGCCATAGGCAGTCCGAACCTTTTGTTGACTGATGTGAATTCTCAAAACTTTGAAAATGCTTCACACCTTGTTAAGTCACTAGATCATTGTGACTTCAAATGAGCTTTAATGCTTTGGTCTACATTTTTTATTGAAATCCATGTTAGGAAGACAAGCAGCTACATTAGTTTCTGGATTTGTTATTGTTACATACAACTTTGAGACCCTTGTTTGCTATCTTTTATAATTTAACACGTACTGGATGCTTTCTTTCATGAAAATAAGCATTAGATAAGACAAGAATATTTCGTTAAAAGGTATAGGGCAAGTGCTACGTGGCAACAATGAAACCTGCCATGCTGTTTGGATTTGAATGTTGGATGGTCAATTGTAAGCATGTGCATAGGATGTCTAGGCATCAAAGAAATTTAGGTGGATGTGGTCATACAGGAAAGGATCAGATCCTGGATGAGGTTATCACAGAATAAGCTGGTACGGGACTAATAAAGGATAAAATGAAGGAGACCTTTTAGGTGGTTGAATAGTTGGAGAGATGTCTTGATGCAGCAGTTCGAAGGTGCAAGGAGATGGATGTGAGCTGTACAACAGGACTCTGGTGAATACATGAAGTGTCTGAAGGAAACTATTGAGCTTGGGTATTTGGATCCAAGTTCTGTAGTGTCCCAGAATAGATATGAATGGAGGCAAAGATCCCATGTAACTAATCCTACTTAATGTTGAAAGTTCGGTTTGTTGTTGCTGTTCGTAAAGCACATTTCAGGCCTTTTGACTAGGCTGATTTGAAATTGTAGATTTCATGTGATGATGCATGCACTGTATGGATTCAATATCTTGTTTGATGAGCACCTGGAGCATTGAACATTTCATCACTGCCTATCAATGTTGCTGAATTTGCAAGGCCCAAAAATGACTTGGCCTCATGTAGATTAAGAGAGCCCTGTAGTCTGTAAGCCGGGCTATGATGCTCACAGATTGACCATTTGAACAATTCTTCATCTGGCATCTTTCCAAGCACTGGCGTTTGGTTCCATCTTCAGTGGTGATACGTTTGGTGGTGCGGGTAATATGACTTGCAAAGGTCTTGGCATTGCAGAACAGATGGAAATGGCAGTACACGGGCTGGTTAGGCAGGAAGATGCAGCCTCAAACGGAGGGGAAATGCAAACAATATGAAAATCCTCTCAACGTTCCAACGAGCTTGGGGCAGAGAACATTGAGCAGATCATCGAGGCCAATGGGGGCAATCTCTCGGGAACTTAAAATGATACTAAGTGCGTGTTATAGAAGGAAAAGACCTACAAAGAAGAACTCGGCTGTGAAGTGCCATGGTGGGTCGGCAGTGATAAAGTTGATGAACATGTTGCAAAAGTGATTGGGGCCAAGAGAGTGCATGACGGTGGGGTGAAGAAAAAAGTTAAAGGTTAAGGTCCTTTCTTGGAATGTTTGGGGTCTTCGGAACGATGGGCGAAGATCAATTCCGAAGAAGTATTTGGTGGACTGGAAAGTTGATATTGCTTGCCTTCAGGAAATGCACTTGGATATCTTGATGCCTTAGTTGAAGGTGAGTTTGTGTGGAGATCGTTTTACTTATTGTCTGCAGGTGAGAGCGCAATGACGATCTGGAGGTATAATTGTGATGTGTCACAATGATTATTTTGATTTATGTTGTTATTTAACTAATAGGGTGGTGACAACTATTTTCACGAAGGTCGATGGTAGCTCATTTTTTGTGTAATCTGTATACGGCTATGAGACATTGAGAAGTCAGTACTAGACGGAACTTCATTGGGCTTCTACTTTTGTTGATGGGATGTTGTGGCTTATTGGGGGTGATTTAATGCTATTTTATATTTTGATGATAGGCCGGATGGTAGAAATGATAAATCTATAGGCCAATTTCAGCACATGCTGCAGGAGTTGGAACTAATGGATTTACCTATTTTAGGTGCCTGGTATACATGGAGAAATGGTAGTGGGGCAACGTTGTGTATTGATAGATTCCTTTGTAACATTTCTATGGCAATCTTTTCATGGTGTAGATGTGGTGGTCTGTGATAGACCATTTTCAGATCACACCTCTTTTGTGGTGTAGTAACGAAGATGTTAATTTCTCTACATATTTTAAATTCCACAAATCTTGGCTTAAAGAACTAGGTTTTAAGAAACATGTTCAGGAGAGGTGGTCATCTACATCATGTTCTAGCTTAGCTGAACTTTGACATGTAAAATATGGGCCGTTAGAGAGTTGATGATGGAGTTTAAATGTGACTTGAGGTCACGAAGAAAGAAGAGGAGAAATGAGGCACTGTAGAAAATTTCAACTCCTGATAGGAAAGAGGAGATTGCTCCCCTATCTCAAGAGGAGCATGTTGAAAGAAAGAAGATGCAGGGAGTGGTTTCTGAGGACCATAAACAAGAGATGGATTTGAGGCAAAAATCGAGGCAAATATGGTTAAAGGAGGGAGACACGAATACACATTTTTTTCAGTTGACTGCTAGCACCAGAAGAAGGTCCAATATGATCAACACTTTGAAGGTGGGGGAGATCCTTAGCCATAGGAATTAGATATGTGATGCGTTCCGCTCGTACCTTCATGATTTCACTAAAAGAAAACTGGTGGGGATTGGCGATTGGGGGAGTTGGATATGATAGAGGTTAATAATGAACTGAAAAATTTGCTTATGGTTGAGGTGGAAGAGGTTATTGCTGCCTTGCGAGGTCTAAAGGTAGAAGGATCCCCTTGCTCGGATGGTCTGCAGATCATGTTTTATGAGTAGTTGTGGGATGTGGTTAGTCTAGATGTGGTGGCTATGATAAGAAAAATTTTCAGGGGTAATGAAGGTTTTGAAAGGTTGAATCAATTCTATTTATTTTTGTTACCAAAGAAACCAGGGGTAGGCAAAATGGAAGAGTTTAGACTTATTGCACTGGCAAATTCCATTTATGTTTTGGTTGCAAAAATTTTGACAAATAGATTGCAGAATATCTTGCCTGAGATTATCTCACCGACACAGTCAGCTTTTATTAATGGGAGGTCTCTACAAGACTACTTTGTAATGGTTGAGGTGGTGGCAGCATGGGAAAGAAGAGGAAGCCCAGCATTTATTTGGAAGGTTGATTTAGTCTCTTGGAATTATCTTTGGGACATCCTTAAGCGAAGTTTTCCAGATCAATGGGTATAGTTGATGAAGAGATTCATCACTACATCCTCCTTTTCCGTTCTAGTTAATGGACGGTCCAATGGAATGTAGATTCAACTACAAAGGGGTGTGCAACAGGGTTGTCCTTTGGCCTTGATGTTATTTGACATGGTTGTAGATACATTGGCTTATTTATCCTTTAAGGTGTGTAGAGGA
Organism: Thalassia testudinum; assembly: GCA_037157565.1. Taxonomy (NCBI): domain Eukaryota; kingdom Viridiplantae; phylum Streptophyta; class Magnoliopsida; order Alismatales; family Hydrocharitaceae; genus Thalassia; species Thalassia testudinum. The sequence continues at coordinate 25,550,736 of JAZHRO010000013.1, forward strand.
AATTTGTTTTTGGGCTTTACTATCTGAAGGGAGGGTTCTTTGATTACGCTTATTTTATAGTATGCAAATGATACAACTTTATTCATTGAAAGAGGAGAAAGAGAGGCAACCCATGCCTCTGCTTTGGTGAAGATTTTCACTGGCATTTCTGGGCTGAACCATTGATTTAAATGCCGACGGCATGCCGTCGGCAAGGGCATTTCCGAGCAACGGTCGTGCCGACATGAAGAAAGCGTCGATTTACAGGGATTTCGTCGGCATGCCGTCGGCATTGTCGGCATACCGTCGGCATGCCCTCGGCACGGTCGGCATGCTGGCGAAATTGGTGCCTATGTCTAGGTTGCTATTGATTTTTTTAATTACTTTTGCTATTTTTGTTGGTATGCATTGACATGCCCACAGCATGCCCACGGCATGCTCATCGGCATGCCAATCGAAAAACGGGTATTTCCACGGCATGCCCTCGGCATGCCCACGAAATGCACACTTGGAATTCATCGGCACGGCATCGAAATCGGCATTTCGAACCTTGGGCTGAACATTAATAGAGGTAAATCAGTGTTTATACCTTTTGCTTTCTAAGGTGTGGAGGAAGGTCTTGCCACTATTTTGGAGACCCCCGTGGTAAGATTGCCCACTAGATATTTGGGTCTACCGTTGAATGGAAAAAATTGGTTTCCTCATATTGGAATCCCATGATAGAAAGAATTTCCAATAGACTGTCTTCTTGGAGTGATAAATTGCTTTCCAGAGGAGGGAGATTGGTTCTCCTCAAATCTGTTTTGGCATCTATCTCAGTTTTCTTATCTGTTTTCAGTCTGGCAAAAAAGATTTTCAAACAAGTGGATTTGATAAGAATGAGATTTTTTTGGAAAGGGCCGGATTCAGCTAGTAGGTTTGCTCAATTGCTGCCTTGGGTAGACATATGCAAACCTAAAAACGAAGGTGGACTAGGGGTTAGGCAGCTATGCCCTTTTAACAAGGCTCTCTTATTGAAGTGGGTGGTAAGAGTGGTGTCCAATGAAACATTAATGGTTTCTTTGATTTTTGAGAGGTTCCTATGGTTTCTGTACGGATTAGTCGCAAAGACTGGATTCAATGAGAGGTGCTTCCTCCTTTTGGCATGCAGTTCAACCATTAACCAATGAATATGCATCTTTCTTCTCCCCGGTTTTGGGGGACGGATTGTTGTTTAAATTATGGCTGGACAACTGGTCTGAAAATGGCATAGTTTCAGAGTTATTTCATAGGATTGTCCAACTTGCTGCCACCAAAGATACTACAGTCTGGGAAATGTGGGATTACCAGCTAAACACATGGGATATGCAACTTCGCAGGGACTTTCTGAAGCCTCTTTTACTGAATTTCAGAACCTGATGAAATCAATTTCAGAATTCACTCGTACTGCAGGGACGGCTGATCATTTCTGTTGGATGGAGGGAGTTTTTTCAGTAGAGAAAGCCTATAGAAAAATGAGTTATACTGATGCAGTCATAGATCAAATCAATGGGGATTCAAAGATGCTTTGGAAAGTTAAAATTCCTCTGAAAATTTAGTTGTTCCTTTGGCTCCTTAGAAGAGAGCGCATTGTTACGAAAGTATTTAGAAGAAGATGGTTCAGTGATATTGATATGAGTTGCCCTTTTTGCCAACATCATGATGAAGACATACATCTTTTCTTCGACTGTGATTTCTCCTAGCAAATATGGCATCAATTCGAGCTCCCCACGGTGGTTACTATGGACAGCAACAATTTCTGGAAGGCATTATGAGAAAATTATGTCCTTGATGTTTCAGGATGGGTCAAAGGTTTTGCTATTATTTGGTGTATATGGAACCAAAGGAATGGCGGTATCTTTAGAGGGGGGAGATGTTGGATTGAAAATGTTGTGAGAGAGGCTAATAGCATGTCTAAATCTTGGTTGAACAATTTGTAAGTCAGTTCCTTTTTTTCTATTAATATAATCTCCTGGATGATTACCGACCTTAGGTAATCTTCCTTTTCCTTCTTCAAAAAAAATCTTTCCAAGCACTGGCTTTTTCATAAAAAAGGGAAAATCTTTCCAAGAACAGGTATGCATAGAAAACTTATCATAGAATTATGCTTCCATTCTTACAAGTTTGCTGTAACATACCAAGACATTTTGGAACACTTATGAATGCTACATGGTGTTTTTTTTAGGTTGTTGCATATTTGTTTTCTTCTTAGGACATTGTTTTTTTGCAAGATATCTCCATTTGATCTAAGTTAATCCAAGTGGAAAATAATTCCAAGGAACCTAAAGAAACTTGCAAATGAACTACAAAGTTGTGGTTGATGAAGTGAGGCATTTTGCAAGGGAGTGTTTAACTTCAGGTAAAGGTTTTCTGAGTAAAAGCAATTTGAAATCAGAGATAATATCACAATTTCATTATTTGTTTCTGTTAGAATCTAACAAAGAATCTACCAAACAAGGTTTGTAGTGATTAAGAACTTCATTGGAATCCTAAAGTCACCTCGATACCAGATTCTCAACTCCTGGCTTTTAAATGAATAAGTGGTTCGTAATGACTTCAGTGAAAATCTTTTTGTATATGCAGTACTGCAGCATCTCTCATCTATTTTTTTTGCTCTTTTAACTCTTGCTGCTTCTAAGAAATGATATTGAGGAATGGTTTCTCTGAATTGAAAATAGGGAGTTCCATGCACGTATGTCCCTTCAGGAAGAAAGATGCATGTATGAAGCTTTCTCTGGCCATGAGTAACCGCCATTCCTTACTCCTTATTCCCTCATTTAGGTATAACCTAGAGAGCTCTCTCTTGTTTATGAAACCTATGCTCAGTCCTTGCCCGTCGCTAACAAAACCCAAGCAAAGAAATATAGCATATACCTTTGGTGTGAATATTGTGTCTAGAATAGATGGGCACTTGGATCCTCTTTGAGATCCATGTGGTACCAGGTTAGTCCCACCAATTCAAAGAGTTTGTGGGAGCAAGGGGGCCTATTTAAGAGTCCTTGTATTGTTGTTTAACCTTGAGAAGAATGAATTGGGTACCCAACTTTAGTGTCTTTTCTTCTCAAAAAAAACTTTGGTGGCTTTTCTACAGTCTTGATTAATGGAAGACTGGAGGTGGGATGGGCACAACCACAAAGAGGGGTCAGACAGGGTCCCCTCTAGAGTTGCTTGTCTTGGCAGTTGATTTTTTTTTTTCTTTTTGAAGAGGTTTCCATGGTAGTTGATGCCCTGCTACATGTACTTTATCTGCCTTTGGTCGTGGCCTTATTACGGGTTTCAGTCCAGGCAAGAGCCAGAGTTTAGTCCTGATCCTACAATATGCTAATGATGCTATCTTCTTTGTGGAGGGGTCATCTGAAGCAGCCAGCGAAAGTTCTTTCTTGCTAGACATCTTTGCATAGTTTTCTGAACTTCAGGTGAATAGACTGAAGTCTTCCTGTGCCCCCTTTTAAGAGACTTCTTATTCAAAGATTTGAGAGCTCTGTAGGCTTCTCATTGTATGACTTGCCTTGATCTCCATTTTTTGGATCGCCCTTTGTGACTTGTTGATTGGAAGATGGCCATTGAGAAAATGTGGAAAAGAGTGGATGCCTGGAAAGCTTGGATCCTATCAAGGGGTGGTCGGCTGGTACTCCTGAAATTGCTTTTATCAGCTATTCCACTTGTCTTTTTATCTGCATCTGAGATGCCATTTATGGTCCTCAAGGAACTTTGAAAATTAAGATTCTTGTGGAAAGGGGCTGGGGATGGCTACAGATCAGTGCCTTTGGTTTCTTGGGAGGAGATTTGTAGACTGTTTATGGAGGAGGGGGGGGGCTTTGTGTTTTAGATTTAAGGGCCATGAATGATGCTCTATTATCAAAATGGGCATGTGCAGTACTCGGCAAAAAGAACTTGTGTCTACAGTGCTAGAGGTTTGCTATGGTAGGAAATTGGATTGGGCAGATGCATTGACTCCTTTTAGTTCAGACAGATTGACTCCTGTTAGGGGTGCATCTCATTTTTAAAGGGGGATTATGCAGGTAATGCTGCTGTCAAGATCATTTCTATGCAGAGTTGGGACATGGTGAAGTAAAAAGTTCAGATTTTGGGTGGATGATTGGATGTCACATGGCTCGTTGTTAGATAGATTGCCATGGCTCTTTCATCTTGCATAAGATAATAGATATGATGGCATTGGTGGAGGATTCTTGGGATCATAATAGGAGGTGTTGGATTTTTCAAGAACAATAATAGGAGGCGTTGGGCTCCTTTGTTTATAGCCATCTTGTTGGATAAGAGGCTTCAGGTTTTTATTGAATTCAGTGACAAGAAGCCGGTTACAGATGTTTTGAGTAGTTTTCTTAAGGTGCATGGTGATTTTGCTCTGAGATCAGCATATCATTTTTTGCAGGCCCCAGCTCAGAAGAGGGACCAACATATATTTAAAGATTGCAGGTTGATATGGAAGGCCAAGATGCTTGTTAAGGTGAAGATCTGCTTGGCAGGTGCGAAGGTAGAGATTGATGGCAAAGGCATATCGTGGTAAATTTTGTGCTCTGCGATGATGCAAGTTGTTCTTTGTGTGGCCATATGCAAGAAATCATGGATCATCTATTCTGTGGTTGCTCCTTTTCATCGGAAGTTTGGAGATTTTGTGGTCCCAACTGGGTGGAGCATGATAATTGGGAGATTTTCGAGCTTCTCTGTTCAGAGGGTACCTTGAAGTCAAAGAAGGAAAGAGTGCCTTTTGCCATCTTGTGGAGGTTTTGCTTCAGTGAAATGGGGTTATCTTCATAGGGGAGAGGGCTTTTGTTGAGAATATTTGTAGGGATGCCTTTGGGCTGGTCACTAGGGATGAAATTGGGTCGGATTCGATTCAGATATGGCAATTTCCATATCCGTATTTGTTTTTCAAAATTGAATTCAGATTTGGATTCAGATATTAAGTCGGATAAGGATTTTTAGTACCATATCCTAATAAAATCAAATACAAATTCAGATCAGATATTAATCATATTTGAATATGGAACATATATTATTTGGATTCAAATACGGATTGGATATTGATCAAACTCGAATACGGATTCCTAGGTTTACTGACATGAAACAAGGGACTTTGAGTCACTTCCTCATAACAAGCATTGCTGAGAAAAAAGTTTAAACATGATGCTAATCCATAACTCCTCATAACATTGCTAAGAAAAAAAGTTTAAACATGATGTCAATCCAAAACTCCTCATAACAAATAGTGCTAAGAAATAAATAGTTAATTAGGAACATAAATATTAACATAAGTTGGTGCAAGTTCCTGAATCACTATCAAAGAAGAAACCTGCATTTTAAAATATTAATAAGATGTGGACAAACAAGGAAGAGGAAGGTTGAAGATGAGAGGAGGTGAGTGGAGAAGGGCAAGAGGGCGTGGTTGGCGAGGGGGTAGTGGATCCTCTTGCCTTCATCACGTGGTCTGTTACAAGTGCAGGGGATTGGGGCATTTGGCTAAGGGTTGTCGCGATTCTACTCTATCTCTCTTGTCGTGGATGGGGTCATAGGAGGAGGGAGTGTCCTCGAAGGTCCTGGAATGATTAGCCGATTGGGCGTGGAAGTCATCTCCCCCTCCTTCGACTGGGGAGACACTAGGGGCTGGTGTGGTGGTTACCTGGACATCGGAGATGAAGAGCCTCGACTCGATGTTGGATTTATCCTTGATAGGAAATCTCCAGCTTGGAGGAGTCGACATTGATGAAGTTAGATCGTGTGTTTCCTGTTGTGGTTTGGTTTCAAATACGTAGAAGCTTACTGTTTTATTGGAGAAAAACTTTTGCTCTTTGGTCTTGTGAAATCGGACATTGATCATCTTAGATTTAAAGAATTTTTGGTTGGTGATGTTTTGGTTCGATGGTCCCTTTCGAGTATTTATGAAGGAGCTTCAGATAAACGGATTCCTTTTTGCCCGACTGATAGATTTTGCATTCTTGGAATTCCTTTGAGATTGAGAATCATCGAGACGGTTGTGGCTGTTTGTTCCTCTTATGTGTGCATTAGAAGATGTTTTGGGATTGGTTTGCAAGAAGGAGACGCCTCTTTGGTTCAGGTGGAGGGCGAACTGTTGGTGGGAAAATCGCTTCCTTCAAAGGAGGTTTTACGCTTTGGCAGGTGTGCGTGCGTCATCACCTTTGAGGAGTTGAGTTTTGAAGGAAGAAGAGATCTTTCTTATGCGGAGGTTGTGTCGGCGGGAGTGCCAAGAGTCGATGCTTGTGCGAAGGTATCAAAGAGGGGTGCTGTTGTCAGATCGTCGAAAGCTTTTGTGGTTCACGTGTCATCGGCTGTTGCTCCTACTCCAATGGCTGCAAATTCTTCGTTGCCGAAGTTGGAAGGTTGGTTTCCTCGCCCTGTTTCTCGACTGGAATGGAGATCGAAAAGGCTATTTGCCATTTTTGCTGCTGGGATTCGAAATTCGAATCCAACAGTTGGTGTTGGCGATGGGCTCCTTGATTTTGGGGCTGGCGATTTTCCTATTTTGGGTGCTATTTCAAGCGCGGGAGCTATTTTGGAATGCTTTAACCAATGATCTGAACAGGTGGCATCCGAATGCATTTTTGGATCCGGATTTGGTGAGTTTCCCAATTTAAATGCTAATTATCACTATTCTATGTTTGTTGATGAAGGTCGGGTCCCGTTGGCTGCCACATGTCCTGTGTTGTAGGACCCTATGGCTTGTGAGAACCGGGTTGCCAACCCAAGCAAAACTCGAGCTTGAGAAGCTCTCTAGGTGGCTTGCGAGGATCGTGCCTATGTTGTTGTTGTTGTTCGATCCTCCGACACACACAGGGAGGTTCCTTCTGATCGTAAGGAACCTGTTGTTGATCCATTTCGCACTTCGCATGTGGATATTGGACCCAATTAGGGGTTCGGTTGCGGTAAGTCTACATGCTTTACGTCTAATGTAACCGATGTTTGCTGCGTCATCTCGGAGGCTGCTATTGCCGCTTCTGATTTCTTGCAGGGGGAGGAACTACCTTTGGCTTTTGGGTTGATATTCAAAGAATTTACCACTACATCGTCCCTTGGCGCTAACGGGTGTTTGGTTGACACATGTGGGGAGGCTAGAGCAGGTGCTTTTCACTCTTTACAGGTGGAGGCGAGACCTAAACCTGGGTCCGGTTGTGGTGAGTACACCTACAATGTGCCTGAAATCAATGAATTATGTCATGCGATTCCTGTGCCTGCTGCTACTGATTTTGTGCAAGGGGAAAACGAATCTTTGGTTTTTGGTTCCATTTTTAATGGAACATGTGTTGTTGACAAGCCAGAGGTAGACAGTTTTTCGCAAGAAGATGAAGTGTTAGGCAATGTACATGCGTCAAAACTTACACCTGATAATGCAGGGTCAGATGTCAATGACAAGGACACTTTAAGCATCAATTCAAATATCAAGTCTAGAATCGGCCACAGAAAAACTTCATCTAACAGATCTAGCAAATCATCTGGGCATGTTAATGCTTTTCCTCAGAAGCATAAATTAATTCTAAGTTCCTGTTACAAAAGAAAAAGATCCACATTGAGTTTTGCTACAAGTGCGCAGAAGGAGGAAGTTGATAACCAAGTTGCCAGGGTGGTTGGGGCCAAAAGGGTCCACAAGGTGGGAATGACTATGCATATCAATGGTTAACATACTATCTTGGAACGTTAGGGATCTCAGAGATGACAGGGAAAGATTTTGAAGAGATATTTGGCTGAATGGAGAATTGATATTGCATGCCTCCAGGAAACACATTTGGAGAGGCTTACTCCCCAGTTAAAAACCAATATTTGTGGTGATTGGTATAATAATTGCTTGGACTTGGAGGCGATGGGTAGATTGGGGGGCGTGCTTATGCTTTGGCATGTTGACCTTTTGGAGCTTTGTTCATCTAATAAGATTGGCAAAATGATGACTGTGGTCTTCTCTAGGAAGCTAGATGGTCTTACCTTTGTAGTAACTATGGTTTATGGGCCTTGTGAAGATAGTTCAAAGATTTTTTGGGATGAGATTAGGCAGATCTCCTCTTTGATTGACGACATGCCTTGGCTAATTTGTGGTGATTTTAATGCAACTCTGTGATCTGAAGATAGATTGGATGACATATTTGATACATCGACTACTCAATTTCAGCAGGTAGTACAAGATTTGGATCTTATTGATTTGCCTCCTTTTGGATTGCAATTCACTTAGAGAAATGACGTGTATTGATAGATTTTTATGTAACATTGGCATAGTAGAAAATTTTCAGTTGGTAGATGTGATTGCGTGTGATAGGCCTTTTTCGGATCATACCCCCTAGTGTGGCGTAGCAATGAAAATTTGAGATACTCCACCTATTTCAAATTTCACAAATTATGGCTTGAGGAACTAGGTTTCAAGGAAATGATTCGGGATAAATGGAATTCTACTCCCACTTCCTCCTCATCCATACACACTCTATCCAGCAAAATCAAGTCAGCTAGATTGGCTATGATGGATTTTAGCCATGACCTTAAATGTCGTAGGGAAGAGAGACGGTGTAATGCATTTTTGCAGATTTCGAATCTAGATAAAAAGGAGTAGATCGCTCCACTCTCCAATGATAATTGTCTTGAGAGACAAATTCCAGACAATTGTGTTGGAAGAAGATTATAAGGAGATAGATTGGAGACAAATGTCAAGACAACTTTGGCTTAAAGAAGGTGATGCAAATATGAGATTTTTTTACCAACAGCTAGTGCAAGAAAGGGGAAACATGATAAATAGTGTAAAGGTTGGAGATGAGGTCTTGAAACAAAGAGAAGAGATTTGTACTGCATTCAAAAACTATTTTCAAGATTTCACTAGAAAATAACAATGTGGTGATTGGTAGTTGGCATCTTTGGAAATGGAACAAATTGGGGAAGATGCAAAGTTGGCTCTCGTTAAGGACGTTGAAGAGGAGGAAGTTCTTTGAGCCATGCGTGGAATGAAGGCAGAAGGAGTCCCAGGCTCAGATGGGTTGCAAATAATTTTCTATAAAGAATTGTGGGATGTTGTTGGAAATGATGTTGTTGCTATGATTAAGGAGTTCTTCATAGGCAATGAAGGTTTTGAGAGGCTGAACAAGTTCTATTTATTCTTGCTTTCGAAAAAAGGCAATTCGGATTATTGGAGGATTTTAGACCCATTGCTTTGTCGAATAGCATTTATCTTTTGGTTAGAAAAAATTCTGGCTAACCGGTTACGTCGCTTTTTATTGGATATTATTTCTTTTTACTAGATATTATTTCCCCTATCAAAACTGCTTTTATTAAAGGGTTATCCCTTCAAGATTTGTATGTTTTAACCGAGGAGTTCTTAATGGCCTGGAAAAGGTGTTTCTCTTTTCTTTGGAAAGTGGATTTTTTGAAGGTTTATGACTCCATCTCGTGGAGCTATTTATGGGAGATTCTGAAGAGAAGAGGCTTTCCAGATCTTTGGATAATATTAATGAATAGATGTGTTACTACTTTTATCTCTTTCGGTGTTGATAAATGGGAAAGCAAATGGGTCTTGGATACAACCGCAAAGAGGTGTCCGTCAAGGATGCCCGTTAGCTCCAATGTTATTCAACATTGCAGTGGATTCTCGTGCAGCCATGGCATTTAAAGCTTGCAATGGTGGTCTTTTCCAAGGCTTCACAACTCTTGGAGATGGGAGAATTTTAACTCCCATCCTTCAATATGCAGATGATATGACGTTTTTCATTGGAGGGAGGGAGGTGAGGCATGTGTCTTCTTTGGTGTGAATTTTTTTAGAAATCTTAGGTTTGAAAATTAATACTAACAAATCAAGTTTTGTTCCATTTAATATAGGGACTTTGGAGGAGAATGACATTTCTAATGTTTTGGAAACATCAGTTGTTAGATTATCAATTAAATATCTTAGGCTCTATTTGAAAGGAAAAAGATTGACTTCATTAGATTGGAAGGTGTTGCTTGAAAAGTTTTCAAATAGGCTTCCTTCTTGGAGTGGTAAACTCCTTTCTAGAGGAGGAAGATTGGTGCTTCTTCAATCCGTTCTCTCCTCAATTCCGTATTCTTCTTGTCAGTGTTTTCACCTACAAAAAAAATCTTAAAGCAGATTGATATGATCCGAAAGAGATTCTTTTGGAAAGGGCTTGATTTTGTGGGTAGATTTGCCCAACTTGCTACATGGAATGAGATTTGTAAGCCGAAGAAAGAAGGTGGGCTTGTTGTTCGTCATTTATTGCATTTTAACAAGGCCTTCTACTGAAATGGGTGGTCACATTACTATCTAATGATAGATCTATGGTTAATTCCATATTCGAAGATTCGTACGGTGATTGTATGAACTTGATACGGAGGGCTGATGTTAATGCTAATGGTGTATCTGCTGTTTGTCATTCCATTAGACCCCTTTTATCTGAATTTTTAGAATAGTTTGTGCCTTTTTTGGGCAATGGATTATCTTTCAGGTTTTGGCGTGGTGGCTGGATAGAAAGTGGGACCCTTTCAGAGGTTTATTAGACTTTTTCAACATATTCTCAATAAAGAAGCCAAGGTTAAGGAGTTATGAGATGTAGAACTTAGTTGTTAGGATATCAAGCTGCCAAAGGGCCTATCTGAGACCACTTTCAGTGAATTGCAGCAGCTGCTACATGCTATTCATAGTCTATCCCCTACTACTACAAAATCGGATTGCTATCTCTAGAAGCATGGGACCTTTTCAGTTAATTGTACATACAAGTTGATTGCCAATAATGGTGTTAACCACAATCTGATTGATGGGGATTCCAAACTGATTTGGAAGTGTAAGATCCCTCTCAAGATAAGACTTTTCATTTGATTCTTTAGAAGAAGACGGATAGTTACAAGAATGTATAGATCCAAATAGGTTCCGGATGGAGATATTATATGTCCTCTTTGTTAGAATGCCAATGAAGATGTGCAGCATCTTTTCTTCGAATGCACTTCACCAGAGATGTTTGGGCACAGTTTAATCTCCACACAGTTGACATAACGAACTTTGAAAGATTTTGGATAAGCTTTAGAGATCATATTCTTCTTGATATGGCAGGTTGGTGTTAGGGTGTTGCTATTATTTGGAGTGTTTGGTTACAAAGGAATGACACAGTCTTTCGTAATGAGCGTTGATGGGTTGACAATGTGGTTAGGGAGGCGATGTGTTTTTCTGATTTTTGGTTGCAAAATCTATAAGTCCATTCCTTTTTTTTCATTAATACAAATTATGAATGATTACCACGATCAAGTAATCTTCATCTTTTTCTCTAAAAAAAATGATAATTAATTCTTTTGAGAGAAAGTAATTAATGTCACATCTTTGAATAAATATCGTATCCTCAAATTGATTAGAAGTCGTTGCATCCTCAATAGATTCTCCCACTACTTGCTTCAAGCCATGTGTGATGAAATCATCCATAAGCGAAGGTGTATGATCTATATAACAAAGGATAAAGAAACATTTGTTATTAATACAACATTAACCTACGTAAAATATGATAAAATGATGTTAATAATTTACCTCCTCTGGTAGCCCCAAGGTTGGATGTATTGGGGATATATCGCTGATATATCGGTTTCGCTAGGTTTGGGCGTATCGATATCACCTGCAGTATCATTTTTTTAGGATATCAACTATTTATCGTCGATATTATGATATATCACTGATATACCGGGTGATATGGTCGAAATATCGGCGATATATCGTCGAGATGGTGGTGCTGGGTGGGCGGGAAAGGGTGGGTTCAAAAGGGCTTCGGTCTGGAAAAGGGGCTCTTAGGCGGGGAAACACTGGGTTTAAATTGGGCTGCTGGGCAGGGAAACACTAGGTTTAAACCGGGAAGGGGGAAGCAGTGGGTTTGGGCCACACACACACGTTTTTTAGATATTTCTTTATGATGTATTACTCATAAAAATGTTAATTTTAAATATTTTTTAATATTTTATGACCTTTTTGAGTGATTTCCCAAAAATTCATCGATATTAGCAATATATCCCCGATATATCTCCGATATATCCCTTTTTTTGACTTGTTGATACAATATCGATATCGATATCTAAAACCTTGGGTAGCCCTTGATCAATCTTGAGTACACATTAATGCTTCCACTGTACTTGGGAACATTCTGCTGCTTTATGTATCAACTAATCTTCCACCAATGTTGAAAGCAGACTCAAATGCAATAGTACAAACTGGAACACCTAATATATCTTTTGCCATCTTAGATAAGCTTGGATTTGTACTCTGATTTGCTGCCCACTGCCCACCACTTCAAAATATCAAAATTTGGGGATCGACCATGTAATCCAATAACTCCATTGTCAATATATCTATCAAGCTCTGTCTTTTTAGATGGACTTTCGACATTTTTCTTCAAAAGCTCTGCAAACTTTCTTTTCTTTCTATCACCTTCAGAATCCTCATTCACAATAGTATTAAGTGATGTTGAGGGAGGAAGAGCCAACATAGAAGTATTGGGAGATGCATGAGAATATTCAGTAAATAATTTTTTCAATATTGTGACAATTGCATTTGTCTCATCTAACCCCCTTTCGTCGTATATTTCTTGAAAATAAAATTCAACATACTTCATCTTGTAACTGGGATTTAAAAAACAAACAAGAGTCAACATCTTGTTACTTTTACCCCATTAATTGTCAAATTTTGCTTTCATTCTAGTGGCCATTAAAGCTATCATTGCATTTGAACTCCTTGACCATTCAAGCAGTCGAAGATAAATGCCACAAATTCTTCAAAATAATGATTTGAAGTGGGATACTTTGTTTCAAACAAAAGGTTTGTCACATCATAAAAGAGTTTCAAACATTTGCAAATCTCTTTCACCACAATCCACTCTCCAGCATCAGGACATTTTATATATTTAGGAACTTACATATGATAAATTCCCAAAGCTTCTGGATAATTCAAAGAAGTTTTAAGCATTAGTGGAATCCAATGTGTGGACACGTTAAGTGGCAAGATCTTCCCCACAGGTAAGTTCACCTTTTTAATTGCCTCTTCAAATTCCTCTTGGTGTTGTGGTGAGTTTTTAATGAATTTTACACTGTCTCTAATCATTTCAATTATATGTCCAATCTACTTAAGATCATCTTGTATAATAAGATTTACTATTTGTGCGGCACATCTAACATGAAAGAACTCACCACCTCCCACAAGGTTCTTTCGTAGAGTATTCTTCACATTTTTGATGGACATTCTATTTGCAGAATCATTATCCAAAGTCAATGAGAATAATTTACGGTATAAGTTTCATTCAAGAACATTTTTCATGAAATGTTCACACAAATTTTCCCTTGAGGCTTTTCCTTCAACATGCATGAAGTTAATGATTCTCTTTTGCAAACTCCAATCATCATCAATAAAGTGTGTTGTTATACACAAGTAAGACTTGCTTTGACAAGAAGTCCACTTATCCATTGTAAGACTTAATTCTGGAGGATAGTTGTTCAAATTTTTGAGAAACCTTTTTTTTTTCATCCTCATACAAAGCCATGCATGATTTCTTGGTGGGAATCCTTGACTTCAAATGAAAAGCTGGGTTTAGAGAACTTACAAAATCTTTAAATCCAACATGCTCAGCCATGGAGAAAGGATAAAAATGTAAGACAACTGGCTCATAAAATTTCCTCTTACTCACTTTTTCATCAAATTTGAATGTAGAAACTTCGCATGATTCTTTTTTATATGCCACTTGCAAAAGTTGTTGACGAATATCTTGAGCTGTCTTTTGGGACATTTTTTGTAATGATTTTGTAAATGTGTTGTCCCTAATTTTTAAGTCAAAATTAAATGCTTTGAAGTAAGATTGACAAATGACCTTCTCTACCTCCGCTTGCTTCTCGTCAACTGTCTGTTTAACCATCTCTCTTTTAAACCACCCCTCCTTCCATACTACACTTGTAAGCCTTTTACCCCTTTTATTTGTGATCTTAGCATCATTTGCCGTCTTTGTATTACTTTCAACCTCTTCATTCATTAAAATGGCAAGTGGAGTTAAACTTGGACTATCATTAGCTATTATATTTTGCTCTTCCATGTTAACAATGTCAGACATATCACCTAAATCACAAACAGTAGTCTAAGGATCAAAATTCCAAAGAAATAATACAATTAACTGATGTCAATCTAAAAAGCACAAATATATGTACATATCTCTTATCTTTAGCAATGAAACTATTTGATAACTCAGCTTGATAGCAATGCAAAAATTAAATAAATAAATTGGATGATGCAAAACTGTCACGTAATAAAACTATGCTCCCCATGCCCATGAAAATAGGCACTGTGCAATCACTTTGTGCCCTCTCTTGAATTCTTCAAAGGGGATCAATCTTCAGTGGCAATGACTTAAAGAAATTTTACATGTGGAGTATAATTGGCATTTTTTCTTTCTTAAAGGAGTATAACTAAAGACTTCCCAACGATTTGCTTTCTATCCCAATTCTCTTCCAAAAATGCATTTCCCTATGGAGCTAAAACATGTAGGATCACACCTTATAATCTATGTTACCCAAAGCAAAACTATAGTAGGTACACTCTCTCAATATGTGTGTGTGTGTGTACTCGGTACAAAAGGTACTTCCAGGCAAAGGATGGCTGAAAGATGATGATATTAAAAGATGTTCATGTAATTATTATGAGATGTGGAACAATTGCATCTTCTAAACCTACATTTCAAAAAATCAGGTTTTCATGAGAAATCATATTGTCTTCAACTGTGTCCACTGTCCTGAAATTCTCATCACGCATTTAACCAAGTGGTAATAACTTTTACAAGATCCATTCGACAAAATGCTTCTCTATCATCCTTGAGTACAATGTGGCAAACCATTTGATAGAGGAGAACCGCACAACTATCTATCTGGGAATTAAGCTGTTGGCAGTAATCATGCCCCATGACCAAGAAAAAGGAGGAACAAAACCAACAAGTTGTAATCGATCTTAATAACTTATTTGACTATTCCTACCTGTCAAGAATCCGAAACTATATTCATACTGGTGTAATTACAATAGAGAGGGGTTCATCTCTTTTATAGAGAGATGGACTCTAAAAATAGTAAAACTAAAAATAGTAAAACCTAAAAATAGGAAATCAATTCTAATTTAAAATCCTAACAAATCTATTTACTAAAAATAGACTTAAGGCCATTTCAAACACAGCAGCGGACGCCCTCCTTCCTCCTTTGAGCCAACAACTGCTAGCTCCTATCCACGTGGATTGTCCATGTGGCCCATAGTGCCATGTGGACTACCATGTGGGCTTTTGAAAAATCCCAACACTATCAAATAGTAATCCCTCATGTAACAGCAAATAATGAAAAGGACGGGGTTTCTCATCTAAATCAGAAGAGAAAATTCCGAAAGGCCGCATCAAACGTGTAGGACCAAGAGTTGCTGCAGCCTACACGTGCAGCTAAGTGGAAGATAAATGTGGTCCTAAGGCAATCCCAATAGTCACGAAGGACTACGACGACAACAACACTCATTACTCTGCTTCTCTCACTCACGGTCATGGAAACTTGAAAATCTAAATGTGTGATGAGAAATATGGGTTACGTAACTACGTTAATGCATTTCCTGCAACGCTTCTCAGCATACCTTGGGTGAGCTTGTTGAGGTTTGGTTGACATTGTAAGCAAGGATGTCGAGCCTTGAAAAGGACCTTGTTGAGGTTGAGTAGTGCGGTCGAGCAAGAAACTCCTTAAGTCTCCTTGTCAAGGTTGGGTTGGCATTGGCGGGCGTGGCTGGGCGTCGATTGTCAAGTGAGGAGGAAGGTTTGAAGAAGGTGGCAGTGTTTGGAGTTTGGATTCTTGCTGTCGTCGTTGGTGGACGTGGTAGGATCTAAGTCTTACAGGCAGTTGCCGGTGCCGCTGGTTGTTGGGTTCTCCGAACTTTAAACTCTAAAGGTGAAGGCATTGAAGTCTGAAGCTGAAGGGACAAAGGTTGCAGTAGAAAATGAAGGGTCACTCATCGGGTGGGGGACCTTGTGTCTGTGTGTGTCTCTCACGTAATGAAGGGTCACTACTTGCTAGGTGCTGGGGGGACTTCTATTTTTTTAAATATATATTTGTGTTGGCGATGACATGGGACATTCAATATTATGTGGGAACATTTATTTACGTGAGAGAGTAATCGATTAATTGAGAGTGTGCTACATTTTATTTGTAGCACCAACGTGGGAATTTAGTCCCACATTGTTAACAAATAATTTGCATGTCATGTTCATAACTTTCGGGGTGAGATATTTGCCAAAAATTTGTAAGCATATATATTAAATTGTATTATATATATATGTTGGTGTATTTTAGCTTATTTTGTTCCGTCTTATTGTGAGGGCTACAATAGTCTTTGCCTCTCAGGGACATTCATGTACTTTTAGCTCTTTGGTCTCTCTCTCTCTATATAAGCCTAGGGTTTCTAATAAACTTGAACTCTTTCAACTAACTTGGTATTAGAGCATCGGTCCTAGATCGTGGCTCTAGGTATTCCACCCCTCAAGGCCTCCTAAACCCTAACACCAAAATCCCGTTCTCTCTCCTTCCTTGGCGGCGGCGGCACTCTCCGGCAGCCCACTGGCCGCATGCAGGTGCCCTAGCGGCTGGAGGTGGCACCCCTGTGCCCTTGTTCAACCTTGCAACGACGCTGAAGAGGCGCCAAGCCTCCTGAGCCATCGAGCGACCACACGCAGGAGCCCTAGCAGCCGAAGGTGGCGTCGCTCCGACTTGATTCATCCCTTGCGACGGGGTTGCGGCGGCGCAGAAGCTCTGGAACCATCGAGTGAAGCTCCGGAGAGGCCCTAGTGGCTGGTGGTGACAGTGCTGCGGCTTGATTCAGCCCTCGCGACAGGGCTGTAGCGGTGCAGAACCTCTAGCACCACCCAGCGGCGCTTCGATGAGGGTTTATAGACCTAGCGGCAGCGCTCACGACCCCATACAGGGGCTACTGTTGGCACTGCAGGTCCTAGCAGCTGCGACGGTGCTCTGTAGGAGGCTTTAGCGTCGCCATCCAACCTCTGTCAGTGTCACGGTGGCTACCTGAGGCCATGATTGGCGGAGATCAGGCGGTGCAACCACTGAGCAATCACCTGCTACATCTGTGAGGGGCATATTGCCTTGATCTTGAGATTGCAGCTGGTTCGGGTTGCTAGAAGGGGGGGCTAGATCTATTCATGGCCTCCTTGGGTGTTCTCCTTGCACCCAAGTGAGGCTACCATCTGTCCAAGGAAGCCTCATAGCAGTTATGCAGATCTAAATCTGCTGGATTTTCGGATTATTTGATGATCTCTTGGTCCTAGACACGTGAGTGAGGCTTCCAGATTGTGGAGATGGCTTCAGATGATCAGTCCGAGGTGTCTTCAGGCTTTATTTCGGACACCGGGGTACTCAAGAACCCGTTCTTTGGTCCAGCTGTTAAGTTGGACTGAACCAACTACCTGCGGTGGTCCCAGACCTTTCTTATGACCGTCAGGGGTCATAAAAAAAGCCATATACTTACCGATCCGGAGCCTGAGAACAAGACTGTCACAAATGCCAACTAGGATAGTGATAATGCCATGGTTTGTGCATGGCTGATGCAGATAGTTATTCCTAGAATAGGAGATGAGATCATGTATTATACTACAGCGAAGGAGATGTGGGAGTCTTTGCGTGATACCTATTCACATGCCAAGAACTCCGCACGTGTTTTTCAGGCCTTTTACGATCTCTACCTACGTCAGGAGGGGTGCATGCTGTCACAATATTACTCTCTTATGAAGGTTATGCTGGAGAGGCACTACTACCTGCCAGGGTGTGCCTACGAGACCTGGAGGAGTTTCAGGAGACAGTTGGCTGTCTTTCTTTTCTTGGCTGGCCTTGGACCTGAATATGCTGTAGCTAGAGATCAGATTCTTATTGCTCCCGAGCTTCCTAACCTGGAGGAAGCATATAGCAGGCTTAGCAAGGTTACAGTGCGTTCCCCTACTGCTGATTCTATTGCTCAGTTGTCCGCGTTGGCCGCGATCCCTGGACGTAGTAGGGGTATATCTTATCTTGCACGTGGTTGTGGATGTGGATGCTCTTCTGGTACGCGGAATAAAACTCTGTGTACTTACTGTGGCAGACTTGGTCACTCTGAGGCTACATGTTGGTAGAAGCATGGTAGACCACCGGTGGCCAATTAGGCAACTGAAGTCCTAGATTCAGCTCTTACTTCCCTTGATGTTAGCTTCTTGAGTACCGAGATTGAAACTCTGCGGCAGCAGATTACTTTTTTGACTCAGGCTTTCGCCTCTCAGACACCTGACACTGCAGCTATGGCTACGTCTTTAGAGGCTCCTACGATTGGTATGTCATCCCTTACATCTTCTGGTGAGTGGTTGATTGACTCTGGTGCATCCAAGCACCTATGTGGCGATAGAGGTTCTTTCTCCCAGCTTACACCTGTTACACCTGCCAAGACAGTACAGGTGGCTGGTGGGAGACACTCGCCACTTGTTAGCAAGGGAGATATGTCTTTATCTCTTATCTTGAGGCTTGCAGATGTTTACTATGTGCCTGATTTTCCATTGAGTTTATTATCGGTTAGCAGTATCACCAGATATTTGAATTGTCGAGCTATTTTTTATGCATCCTCTTGTGTCTTGCAGAACAAATTCACTGGGAAGATGATTGGTGGAGGGCGTGAGGAACATGGGGTGTATCGTTTGAGCTGTATTACTTTTGTTGCTTCTGCTACTCAGGGTCTTACTTCTACTGGATTTCCTCTTCAGTGGCACCACCGCCTTGGCCATTTACCATTTCATCACCTCAGACGTGTTCTTCCGCATATCCCTTCCACTACTGCTCTCACCTGTGATGCCTGTCAGCTTGGCAAGCACCACCGGGCTAGTTTCTTCAGTTCTTCCTCTGTTTGATCTGTTGCTGCATTTGACCTGGTTCATATGGTTGTGTGGGGTCCCAGTCGTACTCCTGATCGACTTGGAAACAAATATTATCTTGTTTTAGTTAATTTTTCTCGTGTTACTTGGATGTTTCTCTTAAAGAATAAGTCTGATGTGGAGCAACTTATTAAAAACTTTGTCAAGGAAATAAAAAATCAGCATTTGTGTTTGGTGAAGTGCTTTCGTTCTGATAATGCCTTGGAGTTTTGTACTACGCGTTTGCGCACTTTTTTTCTAGTTGTGGCATTATTCATGAAACTACCTGTCTCATACCTTTTAGCAAAATGGTGTTGCTGAGAGGAAACATTGGCATATTCTTGTGTTGCTTGCACCTTATTAATTCATCATTTGGTCCCGTTTCTTTACTGGGGTGACGTTATTTTAACTGCATGTTTTTGATAAATTGGATGGCCAATGCTGTGTTACATGAACGGATTCCTCTTTAGGTCATGTATCCTAATCGCCCCCTGTTTCACGTTACCTCTCGGACTTTTGGTTGCGTTGCCTTTGTCCATTTGTTGGGATCGGGTTGGGATAAACTTGCACCAAGAGTAGTTAAATGTGTTTTTCTAGTGTATACCGAACACAAAAGGGGTATCGTTGTTTTGATCCGCTTACTTCTTGACATTATGCTTTTGCGGATGTTGCCTTTCATAAGGTTGTACCTTTCTTTTTTATGATGGCTGCTGAAATGCCTCCTGAGGGCGAAATGGCACCTATATTATGTACACCTATTCACTTTGGGAGCTTCCATGAGGTTCCTGTCCCTACTAGACCACCACTACCACATGCTATGCATCCCTTTCCACACCTGACAGAGCCACTCCAGACATATGTTCGCCCCCATACTATCTATCAGGGACCCCCACCCTCGCCTTCACCATCGGCTTCTCAGGTGAGTCTTTTATACATTGACGTATCTTTACCATGTGATGGAAACAGGGATAGGACATGTGATGTGCCAGGCGATCTTGATATTCTGATAGGCATTCGGAAACAACCACGAACCTGCACCACTTATTCTACGGCAGGGGCACTTGCTGCTGACAATTTATCTCCTGGATTTGCTGGGTTTACACAAGCATTAGCTACTATGCAGATTCCAACCACTTACCGTGAGGCTATGCTTGATCCAAAATGGGAGGCACCCATGGAAGATGAGATGGTCGCTCTTTGAGGTCGTGGGACTTGGGAGCTAACCCCACTTCCTGATGGTGCTGTAGTTGTTGGCTACCGGTAGGTATTTACTGTAAAGTTTAATCCTGATGGTGGTGTTGCTCGGTACAAAGTCCGCCTTGTGGCAAAGGGGTTCACCTAGACTTATGGAGTTGACTTCTTTGACACCTTCTCACCAGTTGCCAAGCTTCCGATGGTCTGAGTCTTGGTTGCAGTGGCAGTTCAGTTGGATTGGCTCTTGTATCAACTAGATGTCAAGAATGCATTCCTTTATGGTGATCTCCAAGAGAAAGTCTATATGCAGCAGCCACCTGGCTTTGAGAGACAGGAGTGTGTATGCCAGTTACGGAAGGCTATATATGTCCTAAAACAGAGTCCCGGAGCCTGGTTTTAGAGGTTGTCACAAGTTGTTGAAGCAGTTGGATTCAGGAGATCGACAGCTGATTTTTCACTCTTTGTCAGGACTCCACGAGGTACTGTGGTACTTATTTATGTTGATGATTTGATTAACATAGGGGATGATGAGCAGGGCATTGCTGAGGTCAAACGCATCCTTGCAGAGCAGTTTGTTATGAAGGACTTGGGGGTCCTACAGTATTTCCTTGGAATCAAGGTTGTTCGCAGTAAGAAGGGCGTGGTCTTGTCTAAGAAAAAGTATGCTTTAGATATTCTGCAGGAGGTTGGTATGCTTGGGGCCAAGGAGGCCAATGTTCCTATGGAACCTAATATGCTACTTTATGATGAGGATGCACAGGTGGTGGACAGTAGACAGTATAGATAGTTTGTGGGCAAGCTATTGTACCTCACTATCACAAGGCCAGATATCTCTTTTGCAGTTGGGAGACTGAGTCAGTTTATGGCTAAGCCAATATGTTAGCATTGGGATGCGGCATTGATGGTATTTAGATATGTCAAGAAGGCTCCTGGGAAGGGTCTTTTCTTCTCCAAGGGGTCTTCTATAATATTGGTTGGATACTCAGATGCAGACTATGCTGGATGTCACGTGGATTGCAAATCCACTACTGGGTTTTGCACCTTCTTAGCAGGGAATTTGATCACATGGAGGAGCAAGAAACAGCGTACAGTTGCGAGGTCCAATGCCGAGTCTGAGTACAGAGCTATGGCTCAGACGACTGCTAAGATGATGTGGATAAGATCCTTGCTTGTTGATCTACAGGTGCAGTTTTCTAGTCCCATGGAGATGAGGTGTGATAATAGAGCAACCACCTTCATTGTTAATAACCCAGCATTCAACGAGAGGACGAAGTATGTTGAGGTTGACTGTTACTATACCAAGGACATTATTTAGAAGAGACTGTTGTACACCACTTCTGTTGCATCTGAGGAGCAAACGGTGGATATTTTCATCAAATCCTTGGCCAGATCTTCGTTTGATGCTTGTATGTCTAAGTTGAGCATGATAGATATCTACGCTCTAGCTTGAGGGGGAGTGTTGGTGCATTTTAGTTTATTTTGTTCCATCTTATTGTGAGGGTTATAATAGTCCTTGTCCCTCAGGGATATTTATGTACTTTTAGTCCTTTGATCCCTCTCTATATAAAGAGGCGTAAGATTTCTAATAAATTTGAACTCTTTCAACTAACTATATATATATATCCGTTTCCAAATTTGACTTTTTTCATGAGACCCATTTTCGGATCCGAAATTCTAGGAATTTCAATAATTTCAATATCCGAATTTGGATCCAAATCTGAAAATAATCCAGATCCGAATTATCAAATCCAACTAGAATAGAATATAATACTCGAATATCCGATTCGGATCCGAATCCGTTTCCATCCCCACTGGTGTGCATTTAATTTTGTTCACCCCATTTCTTTTAATGAAGCATATAATCACTAATCTTATGTGATCATTTTTTTTTTTTTTTAAATATCACATAAATCATGGTCGCGCCTTGCTGTTTTGATTACATTATTTTATATTCTTTGACATGGTATCAAAATGGATAATCTTGGAGATATGCATTATTTCCTTTTTTGTTGTGCCACATCATGTACTTGCAGAAATTCAAGGAGATTGTCTTGTGATATTTAAGATTCTCAGATTCATGCATTCCCAGCATTCATGATGCAATTTCCTTATACCAAGAGAGCAGGTGACTCTTGGACTTCTCTAGTGTACAAAACAAAGATACGTAAGTCAGGCAATATCAAGTTGACCTTGGCTGAGGCATGCCAAGGTGCTGCATGCTTGTGGATGATTCCCAGAGCAGTCATTGCAGAAATTTGATATATGGCTTTGGATTGCCATGTAGATCTTCTATCCTCTCTATAAGCTCATTGAATCTCTCTATCATTCCATGGTTACTAATATCTTTAAGCTGAATTGCTTCCTACTGGAACTCCTTTTGCAACTGCTTGCACTGAAAGTTCCCTACTAGGAGGGGTGACGTAATAATATGCGGAAATAAAATATAAAGCAATCTCACAAAAATCAATCGCACAATGTACACAGGTATTTTTAAGTGGAAACTCAAATCGGGTGAAAACCACCACCTAACCCTCTCGAGTTAGGATTTTCCGATCAACCAAGTTGATCAAAATCCACTAAACGAATCACTTTAAACGAGGGTGATTCAACCTCAGTACAACCACGCTACAAGTACGAGGGTAGCGTTCCTCAACCCCTTCTCTCCACGAGAAGGATTTTGTCCCACGAAGGAGACGGGAATTCGCAAAGCGAATACCCAACCAAAAGACAAAGGTAAAATAAACAACAAACCTATAGAGCCAACAAAGTAATAAACCTAAGCTTCTATAGGATTTAGGAAACTCCCCTTTGCTAGGAGTGCGTCGACGATGACACGGTGCGTGAGCCACGCAACGGCGCAATGTCGCTCTCGTAGACAACGGCGGGAGAGCGGGTGCGCGAAGGTTTGATGCTCTCAAGATGTAGAACTTGAGCTTAGAGAGCAAGAGCTTCTTGGACACAAGAGAGTGGAAGTATGTTGCTTAAGTGTGTCTTGTGTTTTTCTAAGTGTATATCTTGTGTATTTGTGTTGCAAAGGCTCCCCTCTATTTATAGAGGCCTTAGGAAGGCTTTGGAAGGCTTAAGAAAGGTTCTATAGCCGTTGGGTGCAAAGTCCAAGAGAATCAGGCCGAAATCAGGACAATGATTGCATTTGACAGGGTCATCAGACGTCTAATTATGTCATCAGACGTCTGGAAGGCCACTTTAAGACGTCTGATTTCAAGGTCAGACGTCTGATTCTATGCGGGTTTCTCCCTGACTTGAATCAGATCTAAACAGAGTTTTTGTGCAAGTCCATCAGACGACATACAGGACGTCTGGCACTATATCTGGACGTCTGGAAACCTACTTTTACTGTGGGAATTGATTTCCAAACGTTGCAACGGCTAGAAAATCTCTGAGAAGAGATTTTGGGTCAGCCGAGGCAAAACGGTCATTTATAAGACGTCTGGTAAGTCCTATGGACGTCTGATAAGGCTCTAACGGTCATAATCTTGAGTGTTTTCTAAGCCAGCCAATGGTCCACTAATTGGACGTCTGGCAAAGTCATCAGACGTCTCCTAAGACGTCTGGTCTAAGGTCTGGACGTCTGATCTCATCAGACAGAACTAACTATGTCCAGCCTAACAGTTATCAGACGTCTGAAACAACAGTCAGACGTCTTAAAATTCTTTATCAGACGTCTGATTTTGGTATTAGACGTCTGGAAATGCTGTTTGAGCCCTATATTGGTTTTCTAAGTATTCTACAGAAAACCTAAGTATCGTAGGGTTGTGCAGGTGTTCCTAGGACTACTTTTAGGGTACTTTGAGGCTCTTTAACATAATGTTCTAAGGAATAAAAAAGAGCAAGAAAATAAAGACAAGAGATACATGAAAGGATAAAAAAGAATCTATCATATTTTTCTTGTCTTCCATCTCCAATCTTTCGCTCCACGCGAACCTCCTCTGTTTTCCGTCAAGCTCCTCCAATCCGTCCTGAATGCGAGCTCGAACTCCGTCTAAACACGTCCACATTTGCAATTGACCTGAAATCTAGGACTCAAATTGCAAATGTTAAATAACACGTGTTTTGTTATCATCAAAACAAATGATCGTGGTGCTCTAGCACCAACAATCTGCCCCTTTTTGATGATGACAAAATCGTAAATAATAATGCATAAAATTCTCCCCCTTTTTGACATTATCAAAAAGGTTTAATTGATTTTACATTTCTTATAACTCCCCCTTAAAACATGCTCTTCTATGAATTTATTTTAACAAAGGTGATATTCTCCCCCTTTTTGTAATAACAAGATAGTTATTATTTTTCTTCCCCTTACTAAAGGAAATTTAGCTACCTTATTTCTCCCCCTTAAAAATTGACAATTTGCTCATAAAATTTTTAACTCCCCCTATCTAAATGCTTATAAAAAGATAGGGTTAAAAATTTTACCTCACCTACCATGGCCAATAAAATGGCCCGAATGGTGGTGGTGGATGCCACATCGGATGGGGCTCCCATCCGTAGCTTGGATGCCCGGGCATCAGCGCCGGTCTCCAATCTGGTGGTCGACGTGCGGCGGGTCCGTCGTTTGTTCGCCGTCTCGTCGGTCTTCTTGTTCTCCTCCTTGGTCTACTCCTTAGTTCTCCTAACTCGAGTTGACCAGCCTTGAGTTTGTAGGTCCAGTCCTGTGTATTGTAGTTATCCCTGAATCCTACAAAACAAGATTCTAATTCTTTTTTCGGTATCCAAGTGGGCTTGGATCCGGATTTGTTAGTGGGTCTCCTTGATGGAGATCCTTTCTCAACCTTAGGGCTATAAAAATTATCAACTTTGTTGATTAATTTGTTAGAATTTTCCCTAAGACATGCAATTTCTTTTTCTATAGTTTGCATCTTAGTCTTTAAATGATAGATTTCTAACTTTAGACTATCATTTTCCTCAATCAACTTATTATTTTCATTGATGAGGTTATGATTTTCTAATAACAGGTTATTATCCTTAGCACTAGTTTCTATGTCCTTAAGTTGTTTTTCTAACCTATCATTTTCAGATTTAAGAAAACTAAGGTTCTTTTTAATAATTTTGTTTTCTATTTTAAGTGATTTACTAATCTCAAAAAGTTCATTAAATGCTTCTTGAAGATCGAGATTTACCTCGTTGTCGCTGTCGTCGCTTCCACTTTCGCTGTCACTGTTGGTTCCTCTGACCATGAAACCAAAGCAAGCGGTTTCTTCTTCTTCTTCTTCCTCCGAGCTTGTCTCCTCATGAGTGCCTTCCAACCTCCTCTATATCTCGTGGGCGGTGGTGCACTCTTGGATTCGTTCGAATTCCTTCGGACTCAATGCGCAGTACAAGGCATTCATTGCCTTTGCGTTGAGTGAGAGCTCTAGAATCTGCACCTGCGAGTAGCCTCCTTGGGGTCGCTTCGGGATCTCGTATGGGGTTTCGCAAGATCCCCATACCTCGAATTCAGTGGCTTGGAGCCACGTCTTCATCCTCAGCTTCCAGTAGCTGTAGTTGTTCCCATCAAAGTAGGGCGGACGGGTTGTGGACTGCCCCTCGGAAATCCTGTTTGTGGAACAGCTTCCCTCCATGTGATCTTTCCGCGGATGTTACTCCTGTCGGCAGAAAACCTGCTCTGATACCAATTGAAAGTTCCCTACTAGGAAGGGTGACGTAATAATATGCGGAAATAAAATATAAAGCAATCTCACAAAAATCAATCACACAATGTACACAGGTATTTTTAGGTGGAAACCCAAACCGGGTGAAAACCACCACCTAACCCTCTCGAGTTAGGATTTTCCGATCAACCAAGTTGATCAAAATCCACTAAACGAATCACTTTAAACGAGGGTGATTCAACCTCAGTACAACCACGCTACAAGTACGAGGGTAGCGTTCCTCAACCCCTTCTCTCCACGAGAAGGATTTTGTCCCACGAAGGAGACGGGAATTCGCAAAGCGAATACCCAACCAAAAGACAAAGGTAAAATAAACAACAAACCTATAGAGCCAACAAAGTAATAAACTTAAGCTTCTATAGGATTTAGGAAACTCCCCTTTGCTAGGAGTGCGTCGACGATGACGCGGTGCGTGAGCCACGCAACGGCGCAATGTCGCTCTCGTAGACAACGGCGGGAGAGCGGGTGCGCGAAGGTTTGATGCTCTCAAGATGTAGAACTTGAGCTTAGAGAGCAAGAGCTTCTTGGACACAAGAGAGTGGAAGTATGTTGCTTAAGTGTGTCTTGTATTTTTTTAAGTGTATATCTTGTGTATTTGTGTTGCAAAGGCTCCCCTCTATTTATAGAGGCCTTAGGAAGGCTTTGGAAGGCTTAAGAAAGGTTCTATAGCCGTTGGGTGCAAAGCCCAAGAAAATTAGGTCGAAATCAGGACAATGATTGCATTTGACAGGGTCATCAGACGTCTAATTATGTCATCAGACGTCTGGAAGGCCACTTTAAGACGTCTGATTTCAAAGTCAGAAGTCTGATTCTATGCGGGTTTCTCCCTGACTTGAATCAGATCTAAACAGGGTTTTTGTGCAAGTCCATCAGACGACATACAGGACGTCTGGCACTATATCTGGACGTCTGGAAACCTACTTTTACTGTGGGAATTGATTTCCAAACGTTGCAACGGCTAGAAAATCTCTGAGAAGAGATTTTGGGTCAGCCGAGGCAAAACGGTCATTTATCAGACGTCTGGTAAGTCCTATGGACGTCTGATAAGGCTCTAACGGTCATAATCTTGAGTGTTTTCTAAGCCAGCCAACGGTCCACTAATTGGACGTCTGGCAAAGTCATCAGACGTCTCCTAAGGCGTCTGGTCTAAGGTCTGGACGTCTGATCTCATCAGACAGAACTATGTGCAGCCTAACAGTTATCAGACGTCTGAAACAACAGTCAGACGTCTTAAAATTCTTTATCAGACGTCTGATTTTGGTATTAGACGTCTGGAAATGCTGTTTGAGCCCTATATTGGTTTTCTAAGTATTCTACAGAAAACCTAAGTATCGTAGGGTTGTGCAGGTGTTCCTAGGACTACTTTTAGGGTACTTTGAGGCTCTTTAACATAATGTTCTAAGGAATCAAAAAGAGCAAGAAAATAAAGACAAGAGATACATGAAAGGATAAAAAAGAATCTATCATATTCTTCTTGTCTTCCATCTCCAATCTTTCGCTCCACGCGAACCTCCTCTGTTTTCCGTCAAGCTCCTCCAATCCGTCCTGGATGCGAGCTCGAACTCCGTCTAAACACGTCCACATTTGCAATTGACCTGAAATCTAGGACTCAAATTGTAAATGTTAAATAACACGTGTTTTGTTATCATCAAAACAAATGATCGTGGTGCTCTAGCGAATACCCAACAAAAACAACCTACTTTTTTGTTGTGCCACATCATGTACTTGCAGAAATTCAAGGAGATTGTCTTGTGATATTTAAGATTCTCAGATTCATGCATTCCCAGCATTCATGATGCAATTTCCTTATACCAAGAGAGCAGGTGACTCTTGGACTTCTCTAGTGTACAAAACAAAGATACGTAAGTCAGGCAATATCAAGTTGACCTTGGCTGAGGCATGCCAAGGTGCTGCATGCTTGTGGATGATTCCCAGAGCAGTCATTGCAGAAATTTGATATATGGCTTTGGATTGCCATGTAGATCTTCTATCCTCTCTATAAGCTCATTGAATCTCTCTATCATTCCATGGTTACTAATATCTTTAAGCTGAATTGCTTCCTACTGGAACTCCTTTTGCAACTGCTTGCACATCATTAAAGAATTTTCTTCAAGGTAACTTTCTTCAATTGCTGGAACCATCTCATAACTCTTTTGAGATTTCTTTCCAGAATGTTCTTCCAGATTCAAGGTTCTTCCATGTTGGGTTCCAGTTTGCTTATTGTTATTTGCAGAAAGGAGAAGAAAGGATAATGATAATTGAACGAAGAACATTGGTATTTCTATATTGGCTATCTGGGAATAGTGTAAGAAAGAAATGCTACATATTATGCGATAGGCAATTGTACTGCATACAGAACCGGTAAAAAAGAAGGTTGCTGCTGGATATTTTGCATTAGAAAAGTTTGGAAAAAGATGAGAAGTTGGGGTGCAAAGAAGTCCAGAAGTTGGAAGATCACAGGGTAATTCTTCTGTTTTGCATATTTCAGAGCAACTCTCAAGTTGTGACATCTTCATGGTTCCAAGGTTCTCTGAGCTTCTTAAAATGGTCCAAAAATTTGCTTTTTTTTGTTTTTTTCCAGATCAGCCACTTTGTTAAGAAACTTCTGAAGAAGACCCACAAGTTCCAAAGATTTGCAATTCATTCAAATATTTCCAAGGATGGGAATCAATGCTGAAACTTCACGAGTTACGGTACTAGTCTACAGATTTACGAATAGGTATTCTCATGATTCAATAGGTTTTGAGCCCCCTGATCCGGCTCAAGTGAGTTCAAGGAATGCTTTTTCGAATAGGTCATGTGTCTGCATTTATGTTAGAAGAAGAAGAAGAAAGAATTACGAAAAAAAAGAATTAAAGAAACATAGTGAATCATGAAAAGAAGGAAAAAGGAGGATGATGAAGGAATAGCGGAGACATTTGACCCTATTACATTTCCTTTCCCAACTTGATCGGATAGTTTTTTGGATCCTGCAAGAATGGGAAAAAAGGGGAGTCCCATACTCTAGGACTTTTTTGATATTTGCCATTGATTTTCGAGGTGATTACAATGATGGTTTAAAAAAATGCCTCAAGGTGAGGCAGGTTGTTTCCTTTTCTTTTTTGAAAGAATAAGCCTCAAGGTGGACTGTTTTCACCTTGTGGTGACCATGTGGTTTGCCTTTAGTGAGACGGCGCTTCAGAGTGGTTGAGGCACTTGAGGCGGTTATGGCAAAACTAAGGCACCACCTTGGTTAGTGAGTGAATAACTAACATCTACAACATTCATAAATGGCTTTTTTTTTCTTACAACTATGCGGGACACCATTTCACTGTATATGCAATGTATTGAGCTGTTTACAATCTAAACTTTCAATAAAACTAACTAGCACTATTGAGAATTCCCTAGAGTATGAGGAAATCTTTCATGTCTTCGTCTTCGTTTTCTTCTTTAATCTTTTGATGTCAAAATTGCAACTTGTCTAGGGCCTCAGGAGAATTCTCAATGAGGCTTGTGTATTATCAATAGCATTCAGATGGTACAATAATGATGAGGTGATGTGTGAGTGGGGAGGGAGAGATCGCAGCAAGGGCAAGGAGGATGGGTGGATGATGGTGAGATGACAAGGGTGACCTTCCTGGAGCTCTTAAGGGTTCTCCAACCATCATCCCAAAGGCAAATGAAAACGGGTCGGATATGGATTTGGATATTT
This sequence comes from Thalassia testudinum, assembly GCA_037157565.1. Taxonomy (NCBI): domain Eukaryota; kingdom Viridiplantae; phylum Streptophyta; class Magnoliopsida; order Alismatales; family Hydrocharitaceae; genus Thalassia; species Thalassia testudinum. The sequence continues at coordinate 25,580,195 of JAZHRO010000013.1, forward strand.
GACAATCATATTCGAATATGGTTGGATTCAGATATTCAGATTTAGATATTTGTTAGCTTTGGATAATGAATTCAGAAATTTGTCACATACGGATTTGGATATGGTATTGCTGAAATTTGGATTCAGATATCAAGTAGATTAAACCTTATATTTTATGCATTTTAATTGCTTTTATGTACATTATTCTTTTAGATATTATAAGACTTGAAGTGTTTATACTTTTTAATAACAATTTGCACGTTCTTTAATTTAGATGATTCTATATTTAATTCTAAAAATCTATATTAACCCCTACATATATTTACATAAAGACTGAAGCTCCTAACATAGTTACAATTTATCCATATTATTTATATTGATTGTACCTTATATTAATATCCGATTTATATCCATATCCAATTTTTATTTGAATCAAATTCGTATCTTATTTTTAGGATATGGTAAAAAAATTCTATCTAGTCTACATTTGAATTTGAATCTATATTCGACTTTGGAGAAACAGATATGGACATGGAAATGGCCATATCCAACTCGATTTCATCCCTATCACCATGTGATTGCATAATCTTGGTGCTTCCATTGTTGGAGCTCTAGCCACCTCTTGCGCAATTGGAAGGACCTTGTTCTTTGTCTTCATTGTAGGGGAGTGGGCCACAGGAGATGCAATTGTTCGTTGAGTAGGGTGCGGGGTAGCATTGACCTGAGTGAATGTACAAAAGAGGGAGTGGAGGTGTTGGGCTTCTTGCTCGATTGTGTGAGTGGTGGGTTGTGAGCTTGAAGTGGACAACAATGATTCCATCCGTTGAGAACACATGGTGATTTTTGATTAGCATGGAAGAAGGCTCCTAGTTTGGTCTCCTTGCAAGCGATGGAGGGAGTCCACTGGGGCTTTAGGGGGATGCTGATGTGGCTACGAGGTGGAGGCAACATCTTTGGTCCAATCTGATTGATCTGTAGCGAGTTCTAGGTAGGGTTAGTGAGTGCGTTGTGTCGAAGCTTGTGGAGCTTTGGGCCACTTGCTAAGGTTCTATGTGCTCAACACGACTGAGGCAATGTGTGTTGGTGGGTGATGATTTCTCGCTAGTGATCAATGTTGTGTCAAGGGAAGTAATTCCCCTTTAGGTTTCATTGGAGGTCCATAAGTAGGAGGTTTGGAGGCTATCAATGAAGGTTCTGGGAGTTTATAACTGAGTGTAGATGCTTGTGGGTAAGTTGCAATGGAGGAAGATTAAGGGGCACAATGGTCAATTCCCCTCATGTCCCCTTGATTCTCGATCTCAACGGCAATGTAGGGGCTTTGACAAGGAGCCAAAGGGCTTGGTGACGAGAAATCTTGGGGCCTAGCTTTGGCAAGCCCGGTTCAACCAAATTTTGTGGGACCAACAACCCCATTCTCTCCATTATTGACCCATCAATTTTGAAGGAGCCAAATAATCTTTTTTGGAGAATTTGGCATTTTAGGTACTAGGATCGACTGTTAGGAGCGGGACCCAACTTTTGAACCAGGTTGGGTTGACAAATATGGATTTTGCCAAGGCCAATTAACACTTGAGGGTCTTACAACTTGGGTTGATTATGTTGGGGTCTAAGGGAACGACCTGTTGTGGAGGAACGTGCCTGGCAATCCTCGACTTGCCCCTTTTGGTGAGCCTCAGTGTCGAAACTCTCTAACCATGATGGAATGGAGTCAAAAACCCTCCAACAAGCTTATAGGTCGAACTAAAAGTCTAAAGGGGGTGATGTGTGGCTGGACAAGTCTTCCATGACATGCTCGAGGCGACAATGGTGCCATCTCTTGTTGTGGCGAGGGTAGTGGCACTTGATTTTCTGGAGTTGTAGCCTTATGCTAGTCAGATGGGAAAGGAGGCAACTTCGATGTGGTGGTTCCTTTTTTGGAGTTGTCGTAGCTTGTTCTTTCTAGCAATGACTTGTAGGTGGTCAAGCAAAGCTCTTTGACTAAGGTCAAGGTGCCTTGCTTGGAGCACAAGGAGCATGGAGCTGCATTGCATGGGCAAAGCTACAATTGAAACCTTCCCAGTGTCTGAAGGCGAGGCTAGTTTGCAAAAGGAAGCAATTTAGGCATCTTATTTCCTTAAAGATTGTATCTAGCAATGCTAAAACGGCATGCCTAGCCCATAAGTTAGGTGAGATAGAATTTATGGTGGCCTATGTGGTTGGGGCTAAGCAATTTGGTGGTTGCAAGGTTTTAAATGTCGATATTGATGTCATATCGACAAGACAAGTCAAAAAGGAGATATGTCGAGGATATATTGCTGATATCGGAGAATTTTTGGGAAATTACTTAAAAAGGTCCAAAATGTTGTAAATTTGATGAAAATTAATATTTTAATAATCACTACATACATAAAGAAATAATTAGAAGACCAAAATTATAAATTTTGAATCAAAACATAGTATAAGCGGGCTATTGATATATCAGCAAAGTTATGGCATTGAAAAGAAAATATACATAACATGATAATAATTGAAGATGTCCATAGTAATACTTACTAGAAGAAATGAAATATAACTAGTATTAGTAGAGCACACCCAGCACTAATGCCACCAAATCATTACCATGTAGAGCTTCGACCTGGCTTGATACCTTTCTAATTTTCTTCCTCTAGTTGTGATATTCTAACATACTCATGGTAGGGCACCTACGTCATGAAGTTGTATCGAATATTGTATTCATTGATATATCGTTGGTAGTCTTCATCACTACAGTACACAAGTATTCCAAGACGTAAATATTGATTGTGACTTTTGGAGGAGTTTCTTTTAGATCGACCCTAACCATAGTCATCCCGATATCCTCTTGAATCTCTAGACCTGAGAGAACCACCTCATCTCAATGTAGAAATTGAAGATTCAAAAGGTTTACGCTACCTGGTCGATGAACTTTGTGGTGATCGAGGAGGAAGTTGTGCAGTAGACCTAGAAAGCTGATAAGAAGATGGTTGGGGACCTTGGGGTACAAAATACTCAGAGAATATCTCATATCCTTGTGTTGAGATCACTTTGGGTAGTATCATTTTAATGGTGACCATCATACCCATAAGAACCATAATAAGATGAAGGGTCGGTATAGCTAGGGAAGTAATGGGATTAACTTTGTGTCTTATCTTGGTAAAGGGGTTGGTATTTAGGGTTGGTGTAATGAGATCTATAACCACCGTAGTAACTTGATGATGATGTAGGGCCACCTCTAAAGATCGATTTTACTGCTAGATTTAGGGATCCTATTGATGAACTTAAATTATCAATGGACATCATAAAACTTGAGCCATACCTATACCTTACATCATCGTCACGAGGTGGACTTGGCACGGAGTCTCCATGCATATTTTGCTTATCTTTGCATGCATTTTTGTTTAGCATCCTCCGTACTAAGACCTTAACAATATCTCTCATCTCCACTATTTTCTGATTATGGCTATTCAACCATCATTGCATTGTCATCTCCATCGTCATTGTCGTCGTCGTCATCGACTCATCATCATCATCATCTTTTGTTCCTCTCGAAGGTGGTGAATCTTCCTCTGGACTCTCTTCAAATTCAAGGTCATGTATTATTCTTTTACCATATTTACTACCCACAAATTTTGATACATTTACACTCATTTTAACTTCTATCTTAGGATCAAGACCACCATTTTTATCAAGCAATGGTTCTCCATTGCTATTCAACCATTCTTATAAAGCATATTCCTTATCTCTATCTTCAAAAAGTATGCAACATTAATTAGGTCCATATACCCTTCCTTATGTTCTCCTTCTTATGTATGTTTCATCTTTAGTCAGATGTTGTATTGCATGAATACCAAATCCATCGACTTGTTACTACTGAGGTGCTTTCTTTTCTGTGAGTGAATCAAGTTGAAGGTACTTCAATTTCTCAAGCCCTCCTGCTGATGCCGCTTGAGATAAAATTATTTCAGCAATTCAGCGAAGGTTAAGAGCATTCGTGCCATGTAAGTGGCACCATTTAGTGGTAATAGGAAAATGAAAACAAACTTATTATTATTAATTCATGTAACTTATTGTAAATTGTGTGAAATGAATTCATAAGATCATGATTATACCGGGAAGAGTTTTATTTCGTACATATGCAATGGTGTTTGTCTCGAAAAATAGCAAATCATCTCTAAAATTTTTTATCTATAAGAAATAATAATTTAATAAGCCGTATGTGTAAGTATAACAAAACAAGCTAACTTAGGCTAAAAGTATGGGATAATTTATCACCTCACGACCTTATTCATATAATCTATTTGCTCTTGTACATTCTTTACGAGCTTACATAATCATTTGCATTATTTTGAGGACTTTGTGATCACTATGAAGTCCATACTTGTAGTGATATCTCAAGTTGAGATAATATGCTGCAAAATTAGGATTTAAGCTTAATCACTATAGAGTATAAACTAAAAAGTTGAGTCATGACAAAAAACATATGAAACTTAATAATCAACTAAGTCAAGTAATAAATTCATTCCAGCTTTACGAAGCATATGCGAGAGCAGGTCTTATTATCTCTCATTAATTCTCTTAGTGTATTGTGGACCTGACTTCATGTTTAAAAGTTAAAGGAGGGTGTTCTTTGTGATAAGAGGGGAGCATTTGGTGGTTGAAATGGAAGGAAGCATCTGGTGTTCTCTATGGTACGAGGGTTCATTTAAAAGTTAAAGTAATATATTATCAAGTACTTGTAAGACCAACCACGCTTTATGATTCTGAATGTTAGGCTGTCAACTATAAGCATGTGCAAAAGATGTTTGTAGTAGAAATGAAGATGTTAAGATGTTTGAATGGTCATACAAGGATGGATTGTATTTCAAATGAGATTATTTGAGAAAAGGTTGGGGTGGCACCAATAGATGATAAAATGAGAGAGACGTCTAAGGTGGTTTGGACATTTGCAACGAAGGCTACTAAATGCTCTAGATAGGAGATGTAAGGAGTTGGGGGTTGAACGCACTAAGAGGGGGTAAGGAAGACGAAAGAAGTGTTAGAAAGAAACTATTAAGTATGATATCAACGACTTCAATTTTAATCCAGAAATGGTTCAAAATGGATCTGAATACAGGCAAAGAATCCATATAGCCGACCTCACTTAGCGCAGGAGAAGGCTTGGTTGTTGTTATTCTCAACCTAACTTTTCAGCATTTTCTTTCACCTTTTGCTTCATCATTCTCATGGTTGCATATATACTTGCTAAGGTTGATTTTTTATCACCACCAATTATCCTTAGTACGACCACAACACTCTCCATTATCTTCACAACCCGTGGATTGTCCCATAATTTTGTGGAGGTCACCAATCTCTCCACTTTCTTCCCAATTTGCAATCTGGTCTCTTTTTTGCATACAAATTGTTGGAGATGAATATATATTTTAAGGCAACTTTGTTGTCTAGAATACTTTGTAACATGATGTAATTTGTTGTAAATCGGGTGATGGTTGATCTTATAAGTTCACTCATACAGAATTGCCTCATGAATGCCGGCATATGCAAGTAATTGTAAATAAAAGTGATGATTGACCGCGCATATTGAATAAGTTCATTTACTGCCTTCTTTCCAAGGTTTTTAGAATTAGATCAATGTAATGAGCTGCACATGGAGCCCAAAAAAGTCTATACTTGTTGGATTCCATCAATTTTTGCCAGCCTTATTAAAATTGTTACTGTTATTTGTAACAATTTGTATCACATGTTTGGGTCCAACCTCTTTTACAACATCCACCATCAAACGGTATATGTACTTATAATCTTTCACTTGAGTAAATGCATTCACAGATTTCAAAAATATCATCTTTCCATCACAATAAAGAAGAAATTTGTGATTTTCCTTCTTGTGAAACTAGTCCACCTATGATAGATAATGGATACACCATAATATGACCATAACTTTTCGACTCATTTATGTTATTAAGGTCATCCTTTGCCATATACAAGTACTTGTTCATGATCTCATGTAGGATAGGTGCCTTCATCTCTGTTCCTTTTTGGGCAATCTCATTCATAGTATGCTGCAGAAATGGTTTGCTTGCTACATTTGCTGTGAGGGCATGTGCAAAGAAGAGTGTAGAGATGACCTTCCCTACCTTTTCTTTAACAATTCCAAACATCCCCTTGATGGTCTTCTATTTCTTGTCTTGGTTAGGGACATATTTCATGTTAGCTGATTACCCAAGTTTTAACCCCCTTTGTTTTTTTTAGGGTGGTCAGGGATGGTGATGCAAGCACTTCCACCTCTCATAAAATGGCATTCCACAGGCAAATTCCTCTTCTTGCTACCTCATGTTCACTCCTTAGATATTCTCTAATGGCATTCCTGTATAATCGTCTTTATGCAAGAGTTTCACAATAACTGGGATACTAAATATCTGAATCGTCATTCGAGTCATCTACATCAGTATACTTCTTTTCCTACACTCATGGAACATTACGTCTCTCCTTGATTTCTCCTTGTCTTTTACTTTCTTTGCCTGTAAATTTTCTTGCACTAGTAACCTGTCTTTTTCAGGGACATTATGACACTTGGTTATATTGTTGTACCCACTTACCAAGTGTTGCTTCAACCTTATGATACATTTTCCCATCAACTTTTTACCACCAAAGTTACATTGTGGTTTTCCTTTGTCCTCATTTATGGGAGTAGCATAATTCCAACTAATTTCTCCTACGTCCATATCTCTTGAGTGACCTGATATGATTGAACACCTACAAGATATGAATCAACATTTCAAACTGTTAACCATGGTCCAACAAGAGATTTATTCACAATTTAACATGAACAACTCGAAATGAATATCCTTTAAAAAAAAAACTCGAAACGAATAGTAATTGTGTTTAAAACATGGTGATTTTAGCCACGAAATCACCCTAGAATTGGAGTTCAATTAGGGATATAATCCAATATGTCAACAAGTTTAATTTCGACGTGAATAGTAACCTAGGTTAAAACATAATGATTTAGGCAATAAAATTACCACAAAATTTAAGTTTAATTAGGGATCTTACTAAATTAATGTATAGACAATATTAATCTAGGTAATAATTAAGTATATCGAGAGGTTTAATTTCGATATGAACCGTAAACGAGGCTAAATATGGTAATTTTGGCCACGAAATCATCACCAACTTAGGGTTTAATTAGGGATTTCACTAAATTAACGTGTAGATAATATTAATCTAACCAATAATCAAGTATATGAAGAGATTTAATTTCAGTATGAATAGTAATTGAGGTTAAAAACATGGTTATTTAGAGCTAATAATGCAAAGAAATTAAAAAATGGGTGTTTACCTTGTTGAGAGATGAGAGTGCTCAAAATCACCCAAAAGGAAGTGTACATCTAAGGAAGAGAGGTGCGACAAGGACTGTAGTGGGGAGAGTGCTGTTGTGTCGCTCGAAGATCGTCGTAGTTTAGCGAGAGTAAAATGCGTCGTAGTATAGTGACGAAAATTGAATTGACAACATTTAAATTTATAAGTGCTCGAAAGATCGTTAATTCCGAGGCCGTTCGCAGGGAGTAAAAATGAAATTCAAACACTAGTCAATATGAGGAATAAATGAGCACAACAATTAATCATAAGATATGCAATGAATAAATAATTTACTCATATTTAATTAGTATCAAAATGTCTTTCAGGGATAAAAAGATAATTAGGACCTAAAAATGGTGGTTTGAACTCCCAATTAAACCCCACAATCAAGCACAATTCCCAATCAATTTCTCGATATCTCAAGCCAAGTCAAATGTTTCAACAATAGTTACAATCACTTATCCACATCAGCACAGAATATCCACGTTAGAGCCAAGTCTCATAAGTCCACAGTAATTAGGACCAATGTTAGACGTCAGGCATGCACATCAGATGCCTTAACCACCAAGCACAACTTTCAGATCTCTGAAATTGCCTAAGTGTTGGCATGCATTTCAGGGAGCAACAGTGCAAAAACCTCACCCCTCTCTCCTTAGAAACCTTCTTTCCTTCTCTCTCCTCAAACCTGGATCGAGTACGGGTTAACAGGTTATCGGGTTGAGAACAGTGACCAAACCTGTGTGCATGTGACCACCGGCGAGGAGTAGGTGGCTAAGAGTGAGGAGGGACCTCACCCCTCTGTGTCGAGGCAACAAAGTAACAACACAACTGCGTTAAATACGCATTTCAATTTCAAACGCCCATAATGTGGGACTATCTGAGCCTTCTCGCGTCTACGTAGTGGATGGAACTCCACTGATTGCTGTTGTTGCTGCTTCTTCAAATCAAGATCCCAGAGGGCATCTTGGTGCAATTCTGCCTCTATTGAAGGTGGTGGTGTTATGGTTGGTTGTGATCGGAGGTGGAGTGGTCGGCGGCGACGTCAATGACCTGTTGACAAAAACACAGGCTAATAGCCCCAATTAGGCAGTTCAAAAGCACCGTCGTGATGCGAGGAGTGTGGCGGTGGCGTTAATTTGGTGAACGGTGGTCTAGGGTGGTCGGACGGTGTCGGAGAGGATGGCGGAGCTATGGGTTGTCCGACGGGATGGAGGGATCAAAGCTCTTAATCAAGTTAGGGCTTTTGATATAGGGAACGAGAGGAAGGTGATGGTGGCGGTGGTGTGGTGATTCGTGTGGTGTAGAGGCAGCGTGACCACGCTGGAGGCGTGGTCGGCGCAGGGAAGACAGAGGTGGAGAGAGATGATCGTTAGTCGAATTAGGTTTCTAAGGACTTAAACCTAATTTATAGAGGGAGAGGGAGTGAAAGGACCTAACTATTGGACAAAAGGGTGGTGGAATCCATGGCAGGTTGTCTCATCAGCGTCGTGGATGAAGAGGCCTTCGGTGAGAGAGACGGCGACAAGGAGAGGGGGAGGGTGCCTCCGCTTTGGTCGATGAGAAGCGGACGAAGGTGAGGGAGGAGGCATGCCCAATTTGGCTGTTGGGAGGCCATAGGATGGAGGAGGAGGGTCGCCGAAGCCACGACGGAGGTGGTCGGAGAGAAGAATAGGGTGATTTTGGCCGTAACTAGGCTCTTTGATCGTGGTATTAAGAACTTAAATAAAGGAGTTCCAGGCCTTTAATTGCAAGGAATCAATGCGAATTCCTTGCAACTAAGTCAAGGAAACCTCGCTGATTTCACGAGTTTCACTAGGGCTTTAGGATTCGAGTTAGAACTTGGGATCAAGTCCAATGAATTGCCCATGGTCTGAACACTAATCCCTCTAAATTTGGAGGGATTTGGCGCTGATTTGAGGGAGATTTCCTCTCTCGAATCTTGGCCTGAAGGTGTTCACACTATTCATGGTGATAGGGATTGAAATGTGAAGACAAGAAAGTTAGGGACCTAAATGCAATAAACTCGAAACCTAGGGATCTAAATGTGAGAAATAGAGTTTCTAAGGGTTAAAATGCAAACTAGATTAAGATGAACTCTAATTGAGCCTAAATTTGATTTTTACTTATTTTGGACCTAAGGAATCTGATGGTGAACTTGGATTTAAGTTTTGATCACGTTTGATTGAGTAAATTGCACATAATCCTAAATTAGGGTAAATTCTCGTCTGCAACTGTGTTCTAGGTTAAAATGGGTTCAGATGGTCAAACCAAATGTACCAAACCTCTTAGAATGTTTTTCCATGAATTTTAGAAAGTTTAGATAGATTTTATCTTGACCAGAACCATTTCATTTTAAGTGCGGCTGATAATTAGGATTTTCAGTCTTGTTTTTGTCCTCGAAATACGTGAAACCCTGATTATGTCAGTGTGAGCCCACTTCTTGGTCTTTTATGTTCATTTGACCTTAATTAATCCTTGAATAATCCCGTGGTTAATCTGCATTTGTAATGTGTTAAAACAACAAAATTAACCATGTTTTCTTGTTTTCTCAAATTAGATCAGAGTGAAATTACGGTGCTTAGATGACCATTTAGGAGCATTTATCTCTTCATTCCGACTAATTTAAGTTAGTTATGATGAATGATGGCGTTACCATCATCTGCACAATGGAAAGGAGAAGATGACAATAGGGAAAGAAGTTGCTAATGTCGATATGTCATTTGTGTCAATAGATATCAGCAAAATATTGGAAAATATGCATTGACGGGCTTTAGTTTTACTGATGTCATTGATATCCTTTGATATCGGTGAAATATGGATTGGCATATGGGAAAAAGGATAGTTTAGCCTTGTCGATATCGTAGAATATACGACATATCGGTGATATATTACCAATATGTTCATGTCTTTCCTTGGTGATTCCAATTCGGTGGGGTTTCCTTCGATGCAAGATGGTTAGGATGCTTACGTGGAATGTCTGGGGACTTCCGAGATTAGGCTTGGAGAGACATTTTCCTCAGGTTCATTATGGAGTGGAAGGTAGATTTCTTCTTACGAGAAATGATGATTGAATGCTTGGCTGAGATAGTGAAGAGGTAGATGGGGGGTCAATTGTTCTAGGGAATTCTGCATGTGGATTTGACAGGCAGGTCATGGGAAATTATGACGGGAGTGGCATGATGCAAATTTTGAGCTAGTAGATCTCAGTACAATGGAAGATGGACGCTAACTAGTTGCTTTTGGAGGTGATTGATGGCTCCACTTCCATATCCATGATTGTGTACGGCCCATGAGAGGACAATTTAAGATTTGATTTTTGGGAGGAACTCCACCTAGCTGGGAATTATGTTGATGGTAGATCTGGTTCTTGGAGGCGAATTCAATGCCACATTGTTTGATGATGATAGACTTGAAGGGAGGGGGGTAGGTCAATGGAACCTTTCGCCAACTTGGTGTTGAACTAGAGTTGTATGATATTCCCATTTTGGGGGCCTAGTTTACTTGGAGGAGTTCGAATGGGGTATGCTTTAAGTTGCATCAACTTTTGTGCTCCATTAGCATGGTTGAGTGTTTTCAGCTAGTGGAAGTTGGCCTATCATAGGCATTTTTATGATCATACACCTTTGGTTTTAGGGTTCCAGGGATGAGTCGACTATGTCCTGACATTTTAAGCTTGGTAAGTCCTAGTTGGAATTAGGCTTCAGGGATTTGGTTTGTGAGAAGTAGGAGGAAACTCCATCGAGACTGTCAGCTATGAGAACCTTGGCGGATAAAATATAACACTTGAGGTCCAAAGTCATTAATTTCAAGAAAGATATTCAACAGAGAAGGGAAGTCGTTAGAGATGAGACCCTCCATGTGGTCTCTTCTTTAAATAGGGTTGGGGATTCCGTGTAACTTTCGGTGGTAGAGAGAGGAAAGAAAGAAGCAACAAGTCGTGTAGTAGGAGGACCTCAAGAAAGAGATAGACTGGTATTAGTAGTCTAGGTAGCTTTGGCTTAAAGAGAGGTGGACTCTTAACAACTCACTATTTCCACATTGCTTGCTAGCTCAAGGAAGTGATCCAATCTTATTAACTCCATGTGGGTGGGTGATGTGGTTGTGTCTTCCAGAGAAAGAGTGGTAGAGGCATTGAGGAACCATTTCCAGGGTTTCAAAAGGAGAATGCTTGGCCTAGAAGTGGCTTGATAATGATATTGCATCCATCTAGGCAGAAGAGGCTGCTGATTTGGTTGCAATTTGTAGGTTGAAAGCAAAAGGATCACTTGGGCCGGATGGTCTCTAGGTTCTCTTATTTAAGGAGTTCTGGGATGTTTTGAAGATAGATTTCATGGCGATGGTTAAGGAGTTTATGTTGGGAAATGCAAGCTTTCATAAGATAAACAAGTTCTATATGTTAAATCATTCTGGGTGGTTATTAATTGGATAACTATTTTTCCCCTTTTCAAAAAAACCAAGTTCTATATGTTCCTTTTGCTTAGAAATCTTGGCATGGAGGGAATTGGTGACTCACAGCCCATTGCACTATCTAATGTGGCATGTCTAATTGTGGCTAAGGTTCTTGCAAATAGGTTAAGAAGGGTATTGCCTAAGTCATCTTGGTTCAATCGACCTCTATTTGTGGCAAGTCTTTGCTGGAATCCTTTGTCATGGCTAAGGTGATGGTGTATTGGTGGTGCCCTAGCATAGGAGTGGAAAGAGAAGTTTCTTGTGAAAACTGGATTTTGCAAAAGCATATGATTCAGCGACCTGGTCCTATCTTTGGTAGGTTCTTAGGCATAAAGAGTTCCCTGCCATATGGATTACTTGGAGAAAGAGATGTGTCACCACTACTTCGTAGTACCGGTGAATGGTAGGTTGACTAGTGGCGGGTCTAACCACAAGCAGGGCTGCCCCTTAGTCCCCATGTTGTTCATCATTGTGGCTGATACCTTGGCTTTGATGGCTTATAGGGCTTGTATTGGTGGGTTCATCTCTAGTTTGTCCACATTGGGTGATGGTTCGTTGATGACTCAAATCTTATAGTATGTTGATGATATGTTGATTCTCATCGAAGAGGGCTAAAGGGGGGCTCGTCATTTGGAGTTCATGTTTGAGTTTTTGGCTCTATGTCATGTCTTGAAGTGAATTACAAAAGGCTCTTTTTGTGAGCCTTTCCATGAGTAGGGAGAATGTGGCTTCTTGTTCTTCTCTCCTGAGTACTGAATCCTCTCATTTGCCTGTTGCTTATCTGGGGTTGCCCTTGAAGGGTGAGCTGACTTGAAGAGGAGATTAGATGCCTCTCATTGATAAATTGGAGAAGAGGTTTGTTGGCTTGAGAGGCAGGATCTTGCCCAAGGGAGAGTGATTGGTGCTTCTAAAATCATTTCTCTTCACCATTCTTGTTTTTCACCCATATATTTTTGAGCAACCGAAGGAGGTGATAAAGAAGGTGGATGCCATCAGGAAAGGATTCTTTTGAAAGAGAGTGAGTTATAAGGGTAGTTCCCTTCATTTAGTCAAATAGGGGGAGATATGCATGCCAGTTAAGCAGGGAAGGCTAGGGATGCTACACATTTCAGATTTCAGTGATGCTCTTTTATCTAAGTGGGTGGTGCAGCTGATGAAAAATTGAGATACTATAGAATCATGAGGGATTCCTATGGTCCCATGGAAGGATAGGAGCTTCATTCCACATGGGGCATCGACGTTTTGGAGACTTGCCACATCATGAACCGTGTCTCACATCTTTTTGAGCGTGCTTTGGGAGATGGGAAGACCTTTAGATTTTAGGAGGATGATTGGATGGTATTTGGAAGTCTTGCATCTACTATCCCTTGATTATATGCCATTGCACCAAATAAGTTCTTTCATGTCCTGGAGGTTTGGAATGGACCTTTAGATAGGAGCTTTGGCTCCTGAACTTTGCACTTTAGGGGTCATTTGTATGAGGAGAGGATACAAGATTTACAATAATTGTTGACAACTATCCAGGACTTGTCCAAGGGAAGGGATCCTGGATTCTTTGGAATGGGGAGTTGGTAATTTCTTCGTTATAAGGGCCTACAGGATCCTCAGAGGAGAGGTGGTTGGGGATGATGTGTTTTTATGCTCCAATTGCTTGATTATTTGGAAGATGAAAATAGCTCTAAAAAAAAATCTTATTATTGCTTTGGAGGGGTCGACTGGTAATGAAGGTTAGGAGACGATTGTAGAGCCATGACCAAGATGCTGTGTGCATGCTTTGTGGGGCAAAAAGAGAGGATTGGCAACACCTTTTTATTGATTGTGGCTTTACCAAAATGATCTTTGCAAGCTTGGACATCCCTCTCCTTTCTGATAACTCGGGCATGGAGTTTGGAGAGCCTTTCGGCAAGGTGCCTATTGTGGCTTGCGTTGTAAGCTTGTAGTTGCACTTTGTAGCATTTGGATATAGAGAAATGGGATCTAAGTGCTGATATTGATGCTATGCCGATAAATTTTCAAGTGTGGTTATCGAGGGCACGCCGTGGAAACACTCATGTATCAATGTGGGGTCATCGAGGTTATTGATAGCCCAAAAATTATCCCTATCGAGGGTACGTCGAGGGCACGCTGACGGCATGCTGATGCATGCTCATAAATGTCAACTAAATTTACTTAAAATGATTAAAATTACAAGTAGATCATAAATTATTAACTAAAAAATTAAAAGGTTATGCAAGAAGGGCACATATGTGAAAACATAAGTCTTGAATCATTACATATTAAAATAAAGCATGCAATGCATATCTAAACTAAAGTAATACCACAACCAAATTAAAATTTTAAAAGACAACAAAAATTTTAAGTGCCTTATCCAGTTGTTGAAATCAATGACCTTCACCTCTCATCTTCCTTCCCCATCTAACAACCCCCATCTCTTCATCTTTTGCCTTCACCTTATCTCCTTCCCCCATCTTAACCCACCACCTTACTCCACCAAAAGACCCTCCACCTTCACCCCTCTCCTCCATGTGGCGTGACCCAACAAAACCATCACCTCTCCTCCCTCCTCCCCGTGAGCCACATCACCACTCACTACTCTGAACCATTTTCGGCCATTGCCAACAAGGCCATCGCTAGTAGCAGCAACATGCAGGAGCAGCAACAACGCTACAACAAGTCTCCATTGATTCTAGTAAGACAAAAATGTCATGTAAAAGATGGGTGAAGCTGAAAATCAAACCTCAAGAGCACCATTTGACTATGATTGAATAATAGCTTAAAGCTCCATCCCTTCAACCTCCTCTACTCCCTTTCAAGCATCAAGCTCCAATATATGCCTTAATTGACATAGTTGATAAAGGGAAAAGCAGATAGGTGATATAGAGAGACTCCAACAAAAGTCTTGTCATTGAACCATCCTTACCAATGGGGGTAAACTAAACTTAGTTTTGAGACTTGTTTGTTTAGAGGAGTCTCTAAAAAATCTACAACAAAATACTAGTCTTGTTCCCTCCATTGAACCATCAACAGAGAAAATCATGTCATGATTATTGTCACCATAATGAAGAATCAATTCCATAAAAAAATGATCTAATCCAAAGAAAAGGAAGCATCGACAATGGCAACAACAATGCTAAACCCAAAACAACAGCAACACGTAGGAACAACAATAGCATTGATACGCTAAATGTTTTCATTTTTTTATTTTAAAAAGTATATCTTCATATTTTCCTTCTATTTGTTAATATTGCACTTTCTACCTTTGTATCCTAATAATTTTTTTATTTGCCAATAAAAAATTATATGGTCCAACTTGAAAGTAAAAAATATTGACAATTTCTTCTACTTTGGTGGAATACATAGGCAGGGTTTTTTTTCCTATTGCTTTCACATTATTACCATATTTGAGCTGCATATGCTTGTTCAATTTTAATCCTCTCAAAAACTCAGGCTTACCCTTTTGTTGCCTTGAGGTATATGCCTCATCTTGATAACCCAAAAATCTCCTCATTCTGCCTTGATTGTGATTGTGTTTGCCAGTGATTAGAATTGTATTTCTTATCCTAATTGATGGAACTCTGCATTAATCCTAGGGTTTTGCTCTACTATTTGCATCGTCTCTTGCACCGTGTGGAATTGTCCCCATATTTTTCCTGAGATTGTCCTTCGTGCAGCTTGGGTCATCTTCTAATATTGCTTGGGATAGTTGCCTACCATTGCTTGGGATCATGTCCCACCTATCCATTCATCAACCTGACTACTTGATCATTGGACTCTAGTGTGCTTGTTGCATCTCCCATCGAAAGACATTACAATTGAGTTCCTCTAGCTTGTGTTACAAGGTGAAGCTTGATGTGCTCTAGCTCAAGGAGTTGAGAATACTTATCTAGAATAGATGGGTAATTGGCTCTCTTGGACCCATGTATTACTAGGCTGATTGCAGTTCAATATTGCCTATTCAGAGAGTTTATGAGTGTGAGAGGATCTATATGGAAATCCTACTACTGCTTGATCTTGAGATAAATGGATAAAATATCCAGCTTTTAGGAGCCCTGTAATTCTCTCTTGTGAAAAGTTCTCCTCTTTAATCATGGTCTTCTTTGGTGCACATTATTATGAAATTATATTATATTTTTTGAGAGTTGTTATGTTATTTTCTATTCCTCAAAAATCTTCATGAAGTATCATGATATTGCCATCACTACACTGTAAAATAGAAATTGTGGAGAAACATGTTAATGATTCATTTATCATGAGTATTACTGAAAAGCCCTTCAAAAATACAAAATAGATCAATTTAAAGAGGCAGTGATTGATGACTCCATGTCTAACCGAGGAGTATCAGACAATATGACTGAATCTGAAGGTATTGGCAAGGTTTTAAATATCGATATCATATCGACAAGTCAAAAAGATATATTGCTGATATCGGTCAATTTTGGGAAAATCGCTCGGGAAGGCAAAAAATGTCAATAAATGTCGAAAAAATTTAAAATTAATGTTTTCATAATTAATGCATCATGAAAAAAATTCATAGAAAATGTATGTGTGTGTGGGGGGGGGTGCATGCGGGTGGGTGTGGGTGTGTTCCCTCCCAGCAGATTCTTTCCCCGAAATTCCCCCCCCCCCCCCCCCCACCAGATTCAAATTTCCCTCCCAGCAGTCTCTGGCTATTTCGAATTTCCCTCCCACCCATTCGAATTTCCCTCCCGCCCATAGAAACCTCCCGTCGTGCCCAGACAGCAGCTGTTTTCATGCTCAAAAAATAGTGCTCTTGGTGATATATCGCCGATATTTCGGAGATATCGCCCGATATATCATGATATTGGCGATATCATGGAAAAAAGATATTGCAGGTAGTATCAATATGCCTAAACTCGGCGATACCGATATATCGGCGATATATCACCAATACATCCAACCTTGGATATTCGGTTAATAGAAGACTTAATTAATGACTGATCTTCTTTTGCAGACTGTTGAGTCCAACTGGGTTCTGAGGCAGATGCTCTTGCATGTTTTTCAGTAGGAAAATTGTGATGTTCCATAATTTTAAAACCAATAAGTTAACAGATAATTGAAAATACTTGCAAGACATGACTCTTTGCTGGCCCAAGTTTAGATGCATAAGTATAAATGCCCATGTTTCCTGCTCGGAGTCTTTCTTGTATTGCTTCAAGCAGCACATTGTGGTCCTGGATTCTTATAGATATATTTTCATTCCTACCACTCCTGTCACTTCAACATCAATGCATAGTTTACTTTAACTTGTGGTCATCTCCTAACCGATGAAAATCCAGGGACTCATTACTGATGGACGTGCTGATATTGATCCAGAAGCTTTATCTTTTGCGAGAAAAAGCAAAGAAGCAGAATATCAGGGTTTAAGGGAAGGTGCAAGTCTTGTTGAAGTGGTATGCTCTGTTCAGATTGTGCAATTTTATGTTCAATCACAACAATAAGGAAATGTATAAATTGTGATTTCACTGTTAACTTCTGTTATTAGGACTGTTTTATTTAGATATTTTTTTCATCCCACAGTGAACCAAAAAAAATTACACATTTATCAGTTAGCTCATCAGTTATGCAAATTGTTTGCTCTTTTCTTTTGGATCTGCCACGCCAGTATCAACTTTTTTACACATCAACAGCAGTCTGATGTTGCCCTTTTTATTTCGGAGTAGGCTCCTATGTATGCAGGAGAAGGCTCCGTCAGTGCATTTGCATGGTATAGTGGTTAACAATCCAGGTTACCACCCAAAAGATCAATTTCGAGTATGATCTTTCTTTGATGTTCTGCTTTATGGAAATGTACAAGTCTTGTTGGAGTGGTATGCTTCATTAGATTGTGCAATCTCATATTGTTCAATCACAACAAACAAGGAAATGTATAAGTAGTTGATTTCATAGTTAATTTCTGTTATTAGGACTGTTTTAATTTAAATATTTTTTTGGCATCCTTTGCACTGGCCTGTCCAAATAAAAGCACATTTATCAGTTATTTTATAGGTTATAGGAAATTATTTTCCTCCATTTTTAGTGCTCTCCAGCATCATTTTTTTACACAAATAACAAACAATATTCAGATGTTTTCCTTTTTATTTTGGAGTAAGCTCCTACACATGTAGGCGAAAGCTCCCTCTACCCACTTACATTGCATAGTAAGTTTGTCAAAAGGGCTTGGGCTTGGTAGGCTTGGCTTAGGATTGACTTGATAACGGCTCACATGCTTAGCTTGATAAGTTATCAAGCCAATTCTAAACAAAAATAGTCGTGCATGTTTGGTCAAGTATAACAACTTACCTATAGGCCCTTCGAATTGCTAGGCATTAACAAAAGTTGTAGTTCTGTGTCATCACTTAAGTGAGCATGGGGACCCTTAGGGTTTGACATTGGTTTGGCATCCAATATGTTGGTCCTTTTCAGAAGGCTTACCCAGAGGGAAAGCAGATTGATGGTGCTTGCCCAATTGATAAGCCTCAGTTGAATCTAGCAAATGGAGGTAGATTAAGGAACATCTAGCATAGCTTCCCAAGGGATCGATGACCAAGTTGATGCCAAAGTAGGGGATCAGTAGAGATAGAGACAACTCCAGCAAAATGTATGGGAATATCAA
This sequence comes from Thalassia testudinum, assembly GCA_037157565.1. Taxonomy (NCBI): domain Eukaryota; kingdom Viridiplantae; phylum Streptophyta; class Magnoliopsida; order Alismatales; family Hydrocharitaceae; genus Thalassia; species Thalassia testudinum. The sequence continues at coordinate 25,598,589 of JAZHRO010000013.1, forward strand.
TAGTATAATCTATCCCTCTCACATCTATTACCAATAATTTGACTGGTCCATCTATATTGAAAGTAGCTTTGATGCACATCAAATATGATGTTGCACTTCAGATCCTTACACAACTTACCGACGAATAGGAGACTCATAAGGAACTTTGGTGCACAATGTACGCCTGACAACTTGTGCATACATCTAATTTGCCTAAAATGCCTATTTATGCATGTTCCTAGGTCTATAGAAGCATTCAACATTATAAATATTGCATAATATGCATCATCATGCATTTAGGTTAGATTGTACAAATTATAGATTAATTTACCCTTTTTGTGGTCAGGGACGGCGATATTTTTCTAGACTTCAAATTGAAGATCCAAGCGTACGGATCTGATCAAGGCGATGATCGGAGTCTAACGCCTCCGAGATCACCCTGATTGGACTTCTGTAGCATCATATGCAGTCCGAGGAAGATCAGAGGTCAAGGGGTAAGGTGGTGCAAATCTGCATCTCAGATGACAAATCCAACTGCACGGATGGATTCGGATCGATGATTGCAGCGCAATGGCATGAAAATCGATCAAATCCGACATCCGTGGCACCATCTACAAGCATTGGAAAATGGATGGCCCATATGGCACCATCCAAGCTACCTACAGCCACCACTGCACCATCAGGTCTTGACTGTTGGATCGAGATCCAATGGTCGTGAGCGCTCAAGCTTTAAAACATAAATGTGACACAAGGGCGGGTGCAACGCGTTGGTTAAAGTCCTCGTCGCGCAACGCAATGCACGCGATCGAGCCACGGTGAGGTGGAAATCGTTGAAGGTGCGTCCAATTAAAATTCGGTTGCACAATGATGATCGAATGGCAGCGATGGTGGTGATGTGGCGCCCTCTCGTGCGTCGGATGAGAGCGCTCTGCACACGCGTGCGATCATACGCGGGCGCGGTGTGCATTGCGAAGGAGAAGCATGAGCGATTCTAAGCTGTCGGATGCGTGATTGGATGGCTGAGGTTGGGTAGGCATGATGAGGCGCGCGAACGGCTGAAGAGGAGGTGGTGACGTGGTTGCGTGTGTAGCATCGGATCAGGGATGGGTAGCTCTCTTTGCACATGTGCTTTAGTAACATGTGGCTTTAGCGACGTGCATAAATGTCACTAAAGGCCTTACATTTATTTTAAAGCCCTTAAATAGACTCTTTGCCCCCACAACATCACCTATAAATAGCCATTTCCCCTTCACTTTTTCTTCATCCCTTTCTCTCCTCTCACCCCCTCCAAAGATCTACGAGCTGATCTCATACACGGGATGCTCCACTAGAGCTAGAGTAAAATAATTTTCCCATCTTTTCACCCCCTTCGTGGAGCATCCTGTGGTTGTCCTCTCGCCGCCATTCGGAAAGTAGATCCCGTTGCAATATCGTCTTGCTTCGTTCTCCATCCTCCAGCTCCATTCTTTCTCGTTCAGCATCTCATCCCCATCGTCCGGGCGCTCCATCAACGCGGCTTGTCTTCCAAACAGCTGTCGAGGAGGATTTTCTCATCCCTCTTTTTACCACTTTCTAGTGTAGATTTTCAGCTTTCTAGCTGTAGAAATTAGTTGTAATGAACATGCTTCTATGGTTATGAAATATTGGTTCACTCTCTTTTTCTCTGTATTATTTTCTCTCTTTTCTATTATTTATTCTTTAAGTAGAATAACTAGCGTAGATTAATTTTAACCAGCTAATCTACTTTGTGAAAAATAATTCTAAATACGATTTTTAATCAAACGTTCGCCTCTCTGTGTTCGACCTGGGACTCACCAGTTTCGGTTATAAATTTATCTGATAGCGGATTTTTACGCAACTACGACGGGTTTTTAACTCAACCTTTTAGCATACAAATATCGTTCATCACAACTGTACCTAGGAAGAGAACTGAACATTTCCAATTGCGATCACAGGAGAGTAAGTACCATTTGCCAACTTCATAGAGGTGACCATTCTGGTTGGTTGAGTCTCACATAGAGAACTAATGTCACTAGTAAGATAAGTAGATGCACCTGAGTAAATCATCCACTTGCCACTCGACAGCTATAGTGGATCTCAAATTTGCCTGAACTCCATCGACATCGAGGGTGATAAGCACATAGGGCTGTCGTTACATGAGGCTAATGTGTCTCTAGTATAAATCCATCTAAGCAGGAATCCTTCAACGAGGCAACATGTAGATATGATGATAATAATGGGAAACAATTCTAAGTAGTAGGAGATGATCCCAAGTAGGAACTAGGAGACAATTCTAATCAGTAAATGAGAGAGCATCGAGTTTGCCATGATCGAGAGGTACCATATTAACTACGGTCCACCAGAGAAGCAATAGGATAGAAATGAGACACGAGCAACACAAAATCATCTTTAGGGGGTAGAGAATCCCAGAGAAATGTCGCATGGGGAGGCCTTACATGCGTAGGTACATGCACTCATACTGAATCAAGTCATGCGTGAGGGCCAGTGTGCGTGGGTAGTGTGGGTATGCACTGCAAAACTGTTGCTAGGTAGTGTTATATGTTGCTATCTAGATGCGTGCTGCAACGCTATGTGCGTGCAGTGCTACCTAAACATCAGTGCGAGGAGACAGAGGAGAGGTCGAGATCCCTATTTTTTGTTGGATGAAAGTCTATGGGAATCAAAGGAGGTATCAGTCATCGGCTTAGGATCATTGCTTTAATATCGTGTAAGGGAATGAAGCATCTTACCATGAAAAGAAGCCCTAGCCTCTTTTATATAAAGAGGGGAAAATACAAAATTGCATACATTTTTTTTTTATAACCACTCATCAAATATATTTATCAAAAGCTAAGCAAAGTGACAAGATATTACATAGTGGTTACCCAGAAATACATAAAAGTAGAAATACAAGAAAAAAAATTCAAGATACAACTGCTGCCCTTTAAAGATAAGCTGCATTCCTTCAAGCCATATGCCCCCAGAGAATCGCTAAAACATTTGCCTTTTCCTTTGTAAGTGTGTAGATCTCCATTGCTGTTCTTGCTCGTAAAAGATCTCCAGAAAACATCTTGACCAAGGTGTTTTTGTTTTATCCATGGCAAACGGAAATGTCCCCACACCTAAGCTGAGAAGGTGCATCGAAAGAACAAATGCTCAATGTCCTTATTCGCCCCTCGACATAACAGGCACTCCTTATTTGTATCTGCTACCCATCTTGCTCTCCAAATTTTTGTCATTAGCCTTTATTTTCTGAGTAACCATGCAAAAATCTTTATCTTCAAAGGACAAGACGCCAACCAAATCTATATGCAATCTCTACAAAAATCAACATTGGTTGCTACTCTTGCACTGCCCAATTTCCTATGTGCCTTCCTGATAGAGAATTCACCCCTATTCCACACAAAAGCATCTAGTCCCCCTTCAAGATGGTGGTCCTCCAGCTCCTAGAGCTCCAAGATCCTCTGCTCAGAAAGGTTGCCCACAAAGGTGGGACTCCAAAAATTCTCCCAGCAATCCATCACCTTCACCTATTGATCTGCAGCCAATGCGACCAATCTAGGAAAGCATTCCTAAAGCTTTCCCTATCCCATTCGGCCATCCAACCAAAACTGAAATGAATCACCTACACCTACCATGGGGGAAAAATGTTTTGTACCTTAGGCATAACCATCAACTGGCCTTTGATGAATTTTAAGACCTCGACCTGTGATGAACCCAGCAGCTCCTAGCATCTAGAGGTTCCATAACATGCCTCTATAACCCATCCAACCATATCTTATTTGCACCCCAAGAGTCAAGCAATTCACTTTGTCAAGAGACTATCATTTATCTTTCTTAAATCTCTAACTCCCAAGCTGCCTTCTTCTAACAGCTTGCAAACATCTTCCCAAGCAACCAATCTTGCTCCTGTGCCAGTTGACCCATAGTTGGTCCAAAAGAAATCCTTCATCAACATGGATAACTTCTCAATAGTCTACGTCAACCTCAACATTGATGTGAAATAGGATGGCATCGCAACTAACATTGCCTTCAAAAGAACCAATTTCCCACCTCTAAAAAGAGTTTTAGATGCCCAACCTATCATTTTTCTCTCCAATCTCTCAATCAAAGGCTTCCAATTGTATAAGGATAAACAGTTGCTTGACAGAGGCAACCCCAAATATAAGACTAGAAGGGAACCCTCCGCAATGTGAAAATGCAGACTACAAGCACCATACTTCTATAAAGACATTTGAAAAGGTATAAAAATAAATTTGGAGAAGTTTATCTTCAACCTCGAGACCTCTCCAAAAAGCTCCTAAAGGATTCGAACCCTTCTTGCTTAAGCTTTAACACCTTCCACAAAGAAGAGTGACATCAGCATATTGTAACACCTAAAACTGTCTTCCATTTCCCACAGAAAAGCCACTAAAAAGATCTTTTCCACAAGCTTTGGCTGAAGCTCTTGCCAACGCATCTGTTGCTAAGACAAATAACATTGGAGCCAAAGGGCACCCTTGCCTAACCTCGCTTCTTGGTTGAATCCACCCACCCACCACATTGCCATTGATAAGAACAAAGAAAGAAGTCGTTACACATCTCTTCATCTAGTCCACTCGAGGAGGGAGTTCTCTTCTAATTAGGGAAGCCCATAAGAAGACCATTGAATCGAATCATACGCCTTACTAAAGTCAACTTTGCAAAGGAAAGCCTTCTTCCTCATCCTTTTCCAGAAACTCAAGATCTCTGAGATAACCCCATAACAATCAAGAATACTTCATCTAAGAACAAATGTAGTCTACATCCGTGCAACAATCTCCTCCAATACTCTTTTTAATCTATTTGCAAAGACCTTTGTGACAATAAGGTAAATTGCATTGCCTAATGCAATAGGCCTATACTCAATGGCCTCCGCACCCTCTTTTGGAAGTAAAGACATGTAGAATTTGTTAATTCTCTCAAAGCCCTGATTCCCATAAGCAAATTGGTGCATCACTTACAACACATCATCTTTAATTGTTAACCAAAATTCCTTATGGATGAGAAAAGGAAAGCTATCAGGATTAGGACAAGCATCTACATTTAATCCCCATGTAGCCCTCTGCAATTCCTCTTCTGTGAAGGGAATAGTAATCTCCATGACCTGGTCCTCGGTAATAGAAGGAATGTCTGCCCCCAACCATTTCCATCGCCTAACCCTCCTCTTGCCTGTAAACTCCCTAAAATACTCAGAAATCGCCCTTCCCATTGATTCGCTACCATTGTAGTCAGTGCCATTGACCATTATTTTTTCAATCCTATTTTTTTTGCTCCTACCCGAAGCCATCATGTGAAAGAATTTGGTGTTAGCATCCTCCTCTTTCAGTCATATCTGCCTAGATTTAGTCTTCCACTAAATCTCTACCTTCCTGTCTTCCAATTGCACATATCTTAATGTGCCAATCTGCTCCGTTGCCCCTCCTCTGATAAGATCCCCAAATTGTCTTCCCTATCGAGGCAAGTAATCTTTACTAGAGCTTTAGTCTTCTTGTTATTCCTCTCTTCTCTTAATTGTTTTCTATAAGCTCTTAGGAAAGCTCTCAAACCATGCAACTTGCCCTCAAGCTGAGCGGCCATAGACCCTACGAGCTGAAAATATCTCCATTTCTCTTCTACCTATCTTTGGAAACCCTCCTCAAGGAGCCAAGACCTATCAACTTTGAAATATGTCCCATACCTAACTTCCTCATTCGACTGCTGCATCAGTAGTGTGTGATCTAAGAAAGGTCTCTCCAGTGGTCGAACATATGCTAATGGAATGGTCTGAAGTAGCTCCATAGTAGCCAAGAACCTGTTAATTCGATACATTTGCCCTGCAAAGCTCCTCTAGGTGCATGTGCACAAACTATGCAAATCTACCAGACCATGCATTGCAACGAACTCTGTAAGGCCTCTAACCCTAATCTCTTCCCCCTATCATGTGGGTTGTCATCCACACACAATGTGGCATTAAAATCCCCTCCTATGAGCCAAAGCTAGCCCTGAAATTTCTCTTCCACTTGAGTCAAATCCTCCCACAGACCTGCACGTACCACCGGCTTCATACAAAATTGCATTCATGCCCATAAAGAAACTTAAAAAACATGAAACTTGCAAATAACATAATATGAATACTTTAACAATTTGTATTCAAATCATGGTTATCTATTTTATACCTGTATCTATATTTTAAGGATATGGGTTTTTAATTTTTCATCCGCATAACATCCGTTTCTATATCCTTATGCCTTTTATGAAATAAATATGGATATGGTATGGCCTATATTTGTATCCAACCTGTTAAGATTTGGAACGGTGGTGTGGAGCCCTTCTTCAATAATGGCACATGGAGAGAGGAAACAGAGAGGAGTCGATGGTGAAGAACAAAGGAGGGAGTTTTGAAGTAGAAAATATTATTGCAACTTAAGAAACGAATGAAGAGATTTGGTCTCCATAAATAGAGAACCAATTTCAATAAAATCAAATCATAATCCTAACTATCACAACTTGGTGCAAACCAGAGTGTAGAGGCTCCTTGTATGTGGGAAAAATAGTCCCACGTGGGGTTGTGCACACGTGGAGCAGGGAGAGCAACCCTTGGCTGTTAGAGGTGGCTGGTGCAGATGGTCGGCTGCCCTTTGATGGTGGACAGCATGCCTTGTGGAGAGAACAGAGGAAAGGAGCCTTTGAATAGTTGGAAATATTATTATGACTCAAGAAATTACAAAGAGGGAAGGCTCTCTTTCATAGAGAGTAGATATTCCTATTCTTTGAAACTAAAGATCTTATCCCATAAGGAAAGATCTTATCTCTTTAAATAAATCAAATCTCAAGCTCTTTTCCTAGAACATATTTACTAAAAATGGAAAACTTCCTCCCTAAGCAAAACTCCAAACTTGGGTCAATGATCCATGACCGTCGGCCCCTATGGGCCTTCTTGCTGGCTGCCACGTGGCTTTATTCTACCGTCCTAACACTCCTCAAGTTGAAGGTCGGGAGGTCGACAACTTGGTCTTCAACTTATGAGGTTAGACGCTCCACCATTCTTCTTCTTCTTTGAGGGCCACGCTGTTGAGTTATGTATGGTTGGTGTTATTTTTCATATTGTAAGTGAAAGTGTATTTGTGTAATTCCTTTCTCTGGTGCATCTCTATATAAAGGCCCAGGATCTCTCAAAATAAAGTTTGACATTTCAACCTAACATGGCATTATAGCAGCGGTCTTAGACCGGTGCTCGGGTACCTCACCCGAAACCCTAGCCACCAAACCACCTACACACCCTTAGGACTGCTGATCGGGTACCTCACCTGAAACCCTAGCCACCAAACCACCTACACACCCCTTATCTCTCTTCTTTTTCTGCACCATCAGCCGTCCTTAGGCCAGCAGCGTTGTCGACCACCTCAGCCGGTCCTCAAATCCGTCGCCATAAGGTCGGATCTCGCCTCCACAGCCCAGATCCTGTTGGATCTACCTCCCAGCAGGTGTGGTAGCACTGCCCTAGAGCCGCTGCCACCTTGGATCACCACTGCTACCGCCCTAGCACCGGTCAGATCCACTGTCTAGGGGTGCTGGACACCTCAGCATTGCCCCAGACCGTCGCTTAGGGCTGCTGAGCACCTCAGCGTTGCCCCAGACCCTTGCTTAGGGTTGTTGGGCACCTCAGCACTGCCCTAAACTGCCACTTAGGGCTACTAGGCACCCCAACTCCACCCTAGATCGTCGCCAAGGGGTGCTAGACGCCTACCAACGTTGTCGAGGACCGCCTTGCTGCTGATCTCGGTTTTAGGGTCTTAGGAGACTTTGGTCGTGTACAATAGGAGCTAGGATGGGGTTCTTTGATCCTATTTTGCTGTCTCAAGGCCTCCGACAGCAGCACTTCTTGGTGAAGAGCATTGCTAGGGCATGATCTATGCCCTATTATGTGCAATATTGTTGATTAAGCTTGTATGATCTGATTTTTTCAACGGTGTGAGTATTCTGTTTAGTGGATCATGACATAGACCAAAAGGAATTTGTGAGTGACTTGTTGGGGAAATCATCCACCACATGTGCTCCCCCACACATGCAGGAGACTTCTATCAAGTTGGATGGAACCAACTTCCTATTGTGGTCTACATCATTCTCCAGATTCGTCGAATCCCATCGCAAGTACATATTGACAGAGGCAAAACCCGCAGTAAAGTCTGCAAACTGGGAGGCAAACGATGACTGGGTAGCTACATGCCTCCTGGATAGCATGACCCAGACCATTGCAAAATAGGTCATGGCATATGCCTCTGCAAAGAAAATGTGGGAAGTGTTGCATGAAATTCATTCCCACAGGAGCAACATTATCAGATTGTATCGAGTCGTAGAAGACACCCACACTCTTCGAAAAGGCATTATGGCCTTATTCGAATACTATGGCACAATGAAGAACCTTTAGGACGAACAATATGTGTACCATCCTATTTCTATTGTTGCAGTTGTTATTGCCAAGCAGAGAGAGGCTATTCGATCTATTTAGCTTCTGTTTGGTCTTAGCCTTGAGTACAAGGCGGTGAAAGATCGGTTCATGACCATGGATGAGATTCGCACACCCGCACAGATTTATGCTTGTCTTTCTAGGCTCGACACTGCTGATCTGGTGCCTACGACTCATGCTTCTGCTATGGCCACAGTTGGTCATGGTAGGGGAGCTTTTGGAGGAAGAGGTTGATCTTGTGGTGGTGCACGTGGACGTGGTCATGGTTGGAGCTCTTTCTTCTGTGAGTACTGTCACAGGAATGGATGCATTGTGGACCGATGCTGGGTGAAGCAAGGTTACCCACAGGGTATGAATCCATGCGCCCATCAGGTATCTGCAGAGGAGACCACCTAGGTGTAGGAGGATAATAGCCAGATGACTGTTTCTAGGATTGATTATGAGCGATTCATGGCTTCTCAAGCATCTACTTCTGCCTCTGTTCAGAAGTCTGCAGATACTTCAGCGATGTTGGTTAAATTCCTAAGCCCATGCTTGGCTTGCAGACTCAGGTTCCTCCTCCCACATTACTGGTGACACGACCTTGTTTTCTTCTCTACGGAGCCTTGCTACACCTTTTCAAGTCAAAGTGATAGATGGTGGTTTGTCACCACTGACTGGGCTTTGAAATATCTCTATTTCTAGCTCTTTACCTCTCTCAAATGTTATGCATGCTCCTAAATTTGCTCTCAATTTGATATCTATTAGCCAGATTACAAAAGATTTGAGATGTTGGGCTATGTTCCATGATCAGTGTTTCTTTTTGTAGGACCTCTAGACGATGAGGTGGATTTTGGTGGACTTGAGTAGAACGGTCTCTACTACCTTCATGCCCTTCCATCTTCCAGTGCTGATACTGTGTGTGTTACCTTTACTCTTTAGTGGCACTTTCGTCTTGGTCATCCCAGTTTACATGTTCTACGCCGTCAATTCCTTAAGTTATCTTTTTCTGAAGTTTTTAGGTGTGAAGCATGTTAGTTGGGTAAGCACCATAGGTCTTCCTTTCCACCGCAGAATAAAAGAGCTGAGTTTGTTTTTGCTTTAGTTCATGTTGGTGTCTAGGGCCCTTGTAGGGTCAAGAGTATGAGAGGTTTTCGGTATTTTCTTGTACTTGTGGATGATTATACCAGGATGTCATGTGTGTTTATGATGAAAGAAAAGTCCAAAGTCTTTGCTGTTGTAAAAAATTTTGTTCTTGAAATAAAGAGTGTTTTCTACTGTTATCAAGATTTTTTGGAGTGATAATGGTTTGGAGTTTGTGAATGCCAGGACTACTGCCGTTTTCAAGTCTTTGGGAATTGTTTACTAGACTACTTGCATTCATACTTCCCAATAGAATGGGGTAGCTGAACATAAGCTTAGACATTTGCTTGATGTTGCCCATTCCATTATGTTTCAAATGAATGTTCATATTTTTTGGGCTAATGTTCTTACTGCCACTTATCTGGTGAACTTTGTTTGTTCATCTATTTTAAGGGGTAAAACTCCATATTCCATATTATTTCCGGGTAAGGCAATTTTCTCTATTACTTCGATGGTCTTTGGCTGTGTTTTGTCCATCTTTACTAGGTTGATAAGATTTCTCCTCGTTCCATGAAGTGTATCTTTCTGGGTTATCTGAGAACTTAGAAAGGATATTGATGTTATGATCCTATTTCATGGAAATTTTATGTTTCTGTTACTTTTTTAAGGAGATTCCTTACTATATGGAAGAGTAGCCCGTTAATTCTTCTACTGATATTTTTCTTCCTGTCATATATGATCCTCAATAGCCAAATGAGCCACCCATTACAAGGGCTAGTCATCCTGATCCTAGTCCTTTCCCATGTCATCCTGAGGTTCCTGATATAGATACCTTTCCTAAACATTTTCAACGCAGAGTTGATGTCACTCAGGTGGAAGAGCCTTCGTCTACTATTTCTACACAATCTCCACCAGCTGTTGATAATTTGTCTGAGCACCAGGTACCTACTTCTACTGAGGACACGACTCTGGATCTTCCTATTGCACAAAGGAAGTCTCCATGATCGTGTGTCAAATATTCTGTATCTCAGTTTATGTCACTTGACAGTTTGTCTGCAGTTGGACGCTAGTTCTCTCTAGCTATTGACAGTGTACAGGTACCACGGGATCATCATGAGGCCTTCTAAGATCCATCTTGGACCTTGGCAATGGAGGAGATGGCTACTTTATAGTCTCATAGCACATAGGACCTTACTGATCTACCCCCAGGTGCTACTCTTGTGGGATGTAGATAGGTGTTTACCCTCAAGTGTTGTCCAGATGGTACTGCAGACCGATACAAGGCACGTCTGGTTGTCAAAGGCTACACTCAGACGTTCGGAGTTGACTACTTTGAGACATTCTCCCTAGTGGCTCGTCTCAATTCTATTCGGATCCTGCTTAAACTTGTTGTGAACAAGCATTGGACCGTTCATCAGTTTGATATCAAGAATGCCTTTCTGTATGGCAATTTGATTACATGGAGCAGCCACCGGGTTTCCTACTCTGGTAGAGTGTCAAAGTGTGTAGAATGAAGAAGGCCATCTATGGACTGAAACAGAGTCTTAGAGCCTGGTTTGAGAGGTTTCGTAGGGTGGTTTAGGACTATGGCTTCACCAGATCTTCTGTTGATCATACAGTGCATGGGAAGATAGGTACAGTCATACTTGTGATTTATGTAGATGACATACTTCTTACTAGTAGTGATAGGCAAGGCATGAAAGAGACAAAGAAGCTGCTTCAATCACAGTTTGTTACCAATGATCTAGGCCTATCAACTATTTCCTTGGCATTGAGGTGCAACATATTAGAGGACTTGTGTTATTCCAGCGCAAGTATTCCCTTGACGTAATGAGAGACATGGAATGCTGGGGTGCAAACCAGCATATGTGCCCATGGATGTTTCCTTGCCTATTGCGGATGATGGCAGCCCTTTACTACAAGATGTGACCAGATACCGTGCAATGATTGGGAAGCTCTTGTATCTGACTGTTACCCGTCTCGAAATTACCTTTACAGTTGGAAGATTGAGCCAGTTCATGTAGTCACCGAGGGAAGTCCATTGGGATGTAGTTTACCAAATTCTCAGGTACTTGAAAGGTGCACTTGGGAAAGGACTTCTCTTCAAGGACAATGGGCACCTGGATATTTGTGACTACTCGGATGTAGACTAAGTTGGCGCACATGAGGACAGGAGATCTACTAAATGATACTGCATATTTGTTGGGGGTAATCTAGTTACCTGGAGAAGCAAAAAACAAGCAGTGGTCTCCAGGTCTAGTGTTGAGCCTTAGTACAGGGCTATGTCTTAGATTACTTGTGAGCTACTTGGGGTCAAGTCTATTATGGAAGACTTTGGAGTACAGGTTTCTGGTTCTATTCCCATGCATTGTGACAACAAAGCTTCCACCTTTATTGCTAACAATCTTGTATTCCATGAGAGAACAAAGCATATTGAAGTAGACTGTCACTTCATCAGAGAGCCCATTCTAGCCAAGAAGATTTCTACACATTACATATGCTCTGAAAACCAACTAGAAAACATTTTTACTAAAGCACTTACTAAGAAGCAACTGCTCTATATTTGTTCCAAGCTGAGCAGTTTGATGCATATGCTCTAGCTTGAGGAGTGTTGAGTTATGTATTTGTGTAATTCCTTTCTTTGGTGCCTGTCTATATAAAGGCCTAGGGTCTCTTAGAATGAAGTTTATGACATTTCAACTTAACACATGCTCTTGGTCTTCTCCTTTGACATGTTGATAGTGAAGCCTCTTCGACTTCCAAAGTTGTTGCCTCTGTGGCAATCTGAGTAGTCGTCGCTATGACGGTTGTCTTATCTTCTCGAAGACAACCCGTAACTTCTTGAGGTCTTCATAAGTTAGGGAGTCCACATGTGAGGTGCTAGTAGTCCCAGTGGTCTCTGTAACTTGCCTGAATCTTTAGGAAAGGAGCTTGGATCAACCATTAGTCTCTTTGCAACCTAGGAAGTTGCCTCTTTTGGCAACCTTGAAGTCGTTGCGTGGACCATGGTGTCCTCTCCTTGACGTCTTTTCTCTGGAAAAATCTCTTCTTTTGAAGGAGAGTAAAGAATCGGATATAAGATGTCAAGAGTATGAAGATCACAAGCGATAGAACTTGATAGACCCCCTTCTCTTGCTTCTTTTTCTTCTTGCCATCCCCATAGAGCTTGATGTTTGTTCTAGAGACAACCACCTTGCTCTCTCCTAGTCTAAGTGTGGCATCGTTGATCGCCGTCGATGCTTTTGCCATCTTCTCTAGTCCTCCGCGTAAGGCGTCGAATCTTGTTGAAGCAAACTTTCTTTGAAGATGAGAATCACCAACATGTGGTCTGAAACCACACTCACAACAAGCCTAGAACGGTGGCTCTGATACCATGTCACAACTTGACGCAAATTGCAGCTTAGGGGCTCCTTGTGCATGGGAAAAAGTCCCACATGGGGCTATGCACACGTGGAGCAGGGAGAGCAGCCCTTGGCTGCTAGAGGTGGCCAGCAGGCCTTCGTGGCTGGCACAGGTGGTCGGCTGCCCTTTGATGGTGGTCAGCGTGCCTTGTGGAGAGGAGAGAGAGAGAGGAGCCTTTAAATAGTTGGAAATATTATTATGACTCAAGAAACTTCCTCCCTAAGCAAAACTCCAAACTTGGGTCCAAAGACCCATGATCGTTGACCCCTATGGGCCTTCTTGCTAGCTGCCCACGTGGCTTTATTCTATCATCCTAACACTCCCCCTTAAGTCAAAGGCCGGGAGGTCGATGACTTGGTCTTCAACTTGTGAGGTTAGACGCTCCACCATTCTTCTTTTTCGAGAGCCACGCTGTTGAGTTTTGTATGAGTGTAGGTCATATTTTTCATATTGTAAGTGAAAGGTATTTGTTAATTCCTTTCTCCGGTGCCTCTCTATATAAAGGTCCAGGTCTCTCAAAATAAAGTTTATGACATTTCTCTAGTGCCTCTCTATATAAAGGTCCAGGTCTCTCAAAATAAAGTTTATGACATTTCTCTAGTGCCTCAAAAAATGAGTGTTGCAAAATTGTATTTTCAAATGATGAGTTTGATATTGGTAATAACTAAAAATTCCAAGTATAGTAATTAAGGATAATTTATCTCTAATTACCCTATTTGAGAATTTTCTTCGGTTTGCTGGTGATGGTGGTAAATTTTGATGGGATTGAGTGAAGATTGAACCTTGATGGCTTGGTTTTCCAAGTTTCAAGAGCAAAAAACTAGGGTTATGTGGTTTCTTTTTTGGTGCTGAGAAAAAACGGGGAGAGGGAGCAAGGTGGGTACAGCCATTGGCTAAAGACTGCCACTACAATTTCGGGTTAGAGAAAAAGAGCATCTCGTTTATTTCAGAAACACAATCCCCAATATAAAGAGGTTTTGGGGAAAATATAATGGGACCTTAAAAGACAATGGAAAATACTTGAAATAGTAAAATAACATTACTCTCAGCAAGTAGAGTTCATCCTAAGAGTTATGGTTTTTTTTAAAATTATTTTATGATCTTCGCATGTGAAACGAGGTGTAGAAGGCTTTTTATATCGGTCCACATCCTCACATATCGTAGTCCTATTCACATGCTGTTGGACTAAGCACCAAGTACTGAATGGTTGAATGCATCTAGAGAGATTTAATAAGCCATCTATTAAATGTAATGCTTTTCTCTATGGTATGTGTCTTGAAGGAAATATAGTCAAACTAGAAGTAATCAATATGGTTTTGAGGCTGAGAGATGAAATGGACTTTATTTATTAAAAGTGTAGTTCATTGAGGGAGAGGACCCAATTAGGCTACGGTATTGTTATTTGTAGTTGCAATATCAAATAAATGATGCTGTATTTGATGGCCTTTTCTATGTTTTAATCCCTTTTGGTTGGCTGATAATAGAAAACCAGAAACTTGGGTAATTCCTATGAGCCAAATGGCTCTACATCTTTTCGTTTCTTTTTTTCTTTCTTTTTGTTTGGGTTAATCCTATTGCTTCGTCAAGCATATTGTTGTTTTACTTGGTTACCATAAAATGCCTTTTGACCTTTTTAATTGATGGTCCACTCAGGTCAAGAAAGTAAAACCAGATGTGCTTCTTGGCTTGTCTGCTGTTGGTGGATTGTTCTCCAAAGAGGTATTAGAAGCCTACTCAAAAGTGGACTGTTTATTCATTATTGTTCTCTGATATACGTGTCTGTCATTTAGAAAAGGTCCATAAATTCAGCTGGTGTTGCAAGTGATCTGATAATTGTCTTATGTTGATGTTTAACTATTCTTTAGAATTCTATCGGGTGTAGGGTGGTTTCTTTCCTGATAAACTAATTAAACTCAAGGTTGCGAAAATTGGTACATCTAACTCAACGCTAGAAAGATAATGGATACATAGAATCATTGGCAGATTTCCCTTGAATGAATTAGATACATGCAAAAAGCACATTAAATAACACATTATTATAAAATATAAATAAGGAAAAATGTAACAAGATATCAAAAGTATAAAACAATCAACACTTGGGTTTATGTGGAAATCTTACTTACAAAGAGTGGGGAGAAAATCACGAGAAGGCCCCGATAGAGTTTATAGTTCTATTCTTCTCAATAAACAAATGAGGCTATACAATGCTTATTTATAAGCTTCTACACACACCACACTTCATTTCACTATGTGGTACTAAATGTAGCCCACTATAACCCTTCTCTCAACACTCTCCTTCAAGTTGGAGCATGAAATGCTCAGCTTGTGCAAAAGAAATTATCACTCTACATAGCAGAATGCAATACACAATTCAAATGATGCTGTTGAGTCACTGCTTCTACTCATCCTATGTCGTCAGCTTCCTTGCATCGTCATTCTTGCTTGTAGGCGGGTGAATGTTAGAGTTCGGAGAAGAATCATTGAAGCTAGTGCCGGTATCTGAGCCCTTCATTTTTAAGACTCTAAGAGTTTCGTATAGGGTATACTCAGATATGTTCTCACACTCCCCCTTTCTCCCCTACTCATATGGGAAAAGAAAAAAATGTACAGAAGAAATAAAATAGAGAAGAACTTCTCCCTCTCTTCTCTTCAACATCATTTTTTTTTCCTTTTTGTGATTTTTTTTCGAAATTTTTTTTTCTTCCTTTTTTTTGGTTTTTCTCTTTATAGTTTCCTATTTTTTATTCCTGGTTTTTTTTACTATTGTCCTCTTCTCCATCGTTTGTTGTTTTTTTTTTTCTTTGCCTCTTTCTCTTTGCAATGTTAAGAGGCCCAAAAAATGAGCCTAAAAGCAAATAGAAAGGAAACAAAGGGTAACAGAGTAAAAAGAACAAAACAAAAAAAACTTCTAAGGTTCAAAAGAACTCAAATCACGATTGAAGAGTGTCATTCATTCCTCCTCCTTCAATGTAGTCATCATTGTTCACACCTCCTAACTGAATATCGTCGACTTAAAGATCTCGATCCGATCGACAATCCCTGATCTTGTGCGCTTTTCCTTGTTGTGATCTTGTGTGATCCTTCTTCGGTTGCTTCATCAGCGCCTTCTTCGCAGGCGAAATCGACACTGCCAATTGTAGCCATCGCTGCCATATCGTTGCCATGAAGCCATGCCTGTTGGAACTTTGAATAGCAGCGCCATCACCCTCCATGTGCCACCTTGCGCATCTCCTGGCACATAGCTACCTCACCATCCTCGTCATGGCTAATCTCTTCTATTTTTTTTCTCTTCTTTCAACCTTATTTGAAATTGGTGCTGCCTTATTCAATGCTGCGTGAGATCAGATCTCACACATCTCTTCTCTATGATATCGAACCTTCAATAGCCAAGCACGCCGCCTCGCTGTCACCTGGAAGCTCGTCTCTACGAGCCGCATCTTTGCATTCGTGAGGCCTTCCGGATCGATGTCGAAACAACTACAGGGAGATCTCCTGTCAACTGCCACTGCTCCTGATTAGTTACAGCATCAAGATGGATAAAGAACTCCAAGAGAATAAAAAATGATAATATAATCCGTGAAACAAAATTATTTCCCGAGAATTGCTTTGATACCATGTTATAAAATATAAATAAGTGAAAATGTAACAAGATATCAAAAATATAATATAATGAAAGAATACTTGAATTTACGTAGAAACCTCACTAATGAAGTGCATGGAGATAACCAAGAGAGAAGGCTCCGATATGGCTGAATAAACAAATGGGGGGAGGGGGTAGAATGCTTACTTATAGACTTCCACACGTACCACACTTCATTCCACTATGTGAGATTAAATATAGTCTACTATGACCCTTCTCTCAACAGTTTCCTTTGTACAAAAGAAATCCTCACTCTACATAACAAAACACAACACACAACTCAAATGATGTTATCAGGTCACTGCTTCCACGGATCCTATGTCATCGGCTTTATTGTATTGTCGTTTTTGCTTGTAGGTGAGTGTACGTCAGAGTCCGAAGAAGAATCACTAAAGTTGGTGCTGGTGCCTATACCCTCCATTTTGAATACTCTAAGAGTCTCGTATGGGGTACACAAATGGATTCTCACACAGTCAACTCTACATGGCTACTAAAGAATACTTGATAAATTAGCCCTCATGTCTATGACGCCTGAGTATTTGCCTGAGTTTTGACATTCAACCCTTGCTGATTTTCTCAACGTTGAAAAATTAACTTCTACTACAATGGATATTCTTTTTTCTCATTGCACCCTATGCTTACGGGTGGTGCATTGTAAGTGGTGAGCCTTTTGGCCAGAATAGCAGTTGGGAAGAAATCTTAAAAGATCTTGTATGCATACACTGTAAGGTGATCTGGTATACCACAATTAGAAGAATGAACTTGGGGTTTGTCTCTGGGCTTCTTGCTTGCTATTTTATCATAATATGTTTATCTTTTATGTCGTTATTCTCTAGCATGTGGTATGTTACAAATGAAACTTATGATATTTTTAAACAGGTTCTAGAAGCCCTAAAAGACTCTACTTCCACACGACCAGCAATTTTTGCCATGTCAAATCCAACGAAAAATGGTATATGGAAGGAAATTAGATTCTTATAATGGTTACCTTGAAATGATTTTGACAAATTAGATCCTTATAATAGTTATCTTGAAATGATTTTGGCATTCATTTTCATTGTGTTATTTTCATGACACAGCTGAATGCACACCAGAGCAAGCTTTTTCAATTGTTGGTGACCACATTATATTTGCAAGTGGAAGCCCTTTCAATAATGTAGATCTTGGTATGTTTATACCTTTTTTGGTTATGCTGAGTACCTTCTCTCCTTTTTGTTGCATGTAGATGCCATGCCTTTAATGTGCTCAAACAATTGTTTATCACCAAGGTTACCCACCCAAGCATGCCACTTTTTTAGATCATTCACTTTCGGGAAAAAAGGTTATTTGATTATTATGGCATCAAAATAGTGGTATAAGATTATATGGTGGTCTTTGTGCTTTTTCTTTTACAACCGAGAGTCAAGCACTAGATCTTAGTGTTCCCAGACATGCTAGAGGGATCCACGCACCCCCTCAACCCCTTGGTATCGTTGGTCCTATGCCCTAAAGAGCCCGCCGAGTCACTTGGGTCTCTAGATGGGTCACCCTTTTCGTAGTAGAGTTAGTGTGGTACTTCGACTCTTGAGTCTTCCTCCATGTGGTCCACATGTAGGAAAAAGATCCAATGCATGGAGATAATTTTTCTCCTCCTTTCCAGGCACATGTGATCTAGTAGGCTAGGAAGGCCTACTAAATGTCGATAGTCGTCCTTTTTTCACTAAAAAAGAAAAGAGCCCATGAAGCACCAATAGTGATGTGGTAACATTGATCTATACTCAATTAGAGTGATAAGAGGTGATCATAGTGACTTGGGTTTTGACCCAAATGGAACTAGGATGGCCACCTTTGCTTAGCAATTGTCCGTCCATATTAACAACTTATTCTTTGTGAGTTGGTAGTATTTTAATGAACCACAATCTCCCGTAACTCTACTCACAACATCCTCATTGTGATTAACCCAGCCAGTCAGCCACTCGACTAGGGGTGACTTCACCTTATGGCTAGTCCTTTTCCCTACTAGAGGGGTTTTGCTTTGATACCCATTTTTAATTACCTGGGTCCAAATGGGAGTTTTATGAGAAAAGCTAACATTGATAACTTGCTGGATTTGGACTCAGATGGACCCATGTTAACCCCCAAAATGCTAAAGCTTGAATGGGATGTATTGTTTCTTGGTCCTTGTAAAGCACTCAGTTTTCTGAGTTGGCACCTTGCAGGACTATTAATAATCCTGATAACATGCGTGGCATCAATTATCCTGACTGCCATTAGTCATGTAGGTGACTGATTCCTTAGCACCTGTTCAGGTGTACCCTCTCTGTGCGATGCGATTTAGAAAACAGGAGTAAAGTTTTTCAGTGAAACCCTCTAATCTTTGCAGAGAGAGAAGTAGACAGTTGCACACCCAATCTTATTGACTTTGGTGGATATGGCTGATCTTACCAAAGGCTCGTCTTCAGATAGAAGGGATTCTACACATATGGAGCAGTTGGAGGTGCACATGCCAAGGGGGATTTGGAAGAGGGTAATGCCACATGGAGAGATGGGTTTGGGTGGTGGGGCAACCAAGAAGGTGCATTTAGGGGGAAGGGGTTCTGTTATGAGGTAAGAGTGTTGACGTATTACAGACTTCCAATCCCATGCAGAGCTAGAGTTAGGGATTGGATTGCTTTCGCCTTCAAAAGTGTGGATTGGACTAAGGCATGAACTAATAGTCATTTGAAGTATGATTTTGTGGCCATTGGACTTGAACTCAACGAGTGGGAAGCACTCCTTTCATATGTTATGAATGCACAAAATATCTACACATTTATATTTAATAGCTGTTCCCTGCAGCCGTGCTTTGGATATTTGCTGTATGGTAGCACCAGTATACACACCCTCACCTATACCAATGCAATACATGTGAGCAGTGTGAATCAGAAATTCTCTGGTATTGCAAAAGACATATACTGAACCACTGTGGTTTACATTGAGAAGAAAGTACATCCAGGAGCATGGAAATTGACTAGTGGCATATGTAATGATCAAGCCTCTCCACTTCTAGCCAAATGTTTTTAAGTTGGATGCTCTCACATGGTATCAGTGCCACATCGGTCACTGATCTGTTGGCTGAGATTAAGCTCGTTGCCACCTTTGATTTTGTCCACATATAGGAAAGGTCACATTTGAAGGGGCATGTTGGCAAAATAATAGAAAGATGTGGCAATTGATTAGTGGTTGGATTTCTCTCCATCTAAAACCCAATTGGGGTCGAGTTGGATGCTGTCACAGTTGCAACCAGATACTATATTATTTCTTGAAAATGGTTTGTGCATTCTGGGTAATGGCTTGTACTAGCAAAGTGTAAGAGAATCCTGATTTTGTCTTGCTGCATCTGTTAAGTCTGTCATGCTTGATCTCTTTGGGTTGCTTTTCTTTCTATAATGCATTTTCCTTTCAGGAAATGGTAAGATTGGTCACTGCAATCAGGGAAATAATATGTACCTCTTCCCAGGGTTAGTAACCACTATTTTTTTTCATTTATGCATTTCTTTCTTAGCTCATTTCTGAAGCTGTCCTTCACCGCAGGATTGGTCTTGGCACCCTTTTGTCTGGGGCTCGCGTTATTTCTGATGGCATGCTACAAGCTGCAGCGGAATGGTTGACTCGGTTTCATCTCTAACCATATTCTTCATGAGTTCTATTTTTCTTACCGATCATGCTTGCTTCTGCACAGTTTGGCTGCATATATGAAAGAAGAGGAAGTTCTTAATGGAATCATATATCCTTCAATATCGAAGTATACGAAACTCGGCCTTGTTTTTTACCCCCATTTTACCTCAGTGAAGTCATGTTTACTGACTTTTCTTCATTAGAATAAGAGATATCACCAAGGAGGTCACCGCTGCAGTTGTGAAAGAAGCAGTGGCTGAGGATCTTGCGGAGGGGTACCGGGACATGGATGCTCGGGAGCTTCAGAGATTAACCCGGGTAGGTGCCATACGTTGATTCTTCCCTCGATTCTTCCATGGTTTTATTAATTGAATTTAGCTGATCGCTCATCTGCCATTATGGAAATGAAGGATGAACTTGTGAAATACATCGAGAACAATATGTGGAATCCCATCTATCCTACCCTGGTGTATAAGGACTAAGAGTTACTTCTCATCCCAAGATGAGGATGTCAGCAGCATGTGCTCGTAGGCGTTCCCATTCTTCATGTATACATGATGGATCACCACCGCATGTAAAATCTCCACATCCATATGCATTAAATTGCACCTTCAGCTGGTGTTGAGCTTATGCTGTTAGCCACCGTGCACAAGCAAGCGGCTTTGCGCAGACTTTGGGGCACTGCTTTATTAAAGATCTTTTCTATTGTTTATGTAATAATTTTATGTATTTTCCTGACGTAATTATCCACTCACGCATGGAAATTAGTTTACAAATGGGGATATATACGTGGAAACTTCTTACAAAATTCTCTTCCTTTAAGTATGCTTGGGGTAGCTTTCTAAAAGTTAGGGGCATTTAATTGGCTAAGCATGATTTGTTATCCTCCATGCATCTGGAAGCGTCATATCAATATTCCAGATAGAAATTCAATCCGTCTGCATCTCTTCGGTGCCTAAGGGGACATCCCATACCACATACATTTGACTTGCACTAAAGATGCGAATTTTGAACCGATAAAATAAGGTCAAGAGGCTCAATTCCTCAGTGGTGGGGACATTGAGCAAGTTTAAGTGCTGCCTGCCGTGTTGTTTGATAGCCCTCCTCTTAAAGGAGGCCGGTGATGTTGGGCACATGATATGCCACCATTATGCTACGCCTCTATCTGACTTCGGGTTCTCTTTTCCTTCATGTGCAGCCTACTTGTCTAGATTGTCAACCACTACACATTCCGATGCTCCATGAAATCTAATAAACTAATTGCTTGATAATAATAGATTCAGTCCAGCGGCTTGGATGCTTAACCTAACCTACGAGTGGCTATTAAAGAAAGAACTAACGTTGTTGTGTTTGGTCCTTGTCTTCTGCGCTTTGTGTTCTTTAATGCGTTCTTCAGCAACCTTCTCGTAATGGAAATTTACTTTATGATACTCTTGATGCAAAGAAGCATATGCTTGTTGTGCTTGTAAGCGAGAATGGATAATAAATGCGTGTACCATGTAACCATGTTGAGTGACGCATATGGACGTAGTGTGTTCTTAGTATTTAATATGAAGTCCTGAAAAATTTTGACTCCTGAATTTCTCAACCATGTCATTTAGATATTTGTGTCCTTTGTGACAGGTACTTCTGTTTTTTATAATATTTTATTACACGTATGTGTACAATTGTCCATATAATTTGAATAATTTCATTATGATATAAAGAATGGCCTATGAAATGGTAATCCAAGTATCTCCTTACCTAGCAAGCGAGGATTGATCTTCATGGAAAGATTGATTTATTCAAAGCAAGAAGAGAGTTCAAGTGCATTGCATATAATTGATAATCTTAAAGGACACGGACTACAAAATGTAAAAGTTGATACAAAATGTGATAAAGAGGGTTGTGAACGTAGTTCCTATTTGATATATCTTTCCTTTATGTAAAAGAAATACTTACATATGATGTAATCAATTATTATTGAAATCTACAATAAATCACTTTTCTAAAGGTGTAAAATACTTAAATTACCTTTGGAACTATTTTATATCAGTGTACAAGCATTTTGTACCTTTAAAATAATTATATACCTGTGTAAAATTAAATTTCAAATGTTTCATTATCTATGATAATTAATTTTTCACTTTTTCACTTGAAAAATGATTTTCATTTTAGGATTTAAGGTTTAGTCTATAATGTTCTTTAAGTCTTAAATCTTAAATCATAAATCTTAAGGTGAAAAATCACTCATCATATATGAAATCACTTTACATAAATTTAAATCTTAAATCTTAAATTTTAAACTCATAGGTTAAAATTACTTTGCATTAATGTAAAATCATTTTACGCAAGTATAAAATTACCAGATCATCTTTGAAATAATTTTATACCGATGTAAAATGAGATTGATCGATGTAAAAATACTTTAAAATAACTTATAATTAATGCTAAATCATTTTTTATTGGTATAAAATTACTTAAAATAATTTATCATCGATATAGAATTATTTATTATAAATGTAAAATTATTTATGATTTATGTATTTTAATTAAAAATAATGTAATAATTTTTTATATATGATATAATAAATCTTATATTCATTTATTTATTTTCATTAAATATCGATTATCAACTAAATCACACATTGACACCACCTTTTGTTATTTTTGACGTAATGTTTGTTTACGTGTGGACAAACTTAAAAATGTTCACGATGATATCTATCATTCTTTCCTGACTGCTTTCTTGTCCAAACCATAAAAAAGACCTCCAAAGAATCGCATATTCACACATGAAATCTTAGTAAGAGTTCACTTGAGATTGAAATATATTTTAAGATATATATAAAGTATAATACTACCCTATTTGAAAAGTACATATGACTCTTCAAAAATCATGCATCCTCTCCGATACAAACAAATGCACATGTAAAAACGCGGGACCAGCAATTGTCATGTAAATGATGTCATACGCGTACATCGTTGTACCATTTGTAAACGTCGCTAATGATCGAATAAAAGGTGGAACCTTGGATTATTTTGACGAAGAGTCCTGACTCGTTCATATGCTTCAAGGCCCGCAATTTCTTGGTACGTACCCACAATATGAATTCACCGACGTAACCTCAACATGGTCGCCGTCCAAAATTTAATGATGGCAGTCGGCAGATGTTCTCGTCATGATTTTGTATAATTTAATGTGATTAATTATTGATCACATGCAGCACACCGTCTGATCGAAATCCATATATATAGACCGACACCATTAGATCCAACATCGACGGATTTCATCAGAATCACGTCTACCCATGATATTGGACGCAGCGGATCCCCGCAGACGACGTGGTGTTAGAGACCTCAACTAAACTTTTTCAACTCTCCAAACATCTTCAAAGGGTGGAAGAGAGGACTTGTGGAAACCGCAATCTACCAACTTGAAACAGGGGCTTTTTGCATACATGACCTTGGAAATACTGGGAAAGGTGTATATAGTCCCATATATTTTATATTTATGTATGTGCTCCTGTAAAATTACTCTATGCTCCATTAAACTTAACTGGATGCTTACAAAAATTTAAAAAATTATATTTACCTGCCTACATTTTTTTTTATATTATCAACACATCCTCTTCCTATTCCTCCTTTGTCCTCCCAACCTCCTAGAGTGGATCACATGGACCCTCTCCTTCTCCTCACCCTCACCTTTTTCTCCAAAACCTCCACCGTACACTACTAGAATATGAGATATTTGCAACACTTTTAATATAACGATTTATATTAAAATCATCGTGTAACATGAGTATCACGATATATGATGATTTTTATAAAAATTGTCGTATTATAGACGACAGTTTTATCTTGTAACTGTTGTTTAAAATGCGTACTTCAATATATACGACGGTTTAACCAAAATCGTCGTATATATTAATTCCGAATTTTGTTCGAGCGTCATTTTTTCCCACCCTACCGGACTTTAAACGACGATTTTGACAAAAAATGTCATGTAAAGTATCTATGCCCTACGACCAGTGCCCAACCCCCTTTGCCCTATTCACTCATCCTCTCCATCAACCTCTTCTCCTCCTCCTCAAACTCCTAGCCGTGTCGCCTCCTTGCCACGCACAATCCCCTCCTCACCGCATGCTCCTCCTCATCCCCATGTGTGCCCCTCCTTTCACAATGCGGCGCCGCCCCTCCTCCTCCTCGTCCCATCCATAGCCCCCCTCCTCCTCCTCCCATGTGCCGCCACCCCTCCTCCTCCTCCCATCCGCAACCCCAACCCCCCCTCCTCCTCATCCCATCCACCACTGCCCCTCCTCATCCCCATCCGCAGCCCCTCCTCCTTTACGACGCCGCCCCTCCTCATCCCCATCCCCATCCCCATCCCCAACCCCTTCTCCACCTCCTCCCATTGCTATCTCCCTAATCTCAAAAATTTTTGTATTCATTAAATGTCAAATTTGATTAATTTTTTAAATTTGTTTTAGTTATTTACTTATAAATATTTGTAATTTGATTTAGGTATCTAACGTCGTCGGACACCTTCTCTGTGATTCACGCATTTTGTTGAGGCATGAAATTAAATTATTTTAATTCATTTGTGAATAAATGTAGGGTGCGTCCACTTAAATTTAAAAATTAGGGTGTGCCCCCTTAGGATTAGAATGTGAATTTTTAATTATGTTTAGAATGTAGGGTGTGCCCACTTAGGTTTAGAAAGTGGAGTGTGCTCACTTAGGTTTAGAATATAAATTTTTTTTATGATTGTTGGGTGTACCCACTTGATTTACTAAATTGAATGTGTTTGATTGATTGTTGGGTGTGCCACTTTTTTTGTAATTGTTTATTTGATTTTATTATGTATGTTTGATTAATTTAACAAATTGAATTTGATTCTATTATGTATCACTTTATATCTATTTGATATTATTATTTTAATGTATTGATTATGGATATACAGACTTACACAAATCTAGATACACTTGAGACCAAATAATAAGTATTCTAACATCTAGGTTACAAGTTTTGGGAGGGGATAATCGTGTCAAAATACTTACCCGTCAACACTAATGATCATGTTATACGAAAAATGCAAAGTGTTTGTATACCTCATTTACATTCATGAAGTTTTGTCTTTATAGTCTGCCATAAGAGAAGTCATCCTTTGTTCAGAGAAGTTCTGAACAAAATGGGGTCTTTGAAGATTTGATCACAACATAGGGTTACTTGTTACATAGAACCAATGTCTAGAGGAATTTTGGTAGTATCTTTTCGCTTTTCTTCGGCATACCAACTGATTTTATTTACATTCCTAATGCACCCTTAAATGGGAGTTATTAGGAATGTAGTTAAGGTTAGTCTTGGGGGGTATACTGGAGAAGTGCGAGAATATGCTACTGAAATTTCTCCAGACATCAGTTACATATAACAGGTAATGTTGTAATCAAATCTTCAAGAATGAGCTATTAAGTGAAAACCCTAATCAAAAGACAAACACTGTTATAAAATCAGATTATAATTATTGGGTGGTTTTATTTCATTTTTGTATATTATTATGGATAAGTCTTGGATTAGTTTAAGGAACTCGGATTACTCTTGATACAAGAATGGAGTGAGAGAGTTCCTTAATTGAGCATTTCATGATAATAGGAAGTCATTTAGACGAGGAGACAAGTTCGACAGAATATTTTGTCCATGTAAGAGGTGCTTAAATGAATATTCACATGATAGGAACAATGTATACTGTTGGTGAAAGGGCACCACGATCGTTTATTTTGATAATAATAAAATACTTATTATTTAATATTTACTTTTGAGTCCAAGATTTCAGGACAATTGCAAATGGAAACAAATGTGAATAGCTCGCATCTAGGGCGAATTGGAGGAGCTTGATGGAGGAGGAGCTTCGCGAGGAGCGTTTTATTTAAAAGCTTGAAGAAGGAAGGAGATGAAGAATATGATAGATTTCCATTCATCTTGTTCTTTGTATTATTGTTTCTTTTGTTACTCTTTATTTTCTTTCTTAAATGCATGTTAAAGAGTCTCAAAGTATCAACACAGTAGTTATAGGAACACTTGTACAACCCTAGGATACTTAGGTTTTCCATAGAGCTTAGAAAACCTAAATAGGCTTCAAATAGCTTGATCAAATGTCCAATCTGAAAATTAGACGTCTAATCTTGGACTTTAAGATGTCTGAATGTTAAATTGGATGTCCAAACACTTATGCTGGAATTAGTAGCTTCTATTTGCCTATATCAGACGACCAGCTCTTAGTCCAAACGTCTTAGCAAACGTCTGATGACTTTGTGTTACGACCCGATCCCAGATCCCTATAAGACCCAAGACCGACCCGCCTCGATTAATTCCAAGACCCAGTCGTCCAACGAGAAATAACCAAAAGCAAGAAATAGTTCACATCCACACATGCATTGTAACTAAGCAGAAAGAAAACAAGAGACAATAAAAGAAACAGAGTGAAAAGTTTATCAATAATACAGGCCATCACAATTACGACAGAGAAAAGTACAACAGAAAGTACTTAAACAGTATTACATAGAACAAAAATACTCACTACTACAATAGGAGCTAAGGAATACAGTAAGAAACGCAGCTAAGGCTAGGCTCAACTGGGTCCAGCTCCCTCTACAGCAGGTGGTGCTGGCTACCCAACTCCCTGACCTTAACAATGTTATAAAATTTCCGGAGTCAGCGAACGTTGAGTAGAGTGGTAATTTAGACATTTATATGTGTAAAGACCCATTCTGTTTTAAGCCTTTTAAGACGTATAGACTGGCAGTCAAACGTCTGGTCAGATGTCTAGACCCCTTCCCAGACGTCTGGAAAATGAAAAATCTGTACGCAGGGTCGGGTTTGCGCGTTGGCTGCGCGCAGATAGCCTTCCTTCTCTCCCTTCTTTTCTCCTTCCTCACCGAACCCTAACCCCACTCCCTATATAAGAACCCTCTCCCCCTTCCTCTATTCTCCACTCCACCACCACCACCTTCCTTCCTCTCTACTGCCGTGAGAGAGACGAGCGAGAGAGAGGGAGCGAGAGCGAGGAGCGAGGAGGAGCGGCGAGAAGAGAGGAGGAGGTGGTTGAGCTCGCAAGTTTTGTGGGAGCTCGCTGGAGTGAGCATGGCCGCTGCAACGCGTGCGAGAGGAGGAGCGCGTCGGGGGAACTGTCCCTGATTTCTTGCTACGGTCGGAGCTGCAGACGAGAGGGAGGAGCCACGGCCAAGCGCGGCGAGAGGAGCAGGAGCTCGCTCTGATACTGGGATTTTTCCAGTATCAGACGTCCGGAGTGCCTTCCAGATGACGGGCTGGACGTCTGGTGACGACACCGGATGTCTGAAAGCAGGTATTCGCGAAGGTACGTCATTTCCGTCGCTGCAGCCATGCAGGCTGCATCGCAGTAGGATTTTCTTGGCTAAAATAGGACGTGCTGCTCTATCTTGTGCAGGAGCAGCTTTGGGAAGGTGTGCGGCATGCCCTCCCACGCATTTCGAACATCTGGACAGCTTACCAGACGGCCGGAAGCATTCCCAGATGACTGGAGGATAGGTCGGACGTCTAGAGCTGAGTCCAGATGGTCAAGTAGGGGTCCTAGACATCTGAGGTCAATGTAGGGACTTGAGATGAGACTCTAGTGACTTTTAAGACATCTAGACTTTGTGCCAAACGTCTGATTTGGTTCTGTAGTTTTGTTTTTAACCCGTTTAGGGTCTATTTGGGGTTCGTTTTATGCAAACAAGATATCTGTGGTTTCCTTATGAGTTCCTCTACATGATAAAAGTCCTTATATACTGCTCTAAATGTTCCGTTGTGATATGTTCCTTGATAAAGGACTTCGACCCGTTACGTGTCTAAGGCTTGCCAAGGCACGTGAGTCTATCGTTCGAGCCCCCAGTACTCCCGAATTGTCTGGTAGAGTAGTTTCCCCCTGTTTTACTTATAAAACATGAATGCAATTGTGAAAATTAGAAAATTAGAAACCTAGGATGTGGCATGAATCCTAGGATGAGAAATAGTTGTACTGTTTGTATGCGTGTTTGAGATTGCAGTCATAAATGAATGAGTAGAATTGTAAACAATTGCCTGTTAATAAATACGAGCTGCCTGTTGGAATATGAAACACATGTGCTAGTTAGATAGTTACCTATGATATCACTTGTTGCATATATTAATTTGTGGAAATACGAGCTGCATGTATATAACATGAGAATGGAATTGTGAATGATGAAACTTGGTATGGAATAATATGGTGAATATGAGCATGAACCCTACGGGGAATTAGGAGTAGAGCTCCTGTGGATGAATGGAAAGATATGGAAATGTGAGTGGGAAGTGTGTTGGCCCTTGAGTACGTGGTACCAAGGAGAGCGACTGTCCCCTGTTTAATGTAGAGCGGAGCTAGCCGCCCTTAGGTTGGGACCCGGGGTTAGGATTGGCCACTCTACACCGACTTCTGTTGGCCCTCGCATACACTGTGCCGGGGAGAGCTACTAGTGTAGGGAGGGAGCTAGCCACCACATGGGGCCCGGGGTTCAGCTGGCCACCCTACACCGACTTGTTCGGCTCACTGGGCAAACCGGGGTTGTTAGACGAGGGTGCAAAGACTGTGGAGGGGCAAGACCCCTGTTTGGTTCTGAGGGATGAGACCCTTGTTACTAAGAGGGCTAGGCCCTATACTGTTCCGTGCTGTACTTTGGATATACCCACTAGCGGAAACGACTGACCGCGTGTCAGTGCGGGGTAGCTACCCGTGCGCTTATCTCGTGTGCTGTAGTCACCGCTACATTTGTCCGTGACCTCGGTGTGGTTGATTGGGTGTAGGATCACCACGGGAGACTCTCCCGGCCAGGAGAGCACCACATGTGCCTTCTACTCTTCAGAAAAGACTGCAATCAAGATCGTTCCCACGAGGAACATGCGAGATCAAGTAAACCAATGGACGAAAGGGAATTACTTGTAAAATAAAATAAATGGAAAAGATAAATTTACCTGTTAGCTTTTACTGCTTTAGTTAGTTTGTTTACCCCTCTACTCAGCGTTCGCTGACTCCGTTTACTCATAACCCTTTACAGGTTCAGGTGTTGAGCAGCCCGAGTCACATGCTGCAGAGGATGCTGGGCCTAGTCGAGCCCAGCAGTAGTTTCCTGTTGTAGTTGTACTCTCTTTTCTACTAGTGAGTTTTAGACTGTTGTTACCATTTCTGTTACGGTACTTTTGTTTCTACTTTCCTGTTGTTGTGGTGGCATGTACTGTTTAGCAGCTTTTACTTCCTTACTGCTTGTACTCTTTTACTGTTAGTTACCTTGCATTGTGAATGTGGTTTATTTTCCTACTTTTTGGTTATTTCTTGTTGGACGGCTGGGTCTGGGGATTAGTCGAGTCGAGCTGGTCTCGGGTCCTGTAGGGATTCGGGAACCAGGTCGTAACAATATGTAATTGAGACAAGCTATATAAATTAATTCAATTAAGTAACTATCTATTTTCATTTAATTCAACCAAGTACTTCTAATTTGTTGTTCCTTTATTCACTTAGATCATTTCTTGATCTGACTTGTTCTTCACGGGAACGATCTTGATTGCAATCTTTTCCATGATATAGGAGGTACACGTGGTGCTCTCCTGGTCGGGAGAGTCCCCCGTGGTAATTCTATACCTAGTCAACTACCTCGAGGTCATGGTTACGACGTAGTAGTGACTATGGCATGCGTGATAAGCGCACGGGTAGCTATCCCGCATTGGCACGCGGTCAATCATTTTCGCAAGCGAGTACGCCTAAAGGTACAACACGGAACAGTAGAGGGCCTTGCCCTCTCAGAACAGGGGTCTCGCCCCTCCACAGTCCGTGTACCCTCGTCCGACTATCCCGGTTTGCCCAATGGGCCTAACAAGAGTCGGTGTAGGGTGGCTAGTCCTAACCTAAGGCCCCGTGGGACGGCTAGCTCCCTCCCTACACTAAGTAGCACACCCCGATACCACGTACGCGAGGGCCGAACAGGAGTCGGTGTAGAGTGACTAGTCCTAACCCCGGGTTTCCACCCAAGGGGCGGCTAGTACCCCTCTACACTAAAGGGACAGTGTCTCTCCTTGGTATCGTGTACACAAGGGCCAGGTCACTTCTCATCTACAAGAGTTCTCCTCCTAATTCCCCATAGGGTTTATGCTGGTATTCCTTTCATTTCATATTCCAAACTTTCAAATCTCTCGATTTACATTTCCGTTTCCATTCTTTAAAACAAGTAGCTCGTGATTTTCTACTAACAAGACATCATATTAAATAACCAATATATTTGCGAGCATTTAAAGTTTTACATCATATTAATTAATCAGCTCATGATAATCTCTCCACTTGAGTGGGATCCATTAGTATAATGTGTTAGTACATTTAAAATATTATTAATAATATTTATTACTGTTACGTAGAATATGACATATTTTTTAACGATATCCATAAAGAAATCCACCAACCACAGAAAAATTAAGATATTATATGTAATTTTCACCACCGATGATATATGATTGATAACTAAATATAATAAAAAATCATCGATGTAATTTAATTTAAAATAAAAAATTATCAGTATAAAATAAAAAATTACCAATAACATCTCATTTTTCATAGTTTTATAAAGTTTCGCTAAAAACAAAATTAGAAGACGCACTAAACTACAAAAAAAAATTTCACGTTAGTTCCTAAACAATGGCGTGCATCGTATCTTTCTATTTCTTGCAAGTGTAATTTATTCGGAGGATTAATTATTTATTTGACTATATAATCTTTCATATGATAATTTGGATTTATCACTTTAATAAAGATTTATTTAATATCAATTTTAACCTCTTAAAAAGAAGTTAACCTTCGAGTAAACTAACCTTAAGATATCCTTTTTCTTTTCTTTTTTTTTTTTTATTTTTGAGTGACAAAACACCTTTGTTAGCGGCCTTCAAGAATACAAGGAAAAATGGGAGATACCCAACTCCCTTGTAAATTACAGAGAAGACAATGCCGAACCAGCAAGTGTGCTGGACGCACATCATTACAAGCAAATTTGAACACAGAATATGCAGCATGAGAATCTAAACTAGAGGAATAGAGCTGGACAATATAACGAGATTTTCAATCAGGTTTCTGATTGGCCAATATTTACCTTACAGGGTTGATGGCATCCGAACAAACTGTCACCTCCCGTAAGCCAAAATCTAAGGCCAAAGAGAGGCCTTCATAAATTGCCCAAGTTTAGAAGTGTAGGAGGTTTGAATCTTATAAGCACTGCACCTGATAAATTTTCCATCTTGATATGAGAGGACAGCAGCTGCAATTGAAAAGAGTTTACCCATAGCTGCATCAACCAAAATTATATGCGACTTCGACTGTACAACAGATGGAATGGAGAGGGAAGGAGCGACCATAAAGGAACAGTGCCTTAGACTGAGAGCTGTAGAATCTCGCTATATTATAGCCATGTTTGAGGACAACCATAGGATTGGAAATATCCCCTTCCATCACCACCCTACACCGATGGAGCCAAAGAACCTGAATTAGATAGAAAACCATATTCTCTGTAAATCCAGCAGAATTGAAGATATAATTAATTGATATATATGGTGTAATCCCACCAATGATCATTACAACTAGACCTAATGCCCAACGTAAACCAAAAAGCCTTCATAAATGGGCAGAACCAAACCAAGTGATTCCAAATTTCCTCTTGATTGCTACAAAGTGGGCAATTATAATCAGAATTTTTTTAGCCTGACTGCAAGTTGAGACCTTTTTTAACCTTAAGATATCTTAATAGGTTATTTTCTCCGCTTCTTTCTGTTGCCCCGCTTTCCTCCACCACCCAGCGAAAATGGCAAAAAAGATGGAATCTATGAATGAGTAAATTTGATTTGATGAGTATCTAATGGTTGGAGATTTGCCCATAAGTCCAAGCTGTGAAAGCTTGTCTTTTTCTTCTTGTTTTTTTTTCCAAGTCCTTCCCCACAAGGGGAAAAAGATCATTTCATTGAGAAAAAGAAAAAAATCCGAAATAGAGGATGCACCTCACAAGGGGAAAGAAAGAAAGAGAAGCCTACCTTCAAAAGGGAAAGAAGATGCATCCTGTAGAAATTAGGGAACGCTAGAACATAAAAAGAAAGATAAGAAACAAAGAAAAAAAAAAGAACTGTTCCGAGATCGAGAATTGGATGATCTCCCGAAGGAGATCGATCCCACGCTTATAGAAAACTGCAAAGTGCCAACAAGATAAAAATCTCGAAGACCATGTGATAATGGCGGAGGTCCCGACAAAACCGTGGCTAGTCTTTGTTTGCTTTAGTGCTTATTACAGAAATATCGTTGTGATATAGATAAAATAGCTACGGTTGTCGTTGCCATTACAATTTTACTCAGAAATATTTTTCCCGAGGTCGAACTCAGGGAGCTACTGGAATTCTAGAATTACAATGTTTCTTTATTACAAAAATAAGAGAGAGAGAGAGAG
This sequence comes from Thalassia testudinum, assembly GCA_037157565.1. Lineage (NCBI taxonomy): Eukaryota > Viridiplantae > Streptophyta > Magnoliopsida > Alismatales > Hydrocharitaceae > Thalassia > Thalassia testudinum. Next base: position 25,631,254 of record JAZHRO010000013.1, read on the forward strand.
GGAGAAGTAGATTTCTGTTTCTTGGCTTTCTCTTCTTCTCTTCTTTCTCTCTTTGCTTGTCTTCTTTTTCTCTTCTTTTTCTTCTTTTCTTTACGGGTCTTCTTCAGTTCTTCTTCTTCTTCTCTTCTTTATCTTCTTTCTTTCTTTTTCTTTCTTCCTTCTCTTTTTTTTTCTTTCAGCTGCGGAACCTTTTCTTTTCTTTTTCTTCTTCTCTTCTTTCTCTTCAGAGCTTCATCCGTCGTCTGATATCTCAGTCAGACGGCTTAAACGGTGGTTTGCTACAGTGCTTCCCTTTTCTTCCTTTGCTGCTTCTCCTTCTTCTCTTCTTCTTCCTTGGCCTTCTATAGTTCTTCTTCTTCCTGCGGCCAAGTGTGAACCTTCTTCCCTCGCACCCTGTCCCTGCACAAACCAGAGCAAAACCTAACCCTTCCCTCTACCCACACGTCTCTCTCTCCCTCTCTGCAAACAGCTCATAGGAAGCTCTCCTAGAGCCGGGTTATCGGGTCGGGTTGTGTACTCGGGACCAGGCGTACCGGCGTGTATGGTACGCGAGGAGTGCACAGGTGGTGTCGGGTCGGGTCCGCCAGATCCGCGTGGTGAACTCGCGGATCGGGCGGGTGAGTGGGGTGCAGGACCTCACCCCGTGTGTCTCGAGGCGCTTAAGAGAAAACACAAAATCAATTTAAGCCGGTGCGGCGTTTCGAAATCCCATGATGTGGGACTAAACTCTGTCCCTTGCTCGTGCGCACCCGCAGGAGAGCCACGACCTGGCCTCAGTAGCTGCGTCTTTGCCTCTCTTCGTAGACCTGCTTGTTGCCTTCGCCCAAGTCTCTGCAGCTTGCCTCAGCTGGGATCCTGCTGCTGCAGGGCCTGGAGTTCGCGTGGAAGCTCCTTTAGTCGTCGTCAATGGCGGCTGGGGCTCCGACCCTATCAGACAGAAACACGGCCTCTTGGCCTAATCAGACTACAGGGTGACCTTCGCCGTGGCACGGCGAAGGTGATGTGGGGTGTAGCAGGTTGTGGGGCGGTGTCTGGCGGCGGGGCTAGGTTGGACTGTGATCGGAAAAATGGGTCTGATTGGGGGAGTGTTGTGGGGGTCTGGAGTGGCAATGGAGGGGCGGAAGTGGTTCAGTGTGATGAGGCGGAGGTTTTGGGTCGGTCGGCGAGTCGTGTGGAGGGTGGAATGATGGGGGCGACTCGCCGGAGGTTGGCCGGAGGCGTGGAAGACGAGGGTGGTCAGGCGTTGTCGAGGGGCGGTCTGAATAAAAAGATGTGAGGGAAAGAGAGAGAGGAGTACAGGGAGTATCTAGAACTTAGCTGTAGGGACGAAGGGGGCCGGAGCAGGGCAGCAGTCGTGCCGACTGTCGCCGGAGAAGAAATACCCAAAGGGGGAGGGTGGCGGCGAGGAAGAGAGCCGGAGGGCGCGCGCTGGGTACGGCGCGACGCGGGAAGAGCAGGCGAAGGTGGCTCTGCTGCTGGTATTGCAGCAGAGTGACGAGACGGAGGAGGAGGAGCCGCTGGAGCTGGTGGGTTTCTGCCGGAGTGGGAAGAGAGGAATGGTAGGGGTTTTCTCCGTCAGGACCAAGCTATCAGAATCGGCTGGCGACGCCGGTCCTTATAAAGGCGGTGGCGGAGGGGTGGGCGCAGGGAGGCGACATGCCTCCCTCGCCGGAGAATGGCCAGGATTTTGACTCATACCTTCCGCACGTTCGCACGGAAGGTGTGGGCGAGGACAGAAGGCATGGTGGTGTCCCTGCGACGTCACCGGGTTCAACCTGCAGGACGCCTCCCTCACCCTGCGCGGCGCCATGCTCCGCGCAAAGTCGTCGGAGCGTGGCGCTGCGCAGAGACTTGCAGGAGGGACCTATATGCAAAGAACGACGAAGAACTTAGGGGCCAAATGCAAGGATTTGGAAAGTTGAGGGTCAAAAAGTAATAGATGAGGACCAAATTGCAAAGTCGGTCAAGAAGGTCTCTTCTTAGGCTCAAGTTTTTATGCATGACTAAATGGGACCTAAAGATTCGAATGGTGAATTTTATTTCTAGGGTCAGACCTTGTTTGACCACCCAATTTACGTAAAAATCTAAATTAAATCATTAATTGGGCATGGTTCTCAATGTATGTCAAAATGGGTTCCCAAGGCCAAATTGAAGGTTCTAAACCCTAGAGATTATTTTTCTATGAATTTTAGAGGGTTTATTCGATTTTTACCCTGCCTCGAACCTCGTGAATTGAAGTGGATTTATTTTAGGGTTACAGAATGTCATTTAATTCCTTGGAGTCGCTGTAGCCCTTGTTGGATCAGACCATCTCACTTTCCTTCTTTATTAGGTTAGTTTGACCTATGTTTGGACCCTGAGTTACCCTATTTACAGATTGTGTTGGTGAATTTGCATTTTTACCCCTTATGACTTATTTTCTTCTTAAACTCAGAATTCCCTGAGTCAAGCCTTTCTTTGAGTTATGTAGGAGCTTTTTCTCGCATATTTAGGTTAGATTGTGCTAGTTAGGATTTGTGATGAGGTTGTCATCACCATGCTAACGAGTAACTCTTGAAACGCATAAGGGAAACTCAACCGTGACAAGCACAGAATCTCACGTGGTCTCCAACAAAATTTAAATTTCACTAAGAAAAAGAAAAAGGACCTAAAATCCTACTAGAACGAACCAAACCCAATAACACAAAACGATCAAACCACCAGTGTTGCCGCAGAGCATCGAGCACCGTAGGCTGCACCATGCATAGAGCAGCCTACGTCGTGCGCTGATCAGCCACCACCGACCACCACATAGCCTCTCGGACCGCTGTCACCGCCACCGCACCACAACCTTGAATGATCGGTACGAGCCGTCGCTGCCTCTACATGTCGCAGGGGAGGACGGCACTGCCAGGAGGAAAGATCCGGGGATGAGGAAAGGAAGTCCAATGGAAAGGCGGGGCTCCGATTGAGCTATACCCTTCATCTTCTTTTCACTCTCGAGGAGAAGGGAGGGGGGAAGCGAAGCAGGGAATCTTGCACCTTTTTAACTGTGAAAGCTTGTCCCCACCTACTGGAACTGTAGTTTCCTTACTTAGAGGGGGTGAGATCAGTGTGACGTAAAAAATGCGGAATTGAAATATACAATCTCATAAAAAGACAATCACACAAGTACACAAGAATTTTTAGGTGAAAACCCAAACCGGGTGAAAACCACCACCTAACCCTCTCAAGTTAGGATTTTCCGATCAACTAAGTTGATCAAAATCCACTAAATCGAATCACTTTAAAACGAGGGTGATTCAACCTCAATTACAACCACGCCACTTAGACGAGGGTAGCGTACCTCAACCCCTTCTCTTCACGAGAAGGATTTTGTCTCGCGAAGGAGACGGGAATTCACAAAACGAATATCCAACCAAATAATAAAGATAAAACAAGTAATCCTATAGAGCCAACAAAGTAATATTTAACCTAAGCTTCTATAGGAAATAGGATGCTTTCCTTTGAAAGGAGTGCGTCGACGACGCGGATGCGTGTGCCACGCGATGGCACAACGTCGCTCTCGTGAACAACGGCGGGAGAGCGGGTGCGCAACAGCTTGATGCTCTCAAGATGTAGAACTTGAGCTTAGAGAGCAAGAGAGACACAAAAAGGTTTGAAAGTGTATTGCAAGGTGTGTCTTGGTGTTTCTAGGTGTGTTTTTGTGTTGCAAAGGTTCCCCTCTATTTATAGAGGCCTTAGGAAGGCTTTGGAAGGCTTAGGAAAGGTTCTATAGCCGTTGGGTGCAAAGCCCAAGAGAATCAGCCCGAAATCAGGAACAATCATTGTTCTGACAGGCTTATCAGACGTCTAATTATAGCATCAGACGTCTGGAAGTTCACTTTAAGACGTCTGATTCCAAGTTCAGACGTCTGATTTTGGGCGGGTCTCTTCCTGACTTGGATCAGATCTAAACAGGGTTCTAGTGCAAGTCCATCAGACGACGTACAGGACGTCTGGCACTATGTCTGGACGTCTGGAAACCTACTTTTTCTGTGGGAATGGATTTCCAAACGTTGCAACGGCTAGAAAATCTCTGAGAAGAGATTTTGGGTCAGCCGAAGCAAAACGGTCAATTATCAGACGTCTGGACAGTCCTATGGACGTTTGATAAGGCTCTAACGGTCATATTCTTGAGTGTTTGCTAAGCCAGCCAACGGTCCACTAATTGGACGTCTGGCAAAGTCATCAGACGTCTCCTAAGACGTCTGGTCTAAGGTCTGGACGTCTGATTTCATCAGACAGAACTCACTAAGTCTAGCCTAATAGTTATCAGACGTCTGAAACAACAGTCAGACGTCTTAAAATACTTTATCAGACGTCTGATTTTAGAATTAGACGTTTGGAAACTCTGTTTGAACCCTATATTGGTTTTCTAAGTTCTTTACAGAAAACCTAAGTATCCTAGGGTTGTGCGGGTGTTCCTAGGACTACTGTTAGGGTACTTTGAGGCTCTTTAACATAATTTTCTAAGGAAATAAAAAGAGCAAGCAAAATAAAGATAAAAGTACATGAAAGGATTAAACAAAATTCTATCCTATTCTTCTTGTCCTTCCATCTTCAATCTAGCGCTCCTCGTGAATCTCCTCTGCTCTCCATCGAGCTCCTCCAATCCGTCCTGGATGCGAGCTCGAACTCCGTCTAATCACGTATCTATTTGCGATTGACCTGAAATCTAGGACTCAAAGCGCAAATATTAAATGACACGTGTTTTGTTATCATCAAAACAAATGATCGAGGTGCTCTAGCACCAATAGGAACAACTTCTTCAATGATTATTGTGGATGCTGTGGTGGGCAAGCATCACTCTCTAGCAGCTTCCATCATTTTAAACAACCAGTCATCTATTCATGCTGCATTGGCTGTTAAATTGCTAACTACGGACAACCAAGAGGCTGAAATGATGGCCATACTTAACGGTATCAAATTTGCTCTTACTTTGGCTTACTCTCAGGGGCATGGTCTCAGTGATGCTCAAGTCCCTATTAGCCAAATCAATAGGACTTTTCAACCTTGGAGAGCTCTCCACGCTGTTATCTCTTGTCAGAAACTTCTCCACGGGTGCGCTTGGTTGGGGGAATTAAGGACTTGGTTTTGTGTTTGGTAAGGATAATCCCGAAATACACAAGTTCCAGAACCACCCCCCCAATTCCGGTGCAAAATAATTCCACCCACCCCCCCATGGAATTAATTTTCTTCCTCCACGTCAATCGTAATTTTGTTGCCCCTTCCGCACCTATGCCCTAATCCATCTGCTGTCCCGCGGGAGAAAAACCGCTGGCAACCGCACGACCTCGAGCACCCTCTTCCGCCCAAGCTCCGCTGGCGACTGCAGGACCTCGAGCACCCTCTTCCGCCCAAGGTCCAATCGGCCATGATGCGTCAATGAACACAGAACATCGAGCGTAGATGGCAATGATTTGGCGTATCCTTCGATTGAGTGACGAAACCACACCAGATAAGTCCAAAGCGTGTTTCGATTTGTTGCTTGTTACTTGTTTTTGTGGTGTTGTTTGTGGGTATCATGTGATAGTTCGTATTCTTGATTTTGATTTTTGAAACCCTTGGATTTTCCATGGGTTTGCACATGGTTTTGGGTTTGCTGAAGCTCCATTCTTGGATTTTTCATAGGTTCGTGCATGATTTTGGTTACGTCTTGCCATTTATTAGTGTTAGATGGTTTGCCATGTGCTTCAAGTCTGCAAAGAACACGAACATTTGTCTTGTGGTGGTACTTTATTCTCTTCCCAATGGTCTTCAGCTTGGGGTCTGCCATGAACAGGAAGCTTTTCCTTATGACGATAACTTTTGCCTCTTTGATGCCCAGTGTAGGGCTCTATTTTTTGTCATAAAGCCTTCACATCTGTCTTGATTTAAAGGAAGCATTGACTCTATATCGTTGGGTGGTTGATATTGCTGCCTGTGTGTAGCTGGTGTTGTTGTGATTCCAACATGGCATTGTTTTAAATGGACCTTTGCATTCCCAACTTTGTTTGAAATGTGAGTCCCAAAGTCATTTTTAGTGAGTATTTCCCAATGTTGTAGTTGTGAGTGTGTGGTTGGAAGCCTGTGTTGTTTCTATTGTTCAAAGCCAATTTTTATGTTGTGTGAAGTGTGTGTGTAGTCCCAGACCTTTTCAGTGAGTCGGCCTATCAAAGATGAGGTATGTGAGTCCCAAGTCCTCATGTTGTGGACGAATCAGAGAATCAAAGTGGTGTGAGATAAGGAGAGGTGTGAGGAGGCAATGTCAATGATGGGAACACCATCATGAGCCATAACTAGCTCTTTTTGATCTAATAAAGTCAATAAAAGTTCCTACATATCAATCAGAACGTCTCTTGGGCAGGTTGAATTGTTTTGAGAAGAAAAGAAGACTGTGTTATTTCTGCAACTTTACCAGTAACTCATAAACACAGAACAACCATGGAGTATTTCAAGGGTTCATTAAGGGTCATATAGTCACTAATGGTTAATAAGGGGGTCTACGTATGCAAAAATGGGTTTTCACACATTTCAGGAATTAAATGACATCTGAAACCCTAAAAATAGACCCGCTTAATTTATTGAGGCTCTGGTTAGGATAAAATTCACCCAAAGCCTCTAAAATTCATAGAAAAATATTCTTTAGGATTTGGTACCTTCAATTTGACCATCAGAACCCATCTTGACTCAAAATAGAGCCACAGACAAACTATTACCCTAATTTGGGTTTTTGCATAAATTACCTAGTCAAATTAGGTTAAAGCTAAAATCCAACTTCACCATTGGATTCTTTAGGTCCAAATTAGGTTTGTATCAAAACTTGGGCCCAATCTAAGATTATTTAGACTTAGTTTGCATTTTGGTTCAAGTCCGATTTTCTTTATCTCAAATGACCCCTCAACTTTCAAATTCCTTACACAAAACCTCCCAACTTTATCATTTTCTTCTTCAAAAATGTCCCCACCACACAAAACTCCTAATCCTACAACTCCGGCAACAATCAATCAAATATTTTTCCTTGATTGATGGATGAAACCTCCTCAAATTTGAACCGGAGATTCCTCTTAAAATGCTCTTTCAATCAGACCAATTTTTGTGCTTTAACTCTTTCTCAATCTCTCATGTGAATGTCTGAGAAATTTGGGTTTCCAACTCTGGTGACCTTCCAAGCTCTAATCGACCCCCTGATACGTATATAAAGACCCCCAGGACCTGTTTGATCCTTCCACGCTTAAATTTGGCCTGGAATCCCTCTACTTCATCTCTTCTCTCCGGCCGAATAGCTCCTCGACGTCCGGTGATCTCCCCTGACTCTATTCTTCGTTCGCTCGCAATACCGACGGTGGATTCATCTTCCTCCACGTCGCGCTGTACTAGCCGACGCCTCTCCCTCTATCTTCCTTGTCGTTTCCTACTCACCAGAGCACCTTCTTCCCCGGCGCCGACCACACCACAACCGGCGTCGTGTCTACTCCCCATCATCTGTTAACCACCCAAGTAAGTTCCCTAACTCCTCTACTTCACACACACATCAACCACACTCCGTTTCGACCACCGACTCGCTCTCACGCCCTCCGTCTTCCACCTCACCGACGTACCTCCAGCGAGTTCGCACGGCTACCACGCTCCACCAAATTGGCGCAGGGTCAAGGGGGTTTTGCTCTCACATTCATTTGTGCGAAACTTAGTCGTGAGAAGAAGAAAGGAGATAGAGCGAGAAGAAGAGCAGAGCAGAGAAAGAAGAGAAGTACAATTCCTTTGCACTGTAGCTTCTAAGTACTTAAGCCGTCTGATTGAAAGTTCTGTTGTCTGATTTACTTGATAGGGAATGCACTATGCTCTTGGTTTGAATAGTTGATATTATTTGAATATTTGCTATTATTGTATAAGGGTAATTGGTGATTCAAATCACCATTTTACCCTATTATTTTTGCACATTGGTACTTGAATTCTTGATACATCATTCTCAATTAATTAGGAATTAAGTTTTGGTTGAAATTACTCATATATTTGATTCAAATTGTGATCTTGAGATTTATTGCAATACTTGCTCCTCGTGTTCGACCTCGGATTTCTTTCGAGCTATAAATTGTATTTGTTTTTGCGATTTATTGGCTATACTACAGCGCAATGACTTTTCAAATACCGATTTATCGCGTCAACATTTTGGTGCCGTTGCCGGGGAGCAACGTGCAATTTGATCTCTTGATTGTAATATCTGATTTGATACTAACTTGCTCTATCTATTTTTCTATGATCTGTTGATCGCACGTGTTTTCCGAGTTAGAAATCAGAGTTACAAGTAACCCGTCGTCGTAGTTACAAAACTCGTGGTCAAATAAAATTTATACCGAAGCTCCAAGGAAGTCTCAAGTCGAACACAGGGAGGCGACGTTTACTTTAATTGAAAATCGCACTTCGATTTTATTTGTTTTTGGTTGTTTTTATCTTTTCTAAATTTTTTGTGTTTTTAGAATGTAAGAGATGAGATCGACAAATGCTTATCTAGCTAAGCTACTTGCAAATATAAAAGAGAGAGAGAGAGAGAGAGAGAGAGAGAGAAACAATCATCCATTCATGAAGAATTGTTTGTTACACTATGAAAGCGGAAAATCTACACTACGAAAGCGTAGAAAGATAGAATGAGGTGAGAGAAATCCCCCTCGACAATTGTTCGGAGGATGACTTACTCTGACATCGCTCGGAGGAAGGTGGTGAGGAGCGGGACGAAGGAGGACAGAGCCGGAGGACGGAGGATGGGGCAGGACGGCATCGCGGCGAGGATCTTCTTCCCGAAGGGCGGTGAGAGGACGGCCACGAGATGCTCCATGAATGGGGATGAAGGGAGAGAAAATTATTTGATTTTCTACTCTAAAGGAGCATCCCGAGCTTGGGACAAGCTCTCTCTAGAGCCTTGGAGGTGGGGAGAGGAAGAAAGGAAGAGATGGTTTGGAATGGTGGTGAGTAGGTCCTCTCATAGTGGAGGAGGGAGAACAAATTCGCATCTGGGTCATTACTGACGTCCATAAACGTCGCTGAAGATTCGCCCTTCAAATCCTCTTGTTGGCGTGCGCAAACCATTAGTGACAGCTGTAAGCGTCACTAAAGGCACATGTCGCTGAAGATCCGCGTCCACCCCGCTAGCGCGCGCTTCACGTGCCTTGCTTGCGTGCTCGTGCTACGCTGCTGCTGCACGTGGCTACGCTGTGTGTGATGTGCTGCAGCTACGCGCGGTGCGCTGCACGTGGCTGTGGCTATGCGCGGTGCACTGCACGCGATTGCAGTTGTGCATGTGCGCTGCTGCTGGCTGGCATTGGACGGCCTGGATGGTGCCACGTTATGCCACCTGGGTTGTCCATTCTTTTTTATTTGTAAAGGGTGCCACGATGCTCAGATTGAGATGATTCCTACACTGCTGGACTGCGATCGTCGCTCCAGATCCATCCGTATGGTTGGATTTTCCATCCAAAACCTGTATGGGTGTCGTATTGCCCCCTGGCTGTTGATCTTCCTCGGACATCATACGATGCTACGGTTCTTCGATCTAGACGATTTCAAAGGCGTTAGACTTCGATCGTTGTCTTAATCAGATTCGTACGATCTAATCATCCATTTGAGTCCCTGAAATAAGTTTTCTTCTCTCTTGACCAAAAAAGGACCTAATTAACCTAAAATATATACAACTACTCTAAATGCACAATGATGCATGTTATGAAATATTATAACATGAAATGCAAATCTAAGACTAGGAACATGCATAAATAGGCATTTTAACCTAAATATATGTGTCTATATCATCTGTGCAGGGAATTTAGCCAAGGAGTAAGATCAATCTCACAACAGCCACTCTAGGGGCATGTAATCTCATTTTCCATCCTCATTAAGCCCCTAATTTTGAAAGGCTCAAAAAAGAAAAATCAATTAGGGACAACTTGCTTTTCATTCTTAGAATCAATTCTCACAAGTTGCCTAATCTGATTCTTGTGTGAACAAACCCTAACCTTGATTTCTACACCTACTTAGGGTTTAAGGCATCTAGGGCTATCACCTTCTTGATTGAGCCCTAGGTACCACATTTTGAATCAATTAATTGGACCAATTAGAGCCAACTAGGGTTTCCATCTAAGGGTTTCAGAGACACATTTGCTTAAAAAGAAGAATCAACCTCTCAAAACAATTTGTGCCTAAGCCTTGATTGAATCTTCCTAAGCAAGCAAACCCTAAAATCAGGCTCTAAATCTCACTTGAATCTTAAAAGCGAGACCTAACATTCCCAAAGGACAAACAGGTGAAGTTGACCCACCTCGTGGGGTCAACCAATCTTCAAATTAGGTCACCTTGCACAAAAGTATCTTAAAGTTCAAGTGGAATCATAAGCACCTTGCACTTAACTTAAAATTTGTAAACTTAAGAGGTCAAGTCACCATTTTGGTCTACCTGGACCCTCAGTGACAAGGAAGGTCGGGTGGAGGAAACCTTGTAACTCATGGGGATGCTATACCATGTAGGAGTCTTTGCAGGACTCTCCCTTCCTAGCTGCCTAGGTAATTCGCAGGTGGACGAGTCTTATGAAAGCAGGAAAACTACACTACGAAAGCGAGAAAGATAGAAAGAGGTGAGAGAAATCCCCCTCGACGATTGCTCGGAGGATGACTCACTTTGACGTCACCCGAAGGAAGGTGGTGAGGAGCGGGACGAAGGAGGACGGAGCTGGAGGATGGGGCAGGATGGCGTTGAGGCGAGGATCTTCTTCCCGAAGGGTAGTGAGAGGATGGCCACAGGATGCTCCACGAATGGGGTTGAGAGGTGGGAAAACGATTTGATTTTCTACTCTAGAGGAACATCCTGGGCTTGGGACAAGTTCTCTCTAGAGCCTTGGAGGTGGTGAGAGGAAGAAAGGAAGAGATGGTTTGGATTGGTGGTGGGTAGGTCCTTTTATAGTGGAGGAAGAACAAATTCTCATCTGGGTCATTACTGACGTCCGTAGACGTTGTTGCAGCTGTCGCTGAAGATCCGCCCTTCAATTCCTCTTGTTAGCATGCGTAGACCATTAGTGACAACTACAAGTGTCACTAAAGGCCTGCGTCGCTGAAGATTCACTCCTATCCTCCACTAGCCCGTGCTCTGCTGGCATGTGCATCGTGCGCTGCACGCTTCCTGCACCCGTGCTCCCTACGCTGTGCGAGCCCGCACGCTAGCATGAGTTGCGCTGCTGATAGGTGCAGCTGAGGCTGTGCATGGTGCGCTGCTGTTGGCCAGCGTTGGACAGCCTGGATGGCACCACGTGGCACCATTTGGGCCATCCATTCTTCTTTCATTTGTAGAGGGTGTCACGATGCTCAGATTGAGATGATTCCCGCGTTGCTGGACTGCGATCGTCGCTCCGGATCCATCCGTACGGTCAGATTTTCCATCCGAAACCCGTATGGATGTTGCATTGCCCTCTAACCGTTGATCTTCCTCAGACTTCTTATGATGCTATGGTTCTCCGATCTAGACAATTTCAAAGGTGTTAGACTCTGATCGTCATCCTAATCAGATCTGTGCGGTCTGATCATCCATCTGAGGTCCTAAAATAAGTCTTCTTCTCTCCTGACCATAAAAAGGACCTAATTAACCTAAAATATATATAGCTACTCTAAATGCAGAATGATGCATGTTATGCAATATTTATAACATGAAATGCAAATCTAAGCCTAGGAACATGCATGAATAGACATTTTAACCTAAATAGATGTGTCTATATCACATATCCGCCTTCATCTGATTATGAGTTCGGAGGCAACTTCGGGTCAGCCTACCACAATTGGGGGAACTCTGAACCCCTGTACCTTGATTATTTCGAAGCTCCTCAGACCCGCGAGGATCTCCACGCCGTCTAGAATAATCCTTTCTCCAACACCTACAATTCTGGATGGCGTAATCATTCGAACTTTTAGTGGTCGAGAAATAACCCGAATATGATATCCCAATTCCAACCCCGACCACAAAACTAGCAACCATATCAACCCACTCAACCAAGGCCCAATCAAAATTTTCAATCTGAACCACTTGTTATGACTCGATTCCCAAATCCCTACAAGACCTGAGATCGGCTCACCTCGACTAATCTCAAGACCTAGTCGTCCAACGAGAAATAACAAAAGTAGGAAATAATACCACATCCACACATACATTATAACTAAGCAGAAGGAAAAGCGAAATGGTAAAGAAAAGTAGAGCAAACTGTCTCAAAATAGTACATGCCACCACAACAACATAGCATAAAAAGAAGGCAGAAAGTAGCAGGAACAGTAAAACAAATGTATATTACTCACTACAACAACAGAAAAATGAAAGAGCTGGAAAGAAACGACTACAACTGGGCCCACTGTCCTCTGCAGTCGGAAACTCAGGCTGCTCAACTCCTGATCCTGAACAGGGTTACGAAAAGACGAAGTCAGTGAACTCTGAGTAGAGTGGTGTTTATATTATTTATGTGCAGGTAAAGTAAAACAAGCAACCAGGTTTTATTCTCATTTCTATTTATCTCATTTATGTATTTCTGGTTCATTTATTTCACAAGGATCCAAGTATTTCTTGATCTTGCTTGTTCCTCGTGAGAACGATCTTGATTACAGTCTTTTCTGTGGAGTAGAAGGTACATGTGATGCTCTCCTGGTCGGGAGGGTCCCCCGCGGTAGTCCTACACCCAATCAACCACCCCGAGGTCACTGTCGTGACGTAGCGATGACTACGGCATGCGTGATAAGCACACGGGTAGCTACCCCGCACTGACACGTGGTCAGTCGTTTCCTTCTCAGAACAGTATAGGGCCTTTCCCTCTTAGAATAGGGGTCTCTCCCCTCCACAGTCCGCGCACCCTCGTCCGACTACCACGATTTGCCCAGCAGGCCTGATAAAGTCGGTGTAGGGTGGCTAGCTTAACCCCAGGCCCCGTGGGGTGGCTAGCTCCCTCCCTACACTAATAGCACGCCTCGGTACCACGTACACGAGAGCCAACAGGAGTCGGTGTAGAGTGGCCAATCCTAACCCCAAGTCTCAACCCAAGGGCGGCTAGCTCCACTCTACACTAAAAAAACCACTGTGCTCCTTGGTACCACGTACACAAGGGCCAACTCACTTCCCATCTACACACAGAATTCCTTTCCATATCCAGGAGTTCTCCTTTTAATTCCCCGTAGGGCTCACGCACTGTATTCGTTCCATTTATTAGTATTCAGATCTCATGGTTCATAACTCGTTCCTCATCCATATACAAGCAGCTCGTGTTTTCACAAATCAATTCTCAATCATATACATGCAACTTATTACGACCTGGTTCCCGAATCCCTACAGGACACGAGATTAGACCGACTCGATTGATCCCAAGACCCAGTCGTCGAACGTGAAAGTAACCAAAAAGCAGAAAAGTAAACCACATTCACTATGCTAAGCAACTAACAGTAATAAAACTACAGTAGTAAAGAAGTAAAACTACTACAGTACACACCACCACAACAGTAGAAAAGTAACTAGGTACAAGAATATAAAGTACAGAATGTAAGAGTACAAAGGTGCAAAAGACTACTCACTATAATAGAAAGAGTACAACAAGAAGCTACAATTACTAGGCTCTACTTGGCCCAGCACCCTCTGAAGCCGTAGGCTCTGGCTGCTCAACACCTGGACCTGAAAAGGGGTTATGAGTACAAAACGTCAACGAACGCTGAGTAGAGTGGCAACCAACTAACTAAAGCAGTAAAGGTGAACAGATAGCTGTTGTTTTTCAATTACTTTCTTTAACTAATTATTCTTTTTCACCACTTGGTTTATTTATCAGGTCTCGTTCTTGATCTCGAATGTTCATCGTGGGAACGATCTTGATTGCAGTCTTTTCCGAGGAGTAGAAGGCGCACGTGGTACTCTCCTGGCCGGGAGAGTCCCCCATGGTGATCCTGCACCCAGTCAACTACCCCAAGGTCACGGACAGACGTAACGGTGACTACGGCACGTGCGATAAGCGCACTGGTAGCTACCCCGCACTGACACGCGAACAATCGTTTCTGTTAGCGGGTGCGCCCAAAGTACAGCACGGAACCAGTATAGGGCCTACCCCTCTCAATAACAGGGGTCTAGCCCCTAAGAACCAAACAGGGGTCTCGCCCCTCCACAGTCCGCGCACCTTCGCCTAACTACCCTCGTTTGCCCAGTAGGCCTAACAAGTTGGTGTAGGGTGGCTAACTCTCTCCCTACACTAGTAGCTCTCCTTGGTACTGTGTACACGGGGGCCAAAAGTCAGTACAAAGTGGCCAATCCTAACCCCGGGTCCCAACCCAAGGGCGGCTAACTCCGCTCTACACTAAACAGGGGGACAGTTGCTCTCCTTGGTACTCCATACTCAAGGGCCAGCTCACTTCCCCACTCACATTCCCAGTTCCATTCCATTTATTTCCAGGAGCTCTACTCCTAATTCCCCATAGGGTTCATGCTCATATTCCTTGTGCCATTCCATACCAGGTTTCATCATTTCTATTTCCATTCTCAGGTTATACACATGCAACTTGTAATTCTATCGTTCACATTTCCATATTCAGGTTATTCACAAGTAGCTCGTGTTTCCAACATTCACCTTTCCATTTCCAAATTATATACATGCAGCTCATATTATGTCATTTCACGTGTGCTACAGAAAAGTTACATACAACAGTTAACTTGCACAAGTACTACATATTTCGCAAGCAACTATTATTAATTTACAGGCAATTGTTATCATTCTATTTACTCATTTAAAACTGCAATCCATTCATTTAATACAGACATTATAGTATTTCTAGTCCTAGGATTCATGCTATACCCTAGGTTCTAATAATTCATTCCAAACATGTATTCAGGTTTGTATTTAAAGTAGGGGAAGCCACTCTACCAGTGTTACGAACGCGGCTTCAAGACGTCTTTTAAGACGTCTGGGATTTAATTTCTGCGCCACGGTGGATTTCGTCTGTGCGCCTGCACGCGCAGACCTGTAGATGCCCCTCTTTTTTCCTCTCCTCCTGCGGGCGCAGGCTGTGCCCCTCTCTCTCGCTCTCTCTCCCTGCGTGGCTTTAAAAGGGCCCTCGCCCTCTCCCTCACTCTCATCTCCTCCGCTCCCTTCTTCTTCTTCTTCTAGCCAGTGCGAGAGTGAGCGAGTGGCGGCAGCGGCAGCCGTGGCGGGTGTGCGGGAGGAGGCGTTGCGCGAGGGAGGAGACGCTCGGCCGTGAGGGCTCGAGCTTGCCGGGGCAGCTGGAGCCGGCCGGCGGGGGAGCAGCGGGCGCGGAGTGACGTGGGAGGACTGCTGCAGCTCGAGCAGCAGGCGGACGAGGCGCGGTGCGGCCGTGCGTCGCGGGCGAAGAGCGCGTCGAGCTCTGATTCTGGAAATTTTTCCAGAATCAGATGTCTGGGCTTCCAACCAGACGACGGTGAAGACGTCTGGAGGACTGTCCAGACGTCTGGCAAGTAAGTTATTTTCGTCCTTCTTCCTTTTCTGCGACCGTTCGTACTGAGAGCGAGGAGTGGTACGTGCAGGCTCCGAGATTCGCATCCAACGCGAACCAGACGTCTGGCCGCAGTGCCAAACGACTGGAAGGACTTCCAGACGTCCGGGGTGACCATCGGACGTCTAGGAACTAGGCTAGATGCCCCCGCAGGTTTCTGGACGTCTGAGAGACTACGTAGAACAAAGATACCATCTGACCCACTTTTTAAGACGTCTGGAAGAGGTTCCAGACGTCTGATTTTGGACTATTTCGTCGTTTTCGACCTGTTTAGAGCCCGTTCGGAGTCCGTTTTCCGCGTTTTGAGTTGCGTTCTTTTTGGAATAAAATCCTCTACCCGTTTTCAGTAATTTTATACTGTTCTGAGAAACTCCTTGTGTTTGATCCTTGTGATAGGACCCCGTTCCATTTCAGTCTTGGGGATTGCGGAGGCGCGTAGGATTTCCGACCACTCCCCCAGTACTTCCGTTGTAGCTGGTAGAGTGGCTTTAGAAATTATTAACATAATTTGTTACAATTATGGAACAATTAATAGAACCTAGGGCATTGCATGAATCCTAGGAATGAGCAACCAGATTGAATGATAGATCCTAGGGTATTGCATGAATCCTAGGGCTGGAAAACTAGATTGAATGATAGATCCTAGGGTACGGCATGAATCCTAGGACTGGAAAACTAGTGAAATGAATATAGATATTGCAGTCTTGGAAACTGTGGAAAGGAAATAATAGCTGCATGTAAATTGATTTTAACAGCTACCTATTATGAATAAATGAACATGTTTGAGAATATGGGTTGTATGAACGTGAAACTGAAAGGGTGAAACCTGAATGTGCTGAGTTAAAAGAGCTGGAACCCTACGGGGAGTTAGGAGTGGAACTCCTGGAAAGAGAATGAAATGGAACTGAGAAGGAAAGATGTGGAGGTGCGTTGTCTCTTGGGTATGTAGTGCCAGGGGAAGCACCTGTTACCTGCTTAGTGCAGAGCGGAGCCAGTCGCCCCAGGGACCCGGGGTTAGGTCTGGCCACTTTGTACCGACTTGTTGGCCCTCGTGTACACAGTACCGAGGAGAGCTACTAGTGTAGGGCGAGTACTAGCTACCCCCCGGGCCCCGGGGTTCTGCTAGCTCTCCTACACAGACTTGTTAGGCCCACTGGGCAAACCAGGGTAGTCAGGCGAGGGTGCGCGGACTGTGGAGGGGCAAGGCCCCTGTTTGGTTACTGTGGAGGGGTTGGACCCCTGTTACTGAGAGGGCTCTGCCCTATACTGGTTCCGTGCTGTGCTTTGGGCGCACCCGTTAACGGAAATGACTGACCGCGTGCCAGTGCGGGGTAGCTACCCATTCATTTACCGCGCGTGCCGTAGTCACCATTACGTCTGTCAGTGACCTTGGGGTGGTTGACTGAGAGTAGGATCACCACGGGGGACTCTCCCGGCCAGGAGAGCACCACGTGTTACTTCTATTGTTCGGAAAAGACTACAATCAAGATCGTTCCCACGAGGAACATTCGAGATCAAGTGAAGGATCTGAGAAATAGATAAATTATGAAACAATAGAAAGGCGTAAATAAAGGAAGAAAGAAAATAAAACAACTACTGTACACTTTACTGCTTCTTTAGTTTAGCTGCCACTCTACTCAGTGTTTCGCTGACGTGTTACACTCGTTACTTTTCAGGACCAGGTGTTGAGCAGCCAGGGTCAGCGGCTGCAGAGGACGCTGGGCTGAATAGGGTCCAGTAGAGTTACCACTGTTCTTTTGTGCCCTTTTTGTTCCACTGTAGTGAGTAGTTCTTGTTACTCTTTGTACTTTTCTGTACTTGTAGTTCATGTTATGTTAAATGTTGTTCTACTGTTGTGGTGGTACATGCTGTAGTAGTTCTTTTTCTTACTACTGTATTTTGTTGCTGCTAGTTATATTTCATGTTGAATGTGGTTTATTTTACTGCTCTTTTGGTTACTTCCTCGTTGGACGACTAGGTCTTGGGATTAGTCGAGTCGGTCCAGTTCTCGTGTCTCGTAGGGACTCGGGAATCCGGTCGTTACAACCAGTAAACCCAGGAGTAGTGGGGGCTTGAACGGCAGGCTCACGTACCTCAACAAGCCCTGAAACCGCAACGGAAGGAGATCCTATCACAAGGATCAATCACAAGGGAATATTCAGAATAGTATAGAAAGTCTTCTAACAAGTAGAGGAAATCATACAGAAAACATCGGTATCTTATTTGCAGAAAACGGACCTCAAACGGACCCTAAACTAATCAAACGTCTGGAACAACTTCCAGACGTCTTAAAAGTGTCCAGTGCCATACCTCAAGCCCTGCACCAATCCTCAGACATTTAGGAACTCTTCTGGACCGTCTGGACCCAGTTCTAGATGTCTGACCACCTCTTCGGACGTCTGGAAGCACTTACTGTCGTCTGATAGGTCGCCCAGACGTTTGAAATGCGTGGGAGTGCATGTCCCGCACATTCCCGAAGCGAATCCTATAAGCAGATATCCGATCTTCTCAAATCGGGCATGCAAAAGGTGTATCGGCGGAGCGGCCTGCATGGCCGTATCCGCAAGGGACGTACCTTTGCTAGACTTCCTCCTCAGACGTCTGGAACCTCCTCCAGACGTCGGCTACGTTGTCTGGACGTCGCTCCAGACGTCTGATTCTGGGAAAAACCCAGAATCAGAGCCTGCTTCTGCCCTCTCGTGCCGCGCGTGGCCGCGCCGCATCCTCTCACCTGCAGCTTAGGTTGCAGAAGTGTCGAGGAGGACCTCCCCGACGCACTCCTCCGTCTCGCGCACGCTGCTTCGGCCATTAGCTCACCGGTGAGCTCCCACTCAAGCTCGCAAGCTCAACTCCTCCTCTCCTTCTCACGTTGCTCCCCTCGTTCTCACGCCACTCCCGCGCTCTTGCTTGCTCTGCCGCCCTTGCTGGAGGGAAGAAGGAAGGTGGCTGGGAAGTGGGGGAAACGAAGGTGGAGGAGGGGTTTATATAAGGTGGGTGTTTAGGGTTTTGCTTGGGTGGAAGAGAGAGAGGAGGGAAAAGACGAGGGTACTGTCTGCGTGCAGTACGCGTGCAGACGCGAGTTCGTACCTAAGATTATCGATTTTCAGACGTCTGGGAATGAGTCCAGACGTCTTACAAGACGTCTGACCTAAAGTCTAGACATCTTAAAAGGCTTAAACAACATGGATCTTAACACAACTTGTGGTTTCACAGTTCAATTTCTCATTCACGTACAGGCAACTCGTATTTTAACTTGCATCTCAAGTAAACAGAGTGGCTCAACCATTCTCATTTGTTTCTACCCTAGAGTTCATGTTTCATCCGAAGGTTTATTCAAGTATTCTAAACATGCTCTTTCATTGTGTAAATCTTAATTATAGTAAACCACTCTACCGGGTATCACAGGAGGAATGGGAGCCTACACCGCAGATCTTGTCATCTCCGCGGACCCCGAACACGTCATCGGCTGGTAACCTGTACCAGCAACTAATTTACATCAAACGAGCTCAAAACAGTTGGTAACCTACACTAACACGTAGAGAAACTCGAGTGGAAAATAACGGTACTTCATTTGTGAAAATCCGATTCCATTTGGGCCCTGAACGGGCCAAAAACACAGTTACTGTCGAAAATCAGACGTCTGGGACTAGTCCCAGACATCTTAAAGGACATTAGATCTTCCCTTGTGTCTCCTGCGGGTTCCTCAAACATCCAGACCCCTCTGCAATCATCTGATGGAAGTTCCAGACGTCGGACTATGCCTCCAATCGTCTGAAGTGCCATCGGACGTATGACGATGTGGTCAGACGTCTGGCGATGTGGTTAGACGTCCAAAAGCTCCTAGAAAAGAGCATCGTGCGCTTTGAAAACGTCCTTCACCTGCGTACGAAGCTGCAGACCCATTCTCAGCCCAACATTCCTGCGCTACAGTCTGCATGGCAGAAAGTAGTGTAGGGAACACGTACCTTCATGCGATATTATGCTTTCAGACGTCCGGCTTCAGCTCCAGACGTCCTGTTGCCTCTACAGACGTCTGGTCGACCCTCCAGATGTTTGATACTGGAAGACTTCCAGTATTAGGCCTCCTCTGCGCAGCTCGCCCCGCTCGCGCCTCTGCCCTTAGTCGATGTAGCGGTAGCTCCAGCAGCTGTAGGAGCTTGAGAAGCTCCCCACCGGCATCCTCCTCTCTCCCACAAACTCCTCCTTGAGCTCCAATGAGCTCTCGTGCCCTCGAACCGCCCTTCACATTCCTTCCTCTCACTCTCCCTCTCATTCTCCCTCACTCACCCTCTCTCTCTCTCTCGCTCTCCCTCCCAACCCTCGCTGCGGCTGCACAGGGAGGACGACTGGAGGTGGTGGTGGCTGGTGGAGAGTGGCATGGGTGAGGGGAAGAGGGCGTTTAAATAGAAGGGGATTAGGGTTTAGGGGTGAGGGGTGTGGAGGAGAGAGAGAGAAGCTCTACGCGCTGCCCGTGCGTAGAGCGCAAAGAACATACAAAAATTCCCACTTTCAGACGTCTGGCCCTTCATCCAGACATCCGGACAGACGTCTGACGGTTAGTCCAAACGTCTTAAACCCCCCAAATAGGCACCGGGTCATTTCACCACCTAAGGAAGATCAAACATTTTTTATTCTCCAGACCTTGGTTGATATGCAAAAACAACACAAAAAAGAGATCTCTGAACTATGAAATCAATTGGCCCAGCTGGCAAGTGCTTGCCAATGTGGGGTACTTCCTTCTCAACCTCTTCTAAACCTGAATAACGTGCCGAACTAGAGGCACGATATGAACCCAAATCATGGCCAAGCTCACTTTGTTTATCAGGCCCCTTCTACTCCATCACCTGACGGGATGAATGTTTCAACTCCATACTCTGGATATCAGTAACAGACACCTATTTTGCCCAACCCAAACCAAAATTAGGCAGGATTAAATTCCGTCACCACCCGTACTGGCAAAACAACATAGGACCCACCTTTTCCTAGCCACAACTCGCCTAAGACTGTAGACCTTAACCCTAGATTGGTTATTTAGGACACACCCATCCCTAAAAAAGAGCCTGAGCCAATTCTAGAGGAACCATCTGAAGTTCCATTTCCTGAGGCCTTGACCAAGGGAAAGAAGAAAACCAAACCCGTGGCACTTGAGGAGGACCTGGTCAAGCTCTTTGAGTAGGTCCAAATAAACATCCCCTTGATGGAAGAGATACGCCACGTACTAGCTTACGCACGATTCCTGAAAGATGTATGTACACCAAAGCGTAAGCCGTGAACTAAAGGCGGGAACCCAATCGTACTGTCAGAGAAAGCCAGCTCCATCATCTTAAGCAAGCTCCCACCTAAGACAAAAGACCCAGGTACCCCTCTGATTTCCTATGCTATCGGTGATATACAATTTGACAAAGCCTTATTAGACCTAGGAGCTTCCATAAATTTGATACCCACATCCCTACTAGACCACTTTAAGGAATCTGAACTTAAATCGACAAAGATGACTTTGCAGTTAGCTGATCGATCTATTAAATCACCAAAAGGAATTCTCGAGGATGTCATAGTTAGGGTATGCAATTTTTACTTTCTCGTGGATTTCATAATCTTATACATGGATGCTCCTGAAAACTTTAAGAATACCCCGATTATTTTAGGGAGACCTTTTTTGGCCATAGCTAGGGTCAATATCAATTGCGAAGAGGGCCAAATTGAGTTAAAATTTGGGAATAAGGCACTAAAGATCGACATCTTCAAGGCCCAAAAAGGAATTAATTGTGGGGTTATCGAACAGATCTACGATGTTGAGTCCGTGGCTGAAGAGCCCATTGTTGAGGAAAACCCGCTTATCCCCGATATTCAACCACAAGAGGATTAAACCCCACAGTTAGAGGAGCCTAGACCAAACCTAGACACACCTATAGCTCTTCCCTTTTCCCCCGAATCCCACCCTAAACCACCTGCTACGGCTGATAATCCAGTTATGGAATTGAAACCCCTCTCTGATCATCTCAAATACGTCTTTTTGGGCTCTAATCAGACATTTCCTAAGATTATCAATTCCCAACTCACATCTGATAAAAAAACACGCTTAATTACTGTCCTCCAGCAGCATCGGAAAGCCATTGGATGGACTCTCGATGATCTAACTGGCATCAGCCCCTCATATTGCACACATCACATCTATACCGAAGAGGGCTCAGGACCATCCTGTGAAATGCAGAGACGTCTAAATCAAAACCTGCAGGATGTCATGAAAAAAGAGATCAAGTGGTTAGATGTCGGTATCATCTACCTGATCTCCGATAGTCGTTGGGTGAGTCCAATCCAGGTTGTGCCCAAAAAGGCAGGACTCACCATGATTTTGACTGAAATCGAAGAGACTATACCAACCCGTATAGCTAACTAGTGGAGAATCTGTATTGATTACCAAAGACTAAATGCCTCCACGAAAAAGGATCATTTCCCCCTATCATTTATTGATCAGATACTCGAGAAATTGGCGGGAAATAGATTCTTTTGCTTCTTGGACGGGTACTCCGATTATAATCAGATAGCAATTCATCCTGAGGACCAAGAGAAGACCACCTTCACCTACCCCTTTGGGATGTACGCATTCCGCAGGATGCCGTTTGGTCTCTGCAATCCACCCGCTACTTTTCAGTGGTGCATGCTTGCCATATTCTCAGATATGGTAGGTGAGTACTTTGAAGTCTTCATGGATGACTTCTCGG
Organism: Thalassia testudinum; assembly: GCA_037157565.1. NCBI lineage: Eukaryota > Viridiplantae > Streptophyta > Magnoliopsida > Alismatales > Hydrocharitaceae > Thalassia > Thalassia testudinum. The sequence continues at coordinate 25,653,491 of JAZHRO010000013.1, forward strand.
TATTTGGGGAATCTTTTGATGATTGCCTCCTGCACTTGGTCCAAATCCTCAGGCGTTGTATCGACGTTAATCTGGTTCTTTACTGGGAAAAGAGCCATTTTATGGTTCCTGAGGGAAATATCTTGGGACATCTCGTCTCTGAAAAGGGCATCCAGGTTGATCGAGCCAAGGTGAATTTGATTTCTAAACTCCCTATGCCTAGCTCGGTCAAGGACATTCGATCCTTTCTAGGTTACGTTGTTTTTACCACCGTTTCATTCCCAATTTCTCGAAAATCGTGCACCTCTTGACTGATCTTCTTTCTAAGGATGTCCCCTCCAAGATCACCGAGGAGTGCACGCACGCATTTGAGATCCTACGTGATCAAGTTACTCAAGCACCAATCCTGCAGTCCCCTGATTGGTCTCTACCCTTTGAGACCATGTGCGATGCGCCTGACTACGCAGTGAGTGCTATGCTTGGGTAGAAAATAGACGGAAAACCCGTGGTCATCTATTATGTTAGCGTGACACTTGACAAGGCTCAGCGTAACTACACAGTTACTGAGAAAGAGTTGCTAGCCATATTATTTGGCCTTGAAAAATTTAGATCTTATCTTTTGGGTTCCCATGTTATCATTACTCGGATCACTCTGCAGTAAGGCACCTCCTCGGGAAGAAGGACGTGAAGTCTCAACTAATCCACTGGATTTTACTCTTGCAAGAATTCGACCTCGAGATTCGTGACAAGGTGGGAAAATAGAATGTGGTAGCTGATTACTTGTCCTGCCTCCCTCCTGACATTATCGACCCTTCCGGACCTATTACAGAACACTTTCCTAATGAGCACCTCTTGACTATCGATGCAGGACTTCCTTGGTATGCTGATTTTGTTAATTACTTAGCATCACACTAGATCTCATCTGATTGGCCGAAGGCCAAGAAGGACAAGTTGCTTTCTGATTCCAAGTACTACTTCTAGGAAGATCCGTACCTCTTCCGCATTGGTGCTGATCAAATCATCAGATGATGCATTCCGGAAGTGGAAAGTCAGGACATTTTATCCTTCTGCCATGACCAAGCCTGCGGCGGACACTTTTTCGGATATAAAACCATAGCTAAAGTCCTCCAATGCATCTTTTATTGGCCCACAATCTTCATGCACGCATACGACTATTGTAAGGCATGCACTCATTGCCAGACCTTGGGCAACATGAGCCACGACGATATGATGCCACTACAGCCGATTCTCGTATGCGAAATCTTCGATATATGGGGGATTGATTTTATGGGACCCTTCCCTAAGTCAGAAGTCTTCAAATACATTCTTCTCGCAGTGGACTACGTGTCCAAATGGATCGAAGCCATCCCGACCCAAACCAACGATCATAAGGTAGTAATCAGATTCATTCGCCAGAACATCTTTTCACAGTTCAGTGTCCCACATGCTATTATCTCCGATGGAGGGACCCATTTCACGAATGCTCAGTTAAGATCTCTGATGACCAAGTACAGGGTGTCACACCAAATCTTGACTCCTTATCACCCCCAAACCAACGAACTAGCTGAGCTATCAAATCGGGAGATCAAGCAAATCCTTCAAGTCACTGTTTGGCCCAACAGGAACGACTGGTCGTCCCGACTTCTGGAAGCTTTGTGGGAATATAGGATCGCCCACAAGACCCAATTAGGTATGTCTTCGTTCAAATTGGTGTACGGGAAGGCATGTCACCTCCCTGTCAAGATAGAGCACAAAGCCTATTGGGCAGTACAGAAGTGCAATCTAGATCTTTCCAAGGCTGGAACCCACCAACTGCTTCAAATGAGTGAGATCGAGGAACTACGTAATGACGTGTACTAGAACTCACGAATTTACAAAGAACGGGTAAAAGCCTTCCACGACAAACACATCCAGAAAGATCTTTCATCATGATTAAAAGGTCCTACTCTTTGATGCCAAGTTGAACTTATTCCAAGGAAAACTCAGATCAAAATGGATTGGACCATACCTTGTCCGACGTGTTTTCGGAAATGGACCCGTTGAAATCATTCAACCCAGCCTTGATTCTGAACCTTTTATTGTGAATGGCAAGCGACTCAAGTCGTTCATTGAACTCATTGATACAAATTTGGCTGAGGTATCTTTTGATCTCCATTCTCCCTAAGCCTATTACACCCGGCTGATGGCGTTAAACTCAGTGCTTAATAGGAGGCAACCTGTCATTTTCTCGAAAAAAACCCGAAACCCTTCTTGACACATCTCATTGCTGAACTCAAATTGCACTTTAGGATTCGTCTATTAGAACAACCGACTCCACCTCTGCTACTCGTACCAGAGCTTGCAATCGTTCGCAACAGATATCCTGACCCGTCCACCCACTCTTTGACCTTGTTCTAATGTACGATTTAAGCTGAACTCGAACCCACCTAATTTACAATGAGGACATTGCAAATCATAGGCATGGGGGGTATTAAAGTGCAAAACACCGTGAGAATCAATTCACAATAAGGGTTTCACCAAAAAAAAAACAAGGAGGTTGAGGGAAAAGGAGAGCCATTTTTGAAAGAAAAGGGAGAAGAGAGGAGCAAAAAGATAACAAAAAAATAAAAAGAAATTGAGTCCCTTCAAAATAATACGGAACTTACCTAACTTCTAGGTTGAATCGAATGATGAATTAAGACCTGAAAGGTTAAAACTTAAGGGATTAGTGGCGAATACCGACCTTAGGCCTCTTGGATCTGTATTAGATTTAAACATTCACGTACTTGTCAAGATCTGGATTAATCCTTAAGAGGTTGGGGAAAATGCAAAGCTTACGTATTAGGTCTAAGGGTTAGGAGGTATTCGGCCCCGTTAACTGACCTCTGGTTTGCGAGACTTGGTAACCTAAGCACCCTAAATCACACACAGTCTAGTTTAGTGTTCTTTAAAAGATGAAATCATGCCAAAGGGCATTTAATCTATTCTGAAAAAGGTCCTAAGATCTAGATTAGGAGCGGCTCGAAAACACAAGTTGATTTGGATGAGTTCCCGACGTGGAGAGGTGGGAAATTCCCCTCGAAGATGAACAATAACATATCGTCTCATCGGTGCTTGTCTCATATGATATCTAAATATCCTACCAGGGGCATGTAAGTACCTTATGCTGGTTCAGATGCCATGAGCGGCATTATCACAAAATATCAATTACCAGGGTCTAGATTTAGCTACAGAATGCCATGGGCGGGATTATCCCAAAATCTCGAAAGCCAGGGTTCTGGGGGTTGCCATGGGCGGTGCTATCTCAAAGCATCGATTGCCAGGGACCCTACAAGGATTGATGGTGGGGACAAGGAATCCGATACAGACCGTGTTTAAGGCCAATCAGAGGATGGATCTAAGGAAAAATATAATGAAAAGAAAAGAGAGAGAAAACTCTCCACAAATCAAATTTTCCTTCTATGTCTCTCTCAAAATGCACTAGTAAACTGAACCAGACTAACCATGTCTCAAGCATGGGTGCTTTAACCATTGGGTTCAACAAACCTTAGGTTAGTTCCTACGGGCCTTAGAAACCTTCGTGGCGGATTGAGGCGAAAGATAGTCAGGTCTGGATCTGAGCTGGTACTTGAGTACCTCTAGGCCTATTGTTGGTATTAAGATCTGATTCCTAGAGAAGCAGCTGAGTAGGGCATCCTGACGGTTACATACAACCAAGATATTTGGTTTGATTAATATGGTTTTGCTAAGGGGCTAGTAAAAGCTAGGCATGGGGGTATGATGGGAACACCATCATGAGCCATAACTAGCTCTTTTTTATCAGAAAAAATTAATAATAGCTCCTACATATCAGTTAGAACGTCTCTTGGGCAGGTTGAATTATTTTGAGAAGAAAAGAAGACTGGGTTATTTCTACAATTTTACTAGTAACTCATAAATACAGAATAACCATGGGGCATTTCAAGGGTTCATTAAGGATCATATAGTCATTAATGGTTAATAAGAGGGGTCCACGCATACATAAATGGGTTTTCACATTTTAGGAATTAAATGACATCTGAAACCTTCAAAACAGATCCGCTTAATTTACTGAGGTTCTGGTCAGTATAAAATTCACCCAAACCCTCTAAAATTCATAGAAAAATATGCTCTAGGGTTTAATACCTTCAATTTGACCATCAGAACCCACCTTGACTCAAAATAGAGATACAGATGACTATTACCCTAATTTAGGTTTTGCACAAATTATCCAGTCAAATTAGGTCAAAATCAAAATTCAACTTCACCATTGGATTCCTTAGATCCAAATTAAGTTTGTATCAAAAATTGGGCCTAATATGAGATTATTTAGACCTAGTTTGCATTTTGGTCCAAGTTTGATTTTCTTTATCTCAAATGACCCCTCAGCTTCCAAATTTCTTACACAAAACCACCCAACTTTATCATCTTCTTTTTCAAAAAGGTCCCCACCGCACAGAACTCCTAATCCTACAACTCCAACAACAATCAATCAAGGATTTCTCCTTAATTGATTAATGAAACCTCCTCAAATTTGAACCGGAGATTCCTCTTGAAATCCTCTTTCAATCAGATCGATTCTTGTGCTTCAACTCTTTCCCAATCAGATCTCCAGCGACCTTGCAAGCTTGAAAGCTTGGCTTCCAAGCTCCAATCAACCCCCTGATACCTATATAAAGATTCCCAGGGCCTACCCAATCCTTCCACACTCAAATTTGGCCTAGAATCCCTCTACTTCATCCCTCCTCTCCAGTCGAGTAGCTGCTCGACGTTCGACAATCTCCCCCAACTCTATTCTTCTTCCGCTAGCAGCACCGACGGTGGATTCATCTTCCTCATCTTCTTCGACGTCGTGCCGTACCAGCCGACGCCTCTCCTTCCGTCTTCCTCGCCGTTTCCTACTCACCGAAGCACCTTCTTCCCCGACGTCGACCACACCACAACCAGCATCGCCTCTACTCCCCATCGTCTGTTAACCACCCAGATAAGTTCCCTAACTCCTCTATTTCACACACACATCAACCACACTCCGTTTCGACCGTCGACTCGCTCTAACGCCCTCTATCTTCCATCTCGCCGGCGTACCTCCAACGAGTTTGCACAGCCACCATGCTCCACCAAATTGGCCATCGCTTATCCCTACACCTCCGCCTCAATCCTAGGAGCAAAATCCCAAACTTAGTTAAGTCAATTGCCCCTTCTAACCACCTACTAAGCACCTCCATCACTGCACTCACTTTCTGAGGTCGTACGACCTCCTTACTCCACCGAATGCCACCGCACGGCCACCATCACATTTGTCATCATCCGACGACACTACTGAGCTGGTTTAACAGGGTCGAAAGACCGTTCTTTGGATTTCAGGTACCTAGGGTGCAGTCGCCATTACCAAAGAGCTTCAAGCAAGCTTTGAAGCTTGCTTCCTAGCCAAGATCCCCAAGTCATTGCTCCAGGTGGTGCAGAATCAGTCCAAGAATACGCCCAGGTCCTTGATTGAGAGCGTAAACCCCAGTAGCTCCTTCAATTGGAGACCTTTTCACCTGCAGGCACACACAAGCAGAAGGGGTGGGGATTAGTCCTACCTCGGAAATGCAAGAGCCACTGGAGTGCCTTGTTATGTTTTTGTCACACAGCCTCTTCGCCTCCTAATACGAGGGTGAGGTCCTCCTTACCTGATCACCGACCTGCCTAACCCGTCCCCACACCTCGGCTACTACCCACGGCGGTAGCCCTAGTCCTAGGTATGCGGATCCCTGATACCCAATTACCCGAGCATCTAGCCGGACATTGAGAAAGAGAAGGGGAAGAGAGAGAGAGCACGGGGTCAGGGGGGTTTTGCTCTCATAGGTACTTGTGCGACACTTATTCACAAGAAGAAGAAAGGAGATAGAGCGAGAAGAAGAGCAGAGTAGAGAAAGAAGAGAAGAAGAACTACAGTGCCTTTGCATTGTAGCTTCTAAGCACTTAAGCCGTCTTGTTGAAAGTTCTGTCATCTGATTTGCTTAACAGGGAGTGCACTGTGCACTTGATTTGAATAGTTGATATTATTTGAATATTTGCTATTATTGTATAAAGGTAATTGGTGATTCAAATCACCATTTTACCCTATTATTTTTGCACATTGGTACTTGAATTCTTGATACATCATTCTCAATTAATTCTGAATTAAGTTTTGGTTGAAATTACTCATATATTTGATTCAAATTGTGATCTTGAGATTTATTACAATACTTTCTCCCCGTGTTCGACCTCGAATTTCTTTCGGGCTATAAATTGTATCTATTTTTACGATTTATTGGCTATACTATAGCGCAATGACTCTTCAAATACCGATTTATCGCGTCAACAGTCAATATAAGATCCTTGAGTGGTTGCTCTTAGCCATTCTATGGGTTGTTCTTGACTTACTAATCGAGGAGGAAGAAGAAGTGGGTATTTCTATTCATTCTGATTTCTTATCAATGCCGTGGTATTGGTGGTTGTTGGTGTGTTGTTGTTCCTAATTTCATAGTTTCTTCTATGTAGTTAACAAACACAGGTGGTCCAAGGAGGCATGAAACTTGGGGGAGTTGAGGTCAAGGCACATTAGGCTTGGGGAGTTCATTGTTAAGGTATGTCATTGTAATCAAGTTATATATTTATTCAATTAGTTAGAGGGTTGGGCGTTGCTCATCTTCCCTACAGACTGATTTCATCTGACATGTATGGGCACTATTTTCTTACACAAGTGTTGATGGTGGTTAGGTAACTTGATGATGCTTAAATTTTCTTGACTTCTACCATTCCCTTTTAGGATAAAAATGACTTTCAATTGTTAACTGTGTTGGTTGATTCTTCTTGTTCTATCAGTAATATGATATGTAACTCTTTTTTGATTCCCAAGCTTATCAGTAATATCATATTGCTTGTGTTCCAAGTTGACATATAACCTTATCAGTGATATCACCCATCGTTGTTAGTTCATGCCAATCCCACCCATCTCTGCCATTCCTATTTTCAAACCTTTGATGATTTGGAAACTCATAATAAACTAGAGCACCAATTTATGACGTTATTTATGTTGTTTGCACATTCCCTGTCGTTGGTGATGCATTAATTTTATGAGGTCATTTTAGTGATTCCTTAATTTTAGTTGGCATACCTGATGAGAACCTCATCATAAGCCATAACTAGCTCATTTTGACCTAATACAGAGACTAAAAGCTCCTACATAACCTTAGAAAGGCTTGGTTCAGAGAGATTCTGAGTTTGCAAAGAAAACATAAACTGAGGGGTAAAAATGCAATTTCACCAATCCAATCTGAAAACAGGGTAACTCAGGGTCCAAACATAGGTCAAAACAACCTAATAAGAAGAAAAGTGGGATGGAATGACTCAACAAAGGCTACAGCAACTCCGAAGAATTAAATGGCATCCTGTAACCATAAAAACAAACCCACTTAAATACACGAGGTTCGAGGTAAAGTAAAAATAGAATAAAACCTCTAAAATTCATATAAAAATAATCTCTAGTGTTTAGAACCTTCAATTTGGCCTTAGGAACCCATTTTGACCTACATTAAGAACCATGCCCAATTAACAACTTAATTTGGGTTTTTGCGTAAATTGACCGGTCAAACAAGGTTTAATCTAGAAATAAAATTCACCATCAGAATCCTTAGGTCCTAATTCGTCATGTATAAAAACTTGAGCCTAAGAAGAAACCTTCTTGACCAACTTTACACTTTGGTCCTCATACATTTACTTTCTGGCCCTCAACTTTTGAACCATCACATTTTGGCCCCTAACTCTCCTTCGTTCTTTGCGTTCAGGTCCCTCCTGCAAAACCTGAGCAGCACCATGCTCCGGCGACCTTGCGCGGAGCATGGCGCCGCGCAGGGTAAGGGAGGGAGCCTGCCAAGTCAAATGGGGGTGCCCTGCGTCGTCAGCCACCGCAGGAGCACCCCCCTGAGTGCTGCGACCGCCCATACCGCCCGTGCGGACGGTATGGGTCTCCTTCCTCCGGCGTCCTCCGGCGAGGGAGACACGTCGTCTCCCTCCGCCCTCCTCTCTGATTCTGCCCCTATAAATACCCCCGTCGCTCCGCCGTTCTTCCGAGCTCGGATCTGACGGAGACACCCCCCTAAATTCCTCCCTTCCCACTCCGACAGACGCCCCCATACTCCGGCGGCCTCTCCTCCTCGTCGCCCTGCCGCACTACCAGCAGCAGGGTTACCTTCCCTCGATCTTTCCGCGTCACGCCGCACCCAGCTGGCGCCTCTCCGGCCCTCTCCTCGCCGCCGCCCCTTCCTCTGGGCAATTTCTTCTCCGGCGACAGTCGATACGACTGTCGCCTGCGCCAACCCCTCCTCGTCCAGCTTAGCAGGTAGAACTTCTCCTCTTCCTCCCCTCTTTCTTTTCTATACTGAAAACCCTTACTGTCGCCACCTATTTCCCATCGATCACCCTCACCTTCTCCACCTCCGGCCAAACTCCGGCAAACCACTCCCATCGCTCCAGCACCCCACACGGCTCGCCGACCTGTGCATAACCTCCGCCTCCTCACCCTGATCCTCCTCCGCCCTTCCAATGCCCACCAAACTCCCTCTACAGACCCACCGAACACACCCACTTCTTCGCTCGCAGTTTGACCTAGGGTGACCTGTTTGCTCCACCACGCCCCTTGCAGACCCTCTGACCACCTTCGCCGTGCCACGGCGAAGGTCCCCCGCCTGTCTGATTTGGCCGACAGGCCGTTCTTCTGTGACCAGGTGACTCGCCCGCTGTCGCCATTATTGAGCAGGCAGAGCTCCTTCACCTGCAGGTGCAGGCACACCTTCGCCCAGGTTCGACTCCCAGGTTGCGCGGGGCGTCTCCGCGAAGCGTCCCAGGCTCGCAGTTGGGGCGAAGGCCTCGCGTGAAGCCACGATTGCCCGCTGCTCCCTCCGCTGCGGGCGCTCAACTGGGGTGGGACATTTAGTCCCACCTCGGAACTTTTCAGAAGCGCGCGGGCGCATAAAGGCAAAAGGTGCCTTATGCTGCTCGCCTCCTGACCACGGGGTGAGGTCCCTCTCACCCGACCCGACCTCGTCCGTGATCACGCTTCGCGGACCTGGCCCAACCCGATTAACCCGACCTGCACTCCTCGCCCACCATCGCACGCCGGTGGGCCTGGACCCGGGCGCGACTCGTACCCAATTACCCGGTTGCTCTGGGAGAGCTGTCCTAAGAGCGAACTCAGAGAGAAAGAGACGCACGGGGGAGGGGGGTAGAGTAGGTTTTGCCCTCTGACTCTGAACTCTTGAGCGTGCTGGCACAGGTGAAGAAGAAGGAAGCTAAGGGAGACACTGTAGCAACAAGCGGTTTAAGTCGTCTAATTTTCAAATCAGACGACGTCCTGAAGACAGGAGAAGGCAAAGAAGAAGAAGGAAGGCGAGGCAGAGGAAAGAGAGGAACACAGAGTAGCCAAGTGAAGAAACAGAAAGCAGAAGAAGAAGAAAAGAAGAAGAAGAGCACGGGAGGAAGATCTGAAGCAAGAAAAGAAGAAACAAAGAAAATAAAAAGAAGAAAAAGACAGGATCGTCCAACCAAGAAATAGAGGAAGAACACGAAGAACAAAAGCCAAAGAGGAGAGAAGACAAAGAGGAAGAAAGAAGAGAAGAAGAAGCCAAACTTTCATCTCTCTCTCTCTTTATTTTTGTAATAGAACATGTATATCTCTAGAATACGACTTGCTCCCTGAGTTCGACCTCGGGAGAACTGTATTTTCCGAGTAACAAATATTAGCAAATGATGGCAATAACTATCTGTACTACGAATTAAGAAAAGCTAGTTGCTGCCACCGTTCGCCAATACCCCAATGAAGTGATACTGATATATGCAGCAAGTTAAAGTGAAGAATTAAGATTACATATGCAATAGGTGCTCGGAGAAAAAAGGTAATAATATCATTTGATTATAAATTTCTCAAAACATATATGTTGTTGTTGCAAGCTTTGATTCAGTAGTAAAATAAAAAATTAGGGTTTTTATTTCCATTAGTTAGTTGGAATGGTTTTATCTGTATGTGGACCTATCGCTGAACACTAGTTGATAGTGTGCAGAGTTCTTGGACGTATCACTGAACACAATGCTGTTTTGATGACCTAATCAATGTTTGATGATGATTTTTTATGATTTTAAAACACAATGGAATGATTGGAAAAATTTTTTTAATTTTAGATCAACTTTGAGATATGTTTTGTTAGCAACAGTGACCACAACAGTTGAAACCAAGCATCTTAATGAAATAACTCTGACTGATGCCTCATTGGCTTTATTAGTTCTTTTAAGTATCTTAATAAAATAAGGATGAACTCCATCTATATTCACAAAAATAGAATTTCCAATATATGCTTCGTGAAGATGTGGCAGTCAGTTAACTTTAGGTAGAATGGCTCACCATCTAAATATCAGTAATTGGAGGAGGAAAGGATTCCAAAAACATTGAATATTCCTGGTGGACGTGGTGAAGTACCATGAAAATCGAAGGGGAAGTGAGCATTATTGTTGGTAAATGAATCCTGATTATCGGTACACCTTACTCTGACTATGGAGTCCTCGAATACCTCAATATAGACATCTCTTTGTTATGCAGGAGATGTAGTGAAGTTTTCTGCTCTCGTGAACTCTCACCATGTTTTTCTTTACTTTCTTTCCTGCCAAGTTTGGATGGTTGTTTGACTGATTCTAAACCATACTGCGTTGACACCACTCCATCTAGAGATAAATCAACTAGGAAGGTTTGGGTGGCTTGATGTTCCTTTATAATGAAAGGAACTGAGATAGATCATTTGATAAAACTTAAAAATACATCTTCTAGTTGATTTACACTTTGGAGGAAATTATTGTAGATTGAAGATACTAGGACCTAGATCAGTAACTCAATGGCAGAGCATGACTTCGTCGCATAGGCTTCCCCCAAGCACTTCAGTTTGTTAACTGGTATTTGCGATACATGCTAAAATGCTTCTTATTTCAATAATTCTCACATGGATTGATCCAACCATATGATAGTGTGGCCAATTTTCCCTTTTAGAGTTGCTTCTTTTTAGGATAAGGCTTTTAGAGCTTGTTATCAATAAGGTATTTTGGAAGAAAACACATGTATGCAAATCCCAAACACTTTCACTCGTTGGCCACAACGTCAATAACAATGTTTCTAACCAATAAGAATGTAGCATAATATGTCAACGATAATTGAATATTATTCATTTCTAATAATTGCATAAATTAATCAAGTATTCTTACACAAGACACCATGATTTTTCTTTAGTAGCTATCCAGTTCTGAAAGCAACCAAGCTTTAGATGCATGTAATTACTTTAATAGAAATCATATGGAGCATTCTATCAACACAGCAAAGAAAGGTTATTCTCAAAATATGAACTTACAGTGTAAGGTTATTCTCTGACTTCCATAGTTGAAAATGTGTTTTGATTCTCATTTCAATACAAGATCTGGTTTTTATGACTCAGTATGATCTTAAAGTCCTTATCTTTCATTTCCAACACTTACAATGATTTTTAAGGCCTTCATTTAAAGCAAGTATTCAATTATGAATATCCATTGTAAGTGGTTTTGAAATGATTTAGGTATGAGATGTATGGTGGGACTTGAGTCAACGTCAACCTAACGACTTGTTTAGGTTCCCAGGCGAGTTTGGATTAGACTCCTGGTAAAATAAAGGAAACTTTTAGACCTGAACTAATTGTAGAATGAGTTGGACGAACTAATTGGTGGTAACTCTTAAAACTGAACTAATTGTAGGATGAGTCGGACAAACAGAAATCCACCTCAAATTATGGAAGAATTTGACTCTACTAGGTTGAGGTCTAGAAGAGCTAAGAAGTGGACTCCAGAACAAGATTGGAAGCTTGTAAGAATTTTGCTGGATCACCATGATCGGGGCCATTGGGAAGGAGGATGCTTTACCAAACATATGTGGGCTAAGATTGTGGCTGAGGTTGAACATGAGATGCACTTAGGTTATGACCATCATAAAATTCTTCACAGATGGTAGACTTTGAAGAACTTTCGAAGTTACCACCATTTCCTCAACATGAGTGGATTGGGCCTTGACCCTATTACCAAGTGTCCCGTTGCACCTTCTTTATCTATTTGGGGGGAGGTACAACCTTTCTTTCAACCACCCTTGCATTCTCGTCCTCAATTCCCAATGCCATCTACAATTTCTCATTGATACGAGTTTTTTACTTGTCTTAGCTACTACCAAAACTACAGAAATTGAGAGGCGTTCCATTTCCATACTACGATGAGATAACATCATAGTCAGAAAGGATATCGCTACTGGAGAACATACAATGTGCTCGCAAAGATTGTCGAAGTCATCAAATGACGATGTGCCCCAAATGCAAACCGAGACTCATGCACTATCAATTCATCAATCAATGGGCATAATCCCCACCATTTACTTGCAACAATCATACTCCGTGGATCCAACGGGTTAAATGGCTGGATTTGATCTAAATGACAATGGTTTTACCTTCAAGCAGTAGCTTTCTTCCGATCAAACCCCATATGTTGGGATTAACAGCGGTCATCCTTTGATCCCTATGATGCCGCAAGACAATGTCGCTACATACGCATCTGCTTCCTTCTCGCACCCCTTCCAAGGTCACGACCAAGCTTGGGAAACTCTCACACAAACCCTGCTTGTGCACTCACCCAGTGTAGGAAAAGGGAAAAGAGGCAGTGGAGAAAGCTCTTCAAGTGGAGGTAAGAACTGGCCATCCAAACACCCAGATATCGGAAGGAATAGCACAAATAAGTTCTTTCTTGAAGGATCTCATCCATATAAGATCCCAGCCGAAAAAAACTGATAAGGCTGACAAGATTGGTCAGTGCCTTGCATGGTCACAGAGAGAGTTCCTACAATCTCGAGTGCGAACACAGTTAGACTGGCCCAGTATTTCAGTAGGAGTCGAAATCGAGCAATTTTTAGAAATGTCGTTGGCAAACCCGATGCCTTCATGAGCTGGCTGGAGACCGTTCCTAAATAGTTTTCCAACCATTCGTGCATTGTAGTAGTTTGTTATTGGCATTTTTCTGCAAACATGACCTTGATGGAATGTACTGAACATTTCATTCCTTTCTGTATTGTACTTGTTCATTGGTTTTCGTAGAATTATAGCAGTTTTCAACTCTCTCGTGTAATTGCAATCAGTTAATTTCTTAACTTCCCTCCACAACCCATCCATATGACTTATGATCAAAGTCCCCTATTTCAGGTATATCTAACTCTGATATTTCAGAATTAGAAATTACCACCTTTGATAGCTTAATTAGCTTTAGCTCAAGCTCAGATTCTAAGTACCACTCAAGTGAAGAAGAAGATATGGTGGTGTCCATCTTAGTGATGGCCCAACTTGCGGTTTGACAATGAGTTCTGTGTAATACTACACCCATGTCAGGACACACATGGGTGCACCACATGTTGGGTGGTCACTAAGATAGAACGAAGGATGAGCTTCAATCGAGTTTAAAAATCATCATGTCATAGTATAGTAATCAAAGCAAATCAAGCATTTAAATTTATAATATTCGAATTAATCAGAAATCCTATGTTGTCTCTAGGAGCAATAAATCGCACAATTAATCACTTATTAAAAGATGCTTAATGAGTAAAGTGTATCTTTAGATAGAGAGATACAAAAAATGTAAAGTAAAAGTGGTGGTTTAAACCACCAAATTTACTCGATTTAGCACAAATATCAACTATCAAAGATTTACACCAATATATTCAGAACTAAGCACTTTACCATCAGACAACAGAGTTTAGGCACAGACACCTTAAGTGTTTGTAGTCACAACACAAAGGCAAGGGTGTAAAGGGGGAAAGGGTTTTGTTCCACGTTGCCAAACCCCCCCTTTTTCCTCCTTCAATATCTTCCAAACTCAACCGGACCCGGGTAATTGGATCCTTGCCCAAACCCATGGGCGTGTTTGCAAGCGAGGGCACGTGAGCGTGCGCAAGCGTGTTCGTATGGACGTGCATAGGGAACCTCACCCCGTGCATTCTGAGGTGAATAGCTAAGGACACAATTACATAACAAGCACCTCACATGGTTTGGTTTTGCACGATTTGGGACTATGTCCCTTGGCTTTGTTCCTTCTGTAGGCGTGGTGTTCTTCTTCAATTCGAGCGCACCAGCCATTGGATTGCCTTGATGCACCAGTGGATCAATTGCTGCAGGTGGTGCACTTTTGATTGGCGAGGTTCCTCTCTGATCAGGGCACTGGATGGTGCAGTGAGGTGTTGTCGGAGATGGTCGGGGGACTACGGCTGGAGGCGAAGATGAAAGGTAGCTCCAGCGGCTACTTATGCACAGTAAAATGGACCTCTCAGTCCTAGATTAGTCTAAGAGCTTCAAGGAAGATCCCTGAAGCCCTTTCCTATTTCTATGTGCTGTGAGAAGGGGCTCAATGATGTGGCGAAGAAGCTCATCGGAGCCCTTAAAGATGGTTGTCGGTGATGGCTCAAACGGGGGTGAAAGTTAAAATTGGAGAAATGAGAAGGTAGAGGGAAGGAAGGGGAAGAAAAGCCCTAACCTAATTGGAAAGGAGGGGTGGAGATCGGTGGCTGTGACAGGCTGCCGACAACGAATCGGAGAGGAGATTGAGGCCGACGAAGAGGGGTAGAGATTCGGCTTCTAGGTTGAGAAAATCAGCGAGGGAAGGGCGAAAGCGGCTGCGACGTCGTTTGATGGCGAGACACAGTGGAGTGAAGGGAAGAAGAAAGCCTCAAGGTCTGGTAATGGTGGCACTTGGAAGAAGAGAAGACGAAGGTGTAGGCGCTTGGTTCCAGATGACTCGACTCGGAGGAGAATCGCGAGGATTTATAGAGCCTCGACCTCGTGTGAATTAGTTGCAGGAGGTAACGAGAAGTCCACGCAACAACTCGCATCTCTGTGTCTGTTTTTGACTGGAGAACACGGGTTGTTACAACAACGATAGCCGACGAGACGTATGCTGAACGACGCAGAGCGGAACAACGAACAACTTCACCTCAGAGGTCAAGCTTAGCTGGTGCTCGAAGCTGCTACAAATGGCGTTGGAAAGTCATCGAACAGCTTGGTGAACGGACCCTTGGCTGCTGAAGGAGGAAGACGACGTCGAGGACCAGTTTAGAAGAAGAGAAGGACCTAAGAGTAATGAAATTGGACCTACTTGCAAGCATTTTTAGGAATTTAGGGACCCAAATGCAAGGTAGGTGAAAACATTGTCAAACTGGGTCCAACTTTTTATGGGAGCTCAATTAGGGTCTAGGGAATCTTGTGGTCAACTTAATTTTGAGTTTTCAAATCATTTGGTTGGTAAACTTCTTATTCAAATTCATTTTTCATTGATTATTCACCTAGGTCACTATTGTAGGTTAAATTAGCTCCTTTGACTTGTCTGTTCATATTAAACCTTGTAAAATATTCATCTATAATTTTTAAAAAGGTTTAATTCGCAATATTTGCAATAGAATCTTCCCAGGCTTAAGTTGAACCAAAAATAGGGTTTATTTGTTCTTTTTAATAGCATTATTTCAATAGAAACCCTAACTTAGCTAGTCTGACCTGTTTTGCTATCCTTTTTTAGTATAGTCTGACGATTCCTCCTTATGATTATGTCATACCCTTTTATGTGTTATTTAAATCAATTTTACTTTAGAACATAGCTAAATTAGGTGAGTTATAGAGAATGATGGCAATGCCATCATACAATACAACATCAGACGTCGGATGTGAAAGCCAAACGACTTAACCATCGAAGCATAACACCACAGTAAGGCACACAAGGGCACCTCTCAAGCACAAGAGCTTCTTCTTAAGCACACCACAAGTCTCGCATAAACACCTCAGAGACTAAGTGTTAGCCTCTCTTCAGTACGCATCTCAAGATAGATCAAGCCATAGCAAAACCCTCCCCCTCCTCACAAATTCCTTCTTTCTCTCATAACCGGGCAATCAGAGCATTAGGCGGGTAATTGAGTCATGAACAGTACCGGGTCTAGGCTCACCGAGTGCGCAGGTGAGTGAGGGCACGTGAGTTTGTGTGAGTGAGGGACCTGACCCCTCGTGTATTGGGCAAGGGTCGATGTAATGAAATCAAGATATACGTGGTTAGAGGCTTGTTTGCTCATGAGGTGGGACTATCCCACCTCCTCTTTTCCACTTGCAACAGCTGGAGGACTTACGTTGATTGCAGCTGCTGGTGAGGCTCTTCTCTCCAATTGGAAGCCTGGATCGTGTCGCGGAGGGATTCTGCAGCACCTGGAAGTTGAATGGCAGCTGAAGACGGTCAGAGTGATGGCTGCGACAGGCGGAGATGGCGAGCACCTGAAAAGCACAAACACAGGCTTATTGCTTTAGTTAGAATGCTCGGAAGCTTCGCTAAGAGGTGGCGAGTCTACTAGTGGTGGAATTAGAGCATAAGATGCCCGGTAGTGGGCTGTCGGAGGCGAAGTTGGTGTGCGAGGGAGGTGGAGTTCGGTGGAGGTTTTGGGACCATGGAACCCTCAATTTCTTGAGGGTTTTGGTGAAGTTGAGGCGGCAATGCTTTTGTAGGTGATGCGGGGGTGTTTGGTGGTCTGTGGCAGTGGGGCGACCTTGCCAAAGCTGGGTCGGAGCGGAAGAAGACGAAGGGGGAGAGGGTGATTCGGTGGTCAAAACAAGAAGAGGAGCTGAGCCTAATCTAGAGAGGGAGAGAGAGAGTTTGGGATCCTAGCTAACAGTCGAAAGGGAGGGAGAGGCACCGGCTTTGATTAGCCGACGCCGAAGATGGTGAAGTCTCCGGTGAGGGAGAACGGCGAGAACAAAGGGGTTGGAGAGCTCTCACTGGTATTGTGAGGAGCGAAGGAAGTAGCAGAGGAGATTCTTGCTACCTATGGTATGTGGCAGCAGGCGAGGAATTCGGAGAGGGAGGTGTCGCCGAAGCTGCGATGGAGGTGGCTGGAGGGAGAAGTTGAAGAAATAAGGCCAAACCAAGCTAGCTTTGGACAGCCTGAGGATCTAGAGCTTATATAGAGCTCATATTCGAGCTCTAGACAAAGAAAGAACTCTGATTGACTTGGGAAATAGGGCACGAGGTACCCACGAGCTCTGACTGTCTCAAACGATCTTTTGTAGTGTGAACACTAATCTCACCAATTTTGGTGAGATTTGGTGGTGATTTGATCATATTTTGATGTGGTCAGACTCAGTTGAGGGTCGATTTGACCTCCAATGGCTGCAGGGACCGTTCTGTAAATAAAATGATGAAGTTATGGACCTTTGTTCAAAGATTTCAAAAGTTAGGGACTTGATTGAGAGGAACAGAGTTTAAATGGACTGAAATGCAAACTAAGTCAAGATCGACTCTGATTAGGCCCAAATTTTGGTACAAACCTAATTTGGACCCAAGAAATCTAGTGGTGAAGTCGGATTTGAGTTTTGAGCAAGTTTGACTAGACAATTTATGCAAAAACCTAACTTAGGGAAAAATCGTTTGAGAATCTGTTCAAGGTCAAGATAGGTTCAAATGGCCAAACCAAGGGTACCAAACCTCTAAGAATATTTTTTTATGAATTTTAGGAGGTTTAGCTGAATTTTATCTTGAGCAGAACCTCTTCAGTTCAAGCGAGTCTGAAATTAGGGTTTTAAGTGCTGTTGCGGTTCTCGAAACACGTGAAACCCCATTTTTGTTTGTATGGACCCACTTATTAGACTTTAATACTCATTTAACCTTCAATTTACCCTTGACAAACCCCGCGGTTATTCTATGTTCATGATATGCTATTAGAATTGCAGAATTAACCCTGATTTAATGTTCTCTCAAAATGGATATGCATGGAATTATGACTCTCAAGCAACTATGTAGAAGCATTTGTCACTTGATTTTACCTAAATATGGCTCATGATGGCATTACCATCAACTACCCATATTTTAAGGTAATTCTTTTCAGTGCAATTTGTCTTCATAACTCGTTCAGTTCATGGATAGCAATGTAACGAAATGACAACATCCTTATTTCTACAAGGATTGCATTGGAGCAATTGATGGCTGTCATGTGCGTGCAATTGTACCAACCAACCAGGCTGGTAGATATCGATGCAAGAAAGGTTGGATGAGCCAGAATGTACTTGCAGCTGTGAACTTCAACATGGAGTTCATCTACGTTGTAAATGGTTTTGAGGGTTTAGCGGCAGATATGCGTATATGGAATTGGGCCTTACAGTCTAGCAAATGTTGTGTGCCATGAGGGAAGTGGTACTTGTTGATCTAGGTTTTGCTAACACCAACAGATTCCTAGCTCCATACTGTGGTTTATCTTACCACTTGAACAAATATAGGGGAAGGGTATATCAAAACGCGAAGGAGATTTACAACCACCATCATGCGCAGCTAAGAAAAGTTGTGGAGCGTACGTTTGGTGCTTTGAAGTCAGGCTTTCGCTTGCTAGATCAGAGGCCATTCTATAGCATCAAGGTGCAGAGTCAAATGGTCATGGCTACTTGTATCATTCATAACTTCTTGAAACGTTATGATCCAGACGATCCAGAGTTTCATAGGACATTTAAGGAGCATAATGACATTGACGACGATGATCCAAACGGTGAGGTTGTGTATGACCAAATTACAAGTAGTTTGTGGGCAAATTATACAAGTAGGCGACGAAGAGGACATTAACCGAAGTGAACCATTACAACTACTTGAAACTTATTGTCTGCCTGTCTCTTTTAATCATTTTACCAAAACAGTATTTGTTTGAGTTTTTCCTAATGAAGTCTTGTTTGGTTGACCATTTTGAATAAATGCATGACATGTAATTGCACAAACAAAACATGTCACAAATGGGAAATCATTTTGTAGATTTTTTTGTCATAACTATGCAGGGATAGAGGTTGCACCGCGATGTTGACCACTTTCGTCTCACGGGCGAAAATGTACATCCCGATCTATGCGATCTTGTATTTCTACAAGACAATGGACATGGGGAGACAGTATTGCAGAGGTTATTCTACATATGTCCTTCAAGTGACGAAGTGAGTATCATATATTATACATTGCATACAATCTTTTGCCATTTAATTCACGAGTGTAATGAGACTACCACAAGGGATGTGGGTACAAGATAGCTGTAGAGCTACACGTATCGACGTCTCATCAATGAGAGTGGAGCTGACCTTCTTGGCCGCTTTGGTTGGTAAGATGGAGAGGAAATTCATTCAAAGTATGATGTGGAGAGATGATAGTGATGATCATGTCGACTGGCTATTGGATCGCAACTCAGGGTTGGAGCATGAGATTGAAACGATGAATGAGGAGATGAATAAGCTTCAATTAGAATTGCAGACAACTGAAGCAAGGAATGCAAATTTGCAATAGAAGATAGCAAACGTGGAGATCGAAATGGTCGTTCGTAGTGTTAAGGAACGCTATTCCAGAGTGGTCAATGATTTTAACAACTTAAAGATGTAGCGTACTATGTTTCCTGTTGATGTCGTCACTCATTTCAATGTTTTAATAACTTAGGTGCAAACCCCCGCTAGTGTTGTAATAAGTAGTGAATCTAGAACTATTCCTTAAACTCTTTGCAATGTTGACTCCTATCTTGCTAGTTTACTAGTACATACTATTCCTGATTTCCCATCAAATTATCTACTTTACACATTTTCTCCTTTGTTTTTGTTACATACTTTACAATTACTTGTATTGTTGCTTATATATATACCTTGTTATATTGCTTTTCCACTAACAAAATCGTTACAGGAAACAGTAAGGCATCATTTTCTCCTACATTGGCTATGATGAAAACTCCCAAAAAATGCTTTATCAAAATTGAGGGTGACGTTTTTACATAATCTTTTCATGTGTTGGCTTGGTCATTAGGTAAAGGGGTACACCGCCCTGTCTTATGTATATGCATGGCACGGATGGCTACAATGCAGTAACCACAAGCAACACAAAGGTAAAGGAAGCTACCCTTTACCAATTGCACTTTACTGTTACATGGTTTGGATGGCTATAACATAGTAACCCCATGGAACAAAAAGTCAAGGGGAAATAAATGGTTTCCGCCCAATGATATGTGATGACATTTATATTTTGAGCAACCTGAGCCAAACATAAACCAAAAATGAAATTCCAATGTGAAGGACAAAAACCTCTTGTCACTTTCTTAAAATAGTTAGTGTTTTACAATTGTTAACAGCTTTTGTTCCTTTCTATATATCTCATTAATTTGGTTGTAATATTTACTTTAATCTAATTTGCAAACTACTAAACGGAAGCTTAAATTGCATGCAAATTTACAATATTTTGAAAAAGTGAGACTTCTTATACCACTGTTCGTACAAGCTAACTGAATATGAAAGAGTGAAAATAAGGGTATACCTATTACTACTCTCGTCACATTAGTACTTTTATTGTGTGATATATCCATCTTACCAAGTATTGTTGCTGAGGTGGAGTAGCTGGTTTAGCATGGACTTAACAACATGATGCAATAGAATGGATGGAATTTACATGGAAATATGTCATGTGGCCATAGCCTTTATATGGAGTAAAGAGTAGATTACAGATTACAACTTCAAGTTGTGGATGCTATCAATCAGGAACATAAAATATAATCTATAAATTCATCATATTTAAATGTAAAGAAATGTATTTCTTATTTTATAGAGTTGTTTATATCTTGTTACTTGGAGAATTTAGTCTATTATATGATGAAATTACTATTAACATTATTTTTATATACGAGATGCGTGTATGTTTCAGGTGTAATTATATTCACCAATCTTTTCTAAACCATGCTTTTTTGTTGTAAGATATGTATGAGCAGGTTAATAAAATTTCGTTACCATATTGTCATTGTCGTTTCTACTATTTGAAATGCAAATATGACATTGTTAATGGTATTTTCATTGCATTTATGTATGAAACTAAATATATATATATATATATAGGAGTAAAAATATACAGAATTACTCAACATTTCAAATAAATAAATTCATAATTTCCAAATTTGTGATAGAATTTACGTACTTTATGACATCATAAGACTTCACTAATTATTACAAAAAAACCAACCAACTTATCAACTTAACACAAGGGCAAATCCATCCATATCCTCTTTTTCAACTAACTTTTCCTCCTTTATTTCACCAAATTATTCACAAAACAAACACCCAAGTGAAATAAAACTATCAAATTCCTTGACAAGAGATTAAACTAAACCAAACACCTAAACACCCCCCCCCCAATTCCTCTTGTTCCATTAACATACATTTCTAATTTCTCCTAATAATTCCGTCAATCAAAACACCACCCAAGACTTTCTTTTATCTCAGATTTCTCATTCGCCTAGATTGGGGGTTCAGAAGGCGCACTGTCTCGCAAAATTCTGCCTAGGAAAGGATATTGTTGGATCTTGGGATAGTTATTCTATCCCCTGTACCTTTTAAGGTTGCATATCAATGGAACTTGTTTCCCTCGAAAAAGGAGAAAAAAAAAAAAACAAAACTGAGAAAGCTTGTTGGTCAACAGCTTCCATGCTTATCCTTGATTTGCTAAACGACGTGCATACAAGAATTCCCCGAGAAAGCAGTTCATGTGAACATGGTGAAACGTGGATGGGAAATTAATCACCTTTTGACGAACCTCTATTATGCAATTTTCCACGACTGGGAAAAAAAAAACCACTGAGACAATGATGTCGGATTAAAGGCATTGAATTTGTAGCTGCCAATTAACTGGTAGTTGCATCCAAATTCACGGAATTGCCTTGTCCACCCGACACACATCTGGAAACATTTGAAATTTTGAACCTTTATTTTCTTGCATGGGGTCCAGCCACTGTAACCACGATACCGTTTAGGTTGGTTATTTACCTATTCATGCTCCTGAATAGGTGAGTTATTTTCCTCGACAGAAGTCTTTTAAATACTTTTGGGACGTCGTCATTCTGGACGTAAAGGATCTCATCCTACCATGAAGAAGCAGAGAGTCGCATGGAATCTGAACTTATTATAAGAGGCATAGCACATAGCTGTTGTGCTATGTCGTCTCACTGGATATGCTTTGATACTGGCGAAAATTTTAAAAAAGAAAAGAGTTAATTTTTCCTATATGATTTCAATTTATATCGTCGTTTTGATTCTTATTTTTTATTTTCCAAAAATCAATCGATTTCTCGAATTGAAAAATTAAGAACGGTCGAATTTGACGCTTCCACGGTGTCACCAAAGACGAACCATTCGATCCCAACAACTCCAATGGAATCCAAGTCTAGTTTAAGTGTGGATGAATCAAATCGACATCACCAAACCCTAGGGGTTCATCACGCCGAACAACTCCAACCCGGCCCAACAAACCAACCCAGCCCGAACTCCGCCCACCTTCCTCGGCCCAATAGCCCCACCGAGCCCAAATGAAACCAACGCAGGACACGTACGGCCGCAACCTTCCAAACGCTACAAGTAGGCAGACCTACTCCGACACACAGCTCAAAATTAACCCTCCCCCCCTCTCTGCCTCTCTCGCTCGCTCTCTGGTCTCCGTTGAGCGCGTCGCATGAGAAGTAACTAGGAACACCCCACCCCAACCCATCCCATCTCCCTTCCTCTCCTCTCTCTCTCTCTCTCTCTCTCTCTGCCTTTGATCAAACACACCCCTCCTCAACCCCACACCACCCCCATCAATGTAACCAACACAGCTTCCCTCTCTCCCGCTCTCTTCTGCTCCACCACCACCAACAACGAACCGATCGAACCAAACCCATCATATCATCATGGCCGCCGCCGCCGCCGCCGCTGCTGCTGGTATGTACCACCGGTTCCAACCCAAGTGCAGGGACCACCCTTACGAGATCGGCCCGGGCATCTGCGCCTCCTGCCTCCGCCTCCGCCTCCTCTCGCTCCTCTCCTCCCCCTCTTCCTCTCCTGCCCCCTCCCTTCTCTACCACCATCAATACCCACTCTTCTACTCCACCCCTCAGATCACCTCAACCACCACGTCCAAGAACAAGAAGAAGAAGTACTACTTCCTCCCCTCCTTCTTTCGTCCCCGCCAAAAGAAACCCACGAACCCACAGATCCACCTCGTTGACCCCCCCTACCTCTACGACACCCCTCCCCCCACTGGTGGGCCCCACCACCTCCCTTCTTCTTCATCTTCTTCTTCTTCTTCCTGGATCTCCTCCCTCCTCGGCCGCCCACGTGGGCCTCGGGCCACCTCCGCCGACTACGAGAACTTCCACTCGTGCCCCTCGGTGGGGTACACCCCCTCGCCGGCGTGGAGGGTGTCAGCTCCCACGCCGGCCCGGAGGTCCTCCGGCGCCGCCGCGTGGCTCAGCCCCTTCTGGGGCCGTCCGCCCCACCGGGCCGAGCCGTCCGGCGATCCCTGGGGGTCCTACCACCGCCGGCGGCGCCACGGCTCCGAGGTCGCGTCGGCGGGGGCGTTCGTCGGGCACTGCCGGTCGAGGAAGCTCGCGGACATCGGTAGGTTCTCGTGACCGTTTTGCCCCCGGTGGTGCGGGTTATTTGCTTGGAGATGGACACGTGGTCCGGCGGTGTTTCGGATGGAGTGATTTGTCATTTTGGCGTTTTATGTATAGATTTTACGTGGGTTTTCTTTTTCTTTTTTTTTTCCTCTTTTCTTTCTGTTATATGAAGATAGGAAAAATGTGGAGAAGAATTAGCTGATTCGAGATTGATAGTGTCAAAAGGATTTATGTTTAACTCTTTCTTCTTATTTCTCTGGCGTAGAACTTATTTTGTTTTTTTTTTTCTTCCTTTTCTTTTCTTTTTTGTCAGTTTACCTGTTGGGTGATGCTAATGTCGGAAATTTCTATTTTTCATGTTGAGAATTGAGCATAGGGATGACGGAAAATTCCACTTATCTTTTTGTTAGGTTTCTATATGGTGCAACTATATGGGAGAAACAAGATCTTCGTGGTAAGAATTAGAATAGGATGTGAATTTTGAGGGTACGAAAAGGTCGTAGAGACAACAAGATCGGATCTTCTGCGAATTATTGGTATCACTCAGAATTACCAAATTGGTTTTGCTATGGTAGATTCAGCTGTTTTGAATCCGATTCCATGAGTCAATCGTTTCACATTACCAGAAAAGGTGGAATTTTTGGTAAATAGAGCCCTCCCTTTGTTTCATAACGCATAAATTTTCTCAAAATAATATATATGTAAATACCGGATAGAAAGGAATATGTTTCCGGTGCATCTTCGGGTCGTGGAACTGGAAATTTTTTACAAATGTTTTTTTTGCTATATTACGCCCGAAAAAAGGAAAAATACATATGGTATTTTCACTGCACTTTCTGGATCTTGAACGGGAAACTTAATAAAAAAATATGAAATGGATTTTTGTTTTGGTTCTAGAAATATATAAATTTTGATAATTTTAATGAAATTAGTGCAAACTCCGTATATAAAGTACGTATGGTATAGACTAGCAAAAAAGGAAAAAGAAAAAAGTACATATGGTATATGACTGTCTCGATAACCAGCGAAGATTTTTGCTGTAGGTTGACTGGGTCTTCATTCATCGATTAGAAATCGTAGCTTTGACCAATAAATTCCTCCGTTTAGGTGGATGGTAATTGGGATGCGGACCGTGCATGGACATTGATCATGGAACATTATAATTTTGGCCTTTCATTAAATGCTAGGAGCAGCGTGGTGTGTGCCCGATGGTTTCGTTTACGAAGATCCCCCCACACCCTCCTTTCCGTGCTTGTCTTAAAAACGCGGTCTGGATAATTATAACTCTGACCACTCATTGATTTGCTCTTTAATATTGTAAATCAATATTAAATGGAGTTATTTAGGTACACCGCCCAGGATATCTTTAAGGGTGGAAATGAGCCCCTATGAATTTAATTTGATCCGAAGCCCCTCATATAGAATTTACGAGACAGAAAACGAAACCTGTCAGAAAATCCACAATATTACTTCCAGGCCATACGTCATCTGTAACCAACTTCAAAACAGGGAGTATTCCCCATTTACATGTGACGTTTTGGGTTTTCTCAATCCTGTGTTTGCCAACAAGATGAGTTATCCCAACCGTCCATACCTTCTTAAAATTTCAGCTTATCTTTTGTTTACATAAACACTTGTGTAGGATTATTGAGGATTCCACGTAAATATCAGCATAAGATATCTCATATTTATAACTTTTTACCTCGTAAAATGACTCCAGCAATGTAAACTAATCCTTAGAAAATAATGATGTGGAAAGTTTAGTGTTACGACCTAGTTTCTAGATTCTTATATAATTTGAGATCGGTTCGTCTCGATTAATTTCAAGATTTAGTTGTCCAATGATGAGAATCTCATCATGAATCCTAACTAATACATTTCGACATAATTAATTGAACAAAAGCTCCTACAAAATCTAATGAAAAGTCTAAATCAGAGAATTGCAAATCTAAGAATAAAAGAAAACATAAGGGGTAAAACTGTAATTTTACCATTGCAATGTATGAATGGGATTTCTAAGCGTCTAAACATAGGTCAACTTGGCTTAATCAGAGAAAAAGTAGGATGGTTTGATCAGGAAATGATTATGATAAAATCAGGGAATTAAATGATATTCTATAACCTTAAAATAAATCCACTTTAATTCACGAAGTTTCATGCAAGATATAAATCAATTAAATCCTCTAAAATTCATAAAAAATTATTCCCTAGGGTTTAGAACCTTTAATTTGACCATTAGAACCTATCTTGACCTAGATTGAGAACCGTACTTAATTTTTGACTTAATTTAGATTTTTGTGCAAAATATCCGGTCAAACTTGGTCAAACCTAAAATCCAACCTCACTATTGGATTCCCTAGGTCTAAATTAGGTTTATACCAAAATTTGAACCTAAGGAAAAGTCGCCTTGACCCATTTTACAAAATGATCCTCAACAATTACTTTTTGACCCTTAACTTTTTGGACTCTTGCAGATGTCCCCCTAACTTTCCCTTCATTTTATTCAAATAGGTCCTTCTGCCACCTGCCTGCGCAGGCCATACCTCCGGCTACTTTGCGCGGAGGATGGCGCCACGTAGACTTGGAGAGCTGGCCCCAGATTTGAAAGGGAGACTCCTTGCGTCGTCCCCTGCAGCATGGGTCAGCTCCCATGCTCTGTCGGCCACCATACTGTTGGTGCTAGAGTACCACGATCATTTATTTTGATGATAACAAAATACGTGTCATTTAACATTTGTACTTGAAGTTGTAGATTTCAGGTTAGTTGCAAATGGAGATGTGGTTAGACGGAATTCAAGCTCGCATTCAGGACGGATTGGAGGAACTTGACAAAGAACAGAGGAGCTTCGCGAGGAGCGATAGCTTGATGAAGGAAGGAGATGAAGAATATGATAGATTTCCTTTCCTTGTACTCTATGTATTTTTGTTTCTTTTCTTGCTCTTTATTTTGCTACTTAAATTCATATTAAAGAGCCTCAAAGTACCATAACAGTAGTCCTAAGAACACCTGCACAACCCTACGATACTTAGGTTTTCTGTAGAGAGCTTAGAAAACTAAAATAGGGTTCAAACAACCGTTTCAGATATCTAATAAATACTTTTAAGACGTCTGAATGTTGACTCAGACGTCTGACTACATTTAGGCTGGATTTAGTTAGTTCTGTCTGATGAAATCAGACGTCCAGACCTTAGTCCAGACGTCTTAGAAGACGTCTGATGATTTTGCCTGACGTCCAATTAGTGGACCGTTAGCTGGCTTAGCAAACAATGAAGGAAATGACCGTTAGCCTCGTATCAGACGTCTGTAGAGCACCCCAGACGTCTGATACATTACCGTTTTGCCTCGGCTGACCCAAAATCTCTTCTCAGAGATTTTCTATTTGTTGCACTCTCTTGTAAATCCATTTCAGCAGAAAAGTAGGTTTTCAGACGTCCAAACTTAGTTCTAGACGTCCTGTATGTCGTCTGATGAAAATGTACTAGAACTCTGTTTAAATCTGATTCAAGTCAGGAAGGAAACCCGCCTAAAATCAGACGTCTGACTTTGTTCCCAGACGTCTTAAATTAGTTTTCCAGATGTCCGATGCCAGGATCAGACATCTAATAACCCTGTCAGTGTAATGATTAACCCTAATTTCGGCCTGATCTTCTTGGAGCTTGCACCCAACGGCTATGGAAGCCTTCTAAAGACTTCCAAAGCCTTCCTAGAGCCTCTATAAATAGAGGAGAACCTTTGCCACTCACAAACACGCCAAGACACACTTAGCAACATACTTTCCACATCTTTTGTGTCCAAAAGAAGTAGCTCAAGCTCTAGCTCTCCAAGCTTAAGTTCTACATCTAGAGAGCATCAATCATTTGCGCACCTACTCTCCCGCCGTAGTTCGCGAGAGCATCGTTGCACTGTCGCGTAGTTCACGCATCCGCGTCGTCGATGCACTTCTGCAAAGGGAAGCATCCTTACTCCTATAGAAACTTAGTTTTAGAATATCTTTGTCGGCTCTATAGGACTATTTGTAATTTACTTTGTTATTTGGTTGGGTATTCCTTTCCGAATTCCCATCTTCTTCGTGAGACAAAATCCTTCTCGTGAAGAGAAGGGGTTTGAGGTACGCTACCCTCGCACTTGTAGCGTGGTTGTAATTGAAGTTGTACTACCCTCGTTTAAGTAGTACGTTAGTGGATTTGATCAACTTGGTTGATCGGAAAATCCTAACTTGAGAGGGTTAGGTGGTGATTTTCACCCGGTTTGGGTTTCCACCAAACGAATCATTGTGTACATTGTGTGATTGTTTATTTTGTGAGATTGTTATATTTTTTATTCCGCACTTTATTGTGTCACTCCCTCCTACCAGGGAAACTACAATTGGTATCAGAGTAGGTCTTGCAGATCGGCGTTACACACCGGCAAGAAATCAGACGGAGGGAAGCACATCTGCGATCAGAATATCCGAAGGGCAGTCCATCGTCCGACCACCCTACTTCGATGGAAACAACTACAGCTTCTGGAAGCTGAGAATGATGATATGGCTTCAAGCCACCGACTTCGCTCTATGTGGACGTTGCGAAACCCCATACGAGATCTCGGAGTGACCCGACGCAGGATACTTACAGCAGCAGATTCGAGAACTCTCACTCAATGCTAAGACCATGAACGCCCCTCTACTGTGCGCTCAGCCCGGAGGACTTAAACCGAATCTCGCAATGCACCACCGCATACGAGATCTGGAACACACTTGAGGTAACTCATGAGGGTACCTCCAATGTAAAGACTTCCAAAATAAATTTACTTTCTCAAGAATTTGAATCTTTTTCTATGATATCTAACGAATCTTTAAGTGAGATGAACTCTAGGTTTATACTCATTGTAAATAATTTAAAAGCTTTAGGAAAGACCTTCATCAAGGGGGAGCTTCAAGAAAAGCTACTCCGTTCCCTTGGACAGGAATGGGAGCAGAAGGTCACCGCCATCGAGGAGCTGAACGAAGTGGAGGAGCTTAACATGGAGGAGCTCCTAGGCAACCTAATGGCCTACGAGACAAAGCTAAAGCAGAAGAAGGGCACACCGAAACCAAAATCGAAGAAGACCCTCGCATTTAGAGCAACGTCCGATAGCGAGGTAAGTTCCGACGACGAAGACTTTAAAATTTTACTTAAGAAATTTTTCAAGTTTTGTAGGGAATCAAAGAAAGAGAAGGAGAAGAAGGAAAGTCTGAGATGTTGCTACCACTGCAACGAGGAAGGGCATCTAAGACTAGAATGCCCTCTTCTCAAAAAGGAGAAGAAGAAGGAAAATGAGAAGAAGTCTAAGAAGAAGGCATTCCAAGTAACTGGGGACGACTCGAGCTCAGAGGAAGAAGAAGAGCAGAACCCGGAAGAAGAAACCGCTTACTTTGGTTTCATGGCCAAAGGAAGTGATAGCGACAGCGAAAGCAGAAGGGACTCCGACAACGAGATAAATTCCGATTTACAAAATGCATTTAATGAGCTTTTTGAAGTTAGTAAAGCACTTAAGATAGAAAATAAAAATATTAAAAAGAATCTTAGTTTTCTTAAAAATAAAAATGAAAAGTTAGAGAAACAACTTAAGGATTTAGAAGCTAGTCCTAAAAATGATAACTTAATCAATGAAAATATTCGATTGATTGAGGAAAATGCTAGTCTAAAGTTAGAAATTTCATATTTAAAGACTAAGATGAATATTTTAGAAAAAAAAATCGCATGTCTTAGGAAAAATTCTAACAAATTGCTCAACAAGGTAGAAGATTTGCATAGCTCTAAGGTTGAGAAAGGATCTCCGTTAAGGAGACCCGCTAACAGATCCGGATCCAAGCTCACTTGGATACCGAAGAAAGATTTGGAATCTTGTTTTGTTGATTTCAGAGATGATTACAACACAAAGGACTAGACTTACAAGCTCAAGACTGGTCAACTCGAGTTGGGAGGACCAAAGAGTAAACCAAGGAGAAGGACAAGAAGACCGACGAGATGGCAAACAAATGATGGACCTGCCGCACGTCGACCACCAGATTGGAGACCGATGCCGATGCCTGGGCCTCCAAGCTACGGATGGGAGCTCCATTCGATGTGGCATCCACCACCTCCATTTGGGCCATTTTATTGGCCATGGTAGGTGACGTAAAACCCTTTACCCTATCATTTTATTATTAGCATATAGATAGGGGGAGTTTAAAATTATGAGTTAACTGTCAATTATTAAGGGGGAGATATAAGTTAGCTAAATTTCCTTTAGTAAGGAGGAGAAGAATAATAGCTATCTTATTATTACAAAAATGGGGAGGACATTACTCTTGTTAAAATAAATTCAACTCATTCATAGAAGAGCATGCTTTAAGGGGGAGTTATAGGTAATTTAAAATCAATTAAACCTTTTTTATAATGTCAAAAAGGGGGAGGATTTTTTCCATTATTATTTATGATTTTGCCATCATAAAAAAGGGGGAGATTGTTGATGCTAGAGCACCACGATCATTTATTTTGATGATAACAAAACATGTGTCATTTAACATTTACACTTGAAGTTGTAGATTTCAGGTTAATTGCAAATAGAGATGTGGTTCGACGAAGTTCGAGCTCGCATCTAGGACGGATTGAAGGAGCTTGACAAAGAATAGAGGAGCTTCGCGAGGAGCGATGGCTTGATGAAAGAAGGAGACGAAGAATATGATAGATTTCCTTTCCTTGTACTCTATGTATTTTTATTTCTTTTTTTGCTCTTTATTTTGTTACTTAGTGTTGAACGTACGAATTGCTACGCTAACGTATTTGGTTTTAAGACCTTGTCGTTGTAGCTTGAAAGCGAAGAATTCATGTTCAACAAATAAAATTTATACCGAAATTGAAATTCCGGGTCGAACACAGGGAGAATACGTCGATCTATATTCGCAATTATATTCTTTTAGAATTTTTCTTAAAAAGAGAGACGATGTAATTACAATGAGGCTATCAGACTAAAAGGAAGAGAGAGAGAGAAAACATGCATTCCATATTTCAAAATATTTATACAATAAAACCAAATAAGGATTACACTAGAAAATGAGAAATCAGCTACACTAGAAAGCAGGAAAATTCTACACTAGAAAGCTACAAAGAAGAATGAGAGAGAGAAGTTATCCTCCTCGACGATCGCTTGGAAGACGAGCTAGACGGGACAACGCCTGGACGAAGGAGGATGGAGCAGGACGAAGCAGAAGAACGGGAACGGAGCAGCATGTCATCGTCGTTGCGGGATCCACTTCCGAATAAGGACGAAAATTTGGACTTTATCTCTCGAGAAGCATCCCGGGTGTGGGACAAGCTTCTCTTAAGCTTTGGAGAGGTTGAGAAGAGAAGTAAGGGATGAGAATTTCTTATGGAGGGGGTCTCCTTTTATAGTTGCAAGGAGTGAGGGAAAATTGGTCATTACATCTTGAAAACATTAAATAAGGGGTCTTTAGTGACGGATAAAATTATCGCTAAAGCCCCATTGTGGGCGTAGTGGGCGTTGAACGCGCAGCGGCTGACTTCCACGCGCGCCAAACGCTCGCCACACGTCCAGATGATTTCAGCAGTCCGATCGCGAGATCGAACAGCTTAAATCGCGCCTTCATCCACCTCGCTGCATGCCCGCCCGCGTTTGATGGCGGGTCCTCGCCTTGCGTGAAATAGCGCGTGGGCGCTATTGGATGATCTGAGCCGCACACAGCCGATCAGGCGGTCACCTTTAATCGCGCGGCCGCAGATCGCGAGTCGAACCCGCGTCTTGCGAATGCGCAGCACCTCTCGACCGTTAGTAGACCGTTAGCTGGCTTAGCAAACAATGAAGGAAATGACCGTTAGCCTCGTATCAGACGTCTGTAGAGGACCCCAGACGTCTGATACATTACCGTTTTGCCTCGGCTGACCCAAAATCTCTTCTCAGAGATTTTCTAGTTGTTCCACTCTCTTGTAAATCCATTTCAGCAGAAAAGTAGGTTTCCAGACGTCCAAACTTAGTTCTAGACGTCCTGTATGTCGTCTGATGAAAATGTACTAGAACTCTGTTTAGATCTGATTCAAGTCAGGAAGGAAACCCGCCTAAAATCAGACGTCTGACTTTGTTCCCAGACGTCTTAAACTGGTTTTCCAGACGTCCGATGCCAGGATCAGACATCTAATAACCCTGTCAGTGTAATGATTAACCCTAATTTCGGCCTGATCTTCTTGGAGCTTGCACCCAACGGCTATGGAAGCCTTCTAAAGACTTCCAAAGCCTTCCTAGAGCCTCTATAAATAGAGGAGAACCTTTGCCACTCACAAACACGCCAAGACACACTTAGCAACATACTTTCCACATCTTTTGTGTCCAAAAGAAGTAGCTCAAGCTCTAGCTCTCCAAGCTTAAGTTCTACATCTAGAGAGCATCAATCATTTGCGCACCTACTCTCCCGCCGTAGTTCGCGAGAGCATCGTTGCGCTGTCGCGTAGTTCACGCATCCACGTCGTCGATGCACTTCTGCAAAGGGAAGCATCCTTACTCCTATAGAAGCTTTATTTTAGAATATCTTTGTTGGCTCTATAGGACTATTTGTAATTTACTTTGTTATTTGGTTGGGTATTCGCTTTCCGAATTCCCGTCTCCTTCGTGAGACAAAATCCTTCTCGTGAAGAGAAGGGGTTTGAGGCACGCTACCCTCGCACTTGTAGCGTGGTTGTAATTGAGGTTGTACTACCCTTGTTGAAGTAGTACGTTAATGGATTTGATCAACTTGGTTGATCGAAAAATCCCAACTCGAGAGGGTTAGGTGGTGGTTTTCACCCGGTTTGGGTTTCCACCTAAAAATCATTGTGTACAATGTGTGATTGCTTATTTTGTGAGATTGTTATATTTTTTATTCTGCACTTTATTGCGTCACCCCCTCCTACCAGGGAAACTACACATACCTCTCATGCGAACGCTCGAGAGGTATGGGTCTTTTTCCAGCCATGTTTCTGGCGAGGTATCCCTGTCTCCTCCATACGACTCTCTCTCTGCCAGCACCTATTTAAGGAACGGCAACCCCTGCCACTTCCTTCAAGCTCGACTTGGCCGAAGATTTCCCCCCAGTTCGTCACCTCCTCCTCCGGTCAAGAGTCCAGTGAGCTCCAGCGAGCCCTCCTCCACCTTTTCGTCACTCTGCCACGATACCAGTGGTAGAGCCGCCTTCACCGCCTTCCTTCGAGTCGTGCAACACTCGCACACCCGCCTCTAGCCCCGTCGTCATCATCGCCACTCCTCCACTGGACATGGTCTTCTCCGACGACAGTAGGTACAGCCAGCCATCGATTCTCCCCCCATTCGTCCGCTTAGTTAGGTTAGACTTATTCCCTTTTTCCCTTCTTAATTCCCCCCTTATCTATTTCCTAAATCACTCACTGCCACACGCCGACCACCATCACCTTCTCCACCTCCGGCAAACCACCGGCGAGGTGTATCCACCGCCCCACGCATCCACCCACCTCGCCAACCACCTCACAAGCTCTGCCAGGACCCACTGATCATAACCCCTCTTCCCATTAACCACCGCACGCTCCCAGCACTTCCCCCAAACACAGCCATTTTCACTGCCACAGGGCGACCTGGGCATGCACGCATAGGTCACCCCGTGGTCAGTTGACCCCTTCTTCACCTTCGCTGTGATACGGCGAAGGTTTTCCTGTGGTCTGACAGGGCCGCAAGGCCATTTTTGTGTCTTGCAGATCCTAGCCTCCGTCCGCCATTAACGAGCAAGCAAGCTTGCTTGTTCTCGAGCTCCAGGTCGCGCACTCAAGGCTTCAGGAGTCCAGGCAACGTGTGTTGAGTGGGTGAGTGCATCCAACTTGAGAACAGGCCATGCGCAACTCACAGCTGCTCCAATTGGGTGGAACTCACCTCCTGCGGGTGCCAGCAGAAGCGGGTGGGACATTTAGTCCCACCTCTTAAACGTAGGAATGCGGCGAGCGATTTAAATTGATTTTGTGAATTGGGCTATTTGCCTCAAGACACACAGGGGTGAGGTCCCTCGCCCCCCCGCAACGCCTCGTCCGTGACACTCCCCCTCAGACCTGGCACCTGGATCCAACTAGCCTATTTGTGCACACCTCGCGCACCACCCACACCGGTGCGCCTGGTCCTGGGCGGGTCACCCGACCTGCATACCCGATTAAGGCTTTGGGAGAGCAAACCCTGGAGTAAAATAGAGAGAGTGATGCAAGGAGGGTAGGGGTAGGTTTTTGCCTAACCGTGCATGTGCAGGAAAGCAGAAGAAGGAGGAGGAGGAGGGAGTGCAGCAGCGAGAAGAAGAAGAAAAGGAAGAGAAGAGAAGAAGAGACGCAGCTGAAGAAAAGAAAGAAGAGGAAGCTGCAGCAGAGAGAGGCCAAGGAAGAAGAAGCTAAAGACGCAGCTAAAGCCTAAGCCAAAGAAGAAGAAAGAGAAGGCAGAGTGCAGCAGAGAGAAGAAGAACCAGCAGCAGCAGCTGAAAAGAGGAGCACTACTGTAGCAAGTGACATTTAAGGCGTCTGACCCTTGGAGTTAGATGTCTGAGAAGAGAGAGAAAGGAAGACAAAAGAAGAAAAGAAGACATTTTTTTCCTTCTTTAGTCTTTCTTTCGTAAAACAGTATCTACTATAAATTGTGATTTTCTACGTTTCTAGAATCAAGTTTTGCTCCCTGAGTTCGACCTCGGAGATTTTCTATATTCGAGTAATAAAACACAAATACAAACCGGTCGGTTTTACATCGAATCAGTTTTTGGCGTCATTGCCGGGGAGCAACGTGCATTCTAGAAGCTATTAAATCACAATTTCTGATTGACTACTGACTTAATCACTCTTCTGTTGTGTAGGCACAGGAAGGCAAGAAGGAACAAGTAGCTGCACAACAACCACACCAAGGGACAGGTAACCTTGTACCCTCTCTCTTAAGCCCCTTAAATTCTAAAGAGGAACAAGAAAAGAAAAATCAATCTAGGGTTACCTGTCTTCTATACGTAGTAAATCACAGAGTTGCTTGCTTTTAAATTTCAACACATTTTATCTGTATATCCACTTAGAGTAACTAGGGCTAAAACCTTCTTGCTTGAGCCCTAATTACCTAATTCTGAGATAATTAATTGGACCAATTAGAGCCAACCTAGGATTCTAAGCTAGGATTTTAGAAACACACCATCTAATCAAGAACTGAAAATTCCAAAAAGAGGTGTGCCTAAACCATTACTTGAAAAGACCTATTAAGAGAAACCCTAAGCAATCCGACTTTTAATTCACTTGAACCATAAAAGAAAGGACCTAAGAAGCTCTCAAAGGAACAAAGAGGTGAAGTTGATCACTTGGATCAACCAACCTTTAAATTAGGTTACTTTTTGCACACAAAAGGTTTAAAGTTCAAGTGAAACCCTAAGCA
The DNA here is from genome assembly GCA_037157565.1 of Thalassia testudinum. Classification (NCBI taxonomy): domain Eukaryota; kingdom Viridiplantae; phylum Streptophyta; class Magnoliopsida; order Alismatales; family Hydrocharitaceae; genus Thalassia; species Thalassia testudinum. The sequence continues at coordinate 25,688,371 of JAZHRO010000013.1, forward strand.
CCTTGATCTTAATTAAAAGTGGCAGACTTAAGAGGTCAAGGTCCCCATTTTGGTCTACCTGGAATCTCAGTGACAAGAGAGGTCGGGTGGGGGAAACCCTGTAACCTGTGGGGGCGCTCTACCGTGTAGGGGTCTTCGCAGGACACACCCTCTCTGGCTGCCCAGGTAATTCTCAGATGGACGACCTTCTGATCAAGGGGTATCATCTGCCCCGAACCTCTATAGTCACCCAACATTGTGGGTGTCTTGATTAGGTCCAACACCTTCTAACCTCATCCAGTCCGTTAGTGCATGTTCGGTAGGAGGTCCTTGAAACCTCCTCTAGAAATCCACTCTCCCCAAGGCCAAGCTTCGGTACCCTTGTTTGTGCGACAACCACTCGACATAGACCTCTCCTCAGACTCTGAACCTAATTCCCCTTCTTCTTCCACCATGGCTCAGCCTGTTGAAGAAGAGAATAATCTTGAGCACCAGCTCCGGCATCTTAATGATCTCTTCCAAAACTTCATGAACCCACCACAGCGCCCCATGATGCGAGATCACTGTAATCCCGTTGCGGTGGCAATTGAGCCTCGAGTCAGAATCCCGACTGGAGGACCTGATTCCGAATTGAAGCCCAACATAATTCATGCCATACCTAAATTCTATGGGCTTAACTCTGAAGATCCCTTCCAGCATATCAAATAGCTTAAGCATCTGGCCCAGACCTTAGGGTTAGATGCACAAAATCGGGATATCTTACTCATGAAGATGTTCTCTTTTTCCCTTATGGACAAGGCAGCTCATTTGTATCAGACACAGACCTACCCAATCAACACTTGGGATGAACTTCAATCTGAGTTTTTGAAGAAGTTCTTTCCCTTTGGTCGGACAAACACCTTATGCCATCAGATTACTCACTTCACGCAGCAGACGGGAGAACCTCTTCATGAGGCATGGGATTGATTTCAGGATCTCATGAGAAAGTGCCCTCATCACGGAGTTCCAAAATGGGAACAAGTCCAGTCTTTTTACCAGGGCCTCCGTGAAGATATTAGACTGTTCGTCAATACAACTTGTGGAGGAAATATCATGGGTCAACATGAAGACACTATGTGGGACATTCTCAAGAATATGAGCGAGAACTCCATCAACAATGACTCTATGGGATTATTCGACTGGACGAATACCCGCGCAGCGACGAACCTTAGGAGAGCACATGAGACGCAGAACCTGTCCGCATCAGTCGACCTGGAATTAATGGCCAATCGGTTGGACAAGGTCTCAATTATTCAGAAAAAGGTGGACGAGTTGACTCAGCACGTGCAGTGAGCCACCTCTGCACAGAACTCCTTCGCACAGCCACCTCTCGCATGGGAAACTGCGCAGAACATTTTCCACTGACCTTCCCCTGGGATGCGCCCGTATCAACCCCCATCTGACTCCAGGACCGGAGGGACCTCCAATCCTCTCTATTCTTGTCGGGGGAACTCTACTCCCCCATTCTCCGACTTTCCTGAGGCCCCTTAGACCTGCGAGGACCTCAACGCCATCCAGAATGACCCATTTTCCAACACCTACAACCCTGGATGGCGAAACCATCCTAATTTCCATTGGGCGGGAAATTCTCAAAACCCAAGATCGCCTCAGCCTCGGCCCAACCCCACTTATCCATCCGGGCCCAACCAGGATCAAATGTCCCTTATCCTCCAAAATTTGGCTGACATTCAAAGAACGAATGCGGCTATCCAAAAACAATATAAGGATGAAATCACAGAGGTTCGCAACCAACTCACCCAATTGGCAAATTCTCGCCAACCAGGCACACTTCCTTCTCAACCTCTGCCTAACCCGAATAGCGTGCCGACCCAGCAGCGCATTATGAACCCAAATCTGGGCCAAGCACACTTGATCTATAGTAACTGGTTGATTTGTCGTTAGTTTCGTCGTTATGGTTTGCAATCGTTGTAGTATATGACAAAATAACTACTAGATTACTACAGAAATTTTTTACTCGGAATAAAAGTTTTCCCGAGGTCGAACTCAGGAAGCAACTAGAATTCTGGAAGCATAAATATTCACAATTTTGTTACAAAAATAATAAGAGAGAGAGAGAGTTTTGTTGGCTTCTTCTTCTTCTCTCTTCTTTTCCTTTCTTTGGCTGTTCCTCTTCTTCTTCTTCTTCTTTCTTCTTTAGCCTGCGGCTGTGGTGATCTTCTTCTTCTTTCTTTTTTCTTTCTTTCTTTCAGTTGCAGAGTCTTCCTTTCTTCTCAGCCAACCTTGTTCTTTTCTTCTTTCTCCTCTCTGCTTCCTTCTTTCTTTTCTTCACTCTTCTTGTGGCTGTGTCTTCTTTCTTCTTTTTCTTCCTTCTTCTTCTCTACTTCTGCTCTTTTTCTTTTCCTCTTCTTTCTGCTCTGGTCACTGCCCTTCCGCCGTCTGACTTGATGCTCAGACGACTTAACTGTGGGTTTGCTACAGTACGGCTTCTTCTCTTCTTCTTCAGCTCCTCTCTTTCCTTTCTTCTTCAGCTACTCAGTGCGGCTAAGGCTTCGACTGCTCCTCCTCACTTCTTCTTCCTTAGCTTGCTTCTTCTTCTTCTTTCTTTCTTTCCTGTGCGCACACACAGTGGTCAATGCAAAACCTACCCCTACCCCTTCCCCACGTCTCTCTCTTTCTCAGAATCTCTCTTAGGAATGCTCTTCCAGAGTCGAGTAATCGGGTTCGGGTAGCGTGCCCGGGACCAGGCCCACCGATGTGCAGTGGTGGGCGAGGAGTGCTTGGTCGGGTAATCGGATTCGGCCCAGACCCGCGGGGCGTGAGCGCAGGCGAGGGCGAGTGAGCGCGTGGCGCGTTGCGTGCGGGTGAGAGGGACCTGACCCCTGTGTATCGAAGGCAACCAGCCCGATGCACTTTTTCAATATAAGTGTGGGCGGGCGGCCGCACACTTTCGAGGTGGGACTAAAATCCCACCTCCAAATCTCGCACCCGCGACTGAGGAAGCTGCTGCCAATTAGGGCAACCGCGAGGCTCGCGACCCAATTGCAAGCCTGGGCGTGTTTGCAAACGTAATCCGCGCTGCCTGGGATGCGCGCTTAGGCTGGAGAATGCCTGGAGCTGCTAGCGAAGGAGCTGCAGCAGCTCAACAATGGAGGCGAGGGGCTGCTGGCCTGAATACACAGAGACGGCCTCTCGGCCAAGTCAGATAAAGTGGGAAGCTTTGCCGAAGTGTGGCGAAGCCAGTGCGGGGGTCGGCGAGGCGCGATAACGCCTGTGGCGGTGGACCTAGGTCAGAATGTGTGCGGGAAGATGGGTTTGTTCGGGGGGTGGTCGGGTGGTGAGTGGCGGTGTATGGAGTGGGGGGAATGGTCGAGTGGAGTGAGGGGGAGCCTCTGGGCTGGTCGGCGAGGGGTGAGGAGGTCTGTGGAAGTGGGATGGCCTCCCCAAAGAAGGCGACCGGAGATGGGGAAGATGGAGTTGGGCAGTGGCGGTCGGGTGGTTGAAATTGCAAATTAGTAGGGGGAAAATATAAGGGCGAGAGAAAGGAAACTTTGTACCTATTTACTCGACGAAGGGGGAGAGAACAGCGGCCGGCTCGGGCCTGCTGGAGCTGAGGACGAAGATGCCCAGGAGGAGGGTATCGACGACGAGGAGGCGGTCGGAGGGCACCAGCTGGTACGGCTTGGCGTGGACGATAAGGCAGAGTAAACTCTACTGCAGGTAGGGCAGCAGAGCGACGAGGAGGAGGGGGAGGAGATCGCCGGAAGCTCGAGCGCTCTGATCGGAGGAGGAAGAGATGAAGTGTGAGGTACTTCTCCGCTAGAGGAATCTTGAAGGAGTCGGCAGACCTTGCCGCTCATTATAAAGGCCTTAGTGCGGAGAGGGGAACGAGGTGGCGACGTGCCAGCCTCACCGGAGAGTGGTCGGAGAGGATACCCATGCCTTTCGTGTGTTCGCACGAGAGGCATAGTTGATGGCAAAGGGCAGGGGTGGGTCCCTGCGACAGAGGAAGTCGCAAGGAACCCCCCGTTCGTTCTAGAGGACGGCTGCCCTGCGCGGCGCCATCCTCCGCGCAAGGTCGCTGGAGGCATGGCGGTGCGCAGAAGTGGCTGGGAGGACCGTTCTGCAAAGAATGATGAGAAGTTGGGGGCCTAAACGTAAGGATTTCAAAAGATAAGGGTCAAAACGTAATTCAAGAGGACCAATTTGTAAAGTCCATCAAGATGGTCTTTTCTTAAGCCCTAATTTTTATACCAGCCTAATTTGAACCTAAGGATTTTAATGGTGAAATTTATTTTAGGTTGGACCATGTTTGATCGATCAATTTGCGCAAAAATCTAAATTAAGTCATAAATTGGGCATAGTTCTCATTTTATGTCAAAATATGTTTCAAAGGCCAAATTGAAGGTTCTAAACCCTGCGGGATATTTTTATATGAATTTTAGAGGGTTTAGTTGATTTTTATCTTACCTCGAACCTCGTGAATTAAAGTAGGTTTATTTTAGGGTTACAGAATGTCATTTAATTCGTAGAAGTTGCTATTACCCTTTTCAGATCAGATCATCCCACTTCCCTTCTTATTAAGCGTGTTTGACCTATGTTTGGATCCTTAATTACCCTGTTTGCATACTGCATTGGTGAAATTGCAGTTTTACCCCTGATGATTTGTTTTATCCTTTAACTCAGAATTCTCTGAGTTAAGCCACTCTTTGGATTTTGTAGGAGCTTTTTCACACATATTTTTATTAGATTGTGCTAGTTAGGGTTCATGATGAGGTTCTCATCATACCCCCATGCCTAGCTTTTGCTAGTCCCTTAGCAAAATTTTAAGGTTTCAACCCTTGTTCTAGATCATGAAGTTCTTAATGATTCAAGATAAGTGCTTTTTCTTTTAAAACCTAGATTAGGTCAGAATGCCAACCATAGGCCTAAAAGGTACTCTAGTACCAACCAAGATCCAGATCTGTCTAGCCTCAGCCTCAGTCCTTAACAAAGAGTTTTAAGGCCTACAAGAACTAACCTAAGGTTTATTGGACTTTGTGGTTAAAGCACCCATGCTTGAAATAATTTTAGCCCTAGCTCAGCTCACAGTGCATTTTGTAAGAAAGAGAGGTAGAAGATTTATATGATTGGAGAGTTTTCTCTCTCTTTTCTTTTTAATTCTAGCTTACGATTGGCTTCTCAACACGGTCTGTATCTGATTCCTTGTCCCCATCATCAATCTTCAGGGGTTCCTAGCAGTTGATGCTTCGAGATAGCACCGCCCATGGTAACCCCCAGAACCCTGGCTGTTGAGATTTCGAGATAATCCCATCCATGGTGTTCCGTGGTCGAATTCAGATCCTGGCAATTGACATTTCATGATAATGCCATCCATGGAATCTAAACCAGCAGAGTACTTACATGCCCCCAGTAGGATATGTAAATATCCTAGGAGACAAGCACCGAGGAGATGATATTTTGTTACGCATCTTCGAGGGGAATTTCCTACCTCTCCGCGCTGGGAACTCGTCCAAATCAACTTGTGTTGATCAGCCGCTCCTACTCTTGGTGTCATTTTCAGAATTTTTGCAATGCTTCTACGTGATTTTGATTTTTTATGCTTACTGAACCAGGCTGTGTGTGAAGTTAGGGTGCTTAAGTCACTGAGTCCCATAAATCAAAAGTTAGTTAACGAGGCCAAATACTCCCTAACCCTTGGACCTAATACTTAAGCTTTTCATTTTCCTCAACCTCTTGAGGAATGTCTAGATCTTAATGGGTACTAAGAGCCTATCCAAGAATGACTAAGGTTTGCGTTCTTACTAATCTCACTGTGCACTTTCCATTTCTATTCCTGAATGAGGTCTAGAACTTAGGTTAATTCCTTAATATTTTTACTAATGACTCACTTTTCTTTTATTTTGTGCTCCTTTTCATTTTGTTCCTTTTTCTCCTCCTCCTTTGTAGAGTCCACAAAATTTCTTTCCTCCTGTCATTTTATTATTCTTTGTCAAAAAAATTTTTAATTTTTATGGTGTTTTTGGAGTATGTGAATTTTTTTGTTTAAAACCTTTTCTTACAAGTTTTGCACTTTCATACCCCCCATGCCTAAGATTTGCAATGTCCTCATTTTAACTTATGGGGTTTTTATTTTAGTTCATACATTAGGACAGATGTTTTGATGAGTGAATGGGTCGTGGTTATAGTTGCAGATGATTTCTAATCTTAGATGCAAGCACCTCAGGTGGAGTCGGCTGTCCTAAAGGGTGAACCTGAAGTGCAAAAAGGTGTCAGAAAAGGTTTCAGGTTTTTTCAAAGAGAATGACGGGCAGCCTCCCGTTGAGTGCTGAGTTTTACGTCATCGGCTGGGAAAATGGAGGATAAATGATGATTCAGCCAAATCAGTAGAGATTACATCAATGAACGGTTTGAGTCTCTGACTGTTTACGATTAAAGGTTCGGAATCATGGCTGAGCGGACTGATTTCGACAGCTCCATTTCCAAAAACCTGTCGGACCAAGTATGGTCCGACCCGCTTGGATCGCAGCTTCCCAGGGAAGAGTTTGAGTCAGGCATCAAAGAGTAGGACCTTCTGACCAGGATGAAAGATCTTTCTTGATATGTGCTTGTCATGGAAGGCTTTAACCTGCTTCTTGTAGATTCGCGAGTTCTCGTACGCATCAAGGCGTAATTCATCGATTTCGCTGATTTGAAGCTTTCTGTGGGTTCCAGCCTTAGAAAGATCTAGATTACAGCTCCGTACTGCCCAATAGGCTTTGTGCTCCAGTTCGACGAAAAGGTGACACGCCTTCCCGTACACCAGTCTAAAGGGAGACATGCCTAATTGGGTTTTGTGGGCAGTCCTATAGGCCCACAAAGCTTCCGGAAGTCGGGACGACCAGTCCTTCCTGTCAAGCCGAACAGTGACCTGCAGGATTTTCTTGATCTCCCGATTTGATAGCTCAGTTAGACCATTAGTCTGAGGGTGATAAGAAGTGGAGATTCTGTGCAACACCCCGTATTTGGTCATCAGTGACCTGAACTGAGAATTCGTGAAATGGGTCCCCCCATCAGAAATGATAGCACGAGGAATCCCAAACCGTGAGAAGATATTGTGATGAATGAATTTGAGAACGATTTTATGATCACAGGTTTGGGTCGGTATGGCTTCGATCCATTTGGACACGTAGTCCATAGCTAGCAGAATGTACTCGAAGCCATCCGAAACAGGAAAGGGGCCCATAAAATCAATCCCCCAAATATCGAAGATTTCGCATACAAGAATTGGCTGCAAAGGCATCATGTCGCGATGGCTCATGTTGCCCAAAGTTTGGCAACGACTACATGCCTTGCAGTGATTGTATGCGTCCTTGAACAGAGTGGGCCAATAAAAGCCACACTGGAGGATTTTCGATGTGATTTTGCGTCCAAAGAAATGGCCACCACATGTCTGGTCATGGCAGAAGGAGAGAACATTATTGATTTCACCTTCCGGGACACATCTCCGGATGACTTGGTCAACACCTATGCAGAAGAGGTACGGATCTTCCCAAATGCAGTACTTAGCATCAGAGCGCAATTTGTCTTTCTTGGCATTCGGCCAATCAGATGGGATCTGATGAGATGCCAAGTAGTTTACTATATTAGCAAACCATGGAAGTCTAATACCAATAGTTAGCAGGTGCTCATCAGGGAAATACTTCGTGATGGGTCCAGAAGGGTTGATGATCTCAGAAGGAAGGCGAGACAAATGGTCAGCTACCACGTTTTGTCTTCCCGCCTTGTCGCGAATCTCGAGGTCGAATTCTTGCAACAGCAAGATCCATCGAATTAGTCGGGGCTTCGCGTCCTTCTTGGCAAGGAGATGCCTCATAGCTGTGTGAGCCGAGTAGATGATGACGTGGGAACCCAGGAGATAAGATCGAAATTTTTCAAGGGCAAATACTACGACTAGCAGCTCTTTCTCCGTAACTGTGTAGTTACGCTGAGCCTCGTCAAGTGTCTTGCTAGCGTAGTAGATGACCACGGGTTTCCCGTCAACTTTCTGCCCCAAAACCGCTCCTACAGCGAAATCAGATGCATCGCACATGATCTCAAAGGGTTGAGACCAGTCAGGGGATTGTAGGATCGGGGCCTGGGTGACTCGGTCACGGAGGTTCTCAAAGTCTTGAGTGCATTCCTTGGAGATCTCAAAGGGTACATCCTTAAAGAGAAGAGTAGTCAAGGGACGCGCGATTTTCGAAAAATCAGGAATGAAACGACGGTAAAAATCGACGTGCCCCAGAAAAGAACAGATGCCCCTGATCGAACTAGGCATAGGAAGATGAGAAATCAGATCAACCTTGGCTCGATCCACTTGGATGCCCTTCTCAGAAATTAGATGTCCTAGGACGATCCCCTCAGACACCATGAAATGGCTCTCTTCCCAGGAAAGAACCAAATTAACGTCGATGCAGCGCCTGAGTATATGAACCAAGTGCTGGAGGCAATCATCAAATGATGCCCCGAAAACTGAGAAGTCATCCATAAAGACTTCCAGATAATCACCTACCATATCAGAGAATATGGCAAGCATGCACCGCTGAAAAGTCGTGGGTGCATTGCAGAGACCGAAAGGCATCCTTCGGAATGCGTAAGTTCCGAAGGGGCAGGTGAACGTGGTCTTCTCTTGGTCCTCAGGATGAATAGCAACTTGGTTATAACCGGAGTACCCGTTAAGAAAGCAGAAGAATCGATTTCCCGCTAATTTTTCGAGAATCTGATCAATGAAAGGTAGTGGGAAATGGTCCTTCTTCGTGGAGGAATTGAGTCATCGGTAATCTATGCAGACTCTCCACCAGTTGGTTAATCGGGTAGGTATGACTTCTCCGGTTTCGGTCGTAATGGTGGTGAGCCCTGCCTTTTTAAGTACAACCTAAATTGGGCTCACCCAACGACTGTCGGAGATCGGGTAGATGATCCCTACATCTAACCACTTGATGATCTCCTTTTTCACGACCTCCTGCAGATTGGGATTCAAACGTCTCTGCATCTCACGGGAAGGTCGTGCGTCCTCTTCTAAATAAATATGGTGTGTGCAATAAGAGAGACTTACTCCAGTCAAGTCATCTAGAGTCCATCCAATGGCTCTACGATGTTGCTGGAGAACAACAATCAGACGGGATTCCTAATCAGGAGTAAGTTTGGAATTTATAATCATAGGAAAAGTCTGATTAGAACCTAAAAAGATGTATTTCAAATGATCGTGAAGGTGTTTCAGTTCAAGGACGGGGTTTTCAGCAGCAGCGGGTGGTTCAAGGTAAGTGTGAGGGTCAAGGATCGGAGTTATGGGTTTGTCTAAATCAGGATCTGACTCCTCTAATTGTGATTCAAGATTTCTCTGTGGTTGATGAGGCATAATCAGGTCATTCTCAAAATGTGTTTCATCAACCAAAGCCCTAATATCGTAGATTTGCTCAATGACTCCGCAATTGATTCCTTGTTGGGCCTTAAAGAAACCAATTTTGAGGGTTTGATTTCCAAATTTCAACTCTATTTGGCCCTCCTCACAACTGATGTTGGCTCTAGCAGTAGCCAGGAAAGGTCTTCCTAGAATGATCGGTGTGTCCCTAGGGTTCTCAAGTGAGTCTATGTCCAAGACTATAGAGTCTACAGGGAAATAGAAATCCCGCACTCTTACAATAACATCCTTAAGAATCCCTTTAGGTGACTTTATAAATCGATCTGCTAACTGTAGTGTCACCTCAGTTGGTTTTAGGTCAGATTCTTCTAGGTGTTTAAGTAAGGATGTGGGTATCAGATTTATGGAAGCACCCAAGTCTAGCAATGCTCTGTCGAACTGGGTTTCACCTATTTTGTAAGAAATCAGGGGAGTACCTGGACCGTTTGCCTTGGGTGGGAGTCTGCTTAGGATTACAGAGCTGACTTGTTCTGACAGTACAATTGGACTCCCACTCTTGGTTCGCGGCTAACGCTGAGGTGTACACACATTCTTTAAGAATCGTGCGTAAGTCGGTACGTGGCAAATCGCATCCATCAAGGGGATGTTTATTTGGACCTGCTCAAAGAGCTTGACCAGGTCCTCCTTTGGTGCCACGGGCTTGGTTGTCTTCTTTCCCTTGGTCAAGGCCTCGGGAAATGGAACCTTGGTTGGTTCTTCTAGGATAGGTCCAGGTCTCTGATCTGGGACAGGGATAGGAACGTTCTGGACTACTGTCCTAGGGTTTGGATCACTACCAGGCTTGGAGTGGTCTGGATAGGGTGGATCTTGGGTCTCCTTACCACTACGGATCGTTACAGAATTTAGTCCTGCCTGATTTTGGTTAGGGTTTGATAGAATGGGTTGCTACTGATAGCTCGCATAAGAAGTGGATGACTCCATCCCATCAGGTGAAGGAACAGAGGGGGCCTGATAAATCATGTGTGCTTGGCCCAGGTTTGGGTTCATCACACGCCGCTGGGTCGACACGTTATTCGGGTTAGGAAGAGGTTGAGAAGGAAGTGTGCCTGGTTGGCAAGAATTTGCCAACTGGGCTAGTTGGTTTCGAACCTCTGTAAGTTCATCCTTGTGTTGTTTCTGAATAGCTGCATTCATTCTCTGAATGCCAGCCAGAGCCTGAAGGATGAGGGACATGTGGTCTTGGTTTGACCCTGATGGATAAGTAGGGTTGGGCCGAGGCCAAGGCGGCTGGTAAGGACGAGGTGGTTGTGGATGGGGCTGAAAGGGTGGTCTTTGAGTTTGGGAATTTCCCGCCCACTGGAAGTTGGGATGGTTTCGCCATCCAGGATTGTAGGTGTTGGAAAATGGATCATTCTGGATGGCGTTGAGGTCCTCGCAGGTTTGAGGAGCCTCCAAAGAGTCAGAGAATGGGGGAATGGGGGATCGGAGGGGGGTGGATACAGATGCATCTAAGGAGAAGGTCGGTGGAGAATGTTTTGCACAGTCTCCCGTGTGGAAGGAGGCTGTGCAAAGGAACTATGCGCAGATGTGGCTCGCTGCAAGTGCTGAGTCAGCTCATCCACCTTCTTCTCGATGATAGAGACCTTGTCAAATCGACTGGCCATCAATTCTAGGTCGACTAATGCGGACAAGCCCTGCGTCTCGTGTGCTCCCCTAAGGTTCGTCGATGCGCGGGTATTCGTCCTGTCGAATAATCCCATGGAGTCATTATTGATGGAGTTCTCGCACATCTTTTCGAGAATCTCCCACACGGTGTCCTCATGTTGACCCATGATATTCCCTCCGCAAGTTGCATTGACGAAAAGCCTAATATCTTCACGGAGTCCCTGGTAAAAAGACTGGACTTGTTCCCATTTAGGAACTCCGTGATGGGGGCACTTTCTCATGAGATCCTGAAAGCGATCCCATGCCTCATGTAGAGGTTCTCTCGATTGTTGCGTGAAGTGGGTAATCTGATGGCGCAAGGAATTGGTCCGACCAACGGGAAAGAACTTCTTCAAAAACTCGGACCGAAGTTCTTCCCAGGTGTTGATCGGCCGGGTCTGTGTTTGGTACCAATGAGCGGCCTTGTCCATAAGGGAGAAGGAGAACATCTTCATGAGGAGAATATCCCGATTTTGTGCATCTGACCCAAAAGTCTGGGCCAAACGCTTTAGTTGTTTGATGTGCTGGAAGGGATCTTCAGAATTAAGCCCATGAAATTTAGGTATGGCATGAATCATATTGGGCTTTAATTCAGAATCAGGTCCTCCAGTCGAGATTCTGACTCGAGGCTCAATAGCCACCGCAGCAGGATTATAATGGTCCCAGATCATAGGTCGCTGCGGTGGGTGCACAAAGTTCTGGAAGAGGTCATTGAGTCGCTGGAGCTGGTGCTCCAGATTGTTCTCTTCCTCAACAGGCTAAGCCATTGTGGAAGAAGAAGGCGAGTTGGGTTCGAAGTCGGAGGAGAGGTCTATGTGAAGTGTTGTTTGCTCAAACAAGGGCACTGAGGCTCGGCCTCGAGGAGAGTGAAGTTCTAAAGGAGGTTTCAAGGACCTCCTACCAAACATACACTGATGGAGAGGATGAGTTTAGCAGGTGCTGGACCCAATCAAGACACCTGCTAAACTCAGGGAGCAACTAGAATTCTGGAAGCATAAATATTCACAATTTTGTTACAAAAATAATAAGAGAGAGGGAGAGAGAGAGTTTTGTTGGCTTCTTCTTCTTCTCTCTTCTTTTCCTCTCTTTGGCTACTCCTCTTCTTCTTCTTCTTTCTTTTTTCTTTTTTCTTTCAGCTGCAGAGTCCTCCTTTCTTCTCAGCCTGCCTTGTTCTTTTCTTCTTTCTCCTCTCTGCTTCCTTCTTTCTTTTCTTCTCTCTTCTTGTGGCTGTGTCTTCTTTCTTCTTTTTCTTCCTTCTTCTCTGCATCTGCTCTTTTTCTTTTCCTCTTCTTTCTGCTCTGGCCACTGCCCTTCCGTCATCTGACTTGATGCTCAGATGACTTAACTGTGGGTTTGCTACAGTGTGACTTCTTCTCTTCTTCTTCAGCTCCTCTCCTTCCTTTCTTCTTCAGCTGCTCAGTGCGACTAAGGCTTCGGCCGCTCCTCCTCTCTTCTTCTTCCTTAGCTTGCTTCTTCTTCTTTCTTTCTTTCTTTCCTATGCACACACACAGTGGTCAGTGCAAAACCTACCCCTACCCCTTCAACGCGTCTCTCTCTTTCTCAGAATCTCTCTTAGGAATGCTCTCCCAGAGCCGGGTAATCGAGTTCGGGTAGCGCACCTGGGACCAGGCCCACCGACGTGCGATGGTGGGCGAGGAGTGCTTGGTCGGGTAGTCGGATCCGGCCCAAACCCGCGGGGCGTGAGCGCGAGAGAGGGCGAGCGAGCGTGTGGCGCGCTGCGTGCGGGTGAGAGGGACCTGACCCCTGTGTATTGAAGGCAACCAGCCCGATACACTTTTTCAATATAAGTGTAGGCGCGCGGCCGTGCACTTACGAGGTGGGACTAAAATCCCACCTCCAAATCTCGCACCCGCGGCTGAGGAAGCTTCTGCCAATTGGGGCAGCCGCGAGGCTCGCGACCCAATTGCAAGCCTGGGCGTGTTCGCAGACGCAATCCGCGCTGCCTAGGATGCGCGCCTGGGCAAGAGAAAGCCTGGAGCTGCGAGCGAAGGAGCTGCAACTGCTCAACAATGGCGGCGAGGGGCTGCTGACCTGAATACGCAGAGACGGCCTCTCGCCCAAGTTAGATAATGTGGGAAGCTTTGCCGGAGTGTGGCGAAGCCAGTGCGGGGGTCGACGAGGCGCGAGAACACCTGTGGCGGTGGACCTAGGTCAAAATGTGTGCGGGAAGATGGGTTTGTTCGGGGGGTGGTCGGGCGGTGAGTGGCGGTGTATGGAGTGGGGGGAATGGTCGAGTGGAGTGAGGGGGAGCCTCTGGGCTGGTCGGCGAGGGGTGAGGAGGTCTCTGGAAGTGGGATGGCCTCGCCGGAGAAGGCGACCGGAGATGGGGAAGATGGAGTTGGACAGTGGCGGTCGGGTGGTTGAAATTGCAAATTAGTAGGGGGAAAATACAAGGGAGAGAGAGGGGAAACTTTGTACCTATTTACTCGACGAAGGGGGAGAGAATAGCGCCCGGCTCGTGCCTGCCGAAGCTGAGGACGAAGATGCCCAGGAGGAGGGTATCGGCGACGAGGAGGCGGTCAGAGGGTGCCAGCTGGTACGACCTGGCGCAGACGACAAGGCAGAGTAAACTCTAATGCAGGTAGGGCAGCAGAGCGACGAGGAGGAGGGGAGGAGATCGTCGGAAGCTCGGGCGCTCTGACCGGAGGAGGAAGAGATGAAGTGCGAGGTATTTCTCCGCCAGAGGAAGCTTGAAGGAGTCGGCAGACCTTGCCGTTCCTTATAAAGGCCTTGGCGCGGAGAGGGGAACGAGGTGGCAACGTGCCAGCCTCGTCGGAGAGTGGTCGGAGAGGATACCTGTAACGAACGCGTGCCCCAAACATCTTTTAAGACGTCTGGGAGGTGCCCCAGACGTCGGACCAGACGTCTGGGATCACATCCAGACGTCTGATCAAACGTCTGGGATCGTTTCCAGACGTCTGGAAATCCGTTAATTTCGACACGCGCGGGTCGTCTGCACGCCTGAGCGCGCAGACCGAATATTCGCTTATTCCCTCTTTCCCTGCGGCTGCAGACGCCTGCCGCGTCCTCTCTCTCCTCCTCGCGCGGCCTTAAAAGGCCATGCACTCCCTCCCGTCGTCTCCACCGTCTCCTCCCTCTTCTCCTTCAGCCAGTGAGCGCGAGCGCGAGGGCGGCAGCGGTGGCCGCAGTGAGCGCGGAGGAGGTGCGGCGTGCGAGAGCGGAGCTCTGCCGTGAGGGCAAGCTCGCCGGGGCTGCTAGGGCCGGCCGGCGGAGGGCGCGGGGGGGAGCGGAGTGATGCGGAGGGGGGACTGCTGCGGTCTGAGCAGCAGGCGTGCGAGTTGCGACGCGGGCGGCATCGCGAGCGGAGGCCGAGTGGCGCCCTGATTCTGGAAGAATTTCCAGAATCAGACGTCTGGGTTGATAGACAGACGGCGAGGGCGACGTCTGGAAGACCTTCGAGACGTCTGAAAGGTGAGTTTTCCGTCTTCTTCTTCCTTCCTGTCGACTGACCGTACTGAGGGAGGGAGATGGGTGTGCACAGGCTCGGTGATTCGCCATCCAACGCGAATCAAACGTCTGGCTGTTGTACCAAACGGCGGGAGCGACCTCCAGACTTCCTGGGTGACCATCGGACGTCTGGGAGCTAAGCCAGACGTCCCCTCATACTTCTGGACGTCTGGGAAACCACGCTGAACAGGTAATTCTCTGATCCACTTTTTAAGACGTCTGGAAGAAGTTCCAGACGTCTGATTTTACACAGTGTCGTCGTTTTCGACCCGTTGAGGGCCCGTTCGGGTTCCGTTTTCCGTGATTCGAGTTGCGTTCTTTTCATAATTAATCCCTCTACCCGTCTACAGTAGCTATACACTGTTTTGAGACACTCCTTGTGTTTGATCCTTGTGATAGGACCTCCTTCAGTTGCAGTCTTGGGAGTCGCAGAGGCACGCGGGATTCCCGATCACGCCCCCATTACTCCCGTTGTACCTGGTAGAGTGGTTTCAACTCATTAATAAAATCTGTTAAAGTATGGAACCATAACTAGAACCTAGGACATTGCATGAATCCTAGGAATGAGAAATATATGATAGCTGACCGGTCGATCTTTCGCTTTTAAGTCGTTTGTAGTTTAATGTGGTGGAAAAATCGACTAATCAATTTTTAATAAGAAATAACCACTCGCAGAGGAGCGGGTCGTATCCACAGGGAGGCAATAACGTATTAAAATTTGCGCCACTTAAAAATGTTTGTTCGGAGTCAATTTGGACAAGAACCAAGCCAAGATTGCCTTTAGATTAAGGTTTAAGCAAGAAACAATGCTGAAATGGCAATTATGAGAAACTACAGGATATTTTCCGCAATGCAGAGTGAATAGAATATGATTAAAATGTGGCAATGGCAGAAAATGTAAATTTTAATTAAAGTTTTACTGTAGCAAAACAGGGGAATTTTTCCCCGTTGTCTTGCGCGACGAGGAGCCGATGGTCGGGCGCGGGAAGCTCGGAGGAGGTCCCTTGGATCAAGGGCTTCGAATCGGTGGTGGCGGCGAGTCGCGCGGCGGTCGGAGGTGGCCGGACGAGCTCCGGCGGAGGTGCTGCAGCCGGCAGCTTGCGCAGCCTGTTGGCCTGAAGTCCGCCGCCTGCTGCTGCCGTGGGCACTGCTGCGGCTGGCGTGGCAGGCGTTCGTCTGCCGGCGCAGGGAAGAGGGCTCTGCAGGCGGTTCTGCAAGCGCGACGGAGGGTGCTGCAGCGCGGTTGGAGGATGGCGTGCGCTGCGGAGGGTCTGCGGAGGGCGCTGCTGGCGGTTCTGCAGGCGCAGTGGTGAACGGCGTGGACTGCAGGCGCTGTTGGAGGGTGCAGGCGCGTGGGCGAAGGACTCTGCAGTCGCGAGTGAATGGCGCCTGCAAGCGGCAGGCGCGGGAGGAGGCGTGCTCGGTTGTGCGGGTCTGCAGGCGCGGTTGGAGGACGCAGGCGTGGGTGCGCTGAAGGTTCTGCAGGCTGTTGAGCGGAGGCGTGGCTGTTGGAGAGTTGAGGCGCGTTTGAGCTGAAGGTTGACGGACGTGGGTGCGCTGAAGGTTCTGCAGGTGCGGGAAGGGGTCTGCAGGCGACTTCAGGCGTGTGCGGTGAAGTGAGCGGGTAACTTCAGACGTCTGGGAAATTCCCCAAACGTCTTAAGTTACTGAGAGGGTGGCTGATCAGTAGCTCGGTGGTGGTGGTCTGCGACGACGGCGAGGGAGTTGCACGCTAAGGTGCTCACGGTAATGCATGCGAGCTCCGGATGGCGGTGTGGCCTGTCACACCACACGCCCACGGTGGTGGAGACTCGCCGCCACGGTAGAGGCCGGCAGTATGGAGTGGAAGAGAGAGGTTCTCTCTGCACAGTGGTGGGTCGGTGGCGGAGGCCTTCTGAGCTCGGCTGCCTCCGTGCTCCTTTTGTAGTGGCCTGAACAAATTTGAAATCAGCGGCCGACCAGATCCACCGTATCCGCTCCCCCTTGAATGGCTTTCACTGCATCACGCGGGCGTTGGAGCGGCAGCCAGCCGTTCTGAAAGAAGACGAATAAAGAAAATATTATTAAAATATTAGGGTTATTTATGTATAGACCCTCAACTTCTATGTTAATAAAAATAATATACCTAATTGGTTATCTAATTAGATGAATGCTATTCTAAGCTAATTCTAAATGCACTTAAGATATGAATGCAATGTATGGATTATGTAATTAGATTAAAACTATGAATTAATCTATTTACATCCTAATTTATACTAAATAAATGTTAGAATTAACCTAATGTGTAGGCACTTAAATACTTAAATAGCCCATAACTATGGGCTAATCAATAGCTCCTAGGTGTTGCATGAATCCTAGGGCTGGAAAACTAGATTGTATGATAGATCATAGGATATGGCATGAATCCTAGGATGGGAAAAACTAGTGGAATGTATAATACTGCAGTCTTGGAAAATGGAAAGAGATATAAAGCTGCCTGTAATTTGAATTAACAGCTGCCTGTTGTGAATAAATAACGTGGTTGAGAACAGGGATTGTAAGAATGTGAAACTGGAAAGTGAAACCTGGATGTTTGAGTAAAAAGGATGGAACCCTACGGGGAAGTAAGAGTAGAGCTCCTGGAAAGTGAATGGAATAGTATTGGGGAAGTGAGCTGGCCCTTGAGTACGGAGTACCAAGGAGAGCGACTGTCCCCCTGTTTAGTGCGGAGCGGAGCCAGCCGCCCCAGGAACCCGGGGTTAGGACTGGCCACTCTGTACCGACTTGTTGGCCCTCGCGTACGTAGTACCGAGGAGAGCTACTAGTGTAGGGAGGTACTAGCTACCTCACGGGCCCCGGGGTTCTGCTAGCCTCCCACACCAACTTGTTAGGCCCGCTGGGGCAAACCAGGGTAGTCAGGCGAGGGCGCGCGGACTGTGGAGGGGCAAGGCCCCGGTTTGGTTACTGTGGAGGGGTTGGACCCCTGTTACTGAGAGAGCTCTGCCCTGGACTGGTTCCGTGCTGTGCTTTGGACGCACCCGTTAACGGAAACGACTGACCGCATGCCAGTACGGGTTAGCTACCTGTGTGTTTATCGCGCGTGCCGTAGTCACCGTTACGTCTGTCAGTGACCTTGGGGTGGTTGACTGAGGGTAGGATCACCACGGGAGACTCTCCCAGCCAGGAGAGCACCACGTGCTACTTCTACTTTTTGGAAAAGACTGCAATCAAGATCGTTCCCACGAGGAACATTCGAGATCAAGAAAAAGCTCTGGGGAATAAATGAAATAGCGAGACAATTGAAAGATGTGAATAAAGAAAGTAATAGAACATAACAGCTACTGTACACTCTACTGTTGCCTTCAGTTTAGTTGCCACTCTACTCAGCGTTTTGTTGACGTGTTACACTCGTTACCTTTTTCAGGACCAGGTGTTGAGCAGCCAGAGCTAGCGGCTGCAGAGGAAGCTGGGCCGAGTAGGGTCCAGTAGAGTTACCACTGTCTTTTGTACCTCTTTGTTTCCGTTATAGTGAGTAGTTCTCGTTTCCGCTGTACTTTTCATACCTGCAGTTCATGTTATATGATAAATGTTGTTCTACAGTTGTGGTGGTATATACTGTAGTAGTTTCTTTCCTTACTGCTGCACTTTCTTACTGTTAGTTATATTCATGCTGAATGTGGTTTATTTTTACTGCTCTTTTGGTTACTTCCTCGTTAGACGACTAGGTCTTGGGATTAGGTGAGTCGGTCCGGTTCTCATGTCTCGTAGGGGCTCAGGAACCAGGTCGTTACAATACCCATGCCTTTCGTGCGTTCGCACGAGAGGCATGGTTGATGACAGAGGGCAGGGGAGGGTCCCTACAACAGAGGACGTCGCAGGGAACCCCCCGTTCGTTCTAAAGGACGGTCGCCCTGCCCTGCACGGCGCCATCCTCCGTGCAAGGTCGCCGGAGGCATGGAGATGCGCAGAAGTGGTAGGGAGGACCGTTCTGTAAAGAATGATGAGAAGTTGGGGGCCCAAACGTAAGGATTTCAAAAGATAAGGGTAAAAAAGTAATTCAAGAGGACCAATTTGTAAAGTCGGTAAAGATGGTCTTTTCTTAAGCTCAAATTTTTATACCAGCCTAATTTGAACCTAAGTATTTTAATGGTGAAATTTGATTTTAGGTTGGACCATGTTTGACCGATCAATTTGCGCAAAAACCCAAATTAAGTCATAAATTCGGCATAATTCTCATTTTCGGTCAAAATAGGTTTCAAAGGCCAAATTGAATGTTCTAAACCCTAGGGGATATTTTTCCATGAATTTTAGAGGGTTTAGTTGATTTTGATCCTGCCTCGAGCCTCGTGAATTAAAGTAGATTTGTTTTAGGGTTATAGAATGTTATTTAATTCCTAGAAGTTGCTATAACCCTTTTTAGATCAGATCATCCCGCTTCCCTTCTTTTTAAGCTTGTTTGACCTATGTTTGGACCCTTAATTATCCTGTTTACATATTGCATTGGTGAAATTATAGTTTTACCCCTGATGGTTTGTTTTATCCTTTAACTCAAAATTCTCTGAGTTAAGCCTCTCTTTGGATTTCGTAGAAGCTTTTTCACACATACTTGGATTAGATTGTGCTAGTTAGGGTTCATGATGAGGTTCTCATCAATCTATCAGGCCCCTTCTGTTCCAACACTTGACGAGATGGAAGCATCAACCTCCTATGCGGCTTACCAACAGCAGCAGCCCATCCTATCAACCCCCAACCAGAACCAGCCAGGATTAAATTCTGTAATAACTCGTAGTGGTAAAGCAACCCTAGATCCACCTTATCTAGACCACTCCAAGCCTGGTAGTGACCCAAACCCTAAGACAGTCATCCAGGATGTTCCTATCCCTGTCCCAGATCAAAAACCTGGACCTATCCTAGAAGAACTAGCTAAGGTTCCATTTCCCGAGGCCTTGACCAAGGGAAAGAGGACAGCTAAACACGTGGCTCTTGAGGAAGACCTGATCAAGCTCTTTGAGCAAGTCCAAATAAACATCCCCTTGATGGATGCAATCCGCCATGTACAGGCTTACGCGCGATTCTTGAAAAATGTGTGTACACCTCAGCATAAGCTGCGAACCAAGAATGGGAGTCTTATTGTACTCTTAGAGCAAGCCAGCTCTGTAATCCTGAGTAAACTCCCACCCAAGGCAAAAGACCCAAGTACTCCCCTGATTTCATGCAAGATTGGTGAAACCCAGTTTGATAGAGCATTATTGGACCTAGGTGCCTCCATAAACTTCATACCCACAACCCTACTTAACCACTTAGAAGAATCTGAACTGAAACCAACTGAGGTGACATTGTAGTTAGCCAATCGATCTATCAAGTCACCTAAGGGAATTCTTGAGGATGTTATTGTTAGGTGATGTAAACACATTTATTGAGGGTAAAATGCCTATTCATGCATGTTCCTAGGCTTAGATTTGCATTTCATGTTACAAATATTGCATAGCATGCATCATTCTGCATTTAGAGTAGTTGTACATAATTTATGTCAATTGCGTCCTTTTTGTGGTTAGGAGAGAATGATATTTATTTCGAAGCTTCAGATTGACGATCTGACCATACATATCTAATCAAGACGACGATCGGAGTCCAACACCTCTGAAATCGCCTCAATCGGAGTTCCGTAGCATCATATGTAGTCTGACGAAGATCAATGGCCAAGGGACTAGGAGACATAATTCAGAGCTTTAAATGATAAATCTGACCGCGCAGATGGATTCGGGTCGACGATCGCAGCCTAACGGTGTGAAAATCGACTCAATCCGACCTCTGTAGCAGCCCCTACAACAACAAGAAGATGGACGACCCAGACTGCGCCACGTGGCGCAGCCCAGGTCGCCAGCGCACGCACGCAGCACCACACGCGCGTAGCAACGCAGCTGCACGCGTGGGAGCATGCGCACGGTAGGGCAGGAGTGACGCCAGCGCAGCGTGACGTGGCGCAGCCCAGGTCGCCAGCGCACGCACGCAGCACCACACGCGCGTAGCAACGCAGCTGCACGCGTGGGAGCGTGCGCACGGTAGGGCAGGAGTGACGCCAGCGCAGCGTGAGGTGGACTACTGCGACGCATGAGCTGGACTTACAGCAATGCTTACAGCCATTGGTAGTTCATTGCATGCCAGCAAAGCCAACTGTGGGCGCTAGCGGGCATGAACTTCCTACAGCGACGTTTCCAGCGACGGCCTGGATGTCACTAATGGTCCCATACCGATTTTTGCCTCTTCTCCAGCACTATAAAAGGACCTACACCCCCTCCCTTCCGAGCCATCTCTACCTACTCTACTCCCACCTACTCCCAAGCTCTAGCAAGCCTACCAACGCTCCATTAGAGCTTGTTCTCATGCTCCCAAGATGCCTATTAGTGCTGCGAACCTCTGCCCCACCAAATACTCCTCCAACTTCCCATCTCCCTTCATAGGTCACCTTGGAGTCGTCCTTTCACCTCCATTCAGATAGCAGATCAACTCCGTCTTCACACCTCCATTCTGGAGCTACGCCGAAGCTTTCCTCAACCCAACATCCTCCAGCATCTCGCCTCCATCGTCCTGCTCCCCATCTCCTTCGTCCGAGCTTCCACCAGGCGCCGTCGTCTCGCCGAACAGCCGATTCGGGAGATTTCCTCTCACCTCCCTCTCTTTTTATGCTTTTGTAGTTCATTGTAATCGATATTGAATTGATATATATATCATATTTGTTCCACATCTCTATCTTGTGAATCATTTGCTTGTCTTTTATTTCAAAAACAAAAAAAAATAACAAAACCCTAAAATACCAAAAAGAAACAAAACGAAGCTCGATTTTCAAGTAAAGTAAACGTCGCCTCCCTGTGTTCGACTTGGGACTCCCTTGGAGTTTTTGTATAAATTTTATTTGATCGATGTGTTTTGCAACTATGACGAAAGGTTACTTGTAACACACCATCCACATAAATAAAAAATAAAAAAAAAGTGTTATTTGATTGTGAGATTTTTTGAAAGCTACACACTTAACACCCACAACTTATTATCCTAAGGCGCACAATCACTTTGTTTCTACCACTTAACTGGGATCTGACCTATGGACCCGGTACACTTCAACTAAATACACATAAGTGAGTAGAAATCTAAATAGGTTAAGCATTCTTGTGTGCCTAAACTAAGTGGTGCAATAGGTCAATTGATTGAGCTGTTTGGGTCGCACCACTCAATCTAAAACTAATTCATCAAGTAGCTTGCCACTTAGCGTTGATTCCTAGGGCCAAACCAGGCACTCCACATTATTTTTGATTTTTAAAGGAACATATCATCACCCGTGCTTTCAAAACTTGGAGTGTTCTACTAAACCTTGATTGAACCAACCTAAGAATTAAACCCTACAAGCTACTAAACAAGGTTGAACTCTAAAAGATAAATCATCAAATAACCTTGTTTGCAAACCCTGGTTGTGCACACACACACATTTTAACTTATCATTAAGGGCACAACCCATCTAAAGGACCCATCACATTCCTGAAGCACCATTGTCCCAAGTCTAACTAAAAATTGATTAGACATTGGCCCTGAGGACTGGTTCGCTCATCGGGATCCAAATTGAGATTGTTCACGATTAACCTACTTATACTAGTCAATCTGATGTCTAGCTAGGGGAGTAGCGTCAAACGACCACGGCTGGGGGGTACACTAGGAACCGGAGGCGTAAGCCAAAGGAAGAACCTTTTCTCTAGTCCCTCCTTCCAACTGGTTGGATTGCCTGGACATAAGTACAGTAAATCGTCTATAATCTTAGGATGGATTCTGAGAGTCTGTAGACCTTTAGGCTACCCAAACTAAGGACAGGCTTGTATTTTTGTATTGCAGGGCTCCTTTCTCTTCTGATTTCCCTCCTTACTTCACCATGTACACTTCCACATCCTACACACATTTCACATCCTATCCTCCTACCACCACTTATCCCCAAGATGATTACTATCCCAACTTGACTGGTAATTACCCATCCACTAGCCGGGATGACTTTGATTGGAGATATGAATCCGGACCTCAGTGTCCAGGGCCTAACCCTGGATAACAAGACTATGATTATTATCCTTCTCAGAGCTACAATGATTATAGATCTTCATCCTTTGATCACCAAACCAACCCGATCTACAATCAGGAAGGATATAATGATTATAACACCAACCCTCCCTAGTATTCCATTGAAAATAGGTCATCACCATTCTTTGAACAACCCAAGATGACCTACTACCAGGGAGGAACCCGAGAACCTCGACATTTTAACTCCCCTAGATTTAACCCAAAACCACCTAAACCTGAACCGAACCAGCCAGTTCAGGTGAACCAAATCCAAGATAGGGTGTTGGCTAATTTGGGGAACACTATACAATCGTTAGAAGCTCAGCCAACACCATGCACTGAAGCACTAGAGCCTATGATCAAAATGATTGATGAACTTAATAGTTCTCTGTTGGATTTGCTCCAAAGTGTTAGGGATAGGGACTTGGGTGAGTTTCTTCTTGGGAAATTATCGAGGTTGAGGATGAAATTTACGGTTGCACTAGTCAAATCTTGGGATGATTCTCAAGATGAATCCTCTTCAGGAGAGCCAATGTCTGAACCCGCTTAGGCGCCTGTTGGGGGGGATACATATTCGGAGATTGGAGATGACCAGATTGTTCTAGAGCAACCCTTTGAGGATGAACCGATTGATTCACCCGAGATCCCTAAGTTAGGAAACGAAGAAAATTATGTCTCCTTGGATGATGAAATGACTTGTGATGTTGAGACATATACAAATGAGGATCATGAATTCTTTGATTTTGAGGGTGAGGAATCTCTTAGTGAAGTTTCACTTAAGCTTGAGGAGAATGATTGTAGTGAGACATACGGGCTTGAGGAGTATGATGACCAATTTGGTAGCCCAACTACTGAAGATTCCTCAAGCTTAAGTGAAACTTCACTAACAGATTGCACCTAACTTGGAGGATCCGATACCCGACGACCCAATTAGTAGCCCCATTCCTCAACCACACCCTGAAGAGCTGAATGAACATACTTTTGAGATCATTGTACCCAAGTCAATCCTGATTCAGCCACAATTGTTGGACTTGGGTACTTTAGATGGGGTGTACAAAGATCTGGAGGTCCCGGAAACCTTGATTTCAGAGGATAGGAAGTTGGAAATGAAAATTTGGGAGGTTAATTTTGAGGGAAAAATAAGTTTGGATAGAAGGGTACCTATTGACCTGAAACTACCTAACTTCTATACGGACCCTTTTGATATCTTTCACGTGCGACCCAAGATTGGAATAACTGATTATTTTTTTGAGCTGAATAATAAGTGGACATCTGAAACTAATGAACTAGATCTACCTATTGTTCGCCACTTTGGTCTTGAGTTGCACACCACTAAACCGCAGGCCCGGCCCCGCAAACACAACAAGCTTCGGTTCTGGGTGATTTTCATCCAAAACCTGAGAACCACTCGACCTTGGGGCATGGGACTGCACCATAATCTCGTCCACGCCTGTGGACATCTTCTGCAGGAGGGTTTCAGGATAAACCTTTTTATTTTGATTCTGACCCACACTTGTGAATTCTCAATTTCTTCTTTGTATGTATGTTATGCGTAGCTGAAGGCATTAAACTTAGCACGTGTGTATACACTCTTCTCTCTGCAGAGCTGACCAGATTTTCACGACACTCAGGTGATGTTCTGTTTACTCTGCCCTTTTCATGTCTTTATTTTTACAATAAGGACATTGCATCATTTAGGCATGGGGGGCGGATAATCAATTCCTGAAATAATTATGTTAACTCCGTAGAATTTCTTTTAGTTTCTTATAAAATTAAAAAAAATGAAAATTTGAAAACAGATAAAAAAAGAAAGAAATTAGGAAAAGAGAACTTAGGCATTTGGAAATTATTTAGGAAATGATACAAGAGGACCTAAACAGTTAGACTCTTCAGGTCTTCGGGCTTAATTAGCCCAGGTGTCCACTCGAATGTGGATTTAATCTCAAGTCCTCGGCAATTAAAATTTATTTTAATTTGGTAAATAATTTGTGATGATAAGTGCGACTTATCAACATGCCCTCCGATTTGGGGGGACTTTAAGCCTAAGCATCTACACACATTATTTTACACTGACTCACTTTCCAGCAATTTTTACGGAAATTGGGTAGCTAATGGACCGACTTAGGTGGTATGGCTGGCAAGTTGTCGGTGGAAACAGCTCATCGGCTGGTTGTCCAGAGCCCAGCCACAAGCTCATCGGCCGGCGTTAAGTCTACCCTTTTTTAGTTAGGATCAAGGTGCTTAGGTTTTCACTTGAATTTTAGCCTTTTGAGTGCAAAGAGTGACCTAAGTTTAGGGTTGGTTGACCCAAGGGGTCAACTTCACCTACTAGTTCCTTTGAGAGCTTATTAGGTCTTTGTCTTTTAGGGTTCAAGTATTTTTTTAAGAGCCAAATTTCTTAGGGTTTCTCTAAATAGGTGCTTTCAAACAATGGCTTGGGCACACTTCTTTTGGGAATTCTCAATTCTTGCTTAGAAAGTGTGTCTCTAAAATCCTAACTTTGAATCTTATATTGGCTCTACTTGGTCCAGTTAGCTTCCTTTAGATTGGGTAATTAGGGCTCAAGCAAGAAGGTGTTAGCCCTAAATACCCTTAATGGATGTACAGATATACTGTGTTGAAACTGAAAATAGGCAGCTTTGATGATTTACTAAGTATGGAAGACAGGTTATGCCAAAATTGCTTTTTCTTTCTTTTTCTTCCTCTTTAGAATTTAGGGGTTAAAATGAGAGGATAGAAAATTACCTGTCCTAGGTGTGGTTGTTGTGCGGTTGCTTGTTGTCCGCTTGATTTCCTATGCCTGCACAACAAAAGAGAAGAGATCAATAGAGACTCAAAAATTGTGAATTAATAGCTTCTAGAATAGCCGTTGCTCCCCGGCAACGGTGCCAAAAACTAGCCCTGCGTTTGTCTGTATAGTTATTATAGTCGTTGTGGTATATAACAAAACAGTTACCAGTTTAATACAATTTATTACTCGGAGTGACAAGTTTGTTGAGGTCGAACTCAGTGAGCAACTATAATTCTAGAAGCCTATAAATTCTCAATATAAGGTTTTACAAAAATTAAGAGAGAGAGAAAGAATTGGCTTTTTCTTCTTCTCTTTTTGTCTTCTTCTTTGCTTTCTCTTCTTTCTTTTTCTTTCTTCTTCTCTGCTTCTGTGGTTCCTCTTTCTCTTTCTCCATTCTTCCTCTCTGATTTTCTTCTCTTCTTCTTTTCTTACGGCTGCAGAGGCTTCTGCCTTCTCTCTGATTTCCTTCAGCTGCTAAGTCTTCCTCCTTTCTTCATCTCCGATTTTCTTCTTTTCTTCTTCTTCTTCTTTTCTTCTACTCTGGCCGTTCCTCTTCTTTCTTTTTCTTTCTTTTTCTTTCTTCTTCTCTGCTTCTGTGGTTCCTCTTTCTCTTTCTCCTTTCTTCCTCTCTGATTTTCTTCTCTTCTTTTTTTCTTGCGGCTACAGAGGCTTCTGCCTTCTCTCTGATTTCCTTCAGCTGCTAAGTCCTCCTCCTTTCTTCATCTCTGGTTTTCTTCTTTCTTCTTTTCTTCTTCTTCTTTTCTTCTGCTCTGCGTCTTCTTTCTTCTTCTTCAACAGCTACAGTTTTTCTTTGCTCTGGCTGCTAACCCTCCGACGTCTGACTCGGCGCTTAGATGGCATAACTGTGCGTTTGCTACAGTGCGTTTCCTCTTTTCTTCCTTCGGCTCCTTTCCTTCCTTTCTTCTTCTTCGCCTGCTTCTTCCTTCTATCCTACGCACACATACACAGATCAGTGCAAAACCTACCCCTTCCCCGCGTCTCTCTCTCTCTGGATCTCTCTTTGGAAGGCTCTCCCAGAGCCAGGTAATTGGGTCGGGTTGCACGCCCAGGTCCAGGCGCACTGGCATGGGTGGTGCGCGAGGAGTGCACAGGCAGGATAGTCAAGTCGGGTCACTAGGTCCGCGTGGGCAGTGCCGCGGACGAGGCACGTGAATAGGTGAGGGACCTCACCCCTGTGTGACTGGAGGCAAATGGCTAATGTCACTTTTCCAATTTAAGTGTGGGCGCGAGGCCACACACTTACAAGGTGGGACTAAAGTCCCACCTATGCTTCGCGCGCCCGCAGGCGAGGAACAGCCATTGATTTGGGCAGCAGCGAAGGTTTCGCGCTCCCAATCGAGAACCTGGGCGCCTTCACTAGCTTGCCCCGCATCACCTGGAGCTCACACCTGGAGAGGAGGAGACTTGGAGCTGCCTGCAAAGAAGCTCCAGCAGCTCGTCAATGGTAGCTAGGCGGTTGAACCCTGAAATCACGAAGACGACCTCCCGGCCATGTTAGACAACACAAGGAGCTTCGCCGGAGTGTGGCGAAGGCAGTGCGAGGGTCGGCGAGGGGCAAGAGCGCCTGTGTCCGTGTGCCTAGGGAAGACTGTGTGAGCGGAAGTGGGTGTGTTCGGGGGGTGGTCGGGAGGTGAAGGGTGGTGAATGGAGTGGGGGAAATGCTTGAGTGGAGTGAGGGGGAGCTTCTGGGCTTGTCGACGAGGGGTGAAATGGCCTGTGGAGGTGGAGCGACCTCGCCGGAGATGGCGACCGGAGGTGAAGCAGATGGGGGTGGTAGTGGCAGTCGAGGGGTCTGAAATGCTAATTGAATATGGGAAAAGTGAGAGGAGCGTAAGGGGAAGGTTCTTACCTACTTAGTCGATGAAGAGGGAGAGGAAGACGTACGGCTCGTGCCTGCCGGAGCTGGGGACGAAGGTGCCCAGAGGAGGAGTAACGGCGACGAGGAGGGGATCCGGAGATGCCAGCTGGTGCGGCCTGGCGTGGGAAGACGGGGCAAAGTGGGCTCTGCTGCAGGTATGGCAGCAGAGCGACGAGGAGGAGGAGGAAAGATCGCTGAAAGCTTGGCCTGTCTGACCGGAGAGGGGAGAGTCGAAATCGAGGGTTTTTCTCGGCCAAAACTAGCTTGCCTTGGTCGGACGCCCCTGCCGCTCCTTATAAAGGCGCTGGTGAGGGGAGCGGCCCAAGGGAAAGACGTGCAGCGCATGCGGAGATGGCCGAAGAAGGAGACCCATGCCTTTCGTGCGTTCGCACGAGAGGCATGGCTGGTTGCAGGGGTCAGGGAACCTGCTGCTCGTTTACCTCCCGCGCGTTCCTGAAAACGGGTGCCATGCCCTGCGCAGCGCCAACCTCCGCGCAAGGTCGCCAGAGGTATGGCGCTGCTCAGAAATGCAGGGAAGACCGTTCTGCAAAGAACGACGAGAAAGATAGGGTCATTTGCAAGGGTTTCAAAAGATAAGGGTCAAAAAGTAATTCAAGAAGACTAATTTGTAAAGTCGATCAAGATGGTCTTTTCTTAAGCCCAAATTTTTATACCAGCCTACTTTGAACCTAAGGATTTTAATGGTGAAATTTGATTTTAGGTTGGACCATATTTGACCAATCAATTTGCGCAAAAATCCAAATTAAGTCACAAATTGGGCAAGGTTCTCATTTTAGGTCAAAATAGGTCACAAAGGCCAAATTGAAGGTTTTAAACCCTAGGAAATATTTTTCCATGAATTTTAGAGGATTTAGTTGATTTTTATCCTACCTCGAACCTCGTGAATTAAAGTGAGTTTGTTTTAGGGTTATAGAATGTCATTTAATTCCTAGAAGTTGCTATAACCCTTTTCAGATCAGATCATCCCACTTCCCTCCTTATTAAGCTCATTTGACCTTCGTTTAGACCCTTAATTACCCTGTTTGCACACTGCAATGGTGAAATTGCAGTTTTATCCCTTATGATTTGTCTTATTCTTTAACTCAGAATTCTCTGAGTTAAGCCTCTCTTAAGGTTTTGTAGGAGCTTCTTCACACTTATTTAGATCAAATTGTGCCAGTTAGGGTTTATGATGAGGCTCTCATCACCTTGATTTCTAAACACACGAAACACGACCCGACCATTAGGGTGCGGGATTTCTACTTCCCTGTAGATTTCATATTTCTAGACATGAATGCACCTGAGAATCCAAGGGATACACCAATCATACTAGGGAGACCTTTTCTGGCCACTGCAAGGGCCAACATAAGTTGTGAAGAGGGTCAAATAGAGCTGAAATTTGGGAATCAGACTCTCAAAATTAATATCTTTAAGGCCCAACAAGCGATCAATTGCGGTGTGATAGAGCAAATTTGTGACATCAAAGCCATGGTTGATGAACCACAAAATGAGGACAACAAGATTATCCCTCTTCAACCATAAGAAGATCTAAAACCGCAATTAGAGGAGTCTGAATCTGACCTAGACAAACCCATAATTCCTACCCTTGTACCCCACACCCACTCTGAACCGCCTGCTGCTACTGATAACCCCATTCTTGAACTCAAACCCCAGCCCGATCATTTGAAATATGTCTTTTTGGGTTCCAATAAGACATTTCCGGTGATTATAAACTCCAAACACACACCTGAC
The DNA here is from genome assembly GCA_037157565.1 of Thalassia testudinum. NCBI lineage: Eukaryota > Viridiplantae > Streptophyta > Magnoliopsida > Alismatales > Hydrocharitaceae > Thalassia > Thalassia testudinum. The sequence goes on from JAZHRO010000013.1 coordinate 25,717,417, forward strand.
CAGGAATCCCGTCTGATTGCTATTCTCCAGTAACATCGCAGAGCCATTGGTTGGACTCTCGATGATTTAACTGGAATAAGTCCCTCTTATTGCACACACCGCATCTATTCTGAAGAGGGCGCACGACCTTCACGTGAGATGCAGAGACATCTAAATCCCAATCTGCAGGAGGTCGTGAAAAAGGAGATCATTAAGTGGTTAGATGCAAGGATCATCTACCCGATCTCCGACAGTCGCTGGGTGAGCCCAATCCAGGTTGTGCCTAAGAAGGCAGGGCTCACCACCATCATGACTGAAATCGGAGAAGTCATACCTACCCGTATAGCCAAATCGTGGAGAGTCTGCATAGATTACCGAAGACTCAATTCCTCCACAAAGAAGGATCACTTCCCACTACCGTTTATTAATCAGATTCTCGAAAAACTAGCAGGAAATAGATTCGTCTGCTTTCTTGACGGGTACTCTAGTTACAACCAAGTGTCGATTCATCCTGAGGACCAAGAGAAGACCACATTCACTTGCCCCTTCGGGACCTACACGTTCCGGAGGATGCCTTTCGGTCTCTGCAATGCACCTGCGACTTTTCAGCGGCGCATGCTTGCCATATTCTCTGATATGGTAGGTGATTATCTAGAAGTCTTCATGGATGACTTCTCAATTTTTGGGACATCATTTAACGATTGCCTCCAGAACTTGGTTCACATACTCAGGCGTTGCATTGATGTAAATCTGGTTCTTTCCTGGGAAAATAGCCACTTTATGGTGCCTGAGGGGATCGTCCTGGGACACTTAATTTTTGAGAAAGGCATCCAAGTGGATCGAGTGAAGGTTAATTTGAATTCTAAACTTCCTATGCCTGGCTCGATCAGGGACATCCGATATTTTTTGGGGCACGTCGATTTTTACAGTCGTTTCATCCCTGAATTCTCGAAAATCACGCGCCCCTTGACCACTCTTCTCTCCAAGGATGTACCTTTTGAGATTTCCAAGGAATGCACTCAAGCTTTTGAGATCCTTCGTGACCAAGTCACCCAAGCCCCGATCCTACAGTGCCCTGATTGGTCTCAACCCTTTGAGATCATGTGCGATGCATCTGACTTCGCTGTAGGAGCGGTTCTGGGGCAGAAGATTGACGGAAAACCCGTGGTCATCTACTACGCTTGCAAGACACTTACCGAGGCTCAGCGTAACTACACGGTTACGGAGAAAGAGCTGCTAGCCATAGTATTTGCCCTTGAAAAATTCAAATCTTATCTCCTGGGTTCCCACGTCATAATCTACTCGGATCACACAGCTGTGAGGCATCTCCTTGCAAAGAAGGATGCGAAGCCTCGATTAATCTGATGGATCTTGCTGTTGCAAGAATTTGACCTCGAGATTCGTGACAAGGCGAGAAGACAAAACATGGTAGCTGACCATTTATCCCGCCTTCCTTCTGAGATCATCAGCCCTTCTGAACCCATCACGGAGCATTTTACTGATAAGCACCTCTTGACTATTGGTACCGGGCTTCTATGGTTTGCTGATATAGTAAACTACTTGGCATCACACCAAATCCTGTCTGATTGGCCGAGGGCCAAGAAGGACAAGTTGTGCTTTGATACCAAGTACTACATCTGGGAAGATCCATACTTATTCCGCACAGGTGCTGACCAAATTATCCGACAATGTGTCCCGAAGGTCGAAATCAATGACACTCTCTCTTTCTACCATGACCAGGCATGCGGTGGCCATTTTTCTGGGCATAAAACCGCATCGAAAATCCTCCAGTATGGCTTTTACTAGCCCACTATCTTCTTGGACGCATACAATCACTCTAAGGCATGCAGTCGTTACCAAAATTTAGGCAACATGAGCCATCACGACATGATGCCTTTACAGTCGATTCTCGTATGCGAGATTTTTGATATTTGGGGGATTGATTTTATGGGCCCCTTCCCTATCTCGGACAGCTTCAAGTATATTCTACTCGCTGTTGACTACGTGTCAAAATGGATCGAAGCCATTCCAACCCAAACCTGTGACGACAAGATCGTCATCAAATTCATTCATCTGAATGTCTTCTCATGATTCGAGATTCCTCGTGCTATCATCTCCGATGGAGGGACCCACTTTACCAATGCTCAATTTAGGTCACTGATGACCAAATATGGGGTGTCACATCGAATCTCTACTCCCTATCACCCCCAGACTAATGGTCTAGCTGAGATATCAAATCGTGAGATCAAGAAAATCCTGCAGGTTACTGTTCAACCTGACAGGAAGGACTGGTCATCCCGACTTCCGGAAGCTTTGTGGGCTTATAGGACTGCCCACAAAACCCAATTAGGTATGTCTCCTTTTAAATTGGAGTATGGGAAGGCATGTCACCTTCCCGTCGAACTGGAGCACAAAGCCTATTGGGTAGTACGGAACTGCAACCAAGATCTTTCTAAGGCTGGAACCCACAGAAAGCTTCAGATAAGCGAGATTGATAAATTACGCTTTGATGCAAATGAGAACTCGCGAATTTACAAAAAGTAGGTTAAAGCCTTTCATGACAAGCACATATCTAGAAAGATCTTCCACCCTGGTCAAAAGGTCCTACTCTTCGATGCCCGACCTAAATTGTTCCCTGGGAAACTACGATCCAAGTGGGTCGAACCATACCTTGTTTGACAGATTTTTGAAAATGGGGCCGTCGAGATCAGTCCGCTCAGCCACGATTTCAAACCTTTCGTCGTGAACGGCCAGAGACTCAAACCGTTCATTGACGTAACCAATACAGATTTGGTTGAGTTATCATTTATCCTCCATTCTCCCTGAACTAATTGCGCTCAGCCAATGGCGTAAAACTTAACGCTTAACGGGAGGCAGCCAGTCATTCTTTTTGAAAAATCGAAACATTTTTCTGACATTTCGTTGCACTTTAGGTTCATTCCTTAGGACATCCTACTTTACCTCAGGTACTCGTACCTAAGATTAGAAATTATCCGCAACAGTCACCTCGACCCATCGACTCACCTAAAATCCATCCTAATGCTTGAACTTGGCCAAATAAAAACCCACTTAATGTACAATGAGGACATTGCAAACCTTAGACATACGGGGGGTATGAAAGTGCAATGAAATGACATAACAAGAAAAGGTTTCAACAAAAAAATTCACATATACATTAGAAAAAAAAATTGAGAGGAGGGAAGAAAGTGTTGGTAAGCTTCACAAAAGGAGGAGAAAAAGAGCAGAATATTAAAAGGGAGCACAAAATGAAAAAGAAAAGTTATAGTCATTAGTAAGAAATTAAGAAATTAACCCAAGTTCTAGACCACTTTAAAGAAAAGTAAAGAGAAAGTGCACAATAGGATTAGTAGAAACGCGAACCTTAGGCATTCCTGGCTAGACTCGTAGTACCCATTAAGATCTAGATATTCCTTAAGAGGTTGAGGAAAATGAAAAGTTTAAGTATTAGGTCTAAGGCTTGGGGAGCATTCAGCCTCGTTAACTGACCTTCGATTTACGGGACTCAGCAACCTAAGCACTCCAATTCACACACACAGTCTGGTTCAGCGAGCATAAATATCAAAATCACGTAGAAGCATTTCAAATATTCTGAAAATGTCACCTAGATTAGGAGCAGCCAATCAACACAAGTTGATTTGGATGAGTTCCCAGCGCGAAGAGGTGGGAAATTCCCCTCGAAGATGCATAACAACATATCATCTCCTCGGAGCTTGTCTCCTAGGATATTTACATATCCTACTGGGGGCATGTAAGCACTCTGCTGGTTCATATTCCATGGATGGCATTATCACGAAGTGTCAATTGCCAGGGTCTGAATTCGGCCACGGAACACCATGGACGGGATTATCTCGAAATCTCGAAAGCCAGGGTTCTGGGGGTTACCATGGGCTATGCTATCTCGAAGCATCGATTGCCAGGAACATTTAAGGATTGATGATAGGGACGAGGAATCCGATACAGACCGTGTTGTGAGGCCAATACTAAGCTAGAATTAAAAAGAAAAGAGAGAGAAAACTCTCCAAACAAATAAACCTTATGTCTCTCTTACAAAATGCACTGCAAACTGAACCAAGGCTAAAAATGTCTCAAGGACGGGTGCTTTAACCACAGAGTCTAATAAACTTTAGGATAGTTTCTGAGGGCCTTAAAAACCTTTACTAAAGACTGAGGCTAAAGCTAGACAGATCTGGATCTTGGTTGGTACTAGAGTACCTTTTAGGCCTATGTTTGGCATTTTGACCTAATCGAGGAGACGAGAAAAAAAAATGCACTTATTAAATTTGATGAAAGGAATTCATGGTCTAGAATAGAGGTTAAAACCTTAAATTTTTGCTAAGGGACTAGCAAAAGCTAAGCATGGGGGTATGATGAGAATCTCATCATGAACCCTAACTAGCACATTTTTACCTAATTAATTGAACAAAAGCTCCTATAAAATCTAAGGAAAAGCCTAAATCAGGGAATTACAAATCTGAGAATAAAATAATACACAAGGGATAAAACTGTAATTTTACAATTGCAGTGCATGAACGGAATTTCTAAGCGTCTAGACACAGGTCAAATGGGCACAATCAGAGAAAAAGTGGGATGGTTTGATCAGGAAAGGGTTATGATAAAATCTGGGAATTAAATGACATTTTGTAACCCTAAAACAAATCCACTTTAATTCACGAAGTTATAGGAAAAATAAAAATCAATTAAACTCTATAAAATTCATGAAAAATTATCCTCTAGGGTTTAGAACCTTCAATTTGGCCATTGGAACCTATCTTGACCTAGATTGAGAACCATACCCAATTTTTGACCTAATTTGGGTTTTTATGCAAAATATCCAGTCAAACTTTGTCAAACCTAAAATTCAACCACATCATTTGATTCCTTAGGTCCAAATTAGGTTAATACCAAAATTTGGACCTATGAAAAGGTCGCCTTGACCCATTTTACAAAATGGTCCTCAATAATTACTTTTTGACCCTTAGCTTTTTGGACTCTTGCAGATGCCCCCTAGCTTTCCCGTCATTTTCTTCAAATAGGTCCCTCTACCCCTGCCTGCGCAGGCCATACCACTGGCTACTTTGCGCGGAGGATGGCGCCGCGCAGACCTAGGGAGCTGGCCCTAAATTTTAAAGGGGGACTCCTTGCGTCGTCCCTTGCAGCATGGGCCGACTCCCATGCCCTGTCGGCCACCATACCTCTCGTGCGAACGTTCGAGAGGTATGGGTCCTTTTCCGGCCATACCTTCGACGAGGTATCCCCGTCTCCCCCATACGACTCTCTCTGTCAGCACCTATTTAAGGAACGGCAACCCATGCCGCTTCCTTCAAGCTCGACTTGGCCGAAGATTTCCCCCCAATTCGTCTCCTCCTCCTTCGGTCAAGAGTCCAGTGAGCTCCAGCGAGCCCTCCACTTTTTCGTCACTCTGCCACAATACCAGTGGCAAAGCCACCTTCACCACTTTCCTCTGTGTCGTGCAACACCCGCACACGCGCCTCTAGCCCCGTCGTCATTGCCGTCACTCCTCCCCTGGACATCATCTTCTCCGGCGACAACAGGTACAGCCAGTCGCCGATTCTCCCCCCTTTCGTCCACTTAGTTAGGTTAGACTTATTCCCCTTTTTCCCTTCTTCATTTCCCCCTTACCTATTTCCTAAATCACTCACTGCCACACGCCGACCACCATCACCTTGTCCACCTCTGACAGACCATCGGTGAGGTGTATCCACCGCTCCATGCATCCACCCACCTCGCCAACCACCTCACAAGCTCCGCCACGACTCACTGATCACACCCCTCTTCGCATTCACCACCACATGCTCCCAACACTTCAATCGAACACACCCATTTTCACAGCCATAGGGTGACCTGGGCACGCATGCCTAGGTCACCCCATGGCCAGCTGAACCCTTCTTCACCTTCGCCGTGATACGGCGAAGGTTTTCTCGTGGTCTGACAGGGCCGCAAGGCCGTTTTTGTGTCTTGCAGATCCTAGCCTCTGTCCGCCATTAACGAGCAAGCAAGCTTGCTTGTTCTCAAGCTCCAGATCGCACACTCAAGGCTTCAGGAGTCCAGGCGACGCACATTGAGTGGGCGAGTGCATCCAACCTGAGAACAGGCCATGCGCAACCCACAGCTGCTCCAATTGGGTGGAGCTCACCTCCTGCGGGTGCCAGCAGAAGCGAGTGGGACATTTAGTCCCACCTCATAAATGTAGGAGCGTGGTGGGCGGTTTAAATTGATTTTATGAAGTAGGCTATTTGCCTCAAGACACACAGGGGTGAGGTCCCTCGCCCCCCCGCCATGCCTCGTCCGTGACACTCCCCTGCAGACCTAGCACCCGGATTCGACTAACCTATCGGTGCACACCTTGCGCACCACCCACGACGGTGCGCCTAGTCTCAGGCGCGTCACTCGACCCGCATACCTGATTAAGGCTCTGGGAGAGCAAACCCTGGAGTGAAATAGAGAGAGAGACTTAGGGAGGGTAGGGGTAGGTTTTTGCCTAACCGTGCACTATGCAAAAAAGAAGAAGAAGAATAAGGAGGAGGGAGTGCAGCAGCGAGAAGAAGAAGAAAAGGAAGAGAAGAGAAGAAGAAGAAGAAGAGATGCGGCTGAAGAAGAGAAAGAAGAAGAAGAAGCCAAGGAGGATTTGCAGCAGAAGAGGAAGCTGGAGTAGAGAGAGGCCAAGGAAGAAGATGCTAAAGACGCAGCTAAAGCCTAAGGCGAAGACGAAGAAAGAGAAGGCAGAGTGCCATAGAGAAGAAGAACCAGCAGTAGCAGCAGCTGAAAAGAGAAGGAGATTACTGTAGCAAGTGACATTTAAGGCATCTGACCCTTGGAGTCAGACGTCTGAGAAGAGAGAAAAAGGAAGACAAAAGAAGAAAAGAAGACATTTTTTTTCCCTTCTTTAGTCTTTCTTTTGTAAAACAGCATCTATTGTAAATTGTGATTTTCTACGCTTCTAGAATCAAGTTTTGCTCCCTGAGTTTGACCTTGGAGATTTTCTATATTCGAGTAATAAAACTCAAATACAAACCGTCGGTTTTACGCCGAATCACCCAACAAGAAATAATCAAAAGTAGGAAATAATACAACATCCATACATGCATTATAACTAAGCAGAAGGAAAAGCGAAATGGTAAAGGAAAGTAGAGCAAACTGTCTCAAAATAGTACATGCCACCACAACCACAACAGCGGAAGGAAAACAGAAAGTAACAGGAATAGTAATTTAAATGTCCAGTATTCACAACTACAGCAGAAAAGAAAAAGGGCAGGAAAGACAACTACGGTTGAGCTCGGTTAGACCCAACATCCTCTGCAACCGCCAACTCAGGCTACTCAACTCCTAATCCTGAACAGGGTTACGAAAAGGCAGGGTCAGCAAACGCTGAGTAAAGTGGTGTTTATATTATTTATACGCAACTAAAGTAAAACAAGCAACTAAGTTTTATTCTCATTTCTATTTACCTCATCTATGTATTTCTGATTCATTTATTTCACAAAGGATCCAAGTATTCCTTGATCTTGCTTGTTCCTCATGGGAACGATTTTGATTGCAATCGTTCCTGTGGTGCAGAAGGTACACGTGGTGCTCTCCTGGCCGGGAGAGTCCCCCGCGGTAGTCCTACACCCAGTCAACCACCCTGAGGTACCTATCGCGACGTAGCGGTGACTACAGCACGCGTGATAAGTGCACGGGAAGCTACCCCGCACTGGCACGTGGTCAGTCGTTTCCGCTAGCGGGTATGCCTAAAGTACAGCATGGAACAGTACAGGGCCTCGCCCTCTCAAAACAGGGCTCTCGCCCCTCCACAGTTCGTGTACCCTTGTCCGACTACCCCGGTTTGCCCAAAGGGCCTAAAAAGTCGGTGTAGGTTGGCTGATCCTAACCCGAGCCCTGTAGGGCGGCTAGCTCCCTCCCTACACTAGTAACACACCTCGGTACTACATACACTAGGGCCAAACAGAAGTCAGTGTAGAGTGACCAATCCTACCCCGAGTCTCAACCTAAGGGGTGACTGGCTCCCCTTCTACACCAAAAGGGACAGTTGCTTTCCTTGGTACCATGTACACAAGGGCTAGCTCACTTCTCATCTACGTACCAGATTCCTTTCATATACAAGAGTTTTATTCCTAATTCCCTGTAAGGTTCATGCTCATATTCATCTCATTTATCAATATCCGGATCATATTATTCAACTCTCCATTTTTCCATTACATAGCAACCAGCTCCTGTGTTCATATTTGACAAGCTAACTCATAAATCAACTAATACACATTGCTAGCAATTTAGTTAAACATGCATCTCAAGTGAACAATATAGCTCAACATCAGGCTCATACATTCCTACCCTAGGGTTCATTCCACATCCTAGAGTTTCAATCAATTTAATCTAAGCAAGCATATTCTTTATTTACATCTTAACAAATGAATTAAACCACTCTACCGGGTATCACGAGAGGAATGGAGGCTTGCACCGCAGATCTCGTTGTCTCTGCAGGCCTCGAACACGCCACCGGCTAGTAACCTGTACCAGCGACTAATTTACATCAGACGGGTTAAGATAATGGATACTCTACACTAACACTTAGAGAAACTCAAGCGGAAAAGAACGGTACTTTGTTTGTGGAAATTCGATTCCGTTTGATAACCCAATGGGCCAAAAACACCCATACTATCTAAAATCAAACGTCTGGGACAAGTCCCAGACGTCTTAAAATACATCAGATCTTACATCTCAATTTCTGCGACTACCTCAGACGTCCAGACTCCCATGCAACCATCTAAGGAGAGTTCTAGACGTCTGTTACGAACGTGGCCTCCAGACAGGTTTTTAAGACGTCTGGGAAGTGGCCCAGACGTCTGACTAGATGTCTGGAACCCTTTCCAGATGTTTGGTATTAAATTTTTGCGGCGTACGGGGTTGCGTCTGCGCGCATGCGCGCGCAGACTGCACCCGCCGCTCTCTTCTCTCTTTTTTCCCTCTCTCCTCCTGCAGGGCGCAACTCCTTTCTCTCTCTCTCCCCGCGCAGCCTTATAAGGCCCCTCGCCCTCTCCCTCACCCTCATCTCCTCAGCCTTCCTCTTCTCCTTCTCCCTGCCGGTGCGAGAGCGCGTGCGAGCAAGCGAGCGGCGGCAGCAGCGGCCGCGGCGAGTGTGCGGGAGGGGGTGTTGCGAGAAGAAGAAGACGCTCGACCATGAGCGCTCGAGCTTGCTGGGGCAGCTAGAGCCGGCCGGCAGAGGAGCAGCAGGCGTGGACTGTCGCGGAGGGGCTGCTGTAGCACGGGCAGCAGGCGGACGGGGCGCGGCGCGGCCGTGTGTCGCGGGCGGAGAATGAGTTGGGCTTTGATTCTGGAAAATTTTCCAGAATTAGACGTCTGGGCTTACGACCAGACGACGGTGAAGACGTCTGGAGGACTGTCCAGACGTCTAACCGGTAAGATATTTCTATCTTCCTTTTTCGCGTGTACGGCCATGCGGCCGTCCGCCGCGCCTTCGTCTGCGAACCGTCGTGCTGAGAGCAGGGCGGGTGCGTGCAGGTTCTGCCCGGGAGGGCGCGAGGACTCGCCATCCCACGTGAATCGGACGTTTAGCCGCAGTACCAGACGACGGGAAGGACTTCCAGACGTCCAGGGTGACCATCGGACGTCTGGGAAGTAAGCCAGACGCCCCCGCAGGCTTCTAGACGTCTGAAGGACTACACAGAGCGAAGGTACACTCTGACCCACATTTAAAGACGTCTGGAAGAGGTTCCAGACGTCTTATTTTAGGCAGTTTCGTCGTTTTCGACCCGTTTAGGGCCCGTTCGGAGTCCGTTTTTCACGTTTCGAGTTGCGTTCTTTCCAGAATAAAATCCTCTACCCGTTTACAGTAATTATATACCGTTCTGAGAAACTCCTTGTGTTAGGATCCCGTTCCATTGCAGTTTTGGGGGTTGCAGAGGCGCGTGGGATTTCCAACCACGCCCCCAGCACTCCCGTTGTAGCTGGTAGAGTGACTTTTAATTATTTAGTAAAATTTGTTACAATTGTGGAACAAGTAATAGTCTAGGGCGTTGCATGAACCCTAGGACTGAGAAACCAGATTGAATGATAGATCCTAGGGTATTGCATGAATCCTAAGACTGGAAAACTAGATTGAATAATAGATCCTAGAGCACGGCATAAATCCTAGGACTGGAAAACTAGTGGAATATATACATATATTGCAGTCTTGGAAAGGTGGAAATGAAATAATAGCTGCCTGTAAATAAATAGCTGCCTGTCATGAATGAATAAATATGATTAAGAATATGGGTTGTATGAAGAAAGACTAGAACAGTGAACCCTACAACGGCCAAACAAAAGAATACGAACCCTACGGGGAATTAGGAGTAGAACTCCTTGAGAGAGAATAGAACGGAACTGAGAAAGTGAAATGTGGAAGTGTGTTGTCTCTTGGGTACGTGGTACCAACAAGAGCATGCATTACCTCTTAGTGTAGAGGGGAGCTTGCCGCCCTCAGGTTGAGACCGGGGTGGGTTTGGCCACTGTACACCGACTTGCTGGCCCTCGCGTATGCAGTACCGAGGAGAGCTACTAGTGTAGGGAGAGCACTAGCTACCCCACGGGCACCAAGGTGCTGCTAGCCTCCTACACCGACTTGTTAGGCCCACTGGGCAAACCAGGGTAGTCAGGCAAGGGTGCGCGGACTGTGGAGGGGTTGGACCCCTATTACTGAGAGGGCTCTGCCCTATACTGGTTTCGTGCTATGTTTTGAGCGCACCCGTTAACGGAAACGACTGACCGCATGCCAGTGCGGGGTAGCTACTCGTGCGCTTATTGCACGTGCCGTAGTCACCGTTACGTCTGTCAGCGACCTTGGGGTGGTTGACTGGGGGGTAGGACCACCACGGGGGACTCTACCGGCCAGGAGAGCACCACGTGTTACTTCTACTTTTCGGAAAAGACTGCAATCAAGATCGTTCCCACGAGGAACATTCGAGATCAAGTGAAGGATCTGAGAAATAGATAAATTGTGAAATAATAGAAAGATGTAAATAAAGGAAGAAAGAAAATATAACAGCTACTGTATACTCCACTGCTTCTTTAGTTTTTAGCCGCTACTCTACTCAGCATTTCGCTGACGTGTTACACTCGTTACTTTTCAGGACCAGGTGTTGAGCAGCCAGGGTCAGTGGCTGCAGAGGACGCTGGGCCGAGTAGGGTCCAGTAGCGTTACCCGCAGTTCTTTTTGTAGTTTCTGCCACTGTAGTGAGTAGTTTCCTTGTTACTCCTTGTACTTCTTTATTGTAAACTTCATGTTATGTACATATTTGTTGTTCTACTGTTGTGGTGGCGTATACTGTAGTAGTTCCTTTTCTTACTGCTGTATTTTGTTACTGCTAGTTATATTCATACTGAATGTGGTTTATTTTACTGCTCTTTTGGTTACTTCCTCGTTGGACGACTAGGTCTTGGGATTAGTCGAGTCGGTCCGATTCTCGTGTCTCGTAGGGACTCGGGAATCGGGTCGTTACAACGTCTAACCTTCCATCCAGTCATCTGGAAGGGCCGTGGTCAGGCATCCGACGATGTGGTCAGATGTCAGTGCCTGGAAAGGCACACCGCACGCCTTTTAAACGCCCTACACCTGCGTACGAAAAATGCAGACCTATTTTCAGCTTGACATTCCTGTGCTACGGTCTGCATGGCGGAAAATAACACAGGAAACACGTACCTCCGTGCGATAATATGCTTTCAAACGTCCGACTTCAGCTCTGAACGTCCTGATGCCTCTACAGATGTCTGGTCGACCCTCCAGACATCTGATACCGAAAAAAAATTTCCAGTATCAAAACCTCCTCCAAGACGCTGCCTTCCTCGCAGTGTCGCTCGCAGCACGCCGCAGCAGCCTCAACAACTGTAGAGGGCTGGAAGATCGCCTCCCCGAGCCCCTCCTCCTTGCGGGCATGCCCGCCGCCACTCACGCGAGCTCCTTCGACCTCGACCCTCCCTTCACATTCTTCCTCTCATTCTCCCTCCACGCTCTCGCTGTGTCCTCCTCCTCTGCGTCCCGCCTCTCTCTCTCGCCGTGCTCAAAGGAAGAGAGGAAGGTGAAGGATGGAGGTGGTGGTGGCTGGTGGAGAGTGGCATTGGTGAGAGGAAGTGGGGATTTAAATAGAAGGGGATTAGGGTTTCGGGTGAGAGGGTCGCGAGGAGAGAGAACAATCCGCGCACCGTGCGCACGTAGAAGAAAAGTAGGTTTCAATTTTTCTCACTTTCGGATGTCCGGACATATGTCCAGACGTCTCAACAGACGTCTGACTGACACTCTAGACATCTTATCCAATTAAAAGGGCACCGGGTCATTTCATTTAGGTATCTTAATGTTGGATCATAATCCAATGTATGGATTGATATATGTATTTACATGAGATACAATCATTCAACATAAAGATTATGGACTATCATGTTAACGTCTATTATTCAAAGTGATTAAATTAAGTTATATTGAGGGTATGGGCATAAAATGCAAAAGGATGGCGTGATATTTAAAATAAATGTGCAGGGACCGTTTCATGTTTTGCATATTTTTGATGGGCAAATTTGCAATTCATAAACTACAATTATGATTATTTTATAATTGCTGCTTAATGGGGTTAATGGTCCCCGAGAAACCTTTAAGTTTGATGTGTGATACACCCCCATTGTGTGCATAGAGGGATTGGTACATAGACAAAGGGACCTTGCGGTAGGAAGAAGCAGAAGCGAGATCATCTTCTTAGCTCTCTTGGTAGCCTTGATCAGGTTAAAGGTTCTCTTGGAAGAGCATTTCCCATTGATCATGTTAGGTATTGACAAAATGAATATAGGTAATCCTCCTATCTATTGCAACTATGCAGTTTTCATCATAGATACTAGCATAGGAACTGATTAAGTCATAAGATAGATGTTTTATGTTAATACCATGATTGGTGGTGTGTATTTATTCTTAGGTTTCTATTTTCTATCCTGTTATACATCTGTTGATAGATTTTAGTTTTACGTAAGCTAGATTTAAACACTTCTATTTTTCATATTCTCTGAAACACAAAATTCATCTCGTAACTGTGGCTAGTACTGGTACCAACTGATGGGTATCGGTACCCAGGTGTTACAAATTGATTGATATAGTTTACATGTACCGGTACTCACGAGGAGTACCAATACTAGTGAATTTCATATAAGGTTTGAAGCTCCAGATGCGTGGATTGTGGCATACCATTATCGATACTCGTCATGAGTACCGGTACTTTTTAGTCACAATTCAAATCCTCAATTCTCTTGATCTATAAATTGTAACTCATGTATACCGGTACTCATGCACATAAGATATTGTTCAGGTTCTAAGTTAGAAGAGGACAAGATCTATAGCCTACTAATACCAGTACTTGGCTTTAACACCGGTACTTGTTGGCTATAAATAAAGTAGTCAATACTCAACAAGTACCGGTACTCATTGAGATCAGTTTATTCCTAGAGTGATACTAGTACTCTATGTGTACCGATACTTATTACAAGTACTGGTAAATAGTGAGTACTGAACAAGTACTCATCTAGATATAAGTTCTAAACTAAAACTTATGAGTACCGGTACTTAACATAGTACCGATACTTGTTTCAATATAGAACTTATATCTGTAACAAAGAGATACCGGTACTAATCCACCGGTACCAGTACTCAATATATGTAATACCGATATTAGTTTATCGACACGGATATCCATTTACTATAGAATTCAAATGAGAAGGATAATTGTTCATATTCATCCTAAATTAGAAGTAAGTTAATTACAATTAAATTCTTAATATTTCTAACACTCAATTCATAAGGGGCTTTACCTCGAATTGAATTCGCATGGAGATGCTTAACCCCTGACCAATACTTGAGCTTTCTTGATCACAAAAGCTTGACAAATATAGCTACTTAAGACGGTATAAGGATACAGCTATGGGGGATTCCCTACTTTCCACTTCAAGAGAAATCCTTTTTTTTTCCCCCCTCTACCATCAATCACAATGTTAATGACCGTGAAGCATAGGTCCTTGGCTATCCGACAACCACGCGAAGAACTGCAGTGATTCAAGGGCATAATGACGAAACTTGGTCACCATGTGTACCATCTTCTAGTCTATTTTTTTAAGAAAACGGCTAATGATTGGGTAGGAGTTGACAAACTCAACTATCTGCGACTTGCTTGCAAATATGGCTATGGTGAATTATGAAATGAATCAGAAATTAGTTTGATCCTCTGATTTGATCACATCCATTTTGCAAGTGGAGCTGTCAAGGTCTCTGACACATCCAATATGTAATTGCCTTGGCAATTCGCTTAAAGCTCAAGGTAATCTATATATCTCCCCAGGTCTATCGAATAAATTTTAATCCGCTTAACATGATCCAAATCCTATCCGAATATTAGATCTAAACATGACTTAGAACGTATTTATTTTAAATGGATTTAAATTTATTTAATTTATTTAATAAATGGGTCATGCTCCAACTTGATTAAGTGAATTTGGGTGGTGGGTACTTTAGAACTTTCTAATGCTAGCGCTATCGCTAACCTATTTCAGTTTCTAAACTTCCGAATTGAACATCCTAGAGTCCCTCCCATCCCCCCGACTCCCCTAATCCTAGCACTAACAAGAAGTGAAAACCCTAGTCACCACTCGTTCCCAACATCCCATCCCACTCAACTCGAGTCCCTACCTTTAGAGTCTCGATGTCGCAGCCACTTCCCCCTTCATCACCACTACTCGATGAAGGCATTGCACCACCAATTGACCCTCTCTCTATCTCTAATCAGCAAGGTCACCACATGCCACACCATCACCCACCACATCTCTCTCGCCACTCTCACTGATTTGTTGCAAACTCCACCACTATTCCTCCTTCCCACATCTCCAATCCAACAGCACCATCGACTCCCCTTGCTATCGCATGTAGCAGCAGTGTGACTCCCTCCCAAATCTAATCATGTCAGGTAAGGTTTAAAGAATTTGAATGGGTTGATTTCAAGTTGAGGACACTGGACCCATTTAATAAATAAGTCTAACCTGATCCAACTTGACTATTAACATATTTGAGTTAAATGGGTCAAGTCTAACCGAATCCGACCCATTCGATACCCCTAATCTCCACACGAGGAAACAATGATGCGCTGATTTCCTACCCAAATGGTTGCAAAAAGTGATGATTTTAAGTTTAGATCCGTATTAAAATTGAAGGGATTCCCGAGCACCAAAATTTCCTTTCGTTGTGAGGTCAAAATGCAATCACCATGACCATCTCTACTCCATACAATTAAGAGGACAATTTAAACTGTACCCAATATTTTAAATTCCTAAGAGACGGTGCCCCCACCGTTTCCTATCGTCTAATACAAGTGAATAAGTAACATCTTTTATGAGGGTTAGGACATTACATATGGTCCACGAGTAAATTACATGCTGATACGATGATATCTTTCATTATAACTAATATTTTTAAATAAAAATTTAAAAATTAATATTTCTCCTTATCAATATATTATACATCAACTTTTAAACTAATCAAACACTACTATAACCTACACCAAAGAAGATTCATTTTTTATCATCTCAATACATTACAAAATTTAATCCTATTAGTGTTACAAATGTCATATTAATTTTAAATTTGATACCTAACGTGTTCGTACAAAATAACCTCATATTCTTAACTTTTAAACTCAAATTATTATTTATAATAAAAAATATTATTATATCTACACGTACCTTACGTAATAATAATGTACTCGTTCACGTCGATGCAATGCTATAAGTGGGAAGAAAGTGGCAGAAAAGAGCACCCCATTACCGAACGGATTCAAGTCAACTTGGCGTGATGGCATCCTCTGGTCATATTGTGCTAATAATTTTCTGTAAAATTATTGGATCGGCCGTACCATACGAAATCCCAGTCCTCATCATCGAGCGGTTGCGATCGCTGTGGCTTCGAGTGGTGCGCTTCCTCGTGTTTTATCTTGGGGTAGCTAAAATGTCTACATATGTTTGACCCAAAAAAGTCAAGAAAAAACTGCGCTCGAGTATTCAACAACTCAGTGACATGTTGCTATTTAAAAGAGGAATCTCCTTTTCAAGGTATCGTTTATTTAGAATGATTAATTTTAAGAGATTAATTTTATAAGCGATGTAATTATGAGATAAATATGAGATTATAAAATTTTTGTATTTAAGATAAATGTGAATAGAACCATGGGATGTTTGAGAGAAATGGTTAGGGATGTTCTTTTACGTAATTTTAGGATAAATTCATCTCACCTTCTCTTCCTCACAAGGAATTGGTCAATATTGAAATTGAGAGCTTTATCCTAAGATTATCATGATCCAAGATTGAAATACCAAAATGTAAGATAGACGGTCAATTTCCACAAACAAACAATACCTAATAGTCATCTTATCAAGAAAGGTGAATGCGGTAAATGATCTCAATCTCGAAAGAAAGGATGACCTCCATGTGACACAACTAGTGATGGTAATCTACTCCATTTGGAAGATCAGCATCCTCACCATGAGAATGTGTTTTAAAGATTGCAACATCAATTGGATCTAAATAGGTCCTAAAATAGAATTCCACACCGTTCGTTTCATGATGCATGAGCAGGCATCTGAACTCCTTGTGACTCCTATTCTTAATTAGCTTACCCTCCCAAAGGGAGCTAAGTGGACAAGGGAAGAAGTTAATAGGAATGTCCCTTCATCGGGGATCTAATTTGATTAACACCAGAAATGATGGGGATGAAAAATGTTTGCCAATTAATGTATCTAATCTAATAGAGGGCCTATTTGCAAGGTATCAAGGAAAGGTCAACCAAGTAAAGTACATGGGAGGAGCATACCAAAGAAAATCAAGGCATTTATTTGTCTGGAGCTTAGATCTTCAAAGATGGGAAATGCTATTGACTTGCTAAAAGCAACTGTCTGGGAAAATTACTTTTATTACTATTTGGGTAATTAAGGCAATTATCTATAGCTTAATCCCTTCCCCCCTCCCCCACACACACATGCACACATCCAAATTTAGGACCAAAATACCCTCCACTAGACAGCTCAACATCACCCTACCAAAGGTATAAAGAAGTCAAAAATATGCAAAAACATGATACGATTTGCAACGCACCGATGTGTGAATATGATCATCACTTTATAATTGATATTTAATATAAAGAAATAAAAAAAATACAAGTTATGTTACCCAGTGGATCCCACCCCACTTTAAGAATCCACCATCACTTTAATTCAAAATGCACCGTGTAAAATGATTTTACACCGATGAAATCTCATTTTGTGTTGGTGTAAAATGATTTTGGAGTGATGTTACGCCGATGTAATCTTATTTTACATCGATGTAAAGTGATTTTCCATCAATAAAAAATAATTATAAAGGTAATTTGGTGGTTGTACATCGATGTAAAATGATTTTAAAGATAATTTTAATGATATACATCGATACATGATGATTTCATTATTTATTAAAAAAGAAAGGTGATTGGGTGTTAAAAGATGGTGGACTTTGCTAAATTTACCTCTTTTTTTATTCTTGTACCTTTTTGGGTTGCAAAATTCGTCGACTTTTTTTATTTTTTTTGTTAATTTTTTCTTTTATACCCACGTATGTAAAAAAACAAAGAACTACCGTGACTTGCCTCAAACCACCTCTAACCTTCGTTGCCACACGTTGAGAGCCTTCGCTGCCCTCTTCCTCTTCTCCTCTAACCTCTTGACTTCCTCCCTGGTAAGCTCCGGCAATTAACGAACATACTGAACCTTCGCGTGGTGTCGTCGATCGGCTTCCCCTTGGGTACACAGCCGCCTTAATCTAAGGGCCGGCCCTTTTCCTAAGCCGGCCCACGGACTAATTTAACATATCATGATCTAGCTGTTAATTTCCTGGTCCTTACTTCTTTTATTCCAAGCTTCTTGTGTTGTCAGACTGGAGAACGGGATGCTGGAATATATTATTATTATTATTATTATTTGATTTGGTGTTATTTTTTCTTTTAACTGGGGTTTCCTGTGAAACTTCCATCTGTGAGGATACGTTTTATTTCTATGACTCAGATTGGAGCATGCACCTGAATCTTTTAATATTTTTCGAAGATGGTTGTGGTCCTCCAATGTGATTGCTCGTGAGATGTTACTATTTTCTAAAGAAAAATGCTAATGATATCTATAGTCGCACACTTTTACTTTGAACGACCACGAATGCAGCACTGGTGGAACACTTGAATATTCTTGGACTTGGCAACTATATATTGTCTCAGACGACCCCTTCACCCCCCCAACCCAACATAATCTATACAGGAAAATGGTATGCAGCATTCTCAGCTCACTGCAACTCAAAATCCCACCCTAATCCATCTTCGTAGCCATCGACCCTGAATTGAAAAGGGTTGGGCCATCAAATGAGCTCCGTAGGTAAGTACTGAACTCCACGGGTAACGTAAATGAAAAGCCGGTGGTCTAAAAGGGTGGGGGGTCTTCAAGAAAGGGAGGGAATGTGGCAGATAAAGTGCCTACTACCACATTCCTTTTTAAGTGGACCATGATCTTGCTACATAACAATTGAATTCACCCTTTTACTTCTTGGAAGCACCTAAGTAGGTGCATTCACAAAGGAGGACAAGAGGAAAGCGAGAGGCAGATACACTAGGAGGAGGATAGACGTGGATGATGGTTGTGCTTAATCAGATCCACTTGTATTCATGGGATGGAGAAAGAGAACGAAAAAGCTACGAATCGGAGAAACTTGTTGAACTCGCTAGCATCAATTTTAAAGCACTCAATTGTTGTGATACTATAGTTATACCATTGCAATTGCACAAATGCTCTAGTCTCAATGTTACTCCATCTCTCATGCATGAAAGACATAATGAAGTGGTGCATGTGGAGAAGTGGGAGGAAGGTGCATGTACAAGTGTATGCTCGTGATCTGTATTTATTTTCCATCCATTTTGTGCTATTTAGGTGGTTTTTCATTCACCGTCACTTCGACGATGCTAGTCTACAATTGCATAACATACAAATTTTTATAAGCTATCATGCATCCTATCAGTTCCTTGTGCAAGCATGCACATAACCTAAGTTCAAATTATATTTTCTTCTAGCAGATATCATATAGAAGATATCTACAAATGCCTTCCAATTCATAAAATTTTACAAGTTCTTAGTGCAAGGATGTATATTGAAAAGAAATTTTCAAGTCATACGCACTCAAGCTAGCTAGTACTAAGACTTAAGAATATCCTCTTCAACTTACAATCCATAGGATAACTATATTATAATAAGTAGAAGAAAATGTGTGAAGTTTTTATATATAAGATCGTGTTAATTATTTTATGGGAACATCGATCGATACCATGTCCCAAACATATGTCGTTTAGAGTTTGATGTCAACGCAAATCTAAGATGATGGGCATTTATTTAACGATGCAAATCAAATGTCAGTAACAACATTTAACTGACGTCGCTAAACATCTTTGGAAACGTTTATTTATTTTATACTGACATTAAATAAACGATGTCATAAATTTTTTTTTTTTCCTTCCCTGTGGTCATAGGACATTACCATCTTCACTATTTATAGCGACCATTACTGTAGATATATTTAACCTATTTAAAACCTTTTATAGAAAACTGAAAATATCAAAAATCTTATTAAAAAATATTAGGTTTTGAGCAACTTTAACGACTTAAATCTACAACCACCAATTACCCGCGAGATGTGGCCGTCGATTATACAGTTTTCCATTACAAATAGCAACATAGAATGTCTAAATCCATGGACAACATTGTAGCTAGAATTCTTGTTCCTAAAGATAGCTATACAATGTTTGTCTCCACATGTTAAAAAAACTGATAAAGGAATAGTAAGGTGGTCATCGATAGATCCTTCGAGGATTTGGCATCACCTAGACACCTATGTTTTTGGCAGGTTTGGCCCATTTATTTACGGTTGTCCACATGTTATTTGGTAATGGTTAAAATTTGATTTAGGACTCCAGGAAAGCACCAAATGAAGTCACTGCATTAAAAAGTATCTTACAATTGCATTGAACAGAGAGGGAAGTTGCAGTTCCTGGAATCTCTCTTTCGACAATATTCTGAGAGCAAAGAATCAACAAAAGCACGGAACCTAGGGATGAGAACGGATCACATACATAGGCTTCAATTTGAAAATTCATATTCAGATATTTTTTAAAAACTAAGATAGTGAATCGTTAATTTTGTCGGGTATGCATTTTGACGTGACATAACGAAATTTGGATTTCGAAATCCTTAAACTAAATGTATATTGTGATTATGATATCCGTAGATTTGTATGTGAGTTAATCCTTGAAATATTGTGACCTATTGGAGTGTTTCGTGTGTGTGTGTCTATATATATATATATATATATATATATATATATATATATATATATATATATGTTTGTTAATTAAGAATTATTTACGAGTAATTCAACATATAATTTGTTGTATATTTACATTTAGAATAATATATCCATCATATTTTTTTATTTTTATTTATATCCTCCCTCGCTAAATAATTAGTAGCTTCCCACTCGTTTTTTTTTTTTTTTTCTGCAAAGAGAGCTTTCAGTTATAGGGTTGAAAATTGTTATGACTCGATCCAAGATCTCTACAAGATCCGAGATCGGTTCTCTTTAATTAATCCCAAAATCTAGTCGTTCAACGAGAAATAACTAAAAGTAAGAATAGTTCACATCCACACATGCAATGTAACTAAGTATAAAGAAATCAAGAGACAGTAAAAGAAACAAAGTGAAATAGTCTATCAGTATTACAGGTCATCACAACTACAAAAGAGAAAAATACAATGGAAAAGTAACTAAAACCGTATTACATAGAACAAAATACTCACTACTACAACAAAAGCTAGGGTAAAAGTAAAAGAACGCAGCTAAGGCTGGGCTCAACTGAGCCCAGCTTCCTCTACAGCTGGTGATGCTGGCTGCTCAAATCCTTGACCTGAACAAGGTTATAGAAATTTCTAGAGTCAGCGAACGCTAAGTAGAATGGTAATTTAGCCATTTACATGTAATTAAGACAAGTAATTAATTAATGGAATTAAGTAACTATCCATTTTCATTTAGTCCAACCAAGTACTCTTAATTTGTTGTTCCATTATTCACTTGAATCATTTCTTGATCTGGCATGTTCCTCACGAGAACGATCTTGATTGTAGTCTTTTCCATGATGTAGGAGGTACACGTGGTGCTCTCCTGGCCGGGAGAGTCCCTCGTGCTAGTTCTACACCCAGTCAGCCACCCCGAGGTCACGGTCGCGACGTAGCAGTGACTACGGCACGCTTGATAAAAGCGCTGGTAGCTATCCCGCACTAGCACGCGGTTAGTCGTTTCCATTAGCAGGTACACCTAAAGGTACAGCACGGAATAGTACAAGGTCTTGCCCCCTCAGAACAGAACAGGAGTCTCGCCCCTCCACAGTTCGCGTACCCTCGTCCGACTATCCCGATTTGCCTAGTGGGCTTAACAAGAGTCGGTGTAGGGCAGCTAGTCCTAACCCAGGGCCCCCTCAGGTGGCTAACACCCTCCCTACACTTGGTAGCTCACCTCGGTACCACATACACGAGGGCCAAACATAGTCGGAGTAGAGTGTCTAGGCCTGCCCCCGGGGCTTAACCCAACGAGCGGCTAATACCCCTCTACACTAGAGGGACAGTGGCTCTCTTTGGTACCATGTACACAAGGACCAGCTCACTTCCCGTCTACAGGAGTTCTCCTAATTTCCCATAGGGTTCATGCCGGTATTCCTTTCGTTTCATATTCCAGACTTTCAGATTTCTCTATTTACATTACCAATTCCATTCTTAAGAAAGGCAGCTCGTGATTTTCTAACTAACAAGGTATCACATTAAAATAACCAATACAATTGCTAGCATTTAAAGTTGTACAGGCATATCAAGTAAACAGTGTAACTCAACCATACTCATTTGTTTCTGCCCTAAGGTTCATTCTCATCCTAGGGCTCTACATGTATCTCAAGTATACAGTATAACTCAAACCATGCTCATCTGTTTTTGCCCTAGTAGGGTTCATTCTCATCCTAGGGTTCATTCAAGTTATTCTAAACATGCAGTTCATCTGTTTAAATCATAATATTGATATAAACCACTCTACCGACAAACATAGGAGGAATGGGGGCTCGGATCGCAAATCTCGTCGCCTCCGCGGCTCCCGCGTACTCGACTGGCTGGATGTTATACCCTGGCATCAAACGTCATTTAAGACGTTTGGGAAGTGGTCCAGACATCTGGTCAGACGTCTAGAAGCCTTCCTAGACGTCTGGAATTTAATTTTTTTGGCGTACGGGTTCTCGTCTGCGCGCATGCGCGCGTAGACTGAACCGCCGCCCTCCTTCTCTTTCCTTCCTCCCTACAGACGCAGCCCTTTCTCTCTCTCTCTCTCTCCCCGCGGCTGCCTTCAAATACCCCCACTCCTCTCCCTCACCCTCACTCCACCGCCTCCTTCTTCTCCTTCTTCCTGTCAGCGAGAGAGTGAGTGGGCAAGGGCAGCAGAAACTGCTGCTGTGCGTGAGTAGGAAGGAGGGGCTGCTGCGTGAGGGAGAGAGCTAGACCGCCAGGGTGCGAGCTCGCCGGAGCAGCCAGGGCGGACTGACGGGTGCGCAGCAGAAGCGTGGTGTTGGGGAGGAGCTGCTACAGCTCAGGCAGCAGGCGAGCACAGCACGGCACGGCCGTGCGCTGCGGGCGGAGGGCTAGGAGGTCCTGATTCTGGGAAAATTTCCCAGAATAAGACGTCTGGACATACGTCCAAACGACGCAGGAGACGTCTGGAGGATGGTCCAGACGTCTGAAAGGTATGGTATTTTTACCTTCCTTCTTCTTTCGCGTGTACGGCCATGCAACCGTTCCACCGAAGGCTTCTGCATCGTTTCGTGTTGAGGACGGCCGCGTATGTGTGTAGGACTCGTTCAGGAAGGCGCAAGGGCACGCCATCCCACACAGATCGGGCACCTGGAAACTAAGTCCAGACGGTTCAGCGAGCTTCTGGACGTCTGAAGGATCGCGCAGGATCAAGGTATGACCTGAGCCATCATTTAAGACATCTAGAAGATTTCCAGACGTCTGATTTTGGGAAGACTTGTCATTTTTGACCCGTTTAGGGTCCGTTCGAACTCCGTTTTCCACGTTTCAAGTTTCGTTCTTCTCAGATTTAGATCCTCTACCTATTTACAGTAATTGTATCCTGTTCTGAGTAGCTCCTTGTAATTGATCCTTGTGTTAGGATCCCGTTTCGTTGCGACTCTGGGGGTTGCGGAGGGGCGCAGGCTTGCCGATCACGCCCCCAGTACAACCGATTTTGCAGGTAAAGTGGCCCTTTCAATTATTTATCAAAACTTATACACTTGTGAAATAATTAATAGAATCTAGGGTATTGTATGAACCCTAGGACTGAAAAACAAGATTGAATGATAGATCCTAGGGTATTGCATGAATCCTAGGATTGGAAAACTAGATTGAATGATAGATCCTAGGGTATGGCATGAATCCTAGGATTGGAAAACTAGATTAAATATATATACATTGCAGTTTTGGAAAAGTAGAAAGGAAACGATAACTGCCTGTAATTGGTTAACAACTGTTGTTTATGAATGAATAATTACAGTTGAGAACATGGGCCATATGAATATAAAGCTGAAATGATGAAACCTAAATTGGCTGAGTTAAAAGAGCATGAACCCTACAGGGAATTAGGAGTAGAACTCCTGGAAAGTGAATGGAATAGAATTGGGGAGGTGAGCTGGCCCTTGAGTACGGAGTACCAAGGAGAGCAACTGTCCCCCTGTTTAGTGCAGAGCGGAGCTAGCCGCCCCAGGGACCCGGGGTTAGGTTTGGCCACTTTGTACCGACTTTTGGCCCTCGTATACACAGTACCGAGAAGAGCTACTAGTGTAGGGAGAGCACTAGCTACCCCACAGGCCCCAAGGTTCTGCTAGCCCTCCTACACCGACTTGTTAGGCCCACTGGGCAAACCAGGGTAGTCAGGCGAGGGTGCGCAGACTGTGGAGGGGCAAGACCCCTATTTGGTTACTCTGGAGGGGCTGGACCCCTGTTATTGAGAGGGCTCTGCCCTATACTTGTTCTATGCTGTGCTTTGGGTGCACCTGTTAACAGAAACGACTGACCGCGTGCCAGTGCGGGGTAGCTACCCATGCATTTATCGCGCGTGCCGTAGTCACCGTTACGTCTGTCAACGACCTTAGGGTGGTTGACTGAGGGTAGGACCACCACGGGGGACTCACTCGGCCAGGAGAGCACCACGTGTTACTTCTACTTTTCGAAAAAGACCGCAATCAAGATTGTTCCCACGAGGGACATTCAAGATCAAGAGAAAGATCTGAGGAATAACTCAATAATGAGTAAACAGAAAAATAAAGAAAGAAATTAAAAAATATAACAGCTACTGTCCACCTTACTATTTTCTTAGCTTTTAGTTGCTACTCTACTCAGCATTTCGCTAACGTGTCACCTTTGTCACCTTTTCAGGCCAGGTGTTGAGCAGCCAGAGCCGGCGGCTGCAGAGAATGCTGGGCCAAGTAGAGCCCAGTAGTTTTTACTTGTGTAGTACCCACTGTACTTTTCCTTCTGTTGTAATGAGTAGTTTCTGTTACCCCTGTACTCTTTATTGTAAGCATCATGTTTATATACATGTTTATTTCATTACAGTTGTGGTGGTGTATACTGTAGTAGTTCTTTTCCTTACTGCTGTATTTTGTTACTGCTAGTTATATGCATGCTGAATGTGGTTTATTTTACTGCGCTTTTGGTTACTTTCCCGTTGAACGACTGGGTTTTGGGATCAGTCGACTCGATCCGATTCTCATGTCTCGTAAGGATTCGGGAATCGGATCGTAACAAGATGGTATCAGATACGGTCATCCCGAGAAGTGAACCAACTGACTGAAAAATAATAAATTTACGTGTCTGTAACTAGAGTAGCCACCACAACGTTTCTTTTGACATATGTTCTTAGACTTTTTCGTTAGATATCGATTCGTATTGACATGTTTCCTTTCTGTATTCGCGTCTCCTTGCAGGAGATGCCTCGACGCGAGACTAGCGAGGCGAGCCGCCGGCACGGCAAAGGACGAGGTCGGAGGGGCGGGCGTGTTGAGGTCGGCGTTTCAGTAGACCAGCTACTGCTCCCGGGCATTCAGGCCCAGGAACTCGCCCAGCTAATACGGGACATCGTGCGAGAGGAGCTGCACCCGCCGCCACGAGCACCTCACCCTGAGGCTGCGGAGGGGGAGTCCTCTGTGGGACCACGTGACGGGCGTGGCGCTGGATGTGGGGGAGGGGATGGGCCGCCACCTCCCCCACCTTCCTCCGACACTTCTGTGCACGAGGCTTATTTACCTGAAGGTGCACCAGCATCTCCACTGCAGTGCCACTTCGAGCTTTTCGGACAGTTCCGAAAGCTGAAGCTCCCCTCCTTCAAGGGGGATGAGGACCCGACCGAGGCGGACAACTGGCTCAAGCAGATCGAGAAGGTTTTTGACACCCTTCGCCCCCCGGTGGAGTGCCGCGTGGCCTTTGCCACGTACCAGCTGGAGAGCGCGGCACACAGGTGGTGGAGGGCAGTCAGGGGACAGGAGAGGGAAGAGCCAACCTGGGACCGGTTCGTCACCCTCTTCTGCGAGAAGTACTTTCCCCAGACGTGAGAGGACCAGAGGAGGCGGGAGTTCCACACTCTCCGCCAGGGGACGATGACCGTGAGCGCGTACCGCTCGCGATTTCTGGAGCTGTCTCCCTTCACAGCGACAGCAATGGCCACTGAGGAGGAGCGCCTTTGGAGGTTCACCGAGGGGCTCCGGCCTGCGATTCGGGGGTATGTCAAACCCCTGAAGCTGCCTACGTTCTCGAGGGTGGTGGAGGCAGCTATGACATACGAAGAGACCAACCCGTCCGAGCGAGATACTGACAGCGGGCGGAAGAGGCCCTATCAACCAAACCTCTCACAGGGCCAGCGAGAGAGCAGACACGTGGAGCCTGCAGGAGAGCCGTCACATTTTGCATGGCCATCAGTGTCCTTTGGGGACCCTCGACAGGGGCCAGTTGCTAGCACCGAACCCCCGCCCAGCCAACAGCAGGGACCCACTGAGGGCGGGAGTCGAGTTCCCCTCTGCTACCGGTGTGGCCAGCCGAGCCACATCAGGAGGGACTGCCCGTCTAGGGCAGGAGGTCAACAGATGCTTCCCGCGCCGAACACTGGAGGGCGAGCAGGAGGCCGCGGGTTCCAGGCACAAGGAGGAGGACAGCAGTCACCGGGAGGGTACCAGCCAGCAGCTACCCGTCCGACACAGAATGTGACTGCTTCGTCCGCACCTAAGGCTGAGGGGTGTATCAACGCCCTGACACATAGGGATGCCATAGCTTCAGGGTCAGTGGTGGCAGGTATGGTTTCAGTTTCCGGCAGACTCGTTTACTCGCTTTTCGATTCCGGCGCTAAGCACTCGTTTGTCGCCGCTAGTTTCGCGGTTAGTTTAGGGTAGGATTGTGTGCTATTAGATGATCCGTTCGTGATCAGAGGTCTGAGTAGTCAGTTGTTTGTAGCTGAAGAGGTATACACGGGTTGCGAGGTCAGCATTGGGGGACACAGCCTTCCCGCAGACCTGATTATGATACAGATGGAGGACTTTGGCGTAATTTTGCAGATGGACTGGCTGTCCACTTACCACGCCTTGGTGAACTGTTTTGAGAGAAAGATCGTCTTCTCCATACCGGAGTTTCCTTCTTTCGAGTTCCACGGTCAGCAAGTGGACAGAGGCTTCAGGTGCATTTCTACACTTCGGGCGGCGAGACTTTTGAGCCAGGGGTGTGAGGGCTTCCTAGCTTGTGTGGTGGCAGAGTCCAGCCCTGTGGCAGACTTCCAGAGTATCCCGGTGGTCAGAGAGTACCCCGACGTGTTACCAAACGAGTTGCCAGGACTACAGCCCGAGCGTGAGATCGAGTTTGAGATCTCACTAGTACCGGGGACCAGGCCCATCTCCACAGCACCATACAGGATGGCACCACTTGAGCTGCGAGAGCTCAACTCTCAGTTGCAAGATCTTTTGGAGAAGGGCTTTGTGAGGCCCAGAGCATCTCCTTGGGGAGCCCCGGTACTGTTTGTAAAGAAGAAGGATGGTACCCTACGCCTTTGTGTGGACTACCGACAGCTAAATAGGGTCAGCATCAAAAACAGGTATCCGCTGCCGAGGATGATGACTTGTTTGACCAGCTGTGAGGTGCTACGGTATTCTCCGAGATCGACTTGAGGTCTGGATACCACCAGTTGAGGATCAAGGAGGCAGACGTCTCCAAGACAGCTTTCCGCACCCAGTACGGACACTACGAGTTTCTGGGCATGCCATTCGGGCTAACCAATGCCCCCGCTACCTTCATGGACTTGATGAACCAGGTGTTTAGACCGTACTTCGACCAGCTCATGGTGGTATTCATTGATGATGTGCTCATCTATTCTCGAGATCAGATGCAGCATGGACAGCACTTGCGGATGGTTCTTGACACACTGAGACGACGTAGGCTGTACGCCAAATACAGCAAGTGCGAGTTCTGGTTGAGGGAGGTGACCTTCTTAGGTCATGTGATCTCTGGGGATGGCTTGGCTGTGGACCCAGCCAAGGTCGAGGCAGTGCTCAGGTGGGAGAGACCGCGTACGGTTACTGAGATTCGCAGTTTCTTGGGACTGGCAGGCTACTACAGGCAGTTTATTAGGGGTTTTTCACAGATTGCACGTCCTATGACACAGTTGACCTGAAAGGACGTGCCCTTTACTTGGACAGACGCTTGTGAGGCGTGTTTTCAGGAGCTGAAGGAGAGGCTGACTTCGACCCCCGTGCTCACCATCCCAGACAGTAGTGCCGGGTTCGTTGTGTACATGGACGCCTCTTTGCAGGGGTTAAGGGGTGTGCTCATGCAGAGGGGTCAACATGGTGGCTGACACCCTAAGCCAGAAGGCGCCCGCACACTTGGCCAGTTTACAGGTGCAGAGATGGAGCCTCTTGGAAGAGATGGGCAGTTAGCGACCCCTAGAGTTACGGGGGCACTGTGGGGCAGTGACTGTGACGCGACAGACGAGGCCAGAGCTGATAGATCGCATCATCACAGGACAGATGCCCGACCCGTACTTGAAGTCCTTGCGTGACAGAGTACTATTAGGAGACCCGGGGGACTTCTCTTTTACAGACCAAGTGCTGTGCATGAGGGGACGTCTGTGCGTTCCCAGAGACGAGGAGCTGTTGAGAGAGCTCCTGACTGAGGCACACGATTCCAGATTTACCATAAATCCCGGAAACACGAAGATGTACCATGACTTGAGACGTGACTTTTGGTGGAGGGGAATGAAGCGTGATGTGGGTGAATTCGTGCAGCAGTGTTTAGTGTGCCAGCAGGTGAAAGCCGAGCATTAGAGGCCTGCAGGGTCGCTACAGCCACTTTCAGTGCCAGAGTGGAAGTGTGAGAGCACCACCATAGACTTGGTGGTGGGCTTACCTGTTACCCAGCGAGGACATGACGCAGTCTGGATAATCGTTGATAGATAACCTGTTACCCAGCACAATTGGAAGAGAGGTATATCCGCGACGTGGTACGTCTACACGGAGTTCTGTGGGAGATCGTATCCGACCGGGATACCCACTTTACGTCCCAGTACTAGGCTGAGTTTCAGCAGGCCCTGGGGACGCGGTTGAGGTTCAGTACAGCTTACCACCCCCAGACGAACGGACAGTCTGAGCGCACGATACAGACACTTGAGGACCTTTTGCGTGCTTGTGTACTAGACTGAAGGGGCTCTTAGGAGGAGCACTTGCCCCTGGCAAAGTTTGCATACAATAACAGTTATCACTCGAGCATCAGCATGGCACCCTACGGGGCTCTGTACGAACGGAGGTGTATGGCACCCTTGAGTTTGGTTGAGGTAGGGACAAAGTGGGAGGTTTGCCCCAGGCTGATCCGGCAGAATCAGTAGGTAGTCGAGCAGATTCACAGGCGACTCTACACTGTCAGGAGCAGACAGAAGAGGTATGCAGATCGAAAACACAGAGAGGTGTAGTTTGAGGTTGGGGACCACGTCTTCCTTCTCTTTTCGCCCATGAAGGGCCTGCAGCGGTTTGAGGAGAGAGGGAAGCTCGAGTCGAGGTTCGTGGGGCCCTTTGAGGTCCAGAAGCGGGTTGGACCCGTTGCTTACAGTCTTGCCCTTCCTCCCCAGCTTTCTGGTGAGCACGACGTGTTCCACGTGTCCAACCTCAGGAAGTATGTCGCCGATCCCAGTCACGTCCTGAGTCACGAGAGCGTCGAGGTAGGCGACGACCTGACATACCCCGATCGGCCAGTGCAGATTCTCGACAGAGCCGTCCGCAGTCTGAGACAGAAGCAAGTACCCCTGGTGAAGGTTTTATGGAAGAGCCAGCGGTACAAGGGGGCTACCTGGGAGCCTCAGGCGGCGATGCGGGAGAGGTACCCGAAGCTTTTCGCGGGTACGTCTTTTCGGACCGGCTTCGGTCCTCTTTGAGTTTGTTATGCATATATCGTTCTTTCTCGCACCCTAGTTAGCACAAGTTTCGGGGATGAAACTTCCTTTGAGTTTGTTATATTGTTATAACCCTGGCATCAAACGTCGTTTAAGACGTCTAGGAAGTGGTCCAAATGTCCGGTCAGACGTCAGGAAGCCTTCCCAGACATCTGGAATTTAATTTTTTCGACGTACGAGTTCGCACCTGCGCGCATGCACGCGCAGACTGAACTGCCGCCCTCCTTCTTCTCTTTCCTTCCTCCCTGCAGACGCAACCCTTTTCCTCTCTCTCTCCCCGCGGCTGCCTTCAAACACCCCCTCTCCTCTCCCTCACTCTCACTCCACCACCTCCTTCTTCTCCTTCTTCCTGTCAGCGAGAGAGTGAGCGGGCGAGGGCAGTAGTAGCTGCTGCTGTGCGTGCGTAGGGAGGGGCTGCTACGTGAGGGAGAGAGCTAGACCGCGAGGGTGCAAGCTCACCGAAACAGCCAGGGCCAACCAGCGGGTGCGCAGCGGAAGCGTGGTGTTGGGGAGGAGCTACTGCAGCTCAGGCAGCAGGCGAGCGCAGCGCGACACGGCCGTGCACTGCGGGCGGAGGGCGAGGAGGTCCTGATTCAGGGAAAATTTCCTAGAATCAGACGTCTAGACATACGTCCAGACGACGCAGGAGACGTCTGGAGGAAGGTCCAGACGTCTGAAAGGTACGATATTTCTACCTTCCTTCTTCTTTCGCGTGTACGGCCATGCAACTATTTCGCCGAAGGCTTCTGCTTCGTTTCGTGTTGAGGACAGCCGCGTATGTGTGCAGGACTCATTCGGGAAGGCGCAAGGGCATGCCATCCCACACAGATCGGACGTCTGAGCACAGCACCAGATGACGAAGAGGGTCTCCAGATGTCCGGAGTGACAGTCGGACATCTGGAAACTAAGTCCAGACGGTTCAGCGGGCTTCTGGATGTCTGAAGGACCGCGCAGGATCAAGGTATGACCTAAGCCATCATTTAAGATATCTGGAAGATGTTCCAAACATCTGATTTTGGGCAGACTTGTCATTTTTGACCCGTTTAGGGTCCGTTCGAAGTCCGTTTTCCGCGTTTCAAGTTTCGTTCTTCTCAAGTTTAGATCCTCTACCTATTTACAGTAATTGTATCCTGTTCTAAGTAGCTCCTTGTAATTGATCCTTGTGTTAGGACCCCTTTCCGTTGCGACTCTGGGGGTTGCGGAGGCGCGTGGGCTTGCCGATCACGCCCCCAGTACTCCCGATTTTGCAGGTAGATTGGCCCTTTCAATTATTTATCAAAAATTATGCACTTGTGAAATAATTAATAGAGTCTAGGGTATTGCAAGAACCCTAGGACTGAAAAACAAGATTGAATGATAGATCCTAGGATATTGCATGAATCCTAGGACTAGAAAACTAGATTGAATGATAGATCCTATGGTATGGCATGAATCCTAGGACTAGATTAAATATATATACATTGCAGTCTTGGAAAAGTAGAAAGGAAACGATAACTGCCTGTAATTGATTAACAGGTGCTGTTTATGAATAAATAATTACGGTTGAGAACATGGGCTATATGAATATAAAGCTGAAATAATGAAACCTAAATTGGCTGAGTTAAAAGTGCATGAACCCTACGGGGAAGTAGGAGTAGAACTCCTGGAAAGTGAATGGAATAGAATTGGGGAAGTGAGCTGGCCCTTAAGTACGAAGTACCAAGGAGAGCGACTGTCCCCCTGTTTAGTGCAGAGCAGAGCTAGCCGTCCCAGGGATCCGGGGTTAAGTCTGGCCACTTTGTACTGACTTTTGGCCCTCGTGTACATAGTACCGAGGAGAGCTACTAGTGTAGGGAGAGCACTAGCTACCCCACAGGCCCCGGGGTTCTGCTAGCCCTCCTACACCGACTTGTTAGACCCACTGGGCAAACTAGGGTAGTCAGGCAAGGGTGCGCGGACTGTGGAGAGGCAAGACCCCTGTTTGGTTACTGTGGAGGGGCTGGACCCCTGCTACTAAGAGGGCTCTTCCCTATACTGGTTCCGTGTTGTGCTTTGGGCGCACCCGTTAACGGAAATGACTGACCGCATGCCAGTGCGGGGTAGCTACCCGTGCATTTATCTCACGTGCCGTAGTCACCGTTACGTCTGTCAGCCACCTTGGGGTGGTTGACTAAGGATAGGACCACCATGGGGGACTCTCCCGGCTAGGAGAGCACCACGTGTTACTTCTACTTTTCGGTAAAGGCTGCAATCAAGATCGTTCCCACGAGGGACATTCAAGATCAAGAGAAAGATCTGAGGAATAACTCAATAACGAGTAAACGGAAAAATAAAGAAAGAAATTAAAAAATGTAACAGCTACTGTCCACCTTACTGTTTTCTTAGCTTTTAGTTGCCACTCTACTCACGTTTCGCTGACGTGTCACCTTTGTCACCTTTTTAGGACCACGTGTTGAGCAGCCAGAGCCGGTGGCTGCAGAGGGTGCTGGGCCTAGTAGAGCCCAGTAGTTTTTACTTGTGTAGTGCCCACTACAATTTTCCTTCTGTTGTAGTGAGTAGTTCCTGTTACCCCTGTACTCTTTTATTGTAAGCATCATGTTTATGTACATGTTTATTTCTTTACTGTTGTGGTGGTGTATACTGTAGTAGTTCAGATGAGATACTGCGCGAGAGGGGACGCTTATGCGTTTCTAGGGACGAAGAGTTGTTGAAAGAGCTCCTGGCTGAGGCACACGGGTCCAGGTTCACTATACATCCCGGGAACACAAAGATGTACCATGGCTTGCGACGTGACTTCTGGTGGAGAAGGATGAAACGGGATGTTGGTGAGTTTGTGCAGCAGTGTTTGTTATGCCAGCAGGTGAAGGCCGAGCATCAGAGGCTTGCATGGCTATTGCAGCCACTTCCTGTGCCAGAGTGGAAGTGGGAGAGCATCACCACGAACTTGGTGGTGGGTCTACCGGTTACCTAGTGGGGACACGACGCAGTCTGGGTGATAGTAGACAGGTTGACGAAGACGACGCATTTCCAACCGATCCGAGTCACCTTTGGACCAACACAGTTAGCAAAGAGATACATTCAAGATGTGGTGCACCAGGATGGAGTCCCACGTGAGATTGTATCCAACAGCGATACCCGTTTTACTTCCTAGTTCTAGGCTAAGTTTTAGCAGGCCTTGGGGACACGTTTGAGGTTAAGTACCGCTTATCACCCCCAGATGGACGGACAGTCAGAGCGCACCATACAAACACTTGAGGACCTTTTACGCGCCTGTGTACTAGACTGGAGAGGCTCTAGGGAGGAGCATTTACCCCTGGTAGAGTTTGCATACAAAAACAGTTACCACTCGAGCATCAACATGTTACCTTACGAGGCTTTGTACGGACGGAGGTATGCTGCACCCCTGAGTTGGGTCGAGGTGGGGACCAAGTGGGAGGTTGGTCCCAAGCTGATTCGGTAGAGTCAGGAGGTGATAGAGCAGATTCACAGACGACTCTGCACTGTCAGAAGCAGGCAGAAAAGCTACGCTGACCGGAAACATAGAGAGGTACAGTTCAAAGTTGGAGACCACGTCTTTCTCCGTGTTTCGCCCATGAAGGGCCTGCAGCGTTTTAGGGTGAAAGGGAAGCTTGCATCGAGGTTTGTAGAGCCCTTTGAGGTCTTGGAGCGAGTAGGACCCATTGCTTACCGGCTTGCCCTTCCTCCCCAGCTTTCTAGAGTGCACGACATGTTCCACGTGTCCAACCTCAGGAAGTATGTCGCCAATCCCAGTCACATTCTAAGCCACGAGAGCGTCGAGGTCGGTGACGACCTGACCTACCCCGAGAGACGAGTGTAGACACTAGATAGAGCCATCCAAAGTCTGAGACGAAAGCAGCTACCACTGGTGAAGGTCTTATGGAGAAACCCGCGGTACGAGGAGGCGACTGGGGAGCTTAAGGCGACGATGTGAGAGCGGTACCCGGAGATTTTTGAGGGTACGTCTTTTCACACCTACTCCGGTCCTCTTTAAGTTTGTTATGCGTTCTTACGTTCCTTTAAGTTTGTTATGATGTAATGGCCCCTTACCTTTTTAGCCATTTAAAACATCTGGAGTTTCAGTCAGACGTCTGGACCCGTTCCCAGACGTCTGAAAGTGAGATTTTTCGTACTGCGCTTCGCGCTTTGCATGCGGACGGTGCGCAAAGGTTTCTCTCTCCCCGCACCCACACCCCGCAAACCCTATTTCCCTCCTATTTAAACCCCTCCCCTCTCTCTCATCCCCTCACCACCAGTCACCACCACCTCCAGCACCTCCTGTGCGGCAGTAGCAAGGCCAGACGAGAGTGGCGAGAGGGGGGCGAGCGAGGGAGAGCAAGAGAGAGGAAGGAAGAGAGCGTGGAAGGTCAGAAGACCTTCAGGAGCTCGGCCGGCGGCGGGCGAGTGCGCGCATGGAGGACGTTGGTAGGGAGCTGCTCCAGCTCCTGTAGCTGCTGGAGCTGCCGTTGCAGCAAAGGTGCGAGCGGGGCAAGCTGCGAGGAGGTTCTGATACTAGAAATTTTCTAGTATCAGACGTCTGGCGTGACGTCTAGACGACTGGCGAGGGACCCAGACATCTAGATCCGAGGCTAGACGTCTAAAAGCGGGATATCGCGAGGTATGTATCTTCATACGCCATGTAAATCATAGCACAGGGGATGTCGACTGATCGTTGTGCCTGCGGACGACCGTATGTAGATGTAGGCTTGGGAAGGCACGTGGTACGCTTTCCCACGCACTTTTAGACGTCTGATCACATCACCTGACGTCCAGAGGTGCTTTCAGACGACCAGAGACCTTGTCCGACGTCCGGAACTGTCCCCAGACGATCGCAGAGGAAGTCTGGACGTCTGATATGTCGTAGGAAACACAAGGTGAGTTTTTATGTCTTTTAAGACGTATGGGATTAGTCTCAAACGTCTAATTTGGATCAGTAACTGCGTTTTTGGCCTGTTTAAGGCCCAAACGGACTCGGATTTCCGCAAACGAAGTACCGTTGTTTTTTACTTGAGTTCCTCTACGTGTTCCTATTGAGTATCTACTGTTTTGAGCTCGTCTAATGCACATTGGTAACTGATACAGGTTACCAGCCAGTGGTGTGTTCGGGGCTCACGGAGACGACGAGATCTGTAGAACAGGCCCTCATTCCTCCCGTGATACCCGGTAGAGTGCTCTAACTCAGTTGATAATATTTAAATAAGAATGTACTTGGTTGGATTAGTCGGATTGAACTCTAAGGTGTGGAATGAACCCTAGGGTGGAAATGAATAAGCCTATTTGACCTGTACTGTTTACTTAAATGCATGGTTAAGATAAATTGCTGGCATATGCTTTTAATACAATTACGAGATGCATGTTAAAAATACGAGCTTCTTGTATGTATTTGGGAAATTGACTGCGAAACCACAAGTTATATGTTTTGAGAATTGAATTATGAAAACACGAGCTGCCTGTATATGCATGAGGAATAAATTATGAGACACAAGATCTGGACCTGGATAAATGAGATGAATATAAGCATGAACCCTACGGGGAATTAGGAGTAAAACTCCTGTGGATGAAAGGAAATCTGGAATGTAGACGGGAAGTGAGCTGGCTCTTGTGTACGCGGTACCAAGGAAAACCACTGTCCCTTTTTAGCATAAAGCGGAGCTAGCCTCCCTTGGGTTAAGACTCGTGGTTAAGATTGGCCACTCTACACCGACTCCTGTTGGCCCTCGCATACGCGGTACCGAGGTGTGCTACTAGTGTAGGGAGGGAGTTAGCCACCCCACGGGGCCCGGGGTTCAGCTAGCCACCCTACACCGACTTTGTTAGGCCCTCTAGGCAAACTGGGGTAGTCAGACGAGAGTGCGCGGACTGTGGAGGGGCGAGACCCCTGTTTGGTTCTGAGGGGCGAGACCCCTATTCTGAGAGGGCAAGGCCTTATACTGTTCCGTGTTGTACTTTGGGCATACCCGCTAGCGGAAACGACTGACAACGTGTCAGTGCGGGGTAGCTACCCGTTCACTTATCACGAGTGCCATAGTTACCGCTACGTCTCGACAATGACCTCGTGGTGGTTGGCTGGGTGTAAGACTACCGTGGGAGACTCTCCCAACCAGGAGAGCACCACGTGTACCTTCTACTCTACGGAAAAGACTACAATCAAGATCATTCCCACGAGGAACATGCAGGATCAAGAAATATCTGGATACTTTGAGAAATAGATGAAACAGAAATACATAAATGAGATAAATAGAAATGAGAATTAAATCTGTTGTTTTTTTACTGTACTTGTACTTAAATAATCTAAACACCACTCTACTCAGTGTTCGCCAACTCTGTCTTTTCATAACACTCTTCAGGACCAAGAGTTGTGCAGCCCGAGTTTCTAGCTGCAGGGGGTGCTAGGCCCAGCCGAGCCCAGCCGTAGTCGTTCTTTCAGCACTTTTGTTTACACTACTATTGTAGTGAGTAATGAACACTTAGTTTACTGTTTCTACAACTTCTGTTTCCTTTCCTCTTTCTATTGTTGTTGTGGTGGCATGTACTGAGACAGTTGTTTTACTTTCTTTACTGCTTCGTGCTTTTTTTCTACTTAGTTATTTTTTGCTTAGTTATTGCATGTGTGAATGTGGTTTATTTCCCTACTTTTGGTTATTTCGTATTGGACGACTAGGTCTTAGGATTAGTCAAGCCGAGCCAGTCTCGGGTCCTACATGGATCTGAGGATCGGATTGTAACAAAAACAGAACCAACAGCAACGAACCTAAAACAAACAACAAAATGGTCAAACCAATAGAAAACAAGAACAACCATCAAGGCACGACTAGTGCATCGAACCAAACCACCCTAAGAACCAAAAACTACCAATCAAGCACCCACTGGCCATCGCACGCCAGCCACGCCACCGGCAACACCACCCTGCACACCGCAACCAACCCCAACCTCAACGAAGCTCCATCAAGCCTCGAAGTAAACTCCACCGCTAATCACGGCCGCCACGCACGTTGCCGGCCACTGCCGACCGTAAACGCCACACATGACACTAACTGATGCACCCACCGCCTCCACTCCCGAGATCGGCCTCAACTCTCTATGCATGTCGCCACCATCAACGAAGGAGAGATCCTGGGAGGGGAGGGAAGAAACTTAACCGGAAGTGAGGGCCCCGATAGACCTCAAGCACTGTAGCAACTTGGACCTTCACTCTCTCGCCTACGATGGTGGAAAGAGAATAAGGGGAGTACCGCTTATTAGCTTACCACTCGTTGTTCCATATTTTATTTACTCATATGAATGATGTCTTAAGGCCATTTTAAGTTTGGAGAACCTATCATTTAACTTTCTTTTTTATAACTTAAAATTCACATAAGCAAATTAAAGTAAAATTGGCTATACCCATACTTA
The DNA here is from genome assembly GCA_037157565.1 of Thalassia testudinum. Taxonomy (NCBI): domain Eukaryota; kingdom Viridiplantae; phylum Streptophyta; class Magnoliopsida; order Alismatales; family Hydrocharitaceae; genus Thalassia; species Thalassia testudinum. The sequence goes on from JAZHRO010000013.1 coordinate 25,754,462, forward strand.
CGAATCCTTTAGGGTTATTTTATTTAAGAGGTAGAAAAGTAGTGTTAAGAAATGTAAAACTAATATTAATCCGTAATTATGTTTACTTGTGGTGTGGTGTTAACACCAATTTGTGTTTATTTGAATTTGTGTTAAGTTGTGGTGTTAACCGTTATGGTATTTACTTGATAGTGGTATTAGATATATAAAATATGAGAGATATCAATGGCATAAGTGGTGTAGAAGTTTAATACGAATTTAGCTAACATCAGTTGAAGCTAATATTAAACAAACCTATGTTAAAGTTGTTAAACCTAAATTAGTAAATGAAGAATTAAATAGTAAAGTAAATAAGATTATCCCTCCAAATAAACTAAACCTAAGATAATGTGAGAGTAGACACCTAAGCTTAAATCACCCTTAACAAACTCAAGAGGTTCTATTGTTGGATCACACCCTATGGACACCCAGTGCTTTTTCATAAATAATAAATACATAATTGACCGAGTGATGTAAAGTGATATGATTGAGTGCTTGCATTTATAAGCATAGGGGAGCAAGGGTACAGATGCCACTACCATGTAAATATTCAAAGAAACTACAAGATATGCCCCCTATGATCCTCCACATGCAAAGAGAAAATGCATAAGCCCTCTACGTTTTCTCATCGCAAATTATAGCAACTTTCTAAATTGGGAAATTGGGTTGATAATCCGGATTTTGCATCAGATATATAACACCAATGTTATTATCTTGAAATCAACCTCTTAATTTCAACATAAGATAATTTCACCTAAGGGGAGAAATTATTTTACCCCTTTCAAATATCTCATGGCTTAACCATTAATTTTTTGATATAATATTTAATTTCCCAAACACAAAAAAGGCTCCAAATCCCTTGAAGCTTCATTTGTTTAGTACGTTGAGTATTTAACATGTTACTTAATATGTCTAGAAAAAATTTAATATATGTGAAACTTATTCCATCCCTTTTCGTGGACATATCACTTAACACATCTAATATCTAAATAGGTATCAACAATTCCTCCCATCCTTCAATTCCCCACATTAATTTCCATGTCTCAGTACCCACAGCCAAATGATACCAACGTAGTCTTGGGTTATTGTGCATTTATTTGCCTCTCTTCTACTTTTTAAGAAGAAGTTGCTTCATTTTATTCGTTAGAGATTTGTTTGTATTTTCTTCGTATAGTCATTGAAGGAGTCCCCTAGCTCGAATCTTTGCATGAAAAGCAAAAAGTATTTGTCACTAATTATCATTTGTGTAAAAGTTCTAATCCCATGTACCCTATTAGTAACCTATTCCAAATTATTAGTTCGTTATCCTCCCAATTCCATAGCATTCTTAATTTAATTGATCAACAAAATTCTGTCCACTATTAATGGGATTTAACAAAAACAAACTACAAATCATTGTCATGCTATTGGACATGTGACTTTTATGTAATAATTCATTGATAAAACCACTTCAATGAAACATTTACGAAAATTGCTTTCCTTTTAAAAAAATCAAAAGATATTCTTCTATTTTGTCGTCAAGGTTTATTTGTTATAAACATCTGTTATTAACTATATGAAATATGAAGGATTACTTTTATACCCCTTCTTCAAAATCTTTCTGGCCGTCCCTGTTTACAAGGATAAGGAACAAACACAATTAGCTCAAGCAATTGGACCAAGCTGATGTGGATGAGTCGATGCCATGCATGTCATCCATCACGCAAATTTCAAATGAGAAGTATCCTAGATATCCATGATAGAGACATTTGCAATTTAATTTGTTCTTCAATAGTACTTCTCAATCACCAATCTTGACTCTTAGACTAATCATGATTACTTTAAATCATGAACTAATCATGATTAGTTCAAATCATGATTCCATTAACTAAAATTTTTAAACTAATCACACTTGGAAGATCTGAAATGCAAGTCAGAAATCAACCCTTCACTTGTCACTCACACACACGCGCGCACGTGCACGCGACCAGTCGTTGGAGATTAAGGTTAGGCTTATTTTATATGAGAACCATGCATGAAGGTGAAACGAAGTTGACATAAAGGGTACTATGATATGGATAGGCCCTCTATCCATCTCCTAGAAGTCAAATACATACAACATATAGATGGAGATTCCTTAAAATTGTATTTGACAGGAAGATAAGGATTATATTGGGATAAAGTACTGTAAAGATAAGTTATGAGGTGTTTGGTTGTAATATAAGAACAAATAGTAGAATAAAATGATCGATAATGTGATTTGATGTTAATGAATGATTTTTTAATATTATGAAATTGATGAAAGCAGGTCGATGTGATATAATGAATGTATTTTAATAGGTATATTATATTAAAGTAAATATATTTTAATGTATATTGATGTTGATATAAAGTAGTAAAGTAATTTGATGTTGATGTAGATTGATAAAATGAAATAAATTATATCTTTTAAGTTTCAAATTAATTATTTTAGCTTCCTCTGATAATATGCATGATAGATTTGCTAAAATCATTAGTGGACATACAAATATTATTATAAGTGGACTTACATTAATATATATCATATACATGTATATTCTTAAATATGTCCATCATGTGATCCAATAAGAATTGGGCAAATTACACTTCTAAAAATATGGAGTTAATTACATAGAAACCCTCTAGGGAATTATAGTTTGTTGATGGGTAGAACCGCCAATTCTGAAATATAGTGGTTGTGGTCCCCAGGGATATACAAGTAGTGGGCGATTTTATTTTTCTGCACCCCATCGAGGAAAATATAAGAACCCTAGGTGGAAACCGAAGGGGTACACTCCCATCTTCTTCCGCACTCATTCACTCTGGATCCCTGGAAGCACCATCGCCAAAATACTGTCGAGATTCTCAACGGGAATAGAAGGATTCACTCTCACTTCCTTCTTCGAAAGGATCAAGCGATGGATTTAAGTATCCATCTAAACTCTCTTTGGTTTTGTATTGTCAATGCATATGGGAAATCAGATATTCTTAGGATTTACAAAACCTCTCAAACGTTTTGTTTGTATCTTGTTTTGGTTTCATTTAGTGTTAAATCCAACAAGTGGTATCAGAGCAACTGATTTCCATTGCATTGTAATCCATTTTTTCTTGATTTTTGGAGCTTTTCATTCGGACAAGAACAACCCTTCAAATCTGTTTGATTCGATTTTTCAAGCCCATCTTGATTGAATCAATGTTTCAAAAGGAGACTCATGTTAGTTTTGATCCATTATGACTTGTGTGACGGTTTTCCGATCAAAATTGATTTGAGATTGATTATATGTGATTTCGGATTCAGATCGTCGCCCTAGAAGCAGGCCGTAACCGAGCCGATACCGGTACCCATCATAAGTACCGGTACTGGTGAGCCACGGGTACCCATTAGGTGCTTCCTGGAGTGTTGCCTGAATGCAAGGAGTACCGGTACTCATGATGAGTACCGGTACATGAGGGATTCTGGTCAGGGTCACCGAGCGTCACCAGTATTAACTGAGTACTGATACTCATGATGAGTACTGGTACATATAGCATACTGGACACGCTCAGTTGTGCTACCAGAATCACTTAAGTACTGGTACTCATGATGAGTACCGGTACATGCGTGATACTGGCAGTGCATAAGGAACGGTCCAGTATCGATGGAGTACTAGTACATGTGTGATACTGGACGTGACTTAGGAATGGTCTAGTATTGACTTAGTACTGGTACATAAAGACCGGTACCGGTACATGTCATTCTAGTACCGATACTAAAGATCCAGTACCAATACTTGGTTGTTACTGTGCCGATACTTGGATCTTAATTGAGATAAAACCATGTCGTTTGTGTTATGAACTATTTAATCATGAATCATTGGACATGATTATCTGTAAAATTACATTATGGTAATTGGTTTTGATGCTTTTAAATTGATTGGTGCATTTGACAATATAATTGCCAAAGCAGTGCGTTGTTACTTGTGCTAATTCATTTATAACATCAAAATGATTGTTTTGTGTTGTTCTTGTAAGTACTAAGTAGGCCAAAGGAGATTTAATAGTTGACTAAACTTCATAAAGCAATTAATAACAAATATGAGTTGATTATTTTGATTTTATATGTAAGTAATGAATTGATCCAAAGATGAATTCATCAAACTTACATTTATTAAACTCTCTTGTTTGGTTATTCATTTTTTACTCTTATGATATTGTTATTTATGTCCAGACAGCCCTGAGAGTACTCTGGCTAGTAGGGCCGCTTCCGTCCGCTATCAGTGTCACGCGTGGCCGGGTTGGTCCCCTCGTAGGTCATGGCTGTCTCAACCACACGAGAGAAAGTGGGCAGCTTCAGGGGTTTGACATACCCCCAAATAGCAAGTCAGAGCCCCTCAGTAAACCTCCACAGGCACTCTTCCTCTGTAGACATAGCTGTCGGGGCGAAACGTGATAACTCCAGAAAACGCGTGCGGCATGCGCTAACCGTCATAGTCCCCTTGCGGAGAGTGCGAAACTCCTACCTCCTCTAGTCCTGCTTGGTTTGCGGAAAGTACTGCTCACAAAAGAGAGCCACGAACTGGTCCCACATTGGCTCTCTCCCATCCTGGCCTCTGGATGCCCTCCACTACCTGTGTGATGCGCTCTCCAGCTGGTACGTGGCAAAGGCCATGCGGCGCTCCGCAGGAGGGCAAAGGGTGTCGAACACCTTCTCTATCTTCACTAGCCAGTCCTCTGCCTCAAACGTGTCCTCATCCCCCTTGAAGGAGGGGGGCTTCAGCTTCCGAAACTGTTTGAAAAGCTGTGGTGTAGCTACAGTGGGGGAATGGGCACGCCTCCAAGCAAGGAAGGCTCGTGCTCGGAAGTGTCAGAGTGTGGTGGGGGCGAGGGAGGACCACCCCCTCCCCCTCCTGCTCGTCCGGCGCTATGACGGTCTCTCTGTCCCACCGAGGACTCCCCCTCCACGTCCTTAGGGAGAGGTGCCCGTGGAGGCTGGTGGAGCTTCTCTCGCACGATGTCTTTGATCAGTTGGGCGAGATCCTGGGCCTAAACGTCCAGGAGAAGAGGTGGGTCAACTGGAACCTTAGATCTGGCATGTCAGCCCCTCCGACCTCGTCCACGGCCGCGACCACAGCCTGCCTAGAGAACTCCCCGATGAGGCATCTCCTGCAAGGAGACACGAAAGATAAAACAAGGGTGTCAACGATACCGGATTACATCGAGAAAAAGACTCAGAAATGAATATCAAAGCAATACATTGTGGTAGCCATCCTAGTTATATGCATGTGAGTGGTTATTCTAAAGCCCATTGGTTTATTTCTCGGGACGACCTTGCTCTGATATCATCTTGTTACGACCCGATTCCCAGATTCCTGCTGGACCCGAGGCCGGCTCGCCTCGACTAATCCTAAGACCTAGTCGTCTAACAAGAAATAACCAAAAGTAGGAAAATAAACCACATCTACACATGCAATATAACTAAGCAGAGGAAAAGAACGAAGCAATAAAGAAAGTAGAACAACAGTCTCAACACGTAGTACATGCCACCACAACAATAACAGAAAACGTAAAGGAAACGGAAAGTAACTGGAACAGTAGCTATGTGTCAATTACTTACTACAACAGTAGAGAAAACGAAAGTGCTGAAAGAACAACTACGACTGGGCTCGGCTGGGCCCAGCACCCTCTACAGCTAGAAACTCGGGCTGCTCAACTCCTAGTCCTGAATAGTGTTATTAAAAGATAGAGTCAACGAACATTGAGTACAGTGGTGTTTACATTATTTAAGTACAAGTATAGTAAAAACAATAACATGTTTATTTATCATTTCTATTTATCTCATTTAAGTGTTTCTGTTTCATCTATTTCTCAGAGTTTCCGGGTATTTCTTGATCTTGCATGTTCCTCGTAGGAACGATCTTGATTGCAATCTTTTTCAAAGAGTAGAAAGTACACATGGTGCTCTCCTGGCTGGGAGAGCCCCTCGTGGTAGTCCTACACCCAATGAACCACCCTGAGGTCTCTGTCAAGATGTAGCGGTGACTACGGCACGCGTAATAAGCGCACAGGTAGCTTCCCCGCACTGACATGCGGTCAGTCATTTCCGCTAGTGGGTACACCCAAAGTACAGCACGGAACAATATAGAACCTTGCCTTCTCAGAACAGGGATCTCGCCTCTCAGAACCCAATAGGGGTCTCACCCCTCCACAGTTCACTCACCCTCATCTGACCACCTCGGTTTGCCCAGAGGACCTAACAAAGTCGGTGTAGGGTGGCTAACTGAACCCCAGGCCCCGTGCGGTGGCTAGCTCCCTCCCTACACTAGTAGCTTGCCTCGGTACCACATAAGCAAGGGCCAATAGGAGTCGGTGTAGAGTAGTCAATCCTAACCCCGGTTCTCAACCCAAGGGAGGCTAGCTCCGCTCTACACTAAAAGTGGACAGTTCCTCTCCTTGGTACCACGTACACAATGGCCAGCACACTTCATGTCTATATTCCAGATTTCGTTTATCCACAGGAGTTATACTCCTAATTCCCTGTAGGGTTCATGCTCATGTTCACCACATTTATCCAGATCCAGATCTCATATATCATAATTCGATCCTCATCCAAATACAGGCAGCTCGTGTTTCCATAATTCAATTCTCAAAAACATGCAACTGGTGGTTTCACAGACAATTTCTCAATTATATACAGGCAACTCGTATTTTAGCATGCATCTCGTAATTATATTAAAGGCATTTGCTAGCAATTTATCTTAACCATTCATTTAAGTAAACAGTACAGCTCAAACAAGCTCATTCCTTTCTACCCTAGGGTTCCTTCCATATCCTAGAGTTCAATCTGACTATTCCACCCAAGTACATTCTTATTTAAATAATAACAACTGAGTTAAACCACTCTATCGGGTATCACGGGAGGAATGGAGGCTTGTGCTGCAGATCTCGTCGTCTCGACAGGCCGCGAACACGCCACTGGCTGGTAACCTATACCAGCAACCAATGTACATTAGGCGAGCTCAAAACAGTAGAAACTCAACACGAATACATAGAGGAACTCGAGTGGAAAACAACGATACTTCGTTCACGGAAATCTGATTCCGTTTGTGCCTCAAGCAAGCCAAAAATGAGGTTACTGATCAAAATCACACGTCTAAGACTAATCCCAGACGTCTTAAAAGACATCAGAACTCCGCTTATGTTTCCTGCAGCTGATTCAGATGTCCAGACTCCCTCTGCGGCCGACTAAGGGCAGTTCTAGTCATCGGACAAGGTCTTCGAAAGTCAGGAAGCACCACCAAATGTCTGGAGATGTGATCAGACATCCAAAAGTACTTAGGAAAGTGCACCCCGTGCCTTCCCAAAGCCTGCACCTGCGTACGAACACCCGCAGATGCAACAGTCAGCCGACATCCCCTGCGCTATGATTTGCATGGCACAGGAAGATACGTACCTCGTGATATCACGCTTTCAGACATCCGGCCTCAGCTCCGAACATCCGGGTCCCTCGCCAGTCGTCTGGACATTACGCCAGACGTCTGATACTGAAAAACTTCCGGTACCGGAACCTCCTCGCAGCTCACCCCTCTCGCACCTTCACCACAGCGGTAGCTTCAGCAATTGCAAGAGCTTGAGCAGCTCCCCATCAGCATCCTCCTCGCACGCACACTCCCGCCATCGGCCGTGCGAGCTCTACCGAGCTCCTGAAGGTCCTCCGACCTTCCACGCTCTCTTCCTTCCTCTCTCTCCCTCACTCGCCCCCCTCTCGCCACTCTCGTCTAGCCTCGCCACACCTGCATAGGAGGCACTGGAGGTGGTGGTGACTGGTGATGAGGGAATGAGGGGAGGTGTTTAAATAGGATGGAAATTAGGGTTTGCGGGGTGAGGGTGCGGGGAGAGAGAAGCCTCTGCGTGTCGCTGATGGGTACACAATCATGAGCCCTAACTAGCTCATTTTGACCTAGAAAAGAGAGCAAAAGCTCCTAAATAACCTAGAGAAAGGCCTAATTTAGGGAATAACTGTTTTGAGAAGAAAATAAGAAACGTAGGGTAAAATTGTAATTTTACCATTGCAGTACATCAACGGGATTTCTCAGGAGTTAAACATAGGTCAAATGATCTTAACAAGATAAAAACTAGGTTGGTTCAATCAAAAAAGGGTTAATGTGCAACCCGGGAATTAAATGACTTCTTGTAACCCTAAGACAAATCCTACCTAATTTAACAAGGTTCTGGTCAAGATAAATTCACCTAAACCATCTAAAATTCATGGAAAAACATCCTCTACGGTTTAGAACCTTCAATTTGGCCTTTGGAACCTATTTTGACCTAAATAGGGGTCCTAGCGAATTATTTGCCATAAATTGGATTTTTGTGTAAAATTCCTAATCAAACATGGTCAAACCTAAAATCCAACATCACCATTGGATTCCTTAGGTACAAATTAGGTTTATACCAAAAGTTGGACCTAAGGGGAGTTCACCTTAACCTACTTTGCAAAACAGTCCAACCCAATTACTTTTAGACGCCTAGCTTTTGAAAACCTTGCGGAGACCCCCCTAGCTTCCTCGCCATTCTTTTCAATTAGGTCCCTCCACCATTACAGCGGAAGAGTCCTACTCCAGCAAGGATTCCAGAGGGGATTTCTCCCTGATTCCTTAGAGACTCCCTCTCAAATTTGAAAGGGAGATTCTCTGAGGAATTCCTGGTCATATGAATGCAATTCCTAGCCTTGATCTCCACGAAATCTCTCGTGCGAACACATGAGAGATTTGGATATTTCTAGCTTTCCTACTCCGACGAGGATACCTGTGCTTGGAAGCTTGTATTCCAAGCACAAGGCCCTTCGCCAGAGACTATAAAAGACAACCCAACCCCGGCCGTCCATCCTCAGCTTGGTTTGGCCGAAGGAAACCCTCCAATTTCTTCTCTTCTCCTCCATCCAGACATCCAGCGAGCTCCGGAGACTCCACCTCCCTCTTCTCGTCACTCTGCCACAACACCAATGGCAAAGTTGTCTCTATCTCCATTGTCTACGTCTCACCATACCTGCGTACGCGCCAACTACCCTCGTCGTCGTCACCGTCCCCCTCCACTAGAACCTTCATCTCCGGCGGTGGCAAGTACGCGCCAACCGCCCTCCTGTCTCCCTTCATCCATAAATTAGGTCAGACACCTCCCCTCTCTCCTCTCTATATTTCCCCCTTCATTTCTATTTTCGTGCCCCGACAACCGCAGACCACCACCATCTTCTCCACCTCCGACAGACCACCGACGAGGCACCTCCATCATTCCACACACCCACACGCCTCACTAAACCCCTCAGAAGCACTGCCACCATCCACTGACCACTTCCCCCATCTCCATCGATTGCCATAACCTCCACAATCTCCCCTTGAACAGACCCCTCACCACGACCACAGACCGACCTAGGCATGCACGCCTAGGCCACCCTGCTCCACACCGACCATCAACCCATCTTCGCCATGCCACGGCAAAGCCTCCTATGTGTTCTCACAAGGCCGCAAGGCTGTGTTGCTTGATAGCAGGATTCGACCTCCGCCGCCATTGGCGTAGCTGTGAAGCTTGCTTTCAAGGTTCAATCCCGGCATCGCGCTCCAGGTTCCCAGGGCCAGGCAACGTGGATTCACCTCATGCATGCATTTAGCCAAGTAATTGGCTTTGCGAGGCATTACAACTGCAGCAATCAAGGAAGGCCCCTGCGGGCGCACGCAAAAAAGTAGGTGGGACTTTTAGTCCCACCTCGGTAACTTTAGAAGCGGCGGGGGAGTATAAGACGAATCTGTGTTTTAGGCTCTTTGCCTCCGAACATGGGGTGAGGTCCCCCCGCCCACACACTAGCCTCGTCCGTGCCCACGCTACGCGAACCTGGTTTGCCTGTCCCGATAACCCTGCACTCCTCGTGCATCACATACGCCGGTGCGCCTGGACCCGGGCGCATTTGCCTGACCCGAATACCCGAGAATGGCTCTGAGAGAGCGAGCCTAAGAGAGAAGAGAGAGAGTTCGCGGGGGTGGGTAGGGGTAGGTTTTGCACTTGTGTACAAGGAAAGGAAGAAGGAAGAGGAAGCTGAAGCCAGAGAGGGAAAGAAGGAGGAAGCCTTAGGTGCAGCCGCACAGAAGAAGGAAAAGCAAAGGACTGAAGGAGGAAGCTGAGGAAGCTAAAGGAAATAAGGAAGGAGAAGGCACGACTGAAGAAGAAAGAGAGAAGGAAATCAGAAGCCAAGGCACAGAAGCTAAGGGCAGAGAAAGCTAAAGGCAAAAAGGAAGAAGAGGTAGAGAAGAAGAGCCAGAGAAGGAAAGAAGCCAAAGAAGAAGACATCAGAGAAAGAAAGAAAAGAAGAAGAAGGAACGACTGAAGAAGAAAGAGAAAGAAGAAGAATCAGAAGACAAGGCAAAGAAGCTAAAGGTAGAGAAAGCTAAGGCAGAGAAAGGAAGGAAGAAGAAGGAAGTAGAAGGCAAGAAGAAAGAAGAGAAGCCAAAGAAGAGCCAGAGGAAGAAGGCAAAGGCAGAGAAGAGAAAAGAAACCAGAGAAGAAGCAAAAGAAAACACTTTTTATCCAAGTCTTCCCATTTTCTCTCTTTTGCTACATTTTATTATTCATAACTTCATGCTTTACATTCTGAATTAGGTTTTGAGTAATTTTATGTGTTCAATTGCATCTATTATTGAGATTAGTGAATAAATTCCATTTTCTCCCTGTGTTTGACCTTGAACTTAACATTTGAGTAATAAAATTTATTTATTTTCAAGGCGATTTCAACTATATTACGACACAATTACTTTTAAACACCGATCTCGCCCTCTATTAATAGCCTCCCGCGTGCAAAGCGAGAAGTGCAGTACGAAAATCTCACTTTTAGACGTTTGGGCACGTGTCCAGATGTCCGGATAGACGTCTGACTGAAACTTCATACATCTTAAATGGCTAAAATGTAATGAGCCATTACAAGAGGAGAGACTTAAATAGGACAAACCTGAAAGTGACCATTTGGTTACTAGTTCCAAAAGAAAAAGGGCAAATGATGCTACTACCAGTTCTTCATCTAAAGGCAAGCAGGAGAAGCCTAAGGCAAGCTGTTTCTTCTGCAAAGGTGGACACGTAAATATGGACTGTACCAAGTATCACGCTTGGTGCGATAAGAAGGGTATGTATCTTTCTTTTGTTTGTTCAAAAGTTAATTTAGCTTCCGTACCCTTAGACATTTGGTGGATAAATTCGGGAACCACTATTCACATTAGTATGTCTATGCAGGGTTGCCTAAATTGCTTACTGCCAAGTGAAGACAAAGGGTTTATATATGTGGGCGACGGCAAGAAGGTGGAGGTTGAAGCTGTTGCAGATTTTAGATTATTTTTAAGTACTGGTTATGCTTTAGATTTGAAAGAAACTTTTGTTGGTGGAGGATTAAGTACTCGCTCATTTTTTGAAACGAGAAATGCCCACTTCTTCGAGGATATTGGTTTGTGAAATGAACCGACGCACTTTGGTTGAAAAGACATCTAGAGTGTTCACCAGACGTCTGTCCAAACGTCTGGATAGAGGGCAAGACGTCTGAAAGTTGGGAAAATCATACGTTCTTTTGCTTTCTACGCGAATGCGACACGCGCACCTTTTCCCCCCTCCGACCTCCTCACCCAAAACCCTAACAACCCATCTATTTAGACCCCCACACCCTTCCTCTTTCTCCCCATCACCACCAGCCACCACCTCCATCTCCTTTCCCCCTACCGGCAGCCATCTTCTTCCCCAGCCCCTAGCGTAGCGATTGGAGAGGAAGAAGAGGGTTGGGACGCGGAGGTGGAGAGGAGAGTGTGAGCGAGGAGCAAGAGCATGGGAAAGAAGAAGGCTCGGGGGAGTTCGCGAGTGCACGGACGAGAGATCGTGCAAGGAGAGGAGTCGTGCAAGGAGGAGCTCAAGAAGCGGAGCATTGCGACCTCTTGAGGCTGCTGGCATAGCAGCTGCAGACGACGCAGAGGAGTCCACGCGGAGAAGAAGGCATGCTAGAGAGTTCTGCGTACTGGATCTTTTCCAGTATTAGACGTCTGGAGCATCTACCAGACGTCTGGAGCAGCAGTGGGTCATTAGGAGCTGAAGCCAAACGTCTGAAAGCACATTTGGTGCAGAGGTATGTGTTTCTGCACGGGTTTCGGCCATGCAGACGGAATACTTAGCTGTTTTTGGGTCTGTGTAGTTGTACGCAGGCGCAGCGCGTTGGAAAGACACATGGTGCGCCCTTCGAGGTACTTTTGGACGTCTAAGCACATCGCCAGACATCTGACTGTACTCCCAAACGACCGGAAGGAGAGTCCGACATCTGGGACTTCCCTCAAACGATTGCAGAGGGGTTCGGATGTCTGAGGAAGCCTCATGAAAGAAAGGTGAGGTTCTGAGCTCATTTAAGATATCTGAATCTAGTCCCAGACGTCTGATTTTAGACAATATGTGTTGTAGGTTCTCCCTTCGAAGAGGGGTGACGTAATAAATGCGGAAATAAAATATAAAGCAATCTCACAAAAAATCAATCGCACAAGTACACAAAGATTTTTTAGGTGGAAACCAAAACCGGGTGAAAACCACCACCTAACCCTCTCGAGTTAGGATTTTCCGATCAACCTAGTTGATCAAATCCACTAACCGAATCACTTTAAAACGAGGGTGATTCAACCTCAGTACAACCACGCTACAAGTACGAGGGTAGCGTTCCTCAACCCCTTCTCTCCACGAGAAGGATTTTGTCCCACGAAGGAGACGGGAATTCGCAAAGCGAATACCCAACTAAATAACAAAGATAAAAATAAACAACAAGTCCTATAGAGCCAACAAAGAAATTAAGAACCTAGCTTCTATAGGAATAAGGAAACTCCCCTTTGCAAGGAGTGCGTCGAGTTGGTGACGCAGTGCGTGTGCCACGCAACGGCGCAATGTCGCTCTCGTGAACAACGGCGGGAGAGCGGGTGCGCGAAGGCTTGATGCTCTCAAGGGAATGGAGCTTAAGCTTGGAGAGCAAGATCTTTTCTGGACACAAAAGAGTGTGAAAGTGTGTAGCTAAGTGTATCCAAGTGTCTCTAAGTGTGTGTTTGTGTTGCAAAGGTTCCCCTCTATTTATAGAGGCCTTAGGAAGGCTTTGGAAGGCTTAGGAAGGGTTCTATAGCCGTTGGGTGCAAAGCCTAAGAGAATCAGGCCGAAATCAGGACAATGATTACATTTGACAGGGTTATCAGACGTCTAATTATGTCATCAGACGTCTGGAAGGCCACTTTAAGACGTCTGATTTCAAGGTCAGACGTCTGATTCTATGCGGGTTTCCTCCTGACTTGAATCAGATCTAAACAGGGTTTTTGCGCAAGTCCATCAGACAACATATAGGACGTCTGGCACTATGTATGGACGTCTGGAAACCTACTTTTCCTACGGAATGGATTTTCCAACCGTTGCAACGGCTAGAAAATCTCTGAGAAGAGATTTTGGGTCAGCCGAGACAAAACGGTCAATTATCAGACGTCTGGTCAGTCTTATGGACGACTGATAAGGCTCTAACGGTCATATTCTTGAGCACCCGCTAAGGTAGCCAACGGTCCACTACCTGGACGTCTGGCAAGTCCATCAGACGTCTCCTAAGACGTCTGGTATAAGGTCTGGACGTCTGATTTCATCAGACAGAACTACCTATGTCCAGCCTAATAGATATCAGACGTCTGATTTGGGAATTAGACGTCTGGAAGTGCTGTTTGAACCCTGTATTGGTTTTCTAAGTATTCTACAGAAAACCTAAGTATCCTAGGGTTGTGCCGGTGTTCCTAGGACTACTGTTAGGGTTCTTTGAGGCTCTTTAACATAATTTTCTAAGGAAAATAAAGAGCAAGAAAGATAAAGATAAAAGTACATGAAAGGATTAAAAAGAATCTATCCTATTCTTCTGGTCTTCTATCTTCAATCTGTCGCTCCACGCGAACCTCCTCTGTTTTCCGTCAAGCTCCTCCAATCCGTCCTGGATGCGAGCTCGAGTTCCGTCTAAACAAGTCCACATTTGCAATTGACCTGAAATCTAGGACTCAAATTGCAAATGTTAAATAACACGTGTTTTGTTATCATCAAAACAAATGATCGTGGTGCTTTAGCACCAACATGTGTGTCTTTGGCCCATTTTGGACCCAAACGGAATCGATTTTCCGCAAACAAAGTACCATTGCTTTCCGCTTGAGTTTCTCTACGAGTTAGTGTCACTTGTATATAGTTTTGGACTCGTTTGACATGGTTGGTCAATTGTATAAGTCTCCAGCCAGTTGATTACATGGGGCCCGTGGAGGCAACAAGACCTGCAGTTCTATCCCCCATTCCTTCTGTGTTTCCCGGTAGAGTAGTTTACATTAATATTAAGATTTAGACAAATAAAGTGCATATTTAGCATAACTTAAATGAACCCTAGGATGAAAAATGAACCTTAGGGCAGGAGCGAACGAATATGGCTTGAGCTACACTATTTACTTGAGATGCATGTTAAACCCTAATTGCTAGCAAGTGTTAAATACTTGATGTGATGTCTTCTCAATTATGAAAACACGTGCTGCCTGTTATATAAATGAGATTTGAATAATAAGAAATGGATTCCAGTGCACGGAACTTACGGGGAACTAGGTGAGGTACTCCGGTATATGGAAAGAACCTTGTGAGTAGATGGGAAGTGAGCTGGCTCTTGTGTACATGATACCAAGGAGAGCAATTGTCCCTTTAGTGTAGAGGGGAACTAGCCGCCCCTTTGGGTTGAGACCCAGGATTAGGTCTAGTCACTCTACACCGACTTCTATTTGGGCCTCGCTTACATGGTACTGAAGTGAGCTACTTAGTGTAGGGAGGGAGCTAGCCACCCCACGGGGCCCGGGGTTAGGACTAGCCATCCTACACTGACTCTTGTTAGGTCCACTAGGCAAACTGGGACAGTCGAACGAGGGTACACGGACTGTGAAGGGGCGAGACCCATATTCTATTCTGAGGGGCAAGACCCCTGTTCTGAGAGGGCAAGGCCCTATGCTATTCCGTGCTGTACCCTTAGGCGTATCCGCTAGCGGAAACAACTGGCCACGTGCCAATGCGGGGTAGCTACCCGTGCGCTTATCACGCGTGTCTAGTCACCACTACGTCGCTACGTGACCTCGAGGTGGTTGACTGGGTGTATGACTACCACGGGGGACCCTCCCGGCCAGGAGAGCATCACGTGTGCATCCTACATCACGGGAAAGACTGCAATCAAAATCGTTCCCTTGAGGAACAGACAAGATCAAGAAATGACCAGATGAATAAAAGAACAAACAAATTAGAACTACTTAGTTGAGCTGAATGAGAATGAAAATTAATTAGTTTCTTGTTTTAATTGCATGTAAATGCCTTAATTACCACTCTACTCAGCATTAGCTGACTACGAAATTTTATAACCTTGTTCAGGTCAAGGAGTTGAGCAGCCAGCATCACCGGTTGTAGAAGGAGCTGGGCCTAGTCAAGCCCAGCCTTAACTGTGTTTCCTTTCCGTTTCCTAACTTCTTTTGTGGTAGTAAGTATTTTGATATATGTAATACTAATTCTGTTATATTTTCGCTTTACTTTTCGCTATTATAGTTGTGATGGCCTATACTATTATGAGACATTCTGTTCTGTTTCTTTTACTGTCTCTGTGTTGTTTTGTGCTTAGTTACATTGTACTTGTGGTTGTGGAATATTTTCTTTAATTATTTCTCGTTTGACAACTAGGTCTTGGAGATTAGTCGAGGTGGGCCGATTTTGAGTCCTGTAGGGATCTAGGATCGGGTTATAACAAGACGGTATCAGAGCAAAGTTGTCCTAAGAAATGAACCAAATGGCCTGAAAATAGCCACTCACATGCATGTAACTAGGATAGCCATCACAACGTATCACTTTGATCATCGGATTCGAGTCTTATCTCTTAATGTAATCTGTTATCATTGACAGTTCCTGCTCTTTTCTTACGTCTCCTTATAGGAGATGCCTCATCGGGGAAGGAGAGATCCTAAGAGCGGAGGGAAGAAACTTAACCGGAAGTGAGGGCCCCAATTGGCCTCTAGCACTGTAGCAACTTGGGCCCCATTTGGCCTCTAGCACTGTAGCAACTTGGACCTTCGCTCTCTCGCCTACGGTGGTGGAGAGAGGATAAGGGGACTATCACTTATTAGCTTCCCACTCGTTGTTCCATATTTTATTTACTCATATAAATAATGTCTTAAGGCCATTTTAAGTTTGTAGAACCTATCATTCAACTTTTTTTTTTATGACTTAAAATTCTCATAGGAAAATTAACGGAAAATTGGCTATATCCATACGTACGAATCCTTTCGGGCTAGTTTACTTAAGAGGTTAAAAAAGTAGTGTTAAAAAATGTAAAATTGATGTTAACCCATAATTGTGTTTACTTATAGTGAGATGTTAACACCAATTAGTTTTTACTTGAATTGATGTTAAGTTACAGTGTTAATCATTATGGTATTTACTTGATAATAGTGTTAGGTATATAAAATATGAGAGATATTAGAGACATAGGTGGTGTAGAAGTTTAACACGGGTTTAGCTAACATCAGTTGAAACTGATATTAAACAAACATGTATTAAAGTTGTTAAACCTAAGTTGGCAAATGAAAAATTAAATAGTCAAATAAATGAGAATTAACATATCTTTTAAGGAGTTAACCTTCCAAATAAACTAATCATTACCTAATGTGAGAGTAGACACCTATACTTAAATCATCCTTGACAATCTCAAGAGTTTCTATTGTTGGGTCACATCCTACGGACACCCTAAGCTTTTTCATAAATAACAAATACATAATTGACTGAGGGATGTAAATTGATATGATTGCGTGCTTGCATTTATAAGCATTGGGGAGCAAGGGTACAGATGCCCCAACCATGTAAATATTCAAAGAAACTACAAGATATGCCCCCACTGGATCCTCCACGTGCAAAGAGAAAACACATAAGCCCTCCACATTTCCTTATCCCAAGTCATAGCTACTATTTAAATTGGAGAATTGGGTCGATAATCCTTCTTTTGCATCAGATATGTAACACCAATGTTATTATCTTGAAATCAACCTCTTAATTTCAACATAAGATAATTTCACCTAAGAGGTGAAATTATTTTACCCCTTTCAAATATCTCATGGCTTAACCATTAATTTTTTGATATAATGTTTAATTTTCCAAACACAGAAAAGGCTCTGAATCCCTTTAGGTTCCATTTGTTTCACATATTAATTATTTAACATGTTACTTAACATGTCTGGAAATGAATTAACATGTCTGAAATTTATTTCACCCCTCTCAATAGAATAACTTTAACACATCATTTAACACACCTAATATATAAATAGATTAACTCACTTATTATACCATTATTCTATTTCTTCTCTATTACTCAACTTATTCCAAAAATTTATTCCCCTTATCAAATGAATATCAACAATTCCTCCATCCTTCAATTCCCCCCATTAATTTCCGTGTTTCACTACCCACAACCAAATGATAGCAACGTAGTCTTGAGTTGTGAATTTATTTGCCTCTCTTCTATTTTTTAAGAAGAATTTGCTTCATTTTATTTGTTGGAGATTTGTTTGCATTTTCTTGGTATGGTCATTGAAGGAGTCCTCTAGCTCGAATCTTTGCATGAAAAGCAAAAACTATTTGTCACTAATTATCATTTGTATAAAAGTTCTAATCCCATGTGCCCTATTAGTAACCTATTCCAAATTATTAGTTTGTTATCCTCCAAATTCCATAGCATTCTTAATTTAATTAATCATCAAAATTCTGGCCACGATTAGTGGGATTTAACAAAAAAATAAACTACAAATCACTGTCATGCTACGCTTTTTGGATGAGTGGATCGATGTGGATGAGTCAATGCCAAGCATGTCATCCATCATGCAAATTTCAAATGAGAAGTATCCTAGAAACCGATGTTAGAGACATTTGCAATTTAATTTGTTCTTCAATAATACTTCTCAGTATCCTAGAAATCATGAACTAATCATGATTAGCTTAAATCATGATTTCGTTAGGAAGATCTAAAATGCAAGTCAGAAATCAACTCTTCACTTGTCAGACTTGTCTCACACACACACACACACACAATGATATGGATAGGCCTTCCATCCATCTCCTTCTATACGTCGATTCCTTTACATTGTATTTGGCCGAAAGATAAGGATTATATTGAGATAAAATACTTTAATGATAAGTTATAGGGTGTTTGGTTAATATAAGAATAAATAATAGAATAAAATGATTGGTATTGTAATTTAATGTTAGTGATTGATTTTTTAATATTATGAAATTGATGTGAGTGGATCGATGTGATATAATATATCTTTTAAATTTCAAGTTAATTATTTTAACTTCCTCCATGATATGCATGATAGATTTACCAGTCTCATAATCTGATTTTTAGTTTAACGTTTTCGATGCCTCCTTTTATTGTATGGAATTTATTAATTAGTTCGACGATAATGCTTTGATGATTTGGCACGATTGATGGAAATACTCATTGTTTCCCAAAAAAAATTATAAACTAAGGAAATGTTTATGGTGTTTATTCCTTAATTTTTTATTTAAAGATAGACGACACTCACACTTGAGGGAGGAAAGGATAAATGAAATTTTCATTTCTTGATGTAGTGTTCCACTGCTCGTAGGTGCGCTACACCTTCGTGTACTTTCTCCTGCCGAGCCAAGAAAAAACATGTCGTTCATTTATAAGCACCTGTTCATAAAAAAAAAAAACTAATTTACAGTTCAGCTCGTCAACAGCAAGAAAAAAGAAAAGGCCATATGCAATATCACCCGCGGGAAATAATTTCTAAGGTACCTTAATTATTCATCATTAAAATTAATTTTAAAAATCAGGTCAAGGATCGGTTACATCGGAAGCCGGCGAGAAACTAGATGAATCGATCGATTTTTTGAATGGAGATTGAAATCAATGTAAACTGAAAAAGACTTGATTCAACCAGTTGAGTCAGTCAAATCTACCTCGCAGTTGAACCACCTTTTAAAAATAATAATAAAAAGGAAAACATCCTCCTCAATCCCTCGACTCAAACCTCCTCTTAGTCGACCCACACGCTCGACTGCTCTCCCGCCGTCTCAATCTCCACCATCTAACACCATTCCTACTCCTCCCTTCCAACGCTGCTTCTCCCGTGCACATCTTATTCATGAGGTCAACATGTCATTGGAAGCTCCTATATGATTTTTTCTGCACTCAAACTTCCAAAATTATAGTTTCAAACAAACTTTAATTTTTTTAAAATTAAACTCTGATGCAAACTCAGTTTGACCCAACTAAATCAACCGATGGACATATAGATTAATTTTCTTCAATTCTTTTTAAAATCAGAACGTCATCGTTAGTTCAACAGATTGAAGCTCCCAATTGAATCAATAAAAATGAAAATCGAAGCCGATACGGTTCACCTTTAAAAATATCGGTTAAAATAACTACTAAATGGCATAAAAAAGCTTCTAACGCTGTCATGACATCAGCTCATGCAGAGGAAGAGCTACGCTTTTTTACGATGACCTACAAGAGCCAATACACCAACTCCTTTACCCAATAAAAGATTCTGTGTTTTAGAAGCCAAAGAAACTAAAATTTATTTTGTAACTATTATTCTAGTTAATAACCAAGATTGTTAATTGCTGCATAGATGATATCTTTAAAATCTGTAACAATTAGGTTTCACGCTAATACATTTGAGAACAATAACAAATTTCTGAAAACTACATAATTATTTGGATAAATAGAAGAAAACTCGCACTCATATGCAAGACCCTGGCGTAGGTACGTCCTGACGGTTATACCTCCCATCACTCGAGACTCGCTTTTTGACTATAACCGTACAGTGAATCGAAAGCTCGAACTTACTCTCTCGATTCGTTCGGTTGGGGTCAACATCTGATTTGGATGGTGCAAATCCAAAGTTTGAATTCTAGTATCATACGGGGCTGTTATTTGCAGGCATGCCTTTTTTTTATTATTATTAGTTTAACTGGTTATAATAATAAAAATAATAATAATAATAATAATAATACAAACTTTCCTAGGATGTACATTATGTTTTAATGGTGGTGGAACCTCATAAAAAAAATTGTGTCATTGTGATGGATACTTGCTCTCTTCCTCTACCCTCGTATCTTCCATGAAGCCTAATTATCAAAGGTTCCAACCCACCTAACCTAACCCAAATATTTTAGGACTTGTGGGCCCAACATGTGCTACAGCTTATCCCATAGCACTTGCATCATGGCACTCAAGTTTATAGCACTCTTACTTATAACATTTCCATCTTGTTAATTCATTCCAAGATGAGCATATTAGTTCACAAAATCAAGCATCCATCTCCACTCTCCTCTGTATTTTTCCCTCTAAATAGAAAAGAAAAGGTATATCAAAACTCTCCAAGGAGATTTTTATTTTTTTTCTCCTTTCGAGGGATGAGGTACTTCTTTCACTTTACAAGAAAGCACACTGACCTTTGCCTCTCCACTCCCCCTTTTCGCTTCCTGTCCAATTGCACATCAACATAAAGGAGAGGGCACACCAACACGTGCGTGAGCATGTTATCACTATAGTATCTCTCGATTAGCGTAATGCACTAACCATTATGAATGGAATACACAAACAAGCAAACACACACACACACAACGACAACCAAAATTCATTTGAAGAAATATTTGAAATCAGAGAAGATCCCTGTCTATTTTGGCAGTTGTTAGTTGCAAGCAAGTGAATGACTTCTATCCATTTGATATGTTGGCCCAAAAACAAAGAAAGAGAGGGTTCTCTTCCTTGATGACCCACGACTCCTGCACCCTACAGCAAATATTTGAAGGGAGCATTTAAGAGGACCAGAGGCACAAGTTGGTGGTGGGAATTCAATCTAGCTCTTTGCCTTGTCGAATTCAAGAAACACGTCCACATGAGATCCCTCACGATGGGCCCAAGGCATTATTGTTTGGTGAACGAAGAAAAATTCTCATTTACCCTAATAAGAAAGGACTCATAAAAGTCTAAGATAAATAATCGAACTCATTAAATTCTTACATATAATCGGATACCTTAGTCGAGCTGATTATAAAGTGTTGGATTAAAATTTAACGTATGGACTAGTATATAGATATAATCAAATGATAATAGGTGTTGTGACTATCATCTTAAGCTCATAATTTAAAGTAATCAAATAAGGTTATTGGTTTTATATGCGTTAAAATGCAAAATGATTAGTATGGTTATGTTTATATGTGTGTAGAGACTTATTTATAATTAACACTTCCTCAATAGGCGGAAGTGAAAATCAACAATACAATTAGTGTAATCAATTGCATTTTTTACTAAGGGGGTTATGGTGCCCAAGAGTCCCTTATGATCATTCTTGGATAATTCCCATTGTGACTAAGAATAGAGAGAAGAAGGTGAGCTGGATGGCCAAAGAAGAAAGGTCTTCTTCTTCTTTGCATCAAGGTTAGATCTCTCTAATTGATCTAAGGAACCTCTTGGAAGATCTTTTCTCACATTTTGCAGTCTCTCACTTTGCTATCAAACGTGAATACAAGTACCCGTATATTTTTGCTCCAATAGATTTTATGTTTATGTTATATGTCTATGTATGTTTATATAGATATGTTATAGATTAGTATGTCAATCTTCTATCTTGAGAAAAGGGTGTAAAATATCTTATTGTATGTCTATAAATCTGTTAGCAATATCCAATATCAACGAAACCTATATTGATTTTTCGTATTTATGTAAAACTCAGAAACACATTCTGTAACCGTCGTAAGTACCGATACTCCTAATAAGTATTGGTACTCATGCACTACAATTTTGAATCCTAAAGTATACTGTAGGTTGCCAGTACCCATACTCTTTATGAGTACCGGTACATGCAAGCTATAGATTAACTCCATGTTGTCTTAAGTCCAAAAGTGGGACTTATATGTACCGGTACTCATCATGAGCACCAGTATACATGAGTCCTAGGTTAGGTTCTGGACTTGAAGTCACCAGAACCAATAGCTTACAAGTATTGGTATTGGTAGGCTACCGGCGACGTGTCCAGTACTCAACAAGAACCGGTACTCTTCATGAATACCGATACTCGTTGAGATCAGTTCTTCCCTGGAGGATACCAGTACCCTATGAGTACCGGTACTTATTACAAATACTAGTACACTGTGAGTATTGAGCAAATACTCATTTGAGCTTGAGCTCCAAATATTAACCTATAGGTACCGATACTTGACACAAGTACCAATAATTCTTTGGATATGAAACTCAAAATGATATGGCTTAGATACCGGTAATGGTCAACCAGTATCGGTACCCCTTATATGGAATACCGATACTAGTGTACCTATTCAGATATAAGCTCAATTGGGATTAATTGTTATTCAGATTCATCCTAAATTAAAGGTCGGTTAATTTTAATTAAATTCCTAAAATTTAACAAACCTTACATAAAGATCCAACATACTTGATTAGAAAAATAGATCGATAATTGGACATTTCAATCGACTACAAGATGGAGTGAACGCACGGATAATCCTACCCAACAGATGCCCGACGAATAACAATTAAGACATCGGTTACTCCATTGCCACAACTCTCGATAAGTATAGGTAACGAATATTTAAACATGCACCACATGATGATATATGACTAGAACTCGAAAATCACTGAGTGCAATCATCATCTATGTTATAAAGAAATTCTACTATATAATATAACCACGGCTTCCGTGTAAGGGTCGTCACGTGTAAGAGAGAGAAAGTATCTTGGTACTCTTTGATATTCTATACTTAACGTATTTTCAAGGATACATAATCCCTCCCCAAACATTCTCCTTTTATCCGGTGGAATCGGATTGGGAAACTTATCATCGTTTTGGTGTGATAGATTTTTTTAGATCTTGCATGCATGAACCGATCCTTTTCTACCTACAAATCTGATAGGACAAAGAAATAACGGCTCCACATTTCTGACGTGATGAACTCTCCTGTGCTTCGCAAATGAGAACCATTACACCTTTCCCATCCGATAGGGTGAGACCCTCTCGAAAGTCAAAATTCCAGATCTTCACACCACCCGATGAGATGTACAGAGACGCATGCCACCCTCGGGACCTATATCTAATTAACCAGCCAAAGACCACATCATTATTTACCGGTACTTGTTGCATATAATTTTGAAAGGGAGATGAGGAGGGGAGTAGTTAGTGGGCAGCCTTCAATGCATATCACTGTCACATTACCTGGACATCTCTCATAAACTCAATATGGATCCACATACCTCATCTTCTCTGCCTTTAGAAGTTACTCCTAGCCACTTTCCACTTACCCCTTTATGCTCCTCAACTACCCCCATTATCTTCTTAAGCGAACCCTTGTACCTCTAATAAAGCCTTGGATGTATATGATCCAACTCTATGGGACGACGCATGGTTGCTCTATCTATGTAGAGTTAGCTTTTGATAAAATAGCAATCTTAATTTACAGTGAGACCTGTGGAGACATCATGGTTCATGTGGTAGTAACATTTTTCCCTTATCTTGATTTCCCTCAGCCACTTTTCATGATGGTTCATCTTGTAAATATTAGGGATACCATGCCTTATTCCATTACCTCACCCGCATGTTCACAAAGTAAATCCCTCTCTCTTCGTCCCCTCTCGTTCCCCCACCCCCCATCCCATCTCTCTCTCTCTCTCTCACGCCTCCTTTCTCTCCCTCTCTATGTTTTATGATTCCTTCACATGTTTATCCTTCCATGATTCTTTTACATATTGACCCTTTTAAATACTAATTATAGTTTGTCACAATCCGTTACCAGCTCCCTACAGAACTCGAAAACGACTAGTATTGACGAACCCCAAGATCCAGTTATCTAACAAAATACAACCAAATATATACTCATTCCACAACCACACGTGCAATGTAACTAAGTAGAAAGTGCGTAAGAGATAGTGAAGGAAACGGAACAGTATATCTCAAGGATATAACATGGTACAAGCGGAAAAGTACAATTACGAATATAGTCATCAAAACAGAAACTGGTAGAAATATAACCGAACATAACAAAACATTCTACAGGTACTCATTACAACAAAAACTCTCTGCAACAAAATTAAAGAAAGGAAACTAAGGCTGGTCTCGACTAAGTCCTGTGCCTTCAGCAGCCTGTGGCTCTAGCTGCTCGAATCCCTAATATGAACATGATTACAAAATCCGAAGTCAGATAACGCTGAGTAAAGTGGTAGTTAAGCTATTTACATGCAAAATAATTAGACAGTAACCAGCAAAACATTCAAAAGTCGGTTATTTATTTCCAAGCATTACCGATTTTCTGTTTTATGTGTTTCTGAGTCTAGTACGCAAATCAGGTTCCATGATATTGCTCAATCTTCTTGTTCCCTAATGGAACGATCTTGCTTGTAGTTTTCCTGCGATGCAGGATGTACACGTGATACTCTCGTGGCCGAGAGAGTCCCCCGTGGAAGCCCTACATCTGGTCTACTACCCCGAAGTCACGGTCGCGATGTAGTGGTGACTATGGCACGCGCATTAAACGTACAGGTAGCTACCCTGTACTAACACGCGGTCAGTCGTTTCCGCTAGTGGGTACACCTAAAAGTACAGTACGGAACAACACAAGGCCTTGCCCTCTCAGAACAGGGGTCTCGCCCCTCAGAACAGAACAAGGATCTCTGCCCTCCACAATCCGCGTACCCTCGTCCAACTATCCTGGTTTACCCAGCGGCCTTAACAAGAGTTGGTGTAGGATGGCCAGTCCTAACCCTGGGCCCCATGGGGCAGCTAGCTCCCTCTTACACTAAGTAGCTCACTCTGGTACTACGTACATGAGGGCCAAACAAGAGTCGACGTAGAGTGGCTAATCCTAACCGTAGGTTTGAAGCCAAGGGGCGACTAGCTCCTCTCTATTCTAAAGGGATAGTTGCTCTCCTCGATACCACGTACACGAGGGCCAGCTCACTTTCCATAACTAAGTCCGAACAACCGCCCGTAGGTAACATGTTCCAAAATCATCATATGTTCTGTACTACAGTATTCTTGGTTTCTTTCTAAATTCCCTATAGAGTTCATACATGGAATTTCTTATTTCCATATTAGGTTCGTTACATGTAGAACATGCAACTCAAATTTAACCATCAATTACTCAGTACAGGTATGTATTGCCGTTCATGACATGGTTTATTGCAGGTAATACAGGCAGCTCATGATTTATTACTTTCAAGAAGCATCAGAGCAATTTTAATCATTCATTTACATGCGCATTCATTTCTTTCAGCCTTAGTGTTCATTTTATAACTTAGGGCTCAATCGAATATTTCTAAGGTAGCATGCATTTATCTCTTTCAGTCCTAGGGTTCATCTCACGACCTAGGATTCAATCAAATAATTCCAAAGCATGCAATTTAATTATTAATTCCGAGATTAAAAAGAAAACCACTCTACTTGTTAAACGGGTGGAATGGGGGCTTGTACGATAACTCCCAACGTCTCTGCAGGTCTCATATACTCTATGGACTGGAGACCTACAACATGGACCGACAGGTCAAACAAGCTCAAAACTGCATAGACAATATATCATTACGTAGAGAAACTTGAACGGAATCTAACAACGTTCCATTTATGGAAATCCGACTCTGTTTGGGCCTGAACGGGCCCAAAAACACCAACTCTGACCAAAATCAGACATCTGAGAAAAGTCTCAGACGTCTTAAACCAACTTAAAGGCTCACCTTACTCGGGGCGCCTTCCTTCGGACATCTGAAACTCCGTATAAATATCTGAGGGTGTCTTCAGACATTTGGAGATACTCCTGGACATCTGAAATCGCCTCGATTCTCGTACCAACGCGCCCCCCCAACCTCTGACACATGCATGTGAAGTCAGAACTCGGTAGGGAGAAAATAATTAAAAGAAAATGCGCTATCAAACGTCTAGTATTACCTCTGGATGTCTGAACAGACGTCTGTAGGTCTCTCCAGATGTCTGATTCTGCGGAAAAATAACTCCGCAGAACCATTTGCGAGCTCTCTCTCTCTCTCTCTCTCACGTAGAAGCTACAGCAACTGCAGCACCTCTCCATCTCCCTCACGATTCCACTGCTCTCAGACCTCCGGTATCCTCTGCTCTTCGCTCTCTCCTTCTCTGGCTCCCTGCTCTCCCTCTCCCTCTCCTCTCAACTGCAGTGTGGGATGGAATGGAGGAAGAGGGGGGGCTTATGTAGAGATGGAAGGCGTAGGGGAGGGATGGTGTGAGGCGTGGAGGGGTGTCGTGGGTGAGGGATGGTGTGGCATACGGTAGAGATGGGTGTGTGTGCGTGGGGTAAGAGAGAGGGGGTGAGGTACAATGGTTAAGGGAAATGATTTGGGAAAAATTGTGGAGGCACCTCCCGTAACTTTTCTTTCTCCCTCACACATCCCTAACAAAAACCTAGGAGATGTTAAAATTACACAAAAACTTCTAAAATTTTCAAAAATGTCAAATAACCCTTAAAAAAAGTCATTACATAATTTTTTTACATGTTGACCCTCTTGAAAATTAAGATTGAAAACAAGAACTTAGGATTTTACAATGATGTTGCCGTGTGAGGTTACGATGTTACACATGTCACGAGATTTGTAATAACTTATTAATATGCCCTCATGGAAGTTGTCCAATTCTATATTTACGTTCTTCTATCAACGTGAGTTTGAAAGTAAACCATATATGAGGATTAGGGTTATTTAAAAGCTTATTAATCACATTTAAAATAATATTAGTTGGTTGGTAAAGTTTTTTTCGAAGGAAAGTTGGTCGCTAAAGTTGGATGGGACATACAGATTCTGATCTTTCTTTTGGTTTTTATTTAAATTTTTAAATGTATCGTTGCCTACAATACAAAGTATATATTTTACTCATTAATTATAAAAAATATATATTTTTATGTAAAACTTGCAACGATATTATAATTGGCTTATACACTAATTGAAATTTATTTATTTTTTTATTTCTATTTAAAATTTTGAATATATCATTACGTAAAGTACAATATATACATTTTACTCACTAATTATAAGAAGAATTTATTTTTCATGCAAAAATTACGGTTACAAATTAATTGACCAATAGATTTATTAAAATTGATTTCCTTTTTCTTCCTACATGCATAAATGAGTTTTATTTCTCGAATTATTGTGACTTTAATTAACTTAGAAATTAATTTTTTCTTTATTACAACTTTTCAAGAACTTTCTTTTGTCAATATTATTAAATATCTCCCTAGCCTTTTTCTACGAATTTCATAAGATCATTACCTTTATACTATTAATCTAAATATGTATCATATGATACAATCTCATATCCATGGAGAACACAAGGGGCTAAATACTAGTGGTTGATCATTTATTGTTCGACAACAAAATTATTAATTTGACATGAAGGGCATTCGTCTCTATCTGGCTAGATGAACTGAATCTTGAGTGGCGTTCCTTGTACCCCATCGATGATGAGGACTTGCCTTGAGACACATTACTTAATTTGTTTGCTTGATGAAAATGATGGGAGTTGGAAAAAAAAAACAAGAAAAACAAGAAAAAATGCCAAAGTTTTAAGAGTGTTTCTTGTTTCGAGGTACATTCATCGTACGTGTTCGACGGGATTTGTTTTTGTTCTTTTTTATAAGATCTAGGCATATCAGTGTAAATATCAAAATATTTTAATATATAATAATTAAAAGAAAAATTTCAGAGGCTTATTCTAATGTCTAGAATATAGGATGGTATCTTTATGATATTGGAATAGACATAAGAATGGACACAATTCATTACACGTATTTAATGGGTAGAAGAAGGTAATATAAGTGAATCTAAAGACATATCACACATTTTTAGTACAAGGAGTGGAACTAAGGTATTTATTTTTGTGTAATTTTTGTACACCTCTAAAGTTTCCCATATATAGAAAATGAAAGACATTTAGAGGAGACCTCACTTGTTAGTATTTTTATGTAATATTTGTATACCTCCAAAGTTTTTCTTATGCAAAACTTTTGGGGAACACTCCCCTTACTTGTTGATAGAGGAAAGTGGAGTAAAGTATCTACTTTATTGTAAAAAATAATGTCAAGTATCATCACCTTATATATTACTTATTTATGTGAATTGTTTCGAT
The DNA here is from genome assembly GCA_037157565.1 of Thalassia testudinum. NCBI lineage: Eukaryota > Viridiplantae > Streptophyta > Magnoliopsida > Alismatales > Hydrocharitaceae > Thalassia > Thalassia testudinum. Next base: position 25,782,712 of record JAZHRO010000013.1, read on the forward strand.
CATCGATTTTTTTTATTTTTTATTTTATTTTTTATTTTCTTGTATTATAATGTTTTTTTTGAATTCCTCCATCTTTTGGGAGTCATTTTTGTTCCTCCTATTGTCCCTTCTTTACATTTTTTTTTTTCATTTTCTTAATAAAATATTTTCTTTAAAAAGAAAATTAAATTTACAACCCAACAATTGCTGGAGACATTTTCTCTTTTTTATAAAAAGATCAATTCCCACAACTCTCTTTTCACATTGCAAATACAATCCGACTTCCAACGTCTTCTTATCTTAGTCACAGCAAACCTCACAAATAATTACTTTTCTGTAAATAAATGAATATTATGCGGCGGAAGGAATGTGAGAGAGAGAAGATTGGATGGATGAGAGAGAGAGTAAAAGAAAGAGGGAGAGTGCAGACAAAAAAAAAAAACAGAGGCAGTTAGTGTGTCTGTTTCACCGGCATTAATTATATATTTATTTATTTATTTAGCCGGAGCCTATACTATGACAATTTGCAATAGTTATGATAATTAATTTACGATATAGGAATTTCATATCAAAGAGGCATATGTTGTGGCATGTCCTCCACATTCGTTTTGTAGATGTATTGTTAGTTGCTGGGTTGTTTGGAAGTTTAAGGAACTGTGACAGATGTCCTTAAATTTCTTGAGAGTTGGATCGTAAAACTCTAAAAATGATCTTACGTGGAAAATTCACGAGTGATGAGATTCAAATGATTGATGGCAGTAAAGTTTAAGCATTTGAAGTGATACCCAATAAATTGGGATGATTATATTTTTTTTTATTAAACTTAAATCTAAACTCAAGTCATTACAACGATCTAATTTCTTTCAACTACCAGAGAGCTTAGACAAAATGATCCTATTTCTCCTCTTTGTATTGGTTACTGCAACGTCAATTGTTTGCTAAGCTTAGCCTTGCGAAAATAATTGCTATCTAGCTGAGCTAAAATACAAATACGTAAATAGAAATTTGTTTACGACCTCTTATTGTTCCCGAAGCCACTAAGGACAGTGCAGATAACTTCTAGGAATTCCTCTCAAACTAATTATCAATGAAACTTGAGTCTTCAAGTAACTTGTGAGAAATCAACCATTGCATGATACGTCGATTACTTAAGACCTTGCAGACTCTGTGTGAGGTGCATAACTGGAAGATTCCCTCCCACCAGACCTTATGCTCAAACCACAACGTAAAATTCTTAATATGAGTACCACCATACATATACTTTATCATATATTCAATTTTAGTTGAACTCCTAATAAGATTTCACTTGTAATCCTCACCAATATACTCAAATATATATATATATATATATATATATATATATATAAAAAGGAGTGTGAAGTTCATGATATATAATTTAGATGAAATTTAATTAATATCTTTCATTATGAATAATATTTTGAAATAAAAATTTAAATATTAAAATCATATTATATAAATATATTATTTATAAAATTTCAAGCCAATCTAATATTTCTATCTTTTATATCGAAGAAGATTTAATTTTAACGATCTAAATATTATAAAAATGAAGACGATACGGTCATCCAATTTTAATAAAATTTTACATATTTTATATTTTTATTAAATAATTTCAACTTCAAAATTTTATGTTTAAAACATTGATTATATATATATTTTCTTTTTCTTTTTTTTTTCTTCTTATTTTTTGGTTCCTCTTGTAGATCCTTCCAAGAAAATGGGAATCCTTCCAGAAAATGTCAATGCACTTGGAGGACCACCACGATGCACCATGTGAGATATTTGGGCCCGCTCTTAGAAAACTTTCTCTCCGTTATCTTGTTGTGCTTTTGTTGAAAGTGAAACTATTCTTTTCACGTTTTGTAATATCTAGGGAAAGGCATGTCATAGCCTTCTTATCAATTTTTTTTAACAACCTTGGGACCTAATTTACCTGGAGGGGTAACCCTTCACAAAAAAAAGTTAACACTTATTTACTTCGTCCCTTAACCTCCCTCCTTTACTTAACATCCAATTTTTCTTCTTAACATCAACTTTCCTAGCACTAATTGTCATCGACATCGACTAAATCTATATTGAAGTCACACACAATCACCCATAGTCCCCTTCTCTATCTTTTAACACTACTTCCAAATATACATTACAAGGATTAATATAATAATTTAATATCAATTTAAATAAATATAAATTAATACAAAAATTACTTTATGAATAAATACAATTAAAAATTAATGCTATTTTTTTTTGTTTTTTAAACGTGAACTTTCCTAACACCTTTACCTTTAAAATGAATGAACTTTAGTCTTTGATTAACCTATGACTGTCTAGGCACCACATATATTCTAATATATCACGAAGGGGAGGAGGAGTGATCCACATTGAGAGTGGGTGGAGGCACCATAGATTTCCACTTCACATAGGGGTACCATTTTAAAAGAGTCAAAACACCCTCCACTCCCCTTGTGGAAGAAAAGTCATTGGAAAAGACATGTACGTCTTTTCCCAAAGACCCGACAAACGCCAAAAATATGTTCAACCCTTCACGTGCACTTCTTCCTCAATTTTTATTCCAACGCAATAATGATACGGTGACCGATTCGAAAAGGCCACTTTGATGGTGCTCCATTCTACCCACCTGAATTATTGTTTTCGGTTTGGAGGGAATGGAACATATCTCTCAAAGAAATTTACTAGAAGGATACAATTAAATTTTGTATGAGGTAGGCGTTAACAACATCAAGATTGAACTAACACGATGTCTTTGCCCTTCGAAAAATGTACATCAGGGTAGGATCTACGATTTAATTTGTATAGTCCACATCTTATCAACTAGTTCTAAAGCCATATTTTTTCTCAAACAACTTTCTCTTCTCACCAATGGCATCTTCCATTTCCCTCCCTATCCCTAAATCCCTCATTTCCCATGATTGTATGCCACCATTTGATCAACCTTTTTCTCCCGGTGGATGATGCATGATGAGGATGGCACCCGACAAGAGGAGGATAAGAAGAATAGTGAAATAAAAGGAGGCATAAACAAGCTAGATAAGATGATAGAAAGGACCTCGATAGATGCAAGGGAAGTGTGATAAGAATTAGGTGTCAGGGGAACATGGTGTAGCCACCGTCAGCCTCAACCTCCCTTAATAGGAGCATTCACCACCTCAATAATGCCAATATACAAACTTAAGAAAAACGAGGTGTAATCAAAAGATAAAGAATTATTACTCGATAATCTTCCAACGAAAAAACTCGCCAAACAATGCCACAAGAGAAGATCTGGTTGGAGCCATGTAGGTGCGCAACGCTACAGTTTTCTTTGTTTTTATCTCCCGTGCGTGGCCCCTCACTTAGCTTGATTGGATGCTAATACGAGTCCGTTGCGTTTGCTGTGAGGGGGCTCCGATCCTATGGCCCTCCTCATGATTATCACACGCGGAAGCGAGTTTGGAGCATCTACATATTTATCAGGTCGTGGCATTTGTTTTGAGCTATGGCCCTATCTTACGAAAGGCTGCTGAATCTCTCGTTAATTCTCAAGGGGGCTTGGCTTATACTTTAATTGTCTACAGGCCGAACCGATTCGATTGGTCTATATATCTATTTAGAGGCACATTTAGTACAGCTCGTCATAATTATTCATCGCGTACAAGTGACGCTAATAGGATTCTTAGTGATATTTTGCCCCACATCAAGAGGCACAATTCGACCCTTAAGCGTGTGCACAAACACTCCATGAAAAGAAAAGTTTGGGCTGAAAATGCAAAGAAATCGCGGAAAATTAGGGTGTAAGAACGCTCAAAAAGCAGTGCCCACGTGCAAAAGAAAATATTTTGGGGATACCAATCTGTACATCAAACACGTGCATTGGGCTCCACCTACTTTACCAGGTAGCGAGACCCATCTTCTCCCGGCTGTTTGTTAGTAGAGGAGAGGTGGGATCCAACATATATTTTGATGTACAAATCAATATTACTGTAGTAATGTCCTGTGGAGAAGATAGGGATAAGTATTGAATTGGATCCACCAATTAAGTTAATCTAAGTCTAAATCTAAAATTAAGTTAGATTAATTTAAGTTGTAAATATAATTTATTTATTAAATAAGTTGGGTGGGTTGAGGCATCCCAAATTTAATCTGATCCATGTGATTCATTTATGAGGTCAACCTAACGTCTACCCTATTAACTTAATTGCACACATAAATATATGTATAATACATTAAGTATTAAATAAATACAAACTGTTCTTATTATTTTTCATCAACAAAGCATTAAAATTATCTTGTATCTTGTAATTGTAAGTTGTGCAATCCTATAATTTGACTCAAATTTGATATGAACTATTGACTTATTGTCATAGAAAAATATACACATCTAAGTTCAAATTAAATACGAACATAACACTTTTATTATTTATTATAATTGCCTCTCACTAGATTATAATTAATTGTCTTGGCATCTAATATATATGTAAAATATTCAACCAAATATTTGTAATATAAATAATTGAATCATTTTGATTGCATGGAAAATTTTAAAAATTTAAAAATCATTTAATCTACGTAAAAGATAAATATAATAATTTTATCGTTTACCTAACTGAAAATGATAACTACTTTTTTACATATCCTTTTCTTACTTATATCAAATCAACTCGTTGTCTTTGTTTTAAAAATAATTATTAAGTGGACCTTCCATTTATATATTACTTTACACATATTGATGGAATAAATAATAAGATCATGAACAAATGGATCAACCCAATTTAATTCAGGGTTTTTCTTTTTCTTTGTCGGGTCAGGGTTTAAGTCAAAAAAAAAAAAATTTTATTTTAGGTGAAATCTTAAATCATTCTTTTAAACTTAAATGAACTTCGATGGAATCGAGCCAAACTCAATCTACAAAGGCTGTATTCACCAATACTTCTTCCCTGCTAGAAGCACACCTGCCGTGTTTGGCCCATACAGCTTGCCTCCAATGCACGCGTGCCTGCACGTAGCTTAAACCCTCAGCCCTTCCCGCTAATGCGTGCACAAGTGATGCCCATGCAGCTTGCGCGGACCGCTTGATGCATGCGACAAAGGCCATGGGCAGCACATGGGCTCGTGGTTGTCTTTTACAAGATATTTTTATTAATTTCAATAATTAAACGATTTTAATCGCTTTTTAAGCCTCAATGGCTAGAGAAGCAAATGAGGTGGATTTGGATTAAATTTGATTAAATTTATATTTATATCTTACTTATAAAATTTATATTTATATCTTATTTATTTATTTATCAGATATAAAAATTAAAACTTATATTTTTGTATATATTTAATTATCATGTATTCATTTATCAATCAAATATTCATTTATAGATTGATCTCACAATAAAATCATATCAAATTAAATTTAAAGAAGAAAAAAATATATATCACATAATTTATTAATTATTTATTTTTAATAAATGTAAAATATAGGAGATCAGACTATTCTACTTTTATTAATCCTCACTAAAATTATTACATAAAAAGTCCTTCGAGGGTTATACATCAAAAATAAAAGATATAAATATAAAAAAAAGATAAACTACGAGTACATTTTAAATAAAAGATACACATGCTAAAAATAAATATTCAATTTAAACTTCAAAATCACTCCTAACGTTCGAAATTATAAAAAGAATCACGAGGAAAATTAACTTTGAGGGAATGAGTGACTTAAGATATAACTTATATATCTCAAGTAAATAAAGATTTTAATTTGACACTTAAATTATACATATACCTATATTCAAATTTGGTTGAATTTTTTTTAATAAAACTCATTTCCGAATCCAATCAAATTTAAATCAAATTTTAATTATTCTTTTTGAATTAAATTAGATCAAATTAAAATCCAATTTGTCAAAACTTGCACACCAATCAATGACACCCGATTAACTCAATTTCAACCCAAATTAACCATAACTAATATTTAAAAAATTAGCCTATTTTTAATTTAATGAAAATATAATTTTTTCTGAACGTATGCCTTCCCATGTCAACATATAAAATAAAATAGCACCCCATGCCTCCCGCGATAGAAAACACCGGATATAGGCGCATCTATATTTATATACGAAATAACTTTTCTCGAACATTTAATTTGATTTTTGGGACCACTATGTAATTTTTTAAATTTCAAGGCATGTTCTGTAAATATTACGTGATTAACAGTGTACACAAGGATTCTTTTGCAATTTTTCAAACTCAAAACAGTTTTTTTATAAGTTCTACGCACTAATTAATACCTCTGAACAACTCAAAATAATTTTTTAAATTTAACGAGTCTTTCGGCAAGTTTGGTATGCTAATTTGTGCACTTAAGTATCCTCCGGTAATTTTCCAAACCTAAGAGTTCTTACCATAATTTCTGTGCAATAATTTGAGGGTCTTTTTAAGTGCATATGTAAAAGATATGTTATGCTTGACATTTATCTTTCATTGAACGAGAGAATTTTAGATAAAAATCCTTTATCCGATCCAATTTTCATGCTAGTAGCGATTGAATCTAACAATATAAGAGGATCACCTCTTATTACCGTCTACGATCTATCACTTTTGGAGAGAAATGTGGCACAAAAAACACGCAGCCGATCCACTAAATATAGACGCATTAGTAGCCAATCCAACGTCAAGCTACCAAGAGGGTCAATTTTCCAACGAGCAATAGTAAGACCTCCATGCCCTTTGCCAGCCCCGCTCCAATCCTTTCTCCTTGCAACAGAAGAAATCCAATATACTTGGGGCTCCAATGACTGATTGGAGTCCCCCCTCCCCCCCTGCCACGGATCCTTCCTTTCTTTCCCCAGACCTTCCCTCTACCTCGATCGATGACCCATCTCGACATGCAGCAATCTTGGAGCTCGTGGTGTTTATATTGCATCAGCTATTGATGCGTTGACTCCTCGTCGGAAATTGTCATCGTGAGGGTGATCTTGACGCTAGAGCTTGCCACTATGGCACTCACGATGCTCAAGAGGCATGATCAAGAGGCGTCCTCAGAGCATGTGCGGAGAGAGTGCAGCAATCAAGACATTGTTGTTGCTCGTCCATTCGTCTTCATCTTCAGTAGTGCGTCTGGTCGAGTTCGTCGACTGGTCGTGCAAGCGTGGTCTCTTGTTGTCTGGTTGTGTTGTTGTCATGAAGTCTCTTCATCGGAGTGTGATCAACTGTGACCGCGAGGGTGCGACACGAAGGTGGCGGGTTTTGTGGTGGTCTGCTGTTGTTGTGGTAGTTTTTGTGTTGGGGGAGGAGTTGGTCATCTTTTTCTTTGTTTTTGTTTTAGTGTTGTTAAATTTTAATTGGGATCACGTCTAATCTTGTGCTTATTATGGTTGACTTTCCTAATGTGAGTCAAAGGTCGATTTATTCGATCTTTCGTTAGCGTGGTTCTCGAGATTTTTTCATTAGCGTTTTGCTGCTCTACGAGCGTAGGATTGCTCTCCTTCGGGAGATTGACCGGTTCCCGACTCTCAGGACACATTCTTTTCTTTTTTCCTTTATTTCTTATCTTTTTTTTTGTTTTTGAGTTCCCCTGTTTCTACGGGATGTGTTTACCCCTTCGTGGGTGAGGATTCTCCATCTTTCCTTTCGCATCTCTTGTATCGGATACTTCCCTTTAATAGAATGTTCATTTTCAAAAAAAAGAAAAAAGAGGGTGAATTTTCATGCGACTCGGGACTCCTCTTCACCTTTTAACCCCAACGCTCCCCTCGCAACTCTTCTCTTGCAAAAGAGTTAGCTGCTACAGTATAGGCCTTGATCGGGCATCAGGGTTGATTGGGGCCCCCCTACTCACGCCAGAGCTTCCCCCCCCGGCCGTCAGGATCACTCCAACATCTCTGAGCTCGACATGCAAAACATCTAGTGGATTATAGCGATCGGACTCCGATGAGGTGACTGTGGGCATTTCCTCCTCTGATCGAGGCGAGAGGCGGACTACAGGCTCGTCCCGGCTGTGTGGAGCTTCATCGCAGCTTGGCAACATGCGCAGTGATGAGCTGTGGCAAATAAGGCTTGATGGCGAGTGACGGAGGGGTTGGGTGGCGTCTAGTGGACCCAATTTTGTGGTGTGAGGAGGGGGCTTGGCGACAACCATCATGTTGTGATTCCATGGCCTGCATGCGGTGGTTTCGGGCATGTCTTGGTTTATGTGTCGAACGTGGTTCGGTGGTTGCTTATTCTTGTTCATTGTTGTTGGTTGTCTTTTTTTTTCTTTCTTTTTAGTATAGTTAAATTTTGTTGGGAATCACGTAAGATATCAAACCTCATACGGCCAAATTTTCTAACTCATGTCAGAAATCAACCTTGACCTTTTGGTTAACTTATTTAATTTATTCGGTAGCATATTCTTCATTATTCATCTTGATATACCTTTAAACGTGGAATCGAATTTTTTAGATAAGTTGATTAGTTCCTAATATCAAGACGAGTCTTCTTTCTATATTTTCACTTTTTCCTATTTCTACGAAGAATAACATTCCCTCGTGGAAGAGGTTAGACTTTTCTACCTTTCTCTTCCCCTCAGAAACGTGTTCATCCCCTTTAATAAATATATTTCTTATTTTAAAAAACAATTCATGCAACGAACGATGGATTGGAAATAATACTAACCCTATCTCATCTAAGATTCTGATGAACGCATTCAATTACCAAGCTTGCTCGGGTCGAATAGATTTTATTGTTTGAATTTAAATATTTTATTTTTAAAATGTAAATAATACAAAGTAAGTAGTCCCACGGGAGAAGAGAGAGAGAGAGACCATCTTAACATCCCTCACAAAAGAGGAACATAAGTGTCTAATATGTCATTTTTGATGTAAGTAAATCTGCAACACATATTAGATATAATAAAATATTATCGACAAATTATACTAACAAATAACGAGAAGTTAAATCTAAATCGACATATTATCCGATCACGATGACTCCAACTTCAGAAAGAAGTCACGAACATCTTCAAAGATCCAAGTCCAAAGAACACCTGCTGAAGAGGCTTCGACCACCACCATTGGAGTAGGCACTTCCACCACCACCATCACGTGCGGCAACAGTCACCCAACGAGGGTGCCTCAACAACAAATGAGTCGCACTGGCGAGCGCAACTTATGACGGTGGGCCAACAGCGCTGCAGCTCATAAACCCACACCGACGAGGACGACGCAACACTCAACATTGACACGACCATAGCCGAGGGGACACGGTAAAGAGCTAGTCGATGATTAGTGAACCTTCAAGCAAGATCGAAGAAGGAATCGGTGACCAATAGAAGAGAGAGGGAGAGACGTAGGAGAGACGGATAGAGGAGGGAGGGCCCCGACCCACGAGGGGAGGCCGGTCAGGGCCAACAACGCTGTTTTGACGGACGCTAGGACTCAGAGATCGAGGGAGGCCTTCCCCACTTTAATTGGATTCGACCTAAATGTTTAGTCCGAAATGGCAACGTGAAAAGATGGTGACGTGGGAAAGAATCCCAGTGAATTTTAATCAAAGAAATTAAACTATCTAGAAGAACTTATTTCCACGTTTTGTTTGGAGGGCTCAAATGTTTGTGTAAAGGGGAGCACATGGAAATGGATCCACCTGACCCCTCCACTGGCAGAAACTCGGACCCTACATCGTGAGAATGGGGAGAAATTAAAAAAAAAAAAAAAATGGACATAAATTCGATTCAGAGAAAATTTGAATACGAGTTCGATTAAATGTTATCTTAAGGCACAACTAATAATAATAAAAGGTTTGACAGGAAATATAAATATGCTGATAGATTCATACCTCAACAAAAATATTTCGAGTTTAAAATGACCTTTTAGATGTAAGTATCTAATAAATTAACAACGTTATTTATTTACAATTTTGAATGCATATCCACACTTCGAGATATTATTTTTAAAAATTAATTTATATAATTTAATGATCCGTTACATTTATAATCATTTAAGATGTCTGGAGTTGTAGTCAGATGTCTGAATTCGTTCCTGAATGTCTTAAAGTAAAATTTTCGTACTGCACCTTACACTCTACGTGTGGGCGACATGCAGAGGCTCTTCTCTCTCCCTGCACCCTCACCCAAACCCTAAACCCTCTCCTATAAAAACCTCTCCCTTCCCCTCTCCTCTCCTCCTCACACCACAGCCATCGCCACCTCCACCTTCTCCTGCGACTGCCACCTTTCCTCCGTCTCTATTGCAGCCGCGGCAAGGAAGGGGAGCCACCGGCGAGGGAGTGAGAACGGGGAGGAGCGTGAGCTAGAGAGTGTATGGAAGTGAGAGCGGGGAGGAGGAAGATAACTGCGGGAGCTCGGTGGAGCTAGAGGAGGAGCCGGTGAGGAGCTGCTCAAGATCCTGCGGCAACTAGAGCTACCGCTACCGGAGGAGGAGCAAGCAGAGTGAGCTGCGAGGAGCTCCTGATACTGGAAGCTTTCCAGTATTAGACATCTAGAATAGAGTTCAGACGACTGCGCGGGATACCTCGATGTCTGGAGTTAAGACCAGACGTCTGAAAGCACTTATATCGCAAGGTACGTTCTTTTTCGTAGTTACGGCCATGCAGGCCTCACTGCAGAAGATTGGTCTGGCCTGATTTGGACTTGCGGCTTTCGTACACAGGTAAAGGCCCTTGGGAAGGTGCGTGGAATGCTTTTCCACGCATTTTTGGATGTCTGATCACATCACCAGACGTCCAAAGGTACGTCCAAACGACCAAAGATATTATCCGACGTTTGAAACTGTCTTCAAACGATCGTAGAGAAGGTCTGGACGTCTAAGGATACCGCAGGAACATAAGGTAAGATCTGACGCCTTTTAAGACATCTGAGATTGTTCTTAGACGTATGATTTTGAACAGTAGGCACATTTTTTACCTTTTTAGGGCCCGATCGGGGTCTGTTTTACTCAAATGAAACACCTGTGCTTTCCTCTTGAGTTCCTCAACGTACTAAAGTCTGTTATACACTGTTCTGAACTCTTTTTTGTAATGTATTTCCTGATATAGGGTTTCATCCTACTACACGTTTGGGGCTCGCAGACGTCTGGGTCTGCGGTTCAAGCCCCCATTACTCCCGTATTTTCTAGTAGAGTGGTTTAATTCAGTTAATAATATTTAAATAAGAATGTACTTGTGGAAATAGCTGAATGGAACCCTAGGATGTGGCATGAACCCTAGGGTAGCGAAATGATTGAGCCTGTTTGTACTGTATGATTTACTTGTATGCATGATTAAGATAAATTACTAGCAAATACCTGTATTATAATTACGAGTTGCCTGTTAAAATATGTGCTGCCTGTATTTAATGAACAATTACCTGTAAAATCCCAGCTGCATGTTATTGAGAATTGAATTATGAAAACACAAGCTGCTTGAATATGGATGAGAAATGAATTATGAAAGATGAGATCTGGATCTGAATAAATGAGGTGAACATGAGCACGAACCCTACGGGGAATTAAGAATAGAACTCCTGTGGATAGACTGAAATCTGGAATGTAGATGGGAAATGTGCTGGCCTTTAAATATGTGGTACCTAGGAGAGCAACTATCCCTTTTAATGTAGAGCGGAGCTAGCCTCCCTTGGATTGAGACCTAGTGTTAGGATTGGCCACTCTACACCGACTACTGTTGGCCCTCACGTACGTGGTACCGAGGCGAGCTACTAGTGTAGGGAGGGAGTTAATCACCCCACGAGGCCCGAGGTTCTACTAGCTACCTTACACCGACTTGTTAGGCCCTCTGGGAAAAGCGGGGTAGTTAGACGAGGGTGCCGGACTGTGGAGGGGTGAGACCCCTGTTTTGAGGGGGCAAGGCCCTATACTGTTCCGTGCTGTACTTTGGGCATACCCGCTAGCGGAAACGACTGACCGCGTGTCAGTACTGGGTAGCTACCCATGCGCTTATCACGCATGCCGTAGTCACTGCTACATCTTGATAGTGACCTCGGGGTGGTTGATTGGGTGTAGAACTACCACGGGAGACTCTCCCGGTCAGGAGAGCACCACGTGTACTTTCTACTCTACAGAAAAGACTGCAATTAAGACCGTTCCCACGAGGAACATGCAAGATCAAGAAATATCTGGATACTTCGAGAAATGGGTGAAACGGAAATATATAAAACAAATAATTAGAAATGAAAATTTAACTTGTTGCTTTTACTATTTTTGTACTTAGATAATATAAATACCACTCTACTCAGTGTTCGCTAAGTCTGTCTTTTCATAACACTAATCAGGATCAAGAGTTGAGCAATCCGAGTTTCCGGTTGTAGAGGGTAATGGATTCAGTCGAGTCCAGTCGTAGTTTTTCTTCAGCACTTCCTTTTTTTTTCTCTACTGTTGTAGTAAGTAATAGACTCCTAGTTACTATTCTACTACTTTTGTTTCCTTTCTACTTTTTGTTGTTGTTGTGGTCGCATGTACTGAGACAGTTGTTTACTTTCTTTACTACTTTGTATTTTTATTCTACTTAGTTATATGACATGTGTGAATGTAGTTTATTTTTCTACTTCTGATTATTTTTCATTAAACAACTAAATCTTAAAATTAATCAAGACAAATCCATTTCAAATCCTATAAATATTCAAAAAATAGATCGTAGCATGAAAAACATTTAACTCTCAAAACATATTAATTTAAAATGAGGGCATATGAATCCAACTTCCGCTCAGCATATATTTAAACCCCTTTACAACTTCGCAATCACCGTCTAAATCCATATCCAAATTTGATAAATATGAATACTACCATACAAATTCAGTCGTTTGACAGATACAGTTAAGTTCACTTAACCTTCGTCTAGATAAATTTACACCAACACAAATCTAAACAAGGTTAACCTAACTTAATCCAACATAAATTTATTCCGCATTATCTGTTTAACCGACCTATTATCCTAAATACAAAAAATGTACTCATGCATTCATTTTATTTCACTTATTTTATATTTTTTTTATTTATTGCACGAACTTATCCTTCTACCGAATACCTATTGAATATTTTAATCCACGACAGATCGGATCCATTTTCATCCCCCGGTTGGTCAGAGCAACCAGCTGGTTGTTCAAATACCTGGAGCTAGAAAAGCTGCCATGCAATCAATCAAAGCTAATACAAGAGGCCAATAAAATATTCTCCTGAGGCAAGCCAACTTGACCAAAGTGCACACGGAGGCACCACCATTTGATGTCGGATTCCCATCTTAATCTGAATATTATAACGATATTTAACGGTTGGAGGGAGGTGGGATTGCACACTCGGAAGACAAGAGGAAAGAAAATTATTTTTGTTTGATCAGGGGTTTTCCAACATTTTTCTGATGTTTGTGTACCTTTTTTTGTTATTTGTTTTGGATTTTGTCTTTTCCTTTTCAATGCACAAACTACTTTTGCTGTTGTAAGAGGTAAAATTTTGGAAGGAAAGCGGAGGAAATTGATTTTCGTGTATTTTTCAATATAAAAGTTGATCAAAGAAAATTTTAAAAAAGTCAGAAAAAAGATCTGATTTTATTATTTTCATTTTCACTTTGACTCTTAAATTATTTTTCTGTATTTTTTAATGTACAAACACAACCCCCCCTCCCCCTTCGTCTTACCTGTGGCTGGGGAAGGTTGGGTTCACGCGGCGGATTAGCCGTCCAAAAGGAACTTCGGATATCTCCTCAGATTTTTCATACTTATGTAAATATCCCCCGAAAGTTGCACCGTTAAAAACTTTTGCCCCTCTGGTTGTAGGAGGGATTGATTGAGATCCAGTAAACCATCTGCAGGTTGAGGTCCAACCAAAACGGCGTTGGGAGCTTATCATTGAGGTATAGCCTTCGTAATTGGCTGGAGCCATCAAAAATTTGAAAGTTGAAATACACGAATGGAGATATTTGGGAAAAGACGTTGATTGGGGAAAAAAAAAGGAAAAAAAAAAAAAGGTAAAAGTTGAGTTAAAAAGTGATACACGGTATTATAAATGTACCCTTTATTTGATATATTTTTTTTAGATTAAAAATAAAAAAGTATCCACACATGATATGATCTACTATTATTAAAATTAATAACAAATTAATTTTATATGGATGTAATTTAAATCACATTTGGAACTACTTAGCATCAATGCAAAATTATTATGTATCTTCGAAATAATTTTGCATTGGTGCAAGTTTACTTTGTACTGGTGCAATCTTACTTTAACTAATTTGGATTGGTGTAATGTTATTTTACGTCGATGTAATCTTACTTTCTATTGATGTAAAGTAGTTCAATGTAAAATTACATTAGTGTGAAATTAAATTTCAAATGATTCTTTACGTATGAGAAGTAATTTTTTACTTGAAAAATGATTTTTCACCTTAGGATTTAGAATTTAGTCCTAAATCCTAAATCCTAAAGTAAAAAATCATCTTTCAAATGTAAAATCACTTTTTATAAACCTAAAATCTAAATCTTAAATCTTAAATCATAAAATTATAAGTCAAAATTATTTTGTACAGATAAAATTACCTTTAAAATAATTTTACACCAATACAAACTTACTTAAAATAATTTATTATAAATATAAAATAATTTATTATCGATATAAATTATTTATCACCCTAATGTTTAATTTAAAATTATATAGATATTTTTTAAAATATAATAAAAGTTATCCCGTAACCAACACTGTATTTTTTTTATTTCTTTGGATCCGTATCAATTATCAAGCAAGATGCACGTTTACTCCACCTCGCAACAACTTTTTCGTTGAGTTTTACGTTTCCTTTACTATTTAGGTTTTAAAAATTAGAATCCAATAAAAAGGAGCAAAAGTGTCTATTTATTTCAACTTTTTTAATCAAAGCCACTGGACTTTTCAATACAGCCAAACTGTTCTTTGTCAAAAATATACAGCCAAAACTGTTGACATAAAGCTTTAGCATAAATACAACTCAGCGACGTCCATATAATTCCAAAAGTTCGCACAAAGATCTTCGCAGAAGCTCCTACCCATTTATCAACGTTTTACAGATGTAATCCCCTCTGACATAACCAGGATTGCACTCCAGATTAGGCTCACCTCGTCTATATAAAAGTATACGCAAATAATTCCTTTCTCGTTGAAAAGGAAGATTATGCATACGAATTATATATGTGTATCTAAACGATGTCATATAGTGTAAGAGTGAATATATAAATTAATATATAAATTGATATACATATGTCATTGTTCATATAAAAATGAAAGACTTCTACCTTTTAATCCTAGAATTAAGTATCTTTCGGTCTTTGATAAGTTTTGTATAAATTTAGGACAACCAAGTTTGGAGGATCGATCTTTTCTTTATGTAAAGGTCAAGTCAAAATCTTTGCGGTTTCTTATATTTGCATACGTTCAATTCCTTACAAGTTGCTCACAAACGTTCAAGCTGTGTTTATCAGTGGGATATGTAGAATCTTTTTCCTACTCAACGGATTTGTTGGGATTTTTCTTTACAAGTATTTTTAATCGTTTTAATCAAATAATAATAATATTTATTTTTATTTTCATTATTAAATAAATACCTATTATATCCTTCACTTTTATTTTTAATTCAAAATAAATATCTATTACATCATCCATTTTTACTTTTAATATTAAATAAATATTACATCAATATACTAATTATTTTATTCTATTATTTAACACATCACTTATTTCATCACTTAAATTAATATTTATCTCTACTTATTTCATGTTAAGCTTTATTTGAAATCACCGCTCACTACCCACTTTTAATTTTCGGATAATTACAGAAAAAGGTGTAGGAAACAAGCGCGATCTTTCAATAGTCTCAGAAATCCAACTCTATCAAAATTCAACAAAAAGCATGTCAACTATACTATATTATGCTAACAGACGACGGTTGAAATATATCATGGTTGACTTTGATCAGATTAGGAAAGGCTTATCTATTAAACATCAGATTACATTATCGTTCGTGCTAAATATAATCCCATCTGATCAGGGCTTGATTACATGTTTAAAACTTGGGCTCACTTGAAATATCTTTTTTTCCTTAAAGGAAAATTTTCATTAATAAGGTGAAGCACTTGATATAAAAGTACATATCCGAACAAGGGAGAGAAAGGAAAGGAATGTCTGACACCCTCGGGAAGAGAAGGTTACTTTCCGTAGAAATGGAAGAAGTTAAAATTAAAAAAAAAGATAAGAAATAAAGGAGGAAAGAAAAAGAAAATGTATCCCTATATCAAAAATTTAACGATCTCTCGAAGGAAGGTAAGTCCACACTCGTAGATATCGCAATACGCCAATGTGATAGACTCAAAGATTGTGATAATGAGAAGTCGAATACAATGACCTGAAGGTCAAATTCGACTACTGACTCACGTCAATAATTTCGACCGTAAAAGTCAAGAGTCACACATGATCCCCAGATAAAAATAAATACAACCTAAAAAAGAGAAAAAAAAAGAAAAATCAACACACACCAAAACACGAAAGAGCACCCCTAACATACAACAAAATCGACGCAGCCAAACTCCATAACCACCAATGAGCCAACACGCCACCGTGAGCCGCTGCAGGCATAATTTCTGGGAACGAGGATTACGAGATCAAAATCGGTCGCACGATCGCTACAACCATGACTCAGTCACCAAATCACAACCTCCACCACCTTGACGAGGTGCACGACCACGGCAATGTATGGCTCCCCATGAGCCACACATGGCCTTGCATGTTGAAGATGAGTCCCGCACAATGGAGAGGATCCATCTCAGAGGAAGAACGAGCAATTCCAATGAAGGGGGAGGGGGGGGGATCGATCGGCCCATACGGCCAATCGAGGCCCGAAGGTATCCTGACGCTCTTTTCTTAGTTGCTGGGAGCAGACTGGAGCGGACCAAGCAAAGGTTCTTCTCGTATTTCTCTGTTTCATGGGCTCACTAGGAATATTGGGCCTTCACGAATTGGATCTGCCTCAAGTATTTTAGCTTTGCTTAAATAGATTTTAGCCCAACACACTGCTGAGGTCCAGTAGATCGCACTAGAATGGAGTCGAGTACAGACTTCAGACTACCTACAGACTACAGTACACGACATTAATTTTTTTTTGTTTTGGGTGGGGCTGTAGATTGGTGGGGGTAGAGGGACGTAGAAAATTAATTGGGTTCGATTTTGATATATTTTCAAAACGAATGGAATTTTCAGTTTAGTAGAAAATTCAAGCCGTAATTGAATTAGTTCTTCCTAAAAATTGAATTGTTCGATTCAATTTAGAAATCAATTACAACCGATCCGGTTTAAGGGGTGAACTGGTCCAAGGAAGGTTTGGTTAAAATTAAAGATGAATTTCCATACTTCTATAAAAATGATAAAATATGTTATTAAATAGATCGATTTTATGGTTGAGTTTTGAGTTTTCAGAAAAACATAATTTGAGCGAATGACAGAAGATTAAATAACCACGATTGGAAGGGACAATTTACGTACGGTGGTGATCGGTAATTACATGTAAGGTAGATGTAATAGGTGGAGATATATATATACATATAAATTTTTGTTTTTTTTTTCTTCGTTACGAGTCGCAGGGCACACGGAGTGGTTGCATTTTTTCCATAGGCGATTAGGTTGTTAAAGAGGGTTAAAAATTATTCTTGAATTTAAAATTTCATACGAAGCTTAAAAAGGGATATGGTTATCTGAATTTTAGGTAAACCGGTAGATCCGACTTTGTCTGACTTGTCTATATTCAAACGAATTTGGACCTGCTTGTATCCAGGCGAATTCGGATATGACCGACTCGTTGAAGGACATGGGTTGACCAGAGTCAAAGAGGTGGCAACAACACCCGCCACGCCCACATCAGCAATAACGATAGTGTTATCAATGCTATTAATAGCCAAATAACGGATGAATCAGAGAATCTGCAAGAATCGTTGTGGAAGACCTTACGTTGTTAGGATATTTCCTGTGCTATAAGTGGAGAAGAGAGACCCTCGAAGGTCCTCTATACGCAATCTAGGAGAGAGAAAATTAGAGACTTTGTATTATCGCTAATTCTAATGAAAATTCGGGAGCACTACCCTCCCCCCAAACGTACATTCCTTGAAATGGAACTGAGTCACCAACTCTCTTACCTTTCTTCTGTGATTGCTTATGTGTGATTGTTAAGTTGAATCCTTTATTTACGAAGGAGCTTGATCAATTAGCGTCGTCTGTGGGAAACGATTATCATTCGATACCGTTTCCGAATTCAAATCTCAGTAATGGCCCCTACAACTTGCAATTCCTCTTGTGGTGATCCTGAGAAGGTGCCTGTGCAGGGAGAATCGAGTGTCTCAGTGTCCAAGAGACATCCCTACCTCGTCGGGCCCAGTAGGAAGAAGTCGGCTCAACCTAGCTGGCCACTTGAGGTTCCTGGGTGGGATCCTCTCCTCGAGATGCAAACGAGGGAAGAATAGTACAAGGCCAGACCGGCGGCTCTGAAGGTTGAACAATAGTCAGTCACCAACAAACTCCTTGAGAACAAGTAAATCAAGGAAGTAGGCAAAATCTAGCCGGAGGAGCCCCAAAGTTTGAGCCCTGAAGATGAATGATTAAAGTGGCGTCGTACGGTGAAAGAGGAGAATGTCCTCTTGCGCGAACGGTTCGAAAAGCTAAGACACGAGCTTAGTAGCTAGAAATGGGAGGTTTCTCTCAGCCCACCAAAAGCTCCCCGCCCACCTTCATCGAGGGAGTAATCTAGGGCTTAACCCTTGGCGACCAACAGAGGAGGCTCAATACCGGAGATCGTCTACCATGTCACCAGGGCAATGAGTGGTATACGACCACATGCCTACGTCACCACCCACCCCTTCACAGAGAAGGTGATGACGGCCCCCCTACTGGAGAAATTCAAGCAGCCCGTCATGGCCCAATATGACGGGACGACGAACCCCAATAGTTTCGTGGAGAGCTATCGCTAAATGATGTTGGTGCATGGTTGCCCAGACGGAGTACTCTACCGGATATTCCGATCTTATTTATCCAATATGGCCCATGAGTGGTTTAATGAGCTACTAGCCAGACAGATCACTTGCTTCTAAGAACTAGCAAATAAGTTATGTTAGTACTTTGCAGGGCAGCAAAGGATTAGAGACAACCCAGAAAGGCTGTTGGAAATCCAGCAGCGAAAGAATGAATCTTTTTTGTCATACTTGGACCGATTCAAGGCCCAGTACGTCAAGTGCAAGAGGCCTCACGATGCCATAGTCATCCAATACTTCAAGTCAAGTCTCCTGACTTGGAGGTTTTGGTGTGACATCGACGATTTCCCATTTAGAGATATGGTGGAGTTGTGGGATAAGGCTACGAGGATCGCGGAACAGGACGACTCTTTCCGCTCCCGTAGCCGATTGGCGGAAGGATGCATAAACAATCTCTGTCCCATTGAAAAGAAGAGGACCCCAGGAGAGTCGACTCCCATATCCATCCGTAGAGACAATCGCTTCAACAAGCGAAAGGCTAACTTCCAAGATCAAAAAAGCGACCGACCTGACAAGGGTCGAAACAATGGACCCCACCAGCCCAGGTGAGAGTTTTTTGAAGAATACATTCCCCTTGTCATGAACTAGGTAGACGTGTTGATGAAGGTCTGGTCCACGGATAAAACCTACTACCCCCACCAAAGCCTCTCAAGAACGAGGCTGAGTCCGGGCCCTACTGCAAGTACCACAAGGCTCGGAGACATGCTATTGAAGATAGCAAGGATCTGCACAACCAAATCGAGTCCAGATCCGACAGAAAAACTTGGCCCATTTCGTCGAGAGAAATGAGAGCCAAGGGCAAGAGACCCATGGAGGGTCCAAAAGACTATCACAAGGAGAAACTCTAGTAATTTTGAGGAGTCAACATGGTCCTTACTACCGACTAGGAACCAGACGGGTCAACAGACCACTAGATCGAGCAGGCAGTATCTCCTTCACTTCCCCCAGTAGAGTACCACTACCAGGTCCTGGCGACAATGGCCGCATTACCCAAGAATGCTCATCTCCCGCTACCTGAACCCACGGGCGCGGAGGTCGAGGTCATTTTTTAGGTCAACGCTGCCCCAAGTTAGCAAGCCACTCCCTTCGAGTCATCACCTCACAGTGCGCTTCCCACTTTTTAGTGGGGCGAGAGAGGTTCCATCAAGCAGGCATGATCGTCTGACTACTAGTTCATACAAAAAGGGATCATTATTGTAGTATATATCACAAATACAAATCGTTGTCGTATCTATTATATTTAATTACTTAATTTTTAATGGTTTATTCCAGGTTGTTCACTGGGAGACAGTTATTGATATACATCACTTTCTAAGTCTAATATTATTCTTTAATTCCAAAAAGATTGATTTTATATACAAGAATGAATGAATCAATCAAAGAATTAAAGAATGAATCAATTATATACAAAAGAATGAATTACAAATAAATACAATGCTTGAAAATAACTATGTACCAACAAGCATCAAAAACTATAAATGAATACTCTATACTATCTATTTATATCTTATATTAATAATACTTAGATATATGTACAATAATAAGTAAAAATATATACTATCCTAACTTAAGTTAACATACTAACACTTACAGTAACATATAATGTATGTACAGCGACATATATAAGCGTCACTAAACTTTAGAAAAACTATATACACAAGCTATGGTAAAAATATGATCTATACTGACATTTATCCTATCTACAGTAACGGATATATATGTCACTAAAGTTATCTTTTATTTATATACATATATAGCTCAAACATATACTCTACATATACTCATATACTATTTATATTTATACTATATATACATTATACAAACACACACACAGATATATATATATACACACGCACATACTCAACACAGAGGCACAAGGCACACTCCAATGCTTAGTCGATTTTCGCCTCTTCTCTTCTATGTTTCTTCTTCGTTAATCACCTTGATTAGTGTTTACTAATACAAAATTATTGATTTTAATAGGCGGGTGGCCTTTTTGAGGGATACACAGCACCCTCTCGGGTGGGACTAGACCTCTACCAAGCGCCACCCTAATTTGTTAATTAGGCATCTTAATTTCGTTTTATGCTCCTTAATGGGCCCAATTAAGCCCACGCACAGTGTCAAGCTCCCAGCTCGCATTGCACTCAAATGTCTCAAATCAATGCCAATCTTAGTTTCATGCTCATGTGTATAAGGGAAGGGTAATGTGTGTTCGGGCGCCCGACACCCGTGACGATTGCGCCTTCCATATGACAAAATATATTTATGTGGTAGCACCAACTTGAGAACTCATGATGTGGCGCTATACTCCACCACACGCTGCAAATCCATTGCAACGGTGTGCAAAATGCAAGATTTTGGCCCTCGATTGGAGGGCCCAAATTAGGTTCAATTTCAAAATAAATTATATGTTTGGAAAGCCCTTATATATGGCTATATAATTATTTAATTTATTTACAAAAATAATTATATTTACTATTTAAATAAATTAGCTAAAGATTGTGATTTATACATACTGATTTTTTAGTTTATTTCTTAATTACAGTATAAATTAGTTAATTAATGGTCTAATTGACTCATTAAATTAATAATATACATATTAAATTATTTATTACAGATTTTTATTATATTTTAAACGTTTTATTTTAATTGATTTACATTTAAATAAGAGATTTTAGGGTGTTTTACATTTAAATTATGTATAAATAGTATAATACATTATAAATATAGTTAAATTACTTTAAATTACTTAAAATACTATAGTACAAATATAAAATATAAATTAGTTCAATTATAACTTAATTTACTAATTTATTCTAATTTAACTTAGCAACTTACTTGATAATTTAATAAATTAATTATTTATTGTATATATAATTAAATTATGTTACAGGCATTATAATGTACATTATACATATATAAATACATATATACAATATCACTATAAATAAGTTAATTTATTAGGGTTTCTATATTTATGTAGCTTATAGTACATATAAGTTAATATAATTACTAGATAATTATATGAATAAGTTATATACATATTAATTTATCTCAAATACTTAACTTAGGCTATAGAGTACATACATAAGTTATATATACATATTTTGTAAATATTTTACATTATTTACATAAATAGCTTAATATATAGCTTATATATACATGTATTTATATAGTATACATAGTGTTTTTGTGTATTTTTGGGGTTTTTCTAATTTTTATGGAGTTTATGAGTTTTATAGAGGTAGGAGGTTAGAGAGAAAGAGAGAGATGAGAGAAATGAAAATATTTTTGGTGTTTTTGTAGTTGAGTTCTTTTATTAAATTCAAAGGTATATTGAACCGTCGGCTGGTATATTTTACTAAGTTAGGGGTTCAGAATACCATAAAAATTGGTATACGCTTAAAAACATATCTAATCTTGACTAAGACAAGTTTATTTTATTTTTTTTTTAATTTCTATGTTATTTTTATTTATTTATAAGTCTAGCACTTTCTAGGCCTTAATGGGTGTGTCAAGGGGTAACCTAAGGCCTTGGAATTGATATCAGGGATTGTAAAGTCAGTGAGAGCATTCAGTGGTGTTAAACATATGAAATGGAGGGTGCTCAGGTAGATAAGCATGAAATCCAACATAGTTTCATCAAATTTCCTAAGTTAGGCGGTTCATGCACATTTATAGCTGGCAAAAGAATGTTTAATAACAAATTACAAGCAATTCAACTTAAGTTAAGGTCATTTACAGTACATGAAAGCTTATACAACATTTTTACAACATATAAAACATATCAACTAATTAAAGACTCTAAAACCAGATCACTGCCCACTTAAATTCATCCCAACAACAGCTTCAAGCAACAGCTACAGCTGCTGAAATCAAGCAGCCACAGCAGCAGCAACTGCAACATCAGCATCTGCACTCACGGTAGTCCAAGGCACTACCCAGATGTCTTAAAATCATTAAAAAATGGCTGCTGCAGTGTTTCAACTCATTTCCAGCAGCTCTGAAATGGAGATTTCAGAAGTTACTCAGATGGCCAAATCCAATCCATTATCTTTGTCATAGACAACAAAGATAATGGGATTAGATTGGAAATTAATCCAATAAAAATGTTGCTGCTATGTAGCCTTTTCATGTGCTAAAATTAGAAGATTCTAAACCCAAAATTTTCAAATAAAAACCTCCATTTAAAACTGATCATGCACCAAATTCACATATTCACGACATACCATTGAAATCCAAATCTCTTCTCAGATCAGAGCTGTAAAATTACTTCCTAGATCTGAGATGAGTCATTCAAACTCATTAAAACTCATCTTCAAATTCTTTTAATCATCATGCAAGAACAAAATCTATCTCCCAATTGACATTGACATCTTAATAGGGTCTCCTTCTTATATTATAGACAATATAAGACAAAGCCCCTAATCAAGATATCAAAGCGTGAAAACTTGACTCAAAATCCTTCAGATCTGACTATGCAAACATGAAGAGAGCTTTAAATCAACAATGCTGATTATCCTTAGCTTTCACACCTAGAATCCATTCAAAAGCCATATTTAAAGAGAAATAGGGTGTAAACTCATCTTCTATTCAAATTCAAAATAAGATGTATAAAACTCATTGCAATACACCCAATTTCACCATTAAAAACATCAGATATGTTCTGAAAAATTTGGGAATTAATTCTATCTTGAGGAAAGCTTGAAAACCACATAAGAATATGATTTATCCTCTCTCTTGTGCCATAGACAGCACGAAGAGAGAGTCTAAATCTCGCGATACAAACCATTGAAAATAAACCCAAATCCTTAGATTTTAGTTCAAAACCAATAAACGGCCTTGTGAAAGGGATGGCATGGATGGAGAGTCCCTCAAGTGGATTGTGAGCACTCAAATCAAATCTAAATGCCCAAGGACATCAGATCTGATTTGATGCTTTGATGAGTGGTGATTTGCAAAATAAAATGCGGGGAAATTTAGAACATGAAATTGTGATGTGAGGGGGGAGATGAATGATCAAATGGACGAAATGGATTCATCTCCTCTGATCAATTCAGATCAGAGGAGGTGGGTGTGTGAATTATACTCTAATCTACTCATAAGGTAATGATCAAAGCAGTGGATTCACTAACTGATCTACTCCTAACTAAGCTACTGTATGCTAATTACTAATCTAAACTATTCTAACAAAGTAGGAAATCCTAATCTAATCAGATGAATGGGGCCTTTGGATCCAGAGCTGGTGGCTAAGAGGAAGAATGGGGGGAGATCTCTAGCGAAGGAAAAGCCCACAAGAGGAACTTCAGGGTCATCCTCAGGCATACGTCATCCCTAGAGGCGAGGAGGAAATGGTGGTGAAAAATCACACCACTGTCACTGATGTGGCGAGTGAAAGGGATAGAAGAACTAGAGGGGATGAAGGGATCGGTCTCAAGAAAGTAGGAGAGGAGGTCAATCTTTTGTGTGCGAGGCTAGTGAGGTGCTTAAGTAGAGTGATCAGTGAATCAGGGCACCGTAGTGGTGCAATTAACTACCTAGGGCACCTACTGTTGGATGGAGAGGGGAGAGCGCACGCAAGTTTTAAATCAAATCCTAGCCGCTAGATGGGATCTGGGGGTAGTGGTGATCGCACGTGCCAAGTCGCGTGAAGCTTCGATTGAGGAGCAACCGCAGATCAAGAGGATTAAAGAAGAACGACCACGATGATCCATGTTCCTCACGATGGGCAATTCTCACGCGAGCTGTAGGTGCTTGACTCTAGGTTGTTCCCCTCTCTGCCTAACTTGGCAGAGCATACTGACCCACTCTTAGTGACTCCTACTGGCGAGGCAGCTACAGCCTAGGCTCCTGATGGACGAAGGCAGCACCGTTAATGCCCTCTTTTCAAATATGCTACTTATGTTGGGCTTCAAAGAAGAGCAACTCTCCTCATCAATTCACCCAGTCGTGGGGCTCGGCAATTGCAAGGAGTTGCTGAAAGGGGAGATCAACCTTCCCTTGTTCATTTGCAACGAGGATAGTCATCTCAACAGGACGACCACGTTCATAATGGTCGAGTCGACGGCGGCATTCAACAGCATCATCGACCGCCCAACGTCCCATGCCCTCCGCCGGATCCCTTCCTTGTATTTCCAATTCATGCTATTCCAAACTCCTCGAGGAGTAGGAATGGTACATGGGGATCAAACGGCCGGGTGAGAACTCCTAAGGATCAAGTTGGAACGATCCATGGAGCCAAAACCCCCCAAGCCACAGAAACGGGGGAAGAATAAAAGCCAAGTATTAGCTATCCAATAGGAAACAAATCTGGCTGATCTGCCAGCAACTTTGGAACTCCATCCAGGCTCTTTAGCCATGGCTATCCAATTGTATCCTAACGATGCTACCAATCTTGTCAAGGTCAAAGTGGACCTTAATCCCTCTGAGGTTCAAGAGTTGTTGCTGCTGCTCAGGACCAACGCAAACGAATTTGCTTAGTCTACCAATGACCTGCCGAGGGTGGACCCGCCACTGATTCAACACCACCTCAATATTCAGGCAGGCCCTCAAGTAGTCAAACAGGCGCGTAGGCACAAGTAAGCTGAACAATGGAAAGTGGTTGCGGCTAAAGTCCGGAAGCTCCTTGAAGCTGGCTTCATCAAGGAGTCCTTATACTCGGCATGGCTCTCAAATGTGGTCATGGTGAAGAAAGCCAATGGAAAATGGCGAATGTACATAGACTTCACCAACCGGAAGGAAGTCTATCCAAAGGACGAATTCCCCTTACCAAGGGTGGACGCTCTGGTAGACTCCTACAGTGGTCAATCCTACATGCCCTTCTTGGACACCTACAACAAGTACCACCAGATCAGCCTCGCTCCAGCAGACAGACCTCATACCTCATTCATAAAAAATAGGGGTCAGTTTTAGTATAGAGTCATGCCCTTTCACTTGAAAAATGTTGGAGCAACTTTCCAGCGGCTCGTAAATATGATTTTTTCTCATTTAATATGAAAATAATATAAAGTGTACATAGATAATATGTTGGTGAAGGGATCAAACTTCCCTCAACACTTAAAATATTCGGCAGAAGTGTTCCATGTCTTAAGGAACACTCACCTCCACCTGAACCCCGAGAAGTGTGTATTTGGGGTTTCAGCTGGGAAATTCTTGGGGTTCTTGGTTTCCAACGGAGGAATCGAAGCCAACCCCAACAAGATTTAGGTGATTGTGGCCATAGAGCCACAAGTACACTGAAAGGGATGCAATCATTAGTTGGCAAAATCACCTCTTTAGGTCTATTCTTGTTTCGATCATCTAGTAAATGCCTTTCTTTCTTTGAGTGTATCAAAAAGGGTAAAGGCTATACAGCCGCCCATTGGACAACCTATTTCCAGAAGACTTTATAGGAAGTAAAGGAAGCACTCAAAAGTCGTCCCACCCTGACGGCTCCTAAGCCTAAGGAATCTCTTTACTTATGCCTGGTGGTATCCATGTCCATCGTCAGCACCATCTTAGTCAGCAGATGAGAAGGGGAGCAATGACCTGTATACTTCATTAGTAAGACCTATCAAGGTGTAGAAGCTAAGTATACCGATGAACGTGATTTCTACGCTAAAAGATTTGGTTTGAAAAACCCATCGTTGTAGTGCGGAAAAATTCATTGATCAGATAATTTTACCGAAACTCAAAGTGAGTCCCGAGTCGAACATGAGAAGGCCATGTCGATTCTAAATCCACAATTATATTTTTTTGTAATTTTGTTTATAAAGGAGACATTCACAATAATTATAAACTGTTGGTGCTAAAGTACCACGATCATTTGTTTTGATGATAACAAAACACGTGTTATTCAACATTTGCAATTTGAGTCCTAGATTTCAGGTCAATTGCAAATGTGGACGTGTTTAGACGGAGTTCGAGCTCGCATCCAGGATGGATTGGAGGAGTTTGACGGAAAACAGAGGAGGTTCGCGTGGAGCGAAAGATTGAAGATGGAAGGAAATGAAGAATAGGATAGATTTCCTTCTTTTGTACTTGTTGTATTTTTCGTTTCTTTTGTTGCTCTTTATTTCCTTAGATATTTTATGTTAAAGAGCCTCAAAGAACCCTAACAATAGTCCTAGGAACACCGGCACAACCCTAGGATACTTAGGTTTTCTGTAGAATACTTAGAAAACCAATATAGGGTTCAAACAGCACTTCCAGACGTCTAATTCCCAAATCAGACGTCTGATAAAGTATTTTAAGACGTCTGACTGTTGTTTCAGACGTCTGATATCTGTTAGGCTGGGATAGCTAGTTCTGTCTGATGAAATCAGACGTTTAGACATTATACCAGACGTCTTAGGAGACGTCTGATGGACTTGCCAGACGTCCAGCTAGTGGACCGTTGGCTAGCTTAGCAGGCACTCAAGATTATGACCGTTAGAGCCTTATCAGACGTCCTTAGGCCTTTCCAGACGTCTGATAAATGACCGTTTTGCTTCGGCTGACCCAAAATCTCTTCTCAGAGATTTTCTAGCCTTTGCAACGTTTGGAAATCAATTCCCACAGTAAAAGTAGGTTTCCAGACGTCCAGACTTAGTGCCAGACGTCCTGTATGTCGTCTGATGGACTTGCACAAAAACCCTGTTTAGATCTGATTCAAGTCAGGGAGAGACCCGCCCAAAATCAGACGTCTGACCTTGGAATCAGACGTCTTAAAGTGGCCTTCCAGACGTCTGATGCCAGAGTTAGACGTCTGATCACCCTGTCAAATGTAATCATTATCCTGATTTCGGCCTGATTCTCTTGGGCTTTGTTCCCAACGGCTATAGAACCTTTCCTAAGCCTTCCAAAGCCTTCCTAAGGCCTCTATAAATAGAGGGGAGCCTTTACACACCCAAAAATACCTAGAGACACAAGATACACACCAAGAGACACCTTGTAATACACTCTCACACTCTTGTGTCCAAGAAGCTCTTGCTCTCTAAGCTCAAGTTCTACATCTTGAGAGCATCAAACCGTTGCGCACCCGCTCTCCCGCCGTTGCCTACAAGAGCGAAGTTGCGCCGTCGCGTGGCTCACGCATCCGCGTCCTCGACGCACTCCTTGCAAAGGGGAGTTTCCTTATTCCTATAGAAGCTAGGTTTATAATTACTTTATTGGCTCTATAGGACTTGTTGTTTCTTTTATCTTTGTTATTTTATTGGGTATTCGCTTTGCGAATTCCCGTCTCCTTCGTGGGACAAAATCCTTCTCGTGGAGAGAAGGGGTTGAGGAACGCTACCCTCGTACTTGTAGCGTGGTTGTATTGAGGTTGAATCACCCTCGTTTTAAGTGATTCGGTTTAGTGGATTTGATCAACTTGGTTGATCGGAAAATCCTAACTCGAGAGGGTTAGGTGGTGGTTTTCACCCGTTTTGGGTTTCCACCTAAAAACATTTGTATACTTGTGCGATTGATTTTTTGTGAGATTGCTTTATATTTCAATTCCGCATTTTTTACATTACGCTAATCTCACCCCCTCCAAGTAGGAAATTTCATAAACAACTAATCTACTTGTAATATGAAAAATAAAGCTAGAGAGAGAGAATAACTTTTTATAACTAAGATAATGTCATTACAAGTAATTTCTACAACTAGAAAGTTCGAAATCTACTCTAGAAAGCAAAGAAAAGATAAGGGGATGAAAAGTTATCCTTCTCGATGGCTACTTGGAGGATGAGCTGGACGGACGATGCCTGAAAGGAGAGCGAAGACGGAGGATGGAGGGCGAATATGGAAGAATCGGGGATGAGATAGGGCATCGACGTCGCGGGATCCGCTTCCAGAACGGGGGTGAGTAGACAGCTGGCAAGAGCTCTACGAAGGGGGTGAGAAGTGAAAAATTTTAATTTTTAACTCTAGCAGAGCTTCCCGTAGCTTGGGAGCACTAGAGGGAGCTTTAGAACTTGAGTTCTTAGCTCTTAGAGAGGGAGAGAGATGAAGGAAGGGATGGTGAAATGAGTTGTAGGGGTGCCTTTTTTATAGGCGTACAAATTGAGGGCAAAAGGGTCTTTTCAGGCTTAGAAACTAAAGTTGGGGTCTTTAGTGATGGAAATAAATGTCACTGTACCCGCACGTCGCTGAGGTTGCGCGTGCAACGTCAGCTGTGCGATGGAGATCCAAGAGCTCAAAGCGCACCACGTCGTCGCCTTCTCAGCTCCAACCATTCATGCGCCCGCTGCTCCTTAGTCGTCCGATCGCGCATCCAACGACTTAGGATCGCACGTGCCTCATCGCCTTCGTGTGTTAGAGGGTGACGTGGCCACTGTAATCACCATTCGATGAAGATAGCACGCTCCAGATCCCTTACGAGCACGCACGCTGAGGAGCACGTCTGATTGCGCATGAGATCTGGAGTCCAATCGCACATCCATCTGATCGGTCAATCTAAGCTGATAGCACTTGATCGAACGACCAAATTGCGATGTTTGTGCCCGAGCAGGAGGCATGGAGTGAAGACTCAATCGTGTGACCTCCAGCAGCAAAGTGCCTTACCCACTGCACTATGAGCGCTCTTTGGTTGCGACTACATTTTAAGGGGCGAGCGCTCGCAACCGTTGGATGGCGATCCAACAATCAAGAGCACTCGAACCCTTTCCTTTAGTGGAAATGATGCGCGGCCTGAGAATGAATCCCAACTATTGGATCGATGATCCAACGGCTGAGATGCTTCAATCATCGGCTGAAGAAGTGCTGCAGGGAGCTTGGGTCATTTTGGGCGACTAGGATGGTGCCACGTGGCACCATCCTGGCCATCCATCTTCAAATGCTTGTAGGTGGCACCATGGATGTCGGATAGGATCGAAATTCACGTTGTTGGGCGACGATCGTTGGTCCGAACCCATCTGTGTGGTTGGATTTGTCATATAAAGTACGAATTTGCTCCACCTTGCCCCTTGATCTATAAAAATTCGATCGAGGAGATCTTAGAGTCGTTGAACTCCGATCGTCGCCCTGATCAGATCTATACAATTGGATCTTCAATTTGAGGCTCTGAAATGATGTGGTTCTGTCCCCTAGCCGTAAAAGGGGAAATTAACCTATATTTTGTACAAACTAATCTAAATGCAGAATGATGCATGCTATGCAATATTTATAATGTTGAATGTAATTACACGCCTAAGAACACTCATAAATAGACAATTTTTGTGACATAGATGTGTCTACATCACATACCGTCATTGAGAAACTTGGACTAGCTTTGGTGATTGCCGCCAAAAAGCTACGTCCATACTTCCAAGCCCATCCCATAGTAGTCTTGTCTGACTACCCCCTGCAACAAATGTTACATCAACCCACGAGGTCAGCACGATAGAAAAGGTGGACCATGGAGTTGCCAAAATTCAACGTCCAGTACCAACCAAGGAGATCAATCAAAGGACAAGACATGACGGACTTTGTGGAGGAAATTTACAGATCTGGATGCCTCCCTTACTCAACTTAGGAAGCTATATGTTGACGACTCATCCATGACAGCCGAGTTTGGGGTGGGGATAGCCTTGACCGCCCCAGACGACGTTACTCATAAGTATGCCATTAAATTTGTCTTCCCAGCATCCAACAATCATGCGGAATATGAGGCCATGTTAGTCGGCATCCGAGTGGACAAATCAAGAGGCGTCTCCTTGCTAGAAGTCTACATGGATTCCCAATTGGTCACCAATCAAATCAATGGCGAGTACCAAGCTCGAGATCCAAATATGATCTTGTATGCCAACAAGGTCAAGGAGAAACTGTCGGATTTTAAGACTGTCTTGATCAAGCAGATATACCGATCCGACAACCCCCTGGCGGATGCCTTAGCTTGCCTAGCATTGACGATCTCTCTCGAGCAAGAGGAAGATATCTACCTTCAAACTTTGAAGGAGCCAACAGTTCATGCTCCTAAGATGTTCACGATAAAGCAATACACATCATGGATGACACCTATCATCACCTACCTGAACATAGATGAGCTACCCCAAAGGGTATAACGGCCCAAGGCATTTCGCCTGAAGGTAACCTCGACAAGTTTGAGATTATCGATCTTAAATTGTTCAAATAGAACTATGGGGATGATATTAACTGAGGCACCGAGATTAAGAAGGGTTCTATAGAAAGTGGCATCATCAATAATTACCAAAATCAAAGGCACACCTAGGTCTTTCATCTTAGGAGGCAACTTGCTTTGTATGACAAAGCTTACTGTCTGCGAAAGATGCGCCTTTCCTAGGTTTTTAGTCTGCCTTTTGGGAGTACAAATATCTTCCAAAAATTTGGCATAGGCAAGTATGTATTTGATTGTGTCTAGGACAAGGATGTTGATTTGAACTTGCCCGAATAAATCCATGAGTTCTTCAGTAGTGGGCTCAGATTTCTTTTTTCTATTGGTGGTGGAGTGGAGAGCTTGGGGAAATGCAACACGAGTCGTGTCAAGTTCTTTTTCTTCCTGATTGCGGGGAGAGTCAACTTGCTTTTGGGATGGGTGGGTTTCATCATTTTGGTGTGAAGGTCCTAGATCAGTGGTAGTTTTCCCACTCCTCAATGTAACTACATTTGCAATTTGGTTATTCCTGGGAGAAAGTTGGGGGGCTTGTTGTTGATGGAAACCGGGTGGGTACTGCGGTGTTGAGTTAATGGGAGGTTGATTAGTATGGATCTGATTTCAATTTCCGTCCTAATATTGGTTCCTTTGATTGATAGGGTTGGGTATGGGCTAGGATGGTAAATGTCCTGCAAGTCTCTGGGTTGGAGTAACCCCAATCTGATTATTCAGATCTGTAACAACACGAGTTACTTTCGACATTTGATTCTACATTCCTTGCAGGGTTTTCATAACCTGGGCATTGATGTCTTATTGAGATGGCCCAAGCTGATAAGAAGTTTGATTAAACCCATACCCTCCAAACGAGTTTGGTTTTTGGGAGGGAACCGGGTTGGTCCAGGAGTGAGTCGGTGTTAATCGCTCTGAAATGGGTTTTAAAATCGTCACGTTGTAGTATAGTTCGAATGAAATCCGAGGTCGAATCCAGGAAGCAAGTGACAATTAACTCTCAAGATTGCAATTCTATCAATGTATAACAATAAATCTAAGCAAGAATGATATATATGATAAAGCAAATGTCAATAAAGCAAAAATATTAGGGTAAAATGGTGATTTGAATCACCAATTACCCCTCACAATAATAGCAAATAGATCAACAATATCAATCAAGGAAATAAAGCCTCAAATGTATGTAATCAGACAACAGAGGCTTGTATCAGACGGCTTAAACAGCCGATAACTACAGTGCTTTCAAGGGATGCAAGGGTCTCTTCTTCCTTTCTTCTCTGTTGTTCTTCTTCAGAACTCTGTTTCTTCTCTTTGGTTCTCTGTAGACTCTTCTTCTTTCTTCTTCTCTTTGGCTCTCCCTTCACTGCTCTTCTTCAGCTGCTCTCCTCCTCTTCTCGCGACTAAGTGTTGCATAGGTATCAGTGAGAGTAAAACCCCCTGTCCCCGTGCTCTCTCTCTCTCTCTCTCTCTCTCTGGGTTTCACTCTCCCAGAGCCTTCCACAGTAACGGGTAATCGGGTATTCGGATCAAGCGTGTACCCGGGATTAAGGCTGCCAACGTAGGGTAGCAGCCGAGGTGTGTGCCGTTTAGGCAGGTCGGGTCGGAGCCAGGTGGTCGGGCGTGCTTCGCGTGTTAGAAACAGGGGTTACAAGTAACCTATCGTCGTAGTTGCAAAACACGTCGATCAAATAAAATTTATACCGAAACTCCAAGGGAGTCCTGGGTCGAACACAAGGAGGCGACGCTTACTTTATTGAAAATCATGCTTCATTTCTTTTCTTTTTTGTATTTTAAGGTTTTGATACTTTTTTTTGTATTTTTGTAATAAAAGAAATCAAGCAAATGTATCACAAGATAGAGATCTAGAACAAATCTGATATATATTACTTCTAATGTCAATTATAAGAAACTATGAAAGCATATAAAAATAGGGAGGTGAGAGGAAATCTCCCAAATCGGCTGTTCGGCGAGACGACGGTGCCTGGCGGAAGCTCGGATGAAGGAGGTGAGGAGCGGGACGACGGAGGTGAGATGTTGGAGGACGTCGGGTTGAGGAAAGCTTTGGCGTAGCTCCGGAATGGAGGTGAGAAGACGGAGGTGATCTGCTACTGGAATGGAGGTGGGAGGACAGCTCCAAGGTGACCTATGAAGGGAGATGGGAAGTTGGAGGAGTATTTGGTGGGGCAGAGTTTCACTACACTAATAGGCACCTTGGGAGCTCGAGAACAAACTCTAATGGAGCGTTGGTAGGCTTGCTAGAGCTTGGGAGTAGGTGGGAGTAGAGTAGGTAGAGATGGCTTGGAAGGGAGGGGGTGAAGGCCCTTTTATAGTGGTGGAGAAGAGGCTAAAAATGGATAATGGACCTCTAGCGACCTCCAGACCGTCGCTGGAAACGTTGCTGTAGATAGCTCATCTCCACCCACACCCATAGCTGGCTCTGCTGGCTTGCAATGAAACAACGACGGCTGTAAGCATCGCTGTAGGTCAGTCCAGCTCTCGCTGAAAGCTGGCGCCAACTGCCCCTTGCGCCAGCGCCGCCTGCCCCGCTCTTCACGCGCGTTAACCGCGCGCCCAGCTGTGTGCACGTGTGCTGTGCGCTGGCATGAGCGCTTGCAATGCGCTGGCCTGCGTGCGCGCTGCCGCTACCGCTGCACTTCACTCCAAATGCCCGTCCAATTGCAAATTGGAGCGGCTGCGGGGAATCGAACCCGCGCCTCTCCTTTGCAAGCCGCTGCGTCAACCAGTGCGCCACGTCGCCCTTTGTGTCGTGAGGAGGAAATCGGTGCAGACGCTTCCCAGCCGTTGGATCTTGATCCAATGGCTAGGATTAACGGTGAAGATGATGAGGGAGAGTGGGCGGTGGCTGCTGGCCGGGTTTGGCCGGCCTGGATGGCGCCACGTGGCGCCATCTGGACCGTCTGTCTTCTTCTTCTTGCAGAGGGTGCCACAGTGCTCAGATCGGGATGATTTTTGCGATGTCGAACTGCGATCGTCGCTCCGGATCCATCCGTACGGTCGGATTTTCCATCTGAAACCTATATGGATGTCACATTGCCCCCCTGGCCATATAAAATGAAGGAATTAATATATAAAATATACTACTATCCTAAATGCCATGCAATGGATGTTATGCAATATTTATAACATGATATGCAATGCTAAGTCTAAGAACTATCAAAACTAAGCAATTTATCTTGAATTTATGTGTGTTCATCACCAGGCCCACGGGGACAGTGTCATGAGCGAGGCAGGTGTTGGGTGAGTGCGGACCTCACCCCCTGTGTCTCAAAGCGAACAGCTGCAAGCAGAAATTCAACTTATGTGGCTTCAAGTGTCCTGCTATTTCTGATTTGGGACTAAATGTCCTTGCTTCCTTCCGCGTGCAATAGCTCCTGCTGGATTAGTCAATTGTAGGTGGAGCAGTCAATGCTCCTAATTGACTGGCTAGTTGTAATCCTAAAATGTATCCGTGTAGCCTGGAGTGGATGCCTAGAGCTAGCAAGCCAAGAACACGCTCTGGAGCTTCTTCAAAGAAGCTCCAGTAATGGCAGCTCAACTTGTGGCCTGAAAACAAGAACAAGGCCTATTGGCCATGTCAAAACAGTCAGAACCTTCGCCGGACGTCGTGGAGTGCAACGGTGGCGGTGGTGTGCTGTGAGCTTGTGTGTGGAGGTCGTACGACCTCGGAAAGGGTAGATGGAGGAGCGTGAGTTCGACAAAGGGTTTGGAGGAGCAATCGACCTAACTAAGTTAGGGCTTTGCTCCTGAGGTTGAGGTGGAGGTGTAGGGATAAGTGGCGGCCGTTTTGGTGACGTGTGGTGGCCGTGCGGACTCGCCGGTGGTACGTTGACGAGGTGGAAGATGAAGTCCCGGAGGGCGGTGCGGAAGTCGAAGCGGAGTGTCGGAGGTGCTGTCGTAAAATGGAGAAGCTGAGGAGTCGATAAAGATATGTAGCAAACGACGGGGATCAGAGTTGGCTCTGGTTGTGGTAAGGTCGGTGCTGGAGACGAAGATGGCTTCGATGGGGGTTGGATGGTGAGGATGAAGGAGATAGGGACGTCGATCGGTATTGCGCGATGCGGAGGAAAACGAGGAAGGAGTATTTGCCGCCAGTATTGCGGTCAGACAACGAGGAGAGGCAGGGAGAGTCGCCGGAGCTCGAGGAGCCTTACAGCAGGATTAGGAGGGAAGAAATTGGAGTAGATCCGATCGAAATCGAGCTTCGAGCGAATGGTCTGATCTGGGGATTCTTTTATAAGTAGTAGGAGGTTGGTTGAAGCTTGGAATCCAAGTTTTTCAACCTTGGAAGGTAGCCGGAGTAGGAAACTCAAAAGATGCCTGAATCTCTCATGCGTTCGCATGAGAGATTGGGAAGGTTGTTGAGCTCAAGACTGGATTCATTGGAAAGAAGATTTCCTAAAGAGTCTCCTATTAAATTTTGAGAAGGTTTGATTGATTAATCAAGGAGAGCTCTCCAAATGAAGGTCATCGGAGTTGTAGGAATAGGATTTTGGTGCTGCGAGGGCCCTTTTGTGAAGAAGACAAAGAAGTTGGGGGCCTTTTTGTAAGAAATTCAAAAGCTAAGGGTCCATGAGAAATAAAAAAAAATCAAACTTGGACGAAAGTGCAAACTGGGTCGAAACAACCTCAGATTGGGCCAAATTTTTGGTACAAACCTAATTTGGACCTAAGGAATCCAATGGTGAAGTTGGGTTTTGATTTTGACCTCATTTGTCTAGGAAATTTATATAAAAACCTAAATTAGGGTAAAAGTCTGTCAATGGCTCTATTTTAGGTCAAGACGGGTTCTGATGGTCAAATTGAAGGTACCAAACCCTAGAGAATATTTTTCTATAAATTTTAGAGGGTTTAGGTGAATTTTATCCTAACCAAAACCTTAGTTAATTAAGCGGGTATATTTTTAGGATTTCAGATGTTCATTAATTCCTGTAACGCGTGAAAACTCATTTCATTCTGCATGAACCCCCTTAATAGACTCTAAAGCATATTTGACCTTTATTCAACTGCTGAGAAAACCCGTGGTTATTCTGTTTTTGTGATAGAATGGTAAATTTACATAAATAACCTTGTATTCTTGTCTTCTTCTCAAATCAATGTTTTGTGCCCTTAAGACCTTCTGAAAGATATATAGGAGCTTTTATTGACTTAATCAGATCAAATTGAGCTAGTTATGACTAATGATGGTGTTCCCATCAGTCGGGTTCCTCCAGTTAGAGAAATTTCTAACTTGCTCCTAGAAGGTAGAGATATTTTCAATGGGGTTAGGATTTGGATATGTGTAGGTCCCCGGTGGACTATAGAAAGCCTTGAAAAATTGATTATTCTCAATAGGGATAGTATTGAGATTTGGCAAGTTTTCCCTTTTGAGGATGTTAGGCAAGGTTAAATGTGGAGCCTGTGGAGCCTGTGTGGTTGTGGTAAGTCTTTCCTCCATTTTCTTTTGGTTCAATTTCATCCGGTCGAGTTTGTAAGTAATCAATTAGAGATCATCTTGGCTAACTGGGATAGAATGAGTGCCTATTTCATGAACACTGAACTGCAGGTTTGTAGTTCTACCAAAGGTGTTCGTGGAAGCTTGATTAAAGGAATTTTCACTCATTTCCTTGAATAATTCATAGGTACTTTCGATATCCTTATTTAAGAAGTTGTCGCTACACGAAGCGTCAACGAAACGTAGAAGTTGATCTTCTAATCCATGGTAGAAGATCTGTACAAGCTGCCATAAGGGAACCTTGTGGTGCAGGAAACTTCTTAAAAGCTCTTGGAAATGTTCCCAAGCATAAGGGCCTGTGAGATATGATGCCCATGAATACGATCATTGTGTGCGAAATCCCTAACATCTGAGGAATTTATTTCATGGGACCCTTTCCGGGATCTAACGGCTTCGAGTACATCTGACTCGCTGTTGACAATGTCTCAAAGTGGATCGAAGTCGTCCCCACTAAAGCAAATGATCATAAAGTTATTCTCTGATTCATTCAGGAGAACATCTTTTCCAGATTTGGGATTCCAAAAGCCATCATCAGCGATGGCAGGTCTCATTTTGCGAATGTGCACTTCCAATCCTTGTTGAAAAGTACGGGGTGTCGAATCGTATCTCGACTCCTTATCACTCCCAGATTAATGGATTGGCTGAATTATCCAATCGGAAGATCAATAAAATCCTTCAGGTCACTGTTTAGCCTGACAAGAAGGATTGGTCTACCCATCTTCTGGAAGACTTGTGGGCCTATCAGACCACCCATAAGACCCAGTTTGGAATCTCTCCCTTCAAACTTGTGTACGAGAAGGCATGGCACCTCCCCGCAGAAATGAATGCACAAAGCCTACTGGGCAGTGCGGAAGTGCAATTTAGATCTCATGAAGGCTGGAATTCACCGCCGGTTGCAAATAAGCAAGATTGAGAAACTACACAATGACGTGTATGAGAACTCGCATATCTACAAAGAGCGGGTCAAAGCCTTCAATGATATACACATTTCGCAAAAATCATTCCATCTTAGTCAGAAAGTATTACTCCAAGATCAAATCCTTATTCTAATACCTATAATCCTGGATGGAGAAGCCACCCAAATTTCTCTTGGGTTGATCAAAATCAAAGACCATCTTATTCAAATCAGACCCATCAAAACCCACGAGTATGTAGAATTACTCTAGGCTAAATAGAGATACGCAGCTCGATTAGATTTTGCGAGCTGTTACAGAGAGTCAATGACAAAATGTCGAAGCTCTCACTGAGATTCAAAGGCAATGTAAGGTAGAATTGGCTGATTTACAAAATCAGATCATGCTTTTGCCTGAGTCTCGTCAGCTAGGTACTCTTCCATCTCAGCCAATTCCGAATCCTAGGAATCTGCAAAACCCTAGGCAACATCAAGGCTGTAATGACCCGCTACGTTTTAGCCATTTAAGATGTCTGGAATTTCAGTCAGACGTCTGTCCAGACGTCTGGACTCGTTCCCAGATGTGTGAAAGTGGATTATTTCGTATTACGCTTTGCGCTCTGCACACGTGCGATGCACAGTGGCTGTTCTCCTCTCTCTCTCTCTCATTTTCCCTCGAACCCTAAACCCTACACCCCTCCTATTTATACCCCTCTTTCCTCTTCTCCTCGCCTCACACCACCAGCCACCCCTACCTTCAGATCTCCAGTGCGGCAATGGCAAGGGCGGACGAGAGAGGCGAGTGAAGGGCGAGCAAGGGAGTGCGAGAGGAAGGAAGGAGGAGAGCGTGGAAGGTTGGAGGATCTTCGGGAGCTTGGCAGAGCTCGCACGGCCGGTGGCGGGTGCGTGCGCGCGTGGAGGACGTCAGCAAGGAGCTGTCCAAGCTCCTTCAGTGACTGAAGCTACCACCGCGAGCGGAGGCGCGAGCGGAGCAAGCTGCGAGCAGGTTCTGATACTGGAAGTTTTCCAGTATCAAATGTCTGGCGTGACATCCAGACGACTGGCGAGAGATCTGGACGTCCGGAGCTAAGGCCAGACCTTTGAGAGCACATATCCTGCGAGGTACGTATGTTCCTGTGCTAATTTCTCCCATGCAAAAGATCTCAACGCAGGAGGCATTGTTGGCTGAGT
Organism: Thalassia testudinum; assembly: GCA_037157565.1. Lineage (NCBI taxonomy): Eukaryota > Viridiplantae > Streptophyta > Magnoliopsida > Alismatales > Hydrocharitaceae > Thalassia > Thalassia testudinum. The sequence continues at coordinate 25,821,362 of JAZHRO010000013.1, forward strand.
GTGCCTGCGTTTGCGTGCACAGGTGCAGCATTGGGAAGGCGCACGGGACACTTTTCCACGAGCTTTTGGACGTCTGATCACATCACCAGATGTCAAGAGGTGCTTCCAGACGACCGGAGACCTTGTCCGACGTCTGGGACTGTCCCCAGACAACCGCAGAGGGAGTCTGGACGTCTGAATCAGCTGCAGGGAACATAAGGTGAGTTTTGTCTACTTTTAAGACGTTTAGGAAGAGTCCCAGACATCTGATTTTGATCTGGAACTGCGTTTTTGGCCTATTTAAGGCCCAAACGGAATCGGATTTCCGTAAACGAAGTATCATTATTTTCCACTCGGGTTCCTCTACGTATTCATGTTGAGTATTAATTGTTTTGACCTCGTCTAATGTAATTAGTCACTGGTACAGGTTACCAGTGGGTGGTGTGTTCGGGATCCGCGAAGACGACTAGATCTGCGGCACAGGCCCCCATTCCTCTCGTGATACCCGGTAGAGTGGTTTAATTCAGTTATTAATATTTAAATAAGAATGTGCTTGGTTGAAATAGCCGAATGGAACTCTAGGATGTGGAATGAACCTTAGGGTGGAAAATGGGTGAGCCTGTTTGAACTGTACTATTTACTTGAATGCATGATTAAGATAAATTGCTAGTAAATGCCTGTATTATAATTACAAGTTGCATGTTAGAATACGAGCTGCCTGTATTCAATTGAGAAATTACCTGTGAAAACACCAGTTGCATGTTATTGAGAATTGAACTATGAAAACACGAGCTGCCTGTATATGGATGAGGAATGAATTATGAAACATGAGATTTGGATCTGGATAATGAGGAGTAGAACTCCTGTGGATAAGCGGAATCTGGAATGTACATGGGAAATGTGCTGGCTCTTGAGTACGTGGTACCAAGGGGAGCAACTGTCCCCTTTTAGTGTAGAGCAGAGCTAACCTCCCTTGGGTTGAGACCCGGGGTTAGGATTGACGACTCTACACCGACTCCTGTTGGCCCTCGCATACGTGGTACCGAGGTGTGCTTCTAGTGTAGGGAGGGAGCTAAGCACCCCACGGGGCCCGGGGTTTAGCTAGCCACCCTACATCGACTTTGTTAAACCCTCTGGGCAAACCGGGGTAGTCAGACGAGGGTGCGTGGACTATGGAGGGGCAAGACCCCTGTTTGGTTCTTTAAGGCGAGACCCCTATTCTGAGAGGGCAAGGCCCTATACTGTTCCGTGCTGTACTTTGGGCGTATCCACTAGCGGAAACGACTGACCGCGTGTCAGTGTAGGGTAACTACCCATGCGCTTATCACGCGTGCCGTAGTCACCACTACGTCTTGACAGTGACCTCGGGGTGGTTGATTGGGTGTAGGACTACCACGGGGGCTCTCTCAGTCAGGAGAGCACCATGTGTACCTTCTACTCTACAGAAAAGACTGCAATCAAGATCATTACCACGAGGAACATGCAAGATCAAGAAATATCTAGATACTTTGAGAAATAGATGAAACAGAAACATATAAATGGGATAAATAGAAATGAGAATTAAATCTGTTGCTTACTGTTCTTTTACTTAAATAATACAAAGACCACTCTACTCAGCGTTTGCTGACTCTGTCTTTTCATAATACTATTCAGGACCAGGAGTTGAGCAGCCCGAGTTTCCGGCTGCAGAGGGCGTTGGGCCCAATCGAGCCCAGCCATAGTCTTTCTTCAGCACTTTCTTTTTCTCTACTGTTGTAGTAAATAATGGACACTTAGTTTACTGTTTCCGCTACTTCTGTTTCCTTTCCACTTTTAGTTGTTGTTGTTGTTGTTGTGGTGGTGGCACGTACTGAGACAGTTCTGCTTTCTTTAATGCTTGTACTTTTCTTCTGCTTAGTTATATGGCATGTGTGAATGTGGTTTATTTTCCTACTTTTGGTTATTTCTTGTTGGATGACTAGGTCTTGGGATTAGTTGAGGAGAGCCAGCCTCAGATCCTATAGGGATCCGGGAACATGGTCGTAACAAGATGGTATCATAGCAAGGTCATCCCAGGAAAAGAATCAATTGGCTTGAGGATAACCACTCACGTGCATCTAACTTGGATAGTGTTAAGACCACAGCATCAAACGTCTTTTAAGCCGTTTGGGAGTTGGTCCAGACGTCTGGAAATTAATTTTTACGGCGTACGATTGCGAGTCTGTGCCCATGCGCACGTAGATTGGACCCACTACCCCCTTTTCTTCTCTCTCTCCCTCCCCATCCTGTAGGCGTTTTCTTTTTCTTCTTCTCTCTCTCTCTCCCCACGACGCCTTCAAATACCTCCCCCCTCTCCTCTCCCTCACCGCCACTCCACCATCTCTTCCTTCTTCCTGTAGCGAGGGCAGCAGCTGCTGCCGGGTGCGCACGGGGAGGAGGAGGTGCAGCGAGAGGGAGAAGAGGCGAAGCGCAAGTGGAAGAGAGGGCGAGCTCGCCGAAGTAGCCAGGGCCGGCCGGTGGGCGCACAGCGGGAGAGCGATGCTGGGGAAGTTGCCCTGGTGCTGCAGCTCAGGCAACGGGCGAGCTCGGCACGGCCGTACGCAGTAAGCGGAGGGCGAGGAGGTCCTGATTCTGTGAAATTTTCCCAGAATCAGACGTCTGGACCTACGTCCAGACGATGCGGGAGACATCTGGAGGAAGATCCAGACGTCTGAAAGGTACAATATTTCTTTTCTCCTTCTTTTCGCGTGTACGGCCATGTAGGCCATTCCGCCGAGGGTTCTACCTCATTGCCATGTTAAGGACGGCTGCGTACGCGTGTAGGATTCGTTCGGGAAGGCGCAAGGACACGCCCTCCCACGTAAATCGGACGTCTGGGCACAACACCAGAAGGCGGAGAGAGTCTCCAGACATCCGGAGTGACAGTCGGACGTCTGAAACTAGGTCCAGATGGTCTAGCGGGATCCTGGACGTCTGAAGAACAGCGTAGAAGTGAGGTATGATCTAAACCATCGTTTAAGATGTCTGGAAGATGTTTCAGACGTCTGATTTGAGGCATGGTTGTCATTTTTGACCCGTTTAGGGTCCGTTCGAAGTCTGATTTCCGCATTTAAAATTCCGTTCTTCTCAGAAATTGTTCCTCTACTTGTTTAAAGTACTTATATCTTATTCTGAGTAATTCCTTGTGTTTGATCCTTATGTTAGGACCTCGTCCCATTGCGGCTCTGGGGGTTGCGGAGGCACGCGGACCTGCTGATCACAGCCCCAGTACTCTTGGTTTTGCAGGTAGAGTGGCTCCCTTTAATTATTTATCAACATTTATGCACTTGTGAGATAATTAATAGATTCTAAGGTATGGCATGAACCCTAAGACTGGAAAACTAGATTGAATGATAGATCCTAGGGTATGACATGAATCCTAGGACTGAAAAACTAGATTGAATGATAGATCCTAGGGTGTGGCATGAATCCTAGGAATAGATACACCGAAATGAATGTCATGAATATATGAATTGCAGTCTTGGAAAAGTAGAAAGAAAAATGATAATTGCCTGTAATTGGATAACAGTTGCTTGTTTATAAATGGATATTAACTGTTGAGAACATGGGCTATATGAAAATAAAGCTGAAATGATGAAACCTAAATTGGCTTAGTTAAAGAAATATGAGCATGAACCCTACGGGGAATTAGGAGTAGAGCTCTTGAGAGGTGAATGGAATGGAATTGGGGAATTGAGCTGACCCTTGAGTACGGAGTACCAAGGAGAGCGACTGTCCCCCCTGTTTAGTGCAGAGCGGAGCTAGCCGCCCCAGGGACCCGGGGTTAGGTCTGGCCACTTTGTACCTACTTTTGGCCCTCGCGTACACAGTACCGGGGAGAGCTACTAGTGTAGGGAGAGCACTAGCCACCCCACGGGCCCCGGGGTTCTGCTAGCCTTCCTACACCGACTTGTTAGGCCCACTGGGCAAACCAGGGTAGTCAGGCGAGGGTGCGCGGACTGTGGAGGGGCAAGACCCCTATTTGGTTACTATGGAGGGGCTAGACCCCTGTTACTGAGAGGAATCTTCCCTATACTGGTTCCGTGCTGTGCTTTGGGGCGCACCGGTTAACGGAAACGACTGACCGCGTGCCAGTGTGGGGTAGCTACTCGTGCGTTTATCGCGCGTGCCGTAGTCACCGTTACGTTTATTAGTGACCTTGGGGTGGATGACTGAGGGTAGGACACCACGGGGGACTCTCCAGGCCAGGAGAGCACCACGTGCTACTTCTACTTTTCGGAAAAGACTGCAATCAAGATCGTTCCCATGAGGAACATTCAAGATCAAGAGAAAGATCTAAGAAATAATTCGAGAACAAGTAAATAGAGGAATAAAGAAAGAAACTAAAAACAACAGCTACTTGTCCACTTTTACTGTTTTTCTTAGCTAGTTGGTTGCCACTCTACTCAGCGTTTCGCTGACGTGTCACCTTTTCAGGACCAGGTGTTGAGCAGCTAGAGCCTACAGCTGCAAAGGGTGCTGGTCCTAGTAGAGCCCAGTAGTTTTACTTGTGTTGTACCTACTGTACCGTTTCTTCTGTTGTAGTGAGTATTTTCTGTTACAATTGTACTCTTTTATTGTAAGCATCATGTTTATGTACCTGTTTAATTCTCTACTGTTGTAGTGGTGTGTACTGTAGTAGTTCTTTTCTTTACTGCTATACTTTTGTTACTGCTAGTTATATGCATGATGAATGTAGTTTATTTTACTACTCTTTTGGTTACTTCCTCGTTGGACGACTGGGTCTTGGGATCAGTCGAGTCGGTCCGATTCTCGTGTCTCGTAGGAATTCGGGAATCGGGTCGTAACAGATAGCAACCACAACGTATCGTCTTGATATTCGTTTCCGAGTCTTTTTCTCAATGTAATCTGGTATCATTGACACTCTTGTTCTATATTTCGCGTCTCCTTGCCGGAGATGCCTCGTTGGGGAGTTCTCGAGGCAGGCCGTGGTCGCAGCCGTGGACGAGGTCAGAGGGACGGACGTACCGGACTTGAGGCACAAGTTGACCCACCTCTTCTCGTGGGCGTTCAGACCTAAAATCAAGCCCAACTGATCAGAGACATCGTGCGAGATGAGCTCCACCAGTCGCCACGGGCACCTCTCCCTTAGGACGCGGAGGGGGAGTCCTCGGTGGGACAGAGAGACCGTCACAGCACCGAATGAGCAGGAGGGGGAGGGGGTGGTCCTCTATAGTCTTGTTGGCATCTGAGACCGCAAAAACACAGAGGTTAAGAGATCGATTGTAAATCCTCTTTAGTCCAAGGATTTCCGCAAGGTGGCTCTTGAAAGGGTGAAGGATGTGCCACTCACCTAGAAAAAGGACTTGGAGTATTATATTAGTAAGAAAAATGAGGAGAAAATAATAATAATAATAATAATAATAAAGAAAAAAATAAAACACCCTGCAGTTAAGCACCTCGCTACAAATGGGTGCTTATGCAATTTTATTTACCAAATAAAGCATCTTGGTACAAATGGATGCTACTCTTCCTTCCATCAAATAAAAGAACACCACGCTACATATGGGTGTTCTATCCTATAGAAAAGAGTTGAAAAAAAAATTATGGAGATAAAAATCAAGAATAAGAAACCTAGTGGTCCACTGGGGAGATATACACAAAAGTGTTGACCTCGGGATAAAAAACTGGTGAGGAGAAAGCAACCAAATTTGAATAAGGACAAGCCAAAGGTTTGAATTGGAATAACCTGGATTGGAAATTGATGTCTTAAGATCTGGATTTCTGCAACTTTGGATGCCTTTAGGATAATTCTCTTCACAAGCACGAATACTTTAAAATCATAACTACTGAACCTTTGTATTGGGTAGTGAAGCCTAAGAAATCCGATTTTGAGGACTTGCTGTTGAGGCCTAAAGGAGAAAGATTGACAAAACCCTACGTTTAGAAGTTTGTCCTTGGTGCGGTGGGTTGGAAGATTAGGGTTTTACCACTTTGAGTTAGTTAATAATGAGTATCTAGCTAATTTGCAAAAAGTCAGTGTTAGTCACTCTGAAACAGGTTTTAAAATCAATGCTTATAGTATAGGTCGAATCAGCGCGAAAAACAAATAAAATTTATTACTCGAATGAAAGTCTGAGGTCGAACATAGGGAGCAAATAGGAATTCACACACTAATTTCAATAATGTAAATGAGCACAAGAAATAACTCAGAAATAATAATCAATATAAAGCATGAGTTTAACATATGGCAAAAAGAATCTCAAAGCAAAAACAATGGTGATTTAGATCACCAATTACTCAATTTAAGCATATATGCATTGAGTTCAAATAATGCAACAATGCCATCAACCATTCAACTTAGGTCTTGAATAACCAGATAAAGCCTCAAATTAGACGTCAGGTCATTTAGTCATACGACTTAACCAATAGCACTGTTCCTCTTCTTCCATTTCTCTTCTTGTCTTCTCTTCTCTTCTTTTGGCCTTCTTCCTTTCTGCTTTTCTCCTTTCTTCTTCTGTCTTCTTAAGTCTTCTCCTCTTCTTTCTTCTTCACCTTTTGATTTGCAGGCCTTCTTCCTTTCCTCCTATTCTACGAAGGTTTTCTTCTCTTCTTTCTTCATGCATAGAGGGCAACCATCCCTTCAAATTTGGCTAAGTGTTGACAGGGCAAAACCCTCCCCCACCCCTGCTCTCTCTCTCCTTCTCTCTCTGGGATCCGCCCTCCTAGGGCCACAGTCAGAGTAATCAAGTAAACGAGCAGAGCGTGCACCTAGGTCCAGGTCTACCGGGGGTGTCTAGTAGCCAAGGGGTGAACAGGGCTTAGGAGGGTATACGGGTGAGCCAGATCCGCGGGTTAAGTGACGTGGGTGAGACATGTGTATGGGTGCGGAGGACCTCACCCTCGTGTTAGGAGGCAAAGAGACTATGGGACAAAATCAATATATGCGTTGCAGTGTGGCTATCAGCGCCCAATGTGGAACTATCCAGTCCTCCTCCTTCGCGTGTAGCTGTAGTGGCTGGCGCCTTCAACTGAGGTCAGGGTAGCAGTCAATGCACCCAATTGACCTACTGCCTGTGTTGCTGAGAAGGTCCCGCAGCACCTGGGATCAAGAACTGAGGATATCATGGTGATGGCGATGGCGATGGGATCAAGAACACGAGGAACAAGGCTGAAGATGGCGATGGCGGCGGAGCGTGACGGCGAGAACCTGAAACACCAAATAAGGCCTCACGGCCACATTAGAATAGATCGGGAGCTTCTCCAAGGCACGACGGATGTAATGGCGGTGGTCCTGTGGTGGATTAAGGTGTGTGGTGGTCGGTCGGAGTTGGGCACAGCGTGTGAAGGTGGGTTTGGTTGTCGGGGTGTTTGGATGGGCAATAGGGTGGAATAGGATAGGGGTTTTGTAGGGCATGATGCAGCGAAGGTCGTAAGGTGGTTGGCGAGTTGATTAGTGGCTTGCGGATGTGAGATGGACTCGCTAAAGGAGTGGTCAGAGACGGGGAAGACGGAGGTGAGCGTGTCGAGTCGAGGGTTATTTTTGGGATTTTTGGGTAGGAATCTAAACTAGGAATCTAAGCCAAGCTTCCAAGCTAGGAAAGCTTGCCGAAATAGGAATTCTCTAGGATGCCCTAATCTCTCATGCATTCACATGAGAGATTGGGAAGGTTTTGGGGCCCATGGACGAATTCAATGGAAAGAAGACTCCTCAAGGAATCTCCCCTCCAATTTTGGAAGGGATTGATTGATCAGAGAAGGAGTTCTCTTCAATCAAAGGTTGCTAGAATTGTAGGAGTAGGATTTCATGGCGGTAGGGACCGTTCTGTGAAGAAGATAAAGAAGTCGGGGGCCCTTTTGTAAGGTATTCAAAAGTTAAGGTCATGTATGTAAGAGAAAAGAATCAGACAAAACTAATTTGCAAACTAACTCAAGACAATCTTAAATAGGGCCCAAATTTTTCTATAAACCTAATCTGGACCTAAGGAATCCAATGGTGAAGTTGGATTTTGATTTTGAATTCGTTTGACTGGGTAATTTATGCAAAAACTCAAATTAGGGCACATGTCTCTCCAAGACTCTATTTTAGGTCAAGATGGGTTCTTATGGTCAAATTGAAGGTGCCAAATCCTAGAGAATATTTTTATATTAATTTTAGATGGTTTAGATGAATTTTATCCTAACCAAACCTCAGTTAATTAAGCAGGTCTGTTTTTAGGGTTTCAGAAATCATTTTATTCTCAAAACACGCGAAAACACTTTTCTGTTTGTATTAACCCATGTTGGACATTTAAGGCCATTTGACCCTTAACTAACCCCTGAGAAAACCTATGATTATTCTACATTCAAGATATGATGGTAAAATTACAATTTTAACCCTGATTTCTTGCATTTCCCTCAAAATGGATTTGTAGTGAATTAAGGCTCTCTAGTAGTTATGTAGGAGCATTTATTTCTTGATAATGACTAAATTGAGCTAGTTATGACTCATGATCGTGTTCCCATCACTTAGGTTGATAAAAATCAAATTTCATAAACTTAAGGATTAACTTCAGTCTATTGAGTTTTTGAGTTAAAATTTAATTTCCAACTCTTGAGTTTTATTTTCTTATAACACTTTGAATTCTGAGTGTCTAGGGATTAGAGTGATTACAGAGAATAAGCGGGTTTTCGGTGTTCTGATTTTTGATAAAATTCCCGTCAAAAACTCTGTTTTTAATAGAGTGTGTTTTGAGAAGGGTATTTAAGTTTTTAAGTTTAAGTAAAGAGATTTCCGTAGAATGCTCTGCATATTTATGGATACTTATATATTTATACATAAACTCTAAAAAAATTGAATATCCAAAATTCTGACCTAAGCATTCCTCTACTTAGTTTTTATTTATAATAATTTAAACTCAAGTGTTTAAATCATAATATTTCTGGATAATTTTGCTAGGGACTAGCAAAACTTTGGCTTGGGGGTATGATGAGAGGTTCATCATGGCTTCTAATTACTCGTAATTAACTAGTTTCCCTAGTTAATTAGCTACAAATATGCATATATAAGGGTTAATTATGTAATAAGGGATAAATCATTAAAGACCTTAAAATAAGTTTAAAATGCTAAATTATTAGTCAATTATCACTAATTAGTTACCTAATTAATATCTTATTTAACTTAAGTGTAATTTAAGAGCTAAGTCTTTAATAACTTAAGTTAATAAGTAAATAAATATAAATAAATGGGTAAAAATGTGAATACATGGCTTTAATATAATTTTTAGCTAATTTATAATTATATATAAAAAGTTGGAAAAGAATTAAATTAAAATTAATTTAAATTGCCTCTATTTACATTTTAGTCCCTAGAATTCATTGCATTTGAGTCTTGTCCTTTCACCTAGGTCCTTAGCTTTTCTCACATTCAGGTCCCTGTGTACATTGTCTTCTTCGTTTCTTCTTCAGCCACTTCAACGGCTGACGAGCAGTGGTGCGTTTACCTCACGATCACCGTCCATCCTCCATCAGAACATCCCTGCCAAGCTCCTAGAGCTTGCGCTCACCCTCTTCATTCCATCCACCGGTCCGAATTATTCATAAATCCTAATTAGGTATAGGTGTTAACCTCACTGACGTCAGAGACGACGCCGGAGGTTAAGTTGCACCTAGACGCAAACCTGTATGGATTCAAGTCCCTTAGCCATCGTCGAATCCTATAAATACCCCTCGAACCCTACGATTTGAGCGGTCAATCCCCTATCCTTCTTCCCCAACTGCGGTCAATGATAGGCTATTCCTCCACTACCTCTTGCGACCTCTCACCTCTCCTTCGGAGCTACTCTGTGCGAGGGACTTGTCTCTCTCACCTTCTCTTCCTCTCTGGATGGCTGTGACGGAGCCTTGGAGCGCCGCATCCCCTATCTCACTGCCTTCAACTTCTCACCGGAGCTCTATCCCCTTTCTTCTGATTTCGTCCTCCATTAAGAGCCTTCGAAGGAGCTTCTCACCTCCTTTTGTCCGGGTAAGTAGATCTAACTTGTAGGAGTAAGTTAGCAGTAGATAGGAGTAGGTTTAGCCTAGAATTCAATATGCTTGGCTTCATCTCCCTTAGCTCCGGCGAGGCTAAGTCCGGCGTTGTTGGGCCTTCGTTCAAATTTCTAGGTAATGCTCCACTTTTCTTATCTCTCCACGATCCATTTCCACTTCCCTCCACTCACTATTATCACCTATATCGCCTAATACACCTCACCATCACCGATGCCCTCTGTTGTCTCTAGCAGAGTTCACCGAGCTTTCTCCACCTCCAATAGGGTCTCCCAACACCTGTACATCACCTTAGGACCCTTCCCAACCCCCGATCTACCTTAATTGTCCACCTAATCACTTACACCAACTCATACGCACCTGGACACTTCATTGTCCATGGTGAAGTGTGCAGAATCTAGTCTCACACCTAATTAAGGTCCTACACCACCCCCTAACACCTAAGGACCTTAGCAATTCCATTAATTGCTCCTATAAAGCCTCTTACTAGAAACACCCAAATTCCGCCAAATTTCTAAGCTCCCTGTCAATGGCGGCACAGAGATGAGTTAACCACTTAATTAAATAGTCCATTAGTATCGCCTCACCATACAGAACTCTTCACCTCACTCAATTGAGTGAGAGGAAGCATTCTAAGTTCTATCGAACTCAGAATGCTCAATCCTTGAATTCCATGAACAATCTTTTGTTCTGATTATTCTTTGAGCCAATTGGGGAGATCTTAGGATCTGTGTAGGTCCTAGGAATCTCCACGGGTTAGTAATGACCCAATTTGATGCGATTTTCATCTCTGTGTATCAGAACTAGACTCACCAGATCTCTGACGAGTCAAAGTCACGTTTCAGCTCTTGATAGATTTTCTGAAGCTCCAAAACGCCTAATTGAAATCTAAGGATCATGATTTGATGTTTATTTTGCTGTTTTATCTTCTGGAGCTCGGTGTATACCTCCGTCTTCTCCAACTCCGGTGGAGTTGAGGAGATTTTTCCGTTAGGTTTCACGCCTAGGTTTTAGGTCTAGAAGTAAGTGCGCAACGTACTGATGTTATGTGCACTCTTTGATTTCTTCGAGAGTAGCTGGTTTGCTCTGACGAACAAACCCACTTTGTTGCTCAAGCGATGAAGCTTGATACCTTAACAAATTCCATCAAAATTAGTTTTTGAGGTTCTTAATCAATTCCTGAGACAGAATGGAGTCGATTTAGGATTTGAATTTGATCTAAGGGAGTTCATTGTGGAAAGTCAACTCTAGGGTGGTTTTAGTCAACTCTAGGTCCGAATTGATGATTGAATGGTTGGTTTAGGGCTTTAATGAGTTAGAATCACTTCTGGGTTGTTATAGAGTATAACAGAATCAAATTGGGTAAGTTTTATTAAGGAAGTGGGCTAATTTAGCTGCTGCTCAGTTTGGGTTCTTTAGAATCCAATACTGAGTTTCCTTTGTTCTTGGCGAATTTTGGATGCCATTGCTACCCAGATCAGATCATTATAACCTGCAGAGGTTGCTCAGTATGTTTTGAGAGGTTGTTAGCTCTCCAATGGTAAATTCAACATTTGAATTAAAGCTTCAGAGCTTCAATACGAAGCTCTGAGGTGCATTCCTCTTCCTGTAGCTGCTTTAGGTCCCCTTATCCATTAGTTTGCAGCAAAATTCCCTCCTGAATCGAGTTTGGACCTCATCTGTAGGTCAAAGCTCTCCTGCAGGTCAAATAACCTAAAATTCATCTTCTGTAGGCATAATAGCCGTAAGAACCCATCTCCATCGTCCTTCAAATCGAAGGGCTTAACCTCACTCGAACACCAAATTGGTGTTCCAATCATGGAGAGCTTCGCAAGAGCTCTCGATCGAGCTTTGGAATGCTCGATTTGACCCAACCAATCGCTGGGAATCTTCATCAGAAGTTCGGCCTAGAGCTGGGAAAGACAGTCCCACCTCGAAAGTTCCTAAGCGCTCGCATTGGTATAATATGATTTTGTGCAGACGACACTTCGGTCGTCAGCGTAGGGCGCGAAAAGAAAATGGCAAGGGATGGGTGTGTGCGATGCACATGCCTGCACATGGGTGTGTGTGTGTGTGTGCGCCTATCGGCGTGAGCGTGGGCTCTTTAGTGGGCGTGTGGGCTTGGGAGGCTGGGTAGTGTTCATTGATGAACATATGAAAAAAATCCACCAATTAAAGAACTAGGCCCGAGTTCAAGTAGGGTCTAGTCCCACCCAGTTGGGTGCTGTGTATCCCCGAACAAGCTTGGGTCGCCCATTAAACATTAATTTTTATAAATTAAAGATTAAATGGGTTAAGTGCTCTTGAAAATGGCTAAGTGTGGACATAAGACACAATAAGAGAATATAATGAAGAGAGTTAAGGAAGGATAAAGACTTAAGCAACTGAAGAGAGAAAGGGAAAGGAAAATTGAAGAGAAGAAAAGCACATACGGATAAAACAAGAGAAGAGGAGCTAAAGGGTTAAAGAGAGCTCGAGAGAGAGAGAGAGCACAGCAAAAGAAGAAAAGATAATCAGACTTCTAATTTCTACTTTTAAGTTGATCAATAATATTTTTAGACGTCTGATTTGTGCTTTTATTGCTATAACATGTCTCCTCTTGCTATTTTGAGCTTAATTGATGTAATAAGGCATTTGTACTCACTCGTATAGCATTTTCTTGCCTTAATCTCTTGTAATAAGAAGTAATTGATGTAATAGATATGTTCACTTGATTCTTAATGACAAATTACATGTGTAAATATGTTCCTTCTTATTTGGAATGATTGCATGCATTAATTTAATTTATTTCTTGTGCAATTATTCATATGCTTAAAGTATTTTAATTATAATCTAATTGATTAAGTAGTTAGTAATTTATGCTTAGGAATTAATGGTGAATTAAGCTACTTTTATGCCTCCCAGTAAACGACCTGGACTCAACTAGTTAAAAAGAAATAAAAATCTAAAATATTAGGTTAACTTAACCTTATACTACACTTACGACATTAATTCGAGTTAACTTAAGTTATTTTCTCATGCAATTAATTAAGCCTAAATAACTTAATTAACTGTGTTGAGGATCTAACCAACCAACGGTCAGAGACTCAAACAGTTCCTCGAACTCACAGATTCAAATAAGGCCGAGTATCTTTTGATTTCCATTCTCCCTGAGCTAAATTACGCCCAACTGATAGCGTTAAAATAAGCGCTTAATGAGAGGCAACCCGTCATTTGAAAACCTAAGATCCTTCTGATCTATCTTTTTGCTGAAATCATATTTCACTTTAGGGTTCACCCATTAGAATAGTCAACTCCACCTTTGATACTTGCATCAAAGCTAGAAATCATCCGCAACAATCATCCCGACCTGTTCGCCACCCACCTGTTCTAATGTATGTTTTGAATTGAACTCGAACCCACCTAATTTACATTGAGGACATTGCAAATCTTAGGAATGGGGGGTATTAAAATGCCAAACGCTGTGAAATTCAATTCATGGAGGGGTTTCATTCAAAAAAAAAAGAGAGAGAAAGGAGAGAGGAGAGGTCAATTTTGAGCTTAATTTGAGGAGAAAAGAAAAGAAAGAGAAAAAGGAGCAATCAAAAAGAAAGAAATGAAAGTCCCTAGTGATTGACTGTGGAACTCACCTAACTTCTAGGTTGGATCGGATGATGAATTAAGATCTGGAAGGTTAAAACTTAGGAGATTAGTGACGAGTACCGACCTTAGGCCTCTTGGGCCTATTTTAGGGCTTAAACACTCACGTATTTATTAAGATCCGAATTAGTCCTCAAGAGGTTAAGGAAAGTGTGAGGTTGATGTATTAAGTTTAAGGCTTAGGGAGTATTCGGCCCTGTTATCTTCCCTTTGGTTTACTGAGCTTGGTAACCTAAGAACCCAAAATTCACACACCAGAGTGGTTCAGTGTGCTTAACGAAGAAATAATGACAAAAGTGTTTTGCTTTGAAAAGATTTTCCCGAAGATCTAGGTTAAGAGCGGCTCGAAGACATAAGTTGGATGGAAAAATTTCCGATGCAGAGAGGTGGAATGAAAAATACTCTGCTTGAAGAAGCGTAATAAGATACCGTCTCCTCGGTGCTTCTCTCCTAGGATATTTAATATCTTACCGAGGGCATGTAAGCACCTTGTGCTGATTCAGGTGCCATGGGTGGAACTATCCCAAAATGTCGATTTCAAGGGACTGAATTTAGGTACAGAATGCCTTGGGCGGCATTATCCCAAAGTGTCGAAAGCTAGGGTTCTGGGGGCCGCCATGGGCAGTGCTATCGAGAAGCATCGAAAGCTAGAGAGCCTTTGAGGATTGATGGTGGGGACAATGAATCCGATACATACCGTGTTTAGGGTCAATCCGATGTTGGATTTAAGGGAACATAGAAAGAAAAGGGAAAAAACTCTCAAAATGAAAAATCCCTCTCTATCTCTCATATCAAAATGCATTGGCAAATTGAACATGGACTTGCTACAAATACTCACGGGTGCTTTAACCGCCGGGGTCAGAAATCCTCTGGACAGTTTTTGCTGGCCTTAGAAACCTTCACGGCAAACCCAAGGCTAAAGCTGGTTAGGTCTGGATCTTGGCTGGTACTTGAGTACCTCTAGGCCTATTGTTGGTATTTTGATCTGATTTCTAGAGATGCGGCTTAGTTGGGCACCCTAATGGTTACATCCAACTTGGAGATGTAGTTTGATCCATAGGACTTTGCCAGGGATTAGCAAAAGCTAGTCATGGGGTTATGATGGTAATACCATCATGAGCCCTAACTAGATACATTTATTCAGGTTTGAATGATAAAAAAACCTACCTAATCTTCTGAGAGTCACAAATCTGCATTATTCTGATTAAAGAAGAAGACAAGGGATTAGGGTTAATTATGTAATTTTAACAGCACATCACAAACACAAATTAACCATAGGGTCATTTAGGGGTTAATTTAAGGTCAAATGAGCAGAAAGGTCTAAAAATGTGGGTCAACACTGATAGAAACGAGGTTTCACGTATTTTGACGGCAAAAACAGCACTAAAAATCCTAATTATCAACCCACTTAAATTAAAGAGGTTCTAATTTGGATAAAATTAATCTAAACCTCCTAAAATTTATAGAAAAATATTCTAAGAGGTTTGGTACCCTTAGTTTGACCATTTAAACGGGAAGTTGGCCTGACTTGGGTTTCTATGCAAATTGGCCAGTCAAACGTGGCCAAAACTCAAATCCAAGTTCAGCATTAGATTTCCTTGGTTTAAATTAAAGTAATACCAAAATTTGGATCCAATCAGAGTTCACCTTGACCAGGTTTACAGTTCAATCAAAAAATTCTCTCTCTATCACCTATTAGTCCTCAACTTTCAACTATCCTTGCAAACCAGCCCCTAAATTCTAGTTTTCCTTTCAAAAATACCCCTGTCACCTCCTCCTTCTTTGCAATCAGAACTCACCTGCAACAACATCAACCTCCTCCTCGCTGTCATTTAATCAAGGAGATTGAATGAAGGAATCACAATCATAAATCGCCAAATTTGGCGAGATTGATTGCGAAGATTCACTGCATCATCTGATCATATCCACTCAATCAATCGTAGGCAGAGTCGACACTGGCGAACCCATGTTTATCAGGGTCTAAAACCAACCTGAGACCTGCTCAATTTGGGCAGTCAAGGAGAGAAGCTTCATCTATAAAAGGGGTCACTTCTTCTCAAGAGCTCCCTGTCTCGTTTTAGCGCATGATATATCCATATTTATTTACATAATTTATGCCCAACTATTGTTAGTTTAAGGACAAACTAGTTCACATTACTTCATATTAAGTTAGAATAGTCACTTTGCATCATTTTATAAATATTGCATTTTTAGGGGTTTAGTTGTAATTGTATTACTAGGTATATCTGGTGCCTTCATGAAATTTGTATATATGCTTGCAGATACCAGGTTTAGATTGGATCTCTACTGAGAATCAACGTGAGCTTAGATGGTACAAAAGAGGCTGAGCCACTTCCCAACCTAAACCTTAGCCCATTTAACCTCTGAACCTAGCTTATTTAAGAACCTAACTCTCCTTAACCTACTTCATGCAACCTACTCATGTTAAACCCAATCCCAAATACTCTACATTTCCTATCCCATTAAATCCTACGTTACCACCGATATAAATCCACTACATACCATGTCAACAATTTTATCCCAACATAAACCCATGCAATATACCCCCACGTCAATTCCTAATTATCGAACCCCCACCAAATCACACCCTACGTACACCCCCTCCTCTCATCTCCAATAAACAAACTATGCAATGCCCATACACAACACCAACCATGACCTACGCACTCCCCATGCAACTCCACATCAACCCTCCCCTATCCACTGACTAGCGTAGAAATCGCGAGTTTTCGGAAAACGTCATAGTATAGTCGCGAAATTCCCTTGACAAAAACATTTATAATATCAAAACTCAATGGATTTTATTCCTTTGAAAACTTGAGTCCCGGTCGTTCGTCTTTGAGAGGCATGAAAACAAGTCGAGATTTGGATCAACTTAATCTAACTGAAATCTAATTAATGGCAGAGCTCTGTCGACCGAACCGTGGCTAGTCTTTGTTTGTTTTAGTGCTTATTACAGGAATGTCGTTGTGGTATAGATAAAATAGCTACGGTTTGTCGTCATCGCCACCATTATAATTTTACTCAGAAATATTTTTCCCGAGGTCGAACTCAGGGAGCTACTGGAATTCTAGAAGTACAATGTTTCTTTATTACAAAAATAAAAGAGAGAGAGAGAGGGAGGGAGAAGTAGATTTCTGCTTCTTGGCTTTTTCTTCTTCTCTTCTTTCTCTCTTTGCTTGTCTTCTTTTTCTCTTCTTTCTCTTCTCTGCTTCACAGTTCTTTCTTCCTTCTTCAGTTCTTCTTCTTCTCTTCTTTCTTTCTTTGCTTGTCTTCTTTTTCTCTTCTTTCTCTTCTCTTCTTCACAGTTCTTGATCTTCTTCAGTTCTTCTTCTTCTCTTCTTTCTTTCTTTGCTTGTCTTCATTTTCTCTTCTTTCTCTTCTCTTGCTCACAATTCTTGATCTTCTTCAGTTCTTCTTCTTCTCTTCTTTCTTTCTTCTTCTTTCTTCCTTCTTCTCTTTTCTTTCAACCGCGGAACCTTTTCTTTTCTTTTTCTTCTTCTTTGCTTTGTCTGCAGAGCTTCATCCGTCGTCTGATTCCTCAATCAGATGGCTTAAATGGTGTCTGCTACAGTGCTTTCCCTTTCTTCCTTTGTTGCTTCTCCTTCTTCTTCGTCTTCTTCTTTGGTCTTCTTCCTGCGGTCTTCTTCTTCTTCCTTGGCCTTCATCCTGCGCACCCTGTCCCTGCACAAACCACAGCAAAACCTAATCCTTCCCTCTACCCGCACGTCTCTCTCTCTCTGTAAACCGCTCATAGGAAGCTCTCCCAGAGCCGGGTTATGGGGTCGGGTAGCGCACCCGGGACCAGGCGTACCGGTGTGTATGGTACGCGAGGAGTGCGCAGGTGGTGTCGGGTCGGGTCCGCCGGATCCGCGTGGTGAGCTCGCAGACCGGGCGGGTGAGTGGGTGCCGGACCTCACCCCAGGTCTCGAGGGGATTAAGAGAAAACACAAAATCAATTTAACGCGACGCGGCGTTTCGAAATCCCACGATGTGGGGCTAAATTCTGCCCCTTGCTCGCGCGCACCCGCAGGAGAGCCACGATCTAGCCTCAGCAGCTACGTCCTCGCCTCTCTTCGCGGACCTGCTCGCTGCCTTCGCCCAAGCCCCTGCAGTTCGCCTCAGCTGGGATCCTGCTGCTGCAGGGCCTGGAGCTCGCGTGGAAGCCCCTTCAGTCGTCATCAATGGCGGCTAGGGCTCCGACCCTGTCAGACAGAAACACGGCCTCTCGGCCTAATCAGACTACAAGGTGACCTTCGCCGTGGCACAGCGAAGGTGATGCGGGCTGTAGCAGGTTGTGGGGCGGTGTCTGGCGGCGGGGTTAGGTCGGACAGCGACCGGAAAAATGGGTCTGATCGGGGGAGTGTTGTGGGGGTGAGGAGTGGCAGTGAAGGGGCGGGGGGTGTTGGGTGAGGTGAGGCGGAGCTTTTGTGGTAGGTGGCGAGTTGTGTGGAGTGGTGGATTGACGAGGGCAATCTCGCCGGAGAGTGGCCGGAGATGGAGAAGGTGAGGGCGAGCAGGTGCTGTCGAGGGGTAGTTGAACAAATTGAGTTGGGGAAAAGAAAGAGGGGAGGAAGGGAGACAACTGTTACCTACTTATAGGGATGAGGGGGGCCGGAGCAGGGCGGCAGTCGTGCCGACTGTCGCCGGAGAAGAAATACCCAGTGAGGGAGGGCGGCGGTGAGGAAGAGAGCGGGAGGGCGCGCGCTGGGTACGGCGTGACACGGGAAGAGCAGGTGAAGGTGGTTCTGCTGCTGATATTGCAGCAGAGCGACGAGCGAAGGAGGAGGAACTGCCAGAGCTGGTGGGTTTCTGCCGGAGTGGGGAGAGAGGAATGGTAGGGGTTTTCTCCGTCAGGACCGAGCTACCAGAGTTGGCTCACGACGCTGGTCCTTATAAAGGCGGTGGCGGAGGGGTGGGCGCAGGGAGGCGACGTGCCTCCCTTGCCGGAGAATGGTCGGAATTGCGACCCATACCTTCCGCGCGTTCATACGGAAGGTGGGCGAGGACAGGAGGTATGGCGGTGTCCCTGCGACAGCAGACGTCGTAGGGAACACCCAGTTCAAATTGCAGGTCGCCTCCCTCACCCTGCGTGCCGCCATGCTCTACGCAAAGTCACCGGAGCATGGCGTTGCTCAGAGACTTGCAGGAGGGACCTATATGCAAAGAACGACGAAGAACCTAGGGGCCAAAATGCAAGGGTTTCGAAAGTTGTGGGTCAAAAAGTAATAGATGAGGACCAAATTGCAAAGTCGGTCAAGAAGGTCTCTTCTTAGGCTCAAGTTTTTATGCATGACTAAATGGGACCTAAGGATTCTAATGGTGAATTTTATTTCTAGGTCAGACCTTGTTTGACAGGCCAATTTATGTAAAAACCCAAATTAAATCATTAATTGGGCATGGTTCTCAATGTAGGTCAAAATGGGTTTCCAAGGCCAAATTGAAGGTTCTAAACCCTAGAGATTATTTTTCTCTGAACTTTAGAGGGTTTAGTTGATTTTTACCCTGCCTCGAACCTAGTGAATTGAAGTGGGTTTGTTTTAGGGTTACAGAATGTCATTTAATTCCTTGGAGTTGCTGTAGCCCTTGTTGGATCAGATCATCCCACTTTCCTTTTTATTAGGTTAGTTTGACCTATGTTTGGATCCTGAGTTACCCTGTTTACTGATTGTGTTGGTGAAATTGCATTTTTACCCCTTATGACTTATTTTCTTGTTAAACTCAGAATTCTCTGAGTTAAGCCTTTCTTTGAGTTATGTAGGAGCTTTTTCTCGCATCTTTAGGTTAGATTGTACTATTTAGGGTTCATGATGAGGTTCTCATCCCTAATCTAACCTTTTTTTTTCTCTTTTTGTATTTTTTATTTTTATTTTGAAAAGCGATAGGCAAATAAACTTGAAGACAATCACAGAAGCGATGATCACACAATATTATTCATGCATAGAATACTCAAAATAATGTCACACAATATCTATACTAGAAAGCATTTAAATAGAAGAAATCCCTCACGCCTGGAAGGTGCCACTAGGGCCATCGGCCTTGTGTGAGGGTGTAGGCTAGACCTTGGGTATGCAAACCCGTCTACACGCCTACCAACAAGAGATGGCCTGCCACAAGAGGCTATGGGTGAGCCTTCATAGCTATCCAAGAAGAAGAAGAAAGAGAGGGGGCGTCCTCCCTATGGAGAAGAAAGGATACGCCCAAGTGAAGAGAGGAGAAGAGGGTGTCGCACCCTAGTTCTCTCCTTCTTCTTGCCGCTCACATGAAGATGCCTTGGAGGAGCTTCTTCTTTAGTCGTCCATGGAGGGGGCCTTGGAGGATGAGGACAGACCTAGGGTTTTGGAGGGTGGAAGGGTGTCGCAAGTGGGGGGAGAATGGATGGGAGAGTGAATGAATTTCGTGGCTCTCTTCTCTCCTTGGTTTTTATGGGAAGGCCTCTTGTTGAACGAGCGGGTTGCTACGCTAATGTGTTTGGTTTTGAAAACCTGTTGTCGTAGTATGAAAGCGAAGAACTCATGTTCAACAAATAAAATTTATACCGGAATGGAAATCCCGGGTCGAACTCTGGGAGGCTACGTCGATCTATATTCGTAATTATATTTTTTTAGAATTTTCTTGAAAAGTAAAGCGATGTAATTACAATGAAGTCATAATAACAATCAGACTAAACTAGCGAGAGAGAGAACATGCATTCAATAATTCAAAATATTTATATAATAAAGCCAAAGAAGAATTACACTAGAAAGCGGGAAAATGATTACACTAGAAAGCAGTAAATCTACTCTAAAAAGCAGTAAATCTATTCTAGAAAGCAGTAAAAAGAATGAGGAGAGAAATATCCTCCTCAACTGTCGCTTGGAGGACGAGCCAGACGGGTTGACGCCTAGACGAAGAAGACGAAGCGAGAAGAACGGGAACGGGGTAACACATCGTCGCTGTCGTGGGATCCGCTTCCGAAAGGGTGACGAAAAATTGACTTTATCTCACGAGAAGCATCCCGGGTGTAGGACAAGCTTCTCTTAAGCTTTGGAGAGGGAGAGAAGAGAAGGAAGGGATGAGAATTTCATATCGAGGGGGTCTGCTTTTATAGTTGCAAGGAGTGAGGGCAATTTGGTCATTCCAATTTTAAAAACATTAATTCAGGACCTTTAGTGACGGATAAAACCATCGCTAAAGGTCTGAACATGGGTGTAGTGGGCGACGCGCACACGCCCGCTCGCTTGCCCGTGTGTGTAACGCGCGCGCACATCCAGCCGATCTCAGCCGTCCGATTGCGAGATCAGACGGCTTAAATCGCTCTACCGCCCGCCACCTCTGCATGCCCCCCGTGTGCGATTCCGCGTCTTCGCCGTGCGTCTAATAGCACGTGAGCGCTATCGGGCGTGCACAGCCATTCGATGACGATCCGACGCCCCTCGCGTCCGCTCTCTCGCGCCCTGCATTTCGAACGCATGCCAGTGCCTCGCGATAAGGCGCTCGCCCGCTACACTGTGGAGGAGAGTTGGTCGCGGAGATGATTTTAGCGGCGCGTGCTCATGGCCGTTGGATCAAGATCCAACGGCCCAAATCGCGCGTCATATTTTCTTTTGAGAGGCAGTGACGATCCTGAGGGCCGGTTAGACGGCTGAGATGGCACCACGTGGTGCCATCTTAGTCGTCCATCTTTTGGATGATGTAGATGGTGCCACGGGTGTCGGATTGAGTCGATTTTCGCATCGTTAAGCTGCGATCGTCAATCCAAATCCATCCGTGAGGTCGGATTTGTCGTTTGAAATGTGGATTCACACCATCTTGGCCCTTGATCTTCTAGGATTCCTCGGTCACTATCTGATGCTACAAATGTCCGATTAGGGCAATCTTGGAGTCGTTGAACTCCAATCGTCGCCCTGATCACATCTATACTGGTTGGATCTTCGATCCGAGGTCCCGATAAAAGGTTTGCCCTGTCTATGAACATAAAAGGAGACAATTAACCTCCATTTTATTCAAACTACTCTAAATGCAAGATGATGCATGTTATGCAATATTTATAGCATGCAATGCAATCCTATGCTTAAGAACATGCATAAATAGACATCTTAAGTAGTGTAAACATGTTTGCGTCACCTCTCCATTTCAAATGGGTCACGACTTTTGGTGGCTCCCAAAATAGCAAGTGCCACCAATGTAGGATCTAGGTTGGTGACCAACTAATGAGGGCTAGAATGGGCAAGTGGGATTTAGGAAAGTGTATGTATGTGTAGGTGTAATTTTCGTGGAGTAGGGTAGTGGGTTTGGTGAATCTAGGTTGGGATAACCTACATTAAGTGGGTGTGGACCTAATTAGTCTTAGGAAAGTTTAATCGGATATGAGTGAACCTAATTAGGTCTAGGTCAAGTCTAATTGGATGTGTGCATGTGATTAGGCTAAGGTAACCCTAATAGGTATGAGTCAATTAGATCCTAGGTGGATCTAATTGGGCTCAGGTGCACCCAATCAACTGTAGATACACTCAATTAGGTATGGGATGGTTCAATTGGGTTAGGGATAGGATAAGTAGGGCAATGGATAGTGAACTAGGCTTAGGAGGTCTCTAATTAGGTTTCCTAGGGTATTCGGTGGGGTTCCTAGGTCAAAATAGGCAAGATCAGGCTTCGAGCACCAAAATTAGGAACCAGACAGCAGTATCAGACGTCCAGGATAATGGTCAGACGTCTTATACTACAAAATTGGATGTCTGGACAATAAATTGGATGTCCAATTCTGTGTCAGTATGAGTTTTGGCTTCCTGGATTGTTATTCTGCGGCAATCAGATGTCTAGCCAAATGTCTGGACGTCCTAAAAGGTGTTAGAGAGTGGGTTTTAGGTTTTCTAAGGTGGGTTTTGGTTCCTAAGTGTTTGGGAGAGGGATAGGGTGAATAAGAACATGGATAGTGCTATCCATGTTTGGGTTTTGAGGCTAAGGTGCCCTAATGGAGGTCATTTTGGGTTTGAGAAGACTGTCCTAAGATTTCTAAGGGTGGAGATAACGCTATCCTCCTCACTCCTCTTATCTGTATCAGTCTTCTTCTTCCTTTATTACTTTATTCCACTATCTTCTTCATCCTGGATCACTTTATTACCTGCAAATAGTAATAAAAATCATTAAATAGCAGGATATCTCATCTTATTCTAAATAGACTGATGCAATGCATGATATGCAAGATATGAGTGCAATATCCATAAATTAAGCTCGGTTCAAACATTATTTAGGTTGATTAGGACCCATGATTGCTGTGCAATCATCCACCCACACAAGTGACTCTACCAAAAGCGTGATGGAAGAGCACCTAGCTGATGAGACTCAGTCAAAAGCGTGATCTAATTTCGTAAATCAGCCAATTCTACCTTGCATTGCCTATGGATCTCAGCGAGAGCTTCAACATTCTGTCGCTGACTCTTTGTCACAGCTTGCAAAATCTGATCAAGCTACGCATCTCCATTTGGCCCTGAGTAGTTTTGCGTACTCGTGTGATTGGGCCTCGCATTCAGTTGCTGAGAAGGCAACGAAGGCGAGTTTTGGTGGGTCTGATTTTGATAGGTAGGTCTTTGATTTTGATCAGCCCAAGAGAAGTTTGGGTGGCTTCTTCATCCAGGATTGTAGGTATTTAAATATGGGTTTGATCGTGAAGTGGTTTCCTGGATGGCATGTGCATTAAAAAGATATGGCGTGTTTTCCACAAAAATAAGTGGGGAAAGAGGTGGGAAAGATTGTTGGACAAAAGTCCCTCCTTGGGTTAGTGCAGGAGTAGATAAAAACCCAAGGAAGATGGATCTCTAAAATCCATATTATTCACAAATTCCCTCCCCGCGGGAATTTGCGAAACAAGTAAACGCGTGGGATTTTACGTTGCGAGTAGAGGCGTAAGATCTTCATAGTGCATCTAACCTCGTCGAGATGCTTCACTACGTATCGACTTTGTCCAGTTTCTCTGCATTAATCCCTAAATCCTTAGAACTGGACAGATTCCCGATCTCGTGAATGCCCTTCTTATGCGAGTTCGGATGCAAATTTTGATGCGGGTTTCCTTGCGTGAATTGCGACATTCATGCGTTGTTGATTGAGTTTTCCGCCATCCCTTCAAACAGTTCTGAGGTGGATTCTGCGTCACGATTCAGAAAGATCCCTCCACAAAAGGCATCGACGAGATTACGAATGCCTTCTTGTAATCCATAATAAAAGATATGCATGAGTTGCCAGCAAGGGATGTCCTGATGTGGGCATTTCATTTGTAATTCATGGAAGCGTTCCCACACTTCATGAATTGGTTCTCCTTGATTCTGAGTAAAAGTAGTGATGGCTCACCTTAATGCATTGGTTTGACCTATAGGGAATAATTTCTTCAAAAATGCATATTCTAGTTCGTTCCAAGTAGATATAGGTCGTGCGATTGTTCTGTACCAGTAGGCAGCCTTATCCTTAAGGCTAAAGGAGAAGATCTTCATAAGTAGGATTTCCCAATTTTGATTTCGAGGACCAAAAGTCTGTGATAGTTTTTTAGATCTTCAATGTGTTGAAATGGATCCTCAGATGCAAATCAGTGATAGTGTGGGATAAGACATATAATATTTGGCTTTAATTCTAGGTCATTTTCCCCAACGGGAATCCTAACATTAGGCTCTACTTGTGCATTAGAAGGATTATAGTAGTCTCAGAGTAGAGGCCTAGGACGAGGTGGATTCGGGAAATTAGGGGGATCAGAACCCACCTCAGGTCGAGGAGGACGGGTTTGCAGGTTCTGCAAATTCTGAAAAGCAACCGTCAACAGATTGATTTGACGGTTCTGCTCGAGCATTTGTAAATTCTAGCTCAAGAGTGCCTCATGGATATCAAAAGGTGGCATCTCCCCTGACCAGAAGAAGAAGGGATCTTAGGATTCTGACTTTGCGTTTGTTTGGCATCCAACCTGATTTAAAACCATGCCCAGACTCGGGCTACACTTATCATTTTCCATCCAAGTTTGATCCCAATATTTCTTCTAATCAATTTTCTAGGGATCCAAAAGAAGACACATTTTATGCGGGCATACAAGTGTCCAACTTTTTACATGTTTTTCCGTCTTCCATGCATACCTTCACGCCCGGTTGAATGGCGTAAAAGATAGCACTGGATGAGAGGTAACCCATCATTTTGCCTGCTTTCTTTTTTTCTTTTCCCCAAGTTTTGACTATCCTAAATCCGATCGCCTTTTACTACGGTAATCCCTCTTTCCCTCCTACTGCATGAGGACATTGCATATCTTAAGCATGCGGATGTGTTTTTAAAATTTTGACAATCAATTTAGGATTTTCAAAACCTAAAAACATACATTTTTCTTTAGTCATTTTTTTTTCCTGCTCGCATACCCAAAAAAATAAAAATGTTGAAAACTTTTTGAGGAAAAATTTTAAATCGGAACAAAGGTTGAAAAACTCACTTTTGGTACAATAGGATTTAATCTTTAACAAACTAGGGATGAGGATACGGATCCGAGCATTAGAATTTTAGGGTCTATTTTTAGACTAGATCAGATATCCTTCTCTAAAATTCCACCTGAACTCATTATAGTTCAGGTGACTTGATCCTCTTTTATAATATGGAAAGTATCTAGCTTAGTTTCTGATTCAAAAAACTTGCTTTTCTTGCGGAACATCCTGTGTCAAATTTCACACACAAGCCAACACCTAAAAAAACTAATAAAAATCAGAAAGACCCCTTATTTGGCCTTAGTAAAAGTCTAAAGCAGATCATTGCTTTAAGTTCCCACCGCCGAGAAGGAGGAAAATGTCTCCTTTGCGGACACGATGTCAACATGTTACCGCCTCGACGCTACTCCATATCCATATTTCATATCTTTAGACGGAGCATTAAAGCACATTTTAGCAACTCAAGTGTCTTGGACGGTGCTCTACCTATAGTGTCAGAGCAAGAGCTTGAGTTTGCTTGGAGCGCCCCTTTACACTGCATTGTGTTTTGGGGTTGTGAGCTCCTGGGTGGTGTCATGGACAGTGTTATCCCGAAGTACTGGTGCCAGAGCCCCCTCGAGGATTGGTGACAGGAATGATTATCCCGACACATCTGTTGTAAGACTAAGCTAGAAATAAGCATGGGGGACAAAAAAAATAAGTTTTAAACCAAAAACGTGCCCTTATAAATGTTGGCTTTTCACAAGCACAGACACAAGATTTTAAAGGTTATTGCAAGTTGCAAATCAGATTCAAGAGCCAGCAAAATCCTAAAAACAAAAATTTCAAGTCATCTGAATTAACAAGGGGTCAATCTATGAATTTTTTTAAGGATATATTGATCCCGTTTTTGTCTAATTTTTGGATTCGAAAATAAATCCCGATGTTTATCTTTAACAAATCCTGTGCCTCCTGTGTTTAGATCAACCAAGGTTCCTTAATCTTTTTCTCCTCAAAAGTCAAAAAAATTAGATTTCCCAAAAATTTCGTTTTATAAAAATTAAATTTTTGCTAAGAGACTAGCAAAAGATAAGCATGGGAATGTGATAAACGCATGTTTATTATCATTCTTATGCATTAAAACAAACCTAGCTCTTAAGATTTTACTCCGCAAACGGGTTTTTAGGCTGCATTTAGGCATTAATTAGGTTAGGCATGCATTGCACTTTTTATTATCTTTTTGATGCATTTTTATGAGTGTTAGGGATATACAGGTTGCCAGATCCCTAGAACCCTAGCACTCAGGAAGGCAACTGGTAAAGGAGAAGCTTTCACCAACTGGAACTCAACTTGATCCAGCTCCCCATAGCTGGAATTCAACTCACCTGAACTAGGGTTAGCTCATTCTAGCTCCATTTAGCTCATCTCAGCTGAATGCAGCTCAAGAGAGCTCATCTTAGCTCATCCTAGCTCACGCCAGCTCAGATCCAGCTCAATTTAATTGAGTCTAGCTCATCTCAGCTCCCATTAGTCCACAGGAAGCTCTAGCTAGCTCAGCTAAGTTGACTGTCGTTCACCCCAGCTCAGGTCCAGCTACATCTAACTCCACTCAACTCCGACCAGCTAAAGATGACTTCATTCCAGCTTAGGAAGCTCAAGTCCAGCCACCAGGGACTCAGCTTAGCTCAACTCAGTTGAGCTAAGCTACTTTAGCTGCCTCACCCAGCTTGATCCTCCCCGGGAGCACCAGACCTAGCTCACCTCAGCTCAATTCAGCAGAAGCCAGCTCACTTTAGCTTGGCTTAGCAGCTAGCAAAGAACTAGCAAGCTAAACCAGCTAGAGTAGCTCCATGCTAACCTCTTCAGCAGCTGCCAGCTCCATTTCAAGCTCCAAACTTCTCCTCCTCAACACCTCTCTTCAAACCCTAGCTCCAATACCTCCTCCTCTACTCTACTACTAGCTAAGCTACCTTAGCTTAGCTAGGCTGCAGCTCCCTTGGCAATCCACCACCTAAAAACCCTCCTTAGCTAGCTCTACCAACTAAGCCCTACCTAAGCTCACCTAAGCTAGCTCCACTCTACTCCTTTTGGCTCCACCACCTAGCCTACCCACTACCACCAAAAGGCACCACTAAATGGCGCCAAAACCACCTATAACTACCCTTGTTTTGGCGCCAAAAATTCCCCCCAAAAATCCCCCCATCCTAACCCTACACCTACCCATATGACCCATCCTAGCCACCCACCTACCCCTCCTTCTAGAACCCTACTTGCACCACCTAAGCCCCCCTTCTAGAACCCATTTTGGCTCCAACTTCAAGGGGTGCCACAACCCATAACCACCACCTAGGTAACCCTTGGGTTGGCGCCAACTAACCTTAGCCCTAAGATCCCCAACTACCCCCCATATCTTATCCTAGCCACCATTCCAAGAGCCACCTATGCCCCCCTTCCTACACTATATATACCCACCTAACTTCCCACATTTTCATCATCCTCCATTAGTTTTAGTCTACCATATACCCACCATAATTCAAGGCCAAGGAAGAAGAAGAAGAAAAGAAGATTAAGGGGGCATCCTACCCACCCCCTTGGTGCCTTCTTCCCCTTTTTCTTCTCCCTTGTGCCACGCCAAGGAGGAGGAGCACTCCCCCATTAGGAGGACGGCCAGGCAAGGAGGAGCAAGGGTGGTACACACGCCCACCCTTGAAGGAGATCATTGAAGGTGGTAGCTTCCACCTTGGAGGACATCATTTGGAGAAGCATCTCAAGGAAGGAGAAGAAGGAGTTGTCTTTTCAAGTCAAGGAGCAACTTGGCTTGGAGTAAGAAGCCCTCTTCTTCACCACTTTATCTAGAGGATTTGTGTTTTATTTTTCTTGTATTTTCAAGTAGAGTAGAAGCATTCCTCTATAGGTTTTGTGTAGACAATTTTCATTAAATCAAGTTGCCTTCTCTTAATTTTTGTTGCATAGTTTTTTTTACAAGTTTTGCCTAGCATTTGTTTCACTCCCTCTCCCTAGTTACTCTAGGCCTCCACATGCCTAGGGTGAGCTTGGGGAGAGGCTCTACCTGTCACCTTAGGGTTAGACTTATTAAAATAGGTATTAGTTGTTTTCCCGTTATCATCAAAACTCGTGTGTTCCCATCATTTCAAAGCCCAAAAATATATATATTTGAAAAGACCAAAAAGAAAGGTGATTTCCGCATTTCCAAGCAAGAGATCGATTTGATTTCGCAAAAGGTTGCTCCTTTGACAACCCTAAATACTTCCCTATCTAAGTTATAAATTTTAAAAGCATTTGCGATTTGGCTTGTTACAACAACTTAAAAACCCGCTTTTACAAATCACGCCAAATTTCTCATCATCAATCCAAGAGTTAAATCAACGAATTAAATCAGACATTTAGCATTAATTCCTCATCTGCATCTCATCTTTAACCTATCCAGCTATAGAGTTGACTTCCTATTTCAAGACTTTTCCAATCAAATTAAAACCTTAAATCAGCTTAGTTCATCCTCAGGAAATGATTCAACACTTCAAAGTCCTATTTAAACGACCCTAGAGGTGTTTCATGCATCGTCGCCTGAGACCAAAAACACCTGAGTTCGTCAGAAGAACTCAGAGGTTCTCAGCAAATTATTAGGTCATAAGCAGGTTCCTTAGGGTCTATATGTGCTTCGAGGCCCATTTATCAGCTTGAAAACCTAACTGACCAGCTTCACCAAATCCACTGGAGTTGGAGAAGATAGACATCAAATGAGAGCTCAAGATGTTAAAATATAATGAAGATCACAAATTCCTCATCCTTAAGCCTTATAGATTCATTCTGGAGCTTCTCGACACTTATCTAGGGCTGAAGCTTAAATACGACTCGTTGGAGCTCGTCGGAGCTCTGGTGAGTCCAGAACTGACTTCCTAGAGTTCAAAACTCCAAAGAACTACTTAGAAATAACCTAAAAAGTCTCCTGAGGTCGTAAGGAACCTCAGGAGCTTGACAATTAACTCAATTAAAGATTAAATCAAAATATAGTCTTCGAATTCAAAGAAATTGCAATCTGAGTTTGTTGGAACTCAGATTGACTCCTCTCACTCAATTGAGTGGGGGGAATTGCTCATTGAGATACGGCGACGATCTAGATGTGATTAATTAGGTGTTTTAACTCTCTTGAGCTCGCCATGGACAATGAACTCAAGAGTTGAGATGAATTTAGGTGTTTTATGAATAGGTGATTAATTCTTTAATTAACGCGTCGAATGGGACCCTTAAGTGGTGTATATGTGATGGAGGGCCCCAATTGGGTGTGGTCTACCCTCGGTGACCTTTGCCGTGGATAGCGAAGGTCACCGGTGAATGTAGCGATGACTTAGGCGTTTTAGGTGTTAACAGTGAGGGGAAGAAAGTGGAAATGATTCGTGGAAAGGTTAAGAAAGTGGAATTGTACTTGGATTAGTGAAAGAAGGCCCGGCGAGGCTGGACATGGACCTGCCGGAGCTGAGGAAGGCGGAGCTTAATCATATTGAAATCTAAGCTAAACCTACTCTTAACTACTACTAAACTACTCCTACGAGTTAGAACTACTTACCTAGATGAAGGAGATGAGAAGCTCTATCGATGGTACATAACAGAGGATAAAATCAGAAGGTTGGAGAAAGAGCTCGAGCGAGAAAAGAAGAGGAAAGGAAGGAGGACGGTGTGCTCCCAAACCCTATCACAGCTATGGGAGAGGAAGAGAGGGTGAGAGAGACGAGGTCGCCGGAGGTGAGTGACGAATAGCCTATTGTCGACTGCTGTTGGTGAAAGGGGAAAGGGAGCCGACCTTTTGAATCCGAGGGGTCCTAGGGTATTTATAGGTTATGGTAGAGGGTAAGGGGGGTTTACATGGACGGAAGGATGTCTAGGTTCAGCTAAACCACCGACGTCGTCTCCGACTCTGGTGAGCTTAATTCCTAGACCTAAATAGGATTAGAGGTCAATCCAATCCGTCGAATGAAGAAAGGAAGGTGAGTAGAAGAGAAACGACCAAGGCAGCCGTATTCTATCGAGGGATGAAGGTGGATCAGAAGGTGCAATGACTGGACGCTCTCAGCCGTCCAGTGCAAGGAAGAAGAAGAAGAGGAAGAAGAAATGCTGCGCTCACAGGGACCTATTTATAAGAAAAACGAAGGACCTATGTGCATGGAAAAGACTCAAGTGCAAAGAAGCCTAAGGACTAAAACGTAAACTAAGGTTTTTAAGGCTTATTTTAATTTAATTCTTTTTCAACTTTTTATATATGATTATATATTAGATAAATATTATTTATATACCTTGAATTTACATTTTCGACCTTTTTAGCTTAATTTATTTAATTGATTAAGTTACTTAAGTTATTACATACATAAGTATAAATTATGCTTAAGTTAAATTAGATATTAATTAGGTAACTAATTAATTATATTTTGAGTCCATTTATTAATTAAATTATTAATGATATTAATTGACTTATAATTAAGCATTTTTAACTTATTTTTAGGTCCTTTATTTATTTATCCCTTATTATATAATTAAGCCCTATATATTCATATGTATGGCAAATTAACTGGGGTTTTTAGTTAGTTGGGGGTAGTTAGAAGCCATGATGAGCCTCTCATCATCTGCCGCCCGCGATCGTCGATCAAAGTTGGCATCGTTGTTGTGAGATTGTTGTGAGCAAATCTCGCAACAACTAGCCTTCATTAACTCCAAAGAGCATTTATATAGGGTCGCGTGGCCTCTTTGAAGGTCTTCGTCTTGTTCTGGCGAAAGAAACCACCTCCTCCTTCCTTCTTTGTGCCATTGACGATGACCTGGAGCACCTTCAACCTCTGTCTTCGCTACTGCTCGCTGCCAATCGAGCATCAGATCTTCCCCACTACTCGCCAGAGCTTCCCATCAAGCTTGGGCCTCTGAAATCAACTCGTCTACTCCAACCGCTTGCCCCTTCGTCACCAAACGGCCTGCCACAGCCACTGGCTCTCTCTCACTTTTCTATCCAATAGAGTTAGGGTTTTTCTTCCCCTTATCATACTCTATCTTCTCATCTCAATTTTCTCTTTCGACCTTATTTTCATCGTCACCAACTACCACCACTTGGAGCTTCGATAAGCTTCATCGCTACGCCTCCACGCACGGCCAACCACCCAATATACATAGGGATTTGCTTCAGGGCTTCACCTCGAAGCTTTTGCACTTGACGTGAGGTCAAATCACCTCTTATTTTGCCTACAGGTCTTCGCCGGAGCCACGCCTATGTCCTCAACTCTGATCGCTCCCTCCGTCACCGCCACTTCACTGATCACCGATCCATTGCCACCACGAAGTCGGCAAACGCCCAACGGCCATATCCTCTATTCGCCGACCTCATCCAATGGGTGGATCAGAAGTCCACTGGAAATTGGGATGGTTTCGCCATCAGGGTTGTAGGTGTTGGAAAATGGGTCATTCTGGATGACGTTGACGTCCTCGCAGGTCTGAGGAGCCTCAGGAAAGTCGGAGAATGGGGGATTAGTGCTCCCCCGGCAAGAATAGAAAGGATCGGAGGTCCCTCTGGTCCTAGAGTTAGATGGGGGTGGATACGGGTCCATCCCAAGAGAAGATCGGTGGAAGATATTTTGCACAGTTTCCCTTGCGGGAGGTGGCTGTGCAAAGGAGTTTTGCGCAGAGGTGGCTCGCTGCAAATGTTGAGTCAGCTCGTCCACCTTCTTCTCGATAATAGAGAACCTGTCCAACCGACTGTCCATTAATTCCAAGTCGACAGATGCGAACAGACCCTGCATCTCATGTGCTCCCCTAAGATTCGTCGATGCGCGAGTATTCATCCAGTCGAATAATCCCATGGAGTCATTGTTGATGGAGTTCTCACACATATTCTCGAGAATCTCCCACACGGTGTCTTCATGTTGACCCATGATATTCCCTCCGCAAGTTGCATTGATGAACAATCTAATATCTTCATGGAGTCCCTGGTAAAAAGACTGGACTTGTTTCCATTTAGGAACTCCGTGATGGGGGCACTTTCTCATGAGATCCAGAAATCGATCCCATGCCTCATGAAGAGGTTCTCCCGTCTGCTCGGTGAAGTGAGTAATCTGATGGCACAAGGCATTTATCCAACCAACAGGAAAGAACTTCTTCAAAAACTTGGACTGAAGTTCTTCCCAGGTGTCGATCGGACAAGTCTGTGTCTGATACCAAGGAGCCCCCATGTCCATAAGGGTGAAAGAGAACATCTTCATGAGTAAGATATCCTGATTTTGTGCATCTAACTCGAAGATCTGGGCCAGATGCTTGAGCTGTTTGATATGCTGAAAGGGATCTTCAGAGTTAAGCCCATAGAATTTAGGATGGCATGAATCATATTGGGCTTCAATTCAGAATCAGGTCCTCCAGTCGGGATTCTGACTCGAGACTCAATTGCCACCGCAACGGGAATATAGTGATCTCGCATCATGGGACACTGCGGTAGGTTCATAAAATTCTAGAAGAGGTCATTAAGACGCTGGAGCTGGTGCTCAAGGTTATTCTCTTCTTCAACAAGCTGAGCCATGATGGAAGAAGACAGAGAACTAGGATCAGAATTGGAAAAAAGGTCTATGTGGAGGGGTTGTTGCACAAACAAGGTGCCGAGACTTGGCCTCGGGGAGAGTGGATTTCTAGAGGAGGTTTTAAGGACCTCCTACCAAACATGCACTGATAGACTGGATGAGGTTAGAATGTGTTGGATTCAATCAAGACACCCAAAATATGTTGGGTGACTATAGAGGTTCGGGGAGGATGATACCCCTTGATCAGAAGGTCGTTCACCTGAGAATTACCTGGGCAACCAAAGAGGGTGAGTCTCGCGAAGACCCCTACACGGTAGAGCACCCCCACGGGTTACAAGGTTTCCCCCACCCGACCTCTCTTGTCACTGAGATTTCAGGTAGACTAGAATGGGGACGTTGACCTCTTAAGTCTACCACTTTTAATTAAGATCAAGGTGTTTAGGGTTTCACTTGAAATTTAAACCTTTTGTGTGCAAAAGTGACCTAATTTAAAGGTTGGTTGATCCAAAGGATCAACTTCACCTCTTTGTTCCTGTGAGAGCTTCTTAGGTCCTTTCTTTTAGTGTTCAAGTAAATTAAGAGCCTGATTACTTAGGGTTTCTCTTAAATAGGTCTTTTCAAACAATGGTTTAGGCACACCTCCTTTTGGAATTTTTAATTCTTTGTTTAGAAGATGTGTCTCTAAAACCCTAGCTTGGAATCGTAGGTTGGCTCGAGTTGGTCCAATTAGTTGCCTCAAAAATGGGTAACTAGGGCTCAAGCAAGAAGGTTTTAGCCCTAGTTACCTTAAGTTGATATGCAGTTAAGATGTGTTAAAACTCAAAAACAGGCAACTTTGTGAATTACTACGTATGGAAGACAGGTAGCCCTAAATTGATTTCCTTTTTATTTTTATTTTTTTTCTCTTTAGAATGTGAGGGGCTTAAGAGAGAGGGTTGAAGGTTACCTGTCCCCTGGTGTGGTTGTTGTGCGGTTGTTTTTCTCTTCCTCCTTTCCTGCACAACAAAAGAGAGATCAAGTCAGTATAAAACCAGAAATTGTGATTTTGAGGTTTCTAAAATGCCCGTTCCTCCCCGACAACGGCGCCAAAAAACTAGTGTACGGGTTTTCACCGTCAGTTTGATTAGATTTTATTACTCGAAAATTAAAAATTCTCCAAGGTCGAACTCAGGGAGAAAGCTTGATTTTAGAAGCAAAAAGATCACAATTTACAATACTGAAGTGTTGGTGTCTGCGTTTGTCTATATATTTATTATAGTCGTTGTGGTATATAACAAAATAGTTACCAGTTTAATACAATTTATTACTCGGAATGACAAGTTTTCCAAGGTCGAACTCAGGGAGCAAACTATAATTCTAGAAGCACATAAGTTCACAATATATAAGGTTTTACAAAAATTAAGAGAGAGAAAAAAAAGGGGGTGATTGGCTTCGACTCTCTTCTTTCTTCTTCTTTTCTTCTTCTCTGCTTCTGTGATTCCTCTTTCTCTTTCTCCTTTCTTCCTCTTTGATTTTCTTCTCTTCTTCTTCCTTGCGACTGCAGAGGCTTCTGCCTTCTCTCTGATTTCCTTCAGCTGCTAAGTCTCCCTCCTTTCTTTATTTCTGGTTTTCTTCTTTCTTCTTTTCTTCTTCTTTTCTTCTGCTCTGGCCCTTCCTCTTCTTTCTTTCTTTCTCTCCTGTCTTCTTCTTTTCTGCTCTGGCTGCTGACTTTCCGACGTCTGATTCGGTGCTCAGACGGCTTAACTATGTGTTTGCTACAGTGCGGCTCCTCTTCTTTTCCTTCAGCTCCTTTCCTTCCTTTCTTCTTCCTTCGCTTGCTTCTTCCTTCTTTTTCCTTCTTCCCGGCGTGCACACACAACTATCAGTGCAAAACCTACCCCTACCCCTTTCCCGCGTCTCTCTCTCTCTGGAACTCTCCTTGGAAAGCTCTCCCAAAGCTGGGTAATCGGGTCGGGTTACGTGACCGGGTCCAGGGGCACCGACGTGGGTGGTGCGCGAGGAGTGCACAGGCAGGGTAGTCGGGTCGGGTCACCATGTCCACGTGGGCAGTGTCGCGAACGAGGCGCGTGAATAGGTGAGGGACCTCACCCCTGTGTGACTGGAGGCAAACGGCTAATATCACAAAATCAATTTAAGTGTGGGCGCGAGGCCACACACTTATGAGGTGGGACTAAAGTCCCACCTCCAGTCTCAGGTGCCTGTGGAGAAGGCTTCGCGCAATTGGGGCAGTAGTGAAGGCTCGCGACCCCAATTGCGAACCTGGGCATTTCTGCGGAAGTGCCCTGCGTTGCCTGGGGCTGAAGAAGTCTAGAGCTGCCCGCGAAGCAGCTCCAACCTGCTGTCAATGGCAGCGAGGAGGCGGAGACCTGAAATCATGAAGACAGCCTCACGGCCACATCAGACAACGCAAGGAGCTTCGCCAGAGGACGACGAGACGCGAGCATGCCTGTGGCCGTGCGCCTAGGGCACACTGCATGTGTGAGAGTGAGTGAGTTCGAGGGGTGGTCTGGAGGTGCTAGGAAGGGAATGGAGGGTAGATCCGGTGTCAGTGAGGTGGTGCGGAGCTTAATGGGTAGTTGGCGAGGCGGATGGAGGCGTGGAGTGGCGAGAACGCCTCGCCGAAGAGCGGCCGGAGATGGGGAAGATGGTGATGGACAATGGCGGTCAGTGGGTTAAAATGGTAAATTAAAAAGGGGAAAATATAAGGGAGAGAGAGGGGAAGGTTTCTACCTACCTAATTGACGAAGAGGGAGAGAGGTGGCGCTCGGCGCGTACCTGCCGACGATGGGGACGAAGGTGCCCAGGAGGGGGTTATCGGCGACGAGGAGGAGATCTGAGGACGCTAGCTGGTGCGGCCTGGCGTGGGAAGACGGGGCAGAGTGGTCTCTGCTGCAGGTATGGCAGCAGAGCGACGAGGAGGAGGAAGGATCGTCAGAAGCTTGGGCTGCTTGACCAGAGAGGGGAGAGACGAAATCGAGGGTTTCTCTCGGCCAAAACTAGCTTGCCTTGATCGGACACCCTTGCCGCTCCTTATAAAGGCGCTGGCGAGGAGAGAGGCCCAAGGGAAAGACGTGCAGCGCACACTGGAGATGGCCGGAGAAGGAGACCCATGCCTTTCGTGCATTCACACGAGAGGCATGGCCGGTTGCAGGCGTCAGGGGAGGGTCCCTGCAACAGAGGACAACGTAGGGAACCTCCCGTTCGTTCCTGAGAACGGGCGCCATGCCCTGCACGATGCCAACCTCCGCGCAAGGTCGCCGGAGGTATGGCGCTGCTCAGAAATGGTAGGGAGGACCGTTCTATAAAGAGCGACGAGAAAGATAGGTGGCCAATTGCAAGGGTTTCAAAAGATAAGGGTCAAAAACTAATTTAAGAGGACCAATTTGTAAAGTCGGTCAAGATGGTCTTTTCTTAGGCTCAAATTTTTATACCAGCCTAATTTGAACCTAAGGATTTTAATGATGAAATTTGATTTTATGTTGGACCATGTTTGACCAGTAAATTTGCACAAAAACCCAAATTAGGTCATAAATTGGTTATGGTTCTCATTTTAGGTCAAAATAGGTTGCAAAGGCCAAATTGAAGGTTCTAAACCCTAGGGAATATTTTTCCATGAATTTTAGAGGGCTTATTTGATTTTTATCCTGCCTCGAACCTCATGAATTAAAGTAGGTTTGTTTTAGGATTACAGAATGTCATTTAATTCCTAGAAGTTGTTATAACCCTTTTCATATCAGATCATCCCACTTCCCCCCTTATTAAGCTCATTTGACCTTCATTTAGACCCTTAATTACCCTGTTTGCACTCTACATTAGTGAAATTGCAGTTTTACCCCTTATGATTTATCTTATTCTTTAACTCAGAATTCTCTGAGTTAAACCTCTCTTTAGGTTTTGTAGGAGCTTCTTCACACTTATTTAGATTAATTTGTGCTAGTTAGGGTTCATGATGAGGCTCTCATCAAGTGTTTTACAAAAAGAATAGTAGAGAATGAAAGTCAAATTAATCTTTCTCTTTCTTCTTTTCTCTCCTTTTTTGCTCTCTCTATCTTCAGACGCCTTAAGTAGCGGTTGCTACAATGCACGTCTCCTTCTTCTTCTTCCTTCCTTCTCTTTGGCTGCTGCTGCTTCTTCTTCTTCTCCTTGGCTTTTTCTTCTTCTCTTCTTCTTTTCTCTTTAACTCTGCCTCTACTCCTTCCTCTACCTTCTTCCTCTTCAGCTCCTGCTGCGGCTAAGACCTCAGCCTCTTTCTCTTCTACTGGAGGGCCTCATACTAAATTGAAGAAGGATCTGATTAATGCTATCCCCAAATTTCATGGCTTAAACTCCGAAGATCCCTTCCATCATATCAAGCAGCTGAAACATCTGGCCCAAACCTTCAAGCCACTTGTTCAGAATCGAGATATCATGCTCATGAAGATGTTCTCTTTCTAGCTTATGGATAAGGCTGCCTACTGATATCAGACCCTGACCCATCCGATCAACACATGGGAGGAACTCCAATCTGAATTCCTGAAGAAATTCTTCCCAGTTGGTCGCACGAATGCATTAAGGAACCAGATCATGCACTTCACACAAAATGTGGGAGAACCACTTCATAAGGCATGAGACCGCTTTTTGGATCTCATGCGGAAATGCCCCCATCGCGGAGTTCCTAAATGGGAACAAGTCCAGTCTTTTCACCAGGGATTCAGTGAGGATATCAAACCTTTGTCAATGCAACCTGTGGTGGCAACATCATGGGTCAGCATGAAGATACCGTTTGGGAGATTCTCGAGAACATGTGTGAGAACTTTATAAACAATGAATCTACAGGTGTGTTCAACCGGAAAAATATGTGTTTTGTAAATTGATGTATTTGTGTTGTTGTAATGCGTAAATCCACAATCAACTTTTACAATTTATAACCTAGATAGTGGAGCATATAGGGTCGTCCAAGGATGCCATTTGTTAGTCAAATAATTGATTCTCTCTCTCACCTCTCAAATCCGCACTTATATTTTTGTATTTTTTATTTTGTTGTTTTTTGGATTTTCAAAAATAATCGGGAAGTGCGAGAATGCGATAGTGACCTATGCAACTATGAAACTACGCCCTAAGTGACAAGAACAAATCCTCTCTTCTAAGCTTACCCTAGGCAAGTGCACCTAGGGTAATTAGGAGAGAAGAGTGTATGCACTAAAACTACTAGAAATAAGAAAAACACACTAAGTAGAAAACAGGAAATTGGAAGGCCATGAAAATCTTTATATTACTAGCAAAGTTGAAGACGAGTAGCTAAATGCTTCTCTTAAGAAAATGAAAAACAACACTTGCTAATACAAAGAAAATAAGGGAGAAGAAAAGTGTCCTCCAAAGATGATGAAGGGGGAGGTGGGTCATGTTCAAAGCACAACAACTCCTATGCTTGAAAGGATCTCCTCCTTGCCTCCAAGTTGATACTCCTCCAAGCTTTCCTCCAAGGTGGACGTCCACCACCTTGCTCCTCCTCAATGCTTGGCCATCCTCCTCCTAGATGAATGCTTCTCCTTGGAGTGGCACAAGGAAGAAGAAGGGAGAGGATGAAGGCACCAAGGTGGCCGGTAGGTTGCCCCCTTGATTTTCTTCTCTTCTTCTCCTTCCTTGGCCACGGACTGTGGTGGATATGGTTGGAATAAAAAATAACCAAGGATGGGAATTATGTGGTGGTAGGGTAGGTATTTATAGGATGGGAAGGGGGTGGTTATGGTGTTTTTTGGAGGGAAATGAAGGGGTGTTTGGATATTTTTGGAGGGAAAAATGGTAGGGAAATGAAGAGGTGCCTTAGTTTTCCCTCCAAAAATGCCTTCTAGAAGGTGTTGATTTTGGGGGGAAAAAATAGAGGGTGTAGATGGGTTTTGATGGTGGATGTAGGGTGTTGATGGAAGGGATAGTTGGCACCAAAATAAAGTAAGAGTAGGTGGTCTTTTTGGTAGAGCTTAGGTAGTAGGGTAGTATGAAGTGGAGCTAGGTTGAGCTAAGCTAAGCTAACTTAGCTAGTAGAGTAGTGGAGGAGTAGCTAGGGTTTGGATGAGGAGCTAAAGTTGGAGCTGCATGATCTTCCTGGAGCTAATAGTAGCTAAAGCAAAGGTTCCTGAGAACTCAGAAGGTAGCTTAGCTAGCTAGTTCTTTGCTAGTAGCTAAGCTAAGCTAATCTAAGCTGGCTTTTTCTAGTTTGGAGCTTAAGTGAGCTGGAGCTAGTCCTCTCGAAGACTACCCAACTAGCTAAGATAGGTCAAGTAGCTCAGCTCAACTAAGTTGAGCTCAGCTAAGTATTCAGGAGCTGAAGTTGAGCTGACCCGAGCTGGTTGAGAACTTCTTCAACAGACTAGGCTTAGCTAGTTGATGCCAATAGCTATTCTTAGTCAGATAGTACTTCTAGGAGCTAGATGGAGTTGAGAGGAGTTGGGATCAACTAAGTTGAGCTAGCCTGAGCTCCCATTCAGCTAAGGTAAACTGAATGGAGCTAAGATGAGCTAGCCACAACTAGGTTGAGCTGAAGTCTACTGAGTTGAAATAGCTTGAGCTACCATCCAACTGAAATGAGCTGAATGGACTTGACATGAGCTAGTCTCAACTAAGTGGAGCTGGAATCCAGTTGTAATGAGTTGGA
Source organism: Thalassia testudinum (assembly GCA_037157565.1). NCBI lineage: Eukaryota > Viridiplantae > Streptophyta > Magnoliopsida > Alismatales > Hydrocharitaceae > Thalassia > Thalassia testudinum. Next base: position 25,860,607 of record JAZHRO010000013.1, read on the forward strand.
TTCAGCTAGGATCCAACTGAATTTGGGTTTCCTCTTCATCTTCTACATTCCAAAGTGTCAAGGTTTGTAGGATCTAACTCTCTGCTTATCCCTGACACTCAAATAAACATATTAAAAACACAAAAAAATGCAATGCATGCCTAACCTACTAGAATGCCTAAATACAGCCCAAAAACCCGATCGCACAGTTAAAGCCCTAAGAACTAGGTATGTTCTAGGGCATAAGAATGATGATAAAGTGGTGTTTATCACACCCCCATGCTTATCTTTTACAAGTCTCTTAGCAAAATTAATTTTCATAAAACGGATTTTCGAAATTTTTTTTTTTTTAACTTTCGAGGAGAACATTACAGGACTTTGGTTGATTGAAAGCATGAAAGGTATGAGATTTGTTAAAGATAAAGCATCAATATTCGTATTTGGATCCAAAAGCTAGATTAATCAGCATCAATGTATCCTCCAAAAATTCATAAGTTAACTCTTTGTTAATTCAAATAACCCGAAATCATTTTGCGGTTAGGATTTCCTTGACTCTTGAATCCGACTCGCAACTCATATAACTTTTAAAACGATGTGTGGGTGCTTTGTGAATGCCAACATTTATACAAATCTTTATAAGGTCATGTTTTTGAAGCTTATTTTTTTATCTCTCCCATGCTTATTCCTAGCTTAATCTTACAACAAATGTGTTGGGATCATCATTCCCATTACCAATCCTCGAGAGGGCTCTAGCACCAGCACTTCAAGATAATACTATCTAAGACACCACCCAGGAGCTCACAACCCCGAAACACAATGCGGTGTAAAGGGATGCTCCGAGCGAACTCAAGCTCTTACTCTGACGCTTTGGGTAGAGCATCGTCCAAGACACTTGAGTTGCAAAATGCGCCTTAATGCTCTATCTAAATATATGAAATATAAATATAGAGCAGTACCGAGGCAGTAACATCTTGATATCGCATTCTTAAAGAAGGCATTTTCCTCATTCTTGGCGGTGGGAACTCAAACCAATCATCTGCCTCGAATTTCACTAAGACTAAATAAAGAGATTTTCTAATTTTTCTATATATACATATATATTAGGTGTTGGCTTTGTATGTAAATTTGACACAAGAATTTTGCAAGAAACACAAGTTTTTGGGTCGGAAACTAAGCCAAGTAATTTCCAGGTCACAAAAAGAGATCAAGTCACCTGAATCATCATGAGTTCAGGTGGAATTTAGAGAAAGATACTTGATCTAGTATGAAAAATAGACCCAGAAATTCTAACAATCTGATCCGCATCCTAGTCCTTAGTTTGTTAAAGATTAAATCCTATTGTACCTTAAAATGAATCTTCAACCTTACTCCCAATTTTCAAATTTTTTCTCAAAAAGTTTTATGATTTTTCTATTATGAAGATGCATGCAAAAGAAAAAATGAATACTTTTAGATTTTGAAAATCCTAAATTGATCATCAAAATTTACAAACATCTTGCTCCTTCAGACTATCGGGGAGATCAATGATCTAGTATTTGGTATGCCAGCTATACAAGGTATAGGTGTTAGAAGGCGACCTACCCCTTTTCACCTTAAGGGACATGAACCCAAAAATTAGGAGGAATACACCTAGTCGGGGAGCAATCCCCAAATGAAGACAAATAACAATAAAGGCATTAAGGATAGGCGAGTAATTAAGGCTCAGTTGCGAGGGGACAAGGTTATAATACAAAAGGAAGGAATCCAACAATGGATTTAAAGGTACCTGTAGACCATGTTCTATGACGTATCTACAAATTATGAACATTTCCTTCTTCCCGTTGAAACACAGACAAGCCTGGGACCCACAAGCATGGAACGGAACCCCCTGAGCCCATAAACATTCAGGAATGCCTTAATAGTGCTCCGGCTACAAAAGGCAGAAGGAAAATTATACAACTCCATCTCAGGCAAGACGTCGAATGAGGAAGAGGTGGACTTACCCTTGCCCAAGAGCTCAAACGTGATTAGTCTTTACTACTCTTCAGGACATAGCATTCTGACATACGAATCTTCTTACACCTCTCTGGAGAAGTAGCAAAGGCTGGCTCGCAGGGCTTTCTACTATAGTAAAGAGGGTATGTGGAGCATTAAATGTGACCCATCCCTTTTTTATAACCCCCCCGTGAGGGCGGTTCCCCCTTGAGGGGTGCGGATTTCGAAAAAATGAAATCTCACATATTGCGGTGTGGATTTCAAAATATCCCACCAAAATCGATATGACCTTTGGTCATCGTTTAGGGCATTAAAAGCCCCTGCACGCGTATCATTTCGCCACACTAATAGCGATCACATCACTGGAAAGTGCGAAATCTGAGGCCATTGCACCTCATTATGATGGCAATTAATGCCAGTCTTATCACACAACACGACAAAACTCGATTCCCGCAGTGATTGGCCACCACTCATGGAAGGTGACGCTTACGTCACATTACTACCTGGGATGCTAGCCTCTTAAGGTCGGCAGGGACTCAAGTGGCGATATGCCTATATTCTCTTCATTAAATACTAACCTCTTAAGGTAGACGGGAACTCAAGTGGACACACCCACGTTCCCTTTACCAAATGTTAACCTATTAAGGTTGGTAGAAATTCAGGCGGAACACGCATACATTCTCCTTAATTATTATATGTTGACCTCTTAAGGTCAACAGAAATCCAGGCGGGATATGCCCATGTTCCATACATATTTCAATGGTTATGCATCACATGACTAAAGGTGCCTTGCCCACCTGAAGTTAAACCTCTCCCTTCATAACAAATGCTTACTCCGCTTGAAAGGCAGTCGGGAAATCGTTTAGGGGATTGTATACTGCGAAGTTTTAAGTACCTTAACTACTCTCTCAGCAGCATTCACTAGCTAGAGAGTAGGGCATATGATAAGAGGAAAAAAGCACCCTCCGACTTAAAACTCCGGACGAAACCCAAAAAAGGATCCGGCTACCTGGATTTTGAGCATATAGGTGGATCTGACTCCCCCTAACCCGCCTGCGCTCAGATGGATTCAGACTTGCCTTTATCCAAGTGGATCCGAATAGGACCGACCCACCGAAGGACCTGGATTGACTGGAGTCAAAGAGGATGCGATAACACCCTCTACGCCCATGTCGTTAGTAACGATGGCGTTACCAGCACTATTAATAGCTAAATAACAGACGTGTCGGAGAATCCGCAATGACCGTTGTGAAAGATTTTACATTGTTAGGATATTTCCTATGCTATAAATGGGGAAGAGAGACCCTCGAAGGTCCTCTTCACGCAATCTGGGAGAGAAAAAACTAGAGACTTTGTATTATCACTAATTTTAGTGGAAATTCGGGAGCACTGCCCTCCCTCCAAACATACATCCCTTGCAGTGAAACTGGGTCACCAACTCTCTTATCTCTTTTCTGTGATTGCTTGTATGTGATTGTTGAGTCGAATCCATTGTTTACAAAGGAGCCTGATCAGTTGTCTATTTTACTCAAATAATATAGTTTTATCCACCAAAAGAAGGCCTATCCTCCAAAATGTTTCATTACAAATTTACCTCAAACTAACACACAAAACCATTCGAGTATCCAAAAATCAATGTGTCATGCAATTAACCTTAACCAATCATTTATTCATGCGAAAACAAATAATCAATCTTATAATTGGCTAGCACGATTAGTTGAGTGCACCATCACTTAATCGTTTAACTAAGCGAGTAATTTTGATTAATCGTTCAAGTAAGCGAGTAATTAAGAAAGCATGTTCGGCATGCTTCGGCATGCTTACTCGTTTAAGAGCCCAATAATCTCAACCCCTATTACCCCAATCATCAACTAATTCCCACCCAACTTCTTTGGACTTATGATTCTTACCTTGTATACTTGCATCACACTTGGAAATTCAAAAACAATTTATTCCATCCGATGTAATAGCTTATGCACTCGAATCGCAATCTTTATTTATAACTTGCTAAGAAATTATGCAAGTTGTGTGTCTTATTAATATATGTTTATATGCATAGTTGTAAATACATCTTGTGGAGGATTGTGGAATGAGGTAAAGGTTTCTTGGCGTGGAGAATCACACTTGGAGATCCCATGCGTGGACTGGTTGGTGGAAGAACCGAGAGAGAGAGAGGAGTTGAGGGATAAATGGAGAAATAATTGTATTTAACTCAAACTCAAATAACATAAGATATCCTCTCTCTCTCTCTCGATATATATATAGAAAGATTATACCTAATGTTAAAAATATAAAACATGACTCAATCAATTTATCAAAAATAGTAACTTAATTATTCTCCTAACAAATGTAATTATCTTGACAAGCTCCATGCCAAACTTGATTAACTTGGACTCAAAGCAACCTAACTTAATATCTAAACCAACCACGGCACCAAAATTGCTACATGAACAATCCACATGGCCATCTTCTTCTTTACACTTCCTATTAGTTTTGAAATACTTGTAAATTAAAAAAAGGCAAAAAAAGAAGTTACATAAGTTGGAATCACTTGCACCTAAGGATGTGTTTGGTTGAGTGTTAAATGGTGGGGGGAGATAAGGGATAAATGGGAGATTGGAGGTGGGTTATGAAACAAAGTTGAAGGGTTATAATTTCTCACTCTGTCAAATCAACATCTATTAAAATATTATACTCTTAAACTATCACATTACATCACATCAATACTAATATATACTAAAATATACATACTCTAACATAATATAATCCTACACTCTCATATTAAAATATTATCCACTAACATTACACTCCACCAAATAAATACTTTTAAACCCTTATCTCACCTTAATTTTATCCCTAGACAAACTAAATTGTCAACCAACCGCAACCTTACAATGCTCTCACTAGGGGTGAGCATTCAATTGATTTGAGTTATTTGGTTTGAACCATATTAAATTTGGATTGACAAAATGACTATTCATAACTCAACCAAATTAAATTGAGCTAAGTCACATTTAGGTCAAATAAAATGTAAATTTTACATAGATTCATTAAAAAAGAAGAATTTTTTTCTTACAAAATAACTTACAACAAAATAGCAAATAAATACTTCATCCTCCTTAAAACTTAACAAAATTGACAAATCAATATACTTATAGGTTTAAATTTGGGTAAAATGAGTAGATGTAACTCACAAGTCACTCATTTCGATTGTTCAAGTTAAATATTTTAGATTATATAAGCTTAATTCATCAATCAACCAAAATTTATATAAATTTTACGATTTATATCTTTGCCGATCTATTATTCAAACAATCAAAATCAAAAAGTCATTTCGAACGACATACTTAAATTATATGGGTTTGACGCAAACAACACTCACACTTAGCTCTCATCCGCTTGATCCCCGCGACTGTCGATCGGGTCCTCCCTCCCCACCACGCAAACCAACAACCTACCAATCTCCATCGCCCAATACCGAAATCATGGCCTTCCTCCTCCTCCTCCTCCCCCTCCCCGCCACCACCGCCACCACCACCTTCCCTCCCCCAACCTTTCAAAACCCTAATCCCTTCTCCCCACCTCTCCTCCACCTCCCGACCTCCCCTTCCCGCCACCGCCACCGCCACCGCCACACCAACCCTAATCGCCGCCTCCTCCGCGCATCGACCCATCGCCACGGCCCCACCGACCCCCTTCGGCGCCTTAACACACCCAACCCCATACTCCAAGCGGTGCCGCCCCTCGTCTTCTTCCTCGTCGGAGTAGGCGCCGCCGCTGCCTGCGCGGCCGTTCCCAGCACCCCTCCCGTCATTCCTTCTGTCACGTCTACTTCAGGTTTGGATTAAGGGTTTGTTCTCGAGTCCCGTCGTACCGTTCTTGTTGTGTGATGGGCCTTTTGTGGTGGTGTTGCAGAGAACGTCGGTGAGGAAGCGGAGCTGGAGCGCGAGTTCGAGGCGTGGAAGAACAAGAAATTCCCGTGGACGGTTCCCCTCAGGGTCGTTGCCCTCCGGGGATCGTTCCCGGCCTCGTGGTTGAAGGTCCGGTCCCCCGCCCTTCTTGCTCCTCCTTCTTCTTCTTCCATTGTCTCCGGTAGTCTCGGCGATGGTTTTCGCCTTATTTCAAGCCGTGTGAACCGAAGAAGAGGTGTTCGGAAACAAGCAGTTGAAGAGTGCGCTGAAGAAGAGAGGATTTTTAGTGTATACTTAATTCACCATGAGAGCCTGAAACGATTACAAACAGGGTGTTGAGAACGGTGCTGCAGTAGTACTAAGAATGGTGGGATCTCGAAGACAGCAAAGGTTTGGCTTTGCTTTAGCTTGCACGACGGGGGAGGGGGGGAGAACAAAGTTGGGGTTGTCGATGGATTTTCGTCCGTGTAAAATTAAAATCGAATGATTTTTTAAATTCCAAGAACAATACATTCATCAAATCATCAACCCAAAATGAAAGAAAGAGAGATGAGAAAGAGGTATACCGGAATCTATCACAATGGATATTCGACGAGGATACACGGTGAAATCCTCTGGAGATTGTGGAATCTCTTTCTCTAAAGAAGAGATGATGGTTGTTTTGGAGGGTACAGAGAGCAAGAGTGGAAACTTCACTGAATAGAGAGCATGTCCCTTGAGTTCTCTCTTGAGTTCTTTTATATTCTCTGTGATGAGATGTAGAAAAAACATAAACCCACCCACTCTACACACAACCCTTCGCAGGTCATAACAGGTCGAATTAAAATGACAATTCTATCTATCAAAGAATTGCATTTCCCTTATGGTTTCTATGTATGAATTTTCATACCTTTATTAGATGTGAATGGTTTAGTAATATAATTAAATTACATTAAAGACAGAAAACGTGATGTTAATACATATGTATATGATAAATTATAATTTTGTAATAATAATATATGGTGGTTTGCATTATAATTTTAACAATCTCTCACTCGAACCAGATATGTTATTCTTATAACTATACATTTACATATACCTGTATAAGCTTAATAATACAACACAACAAATCATATCTCTACTAATCTTATCCATATTTTGTTAATATATAGCCAAAGTTGATTTTCGCCATTATAAAATCGACTAGATTAAACAATGATCAAATACATTCACACAAATAACGACATAGATTTAATATAGGTATATAGCATGAAAATTACATATTAACGTGATCTATGCATGCCTGTTTTCAACTGGTTCTAAACCTTATCATATAAGAGATCACATGGCAATGGTTAATGAGTTGCAAAGTGTAAACGAAATTTATTATGTGCATAATTGAAATATATGTCTATACATGAAATACCAAAATAGAAAAAAACTCTCACTGAATTGTTGTATTACAGAATAGATACAACACCCATACAGACAACATGTTAATGAAAAATCTTTGACGTTAGCACTTTAGTGAGTGGGTCTACCACCATAGAGTTGGTCTTAATGTATTCAATGGACACCTATCTATTTTGAACTCTTTCCTTGACTGTTAGAAACTTGATATTAATGTGCTTCGACCTCTAAAAACTTTCGTTGTTGTTGGAATATAGTACCGCTGAATTATTGTCACAGTAAAATCGAAGTTGTCTTTCAACACCATCAATAACCATTAATGCTGTGACAAAATTCCTAAGTCATACCCCATGGTTTGAAGCCTCGAAGCATGCTATAAATTTTGCTTCCATGGTGGAGGTAGCTATCAAGGTTTGCGTAGCACTCCATGAGATAGCTCCTCCAACTAACAGAAAAATGTATCCTGAAGTAGATTTTCAGGTATCCTGATAATCCTACAAAGTCGAAGTTGAAATATCTAAGGACCTCCAAATGATCTGATCTCTTATATGTGATCATAAAATCCTTTATTCTTTGCAAGTAGTGCATTACCCATTTAGCTGTCTTTCAATGATTAAGTTTAGGCTTGCTCAAATAGCCTAACATGCCAACAATGTATGCTAAATCTAGCCTCGTGCAAATTTGGGTATACATCAAACTTCCTATTGTCGATGGATAGGAAATATTTTTCATCTCTTTTGCTTTAAAATCATTCTTAGGACATGGGTTAAGAGAATTTATCTCCTTTAGTCACTGGAGTATCTCGTGATTTGCAATTCTTCATGTCAAAATGCCTTAGAATGGTATCAATATATCTCCTTTGCGATAATTTAATAATACTATGAGAATGATCTCGATATATCTGGATTCTTAATACAAAGGATATTTCATCAAGATCCTCCATTTCAAAATTACTTGAGGGAAATATCTTTATTTCTTGAAACAAACCGTTATCATTACAAGGAGAATGTCCTTTTCATACAATACCAGAAAGATATGTTTTCCCCTACAGAATTTATGATATACACAATCATCAACTGAATTTGTCTCAAAACCAAATGAGACAATTACTTGATGAAATTTGTAATGTCACTATCTTGAAGCTTGCTTTAATTCATAAATGGCTTTCTTTAACTTACAAACCATTTGCTTTGCATCTCCTAATACAAAATTTTCTAGTTACATCATGTAAATTCTTTCATTAATGTTCTTGAAGCAAATTGTCATCATTACGAGTAAAAAGAATGTCATCTACATACAATACAGAAAGATATGTTTTCCCCTATAGAATTTATGATATGCACAATCATCAACTAGATTTTTTTTAAAATCAAATGAGACAATTATTTGATGAAATTTGTAATACCACTATTTTGAAGCTTACTTTAATTCATAAATTATTTTCTTTAACTTGCAAATCATTTGCTTTACGTCTCCTATTGTAAAGTTTTCTAGTTGCACAATGTAAATTATTTTGTTAATGTTTCCGTTAAGAAACGTTATTTTTACATTCATCTAATGTAACTCTAAATCAAATGAGCTACTAATGCCATTGTGGTTCTAAATGAATCCTTAGATTAAACTGGCGAAAATGTCTCTTTATAATCAATGTCTTCTTTTTTAGTAAATCCCTTAGCAACAAGACGAGCCTTATAGCTGTCCACATTGCCTTGTGAGTTCCGTTTAATTTTAAATATCCATTTACAACTAATGGGCTTCACACTTTCAGACAATTAAATATTCCAAATCTCGTTGTCTCTCATGGATTTCTTCTCCCAATCATGACATTGATCCAGTTTTGAGAGTTGGAACTCCTTATGACATGAGTAACCGAAATGGGATCTGTATCCATTTGATCTGCCTCTAGTTTCTAGAGAAATATGACATAATCATTTAATATTACACTTCTTTTTTCTCTACTGGATCTCCTAATGGGTGCAAGTTTTGGAATGTTTTAAGTTTGTTCGATTTGAATAATGAGAAGATTATTATCCACGTTACTTTATTCCCCTTATATTGGAACAACATTTAGAATAAGAACTTGACTGTGTTTAATGGTTTCCTTCTTAATAGAATCTGGTTCTTCAAAGGTAATGTGGTGACTATCACCCCTTAAATCAACATCTTAAAAAAAAAGTGGGCATTCTTAGTCTCAAAGAATGAGCGAGTCATTGGGTTATAAAATTTATAACCCTTCAACCTCTCAAAGTATTTAACAAAATAGCAAGTAACTATCTTAAAATCCAGTTTTCTTTCGGTAGGCTTGTTAGCCTAGCTTCAGCTGGACACCCCCAGCTATGAAAATGTCTTAGACTAGGTACCTTAGTAATCCACATTTCATAAAGGGTTTTAGGTACTGCTTTAATTGGTACCCTATTAAGAACATATACAACTGATTTTAATGATTCTCCTTATAAGATTCAAGTAAAAAGATATGACTAATCATATTCTATACCATATTCTTTAGAGTCCTCTTATAACGCTCAGCAAAACCATTCATGCTTAATGTCCCAAATATGGTGTACTGTGGTACTATGTTGCACTCATCTAGGAAAGAAGTAAAGGATCTAAGACGGTCGCCTGATCCATCATATCTGTGGTAGTACTCATCATCACAGTTAGATATGATAGCCTTAATCATTTTCCCGAGTTGATTTTCCACCTTGACCTTATAAGATTTAAACTCATCTTTCATAAAGAAATTGGTACCCTATTAAGAACATATACAACTGATTTTAATGATTCTCCTTATAAGATTCAAGTAAAAAGATATGACTAATCATATTCTATACCATATTCTTTAGAGTCCTCTTATAACGCTCAGCAAAACCATTCATGCTTAATGTCCCAAATATGGTGTACTGTGGTACTATGTTGCACTCATCTAGGAAAGAAGCAAAGGATCTAAGACGGTCGCCTGATCCATCATATCTGTGGTAGTACTCATCATCACAGTTAGATATGATAGCCTTAATCATTTTCCCGAGTTGATTTTCCACCTTGACCTTATAAGATTTAAACTCATCTTTCATAAAGAAGAAAGAGATACCCGTATTTAGAGTAGCCGTCTATGAACGTAATAAAGTAATGTTGCCCATTCAGGAAGTTGTAGGACATTGACCACAGATATTCGTATGTATTAGTTTTAAGACATCTATAGCTATAATGGCTCCTACAACTCTTTTATTTGTTCTTTTCCCTTTTAAACATTCTACACATATATCAAAATTTGTGTAATAAAGGAAATCAAGAATTTCATTTGATATAAGCCTATACATTCTCTATTTAGAGATATGTCCTAAATGCTTATGCTATAATAAAGTGGAATTCTCTTGAATTAGTTTATACTTTGTACCACTCGAGGTTGCATTGAAGGTTTTATAATTGGAAGCGTTTGTATGAAACATATACGATTTATCACTGACATACAAAGAACTAGAATCAACTAAATTTGTATTAAGAAACAAACGAAATTGTTTATCATCAAATGAACAAGAATAACCAAATTTGTCCAATAGATAAACAGAAACTAAATTCCGTATAGACGATGGTACAATGAATGTTTCTTTCAAATCTAATTGGTGGCTGATAGTCAATGAAAGCCTGAAGTCTGCAATTGCTTCTACCTCCATCTTGCTGTCGTTCACATAAATGTATCTTTCAACATCACTTGACATTCGACAACTTAGGCAACCTTACACATACACACTAATGTAAATAGTAGTTCCCGAATCTATCCACCAAATGTCTAAGGGTTTAAAAGTATAATCAACTTCAGAACAAACTAAAGTGATGTACCTTTCTTATCACGTCATGTGTGATATTTGGTACATTCATTCTTCATGTGTCCTTCACCTTGTAGAAGAAGCAGGATGCCTTAGGCTTCTTCTAACTTCCTTTGGAGGAGGGCGAACTAGTAGCAGCTCTATCCTAAGTTCGCTTCCTTTTGGGCTCAAAAATCAAATAAGCACTCTCTAGTCTGTCCTGTTTTAGCCTTTCTTCCTCTTGCAGTACAATGACAAATGAGTTCATTGAGAGTCCACTTCTTCCTTTAGCAGTTATAGCTGATCTTAAATTGCTCGTATTGTGCAGGGAGGGAGATCAAAACTAAGTATACGAGGAGGTCATCTAACAACTCCAACTTAAGTGCCTTTAGTTTCAAGGTTAAATGAGATATTTCCATGATATGCTCCCTAACGTTTTCAGTACCCCTAAACTTCAGTGGGACAAGTTCGTTAAAGAGATTGCTTATTCCATCTTTCTCATTCTTGACAAACCTCTTCTCAATCTCATCAAGGAATTTCTTAGCATTTAATTTCTCTGAGATTACACCCCTAAAATTTTCTAGATTGACACATGCAATTTAATCGCTCCCACATATTAGAGCTCTCTATTTTATCAAAAGAACTCTTATCCGTAAGAGAGGAGAGGATCAATCCTAACCATAAAGTCCAAATCCTTGCATCCCAGAACAATAAGAATACTTTATTTCCAGAATTTAAAGTTAAATCCAGTTAATTCTGGAATTAAATTTAGGTTAGTAGTTATGACAGATGCAGAGTTAACTCAGAACAAAGAAATAAATAAAGATATGCTTAAAATCAAATAAACTTAAATAATACAACATTAATACTTAGTCTTTAGATAGAAATATCAACATTGTAAAAGGACAATCTTAAAAAATGATAAATAACTATTGAAAATAGTCATAAGATTAATTCATCTTTGAATTAACTCAATTATCCACATGAATTCTAATAATTCAATAGAAAAATTTATCAAGGAAATATGTACATATGTATTCAGTCCTAATATGATTCACCTTTGAGTTAAGTACCCCACATAGGAAAGTATTGTACATAGCCATTTTAATGTTTTAAATAAACCAGCACGTAAAGTAATTTGCTTTGACTAGAACTACTAAATGTGTTAGAATTTTTAATACATTAAAATCAAGTACTAATGTTTATGCTAAATGATTCATGACAGTCTAAGAGATTCCTAATAACATCTATATGGATACCGGTATCGAGTATGGGTATTGATACCAACTGGACGTACCAAGTACCAGTACTAAAGTCCAGTACCATTACTTGTTTTTTTATATATCGGTACTCAAGATGAATACCGGTACCTAATGGGTATAGATATTAACTGATCCATTTTCCCAGGTCCTCATGAGTATTGGTACTCAACATGGGTACCGGTACTCATAAGATACTGTTTTGAGAAACTATATCTCATATGTACCAGTACTAAACCTCATGTACTGGTACCCACAATGACGTATACTAGTACTGATCTAAAGTACCCATACTACATCAAATCTGTTGAGGATTCTAGAGCAATAGACTGCATCCCATACATAATGGTACTGAACTTTAGTACCGGTACTAGCATGATATAGACCATGTCTCGAAACCCACCCGATTGAATTCCATACTCCACGAGTACCAGTACTCATTATGAGTATCGATACCAAATGAATGTCTAGTGCGATTCTAGGGTAGAAACCTTGATCGTGAATCACCCCATAACATCCCTAATTCGATTTTAATCAAACATGGGCATTTCAAGAATCAAACATGGGATTATTATTGCCATGAATCCACAAAATAAACATTAGTATGTGTTGATTCATCAAAAATGGGATCGAAAATGAATCAAACACCAAATTAAAGAACAATCCAAAAACCCAATGGATTTGTTTTTCAAAATAATTGTTAGGACAACGATTCGATGAATAGAAAAGGCTCTGTCGATAGATCTTAGTTCGTATAAAATCAAAATCGAATAATTTTCTAAATTTCAAGAACAATCCCTTCATCAAATCATCAACTCAAAACAAAAGAAAAGAGAGATGAGATGGAGGTATACCAAAATTCATCGTAATGGACATTCTATGAGGTATGAGGATGCACGTTGAAATCCTCTGGAGATTGTGGAATCCCTTTCTTCAAAAAAGAGGTGATGGCTCTTCCAGAAGGTATAGAGAGCGAGAGTGGAAACTAGACTACATAGAGTGTGTCTCCTGAGTTTTCTTTTGGGCCCTTTTGTATTTTCTATGATGGGCTACAGAGAAAATGTAAACCCACCCACTCCATATACACTAATGTGGGAACCATATCTGTTGAAATTGAAATGATAACTTTGCCCATCAAAAAATTATATTTTCCTTATGATTTCTATGTATGAATTTTTACATCTTATGAGATGTGAATGATCTGACAATATAATTAGATCATATTAAAGATCGTAAACATGATGTTAATATATATATATATATAATAACGTATAATTCTCTAATAATAAAATATGACAATTTACGATTCCAACAGTTGTTTGCTGTTACAATGGTACGCTCGGACGGACTTCCAATGTTTCATCCATTTATCCTGCCTGTGGCTCCCCGATGGTGTAAACGTTCTTGAGTGGGGCGGAGCCCATTGGTGTTGTGATATTATTTGTTGTTGGGTGTTGATGCACCGCCACGTCTCTGCCACTTCATTTGGTGTTGCTCCAATTGTGCGGCAATTTGGGTCAGCGGATGGTTGGAATTGTGCTTAAAGATATGTTCAGGGGATTTGATTCATGGTATAAGAATTGTAGGATATTGCAGGGGGTTCTGAATTCATGTGTAGGGATCTGAGCATCATTATCTATGTAATTTTTCTCCAGTTGGAATTCCGAAGTGTCTAAGGGTATGATAAACCAAATGCCTAAAAGATGATCAATTACCATGATCAGAAAATCTTCCACTTTACCATCAGGTAGAAGCCAGAACAGATGTCAAGGGGAATGTAGCAGAGTTCTCCCTCAAACCTCCAGCCTTCGCACCAAGTATTTCTCGAGACTTCTGTTCAAGGCTGGTTGGTGGTCACTATTAATTGACTCCATAGTGGGAGGCGAGGACAAGGTAGCCAACTTGAATGGTTTACAGGAATGAACATAGTAATGAATTGCGGTTTAGATTATAGGAATTCCTTTTTTGAAGAGATTAGATTGTCGTTTTAGCCAGTGGGGACAGGAATTCTCTTTCAGTGGACAAAATCTTAGACTCTTGTTTATGAAATCATTATCAAGGATTTTGCATTATGTATTTCAATTGCATTATTGAGAAAATTAGAAGCAAAGGCTCAAATTCACTCTTTGATAGGAAAGGCAGAATCGGGAAAGACTGTGATAGGGATCCAAAATTCAGAGTAATAGAGTAGCTTAAGAAGGAGATTCAAAATTTAGAGTAATAGAGTAACCTAAGAAGGACAGTGGGTATTTGTAGAATTGATTCGAGACAAACATTACCTTTCATGACTTTCTGGAGGTCATATACTTAGGAACATGCTGCACTGTATCTGGCTTGGTCCTGTACAGAGGAGTGCAGCTCCTTTAGCTCTTGTCCATTTGGTTAGAGAGGAACTGGACACTTTTTCGAAGTCTTCAAGGCTTTGTGAAAAGAGTAATATTTAAAGGGCAGAGACTTGTGTTTTGAGTTGCTGGCAAGCATTTGATTTAATAGCCTTGTACTCATGATGTTTGTTTTAGTAATACAACTGGATGGCTATTGATCTTGAAGAGTCGTCCTTTTTACCTTTGAAACAAGTTATCAAAGCAAAAGAAAGAAAGAAAAACTAGGCCTTTTCAATATTAAGATGGCATTGGGATGCTGCCGGCAACATGTTTGGACAAAATAGTAGCTTTTGGCACAATATCCAAGGCCAGCAAAAACGTTGGATTGGCAAATGCAATATCATTATGGTTTCCTGAAATGCTATATTCTATATACAAAATCCCAAGTACTGTGGCAGTGTTATGCTCTAAATGCTGCATATCATGTTAATGACAACTCATGCAATGTCACATTCCGTGATTGTTGAGCAACCCAAATGTGTCTTGTGAATGCAAAGTTGTCAAGGTATTAGGTAAATGCAAGGTTACCAGCTCTTTAATTGCCCAAGGCAAGAGGTAACAAAAAGGTGATTGCTTGATTAAATTTAGATGACAAGTCTTTTCATTTTTTAAAATATTGAATATTCATAACTATGTCATATAATACCATCAACTTTCATAAGAAATATATGATAATATTATTTAAGTGAAAAAAATGACTATGATGTCATATTTAAGTAATAACATATATATGTGTTTATATTATTATATAGTGTGTATCTTTCATGGATCATACCTCAATAGATTTAACTAAGTAAGATTATGGTTAATGGTTTCTTTTCAATTCTTCTCTTTTGGATCTTCCTCAAGCCTTATGGAATTTTACTTCCAACTTCTACACATTTGAACATAGCCATTAATTTGTCATCTCTGGGAATGTTGAAAACATCTTAGTTTTAAGTGTTTCAAAACTTCAATCGGTACCATAATCAACCTTTCGCTTTGTTGAGAATTGGTGCATACGTGAGAAGTGTGGAGGCTTGATTAGCGTGGAAAATAGTTCACATTGGGACTGTTTTCACGTGGAAATCAAGGAGGAATCTCCCCAATGAGGCTGTTGTAATTTGGTGTGGAATATGGACTTATTCCACCTTGAAAACATGAAGAAATCTTCCCGAGAAGTAGAGAAAGGAGAAGAGCTTTGATAATTGGAAGAAGTTTTTCTATTGCTCAAAGAAATAATGGTTGGGAAAACTCTTTTTATAGAGAGGATATACCCACTAAAAATAGTAAAAACTTAATTCCTAAAACAATTCCTAAAGCATGTTTCCTAAAGAGATAAAATATTTTCTCATTTGAAAAGATTTTATCTCTTAACAAAGGAATTAATCCCACAACATTTATTCCTAAAACCTCTTAACTAAAAATAGGAAAGCACCATATTGGTGTACCAAATTTGGTCCAAAGGACCCTTCCCGCCAGGTCTGTTGGACATCTAGATGGCTACTGCGGTTGTTGCCACGTGGCCTGATGTGCCATGTGGCAGTGTCCACGTGGCTTTTTTTCAGATTCCCAACACTCCCCTCAAGTCAGAGGTCGGGAAGTCAATGACTTGCCGAAATTGATGCATCATTCTTTTTCTTGAGATTTTGAAGATGATCTTCATGACTCTTTCTTCTATGCTCGAGAGTTGAGCTCTTCATCTCGGCATTCCTTGATGTGTTAAAACGTTCCACGCGTCTCCTCGTGAAGTATGGTGCCTTGCTCCTAAGCCAGCAAAGACCTTCGGCTTTTCTTTGACCCAAGGTCACCAAGAGAAAGTGTCGATGCGTTCTTAGTGCTCTTCTAGAAGCTTCACTATGCCTTTGTTGATAAATCTCCTTTCCATGCTTCTTCTTTTCGTCCTTGAATTCCGATGCCTCTTTCAGGAGAATACTGAGTTTCCCTTGTCCTCTAATGAAGATCTTGAAGGCGCAAGCCCACAAAATATAATTGGCTGCTCCGCTAAGCTTGATGGTTATCTCGGAGGCAACCACCTTGCTTTCTCCGGGGTCGAGTGTGGCATCTCCGACCGTCGTGGTTGATTCCACCATCTTCTTCTAGTCTTCTCCGCGTAAGGTGCTGGAGTTGTTAAGACTTCTTGGATGTGAAAATCACCACTTTGTGGTTTGGATGAAGCTCTACGTGGCCCAAAGAGACTACATGCACAAGAGGAAAAATTTTCCTCTAATTTAGGCGTGTATTCTTCCTTCACACACACCAATCACGCCTAGAAAGCCTGCTCAGATACTATGTTGAGAATTGGCGCGTACGTGGGAAGTGTAGAGGCTTGATTGGCATGGAAAATAGTCCACGTTGGGACTGTTTTCACGTGGAAATTAGGGAGGAATCTCCCCGATGAGGCTGCTGCAATTTGGCATGGAATATGGACTTGTTCCATGTTGAAAACAGGAAGAAATCTTCCTGAGAAGTAGAGAAAGGAGAGGAGCTTTGATGATTGGAAGAAATTTTTCTATTGCTCAAATAAATAATAGTTGAGGAGACTATCTTTTTATAAAGAGGACATACCCACTAAAAATAGTAAAGACTTAATTCATAAAACAATTCCTAAAGCATATTTCCTAAAGAGATAAAATCTTTTCTCCTTTCGAAAGATTTTCTCTTAACAAAGGAATTAATCCCACAACATTTTTTTCCTAAAACTTCTTTACTAAAAATAGGAAAGCACCATATTGGTGCACCAAATTTGGTCCAAAGGACCCTTGCTGCTAGATCTGTTAGACATCCAGATGGCTGCCGTTGCTGCGAGTGCCACATGGCTTCTTTTCGGATTCCCAACACGCTTATTGTTACATTCAGGGATCTCAATCTAATCTTTTTCAATGTGGCCATGAATCCACCTCAGTATTTACATTCCTACCACAAACATCCTCTGCACGTTCATGTTTGAGAAGACAACATTAACAATTATGTGGTATGTTAGGTCCAACTTTGTAATTTCTTCCCTTCACATTCAAAGGAGTACAAAACTTTTGAGTGTCAAATAATGAGTAGATAAATAATTAGCCTGGTTTCATGCATGAGCAGCCTATCTTTGTTTAGAGCATTCAAAACCTTCTATAGCTAATATCTCCTACAACTGCAAGACTTGGCTGAAGTTGGAAATGAATACAGTGGTTGGATTTTTAAACACAGATGCAGATAATGTAATTCCTAAGCCAACACTCCATACTGCTATTCCAAGATGTTAAATCTTGACTGCTTACAGTTGAGAACTCGATATCTTTTATCAGTTGAGCTGTGCAAATTGGCATTCCATGCCAATCATGATTTCAAGGCTGGATTTCGGTCTATTGTGAATCACAGTTAACAACTTCTTTATGAACAATCTTTTTACCTGAGAAAAAATTATTTCCTTCTTTCTGGTTGTTTCCCATTTTTTGAAAGAAAAAGGAGGGGTTAACAAGGTTGTTAACCCTCTGATTCATTAATTAGGAGAGCTATTCATTCCAAACTTTACAGAAAGTTTTAAGTTTTAGATCATATCATCCACATGCACACACTCTCATTGGAACACCGTTCCTCTCCAACTACAAACACCATAACGAGATAGAAGTTCTCATGATGTGGTCACCAACATTCGACCCATCAAACACTACGAGAACTGTTCCAGAAATCTAGCTGCAGAGAGCAATGGAGGGTCAAGCACCAGTGAGAAGCCAGCACTCTGCAGCAAAAGGGCAGGAGAGAGAGAAATGTTCTGTATCCTTGGAACTAGAGCTTCAGGGGATATAGTCACTTCTGTGTAAGGCAGCAAAAAGATACGTGTCACAAGTCTTCTTCTCAGGAGTCACGAGAAGAACCTAACCTTAAGGGGTAAGCGGATCCTCCATATACTCATGCATTCACCACTAAGAATTGGATTAGAGTGAGGCAGGTAATTCATATAGCGAAGATAAGCTTTCTCACAGAGAAGGGGCATATTTCCAAATCCTCCAATCTCTTCCCTCTCCTAGGTGCATATACAGCAATGCTTGCAAGGTGAGGGTGAGCCCCTCAGCTCCTGCACATAATATAGAGGTAAGCAAACCAAGCATCCATAGCCCATCTTGAACACATGCTGCCATGCAGGCCATAAGCTCATGTTTAGAAGGGATAATGGTTTATTGGCCGAGATATTAATTCAACCTGTAACATTGCTGGACATGCCTGGTACTTTGATCAAATGCATGACGGTAGTATCTACAGTAGATATTTTTTCACGTGTTGTTTAATATTTCACTTGTTTACCGCTGAACATCCATCTTTTCCCCATCTGTGCAATGTTGGATTTAGCACCGTTTATATTTAGCTTAGCCATTAAAATGCTAGTATCTTTTTTTTTCTTTTTGGTTTGAATTTTTCCCATGCTGATGCTACTATATCTAAATTGGCATATCCAGGATTTTGTCCAATCACAGAGTAAGAGACTGAAACTGCAGCCTGAGTTCCGTGCAAGTCTTCAGACCATCCATCAGCAATTGACTTCAGCATCTGAAAATGCCACCATCAAGCCCAAATCTGTCATGGCAGCCGATATGGTTACTATTGGTGACACATGGTTCGGTCATGCTATTAATGCTGGCATTATTGAACCCATAGACGGGGCAGATAGGGAGCAATGGTTTAATGACCTGAGTCATTTATGGAAGGTAGGTACTCTAATTTCCTGAAGATTAAAAAGAAAAAGGTTCGAAATCAATTCTTCTGGAGTGCTTACTTGGTGCCTTCTAATTTTCTGGATGAAGTCAGCTGATAGGATTTTGTTTTTTCTATCTGGTGCAATCCTTAGGTTTTGTCTTCTTAGGGATTTTTACATCCATACCTCTAGAAACATACCTAATTACATCCATATTCCTATATACTTCATTATTACATCGATACCCCTACAAACTTGCATCTGATAATAACTTAACCCGCCTCTTATTTACGCCGGGTTAAGTGGACTTAACTCGGGGTAAAGTTATTCCACCCTCTCTGTGGAATAACTTTAACCCGCCAAAATGTCCAAACGAGCTAACTCACTTATTCCACCATTTATTCCACTCCTTCAAGTTATTCCACAAACTTATTCCCCTTACCAAACAAGGCCTAGATTTGAGGGAATATTTCCTCAAATATATTTAACGGCCATTAGAATTAATACATCAGTACCCCTATCCACATGTTTTTTTCCTTTTTTCTCCTCTTCTTTCTTCTTCCTCTTCTCTTCCCCATCATCCTTATCTCAAGCTTGTATCGCATCTCTTGCTAGAGGCCACGAGAGCAGCTGTGGTGTCAAGATCATTGCCAAAGGCCGCCCTCTTCCTTCTTCCTAGTTGCTACCGCTCCTCCCCTCTCCCCAGCCATTGTTGCTGCCCCTCTTCCTCCTCTCCAACCACCACCCCTCCTCGCTCTTCTCTAGCTGTAGCCCCTCCTCCCTAGTCACCGGTGCCCCACCACCTTCCTCTATAGTCATTGCTCCCTCCCTCCTAGGAGAAAAAAAATTAATTTTGGGGGATTTGGATGTAATTAGGAAAGTTTTGGAGGACATGGTTGTAAAAATCTCAATTTTTGTTGGTTAACCATGGTAGGGAGTTATATATTAAATTTATTGTTAAATTGCATGGCAAGGACATACATGTATAATGACGTAAGTTTGTAGGGTATGGATGCAATGAAGTATTCAAGAGTATTGATGTAATTAGGTAAGGGTATGGATGTAAAAATCCCTTCTTTTAACATTTTGCACTAGTTAAAATTGTCAAGTTGCAATTTTGGTTCTTATTAAAAGGTTCATCTGTTGCCTGTGTTTATCTGCTAACATTCTGTCTAGATGTTCTTACGCAGGAATAACAAGGGAGAGCTGGATTGTAATGGTAGCATATGGGGCACACCTTATAGATGGGGTACCGTGGTTGTAGCATTCAAGAAAGACAAATTCCAAAAGAACCATTTGGCTGCAATTGAGGTGACAATAATCTTATTTTATGACAGAAAGCAATTTCCACAAATGCAGATATTCTTCAAATTACACAATTTAATGATTAATTTGTTATGTCATTTCTCAATGTTACCCTGAGACATCAAGATTATGGCAGGACTGGGGGGATCTCTGGAGGCCTGAACTTGCTGGGAAGATCTCCATGATTGCTTGTCCCAGGGAAGTTGTGGGTTCAGTTTTGAAGTACATGGGTGCCTCTTACAATCCGAAGGATATTGACTCAGAAGTAGCCGGAGGTAGAAATGCGGTGTTGCAGAATCTGGCGTTGCTTCAGAGGCAGGTAATGCATCGGAAAAGAGAGTGTTGCTGTGTGCATGTTTGTTGATTTTATTAACTCAGAATCACTTTCATGTAGTTTGTTCAGCTTGAGCAAGTGAATATATTTTGTTCCGTCAAGGTGTTATGGTGGAGAATTATTTATTTGCTGAAGCTATAGCAGAATGTTTAATTCGTTAATCTGTCCTTCGGTTACATAGAAAAAAAAATGAAAGAGTAAAAGGTTCGACATTGTGAATGTCCTTGTCAATCCAATTCTAAAGGCATCCAAGAAGCCAAATGGCCATTTAAAAATCTTTGGAAGATAAGAAACACCAAATTGGAGTCCATTTCCAACGTCCACCAAGTTGCCAGAGGGAAATGCCTTTTCTAAGGCACATCCAAACCCCCCGCCTACTCGAATATTCTATTCTTCGAACAACTCAAGGTGCATATGTTAACTGCCGTTGCTTCTCATCATATAAATGCATCCCTGTTACATACATCCTTGTTTAAGATGAATTGATTGTCTCAAATCAAAGTGCCAACTTATCTTTCATAGGTCAGATTGTTCGATAGCACGCATTACCTCAAGGCCTTCACAGCAGGAGATGTATGGGTTGCTGTTGGATGGAGCAGTGATGTCCTTCCCGCTGCCAAGCGCATGTCAAATGTTGCAGTCATTGTCCCAAAATCTGGGTCCAGTTTCTGGGCTGATATCTGGGTTCGTAAATAGACAGTCATTTCAAATCTTCTATTTATCCATATACAGAATCCTTCAAAATGGCTTCTTCAGGTTCCTTGCATTGTCATAAGTCTTGATGTCACATTTCCATCATTAACAGTAAGTGCAACTCCCTTTATGGTGCATACTGATATAGTGACTTTTATGTTCACAGGCAGTCCCGGCAGCAACCAAGTTTGACACCGATAAGATTGGTGGTCGAGTCAGAGGGCCATCGCCACTTATCCATCAATGGATAGATTTCTGCCTGCAGCCTGCAAGAGCATTTGCTTTCCAGCAGGAAATCATACCTGGAGCATCCCCCTCTGCCCTCCAACACCATCCCATTCCCAGCACCAACCCTGTGGAGGGCATACCTGCTAAAATGGGAAGACCAGTGTTGGACACAAATCTCGTGGCTGGAGTGCCACCTGCAGAAATCTTAGCCAGGTGCGAATTTCTGGAACCATTATCAGAAAAGACTCTCAGGGACTACCGGTGGCTGATAGAGAATATGCAGAAGAGTTCATCTCGTAATTTTGCTTCCTCATTAGTTGATAAATTAACTGCAATTTTGCAAGGTAAAACTGGACATCCCACTGTTAGATCTGTCTCCACTTAGGGCATCATTTTTTTCATTTTTTTGTATTCTAATTGTTTTGCATGCGATCTGATATGTGGACGCCTACATTCTTCATTGAAGATATGTATTTCATGTATGCTTATTTGTTCATGGCTTGAAATATGGGATAAAGATTCAGGTTGAAGTGTAAAAGATGGGCGGCTCCAATTTTACGTTCTTTTTGGCAGGCTGATGTATTATAAACACCATACAGCTGCATATATTCGATGTTAGCATGTAGAAATGGTGTTAGTCTGATTGTTGAATAGGTGAATCCCATCCAAAAAATCAGGGTTCAAACCTTATATATATATATATATATATAGAGAGAGAGAGAGAGAGAGAGGAATATACCAGAGGAAGCCTGTCCATTAGATTGAATCCCATCAATTTTAAAGTCAAAGCTCAGACCAACGAAGCCATTTACCATCAGGTTGGACTTAGCCGTTAATGTCACGACAGGCTCTACTCTGGAAGTCCAAGCCGACCCATTTGGTATATAATTCTTAATCTCCTAAAAGCCTATCTATCCAGACTGAGCCCGCAGACCCATTTGATACACAAAATGTAAATCGACCTTTATAATCTTGTACACCCTTGGCCATTCGAGTTGGGCTCACACGCTGAATTGGATTAGCATCCCATTCTTTAAGCTTGCGGATTAGCATTCCATTCTGATCGTAGTAGACTTGTGTTACTCTTGAGAAACGTGCCAAGAAGGTAACATTTGACTGCCATGGTTAAAAGGTGCTTCTTGGTGTTGCATTGCAGTATTTTTGTGGGTTTAAAAAGGTTATTTCGATGGGAATCATGATACATCGGACAAAAAGCCAATCCATCCATGTTTGCAACGTTTCTCCTGAAATAGGAAATGAGGCTACATTGAGAGGTAATAAGGTGAATGTAATCATGGAGGGATCCCGAAGAAGGACCTCTACGTATGCTCTTGTAAACGTTTGATATCACATAAATATTCCCGTAAACACCTCAGAGCTGGCCGATTTGGACAAACATCCATCGATTAATTTGCTTGACACAAATAGTGCTGTCACTGAGTCCCATCAGAAAGCTTGTTATTTGGGTAGTTTTCTTCTTCTATGCCTTAACAGTATGGGTGAGTGTTTGATGTGTTTAGATGGGTTCGGATTGTTCATTTCGAGTTATTTTGGTTTGAGTTGAAAAAATAGCTACTCATGATTTGACCTAATCAAATTAGATTAGATTTGAGTTAGGTGAAATCTAAATATTGCACACATTTGTTAACGATGGAGGGTTTTTTTGTTTGTGAAAATGCTATGCAACATGAGAGCAAATCAATGCTTTATTTATCTCATAAAAAAATAAAAATCACTTTTATTTATGAGAGGAAAGTTCATAAAAAAATATGTTAATATTATTTACAAATTAATTTATATATACATTTATTCATATTAGGTGGGTGGGTGGACTTGTTGGTCGCTCGATTCAATAGTTTACGTTATTTGAATGGTTGGAGTTATATATGTTGAATTTATTAATCAATTCAAAATCTATATAAATTTTACTATTGGAATTTTAACTTAACTCATAACTCAAATGAAATGATTCGTTTTCAATAATTTAAATAGATTATTTGAATTGACCTAAATAATGAGCATCCCTACTAAACAGTAAACTTGTAAGCGTGAGCAAGAAAGTCGGGAAAATCCAAGTTACGTGAGGTGACGATGGTGACGACCATTCCAGTAGAGGTAGAACGGTAGCAGTAGTCCCCAAAGGGCCAAAAACTCAAGCCTAGCAATATTATTGGAAGGAAGGAATGCTTTTAGAAAAAGGGCACCATAAAGGTGTATATTCTCTATTGGGACGAAGAATAGAAGAGCAACGTCACTCACATCTACTAGAAATAGAGAAAGGCAGCGGATATACGAAAAAAAAAACACTGCCGATCATTTCATGAAGCTCTCATGATCATATCGAACCTCTTCTCAGATGAAGTAATACCAAGTTTGTTTCTTGAATCCTTCTTCCGTATCTCTTAAGGGAATATTTCTTTAGGTTTTTGAGTAGCACCACTGGATATTAAATAAGGAGAAAATTCTCATATTTTATAGGACCATGTTCCTACACCATGAACGAGTATAGTAATTTATATCCATTTTATGTATGAAAATTGACGACGAACTTTATTCTATTATCCAAATGTCGATTGGTTCTAACATCATCAGCTTTTTTACTCTTCCGTACTTCCGAGAGCTGCTGCCCTCGTCCCCCTTTCCTCCCTTCCAAAACCCTTGTGACGAGGCCTTCTTTGGGGACCCATCCCCTCCCCTCCCCTCCCCTCCCCCTCACTCCATCTACTCCCCCTCCATCCTTCTCCCTTGCCATCGGTGTCTTTCTTTGATGGTTCTGCCTATTCATCTGCAATGGATTATGTAGCCACGACTTGTCCAACCTTGGTTGTTGTTCTCCTGAGGTGTGGGCTTTGTTGGAACTAGGTTCCATGTTTTTCTAATTTTGGTGATTAAAAAAAACTTTTCAAACTTAAATGGTTGCATTAAGATTTCCTTGCAGGAATAGGTTGTTGGAATCAAGTGACGATGGATATAGGTTTGAATTAAGCTATGGATGGTGGAGATGAAGGCCAAAGATTAAAGGTCACTCAAGACTTAACACAAATGAATTTTAGAATAGCTTTATGCCTTCCAGAAGATATGTAACCTCCTAAATAAGATAATCAAAATAGCATCATGTAAAATCAACTTAGAGATAACTTAGAATTGGACTCCAATTGAAAATCATCTTTCAAAGTTCGTATCATTTCAAAAAAGGTCATTTTCAAAACACAATTTGTTTTAACAAAAGCCTAAGACGAGTTTTAATCTTCAAATGTACCCATACCTAATTGGTATCGATACTAAGCAATTAATATTGGTACACATTCATTCCTAACCCAACTCATGGCCACTATAAATTGAGTCCAAGAAGGTACTTGTGTAAATACTAATACACATTAAGTTTAGACCCAACCTAGATCCTGACAAGAGTGATGTTGTATCGGTACTAAGAATTGTATACTTGTACACCAGAAGTCCTAGATCAAGCTTGAGTCCTAACAAAAATGAAGTTGTACCAATACGAAGGAAAGTGTACTAATACATCTTGAGTTATGGATCTAGTTTAGCTCGAGCATTTGGTTGGCAAAATGATATTTGTACTGGTACAACTAATTCAATACCAATACTAGTTAACCGTTCGCTTGAGTTTGGTTGCTAAATTTGCTATGATTTTGATGTGATTTCAACTCTTAATTCCCCACAACAACTATATTACGAACCAATTGCCTCTTAACTCTATAAATATGGCTTTCTAACCTCATTTTACATATAGCAAAACAAAAGAAATTCCTTAGGCTCTAAAGATCAACTCTACTCTCTGAATACACTCTGCATCACTTTTATGCACCAGGTGCTCATTCCATTCATTCAAGGTGCACGATCTCAAATCTCTTAGGTTCTCGTATCAGTAACTTTGTCGTATTTTTCTGGTTGGGAGGCGTAAGAAAAGTTCTGAGGTAATTCATTCCTATTACACCAATACTTCTTTTTGTAATTTTATTCTACTCAAATCATCATGCAAGGGTTGAGATAATTCAATAATTATCTCATCTTTTGTTTAATAAATTTAATTCTCTCCAAATCAAGATTAAAAATTCTAAATCGATAAACTTAGATAATGAAATATCTACGTTGAGAAATCACTGTACATCTTATATTATTTTATGATTTACTTTATTGTGAATTATTTTTATCTCACACTATCCATCTCCCCTCCCCTCCTTCTAGTGTGTGTATGTGTGTGTGTTGTGTGTGTGTGTGTGCGTAGAGGTTCTATAACCTTGGCCAACGATCGATTACTTTTCCGATTAGGACCCTTACGTTTTCACGTTCTGCGATTACAGATGTTGCCTCTTCCTTGGGCATTTTTGTTGGTGGTTTTGATGGAGCATTGGTTCCTTCTACAAATGACAATGTGGGTTGCCTATGGAGGGGGCATATGCTACTCGACTGTGGACTCCACCTCCAACCAACCCTTCTCCTCCATCTGCAGTCGATTTTGAGGTTTTTGCTATCGATTTTCTGTTGTTGACTATTAGTATGTTGCTGGTTTTCTGTTATAGTCTTTCTTGTGATCTTTTTAGTTGTTAATGTAGGTCCACGTTTATAAAAAAAAAAAAAAAAAATATGAAGTACTTTATTAAAGGAAACGAGAGATTATAACAAGACACAACCTCGAAGGAGAATTGAGAAGAAAAAATTGAACCACCCACACGAAGGTGAAGGTAAACTCCCCTAAGCAAAGGAGGAACAAAATTTGTAAAAAAAATCAAAAAAAGATAACAAACATCAAAGAAACATCTTCAAGCAAATGAACTTGTAACCAACGTAACTACATGCCGAAGGATGACGACTGCGTCACAAGAAACATGATTCCAACAATATGTAGATCTATGCAAACAAGAAAGAGCCGAAACAAGTTAGGTGAGATCTCTATCACGTTAATACGATTTCTAACATAATTCCATCAAAAGGCCATGGTAGTGGAGAATAAGATCCACGTCAGCACTCAATGCAAAGGGAAAGAAGGGGACCAGGCCACTGCAACGAAGAGACAGATAAAAATGAAATTCTACCTAAGGAGGAGAGTGGAGCACGTCGAAAACAACAAAAGAAAAGAGGGGGAAGACCCCCGACAGATGTCGATCGACCGATCAAGGTTCCTCAGCAATGAAAACGGGAGAGGAACTCTCGC
Source organism: Thalassia testudinum (assembly GCA_037157565.1). NCBI lineage: Eukaryota > Viridiplantae > Streptophyta > Magnoliopsida > Alismatales > Hydrocharitaceae > Thalassia > Thalassia testudinum. Next base: position 25,887,699 of record JAZHRO010000013.1, read on the forward strand.
TGGTGGAGGAAACTTCCGGAAGGGGACAGGTACAGGATCAGGGTCAGGAGCGGAGAGCACCTCAGTAGTTGTGGTCCACGGCGTTGCTGTCCTCTGGAGATGCCTGTGATGATGTGCGCCCACACCATGAACAACATCCCCGATAAGGCTCCTCTCACGTCCATCCGGCACTTAAAAGTGTGCTGTCAGGAAAATTTCGAGTGTATACACCGCTGCGTTGGTCTAATGTGTCAGACGCCATTCGATGGATTTCTCGCTACCCCGTACAACCACGCTCTCGAAATGTTCCTCTTGTCGATTTCTAACCTCTTGTCTTACCTCGAACATGTTCTTACGTTTTTTCCGTTTTTTTTAACCTGTTTGTTTGCGGCGGGGGGGTGGGGGTGCCTCGAGATTGGATCTAATTTCTTATGTAGACCCAACATTTAAATTAGAAAGTTTAGACTAGCTTTCCTATTATTAACTTTTAACTTCGTGCTAACGACTAACAAGAGCTGCATCCTTACGGATATGAGCATCTTTACGAGAGTTATGCATAAAACTTAAAAAACAAACGATATAAATTAGAAAATGATACCACAACTTGAACTTTAAACCTTTCAAATAACCTCTCAATCTAATGCACCAAATTTTCAGTCCAATGGGAATACATATTATTCGCCCAACATCCTTGAAAGAAGCAAGTCTTCCTGGCTTGCTTCTTTGAATGGGAACGTATAAAAGGATGCACATCCTATACGTTCTTCGGTTCTCATTTGCATGCACCGACGTATGCAACGATCCCTGATTGTTGCTGCGGAGGGTGAGCGTAAATGATTTTCTGGTCAAGAGTTCTTACTGTCAAGGACAATTAAAGACAGCTTTGACCTCCTCAGCTATTGCCAATTCACAACCCCATGTTAAACATGTAACACCTTCAATAATTAGAATTTGCTTCTCTGGTAACTCCCACGTTTCTTCCCTATTGATTCCAAGGTAGATATGGTAAGTTCCCGCTGAAATTGTTGGGTCCAATTTACTTGTAGAAACCCGAACAGTCTTTTCAAACGCCCATTTATTTATTAACCCAATACACCCTAAGCCCACAGTTAAGCTAGGTAGGTGACCCCCATGCACGTGGAAACGTCCCAGGCCATTGAACTCACATGCTCAGCCGATTACCATGCCAGGCCAACACTAAGGCTATTCCACGAATCTTAAGAAAGGTTAGCAACTTGGGTAAATTATATATTTGACTTCCCCAAAAACTTCCCCTAGAAAGTACGCATCTGGAAACAACAATCATAACTAATAGGAAGTAAGAAAATTTACGATGCTCATTTCCGCAGATAAATGGGCACAAGCCCTTAGACTTGTACCGGGGACGACTCCATCTTGCACAAAAGATGCTATCATTGTAGGATCTATTCAACGACTGCAAGAAGATCACGCGCATGACAGAAGCAGTGTCTTGCATCCCCACCAAGATCGACCTGCAATGAACAAAATCTCTCGGACAAGCCCTTCACCGGAAGATATGCACAAGCATCAATCAGAGGTTGTACAAGAAGTATGAACATCTGAAGCTAATTTAGCTGGAGGTTATCCTCTCTTTTGTCATAACCTGAGTTTTGAAGTCCTTGACATCGATTTTTCTAACACTAATTTGGAGAAATGTAAGCACAACTGATATTAACTTTGTACAACACCTCCCCCCCCCCATCCAAATACAACTGTCAAGAAATTTTCAGAATCAATTCATCAAAAGTATAATTATACAAATAAACAAATCGACCTTAAACTTAATTAGTTTTAGGCTCATTTAAAAAATAAACAAACCCAACTCATAGAGTAAGTTTGTTTAAATTTGATTCATTAAAAATTCAATAAATATATATATAAACCCTACACCACCACACTCGCAAACCAATGTTTACATTTATAACAAAATATTATACTTTAAAAGAATCATAAATAAACCTTGGAACGAACCCCATAAACAAACCTTAAAAGAATCAAATCGAGATTACCAACATTTCAAACTTTACACTTAAACGAACTGTAAACAAGCTAAGCCGAACCTCACCCTTATTGTTTCTTACCAAACTCGAACCTTGAAAAACTATTATCGAACCAAATCGAACAAAACGAAACCTAAGTAGGTTTGCTCAGGTTCCATTCACTTACATCCCTGCATCTAAACCTCACTTTCCATAAGCTAATGTTAATATCAATTCAAGAAAACACCACAAAGATTAACGCTACAGCTAAACGTCAATTCAAGTAAATAAAAATTAATGTTAACATCACTCTTCAAATAAACAAAAAAAAAGATTAAAACTAATTTTATATTTTTTAATAACAGTTCCTTAGCCCCCGAGTAAACTAGACTAACCCATAGTCTTTGTCCTCCGAATTTTTTTTTTAACTGCAATTCGAATCTTCTGCATCAAGCTCTTGGATTTAGAAGTCAAAAAAGAAGACTCTACTCTAACCCGTCACAAACCAAAATCAAGATCGTCCTCTATACTCCCTCTGATACACCCTGCCATATCTCCCTCCGTTGAAGAAGGATCAATACCAAGTGGATGACATGCATCCCACTCTTTTGGATTTCCCCTCATCTAATGGCTAGAAAAGTAGGGAACAATATGGAGTATGACGTGGAATATAATAACCATTTCCAACGAAAGTACGGGTATCTTATGGTCCAAAGTCAATAATTTCAGCATTTCCATTTGTGAGATTTCTTTTAAAAAAAAAGGGGATTTCTAAGATAATAAATTAAAAAGTTTGAAGTTTTCATAGGAAGATGGTTTTCCCAGCCAATGGAGTGTTGCATCCCATGCAAAGGTAGAACCCATTTATCTGGAGGCACATAGGCTCACGTGCGTGCACCCAGGTAACTTTGTGAGCAAATGAGTTTGCGAGCATGCATCTGGAGGTGGGGAGGGGTAGGGTTTTGGTGGTGTATACAGGGACTTCTACGTAGCCTCCCTTTTTTTTTTATTAAAAGGCCATCTCACATGTCCTATAATACATTTCTAAATTGTAAATAAATTTAAAAATAATTACTTGTAGATGATTCTAGAAAAGAACGAACTTTAAGATATAAAATTGCGGAATCTTGCTCGAATTCCATTCCCTAAAAAGCTGATTTCCAAAAATTGCAAATGCTCGCTTCCAAGTTCCATAATGACATTCAACACTCAAAGACTCTCGATCGGGTCTAAGATTTTCCCGTCAGATTCTATAATACCATTAAAAAAAAAAAAGACCCAATTATCCAACCATCCACCGAAAAAAAAAAAAAGAAAGAGGTGTATGCAACTTTGCAAAGCCAACTTGATCCAAGGCTAAATTCCTTGCATGATCTTAATTTGATTGGATAAACCCCTGGACTAAAAGAAACTCTCAAGATCCGGCTTTCTGATTGAACCCTCGATGAACACACGGTGAAGAAGTTTTCCAAGAAAGTTGAAAATGGATATATCTTGATAGTAAGTTAGAAATGAGGTTGTTTTAAAATGGTTGGAGCTTCTTTTAACAAAAAGGTTCAAGCAATGACGCTGAGCTTAGGATAACTCACCTCATAAGCATTGATGTCAGAGAACAAAACCTGCACTCAAGGAAGAATTGCATCAGCATGATTAAATTAGGAGCTAGATCATCAACATTTAATAATATCAGGATGACTACCTACTTCTGAAAGAATAAAAAGGATAGGAGTCAGCCTACTTGCGATGAAGAAATAGAACGTGGAACGGGTACGAGACATGCAAAAGGGCAGTACTATGTTTTTTGAAATGTAGGTCAATCTGGATGGTAAATATGAAAAGAAACAAGTAGAGTTGCTTCAAGAAATGCTCACGCAGTTGGCTCCTCCAACTCAGCAAACACCACATAAAGGCAATACCATGGTTGAAACCGGGAAGGTTTTGACTTAAACTTCAATTCACTTGTAAGATAAGAAGACATATATATTCCACTTCCATCCTAAACCCTGAAACCTAACCTATCATTTGATAAATAACCAGCTGAGAGAACTCATTATACTGACTGGAAACTAAAGACCTCTCCCAAACTGAATTCCGTCCCTTTCACTGAGAAGCTAAGCAAATCAAACCAGCCTTAATTATTAAGTCATCAAGCAACCTATGTACCTTTTTCCCAACTTCCACTTCACCAACTTCAGCACCAACTGACAAAACCTGTGATGCGCAATATATTATAACTCATGTCAGATGCATAAAGGATACCAAAAGGGTGCTCTTAAAGCATAGTTAGGAATCTACCTGACCGATAAGATAACGCTCAAATTTTACAGCAGATCTAGGCAACAAAACTCCACCTGAAGATTTCTGCACAACAACGTTGCTTGATCTAAATCGTTTGTTCACAAAGCTTTTACTATATTTGACAAATGTACAAAATTTCCTAGACATTTACTTAGCTCAACAAAAGCAATAGATATATAATTAAACAGCAAAACAGTCGTTAACAACTGCACTGTAATATGCATTTATCATCAAGCCTGTTATTCAGATGATACCAACAAACCCAACCCAATCCAATTGATGAGCCGAGCAGCAAAATATTACATATCATTCGCATAGATCATTTAACTACATGAATCATCAAAAACCAATCCACACACGAGGTGATGTGACTTGGCACGTACTTCAAGTTTGAACAATCATGGCTGTTGGAGCCGGGTTTTATAGACATGGTCGAGCGGAAGTGGAGGTCCGCGGAAGTGGAGGGCACTGCGTTCGCCCAACTGGCTGGAAAACTTGACCGCTTGCATGCCCACCTCAGGGAGTACAGGAAGGAGGTCCGCCAGACTAGATCGCAGAGGAAGGCAGAAGCTTTCACAGAGATTAGCAGGCTGGACAGACTTGAGGATGGTGGTGCCCTCACTGCAGATGACAGTTTGCATAGGGCAGCGGAGCTGCAGGTGGTGTGAGAGGAGGACAAGAAAGCAGAGCTGGAATTGAAGGCCAGGTCGAGACAAAAGTGGCTCAGAGAGGGCAACTAAAATATAAAGTTCTTCCATCAAACGGCCTCATCCAGGAGGCAGATCAACTGGCCGGACAGTCTTATCATGGGGGGGGGGGGGGGGGGGGGGGGTGTGCACCATGAGGGGAGGCGTGAGCTGGGGAAGGCAACAACAAGGCACTTTCGGGACTTCTCAGATAGGCAGGCCCCAAGCACATGGCAGTCAACGAGAGAGGATGCACGCAGCCTCTCTGACAACCAAGCCGCCTCCCTGGTTTCTGCCTTCATGGAGGAGGAGGTTCAGGCAGCTGTCTGAGGCCTCAATGCCGATGGTTGCCCTCGCCCAAATGGTTTCCCCGTCCATTTCTATAAAGAGTTCTGGAGCGTGGTCAAGGAGGACATTATAGAGGTCGTGGCAGAGTTGCAGGCTGGTGGTGCGGGCTTCAACAAGATCAATCGATCCTACCTCTTTCTTCTTCCCAAGAAGGAAGGCGCGGAGGATATTGATGATTTCCGCTCAATTGCTCTATCAAATGTTGTATACCTCATTGTGGCCAAGACGATGGCTAATAGGCTGAGAGGGTTGTTGGCGGACCTGACTTCTCCAGTACAGACAGCTTTCATCCCCGGCAGAGGGATACTTGATGGGTTTGTGGCAGCCACTAAGGCCATTTCGGCCTGGAAGAGAAAGCAGAGGCGGGCTCTCCTATGGAAGGTGGATCTTGCGAAGGCATATGACACGGTGAGGTGGTCTTTCTTGCGGGCCACTTTGGCAAAGAGGGGTTTCCCACAAAGATGGATCGACTGGACTAGGCGTTGTGTCACTACAGCGTCTTTCGCAGTGCTTGTCAATGGTAATTCAGAGGGAGGATGGGTTCAACCGAGGAAGGAGGTCAAACAAGGCTCCCCATTGGCAATACTGTTGTTTCTTATGATAGCTAATGTGTTAGCTACGGCAACAAAGCGCTCTTGTGATAGAAGGGTCTTCCGTGGCTTTAAATCGGGGGGAGACTGTGAGATCCCTATATTACAGTATGCAGACGACACCTTGCTTCTTATAGAAGGGGGGGTGCAAGAGGCGAGGAGGGTCCACCTTCTATTGGGCATCTTTGGCAAGGCATCTAGCCTCAGGATAAATTTCCAAAGGTCCACGTTTGTGGCTTTTGGGATGCCGATGTGGGAGTAGCAGGAATGTGGGATGGCTTTGGGGACAAAGATGGAGTCCTTGCCCATGACGTACCTTGGGCTACCGCTCTCTAACAAACGACTCAGGTTGCAAGATTGGCTCCCGTTGTTGGAAACGAGGGTGGCGGGATGGGCCTCTTGCCTCCTTTCGCAGGGGGGAGGCCTACTCTACTTCGGTCAATTCTATCTTCCATGCCAGCTTTCTTTTTGTCGGTGTTCAGGGTCCCGCGCCAGGTTGAGAAGAAAATCACGGGTATGACACGTGACTTCCTGTGATCCAACTTTGTAAGTGTTGGAAAGGGCATCAAGCTTGTTGCTTGGGAGGATGTTTGTCAGCCGGTCAAGGAGGGGGCCTGGGCGTACGAAAAGTGGAACAGGTCAACCAAAGCCTTCTCACTAAATGGATAGTCAGACTAGTGGGAGGTTCAAAGGGCATGTTGGAGGAGGTTATGAGGGGGTGTTATGGCTCCTTTGTTTTGTGGGAGCCTCTTCCATCGCCGGATAGGAGCCTTGCATTTCATCAAGGGGCTGGCGGAGGTTGTTCTGAGAGTAAGAGGTTTTTCACACCGATCCTAGGGGATGGCCGAAACTTTTGGTTCTAGGTGGATGACTGGCAAGGGGATGGACCCTTGTGTGACAGGTTCCCCAGGCTCTACTCTAGAGCAGTGAACAAGGAGGTAGTGATCAGGGATTGCTGGTTGGACGCTTGGTGCCCTAGGATCCCAGGGATGCTGTCAAACAGGAGCTGCAACGATCTACAGGATCTCTTTAGGGTGCTAGACGAGTAGGGCTTGGAGCAGGACAGGAGCGACTAGCTCTGGGACGAAGGGAACTTCTCAGTGACGAAGGCCTACATCAGTTTGGCGCATTCAGGGTAGCCAGTTGACATTGATCTAGTGCGTGACTGTCGACTGATCTGGGCAGCAAACTGTCCACTCAAGATGAGGTTTTTTGCTTGGTTACTCAGGAGAGGGCATCTAGTCACCAAGGCCAAGAAAGTAAGATGGATGCCTTGTATGGACACCACTTGTCAAATGTGCAATGTGGAAGTGGAGGATGGCTATCACCCCTTCTTTAGATGTGACTTGGCGACTCAAGTTTGGAGTCAGGTGGGTCCTACATGGATTCACACCTACACTTTGGATGCGTTTTGGGCAAGCTTCCATAAAGGCAACAGCAATCCCAGGGGTTCTATCTTCAGGTCAAGGATAGAGAGAGCTAGGGTCCTAGCGGTATTGTGAGGGATTTGGCTAGGGAGGAATGGGGTGGTGTTTAAGGGAGACAGGTCGTATGTGGAGAATATTGTTGCATCCATCTCCTCCCAACTTGTGTTTTGGGACTCTGTGCATTGATGTAATGTTTGATGTAACGTAATTTTGGCCCGAGGTGGCGTGATAATATAACAGGTGGGGGCATACATGACCCTCACCCTTTTCCCTCTCAAAAAAAAAATCAATCCACACACTTAATCCACTAACTAATAAAGAGACATAATTCAAGAATGCAATGCTTAAAAGATATACAACTAATGCACATCCAATAATTATTGCAAAAAAGGGAGATAAACAAATCAGATCCATATTCTATCAATTCACATGGCAGCACAATTCTTCCAACATTAACAACAAAGCTATATGCTACATGGAACCATGGTCAGGCCATGCATGCAACTAATTAATTGAAATGCTTGGAATTCAATTTCTCATCACCCTTGTCCATCCTTCTTGCTTCTCATTTCCTTGGCAAAAGGGCTTCAACTTTCCAAATACCATTCAATGTTTAAGTACCAATATCAATGCAATGCCGATAAATTTCAAGTATGATTATGAAGGGCACACCATAGAAACGCATGTACATCGACATCAGGTTATCGAGGTTATCGATAGCCCAAAACTATCCATATCGAGGGCACGCTGAGGGCATGCCGACAGTGTACCAATGCATGCCAACAATAACTTAAAACATTAAAAGATTATGCAAGAAAGACATACATGTGAAAATACAAGCGTTGAATCAATGCAGTCAAATCAAATAAAGCATAGTACACGAACTAAATTAAAAATTTTAAAGACAATGAAAATTTTAAGGACATTATGGAATTGCTGAGATTTTTGGAAATATGAAAAATCAAGAATGTCGTGTGGATCATCACCATCATTGCCACTTTGTTGATTCCATCTCCTATTATGGGTTTGTACGGCAATGGAAGTAATTATATTTCTTTTAACTGGTAAAATGAAAGTAATTATATTTCTTAAAAAAGAAATATGTCAACAATTATGCAATAAAAATTACAAGGTATTATTTTTTATTTCTTTTTATTAAAGTCAAATGGCTATATGGTAGTTGCTGTAAAAGATACTTGAAATTACATGAGCATCTCAACAAAAGATACACTCAGGCCTTGCCTGGGTATTCGCTCCTAAGACATGTTTGAAATCATGACTTCCCTAAGGCACTATTTGTTTAGCGGAATTGGTTTAACGGGATAGAATTTTATGGGAGTGGGATTGTGTCACAATCCAGGAATTGCAACATTTTGGTGTTTGTTTTTTAATAGGTGGCAATCCAGGGATTAAAACAAGTAATCCCCAATTTGGCATAGTTGGAGTGTTTGGCATCTTTGGAGACTCAACCGATGGATTCTAAAGGCTACATCGGTGGATTATAAAGACTACACCAGTGAATTATTAGACTCCACCGGTGGATTATTAGACTCCATGAGAATACATAGGTGGTTTAGTTTTTAAAATTAAAGAAACATACCTCTCATGGATATAGTGGTGTTGCATGTCTATATCCATGGAAACAACCTAGGCAGCATTTCTACTGCAATTGAACCCAACCTAAAGTAGGAACCATAATCACCATAGGCTACTAGAAAAATATCGATCGGTGTTTCTACTGCAATTAGCAACAATGTAATTGCTACTACTGTTTGTCGCAAGGACGGCACTTTTTTTTTACGAATGGCAGTGGCATTGTTGGTGGTGATGCTACAACTGCTAGGTGGCAATCATGGTGAGACTATTTTCCCATGAGATTCTCAAACCTTGCCTCCATCAAGATCCTAACCCCACCCTCATAACATCCAATCCTATGGGATTAGCCACGGGATGAAACCATCCCACTCCCCCTCACAGAATCAAATAATACCGGGTTAATGGCCTTTAACCCGATATTACCCCATGCCGGGATCAACTCTCCCAAACGAGGGACAAACGTCCCAAACCCGCAAAAACAAATGCTAGCTAAAAGAACTATATTTTTGAGTCCTAATTGCAAATAACACCACTGAGTGCATGAAATAGGTGCTTCTATCTCACGAACCTGCCACACAGGAAGGTAATGCTCATCCACACAAATTCAACTCAATCAAAGCATTGCTTGGAGAGTCCAAATGGGGATTCAGACGAAGATCCGGGCAAAGCGTTACTTAAGAGTTGAGACGATGAGTAGGAGGCTTGGAGCACGAGCAATCGACTATCGGTGGCAGTAGCAACAAGTAGCAGCAGTAGCATCAACAACAGAAGCAAGAGGCAGCAAAACAGAGAACAGCAATGCAAAGTCAAAATGGGAAAGGTTGTCGACCCTGTGCCAATAATTATCAACGATACAATGGAGAATTTGTGAAGGTGACCCTCAATTTGGGTTGGTTTGTCAGCACAATACCAATAATCGTCGAAATATCAACGATACCCCTATGTTTTGACACATTGTGCGTCAATATGCTCCTTCCCCAAAAAACAGGGTTATCACCAGCATGCTGCCAGCATTTAAAGCACTAATACTATTCACCATTCAACCCCACTCCTCAATCCACTTCCTCATTTTCCGCAAGTCCAAGCAAAATAATAACGACCCACATTCCAAAGCAACCTCAAATAGCTAAATGACCCAAATCAACTCAAATTTACCTTGAGCAACTCTGCCTTAGCCAATTCCAAGAGAAATACTCATATGATAACCTTTTCCTTTTTTTTCTCGGCAAAAAGGCAACAACTTCCCAAATATTACTCACCATCTGAACCCATTTCTACAATCCATTCTCATTTTTCACAAATCCTAGCAAAATAACAATACGCCAACAACCAAAAGCAACCTCAAACAGCTCAATGACCCAAATCGAGTCGAATACATCTTGTCCGACTCTTGTTAGTCAATTCTGATGACATTACTCGTATTCTAGCCTTTTGCATGTTATCTTCACGGCAAAAAAGCATCAACTTTCCAAATACCACCCAACATTCAGACCCATTTCCACAATCCACTCCCTCATTTTTCAGTAACCCAAACAGAAAAACAGTAACCGACAACCAAAAGCGACCCCAAACAGCTAAATAACCGAAATCAACTCAAATTCACCTCAGCCTAACCTACATTAATCGATTGCGACAGCATTGCTCCTACGTTAATCTTTCACTCATCATTTTCTAGGAAAAAAGGCATCAACTTTCCAACTACCATCCACCATGTGGGCCTACATCTCCAAAACCCAATTCCTCGTTTTTCACGAATAGAAGCAAAAGAACAGCAAAACCCACAACCAAAAGGCGACCACACATAGATAGACGACGACAAAGATCTCAATTCAAAAAGTTCACCTCAGTCAACTCCTCAAGACGAACGAGCACTCTATCCGCCTGCGGCACCACCTGTTTATACAAAGCAAAATACCCCTAAAAAATGAGCACAATATTGGAAATCTGAGAGAGTGAAGACGGGTGGAGAGACCTAACCTTGCTGGGCTCCCACTTCTGGGCCATCACCCGGAGGGCATTGGAGCGCGAGAGGTGGAGGTGGCGAGGCGCGAGGGACGAGGGGGATGGGTAGATGGAGGGGGCAGAGCTGAGGAGAGGTCTGGGGAAGGTGAGGAGGGAAGACGAAGAAGAAGAAGCCATTGGGGGAGGGTGGAGAGGAGAGTTGGAAAGGGAGAAGATAACGTGGAGGGAAGCGGAGACAGGGTGAGGAGGAGGAGGAGGAGGGTGGGACTGACGAAGAGCAGTGGGGAGAGGGTTTCTAGACTGTTCTGCAGCGTTTTTAGGTTTTCCGGACTATTTATTACGAGGTTAGAGTAGGATGTCAAATCCGATCCCAGCAGCTTACGTTCGTTTATGGTCGGATCGGATTCAGTACTCCTAATTTGTTAAGATTTTTATAAGAAATTTTTAAATAGATTCAAAAGGATTTGTGGGTTTAATTTGATATATCGAGTAGCAAGTTTAATTTTGTAAATATATATATTCAATTTTAATTTAGAACTCTTTTTTTTTTTTAAAGGGGGGTAGGGATTGCGAAAAAAAAATATGTTGAAACATATCATATATTACGTATGTGCTTTAAGTTAAAAATATTATAAGAAAAATTTGCTTAAAAGTATATTTTTATTTGAATTTTTCTAAAAGAACCAACGTGCTCAAGTTTATAGCGAACTAATCTGAAATAATAATTGAATCATGAAATAATTACACAAATGCAATAGAGTTAATAACCCAATTTCAGTGTAACAGTGTACATCTTGGGATGAGACCCAACCTTTGAATATTCATTATATCATGTCTTACATTTTGTCATAATACTGAGGGTTCAATTATCCCTCAAAAAAAAAAAAAAAAATTCCATCCTCTTTATAAAGTGTTTTCAAACAATAATTATAGGAGGTATTCATTCCATTACTTGTTGCTCAATGTCGACCCGTCTGCTCCACAAGGGACCTCCAACTTCGTTTTTGTCTTTCGGACGGCTTTACACCACATATCTCATTCAATCATTCATTATCTCTTGACTGAGAGGTTTACTTAACCACCCACCAAGTTCCACTACCTTGGTCTTGGTCACGATAAGTCCAGGTCGTCCGCCCTAGCGACAATGCAAGTTAGGTTCCTAAGTCAAATACCTTGGTGGTTTCCCAGGTCAAGTTCTCTAGTGGGCATTTGAGTTAAAATCTCTTGTGGTTATTTAGGTTAACTAAGCTTGACAAGTGGTGCGCTACGAATCTTCTCGTAGGCTCATTCCAGGCTTGTTTTCTCCTAGTAGACGCTCTTTTCTTCCCCCTTCACAACCAATGTCCATTTTTAAGCCTTTGATTTAAAACAATCTATAAATATGATGATTCCGCACGTGAAAAATAATCGTAGATGCATTATTCACCACATTATTTCTTTTTATCTTTTGGTTATTGTGGCTCATTTGTCTGTTCCCATCTCATTCTCTCTCTCCCCCTCCCTCCTGACATGTTGCTTCCTTTTTCTTACTCTCATATTTTTTTCTCTTATTTTATTTTTCTTATACATTGATGGGCCTCGGAAGGCCACCAAAAGATTTGTTAGCGTAGGAGGCACTACTTAGCCATTAATCATCCATTGTAGATGAGGGTAGAGCGACAATCAACAAGCATACACAGAGAAGAATAAGGGTTTGGTGACCCAATTCTATCACAAGGGGTATGCGCCTGAAGGGAGGATAGAGCTCCCAACTATGCACTAGAATTTTCAAGATACATGGCATTACAAGATTTCGCTCCCTCTCTCAGGGAGGAGGCCCCCTCCATTGAGGGCCCTTCCCTCTATTTATAACACGGGAGGGGAATCTGCACTCGATGGCCCCTAGTATCCCTACTGCCAAGCTACTTGTACGTTGTCAGGTGATAACAGTCTAATCTATTACCCTAATTAGCTTATTCTAGGGTTAGCTCCTTAATAAAATCATGCATTTAGATTGTAAATGTTGCATTTAGAGCATGCGTGCATATTCTGTACATTATGTTCAGTTTAGACCTAATTATCTAATTTGTCTTTTATGAATAATGTAGGTTAAGGACTTGGAATAAGTGGGAGCATTGAGCTAAATAGGAAAAGAAGCTACAGCAGAATTACGAGCTGGTTGAAGACCAAGATTTGATTAACGAAGAAATGAAGATCCAAGTAAAGAAGAAAAAAAAGAGGGACTAGGATAACCTAACCCTATCCTTAGAACCTTAGGATACTCTTATCCCAACTCATACCCTTAGGTTAGCTCAAACTGAATAAGTGAGCTCAAAAGCCAAACTCATGGATAACACCATCCATGATCTTGACCCTTTATCCACAGAGTTTTCCTACTATCCAGGAATCTATCCAATCTATCCTAGATCCAATCCTTAACCCAAGAATCTATGTAAGTCCATAAGCTCACTTAATTGACTTAGTATAAGTCAATTGGGTTCATGGAACCTATTTAGACCCAACCCACTAGACTTAGGGTCAACCTAACCCAATTAGGAATCTATTCTCACAACCTATGTCTATGCCTAACCCTACCTACATAGGACCCACGAAAATCCTAGCCTAATCCTCTTAAGTTGGTGGCAACTTAAGAAGATTTTATCCCTTAGTGGTTGGCCAAGAGATAAGATCTTACCTCTTGGCAAGATTTTATCCCTTGGTAGCCACCCACCTAGGTTGCCTAATTTTGGAAAACCCTCATCCTATCCTAGCCCTACAACTTAGATCCTAAGGTCCCTATTCAACCAATCTTAGGGATCACTTTTGATTAAATCTAAACCATCTAAATTAGTGATCCTAGGTACTCTAAATCAACCAATAGGAAGCCACCTACTTTTTTATAAAAGAACCTAGCCCTACCCTTTGGAACATAACTTAGATACCTAGAGATAGAAAAAAACAGCCACCACATAGTCTACGCTCTCTCGCTCTTCAAGCTCTCTCTCTGGTCTTCTTCCCAGCGCCCTGGATCTGAAACTCTGCCGAGTTTCCTACAAGCATCTCTCAAGCAGCTCCACTCTTCATCTCTCTGTAGTTTATTTGCTTTGATTCATAGTTTATGTAAAACTTTCTGCAAGTAACAATAAAGAGTTTGATTCAATGGATATCTTATCTCTCTTTATGTGCTTTCATTAGATTATATTAGTTAGTACAAAAGGCTTTAAGAATCTCATTTTGCTTCCCAGTGAATGACTCAGGACTTATCATTTTCTGATCTATAAATTTATTTTCCTTCAACGCGTTTCGCAACTACAACGATAACGTAAAAATCTTTTTAAGTGTTTTGCGATGAACATATTGGCGCCATTACCAGGGAGACAACGGAGTTTTTCTTAAAGCTTTTTTCCTTAGTGCTTATTTGAGATTTCTAACATTCTTTGTTTTTGTTGATTTCGTATGTGCAGAAAACGTGGAAATTTGAGAAGAAATGCAACAATGAAAAGATTGCAGGTTTTTAATCTCAGGTAAGTACTTGTATCTTAAATTAAGTTAAATTTTCTTTCGAAAAAAAATCAAAAAGAAAAAAGGTGTTTTGCTTTATCCTTAGGTTAATATTTGCTTGCTTTTTGAAAAAAAAAAGGCTCCTGTTCGTGAGTATTATCTTGTGAAAATCAATAAAACCACCTCTTATATTTTTGGGCCACAATAAATTTTGATTTTCAAAATTCAATTCCCAAAAGTTTACAAGTCTAAAAATTTTGAAATTCCTACTAGACATGGGTATTGAAGTCAGGAACAATATGTCCAAATTTCACGCCATTCTGATTTATACAAAAATTTTAAAAATTCGTGAACTAAACTGCTATCAAGTTTGTTATTCCTCCTTATTTTCAGGACTTCCAAATCACGGGAATTTTTATAAAACTCCAATTTATTTCAAATTTGTTGCATTGGATTCTTGTGATAATATAGAACCTGAAAAAATCTGAAAAAAATATTTGGTGCACGCTTGATTACACAGAATATTCTATCATTAACTGGGGGTCAAAATAGACTACAGAACCCTCAGTATACTTTAAATCTGAAAAAAATAGAAAATATGCATTAAAATTCTCGGAAAAAAAATTTTGAGCGCCTAGTTGGTGGTGCAATAGAATCGATTGATTGCATTGATTGGGTCAGACTACCTTACTTGCTTTAGGCTAAAACGCATCATATAGCACTATCTACTATTAAGGTTTCACATTAAGGTAGAGTACACTTGCATCTCCATACTTAAAGGAAATTTATCAAACAATTGGAACTTGTAAAACCTCTTGTGTGCCTCATCAAACCATTGTTTGAATATATTTAACCAAGTGAACCCTAAAATTCACTAATACATGCACTCGAACCTTAAAAGCAACCACATCAAGTAAGCTTGTATCGTGAACCCCTTGATTGTGCACTTCACTTTTGAAGTCAATTTTAAGGTCAACACCCCCCTAATGCCCATCATATTCCAAAAGCACTTCAAACTTAAGCCAAATATTGAGTAGACATGCCCTAGGCAGGACTAATCTTCTTGGTAACTTGAAGTTAGATTGGGTTAAAGTCAAAGCCTTGTCTACTGGGACACACTGGTAACAAGAAAGGTCGGTGAGATAACCGTGTTAACCCTTAGTGGTGTCCCGCCATGCGAGGTGTCCTAGGGGGTCTCACCCTTCTGCCCAGCTAAGTAATTCAAGGGTTGATCTAATCTAGTCGTATTTTGGGGACCCAAGATTTGGTCTAATTAAGGTTTATACTCTAAGGATTAGCTTGACGACTTGTACTGTGAGGGTAGGTATTCTCACATCTGTCTTCTCTCTCTCATCTATAGACTTTCTTTTGATTTATGAAAGGGAGACGATCTCTAAAGCCTAATTTGCTACCACCTTTGAAGAGAAATCCTAGGAGAAGACTTGTTTTTTTTCTGAATCTGATCTGAATCCTTTCCCATGGGTAATCACCATAAAGAAGAACTGATTAAGGAAGAGAATTTGGACTCATACTCTTTTGCTTCCCACTATTCCTCATTTTCTCCTTATCTCAACCCATCCCTTACTCCATCTTCTTCAGGATGGGAGAACCTTCGTCAACACCTAGGGCATGATTGCCTTGCCTACACCTCATATTCCCGAGGAATAGCTAGGCCTACCTAATCCTTACGAAATTTCACACAAATTTTTGGATATCAAGGATCTTTATAATCTCAAGAGACACTCTCCATACAAGACCAGCACCTAATCGACATGACCAACTATCTTGACCGATTTAAGCAAACTCATCTCTCCCCTGGTTGTGGAAATGTCTCAGAGTCCCAATACCTAGGATATCAACCCTATCCCTAAAATCACTTTGCAGATTATCCCAATTTCACCCAACCCACTCCACCTTCTTATTATGATAACCCTACACCACCCAACCAAGGATATGATCCTCACCCTAGGTATTCAAATCTAGATAATGGATATTCCTCAACTACCTTCCCCAACTGCGGCTGATGATATGCTATTCCTCCACTACCTTCGGCAACCCCTCACCTCTCCTTCGGAGCTCCTCCGCACAAGGGACTCGCCTCTCTCACCTCCTCTTCC
The DNA here is from genome assembly GCA_037157565.1 of Thalassia testudinum. Taxonomy (NCBI): domain Eukaryota; kingdom Viridiplantae; phylum Streptophyta; class Magnoliopsida; order Alismatales; family Hydrocharitaceae; genus Thalassia; species Thalassia testudinum. The sequence goes on from JAZHRO010000013.1 coordinate 25,904,182, forward strand.
TCTCTGGACGACTGTGACAGAGCCTTGGAGCGTCATCTTCCTTATCTCACCGCCTTCAACTTCTCGCCGGAGCTCTATCCCCTGTCTTCTGATTTCGTCCTCCGTTATGAGCCTTCGACGGAGCTTCTCACCTCCCTTTCATCCAGGTAAGTAACCTTAACTCATAGGAGCAGGTTAACAGTAGTTAGGAGTAGGATTAGTTTAGTTTTAATGTAGATTGGCTTCATCTCCCTCAGCTCCGACGAGGCCAAGTCCGACCTCGTTGGGCCTTCGTTCGTAGTTCCAAAAATTGCTTCACTTTTCTTATCTCTCCACGATCCATTTCCACTTTCTGATACTCACTATTATCACCTATACCGCCTAATACACCTCACCATCACTGGTGACCTCCACTGTCTATGGCAGAGGTCACCAAGCCTTATACACCTCCATTAGGGTCTTCCATCGCTAGAACGCCACCCTAAGGCCCTTCCCAACCCCTAATTTACCCTAATTAACTATCTAACCACCTAATCCACTTCACACACACCTGGACACTTCATTGTCCATGGTGAAGTGTCCATAAGTTAGTCTCACACCCAATTAAGGTCCTACATCACCCCCCTAACACCTAAGGACCTCAACAATTCCATTAATTGCTCCTATAGAGCCTCCTACAAGAAACACCCAAATTCCCCCTCGTTTATGAGCTCACTATTAATGGAGGCTCAGAGATGAGTAATTCACTTAATTAATCCACTAACATCGCCGCACCCCTTAGAATACTTTCCCTCATTCAATTGAGTGAGAGGAAGTATTCTGAGTTCTGTCGAACTTAGAATGCTCAATCCTTGAATTCCATGAATAATCTTTTTTTTTTATTATTCTCTGAGCCAATTGGGGAGATCTTAGGATCTGTCTAGGTCCTAGGAGTCTCCATGGGTCAGTAATGGCCTCATTTACTGAGGTTTTCATCTTTGTGTATCAGATCTGGACTCACTGGAGCTCCGGTGAGCTCCGACGAGCCATTTTCAAGTTCCAACCCTTTAGAAACTCTGAAAAGCTCTAGAACGGTCTTAAGATCCTTTATTATGTGTTTTAATGTCTAAGATCCTTTCCTAACCATCGTCTTCTCCAACTCCGGCGAAGTTAGAGAGGTGGATTCAGTTAGGCTTTTAACAACTTAACAGGTTAGGAAGCTTCACCAGAGTCTTAGGAGTCTGTTACAGAGTTTGTTGAAGCTTGAGAACTCCTAGATTCTTCAATCGAACACCGATCCTTCTGACCTCAGGCGGCGGAACCTGAGTACACGTCCGATGAGTTTAAAACTGAGTTTTGAGCTATGCATTAGCTTTTTGGAGTGAAATAGATCTGATTTAGCACATCAATTGGCTTTGAGAAAGATGAATCGAGAAAGTCAACTCTGTGTGAGAATGAGTCAACCCTGAGTGCTAATTGAGGAATATATGAGGCATTTTGTGAATTAGTTTATTTAATTGAGATCTAGAGTGATGTACATTACAATTGAGTGGTTTTAAATGTATTTAGTCGAGAATTAAAGGAGATTAGACCCATTGTGTTCTTTGGGTTATTTATAATTCATACACTATTCTAGGTCTATTTGGCAAGATTTGAACATCAATTCTACCCAGATCAGTTTGTTACAACCTCCTGAGGTTGTTCAGAATCCCAAAGAAGCAGTTCCTCTTTCTGCAGAGCCTTTCAGAACTCAAATTTGAGTTTTGTACTATGAGAATGTAGCCATGAGCTCCTCTCCCTCCTTGGAGCTTCGCAAAAGCTCTATTCTTGACTTAGAGAGTGCGGAATTAAATCCTGAAGGAGTTCAGACCTTCAGTCAAGGTCAAAAGACCTTCAACAGGACAGTAGACTCAATTTCCTTATTCTGCAGCCATTAATGGCTGTGCTGCAACCTTGTTTTCACCCTTCAAATCGAAGGGTAAATCAACCCTTGAGCATCAAATTGGTGCGTGTTCTTGATAGAATAGGTCAAGGCCTTTGCTCGATCGAAACCGTCAACCCTAGCAACCGCAATTGTCTACTGAAGTTAGGCAGAATCTAGGAATCAAAATCCCACATCAGAAAACCACGGTCGCATGACATGGTATAATACGATTTTGTGCAGATGACGCTTTGGTCGTCAGCGCAAGGCGCAAAAGAAATTGAGCATGGGCAGGCGCGTGCATGTGCACGTGCCTGGTGTGTGGGCGTGTGGGCCTGGGAGACCGAGTATTGTGCATTGATGAACATATGACTAAAATCCACCAATAAAGAACTAGGCCCGAGCTCAAATAGGGTCTGGTCCTGCCCAATTGGGCGCTGTGTATCCCCGAACGAGCTTAGGCCACCCATTAAACATTAATTTTTATAAATTGAAGATTAAATGGGTTAAGTGATTGCGAAAATGGCTAAGTGTGGACATAAGGCATAGTAAAGAAGATAAAGAAAGAAAGGGAGAACAAAGAATGCTTAAGGTGAATTAAAAGAAGAAGAAGAAAAAAAAGAGAATGAGACAGGGTAAAGGAAATGATAAAAGAGCTCGAGAGAGAGAAAGGGTTGAAGATTAAGAGATTAAGAAAAGGGGAGTAATGAACAAAGACAAAGAGAAGAGAAAAAGGATTAAGTAAAGGAAAAGAAAGAGAGAGAGAGAGAGCAATGATAGATCAAAAAGGAAATAAAGAGAAATGCTAAGGGCTGAAGAAAGAGGAGAAAGTCAGACGTCTCACTGTAATTTTGGACTTTTAGTTTGCATCTTTAAGATGTCTGATTTGTAATCATCTTGTTATATCATGTTCTCTTTTGATATTTTGAGCTTTAATTGATGAAATAAAGGCATTGTATTCAATTGTTAAGCAATTTGTTGCCTTTATCTTTTGTAAATAGTTACATTTGAGGTAATAAACACATTACTTAGTTTTTTTAATGCTAAATCATGTGTAAATGTGTTCCTTCTTATTTTGAATAATGGCATGTGCTAAGTTGATCTATTTCTTGTACAATTATTCATATGCTTAAAGTATTTTAATTATAATTTGATTAATTAAGTAGTTAGTAATTTATGCTTAGGAATTAATGGTGAATTAAGCTTACTAGTATACCTTTCAGTGAACGACCTGAGCTTAACCAGTTAAAAAAGAATTTAAAATCTAAAATGTTAGGTTAACGTGACCCTATACTATACAACCAACTTAAACTCGAGTTAACCTAAGTTACTTTTTCATGTAATTAATTAAGACTAAATAACTTAATTAACTATGTTGAGGATTTAACCAATCATTTTACATCACTTCTGAATGAGTTTTTTGTCATAATGATCAAATACATCACATTTACAATAGCTTGAGACTATCTTTGCAAAGCCTGATAAAGATCGTGAGTAACTGGCAATATTTCTTTCATTGTATGAATCATAAGAATAAACGCAAATGATGTCATAGCTGTTGGATTTTATATGTCCTGAGCAAACAATTCGAATAATGTAATATGAATACATTTCATCTAAATAAAATAATTAGATTATTTTTTACTGCTTGAATTGGATCTCTTACTATGAATAGTGTAATGTACTTAGCTAGATAGAATAAATCCAATTTGTGTTGATATGGAGATCTAAACGGTTTAAAGAATTTAATAACACATTACGAAACCATTTAGGTTGATCACTCGTTTATGATCTGAGTAGGGATGAAAATCACCCTTTGATTGATGTTTCTAAATGAGGATACAAAATAGTCATGTGAATCGGGTTAAGGAGTTAACTTGATAAAGCAAAAGATAACCAAGGTCTTTCTCCAATGCTATCATGAAGATGCATTCTTTGACCTGAGATAAATGTGTCTCTGTTCACAAATGCATACATTTGATGGACCAATGGTAGATGCACCCACCTTGGTGTTTTTATTGGAAATCTGATGGATGTAGGAAGGGTAAGAAATACATGATCTCTCAAAAGGATCACACAAATCTGTGCCATAGGAGTATGTAGTAAATTAGAGGAAGGAGCTTACTTCAAGCATGTTGGAAAAGACAATTCTACATGTAATCGCAGAGTCCTGATCAGACTCAAGCAAGAAAGAGGATAAGACAATCCTTTGGAAAATGTGCTGGTCTTTGTTCTCATATCAATGGTACAAGGAGATGTTAGAAATAATATTATCCAATAAGGAATGACAGCTGTCTATGTTAGAATCATTAGTGGGCATACATATATTATTATGGGGGACTTACATTAATATATATCATATACATGTATATTCGTAAACATGCCCAATATGTGATCCAATAAAAAATGGGTAAATTGCATTTCCAATAATATGGGGTTAATTGCATAGAAACACTCTAGGGAATTACGGTCTGTTGATGGGTAGAACCGTAAATTCAGAAATATAGTGGTTGTGGTCCCCGAGGATATGCAAGTAATGGGTGATTTTGTTTTCCTGCACCCAATCGTGGGAAATATAAGGACTCCAGGTGGAAACCGAAAGGGTACACATACACAAGAACATAACGTTGCCTTCCTCTTCCGCATTCATTCTCTCTGGATCCTTGGAAGCACCATCGCCAAAACCCCGTCAAGATTCTCAACGGGAATAGAAGGATTCACTCCCGCTTCCTTCTTCGTAAGATCAAGCGATGGATTCAGGTATCCATCTAAGCTCTCTTTGTTTTTGGATTATCAATGCATATGGGAAATCAGAGATTCTTGGGATTTACGAAACCTCTCAAACGTTTTGTTTGTATATTGATTTTGTTTCATTTGGTGTTAAATCCTTCAAGTGGTATCAGAGCAACTGATTTCCGTTGCATTGTAATCCGTTGTTCTTGATTTTTGGGGTTTTCATTCAGATAAGAACAACCCCTTAAATCGTGTTTGATTCGATTTTTCAAGCCCATCTTCATTGAATTAATGTTTTAAAAGGGGATTCATGTTAATTTTGATCCATCATGACTTGTGTGACGTTGGTTTTCTGATCAAAATAGATTTGGGATTGATTATATGTGATTTTGGATTCAGATCGCCGCCCTGGAAGCGGGTCGTAACCGATCCGGTACCGGTACTCATCATGAGTACCGGTACTGGTGAGGCACGGGTACCCATTAGGTGCTTCCTGGAGTATTGCCAGAAAGCAAGTACTATCGGTACTCATGATCAGTACTGGTACATGAGGGATTCTAGTCAAAGTCACAGAGTGTCGCCAGTATTGATTGAGTACCGGTACTAATCATCAGTACCAGTACATATGGCATACTGGACACACTCAATAGTGCTGCCAGTATCACTTGAGTACCGGTACTCTTGATGAGTACCGGTACATGCATGATACTAGCCGTGCATAAGGAATGAGCCAGTATCGATGGAGTACCGGTACATGTGTGATACTGGACGTAACTTAGGAACGATCCGGTACTAACTTAGTACTGGTACATAAAGATTAGTACTGATACATGTCATTCTGATATCGATACTAAATGTCCAGTACCGGTACTTAGTTGTTACTGTGCCGGTACTTGAATCTTGATTAGGATAAAATCATGCCATTTGTGTTGTGAACTTTTTAATCATGAATTATCAGGCATGACTATTTGTAAAATTACATTATGGTAGTTGGTTTTGATGTTTTTAAAATTGATTGGTGCATTTGACAATATACTTGCCAAAGTAGTGCATTGTTACTTGTACTAATTTATTTATAACATCAAAATGACTGTTTTGTGTTGTTCTTGTGAGTACTAAGTAGCCCAAAGGAGATTTAATACTTGACTGAACTTCACAATGCAATTAATAACAAATATGAGTTGATTATTTTGGTTTTATATGTAAGTAATGAATTAATCCAAAGATAAATTCATCAAACTTATATTTATTAAACTCTTATGTTTGGTTATTCATTTCTGCCTCTTACGATATTGTTATTTATGTCCAAAGACTAAATGCCAATATTGTATGGTTTTCTTTTCAAGTTTATTCATTGGAGCATGTTTTTATCTTTTATTTCAGTTAACTCCTTTGCATCTGCTATTACTGCCAATTTGAACTCCATTCCAGAACTAAATGGGTCAAACTTTAAGTTCTGGAAGGAGAGTGTCATAATAGTTCTAGGGTGCATGGATCTGGACCTTGCATTAAAGGTGGAACAACCTCCTCCTCTTACGGATCAAAGTACTGTTGATGCCAAGAAGTACTTTGAGAAGAGGGAGCGTTCCAATCGCATGTGTCTTATGATCATGAAGCGCGCCATACCAGAAAACTTCAGGGGTGCTATCTCAGACGAATCCAATGCTAAAGGATTTCTTGATGAAATAGAGAAGCGTTTTGCAAAAAATAAAAAGGCTGAGACAAGCAACCTTCTATGGAAACTTATCTCTCTCAAGTATAAAGGATCTGGGAGCATAAGGGAGCACATCATGGAGATGTCTCATTTGGCTTTGAAACTAAAGGCACTGAAACTGGAACTGTCAGAAGACCTCCTGGTGGATTTAGTTTTGATATCCCTTCCTACACAGTATGGACAGTTTAAAATGAGTTATAACTGTCAAAGGGAGAAATGGTCTCTTAATGAGCTCATTTCTCATTATGTGCAAGAAGGGAGAGACTTAAGCAGGACAAACCTGAAAGTGCTCATTTGGTTACCAGTTTCAAAAGAAAAAGGGCAAATAATGCTGCTGCCAGCTCTTCATCTAAAGGCAAGCAGAAGAAGCCTAAGGCAAGCTGTTTCTTCCGCAAAGGTGAAAGACACGTGAAGGACTATACAAAGTATCACGCTTGGTGTGATAAGAAGGGTATGTGATGAGAACCTCATCATGAACCCTAACTAGCTTACTTTGATCTAATAAAGTGAACAAAAGCTCCTACATAACCTAAAGGAAGGCCTAAATCAAGGGAATACTAATCTGAAAAGAATACATAAAATAAGGGGTAAAACTGTAATTTTACTATTGCAGTGCATGAACGGGATTTCTAAGGGTCGAGACATAAGCCAATTGGACTTAATAAGAGAAAAAGTGGGATGGTTCAGTCAGAAAAGGGTTATTGTGCAATATAGGAATTAAATGACATTCGGTAACCTTAAAACAAACCCACTTAAATTCACAAGGTTTCAGGAAAGATAAAAATCAACCAAACCCTCTAAATTTCATGGAAAAATATCCTCTAGGGTTTAGAACCTTCAATTTGGCCTTTAGAACCTGTTTTGATCTAGATTGGGGTCCTTGCCTAATATTTAACCTAATTTGGGTTTTTGTGCAAAATGTCAAATCAAATATAGTCAAACCTAAATCCAACTTCACCACTGAATTCCTTAGGTCCAAATTAGGTTTATACCAAAATTTGGACCTAAGGGAAGGTCATCTTGACCAACTTTGCAAATTGGTCCACCAAATTACATTTAGACCCTCAACTTTTTGAAACCCTTGCAAATTCTCCCCTAACTTCTTCATCTCTTTCTTCATTTTAGTCCCTCTGCCATCGCAGTAGGGACCATACCTCCGACGACTTTGCGCGAAGGTTTTCTCCTCGCTTGCATGGGGAGCTACCCCCAGATTTGAAAGGGGAGCTCCCTGCGAAGCCCCCTACTGCATGGGCAGCTCCCCATGCCCTGAAACCCCCCATACGTCTCGTGCAAATGCTCGAGATGTATGGATCTCCCTCCGGCCTTACCTCCGGCGTGGCATTCCCGCTTCCTTCAAGCCTAATTTGGCCGAAGATTACCCCCAATCTCATCTCCTCCTCACTCTAGCCAACTGCCCGTGGCTCCCGGCGACTCTCCCTCCCTCTTCTCGTCGCTCTGCCACCGTACCAGTGGCAGAGCCAGCTCCACCGTTCTCCACGTTGCACCGTACCAACGCGCGTCCTCCGACCCTCTTCATCATCGCCGTCATCTTCCCCACAGGGCTTCGTCTCCGGTGACAGCGGTACTCGCCGCTCGCCCTCTGCCTCCCCCCTTCGCTCCAAGTCCATCAGTTAAGCTCCTCTCCCTCTACTCTTCATTTCCCCTTCATCAATTTTTAGTTTCGACCCCTTGATCGCCACTACCACCACCATCATTTTCACCTCCAGCCACCAACTCTGGCGAGGTTGCTCCACCTTCACAGGCTGTCCCACCCCTCGCCGACTGGTCCCTAAGCATCGCCCTGACTCACTGATCATCCTCCTCACCTTCACTAACCGCCACACACACTGCACACCTCCACCGACCTAACCCACCTTCATGGCCACAGTGCGACCTAGGCACGCACGCCTAGGCCACCCCATGGCCAGCCAAGCCCCGCCTCACCTTTGTCGTGATATGACGAAGGTTTTCCTATGATCTGACAGGGCTGTGAGGCCGTCTTTATACGTTTCAGGTTTCGTCGCCCTTCCGCCATTGACGTAGGATCATGGAGCTCGCAAGCTTCGCTCCAGGTCGCGCGCTCCAGGCATAAGAGTCCCAGGTGATGCACGAGGGTCTCACGCACACATCTAGCTAGAGAGCAGGCTTAGCGAGAGACTGCAGCAGCAGCAATTAGGCGAAGTCCTCCTGCGGGCACGCAAGCGAAGCGGGTGGGACATTTAGTCCCACTTCTTGAACTCAGGAGTGAGGTGTGTGATTTATATTGAATTTGTGTTTTTAGCTTATCGCCTTAAGTAACACGGGGTGAGGTCCCTCGCCCACCACTTGGTCTCGTCCGCGACCCACACCTCCGCGGACCTCGCCTGACCCGACTACCCGTGCACTCCTCGCCTACCACTGCACGCCGGTGGGCCTGGTCCCGAGCACGCTAACCTGACCCGATTACCCGACTGACTCTGAGAGAGCGAAGAAATAGAGAGAGAGAGAGACGCGGGGAGGGTAGGGGTAGGTTTTGCCTCTATGTGCGCAAGAAAGGAAGAAGAAAGGAGAAGGAAGGACTTGAAGAAGAAGCCAAGGAGGCGCAGCAGCTGAAGAAAGAAGAAGCTAAGGACTTAGCCGCGAAAAGAAGAAGAAGGAGCCAGAGGAAGGAGCCAAAGAAGAAGAAGAGGTCTGCAGAGGCAAAAGAAGGAGCTGAAGACTTAGTCGCAGAAAGACAAGGAAGAAGGAGCTGTAGAAGAGAAAAAGAAGAAGGAGGCGCAACAGCTCAAGAAGAGAAGAAGCCAAGGAGGAATCCATAGAGAAAGAGAAGAAAGAAGAAAGCAGAAGAAAGAGAGAAGCAGCCAAAGATAGAGCAGCAGAAGCCAAAGAGATGGAAGGAAGAAGAAGAAGGCTCGACACTGTAGCAGAAGGCATTTAAGGCATCTGATTCAAATAATCAGACATCTGAAAGAGGAAAAGACAGAGAAGGAAGAGATAAAGCAAAGAAAAAGAAAGAGAGAAGAGAAGAAGAAAGAAAAGATAACTATTTCTTTTTACTCTCTATATACAATGCATTATTGAACATTATCTTTCAAGTAAATTTTAAGAGTTGTGATTTTGCTTCTGAAATACCGAATTGCTCCCTGAGTTCGACCTCGGAAGTTTTTTTCAATTTCAAATAATAAAAAATCTTTGATAATCGTTTTCGCGGTGGTACTACAACGCATATCTTTTTTAAAACACGCGAAACCTGTCGAACGACTATCAGTATGTATCTTTCTTTTGTTTATTCAGAAGTTAATTTAGCTTTTGTACCCTTAGACATTTGGTGGATAGATTCGGGAACCACTATTCACATCAGTATGTCCATGCAGGGTTGCCTAAATTGCCGACTGCCAAGTGAAGCCGAAAGGTTCATATATGTGGGCAACAGCAAGAAGGTGGAGGTTGAAGCTGTTGCGGATTTTATATTGTTTTTAAGTATTGGTTATGCTTTAGATTTGAAAGAAACATTTGTAGTACCGTCATTCAGACAGAATTTGATTTCTGTTTATCTATTGGACAAGTCACGTTATTCTTGTTCTTTTGGAGATAAGCAATTTAAGTTGTTTCTTGATTCAAGTCTTATTGCAACTGGTTCTTTATCTTTGTATGACAATCTATATATGCTTCATACGTCTCCATCTACTTTTGAAACCTTTCATGCTACGTCTAGTGGTATGAAAAGAAAATTAACTTGTGAGGATTCCGGAATGTTATAGCATAGGCATTTGGGTCATATCTCCAAAGGGAGAATTGATAGGCTTATTTCCATAGGAATTCTCCATCCCCTTAATTATACAGATTTTAATGTCTGTGTAGAATGTTTAAAAGGGAAACGAACAAACAAATTAAGTGTTGGTGCCATAAGAGCTACAGACGTCTTAGAACTAATACATACAGATATCTGTGGGCCATTCCCTATGGTTTCTTGGAATGGTCAACAATATTTTATTACATTCATAAATGATTTCTCTAGATATGGATAACTATATCTGATTAATGAAAAATCACAGTCTTCAGACGCTTTCAAATCCTATAAGGCCAAAGTTGAGAATCAACTTGGGAAAAGGATTAAAACTGTCAGATCTGACCGTGGGGGTGAATACTACGACAGATATGATGGATCAGGAGAACAGCGTCAAGGATCATTTGCTGTATTCCTAAACGAATGTGGAATTGTACCTCAATACACCATACTAGGGACACCTAGCACGAATGGTGTTGCAGAAAGGTGCAATAGGACTCTTAAGGATATGGTGAGAAGCATGATCAGTCATACTTCTTTCCCAGAGTCCGTTTGGGGAGAAGTATTGAAGACAGCAGCGTACATCTTAAATAGAGTACCATCAAAGGTGCTACCAAAAACCCCATATGAAATGTGGACAGGTAAATTGCCAAGCCTTAAGCACTTTCATATTTGGGGATGTCCAACTGAGGCTAGGCCTTATAAGTCTAACGAAAGAAAATTGGACTCCAGAATGGTCAGCTGTTATTTTGTTGGATACTCGGAAAGGTCTACAGGATATAAGTTCTTTGTCCCGGAGACGCTCATTTTTTGAAACGAGAAACGCCCATTTCTTCGAGGATATTGGTTTGGGTGGAGGAAATAGACATATTACTTTTTAAGAACCTGACCCTATTCCTATGGATATTACTGAAAAGGGTCAAGTTGTCATTCCTGATGTCATTCCAATGATAGAAAGGGATGAAAGTAATGATGAAAGTCTCCCTATGGATCAAACTCATTATCCTCAAAATGTTCAACAAGAACCCCTTAGGCGGTCTACTAGGGAAAGGAGAAGTGCAATCTCCACTAACTATGTTGTATTTCTCCAGGAACTAGAGGCAAACCAAATGGATACGGATCCCATTTTGGTCACTCATGCCATGAGGAGTTCCAATTCCCAAGAATGGACCAATGCCATGAATGAGGAAATAAAATCAATGAGTGACAATGACGTTTGGGAACTTGTCCCATTGCCTGATGATGCAAAACTCATTGGTTGTAAATGGATTTTTAAAACTAAGAGGGATTCTAAAGGCAATGTTGATAAGTATAAGGCTCGTTTTATTGCAAAAGGCTTCACTAAAAAAGAAGACATTGATTTCAAAGAGACATTCTCCCATGTTTCTTCAAAGGACTCCTTTAGAACCATTATGGCTTTGGTAGCTCATTTTGACTTAGAGCTACACCCAGTGGATGTGAAAACGGCGTTTCTTAATGGTGACATTGATGAAATGATATATATGGAGCAATCAGAACACTTTGCCTTAGATGATGCAAAGCAAATGATTTGAAAATTAAAGAAAGCCATTTATGATCTAAAACAGGGTTGATGTCAGTGGTATTATAAATTTCATCAGATAGTTGTCTCATTTGGTTTTGAGACAAATTCAGTTGATGAATATATATACCATAAATTCGATAAAGGAAAATATGTTTTCTTAATTTTATATGTCGATGACATATTACTTGCCCCTATTGATAATGGTTTACTATTTGAAACCAATAGGTTCCTTTCAAACAAATTTGAAATGAAAGATCTTGGTGAAGATTCTTTTGTATTAGGAATCTGGATACACCGAGATCGCTCTCTGGGTATCCTTGGATTGTCACAAAAGAACTACATTGAAACCATTCTAAAGAGATTTGGCATGGAAAACTGTAAGGCATGAGACACCCCTGTGGCTAAAGGGGATAAATTCTCCCTTAATCAGTGCCCTAAGAATCAAGTTGAAGCAAAGGAAATGGAGTGTATTCCCTATGCATCGACAGTGAGAAGTTTGATGTATGCACAAGTCTGCATGCGACTAGATAGTGCATACTTTGTTGACATGTTAGGCAGATACTGAAGTAATCCTGGACCCGATCATTGGAAGGTAGCCAAATGGGTCATGAGATATCTTCAGAAAACAAAGGACTTCTTGCTCACATATAAAAGATCTGAGACTCTGGAGGTCCTTAGGTATTCGGACTCCGATTTTGCAAGTTGTCAGGATAGCCGAAGGTCCACTTGGGGATATATTTTTCTACTAGCAGGAGGAGCTATTTCGTGGAGGAGTGCTAATTAAACGATGATAGCCACCTTTACCATGGAAGCAGAATTTATAACATGTTTTGAGGCCTCGAATCAGAGAATATGGCTTAAGAATTTTGTCACAGCTTTACGCATTTTGGGTAGTGTTGAAAGACCACTACGAATCTATTGTGATAATAATTCCGTAGTGTTGTATTTGAACAACAGAAGTTCGTCGAGGTCAAAGCATATTAACAATAAATTTTTGGCAATTAAAGAAAGAGTTCAAAGTTGTCAAGTGTCCATATAACACATTGGAACTCACTCCATGGTGGCTGACCCGCTCACTAAGTGGCTAATGCTTAAAGTCTTTCACAAGCACGTAACCCGAATGGGTGTTGTATCTTTTATATAATACTGCAGTTTAGTGGGAGTTTGTTTCATTCTAGTGTTCATTATGTGTGGACATATTATTTTATTTTGTGCAAATAAAGTTATGTTTATTTTGAACTCGATCTATTCTACATTCATGATCTCTTATAATCAAGTTGGACTAGTTGAAAGATAGCCATGTATGGATCATTTGACATGCAATTTTTCATGTTATGTACCCATATTTGATCTATGTCATTATTTGTGTTGTTGTATGTGATCATTGAGGGGTTTAGTCAAATTTAAAGTGACAAAGACCGCATTAGTCCTATAACTAACACAGTATGGACGAGATTGGTGGTGGTGTGTTTTATATTTATATGATATACAGTTTGAGCTCATACAGTCTAAATTAATGTGAGTTTGTGCGAATAATATATGTTGCCCAAGTAGAAGATTGTTAGAATCATTAGTGAGCATACATATATTATTATAAGCAGACTTACATTAATATATATCATATACATGTATATTCGTAAACATAACCAATATGTGATTCAATAAGTATTGGGTAAATTTCACTTCCAATAATATGGGGTTAATTGCATAGAAATTGTAAAGACCCATTCTGTTCTGAGCCTTTTAAGACGTCTGAATTGTCAGTCAGACGTCTACGCGCTGGCTGTGTGCAGACAACTTTTCTCTCTTCTCTCTCTCTTCTTTCTCCTCCAATAGAACCCTAGCCGCACCCTCTATATAACCCCTCTCCCCCCCCCTTCCTCTCTTCTCCACTCCACTACCACCACCTTCCTTCTTCCTCTCCACTGCAGCGAGAGGGACGAGCGCAAGAGAGGGTGCGAGAGCGAGGAGGAGAGGCGGCATGAAGAGAGAAGGAGGAGCTTGTGTTCGTGAGCTCGTGGGAGCTCGCCGGAGGACGCACGGCCGAAGCGGCGCGTGCGAGAGGAGGAGCGCGTCGGGGGAGACGTCCCCAACACTTTGCCGCAACCAGAGCTGCAGACGAGGAGGAGAGGCTGCGGTTGTGCACAGTGAGGGGAGCAGGAGGTCGGTCTGGTTCTGGGTTTATCCCAGAATCAAATGTTTGGCTTGTCGTCCAGACGACGGGTTGGACGTCCGGTGACGACACTGGACGTCTGAAGGTAGAGTTTCGCAAAGGTACGTTCCTCTTGCGGATACGGCCATGCAGGCCACACCGCACCTTTAATCTGCGTGGCTAAAAGAGGAAGATTGTCTGTCGCGAGCAAGGATAGCTTCGTCAAGGCGCGAGGCATGCCCTCCACGCCTTTTGGACATCTGGACAGTTTACCAGACGACCAGAAGCACTCCCAGACGACTGGAGGGGAGGTTGGACGTCTAGAGCTGGGTCCAGACAGTCAAGTAGGGGTTCTGGACATCTGAAGTTGACGTAAGAACCTGAAGTGAGACCCTGGTGACTTTTAAGTCGTCTGGACCTTTTAACAGACGTCTAATTTAGGTCTGCAGTCCTGTTTCTGACCTGTTTAGGGTTCGTTTGAGGTCTGTTTTACACAAACAAGATATCTATGGTTTCCTTAAGAGTTCCTCTATATGTTAGAAATCCTTATATACTGTTCTGAACGTTCCATTGTGGTTGATGAGAACTACATCATGAGCCCTAACTAGCATATTTTGGCCTAATAAAGTGAATAAGTGCTCCTACATAACCAAGAGAAGGCTTAATTCAAGGGATCACTAATCTGGGAAGATAATATAAAATAAGGGGTAAAATTGTAATTTTACCATTGCAGTGCATCAACGGGATTTCTAAGGGTCTATACATAGGTCAATTGGACTTAATAAGAGAAAAAGTGGGATGGTTCAGTCAAAAAAGGGTTATTGTGAAATTTAGGAATTAAATGACATTCTGTAATCCTAAAACAAACCCACTTAAATTCACAAGGTTCTAGGTAAGATAAAAATCAACTAAATCCTCTAAAATTCATGGACAAATATCCCCCAGGATTTAGAACCTTCAATTTGGCCTTTAGGACCTCTTTTGACTTAGATTGGGGTCCATGCCCAATATTTGACCTAATTTGGATTTTTATGCAAAATGTCCAGTCAAATGTGGTCAAACCTAAAATCCAACTTCACCATTGGATTCCTTAGGTCCAAATTAGGTTTATACCAAAATTTGGACCTAAGGGAAGGTCATATTGACCTACTTTGCAATTTGGTCCACCAAATTACATTCAAACCCTTAACTTTTGAAAACCATTGCAAATCCCCCCTCAGCTTCTTCGTCACTTTTTTCATTTTGGTCCCTCTGCCATCGCAGCAGGGACCCACACCTCCGGCAACTTTGCACGGAGGTTTTCTCCTCGATTTCATGGGGAGTTGCTCCCAGATTTGAAAGGGGAGCTCCTTGCAAAGCCCTCTACCGCATGGGTAGCTCCTCATGCCCTGAAACGCCCCATACCTCTCGTGTGAATGCTCGAGAGGTATGGGTCTCCTCCGGCCATACCTCCGACGTGGTCTTCCCTCCGTTTCCTCGTGACTCTTCCCTCTACCCTTGCCTATTTAAGGAAGCCTAGATCCCTCCGCTTCCTTCAAGCCTGATTTGGCCAAAGAACACACCCCAATTTCGTCTCCTCCTCCTCCGGCCAACTGCTCGTAGGCTCCGGCAACTCTCTCTCCCTCTTCTCGTCACTCTGCCACCGTACCAGTGGCAGAGCCATCTCCGCCGTGCTCCTCCGCATCGCACCGTACCAGCGCATGCCCTTTCAACCCTCTTCCTCGTTGCCGCTTCTTCACCACAGGGTCTTCGTCTTCGGCGACAGAAGACACCCACCGCTTGCCCTCTGACTCCCCCCTTCGCTCTAAACACCCTAGATAAGTACCTCTTCCTCCCCTCTTCATTTCCCCCTTATCAATTTCTATTTTCGACCCAACAACTGCCACAGACCACCACCATCGTCCCCACCTCCGACAGACCACCGATGAGGTGCTCCCATCATTCCACGCACCCATCCACCTCGCCAAACACCTTAGAAGCTCCGCCACCTTCCACTGATCATTTTTCCCCTCTCCATCGACCACCACACTCTCCACACACTGTCCTCGAACACACCCACCTGCACAGCCACAGTAAGCCCTAGGCACGCTCACACATGTGCTCCCTCGCCACGCCGACCACCGGGCCTTCGCCGTGTCATGGCGAAGCTTTCTGTGTAATCTGACGAGGCTGTGAGGCTGTTTTACTTGAACGTAGGTTCTGACCTCTACTTCCATTGGAGCAAAGCAAGGAGTTTACTTGGGAAGCTCCTCCAGGTCTTGTCGCTCCAAGTGAAGTACCCCAGGTCGTGCAGGAGCCCTTTGCGCACAACCCCAGCCAAGCGATTGGCGCTGAAGCCCCTTGCATCTACTGCAATCGAGCGCAATATCTGTTGCGAGCGCGCGCGAGAAGGTGGGACATTTAATCCCACCTCGAAAGCTGACGAGCGGGAGTCGCCACTTAAATTGAATTTATGAATTAGCCTTGTCACCTCAAATCCACGGGGTGAGGTCCCACTCACCCGATCCGGTCTCATTCGCGACCCACACCTCCGCTAACCTGGCCTGACCCGACTACCTGTGCACTCCTCGCCCACCACCTCATGCCGGTGGGCCTAGTCCCGGGCACGCATACCCGATCTGTTTACCCGAGAAAGGCTCTGGGAGAGCTGTCCTGAGAGCGAAATAGAGAGAGAGAGAGATGCGGGGAGGGTAGGGGTAGGTTTTGCTTCGTTCTGTGCAGGGAAAGGAGAAGGCAAGAGCAGCTAAGGGAGAAGAAGGTGATGCTAAAGAGGAGGCGCAGCAAGGAGTAGCTGAAGGAAGGATTTAGCCGCAAAAAGAAGAAGGCAGAGGAAGGAGTCGTAGAAGAAGAAGAGGGAGGCACAGCAGCTCAAGAAGAGAAGAAGAAGAAGCCAAAAAGGAAAACCAAGATAAGAAAGCAGAAGAAAGAGAGAAGAAGGCCAAAGACAGAAAGGCAAAAGCTAAGGAGAATGAAGGAAGAAGAAGAAGGCTTGGCACTGTAGCAGTCATCAGTTAAGGTGTCTGATTCAAAGAATCAGACGTCTGAGAAAGGAAAGACAGAGAAAGAAGAGAAGGAAGAGAGAAAGCAAAGAAAAAGAGAAGAAAAGAAGAAAGAAAAGAGAAAATCTATCTCTTTTTACATTTTCTCTCTCTAGCATTTATCTTCATTGCATTATTACTGAACATCTTTCAACTAGAAATTTGAGATTGTGATTTTCTGCTTCTAAATACCAATTTACTCCCTGAGTTCGACCTTGGAATATTTTTTGAATCTCAAGTAATAAAAATTGTTATTTGTTCATATGCTTTTTCAACTATACTACAACAAAGTTAATTTAAAACACGAAAAAGCGATACAAACAGTTGTATATTCCTTAGTAAAGGACTTCAATATATTATGGGTTCGGGGCTTGCTAAGGCACGTGAGCCTGCCGTTCGAGCCCCCAGTACTCCCGAATTGTCTGGTAGAGTGGCTTCCCCTGTTTTAATTATAAAACATGAATGCATATGTGAAATTGGCTAACTAGAAACCTAGGATGTGGCATGAATCCTAGGACGAGAAGTACTTGCACTGTTTGTATACGTATTTGAGATTGCAGTCATAAATGAATGAATAGAATTGTAAACAACTGCCTGTAACAAATACGAACTGGCCGTGAAATATGAAATGCCTGTGCTAGTTAAACAATTACCGGTGACATTACTTGTTGTATACGTTCAATTGTGGAAAAACGAGCTGCATATGTATAATATGAGAATGAAAATGTGAATGATGAAACCTGGTATGGAACAACATGGTAAATACGAGCATGAACCCTACGGGGAATTAGGAGTAGAGCTCCTGTGGATAAATGGAATGGATCTGGAAATGTGAGTGGGAAGTGTGTTGACCCTTGAGTACGTGGTACCAAGGAGAGCGACTGTCCCCTGTTTAGTGTAGAGCGGAGCTAGCCGCCCTTGAGTTGAGACCCGAGGTTAGGATTGGCCACTCTACACCAACTTCTGTTGGCCCTGGCGTACATTGTACTTGGGAGAGCTACTAGTGTAGGGAGAGAGCTAGCTACCCCACGGGACTCGGGGTTCAGCTAGCCACCCTACACTGACTTGTTAGGCCCATTGGGCAAATCGGGGTAGTCAGACGAGGGTAAGTGGATTGTGGAGGGATGAGACCCCTATTTGGTTCTGAGGGGCTAAACCCTTGTTACTGAGAGGGCTAGGGCCTATACTGTTCCATACAATACTTTGGGCGTACCCGCTAGCGGAAACGACTGACCGTGTGCCAGTGCGGGGTAGCTACCTATGCAATTATCACGCGTGCCGTAGTCACCGCTACGTCTGTTCATGACCTTGGGGTGGTTGACTGAGTATAGGATCACCACGGGGGACTCTCCCCGCCAATAGAGCACCACGTGCGCCTTCTACTCGTCGGAAAAGACTACAATCAAGATCATTCCCATGAGGAACATTCGAGATCAAGAAAGAGATCTGAAAGTAAACCAATGGGTAAAAGGAAATGACTAGTAAAATAAAATAATTGGAAAAGATAATTTACCTGTTAACTTTTACTGTTTTAGTTAGTTGGTTACCACTCTACTCAGCTTTCGCTGACTCCGTTTACTCATAACCCTTTTCAGGTCCAGGAGTTGAGCAGCCCGAGTCATTGGCCGCAAAGGGTGCTAGACCCAGTCGAGCCCAGCAGTAGTTCCTGTTTTTGTTGTACTTCCTTTTGCTAGTGAGTTAGACTGTTGTTATCGTTTCTGTTCTGTACTTTATTTTACTTTACTGTTGTGGTGGTGATATGTACTGTTAGTAGCTTCTATTTCCTTTACTGCTTGAACTATTTTACTGTTAGTTACTTAGCATAGTGAATGTGGTTTACTTTCCTATTTCTTTGGTTATTTCTTGTTGGACAACTGGGTCTTGGGATTAGTCGAGTCGAGCCGATCTCGAGTCCTGTAGGGATTCAGGAACCGGGTCGTAACAGAAACCCTCTGGGGAATTATAGTTTGTTGATGAGTAGAACCGTAAATTTCGAAATATAATGGTTGTGGTCCCCGGGGATATGCGAGTAATGAGCGATTTTGTTTTCCCGCACCCCATCGTGGGAAATATAAGGACCCCAGGTGGAAACCGAAGGGGTACACATACACAAGAACATAACGTTCCCTTCATCTTCCGCGTTCATTCTCTCTGGATCCCTGGAAGCACCATCGCCAAAATGCCATCGAGATTCTAAATGGGAATAGAAGGTTTCACTGCCGCTTCCTTCTTCGTAAGATTAAGCGATGGATTTAGGTATCCATCTAAACTCTCTTTGTTTTTGGATTATCAATGCATATGGGAAATTAAAGATTCTTGGGATTTACGAAACCTCTCAAACGTTTTGTTTGTATATTGTTTTGGTTTCATTTGGTGTTAAATTCTTCAGTCTAATGTAATTAGATCTCAGGGATAATATTATCCTCTATATTTGAATGATTCACAGGCATTTGGAATACCTGAGGATGTGTAGTGTTGCAATTCCTTGAGTCCTAAACTCTTCATTATTTGCATGATGAAACAATAATGATTTTGATGAGTTCCTACTTGTAGGATAAATCAAATACTATTCACATAGTTAAATTGCATTTGATTTGACATTTGATTAGGCTTAATTTGATTAGGTTTGATCCAAACGGTTTGGATAGCAATTGGTTGGTGTTTAAATACCAAATCTAAACATCTCGTAAGTTATTATGGGCTTATCCTGAAACATTCAATTAGGATTTAATCTTGTCCCTTGGATGGTGATCCAAGGGATCCCATCATATTAGGGTTAGCTTTTGAATACATATAAATATCTCTCAAGGCAAAACCCCTAAACCTAATTAATTACCAAGTTTCCTCCCTGTTGTTAAGAGAGAGAGAGAGAAATAAGAGAAGAGTGTCAACTACTCCCTCCCTTCTCAATATAGGTTGTTTAGACTTTGCATCAGAAGTTTGAAATGCATTCTGGATGCCTAATACTAAATTTAAACCTCTAGAAGTCCAAAATCGTAAGTTTGATTGCATATCAAATTTCTGATCTCTGGTGTTTTCTCTTTACAATCTTCGTATTGTCAAGAAGACACACCAAGGAAGGAGGAGGACGAGTGTTGTCCTCAATTCTTATGAAGGGGTTAGCAGATTCACCATGGTCAATCATCCTCGACATGAAGGGTTTCATCCACATCCGTCTAGGAGGAGGGTTTTGGGTTGCGATGAGGCTCATTGTAGGAGCCACTACCTATGTGGTGTCGTATTAGTGATTTAAAGGTTTCAAAATGCTTAGTTCACGTTTCCTGCGGTGCTACCATGTGATCCGAGTGCACGCTAACAATAGCATCATAAGCTACGTCTGCATCCCCTTTTAAGCATGTGATGAACCTTCATTGATAATTATCTTGAGAACCTCATAAGTGAGACCAAATATAGTTATCAAGCTATTAATAGTTATCAAATGAGAGCTCTGTCTAGTATCACTTACCCTTTGTAATATTCCAATTTGATTTTAAGTCCTCTACCAGTAGAATGTAGTTCATCATTACGTTCAGAAGATGCAATGACAACACTTGTAAGAGAAGAAAATTTAATTAACTGATGAATAGGGATGACTTCCCTGCAAATAATTGCAAACGATCTCTTAAGGGTAAAGGATATTAACATCTCCCACGTTGAATCCTTTCGAGGTTCTTTTGTAAAGTTTTTATCCTTGTCCACACTCTTTATGCTAAATATATGGAGAGAAGGAGGGCCCAGATAAGATATCTGCGTTATATGTAAAGGGGGTTTTCAAAAGAAACGAAGGGATGAACACCCTCCCACCCCCGGCAGGATTGGGGTTTAGACATGTGTAAGACTTTTCTTTCTTTTTAAACGTAAACCTATTTCTTGCTCTTAGAATCTCTGATTTGCGAGGTCCGTCGGACTTGGGGACCTTGGATGTTTGAATTGGGCTTTGGCTTACATTTCAAAGGTTTTGGGATAAGATACACATAATTGGGAGTGGAAACACCGCTAAATGTGAAGCATGTGTGAATGCTGAAAAATGAGTTACTGACCTTTAATTATGGTTGCAAGTTTCGATCAACCTAACATAGATTTGATTTGAAAAAAATAGATAAAATTTGATCCGTTTAAATTTGGATTCAAGTTTAGATTTTGTCAAAAAAATATAGTTAGATTTGGATATGCATATGGGTTTGTTGTTAGAATCAGTGGACATACATATATTATTATAAAAAGACTTACATTCATATATATCATATAAATGTATATTTATAAATATGCCCATTATGTGACACTTCCAATAGTATAGGGTTAATTACATAGAAACACTATAATGAATTACGGTTTGTTGATGGGTAGAACCGTCAATTCTGAAATATAGTGGTTGTGGTCCTTGAGGATATGTAAGTAATGGGTGATTTTGTTTTCCTGCATCCCATCGTAGAAAATATAAAGACCTCAAGTGGAAACTGGAGGGGTACAGAAGAACATAACGTTCCCTTCTTCCGCGTTCATTTTCTTTGGATCCCTGGAAGCACCATCGCCAAAACCCAGTTGAGATTCTCAACAGGAATAAAAGGATTCACTCCCTCTTTCTTCTTCGAAAAGGATCAAGCAATGGATTCAGATATCCATCTAAACTCTCTTTGATTTTGGATTATGATGTTAAATCCAAACATTTGCATGTTATATTTGTTAACTCAACCCAATAACCTGATGCATACACCCAATTTATGTTATGTTTATATTCTTTTTATGTTATGTATGACATGTTATTATTATTATTTTTTTTTTTTTTGTGAAAAAATCTCATATGGAGTGAGATGAGGACTTGTTCATAGGATAAATCCACTAAAACAAGAGGGTAGGAGTGAAATTTTGGGAGAATATGTCATTTCAATCAACATCTTAGTCAATTTTTTTAATTATATCATATTAATATCAACATATATTAAAATATACTTATTTCAATATAATATACTCATTAGAATATATTTTTTATATCACATCAGCCCACTTATATCCATATCTTAATATTAAACAAATATATACTGAAATCACATCACAACATCAACATTTTGTTCCATTATCTATTCTTATACCCCAATCAAACACTTCTCTGCACTTATCTCTATAATACTTGATTCCGATGTAACTCTTGTTTCATTGGCAAATGCAAAGGAATAAAATCTAGGGATATAAATTTTCTCACTCTACTAATCAATATTAATATCGATTATCACATTACATCACATTAATACCAACATATATTAACATACCAAAATGTAGGAAAATGCAACAAGTGACGCATTTTGTAATACAAGGTATTGTGAACGTAATCTCCACTTAATAATCGGTATTTAATGTAAATAAATAAAAAATGTAAGGTCTATGACAAGGTAGGTTCTACCACATTTAAAAAAAATCATTGCATCACTTTAAACTAAAACACTCGGGTGATAAGTTAATTTGGGTGATTTTGCAGAGGTGCACAGTAATTTTGCAACGATGATAATTTATTTTAGGTGATTTTACACTGGTACAAAATTATTTTGTAGTGATTTTCCATCAATGATAAATTGTTTTGGGGTGATTTTGCATTGCTGTAAAATTATTCTGAAGGTATAAAGTGATTCTGAAGGTGATTTGGTGGTTTTAAATATGTGCAAAATTGTTTGAAAAGTGATTTCAATGGTTTGCACCGTGCAAAATTATTTTTATTGATTCTAACTGTGGTGAATCCTACCACATGTTAACTACTCTTTTACTTGAAAAGTAGATACATCAAGTGGGGACTACGTTATACTTTCGTGCATTGTATTTTATGTCACCTTTTGGGTTTGTGAGCCATGTTCTATTAAGATATACTCACTTTAACATAACATATCTCTTAAAATACAGTCACTATATCACATCAACTCACCTACATACGTATCATAATATTAAAGATTATTCACTAATATCACATCGCTATATTAATCAATTCCATCTCACTATTTATCTCATATCCTGAATCAAAAAGTCTTTCCAACTTACCTCCCTCTCTCTCCCTACTCTTTTATCCCAAGACTAAGTTTTTTTTTTTTAGTAAAGATGGAAAGGAGCACAAGCACAATAAAACCTTGCCGTCTCCTCAATAGGAATCTCAGTTGCTCAGAATAATGCAACTCTTGGATTTTAGCGAAACCTAGATCAACTAGATTTATATGTGCATCTCCACGTCGACCTGCTCTTTGCTGGTGAATGGGGACCCAGTGGGTTTCCTCCACACGGGTTGTAGGCTAAGGCAAGGTGACCCTCTCTCCCTCCTGCTTTTCAAGCTGGTTATTAATGTTCTCTTGACGATCCTACAACATCAGACTCATGCTGGCAGGCTCCTCCCCTCCAGAATTAAGGGTACTCACTTCCCTACCCATCTCTTATTTGCTAAGGACATTCTCATCTACTATAAGGCAAATCTTCGATCTACCCAGGCCATAAAAAATGCTTTGGATACACTTATCTACTTGTTAGACCTCAAACTAAATTGTGCAAAAAGCTGTGTATATTTATCCAGGCAATAAGATGGAAATCTACTTGTTTTTGGGCATGCTTGAAGGGAGGTTCCCCTTCTGTTATTTGGGGATTATTTGGGGATTTCCCTAGCTTTTGGGAGGGATGCCAACCCTTCTGCCACTCTTAAAGATAAAGTTAAAGACCTCTTGGTGGGGTGGAAGAGGAAAATGCTCTCCAGAATGGGATGGGTGAGATGGATCAAATGGAGAGTTGAGGGCCTCCTATGTTTTTGGTTCTCATGCACTGCCATCAAGAAGACTACCCTGGATAGAATTAGAAGTTGGATTGCGGATTTCATTTGAGATGGCAAATCCCATTTGGTTGCTTGGAAGTCATCTACAAGCCCCCTCAGGAGGGGCGTCTCAGCCTTTGCAGTCTCAAGAACATCACTTGGGAGCATTTGCCAAGCTCGCTCATCACCTCGTCTCTGTAGGAGATTCCATCTAGAGCAATTGGATGTGCCTTAGATATGGGGATTGGGTCACATCCACCCCCTTCAGCGTTGGACTCCCCCTTGTGGAAACGTCTTTTGTCATGTTGCGACACCTTGCTCTCCCTCTTCCTTAGTCTTGTAGGGTGGGCGTGGCCGACTTTCACAAACGGGTCACTTTTTGCTAAAAGGTCAAAGAAATCATTTGAGATAAGGGCACGGTTCTTGAAGTATGGATGCAAATATGGAATAAGTAAGTTGCCCCCAAGTGGTGTTGCTATGCCTGGCTAGCGACCAAGGGGAGGTTACTCACTTTGGAAAGGCTTGTGCAATTGGGATTGCCTATTGCTTCTACCTGCAAGCTTTGTGGCACCAATGAAGAAACTCATGAGCACCTCTTCTTTTCTTGCATTTTTTTTCAAAACTGTTTGGGCCCAAGTTCACTCTTCTCTTGGGTTAGTTGGCCGACTCCCTATCAATCATTTTCTATTGCCGATCCCTTCGAATTGCACTGATCTTTAGATGGCCATCAATGTTGCAACTTGGAGACTTTGGAAAGAGAGGAATGCAAGGCGACATGATAAACCAACCAAGACTACTGGCACCTTGGTCACTTTTATCATCAATGTTGTATGTAGGTTATTTGCCTTATCCCATGGCTCCTAATCTGATCTATTCGCCAATACTTTTGTTATATACTCATCGATTGGCCCTTTTTTTTTTTTTTTTAGTTAATATATTGTAATTTAATTTAAAAGAAAAAGAGAGAGAGAGAGAGAGAGAGAGAGAGAAATTCTAATCTACTCGCTTCCCAATCATCATTCCACGGCAAACGCATTCAAACAACATCTGGGCTCTGGCCACCGGCAGTCCAAGTCAGGAAACAACCTTTGTGCGCTCTAACTCTGAACTGGAGTAGGCAAGTAATCGCCTCTGCCCAATCCCACATTCAATATTCCTCCCGTCGAAGACTTTCCCAAACCCCCTCCCCCGACAAACCCTTCCCCACCCCCACGATCTCTACCCCACTCCCCACTCCCCACTCCACTCCCATCACCGCCCCCTCCATCTTCCCACTCTCAGCCGCCGGAACTCTCCACTCCCCTCAGATCCTACCCGCGATCACCAAAGCTTTCTTCAGGTGACCACACTTCGTCGTCCTCTCCTTACCTCAATTCCTCTCTTCACCCCATAAAAGCCAATTCCCATCTCAGCATTCCCCCTCACTTCTTCCACCACTCACCATCACCGCTTCCCTTGATACGGGTCTCAATCCCGCACGCATTGCGCGCGCGCAAATTCTCGTTAACCCTCTCCGTCACATGCTTGAACATGTCACCGTGATCGGTCGGTCATGCATCGATCTCCGGGCGAAGCGTACATCCATTGGCACGTTCCACTGCTGCCCCTTGTTGCTTCACTGCTGCTCTTCTCCTGCGCGAGGGCTTACTTGGCGCCTTCCTCACGCGGGAGCCCCGAGCGGGATCCGTCCTGCGATGTCGAGGGCTCTTCTTCGACGGATGGCAAGACGTGTCAGGACCTGAACGGCGTTGGTTCCCTCGATACGACCTGCCTGCTGAACTCTAACCTCGACTTGGATGGCGACCTCTTTCTCTGTGGATCCGGGAATCTGGAAATATCCGCGTACGTCTCGGTCAGATGCCTCGTCGGAGGATGCTACGTGGTGCTTAACGTATCCGGCGATTTCAAGATCGGGCCGTACGCCGACGTCGTTGCTAGTTCGATCGCCATCGAAGCTGCGAACATCACCTTGGAACGCCATTCTTCGATAAACACGACCGGTTTGGGCGGGCCGCCTCCGCCGCAGACCAGCGGCACACCGTCGACGTTCGATGGATCCGGTGGGGGCCACGGAGGACGCGGGGCTTCGTGTACGAAGTATAACAAGACGAATTGGGGCGGGGATGTGTACGGGTGGTCTACTCTGTCGGATCCTTGGAGCTATGGGAGTAGAGGTGGAGGCTCGTCTGTGGATTCGGAATATGGCAGCGGCGGAGGAGGAGGTCGTGTTATGTTGAAGGCGAACGATACTCTGTACGTGGATGGATCTGTAGTGGCGGAAGGTGGCGAGGGAGGTCTGAAAGGAGGTGGTGGATCGGGGGGCAGCATAAGGATTCATGCTTTAAAGCTGTAAGTGTCTCGAATTTTATTCTTGTTGATATTAAGAAATACGAAGGTCTAATTGCTTGCTCTTTATTGTTTCTCATTACTGGAGTCGGTCTGCCTTTTAGGGCCTTGTTGGCAAGTGTTTGATTCCCATCATGTATTTGTATGTAGATGCAATGCTGCTGCAATACACTAATACAGCATCACTAGGTAACTATAGGGACTTGGACTTGTGTGGGTAACTGCTAACTGTTATGAATCAACGTAGAAATACTCTGTTATATCCTGAAAGAGTTATGAAATTTGTTGTCTCGTGTTTCCATACATGCAACATCTGGGGCTAACTTACTTGAATGATATTAGAGTGCCACAAGTTCCACCAGGTTATAACAGTATGCTATAAATGGTTCTTCCAAGTAAATTATTCCAGGTTTTGGATCTTTTTTTCTGAAAAATTCCAATATATGTGTATTTCTTTTTCTGTAGATGTTAGTGTATAAAGTGACTACAGTCTTATAAATTTCAGTATTCAGTAGGAGACTACTGGCTTGGGGAACATTCAATGCATGGAAATATTTGTAATGACTCAGCCCTAGATGTGAGCCTAATTGGGAAAAAAATAACCTTGTAGCCCACAGTGCTTAAGCTCAAGTTGCCAAATAGCACCTCCCAATTCTTTATAACCCACTAGTCAACTTCTTGAGTTTACCACATGGAACTATATTCGGGGATTTTATAGTTGAGAATAAAGTTTTTAAGTAATTAAAGAAATAACTTGCTAGTCTCATGTAAATCAATAAACACTTTTTTTGACTAGTTGGTATTATTCTTTATAACTAATCATCTCAAGTTTTTTTATGTGTGCTGATGCTATGCATTTATTAGCTATTACATTGACTACATGCTTTTACATTTGTATCAAAAGAAGGGGGGTAACTACCCAATAGTCATCTCAATGTAGCCTATCAATTATACCACTATGTTCAAACCACTGCTTGAATGCATTTGCTGTCAAGTCGTTGATGGTCTTGTTTTATGACCAAGTAGCATCCAACTTCCAGTCCAAAGTTCATTGAATAATAAGATAATTTGCTGGACACGTCATCTATCTCATTAATACTGAATGTTAGTACATGGCCACCTTCTATGCCATATTTGCATGGAAAAGGAAATATTCATGGGAGAGATGTTCCTGCAACTAAGCATGTAGTGTTTGACAAGCACATTAAACTTGGCCCAACCACGACTTAGCAAGATGCAGGCCTCCACTTGTGAAACCCCTGCATTTCACTCTTGGATGTCACTTTGAAAGCATCACTCGACGAGTAAAGCTAACCAAGATTTCTGTAAGGCAATAATTATTTTTGAGAAAATTACATAAAAGTCCCTGATCTTTTTTATGAGATTTTAATGTAGTCCCTTATATTTAAATGCTGTCGATGTCATTCCCAAGCTTTTTAATTTTTTCAATGTAGTCCCACCTTATTCAAACGTCTAATTCTGTTAGCTTTTGTTAACTTTGGCAGAAATGCCTTTATTCTTGCCCATGAAACAGAAAAAAACTGTCCTAAAACATCCCCGAACAAATACTCTCAGCCTCTCTCAATTCTAAGCTATCCGAACCCCAATTGGAGTCAGGAGTTGGTAGTTGAATCGGGAGCATTGGCAGTGGGTGCATGTCATGTTGAAGGAGGGCAACATGTTTGAGATATTGTTGCTGTGGAGATCTGAGATCAGGGGGCTACCTGAGTTGAGATCGAAGGTGATGGAACATGCCCAAAACATGGAGGACGAGAGATGGGTTTAATTGAGGAATATGTTACGAGAGGAGCTAACACTAGAAGCCTAGAAGATAAGGGTATTTTCATCCACACATGTCCACAAGGTGCTCATCTCATAATCAACTTGATGGAACTCTTATGAAATCCTAACAAAGGGACTATATTGGAAAACATTGGAAACGTCTGGGGATGACATTGGTGGTATTTGAAGATCAAAGATTACATTAAGATCAAGGACTTTTATGTAATTTTATCTTTTTTTTTTTTTGACAGGAAGACAACTGGATTTGTCCAATCTCTAAACGGATGGGGTTTTGAGTAATTAAGATCTAGCCTAGGTCCCCTCTCTACTATTAGGCCCGCATCTGGTGGAGGGACAACCTAGGGTTTAATCCATCGAAGTGGGTTTTCACTTATAGTGCTAATGGGTTCCATAGTGGGATAAAGTAAGGTTTGAGTTTTCAATGTAGTATTATCTGTCTCAACTTTTTTCAGGTTCCAATATAAAGAATCTTATAACTTTTGAAAAAAAAAGGGAGAATGTTATAGTTTTATCTAAAATCTAGAGGGAAGCCTCCCTCATCCCTCTCCATAGCTGAATGCATGCCTATTTTTTCGGCAAAAAGGTAAAAGGATGGCTATCCATGTGATAACCACCCATTTCTATTCATTAAAAATCACCTCAAAAAGGTCATGATTACAGTTCACCCCAAAAAGAAGTCACAGAGGAACTGCAACAGACAGAATTTCAATGTATGACCTAAACCCCATTCCTCTCTAGCCAAATTTCCCTAAGGACAGCCAGCATTTTCACCTTCGCCCTTTTAGATCTGAAAACATAGGTGCCAGATTGTCTTCTACCATTTCAGAAGTACACCAAAACAATTGCCTCACCTGAGTAGTCAATCCAATCAAGGTTGAACTTGCTCTAAATCTGTTGTGAGAACATGCAGCCAAAAAAACAAGTGATTTATGTCCTCAATCCCTGTCCCACAAAGGGGGCATGAAGTCTCTGCTTCAGGCATCCATTTTGATCTTACCTCCTAATCAAAACTCTTCCTCTTCTCAACAGCCAGCCGTAAATTTTATTTTTCAGGGGATGATCTGCTGCCTAAATCAACCTGTAATCTCTTACCAAATCACCATCAGCTTGAATATGTTCTCCCCAGAGCTCGTTGCATGCTTCACGTCCATTAAATTTCCTGGAATCTGAAAAATGGAGCATCACACTATGTGTCGAGGCATAAACTAGCAATGATATCTACCAGTTTTATCAACTTCATGCTTCTTTGGTTGGCTAATGAGCCAACAAAAATAGGTGACACAGTCCAGATCAACAAGAATCCACAGAAGCATCTTTTTCACCTGACAGAAAATAGTCTAGGGAATAAATTCCCCAAGGCTTTGTTTCCTGTCCGATCATCCTCCCAAGATGAACAGCATTCTCCAAAGCCAAGTTTTGTTGTCAAAAACTGCATTAATTTTGGATATGCTACTGCAACACCTTTCCAAAATAAGTCTATATAGGCATTGTCATTCTCCGCTCCCAATTTAGAGTCTGTCTATGGCAGATCATTCTCTTCATCCACTCTGATAAAAGCACATCTTTCATCATTCTCGAATATTGTACACCCAGTCCTCTTTTAACTGGTCTGCTTACCTGCTTCCATGCTATTAATTTTGCTCCTTTTCGTTTGACTCATGGTTGGTCCAGAAAAAAAAGAAACTCTCATGAGACCAATTAATCTCTTTTCTATCTTCCGTGACAACATATTTCAAAAACACAAAACAACCTTTGACAAAAGTCTTAAGGCCCATCCTGTAAGCTGTTTCTCCAATCTCTCAATCAGTGATTGGAAAAGGTTGCAGGAGCTTCATGTAGCATGTAGGAAGAGATTCCCTTGTTGTTATTAAGACCTTACTACAGTCTTCAGTGGGGAACAAAAATAGATTTATCATAGCTAATCATTAATCTTCACAATTCCCAACTTCTAAGAGCCATCTCAACCTCCTAGCCTATGTAACATATCATCCACAATGAGCAAAGGAATCAACATATCGGAGGATCAGGATAAAATTTATAGCTTCGTCATTTGGAGAAAGCCCAAAAGTAAGATTTGCCGAACAAGTGGAAAAGTTAGTGCATTCTAGAGCATCCATTGCCAATACAAAAAGTATAAGTGGCAATGGGCACTATTGTCTTACAACCCTTCATAGCTAAATCCCTCTTAGTTTGATTACCATTACACAAGGTTCGAAGTGTTGTTGGCATGTCACTGATATGGCCATTTTTTGGCGATAGGTATATCGATATGAATTATATATCAATATGCAAGTGTATCGCCGGCTTATCGCTAATGCTGACGGTGTGTCAATGATCGTGTCGATGGTGTGTCGATGACCATGCCGATGATTGTTGGCTACTGCTATTTCCCCCCCCGCCACACACACACACATGGAAAGTCTTTAGACACCTCAGATTTTCCCTTTAAAAATTAGAATTTATTTATTTATTTTTTCACCTCACTCAAATAAGATTTAACTAAAACTTTAACTCATACTTTATATTAACAACTCTAATAACGAGTAAAAAAACTAAGCATCATGCGATCTCTTCCCTTTATCTACTTAAATGCCCCATCTTAAATTTATCTTATCCTCAAGAGAGGCTTTTTCACTAACATGAGCCACAACTACTTATGATCGTTTCCTATAGCCAAGTAAACATCACTGCATCACTAGTAATGCATTTACATTATGTTTTCCCTCAAATTTTATGATTATTCTCTTATAGGCATTTCTTCATGTATGTATTGGCTATTTTTTTGAAATGGGAAAGGGGTGGTTATCCTTGTGATAACCTCCTATCTATTACAAAAGGAACGCCCAGAGGGCGGAAGGAAATACAACCAACTACATTACAAGTTAGACTCCCAAAGGAGCACCATTGCTGAGATCGACAAATCAAATTCTCCACCTGGGGGCTTGGCCCTTGAAAACCGTCTTGTTTCTCCCCAACCAAATGCCCCAAAGCACGACCAACACCTTCACTATCTCCTTCGATCTTAACATGCACCGTTTCGTGCTTAGTTTACCTCTCCTGAGAGAGGCTTGGAAGAGCTCCTGGCCAGTGTAATCCACCCAACCCAGGTTTAGGCAACTCCACACTTGAGCATAAAAAGGGCAGGCGAAAAGGAGGTGGTTAGATCCTCCTCACCCCCGTGACACAAGGGGCATGTGACGTCTACCTCCTACCCATCTGGCCCTTCAAGTTCTGGTCATTATCCTTCTCATTCTTACTAGTCACACAAAGATCCTGACCTTTGGAGGACACTTAGCCTTCCATATAATCCTGCAGTCGTGAAGTCCACACTCGTCGTCAAGCCCTTGCCTCATAGCCGTATGCCTTCGTGACGGAGAAGTGATCATTGTCCCTGACCCAACAATCTTGCCCTCCCTTCCAACCTGAATTGTTCCTGTTCCCTTAGTAAGGATAAGAACTCCAACCTGTGATCAGATGGATTTCCCAGCATTGCAGGGCACCACGTCCCCTCCCAACAAGCCCCAATCGTGGCCTCCTTCTCTAATGCTAGTGTAGAGAGCCTTGGGACTCTGGAGGCGATGGGGCCATCGCCAGTCTAGTCATTCGTTTAGAATTTGAGTTTGTCTTCTGAGTCAACCAGTGGCGAGAAAAAACCCTTGGCCTTTGGCGCCACTGATGCCAACCTTTATAGGAGGAAGCACCTCGTCCCAGTTCCACCAACCTCTTCCAGTCCAAACTCCCTCTGTAACACGCCTCTAGCATATCCCCAGCAGACCCGGTCTGTGCCCTATCATGCAATCTATCCACTTGGTCAACAAGTTGTCATTCATGGCTTCTTGGTCCTGCACACCAAGACCACTCTCCTTTACTAGCCTGCAAACCTCTTTCCATGCCATAAGTCCCCATAATTTGACCAAAAGAAATCCCTCATCAGCCCAGTCAATCTTTTCCCTATCTTCTTGGGTATTTTGAAGATGAACATGAAATATGTCGGGATAGCGGTGAGGATTACTTTCACGGTTTCACCAAAACCAGACGACCTCCCCTTGACAGCATCCTACAAGACCACCCTGCCAGCCTCCACTCAACCCGTTCCACTAGCGGAACAAAATCTTGCATATTCAATTTGCCGTCCGCTAGAGGCAGGCCTAAGTAGGACAGCGGTAAGGAGGCGACCGACGTCCTAGCCTCCTTGGTCTCCATCTACATCGGAATAAAGCTGAACTTCTCATGGTTGATTTGCAGCTCAGATGCCTCTCCAAAAGCCTGCATACTCATCTCCTTGGCCTCGATCTGCACCAAAATAAAGCTAAATTTCTTACGGTTGATTTGCAGCTTGGATTGCTCTCCAAAAACCTGCATATGTATTAGCTATTAAAATGTTAATTTCAACAAATTCGTGACGTTTAGAGTCATTTTAGGTCATTTAAAGTAATTTTCCCAAAATTTTTCGATATCAGCGATATATCCCCGTTTTGACTTATCGATATGATATTGATATTTAAAACCTTGGTGTGAAGGACTTCTTTAGAGTATCTCTGTAGTCTGTATCACCTATCTGGTTATGCCTTTATCGTCTATGTCAACTAAGGCATGGTTGGACCTTGATGCTTGAAAGGTAGTAGAGGAGGTTGAAGGGATGAAGCTTTAAGTTATTATTTAATGGTAGTCGAATGACTGCTGTATTACTTTAGTTTAAATATGCATTACATGCTTTATTTGAGTATGTATTGATTCAATGCTTGTGTTTTCACATGTATACCATTCTTACATAACATTTTAAAGTTTTTAGTTAGTTATTTGTGATTTGCAATTTTAATCATTTTAAGTGAATTCAGTAAGCATTTGTTTGCATGTGTTGGCACGTCGTTGGTGTGCCTTCGGCATGCCCTCGATACGAATAATTTTGAGCCATCGATAACCTTAATAACCTGACGTAGATACATGGGCGTTTCCACGGTATGTCGTCGCCGTGCCCACATTACACACACTTGAAAATATATCGACACAGCATCGATCTCGACACTTTGAACTTTGTTTTTACAAGGACTAAGAAAGAAGTGGTAAGATTGCATTTCTTTGTCCATTCAATCCAAACATTAAGGAAGCCCCTTTTTGCTAGCACAGACCAAATAAAAAGACCACCACACAGAGTCATATGCCCTTAAGAAATCAACTTTCAAAATGAAGGCTTGTCTCCAATTCCTACGCGGCTGCATCAGGATGCTACTTATCTTTGAAGACATTACAAAACCAATGAGAATAGGGCAACAATGGACAAAGGTTGATTGGATGGGGCTAATGACATCACAAAGTATCTTCCTCAATCTATTGGCTCACCTTGGCAACAATCAAATATATAGCATTTGAGATTATTATGGTTCTGAAGTCCTTAAGAGCAGATGCACATGCACCCTCCTCCTTGGGAAGATTGAACATAAATTGATTTAGCTTGTTAAATCCCATATTTCCTTCTAAAGAGTCATGAAAAGAACCCAATGATTCTTTCACATTCAGCCCCAGATCAGCTTTTTGATTTTTTAAATTAAAAGTCATTGTCAACATCACTTTTTAGTCCCCTAAACTTGGTAAACACCTATGTCAGGATTGGTGTAGGGTGGAGCGTGGAGGCTCCCTCGTGTGTGGAAAACAACCCAAGGAGGGCTGTCCATGTGGTGAATAGGGAGAGAGAGGGAGTAGCCAGTGGCTGCTGTGGAGGTCGGCTGCCTTGGTGGTGGCCGGTAGTGGTGATGTTGGAACGAAGAGAGAGATAAGAGGAGCCTTAGAATAGGAAATATTATTATTTCTCAAAGAAATTATAAGGGAAAACTCTTTTATGGAGAAAACATATCCCAATAAAATAGGAAACAAATCATATCTTTAAAAGAGGAAGAACAAATCCTCAAAACTAATTTCTAAAACAACTTTTCCCAAATACTAAAAATAGCAAACTTGACATTAAACGAAAACCTAAAGGCTGGCCCTGAGGGCCTCTTTTTTCCTGCCACGTGGCATTGCCACATAGCCTATCCTTATTCCCAACACTCTTCCTCAATTCGAAGGTTGGGAGGCCGATGACTTGCTTTTCAACTTGTGAGGCTGGACGCCCTACCATTCATCTTCCTTGAGAGTCACACTTTCGGTCTTCTCCTTGGACGAGTCAACGATGTAGCCTCTTGCGACCTTCAGAGTTGTTGCGTTTGTGGCAACCTAAATAGTCATCGCAACGGCCGTTGTTGACTTGTCTTCTCGAAGCAAGGCCCATGGCTTCTCGAGATCTTCAAGAGGTGGGGAGTTCACACACGAGGTGCTAATAGCCCCACTTGGAGGTCTCCTGAACTTATCCCAACACTTGTCTAATGGATGGCTGGTACGTCCACAATGTTGACACTTTGGGTAGACACGCCTTGGTCCTCAGCCTTGCCCTCTTCCATTCCCCACACTTGCTTCTGTAATAGCAAGTGCAGAGTTCTTGCTCTTTGGCGTGACATCTTCTTCAGGCACCTCCATCTTTAGGAGACGGCAGAAGATGGTCTCGAGGTATCTTCAGGATACTATAGAAGATGGTCTCGAGGTTCATCTTCTCGTCAGAGGTGAGGATCTAATTGCGAGCGGCTTGATAACGGGGATGCAACTCTGATAAAAATCTGGCGGATTGCCAAATTGCTTGTCTCCCCCTGCTTGTCACAACATAATGGCTCAAATATCTCTAACTCCTCGAACAAGGCCTTCATCTTCTCGTAGTACTTGGTCAAGGAAAGATTTCCCTGACTCGCTATCCAGACATGCGTGTACAAATATGTGATATGTGCGTTATTGGACGTTTGGGTGCACCTCTTCTCAAGGGCCGTCTAAATATCGTACATGCTCTTCTTGTAGAGCATGTTTGAGGCGATGGATGGGTCCATCGAGTTCATGAGCCAGTTCGTGACGGTGTAGTTCTCCTTCTTGAACTTCTTCTTCTTGTCGTCCTTTAGCTTCGGTGGCTCCTTGAGGAGAACACTAAGTTTCTCTTGTCCTCCAACAAATATCTTGAAGGCATGAGCCCACAAGACATAGTTGGACGCCCCATGTAGTTTGATGGTTGTGCTGGAGACAACCACCTTGTTTTCTCCCGGTCCTTACATGGCATCACCAACTATCGTGGAAGCCTCTACCATCTTCTATAGCCTTCCTTCTCCGTGTAAGGTGTCGGATTTGTCCAGGAAGACTTTATCTGGAGGCATGGACCACCAATGTGCGATGAATAAACCCATACGAATGAGATCCTAGACCGAAGGCTCTGATATCATGTTAGGATTGGCGCAAGGTGGAGCGTGGAGGCTCCCTTGTACATGGAAAACAACCCAAGGAGGGTTGCCCATGTGGTGAACTGGGAGAGAGAGGGAGTAGCCAGTGGCTGCTGTGGAGGTCAGTTGCCTTGGGTGGTCGGCGACCTTGGGTGGCCGACGCAGGTGGCTGGCTGCCTTGGTGGTGGCTGGTGGCTGGTGGCGGTGATGTTGGGAAGAAGAGAGAGAGGAGAGGAGTTTAAGAATATAAAATATTATTATTGCTCAAAGAAATTACAAGAGAAGATTCTTTTATAGAATGAACATATCCCAACAAAATAGGAAACAAATTATATCTCTAAAAGTGGAAGAGCAAATCCTCAAAATTAATTCCTAAAACAACTTTTCGTAAATAGTAAAAATAGCAAACTTGACATTAAAGAAAAACCCAAACTTGGTCCCTTGGACTTCTTGACCGCCAGCCCTGAGGGGCTCTTATTGCCTACCATGTGGCACTGTCACGTGGCCTATCCTTATTCCCAACAACCTAAACATTAATTCTATAAAAAAAAAATTAAACACTGAATCCTATGATCTATTTAACTATATAAAATATATAGATCAAACAATCATAGAACTAGTTAATCTACCATAAACTCATTGATATGCAAATGTAATCGTTAAAACCCACAACATGATGTAAATCTAATGACTGTAGCTTAAATCTAGCTTAGAGAATAAGAAACAAATACTATTTAACTTTGGAAAAGTTAAATTATCTTAAAGATCTAATAAATAGAGAGAGAAAACATTTGCAAGAGTTCTTATCACTCCAACAAGCATGCGACAACAATAATTGGCAAACATGGGTTATCATCAACATATTATTTTGATATTTGACAAAATATTGATGGCATTCTTGCATTTGGACATTACATGTATGCTATATAGCCTCACATTTGAAAAAGGCCATTTCGTCGGCATGCCGTGGGCACATCGTGGGGATTTAGAACAGTGTTTGGAATGGCTACTGTTCCCTTTCCACTCTTGTAGAACAACATCAACGGGTTTATTTTCCATAGTCTCCGAATTGGACTCAAAAACATTAGGTTGAAGATTCCACATATAGAGTATGTAGGTAAACCTTCATATTCTGTGCCATTCACAAGTGTACCATTTACTAATCTAGGCCCCTGCAATGATTGACACTTGTCTCGATTGAGAAGTCTGTGAGTTACAGTAACTATCCATTGAAAATTGCTCCAATTGATTCACACAATCCATGAAATTCAAAACTTTTCTTATCATGACTCTTTTGCCCTTGGTTCTTCATCTTCCACGTTGTTGTCTGATGACCCTTTAGGTGAATTCCTCTAGTTGCAAACTCCACCGATGCCCTCGATGTAGGATTTGCTTGAAGGAAGATGATGGGTGATCTTCCTCGTAAAGTCAAGAGTCATTTGCTGCTAGTAACTTCTTTTTGGTTGATTCCACCTTCACCTGAACCGAGGATAGATCAACATTGAAAATTGAGATCATCCACCCATTTAAGCTTTCCCAAATGTACTATCTTTCGCATCACCTCCAAGTACTGCAAGTGCAACAATATCTATGAAGGAGAGAACTCTAAAGTTTTCACGAAGCTACCACCTTTTGCACCATCTGTAGACCTCCCCATTATTGTAGGAGATAAAGCCTTCTATTAAAACTTTTGTAAAATTCTCGGCGATTCCTTCGAAATTACCATCACCTAGAGGGTAGAGGTGGCACGACTTGGAGTGATGTGGGAGACTCCAAAGTCTCTCTGACCAGGCAGATGATAGAGCAGGTCCCTAAGTTCTGAAGTTCGAGGCAATGGCTTTGTGGACTTGCCAACCAAACATCAGCCATGGAACTCTTCATTTGTCCTCCTTTCTTGGCTCTTCGATGCCTCCACAACCATTGATATAGTGGGCTATGTGAGTTTCCTTGCATGTCTACTTCCAAAGTCATCTATTGCATCAATGCTTGCATTATTGGTGTCTCCTTTTGCAGGTTGTGCAATCTGGGAAAGACCATTGACGATGGCCAAACCCGGTGAAAAAAATGCACCTCACTAGATTGTGACATGCAACATGACCAAAACCTCTGCAATGAAAGCATATAATCTTGGTGGATGTGTCTTCATGGACAAGCCTTCTCTGACAACCTTTCCAAATGACCACCTTCAACTCCGACGTTTCTCTTCCCTCTCTTGCTTCCTCATGGTTTTCCTCATGTTCCTTAAATGAACGTCATATACTGAGAATATTAATTTTTTATGCACCTAATTGTGACCTTGTTGCTTGGCCTTGAAGTAGCATAGGGGAAAGGTAGTTGTAATGCAGCTTTCCGTTGGATTGGCTTTCCTGATCATTAGTTGCAGTTCTACATGCTGGTCTTGATGCTACTGTGGTAACTACTCTATTCAAAGATAGCGAGAGAAGTGGTTTATTGCACCCATCCTTCCAATCTTTCTATAAATCTTTAAGGTCCCATTTCTAAGATGTCTATAGGGAAGTCCAGTTGACCAATCATTTGCATTAGCAAAATCCACCTCCAATGATAAACCTCTACATGCTTATCTCTCACAGGCATTTGAAGCCATAGAAAAATTTTACTCTCAATAGCAAGATAGGACAATGGAGCTTAGCTGAAAAGGCAGCAGCTGTGCTTCCCTTTTCTATCGAGACAGATCGGGTAAGAATCTGTTATTCTAATCATGTAATTAGTACTAAGGTGTGCCAACAACTTTGATTTTAATATCAAATAAAGATTACTTATCTTGAATATCATTCAAAAAAATTTTGGATTCTGGATATTCCATCAATTGGTAATCCTTTACAAAGTTTTATGTAGAAAGAATGTGACACTTTACAGTTTTCATCCAAGGACGTGGAAATATAATGCTCAGAAGAAAAAGGGAAAAAAATTATTGTCTCTTTACTTGCTTCCTCCTTATTCCACCCTTATAGTTAAAGAATCATAAGTGAAAGGTTACCCCTGTAAATCATGATTCAAAATCTTAGTACATGCCATTGCACTATTTTGGAAATAGCTACTGGTTTCATCAGCCAAAAAGTAATGCCATCCATTTTTTTAATTTTTTCTTCTTTTCTACATTTATACCTGTCAGATGCTTGAGCTAGCAAGCTACTTCTATAAGATCTGTATCAGCATTTACTTTAAATCTTCTTGTTGTTGTTCAGATTCTTCAAATTTCAGATATCTCCTTTAGAAGTTTTGAGATTTATCTCTGCTTTTGTATTATTTTTCCCCTAATTGCTTTTGAACAGATCTAGCATTATCTGGTCAAAGGCAAATAGATTGAATAGCAGCAGATATCAAATTTCTTTCTTATATTATTAAAATATCATTTTTTGGAGCAAATTCTTGTTGATTTACATTCATGGTGCAGGAAAGGTAAGGGTGTCATTAGTGCTGCTGGTGGGAGGGGATGGGGAGGTGGTGGTGGTGGGAGAATATCGTTGGAGTGTTACAGCAAGCAAGATGTGCAAATAACGGTTCATGGTTTGTACTTGGTAACTAGGTCCTTGAGTTATTATAGTTAAAATGACAAAGTTTACTTTGATATGTGTGGGTGTATGGCTCAAAAGGTTGTAGATTTTGTTTTATTGCGTGTAAGAGCCTGCATACGTACCTTGCAATTTCTTCTTGCAACTACTAAGAAATATCGCAGACAATATCAATGAAATTGAACACATTTTTTTTTTCTTGTTAAGATGCTTCCCCCTAGACACTCCCTTACGGTTGGAGCATGTCATTATGTTACAAAACCTAACCCTGGAACTTTTCACAAAAAAAAAAAAATCCTGATGATTTCTGTATTGCCATGCCAGGGAGCTGAGTGGGAGAGTAGGGGTTTTGAATGTCAGCTTTTATGCTTGCATGTTCACATTTAGTAATCATTGCTTGCAATATGTTGGTAGACAGAAACCTAACCACAAAATACTGGCTAGAAACTAGCTCATGAACCTTGAAAAATGAGTAGATATGTGGAACCTTCTAATGTAAGCAGATGGGTGGAAACCAGCTATTGGGCTTTCTATGTTGAGCATTGTACAAGTCATAAAAACTGTGAGAGTTTCTGTGAAGTGTAGGAGGGCTCTTCTCCTTGAAGGCTCACGTGTAGAGAGAGATAGAGAGGACGGTTTTTTTTGAAAAGGTCAAATTCATTCCACATCAAAATAAAATTACATCAGGAGTTTACAAAATGTTTCTCCAAAAAGGTTTGAGATAGAGAGGATGGTGGCGTGGCAGGTGAGAGAGAGAGAGAGAGAGAGAGAGAGAGAGAGAGAGAGAGAGTTCTTGGAATTGAAAATGTTATTATCGGAACTCAAGAAATAAAAAAAGGATTTGGTCTCTATTTAAAGAGATCCAATCTTAATTACAAACCCAACTAATTTAGGATTTGCTAATCCTCTTTCCTAAAACAAATTCAATTAAATCTCTTAATTATTCCTAAATTAACTCAATCATCAACACAAATTAAATAAAATAAACTTGGAAACAAAAGAAGGATTTGGTCTCTATTTAAAGAGATCCAATCTTAATTACAAACCCAACTAGTTAGGATTTGCTAATCCTCTTTCCTAAAACAAATTCAATCAAATCTCTTAATTATTCCTAAATTAACTCAATCATTAAAACAAATTAAATAAAACAAACTAGGAAACAAAAGGCACCAAACCTAAACCTAATTGATGCACACATGCACACGCAATTACGCCCACACGTGGGCATTCCATAGATTGACATGTGGCTTATTCCACACACTTTAATGTGCCCCTTTAAGTCAAACTTTTGTGAGATTAGATGTCTCACCATTCTTCATCATCTGTATCCACTCATGCTCCTGGATCTTCATTGAACGAATCTTTTGTGCAACTGCGACTCCTTTTGCAACCTCAGTAGTTGTTGCTTCGTTGGCAACCTCGAAAGTCGTTGCTATGGCCATAGTCATTTTCTTTTCTTCTTTGAGTAACGCTTAGAGATTCTTTAAATCTGCGGATTTAAACGAGACCTCGTGTGGAGATGGAGTAGACATGTATCCATGTGGAGGCCTTCCATACTTGTCCCAGCTTCTCGCATGGGGAGGATTAGTTTGGTTACATTGTTGTCAAGGAGGGTAAACTCGACCGGAGCCATGACCTCTATCGCTTCCACATCTAGAGCCACCTTCAATGGTAGCTAGAGCGGTTGTGTTTGGCACAACTGGGATAGAACTTCCTGGATTTATGACTTTGAGCTTCTCGAGATGACTATTGATAGTCTCGAGGTTGAGATCCTCTTTGATGGCAAGGAATTGGTCACGTGCAGCCTAATATCCAGGGTGGAGGCTCTCAAGAAACTTGCATGCTTGCCAAGGTGCATGTGACTTAGTCTGCTTGTCATAACAGGCCGACTTGTAGATGCTAAGCTCTTCAAAGAGACTTGCCATCTTTGAAAGGTACTTGTCAAGATGAAGATCCCCTTGACTCGAGTTTTAGATGCGCTGGTAGATATCAACAAGTTTGGCATAGCTTGTCTTCTTGGAAAATCTCTTCTTGAGCTCGTTCCACATATCCTTGGCTGTATTTTTATGCAACATATTGGATGCAAGAGAAGGGTCAATAGAATTCATAAGTCAATTTATTACCATGTAATTCTCCTTCCACTTCTTTGCCCTTGTTCCCTTGCAATTTTAAGGTGCGTTTTCTAGGATAACATGGAGCTTATCTTGTCTACCAACGAAGATCTTGAAGGCTCTTGCCCACAAGATGTAGTTTGATGCGCCCATCAACTTAATGGTTCTGCCTTGGACAAGCACCTTCATCTTCGTGGTGATTGAGCCTTTTCATTAGCCATAACTGCACCTTGTGGAGGTCTCTATGCCTTTTCTTGCATGCCTAAGAGTTAAGTGTTATAACTTAGCGTTCCTTGGGTGCATGAGAGGTTTACGTGCCCCTTTAACTTGTACTTTGAGGTTTCTGTGCCTTGAACTTGACTTGAACTTGAACTTGGCTTGGTGCTTGACCCTTAACACGACTCCACGTTTTCCACACATAGAGAGAGACTTTTGTGCATGGTGTGAGATCTGTTTCTCTCCTTCCACGCATGAGATTAAGGAGTTAGGAGGACCGGCTCTGATACCATGTAAGAGTTTGCATGAATGTAGGAGAGCCTTTCTCCTTGAAGGCTTATGTGTGTGAGAGAGAGAGAGAGAGAGAGAGAGAGAGAGTTCTTGGAATTGGAAATATTATGAATGGAATTCAAGAAATAAAAGAAGAATTTGGTCTCTATTTAAAGAGATCTAATCCTAATTACAAACCCAACTAATTTAGGATTTACTAATCCTCTTTCCAAAAACAAACTCAATCAAATATCTTAACTATCCCTAAATTGACTTAATCACCAAAATAAATTAAATAAAACAAATTTGGAAACGAAAGACACCAAACCTAAACCTAATCGACACACACGCACACACAATCACACCTACATGTGGGCACACCAGAGATTGCCACATGGCTTATTCCACACACTCTAACAAAAATCATATGGAGAAAATCACAGATGTGGCTAAAATTGCAACATGAACAAACATGGTGGGTAGACGATGCCAAGATCCCTAGCAAGTGGAACACTTGCTGCCTCTAGCCAGCAAGCCTCTCCCTTCTCTGTCTCTCTCTCATTGGTCTCTTGCCTATACTGAAATTTGATTGCACAATCATATTCTTAGATTTGGTTTGATCTGCATGTTCACACGGACTGAATTTTTTCAAATATATCTTCTTGTGTGCCAATCAATGGTGGCCTGAGTTGATGATCTAAGTTCCATCAAAAACTATCATTTTTTCTCATGATCCCACAAATCCATATTGTCATGGTCGATCACAAAAACTCTGGAGGTGACTTTATGGGACGATCTATGACCACAAGCACCTCTTTTCAGATAGAAGGTACCATAATTAAGTTTGACGGTACTGACTTCTTGTTATGGTCAACCTCTTTGGAATGGTTTATGGTGTCTCATAAGAAGCATATTCTACTCAAACTTATGCTTGTAGGGAAGATTCATGAGTAGAAGGTTGGCATGATTGGTTGCCACATGCATGCTTAATAATATGGAGTTTATTGCCAAGTAGGTTACATTTTATTCCTCGGCCAAGAAGATTTAGGACATCCCCCATTAGATCCATGCATACAAAAGCAACAGAATGAGACTCTACTAGGTCAAGGAGATTTACACATTCCAAAAGGGCTTTACGACGCTGGCTGAGCTTTGTGGAATGCTAAAAAAAATCTACGGAAAGAATGGGACAACTACTTGCTAATTATAATGTCTTCAAGGATGTCCAACATAAGGAGGCTGGAGTTTGTTTACTTGCTGCTCTTGTAGCATAGCATAAATTGACAAAGAAATGCTTAAAAAACAAAAAAAGGCAAAGAAATAGCTTATGACACTTAAAGGAGATACCACTCCAACTTAGATAAATGGCGATCCCTCTCATCTTGATAAGTCTAAACAGCTGGCTGGTTTGGGAATTAAGTATGCATGCAGGCTTTTTTGGAAAGGCAGTAGCAGCCGGTGTATCCTTGACAATGAATCTGATGACCTGGAAGGGTGTGAGTGCTGCAATTCCTTGGTTGGTGTGAGCTCCGTATAGAGATTTGCTATTGTTGGCGTGATGGATTGTGGTCCTTTGGGTGATGGGAGTTGCACACATTAAATGTGCTGCTGATTTGGAAGGTGATTTGGTGGGCCCATGTGGGAAGTTCTTTGGCACTAAACAGGGTGCCTTTGGATCCAGAAACGGATCCGGAGTTGGTGAGTTCATTTTTAAACGTATTTCAGACCAAGTTGTTTTCGGGCCTGATATCCCGGATGTTTGTCTCTCCCACTGTTGGGCTTGCTGTTTCTTCTATTTTATGTAGGCGTGGAAATGGGCCTGACTTGGGCTACGTTGCTGTGGGCATGGGGGAATTAGTTCGGGGCCCTAGTGGCTGTCTCTTTGGTGCTGAATAGGGTGCCTCTGGATCTAGAAAAGGATTTGGAGTTGGTGAGTCTCCTCTTGAATGTAGCCCAGACCAAGTTCTGTTTGGGCCTAATATTCCAGATGTTTTCTTTTCTTCTCTTCCTGCTGGGCCTAGTTGCTCTTCTAATTTGTGTAGGCGTGGAGAGGGGGTGGCCTTGGCCCAAGTTGCTGATGGTGCTAACATAGGGGACGAACTGCAGGGCCTTTGTGGCTTTTTATTTGGTGCTGAACGGGGTGCCTCTGGATCTAGAAAAGGATCTGGAGTTGGTGAGTCTCCATTCAAGCTTTTTTCGGACCAATTGCTTTTTGGTCTCGATAATCCGGATATCTTTTTTCCTTCTCCTGCTAGACTTGCTTGTTCCCTTGTTTTGTGTAGGCGTGAAGCAAGGCCGGATGGGTGTGGGCATGATTCTAGTGGGCTCGCTTCTTTGGCTAGTAGTGCGGCATCTAATGGGGAGGCATGTCTAGACAAGTTGGTGGCACAGAATATTGGTTTGGTAGGGATTTTTGGTTGGCAAGCTAAGATGCCTTAGCGGGACTAATTGAAGATGTCCATTGCCAAAAGGACTACTTCATCATCCATGTCTGGGTCAGTGAAGGGTGGTACTTGTAGATCTATTTCAGTTTGGAACGATTTAAGGTATCGTTCTTGTTACAAGAGAAAGGT
Source organism: Thalassia testudinum (assembly GCA_037157565.1). Lineage (NCBI taxonomy): Eukaryota > Viridiplantae > Streptophyta > Magnoliopsida > Alismatales > Hydrocharitaceae > Thalassia > Thalassia testudinum. The sequence continues at coordinate 25,947,923 of JAZHRO010000013.1, forward strand.
TGTTGAGGCGAAGTTGGTGACTGGTGACAGGCAGAGGTCAGATCTGGATCTTAGAGTTGCCAAATTGCTTAATCTTAAGAGGGTGTCACGTTTGTCTTCCGACAAGGTATCTGTAGATACTCATGGTTAGATTACTGTCATGGAATGTGAGGGGTCTTCGGGATCTAGCCTAGAGATCTATTTTGAAGAGATATTTGGCAAGGTTGCAGAAATCGGTAGTTGGTATTCAGTTGGTGAGGTCACCGACCAAGGAGTATACTGTATGCAAGTAATTAATCGAGGATTAATTGGTTTAGTATTTTTATGTATTTAAAAATTTATTATACATATTACATATACATATATACAAATTGAAAGCATGCACGAATGTATTACTATTATATTTTTAGCATGCATATTCTCTCAAGGAGACCTATAAGGCAATAAGGAGGGTGATGATGATGGAGGACTGAGGAGAATAAGAGAGAGGGGTGTAGGCTTAGGGTTTCATTAAGATTTGAATGTAGGGGGAGGGGGATGGAGAAGTCAAGTAGGGTTCTTTTTATCTTCAGTGTGTTAATCAAGACAAAAAATTGAACTCCCAATGCTTGATTAGATGATTAATCAATCGATTAATCAGTCGATTTAATCAGTCTACTCGATTATAGGCTCGAATATTGATATGTGATTTGGTCCTCGACCACATACAATTAATCAACTGCATAGATTGATTTTTGCAGCCTTGTCTTTGGTAGAGTGAAGGATGGATGTGGTTCTCTTGCAGGAGATGCATTTGGAGGATCTTAATAAGGCGGTGAAGAGGAGCTTGTGTGGTGATGTGTTCATTGATTTGTTAGTTGTTGGAGTGTAACGATCCGGTTCCCGAGTCCCTACGAGACACGAGAACCGGACCGACTCGACTAATCCCAAGACCTAGTCGTCCAACGAGGAAGTAACCAAAAGACAGTAAAATAAACCACATTCAGCATGAATATAACTAACAGTAAGAAGTACAGCAGTAAGGAAAGAAACTACTACAGTAGGTACCACCACAACAGTAAAACAACATTTATCATATAACAAGAACTGCAGGTAAAGAAGGTACAACGGAAACAAAAACTACTCACTAGAACAGAAACAAAAGGGGTACAAAAGGCTGTGGTAACTCTACTGGACCCTACTCGGCCCAGCGTCCTCTGCAGCCGCCGACCCTGGCTGCTCAACACCTGGTCCTGAAAAAGGTAACGAGTGTAACACGTCAGCAAAACGCTGAGTAGAGTGTCAAACTAACTAAAGGCAACAGTAGAGTGTACAGTAGCTGTTATGTTTTATTACTTCCTTTATTCACATCTTTCAATTTTTCTCACTATTTCATTTATTTCTCAGATCCTTTACTTGATCTCGAATGTCCTCGTGGGAACGATCTTGATTGCAGTCTTTTCCAAAAGTAGAAGTAGCACGTGGTGCTCTCCTGGCCGGGAGAGTCCCTCGTGGTGATCCTACCCTCAGTCAACCACCCCAAGGTCACTGACAGACGTAACGGTGACTACGGCACGCGCGATAAACGCACAGGTAGCTAGCCCGCACTGGCACGCGGTCAGTCGTTTCCGTTAACGGGTGCCCCCAAAGCACAGCACGGAACCAGGGCAGAGCCCTCTCAGTAACAGGGGTCCAACTCCTCCACAGTAACCAAACCGGGGCCTTGCCCCTCCACAGTCCGCGCACCCTCGCCTGACTACCCTGGTTTGCCCTAGTGGGCCTAACAAGTCGGTGAAGGAGGCTAGCAGAACCCCAGGACCTGTGGGGTAGCTAGTACTCTCCTAACACTACTAGCTCTCCTCGGTACTACGTACACGAGGGCCAACAAGTCGGTACAGAGCGGCCAATCCTAACCCCGGGTCCCTGGGGCGGCTGGCCCCACTCTACACTAAACAGGTACAGGTACTTCCCTTGGTACTGCGTACCCAAGAGACAGTACAAACTACATCTCAGTTCCATTCCTTTTTCTTTCCAGGAGTTCCACTCTTAATTTCCCGTAGGGTTCCAGCTCTTTATCTCAGAACATCATATGTTTCACTTTCCAGATTCACGTTCTCAAAATCCATGATCTCAAACATGTTTCTTTATTCATAACAGGCAGCTGTTAATTCAAATTACAGGCAGCTTTATATTCCTTTCCATTTTTCCAAGACTGCAGCATTATACATTCCACTAGTTTTTCCATCCTAAGATTTATGCCACATCCTAGGATCTAGCATACAACTAGTTTTCCAGCCCTAGGATTCATGCATCACCTAGGAGCTATCATTCCATACATTTCTCATTCCTAGGATTCATGCAATGTCCTAGATTCTAGTTATGGTTTCATACTTTAACAGATTTTATTAATAACTTAAGCCACTCTACCAGGTACAACGGGAGTAATGGGGGCATGATCGGGAATCCCGCGTGCCTCCGCGACTCTCAAGACTGCAATCGAACGAGGTCCTATCACAAGGATCAAACACAAGGAGTGTCTCAGAACAGTGTATAGCTACTGTAGGCGGGTAGAGGAATTAATTATGAAACGAACGCAACTCGAATCGCGGAAAACGGAGCCCAAACGGGCCCTAAACGGGTCGAGAAAGACGATACTGTGCAAAATCAGACGTCTGGAACTCCTTCCAGACGTCTTAAACGATGGATCAGAGAATTACCTGTTCAGCTTGGTTCCCCGGACGTCCAGAAGTCTGCGGGGACGTCTGTCCTATACCCCAGACGTCCGATGGTCCACACGGACGTCTGTAGGTCACTCCCGCCGTCTGGTACAACTTACAGACGTCTGATTCGCAAAGGATGGCGAATCAGCGAACCTGCGCACGGCCAACCCCCCTCCCTCAGTACGGTCAGTCGACAAGAAGGAAGAAGAAAGCGGAAACTCACCTTTCAGACGTCTGTATGATCTTACAGACGTCGACCTTGCCGTCTGGCTATCAACCCAGACGTCTGATTCTGGAAATTTTTCCAGAATCAGAACCCTGCTCGGCCTCCGCTCGCGACGCCGCCCGCGTCGCACCTCGCGCGTCCGCTGCTCCGACCGCAGCGGGTCCCTCTCCGCGTCGCTCCGCGCCCCCTGCGCCCTCCGCCGGCCGGCCAAGCCGTTCCGGCGAGCTCGCCCTCACGGCAGAGCCCCGCCCTCGCACGCCGCACCTCCTCCGCGCTCACTGCGGCTGCCGCTGCCGCCCTCGCGTCCGCTCGCTCTCGCGCACAGGAGGGAGAAGAAGGAGGAGACGGGAGGGGAGGCGCGCCCTTTTAAGGCCACGCGAGGAGGAGAGAGAAGGTGGTCGCAGCGCGCCTGCAGCCGCAGAGAGAGAGAGAGAGAGGAATCGCAGGTCTGCGCACACAGGCACGCAGACGAATCTCCCGTGCGAACATAACTGTTCTCCAGACGTCTGTAAACGATCCCGGACGTCTGGTCAGACGTCTGGATGTGATCCCAGACGTCTGGTCCGACGTCTGGGCCACCTCCCAGACGTCTTAAAAGGCGTCTGGGGCACGCGTTCGTTACATGGAGCTACTGGTAGGTTGGGTGGTTAGAACCTTATGTGGAAGGGTGATTTTTTTTTGCCTCATGGAGTCTATTGTGGCCTTAAGAGTAGGCACAAGTGTTTTTTTCCGTGTTTCTGATGGTGGCACTTGGGCCTTCTCTAGGGTGTATGGACTAATGGATGCATCTTCCAGACCTGCTTTGTGGGAGGAGTTGAGACAAGCGTCGATTTTTGTTGATGGGTGCGCCTGACTTGTGGGAGGCGATTTTAATATTATGTTACTAGCAGATGATAGACTTGGTGGTAGAATGGATGCTTCTTCCTTTGATTTTGGTTAGACTATAGATGAGCAGGAGTTGATCAACCTTTCGATCTTCAGAACACAATTTACTTGGAGGAATGGTTTTGGTCAGGCTTCTCGCATAGACAAGTTTTTCTCTAGTCTTTCCTTGGCGGAGGCTTCTTAGGGGGCTGCGGTTTCTGCTTTGGTGAGGCCTTTTTCTGACCACTCACCTTTGGTTTGAGACAGTGGTGAGGGAGGATCTTTCTCGATTTATTTCAAGTTTCATAAGTCATGGTTATTAGAGTTGGGTTTTTACGATTTCGTTAGAGAGAAGTGGTGTGAGGTTCTTGCCTCCATGTTGGCTACACGCCCTTTAGCGGCTCGCATTGTTGCAATTAGACACGCTTTGATTGGATTTATAAAAGAGATTGCTTTGAAGCGTGATGGCATCGAGAGAGTTGCTTTGGAGGCTTTGGCTAGGCTGGATGAAAAGATGGCTTAGGGCGTTTGGGTGAGATTGACCAGTAGGAAAGGATACACGCTTAAAAGATTATCAGTGAAGAAAACAAAAAAGGGAGATGGATTGGAGATAGAAGTGTAGACAACTGTGGCTTAGGGAGGGTGATTCTAATTTTGATGTAACCCGGTTTGTTAGAATGGAATGATTTTGAGTGGTTATCACTCGGATAACTGCCCTTTCGCTTTTAAAAAAAAACTCCAGGCAAAGGACCAATATGATTTCCTCTTTGTAGGTGGGTGATGAAATGCTAGATACTAGAGAATAGATCTACCAGGTTGTTTCGAGTCATTTTTTGCCTTTAGGAATCCTTCCTTATGGTTGAAGAGGCAATTGCATCTTGGCATAGGTCCAAAACAAAGAGTTTCCTTTGGAAGGTGGACTTCATGAAGGCATATGACCTTGTCGGTCTTGTCTTTGGTAGGTGCCGAGAAGGACATGATTCCTAGCCTTATGGATCTTGCGGTTGAAATAGTGCATCACCATGATTTCCTTTTTTGTTTTGGTGAATGGAAGGTTGCTAGGGAGGTGGATGCAGCCATAGAGGGGTTTTAGACAAGGGTGTCCACTAGTGCCTTTTCTCTTCGTTATTGCAACAGATACCTTGGTAGGAATGTCTTTTAAGTCTTTGTCGGGAAGCCTTCTATTTGGCTTCAAACTACTTATAATGGATCTTTGTTGATGCCCATACTACAGTATGCCGATGACACCTTATTCTTCATTGAGGGTGGTAATTGTAAGGTGGAGAGCCTTACAGTGTTAGTAAGGATTTTTAGGGCCATTTTAGGTGTAGGGTGAACTATGCTGAGTCAACTTTTTGATCAATTCTATTTAGAGGCTGTTGATGACGAGGCTTATGGTCACTTGCCATGTACAGCACCCACCCAGCTACCTTCTTCATATCTTGGTTTGCCTTTGAAAGGGAAACATTTGCATATGGCAAATTGGGTACCCTTGGTGGAAACATTGGAGATGAGGCTAGCAAGTTGGATAGGGAAATTACTTTTTTAGGGGAGATTGCTTGGTGCTCTTTAAATCGGTATTGTTAGCCATTCCTACTTTTCACTTGTTTGTTTTTAATGCCTCAAAGAAGATTTTCAAGAAGATAGAGGAAATTAGGAAGAAATTTTTTTGGAAGGGCGCCAAGCATGTTGACTATTTTTTTTCATTTGGTTACTTGGGAAGAAAGATGTGTGGGTTTGTGAAGTAGGTTGTCTTAGGGTCTTACATCTTAACAATTTTATTGATGCTGAAAACCCTCCCTCAGAGGGTGTGGCTGTCAGCATGGAGTCACCGGTTGAGACCTTGGTTGCGACGGTGGTGGCGCCACAACGTGAGGAGGATGGTCGGTAGAGGGGTGAGGGGGACCACCTGTAGGAGGGCTCGGAGGGGTCTCCTTGAGGAGTCGTGTGATGGGGTTGATTGCTGTATCTGGTGGCAGGTGGTGAGGCCTCCCTGGACGCGTCGGAAGCAACGAGGATGAGCGTCGATGAGCATGAGGTGGGGATTGAGTTGATGGGGGTTCACGAGAAGGACCCTACGCTTGGGCTGGGAGTGCGAGGAGTGGGAAATTAGAAGGTGGTGGAGGGGTGAGGGCCCCCTAGCCTGCCCTTGGAGCGATGGCAATTGAGGCTGATGCGAAAGGGGGCAAGGGCATTTGATATTGGCGCAAATGGTCATTTGCTGGATAGCAGGCGACAATGGGTCTCGACAGAAGGTAGGGATTGGCAGAGGAGGATCATGGTGGATGCGTGGGTCGAGGTGGCATGCCTGCAATAGTAGGAGGTGATAGTGACCATTGAAGGCATGAGCGATGTCCTACAGCAGGTTGCAGAGGTGGTGGGCTTCAAACCCATCATGGGAGGGGTGTAGATTGTTTCCCAATGACAGGGATCCTCACCTAGAACATTTGGGGTATGAATGACCTTGCTAGGAGGGCGACAATGGGAGGCTATGTTAGGTAGTGGGCAGCGGACGTGGTTCTATTACAAGAGACAAAGTTGGTAGCATGCGACATGTTAGTCTGGAGGGATGTGGGGGGTACCTTCATGAAGGGCTTCCTGGACCCTTGATGCGAATGGTCGGGCGAGAGGACAAATAGTGGGTTGGAGGGAAGATGTCTTTCAGTTGGTGGATAGGTTCGTAAGGATGCATGTCATCTTAATCATCCTTGAGAGGAGGGGAGTTGGGTTGAAGGTGATGATCTTAGGGGTTGATGGCCCGATGGATGTGGTGACAAAGGCAGTGATGTGGGAGAAGCTCTCTGCGGTGGCAGGAAGGTGCCAAGGGATGCCGGGTGGGAGGGGGATGCAGGATCTTGGGTCAGATCGGTTTGCGGAGTTCGTGGTGTTGCATGGATGGATGGATTTGGAACCTACTTCGTACGTCGACACATGAACTCAAATGGCTAGAAGTCCAAAATCAACTGCTTCCTAGCTAGTGTGGAGCTAACGGAGACCTTCACATTGGCTTGTGTTACTCCAATGGATATGCCATTCTTGAATCACACATAGCTGATGTGGAAGTCTAATGAGGGGGCGTCTTTTGGCACATATTTCAAGTTTGACAAATCGTGGCTGTTGGAGCTTGACTTCAGGGAGATGATTGAGGAGAGGTGATCCTTGCAGGTGGAAGGGACAACAACGACCCGGTTGGCAGCTAAATTGGTTGCATTGAGAGGGCATTTGAAGATTTACAGGAAGGAGGTGAGGGAGGCAAGGGGCAAGAGGAGGGCAGAGGTTTTTGCAGAGATCAATGCTCTAGATAGGCGCGAAGATGTTCAACCATTGTCCTTGGAGGAGAGGGTGCATAGAGCAAGCAAATGCAGGTGGTATAGAATGACATGAAGGCAGAGATTGAGTGGAAGGTGAGGTCTAGATAGAAGTGGCTGAAACAGGGGGATTCAAACACTAGATTCTTCCAATAGGTGGTGTTGGCTAGGTGGAGGAGAAACTGGATTGATAGATTGACGGTGGGCGGGGTTTCCTTCTCAGGTAGAGAGGAGGTAGGAAGGGTAGCAGCCGAATATTTTAGAGAGTTCACTGGACAATGCAGGTGAGGAAGGTGGAGATGGTCGGGGGAGAGTGCGCAGATGATCTCTGATGATCAGGTGATGGCACTTACAACTGCCTTCACAAAGGATGAGGTTAGGACTACAGTGCGAGGGCTCTATGCTGATGGTTGCCCTGGGCTAGATGGATTCCCAGTGATATTCTACAAAGAGTTCTGGCCACTTCTCAAGGAAGAGGTGATGCAGGTGATGGTGGAGTTTACTAAAGGTAATAGAGGCTTTGATAGGCTCAGCAAGTTTTTAATGTTCCTGCTGCTGAAGGAGGGAGCTGAGGAGATAGAAGATTTTAGGCCGATTGCTCTTTTGAATGTGGTCTACTTGATTGTTGCGAAGGTGTTGGCAAATAGGTTGCGCGGGGTGCTGTAGAGCCTAATCTCTGATGTGTAGACAACTTTTGTTTCGGGAAGAGGTATCTTGGATGGTTTCGTGATAGCTTTGGAGGCCTTGGCAGCGTGGAAGAGGAGGATGAAGGCCTTCCTTTGGAAGGTGGACTTTAGGAAGGCTTACGACTTAGTGCAATGGCCCTTTCTGTTGGCTAGCCTAGCCAAGCCCACAGGTGTGGATTAATTGAATGAAGATGTGTGTTGTGACGACCTCGTTCTCAGTGCTGCTCAACGGGAATTCAGCCAAGGGTTGGATTCAGCCTAGGAGGGGTGTTTGGTAGGGGTGCTCGCTTACCCCTATGTTATTTGTGTTGGTAGTAGATGCCCTAGCTAGGGTGGCATCTAGGGTGTGTTCGGGGGGCTTATTCAAGAGCTTTGTGGCAGGCGGGGATCTCTAGATTCCAGTGTTCTAGTATGCGGATGATACACTCTTTCTGGTGGAGGGATCCTTCATGGAGGCGACGCAGCTACCGCTCTGCTTGAGTTGTTTGGTGAGGCATCGGGGCTGCATATTAACTATGGGAAGTCCACCCTTGTACCTCTGCACCTGTCGAACTTTGAGGCATGTGAGTGCAATGAGGCTCTTCAGATGGCGGTTGGATCCTTGCCGCTGCCCTACTTGGGCTTGCCTTTGATAAATAGGCGTCTTAAGTTGCAGGATTGTCTCTTAGTGTTGGAAAAGATGGAGAAGAAATTGGCAGGGTGGGCGTCTAGGCTACTATCTAGAGGTGGAAGGTTGGTGTTGGTTAGGGCTGTGCTTTCCTCCATGCTGAGCTACTTCTTATCCGTTTTCAGGCTATCGATGAAGATAGGAAAAAAGATTATGAGCTTGATGCGCGACTTCTTCTGGGCGGGCTATGGGGTCACCAAGAGTAGGGCCAGGCTGGTGGCTTGGGATGAGGTGTGCAGATCGAAGCAGGAGGGTGGTCTTGGGGTCTGTAATGTGGGCTGCTTGAATAAGGGCCTATTGATGAAGTGAATAGCCAGGCAACTGAGGGTGGATTGAGTCCTTTTTGGGGAGGTTATGTAGAGGTGCTACGGGTCTTTTGTGACTTGACAGATGTTGGAGACACCTACGGCTGGAGCCTCCCACTTTCTTAGGGGCTTGGCATCGATAGCCTTGGAGGTGCATAGCTTCTCCCTTGTTTTGGGGATGGGTGAGGAGTTCAGGCTCTGGATGGATGATTGGATTGGGGACGACTTTGTGACAGGTTCCCTGGTTTGTTCTCTAAAGCCACGTAGAGAAAGGCGACTGTGAGCAGCTATTGGTCAGATGCTTGGTGCCTTGCCTTTTGGGGTGCCTTCTCCGACTAAAGGGTGGAGTTGTAGGAACTCCTGCGATGTTTGCAGGGGTGGGAGCCGGATGGAAGGTGGACGATTTTCACTTGGATGACGGAGAGTTCTCGATTTGGAAGACCTATGGTAGGATACGGGCCCCGCACAGATGGATGACATTGACCTCCTACAGGACTGTAGGTTGCTTTGGACGGCAGAGTGCCGACTTAAGGTGAAGATCTTTGGGTGGTTGCTAAGGAGAGGGAGGCTTGCTACGAAGGTTTGGAGGGCTAGGTGGGCACATGCAGATGACAAGACTAGCTCGTTTTGTGCGAGGGAGGACAAAGACATCGAGCACCTGTTCTTCAAGTGCAGTTTTGTTGACCAAGTCTGGACGAGGTTGGGGATTGATTGGGTCTGCTGCAGCAGCTTCGACGGGTTCTGGGACTCTTTTAGGAGAGGTGGAGTGGAGGGGAGGCTTAATGTATTCATATCGAAAAGGGAAAGTGCAAAGGTGTTAGTGGCTCTTTTGGGTATTTGGTTGGAGAGAAATGGGGTGGTCTTCAGAGGGCATACCGCCTATGTTGAGAATTTTGTCCCTCCTTCAGAGGGCAAAGGTGCATACAACTGAAAAGGAATGGGGTGGCTTTCAAGAATGAAGGGCGTAAGTTGAAAATGTTGTGAGGGAGTCCTTAATTTTGTTTGATTTTTTGCCAAAAATTTGTAATCCTTGTTCTTTAATAGTGGTAATGAAGTAGATGACTACTGAACTCCAATAGTTATCCCTTTTCCTTTCTTAGAAAAAAGGAATTGCAATTGCATATATGTCAAAAGTTCTAAGTTCCTTGTCACATCTCTTTAACTGACATCCACTGATATAGCCATGCTATGTAAAAGGTGCTAGACAACCTCCTTGTGTATAAGCTGCACAATTGATACGGTGCAAGAATCATTGTAGCCACTTTTCACCCATTTTCCTCATGAGAGTTCACCTTATTCATCTTTTAGATAGAATTTTTCCCTTTTAATATATTCCATTCTTGCAAATTTGCCATGTGTTCATTCACTCTAATTAAGGTTTTCCCTTCTCGAATTATTGCCTTCCATCTAGAGTTGGTCTAGAGAGAAGATAGTTTCCTACATATTTAAGGTTGATTTGAGTCGATTCACTTAATTAATTGGGATTTTTATGTATATGCTGTTAAAAATATTTTAAAATTACTTATTTGCCATTGACTTTAATATATTGTCAGTTTTACCATTGAAAAAGTCACACCATTTTTGTATTTGCTACTCCGTTAGTAATAGCTGTTAAACTTAACAATTTTGGATTGAAATGTAATAAAATTTTATTTTTTAGTCCTCAAATTTTTTTTTTTATCTTCAACCCCCCTTTTCTTCCTCCTCCGCACCCCACGTTCCTTCCTCCTCCTCACCTCTGACCACCCTTCTCTCCGACCATCTCCTCCTTCCAACACCTCCACCCCCTCAAATTGATGCTAGAGTCGCAATCCATATGTCTCACAATTCATGATCTCCACATAAAAATCTGAATCATGATCTCCACATGAAAGTCTACTTATGTGCTCGTCGTATCACTTTCGAAGGGCACTTCCCTCATTGCATCCCATAGTCCACACCTTCCCCTCACCTCCCATCTTCAGAGATGCTCCTCTCAACTGGAGCTCTATCCCATCTTTGCTGCGGCAATCAAGACCAATGCCTAGCAGGACCCTTTCTTTGCCAACCAATTCGTCGTTGCAAGCTTAAGGCTTGGCCGAATGGACTACGCACGCCAAGTGTTTGATGAAATGCCTAAGCGAATGCCTTCGTTTAGAATGCGGTGATCAGAACCTGATGCTGTCTTCTTCACCCTTGTATGCTCTCTCCGTCTAGGTCGCCAAGATGAGCACATCTTCTCGTGTCTCTCCTACAAGCTACACGTTCATTTCTCTGGTTGACGCGTGTGCCACCACATGACCCTGAAGACTTGACAATGGGTTGCGTGCTGAGGTATGGAAGATGGGTTTATGATCCCAAGTCCATATCTAAATCCCACTGATTGGTGTCCATGGTGGTTTGGGTAGGGTGTCGGTGAAATGACCCATAGAGATGCCTTTTCCTGACAATATTGATATTGGTTTACACTAAGTTTGGGGGACATGGTCGGTGGTGGTGAACAATTGTAGGAAGGAAGAAGTGAGTTGAGGAAGGGGAAGGGGTTGGAGAGAGGGGGTCAAGGAGGTGGTCGGAGGTAAGGAGGAAGGGGGTTTGAAAATAAAAAAATATAATTTTTTATTATATTTCAGTCCAAAATTATTAAGTTTAACGGGTATAACTAATGTAATAGCAAATACGAAAACGACGTGACTTTTTCAATGGCAAAATTGATAATATAGTGAAGTCAATGACAAATAAGTAATTTTAGTGGCATGTACGTAAAAATTCCTAATTAATTTGTATGTAGACAATTAGTAGTTAGTCTCTTATGCAAAGGTTGATTCATAACATTCTCGAAGTCCTAGATTTGAGCCTTTATCATTAAGGTTTTTTTTTGTAAAGGAAAAAGAAAAGTTAAAAAAGGTTGTTAATCCCTTTGTTTTATTAATAAAAGGAGCTAATTACACAAATAAGTACAGAGTATATTAATGTGATGGAGAACTCTCAGCAGAGGATCTTTCCCTTTTGAAGACTATTCTGTTGTGCTTGAGCTAGATGCACCAAAGCAATATAAAAGCCTTCCTCATCATGTTCGCATTTGAAATGGCTCCATGTATGTTACTCCAAAAGTTATCCTTAGAATCATTGAACTCTTAAGTTATCCCTAGAGTTATAAGTAGCATTGGCCTGAGGTGCCCATTAGCTTGTGTTCCCCGTTAATCACCCTTTTCCTTCTTAACAACTAAATAAAAAATTTAAACTTCAAGGGGATTTTGGCTCTCCATATCTTCCTACAATCAGCTGCCAGATTTTGCTACAAATGGAATGCGTCTCCCTTAAACGAAGTAAAAGCACTTCTAATAGAGAATCTCCCATGCGGCCAAACATGTGATTTAAATGCTGACGGCATGCTGTAAGGGGATTTTTGGAGGGAGGGCATATCGACATAAATATAGTGTCGATTTGTAGGGAAACCGTCGGCATGCCGAGGATTTCGCCGGCATACCGACAGTTACCGACGAAAAGTCGGTAGGCCGACGGAGGGAAGGGGCAGCGAGCGGAGGGAATTCGAATTGGCTGGAGGGAATCTGGCGTTGCAGCGGGGGAGGGAAGGGATTGGAGGGGATCACACACACACACACACGATTTAGATCTTTCTGATCTTGATCCTACTTCTGATCCTGATCCAGACAAAAGAGTGGATCAGCCTCTGGAAATGGAAAAACCGTTGTATTTGGATCCTTATGATCCTGATCCAGTGGATCAACCTCTGGAAATGGAAAAACCGTTGTATTCGAACCTTGGGCCAAACACATCTGTCTTGAGTGAAGTCGGTGTGAGCTCCTCAATGGTTTGAACTAGGAACAGAAGCTTGTCTATTGTGGCATTAGAATGTGATTGCAGCAGCAGTGGATGATCAACCACCAAGATCCTCAGATCCGGGGAAAAAGCAGCCACTCTGGGATACATCTCTGCAAGCATGCCAATGAGGGACCAAGCCTATGACCAAAAGCAAAAGCAGGATCCATCCCCAAGTTTAGTTTTGCAATGGATTGCATTCAGTTTTTGGTAACTTTCATCATTTTATGGATTCAGCTTCTTTGAGTCAGCTCATGTTATTCCAGCTCATGTTTACAAATAAGTGCCTAAAACCTTTTATCAATGAATTCAATAGCTCCAATATCACAAAATTTACCCTTAAAAACATACACAGATTTAACAAGTGGTTCCAATCTGATAATTGTAAATATATCTGTCAATCTTGTCTTTGATGAATTCCCAATGGATCTTCGGTAATAGGATGTCTTAACTGTTAATAAGGTTCTTGGGAAGAACTTCAAAAGATACAACTTTATTCTGTTGGGCTTCTACTCCCCAAACTGAAAACTTGCTGGCCCTTAATGTTGCAGTGAAAGATGGTTAAAGATCCTAGATATCGGAATGATGGCAAGATCTCAATGAAAGTGCATTGGTGTTTTTAGAAAGTCGTATAAAGTGCATCTTGTGAATTTTCATAGCATTATTCTTTTAGCCTTTTCTTGTACCAAGGCTTATTTGCCAGCCGGGTGCTGGCACCACTGCCATTATTGTTCTAAACACATCCATCTCAAAACTAATTGGCATGTGGGGAGAGGCCCAATCATCAATGGGTGCCATGTCTCCATTTCTATGCCTTTAGATGTGGCACTATTACATCATTATTCTTGCTATTGTTGTTATGATATTTATTATATTGATGATGATTTTAACAGGTGGACAAAGCATTGGTTGCCCAGACAATGCTGGTGCAGCTGGAACACTATTTGACAAGTCAATGCGTAGTTTGAGAGTTGACAATGACAATTTAACTACCAAAACAGAAACTCCATTGCTGGATTTTCCTACTACAATGCTTTGGTCTGATGTTTTTGTTGAGAATAAGGCAAAAGTTTTGGTTCCCCTGCTGTGGACCAGAGTTCAGGTTAAGCTTGTTTATCTTGCTTGTACTGGCTTTTTTTTTTCCTGGTTTTCCTATGACATTCTTTTTCCGTTCTATGGTAGATTTTCCATTGTCAGGAAATTTCTTTTATTTAATGTTTGAGGATTTGTAGGAAAGTAAGACATATCTGCCATTATACAATGGGGTTTTTTTTACCAGTATTTGAAGAATTGTTCATGTTTATACCATCATTGTTGTTGTTATATCATCATTGTTTTTGTTATGCCTTTAAATTTGACATCCATCAGATTGGTGTTGTGCACTTTTTGATTTTGTAATGAGGTGGCTTATATGGGTTTGTATCTTTTAATTGCTTGTCGTCCAGGTGTAAAGTTAACTGTAAGTGGGCTACACCATGAAGAATTCATGACAATAGATGTAGATGTGGGCATAGATGCACGGATGACATCATGGAAATGCAGAAGAAAGGTTCACTTCGGATTACATCAGATATACCTGTCTAATAGCAAAAACATAGACATTTTGCTACATATTCATGGGAAGTCTGATTCTTCTCTATTTCGTGCATAGACCATGGGGGTTGGGAGCTTTGCTTTCAGGAGCATGTATAGTACACTTCACATTAATCTTTAGGCTCCAAAGAAATCCAATCCCACGTGATCTTTGTGATCTTGTGCAAAATTCAAGACTCCACCAATTATGAAGTCCTTTGCATCCCTTCATAAGATCCACGTGTACCTTGCACCACAAGTAGGACCAGCATGCCTTGCATGGAGGGAAAGATGGGGCCACAATTGGGAGAAGGGAGAAGAGTGGATGATCTCCAAGGGGGCACCAATGGAGCAGGAACTTTTCGGTGGGTAGGTTTCAGATTTGTCTATCTTGGTTTCTAGTTGAGGCCTTTGGAGATGTACATAAAGGTGATCTATTGAAACCTAATGGTGATTATCATCAAGACTCCATCTGATGGTTAGGATTTAATTATTCATTCCACATTATTAAGTGCTTGATAAACCAATTTAAGCATTGTGCTTAAGCTTAGATTTATTGTCCACATTCTTTTGGTCTTTCAAACTTCTGAATCAGAAACCATCAAAAACTTTGGTCCTTATGCCAGGGGAGCCAGCTCTTGGTTGCCTCATTTTTGGGGATCGCTCTTGAAATCTAGATTTGGTGACTGAAAAGAAACCATCAAATTCATTAGCTTTTTTCTTTTTGGTCTTAAAACTTGTTTTTTTTGTTTTTTGAGAAAGAACTTGTAATTATTAGCCTTGTGCTTTTAATAAATGCTTTGGATGTCTACTGACCTCTACTAGAGATCCTTTTTTCCTTTTAAAAAAAAATCTGGATTCCGTAAGTTGCAGTAGTTGTTGGCTTCACTGGAAGCCTTGGCCTTATTAGGCGATGCTGGATTAAATGGTTCAGCTGCATGGGATTTTATCCACAAAAGAGCATACATGATGTTCAAAGGGCTAGGTGGCTGGGTTTGACACTTAATTTGGGGGTGGATTGCTCCATCATTTGGAACCTGAAGGTTCCATTGAAGGTCAAGATTTTCTTTTGGTTGCTGAGGAGAGTGAAACTGGCTAACAAGGCTATTGTGAGTTGGTGGCACCCTGAAACAGAGATGACTTGCTCTTTGTCTAGCGACCAGGGAGAGGATGTTCTTCATGAAGGAGCTCCTATAGAGGTAAGGAATTGTTGGGTTTGGAGGACTATCAATTGGACAATTTTTGGAGATTGATGCGTAGTGAGTCAATGGCAGATCTGACTGTTTGTGTCAAGTTAGTGGCGGACTTGTGGTTGATGTGGCTTTAAAGAGATCGGGTTGTTTTCAAGGTAGAGAGTTTACTTGGAAAATGTTGTAAGGGAAGCACTTTCTCTTTCTACTCTTTGAACCTAGCATTTGTAGGTCTCTACTTGTAATTTACTGTTTTCATTAATACAGTGGATGACTATCGACTTCCGATAGCCATCCTTTCCCTTTTCAAAAAAAATAAAAACTTCCGACTTAGATTAAGTTATTTATTTCACTAGATAAAACAAACTAATCCTTCTTTTTTTTGAAAGGAAAAAAGGATGGGTACTAGAGGCCAGTAACCATCCACCTTTAGTTTATTACCAAAATGATACTACAACATTTGGATCCAAGAAATATAAAAGTAGAAGCTTCCTTTACAACATTGTCTACCTAAGGATGTTGTCCATGAAAGATGACCTCTTTTTGTTGCAACCAAATTACCCACAAACCTGCTACACTTTTGGTTGCACACTCTGCATCTAATCTTGCTGCCTGATAGAGGATTATGCCAAAAATCCTCCATAGAATTGACAACTGATAATAATGTGCCAAGTTTGTCCCATATTTGCTTCGTAAAATCAAACAAGAAGAAAAGATGGAAAGCATCCACAACCCTATTACTACACAAGGAGCAAGTGGTATCCTCCTACTGTGCCCACTGACTTCTAAAAGCCTTAGTAACCAATTTTCCTTGCCTAAACAGGCAAGCAAAATTTTCAATTTTTAGTGGGGCTGTCAATTTTTATTGTCCATCCTCATGCCAGGATCAGCGTCATTGTTCCCACCTCTAAGTGGTTTGTAAGTCTTTCTCACTGAAAAGCTGCTTTTAATCCAACCAATTGAGTTCGGTCTATTTGATGTAGACTAGAAGCTGTCCACCTCTGCAAGTAGCCTTGGAAATCACCCATCCTTGCTTCAGAAAGAGCCTTACCCACCCATGGCACCCAAGCCCCAACATTCATTTGAAAATGTCCTTCCCAACAATCTGCCACAGTGGCATCTTTATTAGTTGCAAGAGCAAAAAGCCTTGGGACAAGATCTGCCAGCTTCCCATTACCCACATAAATCATTCTTCCAAAACTTGAACATGCACATAACCTTCTCCAAAAAAGCTGAAGAACTATGGCGGGGGGGGGGGGGGGGGGGGGGGGGGGGTGGGGTGGTGGAAAAAAAAGACTCTGATTCAATGCCTGGCCATAGTAGTTGTTTATCACCTAATTCCACAAGGGTCCTTCATTAAGCAGGAGTTTCGCCACCTACTTTGTCAATAAAGCATCATCAAAGTCAGACAACTTCAGAACTCCCAAACCTCCTTCCTCCATAGGTCTACATACCTCTTTCCAAGGAACCATTTGCAGGATCATTCCTTCATGTTGTGGCCCCTTTCAGAAGAATTTTTTCCTAAGTAAGTCAACTTTCAATACTTCCTTCGGCATCTTGAACACAGACATATGGAAGATTGGAATTGCATATAAGAGAGACTTTAGAAGCACCAATTGCCTCCCCTAGGAAGCATACTACCTCTCGACCTTGTTAATCTCTTTTGAAGTCTCTCCAACAGAGGGAACTAGTCTCCAAGTATAGTCTGTTTCCCCTTCAATGACAAGCCTAAGTAGACAATGGGAAGAGCCCCAATCTTGTTATTGGTTAACGGAATTTTGTACGCGTAAAAGGTTTGGTTTGAAATCTGTTGTTGCAGTCGTGTGAAAATCTGTTATCAGATAATTTTACCGAAACTCAAAGTGAGTTTCGGGTCGAACACGGGTAGACGAATGTTTGATAAAAAATCACGTTGGAATTATTGTCATGAAGCAGAATAACTAGTTGAAATTAATCTACGGTAGCTATTCTACTTAAAGAATAAATAATAGAAAAGAGAGAATAATATAAAGGAGAAAATAGGGAGAGAATGAACAAATTTTATAACCATATGAGCATGTTCATTACATCTAATCGCTACAACTAGAAAGCTGAAAATCTACACTAAAAAGTGATAAAAAGAGAAGGGGGTGAGAAGTTATCCTCCTCGACAGTTGCTTGGAGGACGAGCCGCGTTGACGGAGCGCCTGGATGATGGCGATGGGATGCTGGACGAAGGAGGACGAAGCAAGGTGGCGTTGCAACGGGATCCGCTTCTCAAATGGCTGTGAGAAGACAATCGCAGGATGCTCCATGAAGGAGGTGACAAGATGGAAACTTATTTTACTCTAGCTCTAATGGAGCATCCTGGGTATGGGCCCAGTTCGTAGAACTTTGGAGGAGGTAAGAGAAGAGAATGGATGCCCAAATGAGTGGTAGGGGTGCCTTTTTTATAGGTGTAAGGATTGAGGGCAAAATGGTCTTTTAAGGCCTTGAAATTAATATAGGGGTCTTTAGTGATGGATGTAACCATTATTGTAGGTGAGTGACACTGTAGCCGCACGTCAATCCCCGTCATTTGCCTCTGATTCAAGCGTCCATGTTGTGCCACGTGGATCGGCTCTTAGCCTTCAGTCGATGTGTGCAAGATTGCGCCCAATCAAGATCCGTCGTCCGATCGTGTGATCGGACGGCTTAAAATCACGCGGGCGGTTCACCTTACCATATGCGCAGCGCCCATGTGTGATTGCAAGTGCGATCGCACGTGATTGCAGGCGTGTAGCGTGCTTGCCATCTAGCGCACAACGATGCACCACGTTGCCCCTTCATCAACCGTTTGATCTCGATCAAGCGGTGTAGTCTCATCGCACCAGCCAGCCGCTTCAATTTGAGCCACATCGCACTTCGAACACGTGCCCCCTCCTCGACAAAACAGAGCGTAACCAATGCGCTACGCTGTACTATGTCATGTTTACGTTTTAAGGGTCGCCCCACGACCGTTGGATCTTGATCCAATGGTCGAGATTGTGCGACCTTTGATGAGGAGGTGGCCGGGGGTGTTGGGCGGCTATGACGGCGTCACGTGGCACCATCATGGTCATCCATCTTCTTTACTTTGTAGGTGGTGCCACAGTTGTTGGATTGGATCGATTTTCGCGTTGTTGGGCTGCGATCGTTGATCCAAACCCATCCGTGCGGTTGGATTGTTGTCTGAGGTATGGATTTTATACCACCTTGTCCCTTGATCTCTAATCTTCCTTGAACTGTATCTGGTATTACGGAGGTTCGATCGGGGCGATCTCGGAGGCATTAAACTTCGATTGTCGTCCTGATCAGATCCGTACGGTTGGATCTTCAATTCGAGGTCCAGATAGGAATTACCCTGTCCCCTAGCCATAAAAAGAGGTGAATTAACCTATAATTTGTACAAACTAAATTAAATGTAGAATGATGCATGTCATGCAATATTTATAATACATGATGCTTTTATAGACCTAGGAACATGCATAAATAAGCATTTTAGGCCAATTAGATGTGTGCACATCAGTTACCAACTTGGATTCATTAACTTCTAATCCCAAAAAAGAGCTGAAAATGTTTGCTATTGCTGCTAGGTTCTTAGATTCATGTGCCCCTCCTTTAATGGAAAAAAATATGTCATTTACATACTGTAATATAGGGGCCACCAAGTAATTCTCGAAAAGAGTGAAACCAGAAAAGAGGCAACTATAGGAGGCTTGAAATGCCATAGTAGCAGGAGCATCGGCTTCTGGCAATAAAAGCATTAATGCTAGGGGGCAACCTTGTCTGACCCCCTTTGTGGTTGTATCCAACCACTAGCAGGTTTATCTTTCACCAAAATTGTGGTAGTGGTGATATATTTTTATGTCCAGGATATCCAGAAGTCTGGAAAACTCCTTTTCAGTGTCTGCCAAGGTTGGATCAGCTAACAGACTCATAGGCTTTTGCAAAATTTACTTTCCACATGAAGCCTTTTCTCCCCCACGTTCGCCATGCTGCAATCATCTCATCAGCCAAGATGAATGACTCCTGCAGAGATCTTCCCTCAATAAAGGTCGATTGAACTGGACCAATCAATGCAGGTAGCACTTTCCTCAATCCTTTTGCCAAAAGCTTAGTGACATTTAGATACACCACATTGGACATGGCAATGGGGTGGTAATCGTCTATCCGCTCAGCACCTTGCTTCTGGGCCAGCAGAAACATAAAGATTGAGATCTTTAGACATACACTACCCTCAGGTACCTTGCAAACCTCAAATTAATTCCAATATTTGTTTGACTTCTCTTTAAAGGATTGGGTCTGCTCATAATCTCTTTGTAGCATTGGAGGTAGGGACCAAGAATCCTTCCTTCTTCTAAAAGACTATCCTTTCTTGCATCTTGCAATATGTCAATTGCAGCAGACTCTATGACTGCAAGTTAACATCTCCAATGTACTCAAAGTGATCTCTGTCTTCTGACTTAACCATTAAATCTTGTGATCCCATTGGAAGATCATAACTCCTGTAGTCTCATTATCTCCACTAGCTCCCGTATACGTAGTCTCAGGTTAATGACATTGATCATTATATGTACGCCTATATGCAATATATTTATACATTCTTATGTATCATATGTATCCTTGTTAATGGCAATGAAAAAGGAAGAGATAGAAAAAGATGGTGACCCTTTCATTCCTCTTCATATGTATATCCTTGTATGCTTTGGTTAAAAGACATACCTTCTCTATCAGTTATTGTTGGTCTTCTCATATCTCTGTTTCATTAAGTTAACCTTTTGCTTTTATTTGGTAACTTGTAATCTTCTTAAGTTTAAATATCCATTCTAGAGTGTGTGTTAGATGAAGGTCTACCAAGAAGTTTTCCTTCTCCTTTGGGACTAGGAACCTTTGTCAAGAATGAAAATGGTATCATATTATTGTTTCCTTGAATCCCTTAAACCATTTAGTGGCCACTTACTTTTTCAAATATTAACTTTGCCATGATACATCACTCTAATCATAAGAGGAACTTGTATAACTTCATTAACATGTCTCTTCAATATGATTCCTCATAGACATATTAGAAATCATGTGTTGGGATTTGTGGCGATCCAGAGCATGAAGAAGTCCCGTAGAGGTTAGAGGAACGTCTGGTCTGCTGTGCAAATCAAGGGACAACCTAGTTTGTGGGATGCAAACTGGTTTGAATGGCTGGAAACCGGTCTGCTGTGTGCAGACTGGCCTTTGCAGGCGGGACAAGTGGGTCGGTCTTGATGTAGACCGGCTTGCAGAGTGCCAGGGACTGACTGGATTCCCTGTGGAGTTGGCACAGAGGCGTCTTGCCTCTATGGATGGTCGGCTACAACATTAGGAGAAGTAGAGAGAGGAGCTTAATTGGTTGGAAGAATTTTTCTATCGCTCAAAGAAAACATATGGGAATGTTTTTTATTTTATAGAGAGTACATATCCCCTAAAAATAGTAAATAAATATTCCTATGCCATGTGACTCTTTTTTGATTCCCAACACTCCCCCTCAAGTCGGATGTTGGGAGGCCGATGACTTAGGTCTAGATGCCTCATCACTCTTCTTCTTCACCGGAAACTTGTATCTTTGATTTCGCTATCATCCTCCAAGGTAGTTTGAACCGGAAAGAACTTCGGTTCTGGTTGCAGCCGAGAAGAGCTTTGGCTTAGCTGGAAAGAATGTTGGCTCTAGAGAAGGTTGAGAAGAACTTCGACCGGAAAGAATTTCAGTTGAGTTGGGGTCGAGAAGAATGTCGGCCTAGCCGGAAGAATGTCGGCTTATAGAGAAGGTCGGGAAGAACTCCGACTTTGTGTTGAGAGAAGATCGAAAAGAACTTCAGTTGAGTTGGGGTCGAGAAGAACGTCGGCTTAGCCGGAAGAATGCCGGCTTATAGAGAAGGTTGGGAAGAACTCCGACTTTGAGTCGAGAGAAACTAGAAAGAACTTCGGTTGAGTTGTGCCGAGAAGAACGTCGGCCTAGTCGGAAGAACGTCGGCTTATAGAGAAGGTCGTGAAGAACTCTGACTTGAAAATAGTTGCCCGGAGCGTTACCGCTTTGATACCATGTTGGGATTTGTGGTGATCCGGAGCGTGAAGAAATCTTGCAGAGGTTGGAGGAGCGTCTGGTCTACTGTCCAGACCAAGGAACAACCTAGTCTGCGGGATGCAAACCGGTCTGAACGGCTGGAAACCGGTCTGCTGTGTGCAGACCGACCTTTGCAGGCAGGACAGGTGGGCCGGTCTTGATGTAGACCGACCTGCAGAGTGCCAGGGACCGATTGGATTCCCTGTGGAGCTGGCAGAGAGGCTTCTTGCCTCTGTGGATGGTCGGCTGCAGCACTAGGAGAAATAGAGAGGAGCTTAATTGATTGGAAGAATTTTTCTATTACTTAAAGAAAACATATGGGAAGGATCTCTATTTTATAAAGAGTGCATATCCCCTAGAAATAGTAAATAAATATTCCTATTTCTAAACCTAGACTCAACTAATTAAATCTAATCAAATCTTCTAGATTTGGAACAACCAAATCTTTACAAATCTCCTTAAAACAAATAACTAAATTAGGCTAATTGCCAACTAAGAAACCAATTCCTATTTTTGGTTCTATAGACCAAAAATCGGTGGCCTAAGTAGCCTTCCAGATAACTGCCACGTGGCACGTGCCATGTGACTCTTCTTTGATTCCCAACAATATGACCTCATAGTAGGTTGGCTTTCCGGGGCACATAATTTAAACAGCAACCTAATCGTGTTTGGTTTCTTCGTGTTTTATTTTACCTGATTCCATTGTAGATTCTACGAAGGATCTTGTTCTCTTTTTCGAGATTGCTCAATATCCTTTGAAGCAATCTTTTTGTGACTTCAGAAGGCATTTCTGAAAACAATTATTTATACAATCTATCTATGGCATTATTCCATCTAAACCTTCAGGTCTAATATAGAGATACTTCGTAGAAAAAGAGGTCAATTGGTTGTTGAGAATTAAAAATCTCTGACTATCAAACAGTTACAATTGACATCTCTGAATGTTTGACTCTCTCTCATGGGCCCTATTCTTGACATCTTCGATGCAATATTCTCGTTTATTTGGAGCTGAATCAGGTATGATCAAGCATAGATATGAATGGAGGCAGAAATTCCATGCTCAGACCCTGCTCAATAAGTAAAAGTCTTGGTTTTGGTATAATACTACACCAAAAACAAAATGTACATTGAGGTGAACTCAAACATGAACAAATATAACTGCTACATTCTCTTTACTATTTTAATATTTGATATGCAGAATGACTTAAAGGTAACATGTGGAGGGGTTTGGTTTTGGGGTAAAGAAAGGAGATTATTGAGCATTTTCGATGATGAAACTTACTCTTGTCACTGTTTGGGGCAACCATAACTGTACAAGTACGTCAAATAACTTTTTCTTTTTAAAAGAAAATGTACAGGTACATCAAATAAGTTCAAACGCATGACCATAGTGCAAGGGATGGGCTACCGTCTGCTGTAAACAAGGTCATCAACAAATAATGAACAGGAAAAATTAATCTATTTATCTAGCAATTTTGGCATTTTATGATGGATCAACCATAAAAATTCAAATAAACAAGCTGGAATAAGAACAGAACGACCATGCGGTTTTTTTTAGGGAAAGGTATTTCCCTTAAAAATCTTAGAGAGGCATTGGATAAGACTAATGCTGTAAGTTGGGTATAAATTGGATGAAATGAATCCTGTAACTTGTGATCTCTTTGGGGATTTTTGATATTAGATGTCTATAGTTACTCATTGTTTACTGACCTCTCACCTCATCATTTCTTATTCTGTACATGCTCAAAGTCCAGTATAAAACAACGCCCAGTCAAGTGTGGTAGTGGAGTAGTAATTTATTCTTGGTGGTCATCAAAATCATAAGATTGGAAGTTGTGGTAGAGGTAAATATCTGAACCAGGCTCTGATTGGGTGAATTGTGATCAGGTTGGAATTGACATAACTGAATCTTTTTTTGTTACTTCTTCCAAAAAAAAAAGTCTGTTCTTGTTGATCCATGTGGAGACGGCACTTCCTTGGGAAAATAGATAGTGGAGAGAGATTTTTTCCCTTGCATGTTAATGCCCAGAGTAGATGGTGGATGATAAGGTGTTCTCTATGGTAGGGTCTTCCATCATCCAATTATTGAGAGTAGTTGGATTTAGTTATGAGTTCATTTTTATTTTCTAGAGTCAAAATAAGGGAATATGTGTGATTTTGATCCATCTTGAATACATCATAAGGCTCCTACCTACTTAACATTGTTGGCTAGAGGAGGGTGGACAACATTTGTAGGTGGTTTTTTGTAAAGGGATGGTCGTGGATAGCAAAGGGATTGCTTTGGTCCTGTGGGATGAGGTGTGTAGACCAACTGTGGATGGAGAACTCGGCATTTTTCATTTGGCCACCATGAGGCATGAACAAGGCACCACTTCAAAGTGCGTGGCAAGGATCATGGGGTGTAGAAGAGACTTGGTCACCTCTTTCCTTTATGATTGCTATGGTTTGAAAATGGCGTGGGAGGAAAGAACTACTCCTCTAGGTGGAGCCTCGAACCTTTGAAAGGGTTTGTTGCATGCCATCCCATATGTGCAGCAGTTTTTTGATGCAAGACTGGGCAATGGGAAATTATGTGGATCTGGTAGGATGATTGGATTGATGGAGGGCCATCCTCTGAGAATTTTCTCCAGCACTTTGCAATAGCATCCGTTGCTTCCTGCTGGGATGGTGCTTTATGGATTCCATGCCTTCCCGTGTTGTTATCGGAACAATGATTAGAAGACCTCATGATTTTACATCTTGAGTTGACAAATTTCAGACTGAATATGGCAGAAATAGATGGCTGGGAATGGACGATTGCTTACGGTCAGATCCACATATTAATTGCTCCTGCGTGCTGGTAGGCAGCATGGGGCATGCTTTGTTGGAGATCGGCTGATTTGGAAGGTGGGAAACCCTCTAACGGTGAAGGTCTCCGCTTGGCTGCTGAGAAGAGAAAGGATTATGACAAAGGTGTATCTTCAGGAGATCTCTCCTCAATTGGAACCAACTTGTTCCTTGTGCAATAATGGACTGGAAGACTGCTAGCATTAGTCTTTAACTTTCCCTTCTGAAGGGTTGTTTGGAATGGTGCTGTGGTCCACTGGGCTGGTCATTCTGCTTGGGCTGATTTTTCAGACTCTTTTAGAGGAGGATCTTTTAGAACTGAGAGGGAACGGGCCTTCTCACTTGCCATTTTGTGGGCTTTATGGTTATCTAGGAATGGTGTGTTGTTTAGGGGAGAAAGTGCCTAAAATGTACTGAATAGGGCTTTAGCCTTTAAGGATCATTTTTCCATCTTTTAGAGGAGGGTATGCCCTCTTTATGTTTGTAAAATTTTCAAGGGCATAATTAATTTAGGGGATCACTAATCTTGAGTGATCTTTGCTTTTCAAAAAAGACATTGTTGAGCCATGTGTCCTAATGGATCTGTACGAAAGGCCCAAAATGCTTAAGCCCCATGTTAATTAGTAGTGTGCCTCGTACCCTTGAATGCCGATCACAAACTTGCTTGGGTTGATGGGAGGGGTAATGGGTGTCATATTCTTCCCTAATTTAGGATTGCAACATCCTCCTTATGACTAGTCCAAGTCTCCCACCCTTGTATTAGTGGTGGCTCCACCTCAAAGTTAGCTCTTTCCTATTAGCATCTTTACTAGTGTTGGCTCCACCTCATAGGTTGCCCTTTCGACCTACTAAGGGAAGCTATACTCTGATACCACTCTATGATGCCCCAACTCCCAAGGTCCATCTTGAGCATGCCCTCAGGGTACTAGCCAGCTAACATTGTTATGTCATAGGTTCCAATGGACCTATCACCAACTGACCCAAAATGCCTTTGGACATTATTTGGTAGTATGCCTCCCACCCTTTTTTATGTTGCAACTCTCCTGAGTCAATGAGCTAATGTTATCTCTGTGTGGGTATGGGGTGTCAAAGCATGATGCAAAGCTCATCAGTCTCCCATTTCAATTTATGTGCAAGGCTTTGTATGGTTTAGGTGATTGAGCAATGTGTTTGGTCATACTTATTTTTACTTTTTTTCTTGAAAAAGTAGTAAGGATGACCACTAGAGGTCGGTAGCCATCCACATCTCCATTGCATAGATTAATAAATGATTGCCAGTTGCCTAACCATAATTTAGAGGGATACACTGCTTTGGACATCATGTTCTCCGCACAATTGCCTTCCACCATAAACACCACCTCATTCCTCTGCATCTATGAATCCTAAATAGTCATTTTAAAATCTATCCTTTCACCACTACACTGCTGAAAAATCCCCAAAAATCTATCAAGGCACCCTGCTTTCAAGGTTAGGCTTCTTTCTCACCTCTTTTCAAAATGACAACAGAAGAAAAGATGGTCAACATCTCCTTTTGCCTCCATGACTTGTCTCTTTCCTTAGCAATCATGCAAAAAAGCTTACCATCAATAGAGCACGCATCTAGCATATCAAACTGCAGTCACCAGCAAGGAAAGCATCACCCATGGCCACAGCCCTACACAACTTCAAAAATACCTTCTTTGCTGCAAAGGTACCATCAGCCTGCTCTAGCATCTGGCCTTCCTTCTGTTGGGAAAGGGTTATCAACCAAACTCAGTAAATGCTGAAGGTTCTCAAACCTCACGTTGGTGAGACCAATTGGACACACCAACAGCCACACTCCACAACATGTCTCCCATGGGCCCTTCCAGAGAGATTCAATCTTGACTTTTTTTTCCTTCACCATGCTGAACAACCTTGGGAAAATGTCCAGAAAGGTACCCTCCCCTAGAATATGAAGGAGTTGCTATCACTTATTACTAGAAAAAGAACCCGGAAAAAGAAACTTATTGAACACAAACCCTTCTAGAAATGAGAAACCTCCTCAGAACAAGTGCCCTCTCTCTCTAATTCAATGAGTTCTGTAAGAGGCTTGCATCACTGAGCTTCAAAGATCACTTCATTTGCCATTAGTAAGGTCACTCGTTTAGGCATTAAGGCATCTTTAGAAGAACTTCCAAGCCTTCCTCTGAAAGAGGTCTACACAACTCATCCCATACCACATAATTATCAAACAGGTTTCCATTCATCGGTTTGTTCCATCTGAATCTTCTTCTGGATTTGTCTATCTTCATCTTAATCACCCTCTTCATCCTGACTTTTGCCAAGTAGAAAACTTGGATTGCAGAGAGAATGCCATCTAACCTCCTCTCCTACCTCACCAAAGAGAATCCTGGCCCTTAGAGAATGGCCTTTTCAAGGCTTTCAAAGAACTATATATCCATGCTCAATACCCTTGCACATGCTCTGTTCTCCTTTGTGCACATACCAAAAGGGATGAAGGATGATTAATCCTCATCCTCAAGAGGTCTCCTAACAAGTTGACCAGCATTGCCATATTCTCTGCCTCTTGCATGCCCCCTCCAACAAGAACTGCATCAACTGCACACTAAATATTTTGTGCATGTACCCCACAACTCTAATTTGGCCTATAACCAAAAGACAATCCAGCTCTACACGCCTGCAAAGCAAACATCTTTAACATAAAAGGGGGAACCCAATTTCACCTGCTACTATTGTTGCATCTACCCCCAGCTGAATGAACATTGACCAAGAGTCCAAGACAGAAAAGGAAGCAGTAGTATCACACTGGTTCATCCTACTGTTTCACTCCCTCAAAAGAGTTCTTCTCCTTAATTACTGTCATGGGAAAAAAACCAAGAGAATCATAAGCTTGCGACAAGTCCACTTTTCAAAGAACCTTCTGCACCTTGTTCTTCTCCAAGCTGTTACATTCTCTGATGCTATCAGTAAATATTCCTGAAGAGACTTTCCACAGTCAAATGCCTTGCAAAAACTTTGCTACCATCAGAAAACAACATTCAACAAGGCAATAGGTTAGTAATTCCCAGTTGATTCTGCGGACTCCTTTAGAGAAAGAAGGAAAAAACCTTTTTGGTTGTTTAAAGCCCCTATTGCCACTCTGAAACTACTTAATTGCATCAATGAAATCTTCTCTATCTAATCCTAAAGCTTACGAAGGAAGAACACCTAAAACCAAGTTGGGCCTTCTGTCTTCAAACCCCACAGATGTGGCCAGAATCTCCTGCTTTATGAAATTTGTTAACTTTTGATCTCTCAGGCAACATCACGACACCCCTGCTTGCCTCTCCCAAGAACCTCTCTGCATCTTTTTTTTTTTAGTGAACTCCACATCATGTACCTGCCTTCCCACGTGCAATCTCCTCACCCACCAAAAGACTGTCAATGAAGTTAGTCCTCATTCTAGAAACCACATTTTGAAGTGCTCCTGTCGTAAATCTCTAGAGTCCTTCCACCTGTTGTTTTTTTTAATGCCCTGAAAGCCTCATGCCTATGCTCAACTACTTGTACTCCATTAAGAAATGCCCCAAACCTGCCAATTTGACGACCAGGCTTTGAGTGGCGGATATACCTCCAATTTTGTCCAATCCTTGAAAGTATCCTCCATCAACCAAGACTTGTCAAACTTTGAAATATGTTGGCAGGAACACACCTCCATTCAAACTCCACATCGAAGAGTTATGATCAGAAAATGCTAATCTAATGCTACTAGTTCTTCAAGACAAAACATCTTTTGCTGTCTCCACCATACACATGGACCTTTTAGTCTTTAACCACACACCGGAACTATTTCTCGAAGAGAAGTGACATCCTATAGTGTTGCGGTCAAGGAAACTAAGCTCAGTGACCAAGTCCCTAAAAGACTCTACTGCCTTCTCTTCATCATCTGTTGCCTGGTTCGTCTTCCAGTGGCAAGGTCCAATTGAAATCGTCACCCCAACCGCAATCTGCCATTTGCAAAATCTGATGCCCGCCTAAGCCTTCTTCAGAATTCACCGCATCACTTATCATCACAAGGGTCAGATACCACTGACAAAAGCAGAGGACATTCATCAGAATTTCTCATAAACACTCCCCAGGTATGTGGTTTTAATGGGAGAAGCACTGGTGAAGAATTTTTGATTGGTTGTCATCCCATGAATGGAGGAATGCATGTCCTGAACTGTATAAATTATGTTTTGCTTCTTGTATGCTTATTTATTTGCTTTTGTTAAATTTTAATTGTTTCAGTATTTGTACCAGACTGTTTTATGCCAACAACATTCTTCTATTTTGCCTTGAAAAATGTGTAATTTTTGAGATATTTTAACAATCTTGGATCTGATGCCCAAGAAATAAACAGTTTTTTCAGTAGATTTATATATTTGAAGATGCTTTATCCTTAGATGCCTAGCCATCTTAATTTTATATTTTATTTTTTATGCTGTAATGCTGCAGGTTAGAGGCCAGATCAAACTGCTAAATGAAGGCCATATTAGTTTTGGTCTGTACGAATTTCCTATTTCAGAATTTGAGCTGGTTGCTGAAGAGTTACTAATGAGTGAATCTGTTATTAAGGCATGTTCATAATCTGCCTTCTTTCTAGCCATGATGGTTAGAAGTTCTTGTGTACTTGAAGTGTAGATTGTGTGATACTGATTATTGCTTGTTTTTCTGCACCTCTATAGAGGATCTGTGATTCTTTTGCCTTGGGATGTATTAATATTTGCGTTCAAAGGGCCTCCAATAAATAAATCCTGCTTTTCTTTTTTAAAATTAGCATTTGACTTGACCTTACCTTTTGTTTTTCCTGTGCAAATCGTAGCTTCATGGTAGAAGGTTCTTTTCATTGGTTAATTATTCTGTTTTGTTCTAGAAATTTGGAACTATATCTATGCATTTTGAGGATAATGCTTATTGTTCCGTTATAATCTGC
Source organism: Thalassia testudinum (assembly GCA_037157565.1). Lineage (NCBI taxonomy): Eukaryota > Viridiplantae > Streptophyta > Magnoliopsida > Alismatales > Hydrocharitaceae > Thalassia > Thalassia testudinum. The sequence continues at coordinate 25,977,091 of JAZHRO010000013.1, forward strand.
TTGCTCCTACTATCATCAGACATCTCCACTTGATAGATATTAAGAAATTGGTGTAATTCTTTCCTCATTGATATGTCATCAAGGGCCAATCGAGTAGTCAGGGAAAGGGATGATGAAGCTATTGGATGTAAAAGCCTAGTTCTCCCATGTATTACATGGGATTGTAGAGGTGAAATTGTTTGCTCTTGTTAGATTGTCATGTAACTAGGTAATGAGAAGTATACCCAAAATTTTGGAGGGGTATGTATATGTGTGTATATATATATCTAGATACCTGAGAAGAGGCTCAAAGATTGAAAAGCAAAACAAGAAACTTTCAGAACCAAGAACTGTTCAATGGACACGGTGATATTGGGGATATATCACCCTATATCACCTATTTTATGGAATATTTGCATTGATATCTCCCAATATTTAGGGATATCGGTCGGCACCCACTGATATTGGCGATATATCACTCATATCTGAGAAAAATGATCATCTCATGATGTTGATATGAGTCATGTTGAGGATATAAGATATATCGTCGATATATCATGATATCTATTTCCATGATTATAATTACCAATTACTAGTACTAACTACTGGTACTTGTTTTAAGTTGTAATATAGTACTACTAAGCATGGAATTGCTAATTGAATATTTAGTATCATAGTAACCATTACATAGTTTAGTGTTAGTAAATGGCAAATTCTAAATTTTTGATTTGGGGAAATGGTGATGTGCTCTTGTTGGTTGCCATTATTAATTAAGTGTTATGTTACCTAACTGTTACAAGCACAAGCCTATATTCTCATTTCTCTAGAGTTCTACCTCTATGTATCTGTTTTCGATCATCAAATTGTTGAAACATCAGTGTTGGTTTATGTCCACCTTTTCATCATGACTCCAAAATGTGTGCTTGCAGAATTGCAGAATTGGTGTCAAAATCGACACCTTGATAATAACAATTACAGCCACCAAAAATCCTTTTCCCTTATTAAGTGGAGTCAGGTCTATGAATACTTTCCCTTCATTTAGATTTATTTTAGATCATTCTAGGACTTGAATTAAAAAATACAACATTGTTTCTAATATTCTTCCAGCAATTCTTTGCTCTTTCCCTATTCCTTTTCTTAGGCTCAACATCCAAGTTCTCATAACTTTGAACTGGAACATTAAACGGCATGCTCTCCATATGTCTAAACCATGAGTATCTCTCACTTGTTCTGTATCTGTGCTCTTTTTTCTTTTTTCTATTCTCATTTATTTTATCTATTGGGCATATGTCCACCTCAACATATTCATTGATATGTAGGTATCCTTGGCACATCTCTTTAATTGATAGCCCAAGCACTGAGATCCCTATCACATGGCAAGACTTATTTCCTTCTTTGTGTTACTTGTACTTAACTTTCAAAGGAAATTTCTTGTTTCGTAAAGCACCTGGAGCTCCTTTCCACTTTAATCAACCTGCATTTATCATATGTGTGACATTTGGGTCAACTTCTCCATCTCATGGAAAATTTAACCCAGGTTCTCTGAACCTCTATTTTTAAACTGAAATGTGCACCGTTGAATCATCTACATGTCATTCGATACTGAATTTGCATGCCATGTATTTGGTTGTTGTCCTACTTAATTAGAAGGCCTTATTGTTGTGGGCCTCCCTCTAATGCTCCACTTCACTACTTACTCCATTTTTTTTCTCATCCATGGGCATATTGTCATTTGCGAAAAGCATGCACGGTGGTACCTCATTTCGGATGTGGTTCATCCACTTCCACCATTAGATCAAAGAGATAACCTGTTTAAATTTTTGATGTTTAAAACTGTATCCATGAACTTTATGTCATTCTGCTTCTTTGTTTGCTTTTTCTCTCTTTTTGTTTGACAGTTAGTTAATTACTACACTCAAGTAGCATCTTTTCTACTTTATCAATAAAAGTGATTGATGTGTGTATTTTACTGCTCTTTTATTCCTTATCCGTCCAATCTTGGATTCTGTATTGATCTGCTTGGGTGGTAATTTATTGGTATAAGATTTTTCATTATTGATTACAAGGAGGAGCGCTAATGAGCTTGATATTTCATGGATATGTCACATCAGACCTCTTCACCATCCTATGCTTTTGGTTTATTCCCTTTTCTAGGTGTGATCATTGGTGAAAAACACTAGAGGGGATCACAATCGGGAATTTGGACTTAAGAATCCTGGATTATTGCTTTGGGCTCATTATGGTGTAATGTTAACCAGTTATCTGCAAATTTCATGGCTCTGGAGTTGGGTTTGAATTATGACAGAATTTGGTTAATGATGGGGACAAGTAAAATTAGATATCAGCTCCTCTAAGAGTGCTTAGCTTTTCTTCACTTGAATAAAAACAACTAGCAATAAATAACAAAAATGTGCCTTTTTATATTTCATGTTGTTGGACATATGACTTGTACCTGTGGACCTTTGGATGTTTCTAATCTAGGTGGACATGACAAGAAAAACTATGGCATGATTTATCAAAGCCAGTGACATTTTAGGATGCATTTGGTTGTGGAATTTTGAGACTGGATAATTTTTTTGGAAGTGTTAAAGTGAAGTGATGTGTTTGGTTGTATGGTGGGAAGTATGTGATAGGTGAGTTAATATGAGTTAAGTAGAGAATAGGGAGCTGTAATTTGTTTGTTTATAATTGATGTTGGGTTGTTTCTTGTTATTGTTTAGTTGGATACTGGAATAAGTAATGGGTTAGATGTGATAGGTATGTTGTTGTTTTGTAAGTAAGTATGTGGGAGTTGTAGTTTATTTGTTTTATATTCGAGATTGAATGGTTTTTATGTTGGGACTTGGGAGTTGGAGTGCATTAGAACCACAAAAGCTTGATGATCTTCTCACTTAGCCCTCGCAATAGTAAGAAGCCCATCAAGAGTGAGATTTGTCATGCGTCCAAACATGGTCTTGTAGCGAGATTTATCATGCATCCAAACACGGTCTTTATGATTTGGATTGGCCCATTTTGTAAGAGTGGAACTTTCATACTTTGTGTGGTCAAATGAAAGAGTTGAAGCTCATTACTGATATGTCATATTAAACAGTCTGCCATCTCTTTAGGTTTTTGCGATCTTCACGCAAGTATGGTGATGTTTTTGCCCATGATATCGCATGATTTGTCCCTTTTGTAGTAATCATGTTTGCCTCTTTGCTTACAAGCATTCAAAAACTATCTTATTGTTTGCTCGTACATAGGGTGTAACATATGAGGATTTTTTAACTGTCCTAACTCATATTTTGTAGTATCCTGTTTTCTACCAAGAGTTAATTTTGGAATGTTTTCAGGTATTAGTTTAACCATTAGATAATAATAACTTAGTTTCCAGTTTTTTTTTGGCCTTCTGATTCTTTTTGTAGATTGAGAATTATGTCTTGTCAAATTGGCATAATGGAAACTATAGTTTTTCTGAAAATTTTTGCTTGTGGTTGAAGGTTTATGGTGCTTTTAGGATGTATGTCAAGATGCTTCTCATGTGGGACTCCAAAATTCAGATTGACGGAGGTGGCAACACAGATGTCACTACTTCCTTCCTTGAGGCTAGAAATCTAGTTGTTCTTAGGGTATGCTATAAACATGCTTTGAATACTACAATTTCAAATTATTATTACTTTGAAATTTATGAGATATTCTACTTTATTTTCACCTTTTTTTTTCTTTGGCAGCACAAATCTGTTATAAGTTCAAATGCGGTATTGGGAGTTAATGGGCAAGGTCGTCTCAAGTTGTCTGGTCCTGGTGATGCTATCAAGGGGCAACGCCTTTTCTTGTCTCTATTCTACAACATTGAGGTAAATTCTGTTAAATAATAAGTTAATCATTACCTTCTTTTGCAGCTTATCATGCTAAGGATGCACTTACCTTTTTATGTATGGAATATCTGAAGGGACGGGTCCTCAAATTATTACACATAACAGGGAAAGTAAATTTCAAAATTTGATCAGGAAGGAATCATTAAGCCGGGGATATTCCTTATTTTTATTTTGGCATATCATTGCATCCGTTATTTGAGAATGTGATCTTTGAGCATCAAAATAACAGGCTAATGCTAAGATCCTTCATATTAGAGCATAAATTTTTCTCTCTCGTTGGAAAATAAAAGGAGGGTTAACAATGGATGTTAACCTCCTGATCCATTAATGAGTAGGAATCAAATCCAGGAGTGATGTAAGGCAGCAGAATGATACACCACACTTATGAAGGGCGTGATTCCGTCAAAAATGCAGGTCTTATGGTTTAACCAAATCTACTAAAGAAGGATAAAAACCTTCCCCAACTGATCATTGTCAGCCTGAAAATCGACATTTAGTGATCAAATTGTCATGGGCATGCTATTGAAATGGGGTTTTTTGAGGAGGTACCATGTCGACACGAAAAAGTTGCGAAACACAAGGATGTTGGTGGCATGCTGAGAATTTCAGCGTATACCAACGGTACATTGGTCGACATACTGCTGCTTGCTTGGTTGTGTGTGCAATGAGCCAATGCTGGCTGCTGTTGTTGCTGCATGTGTTATGTATCGCGTATCACCAAACATGGAAGATATTGATACGGGTTATGTATTATTTTTCCCATATATTGGTGATCTATACGTGCAACATATCGTCGATATATTTGCTTTTTGACTCATCAATGTGGTATTGACATCGATATTTAAAACCTTGGTTGCTCTTATGACTTCTCCCCTTCCTCTCCACTGCTACTACTGTTGCTTTTCTTTTATTCTCCTCTGCTACTTCCACTACTTCCATTCTTCTCCGTTGCTGCTGTTACTGCTCTCATTCTTCTCTTGAGGTTTGATTCCACAACTATCCTTAATTTTAGACTAGATATACTCTACCGCTAAATCTAAACGTGACTCAGAAGTATTCTCAACTAGATTTCCTCTGGGACCCCAAATCTTCCTATATTTTAATTTCCAATGTGCTGGCCATTTTGGTGATTTGGGAAATGTACAATTTGAAGGCACGGGGAAAGCAAAAATAGAAGTAAAGAAAAAAAAGGAGAAAGCACAACCAATCTTATGTATCTGTGAGACAAAACAAATGTATAAATCACCAAAAGAAACTCTTTCTCCTCTTTTATATGAAAAAAGGAATAGGTTATTTACACAAGTATCCACAAGAAAATAAGAAATGTCAAATACATCATTATTCAACACTCCTCAAGTTGGGGCGTATATGTCGATGAGGCTTGCTGCTGAAAAAATCATGGTGCTTCTTCTTCAACGATTTAGTGAGAATATTTGTCAACCAAAGCTCTAAAGATATGTATGGGGTATTGATATTTTCATCTAAGATTGCATCCCATTTAAAATGACAGTCAACCCAAATATGTTTGGCCCTCTCATGGAAGATTGGATTCGATGCAATATATGTGATTGCTTTGTTGTCGCAGTAAAGTGGAACAAGTAAGTCAACCTTGATCCTCAAGTCTTGTAGAAAACTAACCATCCAAATAATCTCAAGGGTTGCTGAGCCATCGATTTGTACTGAAGTCTCTGCATTGGAGCGAGCCACCACATTTTACTTCTTGCTCCTCCAAGAAACTAGATTAGCCCCCAGATACATGGCAAAACTTGACGTAAATTGTTTGTCCTCTGCGGATCCTGCATAGTTGGCATAGAAATAAGTTAGAACATCAAGAGATCCATTATCTCTATAGTACAAACCTCTACTAGGAGTACCTTTGAGGTATCTCAGGATGAGACAAACCTCATGCCAATGACTGTATCGTGGATTCTGCATGAACTGGCTACCTCCACTAGCAGCAAAGCTAATATCAAGCTGTGTAATAGTCCAATTTAGCTGACAACCAACTGTACTCCGGTATCGAGTAACATCTTAAATGGTGGATCACTCTCCTTTGTGGCAAAACTTGACGTAAATTATTTGTCCTCTACGGATCCTGCATAGTCAGCATCGGAATAAGCCAGAACATCAAGAGATCCATTATCTCTATAGTACAAACCTCTACCAAGAGTGCCTTTGAGGTATCTTAGGATGAGACAAACCTCATGCCAATGACTGTATCGTGGATTATGCATGAACTGGCTACCTCTAGTGGCAGCAAAGATAATATCAAGCCGTGTAATAGTCCAATTTAGCTGACAACCAACTGTACTCCGGTATTGAGTAACATCTTAAATAGTGGATCACTCTCCTTTGTGCTGTAACTAGGCTGTGGCTTTATTGGTACCCCGGATGGCTTGGATCCAAGTAATCCAGCCTCCTCAAGAATATTTAAAGTATACTGTCTCTAGGATAATGATAAGCTTATTCCTTGTTGGATAGCCTCAATTCCTAAGAAGTATCAGAGGTCACCTAAATCCTTGGTGACAAATGTAGATTGTAGAAAAGCCTGTCTGAGCAATCCCATTTGTATCATCACCACTCAGAACCATGTCATCCACATAAACTGTCAGAATAACAACTCTCCAGACCCCATCGTACTTTGTAATAATAAAAATAGAGTGGTTGGAGGTAGACTGCTGAAATCCTATCTTCCTAATCTCTGAATTGAACCTCTCAAATCATGCTCGTAGACTCTGTTTTAGATCATATATAGCCTTCCGTAATCGGCACACTGGCTTCCCTTAAACACCATATCCTAGTGGCTACCTTATGTACACCTTCTTAGCTAGATCTCCATATAAAAATGCATTCTTAATATCAAGTTGGTATAACAACCACCTCTGAACTAATGCAACGGAAAGAATAATCCTAATGGAGGTAATGTGAGCCACAAGTGAAAAGGTCTAAAGGTAATCTACCCCACATGTTTGGGCAAACTCCTTGGCAACTAGCCTAGCCTTGTACCGATCGACTGTCCCATCTGATTTGTACTTTATAGTATACACCCACCTGCAGTCAACAACTATAGCACCTGTAGGACATAACATCTCATCCATAGCAGCTCTCCATCTAGAATGCTGAAAAGCCTGAATAAAATTTCTGGGAACTATGGTAGTGGTAATCATTGAGGCAAACTGCTTGCCCTCCTCTAGATGGGAAATCTTAGTGTACTGGGACATAGGGTGAAGAGTACATACGCTAGTAGATCTCCTCTGTATAAGCCCCTCATCCCCATTTGACTTACTCCCATACGAAAGGGCAAAATGTTGTATAGGACTATCTCCCTGGGGACTGTTTGACTGTGGTCTCCTGTGATATATCCGTGTCTCTTGTATGACTGCCTCTTTAGATGACCCCTCTTTTGAGAAGTATAGAATCTTCTCAAAGAAGGTCACATTTGTTGCAACAACACATCTCCTATATGCTGGATCATAGCACCTATAGCCTTTCTGCATCCTAGAGTATCAAGGAAAGGTACACTTCATCACCTGGGGAGCAAACTTATCTTAACTACCATGATTCTGGACAAGCATGTACACCCAAACACTCTCAAAGGTAGGGGAAATGGACTGTTGCACTCTTGATATATTACTAATATGGGATATGACCACAAAACATTGAAGAAGGCACCCGATTGATCAAATATGCTGCTGTGAGTATGGCATCGCCCCAAAATTATCTAGGAACCTTCATGTGGGATGGTAAGGTCCTGACAATATCGAGATGTTGTAACTTGCGCTCAGCAATTCCGTTCTGTTGGGAAGTATGGGCACATGACATTTGGTGAATAAATCCCTTAGAACAAAAGACCTCCTGCAAATCTTTGTGCATAAGCTTCAATGCATTATCACTAGGAAAAACTAAAACTATGGTTTCATATTGAGTCTGCACCTCAGAAAGAAACTACTGCATAATATAGGGTATCCCACTTCGAGCCTTCATAAGAAATACCTAGGTAAGATGGCTATGATCATTAACAAACACTGCAAAATATCGATGCCCGCTTGGAGTGGTAACTCTAGAGGGCCCCCAAACATTACAATGTACCAGGGCAAAGGGAACTGTACAAACTCCATCATCTCTCCTAGGGTAGCTGATCCTGTGGTTCTTCCTTAGCCCATAGTCTTCGCACTCTAAAGTCAAGGAATCTAACAACTTTGGATACATTTGTTGCATCTTTTTCATGGAGGGATGCCCGAGTCTCCTGTGCCATAGCAGCGGGTCATGAGTGATGGACACTGCTCTAGCAAACAAGGTAGGCGTGTCTATGTAGTAGAACCCATCTATCTCTATGCCTCCCCGTACAATCTCTCCTGTTTGACAATCTTGGAAGTAGCGGTACTTCTGATAAAAAACTAAACATCCAAGATCCTTGCAAATACGACTCACATATAAGTGATTCATAGGGAACTAGGGAGCGTAATATACGTTCTCAATCCTTATCTTGGGAGTCACATCTACATGCCCAATTGTGGTGATTGGACAGGTAGCCCCATTGGCCACCCTCACATCTTTAATTGCCCGTGGAACTACGAGATCTATCAAATGATCTCTATCTCTTGTGAGATGAAGAGAGGCACTGGAGTCGATCACCCACATGCTCTTGACCCTCCTCTTCTTTTGTAGAACTTCTTGGGCTACACATGCAAACACTATAGAATCTAAAATAAACCCTCTTTTCGGGTCAAACTCTTTTAAGGGTGAGAGGACTCATCGCCAACAAAACTAGGTGTAAGAGAAGGCTTATCACGCAGATCATAGCACCAACTCCTGAAAATCAAGGATGACCACCAACAATGGTGGTCCCTGCCGACGGCAACGTTGGGGTTGTCGATCTGGCTACTGGCAGCGCAGCCATCCCTATTGGCTCGTCCGGCGATGGCTACAGTGTCGTTGGTGGCTTGGGTAGTGTCGTTGTCGTTGTTGTTGGTGGTGGCGGCATTATGGGATGCCTTCCCACTGCTGCCATGTCCCAACTCCATTGAATCACCTCTGAGTTGGTGGTTTAATCATCTTGTGGGTGGATTTTTGGTGGGATATCGGAGCACCAACTTAGGATCGCTACTCTGATACCATGTGAGACAAAACAAATGCATTAACCTCTAAAAGAAACCCTAGCCCTTTTTTTATATGGAAAGAGGATTTAGACAAAACATTTTTTCTTTTTGTAATTTTCCAAGTTCGCTTAAGACTTTAGCGCGGCGACACTGTCCTCCTTCAATCGGCGGCTCGCTCTTCTTGCCAGAATGTCGTTGCACCTTCCTCCTTGAGGTTGCTGAGCGATATAGAGGCCTTCGCGATCTCCTTTGACAAGCCGCCTCATGACCTTGCTCACCTGGGTCACCTCGGCCTTCTCTTGCCTCCTACCTCGCTCGCTCGCCTGCCTTCGGCCACACTTGTTTGCAACGTCACCTCTAAGGATCAAGTGGGATGACGAGTGGAGATTGTCGGGCAAGGGAAGGATGGACGACGGTATGCCAGCACTGTGGTGGCCAGGGAGACGGTGGTAGGCTTGCTGGGCAAGTGGAGATCGGATGAAGGACGCTCAAGGAGGATCTTTCCTTTTGTTGCTTGGGTCTTGGACATCATGCCAAGTCTTGTCGTGATCCAGTTTGTTGGTACGCTTGCAATGGGTTTGGGAACTAGGCGATCTCTTGTCCACTCCAATGTCGGAGTGCCAGTGGTGATTGTGTTACTACTTGTCGGCAGCCACCTTTGATCAGGAACTCGATCCCTCCACCTCGTCGGGAACCACCAGTGGTTGAAGTGTTTGTTTCTCGATCAAAGGATGGGGCATATACGGCCCTCGGTTTGCATTACGCCTTGGTCGGGCAACTATCACACTAGGTCGGATCGATGTCGGGGATTGGTGTAATCGAGGATGGCCTCGGAATGTACGCGTGGAAGTTGTCATTTTGCGGGAAACGTGATCCTCCTTTTTGACTTGAGCAATGATGAGATCCACCAATTGTGTTTTTGTAGCATGGACGTAGGGGGAGTCATGATCACATGGTGCCACGTCTCCCCATTCGATGGTGAGTTGGAGGAGAGGTCGCCATTGAGGGAGGTCACTTCGTTGCGCATCGTCGGGCTTCCTTTTTACCTACGCTCCAAGGGTGTCATCGAGTGTTTGATGGACAGGGTCGGTTCAATGCAAGATTGCTGTTGCTACTACTGCTCTGCGAGGGGGACACCCTTGATGTCACCGTTGTGGTTGAGTTAGCGGTTGGGCCGTCGATCCCTAAGGCTCTTGTGCTTCGACATGTAGGCTCTGCATGGACTGTGCGGTTCTGGTGGATGGCTAGGTTGAAGTCGTGAGCCACATATGCATACATCGTTGTTAGTGCTAGTGGTGGTCAGAGCGTGTGGAAGATGGAGGTGGGAGTTGCCGTCGGTGCCCAAGCCTCGGCAAGTGGAGGAAGGTGCTGCTTCCTCGTCTGGGTCACGTGTGATATCTCTTTAGGATATCAGGAATCTTTTGCATGAGTGTGTTGATACCATGGAAGTAGAGCACTTGAAGATTATGTGGCCGGAGCATGGTCGGCACGTGTTTGAGGAAATGCCACAATAGGAAGGTGGGTCCACTCAGGAGAGAAAGCTCCCTAAGTCAACTCCTAGACGAAGATAGAAGTTGACTGGTGTAGGCCTGTGCAGATACAATCTACATAGTGGTTGTAGGAGTTGGGCTTGGTCTATGGAGGTTGACGAGGAGTCCTTGATGAGGGCAATTAAGGTCAAGCGTCAGACGTATGATTCCACCACCACGGTGGACTCGAGGGAGGGTACGAGTCTTTCCCATGACACGTGCTCTCTCTTGGAACGTGAAAGGTCTCTGGGACCGTTAGGTGAGATCTCTCGTGAGGGGGTACCTCCTTGAATGGTGGGTGGATTGCGCATATCTACAGGAGGTGCACATTCAGGACGCGGAGCTAGTTTCCTGGTGCCCTCTTGGTTGACCACCAGATGAGGGGTTTCTTTCCAAGCAGTCGGTTGGATGCACAGGGTGTTGTACCATTTGGTGGGGGACTAGGCATCTCAGGCTGGAGGATTCGCAACTGCACGAGTTCTCTGTCGTAGGTAGGTTTGTTAGGGAGGAGGATTGGGCCACTCTTTGCCTCACTAGTGTATACAGCCCGTGCACCGGGAGGCTAGGCCTCGGTTGTGGGAGGAGTTGCGCTAGATTGCGGAGTACGTTAACGAGGGTTTGTGGTTAATTGGTGGTGATTTTAACGCCACCATTAGCCACAACAACAGGCTGGAGGGTAGAAGTGACTCCTCTACTTTGGGATTTTAGGAGGTCCTAGATAACTTGGAGTTGGAGGAGGTCCCTACGTCAGGCATCTCTTGCACTTGGCATAATGGTAGTGGGGCCATGTCTAGATTGGACAAGTTCCTATGCAACCTTCACTTGGCGAAGGCGCATCAGCTTGCAAGGGTCTCTTCACTACCAGGGTCTCTCTGACCATATGCCGCTGGTCTAGGACAATGGGGAGGGCTAGTAGAGAGGTAATTTTTACCGTTCCCAGAGGTCCTAGTTGCTGGAGGAGGGTTGTAGGGACTTGGTTGCCCAGACTTGGCGATCCTATCCTCCTGAGTCCTCTACTACAAGGATGCTAGACACTAGGCTTTGTCATCTTAGGCGCATGCTACATGTGCATAGACAATGAATCCGAGACGATCGAGAGAGGAGGCGATCGGATGCGCTCCATGCTGTTGAGGTCTTCGACCAGGTGGAGGGTAGTCACCCCCTCTTAGCTGAGGAGGAGGAGAGGAGGCACAGGGTGGTTGTCGAGCAGAAGGACCACCTGCGGGAGGTTGATTGGTGTGAGAGGTCATGTCAATTATGGTTGAAAGAAAGAGATGTCAATACCTACTTCTTTTACGCCATGTCCTGCTCTAAGAGGAGGAACAATCACATCTCCCAGTTACGTGTGGGTGAGACCATGTTGACCGATCGTGAAGAGATCAGATAGGCCATTGACTCTCATTTTCAAGAGATCATGAGGGCAGCACCAAGGGAAGCCTGGTCTTTGGTTGGCACGGCCATGCCTAGGCTTACGGAGGAGGACGACCAGGCTCTCATCAGGTTGATTGATGAGGGGGAGGTTCTCACTGTCATCAAGGGCTTGAAGGTTGAAGGGTCCCCTGGATCGGACGGCTTCCAAGTCCCATTTTATAGAGAGTTTTGGCAGCTAGTCAAGGAGGATGTCATGGGCGTTATCTCTAAGTTCCAGTCAGGGAATTTAGGGTTTGAGCGGCTCAATTGGTCTCTGCTCTTCCTCTTGTCGAAGAGGCCTAGTGCTGAGGGTTGGGAGACTATAGGCCTATAACTCTCTCCAACTCCATTTACCTAATCGTTGGCAAGATCCTTGCTAATCGAATTAGGGAGGTCCTGCTTCGCCTCATCAGTCTCGTCCAGTCTGCTTTTCTTCGGGAGTGATCCCTACAGGAGTCTTTTGTGTCGGTGCAGGAGATGGTGGCGATGTGGATGAGGTGGAAGACCTTGGAAAGTCGACTTCTCCAAGGCCTATGGTCGTTACCTTCGGGAGATCCAGAGGAGGAGGGGTTTTCCAGAGGTATGGGTTCTCTGGATCGGGTGTGTGACTACTTTGTCTTTCTTGCTACTCTTCAATGGGAGGCTGATTGGGACGTGGATGCAGCCTCGGAAGGGGGTTCACCAGGGCTATCTAGTAGCCCCACTCCTTTTCATCTTGGCTGTCGACACACTTGCTAGGCTTGCCTTCCGTGCTAGTGAGGCGAGCCTTCTTCAGGGTTTCATTGCCTTCTTGGGTAGTCATGTGCTAACTCTCATCCTCTAGTATGTCGATAATATAGTTTTCTTTTTGGAGGGTTCCCTTCCTCAGGCATAGGTGGCATGGCGCATCCTCTTTGGTCTACTTCCGTTAGGATGACAACATTAGAGACGCCATCGCTGATGTTGTTCACATGCTGGTTGTGTCCCTTCCTGTCCTGTACCTTGGCCTACCCCTACGAGCCAAGTGGATATGGGCCGTCGACTGAGCTTTTCTCATAGAAAAGCTCACCTCTAGATTAACAACGTGAAGTGGTAGACTTCTCTCCAGGGGTGGGAGACTTGTTCTCAACTATGTTCTCTCTGCCTTTCCTACCTTCTACTTTTCCTTTTTCCGCCCAAGGAAAGGTGTATTATAGCGGATCGATGCGACCAGATGCAAGTTCTTTTGGGGAGGGACTTTTTAGGAGGGGTGTTTCTTACAACTTGTTCGCTGGGCTACCTTTTGTAAACCCAGGAGTAGGGGTGGTCTAGGGATCCGACGGATCAAGGAGGCAGTCGACTCACTACTCCTTATGTAGGAGGTATGTTTCATGCAGGGGGAGTAGGGACCTTGGCAGGACTTTGTGCGGGACGTCTATGATGGTGCCCTCCCACCCAAGGGTTGTCTTAGGCACCATCGGGGGGAGTCCCCTTTTTAGCGCTACGTCATCGACATTGTTTCTGAGCATTGGGATCTCTTCCAGCCCCTCCTTGGGGACGGAAGAGATTTTTTCTTCTGGCACCATGATTAGACGGGGGAAGGCAGTATGCAGGATAGGTACTCGAGAGCATATGCAATATCCACATCACGGAATGTGCCAGTGGCAGGCCTATGGGGCGAGTTAGAGGAGGCGTGGCATCTCCCCTTACTTGGGCCTGATCATCCATCGGGTCTCCGGTCTTCCACCCAGAGGGAAGAGCTGGTGACCTACTTGCAGTGGTTCAGACCGAGGAAGGGACCTGATACATTTTCCTGGAGGCATGGCACGTTTACTGCTAGCTGTGTCTATAGGAAGCTCACTGACTTCGAGCTGCCAGATTAGCTCAACAGGGAGTGTGCAGGTCTTTGGAGCATCTAGGTGCCTCTCAAAGTGAGTTTTCTTATGGCTCTCACGGAGAGAGGGCCTTGTCACTGGGCATCTACGTTGGACCTTGATGGGCACGAAGTCCCAGCCTTGCGAGCTTTGCTTGGGAGTGGAGGAAAGTACGGTACATCTCTTTTAGTGATTTAAATGCTATTGGCATGTCGTCGAAATGATAGCTTTTGCAGGAGGACCATATCGACATGTATTATATGTCAATATGCAAGTGTTTCGCCAGCATGCTTGCGAAACCATCAAAATGCCGTTGGTAAGGTCTACTATGCTACTGCTATTGTCGTGCACTCCTGCTGTTGCCGCACTTTGCTACTATTGCTGCTGCTAACATGGAAATATTGATACGGGTTATGTATCATTCTTCCTATATATTGGCGATTGTACCGTGGTTGGACTTTTCCATTGAAAATTGGAATTTATTTTTTTATCTCAAATCATGATTTTAATCTTCTAAAGCATATACATTTTTTCATGTTATGACATTTTAAGCCATTTTAACTGATTTCACCAAAGTTCCCTCGATATCAACAATATATCCCTTTTTTTAGTTATCAATGCAATATTGATATCAATATTTAAAACCTTCGATGCTCTTCTAACTTTTCTCTTTCCTTTCCACTACTAGTACTGCCCTTCTGCCATTCTTCTTTACTGTTACTACTACTCCCATTCTTTTACATCACTACTATTACTGCGCTCGTTCCTCTCTTGAGATTTCGTCGGCATTGGCGAAATACACTTAGCATTTTGATAATTGCTACTGCTATTGCTCCAATTCTTCATTGTTGCTTTGTTCTAAACCCCTTGTTGCTGTACCTACCTCAAGAGATTTTACTAAAGCTTCAGCTTATGCTTAGTTAATGCTAACAACTTTAATGACTAGTGAATGAATTGCTATTTTGACTACTTTTGCCATTTTTTTCAGTATGCGTCGGCATGCCAGTGAAATGTGCTCTTGAAAATTTATCGAAATGGTGTTGAAATCGGCATTTTGAACCTTGATCTCTTTTGTGAGTGCCCCTTCATTCATGCTATATGGAGGGAGGTGTGTGGACCCACCCTCTTGGGAGCAGTTGTGGCAACTTATCTTGGACCAAGCGCAAGACCAAGCCAGGGTGGCGTTAGTTCTTTAGGCCATGTGGCTAGCTCAAAATGGCCTGATTTTTCAACAAGAGGGAGTCTGATCTAGTGAGATTGTGAGGAGAGCTCATGTGTGGGCGAATGATTGGTCATCTTATCAGAAACCCTCATTTTTAATTAATAAAATATGGATGGGCACCACATAGGTGTCTCATCCTTTCTTCTTTCAAAAAAAAAAAAAAACATTGAGAATCTATTAAAATTTAATTCCAATTGATTTATTTAAAGGTTAGAATAAACATCATCTATTTGTTCTTTTTTTAATTAAATTCAGATAACAATTATTTGATATTTGATTCTTGAGCTTGAATATGATATGGTAGGTTGTATGTTGTATATGAATATTAGGATATAACATTTTTATTCCTATAAAAACTTACTTTTATGATTTCTTAAAATTCTAATCATTTTAACTACTACCATTTTTGTCAACACATGTTGGCATGCCTTCGACATGCCCTTGGTCTGCCTTCGAAATGTACTATCTTTGGGGTATTAAAATTATCGAAATTTGACGTCAAAATACTGGTGTTTTCATGACATGCTCTCAACGTACCTCCAAAATGCTCATTTAGAAATTTATCGAAATGATGTCAACATCAGTATTTAAAATCTTGTCAACATCTTGAATGTTGTTCCAAAAAGAATCCTGACAGCTAATGTCCAGCATCTAGTTTCCTGCCATTGCCCAGCAAACTTTAAGAATAAGGACTTGAGAAAAACAACTTATCAGTATCTTCTGGCTTGTAGCTGCAAAGAACAAAAGATGTGTTCGCATCCAGTGACCAATGTTTCCCAAGCACACAAGTGACCAGTTTCCTTCTCATCAGCCGATTGAAGAAGTTCACCTTTAGAGAACGCATGATCTCCAAATGGTTGTGCAGTCTCTGCTGAAGTCCTGATTTTCTTGTTAAGGAAGACGAGAAAGAATAGTCAGGCCTGACAAACACACTCTACTATCAAATCCACCCTTCCCTTCCAGTGCCTTGTTTGATCTCCTGAAGTGCACCAAGGTAAGGATGAGCTCCTCCATCCTGGTTTTTGATGTGGCTGTCAGCAGAGCAGAGGCCCATAACCCATCATGAAAACAATAAGCCAATAAGGCAATTGGCTTAAGTGCTACTGCAGCTAATCATGTGTACATCTCCTCAATGATGCCCAACAGACACCAAGGATGATTCCAAAACCTGAACCCTTGCCCACCATCAAGAGAGCTCCTGCAATGTTGCCTTACCTTCTCAATGATGCAATAGCCCCCTCCAAAAGCTAAGCATGCCCTCACTTTCACTCTCCTCTCATGCTAATTTATAGGATTGCCATACAAATCACAAATAATTGCTTTCCTGATAGGTATTTATGGCTCCATAACACAAAGTATTATCACAATCTCTTAGGCATAAAACTCCAAGGCCCCCATCTCTCTTCGGTCCGCATTCCTCATTCCAAGCAATAAGTGGTAAGGGGTAGTCGTTAGAACTAGAAGTCCAGAGGAATTTTCTGCTGATGGTGTTGACTTTATCAACAACAATACATGGCATTTTCAACATTGAAAGGAAAAAAAATAGCCAGGGCAGACTAGATAGAAGATAATAGTATTGGCTTTCCATCTCTGAATTATAAGTGTGCTGCCCAACCATGCAAGTGCCTTTGCATTCTCTCAATTACAAGTATCCAATCCTTGGAAGACATCGACCATTCAAGAGAGGGAGAGCCAAATATTTAAGTGGCATTGGCATAAGTTGAGCCCATTGAGCAACACCACAAGCAACTACATTATCATCAGTCATTCTAAGAGATAGGTAGCCAGAACTCTGAAGATTCACCCACATGCCTGAAGCTTCACCAAAATTCTCAAGCGGAAGGCATAATTTCTCAATTTGCTTCATTGAACCCTTAATAAATATGATGGCAGCTTTAGCATACTGCAAAATTGGTATTATAGTACAACCCCTCCTTGCACCAAAGCCTCTGAGTTCCCCAGCAGTGCACAAAATGTAATAGGCTTTTGCAGGAAAATCCACAACCAGTACAGAAAGAAAGCTACAACTAGTGCAAAAAGAAGAGTACCTAGAGGATAACCCTGCCTACCTCCCCTCCTAGGCTGAATCTTGCCTCCCTTGTGGCTTAGGCCTACTATCGGTGAGGATTGAGAAGTGGAGGTTACAGATGATTTCATCCATTGGATGGGAAAACCCTTAAGCCAAAGGGAAGGCCGTATAAGCTTCCAATCAAGGCTATCATAAGCTTTTGAGAAATTCACCTTCTAGCAAAAAACGCTTCCTTCCTTCTCTTTTCCAGGCTAAAAGTACTTTGTAGGTCACATTGTAATTTTTAAGAACGGATCCTCCTCTAATGAATGCCTCCAAGTAGAATGACAGCCAACTGCAGAGCTAATGCTTGGGCAAAGCCAAAACATGCTAATAGAATCAGATCAAGTCTATAGATATATTTAAGTGATTGTCTACAAGAGCAAGCCTTTTGCTTCTAATTAAAGATCATTGTGGAAAATGGTAATTGGTGGGAGAATCCTAGGAACAACGTAGGGATTCTAAGAGTCAAAAAGATGCCTTGCATGTCTTCTCTTGTGGTTTTGCCAAGGTGTGGGAGGACATGTCTATCCTAGGCATACGGATACTCTGTGGATGAGTTTTGGGTGGCTTTTAGAAGTGGAATTCAGGTTGATTAGCAGGCTGGGGTCAATGCTTGTGCTACAAAAAAAAAGAGTGTCATTCAGTGGTGATTAGGCATGGTTTGAAAATGTTGTGAGAGAATGTATGTATCTTTTTCAGTTTTGGTTTCAACATTTGTAATCCCACCCTCTGGAAGGAGTAATGGACCAGATGGATATTGACCTCCAATAGCCATCCTTTTTCTTTTCTAAAAGAAATGAGAATCAAGTGGCAACTTGCAAGGCTCTTTTTCAACTAACATTAATCAAACAAGACATTGTCAAGGAGGCATCTTTGCCTTGGATTCAGTACATCACAAAATAGGTATTGAATCTGAACTGTTAGTCCGCTCTATAATCCAGAAAAGTTGGAGTGGTGATGTTGGCTGATATTTGGGCCTTTTGTTGGAGATGTTGGCCACGTTGGCAGGCATTGATGTGGATGGAAATACCAACATGTTCACTACGAGGTCATGTGAAACAAGCCAAGAAGAATATATGTAATGTAGCTTTTTTGTTGGTGGCTTAAAAAGGTGGAGCATTTTAGCTCTGTCAACCTGCATCAAGAGAATATAGATAGGATAGATGGGCATATTTTGTAACCATCTTTTCTGAAAAATGTAATGGTTTTGTTGATTTGTCCGGATTAGTGTTTCTTATATGCACTCACGATAATTTTCTTTTTAATGGACAGGTTGGCCCTGGTTCCTTGCTACAGGCTCCATTAGATGATGAAACAGGAAGCAGTTTGTATGTTTGATAAACGTAACTTTGATGATGAAAAATTTGTTACTTCTTGTGTGGTTTAGAGTGCCTACATCACTAACTTCTCCGGTTAAACATGATTTTATCAGGATCAAATCTCTTTGTCAGAGTCCCACATGCCCCATGGAGCTGATAGTGCCTCCTGAAGATTGCCACGTAAATAGTTCTTTGTCATTCACGGTTCAGGTAAGGGTCATTTGTATATACAGTTACTGTTTGGATTAACCTGATAATGTTAGGATTCCTTGTACTGCAAATAGTTGCTTGTTGTTAAACATTGATTTTTATAATGTCATTTCCTTCCAAGGATATTATTGCAGTTTAAATGCAAATATTAACTTGAATGTATTGATAAATAAAATATTCAGCATCATAAGCGGTGGGAATACCAACATTATGTGGAAACACCTTCTCAAGAGAGAATAAAAAATCATGGAAGAAGTGGCTTAGAGAGCCATATGATAAGTTAATTGTTCTTAAGAGAAAGTACTTGTACAATTTTTTTTTTGAGAAGGAAGAGGATGATTATTAGAGGCCGGTAATCATCCAAAGCATTGCATTAATAAATCATAATGGACTTACAAATTGAGGAGCCACATATTAGATAAGAAAACAGACACCCTCACCACATTAACCACCCACACCTGTTCCCCCTAAAAATGACAGTGTTCCTTTTTAACCAAATGCACCACAAAATAGCGATGGCCTGGACCCAATCGGCCACATCAACATGAACCGTCCTTCGAAAAGAGGCCCAGAGAGCATCGAGGGAAGAAATATCAACCTCTTGAATGTGCAGATCCCTCCCAACTGTCTCAATAAAGGAGCAAGAAAAGAACAAGTGGTCTATATCTTCCTCCATTGTCTTGCACAATGGGCACCCAACATTCGGGTCCTGTGACCTTTGAGCTCTAAAGGCCTTAGTGACTGACTTCTTCCTTCTGAACAACCATGCAAAGAGTTTTATCTTCAGTGGAACAAGGAGCTTCCAAGTTTACGAGCATTCCGTCCATAGATCTTCTGATTGTCCCTCCACCATAGAGAGCCTTGTGGACACCTTACCTACCAAGAAAGATCCCTCCCTTTAGTAAAAACTATTGGGTACAAAAGGGATAGGTCTTACACCGTCTAACATCTCCATCAAGCTTTGTAACTCTTCAAAGGTGGCCTCAGACATGGTGACTTGTAGGGTAGGGGACCAAGAATTGAAAGCATCATTGCAGACCTCAGAAATCATAGTGTCCTTGTTGGATACTAGAGGAAACAATCTTGGGTATAAAGATGGAAATGTTCCATTCCTTGTCCAATCGTCTCTCCATAACTAAAAGGATTCGCCATCTCCTAAAGTTGGGGAGGAAAAGGACTGGAGTGCAAAAGGAAACTCCAAAAGGAAGATGAACGAACATAACTGCTTCTACTTAGGGCCATATCGACCACTAGTCCGTAAGAGTCTCGCAACAATGTCTCTACAAGGTTGGCCCCATTACCAAGGTACCCGACCTCCTACTTCATAAGCAAAGCGACATTAAACTCCTCCAAGATATGAACACCTAGCCCAACTTTCTTCTTAGGCTTGCGAATCTCCTTCTAAGGCACAAGTTGTAGGAACTGTCATTTCAGATCTGGGCCCTTCCAGAAAAATCTCTTCAATGCTACCTCTAACTTTGAGAGCACATTCTTAGGCAGCCGAAACTTAGACAATTAAAAGACTGACAAAGCAGACAACACAACCTGAACCAAAACCAGTCTCCCTCGGGATAGGAGTCTACCACTCAAGCCTGCCAACCTCATAAGGAAATCGTTCTACGACCAGGTTCCAATCATCAGCCACCAATCGCTTTCCTTTCAAGGGAAGTTTTTGGTAAACGATCGGCAAGTGGACCACTAGAGTTCCAAGAGCACGAGAGACAACCTCCTCCTCCCCTCTCTCCATATTGAAGGGAGTGAAAGCAGACTTCCTCTTGTTAACACCCAAGCCCGAGATTTGCCCAAAAATTTTAACCAAGGAAGCTACATTTTCAGCCTGGCAAACTCCACCTTGCATGAAAAAAACTGTCATCTACATACTAAAGCATTGAAGTAAGCAACAACCAATTAGATCGCAGGAGTAAATCTAGAGAAAAGGCCGCCCCTACATACTTTGAAAGCTAGACAAGCCAATGTGTCCACTTCCAAATTGAAAAGAAGTGGTGCCAAGGGGCATCCCAGTTGCACCCCTTGCTGCTACTGAGTCCAAGACCCACATGGTCTCACATTCACCAAGACGAACAACGACGTTGTAATACACTGCTTCATGAGTTAAATCCAATCCTCCAGGAAACCCTTCCAACTTTCCCACCAGATCCCACATCTTCTTGTAGAAAAGGACTTGAAGACCATTCGGACCCAAGGACCCCTCCACCTTGAGACCACGTGAACCTGTCAAAGCTTCCTCCTCCGACACCTCATGGAGCAACTCTGCCTTCGTCTACTCATCTATGACAGTTAAATCCGACAACCCTAGCCTCTAACCATTTAAGTGTCTTCTCTTGGTGAACATTTGGAAGTGCACCCTAACAACATCATAGATTTGCAGCCTATGATCCAATATCGAGTCCCCCATGCACAAGGAGGTGATCAAATTCATCCTTTACCTAGCACTTGTCGACATATGAAAAAAATTTAGTGTTTGAATACTCTTATCTTAGCCAAAAGTTGTTTGGACTTCTACTTTAGTCCATTTCCAACTTTAAATCCTCCTTTCTCAGCTTAACCTGCAAACTACACCTTTCCATCCGGTTCGTTGGCTCTAATTGGCCCCCGTCCTCCTTCCTATCAGGATTAGCAATGGCACCTATGCCTCTCTCCTAGTCTGATCACTCCTCAACCACACCTTCTTGTATCCCATCAAAACTATCCTTATGGCCTTTATTTTCTCTATTAGTGTGTGCATCATAGATGATGAGTAGGGGACGTCCGTCCACTTCACACAGACGAAATCTCGGAATCCCAGCTATAATAGCCAAGACTTTTGGAACTTGGAGTAAGATGAGAATGACTCCCCCTGGGCACTATCCCATAGCAGCATTGTGTGGTCAGAAAATGGATGCTGCATCGTTGAAACAGAAGCCCTTTAAAATGCTTCAACCAATGACACGCTGCAAAGAAAACAGTTGATCTCCAATGTCGATCTTGACCCATTCCTCCAAGTATACACAACCTCGGAGATCGAAAGATCAAGCAGCTTCAACTCATCCACTACTTGGCTGAAGTCCGTGGTAGCACTATCCATCCTACCACCTGACCTTTCCAAAGCAAATAAAGTGACATGGAAGTTGCCTTCCACCAGCCACGGTTGACCATTCACAAGCTTTGACGCTTGCCTCAACTCCTCCCACAAAATCGATCTAGACACGCCATCACATGGACCAAGATGTATGAAATCGCCCATGTAGACCCATTTGATATCTGGGTCAAGATTCCCGTAACCATCCTAGAAGCGATCAACGACGACATTAGCCAAAAACTATCATTATTCCATAAGATAATCTGATCACCTGATCTCCCCTTTGAGTTGACCACCAGCAGCTAAGAGAAGTGGTCCCCACATAAGCTATTCTTCACAAACCGATCCCCACCTCCTCCAAATGTGTCTCTTGCAATAGTGCTTTGTCCACCTACCACTCCGCCAAGTGCCTCCTTAGAATGGACCTACGTGCTGTATTTCGTAGGTCCCTAACATTCCATCTGAAGACCGTAACCATTAGAACCGGTGTTGACCCCCAAGATGACCTTTGGTGGCATCTTCTTCACATTTAGGAACTTTTCCACCCTTAAATCAACTTTAGACACTTCCTGGCACCTATCAGGCATCGAGGGGCTTGCCTCCGTCTGCTTGTTAACCATCTTTCTCTTGTAGCATGAATGAAATAGCAAACCATGCTTCGCTTGGACCAGCTTGGAGGAGCTCGACCCTTTGCTAGATGGCGATGTGCACCTAACAACCTTGCAGTTACCAAACTCCATGGACACTGCCTTTGCCTTCACATTTGCCACGACATCCCCAACAGACCCACCTAAGGTGAAACTCCTACAATCATAGACCACAACATTGCTACATTGCGCAACACCCTTGTCGAGCTCTCAAACCAACAGCCTCGAACAAGGCTACTCCGCCTCCAGCACCTCATTGCCAGCGTTGAAGATGGCCCCAAATAGTAGGGGGCCAGATTCATATGAAAATCAAAACCTAGAAACGGGCCAACAGAGGGCTAACTAGAAAATAATCCCGTGACATCAGCTTGAAATCAGATCCAATCTGGAATGGGAGTAAATGGGTGCTTACCAACTTTAGATTTGTTTCTAGTTCCGGAGGCAACTTGTAGATTGCCGCAAAACCCACCTGGGTTTGCCATGTAGAGACGCGCGTCACCATAGCTGCATCTACCTTAAGGTGTGCTCTTGCATTGTTGGCATTCCAAATAGGGGCATCTACCTTAAAATGGCTCCTATGGCTAGAGACCCACTTGTTGCCACGACCTCAACAAAAGTGTGAGGCCTCGACATTACCTCATTATCTGCTTTGAAAGCCTTTTCAAAAAAAAATATCTGCTTTGAAAGAAACAATCCAAGAAGATCCACCAAGCCTAAGGACAACCTTTGGGGGCAGCTCTTGACCCACAAGAAGCTCCCCCTCCATCAACATAAAGGAAACATCTCCTGTCAATCTAGTGCCCAAACACTTCCTCACCCTTGCGAATGTAGCACAAACATGTTCAATCACCTCCGTAGTGCACAATTGCAAGGGAATTCCCTAAATGTGAAAAGCCACGATCGGCCTTGACGGTGGCTGCTCATCCAAGGCACCTTTATGGGGCGATGAGGATTGCCACTTAACCAATGTCCCTTTAACCTCCAACTCCGAGGATCGTAACCGCCCAACGTCCATCGCTGCCAATTCAAAAAGCAAGATTTTTTTGGTAGAGAGGGTTGCCATCTTCCAGTCGCTTGAGACTAGAGATAAGGAAGATAGCATCCCCCAAACTCCACCAACATCCAACCCTCCCCGAATGAGATCCCGAACAAGAGAAAAGCGCAACATGGAGTTGAGGCAGCCTACCATCTGGGACCATTGTGCCTCCACCTCCCTAAAAGGCATGCAGGCAGAGGTAAAGGTGGCATTAAAGATGGCATATGTCTCCTCAGACAAGACCTCCTCCTATGGTCAACACCTCCATAGGCCAATCACACCATAGGATCTCACTTTGAGGCAACATGGCCCTTGGCTTGCACTTGTGGCAGACTACCCTCCTTCGCTCCTTTGTGTTGATACCCTTGTTTTGATATAACAAAATTTTGTTTTATTGTAGACTAATCATTTCAGGTCATATCATGATGAACACTTGGCGAAATGATTAAGAATCAAGGAACACTAGATTCAAGAAGTCTATTATGTTTGTAGAGTTGGTATTTCTCTTTTATTGTGTCTAGAAATATGTAAGGAACCTCAAAAATATCATCCGTTTTGCTTTTATTGTCAATTGATAACAAA
The DNA here is from genome assembly GCA_037157565.1 of Thalassia testudinum. NCBI lineage: Eukaryota > Viridiplantae > Streptophyta > Magnoliopsida > Alismatales > Hydrocharitaceae > Thalassia > Thalassia testudinum. The sequence goes on from JAZHRO010000013.1 coordinate 26,000,963, forward strand.
CTTAGGCTAAACAATAAGTTTTCAATACTGTTAATTGACCAACATGTTATATTTGACCGACCATATTGCTTTTGATCGACCAAACCTATATTTTCAATCGATCAAATCACCCAATGGTCAAATCCTAAAATTGCTCTTCAAGTCGATCAAATTTCTAGTTTAATATTATTTTAATTGACCAAAGTTAATTTTGATTGACCAATACATAGTTTTGATCAACCAATGCCATTTTTACATACTTTCTAAATCAACCTGAAAACACCTATAAGTAGGATCCCTTAACCTCCATTTCAAAACACACCTTTCAGAGCCTCTCAAAAGCAAAAGTGATCTATCTCTCTCATGCTTTCATGCCTCTGTGCTTACTTTCAACACTTTCTAAAGTACGTCGTTCTATGGTCTCAAAATCCACGGTTTGCATATTTTTTGAGGCTCTATAGGATATTCTGTTTATTTATATTCCTGTTGCTTTGATTTAGAACTCAAGTTGTTGGGAGTTTGTTGTTTTTTTGTTAGGTGTAAAAGAGAAGAAGGCTTTGTAAGAGGTTGTGCCACCCTCGTTCAAGTGGTACGTTACTGGATTGACTAGCGTCGATTAGTTGTGAAGTCCTAAGCTGGGAAACTTAGGTAGTGGATTTTACCCAAAAGGATTTCCACTCTAAAATTTAGGTGTGATCTGTCTTATTTCTGTGGATTGCATTATTTTTAAATTTATATTATTTGCCTTGGTACACTATTCACCCTCCTCTAGTGTAGACCATTAAGATCCTATAGGTATTCCCTTCACTCACACTTTGCAGACCCCACACCATGTCCTCCTACATCCTCTCTTGCCCTCACCACTCCACTTGAAAGATGCAATCATAAAAGTGCTTAACAACTTTTGCTTCATGTTCACCCTCTTTATTGGTCCATATCTATAAATTCCAATCCAAATTGTAATCGTAAAAGGTCCAGGAACAAACTCATTAACCTAGTGGTAGTTAGACCTTGGATAGGATCCAATCTTCTTTCAAACTAATAAAATGTCTCTCAACACTTCTTCTTAAGTTGGAGCTTGTTTAGCTCTAGATTGTTATATAAGAGATAGAAATATGTTTTCTCTACTGTATGGTTACCTAAGGGCTTTATTGCAATTTGAAATAAAGTGATTGGCAGTTGTTGAGTCCTTAGTTCTAACTAGCTGTAACAAACTCTGTTCATCATCTATAAATACATTAGGGCATGTGAGCAGTTGTTGCTGCTGCTCCTAACTTCTTCCACATCACATACCCACCTGCTCAACACTTCATCAAGCAGGAGCAGGTAGATGGGATGGAGTGCTTATCCTCACATAGTTAGGCAGGTAAATTGAAGATTCCATAAGAAAAAGCATAAATGTCTTTCAAACTCGTCTGCACGGTGAAAAGAAGAAGATCTGTTGAAAATGTCCTCCAACAAAGTTTGTTGCTTTAGACAGAGAGTCAACAACATTAAGTCCCTTCTAGGTTGTGTTATGTGGTAGGAAAAGGCCTCTATCTTCAAGTATAGAGCCTCTTGTACAAAAATCTCGTGAAGAAAGTGGGCCTCTCTTATTCAAAGTCCTTGAGAGGAGAAGTGTGAGTTACTTTATTGAGGGACTCAAAGTAGAATTTCCTAGAGAGTATGAAGATTAAACTGGAGAAAATATCTTAACTGTCAAGTGATGAGAGGGAGCATATTGACGTGAAAAAAAGGAAGGGATGAGAATGGAGCGTATTGTCATGAAGAAAGGCAGGGAAAATATGAGTGATAGTTCCCCATTTCTTCTCCTTTCTCTTGTACTTGTTGGATTGATGTAACTGATAAAGTTGGGAGAATAACTGAAGCATTAAGGACATACTGGGAAGATCCATAAGTGGAGAGTGCAAAGTCGTGCTACAATTGCGAGTCAAGAAAGTTGAGTCCTCCGCAAGAATATTACTCAGTTTTGCTTCACCTTCAGCTCTTCTTCTTCATCCTCTTTTCTAAATAATATAAAATTTCTCCTCGAACTCAGTGATATCGGGGACTGAAATCCTGTGTTGACCACAACAGGCATAAGAAGAGGATAATTGGGAAGTTATGTCATGAATTGAAGGTTTGGACAGATTGAGAGTAGTTGAATCTTCTGGATGGTTTTGCTGCATCTGTACAACTCTGTTGATATCATAAAACCTGGCATTATTAGGCTGTCATGTGAAACTTCTAGAAATCGAGGACTAACAAAACAGAGTTGCAGGACTGAAACATAACATCTGAAATTTTGGGAGCAAGTTGCAAATTATGAAACTTCTTAAGTTGATCTGCAATAAGGAAGATTCGTGGACTAAATTAAGTTTTGTATGCATATAAAGTGCTTGAAACATGTGCAAATTATTTTTATTGATCTGCACAATCTAAAACTCAGGTGCTACACGAAACATCCAAAAATAAGCTTTTGTAAAGCTTTGGCTGATTTACAAATTTTTGAGACTTGCAAATACTACTAAAAAGTTCCTCTAGGGTTTGCCATCCCCAGACATGCTGCCATCAGAAGGTTGACATTAGCATCAAGAAAAGATATTCGGTGGTCAAACCCCTTATGGGTTCTTCCAAATAAAAACAGCACTACTTAGGGTGGCATAGATCTTGCCCAAGGTTGCATACCATATTAAGCATCGCTGGACATATAGTGTTCAGAAGCACCATGAATTCAAATCTTATTTCCAAATTGATCTCTCTCTCTCTCTCTCTCTCTCTCTCTCTCTGGATGGTTGTTTATTTGTTTGTTTGTTTTTTGTTTAATTAAACATCACAGCAGATGCCTCACAGCAAGCAATTATAGCTTTCTATTGCATGATCATCACAGCAGATGTTTTGGGCTATGATTGTGCAATCTGATTTCTAGCTATAATTTCTGCCACGAACTTTCTGGATCCAATTGTTATTATTATTATTATTTTTTGGTCTCAAGTCTGTTTTCTTTTGATCAATTGATAGAAGTACATGCTTGCAAATTTCTTGATGGATACTGATGCATGCAGTGAACAGTTACTCAGTGGTGCTGACCAGAACCTCATGATTAGTATTACCATGAATGGTAGAATTCTTCCAAAATGCCATGGTGAATCTGAGGTGGTTTACATTATGCCAAAATAATATAATTAAAAAACCATTACATGATGAACAGTAGTCTCGAGCACTGTTCACACAATGAACAATGGTTGCCAGAATTGTTCATGCATCAACAGTACTCTCTGAGAATCACAGACGATACATAGTAATAAAATATAGGATAATGGCAGAAACAAGATGATCAAATCTTTCTGATGTCATATTGGGGATAATAAAAGAAACATTGTAGCAACAGCACTACATTCATGTGTGTAACGACCCGATTCCCAAGTTCCTACGAGACACGAGAACCGGACCGACTCGATTAATTCCAAAACCTAGTCGTCCAACGAGGAAGTAACCAAAAGAGTAGTAAAATAAACTACATTCAGTAGGAATATAACTAACAGTAAGGAAATACAACGGTAAAGAAAGAAATCACTACAGTATATACCACCACAACAGTAAAATAACATTCATAACATAATATGAACTGCAGGTAAAGAAAAGTACAGCGGAAACAAGAACTACTCACTATAACGGAACAAAAAGAGGTACAAGAGAACAGTGGTAACTCTACTGGACCCTACTCGGTCCAGCGTCCTCTGCAGCCGCCGACCTTGGTTACTCAACACCTGATCCTGAAAGGTAACGAGTGTAATACATCAGCAAAACGCTGAGTAGAGTGGCAGCTAAACTAAAGAAACATTAAAGTGTACAGTAGCTGTTTAATTTTCTTTCTTCCTTTATTTACGTCTTTCTATTGTTTCACAATTTATCTATTTCTCAGATCCTTTACTTGATCTCGAATGTTCCTCGTGGGAATGATCTTGATTGCACTCTTTTCCGAACAGTAGAAGTAGCACGTGGTGCTCTCCTGGTCGGGAGAGTTCCCCGTGGTGATCCTACTCTCAGTCAACCACCCCAATGTCACTGACATACGTAACGGTGACTACGGCACGCGCGGTAAACGCACGGGTAGCTAACTCGCACTGGCACGCGGTCAGTCGTTTCCGTTAACGGGTGTGCCCAAAGCACAGCACGGAACCAGTACAGGGCAGAGCCCTTTCAGTAACAAGGGTCCAACCCCTCCACAGTAACCAAACAGGGGCCTTGCCCCTCCACAGTCCGCGCACCCTCGCCTGACTACCCTGGTTTGCCCCAGTGGGCCTAACAAGTCGGTGTGGGAAGTTAGCAGAACCCCGGAGCCCGTGGGGTAGCTAGTACCTTCCTACACTAGTAGCTCTCATCGGTATTACGTACACGAGGGCCAGCAAGTCGGTACAGAGTGGCCAGTCCTAACCCCGGGTCCCTGGGGCGGCTGGCTCCGCTCTGCACTAAACAGGGGGACAGTCTCTCTCCTTGGTACTCCGTACTCAAGGACCATCTCACTTCCCCAATTCTATTCCATTCACTGTTCAGGAGTTCTACTCCTAATTCCCCGTAGGGTTCCAGCTCTTTTAACTCAGAACATCCATGTTTCACTTTCCAGTTTCACGTTCTTACAATCCATATTCTCAATCATATTTATTTATTCATAACAGGCAGCTAGTATTTCCTTTCCACATTTTCCAAGACTGCAGTATTTATACATTCCACTAGTTTTCCCATCTTAGGATTCATGTCATATCCTAGGATCTATCATACAATCTAGTTTTCCAGCCCTACGATTCATGCAACACCCTAGGAATCTACCATTCAATCTATTTCTCATTCCTAGGATTCATGCAATGTCCTAGGTTCTATTTATGGTTTCATAATTTAACAGATTATACTTAAAGCCACTCTACCGGTTACAACAGGCGAACTGGGGGCGTGGTCGGGAATCCCGCGTGCCTCCGCAACCCCCGAGACTGCAACGGAACGAGGTCCTACCACAAGGATCAAACACAAGGAACTTCTCAAAACAGTATACAGCTATTGTAGACAGGCAGAGGATGTAATTCCGAAAAGGACGCAACTCGAAACGCGGAAAACGGAGCCCGAACGGGCCCGAAACGGGTCGAAAACGACGAAACAGTGCAAAATCAGACGTCTGGAACTTCTTCCAGACGTGTTAAAAAGTGGATCAGGGAATTACCTCGCTCTGCGTGGGCTCTCAGACGTCCAGAAGCCTGTGGGGGCGTCTGGCCTAGTTCCCAGATGTCCGATGGTCACCCAGGACGTCTGGAAGTCGTTCCCGCCGTTTGGCACTGCAGCTAGACGTCTGATTCGCGTTGGATGCGAATCTCTGACCCTGCGTGTACCCATTTCCTCTTTCTCTTAGTACAGTCAATCGAAGGGAAGGAAGAAGACGGAAAAACTCACCTTTCAGACGTCTGGACAGTCTTCCAGACGCCGTTCCCGTCGTCTGTCTAGAAGCACAGACGTCTGATTCTGGAAAATTTTCCAGAACCAGGGCGCCACTCGCCCTCTGCTCGCGACGCCAGGCCGCGCTGCGAGTGCTCCGCCTGTTGCTCGAGCTGCAGCAGTCCTCCCGCGTCGCTCCGCGCTCGCTGCGCCCCCCGCCGGCCGACCCTAGTAGCCCCGGCGAGCTCGCCCTCACGGTCGAGCGCCTCTCCCACGCGCAGCACCTCTCACGCTCACCGCGGCTGTCGCTGCCGCTGCACCCTCGCGCTCGCTCTCGCGCACTGGCTGAAGGAGAAGAGGAAGGAGGCGGAGGTGACGGGAGTGAGGGAGAGGCGTGGCCCTTTTAAGGCCGCGCGAGGAGGAGAGAGAGAACGCGGCAGAGGCGTCTGCGGCCGCAGGAGAGAGGGAAAAAGAGGGAGAGAGAGGAAACGCAGGTCTGCGCGTTCAGGTGCGCAGACGAACAGCAGCGTGCCAAAATAACCAATTTCCAGACGTCTGGAAATGATCCCAGACGTCTGGTCCGACGTCTGTAAGTGATTCCAGACGTCTGGTACGATGTCTGGATCACCTCCCGGACGTCTTAAAATACGTCTGGAGCGTCCGTTCGTAACAATGTTGAAGCCCCTTCTTTGGAGAAGGGAGAAATCATGGAAGATGTGGCCTAAAGGGTTATATGATTCATTAATTCTTATGAAGAGAGAGTGTAGAATGGTTTGATAGGCCCACATCCATACTCTAAATTCCAATTCTGATAAAAAAATGTGAACGGACTTGTTAATCAAGGTTTTTGTTAGACCTTGGATGGGATCCAATCCAATTACCCATCCAACAAACAACATGCCTCTCAAAGCACATTTCATCAACATTTTAGTTAGACTTTGGATGAGAATAATGTTAAACTCTTTGACACATTCATCAACATTTCTGTCTCATGTGAAATATTGTACATGAAAAAGCCTAATCTTCTTTTTTCATTGTATATTTTATTAGTGGAACTTTGTGCTAATTTATGCAATAGTGTGCACCCTGCTGTTGGAAGTTCATGCTGCTATGATCAGTTATTCTCACCAGTGATGGGTGAGAATCATTCAAAAAACTTCAATTGAAGACAGGATTTTTTTATTGATCTTTTTGAATAGTGTTTCTAACTGCAATGTTGTCATAAATCCCATGCTTTATTCATTTTCTTTTTGTTAAATTATTATTTTACTATTCATCATGTAAATGAATAATTAATCTCATCTAAACTTAAAATCATTTCTTCAGATAACTGTCATATGCAAAGTAGTGCACATTTCATAACTAAACTGCCATGTTTTCATGATTGTTTCCTCATAATTTTGGTTAGCTTGTATCAGATATGCAGAGTTGAGGATCTTATCATCAATGGTTTGCTTAAAGGAAGTGTTCTTCTTGTTCACAGAGGAAGAACAGTCACCATCAGTGATGGAGGCATGATAACTGCTTCTGAATTAGGTATCTTTATTCATTGGTTATGTTACTCATGTGTGTCAGATTCCCTTTTTCTATCATGTGGAATGTGATGATTCAATGCTAATAGAAGTCCCCAACTCTGCTTAAAAAAGTTGAAGGGGGAAATTGGATCTTAGTAACAACAAATAAGAATGATTTCCTGAAGGTAAATACTACTAAATACTATTAATTAGAACAACCCTTCATAGAGCATGGAAGAAGCTACTTTTTTTTGAAAAAAAAGAAGAAAAAGGAAGGTTACAATAGTTTAATAGCCTTACTGTTTTATTAAATGAAAATGGGGTTACATCAAAGAGTAATCACATCACCCTACTCTTCTGCAAAAGCCTTTGTACGAAAGGTGATGCTCTCCACATAAGTCCTTGCCCCTTCAAAGATTACCATGTTTCTTTCCAACCAGATCACCCACAAAACCACCGGTAGCCCCACTCTCTCCTTAAATTTGTATTGCCTCACAGTCAGTGTGTGGCTTTGCCTGAAAGAGTGACCGAAGCCATCAAATGAAGAGTACCCAAGTGAACCCTATTTTTGTTTAAATTTTTTGTGTTAAGCCTCTTCGGGCATTTATTATTATACTAGAGTGGTGTGCTTATGTTTGTGTTTAGTTTTTATTTTTATGTGGGGTCGTGTTGTAATTGTTCCCAACTCTCTCTCTATATAAAGAAAGGTAGGATTTTTGAGATGAATCAATTTGCTCTTTTTTTCCAACTCTTTGTGCAAAGGGGTTTCAAAAACCAGATGATCTGCACCGTAGAGGTGTCAAATGGGTCGGGTCGGGTTGGACCTGACCCATTTAACTCAAATCCGTTACCAATCGGGTTGGGTCGGGTAGACCCATTTAGTAAACAGGTCCAATGCCTCCCAACCCGAAACAAACTCGTTTAAAATATTTAAAACCCGACCCTACTCGTTTGGTAACGGGTTTGAGTTAAACGGGTCGAGTTGGACCCGACACATTTGACACCTCTGCCCCTGAGCCAAAAGTAACTTCCGAAGTGGCACTCATGCAAGACCTTCTAGGCATAAGGCTGCGTTGACACAAGAAAATCCTAATTCGACATATTTCCCAAATCAGGAGTCCGGCAAATTCTCTGGAAAGAATTTTCAGAGGCTAAAAAAACTTTTTTATACCAAACGAAGAAGATACAAACTCTATTCTTAACCATCAGGAAGATAGAAGCCCATAGAAGATTATGGTTAAATACAACGGCCAAAGTAAAAAACTTAACCAATTTACTTCCAGGTTGTCGACATGGCAAACCAATTTGCCAGCAAAATCCACCAAGAACAAAACCAGCAGGCATGAAAAAAACCATCCACCTTTACTTAAACAATTCAATAACAAAGTTTTGTGAGGGAAACGAACAACAAAAAGTAAGGCCAAGTACAAGTGGACTCCATAGCAACAACAAAAAGAGAAAGAAAACATAAAAAACCAATATCCAGGAAAACCTTCCCGAGCCGAATCAGCAGAGCAGAACCTACTTGGGCAATTTCACAAACACCGGTTGAGCATGCAAAAAAGGTACTAAATTTTAGCCGCCCAACTCGCGATTCAAACATGGGATGACCCAAAAGGGGAGGAAATCTTTGTAATGAGAACAGACCAGATGCATGAAGAGCCAAAGATCTAAGGACAAGGCGATGCCATTGTGGCTTCGTCGTGGATCGAGTAACGGGTGTGTGAGGCGCGGGAATCAATCGGGCTTCGGCTTCGTCGCTACGGTAGTGCAGTGAACCCTTCGTGACTTCATTGATGGTGGCGATGGAGGAGACTAGGGTTTCTCTCCTTTTAGCACTACGGGAGGGGAGCTGGGACTTGGGGTTGGGGAGTGTGTGCGTACTGCTACGTATGGGGAAAAGTTTGATCTAGGGGCGGGTAGGCTCGACTCAAGGGCTGGGCTTAAAGTTTGGTCCACTTAATCGAGTATGGCGGGTTTGGCAGGTTCATGTGTTGAAAACCAAACCCAACCTGTTTATTAAATGGGTTAAACGAGTTTGAACCCGTTTAAAATAAATGGGTTCGGGTCGGGTTCGAGTCCAATATTCAGGTCAGTTTCGAGTCGGGTTAAACGGGTTGACATTTTCTTAACAGTTATCTGCACCCACATCTCTTCATCGAAAAATATGCATGTGGCATCTGTACTGGAGTCCCATCTTAGTGGCTCATTTTGGTACTAATCCTTTGCACCTCAGCTCCCATGTGAAGAACCACACCTTCATAGGTGTCTTTGCCTTCCAAAGTAGGCTACAATCTTTTGAGGTAATCCTAATCATGGGCCCCTTAAGGCTTCATAAGCCTTCTTGGCAGTGAAATCACCATCTTCCTACTGCCATCCATTGTCTACTCCAACCCTTGGTGCTGGATTGTGAATATCTTTATAAAGCTACAACAGCTCCACAACATGAACCTCCAACGTAGCTAACACAAAAGTGGGTATTGAAGCCTCCTACTCCAACCCTTAATGGTTCGCTCCTTATGTTATGCAGAATAAGATCCTTATTCGAAGCCCGAGCAAAGGGATAGGAATAATCTCCTAAAAGGTGCCACACAAACACCACATGCTATTCTAGAATCTAAATTTTGTAGCTAAATCAAACCTTCTTTACCCTTGGAAAGACCCTCTGAAGCCATTCCAATTTAACACCTTGCCTTGGAGATCAGTGAGGAGGCATGAGAAAAGTCTGTCATTGCAACCCATTAACTAGGAACACCATTTTGCAAGGAGAGCCTCATACATCATCTATATCATTTGAATCCCCAAACCACCTTCCTGATTAGGAATGCACATCTCTTTCTGAGACACAAGGTACCCCACATGTCCTTGGCCGTTAGTCCCTTTCTAAAGAAACCTCTTGCAGATGGCCATTATGGTCTTAATGCAGGAAATGACCTCCTGAGGTAGCCAAAAGGTAGGCGTATATAGAATAGGGATTGCTGCTAGGATCACCTTTACAAGAACAAGCCTTCCTCCTTCTGAGAGAAGTCTAGATGTAGCTTGTTCTCCAACTTCTCTAGCAAAAATTGTAAATCTCTATACCTTAAAGCATGTGGAGTTAAGAGGCAACCTAGGTAAGAGATAGGTAATTCCCTTCTCTGGGTGGAAAGCCAGGCAACTGCATTATTTGCTAACTCCTCTGTTCTAAAAGTAACATAGGTTGGCTTGTGACTATTGATCTGTAAACTTGATGCCTCTCCAAACACATGTAATAAGGCTACTACATTCTTCGTGACTGGCTGAGATCGCTCTATGAGCAAAGTTTTTTTATTAGTGTACTGTAATGAAGGAACTACCATTCTTGAATTATGATCCTTTGAGAATCCATGTCTTGCTGGACATGATTCATACGTTCTAACCGTAAAAGCATCTACTGCCAACATAAATAGTAGAGGGAGGACCCCTCTCCAACTCTTTTCTCAGCTAGCCTTCGATTTGATTGCCATTCAAAAGGATAGAGAAAGATGTGGTTATGATACTCTTCTTCATCCATTGAACCTAGATTTCTAAGAACCCTTTACAAACTACAGAAAACCAAAAGGGAGCCCTCATCAATGGAGTTATAAGCCTTTGCAAAGTCTACCTTCCACAAAAATACTTTTCTTCCCTCAACGTTTTTCAAAAGAAATGGTCTCCAAAGTTGAAAGAAAGTAGTTCGTAAGACATCTTCTCTAATGAGCCTACTACACTTGGAGGATCGGGTGATCAAGAAGCACTCGGAAGCTGTTGGTCAACACCCTTTACCATAATAAGATAATTTTGCACTTGACAAGGCAATAGATGTAGGTCATCCACAGTTGACTCTTTGTTGGTAGCAAAAATATGAAGAATTTTTTTAACTTGTCAAAACTAGAATTCCTATGCGAGAACCCCCTAATCCTTGCCAACCACACCCCAAAACATCTTGTAGGAAAAAACTAAGAACCTACAAAGGCCTGGGGAACCTTTCGCATTTAGATCACAAATAGTTGACCTTAGTTCTTCCGTAATTGTCTCAACTAACGCCTCTTGTTACTCTGCCATCAACCTTGTCACATCTCTTCTCTCCCACTGCCAAAATCTTGTGAATTTGCTTGCAGTGTGAAGCCAAGAATTCTTGCACTTGTTGCCTACTATTGATTTCCCTTCCTTCTACCATTACTCTTTCTTGTAATTCTTCTTCTTATTGCTTGCATAAGCATGAAAAAAATTGGTATTCAAGTCTCCCTCTCTAAGCCACATCTAATGGGACCTTTGTCTCCACCGGACCTCATCCTTCTTATCGTCTTCTTTCACAATATTTTGCTGCTTAGTGTGTTCTAGAAACTTTTCATCCTCGAATGGGTATGAGTCTTGCACCTTGTTTACTGTTAACTTGCAAAGCCTCATCCTGCTTCTTTTGCCTTACATCTTTTAATTACTTCTTGTACTTTTTTCTTTTTTTTTAAAAAGGAGTTGGTTCCTGTACCTCCATAGACAACTGCTTAAGGTCATAAGTCTAGCTGCTAAAAATCTTTTAGCATCTGAATCTAAAATAGGGATGTTCTTCCAATGTGCCTTCACAATCTGCTAAGATCCAATCGGTTACGGTCTTCTTTCCTTGATATTATTTGTCCTGTCCAGATAGCTTTTATTAAAGCTAGGTCCCTTCAGGATTCTTATATTTTGGCTGAAGAATTCTTAACATCCTGGAAAAGAAGGGGTGTTTCTTCATTTCTTTGGAAAGTGGACTTTGCAAAGACTTACAACTTGGTTGCCTGGAGATATTTGTGGGATATTCTTAAGAGAAGGGGTTTTCCAGACACCTGGATCTCTTCGATGAAGGGATGTGTTACTACGTTTTCTTTTTCAGTGTTGATTAATGGAAAGGTTAATGGACCTTGGATTCAACCACAAAGAGTAGTACATTAGGGTTGTCCATTAGTGTCAATGCTTTTCAATATTGCAGTTGATACCTTCGCTATCATGGCTTTTAGAGCTTGCAATGTTGGTCTTTCTAAAGGCTTCTCGCTTTCTAGTGACGGGAGGGTTCTGACTCCCATTTTTCAGTATGCAGATGATACCTCTTTTTTCATTGAAGGAGGTGGGAGAAATGCAAAGCATGTGTCTTCCTTGGTAAGGATATTTTCAGAAGTTTCACGATTGGATATCAACAATCGCAAATCAAGTTTTATTCCTTTTAACATGTGGTCTGTGGAGGAGGATAGTGTGGCTTTGGAATTAGATATGGTGGTGGTAAGATTACCTATCACTTATCTTGGTCTTCCTTTAAGGGGAAGAACGTTGTCTTCTTCGGATTGGAAGGTTTTAATTGAGAAATTCTCTAATAAACTTTCTTCCTAGAGTGGTAGACTTCTTTTGAGGGGTGGTCAGTTGGTATTGCTTAAATCAGTCCTCAACTCAATTCCGGTGTTCTTTTTGTCGGTCTTTTTACCTACAAAAAAGATTTTAAAGCAGATTGATATGATCCGAAAGAGATTTTTCTGGAAGGGGCCTGATTCTGAGGGGAGATTTGTTCAACTTGTCAAATGGAATGAAATTTGTAAATCAAAGAATGAAGGAGGTCTGAGTGCGTAATTTATCTCATTTTAATAAGGTTTTATTGCTGAAATGGGTGATTAGATTTCTATCAAATGATGATTTTATGGTGAATTCTGTCCTGAGGGATTCATATGGTGATTGTATGAAGTTGATGCAAGGAGCTGCGGTTGTTTTCAATGGTTATTCTGCTTTTTGGCGCTCCGTTAGACCTCTTTTCTCGAAGTTTGCAAGTCACTTTTTCCCATCTTTGGGAGATAGGGGTTCTTTCAAATTTTGGTGGATAATTGGTCAGAATTTGGATCCTTTTCCGAGGTTTTTCAGAGGTTATTTTAGCATGTTGATGATGAAGAAGCCAAGGTAAGAGATTTATGGGATGAAGCTCATGGTTGTTGGGACATCAGATTGTCGACAGGCCTATCAAAGGTTAATTTTAATGAATTTCATTAGTTATTGCAATATATTCATGACTTCTCTCCTACAGCTACAGAGACAGATGGTTTCTTTTGGAAGTACGGAACATTCTTGGTTGGTCGTGCTTGTAAATTATTGTTTAATGGTGGCACCATTGATAATCAGGTTGATGGAGATTTGAGACTGATTATGAAAAGCAAATTTCCTCTCAAAATCAGAATGTTCCTTTGGTTCCTTAGAAAGAAGCGTATTGTAACTTGAATGTATAGAGTTAGATGGGCTCCTTATGAGGATACTAAATGTCCTTTTTGTCAGAATGAGGACGAAGATGTGCAGCATTTGTTCTTTGTTGAGCTATGAGTTATGTTTTTATTGTAAGGGGTTTTTGTTATTTTTATTTTAGTAGTGGATTTATGATGTAACTTTTCCCTCACCTATATAGAGGTGTAGGGACTACATGGTAAACTAAAAAGGTTTATTTTCTTTAACTTAGTATCAGAGCCAAGTTGAGGACTCCACCAAGAATACCCTAACCCTACCACCAAGTCTGTCGTCACCACCCCCACCACCGCCACTGCCACCTCTGATAGCAGCGCCGGCCAGGAGCAGCACCGCCACTCCCAGGCAACGTCACTACCGTTGCCAGCAGTAGCAGTGCTAGTAGCAGCACTGCCGCCTGCCGTTGCTGCTGCTGGCAGCGATAGGAGGAGGGTAAAGGGGGTAGCGCCGCCTCTCCTGCCCTTCTCCACCGCCCTCCTCTTGCTGCTTGACATCTTCCGGCAGTAAGGAGAGGGTTGTAGATCCCTATCTCCTTTGTTTCGGGGTCTAGGAAGATCCTCCACATGTTGGTGATGAAGTTCTAGAGCGAGGATCTTCCGGAAAGGAGTTGGAAAGATCTTCCTGGATAGTATAATCAAATCAGATCTTTGTGTCCGTTTGTTTTGGGGTGTGTATTCTCTTTTGATGCATGTTTTTGGGGTGTGTATTCCCCTTTAGTATTGACTACGTGTGAGCGGAGATTTTTGGAGTGTATATTCCTCGGTTGGTATATTTGTTGGGGTGTGTATTCCCCGTTTTCTGTCAATTTTCAGATCTGAAGTGTGAAGAAGTTCAGGGTTGTGTACCCTTTTCTGTGGCACATTGAACTTAGTTTGTGACAGTGTGTTTCAATGAATATAGCAGTGTCTCAGTCAGAGATTACGTTAGAAACAACCGTGGGTGACACTCTAACTACTGGTGTGACGTGACTGATTGATTCAGGCACTTCCAATCATTTATCCAGGAATCTGCAGTGTTTTGGATAGATTCAACTTGTCTCTCGAGGTCGTACAATGCAAGTGGTTGATGGACGACTTGCTTCTATTAGTGGTCTGGGGGAAATTAATGTTATCCTTCTATGCAGCTTAATCATGTCCAGTTTGTTGCAGATTTATCCATGAACTTGCTCTCTATTAGTCAGATTATTAAGCAGATGAATTGATGTGTTATCTTTGATGAGCGTGGATGTATTTTCCAGGATAGAATGACATGGAAGACTATTGGTAGTGGATATGAACTAGTTTATCGACTTCAGTAGGGTCCCATGGCTGCAGCATGTTGGGTTAGTACCACATCTGGGAGCGTTTTACAATGGCATAGACGTTTGGGTCATCCTTCTTTGAAACAATTATGCAGGCTTCTTTCGCATGCATCCCCAATGATACAACTTTCCTGTGATGCATGTCAACTTGGGAAGCACCATAGATCTTCCTTTCCAGCTGCTAGAGGATCACGTTCGACTTCGTGTTTTCAGTTAGTGCATCTTGATGTTTGGGGTCCCAGTAGGACTTCTGATAGAGCAGGACATCGGTGCTATTTGATTGTGGTTGATTATTTTTCTAGATTGTCGTGGTTATTTCTCATGAAGAATAAGTCTGAAGTGAGTCCACTGATTGAGAAATTTGTGTTGATAAAAAATCAGTTTGATGTTTGCATCAAGACTCTTAGATTTGATAATGCACTGGAGTTTTGTACTCGTCGGCTGACAGAATTCTATGAGTTGCATGGCATAATTAATCAGATCTCATGTCCTCACACCTCTCAGCAAAATGGAGTTGCAGAGAGGAAGCACAGACATATCCTTGATATGGCCAGAGCTCTTTTTATTCATAATAGTGTGGCACAGAACTATTGGGGAGATGCAGTTCTCACAGCTTGATACCTTATTAATAGATTGCCCTCCTCAGTGATTCACGAGTAGATACCGTGGCAGGTGCGTTATCCAAATGATGAGCTGTTTGATCTTCCACCCAAGACATTTGGATACGTGGCGTTTGTACATCTCCTTGGACGTGGACGGGATAAATTAGCACATAAAGTAGTCAAGTGTGTTTCTTAGCTACTCTCGTACTCAGAAGGGGTATCTGTGTTTTGATCCCTTACACCAGAAACATTATATCAGCGCAGATGTCACCTCTCATGAAGCTGTACCTTATTTTTCTGTTGTTGCCAGGTAGGTGCAGAGTGTGCCAGAGTGTGCACCTATACTAGTTGCTCCTATACCATTTGGTATATTCACAGATACTAGTAGCCCTTCTCAAGCTACTGAGCCACCTACCAGCACATTCAGGCCAGTACCAACGGATGAAGGGACCCTCAAGAGTCAGACCTATAAGTTGTCAGCTGTGTATAGGGTAATGCCCTCTCCATCTATTCTACAGAATCCTCAGTTTAGTGTTGATAACCTAGGGGCGGTTTCTACTCTGGAGGCTTCTTCAGATACAATGTCAGCAGATGTACGGGGTGAGAGTCTGTCACATGTGGATGGTTCTTCAGGCCCTAATTCCATGAATACTGATGAGGATATTCCTATTGCTATCAGGAAGACTCCACAATCTTGTTCCCAGAATCGCATTGCTAGGAGTGTTGTTTCTGCTGATTCTCTAAGTTCGGAGTTTCATGCATTCACAGCTGTTGTATCCAGTGCTAAGTTACTTACCTCGTACCAGCAGGTTCTACCACATCCACACTGGAAGGCTGCTATGGAGGAGGAGATGTCTACACTTACTACCAGATGTACTAGGGAGTTGCCATCTTTACCGTCTGGTGCTTACCTTGCTTGAGCCAGATGGGTCTTTGCCTTGAAATACAACCCGGATGGGTCTATTTCAAAGTATAAGGCCTGCCTAGTGGCCAAAGGATTCACCCAGACCTATGTGGTGGATTTCTTTGACACGTTGTCCCCTGTTGAATGACTCTGGCCTGTTCACATTGTTATCTCTATGGCAGCTCATTATGGATGGCAGTTACATCAACTGGATGTCAAAAATGCATTTATGTAGGGAGACTTGGAGGAAGAGATATATATGCAGTAGCCACCTGGCTTTGAGGTTCAGGAGGAGTGTGTATGCAGGCTTCGTAAAGCCATTTATGGTCTTAAGTAGAGCTCCCAAGCCTGGTTCCAGTGCCTGTCTGAGGTGGTCTGTTATTGGGACGCCGAGATCTTCATCGGATCATTCACTATTTGTGAGGAAGACCAGTAGGGGTACATTGGCTTTACTTGTGTATGTGAACGATCTTATTTTTACTGGTGATGATGCTGAGGGTATATCTCAGATGAAGGAATACTTGCCACACTAGTTTGTCATGAAAGACCATGAGAAGGTGATATATTTTTAGGCATTGAGTTTGCTACAAGTAAGCAAGGGAGAATTATGTCACAGTGGAAATATGCCCTTGATATTCTTCAGGAGACAGGCATGTTAGGATCCAAAGATGCAAATATTCCTATGGATTGTAAAATTCATCTTTTTGAGGATAATGCAAAGTTAAAAGACAAAAGGGCATATCGACAACTGGTGGGGAAGCTGTTATATCTGACTA
Source organism: Thalassia testudinum (assembly GCA_037157565.1). Lineage (NCBI taxonomy): Eukaryota > Viridiplantae > Streptophyta > Magnoliopsida > Alismatales > Hydrocharitaceae > Thalassia > Thalassia testudinum. Next base: position 26,017,690 of record JAZHRO010000013.1, read on the forward strand.
TCACTAGGCCAGATATTAGCCTTGCCATGGGTAAGCTGAGTCGGTTCTTAGATAAGCCCACTGAAATTCATTGGCTGGCTGTGATGCAGGTGTTGAGGTATATTAAGGGATGTCTAGGTAGATGCATTCTTTTTCAGAGAAATGCACCTATGTCTGTTGTTGCATACTCAGATGGGGATTATGCATGTGATGTTGGTGATAGGCGGTCTACTATTGGTTTCTGTACCTTTGTAGCTGGGAACTTGGTAACCTGGAGGAGGAAGAAACAAAGTGTTGTTTCACGCTCTAGCGCTGAGTCTGAGTAGAGGGCCAGGGCACATACTGCAGCTGAGATGATATGGATTAGGTCTCTATTATGAGATCTTCATATCAATGTTTAGGAACCTATGGAGATGCATTGTGACAACCGTGTTGCCACCTACATTTGCAAACAACTCTATGTTCCATGAGAGAACAAAACATGTGGAAGTATTTTGTCAGTATACGAGGAGTTTGATTTAATATGGTCTGCGTCGTACTAGTTATCTTGCTTCCTCAGACCATACTGCTGACATGTTTACCAAACCCTTGTCTCGCCCCTAGTTTGAGAATTGTAGAAATAAGTTGAGCATGATGGATATAAATGCTTCAGCTTGAGGGGGAGTGTTGAGCTAATATTTATGTTTTTGTTGTTTTCTTTGACTACATTTTTGCTAGAAATGTTTGGTTAGGTTTTAGTTTAAACACAGTGGATAAGGTAGATTTTCAAAGATTTTGGATAAGCTTCAGAGATCATGTTCTTCTTGACATATCGGGTTGGTGTCAGGGTTTCACCATTTTCTAGTGTATATGGCTTCAAAGGAATGGTACTGTGTTTTGTAATGAGATGTGTTGGGTGGACAATATGATTAGGGAGGCAAGAGTTATTTCTGATTTTTGACTGCAGAACTTGTAAGTCCGTTCCTCTTCTCTCTTTTTAATATAATTTGCAGATGATTACAATCTTCCACTTTTTTATTCAAAAAATAAAAAATAAAAACAAGCTCCTACATGCCAGGTCCCACAACCATGACCTGTGAAACTTTAAGTGGGTTCCACAACTCAAGTCAACCTTCAACACAGTGGGGTATGGTCTGCAGATGTTTTTGCTAGTATTGATTCATATCTGGATGCTCAAGTGGAATTTGAAACATTCCACAAAGTTTGGGATCCAACTACAAAGAAAGGGGTAAATGTTCCATGAACTCTACTGGGGCAATAAATTTGCGAATGTGCGAACAAGCATCACCTGGCATCAAATTCGTCCTTGTATAGTGGCAATTTGTTACGGGTAAAAACATCATCTGGAGCTCTGACAAGAGAACACTAATGTCTTCTACTCTGCAATCTATTACTATTTGTTCTCGTGGTCGATCATCCCTAACCAAGGTATATCGGGAAAAACACCTCAGATTTGTCTTAATTCCTACATCTCCTTATTTGAGTAAACTCAATACAAAGAAATCTGATCCCGTTTGACTTCCTTGTCAGAACAATAGTTAGGATATGTGAGGAGTATTCTTCCTTCAACATATCGACATCCCATGAAATAAGTTGTCCCCCTCCCCCAGAGAGCCCTGTTGAATCTAAAACAACAAATTCTGTCCCTTGACTTGCACCAACCAGCCTCCAGTCTTGTTGGGACTCTCCACCTTTGTTTCTCGCGAGAAAACAACATGTGGTACCCGGTCCAAAAGATACCTTCCAAAACTTCTTCGACCGCATCTCTCAGGCCATGCACATTCAATTAAAGGACTTTCATTGGTTCACATTGATAGATCCCTCCACCTCCTAGCTGTTTGACTTACTTCAGAAGATGCCTCCATGCTTTGCAACCTGGTTACAAACCTCAATACTTGGTCCTTGACCACCAACACTTTCCTGCAAGTGCTCTTTCTGCCCTGCAAAACCAACTCCGGCAGAGTCTTGTTGTCCAAGCTTAGCACCATGATTAAGTACCATCGTTGGTTCCCATTCAGCACACGCAGCGGCATCAAACCCTGATCTGAAGTGTTGTTGCCACTTGCCAAATAGGTGGAGGCAGCTTGGAGCTTGCTGAAGCACAATTTCCCTCCTGCCTAAAGCACTAATCTTATTGGGATAATCTCCGGCGGGGTCACCACCGCAATGGCTTCTATCGTTGACAGATCAGAGGCCTCCAATCCCAAATTGATGCAAGCTCAAAATCTTCCCAAAGAAGGAACCACAACCTTCATGATCTCCAAGTACTGCAGCCACAATGGGATTTCCTTGATCACCACCTTCGTGTCTACAAGCAGTTGCAGTTGCTATTTGAGTGTACCATTAGCATTTGGCATTTCTTTCCAATGCATTGCCCTGTTACTGTAGCATAGAGTGTCGATAGTGCATCCATGCAGCAGAAACTTAGACTTTCCTGAGGTAGAAAGCTTGAGTTTCTTCTTTTTGAATGCCCTGCACACCGGCCTCCATGTCAGATCACATGCAACAGCATCTCAATCAATGCATGACTGATAGCTGCTGCATTGTTGTCTACCTCGTTGTACCTTTGGACTATCACCTTCGGTAATGGATCGCTGTCTATTACATTCACCACTTCCGTAGACACCTTTGCTTCACATGAGAATCTTCCTTGACCAACCCTACCACACTGCGGGCATCGCATGGGGTCCCAACAATGACAATTCCTATGTGCCCATCACCTACAACGGAGGCAAAGCACCCGTCCTGATGACATGCGACTTTTGACGGTCCTTGTTGACAGCTTTCTTGGGTGGTAGCATGCCTTTCCCTGCCTTCTATCCACCATCAGCGGCCTATCTCTCCTTTGCTAGTACAGTGCTACTCTAGCATTAGCATTCAAGAAAATGCTAGTGGTTACCATCATGAGTTGGAGATTGAGTGCAATTTTGTTTCAAAAAATTTTCTCAAAAAAAAATATTTTTTGAAAAATTTGTTTCAAAATATATTATTTTTACACCCTCTTGTACATCTATAGGGCACACTCATAATCCTGTCTAAGTAGTCTAATAATTTAAATATACAAATCTTCTTTTAGTGAGGCCAAATCTTTGGTTTCCACTACTGCCATAGTGTAAAGAATCTCCATGTTAAATTTTGTCCGAAATTATATTCTCCTTAAGACTGGTTGGAATGTGGTCATTTAGCTGCAGTATTGACAACCCCTGCAGCCCTGCTACCAAAATGAAATATGGGCTGATAATTTAGAGAGATGCCTAAATAATGCTTAATAATACCAAAACACAAAAGTATGCACAATTTATGACTTCTTGGATGGCAATAATTCCTTCTTGTGTCATTACGTTGAATAATATCATGCGCAAGTCATTACTTTCTTCCAAGAACCACCTTTCACTATAGGTTGTAAGACTGGCATCGGGGAGGGGAAATTTCTGGGTTATGGTGCTGGAGGAGGAGCTGGACATGGAGGCAAGGGTGGTCCAGGTTATTTCAACGGCACACTTGTTGAAGGTGGTAGAGAATACGGTGATGCTGATTTTCCTTGCGAATTGGGTAGTGGCAGTGGTGGATCCAGCAAGTCTATGCGTGTTGCTGGTGGTGGGCTGATAGGTGAATTCATTTTCCTCCTGCGATTTAATAATTGTTCACAATTGATTTCTTTTGCACAGTTACTAAATCTTGCACTAATGGTTCATTGATTGCAACATTATAATTTTCTCTTATGGAAAACGGATATATGCTCAATAATGAAGACATGGTTAAGTTTTTTTTTTTTCCTCATACATACAATCATGGAAAAAAAACTTGATGCTAGTTTAACCTTGAGGATAATGGTTGACTTCTTTATTGTTTGCTAAATGGTGGAGGGGGTGGGTGTTAACATTAATTGCCAGCTCCCCTCTTAGCTCTCTTTCTAAACAAAAACATTGTCTATTGAATTTGTCGATAGTGTTGTTCATTACAATGGCAGTTATCAATATGACCGATTTAAGTTTTGTGTAGAGACAGATGTTCGTTTGGAGTGTGATGTGTTTTTGGTTCAAATGTCCAATTTTTTTAGAGTTGTGGACCTTGTGTTACAGATATAGAGAAAAGCAATCTAGATGGCTCTTGTAGCATTTAACTGCAAATTTCTAAAAATTTACGATAACTTTCACCAGAGCGAGACATGGAGAGTGAGAAGTAGCGTGCGATAAATGGTTGGGAGAGAGACATGATCTTTCAAGTCTCTCTTTTGACCGCCTTGTCCATTGCTGTTGCTCAGTAGTAGTCTACCACGTTTGTTTGGGGTTGGGCCACTAGGCACTAACGTGTCCTAGGTAGGCAGTTAGGATCCAACATTGGCATGGAATGACAATTGTAGGATAGGGAGCGACTAGAGGGGTGGGTTGTTGGAGGGTTGATGAGTCTCTAGATGATCGTTACATTACTCAGATTGGTTGTTGGTGATGTCTTTCATCTTCGATCGAGGAAAATGCTCATGGAGATTGACCTTTGTGCATAGGTGGAGGTCATGTTCAGGTTTATAAGAGATGGTCATGTGACTGCGATGCAGGAGTTTCACTATGCGACGAAAGGAGGTAGAGGAAGATGGTACATGTACCAGTGACTTCAGTACCGTATAGTGGCTTAAGGGGCTGTTGATGGATCTCTGATGCTTTGTAAGGCTACAGTTACCTCCTTTGGGAGACTTCATAGATGTGTTGTGCTTGTAGAGGAAGTGTTGTTTGCCATCATTGTGGTGTCAAAGGTCTATGGTCCCCTTGGAGGAGGTGTTTTGGTCTGCGCTGGTTTTTGTTGGTGGTAGGACAACTTTGGCAAGGATCTTCAATTGTGGTGAGCAACCTTCAATGGTGTGTGCAAGAAGGGCTTGGTCATCATGGAAGATGATGCATTGCATGGGTGTAATGGTGACGTGGAATTGGAGAGGTTGTTGGGACCTACCTTTACAAGCCCAACACGAGAAAATTATGTGGGACCCATAACTGTTATTTCTCCTCTATTGTTGCCCTTAGTATGAAAAGTGAGCCTAATCTCTTCTTTGGAGAATTCAATATTTTAGTCAAATGGGTTGGAAGCAAAGGGGGATGTGGATGATCCAACCTTTGAGGTTTTGATTACTTAAGACCTGTGCTTAGGTCGAGTATAGCTAGTAGCTAAACTGCATGTTTCTTTAAAGGTTTTGGTTATGGCAATATGTGTTGAAGCCTCAAGAGGGTTCCCAACAATGGTTATGATGGGAAGATGTTGGGACCTTTATGGGTCCTTGAAGGTGGAAGGTAGTAAGCCACCTACATTGGTGGTAGCATTGGGTGGCAAGGTTGAGTAGTAAACCCCATTAATGAGACTTTGGTATCAATGACAATATAGATGGAAGCTTTAACACTTGCTGAGGGCTTCAATGGGATTAGGCAACGATAAGCAAACTTGGGGAAAGTGTCTGTGCATGAAGGGTGTCTATCTTAATTTGAAGGATGGTGTTTTGCTTAAAACAGAGGTTGCGTACTTCTATGAGGCAAGTTGTTCTGTAGATAAGGTGGAATATATGGTTGCTTAGGTAGCAGGGGCTAGGAGAACCCTGGTATAGGGATTGCGAGGGTTTCTTATCTATTCATGGATGAGGTCCTACCTTGGAACTTTAGGGGCCTTCAAGATTTAACTCGAAGGACTACTCTTTGAAGGTATTTTTGCAGGAGTGGAAAGTGGATTTTGCGTTACTTTAAGAGACAAAGCTGGAATCAGTGGACATGATGAAGGGGGAGATTGCTGGAGATGTCTACGGTGGTTTCCATGGCGTGGACTCAATTGAAAGGTCTAGGGGAATCCCCTTGACTTGGAATAAGCTAAATTTTGAGTTGCTTGAGGAAAAATTTAGATAATGGGTACTCCTTGCGTGCTTTACAAGATAGTTATATGGGATCACTTTTGTAATCTCTACGGTCTATGGATTTTGTGAGGATGCAAGTTGGGTTGAGCTATGGGAAGAATTAAGATAAGCAATGCTTTTCGTTTAGGGTAGCTGTGACTAATGGGAGGCAACTTCAATGCTACACTCTTCAGATGGCATAGTTAATGGTAGAATAGATAACCACTGGATGTATTGTAAATATATTGTTGATTTCGAGTTGTATGATATTCCTATATCTAGTGCAAGATTCACGTGGAGAAACTCAATGGAGTTGATTAGCGAGATTTTATCCGCGAAAAAGATTGAGTTAAAAATCCGTTAATTAAATAATTTTACTGAAACTCAAAGTGAGTTTCAGGTCGAACATAGGGAGGTGAACATTTGATTAAAAATTGCATTGGGAATTATTGTCACAAAACATAGTAGCTGGTTGAAATTAATCTATGGTAGCTATTCAACTTAAAGAATAAATAATAGAAAAGAAATAAAGAATAATAAAGGAAAAAGAGAGAGAATGAACCAATATTTCATAACAATATCGCCTTGTTTGTTACACTAGTTGTAAAATTAAAATCTACATTATAAAGTAGTAAAAAGATAGGGATGAGAAAATCCTCCTCAACAGCTGCTTGGAGGATGAGCCGCGTTGACGGAGCATCCGGAAGAGAGTGGTGAGATGTTGGATGAGGGAGAACGGGGGTGGAGGATGGAGGACGAAGTAGGGTGGTGTCGTAGCGGCATCCGATTCCCGAATAGGGTTGAGACAACCACGGGTGCCCATGAACGGGGGTTACTTTAATTTAAGTCCTGAAATAGCTCAAAATTGATCTGTGTGGAGGCAAAGAATCCATATAGCCGACCCCACTTAGTGTAAGAAAGGGCTTGGTTGTTATATATGCGGGGGTGAGGTGGGTGGAAGTGATAAACAAAAAACAAAGACTAACTTAGGGTTTATGCAAGCTCTTAGGTTAATTAGGATTTGCATTATTAAGTGGTGGAATGAAATCTAAGGGGGTGGAAGGTGGGGTACACTTACAAACCCTTCAATTGCATTTTGCTCCAATTTACCGCTTTTGTCCTTCTCGAGAGAGTACTTGCAATCACAATAAGAATATAGACAAGTGAGGTAAATGATAAGGCGGAAAATGTGGGAAATCAAAGGGTGTTGCCTCCCCGGCAAAAATGCCAAAATGATTAGCGAGATTTTATACTCGAAAAAGGTTGCGTTAGAAACCCATCGTTGTAGTTGCGTAAAAGTTCGTTAATTAGATAATTTTACCGAAACTCAAAGTGAGTCTCGAGTCGAACATAGGGAGGCGAATGCTTGATTAAAAATCGCGTTGGAAATTATTGTCACAAAGCAGAGTAGCTAGTTGAAATTAATCTACGCTAACTATTCTACTTAAAGAATAAATAATAGAAAAGAGAGAATAATATAGGGAAAAGAGAGAGAATGAATCAATATTTTATAATCATATCGCCTGTGCATTACACTAATTGCAAAATTAAAATCTACATTAGAAAGCAGTAACAAGATAGGGATGAGAAAATCTTCCGCGACGGCTGCTTGGAGGATGAGCCACGTTACTGGAGCACCCAGAAGAGGGTGGTGAGATGTTGGACAAGGGAGAAAAGGGGTTGGAGGACGGAGGACGAAGCAGGGCGGTGTTGCAGCGGGATCCGATTCCCAAATGTGGCTGAGACAACCATGGGTGCCCATGAACGAGGGTGAGAAGGACAAAATTATTTTACTCTACCTCTAGTGGAGCATCTCGGGTATGGAACCGGCTCTTAGAGCTTTGGAGAGGGTGAGAGAAGAGAGGAATGGATAAGAAAATATGTGGTAGGGGTAGGCTATTTATAGGTGTACTCGTAGGGTTAATTTGATCATTTGAAGGCTTAGAATTTAATGTTGGGGCCTTTAGTGATGGATGCGTTCGTTGCTGTAGGTGAGCGTTGCTGAAGAGCGTGTGCAACGTCGGTCGTGTGATGGAGATCCGAGCGCTCATGTGAAGCCACGTCTGCGCCTGCTCTTCTTCTGTCGTTGAGCCGTGCACACCAAGCGCTATGCATGCGTGCCCTCATCAAGGCCATCTGATGGAGATCGGATGGCTTGATCTACACTTGCCATCGCTTCAGAATGCGCACAAGGCACAACAAATTGGGCGTCATTGGGTGTGCTCATGATCCACGCTTCTCTGCACCCTTCGTCGCTCACTTCTCGGCTGCTTGATGAAGATCGTGCGGTTGAATTTTGCTCGTACCCTTTGCAGTGGATTAAAGCTGCTCCCGGGGTCTTGAACGCACGTTGTGCAGTTTGGATAGGGTGCTTGCCTAATGTGCTACGCCTCTGTGTCACGTTTATGAATTTAAGCACGCGTGCTCTCGACCATTGGATCTCGATTCAACGGTTGAGATCTCGTGAGCTTAGACGAGGGAGGAGGTTGCTGGCTGTGGGTGGCTTGGATGGCGTTACGTGGTGTCATCTGAGCCGTCCATTTTCCAATGCTTGTAGATGGTGCCACAGATGTCGGATTTGGTTGATTTTCTCGCCGTGGAGCTGCGATCGTCGATTCGAACCCATCTGTGTGGTTGGATTTGTCTTCTGAGATACAGATTTGCACCACCTTGCCCCTTGACCTCTAATCTTCCTCGGACTCCATTTGATTCTACGGAGGTCCGATTGGGGCGATCTCGGAGGCGTTAGACTTTTATCGTTGCCCTGATCAGATTCATACGGTTGGATCTTTAATCCGAAGCCCAGATAAATATTATCCTGTCCCCTGCTCACAATTAGAGGCGAATTACTATACAATTTGTACAAATTAACCTAAATGCATGATGCATGTTATGCCATATTTATAATGCATGATGCTTCTATGACACAAGGAACATGTGTAAATAGATATTTTAGGCCAATTAAATGTGTGCACATCAGGAGTCAAGGGAAATTTCATTTGGCAAATGTTATTGCAAGGTTGAGGCTTTTCTGGGACTACACACCCTTAGTTTTAAACTCCAGTTAGGGGATATTGTTTATAGCTTACTTCAAGTTGATAAATTGTGGTTGTAGGAGCTTGGCTTTAGGGAGGTAGTATAAAAGTGGGGTGAGGTCTAGTCATCCTCGTCGACTATCGGTACTTTAATATCTAGGTGACAACATTTGAGAGCATCCCCGATCAATTATAGGGAGGTCAAAAAGCATAGAGAGTAGACTTGGAAGGAGGTGCTTCAAGATATCCCAAAGCTAGACGGTGTTGAAGACAATAATGGTCTATCTACAATAGAAAGGGAGGAACGACAAAGGCTACAATGAGTCATCCAGTAAGAGGATTTTAAGGACATGGGTTGGAGGCAGGGGTGCAACAACTATGGCTATGGGAAGGGCATGCCAACACTTGTTATTTGCATATGATGGATAGTGGAAGGACAACAAAGTTGATCAACATTTTGGTGGTTGGTGACAAAAGTTATCTTTGGAAGGGAACATGTGGTGGAAGCATTGAGGAGGCACTTTCATGACTTCATTAGATGACATTGCCTTGGTTTGTGGGGGGTTGTCTACTATTATGGCACTTTTTTTTTTCAGAAAAAGAAAAGGGTATTTAGCAAGAGTTGTTAAGCCCCTGCATTCATAAAAAATGGGAGCTCAGTACATCAATAGTTACAAAGCATGCTATGGTGATGCAAAACCCTATCAAGTGACACCCACTCTTAGTGTTCAAGAAATCAGCTACTTAGGTGGCATATGTGACCGCATATGCGTAAGTGGTCCCTCTCCTAAATCGCATATCATTGGGTGATTCAATAGTCGGTTAAGACTAATTACTTGGTCTTACTATACACATATTTGTGTGAGTATAAGCTCAATTTTCAAATAAACCCCAAATGAAGTCCATTGTTTTCCAAATAGGCCAAAATTTCAAGATGATATGTTTTACATTCTCATAGTAATTAAAGATCAGAATCTTTTTTTTATACTACATGAGGTGGCTTTATTATTATTTTTTAAGAGGCAACCTTTTGTTTATAGTTTTGATTTTTCATATATTTGGGATGTATAATACAAATTTTAGCAAGTTGACTAATTAGTTTGTATTTTTTAAATAAAAATACAAAACTGCATAATCATACATTATGCATGCTTGCTCGCATACTCCATACTCTCTATGCGATAACCTAACCGATCAAATATCGTGTACCAACTTTCTAAACCTTGCCCTTTCGATTCTAAAGATAACCCCATTGAAGAGAAAAATGAGCAATTTATTTCATCTTGAAACCTTAGGCCTCTATTTATAGTGGAAAGGCAAAGGAAAAACTACGAATGAACCCCTCAACAATATGAAATACTGTAAACAAACCAAAGAGAAACAAAAAAAAAGGAAAAGCCTAATAGAAAAGACTCTCAACACTCCCTTTTAAGTTGGAGCATAAATATCTATTATGCTCAACTTGGAGCAACATTGGTCAAAGGAGGATTGGGGAAGAGCATTGGTGAACATGTTCGTAGTTTAGTCTTCAGATGACACATGAAAAGTGCAAATGTACCCCTTCTGAATCATATCTTGAGTGTGATGACAATCCACTTTCACATATTTCGTCCTTTTGTGGAATACTGGATTGTTGGCGATAAAAAGGCTGCCTTGTTATCACATCTCATTTCTATGAGGGTAGGCATCAAAATACCAAAATCCTTAAGGATGGAGTCGATCCACATGAACTCAATGGTAGTTTAGGCCATCACCCTATATTTTGACTCAGGACTTGATCTAGCTACAATAGTTTGCTTTTTAGTTCACTATGTAACTAGATTCCCTCCACAAAGGTACAAAATCCCGTAGTGGACTTTTTATCCTTCAAACACCTAGCATAGTTTGCATCTGTGTATGCTACTATATCGAAATCTCTACTTCTGGTAAATAGTAATGCCTTTCTCGGTGCATACTTTAGGTACCTAAGAATCATCATTGCAACATCCCAGTGTACTTATTTGGGCTTATTCATAAATTGGCCCACCTTGTTCACCGTAAGAGAGATATCAGGGTGGGTGACCTTGATATACAACAATTTTCCTCCTAGGCTCCTAAATTGCCTATCATCAATCTGTTTAAAGTCATCTTCGTAGAGGTGTATACTCGAGTCCATGGGGATAGAGGCAGGCTTGGCAACTGACATGCCTATCTCCTGAAGAAGATCCACCGCATTTTCCCTAGAAAAGAACTACTCTGTGCATGTTTTTGGCTACCTCAATCCTAAGTAAGTATTGGTGGAAGCCTAAGTCCTTCGTAACAAATTGCTTCGCTGAAAATTCCTTTGTAGCCTTGATTCTTAGAGCATCATTGCTTGTCAATATGATATCATCTACATACACCAACATCACAATGGTCCCTTTGTTAGTTTTCCATACAAATAAAGAATACTCTGTAGTGGATCGTCTAAACTCAATCTTCTCAATGGCCTCAGATAGCTTCTGGCACCAAGCTCTTGGACTTTGCTTGAGTCCATAGATCACCTTTTGTAGTTTGTAGATCTTGGTACACTCCCCCTTAGACTTAAATTCAGGGGGTTGCTACATATACACCTCCTCTTGAAGATTACGATAAAGAAGAATTTTCGACATTTAGCTGATAAAGGGGCCAATCCTTGTGAACAACTTCAGAGATGAGGATACGAATTGTAGGCATTTGTGCCACAGGGAAGAGAGTGTCAAAGTAATATATGCCATACTTCTGAATTTATCCCTTTGCTACCAGACAAGCTTTATATTTCTCAATAGACTCATCTGGACAATACTTTACCATGAACACCCATTTGCATCCTATCACTGCAGCACCATTGGGAGGTTGAACAAGAGTACAAATTCCATAGAAGTCTAACACAACCATATCTTCCTCCATGGCCTATCGCCACTTCGAATTATAGAATGCCTGTTGATATATGGTAGGTGTCCAAACTGTAGAGAGAGCAAGGGCAAACTGTCAATTTTGAGGAGTAAGACTCTCCATAGACATACTTGGACTTCGGATGCAGAGTGCAAGACTTGGTGCCCTTTTGCAAGGCAATCGGCAAATCAATATTGGTGACCTCTACATCACCTGCCTTACTAGCTCGAGGTTTAGAATTCTTGGTAGCTATACCCTCAAGTCTTTGAGGGGTATTAGAACTTCCCAATAGCAAGAATGTGGGTCTATATTAGTAGGTTCCGAACTCCCTTCAGGAGTGGATGTAATCGGTTCTAGATGAACCTTTGGAAGGGGTGGTTCTTCCCCTTGAGTCCAACGACGAATATAGGTCCCCTCGAACAGGCTGTCAAAACGACCCCTCGAAGGATGTGGACTCTCTGGTGACTGTTTTTGTGGCACATTTGATGGTATAGGAGAAGGAATACCATCTATTTCTTCATGTGTAGGCGTGTTGATATGAGATTCAAATGCAGAGTAGTAAGGAATTGACTCATGGAACGTAACATCTGCACTAACATAGTATCGTTTGCTGACAGGGTAGTATCCTATAAACATGAACTTGACTGCACGAGGAGCAAGCTTGTCCCTACTAGGGCCATGGAGATGCACAAAAGCTACACAACCAAAGACCTTGGGTGACACCTCGAATAAGTCACGATTAGGAAATAGTGTAGAGTATAAAATTTGCTCATCAAGAATTGTAGATGGCATTCAATTAATAAGATAGCAAGCGGTTAACACTGCATCTCCCCAGTAAGAAGTCAGTACATTATTTTGTATCAGGAGTGTTCTTGCAACATCCAAAATATGTTGGTGTTTTCTCTTAGCCACACCATTCTGTTGTGACGTGTAGAGACAAGTTATTTGGTGGATGATTCCACGCTCCTAATAGAAGGCACAAAGGGAGTTAGTACAAAACTTCAGCACATTGTCGGAGTGAATGACTTTCACATTAACTCCAAATTGTTTTTTGATCTGTGCCAGAAAGACCTTATCATGTTATTAGCTTTGGGCTTGGACTTCAAGAGAAAGGTCCATGTGAGGCAAGAAAAATCATCCACTGCCACTAAATAGAATATGTGCCACATGCGATCTGGGGTTCTACTTGGTCCCTAAATATCCAAGTGGAGTAATTGAAACATAGTGTTTGAGCTTCGATGTTGGCTCCTTAGGAATGTACTCCTGTGGTGCTTTCCAATTTGACATGCTTCACATTAGAAAGTGGTTGTGGGTGGAATTTGAGGTAGCATCCTCTAAAGCTTTAGCAAAGGGAGATGACCAAACTGAAGGTGCCATAGGTAACTAGAGGCCACTCTTGATAGGAGCAACAATTGCCTGACATAAGGTGACTGTAGAAGGCAATAGACACCCCCTCTTTACGATAACAATCAATAGTACGTTTGGTTAGAACGGCTTAGAATTTTAGGGAGACGACATCAAATATCGCTCTGTAGTTCAACTCTCCCTGACTAGTAATTGGGAAAATCTAGGCCCAAAAGAATATTCTCTAGTTTCATGTGAGGAGTCACATGAACCTCCCTCTGACTAGGGATTGGGGAATGTCGCCCATCAACCACCGATACGTGTGAACAAGATCGGTCTAAGTGTGGAGAACTGTCTCGCATCACCATATATGTGTTGGGATGTGCCTAAGTCAATGAGTCAGTTTGCTTCCTCTGCCTGAGATTGGCATGCAATTCTTGCCTGAGATGTATCATGCTAGCAGAGTCTTTGGAGCAGTGTCTCGTACTCGCTCCTAGGAATAGTTATTGTATCATGTGCTAGTCTTGGTGTAGTAAAGGATGCCATCTAACCCAGCAAGATTAGTCAACATTGTACGCATAATTCCACAATGTCTCAAAAGACTCATAAAACCATCAAAGAACTACTATCTGTGCACAAAAAAAACTCATCAAAACGGCCATCTTAGTAGAACATCTTCCAAACTCAACTCTAAATCAATCCAACAACTTCATAAGCAAGGTTCCTAGCACCTCTGATAAGAAGAAAAGGATATGAACAGCCTCCAACATACCAAAAACACCGATCAACGGTGCTATTTGGCGCTCCGGTGAGCTCCTTTGGCGACCAACTAGTCCTCTGACCGTCGCTGGTGGTCCTTTACCTTTGAGCGACCCCTTAGGTAGGGTCCCTTTGAGCCAACTGTGCCCCACCTGAGTGTAGCAACCAGCAAACCACGATTTGGTTTGTGGCGGACTGGTATGGGGAGTAGATCTCTGGCAATTGGCGATGGCGTAGAGGGTCGACGGTGGTGCTTCGGTGTCGCCTCGACCTGGTGGTAATGAGGGTGGTCACTAGTGGCCACCTTCACCAAGATGGAGGTAAGATTGAGGGTCCCTTTCCTTGGGTCTTGTGGCCTAAGGCTTGGGACCCTAGAGAATCTTGAGAAAGGAACTGCCCTTTTTTCTCAAGAGAGGCACAAATCCGAAGAAACCCTTGTTTAGTTGGTGGAGAAAGGAAAAGAGGAGAGATCGAGGCGATATCAGGCTCTGGCTTAGGACTGCCGCTTTGATACCATGAAGAGAAAAATGAGCAATCTATTTCATTGTGGAACCTTAGGCCTCTATCTATAAAGGAGAGGCATAGGGAAAACTGCAAATGAACCCCTCAACAATATGAAATACTGTACATAGACCATAGAGAAACAAAAAAAAGGAAAAAGCCCAATAAAAAAGACTTTCAACACCTATTATAATCCAGTCGAATATACCATAATAAAATAAAAGCTCTCCTAATTATTGTTTTGTTTGTAAGGGTCTCGTGCAAACTAAGCTAAAGATCCACAGAGGAAGTGTAATTGATGGGCCAATCTCTTGCACCAACACGAAGAATCAAATGGACAACTGAAAAATAGGTGGTTAATAACTTCTGCCCCATCACCACATAGAGGACAGGAACAATTGTGTCAGGTGCCTAGCATCTATGCTCCCGAGTGACCAATCTTCCCCTCCTCAACAATCACAAGTAGATTTTCATTTTCAGAGGGATTTTGCACTTCCAAATCCTCTTGCAATTAGTTGCCAAACTTTGATCAACTTGGGGGTGCACTCTCCATGTATGCGATGCACCTCATCCATGCATCTATTATGGCAAAATTATCTCAATCATGTGCTAAATATTGGTGGTATGATCCTCGACACTTGTCATTTTGCTAAAGTTATTGCTTTTTGAGTGCTTGCATTCCATTCTAGTTTCAAAGGAATTTGTTGTCAAATAGGATGTTTGATGGTTGGTGCATTTCTCCATACATAGGTTTTTTGTGTATTGTGTCTGTGGTTACCATCTATTCCTTGGCCATGTATTTACAACAACAACAACCAATCCTTTTCCTTCATTAGGTGAGGTTGGCTACATGCATTTTATGCCTCCATTTGGATCTATTCTAGGTCTTTACTAAGATACAAGGTTATTGTTAGAGCCCCTTCAATCCTTTTATTACTTATTGTAGCTAGTTGTATTTTCTTATTTCTTTAAGTAATATTTTAATTTTTCTACCTTTATATATTGAGAGGTGGGTTGTGGAATACAAACTAGATTCATTTGTTCTAACTTGATGTCAAAGTAGCGGTCCTGGATCGGTGCCAGTACCCTCCTTGATTCCCATGTCTCCTTCTCTACCAAAAAAACCTAACCCAAGCAAACTCTTGGGGAGGTGCCACCACCGCTGCCAGCCTTCCTTGGCTGGTCGATGGGCCACTGATTGGTCTCCACTTCTGCAGTGTTGCCCCTTCAGCACATGTAGCCACCGATCAACCTTCTCCACGAGTGCAACACTACCCCTTCCACCGTAGCAATGCTGCCCATCCAGTGTGGCATAACCACTGCAACGCTGCCCTTTGCTTGTAGCCAAGGCACACCGCTACTAGTGCACACCGCTACCAGCGCTAGTGTGCAGTGCTGCACCCCATGCACGTAGCTTTGTGTCCTGCAATGCAGGTCTGCACGTAGCATTGTGTGCATAGACTTGTACATAGAATTGCTCGCATGGTTGTGCTACTCATACAGATGATCTGAGTGTGTTTTTCATTAGTCCTTTAATTGTGATTTGGTTGGAGAAGACATGGCCTCTGAGAGTTCCTCGGAGGTGACATTGGAGGAAGCAGTGGAGATTGGGGTTTACAAAAATCCATTCTTGGGTCCAATAGTGAAGTTAGACGAGACCAACTATGCCTGGTGGTCACAACCTTCTTGATGACGGTGGAAAGCCATGACAAGGAGCATGTTTTTCTCCAACTGGAGCCATCAAAGAAGATCGAGAAGAATGCCTCCTGGAAGAAAGTTAATGCCATGGTTAGTGCTTGGATCATGAATTAGTCATTCCTCGGATCGGGGATGAGATTACGTACCATCGCATTGCCAACGATATGTAGAATCGTCTCCTACAAGAAGAATTGCAACAAGGTCTTCTAGATTTATAATGAGCTCTCTCAGCTTCGATAGGATCACATATTATCCCAGTAGTACTCGACCTTGAAGGGTCTTCTGGAGTACAATGCGTGTCAACCTATGTGCACGTGTTCTACTTAGAGGGGTTATCGTAAGGAGGCAGTTGTTCTACAATTTCTGGCTAGTCTAGACTAGATTACATAACAGTCGATCCCAACTTCTCGTTCTTTTAGAGCTTCCCACCTTCAAGGAAGCATATAGTTGGATGAGCAGGATCTGTAGTACCCACACTGCTACTGAGCCTATAAGGCAGAATTTGGCCCTTCTTGTTATCCAGGGTCGTGGTCGAGGCATTCTCGCTACTTGGGGTAGAGATCAGTGTCATGGGTCCATTGGGAGAGGATGTGTGACTTGCATATACTACGAGAAGCTAGGGTACATGGAGAATAATTGTTGGACTAAGCATGGTCGGCCCCCCGATGGCCAATCAGGTTGCTGCTAGTACAGAGCAACCAACTGATATTGTTTCTATGCCAAAGGTTGACTATGATGAGTTATTTCAACGCCCTACACATTTGTCACATAAGGCCTTGTCTACTTTAGAGACTGTTGCATTTGCCTCTTCATCAGGTATAAAGTTTGCCCTCCTTCTGCTGATGATCAGTGTGATACAGATTGGTTGGTTGACTCTAGAGCCTCCTGACATCTCAATGGAGAAAAGAGTTGTTTTCGCAATGTTAGATCTGTTATGCTAGGGAAGACTGTGCAAATGGCAGATGGATTGCACTCACTGATTGCTGGACAGGGGAAGGTCTCGGTTATCCCTAATATGCAACTAACAGATGTCCTTCTTGTGCTAGATTTTCCTATTTATTTGCTTTCAGTTAGTAGAATAACCAAGGAGCTGAATTGTCGTGCCATAGTTGACATCGATACTTGTACTCTTTAGGATATCCTAATGGGGAGGACGATTGGTGGCGATTGTTAGGAGAGGAGAGTGTTTCACCTAATCCAGTCACCTTTTGCTATTGCCTGTCATGGGGGTCACTTTTACTGTTGGGTCTCCTTTATAATGGTACCTTCGACTTAGCCATCTCTTACCGAATAGGATTTGTTGGGTTATACTAGATTTCTCCTTTATAATACCCTAGATTTCTCCATTTGCTGTCATTTGTTGTGATGCTTGTTAGTTGGACAAGCATCATTGGAGTACCTATCATGTTAGTAAGAATCCTGGGTGTACTAAGATGTTCCAACTAGTTCATACTGATGTGTGGGGCCCTAGCCGCATTTTGATCGGCTGGGCTATCGTTATTATTTAGTTCTTGTTGATGACTTCTCCCTTCCGTTGTGGTTGTTTTTGCTTAAAAATAAGTCTGATGTTGGCAATACTTGGAACTCTTTATTTTAAAAATAAAGAGCCAGTTTGGTACATTTGTTAAAAATATTCGTTCTAATAATACTCTTGAGTTTCGTACCCAGAGATTATATGCTTTTTATGAGTCTTATAGTATGATTCATCAGACTATCTATCCTTATAAATCCAAATAGAATGGGGTTGCTGAGAGGAAGTATAGGCACATCCTTGATGTAGCACGCACCTTACTGATTCATAATAGTGTTCCCTCCCTTTATTGGGGTGATGTTGTTCTCACAACGTGTTACTTGATTAATAGAATGCCTTCTTCTGTGAGTAGATTCTCTTGCAGATTCTTTATCCAGAGGGTAATTTGTTTCATGTTCTACCCATGGTGTTTGGTTGTGTTGCTTTTGTCCATATTACTTCTCCTGGTCTTGATAAGCTTGCTCCTTGGGTTGTCAAATGTGTGCTTTTGGGATATTCTCGCACTTAAAAGGGATATAGGTTTTATGACCTCTCACTCATACACTGTGAGTGTGGATGTCACTTTCCATGAGTTTGTCCCATACTTTGCTACTGCTAGGAGTCTCTCTCTTGAGGCTATTAAGGTGGCTATGTATATTCTTTCTACGCCCCTAGAGGCTATCCCAATCATTGAATCACCACCCTCTGGGTCTGTAAGGTTTCGTGAGCCCCCCGTCATGTACAAGCTTCGACCCCCTTCTTTGTGCTAACTCCTCTGCCTCAAGTGAGAACAGGTGATGTATAGAATGATGAGATTTTGCATAGTAATGATGCAAGTCTTATATAGGGAGACAGTGATATGCGTCATTCCCATCCTGAGTAGCCAGAGGTAGTCCCTAAGATTGTACTGATTCTTGATGATCTAGATCTCCTTATTGTAATTCACAATTCTCCATGAAATTGTACCGGATATCCTCTCTTTCATGCTGTGATGATAGACTTCTAGGAGGGGCATACAAAAAGTTCCGTCACGTGCTTTCCACCACACAGATTCCTATGTCTCACCAGTAGGCTATCCTTTATTTGAAGTGGTGCTAGGTCATGGAGGATGGAATGACTGCACTATGTTCTTGTGGCACGTGAGAACTTGTTGACTTACCTCCAAGAGCGTCAATTGTGGGGTTTCGGTGGGTCTTTACCATTAAGATTACCTCAATGGGATGATAACAAGATACAAAGTTCATCTTGTGGCCAAAGGATTCACACTGACCTATGACGTGGATTTCTTTGACACGTTCACTCTTGTGGCATGCCTTCTTATTGTGCACATTCTGATCTCTATAGCTGTGCAGCGAGACTAGCCTCTCCATCAACTTGATGTTAAGAATGTTCTTCTATATGGTGACCTGTAGGAAGAAATATATATGCATTAGCCCCCAGGTTATGAGGTTTAAGGGGAGTGTTCTAAGGTGTGTTTCCTGCGCAAGCTGATCTATGGTTCGAAGTAGAGTCCCGATGCTTAGTTTTAGAACCTATTTAAAGTTGTTGAGACAACAGGCTTCTGCAAGTTATTGTTAAATCATTCCTTGTTTGTCAGGAGGATTGCACAGGGTGTGGTGGCATTAGTTGTTTATGTTGATGATATTATTCTTACAGGGGACGATCGACTTGGCATTACTGAGGTCAAGAAGAGTCTTGCGAGTAACTCTGTTATAAAAGATCTTGGACCTCTTAGATACTTTCTTGGGATGGAAGTGGCACAGAGTAGGAAGGGAGTTGTACTTTTTCAGAGGAAATATGCACTTGACCTGCTACAAGAGACTGGCATGTTGGGGGTAAAGCCACTTAATATTCCTACAGATCCCAAGGCACACTTATGTGATGAGGTAGTGGATAACTTTAGTACAGAGGATTGGGGGACAAACTCCTGTGTTTGACTATTACGAGACTGTATATTTCCCTTGTTGAGAAATTGACTCAATTCATGGATAGGCCTACTAGACAACATTGGGATGCTGCAATGATGGTACTAAGATACTTGAAGAGGGCACCAGGAAAAGGGGTTCTGTTCACCAAGGGAACTTCTGTGAGTGCTGTGGCCTACACTAATGCAGATCATGCAGGATATCTTGTTGATAAGAAGTCTACCACTAGTTTTTGCACTTATGTAGCCAAGAACTTGGTGACATGGAAGAGCAAGAAACATGTATCTAGATCCAGTGTAAAGTCCAAGGATGGGGCTATGGCACACAACTGCTAAGATGATGTGGGTGAAATTCGTTCAAGTAGATCTACATGTGTTTGTTGACACCCTTATAGAGATGAGATGTGATAACAAGGCTGCCAGCTATAAGGCCAACAACCCTATGATTCATGAAAGAACTATGCTAAGGTAGATTGCCAAAACACGTGTGATTTGATCCAGAGAGTTCTCATCCACAGCACGCATGTCTCCTCTAGTGACCAGACGTTAGATATCTTTAGAAAGGCATTGCCTTGGTCTTCCTTTGATGTTTGTTGTTCCAAGCTGAGCATGATCAACATCTATGCTCCAACTTGAGGAGTGTTAGAGCCCCCTCAGTCCTTTTTACTACTTATTGTAGTTGGTTGTATTTTCTTATTTCTTTGAGGAGTATTCTTGTAATGTTCCCACATTTGTTCAATCTGTTATTAGAATAGGAATTTGATATGCAGATAAACAAGACAATGAGGCAAAAAGCAAAATCTCCTTATAATACATGAAATAATCACTGACATGTTTTTGAAGCTCAGGGCCAATGAAACAACACTGTGTCACCTTTGGGGAACATGGTTGAAATGCCAAGCGAAATGCAAGAAGGATTTTAGATACTTCTTAACATAAGAAGTGGTGAAATGAATTTTAGTTTGAGCAACAATAAACTTTTCATTATGAAATTTATTGTGCGACTATCAAGAAATGTGATGTTCTAAAGAATAATATAGTTGTCTCTCAGGAAGTAATCATTTGTATTTTGAGACAGACATTGTACCCTTTTTCTTTGCTTAAAATTGTTGATCTCACGTTTCAAACAGTATTCTTATACTGCTATTTTAACATTTTTGTTCAAGATTTGCTACGTATACCAGTTTTGTGGAAGGAACCTGGAGTTTCAACCATCGTTTTAGTGTATTATTTTTTTCTACTCCCTTCTGTTGACTGTTGCTTTGTCTTTCTAGTAATCTTGTGATTCTTCAGTGCTAGGTTCTAGCAAATGGCCGCTTTCTAGGTTAGAGATTTTTGGTCCACTTAGTGCTGATGGTCGAGGTCATAAGGAATCAAAACAAAACAATAGTGATGCTGCAATTGGTGGCATTGGAGGAGGCTCTGGTGGGACAATCCTTCTTTTCCTTCAGGAAGTGGTGATCAGTGAGAAAGCATCACTATCAGCTTCAGGTGGAGGTGGCAGTCCTGTTGGTGGTGGTGGTGGAGGTGGTGGAAGAATTCACTTTCATTGGTCTAACATAGCTACTGGATACGAATATGTAAAAATTGCCAATATCAATGGAACTATTGATGCTAGGTGAGTTGCTATTTCTCTTTATTCTTAGATAAGAGCCCTTAGAACAATGAATCACATCCATCATTTTTCACATTTAAGCATCTTGTGAAAAAAAAAGGTCCGCAGTTAAGTAACTTGTTCTCTTGCAAGTCTATTATACATCTTTCTTATTGCAAGCTGTTTCCATGGTTTTTGGGCTTTTAACACTTGATTATGTAGTTTGCTATATTGTTCTTTCTTTTTTCTGAAAATTATTGTTCTTATATTTTGAATTTTAAAGAAATCAGAATGACTCCTATTATAATAATTCTACCATTTGCTCTTTTAAGGGGGAAAAAGGTGTGGACAATTTCTTTGAGCTTAAACTTTCATGTCACTCAGATTGTTGCATTGCACTGCATACCAACTCGGCTTCTGATTTGGATCTTATGACACCAAATTCACGTTGAGGATGGAGATGAAAGGACCTTGGCAGTGTAACACTGAAAATGCAAATGATTGTGTAAATCATGTAATTACAAGTCACTAGAGAATCACAGCAAGGAAAAATGGATGGTCAAAGAAGTGTGTAATGAGGGGCATGCTCTTAGATATACATGTCTAGCTAATTTGGGAGCAATTTTCTCAGTCTTGTTTATCATAGCTAAGTGCAGATCTAATCGTGAACCTGAATGCTGGTAAGGTTATCATCATTTTTACCTCTGTTGGACATAAACTTCTCCAAGTGTATGAGTTCCTTCTAGCTCCATGATTCACCTGTGTACTTGTTCTACATGAATATAAATTTCACAAAATCTTTTGAGTCCAAACTCCAAAGACAGGACGACCAAGTTAAACTGTATAACTTTTATAACTATGCTACAAGATTCAACTGAGTGTTAAAGCTCATCAGTTTCATGATTTTTCAAAATTATATGTTTTGGCGGGAGTGAGGCTTTGAAACCTACAATGGAGAAATTTTTATTTTATTTAGGGTTCATGTATAGAAAGGTAGTGCATCGGCTGAAAATGAAATTTAATAAATTCTATTATCAAGTGACCTATAGTTCAATAAAATGGTAAAATAACGTCCGTATCTCCTATAAAATGCTTCATAAATGTTTATTAGATTGAGTGGTAAGATATAACTCCCACTCGATGATGTGATGTTCACTTTGCCATTTTTAAGAAACAGAAATACTTGTTGAATTGCCATTGTAGATTTTGAGCCCTTTAAGTTTACGAGATCTATTGGAGCGTGGAATAAAGAGCCATGTGGTAGTCAACATGCCACGTGGATAGTCCACATGGTAGCATCTGAGGAGCGCAATAGGGCAGTCGGTCATGGGTTCTAGAACCCAAGTTTCAGTCTTTTGCTTAAGACTCAAGTTGTCTATTTTTAATAAATGTATTTTAGGAAAAGTATTTGTGATTTGTTTTAATTACAGAGATAAGATCTTTTCTTATGGGATACGATCTTTGGTTTCCAAGAATAGGGATATGTACTCTCTATAAATGAGAGCCTTCCCTCTTTGTAATCTCTTGAGTCAATAATAACATTTCCTATTCTTCTACTCCTCTCCTCTCTTCTTTCACATCACCACCGCCGGCCACTATCAACAAGGTAGCTGGCCTCCTACGCCAACCACAAAGGGATGCTGGCCATTAAGTCCTCTCTCCTGATTTACGTGCACCTAGCCCCCATGTAGGACTATTTTCCCATGCCTAGGAGCCTCCACGCTCCACGTATTGTGTAAATCTTGACATGGTATCAGAGCCTTCTGTCTAGGCTCCTGTGCGTGTGGGATATTTGATTACATGTTGTTGATATTCGCATCCAGAATGTCCTTGACAAATTTGGTACCTTACGCATAGAAGGAAGGCTAGAGAAGATGGCGAAGTCAACCACGACAGTCGGAGATGCCACGCTTGTTTCAGGAGAAAGTAAGGTGGTTATCTCTGGGACAACTATCAAACTTAGTGGTGCGTCCAATTGTGTCTTGTGGGCTTGTGTCTTCAAGATATTTGTTGGAGGCCAAAAGAAACTTAGCATTCTCCTTGGGGAGCCACTAGAGTTGAAGGACGACAAGAAGTTTGAGAAGGAGAATTATGTTGTTATGAATTGGCTCATGAACTCGATGGACCTATCCATCGCCTCCAACATGCTCTACAAAAGAGCGCATATGAGATTTGGACGATCCTCAAGAAAAGGTATGCCCAAACCTCAAGCAATGCATGTATTACTGACCTCTATACTCGCATTTGGACAGCCAGTCAAGGCGATCTCTCCTTGATAAAATATTATGAGAAGATAGAGGCACTGTTTAGGAGTTAGAGATCTACGAGCCATTGTGTTGTGACAAGTAGGGGGAGGCTCAGGCGGTTTGGCAATTCATCAAGTTTCTATCGGGGTTGCATCCCTATTATCGAGCTGCTCGAGATTAGAACCTAGCTTCTGATGGGAGGATGGATCTTGAGACCATCTTCTACCATCTTATCAAGATGGAGATCGTCGAGGATGAAGACTCGGTGAAAAGTGAGAACTCCGCACTTGCTATCCCTGAAGCAAGTGTGGGGCGTGGTTCTTACTGCTTCAATCCAAAGTACTTCCACTGCGGATGCAAGAACCATCCGCATGACAAGTGTAGGGAGAAGTTTGGGAGATCATCACGTGGGGCTACTATCACCTCATGAGTGGACTCCTTAACTCATGACGATCTCGAAAGCTATGAGCTTTACTTTGAGAAGACAAGATAATAGTCGTCATAGCGACGACTACTCAGGTTGCCATAGAGGCAACGACTTTGGAGGTCGCAAAAGACTTCATCGTGGACATGTCAAAGGAGAAGACTGAGAACGTGGCTCTCGAAGAAGAAGAGTGGTGAGGCGTCTAGTCTCACAAGTTGAAGACCAAGTCATCGGCTTCCTGACCTTCGACTTGAGGGGGAGTGTTGGAACGTGGAATAAAAAGCCACATGGATTATCCGGTGCATGTGGCAACATCTAAGGAGCCCAATAGGGCAGTCAGTCATGGGTTCTAAAACCCAAGTTTGAGTTTTTTGCTTAAGAGTCAAGTTGTCTATTTTTAGTAAATGTGTTTTAGGAAAAGTATTTGTGATTTGTCTTAATTAGAGAGATAAGATCTTTGGTTTCCAAGAGTTTGGATATGCACTCTCTATAAAAGAGAGGTTTTCCTCTTTATAATCTCATGAGTCAATAATAATATTTCCTATTCTTCTGTTCCACTCTCTCTCTCTCTTCTTCCACATCACCTTCGCCGGCCACCATCAACAAGGTTGCTGGCCTCCTACGCCAACCACATAGGGATGCTGGCCATTAAGGTCTCTCCTTCTAGTTTGCGTGCACCTAGCCCTCACGTGGGACTATTTTCCCACGCCTAGGAGCCTCGACGCTCCACATATTGCGCAAATCTTGACAAGATCAATCTAAGGAAATAAAATCATTGGAACTTCTTGAGGCTCATATCTGTCTCACTCATTTCGTATGTCTTGAATCATGTAAATATGTGCATCTGATCTCTTGTCAGTGATATTGAGTGCTGAATCATAAGCTGTGAACATAAGGATTCATTTCTGTGATGGATCTCTTGAGAATGCTTATACTCATGCAATGTTGCTCGAGGCTTGGAACCTCCCATTTTAGCAAGCTCTAGACAGCAGATTATAGGAGTTCTGTAGCTCTTAGTGTTGGATGCTGGTTTTGATATATTCAAATGGGTAGATAAAAGTGGGATGTAGCCCTAGAGTGCCCATGCCAAAGTAGTCTGGCTTATTTTGGGAGGCTGCAAAGCTCTTTTTCATAGAATTTCTATGGGAAGAAATTATGGTTTTTTGCATTTCAGCACCTAGCTTTTTTTTTAGAGGTGAAATCTGTGCAAATTCAGAAGGGTAAGAAAAAGCATGGCAGCTGTTCAGTGACATCCTTGAGCCAAAAGTCTAGGAGGTCATAGCATTTAAGAAAGCAAAGAGAGGAGCTAGAATAGCTGAATGAGCTTAGTTTGTGTATTGTGGTCAGAAGCATATACTGCTCAACTGTTAATAATCCTTATACTAAATTCATCTGCGATGCTATAATGAAAGGCCATGCCATACTGTTAAACATCCTTATATCTCTTTGGACAATCTGTTAGCAGAGGTTTTAACGAAAGCGCTTTCCATGTCACTTGTATCAGATTACTTCCCTTCCATGCATGTTGAGCTGGACTTATATGCTCCAGCTGAAGGGGAGTTTAGGATAATATGGTCTTGTATTTAGTAATTTTAATCATTTATTTATTTTTTGAAGATATATATATGTTGAGCTATGAGTTATGTTTTTGTTGTAAGGGGTGTTTCGTTATTTTTATTTTAGTAGTGGGTTTATGATGTAACTTTTCCTTCACCTATATAGAGGAGTAGGGACTACTTGGTAAACTAAGAAGGTTCATTTTCTTCAACTTGATATCAGAGCCAAGTTGAGGACTCCACCAAGAATACCCTAACCCTACCACCAAGCCCGCCATCACCGCCACCGCCATTGCCACCTCCGGTAGCAGCGTCGGCTAGCAGCAGCACCGCCATTGCCAACAGCAGCAGCGGCGTCGGCAACAACAGCACCGCCGCTTGCCACCGCCGTCGCCGCTGCTGGTAGCGACAGGAGGGCAAAGGGGGCAGCGCTGCCTCTCCTACCCTTCTCCACCGCCCTCCTCTTGTTGCTGGACATCTTCTGGTAGTAAGGAAAGGGTTGTAGATCCCTATCTCCTTTGTTTCAGGGTCTAGGAAGATCCTCCACGTGTTGGTGATGAAGTTCTAGAGCGAGGATCTTCCGGAAAGGAGTTTGAAAGATCTTCTTGGATAGTATAATCAAATCAGATCTTTGTATCCGTTTGTTTTGGGGTGTGTATTCTCCTTTGATGCATGTTTTTGGGGTGTGTATTCCCCTAGAGTATTGACTGTGTGTGAGCGGAGATTTTTGGAGTGTGTATTTCTCGGTTGATATATTTGTTGGGGTATGTATTCCCCGTTTTCTGTCAATTTTCAGATCTGAAGTGCGAAGAAGTTTAGGGTTGTGTACCCTTTTCTGCGCACATTGAACTCAGTTTGTGACAGTGTGTTTCAATGAATATGGCAGTGTCTCAGTCAGAGATTGCGTTAGTAATAACCGTGGGTGATACTCTAACTACTTGTGTGACGTGATTGATTGATTCAGGCACTTCAAATCATTTATCCGGGAATCTGGAGTGTTTTGGATAGATTCAACCTGTCTCTCGAGGTCGTACAGTACAAGTGGGTGATGGACGACTTGCTTCTATTAGTGGTTTGGGAGAAATTAATTTTATCCTTCTATGCAGCTTAATCATGTCCAGTTTGTTACAGATTTATCCATGAACTGGCTCTCTATCAGTGAGATCATTAAGCAGATGAATTGCTGTGTTATCTTTGATGAGCGTGGATGTATTTTCCAGGATAGAATGACAAGGAAGACTATTGGTAGTGGATATGAAGGCGGAGTTTACCGACTTCAGCAGGGTCCCATGGTTGCAACATGTCGGGTTAGTACCACATCTGCGAGTGCTTTACAATGGCATAGACGTTTGAGTCATCCTTCTTTGGAAAAATTATGCAGGCTTCTTTCTCATGCATCCCTAATGACAACTTTCCTGCGATGCATGTCAACTTGGGAAGTACCATAGATCTTCCTTTCCAGCTGCTAGAGGACCACGTTCGACTTCGTGTTTTCAGTTAGTGCATCTTGATGTTTGGGGTCCCAATAGGACTTCTGATAGAGCAGGACATCGGTGCTATTTGATTGTGGTTGATTTTTCTAGATTGTCCTGGTTATTTCTCATGAAGAATAAGTCTGAAGTAAGTCCACTGATTGAGAAGTTTGTGTTGATAAAAAATCAGTTTGATGTTTGCATCAGGACTCTCAGATCTGATAATGCACTGGAGTTTTATACTTGTCAGCTGGCAGAATTCTATGACTTACATGGCATAATTCATCAGACCCATGTCTCACACCTCTCAGCAAAATGGAGTTGCAGAGAGGAAGCACAGACATATCCTTGATATGGCCAGAGCTCTTTTTATTCATAATAGTGTGGCACAGAACTATTGGGGAGATGCAGTTCTCATAGCTTGCTACCTTATTAATAGATTGCCCTCCTCAGTGATTCACGAGCAGATACCGTGGCAGGTGCGTTATCCAAATGATTAGCTGTTTGATCTTCCACCCAAGACATTTGGATACGTGGCGTTTGAACATCTCCTTGGACCTGGGCGCGATAAATTAGCACATAGAGTAGTCAAGTGTGTTTCTTAGCTACTCTCGTACTCAGAAGGGGTATTGGTGTTTTGATCCCTTACACCAGAAACATTATATCAGTGCAGATGTCACCTCTCATGAAGCTGTACCTTATTTTTCTGTTGTTGCCAGGTAGGTGCAGAGTGTGCCAGAGTGTGCGCCTGTACCAGTTGCTTCTATACCATTTGGTATATTCACAGATACTAGTAGCCCTTCTCAAGCTACTGAGCCACCTACCAGCACATTCAGGCCAGTACCAACGGATGAAGGGACCCTCAAGAGTCAGACCTATAAGTTGCCAGCTGTGTATAGGGCAAAGCCCTCTCCATCTATTCCACAGACTCCTCAGGTTAGTGTTGATAACCTAGGGGCGGTTTCTACTCTGGAGGCTTCTTCAGATACAATGTCAGCAGATGTACGAGGTGAGAGTCTGTCACATGTGATGGTTCTTCAGGTCCTAATTCCATGAATACTGATGAGGATATTCCTATTGCTATCCGGAAGACTCCACGATCTTGTTCCCAGAATCGTGTTGCTAGGAGTGTTGTTTCTGCTGATTCTCTAAGTTCGGAGTTTCATGCATTCACAGCTGCTGTATCCAGTGCTAAGTTACTTACCTCGTACCAGCAGGCTCTACCACATCCACACTGGAAGGCTGCTATGGAGGAGGAGATGTCTACACTTACTACCAGATGTACTAGGGAGCTGTCATCTTTACCGTTTGGTGCTTACCTTACTGGAGCCAGATGGGTCTTTGCCTTGAAATACAACCCGAATGGGTCTATTTCAAAGTATAAGGCCCGCCTAGTGGCCAAAGGATTCACCCAGACCTATGTGGTGGATTTCTTTGACACGTTGTCCCCTGTTGAACGACTCTGGATTGTTCGCTTTATTATCTCTATGGCAGCTCATTATGGATGGCAGTTACATCAACTGGATGTCAAAAATGCATTTATGTAGGGAGATTTGGAGGAAGAGATATATATGCAGTAGCCACCTGGCTTTGAGGTTCAGGAGGAGTGTGTATGCAGGCTTCGTAAAGCCATTTATGGTCTTAAGTAGAGCTCCCAAGCCTGGTTCCAGTGCCTGTCTGAGGTGTTGTCTGTTATTGGGACGCAGAGATCTTCATCGGATCGTTCACTATTTGTGAGGAAGACCAGTAGGGGTACATTGGCTTTACTTGTGTATGTGAACGATCTTATTTTTACTGGTGATGATGCTGAGGGTATATCTCAGATGAAGGAATACTTGCCACACTATTTTGTCATGAAAGATCTTGGGAAGTTGATATATTTTTTAGGCATTGAGTTTGCTACAAGTAAGCAAGGGAGAATTATGTCACAGAGGAAATATGCCCTTGATATTCTTCAGGAGACAGGCATGTTAGGATCCAAAGATGCAAATATTCCTATGGATCGTAAAATTCATCTTTTTGAGGATAATGCAAAGTTAAAAGACAAAAGGGCATATCGACAACTGGTGGGGAAGCTGTTATATCTGACTATCACTAGGCCAGATATTAGCCTTGCCGTGGGTAAGCTGAGTCGGTTCTTAGATAAGCCCACTGAAATTCATTGGCTGGCTGTGATGCAGGTGTTGAGGTATATTAAGGGATGTCTAGGTAGATGCATTCTTTTTCAGAGAAATGCACCTATGTCTGTTGCATACTCAGATGGGGATTATGCATGTGATGTTGGTGATAGGCGGTCTACTATTGGTTTCTGTACCTTTGTAGCTGGGAACTTGGTAACCTGGAGGAGCAAGAAACAAAGTGTTGTTTCACGCTCTAGCGCTGAGTCTGAGTAGAGGGCCAGGGCACATACTGGAGCTGAGATGATATGGATTAGGTCTCTATTATGAGATCTTCATATCAATGTTTAGGAACATATGGAGATGCATTGTGACAACCGTGTTGCCACCTACATTTGCAAACAACTCTATGTTCCATGAGAGAACAAAACATGTGGAAGTATTTTGTCAGTATACGAGGAGTTTGATTTAACAGGGTCTGCGTCGTACTAGTTATCTTGCTTCCCCAGACCATACTGCTGACTTGTTTACCAAACCATTGTCTCGCCGCTAGTTTGAGAAGTGTAGAAACAAGTTGAGCATGATGGATATATATGCTTCAGCTTGAGGGGGAGTGTTGAGCTATGAGTTGTGTTTTTGTTGTAAGGGGTGTTTCTTTATTTTTATTTTAGTAGTGGATTTATGATGTAACTTTTCCCTCACCTATATAGAGGAGTAGGGACTACATGGTAAACTAAGAAGGTTCATTTTCTTCAACAATATATCAGGGTTGGGAGTGTACAAGTGGCCTATGCATAAGTTATGTGCATGTACGTCAATTTCTCCTATTATAAGTGGTGTTTTGTATTGAAAATTTGGGAATTTAGATCACTCCATATGAAGATGTTATGTATTGAATTTGAAGTCAATCTGACACTTCTAGCACCTACATCGATGGGGACTCATTTTTTACGAATTAAGTGTTACGAAATTTAACCTTAATGGATTTAGGTGTTAAGAGTGTCGAATTGGTTTCAAATTTAGTGCATAACATGCTTATATAGAGTGATCTCAATACTCAGATTTTCAATCTAAAATATTACTTATAGTGGGAGATATTGTTGTACTTGTATGTAACTTATGCGCAGGTTACTTGTATGCTCCTTTTTTCATATATATATATATTTATATATAGTGTGTGTGTGCGCGCGCGCTCGTGTGCGCTTTTCTATGATCTTAGAGGAAATTGCTTTCAAGGAAAGCATTTTTCAAATGCATATCTTGTATAATTAATAGGACTCTGCTGTCTTAACCATTAATTTGTTTCTAACATTCTAGGATTGAATAGGCACATGTGTCTTCATTTATCTTTGAAGTGTTCGATAATTATTTCTTCATTTTCCTTTCTGTGATCTTCATTTTTTTTGTTAATACTTGCTTTCTTGTTTGATTGGTTGAGGTACTTGGAGTGTTGTCATGTATGCTGTTGGTTTAGTAGTGACTTTGGTGTCAGTTTAAGTTAGCCATGTTACATCATGGGGCTTGGGCTGTTTGAGTATGTACTTGGTTAAAAATTTTCAAGCACATTGTGAAAGAGAAGGTTTTCATTCACATTCAAAAAAAATCCTAGGCCTTTATATACAGAGAAAGGTTAGGAAATAATTACAACCATGACCTTAAAGAAAGGAAATGAAGCTGGCAAAGCAAAAAGACAAAAAAGGCACTGTGAGAAACATTTCCCTCAAGTTAGAGTATAAATGTCCATCATGCTCATCTTGGAACATCGGTCGAAGGAGGCACGTAGAAATGCTTTGATGAACATGTTTGCAGCTTGATCTCTAGATGCCACATGTGAGGTGAGAATGTATCCTTTTTGGATCATATCATGGGTGTAATGGCAATCTACCTCTACATACTTTGTTCTTTCATGGAAGATTGGGCTATTAGCAATAGTGTGCTGCCTTATTGTCACATCTCATTTCAATAGAGCTAGATACTAGAACATATAGATCCATGAGAACAAATCTAAGACGTGGTTTGATCCATGGCATTTTACTCTAACTTTGCATTCAACCTGGCTACCATGGTCTATTTCTTGCTTTGCCATGTAACAAGATTACCTCTAATAAATGTGCAGAAATCAGTGATAACCTCCAGCATAATATGCGTCTGTTAAGCTTCCACATTTAAAGATGTCCCACCGCTAAATAGTAGGCCCTTTCCTAGAGCCAACTTTAGGAACCTAAGGATCATCAGGGTTGCATCTGGTGCACCTTCCTTAGCTTATCCATAAATTGAGTTACTTTACTTATTGCTAGCGTAATATCAGGTCTTGTTGACACAAAACAGTTTTCCTACCGAGCCTTTGAATTGCCTAGCTTCAACCTACTTTGAGTTATCTTCACAATGACGCATATTTGGATCCACAGGAATAGATGCAGACTTTGCTCCTAGTATGCCTATCTCCTAGAATAGATCTGCAACGTACTTTCTTTGGGAAACTACTCCATGTGCATTGCAAGCCACCTCTATTCCAAGTATTGAAGTCGACCTAAGTCCTTTGTAACAAAGTGCTTGGCCGGAAATTCCTTGGTATGTGTAAAGCCATCAATATCATCTCCTGTGGGTATAATATCATCCACATACACCAGCATCACAATCACTCCTTTGCTAGTTTTCTTTATGATCAGAGAATTGTCAACAGACGATTTGTTGAAGCCAACCCTCTTGGTATGCGTAATTTTTGCGAGAAAGATTAAGGTTAGAAAATCCGTCGTCGCAGTGAGTAAAATTCCACTAACCAAATAAAATTTATACCGAAACTCGAGGTGAGCTCCAGGTTGAACACGGGGAAGTGAACATTTGGTTTTGAAAATCCGTGCTTTGATTTATTCGTTTTTGGTGTTTTTATCATTTGCGATTTTTTTGCTATTTTATAAGGCAAGAGACCAGATCGACAAAAACTTTATCTATCTAATCTACTTGTAAAATGAGAGAAAGAGAGAAAATATTTCAAAGATTGTGGCAATGTTTATTACAACTAATTAAAACCACATTAAAAGCGATAAAAGATAGAATGAGTTAAGAAGAATCCTCCTTGATGGCTGCTTGGATGACGACTCACTCTGACGACGCCTGGATGAAGGTGGTGAGAGGTTGGAGGACGGAGAGTCGTGCAGGATGGTGTCGCAGCGAGAATCTACTTCCCGAATGTGGTGAGCGGATGGCCACGGGATTCTCCACGAAGGGGGGTGAGAAGCAGGAAAAAATATATTTAATTTTTACACTAGAGGAGCATCTCGGATTTGGGACAAGCTCTCTCTAGAGCCTTGGAGGTGGTGAGAGAGAGAAAGGAATAGATGAGGATGAAGGGAGGGGTGTAGGCCTTTTTATAGTGGTGGAGGGGGGGTTAAAACGGGCATGGGACAATTAGTGACATCTAAAACCGTCGCTGAAGACAATTCACGTGCTTGCGCTGCTATGCTGCTAGCGTGCGCTCCGTGTGCCCGTGTCCCACACGTCCATGCCTAAGTATTTATTTACAAGAAGAAATTTCAACTAAGGTCCTAAACTATGAAGACGTAACAATGTCTGAGTGCTTGCCAGAATGTAGACCGCCCAAATCCTCGCCTTATTTTGAAAAGGGAAGATACATTTTTTTCTGCTTTTTCTTCTTTTTTAATTTTTTTTGGATTTTTTTTTGAGTTAAGAGTTCGGGGTAGCTTTCTACAGCTACCCAACCCACTCAAGACTCGAAAAGAACTTTAAGTTCTAAGCATCTTGTGAAAATTGATAGATTCATTAGGTGGCTGTTAAAACGGACTTCAGGTTTCTACGTCCCTAGGTGACCTTAAGAAGAATTTCTGCCTAAAGGGGTATCTATTCAACTGGTAGCTTTCTCCCTACTTTTTTTATGAGGTCAACATAAGGGCGAACTCAGTATATATCTCCTTGGTTTATTCTACTTCCCTATTTCTTCCCTAAGTGTTTTGGGAATTATTTGTTCATTTTTGTGGGCTAGACTTTGGATAAACGACCAATGGAGCATCTAACCCATGGCAACTTGCAGCCATACTCGTGTAGTGAAGTGTAGCTTATTTATTTTTTTCATTTTTTCTTCTTTTTTTTCTTATCTTTTTTTATAGTATATATATATTTTATTTTTCTGAGTAGGTGATTTTCCTGATCTAAAATTTGCCTAAATGCAGTAGGAAGAGCATGGTCATGCAGCTGGGCTCTGGACAACTTGCCAGTGGACTATTACACACGCCAACTTGCTAGCCATACTACCCTAGAATGTTCATTAGCTAACTAATTTCCGTAAAAATCGTAGAAAAGTGAGTTAGTGTAAATAGTGTGTAAATGCTTTAGACTCAAAGTTTCCTCAATCAGAGGATGGGTTGATAAGTCGTATACTTATCACCCTAATTTATTAGCTAAATTAAAGTAAAATTAACGTGACGAGGATTCGAGATCAAGTTCACATTTTAGTGGATACCCAGGCTGATTAAGCCCATAGACCTGAAGAATCTAAGTGTTCAGGTCCTAAAGTATCGTTTCCTAAAGTTAATAACTCTTAATGCCTAAGTTCTCTTCTCCTAATTCCATTTTTTTTAGTCTTTTTGAATGATTTTTTTTAAAGAAAATAAAAGAAATTCTACAGAGGTAAGATTAAGTATCCACCCCTCATGCCTAACTGATGCAATGTCCTCATTGTAAAAATAAAGACATGAAAAGGGTGGAATAAATAGAATATCACCTGAATTTTGTGAAAATCTGGTTGACTCCGTAGAGAAAGTGGAATATACACATGTTCTCGGTTTATGGCCTTCATCTGGTGACGGTTCACAAGTAAAGAAATTAAAAATTCATAAGTGCAGGTCAAAAGTAGAATAAGAAGATTGATTTTGGGACCCGCAAAAAGATGTCCACAAATGTGGACCAAATTGTGATGTAGAGTCATGCTCCAAGGTCAAGTGGTTCTTAGGTTCTGGATGAAAATCACCAAGAACCGGAGATTGCTATGCTTACGGGGTTGGGCCTGTGGTTTTGTGGTGTGCAACCCAAGTCTAAAATGTCGGACAATGGGTAGATCTGGTTCAATAGGTTCAAATGTCCACTTAGAGTTCAGCTCAAAAAGATAATCAGTCATTTTGCACTTGGGTTTCATATCCACAAAAATATCATAAGGGTCCTGGTAGAAGGTCGTTTTAGGTCAATAGGAACCCTGAGATCCAAAATTGTATTTCCTTCAGAATTAGCCTCCCAGATTTTCATTTCCAAACTTTTACTCTCCAAGGTCATAATTTCATATTCCGGGTGCTCTGCATATTATTCACTCCATTTAAATTATCCAAGTCCAATAATTGTGGTTGAATTAAGATTGACTTGGGTATAATGATCTCAAAAGAATCATCATTCGGCTCTTTGGGGTGTGGTTGAAGATTGGGGCTACTTATTGGATCATCTATTATAATAGGATCTGAATCCTCCATGTAAGCCCCAATCGAATCATAATCCTTAATTATTAGGCTATCAAATGGTTCATCGTGCTCATCGAGCCTATTTGTCTCACTAAAATCATTTTCCTTAACTTTAAGTGAGACTTCACTAAGAGATTCCTTACCCTCATAATTGAAGAATTCTTGATCCTCATTTATGTCTCAAAATCATCTATCCTTCCCTGGTCCATGGAGACATTTTTCCTCGTTTCCTGGCTTGGGGATCTCGGGTGAGAAAATCACATCATCCTCAATAGGTTGCTCTAAACCAACCTGGTCATCCTCGATCTCATTAAATGTATCCCCCTACAAGTGCCTGAGTGAGTTCTGACATTGGCTCTCCTGAAGGTGGTTCGTTTTGAGAATCATTCTATGATTGGATTAGGGCAACCACGAATTTCATCCTTAATCTTGACAATTTCCCAAGCAAAAACTCATCCGGGCCCTTATCCTCAACATCTTAGAGCCAATTCAATAAATAACTATTAAGATCGTAAATTATTTTGATCATAGGCTTCAATGCTTCAGTGCATGGTGTTGGCTGAGTTTCAAAAAATTTTATGGTGTTCTTCAAGTTAGTCGACACCCTATCTCGGACTTGGTTCACTTGAACCGAATGATTTTGTTCAGGGTTGGGTGGGTTTGGGTTAAATCTAGGGGAGTCAAGATATTGAGTTTCTAAGGATTCTCCCTGACAATAGGTCGTTTTGAGTTGTTGAAAGAAGGGTGGTGACCTATATTCCGTATAATCCTGGGGAGGGTAAGAGTTATAATCATCATATCCTTTTTGATTGCAGATCAGGTTAGGTTAATCATCAAAGGGTGGAGATCAATAATCAGTGTAGGCATGAGAAGGATAATAATCATAATCTTGTCTAGGGTTAAGCCCTAGACACTGAGGTCCGGAATCATATCCTCAATCAAAGTTATCTTGAGTAGGAGATGGGTAGTCATAAGTTGGGTCGGGATAGTAATAATCTTAGGAATAAGTGGTGGTAGGAGGGTAGGAGTGGAAATGTGAGTAGGATGTGGAAGGATCCATGGCAAAGTAGGAGGGAAAACAAAGGAGGGAAAAGTGCCCTGCAGTACAATCAAACCAAACATGTCTTTAGGTGGGTAGCTTAAAGACTTACAGACTCTTAGAACTCGTCTTGAGATGAAAGAAACGATTTGGTCTACTTTTATCTGATCAATTCAACTAGTTAGAGGGAGGGATTGAGGAGAAGGTTCTTTCTTTGGCTTGCGCCTCCAGTTCCTTTGTTATCCTCCAACTGCGGTCGTTTGACACTACTCCCCTAACTAGACATTAGATGGACCGGTAGAAGCAGATTGATCGAAAAAAATCTCAGTTGGAGTCCCAAAGAGCGAGTTAATCCTTAAGGCCAACATCTACTTAGTTTTAATTATGCTTGGGATGATTGTGCTTTTGGAATGTGATGGATCCTTTAGATGGGTTGTGCCCTTAAAAATTAGTTAATATATGTGTGCATGCACAACTAGGGTTTACAAACAAGGTTATTTGATGATGTGTCTTTTAAGGTTCAACCTTGTTTAGTAGCTTTTAGGGTTTAATCTTTAGGTATATTCAATCAAGGTTCAATGGAACACTCCAAGTTTTGCAAACATGGGTGTAGATATAGTCCTTTAAAAATCAGAAATAATATTGAGTGCCTGGTTCATCCCTACAAATCAACCTTATGGGGCAAGCTACAGATGAATTACTTTTATCTTAAGTGGTGTCGCCCAAACAGCTCAATCAATTGGCCTGTTGCATCACTTAGTTAAGGTACACAAATGTTTAACCTATTCAGATTTTCTACTCACTTATTTGTGTGTTGAGTTAAGGTGTATTGGATCCATAGGTTAGATTCTGGTTAAGTGGTAAAATCAATGCAGAGTGGTGCGCTTTAGGGCGAGAGGTTTGGGTGTTTAATGTGTGTAACTTTCAGTAAATCCTACAATCAGTTAACCTTTTTTTTTTTTTAAATAAATATATGCGGGGGTGAGGTAGGTGGAGTGACAATCAAACAACCAAGATCTAACCTAGGGTTTATGCGAGCTGCTAGGCTAATTAAGGTTTGAGTTATTAGGTGGTGAAATGAAATCTAGTGAGTAGGTGGTGGGAATACACTTGCAGAACCTTCTAACTGCACTTTAATTCGGTCAACTATGCTTTGGCTCACCTTGGAAGGGTACCTGTAATCACAAAAAGAAAGGAGCAAGGTGAGGTAAAAAGTTAAGGAGGGAAACGCGGAAAAACCAAGAAGTGTTGCCTCCCTGACAATGGCGTCAAAATGGTGAACGTAATTTTCATGAGAAAGATTAAGGTTAGAAAACCTGTTGTCGTAGTGCGTAAAAATCCGCTAACTAAATAAAATTTATACCGAACTCGAGGTGAGCCCCGGGTCGAACACGAGGAGGCGAACGTTTAGTTTTAAAAATCCGTGCTTTGATTTATTCGTTTTTGGTGTTTTTATCTTTTGTGATTTTTTTGGTATTTTATACGGCAAGAGATTAGATTGACAAAAATCTTTATCTATCTATTCTACTTGCAAAATAAGAGAGAGAATATTTCAAGGATTGGAGCAATGGTTATTACAACTAATTAAAACTACACTAAAAAGCGATAAAAGATAGAATGAGTTGAGAAGAATCCCCTCGACGGCTGCTTAGAGGACGACTTGCTCTGATGACACCTGGATGAAGGTGGTGAGAGGCTGGAGGGACGAAGCAGGAGGACAGAGGGCGGTGCAAGACGGTGTCGTAATGATGATCTACTTCCAGAATGTTGTGAGGGGATGGCCACGGGATGCTTCACAAAGGGGAGTGAGAAGCGGGAAAAAATATATTTAATTTCTACTTTAGAGGAGCATTTCGGGCTTGGGACAAGCCCTTTCTAGAGCCTTGGAGGTGGTGAGGGGGAGAAAGGAAGAGATGAGGATGAATGGAGGGGTGTAGGCCTTTTTATAGTGGAGGAGAGGGGGTTAAAACGGGCATTGGACAATTAGTGACATTCAAAAACGTCGTTGAAGACCCGTCGCAGATGTCGCTGAAGATAGCTCACATGCCCGCACTACTGTGTTGTTGGCATGCTCTTCGCGCGCACGTGTCCCATGTGTCCGTGCCACGTGCCAGTGTGCCGCACCATGCGCTATGTGGTGGCCGTCCATCTTCTTTGCTTTGTAGGTGGCACCATGGACGTCGGATTGGATTGATGTATATGTCGTTGAGCTGCGATCGTTGATCTGGATCCATCTGTGTGATCGGATTTGGCATTTGAGGTTCGGATTGGCACCACCTTGCCCCTTGGCTTTTGATCTTCCTTAGACTGCATAAGGTACTACGTGACTCCGATCAAGGCAATTTTGGAGGCATTGGACTTCGATCGTCGTCCTAATCAAATTTGTACGGTTGGATTGTCAATCTGAGGTTTTGAAATAAATCTCATCTCCTGGCTACAAAATGACGCGAATTAACATATAATTTATACAAATTATTTTAATGTAGAATGATGCATACTATGTAATATTTATAATATGAAATGCATATATAAGGTTAGGAACATGCATAAATAGGCATTTTAACCTAAATGGATGTGTGTACATCACCTCTCAATTACATCTGAGAGCTTTTGAAACCACACCCTTGGTCTAAGTTCATAAATTGCCTTATCTGCAAACCTTGGAATACTCCCCCTTAGCCTTAAATCCTGAAGGTTACTGCATGTAGACTTCCTCTTTTAGATCTTTATAGAGGAAGGCATTGTTAATATGAAGTTGATGAGGAGGCCAATTACGGTGAACAAAAATATAGATGAGTATACAAATAGTGGCACGTTGAGCAACTGGAGAGAATGTATCGAAGTAGTTGACTCCATAAGTTTAAGCGTATCCCTTTATTACCAGGGAAGCTTTGTACCTCTTAACATATCCATATGGGCGATGTTTAATAGTAAACACCCATTTGCATCTAACCACTGTAGCATTAGGTGGTGGTTGAACAAGACTCCAGGTCCTGTGAGAGGCTAGAGCAACCATCTCTTTCTCTATGGCTTGTTGCCATTTTGGATCATAAAGCACCTCTTGGTAGGTGGTAGGTGTCTGAACACTAGAGAGAGCAATAGCAAACTGTCTATATTGAGGAGAAAGACTTGCCATAGACATGTACTTGGACATTGGGTGCAATGTACTTGACCTAGACCTTTCCGGAAGGCAATGGATAGCTCAAAACTATCATTCACTGGATCATCTATCTCATCAAGCTCAGGCTTAAAGTTTTCATTCACTATACCTCCAGCCTGCTAAGGTATATTAGAGTTTTCTTGGGGAGAAGGAATAATGTTCTCTGGATCAACTGGTATAGGAGTCTTGTCAAAAGTAGATTGTACTGACTTTTTTTGCTGGATTAGGTGACAGGAGTTCTTCAAGAACATGCTGTTTAGATGGTCGTCAAGGGGAGGTGGACCAGATGTAGCTATCTATGGACCCTCAGGTGACTGTCGCTATGATACATTTGAGGGTACAAGTAGGATGATTGCAACATTTGCAGGTGCATGAGAGTTAGCATTGGAGCTGAATGTGGAATAGTAAGGGATAGACTCCATGAAAGTGACATCAGCTCTCACATGATAATGTTGCCTAATTGGATATAGCATCCACACCCTTTTTGGGTCTTGGAGTACCCAATGAAGACACACTTGACAACTCGAGGGGTAAATTCGTCCCTATTGGGGCCATGCAGATGTACGAACGCCACGCTTCCAAACACCTTAGGTGAGCTTCCAAAAGTTCCAATTTGGGAAAGAGGATAGAATAAGGACATCGCTCATCAAGCACTGTGGACATCATCCAATTAATGAGGTAGCATACAGTTAATACTGCATCTCCCCATTATGACATAGGCAAGCTATTCTGGATTAGGAGTGACCGCGCTACATCGAGAATATGCCGATGCCTTTTTTCTATCACACCATTTTGTTTTGATGTGTAAGGGCAACTGGTTTGGTGGATGTTTCCACGTTCCTTGTAGAAGGCATGAAGAGAATAGCCGTAGAATTTTAAGGCGTTTTCTTACCGACCGAATGACTTTCACATTGGCTCTAAATTGATTTTTGATCTCCACCAGAAAGGTCTCGATCATATCACCACCCTCAGACTTCGATTTCAACAGGAACACCCATTTCAAACAAGTGAAATCATCCACAGTAACAAGGTAGAATCTGTGATTCGAATGATCAGGATTGCGACTAGGCTTTTAAATATCTAGATGAAGAAATTGAAATATCTCCCTAGAAATTTGATGCTGTGTCCTCAGGAAGAAGCTCCTATGATGCTTTCCAAGTTGGCAAACTTTGCATTGAAAGGTAGCAGTCAGTGGAATCTACGGCAGCACATGTCGAAATTTGGGTAACGGGAGATGGCCAAATCGAAGGTGCCACAAATAACTAGAAAACCCTCTAGACTGGATGAGGCGATACTGCCTTCCTTACATCCACATCCAATAACTCGTCCACTCAATATGTCTTGGAAGGAAAGTGATATAGCACCGAATAGTGCTTTGCAGTTCAACTCCTTTGTGATCTGATTGATAGATAGCAAGCTTCAAGGAAAGCTCAAAGCATGTAGAACGTTCTCCATCCATATATGGGGTGCAACCTGTATGCCCCCCTACTTGTGATAGGAAAATGTCACCCATTGGCAACCAAAATGGTCCTACCACCTAATGGAACTGATCTAACCTTGGAGAACTATCTTTAGTAGTGCTATCAGGGTGCTCGCCTAGGTGCACCTAGGTGCCAAGTTGAGGCAAGGCAAGGTCCTAGCACCTTGACAAGGCTTGCCTCGCTTGATTTTCCTGAGTCGTTGCCTAGGCGAGTGCCTGGGCTAACGTGCTAGGTGCCTCGGGTGAGTGCCTGAACCAAGTTTGTTTTTCATTTTTTTAAACACTTTTAGGGGTTTTAATTTCTTTTCACCTAATTATTGAGTACTCTCTCTTAGTTATATACACATATATGCGAATGTATGAGCATACACACACACACACAAATACACATATTTTGTATGTTTGTATATGTATGTACATGTTAACTTATACATACAAATATAAAGACTCATACACACATGAGCATAAGTATAGCATATAAATATAAAAGCATATAAATATAATGTGTACATTTACGTATGTGTATATGTAAATGTACGAAACTATATATACACACCTATGATATGTATCAATGTGCATATGTATGTGCATTGCACCTATTTGTCTAATCATTTATATATCTTTTATATTATATATATGCAATCATAAAATACCATATTTTGGTTACTATATATATATATATATATATATATATATATATATATATATATATATATATATATATATATATTAGCACCACACTTTTCTTAGGCGAGTGCCTAGGCAAGCACCTAACATCTCGGGTGTTTTGGACCACCCTCTCCTTTGACAACCTTGGTCTTGAGTCACCACATGTGTCAGGAGGCACCCAAATCAACCAGCCAGTTTGACTCATTTTTCTCAGTTTGGGTGTTATTACACTGCCTAAGCCTCCAGATCACTCTCATTCATTAACTCTAGTACAGATAAAGCCTAATTCTTAGTGTACAACCTCCTACTAAACTTGCATTGAAGCTTAAAGTGTCTTTGGCCCTCACGACCATGTCCATGCCAATATGTAGTTAGTGGAATACCTTGTCTCCTCCAAAGCTTCCATTATACTCTAATTTGGTGTTCTTCTTTACATGCCCCTCAACACGTGTAAGGGTTAACTGCGGCCGTATCATATGGATTGACCTCATTGACCCTCTCAATTGGGTAATGTAAGGAGTTTTGGAAATTCCAATGGCCTCCATCTCCTTGAAGAGGAGAGACAATCACCTCAAAAGCCATAACTCTCTCTATTGGAGTCCCACCGCCTCAAAACAGTAAGAAATCCGCACTTTCTACACATAGGAATCACCTTCTACTCCGATTGTAGCCATAGGGGGAAGGAACACCCCAAAATAGGAATAAGAAGGCCCTTTTTTTTCCTTTAAATCGGAGTAAAGGACAAGGAAATTGGGCATGGTGATGCTCCAGTGATGGCTACAACACTCCAACTGGTCATTGGGCATTGAAGAAGTCACAAGGGGGCTTAGGCAATCCTCTTCTTGCCTTGGGTAGGCTTAGAAGAGGCCCCAAAGAACCCCCTTCTCAACAGCCCAACGACGGTGCTGGGAGGGTTTTGGTCACTAGTGTCGCCCTCGTCGGAGATGGATCACCGAAGGGGGGGGTCCAACTAGTCAACCAAAGGCTGGTGCCCCCTCCTCGGCAAGTGGTTGGAGGTCAGTGGTTAATGCCAATGGCTGGCTTCGATCTTTGTTGGGAGGGGCGACGGCGATATCAAGGGATGAAGATTTGAGTCGTGTGACCCCTTAAGGTATGATTCCCGAGGTAGATGATTATTCTCTTGATGGATTCAAAATCCAAACACAAGAGATGAAATCCTAGTGTTTATTTTTTGGTGGAGAAAGGAAGAAAAGAGAGATCAAGGAGCTAAGGAGCTCCGACTAAGGATTGCCACTCTCATACCATATGAAAGAGAGAACACTTTCATTCACATTCAAAAGAAACCCTAGGCCTCTATATATAGAGAGTCTAGGGAACAATTATGACTGTGACCTTAAAGAAACAAAATAAAGCAGACAAACCAAAAATACATAAAAAGCATTGTGAGAAACATTTCCCTCAACAGACATATTACAAATGTTCCGAGCCTTTGTAATCACAAATCTCTTTTCGGTTTCATGCTTAGTAATATGGGTTCATTATTATGTTATTGTGGTCTACACCACTTAGACTTGCAAGTTGTAAAATCTTTGTTGGGTTTGAATTGGGCACTTTAACCTTAGCAGTACTGTCAGTTGCATCACCTAGATATCTCTCAAAGTAGCCTAGACGGTTTTTGCTCCTGTTCATTTCTCTGTATTGGCCTATGTTTGGGTCTTATGTCTATTGGCCCTAAATGACAAATAAGCCCATCTTAATCAGTAATAGTTCTTCATACTTATGTTTCTATGTTATTTTCATGGCTAATTGATGCATAAGTACTCTTGGTGTATAGGAGACTTTTTTAAAGAAAAGGAAAGAACAATAGTGGTTAACAAGGGATGTTAACCTCCA
Organism: Thalassia testudinum; assembly: GCA_037157565.1. Lineage (NCBI taxonomy): Eukaryota > Viridiplantae > Streptophyta > Magnoliopsida > Alismatales > Hydrocharitaceae > Thalassia > Thalassia testudinum. The sequence continues at coordinate 26,060,271 of JAZHRO010000013.1, forward strand.
ATTCATTAATAAAAGGGCTATACAAGCCTTCTTCAAAAAAAGAAAATGATACAAGCACGTTGTATAATGTTTCTTTAGCTGATCTTTATGTATTGCATTCAATGGTAAGCTTGATCCTTTTAAAGAAGGGATCATATTTTGTTCTGATAGTTTTTATTTATTTGGCATCTTGTTCCTTGCCATATGCTTTAACATTTTTCTGGACACAGTGGTGGGAATGGTACTGATGGCGGTCATCATGGGAGTTCAGGAACAGTTACTGGAAGTGCATGTCCGAAAGGTCTTTATGGAACATTCTGCAGCGTAGGTCCCTGAATACTTGACAATTTTGTTTCATACTGTCAGATATCCTAGTTATCGTACCAACCTAAGAGAAACTGCCATGGCCTCATACATTAGTTGCATCTTAATTTTTCCAGTCCTATCTGTTTTACTTTGTCTCTTTTTATTCTTTATTCCACTCATGAAATGGTAGAGACTCGTCATGGTGATTAAGTATTTGTCCTCTTTTTATTGTTATAGTTTTTGATCATTTAGTACCATCTGCTGGTCGTCCATTGAATTTCAGAGACATCATTTTGAAGGTTTCTAGTTGGTTCAAAGATAAATGATTTGAACTTGATCACAGAGTAGTACCTGAATTTTCAACCGAAACAATAATTATCACTAGGAATTTATTTTTAATTTTTAATAATTGTACACTTAGATTTTTCATTGTTTTTTGTCATCGTCTCTTTCTTAATGTTATTGACTTTGGTTGATACGACCTTTTTTTTGGGAGCTTAATAAGGCCCTTGTTGGATTAGAAATAAATGAGCCAACTAAAAACTTGAACTGAGCATTGACATTCAAAATTGTTGGACGAACCAACATGACTTATCATTCAAAGAAACCCTAATCTCTCTTATATTTAGAGTTGGGAAAAAGTACAAAGTAGTTGAAACTAAAAACTGAAATAAGCAAACAATACACAATTTTCTAATACTCCTCCTTAAGTTGGAACATACATGTCAATCAGCTCTAACTTGTCACACAGAAATACATGTCTTTTCTTGGTCAATGCCTTTGTGAGAATATCTATGACTTGAAGCTCGGAGGAGACATGTAGAGTTGTGATTTTGCCATCAAGAATTGCATTCCGGATGAAGTGACAGTAAACTTCAATATGTTTCATTCTTTTGTAAAAGATAGGGTTCGATGCAATTTTTGTAGCAGACATATTGTCATTAAACATGAGGACAAAAGTTTGAACATCTAATCCCATATCAATAAGAAGAGAGATGATCCACGGTACCTCACAAGCAGTGTGTACCATAGCTCTGTATTCAGCTTCAACGTTGGAGCAAGCTACCACAGTTTGTTTCTTGCTCCGCTAAGAAACAAGATTCCCTCCTAAGAGTATGGCATGACTTGTGGTGGGTTTCCTATCTTCAGTGGCTCTGACATAGTCAGCATCAGAGTAGGAGCTTATATTGAGTCATTGTTCTTGTAATATAAGCCCTTCCTAGAAGTTCCCTTCATATACTTTAAAATAAGATAGGCATCATGCCAATGGCTATAAGATGGTCTATCCATAAACTAACTAGCTCGGCTCATAGCAAAGTTAATATCTGGTTATGTAATAGTCAAGTACAAAAGTTTGTCAACCGTGCATCTGTACCGGTGAACATCCTTGAAAGGTGGATCATCATCAGCTGCTACCTATTTCTTCTTTTTCTCAATAGGTATGGTGGATGGCTTGGTACCTAAGAGTCCAACCTCCAAAATTTCTAAAGTATACTTTTGTTGTGACAATGCAAGACATCACTCTGTCACTCGACCCAGAAAACATCTCAAGTAACCAACATCTTTGGTAACAAAGATCTTGTATAAGAATTCTTTAGTCTCCTTAATGCCAGCATTATTGTGCCCTGTAAGAATCATATTGCATAGGAGCATTGCGCAAGTCGCAAGGAGACGATGTTGCCCTACAGTTGCAAGGAGGCGGCGATGGGCCATGATTGGCGGTGTCGAACTCACTTGTGAAGAAGGTGGTGATGATTGGGCCGAAGAAGAGGCGGTGATGATTGTGCCGAAGAAGAGATCACACCATTGTGGCATCGATTGTGGAGGTCACGTGATCCTCGTGGTTGTAGCAGGGCATGGATTGGGTTCAATTGGAGCCCTAAGAACAAAATAAGGTGGCCTTTTTGTATCTTTTTACCCTATGATTCTTCTTTTTTATTTGTTGGCGTTGTATTACAACAAAAATGTGGAAAGAAGAAGGTGAAGAGAAAAGAGGGTTCCAAAGAGAGAATAAAAAAAGTTGTTACTAAGATAAAAAAAGAGAAAAAGGAAAAAAAAAGGAAGAGAGAAAATTTGAGAAAAAAGGGAAAATAAAAATAAAAAAACAAAAAGAAGGTATAAAAATGACAATCGATTATGTTTGAGGAGGTGGATAAGTTCTTATTTAGTCTTATTATTTTTTCTCTATGTTTCTTTCTTCTCCCATAGAGGATGGGAGAAAGGAGTGTTGATCCTATTGTAGTCAACCCCCATTTGGAAGTCCCTTTGTTTAAGATCACCACATGAGAGGCTACAACTCTGGGAGGTCCAGAGTTTCGAGGTCTTTAGAGGAGAGAGATCTAGTTTCGAGGTCCTTAGAGGAAAGGGCCCATGTCAGGTTTCTATGTGGGAGGTTCAGTTTTGAGCTCTTCAAAAGAAGGGGCCATGGTTTCGAGGTCTTTAGAGGAGAGAGATCTAGTTTCGAGGTCCTCAGAGGAAAGGACCCATGTCAGGTTTCTATGTGGGAGGTTCAGTTTTGAGCTCTTCAAAAGAAGGGGCCATGAGAGGGATACTGAATGGGGGGGCCATCGGAACTAGTTGAGGTTTCCAGAGGAGAAGTCCTTATCAGAGCTAACTACAACAATTCGTCATCAAGCTTCAACCTTGCTGATGTGTTGTTATCAGCATACTTGCCTACAGGCATGAACAAGAGTGCAACTGTCGTCTGCAGATGAGAGGTAGTTGTACCAGTTGAGTGTTTTGTTTGTTCTATTGTGTAGAGGGGTTTCTTGGTGTTACAAGCTGAGCATTGCATGCCCTAGCTTGAGGGGGAACGTTGAGAGAATTGTGTGTATTAGTCATTTAGTTCCACATCATCTAATGTGGAGTGTTGTGTTTGGTGGCCTATAAATAGGTATGTACCCCCACTTGCTTCTTTGAGAAAAATACAGAGAAATCAACCCTATTAGAGGCATTCTCCCATGGTTTTCTACCCTCTCTTTATGAGTAAGATTTTCATGTAAATCCAAGCATTCTTTCTGTGATGCTTTTGATATCTTGTTATTATACTTCCCCTTATTTATATTTTTCAACTCATCTTAATTCTTCCAGAAGTAGATTTGCTTATCCCTACAATTGACATCCTCGTAGTTGGACATGTATCACCTGGCAGATTTGCTTTTTAATATTTTCCTCACTTTCAACTTATCCATTTACTTGTGCTTAAATTTGGAAGCAAATGTTTCTTGTGTCTCATAATAATTCTTCATTGGTCCTGAAGACAATGATGAGTTCTGTGATATTGAACTACAAAGCTTAGATGACACGTGTTACTGATTTGAATCGGTGATATTTGTAAAATACATATGCTTGGGAAAGGGGGATAAGTCATAATAAGGATTTGAGACTTTACTACTAATATTCTTCCTTTTTTATATTTTTTAAAAGGGAATCTCATTGTTTCATCAATATGAACTTCTTGATTGATCTTCTTGTGAATGGATTTCTAGTCAAAAGCACATAAAAGGTCTAATCAATTCTCCATTTAAAGCAACCTACACTGATCCTATGCCTAACATATCCATCAGTCTCTGGTTGAGGAAGTGATCCCAGACTATTTTAAATGGTGTCTTTCTTTGAAATGCAATTCATTCTGATTTTCCTCACTCATCCGGCTCCTCCATGCATTGCACTTGCATTTCATTTTCTTGGTCCTTGTTCTCCTATTTGAGAACTCTATGGTTTCTCTTCTATTGTTTCAAAACCCACCAAGGAACCTCAGTCACAAGTGAGTAGATGTGGTTTGAGCTACTAATCGCTGTGTAGACCAATAGTTACTTAAAGTAGTCTGTCATCCAGTGTGGCTTCTTACGATACCCTTTTTAATCTACACTTGATGCTCACTGTTTATTATGCACTACAATATCAACATCTTCTCATAAAAAAAAAAATCAACATTTGGATCTTCTGCCTATCAAAAATAAACATCTAGACCATCTGGAAGAAAAAGCCTGTAATTGTTCTGTACTTGTAAGCATAGCTGCTGGGGCAGCTCTTGTTTCTGAATGTTCAATTTTATAGTCTGTGGGGTCAATAGATTCATCTCTTACAATGGTTCAATATATCATCTCTCAGTGAATCTCGTGTGCTTCTATACTTTTTGCGGATATTCATTAAATTATTGAATGGAACTGCATTCTTCTCCAATCAGGAGAAAATGTCCTTTAATTGGATTGTTTCTACGAATTGGAGTGAATAATTTGATCTCCTGATTAATTTCCTAGTCGTGTATAACATGTTTTCCTTACTATTATTTTGGTAATTTCCTAAGAGCCTCTGTGCATTTACTTCTAGATCCATATAATTTTTGCCAAGTTGTTCCACCATGTCATTGACTTCTTCTTAGGATAAACAAATGATTTAATTCAATTTTGAGAGCCCCAGTACCTTTATATAGAGAGGTACAGGGAAAAGTAACATAACACACCCACATAGAAATAAGCAATTATAAAGATGCCCCTGAATACAAGTCAACACTTCTGTTTGGATTTTTATTGATTTGATTTGTTTTGTTTCATATCTACTTCCCCAAGAGGTTGAAGTGGGTGATAGTTTTGGTTGGATGTTCCAAGGCAGAGAAGATTGGTCCCAGTTTGGAAGTTGGAAGCAACCCCCCTGTATATACCGTATCACTTGTGGAAATGGTGCTGGCAGAATCTCTTAGATGGGATATGAAGATCACAGGAGTGTTGTGGAAACCTGTTGCCTTTGCAATGTAGTCTGGGGGCTTCTGAGATAGGGGAAGCTGTCTTTCTCAATCTGGTGCTTGCTCACTGCTTCATTGGCAGTTTCCCATGAGTTATGTGTTGAAGGTGGTTAAATGGAGAATTTGATGATTATAAGGGGTTTATGGAGCATTTTTCTTTGAAATGTATGGATGATGATTGGAAAAAAGTGGAATTAACTTCATAATGTTTGTCTGTTTTGCCACTTATGAATGAGGCACAATCTGCAGACAGTCTATGGTCTTGGATGTGTTTGCTTGGCCCATGTGGGTGGGTATTTCAAGATATGTTCCAACAAGAGTAGATTTTACAAATGAGCTAAGCAAATTGTATTGAAGGGGTATGCCCTCCTAATGTGCTGATAAAGTTACATATAGGTCTAGAATTCAAAAGAAATAGCGATGACTAGTGGAGAACAATAGTAGAAACTCCAATGGGTCCCTGGACAATATCAGCCACTGCCTTTCTCAGAGGATCTTGCCCATCTTTGATGGCATTGCTTTTCTTTTTTGGCTCCCAATATTCAAACCTCGCAATCCTTGATGCTGAATGATGTCCCTTACTTCTTAGCTCAAACTGAAATCTGCACATGCACTATATAAAGTAGGGATATTTTCACTGGACACAATCTGTAGTATTGTTATTGCTTGTTCTGGATTGCTGAGAAGAACTTCATTTCTTGACGTTCCTGTGAATATTTTTTATTGTTAGGTTGCAAATGACATAAGTCTTATTAGAATAACCCTAAGGCCCTTTATATAGAGAGGCACCCATGGGAAAGATTACAAGAATGTAACGTCAAACAAATACAGGATAGATAACTCAACACTCCCTCCTAAGCTGGAGCATAGACATCAAACATACTCAGCTTGGAACATAACAACACAAGATGTTTCTTACGAAGTGCTTTGGTGAAGGTATCTGCAACTTGATCTTCAGTAGCAATATAAGGTGTGACAATTTTGCCAATAGTGATGTCATCTCTGATAAAGTGACAGTCTACCTCTATGTCCTTTATCCTTTCATGGAATGCAGGATTATTAGCTATAAAAGTAGTTGCCTTGTTGCCACAATACATGAGAGTAGGTTCACACATCGATACTCCAAAATCTCCAAGGATGGTTCGCACTCACAGAAGCTCACAAGTAGTATGAACCTTAGCCTTATACTCAGATTTCGCACTGGATTTGGATACACATTTTGTTTCTTGCATCTCCATGTAATAAGGTAACCAGTAGTAGACCTTCTATTTTCATGTGACCTAGCATAGTCTGCATTCGAGTACCCCTAGACCTTAAGATGGCCATGCTTCATTAAGGACAACCCCTTTCCTGGAGCTTGCTACCAGACATCCTAGTGAACTTCTCTAGGAGACTGCATAAACTTAGTCTCCCCATGGCAAAGCATATATCAAGCCTTGTGACAGTCAAATATAGTAGCTTTCCTACCATAGCCCAGTATCTGGTGACATCTTCAAGTAAAGGACTCTTTGAATGTCAAAAAGGCAAGGAGGGATCTATAGGAATGTTGGCAGGTTTGCATCCTAGCATCTCTGCCTCCTTCAGTATGTCAACCACATACTTCCTTTGTGATAGCACTAATCCCCCATCAACATGTTGCACTTCAATGCCAAAAAATAATTTATCATTCCTAGATCTTTAGTAATAAATTGAGAATGCAAGAATCTTTTAGTGTCTTCTGCTCCTATTCCATCGCTCCTAGTAAGCAGTATATCATCCACATAAACAATAATAATAACTGATCCTGTGATCCTGTGCATGGTGAAGACAGAATGATCTGCAACAGATCTAGTAAAGCCAAACTCCTACACAGCTTTACTAAATCTCTCAAACTAGGCTTGGAATTTTGCTTAAGGTCATATATTGCCTTCTTCAACCTGCAAACTTTCGAACACTCCCCCTCAACCACAAAACCAGGTGGTTGGTCCATATATACTTCTTCTAAATCGTTATAGAGGAAGGCATTTTTAATATTCAGTTGAGAGACAAGCCAGCCCTTGTTGACTGCCACAGACAACGTATACTCACAGCATTAAGTTTGGTCACTGGAGAAAATGTCTTAAAGTAATTAATCCCAAAAGCTTGTGTAACCTTTGGCAACCTGTCTGACTTTGTATTTGTCTACTGTGCCATCAGGATGACACTTTAGAGTGAACACCCACCTACATCCCACAACATTAACACCAAGGCGTAGGTCAACCAGTTCCCAGGTTCTTCTAGACTGAAGAGTAGACATCTTCTCTTGCATGGTAGAGGTCCAGGAAGAATCTTGAAACGCCTCAATATGATTTCTGAGAACTTGGCAGCTGTTAACTGCAAGTGACAATAGCCTGCCACATCAAGTGACATATAATTAGAAATAGAATATTTTGCACAAGATTGATGTGAGTTCCTCTAAGCAATTGGAAGATCCACATCAGATACCTCTGGGGGTGTAAGGTTTGGACCTCCATCTGAATCGGCAATGTCAGCAAAGGACTGGGTAGGGATAATAGATAATGGTTCCTCCATAGTGGTAGTGGGATGTCTCTGCTCAAAATGTTGAGGAAAGGTCTTCATCATAGATACCTCAGGATGTGTATGATATGATATAGGAGGGCCACCATGAGATGAGGGTGGCTTAAAGGGACTCGGTGGCTTAGCAGTAGGCATGGGTAAAGGAACATCTGGAGCAACATTAGTGTTCTTTCCCATGGTAGAGTAGTATGGTATATCCTCAAAGAAGGTAACATCTTTGCTCACGTAAAAACAATGTGCCACAGGATCAAAGCATCTGTACCCTTTATGGGTTCTAGAATAACCCACAAAGACACACTTGACGAATCTAGGAGTAAGTTTGTCCACCTTAAATAAATAAACAAAGCACACACAACCAAAAACTTTAGGAGGCACAGAAAACAACTCCTGATTCGGACATAAAGCAGAATAGGGAACTTTCCCATGAAGAATAGAAGATGACACTAGATTAATTAAGGCAGTTGTAAGAACAGCATCATCCTAGAACATAATAGGAACATTCATCTGAAACATGATCGTCCAGGCAACATTAAGAAGGTGTTTTAGCTTGTGTTCAACCACCCCATTTTGTTGGGATGTATGAGTACAAGAAATTTGATGTATAATATTGATCAACATAGATGAATTCATGGTAAATTGCTTATTTATGATAGTTCCTAAGCTTAGCATTGCATATTATGTTATAAATATTGCATAACATTCCATTGCATGGCATTTAGGATAGTTGTATGTTTTGTATATTAATTTCTTCATTTTATATGGCCAGGAGGCAATGCGACGTCCTTATGGACTTCGGATGAAAAATCCGACCGTACGGATGGATCCAGAGTGACGATTGTAGTCTGACAATATAGAAATCACCTCGATCCGAGCACCGTGGCATCTTCAGCAAGCAATGAAGGGTGGACGGTCCAGATGTTGCCATGTGGCACCATCTGGAGCGCCCAAAGCCACCCGCACAACTCCAAAGGCCACTCATCGAGTGATCTCAGTCGTTGGATGAAAATCCAACGGCTGAGAGGCCGCCCTCATTGCGCGGGCGTAATTCGTCTTCGCAACACACCTGCAGATGTGGCGCAGTGGTGAGGTCGAGTGCTCTCAAAGAGCGAGCGCAAGATCGAGCCACGATTCGCCGCGCCCCGCTACAGTGCCAGATGCAATAGGGCCGTCCGATCGCAATCGAGTGGTTGAGATTCCCTACGCGTGATCCAATGTTGCCCGTCGACGCGAAGGCGCACGCCAGATCACACGCATGCCATCGGGGGCATGCATTTAAGTCGATCGCGAGCAGCGCTCGCCGTCCGATCTTCACAATCATGCGAGGTGCACGATTCAAGTCAAAGCGCACGCGATCTGCCGCCGTGTCTTGACTGTGCGATGCATCATCCAACGGCTACCAGAGCACGCGCCAGCGATGTGAATTTCAAACGCTGGCAGGCGCATGCTGTCCTCTCGCAATTGCAGCTGTCCACGCCTAATCCAACGGTTGACGATTGCCATGCCTATGACAACTGCGGGCGTGAACGTTGGGCGCGGGCTTTGCAATGACAGAAGAGCGGGCCTTTAGTGACACTTGTAGCTGTCACTAAATGGCCTGCGTAGTGCGTGCGCCAGCCAAGGCAATGAAGAGGCACGGATCTTCAGTGACAGCTAGAGTGGCCTTTAGTGACGCTTATAGTTGTCGTTGAATGCCTGTGCGTGGGATTCTCTTCTTTACAACCACTATATAAAGGCTTACACACCCCCTCACCAAACCATCTCTACCTACTCTACTCCCACCTACTCCTAAACTCTAGTAAGCCTACTAACGCTCCATTAGAGCTTACTCTCAAGCTCTCAAGGCTCCTATTAGTGTAGCGAACCTCTCCCTTACCAAATATTCATCCATCTTCCCATCCCCATTCATAGGTCGCCTTGAAGCCATCGTCCTACCTCCACTCTGGTAGTAGATCATCTCCGCCTTCTTACCTCCATTCCGGAGCCATGCCAAAGCTTTCCTCTACCCGACGTCCTCCTGCATCTCACCTTCGTCGTCCCGCTCCTCACCTCCTTCATCCGAGCTTCCGCCAAGCGCCGTCGTCTCGCCGATCAGCCGATTCGGGAGATTTCTTCTTACCACCCTCTCTTTTTATGCTTTCATAGTTTATTGTAATTGACATTGGAGTGATATATATATATATATCATATTTGTTCCATTTCTATCTTGTGATTCATTCTGCTTGTCTTCTTTTCAAAAATACAAAAAAAAAAAAAATAAAATCCTAAAATACCAAAAAGAAACAAAACGAAGCGTGGTTTTTAATTAAAGTAAACGACGCCTTCTTGTGTTCGACCCGGGACTCCCTTGGAGTTTCGGTATAAATTTTATCTGATCACAAGTTTTGCAACTACGATGGGTTATTTGTAACCGTGATTTCAAGCACGCGAAACACGTGTGATCAAATACCATGAGATTGAAAAACTTAAGTTAACGTAGAGTTAACAAACTCAAAGCTATTATCAATATGAAACATGCGGATAGTAGTAGAAAATTGAGTCTTTATTTCATTCACAAAATTTTTAATCAAAATAGGAGTTTCAGATTTTTCTTTCATCATAAACACTCAATAGATACGAGTGCAATCATAAACCAAAACAGGAAAATACTGAAAACCCCTAAGACTCTTGACATGACATGGGCTCCACAGATCAGCATGAACAAGAGAAAAAACATATTCGATTTTTTTATTACTACTCGGAAAAGAAATCCTATGATGCTTGCCCAGTTGACAAGTATTGCAAGTTAAGGAATCAGGAAACTTCATATCTGGAAACTGACGACGAAGAATAGAGATGCTAGGATGTCCCAATCTATGGTGCCACTGTAAGGCAGAAGTGGAAAAGGCAACAGCTATGGAGGAATGCTCTAAGGGCAGGTCAAGATAGTAGAGGTCATCCTGCTTAAGTCCAGTCTGCTTCATTGTCTGGAGGTCCTGCAAGAAGAAGAAATGATTGTGAAAACTGCTATGCAATTTAATGCTTTGGTAATCTGACTAATAGACATTAAATTTAGGGTAAACATAGGTGCGTGCATAACATCAGAGACTGGCAAAGTAGAAGACAAAGAAATGTCACCCAAGCCTGTTATAGGAGACAAGACACCATCTGCTACCATGACATGCACTGGAGTAGTCAATAGTTCAAGAGCCGAAAAGAGGGTAACATCTCCAGTAATATGAGATGAAGCACCTGAGTCTGCAAGCCAAGTCGGCATACGAGTCCCTCTGACACTAGCAGCGGTACCTATTTTCTGGGAGATAGATACACCCACAGTAGAAGAGGGCTAAGAAGACATCAGTCGATCATATTTTTCCTTGGAAATAGTGACCTGCGGACTGACATGCTCCTCCTGATGGTGTTGGCTCTCATTTCCACCATAAGCAACCTGATTGGCCTGATGGCCTTGGGGAAACCCATTCTTTATCTAGAATCTGTCAACTGAGTGGTTTGTCTTGTGATAATAGTTACAAAACAAGCCATGCCTTCTGCCACGACCACTAGTCCTTGCTCCACTTCTCTCCCCCTGCCACCTAAGGTTCCCCTAGCTTGACCAATGGCTGCTAAGGTCAAGGAATCGAAGATAGGGACATGGTCAGATATCTCAATTCTGGAGAGTTAAGCATAAATCTGGGCTGGTGTAGGAATCTCCTCCAGTGTCATGAACTGATCTTTTACAGACTTATATTCTGGACCAAGGCCAGCAAGCAATTGAACATATTGGAATGCTTCACGTTGCTTGGCAATCACAGCGACATCAGTGGAAATAGGCTAGTAGGTATCTTACTCATCCGAGAGGTTCTTCATGGAACCATAATACTCAGCTAGTGACATGGTTCCTTTTTGAAAGGAGTGGAGCTCCTCAATCACCTTGTATAGGTGATTGATATTACTTTTATGAGTGTATTTCATGAAGAACCTTCCACATTTTTTTTGTCGATGCATAAGACATAACCTGCTTGGCGATAGGTTCTTTCATATTGTTTAACATGCAGGTGGCCACCCAGCCATTGTCAGCCTCTCAATCAACAGACTTGACAGTGGGTTCCTCCTTAGTCAAGATGTACTTCTTCCTGTGAGATCCCACAAATCGGGAAAAAGAGGTTGACCATAACAAGAAGTTAGTGCCATTCAACTTGATAGAAGTGCTCTGCATAAAAATGAGACGCTCGGGGTAGAGATTTTCCTTGCCGAGTCGCCAGAGGACTCCTTTGTCTCCCTATTGTCCAACATGTGGAAAACACGGTAAACACAAGGTGTTGCAGTGCAAACTCATATCATATGTTGATCTGAAAGCTTCCTCACCGATCTAAAAAAGAGGACGCCTAGATCATGACAACCTCCTTAAGGGTTGGATGGAACCCCAAAGGGGTTGTCTATGCTGGGATGCCTTTGCTAGTTGGAGGAAGAAGAGAGGGAGGTGAACCTCCTACTCCTTCAGAAGGGTCGACTACGGTGGCAATCGTAGAGAGGGAGAGGAGCAGAAATGGCAAGGGCGATGGTGCCCTCTAGCTGGTCACAGTGGCGGCGGCGGCGGCGTGCTCCAACGAAGTCACGACAATGGTGGTGCTAGAGGTGATCGAACCCCTAAGGGGATCGGTCTGCTGCATGTAGTCGAACCCCTCAGGGGCGATGGCGGCGACAGCAGTGTGTGGAGGCTGCTTCCATAGATGGTGGTAGTGCCTATGCGGGGAGGCACGCGATCAAGAACCACCAAGGAGGCGACGACAGTAGGCAGGAGCACCGTCCTGCTTGGTGGAGGCCACCTGTGACTGTTGGTCAGTGCTTAGAGAGGGAGAGACTTAGGGTTAGGGTTTTGGTGGAGGGCATGAAGGCTAGTTTTTGGTGGGATACCAGAACTCCGGTCTAGGACCGTTGCTCGATACTATGTTAGGTTGGAAATGACACAAGTCTCCTTAGAATAATTCTAGGGCCCTTTATATAGAGAGGCATCCGATGGAAAGATTACAAGAATGTTCCTACAATAATAATGTCAAAGGACAGATTACTCAACACTTCACTTTTTACAAGGTCGAATTGGTTGTAGCTGTGTTTTTTCCACATGCCCAGGAGGGAGGCTAGAGTTTATGTCAATAGTATTAGAATATGCAAGATATTTTTCCCTCTTCAAAACAAAATTCAGAATTTCATAAATTGTTTTCCCGTGGAGTTGGGGATTATGATGGCAGGTTGGAGAAGTGTTTAGTGTCAAAACAAATTTTAAGGCATGATTATGCCGATCTAACTCAGAGTACCCATGGTAGACCTATACGGAGATAAAAAATCCATGCAGCCAATACGATGTAATATGGGAGTAGACTTCGTGTTTTTTTCTTCTTGAAAGGGTGGTGGTGGTTACTGTTGTGAAGAGTAGAGAATTGTCCTGCCTTTTGTATTAGAACTTTGTTGTCAATCTTCTTTTATTGTTTGTTTAATGAGGAAGAAGCTTTATTTTTTTTTCTTTGTTAAAATGTCAGGATGATATTGTTTGCATTTTTGTCCTTTAATGCCATTTTCATTCTTATATGGACTTATATGCAATTTTTTCCCTAAGTCTATCTCTATACATAGAGGCTTAATGTTTGATATAGAAAACTTCATTCTCTCTACATGATATTAGAGTGATGGTCTAAGGTTGATGCATTCTTGATCTTTCTCCCTTGTTTTTCTTTTCCACCAAGTAATCTAGGGTTACTTTGGGATTTGTGCATCTTTTTTAGAAGGGAGACAAGGTCTTTTTCTTAAGAATCACAAGGGCCCCAGACCTAGGGCATAAGATCCAAGGCAGAGGACCCCTTAATCAATCCATTGTGTCCTGCCAAGGGTTGCCAACGACCACCCTTGCCACCACTAGCTCAAGGCAACGTCGGAGCATTGCCATCGAACCTTAGCGTGATCGCCGGTCACTAGCCAATGCCCTGATTAGGCTCCAGTGGTGGTGTAGGAGGGCGTCTTAGAGGTTGGTGCTATTGCAACTGTCAAAGATTCGCTGTTGCACCCTGAAGACAACCTTAGAGTAGTTGCTCGGAGTAGCACCACCATCATCGGTGGTCGAAGGGATCGTCAATTGCTGGAGATCCTCGTGGGAGGTCATATGCTGCCGGTAACTCCTTGGAGGCTGTTTGTGGTCATCGGAACACTATAAACTCAATCTAGTGTTTTTAGAACCTATTTTGGGAGGTTTTTTTATTGTTTCAGATCTGATATGTGAAGTTTCTCACTGAAATACGATTTGGACGAATGTTTCTTCCATGGATAGTTGTATTTTGAGGCCCCTTTAATACTTTTTGTGGTAGTTGGTTATTGTTTTTAGGAGAAGCTATGAACTTTGCTAAGATGGATGGCCTTATAAATTATTAATTCACTTGCACAAGGGGATGGAACCCAATGGAAGTTCAAAAGCTCCTTCCTTGGTACGATAGTGAAGTTCGATGGGACCAACTACGCATTGTGGTCATAATTGATCGTCAATGTAGTTGAGGGTCACAATAAGAAACACATACTCCATAAGATGGACTTAAGTTATAAGACACGGAAATGCACTTCTTAGAAGAAGGATAATGTCATGGTTCGAGTGTGGATCATGAATACAACTATCCAGTGCATTGCTATTGAAATTATGTACTACAAAACAATGAAGGAAATGTGGGAAAATCTTCACTAAACTTACTCTCAAGACAAGAATGCGTCACGCATTCTTCAACCACATCATGAGATTACACATATGAGACAGGAAGGCAGTCCACTGGCACAATACTACTTAGCTCTCAAGTCAACCTTTGAGAGGCTTAATGCCTACACCCTTATATGTTCATGCAAGTTGCAAAAAACATATAAGTTGCAGACCATGGTGGGGTACTTACTAGATTAGATTCAACCTATGATACAGCTTGTTCCTAGATATTGATGTTGCATGAGATATCGTCGATAGAAGAGGCAGACAATCAACTGAGCAGACTTGCAGATTCTCTGTCACCTATTGCTCGTGTAGAGCATACCTCTATCATGGCTGCTTATTAGGTAAGGGGTACAAGTGTAGGTCCATCCACTCTTGGTCATGGTTGAGGTCGAGGAGGACAGGGATGTGCTAGGCCTCTGTTCTCATTTTATGGGAAATTAGGGCACACTGAGGAGGCGTACTACACTTATCATGGGAAACCTATCAATGCTCGTTAGGCAGTCATAGCTCCAGATGGAGGACAAGAGTATGTTCTGATCACCAGAGTTGAGTATGAGTTTATTCAACAGCTTAATCACTATGGGATATCAACCACTACTACTTCCATAGCCACTTTAGGCTCTACTTCAAGTATATGTCTAGCTTGTCATGCTAATACTAAGGATACTAATTGGCTTGTGGACTTTGGAGCCTCATGATATATATGTAGGAAGGCACAACAATTTTCTTGATTATAGCCTAACTCATCTGGTCGGACGATCCTTGTCGCCAATGGAAGACATTCCCCTGGTACGGGTTAGGGGAGGGTTCAGATAGCCCCCCATATATGGCTATAGAATGTTTTACTTGTCCTAAATTTTCCTTTGAATTTGCTTTCAGTTGGTTGAATTACGAAGGACTTGAATTGTAGAGTCTCTCATGTTCCAGGATAACTGATAAGGCAGGTGATTGGTTGCGACCGTAAGGAGGGGGCTGTCTATTGCCTGTTGCAATCATCGTATGCTGGACATGTCTCTATTCCATCAGATAAATCTAGTTATCTTTAGTGTTAAATAATATAAATAATACAAAATGCTTGTGTTTATGTGAAAACCTTACTCATGAAGAGCGGGGAGAAAACCACTGGAGAAGGTCCCAATAGGGCGGATATTTCTATTTTTCTCAAGAAACAAATGGGTGTACAATAGCTTATTTATAGGCTCCCACACACACCACACTTCTTCATTCTATTATGTGGTACTAAATGTACCACTACAACGCATCCTATCGCTCAACACTCCCCTTCAAGATGGAGCATGGAATGCTCAGCTTTCATAAGAGATATTCCCACTCTACAAAGCAAAAAACCATAAATAAAAGTGATGTTGTTGGGTCACAGCTTCTTCATGCCTCTTGTGTTGCTGGCTTCTTTGCATCCTTAACTTGTTGCTGCCTGGTCACGGCTACCTTGTGTTGCCAACTTCTCTGCATCTTCACTTTGCTTGTAGACGGGTGTAGATAGGAGTTTAGAGATGAGTCATAGACAATTGATCTGATGCTAGTGGGAAAATAAGCTCTCACACTCCCCCTTTCTCCCATATAAGAATGGGAGAAGAAAATATACAGAGAAGAAAATAGAATAGAGAGAAGAGCTTCTCTCATTCTCTTTAATTTCATCATCATTTTTTTCCTTTTTTGCTTATTATTTTCTCCTTGTTTTTCTTTTTTTTTTCTTTCCTCTTTTTTCCTTTTTTTTCTTTCCTCTTTTTTCTTTGCTTTTTTTTTCTTCCTGTTTCCCTCTTCTTCTCCCTTTTTCCCGTTTCTTGTTGCGATGCTAAAAAAAACTCAAAAAGAGCCCAGTCAAGGAGATAAAAGGGAAACAAGCAAAAGAATAAAAAGCACCGAAATATCTTCTAAGGGCATGTGTTGATTTCTTCATCATCGGGGCCTTCTTCTTCGGCTCCTTCATTGAAGCCTTCTTTTTTCTACCCAGCAGCAGAGTGTTGCCAACCCACGCACTTCGATCTGGGTGTCTCGATCCTCCTCGTCAATGCGTTGTCACTCCCAAGGCATCGCCAAGCCTCGATGCATCATATCTAGCTGTCGCCGATCATGTGTGCCACCTCCAGGCTGCCCATCGCGATCTTCGCTGCATCTTCACGTGTGACTCCTTGCCGATTCACTCCTCGTCTAATCTCACGTGCTTCATCAACGCCAAGATCCTGTTGTTGCCATCGTCGTAGGAGCCTCCTCCATCGTGCCGCCAGACCCTCGCTCGGAAAAAGAACATGTGGAGCCTGATCTTCCATGTGACCGCGTGCGTTGCTAGAGATCTCTCGTGCGATCTCTTGCCGAGATCAGGACTGCTGCAGCCCTCACGAGACTCCTTGAGACCTTTAATGTCACCATGCCCCCTCTTCACTGTAGTACCAACATGTGCTAGGGATCTTCGACCGGTAGCAACATTGCATTGCCCTGTGGTGCTGAGGGTCTGCAGTGTCAACCACGATCTCCAACTCCGTTTTCTGCTGCTGCTACTCTGCGAGATGCCCTTCCTCCAAAGAACCTAATAACATGAACAAGGTTATAACCATAATATTTTAAAAGAACTTAAGATCGACTTACTCTGATACCATATAAAATAATATAAATAATGCGGAAGTAAGATATCAAAAGCATAAACAATACAAAATGCTTAGGTTTACGTGGAAACCCAGTCATGAAGAGTAGGGAGAAAACAATGAGAGAAGGCCCCGATAGAGCGGATATCTTAATTTTTCTCAAGAAACAAATGGGGGTACAATAGCCTATTTATAGGCTCCCACACACCACACTTCATTCTACTTTGTGGTACTAAATGTACCACTACAATACATCCTATCTCTCAACATCTAGCATCTGAGATTTGGTCACTTACCATTGCCCAAGTTCCAATGCGTGATACCTTGTATCCTACCTACTGCTATGTTTCAGTGTGAGACGTGTCAACAGGATAAACACCACAAGAGTTCTTTCCAATGTCGGTAGAGTCGTAGTGCAAAGTTTCATTTTAGTTACTTCTTGATGTTTGGGGTCCAAGTTGTGCTCCTAATTGTATGGGACACAAATATTATCTAGTTATTGTTGATTTTTCTTGCCTATCTTGCGTTTTCCTATTAAAGTTGAAGTTGGAGGTGGGTGATGCATTCAAGCACTTTCTCATAGAAATAAAGAATCAATCTAGTGCCCATGTGAAAATCATTTGGACTGATAATGCTTTAGAATTTTGTACTCGTGCTCTTCACTTTATTTTTTAGGGGAATGGATTCATTCACTAAACTAGTTGTCCATATACATCACAATAGAACATGGTAGCTTAGAGAAAGTAATGTCATATTCTAGATATTGCTAGGACCCTACTCATCCAAAATAGTGTTCCTTTGTCTTATTAGGGTGATGCTATTTTTACTACATGTTATTTGGTGAACCGAATGCATTCTACTATTCCTGATGAAAAAATCCCTTATTCTCTTCTATTTTCTAATAAGGAACTCTTTAGGTTTTCACCTAAGGTATTCACGTGTTTTTCCTTTGTTCATCTCTGTGGTCCTAATAGGGACAGGTTCTCTCCTCGGGCTATTAAGTGTATATTTGTAGGATATTCTAAGACTTAGAAGGGGTACTAATGCGATGATCCTGTTAGTAGATGTTACTATGTTAGTGCTAATGTATCTTTCTTTGAGTTCATCCCGTATTACTCTTCTGTTGGCTCTCGAATTGTTACTTTTGCTACTGACAGTGAAGCTAGGGTTCCCATGCCAACTCCCAATGAGAATATTGTTCCCACACCTGTTTCATATGGTAAGCACGATGACAAGTTCAAGGTGACCTTTATTTGTTCTCTGCTACAAAAAGACCCCCCCGCTCCTCTAGAGCTAGCACCATCATTTGTGCCTAAGGTAATCCCTATACTTGATAGTACTGATACGCCTTTTAGCTTTGACGTTCCAGGTATAGATAGTACCCCACTGAATTAAGAAGATTTCCAGCAACTTGAAGTTGATGAGGCAGTTGAGGTTGTTGATGACCCTACAGATGATGGGCCTGATCTTCCCATTGCCTTAAGGAAAGGGACCCGGTCATGCTTCCTGCATCCCATTTCCAAGCACATGTTAATGGTGAGTGTATATCCTTAGTACAAGTAGTTCATATCAGGTCTCTCGGCTGTGCACATACTTGCTACTTATTAGGAAGCACTACTTGATCTAAAGTGGAGGCAAACCATAGAGGATGATATGGTTGTTTTGGTCTCACAGGGAACTTGGAGTTTAGTTGATCCCCTAACTGATGCTACCACTGTACGTCGCAAGTGGGTATACACTGATTAATACAAGCCAGATGGTTCCGTGGAATGGCACAAGGTCCACTTAGTGTCAAAAAAGGCTACACTTATGGAGTGGACTACTTTTATACCTTCTCCCCAGTTGCATGGCTTCCAACGATCCATATTCTTATACTAGTTGCAATTCACCTAGATTGGGTGCTTCACCAATTAGATGTGAAAAATATTTTCCCCTATGATGATCTCGAAGAAAAGGTCTACATGCAGCAACCCTTAAAATTCAAAGTTGAGGGGGAATGTAGGAAGGTTAACAAACTATCCAAAGCAATCTATGGGCTCAAATAGGCCCACGTGCATGGCTTCAAAAGTTATCTAATGTAATTGAGGTTGACTTCAAGAGATTGCCTGTTGATCATTTTCTATTCGTAAAGAAAATTGAAAAAAGGGAGAATTGCTATGTTAGTATATGTGTATGACATTATACTAACTGGTTATGATATAAATGGGATCGAAGCTACTAAGGAATTCCTTGCCAAGCACTTTGTTACAAAGGACTTGAGACCACTATGATATTTTCTTGGCATCGAGGTTGCTTGAAATGCACAGGGAGTTGTGCTTTCTTAAAGGAACAGGAGACTAACATGCTAGGTACTAAGCTTGCATCTATTCCCATGGATCCAAATATACACCTATACAATGATGACTTAGGACAAATGGATGCGAAATAGTACAAGTGTTTTGTTGGGAAACTATTTTATGTTACCATGGTATGTCCTAAAATTGCTCTTGCAATGAGCAAGGTAAGCCAATTTATGGACAAGCCAAGGAAGGTGCATTGGGATGCAACCATGATGATCCTCAAGGACTTGAAGTTTGCACTAGGAAAGAGGTCGTTCACTATGGCAAGTTCTCAGATGTGGTACCTTATACAAATGCAGATTATGTAGGGTGCCCCAAAGGTAAAAAATCTACCACTGGGTTTTGTATTTTTATAGGAGGAAATATGATTACTTGCAGATATATATGCTTCAACTTGAGGGAGAGTGTAGAAAAGTTTTTGATATTTTGTCATCTATGTTTTTGTCATTTTATGTCATTTCCATTCTTATATGGACTTGTATGTTGTTTTTCCCTTAGCCTCTCTGCATAAATAGAGGCAGGGTTCCATGGTAATATAAAAAACTTCATTCTCTCTGCAATAACAGTAATATATAGATAAATAGTTATAATGTGTATTTTAACCGTTGTGGTTAAGGTTAAGGATCCTCTTTAAACTTTTTTCTACAAGAAAACTTTTCGAATTAGATATAGTATGTCTTGCAACATATGATTATAATGATTGCCTTTAGACTCTAATATGTGCCTGAAAATTGTACATTCAGGAATGCCCTGTTGGGACATATAAAAATGTTGTTGGTTCCGATCCATCACTCTGCAGCCCCTGCCCACTCAGTTTTCTTCCAAGTCGTGCTGTTTTTACATATGTAAGAGGTGTGCCCTTATGCTGTATAATACAATCATTATGATGCATTTGACAACCTTCTTGTTTATTGCCCTTCTTAGACTTCTTGCCTTGTCACATATTTGTCCATCATTTCAGGAGGGGTGACGCAGCCATCTTGTCCATACAAGTGCTTATCTGAGAAGTACAAGATGCCAATGTGCTATACCCCTCTAGAAGAGTTGGTTTACACATTTGGTGGTCCTTGGCTTTTTGCACTCACCTTATCATTCACTTTGGTTCTGTTGGCTTGTCTATTGAGTGCTTTAAGAGTCAAGCTATTGGGGTCTGATTTTTCTTACCAATCTGTGAACTCTATTCATAGAGATGGTTCTGGGACATTTCCCTATCTCCTATCCCTGGCTGAGGTAACAATATGACCCTTCTTGAATTGACCTTGCAGGGTTGATTCTAAAAAATGCTCTCTGCATTTCATACCTCTTCCTTGTGCAGCTGGTTACACAATATGATTGCATTTGTTTTATGTGATGTAGGTTCAAGGTACCAGTAAAGCTGAAGAAACTCAAAGTCATGTTCACAGGATGTACTTTATGGGGCCAAATACATTCCGAGAGCCATGGCATCTCCCATATTCTCCACCTGATGCAATTATTGGAATAGTGTAAGTTGCAAAACTGAGGACCGGATACTAAGTTGACATGTTCTAAAATGTTTGTTTCTTTGCATAGAACTTTTTTGTAGCGGATGGATAAGTGATTCCTAGTGTACCACATATATCTAATATATTATCATTTTTATTTAATAACAAGGCTTAGCTTCTGTTGAATATATGCTGTCTATATGTATTCATTGTTTCCTTGGCTGCTTGTTATAAAGTCTGGCAAGATACAGAATTTCTAACCTTTGAAGGTTCACATCTCAATGTTATCAAAAAGCTCAGCTGCCTAAAAATTGGCAGATTACCAAGTTAATTAACCCATGGAAAGCCAAGGTTTTGATACAGGTTGACGTTTTTTTTTTTAAAAGATGCAGGTTGACATTTCCATTGGAATAAGCCAAATTAACTCAAGAGATAATTCTATCAACTGGTTCAACACTTCAGCCCACATGGTTGGCATCTGTTTTTTTGAAAATAATTTAACTGGGTGAACAGCTTATAATTTTGTCTCCATTCATTGGGAGCCACTGCTGTAGATTTGCAGAGGCTTTGCCAAGCATATGAGGGCTGTACCTCTTGTGGTCCTGTGGTCTATATGGCTATGGAGTGGTCTGTTGTATTTTGGAGAGAAATGATATGTTGATAATGTTGTACATGTGGCTTGGTAGTTGGTAGTTCTTCCGTGTGTCTTCAGCATCATGTGTAGAGTGATTTTGATTCGGGTATCTTGTATTTGAAATTGATAAATCTTTTCATGGAGGTGGATGATCACTGATCTTAAGTGGTCATCTTTTAGTTTTTCAATGGGAAAAAAAGAACTGGAAATATTTATCCTGTTTCATGGAAGGAGCTCATTCCATGTTTGCTAATAAAAGTTGGCTTTTTAGTTGACATTTTTAGCCCATCTTTCGTGTTAAGCCACTATTCTAGTGGACTCAATGTTGCGATCCAAGTTCTAAATTGAATTACTTATGTTGCTCTCTTTTATGTCACTATATGACCAAAACTAAAAATTGTAACTCTTATTTATTATCTTATGGCCAAGTTATCATGAATGACTAAAAGTGCACATGGTACCCTCTATACTTTAACTTAGTTCTTGAATTCTAAAGAGTGGATCTTGAGAATAATTTTTGAAAAGTAAAAGGAGGATCACTCGAGGACACTGAACTTCCAAATTCGTTATGCTTGTTGAGAGATGAGGGTATTATAGTGGTACGAATAGTACCACATAGTGGAACGAAAAGAGATAGGTGTGTGTAGTGGCCTATAAATAGGTTATTGTACCCTTATTTGTTTCATGAGAAGAATAGAACTAATAGCCCTATCGGGGCCTTCTCTCATGGCTCTCCTCGCTATACGTGAGTGGGGTTTCCATGCAAACCCAAGTATTCCTTGATTGTTTTATGCTTTTGATATCTTATTATGTTTCCGCTTTTTCTATTTTTTAACATTGTATCATAGCAAGTTATTTCTTAGGTTTGTTCTCAAGTTTATTATTGTGTTTATTATTCTTGAGTTTTATCATTATCCATGAGCTTTTAAAGGAGGATTTGCCACATTCATGGCATCATCCTAGTGGCACTCTTGTATGAGATTCTTGGACAATAGCAGCAGGAACGAAGAAGAGGTTGAAGGAGCACGCGAGATTTTTGCCACTGATGATGGCACTGATGGCAGTGATGCAACAATGATGGTGCTGCTAGAAAAGGATCTCGAGGGTGATGATCTCGGATGATGATCTTGCTGGCACTGTGGAGTTGGAGACACAACGAGAAGCATCGTATGTTTTGGGTTTCCTTGAACCCTTTGAGATGTTTTTCTGGTCATTTTATTATTTTGCACTACTATGTCAGTCTATTCTCTTAGGCTCATGTTAGGCCTCTTGCTAGTATTGCAAAGGAGAAGGAGGGGTATGATTTTAAAAATAGGAGAAAAATATAGAAGAAAAAAGAGGAAAATATATATTAAAAACAAGTGTGCAAGAGAAGAGGAGGAGAAGCTCTTCTCTATTTTGATTTTCTTCTCTATGTTGATCTCTTCTCCCATAGGGTATGGGAGAAAGGTGGTGTGTGAGAGTGTAATGTTGTAATCCCATGAGAGACTCTTTCCTTTGAGGTCCCCACATGAGAGAACTCTCATTCTTTGATAGTCCCTAAAGAAGAGGACCACTATTTTCAGTCTCCAGAGGAGAGACTTCTTTCTTTGGGTTTCCATGTAGGAGTGGCTCATTTTCTTTGTCTCCTCGAGGGAGACACTCTTCAGAGCTCTCATATGAGATGGCACCAACACCAGAGCAATCTTCAACGATCCTTCTCCAGACTCCAACCTATACATGCATGCAAGCAAGATGAAGATGAAAAGTTGGCAAAGAAGCAGTGATTGGCAACATCATTTAGGTTGTTTATTTTGTTGCTTTGTAGAGTGTGGATATCTTTTGTGCAAGTTGAGCATTCCATGCTCTAGGTTGAGGGGGAGTATTGAGAGATGAGGGTATTATAGTGGTACATTTAGTACCACATAGTGGAATGAAAAGAGATAGTGTGTGTGGTGGCCTATAAATAGACTGTTGTACCCCTATTTATTTCTTGATGAGAATAGAACTATCAATCCTAACAGGGTCTTCTCCCGTGGTTTTCTCCCTGTTTTTCGTGAGTGGGGTTTCCATGTAAATCCAAATATTCTTTGAGGCTTGATTGTTTTATGCTTTTGATATCTTGTTACATTTATGATTTTTATATTTTTTAATAATGTCCTTCGTAAAAATTTACAAGTTAAGGCAGGGCATATCCCCCTCTACAAAATAGACCAAAGATCTTTTAAAGCTTTGGCCTGATATAATACAATTTTCCACAAAAAATCTCTCCTAAACAACATCCTATTCATGTGCAATCATGATGACCAGAGGACTGCAAGTGGAAAAGCTTGTTCCCTCTTGGTTCTAAAGCTCCCTCCCCCAAGAGACTCCCATAAGTCAGCCCAAGAGGAGTGGTCAATCCACTGAATTCCGGCTAAGCAAAAGGCCAAATCTCCTGTGCAAAAGGGCACCTAAAAAATGAATCTGAGCAGTCTTCAGGCTCATTATTAAATTAGGAGCAAGAAGTCTCTGATAATGCAAAAGGGCAGACTTTGGTCATGATCCATTCCCTTATTAGCAGCTAAGCAAAGATTTTAACCTTCAATGCGGCTACCACCTTCCAGATCAAGTGGCAATCTCTGATAAAGCATGCCTGATGCTGTGGGCCACCAGCCTATAGAAGCTTGTAAGCCAATCAAACTGAAACATGTTCTTCCCATTACCAGCTTTCTCCTTTTGCATTGGGTCTGGAATCAGCTGGCTAATTGTGCAAATTCATAAGATCCTCCAGCTGTTGTTCAGATAGAAACTCCAGGAGCTCTGTTTGCCATGAAGCACCATCACAGCAGGAGGCAATAGATGTCTGTCCCAGCATTGGTGCTAGAGCAAATAGTCATGGAAAATGGTCCTTCAGATGCCTGTCACTTGTCCAATTATCCAACCAAAATCTGAATGGCTGACCGTTCCCCAATCTTGCCTAAAAAATTCTCTGCTCCATTGGAAAAATCTGCACCAATCCCCTCCAAAAAACTGAGGCATGGTGCACAGCTATAGCTCTATCCTCCAATTCTATCTTTTTGCCATAACAGCTATTGAGGAATGAGGTTACAAGGTCCCTACCAGACCCCATAATATGCTCCACCCACTTTGTAAGTAAAGCCCAATTCATGGTGGCTAAATGAAGAACCCCTAGCGCACCATCCAAGATTGTCCTACAACTTTATCCCATGGCACTAAAGCAACACCTCTAGCTTCCAAGGTGGTCCTCTTCCAAAAAAAGTGCCTGCAAATAGTTTCCAATCTTTTCTCTATCTTCTTTGGCACAAGGAAAACTGACAAAAAGAATAATGGAATAGCTGAGAGAGGACAACCCCCAGGAATACAAGGCTACCCTCTTTGGAAAGTTGATGCAACCTCAGCACCCCAATTCGTATCGGCAACTGATCTTCAAGGTTGGGCTTCTTGTTGGTTAAAGGAAGGCCCAAATGTCTCAGAGGTAGGCTACATTTCATTGTATGCAACATCTCTGAACACAGGACCGCCTCATTATCATCCATTGCAAAGGGCACAAATGATGACTTTTCTTGATTTACCCCAAGGCCAGAGAAGTCACTAAATAGATCCACCAATATAAATAAATTTCTAGCCTCCATTGAACTCTCAATGATAAGATAAATGTCATTGGCATATTGAAGAATTGGCACTATCAAGCCTTCCCCAACAGGACAAGTACTTGAGAAGTAACCATTCTGACATATCAAAAAGGTTCATATTGCCAAGGAATCAATTGCTAGAACGGAAAGTAGTGCTAAAGGGCAACTGATGTAAATACGTTTATATCACATAAATCATCTATTTATGCATGTTTTAGGCATATAGTTGCATCATACATTATAAATATTGCATATCATGCATCATCCTGCATTTAGGTTAGATTGTATAAAATTTAGGTTAATTCTCTTTTTATGGTCAGGGCCACATTTAATCGGGGCCTTGAATTGAAGATCCAACTGTATGAATTTGATCAGGGCGACGATCAGAGTTTAACGACTCCAAGATCTCCCCAATCAAATTTCCGTAGCATTAGATGCAGTCTGAGAAAGATCAGTGGTCGAAGGGCCAAGATGGTGTAAATGTGTACATCAAATGACAAATTCGACCGCACGGATGGGTTCGGATCGACGATCGTAGCGCAACGGTGCGAAAATCGATCCAATCCGATATCCATGGCACCATCTATAAGGCATAGAAGATAGATGGTCAAGATGGTACCACGTGACGCCATCTTAGCTGCCCACACTAGCTCAATAACGCCCACATGACTCTCCTCAACCGCTCGATTAATCTCAGCCGTTGGATCTCAAATCCAATGACCGAGATTCAATCAAGGCCGTGCCTCCTCTTTTGAAGGCCAACGCTCGAGCGCCCTTAGCCGTTGGATCTTCATCCAATGGCTAAGGGCGCTTGAGCTCAAAACATAAACGCGACCATCCGTCGCGATAGCGCAGCGGTCACGCGCCTGTGGGTGAACCACAGGTCCTGAGTTAAAGCTGCGTGGAGCCTCAAATCAAGGCGTGAGCGCGGGCGCGATCAATTTCAGCAGTCAGATGAGGATTAAGCAGCATCAGAACTGGCGACGTGGCGCGATGGATGGGCGAGGATCGCGTATGCACGCGATGATGCGGGATACAACGCGCCATCGCACACACAGGGTGCACGATGCACTTTAAGAACCTACGTAAGCATTTCGTGCGTAGAAGGAAAGGAGGCGGGTGGGTGCGAGCGCACTAAGCCCACGTTCAGGGCTTTAGTGATGCTTAAATCCGTCATTAAAGGCCTTTGCATTAATGTTTTTAACTTGCAATGACCTAATTGCCCCTTTAAACCTCACCTATAAATAGTCCTACTACCCTCACATATTTCTCATCCCTTCCTCTCCTCTCACCCCCTCCAAAGCTCTAAGAGCTTGCCCTAAACCTAGGATGCTCCATTAAAGTTAAAATTAGAATTTCTCCACCTTCTCACCTCTTTTGTGGAGTATTCCATAGTTGTCCTCTCACCACCGCTCGGGAAGTAGATCCTGCGACATCGCCCTACCCCGTTCTCCGTCGTCAGTCGTTCTCCTTTGTCCCGCATCTCATCACTTTCGTCCGGGTGCTCCGTTAACGCGGTTCGTCCTCCAAGCAGCCGTCGAGGAGGATAAATTATCTCTACCTCTTTACTGCTTTCTAGAGTAGATTTACCACTTTCTAGTTGTAATCTTTCCAGCTTTCTAGTGTAATGATTAGTTGTAATGAACATTACTTGATGATTATAAAATATCAGTTTTTTCTATCTCTATTTTGTCTTTATTTGTAATATTTTCTCTCTTTTCTATTCATTATTCTTTAAGTAGATAACTAGTTTTGATTTAATACAACCAGCTAATATACTTCATGACAATAAAACAAACACGGTTTTTAATCAAACGTCCGCCTCCCTGTGTTCGACCCGGAATTCCTTTCGAGTTTTGGTTAAATTTATTTGTTGACGGTTTTTCTTGCAAATCGCACTATAACGATGGGTTTTCAAAACTCAAACTCTATTTGCGACGGAATTTTACGAATCAACATTTTGGCGCTGTTGCCTGGGAGGCGGCGCTATTTGATTTTTCACATTTTCCGACTTATCATTTACTTCACTTCTCTTCTTTCTTATTGTGATTGCAGGTAGTCTAACAAGGCGAGCAAAAGCGGTGGATTGGAGTAAAGTGCTGTTGAAGGGTTTGTAAGTAATCCTTCCTCCCTACCCACTAGATTTTATTCCACCACCTAATAACATAACCCCTAATTAACCTTGGAGCTTTCATAAACTCTAAGGTTAGTTTTGATTGTTTATTTATTACCTCCACCTGCCTCACCCTTCGCATATAAAGAAAAATTTTTAAAAAAAATCTCACAGAGGTATACAATCTCTTCTGATTCTTCGTACTCAACTAGTAACCCGATCTTTGGGACCGGTACACTCAGCAACACATAATTGAGTAGAAATAGATTAGGTAATCACTTGTGTGCCTAATTAAGTGGTGCATCAGGCCAATTGTTTGAGTTGTTTGGACTATACCACTTCAACTAAAAATAACTCATTAAGTAGTTGCCAAATAGGTTCAACTTTTTGGACTAAACCAGGAACAACACATTTTTAGTTTGATTTTAAAGCAAAACATCTTCACCTGTACTTTCAAAACCTGTGTGCCAACTGAACTTGATTGAATACACCTAAAGTTGAATTCTAAAAGCTACTAAGCAAGATTTAAACCCTAAAATTTATCGCATCCAAGGGGTTAGGGGTAGCACAGTTGGTGCGCTCGCTCCCTATAAGGCGCTCACTGTGTGGGGTACGCGGGTTCGATCCCCCGTGGTATGCCCAATCACACAGTGTCCTCATGGGGGGACGCATCGCTGATGTTGTCCCCGCCTCAACTCGATGTCGGAGAGTGGCTAAGATCACGGAGGAGCTCCGTGGCAAGCAAGAAATTCGGGGGCCCCGGGGGAGTGGGGTCTCCCCCCTGCCTTTTCTTTTTTTTGTTTCAAAAAAAATTTATCACATCAAAAAATAATTTTGCTTGAAAATCACTGGTTGTGCACGCACACACATATCAATCAATCATTAAGGGCACAACCTAGATAATTGGCTCATCACATTCCAAAGCACATTTAAACCTAACCCTAATTAAAACAGAGTAGACGTTAGCCTTAAGGATTGGATTCGCTCTTCGGAGCCCAGATCGATATTATTTTCAATTAGTCTGTTTCTACCGTTCAATCTGATGTCTAGCTAGGGGAGCAGAATCAAACGATCGTAGTTGGGGGGTACACTAGGAATCGGAGGCGTAAGCCAAAGGAAGAATCTTCTCTCCAGGCCCTCCCTTTAACTGGTTGGATTTACTGAAAAGAAGTAGATCAAATTGTTTCATCTCAAGACGGGTTTTGGGAGTCTGTAGGTCTTTAGGCTAGCCCACTTAAGGACATGTTTGTTTGTATTGTAGGACGCCTTTCTTCCTCTCGTTCTGTCATGGATCTTT
Source organism: Thalassia testudinum (assembly GCA_037157565.1). NCBI lineage: Eukaryota > Viridiplantae > Streptophyta > Magnoliopsida > Alismatales > Hydrocharitaceae > Thalassia > Thalassia testudinum. The sequence goes on from JAZHRO010000013.1 coordinate 26,088,631, forward strand.
CCACATCCTATTCGCACTTCCACTCCTACCCTCCTACCACTACTTATTCCCAAAATGATTATTATTCCAACCAGACTTATTCTCATCCATTTCTAGTTGGGATGATCCTGATTAGGGATACAGTTCCGGACCTCCGTGTTTAGGGTCTAACCCTGGACACTATGATCTTGATTCTTATCCTTCTCCGAGCTACATCGATTATAAATCACCGCCCTTATTTGGACAACCTAATATGATCTATAATTAAGAAGGATATGTAGATCCTTACCCTTCCCTAGATTACATTGCATATAGGTCATCACCTCTTTATGTACAACCTGAAATGACCTATTATCAAGGAGGGTACCAAGAACCTCAATTCATTGACTCCTCTGCACTGAACCTAAACCCGCCCAACCCTGAACCAGACCATTTGGTTCAGGTTAACCAGATCCAAAATAAGGTGTTGGCTAACTTAAGGATTACCATTCAATCTTTAGAAGCTCAGCCAATACCTTGCCTTGAAAAATTGGAGCCTCTGATTGAAATGATTGACGATCTTAACAAGTATTTGTTGGATTGGCTCCATGATGTTAAGGATAAGGACTTGGGTGAGTTTTTACTTGGAAAGTTATCAAAATTGAGGATGAGATTTGTAATTGCTCTAGTCCAATCTTGGGAGGATGCCTAGGATGAACCCTTGACAGGAGAGCTGATGTCAGAATCCGCTCAGGTACCTATAGGGGGGACACGTTTTATGAGACCAGGGTTGACCAGGTTCTAGAGCAATCGAATAAGGGTGAATTAAATTCTTCACCTAAGATCCCTGAGTCGGGGAACGAGGAAACGTGTCTCCATGGAACAGAAAGTGATTGATGATTTTGAGATATACATTAATGGGGATTTAGAATTCTTTGATTCTGAAGGTGAAAAATCATTATGCAAAGTCTCACCTGAGTTTACAGCACACGATTTCAGTGAGATGACTGGACCTGAGAAATTCAATGAATCATTTGATGGCCCTAAAATTGAGAAATTTGATCCTGTTGGGACTCGCATGATAGATTTAGATCATGTTATTAAGGATTCAATTCAAAGTCCCATTCCTTAATTACACCCCATTGAGCATGTTGATGATTTTGATTTTAAGATCACTAGACCCAAGTTAGTTTTGATTCAGCCATCAATCTTGGACTTAGAAATTTTAAATGGGGTGATTATCATGCAAGAGGTCCTGGAATTTGAAGTCTTGATTATGGAGGATAGGAATTGGGAAATGATGATATGGGAAGCCAATTCCGGAGGAAGCAAAGGACCGAGTCTAAGGGTGCTTATTTGTTTGAAACCACCAGCCTTCTGCCAGGACTCCTATGACATCTTTGATTCAGAGGATGTCCCAACCTAAGCGCACATTCATTGATTATCCTTTTGAGCTTAATTCTCTGTAATTCAACTTTTTGGTCTTGGGTTGCATCCTCACAAATCGTAGGCTCGACCCCCGCTTGCATGCTGATCTTAGGTTTTGGATAATTTTTATCCAAAGCCTTAGATATACTTAATCATGGGGTATGGGTCTGCACCACAATCTGGTCCACATCTGTGGGCATCTGCTGGCAGGTTATGTGATGAATCTTTTTATCCTGATTCTGGCTTGCACCTGTGAATTCTTTATTTCTTTTTTGTATAGTGTGCCTAGCTGAAGGCACTAAACTCAGCACGTATATAGTTTTCTTTCATCTCGGAGCCGACCTGTTATTCACACAATTCAAGTGTTTTCTACTTTATTCCACTCTGTTTCATGACTTTTTAATACAATGAGGACATTGCATTAGATAGGCATGGGGGGTGGGTATCTATTTCTGAATTATTTTGTTAGCTCCGTAGATTCTTTTTATTTTTATTTATCAAAAAAAAGTTGTAGAATTAGGAAAGAGAACTTGGGCTGTAAAAAATTTTCAATCTTAAAGAATAAAACTGTATGACTTGAACACTAAGACCCTTTAGGTCTTTTGGCTTAATCAGCCCGGTGTTCACTAAAATGTGGATTTGTTGCTCGAGTCCTCGCTAGTCTAAATATATTTCTAATTTGATTAAATAAGTTGGGATGATAAGTACTCGACTTATCAACCTGCCCTCTGATTTGAGGAAACTTTAAGTCTAAGCATCTACACATTATTTGCACTGACTCGCTTTTCGGCGATTTTAACGGAAATTGGGTAGCTAATGAACTTTCTATGGTGGTATAGCTGGCAAGTTATCGTGGGTAACAATCTATTGGTAGGTTGTCCAGAGTCTAGTCACACAACCATTCTTTTCCTGCTGCTTTTAGGTAAATCTTAGATGGGGGAAGCCACCTACTTAGAAAAAGAATAGAAAAATATCCAAAAAGAGAAGAAAAAGAAATAGAAAAGGAGAAAAGAACAATATCCAAAGAGAAAAAAAAAAGAAAAGGAGAAAAAAGAAGAAGAAATAAAGCTACATTTTACCGCACGAGTATGACTGGCAAGTTATTGTAGGTAACAACCCATTGGTAGGTTGTCCAGATCCCAACTCAAGAAATGCACGTTTAATTCCAAACACTTAGGAAGAAGCGGAGAAGTAGAATAAATCGGGAAGATATATACTGAGTTTCATCTTTGTGTTGATCCCATAAAAATAAAAGGAGAAAGCTACCGGTTGAATAGATACACTTTAGGTAGAATTCCTTTTTAAGGTCACTTAGGGGTATAGTAATTCGAAGTTCATTCTGATTGCCGATCAATGAGTCTAGCATTTCACACAAAAAGATGCTTAGAACTTAGAGTTCTCATCGAGTCTTGGGAGGGTTGAGTGGCCGTAGAAAGTTGCTCCGAAACCCTAAACTCAAAGATTCGAAAAAAAATTTTATATAAGAAAAAGAGAAAAGAAGATCCTTCTTTCAATAAGGCGAGGGCTTGAGGCAGTCTGCATTTTGGCTGACACTCGGGCGTTGTTGTATCTTTGTAGTTCAGGTCTTAGTTGAAATCTCTAAGTGTTGAAAAATAACTTTTGCCAAAGAAATCTGAACCTAATTCTCTTATAAATAGCATGTAATTTTGCTAGGGCTAGCAAAAGATAGGCATATGGGTGTGATGTAAACATGTTTATATCACATAAACCGTCTATTTATGCATGTTCTTAAGCATATAGTTGTATCATATATTATAAATATTGCATAACATGCATTTAGTTTAGATTGTATAAAATTTAGGTTAATTGTCTTTTTTTATGGTCATGTGATAAGGTGACAATTAATCGGGGCCTCGGATTGAAGATCCAACCATACAGATCTGATCAGGGCGATGATCGAAGCTTAACGACTCCAAGATCGCCCTGATAAGACTTTCGTAGCATCAGATGCTGTCTAAGAAAGATTAGAGGTCAAGGGGCTAAGATGGTGTAAATCCGTACATCAAATGACAAATCCGACCGCATGGATGGGTTTAGATCAACGATTGCAACCCAACAACGCGAAAATCGATTTAATTCGACATCCGTTGCACCATCTACAAGGCACAGAAAATGGACAGTCAAGATGGCACCACGTGGTGCCGTCTCAGCTGCCCACAACGGCCCAAGAACTCCCGCACGACTCTCTCCTCAACCGCTCAATCAATCTCACCCGTTGGATCTTAAATCCAACGATCGAGATTCAATCAAGGCCGCGCCTCCTTTTCTGAAGGCCAACATTCGAGCATTTTTAGCCGTTGGATCTTCATCCAACGGTCGAGGGTGCTTGAGCTCAAGCATAAATGCGACCATCCACCGCGATAGCGTAGCGGTCACGCGCCTGTGGGCAAACCACAGGTCGCGAGTTTAAGCAGCGCGGAGCCTCAAATCAAGGCGTGAGCGCGAGTGCGGTCAATTTTAGCCGTGAGATGAGGATTGAGTGGCATCGGAAGCACCGACGTGGCGTAATGGATGGGCGAGGATCGCGTACGTGTGCAATGACGTGCGATCCAACGTGCCATCACACGCATAGGGTGCGCGATGAGGAGGCGAGCACGATGCACTTTAAGTCGTCCGATCTTGATATTGGATGACTGAGAAGGGTTGAACGTGCGTAAGTGTTTCGTGCACAGGAGAGGAGGCGAGCGAGTGTGAGTGCACTAATCCCACGTTCAGGGCTTTAATGACGCTTAAATCCGTCACTAAAGGCCCTTACATTAATGTTTTTAACTTGAAATGACCTAATTGCCTCTTCAAACCTCACTTATAAATAGTCCTACGACTCCCTCATATTTTTCATCCCTTCCTCTCATCTCATCCCCTCCAAAGCTCTAAGAGCTTGTCTCAAACCTGGGATCCTTTATTAGAGTTAAAATTAGAATTTTTTGACCTCACCTCCTTTATGGAGCATTCCGCGGTTGTCCTCTCACCGTCGTTCGGGAAGCGGATCCCGCTGTGACGTCGTCCTGCCCCGTTCTACGTCATTCGTCGTCGTTCTCCTTCATCCCGCATCTCATCATCTTTGTTTGGGTGCTCCGTTAACGCAGCTCGTCCTCCAAGCAGCCGTCGAGGATGATGAATTCTCTCCACCTTCTCTTTACTGCTTTCTAGAGTAGATTTACCGCTTTCTAGTTGTAATCTTTCCAGCTTTCTAGTTTAATGATTAGTTGTAATGAACATCACTTGATGATTATGAAATATGTTTATTATATCTCTATTTTGTCTTTATTTGTAATATTCTCTCTCTCTTCTATTCATTATTCTTTAAGTAGATAGTTAGTTTTGATTTAATTCGACCAGTTAATTTGCTTCGTGACAATAAAATAAACATGGCTTTTAATCAAACGTCTACCTCCTTGTGTTCGACCCGTAATTCCTTTCGAGTTTCGGTTAAATTTATCTGTTGATGATTTTTCTTGCAAATCGCATTATAGCGACGGGTTTTCAAAATTCAAACTCTATTTGCGACGGAATTTTCCGAATCAACAGCAACCTTGTCTAATACCTCGTTAGGGCTAAATCCATCCCTTTTGGGTCTATCATAAACAAGGACGGTGAAGGAGTTCATTGTGATACACCTCTTCATCCGGTTGATCCACTTCTCTAAGAGACCTCACTTATGTAGATTATGTAGAGCACTCCATAGGAAAGACCAATTAAGTGAGTCATATGTTTTTGCAAAATCAACTTTCCAAAGGAATCCCCTCTTGCAAGTTCTCTTAAGGTTTAATATCTCATTATCAACCTCCATATTACCTACCAAATGTCTTAGCAGGAGAGAATGAATCAATTTGTTATTCCAATAAACCCTACATCTTTTATATAGAAGAGAGATGTAGAAAAATAACACTTGCCCAAGAAGAAAAGTACAATAACATGCAACATAATAGAAAATAAAACTAAGTAGGGATATGTCAACACTCCTCAAAACTAATGCATAAATGTCAATCATGCTTACCTTGAAGCGACATGTATCAAAAGCTCTACGTGGCAAAGGCTTCATGAAGATGTTAGTTGTCTGGTCCTCTGAAGCAACAAACGTGGTGTGTAATACCCCCCATTGTATCATATCTCTAGTGTAGTAACAATCTCCCTCTACATGTTTCGTCCTTTCATAAAATATTGGATTATTGGCAATGTAGGTGGTAGTCATGTTATCACATCGCATTTCCATAGGACCATTAACCTGGACATGTTGATCCCATAGTGGAGACTTCACCCAAATCATCTCAGTTGCAATTTGGGCCATAGCTCAGTACTTGGACTCTGCATTGGACCTGGTAACTACCCCTTGTTTCTTGTTTTTCCAGGTAACTATATTTCCAGCAACAAAAGTGCAGAAGCTTGTGGTGGGTTTCTTGTCAGCCATACACCCAGCATAATCAACATTTGAATATCGAACAATAGTCATGGGTGCCCCTCTCTAGAAAAGTAACCCATGTCTAGGGACTTTCTTCAAGTATCTGAGCACCTACATAGCTACCTGCCAGTGTAATCTGGTTGACTTATCTATAAATTGACTTAACTTCCCAACAGGCAAAGCAATATTTGGTCAAGTGATAGTCAGGTACAATAATTTCCCAACAAGCTGCATGTAGGAGTGACTGTCAACCACTTCTACCTCTTTATTATATAAATGTGCCTTGAGATCCATAGGAATATTAGCTGGTTTGGATCCCAACATGCCTATCTCCTGAAGCACATCAAGAACATACTTGCATTGAGATAGAGCTATCCCATCCTTGTTGGTTGCAACCTCAATTCCTAGAAAGTATCGTAGCTGCCCCAGATCCTTCATAACAAACTACTCTGCTTGGAATCTTTTGACTTCTGTAATACCAACTTTATCATCTCCTGTAATAATCAAATCACCATACCTTGCTCTGTCTTCCTGACAAACAATGAATGATCTGAGGAAGATCTTTATAAGCTCATCTTTTCAACCACCTCTGAATGCTTGTGAAACCATGTCCTTGAACTATGCTTAAGTCTATAAATAGCTTTCTTCAAGCAGCATACGTACTCCCCTTGAACTTCAAACTTAGGGGGTTACTGCACGTATACCTTTTCCTGAAGATCACCATAGAGGAAGGCATTTTTGACATCAAGCTGATAAAGTCTCCACCTATTGTGGGCAGCAATAAAAATAAGAATTTGGATCATATACAGGCGAGCAACAGGGGAGAAAGTATCGATGACATCCACCCATATGTCTAGGTGAATCCCTTCGCTATCAGGCGAGCCTTATACCTTGAAATAAACCCATCGATAGCCAACAAGTTTGGCATTGGGTGGAAGTGGAGTAAGCTCCCACGTTTGACGATTTGCAAGGCAGCCATCTCATCCTCCATGGCTTTCTGCCATTTTAGATCGAGCATGGCCTGTTGGTAGGTAGCTGGTAACTTCGTGGCCGACAAAGCAGTCATGAACAACCCAAAAGCTGCCCCTATCTTGTCAATAGACACTACCGTTGCAACTCTACAGTGTGCACAAGAACGTGGTGCCTTCCGAACTGCTATCGGAAGTTCATCCTTGGGACTGACAACACCTATGTTTGCACAATCACCACTAACTCAAATTTGGTCAGATGGCTCAACACATACCTAACTGAGGGAAGAAGGTGGAACTGAAGTGGTGCCTTCCGAACTCTGCTTGTACGTCCCTGGCAATTGATAAGTGCGTGGAGGATCTTTGTATCGGACATCATCACTAGAAGGTGCAGGAGATGCCTCAGACTCCATAATCCCATCCATAAGCACAAGTAGGATGGGCATGGGTGTAAACTCTACCTTAGGAGACAACTGATGAGCAACCAAAGAGAAATACGACACTGCCTCATGAAAAGTCACATCAACATTAACATGGTGCCTCCCTACCACAGTATTATAGCAGCAATACCCCTTTTGGACTAGTGAATATCCAAGGAAAATACATTTAATTGCACGCTGCGCCAACTTATCTCTTCCTAAACCCATAAGATGTACAAAAGCCACACATTCAAATACACACGGTGGTAACTAAAATAGCTCATTCTTAAGATAAATCACATGCCAAGGGGTTTGCTTATGTAAAATTGATGAGTGCATCTTGTTAATAAGATAACATGTAGTAAGAACTACATCACTCCAATATAAATGTGGAACATAATGCTGTATTAGTAAGGTACAAGCCACATCCAATAGGTGCCTATGTTTCCTTTCTACTATAACATTCTACTACAAGGTGTGGGGACAGGAGGTCTGATGCACAATATCATGTGCCTTGTAAAAGCTAGCTAGCTGCATAAAACAAATTCTAAAGCATTATATGATCCAACAATTTTGGCTGTGGCAGTAAATTGGTTTTTATTTCTAATAAAAAATGCTCAATAACCTATCCGTCATCAGACTTATTCTTCATCAAAAACAATTATGATAAATGGGAAAAGCTATCCACAATAACTAGATAGTAGCAGTGACCTTGTCGGTCAGGTATCTGACTAGGGCCTAAATATCCAAGTGTAACAACTAAAAAACAACAGCAGTACTGGGTCTAGAAGTGGCTGGAAATGATGATCTACGGTACTTCCCTAGCTGACAAGCATCACAATGTATCTCAATGGTTGGTGACAGATGTGGGATGATACGTCTAAACCTGTCCAGAGATGGCTGACCAAGGCGACGATGCTACTGCATGACACTCCTAGATGTGAAGCTAGAATCATCCTGACAAGTAGCAGTAAGAGGCATCTGGACTAGGTGATACACACCCTCCTCTTCATGTCTGCCATCAATCATCCTCCCCATCAGTTTGTCTTGAAATATGCAGCCAACATTATCAAATATGGCTCTACAATTAAGCTGCTTTTTAATCTTACTAATAGACAAAATTCATAGATAAATCAAGAATAAAAAATACATCAGGCAATCGTATGGTGGGAGTAACAAATAACTCCCCTTGACCATCAGTTTATGCATGTCTGCCATTTGCCACCTGTACTATCTTTTCATGTGGCACAATCTGCAATCTTCTAAAGCATCCCTAATGATGCACTAGAATCTATTAACTGGGACATATCAGTACCTGATGACGAGGCAAAAGCAACAGTCTTAGCAGTGATGGTCAGCTCTTGAGTCAACTGAGAGAGGCGTTGAACTATAGTATCATAATTTGTACGAGGGATGGTGTCAGGCTACTTACTAGAAGTCATAGAAGCTTGATTGGCTATCGGTGGTCTCTTGTGCTTGGCCCAACATGAGGCCTCTATGTGTCCAACCTTCCCACAGTAGGTACAAGTGGTACGGGGCCTCCCAGAAGAGCCTTATCCTCTTCTTCATCCATGTGTGGAAGAAGCACCTCTACTCCACATCCAATAACAACAACCATGGCTGAAGCTTATCCAACACTCTCTCCAGAGCAGGAAACTCAAACAATGTAAGAATCTGTGAACGGGAAGCAACGTAGTTTGTACCAAGTCCAGACAAAAACAAGTGAACTACAAACTCCTTGCGGTAATCCCTCTAAGCAGCACAGGTACACACTAGCATTCGTGTATTATATTTCTGCAACAGTCCTTTCAAGGAAGAATACAACTGAGAGTAAGAACGCTCCTGCTTCAACTCAAATAACTCATGATGACCCTGGAAGACCATAGAAGAATTCTTTTCATGAGAGTCTGAGGCTATCCCACATTTGTTTCGTTGTCTTGTAATACATAATTTCATCTCCAACACGTGGAATAACACTATTCATCAGCCAGGCATGTACCATAGCGTTATTGTTCTTTCAATATGCATATTTCCCTGTCTTCTTAGTAGGTTCATGCTCCAACAAAATGTGTTCATTATTGTGGCCCTCCACCATCATAAAGAATGTTTGAGGCCATCTTGGATAATTGGTCTCAGCAAATCTGATTATTGGATCAAAAAATGAACTCTTGTAAGTCACGTTCTCCAACATGGTACCCGATGTGACCTTAGACTTCGAAGAAGATACCATCTTAAGCCTCCAAACAAAGAAAATACACCAAAACAAAGATCTGAAATTAATTTTGGGTCATACCAAGTACTGAAATAAGGAGATCAGGGAATGAACATGGATTTCTGGGCAATAGGAAGCCCAAAAAACCATGTTGAAAATCCCCAACAGCCTTTGCGAGATCATGAACTCCCTGCTGGAGCCAAGATCTGACCCCAACAGTACCCGCAGGGTCAATGAGAAGCCCTCCTCTACCTACAACATCGGCGGTGGGTTTGGTGTACCCAGCAGCACTAGTGTTGCCCTACAGGAGCGGCGCCGATGGCTGCTGGCACTACTAGGGTGGCACCAGTGGCTGCTGGCGACATCGATTGGAGGAGGAGAAAGATAGGGGTAGGGTAGAAGGGTTTTAGGGATTAGTTTGGATGGGATATCAGAACCTTGCCTAAGACCACGCTTTGATACCAAGTAGGAGAGAATGAACCAATTTATTATTCCAATAAATCCTACACCTCTTTATATAGAGAAAAGATGTGGGAAAAATAACACTACATGCCCAAGAAGAAAAGTAAAATAACATGCAACATAATAGAAAATAAAACTCAGCAGGGATATGTCAACAGTCTTCCTGAAATAAATGTACTTTGATTAGATGGGTAATTGGATCCTCTCTTGGAGCCATGTAGTATCATTTGGTTGCTTAGTCCCACGTTGCATACCAAGGAAAGGAGTTTGTGAGAATGAGTGGTCTACCATAAAAGATGCCATGTTGTCCTATGGGGCTTCTCCTATGGTTGTTTCCATCAGGGTTTCCATGTAAATCAAGGTCTTTGATGTTACGCTTCTATATATCTTATATCGTCATAAATAACGGTTTGTTGAGATATTTATATTTGGGTAAATGGATCTTGGCTGTGGATTTGTTTGTCTTGTATGCCTATATATTGTACTTATACTCCACTATTTTCTTTTTGTCTTGGTGGAAATAACCCCTAGTGCTTTGTCAATTGTTTCTACTTGGTATCAGAGCTATAGATTTGCTTCCATTGGTTTTAGATTAAAGTTAAGAATGCGGAATCTGCATTTTCATGCTTTGTTTGCGGCTGACTCCACAGACTTTGATGATCGTGATATGTTTCATTGTATGATGCATAGTTGTATGTGGCATGATCATGGCTGTTTGATCATGATCTTGCTGGCTGATTAAAGTGACCAGTGGTTGGCAACATTGTGATTGTGGAGGGTTGATATCTCTTGCTCAAAACTTGCAATTTTAGTGGCATCAACTTGTTAGAAAATTTTTGACTAAATAGGTTAGAGATCAGTTGATGACTAGCAGTTTAAGTGTGTCCAACCGTTTAGTCTGTTTGTGACTGGTTGGACAATGCATGATAGTCTGATTGGTTCTTGTTTCATGAATGTCCAATCAGTTAGGTCCCGCTAACCTGTCAGACTTTATTGCAATAAACTATCATTCTAATAATTCTATCCAACAGTCCATTTCCTTCCTGGCCAGTCTGATAGACTATTTATGTCAGACATTTCTTTCTTTCTTTCTTTTTGACCAGCTAGACAGATTGAAGCTTAAAGAGTGAAAGGTCTTTGGTTGGGATTAGCATATTTGATGTTCAAAAAGCTATTGTGGTTTGCCTAGGTTTAAGCCTTGTTCCCACTCAATTGTGATATTTGTCAAGATGTTGACTTTTGCATCTCAGCTGTTCTTTGGTGGAAGCTCCAGCACACACATCTTCAGTCAGGTTCAATTTTTTCAGTTCTTTTGGGATGAGCTTTGTGCATCTATTGCTTAGGAATACTTGTGCATCCAAATTGATGTACAATTAAAAGTTGCTGGAAAGAAAGTTGTAAATGCCTCTAAAATTAGAGGAAACTAATTGATGTAAAAGGTACGGCCTAGGTCTCTCTGCATGCATTGATGTAAAAGTTGCTGAAAAGAAAGGAAGCTACTTGAAAGTTGCCTGCTAAGTGACCTTACGAATAGTTGTATATCCAAAATGGGAATAATTTCTTTTTTCGGAAAATCTAACTAAAAGTTGCCTTTTGGAATTTCAATTCGGTCAAGTGCTTCACTCTGGCTCAGTAAAGAGCTCCACATCACAAAGATTCAGTGTGAAGGTCTACAGATATACAGACAGGCACACACACACACACACACACGGTTTCAAATTATTATTGATTTGTGCATATCATTGATGTAATATCAGGTAATATAAGCTGATCTTTTGTTTAATTGTCTACTTATAAGACAATGTGTTGTACTTTGGCTCAGTCTCTCTTCTTTCTGTTTGAGATGGGAGTGGTAACTCTTGAGTCAAATTTGGGCCTCTTCTTGTTCTAAGGGCTACTAAATGTTACCTTGTCTGAATTTGCTCAGAAAATGAAAATGCAGGTATGAAGATGCATTCAATCGGTTCATTGATGAGGTAAACTCTGTTACAGCATATGAATGGTGGGAGGGGTCAGTACATTTCATACTTTCAGTGGTTGCCTACCCTTGTGCCTGGTCTTGGAAACAATGGTGTCGCAAATCCAAGGTTCGTCGTCTTCAGGAATATGTCAAATCAGAATATGATCACTCATGTCTGCGTTCATGCAGATCACGGGCGCTATATAAAGGGATGAAGGTAGTTATGTATTTCTGCAACCTTGTCTTCAATTCAACAGTTCCTATTTCTAATCATACAGCAGAGTCAAATTTCTTTGATATGTTAATTTAAGATTAGCATCTGAGTTTCTCTGCTAGTGATGCGAGAAGGTCTGCTAGAGTGCATTCCTGGTAGGCATTTTAAGATTGCTTGACCTTTGATACAGTAACTTAATCATAGTGTTATGGGTCCTGATGTGGTCAGTTAACATTTTCTTTTCACAACTTTTCAAAATAATAACTGTGAAAAAGGAACCATTTCCTTTACACTAATAAGTCATCTTGTGATGCAAGTTTAACGGACTTGGTTTGATATTGTTGTCTTATTAGGTCGTCTATAGGCTACAGTAGTCCTGATAGCTGAGTTCCATGCCTTTTTCTGTAACAGGCTTACTATGTATTCGCCCGTGTATATCCTGTATATCTTTTCATTTTTTTTCTGATCGCATTGTCTTAAATAATAATTATGTTTGTGCAAGTGATTTGCATCTTCTTCAACTGTCCTACCTATTAAGATCCTCTAGCAATGCCACTTTGCTCATTTGGAGACTTTTTTGGCCAAAGTAGTATGCCGTTGACCTGTGAACTTGGACAGTTATGGGTCCCCATTTAACTGTGTTGAACATGCTCGCTTGTAGGACAATTACATTTTTTCAAAAGTCTTAAGATATGACTATATTTCTAGATATGACACCTATAAATGTATAAACCCTTCACAAGTACAAGGTAATGGAAGAAAACATTATGTATACATGATATATAATACATTACTTTTGAATCTTAGTACTGCAATTTGCCAAATACATGAGTTTATGTTTGAGGACTCGTATCTCATATAAGTCCTGTTTGATGTCTTGCAGTTAAAACCCTTTTATTCTTGTATCATCTTTCCAAAAATTCATTACCTGACTTAATTTGATGAAATTCAACGTTGTGCATTGGAATAGTTGAGAATGGTAATGCATTTTCACCAGTTGATGCAGTGTATGAATTTGAGATAAAACTCAGTGCTTCTGCTAAGAAAAGTCCCACATTTGACAATGAGGAAAAATGTTCAGTGCTTGCATAATGTGATTCAAATTTAAAATGTATTTATAGACTTAAGAAGGATAAGTAAATATACCTTCATTTATGGTTGATAGTCAATTACATATGCTGTAATAGTTGATAGAAATCCTAGGTTGGTTGGACACGCAAGTTTTACTTTTGACCTGTGCATGTGATAATATTGTTTAGACTTGAATAATTACATAATAATGTCCTTTAGGTTCTTCAATCTCATTTTGTTTTATGTTGTAAAGAGCATTTTTGTTTGTTTTTATTTTTTTATTTTGAAGGAGGTGAAGAGATTTTTTGATGTTTGACTTGGTTTTAAAGATATCAATTTTCTCCAATTAGTTTATCCTGAACGGTTGATGTTCTATCAGTGTACTCAATTGTAACCATCATAGGTTGGCTCCACCCCAGATTTGATGGTGGCCTACATTGATTTCTTCCTTGGTGGGGATGAGAAGCATCTAGTCATAGCTTCCACTGCATCTCAAAGATTTCCAATGTGTATCATATTTGGTGGTGATGGAAGTTATATGTCACCATATTACCTTCACAATGATTCATTGCTGAGCAATCTCATAGGCCAGGTATCAATCATGGGAGAAAGTGTTCTCAAGTTATAGTTTCCTCTAGTAATTGTTTCGTTCTTGCCTTCCCTTTTAAGCTAAAGGTAATTGCTATCTTCTTTCCTCAGTATGTCTCTGCAACTATTTGGAATAGATTCACTGCTGGCTTAAATGCTCAACTAAGAACCATCAGACAAGGAACCATCCGTGCTGGACTAGGCCCTGTTATTGCATGGCTTAATAGCCATGGAAATTTCCAACTAGAGCGCTATGGGGTAAAAGTTGACTTGGGATGGTTTCAAGCCACTGCTTCTGGCTATTACCAGCTAGGTATTCTGGTAGACACTAGTGGATATTGTGTGCAGCATTCCAACTTTCTTTATGCTAGCTCACCGGAAAGATCAAGGTACTTGAATACTTAATAATCTTGGTATGGGAAACATCTTCTTGTTTGCCATTTTTCTCGTTGCAACAAGGATTGTTGGTGTCTAAAAATATGTTGCATCTTTCATTCTTTTCTTTCCAATAAACCATCTTTTCTGCTTAAAATTGCAGGAGAAGTACTGTGGCTGTTAGTAAAACCACAAAGGTGTCTCAACAGAATCAGCCAAATGTTGGTCTTCCAAATAATCGAAGAAGAATAACTGGAGGAGTGAATGGAGGAATAATTAATGAAACAACATTGAAGACTTTAGATTATAAAAAAGACTACTTATTCCCATTTTCTATTTTACTGCAGAATAGAAGACCAATTGGTCTCCAGGTATCTGAGTACAGGCATTCAGTGGTTAGCAAATTATTTAAACCAATTGGCTTGATGTTTTCATCTCTGTCAACAGGAAACCCTACAGCTATTTATTACTATCATGCTTCTCAGTGACTTTGCAGTCACCCTTCTCACCCTGCTTGAATTTTACTGGATTTCTCTTGTCGCTTTTCTTGCTGTCTTGCTCATTCTTCCATTATCCTTGCTTTCTCCCTTCCCGGCTGGTCTAAATGCTCTTTTCAGTCGTGGTCCCAAGAGATCCTCTCTTGCCCGTATCTATGCACTGTGGAACGTGACAGCTTTGTCAAATACTGTAAGTTTCTGATCACTCCTTTCTGTGATGAGGATGAATGCTGATTTAAGATATAATTTTTTTACCCAATTATCATATCTGTATGTTTTAGTTAATGGTGCAGATGAATATTTCTTGAATGGGTTCGCTCACACAATTGGAAAGAAGCCAATGCAATTACTTAACCCAAGAATATTGCATTGTGCAAAAAGGATCTTTTTGACTTTTGCGACAGGAAGTTGAAAGGAGGGATCTATTTAAGTTTGCTTTGGAATCTATGATATAATTGTGAGCAAGTTGAAGTAATAATAATTTATTATGTAGGTGTTAAAAAATGAAAGCCGCTTACTTGTTCACTCACCATACATTCTTGACAATCACTAATTAGTGAACATTAGATTGCACAGACAATCTTGTATATTTGACTGATTTGATTTGTTGGTAATCTCAACATAGTCATTGCTGGGTGTAGAATGCGAATCGTTGTCTGGTATTTCTAATCTAACTAGGATGCCTGCTAGACCCATTAGTCATCCCTTTCAAAAGGAACTGTTTATTTTATTATACTCATACACATGCTTAGGTATTAGAGCTTGGCAACACACATGGATCTTGCAAAATTGAAACTAGAAAGAATGACACTGTGGAGAACATGTAAATATTATTGGAGTATGTCCTTTATTTATAGAGAGGCATCCCAAGATAGAATAGGAATAGAAATACATAAAATGAAAAAAATGAGGACATAAACAAAAGAAGGAATATGGACAAAGACTACATAGATAAAACTAAATTAAGATCTCAAATCATGATCTCTAACATGCCCTTATTTTGGGGCATGTATATCCATCTTGCCCAACTTGGATAGAATAGCAGCAAGACAAGAATGCCAAAGAGCCTTGGGTGAAGATACCAATTCACTCGCTAAGAAACAGTATCCTTGATAAAGTGATAATCTACTTCTACGTTTGTTATTTGCACATTGGAGGTAGGATTGTTTTGCAAGGAAGGCCGCTGCCTTATTATTATAATACATAGGAATAGGTCTTACAATCCTAATATCAAACTTTCAAAGCAATGATTCCACCCATAACAGCTTACGAGTATTGTATCACCTCTATCAGGAGCAGCCCAAAAATGACTATATGGTAATTACTGCATGCATGTTGGAGCTTCCTAGGCTTTCTATTCGAACATTTTCTCAGTAACTTTTATTGCCTTTGACACTAACTAATCTATATGCTTTCTTAATTCAGGTCGTGTCTTTTATTTGCGGGATTTCATATTATAGATTTTCAGCAACAGGGTCATCAGAGTGGTCGTATACATGGAAGGCAGAAAGGTTTGTTTTGGCCTTAATGATCTCTCACACACTAAATAATTATGTTTTGAACTGGAGTCATTTTTTATATTGTTTGATGCAAAAACTTGTGCTGTTTTTTTGATGCTTATACTTTCTTGCTGTCAACCATCTTCAATTATGCAATCCAGATGGCAAAGTTTTATGCTAGAGTTTCTTAGGTGGACAAATTTTTAGTATTTTTCTTGGTAAAGCCTGGCAATTCATGTATGCCTTAGTTTTCAAGAAGGGAATAGTTGAACTAATTTTTGTCTTGGTAAGACACTAATTGTCAAAACATGGTAAATCTTAGAAAACCTTGATTGTTATGTGTCTTGGCTGCTATATATCTGCATCCACATGAGAATCCTATCCTATAAGTATTTTTTCGCATTTCTAAATTTCGGATGAGTTATAGGTATAGATTTGTTGATGTTGGAGTTTAGCTTTATTTTCTAGTTTCCTTATTCGTGTCTTAGCTGCTAAATTTATTTATTGTGTTGGACTCTTCATGCAATTTGCTCTTGCCTCTTCTCTATAAAAGAGAGGCTAGGGTTTAGTTATCAATAAGAAGAGGCGATCTTAGATCGGCGTTCTAATATCCTACCAAATACCAGCCAAAAAAAAAAAAAATAATAATAATCATGTTTGTGATCTCCAATCCTCGTTCTTGAGGATTCCTTACAAGACCAATCCCTACATGGAGGATTGCCTTCTTGCGTCGTCGGCCAAGGGGACGGTTTCTCTAGCGTCGCTAGTCACTGATCAGCGTCGCCAGCCATCAATAAGTGCTGCCAACCACTGGCGCAGTCTGTTAGTGCTCTTCCTTGCCTCTATAGGCACTCTTGGAGTCACTGTGACTCCTTGCTTCTAGCATCACCCTCCACCAAGCCCCTACAATTCCAGCAGTCTATTGAATCCTTGATTGAACTCCTTAGGGATTGAATTTACCTTCATCTAGGTCAGTTCGATCCCCTCTTGGTTTGCACAATAGGGTGCGTGACCTCTCCTTCTTCACTGCATGATCTAGGCACCACATGTCTATTTCTACGTGCTTTATTGCACGCCTGTTTGTGCATGCACATGCGTGTTGGTCGATGAAGATCTGATTTTTTACTTGAAGCTAGTGGTCTTTGCTTTCTTTCTTCATGGCTAGTGCAGAATCCTCAATCCTTACCTCATAGGCTAAGATCCCTACCGCTGCCTCTATTCAATGGACCACGATCAAACTAACAGGATACCAGAACTATACACTCTGGTTGAGGGCGTTTCATATTTTGTTGGACATGAGCACCTACACGTTCTCACTGATGATGCCTTAGATCCTAAAGAAGAAAAGTTCAACAAGTGGGAGGATAATTATCTGGTAATAAACTGGCTTATGAACAGCATTGACTTGAAGATTGCCTCTAACATGCCCTATAAGAAGATAGCCAAGGACATATGGGATGCCCTAAAGTGACATTATTCTATGCAAATTAGTAGTTCATGTCATGCGAATATTTAGAAGCGCATATGGAGCATGAATCAGGGCGACCTTTCTCTTGTTGATTACTTCATCATTATGGAGGGCTTATATGAGGAATTGGTTGTATTCTAGCCTACTTGTTATGACAAGCAGGTTACAGCGTGCAGAATGGTAAACTATAGGTTTCTTGATGGATTATCTTCTAGATATCACTCTTCTAAGGACCAAATATTGTCTGCAGAATCTATTCCGAGTCTAGAAAGGGTATGCAATCATCTCTAAAAGCTTGATGTGGACTCTACATCTCGATACTACTGCTCTCGAGGCTTCTGGGGGGAGAGGTGGTCAATCTGGTGGACGTGGACATGGACGTGATTGGGGTCATGGCTGATGATCTTGTCCTTCTTGTGTTCACTGCCATGAGACCAATCATCCCTCTGGCAGATGTGGGGAGAAGTTTGGGAGGCTAGCTTGGGTCCACCAGATTTCGACTACTATCGAGCCCTTGGCTGAGATAGAGGTTACTTTTGATCATGCTACTAGATTTCCTTTTACCATTGAGGAATTAGATCACATTCACCAGTTTCTGGGGAGTGAGCCCAACTCCTCACTTTTGTTGTTGCCTTGACCACAAGTACTGCAACACATGCCACGTAAGTGGATTATAGATTTCGGCACATCTACTCATTTGACTAGTAAGAATGATTCTTACTTTTGTTAGAGACTTTACTACTATTACTTTTGTATGCTTGGCGAATGGTAGTATGTCTCCTGTTACCTTAATTCAAATAATGAAAATTTCTCCCAGATTACAGCTCTTAGATGTCTATCGTGCCCTTGAGTTTCCTTTGATTTATAAGCATCATTATTATTTTTAGGACATCCGAACAACTTAAACGATTAGTAGGGGATATGAGCATCGTGGCTTGTATTATTTGGATCTCCCCACTACCTTTGTTGGTGCTACTTCAACCACCTCCAACCCTCTTTTGTGGCATTCTGGACTTAGCCATCCGTCCCTTCCCAAATTACCCTGGATGTTTCCTAGCATCCCTGCTTCTGCGACTTTTGATTGTGAGGTGTCCCAACTTAGGAAACACCTTCGACGTGCCTTTCCTTCTTGTGTGGATCGTCAGTGTCATACTATTTTGGAGTTAATCCATTGTGTCGTCATATCACCCTAATTGGTGCTCCAAATCCTCCCAAAAACTCCACCCTATATATTTTCTGGGTGATCATCATAAGGATAACCACCCTTTCCCTTTTAAAAAAAAAAAGAATCCTCCTACAAATGTCCACTCGTCATGAGCTGCTGGTCTGCATAGAATATTAACGCTCTAGTGCCTCCCAGATGTCCTTGGCAGTGTGTTTCTACAACATGTTTGCTGCAATCTTTGAGTCAACACTATTTATTTTTTAGTTCATGACTAGATAATTATCCTTCTCCCACTTTCGGAACTTCTCATCCCTGGCATCTGGGGTGGGCATCTGTCAGCACATGTAGACTTTCATGCCCTCCAACAATGATGTAGAATGCTCTTAACCAAAGTACGTGGTTCTGGGATGTCATAAACTTTATTATGGTCCCTTGAACAATGGTAGGGGCATAAATCTTGCCCTCTAAGGCAAAAGTCTAGGCTTCCCTGTCAGCCATGAGGAGGATAGATATTCATGAACATAGGTTGCTGGTCATACACAGATGCACACAAAAGTGCACCAATATGTGTGTAAGAGGGGCACAAAGGTGCCTAAGTCATGCGTGCACCCAAGAGAGCGTCACAAAATCCAAGATGAGGCTATACAGCCCCTGTAGGTTCCATTTGGGCGAAGATAGCTCCAGCAAAGACAGAGATGATAGTGCACAGCAGAGGTATTAAGTCCCTGTTGGCGGCAAAGCTGGAGAGGAGGGGTGGCGCCCCCTGCGGTGAATGAGAATGGCCCCTAGTGGTGCTGCAAGGCATCTCCAATCACCCCACAACAACTGAGAGGAGCGCCAGTGCTGCTACAGGCTGCTGCGACAGCAGCAGGTGCTGTCAAGCAGCAGGTGGCGGCAATGAGAGCACCTCCTAGGGCTGGCGGCGGTGCTGGTAGGTGCCCTCAAGGGGCGACAACAGTGGAGAGAATCCCCCAAGGGGTATTACTCCACGATGAACCCTCTCTAGATCAAGGATTCAACAATTTGCGAAGAGAAATTCGATCATATTTGATGAGATATCGGAATACCAGCCTAGGATCGTTGCTCTTATATCATGTGGAATGAAAAAGAACAACTTATTAATAACAAAAACCCTAGCCTCTGTTATATAAAGGTCTGTGGGTAAATTACATGGAAAGTCCAATAAAAAAAGGAAAAATAACAACTAAGGCAACAAAATATAGAAAAATAAGAAACTGAATAGCATATCATCTAACATATGGTTTTATTTTTGTATGCTTGTACGAAAGTTTTTAAGAGTTCTGCTACAACAGTTTTCTCCTAACAATGTAGGACTTTATTTTTTTCTCATCTTCCTAATAATGCTTCTTAGAAATGCTTCCAGGGATGATAGTGAGTGGTGGATTCTGCCAACCAGCCTCCTCATTTTGAAATTGCTGCAATCAATATTCGTAAACTGGCATATAGCAAATCAGGAGATACAGGACTATTCTTTATTCAGCCAAGATCCTCGGAGATTCTGGGCATCTTGAGAATTATTGCGACAGAGTTATACATACAGAGCTATAAAGCTGCCGTCTCACTGTAAATAGAGTTCTAGTTGTATATTAAGGTGGTTGTTGATTCTTGATACATGTGCAGTTTTCTCTTTGATAGTCGGGAATGTATGGGATTAGGTGTTCATAGTTTATTTTTTTATTTTTTTTACGTGGCCTTCCTAGAAACAAACCCAACCATTTGTAACTATGTATGATCTGAGTTGTAGGTAATTAGGCTTTTTTCGTTTTTTTGTTTCCCTTTTTGCATCAAGCCTTGTAGATGGTTGAAATTGTTTTTTTAGTGTGTCAGTTGGTCTTTCCCTCTTCACGTGCTGCTTCTGATGTTGAATGGTGATGGATCCTTGGGGTCCCTTGCACCATGGTTGGTGAAGAAATTGATGAGTTTGTCGTTGCTACCTTGTTGATGGTTCAATGTTGATGGTTTAGTTTGTACCGTTTGGATGCAGGGATAACATTCACAATTCCCTCTCTGGGAGAGGTTATTCCTGAATTTATATATTCTGGATTTTGCACATCAATTCCAAATAAATTACTTTCATTCCATGGGTGAAATAAACTTATTCCTTCACTATACCTCTGATGTAAAGTATACTTGTTTTGTATTATCACCATTGTTTCTTATTTCTTAAAACTACATACCTATTTAAACTAATTCCTTGATTTGATCTTGGCTGTTGTGGAAACAAGAAAAAAATGCCCAAGTTCAACATAAACACTTCATATCGGCGGGGAAGTTCCAAGGAAGTTCTTGGATTTTCCCACATTTGGCAAGGAAGATCCACCTAGTGTAACCCTTTTGGGTTAAGGAGAGTTATTTGGGAATCACCCTCTTCCACCGCTTCCTTGAAATAAGGATAGAATGAGAAGATTAGTACTTTACCGATTCCTATCCTTATTCTTCCATTTGAACAGAAGGCGTAACTATTTTTACTTGTTATTCCACCCGTCTACAAAACGTCAAGTAAGGAAGTCCCACCTCTTTATTCCACCCCACAAGACTTATTCTAGTATTGCTCTTCTTTGCCCCGAATGAGCTGTTAGTTTATTCTCCCTCTTAGTTCCCTTCCCAAATTCTTCCGAAAATCACCTGTCATGTGGTGGCACTTATTTTGTCATGATGCAGCGTGATTAAAAGTGGTATGGTATACATGCTCGTGGCTATTCTTTCTTTAGGTGTTGGCTCTGGGGTCACCTTGCTTGCATTAACGTGCTTTGTTTTAGGAGTAGCAAAATGCAAAGAAATGCATACATCCATTTTTTCATGGAACCACCCTTCTCACATCATACATCAGTTTCAATCACTTCATGGCAGTGATGCTATTGTGTTAGCATCAATATTATGGTTCCATATGTCATAGATGCTATGTTATTACATAACATCTTGTCGTAGCATTCGTAAATGCGTCAATGATGATTTACTAATGACATGCAACAAGGTAGCACGGATGTTAGAATCATAAGGCTAGTATTAAGCCCAACATGTTGTAGCTTTCATTTTCTTCCTTTTTGATATACTAGCAAGTGTGTTTGGATATCCCAACTTTCCTCATTTGTAGCTTGTTCTTCGTACCCCTTAGACTTCTCTATCCCTTAGCGGCCTCTACCTCTATATTGTTTTGCCCTCCAACGAAATTGGGCTTTGCTACAGAGTGACAAAAGGTATTTCACAATAGGAAGATACACCCTTTGCATAAATCATTCTTCCTCCTTGGCAGCTCCCTCCTATGCCTTTTCCTTATCTCAAGCTAGTAAGGTGTTTGTAGATATAGGTTCTTAGGGACAGTAGTTTGAAGAAATTCTAGTCCTTAAAAATAAGTGTAGCGGTATTGAAAGAAAGATTACTACTATAAGTATTAAAAACTATTGTGACCGTTGCGCCCTCATTGTGAAGTTTGTTGCAAATACTATGGAAGTGAACAATTGCTATAGGATATGAGGTCAATCGATATATTTTATTTGACCTTCATTGGCATATCTGTTTGGTGAATCAAACCTTTGTGAGGTTAATTGTATTGAAGAGCTGTCATTATTTCGGTGAATTTTTTGCTATGTGTGTTTGATTATGCAAATTAAGACTAGGTTTTTAATCGGTTAAAAGTTTTAATTGTTACAGGTTAGTGGAGACTAAGTTGCACTTTCTTCGATCCCAAGCTAGTCTATTTTCATGGCTTGAGATATCCGAGGACTTAGATCCGAGTTAGGTTGCAACCCTATTAAGTGTATGGATAGGATAAGCTTAAGGAAAGAGGTAGCATAAATCAAGACTTGTTTTGAATTTTTTGTAATTACCAATTAAATTCTCAAAATCCTAAGCATTTGTATAATTGATTCAGCATATCATTCTCGTGAGATATCGTTGCTAGCTAGTTTAGATTTTTTTTTTTTGCAATTTCCCATTGACTAAATTTAGATTCAATTTGAAACATTATTTTCGTGCAATCTGTACATCCTTTTAATTATTTAATCTTTTTTGTGAATGCATTTTCCAGTTCAATAGCTTCATACTAACTTGTGTATAAAGATCTTGTGCCAATAAAAAGATAAAATTTGGGAAGGAACTGGGGCTAAACCTAGGGTTTCTGCAGTTTAACCATGACTTGTGCAAATTTTCTAGAATTTTGTAAATTATCATAATTTTTTAAGCACTTTACCGTAGGTTTTGTACTATGGTATTTGCTATGGTCATTTAGGATAGAAATGCATCACTTTCCTTAAAAATATAAAAGAACTAGTTTCACACTTTGTAAATTCGTGAAATAAATGAAAGACTTGTCTTTTGAATGGAAGAACATAATCAAACATCCTTCTATGTGGATTCGACTGGACTCATACTATCTGCACTTTAGTTTATGTGAAATCGATTTAAACTTGGCAATTGCATACCTTAATGATTGTATAGTTGCGACACACACCATGAAGATTTTAGTGGAATGAAAACCCTAACAATGTTGTAGAAACCCTACCCAAGCATTGGAAAAAGTTAGTAACCAAACCATACAAAGCTCAAGTTGAATCAACCATCCAATCAAATTGGATGGAATCTATCTATGATAGTCTACCAGATTGGGGGACTTAAGTGTAAAGTCTTGTGGTCCGTATTTGGCTTGAGTCTGATTTGAGACTAACCCCAATCTTGTATGTTTCCAAGCTTATATATTGTAGATCACAATAGGAACCTCTTTTTAGGCATACAACCTTGTTGCTTGATTTTATTGAGTACTAGTTTGGGATTGTTTAGCGATATTAATTGACCATGATTATGTATGGACTTAGAATGTTGGATCGACAGTAGACAATCGAGGCTTTTGGATTATGATGGAACCTAAGTTGAGTGATGCTATGATATGATGGATATCTTGGGATGTGAATCATGCATAAGGGTGCATATCCTCCCCTTCGCCAAGCATAACCTATTAACCTAGCAAATTGTAGGGATAAGATACTTTACTAGCTAGTCTACTACTTTATGGTATATTATACGTAATTGAGAGTGAAGTACTTTGTGCTACACCTACTAGCTATCATGTGGGGTGCTAGGCTAAACATTGATGGAGATTCTATAAGTTTATTATCGTGTTGGTGCTCGAACTAATCAATTAGGTTCCTGCCATCTGTAGTATGTTATAAATATCTTATGAGATCTTGATTATGGAAAGTAATTGGGCTATGAAGCCATATTTGACGTGAATAGTCACATGAATATCAAACCTTGGTATCTTCAATAGGTATTCTTGGGATAGTTGAGTCGTTGAGAGACCTAGTAGGTCTATTGTATGAATAGTTAGGTGTACTGCAACCATTCCTTGATAGTAAACACAAGATAGCTGATCGGGTATTTTTCGCTTGGCAGAAATAATGTGTCGTCGTAGTGAAATCGCTGGGTGGAAAAATTCTGAATAAAACTAATAATTAATAAAATTAACCACGGTGGATTATGTCGTATCTACAGGGAGGAATAGATGCAATAAATTCACGAATATTTCCCTTTATATCTGCCCAATCAGGTATGGAATATGTGCCCAAATCTGCTGTGAAACGAGATGAGAAGAAGGATGCACACACTAACTAGAGAATGTAAGGTTGTGGGTGTAGTTTTTCCTTGATAAAATATTCATTAAAAGATGTGATCATTAGTGGCATCTTATGTAATTTTGAGTTGCATGCAAATCTGAATCTAATTTCAATGTGAAATGATGTATGTAACATAAGTCAATTCGAGAAAATGTAAGTGCATCATTGCAATTTTACCTTAATTTAATAACCAAAGAAAATCCAAAAATGAGTCTTGACAATGGCGCAAAGATGTAATTATTAATTGGGCACTTCCTATAGAAAAACAAGAGATGTTCTCCCCTTTGCTCGCGTGAGGAGAGGGTGGATCGGTTGGAGGTGTGGTCGTGTGAGAACGTCGTGGGTGGTGAGGACTGCACGTGGAGGTCATGGCGTGGTCGTTGGTGGTTGGTGGTAGCTGGTCAGAGGAGATGAAGCTCGCCGGCGAGGAGGTCTGTTGGCGGTGAACGGCGATCGTAGGTGCCACTACGCAAGGCCGAGGGTGGTCAGAGGATCAAGGCGAGATGGATGGCGTAGAGGGTGCGTAGAACAAAGGGCGGAGGAGTCGGCTACGCATGGAGGATCCGCTTGGAGCTTTGGGTTCTCTTTTGTTGCTGAAGAAGGAGAAGACGAAGAAGAAGAAGAGGCAGTCGGTGGGGGGGTTGCTGCTATGAAGTGGCTCCATGCATTGCAAAGGCGCGCGAGGAGAATCGTGGCTTGTGGTTGCATAGAGGAGAGGGCGGAGGCGCAGCTCTGTTGAGGAGGAAGAGGGAAGCGGTGCTCCTTCCTGTCTATGCATTGGTGCGTGAAGAGGAGAATCACAGTTGGCAGCACCCAGTAGTGGAAGTGTGGTGGCGATCTTTATCAGCGAGAGGGGAAGGCGCGGTCGTGGAGAGGAGTCGATGTAGATCTTCTGACATCCGGGAAGATTCCCGGACGACTTAACTAAATGGCAAGCACACGGTGTAGGTGTTGGTGGTGGCTTGCAGTGGTGGTCGAGGGTCGCACACTGTCACCGTGCGACCTACAAGAGGAAGAAGGATGGAGGTAGGTGCATAGAGACCATGGTGCGTGCTTTGTTTTCACGTTGTAGGCGAGAGGGTCACGGTCGAGAGGGAGCCAGAAGATAGAGAGCGGGCGTCCCTTCTTTTAAACACCTCTCTCGTTTGTTTCTCCCGCCGCGAATCTCGACCATCAACCCGACGAATAAATCTAAACCATTGGGGAGGTGTTGCGGCTATTTGCTGTTGTGAGAAGTCTGCCAGCAGTGGGTGCAGCTTGTTGAAGCTGTGGATTCTGCAGGGAGAAAAAAGGGCTATTTACAAAGGTAATCCAAAATAATGCATGTCACCATAATGCACATTACCTTCTAATACTTGTGAATGCAATGTATAAAATATGCATGCAATCATTTTTATAAACTAATCTATTTATAAATATAAATATAATATTTACATGTAGACATCATTCTAATATCTAGGTATTTATGCATACGATTAGCCCACAAATGTGGTCTCATCAAATGCTCTCATGCCTGGTTTTTGCTAGTCCCTAACAAAAGTGGAAAGTGAATGAAGTGACCAAAAGATTTCTTCTTTTCAAAAATTTAGAGACCTAGATCAATGTGAAGTGATAGTATCTTACGTAATGGATCAAATTGAAAAGCCAACTTACATTTGAAATTCGTACTTAGCTCTTGATAAAATTCTATCGGGATAGGCAACTACTTCCCTCAAAGATAAAGCAGCAAATGATCTATAATTTAACCCTGACTTTTTGGCTTAGGTAGGAGATACTGAGTTGAATGGGTTTATATTTGGTAGCTCACACTCATTTGGTACTACATGTAGTCTAGTACTGCAGACTCTAGACCTCTAGACCTCAGACCTAGAGTTAGGCTAAAAACTATGCTCTCTTTGCGTTCCTTTGCACTAACTCACTCTCTCTTTTCTTTTTCTTTTCTTTTATGAGATCACATATCTTACTAGATTTTGTAAATGTACTCACTGTTTGGTAGCCTCACATGGCATTTGCACTTCAATTAAAATCCTAATAACCCTATAACTAAGTTAGAGGTCCTCAGCCAGTATTCGAGCAATTAGAAATAGTGAAAAGTAAGTATAGGTCATATTTGGTGGATCGCGTGGGTATTTTTGTTGCCTCAGAAGCATTAACACATATTGAAAAATGATATGAAAATAAAACTATAAACTTGAACTATTTTCTTTTTCTTTTTTTTCATATTTTTCTAAATATAAATATTTTTTTTTCTTCTTCTTTTTAACACAAAATGACGCATACTTTTATTTATGAGGCATTATTATGAATGATGATGGTCAAGAGGATATTATATGGCTTATTTGGTAGAAATGACTACTCTCGGCACAGGAAGGAATGAATAGGACAATCGTATTCTGACCTTTAACATTACAATGAATAGGACAATCGTATTCTGACCTTTAACATTACTACCCTCCTTCAGCTGAGGATTCTATGAAGGATGGTTGTAACCATCCACAATAGTCATAGTTTTATTCGGACTCAATCTCTGTGTATCTGCCTTATTTGGTGACTCTCAGGAATTCACATAATATTTGCACGCAGGAACAGAGAGAGAAAACTATGCCTAACTCTGAGGTATCATCATCCAATTATCCAGAACTTAAGAGTCCTTGCACTAGACTTAGCACACCAGTAGTCTCTCTACTTTCCTCTCACAAATATTAGGTGGATCTAATAGAAGATAGTATGCCTAACTCTCTATTAACTGTCCAAGGGTTTAGCAGACTAAAAATGCTTATTGATTTTCTACAAAGATCCATTACTTAGTCTATGTGCAAGTAAAGTAACTGTACTGGATTCTAACTTAGAAATAATCTAAGAAGAAAATCTTTAATAAAACCTCCTTGATAAGAACTTTTGCTAGAGACTAACCAATTCAGCTCAAGAAACAAAAGAGATTTTTTTTTTTTTTGTAGAACTAATGCACATATCCTAAATGTATACAAATATTTATAAATGTTATAAACATCCTCAGGTTATATCCCCCCATGCCTAGGATTGATAATGTCCTCATTGGAAAAATAAAGACATTGAAGAATATCTCCTGAGGAGGAGAGTGGGAGGAGCTAAGGCTCTGGTAACGGGTTTTTCAACCGCAGCTAATCTTTGTTCGTTTTAGTGCTTATTACAGTAATGTCGTTATAGTGTAAAATAAGATAGCTATGGTTGTCGTTACTATCAAAATTTACTCGGAAATAGTTTGGTTTCCCAAGGTCGAACTCAGGGAGCTACTAGAATTCTAGAAGTACAGAGTTTTCTTTATTACAAAAATAAGAGAGAGAGAGGGAGAGATAGATTTCGATTTTTGGCTTCTTCTTCTTCTCTTCTTTCTCTCTTTGCTTGTCTTCTTCTTCTCTTCTTTGGCTTTTCTTCAGCTACAGTGTCTCTACGGGTCTTCTTCCTGTTGCCTTCAATTCTTCTTCTGCTTGTCTTCTATTTCTTTTCTTCTTCAGTTCTTCTTCTTTCTCTTTTCTTCTTCCTCTCTGCTTTATCTCCTCTGAAGCTTCATCCGTCGTCTGATACCGCAGTCAGACGACTTAAATGGCAGTCTGCTACAGTGCTTCCTTTTCTTCCTTCACTACTTCTTCTTTGGTCTCCTGCCTTGCTCAGCTGCGAGGCTTCTTCAGGGTTTCTTCTTCTTCTGCTCCTTCTCTGCCTTGCCTTTTCCTCTGCTCAGCCTCTCTTCAGATCTTCTTCCTTCTCCTTCCTGCGGCTAAGCACTTAGCCGTTCTCCTTCGCGCCCTATTCCTGCACACAAGGCACAGCAAAACCTAACCCGTTCCCTCTATCGGCACGTCTCTCTCTCTCTGTAAACCGCTCACAGGAAGCTCTCCCAGAGCCGGGTTAACAGGTCGGATAACGTACCCGTGACCAGGCGCACCGGCGTGGGTGGTGCGTGAGGAGTGTAGGGTAGTGTCGGGTCGGATCCGCCAGGTCCGCGAGTTGAATCTGCGGACGAGGCGGGTGTGATGGGCGAGGGACCTCACCCCATGTGCATTCGGAGGCGATAAGTCGTATGCATAAAATCAATTTAAATCGATGTGGCGCTTCGAGAACTTACGATGTGGGACTAAACGGTTGGCTCTCCTCGCGCATGCCTGCAGGAAGACCGCAACCTTGCTTCAGTAGCTGCAGCCTCGATTCCCCTCGCTTGCCAGCTTCCTGCCTTCACACGACTCACCCGCCTTTGCAGCAACTAATAGCCTGGAGCTCTGAAGCCTGGAGCACGCTTGGGAGCTTCTCAAGTCGTCGCCAATGGCGGTCGGGGCAGCAGACCTATCTAGCACAAAAAGGGCCTCTCGGCCTAATCAAACCACTGGGGGACCTTCGCCGTGGCACGACGAAGGTGGTGCGAACTGCAGCAGGCCGCGGGACGGCCTAGGCGTGCGTACCTAGGTCGTCCTGCGGCCGGAAAAGTGGGTGTGATCGGTGGCGTGTTGAGTGAGTGTGGAGGGACTGTGGAGGGGCGGAGGGAGTTCAGTGTGATGAGGCGGAGCTTATGGGACGGTCGGCGAGTTGTGTGGAGTTGCGGATCGACGGGGGCAACTCGCTGGAGGGTGGCCGGAGACGGGGAAGGTGATGGTGGTCAGGGTCAGTCGAGGGTCGATTTGAATGAAATAATGTGGGGAAAAGATAAAGGGGAATATTGGGAGTAATTGTAACCTACTTGCAGGGACGAAGGGGGCCGGAGAGGCGGACAGCCGTATCGACTGTCGCCGGAGAAGAAACACCCAGAGGGAGAGAGCGGCGGCGAGGAAGAGGGCAGGGAAGCGCACGCTTGGTGCGACGCGACGCGGGGAGATTAGGCGAAGGTGGCTCTGCTGCTGGTATTGCAGCAGAGCGACGAGAAGGAGGAGGAGTCGCCGAAGCTGGTGGGTTCCTGTCGGAGTGGAGAGAGAGGAAGGGTTGAGGGATTCTCCGTCAAGACCGAGCTGGGAGAAACAGCTGGCGACGTTGGTCTTTATAAAGGCGGTGGCGGAGGGGCGGACGCACGCTGGCGACATGCGTTCCTCGCCGGAGTATGGTCGGAGACGAGACCCATACCTTCCGCACGTTCGCACGGAAGGTGTGGACGTCGTCAGGTGTCATGGTCGAGTCCCTGCGATAGTAGACATCGCAGGGAACTTTGTGTTCTCTTTGCAGGATGCCCCCCTCACCTTGCGCGGCGCCATGCTCTGCGCAAAGTCGCCGGAGCATGGTGCTGCGCAGAGACTTGCAGGAGGGACCAAAATGCAAAGAATGAAGAGGAAATTAGGGGCCAAATTGCAAGGATTTTGAAAGTTGAGGGTCAAAAAGTAAATGATGAGGACCAAATTGCAAAGTCGGTCAAGGAGGTCTCTTCTTAGGCTCAAGTTTTTATACATGACTAAGTTGGACCTAAGGATTTTAATGGTGAATTTTGTTTCTAGGTCAGACCATGTTTGATCGGCCAATTTACGTAAAAACCTAAATTAAATCATTAATTGGGCATGGTTCTCAATGTAGATCAAAATGGATTTCTAAGGCCAAATTGAAGGTTCTAAACCCTAGATATTATTTTTCTATGAATTTTAGAAGGTTTAGTTGATTTTTACCCTACCTCAAACCACGTGAATTGAAGTGGGTTTATTTTAGGGTTACAGAATGTCATTTAATTCCCTGGAGTTGCTGTAGCCCTTGTTGGATCAGATCATCCCACTTTCCTTCTTATTAGGTTAGTTTGACCTGTGTTTGGACCCTGAGTTACCCTGTTTGCAGATTGTGTTGGTGAAATTGCATTTTTACTCCTTATGACTTGTTTTCTTCTTAAACTCAGAATTATCTGAGTTAAGCCTTTCTTTGAGTTATGTAGGAGCTTTTTTCTTGCATACCTAGGTTAGATTGTGCTAGTTAGGGTTCATGATGAGGTTCTCATCAGGCTCCTCAAGCCGAAGTGCGTCCAAAACTTAGCCACCTGAAAGAGTAACATAAGGTTTAAGTCATTGGCTGTTTACCTTAAAGCTCGTGCCAAAAGTAGGGTTCCAAATCTCTACAGCTCCATGAGGGAAGGCATTGATAACAACATATGGCCCATCCCAGTAGAACTTGAGCTTTCCTGGAAATAATTTAATTCTGGAATTGAAAAGCCTGACCCATTGGTTGGGCTCAAAGGTCTTTCTAATGATGTGCATATCATGGAAGACCTTTCTACGTTGCTTGTAAGCTTGAGAAGTTTCATTGGCTTCATTAAGAAACTCCTCAAGCTCACTTAACTCTAGCATACGTACCTTTCCCGCTTTATCCAATTGAAGTTAACGTTTTTAATAGCACAATAGGCTTTGTGTTGGATTTCAACTGGAAGATGGTACGCCTTTCTGTAGACAAGCTGGAAAGGAGACTTGCCCAAGGGAGTCTTGTACGCTATTCTGTAGGCCCAAAGAGCATCATTTAGTTTTTTAGACCAACCCTTACGATCAGACCTGACAATTTTTTCTAAAATTTGTTTAATCTCCCTATTAGACACTTCAACTTGTCCACTCGTTTGGGGATGGTAAGGTGTGGCTATCATGTGGTTGACTCCCAAATTTTAGAGTAGTCTTGTGAAGTGCACGTTCTTGAAGTGAGGTCCTCCATCACTTATGATTGTCCTTGGGCACCCGTACCGGGAATTGATATTAGCCTTAACAAAATCCAAGACCACGGAATGGTCATTGGTTCGCATGGGTATGGCTTCTATCCATTTCGATGCATAGTCCACAGCCACAAGGATGTACTCATATCCAAAGGACACATGAAAGGGACCCATGAAGTCAATGCCCCAAATATCAAAGATCTCAATGGGGAGAAAAGGTTGCTGGGGCATCTCATCCCTTTTTTCGATGGTTCGCGTCTGCTGGCAACGTAGACATGTGCCCACATATGTATGTGGATCTCGGAATAATGTGGGCCACCAAAAACCAAACTAAAAAACCTTATGGGCAATCTTTTTTCCACTAAAATGTCCTCCACAGTGGAGGTCATGACAGAAACTCAGAACACTTCTTTGTTCTTCGTCAGGGACACAACGGCGAAAAAGTTGGTCAGGGCTATTCTAGAAAGCTCGGGTTCCTCCCAGTGATAAAATTTAGCGTCAATAGGAAACCTATCTCATTTTTGCTTGTCCCAAGTACTGGGGGTAATGCCCGTGACCAGGTAGTTCACTATGTCAGTGAACCAAGGAGTTTTGTCCTCCACGGCCATCAGAGACTCATCAGGAAAAGTCTCTTGAATAACTCCAACCGAGGTTGATGCCTCAATAGAGATCCTAGATAGATGATTCGCTACACATTCTCAACTCCTTTGTTGTCTTTAATTTCCAGGTCAAACTCCTGAAGTAGCAGAATCCAACGAATTAAGTAAGGTTTGGTGTCCTTTTTAGCAAGAGGATACTTTAAGGCAGAATGATCAGTGAACACCACAACCTTGGATCCCAAAAGATAAGACCAAAACTTTTCCAAAGCAAATACTACAATAAGAAGTTCCTTTTTAGTGATTGTGTAGTTTTGCTGAGGATCCGTAAGGATCTTGCTAGCATAATGCAACACATGAGGTTTGCCATCAACCCTTTGACCTATGACCGCTCACACTGTGAAATCAGAAGCATCACACATTAGCTCAAATGGGAGGGTCCAATCTGGTGCTTGGAGAATCGATGCGGTAATGATGAGAGGCTCATCATGGCTTCTAGTTACCCTTAATTAACTAGTTTCCCTAGTTAATTAGATAGGAATATGTATATATATGGGTTAATTATAGAATAAGGGATAAATCATTAAAGGACCCTAAAATAAGTTTAAAATGATAAATTATTAGTCAATTAATATTATTAATAATTTAATTAATAAATGGACTCTAAATATCATTAATCATTTACCTAATTAATGTGTTAATTAACTTAAGCATAATTTATACCTAAGTATGTAATAACTTAAGTAACTTTACTTAATTAAATAAATTAAACTAAAAAGGTCAAAAATGTGAATCCAAGGTTTGTATATAATATTTGTATAATTTATAATCATATATAAAAAGTTGAAAAAGATTTAAATTAAAATAAGCCTTGAAAACCTTAGTTTACATTTTAGTCCTTAGGTTTGATTTCAGTCGAGTCCTTTTCCTTCATTTAGGTCCTTATCTTTCCTTTCATTTAGGTCCCTGTATACATCATCTTCATTTCTTCTTCAGCAGTTTCGACGGCTAACGACAGGAGGTGCTGTCACCCTCCGATCACCGTTCATCTGACGTCCATCCACCCTTGCCAAGCTTCTGGAGCTTACGCTCACCGCTACCTTTCCATCCATCGGTCTAGATGAAGCTACATTCCTAATTAGGGCTCGAAGATAACTGATTGCACAGTAAAAATACACCAGTAATTATGCCATCTTGTGTTATTCTCTAGCACTACCATTGCATCTTATATAGCTATAATTGCATTTGTAAATAGACGACTGCATGCATTTATAGAGAGGGGAGGAGAGTTGAATAATTGGTCATCCATTCCACTACCATTAATTAACATCTTCTTTAAGTGCGGCATTGCAATTTCACCATTTTTCATTTTTTATTTTACTTTGAATTCTTCTTTCTAGCACGGCTGCAGGGCATGGGGCATGCGCCTCTTCGCACCTCACCTCCTGCCAACAGCATGGCAGGAGGTGCGCTGTCAGCAGCATGGCTGTGGCATGTTTCCTCCTCTATAAAACCCCTGGCCCTCTCCCTTGTGCGAGGCCCTTTTTCATATAACTACATACACTTTCATCCACCCACCGTCAGTCCAACCACCTCCCCTTTCCCTCTCCATACACAGTAGCTCTTCTCACTGAGAAGAGACACAGTGTGGGCAGGAGAAAACCCACAGTGGTCTCACAACCACCACTGTGAGTTCCACCACCGCCCAGCTCTTTCGTGAGCAGGTGGGCATGGTGGATTCACCTTTCGTTTTTACTGCCGTTGTCCTCTCCGTCATTGCCAAAGCTTCAAGCTTAGAAGCTCCAGTAGCTCTGCACGCCAGCCTGCAAGCCACCGCCGGCCACCGTGCATGCACCTGCAAGATGTGTGCAGCCTCTTTCTGCGTGCACAGGCGCTTCACAGCGCGCCTGCGCATGCAGAATTGGCTGCTACCGGTCGCCAGACCGCGCGCGCACTGTAGCGCGCGGTCTGCGCGACACTGTAGCCATCGGCTCATTTCTCACTTAGCCGGTGGCAGCGTGCTCTCTCTCCTCGCCCGTTACCCGCTCCAGCCGGTCGCCCGCACTCACCAACACTCGTCCGCACCTCATCGCACTCACCCACAACGCTGCGTGCTATGCTGCGTAGTGCGTTGCTCTCGACCTCACCCGCCCGCGCACGAAGAGAGTGCTGTGCTCCCTAGCGCACCATGCGCGCTTTCTCTCCTGCGTCCGCGCCTCATCACGCATCAGACGACGAGGCAGCGCAGCAGACGGCTTATCTGCTGCGTTCCCCTCATCCACCAGCGCACGCACACACACCCACTTGTACACACACTCGTACTCTCACACACACACTTGTACACACTAACACACAACCTTATACACTCACACCTACACACACACACACACATATATATTCACTCACATATATACATAAATATATATATATACATACACACACACACACACACACATATATATATATGCATGTTTACATATACATCCACCTACCCGTATCCATATATACACCACCACCCATACTCTCGTGCACTAGTCACTCCACTACGCATCATATCGTGGGAATATCTGCACCAGTTGCTGATATTCCCCAGTATCCGTGCAAAGCAAGCACTTCCACACACACTCCCACACATCTGCCCCACACTCCATGCGGCACTCCATCTTGTTGGTTACGTCTTACTGTTGGTGCTAGAGCACCACGATCGTTAGTTTTGATGATAACAAAACACGTGTCATTTAACATTTGCACTGGGAGTCTTAGATTTCAGGTCAATTGCAAATGGAGACGTGATTAGACGGAGTTCGAGCTCACATCTAGGACGGATTGGAGGAGCTTGATGGAGAACAGAGGAGATTCGCGAGGTGCGATAGATTAAAGATGGAAGGACAAGAAGAATATGATAGAATTTTGTTTATTTCTTTCATGTACTTTTGTCTTTATTTCCTTGCTCTTTTTGTTCCTTAGAACATCATGTTAAAGAGCCTCAAAGTACCCTAACAGTAGTTCTAGGAACACTGGCACAACGTTAGGATACTTAGGTTTTCTGTAGAAAACTTAGAAAATCAATATAGGGTTCAAACAGCTTTTTCAGACGTCTAATTCCAAAATAAGACGTCTGATAATGTGTTTTAAGACGTCTGACTATTGATTCAGACGTCTGATAACATTTAGGCTGGACTTGTTAGCTCTGTCTGATGAAATCAGACGTCCAGAACTAAGTCCAGACGTCTGATGTTTTTGCCAGACGTCCAATTAGTGGATCATTGGCTGGCTTAACAAACATTGAAAGATATGACCGTTAGAGCCTTATCAGACGTCCTTAAGCCTTTCCAGATGTCTGAAATATGACCGTTTTGCCTCGGCTGACCCAAAATCTCTTCTCAGAGATTTTCTAGCCATTGCAATGCTTGGAAATCCATTTTCGCAGAAAAAGTAGGTTTCCAGACGTCCAGACATAGTGCCAGACGTCCTGTATGTCGTCTGATGTACTTGCGCTAGAACCTTGTTTAGATCTGATTCACGTCAGGAAGAAACCTGCCTAAAATCAGACGTCTGATGTTATTCCCAAATGTCTTAAAGTGATCTTTCAGACGTCTGATGCCAGGATCAGACGTCTGATAACCCTGTCAGTGCAATCATTGTTCCTGATTTCGGCCTGATTCTCTTGGGCTTTACTCCCAATGGCTATGGGAGCACTCCTAAACCTTCCAAAGCCCTCCTAAGGCCTCTATAAATAGATGGGAGCCTTTGTCACTCAAAACACACCAAGACACACCCAAGCAACATACTTTCTACTCTTTTGTGTCCTAGAAAAGATCTTGCTCTCCAAGCTCAAGTTCTACATCTTGAGAGCATCAAGCCTTTGCGCACCCGCTCTCCCACCGTAGTTCACAAGAGGGACGTTGCGTCGTCACGTGGCTCACGCACCCACGTCATCGATTCGACGCACTCCTTGCAAAGGGGAGTTTCCTAATTCCTATAGAAGCTAGGTTTAAATCTTTGTTGGCTCTATAGGACTATATTTGTTATTTTACTTTGTTATTTGGTTGGGTATTCGATTTGCGAATTCCCGTCTCCTTCGTGGGACAAAATCCTTCTCGTGAAGAGAAGGGGTTGAGGAACGCTACCCTCGCACTTGTAGCGTGGTTGTAATTGAGGTTGAATCACCCTCGTTTAAAGTGATTCGTTTAGTGGATTTGATCAACTTGGTTGATCGGAAAATCCTAACTCGAGAGGGTTAGGTGGTGGTTTTCACCCGGTTTGGGTTTCCACCTAAAAATCTTTGTGTACTTTGTGTGTTTGTTTATTTTGTGAGATTGGTATTTTTTCAATTCCGCATTTTTTACGTTACGCTGATCTCACCCCTTCCGAGTAGGGAATTACAGTTGGTATTAGAGCAGGTTCTTGCGAGATCGGAGTAACACCCGGCAAGAAGATCATGGAGGGGAGCATAGCCGCAATCAGAATCTCCGAAGGGCAGTCCATCGTCCGACCACCCTATTTCGACGGGAGGGACTTCGGATATTGGAAGTTGAGGATGAAGACGTGGCTCTAAGCCAGTGAGTTCGAGATATGGGGATGTTGCGAAACCCCATACGAGATCTCGAAGCGACCCCAAGGAGGCTACTCGCAGCTACAGATTCGAGAGCTTTCACTTAACACAAAGGCAATGAATGCCCTGTATTGCGCGTTGAGTCCGAAAGAGTTCGAGCAAATCCAAGAGTGCACTACCGCCCACGAGATATGGAGGAAGTTAGAAGACACTCATGAAGAGACGAGCTCAGAGGAAGAAGAAGAATCAGAAAAAAAGAATGAAACCGCTTGCATGGGTTTCGTGGCAATCGGAGAAAGCGACATCGACAGTGAAAGCAACTCCGACAATGAGGTAAACCTGGATTTACAAGAAGCTTTTAATGAACTATTTGATGTTAGTAAATCATTAAGAATAGAAAATAAAAGCATTAAAAAGAACCTTAGCTTTCTTAAATATGAAAATGATAGGTTAGAAATAAAACTTAAGGACCTAGAAAGTAGCTCTAGTCCTAAGGATAATAATCTGTTATTAGAAAATAAAAATTTAATCAATGAAAATACTAAATTGATTGAAGAAAATGATATTTTAAAATTAGAAATTTCTGATTTAAAGACTAAGATGCATATTATAGAAAAAGAAATTGCATGTCTTAGGGAAAACTCCAACAAATTAATCAACAAAGTAGATAATTTTTATAGCCCTAAGGTTGAGAAGGGATCTCCGTCAAGGAGACCCGCTAATAGATCCGGATCCAAGCTCACTTGGATACTGAAGAAAGAATTGGAATCTTGTTTTGTAGGTTTCAGGGATAACTACAACACGAAGGACTGGACCTACAAGCTCAAGGCTGGTCAACTCGAGTTGGGAGAACCAAGGAGTAGACCAAGGAGGAGAACAAGACCGACGAGACGGCGAACAAACGATGGACCTGTCACACGTCGGCCACCAGACTGGAGACCGACACCAATGCCTGGGCCTCCAAACTACGGATGGGAGCCCCATCCGATGTGGCATCCCCCACCACCATTTGGGCCATTTTATTGGCCATGGTAGGTGAGGTAAAAATTCTTTACCTTATCTTTTTATCATTAGCATCTAGATAGGGGGAGTTAAAAAATTATGAGCTAATTGTCAATTTTTAAGGGGGAGATGCAAGTTAGCTAAATTTCCTTTAGTAAGGGGGAGAAAAATAATAGCTATCTCGTTGTTATAAAAAGAGGGAAGACATTACTTGTGTTAAAAGAAATTCATAGAAGAGCATGTTTTAAGGGGGAGTTATAGGAAATTTAAAATCAATCAAACCTTTTTGATAATATCAAAAAGGGGGAGGATTGTTTTACATTATTATTTATGATTTTGTCATCATCAAAAAGGGGGAGATTGTTGGTGCTAGAGCACCACGATCGTTTATTTTGATGATAACAAAACACATGTCATTTAACATTTGCACTGGGAGTCTTAGATTTCAGGTCAATTGCAAATGGAGATGTGATTAATCGGAGTTCGAGCTCATATCCAGGATGGATTGGAGGAGCTTGATGGAGAACAGAGGAGATTCGCGAGGAGCGATAGATTGAAGATGGAAGGACCAGAAGAATATGATAGAATTTTGTTTATTTCTTTCATGTACTTTTGTCTTTATGTCCTTGCTCTTTTTGTTCCTTAGAACATCCTGTTAAAGAGCCTCAAAGTATCCTAATAGTAGTCTTAGGAACACCGGCACAACCCTAGGATACTTAGGTTTTCTGTAGAAAACTTAGAAAACCAATATAGGGTTCAAACAACTTTTTCAGACGTCTAATTCCAAAATAAGACGTCTGATAATGTGTTTTAAGACGTCTGACTGTTGATTTAGACGTCTGATAACATTTAGGCTGGACTTGTTAGCTCTGTCTGATGAAATCAGACGTCTAGAACTAAGTCCAGATGTCTTAGAAGACGTCTGATGTTTTTTCCAGACGTCCAATTAGTAGACCGTTGGCTGGCTTAACAAACATTGAAGGATATGACCGTTAGAGCCTTATCAGACGTCCTTAAGCCTTTCCAGACGTCTGATATTTGACCGTTTTGCCTCGGCTGACCCAAAATCTCTTCTCAGAGATTTTCTAGCCGTTGCAACGCTTGGAAATCCATTCCCGCAGAGAAAGTAGGTTTCCAAACGTCCAGACATAGTGCCAGACGTCCTGTATGTCGTCTGATGTACTTGCACTAGAACCCTATTTAGATCTGATTCAAGTCAGGAAGAAACTTGCCTAAAATCAGACGTTTGATGTTATTCCCAGACGTCTTAAAGTGATCTTCTAGACGTCTGATGCCAGGATCAGACGTCTGATGCCAGGATCAGACGTCTGATAACCCTGCTAGTGCAATCATTGTTCCTGATTTCGGCCTGATTCTCTTGGGCTTTGCTCCCAACGGCTATGGGAGCACTCCTAAGCCTTCCAAAGCCTTCCTAAGGCCTCTATAAATAGAGGGGAGCCTTTGCCACTCAAAACACACCAAGACACACCCAAGTAACATACTTTCTACTCTTTTGTGTCCTAGAAAAGCTCTTCCTCTCCAAGCTCAAGTTCTACATGTTGAGAGCATCAGGCCTTTGCGCTCCCGCTCTCCCGCCGTAGTTCATGAGAGCGACGTTGCACCGTCGCGTGGCTCACGCACCCACGTCATCGATTCGACGCACTCCTTGCAAAGGGGAGTTTCCTAATTCCTATAGAAGCTAAGTTTAAATCTTTGTTGGCTCTATAGGATTATATTTGTTATTTTACTTTGTTATTTGGTTGGGTATTCGCTTTGCGAATTCTCGTCTCCTTCGTGGGACAAAATCCTTCTTGTGAAGAGAAGGGGTTGAGGAACGCTACCCTCGCACTTGTAGCATGGTTGTAATTGAGGTTGAATCACCCTCATTTAAAGTGATTCGTTTAGTGGATTTGATCAACTTGGTTGATCAGAAAATCCTAACTCGAGAGGGTTAGGTGGTGGTTTTACCCGGTTTGGGTTTTCACCTAAAAATCTTTGTGTACTTTGTGTGTTTGTTTATTTTGTGAGATTGGTATTTTTTCAATTCCGCATTTTTTACG
The DNA here is from genome assembly GCA_037157565.1 of Thalassia testudinum. Classification (NCBI taxonomy): domain Eukaryota; kingdom Viridiplantae; phylum Streptophyta; class Magnoliopsida; order Alismatales; family Hydrocharitaceae; genus Thalassia; species Thalassia testudinum. The sequence continues at coordinate 26,127,809 of JAZHRO010000013.1, forward strand.
TCACGCTGATCTCACCCCCTCCGAGTAGGAAATTACACTTACTAGACGTGGACCAACCTGACACTGTGCTACACTCCATTTCCACTTCCACCTCCTCTCCTATATATAATATATAACTATATACATATATATATACTGTATCTACTATATATATATACATATACTAAGCTAAGTATTTCTTTCCTTTCTAGCAACCAACCTTGTTTTCATTTATCTTTTATTTCTTGCTATTAAAAAGATAAAAAAAAGAGTAAAAGAGAAAAGATAACTCTTGTCTTGCAGGTACTTGATCTTGCGAATAACAAGATCAATTTTTGGGAACCCCGAGTTGGCTACAAGCCAAGAACCATTTGGCTCAAGGCCAAGGACTGAATTTTGAGGGTGTATATCAAGGATAACATTATCACCAACAAAAGTCTAAAAATAGAAAAAAACAAAAAACATAATAAACGCAAGGAAGAGATACGTTTTAGGAAGGGCGTAGAAACTCCTTGACCTTTAAATTCCTGCCTCCCTGAGATCGACCCTAGGCCTAAAAGCGACCAAGATAAAATCAAGTAGGCCAGGTTAAAAAATTTTTGTGAAGCTAGTTAGACTCAATTTAGGGTAACTCACTATACTAACTTCAACAATAATATCACCATATTTACAAAACCTATTCGAGTCACACCACACTTTTTTTTGACGCCGTTGCTGGGGAGGCACAAATTGAGGTAAGTTTCTACTCTCATTCCTTTGATTCTCTCTTCTCATACCCTTCTCTTCATGGGTGTTTTGTTTGCTTGTGTGCAAGTAAACTGGATACAAGGAGACAAGCAAAGGAGGTCGGAAACGTGGGCAAATCCAAGGTGGGAGTGAGAGCGTGAAGTCGTCGGCGCCGCATTGGAGTCTCGCCCACATTGCTGAAGAGGTAGCTGTCTCTCTCTCTTAGTAACTTAGGTTAACTTGTCACCTAATAAAATAAAAAAAAAAGAGAAAAACCTAAAAACACTTCTTGGGAATTCTTTAGGGCAAGTGGATTAAAAAACCACTCGTTGATTGTTTTCCATCACCTCCACCGCCCCTTGATTTCTCGCAAAACTTCGCATAATGAAAATCCAAGAATCTTGATTCTTGGATCCTTCATTGTGTGAAGTTTTCTTTGAGGCAAGTTAAAATAGATTGATTGCCATCCCTCCTTGCCTCATTTGTTCACATTTCGGGATCACATTTTTTTGTGGGGAGACTTGAAATTGAGTTGATTCCAACTCCACAATGACGTTTCAATTGCCTTAGATTTGATCCCAAATATTTCAACCCCAACATTTTAGTTTTCTTTACATCATCTTGTGGTTGAGCCTTGTGTGGAACATCATTTTGGTGATTGGGAGCACTTGAATTGAAGTGCTTTGGCTCCCTTTCACACTGACCTAAAATAGACTCGTGCATCTACACATAGAAATTTCTATCTAGGGAAGCCCATTGTATTTTTAGCATGCATTAACTAATTTACATTGATGAAGGGTTTGTTGAGCATAAAAGAACTTGTGTTTTCTTAAAACCTGGAGATTGGTTGAATTGGTAACTCAGTGGAATCCTAAAATCCATACTACTTAAGGCTGAAATTCTAAAAGTCATTGACCAACTAAAATTTCAATTTGGGGAGATTTACCCGTTGCATGCTTGGTTTACACACTTTTAAAATAGACGCACTTGGGCATTACCCGTATACAACGCCCTTCACATTCCTGGAGCACTTGATCCTAAGCCTTTAAATTAAAACTGGTAGCAACTTGACCCCTATTAAGGATTGGAGGTCTAACTACCTACGTGTAGCGCCTACGTGCTAGTGTGGGCTCCTGCGTGCTATCGGGTGTCTAAGACTGGGGCAAATGGCTTTTCAATCTAGCCCGATGGTTCCGCGGTGCTCTCATTTGGTTCCGTAGGTTGTGATAGTAGGTAACTTAGATCTTTAGGTCTAAGGGCACATTGTAGAGGTTAAGAAACTGATTATTTTGATTTGTCATCAAGTGTACCCATACGGCATCGTTTCTCTCATCCCCTTTTCCCTTCTTATCTCCCCAATTACTTCTGCGGTAGTGCACGTTTGGGAGGAGGTCACAAAACCCTGAATTGTTTGAATTTTTTGATAATTCTAGAAGGATAGAAACTGATTCATCATCCTCCTCCATAAACATGGCTGCACGCCCACCCCCAAATCCCGAGGGAGGAAACCGCCCCCCTCAAATCCCACCAGGTGGTGGTGGAGCCATAGGCCCCATAACCTGCCTCCAAGCCCAAATAGAAATGTATACTGAGTAGATTGAAGCCATTAGGGAAACCTTTGTGGAAATGCAGAACCCTCCCGAACGGCAAGAGCCTAGGTCTCTTAGCTCTTATCAAAATCCCACTGCTATAAAGACCATAGGACAAATTCGGGTCCCCATGGGCGGGGACGATTTTGAATTGAAACCCAATGTCATTGGCCTAATTAACTTTCACTTCCATGGTCTTGCAAGTAAAGATCCTTTTCTCCATTTGGAAGACTTAACCCGATTAGCTGAAACTGTTAAACCAAGAAACATCGGATTATCAATTGTCCTCATGAAAATGTTCCTGTTTTCGTTGCGGGATAAAGCGTCGCAATGGTTGCGCACCCTTGGGAGAACCATCCATTCTTGGGAAGAGATGCGAATAGCATTTCTCAAGAAAATTTTCCCAATCGGATGAACCAATGTGCTTCGCCGGGCTATAACTTCTTTCACGCAACAAAACGGTGACCGATTTCATGAGGCTTGGGAAATGTATAATGACCTCCTCCGGAAGTGTCCGCACCATGGTTTGCCTAAGTGGCATATAGCCCAGATTTTCTATTATGGGCTAAATGAAACTTTGAAGCAGATTGCAGATGCTTCCTATGGAGGGAATTTCATGAATAAAGACGAGAATGGAGAATTTGAATTATTTGAGAATATGAGTGAAAATTCAATGAACAATTCCTCTGTTATCACCTTTAATCGTACCATCCTACCCCGCAATGTTCACGAAGTTGACACGGGACCCTCCCATTCATCCACAGATCTTAATCTTATTGCACAAAAATTGGATGAAGTCTCCGCCGTGCACAAGAAGCTGGATGAGCTTCTGGCCAATCCCACCAGTTCTATGGCAAACACCTCCACCTCACCACTTCGTTACAATCCTAATCCTTCCAATGCCAGGCTTATTCCCAAAAATCCCGTGAGACCGTCCTTACCGAGTATCACGCCGAGTGATTCGGTAAGTCATGTGGAACTGGCTTCTGCAAGCCAGTATTTTGACATGGAGGACCAAGCCTCCGTGTGCTCGGATGCATATATACATGTGACTCGTCTTCTAGCTTAGAAGACGCTTGTGCCCTAGGGAACAACCCGTTTTCTGCTACTTATAACCCAGGGTGGCGAAATCATCCTAGCTTCGCATAGTCCAGTAACCCGCTACGCCAAAACCCCACAGGTGGGCCAATGCGACCGTCTGCACCCGTCATCCCAAGGGCCTAGTCTTATCCTGTGGCAAATCCGCCATCGGGTCCTTGCATACCGCAAACAGAACACGCATCAAGTCCTCTTGAAAAATTGATGCGAATGGTGACGGAAATGTCTAAGCGCCATGAAGAAAACATGACTTCTCTTCAGCACCAATTGGCACAGCAGAATGCTGAGATCAGTCAACTACGCATGGCGACTCGATCTCAGGGCACTCTTCCAGCCCAACCTATTCCCAACTTGCAAAATTTTGTAGCCCGTGGTCCTCAACCATAGGTACATCCTTCTCAAGGGCAGGTTCGTCAGATTCTGCAAGCTCTGAGCATTCCATCGGGATTTCAGGCTAATCCCACAACAACACATCACCCGTATGTCCCTATTGCGAACCCTCCTCCGCCTTATGATCCCACTGGACCCGCGACATACAATGCGATTACTATGAGGAGCGGTAAGCAAACCGTTGATCCGCCTCAACCTGATCCTGGCCCATCTTTTTCATTGCCCTTTCATTCAGGATGCGCACCGCATTCTTGTGAGAACGATACACCCAAACTAGTGCCAGAATTAGTCCCATTCCCTGAGGCTCTACTGAGGGAGCCAAAAGGCAAGAAAAAGGACATGCAGACATTTGATAACCTGCGTAATTTATTCAGGGATGTTGAAATCAAGGTACCCTTGTTGGAGGCTATCGATCATATACCAACTATCGCCCAATTTTTCAAAGACTACACTACACCCAGGCGACAGTCAAAGAAAATAAAGAATCCGGTGGTCCTCTCGCCTCATGCGAGTTGTGCTATACTGTCAAATCTACCACCGAAGCAGAAAGATCCGGGCACACTGCTTATTTCTTGTAGCATCCAAGGCTGCAAATTTAACCGTGCCCTGCTCGATCTAGGATCTTCCGTCAATCTTATACCAACCATCATACTCGAGAAATTTGCCTTAGGAAATCTGAAACCCACCCCTATCACGTTACAGTTGGCAGATCATTCTGTCAAAATTCCGAAGGGTGTGGTGGAAGAAGTGGTGGTTAGGGTCAACAGTCTCTATTTTCCTGTTGACTTTCTTGTTTTGGATATGGAAGTTCCTAGCTCACTTTCTGATTGTCCGATCATCCTTGGTCGACCTTTCTTGGCCACAGCTCGTGCCCATATCAACTGTGAATCGGGTTGCATTGAGATTGCCGTTGGCTCTGAGAAGCTCAAACTAAACATCTTCAAGGCAGCCAAGAACTTTGATTGAGATTGCATCGAGGATGACACGTTTAACAAGGACATGGCCATCAGCGCGTGTATCGAACTAATAGGGACCTATTCTAACTACTATGGATTGCCCCTGAACACAGACCATTGCCTGACTAACACATATTGTGACGTTCCCCCATCCCTCCCTTTACCCGTACCTTCTCCTGACCAGACTTCTGACGAAGTTTTCTCCGCTTCTCATACCTCATGGTCTGAGTCGTATTCGGGCTACTCATTGCCAGTCCACCCTCTTGAAGACCGGATTGCCCTTTCTTTCTCGCCAAATCAGGTGGAAATGCGACTCCGCACTGGGACCTTGAGCCCACATACTGATCACTGGGGCTATCCCTTTTTGGATCCATCAATCGAAGATGCCCCTCTTCTTAGCCAATCTGAGGGCCAACTTCTTCCTCCTGCCTTTCTTTCTTTTGATCCGCTTGGGACACTCTCGTCCCAAGAAATGCCAGATCTTTCACCATCCACTCCCGAGCTGAAAGAGCTACCTGACACGCTTAAATATGTTTTCTTGGGACCAAATGGAACGCTCCCTGTAATCATTAGTTCAAAATTGACCAGGGAGAAAGAGTGAAAACTAACAAGGGTCCTTATGGAACACAAGGCAGCCATTGGATGGTCCTTATCTGACCTAACTGGCATTAGCCCCTCCTACTGCACTCACCGTATATATACGGAGGAGGAGGCTCGACCTTCCCGCGAGATGTAGCGACGTCTCAACCCTAACATGCAGGAGGTCGTTAAAAAGGAAATCATTAAGTGGGTTGATGCGGGTATAATCTACCCGATCAGCGATAGCCCCTGGGTGAGCCCGATTCATGTCATGCCCAAAAAGGCGGAACTCGCCATCCGTATCAATGACAGGGGCGAATCCATCCCTACACGCACTCCTACATCTTGGAGAGTGTGTGTAGACTATAGGAAACTGAATGCTGCAACTAAGAAAGATCACTTTCCGCTACCTTTTATTGACCAAATCTTGGAGCGGTTAGCGGGAAATAAATTCTTTTGTTTCCTGGATGGATTTTCTGGATATAACCAGGTGGTAATTGACCTCCGGGACTAAGAGAAAACCACCTTTACCTACCCCTTCGGCACCTTTGCATTTAGAAGGATGCCTTTCGGACTTTGTAACACGCCAGCAACTTTCCAGAGATGTATGCTGGCGATATTTCATGACATGGTAGGTGACTTTCTTAAGGTCTTCATGGATGACTTTTCAGTCTTCGGACCTTCATTTGATGATTGTCTTGCCAACCTGACCTGTATCCTTCAGAGATGTATTGATGTGAACCTCGTGCTTTCTTTGGAAAAAAGTCATTTTATGGTACACGAGGGAATTGTTCTCGGGCATATCATCTCCGATAGGGGTATTGAGGTTGACAGAGCTAAGCTTGATGTGATTGCTGATTTGCCTGTGCCTGGCTCTGTCAAGCAAATCCGCTCCTTCTTAGGACATGTCGGTTTCTATAGGAGATTCATCAAAGACTTCTCCAAGATTTCTAGGCCTTTAACTCATCTCCTATCGACCAACGTACCCTTTGATATGGGCCCCGACTGCATACGAGCATTCATGCAGCTGCGTGATGCTGTCACCAAGGCCCCTGTTCTCCAGCCACCTGATTGGTCCCTCGACTTTGAACTCATGTGTGATGCTTTCGACCTTGTAGTCGGAGCCATCCTGGGACAAAGTTGCGATAGACACCCCTTCGTGGTGTACTACGCCAGTAAGACGTTGGACGAGGCCCAGCGTAATTATACAACCACTGAGAAAGAACTACTGGAGGTTGTCTTTGGGCTGGAGAAATTCCACTCTTACCTTCTAGGCTCGCATGTTATTGTATTCACTGACCTCGCGGCCATTCGCCATCTCATGCACAAGATGGATGCTAAGCCTAGACTGATTCGTTGGATCCTTCTGCTCCAAGAATTTGACATTGAGATCTGCGATAAGGCCGGAGCCCAGAATGTTGTTGCTGATTATCTCTCAAGACTGGACCCTGACCACATTGGACTTACCCTGCCGATTAATGAGGTTTTTCCCGATGAGCACCTATTGGCAATTAATGTGGCAAGTGGACCTTAGTAAGCCAACATTGCCAATTACCTTGCTTTTGGTTCCCTTCCACGTGGCTGGCCTAAAAACCAATGCGAGCGTCTCATCGCAGAAGCAAAGTACTATTTCTGGGATAATCCACTACTTTTTTGAATAGGTGCCGACTAGATCATCCGTCGCTGTATTCCTGACAGTGAATTCCCCAGTGTGCTATCCTTCTGTCACGATCAGGCCTATGGAGGCCATTTTTTTGGGAGGAAAACTGCAGCCAAGGTGTTGCAGTGCGGGTTTTTTTGGCCCTCCCTTCACCAGGATGCACACAATTATGCTAAACATTACACTAGGTGCCAGTCGTTAGGGTCAATGTCACTTCGTGACATGATGCCCTTGCAACCCATCCTAGCTGCTAAAATCTTTGACATTTGGAGAATCGATTTCATGGGTCCCTTTCCTCCTTCCAACGGCTTTGAGTACATCCTCGTTGCTGTTGATTATGTTTCGAAATGGATCGAGTATTTCCACGCGCCATGCTGACCATGTCTTTTCCACTCGATTTATTAAAGACTTCATTTTTGCACGCTTTGGGATCCCTCGAGCCATCATCTTTGATGGAGGAAGTCATTTTACCTATGCTTCTTTTCAGGCACTTTTTAGGAAATATGGAGTCCACCATCGTATCGCATCTTCGTATCATCCTCAGACGAACGGTCAGGCTGAGTTGTCGAACCGGCAAATCAAGCAAATTCTCCAGAAAATGGTTCGGCCTGACCGTAAGGATTGGTCCGACAAGCTGATTGACCCACTTTGGGCATATCGGACCGCCTTCAAGGCTCCCCTTGGTATGTCTCCTTATAGAATTGTTTGCGGGAAGCCTTGTCATTTTCTCGTGGAGCTGGAGCACCGTGCTTATTGGGCGGTTCGCCAATGTAACCTCGACCCAGACCTGTGTGGTTGAGAAAGGAAACTCCAACTCCAGGAGCTGGAAGAGCTCTGTCGTGAAGCCTATGATTCTGCCTTAACTTTCAAACAACGTACTAAGGCCTTTCACGACAGCCGAATTCGGCAGAAGGAATTTGAGCCATCTCAGCAAGTTTGGCTTTACAATGCCCGACTCAAATTCTTTCCAGGGAAATTGAAGTCCAAATGGACTGGTCCCTTCTTGGTCTTGAGACCATTTCCCAACGGGCCCGTTGAAATTGAAGATACCAAATCTGGGCATAAATTTTCGGTCAATGGGCAACGGTTAAAACCCTATCTTACTCATGAACCTGCCCCCGTTGGTGAAACTATTGCCTTGCTGGAGGGTAACTAATTTCGTGCCTCACTCTGAATTCAGCTGGGGACGTTAAATTCAGCGCTCGTTGGGAGGCACCCCAGCATCACTCCTCCACTATCACTTACACAATTCCATTCACTTCACAGTTATTCGCTTTTCACTTCACCACCCACCATCCACCCACCCTACCACCCTGTTATATACCTTGAACGTCAGCTCTCATCCCCTAATCCTTGGACCGTGCTTTACCCTGCATGCATATGAGGACATAGCATCATTTGGCATGGGGGGGGGGGGGGGGGGGGGGGGTGGATAGGCATCCATAGGATCTGGGTATTATATGGTATCATGCAACTTCCATTATACAAATCCATCTATAAATATATACATAGCCTATTTCAAAAAAAAAAAAGGGTATTTAGCAATGATCTGAAGGCTGAAACAAAAACACAATAAGTGTTTATGGATATTCAACCATTGTTTTGAAGACTTTCCAGGCCAAAGAAGCTTGATTCGCTCAGGCTCGGCTTAATTCGCTTGAGCATTGATAAGATAGATCGGAATCTCTCCTAACTAAGAACGTATTCTTGTACCTGAGTCACCAGTACAAGATTCGTTGGTTTGCTTCTACTTGAGAGCCTAAGCAATCTTGGTTCACACTACACATATCAAGAAGGACCAGGTGAACGTAAGATCCAACCCTAGTGTTCATTAGGGAAGGTGGAGTCCTTACCTGTGCGTGTAGGTAGACTTTTTATCCCAGATTTTAGTCTTGTGTCTAGGAGAAACTCTTTCCACCAAAAAGGTACTCTCCCACCAAAAATGTGTGCTCCCCCAAATAAAGTTGTAAGAGATATGCTGACACTTGTTTCAAAAAAAAAAAAATCTTGCAAATAAGTCAGTATATCTTTCAAATGTCTGTAAATTCTTCTCCCTAAAATTTTTTTTCAGGGCACGTTACATATAGCCTGTTTCTACCATATATTCATTGAGCCACAAAAGCAATAAAATGGGAGTTGAGTTTTCCATCATCTTTTTAAGGGTCAATCCGAAGACATGAGCTGAAACAGGGACCAACCTGCACTTAAAAATTCGTGAAACCCTGGGCTTGAGCCTTAATGTTCATCTGGTCAGTCTTGATCCTTCACTATGCGCAAACCATAATCTCTTGAGCTCTCGAGTACGGAAAAACCTTCTGAGTCTTGGAAATCATACTTAAGGTTTAAATATCAAGAGTCCAGGTTAGTCGAGAGATGATCTATGTCATGTGAGACTTAAGGTACTGGTAGTCTTCTCTGCAATTGGTTCTCACGATATCCAACAGATAAACACACCCATGTCGCTTCAGAAAAAATTTTCAGCTTAAGATCATTTCTAAATACAATACAAAATGTTTTGCTAGGGCTAGCAAAAGATATGCATGGGGGTATGATTGCACAGCAAAAATACACCAACAATTATGCCATCTTGTGTTATTCCCTAGCACTACCATTGCATCTTATATAGCTATAATCGCATTTGTAAATAGACGATTGCATGCATTTATAAAGAGGGAAGGAGAGTGTGAATAATTGGCCATCCATTCCACTACCATTAATTAACATCTTCATTAAGCGTGGCATTGCAATTTCACCAGTTTTCATTTTTTATTTTACTTGTAATTCTTCTTTCTCGCGCGGCTGCAGGGCATGGGGCATGCACCTCTTCGCGCCTCACCTCCTGCCAACAGCATGGCAGGAGGTGCGCTGCCAGCAGCATGGATGTGGCATGCTTCCTCCTCTATAAAACCCCTAGCCCTCTCCTTTGTGCGATGCCCTTTTTCATATAGCTGGATACACTTTCATCCACCGCACTATCAGGCCAACCTCCTCCCCTTTCCCTCTCCATACATAGTAGCTCTTCTCACTGAGAAGATACACACTGTGGGCAGGAGAAAACCCACAGCGGTCCCACAACCACCACTGTGAGTTCCACCACCGCCCAGCTCTTTCGTGAGCAGGTAGGCGTGTGTTGTCACGTTTTGATTCGGGTTTAAAGCGTATCACGTTGTAGTATAGCCGACAAAGCGTTCAAACAAATAGAGAATTTTATTACTCGGAAATCGAAGTATCCGAGGTCGAACACAGGGAGCAAATGGAATTTACTACTAATCAAAATGTAATTGAACACTCTAATTTACTCAAAACTGGAATTCAAAGGTATCTAAAAAATAATTCAGACAAAAGAGTCAAATTGGACGTCTGATCTTGGGATCGGACGTCTTAAAAGTGTTTTCCCTTTTCCTCTTGATTATTCTTCTTCTTCTGATCTTGCTTTCTTTCTTCTTTTGCAGACTCTTTTTCTTCTTCGTCTTCTGTCTTGGCTTCTCTTCTTCTTTCTCTTCTCTCTTTCTGCTTTGCTTCTTCCCTTGCGAAGGCTTCTTCTTCCTGCCTTTGTTTCTTTTCTCTTATTTCTTCTCCTGCCTTGGTCTTCTTCCTCGTCTTTGTTTTTCTACGAAAGCTTCTCCTTTCTCTGCTACCCAGCCTCTTCTTCTTTCTTCTCTCCCCTTGCTACAGCGGTTAAGTGTTCGCTTCTTCCTCTGCTCCTTCTTTCCTGCGCAAATCACAGCCAATGCAAAACCTACCCCCGTCCCTCTACCCAAACGTCTCTCTCTTTCTCTGCAATTCGCTCAAGGACGCTCTCCCAGAGCCACACGGGTAATCGGGTCGACTTCGCACCCGGGACCAGGCGCACTGGCAGGTGGTGATGCGGGAGGAGTGCTCAAGGTTAGGGTCGAGTCGGATCCCGCCAGATCCGTGAGGTCAAGCCATGGATGAGGTGGGTTTGAGGGTAGGTGAGGGACCTCACCCCTGTGCTTACGGAGGCAGTGAGCTTAGAACACAAAAATAATTTATACTATACCTGTGTTTTGCGCTTCCACGATGTGGGACTATCTGATCAGTCCTGATTTCGCGCGCGCCCGCAGAGCTTTCGTTGTGCAATTGCCCCAGCTACTGGCTTCGCAGCGAGGCTTGCTGGCCTCAGTCGCTTCGCAACACTCGCGTGAACCTGCTGCACCTGTAGCCTGGGAGCCCTGGTGCCTAAAGCTGCTACGAGCTCCTCGCTGCTTCGACCGTCAATGGCGGTAGGAGCTGCAACCTGTCATACACAAGAACGGCCTATTGGCCCAATCAGATTAGCTAGAAACTTTCTCCGTGGCACAGCGAAGATGATGCGCGGTGTTGCAGGCCGCAGGTCGGCCTAGGCGTGCGTGCCTAGGTCAACCTATGGCCGGAGGTGTGGGGTTGTTCGGGGGGCAACTGTGGAGGTCTGGAGTGGCAGTGGAGGGGCGGAATGAGTTCGTGGTGGTGAGGCGGAGCTCACGAGAGGGTTGGCGAGTCGTGTGGAGGGGCGGAGTGGTGTGGGTGGCTCGCCGAAGGGCAGTTGGAGGCGAGGATGATGGAGGTGGTTAGGCACTGTCGGGGGGTAATTGGATAAAATAGAAGGGGAAAAGAGAGAGGAGAGGATGAAGAGGGTATCTGGAGTGATCTGGAAGGAAGGGAGGCAGCAGAGTGGACGGCGCGTAACTGCCGTCATCGGGGAAGGACCCTGAGGGAGGAAGCGGCGACGAGGATGAGGTCAGGGGGACGCGCGCTTGGTACAGCGCGACGCGGGAGGAAGCGGCGAAGTTGACTCTACTGCTGGTATGGCAGCAAAGCGACGAGAAGGAGGGGAGGAGGTCGCCGGAGCTTGTGGGTCTTTTGGCCGGAGATGGGAGAGAGGAAATTTGAGGGGATCTCCGTCAAAATCAAGCTTACCTTCAGCGACCGGAGGTGTAGTCTCTTTTATAGTCACTGGGCCAGTTTGTTCAGGGTGTGGAGGGCACGCAATCGTCTGAGGTCAGCCACCAGAGATGGAAAGAGGTTAAGATACCCAAATCTCTCGTGCGTTCGCACGAGAGATTGGGTTCACACCAGAGATTGTGATCTGCTTTAGATGGAAGGGAATTCCTCAGAGAATCCCCCTTCCATTTCTGGGAGGGAATCTCTGAGGGATTAGAGAGTAATCCCTCTCTAAACCTCGCCGGAGCTTGGTTCTGCCCTAACAATGGCGGCATGACCGGTTTGCAAAGGGGACGAAGAACTTAGGGGGCTCTCTGCAAAGATATTCAAAAGATAGGGACCAAATTATGATTTGGGTGTACTAAATTGCAAAGTAGGTCAAGATGACCTCCCCTTAGATCCAAATTTTGGTATAAACCTAATTTGGACTTAGGGAATCCAATGGTGAAGTTGGATTTTAGGTTTGACCATGTTTTACTGGATATTTTGCGTAAAAACCTAAATTAGGTTAATTGAAGAGCTAGGACCCTAATCTAGGTCAAACTGGGTTCCAAAGGCCAAATTAAGTGTTCTAAACCCTAGAGGATATTTTTCCATGATTTTTAGAGGTTTTACTTGATTTTTATTCTGACCGGAACCTTGTTAATTTAAGCGGGTCTGTTTTAGGGTTACCAAGTGTCATTTAATTCTTAGATTGCACGTAAACCCATTTCTGATTGACTCAACCCACTTTTTATCTCATTTAGACCATTTGACCTATGTTTTGTCTCTGAGAAATCCCGTTTATGTACTGTAATGGTAAAATTGCAGTTTTAACCTTTTTTTCATGTTTTCTTCTCAGAGCACTTATCCTTTATTTAGGCCTTCCTCTAGGTTATGTAGGAGCTTTTGTCTTCTTTATTGGGTCAAAATCAGCTAGTTATGGCTCATGATGAGGCTCTCATCAGCGTGGTGGATTCACCTTTTGGTTTTACTGCCATCGTCCTCTCCGCCATTGCTAGAGCATCAAGCTTAGAAGCTCCAGCAACTCCGCACGCCAGCCTACAAGCCACCGTCGGCCACTGCGCACACACCTGCAGGACGTGCGCAGCCTCTTTTTGCACGCGCAGGTGCTTCACAGCGCGCCTGCGCATGCAGAACCGGCCGCTACCGATCGCCAAATCACGCGCGCACTGTAGCGCACTATAGTGCGCGGTCTGCACGACACTGTAACCATCGGCTCGTTTCTCACTTAGTCAGTGGCAGTGCACTCTCTCCTCGCCCGTTACCCGCTCCAGCTGGTCGCCCGCACTTGCCCGCACCGGTCCGCGCCTCATCGCTCCCGCCCGCAGCACTGCGCAGTGCGCTGCGCTCGACCTCACCTGCCTGCACATGAAGAGTGCGCTGCGCTCCCCAGCGCATCACGCGCACGCTCTCTCCTATGTCCGCGCCTCATCACGCTCTCTCCTTATTTTCATTTATCTTTTATTTCTTGCTATTAAAAAGATAAAAAAAAGAGTAAAAGAGAAAAGATAACTCTTGTCTTGCAAGTACTCGATCTTGTGAATAACAAGACCAATTTTTGGGAACCCCGAGTTGGCTACAAGCCAAGAACCATTTGGCTCAAGGACAAGGACTGAATTTTGAGGGTGTACCTCAAGGACAACATTATCACCAACAAAAATCTAAAAATAGAAAAAAACCAAAAACATAATAAACGTAAGGAAGAGATACGTTTTAGGAAAGGCATAGAAACTCCTTGACCTTTAAATTCCTGTCGACCCTGGGCCTAAAGGCGACAAAGATAAAATCAAGTAGGCCAGGTTAAAAAAGTTTTGTGAAGCTGGTTAGACTCGATTTAGGGTATCTCACTATACTAACTTCAACGATAATATCAACATATTAACAAAACCTATTCGAGTCGCACCAATAACCTCACCGGCGTCGGAGAAGACGTCGGTGGTTACCTCGCACCTAGACACTACACCGTCCAGATTCATCCTCCTTCTCAGTCACCGCAACCTATAAATACCCCTCCACCTCTCCGATTTCGGGGAGTTAGCTCCCTTCCTTCTTCCCCCTACTGAGCTAATAGATAGGCTATTCACTCCAAATCCGACGACCTTCTCTCGCTTCCACTGTCTTCCTCCGATCATTTCCTCTCACCTCTGATCTCCATCGTCTTCTACTGAGTCTTTTGACGAAGTGTTGATGACAGATTCCACTTCCGCTTCTCGCAAACACCTGTCAGACTTCTCCCTCTGCCCCTCTGATTTCCTCCTCCGTTACGACCTTTGACGGAGACTTCTCTGCCCCCTTCGTCCAGGTAATAGTAGGATAGGTAAGATGGAGTAATTAGTGTAGTTAATTAGGTAGTTTAATTAGGTTTAATGTTAGTTCTTTCCGTCATCTTCTTCAGCTCCGACGAGCTCTATTTGCTTGACTGGAGCATCTTTTTATCTTTTGAAATCATTGATCACCTTCTATAATCTTTCACGATCATTTCTGGCACATTGATTCTTAATTTTATCACCTAAAATGCCAAATCCACCTCCACCTTCACTGGTTTCTTCCGTTGTCCATGGCGGAGGTTATCGAGGGTAATTAACATGCACTGGGGCCCTCTATCACCTTGTCATCATCTAAGGGCCCCGATCTTTATATTAATTTGATTAATAATCACTTACATCTAAAATGCCTAAATTTTATACAACCTCCTGAGCTCGCTGTCAATGGCGGCTCAGGAGGAGTTTCTCCATCTAATTAACTACTTATACACCATCGCCACACCCCACTAACTCGTTCTCTCTACTCAATTGAGTGAGAGAACTTGATCTGAGTTCCAGCGAACTCAGATCACACTTTTTATGAATTCATTGCATATCTTCTATTTTAATCAACAATTTAGTTAATTAATGAGCTTCTGACGTTCCTTGCGACCTCAGGAAACTTTTTAGATCCTTAATGGCTTGTTTTAATAACTTTTACATATTGTCAGCCATTGTCTAGACTCACCGGAGCTCCGGCAAGTCAAAAATGGTCTTCAGCCCATAGAACTTTGTGCGGAGCTCCAGATTATTTTATTGAGGTCTAATGATCATGATACATTGTTTATTTTGATGTCTTGAGGTTTGGAGCTCTACATAGGCCTCTGTCTTCTCCAACTTTGACGGAGTTGGAGATGACTGTTTGTTAGGGTTTAGTTTAATGTAAGAGGTCTAGAAGCATCAGGAAGGTGCTCTGAGGTTAGTCTTGTGGATCAATCACTCAGAAAGACTGTAGTTTGTTCGGTCAAACAAACTCATTTAGGAGCTCAGGCAACAGACCTGAAACTCTAGGATTTCTGGTTGAAATCACTTCATGGGACCTTGAATCAGTTCCTAAGGTAAAATAGAGTTGATCTGAGGCATTAATTTCATCTGAGATAGACTGGAGTACAAAGTCAAATTCTGAGGCTTAATGGTCAACCTCCGATCAGATCTGATGATTAAGTCATCAATTAAGTGAATTGATGATTAAAATTGATTCCTGAGATGTTTTTAAGTGATTTAGATTTGATTTATATAAGTTTTATTTAGGATTTCATGAGAATTCAATTTTCATCAGTTTGGGTTCATTTGAACTCAATACTGATTTTAGTTCATTTTTATCAGGATTTTAATGCAAATGTTGCCCAGCTGGAATCTTAACAACGTTCAGAGGTTGTTTAATTTGATGCTACTGATCTTTAGCTGTCTGTCGAGCTGATCAGAGCTCAAATTGGAGCTCTGAAGCTCTTGTAGGAAGCTTTTGAGCTTCTTTCTGTTCCTGAAGCCTCTTAGCACTCTTAACCTTCACCATTAGGTGTGGAATCATCTACTGAGATGATTCTGGACCTCATTTTAGGTCAAAAGCCTCATTGCAGGTCCTTAGACCTGAGATGCATCCCTGTAGGTCAGATTGGCCGTGAAAACCTTCAACTTTCACCCTTCAAATCGAAGGGTAGGATTTGTTCTCAGCATCAAATTGATGCTGTAATCTTGTAGAGCACCTTTAGAGCTTTCCAATGAGCCCTTGATTGCTCTATTTGGAGCTCTGTGCCGGCCAGAATCCTTAATTGAAGTTTGGTCTAGAAGGAGCAAACTTAGTCCCACATCGATAGAACTAAAAGCACCGCCTTAGTATAATATGCAAAAGTGCATGGGGCTTACCGATCGTCAGCGCTGCGTGCACAATGAGCATATGTGTGTGTGTGGGTGCGTGCGGTGCACGTGCCCGGGTGTGTGTGCACCTGTGGGTGCGAGCGTGGGCTCGTGAGTGGGCGAGTGTGTGGGCCTGGGAGGCCGGAGACTGTGCATGATGAATCTGAACCGAAAATAAACCACCTAATACAAACTAGGCTTGGACCCAGTAGGGTCTGGTACCACCCTGAGAGGGGTGCTGTGTATCCCCGACTGGTCCAAGCCACCAATCAGAAAACCAAATTTTTGGTTTAAGTGTGGTTCAACCTGCATAGTTAATGAATTGAAAGAAAAAGGAAGAGAGGAGGGTTAAGAGAGTTAACAGAGAAGAATAGCTCGAAGAAGAGATGACAGAGAGGTAAAGAAAGAGTAAAGGAAAGAGAGAGATGGCAGAATAGAGAGAAGAAGAGAAGAAGAATCGAGGCTGAAGATTAAAGAAAAAAAAAAGGAAATTAAAGAGTTTCAGCCATTTGATAATGTAATGTCGACTTTTGAGACGTCTGATTTTGTATTTTTACTCCAATAATATGCCTTTTGAGATTAATTGATGTAATAAGGCACTTGTATTCATTTGAATCTCTTTTTCTTGCCTTAATCTTTTGTAAATAAGTTGAAATTAGTGTAATAAACATGTTTACTTATTTTTTAATAACAAATCACATGTGTAAATATGTTTTTCCTTATGGAATTTTGCATGCTTTTAAGTAAATATCCTTTGTGCAGGATTCATATTCTTAAAGTAATCTAATTATAATTCTAATTGATTAAGTAATTAGTAATTTATGTTTAGGATTTAATGGTGAATTAAGATAAGTTATGCCTCCCAGTGGACGACCTGGACTCAACCAGTTAAAAAAGAATTAAAATCTAAAATGTTAGGTTAGCTTGACACTATACTACACAACCGACATCAAATCAAGTTAACCTAAGTTACTTTCTCTTGCATTTAATTAAGCCTAAATAACTTAATTAACTATGTTGAAAATTAAACTCATCAGGTAACAAGGGATTTCTTCAAGATTTGGAAAGCCTCACCACATCTTTCATCAAAATTGAAGGAAACATCCTTTGTTAACAGGTCGCAGAGTGGCTTAGAGATTTTGCTGAAATCTCTAATGAAGCACCTATAGAATCCAACATGGTCAAGGAAAGATCTAACTTGACGAACATTGGTGGGCGATGGAAGCTTAGAGATGGAATCAACTTTTGCGGTATCCACCTCTAATCCTCTCTCGGAAACTACATGTCCCAACCCAATGCCCTGCTGAACCATAAAGTGGCTTTTCTCCTAGCTAAGCACCAGCTTTGCCTCTTCACAACGGGTTAAAACTTTATCAAGGTGAGAAAGGCATAGGTCAAACGACGAGTCGTAAATGGAGAAATCATCCATGAAAATCTCAACAAACTTGTCAATCATATCAGAAAAGATAGCTATCATACAACGTTGGAAAGTAGCTAGAGCATTACATAATTCGAATGGCATTCGGCGGAACACAAAAGTGCCATACGGACTCGTAAAGATGGTACGCTCCTGATCGTCAGGAAAGACAGCTATCTGATTATACCCAGAGTACCCATCAAGGAAACAGAAGTACTTGTTCCCCGCCAGTCATTCCAAAATTTGATGAATAAATGGTAAGGGGAAATGGTCTTTCTGAGTAGCCGTGTTCAAACGACGATAATCAATGCAGACCCTCTAACCAGTTGAGGGTCTAGTGGTTTTCAACTCTCCTTGGTCGTTTGCTTCCACAGTGATTCCTGCCTTTTTGGGCACCACATGAATAGGACTAACCCATTTACTATCTAAAATGGGATAGATAATTCCTGGATCCAGTCATTTCAGAATCTCCTTTTTAACAACCTCCCGCATATTGAGGTTGAGCCTTCTCTACATGTCTCAGAAGGGTTTCACGGACTCGTCCGTGTATATATGATGCATGCAAAGGGAGGGATCAACACCCTTAATATCAGCAATTGACTAAGCAATTGCTTCCTTGTGCCTTTGTAAACACTCAAATAGAGCTCCCTCCTGCGACTTAGATAATGCAATTGAGATAATAACGGGGAGCGTGTCGTTAGGGTCAAGGAAAGCATATTTCAATGTTCTTGGGAGGGGTTTTAGCTCCAACTCAGGAGCTTTTTGGATTGAGGGTTTAAGTTGAGATGTCCCCACCTCAGGTAGTGGATCTACCTTCACGGTCCAGGGTGGGGCCAGAGACTCTGTGTGTACCCCCAGCAATTCTTCAAATTCGGGTATATCCCCTTCAATTTCTTCAATAGTCGAAGGATGGTCCTTAGATATGACCTTTTGAAGGGGATCTCTACATAAGAGTACTGGAGTAGTCTCTTCAATGTTTTCATCAACCACCTCAATATGAGAACAATCTTCAAATCTGGATTGCTTGTAGGTATCAAAAACATTTAACTAGATCTTTTTGTTCCCAAAGCCCATTTTAAATGCCCCTGATCTACAATTGATAGAGGCGTTGGTTGTGGCCAAGAAGGGGCGTCCTAGAATAATGGACGGCTTGGTGGGCTTATTCGATGGGTCAGTATCTAGTACAAGAAAGTCAACAGGGAAGAAGAAGTCCTCCACTCTCACTAGGACATCTTCTAGCAATCCCCGTGGTGTCTTAAGTGATCTGTCTGTGACTTGGAGAATGACTGGACTAGGCTTTAAATCATCTCCTCCCAGAAGGTCATAAACAGAGCTCGATAAAATGTTCACCCTCGCACCCAGATCGAGCAGAGCCTTGTCAATGTGTTGGTTACCTATAACCATTGAAATATACGAGGCCCCTCGGTCTTTCATTTTGGGGGGTGTTCCATGTTGGAGAACCGAGCTAACATGGTTAGGCAGGATGACCTTGGCTTGAACCTGTCTCCTCGATCAACGTTTCTGGGTGCATAGGTCCTTTAGAAACTTGGCATAGGATGGGATCTATTTGATAGCTTCCAACAGAGGCAAGTTAATCTGGACTTGCCTAAAAGTGTCCATAATCTCCTCCATCCTATCCTTGGCTCCAGACGAGCCAAGAGAAGATTCCCCAGGAGCAGATATGTGCTCTGGATAGGGCACCCTCGGCTTCGGGTAGAGGGGTCATCATGGTGGGAAAGTGGTGGTGGAATGACAACATCCTCAGGGTGGGTGATTTCAAGCGAGGGAGAGCAGTGTGGCTCTACCTCAGTGGAGATGGAAGTCGGGTCTGGTGTAGGAGGGGAATCCTGAGAGGTAACCAAAGGAGTGCTATCAGGCTTGTTGATTTTCTTTCCACTCCTCAGCACGGTCACAGCTTGGGCGTGCTCCCTTAATATGACCCCCTTACCCTTAGGGTTCTCCTTAGAAGAGCTAGGCAACTTCCCTGGATCCCGCTACCTAACCACCTCAGTAAGATGACCAATTTGGGATTGCATATCAGTAATCATCTCATTCTGAGATTGGATGATCATATTTTGATGCGCTTGCATCGCTTTCATCATGGCTTTAAGTTCATCCATCTCAGAAGGCTTATTATGAGGAGGGTTTGCATAGGAGGGCTAGTATATGGGTTGGGGAGATAGGGGTCTTGCATTCCCTGAGTTAGAAGCATCACCTTGCTTCCATGAGAAGTTTGGATGGTTCCACCACCTCAGATTATAGGTATTGTAATAAGGGTTATTGCGAGGAGGTGGGCAGAAACCTTAGGCTGCGTTCAGGTCGGCCTGAATCAACTCAGGGAATTGATTTGCTTGGCGGCACTCCGCAGTGGCGTGCATTGTGCTTTGGCAAATGGAGCATTCACTTGAAGGCTGAAAGATAGAGGCTGCTTACAGGTTCATGCCGAGGTTTGCTAAAAGCCTATCAAAGTTTTTGTTTAACAATTGAATCTGATAAGCCAAATCCTGAGTAGCCCCGGCTTCTTGGGCCTCTATCTTCCTCTGTAGGATTGATGGTTTTCTTTCTTGATAAGCAGAGGACATATGTATGGAATTGTCACTTAATGTTTCAAATAATGCCCAGGCTTCATCCTCAGTTTTGGTCATGAAGGTTCCTGTACAGGTTGCATCGATGGTTTGCATGTGCCTTTCAGATAATCCATTATGGAACCTTTCAACCAACTACCATCTTGGCACCTGATGGTAGGGGCATAACCTAAGAAGGTCATTAAAGCGCTCCCAAGTCTCGTGAAATTGCTCTCCTTCTTGTTGAGTAAAACCCATAGTCTCTCTTCTGTAATGGTTGGTCTTACTCATAGGAAAATACTTTTTCAAGAATTCTCCCTTAAGGGTGACCCAATCATTTACCCTTGCATCGAGGGTATGATACCAGTGCTTGGCCTTATCCTTAAGGGAGAATGGAAATAGAGTCCTCATCAGGGCTTCATTAGTAAAGCTCTGGAGCTTCATCGTGGAACAAACCTCGGTGAATTCCTTAAGATGCCTGTAGGGATCCTCCTTAGCAGTATCATAAAAAGAGGTGAGCAAAGATATGATGCTACTCTTGATTTCATATGGATTATCCACTCCAGGTCTTCGGATAGGTAGGGCTTAGTCGATTGTAGGGAGGAAATAGTCTCTCAAGATTCTCTGATTTTCACCAACCCTAATCTCTTCTTTAGGTCTTTCTTCAGCCATTTTTCTTCCTTCTTGGTTGGCTTTCCTAATAATTCTCTCAGGCTTAGGGTTGAGAAGAAGACTATTTCTAAGAGACCGCCTACCAAGCATACATCAAGCAAACACAAGGCAAGAGGTCTTTTATTGAGTTAAAGCACTTTAAGCCCTCTTCCAGCCTTTCTAGTTTGACCAAATAGAGTCAAGGCAGTATTTCTCCATTCCCACATGACTGGTATAAGAGAAGTGAGGCACTTGAGATTCCTGGTCAAAGGCTATTAAGGAGGTTGAGGTTACTTTTAGTTCTTTTGGGTGACCAATCAAGTTATCAATCAATTACGCACCCTAAAATAGACCTTCGAGTGCCCTAGAGATGTACACTTTGATGCAATGATATTCTCAGATGCTCAAGTAAAAGGGTACTCCAAGGATGGAACCACAAGATGCAAGTAGGGCGAACCCTTCCTTTGAAGCGGTGCGTTAGCGGTGCCTCTTAACTACCCTTGAATTTCTTTAAGGGGTGTCCCCCTCCTTAGAGTATCAAATCACTCGGGAAAACGTTAATAACACCGTTTCAAAGCAAGATAGGAGGGTTTCCACCGATAAAGAGATCGTTGCCAATAGCCTTGAGGGATCGAGCCTTAGTGCATTGCCTAATGTGCGTGCTCAGTGTCAGAAGTGTGCATCACACAGCAAATCATTTTTTATTTTGAAAATGCAAACAATTCCCTTTGAATCAGATCAAGTGTGATTTGATTTTACGGTCGAATTTGATTATCAATCCCAAATTCAGTTAGGTAGCCACTAAATTAGTTTAATTCAATCAATTTTGGTGGTCTTGAATTTTAACCCAAATGCAAATGTGTGGACAGGTGCTGGATGCAAAAGATAGAAAGGTATACCTGTCTCCAGCAATCTTCGTGCAAAATGTACGCAATGCAAAGAAGAGATCTGGTATGCTGCTCAATCACACCTAAATGCACCCACCTAAGGGCATGCAACTCCTGAACAGGCAGCTCAATATTTTCTTTTATTTGTTTTAGAGGCAAGCAAGAAAAAGTATAATTCTCACACACAGAAAAAAATATAGCCCCTAGCCTCTAAAGAATGTGGGGATAGACCCCCGAAAATAAGCCCCAATTACTACAAGGGTGAGAAGACAGAAATAAAATTGCGACAAACGAGAATTCCCTGTGAGAGCGGGATCCAAGTCTCCTACGTCTTCTCTGCATGTGGACGTCGCTCAAGGTCGATGTCGTCGCTTTGTTGCACCTGTCACCTCGTTAGATTCCTCACACAGAAAAGATAACAACTGGTTAGATCACTGTGCAACTTAGAATAATCATAAATAAAAATCAGGTGAATCTATTGTGTCTATTGCCTCCCCGGCAACGACGCCATTTGATCGAGCATTTTTCGCTTGGTAGAAATAATGTGTCGTCGTAGTGAAATCCGTGGTGGAAAAATCCCGAACAAAGCTAATTATCAATAAAACTAACCATGGTGGATTAGGTCATATCCACAGAGAGGAATAGATGTAATAAATTCATGAATATTTCCCTTTATATCTACCCAATCAGGTATGGGATCTGTGCCCAAGTCTACTACGAAACGAGATGAGAAGGATGCACACTCTAACTAGAGAATGTAAGGTTGTGGGTGCAATTTTTCCTCGATAAAATATTCATTAAAAGATGTGATCATTAGTGGCATCTCATGTAATTTTGAGTTGCATGCATATTTGAATCCAATTTCAATGTGAAATGATGCACATAACATAAGTTAAGTCAATTCGAGAAAATGTAAGTGCATTGTTGCAATTTTACCTTAATTTAATAACCAAAGAAAATCCAAAAATGAGTCTTGACAATGGCACGAAGATGTAATTATTAATTGGGCACTTCTTGTTGCAAAATAGGGGATGTTCTCCCCTTTGCTTGCGTGAGGAGAGGTTGGATCGGTTGGAGGCGTGGTCACGCGAGAACATCATCGGTGGTGAGGGTTGCACGTGGAGGTCGTGGCGTGGTCATTGGTGCTCGATGGCGGCCGGTTGGAGGAGATGAAGCTCGTCGGCGAAGAGGTCTGTCGGCGGTGAACGGCGATCGTAGGTGCCGCTGCACGAGGCCGAGGGTCGTCAAAGGATCGAGGCGAGATGGATGGCATAGAGGGTGCGTAGAACAGAGGGCGGAGGAGCCGGCTGCGCGTGGAGGATCTGCTTGGAGCTTTGGGTTCTCTTTTGTTGCTGAAGAAGGAGAAGACGAAGAAGAAGAGGCAGCTGGTGGGGGGGTTGCTACTATGAAGTGGCTCCACGCATGGCAGAGGCGCGTGAGGAGAATCGTGGCTTGTGGTCGCGTGGAGGAGAGGGCAGAGGTGCGGCTCTATTAAGAAGGAGGAAGAGGGAGGCGATGCTCCTTCCTGTTTATGCGTTGGTGTGTGAAGAGGAGAATCACAGTTAGCAGCACCCAATGGTGGAAGCGCAGTGGCGATCTTTGTCAGCGAGAGGGGAAGGCACGATCGTGGAGAGGAGTCGGTGTAGATCTTCAGACGTACGGGAAGATTCCCGGATGACTTAACTGAATGGCAGGCACAAGATGGAGATTTGGTGGTGGCTTGCAGTGGCGGTCGAGGGTCACACGCTGTCACCGTGCGACCGACGAGAGGAAGAAGGATTGAGGTAGGTGTGTAGAGACCATGGTGCGCACTTTGTTTCACAGTGCAGGCGAGGGTCACAGTCGAGAGGGAGGTAGAAGATAGAGAGCGAGCATCCCTTCTTTTAAACACCTCTCCCGTTTGTTTCTCCCGCCGCGAATCTCGACCAGCAACTCGATGAATAAATCTAAACCATTGAGGAGGCGTTGCGGCTATTTGCTGTTGCGAGAAGTCTGGCGGTGGTGGATGCAGCTCGTTGAAGCTGTGGATTCTGCAGGGAAAAAAAAAGGGTTATTTACAAAGTGTAAAGACCCATTCTGTTCTGAGCCTTTTAAGACGTTTGGACTTCTGGTCAGACGTCTAGACCCCTTCCTAGACGTTTAGAAATTGAAAAATTTGTATGTAGGGTCGGGTCTGCGTGCTGGCTACGCGCAGACAACCTTCTTTTCTTCTCTCTCTTATTTTCTCCTTCCCGAACCCTAATCCCACTCCCTATATAAGACCCCTCCCCCCCTTCCTCTCTTCTCCACTCCATCACCACCACCTTCTTTCCTCTCCACTGCCGTGAGAGGGACGAGCGAGAGAGAGGGAGCAAGAGCGAGGAGCGAGGAGGAGGAGTGGCGTGAAGAGAGGAGGAGGAGGTTGAGCTCGAGAGTTCGTGGGAGCTCGTTGGAGGGCGCACGATCGGAGAGGCGCGTACGGGAGGAGGAATACATCAGGGAAGCCGTCCCCGACTTCCTGCTGCAACCGGAGCTGTAGACGAGAGGGAGGAGCCGTGGCTGCGCGTGGCGAGAGGAGTGAGAGCTCGCTCTGGTACTAGGATTTTCCTAGTATCAGACGTCTGGAGTACCGTCCAAACGACGGGTTGGTCGTCTGGTGATGACACCAGACGTCTGAAAGCAAGGTTTCATGTAGGTACGTTCTTCTTGCGGTTACGGCCATGTACGTCGCACCGCAGAGCCTTTCTATTTGCCTAAAAGGGGAGGATTTGTCTGTCGCACATAGGAGCAGCTTTGGGAAGGTGCACGACACGCCCTCCCACATGTTTCGGACGTCTAGACAGCTTACCAGACGACCGGAAGCACTCCCAGACGACTGGAGGAGAGGTCGAACGTCTGGAGCTGAGTCCAGATGGTCAAGTAGGGGTCCTGGACGTCTAAGGTCGATGCAGGAACTGGAGGTGAGACCTTGGTGACTTTTAAGACATCTAGACTTTGTGCCAGACGTCTGATTTGGTTCTGCTGTCCTGTTTTTGACCCATTTAGGATCCGTTTGGGGTTTGTTTTACGTAAACAAGATATCTATGGTTTCCTTGTGAGTTCCTCTACATGTTAGAAATCCTTGTATACTATTCTGAACATTCCATTCTGGTTTGTTCCTTGGTATAGGACTTCGATCCGTTACGTGTTCGAGGCTTGCAGAGGTACGTGAGTTTGCCGTTCGAGCCCCCAGTACTCCTGGATTGTCTGGTAGAGTGGTTTCCCCCTATTTCAATTATAAAACATGAATGCATATATGAAATTAGATAACTGGAAACCTAGGAAGTGGCATGAAACCTAGGACGAGAAATAATTGCACTGGTTGTATGCATGTTTGAGATTGCAGTCATAAATGAATGAATAGAATTGTAAACAATTGCCTGTTAATAAATACGAGCTACCTATGGAATATGAAATGTCTGTGCTAGTTAAACAGTTACTTGTGATATTATTTGTTGTATATGTTAGCTTGTGGAAATACGAGCTACATGTGTATAATACAAGAATGAAACTGTGAATGATGAAACCTGGTATGGAATAATATGGTGAATATGAGCATGAACCCTATGGGGAGTTAGGAGTAAAGCTCCTGTGGATGAATGGAAAGATCTGGAAATGTGAGTGGAAGTGTACTGGCCTTTGAGTACGTTGTACCAAGAAAAGCGACTGTTCACTATTTAGTGTAGAGCGGAGCTAGCCACCCTTGGGTTGGGACTTGGGGTTAGGATTGGCCACTCTACACCGACTTCTGTTGGCCCTCGCATACACTTTACCGGGGAAAGCTACCAGTGTAGGGAGAGAGCTAGCCACCCCATGGGTCCCGAGGTTCAGCTAGCTGCCCTACACCGACTTGTTAGGCCCACTGGGCAAACCGGGGTAGTCAGACAAGGGTGTGCGGACTGTGGAGGGGCGAGACCCCTGTTTGGTTCTAAGGGGCGAGACCCCTGTTACTGAGAGGGCTAGGCCCTACACTATTCTGTGCTGTACTTTGGACGTACCTGTTAGCGGAAATGACTAACCGCGTGCCAGTGCGGGGTAGCTACCTGTGCGATTATTGCGTGTGCCGTAGTCACCGCTACATTTGTTCGTGACCTTGGGGTGGTTGAATGGATGTAGGATCACCACGAGGGACTCTCCTGGCCAGGAGAGCACCACGTGTGCCTTCTACTCTTCAGAAAAGACTGCAATCAAGATCGTTCCCACGAGGAACATGCGAGATCAAGAAAGAAATCTGAAAGTAAACCAATAGATGAAAATGAGTTACTTGTAAAAGAAATAATTGGAAAAGGTAAATTTACCTGTTAGCTTTTACTGCTTTAGTAGTTGGTTACTACTCTACTCAGCATTCGCTGACTCCATTTACTCATCACTCTTTTCAGGTGCAGGAGTTGAGCAGCCCAGGTCACCGGTTGCAGAGGGTGCTGGGCCGAGTCAAGCCCAGTAGTAGTCTCTTGCTATTGTAGTACTTCTTTTTGTTAGTGAGTTTAGACTTTGTTATTGTTACTGTTCTGTACTTTTGTTCTACTTTCCTGTTGTGGTGGTGATATGTACTGTTTAGCAGCTTTTACTTTCTTTACTGCTTGTACTCTTTTACTATTAGTTACCTTGAATAGTGAATGAGGTTTATTTTCCTGCTTTTTAGTTATTTCTTGTTGGACGACTGAGTCTTGGGATTAGTTGGTCGAGCCGGTTGATGAGAACCTCATCATGAACCCTAACTAGCACATTTTGACCTAAATAAGTGTATAAAAGCTCCTACAAAACCTAAGGGAAAGCCTAAATCAGGGAATTACAAATTTGAGTATAAAACAACTCACAAGGGGTAAAACTGTAATTTTACTAATGTAGTACATGAACGGGATTTCTAAGGGTCTAGACACAGGTCAAATGAGCTTAATAAGAGAGAAAGTGGGATGATTTGGTCTAAAAAGGGTTATAGTGACATCTAGGAATTAAATGACATTCTACAACCCTAAAACAAACCCACTTTAATTCACGGAGTTCTAAGTAAGATAAAAATCAACTAAATCCTCTTAAATTCATAAAAAAAATATCTCCTAGGGTTTAGAACCTTCAATTTGATCTT
This sequence comes from Thalassia testudinum, assembly GCA_037157565.1. Taxonomy (NCBI): domain Eukaryota; kingdom Viridiplantae; phylum Streptophyta; class Magnoliopsida; order Alismatales; family Hydrocharitaceae; genus Thalassia; species Thalassia testudinum. Next base: position 26,154,510 of record JAZHRO010000013.1, read on the forward strand.
TGGAACCGATTTTGACCTAGATTGAGGTTCATACCCAATTTCTGACCTAATTTGAGTTTTTGTGCAAAATATCCAGTCAAACGTGGTTAATCCTAGAATCCAACTTCACCATTGGGTTCCTTAGGTCCAAATTAGGTTGATACCAAAATTTGGACCTAAGGAAGGTCGTCTTGACCCACTTTACAAATTGGTCCTCAATAATTACTTTATAACCCTTAACTTTTTGAACTCTTACGTTTACCCCCTCAACTTTCCCGTTGTTTTCTTCAGACCGGTCCCTCTGCCACCCGCAGCAGCAGGCCATACCTCTGGTGACTTCGCGAGGAGGATGGCGCCGCGCAGGGCATGGGAGCCGGCCCCAGATTTGATAGGGAGACTCTCTGTGGAGTCCCCTACCGCATGGACCACCTCCCATGCCCTACCGGCACCCATACCTCTCGTGCGAATGCGCGAGAGGTATGGGTCTCCGACTGCCCACGTCTCCAGCGGGGTTTTTTCCCCCCACTCTTACGCACCTGCCGGCCTGCCCTCGCCTATTTAAGAAGCAGCACGCTCTGCCGCTTCTCCCAAGCTTCATTTGGCCTGAGATTCCCCCTCCTCTTCATCTCCTCCCAACTCCGGCCAACTACCAAAGCTTCCGGCGACTCTCCCTCTCCTCTCTCGTCACCTTGCCACCATACCAGTGGAAGGGTTAACTCCGCCATCCTCTGCAGCGCCGCGCCATACCAGCGGGCACTCTCCGACCCCTTTTCCTCATTGCCGTTGTCTCCCCTGGCACCTTCATCTCCGACGACGACAGCACCAACCGCTCGCCACTTCCGCACCTCCCCCTTCACTCTGGACTCGTAGATAAGTTTCGCTTACTCTCCCCTTTATTTCCCCTGTTAAATTGTTGTTTCAACCCCTCGACATCCATTGTCCATCACCACCTTCTCCACCTCCGGCGAGGTGCTCTGATGTAAACACGTTTACACTACTTAAGATGTCTATTTAGGCATGTTCTTAAGCATAGGATTGCATTGCATGCTATAAATAGTGCATAACATGCATCATCTTGCATTTAGAGTGGTTTGAATAAAATGGAGGTTAATTGTCTCCTTTTATGTGCTTGGACAGGGCAAACTTTTTATCGGGGCCTCAGATCGAAGATCCAACCATACAGATGTGATCAGGGCGACGATTGGAGTTCAACGACTCCAAGATTCCCCTAATTAGGTATTTATAGCATTAGATAGTGACCGGGGAACCCTAGAAGATCAAGGGAAAAGATGGTGTAAATCCACACTTCAAACGACAAATCCGACCTTACGGATGGATTCAGATCGGCGATCAAACATTAAAATCCATGCATCACAAATAATCTTGCTTGAAAATCCTGGTTGTGCACGCACTTACACAAATCTCAATCAATCATTAAGGGCACAACCCATTTTAAGGGCCCATCACATTCCATAAGCATCACAATCCCTGGCCTTAATCAATTGGCCTTAAGGTCTGATTCGCTCTTCAGGGCCTAGTCTGAGATTGTCTTTGATTAACCTACTTGTACTGATTAATCTGATGTCTAGCTAGGGGAGTAGCGTCAAACGACCGCGGCTGGGGGGTACACTAGGAACCGAAGGCGAAAGCCGAAGGAAGAACTGTTGAACGAGAATCTACGCTAACGTGTTTGGTTTTGGAAAACCCGTCGTTGTAGTTCGAAAGCGAAGGATTCGTGTTCAACAAATAAAATTTATACCGAAATAAGAATTCCGGGTCGAACACAGGGAGGCGAACGTTTGATTTAAAAACTTCGCGTTTCTTTTTATTTTGTCACAAAGAAATTCAATTTAAACTATCTAAGTATCTACAACAAATAAAAGAGAGAGAGGGAGTAAGAGAGAGAGAAGGAATACTATACATGGAAATCAAAATGAGATGTAGAATAGACAAGGAATTTATCATAAAAGAGTTCTTTCATTACAACTAGAAAACATAAAACAATTACTCTAGAAAGCATTAAAAGAATGGAGGGAGAAATGTCCTCCTCGACGATCGCTCGGAGGACGAATAGACTACTCTAGAAAGCAGTAAATCTATACTAGAAAGCAGTAAAAAGAATAGGGAGAGAGAAATCCTCCTCGACGGTCGCTTGGAGGACGAGCCGGACGGGACGACGCCTGGACGAAGGAGAACGAGGCGGGACGAAGGAGGACGAAGCAGAAGAACGGGAACGAAGCAGCACGCCGTCGTCGTCGCGGGATCCACTTCCGAAGGGGGACGAAAATTTGGACTTTATCTCGCGAGAAGCATCCCGGGTGTGGGACAAGCTTCTCTTGAGCTTTGGAGAGGTAGAGAGGAGAAGGAAGGGATGAAAATTTCGTATGGAGGGGGTCTCCTTTTATAGTTGCAAGGAGTGGGGGCAAAATGGACATTACATCTTCAAAATAATAAATAAGGGGTCTTTAGTGACGGATAAAACCGTCGCTAAAGCCCCGCCGTCGCCGTCGCCGCCGCGCCCACGCGCGCCCGCTCGGCTGGCCTGCGCGCGTAACGCATACGCACGTCCGCGTCGTCTCAGCCGTCCGATCGCGAGATCGGACGGCTTAGATCGCGTCCGCGCCCGCTGCGTAGCGCGCCCGCCCGCGTGCGATCGAGCGTCCACCAGAGCGTCCAATTGCGCGTCGGTGCTATCGGGCGCGCGCGGCCGTTGGATCTTCATCTGACGCTCGTGCGCGCCCGCTCGCCCGCGCCTTCGACCCCCTCACCGCGGCTCGAACCCGCGACCTCCGCTTCGCCCGCAGCTGCGTCGCCGCTGCGCTACGCGGGCGAAATGGTCGCGCGGACGTTTTTAAACGCGAGCGACCGCAGCCGTTGGATCGAGATCCAACGGCGGAGAGGAGACGGTGCGCGGTCTTCACAGGACTCCTGCGGCCGATTGGGCGGCTGGGATGGCGCCACGTGGCGCTATCTTGGCCATCCATCTTCTGGAAGTTGTAGATGGTGCCACGGATGTCGGATTGACTCGATTTTTGTGTCGTTCGGCTGCGATCGTCGATCCGAATTCATCCGTGTGGTCGGATTTCCCATCTGAAGTGCGGATTTACACCATCCTGGCCCTTGATCTTCTAGGGTTCCCCGGTCTCTATCTGATGCTACGGATGCTTGATTAGGGCGATCTTGGAGTCGTTGAACTCCAATCGTCGCCCTGATCATACCCATACGGTTGGATCTTTGATCCGAGGCCCCGATAAAATATTTGCCCTATCCAAGCACATAAAAGGAGACAATTAACCTCCATTTTATTCAAACTACTCTAAATGCAAGATGATGCATGTAATGCAATATTTATATCATGAAATGCAATCCTATGCTTAAGAACATGCATAAATAGACATTTTAAGTAGTGTAAATGTGTTTACATCATACCCCCATGCCTATCTTTTGCTAGTCCCTAGCAAAAACTATATGCTATTTATAAAAGAATTAGGTTAGATTATTTGGACCTGAGTTATTTTCAATCATTAAGAAATTGTCTACTTAAGAACTGAACTTTCAAAGACACAACAGTGCCCGGGTATCAGCCAAAATGCAGACCGCCTCAAGCCTCGCCTTATTCAAAGAAAAATTTCTTTTTCTGTTTTTACTCTCTTTTTTTTTTTTTTTGGATTTTCAAATTTTAGGGTTTAAGAGTGGCTTTCTACGGCCATTCAACTCACCCAAGATTTGATGAGAACCCTAAGTTTCAAGCATCTTATTGTGATTGTGATAGACTCGTTGACCGGCAATTAAAACGGACTTCGGATTTCTACGCCTCTAGGTGACCTCAAAAAGAATTCTGCCTAAAGGTGTATCTTTACAACCGGTAGCTTTCTCCCTACTTTTATTTTTTTTTTAACGGGGTCAACACAAGGGTGAATCCAGTGTATATCTCCCCGGTTTATTCTACTTCTCCGCTTCTTCCTAAGTGTTTTGGGAATTTTTAGTGCATTTTCTGAGCTGGGTTCTGGACAACCGGTCGATGAGCTGTTACCACCGACAACTTGCCAGCCATACTCGTGCGGCGAAGTGTGGCTTATTTCTTTTTGTTCTTTTCTCCTTTTTGATTTTTTTTTTTTTTTTTTTTTTTTAAGTAGGTGGCTTCCCTGGTCTAAGATTTACCTAAAGGCAGCAAAAAGAGAAAGGTCCAGTGACTGGGCTCTGGACAACCTACCTATGGGCTGTTACCCACGATAACTTGCCAGCCATATCACCCTAGAAGGTTCATTAGCTACCCAATTTCCGTTAAAATCGCCAAACAACGAGTCAGTGCAAAGAAAGTGTGTAGATGCTTAAAACTCAAAATTCCCTTAAATCAGAGGGCGGGTTGACAAGTCGTGTACTTATCACCCAAACTTATTTATTCCAATTATAATAAAATTCAGGTTGGCGAGAACTCGAAAAACAAATCCACATTTTAGTGGATACATAGGCTGATTAAGTCCAAAGACCTGAAGGGTCTTTGTGTTCAGAACATAATATAGTATTTCTTAAGATCGAAAATTTTCTTAAACCTAAATTCTCTTTCCTAATTTTGATTTTTTTTTTTTATATAAAATAAAACAAATCTACGGAGCTGACGAATGAATTCAAAGATAAATATCCATCCCCCCATGCCTATCTAATGCAATGTCCTCATTGTATTAAAAAGACATAAAACAGAGTGGAAAGGCGTAGAAAGCACCTGAATTACGTGGATATCGGGTCCGCTCCGAGATGAAAAAGAACTGTATATGTGCTGAGTTTAGTGCCTTCAGCTAGGCACACTATACAAAGAAAAGAAATGAAGAATTCACATGTGCAGGTCAGAATTAAAATGAACAGAAGAATCCTCTGACCTGTCAGCAGAGGTCCACAGATGTGGACCAGATTGTGGTGCAGACCCACACCCCATAATCGAGAATATCTTAGGTTCTGGATAAAAATTACCCAAAACCTAAAATCAGAATGCAAGCGGGGTCGGGCCTGCGATTTGTGAGGATGCAACCCAAGGCCAAAATGTCGGATTACAGAGAATTGAAGCTCAAAAGGATAATCGTTAAATGTGTGCTTGAGTTTGACATCCTCGAAACAAATGTCGTAAGGGTTCTGATTTGATGGTTTCAGCTTAAAAGGAACCCTTCGACTCAATCTTCCATTTCCTCCAAAATTAACTTCCCAAATTAGAACTTCCCCGCTCCTATCCTCCTCATTAAGTGTATCAAATTCCAGGACATCTTGTATATTCATCACCCCGTCTGGAATCTCCAAGTGTAAATGATGTGGCAGAATCAAAATTGACTTGGGTCTAATTATCTCAGAATTAAAATCATTAATAAGCTCAACAGGGTGTAACTGATAATCAGGGCATTGAATTGATTCCTCCAGAAAATGTGATTCTGGATCTGTATCGTGTGCCCTAATAAGATCAGTTTCCTCAGTTATTGGGCTATCAAATGATCTATCAGATTCTTCAGGCCCAATCGTCTCACAAAAATCGTGATCTGAAAACTCGTGTAAGACTTTGCAACTTGAATCTTCAGCATCAGGATCCGTATCAATGTATGTCCCAAAATCATTTGTCACTTTGCGTTCCAAGGAGACATAAGTTTCCTCGTAACCCGGCTCAGGGATTTCAGGTGAAGAAATCAAATCATCCTTAATTGGTTGTTTTAATTCAATCTGGTCAGCTTCGTAACACGTGTCCCCCCCAACAGGTGCCTGAGCGGGTTCTGTCATTGGCTTTCCTGAAGAGAGTTCATCCTGGGAATTATTCCAAGATTGAATCAAAGCAACCACGAATCTCATCCTCAATTTCGCTAATTTCCCAAGTAAAAACTCACCCGGGTTCTTATCCTTAACATCCTGGAGCCAATCCAACAAAGACTTGTTTAAATCATCAATCATTTCAATCAGGGGCTCCAATCTCTCAATGCAAGGTATTGGCTGAACTTCTAAAGATTGAATGATATTCCTCAAGTTAGCCAGAACCTTATCTTGAACCTGATTAACCTGAACCAAATGAGTTGGTTCAGGGTTGGGCGGGTTTGACATCAATGTAGAGGAATTAACGAATTGAGATTCGTTATACCCATCCTGATAATAGGTCATTTCAGATTGTTCAAAAGATGGAGATGACCTAAAGGCAGTGAAATCAGAGGATGGGTAAGGATCAGTGTATCCTTCTTGATTGTAGATCGCATTAGGTTGTTCATGAAAGGAGGACGATCTATAATCGATGCAACTCTGAGAAGAATAGAATTGAGAATCAAAGTGTTCAGGGTTAGACCCTAAACACGGGGGTCCGGAATTGTATCCCCAATCCGAATTATCCCAACTAACTGATGGTCCATTACAATACGAGTTGGGATAATCGTCATGTTGAGGATAATTTACAACAGGAGGGAAAGAGCGGGAATGCGTGAAATATGTGGAAGGATTCATGAGATACGGGAGGAAGAAAGGTGCCCTGCAATACAAACAATCAAACCTGTCCTTAAATGGGTTAGCCTACAGACCTACAGACTCTCAAAACCCGTCTTGAGATAAAGGAACGATTTGATCTACTTCTGTCTGTTCAATCCAACCAGTTAGAAGGAGGGACTGGGGAGAAGGTTCTTCCTTCGGCTTGCGCCTCCGGTTCCTAGTGTACCCCCCAACCGCGATCGTTTGACTCTGCTCCCCTAGCTAGACATCAGATTGAACAGTAGAAACAGACTAATCGAAAATAATCTCGTTCTGAGTTCTGAAGAGCGAGTCCAATCCTTAAGGCCAACGTCTACTCTGTTTTATTTAGGGCTAGGTTTGAATGTGCTTTGGAATGTGATGGGCCCTTTAAATGGGTTGTGCCCTTAATGATTGATTGCTTTGTGTGTGCGTGCACAACCAGTGGTTTTCAAGCAAGATTATTTTTGATGTGATGAATTTTAAGGTTCAAATCTTGCTTAGTAGCTTTTAGGATTCAACTTTAGGTGTTTTCAATCAAGTTTCATTGGCACACCAGGTTTTGCAAGCACAGGTGAAGATATTTTCCTTTACAGTTTAAAAAGAATGTGGAGTGCCTGGTAGATCCCTAAGAGTTGAACCTAATTGGCAGCTACTTGATGAGTTGATTTTATTTGAAGTGGTGCGACCCAAACAACTCAAACAACTGGCCTGATGCACCACCTAATTAGGCACACAAATGATTACTCAATCTGATTTCTACTCGATTATGTGTTTGGATGTGTGTACCGGCTCCTAAGATTGGTTTACCGGTTGAGTTAGAAAATCAGATGAGGTTGTGTACCTCTGTGAGATTTTTTTTTTTTTTTTTATTATTATTATTATTATTTTTTTTAATGTGGGGGTTAAACAACAAACAATCTAACCTTAGAGTTTATAAGAACACCTAGGTTGATCGATGTTTGAATTATTATGTGATGAAATGAAATCTAATGGGTGGGAGGTGGGGGATAACTTACAAAACCTTCCACAACACTTTACTCCGATTTACCGCTTTTGCCTGTCTCGAAAGAGTACCTGCAATTACAATAAGAAAGGAGAAAAGTGAGGTAAATGATTTGTAAGTTACAAAACGTGAAGAGAAATCAAAGAGCGTTGCCTCCCCGGCAACGGCGCCAAAATGTTGAACGAGAATCTACGCTAACGTGTTTGGTTTTGGAAAACCCGTCGTTGTAGTTCGAAAGCGAAGGATTCGTGTTCAACAAATAAAATTTATACCGAAATAAGAATTCCGGGTCGAACACAGGCAGGCGAACGTTTGATTTAAAAACTTCGCGTTTCTTTTTATTTTGTCACAAAGAAATTCAATTTAAACTATCTAAGTATCTACAACAAATAAAAGAGAGAGAGGGAGTAAGAGAGAGAGAAGGAATACTATACATGGAAATCAAAATGAGATGTAGAATAGACAAGGAATTTATCATAAAAGAGTTCTTTCATTACAACTAGAAAACATAAAACAATTACTCTAGAAAGCATTAAAAGAATGGAGGGAGAAATGTCCTCCTCGACGATCGCTCGGAGGACGAATAGACTACTCTAGAAAGCAGTAAATCTATACTAGAAAGCAGTAAAAAGAATAGGGAGAGAGAAATCCTCCTCGACGGTCGCTTGGAGGACGAGCCGGACGGGACGACGCCTGGACGAAGGAGAACGAGGCGGGACGAAGGAGGACGAAGCAGAAGAACGGGAACGAAGCAGCACGCCGTCGTCGTCGCGGGATCCACTTCCGAAGGGGGACGAAAATTTGGACTTTATCTCGCGAGAAGCATCCCGGGTGTGGGACAAGCTTCTCTTGAGCTTTGGAGAGGTAGAGAGGAGAAGGAAGGGATGAAAATTTCGTATGGAGGGGGTCTCCTTTTATAGTTGCAAGGAGTGGGGGCAAAATGGACATTACATCTTCAAAATAATAAATAAGGGGTCTTTAGTGACGGATAAAACCGTCGCTAAAGCCCCGCCGTCGCCGTCGCCGCCGCGCCCACGCGCGCCCGCTTGGCTGGCCTGCGCGCGTAACGCATACTCACGTCCGCGTCGTCTCAGCCGTCCGATCGCGAGATCGGACGGCTTAGATCGCGTCCGCGCCCGCTGCGTAGCGCGCCCGCCCGCGTGCGATCGAGCGTCCACCAGAGCGTCCAATTGCGCGTCGGCGCTATCGGGCGCGCGCGGCCGTTGGATCTTCATCTGACGCTCGTGCGCGCCCGCTCGCCCGCGCCTTCGACCCCCTCACCGCGGCTCGAACCCGCGACCTCCGCTTCGCCCGCAGCTGCGTCGCCGCTGCGCTACGCGGGCGAAATGGTCGCGCGGACGTTTTTAAACGCGAGCGACCGCAGCCGTTGGATCGAGATCCAACGGCGGAGAGGAGACGGTGCGCGGTCTTCACAGGACTCCTGCGGCCGATTGGGCGGCTGGGATGGCGCCACGTGGCGCTATCTTGGCCATCCATCTTCTGGAAGTTGTAGATGGTGCCACGGATGTCGGATTGACTCGATTTTTGTGTCGTTCGGCTGCGATCGTCGATCCGAATTCATCCGTGTGGTCGGATTTCCCATCTGAAGTGCGGATTTACACCATCCTGGCCCTTGATCTTCTAGGGTTCCCCGGTCTCTATCTGATGCTACGGATGCTTGATTAGGGCGATCTTGGAGTCGTTGAACTCCAATCGTCGCCCTGATCATACCCATACGGTTGGATCTTTGATCCGAGGCCCCGATAAAATATTTGCCCTATCCAAGCACATAAAAGGAGACAATTAACCTCCATTTTATTCAAACTACTCTAAATGCAAGATGATGCATGTAATGCAATATTTATATCATGAAATGCAATCCTATGCTTAAGAACATGCATAAATAGACATTTTAAGTAGTGTAAATGTGTTTACATCAAGAACCTTCTCCCCAGTCCCTCCTTCTAACTGGTTGGATTAAACAGACGCAAGTAGAGTAAATCATTTACAGTCTTATGGCAGGTTTTAGGAGTCAGTAGATCCTTAGGCTACCCCACTTAAGGACAGCCTTGTTTTGTTGTGCTGCAGGGTCCCTATCCCTAGTCCTTCCGACCTTCTCCTAGTTTATGCTGGGAAGACGGTTATTGAAGCCCCGATTGGAAGGACCATTAGAGTATTTTAGGAGGTGCAAGTTGGATTTTGGTCAAATTGATCCCATGGCCGACCAATACCCTCCTCTGCTTGGAAATCCACAGGAAGAATTTCGAAGGCAGCTAGAACAAATGCATAGAATGCATGAATGGTTCCAGAGAATGCAGGGCGCTTAGCCCTTGAAGGATTTTTATGATCCTTCAAATTACAGGGAACGTCCCGGCGTCCAAATTCCAGCCGGTGATGTAGAAATCAAGCCCCAGGTGTTAAGCCTGATTAAACATTATCATGGGCTTGGCTCCGAAGATCCGTTTCAACACTTGGAGGACTTGACCACTTTGGTCCAGACCACCAAGGCACGAAACGTAAACGAGGAGCAAATGATCATAAGGCTCTTCCCCCACTCTCTTAGGGATAAGGCCGCGCATTGGTATAGGACAATAGGAAGACCAATTACAACTTGGAATGAGTTGAAATCGACCTTTCTGAAGAAATTCTTCCCATTCGAACGTACCAATGCTTTGAGACGGGCAATCACTACCTTTACCCAGTGGCCGGGGGAGCAGTTTCATGTAGCTTGGGAGCGATTCCAGGACTTATTGCGGAGGTGTCCACACCACGAGGTGCCGAAATGGCAACTAGTGCAGATCTTCTATCATGGGTTGATTGAGCAACTCAGAAATCATGTGGATGCTTCTTGCGGAGGCAATTTCCTCAATAAAGATGCAGATAGTGCACATGATTTATTTGAGGAAATGAGTGAGAATTCAATCGATCATGCCTCCATGGATACATTTAACCGGTCCCAGCAGCCCAGATCAAATGTCAACGAAGTCCATGACTCTCATTCATTTGATATGGAATTGATTTGTAACGAACTTGATAAGGTGGACTAGTTGCTAAGAGAATGGAAGAGTGGATGGCTGGTAATTCTATGAACAACTCTCGATCCATTCTTCACGAGCTCCTTCTGGACGGGAGTTCGTGAATCAACTCAATGCGGTTCAACCTGTGAGTCAGCATTTTTCGGAACCCCACAGGTTCCAAATTGGGGCCTTTGATCCCAGTTTTTCTGATCCTTCCCTTTCTTTCTCTCCATCCTCACCCTATGAGGATGTCTGTGCTGTACAAGAGAATGTTAGATCCAACCCCTACTCTAATACCTATAATCCAGGTTAGAGAAACCACCCTAACTTCTCTTGGAAAAACCTAGGGCAACAGACCCAATTCCGACCCGGCAACTATGCTCCGCAAAGACCAATGGGTCAGGGTCAAGTATATGCTCAGTTGCCTCCAAATCAGGTCAATCAGCCAACTTGGAATGCTCGTCAACCCGCAGGGCAGGCTGATTTGAATCGCCAAGTGTAGAGATGCAAGGATCCATGCTCCAGCTCATGCAGCAAATGAAAACCTCGCTGGACAACTTGTAGTCCGGGCTCATTGCTAACTCTCGTCAACCTGGATCTCTACCATCCCAACCCGTGAAATATTATGAATTCGGGCAACCAAGCCCATGGGTACAGAAATCAAAGGGACCCACACGCACATGCTCAGGTGGTTGAGCAGGGTTCCTCGTCCTCTTCTTCTTCTGCAAATCAACAATTCGTGGTTAATCAAGCCCCTGCAATCTTTCTTAACCCTCCCCAAGACCCAAATTCTTATGCATCTACAAATTCTATCACTTTGAGGAGTGGTAAGCAGACTCAGGATCCACAACCACACTATTCTGATCTTTTGAATCCTGAAGAACCTGAGGAGAGAGAGGAGAATTCTAGAGGAGTAATCAAGGCTCAGAAACCTGATTCCAAAGATCTGACTCATGTTCCTTTTCCTGAAGCCTTAACCAAATCAAAGAAGAAGAAGTCTGTTGATAGCAATGAGGAGCTTTTGAATCTATTTAAGAATGTTGAGATTAATATCCCGCTCCTTGATGCTATCAAGCACATACCAACTTACGCAAGATTTTTAAAAAAATTACGTACACAAAAGCGTAAGTCGAGAGAATCTGTTCTGAGGAAGGTGGTACTCTCTGAGCAGGCTAGTTCTGTTATCCTGGACTACCTCCCTCAGAAAAGGAGAGATCCTGGTGCTCCATTGATTTCTTGCGTCATCAGAAATTACACATTTGATAGAGCACTTTTGGATCTGGATGCATCCATCAACCTAATTCCGATTTCTCTTTACAAGAGGTTTGGGTTAGGTGAACTTCGTCCAACCTCAGTAACGCTACAGTTAGCGGACCGCTTGGTTGCAAACCCGCAAGGTGTTATTGAAGATGTTATAGTTAAGGTCATGGATTTCTATTTTCCTGTAGATTTCCTTGTCCTTGACATGGATGTACCTGATAATATGAGGAACACGCCCATCATTCTGGGGCGTTCGTTCCTGACTACCGCTAAGGCCAACATTAATTGTGAAAGCGGTAGCATGGAAATTGCCTTTGGGGACTAACGAATGAAATTGGATATTTTTAAGGCAATCAACAAATTTGAGGATTGTGGATTTATTGAGGAACTTGATGAGGATAATAATAACATTGAAACTTGTTTAATGATTTCTTCAATTGAAAGTTCCTCCTTGGATGACGAATTCGATCCGCAACTCTCTATGGTTGACCTGCCATCTTCTGAAGAGGTTATTGATTTTGTTCACTCACAACCTCTTCCTCTTGTTGAATCTTTAGCATCTACCCTACCATCAATCATCAACCCGCCCCAGCTTGAACTGAAAGCATTGCCTGAGAATTTGAAATATCAATTTTTAGGACCTTAGAAAATGCTCCCTGTGATTACCAGTGCTAAATTGACAAAGGAGCAAGAGATTAAATTGATCAAGGTCCTGAAGGAACATAGGGAGGCAATTGGTTGGACCATTCATGACCTCAGGAGGATCGAGCCATCTTACTGTAATCATAGAATATTCTTGGAAGATGGATCCCGCCCTTCTCGCCACATGTAGAGGAAATTGAATCCAAATATGCGAGAAGTAGTCAAAAAGGAAATCATCTAGTGGCTCGATGCAGGAATTATTTATCCAATCTATGATAGTCCCTGGGTAAGTCCCGTATAGATTGTTCCGAAGAAAGCTGGAATTACCGTTATGACTAACGGGAGAGGAGAATCTGTCACAACTCGTTCAGCTTCCTCTTGGAGGGTTTGTATTGATTATAGGAAGTTGAACACAGCCACTAAAAATGATCATTTTCCCCTGCCCTTCATAGATCAAATCTTGGAAAAATTAGTCGGACAGAAGTACTTCTGTTTTCTTGATGGCTACTCAGGATATAACCAAATTCCTATCCATCCCGAGGATCAGGAAAAAACTACTTTCACCTGTCCCTACGAAACCTTTGATTTTCGTAGGATGCCTTTCGGGTTATGCAATGCACCTACGACTTTTCAAAGGTGTATGCTAGCCAAATTTTCTGACGTGGTGGGAGAGTTTATGGAAGTATTCATGGATGATTTCTCTATTTTCGGAGAATCATTTGACTCTTGTTTGGCTAATCTGGAAATGATTCTTAAGAGATGTATCAAAACACGATTGGTCCTTAGCTGGGAAAAGAGTCATTTCGTGACCCAAGAAGGCATCGTTTTAGGTCATGTAATCTCTGAACGGGGAATTGAAGTGGATAAAGCTAAGGTTGATGCTATCGCTAAACTTCCTCCTCCCACATCTGTTAAACAAAATCAATCATTTCTTGGCCATGTGGGATTTTATCGAACATTCATCAAGGATTTTTCAAAGGTTGCTCGTCCTTTGAGCAATCTTCTTGCCAAAGAAACGCCGTTTGTTTTTGACGAATCATGCCGAAAGGCATTTGTTTTCCTGAAAATGACAGTCACATGTGCTCCAGTTTTGCAACCACCAATTTGGATAGCCCCTTTTGACATCATGATCGACGCTTCTGATTACGCGGTTAGGGCTGTCCTGGGTCAGAAAATTGATAGAAAGCCCTCTGTCATCTACTACACTAGTAAAACTCTGGATAAAGCCCAGAGGAATTACACTGTTACTGAAAAGGAATTACTAGCTGTAGTGTTCTCTTTGAAAAAATTCAAGGCTTATCTCTTAGGGTCTCATGTTATCATCTATACCGACCACTCGGCTTTGAGACATCTCTTGGCCAAAAAGGATGGTAAACCCCGACTTATTCGTTGGATTCTTCTGCTTCAAGAATTTGATCTTGAAATCAAGGATAAAACCAGGGTACAAAATGTGGTAGCGGATCATTTATCGAGACTCCTAGGTGATTCCTCTCGTCCGGACATTCGGATTGCTGACACTTTTCCGGACGAAACTATTCTTACAGTTTTAGGTGTCCACACCCCATGGTTTGCTGACATTGTTAACTATTTGGCCGTTGGTCAAATCCCCCAGGATCGGACCAAGCAACAATGGGATAGACTCAAATCTGAGGCCAAATACTACTTCTGGGAGGACCCTGAACTGTATCGCATCGGCTCTGATCAGATTATTCGCAGATGTATACCGGAGAATGAATTCAACAGTATACTCGAGTTCTGCCATGCATCTGGGTGTGGTGGACATTTCTCCGGGAAAAAGACGACTGCAAAAATCTTGCAATCTGGCTTCTATTGGCCATCTTTATTCAAGGATGCCCAGGATTTCTTAAGGTCATGTTCTCGATGTCAGGCACTCGGGAGCATAACTAAGAGAGATATGATGCCCCTAAACCTAATTCTTCCCCTCGAAATTTTCGATGTTTGGGGCATCGATTTCATGGGACCCTTTATCCCTTCATTTGGACATCAATACATTCTTGTTGCTGTTGATTATGTGTCCAAATGGATTGAGGCGATTTCCACCCGAACCAATGACCACAAGGTGGTCATCGATTTTGTCAAGAAAAATATCTTCAGTAGGTTCGGGATTCTGAGGGCTATCATCAGTGATGGTGGCACTCATTTTACTAAAGCCCAATTCCAGAATTTATTGGCCAAATATGGGGTTAATCACCGAATTTCCACACCTTACCATCCCTAGACGAATGGAAAAGTCGAGATCTCCAATCGAGAGATCAAGAACATTCTGCAAAAAACAGTTAGGCCTGATCGCAAGGATTGGACTCAAAAGCTTGAGGACGCTCTTTGGGCCTACCGTACAGCATATAAAATGCCCATCGGCATGTCTCCATTCCGTTTGGTGTATGGAAAGGCATGCCATCTACCCGTAGAGATTGAACACAAGGCATTCTGGGCGATCAAACAATGCAATTTAGATTTGAATTTAGCTGAAAAGACCAGGAAACTCCAACTATCTGAGTTGGAGGAGCTTAGAAATGATGCTTATGAGAATGCCAAGATCTACAAGGCTAGGACCAAAGCTTTCCATGATCAACTGATTTCCCACAAGAGCTTTGAGCCGAACCAGAAGGTCTGGTTATTCGATTCTAAACTTAAGCTCTTTCTTGGAAAACTTAGATCTAAATGGAATGACCAATTCATAATTGACCAAATTTTTTCAAATGGAGCCGTTCAGATTTCTGACCCAAACACATTTAAAGTCAACGGTCAACGTCTGAAGCCTGTTATTGACCGTATTCTTTCAGAACCCGTCTCAGACACAGTTGCTCTAGCCATTCTATGACTTCTTTGGCTGGACTTCGCCTAGCTGACGGCATTAAACTCAGTAGTTGTACATATGACACAAGGCTGATACGAGCTTCATATTCAGGTGACATCTTTCATATTCTACCCTTTCTTTCATGTCTCTTTTTCAATGAGGACATTGCATCAGCTAGGCATGGGGGGGTGGATTCATTTTTGAATCATTTGGTCAGCTTTGTGAAATTCATGTAAATTATTTTTCTCTTCTTATTTATACATAAAAAAAATCAAAATTAGGAAGGATTAGTTGGACATTAGGACTTTTCAATCTTAGGAAATTTTACATTAGGATCTGAACACAAAGACCCTTCAGGTCTTTGGACTTAATTAGCCCGTATATCCACTAAAATGTGGATTTGTCTTTCGAGTCCTCACCATCTTAATTTTATTGTAGTTGGAATAAATAAGTTTGGGTGATAAGTACACGACTTATCAACCCACCCTCTGATTTGAGGGAATTTTTGAGTTTTAAGCATCTACAAACTTTCTTTGCACTGACTCGTTGTTCGGTGATTCTAACGGAAATTGGGTAGCTAATGAACCTTTTAGGGTGATATGGCTGGCAAGTTATCATGGGTAACAGCCCATAGGTAGGTTGCCCAGAGCCCAATCACTGGACCTTTCTCTCTTTGATGCCTTTAAGTAAATCTTAGACCAAGGAAGCCACCTACTTAAAAAAAAAGAAAAGAAAAAAAAAAAATCAAAAAGAAAAGGAGAAAAGAAAAAAAATAAATAAACTACGTTTCCCGCACGAGTATGGCTGGCAAGTTGTCGGTGGTAACAGCTCATCGACCGGTTGTCAAGAACCCAACTCAATAAATGCACTGAAAATTCCCAAAACACTTAGGAAGAAGCGGAGAAGTAGAATAAACCAGGGAGATATACACTGGATTCACCCTTGTGTTGACCCTGTAAAAAAAAAAATAAAAGTAGGGAGAAAGCTACCGGTTGTAAAGATATACCTTTAGGCAGAATTCTTTTTTGGTCACCTAGAGGCGGAGAAATCCGAAGTCCGTTTTAATTACCAGTCAACGAGTCTATCACATTCACAATAAGATGCTTAGAACTTAGGGTTCTTTTCAAATCTTGGGTGAGTTGAATGACCATAGAAAGCCACTCTTAAACCCTAAAAGTTGAAAATTCAAAAAAAAAATTAAAAAAGAGGAAAAAGATAAAAAGAAAATTTTCTTTAAATAAGGCGAGGGCTTGAGGCAGTCTGCATTTTAGCAAATACTCGGGCACTGTTGTGTCTTTGAATGTTCAGATCTTAAGTAGATAGTTTCTTAATGATTGAAAATAATTCATGCCCAAATAATCCAGCCTAATTCTTTTATAAATAGTATATAATTTTTGCTAGGGACTAGAAAAAGATAGGCATGGGGGTATGATGTAAACACGTTTACACTACTTAAGATGTCTATTTATGCATGTTCTTAAGCATAGGATTGCATTGCATGCTATAAATATTGCATAACATGCATCATCTTGCATTTAGAGTAGTTTGAATAAAATGGAGGTTAATTGTCTCATTTTATGTGCTTGGACAGGGCAAACTTTTTATCAGGGCCTCGGATTGAAGATCCAACCATACAGATGTGATCAGGGCGACGATTGGAGTTCAACGACTCCAAGATTCCCCTAATTAGGTATTTATAGCATTAGATAGTGACCGGGGAACCCTAGAAGATCAAGGGCAAAGATGGTGTAAATCCACACTTCAAACGACAAATCTGACCACACGGATGGATTCGGATCGACGATCACAGCCTAACAGCGCAAAAATCGACTCAATCCGACAGTCGTAGCACCATCTACATCATCTAGAAGATGGACAGTCAAGATGGAGCCACGTGGCGCCATCTCAGGCATCCAACCGGCCCTCAGGTCCACTGCTGCCTCTCCAAAGAGAATCCAGTGCGCGATCTAGGCCGTTGGATCTCGATCCAACAGTCCTGAACGCGCGTTCAAAACTCCAGCCGCCCGCCCCATCCATGCGCGCAGCGTAGTGGATAAGGCGCTCGGCTGCCTTCAGACGTGCGATCGAGCGGGCGAGCGGGTGCGGGCAAGCGTCAGATCGCAATCGAATGGCTGTGCGTGCTCGATAGCGCCCACGCGCTATTGCACATGCGGCGAAGACGCGGGATCGTACTCGGACGAGCGCGCAGCGACGCGGACGAAGGCGCAATCTAAGCCGTTCGATCTCGCGATCGGACGGCTGAGGATGGCTAAATGTGCACAAGCGTTGTGTGTGCAGGCAGGCGAGCGGGCACGAGCACGCCGCCCACTACGCCCACGTTTAGACCTTTAGCAACGGTTTATCCATCACTAAAGGTCCTGAATTAATGTTTTTAAAGATGTAATGACCAATTTGCCCCCACTCCTTGCAACTATAAAAGGAGGCCCCCTCCACACGAAATTCTCATCCCTTCTCTTCTCTACCTCTCCAAAGCTCAAGAGAAGCTTGTCCCACACCCGGGATGCTCCTCGCGAAATAAAGTCAAATTTTCGTCCCCCGTTCGGAAGTGGATCCTGTGACGACGACCACATGCTGCCCCGTTCCCGTTCTTCTGCATCGTCCTCCTTCATCCTACTGCATCCTCCTTCGTCCAAGCGTCGTCCCGCCTGGCTCGTCCTCCAAGCGATTGTCAAGGAGGATAACTTCTCTCTCCCATTCTTCTTTACAGCTTCCTAGTGTAGAATTTTCCTGCTTTCTAGTGTAGCTGATTTCTTGCTTTCTAGTGTAATTCTTATTTAGTTTTATTGTATAAACATTTTGAAATATTGAATGCATGTTTTCTCTCTCTCTCTCTCTTTCCCTTTTTAGTCTGATTGTTGTTATAGTGTTTGTCGCACTTTTGTGCAGTTTGTTAAAGGATAATATCGCGTTGTAGTATAGCCGCTAAAGCGTTCAAAACAAATAAAGATTTTTATTACTCGAAAATCGGAGTATCCGAGGTCGAACACAGGGAGCAAATGGAATTTACTACTAGTCAAAATGTAATTGAACACTCTAATTTACTCAAAATATCAATTCAAATGTGAATGTATGCAATTAAAAATAATTAGGACAAAAATATGAAATTGGACGTCTGATCACAAGTTCAGACGTCTTAAAAGTATTTCTCCTTTTCTCCTTCTTCTTCTGCAGTCTCTCATTTTCTTCTTCGTTTTGCTTCTCTCTGCTTTCTTTCTTGTCTTGCGAAGCCTTCTTCTTCTTCTTTTGTTCTTCTAATCTTTTCTTTGCCTCTCTTCTTCTCTGTGTCTTGCTCTTTCTTTTCTTCTTCTCTACCTTGCTTCTTACTCTTCTCTTATGTGGTCTTGCCTTGCTTCTCTCTTCTGCAGCGGCCAAGTCCTTCTCCTGCGATCAGCCTGCCTGTACAAGAGCAAAACCTAACCCTTCTCCCTCTACCCGCGCGTCTCTCACTCTCAAGCAATTCACTCTGAGCTGCTCTCCCAGAGCCACATGCATAATCGGGTCGGATCGGTACCCGGGACCAGGCGCACCTGAAGGTGGTGTGATGTGCGAGGTGTGCGTATGTCTAGGTCGGGCCGGATCCGCCAAGTCCGCGTGGTCAGGTCGCGGACGAGGCGGGTGTGGGGTTAGTGAGGGACCTCACCCCTGTGCTTTCGAGGCAGTAAAGCTATATCACAAAAACTCTTTATACCATACCTGTGCCTTGAGATTCCACGATGTGGGACTAAACGTTCCGCCCTTCCTTTGCGCGCGCCCGCAGACTCTCGTGTGCAATTGCCCACGCTGAAGGCCCTGCTGGTGCTCCTCGCTGAACTCAGTCACCTCGCGATACTTGCGAGAGTCTGCTACACCTGCCGCCTGGGAAGCCTGACGCCTGCTGCTGCTCCAAGCTTCCTGCTGCTTCGGCTGTTAATGGCGGCTGGGGCGTTCACCTGAGATTCCACAGAACGGCCCATTGGCCCAATCAGAATAGCTGGAAACCTTCGCCGTAGCACGGCGAAGGCGGTGGGTGATGCTGCAGGTTGCCGGTCGGCCTAGGCTTGTGCGCCTAGGTCAACCTGTGGCCGGAGATGGTGGGTTGGTCGGGGGGTGCTTGTAGAGGTCTGGAGTGGCAGTGATGGGGTGGAATGGGTTCCTGGTGGTGAGGCGAAGCTCACGAGGTGGTTGGCGAGCCGTGTGGAGTGACGGAGTGGTGTGGCCGACTCGCCGGAGTGCGGTCGGAGGCGAGGAAGATGGAGGCGGTTAGGTAATGTCGAGGGGTAATCAAGTAAAATAGTTGGGGGAAAAGAGAGAGGAGAGGGTGGAGAAGAGTTCTAACCTAATTGTAAGGACGAAAGGGGACGGAAGGCGGACAGCAGTACCTGCTGTCGCCGGAGAAGATGACGCCCAGTGGGGGAGAACGGCGACGACGACGGGGCTGAGGCGGCGTGCGCTGGTACTGCGCGACGCGGAGGGAGGTCAGGAAGCTAACTCTGCCGCTGGTTTTGTGGAAGAGCGAAAAGGGAGGGGAGGGGGGCTCGCCAGAGCTAGCTGGGACATTTGGCTGGGCAGGAGGAGAGGAATTGAAGGGGGAAACTCGGCCAAATCAAGCTCAGCCTCTTCGGCCGGAGTTATGGGTTCTTATATAGGCGCTGGACTGGGTGTGCAGGGCGTGAAGGGCACGTAATTGCCTGAGGTTGGTCGCCGGAGATGGAAAGGAGTTAGGATACCCAAATCTCTCGTGCGTTCGCACGAGAGATTGGGTTCACACCAGGGATCGAGATCGGTCTTAAATGGAAGGGAATTCCTCAGAGAATCCTCCTTCCATTTCTGGGAGGGAATCTCTGAGGGATTAGAGAGCAATCCCTCTCCGAACCTCGCCGGAGCTCGGTTCTGCCCTAGCAATGGCGGCAGGACCGGTTTGCAAAGGAGGCGAGGAACCTAGGGGGTTCTCTGCAACGGTATTCAAAAGATAGGGACCAATTTGTGATTTGGGTGTACTAAATTGCAAAGTAGGTCAAGATGACCTCTCCTTAGGTCCAAATTTTGGTATAAACCTAATTTTGACCTAAGGAATCCGATGGAGAAGTTAGATTTCAGGTTTGACCTCGTTTGACTGGACATTTTGCGTAAAAACCCAAATTAGGTTAATTGAAGAGCTAGGACCCTAATCTAGGTCAAACTAGGTTCCAAAGGCAAAATTAAGTGTTCTAAACCCTAGAGTATGTTTTTCCATGATTTTTAGAGGGTTTACTTGGTTTTTGTTCTGACCGGAACCTTGTTAATTTAAGCGGGTCTGTTTTAGGGTTACCAAGTGTCTTTTAGTTCTTAGATTGCACATGAACCCATTTCTGATTGACTCAACCCACTTTTTATCTCATTTAGACCATTTGACCTATGTTTTGCCTCTGAGAAATCCCGTTTATGTACTGCAATGGTAAAATTGCAGTTTTAACCTTTATTTCATGTTTTCTTCTCAGAGCACTTGTTCCTTCAGTTAGGCCTTCTTCTAGGTTATGTAGGAGCTTTTATCTTCTTTATTGGGTCAAAATGAGCTAGTTATGGCTCATGATGAGGCTCTCATCATATAGCTTCATTGTAATTACATCGCCTCGCTTTTCAAGAAAAATCCTAAAAAAATATAATTGCGAATATAAATCGACGTAACCTCCCTGCGTTCGACTCGGAATTTCAATTTTGGTATAAATTTTATTTGTTAAACACGAGTTCTTCGCTTTCAAGCTACAACGACAAGGTTTTAAAAACCAAACACGTTAGCATAGCAACTCGTACGTCCAACATGCTCCCGTCATTCCACTCACCCATCCACCTCGCCAAACACCCCAGAAGCTCCGCCACCTCCCACTAATCATCCTCTGCATCTTCACCAACTGCCACACACACTGCACACCTCCACCGACCTAACCCACCATCACGGCCATAGTGTGACCTAGGCACGCACGCCTAGGTCGCCTTGCGGCCAGCCAACCCCTGCCTCACCTTCGCCGTGATACGACGAAGGTTTTTCTATGGTCTGACAGGGCCGCAAGGCCGTATTCATGCATTTCAGGTTCCAATGTCCCACTGCCATTGACGAGGAAGCTTGAAGTAAGCTTGCTACAACTTCAGGTCTCTTCGCTCCAGGTGAAGTGCCCCAAGTCGCGCAGAAGCCCTTCGCGCACAACCCCAACCAAGTGATTGGCTTTGAGGACCCTTGCAGCTTTGGCAATTGAACGCAACTCCTGCTGCGAGCATTCGCGAAATGAAGGTGGGACCTTTAGTCCCACCTTGGAAAGCTCTGAGGCACAGCACCTGCATAAGTTGAATTCTTGCCAGTAGCTGTTCGCCTCTGAATCATGGGGTGAGGTTCCTCTCACCTGAACTGAACCGGCCTCGTCCGTGATCCACGCCTTCGTGGACCTGGCCTGACCTGACTACCCGTGCACACCTCGCCCACCACCACACGCCGGTGGGCCTGGTCCCGGGCGCGTACACCCAACCCGTATACCCGAGTAGGCTCTGGGAGAGCAAACCTATGAGAGAAATGGAGAGAGAGAGAGAAACGCAGGAAGGGTAGGGGTAGGTTTTGCTTAACTGGGTGCCTATGCAGGGAAGCTGAAGAAGAAGGAGGAGGAGGAAGAGGAAGTGGCTAAGGACTTAGCTGCATCAAAGAGCAGGAGTTGAGGAAGAAGGAAAGGAAGAAAAAGAAGAGACAGGAGCAGAAGCTGAAGAGGAGAAGCCAACTGAAGAAGAAGAAGGCACAAAAAGAAGGAGGAGGAGGTGCAACTCAACAGTGAAGAGCTGAAGTCAAAGGAGGAAGCTGCAGCTGAAGAAAAGAGAAGAAGAAAAAGCCAAGAAGAAGAAGCAGCAGCAGCCAAAGAGAAAAGAAGAAGAAGACGAGCACTGTAGCAAATGCTACTTAAGACGTCTGATTCATGGAATCAGACGTCTGAAGATAGAAAGAAGAAAAGAGAAGAAAAGAAAAGAAGCAAAATTTTTATTCCCTCTCTCTTTAATTTTTTGTAAAGCAGTATATTGTAGTGAATTGTGAATTTTTATGCTTATAGAACTAAGTTTGCTCCCTGAGTTCGACCTTGGAACATTCTAAATTTCGAGTAATAAATAAATTAAATTGATCATTGTTTTTCGCAACATACTACAACGAACATATCTTTAAAACACCACGAAATCGACCGATCAGTTTTTGGCACCGTTGTCGTGGAGCAACGGGCATTCTAGAAGCTATTAAATCACAATTTCTAATTGACTACTGACTTAATCTCTCTTTTGTTATGCAGGCACAGGAAGACAAGAAGGAATAAGCAGCCGCATAACAACCACACCAAGGGACAGGTAATCTTCTATCCTCTCTTTTAAACCCCTTAAATTCTAAAGAGGAAGAAGAAAAAGAAAAGCAACCTAAGGTTACATGTCTTTTATACATAGTAAATCACAAGAGTTGCCTGCTTTTTAATTTCAACATATTCTATCTGCATATCCACTATAGGTAATTAGGGTAAAACCTTCTTGCTTGAGCCCTAGCTACCTAATTCTGAGGCAACTAACTGGACTAATTAAAGCCAACCTAGGAATCTAAGCTAGGGTTTTAGGGACACACCTTCTACTCAAGAACTGAAAATTCCCAAAGGAAGTGTGAGTAAGCCATTGCTTGAAAAGACCTAATAAAGAGAAACCCTAAGCAATCCGGCTCTTAAGTCACTTGAACCACAAAAGAAATGACCTAATAAGCTCTCACAGGAACTAATAGGTGAAGTTGATCCCTTGGATCAATCAACCTTTAAATTAGGTCACTTTTTGCACACAAAAGGTTAAAGTTCAAGCAAAACCCTAAGCACCTTGATCTTAATTAAAAGTGGTAAACTTAAGAGGTCAAGGTCCCCATTCTGGTCTACCTGGAATCTCAGTGACCAGAGAGGTCGGGTGGGGGAAACCCTGTAACCCGTGGGGGTGCTCTACCGTGTAGGGGTCTTCGCAGGACTCACCCTCTCTGGCTGCCCAGGTAATTCTCAAGTGGACGACCTTCTGATTAAGGAGTATCATTCGCCCCGAACCTCTATAATCACCCAACATTTTGGGTGTCTTGATTGGGTCCAGCACCTGCTAACCTTGTCCAATCCATCAGTGCATGTTCAGTAGGAGGTCCTTGAAACCTCCTCTAAAAATTCACTCTCCCCGAGGCCAAGCCTCGGTACCCCTATTTGTGCGACAACCACTTCACATAGATCTTTCCCTCTAATTCTGAACCAAGTTCCCCTTCTTCTTCCATCATGGCACAACTTGATTCTACATCCAAATTCTGATTCTACATCTTGATTCTAGCACCTGATCCAAATATGCAGTCTAGATGCTTAGGATTACCCTTCAAGAAAAATGCATCACAAAGATCCATGAGAGATAGGATGATTGAGGATGCCCTGGAGTTCTATGAAATTAAATATAAACCCTCAACACCAATAGAAAACATTCAGGTTGATGTTTCAACAACCACAGCCTTCATCATAAACCGTGCCCAAATTCTGTTGATAGAAGCCACAAAAGGATTGACCCGAGACATGCTCATAATAGGATACATTGAGATAGAAAAATTACACAAATCTGAATACCTTCAATGCATGACAAATCCTGTATTTTGGGAACAACACCAAGATGCTCTTGAAAAATGGGTGGAGATGATGAGATTATTGAAACAAGCTATCGACCAAAAATACCCGTATATACCACAAATAGAGGATGAACCATCTTGGAACAGTATTAAGGATTAAGCCGGTTTCTCAGATCTCGGGATTGAGGCACAGAGTGGTTGTGAATTCCCAACCCAGATAGAAAACAACATGCCTAATATTGAATTAGGTTGGAAAATTGCAGGAGAACATAATGTTAAGCCAACCCTATATCATAAATCACCAAGCTTAGAATTCCAAGACTCCTGCAATAATGAGATTAGAACTGAACCTCTTGAGGGTGCAAATCCTGCCCCTTATTCTGATAAGGTGACTCTCAAAGGTTATTCGGACTTAGATTCGAGTAGTTCCACCCACATCCTAAGCCTAGAATCTAGATCTGAAACTTATTGGGAAGATTACGAGGCCCTCTACGATGAGAATCAAATTTTCAACAAAAAGTATGATTTCGGGCCTCTATTTGATGAATGTCCATCTCCAACCTCCTCAGGAAATCAGATCAATTTTCCGAAAGACATGCCAATTTACGATACAGAAACAGAGGAGTTGGACGAGTGTTGAACGATTACGAATCTACGCTAACGTGTTTGGTTTTGGAAAAACCTGTCGTTGTAGTTCGAAAGCGAAGAATTCGTGTTCAACAAATAAGATTTATACCGAAAAAAGAATTCCGGGTCGAACTTAGGGAGGCTACGTTGATCTATATTCGCAATTATGTTTTTTTTAGGATTTTTTGATAAAAAAGGCGAAATAATTACAATGGAGCTATCAAACTAAGAGAGATAGAGAGGGAGAGAGAAAGAGAACATGCATTCAATATTTCAATTGTTTATACAAGCAAACGAAATGAAAGTTACACTAGAAAGCGGGAAATCAATTACACTATAAAGCAGGAAAATTCTGCACTAGAAAAGCTGTAAATAAGAATGGGAGAGAGAAGTTATCCTCCTCGACGGTCGCCTGGAGGACGAGCCGAACGAGACGACGTCTGGACGAACGAGAACGGAGCAGGACGAAGCAGAAGAGCGGGAACGGAGCAGCACGCCGTCGTCGTCGCGGGATCCACTTCCGAAGGAGGACGAAAATTTAGACTTTATCTCGCGAGGAGCATCCCGGGTGTGGGACAAGCTTCTCTTGAGCTTTGGAGAGGTAGAGAGGAGAAGGAAGGGATGAAAATTTCGTATGGAGGGGTCTCCTTTTATAGTTGCAAGGAGTGGGGGCAAAATGGACATTACAACTTCAAAACAATAAATGAGGAGTCTTTAGTGACGGATAAAACCGTCGCTAAAGCCCCCAACGTGGGCGTAGCCTCCGCGCCCACGTGCGCCCGCTTGGCTGCCCGCGCGCGTAACGCCTACGCACGTCCGCGAGGTCTCAGCCGTCCGATCGCGAGATCGGACGGCTTAAATCGCGTCCGCGCCCGCTGCGTAGCGCGCCCGCCCGCGTGCGATCGCGCGTTACGCCTGGCGTCCAATCGCGCGTCGTCCTGATTGAGCGCACGCAGCCGTTGGATCTTCATCTGACGCTCGTCCGTGCCCGCTCGCCGGCGCCTTCCACCCCCTCACCGCAGCTCGAACCCGCGACCTGTGCTTCGCCCGCAGCTGCGTCGCCGCTGCGCTACGCGGACGAAATGGTCGCGCGGACGCTTTTAATCGCGAGCGACCGCAGCCGTTGGATCTCCATCTGACGGTGGAGAGCGATCGGGCGGGGGCCTTCACAAAATGCAAGCGGCCGTTTGGGCTGCTGAGATGGCACCACGTGGCGCCATCTTGGCCGTCCATCTTCTGGAAGTTGTAGATGGTGCCACGGATGTCGGATTGACTTGATTTTTGTGTCGTTGGGCTGCGATCGTCGATCCGAATTCATCCGTGCGGTCGGATTTATCATCTGAAGTGCGGATTTACACCATCCTGGCCCTTGATCTTCTAGGGTTCCCGGGTCACTTATCTGATGCTACGGATGCCTGATTAGGGCGATCTTGGAGTCGTTGAACTCCAATAGTCGCCCTGATCACATCCATATGGTTGGATCTTTGATCCGAGATCCTGATAAAATATTTGCCCTGTCCAAGCACATAAAAGGAGACAATTAATCTCCATTTTATTCAAACTATTCTAAATGCAAGATGATGCATGTAATGCAATATTTATATCATGAAATGCAATCCTATGCTTAAGAACATGCAAAAATAGACCTTTTAAGTAGTGTAATTGTGTTTACATCATACCCCCATGCCTATCTTTTGCTAGTCCCTAGCAAAAACTATATGCTATTTATAAAAGAATTAGGTTGGATTATTTGGACCTGAGTCACTTTCAATCATTAAGAAATTTTCTACTTAGGAACTGAACTTTCAAAGACACAACAGTGCCTGGGTATCAGCCAAAATGCAGACCGCCTCAAGCCCTTGCCTTATTCAAAGAAAAATTTCTTTTTCTCTTTTTACTCTTTTCTAATTTTTTTGGATTTCCAAATTTTAGGGTTTAAGAGTGGCTTTCGACGACCATTCAACTCACCCAAGATTTGATGAGAACCCTAAGTTTTAAGCATCTTATTGTGATTGTGATAGACTCGTTGACCGGCAATTAGAATGGACTTCGGATTTCTACGCCTCTAGGTGACCTCAAAAAGAATTCTGCCTAAAGGTGTATCTTTACAACCGGTAGCTTTCTCCCTACTTTTATTTTTTAACGAGGTCAACACAAGGGTGAATCCAGTGTATATCTCCCCGGTTTATTCTACTTCTCCGCTTCTTCCTAAGTGTTTTGGGAATTTTTAGTGCATTTTCTGAGTTGGGTTCTGGACAACCGGTCGATGAGCTGTTACCACCGACAACTTGCCAGCCATACTCGTGCGACGAAGTGTGGCTTATTTCTTTTTATTCTTTTCTCCTTTTTGATTTTTTTTTTAGGTAGGTGGCTTCCCTGGTCTAAGATTTACCTAAAGGCAGCAAAAAGAGAAAGGTCCAGTGACTGGGCTTTGGACAACCTACCTATGGGCTGTTACCCACGATAACTTGCCAGCCATATCACCCTAGAAGGTTCATTAGCTATCCAATTTCCGTAAAAATCGTCGAACAATGAGTCAGTGCAAAGAAAGTGTGTAGATGCTTAAGACTCAAAATTCCCTCAAATCAGAGGGCGGGTTGATAAGTCGTGTACTTATCACCCAAACTTTTTTATTCCAATTATAATAAAATTAAGATGGCGAGGACTCAAAGACAAATCCACATTTTAGTGGATACACAGGCTAATTAAGTCCAAAGACCTGGGGGGTCTTTGTGTTCAGATCCTAATGTAGTATTTCCTAAGATTGAAAATTTTCTTAAACCCAAATTCTCTTTCCTAATTCCGAAATTTTTATTTATTTTTTTTTATAAAAGAAAATAAACAAATCTACGGAGCTGACGAATGAATTCAGAGATGAATATCCACCAATTCCTCTGGGCTTCATCCAAAGTTTTACTATCGTAGTAAATGACAAAGGGCTTTCGGTCAATTTTCTGACCCAGGACAGCCCCGACCGCGTAATCAGAAGCATCGGTCATGATCTCAAATGGGGCTGTCCAAATAGGTGGTTGCAAAATTGGAGCACAGGTGACTGCCATTTTTAGGAAATCAAATGCCTTTCGGCATGATTCGTCAAAAACAAACGGTGTTTCTTTGGCAAGAAGATTGCTCAAAGGGCGGGCAACCTTCGAGAAGTCCTTGATGAATCTTCGATAAAATCCCACATGGCCAAGAAATGATCTGATTTGTTTAACTGATGTGGGAGGAGGAAGTTTAGCGATAGCATCAACCGTAGCTTTGTCCACTTCAATTCCCCGTTCAGAGATTACATGACCCAAAACGATGCCCTCTTGGGTCATGAAATGACTCTTTTCCCAGTTAAGGACCAATCGTGTCTTGATACATCGCTTAAGAATCATTTCCAAATTAGCCAAACAAGAGTCAAATGATTCTCCGAAAACGGAGAAATCATCCATGAAGACTTCCATAAACTCTCCCACCATGTTGGAAAATATGGCTAGCATACACCTTTGAAAAGTCGCAGGTGCATTGCATAACCCGAAAGGCATCCTACTTAAAGCAAAGGTTCCGTAGGGACAGGTGAAAGTAGTTTTTTCCTGATCCTCGGGATGGATAGGAACTTGGTTGTATCCTGAGTAGCCATCAAGAAAACAGAAGTATTTCTGCCCGGTTAATTTTTCCAAGATTTGATCAATGAAGGGCAGGGGAAAATGATCCTTTTTAGTGGCAGTGTTCAGCTTCCTATAATCAATACAAACTCTCCAAGAAGAAGCTGAACGAGTTGTGACAGATTCTCCTCTCTCATTAGTCACAACAGTAATCCCGACTTTCTTTGGGACAATCTGAACGGGACTTACCCAGGGACTGTCAGAGATTGGATAAATAATTCCTGCATCGAGCCACTTGATGATTTCCTTTTTGACCACTTCTCGCATATTTGGATTCAATCTCCTCTGCATCTGGCGGGAAGGGCGGGATCCATCTTCCAAGAATATTCTATGATTACAGTAAGATGGCTCGATCCCACTAAGGTCATGAATGGTCCAACCAATTGCCTCCTTATGTTCCTTTAGGACCTTAATCAATTTAATCTCTTGCTCCTTTGTCAATTTAGCACTGATAATCACAGGGAGCATATTCTGAGGTCCTAAAAATTGATATTTCAAATTCTCGGGCAATGGTTTCAATTCGAGCTGGGGTGGGGTGATGATTGATGGTCGGGTATATGCTGAAGATTCAACAAGAGGGAGAGGTTGTGAGTGAACAAAATCAGTAACCTCTTCCGAAGATGTTAAGTCAGAGGGTTGCGGGTCAAATTCATCAACCAAAGAGGAACTTTCAATTGAAGAAACTGTCAAACAAGTTTCAATATTAACATTATCCTCATCAAGTTCCTCAATAAATCCACAATCCTCAAATTTGTTGATCGCCTTAAAAATATCTAATTTCATACGTTGGTCCCCAAAGGCGATTTCCATGCTACCGCTTTCACAATTAATGTTCGCCTTTGCGGTAGCCAGGAACGGACGCCCCAGAATGATGGGCGTGTTCCTCAGATTATCTGGTACATCCATGTCAAGGACAAGGAAATCTACAGGAAAATAGAAATCCTTGACCTTAACTATAACATCTTCAATAACGCCTCGCGGGTTTGTGACCGAACGATCTGCTAACTGTAGCGTTACTGAAGTTGGCCGAAGTTCGCCTAACCCAAACTTCTCGTAAAGAGAAGTCGGAATTAGGTTGATGGATGCACCGAGATCCAAAAGTGCTCTATCAAATGTGTAATCTCTGATAACGCAAGAAATCAAAGGAGCACCGGGATCTCTCTTTTTCTAAGGGAGGTAGTGCAGGATAACAGAACTAGCCTGCTCGGAGAGTACCACCTTCCTCGGAACAGATTCTCTCGACTTACGCTTTTGTGTACATAATTCCTTTAAAAATCTTGCATAAGTCGGTATGTGCTTGATAGCATCAAGGAGCGGGATATTGATCTCAACATTCTTAAACAAATTCAGAAGCTCCTCATTGCTATCAACAGACTTCTGCTTCTTTGCTTTGGTTAAGGCTTCAAGAAGAGGAACACGAGTCAGATCTTTGGAATCGGATTCCTGAGCCTTGATTTCTCCTTTAGAATTCTCCTCTCTCTCCTCAGATTCTTCAGGATTCAAAAGATTAGAATAATGTGGTTGTGGATCCTGAGTCTTCTTACCACTCCTCAAAGTGACAGAATTTACAGAAGCGTAAGAATTTGGATCTTGGGGAGGGTTAGGAAAGATTGGAGGGGCTTGATTGACCATGAATTGTTGATTTATAGAAGAAGAAGACGAGGAACCCTGCTCAACCACCTGAGCATGCGTGTGTGGGTCCCTCTGATTTCCGTACCCTTGGGCTTGATTGCCCGAATTCGTAATGTTTTGTGGGTTGGGTACGGGTTGGGATGGTAGAGATCCGGGTTGACGAGAGTTAGCAATGAGCCCGGATTGCAAGTTGTCCAGTGAGTTTTTCATTTGCTGCATGAGCTGGAGCATAGATCCTTGCATCTCTACCATTTGACGGCTCAAATCAGCCTGCCCTGCGGGTTGACGGGCATTCCAAGCTGGCTGATTGACCTGATTCGGAGGCAACTGAGTATATACTTGACCCTGACCCATTGGTCGTTGCGGAGCATAATTGCTGGGTCGGAATTGGGTCTGTTGCCCCGGATTTTTCCAAGAGAAGTTAGGGTGGTTTCTCTAACCTAGATTATAGGCATTCGAGTAGGGGTTGGATCTAACATTCTCTTGTACAGCGCAGACATCCTCATAGGGTGAGGATGGAGAGAAAGAAAAGGAAGGATTAGAAAAACTGGGATCAAAGGCCCCAGTTGGGAACCCCTGGGGTTCCGAGAAATGCTGACTCATAGGTTGAGTCGCATCGAGTTGATTCACGAACTCCCGTCCAGAAAGAGCTCGTGAAGAATGGAATCCCGAATTTTGGGATTGAGTGGATTGAGAGTTGTTTATAGAATTGCCAGCCATCCACTCTTCCATTCTTTTAGCAACCAAGTCCACTTTGTCAAGTTTATTACAAATCAATTCCATATCAAATGAATGAGAGTCATGGACTTCATTGACATTTGATCTGGATTGTTGGGACCGGTTAAAAGTATCCATGGAGGCATGATTAATTGAATTCTCACTCATTTCCTCAAATAAATCATGTGCACTATCTGCATCTTTATTGAGGAAATTGCCTCCGCAAGAAGCATCCACATGGTTTCTGAGTTGCTCAGTCAACCCATGATAGAAAATCTGCACGAGTTGCCATTTCGGCACCTCGTGGTGTGGACACCTCCGCAATAAGTCCTGGAATCGCTCCCAGGCCACATGAAACTGCTCCCCCGGCCGCTGGGTAAAAGTAGTGATTGCCCGTCTCAAAGCATTGGTACAACCGACTGGGAAAAATTTCTTCAGAAAGGCCGATTTCAACTCATTCCAAGTTGTAATTGGTCTTCCTATTGTCCTATACCAATGCGCGGCCTTATCCCTAAGAGAGTGGGGGAAGAGCCTCATGATCATTTGCTCCTCGTTTACGTTTCGAGACTTGGTGGTCTGGACCAAAGTGGTCAATTCCTCCAAGTGTTGAAACGGATCTTCGGAGCCAAGCCCATGATAATGTTTAATCAGGCTTAACACCTGGGGCTTGATTTCTACGTCACCGGCTGGAATCTGGACGTCGGGACGTTCCCCGTAATTTGAAGGATCATAAAAATCCTTCAAGGGCTGAGCGCCCTGCATTCTCTGGAACCATTCTTGCATTCTCCGCATTTGTTCCAGCTGCCTTCGAAATTCTTCCTGTGGATTTCCAGGCAGAGGAGGCTGTTGTTCGGCCATGGGATCAAATTGACCAAAATCTAACTTGCGCCTCCTAGAATGTTCTAATGGTCCTTCCAATCGGGGATTCAATGACCGTCTTCCCAACATAAACTAGGAGTAGGTCGGAAGGACCGGGGATAGGGACCCTGCAGCACAACAAAACAAGGCTGTCCTTAAGTGGGGTAGCCTAAGGATCTACTGACTCCCAACACCAGCCTTAAGACTGTAACTGATTTACTCTACTTGCATCTGTATAATCCAACCAGTTAGAAGGAGGGACTGGGGAGAAGGTTCTTCCTTTGGCTTTCGCCTCCGGTTCCTAGTGTACCCCCCAGCCGCGGTCGTTTGACGCTACTCCCCTAGCTAGACATTAGATTAATCAGTACAAGTAGGTTAATAAAAAACAATCTCAGACTAAGCCTTAAAGAGTGAATCAAACCTTAGATCGCCCTAATCAGGCATTTTGAGGCGGTCTGCATTTTGGCTGATACCCGGGCACTGTTGTGTCTTTGAAAGTTCAGTTCCTAAGTAGAAAATTTCTTAATGATTGAAAGTGACTCAGGTCCAAATAATCCAACCTAATTCTTTTATAAATAGCATATAGTTTTTGCTAGGGACTAGCAAAAGATAGGCATGGGGGTATGATGTAAACACAATTACACTACTTAAAAGGTCTATTTTTGCATGTTCTTAAGCATAGGATTGCATTTCATGATATAAATATTGCATTACATGCATCATCTTGCATTTAGAATAGTTTGAATAAAATGGAGATTAATTGTCTCCTTTTATGTGCTTGGACAGGGCAAATATTTTATCAGGGTCTCGGATCAAAGATCCAACCGTATGGATGTGATCAAGACGACTATTGGAGTTCAACGACTCCAAGATTGCCCTAATCAGGCATCCGTAGCATAGATAAGTGACCCGGGAACCCTAGAAGATCAAGGGCCAGGATGGTGTAAATCCGCACTTCAATGATAAATCCAACTGCACGGATGAATTCGGATCGACGATCGCAGCCCAACGACACAAAAATCAAGTCAATCCGACATCCGTGGAACCATCTACAACTTCCAGAAGATGGACGGCCAAGATGGCGCCACGTGGCGCCATCTCAGCAGCCCAAACGGCCGCTTGCATTTTGTGAAGGCCCCCGCCCGATCGCTCTCCGCCGTCAGATGGAGATCCAATGGCTGCGGTCGCTCGCGCTTAAAAGCGTCCGCGCGACCATTTCGTCCGCGTAGCGCAGCAGCGACGCAGCTGCGGGCGAAGCAGAGGTCGCGGGTTCGAGCCGCGGTGAGGGGGTGGAAGGTGCGGGCGAGCGGGCGCGGACGAGCGTCAGATGAAGATGCAACGGCTGCGCGCGCTCAATCAGGACGACGCACGATTGGACGCCGGGCGTAACGCGCGATCGCACGCGGGCGGGCGCGGACGCGATTTAAGTCGTCCGATCTCGCGATCGGACGGCTGAGACTTCGCGGACGTGCGTAGGCGTTACGCGCGCGGGCAGCCGAGTGGGCGCGCGTGGGCGCGGAGGCTACGCCCACGTTGAGGGCTTTAGCGACGGTTTTATCTGTCACTAAAGACCCCTCATTTATTGTTTTGAAGTTGTAATGTCCATTTTGCCCCCACTCCTTGCAACTATAAAAGGAGACCCCCTCCATACGAAATTTTCATCCCTTCCTTCTCCTCTCTACCTCTCCAAAGCTCAAGAGAAGCTTGTCCCACACCCGGGATGCTCCTCGCGAGATAAAGTCTAAATTTTCATCCTCCTTCGGAAGTGGATCCCGCGACGATGACGGCGTGCTGCTCCGTTCCCGCTCTTCTGCTTCGTCCTCCCTCGTCCTGCTCCGTTCTCGTTCGTCCAGACGTCGTCTCGTTCGGCTCGTCCTCCAAGCGACCATCGAGGAGGATAACTTCTCTCTCCCATTCTTATTTACAGCTTTTCTAGTGTAGAATTTTCCTGCTTTATAGTGTAATTGATTTCCCGCTTTCTAGTGTAACTTTCATTTCGTTTGCTTGTATAAACAATTGAAATATTGAATGCATGTTCTCTCTCTCTCTCTCTCTCTCTCTCTTAGTTTGATAGCTCCATTGTAATTATTTCGCCTTGTTTATCAAAAAATCCTAAAAAAAACATAATTGCGAATATAGATCAACGTAGCCTCCCTGAGTTCGACCCGGAATTCTTTTTTCGGTATAAATCTTATTTGTCGAACACGAATTCTTCGCTTTCGAACTACAACGACAGGTTTTTCCAAAACCAAACACGTTAGTGTAGATTCGTAATCGTTCAACATTTTGGCGCCGTTGCTAGGGAGGCAACGATCTTTGATTTCTCTTCGCGTTTTGTAACTTACAAATCATTTACCTCACTTTTCTCCTTTCTTATTGTAATTGCAGGTACTCTTTCGAGGCAGGCAAAAGCGGTAGATTGGAGTAAAGTGCTGTAGAAGGTTTTGTGAGTTACCCCCCACCTCCCACCCATTAGATTTCATTTCATCACATAATAATTCAAACATCAATCAACCTAGGTGTTCTTATAAACTCTAAGGCCAGATTGTTTGTTGTTTGACATCCATACTCACTGCAACCCCCACATTAAAAAAAAAAATTCTCACAGAGGTACACAACCTCATCTGATTTTCAAACTCAACCGGTAATCCAATCTTAGGAGCCGGTACACACATCCAAACACATAATTGAGTAGAAATCAGATTAGGTAATCATTTGTGTGCCTAATTAAGTAGTGCAACAGGCCAATTGTTTGAGTTGATTGGGTCGCACCACTTCAAATAAAATCAACTCATCAAGTAGCTGCCAATTAGGTTCAACTCTTAGGGATTTACCAGGCACTCCACATTCTTTTTAAACTTTAAAGGAAAACATCTTCACCTGTGCTTGTAAAACTTGGTGTGCCAACGAAACTTGATTGAAAACACCTAAAGTTGAATCCTAAAAGCTACTAAGCAAGATTTGAATCTTAAAATTCACCACATCAAAAACAATCTTGCTTGAAAACCAATGGTTGTGCACTCACACACAAATCAATCAATCATTAAGGGCACAACCCATTTAAAGGGCCCATCACATTCCAAAGCACATTCAAACCTAGCCCTAAATAAAACAAAGTAGACGTTGGCCTTAAGGATTGGACTCGCTCTTCAGAACCCAGAACGAGATTATTTTCGATTAGTCTGTTTCTACTGTTCAATCTGATGTCTAGCTAGGGGAGTAGAGTCAAACGATCGCGGCTGGGGGGTACACTAGGAACCGGAGGCGCAAGCCGAAGGAAGAACCTTCTCCCCAGTCCCTCCTTCTAACTGGTTGGATTGAACAGACGGAAGTAGATCAAATCGTTCCTTTATCTCGAGACGGGTTTTGAGAGTCTGTAGGTCTTTAGGCTAACATATTTAAGGACAGGTTTGATTGTTTGTATTGCAGGGCACCTTTCTTCCTCCCGTCTATCATGAATCCTTCCACATATTTCACGCATTCCCGCTCTTTCCCTCCTGTTGTAAATTATCCTCAACATGACGATTATCCCAACTCGTATTGTAATCGACCATCAGTTAGTTGGGATAATTCGGATTGGGAATACAATTCCGGACCCCCGTGTTTAGGGTCTAACCCTGAATACTTTGATTCTGATTTTTATCCTTCTCAAAGCTACATCGATTATAGATCGTCCTCCTTTCATGAACAGCATAATACGATCTACAATCAAGAAGGATACACCGATCCTTACCCATCCTCTGATTTCACTGCCTTTAGGTCATCACCATCTTTTCAACAATCTGAAATGATCTATTATCAGGAAGGGTATAACGAATCTCAATTCGTTAATTACTCTGCATTGATATCAAACCCGCCCAATCCTGAACCAACTCATTTGGTTCAGGTTAACCAGGTTCAAGATAAGGTTCTGGCTAACTTGAGAAATATCATTCAATCTTTAGAAGTTCAGCCAATACCTTGCATTGAGAGATTGGAGCCCCTGATTGAAATGATTGATGATTTAAATAAGTCTTTGTTGGATTGGCTCCAGGATGTTAAGGATAAGAACCCGGGTGAGTTTCTACTTGGGAAATTAGCGAAATTGAGGATGAGATTTGTGGTTGCTTTGATTCAATCTTGGAATAATTCCCAGGATGAACTCTCTTCAGGAAAGCCAATGACAGAACCCGCTCGGGCACCTGTTTGGGGGGACACGTGTTACGAAGCTGACCAGATTGAATTAAAATAATCAATTAAGGATGACTGGATTTCTTCACCTGAAATCCCTGAGCCGGGTTACGAGGAAACGTATGTCTCCTTGGAACGCAAAGTGACAAATGATTTTGGGACATACATTGATACGGATCCTGATGGTGAAGATTCAAGTTGCGAAGTCTCACACGAGTTTTCAGATCACGATTTTTGTGAGACGATTGGGCCTGAGGAATCTGATAGATCATTTGATAGCCCAATAACTGAGGAAACTGATCTTATTAGGGCACACATTACGGATCCAGAATCACATTTTCTGGAGGAATCAATTCAATGCCCTGATTATCAGTTACACCCTGTTGAGCTTATTGATGATTCTAATTCTGAGATAATTAGACCCAAGTCAATTTTGATTCTGCCACATCATTTAGACTTGGAGATTCCAGACGGGGTGATGAATATACAAGAGGTCTTGGAATTTGATACACTTAATGAGGAGGATAGGAGCGGGGAAGTTCTGATTTGGGAAGTTAATTTTGGAGGAAATGGAAGATTGAGTCGAAGGGTTCCTTTTAAGCTGAAACCATCAAATCAGAACCCTTACGACATTTGTTTCGAGGATGTTCAACTCAAGCACACATTCAACGATTATCCTTTTGAGCTTCAATTTTCTGTAACCCGACTTTTTGGTCTTGGGTTGCATCCTCAGAAATCGTAGGCCCGATCCCGCTTACATTCTGATTTTAGGTTTTGGGTAATTTTTATCCAGAACCTAAGATATTCTCGATTATGGGGTGTGGGTCTGCACCACAATCTGGTCCACATCTGCGGACCTCTGCTGACAGGTCAGAGGATTCTTCTGTTCATTCTAATTCTGACCTGCACATGTGAATTCTTCATTTCTTTTCTTTGTATAGTGTGCCTAGCTGAAGGCACTAAACTCAGCACTTATACAATTCTTTTTCGTTTTCATCTTGGAGCGGACCTGATATTCACGCAATTCAGGTGCTTTCTACAATTTTCCACTCTGTTTTATGTCTTTTTAATACAATGAGGACATTGCATTAAATAGGCATGGGGGGGTGGATATTCATCTCTGAATTCATTCGTCAGCTCCGTAGATTTGTTTATTTTCTTCTATAAAAAAAAAATAAATAAAAATTTCGGAATTAGGAAAGAGAATTTGGGTTTAAGAAAATTTTCAATCTTAGGAAATACTACATTAGGATCTGAACACAAAGACCCCTCAGGTCTTTGGACTTAATTAGCCTGTGTATCCACTAAAATGTGGATTTGTCTTTGAGTCCTCGCCATCTTAATTCTATTATAATTGGAATAAATAAGTTTGGGTGATAAGTACACGACTTATCAACCCGCCCTCTGATTTGAGGGAATTTCGAGTCTTAAGCATCTACACACTTTCTTTGCACTGACTCATTGTTCGGCGATTTTTACGGAAATTGGATAGCTAATGAACCTTCTAGGGTGATATGGCTGGCAAGTTATCGTGGGTAACAGCCCATAGGTAGGTTGTCCAGAGCTCAGTCACTGGACCTTTCTCTTTTTGCTGCCTTTAGGTAAATCTTAGACCAGGGAAGCCACCTACCTAAAAAAAAAAATTAAAAAGGAGAAAAGAATAAAAAGAAATAAGCCACACTTCGTCGCACGAGTATGGCTGGCAAGTTGTCGGTGGTAACAGCTCATCGACCGGTTGTCCAGAACCCAGCTCAGAAAATGCACTAAAAATTCCCAAAACACTTAGGAAGAAGTGGAGAAGTAGAATAAACCGGGGAGATATACACTGGATTCACCCTTGTGTTGACCTCGTTAAAAAATAAAAGTAGGGAGAAAGCTACCGGTTGTAAAGATACACCTTTAGGCAGAATTCTTTTTCAGGTCACCTAGAGGCGTAGAAATCCGAAGTCCGTTCTAA
Organism: Thalassia testudinum; assembly: GCA_037157565.1. Lineage (NCBI taxonomy): Eukaryota > Viridiplantae > Streptophyta > Magnoliopsida > Alismatales > Hydrocharitaceae > Thalassia > Thalassia testudinum. Next base: position 26,191,925 of record JAZHRO010000013.1, read on the forward strand.
TTGCCGGTCAACGAGTCTATCACAATCACAATAAGATGCTTAAAACTTAGGGTTCTCATCAAATCTTGGGTGAGTTGAATGGTCGTAGAAAGCCACTCTTAAACCCTAAAATTTGAAAATCCAAAAAAATTAGAAAAGAGTAAAAAGAGAAAAAGAAATTTTTCTTTGAATAAGGCGAGGGCTTGAGGCGGTCTGCATTTTGGCTAATACCCGGGCACTGTTGTGTCTTTGAAAGTTCAGTTCCTAAGTAAAAAATTTATTAATGATTGAAAGTGACTCAGGTCCAAATAATCCAACCTAATTCTTTTATAAATAGCATATAGTTTTTGCTAGGGACTAGCAAAAGATAGGCATGGGGGTATTATGTAAGCACAATTACACTACTTAAAAGGTCTATTTTTGCATGTTCTTAAGCATAGGATTGCATTTCATGATATAAATATTGCATTACATGCATCATCTTGCATTTAGAATAGTTTGAATAAAATGGAGGTTAATTGTCTCCTTTTATGTGCTTGGACAGGGCAAATATTTTATCAGGGTCTCGGATCAAAGATCCAACCGTATGGATGTGATCAGGGCGACTATTGGAGTTCAACGACTCCAAGATCGCCCTAATCAGGCATCCGTAGCATCAGATAAGTGACCCAGGAACCCTAGAAGATCAAGGGCCAGGATGGTGTAAATCCGCACTTCAGATGATAAATCCGACTGCATGGATGAATTCGGATCGACGATCGCAGCCCAACGACACAAAAATCAAGTCAATCCGACATCCGTGGCACCATCTACAACTTCCAGAAGATGGACGGCCAAGATGGCGCCACGTGGCACCATCTCAGCCGCCCAAGCGGCCGTTTGGGCGGCTGAGATGGTGCCACGTGGCGCCATCTTGGCCGTCCATCTTCTGGAAGTTGTAGATGGTGCCACGGATGTCGGATTGACTTGATTTTTGTGTCGTTGGGCTGCGATCGTCGATCCGAATTCATCCGTGCGGTCGAATTTATCATCTGAAGTGCGGATTTACACCATCCTGGCCCTTGATCTTTTAGGGTTCCCGGGTCACTTATCTGATGCTACGGATGCCTGATGAGAGCTATCTTGGAGTCGTTGAACTCCAATAGTCGCCCTGATCACATCCATACGGTTGGATCTTTGATCCGAGACCCTGATAAAATATTTGCCCTGTCCAAGCACATAAAAGGAGACAATTGACCTCCATTTTATTCAAACTATTCTAAATGCAAGATGATGCATGTAATGCAATATTTATATCATGAAATGTAATCCTATGCTTAAGAACATGCAAAAATAGACCTTTTAAGTAGTGTAATTGTGTTTACATCAACGAGTGAGGTTTCAATCGGGTCTGTCCTAATAGCTTGGAACTTGAGCCTAGAAAGAACACCTTTTTAAGCCTAGACTTGACATATAGGCCAGACCCCAGTCAGGCTGCTAAATCCACATCATGTGATTTATTCTGTGGTGGAACTCATGATCTTGAATCTCATTCAAAACTTGATTTTCGCAAACTCTCCGACAATTTCAAATCTGACTATGATTTCGGAGAGACTCTGCTTCCAGAATACACCAAGCCCATCTACGACCTCAGCTCACATAATTCATGCTCCGACTCGAACTTTGAAGTCTCGGGTCCCGAGATCACTAATTTGAGTTCAGGTTCCAATAACATAGAATCACTTCTTTTCGATCCTCAGGAACCAAAACCAGAAAATGCCGAGAGTGATTGTAGCCCATAATTCGAATCTTTTCTTGATTCAGATTTCCGTCATCCTATATGTTGGTGCTAGAGCACCACGATCATTTGTTTTGATGATAACAAAACACGTGTTATTTAACATTTGCAATTTGAGTCCTAGATTTCAGGTCAATTGCAAATGTGGACGTGTTTAGACGGAGTTCAAGCTCGCATCCAGGACGGGTTGGAGGAGCTTGACGGGAAACACAGGAGGTTCGCGTGGAGCGAAAGATTGGAGATGGAAGAAAAGAAGAATAGGATAGATTCTTTTTTATCCTTTCATGTATCTCTTGTATTTATTTTCTTGCTCTTTATTTTCCTTAGACATTATGTTAAAGAGCCTCAAAGAACCCTAACAGTAGTCCTAGGAACACCTGCACAACCCTAGGATACGTAGGTTTTCTGTAGAACACTTAGAAAACCAATATAGGGTTAAAACAGACTTTCCAGATGTCTAATTAACGAATCAGACGTCTGATAAAGGATTTTAAGACGTCTGACTGTTGTTTAAGACGTCTGATAACTGTTAGGCTGGACATAGTTAGTTCTGTCTGATGAAATCAGACGTCCAGACCTTAGACCAGACGTCTTAGGAGACGTCTGATGACTCTGCCAGACGTCCAGTTAGTGGACCGTTGGCTGGCTTAGAAGACACTCAAGAATATGACCGTTAGAGCCTTATCAGACGTCCATAGGACTTTACAGACGTCTGATAAATGACCGTTTTGCCTCGGCTGACCCAAAATCTCTTCTCAGAGATTTTCTAGCCGTTGCAACGTTTGGAAATCAATTCCCACAGTAAAAGTAGGTTTCCAGACGTCCAGACTTAGTGCCAGACGTCCTGTATGTCGTCTGATGGACTTGCACAAAAACCCTGTTTAGATCTGATTCAAGTCAGGGAGAAACCCGCATAGAATCAGACGTCTGACCTTGGAATCAGACGTCTTAAAGTGGCCTTCCAGACGTCTGATGCCAGAGTTAGACGTCTGATAACCCTGTGAAGTGTAATCATTGTCCTGATTTCGGCCTGATTCTCTTGGGCTTTGCACCCAACGGCTATGAAAGCTTTTCCAAGCCTTCCAAAGCCTTCCTAAGGCCTCTATAAATAGAGGGGAGCCTTTGCAACAAAAAGATACACAAGATACACACTAAGAGAAACAAGAGACACACCTAAGCAACTTAGTTCCACTCTTTTGTGTCCAATTGAGGCCCTTGCTCTCCAAGCTCTAGTTTCATTCTCTTGAGAGCATCAAGCCTTCGCGCGCCCGCTCTCCCGCTGTTGATAACGAGAGCGACGTAGCGCCATCGCGTGGCACACACACCGCGTCATCGTCGACGCACTCCTTGCAAAGGGGAGTTTCCTATTTCCTATAGAAGCTAGGTTTAATTTTGTTGGCTCTATAGGACTGTTGTTTATTTTATCTTTGTATTTTGGTTGGGTATTCGCTTTGCGAATTCCCGTCTCCTTCGTGGGACAAAATCCTTCTCGTGGAGAGAAGGGGTTGAGGAACGCTACCCTCGTACTTGTAGCGTGGTTGTACTGAGGTTGAATCACCCTCGTTTTAAGTGATTCGGTTAGTGGATTTGATCAACTTGGTTGATCGGAAAATCCTAACTCGAGAGGGTTAGGTGGTGGTTTTCACCCGGTTTGGGTTTCCACCTAAAAATTACTTGTGTACATTGTGCGATTGATTTTTGTGAGATTGCTTTATATTTTATTTCCGCATATTATTACGTCACCCCTCCTAGTAGGGAACTTTCACTATAGACACTCTTTAGGCATTTGCATTTGATAACTACCCAGAGGACTCTCATTCATTTCTAGAAGAGCCCTCATACACTATTCTCATTGAAGCCACCTCTTCCACACATACAGAACTGATCAAAATCTATTCTCAACCCTGACCTGCAATTGGACTCAATTTCTATTCAGATTCACCTCCCACTAAGCCGATTGCAGACAAATCAATTCCACATCTATATCGGGCTTCGGACTTTGATCATCCCTGTAGGGTTTCCGCAACATTCACTGATTATTTTACGGATCCCTACTCTGACCTGGTTGATTCGACTCAGCCAAATCCTGCATTTACACTTCCACATCTGTCCAAGCTTCATAGTATATGGTGGGTCCCACACCTCTTGATCTACATTCATCAACCCACCAAATTGATTGGGTTTGGGCAGCATCATCAGCCTACTGATCTGAACAAGCACCTGGTTGGACAAACCAGGCTCTTGATCAAGGTGCTTGTTATACAGAACTCCGCTGATTTGACCATTCCCTCTCCATCCCATTTCCCGCTTAGCTGAAGGTGTCGAATTTAGCTCTTAACCAGAGGCAGCCCGTCATTCTTGTTGAAAAACCGAAACCTTTTTCTGACAATTCTTTGCACTTTAGGTTCATTCCTTAGGACAGACGACTTCACCTCAGATACTCGTATCTGAGATTAGAAATCATCCGCAACAGTCACCTCAACCCATGCACTCACCTAAATATCTGTCCTAATGCTTGAACCTGATCAAATAAAAACCCACCTAATGTACAATGAGGATATTGCAAACCTTAGGCATGGGGGGGTATGAAAGTACAATGAAATGACATAACAAGAAATTGTTCAAAAAAAAAAAGAAAAAATCATGGGAGGAAGAAAATGCGGGTAAACTTTACAGAAGGAGGAGAAGAGAAAGAGCAGAATGCTAAAACGGAGCATAAAATGAAAGAGAAAAGGGATAGTTATTAGTAAGAAATTAAGGAATTAACCAAAGTTCTAGACCACATTAAGGAAAAGTAAAGTGAAAGTGCACAACAAGATTAGTAAGAACGCAAACCTTGGGCATTCTTGGCTAGATTCTTTGTACCCATTAAGATCTAGATATTCCTTAAGAGGTTGAGGAAAATGAAAGCTTAAGTATTAAGTCTATGGCTTAGGGAGTATTCGGCCTCGTTAACTGACCTTCGATTTACGAGACTCAGTAACCTAAGCACCCAAATTCACACACACAGTCAGGTTCAGCGAGCATAAATATCAAAATCACGCAGAAGCGTTTCAAATATTCTGAAAATGTCACCTAGATTAGGAGCGGTCGATCAACACAAGTTGATTTGGATGAGTTCCCGACGCGAAGAGGTGGGAAATTCCCCTCGAAGATGCGTAACAACAAATCATCTCCTCGGTGCTTGTCTCCTAGAATATTTACACATCCTACCAGGAGCATGTAAGCATTCTGCTGGTTCAGATTCCATGGATGGCATTATCACGAAGTGTTAATTGCCAGAGTCTAGATTCCTCCACGGAACACCATGGACGGGATTATCTCAAAATCTCGAAAGCCAGGGTTCTGGGGGTTACCATAGGCGGTGCTATCTCGAAGCATCGATTGCCAGGGACCTTTGAGGATTGATGATGGGGACGAGGAATCTGATACAGACCGGGTTGTGAAGCCAATCCTAAGCTCGAATTAAAAAGAAAAGAGAGAGAAAACTCTCTAAACAAATAAACCTTCTGTCTCTCTCTTACAAAACACACTGCAAACTGAACCAAGGCTAAAAGTATCTCAAGCACGGGTGCTTTAACCACGGAGTCCAATAAACTTTAGGTTAGTTCCTGTCGGCCTTAAAATCCTTTGCTAAGGACTGAGGCTAAAGCTAGACAGATCTAGATCTTGGTTGGTGCTAGAGCACCTTTTAGGCCTATGATTGGCATTCTTACCTAATCAAGGATACAGAAGGAAAAGCAATTATCAAAATTGATGAAAGAAATTCATGGTCTAGAACAGAGGTTAAAACCTTAAAATTTTGCTAAGGGACTAGCCAAAGCTAGGCATGGGGGTATGATGAGAATCTTATCATGAACCCTAACTAGCACATTTTGACCTAAATAAGTATATAAATGCTCCTACAAAACCTAAGGGAAAGCCTAAATCAGGGAATTACAAATTTGAGTATAAAACAACTCACAAGGTGTAAAATTGTAATTTTACCAATGCAGTACATTAACGGAATTTCTAAGGGTCTAGACACAGGTCAAATGAGCATAATAAGAGAGAAAGTGGGATGATTTGGTCTGAAAAGGGTTATAGCGACATCTAGGAATTAAATGACATTCTATAACCCTAAAACAAATCCACTTTAATTCACGAAGTTTCAGGAAAGATAAAAATCAACTAAACCCTCTAAAATTCATCAAAAAATATTCCTTATGGTTTAGAACCTTCAATTTGATCTTTGGAACCAGTTTTGACCTAGATTGAGGTCCATACCCAATTTCTGACCTAATTTGGGTTTTTGTGCAAAATGTCCAGTCAAATGTGGTCAAACCTAAAATCCAACTTCACCATTGGGTTCCTTAGGTCAAAATTAGGTTAATACCAAAATTTTGACCTAAGGGAAGGTTGTCTTAAACCACTTTACAAATTGGTCCTCAATAATTACTTTCTGACCCTTAACTTTTAAAACTCTTGCTTTTACCCCCTCAACTTTCCCGTCATTTTCTTCAGACCGGTCCCTCTGCCACCCGTAGCAGCAGGCCACACCTCCGGCGACTTCGCGCGGAGGATGGCACCGCACAGGGCATGGGAGCCAGCCCCAGATTTGATAGGGAGACTCCCTACGGAGTCCCCTACCGCATGGACCACCTCCCATGCCCTACTGGCACCCATACCTCTCGTGCGAACGCACGAGAGGTATGGGTCTCCCACTGCCCACATCTCCGGCGGGGTTTTTTCCCCCTACTCTGACGCACCTGCCGGCCTGCCCTCGCCTATTTAAGAAGCAGCACGCTCTGCCGCTTCTCCCAAGCTTCGTTTGGCCTGAGATCCCCCTCCTCTTCATCTCCTCCCAACTCTGGCCAACTGCCAGAGCTTCCGGCGAATCTCCCTCTCGTCTCTTGTCACCCTGCCACCATACCAGTGGCAGGGTTAACTCCGCCATCCTCTGCAGCGTCGTGCCATACCAGCGGGCACTCTTCGACCCCTTTTCCTCGTCGCCGTTCTCTCCCCTGGCACCTTTGTCTCTTGTGACGGCAGCACCGGCCGCTCGCCACTTCCGCACCTCCCCTTTCACTCTGGACTCGTAGATAAGTTTCGCTTACTCTCCCCTTTATTTCCCCCCTGTTAATTTGTTGTTTCAACTCCTCAACATCCACTGTCCATCACCACCATCTCCACCTCCGGCCAGACCTCCGGCGAGGTGCTCCCATCGTTCCACTCACCCATCCACCTCACCAAACACCCCAAAAGCTCCACCACCTCCCACTGATCATCCTCCGCACCTTCACCAACTGCCATACACACTGCACACCTCCACCGACCTAACCCACCATCACAGCCACAGTGCGACCTAGGCACGCACGCCTAGGTCGCCTCGCGGCTAGCCAACCCCCGCCTCACCTTCGCAGTGATACGGTGAAGGTTTTCCTTTGGTCTGACAGGGCCGCAAGGCTGTATTCATGCATTCAGGTCCCGACGTCCCTCCGCCATTGACGAGGAAGCTTGAAGCAAGCTTGCTGCAGCTTCAGGTCTCTTCGCTCCAGGTGAAGTGCCCCAGGTCACGCAGAAGCCCTTTGCGCACAACCTCAGCCAAATGATTGGCTTTGAGGACCCTTGCAGCTTCGACAATTGAACGCAACTCTTGCTACGAGCGTTCACGAAATGAAGGTGGGACATTTAGTCCCACCTCGGAAAGCTCTGAGGCGCAGCAGCCCTCCCTGCTGGAGGCGTGCCCGTTCCCCCACTGCAGCTGCACTATGAACTTTTCAGACAGTTTTGGAAGCTGAAGCCCCCCTCCTTCAAGGGGGATGAGGACCCGTCTGAGGCAGAGGACTGGCTAGAGCAGATTGAGAAGGTGTTTAATACCCTTCGCCCCCCTACAGAGTGCCGTGTGACCTTTGCCACGTACTAGCTTGAGAGTGCGACACACAGGTGTTGGAGGGCAGTCAGAGGCCAGGAGAGGGGAGAGCCAATGTGGGACCAGTTTGTGACCCTCTTCTGGGAGCAGTACTTCCTACAGACTTGGCAGGACCAGAGGAGGTAGGAGTTCCACACTCTCCGCCAGGGGATGATGACTGTTAGCGCGTACCGCATGTGCTTCATGGAGCTGTCACGTTTTGCTGCGATTGTCATAGCTATAGAGGAGGAGCGCCTGTGGAGGTTCACTGAGGGGCTCCGGCCAGCTATTTGGGGGCATGTGAAGCCCTTAAAGCTGCCCACCTTCTCGAGAGTGGTGGAGGCAGCTATGACGTACGAGGAGACCAACCCGACCGCGCGAGACACTGACAGTGGACGGAAGAGGCCATACTAGCTAAAGTACTCACAGGGCCGACGAGAGAGGAGGCATGTGGCACCCACAGGAGAGCCGTCTCGTTTTGTGGGGCCGTTAGTGGCCTTTAGGGGCCCCCGACAGGGGCCAGCTATCTGCATTAGACCTACCGAGCCGCCAGCAGGGACCTACCAAGGGAGGGAGTCGAGTCCCCCTCTGCTACCAGTGTGGCTAGCTGGGCTACATCAGGAGGGACTGCCTGTCTAGGGTTGGAGCGCAGCAAATGCTCCCCGCATCACGGGTGGCTACTCGTCCGACGCAGAGTGTGACTACTTCTTCTGCACCGAGAGCTGAGGGGTGTATCAACGCCCTAACCCACAGAGACGCCAGGGCATCCGATTCGGTGGTGGCAGGTATGGTTACAGTTTCCGGCAGATTAGTTTACGTATTTTTTGATTCCGGTGCCACACACTCCTTTATCACTGCAAGTTTTGCTGTCAGTTTGGGACAAGACTGCGTGTTGTTAGAGGATCCATTTGTGATTAGAGGTCCAGGTGGTCAGTTGTTTGTAGCTGAGGAGGTCTACACAGACTGTGAAGTCAGTATTGGGGGACACAGCCTCCCTGCTGACCTGATCGTGATACCGATGGAGGACTTTGGCGTGATTCTGGGGATGAATTGGTTGTCTGCTTACCATGCCTTGGTGGATTGTTTCGAGAGGAAGATCGTCTTTTCCATACCGGAGATGCCTTCCTTCGAGTTTCACGAACAGCCGGTGGACGGAGGTTTCAGGTGCATTTCTGCACTTCCGGCAGCGAGACTCTTGGGCCAAGGGTGTGAGGGCTTTCTAGCTTGTGTAGTGGCAAAGCCCAGTCCCGTGGCAGACTTTCAGAGCATCCCGGTGGTCAAAGAGTACCCAGACGTGTTTCCAGAGGAGCTGCCAGGACTACCGCCTGAGCGTAAAATCGAGTTTGAGATCTCATTGGTACAGGGGACCAGCCCCATTTCTACTGCACCATACAGGATGGCACCACTTGAGTTGCAAGAGCTCAAGTCCCAGCTACAGGATCTACTGGAGAAGGGCTTTATGAGGCCCAGTGCGTCCCCATGGGGAGCCCCTGTGTTGTTTGTGAAGAAGGATGGTACCCTGTGCCTTTGTGTTGACTACAGACAGTTGAATAGGGTCACCATCAAGAACAGGTATCCGCTGCCGAGGATTGATGATCTGTTTGACCAGTTGAGAGGTGGCACGGTATTCTCCAAGATAGATCTGAGATCAGGCTACCACCAGTTGAGGATCAGGGAGACCGATGTCTCCAAGATAGCTTTCCGCACCCAGTACAGACACTACGAGTTTTTGGTCATGCTGTTTGGGCTGACCAATGCCCCTGTTGCCTGCATGGATTTGATGAACCGGGTGTTTAGACCATATCTGGATTAGTTTGTGGTGGTGTTTATAGATGGTGTGCTCGTTTACTCGCAGGATTAAGTACAGCATGGACAACACTTGCGGATGGTTCTGGACACTTTGAGACGACACAGGCTGTATACCAAGTACAGCAAGTGTGAGTTTTGGCTGAGGCAGGTGACCTTCTTGGGCCATGTGATTTCAGGGGATGGTTTGGCTATGGATCCAGCCAAGGTTGAGGCCGTACTCAAGTGGGAGAGGCCACGTACAGTGACAGAGATATGCAGCTTCTTGGGACTAGCAAGTTACTACCAGCGGTTTATCAGGGGTTTCTTGCAGATTGTGAGTCCTATGACTCAGTTGAACTGGAAGGACATGCCCTTTGCTTGGACTGACTCTTGTGAGGTGTGTTTTGAGGAGTTGAAGGAGTGACTGACTTCAGCTCCTGTGCTTACCATCCCAGATAGCAGTGGCGATTTTGTGGTCTACATGGACGCTTCGTTGCAGAGGTTAGGGGGTGTGCTCAAGCAACGGGGTCACATTATCGCTTACACTTCGCGGCAACTGAAGCCCCATGAGCATAGCTACCCTACCCATGACTTAGAGCTGGTTGCAGTTGTCTTCGCGCTGAAGACATGGGACACTACCTTTACGGTGAGACCTTTGAGATTTTCACGGATCATAAGAGCCTCAGGTACTTGTTTGATCAGAAGGAGCTTAACATGAGACAGAGACGTTGGTTAGAGCTCCTGAAGGACTATGACTGCAGCATCTCCTACCATCCGGGGAAGGCCAACGTGGTGGCTGACGCCTTGAGCCGGAAGGCGCCCGCCCACGTGGCCAGTTTACAGGCACAGAGTTGGAGACTTATGGAGGAGTTGGGCAGTTGGCGACCCCTAGAGTTACAGGGGTATTGTGGGATAGTGACGGTGATACGACAGATGAGACCAGAGCTGATAGACCACGTCATCACAGGGCAGATGACAGATCCGTATTTGCAGTCGTTACGAGATAGAGTACTGTCAGGGGACCCAGGAGGCTTCTCTTTTACAAACGAGGTGCTGCGCATGAGGAGACGTTTGTGCGTTCCCAGGGACGAGGAGTTGTTAAGAGAGCTCCTGACTGAGGCGCATGGGTCCAGGTTCACCATACATCCCAGGAAAATGAAGATGTATCATGATGTGAGACATGACTTTTGGTGGAGAGGGATGAAGCAGGATATAGGTGAGTTCGTGTAGCAGTGCTTCATGTACCAGCAGGTGAAGGCCAAGCATCAGAGGCCTGCAGGGCAGTTGCAGCCACTTCCTGTGCTAAAGTGGAAGTGGGAGAGCATCACCATGGACTTGGTGGTGGGCTTACCCGTTACCCAGCGGGGACACGACGAAGTTTGGGTGATAGTGGATAGGTTGACGAAGACGACATGCTTCTTGCTGATCCGAGTCACTTTGGGACCAACACAGTTGGCAGAGAGGTATATTCATGATGTGGTACGTCTGCACGAAGTTCCGCGAGAGATTGTATCCGACCGGGATACCCGTTTTACTTCCCAGTTTTGGGCCGAGTTTCAGCAGGCCTTGGGGACCCGGTTGAGGTTCAGTACGGCATACCACCCCTAGACAGACGGACAGTCAGAGTGCACTATACAGACACTTGAGGATCTTTTATGTGCTTGTGTACTAGACTGGAGGGGCTCTTCGGAGGAGCACTTCCCCTGGCAGAGTTTTATAATAACTGTAACGACCCGATTCCCGAGTCCCTACGAGACACGATAACCGGACCGACTCGACTAATCCCAAGACCTAGTCGTCCAACGAGGAAGTAACCAAAAGAGTAGTAAAATAAACCACATTCAGCATGAATATAACTAACAGTAAGGAAATACAGCAGTAAGGAAAGAAGCCACTATAGTATATACCACCACAACAGTAGAACAACATTTATAACATAATATGAACTGCAGGTAAAGAAAAGTACAGCGGTAACAAGAACTACTCACTACAGTGGAACAAAAAGAGGTACAAGAGAACAGTGGTAACTCTACTGGACCCTACTCGGCCCAGCGTCCTCTGCAGCTGCCGACCCTGGCTGCTCAACACCTGGTCCTGAAAGGTAACGAGTGTAACACGTCAGCAAAACGTTGAGTAGAGTGGCAACTAAAACAGTAGAGTGTACAGTAGCTGTTATGTTCTGTTACTTTCTTTATTTACGTCTTTCTATTGTCTCACAATTTATCTATTTCTCAGATCCTTCACTTGATCTCGAATGTTCCTCGTGGGAACAATCTTGATTGCAGTCTTTTCCGAACAGTAGAAGTAGCACGTGGTGCGCTCCTGGCCGGGAGAGTCCCCCGTGGTGATCCTACTCTCAGTCAGCCACCCCAGGGTCACGACAGACATAACGGTGACTACGGCACGCACGATAAACGCACAGGTAGCTAACCCGCACTGGCACGCGGTCAGTCGTTTCCGTTAACGGGTGCGCCCAAAGCACAGTACGGAACCAATACAGGGCAGAGCCCTCTCAGTAACAGGGGTCCAACCCCTCCACAGTAACCAAACAGGGGCCTTGCCCCTCCACAGTTCGCGCACCCTCGCCTGACTACCTTGGTTTGCCTAGTGGGCCTAACAAGTCGGTGTAGGAGGCTAGCAGAACCCCGGGGCCCGTGGGGTAGCTAGTACCTCCCTACACTAGTAGCTCTCCTCGGTACTACGTACACGAGGGCCAGCAAGTCGGTACAAAGTGGCCAGTCCTAACCCCGGGTCCCCGGGGCGGCTGGCTCTGCTCTGCACTAAACAGGTACAGGTACTTCCCTTGGTACTACGTACCCAAGAGACAGCACACTACCACGTCTTTCTTTCTCAGTTCCATTCCTTTCTCTTTCCAGGAGTTCCACTCCTAATTCCCCGTAGGGTTCCAGTTCTTTTAACTCAGCACATTCAGGTTTCACCTTTCCAGTTTCACGTTCATACATCCCATATTCTCCGACATGCTCATTTATTCATAACAGGCAGCTGTTAAACTAATTTACAGGTAGCTATTATTTCCTTTCCACATTTTCCAAGACTGCAGTATTCATATATTCCACTAGTTCTTCCCATCCTAGGATTCATGCCATACCCTAGGATCTATCATACAATCTAGTTTTCCAGCCCTAGGATTCATGCAACACCCTAGGATCTACCATTCATTCTAGTTTCTCATTCCTAGGATTCATGCAATGCCCTAAGTTCTATTTATGGTTCCATAATTTAACAGATTATACCAATAAACTTAAAAGCCACTCTACCGGTTACAACAGGAGTACTGGGGGCGTGGTCGGGAATCCCGCATACCTCCGCAACCCCCGAGACTGCAACGGAACGGGGTCCTATCACAAGGATCAAACACAAGGAGTTTCTCAAAACAGTATATAACTACTGTAGACGGGTAGAGGATTAAATTCCGAGAAGCACGCAACTCGAAACGCGGAAAACGGACTCTGAATGGGCCCTAAACTGGTCAAAAACGACGAAACAGTGCAAAATCAGACGTCTGGAACTTATTCCAGACGTCTGATTTTGCACTGTTTTGTCATTTTCGACCCGTTTAAAAAAGTGGATCAGAGGTTACCTTTGCTTTGCGTGGTCTCTCAGACGTCCAGAATCCTACGGGGGCATCTGGCCTAGTTCCCAGACGTCCGATAGTCACCCCGGACGTCTGGAAGTCGCTCCCGTCGTCTGGCACTGCAGCCAGACGTCTGATTCGCGTTGGATGCGAATCTCAGACCCTGCGCGTACCCATTACTCTCTCTCAGTACGGACGGTCGTAGGAAAGGAAGAAGGTACGAAAATAACTCACCTTTCAGACGTCTGGACAGTCCTCCAGACGTCCTCCCCGTCGTTTGGTTGGAAGCCCAGACGTCTGATTCTGGAGAAAATTCCAGAATCAGGGCGCGACTCGCACTCCGCTCGCGACGCTCGGTCGCGCCGCGACTCGTCCGCCTACTGCTCGAGCTGCAGCAGGCCTCCCGCGTCACCCCGGACGCCTGCTGCTCCCCCCGCCGGCCGGCTCTAGCAGCCCCGGTAAGCTCGCCCTCCGACCGAGCGCCTCCTCTTCTCGCGCAGCGCCTCCTCCCGCATCCGCCGCGGCTGCCACCGCTGCCGCTCCCTCGCGCTCGCACTCGCTGGAAGAAGAAGGAGAAGCGGAGGTGGTGAGAGTGAGGGAGAGGGCGAGGCTTTTTAAAGCCTCGCGGGGAGGAGAGAGAGAACGGAACAGGGGGGCAGCGCCTGCGGAGGACAGGGAAAAAGGGCACCTGCAGGTCTGCGCGGGCAGGCGCGCAGACGCGACCACGCATGCCGCCGTAACCGAATCCCAGATGTCTGGGAGGGGTTCCAGACATCTGGTCCGACGTCTGGGCCACCTCCCAGACGTCTTAAAAGACGTCTGAAGCCGCGCGTTCGTAACAATATAACAAACTCAAAGGAAGTTTCGTCCCCGAAACTTACGCTAAATAGGGTGCGGGAAAAACGTCATAGTAACCATAGCAAACTCAAAGAGGATCGAAGCCGGTCCAAAAAGACGTACCCGCGAAGAGCTCCAGGTATCGCTCCCGCATTGCCGCCTCAGGCTCCCAGGTAGCCTCCTCGTACCGTTGGCTCCTCCACAAAACCTTTACCAGGGGCACTTGCTTTCGTCTCAAACTGCGGACGGCTCGGTCTAGAATCTGCACTGGCCGCTCGGGGTAGGTCAGGTTGTCGTCCACCTCGACGCTCTCGTGACTCAGTACGTGACTGGGATCGGCTACGTACTTCCTGAGGTTGGACACGTGGAACACGTCGTGCACACTAGAAAGCTGCGGGGGGAGGGCAAGCCTGTAAGCAACGGGTCCAACCCGCTCCAGGACCTCAAAGGGCCTCACAAACCTCGGCGTGAGCTTCCCTCTCACCCCAAACCGCTGCAGGCCCTTCATGGGCGAAACACGGAGAAAGACGTGGTCCCCAACCTCAAACTGCACCTCTCTGCGTTTCCGATCCGCGTCGCTCTTCTGTCTGCTCCTGACAGCGCGGAGTCGCCTATGGATCTGCTCGACTACCTCCTAACTCTGCCGAATCAACCTGGGGCCAACCTCCCACTTGGTCCCCACCTCAACCCAACTCAAGGGTACCGTACACCTCCGTCCGTATAGAGCCTCGTAGGGAGCCATGCCGATGCTCGAGTGATAACTGTTGCTGTATGCAAACTCCGCCAGGGGCAGGTGTTCCTCCCAAGAGCCCCTCCAGTCCAGTACACAGGCACGCAAAAGGTCCTCAAGTGTCTGTATCGTGCGCTCGGACTGTCCGTCCGTCTGGGGGTGGTAAGCTGTACTAAACCTCAACCGCGTCCCCAGGGCTTGCTGAAACTCAGCCCAAAACTGGGACGTAAAGCGGGTATCCCGGTTGGATACGATCTCCCGCGGAACTCCGTGTAGTCGTACCACGTCGCGGATATACCTCTCTGCCAACTGTGCTGGTCCCAAAGTGACTCGGATCGGCAAGAATCGTGCCGTCTTCGTCAGTCTATCCACAATTACCCAGACAGCGTCGTGCCCTCGCTGGGTAACAGGTAAGCCCACCACCAAGTCCATGGTGATGCTCTCCCACTTCCACTCTAGCACTGGAAGCGACTATAGCGGCCCTGCAGGCCTCTGATGCTCGGCTTTCACCTGCTGGCACACTAAGCACTGCTGCACGAATTCACCCACATCCCGCTTCATCCCCCTCCACCAAAACTCGCGTCTCAAGTCGTGGTACATCTTTGTGTTTCCGGGATGTATGGTGAATCTGGAACCGTGTGCCTCAGTCAGGAGCTCTCTCAACAGCTCCTCGTCTCTGGGAACGCACAATCGTCCCCTCAGGCGCAGCACCTGGTCTGTGAAAGAGAAGTCCCCTTGGTCTCCTGACAGTACTCTGTCGCGCAAGGACTGCAAGTACGGATCGGCCATCTATCCTGTGATGATGCGGTCTATCAGCTCTAGCCTAGTCTGTCGTGTCACCGTCACTGCCCCACAGTTTCCCTGTAACTCCAGGGGTCGCCAACTGCCCACCTCCTCCAAAAGGCTCCAACTCTGTAACTGTAAACTGGCCAAGTGTGCGGGCGCCTTACGGCTTAAGGCGTCAGCCACCACATTGGCCTTTCCCAGGTGGTAGGAGATGCTGCAGTCGTAGTCCTTCAGGAGCTCCAACCAACGTCCCTGTCTCATGTTGAGCTCCTTCTGATCAAAAAGGTATCTGAGGCTCTTGTGATATGTGAAAATCTCGAAGGTCTCACCGTACAAGTAGTGCCTCCAGGTCTTCAGCACGAAGACAACCGCTGCCAACTCTAGGTCGTGGGTAGGGTAGGTATGCTCATGGGGCTTCAGTTGCCGCGAAGCGTAAGAGACAACGTGACCCCTCTGCATGAGCACACCTCCTAACCCCTGCAAGGAGGTGTCCGTGTACACAACGAACCCACCACTACTGTCAGGGATGGTGAGCACGGGAGCCGAGGTCAACCTCTCCTTCAGCTCCAGAAAACACGCCTCACAGGCGTCTGTCCAAGCGAAGGGCACGTCCTTCCGGGTCAACTGTGTCATAGGACGCGCGATCTGTGAAAACCCTCTGATAAATTGTCTGTAGTAGCCTGCCAGTCCCAGGAAACTGCGAATCTCAGTGACTGAACGCGGTCTCTCCCACCTGAGTACTGCCTCGACCTTGGCTGGGTCCACCGCCAAGCCGTCTCCAGAGATCACATGACCTAAGAAGGTCACCTCCCTCAACCAGAACTCGCACTTGCTGTATTTGGCGTACAGCCTACGTCGTCTCAGAGTGTCCAGAACCATCCGCAAGTGCTGTCCGTGCTGCATCTGATCTCTACAATAGATGAGTACATCATCTATGAAAACCACCACGAATTGGTCCAAGTACGGTCTAAACACCCGGTTCATCAGATCCATAAAAGTAGTGGGGGCATTGGTCAGCCCAAATGGCATGACCAAAAACTCGTAGTGTCCGTACCGGGTGCGGAAAGCTGTCTTGGAGACGTTGGTCTCCCTGATCCTCAACTGGTGGTATCCCGACCTCAAGTCGATCTTGGAGAACACCGTGGCACCCCGCAATTGGTCAAATAAGTCGTCGATCCTTGGCAGCGGATATCTATTCTTGATGGTGACCCTATTCAGCTGTCGGTAGTCCACACAAAGGCGTAAGGTCCAATCCTTCTTCTTCACAAACAGTACCGGGGCTCCTCAGGGAGATGCACTGGGCCTCACGAAACCCTTCTCCAAAAGGTCCTGCAACTGAGACTTGAGCTCTCGTAGCTCAAGCGGTGCCATCCTGTATGGCACGGTGGAGATGGGGCTTGTCCCTGGTACTAGCGAGATCTCAAACTCGATCTCGCGCTCGGGCGATAGTCCTGGTAATTCATCTGGAAACACGTCAGGGTACTCTCTGACCACCGGGATGCTCTGGAAGTCTACCACAGGGCTGGGCTCTGCCACCACACAAGATAGGAAGCCCTCACACCCCTGGCTCGAAAGTCTCGCCGCCCGAAGTGCCGAAATGCACCTGAAGCCTCCATCCACTGGCTGTCCGTGAAACTTGAAAGAAGGCAACTCCGGCATGGAGAAGACAATCTTCCTCTCAAAACAGTCTACCAAGGCGTGGTAAGAGGACAGCCAGTCCATCCCCAGAATCACTCCAAAGTCCTCCATCTGTATCATAATCAGGTCAGCTGGCAGGCTATGTCCTCCGACGCTGACCTCGCAATCCGTGTACACCTCTTCAGCTACAAACAGCTGACCACTCGGACCTCTGATTACTAACGGATTTTCTAACAGCATATAATCTTGGCCCAAACTAACTGCGAAACTGGCTGCGACAAACGAGTGCGTAGCGCCGGAATCGAAAAGTGTGTAAACGAGTCTGCCGGAAACTGAAACCATACCTACCACAACTGAGCCCGAAGCTCTGGCATCCCTGTGTGTCAGGGCGTTGATACGCCCCTCAGCTCTAGGTGCGGACGAAGCAGCCACACTCTGCGTCGGACGGGCAGGTGCTGGCCGGTACCCTCCTCGTGACTGCCGTCCTCCTCCTCGCGCCTGGTAACCGCGGCCTCCTGCGCTCCCTCCAGTGCTCTGCGCGGGGAGTATCTGCTGACCTCCTGCCCTAGACGGGCAGTCCCTCCTGATGTGGCCCGGCTGGCCACACTGGTAACAGAGGGGAACCCGACTCCCGCCCTCAGTGGGTCCCTGTTGTCAGCTGGGCGGGGGTCCGGTGCTGGCGACTGGCCCCTGTCGAGGGCCCCCAAAGGCCACTGATGGCCCTGCAAAATGTGACGGCTCTCCTGCGGATGCCACGTGTCTCCTCTCTCGCCGGCCCTGTGAAAAGTCTGGCTGAAAGGGCCTCTTCCGCGTGCCGTCAGTGCCTCACGCGGATGGGTTGGTCTCCTCATAAGTCATAGCTACCTCTACCACCCTCGAAAACGTAGGCAGCTTCAGGGGTTTGACATACCCCCTGATCGCAGGCCGGAGCCCCTCGGTGAACCTCCAAAGGCACTCCTCCTCTGTGGCTACTGCTGTCATTGCAAAGCGGGACTGCTCCAAGAAACGCATGCGGTACGCGCTCATAGTCATCGTTCCTTGGCGGAGGGTGTGGAACTCCCGCCTCCTCTGGTCCTGCCACGTCTGGGGAAAGTACTACTCGCAAAAGAGGGTGACGAACTGGTCCCAGGTCGGCTCGTCCCTCTCCTGTCCCCGGACCGCCCTCCACCACCTGTGTGCCGCACTCTCCAGCTGGTACGTGGCAAAGGCCACGCGGCACTCCACCGGGGGGGCGAAGGGTGTCGAAAATCTTATCCAGCTGCTCGAGCCAGTCCTCTGCCTCGGTCAGGTCCTCATCCCCCTTGAAGGAGGGGGGCTTCAGCTTCCGGAACTGCCCAAAGAGCTCGGAGTGGCACTGCAATGGGGATGCTGGTGCACCTCCAGGCAAAGGTGCCTCGTGCACAGAAGTGTCGGAGGAAGGTGGGGGCTGCGGCGGCCCATCCCCTCCCCTGCGTCCAGCGCTGCGTCCGTCGTGTGGTCCCACAGAGGACTCCCCCTCTGCAGCCCCAGGAGGAGGCGCTCGGGGCGGTGGGTGGAGCTCCTCTCGTACAATATCCCGTATCTGTTGGGCGAGGTCCCGGGCCTGGACGCCCGGGAGTAGTGGCTGGTCTACTGAGGCGTCGGCAACGACACGCGCACCTCGCCGACCTCGTCCTCGGCTGCACCCACGGCCCGCCTCACCAGTCCAGCGACGAGGCATCTCCTGCAAGGAGACGTGAAACAAAACGGAACACGTCACTATGGAACGATACCTAACGGAACGTCTAAGAGCTCTTGTCAAAAGATATGTTGTGGTGGCTTCTCTAGTTATAGACATGTGAATTGGTTATTTTCCAGTCAGTTGATTCACTTCTCGGGACGACCTTGCTTTGATACCATCTTGTAACGACCCAATTCCCGAGTCCCTACGAGACACGAGAACCGGACCGACTCGACTAATCCCAAGACCTAGTCGTCCAACGAGGAAGTAACCAAAAGAGCAGTAAAATAAATCACATTCAGCATGAATATAACTAACAGTAAGGAAATACAGCAGTAAGAAAAGAAGCCACTACAATATATACCACCACAACAGTAGAACAACATTTATAACATAATTTGAACTGCAGGTAAAGAAAAGTACAGCGGTAACAAGAACTACTCACTACAGTGGAACAAAAAGAGGTACAAGAGAACAGTGATAACTCTACTGGACCCTACTCGGCCCAGCGCCCTCTGCAGCCGCCAACCCTGGCTGCTCAACACCTGGTCCTGAAAGGTAACGAGTGTAACACGTCAGCAAAACGTTGAGTAGAGTGGCAACTAAAACAGTAGAGTGTACAGTAGCTGTTATGTTCTGTTACTTTCTTTATTTACGTCTTTCTATTGTCTCACAATTTATCTATTTCTCAGATCCTTCACTTGATCTCGAATGTTCCTCGTCGGAACGATCTTGATTGCAGTCTTTTCCGAACAGTAGAAGTAGCACGTGGTGCTCTCCTGGCCGGGAGAGTCCCCCGTGGTGATCCTACTCTCAGTTAACCACCATAGGGTCACGGACAGACATAACGGTGACTACGGCACGCACGATAAATGCACAGGTAGCTAACCTGCACTGGCACGCGGTCAGTCGTTTCCGTTAACGGGTGCGCCCAAAGCACATCACGGAACCAGTACAGGGCAGAGCCCTCTCAGTAACAGGGGTCCAACCCCTCCACAGTAACCAAACAGGGGCCTTGCCCCTCCACAGTCCGCGCACCCTCGCCTGACTACCCTAGTTTGCCCAGTGGGCCTAACAAGTCGGTGTAGGAGGCTAGCAGAACCCCGGGGCCCGTGGGGTAGCTAGTACCTCCCTACACTAGTAGCTCTCCTTGGTACTACGTACACGAGGGCCAGCAGGTCGGTACAAAGTGGCCAGTCCTAACCCCGGGTCCCCGGGACGGCTGGCTCCGCTCTGCACTAAACAGGTACAGGTACTTCCCTTGGTACTACGTACCCAAGAGACAGCACACTACCACGTCTTTCTTTCTCAGTTCCATTCCTTTCTCTTTCCAGGAGTTCCACTCCTAATTCCCCGTAGGGTTCCAGTTCTTTTAACTCAGCACATTCAGGTTTCACCTTTCCAGTTTCACGTTCATACATCCCATATTCTCAGACATGCTCATTTATTCATAACAGGCAGCTGCTAAACTAATTTACAGGTAGCTATTATTTCCTTTCCACATTTTCCAAGACTGCAGTATTCATATATTCCACTAGTTCTTCCCATCCTAGGATTCATGCCATACCCTAGGATCTATCATACAATCTAGTTTTCCAGCCCTAGGATTCATGCAACACCCTAGGATCTACCATTCATTCTAGTTTCTCATTCCTAGGATTCATGCAATGCCCTAGGTTCTATTTATGGTTCTATAATTTAACAGATTATACCAATAAACTTAAAAACCACTCTACCGGTTACAACAGGAGTACTGGGGGTGTGGTCGGGAATCCCGCGTGCCTCCGCAACCCCCGAGACTGCAACGGAACGGGGTCCTATCACAAGGATCAAACACAAAGAGTTTCTCAAAACAGTATATAACTACTGTAGACGGGTAGAGGATTAAATTCCGAGAAGCACGCAACTCGAAACGCGGAAAACGGACTCCGAACGGGTCTTAAACGATGAAACAGTGTAAAATCAGACGTCTGGAACCTCTTTTAGACGTCTTAAAAAGTGGATCAGAGGTTACCTTTGCTCTGCGTGGTCTCTCAGACGTCCAGAAGCCTGCGGGGGAGTCTGGCCTAGTTCCCAGACGTCCGATGGTCACCCCGGACGTCTGGAAGTCGCTCCCGTCGTCTGACACTGCAGCCAGACATCTGATTCGCGTTGGATGAGAATCTCAGACCCTGCGCGTACCCATTTCTCTCTCTCAGTACGGGCGGTCGTAGGAAAGGAAGAAGGTACAAAAATAACTCACCTTTCAGACGTCTGGACAGTCCTCCAGACGTCCTCCCCGCCGTCTGGTTGGAAGCCCAGACGTCTGATTCTGGAGAAAATTCCAGAATCAGGGCGCGACTCGCACTCCGCTTGCGACGCTCGGCCACGCCGCGACTCGTCCGCTTGCTGCTTGAGCTGCAGCAGGCCTCCCGCGTCACCCCGGACGCCTGCTGCTCCCCCTGCCAGCCGGCTCTAGCAGCCCCGGCAAGCTCGCCCTCCTGTCGAGCGCCTCCTCTTCTCGTGCAGCGCCTCCTCCCGCACCCGCCGCGGCTGCCACCGTCGCCGCTCGCTCGGGCTCGCACTCACTGGAAGAAGAAGAAGGAGAAGCGGAGGTGGTGAGAGTGAGGGAGAGGGCGAGGCTTTTTAAAGCCTCGCGGGGAGGAGAGAGAGAGCGGAACAGGGGGGCAGCGCCTGCGGAGGAGAGGGAAAAAGGGCACCTGCAGGTCTGCGCGTGCATGCGCGCAGACGCGACCGCGCGTGCCGCCGTAACCGAATCCCAGACGTCTGGGAGGGGTTCCAGACGTCTGGTCCAACGTCTGGGCCACCTCCCAGACGTCTGAAGCCGCGCGTTCGTAACAATAACAACTATCACTCGAGCATCGACATGGCACCTTACGAGGCTCTGTACAGACGGAGGTGTACTACACCCTTGAGTTGGGTTGAGGTGGGGACCAAGTGGGAGGTTGGCCCCAAGCTGATCCGGCAGAGTCAGGAGGTGGTAGAGCAGATTCACAGACAACTTTGCACTGTCAGGAGCAGACAGAAGAGTTATGCCGATCAGAAGCACAGAGAGGTGCAGTTCGAGGTTGGGGATCACGTCTTTCTTCACGTTTCGCCCATAAAGGGCCTGCAGCGTTTTGGGGTGAAAGGGAAGCTTGCGCCGAGGTTTGTGGGGGCCTTTGAGGTCCTGGAGTGGGTAGGACTCGTTGCTTACCGGCTTGCCCTTCCTCCCCAGCTTTCTGGTGTGCATGACGTGTTCCACGTGTCCAACCTCAGGAAGTACGTCGTCGATCCCAGTCACGTTCTGAGCCACGAGAGTGTCGAGGTGGGTGACGACCTGACCTACCCCGAGAGATTAGTGCTGATACTAGACAGAGCCGTTTGGAGCTTGAGACGGAAGCAGGTACCCCTGGTGAAGGTCTTGTGGAGGAGCCAGCGTTACGAGGAGGCTACCTGGGAGCCTGAGGTGGCGATGCGAGAGCGGTACCCGGACCTTTTTGAGGGTACGTCTTTTCGAACCGACTTCGATCCTCTTTAAGTTTGTTATGCGTTTATATTTCCTTTTCTGCACCCTAGCTAGTTCAAGTTTCAGGGACGAAACTTCCTTTAAGTTTGTTATGATGTAAAGACCCATTCTATTCTGAGCCTTTTAAGATTTCTGGACTTTCGGTCAAACGTCTGGACCCTTTCCCAGACGTTTGGAAATTGAAAAATTTGTACGCAAGGTCGGGTCTGCACGCTGGCTGCACGTAGACAGCCTTCCTTTCTTCTCTCTCTCTTCTTTTCTCCTTCCCAAACCCTAACCCCACTCCCTATACAAGACCCCTCTCCCCCTTCCTCTCTTCTCCACGCCACCACCACCTTCTTTCCTCTCCACTACCGTGAGAGGGACGAGCAAGAGAGAGGGAGCGAGAGTAAGAAGCGAGGAGGAGTGGCGTGAAGAGAGGAGGAGGAGGCTGAGCTCGCGAGTTCGTGGGAGCTTGTCGGAGGGCGCACGCCGGAGCGGCGCATGCGGGAGGAGGAGTGCGTCGGGGAAGCTGTCCTCGACTTCTTGCTGCAACCGAAGTTGCAGACGAGAGGGAGGAGCCACTGCTGCGCGCGGCGAGAAGAGTGGGAGCTCGCTCTGGTATTGGGACTTTCCTAGTATTAGACGTCTGGAGTACCGTCCAGATGACTGGTTGGATGTCTGGTGACGACACCGGACGTCTGAAAGAAAAGTTTCACGCAGGTACGTTCTTCTTGTGGTTATGGCCATGCAGGCCACACCGCAGAGCCTTTCTGTTTGGCTAAAAGGGGAGGATTTGTCTGTCGCGCGCAGGAGCAGCTTTGGGAAGGCACGCGACACGCCCTCCCACGCGTTTCGGACGTATGGACAGCTTACCAAACGACCGGAAGCACTCCCAGACGACTGGAGGAGAGGTCGGACGTCTGGAGCTGAGTCCAGATGGTCAAGTAGAGGTCCTGGACATCTGAGGTCGACGCAAGAACTGGAGGTGAGACCCTGGCGACTTTTAAGACGTCTGGACCTTGTGCCAAACGTCTGATTTGGTTTTGCAGTCTTGTTTTTGACCCGTTTAGGGTCCGTTTGGAGTCCATTTTATGCAAACGAGATATCTATGGTTTCCTTATGAGTTCCTCTACATGCTAGAAATCCTTGTATAATATTCCGAACATTCCATTGTGATATATTCCTTGGTATAGGACTTCGATCTGTTGCGTGTTCGGGGCTTGAAAAGGCACATGAGTCTGCCGTTCGAGCCCGCAGTACTCCCGGATTGTTTGGTAGAGTGGTTTCCCCTTATTTTAATTATAAAACATGAATGCATATATGAAATTAGATAACTAGAAACATAGGAAGTAGCATGAATCCTAGGACGAGAAATACTTGCACTGGTTGTATGCATGTTTGAGATTACAGTCATAAATGAATGAATAGAATTGTAAATAATTGCCTGTTAATAAATACGAGTTGCCTGTGGAATATGAAATGCCTGTGCTAATTAAATAGTTACCTGTGATATTATTTGTTGTATATGTTAACTTGTGGAAATACGAGCTGCATGTGTATAATACAAGAATGGAATTGTGAATGATGAAACCTGGTATGGAATAATATGATGAATATGAGCATGAACCCTACGGAGAGTTAGGAGTAGAGCTCCTGTGGATGAATGGAAAGATCTGGAAATGTGAGTGGGAAGTGTGTTGGCCCTTGAGTACGTGGTACCAAGGAGAGCGACTGTCCACTATTTAGTGTAGAGCGGAGCTAGCCGCCCTTGGGTTGGGACCTGGGGTTAGGATTGGCCACTCTACACCAACTTCTGTTGGCCCTCACATACACTGTACCGGGGAGAGCTACTAGTGTAGGGAGAGAGCTAGCCACCCCATGGGGCCCGAGGTTCAGCTAGTTGCCCTACACTGACTTGTTAGGCCCACTGGGCAAACCGGGGTAGTCAGACGAGGGTACGCTGACTGTGGAGGGGCGAGACCCCTGTTACTAAGAGGGCTAGGCCCTATATTGTTCCGTGTTGTACTTTGGGCGTACCTGCTAGCGGAAATGACTGATCGTGTGCCAGTGCGGGGTAGCTACCCATGCGATTATCGCGTGTGCCGTAGTCACCGCTACGTCTGTCCGTGACCTCGAGGTGGTTGACTGGGTGTAGGATCACCACGGGAGACTCTCTCGGCCAGGAGAGCACCACGTGCACCTTCTACTCTTCGGAAAAGACTGCAATCAAGATCGTTCCTACGATGAACATGCAAGATCAAGAAAGAAATCTGAAAGTAAACCAATGGATGAAAATGAATTACTTGTAAAAGAAATAATTGGAAAAAATAAATTTACCTGTTAGCTTTTACTACTTTAGTAGTTGGTTACCACTCTACTCAGTATTCGCTGACTCCGTTTACTTATAACTCTTTTCAGGTCCAGGAGTTGAGCAGCCCAGGTCACCAGTTGTAGAGGCTGCTGGGCCCAATCGAGCCCAGTAGTAGTCTCTTGCTGTTGTAGTACTTCTTTTTGTTAGTGAGTTCAGACTTTGTTACTGTTATTGTTCTGTACTTTTGTTCTACTTTCCTCTTGTGGTGGTGATATGTACTGTTTAGCAGTTTTTACTTTCTTTACTGCTTGTACTCTTTTACTGTTAGTTACCTTGCAAAGTGAATGAGGTTTATTTTCCTACTTTTCGGTATTTCTTGTTGGATGACTAGGTCTTGGGATTAATCGAGTTGAGCCGATCTCGGGTCCTGTAAGGATTCGGGAATCGGATCTTAACACAAAGGTAATCCAAAATAATGCATGTAATGCATGCATGTTACCATAATGCACATTACCTTCGAATACTTGTGAATGCATTGTATAAAATATGCATGCAATCATTTTTATAAACTAATCTATTTATAAATCTAAGTATGTTATTTATATGTAGACATCATTCTAATATCTAGGTATTTATGCATACGATTAGCCCACAAATGTGGTCTCATCATTAGCCTAACTATACCAGATTATCTATAAAAACTTGTGTTAAAGAAATGGGTTATGGAACATACTTGTTGAGATGCATTATGATATAAGGGACTCTATATGGAAAAGTTGTAGAGTAATAGAAGGGACCAACTTACGATAGCTAGTTAGGATCTGGTAAAGGCCTTAATAGAGAATAGTTGGCTAGGTGATGGCCAATGAGGAAAATAGAATCGTATGATAGAATTAAGACAAAACAAGGAGTCATGTGAGAATGCATGCATACATCAGCTTTTCATTTAATACCTTTACTCAGTTTTCGATCCTTTGCTTGTTGGACTTTTATCTTGTGCCTTGTTTTCTTTTGTGTATGATTTTCATTGTCCATCTAGGTGATGATAAAGGACCAATGAGGGCATAACAAAGGAGACCAACTAAGAGACAAGTCAGATATCACACCCTTCTTCATAATAAGTGCTTTTTGCTTGATCTTTAAATAGCTTCATTTCTTGTTATTTATTTTGTGTTACATGCTTTAATTGTGTCAAATGTTGAAAGTAGTTCTATGATCAGTCAAAGGAATTAAGAAAAGTCCTTGGGTTGCTTTGTAAAACACCACTTAGTCTTCTAATGCATAATTATTAGGGAGTTGGGTCATGAAATTGGGCCTTTTAATCAAATGTTTTTTATGACAAAAGCAGGGGATTGGGGTGAAAACAAATATAATGTTACGTGAAATACAGTTGAATGTTGTTTGAAACCCACTCTAAGTTATAATTCAAGGCCAATTGTAGCCACAAGAGTGGCAATTTGAGTGATAACTAGCTACGAGTGGGAAATAGGTTTCACTATAAGTTGCTTATAAGGATTGAATTGTGGCAAACATGCCTAGATCTAAATAATTTTCATTATGAGTGAGAAGGAATAAGTTTGATTCTTCAATGAAGAAATTGACAAATCTCCATATTTAGGATGTGGGTAAAGAGCTTTTCGTGTCATTGGAGATTTCCAACTATAGCTACTTCAACTAAATTCATCTCTAGTGGGTAACAATAAAAGGTAGAGAGAATTTTTCACTTGAAGAACAAATATCTATTTTGGTTTATGTTAAAATTGTGCTCCAATTGCCTCACAAACTCATTTGAGATTTTACACAAAGATTCTAAAATGAGTCATGGACTCTTGACATTTTTGGGAGTAGGTCAATTAGCCTTTTTCTCGCTTCTAGCTAAAAAAAGGTTTTATTTGAAATTTCTCATTTTAAAGATCATTTTGTTCATGTTCTAATTTCTTGAATTTCATGAGGTTTCTCACTTGGTTTAACCTTTGTAAACTCGTAGAAATACTTATTGAGGGATAATGAATAGATTAAAGCATGAACCAATAAAAAATGTATAGAATTATAAGGATTGCAAACTCAAAAAGGTTGATCGCAGTTGTTAGTCAGTCGATTGAGCAGTGGGTTAGATGTAAGATCATGTGGATTCCCATTCGGATGCACAATAGTTGGTTAATCACCATAGTAGTTGCGCAGGCAAGAGAACGAGGCTCTTAAAGGTTAGAATGATTATTTAGATATTTATTGCCACTTACTTTGGTGAATCCTAAAAACATTAATTGATCATGCATAGTCAACTTTTAGTTATGCATTACCCGCTTATGACTATGCATACCCAATTAGGATAGTGAAATAGGGAAGAAAACTAAGCGTAGGTTGTTGGCTTTGATTGTTTGATTATGATGTTAATAGTGCTTAATGATTGTATAGGGTTTAGAAATTTTAGTGTTGGCTTCATAATTGGATTTAGATTAAATTAAGATCAACCTAACGAATAGTGCACTCATGTGTGAGCGTAATCCCCTTAGATAAGTATAACTTATGAATCCTAGCACCTATGTATGTATGCTTGTCACTTACTTTCTAGCTAGGCTATAGTTAAGAGACGTGGTACACGTCGATGGAGGTGATGACCTTTTGCTCCACATTGGACTATGTTTAATAGAGTGCTAGAATGAATGTGGGTGGAGGTTCTATAGATACATTGATATGGTGATGCTTAGGCTAATCACATAGGGATTTCATCACCCGTAGATACCATACATCTAGCATAAGGATCGTGATTCAAGATACGAACTAACACAAATCTCATGGAGAGATTGAACGACATGCTAATATGGAATGTAGAGTGTTGAATTCACATTCTACTACTCTATTTTAATTTCTTTTACCTTGTTGGGCTCTTGACTTGTTCCTTGCTTTTCCTTAGTTTTGTTGTCCATCTAGGTAACAATAGAGAAAAACAACACTACCAATTGATCGGTAGGAAGATATCTTAGCTACCATTCCAAAGGCATAATATAATGAAATTGATAAGTCATATATTTTTTAGTCATTCTTATAATATTACTTATTGCCTACCTTTATTTCTAGCAACCTATCACATAATAGAAATTTTGATAATCTGATCCTAACTCTTTAATGATAGTAATCAAAGAATCAAATTGTAACACCTTGATGAATGTCCAACGACCCAACTCATCATGGCAGTTATGCATAGCTACTCCATGACTCCTACCCTTGCTCCTAGTTAGATTTGCATTTTTCTTTTGTTCTATTGAATTTATTCCATCATAATTCTTTGGTGTCATAGTTTTATATGTTGTAAAAAGCATGTGCCAAAAATTAAATGACATTGAAAAGTTGTGTAAATTATATATAGTATAAAATGATAGGTAGTATTTGAATGTTTCATTTCGTTGTAAGAGGAAGGGGAGGGGTGTTACAATGTGCTATGTAAAGATTCATATGAAATAGTCATTTTTTGCATCATGGTTTCACACCAAAGTCTTTGTGCCGTATGATTTGTAAGGCTATGGTTCGTTTTTTGTATTCTCTCCTAACATGCACATCCCTTGTTGTCCTTCCCATTTCATCCATTTGGAGGGAGAGGATTAAAAAAAGAGTTTGACAACCGGAGGAAAAGAAGAGAGCCTACTCCTATTATGTATCGATTCATTTTTGCTCAAATTTAAAGTACTCTTGGAAGACAATGGAAAACGTCGTTTCAATGGGAGGAAAATTACTCAACTCGTAATTTGATCTCTTAGATCTCACAAAAGACCACATTATTTCCTATAATTTATCCTCCCTAAACATTGAGAGTTAGTTTACTTGAGAGATCAAGAAAGTAGTGTCAAGAAAATTGAAATTAATGTTAACCTATAATTATGTTTGCTTGCAAAGTAGTGCTAACATCAATTTGTGCTTATTTAAATTTAAGTTAAGTTATAGTATTAACATTTATAATGTTTAGTTAGTAATGATGTTAAGAATATGAAATATAAGAAATATCAGAGATGTAAGTAGTGTATGATTGTAACACAAATCTGATATAAATAAGTTAAAATTGATATTAAATAAATTCATATTAAAGTAAAAAAATTAAAGTTCTCATGTGAGAAATTAAGTAATTAAATAAATATAGAATTAATTCCTCAACTAAACTATACCAGAATTAACTTTTGAGGGACACCATTTGTACACTAAACTCTGCACTAAACATTATTACCTCCATATTTTTCCTTCTATTGCCGTCCCGCGCTTCCACCACTCCTTATCGGAGGAGCAAAGAACAGCAGAAGCAGAAGCAGAAGCAAGAGAGATGCGTGGAACCGCAGTCGCCCCTTTTTCACCTGCTCACGTCCCCCTCCTCCCATTCTCAGGTAACGGATTCCCCTCTTCCACCCAATCCACACCCATAAACCATCACTTCTCCGACCCTTAACTTGTGGGTTCTCCCCAAAATCCCGTCTTGACCGACCTTCCTCTTCGCTCGATTCACTGATGCATTTCGTCGAACACCTCGCCTGCAGGATTCCTTGGAGCTCCTCCCACGCCGCGGTCACGAAAAGCCAAGGTCTTCCCCACCAAAATCCCGTCCATATCTTAAACCCTACATCCTAACTAGGATAACATTGGATAAAAATGGGACCTTTGGTTCAAATTTGTCTGCTTCATCTGCGAATTTGACTCTTCTATTGGGTTTTAACAAGGTGGCGCGCCGAGGTGTTGTGACCGCTCTTATAGAGTTGAAGCCCCTTCCTTATCGTATGGTATGCTGTTGGGTGGTGTGTTTTTTCTGCAGATACGGAGGAATTTGCTAAAGAATGGTGCTTTGTTGGGTGGCTTTTAGGACTCGCTGGAGCCGCACGTTAGTCGTCACACGATGGAGTACCACTGGGGTAGGCATCAGAAGGACCATGTGGACAGCTTGAACAAACACATCGAGGGGACCAAGCTGGACACGATGTCATTGGAGGAAATAATCATCAAGTTGTACAGGAAGGGATCTCCTCGCCCTGCCTTCAGCCACGCTGCCCAGGCATGGATTTTCATATAATAGACTCCTTGCAGAAGAGTAATCTGCTGCATTTAAGATAATGGGCTAGTTGTTTTATTATGGTTTCTTGAGGTGTTAGTGATTCTGAAGTTGATTTCTGATGACAAATTCTTAGGGGTGTACATGGGTCGGGTTGGGACTTAACCCAAACTCAACTCACCGTTTGCGGATTGGGACTTTTCCAACCTAACCAAACTCATAAAATCGGGTCGAGTTGAGCGGGTTGACTAGTTAAATCATAAGTCTATCTCTTACATGCTTTTTATATCTTTCATGCTTAATAACAAAAAATTTTAAACGCATGAACAACTTGTATCTTATAAAAAAGAGAATAAAGTAAGTAAAAAAAAAAAAATTAAAGATATGATCTAAAAATAATGAGAAAATATAAAGGCAAATCTGACTATAAACTTGATAAGTGCATATAAAAGCTTAGGTCTACCCCAACAATCGACAACAACTATAGAGGAGGTGCTCTAGTAGTGATGGTGGGATCCCTGTGGCAAAGAAGACAGTAGAGGTTGCTTGCTTGGCAGTGTTGATGGAGTCCCTGCAAGGAAAAAGAGAGGAGAGGTGGGTCATTCAGTAGTGGTGGGGGGTCCATGCGAGGAGGAAGAGAGGAGATTTGGGCTATTGGGGACTCAGGCAAAAGTGCATGGGGCTAAGGGAGGAGAAAAGGTTAAGGGTTATCTGAAGATTGCGGGGTGTCACCATCATTGAGGAGAAGAGAGGACACCGCCTAAAGCATGGAGCTGAGGAGAGGCATTGCTTGGAGTGGAGGTTGGAGGTGAGGTGAGAGCAAAAGATGTTGCTTGGAGCTGCTAGAGGCAACTATGAGAGAGATAAGGAGTTGGTGAGAGTTGGGAATTTAGAATTTAGAATGCAAGAGTGAGGAGATGTCAAGATCGACAAGATGACGATTTTGCCAGGTCATATATTATTATTTTATAATTATATAATATATGTATATATAAATTGGATTGGGTTAGGTTACAGGTTGGGTTGGGTTGGGTTGGTTAAACCTCAAACTCAACTTGACTCATTTTTTATTGGGTTGGGAAAATTCCAACCCGACCCAACCCATTATAACTCTCAACCCAACCCAACTAAACGTAATTAGGTTGGGTGTAGGTTAAACCCGACCCATGTATACCTCTACACATTCTTGTAATGTGCATTTTTTTTCCATTCTTGGGTTTGGATTTTCTTGCTTCTTGTTGGATCACTCTACATTTACTCTACACTGATCCATAGGTTCGGTTATTCTCATTATTTATGTGGATGACATTTTACTAACTAAGAGTGATCAAGAGAGGATCGTTGCAGTAAAGAGTTTTCTACATTCTCAGTTTGTTACCAAGATCTTAGGCCTATCAGTTATTTCTTTGGCAAAGAAGTGAGCCACCTTGATGTAGGACTTGTTTAGAGGAAATATGTTCTTCACCTTCTTCATAAGGCAGGAATGAGTAGATGTAAGCAAGGTGTAATTCCTTTGGATCCACAAATGCCACTTGTTGATTGTAACAGCCCAACCCTGCAAGCTGTTACAAGGTGCAAAGCCTTGATCAACAAACTATTTTGCCTGATGGTTACTAGGCCATATATTGCCTACACAGTTCGGAGGCAATTTATGTAAGAACGAGGAGAGACACTTCGGGCAATTGCTTGTCAGATTCTTAGATGTTTGAAGTGCTCTCTAGGGAATGGACTCTATTTTGCAAACATGGACATTATAACATATGGATCTATCTTGGTGCAAATTATGCTAGGGCACACTAAGATAGGAGATGTACTATTGGTTATTGCATGTACATAGGCAGCAATCTTGTAACATGGTGTAGTAGGAAGCAAATTTTAGTATCTTGATCAATGGAGGAGTGGACTTTATTTTGCAAAACATGGCCATCTTAATTTATGGAGTTATTTTGACATAGATTATGCTAGGGCACACCAAGATATCTACTACTAGTTATTGCACATAGGTAGTTGGCAATCTTTTGAGTTGGTAAGAAGCAAAGTATAGTATCTCGATCAAGTGTAAAGTTAAATATAGAGCTAGGCGATATCATTGTCTAGGACTTTGGCATCCACGTCATATCTCCTATTTAGATGTATTGCGACAGTAAGGTAGCAACATTTATTGCAAATAATCCAATCTTTCATGAAGAGACTAAGCATAGATTGTCATTTCAGTAGAGATGTAATAATATCTGGAAAAATCTCCACACCATACCTTTCTATTGATGACCAAGTGGCTAATATCTTTATCAAAGCTCCTCCTTGATGCAGATTAGATTCCATCCATTACAAGTTGAGTGTGCATATATTTATGCTCTAGCTTGAGGGAGAGTGTTAAGAGGCTTACTTTGTCATGTCTGATTGGGCCTTTATTAGCCTATATCTTTGTTTTCCACCTTTGTTTTATTTCTAAAAGTAATCCTGTCCTTTTTGGGGCTACTCTATGGTCTATAAATAGAGGAGCAGTCCCAACCAATAAAGCAATTTGGTTTCTCTTCTCAATAATACCGTAAGATGAAATCAGATTATTTCTTCTGTTTTATTTGATTATTTTTGGCTTGTATTTGTAACAACTTCTCTTATTTTTTTCATCAGCAGGTATGGAATCACGACTTTTTCTGGCAATCCATGAGACCAGGTGGAGGAGGGCCACCATCTGGTGATCTCCTTAGACTGGTTGAGAGAGATTTTGGTTCATTTGAGTTTCTGTTGAAAGAGTTGAAACGTGTTGCATCAACACAGTTTGGTTCTGGTTGGGCTTGGCTTACATGTATGTACATACTTATTCTTTGCATGCTAGACATGAACCATCTCAGTGTGATTTCAAGAAAAGCAAATGTACTTAAATTCTTCTTTCTTTCTTTATTTTCCAGACAAAGCAAATAGGCTTGATGTTGGAAATGCTGTGAATCCTTATCCTTCGGATGAAGACTACAAACTTGTAGTGGCAAAGACACCAAATGCGGTGAATCCCTTGGTCTGGGACTATGATGTAAGTTCAGTATTTGACATGCTCTGGTGCTTTTCTGAATCTGCTTTTGTTCTTTGATATTTCTGTTGGACCAGCTGATTGGCACCTTCAATGATTGTTCAATGTGTTGTCAGAATCTTACACTTGTCAAATATTACAATAAAAACTACATAGATGCCAAACTATGCCAAGAATTTCGATGGAAAATTTGTCAAGAAAAAAATTGATGGAAAATCCATTGTTGATGGGACTTTTTCTTGGAATATCAGTCAACCTCAGCTTTCTTAATTGATTTTTTTCAAATGTTTTAACCAGATTTTTTGTTTTCTGGGTAGAATTTCAATTTAGATTTGTATTTGTGAACCATGTTTATGGTAATCTTCCATATTGACCTATTATGGAGATACCTTCTTGTTGGATCCACCAACATTTCACGTTCTCTCTCTCTCTCTTTTTTAATTTCATCTTATCTTCGAGGGGTTACTATGTGTGTGTTCCTGCTTACATTTAACTCATGTAAATACCTCTAACAACTTTACTGATATTTCATGGAGAAATTTCATCTTCCATGGTATCAAAAATTTATCAATGCATCAGCATCTCTTCTGGTATAGAGAAACTTCTATGTGAAAGATAATATTTGTTGTTTGTTGCCTTTAAGAGCCTGTGAACTGTTTAATCTGAATGAGGTCTGCATGCGCAACACAAGTTTATACTGTTATTTACTTACTGGAGAGGAAATTCCAAAGTAGCTAAAGGCATTTGTTTTAATCAATTGCTTCTTACTACAGGCTATTTTCACCTGACATCTATATATCCATAAAACTCCTCTTTTTCCATAAAACATTGGAGAGAGAGAGAGAGAGAGAGAGAGAGAGAGAGAGAGAGAGAGAGAGAGAATTATACTTCTTTCAATATTCCTTGGTTTTTTTTTCCTTCTCAAAAAACAAGGAATATTAGAAGGATAGTTTATTACTGATTCAGAGGGTGGAAGGATCTTATAAAAGTACGGCTATGAGTCACATGACTCCAGCTGCTTTCCCCTTTTGAAGCTTTCCATTAACCACTGCTGCATGTATTTTGATCCTAGAAGAACATCAAATCACTTTTTATCTGCAAAAGTTGTCTTTTCTCTTGCAATGCAGTCTGACCTATCTGTTTTGTGAATATCACAGCCTCTTCTTGGCATTGATTTATGGGAGGTAAGTATCTCCTTCTCTAATGCTTAAGAATTGCTTTAATTAGAGTGCTAGTTATATTTGTCACACTAATTCTGTGTTTACTCTGCTTTTGTGCAGCATGCTTATTACCTTGATTATGAGGTGAGTTGACGTTTTTCAGAGAACTTACATGAACCTAGTGAGTGGCCTTTATATGAATACTATGATCTAGTTCCATTTCTTGCAGAACCGGAGAGATGATTATATATCAACTGTCCTGGAGAAGCTTGTATCATGGGAAGTGGTCAGCTCGAGGCTTGAGATGGCTGTGGCTAGAGCAATTAAGAAGGCAGAAGTAGAGGAGACAAAAAGACAACTGAAGGAATTTATCGTTGATAGTGGACTTAGAGCAAGGCCCATAAGCATTGACGATGCTGATGGTTCTAGGCAAAGAAGAGACCGCTCAGTTAAGGTTTCAAAGGATGCAGACAAGCCAGGTGTTGCAGATGACTTAGATGATGTAGACAATTCAGGTGATGAAGACTCAGATGATGCAGACACTCTGAAGAACAAGAAAGACTCAGAGGATGCAGATGACTTGGACAATGAAGACTTGGATGATGCAGATGCTCGGAAGAAGAATGAGAAAGACTCAGAAGATGAAGACTTGGATGATGAAGACTTGGATGATGCAGACACGCTGACAAATGAGAATGGAATTGTGTCTTAAGCTATGTGCACTTCATGATGCTGGTGACATCTTTGTGAATGCTACCAGACCCTAGAGGAGATGAGTTCCTCTGCGAAAAAGCCTCTATAGTAAAAGGTCGTCATTCATTATGGCTTTTGACATTGTTCTCACCAGCACTGGCTCAGGCAACCTGGAAACGATGTATGGAACAAGATGAAAGGCCTGCTTGTCTGTGGCTGAAGTAATCTGCCCCGTGCTATGCTGGAAGCTAAAGACATTGTCCTAGGTTGCAGCCAGCGGCAATCAGGTTTTGTATGGTCACTTATCAAAATTTCCAAATTTATTTAGCAAGTACTTTCATTGTGACATAATCTGGATTGTGTACCAAATACACTTTCTGTAACGAGGACTGCAATTTTGTCCTTGCAAAAGTTTCTGATTAGCCTTCAGGGGGAGTTGTATTATGCTGATAGGTACATGCTTATTCCAAGAAAACTTTGGTAGTTGATCTCCATGGTTGAAATCTTACATGCTTATTCTTCAAGCCATCAACTGTTGTGTTTTTTTTTTGAGAACAAGTGTAAAGTACGATCGTACTTCACATTATTTGGAGCATAAGAGTTGAGCCATCAATATTTTAGTGAAAATTTCATTCTGTGCATTACATGTCATTGGGTGTAGAGGAATGTTTCCATCTGTATATGATCTGTTATGTGTTGGGAATCATGGTGTTCAACTATCTTGTAATTGTACATGATATAGAACGCATTCTCTGTGCTACTTCAATTTATTTTTTTGAAAAGGGACGTTGCATCAATTTAATGCAGCACCCTTTCTGTTAGCAACTGTCATGGTTTATTGACACATCGGTGATCCCTGAAGAATTGACCAAATTGCTCATTGAGAAACTCTGTTATCATTGAGAAACTCTGTAATGATGCACTTTAAATAGGCCATTGATTACAGAATCTCTGTAGTATTACTGTTGAACTAGTTATAGAATTTTTTTGATGACCCAGAATGTCATTTGGATAAACTGAGGAGAATTTTATCACCCCTTATACACCAATCCTTTAGGTAATGCAGAGATGAGGACTTGAGCTTGAGTTTCTCCTGCTAAAAGTCAGGGAATTCTTTAGTACCTCTAAAATATTTGCCGTTCACTCCTATTATCTATTTACACGGGGAAGGGGAGGGAGAGAGACACAAGGAAATCAATCCATGGAGATTTGAATAAATGGCTATGTCCTCTGCTAAAAGCGAGGTGAATTTTTTATTGTATAAATCATCAGAGAATCATGCCTTCCAAATGGTTATTTCATCGATAGCAATTGAAGTACATGATGCCATTTCTACCAGTTTTTTTCTAGAGTTGGTTTTTGACACCTGGCAGTTGTCTGTTAGCCAGAACAATAGGGTTATTATCTGGTGGTCTTTAGATCTCAAGGAGCATAAGAAATCTTTGTGTAGGCTATTGTCTCACCATGGAAAAGACCCAACTGTTCCAAGTGGCAGCTAGATGTTCATATTCCACTATCAAGTTTCTCGTGTTTGAGCTTATGGTTCATATTCCATATATTATTCCTGTTAGTGTTGGCCAAGGAATGGATACCGGGCTTTGATTCTAGATGAATGCTATGCTTCGATGCCATGGTAAGGTAGACCATTGGGAGGTGCAAATGCAATGGAGAAAGCCCAATGCCATAATCTAGGAAGTGA
This sequence comes from Thalassia testudinum, assembly GCA_037157565.1. Classification (NCBI taxonomy): domain Eukaryota; kingdom Viridiplantae; phylum Streptophyta; class Magnoliopsida; order Alismatales; family Hydrocharitaceae; genus Thalassia; species Thalassia testudinum. The sequence goes on from JAZHRO010000013.1 coordinate 26,228,051, forward strand.
ATTCTATCTTATTGGAGGGCTTGATACACCCCTTTACATCATTGGTTGCAATTATTCTTTGATGCTAGATCTATGAACCCTGAAGGTTCAAATGAAACAGAAAAAAACCCTGCATATCATAACCTGGAAAGTCCTTTCTAGTTATTTGGGCTTGACTTTGTCCTCTTTTGGCATTGACATCCCTGAATCTTGAAGATGATATCAAATAATGGATAATTAATGATAATTTTACTCTTTATAGCATGTGTATGTACACCAACTTCTCATGCAAAACATTGTGCGCTTATCCATCTGCAATCATGCTCTCAATCTTCAGTTGCAGACCCTATTCTTTTGTTGGATTTCAACGAGCCACTTGCTAGTAGGGATGTACATGTGTTAGGTTCAACTTGCAACCTGGCCTGAGCTAATCGTATTGGATTGGGTTGAGTTTCAATGGATTGGGTTATACTTTGGTCAACCCTTTAAATTAGAGGTTATGTTGGAGGGGCAACTCGATCCAACCCAACTTATAACCCATATATTTTTTCTGATATTTATTTTTCATAAATATGTTTTATATTAAAAAAACATTCTTAAATGACATTGCACTAGAGAGGACCATTATATTTAGAAATTAAGAACTCATTTTTGTTTATTGTTTCCTTTGTCATTGTCTCCACATAGGACTCGACACTCTCTTTGTTATAAACTTTAGATTATTTCCATTGAATTTGGTGTGGCTATACGGGCTTTGTAATGGAAGAAAAATCAAATTTGATTTTGGTTGAAGGATTGGGTTCAATTTAAGAGCTCAATGATGCAATCTCATATGGCGACTCTTTTAGTCTCACATGGTGAGTTGACAAAAAGTTAGAGTGGGATATTGAGGATGTGGATACCCAAACCCATGGGTAATGGATAAGAGGGAAAATGTATAGTCAAATTTCACTTAGTAGAATTGAGGAAAACCTGCACACATGCACCTCACCTTGCCAAGCTAGAGTTGGGTTGCAGGTGCAGGTGCGGTATTATTTCTTTCAATACATAATTATTTTTATGCATTTATTTGCATGATTTATTAACTTTCAACTCAGTCTCATCGATTACGTGAAACCCCATTTTATAAAAGTTTTTTTTTTCAAGAACAAAAACAGCATGAACATGGATTGTATGCCTTTTCATTGCTGGTCCCAAACCCGGGTAAAGGAGGGTTGCGTTAGGTAGTCGACAGCCAGCGTAAGATTTGTCGGATCTTTAAACATGGATTCTAGCAAACACTCAGATTTCGTTGGGGTATTTCCTACTTGCAACGCGCTGCATCGACGCCTGAGTTTAGTGAAAAATGAGTAAGGGTTCTCGCATGAGGAACGCATGCGAGTAAAAAAATTTGTTCCGTTACATCGCGGCCTGGATGTAATCCAAAATGAGCAAGGGTTCTCGCATGAGAAACACATGCGAGTAAAGAAGTTAGTTTCGCTACATTGCCGCCTGGATGTAGTCTAAAATGAGCAAGGGTTCTCGCATGAGGAATGCATATGAGTAAAGAAGTTAGTTCAACCACTTCGCCATCGAAGTGTGTCACAAAGGATGTTGAGATTCGGTAGTTGGAATATTGGTACTTTGATCAGTAAGTTCATGGAGATTGTGGATACAATGGTAAGGAGAATGATTCAAATTCTTTTCCTTCAAGGGACTAAGTGGGTTGGAGAAAAAGCAAAAGAAAATCGAGAGAACATGTTTCAAACTATGGTATTCAGGAAGGGACAAAGGTAGAAATGATGTGGGCATTATAATTCATAAGGATTTAAAGGAGAGTATGGTTGACGTTAAGAGATTGGGTGATCGAATTATTTTAATAAAATTAATCTTGGAAGAAGAGATCTTGAATGTCATTTCAGTTTATGCACCTTAAGTTGGTCTGGAGGAAAGAATAAAGAACAAATTTTGGGGGGAGCTTGATATGATAATTCAAGGAATCCCACAGAGATGATTTTCTTGGGGTGGAGATTTAAATGAGCATGTGGGAAAAGATGCTTTAGAGTATGCAGGAGTGCATGAAAATTATGATTTTGGTGTTAGGAATGAAGAAGGGAAGACTTTACTTGATTTTACAATGGTTATGATCTTTTCATAGCAAATACCTTCTTCAAAAAATGAGTAGAGTATTTGATCACCTATAAAAGTGGCTTAACAAGAACGCAGATTGATTACTTTGCTTTGAGAAGAAGAGATCGTTTATTTTGTAAAGATTGCAAGATTATTCCAGGGAGAGTTTAATTGCTCAACATCGTCTTTTGGTGTTGAATGTTCATTTGAAGAAGGAAAAGAAAAGAAAATTAATGTTTAAGAATTTGAGAATTAAATGGTGGAATCTTAAGAAAGAGCAAGTGAGATTTAAAGAGAAGATGATACAACAAAAGACTTGAGATCTTGATGGTAGTGCTGATGAAATGTGGTTAAATATGGCAAACTGTATTAGGAAGGTAGCAAAGGAGGTGTTCCACGACAGAAGGAGGCTTGGTGGTGGAGGAAGTGCAGAAGTTTAAAATTAAAAGAGCCTACTTTAAAGTCTTATATCGAGATAAGATTGATGAAAATATGGAAAACTACAAAAGAGTAAAGAAAGAAGTAAAGAAAATAGTTAGTGAAGCAAAAGCAAAAGCTTATGAGCATTTTTATAAGAAATTTGATTATAAAGAAGGTGAAAAAGATATCTTCAAGTTAGCTAAAGCAAGAGAGCGGAAAGCAAATGACCAACACATTTAAGATGCATCAAGGATGAAGAAGGAAGGGTGCTTATAGTTAGTGAGGATATAAAAACAAGATGGAAAAGATATTTTCATATGCTTTTTAATGAAAAACAAAAGAATGGTATCATCTTAGGGGAGTTAGCCAACTCAGAAGATTATGTGAATTGGGTAAGTTATCGAATGATATAAAAGAAAGAAGTAGAGGCTTTGAAGATGATAAAAAGTGGGAGGGTTGTTGGGCCTGATGATATTCCTACAGATGTTTGGAAAATGATAGAACGGGATATAACTTGGCTCACAAATTTTTTTAATACTGTTTGGAGAGGCAAGAAGATGCCAGAGGAATGGAGGAAAAGTTTTGTAGTACCTTTATATAAGAATGGTGACATACAAGATTGTTCCAACTATAGAGGTATTAAGTTGATGAGTCATAAGATGAAATTTTGGGAGTGAATAATTGAAAGAAATGTGAGGCAAGTCTCTGTGGTAATTGAAAATCAGTTTGGCTTTATGCCAGGCCGATCTATTATTGAAGCAATACATCTCTTGAGATGTATGATGGAGACATACAAAGTTAAGAAGAAATATTTACATATGATTTTTATTGATTTGGAAAAGGCCTATGATTCTGTCCCAAGAGATCTTGTGGAGAATTTTTGAGAAGTGACAAGTGCCGGTTTTATATATCAACCTCATAAAGGATATGTACTATGGAATAACAGCTTGTATAAAGACTAAGGATGATTTGACGGACTACTTTGATATCACCATTAGTCTGCATCAAGGATCGACTTTAAGTTCTTATCTTTTTGTCTTGGTCATAGATGAGTTGACGAAGCATATCAAAGTTGATGTGCTATGGTGTATGCTTTTTCCTGATGACATTGTGTTGGTTGATGAGACAAGAGATTGAGTGAATAGAAAACTTGAGCTTTGGAGAGAAACCCTGGAAGATAAAGGATAACGCATAAGTAGGACGAAGATTGAGTATATGGAATGCAAGTTTAGTAGTACAGGGAACAATGAAGGGATTGATGTAAAAATTGAAGAAGAGTGCATTCCAATGAAAGATGTTTTTAAGTACCTGGGATCTATTTTCCAACAAGATGGTGGAATTAATGGAGATGTTACACATAGAATTAATGCAGGGTAGTTGAAATGGAGGGGTGCATTTGTGTTCTTTGTGATAAGAGGATTTCTTTAAAAGTCAAAGAAAAATACTATTGAGCTACGGTAAGACCAACCATATTGTATGGTTATGAGTGCTGGGCTATCAACTATAGGCATGTACAGAAGATGTCTGTGGTAGAAATAAAGATGTTAAGATGGATGTGTAGTTATACAAGAAATGATCGTATTTCAAATGAGATTATTGGAAAAAAGGTTAGGGTGGCACCGATAGAGGATAAAATGAAAGAGGCACGTCTAAGGTGGTTTGGACATTTACAAAGAAGGCCACTAGATGCTCTAGTTAGGAGATGCGAGAAGTTGGAGGCTAAACCCTCTAAGAGGAGGCGAGGAAGACTAAATAAGTGTTGGAAGGAAACTATTAAGCACGACCTCAATTACTTTAATTTAAGTTCGGAAATGGCTGAAAATCGATATATGTGGAGGTAAAGAATCCATATAATCACCCCTACTTAGTATGGGAAAAAAATTAGTTGTTATTGTTATTGTAACAAAAACATCATGAACACTAGTTTTCATTTTCATTTCCCTCTTTGTTCTACGTGTGTTCTCCTGTGATAGCAAAAGGTGGAACTCAACCATTCTCGTGTGGTGACTTTCGAGGATGCCCACAACTTGAGTGCGTTGCTCGTGAGCATGGATCGTCATGTCTTGAGAGATCGTCACACCTGACACATAACTACTTCTCCAAAGGAAGTTCGTATCAGCGCTTCAATTACAGTAACTATTTTTAACTTGCTTTCGTTTTGCTTGTTTGTACACGTGCATGTGTGTTGTTAGTTGTTCTAGATCTTGTTGAAATTATTTTACGCATGAATTCTTACCTATGCAAATAATATTGCATGGTATAATATTCTGGATCTACGTTGTTTTTATATTAATGCATGTTGATATGTACCGATTGCAAAAATTACATGATACTTTTTGTGATCCTCACGAACATATTGAATTTTATCATGTCTTTTCGTTGGTTTATATTTGTTTCCTATGCAGATCCTATGTGTTATTTTCAACAATTTCCTAATTTTTTATTTAATTATTTTTAATTTTTACTTGTTTTATTCGCTCTGTTATAACTAGAATATTTGGGTTATGAGTTTAAATGTTTTGTATCGAATAATAAATATATAAGGAAAAAAATCCATTAGTGTGAATGGTCAACAATCCAATCTAACTCAGCATAACCCTCCACTCTTCATGGGTTGAGTTGGGTAGGAAAAATCTTAACCCTTAGATTTTATTTTGTTTGCTGGGTAAAAAACCCAAGGGAAACCTTTCATTGATTAACCATATGGGCAATGGAGGGGGGGCGCTGTATTACACCAACTCCCTACGGGCCCTCCCCTGTTACAATCAGTCGCTAAGGTGTGAGCAATGCACACTATCTCTAGGAACCTTCACCAGGCAGACTTTTTCAAAAAAAACCTTCACCAGGCAGACATTACCATTGGTTTTAAGGAGTTGTCTGCAGACTCTGCACTTGAGAATTCTGACTTTCCTCCTCCAATCTGTCTCTTGCAGTCCCAGAATCATTTGTACCACATTTTCAGTCACTGAGAGTAGCAACTTTGTAGCAGCCATAGGTATCTGCCAGATCCAATCCAATTTCAATTGCACTCAGTTCAGCCTCATTAGGAGTGGTATCTTTTGATTTTCGGGCAATGGCATCGAAGGAAAAACATCCATTCACAATGCAACAGCTGCAGCAATAGCATTCCCATTTTTAAATGCTCAATCTACTTGTATTTCAATTTCAGCTCCAACCTGAGACAGGGGACTGCTTACTTGAATTTTGATGTGCGCTTCATCCCTTCTGTGATTGTGAGAGTTCCCATCAGCAGCTTCCTCCACTTCCATATAATTGCCATGCAAGATCCTCTTGAAAGTATGATTGGCATCAGGGATCATGGAATTATGCTTCTTGTCACATCTCGCTAGCCATATGCAATGCAAGATGTTGCAGGCCATTATGAAAAGGGGGTTCTGCGTGCAGATTCTCTGAAATATGTAGTCTGCTGGCTGCTGATCAATTTCATGGGATTTGATTCCTAATCCAAACCGCAAAACTCGGGCAAAATGGCACTCTAAGAATTTTCTCAAAAAAAAATGGCACTCTAAGAATAAGTGTTCTGCTCATTAGGGGCATAGTTCACACAAGGGGCAAACATTCTGATACTCCGGTATTCTAGTTGCTAGAGTATCTCACCCAGTGGTAAACAATCAGTAATCAATTTCCAAATGAAAATTCTCACCCTTGGTTGGAGTGATTTGCATCTCCACAGTAGGTGACAGTTTCTCTGTTTTTCAGATGCTTTGTATCCTTCCTCTTATCAGTGCTCTGTACACTGATTTGACTGTTAAGATGGCTTTTGGGTGGGGGGTCCAAACAAGCTCATCCTCCTGCGTAATTCCAATTTCCAGTTCCCTGATTTTTGCTGCAATTTCTTGATTGAAAAAATTATCTATCAGCTCCTGCTTCCACTGCCTATTGACGTCCAGAAGTTGAGAGACCATGTTGGGAGTGTTATGGGTGAGGTGTGTAGGTTGAATAGGCTTCTGGTAATCCAATGACCTGGCATCCCTCCATACATTCACTTTGGATCCATCCCCAATTATCCAACAAGAATAGCTGAAGAGAAAGTTCTTCAAACAACATAGCGGAACTTGGACAGTGAAGATTTAAGATGCGAGCCCCAGAAGTCCCTGTCTGTCTGGTTCCTAGAGATATGATGACAATCTATACACCTAATCTGCATCTGGTGACTTAATTTGGTGGTAAAATATGTCCCCCCCCCATTGATGAGTTGATAATGCCATGTATCGTGCTTTTGCTGTCAAATAAAAAATTGCAGAGGATGCTGTTCATTGTTTGTTATGTCAGCTCCAAATATCTACAACATCATGTTGAGGGCCTAAATGTGGTGATTTGTTCTTGACAGCCGTCAGCTCCCAATCTTGATGTTCTAGCTGTTCTTGCCAATTATCAGCTTCTTACCCGTGATATTTTCTGGGGACCTAAATGTTTTCTCCATTAGTCCTTCAAATCCTTCCTTCCAATTTAATCACTTTCATCCAAGCAAAATATGATGATGGGAATACTGTCTAAATGCCCATTTCTATTTCCTAATATTTCGAGTATGAAAAATCAACTTGAACCATATACATGGGTGTGAATGGAGTTACTCTCACGTCATCTCTGCTCATATCATGAAAAGGGAGAAATGACCTAATTGGTATTCCATTGTTCATGTGGAACAGAGGAAAGGTCTGAGCTTCAAAGTTTGGCACAAGGACATGGCAAGGAGAAATCTTGCAAGAGAAAGGGATATTTTGCCTTTTTTTTTAATAACCCAGGACCCCTTGCGGGTAAATTGGGGAAGACCTGCCTCCTCATCACATGTTTCTTAGATAATTGTAATGTTGGATTCAAACGGACACTGCCTCGGGTAATTATCAGTTTATTTTGCTTGTTGCTAGTGAAAGAATAATTGCTCCCCTATCTCAAAAACTATGAAATAGATAATTGGCAGTTGGACATGCTTTGCTCATCTGGAGGTATTTGAAAGGGATTAACAAAGTCATGGGAATCACTGTCGTACCATTATCATATTCACTGCGGCTGCGTTTGGTGGCGGATTTACTTTTACACCGTGATAAATATCATGACACTTGTGGAGAAGCTTTTATAAAGACTGACATTACATGATGAATGATAAATATCTTGCTGTACGTCGAACTTATAAATTGAAATAATTATGTAAGATTTGATGAGGGTGGTGATCATTAAGTAATATTATTGCGAGGAAGTTTGACGTGGCCCATCCTGCCTTCATTCATGGGTTTGTTCTAAGGTTCAAGAAATTTGGTTTTGACTTTGTCTGGTCTGATACAAAGTTGCCTGCCGAGGATAGTTTAGCTGTTATGATGTCAAAGTCACCTTAGCAGGAGATGCAAGTAGGGGGAAGCGGATACCTCACTTCTCTTCCTTAAAATGAGGGTTATCATCTTGATGTGATCCAAAGTTTGGCCCACTCAATCATTGGTCGGGTTTGGATTTGATGTTAGGAATTCAGCCTGGGTCGGTTCAAATTTAGGATCTAAAAAATCTTGAAGTACCCCAACCAAAACCCTCTCTTACACTTTTCTCCTTCTAAGGAAAACTCCCAAGCCCTTCCAACCGAAATCCTCTCCCGTACTCCATGATTACAAAATAATGGACAAGATTATCTCAGTTAATGACAAGTAATGGAGATGGTAGTCTTGTGTTTTTAGATGGTTTTAAATAATTACCACTTTGAGCTTATTTGTTATAATTCAAAGACCAGTGGTTCTTGCTTCTTAGTTGCATATGTTTTTTTTTTCTATCTTTTTTATTTTGTCCAATATCTTTCAAATAAAAAAGTACAAAATTTTGACAGGATTAGGTCAAAAATCATGCCTCAATGAGGCGACCTGGATAGGCTTGGACCAAGAATTTCAACCTGTTGATTGATTGGAGCCAGCCTACGGCTTTTTAAAGGTTGGCTTGGCCGAACCTTGAACAGGTGTAGAGGTGGAGAAGAGATGACAATTGCAAGAGGACAACGAATGCAAGACTCAAGGAGGTGGTCCTTGCAATCCAAAAGATCTGCAGTGAATGCTTGAGGTCCATATAATTAAGCATATTACACAGTTACAAGCCACATGCGATATGCTAAGAAAAGGGCTTAAAGTGGGGCGCCTATTTCTATTAATCATTGTAGTCATAGGTTCTCTGTTCCTTATCTCCTCCTTTTTTTTTTTTAATCTTTTTACAAACTTGACGTTTGCGGAAAGAAATTCCACGAGAAAAGAAAGGGACTTCCCGTGGTTTAATTTATGACAAATGAAATTGGACCAATTCTCATTATCTCTCCGACCGATTGTCATCCCGTACTGATTGTTTCCTTTTTATCTCTATGGTCTCTTTATGTTCGACCATTGTTTTCCTTTTGATCCTTACAGATGCGTCCACTTTTCGCTTCAATCTCTTAAACGTCTCTTAGTCTAAACAAATGGTAATTAGCTTCATTGGTCTTGTTTAGTTAAAAATAAGGAATTGGAGACATGTTTCTTTTACTGGAAGAAAAGAAAAAAAAGGTACTTGGAGGATGGAGTTGACCAACCAGTGGAATAAGTCATTAAGATTAGTTTACTTGAAGGAATAATCCGTATAGTTATAACCTAGGTTTTGAATTTTTTAACATTGATTTTACTAACACAAATTTAGAGGGATGTTAGGTGTTAACTTTATACCTCCATTATATTTAAATCCTCACTCTCAAGAAACTTATGTTAACATTAGTTCAAGTAAATAGTATAAGAATTAGCATCATGACTTAACATAAATTTAAGTAAATAGAAAATGATATTAATGTCGCTTTGCAAGTAAACAAAAAATGAATATTAACATTAATTTCCTATTTCTTTAATGCTAGCTTCTTAATTTTTTAAGTAAGCTAATCCTTTGGTGGAAACTTCTTCCTCCCTACCAATGGAATAATTTTCAAAGTTTCACATTAAGATTAGTCATTAACTGCGGATGTTGATTACCATTTTATGTCATGACATAGACATGCCTTTGGTGAGCCTCCATGTGTCCTCTCTCACAAGTTATTCTAGCGTGGACATCTGCTCCAATGATGCTTCTCCTCTCTTTCCCTTTTACATTTGGTATATTTCCTCTTATCAAATTAGTGGCGCAGTTGGGAGGCTTTTGTCACTCTCCATTGATGGGGGTGCTATTGCTATCGGGCTAACTTATTGTACATGAGAGAATTCCTTCTTGGACTTTCCTAATAGCCCTTCCTTTTGAAGTGGATGCGCTTACGTTTATTAAAATATGTTTTCGGTTCCATGCAACTGCACTTAACGACGAAATGAGATTCCACAAGACTTCGATTGGAGGGAAAGTAATGTCTCTCTATGTTAGATTGCTACATTCAGATCAAGAATTCACGATGAGCACTACCAACTTGATAAACCTTATATGACTCTTTTTCCCTTTTTTTTTTAAATTTTATTCTCTTCTTTTTTCATCAAGGCAGGAGATTAAGATGCGAATCCTAAGATTCTATTTGGTTAGAGAGATAGAAAAATGAAGGATAAACGAGGTATGAGAGATAAGTAGCTTTTTTTTTTTTTTTTCTTGGATTTGAATAAGCACTAAATCAAGTAATAAATTTAAAATAGTGGTTGTTTGTTCAAAAAATAAGGTGCAATTGTATTTGGGTTAGAGATACCCAGAAAAATACTTAATATCATATCAAGGAATAAATAGGAGGGCCTAGTTTATTCCACCAATGAGGGGAAATAATTCTCATTTAAGATGAGTCTTTCCAAATTAATGTGGGTTTGATTGACTTATCCTTGCATCCAAATAGTTCCTAAAACATCATATCTAGGATAATATACTAAAACATCAAATTTGCACAATACGCTAGCTAACCAAATGTTAGGGTTCGAATCTTAAGACCCATTTACTCTGTGAGATTTCTCCTTACTTACCGGAGTATGTGATTTATTCCATATTTTATTTTAGATCTCACCTTTTTATGCCTATTCATATTTATTTGTTTAATTTAACATTTTTCATCCGTACATTTTTGTTGGAATTACATAATCTAATTGTAACACATGAAATGTATCAATCTAAAATATATTTGTTAATTATTCTAAAATTATTTTGTTTCATGTACATCATTTGTGTGTGGATTTCTAACATAATGGTCCATGGTAAATCATCTACCTTTGCATTGAAAAGTTCTCAAGTGAAGAGGTTAATTTCCCAATCACAAGACATGAGTAATTCAAAGATCTTTTATGATAGGTTTAAGGCTCTATCTTATATTTATATACATACATATCTGATGTTAGTCCGAAAATGATGATGAACAAGCTCACCAACAGTCTCTGCATTCCAATTAATACTCAATGAAAAAGGGTTAATTAGGTAGATATTATTGATTGGACTGCCCATATCTGTCAAGGGCTGTAGTGGCATATATATAGATCCCTTGGCATTGGGCAATATTTGGCAGCCACCACTGTCCTCCCTATTCAGCACTGATGCCAAAACAGTGCTTTGGGAACTTTCTTTATCACAACGTGTCAAAGCAAACAGATGCACATCCAAACCAATAGCCATCAATCACACCCTCTCCAGAAAACATGGCGCGCACAACAATGCACCTCAGCCCTTTTTTTATTTCAATTTGACCTATGATTAATGTGGCTGAGTGCTACTGCCCATCAATATCTCTGGTAACTTAGCTGGTTGATCAGGAGGAGAGGAACTCCTCCTGTCACTGCCCTCTCAGTAGTACTGCTGCATGCACTGGATTGCAATATTGCATTGCTTTACTTACAGTTTGGACTGCTGCTGCTGCCCTCTCAGTTTGTGTGTTGTTCTATGCTGGATGCTGCGGGATGGGAGTGCTCTTTGGTGATTTTACAGCCTAGTTTCTCAGTTTGGACACGAATTTCGATGTGATCCCCTAAATTTAGGACAATGATATATTTACCCGATTTTGTAGGTAGATAGATTTGGACACAAGGTCCTATGTGGAATATGGATGTCATGTTGACACGACACATACATTACGTTGATGTGCCACTGCTTACTAGGCTTATTACCGTAGGGTAGACACATTAAACATGACGTGTTACTTTACTCGTCATGTGAATGTGACATGATGTATCATATCAATATGATATGACACATAAACTATGTACACAATGTTGCACAAGGTTGTGTCTCCCAGATGTTTTCCTAAATATTTAAGTCATGCCCAATGTGACATCTCAACCACACTGCATTATAAGTTATTCCATTATTATTGTTAGCTATATTTTCGTTGCATGTTAGCTTTCAGATTGGATAGATTCTAGGAAGGGTGGTAAAGTAGGAAAAATCTAAGTATTTGGCTCGGTGATAATTAGTGGATTAGATGTGTTAATATATGATAAATAAAAATTAACGAAAATCATCTAATTAATTTGGGTTGTTTTGTATTTGGCATCGAGTTGGTCTTATTGATTGTGGTACAAAGAACAAGCGGTAGCTTGGACGTAACCGATGACTTGATATGTGCAAATAGGAAGTGGAAGTTGTGGTCTTTTGTTTTTATTTCGATGTTATGTTTGTTCTTTTGTTGGCAGTCGCAATGCATTTTTCAAAATCCCATCCACCACTTAACCGCCACGTGTTTCCCTACTTACAAATTTGCCTCACACGAGATAACCCATCACTTGTTCCACCACAACACTAGACATAATCTAACCTTCTCATTTAATCCTCTACCCACATCTTCTCTCCCTTGTCGTCTCCTCTTCCCCTTAGAATTCATCACCTTACTTTCGCTCCGCAAGAGATCGAAGCGAAAGAATTAACGAGAGAGCGAGGGAGAGAGATTGACCGCAACTTCAAGCAATGAAAACCATGGAGAAGGAACCATGTTTACCATGGATCAAAATAAAATCCAAGTGAACATATGTACATATGTCAAGCCATTTTTGAAGTTTAAGGACAACATTGAAATTAAGTTTAGGATTGGATGCGGTCGCCACGGATCACTCTTTACTCTGCATCCATCTTCATCTCTATCTCTATCTCTATCTCTAGATCGTGGTACAGTCCTTGTAGTTTTGGGACAAGCAACTAACAACCCATATGCACACCCATCCACCATCATCATCCACCCTCAATGATACCAACCAAAGCGGTTGGGTGGAAGGAGAGACTGGACGTTGGTGGAGCCAAAACCATCATCCACCACCAAAGGAGGACGTTTGGTACCATTCTTGTGAAAGAACAGCTTCAAAAGGCAGTGGACACGCGAGGGGAAAAAGTCAATTGTGGCGCACATGTCTTGTAGTCAGTCATCTCTCATTGGACGGCTTCACCTCCACAAGGCACCTTTTGGTTGAGGGATAATTAAAGAGATAAATCTCTAAGTTAAAATCTATGAAAATATACCTCTTAAATTATTTCTTTATATTATCACATTGATACTAACATGTACTAAAATGTACTAACTTTAACATAATATAATTCTACACTTATGTTATAATATTAAAATATCATCTATTAATGTCATATTATCACATCAATCATTTTCATCTCATCACTTATCCCATACCTCCATTTACAAATATCTTACGCAATTTATTTCACTTCAATTCTATCTTGAAACTAACTTAACCCTTTCAATATCGACATACCAGGGCCTCATTTGACAAGGAGAATAAGTTTATGGAATAAGTAGAGAAATAGAGAATGGGTGAAATAAATGATGAAATAAGTAAGTCAACATATTTGGATATTTTGACGGATTAAAGTTATGCTACAGAGAAGGTGAAATAATTTTATCCCGAGTTAAGTCTCATCCTAATCTAATACAAATGGAAGTTGGATTATATGATGAGTTACATACTTAATTTGATACAAACCCACTTAACCCAACAGGCAAACACCCTCCCTTTCTATTCCAAGAGGCCTCTCGTGAACCCGCGAATGTCAAATCTGTGCATTTTCAGTGCCTCGTGGGATTCCTAACTCAAATCAAACAAAATCCTTGGGTAGATCTATGGATTTGAGTTAAGAGCTGACCCAAGTGTTCGGACCCACCCACCTATTACAACCATAGGCTCAGGTTTAAGTTCAAGAAATGACACATTGGATCAACCTAACCTGGTCCATAATTTGACATACTCTGTAAACGGGCAAGCTTCAAAGTTTATTCTTTAGTTACCATTTCAAGGTTATATTTACTGGTTATTGATCGTATTATTAGCTTCATTGCCTACTTCATTTGTAAAGTGAGTAAAATTATGCGAGCTATGTGTTGCTAATGACTCCGCTTGAGTTATGTTGGGCTGAGCCCACTGGCTGCCAAATTCTTAATTGAACTTTGATTAAGAGCTTTTCTTTTGATGTTGGTAAGGATTCTCAAATAACCGACATATTTTCTTTGTGTTGTTTCAGAAGGTAACAAAAAAAAAAAAAAATGTAACCTACTTCTTACTTAAAGGCGTCCGACGCTTTGCTCTGTAGTCCACAAGCTCTCCTGTGCTTCCCCATGGTCACGGTATTGTTTGGTTAATCTGGTGATCTCATTAAACTTTTCTGAAGATCAGAATCGGGTTTTGATCTATTCATGTAAGAATTGACTTTTATTTTTGAGAACCGGTTGGTTGGATCATTTTCACATTGATTTCTGATTTGATTGGTCCGACCGACTGATTTGATTCAATTTTAGAACATTTTGCATACAACCATGTCAATCTATTTATAGATTGTATGGCTTGACTTGAGTCACACTGGGCTCTGATTCATGGATTAGCTTGACTTGATTAAGATCTTATTCGATGTTGGCCAGATCGGCTAAGCAGGTGTGATTTTACTCCAAAGTCACACGAAGATCTGGATTCTCAAATAATCGAGTCGAAGAATGAAACGAAAGAAATTGTAAGAGGGAAAAAGGAGAAAGGAAAATGAAATTAGAAGAAGCGATTTTTTTCTTTTTTTACTTTAAAAAATTAAATATCATGTCAACAAATTAATCGTCTTGTCATAAATTATTCGAAAGAAGTACAATTATTCAACCTAAATAAAATAATTTTAAACTTTGAAATTTCAAACAAAGGCTTTTAACTCCTTTTTAGTGCTCCGCAAACTCCCATGCACTTTTATATTCCATGGTTATAGCGCTATTCCGATGTTAAATCATTATCGTCTAAGGTTTTGTTTACGGAAAAGGTTGACTTTTTCTCAGGGTTAACTTTCGTTTATCTTGGAGGATAATTTAATATTTTTTTGGGTTACTAACCTATATTATTGTAATGTCGATTTGCAGAGGGGTTGATTTAACCTTTTACTTAACCTCTGATTTTTCTTCCTTATCCTTTATTATCACGTCACGTGATAATCTCTATTCTTAATTTCTATTTGGTAAATATAAATAGGGGTTAATCTTTATTGGTAAGTAAATAAAAATAAGGGTTAACCTTTGTTGTAATTTTGCTAACATTGGTTAGTTAACTGTATCGTAAATTAACCCTTAAGGATTAATTTACTTAAAGGAGTTAATTTCTCCCTTGGAGAGTTAATTTCGTTTATTTAAAGGGTTAATTTTTATAATCTTGACACTTATTTTGCTAATATCAATTCTAAGGGATGTTAGCAAACAGGTGTTAACTTTTTAACTCCTTCACACATAAACTCCACTTTACAGAAATCAATGTTAACATCAATTCAAGTAAACACCGCAAGAGTTAACACTACAAATTAACATCAATTTAAGTAGAGAAAAAATGGTGTTAACACCACTTTGTAAGTAAATAGAAATGGAGGTTAACACCAGTTTCACATTTCTTAACACCAATTTCCCACTTGCGAAGTAAACTAATCCTTATGATCCATTTGGCAATGGAGTTAAGAGAATTCTCTTTAAATTCGTGATTTTTATTTATGTTTTTTCCATCGTTTCAACACAAACTCCTATATAATTACTTTCGATCATTCTAATCAAATCTTAATAATATTTACTTCCAATTTTATTATTAAAAAATACCCACTACACCCTCTACTCTTACCTTTAATAGAAAATAAATATCCACTGACATTCTCAACTTCCACTTATACTATTAAATAAATATTTACTAATATCACATCATTACATCAATCATCTTAATCATCTACTCAACCTTTCACTTATTTTACCACCTAAACAAATATACATTCCTGCTTATTCTAATTTAATTTATCGTCCAGGTACTTTACCCACCTTTGGAACGGAGCCCAGCGGCTGCGGGATAGGCTAGGGTTATCGAACTTTTTATGCTCTTTGTAATGCCAAGTGAATTTTTATACAGATATTTCGGTAGAGATGATAGATAGGTATCATGAATACATGCAAATTAAGGAGTGGGAAGCAAAATCTGAGAAATGATTAAAGAAACAAACCTCACCTGAGTTTGAGTCTCTCGTTCCGAGGAGAATCGGGTGTGGCATTTTATGGGATGCAAAGTCATGAAAAGAAACCATGTGACGACTTGGAGAAAAGATTTGGGTTCGATTATGGGTGAAGGAGAGGGAATGTTAATTTTGACGAAACATCTAGATGCTATCATTGGCAGAGGAGAGGGATTGTTAATTTTGACAAAAGAATTAGGTAGCATCATGGGAAGAGCAGAGGGATTGGTACTTTTGAGAAAAATAGATTTACAAGATTTTGAAAAAGAGAACGTAGCACTTGGTCTCCCCCTTGTGATGAGTTGTCGGAGTTAATATTTTGTGTG
This sequence comes from Thalassia testudinum, assembly GCA_037157565.1. Taxonomy (NCBI): domain Eukaryota; kingdom Viridiplantae; phylum Streptophyta; class Magnoliopsida; order Alismatales; family Hydrocharitaceae; genus Thalassia; species Thalassia testudinum. Next base: position 26,244,289 of record JAZHRO010000013.1, read on the forward strand.
GATCGACCAGCAGTTGAGGTCTGGCCATCCCTGCATCAACATTCAATGCACAATCCTCAGCCATCCAGCACTAGTTACTGTGTTGGAGTCAACTCGTCCAAGTTGGCATCCTAATCACTTGATTAGAGTCTTTAGGTCCACACAACACATCCAACGACGGTTTACCTAATGCCACCCTAATGCACGCAGAATGTTACGATCTCTTTCAATGGCATGTGATGCAAGTTTTGTTTAGTTTGCTGTTATACTTCCCTTTAGATTTTATGAAGTGCTTGGACGGAAAGAGTATGAGTACGGAGAGAGTAGCAAGTTTCTTGAGAGTTTTTCTAAGATGATCTTCTTGTTTCAGTAGAAATGATGGGAAGAATTTTATCTTGTGGATTTTTTTTTTTTTTTTTTTTTAAACAAGGGTAACCACTGGAGGTACTTACAAAGGTGTTAGGATGTGTCTAGATGGGTTAAGTATGATTATATGGCTATTGGAAGTGATTAGGGAAATAATATCTAGAAATTAGAAAAGATTATAAAAAAGTTTACAGTAGATATATAGTGTAGTATCAAGTGCCTAATAAATTAGTTAGATGCCTAATGTGATCTCTAATCAGACGACTAATGAAATTGTGAGTCATCCAATAAAAAAGACATTAAAAAAGATGTTCATAAGATGCTTACCCATTACATATCTAATAAATTAATTAGACGACTTATTTCAACTTATAGGTATAAGTTGGACATCGATTTTTTTAGTGTTGATTTTATTGGAATTGGATTTAGGGTCTATAGAGTTGTCTGGCTAAGTGGTGTCTTATTGGACATCTGAACAGATAATCACTCCTCGATCTACGTTCTAATGCAAGATCTTTGCTTTTGTAGATTTCCTAGGAGCCAACGGATAGCTATGTGTCGACTGAGGATCACATAGGTCGTTTGATGGTCATATAGGATGTTTGGGAAAGTATTTGGTCACCTAATAAAATAAAGTGAATGTTGGACAACTTAAAGTGTTGGACAATTGATAAAGTGTTGGACGGTTTAGTTAAAGTTTTAGGTTGTCTGATTATGTAGGATGTTCTTATTTTGGTTTTCGCTTTGATTCTAAGTTTTACCTAAATATTCTAAGGTTATTTGGGTGCTACTTAGGATTTGATTATTACACTTGGGTTCTTTTACATTGAATCTAAATATAAGAAAGAAAAAACTTCATCTCTAAAATACAAATACAAAGACTTGATCTTCTAAGTGCTTCTTTCTTCTTCAAGCTTCTTGGGCTTTACGTCAAGTCTAGGCCTTCCAGCTACTTGATTTCTTTACTTTTGGTAAGCATCTCATTCATTCTACCTGAAATGTTAGTTATTTAAGAATAATATAATATAAATATATTTTATTATCATCAAAGTTAATGACATTAGAACTTATGTACTAACACAACACACGTTAAACGGATATGTCACGATAGATCTAACTTTACATTTGAATGAAATGTTAAGATGTTGGGATCAAAGATATTGAGATGATATATTACGATAGATCTAACTTAACATTTATTTTAACTAAACATCTATGTATATCATCATAGTTATTTAAACATCCAGGAAAGAACGGTCGACTCACGGTTTGGACCTACCCACAGGACACAAATTCCTCGAGCATACGATCCCTCAAACACTAACTATGTACACCCTTTTCTGAATTTGTCTTCCCTTAAGACTTATAACTCATGAACTTAACCCCTCTCATGCCCTAAACTTAGAGATGCAATGCCGATAGAAAAATAATGTCTATTTAGGATAGAGAATAAGGATACTTAGATAGAAAATTTTCCTTTTGCTAACAAACATAGACCAATCTAACCTGCAATCACATCAAATAAAAACTTTCACGCGGATAACTTCACCCCATGTTTTTCGATTGGATCATTAGAGATTACTTTGTAGACCTGAACCAAATAACTTGAACCTACCAAAAACTGATCAAAGCTCCATATCCTCGGGGGCTACGTTTTGGTGTGGTTTTGGATGCATGAAAACATTTATTTGCAAACTCAGAAGCGTGGCCATTACGATCGATAGGGCTCTTGTCTTGGCGCCGAAGTCATGTTGGTTATTTAGTGCGTAGAGTTGAGTGTATGGTTAACGTTGACGATGCTAATTAAGCTTACTGTTCTATATTGGTCAGGTGCATCTCCAATGATTTGAGTACATATTACGTATATAATACAGTAGCTAGTTGGTTGTTCTTTCTTACATCTCGTTTTGGATCTATTTGACTGAGAATCTTTTCCTTTCAGAGATCTGCAAGAATTTGTAGTTATTTGGCTTAACTTTAGCACCACCTCTCTGGCTTCGTTTCACGTAGGGATTGTATATGCCTTGGCCAACAAAAATGTCGGAGAAATTAAGTTTGAAGTTAAAAAAATATAATTCATCTTATCCTATCAATCCAACACCGATACCGAATCATCTCAATGCATCACATCAATAATAATATATATTAAATTATATCCATTCAAAATTAATATATTTATTGAAATACATTTATTACATTACATTAATTAACTCATACACACTCCAATAATAGTATTAAAGAATTATTCATTAACAACACATTGTAACGTCGATGATTTTAATTTATCACTTAATCCAATGTTCTACTCTACTTATTCATATAATATTTTATCTGAAAATAATTTTTACCCCGCTGGAAAGCGTAGCTTTTAAAATTATTCCACCTCTTGGTTATCTAGATTGCGTAAAAATCAGAGATAAAAGCCATCAACAATGTACTTTCTCGAAAGCGAAATCATTTGTCGACAGAATAAACGTTTTTTTTTTTTTAAGATAAGATAACTGATTAAGGGAATGAAAAAATCGCAGAGGATATAATTTTGCAGGAAACAAAAAAAATCAGATAAATTATACGTCCCTCGTAAAAAGAGAATAAAAATGCTCTCTCTAAAAGAGAGAAACACCAAGATAAAAAGACTCAACAAAATCTAACCAAAACAAAAAAAACAAAAAACATCCAAGCAAAAACAAAATGAAACAGGACGTTAAGGGTGGAAATTAAAGGCTCCCATCGGAAGAAAGAGTCGAGTGAAGGAGCGGTTGGTTACAAGAACCACAATTAATTAACTTCAACCGTTGGGTTTTCGAAATAATAATGAAAAGAAAAGGGCAAAAACTACTCGCATGGATAAGCATTACTTTCGAATAAATAGTGACGGAGGATACACAACAATAAAATTCTACACTTGTTTATTTATGACGTTTGAATTGATGGGATCCCTATCCATGATAGCCTTTGCTCGGACAATCGTGATCCATGCACTGAATTAATCTAACATATAGATTTCCAGATTGATCTGATCCCGCCCTTTAAAGGTTCCACTCTTCGAAAGATTTTTGTTCTGATAGAATACTCGTTAATTTATACTATTATACATATATAAGGATCACGTAGCAATTGAGGGTGACCCTAAGTCTCACTGGTGGACTTTCAATCCATTGGAGATCCTCACTCTTTCATTGTTGCAGCTACCAGCCGCAGATCTTCTCAACAGATCCTATTCATCTGATTAGCTTAGGATTTCTTACTTTGTTAGGGTAGTTTAAATTAGTAATTAGCATACAGTAGCTTAGTTAGGCGTAGATCAGTTAATGAATCCACTGGTTCGTAGTTTAACTTAGGAGTAGATTAGTGTAGAAATCACCTCCACCTCCTCTGATTAATTCAGATCTGAATTCATCTCACCCACTGATCATTAATTCCTTTTCTTCATGTTTTCGCTTCGCTTTCTGATATCCCTTGATTTTATTTCACAATCCACCTACTCATTAGAGTCAAATCCTCATCCCATTGTTTTCAAGTTTTCAGATGAGGATTTGTGCTCAAAAATCACCTAGGGGTCTCCCATTTATGTCATTTTGTTCACAAAGACCCCTTATCTTGATTTAAAATGGAATTGATTTGCATGATCTAATTTTGATTTGGTTTTCAATGCGAAATCGTGAGATTTTGATCAACTTGGGTTTTAAAGAGTGTTTGATCAAGCAAATCGATATGTTTTGAACAGATCTATCTATGGCAGTGAATCTAAGATGAATTCTATTGGTAAACTTTTCCTTAGATGAGCCATGGTGAAATTGAGCTTGAATGGAGGTTTTCATGATTTCAATGTGTGGGAGAGCCAAGGAGAATCAACCTTGTTGATCTGAAGTTGTACCATTTCTTTTTGAGTGGAATTGTTGTTTGGGGTTTTGATTTCAAACTTAAGGAATTGTCAATATTCCATAAGGTTTGAGAGAATTTGGGATTCAAGTGACTGAGTTTAGTGGACTGATCTAAGATCCTCCGTCATGCTGTCTATAGCATTATGAAGATGTTAGATCAAGGTATTTTTCTTGATTTGAAATGAGGACTATTGTTTAAAGATTTTTTATGCAAAGTTTGACACTTCAATTTGATTTCAATGTGATTTTTAAACTTTATCAACCCTTTTGAAGTGCTTACTGATTTAGTTTTTGAATCCCAAATTAATCCATACAGTAAAGTGTTGCTTCGGCAGCTACATATCCAAAGGTTTTCCAACCCTAAATCCAATGAAATTTACTCTCTGATTTGGGTACTTTGTGATCCCTAATCAGACTTTCTTAAGTTTGATCTGGGATTCTTGGATACTGAAATCCAAGTTAGGCTGCTAGAACTAAGGAAATGGCTACAACAGCAGCCCTTGGAAACTGTTTAAAATGTTTGTTTTAATTGAAAGACGTCTGAGCAGCTCTTTGAGAGTTACTGAGAGTCGCAGCAGTTGCTGCATGTTAAGAACCATGCCATCAAAACACTTTAATACGTCTGGGAGTTGGTCCAGACGTTTGGTTAGACGTCTGGAAATCAATTTTTGTCTGCGTACGGCCTTAAGTCTGCGCGCGTGACGCACGTAGACTGAGCCCAGCCGCCTTCTTCTCTTTCTTCTTCCCTCGCCGACTTGCAGAGCCCTTCCCCCCACACCTACATATACCCTCCTCCTCTCCCTCACGCCACCCCACTCCCATCCATCTTCTCCTTCCTCCAGCAAGAGCGAGAGTGAGCGCGACGAGTTGCTGCCGAGTGCAGCGGCGGAGAGGAGAGGGGCAGCGAGAGAAGGGAAGAGAGGAGAGCGTGCGAGCCATGAGGGAGCTCGCTGGAGAAGCTTGCGGCCGGTTGGGCGTGCGCAAGGCGGAGTGTTGTGCCGGGGAGGTTCCCCCGACGTTGCTGCAGCTAGAGCAGTGGATGAGCGAGCGCAGTGCAGCCGCGCGCAGCAGGATGAAGACAAAGGAGCTTCTGATTCTGGGATTTTTCCCAGAATCAGACGTTTGGTCCTACATCCAGACAACGCAGACGACGTCTGAAGGAAGCTCCAGACGACTGAGAGGTACATCCTGCGCCCTATGCATTCTTTTACGGACACGGCCATGCAGGCCGTTCCGCCGAGGCTCTGATGCGTGCCGTGTTAAAAGATCTTTGCGTGCGCATGCAGGATTCGCTTTGGGAAGGTGTGAGACACGCCCTCCCATGCGGTTCAAACGTATGGGTGAGGCACCAAACGGCAGAAAGCATCTCCAGACATCCAGAAACGGACGTCTGGAACTATGTCCAGACGGTTCGGCAGGATCCCTGGATGTTTGAGGAGCAGCGCAGAGTGAGCTATGGATCTGGACCCCTTTTAAGACATCTGGAAGGTGTTCCAGACATCTGATTTGAGTCAGGATTGTCGTTTTTGACTTGTTTAGGATCCGTTTGAGGTCTGTTTTCTGCGTTTAAGATTCCGTTCTTCGTATAAGTTCCTCTACTTGTTGGAATGATTTTTATCATGTTCTGAGTGGTTTCTTGTGGTTGACCCTTGTGTCAGGACCTCGTTCTGTTGCGGAATTGGGGGTTGTGGCGGCACGTGGACCTGCCGATCGAGCCCCCATCACTCCTGGTTTCGCAGGTAGAGTGGCTTCCCTTAGTTAATTACAAACATAAATGCATATCTGGGATAAATGATAGATCCTAGGGTATGGCATGAATCCTAAGATTAGAAACACTGGAACGATTGTATTGAACGCCTGAATTGCAGTCTTGAATGAGTAAATAGAATAATAACAATTGCCTGTAATTAGATAATAGCTGTCTGTGGAATGTAAAGTACTGTTAGCAACTGTTGCATGTATGTTCCTGTTATTGAAATTAAATATGAGCTGCCTGTATATGAAATGGAAATAGAAATGATGAAACCTAGAATGGCTTGGCCTGAGAAACATGAGCATGAACCCTACGGGGAATTAGGAGTAGAACTCCTGGAAATAAATGGAATAGAACTGGAAATGTGAATGGGGAAGTGAATTGGCCCTTGAGTACGGAGTACCAAGGAGAGTGACTATCCCCCTGTTTAGTGTAGAGCGGATGTAACGACCCGATTCCCGAGTCCCTACGAGACACGAGAACCGGACCGACTCGACTAATCCCAAGACCTAGTCGTCCAACAAGGAAGTAACCAAAAGAGCAGTAAAATAAACTACATTCAGCATGAATATAACTAGCAGTAACAAAATACAGCAGTAAGAAAAGGAACTACTACAGTATATACCACCACAACAGTAGAACAACAGTTATAACATAACATGAAGCTACAAGTAAAGAAGTACAGAGAGTAACAAGAACTACTCACTACAGTGGAACAAAAGGGGTACAAAAAGAACTGCGGTAACTCTACTGGACCCTACTCGGCCCAGCGTCCTCTGCAGCCGCTGACCCTGGCTGCTCAACACCTGGTCCTGAAAAGTAACGAGTGTAACACGTCAGCGAAACGCTGAGTAGACGGGCAATGAAAAATTAAAGAAGCAGTAGAGTGTACAGTGACTGTTATATATTTACATCCTTTATTTGCGTCTTTCTGTTATTTCACGATTTATTTATTTCTCAGATCCTTCACTTGATCTCGAATGTTCCTCGTGGGAACGATCTTGATTGCAGTCTTTTCCGAAAGGTAGAAGTAACACGTGGTGCTCTCCTGGCCGGGAGAGTCCCCCGTGGTGATCATACTCTCAGTCAACCACCCCAAGGTCGCTGACAGACGTAACGGTGACTACGACACGCGCGATAAAAACACGGGTAGCTACCCCGCACTGGCACGCAGACAGTCGTTTCCGTTAACAGGTGCGCCCAAAGCACAGCACGGAACCAGTATAGGGCAGAGCCCTCTTAGTAATAGGGGTCCAAGCCCTCCACAGTCCGCGCACCCTGGCCTGACTACCCTGGTTTGCCCAGTGGGCCTAACAAGTCGGTGTAGGAGGTTAGCAGAACCCCGGGGCCAGTGGGGTAGCTAGTGCTCTCCCTACACTAGTAGCTCTCCTCGGTACTGCGTACGCGAGGGCCAGCAAGTCGGTGTACAGTGGCCAAACCCACCCCGGTCTCAACCTGAGGGCAGCAAGCTCCCCTCTACACTAAGAGGTAATGTGTGCTCTCTTTGGTACCACGTACCCAAGAGACAACACACTTCCACGTTTCACTTTCTCAGTTCCGTTCTATTCTCTTTCCAGGAGTTCTACTCCTAATTCCCCGTAGGGTTCGTATTCTTTTTGTTTGGCCATTGTAGGTTTCACTGTTCCAGTCTTACGTTCATACAACCCATGTTCTCAATCATATTTATTCCTTCATAACAGGCAGCGGTTAAATCAATTTACAGGCAGCTATTATTTCCTTTCCACCTTTCCAAGACTGTAATATTTATATACATATCACTAGTTTTCCAGTCCTAGGATTCATGCCGTACCTTAGGATCTATCATTCAATCTAGTTTCCAGCCCTAGGTTTCATGCAATACCCTAGGATCTATTATTCAATCTAGTTTCTCAGTCCTAGGGTTCATGCAGTGCCCTAGACTCTATTAATTATTCCACAATTGTAACAAATTTGATTAAGTAAATTAAAAGCCACTCTACCAACTACAACGGGAGTAATGGGGGCGTGGTCGGAAATCCCGCGCGCCTCTGCAATCCCCAAGACTGCAATGGAATGGGGTCCTAACACAAGGATCAAACACAAGGAGTTTCTCAGAATAGTATATAATTACTATAAACGGGTAGAGGATTTTATTCTGGAAAGAACGCAACTCGAAACGCGAAAAATGGACTCCAAACGGGCCCTAAACGGGTCGAAAACAACGAAACTGCCCAAAATCAGACATCTGGAACCTCTTCCAGACGTCTTAAAATGTGGGTCAGAGCGTACCTTCGTTCTATGTAGTCCCTCAGACGTCCATAAGCCTGCAGGGGCGTCTGGCTTAGTTCCCAGACGTCCGATGGTCACCCAGGACGTCTGGAAGTCCTTCCTGTCGTCTGGCACTGCGGCCAAATGTCCGACTCACGTGGGATGGAGTGCCCTTGCGCCCTCCCGAGCAGAACCTGCACGTACCCACACCTGTTCTCAATACGATGAGTCGCAGACGAAGGCACGACGGACGGCTGCATGGCCGTACGCGCGAAAAAGGAAGCAGATCGAATATCTTACCTGCCATACGTCTGGACAGTCCTCCAGACGTCTTCACCGTCGTCTGGTTGGAAGCCCTGACGTCTGATTCTGGAAAAACTTCCAGAATCATAGCTCAACTCGTTCTCCGCCCGCGATGCACGGCCGCGCCGCGCCTCGTCCGCTTGCTGCTCGAGCTGCAGTAGCCCCTCCGCGACACTCCACGCCCATGCTCTCCCACCGGCCGGCTCTAGCTTCCTCGGCAAGCTCGAGCCCTCACGGTCGAGCATCTCCTCCCTCGCGCAACACCTCCTCCCACACACTTCCGCGGCCGCTGCTGCCGCCGCTCACTCGCTTGCGCTCTTACACCGGCTGGGAGAAGAAGAAGAGGGACACGGAGGAGATGAGGGTGAGGGGGAGGGCGAGGGGCCTTTTAAGGCCGTGTGGGGAGAGAGAGAGAGAAGCGCCGCGCCCTGCAGGAGGAGAGAGGGAAAAAGAGGGAAGAGAGCGGCGGGTGCAGGTCTGCGCGCGCATGCGTGCAGACGCAACCCCGTACGTTGCAAAAATCAAATACCAGACGTCTTAAAATCCGTCTTGAGGCCGCGTTCGTAACAATATAACAAACTCAAAGGAAGTTTCATCTCCGAAACTTGCGCTAACTCAGGTGGGGGGAAGAACGCATATAAAAACATAACAAACTCAAAGAGGACTGAAGCCGATCCAAAAAGACGTACCCGCGAAGAGCTCCGGGTACCGCTCCCGCATTGCCGCCTCAGGCTCCCAGGTAGCCTCCTCGTACCGCAGACTCCTCCACAAAACCTTCACCAAGGTACTTGCTTTCGTCTCAAACTGCGGACAGCTCGGTCAAGAATCTGCACTGGCCGCTCGGGGTAGGTCAGGTCGTCACCCACCTTGACGCTCTCGTGACCCAGTACATGACTGGGATCGGCTACGTACTTCCTGAGGTTGGACACATGGAACATGTCGTGCACACCAGAAAGCTGTGGAGGGAGGGCAAGTTTGTAAGCAACGGGTCCAACCCGCTCCAGGATCTCAAAGGGCCCCACGAATCTCGGCGTGAGCTTCCCTCTCACCCCAAACCGCTGCAGGCCCTTCATGGGCGAAACACGAAGGAAGACGTGGTCCCCAACCTCAAACTGTACCTCTCTATGTCTCCGATCCGCGTAGCTCTTCTGCCTGCTCCTGACAGTGCGGAGTCACCTGTGGATCTGCTCGACTACCTCCTGACTCTGCCGGATCAACCTGGGGCCAACCTCCCACTTGGTCCCCACCTCAACCCAACTTAAGGGTACCGTACACCTCCGTCCGTACAGAGCCTCGTAGGGAGCCATGCCGATGCTCGAGTGATAGTTGTTGTTGTATGCAAACTCCGCCAGGGGCAGGTGCTCCTCCCAAGAGCCCCTCCAGTCCAGTACACAGGCACGCAAAAGGTCCTCAAGTGTCTGTATCGTGTGCTCCGACTGTCCATCCGTTTGGGGTTGGTAGGCTGTACCGAATCTCAACCGCGTCCCTAGGGCCTACTGAAACTCAGCCCAAAACTGGGACGTAAAGCGGGTATCCCGGTCGGATACGATCTCCCGCAGAACTCCGTGTAGTCGTACCACGTCGCGGATATACCTCTCTGCCAACTGTGCTGGTCCTAAAGTGACTCGGATCGGCAAGAATCGTGCCATCTTCGTTAGTCTATCCACAATTACCCAGACTGCGTCGTGTCCTCACTGGGTAACAGGTAAGCCCACCACCAAGTCCATGGTGATGCTCTCCCACTTCCACTCTGGCACTGGAAGCGGCTGTAGCGGCCCTACAGGCCTCTGATGCTCGGCTTTCACCTGCTGGCACACTAAGCACTGCTGCACGAATTCACCCACATCCCGCTTCATCCCCCTCCACCAAAACTCGCGTCTCAAGTCGTGGTACATCTTCGTGTTTCCCGGATGTATGGTGAATCTGGAACCGAGTGCCTCAGTCAGGAGCTCTCTCAACAGCTCCTCGTCTCTGGGAACGCACAACTGTCCCCTCAGGCATAGTACCTGGTCTGTGAAAGAGAAGTCTCCTGGGTCTCCTGACAGTACTCTGTCACGTAGAGACTGCAAGTACGGATCGGCCATCTGTCCTGTGATGATGCGGTCTATCAGCTCTGGCCTAGTCTGTCGTGTCACAGTCACTGCCCCACAGTGCCCCCGTAACTCTAAGGGTCGCCAACTGCCCACCTCCTCCAAAAGGCTCCAACTCTGTAACTGTAAACTGGCCAAGTGTGCGGGCGCCTTCCGACTCAAGGCGTCAGCCACCACGTTGGCCTTTCCCGGGTGGTAGGAAATGCTGCAGTCATAGTCCTTCAGGAGCTCCAACCAACGTCTCTGTCTCATGTTGAGCTCCTTCTGATCAAAAAGGTATCTGAGGTTCTTGTGATCCGTGAAAATCTCGAAGGTCTCACCGTACAAGTAGTGCCTCCAGGTCTTCAGCGCGAAGACGACAGCTGCCAGCTCCAGGTCGTGGGTAGGGTAGGTATGCTCATAGGGCTTCAGTTGCCGCGAAGCGTTAGCGACAACGTGACCCCCTGCATGAGCGCACCTCCTAACCCCTGCAAGGAGGCGTCCGTGTACACAACGAACCCACCACTACTGTCAGGGATGGTGAGCACGGGAGCCGAAGTCAACCTCTCCTTCAGCTCCTGAGAACACGCCTCACAGGCGTCTGTCCAAGTGAAGGGCACGTCCTTCCGGGTCAACTGTGTCATAGGACGCGCAATCTGTGAAAAACCCCTGATAAACCGTCTGTAGTAGCATGCCAGTCCCAGGAAACAGCGAATCTCGGTGACTGAACGCGGTCTCTCCCACCTGAGCATTGCCTCGACCTTGGCTTGGTCCACCGCCAAGTCGTCCCCAGAGATCACGTGACCTAAGAAGGTCAACTCCCTCAACCAGAACTCGCACTTGCTGTATTTGGCGTACAGCCTACGTCGTCTCAGTGTGTCCAGAACCATCCGCAAGTGCTGTCCGTGCTGCGTCTGATCTCGAGAATAGATGAGTACGTCATCAATAAATACCACCACGAACTGGTCCAAGTATGGTCTAAACACCCAGTTCATCAGGTCCATGAAAGCAGTGGGGGCATTGGTCAGCCCAAACGGCATGGCCAAAAACTCGTAGTGTCCGTATCGGGTGCGGAAAGCTGTCTTGGAGACGTCTGCCTCCCTGATCCTCAACTGGTGGTATCCAAACCTCAAGTCGATCTTGGAGAACACCATGGCACCTCGCAACTGGTCAAACAAGTCATCGATCCTCGGCAGCGGATATCTGTTCTTGATGGTGATCCTATTCAGCTGTCGGTAGTCCACACAAAGGCGTAGGATACCATCCTTCTTCTTCACCAACAGTACCGAGGCTCCCCAGGGAGACGCACTGGGCCTCATGAAGCCCTTCTCCAAAAGATCCTGCAACTGAGACTTGAGCTCTCGTAGCTCAAGCGGTGCCATCCGGTATGGTGCGGTGGAGATAGGGCTGGTCCCTAGTACTAGTGAGATCTCAAACTCGATCTCACGCTCGGGCGGTAGTCCTGGTAACTTGTCTAGGAACACGTTAGGGTACTCTCTGACCACCAGGATGCTCTGGAAATCTGCCACAGGGCTGGGCTCTGCCACCACACAAGCTAGGAAGCCCTCACACCCCTGGCTCAAAATCCTCACTGCCCGAAGTGCCGAAATGCACCTGAAGCCTCCGTCCACTGGCTATCCGTGAAACTCGAAAGAAGGCAACTCTGGTATGGAGATGACGATCTTCCTCTCAAAATAGTCCACCAAAGCGTGGTAAGCGGACAACCAGTCCATCCCCAAAATTACGCCAAAGTCCTCCATCTGTATCATAATAAGGTCAGCTGACAGACTATGTCCCCCGACCCTGACCTCGCAACCCGTGTACACCTCCTCAGCCACAAACAGCTGACCACTAAGACCTCTGATTATGAACGGATTCTCTAACAGCGTATAGTCCTGGCCCAAACTAACTGCGAAACTGGCTGCGACAAACGAGTGCGTAGCGCCGGAATCGAAAAGTGTGTAAACGAGTCTGCCGGAAACTGAAACTATACCTGCCACCACCTATCCCGAAGCTCTGGCATCCCTGTGTGTCAGGGCGTTGATATGCCCTTCAGCTCTAGGTGCGGACGAAGCAGCCACACTCTGCGTCGGACGGGTAGGTGCTGGCCGGTACCCTCCTTGTGACTGCTGTCCTCCTCCTCGCGCCTGGGAACCGCGACCTCTTGCGCGCCCTCTAGTGCTCAATGCGGGAAGTATCTGCTGACCTCCTGCCTTAGACGGGCAGTCCCTCCTGATGTGGCCCGGCTGGCCACACTGGTAGCAGAGGGGAACCTGACTCCCGCCCTCAGTGGGTCCCTACTGTCGGCTGGGCGGGGGTCCGGTGCTGGCGATTGGCCCCTGTCGAGGGCCCCCAAAGGCCACTGATGGCCCTGCAAAACGTGACGGCTCTCCTGCGGACGCCACATGCCTCCTCTCTCGCCGGCCCTGTGAAAAGTCTGGTTGGAAGGGCCTCTTCCGCCCGCTGTCAGTATCTCGCGCAGACGAGTTGGTCTCCTCGTAGGTCATAGCTACCTCCACCACCCTCGAAAACCTAGGCAGCTTCAGGGGTTTGACATACCCCCGAATCGCAGGTCGGAGCCCCTCTGTGAACCTCCAAAGGCGCTCCTCGTCAGTAGCTACCGCTGTCTCTGCAATGCGGGACAGCTCCAGAAAACGCGTGCGGTACGCGCTCATGGTATCGTCCCCTGGCGGAGAGTGTGGAACTTCCGCCTCCTCTGGTCCTACCACATCTGGGGAAAGTACTGCTCGCAGAAGAGGGTGACGAACCGGTCCCAGGTTGGCTCGTCCCTCTCCTGTCCCCTGACTGCTCTCCACCACCTGTGTGTCGCACTCTCCAGCTGGTACATGGCGAAGGCCACGCAACACTCCACCAGGGGGCGAAGGGTGTCGAAAATCTTCTCGAGCTGCTCGAGCCAGTCCTCTTCCCCGGTCGGGTCCTCATCCCCCTTGAAGGAGGGGGGCTTCAGCTTCCGGAACTGCCCGAAGAGCTCGAAGTGGCGCTGTAGTGGAGATGCTGGTGCACCTCCAAGCAAAGATGCCTCGTGCACAGAAGTGTCGGAGGAAGGTGGGGGCGGTTGCGGCCCATCCCCTCCCCCGAGTCCAGCGCCGCGTCCGTCGTGTGGTCCCACAGAGGACTCCCCCTCCGCAGCCCCAGGGTGAGGCGCTTGGGGCGGTGGGTGGAGCTCCTCTCGCACAATGTCCCATATCAGCTGGGAGAGGTCCTGGGCCTGGATGCCCGGGAGCAATGGCTGGTCCATGGAGGCGTCGACAACGGCACACCCACCTTGCCGGCCTCGTCCTCGGCCGCGCCCGCGGCCCGCCTCGCCAGTTCCGCAACGAGGCATCTCCTGCAAGGAGACGCGAAACAAAACGGAAACACGTCAATACGGAACGATATCTAATGAAAAACGTCTAAGAACTCATGTCAAAAGATATGTTGTGGTGGCTACTCTAGTTACAGACATGTGAATTGATTATTTTCCAGTCAGTTGATTCATTTCTCGGGACGACCTTGCTCTGATACCATCTTGTAACGACCCGATTCCCGAGTCCCTACGAGACACGAGAACCGGACTGACTCGACTAATCCCAAGACCTAGTCGTCCAACGAGGAAGTAACCAAAAGAGCAGTAAAATAAACCACTTTCAGCATGAATATAACTAGTAGTAACGAAATACAGCAGTAAGAAAAGGAACTACTACAGTATATACCACCACAACAGTAGGACAACAGTTATAACATAACATGAAGCTACAAGTAAAGAAGTACAGAGAGTAACAAGAACTACTCACTACAGTGGAACAAAAGGGGTACAAAAAGAACTGCGGTAACTCTACTGGACCCTACTCGGCCCAGCGTCCTCTGCAGCTGCTGACCCTGGCTGCTCAACACCTGGTCCTGAAAAGTAACGAGTGTAACACGTCAGCGAAATGCTGAGTAGATTGGCAATGAAAAACTAAAGAAGCAGTAGAGTGTACAGTGACTGTTATATATTTACATCCTTTATTTGCGTCTTTCTGTTATTTCACGATTTATTTATTTCTTAGATCCTTCACTTGATCTCGAATGTTCCTCGTGGGAACGATCTTGATTGCAGTCTTTTCCGAAAGGTAGAAGTACCACGTGGTGCTCTCCTGGCCGAGAGAGCCCCCCGTGGTGATCCTACTCTCAGTCAACCACCCGAAGGTCGCTGACAGACGTAACGGTGACTACGACACGCGCGATAAACACACGGGTAGCTACCCCGCACTGGTACGCGGTCAGTCATTTCCGTTAAAGGGTACGCCCAAAGCATAGCACGGAACCAATATAGGGCAGAGCCCTCTCAGTAACAGGGGTCCAACCCCTCGATAGTCCGCGCACCCTCGCCTGACTACCCTGGTTTGCCCACTGGGCCTAACATGTCGGTGTAGGAGGTTAGCAGAACCCCGGGGCCAGTGGGGTAGCTAGTGCTCTCCCTACACTAGTAGCTCTCCTCGGTACTGGGTACGCGAAGGCCAGTAAGTCGGTGTACGGTGGCCAAACCCACCCCGGTCTCAACCTGAGGGCGGCAAGCTCCCCTCTACAATAAGAGGTAATGTGTGCTCTCTTTGGTACCACGTACCCAAGAGACAACACACTTCCACGTTTCACTTTCTCAGCTCCGTTCTATTCTCTTTCCAGGAGTTCTACTCCTAATTCCCCGTAGAGTTCGTATTCTTTTTGTTTGGCCATTGTACGTTTCACTGTTCCAGTCTTACATTCATACAACCCATGTTCTCAATCATATTTATTCCTTCATAACAGGCAGCGGTTAAATCAATTTACAGACAGCTATTATTTCCTTTCCACCTTTCCAAGACTGTAACATTTATATACATATCACTAGTTTTCCAGTCCTAGGATTCATGCCGTACCTTAGGATCTATCATTCAATCTAGTTTCCAGCCCTAGGTTTCATGCAATAGCCTAGGATCTATCATTCAATCTAGTTTCTCAGTCCTAGGGTTCATGCAGTGCCCTAGACTCTATTAATTATTCCACAATTGTAACAAATTTGATTAAGTAAATTAAAAGCCACTCTACCAGCTACAACGGGAGTACTGGGGGCGTGGTCGGAAATCCCGTATGCCTCCGTAATCCCCAAGACTGCAATGGAACGGGGTCCTTACACAAGGATCAAACACAAGGAGTTTCTCAGAACGGTATATAATTACTGTAAACGGGTAGGGGATTTTATTCCGGAAAGAACGCAACCCGAAACGCATTAAACGGACTCCGAACGGGCCCTAAACGGGTCGAAAATGATGAAACTGCCCAAAATCAGATGTCTGGAACCTCTTCCAGACGTCTTAAAATGTGGGTCAGAGCATACCTTCATTCTGTGTAGTCCCTCAGACGTCCAGAAGCCTGCAGGGGTATCTGGCTTAGTTCCCAGACGTCCGATGGTCACCCAGGACGTTTGGAAGTCCTTCCTGTCGTCTGGCACTGCGGCCAGACGTCCTACTCACGTGGGATGGCGAGCCCTTGCGCCCTCCCGAGCAGAACTTGCACGTACCCACACCTGTTCTCAGTACGACGAGTCGCAGAAGAAGGCGCGGCGGACGGCTGCATGGCCGTACGTGCGAAAAAGGTAGCAGATCGAATATCTTACCTGCCAGACGTCTGGACGGTCCTCCAGACGTCTTCACCGTCGTCTGGTTGGAAGCCCAGATGTCTGATTCTGGAAAAACTTCCAGAATCAGAGCTCGACTCGTTCTCCGCTCGCGACGCACGGCCGCTCCTGCCGTCGCTCGCTCGCTCGCGCTCTCGCACCGGCTGGGAGAAGAAGAAAAGGGACACGGAGGAGATGAGGGTGAGGGAGAGGGCGAGGGGCCTTTTAAGGCCTCGCGGGGAGAGAGAGAGAGAAGCGCCACGCCCTGCCGGAGGAGAGAGGGAAAAAGAGGGAAGAGAGCGGCTGGTGCAGGTCTGCACGCGCATGCGCGCAGACGCAACCCCGTATGCCGCAAAAATTAAATACCAGATGTCTGGAAAGGATTCCAGACGTCTGTCAGACGTCTGGGCCACTTTCCAGACGTCTTAAAAATCGTCTTGAGGCCGCGTTCTTAACAGCGGAGCTTGCCACCCTAGGGTTGGGACCCAGGATTAGGACTGGCCACTTTGTACCAACTCTGTGGCTCTCGCATACACAGTACTGGGGAGAGCTACTAGTGTAGGGAGAGAGCTAGCCACCCCACGGGGCCTAGGGTTCAGCTAGCCGCCTTACACCGACTTGTTAGGCCCACCAGGCAAACCAGGGTAGTCAGGCGAGGGTGCGCGGACTGTGGAGGGGGGAGACCCCTGTTTGGTTCTTAGGGGTTAGACCCCTGTTACTGAGAGGGCTCTGCCCTATACTGGTTCCGTGCTGTGCTTTGGGCACACTCGTTAATGGAAATGACTGACCGCGTACCAGTGCAGGGTAGTTACCGTGCGCTTATCGCGCGTGCCGTAGTCACCGTTACGTCTGTCAGCGACCTTGGGGTGGTTGACTGAGTGTAGGACCACCACGGGGGACTCTCCCGGCCAGGAGAGCACCACGTGCTACTTCTATTCTTCGGAAAAGACTACAATCAAGATAGTTCCCACGAGGAACATTCGAGATCAAGAAAAAGATCCGATAAATGAACCAAGTGATGAAAGAAAGAATAATTAGTTGAATAAAGAAAGAAATTGAAAACAACAGCTACCTGTCCACCTTTACTATTTTTTCTTAGTTACCTAGTTGCCACTCTACTCAGCATTCGCTAATTTCGTGTAATTATAACCTTTTTCAGGTCCAAGTGTTGAGCAGCCAGAGCCTACGACTGCGGAGGGTGCTGGGCCCAGTAGAGCCTAGTAGTGTACCTTTTTGTTGTACCGTTCTGTTGTAGTGAGTATTGTTGTTACACTCCTGTACTCTTTTGTTGTAACTTTATATTCCTGTACCTTTTTAAATTCTCTACTGTTGTGGTGATGTGTACTGTAGTAGTTTACTTCTTTACTGCTGTACTTTTGTACTTTTAGTTGCTTGCATGGTGAATGTGGTTTATTTTACTGCTTTTTGGTTACTTCCTCATTGGATGACTGGGTCTTGGGATCAGTCGAGTCGGTCCAATCTCGTGTCCTGTAGGGATTCAGGAACCGGGTCGTAATAAGATGGTATCAGAGCAAGGTCATCCCGAGAAGTGAACCAACTGGCTGGAAAATAACCAATTCACGTTCTTGTAACTAGAGTAACCACCACAACATACCTTTTGACATCTGTTCTGAGGTTCTTTTGTTGAATGTCGGTAGAATTGACGTCTTTTCTGTTCTGTGTTCGTGTCCCCTAGCAGGAGATGCCTCAACGAGGAGGTAGCGAGGTGGGCCGCGAACGTGGCCGAGGACAAGGTCGGAGGGGCAGGCGCATTGAGCTCGACATCTCAGTGGACTAGCCACTACTCTCGGGCATTCAGGCCCAGGACCTCGCCCAATTGATACGAGAAATCATATGAGAGGAGCTTCACCCGCCTCCACGAGCGCCTCTCCTTGGAGCTGCGGAGGGGGAGTCCTCTGTGGGACAGCGAGACGGACATGGTGCTGGACGTAGGGGAGGGGGTGTCCCTCCACCGCCCACACCTTCTTCCGGTACTTCAGAGCACGAGCCCTCCTTACTTGGAGGCGTACCAGCTTCTCCACTTCAACGCCATTACGAGCTTTTCGGTCAGTTCCGGAAGCTGAAGCCCCCTCCTTCAAGGGGGATGAGGACCTGACCAAGGTGGAGGACTAGCTCGAGAAGATTGAGAAGGTGTTCGACACCCTTCTCCCCCTTATGGAGTGCCGCGTGACCTTTTCCACGTACCAGCTAGATAGCGGGGCACACAGGTGGTGGAGGGTAGTCAGGGGTCAAGAGAGGGACGAGCCAACTTGGGACCAGTTGTCACCCTCTTCTACGAGCAATACTTCCCCCAGACGTGGCAGGACCAGAGGAGGCGGGAGTTCCACACTCTCCGCCAGGGGACGATGATCGTGAGCATGTACCACACGCGTTTTCTGGAGCTGTCTCATTTCGTAGCGACAGTCGTGGCTACCGAGGGGGAGCGCCTTTGGAGGTTTACTGAGGGACTCTGGCCTGCTATTCGGGGGTATGTCAAACCCCTGAAGTTGCCTACGTTCTCAAGGGTGGTGGAGGCAGCCATGACGTATGAGGAGACCAACCTATCCGCACGTGACACTGACAGTGGGCGGAAGAGGCCCTATCAGCTAGACTTCTCACGGGGTCGATGAGAGAGGAGGCACGTGGCACCCGTAGGAGAGCCGTCATGTTTTGCGGGGCCGTCAGCGGCCTTTGGGGGGCCCCCGACAGGGGCCAGCTGCTAGCACCAAACCCCCTCCCAGCCGTCAGCAAGGACCCACTGAGGGCGGGAGTCGAGTTCCTCTTTGCTACTAGTGTGACCAGCCAGGCCACATCAAGAGGGACTACCCGTCTAGGGTTGGAGGTCAGTAGATGCTCCCCTCGCCGAGCACTAGAGGACGAGCAGGAGGCCGCGGTTTCCAAGCGCGAATGGGAGGACAGCAGTAGCGGGGAGGGTACCGGCCAGCGGCTACCCATCCGATGCAGAGTGTGGCTTCTTTGTCCACACTTAGGGTTGAGGGGCATATCAACACCCTGACACACAGGGATGCTAGAGCTCCAGGTTCAGTGGTGGCAGGTATGGTTACAGTTTCCGGCAGACTAGTTTACACGCTTTTTGATTCCGGCGCCACGCACTCATTTGTCGCTGCCAGTTTTGCTGTTAGCTTGGAGCAGGAGTGTGTGTTGTTAGAGGATCCGTTTGTGTTCAGAGGTCCGGGTGGTCAGCTGTTTGTAGCTGAGGAGGCTTACACGGATTGTGAGGTCAGTGTTGGGGGACACAGCCTCCTCACTGATCTGATTATGATACAGATGGAGGACTTTGGCGTGATTCTGGGGATGGACTGACTGTCTGCTTACCATGCCTTGGTGGACTATTTTGAGAGAAAGATCGTCTTCTCCATACCGGAGTTGCCTTCTTTCGAGTTTTACGGGGAGCTAGTGGACGGAGGCTTCAGGTGCATTTCTACACTTCGGGCAACGAGACTTTTGGGCTAGGGGTGTGAGGGCTTCCTAGCTTGTGTGGTGGTGGAGCCGAACCCTGTGGAAGACTTCCAGAGTATCTCGGTGGTCAGAGAGTACCCCGACGTGTTTTGAGATGAGTTGCCAGGACTATCGCCCGAGCGTGAGATCGAGTTTGAGATCTCATTGGTACCGGGGACCAGCCCCATTTCTACAGCGCCTTATAGGATGGCACCACTTGAGCTGCGAGAGCTCAAGTCCCAGTTGTAGGACCTTCTGGAGAAGGGCTTTGTGAGGCCCAATGCGTCTCCGTGGGGAGCCCCGGTATTGTCCGTGAAAAGGAAGGATGGTACCCTACGCCTTTGTGTGGATTACAGACAGCTGAATAGGATTACCATCAAGAACAGATATCTGTTGCCGAGGGTTGACGACTTGTTTGACCAGTTGCGAGGTGCCATGGTATTCTCCAAGATAGACTTGAGGTCTGGGTACCACCAGTTGAGGATCCGGGAGGCAGACGTCTCCAAGACAGCTTTCCGCACCTGGTACGGACACTACGAGTTTTTGGTCATGCCGTTTGGGCTGACCAACGCCCCCGCTGCCTTCATGGATTTGATGAACCAGGTGTTCAGAGCGTATCTGGATCAGTTCGTGGTGGTATTTTTTGATGATGTGCTCATCTACTCTCGAGATTAGGCGCAGCACGGACAGCACTTGCGGATGATTTTGGACACACTAAGACGATGTAGGCTGTACGCCAAATACAGCAAGTGCGAGTTCTGGTTGAGGGAGGTGACCTTCTTGGGCCATGTGATCTCCGGGGATGGCTTGGCTGTGGACCCAGCCAAGGTTGAGGTAGTGCTCAAGTGGGAGAGACTGCGTACAGTTACTGAGATCCGCAGTTTCTTGGGACTGGCAGGCTACTACAGGCGATTTATCAGGGTTTTCTCGTAGATTGCACGTCCTATGATATAGCTGACCTGGAAGGACGTGCCCTTTTCTTGGACAGATGCTTGTGAGGCATGTTTTCAGGAGCTGAACGAGAGGTTGACTTTAGCTCTCGTGCTCACCATCCCAGATGGCGGTGGCAGGTTCGTTGTGTACACGGATGCCTCTTTGCAGGGGTTAGGGGTGTGCTCATGCAGAGGGGTCACGTTGTCGCTTACGCTTCGCGGCAACTGAAGCCCCATGAGCATAGCTACCCTACCCACGACCTGGAGCTGGCAGCAGTCGTCTTCGCGCTGAAGACTTGGAGGCACTACTCGTATGGTGAGACCTTTGAGATTTTCACAAATCATAAGAGCCTCAGATACTTGTTTGATCAGAAGGAGCTCAACATGAGACAGAGATGTTGGTTAGAGCTCCTGAAGGACTATGACTGCAGCATTTCCTACCACCCGGGGAAGGCCAACGTGGTGGCTGATGCCTTGAGCCGGAAGGCGCCCACCCACTTGGCTAGTTTACAAGCACGGAGTTGGAGCCTCATGGAGGAGATGGGTAGTTGGCAACCCCTAGAGTTACTGGGGCATTGTGGGGCAGTGACTGTGACACGACAGACAAGGCTAGAGCTGATAGACCGCATCATCACAGGATAGATGGCCGACCCGTACTTGTAGTCGCTGCGCGACAGAGTGCTATCAGGGGACCCTGGGGACTTCTCCTTTACAGTCGAGGTGATGTGCATGAGGGGACGTTTGTGCATTCCCAGGGACGAGGAGCTATTGAGAGAGCTCCTGACTGAGGCACACAATTCCAGGTTCACCATACATCCTGGAAACACAAAAATGTACCATGATTTGAGACGCGACTTTTGGTGGAGGGGAATGAAGCGGGATATAGGTGAATTCGTACAACAATGTTTAGTGTGCCAGCAGGTGAAGGCCGAGCATCAGAGGCCTGTAGGGCCGTTGCAGCCACTTCCAGTGCCGGAGTGGAAGTGGGAGAGCATCACCATAGACTTGGTGGTGGGCTTACCCATTACCTAGCGAGGACACGACGAAGTCTGGGTGATCGTAGACAGATTGACGAAGACGGCACGTTTCTTGCCGATTCGAGTCACCTTGGGACCAGCACAGTTGGCAGAGAGGTATATCCGCGACGTGGTACATCTGCACGGAGTTCCGCGTGAGATTGTATCCGATCAGGATACTCGCTTTACGTCCCAGTTTTGGGTTGAATTTCAGCAGGCCTTGGGGACACGGTTGAGGTTCAGTACAGCATATCACCCCCAGAAGGACGAACAGTCAGCGCACACGATATAGACACTTGAGGACCTTTTGCGTGCTTGTGTACTGGACTGGAGGGGCTCTTGGGAGGAGCACTTGCCCCTGGCGGGATTTGCATATAATAACAGCTATCACTCGAGCATCAGAATGGCACCCTACGAGGCTCTGTACGGACGGAGGTGTACGGCACCCTTGAGTTGGGTTGAGGTGGGGACCAAGTGGGAGTTTGGCCCCAGGCTGATCCGGCATAGTCAGGAGGTGATCGAGCAGATTCACAGGCGACTTCGCAGTGTCAGGAGTAGATAGAAGAGCTATGCGGATCGGAAATGTAGAGAGGTACAGTTTGAGGTTGGGGATTACGTCTTCCTTCACGTTTTGCCCATGAAGGGCCTGCAGCGATTTGGGGTGAGAGGGAAGCTCGCGCCGAGGTTTGTGGGACCCTTTGAGGTCCTGGAGTGGGTTGGACCCGTTGCTTACAGGCTTGTCCTTCCTCCCCAGCTTTCTGGTGTGCACGACGTGTTTCACGTGTCCAACCTAAAGAAGTACGTCGCCGATCCCAGTCACGTTCTGAGCCACGAGAGCATCGAGGTGGGTGACGACCTGACCTACCAAGAACGGCCAGTGCAGATACTCGATAGAGCCGTTCGGAGTCTGAGACGGAAGCAGGTACCCCTGGTGAAGGTCTTGTAGAGGAGCCAGCTGTACGAGGAGGCTACCTGGGAGCCTGAGGCGGCGATGCGAGAGCGATACTCGGAGCTCTCTGTGGGTACGTCTTTTCGGACTGGCTTCGGTCCTCTTTGAGTTTGTTATGTGTATGTTGTTCTTTTTCCGCACCCTAGCTAGCTCAAGTTTCAAGGTGGAAACTTCCTTTGAGTTTGTTATGTTGTTAAGACCCGTGCCATCAAAACACTTAACTCCCAGACGTCTAGTCAGACGTCTGGACATCTTCACAGACGTCTAGAAATCAATTTTTTGTCTGCATACGGCCTCGAGTCTGTGCGCGTGCCGCGCGCAGACTGAGCCCAGCCACCTTCTTCTCTTTCTTCTTCCCTCTCCGACTTGCAGAGCCTTCCCCCCAGACCTACATATACCCTCCTCCTCTCCCTCACGCCACCCCACTCCCTTCCATCTTCTCCTTCCTCCAACGAGAGCGAGAGCGAGAGCGAGCATGGCGAGTTACTGCCGAGTGCAGCAGCGGAGAGGAGAGGGGCAGCGAGAGAAGGGAAGAGAGGAGAGCGCGCTAGCCGTGAGGGAGCTCGCCGAAGAAGCTTGCGGCCGATCGGGCGCACGCAAGGCGGAGTGTTGTGCCGGGGAGGTTCCCCCGACGCTGCTGCAGCTAGAGAGCGGACAAGCGAGCACGGCACGGCCGCGCGCAGCAGGAAGAAGACGAAGGAGCTTTTGATTCTAGGATTTTTCCCAGAATCAGATGTCTGGACCTACATCCAGACGACGCAGACGACATCTGGAGGAAGCTCCGGACGACTGAGAGGTACATCCTGCGCCCTATGCGTTCTTTTGCGGATACGGCCATGCAGGCCGTTCCGCCGAGGGTCTGATGTGTGCCATGTTAAGAGATTTTTGCGTGTGCGTGCAGGATTCGCTTCGGGAAGGCTCGGGACACGCCCTCCCACGCGGTTCAAACGTCTGGGTGAGGCACCAGACGACAGAGAGCATCTCCAGACGTATGGAAAGATAGTCGGACGTCTAGAACTAGGTCCAGACGGTTCGGCAGGATCCCTGGACGTTTGAGTAGCAGCGCAGAGTGAGGTATGGATCTGGACCCCTTTTAAGACATATGGAAGGTGTTCCAGACGTCTGATTTGAGTCAGGATTGTCGTTTTTTGCCCGTTTAGGGTCCGTTTGAGGTCCGTTTTCAACGTTTAAGATTCCGTTCTTCGTATATGTTCCTCTACTTGTTGGAATGATTTTTATCATGTTCTGAGTGGTTTCTTGTGGTTGACTCTTGTGTCAGGACCTTGTTCCGTTGCGGAATTGGGGGTTGCGGCGGCACGTGGACCTGCCGATCTAGCCCCCATCACTCCTGGTTTCGCAGGTAGAGTGGCTTCCCTTAATTAATTACAAACATAAATGCATATCTGGGATAAATGATAGATCCTAGGGTATGGCATGAATCCTAAGACTAGAAACACTGGAACGATTATATTGAAGGCTTGAATTGCAGTCTTGAATGAGTAAATAGAATAATAACAATTGCCTGTAATTAGATAACAGCTGTCTGTGGAATGTAAAGTACTGTTAGCAACTGTTGCATGTATGTTCCTGCTATTGAAATTAAATACGAGATGCTTGTATATGAAATGGAAATAGAAATGATGAAACCTAGTATGGCTTAGCCTGAGAAACATGAGCATAAACCCTACGGGGAATTAGGAGTAGAGCTCCTGGAAATAAATGGAATAGAACTGGAAATGTGAATGGGGAAGTGAGCTAGCCCTTGAGTACGGAGTACCAAGGAGAGCGACTGCCCCCTGTTTAGTGTAGAGCGGAGCTAGCCGCCCTAGGGTTGGGACCCGGGGTTAGGACTGGCCACTTTGTACCGACTCTGTGTTCCTTGCGTACACAGTACTGGGGAGAGCTACTAGTGTAGGGAGAGAGCTAGCCACCCCACGAGGCCCGGGGTTCAGCTAGCCACCTTACACCGACTTGTTAGGCCCACCAGGCAAACCAGGGTAGTCAGGCGAGGGTGCGCGAACTATGGAGGGGTGAGACCCCTGTTTGGTTCTTAAGGGTTAGACCCCTGTTACTGAGAGGGCTCTGCCCTATACTAGTTCCGTGTTGTGCTTTGGGTGCACCCGTTAACTGAAACAACTGACCGCGTGCCAGTGCGAGGTAGCTACCCGTGCGCTTATCGCGCGTGCCGTAGTCACTGTTACGTCTGTCAGCGACCTTGGGGTGGTTGACTGAGTGTAAGACCACCACGAAAGACTCTCCCGGCTAGGAGAGCACCACGTGCTACTTCTACTCTTCGGAAAAGACTACAATCAAGATCGTTCCCATGAGGAACATTCGAAATCAAGAAAAAGACCTGATAAATGAACCAAGTGATGAAAGAAAGAATAATTAGTTGAATAAAGAAAGAAATTGAAAACAACAGCTACTTGTCCACCTTTACTGTTTTTATTAGTTAGCTGATTGCCACTCTACTTAGCGTTCGCTGATTTCGTGTAATTATAACCTTTTTCAGGTCTAGGTGTTGAGCAGCTAAAGCCTACGACTGCGGAGGGTGCTGGGCCCAGTAGAGCCCAGTAGTGTACCTTTTTGTTGTACCATTCTGTTGTAGTGAGTATTTTTGTTATAGTCATATACTCTTTTGTTGTAACTTTATATTCTTGTACCTTTTTAAATTCTCTACTGTTGTGGTGGTGTGTACTGTAGTAGTTTACTTCTTTACTGCTGGACTTTTGTACTTTTAGTTGCTTGCATGGTAAATGTGGTTTATTTTACTGCTTTTTGGTTACTTCCTCGTTGTACGACTGGGCCTTGGGATCAGTCGAGTCAGTCCGGTCTCGTGTCCTGTAAGGATTCGGGAACCGGGTCGTAACACTTCGGCTGTGGTTGCAGTTGCTGCTGCTGTAGTTGCAGTTGCTGCTGTTGCTTGCTGATTGTTGCTTTTAGTCTGATCTGATAAGGCAGTAGCTGAAGTTTTAGGTTTATTAAATGGCTGACCTATTTTATAATGTTGTATACTACCTTGTACAAGCTTTCATGTATTGTTAATGCCCTTAAACTTCATTTAGATAGCTTGTAATTCCTTAATTAACTTCTATTGTCAGCTATTCATGTGTATAAATGCCCATATTTAGAAATTGAATGAAATCAAGTGGAAAATCTTGTTTAATTGCTTGAACACCTCCTTTTTGTCTTGTTGTATGTTCTGAGGTGCTTAAACCACTTTTCTTGCTTTTAGTTTAGAATTCTATGTCCTAAGTATCACTTTAAAACCCTTTGAAGGCCTAGAAGTGTGCTGAACATTATAAATAAATAAAAATCATATAAAAATTCCAAAAAAATAAAATAAACATGTTTTGGTGAAGATTAGGTATTTTTCTAGGTTCACACCAAGTTTCATGGTCTTCTGAACCTCCAACTTGGTAGAACATATCAGTTGATGGTTCAGTATACCTCTTAACTTAATAAAATACCTTAAATAAAAAATGACAAAAAGACACACTCTCTCTCATCCCCTACCTTCATAAAATTTATAAAACCCATAAAAAGAAGAAAAACCTCAAAATACATAAAAATACTATGTATAGTATGTCTATACCTGTATATATATGGAATATAGTAAGTTATACATGTATATATTGTAAAATTGATGTATAATAGGTGTAAATAACTTATATATATATATATTATATATTGTAAATTACATATTTAAGATTATTATAGTTATCTACTATTTATATTTACTTATAAGTACTATAACTTAATTAAATTTATAAAACTTTGTATATAAATGTAATTACTAATTATACTGTGTATATATGTTTATATATGTATTATGTATATTATAAAATTTGTATCATAATTTAATTATATATATAGAATAAATACTGAATTTATTAAGTTATTACGTAAGCTATTAAATTAAATCAAAATAAATTAGTAAATTAAGTTATAATTGAACTAAATTGTATTGTATATTTATATGATTGTATTTTAAGTAAATTACATTAATTTAACTATATTTATATTATATTAGGATATTTATAATTAAATTACATATACACTACCCTGAAATCCTCTATTTAAATGTAAATAAATCAAAATAAATCGTGTAAAATACAATAAAAATTTGTATTAAATACTTTAATGTATATATTAACTTTGTACTAAGTCAATTGTAAGATTAATTAACTAATTTAACCTTTTATTAAAATTTAAATATGAAAAATACTGTGGATAAACCCCTTAGTTTGACTAATTTATTTTTATAATAAATGTAATTCATTTTGAAAATAAATTGTATAATCTTGTAGCCTTATGTAAATAATGTAATACTGTATAATTTAATTTTAAATTAGATTAATTTATGGCCCTCAATTCGAGGGCCAAAATCCACAAAATCAGACAAGCTATGCTGGATTTCAGCGTGCGCACTCCTATGGCATAATGCCACATCATGGGTGGAAAAGCCCCTGCTGCACCTTTTATTGTTTTTGTCTCTCCCCTCTTTAGTCGAGTACCAAAAGACTCCCTTATCTCCTTATGAGCATATGAATGAGTATTGACCATGGTTTGTGATGAAATGAGAAATTTGTGGGTGCGTGGCTGGGATCCATGCACTGTAGTGGGCCTATTGTGGGCTCAATTATGAGTTAAATCCAGATTAAAGAGGCTTAATAGCAAATTATGGGTGTTCTTAGTAGAAGTCTGGTCCCACCCCTTGAGGGTGCTATGTATCCCTTGAAAGGGCCACCCGCCAATTAAAAATCCTAATTTTTGATTAGATGAACAGTAATCGTACTTTAATCACCTAAGGGGAGGGAAGAAAGAACCTTAAATTCAGCAAACTTTGAGTGTGAGAGAATAGAGAAGGGTTAAGTAGAGAGGAAGAACATAAGAGAAAGAAGAAGAATAACCATATATATATATAAGTATAAAGTATATATAGTATACTGTAGATAAATAATATAATAATATAGAATATGTAGTATATAGAGTGTTTTGAGCTCATGTATGTATATAAATAACTTGTTAGCTTTAGTAACAAATAAGTATGTCACTGTAGATAGAATAAATGTCACTGTAGACCCTCATTTTGACCTTAGTTTATGTAGATAATTTTTTTCTAAGGTTTAGCGACGTTTATATATGTCACTGTACATACCATATATGTTACTATAAATGTTAATATATTAAGTTAAGTTAGTATGCTACATATTATACCATATTATTGTATAGATATGTAACTATTGTTATTATAAGTTATTAATAGATAGAATATAGTATTTAATTATAGTGTTTGATGCTTGCTTGTAAACATGTGTTTGCAAGCATTTTAGTTCATTATTTTGTACATAAATTGTTTCATTCATTCTTTCATTAATTTATTCATTCATATTTGTACATAAAATTAATCTTTTTGGAATTAAAGAATAATATTAGATTTAGAGAGTGATGTATATGAATAACTGCCTCCCAGTGAACGATCTAGAATAAACTAGTAAAAATTATGTAATTAAACAAAATTGACACGACAATGGTTAATATTTGTGACATATACTACGATAACGACATATTTTTATACGAACTGTGGTTGATAGCCTTCAAAGGCCATTCCTACCCTTGGTCCCAACCCAAGGAAAGGCTAGCTCTCTCCCTACACAAGGGGTGAATAGCTCTCCTCGGTCCGTGATGAGAACCTCATCATGAGCCATAACTAGCTCATTTTGACCTAATACAAAGGATAAAAGCTCCTACATAACTCAAGGAAAGGCTTAACTCAGAGAGATTCTGAGTTCGCAAAGAAAATAGAAACTAAGGGGTAAAAATGCAATTTCACCAATTCAATCTAAAAATAGGGTAACTCAGGGTCCAAACATAGGTCAAAGCAACCTAATCAGAATAAAAGTGGGATGAGATGATTCAATAAGGGCTACAGCAACTCCAAGGAATTAAATGACATCCTGTAACCCTAAAAATAAACCCACTTAAAAACACGAGGTTCGAGGCAGATAAAAAAATCAACTAAACCCTCTAAAATTCATAGAAAAATAATCTCTAGGGTTTATAACCTTCAATTTGGCCTTAGGAACCCATTTTGACCTACATTGGGAACCATGCCCAATTAACAACTTAATTTGGGTTTTTACGTAAATTGATCGATCAAACAAGGTTTAATATGGAAATAAAATTCACCATCATAATCCTTAGGTCCCAATTAGTCCTGTATAAAAACTTGAGCCTAAGAGGAAACCTTCTTGACCAACTTTACACTTTGGTCCTCATTTATTTACTTTTTGGCCCTCAACTTTTGAACCCTCACATTTATGCCCCTAACTCTCCTTCGTTCTTTGCATTCAGGTCCCTCCTGCAAAAACCTGACCAGCACCATGCTCCGGCGACCTTGCGCGGAGCATGGCGCCGCGCAGGGTAAAGGGGAGGGTCTGGCAAGTCAACCGGGGGTGCCCTGCGTCGTCAGCCGTCGCAGGAACACCCCCTGGTCGCTGCAACCCACCATACCGGCCGTGCGAACGCACGGACGGTATGGGTCTCCATCTCCGGCGTCCTCCGGCGAGGGAGACACGTCGTCTCCCTCCACCCTCCTCTCTGATTCCGCCTCTATAAATACCCCCGTCGCTCCGCCGTTCTGAGGAACTCGGTCCTGACGGAGAAACACCCTCTTTTCACTCTCTTCCCACTCCGACAGGAAGCCCTCCAGCTCCGGCGGTTTTTCCCTCCTCCTCCTCGTCGTTCTGCCGCACTACCAGCAGCAGGGCTGCCTTTCCCTCGCTCTTCCCGCGCCACGCCGCACCCAGCTGGCGCCTCTCCGGCCCTCTCCTCTCCGTCGCTCCTTCCCCTGGGCAGCTTCTTCTCCGGCGACAGTCGATACGACTGTCGCCTGCTCCGGCTCCTCCTCGTCCTGTTAAGTAGGTATAACTTCTCACCTTTCTCCCATCTTCCTTTTCCTCACTTTGAACCCTTACTGTCGCCCTCGATTCCGACCAATCGCCCTCACCTTCTCCACCTCCGGCCACACTTCGGCGACCCGCTCCCGTCACTCCAGCACCCCACACGGCTCGCCGACCCTTACAGAACCTCCGCCTCCTCACCCTGATCAACCTCCGCCCGTCCATTCCCCGCCATTCGCCCCCTGCAGACCCACCGACCAAACCCATTTCTCGTGCTGCATTTCGACCTAGGGCAGCCCTTAGGCTTCGCCTCGTCGCCTGCCTGACGCCCCCACCACCTTCGCCGTGCCACGGCGAAGGTTCTTCGCGTATTTGATTAGGTCGAGAGGCCGTTTCTCTGTGGGCAGGTACTTCGCTCGCCGCCGCCATTGCTGGACAGCGAAGCTTCTTCAACCTGCTGCTCCAGGCGAGCCACTCCCAGGATGCGCGAAGCGTCTTCGCGAAGTGTCCCAGGTGCGCGGCTGGAGCGAGTGCCTCGCGCGAAGCCTCGACCGCCGCTGTTTCCTCCGCACAGGCGCCAAATTGGGGTGGGACATTTAGTCCCACCTCGGAGGACTCTGAAGCGGCGCACTGATACAAATTGAAAAAGTGCTGGAGGCTTATCGCCTCAGCACACGGGGTGAGGTCCCCTTCACCCGCCCGATTACCCGGCCTCGTCCACGCTCATGCCCCGCGGACCTGGCTCCATCCCGGTTAGCCCGACCTGCACTCCTCGCCCACTACCGCACGCCGGTGGGCCTGGACCCGGGCGCAACCCGCGTACCCGATTACCCGGTTGCTCTGGGAGAGCTTTCCTAAGAGCGAATTCTGAGAGAGAGTGACGCGGGGGGAAGGGTAGAGAGGTTTTGCCCACTAACGTAAACTTTGAAGTGTGCAGGCACAGGTGAACAAAGAAGAAGAACTGTGGAAGAAGAGAAGAAGAAGAAGGCCGATGAAGACTGAAGGAAGGAGGAGCACCAAGCTGCACTGTAGCAGCGGCGACTTAAGTCGTCTGAGTGAAAAATCAGATGGCACTCTGAAGGAAGAGAAGAAAGAAAGAAGAAGAAGAACATCACCACTGCTGCAAATAAAAAAAGAAGGAAGGAGAGACGACGTCCTGAAAGCAGAAGAAGCAGCTGAGACAGAGCTGAAGAAGGAAGACGAGAAGCGCAAGGAAAGAAGAAACAGGACCCGCAGCGAAGATCTGAAGAAAAAGACAGAAGAAGAAGAGCACGAGAGGAAGATCCGAAGAACAGAAGAAGAGAGAAGACAAGAAGAACAGGAAGAGAAGAAGAAGAAGAAGCCAAATTTCCTCCTCTCTCTATTTCTCTCTCTCTTTACCTTTATTTTTTTTGTAATAGAAACTGTATACCTCTAGAATACGACTTGCTCCCTGAGTTCGACCTCGGGAGAACTGTATTTTCCGAGTAACAAATATTAGCAAATGATGGCAATAACTATCTGTACTACAACGACTTAAGAAAAGCTAGTTGCTGCCACCGTTTTGCCAGTCCATATGTACACGAGGGCCATCTCGCCCCCAAACTAGAGTCCAAGCAACAGTCCTATCACACTGTAAATGAGTTATTCTATCATTATCCAAGTTTGTACCATAGCAGGTAATTTATTCTTCTAGTATACCTTAGTGTTCAGGTATGTCTTAACTATTGCTGTTACCCAGTTCATTCGATGGTAGTTCCATCCATTAAGAGAAAACAAACATCATTCATGTTTAGGTTATATCCAACAAGGTCCATGTATTGAGCATAAACATGCATCATTCTCATTCTTAGGGTTTATTTCATATCAAGCATGCTCTATGATATCATACACATTTAGCAAACAACCTTGGATTAAGTTATTAACTTAATACCTAACCCGAATGGCTAGGGCGGCAACCATTAATTTCCGTAACTAAACGGGGCATAAATAACTTCAACTTGTTTTTCATAACTTAGGTTTCAAACGACAATCCCAAAGTTTGGCATTTACTTAACCGAACCAATGAAGAAAAGTAGAGGAAGACCACTCTACCTAGGGGTACGGGAGATATGAGGGCACAAACGACGAATCCAGACACCTCTGCAGGTGATGAGGTGTGGCTCATCATAGCTAGAATGCCCAAGTTAAGCTAAAAACTAGGTTAAATACCATTAATTAACACAAAGAAAGGATTATGTGTGAGAATTAATAAAAAAGACCTAAAACACCAAATCTATGTTAAAACTGCATAATTAGGTCATTAAATGAGATATTCTATTCAAAGATGATCCATTTGCAAATTGAACAAACATTTGAGCTCAAAAATTCAAATCAAAAGCATAATTAACTTCCTAAATGTTCAATTTAGCTTCAATAAAAACTTGGTAGCATTTGGACATCATTAGGACCTTGCATTTAGAGATTCACATTTAGGTCCTTCATATATAACCTTCCATTCATTAGAAAACTTGCCAGGAACTCATTTAATAGTCTTAGGGACTTGATTGTAAGATTCCAAGGATGGTTCTGTAATGCTTTTATACCACGTATGGGTCTCTATGCAAAAATCCTACGCTTTCAATTGAGGGCCATTATTGCAATTTACCCCATTAGAGCCTACGTGAACGGTGCACCTCTTGGTGCACTGTTCATTGCAAGAACACATACAACCACAACTGTTGATTCCCCATCTCCTCTTGATCTACAGCTCGAAATCAATCGAAGCTTCACGCGAATCCTTTCATGGCTTCACCTCTACCCCCAGGTCCCATCGTTGCACGCCCTCAAACATAATCCTCGCCGCCCATAACCTAATCACCTAATTCCACAGCGAGGTGACCTGATCGACTGATCACTCTACTTAAGCAGCTTCATGAGCTTGCGTGCAAAGGATTGACCTCCTCTCCTACTTTCTTGAGGTGATCCCTTCGTCCCCTCCAGTTCCCCTTATTCTGTTCACTTGCCACATCAGTGATAGTGGTGTGGTTTTTCACCACCAATTCTTCCTCGCTACTAGGGATGATGAAATGACCCTTTCCAAGGACCGTTCAGGGTTTTTCTGGAAAGTTAAGGGTGTGAACGAAATTTTGACCCCTTGAGTTTGGATGTGTGGGCCTTGCAGGAACAAAAGAGGTTGGCGGGGAAGTTTCTACAATTTTTCCCTCTCTCTCTCTCTTCCCACTCACACACACGCACACACACACGCAAACTTTCCTCTCCCCACCAAAAACCCTAACTCCTATCTATTTAAAACCCACGCCACCTGTTACGAACTCACGCTCCAGATGTCTTTTAAGACGTCTGGGAGGTGGCCGAGACGTCGTACCAGACGTCTGGAATCACTTACAGACGTCAGACCAGACGTCTGGGATCATTTCCAGACGTCTGGAAATCGATTATTTTGGCACGCTACTGTTCGTCTACGCGCCTGAGCGCGCAGACCTGCATTTTCTCTCTCTCTCCCTCTTTTTCCCTCTCTCCTGCGGCGGCAGACGCCTCTGCCGCGTTCTCTCTCTCCTCCTCGCGTGGCCTTAAAAGGGCCACGCCTCTCCCTCACTCCCGTCACCTCCGCCTCCTTCCTCTTCTCCTTCAGCCAGTGCGCGAGAGCGAGCGCGAGGGTACAGCGGCAGCGACAGCCGCGGTGAGCGTAGGAGGTGGTGCTGCGCGTGGGAGAGGCGCTCGGCAGTGAGGGCAAGCTCGCCGGGGCTGCTAGGGCCGGCCGGCGGGGGGCGCAGCGGGCGCGAGGCGACGCGGGGGGGACTGTTGCGGCTCGAGCAGCAGGCGCACGAGGCGCGACGCGGCCGGGCGTCGCGAGCGGAGGGCGAGTCGCGCCCTGGTTCTGGAAAACTTTCCAGAATCAGACGTCTGTGCCTCTAGACAGACGACGGGCACGACGTCTGGAAGACTGTCCAGACGTCTGAAAGGTGAGATTTTTCGTCTTCCTCCTTCCCTTCGTTTGATCGTACTAAGAGAGAGAGGAAATGGGTACGCGCAGGGTTTGAGATTCGCATCCAACGCGAATCAGACGTCTGGCTGCAGTGCCAGACGGCGGGAACGACTTCCAGACGTCCTGGGTGACCATCGGACGTCTGGGAACTAGGCCAGACACCCCCGCAGGCTTCTGGACGTCTGAGAGCCCACGCAGAGCAAGGTAAGTCCTGATCCACTTTTTAAGACGTCTGGAAGAAGTTCCAGACGTCTGATTTTGCACTGTTTCGTCGTTTTCGACCCGTTTAGGGCCCATTCGGGTTCCGTTTTCTGCGTTTCGAGTTGCGTTCTTTTCGGAATTACATCCTCTACTTGTCTACAGTAGTTGTACACTATTTTGAGACACTCCTTGTATTTGATCCTTGTGATAGGACCCCGTTCCGTTGCAGTCTCGGGGGTCGCAGAGGCACGCGGGATTTCCGACCACTCCCCCATTACTCCCGTTGTACCTGGTAGAGTGGCTTTAAGTATAATCTGTTAAATTATGAAACTATAAATAGAACCTAGGACATTGCTTGAATCCTAGGAATGAGAAATAGATTGAATGGTAGATTCCTAGGGTGTTGCATGAATCCTAGGGTTGGAAAACTAGATTGTATGATAGATCCTAGGATATGGCATGAATCCTAGGATGGGAAAACTAGTGGAATGTATGAATATTGCAGTATTGGAAAATGTGGAAAGGAAATACTAGCTGCCTGTGAATTGAATTAACAGCTGCCTGTTATGAATAAATAAACATGATTGAGAATATGGATTGTAAGAACGTGAAACTGGAAAGTGAAACCTGGATGTTCTGAGTTAAAAGAGCTGGAACCCTACGGGGAATTAGGAGTAGAACTCCTGGAAAGTGAATGGAATAGAATTGGGGAAGTGAGCTGGCCCTTGAGTACGGAGTACCAAGGAGAGCGACTGTCCCCCCTATTTAGTGCAGAGCGGAGCCAGCCGCCCCAGGGACCCGGGGTTAGGACTGGCCACTCTGTACCGACTTGCTGGCCCTCGTGTACGTAGTACCGAGGAGAGCTACTAGTGTAGGGAGGTACTAGCTACCCCACGGGCCCCGGGGTTCTGCTAGCCTCCCACACCGACTTGTTAGGCCCACTGGGGAAAACCAGGGTAGTCAGGCGAGGGTGCGCGGACTGTGGAGGGGCAAGGCCCCTGTTTGGTTACTGTGGAGGGGTTGGACCCCTGTTATTGAGAGGGCTCTGCCCTGTACTGGTTCCATGCTGTGCTTTGGGCGCACCCGTTAACGGAAACGACTGACCACGTGCCAGTGCGGGTTAGCTACCCGTGCGTTTACCGCACGTGCCGTAGTCACCGTTATGTCTGTCAGTGACCTTGGGGTGGTTGACTGAGAGTAGGATCACCACGGGGGACTCTCCCGGCCAGGAGAGCACCACGTGCTACTTCTACTGTTCGGAAAAGACTGCAATCAAGATCGTTCCCACGAGGAACATTCGAGATCAAGTGAAGGATCTGAGATATAGATAAATTGTGAAACAATAGAAAGACGTAAATAAAGGAAGAAAGAAAATTTAAAACAGCTACTGTACACTTTACTGTTTCTTTAGTTTAGCTGTCACTCTACTCAGCGTTTTGCTGACGTGTTACACTCGTTACCTTTCAGGACTAGGTGTTGAGCAGCCAGGGTCAGCGGCTGCAGAGGACGCTGGGCCGAGTAGGGTCCAGTAGAGTTACCACTGTTCTCTTGTACCTCTTTTTGTTCCGTTATAGTGAGTAGTTCTTGTTTCCGCTGTACTTTTCTTTACCTGCAGTTCATATTATGTTATGAATGTTGTTCTACTGTTGTGGTGGTATATACTGTAGTGGTTTCTTTCCTTACTGCTGTATTTCCTTACTGTTAGTTATATTCATGCTGAATGTGGTTTATTTTACTGCTCTTTTGGTTACTTCCTCGTTGGACGACTGGGTCATGGGATTAGTCGAGTCGGTCCGGTTCTCGTGTCTCGTAGGGACTTGGGAATCAGGTCGTTACAGGATGGTATCAGAGCAAGGTCATCTCGAGAAGTGAATCAACTGACTGGAAAATAACCAATTCACATGTCTATAACTAGAGTAGCCACCACAACATATCTTTTGACATGAGCTCTTAGACATTTCCGTTCGGTATCGTTCCGTAGTGACGTGTTCCGTTTTGTTTCGCGTCTCCTTGCAGGAGATGCCTCGTCGTGGGACCAGTGAGGCAGGCCGCGGGCGCGGCCGAGGATGAGGTCAGTGAGGTGCGCGTGCCGTTGCCGACACCCCAGTGGACCATCCACTACTCCCGGGTGTCCAGGCCCAGGACCTCACCCTGCTGATACGAGACATTGTACGAGAGGAGCTCCACCCACTGCCCCGAGCGCCTCACCCTGGGGCTGCGGAGGGGGAGTCCTCTGTGGGACCACTCGACGGATGCAGCGCTGGACACGGGGGAGGGGATGGGCCGCCGCAGCCCCCACCTTCCTCCGATACTTCTGTGCACGAGGCACCGTTGCCTGGGGTTGGACCAGCATCCCCATTGCAGTGCCACACCGAGCTCTTCGGGCAGTTCCGGAAGCTGAAGCCCCCCTCCTTCAAGGGGGATGAGGACCCGACCGAGGCAGAGGACTGGCTTGAGCAGCTAGAGAAGATTTTCGACACCCTTCGCCCCCTGGTGGAGTGTCGCGTGGCCTTTGCCACGTACCAGCTAGAGAGTGCGGCACACAGGTGGTGGAGGGCGGTCCGGGGACAGGAGAGGGACGAGCCGACCTGGGACCAGTTCGTCGCCCTCTTCTGCGAGCAGTACTTTCCCCAGACGTGGCAGGACCAGAGGAGGCGGGAGTTCCACACTCTCCGCCAAGGGACGATGACCGTGAGCGCGTACCGCACGCGTTTCCTGGAGCTGTCCCGCTTTGCAGCGACAGCGGTAGCTACTGAGGAGGAGCTCCTTTGGAGGTTCACCGAGGGGCTCCGGCCTGCGATTCAGGGGTATGTCAAACCCCTGAAGCTGCCTACGTTTTCGAGGGTGGTAGAGGCAGCGATGACTTACGAGGAGACCAACCCGTCCGCGCGAGACACTGACGGCGGGCGGAAGAGGCACTTTCAGCCAGACTTTTCACAGGGCCTGCGAGAGAGGAGACACGTGACGTTCGCAGGAGAGCCGTCACGTTTTACAGGGCCATCAGTGGCCTTTGGGGGCCCTCGACAGGGGCCAGTCGCCAGCACCGGACCCCCGCCCAGCCGACAGCAGGGACCCACTGAGGGCGGGAGTCGGGTTCCCCTCTGTTACCTGTGTGGCCAGCCGGGCCACATTAGGAGGGACTGCCCGTCTAGGGCAGGAGGTCAGCAGATACATCCCGCGCAGAGCACTGGAGGGCGCGCAGGAGGCCGCGGTTCCCAGGCGTGAGGAGGAGGACAGCAGTCGCGAGGAGGGTACCGGCCAGCACCTACCCGTCCGACGCAGAGTGTGGCTGCTTCGTCCACAGCTAGAGTTGAGGGGCGTATCAACGCCCTAACACACAGGGATGCCAGAGCTTCGGGATCGGTGGTAGCAGGTATGGTTTCAGTTTCCGGCAGACTCGTTTACACGCTTTTCGATTCCGGCACTACGCACTCGTTTGTCGTAGCCATTTTCGCAGTTAGTTTGGACCAGGATTTTACAGCATTAGAAAATCCGTTCGTAATCAGAGGTCCGAGTGGTCAGCTGTTTGTAGCTGAGGAGGTGTACACGGATTGCGATGTCAGCGTCGGGGGACATAAACTGCCAGCTGACCTGATTATGATACAGATGGAGGACTTTGGAGTGATTCTGGGGATGGATTGGTTGTCCGCTTACCATGCCTTGGTGGACTGTTTTGAGAGGAAGATTGTCTTCTCCATGCCGGAGTTGCTTTCTTTCAAGTTTCACGGACAGCCAGTGGACGGAGGTTTCAGGTGCATTTCGGCACTTCGGGCGGCGAGGCTTTTGAGCCAGGGGTGTGAGGACTTCCTAGCTTGTGTGGTGGCAGAGCCCAGCCCTGTGGCAGATGTCCAGAGTATCCCGATGGTCAGAGAGTACCCTAACGTGTTTC
Organism: Thalassia testudinum; assembly: GCA_037157565.1. NCBI lineage: Eukaryota > Viridiplantae > Streptophyta > Magnoliopsida > Alismatales > Hydrocharitaceae > Thalassia > Thalassia testudinum. The sequence goes on from JAZHRO010000013.1 coordinate 26,281,843, forward strand.
CAGACGAGTTACCAGGACTACCGCCCGAGCGTGAGATCGAGTTTGAGATCTCACTAGTACTAGGGACCAGCCCCATCTCCACCGCGCCATACAGGATGGCACCGCTTGAGCTGCGAGAGCTCAAGTCCCAGTTGCAGGGCCTTTTGGAGAAAGGTTTCGTGAGGCCCAGTGCGTCTCCCTGGGGAGCCCCGATACTGTTTGTGAAGAAGAAGGATGGTACCCTACGCCTTTGTGTGGACTACCGACAGCTGAATAGGGTCACCATCAAGAACAGATATCCGCTGCCGAGGATTGACGATTTGTTTGACCAGTTGCGGGGTGCCACGGTGTTTTCCAAGATCGACTTGAGGTCTGGATACCACCAGTTGAGGATCAGGGAGACCGACGTCTCCAAGACAGCTTTCCGCACCCGGTACGGACACTACGAGTTTTTGGTCATGCCGTTTGGGCTGACCAATGCCCCCGCTGCTTTCATGGACCTGATGAACCGGGTGTTTAGACCGTACTTGGACCGGTTCGTGGTGGTTTTCATAGACGATGTACTCGTCTATTCTAGAGATCAAACGCAGCACGGACAGCATTTGCGGATGGTTCTGGACACTCTGAGACGACGTAGGTTGTACGCCAAATACAGCAAGTGTGAGTTCTGGTTGAGGGAGGTGACCTTCTTCGGTCATGTGATCTCTGGAGACGGCTTGGCGGTGGACCCAGCCAAGGTCGAGGCAGTACTCAGGTGGGAGAGACCGCGTTCAGTCACTGAGATTCGCAGTTTCCTGGGACTGGCAGGCTACTACAGATGATTCATCAGAGGATTTTCACAGATTGCGCGTCCTATGACACAGTTGACCCAGAAGGACGTGCCCTTCGCTTGGACAGACGCCTGTGAGGCGTGTTTTCTGGAGCTGAAGGAGAGGTTGACCTCGGCTCCCGTGCTCACCATCCCTGACAGTAGTGGCGGGTTCGTTGTGTACACGGACGCCTCCTTGCAGGGGTTAGGAGGTGTGCTCATGCAGAGGGGTCACGTTGTCGCTTACGCTTCGCGGCAACTGAAGCCCCACGAGCATACCTACCCTACCCACGACCTAGAGTTGGCAGCTGTTGTCTTCGCGCTGAAGACCTGGAGGCACTACTTGTACGGTGAGACCTTCGAGATTTTCACAGATCACAAGAGCCTCAGATACCTTTTTGATCAGAAGGAGCTCAACATGAGACAGAGACGTTGGTTGGAGCTCCTGAAGGACTACGACTGCAGCATCTCCTACCACCCGGGAAAGGCCAATGTGGTGGCTGACGCCTTGAGCCGTAAGGCGCCCGCACGCTTGGCCAGTCTACAGTTACAGAGTTGGAGCCTTTTGGAGGAGGTGGGCAGTTGGCGACCTCTAGAGTTGCGAGGGTACTGTGGGGCAGTGACGGTGACACGGCAGACTAGGCCAGAGCTGATAGACCGCATCATCACAGGACAGATGGCCGATCCGTACTTGCAGTCTTTGCGTGACAGAGTACTGTCGGGAGACCCAGGGGACTTCTCTTTCACAGACCAGGTGCTGCGCCTGAGGGGATGGTTGTGCGTTCCCAGAGACGGGGAGTTGTTGAGAGAGCTCCTGACTGAGGCACACGGTTCCAGATTCACCATACATCCCGGAAACACGAAAATGTACCACGACTTGAGACGCGAGTTTTGGTGGAGAGGGATGAAGCGGGATGTGGGTGAGTTCGTGCAGCAGTGCTTAGTGTGCCAGCAGGTGAAAGCCGAGCATCAGAGGCCTGCAGGGCCGCTGCAGCCGCTTCCAGTGCCAGAGTGGAAGTGGGAGAGCATCACCATGGACTTGGTGGTGGGCTTACCTGTTACCCAGCGGGGACACGATGCAGTCTGGGTAATAGTGGGTAGACTGACGAAGACGACGCGATTCTTGCCGATCCGAGTTACTTTGGGACCAGCACAGTTGGCAGAGAGGTATATCCAGGATGTGGTACGACTACACGGAGTTCCGCGGGAGATCGTATCCGACCGGGATACCCGCTTTACGTCCCAGTTTTGGGCTGAGTTTCAGTAGGCCTTGGGGACGCGGTTGAGGTTTAGTACAGCTTACCACCCCCAGACAGACGGACAGTCTGAGTGCACGATACAGACACTTGAGGACCTTTTGCGTGCCTGTGTACTGGACTGGAGGGGCTCTTGGGAGGAGCACCTGCCCCTGGCGGAGTTTGCATACAACAACAGTTATCACTCGAGCATCGGCATGGCTCCCTACGAGTCTCTGTACGGACGGAAGTGTACGGCACCCTTGAGTTGGGTTGAGGTGGGGACCAAGTGGGAGGTTGGCCCCAGGTTGATCCGGCAGAGTCAGGAGGTAGTCGAGCAGATCCACAGGCGACTCCGCACTGTCAGGAGCAGACAGAAGAGCTACGCGGATGAGAGACGCAGAGAGGTGCAGTTTGAGGTTGGGGACCACGTCTTCCTTCGTGTTTCGCCCATGAAGGGCCTGCAGCTGTTTGGGGTGAGGGGGAAGCTCGCGCCGAGGTTTGTGGGGCCCTTTGAGGTCCTGGAGCGGGTTAGACCTATTGCTTACAGGCTTGCCCTCCCCCCGCAGCTTTCTGGTGTACACGGCGTGTTCCACGTGTCCAACCTCAGGAAGTACGTAGCCGATCCCAGTCACGTACTGAGTCATGAGAGCGTCGAGGTGGGCGATGACCTGACCTACCCCAAGCGGCCAGTGCAGATTCTAGACCATGCCATCCGCAGTTTGAGACGAAAGCAAGTACCCCTGGTAAAGGTTTTGTGGAAGAGCCAGCGGTACGAGGAGGCTACCTGGGAGCCTGAGGTGGCAATGCGGGAGCGGTACCCGAAACTCTTCGCGGGTACGTCTTTTCGGACCGGCTTCAGTCCTCTTTGAGTTTGTTATGGCTTTTATGACGTTTTCCTGCACCCTAGTTAGCGCAAGTTTCGGGGACGAAACTTCCTTTGAGTTTGTTATATTGTTACGAACGCGCGCTCCAGATGTCTTTTAAGACGTCTGGGAGGTGGCCCAGACGTCGTACCAGACGTCTAGAATCACTTACAGACGTCTGACCAGATGTCTGGGATCATTTCCAGACGTCTGGAAATCGATTGTTTTGGCATGCTACTGTTCGTCTGTGCGCCTTAGCGCGCAGACCTGCGTTTTCTCTCTCTCTCTCCCTCTTTTTCCCTCTCTCCTGCAGCCGCAGACACCTCTGCCGCGTTCTCTCTCTCTTCCTTGCGCGGCCTTAAAAGGGCCACGCCTCTCCCTCACTCACGTCACCTCCGCCTCCTTCCTCTTCTCCTTCAGCCAGTGCGCGAGAGTGAGTGTGAGGGTGCAGCGGCAGCGACAGCTGCGGTGAGCGTGGGAGGAGGTGCTGCGCGTGGGAGAGGCGCTCGGCAGTGAGGGTGAGCTCGCCGGGGCTGCTAGGGCCGGCCGGCGGGGGGCGCAACTGGCGCGAGGCGACGCAGGGGGGGACTGTTGCTGCTCGAGCAGCAGGCGCACGACACGTGATGCGGTTGGGCATCACGAGCGGAGGGCGAGTCGCGCCCTGGTTCTGGAAAACTTTCCAGAATCAGAAGTCTGTGCTTCTAGACAGACGACGGGCACGACGTCTGGAAGACTGTCCAGACGTCTGAAAGGTGAGATTTTCCGTCTTCCTCCTTCCCTTCGTTTGACCGTACTAAGAGAGAGAGGAAATGGGTACGTGCAGGGTTTGAGATTCGCATCCAACGCGAATCAGACGTCTGGCTGCAGTGCCAGACGGCGGGAACGACTTCCAGACGTCCTGGGTGACCATCGGACATCTGGGAACTAGGCCAGGAGCTCCCGCATGCTTCTGGACATCTGAGAGCCCACGCAGAGTAAGGTAATTCCTGATCGACTTTTTAAGACGTCTGGAAGAAGTTCCAAACGTCTTATTTTGCACTGTTTCGTCGTTTTCGACCCGTTTAGGGCCCGTTCGGGTTCCGTTTTCCGCGTTTCGAGTTGCGTTCTTTTCGGAATTACATCCTCTACCCATCTACAGTAGCTGTACACTGTTTTGAGACACTGCTTGTGTTTGATCCTTGTGATAGGACCCCGTTCCGTTGCAGTCTCGGGGGTCGCAAAGGCACGCGGGATTCCCGACCACGCCCCCATTACTCCCGTTGTACCTGGTAGAGTGGCTTTAAGTATAATCTGTTAAATTATGAAACCATAAATAGAACCTAGGACATTGCATGAATCCTAGGAATGAGAAATAGATTGAATGGTAGATTCCTAGGGTGTTGCATGAATCCTAGGGTTGGAAAACTAGATTGTATGATAGAACCTAGGATATGGCATGAATCCTAGGATGGGAAAACTAGTGGAATGTATGAATATTACAGTATTGGAAAATGTGGAAAGGAAATACTAGCTGCCTGTGAATTGAATTAACAGCTGCCTGTTATGAATAAATAAACGTGACTGAGAATATGGATTGTAAGAACGTGAAACTGAAAGTGAAACCTGGATGTTCTGAGTTAAAATAGCTGGAACCCTACGGGGAATTAGGAGTAGAACTCCTGGAAAGTGAATGAAATAGAATTGGGGAAGTGAGCTGGCCCTTGAGTACGGAGTACCAAGGAGAGCGACTGTCCCCCCTGTTTAGTGCAGAGCGGAGCCAGCTGCCCCAGGGACCCGGGGTTAGGACTGGCCACTCTGTACCGACTTACTGGCCCTCGTGTACGTAGTACCGAGGAGAGCTACTAGTGTAGGGAAGTACTAGCTAACCCACGGGCCCCGGGGTTCTGCTAGCCTCCCACACCGACTTGTTAGGCCCACTGGGGAAAACCAGGGTAGTCAGGCAAGGGTGCGCGGACTGTGGAGGGGCAAGGCCCCTGTTTGGTTACTGTGGAGGGGTTGGACCCCTGTTACTGAGAGGGCTCTGCCCTGTACTGGTTCCGTGCTGTGCTTTGGGCGCACCCGTTAACGGAAACGACTGACCACGTGCCAGTGCGGGTTAGCTACCCGTGCGTTTACCGCACGTGCCGTAGTCACCCTTACGTCTGTCAGTGACCTTGGGGTGGTTGACTGAGAGTAGGATCACCACGGGGGACTCTCCCGGCCAGGAGAGCACCACGTGCTACTTCTACTGTTCGGAAAAGACTGCAATCAAGATCGTTCCGACGAGGAACATTCGAGATCAAGTGAAGGATCTGAGAAATAGATAAATTGTGAAACAATAGAAAGACGTAAATAAAGGAAGAAAGAAAATTTAAAACAGCTACTGTACACTTTACTCTTTCTTTAGTTTAGCTGCCACTCTACTCAGCGTTTTGCTGACGTGTTACACTCGTTACCTTTCAGGACCAGGTGTTGAGCAACCAGGGTCAGCGGCTGCAGAGGACGCTGGGCCGAGTAGGGTCCAGTAGAGTTACCACTGTTCTCTTGTACCTCTTTTTGTTCCGTTATAGTGAGTAGTTCTTGTTTCCGCTGTACTTTTCTTTACCTGCAGTTCATATTATGTTATGAATGTTGTTCTACTGTTGTGGTGGTATATACTGTAGTGGTTTCTTTCCTTACTGCTGTATTTCCTTACTGTTAGTTATATTCATGCTGAATGTGGTTTATTTTACTGCTCTTTTGGTTACTTCCTCGTTGGACGACTGGGTCTTGGGATTAGTCGAGTCGGTCCGGCTCTCGTGTCTCGTAGGGACTTGGGAATCGGGTCGTTACACCACCCCTCTCCACCATCACACCCTCACCACCATCTCCACCTCCTTCCCACGTCTGCCGGCGAGCAGCAACAGCCTCCCATCTCCGCTTGCAACTGCGCGTAGAGGAGAGGAGCTCACAAGGGGAGGAGGAGAGAGGGAGAGAGTGTGAGCGAGGAAGATGGGGGGTTCGGAAGGGAGAAGAGAGAGCGCGGGGGAGCTCGAGCGTGCGCAGTCGGAGGAGCTCGAGCAGGAGAGCTTGCGTGCGGGGGAGCTGCGGTTGCAGCTGCGGGGAGCTCGAAGGTGCGAGGACCTCCGAGGTGTCTGGGGGTGTGAGAGGGAGGAGCCACGGCCGGAGTGCAGCCGCGGGAGCTCAAGGAGAAGCTCGTGGGAGAGAGGATGATGCTGGAGGAGGGTCCTCAACCTCTTACAGCTGCTATTGCAGTCGTTGCGGGCGAAGCTCGCGAGAAGCAGGACCATGCGAGGGAGTTTTTGCGTACTAGATTTTTCTAGTATCAGACGTCTGGAGCAGCAGTGGACATCTAGAGCTGAAGCCGGACGTATGAAATTTCATGGAGTGTCGAGGTATGAGCCCTGTATGCTCATGCATGCGCGTACATGAGGTGAGTAACTGTTATGAACGCGTGCCCCAGACGTCTTTTAAGACGTCTGGAAGGAGGCCCAGACGTCGGTCCAGACGTCTGGGATCACATACAGACGTCTGAACAGACATCTGGGATCGTTTCCAGACGTCCTGAAATCCGTTATTTTCGACACACGCGAGTCGCCTGCGCGCCTGAGCGCGCAGACCGCATATTCCCTCTTTTCTCTGCGGCTGCAGGCGGCCTGCCGCCTTCTCTCTCTCCTCTCCGCGCGGCGTTAAAAGGGGCGCGCCTCCCCTCCCGTCTCCATCGTCTCCTCCTTCTTCTCCTTCCTGTGCGCGGAGCGACGCGGAGAGGGACCTGCTGCGGGCTGAGCAGCAGATGCGCGAGGTGCGACGCGGGCGGCGTCGCGAGCGGAGGCCGAGCAGGGTTCTGATTCTGGAAAAATTTCCAGAATCGGAGGTCTGGGTTGATAGCCAGACGGCAAGGTCGACGTCTGTAAGATCATACAGACGTCTGAAAGGTGAGTTTCCGCTTTCTTCTTCCTTCTTGTCGACTGACCGTACTGAGGGAGGGGGGTTGGCTGTGCGCAGGTTCGCTGATTCGCCATCCTTTGCGAATCAGACGTCTGGAAGTTGTACCAGACGGCGGGAGTGACCTACAGATGTCCGTGTGGACCATCGAACGTCTGGGGTATACGACAGACGTCCCCGAAGACTTCTGGACGTCTGGGAAACCACGCTGAACAGGTAATTCTCTGATCCACCGTTTAAGACGTCTGGAAGGAGTTCCAGACGTCTGATTTTGCACAGTATCATCTTTCTCGACCCGTTTAGGGCCCGTTTGGGCTCCGTTTTCCGTGATTCGAGTTGCGTTCGTTTCAGAATTAATTCCTCTACCCGTCTACAGTAGCTATATCACTGTTTTGAGACACCCCTTGTGTTTGATCCTTGTGATAGGACCTCGTTCAGTTGCAGTCTTGAGAGTCGCGGAGGCACGCGGGATTCCCGATCACGCCCCCATTACTCCCGTTGTACCTGGTAGAGTGGCTTAAGTTATTTTTAAAATCTGTTAAAGTATGGAACCATAACTAGAATCTAGGACATTGCATGAATCCTAGGAATGAGAAATGTATGGAATGATAGCTCCTAGGTGATGCATGAATCCTAGGGCTGGAAAACTAGTTGTATGCTAGATCCTAGGATGTGGCATGAATCTTAGGATGGAAAAACTAGTGGAATGTATTTTATTTGGAAAAATGGAAAGGAATATAAAGCTGCCTGTAATTTGAATTAACAGCTGCCTGTTATGAATAAAGAAACATGTTTGAGATCATGGATTTTGAGACCGTGAATCTGGAAAGTGAAACATATGATGTTCTGAGATAAAGAGCTGTAACCCTACGGGGAATTAGGAGTGGAACTCCTGGAAAGAAAAAGGAATGGAACTGAGATGTAGTTTGTACTGCCTCTTGGGTACGCAGTACCAAGGGAAGTACCTGTACCTGTTTAGTGCAGAGTGGGGCCAGCCGCCCCAGGGACCCGGGGTTAGGATTGGCCGCTCTGTACCGACTTGTTGGCCCTCGTGTACGTAGTACCGAGGAGAGCTAGTAGTGTTAGGAGAGTACTAGCTACCCCACGGGCCCCGGGGTTCTGCTAGCCTCCTTCACCGACTTGTTAGGCCCACTAGGGCAAACCAGGGTAGTCAGGCGAGGGTGCGCGGACTGTGGAGGGGCAAGGCCCCGGTTTGGTTACTGTGGAGGGGTTGGACCCCTGTTACTGAGAGGGCTCTGCCCTGGTTCCGTGCTGTGCTTTGGGCGCACCCGTTAACGGAAACGACTGACCGCGTGCCAGTGCGGGCTAGCTACCTGTGCGTTTATCGCGCGTGCCGTAGTCACCGTTACGTCTGTCAGTGACCTTGGGGTGGTTGACTGAGGGTAGGATCACCACGGGGGACTCTCCCGGCCAGGAGAGCACCACGTGCTACTTCTACTTTTGGAAAAGATTGCAATCAAGATCGTTCCCACGAGGACATTCGAGATCAAGTAAAGGACCTGAGAAATAAATGAAATAGTGAGAAAAATTGAAAGATGTGAATAAAGGAAGTAATAGAACATAACAGCTACTGTACACTCTACTGTTGCCTTTAGTTAGTTTGCCACTCTACTCAGCGTTTTGCTGACGTGTTACACTCGTTACCTTTTTGAGGACCAGGTGTTGAGCAGCCAGGGTCGGCGGCTGCAGAGGACGCTGGGCCGAGTAGGGTCCAGTAGAGTTACCACAGCCTTTTGTACCTCTTTTGTTTCTGTTCCAGTGAGTAGTTTTTGTTTCCGCTGTACCTTCTTTACCTGCAGTTCTTGTTATATGATAAATGTTGTTTTACTGTTGTGGTGGTACCTACTGTAGTAGTTTCTTTCCTTACTGCTGTACTTTCTTACTGTTAGTTATATTCATGCTGAATGTGGTTTATTTTACTGTCTTTTGGTTACTTCCTCGTTGGACGACTAGGTCTTGGGATTAGTCGAGTCGGTCCGGTTCTCGTGTCTCGTAGGGACTCGGGAATCGGGTCGTTACAAGATGGTATCAGAGCAAGGTCGTCCCGAGAAGTGAATCAACTGACTGGAAAATAACCAATTCACATGTTTATAGCTAGAGTAGCCACCACAACATATCTCTTGACATGAGCTCTTAGAAGTTTTGTTAGGTACCGTCTGTTTTGACGTTTCCGTTTTGTTTCGCGTCTCCTTGCAGGAGATGCCTCGTCGTGGGACTGGCGAGACTGGCCGCGGGCGCGGCCGAGGGCGAGGTCGGCGAGGTGGACGTGCTGTCGTTGACGTCTCGGTGGACCAGCCACCACTCCCTGACATCCAGGCCCAGGACCTCGCCAGACTGATACGGGATATTGTACGAGAGGAGCTCCACCCACCGCCCCGAGCACCTCCTCCTGGGGTTGCAGAGGGGGAGTCCTCTGTGGGACCACGCGACGGACGCGGCGCTGGACACGAGGGAGGGGATGGGCCGCTGCCGCCCCCACCTTCCTCTGACACTTCTGTACACGAGGCACCTTCGCCTGGAGGTGCACCAGCACCTCCCCTACAGCGCCACTTCGAGCTTTTCAGACAGTTCCGGAAGCTGAAGCCCCCCTCCTTCAAGGGGGATGAGGACCCGACCGAGGCAGAGGACTGGCTTGAGCAGCTGGAGAAGATCTTCGACACCCTTCGCCCCCCGGTGGAGTGCCGCGTGGCCTTTGCCACGTACCAGCTGGAGAGTGCGGCACACCGGTGGTGGAGGGCGGTCCGGGGACAGGAGAGGGACGAGCCGACGTGGGACCAGTTCGTCACCCTCTTCTGCGAGCAGTACTTTCCCCAGACATGGCAGGACCAAAGGAGGCGGGAGTTCCACACTCTCCGCCAAGGGACGATGACCGTGAGCGCGTACCACACGCGTTTCTTGGAGCTGTCCCGCTTTGCAGCGACAGCGGTAGCCACTGAGGAGGATCGCCTTTGGAGGTTCACCGAGGGGCTCCGGCCTGCGATCCGGGGGTATGTCAAACCCCTGAAGCTGCCGACGTTTTCGAGGGTGGTAGAGGCAGCTATGACTTACGCGGAGACCAACCCGTTCGCGCGAGAGACCGACGGCGGGTGGAAGAGGCCCTTTCAGCTAGACTTCTCACAGGGCCGGCGGGAACGGAGACATGTGGCGTCCGCAGGAGAGCCGTCACGTTGTGCAGGGCCATCAGTGGCCTTTGGGGGCCCTCGACAGGGGCCAGTCGCCAGCACCGGACCCCCGCCTAGCCGACAGCAGGGACTCACTGAGGGCGGGAGTCGGGTTCCCCTCTGCTACCAGTGTGGCCAGCCGGGCCACGTCAGGAGGGACTGCCCATCTAGGGCAGGAGGTCAGCAGATACTTCCCGTGCAGAGCACTGGAGGGTGTGCAGGAGGCCGCGGTTCCCAGGCACGAGGAGGAGGACAGCAGTCGCGAGGAGGGTACCGGCCAGCACCTACCCGTCCGACGCAGAGTGTGGCTGCTTCGTCGGCACCTAGAGCTGAGGGGCGTATCAACGCCCTAACACACAGGGACGCCAGAGCTTCGGGATCTGTGGTAGCAAGTATGGTTTCAGTTTCTGGCAGACTCGTTTACACGCTTTTCGATTCCGGCGCTACGCACTCGTTTGTCGCAGCCAGTTTCGCAGTTAGTTTGGACCAGGATTATACACTGTTAGAGAATTCGTTCGTAATCAGAGGTCCGAGTGGTCAGCTGTTCGTAGCTGAGGAGGTGTACACGGGTTGCGAGGTCAGCATCGGGGGACATAGCCTGCCAGCTGACCTGATTATGATCCAGATGGAGGACTTTGGAGTGATTCTGGGGATGGATTGGCTGTCCGCTTACCACGCCTTGGTAGACTGTTTTGAGAGGAAGATTGTCTTCTCCATTCCGGAGTTGCCTTCTTTCGAGTTTCACGGGCAGCCAGTGGACGGAGGTTTCAGGTGCATTTCGGCACTTCGGGCGGCGAGACTTTTGAGCCAGGGGTGTGAGGGCTTCCTAGCTTGTGTGGTGGCAGAGCACAGCCCCGTGGCAGACTACCAGAGCATCCCGGTGGTCAGAGAGTACCCCGACGTGTTTCCAGACGAGTTACCAGGACTACCGCCCGAGCGTGAGATCGAGTTTGAGATCTCACTAGTACCAGGGACCAGCTCCATCTCCACCGCGCCATACAGAATGGCACCGCTTGAGCTGCGAGAGCTCAAGTCCCAGTTGCAGGACCTTTTGGAGAAAGGTTTCGTGAGACCCAGTGTGTCTCCCTGGGGAGCCCCGGTACTGTTTGTGAAGAAGGATGGGACCCTACGCCTTTGTGTGGACTACCGACAGCTGAATAGGGTCACCATCAAGAACAGATATCCGCTGCCGAGGATTGACGATTTGTTTGACCAGTTGCGGGGTGCCACGGTGTTTTCCAAGATCGACTTGAGGTCTGGATACCACCAGTTGAGGATCAGGGAGACCGACGTCTCCAAGACAGCTTTCCGCACCCGGTACGGACACTACGAGTTTTTGGTCATGCCGTTTGGGCTGACCAATGCCCCCGCTGCTTTCATGGACCTGATGAACCGGGTGTTTAGACCGTACTTGGACCAGTTTGTGGTGGTTTTCATAGATGATGTACTCATCTATTCTAGAGATCGGACGTAGCACGGACAGCACTTGCGGATGGTTCTGGACACTCTGAGACGACGCAGGCTGTACGCCAAATACAGCAAGTGCGAGTTCTGGTTGAGGGAGGTGACCTTTTTGGGTCATTTGATCTCTGGAGACGGCCTGGCGGTGGACCCCGCCAAGGTCGAGGCAGTGCTCAGGTGGGAGAGACCGCGTTCAGTCACTGAGATTCGCAGTTTCTTGGGACTGGCAGGTTACTACAGACGGTTCATCAGAGGATTTTCACAGATTGCGCGTCCTATGACACAGTTGACCCGGAAGGACGTGCCTTTCGCTTGGACAGACGCCTGTGAGGCGTGTTTTCTGGAGCTGAAGGAGAGGTTGACCTCGGCTCCCGTGCTCACCATCCCTGACAGTAGTGGCGGGTTCGTTGTGTACACGGACGCTTCCTTGCAGGGGTTAGGAGGTGTGCTCATGCAGAGGGGTCACGTGGTCACTTACGCTTCGCGGCAACTGAAGCCCCATGAGCATACCTACCCTACCCACGATCTAGAGTTGGCAGCTGTTGTCTTCGCGCTGAAGACATGGAGGCACTACTTGTATGGTGAGACCTTCGAGATTTTTACAGATCACAAGAGCCTCAGATATCTTTTTGACCAGAAGGAGCTCAACATGAGACAGAGACGTTGGTTGGAGCTCCTGAAGGACTACGACTGCAGCATCTCCTACCACCCGGGAAAGGCCAATGTGGTGGCTGACGCCTTGAGCCGTAAGGCGCCCGCACGCTTGGCCAGTCTACAGTTACAGAGTTGGAGCCTTTTGGAGGAGGTGGGCAGTTGGCGACCTCTAGAGTTACGAGGGTACTGTGGGGTAGTGACGGTGACACGGCAGACCAGGCTAGAGTTGATAGACCGCATCATCACGGGACAGATGGCCGATCCGTACTTGCAGTCTTTGCGCGACAGAGTACTATCAGGGGACCCAGGGGACTTCTCTTTCACAGACCAGGTGTTACGCTTGAGGGGACGGTTGTGCGTCCCCAGAGACGAGGAGCTGTTGAGAGAGCTCCTTACTGAGGCACACGGTTCCAGATTCACCATACATCCCGGAAACACGAAAATGTACCATGACTTGAGACGCGAGTTCTGGTGGAGAGGGATGAAGCGGGATGTGGGTGAGTTCGTGCAGCAGTGCTTAGTGTGCCAGCAGGTGAAAGCCGAGCATCAGAGGCCTGCAGGGCCGCTTCAGCCGCTTCCAGTGCCAGAGTGGAAGTGGGAGAGCATCACCATGGACTTGGTGGTGGGCTTACCTGTTACCCAGCGAGGACACGACGCAGTCAGGGTAATAGTGGATAGATTGACGAAGACGGCGCGATTCTTGCCGATCCGAGTCACTTGGGGACCAGCAAAGTTGGCAGAGAGGTATATCCGTGATGTGGTGCGACTACACGGAGTTCCGCGGGAGATCGTATCCGACCGGGATACCCGCTTTACGTCCCAGTTTTGGGCTGAGTTTCAGCAGGCTTTGGGGACGAGGTTGAGGTTTAGCACGGCTTACCACCCCCAGACGGACGGACAGTCGGAACGCACGATACAGACACTTGAGGACCTTTTGCGTGCCTGTGTACTAGACTGGAGGGGCTCTTGGGAGGAGCACCTGCCCCTGGCGGAGTTTGCATACAACAACAGTTATCACTCGAGCATCGGCATGGCTCCCTACGAGGCTCTGTACGGACGGAAATGCACGGCACCCTTGAGTTGGGTTGAGGTGGGGACCAAGTGGGAGGTTGGCCCCAGGATGATCCGGCAGAGTCAGGAGGTAGTTGAGCAGATCCACAGACGACTCCGCACTGTCAGGAGCAGACAGAAGAGCTACGCGGATCGCAGACGCAGAGGGGTGCAGTTCGAGGTTGGGGACCACGTCTTCCTTCGTGTTTCGCCCATGAAGGGCTTACAGCGGTTTGGGGTGAGAGGGAAGCTCGCGCCGAGGTTCGTGGGGCCCTTTGAGGTCCTGGAGCGAGTTGGACTCGTTGCTTACAGACTTGCCCTTCCCCCGCAGCTTTCTGGTGTGCACGACGTGTTCCACGTGTCCAACCTCAGGAAGTACGTAGCCGATCCCAGCCACGTACTGAGTCACGAGCGCGTCGAGGTGAGTGACGACCTGACCTACCCCGAGCGACCAGTGCAGATCCTAGACCGAGCCGTCCGCAGGTTGAGACGAAAGCAAGTACCCCTGGTAAAGGTTTTGTGGAGGAGCCAGCGGTACGAGGAGGCTACCTGGGAGCCTGAGGCGGCAATGCGGGAGCGATACCCGGAGCTTTTCGCGGGTACGTCTTTTCGGACCGGCTTCGGTCCTCTTTGAGTTTGTTATGGTTATTTGGACATCTTTTTCCTGCACCCTAGTTGGCGCAAGTTTCGGGGACGAAACTTCCTTTGAGTTTGTTATATTGTTATGAACGCGTGCCCCAGACGTCTTTTAAGACGTCTGGAAGGAGGCCCAGACGTCGGTCCAGACGTCTGGGATCACATACAGACGTCTGAACAGACGTCTGGGATCGTTTCCAGACGTCCTGAAATCCGGTATTTTCGACACACGCGAGTCGCCTGCGCGCCTGAGCGCGCAGACCGCATAGTCCCTCTTTTCTCTGCGGCTGCAGGCGGCCTGCCGCCTTCTCTCTCTCCTCTCCGCACGGCGTTAAAAGGGGCGCGCCTCCCCTCCCGTCTCCACCGTCTCCTCCTTCTTCTCCTTCCTGTGCGCGGAGCGACGCGGAGAGGGATCTGCTGCGGGCTGAGCAGCAGACGCGCGAGGTGCGACGCGGGCGGCGTCGCGAGCGGAGGCCGAGCAGGGTTCTGATTCTGGAAAAATTTCCAGAATCAGAGGTCTGGGTTGATAGCCAGACGGCAAGGTCGACGTCTGTAAGATCATACAGACGTCTGAAAGGTGAGTTTCCGCTTTCTTCTTCCTTCTTGTCGACTGACCGTACTGAGGGAGGGGGGTTGGCTGTGCGCAGGTTCGCTGATTCGCCATCCTTTGCGAATCAGACGCCTGGAAGTTGTACCAGACGGCGGGAGTGACCTACAGACGTCCGTGTGGACCATCGGACGTCTGGGGTATAGGACAGACGTCCCCGAAGACTTCTGGACGTCTGGGAAACCACGCTGAACAGGTAATTCTCTGATCCACCATTTAAGACGTCTGGAAGGAGTTCCAGACGTCTGATTTTGCACAGTATCGTCTTTCTCGACCCGTTTAGGGCCCGTTTGGGCTCCATTTTCCGTGATTCGAGTTGCGTTCGTTTCAGAATTAATTACTCTACCCGTCTACAGTAGCTATATCACTGTTTTGAGACACCCCTTGTGTTTGATCCTTGTGATAGGACCTCGTTCAGTTGCAGTCTTGAGAGTCGCGGAGGCACGCGGGATTCCCGATCACGCCCCCATTACTCCCGTTGTACCTGGTAGAGTGGCTTAAGTTATTTTTAAAATCTGTTAAAGTATGGAACCATAACTAGAATCTAGGACATTGCATGAATCCTAGGAATGAGAAATGTATGGAATGATAGCTCCTAGGTGATGCATGAATCCTAGGGCTGGAAAACTAGTTGTATGCTAGATCCTAGGATGTGGCATGAATCTTAGGATGGAAAAACTAGTGGAATGTATTTTATTTGGAAAAATGGAAAGGAATATAAAGCTGCCTGTAATTTGAATTAACAGCTGCCTGTTATGAATAAAGAAACATGTTTGAGATCATGGATTTTGAGACCGTGAATCTGGAAAGTGAAACATATGATGTTCTGAGATAAAGAGCTGGAACCCTACGGGGAATTAGGAGTGGAACTCCTGGAAAGAAAAAGGAATGGAACTGAGATGTAGTTTGTACTGTCTCTTGGGTACGCAGTACCAAGGGAGGTACCTGTACCTGTTTAGTGCAGAGTGGGGCCAGCCGCCCCAGGGACCCGGGGTTAGGATTGGCCGCTCTGTACCGACTTGTTGGCCCTCGTGTACGTAGTACCGAGGAGAGCTAGTAGTGTTAGGAGAGTACTAGCCATCCCACGGGCCCCGGGGTTCTGCTAGCCTCCTTCACCGACTTGTTAGGCCCACTAGGGCAAACCAGGGTAGTCAGGCGAGGGTGCGCGGACTGTGGAGGGGCAAGGCCCCGGTTTGGTTACTGTGGAGGGGTTGGACCCCTGTTACTGAGAGGGCTCTGCCCTGGTTCCGTGCTGTGCTTTGGGCGCACCCGTTAACGGAAACGACTGACCGCGTGCCAGTGCGGGCTAGCTACCTGTGCATTTATCGCGCGTGCCGTAGTCACCGTTACGTCTGTCAGTGACCTTGGGGTGGTTGACTGAGGGTAGGATCACCACGGGGGACTCTCCCGGCCAGGAGAGCACCACGTGCTACTTCTACTTTTGGAAAAGACTGCAATCAAGATCGTTCCCACGAGGACATTCGAGATCAAGTAAAGAACCTGAGAAATAAATGAAATAGTGAGAAAAATTGAAAGATGTGAATAAAGGAAGTAATAGAACATAACAGCTACTGTACACTCTACTGTTGCCTTTAGTTAGTTTGCCACTCTACTCAGTGTTTTGCTGACGTGTTACACTCGTTACCTTTTTGAGGACCAGGTGTTGAGCAGCCAGGGTCGGCGGCTGCAGAGGACGCTGGGCCGAGTAGGGTCCAGTAGAGTTACCACAGCCTTTTGTACCTCTTTTGTTTCTGTTCTAGTGAGTAGTTTTTGTTTCCGCTGTACCTTCTTTACCTGCAGTTCTTGTTATATGATAAATGTTGTTTTACTGTTGTGGTGGTACCTACTATAGTAGTTTCTTTCCTTACTGCTGTACTTTCTTACTGTTAGTTATATTCATGCTGAATGTGGTTTATTTTACTGTCTTTTGGTTACTTCCTCGTTGGACGACTAGGTCTTGGGATTAGTCGAGTCGGTCCGGTTCTCGTGTCTCGTAGGGACTCGGGAATCGGGTCGTTACAGTAACATTGCGCTGTCATGCTTTTAAACTTGCGAGAGTATGCGCAGGTATAAGTCTTGGAAAGGCACGCAAGCACACTCTTCAAGGTGCTTTAGGACGTCTGGACATCTGCGCAGACGTCTAATAGACCTATCAAACGTCTGGGCGCACTGACAGACATCTGCAAAGATCTAGGATGATTGTAAAGAGGTTCCAAACGTCCCCCAGCAATGCAAGAATGGAAGGTGAGTTACTGACGTAGTTCAAGACGTCTGGGCCTATTCCCAGACGTCTGATTTTGGACTGTGTGCACGTTTTTAGCCCGTTCAGGGCCCAAACGAAGTCGAATTTACGCAAATGAAGTACCGTTGTTTTCCGCTCGAGTTTCTCTATGTGTTAGTGTCAATTATATACTGCTTGAAACTAGTCTAATGTGACTTAGTCATTGGTATAAGTCTCCAACCTGTAGAGAGTTCGGGACCCGCGGAGACAACAGGACCTGCGGTTCTAGCTCCCATTCCTCCCGTGTTTCCCAGTAGAGTGGTTTACTTTAATATTAAGATTTAAATAAGGGCTTGTTTAGAGTAACTTGATTGAACCCTAGGATGTGAAATGAACCCTAGGGCAGAAGCTTATGAATATTGCTTGAACTACACTGTTTACTTTGAGATGCATGTTAAACCCTAATTGCTAGCAAGTGTATAGATACTTGATGTGATACTTTCTCAGTTATTAAAACACGAGCTGCCTGTTATAAAAATGAAACTTGGGATGTGAACAGTGAGATCTGAATGTTGAGAAATGGAATGAAAGGAATATAAGCATGAACCCTAAGGGAAACTAGGAGAAGAACTCCTGTATAAGGAAATAATATTGTAGATAGACGGGAAGTGAGTTGGCCCTTGTGTACACAGTACCAAGGGGAGAAACTATCCCTTTAGTGTAAAGGAGAGCTAGCCGCCCCTTTGGGTTGAGACCGGGGTTAAGACTAGTCACTCTACACCGACTCCTAGTTGACCCTCATGTACGTGGTACTGAGGTGAGCTACTTAGTTTAGGGAGGAAGCTAGATGCCCCACGGGGCCTGGGGTTTGGACTAGCCACCCTACACAGACTCTTGTTAGGCTCACTGGGCAAATCGAGATAGTTGGACGAGGGTACGCGGACTGTGGAGGGGCGAGACTCCTGTTCTGAGTGGGCAAGGCCCTATGCTGTTCCTTGCTGTACGTTTAGGCATACCCACTAGTGGAAATGATTGACTGCGTGCCAATGCGGGGTAGCTACCTATGCACTTATCACACATCCTGTAGTCACTGCTACGTCGCGACCACAACCTCGGGGTGGTTGACTGGCTATAGGACTACCACGGGGGACTCTCCCGGCTAGGAGAGCACCGCGTGTACATCCTACATAGCGGGAAAGACTACAATCAAGATCGTTCCTATGAGGGATAAACAAGATCGAGAAATGACCGGATTCTTAAGAGAATAAACAAATCAGAACCACTTTGTTGAGCTAAATGGAAATGAATAATTAATTAGTTACTTGTCTTATGTTAATTGCATGTAAATGTCTTAACCACCACTCTACTTAGCATTAGCTGACCACGGATTTTATAACCTTGTTCAGGTCAGGGAGTTGAGCAGCTAGCACCACTGGCTGCAGAGGGAGTTGGGCCCAGTCGAGCCCAGCCCTAGTTGTTACTACCTTTCTGCTCCAAAGTGTTTTTCTGTTGTTGTAGTGGGTACTTTGATATATGCAATACTGTTTCTGTTACGTTTCTATTTCTATTCTCTACTATTGTAGTTGTGATGGCATGTAATATTGTGAGACATTTCGTTATGTTTCCTTTACTGTCTTTTGATTATTTCTGCCAAGTTACATTGCATGTGTGGTTGTGGAATATTTCTACTTTTGGTTATTTCTCGTTGGACGACTGGGTCTTGGGATTAGTCGAGGTGAGCCGGTCTCGGGTCCGGTAGGGATCTGGGATCGGATGACGTATGACTGAGGACGACCTTGAATCTCCTCTTGTGGGCTTTCCCTTTGCTGGAGATCTTCCCCCATTCTTCCTCCTTAGCCACCAGCTTTGGATCTAGGGAACCCCATTCATCTATTTAGATTAGGATTTCCTGCTTTGTAGCTTAATTGTAGTGTTAGTTAGAGTAATTTAGGAGTAGATTAGATGTTACAAATCAAAATTCAGTGATGGCTGGGAGTAGATTAGGAGTAGATTAGTGTAGAATCTGCACTCACACCTCCTTTGATCATTTCAGATCAGAGGAGATGAACTCATTTCATCACCTAATCATAGATCTTCCTCTACATCTCACAAATTTCACGTTCTAAATTTCCCTCGTGTTTTTAATTCGCAATCCACCCACTCATTAGAGTCAAACCCTCATCTCATTGCTCTCTAACTTTGAGATGAGGATTTGCGCTCAAAATCCATCTAAGGGTCTCCCATTCATCTAAGATTTTCCACAAAGACCCCTAATCTGAATTTAAAATGGAATTGATTTTCTTGATCTATTTTTAATTTGGATTTCAATGCAAGATCCTAAGATTTTGATCAAATTGAGTTTTGAAGGGCTTTTGATCAAATGAATTGATATGTTTTTGTGTAATTCAGTTCATGGCAGTGAATCTGAGATGTTTTTGATGAAAAATCTTTCCTCAGATGATCCATGTCTAAATTTGGCATGAATTGGGGATTTTATGGTTTTAAATGTAAGGTAGGGCCAAGGAAAATCAATCTTGTTGATTTGAGGCTCTACCAAGAATTTTTGTGTTGTTTTGAATTTGAGAATCTGATTTTTAACCTAAGGAATTGTCAGTATTCCTTAAGGTTTTAGAGAATTGGGATTCAAGTTTGCTGAGTTTATTGAATTGATCTAAGACCTTCCTTCATGCTGTCTATAGCATTAGGAAGGTGTTAAATTAGAGTATTTTTCCAGATTTGAAGTGAGTATTACTGTTGAGAATTTTTTGATGCAAAGTTTGACAGTTCAATCTAGTTTTAATATGATTTTCAGACCTTGTCAGACTTTTAAGGTGCTTAATGTTGTGTTTTAAATCCCAAATTAATACAGTAAAGTGCTGCATTAGCAGCTACATGTTCACAGGTTTTTCAACCCTAAATTTGGTACAAATTGGTGTTAATTGCAAATCAAATCTACTGAATTGAGAAATGGCTGCAACATCAGCCTTTGAAATTATTTTAAGATGTCTGGAGTATGTCTTTAGTAGTTCATTCAGCTGCTAATAAGACCAGCAGCTATTGTTTGAGCTGCTGTTCATGCTATAGCTGTTACTGCAACTGATGTAGTTGTTGTTTTGTTGGTTGGATATGGTTTGGGCAACAGTTGGGATTTGTTTATTTTAGATGGTTGACATGTTTGTAATGTGATTTAAATTTTGTAACAAGATTTCATGTACTGTTAGAGCCTATAATTTCTTTTGGATTGGCTTATAATCTAATTGGAAGCTCTTTTGTCAGCTAAACTCTGTGTAATCTGCCCAAACTTAGGAAATGAGATGTTATTACATTGAAAACCATGTTTATCTGATTGAACACCCTATTTTTGACTTGCTAAACATAACCGGGTGCTCATACTGCCAATTCAGTACACTTTCTTCATTCTAAGACCTTAGGTTCTTAGGTAAAACACTCTATTAGGCCTTATATGTGTTAGATTTGTAAATAAATAAAAACTATAAAAAAATTTCAAAAAATAAAATAAACATCTAGTGAGTAAGAATAAGTATATTTTTAAGTGTATGTAAAGTTTGAAGGTCATCTGAAACTTCGACTTGGTAAAACATACCAGTCGACGGTTTAGTATACCTTAAAACTTAATAAAATAGCTCAACTTGAAAAAATCCAAAAACAACTCTATTCTTCTCATCTCTCTCTTTCCCTCTCATCCCCTATCTCTATTATACATATAAAACCTATAAAAATCAGAAAAACTCGAAAAACACCTAAAAATACTATATACACTATGTATATACATGTATATATAAGCTATATATTAAGCTATTAAGGTATATAATGTAAAGTGTGTCTATAAACTGTATATATAACTTATGTATGTATTATATAGGATATGTAATGTATGTCTATGTATTAAGTATTTAGGATAAATTATTATATATATAACTTTATTATATAAGTATCTATTAATTATATTAACTTATATGTACTATAAGCTATAAAATTATAGATTCCCTGATAAATCTAATTATTTCTAAGTAATACTGTACATACGCATTTATATAATTATTATATACATTATAATTCTTGCAAACTAATTTAATTATATTTATACAATAAATAATTAATTTAATAAGTTATTAGGTAGTTTACTAACTTAAAATAAAATAAATTAGTAAATTAAGTTATTATTGAAGTAGTTTATATTGTATATTTGTATTATAATATTTTAAGTATTTAAAACTAATTTAACTATATTTATATTGTATTATATTATTTATATGTAATTTATATGTATAATACCCTGAAAACTTATATTTAAATGTCTATAAATAAAAATAAAACTTGTAAAATTCAATAAAAATATGTATTAAATAATTTAACATGTATTCTAATGTTGTATTAAGTCAATTAGACCATAAATTATGTAATTTATACTGTAATTAAGAAATTATCTTATAAACCAATGTGCTTAAATCGTAAACTTTAGCTAATTTATTTATATAGTAAAACTAATTATTTTTGTAAATAAATTAAATAATTATGTAGCCCTATATGAGGGCTTTACAACCCTATAATTTATTTTTAATTTATAATAAATTATGACCCTCAAATCAAGGGTAAAAGCAAGAAATTCAGAACTGCACCTGCACGCATGGCAGCGCCTAAGGGACGCTTTCTTTAGTCCCATATCGGTGGCTAAGGAGCGCCCGCACCTCCTTATATGTAATTTGTGTTTCATTCTTCGCAATTGTCTTGGCACTGAGTGTACATCACACTTATAACTTATCCCCTCTGAGCATTTGAATTGAATGATGATTTGGCATGGAATTATGTGAGTGTGGTGCATGGCAGGGAGCTATGCACCGTGCGTGGGCCTGTGTGGGTCCAATAATGAGTTGTAAATCGGTTAAAATGTACCTAATAAGAAAAAGGGTGGCCCTAGTAAAGGTCTGGTCCCACCCTTTTGGGTACTATGTATCCCTTGAAAAGGTCGCGTGCCAATTAAACAAATTTTTGGTTAAAAGATTCGGATCGAGCCAGTTGTAACGACCCGATTCCCGAGTCCCTACGAGACATGAGAACCGGACCGACTCAACTAATCCCAAGACCTGGTCGTCCAACGAGTAAGTAACCAAAAGAGCAGTAAAATAAACCACATTCAACATAAATATAACTAACAGTAAGAAAATACAGCAGTAAGGAAAGAAACCACTACAATATGTACCACCACAACAGTAGAACAACATTCATAACATAATATGAACTGCAGGTAAAGAAAAGTACAGCGGTAACAAGAACTACTCACTACAGTGGAACCAAAAAGAGGTACAAGAGAACAGTGGTAACTCTACTGGACCCTACTCGGCCCAGCGTCCTCTGCAGCCGCTGACCCTGGCTGCTCAACACCTGGTCCTGAAAGGTAACGAGTGTAACACGTCAGCAAAACGCTGAGTAGAGTGGCAGCTAAACTAAAGAAACAGTAAAGTGTACAGTAGCTGTTTTAATTTTCTTTCTTCCTTTATTTACGTCTTTCTATTGTTTCAAAATTTATCTATTTCTCAGATCCTTCACTTGATCTCGAATGTTCCTCGTGGGAACGATCTTGATTGCAGTCTTTTCCAAAAAGTAGAAGTAGCACGTGGTGCTCTCCTGGCCGGGAGAGTCCCCCGTGGTGATCCTACTCTCAGTCAACCACCCCAAGGTCACGGACAGGCATAACGGTGACTACGGCACGCGCGATAAACGCATAGGCAGCTAACCCGCACTGGCACGCAGTCAGTCGTTTCCGTTAACAGGTAAGCCCAAAGCACAGCACGGAACCAGTACAGGGCAGAGCCCTCTCAGTAACAGGGGTCCAACCCCTCCGCAGTAACCAAACAGGGGCCTTGTCCCTCCACAGTCCGCGCACCCTCGCCTGACTACCCTGGTTTGCCCAGTGGACCTAACAAGTCGATGTAGAAGGCTAGCAGAACCCCAGGGCCCGTGGGGTAGCTAGTGCCCTCCCTACACTAGTAGCTCTCCCCGGTACTACATACGCGAGGGCCAGCAAGTCGGTACAAAGTGGCCAGTCCTAACCCCGGGTCCCTGGGGCGGCTGGCTCCGCTCTGCACTAAACAGGTACAGGTACTTCCCTTAGTACTACGTACCCAAGAGACAGCACACTACCACGTTTTTCTTTCTCAGTTCCATTCCTTTCTCTTTCCAGGAGTTCCACTCCTAATTCCCCGTAGGGTTCCAGCTCTTTTAACTCAGAACATCCAGGTTTCACTTTCCAATTTCAAGTTCTTACAATCCATGTTCTCAATAACGTTTATTTATTCATAGCAGGCTGCTGCTAATTCAATTCACAGGCAGCTATTATTTCCTTTCCACATTTTCCAAGACTGCAGTATTCATATATTCCACTAGTTCTTCCCATCCTAGGATTCATGCCATACCCTAGGATCTATCATACAATCTATTTTTCCAGCCCTAGGATTCATGCAACACCCTAGGATCTACCATTCATTCTAGTTTCTCATTCCTAGGATTCATGCAATGTCCTAGGTTCTATTTATGATTCCATAATTTAACAGATTATACTAATAAACTTAAAAGCCACTCTACCGGTTACAACAGGAGTACTGGGGGCGTGGTCGGGAATCCCGCGTGCCTCCGCAACCCCTGAGACTGTAACGGAACGGGGTCCTATCACAAGGATCAAACCCAAGGAGTTTCTCAAAACAGTATATAGCTACTGTAGACGGGTAGAGGATTTAATTCCGAAAAGAACGCAACTCGAAACACAGAAAACGGAACCCGAACGGGCCCTAAACGGGTCGAAAACGACGAAACAGTGCAAAATCATACGTCTGGAACTTATTCCAGACGTCTTAAAAAGTGGATCAGGGGTTACCTTGCTCTGCGTGGTCTCTCAGACGTCCAGAAGCCTGTGGGGGCGTCTGGCATAGTTCCCAGACGTCCGATGGTTACCCCGGATGTCTGGAAGTCACTCCAGTCGTCTGGCACTGCAGCCAGACGTCTGATTCGCGCTGGATGGCAAATCCGAACCTGCGTATACCCATTTCCTCTCTCTCTTAGTACGGTTAGTCGAAGAAGAGGAAGAAAGACGGAAATAACTCACCTTTCAGATGTCTGGACAGTCCTCCAGACGTCCTCCCAGCCGTCTGGTTGGAAGTCCAGACGTTTGATTCTAGAGAAAATTCCAGAATCAGGGCGCAACTCACCCTCCGCTCGCGACGCTCGGTCGCGCCGTGACTCGTCCGCCTGCTGCTCGAGCCGTAGCAGGCCTCCCGCGTCACCCCGAGTTTGCTGCTCCTCCTCGCCGGTCGGCCCTAGCAACCTCGGCAAGCTCGCCCTCATGGCCGAGCACCTCTTCCCACGCGCAGCACCTCCTCCCACGATCACCACGGCTGTCGCTGCTGCAGCTCACTCGCGCTCGCTCTCGCGCACCAGCTGGAAGGAGGAGAGGAAAGGGGCGGAGGTGATGGGAGTGAGGGGGAGGGCGTGGCCTTTTAAGGCCGCGCGAGGAGGAGAGAGAGAGCGGGACAGAGGGCGCAGGAGGGAGAGGGAAAAAGAGAGAGAGAGAGACGCTCGCAGGTCTGCATGCTCAGGTGCGCAGACAAAACATGCGTGCCAAAAATAACCGAATCCCAGACGTCTGGAAGGGGTTCCAGATGTCTGGTCAGACGTCTGGGACACCTCCCAGATGTCTTAAAAATGTCTGAAGCTGCGCGTTCGTAACACCAGTCTAAACCAACTGAAGAGGAGCTCAAAAATTTACTAAGGCCCCGTTTAGTAAGGGGAATAAGTTTGTGGAATAAGTTGAAGGAGTGGAATAAATGGTGGAATAAGTGAGTTAACCCATTTGGATGTTTTGGCAGGTTAAAGTTATTCCACAAAGATGGTGGAATAACTTTACGTCGGGTTAAGTCTACCTAACCCGACGTAAATTGGAGGCGAGTTAAGTGGCCGGTTAAATACTTAACCCGCAACCCAAACATAGCCTAAGTGTTGAAGCTTGCCCTTATGTCTGTGCCTCTGTGCCTTAGTGTTTACATGAGTTGAGTGTTGTAACGACCCGGTTCCCGAGTCCCTACGAGACACGAGAACTGGACCGACTCGATTAATCCCAAGACCTAGTCGTCCAACGAGGAAGTAACCAAAAGACAGTAAAATAAACCACATTCAGCATGAATATAACTAACAGTAAGAAAGTACAGCAGTAAGGAAAGGAACTACTACAGTAGGTACCACCACAACAGTAGAACAACATTTATCATATAACAGGAACTGCAGGTAAGGAAAGTACAGCGGAAACAAAAACTACTCACTAGAACAGAAACAAAAGAGGTACAAAAGACTGTGGTAAACTCTACTGGACCCTACTCGGCCCAGCGTCCTCTGCAGCCACCGACCCTGGCTGCTCAACACCTGGTCCTAAAAAAGGGTAACGAGTGTAACACGTCAGCAAAACGCTGAGTAGAGTGGCAAACTAACTAAAGGCAACGGTAGAGTGTACAGTAGCTGTTATGTTCTATTACTTCCTTTATTCACGTCTTTCAATTTTCTCACTATTTCATTTATTTCTCAGATCCTTTACTTGATCTCGAATGTCCTCGTGGGAACGATCTTGATTGCAGTCTTTTCCAAAAGTAGAAGTAGCACGTGGTGCTCTCCTGGCCGGGAGAGTCCCCCGTGGTGATCCTACCCTCAGTCAACCACCCCAAGGTCACTGACAGACGTAACGATGACTACGGCACGCGCGATAAACGCACAGGTAGCTAGCCCGCACTGGCACGCGGTCAGTCGTTTCCGTTAACGGGTGCGCCCAAAGCACAGCACGGAACCAGGGCAGAGCCCTCTCAGTAACAGGGGTCCAACCCCTCCACAGTAACCAAACCGGGGCCTTGCCCCTCCACAGTCCGCGCACCCTCGCCTGACTACCCTGGTTTGCCCTAGTGGGCCTAACAAGTCGGTGAAGGAGGCTAGCAGAACCCTGGGGCCCGTGGGGTAGCTAGTACTCTCCTAACACTAGTAGCTCTCCTCGGTACTACGTACGCGAGGGCCAGCAAGTCGGTACAGAGTGGCCAGTCCTAACCCCGGGTCCCTAGGGCGGCTAGCTCCGCTCTGCACTAAACAGGGGGACAGTCGCTCTCCTTGGTACTCCGTACTCAAGGGCCAGCTCACTTCCCCAAAACTATTCCATTTACTTTCCAGGAGTTTTACTCCTACTTCCCCATAGGGTTCCATCCTTTTTACTCAAGATCCAGGTTTCACTTCCCAGTTTCACATTCTTACAATCCATGTTCTCAACCACGTTAGCTGTTCACAACAGGCAGTTGTTAATTCAAATTACAGGCAGCTTTATATTTCTTTCCATTTTTCAAGACTGCAATATATACATTCCACTAGTTTTCCATCCTAGGATTCATGCCATATCCTAGGATCTATCATACAATCTAATTTTCCAGCCCTAGGATTCATGCAACACCTAGGAGCTATCATTCCATACATTTCTCATTCCTAGGATTCATGCAACACCTAGATTCTAGTTAAGGTTCCATACTTTAACAGATTTTAATAGCTTAAGCTACTCTACCAGGTACAACGGGAGTAATGGGGGCGTGATCGGGAATCCCGCGTGCCTCCGCGACTCCCAAGACTGCAACTGAACGAGGTCCTATCACAAGGATCAACACAAGGAGTGTCTCAAAACAGTGTATAGCTACGGTAGACGGGTAGAGGAATTAATTCTGAAAAGAACGCAACTCGAATCGCGGAAAACGGAGCCCGAACGGGCCCTAAACGGGTCGAAAAAGACGATACTGTGCAAAATCAGACGTCTGGAACTTATTCCAGACGTCTTAAACAGTGGATCAGAGAATTACCTGTTCAGTGTGGTTTCCCAGACGTCCAGAAGTCTGCGGGGACGTCTGTCCTATCTCCCAGACGTCCGATGGTCACCCCGGACGTCTGGAGGTCACTCCCGCCGTCTGGTACAACTTCCAGGCGTCTGATTCTCAAAGGATGGCGAATCAGCGAACCTGCGCACAGCCAACTCCCTCCCTTAGTACGGTCGGTCGACAGGAAGGAAGAAGAAAGCGGAATACACACCTTTCAGATGTCGGTATGAGCTACCAGACGTCGTCCTCGCCGTCTTCCTATCAACCCAGATGTCTGATTCTGGAAATTTTTCCAGAATCAGGGCGCGACCCGGACTCTGCTCGCGACGCCGCCCGCGTCGCACCTTGCGCTCCTGCTGCTCAGACTGCAGCAGGTCCCTCTTCGCGTCGTTCCGCGCCCCCTGCGCCCTCCGCCGACCGACCAAGCCGCTCCGGCGAGCTCGCCCTCACGGCAGAGCTCCGCCCTCGCACGCCGCGCTTCCTCTGCGCTCACTGCGGCCGCCGCTGCAGCCCTCGCGCTCGCTCGCTCTCGCGCACAGGAAGGAGAAGAAGGAGGAGACGGTGGAGACGGGAGGGGAGGCGTGGCCCTTTTAAGGCCGCGCGAGGAGGAGAGAGGAGCGTGGCAGGTCGCCTGCAGCCGCAGAGAGAGAGAGAGGAATCGCGGGTCTACGCGCACAAGCGCGCAGACGACTCGCGGGTGTGGACGATAACGGTTTTTCAGACGTCTGTAAACCATCCCAGACGTCTTAAAATACGTCCGGGGCATGCATTCGTAACAAGTGTGTGCATATATATGTGCCCATGCGTCTGTATAAAAGTATATAGTAAATATAGATATATATAGTATATAAGTATATATATAGTATATATATGTAAATAATATGTATATAAGTATATTTAGAGTATAGTAGTATTGTTTGAGCTACTATGTATATAAATAAAAGATAGCTTTAGTGACAGATGTAGATGTCACTGTAGATAGTAATAAACATCAGTAAAGACATTAGTTTTACTGTAGCTTATGTATATAGTTTTTCTAAGGTTATAGCAACACTTTTATACATCACTGTATAGATATTAGTAAGTCAAGTTACGTTAATATAGTATATATCATTACTTGTTATTGTACCTATAGCTAAGTATTATTAATATAAGTTGTAAATAGATAATATAGAGTATTTATTTATGATTTTTTATGCTTATTTGTAGATAAATATTTTCAAGTATTATAATTCATTCTTGTGTTTATAATTAATTCATTCTTTCATTATTGGATTCATTCATTTATTATTGTGCATAAAATCATTCTTTTTTGAATTAAAGAATGCTTTTGTACATAGAGAGTGA
The DNA here is from genome assembly GCA_037157565.1 of Thalassia testudinum. NCBI lineage: Eukaryota > Viridiplantae > Streptophyta > Magnoliopsida > Alismatales > Hydrocharitaceae > Thalassia > Thalassia testudinum. Next base: position 26,309,715 of record JAZHRO010000013.1, read on the forward strand.
TGTATATTAATAACCGCCTCATAGTGAATGACCCAAAATAAATCAGTAAAAATTAAGTATATAAATAAAATTAACGCGATAACGATTTATATTTGTGATATATACTACAATAATGACATTTTAAAATCCTTTTTAGTACAACCCGGTAGTTGACGAAAATATTTTTGGCGTCGTTGCCAGGGATAAAAATTCGACAACAGAGCTTTATTGTGATTGTTTGACGAATGTCGAAGAAAGTCGATTAGCAGGTCCTGTACGCACCATGGACTTGGGGTCTACACCAATTTAATGGTCAAACGACGCACCAAACATGTTGACCAGCATTTCAGTATGCAAGAATAGCTCAAAATAGTGTAGAAAAGATTTTAAAAGGTTGGCAATTCCAGGAGCTTTCCAACGATACATTGATTGCGCGATTTCGACCCCGTTTGGGCCCTGAACTAGCCTAGAAACCTTCCCTGGTTCGCTTGAACTGGGCCAGGCGAGTTGGTCTGGCTAGACCGATCGTCCTCTGCAGCAGGCGTACACCTCTTGCCTCTATCAGATGTCTAGAGTGAGTCCCAGAGGTGTTAAATGCACGTAGAACTCACCTAAAGTCCCTGCTCCCCCTTCCGTCGTCTGCTGCCAGTTGAAATGACCCGTTACCTTTTTAGTCGGATAAGACGTCTGGAGTTTCGATCAGACGTCTGTCCAAACATCTGGACACATGCCCGAACGTCTGAAAGTGGGAAGTTTCATACGTCCCTTTGCGCTCTGCGTGCGGGCGACCCGCAGAGGCTTCTCTTTCCTCCGCACCCCCACCCTTAAACCCTAAACCCATCCTATTTAAACCCCCTTCTCTTCTTCTCACCCCCTCACCATTAGCCCCCACCACCTCCAGCGTCCTCCTTGTGCAGTTGTGGCGAGGGAGAACGAGAGGGACGCGAGAGAGGGGGTAAGCGAGGGAGAACGAGAGGGAGAGAGGAAGGAAGAGCCTAAGAGAGGAGGTGAAGGTCAGAGGACCTTCGGGAGCTCAGCGGAGCATGCATGGCCGGTGGCGGGTGCGCGTGTGAGGAGGAGGGGCTCGGGGAGGTGGCCTCCCAGCCCTCTGCAGCTGCTGAAGCTACTGCGTTGCGCTACGGGCGGCGTTGCGAGGAGAGGAGCGTCGTGGAGGAGGTTCCGATACTACTGACAGTAACCATGTTTTTGGCCCGTTTAGGGCCCAAATGGAATTGGATTTCCGTAAACAAAGTACCGCTATTTTCCACTCGAGTTTCTCTATGTGTTCGTGTTGAGTATCTGCTGTTTTGAGCTCGTATAACGTAAATTAATCACTGGTGTAGGTTACTAGCCAGTGGCGTGTTCAGGGCCTGCGGAGACGACGAGATCTGCGGTGCAAGCCCCCATTTCTCCCGTGATACTCAGTAGAGTGGTTTAATTCAGTTGTTAATATTTAAATAAGAATATACTTGTTGGGAATAACCGGATTGAACTCTAGGATGTGGAATGAACCCTAGGGTAGAAATGTATGAGCCTGTTTTGAGCTGTACTGTTTACTTGAGTCATGTTTAAAGTAAATTGCTAGTAAATGGTATTAGTGTAATTATGAGATGAATGTTAAAATATGAGTTGCTTATATATGAATGAGAAAGTAAACTGTGAAACCACAAGTTGCATGCATATGATTGAGAATTAAATTATGAAAACACGAGCTGCCTGTATATGGATGAGGAACGAGTTATGAAACATGAGATCTGAATATGGATAAATGAGATGAATATGAGCATGAACCCTACGGAGAATTAGGAGTAGAACTCCTGTGTATGAAAGGAATCTGAAATGTAGACGGGAAGTGAACTAGCCCTTGTGTACATGGTACCAAGGAGAGTAACTGTCCCTTTTAGTGTAGAGCGAAGCTAGCTGTCCTTGGGTTGAGACCTGGGGTTAGGATTGGACACTCTACACTGACTCCTGTTGGCCCTTGTGTATATGGTACCGAGGCGTGCTTTTAGTGTAGAGCGGAGTTAGCCGCCCTTGGGTTGAGACCTGGGGTTAGGATTGGCCACTCTACACCGACTCCTGTTGGCCCTTGCGTACTTGATACCGAGGCGTGCTACTAGTGTAGGGAGGGAGCTAGCCACCCCACGGGGCCCGAGGTTAAACTAGCCACCCAATATCGACTTTGTTAGGCCCGCTGGGCAAACCGAGGTAATTAAACGAGGGTACGCGGATTGTGGAGGGGCTAGACCCCTGTTGGTTCTGAGGGGCGAGACCCTTATTCTGAGAGAGCAAGGCCCTATCCTGTTTCGTGCTGTACCTTAGGCGTACTCGCTAGAGGAAACGACAGACCGCGTGCCAGTGCGGGGTAGCTACCTGTGCGCTTATCACGCGTGCCATAGTCACCGCTACGTCGCGACAGTGACCTCGGAGTGGTTGACTGGGGGTAGGACTACCGCGAGGGACTCTCCTGGCCAGGAGAGCACCACGCGTACCTTCTACTCCACGGAAATGACTACAATCAAGATCGTTCCCATGAGGAACAAGCAAGATCAAGAAATACTTGGATACTTTGAGACATAGATGAACCAGAAATACCTAAATGAGATAAATAGAAATGAAAATAAAACATGCATATTGTTTTTACTTTACTTGCACATAAATAATGTAAACACTACTATACTCAGCGTTCGCTGACTCCGTCTTTTCGTAACCCTCTTCAGGACCAGGAGTTGTGTAGCTGAGTTTCTAGCTGCAGAGGGAGCTAGGCCTAGCCGAGCCTAGCCGTAGTAGTTTCTTTCCGGTTCTTTGTTTCTGCTGTAGTTGTGAGTATTGAACTTTAAAATTACTGTTATCATTACTTTCTATTTCTTGTTGTTGTTGTTGTGGCATGTACTATTTTTGAGACAGTTGTTCTACTTTCCTTTACTGTTTCATTTTACCTTCTGCTTAGTTATATTGCATGTGTGAATGTGGTTTATTTTCCTACTTTTGATTATTTCTCGTTGGATGACTAGGTCTTGGGATTAATTGAGGCGAGCCGGTCTTGGGTCCTGTAGGGATCTGGGAACCAAGTCGTAACACAGTCCCAACTGTCCGAGACTTGGATGTTTGGTACCACCCTCAGACGTCCAACAACGCCTTGGGTGCCATGCACGTGTGCTTTCCCATGTGAACTCGCTCTGCACAAGTGCTGATTTCCCACGCAACTCCCTCCTCAAGGCTATCCCTACTGCGACACCTTGAGCAAGTCGCGCCTCGAGCCTTGCACGTCCCCAGACGTCTGAAGCGTGCCCCGACCATCTGCGGAGCTCCCCAGCTGTCTACAGTGTGTCGCGGACATCCGATGAGCGCAAGACCTGCCCCCGCTTTGTACACCTGATGCTTTGTGATAGTGGCTGCAATGCCTCGCACCACGCGTCGCTGCAACTCCCCTCTCCCACTTGTTCTCTCTCTCTCCCTCACTCTCTGCCACTCGCTCTCCTCTCCCTCACTCTCTGTTGCAACATGTGGGAGAAGATAGGGTGTGCCACTCGAGGTTGTGTGGGGAAGGAATGGGGGTTGTGAGGGAGGGTTTTAAAAGGGGGTAGCGGGTAGGGTTTTATGGCTCGTGGGGTTTGGGAAAATTTGTGAAAACAATCTTAAGTTCTTAGAGTGGTTTACGTGAGGTCGAAAAGGTGAGAAGTAGGGGTGTAAAATTTACATTAAACCCCTCTATGAGTTAAATAACCTGGATGGGGTCCCTCCATGGGTTTCTTGATGCATGAAATTTTATGCCAAGGCTCCTATAATTTAGGGAAAAACCCAAATAACTCTTGGAGAGGGTCATTTAATGTTCTCTTCGAGATCACGTTTGAAGCTGGACATCATACAATCGAGCCTATTTGATCACTTCTTAGCCACTATCACTCATTTACGGGGATCGTCTAACTCGTCGTTCATGCAATAGCAAAGTCATTCTTAATTGTGTGGAGCATACTCTCATGTCTACTGTAAATTTGGTGCTTGGATTTTTTTTTATTTTATTCTATTTTTATTGTTTAGTGTCGTCTTGTCTTCGTGTTACTCCTCGTCGAGAGGACATTCCTGTTCCCTTTGGTCGAGGGATATATTGTTTGCCTGATTTTTTTTTTCATTTGCCCTGTAGAGTTCGTATCTTTTGTACCTTTTTTATTCTTATCCTCAAAATATAAAAATGATAGTTATAAGCGTAAAGAAGAATAAACAATCGTCGATGTCGAGAAACCTCATCTAACAGTGGGATCAAAGTTTGACAAGATAAGGTAAATCTTTCGATATTTAATACTACATGAAAGAAAAAATTTTCGACAACAACAATTATTTAATGTCACCGAAAGTAAAATAAATATTGTCGAAAATTTTTGTAAATGTTAAAGAAATGTTGCCATAAATGTTGCCCCACATCTATCATCTTAAGACTATATTAACATTGGTAATTAAATATCATCTAAAATATTTTTATCCACGTTAAATAAACGCCATCTATAGGACCTAAGCAGACGTTTAAAGATTTCCTAATAGTTTCACCACTTATCGAAAATTATGCCAACGTCGTTTTAAAAATCTCTCGATAAATTTTAAATGTCTTCAAAGAAAACTTATCATGATATTTTATCCATGATAATAATTAAACATTTGATTAAGTTATTTTTCGAAAACATTTAAACATCGTTCCCACCTTCTCGAGACTTTTCTATCTAACGAGAAAACAAACTTCAACGTTTAAACATCGAGATTATCGGCAACTCAATATTAAATCCCACTGGTTTAATTGGCAGCGTCGGTCGTTGCTCCGATTTTTCTATTCTCGACGATTAAAACATTGCTAAAGATTATTTTACTTGATGCTTAATATCGGTAATACTTCTCTTTGGCGTGGAGTTTCATAAAGCTCAATATTTTATCTAGAGTTCGGTGGCCTATCGTGTCTCTCCTTCTCTCTCGACTTTCTCACTTCCCACAATTTATTTATTTTTTTAACCTTTTATCTTACCAAACGAGAAATTGGGATTACCCAGTCCATCCAAAAAATTCCTTCAACCTTTTTGTTTTTCCAAAGAAAGTCCCTTCAACTAAACTAGACCATGGAACTTTCTTAATTTTCAAGATGAAAGTTGCAATTAAATGGGGATCTGATGAATGCGATCATGAATAATTAATTTCCAAGCCACTTAGAATGACTTTATTCTCCTTAAATTGATTTGATCGTTGTTTAGAAATTGGGAAAGAACCAAATGGGGGTGCAACATGGAGTGGCACTCGATGGTGCAGACCTCTGCACTGCAGATGGGAAGAGATTAATATAGGGGTCTCTGATGAGCCCGCGGCATCCTTTTCACACAACCTCTGCATCTCTCAACGCCCTTTATTTTCTTTATTCCACCTATAAAATATATAAAAAGCAAAGGCTGCTAATGATCCCCAAATCCCTCCTTTGTCGACCAATATTGGGCTTCAAAGCAAAGGTTCTGTTCTGAAGAGATGAATAAAAAAAGTTGCCGGCAGACTCTTTATTACTTTTTGAACGTGCATACGAGTAATTACTGGTGTGAAAATTATATCGTATATTCGAAGAAAAAAAAAAAAAGGGAGGAACCGTAAAGAGTTTATAAGATTCTTATATATATATACCTTAAGATGTATTTTAGATGGGATGATAAATTTTGTGGGATAATTTTTTTAAAAATAAATTATCTTGTGACTGTTTATATTTAGAAGTCATAAAAATTATCCTACTAGGTTAATTTGTGAATGTTTGAAATATAAATAGATAATCCTTTTGATTATCTTGTATGTGAAAGCTTGTTGCTTAGAAGTGTTGATGGAATAAGATGTAGAATAATATCTCAAAAGTTAATTGATACTCGTGTAATTGTTTGTTTCGAAAGTTAATTGATTCTTAATGATAGTTGTCTCTAATAAAATTATCATCTTTATTATTAAAATTATATTAATTAAAATGAATTGCAAACATGAAAGGTAATGTATACGTTAAAATCATATCAATGAAGGGTACATGTCTTGGGCTTTTCAATCCTCTCCACCAAAAATCGAAAATTCTAAAAAGTAAGTCCAAAATTTCAATGGAAGGGAGCATCTCACAACTAATGCATGCTACTTTCTCCTCCCAATTCCTATGGCTCTATTTAATTGATAGAATAAACTTTAATCTCATATTTAATTTCATATTTATCATCTTTAATTTTAAAATTATGTAATTTCAAAATTAAAGGTGTAATTCTAAAATTAAGTAATTCCATTCTTTCCAATGGAATTATCTAATTTCATATGTTAATTTCACTGATTTCTTCTTTTCAACTATGTTTCTCATTCCACTAACTTACTCTACTAAATAAACATTCAAAGTAAAATAAAATTTTCTAATTTATTTGATAAGAAAACAAATTCAATAAAACACCCTACTAAAATAAAATTTCTTAATTTCTTCCACCCTCGCACTTCTAACTTCTATTTCTCCTGATACTTTCTCTTACCGAACAGTACCTGTGGATATAAACAGGGGAATCTCAAAGCTCCAACGCTACAGCGTTTGACGAGGGGGACGAAAGGGGTTAGATTTGTCGTTTTCCTCTGACAACCACCAAGTTTCAACGATACTTGAGGGGTAGACTTAAAAAGCGTTAATCCGTGAAAAAACATGTGATGTGACTCCAAAATTTTAATCCTACGTGAATTTATAGGATAACTTATCTCAACTTAAATCTCTTTTACACAAGTTAAAATATCTTGCCTATCAAATGAGGTTAATCCTTCACTCTTGCTTTCATGAGTTAATCAGATTGTCAAATTATATCTAAATGAATGGTAAATCATTTAAATGGATCAACTATGTCTCATTTAGTTCCAATTTGCTTACGTAACATAAAGTACAAAACGTTACCAAATGCCTAAAATTATGAAACGTCGGCACAGCTATGTGTGTGATCCAACAATAGATACGAATAAAGATTCTGGAACGGATATAGATAAGTATTTACGTATCAAAACTTATATCAACACCAACCTCCTCTTAAAGATGAACACAAATAAGGGAATTCATATTTTGGTATTCTGCGTGATATATATAATAGATGTCCCCTTGGGAAAATTCCTGACAATGGTATATAATTAAAGATATTTAGCATCCTAAACACAGCACCTAATTAAACCAATCTAACATCTGCTACAACATCTGTTTACCATGTGGCCAACATCAGGTTCTCCTCCTCCCCGGCAGCTGGGAAAAAGATGCTTAACCTTGGTAGAAAAGGTGCCATAATGCTTAACCTTGCAATCGTTTGGCACCTATTTTCACAACCATCCTTTCTATAGCAATGGACAGTTGGTCTATGCTTAGGTTTTAAAAACAAAAAATCCTGATGATTTTTCCTCCACGTTTTTTATATTAATTGCTTCTCGATTCTTTAAAATAATCTGAATGTGCTTCATGCTAGGTCTTAGTTAGCACCGATTGAATTTTATATCATGAATGTGCCGGAGGCAAAGTATTTAGACACCTTTTCTTGGCGTGCTAATTAAGCTTTGGACATGACAAAATGTAATCAAACAATGATATGCTGCTGTGAAGAAAATATATCATGCGCAACCGAAAAATGTGCTACACTAATGGGGAGGGAAAATTTTCTGCCCCCAATGCAAGGCGTAATGTCCCAATTTAAGGAAATGCTTCACCCCATGTCAAAAATATAGTGCACTCGAATTCGGTGGAGCCATGTGATTAGACATTGGAATTGCAACTACAGGTAACTATTCAACCTGGGTATACAATTATAGCTAAAATGTGGGAAACCTGTTTTGTGATGTAAGGTAATGTGCATGTGATCTTCACTTGAAAATTAATATAAAAAAATAAAAAATGTAAAGTTTGTTACGTGTTGGATTTTATTATATTGAAAAAAATTATCACATCATTTTGATCTAAAATATACAAGTGATAAATAAATTCATATTGATAATAAATTATTGTACGTGATTTTACATGTGTGTAAAATTATTTTGAATGTGATCTGATGGTTTTGTATCGATGTAAAATGATTTTTACCTATAGATTCTGGATTTAAGATTTAAGATTTTGGTTTATAAAAAATGATTTTACATATGAGAAATGATTTTTCACTTGAAAATTAAAAAATCACTTATCATAGGTGAAAAAGAACTCGGAATTTAATTTTGCATCAATGAAACCTTTACACCGTTGCAAAGCAAGATATCACCGATGTAAAATTATTTTGAAGGTGATATGATTTTGTATTGGTGTAAAGTGATTTTGAAGGAGATTTGAGTTGTTTACACTCGTACAAAAGGTATTTGTTGTTGATTTTAATAGTGACGAATCACACCACGTGTGAGTACTTTTTTTATATAAAAAAATATACCTCGAATAAAGATCACATTAACAACTCTTTATATCAAATTTTAAGTTTCTAAACCCACATCCAAAAATATAAAAGTATACATATTTTATAACATAAGGTGTGAAAATTTAAAAAAAAATAAATTTACAAATAAAAATTAAGTCACGTGTCATTCTTTTACACGAAAAAATAATTTAAAATATTATCACAGGATAGGATTCATCACCCCTAAAAAAAGCTATTGCAACTTTTAAATCAACAACAAAATTCTTTTACGCTATTTTAAGCTACTAAAATTATTTTTAAAATTATTTACATGATGTAAAATTATGTTACATCAACATAAACTACAATTACATTTATATATTTTAATTTAAAGTAATATTTTTTCATAATTATTTTACCTCAATATAAAATAAAATTATAACAATATAAATTTATTTAACGATGATGCATTTTTCTTTAAACTTATGGTAACTTATTTTAAGTGGAGTGATCCTAAATTCATAAAAAAATGTTACGTTATGTATTTTTTTAGGTTTTTTTTGTGAATGATATTAAAATTTTTTGAAATTATTTAATATAGATATATCTTTGAAAAAATAGTGTCGTTTTTATATTTGGCACTTCATAGTTATAACAATTAAATTTAACGATTTTCAATTGAAATGTAATAAAAAATTATTTTTTAATCTTCAAAATTTATTTTTTAATTCTCAAATTATTTTGATCATCAAAACTATAAGACATTATAAGAGACACGTAGACATTGCAAAATAAACTCTGGATGTTTAAAGGTCTATGACACGAGCCCTACGTGAGAGAGAGGAGGTGGAGGAGGTGGTCCGAGGTTGGAAAGTGGGGGTGGAGGAGGTGGTCGGAGGTGAACTGACGAGGGGAGGGTGGGAGGGAGGGGGTGAAAATTAAAAAAATAAAATTTGTTGATAAAAAAAAATTTAAGCATTAAAAAATAAATTTTAAAGATTGAAAATATTTTTTTATTATATTTAAATTTAAAATCATTAAATTTAACTATTATAATTGATATGGTGATAAATATAAAAATGATATTTCTTTTTCAATGATACATCTAAAAATAAAGTAAATTAAATGATATATAAATAATTTAAAAAAATCCTATTCCTTTATACATTTTAGCTAAATTATTTTTGTGTTCCATGGTGCGTCCGCTTGTGCGCTGACAGGACTTTGATCTAGAAATGAATATACATTGTTTGGAAGGGCAGAGAGGTCGTTGAAGAGGTGACACGGTAAGTGGGTGTGCCACTCCTGACCATCCACATCATGCCATGGTTAAAAAAGTCGAAGGTCACGGAGCATTATGTCCTTAACATATATAAATAATAAATAGATGTTGAGTGCCGCTTAAACGCTCAATCAAATGATGATGGCAAACTTGATAGCCAAGAATCCTCCTGTTTCAACTTTATCTACTCCTTCGCCAGCTGTGCTTCAAACAACCACAAGGAATGAAATAATGTTAAAAGAGTTACACAAAATCCTACATAATTCTACGTAAACGAGATATGTGTCAGTTATCTCCTCCTTGTAGATAATGGATCTACAATTGAAAGGTAGATTCAATCCACCTTTTATCTTCTTTCCCTAGATCCGATAGCCGTATAAATATTTTTGCACTTTTCCACGCACGCATGCACGTAGACGTGAAATTTGGGATGGTTCAACGTCTTGAGGCATAACAGCGATATTGCTAAAATTAAACAACGATGAAATTCAAATATGGGTACTTTGATATGAACATCCATATAAACATTTGATCATATGATGCAACTATGTAATTTTTCTTCTGTACATGCACTGATTCCCCACTGATTTTTTCTCCTTTTAATTTCTGCATGTATAGGTTCATCCATCCCTTTAACCATATAATTAAGCCAAGATGTGAGTTACCATTTATAAGGACCTCGATGCAACCGACAGTTAACAGAAGAGAACTAAATGAAACAAAAAGGTGTGATATAAAAATATAAAATTTAATGTATTTTATTTTATAATTATTTTACGTCAAGGTAAAATCATATAAAATTATTTTAAATTGATACAAAATCATCTACAATTTATTGTTGTATATTTTCTCAAAACAAAATTACTCTTGTTGTCTTAACTTCGTTCTTTTCGTGCTTCTGCCTTCTCCAACCTGCAAATCACCCGATGAATGCTCCTCATTTTCAAAAAAGAAAAATATATGTTAGAAAACTTTTTTAACGAATAAGTATCTTTGTTGATATGAAAAGAAGGGATTGCATGCGCTCGAGGAGTATGGCATTTATATTTTACGACTAATCAAACTTGAAGTTTTATGTCCATAAAAAAAAAAAAATAGAAGTTAAAAAACCTTTTCAACGAGTAGGCATCTTTGTTGATATGAAAAGAAGGGATTGCATGCGCTCGAGGAGTATGGCATTTATATTTTACAACTAATCAAACTTGAAGCTTTAAGTCCATGTTCGGTAGTTGGACCCTATCCCATTAGGTAATAGATTAATGGATTTCAACAGGTGGATGCTCTTATGCAGGAGATGCCTTCACATCGGCCTCCTTTGTCTCTAGGGTCAGAATTAGACAAACCATTTAACTTGGAGAAAGGAATATATACGGCATCGATGTGGAGAGTTGGAGGTCTCCACATGCATTACGAACCCTATAGAATCTCTTCCTGACATGCACAGATTTAAATTGGGACATGCAATTAAGTTGGTTCTCTGTTAGTATATAAGATAGATTCACGATATGGTAGCTAGCTTAATTGCTTTCCTTTTTTCCTCCTTTTAAGCCCTTATAAACGAGTTTATTTTCTTACATAAGACTTTTAAAACCAGAAAGTTCTCTTCTTGTACTTTCTTTTAAGTCCTACAAAACAAAAAAAAGGTTTCCAATCGGAGAAAAGACGATTATGGTACATACAGTATTTGAATGGATAGCATCTACCTTCGACGAGAGAATATGCTGCCAATTTTCTTCTCTAATCTGTGATCGACGTAATTTTGTTGGGATATTAAGTTGCAAGTGCAATAACATTTGGCGTTAATTAGATCTAGCGTGGACGAATTGACTGGAGTTTCATCAAAGCTTTCAGAGTCAAATTTGGAAGATCTAGATTCTGTGTAAAGTATTGCTTAGATTTGTTGAATAAGCAGGTCAACTACTTCATTCCTATCAAGAAATACGAGTTTAAGACACATGTATATTGGTAGTTGAACAGTTTAGATTATTTACCCAAGAATCATAAGATTCAAATCTCCCTTCCCCCATAAAAAAATAAAATAAAAGAAGGAAGGAAAGATAGGAAAGTAGGAGCTAACCAAGATGTCTCTATTGTAACCAGTGGGGTTGGACTTCTTGAACTAATCCTTGCCCATACATTTTATTCAGGTTTGGATGGTGATGCATGACAGATCTAAAGGACAAAAAATTGCGGGGACAATTCTTTAAATGCAATTCGGAGGCTTAGTTAGTTCTGGAACTTAATGTAATCATTCCTTTTGGTTCACGCAACCAGAGAAATTAATTTTTTCGAGTCACCAAGAAATTGACTAAATCATATATGACAAGACCAAATATTATGTGCAGAAAAGAAATGATGGGATAGATTATCTTGAGTAAAGTATTTCGATTTATCTCCGCATATACCGTGTGATCTGTCCTTCCATCATCTATATATAAGCATCAATCATTTCCTAGGTCATCCTAATTAATTAAGCAGCAAGACTACCTAGGTGAGATGATTTTCTTCCATTGTTCAACATATTTGCATGCTTTGAAAGGAGCATAGAATTGGATCCTCCTGGTGCCCTGCACTTATTCCTTTGGTCGTGAAGTTAGATATATAGGTACATATTTGCTGATTTATTTCACTTGGATTGCTTATTTGGGTAGGCTCAACTCAACCTAGTTAATTAAGCCCCTTGGTCAGTCAGTATGTTAAGGAACCACATTTTAGTCAAACCTAATGGATTTGGACACTTATAAGATTATGTCAACTACTTTAGAAGCCCATATAGCCAAGTATAACCAATCAACACAATGTATGGCAGGGTGAAGAGGGTAATCATGCAAATAAATTCCACTAGGTTTTGAATCATAGAGCAATTTGACCAAAAGTACTTGTAAACGGGCATTTGGGTTTTAGAAATGGCAAAGTGCACAACAAGATCGATAGATGCGAGGATGACAATGATAGGGAGTCACAACTAGCTATATGGTGAGGACAACTATGGCTGAGGTGGTCCTAGCGGCAATGATCATGACCAAGGTCAGGGAAAGGTGAATGTAGGAGCAAGCACCAATGTCGGATCTCCAAAATGACGATGGTGGTAAAGGGGGAAGACTAATGGAGGAAGGCATAAAGGGGAAGGGATCTATGGCCGATTATCGTCGACCGAAGGCCTGATCAAGGCCAAAGAGAAGGAGGTGGCTGGGGTTTGGAGAGAAAAGCCATAGGTTTTATCGCGACCCGCTTTTGGCTCCCTATAGGATTCAAGAACGGCTTGCCTCGACGAACCCCAGGACCAGATGTCCAACGAGATAGAACTATTCCACAACCACATGAGTAATGTAACTAGGCAGAAAAATATACTATTGAAAATAAAGAAAGGAAAACAACAAACCACTAGTATCTCACAGTATACAGCGAAAAGTATAAGTATAGAACATAGCCATCACAACTGAAACTATTAGAAACTACAACTGGATACAACTATGAGCTACAGGTACTTACTATAACAAAAACTCTGTAAAAGAAACGGCAGGAAACTTCAATTGGGCGCGACTGGGCCCAGCGCCCTCAGCAGCCGGTGGCTCTAGTTGCTCAAATTCCTGACCTGAACAAAGTTCTAAATTCTGTGATCAGCTAATGCTAAGTAGAGTGGTGGTTAAATCATATAATTTAAATAGGTAGCTAACATGCATTTAATAATTCATTCATTATCATTAATTCCCAATTATCGTCTTTTTGATTCGAGTATTCTAATCAGGTTCCATAATATTTCTCAATCTTCATGTTCCCTAAGGGAACGATCTTACTTGCCGTTTTCCCGTAATGCAGGATGTACACGTGACACTCTTCTGGCTGGAAGAGTCCCCCGCGGTAGTCCTGCACTCGATCTACTACTCCGAGGTCACGGTCGTGACATAGCGGTGACTACGGCATGCATGATAAGCTCACGGGTAGCTACCTCGCACTAGCACACGGTCAATCATTTCCGTTAACAGGTATGCCCAAATGTACAGCACGGAACAGCATAGGGCCTTGCCCTCTCAGAACCGGGGTCTCGCTCCTCATAGTCCGCGTACCCTCGTCTGATAATCCCAGTTTTCTCAATGGGCTAACAGGAGTCGACGTAGGGTGGCCATACCTAACCCCGAGCCCCATGGGGCGGCTAGCTCCCCCTTATACTAAGTAGCTCACCTCGGTACTACGTATGCGAGGGCCAAATTGGAGTCGATGTAGAGTGGCTAAACTCACCCCGAGTCTCAACCCAAGGGGTAGCAAGCTCCCCTCTACTCTAAAGGGATAGTTTCTCTCCTCGGCACTACGTACACGAGGGCCAGCTCGCTTCTCTTAACCAAGTCCGAACAATTGCCCTTAGGTAACATGTTTTCAAACCCGCAAGTTTTTCGTACTATAGTATTCCTGGTTTCTTTCTAAATTCCCCGTAGGGTTCATACATGGACTTTCTTATTCCCATATCTGGTTCATTGTACGTGAAACAGGCAACTCGAATTCCATCATCAATTTCTTAGTACAAGTATGTATTTACATTCATGACTTATTTCATTTCAGGTAGTTCATGATTACATCACAGTGATCCAATCATTTAATAATTATGAATGCATTTCTTCCAGCCCTAGTGTTCATGTTACAACCTAGGGTTCGATCGACTGTATTATATGGCAATGTGTGTTTATCTCTTCCTAGGGTTCATCTCACATCCTAGGTTCAAGTTAATTCTATGCATACAATTTATTAATTCTGGGATTTGGGTGAGAACCACTCTACCAAGATAATCGGGAGATGTGGGGGCACAGTCAACGGAGCTTGCAATCCCCGTGGGTTCCATGCACACCACGAATGAATGACCTACCACATTGACCCATATGTCAAAATGAGCTCAGAATGGCAAGGACAATATATCATTACATAGGGAAACTCGAACGGAAAGCATTGACGTTTCATTTTTGGGAAATCAACACCGTTTGGGTCCTGAATGGGCCCAAAAATACCAACCCTGACCAAAATCAGATGTCTAGGAAAAGTTCCAGATGTCTTAAACAAACTCATAGGCATACTTTGCTCAGGGTGCCTTCTTTTAGACATCTGGAACTTCTTGTAGACATCTGAGGGTGTCTTCAGTCGTCTGGGGATGCTCCCGGATGTCTGAAGCCGCCTCGGTCCTCACAACGATGCGCCTCCCAACTTATGACACATGCACATGAAGTCAGAATTCGACAGGGAGAAAATAAACAAAATACGCTCTATCAGACGTCTGGGATTTACCTTCGGACGTCCAACACGACGTCTGGAGGTCACTCCGGATGTTTGGAGGTCACTCCGGACGTCTGATTCTGCGGAAAAAATGATTCCGCAGGACCATTTTCGACCCTTTTTCTCTCCGCAGCTCTCCCTCTCCTTCTCCTCTTGCTCAGCTACAGTCTCCTGCAGTAGCTCCGCCCCTCTGGATCCTCAAGTTGCTGCGCTTGCTTTCCTTTGCCTCCCATTCTTGGCTGTGGTGTGGGGAGAATGACAGAGGAGGAGGGGGGTATATAAGGAGCTGGGAAGGATGGGGAGTGGCATGGAGGGGAGTGAGGGAGATGGTGTCGTGGCTGTGTGTAGGGGTGAGGGTGGTGAGGTTACCGCAGGAGGTGAGGGGAGGGGTGCGGTGTGCGTACGGTGGAGAGGAAAAATTGTGGGGATGCCCCTGAAAATTTTCCTCCATCCTAAAAACCCCAAAACAAAAACCTAAGGGGTTTTGAATTGCACAAAAATCCTTACAAAATCCTAAAATGCCAAGTGACCCTGGAAAAGAGTCATTTTAGGTTTTTGGAGGGAAGAACGTCCCTTCTCTCTCTACAAACCAAGAGATTGGTGTTTCATGGTAAAGAATATTATTGTATTAAAAACCATAAATCTAGAGAGAGAAGGGAGACCTCCTCTCGAAAAACTAGGGCTTTTTACCTCCAATCCTTAGTCCCCTCCTCCTTTGTTGTCCTTGTTCGAGCCTTTGGCCGATGTTAATTAGCTGGTCGGAGACCCCTTCCAATACGCCCTTCCTTCACTGATCATCATCCCCCTCTCCACCATCGCCATTTGTGGAGACCCGGTGATGGTGTTCCCCACTCGTGGTTGTTCTTGATGTCGCCATGGCCTCCTCAACCGTCGACGTACATGCCATTCAATCTAGTTGTGGTCAACCATCGACATTCCTACCTCCCCTGCTACCTGATGAGAACCTCATCATGAGCCCTAACTAGCATATTTTGGTCTAATGAAATAAACAAAAGCTCCTACATAACCTAAAGGAAGGCCTGATTCAGGGAATTACTGATCTAAAAGGAAAACATGAAACAAGGGGTAAAACTATAATTTTACCATTGTAGTACATCAACGGGATTTCTAAGGGTCTAGACATAGGTTAACTGGACTTAATAAGAGAAAAAGTGGGATGGTTCAGTCAGATATGAGTTATTGTGAAATTGAAAAATTAAATGATATTCTGTGACCCTAAAATAAATCTACTTTAATTCACAAGGTTCTAGACATGATAAAAATCATATAAATCCTCTAAAATTCATAAAAAAATATCCCATAGGGTTTAGAACCTTAAATTTGGCATTTGAAACCTATTTTGACTTAGATTGGGGTCCTTACCTAATATTTGACTTAATTTGGGTTTTTGTGTAAAATATCTAGTCAAACATGGTCAAACATAAAATATAACTTCACCATTGGATTCCTTAGATCCAAATTAGGTTTATACCAAAATTTGGACCTAAGGGAAGGTTGTCTTGACCCAATTTGCAAATTGATCCTCTAAATTACATTTATACCCTCAACTTTTTGAAACCCTTGCAAATCCCCCCTAACTTCTTTGTCTCTTTCTTCATTTTGGTCCCTTTTCCATTTGCATCAGGGACCATACCTTCAGCGACTTCGCGTGGAGGTTTTTGCCTCATCTGCATGGGGAGCCACCCCAGATTCGAAAGGGGAGCTCCCTGCGGAGTCCCCTATTGCATGGGCAGCTCCCCATGCCCTGAAACCCACCATACAGCTCATGCGAATACTCGAGAGGTATGGGTCTCCCTCTGGCCTTACCTCCGATGTGGTTTTCCCACCATCTTCGTGCGCTTCCTGCTCTGCCAGCGCCTATTTAAGGAAGCACAGACCACGCTGCTTCCTTCAACTCAAATTGGCCGAAGATTACCCCCAAATTCGTCTCCTCCCTCTCTCGTCGCTCTGCCACCGTACTAGTGGCAGAGCCAGCTCCGCCGTTCTCTTCCGCCCCGTGCCGTACCAGCACACGTCCTTCGACCCCCTTCATCGTCGCCATCATCTCTCCCCTGGGCTTCTTCGTCTCCGGCAACGGCAGTACCCGCCGCCCGCCCTCTGCCTCCCCCTTTCGCTCCAAACTTGTCAGATAAGTACCCCTTTCTTCCCTCATCATTTTCCCCTTATCTATTTCCTAAATCGACTACTGCCACACACTGACCACCATCATCCCCTTCACCTCCGGCCACCAACTTCGGCGAGGCCGCTCCACCACCACAGGCCGTCCCACCCCTCACCGACAAGCCCACGAGCTCCGCCTCACCTCACTGACCATTTCCCCTCACTCCACTCACCACGCCACTCACTCGAACCACCCCTCGAACACACCCACTCGTACTCACACAGTGCGCCCTAGGCACACACTCACAGGCACTACCACGCCATGCCAACACCCCCAGCACCATCGTCGTGCTCTGGTGAACCTCCCCGAGAGATTTGACGTGGCCGTGAGGCTGCGCTATTGATTTTAGGTTCAGGACGCCTTCCACCATTGTCGCTGAGCTTGAAGCAAGCTTTAAGCCACTCCAGGTCGTGCTCTTCTCCAGGAGAGACCCTCAAGCGGTGCGGATTTGAGGCGAGCACGCATATAGGCTTTTGATTGGTGTCGAAGGACTCTGCAGCCCCGCCAATTGAGGAAACCATTTGCTGCTGCCGCGCGCGAACGAAGGTGGGACATTTAGTTCCACCTCGGAAGTGGAAGGCCGCCTATGCACACATAAATTGAAAAACTGCATGAGGCTTATTGCCTCCAACTCACGGGGTGAGGTCCCTCTCACCTAACCACCTAGCCTCATCCGTGACCACGCCCCATGGACCTGGTCTTGACCCGATCCGACTAGCACACCTCGCCCACCACCGCACGCCGTTGGGCCTGGTCCCGGGCACGCATACCCGACCCGATAACCTGGCTGGCTCTGGGAGAGCTGTGTCCTGAGAGCGAAATAGAGAGAGAGATGCGGGGAGGGTAGGGGGTAGGTTTTTCTTCTCTGTGCCTGTGTAGGGAAGGAGGAGGAAGAGGAAGTAGCTATAGGGAAGAGGAAGAGAAGAAGGAGAGGAGCAGCAGAAGAAGAAGTTGAAGACTTGGCTGCGCCAAAGAAGAAGAAGGCAGAGGAAGGAGTCGAAAAAGAAGAAGAAGGAGGAGGCGCATCACAATGCAAGAAGAAAAGAAGAAGAAGCCAAAAAGAAGGAAGAAAGCAGAAGGAGAAGAAGAAGCCAAGGTCAGAGTAGAAGAAGCCAAAGAGAAGGAAGGAAGAAGAAGGTGCGATACTGTAGTCAAAGGCAGTTAAGGCGTCTGATTCAAAGAATCAGACGCTTGAAGACAGAGAAAGTAAAGAAGAAAGAGAGAAGAGAAGAAGAAAAAAAAGAAAAAGAATTTATTTCCTTTTTGTCTCTAGCATTTATTTTCCTTGCATCAGTATTGAATATATCTGAGATTGTGATATTTTGTTTCAAAATACCGAATTGCTCCCTAGGTTCAACCTCGAAATGTTTTAGAATTTCGAGTAATAAATAAATAAAATTTGATAATCATTTTTCGCGGTAATACTACAACGCACTTATCTTTTTAAACACTATGAAAACTAGCGATTACTACCTTCACCCTTAAATCTCTCCTTGGTCACCATCATCCCCATTGTTGTTGGCCTCGACCTCACTTTTCCATTCGCATGGTACCTCCTTCCACATTGGGTCTATGTATGAAATTATGCCTATCACGACTACATATTTGGTCAACTTGTTCGATCTCCGACCTCTCAGGTACTCGTTAACGTGGATCGAGTCGATTGTTGAAGCTCTGCTTATGTTGCAACAAAGATTTGATTGTGGGGGTGCTTTTTGTTTCTTTTTTAGTTTTAGTTTTGGTTTTGTTTTAGTTTTGTACTCCTCTGTTTCGAAGTCTGATGGCATCACCTTCATCCTCTGTTTCTAGCTTAATTTGACTAGATTTTAAAGCTTAATTCACCTAACTTATACATTAAGAGGTGATAGGAACACCATCATAGGCCCTAATTAGCCACTTTAGTCAGGTATGATTGATAAAAGCTCCTACATAATCATTTGAGAGTCATAACTCTGCATTATTCTGATTTAAGAAGAAAATGGGAAATTAGGGTTAATTCTATAATTTTAACAGCACATTATGAACACATATTAACCACGAGGTTACTCAGGGGCTAAATAAAGGTCAAATGAGCTTAAAAGTCCAAAAATTGGGTTAGCAATGACAGAAATAGTGTTTCACGCATTTCGATAACCAAAAACAGCACCCGAAACACTAATTTCAGACTAGCTTAAAGTGAAGAGGTTTTTCTTAGGATAAAATTCATTTAAAACTCGTAAAATTCATAGAAAAATATTCCAAGAGGTTTGGTACTTTTGGTTTGACCATCTTAACCCATTTTGACCTAAAACAGAGTTTCATATGGAAATTTGCCTTAATTTGGGCTTTTGTGCAAATTGCCTAGCTAAACATGGTCAAACTGAAATCCAACTATACCATTAGATTCCTTGAATCCAAATTAGGTTAAGACCAAAATTGGGCCCAATCAGAATCCATCTTAACCTAGTTTGAAATTGAGCCCTTTCAAACTCTATTTCTGACATTTAGCCTCTCAGGTTTTGAATTACTTGCAAATTGGTCCCAACTTTTCATCGTTTCCTTCATTCCGATACTTGTCGCCATTGTTAGTGTGAAAGCTCTATAGCCGAGATTTTGGGAGTATTCTTCTCTCAAATCGAATCCAAATCTCTCCAAAATTTGAGGGATTGATCGCGAGAACCTTCCCGATCTGTTGAACCAACTAGGAAACTCTAAAATGATCCCTAAATCTCAAGTGAGCTCAATATTTCAGGGATCTTGTTTCCCTGAAATCTCGACTCAATCAAGCTCTCTCCCTGATTTAGAGCTTGATATGAAGCTTTATAAAGGACCCCCTTACCTAAGCCGTTCTCCTTAGTAAAGAAACGACCGGGAACAATCTCTCTTCTCCCTCCTCCGGCCACCGTTTTCGCAACTCTGGCGAGCCTCTCCATCCCCTTCATCCGTCTAATCAATAGTCAAATTGACCAACCTAACATCCTCCCCTCTTCTTCGCGATCAGGATCGATCAAAATCCAGTCACTCTCCGCCTCTCCTTCCTCGCTGTCGTCTCGCTGTCAACTTCACCTTCTCTGACTTCGGTCCACCAACACCGGACATCATCTCCTTCATCTCACCTCCTAAGTCCTTCTAACATCCTCCCCTACTCCTCTACTTCATTTCTCTCCACTTAAACTCCACTTTCGACCACCATACCGCCCTCACACCCCTCATCTTCCCTACGGCCAGCGAGGCTCTGACGAGCTCACACAGCCGCCACAGATCACAAAACTCATCACGACCACCACCAAAACTTGCGCCACACTTCACGGATCAAAACCCAAAAGATATTTGGGGCTTTGATCACGATTTCACTCTATCGAGCACACACACTCACACACGCCTTCTTCGTCACCAGCAAAGCTCTTCCGAGCACCGAGCACCTTAAAACCACCACCATCACCTTCGCCTCTTCACGGTGAAACTTCTGAGCAACTTTAATTAGGTTGATAGGCCAAATTTTGTATTTCAGTTCTTCGCTAGTTCACCACCGTCGCCATAGTTTTCTCTGACCATAGTAGCTCCACTCCGATCATCAATCGCCCTGCTGCTGCGTTCACCTAACGCGGCTTCACCTTTTGAGGGGAATTGTAGCTTCAATCAAAGTAATGCGTAGCTACAGCAGTTGAATTGTGACGTCAACCACTAGGCGCAGCTACCTCAATTGGAAAGGAACCTCACGCGAAGAAAGCCTGTGGGATAGCCCCACATCGTGCATTGAAGAAGCTCCTGTAGCGTATATTATGCAAACGTGCCATCAGCTGGTCACCTCCAAACACACGAGAGTGAGGTCCTCACCCCTAATTCTAAATGGGTTTCCCTCCTATTTTGTCAAGATCGAAATAGGGTTCTAATGTTAAGTTGCACAGATGACAGACCGGATGTCTGGCAATGGGTCTGGACATTTGGAAACACAAATCACTGCCGGAATGGATTTCCCAAGGCTCAAACGGTTATAAGGTCTGATAAGAAGTAATTAGGGTCAGATCTTAGCCTAACGTCTATTTATCAGACGTCTGGGATGAACTACAGACGTCTGAAAGTGAATGTGAATCAAATTAAGGGTTAATCCTCAATGATTAGATTTGTCAAGCCAATAGTCCTTTAGTTGGACGTTTGACAAGGTGCTCAAACGTCTTCTACGACGTTTGGACTAAAGGCTGGTCATTTGAAATCAACAGCCAGAAAGCACTAAGTCCAACCTAAGTGTTTAGACGGCTGATCAAACAGTCAGACATCTTAAGGTCTAAGATCATACGTCTGATGTCCAAATTGGACATCTGATCAGGTTGTCTGATAACTACTTTGGTTTTCTATGTTCTTTAAGAGATGTCTAAGTATCCTAGGGTTGAGTAAGTGCTCCTAGGACTACTATTTTGTTACTTTGAGTCTCTTTAACAAATGATCTAAGAAAATGAAAAGTAAAGAACAAAAAGACAACTACAAAGACAAAATACAGGAATAGAGTGAACTTCTGTCCTATTCTTCATCTCCATGCTTCTTCAATTTCTCGCTCCAAGCGAAGCTCCTTCTCCTCCATTAAGCTCCTCCAATCCACCATGGACACAAGCTTAAGCTCCTTCACACTTGTATCTATTTGCAATTATCCTGAAACTCATAAACTCAAATGCCAATGTTAAATAATAAGTGCTTTGTTACTATGAAAATTAACGATTGTGGTGTCCTTGCACCAACACGAACGATCTCAGACTCATTTCTTGATTTTGAGTTTTATAAATTTAAGTATTGTCGCGATTTATCCTATACTACGACATGTATTTCTAAAAGATGATTCTCGCGCAACAACAAGAGGGATATGTTACGACCCGATCCCGGCTCCTTGAAGAACTTGAGACCAGCTCGCCTTGACTAGCTCTCAAGGCCTGAATAAGGTTATATAATCCGTGGTCAGCTAACGTTGAGTAGAGTGGTGGTTAAGCCATTTATATGCAATTTAACATAAAGAAACAAGTAACCAATTAACATGCAATTTTCGGTTATGTATTATCATCCATTTCCATTTATCTTATTTATGCATTTCTAAGTCGAGTAAGCTAATCAAGATCCATAACTTTGCTTAACCTTGTTCCCTAAGGGAATGATCTCACTTGCAGTTTTCCCGGGATGTAGGATGTACACGTGGCACTCTCTTGGTCGAAAGAGTCCCTCGTGGTAGTCTTACACCCAGTCTACCACCCTGAGGTCATGGTCGCGATGTAGCGGTGACTACAGCACACGCGATAAGCGCACGGGTAGCTACCCCGCACTGGCACGCGATTAGTCATTTTCGCTAGCAGATACGCTCAAACGTACAACACGGAATAGAACAGGGCCTCGCCCTTTCAGAATAGAATAGGGGCCTCACCTGTCACTGTCCGCGTACCCTCGCTCAACTATCTCGGTTTCCCAGTGGGCTTAACAAGAGTCGGTGTAGGGTGGCCAGTCCTAACCCCGGGCCCTGTGGGGCGGCTGGCTCCCCCCTACACTAAGGTGGTCATAGCTCTCCTCGGTACCACATATGCAAGTGCCACGTTTCTTTCCATATGAAAGGGATAGTGGCTCCCCTTGGTACTGTGTACGCAAGATAGTTGCTCTCCTTGGTACTACGTACAGAAGGGCCAACTCACTTCCCGTCTACATTCGAGATTCTTTTCGTATACAGGAGTTCTTCTTCTAGCTCCCTGTAGGGTTCATGCTCCTATTCATTTCATTTCAATTCTCAACATGCATATCTCGTTGTTCACATTTTGATTCTAATTCATATAATAGGCAGCTCGGATTTTAATAACTAAAGGGGGTCATCACATCATGTATCTATACACTTGCTAGCAATTAGGGTTTTAACATGTATCTCAAAGTAAACAGTGTAGCTCAAGCAATGTTCATTCATTTTTGCCCTAGGGTTCATTTCACATCCTAGGGTTCAATCAAGTTATTCTAAGCACGCATTTTATTTAACTAAATCTTAGTATGAAGGTAAACCACTCTACGGGCTGGAAACCTATATTAGTGACTAAATCACATCATACGAGTTCAGAGTAGTATATAATTGACACCAACCCATAGAGAAACTCGAGCAGAAAACAATGGTACTTCGTTTGCATAAATTCGACTCCATTTTGGCCCCGAATAGGCCAAAAACGTGCATACAGACTGAAATCAAACGTCTGGGACTAGGCCCTTAAACGACGTCAGTAACTCACCTTGTGTTCCTGTGTTGCTGGCGGACGTCTGGAACCACTTTTTAGTTATCCTGGGGTCTTTCCAGATGTTTGTCGGTTCGTCCGGATGTCTGATATGACTATCAGATGTCTGTGGAGAGGTCCAGACATCCTAAAGTACCTCGAAGAGCATGCTTATGCACCTTTCCAAGGCTTGTACCTGTGCATGCAAACGTAGTTCAAAAACTGCGACAGCTAACACTTAACGTACTTCACATACACATGTGCATGAGCATACAAAACTCATACCTCGCACCCCACGTATTTTTAGATGTTTGGCTTCAGCTCTGGACGTTCTGCTGCTGCCCCAGACGTATGGTAGATGCTCCAGACGTCTGATACTGGAAAATCCAATATGTAGAATTCCTTCATGGCGTTCGTCTCCTCACGACCTCAGAGCCCGCAACAGCTGCTTTAGCAGCTGCAAAAGGTTACGTAGCCTCCTCCTACTGCCTTGTCTCCTCTCGCACGAGCTCGTCCGAGCTCCCGCGACTCTGACCGCGGGTCCCTTCGCACCTCCGAACCCCTCAGAGATCCTCACACCTCCGAGCTCCTCGCTTCTCCTGCTCAAGCTCCCTCGAGCTTTCACCTCTCTCCCACGCACTCGCTCTCCCTTTCTCCCTTGTTCTCCCCTTCCTCGTGAGCTCCTCTCCTCCACGCGTGGCTGCAAGTGGAGACGGGAAGGTTGTTGGTGGTGGCCACCGGCTGCAAGGGAAGGAGGTCGAGGTGGTGGTGAGGGTGTAAAGGTGGGGAGGGGTGTGGGGGTGATTTAAATAGAAGTGGTGTTAGGGTTTTGGTGAGGGAGGTGAGTGTGTATGCATGGGTGTGTGAGTAGGTGTGTGAGTGGGAAGAGAGATGGGGAGGGAAAAATTATGTGAGACCCCCTCGAAGTTCCCTCCTTTCTCATAAGCCCCACACGCCTAAACCCAAGGGGTTTAGAATTATGTTCATGCCCCTAACTTTCTGGAAAAACTCCAAACGATCCTTGGAAAGGGTCATTTCAGTATAATACAATCAAGAAAGATCAAAGGATAATTAATGACCAAACACAGTTAAAAGGTAGCTAAATAGGCCCCAACCAGTCAATATTGGAATTTTCTGAAAATCAGGCTAAATAATGACTGGTTAAACCTAAATTTCAGCCTAACTCAAATTGATAAGGTTCTAATGAAAATAAATGTAACCAAACCCTACTATAAATGATCTAAAAATATTTTATAGGTGTTAGGGTAGTTAATTAGGTCAAAGGAAACCATTCTAGGCGCAATTAGAAACCTAGGTCATTAATTAACGTATTTTGTGTCAAAATATAAATTAACTAGTCAATTGACATCAAAATGCAAAATTAAGGTTACAACTAGATTACCTAGGTCCTAATTAAGCTACCATAAAATGTTGGGCCTATTCAGACCTCATTTGCACTGACTTTAAATTCTAATCCTTAAATTTTAGAACCCTTTCAATATGGTCCAAAGTCATTACTTCTAGGTCCTTTTTCCTTGCATTCCAGTCCCTGGCTGACATTACGTTGAAGTCACCCGTCTTCCTCCTAGCCCTGTTTTGACCAAGTAGCTAGCCCAGGTTCAAGCTTGAATCCCGACCATGTTTGACCTCGGATGAACTTGAGACCTTCAGAAGATTTGATCAGCTCCTCATTTCCTGTTGAATGGTGGTCGCATTGCCAAAGTTGGCCATAACTGTGCTCTGCCTTCACTGGTCAAAGCAGGTGCTGCAATTGCGAGATTCTCTGAGCGTTGCTCACAACCACAGGCCCCCAGATGCTCCAGAGTAGGTCTGTAAAGACCCACGATCAAATTCCGAAGCTACTCGTCTGGAATCAAGCAGCCATTCTCCTTCTACCTCCTCTGCGCGCCGCCATTGCCAGACGTTAAGGTCCTCTTCAACTCGTCGCTCCGTCGGTTCTCAACACCAAAAGGGTGGCTTCCCTCTCCCCTTCCTCGCCATGCTCCTCAGCAAAGGAGGCAATTCCTTGACCCCTTCTTTGACCTCAATTCCACCTCAACTTCTTCGCCGGAGGAACACCACTGCAGCCAGTCTTCTCACCTCTTAAAATTCTTTAGGGTTTCTCTTCGCCATCTTCTCCTCTATCTTCCCCATACCTCAATTTGTTCATCCAGCCATGTATCATCTGCACCAACCACCTCCTTCAGGAGCTGTGGTGATCTCCTTCACAACACCACCACATGTGTCCCCATAGCACCTAAACCTAGGCACGAGCTTCGGGGTTTGCCCTAGGAGATCTTAGATTGATTTCAGGCCGAGCGGTCTCATATCTTGCTTGCAGGTTATTTCCGGACATCCCTTGTCTTCTCTGACTCCAACCATCGCCTCTATCCTCCTCCGCCACCCTGATCGAGGAATTCCCATCACCAACAGCTGTGAACCAACGAATGGAGTTCACCTAGACCTTCGTTTCGATGATCCAACAACTAACGTCGCCGATTTCACCCTATTGCAGACTCAAGCCAATAGCAAGGAAGATGGTGGGACATTAGTCCCACCTTGTTAGCTGCTGAAGCTGCAAAGCGAGATATTTTCATCAGCGCACCTCATCCCAACACCCAAGAGACAGGGGGTCGAGTCCCCAGCCTCACACGCACATGCACAATCCCACGCATGGTGGGCTGACCATATTCTGTTGGCTTGAGTAGATAAGTAGGCTCACTGAGGTCTATTGGGCCTTCAAGAGGGGTCGATTTTGCTGGGAAAAAGACAAGAGAAAAAGATCTTGTTCTATTTCTAACTTGAGCTAAACGTGCAGTTTCCCTTATAGGAAACCAAATTATTTGCTTTATATATTGCTCATTTTTTGCTTTGACTAGCTGCTAAAATACATTGAGTTTGCATAACTAATCTTATATGGTTATATCTTCTTTATATCAAGTTCTTGAGCTTGGATTTTCTATATATAACTGAGTAGTGATACTTGTGCACAACTTACTCTTAGTGAACGACCTTGAATTACTCCAATAATTTGAGCAATAGAAATTTTAAGTATTAATTATTTTAGTCAATAGTACTACAACGCGATTTAAACATGACTTGAGCTAGTTAACAAAGTCTCACTATTTAGAGTTTCCAACTCTTCGGGACAGAACATGTCAGTTTCCTTTCTCTTTTGAGTAGGCATTTCGATTGTCCTCTCTTCCTCACTCTTCGAGGGTTTACATCCTTTAATTTCTTTGTTATCTTTAATGGAGTTCAATTTAGAAAAAAAGAAAAGAAAAAAAAGGAAAACCATAAACTCAATTTTGCCTGTCTCGCAAAAATCCATTGCCATGTATATTATGGGGTCCAAACCAATCCTTCCTTGCACAAAATAATCCTACATGGATGTACGATGGCACACAATGCAATACAATAACATGGAGGTCCGTGAAGGGGCAATTAATTTTGCTGCTCACGATGTCTTGTGATTTATGGCACCATCGCGGAAAGAGTGAGCACTGAGAGGAGGAAGTGATTGCCCAAAATGCACCTTTGCTCTCCGCCAATGAATCTTGTCAGAGTCGCCTCCACCATCCCCCAACAAACAAAAAAAAAAACATGCACACACTCCTTCTCTACTACTCATTTCCATCTCTATATCTCTCAGATCATTATCACAAACACCTGTCATGCACCCTTTCTCTCTCTCTATCTCCCTTTGGTTCTGAGGAGACACCTCCTATGCACTGATGATAATGTCATTATCAGTCATAACTAGCTTTAATTAGTCATAACCCATTGATAAATGCTCCTACATAACCACAAAAGAGCCATAACTCACTGCATATTCATTATGAGAGAAATACATTAAAATAGGAGTAAAACTACAGTTTTAACAGAATATCCTAAATGCACAGTAACCATGAGGTTTCCTAAGGGTTTATTAAAGGTCAAATGTGCACTAAAGTCTAACAAGAGGGTCTGTGCAGGTAGAAATGAGTTTTCGCACATTTGGAGAATTAATAGACATTTGAAACCCTAATTTTAGATTCGCTTAATTAACTGAGGTTCCGATCAGGGTAAAATTCACCTAAACCTTCTAAAAATCATATAAAAATATTTCATAAGGTTTGGTATTTTTAATTTGTCTATTGGAACCCATTTTGACCTAAAATAGAGTCTCAGAAGGACAATTACCCAATCAAACTTGGTCAAAATCAAAATCCTACTTCATCATCAGATTCCTTGGGTCCAAATTAGGTTTATACCAAAATTTGGGCCTAATCAGATATCATCTTGACCTAATTTGTATTTCAGTCCAGTCTGACTCTTTTTCTCACATAGGCACCCCTAGCCTTTTGAATTTCTTAAAAATGGGTCCCTAATTTTGTCGTATTCTTTGCAATTAGGTCCCTCCACCATTATCGCGAAGGAACTTCTACTCCAACGACCTTCAATCAGAGATTCCTCTCTAATTTCTTAACAAATTCCTTCCAAAATTGGAAGGAGAATTCCTTGCGAAATCCTCTTCCATCTGAGCCTCACATTGGGCTCTAACTCCTACTTAAAGGCTCATGCGAACCGTTTGAAGGATCAGGTCTCCTATTTCATGAAGCTTTGAAGCTTCTAAGCTTGGTTTCCAAGCTTGGAAAGCTCCCTTAAGGCCTATATATGGACTCCTAAGGACAAACCGTCCTCTTTAGCAAGGTTTGGGGCCAAAACCCTCTTCAAAACCCTACCTCCAGCCCCTCTCCAACCTAGCTCCGGCAAGCGTCCTTGACCCCCTTCTTCCGACAATTAGACGGACAAATCAAGTGGCCCATCCTCTTCCTCATCTTCGTCCGCCTCTCACTGGCCAAAGCGAAGGCTCCTAGATCTCCTTCCTCCTCCTCGTCCCCCACCGGAGACTTCCCCTTCTCCGACGTCGACCAATCAAAGTCGGCACCTCTCCGTCCCTTTCGCCCAGTTAAATTAGGGTAGATAGGTCCCTTTTAGCCCCCTAGGTTCTTTCCCATCTTCCAAACTCCTAATCAACCCTCGACACTGTCGCCAACCACCTTCGTCTCCACCTCCGACCACACCTTTGGCGAGGTCCATCTCACACCACACACCTCCAAACACCTTGCCACCTACTCCAAAAGCTCCACCGTCCCTTTGCCACCAAAACCCCTCTCCTATTTCACCATATTGCCCATCTAAATCACCCACTGAACAACCCACCTTCACGTGACCAACTCCGACCTCGCCTGACCACCACACACCATCTCACACCTTTTTAACACCTCCACCGCACTCCACGTCCTCAGGCAATCCTTGTGAACTTGTTTAATTGGGTCAAGAAGCCGTGTTCCTCCTTTCAGCTGTTCGTTATCCTCTGCCTGCTCCGCCATCGTCTCCGCCCTTGCTTGCAGTTCTCCGGTGAGCTAGAGGCCTAGTTGCAATTCCAGGAGAAGCGGACTACGATTGTGTCTCCAGCTACAGTAGCAATTGGACTCGCGAGGCCCTGAGCAGCCCCAATCAAGTAGCATCTCCTCCGGCGAGCTTTGTGAGAAGAAGCCTGTGGATTAGTCCCACATCGTGGGATTCCAACACAACAGCAGCACATAAATGTGCTTTATGCTTTAGCCTTATCCCCTTGAGGCCACGAGGGTGAGGTCCCCTTACCCACACATGTACCCGCCTAGGACTTTACTCCTCGCTCATCACCCACTGCCGGTGAGTCTAGACCTGATATTGCTTAAACCTGAATACCCGATTGGCTGACTGGTCCTCTGAAAGGACGAAAGAGAGAGAGCAAGGGATGGAGGGTTTTGCTATCTGATGTTTAACTCTGTGCAGACACTTAGCTTATGAAGGAGCCTTGGTCTCACGAAGGCTTGAGAAGGAAGGAGTGGCCTTAAGGAAGGCTTGAAAGAAAGATAAGGCACTGAAGGAAAAGAAGAGAAGAAGAGGGCCTGTGCGTGGAAGAAGGAAAGCAGTAGAAGAAGAAGAAGAGAGAAAGAAGAGGAAGAGGTGAAGAAGAAGGCTCTCTACAGAGCACTATAGTAATGACATTTAAGTTGTCTGATTTGCCAAAGAGACGTCTGATCACTATAGCATTCAAGCTACTATTGGTTTATTTGATATAATTGATAGTTGGATGCATGCTTAACTTAAGGAGGATATAAGTGGTGATTTAAATCACCACTATTTTTTATCCTCTCTTCTTTTTGTCCTCATATTCTTGAGATACATTGGATTTCATTGAATAGTTAATGTGAAAGGTTTTCATTCATTGAATATCTTGTATTTGGGTTATTTCTTATGCTCATATATATATTCATTTCGATTAGCACGTGAATTGTAATACTCGCTCCCTATGTTCGACCTTGGACTTCATTTCTAGATATTCGAGTTATAAATTGTATTTGTTATTCGATTGATTGATGATTTGAACTACGACGATGATAATATAAACCCTCGATAGATGGCTTCAACTTGCACACAGACGTTACTACCTGTGGGGTGCTTAATTCCATGATGGGGCTACATGTAGGAGCTGATGAAGTGTGACTCATCATAGCTAAAATGTCAAAGTTAAGATAGAAACTAGACTAAGCATTACATAATTGACACAAGAATTGGGTTACGTGTGAGAAATGACAGAAATGACCTAAAACAACAAATTGGTGTTAAGAACGCATAATTAGGTCACAAATTGAGATATTCTATTTAAAAATGTAAAATGATGATCCACTTGCAAATTTAACACATGTTTGAGTTCAAAAGTATAAATCAAAGGTTGAATTAACTTTCTAAATGTTCAATTAAGTTTTAATAAAAACCTAGTTGTAT
Organism: Thalassia testudinum; assembly: GCA_037157565.1. Taxonomy (NCBI): domain Eukaryota; kingdom Viridiplantae; phylum Streptophyta; class Magnoliopsida; order Alismatales; family Hydrocharitaceae; genus Thalassia; species Thalassia testudinum. Next base: position 26,339,817 of record JAZHRO010000013.1, read on the forward strand.
TTGGACATCATTAGGACCATGTATTTTTGATGTTACATATAGGTCCTTCATCCTTCACATTCCATTCACATTAAAAGTCCAAGGACCTCTTTGATAATCGCCAAGGACTTACTTGTAAGTCCTATGGACTACGTTGCAAGACTTCTTCGCCATTTATGGGCTTCTACACAATTTATGCACTTTTTCACCCTTAAGGGTTTCCATGCAAATTTACCAAAACCCCGACGACTCTTCTCTTCTACTTAGGCACTGTAGCTCACCATAAACTTGCGCTATAACTGTCGTTGATCCCTTGGAACCATGATCCTACGACCAATCCCAATATGATCTTCCCGCACCTTTGGGCAGAGGACCATTGCCTCACTGAGATCCCATCTAATGATTGGATTTCGACTTGAAGCTTCCCACGCATCATCCCTTTCATCTCCATCGTGAATGCCCTAATGGCTTAATCTCTCCCTCACGGTGACCACAATCATTGACACACCTACTTAAGCTGCTCCTTGGGGTCGCATGCACATCATCAGCTCCCCACCTACACCTCTTGAGTTGAGACTTCATCCTCTCCAGTTTTCTCTCCTCATATACCTTTGTTCCTCCACCTATGCGATGGAAATCCACCTCTTGGGACCACTCCTCGCTGCTAAGGACCATGTAGCACCTGAGGGCGACATTGAGTCCTACTAGTGGACTTTCAAACCATTGAAGATCCTCCCCCAATCGTCGTTGTAGCCAATAGTTCCAGATCTTCTTTAAGGTCCCATTCTTCCTTTTAGAGTAGGATTTACTGCCTTCTAGATTAGAATTAATGCTTTCTAGTTTAGTTTAGATTAGTTTGGAGTAGATCAGACAATGAATTCAATGGTTTGATAGAGTTAGGAGTAGATTAGATTAGTTAGTATCTCACCGATGTAAACATGTTTACACTACTTAAGATGTCTATTTATGCATGTTCTTAAGCATAGGATTGCATTGCATACTATAAATATTGCATAACATGCATCATTTTGCATTTAGAATAGTTTGAATAAAATGGAGGTTAATTGTCTCCTTTTATGTTCATGGATAGGGCAAACATTTTATTGGAGCCTCGGATCGAAGATCCAACCGTACAGATGTGATCAGGGCGACGATTGGAGTTCAACGACTCCAAGATCGCCGTAATCAGGCATCTGTAGCATCAGATAGTGACTGGGGAGCCCTAGAAGATCAAAGGCCAAGATGGTATGAATCCACACTTCAAACAACAAATCCAACCGCATAGATGGATTCAGATAGACGATCGCAGCCTAATGGCACGAAAATCGACTCAATCCAACAACCGTGGCACCATCTACATCATCCAGAAGATGGACGACTCAGATGGCACCATGTGGCACCATCTCAGCCGCCCAACCGGCCAAAGCACCTGCCGTACCTTCTCTTCTTCAATTAGAGCGTCGCTTCTCCGCCGTTGGATGCGCATCCAACGACTGTGGATGCGTGCGCCTAATTTCATCCGTGCAACCATCTCGACGACCCAGCGCAGCGGGCGGAAGCTCTATCGCGAGTAAGAGACACGCGATCGACTCCTTGCGAGCAAGTGCTGGAGCACAGGTGAGCGGGCTTTGCGACCGCTCGATCGCGATTGAGCGGCTGCGGGCGCCCAATCTGTCCCACGCGCTATTGCACGCCGCACCTCACTCGGAATCACTTGCGGGTGGGCACGCAAAGGAGGCGGGCGGTAGTGCGATTGAAGCCGTCCGATCTCGCGATCGGACGGCTGAGAGTGGCTGGACGTGTATGCACGTTACACGTACGAAAAAGCGAGCGGGCATGCGCGTGCCGCCCACTACGCCCATGTTCGAACCTTTACCAATGGTTTTATCCGTCACTAAAGGTCCTGAATTAATGTTTTTAAAGTTGTAATGACCAAATTGTCCCCACTCCTTGCAACTATAAAAGGAGACCCCCTCCATACGAAATTCTCATCCCTTCCTTCTCTTCTCTCCCTCTCTAAAGCTCAAGAGAAGCTTGTCCCACACCCGGGATGCTTCTCACGAGATAAAGTCAATTTTTCGTCCCCTTTCGGAAGCGGATCTCGCGACGATGACGACGTGCTGCCCCGTTCCCGTTCTTCCTCTTCATCCTCCTTTGTCCTGCTCCATTATCCTTCGTCCAAGTGTCGTCCTGTCCAACTCGTCCTCCAAGCGACCGTCGAGGAGGATATCTCTCTCCCTATTCTTTTTACTGCTTTCTAGAATAGTTTTACTGCTTTCTAGAGTAGTTTTACTGCTTTCTAGAGTAGATTTACTGCTTTCTAGTGTAATCATTTTCCCTCTTTCTAGTTGTAATATTTAGTGTAATGAACAATCCTTTCGATAATGAATTCCATATGCATTCTATATCTCTTTTGATTTTTGTTTGTATTATTCTCTCTCTCTTATTCTCTCTCTCTTTCTCTTCTGTTTAGTGTAAATAAATAGATAGTTTCTAGTCAATTAATTTACTTCGTGACAAATAAAATAAACACGTGTTTTTAAATCAAACGTTCGCCTCCCTGTGTTCGACCTAGGATTCCCATTCCGGTATAAATTTTATTTGTTGAACATGAGTCCTTCGCTTTTATACTACGACGCTAGGTTTTCAAAACCAAACATGTTAGTGTAGCAACTCGACGATTAACATTTTGGTGTCGTTGCTGGGGAGGCGACGATCTTTGATTTTTCTTCTCATTTTCTAACTTACAAATCATTTACCTCACTTCTCTCCTTTCTTATTGTGATTGTAGGTACTCTTTCGAGACAAGCAAAAGCGGTAGATTGGAGTAAAGTGCTGTGGAAGGTTTTATAAGTTATCCCTCACCTCCCACCTATTAGGTTTCATTCCACAACATAATAACACAAACATCAATCAACCTAGGTGTTCTTATAAACTCTAAGGTGAGATTGTTTGTTGTTTGACACCCACACCTGCCCCAACCTTCATATTTAAAAAGAAAAAAAAATTAGAAAAAATCTCATAGAGGTACACAACCTCATCTGATTTTCAAACTCAACCGGTAAACCGATCTTTGGAGCCGGTACATGATGAAAACCTCATCATGAACCCTAACTAGCACAATCTAACCTGGATATGCAAGAAAAAGCTCCTACATAACTCAAAGAAAGGCTTAACTCAGAGAATTCTGAGCTTAAGAAGAAAACAAGTCATAAGGGGTAAAAATGCAATTTTATCAACACAATCTGCAAACAGGGTAACTCAGGTCCAAACACAGGTCAAACTAACTTAATAAGAAGGAAAGTGGGATGATCTGATCCAACAAGGGCTACAACAACTTCAAGGAATTAAATGACATTCTGTAACCCTAAAAACCATTTCAATTCACGAGGTTCGAGATAGGGTAAAAATCAACTAAACCCTCTAAAATTTATAGAAAAATAATCTATAGGGTTTAGAACCTTCAATTTGGCCTTAGAAATCCATTTTGACCTACATTGAGAACCATGCCTAATTAATGATTTAATTTAGGTTTTTACGTAAATTGGTCAGTCAAACATGGTCTAACCTAGAAACAAAATTCACCATTAAAATCCTTAGGTCAAATTTAGTCATGCATAAAAACTTGAGCCTAAGAAGAGACCTTGACCGACTTTGCAATTTGATCCTCATCATTTACTTGACCCTCAACTCTCGAAACCCTTACATTTTGGCCCCTAATTTCCTCATCGGTCTTTGCATTTTGGTCCCTCCTGCAAGTCTCTGCGCAGCACCATACTCCGGCGACTTTGCACGGAGCATGGCGCCGTGCAGGGTGAGAGAGGCGTCCTGCAAAGTAAACGCGAAGTTCCCTACGACGTCTGCTGTCGCAGGGACTCAGCCATGCCACCTGACGATGCCCACACCTTTCGTGCGAATGCGCGAAAGGCATGGGTCTCGTCTCCGACCATACTCCGGCGAGGGATGCATGTCGCCTCCCTGCGTCTGACCCTCCGCCACCGCCTTTATAAAGACCAGCGTCGCCAGCCGGTTCTCGCAGTCTGGTCCTGGCGGAGAAACCCCCAACCCTTCCTCTCTCCCCACTCCGACAGGAAACCCACCAGCTCCAGCGGCCGCTCCTCCTCCTTCTCGTCGCTCTGCTGCAATACCAGCAGCAGAGCCAGCTTCGCCCAATCTTATCGCGTCGCGTCGTACCAAGCGCACGCCTCCCTACCCACTTCCTCGCCGCCGCTCTCTCCCCCTGGGCTCCTCTTCTCCAGCTCCGGCAGGTATGAGCCGGTGGCTCCGCCCCCCCCCCCCCCCCCTTCGTCCTTGTAGGTAGGTTACATTTACTCCCCTTCTTCCCCTCTTTCTTTTCCCCAATCTATTTTCCTTGATTGCCCCACGACCACGCCTGGCCACCCTCATCTTCCCCACCTCCGGTCACTCTCCGGCGAGTCGTCCTCGTCATCCCACAACCCCATACGACTTGCCAACTGTCCCAAAAGCTCCGCCTCACTTCACCAAACACCCTCCGCCCCTCCACTGCCACTCCACACCTCCACAACACACCCCTGATCAAACCTACTTTTCCGGTTGCAATCTGACCTAGGGCTGCCGCCATACATCGCCCCGCGACCTGCTGCACCCCGCACTACCTTCGCCGTGCCACGGCGAAGGTTCCCCTGTGGTCTGATTAGGCTGAGAGGCCCTATTTGTGTTAGACAGACTTTCAGCTCTCGCCGCCATTGGCGACGACGCAAGGAGCTTCCAAGTGAGCTCCAGGCCTCGAAGCGTCAGGACTCCAGCTGAGGCGAATTGGGAAGACTCGGGTGAAGGCAGCAGTTGGTTTTCGAAGGGAAACGAGCACGCAGTTGCTGAGGCGAGGTCGCGTCCTTCCTGCAGGCGCGCGCGAGAAGGGACAAAGTTTAGTCCCACATCGTGAGTCTTCAAATCGCCGCACCACTTTAAATTGTTTTTGTGTATACGGCTGGTTGCCTCCGAACGCACCTGGGGTGAGGTCCCTCACCCATCACCCGCCTTGTCCGCAGATTCATCTCGCGGACCTGGCGGATCCAACCTGACACTACCCTGCACTCCTCGCGCACCACCCACGCCGGTGCGCCTGGTCCCGGTTACGCAACCCGACCCGTTAACCCAGCTCTGGGAGAGCTTCCTGTGAGCGATTTACAGAGAGAGAGAGACGTGCGGGTAGAGGGAAGGGCTAGGTTTTGCTGGAGGTAGACTCAACACTTAGCCGTAAGAAGGAGAAGAAGAGGAGCAGAAGAAGAAGAGACCCTGAAGAAGCCTTGCAGCTGAGCAAAGCAGGTGACCAAAGAAGAAAAGAAGCAGAGGAAGAAGAAGGCTCTTCAAAGAAGAGGAGCAGAAGAAGAAGAAACACTGAAGAAGCCTTGCAGCTGAGCAAGACCAAGGAAGAAGAAGCAGCGAAGGAAGAAAAAGAGGAGAAGAACTGTAGCAGACAGCAGTTTAAGTCGTCTGACTGTGGTATCAGACGACGGATGAAGCTTCAGAAGAGATAAAGCAGGGAAGAAGAAGAAGAAAAGAAGAAGGCTCCGCAGCTGAAGAAAAGAGAGAAGAAAAGAAGAAAGAAGAGGGAAGAAGACAAGCACAAAGAGAAGAAGAGAAGAAGAAGAAGCGAAGAATAGAAATCTATCTCTCTCCCTCTCTCTCTTATTTTTGTAATTCAATAAAGAAACTTTGTACTTCTAGAATTCCAGTAGCTCCCTGAGTTTGACCTCGGGAAAACTATTTCCGAGTAAAAAATTTGTATGGTAATGACAACCGTAGATGTCTCATCTTATACTATAACAATTGTATTATAATAAACCTAAAGACACGCAAAAACAGCGCCGCGGTTGCCTTCATCACCATTATTTTGGCGCCGTTGCCGAGGAGCAACGGCTATTCTAGAAGCTTTGAACTCTTTATTTAAGAATTGCTAATCTTTTCCCTCTTGTGTGCAGGTACAGGAAAATCAAGAAGCAGCCGCACAACAACCACTCCGAGGACAGGTAATTTTTTCTATCCTCTCACTTTAACCCTCAATTCTAAAGAGGTAGAAAAAGAAAGAACAAGCAATATAGGTACAACCTGTCTTCCATACCTAGTAAACCATCAAAGCTGCATGTTTTCAAATTTCAACCCACCATTCCTGCACACACTATTAAGGTAATTAAGGGCTAACACCTTCTTGCCTGAGCCCTAATTACCAAATAAGGAGTTAATTGGACCAAGTAGAGCCAACATAGGATTTAACATTAGGGTTTCAGAGACACACCCCTTAATCAAGAATTGAGAAAATCCCAAAAAGAGTGTGCCCAAGCCATTGGTTGAAAATATACCTATTCAGAAAAACCCTAAACAATTAGCTCTCTAAAAACACTTGAACCTTAAAAGACAAGACCTAATAAGTTCTCAAAGGAATCAATAGGTGAAGTTGACCCCTTAGGGTCAACCAATCTTCAACTTAGGTCACTCTTTGCACTTAAAAGACTAAAGTTCAAGTGAAAACCTAAGCACCTTGATTTTAACCCAAAAGAGGTAGACTTAAGAGGTCAAGGTCCCCATTCTGGTCTACCTGGAACTGCAGTGACAAGAGAGGTCGGATGGGGGAAACCCTGTAACCCGTGGAGCCGCTCTACCGTGTAGGGGTCTTCGCGGGACTCACCCTCTCTGGCTGCCCAGGTAATTCTCAGGTGGACGATCTTTCTGATCAAGGGGTCCATCTGCCCCGCACTTCTATAGTCACCCAACAATTTTTGGGTGTCTCGATTGGGTCCAGCACCTGCTTATCTCATCAAGTCTTTCAGTGTTTGGTAGGAGTTCCTTGAAACCTCCTTTAGAAATTTACTCTCCCCGAGGCCGAGCCTCAATGCCCTTGTTTGTGCAACCAATCGTTCACACAGCCCTTTTCCTCTGATTCTGAACCAAGTCCCCTTCCTCCATCTTGGCACAACTTGAGTCTACATCGAACTTCTGATTCTATATCTTGATTCCTCCACCTGATTCAATGATGCAGCCACACCATTTCAGACTACCATTCAAAAAACCTGAATATCAGAGATCCATGAAAGATAAGATGATTGAGGATGCCCTTGAATTCTATGAAATCAAATGTAAACCCTTAACACCAATAGAAAACATTTAGGTTGATGTCCCAAGAACCACAGCTTTCATCATAAACTGTGCCCAAATTTTGTTGATAGAAATTACAAAAGGATCAACTCGAGAAATACTCCTAACAGGATACATTGAGATAGAAAAATTACACAAATCTGAATACCTTCAATGGTTGACAAATCCTGTACTTTGGGAACAAAACCAAGATGCTCTTGAAAAATGGGTAGAAATGATGAGATCACTGGAACAAATTATCAATCAGAAATACCCGTATATACTAGAAATAGAGGATGAACCATCTTGGAACAGCATTAAGGATCAATCCAGTTTCCCAGATCTCGGGACTGAGGCACAGGGTGGTTGTGGATTCCCAACCCAGATAGAAGACAACATTGAATTAGGTTGGGAAGTTGCAGGAAAACACAATGATGAGCCGAACTTAGACCATGAATTGCCAAGCTTAGAATTTCAAAACTCCTGCAATAATGAGATCAGAACTGAACCTTTTGAGGGTATAAATTTCGCTCCTTATTTTGATAAGGTGACCTTCGAAGGTTATTCGGACTTAGGTTCTAGTAATTCTACCCACATCCTAAACCTAGAATCTAGATCCGAAACTTATAGGGAAGATTATGAGGCCCCATATGAGAAAGATCAAATTTTTAAAGAATATGATTCGGGCCTCTATTTGATGAATATCCTTCTCCAACATCCTCAGGAAATCTAATTGATTTTTCAGAAGACATGCCAATTTATGATACAGAAACTGAGGAGTTGGATGAGTGGGGTTTCAATTGGGTCTATCCTACCAGCTTGGAGCTTGAGCCTAAACAGAACACCTTTTTAAGTCTAGAATTGACATATAGGCTAGATGATGTAAACACATTTACACTACTTAAAATGTCTATTTATGCATGTTCTTAAGCATAGGATTGCATTTCATGATATAAATATTGCATTACATGCATCATCTTGCATTTAGAGTAGTTTGAATAAAATGGAGGTTAATTGTCTCCTTTTATGTGCTTGGACAGGGCAAATATTTTATCGGGGCCTCGGATCAAAGATCCAACCGTATGGATATGATCAGGGCGACGATTGGAGTTCAACGACTCCAAGATCGCCCTAATCAGGCATCCGTAGCATCAGATAGAGACCGGGGAACCCTAGAAGATCAAGGGCCAGGATGGTGTAAATCCGCACTTCAGATGGAAAATCCGACCACACGGATGAATTCGGATCGACGATCGCAGCCGAACGACACAAAAATCAAGTCAATCCGACATCCGTGGCACCATCTACAACTTCCAGAAGATGGACGGCCAAGATGGCGCCACGTGGCGCCATCCCAGCCGCCCAATCGGCCGCAGGAGTCCTGTGAAGATCGCGCAACGTCTCCTCTCCGCCGTTGGATCTCGATCCAACGGCTGCGGTCGCGCGCGTTTAAAAACGTCCGCGCGACCATTTCGCCGCGTAGCGCAGCGGCTACGCAGCCGCGGGCGAAGCGGAGGTCGCAGGTTCGAGCCGCGGAGAGGGGGGCGAAGGCGCGGGCGAGCGGGCGCGCACGAGCGTCGGATGAAGATCCAACGGCCGCGCGCGCCCGATAGCGCCGACGCGCAATTGGACGCCCTGGTGGGCGCGCGATCGCACGCGGGCGGCGCGCTACGCAGCGGGCGCGGGCGCGATCTAAGCCGTCCGATCTCGCGATCGGACGGCTGAGACGACGCGGACGTGCGTCTGCGTTACGCGCGCAGGCCAGCCGAGCGGGCGCGCGTGGCGCGGCGGCGACGGCGACGGCGGGGCTTTAGCGACGGTTTTATCCGTCACTAAAGACCCCTTATTTATTATTTTGAAGATGTAATGTCCATTTTGCCCCCACTCCTTGCAACTATAAAAGGAGACCCCCTCCATACGAAATTTTCATCCCTTCCTTCTCCTCTCTACCTCTCCAAAGCTCAAGAGAAGCTTGTCCCACACCCGGGATGCTTCTCGCGAGATAAAGTCCAAATTTTCGTCCCCCTTCGGAAGTGGATCCCGCGACGACGACGGCGTGCTGCTTCGTTCCCGTTCTTCTGCTTCGTCCTCCTTCGTCCCGCTTCGTTCTCCTTCGTCCAGGCGTCGTCCCGTCCGGCTCGTCCTCCAAGCAACCGTCGAGGAGGATTTCTCTCTCCCTATTCTTTTTACTGCTTTCTAATATAGATTTACTGCTTTCTAGAATAGACTATTCGTCCTCCGAGCGATCGTCGAGGAGGACATTTCTCCCTCCATTCTTTTAATGCTTTCTAGAGTAATTGTTTTATATTTTCTAGTTGTAACGAATGAACTCTTTTATGATTAATTTCTTGTCTATTCTACATCTCATTTTAATTTCCATGTGTAGTATTCTTTCTCTCTCTCTTACTCCCTCTCTCTCTTTTATTTGTTGTAGATACTTAGATAGTTTAAATTGAATTTCTTGGTGACAAAATAAAAAGAAACGCGGAGTTTTTAAATCAAACGTTCGCCTCCCTGTGTTCGACCCGGAATTCTTATTTCGGTATAAATTTTATTTGTTGAACACGAATCCTTCGCTTTCGAACTACAACGACGGGTTTTTCCAAAACCAAACACGTTAGCGTAGATTCGTCTCGTTCAACATTTTGGCGCCGTTGCCGGGGAGGCAACGCTCTTTGATTTCTCTTCGCGTTTTGTAACTTACAAATCATTTACCTCACTTTTCTCCTTTCTTATTGTAATTGCAGGTACTCTTTTGAGACAGGCAAAAGCGGTAGATCGGAGTAAAGTGCTGTGGAAGGTTTTGTAAGTTACCCCCTCACCTCCCACCCATTAGATTTCATTTCATCACATAATAATTCAAACATCAATCAACCTAGGTGTTCTTATAAACTCTAAGGTTAGATTGTTTGTTTAACATCCATACTCACTCCAACCCCCACATTAAAAAAAAGAAAAAAAAATAAAAAAAATCTCACAGAGGTACACAACCTCATCTGATTTTCTAACTCAACCGGTAAACCAATCTTAGGAGCCGGTACACACATCCAAACACATAATTGAGTAGAAATCAGATTGGGTAATCATTTGTGTGCCTAATTAGGTGGTGCATCAGGCCAGTTGTTTGAGTTGTTTGGGCCGCACCACTTCAAATAAAATCAACTCATCAAGTAGCTGCCAATTAGGTTCAACTCTTAGGGATCTACCAGGCACTCCACATTCTTTTTAAACTTTAAAGGAAAATATCTTCACCTGTGCTTGCAAAATCTGGTGTGCCAATGAAACTTGATTGAAAACACCTAAAGTTGAATCCTAAAAGCTACTAAGCAAGATTTGAACCTTAAAATTCACCACATCAAAAATAATCTTGCTTGAAAACCACTGGTTGTGCACACGCACACAAAGCAATCAATCATTAAGGGCACAACCCATTTAAAGGGGCCATCACATTCCAAAGCACATTCAAACCTAGCCCTAAATAAAACAGAGTAGACGTTGGCCTTAAGGATTGGACTCGCTCTTCAGAACTCAGAACGAGATTATTTTCGATTAGTCTGTTTCTACTGTTCAATCTGATGTCTAGCTAGGGGAGCAGAGTCAAACGATCGCGGCTGGGGGGTACACTAGGAACCGGAGGCGCAAGCCGAAGGAAGAACCTTCTCCCCAGTCCCTCCTTCTAACTGGTTGGATTGAACAGACAGAAGTAGATCAAATCGTTCCTTTATCTCAAGACGGGTTTTGAGAGTCTGTAGGTATGTAGGCTAACCCATTTAAGGACAGGTTTGATTGTTTGTATTGCAGGGCACCTTTCTTCCTCCTGTATCTCATGAATCCTTCCACATATTTCACGCATTCCCGCTCTTTCCCTCCTGTTGTAAATTATCCTCAACATGACGATTATCCCAACTCGTATTGTAATCGACCATCAGTTAGTTGGGATAATTCGGATTGGGGATACAATTCCGGACCCCCGTGTTTAGGGTCTAACCCTGAACACTTTGATTCTCAATTCTATCCTTCTCAGAGTTGCATCGATTATAGATCGTCCTCCTTTCATGAACAACCTAATGCGATCTACAATCAAGAAGGATACACTGATCCTTACCCATCCTCTGATTTCACTGCCTTTAGGTCATCTCCATCTTTTGAACAATCTGAAATGACCTATTATCAGGATGGGTATAACGAATCTCAATTCGTTAATTCTTCTACATTGATGTCAAACTCGCCCAACCATGAACCAACTCATTTGGTTCAGGTTAATCAGGTTCAAGATAAGGTTCTGGCTAACTTGAGGAATATCATTCAATCTTTAGAAGTTCAGCCAATACCTTGCATTGAGAGATTGGAGCCCCTGATTGAAATGATTGATGATTTAAACAAGTCTTTGTTGGATTGGCTCCAGGATGTTAAGGATAAGAACCCGGGTGAGTTTCTACTTGGGAAATTAGCGAAATTGAGGATGAGATTCGTGGTTGCTTTAATTCAATCTTGGAATAATTCCCAGGATGAACTCTCTTCAGGAAAGCCAATGATAGAACCCGCTCAGGCACCTGTTGGGGGGGACAAGTGTTACGAAGCTGACCAGATTGAATTAAAACAACCAATTAAGGATGATTTGATTTCTTCACCTGAAATCCCTAAGCCGGGTTACGAGGAAACGTATGTCTCCTTGGAACGCAAAGTGACAAATGATTTTGGGACATACATTGATGCGGATCCTGATGGTGAAAATTCAAGTTGCGAAGTCTCACACGAGTTTTCAAATCACGATTTTTGTGAGACGATTGGGCCTGAGGAATCTGATAGATCATTTGATAGCCCAATAACTGAGGAAATTGATCTTATTAGGGCACACGATACAGATCCAGAATCGCATTTTCTGGAGGAATCAATTCAATGCCCTGATTATCAGTTACACCCTGTTGAGCTTATTGATGATTTTAATTCTGAGATAATTAGACCCAAGTCAATTTTGATTCTGCCACATCATTTACACTTGGAGATTCCAGACGGGGTGATGAATATACAAGATGTCCTGGAATTTGATACACTTAATGAGGAGGATAGGAGCGGGGAAGTTCTAATTTGGGAAGTTAATTTTGGAGGAAATGGAAGATTGAGTCGAAGGGTTCCTTTTAAGCTGAAACCATCAAATCAGAACCCTTACGACATTTGTTTCGAGGATGTCAAACTCAAGCACACATTTAACGATTATCCTTTTGAGCTTCAATTCTCTGTAACCCGACATTTTGGCCTTGGGTTGCATCCTCACAAATCGCAGGCCCGACCCCGCTTGCATTCTGATTTTAGGTTTTGGGTAATTTTTATCCAGAACCTAAGATATTCTCGATTATGGGGTGTGGGTCTGCACCACAATCTGGTCCACATCTGTGGACCTCTGCTGACAGGTCAGAGGATTCTTCTGTTTATTCTAATTCTGACCTGCACATGTGAATTCTTCATTTCTTTTCTTTGTATAGTGTGCCTAGCTGAAGGCACTAAACTCAGCACATATACAGTTCTTTTTCATTTTCATCTCGGAGCGGACCCGATATCCACGCAATTCAGGTGCTTTCTACGCTTTTCCACTCTGTTTTATGTCTTTTTAATACAATGAGGACATTGCATTAAATAGGCATGGGGGGGTGGATATTTATCTTTGAATTCATTCGTCAGCTCCGTAGATTTGTTTTATTATTAAAAAAAAAAAAAAAAAAAAAAAAAATCGAAATTAGGAAAGAGAATTTGGGTTTAAGAAAATTTTCGATCTTAAGAAATACTATATTATGGTTTGAACACAAAGACCCCTCAGGTCTTTGGACTTAATTAGCCTGTGTATCTACTAAAATGTGGATTTGTCTTTGAGTTCTCGCCATCTTAATTCTATTATAATTGGAATAAATAAGTTTGGGTGATAAGTACACGACTTATCAACCCGCCCTCTGATGTGAGGGAATTTTGAGTCTTAAGCATCTACACACTTTCTTTGCACTGACTCGTTGTTTGGCGATTTTAACGGAAATTGGGTAGCTAATAAACCTTCTAGGGTGATATGGCTGGCAAGTTATCGTGGGTAACAGCCCATAGGTAGGTTGTCCAGAGCCCAGTCACTGGACCTTTCTCTTTTTGCTGCCTTTAGGTAAATCTTAGACCAGGGAAGCCACCTACTTAAAAAAAAAAAAAAAAAAAAATCAAAAAGGAGAAAAGAACAAAAAGAAATAAGCCACACTTCGCCGCACGAGTATGGCTGGCAAGTTGTCGGTGGTAACAGCTCATCGACCGGTTGTCCAGAACCCAGCTCAGAAAATGCACTAAAAATTCCCAAAACACTTAGGAAGAAGCGGAGAAGTAGAATAAACCGGGGAGATATACACTGGATTCACCCTTGTGTTGACCCCGTTAAAAAATAAAAGTAGGGAGAAAGCTACCGGTTGTAAAGATACACCTTTAGGCAGAATTCTTTTTGAGGTCACCTAGAGGCGTAGAAATCCGAAGTCCGTTTTAATTGCCGGTCAACGAGTCTATCACAATCACAATAAGATGCTTAAAACTTAGGGTTCTCATCAAATCTTGGGTGAGTTGAATGGCCGTAGAAAGCCACTCTTAAACCCTAAAATTTGAAAATCTAAAAAAAAAAAAATAAAAACAGAAAAAGAAATTTTTCTTTGAATAAGGCGAGGCTTGAGGCGGTCTGCATTTTGGCTGATACCCGGGCACTGTTGTGTCTTTGAAAGTTCAGTTCTTAAGTAGACAATTTCTTAATGATTGAAAATAACTCAGGTCCAAATAATCTAACCTAATTCTTTTATAAATAGCATATAGTTTTTGCTAGGGACTAGCAAAAGATAGGCATGGGGGTATGATGTAAACACATTTACACTACTTAAAATGTCTATTTATGCATGTTCTTAAGCATAGGATTGCATTTCATGATATAAATATTGCATTACATGCATCATCTTGCATTTAGAGTAGTTTGAATAAAATGGAGGTTAATTGTCTCCTTTTATGTGCTTGGACAGGGCAAATATTTTATCGGGGCCTCGGATCAAAGATCCAACCGTATGGATATGATCAGGGCGACGATTGGAGTTCAACGACTCCAAGATCGCCCTAATCAGGCATCCGTAGCATCAGATAGAGACCGGGGAACCCTAGAAGATCAAGGGCCAGGATGGTGTAAATCCGCACTTCAGATGGAAAATCCGACCACACGGATGAATTCGGATCGACGATCGCAGCCGAACGACACAAAAATCAAGTCAATCCGACATCCGTGGCACCATCTACAACTTCCAGAAGATGGACGGCCAAGATGGCGCCACGTGGCGCCATCCCAGCCGCCCAATCGGCCGCAGGAGTCCTGTGAAGATCGCGCAACGTCTCCTCTCCGCCGTTGGATCTCGATCCAACGGCTGCGGTCGCGCGCGTTTAAAAACGTCCGCGCGACCATTTCGCCGCGTAGCGCAGCGGCTACGCAGCCGCGGGCGAAGCGGAGGTCGCAGGTTCGAGCCGCGGAGAGGGGGGCGAAGGCGCGGGCGAGCGGGCGCGCATGAGCGTCGGATGAAGATCCAACGGCCGCGCGCGCCCGATAGCGCCGACGCGCAATTGGACGCCCTGGTGGGCGCGCGATCGCACGCGGGCGGCGCGCTACGCAGCGGGCGCGGGCGCGATCTAAGCCGTCCGATCTCGCGATCGGACGGCTGAGACGACGCGGACGTGCGTCTGCGTTACGCGCGCAGGCCAGCCGAGCGGGCGCGCGTGGCGCGGCGGCGACGGCGACGGCGGGGCTTTAGCGACGGTTTTATCCGTCACTAAAGACCCCTTATTTATTATTTTGAAGATGTAATGTCCATTTTGCCCCCACTCCTTGCAACTATAAAAGGAGACCCCCTCCATACGAAATTTTCATCCCTTCCTTCTCCTCTCTACCTCTCCAAAGCTCAAGAGAAGCTTGTCCCACACCCGGGATGCTTCTCGCGAGATAAAGTCCAAATTTTCGTCCCCCTTCGGAAGTGGATCCCGCGACGACGACGGCGTGCTGCTTCGTTCCCGTTCTTCTGCTTCGTCCTCCTTCGTCCCGCTTCGTTCTCCTTCGTCCAGGCGTCGTCCCGTCCGGCTCGTCCTCCAAGCAACCGTCGAGGAGGATTTCTCTCTCCCTATTCTTTTTACTGCTTTCTAATATAGATTTACTGCTTTCTAGAATAGACTATTCGTCCTCCGAGCGATCGTCGAGGAGGACATTTCTCCCTCCATTCTTTTAATGCTTTCTAGAGTAATTGTTTTATATTTTCTAGTTGTAACGAATGAACTCTTTTATGATTAATTTCTTGTCTATTCTACATCTCATTTTAATTTCCATGTGTAGTATTCTTTCTCTCTCTCTTACTCCCTCTCTCTCTTTTATTTGTTGTAGATACTTAGATAGTTTAAATTGAATTTCTTGGTGACAAAATAAAAAGAAACGCGGAGTTTTTAAATCAAACGTTCGCCTCCCTGTGTTCGACCCGGAATTCTTATTTCGGTATAAATTTTATTTGTTGAACACGAATCCTTCGCTTTCGAACTACAACGACGGGTTTTTCCAAAACCAAACACGTTAGCGTAGATTCGTCTCGTTCAACACTAGACCCCAGTTAGGCTGCTGATTCCACATCTGATGATTTATGCTACGGTGGAATTCATGATCAAGAATCTCATTTAGAACTCAATTTTCGCAAACTCCGACAACTTCGGATCTGACTGTAATCGCGGAGAGACTCTCCTTCCTGAACACACCAAGCCCATCTCCGACCTCAGTTCACATGACTCATTCTCTGACTCCGACTCTGAGGTCCTAGTTCCCGAGATCACTGATAACACAGAATCATTCCTTTTCGATCCTCAGGAACCAAAAACAGAAAATGCCAAGAGTGATTACAACCCAGAATTCAAATCTTTTCTCGAATCAGATTTCTTTCATCCTGCAGACACTCTTCAGGCATTTGATAGTTACCCAGAGGACTCTCTACAGAAAATCACCTGTCATTCGTTTCTAGAAGAGCCCTCACACATAGTAACCACCTATTCCGCACACACAGAACTGATCAAAACCTCTACCCAACCCCAACCAGCAACCAGACTCAATTTCTAATCAGATTCACCTCTCACCGAGCCGATTGCATTTCCACATCGGGTTTGGAACACTGATCAGACTACATACCATGCTCCATCATTCTCTGATCACCCCTGTAGGGTTCCCGCGTCAATCACTCATTATTCTACGGGTCCCTATTCTAACCAGGCTGATTCGACTCAGCCAAACCCGGTATTCACACTTCCACATCCATCTGAGCCACATTGCATATGGTGGGTCCCACATCTGTTGATCTACATCTATCAACCCACCAGATTGATTGGGTTTGGGCTGCATCATCAGCCTGTTGATCTGAACAAGCACCTGGTTGGACCAACCAGGCTCTTGATCAAGGTGCTTGTTATGCAAAACTCTGCTGATTTGACCATCCCCTCTCCATCTCATTTCCTGCTTGGCTGAAGGCGTCAAATTTAGTGCTCAACGGGAGGCAGCCCGTCATTCTCCTTGAAAACCTGAAACCTTTTTTGACACCTTTGTGCACTTAAGGTTCACCCTTTAAGACAGTCGACTCCACCTCAGATGCTTGCATCTGAGATTAGAAATCGTCCGCAACAGCGACCTCGGCCCATTCACTCATCAAAACATCTGTCCTAAGGAATGAACTAAGTTGAATAAAAACCCCCTAGGTTACAATGAGGACATTGCATATCTTAGGCATGGGGGGGTATGAAAGTGCAAAACTTGTAAGAAAAGGTTTTAAACAAAAAATTCACATATGCCAAAAACACCATAAAAAAAAATAAAAAAAATTCGAAAAAGAATAAAAGAATAAGAGGAGAAAGGAAACCTTGTGGGAGAAGGAAAAGAAACAAAATGAAAAAGGAGCACAAAAATGTGAGAAAAGAGTGATAGTCATTAGTAAGGAACTAAGGAATTGACCTAAGTTCTAGACCTCATTCATAAAAAAATTTGAAAAGTGCATAGTAAGATTAGTAAGAACGCAAACCTTAGGCATTCTTGGATAGACTCTTAGTACTCATTAAGATCTAGACATTCCTCAAGAGGTTGAGGAAAATGAAAAGCTTAAGTATTAGGTCCAAGGCTTAGGGAGTATTTGGCCTCGTTAACTAACTTTTGGTCTACAGAACTAAGTAACCTAAGCACCCTAACCCCACACACAGCCTGGTTCAGTAAGTGTAAAAATCAAAATCATGCAGAAGCGTCGCAAAATTATGAAAATCACACCTAGAGTAGGAGCAGCCGATCAACACAAGTTGATTTGGACGAGTTCCCAGCGTGGAGAGGTGGAAAATTCCCCTCGAAGATGCGTAACAAAATATCATCTCCTCGGTGCTTGTCTCTTAGGATATTTACATATCCTACTGGGGGCATGTAAACACTCTGCTGGTTCAGATTCCATGGATGGCATTATCACGAAGTGTCAATTGCCAGGGTCTGGATTCGGCCACGGAACACCATAGATGGGATTATCTCGAAATCTCAATAGCCAGGGTTCCGGGGGTTACCATGGGCGGTGCTATCTCGAAGCATCGACTGCCAGGAACCCTTGAGGATCGATGATGGGGACAAGGAATCTGATACAGACCGTGTTGAGAAGCCAATCCTAAGTTAGGATTAAAAAGAAAAAGAGAGAGAAAACTCTCCAAACATATAAATCTTCTACCTCTCTTTCTTACAAAATGCACTGCGAACTGAACCAGGGCTAAAATTATCTCAAGCATGGGTGCTTTAACCACGAAGTCCAATAAGGCTTAGGTTAGCTCCTGTAGGCCTTAAAAACCTTTGCTAAGGACTGAGGCTAAGGCTAGACAGATCTGGATCTTGGTTGGTACTAGAGTACCTTTTAGGCCTATGGTTGGCATTCTGACCTAATCAAGGTTACAAAAGAAAAAACACTTATCTAAACTCATTAAGAACTTCATGGTCTAGAATAAGGGTTTAAACCTTAAAATTTTTGCTAAGGGACTAGCAAAAACTAGACATGGGGGTATGATGAGAGCCTCATCATGAATCCTAACAAACATAATTTAATCTAAATAAGTGTGAAGAAGCTCCTACAAAACCTAAAGAAAGGCTTAACTCAGAGAATTCTGAGTTAAAGAATAAGACAAATCATAAGGGGTAAAACTGTAATTTTACCAACACAATCTGCAAACAGGGTAACTCAGGATCCAAACATAGGTCAAACTAACTTAATAAGAAGGAAAGTGGGATGATCTGATCCAACAAGGGCTACAACAACTCTAAGAAATTAAATGTCATTCTGTAACCCTAAAACAAACCCACTTCAATTCACGAGGTTTGAGGCAGGGTAAAAATCAACTAAACCCTTTAAAATTCATAGAAAAATAATCTATAGGGTTTAGAACCTTCAATTTGGCCTTAGAAACCCATTTTGACCTACATTGAGAACCATGCCAAATTAATGATTTAATTTAGGTTTTTACATAAATTGGTCGGTTAAACATGGTCTGACTTAGAAACAAAATTCACCATTAAAATCCTTTGGTCAAATTTAGTTATGCATAAAAACTTGAGCCTAAGAAGAGACCTCCTTGACCAACTTTGCAATTTAATCCTCATCATTTACTTTTTGACCCTCAACTTTCGAAACCCTTTGCATTTTGGTCCCTCCTGCAAGTCTCTGCGTAGCACCATGCTCCGATGACTTTGCGCGGAGCATGGCGCCGCGCAGGGTGAGGGAGGCGTCCTGCAAAGTAACCGCGAAGTTCCCTGTGACGTCTACTGTCGTAGGGACTCGGCCATGCCACCTGACGATGCCCACACCTTCCGTGCGAACGCGCGGAAGGTATGGGTTGTAGGTTTGGCCCTACGAGGAGGGGTGACATAATAAATGCGAAAATAAAATATAAAGCAATCTCACCAAAGAAAACCAATCACACAATGTACACAAATGTTTTTAGGTGGAAACCCAAACCGGGTGAAAACCACCACCTAATCCTCTCGAGTTAGGATTTTCCGATCAACCTAGTTGATCAAATCCACTAACCGAATCACTTTAAAACGAGGGTGATTCAACCTCAGTACAACTACGCTACAAGTACGAGGGTAGCGTTCCTCAACTCCTTCTCTCCACGAGAAGGATTTTGTCCCACGAAGGAGACGGGAATTCGCAAAGCGAATACCCAACCAAAAGACAAAGATAAAATAAACAAGTAATCCTATAGAGCCAACAAAGGAATTTAAACCTAGCTTCTATAGGAAATAGGAAACTCCCCTTTGCAAGGAGTGCGTCGAGTTGATGACGCGGTGCGTGTGCCACGCGATGGCGCAATGTCGCTCTCGTAAACAACGGCAGGAGAGTGGGTGCGCGAAGCTTGATGCTCTCAAGATGTAGAACTTGAGCTTAGAGAGCAAGATCTTTTCTGGACACAAAAGAGTGTGAAAATGTGTAGCTAAGTGTATCCAAGTGTGTCTTTGTGTTGCAATGGTTCCCCTCTATTTATAGAGGCCTTAGGAAGGCTTTGGAAGGCTTAGGAAAGGTTCTATAGCCGTTGGGAACAAAGCCCAAGAGAATCAGCCCGAAATCAGGAACAATCATTGTTCTGACAGGCTTATCAGACGTCTAATTATGGCATCAGACGTCTGGAACTTCACTTTAAGACGTCTGATTCTAAGGTCAGACGTCTGATTTTGGGCAGGTCTCTCCCTGACTTGAATCAGATCTAAACAGGGTTCTAGCGCAAGTCCATCAGACGACATATAGGACGTCTGGCACTATGTCTGGACGTCTGGAAACCTACTTTTACTGTGGGAATTGATTTCCAAACGTTGCAACGGCTAGAAAATCTCTGAGAAGAGATTTTGGGTCAGCCGAGGCAAAACGTTCATTTATCAGACGTCTGGAAAGGCCTAAGGACGTCTGATAAGGCTCTAACGATCATAATCCTTGAGTGTCTGCTAAGCCAGCCAACGGTCCACTAATTGGACGTCTGGCAAGGTCATTAGACATCTCCTAAGACCTATGGTCTAAGGTCTGGACGTCTGATTTCATCAGACAGAACTAACTATGTCCAGCCTAACAGATATCAGACGTTTGAAACAACAGTCAGACGTCTTAAAATACTTTATCAGACGTCTGATTTGGGAATTAGATGTCTGGAAGTGCTGTTTGAACCCTATATTGGTTTTCTAAGCATTCTACAGAAAACCTAAGTATCCTAGGGTTGTGCCGGTGTTCATAGGACTACTGTTAGGGTACTTTGAGGCTCTTTAACATAATATTCTAAGGAAAATAAGAGCAAGAAAATAAAGACAAGAGATACAAGAAAGGATTAAAAAGAATCTATCCTATTCTTCTTGTCTTCTATCTTCAATCTGTCGCTCCACGCGAACCTCCTCTGTTCTTCATTAAGCTCCTCCAAGCCATCCTGGATGCGAGCTCGAGTTCCGTCTAAACACGTCCACATTTGCAATTGACCTGAAATCTAGGACTCAAATTGCAAATGTTAAATAACACGTGTTTTGTTATCATCAAAACAAATGATCGTGGTGCTCTAGCACCAACATGGGTCTCGTCTCCGACCATACTCTGGCGAGGGACGTACGTCACCTCCCTGCGTCCGACCCTCCGCCACCGCCTTTATAAAGATCAGCGTCGCTAGCCGGTTCTCGCAGTCTGGTCCTGGCCGAGAAACCCCCAACCCTTCCTCTCTCCCCACTCCAACAGGAAAGCCACCAACTCTGGCGGTCGCTCCTCCTCCTTCTCGTCTCTCTGCTGCAATATAGCAGCAGAGTAGCTTCCCCCAATCTTCCCGCGTCGCGCCATACCAAGCGCGTGCCTCCCTGCCCACTTCCTCGCCGCCGCTCTCTCCCCCTGGGCTCTTCTTCTCCAGCTCCGGCAGGTACGAGCCGGCGGCTCCGCCCCCCCCCCCCCCCCCCCTCCCCCTTCGTCCCTATAGGTAGGTTACATTTACTCCCCTTCTTCCCCTCTTTCTTTTCCCTGATCTATTTTGCTTGATTGCCCCACGACCACGCCAGACCACCCTCATCTTCCCCACCTCTGGTCACTCTCTGGCGAGTCGTCCCCGTCATCCCACAACCCCATACGACTCGCCAACTGTCCCAAAAGCTCCGCCTCACTTCACCAAACACCCTCCGCCCCTCCACTGCCACTCCACACCTCCACAACACACCCCCGATCAAACCCACTTTTCCGGTTGCAGTCCGACCTAGGGCTGTCGCCATACACCACCCCGCGACCTGCTGCACCCCGCACTACCTTCGCCGTGCCACGGCGAAGGTTCCCCTATGGTCTGATTAGGCCGAGAGGCCCTATTTGTGTTAGACAAACTTTCAGCTCTCGTCGCCATTGGCGACGACGCAAGGAGTTTCCAAGTGAGCTCCAGGCCTCGAAGTGTCAGGACTCCAGCTGAGGCGAATTGGGAAGACTTGGGTGAAGTCAGGCAGTTGGTTTGCGAAGGGAAACGAGGACGCAGCTACTGAGGCGAGGTCGCGTCCTTCCTGCAGGCACGCGCGAGAAGGGACAAAGTTTAGTCCCATATCGTGAGTCTTCAAATCGCCGCACCACTTTAAATTGTTTTTGTGTATACGGCTGGTTGCCTCCGAACGCACCTGGGGTGAGGTCCCTTGCCCATCACCCGCCTCGTCTGCGGATTCATCTCGCGGACCTGGCGGATCCGACCCGACACTACCCTGCACTCCTCGCGCACCACCCACGCCGGTGAGCCTGGTCCCGGTTACGCAACCCGACCCGTTAACCCGGCTCTGGGAGAGCTTCTTGTGAGCGGTTTACAGAGAGAGAGACGTACGGGTAGAGGGAAGGGCTAGGTTTTGCTGTGCCCTGTGCAGGAACAGGGCGCGAAGGAGGCAGACTCAACACTTAGCCGCAGGAAGGAGAAGAAGAGGAGCAGAAGAAGAAGAGACCCTGAAGAAGCCTTGCAGGTGAGCAAGGCAGGAGACCAAAGAAGAAAAGAAGCAGAGGAAGAAGAAGGCTAGCCAAAGAAGAGGAGCAGAAGAAGAAGAAACTCTGAAGAAGCCTTGCAACTGAGCAAGACCAAGGAAGAAGAAGCAGCGAAGGAAGAAAAAGAGGAGAAGCACTGTAGCAGACTGTAGTTTAAGTCGTCTGACTGTGGTATCAGACGATGGATGAAGCTTCAGAAGAGATAAAGCAGGGAGGATGAAGAAGAAAAGAAGAAGGCTTCACAGCTGAAGAAAAGAGAAAGAAGAAAAGAAGAAGACAGGAAGAGCAGCAGAAGAAAGAAGAGGGAAGAAGACAAGCACAAAGAGAGGAAGAGAAGAAGAAGCCAAGAACAGAAATGTATCTCTCTCCCTCTCTCTCTTATTTTTGTAATTCAATAAAGAAACTTTATACTTCTAGAATTCCAGTAGCTCCCTGAGTTCGACCTCGGGAAAACTATTTCCGAGTAAAAAATTTGTATGGTAATGACAACCGTAGCTGTCTCATCTTATACTATAACAATTGTATTATAATAAACCAAAAGACATGCAAAAACAGCGCCGCGGTTGCTTTCATCACCAGTACACACATCCAAACACATAATTGAGTAGAAATTAGATTAGGTAATCACTTGTGTGCCTAATTAAGTGGTGCAACAGGCCAATTGTTTGAGTTGATTGGGCTGCACCACTTTAATTAAAATCAACGCATCAAGTAGCTACCACATAAGTTCAACTCTTAGGGATTTACCTGGCACTCCGCATTCTTTTAAGTTTTAAAGGAAAACATCTTCACCTGTGCTTTTAAAACCTAGTGTGCCAACAAAACTTGTTTGAAAACACCTAAAGTTGAATCCTAAAAGCTACTAAGCAAGATTTGAACCCTAAAATTCACCACATCAAAAATAATTTTGCTTGAAAACCACTGGTTGTGCACGCACACACAACTCAATCAATCATTAAGGGTACAACCCAGATAAAGGGCCCATCACATTCCAAAGCACATTCAAACCTAGCCCTAAATAAAACAAAGTAGACGTTGGCCTTAAGGATTTGACTCGCTTTTCAGAGCCCAGAACGAGATTATTTTCGATTAGTCTATTTTTACTGTTCAATCTAATGTCTAACTAGGGGAGTAGAATCAAATGATCGTGGTTGGGGGGTACACTAGGAACTGGAGGCGCAAGCCGAAGGAAGAACCTTCTCCCTAGTCCTTCCTTCTAACTGATTGGATTGAACAGACAGAAGTAGATCAAATCATTTCTCTATCTCAAAATGGGTTTTGGGAGTCTGTAGGTCTGTAGGCTTGCCCACTTAAGGACAGGTTTGATTGTTTATATTGCAGGGTGCCTTTCTTCCTCCCATCTCTCATGAATCCTTCCACATATTACACGCATTCCCGCTCTTTGCCTCCTGATTTGAATTATCCTCAACATAACGATTATCCAGACTCGTCCTGTAATCAACCATCAGTTAGTTGGGATAACTCGGATTGGGGATACAGTTTCGGACCTCCGTGTTTAGGGTCTAACCCTGAACACTTTGATTGTGATTTCTATCCTTCTTAGAGCCACATCGATTATAGATTGTCACCCTTTCATGAACAACCTAATATGATCTACAATCAAGAAGGATACACTGATTCTTACCCATCCTCTGATTACACTGCCTTTAGGTCATCACCACCTTTTGAACAATTTGGAATGACCTATTATCAGGAAGGGTATAACGAATCTCAATTCGTTAATTCTCCTGCATTGATCCCAAACCCGCCCAACCCTGAACCAACTCATTTGGTTCAGGATAACCAGGTTCAAGATAAGGTTTTGGCTAACTTGAGGAATATCATACAATCTTTAGAAGTTCAGCGAATACCTTGCACTGAGAGATTGGAGCCCCTGATTGAAATGATTGATGATTTGAGTAAGTATTTGTTGGATTGGCTCCAAGATGTTAAGGATAAGAACCCGGGTGAGTTTCTACTTGGGAAGTTAGCAAAATTGAGGATGAGATTTGTGGTCTCTTTGATTTAATCATGGGATGATTTTCAGGATGAACCCTCTTCAGGAGAGCCAATTTCAGAACCCATTCAGGCACCTGTTGGGGGGGACATGTGTTACGAGGTTGACCAGATTGAATTAGAGCAACCAATTAAGAAAGATCTAATTTCTTCACCTGAGATCCCTGAGCCAGGGTACGAGGAAACGTACGTCTCCTTGGAACAGAAAGTGATAGATGATTTTGGGACATACATTAATACGGATCTTGATTTCTTTGATTCTGGTGGTGAAGATTCAAGCTGCGAAGTCTCACACAAGTTTACAGAATATGATTTCTTTGAGACGATTGGGCTTGAGGAATATGATAGATCATTTGATAGCCCAATAACTAAGGAAACTAATCTTATTAAGGCTCACATTACGGATCCAGAATCGCATTTTCTGGAGGATTCAATTCATTCCCCTGATTGTCAGTTACACCCTGTTGAGCTTATCGATGATTCTGTTTCTGAGATAATTAGAGCCAAGTCAATTCTGATTCAGCCACATCATTTAGACTTGGAGATTTTAGATGGGGTGATTAATATGCAAGAGGTCCTGGAATTTGACATGCAGATTAAGGAGGATAGGAGTTGGGAAGTTCTAATTTGGGAAGCTAACTTCGGAGGAAGTAGAAGCTGCGTCTAAGGGTTCCATTTCATCTGAAACCATCAAACCAAAACCCTTATGACATTTGTTCTAAGGATGTTCAACCCAAGCACACATTCATTGATTATCCTTTTGATTTCCCTGTAACTCGACTTTTTGGTCTTGGGTTGCATTCTCATAAATCGCAGGCCTGACCCCGCTTGCACACTGATTTTAGGTTTTGGGTAATTTTTATCCAGAACCTGAGATATTCTCGATTATGGGGTATGGGTCTGCACCAAAATCTGGTCCATATCTGTGGACATTTGTTGATAGGTTAGAAGTTTCTTATGTTTATTCTGATTCTGACCTGTACTTATGAATTCTTCATTTCTCTTCTTTGTATAATATGCCTAGCTGAAGGCACTAAATTCAGCACATATACAGTTCTTTTTAATTTCTATCTTGAAGTGGACTTGACATTCACGCAATTCAGTGCCTTCTACTCTATTTCACTCTTTTTATGTCTTTTTAATATAATGAGGACATTGCATTAGATAGGCATGGGGGGTGGATATTCATCTCTAAATTTATTCGTCAGCTCCGTAGATTTGTTTTATTTTCATTTATTATAAAAAAATGGAATTAGGAAAGAGAACTTGTGTTTCAGAAAATTTTCAATCTTAGGAAATATTACATTATGATTTGAACACAAAGACCCTTCAGGTCTTTGGACTTAATCAGCCCGTGTATCCACTAAAATGTGGATTTTCTTTTCGAGTCCTCACCAACCTAAATTCTATTTTAATTGGAGTAAATAAGTTTGGGTGATAAGTACACGACTTATCAACCCACCCTTTGATTTGAGGGAATTTTGAATTTTAAGCATCTACACACTATCTTGTCACTGACTCATTGTTCGGCGATTCTAATGAAAATTGGGTAGCTAATGAACCTTCTAGGGTGATATGGCTGCAAGTTATCGTGGTTAACAGCTCATAGATAGGTTGTCCAGAGCCCAGTCACTGGATCTTTCTCTTTTTGCTGCCTTTAGGTAAATCTTAGATCAGGGAAACCACCTACCTAAAAAAAAAATCAAAAAGAAAAGGAGAAAATAAAAAAAAAGAAATAAGCCACACTTCACCGTACGAGTATGGCTGGCAAGTTGTCGGTGGTAACAGCTCATCGACCGGTTGTCTAGAACCCAGCTCAATAAATGCACTGAAAATTTTCAAAACATTTAGGAAGAAGCGGAGAAGTAAAATAAATCGGGAAGATATACACTGGATTCACCCTTGTGTTGACCCCGTAAAAAAAATAAAATAAAAGTAAGGAGAAAGCTACCGGTTGTAAAGATACACCTTCAGGTAGAATTCTTTTTTAGGTTACCTAGAGGCGTAGAAATCCGAAGTCCGTTTTAACTGCTGGTCAATGAGTCTATCACATTCACAATAAGATGCTTAGAACTTAGGGTTCTCATCAAATCTTAGGTGAGTTAAATGGTCGTAGAAAATCACTCTTAAACCCTAAAACTTGAAAATAAAAAAAAAATTAGAAAAGAGGAAAAAGAGAAAAAGAAATTTTTCTTTGAATAATGCGAGGGCTTGAGGCGGTCTGCATTTTGGTAGATACTCAGGCACTGTTGTGTCTTTGAAAGTTCAGATCCTAGGTAGATATTTTCTTAATAATTGAAAATAACTCATGCCCAAATAATCCAACCTGATTCTTCTATAAATAGCATATAGTTTTTGCTAGGGACTAGCAAAAGATAGTCATGGGGGTATGATGTAAACATGTTTACACTACTTAAGATGTCTATTTATGCATGTTCTTAGGCATAGGATTGCATTGCATACTATAAATATTGCATAGCATGCATCATCTTGCATTTAGAATAGTTTGAATAAAATGGAGGTTACTTGTCTCCTTTTATGTTCATGGACAGGGCAAACTTTTTACCAGGTCTCGAATCGAAGATCCAATTGTACAGATGTGATCAGGGCAATGATTGTAGTTCAACGACTCCAAGATCGCCCTAATCAGGCATCTGTAGCATCAGATAGTGACTGGGGAATCCTAGAAGATCAAAGGCCAAGGTGGTGTGAATCCACAATTCAAACGACAAATCCGAGCGCACGGATGGATTTAGATCGATGATCGCAGCCTAACGGCGTGAAAATCGACTCAATCCGACAACCGTGGCACCATCTACATCATCCAGAAGATGGACAGCTTAGATGGCGCCACGTGGTGCCATCTCAGCCACCCAACTGGCCGAAGCACCTGCCGCACCTTCTCTTCTTCAATCAGAGTGCCGCTTCTCTGCCGTTGGATGCGCATCCAACGGCTGTGGATGCGCGCGCCTGATTTTATCCGCGCGACCATCTCGACGACGCAGCACAGCGGGCAGAAGCTCTATCGCGAGCAAGCGGCGCGCGATCAACTCCTCGCAAGCTGGTGCTGGAGCGTGGGTGAGCGGGCTCCGCGACAGCTTGATCGCGATCGAGCGGCTACGGGCACCCAATCCGTCCCACGCGCTATTGCACGCCACACCTCACGCAAAATCGCACGCGGGCGGGCACGCAAAGGAGGCGAGCGGTAGCGCAATTTAAGGCTTCCGATCTCGTGATCGGACAGCTGAGAGTGGCTGGACGTGTACGCGCATTACACGCGCGAGCAAGCGAGCAAGAGCATGCGCGCCACACACTACGCCCACGTTCGGACCTCTACCAACGGTTTTATCCGTCACTAAAGGTCCTGAATTAATGTTTTTAAAGTTATAATGACCAAATTGTCTCCACTCCTTGCAACTATAAAAGGAGACTCCCTCCATACGAAATTCTCATCCCTTCTCTTCTCTCCCTCTCTAAAGCTCAAGAGAAGCTTGTCCCACACCCGGGATGCTTCTCGCGAGATAAAGTCAATTTTTCGTCCCCTTTCGGAAGCGGATCTCGTGACGACGACGATGTGCTACCCTGTTCCCGTTCTTCCGCTTTGTCCTCCTTCATCCTGCTCCGTCCTCCTTCGTCCAGGCGTCGTCCTCCAAGCGACCGTCGAGGAGGATATCTCTCTCCCCATTCTTTTTACTGCTTTCTAGAATAGTTTTACTACTTTCTAGAGTAGATTTACTGCTTTCTAGTGTAATCCTTTTCCCGCTTTCTAGTCGTAATATTTAGTGTAATGAACAATCCTTTCGATAATGAATTCCATGTGCATTCTATATCTCTTTTGATTTTTGTTTGTATTATTCTCTCTCTCTCTTTCTCTTCTATTTAGTGTAAATAGATAGATAGTTTCTAGTCAATTAATTTACTTTGTGACAAATAAAATAAACGCGTGTTTTTAAATCAAACGTCCGCCTCCTTGTGTTCGACCCAGGATTTTCATTCCGATATAAATTTTATTTGTTGAACACGTGTCCTTCGCTTTCATACTACGACAATAGGTTTTCAAAATCAAACGCGTTAGCGTAGCAACCCGATGATCAACACTCACTCACCCACCTCCTCTGATCAATTCAGATCAGAGCAAACAAATTTGCCCATTCATCATGTTCATGTACTCTCCCTCTTGCGCCTCACAATCCACATTCACTGATCCACCTATGGTTTTA
Organism: Thalassia testudinum; assembly: GCA_037157565.1. Lineage (NCBI taxonomy): Eukaryota > Viridiplantae > Streptophyta > Magnoliopsida > Alismatales > Hydrocharitaceae > Thalassia > Thalassia testudinum. Next base: position 26,368,189 of record JAZHRO010000013.1, read on the forward strand.
GTCATCTAATCATTCCATCCATGTTAGCTGATGTAGATCTGGAGTTTTCTAACTTTCAAATCTAGATCACGCTAAAAATCAGTTTTGAATAGAATATCTCATTTTGTGAACTAATTATGTGTTTTAAATGCAAATTGGATGTTTTAGGTCATTTCTGTTAATTCTCACACTTGACACATTTCTTGTGTTAATTACATAGTGTTTAACCTAATTTCTAGCCTAACTTGAGAATTTTAGCTATGATTAACCACACCTCATTATTAGGTTATAATCAACGACAATGATTTAACAAATCAAGTTAACCTAAGTCCATTCTTTATGCGATTAATTAAGATTAATTACCTTAATTAGTTGTGAGAATTGACCGATCACCTACCCAGAGGTATGTTCAACCTAGACCATCAGTGCAAGGTCAAGCACACTTCATATCACAAGCCTTGCACAATCCTGATCCTTCAGCACCATACTTAGATAAGCAACCACCTCTTCTTCCCATTCCTAATTCATCTTCTTCATCTTGATTCTGCAATCATTGATTGAAGAGGTGAAAGCTGTTTATTTTTCTGGATATACTGTTTCTTTACATGGACCTTAAGCCAAGTAATTCTAATCTTACATTATTCAGTGTACTTGGACCTTGAGCCAAGTTTTCCTAATTTGATACTCACTCTTCACTTGGGCCTTGTACCAAGTATCTGATTCTAATTCACACTAACTATGAAGCTATTCTTCACCTTTGAGATTGGTAAGCTCTCATCCTTTTACATCATGATCAGCATCTTTCACTGAGCTTTATTGACTTGTCAATTCTCATTCATCCGTTTGGCTCCTACATTTTTTACACCTTTACTGGGTTTGCACCTAGCTAAAGGCATTAAACTTAGCAACCTATCTCTTGTATAGTTGTTTTCACCTTTCTTGTTTTCCATTTCTTTCATTAGGTGTCTACCATTACATTTTTAGCATACATTCATAGTCACATATGTCATGCATTTCACTACTAAGCCCGATCTCCCACTCTGATTTTGTATCAGACTTGAAATCGTCCACACAGAGATTTTTATCTTCTCATCCTGACTTCCTTTCGTCACTTAGCCTAAGTTAGTGAAAAGCAGAGCATGCATTTACATCCACCCTATTCATACAACGAGGACATTGCATTATTTAAGCATGGGGGGTGTAAATGGTGAAATCATTTTCTAAAATTCAATTATAGACACACCTGTAGCGTATATAGTATAGTATTATCAAAAAATACTACAAAAATTGAAAATTTGAAAAAAAAAATTACAAAGTCAAAAATACAAAAAAATGTCAAAAATAAAAAATTCCAAACATAAAATAAGGGACGTATTGAATGAACTTAATGTTAAGGGAGAACTTCAAAACAGAACTTCTGAGGAGAGAGAAAAAGCATTGAAAGAATTACAAGTGTTTAATTATTATGTTATAGCTGAAAACAAAAATAGAATAAGTGTTTATGGACATTCAACCTTTGTTGGTTAGACATTTTGGGCCACTGTAGTTTGATACGCTCAGACTTTAGCTTAATACACTTTCAGCTTCGACAGTATAGACTAGTATCTCTCCTAACTTAAGATGTATGCTTATACCTGAGTCACCAGTACAGGATTTACTGCTTTGCTTTGGCTTAGGAGTCTAAGTAACTTGGTTTACACTACACAATATCAGGAAAGATCTTGTGAACTTGAAATTCAACCTTAGCGTTCATTTGGGAAGGTGGAGTCATTATCTGTACGTACAGGTAGACTCCTTGTCCTAAACTTTAGAATTTTGTTTAGGAGAAGCTCTTTCCACCAAAGTACTCACCCATCAAATAAATGTGCTCTGCCAAATAAAGTTGTTGGAGACATACTGACATTTTTTTAAAAAAAAAATAGAAAAAGTCAAAAAGAATTTCAGAAAAAGACATTCTTTTGAATAAGTCAAGTATGTTCTCTAAGTCCTGTAAATAGTTTTCCACCAAAAATATTTTTAGAGTACATTACAAATACCCAGTTTCAACCAAATATTCTTTGAGTCACAACACAATAAGAGTTTGGTTTGAGTCTTCCTGTAACGACCCGGGTCCCGAGTCCCTACGAGACACGAGAACCGGACCGACTCGACTAATCCCAAGACCCAGTCGTCCAACGAGGAAGTAACCAAAAGACAGTAAAATAAACCACATTCAGCATGAATATAACTAACAGTAAGAAAGTACAGCAGTAAGGAAAGAAACTACTACGGTAGGTACCACCACAACAGTAAAACAACATTTATCATATAACAAGAACTGCAGGTAAAGAAGGTACAGCGGAAACAAAAACTACTCACTAGAACAGAAACAAAAGGGGTACAAAAGCTGGGGTAACTCTACTGGACCCTACTCGGCCCAGCGTCCTCTGCAGCCGCCGACCCTGGCTGCTCAACACCTGGTCCTGAAAAAGGTAACGAGTGTAACACGTCAGCAAAACGCTGAGTAGAGTGGCAAACCAACTAAAGGAAAACAGTAGAGTGTACAGTAGCTGTTATGTTTTATTACTTCCTTTATTCACCTCTTTCAATTTTTCTCACTATTTCATTTATTTCTCAGATCCTTTACTTGATCTCGAATGTCCTCGTGGGAACGATCTTGATTGCAGTCTTTTCCAAAAGTAGAAATAGCACGTGGTGCTCTCCTGGCCGAGAGAGTCCCCCGTGGTGATCCTACCCTCAGTCAACCACCCCAAGGTCACTGACAAACGTAACGGTGACTACGGCACGCGCGATAAGCGCACAGGTAGCTAGCCCGCACTGGCACGCGGTCAGTCGTTTCCGTTAACGGGTGCGCCCAAAGCACAGCACGGAACCAGGGCAGAGCCCTCTCAGTAACAGGGGTCCAACCCCTCCACAGTAACCAAACCGGGGCCTTGCCCCTCCACAGTCCGCGCACCCTCGCCTGACTACCCTGGTTTGCCCTAGTGGGCCTAACAAGTCGGTGAAGGAGGCTAGCAGAACCCCGGGGCCCGTGGGGTAGCTAGTACTCTCCTAACACTACTAGCTCTCCTCGGTACTACGTACATGAGGGCCAACAAGTCGGTACAGAGCGGCCAATCCTAACCCCGGGTCCCTGGGGCGGCTGGCCCCACTCTGCACTAAACAGGTACAGGTACTTCCCTTGGTACTGCGTACCCAAGAGACAGTACAAACTACATCTCAGTTCCATTCTTTTTTCTTTCCAGGAGTTCCACTCCTAATTCCCCGTAGGGTTCCAGCTCTTTATCTCAGAACATCATATGTTTCACTTTCCAGATTCACATTCTCAAAATCCATGATCTCAAACGTGTTTCTTTATTCATAACAGGCAGCTGTTAATTAAATTTACAGGCAGCTTTATATATTCCTTTCCAATTTTCCAAGACTGCAGTAATATACATTACACTAGTTTTTCCACCCTAGGATTCATGCCATATCCTAGGATCTATCATACAATCTAGTTTTCCGGCCCTAGGATTCATGCAACACCTAGGAGCTATCATTCCATATATTTCTCATTCCTAGGATTCATGCAATGCCCTAGGTTCTAGTTATGGTTCCATACTTTAACAGATTTTATTAATACTTAAAGCCACTCTACCAGGTACAACGGGAGTAATGGGGGCGTGATCGGGAATCCCGCGCGCCTCCGCGACTCTCAAGACTGCAACCGAACGAGGTCCTATCACAAGGATCAAATACAAGGAGTGTCTCAAAACAGTGTATAGCTACTGTAGACGAGTATAGGAATTAATTCTGAAAAGAACGCAACTCGAATCGCGGAAAACGGAGCCCAAACGGGCCCTAAACGGGTCGAGAAAGGCGATACTATGCAAAATCAGACGTCTGGAACTCCTTCCAGACGTCTTAAACGGTGGATCAGAGAATTACCTGTTCAGCTTGGTTCCCCGGACGTCCAGAAGTCTGCAGGGACGTCTGCCCTAGATCCCAGACGTCCGATGGTCCCTCAGGACGTCTGGAGGTCACTCCCGCCGTCTGGTACAACTTCCAGACGTCTGATTCGCAAAGGATGACGAATAGCGAACCTGCGCACAGCCAACCCCCCCTCCCTCAGTACGGTCAGTCGACAAGAAGGAAGAAGAAAGCGGAAACTCACCTTTCAGACGTCTGTATGATCTTACAGACGTCGACCTTGCCGTCTGGATATAGACCCAGACGTCTGATTCTGGAAATTTTTCCAGAATCAGAACCCTGCTCGGCCTCCGCTCGCGACGCCGCCCGCGTCGCACCTCGCGCGTCCGCTGCTCCGACCGCAGCAGGTCCCTCTCCGCGACGCTCCGCACCCCCTGCGCCCTCCGCCGGCCGGCTAAGCCGCTCCGGCGAGCTCGCCCTCACGGCAGAGCCCCGCCCTCGCACGCCGCAGCTCCTCCGCGCTCATTGCGGCTGCCGCTGCCGCCCTCACGTCCGCTCGCTCTCGCGCACAGGAAGGAGAAGGAGGAGGAGACGGTGGAGACGGGAGGGGAGGCGCGCCCTTTTAAGGCCGCGCGAGGAGGAGGAGAAAAGAGGGAAGAATCGCAGGTCTGCGCGCACAGGCGCGCAGACGAATCTCCCGTGCGAACATAACTGTTCTCCAGACGTCTGTAAAAGATCCCGGACGTCTGGTCAGACGTCTGGATGTGATCCCAGACGTCTGGTCCGACGTCTGGGCCACCTCCCAGACGTCTTAAAAGGCGTCTGGGGCACGCATTCGTTACACTTCCTCATTTTTGAGAGTTATTCCAAAGAAATGAGCTGAAGTTATGACCAACTTGGACTTAAAAAGAAGTGAAATCTCGGGATTGAAATAAAACTAGGGGCTGGTCCACAGTAGTGGCTGATCTGACCCACCTGGGCTATCAATCCTACGAATCGGACTGGCCCTACCCATTAAAACCAAAGTTTGGTCTAATGAACAGTAACCATGCAAGTGTTTGTGAGAGAGGTTCTCAAATGACTAAGTGTTGAGGAAACAAGAAGAGAGAAGAAGAGAATGAGCCGCAAATGCGGCTAAGTGTTTGGTTGAGCTCTTGTGTGTGTGTGTACATATGTATAGTTGTATATTTATATATGTATAAATACATAACATAATATATGTACATGTATATAATGTAAATAAATATATATAGATAACGTATACATAGATAGTGTAAAGATGTATATATATATGAGTAGAGTTATAGTTTGAGCCTCTTATGTATGTAAATAACATTAGTCTTTAGCGACAGATACATTTGTCACTGTAGATATATTTATATGTCAGTATAGGTAATTATTTTTGTCTTAAGTTGTGTATATATTTTACTAAAGCTATAGCGATGGATGATATGTTACTGTATATAGAAAATATCTTACTAAAGATATGAGTATGTTATATAACTTAATATAGTAGATATTAGTAGCTATTTTTGTACCTATATGTAAGTATTACTTAGAGTAGTTGTATATAATTAACTTAGTGTAGTATTAATGGGTTTTTGATGTCTGTTAGTTGTAAATTTATTTAAAGCATTGTAGTATTCATTAATTGATTCTTTTTTTGTAAATAATTAACTCATTCATTCATTATTTGATTTATTCTTATTGTAAATAAAATTAACATTTTTTAGAATAAAAAAATATTTTTAGATTTAAAGAGTGATGTATATCAATAACTTCCTTCCAGTGAATGACATAAAAACTAACAAGTAAATATTGTAATTAAATAAAATAACATGACATATGTTTACATTGTGACCAATATACTATAACGACACCTAGAACACTGTTTTTATTGCAACGTGATGGTCGACAATCAAGAGCCACCTTAGAATCAATGCTGACACCCCTTCTTTAGAGTTGGGGGGGTGCCTTGGGAGTACTATCTATCTACCTTTGTCATTATCTTGGTTATGTTTGGCAACATTGTAAATGTGGGGATTACCTCACAATTAAAAGATAATAAAGGAATGTCAAATGAATTAAATTCAAAGTTAAAGAAAATAATTTATCTTACCCTATTAATTAACATCAATGTCAAACTATTATATTATATCACATCAATATCAATATACATTAAAATATATAAACTCCAACATAATAGACCTATTAAAATATATTTACTATATCATATAAATCTACTGACACCTATAACATAATATTAAATAAATACCCACTAACATCACATCTAAACCTGAATCATTTTATTGCACAACCCAAACACTCTCCACTTATTCCTACTGTACTTTATCTTGAGATAACACTTATCACGTTGTTAAACACAACTTTAAAAGTGAAGGTAAATGTAAGGGTGGGTTCGTTTGAGGGCTATTTTGTGCGAGTTTTTGCATATGCAAAGAGATGCTCGATATAAATGCTTTAAAAATCAAACCAGTTATTGAATTAGTTAGATACTGGTTTGATTTTTTAGTGATTCAATGGGTAGTTGGTATTAGTTAAACCAATAATGACGTTAACATATGAAAAAGTCAAACCATAAGATCTTTAGTTTAGTTTATATTTATTCAATCTGATCCAACCAAGTTAAATCGATATTCAATAAAAAATCAATGAAGATATATATAGTAGGAAAAGTTATTTTGCAACATTAATTACATTAAAATTAACATACTTTTAATAAATACAAAATAATAATAAAAAGTATAAATTAAATTGAGAATCTAGCCTTAAAAGCATATACATCTTTGAATCTTTAATTTCAAACTCTAAAGTCACTCTCATTTTTCTTTTTCTTTTAATTTTTTAACTCTAGATTATTTATTTTTCTAAATTGACTGATTCGTTCTAATTTTGCCTGATTCACATCTATTTAACTTTTATTTTTCAAAATAATTGAGTTGACTAATAAGGCATCGATTTCTACCTGAACCGTCGACCCCATCTAATGTGAGGCACCGATTTCTTCAACAAAAATTATAGCTGGTGAGAAATTAAGAAATTTTAAACTTCACTGTCTTTATTGATTGCTGCCGATATCATTGATAATATTTGACTCTTTACTATTATTTTTTTTCCCCTTCCAAAATGTTGCGTACGACCAACCTCACGCCATCTAAGTGTAAATAAGCGACAGCCGAGACAGCCATGTCTAGACTCGTATTTTATTCAATATTAAGGGTTATTTTATTTGAGGAACTACGAAAGTTACGACAAAAAAAAAAAAAAAAAAAAGTAGCAATTTGTAATAATATTTAATTGTAAAGTGATATTAATATTGATCGGTATTTATTTAAATGATGTTAAGGTATGATGTTAACTATTGTAATAATTTACTTGATAGTAGTGTTAGGTAGATAAAATATGAGAGGTGTCAAATACAAGAGTTGTGTATAATTTTAATACAAATTTGACTGTCATTGGTTCAAATTAATATTATACAAACATGTGTTAAAATGACTAAATTGAGATTAATAGATAAAGGTTAAATAGTCAAGTAGGGTTAATCCTTCTTTTAAGAGATTAATCCTCCAAATAAATTAAATCTAAATGTCATTGTTTCTTGCCAACAAAGCTTCTATCCTATCTCGCCCCCCCCCCCCCCTCCCGCTCTCTCTCTCTCTCTCTCTTATTTTAATGACCCAAACTCTACTTTCATGGTCAATAAGAGGTTATAAATAGTCACCCCCCTCCCGCTCTCTCTCTCTCTCTCTCTCTCTTATTTTAATGACCCAAACTCTACTTTCATGGTCAATAAGAGGTTATAAATAGTCAAGTAGGGTTAATCCTTCTTTTAAGAGATTAATCCTCCAAATAAATTAAATCTAAATGTCATTGTTTCTTGGCAACAAAGCTTCTATCCTATCTCGCCCCCCCCCCCTCCCTCCCCCCCCCCCCCCCCCCCCCCCCGCTCTCTCTCTCTCTCTTATTTTAATGACCCAAACTCTACTTTGGTCAATAAGAGGTTATAAAATAAAGTCCTAATGGACATTCCTTTCTATCAAAGTTAAAGGATGTTGGTTTGCCTCCATCTAATCATGCCTAGGCAGACACTTCAGCACGATCCTTCGTTGGTAAGTTTGTGGCATATTGGGGCACGTAGAACCATGTAACAGCATTTATCCTTATTTAATAAGTCTAACAATTAGAAATTTACTTTGGAGAGCATGTATGGATGATAATATGACACTGGCATACGAATGATACTGAAGCTTCCTTTGAGTTGCTGATAAGAGAATGTGCATGGTAAGGAGGAAAATTAATTATGGTAGTGTTCGGTAAGTAAGATTTAAAAGTTGGGATAAGTTTTATTTGATTGAGGGATAGCAGTATTTTTTTTTTGATTGTATGTGGGGAAAGTCATTTCTCGGGATAAGCTGGGATTATCCCATATGATACTTGTTAAGAATACAGGAGAAGTTAAGGTTTGCGAGAGGATAGTGGGAGAAGCAATCTCACAATCCTAATTCTAAGAAAAAGGTGGTATTAGAGTGATGTAGAAAAAGCCAAGTAATCTCGAGATTACGCAATCCTAAGATTACAGCGTCTCAAGTGCAGGATTTCTAATCTTATCCCACATACCAAACGGTACCTACGAGATTAACAAAGTTGTTATATATATATGTGTGTGTGTTTATGCCAAAGCCAAACTGATACAGGTTCTATGACAGGTACTGGGCTGTTATTTCTAAATTTTAGCGTAAGCATGCATTGGGTGGTTGCTTTGGATCCGTCAAGATTTGTGTATATAACGCAAATTAAACTTTGGATTTTAGATTTTGGACATTGCAAATTAGTATGCTTGCATGGAGATAGATGGGGTTAAGGTGATCAGTAGTGTGATGGAACAAAGCGATCGATGAGTTACTTATGATAATTTTCATTGTGAAAGTCTTAAATAATTTTTGTTTTTGCAATAGAATTCGAAAAACCTTGTGCCGAAGAATACCGAATTTGAAATTGGACCAACATTATTCGTCAAAAAAATATTGATACGACAGAGGATAAACCGCTTCAACTTGCAGCCAAAGAAAGACCCAAGAGTTGGAACTCATGAGCACTGGAGAAGATGAGCCATATTTTAGTGCTATACTCTGACAAAGAATGGGACATCAACACCATCCAACTTAGAGATAGCGTTGTACTTAATGGTCCAAAGAAAGCGAAAGAAATATGTCATTCTTTTGCGTCTCTCATAAATCCAAAATATCACAGGTCATAGGTGTACACCACCATCTTCACAGGAAAGAACAAAGTCGCATGTTCATTCCCTCTGGACAAATTTGAAACCATCTCCTGATGGAAGGGGCACCCAATTACGTTATCATGCATTGGATGGTAGTTGTTACGTGTACCATAGGCTTTGTTTAATCGGTAGAAGTTTAAAGTTTAAAATTATGTAAAGTTTAGAAAATTTTAAGGAGTGATAAGTAGATGAATATGATAAGGATTAGTAGGTATGGATATGATAGTTGATTTGATATATTATTATTAATTTTTATTTTTATTTGTATTGGGAGTGGATCAGAGGGAGGTAGATATAATAGGTGTAAGAGAGTTAGTGGAGGTATATATGATTGATGAGGGGTAAATATGATGAATGGAGAATAGAGCCCTTACACTGTTCATGCTCTGTAGTGGTTACGACTGACACGTATGGTAAAAACTTCGTTTAAAATCACACCAAGCGGGACCATATTGTCTAAGCTATCGATATGCTAAGAAGATTATCTCCTTGAATCCTTAGACCATCTACATAGTATATAGAAGAATATGGTGACCTTAACATTCTTAAGATGGGTAGCAAAGCTTACTCCTAAGAATAAATATATCTCTTCATTAAAACCAAATCAAATATTTAATAGACAAAAGACAACTACAACTGCACAATGGTTTGAAGACCAAACTCCTCCTTGTTGGGATGTACACTTTGATTGAATCCACGTATCATGATATGAAATTTGATCTTAAGGCTTTATCTTATCGAGTCAATTTGAGATGCAAAAGTAAATAAACTCATGTTTGCAACATATTTTACAACGTATAAAATAAGAGTGGTGATTTCAGTTAGTGTATTTTAATTTTCCATTGTTAAAAATGTCTATTAATAGATGAAAAATCACTTTGTAAATGAAAAATCACTTTCAATAGGTGGAAAATCACGTTCTAATTGAAAAATCATTTACCGCCATTAGAAAGGCAAAACATATTGGTGTCTTTTCATTTTCAACCGGTGTGTTTTGATTTTCAACAATGTATTTTGATTTTTAACAAGTTGAAAATCATTTCTAATTGATGTGTTTTAGTTGAAAATCATTTTCAACGGGTGTATTTTGATTTTCAACGGTTGAAATCATTTTTGACTGGTGTATTTTAATTTAAAACTATTTTCAATCGATATATTTTGATTTCCAACCAATTCAAAATTATTTCCAATCGATATATATTGATATATTTAATTTTCAACCAATTGATTCTTATTCTCAACAAATTAATTCTAACTACACATTACAACATACGTTTCCGTACTCATCTCCCGAGAAAAAAATTGTATCCATAAAATCGTTGTTACTAACTTTTCAAAAAAAGAAAAATTATCTCCACATTTTTACGGGCAGTTCTCTACAAAACTGTCGTAATAAATGCCCATTTTTGTAAACCATTGGGAATATATAGATATTGATGAATCCCATTTTTATTGATTCAGACAATAGATTTTAGATGAAAATCAATTAAGATACGATCTAATTCAGACTATAGATCTTAGATGATTCTCATTTTTTCTTCTCTTTTTTGATGCACCCTTTTATATGAGATACTTTTCCTTATTAACTAAAATTTCCTTTCAAAAAAAGACATATATATAATAGTTGCCGTAGCATGCAATTTCTCTTGCAAGAGCTTTTCCTTTTCTCGACACCTTATCAAACTTTCTAGATTACTTCCAAACTGACCTTCCCCTGCACTCTTCTTTAATTCGCAGGGCATTCGCTTTGAAGCTTCAATCGGTTGAGCTGTTATGCCTTCTCATTCCTTCCACTCTTTTGAATGTTAGTTGGCTCCAAAACAATTCTAGTCTCGGCTAAGGCGAAGGGATCGATTTGCAGATTATTCATCCTCCCACCCGAGATGACATACCGATGCGGCATTTTGCGTATATACTCAACGTCGGGTCCAAGGCATGCATGTATGCCCCTTGGTGGGGGCATCGAGAATTTATATATATATATATATATATATATTGAGAGTTAATTAATAAATTTCCCTTCAAAAGTTATGCTTGAGGTCTATAATTAATTTGGATGATAAGGTCGAGTTTAAATTAAGATTTTGTTAAAACACGCGATTGGATTGGATGGGTGCAAACGGAGGGGAAGGTGTAAGCGGAAAGGATGCGTTTAGGCACTCTAATCGCTATGTGTCGTGACAGGTTGAAATCCAGAGATGTCGTCTGCCTTCCTGCAAGGGAAAGAGAACCGGAGGCCAACGCGTTTGGCTTTGGTGCTTTGCCATTTCCTTCTCGGCAATCCCACTATGGACACAACTTTAGGATATTTTCCTTCCTCGCACGCTATGGTGGAATGATACCTTATCCCGAGTTTAAAGGGTGTTCGAAGAAATTATGAGAATAAGATGGAATAATTGAATCATGTTAACCATAGTCAAGGGGTCAGTTCAAACTGAAGGCATCGTGTTAGAAAGCCACCGCTTAATTATTCCGCCTTCAAGTCAAAAGGTGCCCGTGGTTTTACATCCTGTTTCAAATGTTTCCCAAGCAGATGAAGTGACATCTTACATTGATTGCTGTTGAAAATCCAAGTAAATACCAAATCGAGCAATACAGGTATTGATGTGAGAATGAAGTAAAACAAAGTTTAACAATGCAATACAGATATTAATATTTGCTACTTTGATCAATGTCAAGCCCAGTCGACTTGGAGCCAACCATGCTCGATGGGGACAAGCATGGTTGATTCTACCAAATAGGTCCCATTGAGGATCAGGTTAAGCGGCAACGTAACCGTTGAAAATCACACGTATATGAAATAAATTAATCGTAGAATAAATATTGAATAATTATCATATTCATCTATTTTATTTATCACATAAATAATATGCGATTACAATATACTTGGGTACATCAGAGATATTAGGCCAAACAAGTGAATATGGATAGTCAATGAATGGTAAGATCTAAAATAAAATATACAACAAATTATATCTCACAATACAAAAATATAAAATAAATAAGTGATGGTAACGTAATCATAAATCATAAGTAATTTTATTTAGTTGTAATAAAATGGTAAATATTTCTACGTAGGCGTTTGAGAATCGTAATTTCATATAAAGCTAGTTTGAGAGAAGAATATTAAAATATGATTAATTTTATAGTTTTAACATCACATCATGAAAGCAGAGTAATCACAGGATTTGCGAAGAATTAATCTAAGGTAAAATAAACATTAAAGATTAATAAGTAGATCCATGTAGATAGAAACATGATTTTACGTATTTCGAGAATCAAATCAGCACCTAAAACCTTAATTTCAGACCCACTTAAAATACGGAGGCTCTAGTCATGATAAAATTCATCTAAACCTTCTAAAATTCATAGAAAAATATTCCTTGAGATTTGGTATCTTTAATTTTACTATTTGAACCTATTTTGACCTTAAACAGAGTCACAGACAGAATTCTACCCTAATTGATTCTACCTTAAGCAGAGTAATCATGGGATTTGTGTTACAACCCGGTTCCTGAATCCCTACAGGACACGAGACCGGACTGACTCGACTGATCCCAAGACCCAGTCGTCCAACGAAAAAGTAACCAAAAAGTAGGAAAGTAAATCACATTCACTATGCTAAGCAACTAGCAGTAAAAAAGTACAGCAGTAAGGAAGTAATAACTACTATAGTACATATCGCCACCACAACAGTAGAAAAGCAACAAAGTACAGGAACATAAAAGTACAGAAAAGTAAAGGTACAGAACATAAAAGTACCAGATTTTGAACTCACTACTACAAAAGAGTACAGTAAAAGAACTACTGCTACTGGGCTCTACTGGGTCCAGCACCCTCTGCAGCCGTAGGCTCTGGTTGCTCAACACCTGGACCTGAAAAGGGTTATGAGTACACAAATTCAGCGAACGCTGAGTAGAGTGGCAACCAACTAACTAAAGCAGTAAAAGTGGATAGGTAGCTATTTATTCTATTTATTTTATTTCACAATTTATTCCTTTTCACCCATTGGTTTATTTATCAGGTCTCTTTCTTGATCTCGAATGTTCCTCGTGGAAATGATCTTGATTGCAGTCTTTTCCGAAGAGTAGAAGGCATACGTGGTGCTCTCCTAGCTGGGAGAATCCTTTGTGGTGATCCTACACCTAGTCAACCACCCAAAGGTCACGGACAGACGTAACGGTGACTATGGCACGCGCAATAAGCGCACGGGTAGCTACCTCGCATTGGCACGTGGTCAGTCGTTTCCTCTAACGGGTGCGCCCAAAGTACAACATGGAACCAGTATAGGGCCTAGCCATCTCAGTAACAGGGGTCTAGCCCCTAAGAACCAAATAGGGGTCTCGCCCCTCCACAGTTCGTGCACCCTCGTCTAACTACCCTGGTTTGCCCAGTGGCCCTAACAAGTCGGTGTAGGGTGGCTAGCTGAACCCCAGGTCCCGAGAGGTTAATCTAAGGTCAAATGAACATTAAAGACTAATAAGTGGGTCCATGCAAACATAAACGGGGTTTTACATGCTTCGAGAATCAAATCAACACCTAAAATCCTAATTTCAGATCCGCTTAAAATACGGAGGCTCTAGTCAAGATAAAATTCATCTAAACCTTCTAAAATTCATAGAAAAATATTCCTTGAGATTTGGTATCTTTAATTTAACCATTTGAACCTATTTTGACTTTAAACAGAGTCACAGATAGAATTCTGCCCTAATTGGGGTTTCTACACAAATTGTCTAATTAAACTTGGTCAAAACTGAAACTTGACTTCGACATTAGATTCCTTAGGTCCAAATTAGGTTTTTACCAAAATTTGGACCCAATCAGAGTCAATCTTGACCTAGTTTGCATTTCAGTCCATTTAAACTCTGTTCCTCTCAAACGAGCTCCCAGCTTTTGAAATATTTGCATATCAGTCCCTAACTTTGTCATCTTCTTTGCAGAATGACCTCCACCACCATTGGAGGTCAACCGACCTCCAGGCCAACTTTGACCACCTCAAATTCCACCAAATTTGGTGGGATTGGTGTTCACATTATGAGAAATTGATTGGGACCGGTCTTAGCTCCCAAATCTCAAGGGTGCATTCTAGCGAACCCACGAGATTCATGGGTATCTTGTGCTACAAGAACAAGCCAATTTGGGCTTGTTTTCTTGTCTAGGGCTTGCCTTGAGCTCTATAAATACATCCCCTTTGCAAAGCCGCATTCCTTAGCTCGGTTTGGCCTCATTTCTTCACCAATTCTCCTTCTCTAGCCACCTCCACCGTAGCTCCGGTAACATCCTCTCCCTTCGACTTCCTCGCCTGCTGCCACATATTATAGGCAGCGAGACCGTCTTCCTCGCCTTCCTTCGCTCCTCGCCAACCACAGCAGGAGTGCCCAAGCCCCCATCGTTGTCGCCACTCTATCATCGGAGGTTTCTCCTTCCTTGACGCCAGCCTATCACAGCCGATGCCTCTCCTCATCCCCTTCGTCATTTAGCTAGGTAACTTACTTCTCTCTCCCCTAAGCCTTCCTAGCTCTTTCCTATCCCAATTCAATTGCCAACATGCTCTCAACACCATTGTCTTCACCACGTCCGGCATACATCCGGCGTGACCATTCACACTCCACATCGCACCAAACACCCTCGCGTTGCTTCCAAAAGCTCCATCGTCTCACGCCCACCAAAACTCCTCAAGAAATTGAGGGGCTTACGCCTCTAAAACTCCCACCGAACACCATCTCCCTTGCACCACCTCCTCGACTTCGTCAGACCACTACACGCCTCCATACGCCACACGGACACCTCCACCACCTTCGCCATCCTCCGGCGATCCTTCTGAACTCTTTAATTCGAGCTTTTGAGCCCGTATTCTTCTTTTCAGGTTTCGTCGTCATCGCCTGTTGACGCCATCATCTCCGACTCCATCCGCCTTTCTCTGACCTGCTTTAACCCTGCTACCACGTCTAGATGCTGCGGCCCAATTTCAGGAGCGTTCCTAGGGCTCCAATTGAGACGTGAAGCCATAGCTGCTATTGTGATTTGGAATGAGTCACTAGCTGCAGCTGCGTGCAAAGGAGGTGGGGGCAGGGACAATAGTCCCACCTCATAAACTCAGTGGAATTTGTGTTGTTGCCCTTTCACCCAAGAGACTGGGGGCCGGGTCCCCCGTGCAGTTGTCTGAGAATGCCTTGCCTGCGATCACGCTCGTGGGTCTGGCCATTGTTCAGGCTCCGAGCCTTACTCGAATATATACCCGGTTATCTAAGAGAGACAGAGGAGAGATCTGTGAGAGGAGGGGAGAGGGTTTTGCTCTGAGATTCGTATGTGCGTGCTGAAGAAGAGGCTTTGACACTTAGCCTCTGAGAGAGTTGGCCCTATGCTTGTGAAGTCCTAAGTGTTAAGACTGTCGGTTTCCCTTCGAAGAGGGGTGACGTAATAAATGCGGAAATAAAATATAAAGCAATCTCACCAAAGAAAACCAATCACACAATGTACACAATTGTTTTTAGGTGGAAACCCAAACCGGGTGAAAACCACCACCTAACCCTCTCGAGTTAGGATTTTCCGATCAACCAAGTTGATCAAAATCCACTAAACCGAATCACTTAAAACGAGGGTGATTCAACCTCAGTACAACCACGCTACAAGTACGAGGGTAGCTGACGTGCCTTCGTGCGTGTGTGTTAAGAGGTGTCGTTATAGTTGCACTTGATACGTCGGTTTTAAAAGAAATAAACGAAGGTGAGTCCGAGTGTCGATCTCAGGGAGGCGTGGAAATCGGATTTTGTTTACCACTTGTTGTCACGAAAAAGGCGGAGTTTTGCTTGCGAAAGAGACGGTTTTGAAAAGCGAGAGATAGAGAGAGAGTTTAGGGTTAGAAAGCTCTTGGTTTTGATCATGCACTTTAAACAGAAATTAAAATGGCAACTAAATGGAAAATAATTTCATTAAACATGCATTCATAGTTCATGGTTTACAACATTAAATACATGCTTCAACAAAAGTAAATGAAAGCTTAAAAGAGAGAGAGAGAGAGGTAGAGAGAGAGTGGAGAGCGACGAGGCAGCCACGGCGGTGGAGGAGGCTCCGTCGGCGGCTCGTCGTCTCCGACGATTACAAGAGTGCCTAAGACTAGCTAGGAGAGGAGTGGAGTAGTTGCAAGTGGGAGAGGATGCCTTGAATGGTGGTAGAAGGGGGTTTAAATAGAGTTAAGGGCCTCCTAGAAGAAGAATGTGCTTTAGCGACATCCGGAACGTCGCTAAAACCGCTTCCAGATACGTCGGTGAAGGCCTTCTGCCGCCGGTCAGCCGCCCGCCCCCTCTCTCTCTCCAAGCGCGATTCGTGGATGATGAACGAGAGCCGTCCGATCGAAGATCGGACGGCTGAGAGCCTCCCGCGCCCGTGCTGAGATCGCGCTTCGGGCGCACGTGCGCGCGCGCGTTTCCGCCCGGCGTGCGCGCGCGCGTGGGCGCTTGGGCGCTGTCGTCGCACCGCGTGGCGGAATCCTGACCGCCCGCTGCTGATCGGGCGGCTCAATTTCTCCGCGCCCTTCGCTCGCGCTTGATTTCCGCTCCGCGCGATTCGAACGCGCGTCGCTGCGACGCGGGCGAGCGCGCGGATTTCGGCCGTTCGATCGAAGATCAACGGCCGAGATTCGTTCTTGGCTGGCTTGAGGGCGAGAGAGCGGCGGGGGCGGGGCGACGTGGCGCGTTCTGGGCCGTTGATCTCCAGATCAACGGTCATGATTTCTTGGGCCCATTGTGGGAGCTCCGGATGTCGGATTTGGCTGATCTTGAGTCCGTTGGACTCCGTTCGTCGTCCTGAATCCATCCGTGCGGTCCGATTGCTCATCTGAGGCCTGCTTTGACAAATACTTTACACAAATGGCCATTAATACGGTTTATAAGCAATCTTGGTACTTGATGCATGCAACGCTCCTATTCTACTTTATGTTGTGCCTTTTATTCTAAAGATGGGCCATATTCAACCTAATTACTACCCCCTTGCGTGGTGTTATCATACCCCCATGCTTACTCCTTGATAGTCCCTAGCAAGGTTTATTCTAGCCTTTATTTCTTTGGAGAATTCAAGAAGTAATTGCTTCGGCACTTCGTTACTCGTCAATAAGAGGAAATATACGAAGATCTTAATCTACAAAGACTAAGCAGCGCCCAGGTGTCTTCCAAAATACGAATCGCCCGAATCCTTGCTTTGTATATATAACTATACATATGTATACGTATATATCTATATATGTCTTTTTAGAATTTTCGGAATTCAGTGTGGGTTGGTGACTTTTTACGGCTACCCAACCCACCCAAAACTCGGTCAAAACCCTAAGTGCTAAGCATCTTGGTGTGAATGTTGTGATAGACTCAACGGTAATTGAGACAGACTTCGAGTTTCTACGCCTCTAGGTGTCCGGAAAAGAAAATAAATTTTTGCCTGAAGGTGTATTTGTTCGACTGGTAGCTTTCTCCCTACGTTCATTTTACTTGGGGTCAACACAAGGATTTTCCAGTGTATATCTCCCCGGCTTGTACTACTTCCCCGCTTCGTCCTTAGGTGTTTTGGTCTTTTTTGTGCAATTATTGAGCTGGGCTCTGGACAACTGACCAATGGGCTGTTACCCACGATCACTTGCCAGCCATACTTGTGCGGTGAAGTGTGGTCTATTTTCTTTTTCTTTTTTTTTTGTTTTTTTTTTTCGTAGGTGGCTTCCCTAATCTCAAATGTACCTAGAGGCAGCGAAAAAGAAAATGGCCTGTGGCTGGGTTCTGGACAACCTGCCAATGGGCTGTTACCCACGACAACTTGCCAGCCATACCACCCTAGAGAGTTCATTAGCTACCCAATTTCTATCAAAATCTCCAAGAAGTGAGTCTGTGAAAAAATGTGTGTAGATGCTTAGACTCAAAGTTTTCCTGAGTTAGAGGGTGAGTTGATAAGTCGTATACTTATTACCTTATTTATTAGGTGGATTAGAATAGCTTAAAGTTGCAAGGATTCGCCGCTAAATCCATATTTTAATGGACACTAGGGCTGATTAATCCTGAAGGCCTGAAAAGTCTAAGCGTTTAAGTTCTTTTTGTATTATTTTCCACTATTGACAAGTTTCTAATGCCTAAGTTTTTCTTCCTAAATTCAATTTTTTTTTTTAATCAATTAATTTATTCATTCAGACTGATTAATTAAGCTCAGGATTATGCAATTTACCATCCCCCCCATGCTTAAGTTGGACAATGTCCTCATTAGCAGATGCATGGATGCAGAAGGGTTCAAAAAGATAGTACCTGAGTGACGTAAACTACCAGATTAGTCTGAATCCGCTGGGTTGCCTCCCAGGAAGCGCTGAGTTTAATGCCTCCAGCTGGGCGATGCTTGGTGTCAGCCCTCAACAAGGGTGACACTTTCCTTGGGGGGTACCTGGGCCAGGAAATGCTTCAATCTTTGACCATTGACTGTAAAGGTGTGCCCGGTAGTAAGATCGGCGATTTCGACTGCCCCATTGGAATAGGGCTTGACCACCCGAAATGGTCCTGTCCATTTGGACCTAAGTTTCCCTGGGAAGAGTTTCAGGCGTGCATCAAATAGCCAGACTTGTTGGTTTGGCTCAAAGGTTTTCCTATGAATGAGTCGGTCATGGACGGCTTTCATTTTCTCCTTATATAGCCGACTATTGTCAAAGGCGTCCCGACGAATTTCTTCAAGCTCAGATAATTGAAGAGTCCTTTGCGCACCAGCTAACTGGGGATCCATGTTACATTGCTTAACAGCCCAGTAAGCCCGGTGTTCCAATTCGACAGGGAGATGGCAAGCTTTGCCAAAGACCAAGCGGTAAGGTGACATGCCTATCGGGGTCTTAAAAGCGGTCCTGTATGCCCACAGGGCATCATCAAGTCGTGTGGACCAGTCTTTCCTGTCAGGTCTCACAGTCTTCTGTAAAATGTTCTTGATTTGTCTGTTTGAGACCTCAGTCTGCCCATTTGTTTGTGGATGATACGGGGTGGCAATGCGGTGGTTTACCCCGTATTTTCTAAGTAGGGCACGGAACTGGGAATGGATAAAATGGCTTCCACCATCACTGATCATGGCCTTGGGTATTCCAAACCGGGAAAAGATGTTCTTCTTTACAAAGTCCATGACCGTCTTGTGATCGCATCGTCGGGTGGCGACGGCTTCAATCCATTTGGAAACATAGTCTACCGAGACCAGGATATACTCGAAGCCGTTGGATGGTGGAAAGGGGCCCATAAAATCGATACCCCAAACGTCGAAAATTTCGACAATCAAAATGGGCTGAAGGGGCATCATATCTTTTTTGGTCATTGTCCCTAGTGTTTGGCATCGTGAGCAAGTCTTGGCAAAGATGTGTGCATCCTTGAATAGGGACGGCCAATAAAATCCAGACTGCAAAACTTTTGCAGCTGTTTTCTTGCCAGAGAAATGGCCGCCACACGCTTGGTCATGACAAAAGGAAAGCACACTCTGAACTTCGTCTTCGGGGAGGCACCTCCTGATGATCTGATCAGCACAGAGGCGAAATAGCATGGGATCATCCCAGAAATAGTGCTTGGCCTCAGCCAAGAACCTGTCCCATTGCTGTCTGGACCAGCTGTGCGGGGTTTGTCCTATAACCAGGTAGTTGACATAGTCAGCATACCATGGCATTTTCTTGTCTTGCACGGCTAGGATGTGTTCATCAGGGAAGGTATCAGATAGAGGTAGGGAGGGTCCAATGTGGTCTGGATGAAGTCTTGACAGGTGGTCAGCCACCACATTTTTCGATCCGGCCTTGTCTCGGATTTCCAGGTCAAATTCCTGCAAAAGCAGGATCCATCTGATGAGCCTGGGTTTTGCATCCTTTTTAGCCAACAGGTGCCGGATGGCTGAATGGTCGGTGTAGATAGTCACGTGGGATCCCAGCAAGTATGATCGGAATTTTTCCAGTCCAAAGACTACAGCAAGCAACTCTTTTTCTGTGACCGTATAATTACGTTGGGCCTCGTCCAACGTTTTGCTCGCGTAGTAGATCACCACGGGCTTCTTGTCTTGCCTTTGTCCTAGGACAGCGCCTATGGCAAAATCTGATGCATCACACATAATCTCAAAATCCTGGGACCAGTCTGGGGGTTGAAGTACAGGTGCGGTGGAGACTAAGTCCCGGAGGGTATGATAAGCCTGGGTGCAATCAGGAGACATGTGGAAAGTGGCGTCGTTGGCTAGAAGGTCGGTCAAGGGTTTGGAAAGTTTGGAAAAGTCTTTGATGAACCTTCGGTAGAAGCCAACATGTCCTAGGAAAGAGCGAATCTGTCGGACCGAACTAGGTGGAGGAAGTTTGGAAATTAAATCAACCTTAGCTCAATCTACCTCGATGCCCCTATGCGAAACGATGTGTCCGAGGACAATTCCTTCTTGAACCATAAAATGGCTCTTTTCCCAACTTAACACCAAGTTAACCTCGATACATCGTTTCAGGATTTTCTCCAAGTTGCTCAAACAATGGTCGAATGAATTCCCGAATACAGAGAAATCATCCATAAAGACCTCCAAGTATTCACCCACCATTTCTGAAAAAATGGCTAGCATGCAACGCTGGAAGGTCGCGGGTGCGTTGCATAACCCGAACGGCATTCGACGGAATGCAAACGTGCCATACGGGCAAGTGAATGTGGTCTTTTCCTGATCTTCCGGAGCAATTGCGACTTGGTTATATCCTGAATATCCATCCAGGAAGCAAAAATACTTCTGCCCTGCCAATCTTTCAAGGATTTGGTCAATGAATGGTAAGGGGAAGTGGTCCTTCTTAGTGGCTTCATTAAGCTTCCTATAATCAATACACACCCGCCATGCGGTGGTGGTGCGGGTGGGAATGGATTCGCCATGATCATTAGTGACAACGGTGAGCCCAGCCTTCTTTGGAACCACTTGAGTGGGGCTCACCCAGGGGCTATCAGAGATAGGGTAGATGATGTCGGCGTCGAGCCACTTGATAATTTCTTTTTTAACGACCTCCCGCATGTTAGGGTTTAACCGTCTCTGCATCTGGCGGGAAGGTCGGGCCCCGTCTTCCAGGTAAATCTTGTGGGTGCAATAGGTGGGGCTAATTCCTCTTAGATCTGAGATGGTCCAACCAATGGCGGCCCGATGTTCTGAAAGAGTTGCAGTCAACCTTAGTTCCTGATCCTTGGTTAGATGGGAATTAAGAATCACTGGGAAGGTCTGGCCAGGTCCCAAGAAGACGTACTTGAGATTCTCGGGCAATGGTTTAAGTTCAGGTGCGGGTGGGACCACAGTCGATGGGAATGGAAAGGGCGGTAGTTGGTCAACATCGATTTCTTCAAATGGTGTCATGTGATGATACTCAGCCTTACAGAGGTCCACAGGTAATGATGGTGACGAGTCAGAACTACGGGTTTGGTGGTCTGAGACAGAACTGAGGGTAAGGCATTCCTCGATTAAAGTTTCCACGGGATCATGTTCCTCAATGTAATCACAATCAAAAGACTTTGTTGCCCGGAAGATATCCAATTGCATTTTCCTGTCTCCGAAGGCGATTTCCATACATCCCGTGTCGCAATCGATGTTTGCTTTAGCCGTAGCTAAGAAAGGTCTGCCTAAGATTATGGGTGCATTCTGTAATTTTTCAGGGACTTCCATGTCGAGCACCAAAAAGTCGACTGGGAAATAGAAGTCCTTGACCTGTACAATCACGTCCTCGACAACCCCCTTCAGGGTTTTCACTGATCTATCCGCCAGCTGGATGGTGACAGGGGTTGGTGCCAGCTCCCCAAAACCAAATTGGTGGTACAAGGTTGTGGGAATTAGGTTGATAGAAGCACCTAGGTCCAGGAGCGCTCTATCAAATGTCATGTCCCCGATGTTGCAGGAAATCAGGGGTGCTCCTGGGTCAGTTCGTTTGAGTGGAAGGTTGCTTGATATCACAGAACTGGCTTGCTCAGAGAGTACAACCTTCCTAGGTGCTTGAGGTCTCAGCTTACGCTTGGGTGTACAGGCATCCTTTAAGAACTTGGCGTAAGCGGGGGTGTGTTTGACAGCTTCTAGAAGTGGAATATTAATTTGTACTTGTTTAAAAATTTCCATCAGCTCCTCAGTTTCCACAGTATTCTTTTTTCTCTTGATTGTTTCCAAGGCCTCAGGATAGGGTGTCTAAATTGGTTCCATGTTTGGGTCCTTGGTTGGTGTTTCTTCTAAGTCGGGTAAAGTCTCGGGGAGAGTTGGCCATTTGGGATCCTGGGTTTTGGTGCCGCTTCTCAAGGTCACTGCATTCGCAGAGGCATTGGGGCCATGGGGTGATCCTTGAGAAGACGAGGATGAAGAAGCGCCAAACCCGGGAGGTGTTTGTGGGGCCGGTTGGACCATATGAGCCTGCCCGGGGTTGCCTTGGAACCCTTGAGAATTGGGGCCTCTGTTAATTATGTTTCGCGGGTTTGGTTGCGGTTGGGAAGGTAGAGATCCTTGCTGTTTACAGTCCAAGAGTTGGCTTAACTGTCCCTTTACCAAGGCCATTTCTTCCTGATGTTTTTGGTTCATGTCAGCCATCATCTTTATTAGGGTGTCCATTTGGTTTTGTGGGGGAGGGGCCACCCTATTGTGGTTATATTAGGGTCTAACTGGTGGTCCTTGCTGATAGGGGGGCAAGTGTGGCTGTTGGTTTGGCCTGGGATGGTTTTGGAATTGCGGTAGTTTCTGGTTTGTCCAACCAAAGTTGGGGTGATTACGCCAGCCGGTGTTGTAAGTGTTGGAGAAAGGGTCAGGTTTTGCATATCCTTGGACGGCTTGCACATCTTCTAGAATAGCCGATGTTGATGAAGAAGGAAGGTAGTAATCAAGGGTCGAGGGAGAAAAGGTCCCTCCTTGGAACATGGTTGGGGGTTGTTCCAGGTTTAGTTGGGTGAAGGGTTGGACCAGGTCAACATTATGTGCTCCCTTTGCTAGGGTGAAAGTCTGCAAGGGGTTCCTGGTCTGGTTTAGAAGCTCATCAATCTTCTTGTCCACCAATTCCACTCGATCCAACTTTTTGGCAATGATGTCCATGTCAACCATTCCAGAATTTGCTTGCACCTCATAAATCCCACCCCGGGGTTGACTGGACCTGTTAAACTGGTTCATGGAGGCATTGTTGAGCGAATTCTCGCTCATAGACTCAAAGAGCTCAAACGCGCTCTCCTCGTCTTTGTTTAGGAAGTTTCCCCCGCATGAGGCATCGACGAAGTTCCGTAGGTTGCTATCCAGACCGTGGTAGAAGATCTGGGCCAATTGCCACCTTGGAACTTCGTGGTGTGGGCATTTCCTCAAAAGTTCATTGAATCTTTCCCACGCCTCATGAAATTGTTCCCCACCCTAGAGTGTGAAGGTAGTGATAGCTCTTCTGAGGGCATTGGTCTTTCCTATGGGGAAGAATTTCTTTAAAAATGCATGCCTTAGTTCCTCCCAGGTGGTGATGGGTCTACCTAGGGTTCTAAGCCAATGAGAAGCCTTGTCTCTTAATGAGAAAGGGAACATCTTGATTAGAACAATGTCAAGGCTAATGTTCCTAGGTTTTACTATTCTTGCTATGCGGTCGAGATCTTCTAGGTGCTGAAAGGGGTCTTCATTTGAGCTTCCATGAAAGTGGCTCTGGATTAGACTTAATACATTAGGTTTTAGCTCAAAATCGTCTCCCCCTTCGGGGATCCTAAGGTGTGGCTCGACTCTAATGGCAGAAGGGTTATAGAAATCACGGAGGGGTCTTGGCTGGTCCTGAAATGGTGGTAAATCAAGTGGTGGTTGTCCTGGTATGTCATTGAAAGGTGGTGGTTGTTCTTGCGGGTTCTGTAACCGTTGTATGGCTTGCATGATGGTGTGGATTTGTTGTTGCTGAAGCCGATGGTTAGCATTGATTTGAGCCTGGACGACAGCCATAGCATCTGGTGGGGGTTGATCTTCAGCCTCATCTACCCTAGGTTCAGTCATGTTTTCAACAGAATTACGTCGCCCAGATTCCTGCCCCAAAACACACAATTCGGGATGCAGTGAGCGCCTCCCGTTCATACACTAGAGAAGAACAGGAGGGGATGCGGAGGGCGACAGATGCGAGAAATGTGTTTCAATCAAGCACGCAAGCCTAATCCTTATGGTGTATTCCTTAGGAGACCTAGAAATCTCACAAAGGGTGATTAAGTCCGTAAGCACTGGACTCCCCTTCTCAAGGCTAATCTGGCCAGGTTGATTACGAGGGGATTGCAGGGAAGGTTCTTCCTTTGGCTTGCGCCTCCGGTTCCATAGACCCCACAACCACGGTCGTTTGACACTGCCCCGCAGCCTAGTCACCAGATTCTACCAAGGGAATGAAAGCCAAGTGCCTAGCAGACAAAACCTCACCTTTTGAGACTTAACTCAGTCCTGCCTAGGGCACGTCTACTCAGTTTTAAAGGGCTAGGATAGTGCTTGTGCTTAGGGTGATGTGATGAGGCGTTGATTGGGGTGATGCCTCTTAATTTTCCACTTTCAAAGTGTGTGCTTCTAGCAAAACATGGTTTTCAAGCAAGGATTTTTAAGGTGTGGTGTCTTTTAGTATTTTATCCTTACTTTAGTGCTTTTTAGGGTTGACGTGTCTTAATGTTTTCAACCAAGTTTCAGTGGGCACGTCAAGTTCTGCACACAATTTGATGAAAGTAGATTTCCTTTTTTCTTCTGTAGAGGCTCTAAAACCCTAGTGTACTCATCCTAATGATCATGCAGCTTCTATTAGATGAGTCAGTTTTAGGGTTGAGTGGTGCGGCCCAAGTCAACTCACGGTGGCTTCGCAAACACCACTCAAGAGAAAGAAAAAAGAACACTCCAAGAATTTATCCAGCATATTAGAGTGTACATTTTTTTGTAGGGTGATGTGTTAAGAATGTGGGTCAAGCAATCATTCACCACGCCAATTTTTTTAGTTTTTATGATTTTTTTTTTATCTTTTTCACGCAAGCAAACAATGAGAGATAGGTTACTCATTATCGGTCCTCGAGGCGCCTACTCCCTTGCTACTGTCGTGGAATGCGTCGCTTCGCCGTCCATGCGTCGAATTCCTGCAACCGTCAAGTAAAAAGGAAAATAGGGCATTAGACGATGTGAGAATGAGTGTGGAATGGAGGTGATAAAACAAATCCGTTGCCTCCCCGGCAACGGCGCCAAAAACTGACGTGCCTTCGTGCGTGTGTGTTAAGAGGTGTCGTTATAGTTGCACTTGATACGTCGGTTTTAAAAGAAATAAACGGAGGTGAGTCCGAGTGTCGATCTCAGGGAGGCGTGGAAATCGAATTTTGTTTACCACTTGTTGTCACGAAAAAGGCGGAGTTTTGCTTGCGAAAGAGACGGTTTTGAAAAGCGAGAGATAAAGAGAGAGTTTAGGGTTAGAAAGCTCTTGGTTTTGATCATGCACTTTAAACAGAAATTAAAATGGCAACTAAATGGAAAATAATTTCATTAAACATGCATTCATAGTTCATGGTTTACAACATTAAATACATGCTTCAACAAAAGTAAATGAAAGCTTAAAAGAGAGAGAGAGAGAGGTAGAGAGAGAGTGGAGAGCGACGAGGCAGCCACGGCGGTGGAGGAGGCTCCGTCGGCGGCTCGTCGTCTCCGACGATTACAAGAGTGCCTAAGACTAGCTAGGAGAGGAGTGGAGTAGTTGCAAGTGGGAGAGGATGCCTTGAATGGTGGTAGAAGGGGGTTTAAATAGAGTTAAGGGCCTCCTAGAAGAAGAATGTGCTTTAGCGACATCCGGAACGTCGCTAAAACCGCTTCCAGATACGTCGGTGAAGGCCTTCTGCCGCCGGTCAGCCGCCCGCCCCCTCTCTCTCTCCAAGCGCGATCCGTGGATGATGAATGAGAGCCGTCCGATCGAAGATCGGACGGCTGAGAGCCTCCCGCGCCCGTGCTGAGATTGCGCTTCGGGCGCGCGTGCGCGCGCGCGTTTCCGCCCGGCGTGCGCGCGCGCGTGGGCGCTCGGGCGCTGTCGTCGCACCGCGTGGCGCAATCCTGACCGCCCGCTGCTGATCGGGCGGCTCAATTTCGCCGCGCCCTTCGCTCGCGCTTGATTTCCGCTCCGCGCGATTCGAACGCGCGTCGCTGCGACACGGGCGTGCGCGCTAACCGTTGCGCCACGCCCGCGCTTTGTCGCGACGACCGCGGGCGAGCGCGCGGATTTCGGCCGTTCGATCGAAGATCAACGGCCGAGATTCGTTCTTGGCTGGCTTGAGGGCGAGAGAGCGGCGGGGGCGGGGCGACGTGGCGCGTTCTGGCTTGGGCCCATTGTGGGAGCTCCGGATGTCGGATTTGGCTGATCTTGAGTCCGTTGGACTCCGTTCGTCGTCCTGAATCCATCCGTGTGGTCTGATTGCTCATCTGAGGCCTGCTTTGACAAATACTTTACACAAATGGCCATTAATACGGTTTATAAGCAATCTTGGTACTTGATGCATGCAACGCTCCTATTCTACTTTATGTTGTGCCTTTTATTCTAAAGATGGGCCATATTCAACCTAATTACTACCCCCTTGCGTGGTGTTATCAGTAGCGTTCCTCAACCCCTTCTCTCCACGAGAAGGATTTTGTCCCACGAAGGAGACGGGAATTCGCAAAGCGAATACCCAACTAAATAACAAAGATAAAATAAACAACAAGTCCTATAGAGCCAACAAAGTAATTATGAACCTAGCTTCTATAGGAATTAGGAAACTTCCCTTTGCAAGGAGTGCGTTGAGTTGATGACGCGGTGCGTGAGCCACGCGACGGCGCAACTTCGCTCTCGTGAACAACGGCGATAGAGCAGGTGCGCAAAGCTTGATGCTCTCTAGAGAATGGAACTAGAGCTTGGAGAGCAAGAGCTAGCTAGGACACAACAGAGTGGAACTATGTTGCTTAGGTGTCTCTAGGTGTGTCTTAGTGTATCCAAGTGTTTTTGTGTTGCAAAGGTTCCCCTCTATTTATAGAGGCCTTAGGAAGGCTTTGGAAGGCTTAGGAAAGGTTCTATAGCCGTTGGGAACAAAGCCCAAGAGAATCAGGCCGAAATTAGGACAATGATTGCGCTTGACAGGGTAATCAGACGTCTAACTCTGGCATCAGACGTCTGGAACTCCACTTTAAGACGTCTGATTTCAAGGTCAGACGTCTGATTTCATGCGGGTTTCCTCCTGACTTGGATCAGATCTAAACAGGGTTTTTGTGCAAGTCCATCAGACGACATACAGGACGTCTGGCACTATGTCTGGACGTCTGGAAACCTACTTTTACTGTGGGAATGGATTTTCCAAACGTTGCAATGGCTAGAAAATCTCTGAGAAGAGATTTTGGGTCAGCCGAGGCAAAACGGTCATTTATCAGACGTCTGGAAAGGCCTAAGGACGTCTGATAAGGCTCTAACGGTCATAATCTACAGTGCCTGCTAAGCAGCCAACGGTCCAATAATTGGACGTCTGGAAAATCCATCAGACGTCTCCTAAGACGTCTGGTCTAAGGTCTGAATGTCTGATTTCATCAGACAGAACTAACTATGTCCAGCCTAACAGTTATCAGATGTCTGAAACAACAGTCAGACGTCTTAAAATACTTTATCAGACGTCTGATTTTGGAATTAGACGTCTGGAAATGCTGTTTGAGCCCTATATTGGTTTTCTAAGTATTCTACAGAAAACTTAAGTATCCTAGGGTTGTGCCGGTATTCCTAGGACTACTGTTAGGGTACTTTGAGGCTCTTTAACATAATATTCTAAGAAAAATAAAAAGAGCAAGAAAATAAAGACAAGAGATACAAGAAAGGATTAAAAAGAATCTATCCTATTCTTCTTGTCTTCTATCTTCAATCTGTCGCTCCGCGCGAACCTCCTCTGTTTTCCGTCAAGCTCCTCCAATCCGTCCTGGATGCGAGCTCGAACTTCGTTTAAGCACGTCTACATTTGCAATTGACCTGAAATCTAGGACTTAAATTGCAAATGTTAAATAACACGTGTTTTGTTATCATCAAAACAAATGATCGTGGTGCTCTAGCACCAACAAAGACCGTGACATCAAAACACTTTAGGACGTCTGGGAGTTGGTCCAGACGTCTGGTCGGACGTCTGGACGCCTTCCTAGACGTCTGGAAATTAATTTTTGCCTGCATACGATCGCGAGTCTGCGTACATTCCGCGCGCAGACTGAAACCCGCCGCCCTCTTCTTTTCTCTTTTCTCCCCCCGCCGATCTGCAGACGCCTTCCCCCATGCCTACAAATACCCCTCTCCCCTCTCCCTCGTTCACCACCCCACCCGTCTTCTCCTTCCTCCAGCGTGAGTGTGAGAGCGAGAGCGAGGGTAGCAGCTGCTGCCAGGTGCAGTGCGGAGAGGAGAGGTGCAGCGAGAGGGAAGAGGAGAGAGAGCGTGCGAGAAAGAGAGAACTCACCAGAGCAGCTCGAGGCCGACAGGCGAGTGCGCGGAGGAGCGTTGTGCTGGGGAGGTTCCCTCGGTGTTGCTGCATCTCGGGCAGCGGGCGGAAGAGCGAGGTGTGGTCGCGTGCAGCGGGAAGAAGACGAAGGAGGTTCTGATTCTGGGAATTTTTCCCAGAATCAGACGTCTGGACCTACATCCAGACGACGCAGACGACGTCTGGAGGGAGATCCAGCCGACTGATAGGTACGTATTTCCTCCTGCACCTCCTTTTGCGGATACGGCCTTACAGGCCGTTCCGCCGAGGTTCTGAGACGTGTCGTGTTGAGGAAGCTTTCGTCGCGCGTGCAAGATTAGTTTCGAGAAGGCACCAGGACACTCCCTCCCACGCAGTTCAGACGTATGGGCAAGGCACGAGACGACGGAGAGCGTCTCCAGACGTCCGGAGAGGTGGTCGGACGTCTGGAGCTGGGTCTAGATGGTTCGCAGGATCCCTGGACATCTAAGGAGCAGCGTAGAGTGAGGTATGACCTGGACCACTTTTTAAGACGTCTGGAAGGTGTTCCAGACGTCTAATTTGAGTCAGAGTTGTCATTTTTGACCCTTTTAGGGTCCGTTCGAGGTCTGATTTCCGCGTTTAAGATTCCGTTCTTCTCAGAATTAGTTCCTCTACTTGTTTGAAATACTTTTATGCTGTTCTGAGTGGTTCCTTGTGTTTGATCCTTGTGTTAGGACCTCTTTCTGTTGTGGCTTTGGGGTTGCGGAGGCACGTGGACCTGCCGATCATGCCCCCCATTACTCCTGATTTTGAGGGTAGAGTAGCTTCCCTTAGTTAATTACAACATTAATGCATATCTGAAGTAAATGATAGATCCTAGGGTATGGCATGAATCCTAAGACCTGAAAACTAGATTGAATGATATATCCTACGGTATGGCATGAATCCTAGGACCTGAAAACTAGATTGAATGATAGATCCTAAGGTATGGCATGAATCCTAGGACCTGGAAACTAGATTGAATGATAGATCCTTGGGTATGGCATTAATCCTAGGACCTGAAAACTAGATTGAATGATAGATCACAGGGTGTGGCATGAATCTTAGGAACAGAAACACTGAAACGAATGTCTTGAATGCCTAAATTGCAGTATTGGATAAGTAGATAGAATAATGACAATTGCCTGTAATTGGATAACAGCTGCCTGTGAAATGTAGAGTACTGTTGCTAGTAACTGCTACATGTAATTCCTGTTGTTTGGAAACTAAATTCGAGCTGCTTGTATATAAATTGGAAAGGAAGGATTAAATTTTGGAAACACGTGCTATTTGCGAATAAAACTGAAATGATGAAACCTAGGATGGCATGGCCTGAGAAATATGAGCACGAACCTTACGGGGAATTAGGAGTAGAACTCCTGGAAATAAATGGAATGGAACTGGAAAGGTGAATGGGAAAGTGTGTTGTCTCTTGGGTACGTAGTACCAAGGGAAGCACAGGTTACCTCTTAGTGCAGAGCGGAGCTAGCCGCCCTAGGGACCTAGGGTTAGGTATGGCCACTTTGTATTGACTTTTGGCCCTCACATACACCGTACCGGGGAGAGCTACTAGTGTAGGGAGGGAGCTAGCCACCCCACGGGCCCTGGGGTTCAGCTAGCCGTCCTACATTGACTTGTTAGGCCCACTGGGTAAACCAGGGTAGTCAAGCGAGGGTGTGCGAACTGTGGAGGGGCAAGACCCCTATTTGGTTACTGTGGAGGGGATGGACCCCTGTTACTAAGAGGGATCTGCCCTATACTGGTTCCGTGCTGTGCGTTGGGCGCACCCGTTAACGCCCTGTGACCGCATGCCAGTGCGGGGTAACTACCCGTGCGTTTATCGCGCGTGCCGTAGTCACTGTTACGTCTGTTAGCGACCTTGGGGTGGTTGACTGAGGGTAGGACCACCACGAGGGACTCTCCCGGCCAGGAGAGCACCACGTGCTACTTCTACTTTTCGGAAAAGACTGCAATAAAGATCGTTTCCACGAGGAACATTCGAGATCAAGAGAAAGATATGAGAAATAAACCAAGAAAGAGTAAATAGATAAATAAAGAAAGAAATTAAAAATAACAGCTACTTGTCCACCTTTGCTGTTTTCTTAGCTAGCTAGTTGCCACTATACTCAGCGTTTCGCTGACGTGAGGTGTTGAGCAGCCAGAGCATATGGCTGCGGAGGGTGCTAGGCTTAGTAGAGCCCAGTAGTCGTACTTTTGTTGTACCCATTTTCTATAGTAGTGAGTATTCTATTACACCTTTGTACTCTTTTATTGTAAACTTTATATTTCTGTACCTGTTTTTAATTCTTTACTGTTGTGGTGGTGTGTACTGTAGTAGTTCTTTTCTTTACTGCTGTACTTTTGTTACTGTTAGTTACTTGCATAGTGAATGTGGTTTATTTTACTGCTTTTTGGTTACTTTCTCGTTGGATGACTGGGTCTTAGGATCAGTCGAGTCGGTCCGATTCTCGTGTCTCGTAGGGATTCGGGAATCGGGTCGTAGCAAGATCGTATCAGTGCAAGGTCGTCCCGAGAAGTGAACTAACTGGTTGGAAAATAACCAATTCACGTGCTTGTAACTAGAGTGGCCACCACAACGTACCTTTTGACATCTGTTTTAAGGTTCCTTCGTTGAATATCGATTAGTATTGACGTCTTTTCTGTTCTGTGTTCGCATCTCCTTGCAGGAGATGCCTCGATGAGGAGGTAGCAAGGCGGGCCGTGGACGTGGCCGAGGACGTGGTCGGAGGGGCGGGCGAGTTGAGCCCGACGCCTCAGTGGATCAGCCACTGCTCCCGGGCATTCAGGCCCAGGACCTCGCCCAGCTGATACGGGATATCGTGTGAGAGGAGCTCCACCCGTCGCCAGGAGCGCCTCTCCCTGAGGTTGCGGAGAGGGAGTCCTCTGTGGGACAGCAAGGCGGACACGGCGTTGGACGCGGAGGAGGGGGTGGGCCTCCACCGCCCCCACCTTCCTCCAGCACTTCTGAGCACGAGGCCTCTTGTTTGTCGCGCTTTTGTGCGGTTTGTTAAAAGATAATATCGCGTTGTAGTATAGCTGCTAAAGCGTTCAAAACAAATAAAGATTTTTATTACTCGAAAATCGGAGTATCCGAGGTCGAACACAGGGAGCAATCTCAGTACTTTGTAAAACCCAAGAATACAACTGTTAAATGCAAATATAATTGATTCAAAGAGTTTTTAAAAAAAAGTAGAATTAGACGTTTGATTTATGTATCAGACGTCTTAAATGTGATCTTGCTTTCTCTCTTCCTTCTTCTCCTTTCTGCTTCTGTATCTTTCCTTCTTCTGCTTTGCCTTTCTAATCTCTTTGTAATCTTCCTTGTCCTTCTTCTTCTTCTCTGCGAAAACTTTTAATCTTTCTGCTTTCCTTCTTCTCCTGCGAAGGCTTCTTTCTTCTTCTTCTGTCTTCTTCTTTGGATTGCTTCTCCTTCTTCTGCAGCGACCAAGTCCTTCTGCGATCAGCCTGCCTGCACAGGAGCAAAACCTAACCCTTCTCCCTCTACCCGCGCGTCTCTCTCTCTCAAGCAATTCACTCTGAGCTGCTCTCCCAGAGCCACAGGCATTAATCGGGTCGGATCGTACCCGGGACCAGGCGCACCTGAAGGTGGTGTGATGCGCGAGGAGTGCGTAGGTCTAGGTCGGGTCGGATCCGCCAAGTCCGCGTGGTCAGGCCACGGACGAGGCGGGTGGGGTTGGTGAGGGACCTCACCCCTGTGCTTACTGAGGCGATAAAGCTATATCACAAAAACTCTTTATACCATACCTGTGCCTTGAGATTCCACGATGTGGGACTAAACGTTCCGCCCTTCCTTTGCGCGCGCCCGCAGACTCTCGTGTGCAATTGCCCACGCTGAAGGCCCTGCTAGTGCTCCTCGCTGAACTCAGTCACCTCGCGATACTTGCGAGAGTCTGCTACACCTGCCGCCTGGGAAGCCTGACGCCTGCTGCTGCTCCAAGCTTCCTGCTGCTTCGGCTGTTAATGGCGGCCGGGGCGTTCACCTGAGATTCCACAGAACGGCCTATTGGCCCAATCAGAATAGCTGGAAACCTTCGTCGTAGCACGGCGAAGGCGGTGGGTGATGCTGCAGGTTGTCGGTCGGCCTAGGCGTGCGCGCCTAGGTCAACCTGTGGCCGGAGATGGTGGGTTGTTCGGGGGGTGCTTGTAGAAGTCTGGAGTGGCAGTGATGGGGTGGAATGGGTTCCTGGTGGTGAGGCGAAGCTCACGAGGTGGTTGGCGAGCCGTGTGGAGTGGCGGAGTGGTGTGGGCGGCTCGCCGGAGTGGGGTCAGAGGCGAGGAAGATGGAGGCGGTTAGGTACTGTCGAGGGGTAATCAAGTAAAACAGTTGGGGGAAAAGAGAGAGGAGAGGGTGGAGAACGTATCTGGGGTTGTCTGGAGGGAAGGGAGGCGGCGGAGAGGACGGCTCGTAACTGCCGTCGTCGGGGAAGAAAGACCCTGAGGGAGGAAGCGGCGACGAAGATGAGGTCAGAAGCGCGCGCGTGGGGTACAGCGCGATGCGGGAGGAAGCGGCGGAGAGGACTCTGCTGCTGGTATGGCAGCAGAGCGACGAGAAGGAGGGAAGGGGGTCGCCGGAGCTTGTGGGTCGTTTGGCCGGAGATGGGAGAGGGAGGAATTTGGAAGGGATCTCCGTCAAAATCAAGCTTAGCCTCTTCGGCCGAAGTTGTGGGTTCTTATATAGGCGCTGGACTGGGTGTGCATGGCGTGAAGGGCACGTAATTGCCTGAGGTTTGTCGCCGGAGATGGAAAGGAGTTAGGATACCCAAATCTCTCGTGCGTTCGCACGAGAGATTGGGTTCACACCAGCGATTGTAATTGACTTTATAAGGAAGGGAATTCCTCAGAGAATCCTCCTTCCATTTCTGGGAGGGAATCTCTGAGGGATTAGAGAGCAATCCCACTCCGAACCTCTCCGGAGCTCGGTTATACCCTAGCAATGGCGGCAGGACCGGTTTGCAAAGGAGGCGAAGAACCTAGGGGGTTCTCTGCAACGGTATTCGAAAGATAGGGACTAATTTGTGATTTGGGTGTACTAAATTGCAAAGTAGGTCAAGATGACCTCTCCTTAGGTCCAAATTTTGGTAAAAACCTAATTTGGACCTAAGGAATCCAATGGTGAAGTTGGATTTTAGGTTTGACCTCGTTTGACTGGACATTTTGCGTAAAAACCCAAATTAGGTTAATTGAAGAGCTAGGACCCTAATCTAAGTCAAACTAGGTTCCAAAGGCCAAATTAAGTGTTCCAAACCCTAGAGGATGTTTTTACATGATTTTTAGAGGGTTTAATTTCTTTTTGTTCTGGTCGGAACCTTGTTAATTTAAGCGGGTCTGTTTTAGGGTTACCAAGTGTCTTTTAGTTCTTAGATTGCACATGAACCCATTTCTGATTGACTCAACCCACTTTTTATCTCATTTAGACCATTTGACCTATGTTTTGCCTCTGAGAAATCCCGTTTATGTACTGCAATGGTAAAATTGCAGTTTTAACCTTTATTTCATGTTTTCTTCTCAGGGCACTTGTTCCTTCAGTTAGGCCTTCTTCTAGGTTATGTAGGAGCTTTTATCTTCGTTATTGGGTCAAAATGAGCTAGTTATGGCTCATGATGAGGCTCTCATCACCTCTTTACCGGGAGGTGTACCAGTGTCTCCCCTTCAGTGCCACTACGAGCTTTTCGGATAGTTCCGGAAGCTGAAGCCCCCCTCTTTCAAGGGGGATGAGGACTCGACCAAGGCGGAGGACTGGCTCGAGCAGATAGAGAAGGTATTTGACACCCTTCGCCCCCTTGTGGAGTGCCGCGTGGCCTTTGCCACGTACCAGCTGGAGAGCGCGACACACAGGTGGTGGAGGGCGGTTCGAGGTCAGGAGAGGGACGAACCGACTTGGGACCAGTTCGTCACCCTCTTCTGCGAGCAGTACTTCCCCCAAACGTGACAGGACTAGAGGAGGCGAGAGTTCAACACTCTCCGCCACTGGAGGATGACCGTGAGCGCGTACTGCACGTGTTTCCTGGAGCTGTCTCGTTTCGCAGCGACAACTGTGGCTACCGAGGAGGAGCGCCTTTGGAGGTTCACCGAGGGGCTCCAGCCTGCTATTCGGGGGTATGTCAAACCCCTGAAGCTGCTGATGAGAACCTCATCATGAGCCATAACTAGCTCATTTTGACCTAATACAAAGGATAAAAGCTCCTACATAACTCAAGGAAAGGCTTAACTCAGAGAATTCTGAGTTTAAGGAGAAAACGAGTCATAAGGGGTAAAAATACAATTTTACCAGTATAATCTGCATACAGGGTAATTCAGGGTCCAAACATAGGTCAAAGTAACCTAATAAGAATAAAAGTGGGATGAGATGATCTGACAAGGGCTACAGCAATTCCAAGGAACTAAATGATAATCTGTAACCTTAAAACAAACCCACTTCAATTCACGAGGTTCGAGGCAAAGTAAAAATAGAATAAACCCTCTAAAATTCATAGAAAAATAATCTCTAGGGTTTAGAACCTTCAATTTGGCCTTCAGAACCCATTTTGACCTACATTGAGAACCATGCCCAATTAATAACTTAATTCAAGTTTTTGCGTAAATTGACCGGTCAAACAAGGTTTAATCTAGAAATAAAATTCACCATCAGATTCCTTAGGTCCTAATTAGTCATGTATAAAAACTTGAGCCTAAGAAGAAACCTTCTTGACCAACTTTACACTTTGGTCCTCATATATTTATTTTTTGGCCCTCAACTTTCGAACCCTCACATTTCTATCCCTGACTCTCCTTCGTTCTTTGCATTCAGGTCCCTCCTGCCAAAACCTGACCAGCACCATGCTCCGGCGACCTTGCGCGGAGCATGGCGCCGCGCAGGGTAAGGGGGAGGGTCTGGCAAGTAAACCGGGGGTGCCCTGCGTCGTCAGCCGTCGCAGGAGCACCCCCTGGTCGCTGCAACCCACCATACCGGCCGTGCGAACGCACAGACGGTATGGGTCTCCATCTCCGGCGTCCTCCGGCGAGGGAGACACGTCGTCAACCTCCGCCTCCTCACCCTGATCAACCTCCGCCCTTCCACTTCCCCCAAATCACCCTCTGCAACTCCACCGAACAAACCCATCTCCCAGCCCGTAGTTTGACCTAGGGCAACCCTCACGCTCCGCCCCGCTGCCTGCCAGACCCCCTACCACCTTCGCCGTGCCACCGCGAAGGTGCTCCGCGTTTCTGATTGGGCCGAGAGGCCGTTTCTCTGTGGGCAGGTACCTGCGCTTGTCGCCGCCGTTCTCTCTCTCTGGGCATTTCTTCTCCAGCTCCGGTAGGTACGAGCCGGCAGCCACTTCGTCCCCTTCGTCACTTTAGTTAGGTTAGAATTAGTCATCTCTACCCCCTCTTTCTTTTCCTCGCTATTTTACATTCAATTAAACCCTCGACCGACCCGACCACCGTCATCTTCCACACCTCCGGCCATCCTCCAGCAAGTCGCTCCCGTCATTCCGCCACTCCACACGACTCGTTGACCCTCACCAGAACCTCCGCCTCCTCACCCTGATCAACCTCCGCCCTTCCACTTCCCCCAAATCACCCTCTGCAACTCCACCGAACAAACCCATCTCCCAGCCCGCAGTTTGACCTAGGGCAACCCTCACGCTCCGCCCCGCCGCCTTCCAGACCCCCTACCACCTTCGCTGTGCCACCGCGAAGGTGCTCCGCGTTTCTGATTGGGCCGAGAGGCCGTTTCTCTGTGGGCAGGTACCTGCGCTCGTCGCCGCCGTTCTCTCTCTCTGGGCATTTCTTCTCCAGCTCCGGTAGGTACGAGCCGGCAGCCACTTCGTCCCCTTCGTCACTTTAGTTAGGTTAGAATTAGTCGTCTCTACCCCCTCTTTCTTTTCCTCGCTATTTTACATTCAATTAAACCCTCGACCGACCCGACCACCGTCATCTTCCACACCTCCGGCCATCCTCCGGCGAGTCGCTCCCGTCATTCCGCCACTCCACACGACTCGTTGACCCTCACCAGAACTTCCGCCTCCTCACCCTGATCAACCTCCGCCCTTCCACTTCCCCCAAATCACCCTCTGCAACTCCACCGAACAAACCCATCTCCCAGCCCGCAGTTTGACCTAGGGCAACCCTCACGCTCCGCCCCGCCGCCTGTCAGACCCCCTACCACCTTCGTCGTGCCACCGCGAAGGTGCTCCGCGTTTCTGATTGGGCTGAGAGGCCGTTTCTCTGTGGGAAGGTACTTGTGCTCGTCGCCGCCATTGTTGAAGCGAAGCAGCTTCTTCACCTGCTGCCCCAGGTGCGCCACGCCCAAGTCACGCTCCCAGGCAGTGCGAGGCGTCTTCGCGAAGTACCAGGCTGCAGTCGAGTCGAAGCTCTCGCGCGAAGCCCCCGCGCTTCGCCTCGACTGCCGCTGCTTCCTCCGCGCAGGCACCCAAATTGGGGTGGGACATTTAGTCCCACCTCGTAACCTTTCAGAGGAGCGCGCCCGCATAAAGGCAAAAAGTGCCTTATGCTCGTTGCCTCCTGAGCACGGGGTGAGGTCCCTCTCACTCACTCGCTCGACCCGGCCTCGTCCGCGACCACGCCCCGCGGACCTGGCCCGACCCGACTTAGACTGACCTGTACTCCTCGCCCACCACGCACGTCGGTGGGCCTGGACCCAGGCACGACCCGTACCCGAATACCCGGCAGCTCTGGGAGAGCTTTCCTAAGAGCGGCTTCTGTGAGAGAGAAACGCGGGGGAGAGGGTAGAATTAGGTTTTGCCCCTCTGATCAAGTTGTGCAAGTGTGCAGGCAGAGAAGAAGAAAGACGCCCGCTGAACAGAGAAGAAGGCTGACGAAAGCTGAAGGAAGGAGGAGCACCGAGCGGCACTGTAGCAGCGGCGGTTTAAGTCGTCTGATTGGAAAATCAGACGACGTCCTGAAGGCAAAGAAGGAGAAGGAAGGCGAGGCAGAGGAGAACGCAGAGAGGCCAAGGGAAGACTCTGAAGAAGAAGAAGAACAGGACCGCAAGGGAGAAGAAAAAGAAAGAGACGAGCAGAAACAAGAACTGAAAGAAGAAGAGCATCACTACTGCTGCAGATAAAGCAGAAGAGCCAAGTAGAAGAAGATAAGCAAAGAGAAAAGAGGAGAAGAAGAAAGAAGCCAACAAACTCTCTCTCTCTCTCTCTCTTTATTTTTGTAATAAGAATTTGTATCTCTAGAATACAGTTTGCTCCCTGAGTTCGACCTCGGGAACTCTTTATTTCCGAGTAACAAATTGTATTAAACTGGTAATCACCTCTCTATACTATACTACGACGAACTAATAGAACTATAGAGGAAGGTCGCCACCAGTTTTTGGTGCCGTTGCCGGGGAGCAACGGCTATTCTAGAGATAATCAAATTCCTGTTTTTACATTGCTAACAATCGCTCCTTTGTTGTGCAGAAAAAAAAAAAATACAAGAAAATCGAGAAGACAAGTGACCGCACGTCAACCACTCCGAGGACAGGTAATTTTTCCTCTCGCTATTAACCCCTAAACTCTAAAGGGGAAGAAAAGAACAAGCAATATAGGGCTAACCTGTCTTCCATACTTAGTAACCATAAAAAGTTGCATGTTTTCAACCCATTACTCCTGCACACTATTAAGGGTATTTAAGGGCTAACACATTCTTGCTTGAG
The DNA here is from genome assembly GCA_037157565.1 of Thalassia testudinum. Classification (NCBI taxonomy): domain Eukaryota; kingdom Viridiplantae; phylum Streptophyta; class Magnoliopsida; order Alismatales; family Hydrocharitaceae; genus Thalassia; species Thalassia testudinum. The sequence continues at coordinate 26,406,509 of JAZHRO010000013.1, forward strand.
CCCTAATTACCCAACAAAGAACTAACTGGACCAAGTAGAGCCAACATAAGATTCAACATTAGGGTTTTAGAGACACACTACTTAAATCAAGAATGGAGAAAATCCAAAAGAAGTGCGCCTAAACCATTGATTGAACATACTTATTCAGAGAAACCCTAAACAATTGGCTCTCTAAACACTTGAACCCAAAAAGAAAGGACCCAAAAGCTCTCAAAGGAACAAGAGGTAAAGTTGACTCCTTGGGTCAACCAACCTTAAAATTAGGTCACTTTCTCACTCAAAACACCTAAGAGTTCAAGTGTAACTTTAAGCACCCTGATCTTAAAGTAAAATTGGCAGACTTAAGAGGTCAAGATCCCCATTCTGGTCTACCTGGAACCGCAGTGACAAGAGAGGTCGAGTGGGGGAAACCCTGTAACCCGTGGGGACGCTCTACCGTGTAGGGGTCTTCGCGGGACTCTCCCTCTCTGGCTGCCCAGGTAATTCTCAGGTGGACGATCTTTCTGATCAAGGGGTCCATCTGCTCCGCACCTCTATAGTCACCCAACAATTTTTGGGTGTCTTGATTGGGTCCAGCACCTGCTTATCTCATCCAGTCCCTCAGTATTTTGCAGGAGGTCCTTGAAACCTCCTATAGAAATTCACTCTCCCCGAAGCTAAGCCTCGGCTCCCTTGTTTTTGCAGAAATCATTCGCATAGCCCCTCTTTCCTCTGATTCTGAACAAAGTCCCCTTCTTCCATTAATTCAAACTTCTGATTCTATCTTGATTCCACCACCTAATTCGAAGATGCAGCCTAATTACCTAGCAAGACTACCATGTAAAAAACCTGAATATCTGAGATCCATGAAAGATAAGATGATTGAGGATGCCCTTGAATTCTATGAAATCAAATATAAACCCTCAACACCAATAGAAAACATTCAGGTTGATGTCCCAACAATCACAGCTTTCATCATAAACTGTGCCCAAATTCTTTTGACAGAAGTTACAAAAGGATCAACCCGAGATATGCTCATGACAGGATACATTGAGATAGAAAAATTACACCAATCTGAATACCTTCAATGCTTGACAAATCCTATACTTTGGGAACAACACCAAGATGCCCGTCCGACTCAGAGTGTGGCTGCTTCATCCGCACCTAGGGCTGAGGGGCGTATCAATGCCCTGACACACAGGGATGCCAGAGCTTCAGGATCAGTGGTGGCAGGTATGGTTTCGGTTTCTGATAGACTTGTTTACATGCTTTTCGATTCCGGCGCCACGCACTCATTTGTCGCTGCCAATTTTGCGGTTAGTTTAGGGCAGGACTGTGTGTTGTTAGAGGATCCGTTCGTGATCAGAGGTCCGGGTGGTCAGCTGTTTGTAGCTGAGGAGGTGTACATGGGTTGTGAGGTCAGTGTTGGAGGACACAGCCTTCCCGCTGACCTGATCATGATACAGATGGAGGACTTTGGCGTGATTCTGGGGATGGACTGGCTGTCCGCTTACCATGCCTTGGTGGATTGCTTTGAGAGGAAGATCGTCTTCTCCATACCGGAGTTGCCTTCTTTCGAGTTCCACGGGCAGCCAGTGGACGGAGGCTTCAGGTGCATTTCTACACTTCGGGCGGCGAGACTTTTGGGCCAGGGGTGTGAGGGCTTCCTAGCTTGTGTGGTGGTAGAGCCCAGCCCTGTGGCAGACTTTCAGAGTATCCCAGTGGTTAGAGAGTACCCCGACGTGTTCTCAGATGAGTTGCCAGGTCTACCGCCCGAGCGTGAGATCGAGTTTGAGATCTCACTGGTACCAGGGACCAGCCCCATCTCTACAGCACCTTACAGGATGGCACCACTTGAGCTGCAAGAGCTCAAGTCTCAGTTGCAGGACCTTCTGGAGAAGGACTTTGTGAGGCCTAGTGCGTCTCCATGGGGAGCCCCGGTATTGTTCATGAAGAAGAAGGATGGTACCCTACGCCTTTGTGTGGACTACCGACAGCTGAATAGGGTTACCATCAAGAACAGGTATCCGCTGCCGAGGATTGACGACTTGTTTGACCAGCTACGAGGTGCCACGGTATTCTCCAAGATAGACTTGAGGTCTGGATACCACCAGTTGAGGATCAAGGAGGCGAACGTCTCCAAGACAGCTTTCCACACCCGGTATGGACATTACGAGTTTTTGGTCATGCCGTTTGGGCTGACCAATGCCCCTACTGCCTTTATGGATTTGATGAATCGGGTGTTCAAACCGTACTTGGACTAGTTCGTGGTGGTATGCATTGATGATGTGCTCATCTATTCTCGAGATCAGACGCAGAACGGACATCACTTGCGGATGGTTTTGGACACATTGAGATGACGTAGGCTATACGCCAAATACAGCAAGTGCGAGTTCTGGTTGAGGGAGGTGACCTTCTTGGGTCATGTGATCTCCGGGGATGGCTTGCCTGTGGACCCAGCCAAGGTTGAGGCAGTGCTCAGGTGGGAGTGACCGCATATGGTTACTGAGATCCGTAGTTTCTTAGGATTGGCAGGCTACTACAGGTGGTTTATCAGGGGCTTCTCGTAGATTTCATGTCCTATGACACAGCTGACCCAGAAGGACGTGCCCTTTTCTTGGGTAGACGCTTGTGAGGCGTGTTTTCAGGAGCTGAAGGAGAGGCTGACTTCGGCTCCCGTGCTCACCATCCCAGACAGTAGTGGCGGGTTCGTTGTGTACACGGACGCCTCTTTGCAGGGGTTAGGGGGTGTGCTCATGCAGAGGGGTCATGTTGTCGCTTACGCTTCGCGGCAACTGAAGCCCCTTGAGCATAGCTACCCCACCCATGACCTGGAGCTGGCAGCTATCGTCTTCGCGCTGAAGACTTGGAGGCACTACTTGTACGGTGAGACCTTTGAGATTTTCACAGATCATAAGAGCCTCAGATACTTGTTTGATCAGAAGGAGCTCAACATGAGACAAATGTTGGTGCTAGAGCACCACGATCATTTATTTTGATGATAACAAAACACGTGTTATTTAACATTTGCAATTTGAGTCCTAGATTTCAGGTCAATTGCAAATGTAGACGTGCTTAAACGGAGTTCGAGCTCGCATCCCGGACGGATTGGAGGAGCTTGACGGAAAACAGAGGAGGTTCGCGTGGAGCGACAGATTGAAGATAGAAGACAAGAAGAATAGGATATATTCTTTTTAATCCTTTCTTGTATCTCTTGTCTTTATTTTCTTGCTCTTTTTATTTTTCTTAGAATATTATGTTAAAGAGCCTCAAAGCACCCTAACAGTAGTCCTAGGAACACCCGCACAACCCTAGGATACTTAGGTTTTCTGTAGAATACTTAGAAAACCAATATAGGGTTCAAACAGAGTTTCCAGACGTCTAACTCCAAAATCAGACGTCTGATAAAGTATTTTAAGACGTCTGACTGTTGTTTCAGACGTCTGATAACTGTTAGGCTGGACATAGTTAGTTCTGTCTGATGAAATCAGACGTCCGACCTTAGACCAGACGTCTTAGGAGACGTCTGATGGATTTGCCAGACGTCCAATTAGTGGACCGTTGGCTGGCTTAACAAACACTCAAGAGTATGACCGTTAGAGCCTTATCAGACGTCCATAGGACTGTCCAGACGTCTGATAATTGACCGTTTTGCCTCGGCTGACCCAAAATCTCTTCTCAGAGACTTTATAGCCGTTGCAACGTTTGGAAAATCCATTCCCACAGTAAAAGTAGGTTTCCAGACGTCCAGACATAGTACCAGACGTCGTATATGTCGTCTGATGGACTTGCACAAGAACCCTGTCTCGATCTGATCCAAGTCAGGAAGAAACCCGCCCAAAATCAGACGTCTGAACTTTGAATCAGACGTCTTAAAGTGAACTTCCAGACGTCTTATGCCAGAATTAGACGTCGGATAAGCCTGTCAGAGCAATGATTATTCCTGATTTCGGGCTGATTCTCTTGGGCTTTGTTCACAACGGCTATGGAACCTTTCTTAAGCCTTCCAAAGCCTTCCTAAGGCCTCTATAAATAGAGGGGAACCTTTGCAACAAAAACATACACCTAGATACACTAAGAAACACCTAGAAACACCAAGACACACCTTGCAATATACTTTCAAACCTTTTGTGTCTCTCTTGCTCTCTAAGCTCAAGTTCTACATCTTGAGAGCATCAAGCCATTGCGCACCCGCTCTCCCGCCGTAGTCCACTAGAGTGAAGTTGCGCCGTCGCGTGGCTCACGCACCGCATCATCAACTCGACACACTCTTTGCAAAGGGGAGTTTCCTAATTCCTATAGAAGCTAGGTTTATAATTACTTTGTTGGCTCTATAGGACTTGTTGTTTATTTTATCTTTGTTATTTGGTTGGGTATTCGCTTTGCGAATTCCCGTCTCCTTCGTGGGACAAAATCCTTCTCGTGGAGAGAAGGGGTTGAGGAACGCTACCCTCGTACTTGTAGCGTGGTTGTATTGAGGTTGAATCACCCTCGTTTAAAGTGATTCGGTTTAGTGGATTTTGATCAACTTGGTTGATCGGAAAATCCTAACTCGAGAGGGTTAGGTGGTGGTTTTCACCCGATTTGGGTTTCTACCTAAAAATACCTTTGTGTACTTTGTGTGATTGCTTATTTGTGAGATTGTTTATTTTATTTCCGCAATTATTACGTCACCCCCTCCTAGTAGGGGAACTTTCAACAAAGACGTTGGTTGGAGCTCCTGAAGGACTATGACTGCAGCATTTCCTACCACCTGGGAAAGGCCAACGTGGTGGCTGACGCCTTGAGCCAGAAGGTGCCTGCCCACTTGGCCAGTTTACAGGCACAGAGTTGGAGCCTCATGAAGGAGATGGGCAGTTGGCGACCCCTAGAGTTACAGGGGCATTGTGGGGCAGTGACTGTGACACGACAGACAAGGCCAGAGCTATAGACCGCATCGTCATTGGATAGATGGCCGACCCATACTTGCAGTCGTTGCGTGACAGAGTACTGTCAGGAGACCCTGGGGACTTCTCCTTTACAGACCAGGTACTGTGCATGAGGGGACGTTTGTGCGTTCCTAGGGACGAAGAGCTGTTGAGAGAGCTCCTGACTGAGGCACACGGTTCCAGGTTCACCATACATCCCGGGAACACAAAGATGTACCAAGATTTGAGACGCGACTTTTGGTGGAGGGGAATGAAGCGGGATGTAGGTTAATTCGTATAGTAGTGTTTAGTGTGCCAGTAGGTGGAGGCCGAGCATCAGAGGCCTGCGGGGCCATTGCAGCCACTTCCAGTGCCAGAGTGGAAGTGGGAGAGCATCACCATGGACTTGGTGGTGGGCTTGCCCGTTACCCAGTGAGGACACGACGTAGTCTGGGTGATGGTGGATAGATTGACGAAGATGGCAAGTTTCTTGCCGATCCGAGTCACCTTTTATATATTTTTTAATCTTTTTAATTGCGAAAAAAAAAGAGATAGAAATAAGATAAATATAGTATATATATATGTATATATTATATATGTATAAAGGGGTGGGGGTGGAGATAGCGTGTAGCATGGTGTCGAGTCGGTCGTCGTCTAGGAAGACACAACCAACAGGACGAAGTGTCGCGTGGAGTGTAGGATGGATGGTGGAAGATGTATGCGAAATCGTTTTCTGTACGAGTGTATTAGGGAATATCAGCAATTGGTGCAGATATTCCCGCGATACAACGTATGGTAGGTGATATGAAAAAATATATATATGTATGTATATATGTAAATATATATCTATATGTATATATACATATATGGTTATAATTACATAGGTATATATGTAGTTATATGTGTATATATATATATATTTATTTATACGTATATAAGTATATGTATATATGTAAATATATATATATATATATATATAAGTATATAGATATATATATGTATGTGATGAGAGCCTCATCATGAGCCATAACTAGCTCATTTTGACCCAATAAAGAAGATAAAAGCTCCTACATAACCTAGAAGAAGGCCTAACTGAAGGAACAAGTGCTCTGAGAAGAAAACATGAAATAAAGGTTAAAACTGCAATTTTACCATTGCAGTAGATAAACAGGATTTCTTAGAGGCAAAACATAGGTCAAATGGTCTAAATGAGATAAAAAGTGGGTTGAGTCAATCAGAAATGGGTTCATGTGCAATCTAAGAACTAAAAGACACTTGGTAACCCTAAAACAGACCCGCTTAAATTAACAAGGTTTCGGTCAGAACAAAAAGCAAGTAAACCCTCTACAAATCATGTAAAAACATACTCTAGGGTTTAGAACACTTAATTTGGCCTTTGGAACCTAGTTTGACCTAGATTAGGGTCCTAGCTCTTCAATTAACCTAATTTGGGTTTTTACGCAAAATATCCAGTCAAACGAGGTCAAACCTGAAATCTAACTTCTCCATTGGATTCCTTAGGTCCAAATTAGGTTTTTACCAAAATTTGGACCTAAGGAGGGGTCATCTTGACCTACTTTGCAATTTAGTACACCCAAATCACAAATTGGTCCCTATCTTTTGAATACCGTTGCAGAGAACCCCCTAGGTTCTTCGCCTCCTTTGCAAACCGGTCCTGCCGCCATTGCTAGGGTAGAACCGAGCTCCGGCGAGGTTCGGAGAGGGATTGCTCTCTAATCCCTCAGAGATTCCCTCCCAGAAATGGAAGGAGGATTCTCTGAGGAATTCCCTTCCTTATAAAGTCAATTACAATCGTTGGTGTGAACCCAATCTCTCGTGCGAACGCACGAGAGATTTGGGTATCCTAACTCCTTTCCATCTCCGGCGACCAACCTCAGGCAATTACGTGCCCTTCACGCCCTGCACACCAAGTCCAGCGCCTATATAAGAACCCACAACTCCGGTCGAAGAGGCTGAGCTTGATTTGGCCGAGTTTCCCCCTTCAATTCCTCTCCTCCTGCTCGGCCAAATGCCCCAGCTAGCTCCGGCGAGCCCCCCTCCCCTCCCTCTTCGCTCTGCCACAAAACCAGTGGCAGAGTTAGCTTCCTGACCTCCCTCCGCGTCGCGCAGTACCAACGCACGCCGCCTCAGCCCCGTCGTCGCCGTCGTTCTCCCCCACTGGGGGTCATCTTCTCCGGCGACAGCAAGTACTGCTGTCTGCCTTCTGTCCCCTTTCGTCCTTACAATTAGGTTAGAACTCCTCTCCATCCTATCCTCTCTCTTTTCCCCCTGTTATCTCATCTGATTACCCCTCGACCGACGCTGACCACCCTCATCTTCCACACCACCGACCGAACTCCGGCGAGCCGCCCACACCACTCCGCCACTCCACACGGCTCGCCAACCACCTCGTGAGCTCCGCCTCACCACCAGGAACTCGCTCCACCCCACAACTGCCACTCCAGACCTCCATAACCACCCCCCGAACAACCCACCATCTCCGGCCACAGGTTGACCTAGGCGGGCACGCCTAGGCCGACCGACAACCTGCAGCATCACCCACCGCCTTCGCCGTGCTACGGCGAAGGTTTCCAGCTATTCTAATTGGGCCAATAGGCCGTTCTGTGGAAGCTCAGGTGAACGCCCCGGCCGCCATTAACAGCCGAAGCAGCAGGAAGCTTGGAGCAGCAGCAGGCGTCAGGCTTCCCAGGCGGCAGGTGCAGCAGACTCTCGCAAGTGTTGCGAGGTGACTGAGTTCAGCAAGGAGCACCAGCAGGGCCTTCAGCGTGGGCAATTGCACACGAGAGTCTGCGGGCGCATGCAAAGGAAGGGCGGAACGTTTAGTCCCACATCGTGGAATCTCAAGGCACAGGTATGGTATAAAGAGTTTTTGTGATATACGTTTACTGCCTCGAAAGCACAGGGGTGAGGTCCCTCACTGACCCCACCCGCCTCGTCCGCGGCCTGACCACGCGGACCTGGCGGATCCGACCCGACCTAGACCTACGCACTCCTCGCGCATCACACACCTGCAGGTGCGCCTGGTCCCGGGTACGATCCGACCCGATTGAGACTGTGGCTCTGGTAGAGCGGTTAGAGTGAATTGCTTGAGAGAGAGACACGCGCGGGTAGAGGGAGAAGGGTTAGGTTTTGTTCCCTGTGCAGGCAGGCTGATTGCAGGAGAAGGACTTGGCCGCGAGAAGGAAAAGAAAGAAAGAAGAAGGAACGGCAGAGAAGAATAGAAGAGCAAAAACTGCAGCAGAGAAGAAGAAGCAAGAAAGAAGCCTTCGCAGGAGAAGAAAGGAAAGAGCAAGCCAGAAGCAAAGGCACAGAGAAGCCAAGTGAAGACTTTGCAGAGATTAGAAGAAGAAAAGAAAGAGCAAAAACTGCAGCAGAAGAAGAAGAATAATCAAGAAGAAAAGGAGAAATGCTTTTAAGACGTCTGATCTTGTGATCAGACGTCCAATTTCATATTTTCTTGCCCTAACTCCTTTTAATCGCATACATTTATACCTGAATTGATATTTTGAGTAAATTAGAGTGTTCAATTACATTTTGATTTAGTGGTAAGTTCCATTTGCTCCCTGTGTTCGACCTCGGATACTCCGGTCTTCGAGTAATAAAAACTTTGTATTTGTTCGAACGTTTTGTCGGTTATACTACAACATAATACGCTTTAAATCCGCATGAAACGTCCTTGAACATTTTGGCGCCGTTGCCGGGGAGCACTGCACAATTTACCACTAGTCTCTACATTCTTTTTATCATATTGAACACTAACTTGCCATACTTTTCTTTGATGTGATCTTGCAGTTACTTCATGAGAAAATCTCTCCTGCAAGTCAACCACTCCAGGGCAGGTAATTTCTTTTCTTCCTTAATCATCCCCTAATCTTTGAAAGACAAAAGGAAGAAAATCAAGTTAGGAATCAATTGCCTTCTTTATATAGTAATCACCATCTCTAAGGCAAAACATTTCTTGATTTTGCGAAAATTTCTGCAAATATTCTTGAAGTTGGAGTGATTTTTTTTTTCCATCCCACAAATTCTTGTGCCTAATTGAAAATAAACGCTTAATCTCGGCGGACCACACACTTCTTGTTTATAAGTCCAAAGAGAACTTTTGAAAAAGAAAAAGAGGATTGGAAATAGAACCAAATTAGGGTTTCCACATTAGGGTCTTGAAGCGCTAGTCACACATGCCTGTGTAAAAGGAAATAAACCCTCCCGCATCAGTGTGCTACCCAAGCCCTTGATTGAAGAAAGTTAAATAAGACAAACCCTAAAATTGAGCTCTAAAATCACTTGAATCTTAAAAATTTTCTTTTGACCTAATAACCTGGGAGTCAAATCAGGGTGATCTCTAGGCTCCGAGCTTAGAATCATTCTGCCATCTATAGGACAGGTCAGGTGAAGTTGACCCCTTGGGTCAACCAACCTCTAAATTAGGTCACAATACCAAAAACATCTAAAGTTCAAGTGAGAACCCTAAAAGCACCTTTGAAATAAAAAGTGATAGACTTAAGAGGTCAAGGTCCCCATTCTGGTTTACCTGGAATCTCAGTGACAAGAGAGGTCGGGTGGGTGAAACCCTGTAACCCGTAGGGACGCTCTACCGTGTAGGGGTCTTTGCGGGACTCTCCCTCTCTGGCTGCCCAGGTAATTCTCAGGTGGACGATCTTCGGATCCAGGGGTTCATCCGCCCCAAACCTCCATAGTCATCCAAACATCTTTTGGGTGTCTTGATTGGGTCAAGAACATCTCCAGTCCTGCATCTTTTCTCTGTAGAGCACACACACTCATTTTCAGTGGGACTCGTTATTCAGATCTGATCGCTTCATAACACATCTTGAGTCAAACTCTGATTGTGATTCCACCACCTGATCCAAATATGCAGCTGAACCACCTAGGACTACCAGTCGAGAAACTTGAATACCGGAGATCCATGAGAGATAAAATGATTGAGGATGCCATGAGATTTTATGAAAATAAAGAAACCTCAACAACAGTAGGAAACATTCAGGTTGATGTCCCAACAACCACAACCTTTGTCATAACTTGTGCCCAAGTACTATTAGCAGAAGCCAACAAAGGATCAACCCGTGACTTGCTCATTACTGCATACATTGAGATAGAAAAATTGCATAATAGTGAATACCTTCAATGTATGACAAATCCTCGACTTTGGAAGCAACACCAAGATAGTCTTGAAAAATGGGAAGAGATAATGAGATTAATAAAACAAGTGATTGATCAGAAATACCCGTACATACTGCCAACAGAGGATGAACTATCTTGGGACAACATCGAGGATAAATCTGATCTCGGGTTTGAGGCACAAAATGGTTGTGGATTCCCAACCCAGATGGAGTATAATGCACCTAATATTGAAGAAGGTTGGGAAGCTCCAAATGCAGGAAAAGACCATGATAAACCCATTTTAGAATCCCAAGACTCCTGCAAGTATGAGAGTAGAACTGAACCACTCGAGGGTGTAAATTCCGTCCCTTATTCTGATAAGGTGGCCCTCGAAGGTTATTCAGACCTAGATTCTAGTAATTCCACCCACATCCTAAGCCTAGAACCTAGATCTGAAACCTATATTGAAGATTTCAAGGCCCCATATGAAGAAAATCAATCTCTTAATGAAGAATATGATTCTGGGCCTCGATTTGATGAATATCCCTCGTCAACCTCCTCAGAAGAACTAATCGAGTTTTCGGAAGTCATGCCAATCTACGATACAGAAACCGAGGACTTGGACGAGCGGGGTTTCGATTGGCTCTGCCCTACTAACCTTGAACCTGAGCCTCTACCAGATAGGGACACCTTTGTAAGCTCAGAATTAACATTTAGGCTAGATCCCAGTCAGGCTGCTGAATATACAACATATGATTTATTCTATGGTGGAACTCATGATCTAGAATCTCATTCAAACTTTGATTTTCGCAAACTCTCCAACGATCTCGAATCTGACCATAACATCGGAGAAAATCTACCTCCTGATTATAACATGTCAATCTTCTTTGAAGCCACCTGCTCCACATATACAGCACCAATCAAAACCCGTTCCCCACCTCGACCCGCAACCGGACTCAATTTCTATTCTGATTCACCTCTCAATGAGCCGATTGTAGATGATTCAACTCCGTATCTATACCGGGTATCGGACACTGATCAGACCACAAATCAGGAGCCTCCATCCTTTGACCGTCCCTGTAGGGATTCCACATCTTACATTGATTATTTTTCGGAACCCTACCCCCACCAGGCTGATTCGACTGAGCCCGAACTCGAGTTTTCACTTCCATATCTATCAGAACATCACTGCATTTGGTGGGTCCCACATCTGCTAATCTACATCTATCAACCCACCAGACTTATTGGGTTTGGGCTGCATCATCAGCCCACTGATCTGAACAAGTACCTGGTTGGACCAACCAGGTTCTTAATCAAGGTGCTTGTTTTCCAAAACTCCATTGATTTGACCACTCCCTCTCCACCCCATTTTTCGCTCGGCTGAAGGCATTAAATTTAGCGCTTAACGGGAGGCAACCCGTCATCTCAAAAATAGAGACCCGTCTGATTAGCCGTCTCTACTCCACGTCGATTGCACCTTGAGTTCAGCCTTAGACAGTTGATCCCACCTCTGGTACACGTATCAGAGCTTAAAATCATTCGCATCACTCATTCCCGACCCATTCGATATATCCTGTTCTAAGCCCCTGACCTCAACACTAATTCCCACCCTCTGTTTACAATGAGGACATTGCAAAACTTAGGCATGGGGGGGTGATAAAGTGCATACATACAAAACCAAGAAAAAAAATCAGAAGGATTCTCACAAAAAAAAAAAAAAAAAATGGGGAGGGAGGAAATGTTGTGAGCCATATAATCATAAGGAGGAGAAAAAGAGCAAAAATGAAGAAAGGAGCACAAAAGGAAAAGAAAAAGAAAAAGTCATTAGTAAAAGATTAAGGGGTTAACTGAAGTTCTAGACCGAGTCAAGAAAAAGAAAAGAAAAAGTGCTAAGGAAACATAACAAGAGATTAGCGGGAACGCTGGTCTTAGGCCTTTTGGGCTAGTATCTTTTGCTTAAAAATTCACGTATCCGTTAAAATCTGGACAATCCTCAAGAGGTTGAGGAAAATGCAAAGCTTAAGTATTAGGTCTAAGGCTTAGGAAGTATTCGGCCTCGTTAACTGACCTCCGGGTTGCGGGATTCGGTAACCTAAGCACCCAAATTCACACACAGTCTGGTTCAGTGCGCATAAATATTCAAAACACGCAAGAGCGTTTAATACTCTGAAAAAGTCACCTAGATTAGGAGCGGCCAATCAACACAAGTTGATTTGGACAAGTTCCCAGCGCGGAGAGGCGGGAAATTCCCCTCGAAGATGCGTAACAACATATCGTCTCCTCGGTGCTTGTCTCTTAGGATATTTAAATATCCTAATGGGGGCATGTAAGCACTCTGCTGGTTCAGATACCATGGGTGGCATTATCACGAAATGTCAATCGCCAGGGTCTGAATTCGGCCACGGAACGCCATGGGTGGGATTATCTCGAAATCTCGAAAGCCAGGGTTCCGGGGGTTGCCATGGGCGGGATTATCTCGAAATCTCGAAAGCCAGGGACCTTTGAGGATTGATGATGAGGACGAGGAATCTGATACAGACCGTGTTGAGAAGCTAATCCGAAGCTAGAAATAAAAAAAGAAAAGAGAGAGAAAAGCTCTCCAAACAAATAAATCTTCTATCTCTCTCTTACAAAAAAACGCACTGCAAACTGAACTTAGGCTAAAAATATCTCAAGCACGGGTGCTTTAACCGCGGAGTCCAACAAACCCTAGGTTAGGTTCTGTGGGCCGTAGAAACCTTTGCAGAAGACTGAGGCTAAAGCGGAACAGGTCCGGATTTTGGTTGGTACTTGAGTACCTCTAGGCCTATTGTCGGCATTTCCACCTAAGAAAAGGAGAAGCACTTATCATGATTGACAACATTCAGGGTCTAGAACGGAAGTTAAAACTTTGAAATTTTGCTAAGGGACTAGCAAAAGCTAGGCATGGGGGTATGATGAGAGCCTCATCATGAGCCATAACTAGCTCATTTTGACCCAATAAAGAAGATAAAAGCTCCTACATAACCTAGAAGAAGGCCTAACTGAAGGAACAAGTGCTCTGAGAAGAAAACATGAAATAAAGGTTAAAACTGCAATTTTACCATTGCAGTAGATAAACAGGATTTCTTAGAGGCAAAACATAGGTCAAATGGTCTAAATGAGATAAAAAGTGGGTTGAGTCAATCAGAAATGGGTTCATGTGCAATCTAAGAACTAAAAGACACTTGGTAACCCTAAAACAGACCCGCTTAAATTAACAAGGTTTCGGTCAGAATAAAAAGCAAGTAAACCCTCTACAAATCATGGAAAAACATACTCTAGGGTTTAGAACACTTAATTTGGCCTTTGGAACCTAGTTTGACCTAGATTAGGGTCCTAGCTCTTCAATTAACCTAATTTGGGTTTTTATGCAAAATATCCAGTCAAACGAGGTCAAACCTGAAATCTAACTTCTCCATTGGATTCCTTAGGTCCAAATTAGGTTTGTACCAAAATTTGGACCTAAGGAGGGGTCATCTTGACCTACTTTGCAATTTAGTACACCCAAATCACAAATTGGTCCCTATCTTTTGAATACCGTTGCAGAGAACCCCCTAGGTTCTTCGCCTCCTTTGCAAACCGGTCCTGCCGCCATTGCTAGGGCAGAACCGAGCTCCGGCGAGGTTCGGAGAGGGATTGCTCTCTAATCCCTCAGAGATTCCCTCCCAGAAATGGAAGGAGGATTCTCTGAGGAATTCCCTTCCTTATAAAGTCAATTACAATCGTTGGTGTGAACCCAATCTCTCGTGCGAACGCACGAGAGATTTGGGTATCCTAACTCCTTTCCATCTCCGGCGACCAACCTCAGGCAATTACGTGCCCTTCACGCCCTGCACACCAAGTCCAGCGCCAATATAAGAACCCACAACTCCGGCCGAAGAGGCTGAGCTTGATTTGGCCGAGTTTCCCCCTTCAATTCCTCTCCTCCTGCTCGGCCAAATGCCCCAGCTAGCTCCGGCGAGCCCCCCTCCCCTCCCTCTTCGCTCTGCCACAAAACCAGTGGCAGAGTTAGCTTCCTGACCTCCCTCCGCGTCGCGCAGTACCAGCGCACGCCGCCTCAGCCCCGTCGTCGCCGCCGTTCTCCCCCACTGGGCGTCATCTTCTCCGGCGACAGCAAGTACTGCTATCCGCCTTCTGTCCCCTTTCGTCCTTACAATTAGGTTAGAACTCCTCTCCATCCTATCCTCTCTCTTTTCCCCCTATTATCTCATCTGATTACCCCTTGACCGACGCTGACCACCCTCATCTTCCACACCACCGACCGAACTCCGGCGAGCCGCCCACACCACTCCGCCACTCCACACGGCTCGCCAACCACCTCGTGAGCTCCGCCTCACCACCAGGAACTCGCTCCACCCCACAACTGCCACTCCAGACCTCCATAACCACCCCCCGAACAACCCACCATCTCCGGCCACAGGTTGACCTAGGCGGGCACGCCTAGGCCGACCGGCAACCTGCAGCATCACCCACCGCCTTCGCCGTGCTACGGCGAAGGTTTCCAGCTATTCTAATTGGGCCAATAGGCCGTTCTGTGGAAGCTCAGGTGAACGCCCCGGCCGCCATTAACAGCCGAAGCAGCAGGAAGCTTGGAGCAGCAGCAGGCGTCAGGCTTCCCAGGCGGCAGGTGCAGCAGACTCTCGCAAGTGTTGCGAGGTGACTGAGTTCAGCAAGGAGCACCAGCAGGGCCTTCAGCGTGGGCAATTGCACACGAGAGTCTGCGGGCGCATGCAAAGGAAGGGCGGAACGTTTAGTCCCACATCGTGGAATCTCAAGGCACAGGTATGGTATAAAGAGTTTTTGTGATATACGTTTACTGCCTCGAAAGCACAGGGGTGAGGTCCCTCACTGACCCCACCCGCCTCGTCCGCGGCCTGACCACGCGGACCTGGCGGATCCGACCCGACCTAGACCTACGCACTCCTCGCGCATCACACACCTGCAGGTGCGCCTGGTCCCGGGTACGATCCGACCCGATTGAGACTGTGGCTCTGGTAGAGCGGTTAGAGTGAATTGCTTGAGAGAGAGACACGCGCGGGTAGAGGGAGAAGGGTTAGGTTTTGTTCCCTGTGCAGGCAGGCTGATTGCAGGAGAAGGACTTGGCCGCGAGAAGGAAAAGAAAGAAAGAAGAAGGAACGGCAGAGAAGAATAGAAGAGCAAAAACTGCAGCAGAGAAGAAGAAGCAAGAAAGAAGCCTTCGCAGGAGAAGAAAGGAAAGAGCAAGCCAGAAGCAAAGGCACAGAGAAGCCAAGTGAAGACTTTGCAGAGATTAGAAGAAGAAAAGAAAGAGCAAAAACTGCAGCAGAAGAAGAAGAATAATCAAGAAGAAAAGGAGAAATGCTTTTAAGACGTCTGATCTTGTGATCAGACGTCCAATTTCATATTTTCTTGCCCTAACTCCTTTTAATCGCATACATTCATACCTGAATTGATATTTTGAGTAAATTAGAGTGTTCAATTACATTTTGATTTAGTGGTAAGTTCCATTTGCTCCCTGTGTTCGACCTCGGATACTCCGGTCTTCGAGTAATAAAAACTTTGTATTTGTTCGAACGTTTTGTCGGTTATACTACAACATAATACGCTTTAAATCCGCACGAAACGTCCTTGAACAGTATGTATACTAATACTTAATTATATAGGTACTACTATATATATGTAGATATAAGTATATATAGGGATATATGTGTATATAAATATATATATAAATATAAATATATAAGTATATATTAGTGTATAAGTGAGAGTGTGTGTGTGCGAGAGTGTGAGTGTGTGTGTGTGTATGTGTCTGCAGGAGTGAGAGAGTGCTGTGAGAGAGAGAGAAAGAGAGAGGGCGTCTGCTGAGTGAAGGAGGCGAGTTAAGTCGTTTGAAGCCGCGGGCGACGTCTGGTGCCACGCGTACGCGCAGGCGCGTAGGCGCGCAAAGACGTGCGCGCACGCAGGTGGGAGTGGGCACGGGGGAAGGAATTGCAACGCACTGCGCTGCGCTGTAAGGCGGGCACGGGCAGACGCAGACGCTGAAGTGGGTCGGTGCAGGCGAAGGAGCGGGCGCGGGCATACGCGAGAGCGCGTGCAGACGTATGCGGGAGCGGGCGCGGGCGTGCGCGGACGGGCTGCGGATGGTCGCGGCGCACCGGGTGACCGGATAAGTGAGAAACTTACCGATCACCGCACTGTAGCCACAGTGTTCCGCTGACTAGCGTGAACAGTGGCTACAGTGCCGCTCGGCTCGCACGACCGGGTGCCAACGGTTCCATGAGTGCGGGCGGTGTGGAACGGCTAGCACGCGTGCGGAGAAGCTGCGCCGGCTGCTGGCTTGCGCGGAGAGGCGGGTGAAGATGCGAGGAAGCGGGAGGCGAGAGCAGCCTGTAGGCGCACGCGGTGGAGGTCTGCGACAGGGCGCGCGGTGGCCGACGCCTTGCTGCTGCTGCTGCGGAGCTTGAGCTTCAAAGCTCGGCTTTGTGGCAATGGCGGAAATTTCTTGGAAAGGTGAAATCAGAGTGGGGAAGACCACCACGCCCACCGGCTCTTTGATGAGTTGGGCGGTGGTGGGACTCACACTAGTGGTTGTGCACCACTGTGAGTTGGTCCTACCCGCAGCGTGGCTCTTCAAGGAGAAGAGAGGCTGCGTATGGAGGGGAGAGGGGAGGAGACGGCCTGGAAGGAGGGAAGCTGCTGTGTTTTTGGTGTTGGACCAGGCTCCCTTTGCAAAGAAGAAGCCGTGACCTTTTAAAGAGGAAGAAGGCATGCACAGCCATGCCCTGGCTGTGCATGGTTGTGCATGCTGAGCATGCGGCTACAGGGAGTGGCTGAGCAGAGCTTGGCGCGAGGAAGAAGAGGTCATGCCTTGCAGCCGCGGTGAAGAAATTCAAGGTCAAATAGAAATAAAAAATAAAGATGGAAATTTTGCGAGGCAGCACTTGAAGAATTTGTTAATTACAAGGCCATTTATTTCACTCTCCTCCCCTCTCAAATAAATGCATGCATGCACGTATTTTCACAAATGCGACTATGGCTACCTAATATGCACTGGCAATGCTAGGAAATAGCACAAGATGGCACAATTGTTGGTCTGTTTTTGTTGTGCAATCATACCCGCATGCCTATCTTTTGCTAGTCCCTAGCAAAACATTTTTGTGTTGTATTTAGAAACAATCTTTAAGTTGAAGATTTTCTTCTGAGGCGACATAGGTGTGTTTACTGTTGGATATTGTGAGAACCAATTATAGAGAAGACTACCAGTACTTTAAGTCTCACATGACATAGATCATCTCTCGACTAACCAAAACTCTTGATATTTAAACCTTAAGTATGATTTCCAGGACCCAGGAGGTTTTTGCCGTACTTGAGTGCTCAAGAGATTATGGCTTGTGCTTACTGAAGGATCAAGATTGACCAGATGAACATTAAGACTCAAGCCCAGGGTTTCACGAATTTTTAAGTACAGGTTGGTCCCAGTTTCAGCTCGTGTCTTCGGATTGACCCTTAAAAAGATGACGGAAAACTCAACTCCCATTTTCTGACATTTGTGGCTCAAAGAAAACAGGGTATTTGCCCTGAAGAACTTTTTTGTAGGAAGATTTTACAGATATTTGTGAGATATACTGACTTTTTTTTTTTTGAAACACATGTCAGTATATCTCTTACAATATTATTTGGAGGAGCACACTTTTCTTTTGGTGGGAGAGTTTCTTTTTGGTGGAAAGAGTCTCTCCTAAACACAAGACTAAATCCTAGGATAAAATGTCTACCTGCACGCACAGGTAAGGACTCCACCTTCCCTAATGAACACTAGGGTTGGATCTTATGTTCACCTGGTCTTTCTTGACATGTGTAGTGTGAACTAAGATTACTTAGGCTCTCAAGTAGAAGTAAACCAACGAATCCTGTACTGGTGTCTCAGGTACAAGAATACGTCCTTAGTTAGGAGAGATTCTGATCTATCTTGTCAATGCTCAAGTGAATTAAGCCGAGCCTGAGCGAATCAAGCTTCGGTGGCCTGGAAAGTTTTCAAAACAATGGTTGAATATCCAAAAACACTTATTGTATTTTTGTTTCAGCCTTCAGATCATTACTAAACACCATTTTTTTTTGTATATATATCTATATGGAAACTACATGATACCATAGAATACCCAGATCCTATGGATGCATATCCATCCCCCCATGCCAAACGATGCTATGTCCTCATATGCATGCAGGGTAGGGTAGAGAAAGGAAGAAAGATCGGGTAACGAGAGCTGAGGTGCAGGGTATACAGCAGGGTGGTAGGGTGGGTGGTGAGGTGAAAAGTGAAGTGAGCGTGACAGTGGCGTGAAAAGTGATGGTGGATGGTGAGTGTTGTTGGGGTGCCTCCCAATGAGTGCTGAATTTAATGACCCCAGCTGGACTTAGGATGAGGCACAACATTAGTTACCCTCCAGCAGGGCAACAGTTTCTCTAATAGGGGCAGGTTCATGAGTAAGATAGGGTTTCAAACGCTGCCCATTGACCGTAAATTTATGCCAAGATTTGGGATCTTCAATCTCAACGGCCCCGTTGGAAAATGGTCTCGAGACCAGGAAAGGACCAGTCCATTTGAACTTCAATTTCCCAGGAAAGAATTTGAGCCGGGCATTGTAGAGCCAAACTTGCTGAGATGGCTCAAATTCCTTCCGCCGAATACGGCTGTCGTGAAAAGACTTAGTGCGTTGTTTGAAAGTTAAGGCAGAATCATAGGCTTCACGACAGAGCTCTTCCAGCTCTTGGAGTTGGAGTTTGCTTTCTCGACCGCATAGGTCTGGGTCGAGGTTACATTGGCGAACCGCCCAATAAGCACGGTGCTCCAACTCCACAGGCAAATGACAAGGCTTCCCGTAAATGATTCTATAAGGAGACATACCAAGGGGAGCCTTGAAGGCGGTCCGATATGCCCAAAGTGCATCAATCAGCTTGTCGGACCAATCCTTACGGTCAGGCCGAACCGTTTTCTGGAGAATTTGTTTGATTTGCCTGTTCGACACTTCTGCCTGGCCGTTCGTCTGAGGATGATACGGGGATGCAATACGATGGTGGACTCTGTATTTCCTCAGAAGTGCTCGAAAAGAAGCATGGGTAAAGTGGCTTCCTTCATCCGAGATAATGGCTCGAGGGATCCCAAAGCACGCAAAGATGTGGTCTTTGACAAATCGAGTGGATATAACATGGTCAGCATGGCGCGTGGGAATAGCCTCGATCCATTTTGAAACATAATCAACAGCCACGAGAATGAATTCGAAGCTGTTGGAAGGAGGAAAGGGACCCATGAAATCAATTCCCCAAATGTCGAAGATTTCCGCAGCTAGGATGGGTTGTAAGGGCATCATGTCACGACGTGACATTGACCCTAACGACTGGCACCTAGTGCAATGTTTGGCATACTTGTGTGCATCCTGGTGAAGGGAGGGCCAAAAGAAACTGCACTGCAACACCTTGGCTGTAGTTTTCCTCCCAGAGAAATGGCCTCCGCAGGCCTGATCGTGGCAAAAGGATAGCACACTGGGGAATTCGCTATCAGGAACACAACGACGGATGATTTGATCAGTACCTATGCGAAAAAGAAGTGGATTATCCCAAAAATAATACTTTGCTTCTACCATGAGACGCTCGCGCTGGTTTTTAGGCCAGCCACGTGGAAGGGATCCAGAAGCAAGGTAATTGGCAATGTCGGCATACCAAGGTCCACTTGCCACATTAATTGCCAATAGGTGCTCATCAGGAAAAATTTCATTGATCGGCAGAGTAAGTCCAATATGGTTAGGGTCCAATCTCGAAAGATGATCAGCCACAACATTCTGGGCTCCGGCCTTATCGCGGATCTCAATGTCAAATTCTTTGAACAGAAGGATCCAACGAATCAGTCTAGGCTTGGCATCCTTCTTATGCATGAGATGGTGAATGGCCACGTGATTAGTGAAAACAATAACGTGTGAGCCCAGAAGGTAAGAGCGGAATTTCTCCAGCCCAAAGACACCGCTAGTAGTTTCTTTTTCAGTGGTAGTATAATTACACTGGGCCTCGTCCAAAGTCTTACTGGCGTAGTACACCACGAAGGGGTGTCTATCGCGTCTTTGTCCCAGGATGGCTCCGACTGCAAGGTCGGAAGCGTCACACATGAGTTCAAAGTCGAGGGACCAATTAGGTGGCTGGAGAACAGGGGCCTTGGTGACAGCATTACGCAGCTACGTGAATGCTCGTATGCAGTCGGGGCTCATATCGAAGGGTACGTCGGTCAATAGGAGATGAGTTAAAGGTCGAGAAATTTTGGAGAAATCTTTGATGAATCTCCTATAGAAACCGACGTGTCCCAGGAAGGAGTGGATTTGTTTGATAGAGCCAGGCACAGGTAAATCAGCAATTATATCAAGCTTAGCTCTGTCAACCTCGATACCCCTATCGGAGATGATATGCCCGAGAACAATTCCCTCGTGTACCATAAAATGACTTTTTTCCCAAGAAAGCACGAGGTTTACATCAATACATCTCCTAAGGATACAAGTCAGGTTGGCAAGACAGTCATCGAAAGATGGTCCAAAGACCGAAAAGTCATCCATGAAGACCTCGAGAAAGTCACCCACCATGTCATGAAATATCGCCAGCATACATCTCTGAAAAGTTGCTGGCATGTTACAAAGTCCGAACGGCATCCTTCTAAATGCAAAGGTGCCAAAGGGGCAAGTAAAAGTGGTTTTCTCTTGGTCCCGGGGGTCAATTGCCACCTGGTTATATCCTGAGAATCCATCCAGGAAACAGAAAAATTTATTTCCCACTAACCGCTCTAGGATTTAGTCAATGAAAGGTAGCGGAAAGTGATCTTTCTTAGTTGCAGCATTGAGTTTCCTATAATCTACACACACTCTCCAAGATGTAGGAGTGTGTGTAGGGATGGATTCGCCCCTGTCATTGACACGGATGGTGAGTCCTACCTTTTTGGGCACAATGTGAATCGGACTCACACAGGGGCTATCGCTGATCGGGTAGATTATACCCGCATTCAGCCACTTAATAATTTCCTTCTTAACGACCTCCCACATGTTAGGGTTGAGACATCGCTACATCTCGTGGGAAGGTCGATCCTCCTCCGTATATATACGGTGAGTGCAGTAGGAGGGGCTAATGCCAGATAAGTCTGATGAAGACCATCCAATGGTTGCCTTGTGTTCCATAAGGACCTCAGTTAGTTTGCATTCTTTCTCCCTGGTCAATTTTGAACTGATGATTACAGGGAGCATTTCATTTGGTCCCAAGAAAACATACTTAAGTGTACTAGGCAGCTCTTTCAGCTCGGGAGTGGATGGTGAACGATCTGGCATATCATGGGACGAGAGTGTCCTTGGCGCATCGGAGAACAAGTCAGGAGGAAGAAGTTGGCCCTCAGATTGGCCAAGAAGAGGGGCTTCTTGGATAGATTGATCCAAAAAGGAATAGCCCCAGTAAGTAGTATGTGGGCTCAAGGTCCCAGTGTGGAGCTGCAAATCCGCCTGATTTTGCAGGAAAGAAAGGGCAATCCGATCTTCAAGAGTGTGTACCAGTGGTGAGTAGCTCGGATATGACTCAGACCACGAGGTATGGGAAGCGGAGAAAACCTCGTCAGAAGTCTGGTCAAAAGAAGGTACGGGAATAGGGAGGGATGGGGGAATGTCACAATATGTGTCGGTCAGGCAATCGTCAATGTTTAAAGGTAATCTGCAGCAGTCAGAAAAGGTCCCAATTAGTCCGATACACGCGCTGACGGCCATGTCCTCGTCAGACGTGTCATCCTCGATGCAATTGCAATCAAAGTTCTTAGCTGCCTTGAAGATGTTAAGCTTGAGCTTTTCAGATCCAACGGCAATCTCAATACAACCCGACTCGCAGTCAATATGAGCGCGGGCTGTGGCCAAGAAAGGTCGACCAAGGATGATCGGACAATCAGAAAGTGAGCTAGGAACTTCCATATCTAAAATAAGAAAGTCAATAGGAAAACAGAGACTGTTGACCCTAACCACCATGTCTTCCACCACACCCTTTGGGATTTTGACAAAATGATTTGCCAACTGTAACGTGACAGGGGTGGGTTTCAGATTTCCTAAGGAAAATTTTTTGAGCATGATGGTTGAATGATCCGGGTAGGGTCTTGTTTACGTTTGTTATACGTTAAGTTACAGTCATTGTAGTATTAAGACAGCTACCAGGTTATCATTACAATTTTTTTTTTACTCGGAAATAGTTTTCCTGAGGTTGAACTCAGGGAGCTATTGGAATTCTAGAAATACAAAGGTTCTCTATTAGATTACAAAAATAAGAGAGAGAGAGAGAGGGAGTTTGTCTTGGCTTCTTCTTCTCTTCTCCTTTTCCTTCTTCTTTCAGCTGCTCTCCTTCTCTTCTTCTTTCTTTTCTTCTTTTTCTTTCTCTTTCTTTCTCTCTGGCGGCTATGTCTTCTTCTGTTCTTCTTTCTTTGTTTTTCTCTTTCTTTCTTTTCTCTTCTGGTTGCTGTGATAATCTTCTTCTTCTTCTGACTTCTTCTTCTTTCTTCTTTCTTCAGCCTTCTTCTTTCTTCTCTTGCTTTATATCCTCTGGCCGCTGCTCAACCGTCGTCTGATGCAGCAGTCAGACGACTTAACTGTAGGTTTGCTACAGTACTTCTCTTCTTCTTTTGTTTCCTCTCTCTTACTTCTTCTTCTCTTCTCTGAGCAGCTAAGGCTTTAGCCACCTTCCTTCTTATTTCTGCTCCTGCACGCTCACACAAGGATTAGAAAGCAAAACCTACCCCTACCCTTCCCCACATCTCTCTCTCTCTCAGATTTCTCTCATAGGATCGCTCTCCCAGAGCCGGGTAATCGGATGCAGGTATCGTGCCCGGGAACAGGCCCACCGGCATGCGGTGGTGGGCGAGGAGTGCGCGGATTGGGTAATCGGATCCTGCCCAGACCCGCGGGGCGTGAGCACGGGCGAGGACAAGTGCGTGGGGCACAATGTGCATGAGGGACCTGACCCCTGTGTTCGAAGGTGAATAGCCTTGAACACTTTTCAAATTTATGTGCGGGCGCTTAGCCATGCACTTCCGAGGTGGGACTAAAGTCCCACCTCCCAAATTGGCGCCTGCAGCAGCACGCAGAGCGTTTTACCCCTGCTGCAGACCTGGGATGATTCGTAGCGGCAACCTGTGCGTCCTGGGGTGCGGACCTGGGCAGAACAGCACCTGCAGTTGCAGGAGAAGGAGCAGCAGCAGCTTGGTAATGGCGGCGAAGGGCTGCTGACCTGAAAGCAGACATACAACCTCTCGGCCTAGTTAGAAGATGTACGGAGCTTCGCCGGAATGCGGCGAAGGCAGTGTGGGTGGTGGCGAGGCGTGAGGCGGTGTATGGTGGTAGCCCTAGGTCGGACTGTGGTCGGAGAGGTGGGTTTGTTCGGGGGGTGGTCAGGTGGCGTTTGGCAGTGAATGGGAAGGGGGAATCGGTTGAGTGGAGTGAGGGGAAGCTTTAGGGGTAGTCGGCAAGGGGTGAGAAGGTCTGTGGAGGTGGGATTAGCTCACCGGAGAAGGTGGTCGGAGACGGAGCAGGCGAAGGTGGAAGCCGCGTGCGGTGGGGCAAAAAGGTAAATTGATAGAGGGAAAATGTAAGGGAGGAGGAGAGGAAGCTATCTACCTAGGTTTTCGACGAGGGGGGGAGGAGCTGTCGGCTCGTATCTGCCGGAGCTAGGGAAGAAAGGGCCCTGGAGGAGGAGTGCGGCGACGAGGAAGCAGACGGACGGCGCCGGAGGGTACAGCCCAGCGCAGACGAGAGGAAAAGGAGAACCTTGCTGCAGGTAAGGCGGCAGAGCGACGAGGAGGAAGAGGAGGAGGTCGTCGGAAGTTGCAGGCCTTCTGACGGAGGAGGAAGGGATGAAGTGGGGGGGTGTTCTCCATCAAAGAAGAGCTTGAAGGAATCGGCAGGGGGTGCCGGTCCTTATAAAGGGACTGGCGCAGAGGGAGGCGCGCGCTGGCGACGTGCCAGCCTTGCCAGAGTGTGGCCGGAAAGGGGACCCATACCTTCCGTGCAGTCGCACGGAAGGTATGGGGGTCGGCAGGGAGCAAGGCCGGGTCCCTGTGACAGAGGACGTCGCAGGGAACTCTGCATCTGCTTTGCAGGGCGGTAACCCCTCTGTGCGCGGTGCCATGCTCCGCGCAAAGTCGCCGGAGCATGGTGCTGCGCAAAGTTTGGCAGGAGGGACTGTTCTGCAAAGAACGATGAAAAATTTGGGGGCCAAAATGCAAGGGTTTCGAAAGATGAGGGTCAAAAAGTAAATAAAGAGGATCAAATTGCAAAGTCGGTCAAGGAGGTCTCTTCTTAGGCTCAAGTTTTTGTACAAGACCAATTTGAACCTAAGGATTTTAATGGTGAATTTTATTTTTAGATTGGACCATGTTTGATTGACCAATTTACGTAAAAACCCAAATTAAGTCATTAATTGGGTATGGTTCTCTTTTTAGGCCAAAATGGGTTTCTAAGGCCAAATTGAAGGTTCTAAACCCTAGAGATTATTTTTCTATGAATTTTAGAGGGTTTAGTTGATTTTTATCTTATCTCAAACCTCGTGAATTGAAGTGGGTTTGTTTTAGGGTTAGAGAATGTCATTTAATTTCTTGAAGTTGATATAACCCTTTTTAGATCAGATCATCCCACTTTCCTTCTTATTAGGCTTGTTTGACCTGTGTTTGGACCCTTAATTACCCTATTTGCAAACTGTGTTGGTGAAATTACAGTTTTACCCCTTATGATTTATTTTCTTCTTAAACTCAAAATTCTCTAAGTTAAGCCTTTCTTTGGGTTATGTAGGAGCTTTTTCTTACATATCTGGGTTAGATTGTGCTAGTTAGGGTTCATGATGAGGTTCTCATCATACCCCCATGCCTAGCTATTGCTAGTCCCTTAGCAAAAACTTAAGGTTTCAACCCTTGTTCTAAACCATGAAGTTCTTAATGATTTTAGATAAGTGCTTTTTCATTTGAAACCTAGATTAGGTTAGAATGCCAACCATAGGCCTAAAAGGTACTCTAGTACCAACCAAGATCCTGATCTGTCTAGCCTCAGCCTCAGTCCTTAGCAAAGGTTTCTAAGGCCTACAAGAACTAACCTATGGTTTATTGGACTTTGTGGTTAAAGCACCCGTGCTTGAAATGATTTTAGCCCTGGCTTAGTTTGCAGTGCGTTTTGTAAGAAAGAGAGATAGAAGATTTATCTGTTTGGAGAGTTTTTTCTCTCTTTTCTTTTTAATTCTAGCTTAGGATTGGCTTTTCAACACGGTCTGTATCAGATTCCTTGTCCCCATCATCAATCCTCAAGGGTTCCTAGCAGTCGATGCTTCGAGATAGCACCGCCCATGGTAACCCCCGGAACCTTGGCTATTGAGATTTCGAGATAATCCCATCCATGATGTTCCGTGGCCAAATTCAGACCCTGGCAACTAACACTTCGTGATAATGCCATCCATGGAATCTGAACCAGTAGAGTGCTTACATGCCCCCAGTAGGATATGTAAATATTCTAAGAGACAAGCACCGAGGAGATGATATTTTGTTACGCATCTTCGAGGGGAATTTCCCACCTCTCCACGCTGGCAACTCGTCCAAATCAACTTGTGTTGATCGGCCACTCCTACTCTAGGTTTTTTTTTTTTTTTTTTTCAGAATTTTGTGACGCTTCTACGTGATTTTGATTTTTATGCTTACTAAACCAGGCTGTGTGTGAGGTTAGGGTGCTTAGGTTACTGAGTCCTGTAAATCAAAAGTTAGTTAACGAGGCCAAATACTTCCTAAGCCTTGGACCTAATGCTTAAGCTTTTCATTTTCCTCAACCTCTTGAGGAATGTCTAGATCTTAATAGGTACTAAGAGTCTATCCAAGAATGCCTAAGGTTCACGTTCTTACTAATCTTACTGTGCACTTTTCAATTTTTTTCTTGAATGAGGTCTAGAACTTAGGTTAATTCCTTAGTTTCTTACTAATGACTATCCCTTTTTTCTCTCATTTTTGTGCTCCTTCTTTTCATTTTGTTTCTTTTTCCTTCCTCCACAAAATTTCTTTCCTCCTCTTATTTTATTATTCTTTTGTTTTCACAAATTTTTTAAATTTTATGGTGTTTTTGGGATATGTGAATTTTTTGTTTGTTCAAAACCTTTTCTTACAAGTTTTTGCACTTTCATACCCCCCCATGCCTAAGATTTGCAATGTCCTCATTGTGACTTAGGGGGGTTTTTATTCAACTTAGTTCATTCCATAGGACAGATATTTTGGTGAGTAAATGGGTCGGGATCACTGTTGCGAACGATTTCTAATCTCAGATGCAAGCACCTGAGGTGGAGTCGGCTGTCTTAAAGGGTGAACCTTAAGTGCACAAAGGTGTCAAAAAAGGTTTCAGGTTTTCAAAGAGAATGATGGGCTGCCTCCCGTTGAGCGCTGAGTTTTTCGCCATCGGCTAGGTGCAATAAGCTCATGGGGAATGGAGGATATAAGATGATTCAGCCAAATCAGTAGAAGTTACATCAATGAACGGTTTGAGTCTCTGACCGTTCACGATGAAAGGTTTGGAATCATGGCTGAGCGAACTGATTTCGACGGCTCCATTTCCAAGAACTTGTCGGACCAAGTATGGTCCGACCCACTTGGATAGCAGTTTCCTAGGGAAATGTTTGAGTCGGGCATTAAAGAGTAGGATATTCTGACCAGGATGGAAGATCTTTCTAGAGATATGCTTGTCATGGAAGGCTTTAACCCACTCCTTATAAATTCGCGAGTTCTCGTACGCATCAAGGCGTAATTCATCGATCTCACTGATTTGAAGCTTTCTGTGGGTTCCAGCCTTCGAAAGATCTAGATTACAGTTCCGTACTGCCCAATAGGCTTTATGCTCCAGTTCAACGGGAAGGTGACATGCCTTCCCGTACACCAGTCTAAAGGGAGACATGCCTAATTGGGTTTTGTGGGCGGTCCTATAGGCCCACAAGGCTTCCGGAAGTTAGGACGACTAGTCCTTCTTGTCAGGCCGAATAGTGACCCGCAGGATTTTCTTGATCTCCCGATTTGATAGCTCAGCTAGACTATTAGTCTGGGGGTGATAAGGAGTAGAGATTCGATGAGACACCCCATATTTGGTCATCAGTGACCTGAACTGAGCATTCGTGAAATGGGTCCCCCCATCTGAGATGATAGCACGAGGAATCCCGAACCGTGAGAAGATATTGTGATGAATGAATTTGAGAACGAATTTGTGATCACAGGTTCGGGTCGGTATGACTTCGATCCATTTGGACACATAGTCTACAGCCAGCAGAATGTATTCGAAACCATCCGAAACAGGAAAGGGGCCCATAAAATCAATCCCCCAAACATCAAAGATTTCGCATACGAGAATCGGCTGCAAAGGCATCATGTCGCGATGGCTCATGTTGCCCAAAGTTTGGCAACGACTGCATGCCTTGTAGTGATTGTATGCATCCTTGAATAGAGTGGGCCAATAAAAGCCACACTGGAGGATTTTCGATGCGATTTTGCGCCTAGAGAAATGGCCACCGCATGCCTGGTCATGGCAGAAGGAAAGAATATCATTGACTTCACCTTCCGGGACACATCTCCGGATGATTTGGTCAGCACCTATGCAGAAGAGGTACGGATCTTCCCAAATGTAATACTTGGCATCAGAGCGCAACTTGTCTTTCTTGGCCTTTGGCCAATCAGGCGAGATCTGATGAGATGCCAAGTAGTTTACTATATCAGCAAATCATGGAAGTCTAGTACCAATAGTCAGCAGGTGCTCCTCAGGGAAATGCTCCGTGATGGGTCCGGAAGGGTTAATAATCTCAAAAGGAAGGCGGGACAAATGGTCAGCTACCACATTTTGTCTTCCCACCTTGTCATGAATCTCGAGATCGAATTCTTGCAACAGCAAGATCCATCAGATTAGTCGGGGCTTCGCGTCCTTCTTGGCAAGGAGATGCCTCACAACTGTGTGATCCGAGTAGGCGATGACATGGGAACCCAGGAGATAAGATCGAAATTTTTCAAGGGCAAATACTACAGCTAGCAGCTCTTTCTCCGTAACTGTATAGTTACGCTGAGCCTTGTCAAGTGTCTTGCTAGCGTAGTAGATGACCACGGGTTTCCCATCAGCTTTCTGCCCCAGAACCGCTCCTACAGTGAAATCAGACGCATCGCACATGATCTCAAAGGGTTGAGACCAGTCAGGGGATTGTAGAATCGGAGCTTGGGTGACTCGTTCACGAAGGTTTTCAAAGGCTAGAGTGCATTCCTTGGAGATTTCAAAGGGTACATCCTTAGAGAGGAGAGCCGTCAGGGGGCGTGCGATTTTCGAGAAATCAGGAATGAAACAACGGTAAAAACCGACGTGCCCCAGAAAAGAACGGATGTCCCAGATCGAGCTAGGCATAGGGAGGCAAGAGATTAGATCAACCTTAGCTCGATCCACTTGGATGCCTTTTTCAGAAATCAGATGTCCTAGGACGATCCCCTCAGGCACCATAATGTGGCTCTTTTCCTAGGAAAGAACTAAATTAACGTCAATGCAGCGCCTGAGTATATGAACCAAGTGCTGGAGGCAATCATCAAATGATGCCCCGAAAACTGAAAAGTCATCAATGAAGGCTTCCAGATAATCACCTACCATATCAGAGAATATGGCAAGCATGCACCACTGAAAAGTCACAGGTGGATTGCAGAGACCGAACGGCATCCTTCGGAATGCATATGTTCCGAAGGGGCAGGTGAACGTGGTCTTCTCTTGGCCCTCAGAATGAATAGCTACCTGGTTATAACCGGAGTACCCATCAAGAAAGCAGAAGAATCGATTTCCCGCTAATTTCTTGAGAATCTGATCAATGAAAGGTAGTGGGAAATGATCCTTCTTCATGGAGGAATTGAACCGTCGGTAATCTATGCAGACTCTCCACGAGTTGGCTAATCAGGTAGGTATGACTTCTCCGATTTCAGTCGTAATGGTGGTGAGCCCTACCTTTTTAGGCACAACTTGAATTAGGCTCACCTAACGACTATCGGAGATCGGGTAGATGATCCCTGCATCTAACCACTTGATGATCTCCTTTTTCACGACTTCCTGCAGATTGGGGTTTAAACGTCTCTGCATCTCTCAAGAAGGTCGTGCGCCCTCTTCTGAATAAATATGATGTGTGCAATAAGAGGGACTTATTCCAGTCAAATCATCGAGAGTCCATCCAATGGCTCTGCGATGTTGCTGGAGAACAGCAATCAGGCGAGATTCCTATTCGGGATTAATCTTGGAATTAATAATCACAGGAAGGGTTTGATTAGAACCCAGAAAGACGTATTTCAAATGATCGGGGAGGGGTTTCAGCTCGAGGATGGGGTTATCAGCAGCAGCGGGTGGTTCAAGGTAGATGTGAGGTTCAAGGGTAGGAGCTATGGGTCTGTCTAAATCTGGAATTGACTCCTTTGATTGCAGTTCAAGATCTTTCTGCGGTTGATGAGGTATAATCAAGTCATTCTCAAAATGCGTTTCATCAATCAAAGCCCTGATGTCACAAATTTGTTCGATGACACCGCAATTGATTCCTTGTTGGGCCTTAAATATATCAATTTTTAGGGTTTGATTTCCAAATTTGAGCTCTATTTGGCCCTCCTCACAGCTGATGTTGGCTCTAGCATTAGCCAAGAAAGGTCTCCCTAGAATGATTGGTGTATCCCTAGGGTTTTCAGGGGCGTCCATGTCCAAGACTATAAAGTCTATTGGGAAATAGAAATCCTGCACTCTTACGATAACATCCTCGAAAATCCCTTTAGGTGACTTTATAGATCGATCTGCTAATTGTAATGTCACCTCAGTCGATTTTAGCTCAGATTCTTCTAGGTGGTTAAGTAAGGATGTGGATATCAGATTAATGGAAGCACCCAAGTCTAGCAATGCTCTGTTGAATTGGGTATCACCTATCTTGATGGAAATCATGGGAGTACTAGGATCTTTAGCCTTGGGTGGGAGTTTGCTTAGGATTACAGAGCTAGCTTGCTCTGAGAGTACAATTGGACTCCCACTCTTGGTTCGTAGCTTACGCTGAGGTGTACACACATTCTTTAAGAATCGTGCGTAAGCCGGTACGTGGCGAATCGCATCCATCAAAGGGATGTTTATTTGGACCTGCTCAAAGAGCTTGACCAGGTCCTCCTCAGGTTCCATGGGCTTGGTAGTCTTCTTTCCCTTGGTCAAGGCCTCGGGAAATGGGACCTTGGTTGGTTCTTCTAGGATAGGTCCAGGTCTTTGGTCTGGGACAGGGATAGGAACATCCTGGATTACTGTCCTAGGGTTGGGATTACTACCAGGCTTGGAGTGGTTTGGATAGGGTGGATCTTGGGTTTCCTTACCACTACAGGTTGTTACAGAATTTAACCCTGCCTGGTTTTAGTTGGGGTTGGGTAAGATGGGTTGCTGCTGATAGCCCGCATAGGAAGTGGAGGCCTCTATCCCGTCAGGTGAAGGAACAGAGGGGGCCTGATAAATCATGTGTGCTTGGCCCAGGTTTGGGTTCATAACGCGCCGCTGTGTTGGCCGTTATTCGGGTCAGGAAGAGGTTGGGAAGGAAGTGTGCCCGGTTGGCGAGAATTATCCAACTGGGCCAGTTGATTTTGAACCTCTGTAAGTTCGTCCTTGTGTTGTTTCTGAATAGCCGCATTCGTTCTTTGAATGTCAGCCAGAGTCTGAAGGATGAGAGACATTTGGTCCTGATTTGGCCCTGATGGATAGGTAGGGTTAGGCCGAGGCTGAGGCGGCTGGTAAGGACGAGGGGGTTGTGGACGGGGCTGAAACGGTGGTCTTTGGGTTTGGGAATTTCCCACCCACTGGAAGATGGGATGTTTTCGCCATCCAGGGTTATAGGTGTTGGAGAATGGGTCATTCTGGATGGTGTTGAGGTCCCCTCGCAGGTCTGAGGAACCTCCAAAGAATCAGAGAAAGGGGGAATGGAATTCCCTGGACTGGTATAAAAAGGATCGGATGACCCTTCGACCCGAGAATCAGATGAGGATGGATATGGATCCATCCCAGAAGAAGATCGATGGAGAATGTTTTGCACAGTTTCCCATGTGGAAGGAGGCTGTACAAAGGAGCTATGCGCAGAGGTGGCTCGCTGCAAGTGCTGAGTCAGCTCGTCCACCTTCTTCTCAATGATGGAGACCTTGTCCAATCGACTGGCCATTAGTTCCAGGTTGACTGATGCGGACAGGCCCTGTGTCTCGTGTGCTCCCCTAAGGTTCATCGATGCGCGGGTATTCGTCCTGTCAAATAATCCCATGGAGTCATTATTGATGGAGTTCTCGCACATGTTTTCAAGAATCTCCCACATGGTGTCCTCATGTTGATCCATGATATTTCCTCCGCAAGTTGCATTGACGAAAAGCCTGATATCCTCACGGAGTCCCTGGTAAAAAGACTGGACTTGTTCCCATTTAGGAACTCCGTGATGGGGGAACTTTCTCATGAGATCCTGAAAGCGATCCCATGCCTCATGGAGAGGTTCTCCCGTTTGCTGAGTGAAGTGGGTAATCTGATGGCGCAAGGCATTGGTCCAACCAACGGGAAATAACTTCTTCAAAAATTCGGACTGAAGTTCTTCCCAATTGTTGATCGGCCAGGTCTGAGTCTGGTACCAATGAGCGACCTTGTCCATAAGGGAGAAGGAGAACATCTTCATGAGGAGAATGTCCCGATTTTGTGCATCTGACCCAAAAGTTTGGGCCAGATGCTTCAGCTGTTTGATGTGCTGGAAGGGGTCTTCAGAATTAAGCCCATGGAATTTTGGTATAGCATGAATCATATTGGGCTTTAATTCAGAATTAGGTCCTCCGGTCGAGATTTTGACTCGAGGCTCAATAGCCACCGCAGCAAGATTATAATGGTCCTGCATCATAGGATGCTACGGTGGGTGCACAAAGTTCTGGAAGAGGTCATTGAGTCACTGGAGCTGGTGCTCCAGATTGTTTTCTTCCTCAACTGGCTGAGCCACTGTGGAAGAAAAAGGTAAGTTGGGTTCGGAGTCAGAGGAGAGGTCAATGTGAAGTGTTGTTTTCTCAAACAAGGGCACTGAGGTTCGGCCACGAGGAGAGTGAAGTGCTAAAGGAGGTTTTAAGGACCTCCTACCAAACATACACTGTTGGAAGAGATGAGTTTAGCAGGTCTGGACCCAATCGAGGCACCCAAAATGTTGGGTGACTATAGAGGTGTGGGGCAGATGGACCCCTTGATCAAAAGATCGACCACCTGAGAATTACCTGGGCAGCCAGAGAGGGTGAGTCCCGAGAAGACCCCTACATGGTAGAGCGTCCCCACGGGTTACAGGGTTTCCCCCACCCGACCTCTCTTGTCACTGAGATTCCAGGTAGATCAGAATGGAGATCTTGACCTCTTAAGTCTACCAATTTTAGTTTAAGATCAGGGTGCTTACGTTTTCACTTGAACTTTTAGCTTTTTGAGTGCGAAGAGTGACCTAAGTTGAAGGTTGGTTGACCCTAAGGGGTCAACTTCACCTATTGATTCCTTTGAGAACTTATTAGGTCTTGTCTTTTAGGGTTCAAGTGTTTTTAGAGAGCCAATTGGTTAGGGTTTTTCTGAATAGGTATATTCAATCAATGGCTTAGGCACACTTCTTTTGGGATTTCTCAATTCTTGATTAAGTAGTGTGTCTCTAAAACCCTAGTGTTAATTCCTATGTTGGCTCTACTTGGTCCAGTTAAGTCCTTGTTGGGTAATTAGAGCTCAGGCAAGAAGATGTTAGCCCTCAATTACCCTTAATAGTGTGTGCAGGAATAGTGGTTGTGAAAACATGTAGCTATTACTAAGTATGAAAGACAGGTTATACCTATGTTATTTTTTTCCTTTTTCTTCCTCTTTAGAATTTAGGGGTTAATAGTGAGAGGATAGAAGTTACCTATCCTTGGAGTGGTTGTTGTGCGGCTGCTTCTTAATTTTCTTGTACCTGCACACAAGAGAGAAGAGATTATTAGAAACTCTCAAATAGAGAATTTATAGCTTCTAGAATAGCCGTTGCTCCCCAGCAACGACGCCAAAATGAATGATCCGGGTAGGGCCTTGTTTATGTTTGTTATACGTTAAGTTACAGTCATTGTAGTAATAAGACAGCTACCAGGTTATCATTATAAATTTTTTTTTTACTCGGAAATAGTTTTCCCAAGGTCGAACTCAGGGAGCTACTGGAATTCTAGAAATACAAAGGTTCTCTATTAGATTACAAAAATAAGAGAGAGAGAGAAAGAGAGAGAGAGAGGGAGTTTGTCTTGGCTTCTTCTTCTTCTCTTCTCCTTTTCCTTCTCCTTCTTTCAGCTGCTCTCCTTCTCTTCTTCTTTCTTTTCATCTTCTTCTGTTCTTCTTTTCTTCTTTTTCTTTCTTTGTCCTTCTCTTTCTTTCTCTCTGGCGGCTATGTCTTCTTCTGTTCTTCTTTCTTTGTTCTTCTCTTTCTTTCTTCTCTTCTGGCCGCTGTGATAATCTTCTTCTTCTTCTAACTACTTCTTCTTTCTTCTTTCTTCTCTTGCTTTATCTCCTCTGGCCACTGCTCAACCGTCGTTTGATGCAGCGGTTAGACGACTTAACTGTAGGATTGCTACAGTGCTTCTCTTCTTCTTCTGTTTCTTCTCTCTTGCTTCTTCTTCTTCTCTTCTCTGAGCGGCTAAGTCTTCGGCCACCTTCGTTCTTCTTTTTTCTTCTCCTGCACGCTCACACAAGGATTAGAAAGCAAAACCTACCCCTACCCTTCCCCGCGTCTCTCTCTCTCTCTCAGATTTCTCTCATAGGATCGCCCTCCCAGAGTCGGGTAATCGGGTGCGGGCATCGCACCTGGGACCAGGCCCACCGGCGTGCGGTGGTGGGCGAGGAGTGCGCGGGTTGGGTAATCGGATCCTGCCCAGACCCACGAGACGTGAGCGCAGGCGAGGGCGAGCATGTGGGGTGCAGCGTGCGTGAGGGACCTAACCCCTGTGTTCGAAGGCGAATAGCCTTGAACACTTTTCAAATTTATGTGCGGGTGCTTAGCCACGCACTTCCGAGGTGGGGCTAAAGTCCACCTCCTAAATTGGCGCCTGCAGCTGAGGAAGCCGCAGGCAATTGCAGCAGCACGTGGAGCGTTTTGCCCCAGCTGCAGATCTGGGATGATTCGTAGTGGCAACCCGTGCGTCCTGGGGTGCGGACCTGGGCAAAACAGCACCTACAGCTGCAGGAGAAGGAGCTGCAGCAGCTCGGTAATGGCAGCGAAGGGCTGCTGACCTGAAAGTAGAAATACGGCCTCTCGACCCAGTCAGAAGATGCAGGGAGCTTCGCTGGAGTGCGGAAAAGGTAGTGCGGGTGGTGGCGAGGCGTGAGGCGGCGTATGGTGGTAGCCCTAGGTCGGACTGTGGTCGGAGAGGTGGGTTTGTTCGGGGGGTGGTTAGGTGGAGTTTGGCAGTGAATGGGAAGGGGTAATCGGTTGAGTGGAGTGAGGGGAAGCTTTTGGGGTAGTCGGCGAGGGGTGAGAAGGTCTGTGGAGGTGGGATGAGCTCGCCAGAGAAGGTGGTCGGAGATGGAGCAGGCGGAGGTGGAAGTCACATGCGGTGGGGCAAAAAGGTAAATTGATAGAGGGAAAATGTAAGGGAGGAGGAGAGGAAGCTATCTACCTAGGTTTTGGATGAAGGGGGGGGGAGCCGCCAGCTTGTATCTGCCGGAGCTGGGGAAGAAAGGGCCTTGGAGGAGGAGTGCGGTGACGAGGAAGCAGACGGAGGGCGCCGACGGGTACAGCCCAGCGCAGACGAGAGGGAAAGGAGAACCTTGCTGCAGGTAAGGCGGCAGAGCGACGAGGAGGAAGAGGAGGAGGTCGCCGGAAGCTGCGGGCCTTTTGATGGAGGAGGAAGGGATGAAGTGGGGGGTGTTCTCCGTCAAAGAAGAGCTTGAAGGAACCGGCAGGGGGTGCCGGTCCTTATAAAGGAGCTGGCGTAGAGGGAGGCGCAGGCTGGCGACGTGCCAGCCTCGCCGGAGCGTGGCCGGAACGAAGACCCATACCTTCCATGTGTTCACACGGAAGGTATGGGGGTCGGTAGGGAGTAAGGCCGGGTCCCTGCGACAGAGGACGTCGCAGGGAACCCCACGTCTGCTTTGCAGGGCGGTAACCCCTCTCTGCGCGGCGCCATGCTCCACGCAAAGTCGCCGGAGCATGGTGTTGCGTAGAGTTTTGCAGGAGGAACCGTTCTGCAAAGAAAGATGAAAAATCTAGGGCCAAAATGCAAGGGTTTCGAAAGATGAGGGTCAAAAAGTAAATGAAGAGGACCAAATTGCAAAGTCGGTCAAGGAGGTCTCTTCCTAGGCTCAAGTTTTTGTACAAGATCAATTTGAACATAAGGATTTTAATGGTGAATTTTATTTCTAGATTGGACCATGTTTGACTGGCCAATTTTTGTAAAAACCCAAATTAAGTCGTTAATTGGGCATAGTTCTCTTTTTAGGTCAAAATGGGTTTCTAAGGTCAAATTGAAGGTTCTAAACCCTAGAGATTATTTTTCTATGAATTTTAGAGGGTTTAGTTGATTTTTATCTTGCCTCGAACCTCATGAATTGAAGTGAATTTATTTTAGGATTACAGAATGTCATTTAATTTCTTGAAGTTGTTATAACCCTTTTTAGATCAGATCATCCCACTTTCCTTCTTATTAGGCTTGTTTGACCTGTGTTTGGACCCTTCATTACCCTGTTTGCAAACTGTGTTGGTGAAATTACAGTTTTACCCCTTATAATTTATTTTCTTTTTAAACTCAGAATTCTCTGAGTTAAGCCTTTCTTTGGATTATGTAGGAGCTTTTTCTTACATATCTGGGTTAGATTGTGCTAGTTAGGGTTCATGATGAGGTTCTCATCAATGGTTGGTATAAGATTTATGGAAGATCCTAGATCAAGCAGGGCACGGTTAAAATTGCAGCCTTGGATGCTACAGGAAATAAGCGGTGTGCCCGGATCTTTCTGCTTCGGTGGTAGATTTGACAGTATAGCACAACTCACATGAGGCGAGAGAACCACCGGATTCTTAGTTTTCTTTGACTGTCGCCTGGGTGTTGTGTAGTCTTTGAAAAATCGGGCGACAGTAGGTATGTGGTTGATAGCCTCTAGCAAGGGTACCTTGATTTCAACATCCCTGAACAAATTACGTAGGTTATCAAAGGCATACGTATCTTTATTCTTGCCTTTTGGCTCCCTCAGTAGAGCCTCAGGGAATGGAACTGATTCTGGCACCAATTTGGGTGTATCGTCCTCTCGCGAATGCGGTGTGCATCCCGAATGAGAGGGCGATGAAGAAGACAGGCCAGGATTAGGTCGAGGCGGATCGACGGTCTGCTTACCGCTCCTCGTAGTGATAGCATTGGACAATGCGGGTCCAATGGGATCATACGGCGGAGGAGGGTTCGCAATGGGGACATAAGAGTGAGGTGCTGCAGCGGGATTAGCCTGAAATCCCGGTGGAATGCTCGGAGCTTGCAGAATCTGATGAACCTGCCCTTGAGAAGGCCGTACCTGTGGTTGAGGACCACGAGGTACGAAATTTTGTGGGTTTGGAACAGGTTGGGTGGGAAGAGCGCCCTAAGATCGAGTCGCCATGCATAGTTGACTGATCTCAGCATTCTGCTGCGCCAATTGGTACTGAAGCTCTTCATGGCGCTTTGACATTTCCGTCATCATTCACATCAATTTATCAAGAGGACTTGATGCATGTTCTGTTTGCGGTACGCAAGGTCCCCATGGTGGATTCGCCATAGGATTAGACTGGGCCCTTGGGATGACGGGTGCAGACGGTCGCATTGGTCCACCCGCGGGGTTTTGGCGCTGCAGGTTGTTGGACCATGCGAAGTTCGGATGATTTCTCCACCCTGGGTTATAAGTGCTAGAGAATGGGTTGTTCCCCAGGGCGCAAGCATCTTCTATGCCAGAAGACGCGTCCGCATGTAAATATGCGTTCGAGCACACGGAAGCTTGGTCCTCCATGTCAAAATACTGGCTCACAGAAGCCAGATCCACATGACTTACTGAATCGCTTGGCACGACACTCGGTAAGGACGATCTTACGGGGTTTCTATGGATAAGCCTGGTGTTGGAAGAATTGGGATTGTGACGAAGTGGTGAGGTGGGGGTGTTTGCCATAGAACGGGCGAGGTTGGCCAGAAGCTCATCCAGCTTCTTGTGCACGACGGAGACTTCATCCAATTTCTATGCGATAAGGCTGAGATCAATGGATGAATGGGAGGGTCCCGTGTCAACTTCGTGGACATTACGGGGCAGGCTGGTACGATTAAAGGCGACAATGGAGGCATTGTTCATTGAGTTTTCTCTCATATTTTCAAATAATTCAAATGCTCCATTCTCATCTTTATTCATAAAATTCTCTTTCCAGGAAGCGTCTACAATCTGCTTCAAAGTCTCATTTAGCCCATAGTAGAAAATCTGGGCTATATGCCACTTAGGCAGACCATGGTGTAGACACTTCCTGAGGAGGTCATTATATCTCTCCCATGCCTCATGAAACTGTTCGCCATTTTGTTGCGTAAATGAAGTGATAGTACGGCAAAGCGCATTGGTTCACCCGATTGGGAAGAACTTCTTGAGAAACACTGTTCGCATCTCTTCCCAAGAGTGGATTGTTCTCCCAAGGGTGCGTAACCACTACGACGCTTTATCCTGCAATGAAAATGGGAACATTTTCATGAGGACTATAGGTAACCTGATATTTCTTGGTTTAACAGTTTTAGCTAATCGGGTTAGGTCTTCCAAGTAGAGAAAAGGATCTTCACTTGCAATACCATGGAAGTGAAAATTTATCAGGCCAATTATGTTAGGTTTCAATTCAAAGTCGTCCCCGCCCATGGGGACCCGAATTTGTCTTATGGTCTCTGTAGCAGCAGGATTCTGATAGGAGCTATGGACCTAGGCTCCTCCCATTCGGGAGGGTTCTGCATTTCCTCCAATGTTTCCCTAATGGCCTCAATTTGTTCATTATACATTTCCATTTGGGCTTGGAGGCGGGTTATGGGATCTAAGGCTCCACCACCTGGTGGGTTTTGAGAGCGGTTTCCTCCCTCAGGATTTGGGGGTGGGCGTGTAGCCATGTTTGTGGAGGAGGAGGATGATTCGGCTTCTTTTCTAAAATTATCAGGCAATTCACACAGTTCAGGGTTTTGTGACCTCCCAAACATGCACTACCATAGGAAGAATTGGGGAGATAAGAAGGGAAAAGGGATGAGAGAAATGACGCCGCAAAGGTACACTTGATGACAAATCAATACAATCAAATTCCTAACCTCTACAGTGTGCCCTTAGACCTAAAGATCTAAGTTACCTGTTATCATGAACTACGGAACCGAATGCGAGCACCGCGGAACCACCGGGCCAGATTGAAAGGCCGTTTGCCCCAGTCTTAGATACCTGATAGCACGCGGGAACCCTCACCAGCATGTAGGTGCTACACGCAGATAGTTAGACCTCCAATCCTTAATAAGGGTCAAGTTGCTAACAATTTTAGTTAGAGGCTTAGGATCAAGTGCTTCTGGAATGTGAAGGGCGTTATTTACGGGTAATGCCCAAGTAATTGATTTTATAGAGTGTGTAAACCAAGCATGCAACGGGGAAATCTCCCCGAATTGAAGTTTTAATTGGTGAATGGTTTTTAGAATTCAACCTTAAGTAGTATGGATTTTAGGATTTCTCTGAATTACCAATTCAACCAATCTCCGAGTTTTGAGAGAATACAAGTTTTCTTCTAAGCCCAAGAAACCCTTCTTCAATGTTAGTTGGTTAATGCATGCTAAAATGCAATGGGCTTCCCTAGGTGGAGATTTCTATGTGTGGATGCACGAATCAATTTTAGATTAGTGTGAAAGGGAGCCAAAGCACTTCAATTCAAGTGCTTCCAATCACCAAAATGATTTCCATACACAAGGCTCAACCAAAAGATAAAGAAGATCAAATTATTGGGGTTGAAGTATTCGGGATCAAATCTTAGTCATGTGAAAGGTCGTGGTGGGGTTGGAATCAACTCAATTCCAAGTCTCCCCACCAAAAAGGTGATCCTGAATTTACAAATAAATAAGGCAAAGAGGGGTGCAATCAATCTTTTTATTTTTGCCTCAAAGAATACTTCACACGGCGAAAGATTCAAGAATCAAGATTCTTGGATCTTCGCTATGCGAAGGTTGGTGGGAAATCCCGGGACGGTGGGTGTAAAGGCAAACAATCAAACAAGTGAATTTTAATCCACTTGCCCCAAGAGATCTTAAGAAGCTTTTCTAGTTTTTTTTTAATTTTTTAGTTATTTTTTTTATTAAGGTGACAAGTTAACCTAAGTTGCTAAGAAAGAAAGACCTACTTGTTCATCAACGTGTGCGGAGCTCCAGTGCGGTGTTGGCAACTTCACGCTCTCGTTCCCACCTTGGATCTGCCCACGTCTCTGACTTCGTCTGCCTGCCTTCTCCTTGCAACAGGTTCACCTACACAGCAACAAACAAAAACACCCATGAAGAGAAGGGTGTGAGAAGAGAAAAATTAAAGGAATGGAGTAAAAACTTACTTGAATCTGCACTTCCCTGGCAACGGCGCCATGAAAAGAGTTGTGTGGTCAGGCCCGGATTGGTTGTGTTAATATGGTGATTTTATCGTTGTAATGAGTATAGTGGTTAACCTAAATCGAGCCTAACCATCTCTTTACAAAATTTTTTACCTGGCCTACTTGATTTTATCTTGGTCACTTTTAGGCCTAGGGTCGAACTCAAGGAAGTGGGATTAGAAGTGAAGAAGTTTATACGCCTTTCCTACAACGAATCTCTTCCGTTCGTTTATTATGTTTTTGGTGTTTTTCTATTTAATATTTTTTTCTGATAATTTTTGTCCTTGAGGCACACCCTCAAAATCAAGTTCTTGGCTTTGAGCCAAATTAAGGTTTCAAAACTAGTCTTCACAAGACTGAGTACCTGTAAGTCAAGGATTATCTTTTCTCTTTTATATATTTTTTTATCATTTTAATTGCAAAAAAAAAAAAAGTGAAATAGAAATAAGATAAATATAGTATATATATATATGTATAAAGGGGTGGGGGTGGAGGTGGAGATGGCGTGTAGCACGGTGTCAAGTCGATCGTCATCTAGGAAGACGCAACCAACAGGACGAAGTGCCGCGTGGAGTGTAGGATGGATGGTGGAAGATGTATGCGAAATCGCTTTCTGTACGCGTGTATCGGGGAATATCAACAACTAGTGCAGATATTCCCGCGATACAACGAATGGTAGGTGATATGAAAATATATATGTATGTATGTATATATGTAAATATATATCTATATGTATACATACATACATACATACATACATACATATATATATATATATATATATATGTAGATAGATATGTGTATATATATATATATGTATGTATGTATATATAGTTATAGATATATATATATGTATATATATTTGTATACATGTATATATGTATAAGTATATATATATATTTATTTATTTATATTTATACGTATATAAGTATATGTATATATGTAAATATATATGTATATATATATGTATGTATGTATACTAATACTTAATTATATAGGTACTACTATATATATAGATATAAGTATATATAGATATATAGGTGTATATAAATATATATATATAAATATATATATGTATGTATATAGATATATAAGTATATATTAGTGTATAAGTGAGAGTGTGTGTGTGCGAGAGTGTGAGTGTGTGTGTGTATGTGTCTGCAGGAGTGAGAGAGTGCTGAGAGAGAGAGAGAGAGAGAGAGGGCGTCTGATGAGTGAAGGAGGCGAGTTAAGTCGTCTGAAGC
This sequence comes from Thalassia testudinum, assembly GCA_037157565.1. NCBI lineage: Eukaryota > Viridiplantae > Streptophyta > Magnoliopsida > Alismatales > Hydrocharitaceae > Thalassia > Thalassia testudinum. The sequence goes on from JAZHRO010000013.1 coordinate 26,447,436, forward strand.
TGCGGGCGACGCCTGGTGCCATGCGCACGCGCAGGCGCGTAGGCGCGCGAAGACGTGCGCGCACGTAGGAGGGAGTGGGCGCAGAGGAAGGAACCGCAGCGCACTGCGCTGCGCGGTGAGGCAGGCATGGGCAGACGCAGACGCTAAAGCGGGCGGGTGCGGGCGAAGGAGCAGGAGCAGGCATACGCGGGAGCGGGCGCGGACTTACGTGGGAACGGGCGCGGACGTACGCGGGAGCGGGCGTGCGCGGACGGGCTGCAGACAGTCGCGGCGCATCGGGTGATGGGATAAGTGAGAAACTTACCGGTCACCACACTGTAGCCACAGTGTTCTGCTGACTAGCGTGAACAATGGCTACAGTGCCGCTCAACTCGCGCGACCGGGTGCCAGCAGTTCCGTGAGTGCGGGAGGTGTGGAGCTGCTGGCGTGCGTGCGGAGAAGCTGCACCGGCTGCTGGCTTGCGCGGAGAGGCGGGTGAAGACGCGAAGAAGCGGGAGGCGAGGGCGGCCTGCAAGCGCACGCGGTGGAGGTCTGCGACAGGGCGCGTGGTGGCTGATGCCTTGCTGCTGCTACTGCGGAGCTTGAGCTTCAAAGCTCGGCTCTGTGGCAATGGTGGAAATTGCTTGGAAAGGTGAAATCAGAGCGGGGAAGACCACCATGCCCACCGGCTCTTTGATGGGCTGGGCGGTGGTGGGACTCACAGTGGTGGCTGTGCACCACTGTGAGTTGGTCCTGCCCACAGCGTGGCTCTTCAAGGAGAAGAGAGGCTGCGTATGGAGGGGAGAGGGGAGGAGACGACCTGGAAGGAGGGAAGCTGTTGTGTTTTTGGTGTTGGACCAGGCTCCCTTTGCAAAGAAGAAGCCGTGCCCTTTTAAAGAGGAAGAAGGCATGCACAGCTATGCCCTGGCTGTGCATGGCTGTGCATGCTGAGCATGCGGCTGCAGGGAGTGGCTGAGCATAGCATGGTGCGAGGAAGAAGAGGTCATGCCTTGCAGCCACGGTGAAGAAATTCAAAGTCAAATAGAAATAAAAAATAAAGATGGAAATTTTGCGAGGCAGCACTTGAAGAATTTGTTAATTACAAGGCCATTTATTTCACTCTCCTCCCCTCTCAAATAAATGCATGCATGCGCGTATTTTCACAAATGCGACTATGGCTACCTAATATGCACTGGCAATGCTAAGAAATAGCATAAGATGGCACAATTGTTGGTGGATTTTTGCTGTGCAATAATTATGCGTATATTGTTCTTTTCCGCACCCTAGTTAATGCAAGTTTCGGGGACGAAACTTCCTTTGAGTTTGTTATGTTGTTAAGACCGTGACATCAAAACACTTTAAGACATCTGGGAGTTTGTCTAGACGTCTGGTCGGACGTTTGGACGCCTTTCTAGACATCTAGAAATTAATTTTTGCATGCGTACGATCGCGAGTCTCAACGCATGCCGCTCGCAGACTGAAACCCGCTGCCCTCTTCTTTTTCTCTTTTCTCCCCCCACCGACTTGCAGACGCCTTCCCCCATGCCTACAAATACCCCTCTCCCTCGTTCACTACCCCACCCGTCTTCTCCTTCCTCCAGCGTGAGCGCGAGAGTGAGGGTAGCAGCTGCTGCCGGGTGTAGTGCGGAGAGGAGAGGTGCAGCGAGAGGGAAGAGGAGAGAGAGCACACGAGAAGGAGAGAGAGCTCGCCAGAGCAGCTCGAGGTCGGCCGGCCGGCGCACGGAGGAGCGTTGTGCTGGGGAGGTTCCCCCGGTGGTACTGCAGTTCGGGCAACGGGCGGATGAGCATGGCACGGCCACGTGCAGCAGGAAGAAGACGAAGGAGGTTCTGATTCTAGGAATTTTTCCCAGAATCAGACGTTTGGACCTACATCCAGACGATGCAGACAACGTCTGGAGGGAGATCTAGCCGAGTGATAGGTACGTATTTCCTCCTGCACCTCCTTTTACGGATACGGCCATGCATGCCGTTCTGCCGAGGTTCTAAGACGTGTCATGTTGAGGAAGTTTTCGTCGCGCATGCAGGATTAGTTCCGGGAAGGCGCGGGGACACGCCCTCCCACGCAGTTCAGACGTCTGGCAAGGCACCAGACGGCGGAGAGCATCTCCAAACGTCCGGAGAGGTGGTCAGACATCTCGAACTGGGTCCAGACGGTTTAGCAGGATCCCTGGACGTCTGAGGAGCAGCGTAGAGTGAGGTATGACCTGGACCACCTTTTAAGACTTCTGGAAGGTGTTCCAGACGTCTGATTTGAGTCAGAGTTGTCATTTTTGACCCGTTTAAGGTCCGTTCGAGGTCCAATTTCCACATTTAAAATTCCGTTCTTCTCAGAATTAGTTCCTCTACTTGTTTGAAATACTTTTATCCTGTTCTGAGTGGTTCCTTGTGTTTGATCCTTGTGTTAGGACCTCGTTCTGTTGCGGCTTTTGGTGTTGCGGAGGCAGGTGGACCTGCCGATGACGCCCCCATTACTCCCGATTTTGCGGGTAGAATGGCTTCCCTTAGTTAATTATAACATTAATGCATATCTGAAGTAAATGATAGATCCTAGGGTATGGCATGAATCCTAGGACCTGAAAACTAGATTGAATGATAGATCCTAGGGTATGGCATGAATCCTAGGACCTGGAAACTAGATTGAATGATAGATCCTAGGGTATGGCATGAATCCTATGACCTGAAAACTAGATTGAATGATAGAGCCTAGGGTGTGGCATGAATCCTAGGAACAGAAACACCGAAACAAATGTCTTGAATGCCTAAATTGCATCTTGGATAAGTAGATAGAATAATGATAATTGCTTGTAATTGGATAACAGCTACTTGTGAAATGTAGAGTACTGTTGCTAGTAACTGCTACATGTAATTCCTGTTGTTTGGAAACTAAATTCGAGCTGCTTGTATATAAATTGGAAAAGATAGATTAAATGTTGGAAACACGTGCTATATGCGAATAAAATTGAAATGATGAAACCTAGTATGGAATGGCCTGAGAAATATGAGCATGAACCCTACGGGGAATTAGGAGTAGAACTCCTGGAAATAAATGGAATGGAACTGGAAAGGTGAATGGGAAAGTGTGTTATCTCTTGAGTATGTAGTACCAAGGGAAGCACAGGTTACCTCTTAGTGCAGAGCGGAGCTAGTCGCCCTAGGGACCCGGGGTTAGGTCTGGCCACTTTGTACTGACTTTTCACCCTCGCGTACACCATACCGGGGAGAGCTACTAGTGTAGGGAGGGAGCTAGCCACCCCACGGGCCCTGCGGTTCAGCTAGCCGTCCTACATCGACTTGTTAGGCCCACTGGGCAAACCAGGGTAGTCAGGCGAGGGTGCGCGGACAGTGGAGGGGCTGGACCCCTATTACTGAGAGGGCTCTGCCCTATATTGGTTTCGTGCTGTGCGTTGGGCGCACCCGTTAACGGAAATGACTGACCACGTGCCAGTGTGGGGTAGCTACCCGTGCATTTATCGTGTGTGCCGTAGTCACCATTACATCTGTCAGCGACCTTGGGGTGGTTGACTGAGGGTAGGATCACCACGGGGGACTCTCCCGGCCAGGAGAGCACTACGTGCTACTTCTACTTTTTGGAAAAGACTGCAATCAAGATTGTTCCCACAAGGAACATTCGAGATCAAGAGAAAGATATGAGAAATAAACCAAGAAAGAGTAAATAGATAAAGAAAGAAAGAAATTAAAAACAACAGCTACTTGTCCACCTTTACTGTTTTCTTAGCTAGCTGGTTGCCACTCTACTTAGCGTTTCGCTGACATGTCATAATTGTCACCTTTTTCAGGACCAGGTGTTGAGCAGCCTGAGCAATCGGCTGCGAAGGGTGCTGGGCCTAGTAGAGCCCAGTAGTCGTACTTTTGTTGTACTCGTTTTCTGTAGTAGTGAGTATTCTGTTACACCTTTGTACTCTTTTATTGTAAACTTCATATTTCTGTACCTGTTTTTAATTCTCTACTGTTGTAGTGGTGTTTACTGTAGTAGTTCTTTTCTTTACTGCTGTACTTTTGTTACTGTTAGTTACTTGCATAGTGAATGTGGTTTATTTTACTGCATTTTGGTTACTTTCTCGTTGGACGACTGGGTCTTGGGATCAGTCGAGTCGGTCCGATTCTCGTGTCTCGTAGGGATTCGGGAATCGAGTCGTAACATTAAGAGAGTAGGTTCTTGCCCTGTTCTTGAGAGGCTGAAGAAGCACCCTTGTGTGCTTACTATGGTGATATGTTGTGAAAGTTAAGTCATCTAATACATATGGGCGACATTTGATTTGATTCTAAAAGGCACTGCGACTTTATTTAAGTACCTAAGTTAACTTGGATTAATCAATTGAAGTTACTATCGAGTAATTTGAATATGAGATGCATGCTTAATTAGAGGGATCTAAATGGTGATCAAAATCATCACTTTTTTGGTTTCTTCTATTCTTTTTGTTTCAATACTTTCTGAGATACATCGGATTATATTTGATTATCAATCTGACAAGTTTATTTATTGAATATTTTCTATCTGATGCTCAATTTATTATGCTCATTAATTCTAAATCGAGATTAGTGTGTGAATTCTACATTTGCTCCCTACGAACGACTTTGGACTTTTTTTTGAATCTAAGTTTTATAAATTTAAATATTTTGAGCGATCTTATCAACTATACTACAACGAATATCTTAGAAAAAAGGAGTTGTTACTGAGATAAAAAAAAGGAGAAAAAGGAAAAAAAAAGGAAGAGCGAAAAAATTTGAGAAAAAAGGGAAGGTAAACATAAAAAAACAAAAAAGAAAGACAAGGTAAAAAAATGATGATCGATTATATTTAAGAGAGGAGGTGGATAACCTCTTATTTAGTCTGATTATTTCTTCTCCAATAGATTATGGGAGAAAGGAGTGTGGATCCTATTATAGTCAACCCCATTTGGGAGTCTCTGTTCGAGATCACCACATGAGAAGCCACAACTCTGGGAGGCCTAGAGTTTTGAGGTCTCTAGCGGAGAGAGATCTAGTTTCGAGGTCCTTAGAGGAAAGGGCCCATGTCAGGTTTCTATGTGGGAGGTTCAATTTTGAGCTCCTCAAAGAAAGGGCCATGAGAGGGAAGTGATGGTGAAATACGCGTAATTTGTAAAAGCAGGTTTTTAACGTCATTGTAACACGCGAATTCGCATACGCTTTTAAATTTATATCCTAGATAGGGGAAGTATCTAGGGTCGTCTAAGGAGGCCAAATGTTTGCAAAATTAATCCTCTTGCTTACAAATAGATCTCAACTTTCTTTTTGGTATTTTAAATATGAAATTTTTTTGTTTTGAAAAGACGAGGGCAAAATGCGAATTGTAGCAGAAAGTACTAACACCTATAATTGCTTAACTAAAACTTAAAAGATAGATATATCTTCTTCCTAAGCTCTCCCTAGGCAAGTGGAGGCCTAGAGTAATTAGGAAGAAGAGGTGAAACAAGTGCTAGAACCAAAACAACAATTGCAATAGAAAGTAAAAGAAGGCAATTTGATTAACTAGAATTTGTGTTCTTTTTCCAAGACAAGTAGAGGAATGCTTTACTAGAAATGAAAAAATCTAAAAGCAAGAAAAGAAACACAAATCCTCTTGCAAAATTTGGTGAAGAGGGAGTCTTCTTGCTCCAAGCCTAGCTGCTCCTTGGCTTGAAAAGGGGGCCTCCTTCTTCTCCTTCCTTGAGAGCTCCTCCAAGGTGGAAGCTACCACCTTCAATGCTCTCCTCCAAGGGGTGGGCGTGCACCACCCTCAAAAGCTCCTCCAAGGTGGCGTGGACCACCTTCAAGATCTCCTCCAAAGATCTTCCTTGTCCGGCTTCTCCTTTGGCTGGCGTGACTCAAGAGAGAAGGGAAGAGGGGAAGGCACCAAGGGGACAGAATATCCCCTTAATCTTCTTCTTCTTCTCTCTTGGACGTGGGCTTCTAGGTGGAATATGAGAGTGAATTTGCTAGCCAAGGATGGATTGAATGGTGGTGGGTAGTGGTCTTTTTATAGGGTAGGGTGAGGGGTTAAGGTGCCTCTTGAAATGGAGGACTAAGATGGTTGGATGGAGGTGGTTAGATGATCCTAGGGTTAAGGATGGTTGGCACCACCTAAGGGTTGCTAGGGGGGTAGTTAGGGTTGGTCAAGAGGCACCTAAAAGTGGCACAAACCATGGAAAGGTGCCATGGGTTGGCGCCAACTTTAAGGCTTCTAGAAGGTGGGGTTATGTGGAGGGTGGAGATGGGTTTAAGGGGAGATGTGTGGTGGAGATGAAGGGGATTTTTGGAGGGAAAAGTGGCGCCATCAAGGGGGTAGTTAGGGTGGTTTTGGCACCACTTTTAGGTGTCTTTTGGAGGTGGTGAGTAGGCTAGGTTGGCGCCAAGTAGGTAGAGCTTAGGTGGAGCTAGTAGGTGGAGTTGTTAGATAGGGTTTTTGGGTGGTACAAGCCAAGGAAGTTGGAGCATAGCTAAGCTAAGTGTTCAGATGCTCTCGATCGAGTTTTAAAGAATGTCACGTTGTAATATAGCCGAAAAAGCGTTCAAAACAAATAAAGAGTTTTTATTACTCGAAAACCGGAGTATCCGAGGTCGAACACAGGGAGCAATTGGAATTTACTACTAATCTCAAATGTAATTGAACACTCTAAGTTACTCAAAACTTTAATTCAAATATGAATGTATGTGGTTAAAGAGCAATTAGGACAAAAGAGTAAAATTGGACGTCTGATCTTGTGATCAGAAGTCTTAAAAGTGTTTTCCCTTTGTCTTTGATTATTTTCTTCTTCTGATCTTGCTTTCTTTCTTCTTCTGCAGTCTCTTTTTCTTCTTCGTCTTCTCTCTTCTTCAAAGGCTTCTTCTTCTTCTTTCTTCAGATCTACAGGTCTTCTTCGTGCCTTGATCTTCTCCCTGCCTTTGCTTCTTTTCTTACAGTCCTTCTTTCTCTGCAGTCCTTCTTTCTTCCTTTAGATCTCTACCTCTGCTTCTTTTCTTGCAGTCCTTTCTCTCTGCAGTCTCTCTTGCTACCTTGCTCAGCCTCTTCTTCTACTTCTTCTCTTCTTCTTCCTCGCGGCTAAGTCTATCTTCCTCAACGTTCAGCCTGCCTGCACAGAGAAAAACCTACCCTGCCCCTCTACCCGCGCGTCTCTCTCTCTCTGAAATTCACTCAAGGATGCTCTCCCAGAGCCACGGGTAATCGGGTCGGATTTCGCACCCGGGACCAGGCGCACCGGCAGGTGGGTGATGCGCGAGGAGTGCTCAGGATGGGTCGAGTCGGATCCCGCCAGATCCGCGAGGTGACACCGCGGATGAGGCGAGCGTGGGATAAGGTGAGGGACCTCACCCCTGTGCATTCGGAGGTGAATAGTGTATAACACAGAAACAATTTATACCGCACCTGCACTTCGTATTTCAATGATGTGGGACTAAAATCCCGCCTTCTTTCTCTCGCGCCCCCAGACGATTCTTCTTCGATTGCCAAGGCTGCGGATGTCGCTGCGCTCCTTGCTGAGCCAGATCACTTCGCACTGCTCGCCCGAGTCCGCTGCACCTGAAGCCTGGAGCTACTGACGCCTGCAGCTGCTTTGAAGCTTCTTCAACCGTCGTCAATGGCAGCAGGGGCTTCGATACTGTCACACACACATACGGCCTATTGGCCTAATCAAACCAGCTGGGCACCTTCGCCGTGGCACGGCGAAGGTGGTGAGCCATGCGGCAGGCCGTGGGATGGCCTAGGCATGCGTGCCTAGGTCAACCTGTGGCCGGGGGTGTAGGTGTGTTCGGGGGACTATGGTGGAGGTGTAGAGGGATGGTGGATGGGCGGAGGTTGTTCCTTGTGGTGAGGCGGAGCTTATGAGACGGTTGGCGAGCCGTGTGGAGGGGCGGAATGGTGGGGGCGGCTCGCCGGAGGTCGGTCGGAGGCGAGGAAGATGGAGGTGGTCAGCGACGGTCGAGGGGCAATTAAATGAAATAAAAGGGGGAAAACAGAGAGGGGAAGATGGAGAATGTATTAAGCCTAACTACAGGGATGAAGGGTGTAACGAGCGCGTGCCCCAGACGTCTTTTAAGACGTCTGGGAGGTGGCCCAGACATCTGTAAAGACGTCTGGGATCACATCCGGACGTCTGACCAGACGTCCGGGATAGTTTACAGACGTCTGGCGAACAGTTATGCTCGCACGGGATATTCGTCTGCACGCCTGTGCGCGCAGACCTGCGATCCTGCATCTTCTCTGCGGCTGCAGGCGACTGCGACCGTCTCTCTCTCCTCTCCGCGCGGCGTTAAAAGGGGGGGGGGGCGCGCCTCCCCTCCCGTCTCCACCATCCTCCTCCTTCTCTCCTACCTGTGCGCGAGAGCGAGCGGACGCGAGGGCGCAGCGGCAGCGGCGGCCGCAGTAGGCGCGGAGGAGCTGCGGCGTGCGAGGGCGGGGCTCTGCCGTGAGGGCGAGCTCGCCGGGAGCGGCTTGGCTGGCCGGCGGAGGGCGCGGGGGGCGCAGAGCGTCGCGGAGAGGGACCTGCTGCGGGCGGAGCAGCAGACGCGCGAGGTGCAACGCGGGCGGCGTCGCGAGCGGAGGCCGAGCAAGGTTCTGGTTCTGGAAAAATTTCCAGAATCAGACGTCTGGATTGATATCCAGACGGCAAGGTCGACGTCTGTGAGATCATACAGACGTCTAAAAGGTGAGTTTCCGCTTTCTCCTTCTTTTTGTCGACTGACCGTACTGAGGGAGGAGGGTTGGCTGTGCGCAGGTGTTCGGATTCGTCATCCTTTGCGAATCAGACGTCTGGAAGTTGTACCAGACGGCGGGAGTGACCTCCAGACGTCCGGAGAGACCATCGGACGTCTGGGATCTAGGAGAGACGTCCCCACAGACTTCTGGACGTCCGGGGAACCAAGCCGAACAGGTAATTCTCTGATCCACCGTTTAAGACGTCTGGAAGGAGTTCCAGACGTCTGATTTTGCACAGTATTGTCTTTCTCGACCCGTTTAGGGCCCGTTTGGGCTCCGTTTTCCGCGATTCGAGTTGCGTTCGTTTCAGAATTTATTCCTCTACCCGCCTACAGTAGCTATACACTGTTTTGAGACTCTCCTTGTGTTTGATCCTTGTGATAGGACCTCGTTCGGTTGCAGTCTTGAGAGTCGCGGAGGCACGCGGGATTCCCGACCACGCCCCCATTACTTCCGTTGTACCTGGTAGAGTGGTTTCAAGTATTAATAAAATCTGTTAAAGTATGGAACCATAACTAGAACCTAGGGCATTGCATGAATCCTAGGGCCGGAAAACTAGATTGTATGATAGATCCTAGGATATGGCATGAATCCTAGGATGGAAAAAACTAGTGGAATGTATATTACTGCAGTCTTGGAAAAAAAAAAAAAATGGAAAGGAATATATATAAAGCTACCTGTAAATTTAATTAATAGCTGCCTGTTATGCATAAAGAATCATGTTGAGATCATGGAATGTGAGAACGTGAATCTGGAAAGTGAAACATATGATGTTCTGAGATAAAGAGCTGGAACCCTACGGGGAATTAGGAGTGGAACTCCTGGAAAGAAAAGGAATGGAACTGAGATGTAGTTTGTACTGTCGCTTGGGTACGCAGTACCAAGGGAAGTACCTGTATCTGTTTTAGTGCAGAGTGGGGCCAGCCGCCCCAGGGACCCGGGGTTAGGCTTGGCCGCTCTGTACCGACTTGTTGGCCCTCGTGTACGTAGTACCGAGGAGAGCTAGTAGTGTTAGGAGAGTACTAGCTACCCCACGGGCCCCGGGGTTCTGCTAGCCTCCTTCACCGACTTGTTAGGCCCACTAGGGCAAACCAGGGTAGTCAGGCGAGGGTGCGCGGACTGTGGAGGGGCAAGGCCCCGGTTTGGTTACTGTGGAGGGGTTGGACCCCTGTTACTGAGAGGGCTCTGCCCTGGTTCCGTGCTGTGCTTTGGGCGCACCCGTTAACGGAAACGACTGACCGCGTGCCAGTACGGGCTAGCTACCTGTGCGTTTATCGCGCGTGCCGTAGTCACCGTTACGTCTGTCAGTGACCTTGGGGTGGTTGACTGAGGGTAGGATCACCACGGGGGACTCTCCCGGCCAGGAGAGCACCACGTGCTACTTCTACTTTTGGAAAAGACTGCAATCAAGATCGTCCCACGAGGACATCCGAGATCAAGTAAAGGATCTGAGAAGTAAATGAAATAGTGAGAAAAAATGAAAGATGTAAATAAAAGGAAGTAATAGAACATAACAGCTACTGTACACTCTACTGTTGCCTTTAGTTAGTTTGCCACTCTACTCAGCGTTTTGCTGACGTGTTACACTCGTTACCTTTTTCAGGACCAGGTGTTGAGCAGCCAGGGTCGGCGGCTGCAGAGGACGCTGGGCCAAGTAGGGTCCAGTAGAGTTACCACAGCTTTGTACCTTCTTTTGTTTCTGTTCTAGTGAGTAGTTTTGTTTCCGCTGTACCTTCTTTACCTGCAGTTTTTGTTATATGATAAATGTTGTTTTACTGTTGTGGTGGTGCCTACTGTAGTAGTTTCTTTCCTTACTGCTGTACTTTCTTACTGTTAGTTATATTCATGCTGAATGTGGTTTATTTTACTGCCTTTTGGTTACTTCCTCGTTGGACGACTAGGTCTTGGGATTAGTCGAGTCAGTCCGGTTCTCGTGTCTCGTAGGGACTCGGGAACCGGGTCGTTACAAGATGGTATCAGAGCAAGGTCGTCCCGAGAAGTGAATCAACTGACTGGAAAATAACCAATTCACATGTTTATAGCTAGAGTAGCCACCACAACATATCTCTTGACTTGAGCTCTTAGAAGTGTTGTTAGGTACCGTCTGTTTTGACGTTTCCATTTTGTTTCGCGTCTCCTTGCAGGAGATGCCTCGTCGTGGGACTGGCGAGACTGGCCGCGGGCGCGGCCGAGGGCGAGGTCGGCGAGGTGGACGTGCAGTCGTTGACGTCTCGGTGGACCAGCCACCACTCCCTGGCATCCAGGCCCAGGACCTCGCCAGACTGATACAGGATATTGTACGAGAGGAGCTCCACCCACCGCCCCGAGCACCTCCTCCTGGGGTTGCAGAGGGAGAGTCCTCTGTGGGGCCACGCGACGGACGCGGCGCTGGACACGAGGGAGGGGATGGGCCCCTGCCGCCCCCACCTTCCTCCGACACTTCTGTACACGAGACACCTTCGCCTGGAGGTGCACCAGCACCTCCCCTACAGCACCACTTCGAGCTTTTCGGACAGTTCCGGAAGCTGAAGCCCCCCTCCTTCAAGGGGGATGAGGACCCGACCGAGGCAGAGGACTGGCTTGAGCAGCTGGAGAAGATCTTCGACACCCTTCGCCTCCCGGTGGAGTGCCGCGTGGCCTTTGCCACGTACCAGCTGGAGAGTGCGGCACACCGGTGGTGGAGGGCGGTCCGGGGACAGGAGAGGGACGAGCCGACGTGGGACCAGTTCGTCACCCTCTTCTGCGAGCAGTACTTTCCCCAGACGTGGCAGGACCAGAGGAGGCGGGAGTTCCACACTCTCCGCCAAGGGACGATGACCGTGAGCGCGTACCGCACGCGTTTCTTGGAGCTGTCCCGCTTTGCAGCGACAGCGGTAGCCACTGAGGAGGAGCGCCTTTGGAGGTTCACCGAGGGGCTCCGGCCTGCGATCCGGGGGTATGTCAAACCCCTGAAGCTGCCGACGTTTTCGAGGGTGGTAGAGGCAGCCATGACTTACGAGGAGACCAACCCGTCCGCGTGAGAGACCGACGGCGGGCGGAAGAGGCCCTTTCAGCCAGACTTCTCACAGGGCTGGCGAGAACGGAGACACGTGGCGTCCGCAGGAGAGCCGTCACGTTGTGCAGGGCCATCAGTGGCCTTTGGGGGCCCTCGACAGGGGCCAGTCGCCAGCACCGGACCCCCGCCTAGCCGACAGCAGGGACTCACTGAGGGCGGGAGTCGGGTTCCCCTCTGCTACCAGTGTGGCCAGCCGGGCCACGTCAGGAGGGACTGCCCATCTAGGGCAGGAGGTCAGCAGATACTTCCCGCGCAGAGCACTGGAGGGCGCGCAGGAGGCCGCGGTTTCCAGGCGCGAGGAGGAGGACCGCAGTCGCGAGGAGGGTACCGGCCAGCACCTACCCGTCCGACGCAGAGTGTGGCTGCTTCGTCCGCACCTAGAGCTGAGGGGCGTATCAACGCCCTAACACACAGGGACGCCAGGCTTTCGGGATCCGTGGTAGCAGGTATGGTTTCAGTTTCTGGCAGACTCGTTTACACGCTTTTCGATTCCGGCGCTACGCACTCGTTTGTCGCAGACAGTTTCGCAGTTAGTTTGGACCAGGATTATACATTGTTAGAGAACCCGTTCGTAATCAGAGGTCCGAGTGGTCAGCTGTTTGTAGCTGAGGAGGTGTACACGGGTTGCGGGGTCAGCATCGGGGGACACAGCCTGCCAGCTGACCTGATTATGATACAGATGGAGGACTTTGGGGTGATCCTAGGGATGGATTGGCTGTCCGCTTACCACGCCTTGGTAGACTGCTTTGAAAGGAAGATTGTCTTCTCCATTCCGGAGTTGCCTTCCTTCGAGTTTCACGGGCAGCCAGTGGATGGAGGTTTCAGGTGCATTTCGGCACTTCGGGCGGCGAGACTTTTGAGCCAGGGGTGTGAGGGCTTCTTAGCTTGTGTGGTGGCAGAGCACAGCCCCGTGGCAGACTTCCAGAGCATCCCGGTGGTCAGAGAGTACCCCGACGTGTTTCCAGACGAGTTACCAGGACTACCGCCCGAGCGTGAGATCGAGTTTGAGATCTCACTAGTACCAGGGACCAGCCCCATCTCCACCGCGCCATACAGGATGGCACCGCTTGAGCTGCGAGAGCTCAAGTCTCAGTTGCAGGACCTTTTGGAGAAGGGTTTCGTGAGGCCCAGTGCGTCTCCCTGGGGAGCCCCGGTACTGTTTGTGAAGAAGAAGGATGGGACCCTACACCTTTGTGTGGACTACCGACAGCTGAATAGGGTCACCATCAAGAACAGATATCCGCTACCGAGGATTGACGATTTGTTTGACCAGTTGCGGGGTGCCACGGTGTTTTCCAAGATCGACTTGAGGTCTGGATACCACCAGTTGAGGATCAGGGAGACCGACGTCTCCAAGACAGCTTTCCGCACCCGGTACGGACACTACGAGTTTTTGGTCATGCCGTTTGGGCTGACCAATGCCCCCGCTGCTTTCATGGACCTGATGAACCGGGTGTTCAGACCGTACTTGGACCAGTTTGTGGTGGTTTTCATAGATGATGTACTCATCTATTCTAGAGATCGGACGCAGCACGGACAGCACTTGCGGATGGTTCTGGACACTCTGAGACGACGCAGGCTGTACGCCAAATACAGCAAGTGCGAGTTCTGGTTGAGGGAGGTGACCTTTTTGGGTCATGTGATCTTTGGAGACGGCCTGGCGGTGGATCCCGCCAAGGTCGAGGCAGTGCTCAGGTGGGAGAGACCGCGTTCAGTCACTGAGATTCGCAGTTTCCTGGGACTGGCAGGTTACTACAGACGGTTCATCAGAGGGTTTTCGCAGATTGCACGTCCTATAACACAGTTGTCTCGGAAGGATGTGCCTTTCACTTGGACAGACGCCTGTGAGGCGTGTTTTCTGGAGTTGAAGGAGAGGTTGACCTCGGCTCCCGTGCTCACCATTCCTGACAGTAGTGGCGGGTTCGTTGTGTACACGGACGCTTCCTTGCAGGGGCTAGGAGGTGTGCTCATGCAGAGGGGTCACGTGGTCGCTTACGCTTCGCGGCAACTGAAGCCCCATGAGCATACCTACCCTACCCACGACCTAGAGTTGGCAGCTGTTGTCTTCGCGCTGAAGACATGGAGGCACTACTTGTACGGTGAGACCTTCGAGATTTTTACAGATCACAAGAGCCTCAGATATCTTTTTGACCAGAAGGAGCTCAACATGTTGGTTGGAGCTCCTGAAGGACTACGACTGCAGCATCTCCTACCACCCGGGAAAGGCCAATGTGGTGGCTGACGCCTTGAGCCGTAAGGCACCCGCACGCTTGGCCAGTCTACAGTTACAGAGTTGGAGCCTTTTGGAGGAGGTGGGCAGTTGGCGACCTCTAGAGTTACGAGGGTACTGTGGGGCAGTGACGGTGACACGGCAGACCAGACCAGAGTTGATAGACCGCATCATCACGGGACAGATGGCCGATCCGTACTTGCAGTCTTTGCGCGACAGAGTACTGTCAGGGGACCCAGGGGACTTCTCTTTCACAGACCAGGTGTTACGCTTGAGGGGACGGCTGTGCGTCCCCAGAGACGAGGAGCTGTTGAGAGAGCTCCTGACTGAGGCACACGGTTCCAGATTCACCATACATCCCGGAAACACGAAAATGTACCATGACTTGAGACGCGAGTTCTGGTGGAGAGGGATGAAGCGGGATGTGGGTGAGTTCGTGCAGCAGTGCTTAGTGTGCCAGCAGGTGAAAGCCGAGCATCAGAGGCCTGCAGGGCCGCTTCAGCCGCTTCCAGTGCCAGAGTGGAAGTGGGAGAGCATCACCATGGACTTGGTGGTGGGCTTACCTGTTACCCAGCGAGGACACGACGCGGTCTGGGTAATAGTGGATAGGTTGACGAAGACGGCACGATTCTTGCCGATCCGAGTCACTTTGGGACCAGCACAGTTGGCAGAGAGGTATATCCGTGATGTGGTGCGACTACACGGAGTTCCGCGGGAGATCGTATCCGACCGGGATACCCGCTTTACGTCCCAGTTTTGGGCTGAGTTTCAGCAGGCTTTGGGGACGAGGTTGAGGTTTAGCACGGCTTACCACCCCCAGACGGACGGACAGTCGGAACGCACGATACAGACACTTGAGGATCTTTTGCGTGCCTGTGTACTAGACTGGAGGGGCTCTTGGGAGGAGCACCTGCCCCTGGCAGAGTTTGCATACAACAACAGTTATCACTCGAGCATCGGCATGGCTCCCTACGAGGCTCTGTACGGACGAAAATGCACGGCACCCTTGAGTTGGGTTGAGGTGGGGACCAAGTGGGAGGTTGGCCCCAGGTTGATCCGGCAGAGTCAGGAGGTAGTTGAGCAGATCCACAGACGACTCCGCACTGTCAGGAGCAGACAGAAGAGCTACGCAGATCGCAGACGCAGAGAGGTGCAGTTCGAGGTTGGGGACCACGTCTTTCTTCGTGTTTCGCCCATGAAGGGCTTACAGCGGTTTGGGGTGAGAGGGAAGCTCGCGCCGAGGTTCGTGGGGCCCTTCGAGGTCCTGGAGCGGGTTGGACCCGTTGCTTACAGACTTGCCCTTCCCCTGCAGCTTTCTGGTGTGCACGACGTGTTCCACGTGTCCAACCTCAGGAAGTACGTAGCCGATCCCAGCCACGTACTGAGTCACGAGAGCGTCGAGGTGAGCGACGACCTGACCTACCCCGAGCGGCCAGTGCAGATCCTAGACCGAGCCGTCCGCAGGTTGAGACGAAAGCAAGTACCCCTGGTAAAGGTTTTGTGGAGGAGCCAGCGGTACGAGGAGGCTACCTGGGAGCCTGAGGCGGCAATGCGGGAGCGGTACCCAGAGCTTTTCGCGGGTACGTCTTTTCGGACCGGCTTCGGTCCTCTTTGAGTTTGTTATGGTTCTTTGGACATCCTTTTTCCGCACCCTAGTTGGCGCAAGTTTCGGGGACGAAACTTCCTTTGAGTTTGTTATATTGTAACGAGCGCGTGCCCCAGACGTCTTTTAAGACGTCTGGGAGGTGGCCCAGACGTCTGTAAAGACGTCTGGGATCACATCCGGACGTCTGACCAGACGTCCGGGATAGTTTACAGACGTCTGGCGAACAGTTATGCTCGCACGGGATATTCGTCTGCGCACCTGTGCGCGCAGACCTGCGATCCTGCATCTTCTCTGCGGCTGCAGGCGACTGCGACCGTCTCTCTCTCCTCTCCGCGCGGCGTTAAAAGGGGGGGGGCGCGCCTCCCCTCCCGTCTCCACCATCCTCCTCCTTCTCTCCTACCTGTGCGCGAGAGCGAGCGGACGCGAGGGCGCAGCGGCAGCGGCGGCCGCAGTAGGCGCGGAGGAGCTGCGGCGTGCGAGGGCGGGGCTCTGCCGTGAGGGCGAGCTCGCCGGGAGCGGCTTGGCCGGCCGGCGGAGGGCGCGGGGGGCGCAGAGCGTCGCGGAGAGGGACCTGCTGCGGGCGGAGCAGCGGACGCGCGAGGTGCGACGCGGGCGGCGTCGCGAGCGGAGGCCGAGCAAGGTTCTGGTTCTGGAAAAATTTCCAGAATCAGACGTCTGGATTGATATCCAGACGGCAAGGTCGACGTCTGTGAGATCATACAGACGTCTGAAAGGTGAGTTTCCGCTTTCTCCTTCTTTTTGTCGACTGACCGTACTGAGGGAGGAGGGTTGGCTGTGCGCAGGTGTTCGGATTCGTCATCCTTTGCGAATCAGACGTCTGGAAGTTGTACCAGACGGCGGGAGTGACCTCCAGACGTCCGGAGAGACCATCGGACGTCTGGGATCTAGGAGAGACGTCCCCACAGACTTCTGGACGTCCGGGGAACCAAGCCGAACAGGTAATTCTCTGATCCACCGTTTAAGACGTCTGATTTTGCACAGTATTGTCTTTCTCGACCCGTTTAGGGCCCGTTTGGGCTCCGTTTTCCGCGATTCGAGTTGCGTTCGTTTCAGAATTTATTCCTCTACCCGCCTACAGTAGCTATACACTGTTTTGAGACTCTCCTTGTGTTTGATCCTTGTGATAGGACCGCGTTCGGTTGCAGTCTTGAGAGTCGCGGAGGCGCGCGGGATTCCCGACCACGCCCCCATTACTTCCGTTGTACCTGGTAGAGTGGTTTCAAGTATTAATAAAATCTGTTAAAGTATGGAACCATAACTAGAACCTAGGGCATTGCATGAATCCTAGGGCCGGAAAACTAGATTGTATGATAGATCCTAGGATATGGCATGAATCCTAGGATGGAAAAAACTAGTGGAATGTATATTACTGCAGTCTTGGAAAAAAAAAAAAATGGAAAGGAATATATATAAAGCTGCCTGTAAATTTAATTAACAGCTGCCTGTTATGCATAAAGAATCATGTTGAGATCATGGAATGTGAGAACGTGAATCTGGAAAGTGAAACATATGATGTTCTGAGATAAAGAGCTGGAACCCTACGGGGAATTAGGAGTGGAACTCCTGGAAAGAAAAGGAATGGAACTGAGATGTAGTTTGTACTGTCGCTTGGGTACGCAGTACCAAGGGAAGTACCTGTACCTGTTTTAGTGCAGAGTGGGGCCAGCCGCCCCAGGGACCCGGGGTTAGGTTTGGCCGCTCTGTACCGACTTGTTGGCCCTCATGTACGTAGTACCGAGGAGAGCTAGTAGTGTTAGGAGAGTACTAGCTACCCCACGGGCCCCGGGGTTCTGCTAGCCTCCTTCACCGACTTGTTAGGCCCACTAGGGCAAACCAGGGTAGTCAGGCGAGGGTGCGCGGACTGTGGAGGGGCAAGGCCTCGGTTTGGTTACTGTGGAGGGGTTGGACCCCTGTTACTGAGAGGGCTCTGCCTTGGTTCCGTGCTGTGCTTTGGGCGCACCCGTTAACGGAAACGACTGACCGCGTGCCAGTACGGGCTAGCTACCTGTGCGTTTATCGCGCGTGCCGTAGTCACCGTTACGTCTGTCAGTGACCTTGGGGTGGTTGACTGAGGGTAGGATCACCACGGGGGACTCTCCCGGCCAGGAGAGCACCACGTGCTACTTCTACTTTTGGAAAAGACT
This sequence comes from Thalassia testudinum, assembly GCA_037157565.1. Classification (NCBI taxonomy): domain Eukaryota; kingdom Viridiplantae; phylum Streptophyta; class Magnoliopsida; order Alismatales; family Hydrocharitaceae; genus Thalassia; species Thalassia testudinum. The sequence goes on from JAZHRO010000013.1 coordinate 26,465,205, forward strand.
GCAATCAAGATCGTCCCACGAGGACATCCGAGATCAAGTAAAGGATCTGAGAAGTAAATGAAATAGTGAGAAAAAATGAAAGATGTAAATAAAAGGAAGTAATAGAACATAACAGCTACTGTACACTCTACTGTTGCCTTTAGTTAGTTTGCCACTCTACTCAGCGTTTTGCTGACGTGTTACACTCGTTACCTTTTTCAGGACCAGGTGTTGAGCAGCCAGGGTCGGCGGCTGCAGAGGACGCTGGGCCAAGTAGGGTCCAGTAGAGTTACCACAGCTTTGTACCTTCTTTTGTTTCTGTTCTAGTGAGTAGTTTTGTTTCCGCTGTACCTTCTTTACCTGCAGTTTTTGTTATATGATAAATGTTGTTTTACTGTTGTGGTGGTGCCTACTGTAGTAGTTTCTTTCCTTACTGCTGTACTTTCTTATTGTTAGTTATATTCATGCTGAATGTGGTTTATTTTACTGTCTTTTGGTTACTTCCTCGTTGGACGACGAGGTCTTGGGATTAGTCGAGTCGATCCGGTTCTCGTGTCTCGTAGGGACTCGGGAACCGGGTCGTTACAAAGGGGGACAGAGAGGAAGACAGCTGTACCTGCTGTCGCCGGAGAAGAAGCTGCCCAGTGGAGGAGGACAGCGGCGACGACGGGGCTGAGGCGACGTGCGCGGGTATTGCACGACGCGGAGGAGAATCAGGAAGATGTCTCTGCCACTGGTTTTGTGGCAGAGCGAAGAGGGAGGGGAAGGGGGCTTGCCGGAACTCGCTGGATACTTTGGCCGGGAAGGAAGAGACTAATTGGAGGTGGAAGCCTGTCCAAATCAAGCTGAAAATGAGCGGCCGGGTTTGGAGGTTCTTTTATAGGCACTGGGCCGTGCTTTCAGAGCGTGGAGGGCACACCACTACCTCCGCCGGCTCGCCGGAGAAGGAAAGTGGGTGGATACCGAAATCCCTCATGCGTTTGCACGAGAGATTGGGTTCACACCAGGGGTCGTGATTGGCCTTAGATGGAAGGGAGTTTCTCAGAGAATCTCCCTTCCATTTCTGGGAGGGGATCTCTGAGGAATCAGAGAGTATTCCCTCTCTAATCCTCGCCGGAGAAGGATTCTGCTCCAATAATGGTGGAAGGACCTGATTGCAAAGGTGGCGAGGAAATTAGGGAGCTCTCTGCGATGATGTCAAAAGATAGGGACCAAATTGTGATTTGGGTATACTGAATTGCAAAGTAGGTCAAGACCTGCCCTTAGGTCCAAATTTTGGTATAAACCTAATTTTGACATAAGGAATCCAATGGTGAAGTTGGATTTTAGGTTTGACCTCGTTTGACTGGACATTTTGCGTAAAAATCCAAATTAGGTCAATTGATGATCTAGGACCCTAATCTAGGTCAAACTGGGTTCCAAAGGCCAAATTAAGTGTTATAAACCTTAGGGGATATTTTTACATGATTCTTAGAGGGTTTAATTGGTTTTTATCCTGATCGAAACCTTTTTGAATTAAGCGGGTCTGTTTTAGGGTTACCAAATGTCATTTAATTCCTAAATTGCATATGAACCCATTTCTGATTGACTCAACCCAATTTTTATCTCATTTAGACCATTTGACTTATGTTTTGCCTCTGAGAAATCCCATTTATGTACTGCAATGGTAAAATTACAGTTTTAACCTTTATTTCATGTTTTCTTCTCAGAGCACTTATTCCTTCATTTAGGCCTTCTTCTAGGTTATGTAGGAGCTTTTATCTTCTTTATTGGGTCAAAATGAGCTAGTTATGGCTTATGATGAGGCTCTCATCATACCCCCATGCCTAGCTTTTGCTAGTCCCTTAGCAAAATTTCAAGGTTTCAACTTCTGTTCTAGACCCAGAGTGTCTATCAACCATCATGATAAGTGCTTCTCCTTTTCTTTTGTGATTAGGTAGGAACGCCGACAATAGGCCTAGAGGTACTCAAGTACCAACCAAAATCCAAACCTGACCCGCTTTAGCCTCAGTCCTCCGCAAAGGTTTCTACGGCCCACAAAAACTAACCTAGGGTTTGTTGGACTCTGCGGTTAAAGCACCCGTGCTTGAGACATTTTTAGCCTAAGTTCAGTTTGCAGTGTGTTTTTTGTAAGAGAGAGATAGAAGATTTATTTGTTTGGAGAACTTTTCTCTCTCTTTTCTTTTTATTCCTAGCTTCGGATTAGCTTCTCAACACGGTCTGTATCGGATTCCTCGTCCCCATCATTAATCCTCAAGGGTCCCTGGCTTTCGAGATTTCGAGATAATCCCACCCATGGCAACCCCCAGAACCCTTGCTTTCGAGATTTCGAGATAATCCCACCCATGGCGTTCCGTGGCCAAATTCAGACCCTGGCAATCGACATTTCATGATAATGCCGTCCATGGTATCTGAACCAGCAGAGTGCTTACATGCCCCCAGTAGGATATTTAAATATCCTAAGAGACAAGCACCGAGGAGATGATATGTTGTTACGCATCTTCGAGGGGAATTTCCCGCCTCTCCGTGCTGGGAACTCATCCAAATCAACTTGTGTTGATTGGCCACTCCTAATCTAGGTGACTTTTATAGAATATTAAACGCTTTTGCATGGTTTGGATATTTATGCGCACTGAACCAGACTGTGTGTGAATTTGGGGTGCTTAGGTTACCGAATCCCGCAAACTGGAGGTCAGTTAACGAGGCTGAATACTTCCTAAGCCTTAGACCTAATACTTAAGCTTCACATTTTCCTCAGCCTCTTGAGGATTATCCAGATTTTAACGGATACGTGAATTTTTAAGCTAAAGAATCTAGCCCAAGAGGCCTAAGATCAGCGTTCCCGCTAATCTCTTGTTATGTCTCCTTAGCATTTTTCTTCTATTTCTTTTCTTGATCTGGTCTAGAACATCAGTTAATTCCTTAATCTTTTACTAATGACTATTTCTTTTTCTTTTTCATTTTGTGCTCATTTTTGTCCTTTTTGCTCTTTTTCTCCTCATGAATATGTGGCTCACAAAATTTCCTCCCTCCCCCATTTTTTTGTTCTTTTTCATAATTTTTCAATTTTTTTGTGTTTTTGACATATGCGAATTTTTGTGAGAATCCTTCTGATTTTTTCTTGATTCTTTATGTATGCACTTTATCACCCCCCCATGCCTAAGTTTCGCAATGTCCTCATTGTAAACGGAGGGTGTGAAATAGTGTTGAGGTCAGGGACTTAGAACAGGATACATCGAATGGGTCGGGAATGACTGATGCAGATGATTTCAAGCTCCGATACGTGTACTAGAGGTGGGATCAACTGTCTAAGGCTGAACTCAAGGTGCAATGGACGTGGAGTACAGATGGATAATCAGACGGGTCTCTATTTTTGGGATGACGGGTTGCCTCCCGTTAAGCGCTAAATTTGATGCCTTCAGCCGAGCGGAAAATGGGGTGGAGAGGGAGTGGTCAAATCAGTGGAATTTTGTAAAACAAGCACCTTAATTAAGAGCCTGGTTGGTCCAACCAGGTGCCTGTTAAGATTAGTAGGCTGATGATGCAGCCCAAACCCAATAAGTCTGGTGGGTTGATAGATGTAGATCAACAAATGCGGAACCCACCATATGCAGTGAAGTTCTGATGAATATGGAAGTGAAAACTCGAGTTTAGGCTGAGTCGACTCAGCCTGGTCAGAGTAGGGTTCCGCAAAATAGTCAATGTAAGGTGTGGAATCCCTATAGGGGTGATCAACGAATGATGGCTCCTGTCTTTCGGTCTGATCAGTGCTCGATACCCAATATAGATATGGAGTTGAATCATCTGCAAACGGCTCAGTGAGAGGTGAATCGGAATAGAAATTGAGTCTGGTTGTGGGTTGGGGTAGGGAACGGGTTTTGATTGGTTTTGTATATGTGGAGCAGGTGGCTTCAAAGAAAATTGGCTTGTTATAATCAAGAAGCAGATTTTCTCCGATGTTGTGGTCAGCTTCGAAATCGTCGGAGAGTTTGCGAAAATCAACATTTGAATGAGATTCCAGATCATGAGTTCCACCATCATAGAATAAATCATATGTTGTATACACAGCAGCCTGACTGGGGTCTAGCCTAAATGTTAATTCTGAGCTTGAAAAGGTGTCCCTATCTGGTGGAGGCTCAGGTTCTAAGCTAGTAGGGCAGACCCAATTGAAACCCCGCTCGTCCAACTCCTCGATTTCTGTATCGTAGATTAGCATGACTTCTAATAAATCGATTCGTTCCTCTGAGGAGGTTGGCGAGGGATATTCATCAAATCGAGGCCCAAAATCATATTCTTCATTAAAAGATTGATCTTCTTCATATGGGGCCTTGGAATCTTCAAAATATGTTTTAGATCTAGGTTCTAGGCTTAGGATGTGGGTTGAATTACTAGAATTTAGGTCTGAATAACCTTCGAGGGTCACCTTATCAGAATAAGGGACGGAATTTATACCCTTGAGAGGTTCAGTTCTACTCTCATTCTTGCAGGAGTCTTGGGATTCTAAAATGGGCTCAACATTGTATTTTCCTGCATTTGGATCTTCCCAACGTTCTTCAATATTAGGCACATTATATTCCATCTGGGTTGGGAATCCACAACCATTTTGTGCCTCAAACCCGAGATCCGATTTATCCTCGATGTTGTCCCAGGATAGTTCCTCCTCTGTTTGTGGTATATACGGGTATTTATGGTCAATAACTTGTTTTACTAATCTCATTATCTCTTCCCATTTTTCAAGACAATCTTGGTGTTGCTTCCAAAGTCGAGGATTTGTCATACATTGAAGGCATTCAATATTGTGCAGTTTTTCTATCTCAATGTATGCAGTAATGATCAAGTCACGGGTTGATCCTTTTGTGGCTTCTGCTAATAGTACTTGGGCACAAGCTATGATAAAGGTCGTGGTTGTTGGGACATCAACCTGAATGTTTTCTACTGGTGTTGAAGTTTCTTCATTTTCATAGAATTCCATGGCATCCTCAATCATTTTATCTCTCATGGATCTCTGATATTCAGGTTTCTTGAATGGTGGTCCTAGATGGTTTGGATGCATATTTGGATCAGGTGGTGGAGTCAAGATGTAGAATCAGAGTTTGAATCAAGATGTATAATCAACTTATGAAGCGATCAAATCTGAATAACGAGTCCCACTGAAAATGTGTATGTGTGCTCTAAAGAGAAAAGATGAGGGACTGGAGATGTTTTTGACCCAATCAAGACACCCAAAGATGTTTGGATGACTATGGAGGTTCGGGACGGATGGACCCCTGGATCAGAAGATCGTCCACCTGAGAATTACCTAGGCAGCCAGAGAGGGAGAGTCCCACAAAGATCCCTACACGGTAGAGCGTCCCTACGGGTTACAGGGTTTCCCCCACTCGACCTCTCTTGTCACTGAGATTCCAGGTAGACCAGAATGGGGACCTTGACCTCTTAAGTCTACCACTTTTATTTCAAAGGTGCTTTAGGGTTCTCACTTGAACTTTAGATAGTTTGATGTTGTGACCTAATTTAGAGGTTGGTTGACCCAAGGGGTCAACTTTACCTAACCTGTCCTATAGATGGCAGAATGATTCTAGGTTTAAAGCCTAGAGATCACCCTGATTTGACTCCCAGGTTATTAGGTCCAGAAATTTTAAGATTCGAGTGATTTTAGAGCTCAATTTTTAGGGTTTGTCTTGTTAATATCTCTTCAATCAAGGGCTTGGGTAGCACACTGATGCGGGAGGGTTTATTTCCTTTTATGCAGGCATGTGTGACTAGCACTTCAAGATCCAACTGTAGAAACCCTGATAAATTCCAGTTTATCATCATTCTTATGCATTAAAACAAACCTAGCTCTTAGGATTTTACTCCGCAAACGGGTTTTTGGGCTGCATTTAGGCATAAAATAGGTTAGGCATGCATTGCATTTTTTATTATCTTTTTAATATATTTTTGTGAGTGTTAGGGATGTACAGATATATAGATCCCTAAAACCCTAGCACTCAAGAAGGCAAATGGTGAAGGAAAAGCCCAGATTAGCTGGAACTCAGCTTGATCCAGCTCACCTCAGCTTGATCCAGATCACCGCAGCTGGAACCTAGCTTACTTGAACTAGGGTTAGCTCATCCCAGCTCCATTCAGCTAATCTCAGCTGGATGGCAGCTCAAGAGAGTTCACCTTAGCTCACCCTAGCTCAAGTCAGCTCAGATCCAGCTCAACTTAGTTGAGTCTAGCTCATCTCAGCTCCCATTAGTCCACAGGGAGCTCTAGCTAGCTTAGCTAAGTTGGCAGGAGTTCACCCCAGCTCAGATCCAGCTACATCCAGCTCCACTCAGCTCCAGCCAGCTGAAGAAGGACTCATCCCAGCTCAGGAAGCTCAAGTCCAGCTCCCGGGGACTCAGCTTAGCTCAACTCAGTTGAGCTAAGCTACCTTAGCTGCCTCAACCAGCTTGATTCTCCCCGGGAGCACCAGACCCAGCTCACCTTAGCTCATTATGGTAGAAGCTAGCTTACCTTAGCTCGGCTTAGTAGCTAGCAAAGAACTAGCAAGCTAAGCCAGCTAGAATAGCTCCATGCCAGCCTCTTCAGCAGCAGCCAGCTCCAAATTTCAGCTCCAGACTTCTCCTCCTCAGCTCCTCCCTCCAAACTCTAGCTCCAACACCTTCTCCTCTACTCCATTAGCTAAGCTAGCTTAGCTTAGCTTAGCTATGCTCCAATTTCCTTGGCGTGTACCACCCCAAAAACCCACCTAACAACTCCACCCAACTAGCTCCACCTAAGCTCCACATAAGCTAACCTACTTGGCACCAACATAACCTACCCACCACCTCCAAAAGACACCTAAAAGTGGCACCAAAAACTACCCTAACCACCCCCTTAATGGCGCCACTTTTCCCTCCAAAATCCCCCCTCATCTCCACCACACAATTTCCCTTGAATTCATCTCCACCATCCACCTAACCCCCCTTCTAGAAGACCCCATGTTGGCGCCAACATGGTGGTGTCTCTCCACCACCAAAAGACACCAACACCACCATAACTACCCCCTTTAACACCCCTTGGGTTGGCGCCAACTCTCCTTAGCCATAGGATCACCAACCACCTCCATTCTTCCATCCTAGCCCTCCATTTCAAGGGGCACCTTAACCCCCCATCCTACCCTATAAAAAGACCACTACCCACCACCATTCAAGCCATCCTTGGCTAGCAATTTCACTCTCATATTCCACCAAGAAGCCCACGTCCAAGAGAGAAGAAGAAGAAGATTAAGGGGATATTCTGTCCCCTTGGTGCCTTCCCCTCTTCCCTTCTCTCTTGGGTCACGCCAGCCAAAGGAAAAGCCAGGCAAGGAAGATCTTGAAGGTGGTCATGCCACCTTGGAGGAGTTTTTGAGGGTGGTGCACGCCCACCCCTTTGGAGAGAGCAATAAAGGTGGTAGCTTCCACCTTGGAGGAGCTCTCAAGGAAGGAGGAGAAGGAAGCCCTCTTTTCAAGCCAAGGAGCAGCTAGGCTTGGAGCAAGAAGACAACCTTCTTCACCATTGTTACAAGAGGATTTGTGTTTCTTTTCTTGCTTTTAGATTGTTTAATTCTAGTAGAAGCATTCCTCTACTTGTCCTTGAAAAGAACACTCATTCTACTCAATCAAAATTGCCTTCTTTTAGCTTTTTATTGCAGTAGTTTGTTTTGGTTCTAGCACTTGTTTCACCTCTTCTTCCTAATTACCCTAGGCCTCTACTTGCCTAGAGTGAGCTTAGGAAGAAGATATTTCTATCTTTTAGATTTTAGTTAATCATTTATAGGTGTTAGTTCTTTTAGCTACAATCTACAGTTTGCCCTCGTCTTTTCAAAATACAAAAAAATTACATATTGAAAAATATCAAAAAGAAAGTTGAGATCTATCTGTAAGCAAGAGGATTAATTTTGCAATTTTTGCCTCCTTGGACGACCCTAGATACTCCCCTATCTAGGATATAAATTTAAAAGCGAAAGCGGATTTACGCGTTGCAACGACACTAAATTGCCTAATTAACAAACCGCGCAAAAATCGCTATCAAACCCTAATTTGGTTCTATTTCCAATCATCTTTTTCTTTTTGGACAAAAATTCTCTTTGGACTTTAAAGCAAGAAATGTGTTGTCCGCAGAGATTAAACGTTATTTTTATTAGGCACATGAATTTGTGGGATAGAATTTAAAAAATCGCCCCAACTTCAAGAACATTTGAAAAATTTTTTTGCAAAATTAGGAAACGTTTGCCTTAAAAATGGTGATTACTATATAAAGAAGGCAATTGATTCCTAAATTAATTTTCTTCCTTTTGTCTTTTTAGAATTAGGGGATGATTAAGGAAGAAATTACCTGCCCTGGAGTGGTTGACTTGCGGGAGGGATTTTCTCGTGAAATACCTGCAAGATCAAAACAAAGCAAAGTAGGGCAAGTTAGTGTCCAATATGATAAAAAGAATGTAGAGACTAGTGATAAATTGCGCGTTGCTCCCCGGCAACGGCGCCAAAATGTTCAGACGCTCTCGATCGGGTTTTAAAGAATGTCACGTTGTAATATAGCCGAAAAAACGTTCAAAACAAATAAAGAGTTTTTATTACTCGAAAATCGGAATATCCGAGGTCGAACACAGGGAGCAATTAGAATTTACTACTAATCTCAAATGTAATTGAACACTCTAAGTTACTTAAAACTTTAATTCAAATATGAATGTATGCGATTAAAGAGTAATTAGGACAAAAGAGTAAAATTGGACTTCTGATCTTGTGCTCAGACGTCTTAAAAGTGTTTTCCCTTTTTCTCTGATTATTCTTCTTCTTCTGATCTTGCTTTCTTTCTTCTTCTGCAGTCTCTTTTTCTTCTTCGTCTTCTCTCTTCTTCAAAGGCTTCTTCTTCTTCTTTCTTCAGATCTACAGGTGTTCTTCGTGCCTTGATCTTCTCCCTGCCTTTACTTCTTTTCTTACAGTCCTTCTTCTTTCTCTGCAGTCCTTCTTTCTTCCTTCAGATCTCTGCCTCTGCTTCTTTTCTTGCAGTCCTTTCTCTCTGCAGTCTCTCTTGCTGCCTTGCTCAGCCTCTTCTTCTACTTCTTCTCTTCTTCTTCCTTACGGCTCAGTCTATCTTCCTCAACGTTCAGCCTGCCTACACAGAGCAAAACCTACCCTGCCCCTCTACCCGCGAGTCTCTCTCTCTCTGAAATTCACTCAAGGACGCTCTCCCGGAGCCACGGGTAATCGGGTCGGATTTCGCACCCGGGACCAGGCGCACCGGCAGGTGGGTGATGCACGAGGAGTGCTCAGGATGGGTCGGGTCGGATCCCGCCAGATCCGTAAGGTGACACCGCAGATGAGGCGAGCGTGGGATAAGGTGAGGGACCTCACCCCTGTGTGTTCGGAGGCGAATAGTGTATAACACAAAAACAATTTATACCACACCTGCACTTCGTATTTCAACGATGTGGGACTAAAGTCCCGCCTTCTTTCGCTCGCGCCCGCAGACGATTCTTCTTCAATTGCCAAGGCTACGGACGTCGCTGCGCTCCTTGCTGAGCCAGATCACTTCGCACTGCTCGCTCGAGTCCGCTGCACCTGAAGCCTGGAGCTGCTGACGCCTGGAGCTGCTTTGAAGCTTCTTCAACCGTCGTCAATGGCGGTAGGGGCTTCGATACTGTCACACACACATACGGCCTATTGGCCTAATAAAACGAGCTGGGCACCTTCGCCGTGGCACGGCGAAGGTGGTGAGCCATGCGGCAGGCCGTGGGATGGCCTAGGCGTGCGTGCCTAGGTCAACCTGTGGCCAGGGGTGTGGGTGTGTTCGGAGGACTGTGGTGGAGTTGTAGAGGGATGGTGGATGGGTGGAGGTTGTTCCTTGTGGTGAGGCGGAGCTTATGAGACAGTTGGCGAGCCGTGTGGAGGGGCGGAATGGTGGGGGCGGCTCGCCGGAGGTCAGTCGGAGGCGAGGAAGATGGAGGTGGTCAGCGACGGTCGAGGGGCAATTAAATGAAATAAAAGGGGGAAAAGAGAGAGGGGAAGATGGAGAATGTATTAAGCCTAACTACAGGGATGAAGGGGGACGGAGAGGAAGACAGCTGTACCTGCTGTCGTCGGAGAAGAAGCTGCCCAATGGAGGAGGACAGCGGCGACGACGGGGCTGAGGCAGCGTGCGCGGGTATTGCGCGACGCGGAGGAGAATCAGGAAGATGTCTCTACCACTGGTTTTGTGGCAGAGCGAAGAGGGAGGGGAGAGGGGCTCGCTGGAGCTCGCTGGGTACTTTTGCCGGGAATGAAGAGACGAATTGGAGGTGGAAGCTCGGCCAAATCAAGCTGAAAATGAGCGGCTAGGTTTGGAGGTTCTTTTATAGGCACTGGGCCATGCTTTCAGAGCATGGAGGGCATGCCACTACCTCTGCCGGCTTGCCGGAGAAGGAAAGTGGGTGGATACCCAAATCCCTCGTGCGTTCGCACGAGAGATTGGGTTCACACCAGGGGTCGTGATTGGCCTTAGATGGAAGGGAGTTCCTCAGAGAATCTCCCTTCCATTTCTGGGAGGGGATTTCTGAGGAATCAGAGAGTATTCCCTCTCTAATCCTCGCCATAGAAGGATTCTGCCCCAATAATGGTGGAAGGACCTGATTGCAAAGGTGGTGAGGAAACTAGGGGGCTCTCTGCGATGATGTCAAAAGATAGGGACCAAATTGTGATTTGGGTGTACTGAATTGCAAAGTAGGTCAAGATGACCTCCCCTTAGGTCAAAATTTTGGTATAAACCTAATTTTGACCTAAGGAATCCAATGGTGAAGTTGGATTTTAGGTTTGACATCGTTTGACTGGATATTTTGCGTAAAAATCCAAATTAGGTCAATTGATGATCTAGGACCCTAATCTAGGTCAAACTGGATTCCAAAGGTCAAATTAAGTGTTCTAAACCTTAGGGGATATTTTTCCATGATTTTTAGAGGGTTTAATTGGTTTTTATCCTAACTGGAACCTTGTTGAATTAAGCGGGTCTGTTTCAGGGTTACCAAATGTCATTTAATTCCTAAATTGCACATGAACCCATTTCTGATTGACTCAACCCACTTTTTATCTCATTTAGACCATTTGACCTATGTTTTGCCTCTGAGAAATCCCGTTTATGTACTGCAATGGTAAAATTGCAGTTTTAACCTTTATTTCATGTTTTCTTCTCAGAGCACTTATTCCTTCATTTAGGCCTTCTTCTAGGTTATGTAGGAGCTTTTATCTTCTTTATTGGGTCAAAATGAGCTAGTTATGGCTCATGATGAGGCTCTCATCACTAAGCTAAGCTAGCTTAGCTAATGGAGGTGTAGAGAAGGAGGTGTTGGAGCTAGGGTTTGGAGGGAGGAGTTGAGGAGGAGAAGTCTGGAGCTGAAACTAGAGCTGGCTGCTGGTGAAGAGGCTGGCATGGAGCTACTCTTGCTAGCCTAGCTTGTTAGTTCTTTGCTAGTTGCTAAGCCAAGCTAAAGTGAGCTGGCTTCTACCATAATTAGCTGAGGTGAACTAGGTCTGGTGCTCCCGGGGAGGATCAAGCTGGTTAAGGCAGCTAAGGTAACTTAGCTCAACTGAGTTGAGCTAAGATGAGTCCCTGGGAGCTGGACTTGAGCTTCCTGAGCTGGGATGAGTTCTTCTTCAGCTGGTTGGAGTTGAGTGGAGTCGGATGTAGCTGGATCTGAGCTAGGGTAAACTCCCGTCAAGTCAGCTGAACTAGCTAGAGCTCCCTGTGGACTAGTGGGAGCTGAGATGAGCTGGACTTGGCTAAGTTGAGCTGGATCTGAGCTGACTTGAGCTAGGGTTAGTTAAGATGAACTCTCTTGAGTTTCCATTTAGCTGAGATTAGCTGAATGGAGCTGGGATGAGCTAACCTTAGTTCAAGTGAGCTAGGTTCCAGCTGTGGTGAGCTGGATTCAGCTGAGTTCTTGCTAGTTTGAACTCCTTCTTCAGCAATTGCCTTCTTGAGTGCTAGGGTTTTAGGGATCTGTATATCTGTTCATCCCTAACACACAAAAATATATTAAAATAACAAAAGAAAATGCAATGCATGCCTAACCTAGTGAATGCCTAAATGCAGCCCAAAAACCCGTTTGCGGAGTAAAATCTTAAGAGCTAGGTTTGTTTTAATGCATAAGAATGATGATAAACTGGCATTTATCAGATACTGAATGGGAAGCCACCAGCACTAGTTGATGTTTCCAGAGGAGAGGTCCTTGTCAAAGCCAACTACAACAATTCGTCATCAAGCTTCAACCTTACTGATGTGTCATCATCAGCATACCTGCCTACAGGCATGAACAAGAGTACAACTGTCATTTGTAGAGGAGAGGCAGTTGTACCAGTTGAGTGTTTTGTTTATTCTATTGTGTAGAGGGGTTTCTTTGTGTTACAAGCTTAGCATTATATGCTTTAGCTTGAGGGAGAACGTTGAGAGAATTGTGTATTAGTCATTTAGTTCCACATCATGTAATCTTGAGTGTTGGGTTTTGAAATGACCCTTCCAAGGACCATTGGGAGTTTTCCCGAAAGTTAGGGATGTAAACGCGAAAATTTTGACTTTTTGAGTTGAATGTGTGGGTTCTTTGGGAAGAAGAGAGTGTGGCAAGGGGAAACACCACAACTTTCCCTCTCTCTCTCCTCCCATACCACACACACTCACGCACACTCCATCCTCCCCATCCCCAAACCCTAACCCCACTTCCTCTAGTTGAACCCTCCACCTTCTCCATCCCCACTTCCACCACCTCCACCTCCATCTCCTTGCTACCGGTGAGACACCATCCCCCCTTCCCGTACATTTGCGGCCACAAAAGGAAGGAGAAGAGTGGAGTGTGGGAGACAAGGAGAGAGGGATAGCGAGGGCATGGGAGAGAGGTGGAAGCTCGGGGAGCTTGAGTGCGCGACTAGAGGAGCACAGTGGAGAGTTCATGCGTGGGGAACACCCTTGCTGCCGGTGCAACAGCGAGTGCCAGAGTTGCAAGGGGAGGAGCCGCAGGAGCTCAGAGGAGCTTGTGCGGGAGGAGGCAAGTATGCACATGAGGAGGAGGGGCTTGTGGAGAAGATCCTCTCGACCCCTGCAGCTGCTGGAGCTACTGCTGCCATGCTGCAAGCGGAGGCAGCGAAGGAGCAGGACTGCGCGAGGAGGTTCTGCGTACTGGATTTTCCAGTATTAGACATCTGGACAATCTGCCAGACGTCTAGAGCGGCAGCGGACGTCCAGAGCTGAACCTGGAAGTCTAAAAACTAGCAAAGTGCTGAGGTAAGCATCCTGAACGTGCATGCGTGCGAGTACGTTACGTAAGTACGTAATGTTGCGTTGTCGAGGTTTTTAACCTGCGAGCGTGTACACAGGTACAAGCCTTGAAAGGGAGCGCAAGCATGCTCTTCGAGGTGCTTTAGGATGTTGGGACGTCTCCATAGACGTCTGATAGATACACCGGACGTCCGGGCGCACCGACAGACGTCTAGAAAGACCCAGGACGATTGTGAAAGGTTTCCAGATGTCCGCCAACAATGCAAGGAAGCAAGGTGAGGTTCTGAGATCATTTAATACATCTGGGTCTAGTTCCAAACGTCTAATTTTAAATAGTATGTGAATGTTTTTAGGTCGTTTAGGGCCCGAACGAAGTCGAATTTACGTAAACGAAATACCATTATGTTCTGCTCGAGTTTCTCTACGTGTTAGTGTCGAATATATACTATTTTGAACTCGTCTAATGAGACACAGTCACTGGTATAAGTCTCCAGCCTATAGCGTGTTCAGGGCCCGCGAAGACGACAGGACCTGCGGTTCTAGCCCCCATTCCTCCTGTGTTTTCCGATAGAGTGGTTTGCTTTAATATTAAGATTTAATCAAGCAAAGTGCATGTTTAGAATAACTTAATTGAATCTTAGGATGTGAAATGAACCTTGGGACAGAAACGAATGAATATTGTTTGAGCTACACTATTTCCTTTGAGATGCATGTTAAACCATAATTGCTAGCAAGTGTATTAATTTATTGATGTGATGCTTTCTCAGTTAGTAAAACACGAGCTGCCTGTTATAAAAATGAAATCCGAGATGTGAATAGTGAGATCTGAATGTTGAGAAATGGAATGAAAGGAATACAAGCATGAACCCTACAGGAATTAGGAGAAGAACTCTTGTATACGAAAAGGAACTTAGTAAGTAAATGGAAAGTGAGTTGGCACTTGTGTACACAGTACCAAGGAGAGCAACTATCCCTTGGAATAGAGGGGAGCTTACTGCCCCTTGGGTTGAGACCCGGGGTGGGTTTGTGGTGCGATCGATCACGGTTCGTATGAAAAATCGTCGTTGTTGTTGTATGCGTCACAAATACAAATCGTTTTCGCATAAATTTTATTTAATTTACATAATTTTTACTGATTTAATTCATATCATTCGCTGGGAGGCAGTTATTGATATATATCACTCTTTAAGTCCAATATTACTCTTTAATTCCAAAAAGATCAAGTTTATGCACAATAAAAAATGGATGGATTAATGAATCAATAATGAATGAAATGATAGCTTAATTATGTACAAAATAATCTATTAAAAATGCTTGCAAACATCTAATTACAAACAAGCATCAAATACTGCCATATATACTTATACTAACTATTTATAACTTATATTACTAGTACTTACATACATATATAATAAGTAATAATACATACTATACTAACTTAACTTAACATAGTAACATATATAGTAACATTTATAAGATATAGAAAAGGTATACTTTTATTACATCTTTTATTTTTTTATATTTTTATTTAATTACAAAGTGAACACATTTTAAGCCTTTCAAAGGATTTTTCTAAATTGAATTAAGGCTTAGAATGGAATCAAAGTGTTTTGACAGGTAGTAAACTGCCTCAACTAACTCCATACAAGATATAGAAAAGGATACAAGCATTTAAGCAAGAAATTCACTTGGCTTTCAATTAATAAACAATTGTTGGATAGTTAGGCTTAAAAAAACTAGCTAACAAAGTAGATTTAAACAATTTACAAGCCTTCAAATGATGTTAAACATGCATTGAAAATACATGAAGGCTTGGATACAACTCATGTACTACCATAAGCCCACGTCAGCTATCTAACAATAAAACCTAAGCCTACGGTCCACTAAGCTTCAGACACTGCTGCAAATAAGATACCAAGCAACACACCAGTTGAAATACATCTGCTAGAACAATCAGCAACAAGGCAGCTGATGAAAATCCAGTAGAACACACAGCTAACACACACCAGCAACATTGCATGCAGGCCAGACTTGATTCCGAACGGCTTAACTGTTGCTGCAGTTAATCCATCTGGAAGAAAAACAGATCTGTAGCAAGGAAGGGACTTAAATTCAGCTTTTATCTCCCAATCCAGTCATTTATATCCCAGGTCAGATTCGAGAGAACCTGATTAGGGATACAAAAGAACTAGTTAAGGGAATACTTAGCTGGATTTAAAATGGGAATGTAGCTTTTTTGCAGCAATTTACTATAACTGCTGGGATTCAAAACAAAAGCAGAAAACTCTAAATCACAATCCAACAAGGGTTGTGGATCACATAAAGAACCACTCGGAAATACAACCTAAAATCAAAATCCCTTGTCACAGATATCATCAAATCATATCAGAAACATAGCTGATCTAATTCCTTCTAATGCTATAGACAGCATATAGAAAGGAATTAAATCAGTCAATTTATTATAAAAACTTAAATCCTAGAACTCTGAAACCTTAAGGAATATTGCGAATTCCTTAGGTTGAAAATCAGAATTGCAACTTAAAAGAAACTTATGAATACAAAGTAGATGATGTAAACACATTTGTATCACATAAATTGTATATTTATGCTTGTTCTTAGGCATAGAATTGCATCACATATTATAAATATTGCATAGCATGCATCATCTCGCATTTAGGTTAGTCTGTATAAAATTTAGGTTAATTATCTCCTTTTATGGCCAAGGACAAGGCAACTTTCTAATAAGGGATTTAGACCAAGGATCTAACCATACGGATCTAATCTGAGCGACGACGGGAGTTCAACGACTCCAGAATCACCCTGATTGGACATTTGTAGCACCAGATATAGTCCCAGGAAGCTCAAGAATTGTTTGGGCTCAGATAGATTGTGTTAATATGGTGATTTAATCGTTAAAATGAGTATAGTGGTTAACCTAAATCGAACCTAACCATCTTTTTACAAAATTTTTTAACCTAGCCTACTTGATTTTATTTTGGTCACTTTTAGGCCCAGGGTCGAACTCAGGGAAGCGAGATTAGAGGTGAATAAGTTTCTACGCCTGTCCTACAACGAATCTCTTCCGTTCTCTTATTATGTTTTTGGTGTTTTTCTATTTAAGATTTTTTTCTGATAATTTTTGTCCTTGAGGTACACCCTCAAAATCAGGTTCTTGGCTTTGAGCCAAATTAGGATTCCAAAACTGGTTTTGTTATTCACAAGACTGAGTACCTGCAAGTCAAGGATTATCTTTTCTCTTTTATATATTTTTTTTATCTTTTTGATAGTAGGAAAGAGAAATATAAATAAGATAAATATAGTATGTATATATATATAGATATGTATATATTATATATATATATAAGGGTGGGTGTGGAGGTGGAAATGACGTGTAGCACGGTGTCGAGTTGATCATCGTCTAGGAAGACACAACCAACAGGACGAAGTGCCGCGTGGAGTGTAGGATGGATGAGTGGAAGGTGTGTGCGGAGACGCTTTCTGTACTCGTGTATTGGGGAATATTAGCAACTGGTGCAGATATTCTCGCGATACGTGTGGTAGGTGATGTGAATATATGTATATATATATATATTTATGTATATATATAAATATATATTTATATGTATATATATAGATATGGTTATAATTATATAGGTGTATATGTAGTTATATATATATATGTATGTATGTATGTATGTATGGATATGTATATATATATAAAGGTATGTAAATATATATAGATAGGTGTATATATATATGTATATATATATGTATATATATATATATATATGTATATATATATATATATATATGTATTTATAATTAGATATATCTGTATGTATATATAACTATATAGATGTAGATATATATATATATATATATATATATATATATATATATATATGTGCGTGTGTGTATTTATATTTATAGATATATATGTATATATGTATGTATATATATGTGTATAAATATATATATATATAAATATATAGATATATATATGTATATGTATGTATGTATATATAGATATATAAATATATATATAGATAGATGTATGTATATATATATATATATTTATATATTTATAATTAGATATATATGTATGTATATATATAACTATATAGATATATATATATATATACACATATATGTATGTATTTATAGCTATAGATATATATGTATATATGTATGTATATTTGTATATATATATATATATATGCATAAATATATGTGTATATATATGTATATATATATGTATATATACTTATACTTAGTTGTATAGGTAATAATATATGTATATATATGTATAAAAATATATATATGTATATATATGTATATAAATATATATATGTAAATATATATATGTATATATATATAAGTATATAGTCGTGTACAAGTGAGTGGATGTGTGTACGAGAGTGTGTGTGTGTGTATGTGTCTGTGGGAGGGAGTGAGAGAGAGAGAGAGAGAGAGAGAGAGAGCGTCTGCTGGAAGAAGAGGGCTCGACGAGTTAAGTCGCCAGAGGCTTCAGCTGTCGTCTGATGGTATATGCAGGAGCGTGCATGCGCAGGCGCAAGCCCGCGCAAGCGCAGGCGCGCACAGGAGGGAGCAGTGTGAGGGCACAGCGCAGCGCATCGTGCTACGCGCTAGGGGAATACGGGAGAAGAAGCGGGCACTGGGAGAGACGCGGGCGTGGGGAGAGATGCGGGCGCGGGCTGGAGGCGGTTGCGGCGCGGAGAGAGAGCGCACGGTGACCAGATAAGTGAGAAACTTTTCGGTCACTAATAGCGAAATACGCGTGATTTGTAAAAGCAGTTTTTTAACGTCGTTGTAACACGCGAATCTGCTTTCGCTTTTAAAATTTATAATCCTAGATAGGGGAGTATCTAGGGTCATCCAAGGAGGCCAATTGTTTGCAATAGTGATTCTCTTGCTAGGAATCTCAACTTTCTTTTTGGTATTTTTCAATATATCATTTTTTTTTATTTTTAAACTAAGGCAACATGCGAACTGATGGCGGGAAAAGTGTTTACACTTCGAATTAAAATACTACTTTTATGTGACAAGCAGAACCTCTCCCTAAGCTCACTCTAGGCAAGTGGAGGCCTAGAATAATTAGGGAGAGGGAGTGAAGAATGCTAAAAATAAGCTAATAGAAATGCAAACAAAAAAAAATTGCAAAGAAGGCAACTAGATAATTGATAAAGTGTTTTACAAAAGGCTTAGTAGAGGAAAGCTTGTACTACTAGAAAATTGCAAATAAGAAAATAAAACACAAATCCTCTAGATAGATGGTGAAGAAGAGGGCTTCTTGCTCCAAGGTTGGTGGCTCCCAATCTTGAAAAGAGTCCTTCAACTCCTTCCTTGCAGTGCTCCGCCAAGGTGATGTCCTCCAAGGCAAGCCCTAGGGGGGCGTGCCCTAAGTTTCTCTCCAAGGGTGGATGTCCACCCTAAGCTTTTCTCCTTTGCCTGGCCATCCTCCTTGAAGTGGGAGAGTCCTCCTCCTTGGCGTGGCCCAAGTTGAAGAGAGTGGGGAGAAGAAGGCACCAAAACGGCTGGTGGTGTGCCCCTTTAATCTCCTTCTCTACTCCTTCTCCTTGGGCGTAGGTATAGGTGGATGTAGGTAGAAAATACACTAAGGGAGGATGCTTCAAAATGGTGGTAGGTGGTGGCTTTTTATAGAATAGGATGGGGGGTTAAGGTGCCCCTTGAAATGGAGGGCTAGGATGGAAGGATGAGGGTGGTTGGTGATCCTATGGCTAGGGTGAGTTGGCGCCAACCCAAGGGGTGTTAAAGGGGGTGGTTATGGTGGTGTTGGTGTCTTTTGGTGGTGGAGAGACACCACCATGTTGGCGCCAACATGGGGTCTTCTAGAAGGGGGGTTAGGTGGATGGTGGAGATGGGTTCAAGGGAGATTGTGTGGTGGAGATGAGGGGGGATTTTGGAGGGAAAAGTGGTGCCACTAAGGGGTGGTTATGGGTATTTTTTGGCGCCACTTTTAGGTGTCTTTTGGAGGTGGTGGGTAGGTTAGGTTGGTGCCAAGTAGGTTAGCTCATGTGGAGCTTAGGTGGAGCTAGTTGGGTAGAGTTGGTAGGTGGGTTTTTGGGGTAGTACAAGCCAAGGAAGTTGGAGCATAGCTAAGCTAAGCTAAGCAAAGCTAGCTTAGCTAATGGAGGAGTAGAGGAGAAGGTGTTGGAGCTAGGGTTTGGAGGAGGGAGCTGAGGAGAAGAAGTCTGGAGCTGGAGCTGGCTGCTGCTGAAGAGGCTGGCATGGGGCTACTCTAGCTGGCTTAGCTTGCTAGTTCTTTGCTAGTTGCTAAGCCAAGCTAAAGTGAGCTAGCTTATACCAAAATGAGCTAAGGTGAGCTGGGTCTGGTGCTCCCGGGGAGAATCAAGCTGGTTGAGGCAGCTAAGGTAGCTTAGCTCAACTGAGTTGAGCTAAGCTGAGTCCCTGTGAGCTGGACTTGAGCTTCCTGAGCTGGGATGAATTCTTCTTCAGCTGGTTGGAGCTGAGTGGAGCTGGATGTAGCTGGATCTGAGCTGACTTGAGCTAGGGTGAGCTAAGGTGAACTCTCTTGAGCTGCCATCCAGCTGAGATTAGCTGAATGGAGCTGGGTTGAGCTAACCCTAGTTCAAGTAAGCTAGGTTCCAGCTGCGGTGAGCTAGATCAAGCTGAGGTGAGATGGATTAGGCTGAGTTCCAGCTAGTCTGGGCTTCTCCTTCACCATTTGCCTTCTTGAGTGCTAGGGTTTTAGGGATCTGTGCATCTGTACATCCCTAACACTCACAAAAACTCATTAAAATGACAATAAAAAATGCAATGCATGCCTATCCTAATTTATGCCTAAATGCAGCCCAAAAACCCGTTTGCAGAGTAAAATCCTAAGAGCTAGGTTAGTTTTAAAGCATAAAAATGATGATAAACTGGCGTTTATCAGTCACCGCACTGTAGCTACAGTGTCGCTCTCTCTAGCGTGAACAGTAGCTACAGTGCACACTCGACGCGGGTGACCGGCTGCGCCCAGTTCAGCGTGTGCAGGCACTGTGGAGCGGGCTGGTGCGTGAATTTGAAGGCATTTGGAGATCATTAAGGCCTTGAAATCAAAGATTTACATTTAGGTCCTTTATGCATTACATTCCATTCATTAGAAAACCTCCTACTACCTATTTGTAACTTGCAAGGACCTCCTTGTAAGCCCTAAAGGACCACTCTATAACTATTCTCTATCACTTTTGGGCCTGCCTACAATTTTTATACTCCTTTGTAGAAGGGTATCCTTGCAATTTCTCCAATACACTTCCAACACCTGCTACAACCCGCACGTGCACTGTAGCACGGGCCATCTGGATCGTTGATCTCTCATCTGGATTGATCTGTGGCTCTCCTTGATTCGAACCTTCACGCGACTTGGTGCGTGTGGTCACCACTTCCCTCAGATCCCATCCAACAGTCAGTTTTTGATTTGGCAATCGCGCGTACTCTCTCCTCTCATCCTCGCCGCCCTTACCATCTATGCCGAATTTCACCTACGTGGTGCCTTGACTCACTGAAATTTCTACTTAAGCACCTCCTTGGTCGTGCGTGCGAAGGATCGCTTCCTCCTACATTCTTAGTAGTCATTCGTCCACTCCAGCCACCTTTCCCCACCAATCCCCAGTTTTCACAGCCACCAGCTATGAATACTCCAACTTCTCTCTGACTCTTCTCGTTGCTAGGGATGACATACGCCTGAGGATGACCCTAAACTCCACTAGTGAGTTTTCACTCCGCTGGAGCACCCTCCCCCTCCATTCTTCCTCCTTAGCCTTCGGCTAAGGACCCACAGGTCTCATTCTTCCTGTTAGAGTAGTTTTAATGCTTTCTAGTTTAGCTGTAGTGTGTTAATTAGATAGATTAGCAATAGAATTAGAGTTAGAATTAATGTTGATCTGTTGTGCATACTGGTAGGAGTTTAGGAGTAGAAATTAGCTTTAATTTCCCCTCCTCACCTCCTTTGATCATTCCAGATCAAAGGAGATGAAATTCACCTAACCACTGTTCATATTGTTCTTTCTCTACATGTTTTCACCTAATTTCTGATTTCCTCGATCTATCTTTCGCAATTCACTCATTCATTAGATTTAATTTCGGATCTGAATGGTTTTCAACCCCAGATCTAAATTAGCATCAATAACCATATTAGGGGCTTCTCATTCATTCCATCTTTGTCACAAAAGCCCCTGATCTGAGCTAAAAATGGATTTAGTTTGCTTGATTTACCTTGAATTTGGATTACAAGGATTTTGAACCAAATGAGCTTCGAATGATTTTTGATTGAGTAAACTGAAGTATTTTGATTTTAATTCACTAATTGACTAAGAATCTGAGATGATTCTGATGTCAGAATTCATCTTAGATGAGCCATAATTTGATATGTTCTTCTCAAGGATTTAAATGTGTTGGATGCATGGCAGAGCCAAGGAAAATCAACTTTGTTGATTTGAGACTCTATTGTTGAATGTGAAAAACCACGCGATCAAAGTTGCATTCGAAAACCCGTCATTGTAGTTTGATTCGCGAAGAAATCCGTCAATAGATAAAATTTATACCGAAAATCCGTAAAGAAGTTCCGAGTTGAACATAGGGAGGCAGACATTTAATTAAAAATACGTGTTTTATTTGTTTGTCACAAAACAAATTAGCTGGTCGAAAACTAGCTATATCTATTTAACAAATAATAAATAGAAGAGAGAGAGAATATTACAAATAAAATCAAAAGAGAGGTAGAATAGACATGGATTTCATTATCACAAGCTGTTCATTACACTACTCATTACGACTAGAAAGCAGGAAATCTACACTAGAAAGCAGTAAAGAGAATGGAGAGAGAAATATCCTCCTCGACGATTGCTTAGAGGACAAGCCAGACGGGACAATGCATGGAAGACGGGGAATGGAGCGGGAAGAAGAAGGACGAAGCAAGAGGAACGGGAATGAAGCAATACGTCATCGTCGTCGCGGGATCGGCTTCCCGAATGCAGAGAGAGGACAATTGCGGGATGCTCCACGAAGGGGGACAAAGGTGGAAAAATTATGATTTCTACTCTAGAGGAGCATCCCGGGTTTGAGACAAGCTCTTAGAGCTTTGGAAGAGTGAGAGAAGGGATGAGAATTTCGTAGGGTAAGGGTCCCCTTTTATAGTTGCAAGGAGCGGGGGCATTTTGGACATTTTAGCTTCAAAAATAATAAAGAGCAGACCTTTAGCGACGGACTTAAACGTCGCTAAAGGTCGGTCGTGGACAACGTGTGTGCGCACTGCGCCCGCTCACTCCTTTTCTGCGTGCCTGCTCAGCTCTAAGCGTCTGATTAGATTAATCCTTGCCACGCCCGCTCGTTTGTCTTAACGCACAGGCTCTCCATGTCGTAGCCATTCGATCATGCGTGTGATAACGCGTATGCGATCTATGCGTCGTGGATTTGCCACGTAGCGTGCTTCTCGTATGCACGATCTTCATCTGACGGCCAGAATCGACACGCCCCCGCTCTTCGCTCTGATTTCAGGCGCATGGCGATTCGACCTCGCGACTTGTGCTTCGCCCACAACAGCATAACCGCTACGCTGCAGCTGCTACTCTGTCGCGAAGATGATTTAAGCGCGTGTGCTCACGGCCGTTGGATCAAGATCCAACAGCTCAGATCTCGCCTCGCCTCTCCTTCTGAAGATGAGAAGCGATGATAAGCAGCGATGTGGATGATTACCAGCAGTTGGATGGGCATCCAACGATGGAGATTCGTCGAGCGGGTGAAGAAGAAAAGCAACAGGGTCCTTGGAGCTGATTGAGCGGTTGAGATGGCGCCACATGGCACCATCTTAGCCGTCCATCTTCTGTGTGCTGTAGATAGTGCCACGGGTGTCGGATTGGATCGATTTTCGCACCGTTATGTTGCGAACGGCGATCCGAATCCATCCATGTAGTCGGATTTGTCATCTGAGATGCAGATTAACACCATCTTGGCCCTTGATTCCTGATTGCACAGCAAAAATGCACCAACAATTGTGCTATCTTGTGCTATTTCCTAGCATTGCCAGTGCATATTAGGTAGCCATAGTTGCATTTGTAAAAATAAATGCATGCATGCATCTATTTGAGAGGGGAGGAGAGTGAATAAAATGGCCTTGAAATTAACGTATTCCTCAAGTGCTGCCTCGCAAATTCACCATCTTTATTTTTATTTTTATTTGGCTTTGAATTTCTCCACGCAGCTCAAGGCATGGCTCGCTCTTCGCGCCATTCTCTGCCACAGCTTGCCCTGCCAACAGCATGCACAGCCATGCACAGCTCAGGGCATGGCTGTGCTTGCCTCCTTCCTCTTTAAAAAAGCCACAGCCATCTTCCTTGCGGAGAGCCTGGTCCAACACACCGACAGCATCTCCTTCCTCCAGGCCAGCTCCTCCCCTCTCCCCTCCATACGCAGCCTCTCTTCCTCCTGAGGAGCTACGCTGCGGGCAAGAGCAGCTCACAGTGGTACACGACTACCACTGCGAGTCCCACCACCTCCCAGCTCATCACAGAGCTGGTGGGCGTGGTGATTCACCTCTCTGTTTTCATCGTTCTAGCCATTTCCGCCATTGCCACAGAGTCGAGCTTTGAAGCTCAACTGCAACTGCAGCAAGGCACCGGCCACCTCTTGCCCGCGTGCTGGCCACCACGCATGCCAGCAGTTGCCCAGTTCAGCCGCGACGACGATGACGTACTGCTTCATTCCCATTCCTCCTGCTTCGTCCTTCTTCTTCCCGCTCCATTCCCCGTCTTCCATGCGTTGTCCCATTTGGCTCGTCTTCTAAGCAATCGTCGAGGAGGATATTTCTCTCTCCATTCTCTTTACTGCTTTCTAGTGTAGATTTCCTGCTTTCTAGTCGTAATGAGTAGTGTAATGAACAGCTTGTGATAATGAAATCCATGTCTATTCTACCTCTCTTTTGATTTTATTTGTAATATTCTCTCTCTTCTATTTATTATTTGTTAAATAGATATAGCTAGTTTTCGACCAGCTAATCTGTTTTGTGACAAACAAATAAAACACGTATTTTTAGTTAAATGTCTGCCTCCCTATGTTCAACCCGGAACTTCTTTACGAATTTTCGGTATAAATTTTATCTATTGACGGATTTCTTCGCGAATCAAACTACAATGACGGGTTTTCGAATGCAACTTTGATCGCGTGGTTTTTCACATTCAACAATAGAGTCTCAAATCAACAAAGTTGATTTTCCTTGGTTCTGCCATGCATCCAACACATTTAAATCCTTGAGAAGAACATATCAAATTATGGATCATCTAAGATGAATTCTGACATCAGAATCATCTCAGATTCTTAGTCAATTAGTGAATTAAAATCAAAATACTTCAGTTTACTCAATCAAAAATCATTTGAAGCTCATTTGGTTCAAAATCCTTGTAATCCAAATTCAAGGTAAATCAAGTAAACTAAATCCATTTTTAGCTCAGATCAGGGGCTTTTGTGACAAAGATGGAATGAATGAGAAGCCCCTAATATGGTTGTTGATGCTAATTTAGATCTGGGGTTGAAAACCATTCGGATCCGAAATTAAATCTAATGAATGAGTGAATTGCGAAAGATAGATCGAGGAAATCAGAAATTAGGTGAAAACATGTAGAGAAAGAACAATATGAACAGTGGTTAGGTGAATTTCATCTCCTTTGATCTGGAATGATCAAAGGAGGTGAGGAGGGGAAATTAAAGCTAATTTCTACTCCTAAACTCCTACCAGTATGCACAACAGATCAACATTAATTCTAACTCTAATTCTATTGCTAATCTATCTAATTAACACACTACAGCTAAACTAGAAAGCATTAAAACTACTCTAACAGGAAGAATGAGACCTGTGGGTCCTTAGCCGAAGGCTAAGGAGGAAGAATGGAGGGGGAGGGTGCTCCAGCGGAGTAAAAACTCACTAGTGGAGTTTAGGGTCATCCTCAGGTGTATGTCATCCCTAGCAACGAGAAGAGTCAGAGAGAAGTTGGAGTATTCATAGCTGGTGGCTGTGAAAACTGGGGATTGGTGGGGAGAGGTGGCTGGAGTGGACGAATGACTGCTAAGAATGTAGGAGGAAGCGATCCTTCGCACGCGCGACCAAGGAGGTGCTTAAGTAGAAATTTCAGTGAGTCAAGGCACCACGTAGGTGAAATTAGGCATAGATGGTAAGGGCGGCGAGGATGAGAGGAGAGAGTACGCGCGATTGCCAAATCAAAAACTGACCGTTGGATGGGATCTGAGGGAAGTGGTGACCACACGCACCAAGTCGCGTGAAGGTTCGAATCAAGGAGAGCCACAGATCAATCCAGATGAGAGATCAACGATCCAGATGGCCCGTGCTACAGTGCACGTGCGGGTTGCAGTAGGCGTTGGAAGTGTATTGGAGAAATTGCAAGGATACCCTTCTACAAAGGGGTATAAAAATTGTAGGCAGGCCCAAAAGTGATAGAGAATAGTTATAGAGTGGTCCTTTAGGGCTTACAAGGAGGTCCTTGCAAGTTACAAATAGGTAGTAGGAGGTTTTCTAATGAATGGAATGTAATGCATAAAGGACCTAAATGATCTCCAAATGCCTTCAAGTTTTTATATAAGCTTAATTGAACTTTTAAGAAGTTAATTATACTTTTGATTTGAACTTTTAAACTCGTTTGTATGTTTAATTTACACTTGGATTACCATTTGTCCTCTTTCATAAGAATATCTCGTTTAATGACCTAATTATCCAATTTTAACATAGAATTAATGTTTTAGGTCTTTTTCTTTGATTCCCACACTTGACCCTTTTTATGTGTTAATTTGACATTGTTTAGCCTAGTTTCTAGCTTAACTTTAGCTATTTAGCTATGATGAGTAGCCACTCATCAGTTTGGTTACTCTACGTCGACTCTTGTTTGGCCCTTGTGTATGTGGTACCGAGGTGAGCTACTTGTGTAGGGAGGGAACTAGCAGACCCATGGGGCTCGAGGTTAGGACTAGCCACGCTACACTAACTCTTGTTAGGCCCATTGGGGCAAACCGGGATAGTAAAAGCGGGTACGCGGACTGTGGAGGGGCAAGACCCCCATTGTGTTCTGAGAGGGAGAGGCCCTATGTTGTTCCGTGCTGTACCTTAGGCATACCTGCTAGCGGAAAGGACTGACCGCATGCCAGTACTGGTTAGCTACCCGTGCGCTTATCGCGTGTGCCATAATCACCGCTACGTTGCGACCGTGACCTCGGGGTGGTTGACTAGGTGTAGGACTACCATGGGGGACTCTCCTGACCTGGAGAGCACCACGTGTACATCCTATATCATGGGAAAAACTGCAATCAAGATCGTCCCCTTGAGGGACAGTCAAGATCAAGAAATTACCAGATAAATAAAACAGAACCACTTAGTTAAGCTAAATGGAACTGAATAATAAAATTAGTTACTTGTTAATTGCATGTGAATGACTTAACTACCACTCTATTCAACGTTGGTTGACTATGGAATGTTATAACCTTATTCAGGTCAAAGTTGAGTAGCCAGCACCACCGGCTGTAGAGGGGGCTAGGCCCAATTGAGCCCAGCCTTAACTGTGTTTCCTTTTTTGTTTCAGAGCTTCTTTTGTTATAGTGAGTATTGATACCTGTAATACTATTTCTGTTACTTTCTACTGTTGTAGTTGTGATGGCATGTAATATTGTAAGACTTTTCGTGATGCTTCCTTTATTGTCTCTGTATTATTTTCTTCCTAGTTACATTGCATGTGTGGTTCTGGAATATTTTCTGCTTT
Organism: Thalassia testudinum; assembly: GCA_037157565.1. Classification (NCBI taxonomy): domain Eukaryota; kingdom Viridiplantae; phylum Streptophyta; class Magnoliopsida; order Alismatales; family Hydrocharitaceae; genus Thalassia; species Thalassia testudinum. The sequence continues at coordinate 26,492,234 of JAZHRO010000013.1, forward strand.
TGGTTATTTCTCATTGGACGACTGGGTCTTGGGATTAGTCGAGGCGAACCGATCTTGGGTCCTGTAGGGATCTAGGATTGGGCCGTAACAAAGATGGTAACAGGGCAAGGTCATCCCGAGAAATGAACCAAATGGTATGGAAGTAACCACTCACATGCATGTAACTAAGATAGCCGTCACAACGTATCGCCTTGACCTTTGTTCCGAGTCTTATTTCTCTATGTAATCTTGTATCATTGACAGTTCTTATTCTTTCTCTTGTATATCCTTGTAGGAGATGCCTGGTTGAGGAGTTCTTGAGGCAGGCCACAGACGTGGCTGTGGACGGGGTCAGAGTGGCGGACGTGTCGGACCTGAGGCTCCAGTCGACCCACCTCTTCCTCCAGGCATCCAGGCCCAGGATCTCGCTCAGTTGATCCAGGACATAATATGAGAGGAGCTCCAGCAGCCCCCTCGGCCACCCCACCCTAAGCACGTGGAGGGAGAGTCCTTTGTGGGACAGGGGAACCGCCGCAGCGCCGTACGAGCTAGAGGGGGAGGGGGTGATCCTCCACCACCCCCACCACCCTAAGACACTTCTGAGCACGAGCTGACGCGGGACCAGTTTGTAGCTCTCTTCTGCGATCAGTACTTTCCGCAGACCTGTTAGGATTAGAGGAGGTGGGAGTTCCACACTCTCCACCAGAGGGCGATGACAGTTAGCACGTATGTTTTCAAGGCGAAATCGGGTTTAAAGTAATGCGTCGTAGTATAGTTGAAATCACTTTTAAAATAAATAAATTTTATTACTCGAAGTTTAAGTCCGAAGTCGAACACAGGGAGCAAATGGAATTCATGCACTAATCTCAATAATAGATGCAATTTGAACACGTAAAACTACTCAAAATCTAATTCAGAATGGCAAGCATGAGTATATGGATAATAAAATGTAGCTAGAAAACATATAAAAGAGAACTTGGGAAGAATTGGACGTCTGATTATAAAATTATACATCTTAAAAGTGATGTGCTACAGTGTTTGATTTTCTTTGATTTTTCCTTCTTCTGCTTCCTTCTTTGGCTCTTCTTCTCCTTCCTTCTTCTTCTTTGTTTCCTTAGCTTCTTTGCAACTCTGGCCCTCTTCAAGTTTCTTCTACCTTCAGCCCTTAGCTTCTTCTTTAGCTTCCTCCTTCTTCAACCGTGCGGTGCCTTTTCCTTTCTTAGCTGCTATGGCTGCCACTCTTCCTTCCTTAACTACACCTTTGGCTTCCTCCTCCTTTCTTCCCTGGCTTCGCCCTTGGTCCCTTCTTCTTTTCCTTTCCCTACAAGAGCAAAACCTACCCCTACCCTCCCCCGTGAACTCTCTCTCTCTTTTCTCTCTTAGGCTCTCTCTCCCAGAGCCTTCTTGGGTAAACGGATCAGGTCAGCACGCCCGGGACCAGGCCCATCGGTGTGGGTGGTGGGCGAGGAGTACGCGGGTAGTCAGGTCAAGAACCAGGTCCGTGGAGGCATGTGTCGCGGATGAGACGTGGGGATGACTGGGACCTCACCCCGTGTAAGGAGGCACTAAGCCCCTGGCACTTTTGCAACTTATATCACACCACCCGCTCTAAAACTACCGAGGTGGGACAAAATGTCCCACCTTCCTCTTGTGTGCACCCGCAGCAGGTGTTCTAGCTCAATTGCAACGGCTGCAAGGGTCTAGGACTCCAATCGCTGGGCTAGAAGCATGCGCGAAGGAAGTCCGCGCGTCTGGGACCCTGATTCCTGAAGCCTGGAGCCTGGAGTGAAGCTTGCGAGCTTCTTCAAGCCTGCTCTAATGGCGGCCGAGGTCCAAACCTGCACTCATGCAATATGGCCTTGCGACCTCATTAAAACACACAGGAGGCTTCGCCGTGACACGACAAAGGTGTCTCGGTGGTCGGCGTGGCACAGGGCGACGTGGGCGTGCGTGACTAGGTTACTCTATGCCTGTAAAGATGGGTGGGTTCGGGGGAAGTGTGTGGAGTGTGTGGTGGTCAATGGAGAGAGGGAAGATGATCAGTGGGATGTGGCGGAGCTTTTGAGGTGGCTGGTTGCGTGGAGTGGTGGATGCACCTCGTCGGTGGTTCGCCGGAGGTGGAGAAGATGGTGGTGGTCTGTGAGCGTCGAGGAATATTTTGGGAAATAAAGAAGGGGAAACAGGAAGAGGAGAGAGGGGGGAAGTACCTAACCTAGTTTAAATACGAAAGGAGATGGAATGGCGATCGACTCGTGTCTGCCGCTGCTGGAGACGAAGGTCCCAGTAGGAGGGGGACGGCGATGACGAGAAGGAGGCAGGTGCGTGCGCAGGTGTGGCGTGATGCAGACGATGGAGGCAAAGGCAACTCTCCCACTGGTATTGTGGCAGAGCGACAAGAGGAGAAGGTATAGGTCGCTGGAGCTCGCTAGGAGTTCGGCCAGAGGAGAAGAGAGGAAATTGGGGGTTATCTCCAGCCAAACCAAGCTAGGTATCTGTGGACGGATTAAGGTACCCTTTTATAACCCCAAGCGGAGGGCCTTGTGCTTGGAAGGCAAGCTTCCAAGCACGGGCAAGCTGCCGGAGTTGGAAGGTCAAGAAGACCCAAATCTCTCATGCGTTCACGTGCGAAATTGGGTAGGATTTGGAGCTCAAGATTGGGTTCACATGAACGGGAATTCCTCAGAGAATCTCCCTTTCAAATTTGAGAGGGATTTTTTGAGGAATCAAGGAGATATCCCCCTCGAATCCTCGCCGGAGTAGGATTCCTCCGCTGTAATGGTAGAGGGACCTAATTGTAAAGAATGACGAGGAAGCTAGGGGGTGTCTGCAAGAGGTTTCAAAAGCTAGGGGTCTAAAAGTAATTAGGTTGGACAGTTTTGCAAAGTAGGTCAAGATGAACTCCCCTTAGATCCAAATTTTTGTATAAACCTAATTTGGACCTAAGAAATCCAATGGTAAAGTTGGATTTTAGGTTTGACAACGTTTGACTGGGAATTTTGCATAAAAACCCAATTTATGGCAAACATTTGACTATGACCCCTATTTAGGTCAAAATAGGTTCTAAAGGCCAAATTGAAGGTTATAAACCCTAAAGGATATTTTTACATGAATTTTAGAAGGTTTACTTGAATTTTATCCTGACGAGAACCTTGTTAAATTAAGTGGGTCTATTTTAGGGTTATAGGAAGTCATTTAATTTCCAGATTTCACATTAACCCTTTTCTGTTTGAACCAACCACTTTTTATCTCGTTAAGCCCTCTTGACCTATGTTTAGCCCCTGAGAAATCCGTTGTTGCACTGCAATGGTAAAATTATAGTTTTACCCTTTGTTTCTTACTTTTCTCTCAGACTGGTTATTCCTTGAGTTAAGCCCTTCATTTGGTTATGTAGAAGCTTTTGTTCTCTTTTCTAGGTCAAAATGAGCTAGTGAGGGCTCATGATGGTGTTCCCATCATACCCCCATGCCTAGCTTTTGCTAGTCCCTTAGCAAAATTTTAAGGTTTTAACTTCTATTCTAGACCATGAGTTCCTTTCATACATTAGCATGAGTGCTTTTTCTTTTTGATTAGGTTAGAATGCAAACAGTAGGCCTAGAGGTACTCAAGTACCAACCAAGATCTGGACCTGATCAGCTCTAGCCTCGGTCCTCCGCAAAGGTTTTGAAGGCTCGTAGGAACTATCCTAAGGTTCGTTGGACTCCATTGTTAAAGCACCCATGCTTGAGACATATTTTAGCCTTGGTTTAGTTTGCAGTGCATTTTTTGTAAGAGAGAGATAGAGGATTTATTTGTTTGGAGAGTTTTCTCTCTCTTTTCTTTTTATTTCTAGCTTCAGATTGGCTTCTCAACACGGTCTGTATCGGATTCCTCGTCCCCATCATCAATCCTCAAAGGTCCCTGGCAATCGATGCTTCGTGATAGCACCGCCCATGGCAACCCCCAGAACCCTAGCTTTCGAGATTTCGAGATAATCCCACCCATGGCGTTATGTGGCTAAATTCAGACCCTGGCAATTAACATTTCGTGATAATGCCGCCCATGGCATTTGAATCGGCATGGTGCTTACGTGCCCCCAGTAGGATATGTAAATATCCTAGGAGACAAGCACCGAGGAGACGATATGTTGTTACGCATCTTCGAGGGGAATTTCCCGCCTTTCCGCGCCAGGAACTTGTCCAAATCAACTTATGTTGATCAGCCACTCCTAATCTAGGCAACTTTTTTTAGAACATTTAAACGCTTTTGCGTGATTTTGATAGTTATGTGCACTGAACCAAACTGTGTGTGGATTGGGGTGCTTAGGTTACCGAATACCGCAAATCAAAGGTCAGTTAACAAGGTCGAATACTCCCTAAGCCTTAGACCTAATACTCTAGCTTCGCATTTTCCCAACCTCTTGAGGATTATCCAAATTTTAGCGGATACTTGAATTTTTAAGCCTAAGATTCTAGCTCAAAAGGCCTAAGATCAGCATTCCTACTAATCTCTTTTGTGTCTCATTAGCACTTTTCTTCATTTTTCTTTTCCTTGATGTGTTGTAGAACTCCGATTAATCCCTTAATTTCTTACTGATGACTATCTCTTTTTTCTTTTCCATTTTGTGCTCCCTTTGACATTTTGCTCTTTTCCTCCTCATGTTTATATGGCCTCAAAATTTTCTCCCCTCCAATTTTTTTTTGTTCTTTTTCACAATTTTCTATTTTTTTGGTATTCTTGGCCTATGTGATTTTTTTTGTGAGAATCCTTTTAACTTTTCTTGATTTTTGTATGTTTGCACTTTACCACCCCCCCATGGCTAAGTTTTGCAATGTCCTCATTGTAAACGGAGGGTGTGAAAGAGTGTTGGGTTCAGGGACTTAGAACATGATTTATCGAGTGGGTGATGGGTCGGGAATGATTGATGCGGACGATTTCAAGCTCTGGCACGTGTACCAGAGGTGGGATCGACTATTCTAAGACTGAACTCAGGGTGCAATAGATGTGAAGTACAGACGGATAATCAGAAGGATCTCGGGTTTTTGGAATGATGGGTTGCCTCACATTGAGTGCTAAATTCAACGCCTTCAGCCGAGCGGGAAATGGTATGGAGAGGGAGTGGTTAAATCAGTGGAGTTTTGTAAAACAAACACCTTGATCAAGAGCCTGGTTGGTCCAACCAGGTGCTTGTTTAGATCAATAGGCTAATGATGCAGCCCAAACCCAATCAATCTGGTGGGTTGATAAATGTAGATCAGGAGATGTAGAACCCACCATATGCTATGGAGCTCGGACGGATGTGGAAGTGTGAGTTTGGGGTTTGGCTGAGTCGACTCAGCCTGGTCAGCGTAGGGATCCGTAAAATAATCAGTGAATGATGCGGAAACCCTACAGGGGTGATCAGAGAATGATGGAGCATGGTCTTCAGTCTGATCAATGTCTGAAACCCAATATAGATGTGGAGTCGATCATCTGCAATCGGCTCAATAAGAGGGGAGTCAGAACAGAAATTGAGTCCAGTTGCGAGTCGGGGTTGAAAACGGGTTTGGATAGGTTCTGTATATGCAGAGGAGGTGGCTTCAATAAGAATTGTGTATGAGGGCTCTTCTAGAAAGGAGTTATAGGTGGTTTCATGTAGAGAGTCCTCGTAGTAGCTCTCAAATTCAAAAGTAAATGCCTCCAGAGTGTCTATAGGATGAGGGAAATCTGAGTCGAGAAAAGATTCGAACTCTGGGTTGCAATCACTCTCGGCATTTCTGGTTTTGATTCCTGAGGATTGAAAACAAATGATTCCATCTCACTGGAACCTGAATTTAAATTAGTGATCTCAAGATTAGGGACCTCAGAGTCGGAGTCGGAGAATGAATCATGTGAGCTAAGGTCATAGATTGGCTTGTTGTATTCAGGAAACAGAGGTTCTCCGAAATCATGATAAGATTCGAAATCGTCAGAGAACTTACGAAAATCAAGTTTTGAATGAGATTCGAGATCAGGAGTTCCATCACCGAGTAAATCACATGATGTAGACTTAGCAGCCTAACTTGGGTCTAGCCTATATGTAAATTCTGAGCTTAAAAAGGTGTTCTTATTTGGTCTAGGCTCAAGTTCTAGGCTTGTAAGAAAGACCCAATCGAAACCCTACTCGTCCAACTCATCGATTTCTGTATCGTAGATTGGTGTGACTTTTGAAAAATCGATCTGAATCTTTGAGGATGTTGGAGAGGGATATTCATCAAATAGAGGCCCAGAATCATACTTTTCATTGAAACTTTGATCTTCGTCATAAAAGGCCTTGTAATCTTCCCAATAAGTTTCAGATCCAGATTCTAGGCTGAGGATATGGGTTGAATCTCTAGAATCTCGGTTAGAGTTACCTTCGAGGGTCACCTTATCAGAATAAGGGGCAAGATTTACACCCTCGAGAGGTTCAGTTCTGATCTCATCATTGCAGGAGTCTCGGAATTCTATGCTTGGTGACTTAGGATTTAGGGCTGGTTCAAAATCGTGTTCTCCTGCAATTGGGACTTCCCAACCTAATTCAAGATCAGGAATGTTGTATTCCATTTGGGTTGGGAATCCACAACAACTTTGTGCCTCAAACCCATAATTTGGGAAATCGGATTGGTCCTCATCAATACTATTCCAAGATGGTTCATCATCTGTTTAGGGCGTGTACGAGTATTTCTGATCGATAACTTGTTTCAATAATCTCATCATCTCTTCTCGTTTTTCAAGATCATCTTGGTGTTGTTCCCATAGTGCAGGATTTGTCATACATTGAAGGTATTCAAGGTTATGCAATTTTTCTATCTCAATGTATCCTATTATGAGAATGTCTCGGGTTGATCCTTTTGTTTCTTCTGTCAATAACACTTGGACACAGTTTATGATGAAAGTTGTTGTTGTTGGTACACTAACCTGAATGTCTTCTACTGGTTTTGAGGTTTTGTATTCAATTTCATAGAATTCAAGGGCATCCTCAATCATCCTATCTCTCATGGATCTTTGTGACTCAGGTTTTTTGAATGGTAATCCTAAGTAACCAGGCTGCATATTTGGATCAGATGGTGGAATCAAGATGTAGAATCAGAATTTAGGTCATAGATTGAAGTGATTAGTTCTGAATAGAGAATCCCACTGAAAATCTATGTGTGTACTCTAAAGAGAAGGGATGAGGGACTGGATGTGTTTTTGACCCAATCAAGGCACCCAAAAGATGTTTGGATTACTATGGAGGTTCGGGGCGGATGATACCCCTGGATCGGAAAGTCGTCCACCTGAGAATTACCTGAGCAACTAGACAGGGGAGTCCCGCAAAGACCCCTACACGGTAGAGCGTCCCCACGGGTTACAGGATTTCCCCCACCCAACCTCTCTTGACACTGAGATTCCAAATAGACCAGAATGGGGCCCTTGACCTCTTAAGTCTACTACTTTTATTTCAGATCAAAGGTGCTTAGGGTTCCACTTGAACTTTAGATGTTTTGGCTTTGTGACCTAATTTGGAGGTTGGTTGGCCTACAATGTAGTCCAACTTCACCTGACCTACCCTAAAAATGACAGAATGATTCTAGGTCAAGACCTAGAAATCACCCTAATCTAACTCCCAGGTTATTAGGTCCAAGGTTTTTAAGGTTTAAGTGATATTAGAGCTTGATTTTAGGGTTTGTCTTGATTAGATCCTTTCAATCAAGGGCTTGGGTAGCACATAGATGCGGGTGGGTTTGTTTCCTTGTATGCAAGCACATGTGAATTAGTACTCCAAATACCCTACTGTAGAAACCCTAATTTGGTTCTATTTCCAATCCTCTTTGATTTTCATAGAAGTTCTCTATGGACTTCAAACAAGAAGTGTATAGTACATGGAAATTTAGAAATTAAGCGTGATCCCTAATAAGCACAGGAATTTTGGGGTAGGATCTCTAAAAATCGCTTCAACTTCAATAGGATGTGAAAAATATTTCACAAATCAGGAAACTAGCCTTTTAAATGATAATTACTATCAAACGAAGGCAGGTGATTCCTAATTTGATTGTTTTCTTTTTATCTTCCCAAGGTCAGGAGGTTGATTAGGGAAGAATAGAGAAGGTACCTGCCCATGAGTGGTTGATTTGTGTGGGAAATCTCCTCGTGAAATACTTTGCAAAATCACAACAAAACAAATAGGGCAAGTTAGTGCTTAAATATAATCAAAATAATGCATAGACTAGTGATGAATTACGTATTGCTCCCCAGCAACGGCACTAAAATGTTTTCAAGGCGAAATCGGGTTTAAAGTAATGCGTCGTAGTATAGTTGAAATCGCTTTGAAAATAAATAAATTTTATTACTCGAAGTTTAAGTCCGAGGTCGAACACATGGAGAAAATGAAATTCATGCACTAATCTCAATAATAGATGCAATTTGAACATGTAAAACTACTCAAAATCTAATTCAGAATGGCAAGCATGAGTATATGGATAATAAAATGTAGCTAGAAAACATATAAAAGAGAACTTGGGAAGAATTGGACGTCTGATTATAAAATCATACTTCTTAAAAGTGATGTGCTATAGTGTTTGATTTTCTTTGATTTTTCCTTCTTCTTCTGCTTCCTTCTTTGGCTCTTCTTCTCCTTGCTTCTTTCCTCTTCTTTGTTTCCTTAGCTTCTCTGCAACTCTGGTCCTATTCAGCTTTCTTTTGCCTTCAGCCCTTAGCTTCTTCTTCAACTTCCTCCTTCAACCGTGCGGTGCCTTTTCCTTCCTTAGCTGCTGTGGCTGCCACTCTTCCTTCCTTAGCTACACCTTTGGCTTCCTCCTTTCTTCCCTGGCTTCGATCTTGGTCCTTTCTTCTTTTCCTTTCCCTGCAAGAGCAAAACCTACCCCTACCCTTCCCCACGAACTCTCTCTCTTTTCTCTCTTAGGCTTGCTCTCCCAGAACCTTCTCGAGTAAACGGGTCGGGTCAGCGCGCCCGGGACCAGGCCCACCGGCGTGGGTGGTGGGTGACGAGTGCGCGGGTAGTTGGGTCGAGAACCAGGTTCGTTCAGGCGTGTGTCGCAGACGAGGTGTGGGGAGGAGTGGGACCTCACCCCGTGTTAGGAGGCGCTAAGCCCTTGGCACTTGTGCAACATATATCACACCACCCGCTCTAAAACTACCGAGGTGGGACTAAATGTCCCACCTTCCTCTTGTGCGAGCCCGCAACAGGTGTTCTAGCTCAATTACAACAGCTGCAAGGGTCTGGGGCGCCAATTGCTGTGCGAGAAGCGTGCACGAAGGAAGTCCACGCGTCTGGGACCCTGATTCCTGAAGCCTGGAGCCTGGAGAGAAGCTTGCAAGCTTCTTCAAGCCTGCTCTAATGGCTCCCGAGGTCCAAACCTACACTCATGCAATACGGCCTTGTGACAGAAAGCCATTTTCGCGCATTTGAAAGTCGTCAAAAATCGTAGTATAGTCGCGTAAAAATGTTTGTCAAAAATATTGTTTTGTAAAATAACGAGACTTGAGTCCCGGTCCTTCGTCTCTAGGAGGCGTTGTTTTTATTTTTGAAATTGATCTTAAAGCCGCTCTACTTTATTTAAATGACATGCTGGTGCGTAATATATAGGCGGTTAAAGAACAGGCACTTAAATCACGCAAATATGATAATCATTTAGCTCAAGGTGATTTCAGACACATAAGATATATATATATATATATAAAATGAAATTTCATTCATCGTGGGAGAGTTGTTGCACAAGGAAATCTAGAGGAAAGCTTATACATGAATGCTTAAAATTAAATCTAACTACCAGAAAAAGATTGCATAAAAGAATCAACAGGGGGGTTCGCATGCATCATTGGGGGAGAAGTAAGACTACTCTACTAAGCAATAAATGAAAGCAATAAAAATTATGAAGAGCATGATCTAGAGCTAGAAGAATAGAGGGCATTCAAGGGTGGTCCCCGATGGCCTTGGAGTGGTCGAGAAAAGAATGAGGGGCGGCCAATGTAGCTTAGGCCGACCCTTGGAGAGAAGTAGGGTTGATCCAGCATCCCGGCATGGTATCCTCCATGGTGGTGGTAGTGAGCTCGTGGAGGTGGAGTGAGTGGCTAAGTGGAGGTGGCGTGAATGGCACCAATGGAGAGCAATTGCCAAGGGAGTGAATGGGTGCAAATGGCCACCCATGGGGTCTTTTTATAGACCCAATGGAAGCTCTCTAGAGAATTATGGAATTCTCTAGAGAGGCCTATGGTGGGAGCTCATGGGAGCGTGAGAGAGAGAGGGTGGATGGTGGTTTTTAGATCCACCAAATGTGGATCTAAAAATTGAATGGCTCTTGGTTGCTATTTTTGGCAACCAAGGCAACCACACATGGTAGAGAGTTCTAGAGAACTCTAGGCTAGATATTTTCGTGTGGATGGTGCGTGTGGGTGTGTGTGGGTCGAAACTTAGGTGGTTAGGTTGATTAGGTTGGGTTCTAGTGGGTTTAGATCAAGGTAGGTCTCAAATTAGGGTTATAAACCCTAATTCACTAAGGTAAAGTGCAATTAAACTTAATACAAGTTTAATTGGGTGTGTGAAAACTTAATTGTTACGAACGCGGTTTCAAGACGTCTTTTTAAGACGTCAGGGAGGTAGCCCAGACGTCTGACCAAAAGTCTGGAACCCCTTCCAGACGTCTAGGATTTATTTTCTGTGGCACGCAGAATTGCGTCTGCGCGCCTGCACGCGCAGACCTGCGAACGCCTCTTTTCCCTCTCTCCTCCTGCAGGCGCAGGCTGTGCTCCCTCCCTCTCTCTCTCTCTCCCCGCGCAGCCTTATAAGGCCCTCGCCCTCTCCCTCACTCTCATCTCCTCCGCTTCCTTCTTCTTCTTCCAGCCGGTGCGAGAGTGCGAGCGCGAGCGAGTGGCGGCAGCGGCAGCCGCGGCGAGTTGCGGGAGGAGGTGTTGCGCGAGGGAGGAGACGCCCGACCGTGAGGGCTCGAGCTTGCCGGGGCAGCTAAAGCTGGCCGGCTGGGGAGCCACGAGCGTGAAGCGTCGCTGGAGGGCTGCTGCAGCTCGAGCAGCAGGCGGACGAGGCGCGGCGTAGCCGTGCGTCGCGGACGGAGAGCAAGTCAATCTCTGATTCTGGAAATTTTTTCAGAATCAGACGTCGGGGATTCCAACCAGACGACGGTGAAGACGTCTAGAGGACTGTCCAGACGTCTGGCAAGTAAGTTATTTTCGTCCTTCTTCCTTTTCTGTGATCGTTCGTACTAAGAATGAGGAGTGGATACGTGCAGGTTCTGAGATTCGCCATCCAACGCGAATCAGACGTCTGGCCGAAGTGCCAGACGACGGGAAGGACTTCCAGACGTCCGGGGTGACCATCGGACGTCTGGGAACTAAGCCAGACGCCCCCGCAGGCTTCTGGACGTCTGAGGGATTACACAGAGCGAAGGTATCCTCTGAACCACCTTTTAAGACGTCTGGAAGAGGTTCCAGACGTCTGATTTTGGACTGTTTCGTCGTTTTCGACCCGTTTAGGGCCCGTTCGGAGTTCGTTTTCCGCGTTTCGAGTTGCGTTCTTTTCGGAATAAGATCCTCTACCCGTTTCCAGTAATTATATACTGTTCTGAGAAACTCCTTGTATTTGATCCTTGTGATAGGACCCCATTCCATTACAGTCCCGGGGGTTGCGGAGGCGCACAGGATTTCGACCATGCCCCCAGTACTCCCGTTGTAGCTGGTAGAGTGGCCTTAAAAATTATTAACATAATTTGTTACAATTATGGAGCAATTAATAGAACCTAGGGCATTGCATGAATCCTAGGAATGAGAAACCAGATTGAATGATAGATCCTAGGGTATTGCATGAATCCTAGGGCTGGAAAACTAGATTGAATGATAGATCCTAGGGTACGGCATGAATCCTAGGACTGGAAAACTAGTGATATGAATATAGATATTGCAGTCTTGGAAAATGTGGAAAGGAAATAATAGTTGCCTGTAAATTGATTTAACAGCTGCCTGTTATGAATAAATGAACATGATTGAGAATATGGGTTGTATGAACGTGAAACTGAAAGGGGTGAAACCTGAATGTGTTGAGTTAAAAGAGCTGAAACCCTACGGGGAATTAGGAGTAGAACTCCTGGAAAGAGAATGAAATGGAACTGAGAAAGAAAGACGTGGAAGTGTGTTGTCTCTTGGGTACGTAGTACCAAGGGAAGCACTTGTTACTTGCTTAGTGCAGAGCGGAGCCAGCCGCCCCAGGGACCCGGGGTTAGGTCTGGCCACTTTGTACCGACTTTTTGGCCCTCGTGTACACAGTACCGAGGAGAGCTACTAGTGTAGAGCGAGTACTAGCTACCCTACGGGTCCCGTGGTTCTGCTAGCTCACCTACACCGACTTGTTAGGCCCACTGGGAAACCAGGGTAGTCAAGCGAGGGTGCACGGACTGTGGAGGGGCAAGGCCCCTATTTGGTTACTGTGGAGGTGTTGGACACCTGTTACTGAGAGGGCTCTACCCTATACTGGTTCCGTGCTGTGCTTTGGGCGCACCCGTTAACGGAAATGACTGACCGCGTGCTAGTGCGGGGTAGCTACCCGTGCGTTTATCGCACGTGCCGTAGTCACCGTTACGTCTGTCAGTGACCTCGGGGTGGTTGACTGAGAGTAGCATCACCACGGGGGACTCTCTCGGCCAGGAGAGCACCACGTGTTACTTCTACTCTTCGGAAAAGACTGCAATCAAGATCGTTCCCACGAGGAACATTCGAGATCAAGTGAAGGATCTGAGAAATAAATAAATTGTGAAACAATAGAAAGACGTAAATAAAGGAAGAAAGAAAATAAAACAGCTACTGTACACTTTACTGCTTCTTTAGTTTAGCTGCCACTCTACTCAGCGTTTCGCTGACGTGTTACACTCGTTACTTTTCAGGACCAGGTGTTGAGCAGCCAGGGTCAGCGGCTGCAGAGGACGCTGGGCCGAGTAGGGTCCAGTAGAGTTACCACTGTTCTTTTGTGCCCCTTTTGTTCCACTGTAGTGAGTAGTTCTTGTTAGCCCTACACTTTTCTTTACTTGTAATTCATGTTATGTTATAAATGTTGTTCTACTGTTGTGGTGGTACATGTTGTAGTAGTTCTTTTTCTTACTGCTGTATTTTGTTACTGCTAGTTATATTTCATGTTGAATGTGGTTTATTTTACTGCTCTTTTGGTTACTTCCTCGTTGGACGACTAGGTCTTGGGATTAGTCGAGTCGGTCCGGTTCTCGTGTCTCGTAGGGACTCGGGAATCGGGTCGTTACATTAATTGAGAGTAAAACAACTCAATTAAGTCAGGTCTAGGTCAATTGGACTCTCACCGAGTCCAATTGGACAGTGTGTGCTGAGATCAGGGCTCAATTCGACTCAATGAGTCCAATTGAAAAGGATGATGGATTTGACTAAGATCCAAGTCAATTAGCTTTAGTGAGGACCTCATTAGGTCCTTAGGGAGGACTACAGGTGTTGTACTGGGGTTAGGGCACCTTAATTTAGGTTCCTATGGGGTTGGAATTGGGTTTAGGGACCTAGAGATCCAAGATCAAGGCTTAATCTCGAAACAAGAATTGGAGAGCAGTATTAGACGTCTAATTATAGAATCAGACATCTTATACTCAAAAATCAGAAGTCCAGATTTGTTGTCTGGACGTCCAATCAGAGTCAGGAAGGATTTTGGGTTCTGTTCTAGGTATTCTGCAGAAATTGGACGTCCGACAAAGTGTCTGGACGTCCAATAACACTGCAGAAGTGGGTTTGAAGTGTGCGGGAGTTGGCTAAGGGTCCTGGACATCTTAAAACTTATCTAGACGTCCAGAGAAGGGTTGGAACTAGGGTTTTAGGGCTTCCTAAGGTGTTGTGACCTAATCTAAGGGTGGCTAAGGCTTGGGGAAGTTTCTAGGCTATCCTAGGGCTAGGATGGACCTATGCTCTTCACATTTTACTGCTTTATTTCTACTTAATAGAATAGAAAACCTTTAACCCCCTTACATTATTATTCCTGCATCTAAACAAAGCCTTCTGCTCCAGCTCTGCTACAACTCCCGTTATTCCTGATCCAGCTTCAGATCCAGCTCCTGATCAGCTTATTCCCTTCAATCGACATAATGCACTTAATCAGCACATTATAACATTATTTTATGCATAGCTAAAGGAAAGCAGTAAAGATGCAGATAATGCGTATGCATGCATGAATAACCCTAACTTATGCTAAGTCCTAGCCTAATTTAGGTCAATTAAGACCTATGATTGTTGCGCAATCATACCCCCATGCCTAAATCTTGCTAGTCCCTAGCAAATGCAAGACTAAATTATTTACAACAAGGGTCCCTAAGGGACTGGTTATTTTATCAAGTGTTTGCATAGAGATTTTTCTCCCTTTTGTTTTCATCCTATGCTCTAGAAATCCAGACAATCGTGAAGGTGCAGCTATGTAGCTTTTGCAACAGATTAGAGTGAAAACTAATACACCTCTAAAGCCTGTACTTGACCCCTAATAAAAATTCTAGCAGGATAGGCGGATTTCTTCCCTCAGGGTATTCAAGATATTTTATGAATTCCACCCTGGCTTTAGGCTTAGGTAGAGAATCTTTGAGGGAAAGGATTGTATATTTGGTGGCTCATTCTCACTTGGTGCTACATAGAGACTAGTACTACAGAATCCAGATTCCCGAATTACTAAGTAACTCAACTCAGAGAAAGACGAGAAAAACTATGCTCCCTTTTGATTCCTTTGTATTCATTCTCTCTTGCTCTTTTTCTTTCTTTTTCTTAGAGCTCACAACCTCACCAGATTCACACATATGTTCTGTATTTGGTGGTCTCACTAGGCATTAACACTTTAATTGAGTTCTCATAACCCTAACACTAAACTGGGATTCCTCAGCCAGTATTTGGGCAGTCAGAAACACAACAAAAATAGGTTAAGGCCATATTTGGTGGAGCTCAATTTTATTTGGTGGTTTTGCCTCGATGAAATAAACACTAAATATTCATTCTTTTCTTTGTTTTTTCTTCTTTTTCTAAAAATTTTTTTTTCAATTTTTTTTTTTTAATTTTTCTTTCTTTTCATCATTTTTTTCTTTTTCTTTTTCTCATTTTTTTTTAATTTTTTTTTTCAGCATAACACAACTGGCATACATCCATGAACGTTATTAAGGAGGCATTATTGGGGATTGGTGGTACTCAAGAGACATTGGGTGGCTTATTTGGTGGAAGTGCCTACTCACGGCACCGGGAGAGACGAATAGGACGGTGTATTTCTGACCTTGACGTTAATACACTCCTTCAGCTGAGGATTCCATAAAGAATGGTCATAACCATCCACCTTAGCCGTAGTTTTATGAAAACTCGCTCTCTGTGTATTTGCCTTATTCGATGGCTCTCACAATTTTGCACAAAAATGTATATGCGAGAACCGAGAGCGAAAACTATGTCTAAACTCAGAGTATCATTACCTAATTATCTAGGATTCCAGATTCCTTGCACTAATCTTAGAGCACCAGTATACTCTACTCTCTCACACTATTTGGTGGATTTTTGGAGGAAAATCTGCCTGACTCCCAAAACATTGTCCAAGGGTTCAGGAAAAGAAGCACTACTTCTCGACAGACAGAAGACGTTTATCAGCCTTCACTGTGAATCCATTGCAAATTCTACGTGTGTGTGAAAAGTTATACTGGATTCTAGATTACAGGAATCAACTAAAGGATAAAAATCCCTAATGCATTCTCTTAATAAAATAATCTTATTCATGAATGCGATATGTATATATGTTATAGACATGTAACCTCGTATAATTTGTACTTCGTGAATTTCCCGTATCGGGTTACAATCAGCTTGACCCTAAATTTAGAACAAAAGGTGAGCGGGTGAGTCGGAATTGGTTGTTGCGAATGATTTCTAGCTCCAATGCGAGCATTGGAGGTAGAGTCGATTGTTCTTTTATTTAAGGTCCTAAAGTACGTTTTGCATGCAGCTCCGAGGTTTTCCTAAGTGTTGGCACAAAAATTTTTTTCAGTTTTTCTGTATCTACCCCCCCATGCCTAAGTTCTTGCATGTCCTCATGCATGAATATAAAAGAAAATAAATTCGACAGAGGATGAGTGGGTAGAAGTCACCTGGAATTGCTCCTGAAATTATATTCAGCACCGACCAACCTGTTAACATACAATATACAAAGGAAATATGCTAAAGGAAAAATATGCTATGTATAAAAATGGTTATGTATAGATGATGGTGGAATGGTATTTATATGTGCTGAGTTTAACGCTTCCAGCTGGGCGAGCATTCAATCAGATGTCCTCACTAAGATGAATAGTCTCGTCAGGTGGAGGAGGTTCCTGGGCCAAAAATGGCTTGAGGCGCTTGCCATTTACCTTGAATATATGCCCAGATTTAGGATCCTTGATCTGGACTGCCCCATTAGGATATGGTTGCATCACAACATATGGGCCAGTCCATTTGGACTTAAGCTTCCCTGCAAACAATTTCAGTCTTGAATCAAATAACCAGACTCGCTAGTTGGGCGTGAATACTTTCCTCCGGATGTGGCGGTCGTGAAAGGCCTTGGTCTTGTCCTTGTATATTAATGCATTCTCATAGGCCTCCCGCCGGATTTCTTCTAATTCGCTGAGCTGGAGTTTCCGTTCTCGACCTCCTGCATCGAGGTCGAGATTGCATTTTCGCACCGCCCAAAAGGCGCGGTGTTCCAGCTCTACAGGAAGGTGACAGGCCTTGCCAATACCATGCGATATGGTGACATTCCGAGTGGGGCCTTGTATGCGGTCCGATATGCCCAGAGTGCATCGATAATTTGTCAGACCAGTCCTTCCTGTCTGGTCTAACTGTCTTCTGGAGAATCAGCTTGATTTGACGGTTAGACACTTCAGCCTGCCCATTGGTCTGCGGGTGATATGGGGTGGCTATGCGGTGATGTACCCCATATTTCTTTAATAACGACCTGAAATGGGCGTGGATGAAGTGGCTTCCCCCATCGCTAATCAGAGCACGGGGTACTCCGAATCTCGTGAAAATATTTTGCCGTACAAAAGAAATGACGGTCTTGTGGTCAGCCCGTCTTGCTGGGATGGCCTCGACCCACTTCGAGACATAATCAACGGCTAGCAATATGTACTCAAAGCCATGCGAGTTCGGAAAAGGGCCCATAAAATCTATGCCCCAGACGTCGAACACTTCTACGACCATGACGGAATGGAGTGGCATCATGTCTCTCCTGGTCATAGAACCGATCGATTGACATCGTTTACAGCGTTGGGTGTAATCATGTGTATCTCTGAAGATGGTTGGCCAAAAAAATCCCGACTGCAAAATTTTTGCAGTGGTTTTCCGTCCTGAGAAATGGCCACCGCACGCATCATTGTGGCAGAAAGATAACACACTGAGGATCTCAGAGTCTGGGATGCATCTGCGAATAATCTGGTCTGCTCCAATGCGGAAGAGCAGTGGGTCATCCCAGAGATAGTATCTGGCCTCTGCAATGAATTTGAGTTTCTGGTCTTTGGATAGGTTCGCGGGAATTTTGCCTGTAACAAGGTAGTTCGCGAAATCCGCATACCAGGGGAACTCAACAAAATGAATTGCCAAAAGTGATTCATCCGGAAATTGTTCATGGATAGGCAGGGAATAAGGAATATGGTCTGGGTCCAATCTGGATAGGTGATCCGCCACAACATTTTGTTTCCCGGCTTTGTCGCGGATCTCGATATCAAATTCCTGTAATAGAAGGATCCATCTAATAAGTCGTGGTTTGGCATCCTTCTTTGCCAACAAATGCCGGAGGGCGGAGAGGTCAGTGAAGATTATGACCTTGGACCCTAATAAATATGATCTGAATTTCTCCAACCCGAATACTACTGCTAGCAGTTCTTTCTCGGTGACAGTATAGTTGCGCTGAACCTCATTCAGCGTCTTGCTAGCAAAGTATATGACAAAAGGTTGTTTCACCCGACGCTGGCCTAAAACAGCACCGACAGCAAAATCAGAAGCGTCGCACATCATTTCGAAATCAAGCGACCAGTCGGGTGGTTGGAGAATCGGGGAGTCAGAAACAGCGCTTCGTAAAGTCTCGAAGGCGCTGAGACACGAGGTATTAAATTCAAATGGGATATCGGTAACCAGGAGATTCGTCAAAGGCCGCGCAATTTTTGAAAAATCGCATATAAATCTCCGATAGAAGCCGACATGGCCCAAGAATGGTCTAATCTGCTTGACCGAGCTAGGTGGCGGTAAGTGGGAGATAATCTCTGATTTAGCCCTATCGACCTCAAGTCCATTTTTGGAGATCGTGTGCCCTAGTACTATACCATTCCTCACCATGAAATGGTTTTTCTCCCAAGATAGTACTAGGTTCACCTCAATACATCATTTCAGGATCTTTGTGAGGTTATCAAGACAAGATGCGAAATCATCTCCGAAAATAGAGAAATCATCCATGAATACCTCCACATAATCCCTAATCATGTCAGAGAAGATAGCCATCATACAACGCTGAAATGTCGCTGGTGCGTTGCAGAGGCCAAAGGGCATTCGCCTAAAGGCAAATGTTCCAAAGGGACATGTGAGTGTGGTCTTGTCCTGATCTTCTGGGCTAATTGCTATCTGATTATACCCAGAGTATCCATCCAGAAACCAGAAGAAACTACGTCCGGCTAACCGTTCCAAGATCTGATCAATGAACAGCAAAGGAAAGTGATCCTTCTAGGTAGCCGTGTTCAGTTTCCTGTAGTCAATGTAGACCTGCCAAGATGTCGCAGTGCGGGTCGGGATGGATTCGCCCTTATCATTCTTTATAACGGTGAGTCCTGCTTTCTTGGGCACTATCTGAATCGGACTCACCCACTGGCTATCTGAGATTGGATATACAATGCCTGCATCCAACCATTTGATGATCTCCTTCTTAACAACCTCTAGCATATTCGAGTTTAGCCGTCTTTGAGGTTGTCTCGAAGGTTTCACCCCCTCATCCGTGTAAATGTGATGAGTGCAATACGAGGGGTGAATACCGCGGAGATCAGCAATACTCCACCCGATAGCAGCCCTATGGTCTTGAAGTGTAGAAATTAATTGATGGTCCTGTTCTTGGGTTAAGTGGGCATTGATAATGACTAGATATGTCTCACTTTCGCCCAAGAACACATATTTGAGTGAGTCAGGCAAGGGCTTCAATTCAATTATGGGTGGGTAAGAATCAAAATTTAGAGTGGGAGGAGTAGAATCAAGGGTGGGAATCTGCTGATCCGTGTGCACGTGAATTCCAACTGAGTCGCTCCCTGTGAAGTCGATTGTGACTGCGTTAACGGGAAACCCGTTAGCTGCAGTCACGTCTTCCTGTGAGAACAGGGGTGATTTAGTACTATATGGATCAAGATAGCTGGATTCAGGGGTGCTATGGTCAGAAGCACACCCCCAAATAGTCAGATCCTCGAGGAGATATATGTAATGCAGTAGTTTCAATCCCGTGTGGATTGAGGTCCAAGAACCCTGATAGTGAAGACGAATGAGATATTGGGTCGTCACAAAGGAGCCCAATGTTACCACAGTAAGCCGAATCTTCATCTTCACCATCCTCCTCTATTCGATCACAGTCGAAGTTCTTTGCTGCCCAGAATATGTCTAGTCGAAGTCGCTCATTGCCTAGGGCAATCTCCATACACCTAGATGCACAATCGATGTTCGCTCGGGCTGTCGCCAGAAATGGGCGACCCAAAATAATTGGTGCATCTCGGAGATTAGGAGGAACTTCCATATTGAGAACAAAAAAATCTGCAGGAAAGCAAAACCCGCGGACTTTTACGATCACGTTCTCAACCACCCCCCTCGGTGTTTTAACTGATCTGTCAGCCAGCTGAATTGTAACCGAGGTGGGTTTCAACTCCCCAAATCGAAATCGATCAAATACGGTGGTGGGAGTTAAGTTGATGGACGAACCCAAATCTAGAAGGGCCCGATCAAATGGAGAATCCTGCAAAAAGTAAGATATGAGTGGGGTGCTAGGGTCTTTCTTCTTTGGCGGTAGGTCAGCTAGAATCACGGCGCTAGCTTCTTTTGACAGTACCGCCTGTCGTCCAACTCTCGACTGTCGCTTCGGGGTACAGTAGTCCTTGAAGAACCTAGCAACAGCGGGAATGTGGTCGATAGCCTCGAGGAGGGGGACCTGAATATGTACTTCTTTAAACATCGCTTTCAGGTCCTCGAAATTCCGTGTGTCCTTTTTCCGTACTATATTTCGTGTCAGAGCCTCAGGAAAAGGGATGGGAATCTCAGGGTTAAGTGGCCTCTTACCCTTATCTACCACAGGTGGCTCCTGAGATGCTGAGGGAGTCGAATCTGCCTGCGGTGAAGGGTGGGAAAAATTAGAACCCGCCTGCCTAGGTGGTGGGTCGAATGTCTTCCTTCTGCTCCGCAATGAGACAGCGTGTGCATCGTCTCGCTGTCCATGAGGCAGTGGGGGAGCGGATGGGGCAGAATACGCACGATTCTGCAAAGGCGGCTGGCCTTGCGCGTAACCGGGTGGTGCAGGAGGCGCCTATAGTATGGCGTGTGCCTGTCCTTGCGGTGCCTGAAACCTAGGCGGGGTGCCCTGGTTCTGCACATATCGAGGATTTGGGACGGGTTGGGAGGGCAAGGCTGCCTGAGTCCTATGCTCCTGCAACAGCTGGTTCTGCGTATTTTGTATGGTCTGAATCTAATCAGCCATTGCCTTCATTATCTGCAAGCTATCTTGTGTAGACTTCCTCATTGATTCTTGCAGCTCCTCTTTCAGTGCCTCCAAAGGGTCGGCCCACTTTGGAGGGTGGTTGGCAGCTTGGTGCGGCGGCTGGTATAACGAGCAGGGTTGCTGCTGCTGAGACGGGAATGGCTGCTGCCTAGGATACGTGTTTTGCGCATTCCCATATTGCCTAGTCTGATAGTGTGGATCTTGATGTGGTCTCTGTGAATTACCAGACCAGGAGAAGTTCGGATGCTGGCGGCAACCAGGGTTATATGTCTCCGAGTACGGGTTATTACGCCCGTATCCTTGGATAGCGCTGACATCCTCATAGGCCAAAGATGTCTGAGACATATATCCGTCAAGGGGATACGCATTATAATCTACGGGTGGTGCGTAGCCCTGGTCGTAGGGTGCCAGATCTAGATTATTCACGGGATCCTGATATGCGGGATCTCGTAAATACGGAGAAGATGCATCCCGAGTGAGTAGATTAACTCGAGCAGGTGGGGCTCGGGATGCATAAGAGGATCTTGCGGCAACAGAGCTCAAGTTGGATTGACCTTGACTGATCTGGTCAATCTTCTTCTCAATCAGGTTCATTCTATCCAGCTGCTTGACGATGATATCCATGTCGGCTCGAATAGAATCGATGTGAGCCTCGTGGACACCAACCCGCTGCTGACCAGGCCGCTGGAACTGGTTCATAGATGCGGCGTTCATCGAGTTCTCCGCTAATGATTCGAACATCTCAAATGCGTTGTTCTCGTCTTTTGCGAGAAAATTCCCACCGCTAGATGCATCGGCCAGATACCGATGTGTGTCATCTAGCCCATGGTAAAAAATCTGAGCCAAGTGCCATCTGGGTATACCATGATGCGGGCATTTTCGGAGAAGGTCATGAAATCTATCCCATGCCTCATGTAATTTCTCCCTAGCTCCCTGGGAGAAAGTCGTGATTGCACATCGCATTGCATTTGTTCGACCGATTGGGAAGAACTTTTGCAGGAATTCATGTCGTAATTTCGGCCAGGTTCCAATTGGCTTCCCAATAGTCTTGAACCAGTATGAAGCTTTGTCCCTTAGAGAGAACGGGAAAAGCTTCGTCAGAACTATCCCGAGATCAATATTCCTGGGTCGGATCGTTTCAGCGAGTCGACTCAGGTCCTCAAGGTGCTGGAACGGATCTTCGCTTGAGTTCCCGTAGAAATGAGTGCTAATCAACCCAATTACATTGGGCTTGAGCTCAAACGCATCTCCGCCTGCAGGAATTCTGACTAGCGGTGCGACGATAGGTGTAGCTGGGTCGTAAAAATCCCACAGTTGTTCTCCCCATGGCGGGTGCTGCATCCTGTCAAGCGCCGTCAGGATACGATCCATGCTCTGCTGATGCCGCTCCTCAGATTCGGCGACCCGGGCTTCCAGACAAGCCATCGGGTCCATATTCTCAATGTCCTGACCTGGTCTAGGTCCAGGTCCAGGATTTGCCATGGTGGCTCTTGGAGTAGAAGAAATGGGGGGTGAAGATGGTCCGAGCGAGGTGACTCACCTCCTTGGGAGTGGCTCCCAAGGTCCAACCAACTGAGGTCGAAGTGACCTCCTTCCGTGCATACACCGCCCAACCCCTGGGTTGGTGTAGTCACGCAGGCCAAGGCTAAGGCCCTGTCAATCAAATGGTCCTTATAAATCAGGTGACCAGATTTTTTTGTTAGGGATTTGAATTCCTGAAGGTAAGTTCGTCGTACAACCGACTGAACGTGAATCCCGCCTCTCAAGCTAACCCAGCCAGTCTAGTTACGAGAGGACTAAAGGGAAGGTTCTTCCTTTGGCTTATGCCTCCGGTTCCGTTGACCCCCGAGCCACGGTCGTTTGACACTACCCCGCAGACTTAGTCACTAGGTTTGGCAAGAGAGATTAAATTCGTTCGATAGTACGACAACGAACTCGGGTTGAATTCGTGTTTTAAAATTATTTTTAACCCGTTTTCTTCAGTGGGGTTTGTGGTGAATGGCCCACAAGGTGACCAAGCTCATCGGCTAACTAGACTTGATTAAGTCTAGGTTAGCCAAAAGTGTGGTCTCTAGTTGTGACCCTAAAGGTTCAACCTAAGTTGCATGCACTTCTAGGATTTTTTTTTATTTCAACAGACCACAAAAATAATGTAAATTCTCTGATAATAATTGGAATCCAATTAATTTAAAATTTTGCGAGTAGATTCCTATTTCAATTATTTTTTCAGAAAATATTTTTTTGGAATTTTTACTTTTTCAACAGAATTTTTAGGGAATTTTAAATATCAGGGGGTTAGATTTGGAACTTTGACCCCTGGACGATTTTTTGCCTTGAAACAGTAGCAAATGATCTTCAAAAATTCGGGAAAAATATGGAAAATAAAGCCAATTAGATCAGATTTCAAACCCCATCATTTTTAGTCAAAACAGATTCATGGATTTATCGGAATTGATTTTTGAAATTTGTAAATTTTTGAATCTGGGTCAATCTGACCCCCATGCACTTCGTGAATTTTTAAAAATTTTATATTTGGATTTTTTTCAAAGTAATGGTGGCATTTGAAATACGGTTTGAAATTGAAGGTTTTGCAAATTTTTTTGAATTTTTCGCTAACATATTTTTCGGCAATCGAATTTTCAAGTGAGATTTGAAATCTGGCCGAAAATCAGAAGGGGTGGAAAACTTTTGAAGAGGTTTTAATTTGAAATTCAAGCCTTCCACCAAAAATGGTTTTTTTTTTAAATCTTTTGCACTTTTTTTTATTTTTTACTTTTTAGAAAAAAAAAATTTTCAAAAGATTCAAACGGAAATATCTCTTTTTTTTCTTTTTTTTTCTAACCTAGATTCAAAAGGAAACCTAAAGAGATTTTTTTTCAAAATTTTTGATTTTTTTAAATTTTTTTTCAGGAAAATAAAAAAAAGCTCTCTCTTTTTTTTTCAAAAGAAATTGCAGGAAGTAGATCTAGTCCTAGAGTTCAAAAAATAAACCTACTCTAAGAGAATGTGATGCGCACCTGACTTTCTTCGCCGCACTTGATGTGTGCGCAAATCCCGTTTTTCTTCCGTGTTCTTGCACATCAACAACGAAGTAGAGGCAGATTTGTCAATGATAAGTAAAAGATCGAAATCAATAAAAATGACATTGCCTCCCCGGCAACGGCACCATTTGACAGAATGCCATTTTCGCGCATTTGAAAGTGTCAAAAATCATAGTATAGTCGCGCAAAAACGTTCGTCAAAAATATTATTTTGTAAAATAACGAGACTTGAGTCCCGGTCGTTCGCCTTTGGGAGGCGTTGTTTTTATTTTTGAAATTGATCTTAAAGCCGCTCTACTTTATTTAAATGACATGCTGGTGCGTAATATATAGGCGATTAAAGAACAGGCACTTAAATCACGCAAATATGATAATCATTTAGCTCAAGGTGATTTCAGACACATAAGAGATATATATATATATAAAATGAAATTTCATTCATCGTGGGAGAGTTGTTGCACAAGGAAATCTAGAGGAAAGCTTATACATGAATGCTTAAAATTAAATCTAACTACCAGAAAAAGATTGCATACAAGAATCAACAGGGGGGTTCGCATGCATCATTGGGGGAGAAGTAAGACTACTCTACTAAGCAATAAATGAAAGCAATAAAAATTATGAAGAGCATGATCTAGAGCTAGAAGAATAGAGGGCATTCAGGGGTGGTCCCCGATGGCCTTGGAGTGGTCGAGAAAAGAATGAGGGGCGGCCAATGTAGCTTAGGCCGACCCTTGGAGAGAAGTAGGGTTGATCCAGCATCCCGGCATGGTATCCTCCATGGTGGTGGTAGTGAGCTCGTGGAGGTGGAGTGAGTGGCTAAGTGGAGGTGGCGTGAATGGCACCAATGGAGAGCAATTGCCAAGGGAGTGAATGGGTGCAAATGGCCACCCATGGGGTCTTTTTATAAACCCAATGGAAGCTCTCTAGAGAATTATGGAATTCTCTAGAGAGGCCTATGGTGGGAGCTCATGGGAGAGTGAGAGAGAGAGGGTGGATGGTGGTTTTTAGATCCACCAAATGTGGATCTAAAAATTGAATGGCTCTTGGTTGCTATTTTTGGCAACCAAGGCAACCACACATGGTAGAGAGCTCTAGAGAACTCTAGGCTAGATATTTTCGTGTGGATGGTGTGTGTGGGTGTGTGTGGGTGTGTGTGGGTCGAAACTTAGGTGGCTAGGTTGATTAGGTTGGGTTCTAGTGGGTTTAGGTCAAGGTAGGTCTCAAATTAGGGTTATAAACCCTAATTCACTAAGGTAAAGTGCAATTAAACTTAATACAAGTTTAATTGGGTGTGTGAAAACTTAATTGAGAGTAAAACAACTCAATTAAGTCAGGTCTAGGTCAATTGGACTCTCACTGAGTCCAATTGGATAGTGTGTGCTGAGATCAGGGCTCAATTGGACTCAATGAGTCCAATTGAATAGGCTGATGGATTTGACTAAGATCCAAGTCAATTAGGTTTAGTGAGGACCTCATTAGGTCCTTAGGGATGTCTAGAGGTGATGTACTAGGGTTAGGGCACCTTAATTTAGGTTCCTATGGGGTTGGAATTAGGTTTAGGGACCTAGAGATCCAAGATTAAGGCTTAAATCTCAAAACAGGAATTGGAGAGCAGTATCAGATGTCTAATTATAGAATCAGACGTCTTATACTCAAAAATTAGAAGTCCAAACTTGTTGTCTGGACGTCCAATCAGAGTCAGGAAGGATTTCGGGTTCTGTTCTAGGTATTCTGCAGAAATTGAACGCCTAACAAAGTGTCTGGACGTCCAATAACACTGCAGAAGTGGGTTTGAAGTATGCGGGAGTTGGCTAAGGGTCTTGGACGTCTTAAAACTTATCTGGACGTCCAGAGAAGGGTTGGAACTAGGGTTTTAGGGCTTCCTAAGGTGTTGTGACCTAATCTAAGGGTGGCTAAGGCTTGGGGAAGTCTCTAGGCTATCCTAGGGCTAGGATGGACCTATGCTCTTCACATTTTACTGCTTTATTTCTACTTAATAGAATAGAAAACCTTTAACCCCCTTACATTATTATTCCTGCATCTAAACTAGGCCTTCTGCTCCAGCTCTGCTACAACTCCCGTTATTCCTGATCCAGCTTCAAATCAGCTCCTGATCAGCTTATTCCCTGCAATCGACATAATGCACTTAATCAGCACATTATAACATTATTTTATGCATAGCTAAAGGAAAGCAGTAAAGATGCAGATAATGCGTGTGCATGCATAAATAACCCTAACTTATGCTAAGTCCTAGCCTAATTTAGGTCAATTACGACCTATGATTGCTGCGCAATCACCTTGCGGCCTCATCAAAACACACAGGAGGCTTCGTTGTGACACGGCAAAGGTGTCTCAGTGGTCGGCGTGGCACAGGGCGACCTGGGCGTGCGTGCCTAGGTCACTCTGTGCCTATAAAGATGGGTGTGTTCAGGGGAAGTGTGTGGAGTGTGTGGCAGTCAATGGAGAGAGGGAAGATGATCGGTGGGATGTGGTGGAGATTTTGAGGTGGATGGTGAGGTGGGTGGCTGCGTGGAGTGGTGGATGCACCTCGCCAGTGGTCTGCCAGAGGTGGAGAAGATGGTGGTGGTCTGTGAGCATCGAGGGATATTTTGGGAAATAAAGAGGGGGAAACAGGAAAAGGAGAGAGGGGGGAAGTACCTGACCTAGTTTAAAGACGAAAGGAGAAGGGATGGTGGTTGGCTCGTGTCTACCGCCGCTGGAGACAAAGGTCCCAGTAGGAGGGGGGTTGGCAATGGCAAGAAGGAGGCAAGTGCGTGCGCAAGTGTGGCGTGATGCGGATGACAGAGGCAAAGGCAACTCTGCCACTGGTATTGTGGCAGAGCGACGAAAGGAGGTATGAGTCCCTGGAGCTCACTGGGAGTTTGGCTGGAGGAGAAGAGAGGAAATTGGGGGTTATCTCCAGCCAAACCAAGCTGGGGATCTGCGGACGGATTAGAGCACCCTTTTATAACCCCTGGCGGAGGGCCTTGTGCTTGGAAGGCAAGCTTCCAAGCACGGGCAAGCTGCTGGAGTTGGAAGTTCAAAATGACTCAAATCTCTCATGCATTCAAATGAGAGATTGGGTAGGATTTGGAGCTCAAGATTGGGTTCACATGAACGGGAATTCCTCAGAGAATCTCCCTTTCAAATTTGAGAGAGATTTTCTGAGGAATCAAAGAGATATCCCTCTCGAATCCTTGCCGAAGTAGGATTCCTCCGCTGTAATGGCGGAGGGACCTAATTGCAAAGAATGGTGAGGAAGCTAGGGGGTTGTCTGCAAGAGGTTTCAAAAGTTAGGGGTCTAAAAGTAATTGGTTTGGACTGTTTTGCAAAGTAGGTCAAGGTGAACTCCCCTTAGATCTAAATTTTGGTATAAACCTAATTTGGACCTAAGGAATCCAATGATGAAGTTGGATTCTAGGTTTGACCACGTTTGACTGAGTATTTTTCACAAAAACCTAATTTAGGGCAAACATTTGACTAGGGCCCCTATTTAGGTCAAAATATGTTATAAAGGCCAAATTGAAGGTTATAAATCCTAAAGGATATTTTTCCATTAATTTTATAGGATTTAGTTGAATTTTATTTTGACGAGAACCTTGTTAAATTAAGTGGGTCTATTTTAGGTTTACAGGAAGTCATTTAATTTCCAGATTTCACATTAACCCTTTTCTGTTTGAACCAACCCACTTTTTATCTTGTTAAGCCCTCTTGACCTATGTTTAGCCCCTTAGAAATCCCGTTGTTGCAAGGCAATGGTAAAATTACAGTTTTACCCTTTGTTTCTTGCTTTTCTCTCAAACTGGTTATTCCTTGAGTTAGGCCCTTCATTTGGTTATGTAGGAGCTTTTATTCTTTTTTCTAGGTTAAAATGAGCTAGTTAGGACTCATGATGGTATTCCTGATGAGAACCTCATCATGAAACCTAACTAGCACATTTTTTACCTAAATAAGTGTACAAAAGCTCCTACAAAACCTAAGGGAAAGCCTAAATCAGAGAATTATAAATTTGAGTATAAAATTATTTACAAGGGGTAAAACTGTAATTTTACCAATGCATTACATAAATGGGATTTCTAAGGGTCTAGAAACAGGTCAAATGGGTTTAATAAGAGAGAAAGTGGGATGATTTGGACTGAAAAAGGTTATAGCGGCATCTAGGAATTAAATGATATTCTACAACCCTAAAACAAATCCACTTTAATTCACGAAGTTTCAGGCAAGATAAAAATCAATTAAACCCTCTAAAATTCATGAAAAAACATCTCCTAGGGTTTAGAACCTTCAATTTGGCCATTGGAACCTATCTTAACCTAGATTGAGAACCATGTCCAGTTTTTGACCTAATTTGGGTTTTTGTGCAAAATGTCTAGTCAAACGTAGTCAAACCTAAAATCAAACTTCACCATTTAATTCCTTAGGTCCAAATTAGGGTTATACCAAAATTTGGACCTAAGGAAAGTTTGCCTTGACACACTTTACAAATTGGTCCTCAATAATTACTTTCTGACCCTTAACTTTTTGAACTTTTTCGTTTACCCACTAACTTTCCCATCGTTTTCTTCAGACTGATCCCTCTGCCACCCGCAGTAGTAGGCCATACCTCCAGCGACTTCGCACGGAGGATGGCGCCACGCAGGGCATGGGAGCCAGCCCCAGAAACAAGAGGAGGGTCCCCTGCATTGTCCTCTTCCGCATGGACCACCTCCCATGCCCTGCCGGCACCCATACCTCTCGTGCGAACGCGCGAGAGGTATGGGTCTCTTTTCCGGCCACGTCTCCGGTGACCAGCCCACGCCTCCTCCTCATGTTTCCCTCCCTGCCAACACCTATTTAACGAATGGTAGGGACTGCCGCTTCCTTCAAGCTTGTCTTGGCCAGAGTTCCACCCCAAGTTCGTCTTCTTCTCCTCCAGCCAAGTGGTCCAGCAAGCTCCAACGAGCCACCCTCCTTCTTCTCGTCGCTTTACCACAATACCAGTGGCAGAGCTGTCCTTACCTTCTTCCTCTGCTTTGCACAGCACCCGCGCGAGCACCTCTCGCCCCATCGTCGTCGCCGTCTCCCATCACTGAACATCATCTTCTCCGGTGATAGCAGGTACTGCCAGTCGCCATCTCTCCCCCTTCATCCACTTAATCAGGTTAGACTCACTCTTCTCTATCCCCTCTTTAATTCCCTCTATTTATTTCACAAAATACCCCTAGATTTCACTATCCACCATCGCCATCTCCACCTCCGGCCAGACCTCCGGCGAGGCATCCCCGCCGCTCCACACCTCCATCTACCTCACCAACCGATCCCTGAGCATCACCACCACCCACTGATCACCCTACGACCCTCCACTGACCTCACCAACCCCTATCTCCTTCCCCCAAACAAACCCATCCTCACGGCCACAGAGCGACCTAGGCACACATGCCTACACCGCCCCATGGCCAGCCAACCCTCGCCTCACCCTTGTCGTGATACGGCGAAGGTTTTCTGATGGCCTAACATAGCCGCGAGGCAGTATTCTTGCTTTCAGGTTATGTGCCCTCGCCACCATTGCTGCTAAGCTTGGAGCAAGCGTGCTAACAGCTCTAGGCCTCTGCAGTCCCATGTTGGAGTCCCAGACCGCGCGGAAGAGACTCATGCAAGGTCCCAGGTCCCCAATTGAAGATGCAAGCCTCGCGTATCACTGCAATTGCGAGGACTTCGGCTGCGGGCAAAGGCACGGAAGTGGGTGGTACTTTTAGTCCCACTTCGAAAGTGTGCGAGCGGATGCTTGCACATAAATTGATTTTGTGTTTTAGGCTATTTGCCTCGAAACACTGGGGTGAGGTCCCTCTCACCCGCTTCACCTGGCCTCATCTGCGACCACCCCCCACAGACCTGGCCTGACCCCTATACCTAACCTGCACTTCTTGCCCACCACCGCACGCCGGTGGGCCTGGTCCTGGGCGCATACACCCAACCTGTATACCTGCAAAGGCTCTGGGAGAACGAACTTAAGAGAGAAATAGAGAGAGAGAGACGCGGGGAGGGTAGGGGTTAGGTTTTGCCTAACCTTACACTGTGCAGGGAAGCAGGTGCAGAAGAAAAGAGAAGGAGCGGCTGAGGACTTAGCCACACAGAGGAGCAGAAGGAGAAGAAGAAGGAGGAGATAGTGCAACAGCAGAGAAGGAAAGAAGAAGAAGCGGCGAAGGACACTTAGCTGCATCAAAGAGCAGGAGCTGAGGAAGAAAGAAAGGAAGAAAAAGAAGACGACAGGAGTAGAAGCTGAAGAGGAGAAGCCAACTAAAGAAGAAGAAGGCACAGTGCAAGAAGAAGAAGAAGCCTAGAAGGCCAAGTGGAGAAGAGAAGAAGAGAAGAAAAAAAAGCCAAGGAGAAGAAGCAGCAGCAGAAGCAGCCAAAGAGAAAGGAAGAAGAAGAAGGAAATGAGCACTGTAGCAACCTCTACTTAAGACGTCTGATTCATGGAGTCAGATGTCTAAAGGAAAAAAAAGAGAAAAAAAGAAGACAAGAAAAATTTTATTCCCTTTCTCTAATTTTTGTAAAACAATATATATCCATATTGTAAATTGTGATTTTGTACGCTTCTAAAATCTAGTGTTGCTCCCTGAGTTTGACCTCGAAAATTTCCTATTTTTCGAGTAATAAAAACATACATACCTGCTGGTTGCCCCAACGACGGGCCACCCAGCAGTTCCCATCAACGTACCGCACGCGTTTTTTGGAGCTGTCATGCTTCGCCCCGATAGTTATGGCTACCGAGGAAGAGCACCTATGGAGGTTTACTGAGGGGCCTCAACCTACGATTTGGGGGTATGTGAAACCCCTCAAGCTGCCCACTTTTTCTCGTGTGGTCGAGGCAGCCATGACCTATGAGGAGACCAACCCGACCCCGCGGGACACTGACAGTGGACGGAAGAGGCCCTACCAGCCAGGGTACTTATAGGGTCGGTAGGAGAGGAGGCACATAGCACCCGTAGGAGAGTTGCCTCAATCTGCGGGGCCCCCAATGGCCTTTGGGGGCCCCAGATAAGGGCCAGCACCAGCACCGGGCCCTCGCCCAGTCGCCAGCAGGGACCGACTGAGGGAGGAGGTTGTGCCCCTCTCTGCTACCAGTGTAGCCAGCCAAGCCACATCAGGAGGGACTGCCCATCTAGGATCGGAACAAAGTAGGTGCTCCTCACACCGAGAGTTGGAGGCCGATGTGGTGGCGATGGTCACCAAGCGCGTAGAGGAGGACAACAGTCACGAGGAGGGTACCAGCCAGCTGCTGCTCGTCCGACCCAGAGCATGGCCACTTCATCTGCGCCCAGGGCTGAGGGACGTATCAATGCCCTAACACACAAAGACGCCAGGGCTTCAAGTTCTGTGGTGGCAATCATGGTTACCGTTTCTGGCATATTAGTCTACGTTCTTTTAGATTTTTGGTGCCACACACTCTTCTGTCTCCTCGAGTTTTGCCGTTAGTTTAGGGCCAAGCAGTGTACTATTAGAGGCCCCATTCCTGATTAGAGGGCCAAGCGGACAGTTGTTCGTAGCAGAGGAGCTCTTTACAGACTTGGAGGTCGTTATAGGGGGACATAGTCTTCTTGCCAGCCTGATAGTGATCTCGATGGAGGACTTTGGCGTGATCCTAAGGATGGACTAACTTTCTACCTATCACGCCTTGGTGGATTGTTTTGGGAGGAAGATCGTCTTCTCCATATCAAAGTTGCCTCCCTTTAAGTTTCACGGCCAGCCGGTAGACAGGGGCTTCAGGTGCATCTCCATGCTTCATGCAGCGAAGCTTTTGAGCCAGGGGTGTGAGGGCTTCTTAGCATGTGTGGAAGCAAAGCCTAGACCCATGGATGACTTTCAGAGTATCCTGGTGGTCTGCGAGTACCCCAACGTCTTCCCAGAGGAGTTGCCAGGACTATCGCCTGAGTGTGAGATCGAGTTTGAGATCTCACTAGTACCAAGGACCAGCCCCATTTTTACTGCATCGTATAGGATGGCACCACTTGAGCTATGAGAGCTCAAGTCACAGTTATATGACCTGTTGGAGAAGGGCTTTGTGAGGCCCAGTGATTCCCCGTGGGGAGCTCCTGTGTTTTTTGTAAAGAAGAAGGACGGTACCCTACGACTTTATATCGATTATCGACAGCTGAATCGGGTCACCGTCAAGAACAACTACCTGCTGTTTCGTATCGACGATCTCTTTGACCAGTTGAGAGATGCTACAGTGTTCTCTAAGATAGATCTGAGGTTAGGTTACCACCAATTGAGGATCAAGGAGACCAACGTCTCCAAGACAGCTTTCTGTACTCGATACAGGTACTACGAGTTCTTGGTCATGCCGTTTGGGCTGACCAACACTCCCGCTGCTTTCATGGACATGATGAACCATGTTTTCAGGCCATACTTGGACCAGTTTGTGGTGATGTTCATTGACGACGTCCTAGTCTACTAGCAAGATCAGGCACAGCATGGGCAGCATTTATGTATGGTCCTAGATACTTTGAGACGGTGCAGGCTGTATGCTAAGTATAACAAGTGCGAGTTAACCCATGAATGAACACTCTTTCAATAAATGTGTCCATGATTCTTCAGTTAACCCACAAAGAGGACATTGTGAATCATTTAATTTCATTCTTGAAGCTATCAACGCCTTGACTGGAAGAGTGTTCACAGCAGCTCTACATAAAAATATTTTTGTTCTTGGTGCCACATCTGTCATAGCCCATATTTTTCTGCAGCAATTGATCTGCTCGTCTCCCAGCAAAGAATCTCCTTCACATTCAGCTACCAACGTTTGGTATGCAGATTTCACAAAGAATACTCCCCATGGGTTTGGTCTCCAAATGAGTATGTTCTCTCCTTTATGAATGGGAGTATCTTTAATCTGCGGCATTAACTCCTCATCAAGGATTCTTTCAGGTTGATCTTCATCCCAGCACTTGGAATCTTCTAAAATTAATTCACTTACTTTGGTCCTTTTCAGAGCCTCAATCTTTATCGGCTAGACATGAGTTTCAAAGTTCCTTAACCATTGGTCAGACCATATGTTTATTGAGCTCCATCACCAATCAACCATAATGCATATTTATGAAAATAATTTTTAATATGGGCTAATGACTTCATAAAACCAGAATCATTAGGCTTGCTCATGTATTCGAAAAATCTTCCTTCAGGAAAATATTTAGGTCTTAGTTGAACTTCCAAAGACCATTCAGATTATTTGTTAACTCTCATTCCTTTTTTATTAAGAAAGCCATATTTAACAATCTTGTAGAGCGGAACCCCAGAGCACCCAAGTGCTTTGGCCAACAAATTGCAGTCCAAGATTTTAAATACATATGTCTCCTTTCATCATCAAATCCCCACCAAAAATCTCTAACAATTTTATCAAGGGAAGAATAGAGTTTCTTTGAAAACAAATTGATAGACATAAAATAAGATGGAATTGACGATAACACAGATTGAGCTAGAACTCCTCTACCAGCTTGGGATAAAAACTTGCCTTTCCATCCAGCAAGTCTATTGGTATACTTTGATATAAGTAACTCCTTAAGCTTTGTTTGGTTTATAGAGTCTAGTACTGGATATCCCAAATATAATTCATTGGAAACCATAGCCTTTACTTGAAGCTACTGTATAATATTCTTCCTTAAGCCATCATTCACTCCAAAACTAAAATGAATTGTGGATTTTGCAAAATTTACTTTTTGACCTGAGTGCCTCTCATAAGAAGATAGTATGTGTTGTATTTCCATGGCTTCACCCATCGACACATGTGCAAACAATATGGTATCGTCAGCAAACATTAAATGTGTAATAGGCTGTGCATACTTAAGAATTTTATAACTAGAAATCTTTCTACTGTGCAGAGATAGATTTAATTCTCTTGATAGATATTCTGAACAAAGGATAAATAAATATGGAGATAATGGATAGCCTTGACGAACCCCTCTAGAAGGAAATATTGATTTTGTAGGTTTACCATTTACGAACACCTGAAAGGTAGCCAAGGATATGCAAGAAATAATTGGATTCCTAATGGAAGCAGGAAGATTGATTTGCTGTAGGCAAAACTGAACAAATCTCCACTCCATCCTATCAAAGGCTTTCTCCATGTCCAATTTTATCATCATATCTCCTTTTCTACTTTTTGAGTCCTTCAATGCATGTGCTACCTCCATGGCTAAGATGAGATTACTCGAAATCTGCCTATAAGATAAAAATCCACTTTGATTTTCTGACACTTCTCTTTAGAATAGGCTTTACTCTTTTCGCTAAGAGTTTTTCCACAAGCTTATAAAGGGTATTCGTAAGACTAATTGGGCAATAATCCTTCGTCTGCTTAGGAGTTAGGATCTTTGGGGCCAAAGTGATATAGGTTTTACTCATTTGAATTTGCATGCATGTTCTCTGAAACATTTATGCACAAAGACCGTACATCATTTTTAACAATATCCCAACCTTTTTGGTAGAACAACGTAGGTAACCCATCTGGACCCGAGCTTTTACATGGCCCGAAAGCAAACAAGGTCAGCTTAATTTCTTCTTCGTCTAGCATAAGTTCACATAACCTAAACTCCTCATCCGTTGGCCAATCATTGCTTGTAAATAATGCATGAGGATTGAAGCACTACAATTGGCAAGAGAATAGATTTGAATAGAAATTGAAGCACTGAGTTATTTTACCATAATCCCTGGTAGTCTATAAAATTTGACCTGTTACGTTGCTGCGCAAATAAATGATAAAATCTTGTATTTCGATCCCCACTCATAACCCACAAATGTTTAGATCTTTGAAACCAATAGATCTCCTTATGGGCCAAAACCTCATCATATTCTTTATTCTATTCAGCTCGACTTTGACAACCGGTGTTCTCAGTAGAACTATTTTGCAACTCTGCCAATTGAGTTTCTATTTTTTCATTTTTTCTCTTCCAATTGCTTTCATCACTTGCCTACCATTTTTGAAATTCTTGCTCCGTAGCTTTACCTATCGTTTTATTCTCCCTACTTCCATTTTCAACCCATCCTTTCCTTACAATCAGCTGATAATCATCCTTCAATGTCCATTCTGCTCCCATTCTCCAAACCCCTCTACTTTTGTTTTTTTCTCTATTCATTTTTATTAGAATGGGACTGTGATCACTTCCAATAGCAGGCAAATGAAGAACCCCTACATTAGGATATTGTAAATTCCAATTCCCTAAAACAAAAGCCCTATCAAGTCTTTCCTTGATCAGGAATTGAGGTTGTCTCTTGTTGCACCACCTATATGCTTGCTCGACAAAGCCTAAATCCAGCAACCCCAATTTTGTGACAAAACTCTGAAGATGCATCAATTTCCTTGAATGTACTGTAGCACCCCCATTTTTATCTACCAAAGTAAGGATAGTATTAAAATCACCAACACAAAGTAAATTTCCAGCATGATGCCTAAGAAGATGAGTCATTCGCTTCCAGAATCTCTTCCTAGCATTTTGATTTGGAGTACCATATATACATGCCATATACCAATCAAAACCTTCATACATAATCTTCATTAATAAGCAGTGAGGTTCAGAATATACAAGATTCACCAAAATGGATTCCCTATACAAGAAACCCAACCCTCCTGAATTTCCTTCAGCATCAACAGCAAAAGACAAGTAGTTCTTCAGCTTCCACCCAATATTCTCAAAATTCTTCCTTTTCAGGTGTCTTCCTGAGACAAAAACTATATCTGCCACCATCTCACTAACCAAGGATTTTAGGTGTCAAAATGCAATAGCCCAAAGCCCAATTTAAAGCTTAATTGGAATGTTGAATCCTGGCTGCAAAAAATTTATGATCTCTGTCCAAGAAAGGAGCAAGGATCGGGAAGGACGCTTAAGATTTTTTTATATGTTACATGCTTTATCGGTTTCTAGATGTGAAGTGGTGCACAAGCATACAAATACTCTTCCAGCTAAAATTTTGAAGCGTGCTCAGCAGATGCTTCTTTTTTACATGGTCAAAAGAGATGTTCCTAATGCACATATAGATGATGGCCAAACAAATTCCTTGTGCTATTTGAATCAACAATCCATCATTTCTTTCTCAATATATACTAATGTCGCGGTCAGAAATGAATGCTCTTTTGTTGCTGCCATTTTTAAAGGATGAACAACTTAATATCATTCTTCACTACTAGAAAAATGGGCTTTTGCGATGCTTTTGAAGCAACGATTTTTGTTCAAACCATCGTCTATAGCAGAATATATAGATGATAGTTTTAAAACATCTTATTAATGATATACACAACAGTTCTAATTAAAACCGTCGTTTATATTAACTGTCAATATCCCGTCTTGTGTATGGAGGTCCCTGCATTGACGTACACGACAATTGTATATAAAACCATCATGTATATCATTCGCCAAAAATCCCTTCGGCGCAAAATCTTGCGCCCTAACCCGACTTTAGATGACGATTTTATATAAAACCGTCGTTGAATGTGCAATACCAGCACACAGCGCCTGATCCCACAGAACTCCCACTTTCTTTCCATCCTCTCTTCTTCCTCGGACTCGGCATCCAACCTCCAGCCGCATCGTCGCCTCTTCCTCGGTGAGCACTGCTCCTCCTCCTCCAATGGGTATACCCCTCCTACTTGCGCTCCTTCCACACCGTCGCCCACCTCCTCCACACAAAACTGCCGCCTCGTCCTCGTTGTTGATCACCACGGCGTCGCCCACCTCTTTCTCCACACGTAGCCGGCGCCTCGTCCTCCTCCTCGACCACCATCTGCCTACCTCCTCCCCCATCTGCCCCTCCTCCTCCCATTCCCCCTCCCCATCTGTCCCTCCTCCATCCACTACCTCTTCCCCCTGAATCATTCCCATCCAACCCTCCTCCCCCCACTGCCTCCTCCCCCCATCCGTCCATCCTCCTCCCCCTGCCTCCCCCCATCCATCCTCCCTCCTCCAACTCTCAAACCCACTCTCATCCCCAAACTCTCATCCTCATCATTTAATTTTTTAAATAATTTTTATTATAAATTAATAATTATTGTATTTGATTTGTGATATTTCATTTAGGTTATAGTTGTCATTGGACACGTGCACATTGATTCACGTTTTTCGCAAGGTATGAATGTGCATTTTTTGTATTAAATATAATGTTATATTTGTTTGCATGAATGTGGGGTGTACCCACTTTAATTTCAATGTTTAGAATGTGGGGTGTGCCCACTTAACTTTAAAAAGTGGGTGTGTGACGGGTTAATTCTCAACACAGTTAATTAAGTTAATTAGACTTAATTAATTGCACAAGAATGTAACTTAGGTTAACTCGAATTAATGTTGTGAATGTAGTATAAGGTCAAGTTAACCTAACATTTTAGAATTTAAGATCTTTTTTAACTAGTTGAGTCCAGGTCGTTCACTGGGAGGCATAATTGAATCCCAATTCACCATTAATCCGTAAGCTTAAATTACTAACTACTTAATCAAGCAGATTATAATTAACTACTTTAAGCATATTAAATTACTTTAAGCAAAAGATTGAACAAGTAAAAGCATGGAAAATTTTAGTAGAAAGAAAACAAGTTTACACAAGAATTCTAACATTTAAAATCAGGTAAACACGTTTATTACAACATTTATTACAATAGTATAAGACATAGAATATAATACATGAGTCAACAATGCCTTACAACAATTAAAAGCTCAAAACAAATCATATAATAGCTTCAGGCTTGAAATCAGACGTTTGAAAAAGAAGTTAGTCGACTTAAAAGGTAAAATTAGACTTCTGATCAATGGTAAGGACGTTTGATTTTCTTCTCTTCTCTATTCATTTATTTTCTTCTTAAGCTCTCTGATTCTTTCTCTTCTCTTTATCTTTTCTATGAACTTAACTCTCTCTCTTTGTTAACTCTTTTTATTCCCTCTTCTTCTTCTTGTGTTCTTCTTTAACTCTCCCTAAGCCTTCTTTGTTTTCCTTTATCTTTTCTCCTTAGTTCTTATCTTTGTTCTCTTCCTTTCTTTTTTTATCCTCTTTACTGTGCCTTATGTCCACACTTAGCCAAATTTTCACCAACTTAACCCATTTACTCTCTTCAATTATAAAAATTAGGTTTCTAATGGGCGACTTAAGCTCGTTCAGGAATACACAACACCCACTAGGGGCAGAACTAGACCCTACATGAGCTTGGGTCTAGTTTATTTAAGGTGGATTTCATTTATTTTCACATCGCACAGTATTAGGCCCAAACAGGCACGCTCACATCCACGCCTATATGCACACACACCCACAAGTGCACACACACACTCTCACAGGCACATGCACACACACGCGCCCGCACCCAATGCTTATAAGTTGCACCCTGTGTTGGTGCTAGAGCACCACGATCATTTGTTTTGATGATAACAAAACACGTGTTATTTAACATTTGCAATTTGAGTCCTAGATTTCAGGTCAATTGCAAATGTGGACGTGTTTAGACGGAGTTCAAGCTCGCATCCAGGACGGATTGGAGGAGCTTGACGGAAAACACAGGAGGTTCGCGTGGAGCGAAAGATTGGAGATGAAGAAGAAGAAGAATAGGATAGATTCTTTTTTATCCTTTCATGTATCTCTTGTATTTATTTTCTTGCTCTTTATTTTCCTTAGACATTATGTTAAAGAGCCTCAAAGTACCCTAACAGTAGTCCTAGGAACACCGGCACAACCCTAGGATACTTAGGTTTTCTGTAGAATACTTAGAAAACCAATATAGGACTCAAACAGCACTTCCAGACGTCTAATTCCAAAATCAGACGTCTGATAAAGCATTTTAAGACGTCTGACTGTTGTTTCAGACGTCTGATAACTGTTAGGCTGGACATAGGTAGATCTTATAATCAGACGTCTTAAAGTGGCCTTCCAGACGTCTGATGCCAGAGTTAGACGTCTGATAACCCTGTCAAATGCAATCATTGTCCTGATTTCGGCCTGATTCTCTTGGGCTTTGCACCCAACGGCTATGGAAGCTTTTCCAAGCCTTCCAAAGCCTTCCTAAGGCCTCTATAAATAGAGGGGAACCTTTGTAACACAAATATACAAGAAGAGAAACATAAGAGACACTTAGAAATACACTTGGATACACTTAGCTACACATTTTC
Organism: Thalassia testudinum; assembly: GCA_037157565.1. Classification (NCBI taxonomy): domain Eukaryota; kingdom Viridiplantae; phylum Streptophyta; class Magnoliopsida; order Alismatales; family Hydrocharitaceae; genus Thalassia; species Thalassia testudinum. Next base: position 26,531,068 of record JAZHRO010000013.1, read on the forward strand.
ACACTCGTGTGTCCAAGAAGTTCTTGCTCTCCAAGCTCAAGTTCTACATCTTAAGAGCATCAAACAGTTTGCGCGCCCGCTCTCCCGCTGTTGATAACGAGAGCGACGTAGCGCCATCGCGTGGCACACGCACCGCGTCATCGTCGACGCACTCCTTGCAAAGGGGAGTTTCCTATTTCCTATAGAAGCTAGGTTTAATTTTGTTGGCTCTATAGGACTGTTGTTTTATTTTATCTTTGTATTTTGGTTGGGTATTCGCTTTGCGAATTCCCGTCTCCTTCGTGGGACAAAATCCTTCTCGTGGAGAGAAGGGGTTGAGGAACGCTACCCTCGTACTTGTAGCGTGGTTGTATTGAGGTTGAATCACCCTCGTTCAAAGTGATTCGGTTAGTGGATTTGATCAACTAGGTTGATCGGAAAATCCTAACTCGAGAGGGTTAGGTGGTGGTTTTCACCCGGTTTGGGTTTCCACCTAAAAATCTTTGTGTACATTGTGCGATTGCTTATTTTTGTGAGATTGCTTTATATTTTTATTTCCGCAATTTTATTACGTCACCCCTCCTGTTAGGGACGAACCTACACCCTGCACTAACGACTGGGGGGTCCAACATAGGAAAACAACTTATACCAAGACACGTGCCCCATAGTTCCCGATGTGGGACTATGTTTCACCCTTCCAGGCCAGACTTCAAGACTTGATTCCAGCCGATTCAGTTTTCCAAATCGATCAAGCAAAGACTCGATCGAAAGCTCTTCAGGTGTTCTACCTAATTATAACACCAAGTTGGTGCTTCGAACAAGATTGGTCCATTGATTTGATGGCCAAAGACAGAAGTTTCGCACTGCCATTTAAGCCCATAGAAGAGAGAATTCAGGTTGATTGACCTGAAGAAAGTATGTAGCCCTCAGCTGAAGGCCTATGTGCCTTCAGTGATGAATTCTGCATCACTTGGGAAAGGAAAGAGGTTTTGGAGAAGGTTTGAAAAGCTCAGAACCTAAGGAGCTTCAATTTGAAGCTTCAGAGCTCAGATTTGAGCTCCAATTGGCTCTACAGAGAGGTAACAACCTCCGAAAGGGGTCTGATCAAATTTAAAAGGTTAAAGATAACTGATATGGGTGAATTTGAGACTAGAAACTCAACAGAACCACACTGAAACAGTATTGGGTTCATTTTGAACTCAAACTGAACAGAAGAAGAGAACTCGTTCAATCCTCAATAAAAATCATCAAATTTACCCTAATTGATCTTTAAATTAATCCAAGAGCTAAATCAGTAAGTTAAACCAGAAATTTAGGCTTTAATTCATCATCTACAGCTCAACTTTGACCTATTTAGCTCAAGAGCTGACTTTCTGCTTTAAAGCTTTACAAGTCAAATTAAGGCCCTGGATTAACTTAAATCCATCTCAGAAATCTGATGCACACCTCAAAATTAGGTTTTGACAACTCCTGATGTGTTTTCAAACATCGCTGCCTGAGACGAAAGGTGTGTGTGTTCGGTGAACTAATCTAGCAAGTTTCAAACTAAATAAAGGCCAAGGATAATATAAATAGGTATCTCTTATGCTTCTGGAATAGAAATTGTTCGTCGCGCTTTTGTGCGGTTTGTTAAAAGATAATATCGCGTTGTAGTATAGCCGCTAAAGCGTTCAAAACAAATAAAGATTTTTATTACTCGAAAATCGGAGTATCCGAGGTCGAACACAGGGATCAATCTCAGTACTTTGGAAAACCCAAGAATACAACTGTTACATGCAAATATAATTGATTCAAAAAGTTTTTAGAAAAAGTAGAATTAGACGTCTGATTTATGTATCAGACGTCTTAAATGTGATCTTTCTTTCTTTCTTCCTTCTTCTCCTTTCTGCTTCTGTATCTTTCCTTCTGATTTGCCGATCTGATCTCTTTGCAATCTTCCCTTGTCCTTCTTCTTCTTCTCTGCGAAGACTTCTAATCTTTCTGCTTTCCTTCTCCTGCGAAGGCTTCTTTCTTCTTCTTCTGTCTTCTTCTTTGGCTTGCTTTTCCTTCTTCTGCAGCGGCCAAGTCCTTCTCCTGCGATCAGCCTACCTGCAAAGGAGCAAAACCTAACCCTTCTCCCTCTACCCGCGCGTCTCTCTCTCTCAAGCAATTCACTCTGACCTGCTCTCCCAGAGCCACGGGCATTAATCGGGTCGGATCGTACCCGGGACCAGGCGCACCGGGAGGTGGTGTGATGCGCGAGGAGTGCGTAGGCTTAGGTCGGGTCGGATCCGCCAAATCCGCGTGGTGAGGCCGCGGACGAGGCGGGCGGGGTCAGTGAGGGACCTCACCCCTGTGCTTACTGAGGCGATGAGAATATATCACAAAAGAAATTTATAGTGTACCTGAGGTTTGTAATCCCACGATGTGGGACTAAAGGTTTCGGCCTTCCCTCACGCGCGCCCGCAGACTCTCGTGTGCAATCGCCCACGCTGAAGGCCCTGCTGGTGCTCCTTGCTGAACTCAGTCACCTCGCGACACTTGCGAGAGCCTGCTGCACCTGCCGCCTGGGAAGCCTGACGCCTGCGGCTGCTCCAAGCTTCCTGCTGCTTCGGCTGTTAATGGCGGCCGGGGCGTTCACCTGCGATTCCACAGAACGGCCTATTGGCCCAATCAGAATAGCTGGAAACTTTCGTCGTAGCACGGCGAAGGCGGTGGGTGATGCTACAGGTTGTCGGTCGGCCTAGGCGTGCGCGCCTAGGTCAACCTGTGGCCGGAGATGGTGGGTTGTTCGGGGGGTGGTTATGGAGGTCTGGAGTGGCAGTTGTGGGGTGGAGCGAGTTCCTGGTGGTGAGGCGGAGCTCACGAGGTGGTTGGCGAGCCGTGTGGAGTGGCGGAGTGGTGTGGGCGGCTCGCCGGAGTGCGGTCGGAGGCGAGGAAGATGAAGGCGGTTAGGTACTGCCGAGGGGTAATCAAGTAAAATAGTTGGGGGAAAAGAGAGAGGAGAGGATGGAGAACGTATCTAGGGTTGCCTGGAGGGAAGGGAGGCGACAGAGAGGACGGCTCGTAACTGCCGTCGTCGGGGAAGAAAGACCCTGAGGGAGGAAGCGGCAACGAAGACGAAGTCAGAAGCGCGCGCGCGGGGTACAGCGCGACGCGGGAGGAAGCGGCGGAGAGGACTCTGCTGCTGGTATGGCAGCAGAACGACGAGAAGGAGGGAAGGAGGTCGCCGGAGCTTGTGGGTCGTTTGGCTGGAGATGGGAGAGGGAGGAATTTGGAAGGGATCTCCGTCAAAATCAAGCTTAGCCTCTTCGGCCGGAGTTGTGGGTTCTTATATAGGCGCTGGACTGGGTGTGCAGGGCGTGAAGGGCGCGTAATTGCCTGAGGTTGGTTGCCGGAGATGGAAAGGAGTTAGGATACCCAAATCTCTCATGCGTTCGCACGAGAGATTGGGTTCACACCAGGGATCGATATCGGTCTTAAATGGAAGGGAATTCCTCAGAGAATCCTCCTTCCATTTCTGGGAGGGAATCTCTGAGGGATTAGAGAGCAATCCCTCTCCGAACCTCGTCGGAGCTCGGTTCTGCCCTAACAATGGCGGCAGGACCGGTTTGCAAAGGAGGCAAAGAACCTAGGGGGTTCTCTGCAACGGTATTCAAAAGATAGGGACCAATTTGTGATTTGAGTGTACTAAATTGCAAAGTAGGTCAAGATGACCTCTCCTTAGGTCCAAATTTTGGTACAAACCTAATTTGGACCTAAGGAATCCAATGGTGAAGTTGGATTTTAGGTTTGACCTCGTTTGACTGGATATTTTACGTAAAAACCCAAATTAGGTAAATTGAAGAGCTAGGACCCTAATCTAGGTCAAACTAGGTTCCAAAGGCCAAATTAAGTGTTCTAAATCCTAGAGTATGTTTTTCCATGATTTGTAGAGGGTTTACTTGCTTTTTGTTCTAATCGGAACCTTGTTAATTTAAGCGGGTCTGTTTTAGGGTTACCAAGTGTCATTTAGTTCTTAGATTGCACATGAACCCATTTCTGATTGACTCAACCCACTTTTTATCTCATTTATACCATTTGACCTCTGTTTTGCCTCTGAGAAATCCCGTTTATGTACTGCAATGGTAAAATTGCAGTTTTAACCTTTATTTCATGTTTTCTTCTCAGGGCACTTGTTCCTTCAGTTAGGCCTTCTTCTAGGTTATGTAGGAGCTTTTATCTTCTTTATTGGGTCAAAATGAGCTAGTTATGGCTCATGATGAGGCTCTCATCATACCCCCATGCCTAGCTTTTGCTAGTCCCTTAGCAAAATTTCAAAGTTTTAACTTCCGTTCTAGACCCTGAGTGTCTGTCAACAATGATAAGTGCTTCTCCTTTTCTTTTGTGATTAGGTGGGAATGCCGACAATAGGCCTAGAGGTACTCAAGTACCAACCAAAATCCGGACCTGTTCCACTTTAGCCTCAGTCTTCTGCAAAGGTTTCTACGGCCCACAGAAACTAACCTAGGGTTTGTTGGACTCCGCGGTTAAAGCACTCGTGCTTGAGATATTTTTAGCCTAGTTCAGTTTGCAGTGCTTTTTTTTTTTTTTTGTAAGAGAGAGATAGAAGATTTATTTGTTTGGAGAGATTTTCTCTCTCTTTTCTTTTTATTTCTAGCTTCGGATTAGCTTCTCAACACGGTCTGTATCGGATTCCTCGTCCCCATCATCAATCCTCAAGGGTCCCTGGCTTTCAAGATTTCGAGATAATCCCGCCCATGGCAACCCCCAGAACCCTGGCTTTCGAGATTTCGAGATAATCCCGCCCATGGCGTTCCGTGGCCGAATCCAGACCCTGGCGATCGACATTTCTTGATAATGCCGCCCATGGTATCTGAACCAGCAGAGTGCTTACATGCCCCCGGTGGGATATTTAAATATCCCAAGAGACAAGCACCGAGGAGACGATATGTTGTTACGCATCTTCGAGGGGAATTTCCCGCCTCTCCGCGCTGGGAACTCGTCCAAATCAATTTGTGTTGATTGACCGCTCCTAATCTAGGTGACTTTTTCAGAACATTAAACGCTTTTCGCGTGATTTGGATGTTTATGCGCACTGAACCAGACTGTGTGTGAATTTGGGTGCTTAGGTTACCGAATCCCGCAAACCGAAGGTCAGTTAATGAGGCCGAATACTTCCTAAGCTTTAGACCTAATACTCAAGCTTCGCATTTTCCTCAACCTCTTGAGGATTATCCAGATTTTAATGGATAAGTGAATTTTTAAGCTAAAGGTACTAGCCCAAAAAGCCTAAGACCAGCGTTCCCGCTAATCTCTTGTTATATCTCCGTGGCACTTTTCTTTTCTTTTTCTTGATTCGGTCTAGAACTTCAGTTAACCCCTTAATCTTTTACTAATGACTATTTCTTTTCATTTTCGTTTTGTGCTCCTTTTTGTCATTTTTTCTTCTTTTCCTCCTCTCATTTGTATGACCCTGAATTGTTCCCCCCCTCTATCAAGTCTCCCTTTTTTTTTTTTTTTTGTGAAACCCTTTCTTGATATGAATTTTCTGACATTTTGCACTTTCATACCCCCCCATGCCTAAGATTTGCAATGTCCCCATTGTAAATTAGGTGGGTTCGAATTCAGCTTAGTTCATGTATTAGGACAGGTGTGTGGTGAGTGAATGGGTCGAAGCGACTTGTTGCGAACGATTTCTAATCTCGGGTAGGTATACCTGAGGTGAAGTCAGTTGTTCTAATGGATGAACCCTAAAGTGCAATATGAGTTCCGCATAGAGATGTCAGAAATGGTTTCAGGTTTTTCAAAGAATGACGGGTTGCCTCCCGTTAAGCGCTGAGTTTTACGCCATCGGCTGGGCGCAATGAGCTCAAGAGGAATGGAGGGTAAAGGATGACTCAGTCAGATCTATATCGGTCATGTCAATGAACGGCTTGAGTCTCTGCCCGTTCACGACAAAGGGTTCAGAATCGTGGCTGAGTGGGCTGATTTCAATAGCTCCATTTCCGAAGATTTGGCGGACTAGGTAGGGTCCGACCCACTTGGATCTTAGCTTTCCTGGGAATAATTTGAGTCGAGCATCAAAGAGTAAAACTTTTTGACCAGGATGAAAGACCTTTCTAGAAATGTGTTTGTCGTGAAAAGCTTTAATCCGTTCTTTGTAAATTCGCGAGTTCTCATACACGTCGTGGCGTAATTCATCGATCTCTCTCATTTGAAATCTTCTGTGGGTTCCAGCCTTAGAAAGGTCGAGATTACAGGTCCGTACTGCCCAATAGGCTTTATGCTCCAATTCGACGGGGAGGTGACATGCCTTCCCATACACTAGTCTGAAGGGAGACATTCCTAATTGGGTCTTGTGGGCGGTCCTATAGGCCCACAATGCTTCTGGAAGCTGAGAAGACCAATCTTTTCTATCAGGTCGAACAGTAACCTGAAGGATCTTCTTGATCTCTCGGTTAGATAGCTCAGCTAGACCATTAGTTTGGGGGTGGTAAGGAGTAGAGATTCGGTGTGACACCCCGTATTTGGTCATCAGTGACCTGAACTGAGCGTTCGTAAAATGGGTCCCTCTGTCGGAAATTATAGCACGCGGAATCCCGAACCTTGAGAAAATGTTTTGATGGAGGAATTTTATAACGACTTTATGATTGTTGGTTCGAGTCGGAATGGCTTCTATCCAATTGGACACATAGTCAACTGCGAGTAAGATGTATTCGAAGCCATCCGAGGTCGGAAAGGGTCCCATGAAATCAATCCCCCAAATATCAAAAATTTCGCATACCAAGATCGGCTGTAGAGGCATCATGTCTCTATAGCTCATGTTGCCTAGAGTCTGGCAACGGGAACATGCCTTACAGTGTTCGTATGCATCCTTGAAAATTGTGGGCCAGTAGAAGCCACACTGGAGGACTTTCGATGCGGTTTTATGTCCAGAAAAATGTCCACCGCATGCCTGGTCATGGCAAAATGAGAGTATGTCTTTGATTTCCACTTCCGTGACGCACCGTCGGATTATCTGATCAGCACCAATGCGGAAAAGATATGGGTCTTCCCATAGGTAATACTTGGCATCGGAACGCAATTTGTCCTTTTTGGCCTTCGACCAATCGGGCGGAATCTGATGTGATGCCAGGTAATTAACAATATCAGCGAACCATGGAAGACTTGTACTGATAGTCAGGAGGTGCTCATCAGGGAAATGTTCTGTAATAGGTCCAGAAGGATCAATAATTTCAGAAGGAAGGCGGGACAAGTGATCAGCTACCACATTGTGCTTTCCCGCCTTGTCGCGAATCTCGAGGTCAAATTCTTGCAATAGCAAGATCCAACGGATTAGTCGAGGTTTCGCGTCCTTCTTGGCAAGGAGATGCCTTACAGCTGTGTGATCCGAGTATACGATAATACGGGAACCCAGAAGGTATGATTTGAATTTTTCCAGGGAAAATACTACGGCCAGCAGCTCTTTCTCAGTAACCGTATAGTTACGCTGAGCCTCATCCAGTGTTTTGCTGGCGTAGTAAATGACCACAGGTATCCCGTCAATTTTCTGCCCTAAAACCGCTCCTACAGCAAAGTCAGATGCATCGCACATGATCTAAAAGGGTTGAGACCAATCAGGGGACAGTAGGATTGGGGCTTGGGTGACTCGGTCACGTAGGATCTCAAATGCTTGAGTGCATTCCTTGGAAATTTCGAAAGGCACATCCTTGGAGAGAAGATTGGTCAAGGGGCACGCGATCTTGGAGAAATCAGGGATGAATCGACGGTAGAAATCGACGTGCCCCAAAAAAGATCGGATGTCCTTAATCGAGCTAGGCATAGGGAGCTTGGAAATCAGGTTAATCTTAGCTCGATCCACTTGGATGCCTTTCTCTGAGATTAAATGTCCCAGGACAATTCCCTCAGGCACCATGAAATGGCTCTTTTCCCAGGAAAGAACCAAATTCACCTCAATGCACCGCCTGAGTATATGGACCAAGTGTTGGAGGCAATCGTCAAATGATTGTCCAAAAATTGAAAAGTCATCCATGAAGACTTCCAGATAATCACCTACCATATCTGAGAATATGGCAAGCATGCACCGCTGAAAAGTTGCAGGTGCATTGCAGAGACCGAACGGCATCCTTTGGAACGCGTACGTCCCGAAGGGGCAGGTGAATGTGGTCTTTTCTTGGTCCTCTGGATGGATTGCCACCTGATTGTAACCGGAGTACCCGTCAAGAAAGCAGAAGAATTTATTTCCCGCTAGTTTCTCGAGGATCTGATCAATAAATGGTAGTGGGAAATGATCCTTCTTCGTGGAGGAATTTAGTCTTCTGTAATCAATGCAGACTCTCCACGAATTAGCTATTCGGGTAGGAATGACTTCCCCGATTTCAGTCGTGATGATGGTAAGTCCTGCCTTCTTAGGCACCACTTGTGTTGGACTCACCCAACGACTGTCGGAGATCAGGTAGATGATCCCTGCATCTAACCACTTAATGATCTCCTTTTTCACGACCTCCTATAGGTTAGGGTTTAGGCGCCTTTGCATTTCTCTTGAAGGTCGTGAGCCTTCTTCCGTGTAGATTCGATGTGTGCAGTATGAAGGGCTTATACCAGTTAAATCATCTAGAGTCCATCCAATGGCTCTACGATGTTGTTGGAGAACAGAAATCAAACGGAGTTCCTGGTCAGGTGTGAGTCGAGAATTGATAATCACAGGAAACGTCTGATTTGAATCCAAAAAGACGTATTTTAGATGTTCAAGAAGGGGCTTGAGTTCCGTGACAGGATTGTCAGCAGCAGCGGGTGGTTCGGGGTTTGTATCGGGAGCAATGGTAGGAGTCATAGGTGTGTCTAGATCATGTCCGCACTCCTCTGTTAGCGGTTTTTGCTTCTCTAGTGGTTGATCAGGAATAATCAGGTTGTCTTCTATATACAGTTCATCAACCACGGCTTCGACATCACAAATTTCCTCTATCACCCCGCAATTAATCCCTTGATGGGCCTTGAAAATGTCTATCTTCAGATTTTGATTCCCAAATTTTAATTCTATCTGGCCCTCTTCGCAGTTTATATTGGCCCTAGCAGTGGCCAAAAAGGGTCTCCCTAATATGATTGGTGTGTCCCTTGGGTTCTTAGGTGCATCCATGTCCAGTACTATGAAGTCCACTGGAAAATAAAAATCTCGTACCCTAACAATGACATCCTCGAGTATTCCTTTGGGTGACTTGATGGATCGATCGGCTAACTGCAATGTCACCTCGGTGGGTTTAAGTTCAGATTCTTCAAGGTGGTCAAGGAGGGATGTAGGTATTAAATTTATGGAGGCACCTAGGTCTAGTAGGGCTCTATCAAGTTGGGTTTCACCAATTTTACAAGAAATCAAGGGAGTTCCTGGGTCTTTAGCCTTAGGTGGGAGTTTGCTCAAGATGATAGAGCTGGCTTGCTCTGATAGTACTATTGGGTTCCCATCCTTGGTTCGCGGCTTACGTTTAGGTGTACATATGTCTTTCAAGAACCTTGCGTAAGCCGGTATGTGGCGGATTGCATCCATCAACGGGATGTTTATCTGGACCTGTTCAAAGAGCTTGACCAGATCCTCCTCAGGAGCCACAGGTTTGGTTGTCCTTTTTCCTTTGGTCAAGGCCTTAGGAAATGGGATCCTAGCTGGTTCCTCTAGGATAGCTCCAGGTTCTTGATCTGGGACAGTAGTATCTTGGATGACTACCCTAGGGTCTTGGCGATTATCAGGCTTGGAGTGGTTCGGATAGTGTGGGTCTTGTGTTGTTTTACCACTGCGTGTTGTTACAGAGTTTAATCCGGCCTGACTTTGGTTTGGGTTAGGTAGGAGGGGTGGCTGCTGCTGCAATCCTGCATAAGATGTTGACGCCTCCATCCCGTCTGGTGATGGAGTAGCAGGGGCCTGATAAATCAAATGTGCGTGGCCTTGATTTGGATTCATAACGCGCCTCTGGGTCGGCACGTTATTTGGGTTGGGCAGAGGTTGCGAAGGAAGGGTGCCAGGTTGGCGGGAATTTGCCATCTGGGCCAGTTAGTTGCGAACCTCTGTGATCTCATCCTTGTGCTGTTTTTGCATTGCCGCATTCGTCTTTTGAATGTCAGCCAGTGTTTGAAGGATAAGAGTCAGTTGATCCTGATTTTGCCCGGATTGGTAGGTGGGATTGGGCCGAGGCTGAGGCGGCTGATATGGACGAGGAGCTTGTGGGCGGGGTTGATATGGTGGTTTTTGAGAATTTCCTACCCATTGAAAGTTAGGATGATTTCGCCATCCAGGGTTGTAGGTATTGGAGTATGGGTCATTCTGGATGGCGTTGAGGTCCTCGCAGTTCTGAGGAACCTCAGGAAAGTCAGAATACGAGGGTTCAGAGTTCCCCCAACTCGAATAGAAGGGATCAGAGGTCACTCCGGTCCGAGAGGTAGATGGGGGTGGATATGGGTCCATCCCCTTGGCAGGTTGGTGATAGATGTTTTGCACTGTTTCCCTTGCCAGAGGAGGTCGTGTAAAAGAATTTTGTGCAGAGGTGGCTTGCTGCAAATGTCGAGTTAGCTCGTCCACCTTCTTTTCTATGATAGAGACCTTGTCCAACCGACTAGCCATCAGTTCCAGGTCGACAGAAGTGGACAGGTCCTGCGTCTCATGTGTCCCTCTTAGATTCGTCGATGCGCGGGCATTCGTCCTGTCGAATAAGCCCAAGGAGTCATTATTTATGGAGTTCTCGCACATGTTTTCGAGAATCTCCCATACCGTGTCCTCGTGTTGGCCCATGATGTTTCCTCCACATGTTGCATTGTCGAATAGACGAATATCCTCACGGAGTCCCTGGTAAAAAGACTGGACTTGTTCCCACTTAGGAACTCCGTGATGGGGGCACTTTCACATAAGATCTAGGAATCGATCCCAAGCTTCATGAAGAGGTTCTCCCGGTTGTTGAGTGAAATGAGTGATCTGGTGGCGCAAGGCATTTGTCCGGCCAACAGGGAAGAATTTTTTCAAAAATTCGGACTGTAATTCCTCCCATGTGTTGATCGGGCGGGTCTGAGTCTGATACCAGTGTGCAGCCTTGTCCAAGAGGGAGAACGAAAATATTTTCATGAGTAGGATATCCCGATTTTGTACATCTGACCCGAAGGTCTGGGCCAAATGCTTGAGTTGTTTAATGTGTTGGAATGGATCCTCAGAGTTAAGCCCATGGAACTTCGGTATGGCATGAATCATATTGGGCTTCAGATCAGAATCGGGTCCTCCAATTGGGATTCGTACTCGGGGTTCGATTGCCACCGCAGCAGGATTATAGTGATCTCGCATCATAGGTCGCTGCGGTGGGTTTACAAAGTTCTAAAAGAGATCGTTCAAGCGTTGAAGTTGGTGTTCAAGATTATTCTCCTCTTCAATGGGTTGTGCCATGATGGGAGAAGAAGGAGAATCAAGGTCTGAGTCAGATGAAAGATTTATGTGGCGGGGTTGCTGCACAAACAAGGGCGTCGAGGCTTGGCCTCGACGAGAATGAATTTCTAAGGGAGGTCTTAAAGGTGGTCGAACATGCACCGAAAGATGTGATGAGATCAGAAGGTGCTGGACCCAATCAAGACACCCAAGAATTGTTGGGTGACTATAGAGGTTCGGGGCAGATGGACCCCTGGATCAGAAGATCGTCCACCTGAGAAATACCTGGGCAGCCAGAGAGGGAGAGTCCTGCAAAGACCCCTACACGGTAGAGCGTCCCCACGGGTTACAGGGTTTCCCCCACCTGACCTCTCTTGTCACTGCGGTTCCAGGTAAACCAGAATGGGGATCTTGACCTCTTAAGTCTACTTTTTTTTATTTTAAGATCAAGGTGCTTAATGTTCCACTTGAACTTTTAAGTATTTTGAGTGCAAAAGTGACCTAATATTAAGGTTGGTTGACCCGAGGGATCAACTTCACCTCTTGTTCCTTTGAGAGCTTTTAGGTCCTTCCTTTTATGGTTCAAACGGATTATCAGCCTGATTTGCTTAGGGTTCCTCTTGTATAAATCTTTTCAAACACGGTTTAGGCACACCTCTTTTTGGAAAGTTTGTTTCTTTGTTTTAGAGAAGATGTGTCTCTAAAAACCCTAGCTTTGCAATCCCTAACTTGGCTCTAGTGGGTCCAATTTAGTTGCCGTAGAAATTAGCACCTAGGGCTCAATCAAGAAAGTTTTAGCCCTAGTTGCCTTAGTTGGATGAACAGATAAAAATATGTTGAAATGAAAATCAGGCAACTTGATGAGTTACTAAATATGAGACAGGTAGCCCTAAGTTGATTTCCCTCCTTTTTTTAGATTGTGAGAGGGTTAAGAGAGAGGACTTATGGAGATTACCTGTTCCTTGGAGAGTCTGTTGTGCAGTTGCTATTCTTTCCTTTTTGTTTTGCTTTCCCTGAATGAACACAGCAAAAGAGAGAAGTCAAGTCGGATATTAGATAGAAAAGTTGTACTCAAAAGTTTTAAAAGTGCCCGTTGCTCCCCGGCAACGGCGCCAAAATGTTCGTCGCGCTTTTGTGCGGTTTGTTAAAAGATAATATCGCGTTGTAGTATAGCCGCTAAAGCGTTCAAAACAAATAAAGATTTTTATTACTCGAAAACCGGAGTATCCGAGGTCGAACACAGGGAGCAATCTCAGTACTTTGGAAAACCCAAGAATACAACTGTTACATGCAAATATAATTGATTCAAAGAGTTTTTAGAAAAAGTAGAATTAGACGTCTGATTTATGTATCAGACGTCTTAAATGTGATCTTTCTTTCTTTCTTCCTTCTTCTCCTTTCTGCTTCTGTATCTTTCCTTCTGATTTGCCGTTCTGATCTCTTTGCAATCTTCCCTTGTCCTTCTTCTTCTTCTCTGCGAAGACTTCTAATCTTTCTGCTTTCCTTCTCCTGCGAAGGCTTCTTTCTTCTTCTTCTGTCTTCTTCTTTGGCTTGCTTTTCCTTCTTCTGCAGCGGCCAAGTCCTTCTCCTGCGATCAGCCTACCTGCACAGGAGCAAAACCTAACCCTTCTCCCTCTACCCGCGCGTCTCTCTCTCTCAAGCAATTCACTCTGACATGCTCTCCCAGAGCCACGGGCATTAATCGGGTCGGATCGTACCCGGGACCAGGCGCACCGGGAGGTGGTGTGATGCGCGAGGAGTGCGTAGGCTTAGGTCGGGTCGGATCCGCCAAATCCGCGTGGTGAGGCCGCAGACGAGGCGGGTGGGGTCAGTGAGGGACCTCACCCCTGTGCTTACTGAGGCGATGAGAATATATCACAAAAGAAATTTATAGTGTACTTGAGGTTTGTAATCCCACGATGTGGGACTAAAGGTTTCGGCCTTCCCTCACGTGCGCCCACAGACTCTCGTGTGCAATCGCCCACGCTGAAGGCCCTGCTGGTGCTCCTTGCTGAACTCAGTCACCTCGCGACACTTGCGAGAGCCTGCTGCACCTGCCGCCTGGGAAGCCTGACGCCTGCTGCTGCTCCAAGCTTCCTGCTGCTTCGGCTGTTAATGGCGGCCGGGGCGTTCACCTGCGATTCCACAGAATGGCCTATTGGCCCAATCAGACTAGCTGGAAACCTTCTCCGTAGCACGGCGAAGGCGGTGGGTGATGCTGCAGGTTGTCGGTCGGCCTAGGCGTGCGCGCCTAGGTCAACCTGTGGCCGGAGATGGTGGCTTGTTCGGGGGGTGGTTATAGAGGTCTGGAGTGGCAGTTGTGGGGTGGAGCGAGTTCCTGGTGGTGAGGCGGAGCTCACGAGGTGGTTGGCGAGCCTTGTGGAGTGGCGGAGTGGTGTGGGCGGCTCGCCGAAGTGCGGTCGGAGGCGAGGAAGATGAAGGCGGTTAGGTACTGTCGAGGGGTAATCAAGTAAAATAGTTGGGGTAAAAGAGAGAGGAGAGGATGGAGAACGTATCTGGGGTTGTCCGGAGGGAAGGGAGGCGACGGAGAGGACGGCTCGTAACTGCCGTCGTCGGGGAAGAAAGACCCTGAGGGAGGAAGCGGCAACGAAGACGAAGTCAGAAGCGTGCGCGCGGGGTACAGCGCGGCGCGGGAGGAAGCGGCGGAGAGGACTCTGCTGCTGGTATGGCAGCAGAGCGACGAGAAGGAGGGAAGGAGGTCGCCGGAGCTTGTGGGTCGTTTGGCCGGAGATAGGAGAGGGAGGAATTTGGAAAGGGATCTCCGTCAAAATCAAGCTTAGCCTCTTCGGCCGGAGTTGTGGGTTCTTATATAGGCGCTGGACTGGGTGTGCAGGGCGTGAAGGGCGCGTAATTGCCTGAGATTGGTCGCCGGAGATGGAAAGGAGTTAGGATACCCAAATCTCTCGTGCGTTCGCACGAGAGATTGGGTTCACACCAGGGATCGATATCGGTCTTAAATGGAAGGGAATTCCTTAGAGAATCCTCCTTCCATTTCTGGGAGGGAATCTCTGAGGGATTAGAGAGCAATCCCTCTCCGAACCTCGCCGGAGCTCGGTTCTGCCCTAGCAATGGCGGCAGGACCGGTTTGCAAAGGAGGCGAAGAACCTAGGGGGTTCTCTGCAACGGTATTCAAAAGATAGGGACCAATTTGTGATTTGGGTGTACTAAATTGCAAAGTAGGTCAAGATGACCTCTCCTTAGGTCCAAATTTTGGTACAAACCTAATTTGGACCTAAGGAATCCAATGGTGAAGTTGGATTTTAGGTTTTACCTCGTTTGACTGGACATTTTGCGTAAAAACCCAAATTAGGTAAATTGAAGAGCTAGGACCCTAATCTAGGTCAAACTAGGTTCCAAAGGCCAAATTAAGTGTTCTAAACCCTAGAGTATGTTTTTCCATGATTTGTAGAGGGTTTACTTGCTTTTTGTTCTGATCGGAACCTTGTTAATTTAAGCGGGTCTGTTTTAGGGTTACCAAGTGTCATTTAGTTCTTAGATTGCACATGAACTCATTTCTGATTAACTCAACCCACTTTTTATCTCATTTATACCATTTGACCTCTGTTTTGCCTCTGAGAAATCCCGTTTATGTACTGCAATGGTAAAATTGCAGTTTTAACCTTTATTTCATGTTTTCTTCTCAGGGCACTTGTTCCTTCAGTTAGGCCTTCTTCTAGGTTATGTAGGAGCTTTTATCTTCTTTATTGGGTCAAAATGAGCTAGTTATGGCTCATGATGAGGCTCTCATCAGAAATCAAGAGCTTAACCATAATGGAATCGCTCCTCCAACTTTGCTGAAGTTGGAGAAGAAGTTCAAATGAAGGCTTCAGACAATAAAACATACTTTAAACCATTAATTCTTGATCCTTATGCCTAGTAGATGTAATCTAGAACTTCTCGAGGGTTGCCTAGGGTTGAAGTACAAGATCAAGTCACTGAAGCTCCAGTGAGTCCAACAATTAAGCACTGGAGTTCAAAACTCCAAGAATCAGACAATGGATGGTCTCAAAAGTTCCCTGAGGTCACAAGGAACCTCAGGAGCTTAACAATTATGGCAATTAAAGAAACATTAAAAGAATAAGCTTCGAATCTAGGAAAAATGCAATCTGAGTTCACTTGAACTCATATCACCTCCTCTCACTCAATTGAGTGAGGGTAAATACTTAGTGATGTGCGGCGATATTGTCGAGGTGATTAATTAGGAGAAATTACTCCTCTGAGCTCGCCATTGACAGTGAGCTCAAAGCTTGAAATGTGAAATTGTGCATTTCTGATATAGGCGTTAATTGATCAAATTAATACATCGAGTAGGCCCTTAAATGATGTTTAGGTGATGGAGGGCCCCTAGGAAGGTGATTTAAGTTCGAAGACCTTTGCTGTGGACAGCGGAGGTCACCGGTGAAGGTGGAAATGTATTAGGAAAATCAGCTAATAAAATAGTGAGGAAAGAAGCAGAGGATGATTGTGAGGGGGTAAGGATTGTGTTCAGGTAGTGAAAGAGTGGATTGAAGTCCAACGAGGCCAAATTTGACCTTGCCGGAGTCGGAGAAGAAGTCTGAAGCTAAGCCTAAACTACACTAACTAGCTACCTAAACTACTCTAAACTAAACCTATCTAATCTACTTTACCTAGACGAAGTAGGGGGAAGAAATCTTTGTCGAAAGCCACATAACGAAGGACAAGATCAAAGGATTTGGGATAGAGCTCCGACGAGAAACGAAGCGGAGAGAAAGGAGTAGCGGCATGCTCCCAAGCCCTATCATGGCCACAGGAGAGGAAGAGGGGTTGAGGAAGGCGAGCGTCTCAGGCGGAGGCGCTTCGATAGAGAGGTGAGAGGTTGTTGGAGGTTCAGTGGAATAGCCTATCGAAGAGGGAAGGGAGTCGACCCTTGAAATCAAAGGGGTGGAGGGGTTTAAATAGGTTGTGGTGGTGGTAAAGGGGGTTGTTCCTAGACGGATGTAGGTCTAGGTACAAGGTAACCACCGTTGTCATCTCCAACACCGGTGAGCTTAAATTTTTTTTGAAACCAAAAGGAAAGCTATCGTTATACGATAGCAATCCGGGAGGGACCGGTGAGCTTCAATGCCTGACCTAATTAGGATTAACGGTGCATCCACACCGTCGGATGTGAAGAAGAAGGTGAGCGGAAGCTCTAGAGCAACAAAGGAGTTCTGATGGTGGATGGGCAGTGATGGAGCAGTGTGGTGACTGGCTATCATCAATCATCCAATGCAAGGACGAAGACGACGGTGTACACAAGGACTTAAATGCCATAAAAAATAGGGACTTTATTGAAATAAAATGACTCGATTGAAATGAATCCCAAGGACCAAAATGCAAACAGAGGCATTTTAAGTTAAATTTAATCTAATTATTTTCCAACCTTTTATATATGACTATAAATTAGATAAATATTATATATATACCTTGAATTTACATTTTTGACCTTTTTAGCTTTATTTATTTTAATTAATTAAGTTACTTAAGTTATTGCATACTTAGGGTTAAATATTTATAATGTTAAATTAAATATTAATTAGTTAGCTAAATGTTTATAATTCGAGTCTAAATTATTATTTAAATTGTTAATAACATTAAGTGACATTTAATTTAGTATTATTAATTTATTTTATGGTCCTTTAATATATTATCCCTTATATTATAATTAAACCCTAAATAGACATATTCCTAGCTAATTAACTAGGGAAACTAGTTAATTAGGGGTATTTAAGAGCCATGATGAGTCTCTCATTAGTGTGCCTACTTAGGTTTAGAATGTAAATTACTTTTATGATTGTGGAGTGTACCCACTTAATTTTGTAAATTAAATTTGTTTGATTGATCATGGGGTATACCCACTTTTTTCAAAATGTTTATTTGATTGTATTTTGTATGTTTGATTGATTTAGCAAATTGACTTGTATGTTTATTTGATTGATTTAGCAAAATAGGGTGTACCCACATTTCACTTGTTACAATCACTCTAAGAACAATCTGAAACTCACTGAAAACCAAATCAGAGGTTGGCAAACCCTAAAACCCTAATTTGATTTTCACATCATGCTATAGACAACGTGAACGTGAGAGCTCAAATCAGGCCTTGAATTCTTTATAAAATCATCTCTAAATCTTCATTTAAACCTTCCAAACATCAATCACCCTTCGGTCTTCAGATTAAACTCTTTTTGGATTGAGACACAATACTGCTCAGGTTGGGCTTTTAATTTAAATCATCCTAGGTGATTTGATCACCTAAATCTCCTAAACACTAACAATCAGTGTTCAGGAACTCAAGGCGATTCTAAGAAAATTAGATGGGTCATGACTAAGCCTAATCTCAGTGCATCTGAGATTCCTTGTCCCAAAACAAGGAACAAATTGGGCGTATGCTCATCTGAGACTAGAAATCCAATTAGAACCCCTCAGATTTATCGTAATACATCCAATTAAGCAAATAAAAACTCAATTCACTCAATTAAATCTGTTTCAAACTAAATTGAATCACAAACTCTCGATTAGGCATAATGTCTCAATTCACTCTTGATTGTGTGGTGTATCCACTTTCTTCTAACTGTTTATTTGATTTTATTAAGTATGTTTGATTGATTTAGCAAATTAAATTTAATTCTATTATGTATTCACTTTATATTTATTTGATATTATTTTAATGCACTTATAGATATACACACTTCCACAAATTTAAATGCACTTGAGGCCAAATAATAGGTATTCTAACCCCTAAGTTATAGGTTTTGGGAGGGGATAATCATGTCAAAATACTTTCCTGTCGACATTTATGACCATGTTATAGAGACAATGCAAAGTATTTGTATATCTCACTTACATTCACGAAACTTTGTCTTTATAGCATGTCATAAGAGTCGTCGTCTTTTGTTCAGAGAAGTTCTAAACAAAGGGGGGTCCTTGAAAATTTGATCACAACTTATGATTACTTGTTACATGGAACCGATGTCTGGAGAAATTTCTGTAGCATCTTTTCGCTCATCTCCGGTGTAAAAAACTGATCTTATCTACGTTCCTAATGCACCCTTAAATGAGAGTTATTGGAATGTAGTTAAGGTTAGCCTTGGGGGGTATACTAGAGAAGTGCGAGAATATGCTACCAAAATTTCTCCAGACACTGGTTATATGTAACAAGTAATGTTATGATCAAATTTCCAAGGATAGGTTCTTAAGTGAAAACTCTAATCAAAATACAAACACTGTTGTAAAATCAGATTATAATTATTAGGTGATTTTATTTCATTTTTGTAGATTATCATGAATAAGTCTTGGATTAGTTTTAGGAACTCGGATTACTCTCGATATAAGAATGAAGTGAGAAAGTTCCTTGATTGGGCATTTCATGACGATAGGAAGTCATTCATACGAGGAGACAAGTTCGACAGGATATTTTGCCCATGTAGGAGGTGCTTGACTGGAAATTCACATGATAGGAACACTTACCAGACAAAGCATGTAAGGAGCTACTTTAATTTTTATACTTACTTTAATGTGACATTAAATTATTATAATTTGTAGCGAGAAATGATGAACTTAATCAACCCCCTATAGACGGCACTTCCGGCACTCTGCAGCACCCTCCTATGACACCAGACGAGGCTTTTAGGAGCATCATGCCTCCAAAGCACGGAGGCTTCATTTGTAGTGGGGGAAGGAGTCAGACGATCTCCAACTGGTATGGGTGAAAGGGGTCAGCGATAGCAGCTGTCGTCCAGCAAATGCAGACACAGCTCCATGATGTCACCACACAACTCCATGATGTCACCTCACAGTTCCACGAGCAAACTTAAGCTTGGCAAGATGCCAAGAAATTCATGGAGGAGTAAAGGAAGGAGATGGAGCAGTAGAGAGCGGAGATGAGAGCGATGATGGTATTATTACGGGGCAACGATCATTAAGTTTTATATTTTGCTTATGTATATTCTAACATTATAAAATACTCTTTTCATTAAGTTTATATATATATTTGTTGTATATTAAATGCTCTATATTGCATGTTGTATGTTGATGAAATTTTTATATCGTGTATGTGGTATGTTGCAGATGTTTAGCAACATTATATAGTGAAAAAAAAGAATACACATATATAAACAACGGTTCTAATTTAATCGTCGTGTATGGTTCACGTGTATCATACACCACATTTATCAAAACCGTCGTTGAATGGTATTGTTTACGCTTCGAAATCGAGTTTAAAATAAAGCGTTGTAATATAGTTAAAATCGCTTTGAAAATAAATATAATTTTTATTACTCGAAAAGATTCCGAGATCGAACACAGGGAGCAATATGGAATTTAGAAATCAAGATCACAATTTAAACTAAAAGAAATTGCAATAACATCAGGTATCAATGTGCCAAAAAGATGTGAGTAAAATGGTGATTTAGATCACCAAATACTCCTACAATATCAACTAAGGAACTCAATGTATATGTATGAAATGAGAGCTCAAATCTGTCGTCTGATTTGAAAACCAGATGACTTAAAGTGATTCTCTTCTTTGTCTTCTTTTCTTCTTCCTTCTCTGACTCTTCGTTTCTTTTGCATCTTCTTCTCTTTCTTCTTCTTTTTCTCAGCTATGCCTTTAGCTCTTCCTCTCCAAGCCTTCTTCTTAGGCCTTCACCTCTTCTTCTTTTCTCTAACTCTTTTGTCTTCGATTCTCCTCTTATGAATCCAGCTAAGTGTTGGAGCCAAACTTCTCAGGGAAAAACCCCCCTGCCAGGGCGTAACTCTCCTCTATTCTCTTTCTATTTCAGTCTCGTTCTCCCAGAGCCATAGTCAGATAATTGGACCTAGCACATACCGGGGTCCAGGCTCACCGGCGTGCGGTGGTGAGCAACGAGTGCAGATTGGGTTATCGGGTTGACCAGGTCCACGTGTACGTGTCGTGGACGAGGTCGAGTGAGCGTGAGAGGGGGACCTCTAATGAGAGACTCATCATGATCTCTAATTACCCCTAATTAACTAGTCTTCCTAGTTAATTAGATAAGGTTATGAATATATAAGGGTTTATTATAAAATAAGGGATATTTAGTAAAGGACCTTAAAATAAGTTTAAAATGGTATTTTATCATTTAATTAACATTATTAATAATTTAGTTAATAATTGGACTCGAAATCTTATTAATCATTCCCTTAATTAATAAGTTAAGTAATTAAACATAATGTAAACCTAAGTATATAATAACTTAAGTAATTTTACTTAATCTAATAAATTAACCTAAAAAGGTCAAAAATGTAAATTCAAGGTGAAAACATAATATTTACCTTATTTACTAACATATATAAAAAGTTGAAAAAGATCTAAGTTACAATAAACCTTCAAAACCTAAGTTTACATTTTAGTCCTTAAAACTCATTGCAGTCGGGTCCTTATTTCTCACACAGGTCCTTAAGTTTCATTACATTTAAGTCCCTTTCCTTCTTCTTCTTCTTCTTCAGCTGAATGAACGGCTGTCGACAAAGAGTCACGCCATCGCGCGATCACCGCCCTGCCAACATCAACCTTCTTTGTCCAAACTCTTGTAGCTTGCGCTCACCACCTCCTCTTGATCCATCGGTCTGGATTAACCGGAAATCCTAATTTTCAGTGGGAGATAACCTCACCGTCGTCGGAGACGACGCCGGAGGTTAAGCTCCTCAAGCTCCTTCTTCGACCAGAGCTCGCCACTCTCTTCGCTGCCAACCACTATAAATACACCCTCACCCCTCTGATTTTCCTGAAGTTGGCTCACTTCCCTCTTTTAACACTGAGCCAACCCAATAGGCTATTTGTCTGCAACTCTGGCGACCTTCCATCTCACTTTCCAACTTCCTCCATTCATTCTGATCGGCCGAGGAGATCCGCCATGGTCTGCCACGTCTCTGGATACAGGCGCCGACCAAAGGAATCCTCTGCTTCATCTCACATCCGCCCCCGAAGATTCTTTTTTTCATCCTCGGATTTCGTTGTCCGCCATAAGACTTCGGCAGAACCCTATTGACCCCTTCATTCAGGTAACAATAGATTAGCAGTAAGAGTAGGAGTAGGTTAGCTTAGTTAGTTAGATAGTTAGATTAGATGTAATTTTAGAATTTCAGTGTTCATCTTCTCTGACTCCGGCAAGCTCCTTGAGCTCGCCAAAGCCTTAATCTTGTCTTTTTAACTCATTGTCCACCTTCCTTTAACCCTCACAATCACTTCTAGCCCATTAAAACACTTAATTGATCATTTAATCGCCTAAATCAACTTCACCTCCACCGACTACTGTCACTGTCCATGGCGACAGTAGTGGGCTTAGAATCACCTCCACTGGGTCTTCCATCATCTATCCATCATTTATGGACCCTAATCGACATTATAATGCATAGAATTATCACATATAAATTAAACGCCCAATTTTAATTAAGCTCCTGAGCTTGTTGTCAATGGTAGCTCAAGAGCAGTTCAAATCCTTAATTAAATATATATTTATGATTATAAAAACTTTTTGATTTGTTTTAACCACTTAATTGAGTGGTAAAACAAGTCCTGAGCCTAATCCAAATCAGATTCTTAAAAAATGAATTTCACTGTTAAATCTTAACTCTAATGGACAAATGAAGAATCAATTGAGTTCTTGAAGTTCCTTGCAATCTCAGGAACCTTTTTAGATTAAAAATGGCAAGTTTAAACAATCTGTGCACACTTTTCACAATTTTTGGACTCACCGGAGCTCTGGCGAGCTCCGACGAGTCATTTTTGTTCTTTAATCTGTGAAATTTAGCGAGAAGCTCCATAATGATATAAATTCTAATCACTAATTAATTTGAGGATGTTTATTTGAAGATTTAGTGTCTGTAGCTGTAGATTGAAGATCATCTTCTCCAACTCCAGTGGAGTTAGAGAAGTCTGACAGAGAGATCTGAAGAGCATTTAAGGAACCTAGAAGTTTCAATGCAATGCACTGAAGTTGTTTATACCTTTAGAATACTGTAACAATCTTCTAAACCTTCTGATGAACAAATACATTTTGAAGTTCAGGCGGTGAGCCTAAAACCCTAGAAATATTAGTTAGAACACCTATCTGAGGGTCTAAATGAGTTCCTAAGGTTAAAAAGATCTTATTTGGGGCATTAATTTCTTGGGAGAAGGAATTAATCATAAAGTCAAATTTTAAGCCTTCACAGTCAAATTGAGTTTGATTATGGAGTTCTGAGCTCGATTTGAGGAATTGATGAGATAGAATGGATTCTGAGATCTTGATGAATGGTATTAGAGTGAATTAAGTGAGCTCAGACCTGTATTTTGGTGAAAATTCAAACCCTGTCAGTTTGGGTTATTTTCGAACCCAAACTGACGACAGTGCCATTTTGTTGAGATTCAATCTTAAATCCTGCCTAGATAAGTCAATTTCAACCCTTAGAATCTATTTTAATCAGTTAGAAATGTTCTTAAGTGTCTGTTGCACACTTTTGAGTTGTAAATTTCATTCTCTGAAGCTTTCAGAGAAGCTTTGAGCTTCTCTGCTGTTCTTGAAGGTCTTAAGACCTTAGAACCTACTCCAGCAGATGAAGAATTAATCTTAGAAACTATTTAGACTTTTAAATAAGAGATATAAGTCCATCTGTGGACACTGTGACATTAATTTCACTTTCCAGGTATTATAACCTGTAGGAACCCCTTGATTTCACTCTTCAAATTAAAGAGGAAAACATCCTTTTATCTTTAAATTGACCCTGCAACCTTATAGAGTAACCTTAGAGCTTTCCAACAAGCCTTGAATCATTTGATTTGGAGCTCTGAGTAGGGAGTTATGATCAGTTGAATTTGGGTTTGGAAGGGGTTAACATAGTCCCACATCGATTAACTCTGAGCGGGCACCTTGGAATAAAAGTAATTTGTGTTGTAGGCTCCCCACTCATCAAGCGGTGGGCGCGAACTGAGCATTTGAACCTATTGAGCATGTGTGTGTTTGTGTGGGCATGTGTGCCTGCGGGTGTGCGCCCGAGTGGGCGTAAGTGTGCCCTAGGAGGGCAAGGCCTAGGAGGCGGTTGAGCCGGATTGGCTCGAATCTATGAACCGGAAAAATAAACTGAAATCGAACCTAATTGAAATTAGGCGAGGACTGAGTAGGGTCTGGTCCAACCCTGGTCTCAGGGTGTTGTGTATCCTCGAAAGGACCTCGCCGCAAATAAAATAATTTTTTGTTAAAAAGGAAAATAAACCCAGTTCAACTGATGGTTCAAAGGAAAGAAGAGCTAATGGCTAAGTGCTGAAGGCTAAATACTAAGGAAATGCTAAGACTCAGCAGCTAAGGAGGAGAACAGGCACTAAGGAACAAAAGAAGGAGAAGACTAAGGGGAAGAGAAGAAGAGGCAAGAATAGAACAGGAGAAAAAAAAGAAAAGAGTTCGAGAGAGTAAAAGATAAAGGGTAAATAAAAGAAAAGAAAGAAAGAAAAGAGAAGAAGAGAGGCTGAAGAAATGAAGTTTTATTTCTTTAATTTCTTTGTACAAATTTGTTTTAATTGTAATAAGGCATGTTTTAATAGAACAACTCTTATTGCCTTAATTTCTTTGAAATAAAATTGGAAAACTAACATGTTTACTTACTAATAAAGTAGATCATTTTGAGTAAATATGTTCTCTTATGGGATTTTGCATATTACTTCATTTTAATCAAATATTTTGGCAAAATTCATGCTTGATAATTAACTTAAATATACCTCCTAAACTTATAAAGAAAATAAAAGATAATTAGTGAATTTAGAATGAATTATACCTCCCAGCGAACGGCCTAAACTCAACTGGTAAAAATTTCTAAAATGTTAGGTTAATTCAACCCTATACTACTAATTGACACAACTTCGAGTTAACCTAAGTGACTTTTCTCTACTCTTAATTAAGTAAACTTAACTTAATTACTGAGTTGAATAAGGAAACGCATCAAATAAACCGTGAATTGAGGCAAACAGATCCTTTCACAAATTCAATTTATTCAGGTGCACTGCTTCAGCTTTTTCCGATGTGGGACTATCCTCGCCCCCTCCTTCTCGTGTCTGTAGCAGGGGGTCTCCCATCAATTGCAGCAACTGCTGGGTAGAGGTGCCTTCAATTGACTGCTGGGATGTGTTCGAGGGTCGATTCCATGCAACTTGGAGCAGAGACCTAGGACCGAAGTGCTCGGAGAGAGCTTCATGCAAGCTCAAAGCTTGCTTCTCAATGGTGGCAAGGTCAAGTTCCTGAAATCAACAAAACAGCCTTTCAACCACGTCAGAACACTTAGGGAGGGTCGCGGGAGCACGGCGAGTGTGATGGGGGTGTTTATGTGGCGTGTGGATGTCTATGAGTGCGTGGCGAGGTCGAACTACATGCGTGAGAGTGGGTGTGTTGGGGGGTGCATGTGAGTGAGTGGAGAGGTGAATAAAGAGAGGGGAAATGAGCGGAGAGGTGAGGCGGTGGTCGTGGACTTGTCGGCGAGGGATTTGGTTGTCTGTGGAAGTGGGATGGTCTCGTCGGAGGGGGTGACCGGAGATGGAGGAGATAGAGTTGCGGAGAAGCATCGGTGGTCGGATTTGGAAAATAAAGAGAGAATAAAGTAGGGGAGATAAGGAGCTTAGCTAAAAGGTAGGTGGACAAAGTGGGGCAGCGATGGCGTTGGATGTGGTGTTGCCGACGCCAGAGAAGAAGACGGTTTCGGTGAGGGAGAAACGGTGAGGACGAATGGGAACGGGCGTTTGCTGGTACGGCGAGACGCAGAGAGGAATAGGGAGGATAAATTCACCGCAGCTATGGCGGACGGACGACGAGGAGAGGCAGAAAAGGTCTCCAAACATCGAGGAACCTTCAACCGTGAAAGAGAGAAGGGAATTGTGGGGATTCACGACCAATTTCAATCGTAAGGAGATCAATGAGCTTTGAGGGTCCTTATAAAGGGTTCTAGGGGCCGATTAGAGCTTGGGAAGCAAGTTTCCCAAGCTTGGAAAGTCGCTGGATTTGGGAGTTTCATGAGACCCACATCTCTCATGCGTTCGCATGAGAGTTTGTGAAATATTCAGAGCACATGGACATGTTCGGATTAAAGAGGATTCCTCAAAGAATCTCCCTTCATATTTTGAAAGAGATTCGCCAAGCAATCAAAGAGAAATCTCCCATCAAAGACAGCGGAGGGACCTGATTGTGAATAAGATGAAGAAATGAGGGGGCTAAATGTAAGGATTTTTGAAAGTTAGGGGTATAAATGTAATCAGACAGGACCATTTTGTAAACTAGGTCAAGACAAGCTCATCTTGGGTCCAACTTTTGGTACAAACCTAATTTGGACCTAAGGAATCCAATGGTAAAGTTGGATTTTGATTTTGACCACGTTTGACTAGGTAATTTATGTAAAAACCTAAATTAGGGTAAATATTTGTCTGAGACTCCATTTTGGGTAAAGATGGGTTCTAATGGTCAAATTGAAGGTATTAAACCCTAGATAATATTTTTCTATGATTTTTAGAGGGTTTAGGTGAATTTTACCCTGACCAGAACCTCGGTTAATTAAGTGAGTCTGTTTTTAGGGTTTCAAAAGTCATTTAATTCTCAAAACACGTGCAAACCCTTTTTTTACTGATCTAACCCACTTATTACCTTTTAAAGACCTTTTGACCCTTAATGAACCCATAGGAAAACCCGTGGTTGCACTGCATTCAAGATGTGCTGGTAATATTGCAGTTTTAACCCTAGTTTCTTATTTTTCCTTTAGAATGATTATGCAGTGAAATATGACTCTCTGGCAGTTATGTAGAAGCATTTATTTACTTAATTAGGTCAAAATGAGCTAGTTAGGACTCATGATGGTGTTCCCATCAGGTACATAATGACAGTTTATAATATAATTGTCGTTTGTAAAAAAGAGATGACGGTTTTTAGAACTACCGACGGTTTCTAGAACCGTCATGTTTTTACATGACGGTTCTAGAAATCGTCGTGTATACACTAACGTGACATACACTTTTACGACAACAGAATACAACGGTTTTGATTGACCGTCTCAAAAAGCAATCGTCCTAGTAGTGCTTTCCACTCGAGTTGATAAGATTCGATCAAACTCTATCGAAGAAGCTGAAGCCCATGCCATTAGACTTGCTATCCAAATTGCTTTGGATAATGCTAATGGGAATTTCTTAATTAAAAGTGATGCTCTTAATCCTATTAGTAGCATTATTGGAACGAGACAATCCCATTGGACTGCTAGAAGAGTTATTGAAGACTGTTGAGAGTTGTTTCGTTGTTTAGACTCAATCTCCCTAATTCATGTCCCTAGGTCCAATGTTGCTTCTGTGCATAATCTTGCAAATCATTGTGCTAGATTAGATTGTCAAGGGAACTGGCTACCATCTTTCCTCCCTTGTAATCTATAATTTTGTTGGATTTGAGAGCCTAATTACATCAATTGACATGAAATTGTTTTATTCTGACATGAGAATTTATATTGAAATCAGTAAGATTTGGGAGACATTTTTAGTCTCATAATGGATGTGGACAAACCTCTTGGTGGGTGTAAAAAGTTTCTTCCTCGCATGGCTTATGTAGCAAAGAGTGGGTGGTGGGGCTGGGGATCACGCACACGTGCGCATGCATCCCGCCCTGCCGCGGCCCGGCTCAGGCTCAGGTGAGAATCAATTTTGAACTTGGAACTTAGACTTTTTTTGCTACGAATTTTTAATCTCACGATTTTGACCTGTATTGGTCGATTAAAAGGTAAAATTGGTTGACTAATTATTTTGGTCAATCAATTTGTTAACTTTAGTCGATAAATTGGTTTAGTCGACCAAAAAGTCAAGTTTGATTAACCAATTTATTTTTGTAGATCAATGAATTTAATTGGTCAATCAATTATCGTATTTCCATAAAACGAAAAATTCCATAAATGTCTGGTCGTGGACTCTATATAAGGGCCACAGGAGGGCTCTCATTTGACACACAATAAGTGCAGAAAAGCTCTCTCCACTCTCTCCTCTTCTCTCTCTTGTTCTTATCTCTCTTTCTCGGTGTGTTCATTCGACGTAAGATTGGTATAAAAATCTCTAATCGCTTTTGTCGATCTTGCACAAAAGATTGAAAATCCACGAAATGTTTTTGGTTGGTCAAACAATTAAATTGATAGATCAATTAGGAATTTGGTTGGAAACCAAATTGCCTCGATTTCTGTTACAACCCGGTTCCCGAATCCCTACAGGACCCGAGATCGGCTCAACTCGACTAATCCCAAAACCCAGTCGTTCGATAAGAAATAATCGAAAAGCAGGAAAGTAAACCACATTCACTCTTCCATTCTTGTATTATACGCATGCAGCTCATATTTCCACAATTTAACATATGCAACAAGTGATATCACAAGTAACTGTTTAATTATCTCAGGCATTTCATATTCTAACAGGCAACTCGTATTTCCTAATAGGTAGTTGTTTACAATTCAGCTCATTCATTTATGACTGCAATCTCAATCACGCATACAAACAGTGCAACTATTTCTCATCCCAGGATTCATGCCACATCCTAGGTTTCTAGTTATCTAATTATCATAGATGCATTCACATTTTATAAATAGAATAGGGGGAAACCACTCTATCAGACAATCCGAGAGTACTGGGGTCTCGAACAGTAGACTCACGTGCCTCTGCAAGCCCCGAACACGCAACAGATCGAAGTCCTATACCAAGGAACAGACCACAATGGAACGTTCAGAACAGTATATAAGGATTTTTAACATGTAGAGGAACTCACAAGGAAACCATAGATATCTCATTTGTGTAAAATGGACCCTAGATGGGTCAAAAACAGGGCTGCAGAACCAAATTAGACGTCTGGCACAAGGTCCAGATGTCTTAAAAGTCACCAGGGTCTCACCTCAAGTTCCTACATCGACCTCAGACGTCCAGGACCCTCACTTGATCGTCTGGACTCAGCTCCAGACATCCGACCTCTCCTCCAGTCATCTGGGAGTGCTTCCGATCATCTGGTAAGCTGTCTAGACGTCTGAAACGCGTGGGAGGGCATGCCGCGCGCCTTCCCAAGGTTGTCCTTACGCGCAACAAACAAAATCTCCCCCTTTTATCCACACAGATCGGCTCTGCGGTGTGGCCTACATGGCCGTAACCGTAAGAAGAACGTACCTTCGCGAAACCTTGCTTTCAGACATCCGGTGTCGTCACCAGACATCCAACCCATCGTCTGGATGGCACTCCAGACGTATGATTCTGGGAAAATCCCAGAACCTGAGCGAGCTCCCGCTCTTCTCGCCGAGCGCAGCTGCGGCTCCTCCCTCTTGTTGCAGCTTCGACTGCAGTAGGAAGTCAGGGATGACTCCCCCGACGCACTCCTCCCGCATGCGCCGCTCTGGCCGTGCGCCCTCGGGCAAGCTCCCACTAACCCACGAGCTCAACCTCCTCCTCCTCTGTTCACGCCACTCCTCCTCCTCGCTCCTCACTCTCGCTCCCTCTCTCTCGCTCGTTCCTCTCACGGCAGTGGAGAGGAAGAATGTAGCAGTGGTGGAGTGGAGAAGAGAGGAAGAGGGAGAAGGGTCTTATATAGGGAGTGGGGTTAGGGTTCGGTGAGGGGGAAGGAGAAAAGAAGAGAGAGAAGAAAGCGGTCTGCGTGCAGCTAGCATGCAGAACCGACCCTGCGTACAAATTTTTCAATTTCCAGACATATAGGAAGGGGTCCAGACATCTGACCAGACATCTAACTGACGGTCCAGATGTCTTAAAAGGCTCAGAACAAAACGGGTCTTTACATTATAATAACTTAAAGAAAGTCTTGTCCCTGAAACTTAAGCTAGCTAGGGTGCGGAAAAGGAAATATAAACTCATAACAAACTTAAAGAGGACCGAAGTCAGTCCGAAAAGATGTACCCTCAAAAAGCTTCGGGTATCGCTCTCGCATCGCCACCTCAGGCTCCCAGGTAACCTCCTCTTACTGCTAGCTCCTCCACAAGACCTGTGGGTTATGGGCCCAGTCGAGCCCAGCAGTAGTTTCTTGTTTTTGTTGTACTCTCTATTCTACTAGTGAGTTTTAGACTGTTGTTACCACTTTTGTTTCTGTACTTGTTCTACTTTACTGTTGTGGTGGTGATATGTACTGTTAGCAGCTTTTACTTCCTTTACTGCTTGTACTCTTTTACTGTTAGTTACTTTGCATAGTAAACGTGGTTTACTTCCCTGCTTTTCGGTTATTTCTTGTTGGACGACTGGGTCTTGGAATTAGTCGAGTTGAGCCAGTTTCTGGTCTTGTAGGGATTCAGGAACCGGTTCGTAACAGTTTCATTCTCCGAAGGTGGTTTTCAAGGGTGTCCAAGATCGAAGCATGCCAAATCTTGGAGGTGGATCGTTGTATCCTAGGAGGAGTTCATCAAATCCCGATGCACCAGTATTGTAGGAGACGATACCTTCTCTACGGAAGGTCCCTAATGGATACTTCGATCGGAGTAATCTCTAAACTTTCTTCATTTTATTTATTTATTTTATTACATGTTATTTATTCTTTATTTTATTCTACATCTTGCCAAATTATATTTGACTTACTTGATTTAATATTTTTTATCTATACAAAAATATTTAAAAATCATATATTTTTCTTTATTTATTTCATATATACATTTATTTCAACAAACTTTTCCCGTCAATTCAACGAAATGGCTTTCTTCCTTGCAAATTCAAAAAGAAAAAATTAATTCTCTCACAAGCTCACATATAAGGGAATAAGGCACGAACATGCACACATGTGTGATGCTTAACTTCACCTCTTTCTCTTTTACTACACGAGTTATGAGAAGTGAAAATCTTTTATTCTACGAAAAGGTTTGCCTACTTTCAACGAAGCACTAAAAATCTCCACCAAAATTTTTTGATTTCAATATAAATTTACATATCACTGTGAACCAATTACACCCCAATTATTTCACTAAACCTCTAAAAATCAACAATAACATGCCACTGTCAGGATAAATAAATAGTATCCGCAAGTTAAGAATGACCCATGATTGGTAAGAAAGAGTAGCATAAGAGTGCATGTCGAGCACAACTTCACTTGCTGTGGCACGTAATATCAATTATCATGCTCTCTCTCTCATGTGTTACGTCAAATCCACCACCTATTCCACGGATAACCCACAACTTCCTCAATACAATACTTGTTTAATCTACAACTTAACCTACACCGAGGTCATACTTATGTTTAAATGAGGTTATTGTCATCCACCTTGAGTGCAATTATAACGTCCAAACCAGGGTAACTCCACATGCTTGGAAATCCAACTTCAATTGCTTCTGATCTAATGTCATGTATAAATTCTCTTGTGCCCTTGCAAAGCATTGGGGCTAAAATTTCCTCCATTAATCCTTAACTTCCCTTAAGTTTTGTTTGGACGCAGGGTTAGTGAAATTTTTTTCTTTCGTGAAATTTTTGTTAGGGTTTTTTTTATCACTTTAGCAAAAACTTTCATACAATTACTTTCAATTATTCCAATGAAATCACAATAATCTTCACTCATACTTATATTAGGAGACTTCATTTGGTAAAGATTTAAAGTTTAAGATTGGGTAAAGTTTGGAAAATCTTAAGGAGGGATAAGTAGATGGATAAGATAAGGGTATGTGACAGTTGAATTAATATGTTATTATTGATTTTTACTTTTATTTGCATTGAGAGTTGATTAGTAGGAGGTAGATGTGATGTGTGAGAGAGTTAGTAGAGGTATATATGATTGGTAAGGGATAGATGTGATGGATGGTATTAGATGTGATGGGTGGAGAATAAAACTTTTGCACTATTCATACACTGTAGCGATTATGACTGACACGTTAGATAAAAATCTCGTTTAAAACTATGCCAAACGGGGCCTTAAGCAAATACCTACTACATCTTCCACTTCCACTTTTAACATTAAATGCATATCCACTACATCCTCCGCTCTCACCTGTAATATTTAATAAATAACCACTAACAATACATCAATACGCCAATTATTTTATCCCACCTCCTAATCCTCTACTTATTCCACCACCAAAATAAACACTCATCTCCACTTATTTCATGTTAATCTATCCCCATAGGATTTTATCTTGCGTCCAAATGAGCCCTCAGTTTTCCTAGCTTTGTCCAACAAATTTAGGAAGTTGATTGTTAGAGTCATAATACGAACCACCATATTTTATTATTAAGGAATTATACGTTATCACATGCATACATAATTTAACATCTTGTTACAGACTTTAATGTGAGCTAATTATATTATTAGACCATTAACATCTTATAAAGGTATAGGAATTCATATATATATAGAAATCATAAGGGAAATGCAATTCTATGATGGATAGAATTGTCATTTCGATTCTCAACGATTGTGATCCCCGAAGGGTCGTGTTACGATCATGGGCATCAAAAGCAGTTTAAGACGTCTGGGAAGTGTCCCAGATGTCTGGCCAGACGTCTGGAACCCTTCCCAGACGTCTAGTAATAAATTTTTTTGGCGTACGAGGGTGCGTTTGCGTGCATGTGCGCGCAGACTGCACTCGCCGCTTTCGTTCTTCTTTCCCTCTCTCTTCCTGCAGACGTGCCGCCCTTTTCTCTCTCCCCGCGTGGCCTTATAAAACACCCTCGACCTCTCCCTCACGCTCATCTCCTCCGCCTTTTCCTTCTCCTTCTCCCTGCCAATGCGAGAGCGCGAGCGAGCGAGTGAGCAGCAGCAGCGGCGGCCGCGGCGAGCGTGCGGGAAGGAGGGCTGCGAGTGGAAAGAAGAAGCTCTACCGCGGAGGTGCGAGCTTGCCGGGGTAGCTAGAGCCGGCCGGCGGGGGAGCGGCAGGCGTGGGGTGTCGCGGAGGGGCGGCTGCAGCTCGGACAACAAGTGGACGGGGCGCGGCGCGGCCGTGCGTCGCGGGCGGAGAGCGAATCGGGCTCTGGTTCTGGAAAATTTTCCAGAATCAGACGTCTGGACTTACGTCCAGACGATGTCGAAGACATCTGGAGGACTGTCCAGACGTCTAACAGGTAAGATATTTCATATCTTCTCCTTTCTAAACATGTACGGCCATGCAGCCGTCCGCCGTGACTTCTTCTACGTTTCGTCGTGCTGAGAGCCGGTGTTTGTGTGCGCAGGTCCTGCTTGGGAGGGCGCGAGGGTCGCCATCCCACGTGAATCAGACGTCTAGCTGCAGTACCAGACGACGGAGAGAACCTCCAGACATCCGGAGTGACAATCGGACGTCTGGAAACCAAGGCCAGACGTTCCAACGGGCCTCTGGATGTCTGAAGGACTGCGCAGAATTGAGGTACAACATGATCAACCTTTTAAGACGTCTGGAAGAGGTTCCAAACATTTGATTTTGGATAGTTTTGTCGTTTTTGACCCGTTGAGAGCCAGTTCGGAGCCCGTTTTCCACATTTTGAGTTGCGTTCTATCCAGAATAAATTCCTTTACCCGTTTACTGTAATTGTATACCGCTCTAAGAAACTCCTTGTGATTGATTCTTGTGTTAGGACCCCGTTCCGTTGCATTCTTAGGGGTTGCGGAGGCACGTGGGATTGCTGACCACGCCCCCAGTACTCCCGATTTCGCTGGTAGAGTGGGTTTTAATTTATTTAACAAAATTTGTTACAATTGTGGAACAATTAATAGTCTAGGGCATTGCATGAACCCTAGGGCTGAGAAACTAGATTGAATGATAGATCCTAAGGTATTGCATGAATCCTAGGACTGGAAAACTAGATTGAATGATAGATCCTAGGGTACGACATGAATCCTAGGACTGGAAAACTAGTGAAATATATAAATATTGCAATCTTGGAAAGTAGAAAGGAAATAATAACTGCCTGTAAATTGATTAACAGCTGCCTGTTATGAATGAATAAATATGATTGAGAACATGGGTTGTATGAACGTAAAACTGGAACGGTGAAACCTAAATGGCCAAACGAAAAGAACATGAACCCTACGGGGAATTAGGAGTAGAACTCCTGGAAAGAGAATAGAATGAAACTGAGAAAGTGAAACAGGGAAGTGTGATGTCTCTTAGGTACGTGGTACCAAAGAGAGCACACCTTACA
This sequence comes from Thalassia testudinum, assembly GCA_037157565.1. Taxonomy (NCBI): domain Eukaryota; kingdom Viridiplantae; phylum Streptophyta; class Magnoliopsida; order Alismatales; family Hydrocharitaceae; genus Thalassia; species Thalassia testudinum. The sequence goes on from JAZHRO010000013.1 coordinate 26,564,512, forward strand.
TCTTAGTGTAGAGGGGAGCTTGCCGCCCTCGGGTTGAGACCGGGGTGGGTTTGGCTACTGTACACCGACTTGCTGGCCCTCGCGTACGCAGTACCGAGGAGAGCTACTAGTGTAGGGAGAGCACTAGCTACCCCACAGGCCCCGGGGTTCTGCTGACCTCCTACACCGACTTATTAGGCCCACTGGGCAAACCAGGGTAGTTAGGCGAGGGTGCACGGACTGTGGAGGTGTTGGACCCCTGTTACTGAGAGGGCTCTGCCCTATACTGGTTCCGTGCTGTGTTTTGAGCACACCCGTTAACGGAAACGATTGACCGCGTGCCAGTGCGGGGTAGCTACCTGTGCGCTTATCGCACGTGCCATAGTCACCGTTATGTCTGTCAGCGACCTTGGGGTGGTTGACTGAGGGTAGGACCACCACAGGGGACTCTCCCGGCCAGAAGAGGACCACGTGTTACTTCTACTTTTTAGAAAAGACTGCAATCAAGATCGTTCCCACGAAGAACATTCGAGATCAAGTGAAGGATCTGAGAAATAAATCAATAGTAATTTAATAGAAAGACGTAAATAACGAAAGTAAAAATATACCAGCTACTGTGCACCCTTCTGCTTCTTTAGCTTTTATTTGCCACTCTACTCAGCGTTTCGCTGACGTGTTACCCTCGTTACTTTTCAGGACGAGGTGTTGAGCAGCCAGGGTCAGCGGCTGCAGAGGACGCTGGGCCTAGTAGGGTCCAGTAGAGTTACCTATAGTACCGTCTGTACTTTTCTTCCACTATAGTGAGTAGTTTTCTTGTTTACCCCTGTACTTCTTTATTGTAAGCTTCATGTTATGTACATATTTGCTGCTCTACTGTTGTGGTGGTGTATACCGTAGCATTTCCTTTTCTTACTGCTGTATTTTGTTACTGCTAGTTATATTCGTGCTGAATGTGGTTCATTTTACTGCTCTTTTGGTTACTTTCTCGTTGGACGACTAGGTCTTGGGATTAGTCGAGTCGGTCCGATTCTCGTGTCTCGTAGGGATTCTGGAATCGGGTCGTTACAAGATGGTATCAGAGCAAGGTCGTCCCTAGAAGTGAACCAACTGACTGGAAAATAACCAATTCACATGTCTCTGACTAGAGTAGCCACCACAACATTTCTTTTGGCATAAGCTCTTAGACTTTTTCGTTAGATATCGTTCCATATTGATGTGTTTCCGTTCTGTTTCGCGTCTCCTTGCAGGAGATGCCTCGTCGTGGGACTAGCGAGGTGGGCCGCGGGCGCGGCCGAGGATGAGGTCAGTGAGGTAGGCATGCTGCTGTCGATGCCTCAGTGGACCAGCCACTGCTCCAGGGCATTCAGGCCCAGGACCTCGCCCAGCTAATATGGGATATCGTGCGAGAGGAGCTCCACCCACCGCCCCGAGCGCCTCTCCCTGGGGCTGCGGAGGGGGAGTCCTCTGTGGGACCACACGACGGACGCAGCGCTGGACACGGGGGAGGGGATGGGCCGCCACCGCCCCCACCTTCCTCCGACACTTCTGTTCACGAGGCACCTTTACCTGGAGGTGCACCAGCATCTCCACTGCAGCGCCACTTCGAGCTCTTCGGCCAGTTCCGGAAGCTGAAGCCCCCCTCCTTCAAGGGGGATGAGGACCCGACCGAGGCAATGGACTGGCTGGAGCAGCTTGAGAAGATTTTTGACACCCTTCGCCCCCCGGTGGAGTGCCGCGTGACCTTTGCCACATACCAGCTGGAGAGTGCGGCACACAGGTGGTGGAGGGCGGTCAGGGGACAGGAGAGGGACGAGCCGACCTGAGACCGGTTCGTCACCCTCTTCTGCGAGCAGTACTTTCCCCAGACGTGGCAGGACCAGAGGAGGTGGGAGTTCCACACTCTCCGCCAAGGGACGATGACCGTGAGCGCGTACCGCACCCGTTTTCTGGAGCTGTCCCGCTTTGCAGCGATAGCGGTAGCCATGAGGAGGAGCGCCTTTGGAGGTTCACCGAGGGGCTCCGGCTTGCGATTCGGGGGTATGTCAAACCCCTGAAGCTGCCTACGTTTTCGAGAGTGGTGGAGGCAGCAATGACCTACGAGGAGACCAACCCGTCCGCGCGAGACACTGACGGCGGGCGGAAGAGGCCCTTCCAGCCAGACTTTCCATAGGGCCGGCGAGAGAGGAGACATGTGGCGTCCGCAGGAGAGCCGTCACGTTTTGCAGGGCCATCAGTGGCCTTTGGGGGCCCTCGGCAGGGGCCAGTCGCCAGCACCGGACCCCCACCCAGCCGACAGCAGGGACCCACTGAGGGCGGGAGTCAGGTTCCCCTTTACTACCAGTGTGGCTAGGCGGGCCACATCAGGAGGGACTGCCCGTCTAGGGCAGGAGGTTAGTAGATACTTCCCGTGCCAAGCACTGGAGGGCGCGCAGGAGGCCGCGGTTCCCAGGCGCGAGGAGGGCAGCAGTCACGAGGAGGGTACCGGCCAGCACCTACCCGTCCGACGCAGAGTGTGGCTGCTTCATCCGCACCTAGAGCTGAGGGGAGTATCAACGCCCTGACACATAGGGATGCCAGAGCTTCGGGATCGGTGGTGGCAGGTATGTTTCAGTTTCCGGCAGACTCGTTTACACACTTTTCGATTCCGGTGCTACGCACTCTTTTGTCGCAACCAGTTTCGCAGTTAGTTTGGGGCAGGATTATGTGCTGTAAGAGAATCCGTTCCTAATCATAGGTCCGAGTGGTCAGCTGTTTGTAGCTGAGGAGGTGTATACGGGTTGCGAGGTTAGTATCGGGGGACATAGTTTGCCACCTGACCTAATTATGATACAGATGGAGGATTTTGGCATAATTCTGGGGATGGACTGGCTGTTCTCCATACCGGAGTTGCCTTCTTTCGAGTTTCACGGTCAGCTAGTGGACGGAGGCTTCAGGTGCATTTCAGCACTTCGGGCGACGAGACTTTTGAGCCAGGGGTGTGAGAGCTTCCTAGCTTGTGTGGTGGCAGAGCCCAGCCCTGTGGTAGACATCCAGAGTATCTCAGTGGTCAGAGAGTACCCTGACGTGTTCCCAGACGAGTTACCAGGACTACCGCCCGAGCATGAGATCGAGTTTGAGATCTCCCTAGTACCAAGGACCAGCCCCATCTCCACCGCACCATACAGGATGGCACCGCTTGAGCTGCGAGAGCTCAAGTTTCAGTTGCAGGATCTTTTGGAGAAGGTCTTTGTGAGGCCCAGTGCGTCCCCTTGGGGAGCCCCAGTACTATTTGTAAAGAAGAAGGATGGTACCCTACGCCTTTGTGTGGACTACCGACAGCTGAATAGGGTCACCATCAAGAACAGATATCCGGTGCCGAGGATCGACGACTTGTTTGACCAGTTGCGAGATGCCACGGTATTCTCCAAGATCGACCTGATGTCTGGATACCACCAGTTGAGGATCAAGGAGGCAGACGTCTCCAAGACAGCTTTCCGCACCCGGTACGGACACTACGAGTTTTTGGTCATGCCGTTTGGGCTGACCAATGCCCCCACTGCTTTCATGGACCTGATGAACCGGGTGTTTAGACCGTACTTGGACCAGTTTGTGGTGGTATTTATTGATGATGTACTCATCTATTCTCGAGATCAGACGCTGCACGGACAGCACTTGCGGATGGTTCTGGACACACTGAGACAACTTAGGCTATACGCCAAATATAGCAAGTGCGAGTTCTGGTTGAGGGAGGTGACCTTCTTAGGTCATGTGATCTCTGGGGACGGCTTGGCGGTGGACCTATCCAAGGTCGAGGCAGTGCTCAGGTGGGAGAGACCGCGTACAGTCACTGAGATTCGCTGTTTCCTAGGACTGGCAGGCTACTACAGACGGTTCATCAGGGGTTTTTCACAGATTGCGCGTCCTATGACACAATTGACCCGGAAGGACGTGCCCTTCACTTGGACGGACGCCTGTGAGGCATGTTTTCATGAGCTGAAGGAGAGGTTGACTTCGGCTCCCGTGCTCACCATCCTTGACAGTAGTGGCGGGTTCGTTGTGTACACGGACGCCTCCTTGCAGGGGTTAGGGGGTGTGCTCATGCAGAGGGGTCACGTTGTCGCTTACGCTTCGCGGCAACTGAAGTCCCATGAGCATACCTACCCTACCCATGACCTGGAGCTGGCAGCTGTTGTCTTCGCGCTGAAGACCTGGAGGCACTACTTGTACGGTGAGACCTTCGAGATTTTCACAGATCACAAGAGCCTCAGATACCTTTTTTATCAGAAAGAGCTCAACATGAGACAGAGATGTTGGTTGGAGCTCCTGAAGGACTATGACTGCAGCATTTCCAACCACCTGGGGAAGGCCAACATGGTGGCTGACGCCTTGAGCCGGAAGGCGCCCGCACACTTGGCCAGTTTACAGTTACAGAGTTGGAGCCTTTTGGAGGAGAAGGGCAGTTGGCGAACCCTAGAGTTACGGGAGCACTGTGGGGCAATGACTGTGACACGACAGACTAGGCCAGAGATGATAGACCGCATCATCACAGGACAGATGGCCGATCCGTACTTGCAATCCTTGCGCGACAAAGTGCTGTCAGGAGACCCAGGGGACTTCTCTTTCACAGACCAGGTGCTGCGCCTAAGGGGACGTTTGTGCGTTCCCAGAGATGAGAAGCTGCTGAGAGAGCTCCTGACTGAGGCATAGGGTTCCACATTCACCATACATCCCGGAAACACGAAGATGTACCACGACTTGAGATGCAAGTTTTGGTGGAGGGGGATGAAGCAGGATGTCGGTGAATTCGTGCAGCAGTGTTTAGTGTGCCAGCAGGTGAAAGCCAAGTATCAGAGGCCTGCAGGGCCGCTACAGCTGCTTTCAGTGCCGGAGTGGAAGTGGGAGAGCATCACCATGGACTTGGTGGTGGGCTTACCTGTTACCCAGCGAGGACACGACGCAGTCTGGGTAATATTGGATAAACTGACGAAGATGGCACGATTCTTGCCGATCCAAGTCACTTTGGGACCAGCACAGTTGGCAGAGAGGTATATCCACGACATGGTACGTCTACACGGAGTTCTGTGGGAGATCGTATTCGACCGGGATACCCGCTTTACGTCCCAGTTTTGGGCTGAGTTTCAGCAGGCCCTGGGGACGCGATTGAGATTCAGTACGGCTTACCACCCCCAGACGGATGGACAGTCTGAGCGCACGATACAGACACTTGAGGACCTTTTGCTTGCCTATGTACTAGACTGGAGGGGCTCTTGGGAGGAGCACTTACCCCTGGCGGAGTTTGCATACAACAGTTATCACTCGAGCATCGGCATGGCTCCCTATGAGGCTCTGTACGGACGGAGGTGTACGGCACCCTTGAGTTGGGTTGAGGTGGAGACCAAGTGGGAGGTTGGCCCCAGGTTGATCCGGCAGAGTCAGGAGGTAGTTGAGTAGATCCACAGGCGACTCCGCACTGTCAGGAGCAGGCAAAAGAGCTACGCGGATCGGAGACGCAGAGAGGTGCAGTTTGAGGTTGGGGACCACGTCTTCCTTCGTGTTTCGCCCATGAAGGGCCTGCAGCGGTTTGGGGTGAGAGGGAAGCTCGCACCGAGGTTAGTGGGGCCCTTTGAGGTCCTGGAGCGAGTTGGACCCGTTGCTTACAGACTTTCCCTCCCTCCTCAGCTTTCTAGTGTGCACGACGTGTTCCACGTGTCCAACCTCAGGAAGTACGTTGCCGATCCCAGTCACGTCCTGAGTCACGAGAGCGTCAAGGTGGGCGACGACCTGACCTACCCCGAGCGGCCAGTACAGATTCTTGACAGAGCCGTCCGCAGTTTGAGACGAAAGCAAGTACCCCTGGTGAAGGTTTTATGGAGGAGCCAGCAGTACGAGGAGGCTACCTGGGAGCTTGAGGCGGCAATGCGGGAGCGGTACCCGGAGCTCTTCGCGGGTACGTCTTTTCGGACCGGATTCGGTCCTCTTTGAGTTTGTTATGTTTATAGATGTTGTTCTTTCCCTCACCCTAGTTAGCACAAGTTTCGAGGATGAAACTTCCTTTGAGTTTATTATATTGTTACGATCATGGGCATCAAAAGCAGTTTAAGACGTCTAGGAAGTGTCCCAGACGTTTGGCCAAACATTTGGAACCCTTCCCAGGCATCTGGTAATAAATTTTTTCGGTGTACGGGGTTGCGTCTACGCGCATGCGCGCACAGACTGCACCCGCCGCTTTCGTTCTTCTTTCCCTCTCTCTTCCTGCAGACATGCCGCCCTTTTCTCTCTCTCCCCGCGCGGCCTTATAAAACACCCTCGACCTCTCCCTCACCCTCATCTCCTCTGCCTTTTCCTTCTCCTTCTCTCTGCCAGTGTGAGAGCGCGAGCGAGCGAGTGAGCGGCAGCAGCAGCGGCCGCGGCGAGCGTGCGAGAAGGAGGGCTGCGAGTGGAAAGAAGAAGCTCAACCACGGAGGTGCGAGCTTGCCGGGGCAGCTAGAGCCGGCCGGCGGGGGAGCGATAGGCGTGGGGTGTCACGGAGGGGCTGCTGCAGCTCAAACAGCAGGCGGACGGGACGCGTCGTGGCCGTGCATCGCGGGCGGAGAGTGAATCGGGCTCTGGTTCTGGAAAATTTTCCAGAATCAGACGTTTGGACTTACGTTCAGACGACGTCGAAGACGTCTAGAGGACTGTCCAGACGTCTGACAGGTAAGATATTTCATATCTTCTCCTTTCTGCGCGTGTACGGCCATGCAGCCGTCCGCCGCGACTTCTTCCGCATTTTGTCGTGCTGAGAGCTGGTGTTTGTGTGCTCAGGTCCTGCTTGGGAGGGCGCGAGGGTCGCCATCCCACGTGAATCAGACGTCTGGCCGCAGTGCCAGACGACAGAGAGAACCTCTAGATGTCCGGAGTGACAATCGGACGTCTGGAAACCAAGGCCAGACATTCCAGCGGGCTTCTAGACGTCTGAAGGACTGCGCAGAATTGAGGTTCGACATGATCAACCTTTTAAGACGTCTGGAAGAGGTTCCAGACGTCTAATTTTGGACAGTTTCGTCGTTTTTGACCTATTGAGGGCCTGTTCGGAGCCCGTTTTCCACATTTCGAGTTGCGTTCTTTCCAGAATAAATTCCTCTACCCGTTTACTGTAATTGTATACCGTTCTGAGAAACTCCTTATGATTGATTCTTTTGTTAAGACCCCGTTCCGTTGCAGTCTTGGATGTTGCGGAGGCGCGCGGGATTGCTGACCACGCCCCCAGTACTCCCGGTTTCGCTGGTAGAGTGGCTTTTAATTTATTTAACAAAATTTGTTACAATTGTGGAACAATTAATAGTCTAGGGCATTGCATGAACCCTAGGGCTGAGAAACTAGATTGAATGGTAGATCCTAGGGTATTGCATAAATCCTAGAACTGGAAAACTAGATTGAATGATAGATCCTAGGGTACAGCATGAATCCTAGGACTGGAAAACTAGTGAAATATATAAATATTACAGTCTTGGAAAGTAGAAAGGAAATAATAGCTGCCTGTAAATTAATTAATAGCTGCCTGTTATGAATGAATAAATATGATTGAGAACATGGGTTGTATGAACGTAAAACTGGAACGGTGAAATCGAAATGGCCAAACGAAAAGAACATGAACCCTACGGGGAATTAGGAGTAGAACTCCTGGAAAGAGAATAGAATGAAACTGAGAAAGTGAAACAGGGAAGTGTGATGTCTCTTAGGTACGTGGTACCAAAGAGAGCACACCTTACATCTTAGTGTAGAGGGGAGGTTGCCGCCCTCGGGTTGAGACCGGGGTGGGTTTGGCCACTGCACACCGACTTGCTGGCCCTCGCGTACGCAGTACCGAGGAGAGCTACTAGTGTAGGGAGAGCACTAGCTACCCCACAGGCCCCGGGATTCTGCTAACCTCCTACACCGACTTGTTAGGCCCACTGGGCAAACCAGGGTAGTCAGGCGAGGGCGCGCGGACTGTGGAGGGGTTGGACCCCTGTTACTGAGAGGGCTCTGCCCTATACTGGTTCCGTGCTGTGTTTTGAGCGCACCCGTTAACGGAAACGATTGACCGTGTGCCAGTGCGGGGTAGCTACCCGTGCGCTTATCGCGCGTGCCGTAGTCACCGTTACGTCTATCAGCAACCTTGGGGTGGTTGACTGAGGGTAGGACCACCACGGGGGACTCTCCCAGCCAGGAGAGCACCACGTGTTACTTCTACTTTTCGGAAAAGACTGCAATCAAGATCGTTCCCACGAAGAACATTCGAGATCAAGTGAAGGATCTGAGAAATAAATCAATAGTAATTTAATAGAAAGACGTAAATAACGAAAGTAAAAATATACCAGCTACTGTGCACCCTTCTGCTTCTTTAGCTTTTAGTTGCCACTCTACTCAGCGTTTCGCTGACGTGTTACCCTCGTTACTTTTCAGGACCAGGTGTTGAGCAGCCAGGGTCAGCGGCTGCAGAGGACGCTGGGCCTAGTAGGGTCCAGTAGAGTTACCTGTAGTACCTTCTTTACTTTTCTTCCACTATAGTGAGTAGTTTTCTTATTTACCCCTGTACTTCTTTATTGTAAGATTCATGTTATGTACATATTTGCTGCTCTACTGTTGTGGTGGTGTATACCGTAGTATTTCCTTTTCTTACTGCTATATTTTGTTACTGCTAGTTATATTCGTGCTGAATGTGGTTCATTTTACTGCTCTTTTGGTTACTTTCTCGTTGGACGACTAGGTCTTGAGATTAATCGAGTCTATCCGATTCTCGTATCTCGTGGGGATTCGAGAATCGGGTCGTTACAAGTCGGGTGTGTGCGAAGTGGGCATTACGGTTCTTTCTTTTGTCTTCTTCTTCCGCTCTCACTCCCAGAACCCTCTGTAAGTGCCATCACCCCTCTTTCTCTTTGGAGAATTAGTTTCAACACCTTTAGAGGATCTGAACGTGTGTTTCTCGTTGAATCCTCACTGCGATTGACTCTGGCATGTTTCTAATCTCGTTTCATTTCATTATGAATTGATGATACAACAATTAGGATCATTCTTTGGATTTATCAAAATCGATTTCGATTGATATAAAGTCATTTGATTCGATGCTCATTTGGTCTTAAATCCATCAATGATCACCACTTAATAATGGAGGCAATCTCTCCTGTAAAAGAAAAGTAACCCTTGTCGATCGACCATATTCTTATGGGCAAATATACTACAATGGATTTGCATCAAGAGGAAAAGCATGGCTAGCTCCAATTCCAGCCTTCCTACCATGTGAAACGGGTCCATGGTTTGAATTGAAGCAGGGTGTACTAAAAGTTGCTGCCATTGTGAATTAAAGAAAAGGAAGTTATAATCTGATCCACTTCCAATTTTGGTTACTTTGACAGTAACAAATCAGCTAAGTCAACATATAAATAATTTTGGTTGGGACAAGAACCTAACCGGGCTATCACAAATTAATGTGATCCCCTAACTACGGCCCTGCATGCCCACCAACATCTGTTGACTTATCATATAAATTATACCAAGCCATGTCCCTTAAAGGACATAAGTTATCTCAAACTTTATTAGTTCATTAAGCCATTCGTTAGTAGTTACGTGTCTACTCTGGTTTGGAGAATTAAGATAAATCGCATAAAAACACAATATAAGATTGAAAATTTTAGTCCAAGAAAAGAGCAAAAAAGTTCTTGGAATCATCACCCCCCCCATTCCTTTCTTCTCCGAAGCGTACTGTACAGTGTACTATTAATTTTGTTAGTTATAAGTTACTAAAATTCTTCTTCGACATAATTTGATTCGTATAATGGTTGAATAACGTCGTACTCCTAGATATGGATAAATATATTTGAAGAAATCCAAAAATTATAAAGAAAGCATCCAAGACAAAAGGAAATAGATTATGTTCAAGTTCCGTAATGGCACTTCTCTAACATTTAAATGCCAACGAGGTCAACTGCTCAATAAAGTCTCCCATCCATCATCCATGGCAAGCCCGTGGATTAAATGGGTCGTTCACCTTAATTTAGATGATCATCTCTTTCGTAGTAACATCTTTCTCTTATTTCCTTTTGGGATGCGTCCGTCTTTATCGGATTCTTCCTTTAATGAAATATTATATCCCTAAAAAAAAAGAACATCTTTCTCTTATTTGGAGTCTTATTCTGAAGGAAGAGGGTACTCATCTCCTTTTTTGCCTATGCCTAAGGGTCTGCCCCTAACAACTAATAAGCTGCAGGAGGCAACGTTTCAACCCACGCATAGTTACACATGGGAAAAATGGAAATATACAAAAATTCAAAATATGATGTGTTTTGTAACGCATGCATATAACAAACTTGGCTTCCAACTTCCACATTATCATTTAATGTACTTCAATTTGTTGATTGGGATCCCACGCTACATTTGCAGTTTTCTTTCTCTTTCTCATCTTCGTCTTTTTTTTTTTTCCATCATATTCTCTCCATTTGTACTCTTCTTCTCTCTTCCTTCATTTTCTTTGCAGATCTTCTTCTTGGTAAGATCTCTGTGATTGATGATTTTCAATCAATTTTTGTATATTTTGATTCATTTCTTATTTTTTTGAGTGTGTTGTATTCTTTTATGTTTTTTATAGTATTCTTGTTATGAATTTGAATATTCAATGTGATTTGGATTCTTTTGATAATGTTGGAAATGAATGTAGTCATAAAGCTCTAGGTGCTCGTGCTTCCTCCTCTGATTTTAAGGATTAAGACCTCTAGTGTTGCTAGAGATGAAGCTCTACCTATGATTATTGATTTTCTTTCTATTTTTTATATTAGGCTTTGAAAATCAACTTTACAATATTATTTTTTCAAATTTCATCGATGCTTGGTAAAAGTCGCACTCTAATTTGATGAATTCCATTGGTGGGGGCTCCTAGGCTCTTGCTATTATGACGCAGTTCTCAGATCCCTACAGGATTCGAGGTCGGCTCGTCTCGACTAATCTCAAGACCTAGTCGTCTAACGAGAAATAACCAAAAGTAGGAAATAAACCACATTCACACATATAATATAACAAAGCAGAAGGAAAAATGAAACAGTAAAGGAAAGTAGAGCGACTGTCTCAAAATAGTACATGTCACCACAACAACAACAGCGAAAAGGAAATAGAAAGTAACAGGAACAGTAAAATAGATGTTCATTACTCACTACAATAGCAGAAAAATGAAAGAGCTAGAAAGAAACAACTACGGCTGGGCTCAGCTGGGCCCAGCACCTTCTGCATTCGGAAACTCGGACTGCTCAACTCCTGGTCCTGAACAGGGTTACGAAAAGATAGAGTCAGCGAACGCTGAGTAGAGTGGTGTTTACATTATTTATGTGCAAGTAAAGTAAAATAAACAATCAGGTTTTATTCTTAACAAACAACCAGGTTTTATTCTCATTTCTATTTATCTCATCTATGTATTTCTGGTTCATTATTTCACAAAGGATCCAAGTATTTCTTGATCTTGCTTGTTTCTCGTGGGAATGATCTTGATTGCAGTCTTTTCCGTGGAGTAAAAGGTACACGTGTTGCTCTCATGGCCGGCAGAGTCCCCAATGATAGTCCTACACCTAGTCAACCACCCCGAGGTCACTGTCGCAACGTAGTTATGACTATAGCATGCGTGATAAGCACACGGGTAGCTACCCCGCACTGGCACGCGGTCAGTCATTTCCGCTAGTAGGTACACCTAAGGTACAACACAGACCAGTATAGGGCCTCGCCCTCTCAGAACAAGGGTCTCGCCCCTCCACAATCCGCGTACCCGCATCTGACTACCTCAGTTTGCCCAGCGGGCCTAACAAAGTCGGTGTAGGGTGGCTAGCTTAACCCCAGGTCCTGTGGGGTGGCTAGCTCCCTCCCTACACTAGTAGTACGCCTCGGTACCACGTACGCGAGGGCCAACACGAGTCGATGTAGAGTGGCGAATCCTAACCCCAAGTCTCTATCTAAGGGCTGCTAGCTCCGCTCTACACTAAAAGAACCATGTGCTCCTTGGTACCACGTATGCAAGGGCTAACTCACTTCTCGTCTACACACGGAATTCCTTTCCTTATCGAGGGGTTTTCCTCCTAATTCCCTGTAGAGTTCACGCACTATATTCGTTCCATTTATCAGTATTCAGATCTCATGGTTCATAACTTGTTCCTTATCCATAAACAGGTAGCTCGTGTTTTGACAATTCAATTCTCAATCATATACATACAACTTATGGTTTTACAGTTCAATTTCTCATTTACATACAGGCAGCTCGTATTTTAACATGCATCTCAAGTAAAGAGATTAGCTTAGCATCAAGCTCATACATTTCTATCCTAAGGTTCATTCCACATCCTAGAGTTTCAATCAATTTAATCTAAGCAAGCATATTCTTTATTCACATCTTAACAAATGGATTAAACCACTCTACCGGGTATCACGGGAGGAATGGGGGCCTGCACCACAGATCTCGTCGTCTCCGCGAGCCTCGAACACGCCACCGGTTGGTAACTTGTACCAGTGACTAATTTACGTCAAATGAGCTCAAAACAGTAGGTACTCAACATGAACACATAGAGAAACTCGAGTGGAAAATAGCGATACTTCGTTTGCGAAAATCCGATTCCGTTTGGGCCATGAACGGGCCAAAAGCATGGTTATTGTCCAAAATCAGAAGTTTGGGACTAGTCCTAGACGTCAGTCTTACTTTGTATCTCCTGCGGGTTCCTCGACGTCCAGATCTCTCCTCGATCGTCTGAAGGAAGTTCCAGACATTGGACTATGCCTTCAGTCGTCTGAAAGTACCGTCGGACGTCTGGCGATGTTGTCAGACGTCCAAAAGTGCCTGGAAAAACACACTGCACGCCTTTCCAACGCCCTTCACCTGCGTACGAAAGCTGCAGACCCATTCTCAACCCAACATTCCTGCGCTACAGTCTGCATGGCAGAAAGTAGCGCAGGGAAAACGTACCTCCGCGAGGTATATGCTTTCAAATACCCGGCTTCAGCTCCGGACGTCCCGATGCCTCTCCAGACATCTAGTCGACCCTCCAAACGTCTGATACTGGAAACTTCCAGTATCAGGACTCCTCTACGCAGCTCGCCCCACTCGCGCCTCCGCCCTCAGTCTTCGCAGCGGCAGCTCCAGCAGTTGCAGGAGCTTGAGAAGCTCCCCGCCGGTGTCCTCTCTCCCGTGAACTCCTCGAACTCCACCGAGCTCCCGTGGCCTCGAACCTCCCTTCATGATCTTCCTTCCTCTCTCCCTCTCTTCCTCTAGTTCTATGTTAAGACCCGTGCTATTAAAGCCCTCTAAGACGTCTGGACATCTTTCCAGACGTCTGGAAATCAAATTTTTCGTGTACGTCCTCGCATCTGCGCCCGTGCTGCGCGCAGACAGTACGCAGTCACATTTTCTTCTCTCTCCTCTCGCCGATGAAACCCTAACCCCGCGCCTACTTAAACCCCCCTCCACTCCCTCGTTCACCTCACCTTCAGCCACCCTTCTTCTTCCCCAACGAGAGCGGTGAGTGGCGAGTAGCGAGGAGCGAGCGTGAGCGGCGTGGGAGGAGTGGAGGAGCAGCGAGTGGAAGGGAGGTGAGCACACACGCGAGCTTGTGAGGGAGTTCGCCGGAGAGCTCATGGCTGGTCGGGCATGCACGAGGCGGAGAGGTGCGTTGGGGAGGTCCTCCCTGACACTGCTGCAGCCAGAACAGCGGGCCAACGAGCGCGGCGCGACCGCACGCTGCACGAGAAGACGAAGGCAGCTTTTGGTTCTGGGAGTTTCCCAAAATCAGGCGTCTGGATTGACATCCAGACGACGCAGACGACGTTTGGAGGAGGTTCCAGACGGCTGAGAGGTAAGTTCAGCGACGTACGCCTTCTTTGCGGATATGGCCATGCAGGCCATTTCGCCGGGGCACTGTTCCATGCCATTTTGAGGAGATTTTGTGTCGATGCGTGCAGGATTCGCTTCGGGAAGGAGTGGGACACGCCCTCCCATGTAGTTCAGACGTCTGGGCGAGGCACCAGACGGCGGAAAGCATCTCCAGACGTCTGGAGAGGGGCTCGGACGTCTGGAACTAGGTCCAAACGGTTCAGCAGAGTCCCTGGACGTCTGAGGAGTAGCGCAAAGTTGAGGTATGATTCTGGACTTTTTTCAAGACGTCTGGAAGGTGTTCGAGACGTCTGATATGGCTCAGAGTTACTATTTTGACCCGTTTAGGGTCCGTTTGAGGTCCGATTTTCGCAATTAAAATTCCGTTGTTCTCTGTATAAGTTTCTCTACTTGTTGGAATACTTTTTATCCTATTTTGAGTGGTTTCTTGTGATTGATCCTTGTGATAGGACCTTGTTCCGTTGCGGATTTGGGGTTTGCTGAGGCACATGGACCTGCCGATCAAGCCCCCATTACTCTTGAGTTTACTGGTAGAGTGGCTTCCCCTAGTTTAATTACAAACATGAATGCATATGTGGAATGAATGTTAAATCCTAGGGTATGGCTTGAATCCTAGGACTAGAAACATTGGAATATTTGTATGGAATGTATGAATTGCAATCTTGAATGAGTAATTAGAATAATAACAATTGCCTATAAATGGATAACAGCTGCCTGTGAAATGTAGAGTACTGTTGTTAGCAAACCGTTGCATGTAAATTCCTGTTGTTTACGATTAAATACGAGCTGCCTGTATATGAACTGAAAATGGAAGATTGAATGTTGGAAATGCGAGCTACCTGCGAATAAACCTGGAATGTGAATAATAAAGTTATATGCTACACGTGTAGAACCTGGGAAATGGAAATAGAAATGATGAAACCTAGTATGGCTCGGACTGAGAAACATGGGCATGAACCCAACGAGGGAATAGGAGTTGAGCTCCTGGAAATACATGGAATAGATCTTGAAAATGCTTTGGGAAGTGTGCTTGCCCTTGAGTACGTGGTGCCAAGGGAAGCGCATGCTACCTCTTAGTGTAGAGGGGTGCTTACCACCTTTCGGGTTGAGACCCGGGGTGGGTCTGGCCACTTTGTGTTAAGACCCGTGCCATCAAAACACTTTAAGACGTCTGAGAGTTGGTCCAAACGTCTGGTTAGACGTCTGGACACCTTCCCAAACGTTTGGAAATCAATTTTTGCGTGTGTACGACCGCGAGTCTGCACGCGTGCCGCGCGCAGACTGAGCCCCCACCGCCCTCTTCTCTTTCTTCTTCCCTCGCAAACTTGCAGAGCTTCCCCCCCCCCCCCCCCCCACGCCTACAAATATCCCCTCCTCTCCCTCATGCCACCCCCACACCATCCGTCTTCTTCCTCCAGCTCGAGAGCGAGAGTGAGAGCGAGCGCAGCCGCTGCAGCCGGGTGCAGCAGCGGAGAGGAGAAGAGTAGCGAGAGGGAAGAGAAGAGAGTGCGCAAGCTGCGAGAGAGAGAGAGAGCTCGCCGGAGCAGCTCGAGGCCGGTCGGCGTGCACGAGGCAGAGTGTGTGTCGGGGAGGTTCCCCCGACACTACTGCAGCTAGAGCAGCGGACGAGCGGTTGCGCGGCGAGGTCGCGTGCAGCAGGAAGAAGACGAAGGAGGTTCTGATTATGAGAATTTTCCCAGAATCAGACGTCTGAACCTACATCCAGACGACGTGGACAATGTCTGGAGGGAGCTCCAGATGACTGAGAGGTACGTTTTGCCTCCTATGCTTCCTTTTGCGGACATCTGTTGCATGCCGTGGTTGAGAGATTTTGCGTACGCGTGTAGAATTCGCTTTGGGAAGGCGTGGGACACGCCCTCCCACGCGGTTCAGACGTCTGGGCGAGTCACCAGACGGTGGAGAGCATCTCCAAACGTTTGGAGGGACAGTCGGACGTCTGGAACTAGGTCCAGACGGTTCAGCAAGATCCCCAGACGTCTGAGGAGCAGCGCAGAGTATGGTATGACCTGGACCCCCTTTTTAAGACATCTGGAAGATGTTCCCGACGTCTGATTTGAGTCAGAGTTGTTGTTTTTGACTCGTTTAGAGTCCGTTCGAGGTCCAATTTCCACATTTAAGATTCCGTTCTTCTTCGTATAAGTTCCTCTACTTGTTGGAATGCTTTTATCATGTTCTGAGTGGTTTCTTGTGGTTGATCATTGTGTTAGAACCACGTTCTGTTGCGGATTTGGGGGTTGCGGAGGCACGTGGACCTGCCGATCACGCCCCCATTACTCCCGGTTTTACGGGTAGAGTGGTTTCCCTTAGTTAATTACAAACATAAATGCATGTTTGGAATAAATGATAGATCCTAGGGTATGGCATGAATTCTAGGACCGGAAACACTAGATTGAATGATAGATCCTAGGGTATGGCATGAATCCTAGGACTAGAAAAACTGGAACGATTGTATTGAATGTCTGAATTGCAGTCTTGGATGGGTAAATAGAATAATAATAATTGCCTGTAATTGGATAACAGCTACTTGTGAAATGTAGAGTACTGTTGTTAGTAACTGCTACATGTAATTCATGTTATTTGAAATTAAATATGAGCTGCTTGTATATAAATTAGAAAAGAAGGATTGAATGTTGGAAGCACGTGCTATATGCAAATAAATCGGAAATGCTGAAACCTAGTATGGCTTGGCCTGAGAAACATGAGCATGAAGCCTATGGGGAATTAGGAGTAGAGCTCCTGAAAATAAATAGAATGGAACTGGGAAAGTGAATGGGAAAGTGTGTTGTCTCTTGGGTACGTGGTACCAAAGGGAGCACATATTACCTTTTAGTGTAGAGGGGAGCTTATTGCCCTCATGTCGAGACCGGGGTGAGTTTGGCCACTTTGCACCGACTTTCTAGTCCTCGCGTACACAGTACCGGGGAGAGCTGCTAGTGTAGGGAGAGAGCTAGCCACCCCACGGGGCCTGGGGTTCAGCTAGCCATCCTACACCAACTTGTTAGGCCCACTGGGCAAACCAGGGTAGTCAGGCAAGGGTGCGTGGACTGTGGAGGGGTGAGACCCCTATTTGGTTACTGTGGAGGGGCTAGACCCCTGTTACTGAGAGGGCACTGCCCTATACTAGTTCTGTGCTGTGCTTTGGGCGCACCTGTTAACGGAAACGATTGACCGCGTGCCAATGCAGGGTAGCTTCCCGTGCGTTTATTGCGCGTGCTGTAGTCATCGTACGTCTGTCAGCGACCTTGGGGTGGTTGACTGAGGGTAGGACCACCACGAGGGACTCTTTCGGCCAGGAGAGCACCACGTGCTACTTCTACTCTTTCGAAAAGACTGCAATCAAGATCGTTCCGACGAGTAACATTCGATATCAAGAAAAAGACCTGATAAATAAACCAAGGGATGAAAGAAGGAATAACTAGTTGAATAAAGAAAGAAATTGAAAACAACAGCTACCTGTCCACCTTTACTGTTTCTCTTAGTTAGCTAGTTGCCACTCTACTCAGCGTTTCGCTGACATGTCGTACTTACCATCTTTTTCAGGTCCAGGTGTTGAGCAGCCAGAGTCTACGGCTGTGGAGGGTGCTGGGTCTAGTAGAGCCCAGTAGTTGTACTTTTGTTATACCCATTTTCTGTAGTAGTGAGTATTTTGTTACACCTTTGTACTCTTTTATTGTAAACTTCATATTCCTGTACCTGTTTTTAATTCTATACTATTGTGGTGGTGTGTGCTGTAGTAGTTACTTCTTTACTGCTGTACTTTGTTTCTTTTAGTTGCTTGCATGGTGCATGTGGTTTATTTTACTGCTTTTTTGTTACTTTCTCGTTGGACGACTGGGTCGTGGGATCAGTCGAGTCGGTCCGATTCTTGTGTCTCGTAGGGATTCGGGAATCGGGTCGTAACAAGATGGTATCAGAGTAAGGTCGTCCCGAGAAGTGAACCAACTGACTGGAAAATAACCAATTCACGTGCTTGTAACTAGAGTAACTACCACAACGTACCTTTTGACATCTGTTCTATGGTTCCTTCATTGAATGTCGATTAGAATTAACATATTTTCTATTCTGTATTCGCGTCTCCTTGCAGGAGATGCCTCGACGTGGGACTAGTGAGGTGGGCCGCGGATGCGATCGAGGACAAGGTCGGAGGGGCAGGCGCGTTGAGCCCGACGCCTCAGTGGACCAGCCACTACTCCTGGGCATTCAGGCCCAGGACCTCGCCCAGCTGATACGGGAGATCGTACGGGAGGAGCTTCACCCGCCGCCACGAGCGCCTCTCCCTGGGGCTGCGGAGGGGGAGTCCTCTGTGGGACCACGAGACGGACATGGCACTGGATGTGGGGGAGGGGGTGTCCCTCCACTGCCCCCACCTTCCTCTGGCACTTCCGAGCACTTCTGTGCGCTGGACGTGGAGGCGTACCAGCTTCTCCACTTCAGCGCCATTATGAGCTTTTCGGACAGTTCCGGAAGTTAAAGCCCCCCTCCTTCAAGGGGGATGAGGACCCAACCAGGGCAAAGGACTGGCTCAAGCATATCAAGAAGGTGTTTGGCACCCTTCGCCCCCTATGGAGTGCCGCATGGCCTTTGCCACGTACCAGCTGGAGAGCGTGGCACACAGGTGGTGGAGGGCGGTCAGGGGTCAGGAGAGGGACGAGCCAACTTGGGACCAGTTTGTCACCCTCTTCTGCGAGCAGTATTTCCTTCAAACGTGGCAGGACCAGAGGAGGCGCGAGTTCCACACTCTCCATCAGGGGATGATGACCGTGAGCACGTACCGCACACGTTTTTTGGAACTGTCTCGTTTCGCCGCAACAGGCGTGGCTACCAAGGAGGAGTGCCTTTGGAGGTTCACCGAGGGGCTCCCGCCTGCTATTTGAAGCTGCCTACGTTCTCGAGGGTGGTGGAGGAAGCCATGACATATGAAGAGACCAATCCGTCCGCATGTGACACTGACAGCGGGCGGAAGAGGCCCTACTAGCTAGATTTCTCACAGGGCCGACGAGAGAGGAGGCACGTGGCGCCCGCAGGAGAGCCGTTACAATTTACGGGGCCGTCAGTGGCCTTTGGGGGCCCCCGACAGGGGCCAGCTGCTAGCACAGGACCCCTGCCCAACCGTCAGTAGGGACCCACTAAGGGCAGGAGTCGAGTCCCCCTTTACTACCAGTGTGGCCAACTGGGCCACATCAGGAGGGACTGCCCATCTAGGGCTGGAGGTCAGCAGATGCTCCCCGCGCAGAGCACTGGAGGGCGAGCAGGAGGCCACGGTTTCCAGGTGCAAGGAGGAGGACAGCAGTCGCTGGGAGGGTACCGGCCAGCGGCTACCCATCTGACGCAGAGTGTGGCTACTTCGTCCGAACCTAGGGTTGAGGGGCGTATCAACGTCCTAACACACAGGGATGCCAGAACTTCAGGATCAGTGGTGGCAGGTATGGTTACAGTTTCCGGCAGACTAGTTTACACGCTTTTTGATTCCGACGCCACGATTCGTTTGTCGCTGCCAGTTTTGCTGCTAGTTTGGGGCAGGACTGTGTGTTGTTAGAGGATCCGTTCGTGATCAGAGGTCCGGGTGATCAGCTGTTCATAGCTGAGGAAGTGTATACAGGTTGTGAGGTCAATATTGGGGGACACAGCCTTCCCGCTGACCTGATCGTGATACGGATGGAGGACTTTGGCGTGATTATAGGGATGGACTAGCTGTCTGCTTACCACGCCTTGGTGGACTGCTTTGAGAGGAAGATCGTCTTCCCCATACCGGAGTTGCCTTATTTCGAGTTTCATGGGCAGCCAGTGGACGGAGGCTTCAGGTGCATTTCTGCACTTCGGGCGGCGAGACTTTTGGGCCAGGGGTGTGAGGGCTTCCTAGCTTGTGTGATGGTAGAGCCCAGCCCTATGGCAGACTTTCAGAGTATCCCGGTGGTCAGAGAATACCCCGACGTGTTCCCAAATGACTTGCCAGGACTACCGCCCGAGCGTGAGATCGAGTTTGAGATCTCACTGGTACCGGGGACTAGCCCCATTTCTACACTGCCTTACAGGATGGCACCACTTGAGCTGCGAGAGCTCAAGTCTCAGTTGCAGGACCTTCTGGAGAAGGACTTTGTGAGGCCCAGTGCATCTCCGTGGGGAGCCCCGGTATTGATCGTACAGAAGAAGGATGGTACCCTATGCCTTTGTGTGGACTACAAACAACTGAATAGGGTTACCATCAAGAACAGGTATCCGCTGCCGAGGATTAACGACTTGTTTGACCAGTTGTGAGGTGCCACGGTATTCTCCAAGATAAACTTGAGGTCTGGGTACCACCAGTTGAGGATCAGGGAGGCAGACGTCTCCAAGACAGCTTTCCGCACCCGGTACGGACACTACGAGTTTTTTGTCATGCCATTTGGGCTGACCAATGCCCCCTCCGCCTTCATGGATTTGATGAACTGGGTGTTCAGACCATACTTGGACCAGTTCGTGGTGGTATTTATTGATGATGTGCTTGTCTACTCTCGAGATCAGGTGCAGCACGAACAACACTTGCGGATGGTTTTGGACACACTAAGACGACGTAGGTTGTACGCCAAATATAGCAAGTGTGAGTTCTGGTTGAGGGAGGTGACCTTTTTGGGCCATGTGATCTCCGAGGATGGCTTGGCTGTTGAAACGTGGGCTTTTTCACCGGGTTTGTGAGTTTTGTTATAACGTTGTAGTAAAGCCGGTTATTACCAACATTTCAAATATAAATTTTTTTTACTCGGAAAATGAAAGAGTTCCCGAGGTCGAACTCAGGGAGCAAGTCGTATTCTAGAGATATACATGTTTCTTTTACAAAATAAAGAGAAAGGGAAAGAATTTGTTGTGATGTTCTTCTTTCTTTCTCTTTCTTCAGATCTCCTTCTTCTTCTTCCTTGGTTTCTGCTATGGTGATAATCTTCTTCTGCAATGGTGATGCTCTTCTTCTTCCTGCTGTTCCTGCGTTGGTGATGTTTTTCTTTCTTCAGAGCTCCTTGTTCTTCTTCTTTGGTTTTCTGCCTTGACCTCTCTTCTTCTTCTTCTGCAATCGTGGTGCTTCTGCCTTCGGCTACTAAGTCTCCCTTCCTTCTTCTTCAGCCTGCCTTCTGTGTTGCTCTGGCTGCTGACTTTCCGTCGTCTGGCCCGGTGCTTCGACGACTTAACTGAGCATTTGCTACAGTGCAGCTCCTTCTTCTTCGCCTGCACTTCTTCTTCCGCGGGTCTTCTTCTTCTTCTTTGGCCTGCACACTTCAGAATTTTTCGTCAAGAGGCAAAACCTACTCTACCCTCCCCCCCCCGCGTCTCTCTTTCTCTCTGAAACCGCTCTTGGGACAACTCTCCCAGAGCTACCGGGTAATCGGGTTCGGGTCAGGCCCGGGTCCAGGCCCACCGGCGTGCGGTGGTGGGCGAGGAGTGCAGGTCGGTCTAATCGGGTCGGGCCAGGTCCGCGGAGCGTGGTCACGGACGAGGCCGGGTCGGGTGAGAGGGACCTCACCCCGTGGTCAGGAGGCAGACAGCATAAGGCACTTTTTGCCTTTATGCGTCCGCGCCCCTCCGAGAAGTTCCGAGGTGGGACTAAATGTCCCACCCCAATTGAGCGCGCGTCGCGGATGGAGCAGTGGGCGATCGTGGCTTCCCGCGCGGCCTTCGCTCCATCTGTGAACCAGGGACGTTTCGCGGAGAGTCCCTGCGCAACCTGGGAGTCAAACCTGGGCGAAGGCGTGCCTGCACCTGCAGGTGAAGCAGCTCTGCCTGCGCAGTAATGGCGACGGCGGGCGAGTCACCTGGTCACAGAAGAACGGCCTCTCGGCCAAATCAGACAGGCGGGGGACCTTCGCCGTGGCACGGCGAAGGTGGTCAGGGGGTCTGCAGGGGGCGTGATGGAGCCAACAGGTCGTCCTAGGTCAAACTGTGAGCGAAGAAGTGGGTGTGTTCGGTGGATCTGCAGAGGGTGTTTGGTGGGAAGTGGAGGGGCGGAAGAGGATCAGGGTGAGGAGGCGGAGGTTCTGCGGTGGTCGGCGAGCCGTGTGGGTCGCTGAGGTGATGGGAGCGGCTCGCCGGAGGTTGGTCGGAGGCGAAGAGGGTGAGGGTGAACAGGGTCGGTAGAGGGCTTAATTGACTAAATTGAAAGCGGGAAAAGAAAGATGAGGAGAAGGGGAGTAACTCTAGCTTACTTGCAGGGACGAAGGGGGAGGAACAGGGCGACAGTCGTATCGACTGTCGCCGGAGAAGACGATGCTCAGGGAGAGGGGCGGCGGCGAGCAGAGAGCCGGAGAGGCGCCAGCTGGGTGCGGCGTGGCGCGGGAAGAGCAGGGGAGGAAGTCTCTGCTGCTGGTATTGCGGCAGAGCGAAGAGGTGGAGGGGGAGGAAGCCGCCGGAGCTGGTGAGCGTCTGCCGGAGAAAGAAGAGAAGGAAGTTGGGGATTTCTCCGTCAGATCCAAGCTGCCCTCGTCGGTGGAGCGGCGGGGGGGTATTTATAGGGATGAAACAGGGAAGAAGGCGGAGGGAGACGACGTGTCTCCCTCGCCGGAGAATGGTCGAAACATGAACCCATACCGTCCGTGCGTTCGCACGGCCGGTATGGTGGCCTACAACGACCAGGGGGGTGCTCCTGCGACGGCTGACGACGCAGGGCACCCCCGGTTTACTTGCCAGGTCCCTCACCTCACCCTGCGCGGCGCCATGCTCCGCGCAAGGTCGCCGGAGCATGGTGCTGGCAGGGTTTTGCAGGAGGGACCTGATTGCAAAGAACGAAGGAGAGTTAGGGGCCAAAATGCGAGGGTTCAAAAGTTGAGGGCCAAAGAGTAAATATATGAGGACCAAAGTGTGAAGTCGGTCAAGGAGGTTTCTTCTTAGGCTCAAGTTTTTATACATGACTAATTAGGACCTAAGGAATCTGATGGTGAATTTTATTTTCATATTAAACCTTGTTTGACCGGTCAATTTGCGCAAAAACCCAAATTAAGTTATTAATTGGGCATGGTTCTCAATGTAGGTCAAAATGGGTTCTAAAGGCCAAATTGAAGGTTCTAAACCCTAGAGATTATTTTTCTATGAATTTTAGAGGGTTTATTCTTATTTTTACTTTGCCTCGAACCTTGTGAATTGAAGTGGGTTGTTTTAGGGTTACAGATTATCATTTGGTTCCTTGGAAGTGCTGTAGCCCTTGCTAGATCATCTCATCCCACTTTTATTCTTATTAAGCTGTTTTGACCTGTGTTTGGTCCCTGAATTACCCTGCATGCAGTTTATACTGGTAAAATTGCACTTTTACCCCTTATGACTGGTTTTCTTCTCAAACTCAGAATTCTCTGAGTTAAGCCTTTCCTTGAGATATGTAGGAGCTTTTATCCTTTGTATTGGGTCAAAATGAGCTAGTTATGGCTCATGATGAGGTTCTCATCATACCCCCATGCCTAGCTTTTGCTAGTCCCTTAGCAAAAACTTAAGGTTTCAACCCTTGTTCTAGACCATGAAGTTTTCAATAGTTTTAGATAAGTGCCTTCATAGATTAGGTTAGAATGCTGATCATAGGCCTAAAAGGTACTCTAGTACCAATCAAGATCCAAATCTGTCTAGCCTTAGCCTCAGCCTTTTAGCAAAGGTTTCTAAGGCCCACAAGAACTAACCTAAGGTTTATTGGACTTCGTGGTTAAAGCACCCGTGCTTAAAATGATTTTAGCCCTGGCTCGGTTCGCAATGCGTTTTGTAAGAGAGAGATAGAAAGTTTTTCTGTTTGGAGAGTTTTCTCTCTCTTTTTCTTTTTAGTTCTAGCCTAGGATTGGCTTTTCAACACGGTCTGTATCAGATTCCTTGCTCCCATCATCAATCCTCAAGGGTTCCTGGCGATCGATGCTTCGAGATAGCACCGCCCATGGCAACCCCCGGAACCCTGGCTATTGAGATTTCGAGATAATCCCATCCATGGTATTCCGTGGCCGAATCCAGACCCTGGCAATTGACACTTCGAGATAATGCCATCCATGGAATCTGAACCAGCAGAGTGCTTACATGCCCCCCGTAGGATATGTAAATATCCTAAGAGACAAGCACCGAGGAGATGATATTTTGTTACGCGTCTTCGAGGGGATTTCCCGCCTCTCTGCGCTGGGAACTCGTCCAAATCAACTTGTGTTGATCGGCCGCTCCTATTCTAGGTGTTCTTTTCAGATTTTTGCGACGCTTCTGCGTGATTCTGATTTTTACGCTTACTGAACCAGGTTGTGTGTGAGATTAGGGTGCTTAGGTTACTGAGTCCCGTAAACCAAAAATTAGTTAACGAGGCCGAATACTTCCTAAGCCTTGGACCTAATACTTCAGCTTTTCATTTTCCTCAACCTCTTGAGGAGTGTCCAGATCTTAATGGGTACTAAGAGTCTATTCAAGAATGCCTAAGGTTTGCATTCTTACTAATCTCATTGTGCACTTTTCAGTTATTTTCTTGAATGAGGTCTAGAACTTAGGTTAATTCCTTAGTTCCTTACTAATGACTATCACTTTTTCTCATAATTTCGTGCTCCTTTTTCATTTTGTGTCTTCACAAAATTTTCCTTCTCCTCTTTTCCTCTTATTCTTTTTCGAAAAAAAAAAAAAAAAATTTAATTTTTATGGTATTTTTGGCATATGTGAATTTTTTGTTTGAAACATTTTCTTACAAGTTTTTGCACTTTCCTACCCCCCCATGCCTAAGATTTGCAATGTCCTCATTGTAACCTAGGGGGTCTTAGTTCATTCCTTAAGACAGAAATTTGGGTGAGTGGATGGGTCGGGTTGAATTTTTGCGGACGATTTCAAATCTCAGATGCGAACATCTGAGTTGGGGTCGGCTGTCTACAAGGGTGAACTTCAAGTGCTGAAAGGTGTCAGAACAAGTTTCAGGTTTTCAAAGAGAATGACGGGCTGCCTCCCGTTAAGCGCTGAGTTTTACGCCATCGGCTGGGCGCAATAAGCTCAAGGGGAAAGGAGGATATAAGATGCCTCAGCCAAATCAGTAGAAGTTACATCAATGAACGGCTTGAGTCTCTGACCGTTCACGATGAAAGGTTCAGAATCGTGGCTGAGTGGACTGATTTCGATTGCTCCATTTCCAAAAACCTGTCGGACCAAATATGGTCCGACCCACTTAGATCTCAGTTTTCCTGTGAAGAGTTTGAGTCGGGCATCAAAGAGTAGGACCTTTTGACCAGGATGAAAGATCTTTCTCGAGATGTGTTTGTCGTGGAAGGCTTTAACCCGCTCCTTGTAGATTTGCGAGTTCTCGTACGCGTCTATGCGTAATTCATCGATCTCGCTGATTTGGAGTTTTCTGTGGGTACCAGCCTTAGAAAGATCCAGATTACAGTTCCGTACTGCCCAATAGGCTTTATGCTCCAGTTCGACAGGAAGGTGGCATGCCTTTCCGTACACCAGTCTAAAGGGAGACATGCCTAATTGGGTCTTGTGGGCGGTCCTATGGGCCCACAATGCTTCCGGAAGTCGGGACGACCAGTCCTTCCTGTCAGGTCGAACAGTGACTTGCAGGATTTTCTTGATCTCCCGATTAGACAGCTCAGCTAGACCATTAGTTTGGGGGTGGTAAGGAGTAGAGATTCGGTGAGACACCCCGTATTTGGTCATCAGTGACCTAAACTGAGCATTTGTGAAATGGGTCCCCCCATCAGAGATTATTGCACGAGGAATCCCGAACCTTGAGAAAATGTGTTGATGAATAAATTTGAGAACGATTTTGTGATCACAGGTTCGGGTCGGTATGGCTTCGATCCATTTGGACACGTAGTCCACAGCCAACAGAATGTATTCGAAACCATCCGAAACAGGAAAGGGGCCCATAAAATCAATCCCCCAAACATCAAAGATTTCGCATACTAGAATCGGTTGCATAGGCATCATGTCGCGATGGCTCATGTTGCCCAAAGTCTGGCAACGACTGCATGCCTTGCAATGACTGTATGCGTCTTTGAACAGTGTGGGCCAGTAAAAGCCGCACTGGAGGACTTTTGATGCGGTTTTATGCCCGGCAAAATGGCCACCGCATGCCTGGTCATGGCAGAAAGAGAGGATATTGTTGACTTCCCCTTCCGGGACACATCTCCGGATGATCTGATCGGCACCTATGCGGAAGAGGTACGGGTCTTCCCAAATGTAATACTTGGCATCGGAGCGTAATTTGTCTTTCTTGGCCTTCGGCCAATCGGACGGGGTCTGATGAGATGCCAAGTAATTTACAATATTAGCGAACCATGGAAGGCTAGTACCAATAGTCAGCAGGTGCTCATCGGGAAAATGCTCCGTGATGGGTCCGGAGGGGTCAATTATTTCCGAAGGAAGACGGGACAAGTGATCAGCTACCACGTTTTATTTTCCCGCTTTATCGCGAATCTCGAGGTCAAATTCTTGCAACAGCAAGATCCATCGGATCAATCGAGGCTTCGCGTCCTTCTTTGCAAGGAGATGCCTCACAGCCGTGTGATCCGAGTATATGATGACATGGGAACCCAGAAGGTACGATCTGAACTTCTCTAGGGCAAATACTACAGCTAGTAGCTCTTTCTCAGTAACTGTATAGTTACGCTGAGCCTCATCGAGTGTTTTGCTGGCGTAGTAAATGACCACAGGTTTCTTGTCATTTTTCTGCCCCAAAACCGCTCCTACAGCGAAGTCGGATGCATCACACATGATCTCAAAGGGTTGAGACCAATCAGGGGACTGTAGGATCGGGGCTTGGGTGACTCGGTCACGCAGGATTTCAAATGCTTGAGTGCATTCCTTGGAGATTTCGAAGGGAACATCCTTGGAGAGAAGAGTGGTCAGGGGGCGTGCGATTTTTGAAAAATCAGGGATAAATCGTCGATAAAAACCGACATGCCCTAAAAAGGATCGGATGTCCCTGATCGAGCTAGGCATAGGAAGGTGAGAAATCAGATTAACCTTAGCTCGATCCACTTGGATACCTTTCTCCGAAATTGAGTGTCCCAGGACAATTCCCTCAGGCACCATGAAATGGCTCTTTTCCCAGGAAAGAACCAAATTCACGTCGATGCACCGCCTGAGTATCTGGACCAAGTGTTGGAGGCAATCGTCGAATGATGCTCCGAAAACTGAAAAGTCATCCATGAAGACTTCCAGATAATCACCTACCATATCTGAGAATATGGCAAGCATGCATCGCTGAAAAGTAGCGGGTGCATTGCAAAGACCGAAAGGCATCCTTCGGAAAGCGTATGTTCCGAAGGGGCAGGTGAACGTGGTCTTTTCTTGGTCCTCAGGATGGATTGCCACCTGGTTACAACCGGAGTACCCGTCAAGAAAGCAGAAGAACCTATTTCCCGCTAGTTTTTCGAGAATTTGATCAATGAAGGGTAGTGGGAAATGATCCTTCTTCGTGGAGGAATTGAGTCGACGGTAATCTATACAGACTCTCCACGAGTTGGCTAATCGGGTAGGAATGATTTCTCCGGTCGCAGTCGTTATAGTGGTGAGTCCTGCCTTCTTAGGCACGACCTGAATTGGGCTCACCCAACGACTATCGGAGATCGGGTAGATGATCCCGGCATCTAACCACTTGATGATCTCCTTTTTCACGACCTCCTGCAGATTGGGGTTTAAGCGTCTCTGCATTTCACGAGAAGGTCGTGTGCCCTCTTCTGAATAGATATGATGAGTACAATAAGAGGGACTTATTCCAGTCAAATCATCGAGAGTCCATCCGATGGCTCTGCGATGTTGCTGGAGGACAACAATCAGACGGGATTCCTGTTCAGGACTGAGGTTGGAATTGATGATCACAGGAAGGGTCTGATTAGAACCCAAAAAGATGTATTTCAAATGAGCAGGAAGGGGTTTCAGTTCAAGGATGGGGTTTTCAGCAGCAGCGGGTGGTTCAGTATAGATGTGAGGTTCAAGGGTGGGAGTTACTGGGTTGTTCACATCTGGATTTGACTCCTCTGTTTGCGGGTCAAGATCCTTCTGTGGTTGATGAGGAATACTCAAGTCATTCTGGAGGTGTGATTCATCAACCAAAGTCTTGATGTCACAAATTTGCTCGATGACGCCGCAATTAATTCCTTGTTGGGCCTTAAATATATCAATTTTCAGTGTTTGATCTCCAAACTTAAGCTCTATTTGGCCCTCCTCACAGCTGATGTTGGCTCTAGCAGTAGCCAAGAAAGGTCTCCCTAGGATGATTGGTGTATCCCTAGGGTTCTCAGGTGCATCCATGTCTAAGACTATAAAGTCCACTGGAAAATAGAAATCCCGCACTCTCACGATAACATCCTCGAGAATCCCTTTTGGTGATTTTATAGATCGATCTGCTAATTGTAATGTCACCTCGGTTGGTTTCAGCTCAGATTCTTCCAGATGGTCAAGTAAGGATGTGGGTATCAGATTTATAGATGCACCTAAGTCTAACAATGCTCTATCAAATTGGGTACCACCTATCTTACAGGAGATCAGGGGAGTTCCAGGATCTTTTGCCTTGGGTGGGAGTCTACTAAGGATTACAGAGCTGGCTTGCTCTGACAGAACAATTGGGCTCCCTCCCTTGGTTCGCGGCTTACGCTGGGGTGTACATATATTCTTTAGAAATCGTGCGTAAGCTGGTACGTGGCGGATTGCATCCATCAAGGGGATGTTTATGTGGACCTGCTCAAAGAGCTTGACCAGGTCCTCCTCAGGGGCCACGGGTTTGGTGGTCTTCTTTCCCTTGGTCAGGGCCTCGGGAAACGGGATCTTGGTTGGTTCCTCTAGGATAGGTCCAGGTTGTGGGTCTGGAACAGCGGTACCTTGGCTAACTATCCTAGGGTCATGGTTATCAGGCTGGGAGTGGTTTGGATAATGCGGGTCCTGAGTTGTCTTACCACTACGTGTTGTTACAGAATTTAATCCGGCCTGATTTTGGTTTGGGTTTGGTAGGAGAGGTGGCTGCTGCTGAAATCCCGTACGAGAAGTAGAGGCTTCCATCTCGTCTGGAGATGGAGCAGTGGGGGCCTGATAAATCCATTGAGCGTGGCCTAAATTTGGATTCATAACGCGCTTCTGGGTTGGCACGTTATTTGGGTTAGGAAGAGGTTGGGAAGGGAGTGTGCCTGGCTGGCGAGAATTTGCCAACTGGGCCAGCTGAGTTTTAACTTCAGTAAGCTCGTCCTTGTGCTGTTTTTGAATGGCCGCATTCGATTTTTGAATGTCAGCCAGAGTCTGAAGGATTAAGGACATTTGATCTTGATTTGGCCCTGATGGATAAGTAGGGTTGGGCCGAGGCTGAGGCGGCTGGTAGTGATGAGAGGGCTGTGGGCGGGACTGAAAAGGTGGTCTTTGGGTTTGGGCATTTCCCGCCCACTGAAAATTGGGATGGTTTCGCCATCCAGGGTTGTAAGTGTTGGAGAATGGGTTGTTCTGGATGGCGTTGAGGTCCTCGCAGGTCTGAGGAACCTCCTGAGAATCAGGGAAAGGAGGAATGGAGTTCCCCTGGCTGGTGAAGAAAGGATCGGGTGTTCCTGATCTTCCAGTCCAAGAATCAGATGGGGATGGATAAGGATCCATCCCAGGGGAGGATCGGTGTAGGATGTTTTGCACAGTCTCCTGTGTGGAAGGAGGTTGTGCAAAGGAGTTACGCGCAGAGGTGGCTCGCTGCAAGTGCTGAGTCAGCTCATCCACCTTCTTTTCAATGATTGAGACCTTGTCCAATCGACTGGCCATTAATTCCAGGTCGACTGATGCGGACAGGCCCTGCGTCTCATGTGCTCCCATAAGATTCGTCGCTGCGCGGGTATTCGTCCTGTCGAATAATCCCATGGAGTCATTGTTGATGGAGTTCTCGCACATGTTTTCGAGAATCTCCCATACGGTGTCTTCATGTTGACCCATGATGTTTCCTCCGCAGGTTGCATTGACGAAAAGGAGGATGTCCTCACGGAGTCCCTGGTAGAAAGATTGGACTTGTTCCCATTTAGGAACTCCGTGATGGGGGCACTTCCTCATGAGATCCTGAAAACGATCCCATGCCTCATGGAGAGGTTCTCCTGATTGTTGAGTGAAGTGTGTAATCTGATGGCGCAAGGCGTTGGTTCGACCAACGGGAAAGAACTTTTTCAAAAACTCGGATTGAAGTTCTTCCCAAGTGTTGATCGGCCGGGTCTGAGTTTGATACCAATGGGCGGCCTTGTCCATAAGAGAAAAGGAGAACATCTTCATGAGAAGAATATCCCGGTTTTGCGCATCTGATCCAAAAGTGTGGGCCAGATGCTTAAGCTGTTTGATGTGCTGGAAGGGATCTTCAGAATTAAGCCCATGGAATTTAGGTATAGCATGAATCATGTTGGGCTTTAGTTCGGAATCAGGACCTCCAATCGGGATTCTGACTCGAGGCTCAATGGCCACCGCAGCAGGATTGTAGTGGTCCCGCATCATAGGACGCTGCGGTGGGTGCACGAAGTTTTGGAAGAGGTCATTGAGTCGCTGGAGCTGGTGTTCCAGATTATTTTCTTCCTCAACTGGCTGAGCCATGATGGGGGAAGAAGAAGAACTTGGTTCTGAATCAGAAGAGAGAATAATGTGAGGGTGTTGCTGCACGAATACGGGCGTCGAGGTGTGGCCTTGACGAGAGCGAATTTCTAATGGAGGTCTTAAGGGTGGTCTTAGAGACCTCCTTCCGTACATGCACAGTTGGGAGAGGTAAGTTTAGAAGGTGCTGGACCCAATCAAGACACCCAAAAATGTGTTGGGTGACTATAGAGGTGCGGGGCAGATGGACCCCTTGATCAGAAAGATCGTCCACCTGAGAATTACCTGGGCAGCCAGAGAGGGAGAGTCCCGCGAAGACCCCTACACGGTAGAGCGTCCCCACGGGTTACAGGGTTTCCCCCACCCGACCTCTCTTGTCACTGCGGTTCCAGGTAGACCAGAATGGGGATCTTGACCTCTTAAGTCTACCAATTTTAAGATCAGGGTGCTTAAGGTTTCACTTGAACTTTAGTCTTTTTAAGTGCAAAGAGTGACCTAATTTAAGGTTGGTTAACCCAAAGGGGTCAACTTTACCTATTGTTTTCTTTAAGAGCTTTTAGGTCCTGTCTTTTAGGGTTCAAGTGTTTAGAGAGAGCCAATTGTTTAGGATTTTTCTTGTTAATTATTTTCAATCAATGGCTTGGGCACACCTCTTTTGGATTTCCTCAATTCTTGATTAAGGGGTGTGTCTCTACTGAAATCCTAATGTTTGACCTTATGTTGGCTCTACTTGGTCCATTTAACTCTTTGTTGGGCAATTAGGGCTCAAGCAAGAATGTGTTAGCCCTTAAATACCCTTAATAGTGTGCAGGAGTGATGAGTTGAAAACATGCAACTTTTTATGGTTACTAAGTATGGAAGACAGGTTAGCCCTATATTGCTTTGTTCTTTTCTTTTCTTCCTCTTTAGAGTGTAGGGGTTAATAGTGAGAGAAAAGATTTACCTGTCTTCGGAGTGGTTGTGTGGTTGCTTGTCTTCTTGAGTTCCTGTAGCTGCACAAAAGAAAGGAGATTATCAGAAATTAAAAGATACAGGAATGTTTACCTCTAGAATGGCCGTTGCTCCCCGGCAGCGGCGCCAAATTGAAACGTGGGCTTTTTCACCGGGTTTGTGAGTTTTGTTATAACGTTGTAGTAAAGCCGGTTATTACCAACATTTCAAATATAAATTTTTTTTACTCGGAAAATGAAAGAGTTCCCGAGGTCGAACTCAGGGAGCAAGTCGTATTCCAGAGATATACATGTTTCTTTTACAAAATAAAGAGAAAGGGAAAGAATTTGTTGTGATGTTCTTCTTTCTTTCTCTTTCTTCAGATCTCCTTCTTCTTCTTCCTTGGTTTCTGCTATGGTGATAATCTTCTTCTGCAATGGTGATGCTCTTCTTCTTCCTGCTGTTCCTGCGTTGGTGATGTTTTTCTTTCTTCAGAGCTCCTTGTTCTTCTTCTTTGGTTTTCTGCCTTGACCTCTCTTCTTCTTCTTCTGCAATCGTGGTGCTTCTTCCTTCGGCTACTAAGTCTCCCTTCCTTCTTCTTCAGCCTGCCTTCTGTGTTGCTCTGGCTGCTGACTTTCCGTCATCTGGCCCGGTGCTTCGACGACTTAACTGAGCATTTGCTACAGTGCAGCTCCTTCTTCTTCGCCTGCACTTCTTCTTCCGCGGGTCTTCTTCTTCTTCTTTGGCCTGCACACTTCAGAATTTTTCGTCAAGAGGCAAAACCTACTCTACCCTCCCCCCCCCCGCGTCTCTCTTTCTCTCTGAAACCGCTCTTGGGACAACTCTCCCAGAGCTACCGGGTAATCGGGTTCGGGTCAGGCCCGGGTCCAGGCCCACCGGCGTGCGGTGGTGGGCGAGGAGTGCAGGTCGGTCTAATCAGGTCGGGCCAGGTCCGCGGAGCGTGGTCACGGACGAGGCCGGGTCGGGTGAGAGGGACCTCACCCCGTGGTCAGGAGGCAGACAGCATAAGGCACTTTTTGCCTTTATGCGTCCGCGCCCCTCCGAGAAGTTCCGAGGTGGGACTAAATGTCCCACCCCAATTGAGCGCGCGTCGCGGATGGAGCAGTGGGCGATCGTGGCTTCCCGCGCGGCCTTCGCTCCATCTGTGAACCAGGGACGTTTCGCGGAGAGTCCCTGCGCAACCTGGGAGTCAAACCTGGGCGAAGGCGTGCCTGCACCTGCAGGTGAAGCAGCTCTGCCTGCGCAGTAATGGCGACGGCGGGCGAGTCACCTGGTCACAGAAGAACGGCCTCTCGGCCAAATCAGACAGGCGGGGGACCTTCGCCGTGGCACGGCGAAGGTGGTCAGGGGGTCTGCAGGGGGCGTGATGGAGCCAACAGGTCGTCCTAGGTCAAACTGTGAGCGAAGAAGTGGGTGTGTTCGGTGGATCTGCAGAGGGTGTTTGGTGGGAAGTGGAGGGGCGGAAGAGGATCAGGGTGAGGAGGCGGAGGTTCTGCGGTGGTCGGCGAGCCGTGTGGGTCGCTGAGGTGATGGGAGCGGCTCGCCGGAGGTTGGTCGGAGGCGAAGAGGGTGAGGGTGAACAGGGTCGGTAGAGGGCTTAATTGACTAAATTGAAAGCGGGAAAAGAAAGATGAGGAGAAGGGGAGTAACTCTAGCTTACTTGCAGGGACGAAGGGGGAGGAACAGGGCGACAGTCGTATCGACTGTCGCCGGAGAAGACGATGCTCAGGGAGAGGGGCGGCGGCGAGCAGAGAGCCGGAGAGGCGCCAGCTGGGTGCGGCGTGGCGCGGGAAGAGCAGGGGAGGAAGTCTCTGCTGCTGGTATTGCGGCAGAGCGAAGAGGTGGAGGGGGAGGAAGCCGCCGGAGCTGGTGAGCGTCTGCCGGAGAAAGAAGAGAAGGAAGTTGGGGATTTCTCCGTCAGATCCAAGCTGCCCTCGTCGGTGGAGCGGCGGGGGGGTATTTATAGGGATGAAACAGGGAAGAAGGCGGAGGGAGACGACGTGTCTCCCTCGCCGGAGAATGGTCGGAACATGAACCCATACCGTCCGTACGTTCGCACGGCTGGTATGGTGGCCTACAATGACCAGGGGGGTGCTCCTGCGACGGCTGACGACGCAGGGCACCCCCGGTTTACTTGCCAGGTCCCTCACCTCACCCTGCGCGGCGCCATGCT
Source organism: Thalassia testudinum (assembly GCA_037157565.1). NCBI lineage: Eukaryota > Viridiplantae > Streptophyta > Magnoliopsida > Alismatales > Hydrocharitaceae > Thalassia > Thalassia testudinum. The sequence continues at coordinate 26,597,985 of JAZHRO010000013.1, forward strand.
CCGCGCAAGGTTGCCGGAGCATGGTGCTGGCAGGGTTTTGCAGGAGGGACCTGATTGCAAAGAACGAAGGAGAGTTAGGGGCCAAAATGCGAGGGTTCAAAAGTTGAGGGCCAAAGAGTAAATATATGAGGACCAAAGTGTGAAGTCGGTCAAGGAGGTTTCTTCTTAGGCTCAAGTTTTTATACATGACTAATTAGGACCTAAGGAATCTGATGGTGAATTTTATTTTCATATTAAACCTTGTTTGACCGGTCAATTTGTGCAAAAACCCAAATTAAGTTATTAATTGGGCATGGTTCTCAATGTAGGTCAAAATGGGTTCTAAAGGCCAAATTGAAGGTTCTAAACCCTAGAGATTATTTTTCTATGAATTTTAGAGGGTTTATTCTTATTTTTACTTTGCCTCGAACCTTGTGAATTGAAGTGGGTTGTTTTAGGGTTACAGATTATCATTTGGTTCCTTGGAAGTGCTGTAGCCCTTGCTAGATCATCTCATCCCACTTTTATTCTTATTAAGCTGTTTTGACCTGTGTTTGGTCCCTGAATTACCCTGCATGCAGTTTATACTGGTAAAATTGCACTTTTACCCCTTATGACTGGTTTTCTTCTCAAACTCAGAATTCTCTGAGTTAAGCCTTTCCTTGAGATATGTAGGAGCTTTTATCCTTTGTATTGGGTCAAAATGAGCTAGTTATGGCTCATGATGAGGTTCTCATCAGCTGTGGACCCAACCAAGGTTGAGGCAGTGTTCAGGTGGGAGAGACCGCGTACAGTTACAGAGATCCACAGTTTCTTAGGACTGATAGGCTACTGCAAGCGGTTTATCAGGGGCTTCTCGCAGATTACACGTCCTATGACATAGCTGACTTGGAAGGGCGTGCCCTTTTCTTGGATAGACACTTGTGAGGCATGTTTTTAGGAGATGAAAGAGAGGCTGACTTCGGCTCCTGTGCTCACCATCCCAGACAGTAGTGGCAGGTTCGTTGTGTACACAGATGCCTCTTTGCAGGGGTTAGGGGGTGTATTCATGCAGAGGGGTCACGTTGTCGCTTACGTTTCGTGGCAACTGAAGTCCCATGAGCATAGCTACCCTACCCACGACCTGGAGTTGGCAGTTGTCGTCTTCGTGCTGAAGACTTGGAGGCACTACTTGTACGGTGAGACCTTTGAGATTTTCACAGATCATAAGAGCCTCAGATACCTGTTTGATTAGAAGGAGCTCAACATGAGACAGAGACGTTGGTTAGAGCTCCTGAAGGATTATTACTGCAGCATTTCCTACCACCTGGGGAAGGCTAACGTGGTGGCTAACGCCTTGAGCCGGAACGCGCCCGCCCACTTGGCCAGTTTGCAAGCACAGAGTTGGAGCCTCATGGAAGAGATAGGCAGTTGGTGGCCCCTAGAGTTACTGGGGCACTGTGGGGCAGTGACTGTGACACGACAGACGAGGCCAAAGCTGATAGACCGCATCATCACTGGGCAGATGGCCAACCCGTACTTACAGTCGTTGCGTGACAGAGTACTGTTAGGAGACCCTGGGGACTTCTTCTTTATAGATGAGGTACTGTGCATGAGGGGACTTTTGTGCATTCCCAGGGACGAGGAGCTGTTGAGAGAGCTCCTGACTGAGGCACACGGTTCCAGGTTCACCATACATCCCGGAAACACAAAGATGTATCATGATTTGAGGCGCGACTTTTGATGGAGGGGAATGAAGCGGGATGTAGGTGAATTCGTACAGCAGTGTTTAGTGTGCCAGTAGGTGAAGGCCGAGCATCAGAGGCCTACAGGGCCGTTGCAGCCACTTCCAGTGCCAGAGTGGAAGTGGGAGAGCATCACCATGGATTTGGTGGTGGGCTTACCCGTTACCCAACAAGGACACGACGCAGTCTGGGTGATCGTGGACAGATTGATAAGACGGCACGTTTCTTGCCGATTCGAGTTACCTTGGGACCAGCACAGTTGGCAGAGAGGTATATCCGTGACGTGGTACGTCTACACGGAGTTCCATGGGAGATCGTATCTCAGTTTTGGGTTGAGTTTCAGCAGGCCTTGGGGACACGGTTGAGGTTCAGTACAGCATACCACCCCCAGACGGACGAACAATCTGAGGACACTTGAGGACCTTTTGCGTGCTTGTGTACTGGACTGGAGGGGCTTTTGGGAGGAGCACTTTCCCCTGGTGGAGTTTGCATATAATAATAGCTATCACTCGAGCATCGGCATGGCACCCTACGAGGCTCTATACGGACGGAGGTGTACGGCACCCTTGAGTTGGGTTGAGGTGGGGACCAAGTGGGAGGTTGGCCCCAGGTTGATTCGGCAGAGTCAGGAGGTGATCGAGCAGATTGACAGGCGACTCCGCACTATCAGGAGCAGACAGAAGAGCTATGCAGATCAGAAATGCAGAGAGGTGCAGTTTGAGGTTGGGGATCACGTCTTCCTTCGTGTTTCGCCCATGAAGGACCTGCAGCGGTTTGGGGTGAGAGGGAAGCTTGCGCCGAGGTTTGTTGGACCCTTTGAAGTCCTGAAGCGGGTTGGACCCGTTGCTTACAGGTTTGCCCTTCCTCCCCAGCTTTCTGGTATGCATGACGTGTTCCACATGTCTAACCTCAGAAAGTACGTCGCCGATCCCAGTCACGTTCTGAGCCACAAGTGCGTCGAGGTAGGTGACGACCTAACCTACCCAGAGCAGTCAGTGCAGATTCTCGACAGAGCCGTTCAGAGTCTAGACGGAAGCAGGTACCCCTGGTGAAGGTCTTGTGGAGGAGCTAACGGTACGAGGAGGCTACCTGGGAGTCTGAGGCGGTGATGCGAGAGCGGTACCCGGAGCTCTTTGAGGGTATGTCTTTTCAGACCGGTTTCGGTCCTCTTTGAGTTTGTTATGCGTATATTATTATTTGTTCCGCACCCTAGTTAGTGCAAGTTTCGGGGACGAAACTTCCTTTGAGTTTATTATGTTGTGAAGACCCGTGCCATCAAAACACTTTAAGACGTCTGGGAGTTGGTCCAGACGTCTAGTCAGACGTCTGAAAATCAATTTTTGCGTGCGTACGACCGCAAGTCTGCGCGCGTGCCGCACGTAAACTAAGCCCCCGCCGCCCTCTTCTCTTTCTTCCTCCCTCGCAGACTTGCAGAGCTTCCCCCCCCCCCCCCAAGCCTACAAATATCCCCTCCTCTCCCTCACGCCACCCCCACACCATCCGTCTTCTCCTTCCTCCAGCACGAGAGCGTGAGTGAGAGAGAGTGCGGCCGCTGCAGCCGGGTGTAGCGGCGGAGAGGAGAAGAGCAGCGAGAGGGAAGAGAAGAGAGCGCGCAAGCCGTGAGAGAGAGAGACAGCTCGTTGGAGCAACTCGAGGCTAGTCGGTGTGCGTGAGGCGGAGTGTGTGTCGGGGAGGTTCTCCCGACGCTGCTGCAGCTAGAGCAGCGGACGAGCGGCTGCGCGGCGAGGTTGCGCGCAGTAGGAAGAAGATGAAGGAGGTTCTGATTCTGGGATTTTTCCCAGAATCAGATGTCTGGACCTACATCCATACAACGTGGACGATGTCTGGAGGGAGCTCTGGACGACTGAGGGGTACGTTTTGCCTCCTACGCTTCCTTTTGCGGACGTCTGTTGCGTGCCGTGGTTAAGAGATTTTGCGTACGCGTGTAGGATTCGCTTCGAGAAGGCGCGGGACATGCCCTCCCAGGCAGTTTAGACGTCTGGGCGAGTCACCAGACAGCGGAGAGCGTCTCCAGACGTCCAAAGGGATAGTCGGACGTCTGGAACTAGGTCTAGACGGTTCAGTAGGATCCCTGGACGTCTAAGGAGCAGTGCAGAGTAAGGTATGATCTGGACCCCTTTTTTAAGACGTCTGGAAGATGTTCCAGACGTCTTAAAAGTGGGGTCCAGATCATACCTTACTCTGCGCTATGTTCCAGACATCTGATTTGAGTCAGAGTTGTCATTTTTGACCCGTTTAGGGTCCGTTTGAGATTCGTTTTCCGCGTTTAAGATTCCGTTCTTCTTCGTATAAGTTCCTCTACTTGTTGGAATGCTTTATCCATGTTCTGAGTGATTTCTTGTGGTTGATCCTTGTGTTAGGACCACGTTCTGTTGCGGATTTGGGAGTTGCGGAGGCACGTGGACCTGCCGATCACGCCCCCATTACTCCCGATTTTGCGGGTAAAGTGGCTTCCCTTAGTTAATTACAAACATAAATGCATGTCTGGAATAAATGATAGATCCTAGGGTATAGCATGAATCCTAGGACTAGAAAAACTAAAACGATTGTACTGAATGCCTGAATTGCAGTCTTGGATGGGTAAATAGAATAATAATAATTGCCTATAGTTGGATAACAGCTGCCTGTGAAATGTAGAGTATTGTTGTTAGTAACTGCTACATGTAATTCCTGTTGTTTGAAATTAAATACGAGCTGCTTGTATATAAACTGAAAAAGAAGGATTGAATGTTGGAAGCACGTGTTATATGCGAAAAAATCGGAAATTATGAAACCTAGTATGGCTTGGCCTGAGAAACATGTGTAGAAATTCGGCCCTACTAGGAGGGGTGACGTAATAAATTGCGGAAATAAAATATAAAGCAATCTCACAAAAAATTCAATCACACAATGTGCACAAATAATTTTTAGGTGGAAACCCAAACCGGGTGAAAACCACCACCTAACCCTCTCGAGTTAGGATTTTCCAATCAACCAAGTTGATCAAATCCACTAAACAAATCACTTAAACGAGGGTGATTCAACCTCAATTACAACCACGCTACAAGTGCGAGGGTAGCGTTCCTCAACCCCTTCTCTTCACGAGAAGGATTTTGTCCCACGAAGGAGACGGGAATTCGCAAAGCAAATACCCAACCAAATAACAAAGTAAAATGACAAATATAATCCTATAGAGCCAACAAAGATTTAAACCTAGCTTCTATAGGAATTAGGAAACTCCCCTTTGCAAAGAGTGAGTCGAATCGATGACGCGGGTGCGTGAGCCACGCGACGGTGCAACGTCACTCTCGTGAACTACGGCGGGAGAGCGGATGCGCGAAGGCTTGATGCTCTCAAGATGTAGAACTTGAGCTTGGAGAGCAAGAGCTTCTTTAGGACACAAAAGAGTAGAAAGTGTGTTGCTTGGGTGTGTCTTGTGTATCTAGGTGTGTGTTTGTGTGCAAGAGGTTCTCTCTATTTATAGAGGCCTTAGGAAGGCTTTGGAAGGCTTTGGAAAGCTTCCATAGCTGTTGGGAGCAAAGCCCAAGAGCATCAGGCCGAAATCGGGAACAATGATTGCACTGATAGGGTTATCAGACATCTGATCCTGGCATCAGACATCTGGAAGATCACTTTAAGACGTCTGGGAACAACATCAGACGTCTGATTTTAGGCAGGTTTCTTCCTGACTTGAATCAGATCTAAATAGGGTTCTAGTGCAAGTCTATCAGACGACATACAGGACATCTGGCACTATATCTGGACGTCTGGAAACCTACTTTTTCGTGGGGATGGATTTCCAAGAGAGTGCAACGGCTAGAAAATCTCTGAGAAGAGATTTTGGGTCAGCCGAGGCAAAACGATCATTTATCAGACGTCTGGAAAGGCTTAAGGACGTCTGATAAGGCTCTAACGGTCATATCCTCCAGTGTTTGCTAAGCCAGCCAATGATCCACTAATTGGACATCTGGCAAAGACATCAGACGTCTGGACTAAGGTTTGGACGTCTAATTTCATCAGACAGAACTAACAAGTCCAACCTAAATGTTATCAGACGTCTGAATCAACAGTCAGACGTCTTAAAACACATTATCAGACGTCTGATTTTGGAATTAGACGTCTAGAAAAGCTGTTTGAACCCTATATTGGTTTTCTAAGTTTTCTACAGAAAACCTAAGTATCCTAGGGTTGTGCTGGTGTTCCTAGGACTACTGTTAGGGTACTTTGAGGCTCTTTAACAAGATGTTCTAAGGAACAAAAAGAGCAAGGAAATAAAGAGAAAAGTACATGAAAGAAATAAACGAAATTCTATCATATTCTTCTTGTCCTTCCATCTTCAATCTATCGCTCCTTGCAAATCTTCTCTGTTCTCCATCAAGCTCCTCCAATCCGCCCTGGATGCGAGCTTGAATTCCGTCTAATCATGTCTCCATTTGCAATTGTCCTGAAATCTAAGACTCGAAGTGCAAATGTTAAATGACACGTGTTTTGTTATCATCAAAACAAATGATCGTGGTGCTCTGGCACCAACAACATGAGCATGAACCCTACGGGGAATTAGGAGTAGAGCTCCTAGAAATAAATAGAATGGAACTAGAAAAGTGAATGGGAAAGTGTGTTGTCTCTTGGGTACGTGGTACCAAAGGGAGCACATATTACCTCTTAGTGTAGAGGGGAGCTTGCTGCCCTCAGGTCAAGACCGGGGTGAGTTTGGCCACTTTGCACCGACTTTCTAGCCCTCGCGTACACAGTACTAGGGAGAGCTGCTAGTGTAGGGAGAGAGCTAGCCACCCCACGGGGCCCGGGGTTCAGTTAGCCGTCCTACACCGACTTGTTAGGCCCACTGGGCAAACCAGGGTAGTCAAGCGAGGGTGCGCGGACTGTGGAGGGGCGAGACCCCTGTTTGGTTACTGTGGAGGGGCTAAACCCCTATTACTGAGAGGGCTCTACCCTATACTGGTTTCGTGCTGTGCTTTAGGCGCACCCGTTAAAGGAAACGACTGACCGCGTGCCAGTGCGGGGTAACTACCCGTGCATTTATCGCGCGTGCCGTAGTCACTGTTACGTCTGTCAGCGACCTTGGGGTGGTTGACTGAGGGTAGGACCACCACGGGGAACTCTCCCAGCCAGGAGAGCACCACGTGCTACTTCTATTCTTCGGAAAAGACTGCAGTCAAGAGCGTTCCAACGAGGAACATTCGAGATCAAGAAAAAGACCTGATAAATAAACCAAGGGATGAAAGAAGGAATAACTAGTTGAATAAAAAAGGAAATTGAAAACAACAGCTAGCTATCTACCTTTACTGTTTCTCTTAGTTAGCTGGTTGCCACTCTACTCAGTATTTCGCTGACGTGTCGTACTTACCACATTTTTCAGGTCTAGGTGTTGAGCAGCCAAAGCCTACGGCTGCGGAGGGTGCTGAGTCTAGTAGAGCCCAGTAGTTGTACTTTTGTTGTACCCGTTTTCTGTAGTAGTAAGTATTTTGTTACACCTTTGTACTCTTTTATTGTAAACTTCATATTCCTGTACCTGCTTTTAATTCTATACTGTTGTGGTAGTGTGTGTTGTAGTAGTTACTTCTTTACTGCTGTACTTTGTTACTTTTAATTGCTTGCATGGTGAATGTGGTTTATTTTACTGCTTTTTTGTTACTTTCTCGTTGGACGACTGGGTCTTGGGATCAGTCAAGTCGGTCCGATTCTCATGTCTCGTAGGGATTTAGGAATCGCGTCGTAACACTTTGCACCGACTCGGTGGCCCTCGTGTACACTGTACTGGGGAGAGCTACTAGTGTAGGGAGAGGGTTAGCCACACTGTACCGTGGTTCAGCTAGCCGCCCTACACCGACTTGTTAGGCCCACTGGGCAAACCAGGGTAGTTAGGCGAGGGTACGCGGACTGTGGAGGGTTGAGACCCCTGTTTGGTTCTTAGGGGCTAGACCCCTGTTATTGGTTCCGTGTTGTGCTTTGGAAGCACCCGTTAATGGAAACGACTGACTGCGTGCCAGTGCGGGGTTGCTACCCGTACGTTTATCACAAGTGCCGTAGTCACCGTTACGTCTGTCAGTGACCTTGGGGTGGTTGACTGAGTATAGGACCACCACGGGGGACTCTCCCGGCCAGGAGAGCACCACGTGATACTTCTACTCTTCGGAAAAGATTGCAATCAAGATCGTTTCCACGAGGAACATTCGAGATCAAGAAAGAGACCTGATAAATAAACCAAGTGATGAAAGAAAGAATAATTAATTAAAGAAAGAAAGAAATGGAAAAACAACAGCTACCTGTCCACCTTTACTATTTTAGTTAGCTGGTTGCCACTCTACTCTGCGTTCACTGATTTCGAGTACTCATACTTTTTTCAGGTCCAGGTGTTAAGCAGCCAGAGCCTACGATTGCAGAGGGTGCTGGGCCCAGTAGAGCCCAATAGTTGTAGCTTTCTGTTGTACTCCGTTTCCTGTTGTAGTGAGTAATTTGTTACACTCCTGTACTCTTTTATTGTGAACTTATATTCCTGTTTAATTTTCTACTGTTGTGGTGGTGTGTACTGTAGTAGTTTACTTCTTTACTGCTGTACTTTTGTTATTGTTAGTTTCTTGCAATGTGAATGTGGTTTATTTTACTGCTTTTTAGTTACTTCCTTGTTGGACGACTGGATCTTAGGATCAGTCGAGTCGGTCCAGTCTCGTGTCTGTAGGGATTCGGGAACCGGGTTGTACTCCCTCGCTCACCCTCTCTCTCATCGCTCTCATTCTCCCTTGCCGCAGCTGCATAGGGAGGATGGCTGGAGGTGGTGGTGGTTGGTGGAGACTGGTGTGGGTGAGGGGAAGAGGGTGTTTAAATAGGAGGTGATTAGGGTTTAGGGGTGAGGGGTGTGGAGGAGAGAGAGAAGCTTTGCACGCCGCCTCCGCGCAGAGCACAAAGAACATACGAAAATTCTCACTTTCAGACGTCTGGCCCTTCATCCAGACATTCGGACAGGCATCTAACGGTTAGTCTAGACGTCTTAAACACCCCAAACAGGCACCGGGTCATTTCACTTACTAAGCAGACGAGTCTCGAGATTTATTAGGAACTTCATATTGTTAGCCCCGCTTCTAATCGCCAAGACCTACTCCTTAATATCCTAAATCTTGTCTCTCCTAAAGATAACCTTAATCTTACTACTACTCCCTCTACGGACAAAATTTTAAACTATCTTAAACATATGCCCCAAAACAAATCCCCTAGGCTTAATGGATTTAATGTTGAATTTTTCCTTCATTGCTGGGACATTCCTAGGGAGAATGTTGTTGGTGCCATTTAATTCTTATTTCAAGTTAAGTATGCTTCGTCTGCCTTTCATAACTTTCCTTGCCCTAGTCCCCAAGAAAGATTACATCTATACCCTTTTCGACTTCCACCTAATTAGTCTTTTGTTAGACGCTTCAACCATTTTTCAAAAAACATGCGTCGTAGTATAAGTATCAAAGCGAATTAACATTTAAATTTATAATTCTCAAAATAAAAGTACCCTGAGGTTGTGTCTGGGAGCAATTAATGCACAATTACCACTATTTAGATTTTAAGGCTTGAGAGCTAGATACAATTAATTTGGTTTCCATGCATGCAATCTAGATCAGAAGAGTTAAGTTCACAATTAAATAATGGATTCGCTGAAACTATATATTAATTGTTGCATAATAGTTGAGAAATGATGTAATCAGGCACTATATCAAGTTAATAATAATAGTCCAACGAATATGCCAATTATCTAGAAATTGAAACAAGTTTAATTTCTACACTTGCTTCTACCTATAATGATATTAAATGCAACTCAAGCGTAGGGGATAAATAATTACCTATTGCTCAATAAAATGGAGTAATCAAGTCTTAATAAGATTAAACAATAAATATTCATTAACAGAAATGTCCGAGTAGGTTGTAACAATTAAAGTTTATTCAAAGCTTAACTCAACCAACAACCTTGCAAATCTTTACGTGAATTGATGCAATCAGGTCCCTGCAAGTTTGCAACTAAGTCCCTACCTACTTTCTTCCTCTGCGAGTAGGTCCCTACAATTTTGCAATTAAGTCCCTGTGGCTTCTTTTCTTCGTAGCTAGGTCCCTGGTCATCTTCTTCCTCGTGCGTGAAGCACCTGCAGGGAATGGAGATGCTTGTTACCTGTGAACTTTTGGGGCATGGCAACCTAGGTAGGGGGTCACAGTGCTTACATTGTGTCCTCGTGGAGCTTCCCGCTAAGTTTGGAGGCTTGAAAATGGTCGAAGGAGGACCAGTGTCGGCGACAAGGAGCGTAGGAGAATCGCCTTTGTTGGCAGGAAGCACGACGACGAAGAGGCGAGGATAGCCGTGCCCTCACTTGATGGCGAGGATCGGCAACGAAGAACGGAGGAGCTCCAAGTTCGCCGTCGACGGCGACGTCGAGGAAGAAGTGGATAGGGACCCGTCGTAACTAGATGAAAAGAAGCAGCGTGTGATGACGGAGGTTTAAAGCTTGTTGGTGTAGAGGAGAGGGCCAGAGGTTGCGAGAATAGCTCGCTGGAGTTGCGTGGTCGACGGATGCGGAGGTGGAAGGTGGAGGCAGTGCTGACAGAGGCATAAATGCAAGAAATTCAAAAGTTAAGGGGGTATTTGTAAGGAATTAGGAATTGAGGGTCAAATTACAAAGTTGACCAAGATGAAGTTCAAATGAGTCCAATTTTTTAATTTGGACATAAGGAAGTTGATGCTAACTTCAATTTTGGTTTTTAATGTCATTTTTATGGTGAATTTATGTTTAGACCAAAAATGTACCAAATACTCGCCTACAATTTTGTTTTAGGTCAAAACGGGTTTCAATTATTAAATTGACTATTCTAAACCTTATATAATATTTTTAAATGATTTTTAGGAGGTTTATATTTCATCTATTTCCATAGAAACTATTTTAATTGAAGCGGTATTGAAATTAGCCAATTTAATTGAGATTAACACTAAATTTGAATGAAAATCCTAAATTACTCAGTACCAACTCACTTTTAGGGCATTTAAGCTCAATTGACCTTTGATTAATCATAATTTTTTCCCCAGCTATTCTAAATTTATATTTGCTCATAAAAATTACAGAATTAACCCCTATTTTTATCAAATCCTCTCTCTTCAACCTTGATTGAGTTATATCCTTTTGATGTATTAATTAAATGAATTTAACCTTAAAACTTAGTCAAATTATGTTAGATATAACGAATGATGGAGATGCCATCATCTTTGCAATGTTTACTATAAAATTGATTCCTTCACTGTGGCTTCTCACATAGCATCTTTTATAATCTAGCTCATTTCATTTTAGCAAGCTGGATTCATGCAAAACTACTCCATCTTTTATCATGTTGACACTACTTTTGAGCTTGCCCAACGCCTTGATAGGAAATATCATGGCTCTAATGTCATTTTCCAATTGGATTTAGAGAAGGGCCATGATCATGTCAACTAGAACTTCCCTTTTGAGGTCCTCACTTAGTTTGGGTTTTCTAATGATTTCCTCTCCTTGATTAAAGCCTTTGTTGAACAAAGTGGATGCTCTATCCTTGTGGATGGAGTGTCCTCTAAATTTTTCCCTGTGTCTCATGGCTACGTCAAGGCAACCCCCTCTCTCCATTCCTATTTGACTTAATGATGGAACCCTTTGTTAGGAGTCTCAAGAATATGGTCATTGCTAATGATCTTGATGCTTATTCTATTAAAAGAGGGATTTAAGCTCCTATTGTCTTACTTTATGCTGATGACACTATCTATTTTACTAATAGTGTTGCCCCCCAATCTTAAGAAGCTTTTTAACTTCATAAAAATCTTCAAGGACCGCTCAAGGAAATAAGTAAAAAAGCACAAAAGCTACTTCTTTGTTGGTAAGCACTTTCCCCCTTGTCGCCTATCGCAAATCCTTAGCAACTCTAAGTGCCGTCTAAGATCCTTTACTTTCACATGTTTGGGATACCCCATTTTTCAAGGTTGTGCTCGATGCTCCTACTTTCAACCCATACTTAATAATATCTTCAGCAAGCTTGCTAGTTGGAGAGCTTCTCCTCTCTCTTTTGAAAGTCATCTCCTCCTAATTAAACATGTGATGAGCTCTATGCTAATTCACTTTTTTTTGTATTCTTGATGTACCCCAACTAGCCGTGCTACCCATTGGACCTCTTAGGCAAAAATTTGATGAACCCAAGGAATTTGGTGGTTTGGGGGTGCGTAACTTGCACACCTTTCTCCTACCTCTTAGGATGGAGAGAATGTGAAGAATTGCTTTTCCAAATACCCCTTCCTCTGTGTTGATGAGAAGTCCTTGTAGTTCTCTCAAACATATGTCCCATGCTCACCTCTAGGCTACATGGCACCTTCTTTGTGACACTTGGAGGATTGTCGCCCCTCACATCTCCTGGGAAATACATAAGGGCAACGTTAGTGCTCTATCAAAGATGACCTTTGCTCCTTGGACGACTTCCTACTTCGACGATCTCCTCCTCAGGCCTTTCTATCACAATTAGGATCTCTTATCCTCTCAAACAGTAGTGTCCGTTTGGATTTGTGGTTGGTTTTCAAGCTGAATAAAAAGGCAAAAAAAAAAAAAATGTTTCTGACTTATTGACAATATTCGTCGCTGCTGCTTTATCTTTAAGTGCTATTATCCCGACTAATTAATAATAAACTTTCACTTTTCCGAAAAAAAAATAAAAACTTTATGATGCCCATCCTCCGCGCCCTCTCCCCCCCCCCCCCTCTTCAAACTATAGGTCTAAAGACTCCAAACTAATGACTAACGTCCTTTATTTCGTGCAGCTCATCTTCCTCAGTTCAAACATCGTGGACAGTCATTGCTGTATCCGAGAATTGTGCATCTTTAATATGTGTGCACTCTCTTTTGATCTGTTTCAATCTGCGTCTCAGAGATTCCGGATGATAAAAAGAAGAAAAGGCTGGAAGTCTCGGGATTGTTGCCCAATAGTTAATCGTGGACAAATAGTTTATGATCTACGTCAAGGCTTGTGGGTATCGAGACCGAAGAGAAAATATTCAGGGAAGCAGGGTTATTATTTTCCCCTCGATCCACTTGGGATTAATCTCGCACCCATGTGAGAAATGGCATCTTGAAGGGAGCAACCTTGCTGGGACCTTTAAATTTAATTGGGACTTCCCATTCAAAAATCTGATGCCTCAAATAATCAATTGAAGGTAATGGCAGACACACGGAGGTACGTTAATCTCTTTGACCAGATCTTTTCACAATTTTTTTTTTCCAAACATTAATTCAATTGCTGTGGTTATAAATTTATTACCAAGACTAGCTTGTTCTTTTCCCATGTCAAAAACCAAATTTTATAGGAGGAGTTTGCTAGCTAACCCGAATTTGTAAAACAAAATGGGGAAATAAACTAACCTTGGTTTGTATTTATGCGAGAAGAGGGTTATCCGGCCCGCCAGTGTTTAACAAATGGGGAGTTGAGCTAATTAGAGATATATCCTATGATGTGATAACGAGTAGTTACGTGTAAAGAGGGGCTAAAGAAGAGGTTAACATGGTAACGTAAGGGGAGGATACGCGACGTCATGCATAATAATAATTGATGTTGAGAAAAGAGGTTACCTTAATCCGTCTTTACCATGAGGTTAGGGTAACAACAGGATAAAGAGTTAAACCTTAGGTTAGAATTGAGAAAATAATCCCAACCTTGAAGGGGAAACCCCCACCCTCCCCCGCCCCCCCCCCCCCCAGCCCTCACCATTAGAGTCCAAATTTGGATTTTACGTCTTAAGCCAAAGTTAGAGTCCTATTTTACTTCCCTTTATTCACCTACAATTAGAGCATCTCAAGAACCGTCAAGTATGACAATATCATATTAAACATTTTGGGTTTTACCCCCGTACATTTTCAATGCATGCATTCTATTATTTTTTTTTTTTTAATATATATCTTGATGATGGGATACATTAGAATCCAAACTTAACACGATCTAATCTTGATCAATTTTCGATCACACATTTTCTTTTTCTCACGTAAATAATCATCAATATTGGCACAAATCGCTACCTAAGTGTATAACATGTTTGTGAGTTTTATTCTTCACTTTTTTAGATGAGTGTTACTCCTTTCCTAGGAGGTGCATTCTTCTCTCCAGAGGGAGTGGATGTTATGTCGTAATCTATTTTATTTCATTAATAAAATTTATCCTTTCAAGAAAAAAAAGTTGAGATCTAACATTATATATACAGTGCGTAGCTTGAACTCAAAATTAATGATATCATGCGCATAGGCTATAGCCGGCCCTTAAAGGTACGTCCGACCCATAATCTCACCATGGGAAGAATGTATATAGAAATTAGCGGTACACATTAGGCGGGAATATGTTCCATAACCCACATTTGGACCGTAGATTTAATTATCACACAATAATTATATGTGGACGACGGGAAAAGCTTTGGCACGTTGCATAGGATGATATATTCTAATAAATGTACGCCTCATCTACCGTAAGGCACTAATGAAGACTAATGGATGAATAATCCGAATTCAACGACCCAAAGATGACGGCACTCTTCATGGATCATTAGTTTTTAACTTATATGTTGGTGTGAAAGTGTAAATATTAATTATTATGGAAGTATAAATTTTAATTATATAACATTTTAATATAATTTTTAATTAATGTACCTTAATTTTTAATTAATAAAAAATTAATATATTACACATTAAAAAATATATTATCCAACATATCTTAATTTTCAATCGGTTAGAAAAAGATATACCAATCCAAAATTAAAATATACCATATATTATAAAATATATTATTCGATTTATTTTAATTTACCATCGATGTCTTAAATTAAATTTATATATTGTAATTTTATTAATATTATTTTATATTCTCGTAAAAGTATATTTAATAATAATCTCTAATAAAAAGATACCAGATGAAAAGATTGATAATAAAAATAAAATTTTAAATAAATATACATGGTAGACTGTGTATATAAAAAATAAAATAAAATAAATTAAACAGATGAGAGATGTTGAGAAAATGGACGTCAGGAGAGATGAGGAGGGGGAGGGATGCACAGCAGTAAATTTTTTAAAAAAATATGTCACTACCAGGGCAACTACTATTTGCCCCACGTTATTTTTATTTTTATTTTTTTTAGCAAATCCAACCAGAAATAATAGTTTATTTAAAAAAAAATCAATACAAAAGATAGAAAGAGAGAGAAAGATGAGTATATCCTCGGGAGGGAATGAAAATATGTTTCTTAAAAATAAAAAAAAAACGTCAAACATAAAAATAAAATAAGAAATAAAAGAGAGAGAGAAAAAAAAAAAACCCCAAGAACGATTAATTTATTGGGTGGTCGCCTCCTTTGTATCAAGGAGTCACCCTCACTCACCACATGGTTTGTAACGGACGATGTTAACCGCTGTCATGGAACGCTATATGCATTGGCAGGTCCATGGATCGATGAGTTCTACGCCTTTACTTTTCTTGCTAACGGCAAATATTAACAAAGAAGGTACTTGCACAGCAAGGAAAACGTTATCCGAGAAGGAAGCCACCAGAACCACTGTTTTAAATATCGGATCGAATCCATCAATTCGCAGGTCCAAATCGCAACCGGTGTTTTACCAGCCGAATTGACTGATTCGGATGATAACAATCAAGATCAATCGATCAAAGTTGATTATTTTTTTAGGAGAATTAAAAAATTAAAATAATAAAAATGCGTGCACGTGAAAATACATGTCAATTTTAATGTAATTAAAATTACATATTTTATATTTTATAATTTTTACAATTTTTTAACCTTATATAAGATTAAAAAATATAAACTTTATAAAATTACGTGCATGTTACGAGATTAGAATTTCAATTTCGAGTATACGTGATATCTTTTATTAATACTTCTTAAAGCATATCAACTTAAATATAATTAAAGTTACAAAATTATTTTTTTTTAATATATTTTTTTATTAATTTTTTATTGAACACTATTAACACGGTTGAATCTAATTAGGTCAATACAAATCTAATCAAAGATTTTGTATTTTACTTTTTCCGCGTATAAATATAACGCTGATGTCATTATCGATTTAATAATTAAAATTTATTAATTGTATCATTAAAAATTCAAACCAGCGTACCTGAGTCAATGACCAATCTAACTTTTAAAACATTGACCAGAACAGCCGGGGGATATTTAACATCGGTGAGAAGGATGGAAATTTTTTTTTTACTCAAATAGAGTCACATGAGCCCTCTCACCTGATATTTGCATCAAGTAGTTCCCTCACGTTAACTCTCCTTTCAATATTAAAAAGAAAAGAAAAGATAACGAAAGTGTGTTCCAACACCCTTCCCCTCCTTTGCTTAATACAAACGAAAAAAAGACCCTAATTGCATAAATTGATGGGCCATTTTTATTTCCTTGCCTTTACCTTTATTAAGGGAATGTGTTGGGCAGAGGAATGAAAAGCAAAAAGGGAATTACAAGAAAAATAAAAAAAATAAAATTAGGAGAGGAATTAGATATTTTGTAGCTTTAGATGAAAAATAAAAATTAAATTAAGGTGTGCTAGAAAAGAATAATGCATCATAGAATTATAAAAGATAAAAAGAGAGAAATAAAATAATGTCACCGTAGAGATGGAATTATTTTTTTAAATTAAATATTAAATTTAAAAAAAATAATTTAAAAATTAAAAGTTCCAAACTTAGAATAAAATCCCCTACTTCCGATAACCAAATAGCATCTAAATTCTATGGACAGAGGGTTAAATCTCATCCTTCTAAATTACTTCCACCGCAGGTTTCAGACTTTGACTGTTCTTCTATTTATCACAATTAGCTTACCTTTTATGCAATCTAGGTCGGTGAAAATTTTTTACCGTGACACCTATCTTCACAGGAAAAGGCCAAAGACAGGGTGCCTAACATTGTTGACAATTACTCACTATTTGGTTGAAGGATATGAGTTAAAAAGTGCAGGGATGATGTAAAAGTTTACCTATATCAGTTTGAATGTGATTCTTATTTAATATAACTTTTTTATATAAAAAAATATTTATATATGGTAGGGTTCATCACTATTAAAATCAATAATAAATTACTTTTATATGTATGTAAATCACTTAAATTTTCTTTGCAACCACTCTACACAGGTGTAATCTTCCTTTGTACCGATGGAAAATTACATTTTACGTTTAAAATAATTTTGCAAATGTGTAAAGTGAGATTATACCGGTAAAATCTTACTTTAAACTACTTTGCACCGGTATAATACTATTTTACATTGGTGTAAAATTAAATTTCAAGTGTTTTTTCATCTATGACAAGTGATTTTACACTTGAAAAGTAAGTTTTCAACCTAAGATTTAGGGTTTCGGAATTAGGGATTAGGGTTCGCTAAAGCCTAAGATAGAAAATCACCTTTCAAGTGAAAAATCACTTCTCATACGTGAAATCATTTTCCGTAAACCTAAATCCTAAATTCTAAATCTTAAACCCATAAGTTAAAATTACTTTGCACGGGTGAAACCACCCTTAGAATAATTTTGTACCGATGCAAAATGAGATTAAACTAGTACAAAGACACCTTAAAGTAATTTATTATAGGTGTAAAAATATTTCACACTGGTGTAGAATCAACCAGAACAATTTATCACCGATGTAAAATAATTTATCACCCGTAAAAATTTATTTATCACATGTACGTTTTAAATTCAAGTGATGTGATTTTTCTTAATGTAGTGAATCTCACCACGTAACAACTTTATTCTCTTTTTTTTCTTTACATTAAATATCAATCATCAAGTAAACCCACGTTTACAACACTATGTAAGTCACAACAATAAAACTCACAAAATTTTTTACATCACTTTTTACGTTACTATCTATACTTCCTTACTTTTTAACTTGATTTAATACTCGATTGGGCATTAATTATTCGACGGAGTAGTATGTGACTCAAAGATTTCTCCATTGCTTGTAAGTTTCTGATAGATTCCAGCTTAAACATTGTTATTTAATCCCTACATGATTGTACATCTAGGATGCTCATTCAAGGAACAAAGACGGGGGGATGCCAATTCAGATCGAGCGGCTACGATGCTTACCGACAACAAATTTGGTGATAGAAACCAATATATTGTAGCCGACCTTATCCAAAGAAATGCGAGAGTGCAAAAAAATTGGGAGGAAAAGTACAAAATCTTACTTTGAAATAGATCGTACATTGCATTGATAAGAGTAATTATTTTAATTAATATATTTTAACTTTTAATTAATAGTTTCAAGTAAAATTTTACTTTTTATAAGTGAAAAATAATATTTCAAGTAAATAAATTTTTTTACAAGTATAAAAATAAAATATATCAATATATTTTTATTTTCAATCACTTAAAAATTATTTTCAATTAATATATTTTAACTTTCGATCGATATATTTTTATTTTTAATTATTTAAAAATAATTTTCAATCGATGTATTTTAATATATTTGAATTTTTTTTATCACATGTTCCAAAATATTTTTCCATACTTGCATAAAAAAAATTAACATAGGAGAAAATTGGAAACGGTGAATCAACTAAGGGAGAAATATATATTTAAGTGTTTCATATTTTAATTTTCTACGAAGATTTTGTTTTAGGTTCTTTAATGAAAACAACAAAAGATGAGATATAAAATTGTACTTTTGTTTTAAAATCATTTTTGTACTAATCCTATATCTAAATTGGTTACTTTACAAATATGTTTCAATAATAAATATAAATTACTCTGTTTGGTACTCCGAAATGATTATCCTACCTATTCTTTAATGTCATATGGTAATTATACTTTCCTTCTTTTTCTTCACACGTGCTATTTTCTTTTAGCAGCTATCAAATTTATATGACTGATACTTAGATCAAGTAAAAGATTATTTAGCACAATAAATTACTACTATATTCTCCTAATATTAAAAGCGATGCATTTGAAATAAATCTGATTGTGTCATCGTATTTTAGTTATTGTTTTAAGGTTTGCACATTTATTTACGAATATGAATACGAAATTTTTGATAGATTAGTTCATAATTTTGAGAATATCTATTTCTTGTGCGTAATCCCTTGCAAAGCATAGGGCTTGCACTAGTTGATTGTTAAGTTAGCTGATGATTGGCCACTTTCAAATGGGATTTTCCACGAGATAAAAGAAAATGACTACAGGGAATAAATGAATTTTTCTGTGAGCATTCCATGTATCACGTAAAGACTATAAATTATGCAACTCTAAAATTTGAATAAGGAATCTTTTCCATGATTCCTCCATCCTATTCCTTCACACGTCACATTTGGCAAACACGCTTCAGTATGGACCGATGACGGTGTTTGGGTTATGAAACCTAGCATTTGCGAATTCTGCGGGAGAGGAGGAATTCGTGAATTTTGCCACGCATCCTACCATGCCATTTCATTTGATACCACTCAACTAATTTTTTCTTTTTCATTCCACCAATTTATTCTACCTAATAAACACCTCATGCAAAATAAACCTCACTATGACATGGCAATCAACCTAACCAAAATATTCAAGTAGAATAAATCTCCTCCAGATTTTCTACTCATTCTACATCTCCTTTTTTATTTCTCTCGCTAATTCCTCGAACCAAACACGATCCCAAGGGGTGGAGTAGGTTACATTCTCCCTCTTTATACCTCAAATTAAAATAAATATAATTTTACATCTAGTATTTCTTCGAACTTTTCTCTTGCCCAATTATCCAAAACGACGCTTCAGACAACAGAGAAGGGGGATTTTTACGGGCGAGACATTGGTAGTTCCAGAAGATGACTATTCTTCGGATATTATTTTCTAGCTTTTCTCCTGAAAGGTTGTTTGGATAATCTGACCATGCATCTTCCGTGTTGGGTGCTGCCTTGTCTTCTCGTCCCCGTGTGAGCGTCACCAAACACAGAAGGGGTGACTCGTCATTTTGATTTTGGATGCGAGTTAAAAAATATAAAAGTTAGATGCATTAGTTGACGACGTCCAATAAACGTATATGTGATCTGAAATTTTATCTACTTTTATATAAAAAAAATTAATATATGATAGGATATATATCATTATTTGAATCAATAATAAATTAATTTTGTATGATGTAAATTATTTAAATTATCTTCATAATCAATTTATACTTGTGTAGTTTTATTTCATTAAATCTTAAATCTTAAGATGAAAAATCATCTTTTAAGTAAAAAATTACTTTTATAAATCTAAAATTTAAATTCTAAATCTTAAATCATAAATTCATAAGTCAAAATCACTTTAGACAAGTGAAACTATCCTTAAAATAATTTTACACTAATACAAAGATACCTTAAAATAATTTATCACCGTGAAATTTTTTATATCGATTTAAAATCACCTAAAATAATTTATCATCGATGTAAAATTATTTATCACTTATATATTTTAAATTAAAATAATATATTGATTTTTTAAATAAGATAAGATCACTACATAATAAAATTTAAATTTTTTTATTTTTTTACATTAAATATAAATTATCAATTAGGCTCACATCGTTAACATAACACCATGTAAGATACAAAATAAACACCTACACATTTTCCTAAATCATTTTTTACATCATTACATACGTCTCCCTACTTTTTAACTTTACTTTTAAACTACGTACAAGAAAAGGGAAGCCCACCAAAAAGTTAGGAGCATCCGGAAAAAAGAATCCACCAATCTTATCCAATGCCGAACCCGACTCAACAGTCCTAACCCCGAAAATAATCTAAATAATCACGAGTCGAGCCTCCTACATAAAGCCTAAGCTGGTTTGCAAGATCATCAAAAACATTTTTAAGTTTGATATTCATTTATATTTAATTTATCAAAAATTCGATTTATATTGAGGTCGTAAATAAATTAATTAAATTTAAACTTAATTTTAGATTTATTTAAATAAACGAAATTCATTTAAATTTGATTCATTATATATATATAAAATAAATTTTGACTCACAAGAATTACAATCAATTACTACTACTTTGATTGCTATTACATTCATATCCCTAAAGAAGAGATTATTTAAAAATTAAAATACGTAATGGTAAGATAACACAAGAGACTCTCTTTTACATATTTTGAGTTACAAAGTAATTTTTTCTTATTTTTATTTTTTTAAGAAACATATCATGAAACATTTATTATATAATTTATATTTTTTTAATTTCCTATTTTATATTATATTTTTTAATTATAAATTATTACATTTACATTTATAATAGAACATTTTACTTTAAAAGAGTAATAAACAACCCCTTAAATGTATCCTAGACGAACCGCATTTAAATTAACATTTTACACTTAAGTAAGTCGTAAACGAATAGAATAAAATTGAATCACTCTCTTATTTTTTTGTTATTGAATCCAGTTCTTAAAAATTTATTATCGAATTGAGCTGAATATAGATACATTCTTTCAAGTTTGGTTCGTTTACCCTTCTAATGTTTTGGTACTCGGATAGCTAAACTGACGGACGCGTTTGATTCACGTTCCAGCTCTTGTCTGGGAGGCAAAAATTATGAACCGACCGAACCCGGTGACTTAACTCGACACTGGGTCGAGCCTGGGATAACAAACTGACGCCGGTTTGGTTCATGGTATGGTACTCGAATGTCCAAACTCGTGGGCTTGTCTGGTTCACAGGAGGGTTCACTTTGCGAAAGACAAGAGAGGTAAAATTACCAACGGTCCTAAGTACCCATCCCCTCCTCGCGGAAAGAAGCCTTCTGCCATTAAGGGGTTCAATGATAAAGCCTCCGTGGGAGGGGGTGGGGGGGGAAAAAAAGGAGGCCTTATCCCTCCCCCAACCCTCCAAGGGGGCAGTTGCTTCGCTCTGCCATAAATCGGAGAGGGAGGGAGAAAAAGCGGGGAAAGTGACGGAGGTGTGGAGGAATTGGAGGGAGAAAGAAGGAAAGAAGACGTACAGAAGGAGGAGGAGGAGGAAGAGGAAGAGGAGAAGCTGTGTGCGGAACATTTGCATCAGTCCACACATGTGCCCAAAGAAGATGCCCGCTGTTCCTTTCAAGCACCCATAGACGTACGTCTCTCCCACCCATCCCCACACCACTACCCCCCCATCTTCCTTACCAACTCCATAGACCCATACACAACAACCAGAAACAGAAGCAGCAGAGATACCAAGAGAGAGAGGCAGCAGCAATAGAAATACCCACACAGAGGGAGAGATAAAGAGAACAGCAACAACAACAAACACCAACTACTACTACTACAACCACACCTCTTTCCTCCTCTCTCTATCTCTACATCTATCTATCTACGCCATTTGCATTTGCCACTTGTTCCCTCCTTACCCCCCTCCAACTCCCATGGCCGTGCAAGCGCAGAACCCGTCGCCCGCCTTCTTCTTCAACAGGTAGTACCTAACTGCAATCCCCACTCCTTCGCCTCCCACCTTGTCATCCTTCCTTGTTCTCTCGCAGGACCAATGACCAGGAAGGGAAGAACACCACGCTGATGGACTACTGCGCCACCACCACCCAAGACCAAGCTTTAGCAGGTACCCCCCTCCTCCACCACCACCCCATCGAAAACCCACATATGGGGTTCTTCAACTTCTCCCCTCCGACACTTATGGGTGCCTTTTCCTGCAGGGAGGAAGAGGGGAAGGGACCAGTTCGCCAACAGCCTCCACCGCCAGACGCAGGTCTCCACGGGCCTCCACCTCTCCTTCCAACAGGAGCAGAACCCACTCGTCGGCGGCCCCGGTAGTTGGCTCTCCTCCTCCTTCCTGCCGGTGGAGCTCGCGGCCCAGATGAAGCTCCAGAGCGAGGAGATCGACGTGTTCCTACAACTACAGGTATCATTACAGATGGTGGCGACGGAGGGAATGTTATGATATTTCCGCTTTGTTTTTATTGTTTTCCTTTTGGTTTCTGTGGGGGTAATCCGGGGATTTCGGAAACGGTTGGCTTGCAGGGGGAGAGGCTGAGGCGCAGGATAGCGGAGTGGAGGTTTGGGCACTACCGTGCGCTGGCGGAGGGGTTGGCGGCGAGGAGGCTGGGGGAGAAGGAGGCGGAACTGGAGAGGGCGGCTAGGAGGGGGGCGGAGCTGGAGGAGAGGGCGGCGAGGCTGGAGGCCGAGGCGGCGGCGTGGAGGGAGAGGGCGAGGGCGGAGGAGGTGGCGGCCGCGGAGCTCCAGGCGAGGCTGAGGCAGGCCGCGGAGGAGAGGGCCGCCGCGGGGGGCGGGGTGGAGGACGCGGCGTCGGCGTGCGAAGGCGGAGGAGGGGAAGTGCCTGCGTGCAGGGCGTGCGGGGAGGCGGAGGCGGGGGTGGTGGCGCTGCCGTGCAGGCACCTGTGCCTGTGCGCGGCGTGCGACGCCGCCGCGGCCGCGTGCCCCGTGTGCGGCTGCATCAAGAGCGCCAGCGTCGAGGTCTACCTCACGTAGCCCCCCGCCGGGGGACGACACGACTGCTACTCCTGTGGCCCAATGGCTGCTGCCA
Organism: Thalassia testudinum; assembly: GCA_037157565.1. NCBI lineage: Eukaryota > Viridiplantae > Streptophyta > Magnoliopsida > Alismatales > Hydrocharitaceae > Thalassia > Thalassia testudinum. The sequence continues at coordinate 26,621,228 of JAZHRO010000013.1, forward strand.
TTGCTTGGGTATGTGGGCCCACCCCCTCACCCCAAAAGAAAAAAAAGAAAGAAAGAAAGAACAATGTGCAGAGAAAATAGAGAGAAGGGAAATGGGGAAAGCTGCGAGGTGGAGGTGGTTTCTTTCTTTCTTTCTTTCTTTCTTTTTTTTTTTATTTTGGAGGATTTGGATTAATAATAATTATTTTATTTGTTCATTTATCGTCTTTGCCGTTTGGTTCCTTTTATTGCCGCGGAAAAATGGATGGAAATATTGATGCAGAGGTGGAGAAAAGATGGGTAAAATACTGAAATTGGAGAGGAAATGGGGGCATGGTGGCGTTGCTTCGGGGGGAGTTGTTGGGATGGTGGGGAGTGTTGGTAGTTTCTTTTTTTTTTAAATTGATGATTTGGATTAATGATGATTATTTTACTGGTTTGTTTATCGTCGTTGCCGCTCGGCTCCATTTTGTATCCACATTCTAGAAAATATCCGTGGTAGATGTTAATGGAGTCCCGTACCAGCAGCTGCTAGGCCCAGAGAAAGAGCGATGGAAACTGGACAGGAAATGGAGAAAAATGATGGAATTGGGAATAGTTTGCCCTCTTTTCTACTTTTTTTTTTTTTTTTTTTTTCCCTTTCTCTCATTATTCGGCTATCTTGATTAATGGTGATTTGTCTTACTGGCTCGTCCATCGCCTTTGTTCAATACTCCTATTGGTGGCTGCAAACGAAATCAAGGGAAAAACTATAGAAATATCGAGATTATGGAATGGAGGTGGGACTTGAGAGTGTGTGTGTGTGAGGGAGGGGGGTGGGGGTGTGGTGTGTGTGGGACCGAAATTATGCAAAACTCTTGTAACCTTTTGCGTTTTTTTTTTTTGGTCCCTTTACTTTTCTTGCTCTAACTTGATAAATGGATGTTTAATGTAAATTTGTCGATTTCGGGGGTCGTTGGTTGTTCTTTCGTTCTGCGTGCGAACGTGAACCCTTCGGTGGGAGGAACGTGATATTCGGTGGCGTGGCAACGCAGCGGAACACGACGGCCCTTATGAGCGCATCCCCCACCCACATGGTTGGATTGTTGAGGGTGGAAATAAGTGGAAGCAAAAAGTTTACGCATCTTTTTTTTAATTAAATCATATCGATAATATTTAGACATAAATAGTTGATATTTAAATTTAAATTTAAGAATATCATCTGTTGTGATATTTAAATATTTTCATTTTAAATCAAACATTACATTGGATCTTCGTCATTTATGTTTAATTTAAAATAAGTTACTCTATGTTTACTTTACTGGTTAGACATTCTTTACTTAACATCGATTTTTTAAAGTCACGGATAATTCTCCCTCTCTTTATCTAACATTGGTCACCCTTCTCTTTCTAACACTATTAACAAAGGTTAATATTATTATTTAATGGTAATTCAAATAAATGTAAGTTGAAGTTAACATCATTTTATAAATAAATATAATTAAAAATTAAAATTACTTTTATATTTCTCTACGTCACTCTTCCATTTCCTCAGATAAATTAACCCTTGAGTAACTAAGTTTTAAATCACGATCCTTATTACGTCAGACGAAGGTGTGGTGGTGATGGTGAAATAACCGAGGTGCTTTCTGAGGAGTGCGGGCGTGCACTTCCGTTCCGAGTCTGTCGAAGAAAACGCCAGAGAGAGATGCGATTCGACTTGGGCCGCTGCTTTGCGTTACTTGGAGGGAATTGATACTGTTCAGTCACAGGAAATGTGTGCCTCTGCTGGTTTATGATTTAGGGAGATATCTTTCCGGGTTAGTTTGAATAGAGTGATAGAGTTTACAAGATAATTTTTTTTACAGTTGGAAGTTATAAAATTTATTGGAAAATTTTTGAATTTACTTATGAAAATATATGGGATAATCAATAAGAAAAATTTATTTACATCAATCTCAGATTAAGTTCTCTTAACTTAGATCAAAATATCATTTTCATCAAATAAGGTTAACTCTTATTTTGATAGGTTATCATTCTTATCAAATTAGGTCTTAAAAATTTGATATTTCATCATAAAAAGAGTTAATATGCACTCGACAACGTAAGTAAATTTTGGTAAATTCAACTTAAATCTAGTTTGACTTGATCGGAGTAGAATAGGTAAAATTTGACTCGAATCTAAAAGAGTTTGAATATGAGTTTTATTTAAAAAAATTTGATTAGGCACAAGTATGAGTATAAATATAGATGTATATTTGATTACTCTATCTAGGTATCCAAATGTACTTGAGATTTATAAATTTTTTACTCCTCAAACTTTAATTACCTTCATGATTTCCTTTATGATTTTAAAGGTTGAAATTACTTATGAAATTTTTATTAAACATATATTTCTGAGATAGAAATCTTTTATTTAAATATATATGTAACTTGTTTTTCATTGTATGTTTTATTTTTGATATATTCTTTTAAGTTTTTTTTAAAATAATTTCAATGCAGTTTATATTTTATATTTGTTAAAAATAAATAATTGATAAATTGTGTTATAATTTTTTAATTTACTTTTAATTTAAGTATAATTTAATTGAAAAATAAATTTATAAATAGATATAGTTATAGATTTCAATTTTCACATTCGATGAATAAATGCATATTATATATATATATATAAAAGACACACGCGCACACACACGCACACGCAACATGACCCAAATCCGATCCATCTACCTCTCAAAGCGTAGGCAACACCGGTCCCTTGTCAAAGAAATTGGGAGTTGAGGGTACGCGGGCCGCAAAATTTTCTTTATCCAACGGCAAGGCAGTGATGCATGCGATTGGGCTTAAGACCCCACGTAAATTTACCACTTCTCATATTATTTTGGGGATACGACAAATCAGGGTTAAGGTTTAACTTTTCCTCATCAACGAGCGGACCTCATGTTTTAGGGATTCAGAGGAGTGCATGTGATGAGTACCAGCGGAGGAGACAAAATGACCAAACTTGTATTTACCAAAGGTTGATTTTTTTGAATCCGTTGGATAGTTCAATTGGTGAGTAAATTCATATTACATAAGTAAAAATGGTGGATTTTTAGTTTGAGTTTCGATTAGTTTGAGGATAGATTTAGGGGTTATTTATCTTCCTATTTAGAATAAGCATTATCATCTAAGGTTGGTTTTATTTATTTAATTAATTTCCCTTAGCCAGCCATATGGTTAAATGGCTAGCTAACACAAAGTTTGCTCCATTTTTTCATTTTATCTTCCATAGATAGTTTTTTTTTTGGGGTAAAGATATAGTTTCATTCCAGCAAAAGGAAAATATGGGCCAAGGAAGCTGGTACATCAAAAGCAAACCATTCCTCTAAAATTCCTTGCCTGATACATTCAACCGCAAGGGAGTGTGCAAAGGAAACCTTACATCTAGGAACAATCAAAAGATTAACAAGGTTATGTTTGGACAGAGTATTATTGCAACTATGAATTAAACTTTTAAGATTCCAAAAGGGGGGAGCATGGCCTCAAACCATAAAGACTATAGTTTGGCAGTCGCTGAAGAGGTGAATGCGATAGCAATCAAAGGTTGTCGCAATTAGCAAACCTTGCTCAATTGCAAGGCATTCAGCTTGGGCAGTGTCATCTGCTGGGGATGAGGAGAGATTAGATTATAATTTCAAGTGCTAGGTGTCTGTACCGCACATCAGAGCTTTGAGAGAGTTGTTGTCCATTATCATAATGTGCTCCTGAGAGGGAGGTATGGGTACCTGCTTTGCTTGATTCATAGTTTGAATTGGGTTGGGGGGGGGTGTCCCATATTTTGTTTCAAATCTTGCTCTCCAAATTTGGCAAAGAACGCAACACATGAGGCATCCAAAGGAATCGAAGAGATTGTCTTGTTCCAGTAATTTCTTGATCATCTGGTAGAGCTGCATATTGATTTGGGAGATAAGTATACCAACTCCAAACCATACAACTCTAGCGAAATGGCAGTGGATGAACAAGTGCTCAAGGGATTCTTCATATTGCAAGCAAAAGGGACAAGAGGGATCACCATTCAATCTTCGTGCAATAAGTTGTCCAAGAGGACGGGAACCTGATCACGTTTTTGCACGGCTTGTTAAATTAGCATTTTAAGTCGTTGCAACGCACAAAAATGGATTCACTTTTAAAATTTGTAAGACCTAGAGAGGAGGTATCTAGGGTCGTCCAAGGAGGTCAAATTGTTTGCAAATCAAATCCCTTACTTGAAAAATCGATCTCAACTTTCTTTTTGGTCTTTTTCAATATATCATTTTTTTTTGGGTTTTGAAATAACGAAAAAAAACACGAGTTATTGGCGGGAAAGTAAATAACAACTACGATCATTAAGCTAACACCTAAGTGACAAGTAATTCCTCTCCCTAAGCTCACTCTAGGCACGTGGAGGCCTAGAGTAATTAGGGAGAGGGAGTGAAGAGTGCTAGAAGCACAGTAATTAAAATGCAACTAAAAAGAAATTTCAAAGAAGGCAACTAGATTAATGAGAAAGTGTTTTACAGAAAAACCTAGTAGATGAATGCTTCTACTACTAGATAATTGCAACAAATAAAATAAAACACAAATCCTCCTGAATTGTTGGTGAAGAGGGGAAGCTCCTTACACCAAGCTTAGGGGCTCCTAGGCTTGAAAAGGGCTCCTCCTTCTCCTTCCTTGAGATGCTCCTCTAAGGTAGAAGCTACCACCTTCAATGCTCTCCTTCGAGGGTGGGTGTGCACCACCCTTGCTCCTCCTTGCCTAGCCGTCCTCCTAGTGGTGGAGTGCTCCTCCTCCCTGGCGTGGCACAAGGGAGAAGAAAGAGGGGAAGAAGGCAACAAGGGGGCGGGTAGGATGCCCCCTTAATCTTCTTTTCTTCTTCTTCTTCCTTGGTCGTAGGTTTAGGTGGGTATAAGTGTAACAACCCGATTCCCGAATCCCTACGAGACACGAGAATCGGATCGACTTGACTAATCTCAAGACCTAGTCGTCCAACGAGAAAGTAACCAAAAGAGCAGTAAAATAAACCACATTCAGCATGAATATAACTAGCAGTAACAAAATACAACAATAAGAAAAGAAAATACTACAGGTAACTCTGCTAGACCCTACTAGGCCCAACGTCCTCTGTAGCCGCTGACCCTGGCTGCTCAACACCTGGTCCTGAAAAGTAACGAGTGTAACACGTCAGCGAAACGCTGAGTAGAGTGGCAACTAAAAGCTAAAGAAGTAGAAGGGTGCACAGTAGCTGGTATATTTTTACTTTCGTTATTTACGTCTTTCTATTAAATTACTATTGATTTGTTTCTCAAATCCTTCTCTTGATCTCGAATGTTCCTCGTGGGAACGATCTTGATTGCAGTCTTTTCCGAAAAGTAGAAGTAACACGTGGTGCTCCCCTGGCCGGGAGAGTCCCCCGTGGTGGTCCTACCCTCAGTCAACCACCCCAAGGTTGCTGACAGACGTAACGGTGACTACGGCACGTGCGATAAGCGCACGGGTAGCTACCCCGCACTGGCACGCGGTCAGTTGTTTCCGTTAACGGGTGCGCCCAAAGCACAGCACGGAACCAGTATAGGGTAGAGCCCTCTCAGTAACAGGGGTCCAACCCCTCCACAGTCCGCGCACCCTCGCCTGACTACCCTGGTTTGCCCAGTGGGCCTAACAAGTCGGTGTAGGAGGCTAGCAGAACCACGGGGCCCGTGGGGTAGCTAGTGTTCTCCCTACATTAGTAGCTCTCCTCGGTACTGCGTACTCGAGGGCTAGCAAGTCGGTGTACAGTGGCCAAACCCACCCCGGTCTCAACCTGAGGGCGGCAAGCTCCCCTCTACACTAAGAGGTAATGTGTGCTTTCTTTGGTACCACGTACCCGAGAGACAACACACTTCCACGTTTCACTTTCTCAGTTCCCTTCTATTCTCTTTTCCAGGAGTTCTACTCCTAATTCCCCGTAGGGTTCGTGTTCTTTTTGTTTGGCCATTTTAGGTTTCACCGTTCAAGTTTTACGTTCATACAATCCATATTCTCAATCATATTTATTCATTCATAACAGGCAGCTGTTAAATCAATTTACAGGCAACTATTATTTCCTTTCCAGTTTTCCAAGGCTGCAATATTTATATATTCTACTAGTTTTCCAGTCCTAAGGTTCATGCCGTACCCTAGGATCTATCATTCAATCTAGTTTTTCAGTCCTAGGATTCATGCAATACCTTAGGATCTATCATTCAATCTATTTTTCCAGTCCTAGGATTCATGCAATGCCCTAGACTCTATTAATTGTTCCACAATCGTAACAAATTATGTTAAATAATTTAAAAGCCACTCTACCAGCGAAACCAGGAGTACTGGGGGCGTGGTCAGCAATCCCGCGCGCCTCCGCAACCCCCAAGACTGCAACGGAACGGGGTCCTAACACAAGGATCAATCACAAGGAGTTTCTCAGGATGGTATACAATTACTGTAAACGGTTAGAGGAATTTATTCTGGAAAGAACGCAACTCGAAACGCGGAAAACGGACTCCGAACGGGCCCTAAATGAGTCAAAAACGACGAAACTGTCCAAAATCAGACATTTGGAAGAGGTTCCAGATGTCTTAAAAGGTTGATCGATCGTACCTCAGTTCTGCGCAGTACTTCAGACGTCCAGAAGCCCACTGGAACGTCTGACCATGGTTTCCAGACGTCCGATTGTCACCCTGGACGTCTGGAAGTCCTCCTCGTCGTCTGGCACTGCGGCCAGACGTCTGATCTGCGTGGGATGGTGACCCCTCGCGTCCTCCCGAGCAGAACCTGCGCACACACACACCTGTTCTCAGCACGACAAAGCGCAGATGAAGTCGCGGTGGATGGCTGCATGGCCGTACACGCAAAAAAGGGAGAAGATATGAAATATCTTACCTGTCAGACGTCTGGACAGTCCTCCAGACATCTGATTCTGGAAAAATTTCCAGAACCAGGGCCCGATTCGCTCTCCACTTGCGACGCACGGCCGCGCTACGCCCCGTCGGCTTGCTGCCCGAGCTGCAGTAGCTCCCTCCGCGACACCCCACACCCGCCGCTCCCCCACCGGCCGGCTCTAGCTGCCCCGGCAAGCTCGAACCCTCGCGGTCGAGCTTCTTCCTTCCGCTCGCAGCCCTCCTTCCCGTACGCTCGCCGCGGCCGCTGCTGCTGCCGCTCACTCGCTCGCGCTCTCGCACTGGCAGGGAGAAGGAGAAGGAAAAGGCGGAGGAGATGAGGGTGAGGTCGAGGGTGTTTTATAAGGCCATCTGCAAGAAGAGAGAGGGAAAGAAGAACCAAAGTAGCGGGTGCAGTCTGCGTGCGCATGCGCTCAGACGCAACACCGTACGTCGAAAAAATTTATTACCAGACGTCTGGGAAGGGTTCCAGACGTCTGGGACACTTCCCAGACATCTTAAACTACTTTTGATGCCCATGATCGTAACAATATAACAAACTCAAAGGAAGTTTCGTCCCCGAAACTTGCGCTAACTAGGGTGCGGAAAGAACAAAATATATAGATAACAAACTCAAAGAGGACCGAAGCCGATCCGAAAAGACGTACCTGCGAAAAGCTCCGGGTACCGCTCCCGCATTGCCGCCTCAGGCTCCCAGGTAGCCTCCTCGCACCGCTGGCTCCTCCACAAAACCTTCACCAGGGGTACTTGCTTTCGTCTCAAACTACTGACGACTCTGTCAAGAATCTGTACTGGCCGCTCGGGGTAGGTCAAGTCGTCGCCCACCTCGATGCTCTCGTGACTCAGGACGTGACTGGGATCGGCGACGTACCTCCTGAGGTTGGACACGTGGAACACATCGTGTACACCAGAAAGTTGAGGAGGGAGGGCAAGCCTGTAAGCAACGGGTCCAACCCGCTCCAGGACCTCAAAGGGCCCTACAAACCTCGGCGCGAGCTTCCCTCTCACCCCAAACTGCTGCAGGCCCTTCATGGGCGAAACACGAAGGAAGACGTGGTCCCCAACCTCAAACTGGACCTCTCTGCGTCTCCGATCCGCGTAGCTCTTCTGCCTGCTCCTGACAGTGCGGAGTCGCCTGTGGATCTGTTCAACTACCTCCTGACTCTACCGTATCAACCTGGGGCCAACCTCCCACTTGGTCCCCACCTCAACCCAACTCAGGGGTGCCATACACCTCCGTCTGTACAGAGCCTCGTAGGGAGCCATGCCGATGTTCGAGTGATAACTGTTGTTGTATGCAAACTCCACCAGGGGCAAGTGCTCCTCCCAAGAGCCCCTCCAGTCCAGTACACAGGCATGCAAAAGGTCCTCAAGTGTCTGTATCGTGCGCTCAGACTGTCCATCCGTCTGGGGGTGGTAAGCTGTACTGAATCTCAACCGCGTCCCCAGGGCCTGCTGAAACTCAGCCCAAAACTGGGACGTAAAGCGGGTATCCCGGTCGGATACGATCTCCCGCGGAACACCGTGTAGTCGTACCACGTCGCGGATATACCTCTCTGCCAACTGTGCTGGTCCCAAGGTGACTCGGATCGGCAAGAATCGTGCTGTCTTCGTCAGTCTATCCACAATTACCCAGACTGCGTCGTGTCCTCACTGGGTAACAGGTAAGCCCACCACCAAGTCCATGGTGATGCTCTCCCACTTCCACTCTGGCACTAGAAGCGGCTGTAGCGGCCCTGTAGGCCTCTGATGCTCGGCTTTCACCTACTGGCACACTAAACACTACTGCACGAATTCACCCACATCCCACTTCATCCCCCTCCACCAAAACTCGCGTCTCAAGTCGTGGTGCATCTTCGTGCTTCCAGGATGTATGGTGAATCTGGAACCGTGTGCCTCAGTCAGGAGCTCTCTCAACAGCTCCTCGTCTCTGGGAATGCACAAACGTCCCCTCAGGCGCAGCACCTGGTCTGTGAAAGAGAAGTCCCCTCGGTCTCTTGACAGTACTCTATCGCGCAGGGACTGCAAGTACGGATCAGCCATCTGTCCTGTGATGATGCTGTTTATCAACTCCGGCCTAGTCTATCGTATCACAATCACTGCCCCACAGTGCCCCCGTAACTCTAGGGGTCGCCAACTGCCCATCTCCTCCAAAAGGCTCCAACTCTGTAACTGTAAACTGGCCAGGTGTGCGGGCGCCTTCCGGCTCAAGGCATCAGCCACCACATTGGCCTTTCCCGAATGGTAGGAAATGCTGCAGTCATAGTCCTTCAGGAGCTCCAACCAACGTCTCTGTCTCATGTTGAGCTCCTTCTGGTCAAATAGGTATCTGAGGCTCTTGTGATCTGTGAAAATCTCGAAGGTCTCACCGTACAAGTAGTGCCTCCAGGTCTTCAGCGCGAAGACAACAGCTGCCAGCTCCAGGTCGTGGGTAGGGTAGGTATGCTCATGGGGCTTCAGTTGCCGCGAAGCGTAAGCGACAACGTGACCCCTCTGCATGAGCACACCTCCTAACCCCTGCAAGGAGGCGTCCGTGTACAGAATGAACCCGCTACTACTGTTAGGGATGGTGAGCACGGGAGTCGAGGTCAACCTCTCCTTCAGCTCCAGAAAACATGCCTCACAGGCGTCTGTCCAAGCGAAAGGCACGTCCTTCCGGGTCAACTGTGTCATAGGACGCGCAATCTGCGAAAATCGTCTGATGAATCGTCTATAGTAGCCTGCCAGTCCTAGGAAACTGCGAATCTCAGTGACTGAACGAGGTCTCTCCCACCTGAGCACTGCCTCGACCTTGGCTGGGTCCACCGCCAAGCCGTCTCCAGAGATCACATGACCCAAGAAGGTCACCTCCCTCAACCAGAACTCACAGTTACTGTATTTGGAGTACAGTCTGCGTCGTCTCAGAGTGTCCAGAACCATCCGCAAGTGCTGTCCGTGCTGCGTCCGATCTCTAGAATAGATGAGTACATCATCAATGAATATCACCACGAATTGGTCCAAGTACGGTCTAAACACCCGGTTCATCAGGTCCATGAAAGCAACGGGGGCATTGGTCAGCCCAAACGGTATGACCAAAAACTCGTAGTGTCCGTACCGGGTGCGGAAAGCTGTCTTGGAGACGTCTGCCTCCCTGATCCTCAACTGGTGGTATCCAGACCTCAGGTCGATCTTGGAGAACACCGTGGCACCTCGCAACTGGTCAAACAAGTCGTCGATCCTCGGCAGCGGGTATCTGTTCTTGATGGTAACCCTATTCAGCTGTCTGTAGTCCACACAAAGGCGTAGGGTACCATCCTTCTTCTTTACAAAGAGTACCGGGGCTCCCTAGGGAGACGCACTGGGCCTCACAAAGCCCTTTTCCAAGAGATCCTGCAACTGAGACTTGAGCTCTCGCAGCTCAAGTAGTGCCATCCTGTATGGTGCGGTGGAGATGGGCTGGTCCCTAGTACTAGTGAGATCTCAAACTCGATCTCACGCTCCGGTGGTAGTCCTGGTAACTCGTTTGGGAACACGTCAAGGTACTCTCTGACCACCGGGATGCTCTGGAAGTCTGCCACAGGGCTGGGCTTCGCCACCACACAAGCTAGGAAGCCCTCACACCCCTGGCTCAAAAGTCTCGCCACCCGAAGTGCCGAAATGCACCTGAAGCCTCCGTCCACTGGCTGTCCGTGAAACTCGAAAGAAGGCAACTCCGGTATGGAGAAGACGATCTTCCTCTCAAAACAGTCCACCAGAGCGTGGTAAGCGGACAGCCAGTCCATCCCCAGAATTACGCCAAAATCCTCCATCTGTATCATAATCAGGTCAGCTGGCAGACTATGTCCCCCGATACTAACCTTGCAACCCGTGTACACCTCCTCAGCTACAAACAACTGACCACTCGGACCTCTGATTACGAACAGATTTTCTAACAACATATAATCCTGGCCGAAACTAACTGCGAAACTAGCTGCGACAAACGAGTGCGTAGCGTCGGAATCGAAAAGTGTGTAAACAAGTCTGCCGGAAACTAAAACCATACCTGCCACCACCTATCCCGAAGCTCTGGCATCCCTGTGTGTCAGGGCATTGATACGCCCCTCAGCTCTAGGTGCGGACGAAGCAGCCACACTCTGCGTCGGATGGGTAGGTGCTGGCCGGTACCCTCCTCGTGATTGCTGCCCTCCTCCTCGTGCCTGGGAACCGTGGCCTCTTGCGCGCCCTCCAGCGCTTGGCGCGGGAAGTATCTGCTGACCTCCTGCCCTAGACGGGCAGTCCCTCCTGATGTGGCCCAGCTGGCCACACTGGTAGCAGAAGGGAACCCGACTCCCGCCCTCAATGGGTCCCTACTGTCGGCTGGGCGGGGGTCCGATGCTGGCGACTGGCCCCTGTCGAGGGCCCCCAAAGGCCACTGATGGCCCTGCAAAACGTGACGGCTCTTCTGCGGACGCCACGTGTCTCCTCTCTCGCCGGCCCTGGGAAAAGTCTGGCTGGAAGGGCCTCTTCCGCCGCCGTCAGTGTCTCGCGTGGACTGGTTGGTCTCCTCGTAGGTCATAGCTGCCTCCACCACCCTCGAAAATGTATGCAGCTTCAGGGGTTTGACATACCCCCGAATCGCAGGCCGGAGCCCCTCGGTGAACCTCCAAAGGCGCTCCTCCTCAGTGGCTACCGCTGTCGCTGCAAAGCTGGACAGCTCCAGAAAACGCGTGCGGTACGCGCTCACGGTTATCGTCCCTTGGCGGAGAGTGTGGAACTCCCGCCTCCTCTGGTCCTACCACGTCTGGGGAAAGTACTGCTCGCAGAAGAGGGTGACGAATAGGTCCCAGGTCGGCTCGTCCCTCTCCTGTCCCCTGACCGCCCTCCACCACTTGTGTGCCGCACTCTCCAGCCGATACGTGGCAAAGGCCACGCGGCACTCCACCGAGGGGCGAAGGGTGTCGAAAATCTTCTCAAGCTGCTCGAGCCAGTCCTCTGCCTCGGTCGGGTCCTCAACCCCCTTGAAGGAGGGGGGCTTCAGCTTCCGGAACTGCCCGAAAAGCTCGAAGTGGCGTTGTAGTGGAGATGCTGGTGCACCTCCAGGTAAAGGTGCCTCGTGCACACAAGTGTCGGAGGAAGGTGGGGGCGGTGGTAGCCCATCCCCTCCCCCGTGTTCAGCGCCGCGTCCGTCGTGTGGTCTCACAGAGGACTTCCCCTCTGCAGCCCCAGGGAGAGGTGCTCGGGGTGGTGGGTGGAGCTCCTCTCACACAATATCCCATATCAGCTGGGCGAGGTCCTGGGCCTGAATGCCCAGGAGCAGTGGCTGGTCCACTGAGCCGTCGACAGCAGCACGCCCACCTCGCCGACCTCGTCCTCGGCCGTGCCCGCGGCCCGCCTCGCTAGTCCCGCGACGAGGCATCTCCTGCAAGGAGACACGAAACAGAACGGAAACACGTCAATATGGAACGATATCTAACGAAAAAGTCTAAGAGATCATGCCAAAAGAAATGTTGTGGTGGCTACTCTAGTCACAGACATGTGAATTGGTTATTTTCCATTCAGTTGGTTCACTTCTGGGGACGACCTTGCTCTGATACCATCTGTAACGACCTGATTCTCGAATCCCTACGAGACACGAGAATCGGACCGACTCGACTAATCCCAAGACCTAGTCGTCCAACGAGAAAGTAACCAAAAGAGCAGTAAAATAAACCACATTCAGCATGAATATAACTAGCAGTAACAAAATACAGCAATAAGAAAAGAAAATACTACAGGTAACTCTGCTAGACCCTACTAGGCCCAACGTCCTCTGTAGCCGCTGACCCTGGCTGCTCAACACCTGGTCCTGAAAAGTAACGAGTGTAACACGTCAGCGAAACGCTGAGTAGAGTGGCAACTAAAAGCTAAAGAAGTAGAAGGGTGCACAGTAGCTGGTATATTTTTACTTTCGTTATTTACGTCTTTCTATTAAATTACTATTGATTTGTTTCTCAAATCCTTCTCTTGATCTCGAATGTTCCTCGTGGGAACGATCTTGATTGCAGTCTTTTCCGAAAAGTAGAAGTAACACGTGGTGCTCCCCTGGCCGGGAGAGTCCCCCGTGGTGGTCCTACCCTCAGTCAACCACCCCAAGGTTGCTGACAGACGTAACGGTGACTACGGCACGTGCGATAAGCGCACGGGTAGCTACCCCGCACTGGCACGCGGTCAGTTGTTTCCGTTAACGGGTGCGCCCAAAGCACAGCACGGAACCAGTATAGGGTAGAGCCCTCTCAGTAACAGGGGTCCAACCCCTCCACAGTCCGCGCACCCTCGCCTGACTACCCTGGTTTGCCCAGTGGGCCTAACAAGTCGGTGTAGGAGGCTAGCAGAACCACGGGGCCCGTGGGGTAGCTAGTGTTCTCCCTACATTAGTAGCTCTCCTCGGTACTGCGTACTCGAGGGCTAGCAAGTCGGTGTACAGTGGCCAAACCCACCCCGGTCTCAACCTGAGGGCGGCAAGCTCCCCTCTACACTAAGAGGTAATGTGTGCTTTCTTTGGTACCACGTACCCGAGAGACAACACACTTCCATGTTTCACTTTCTCAGTTCCCTTCTATTCTCTTTTCTAGGAGTTCTACTCCTAATTCCCCGTAGGGTTCGTGTTCTTTTTGTTTGGCCATTTTAGGTTTCACCGTTCCAGTTTTACGTTCATACAATCCATATTCTCAATCATATTTATTCATTCATAACAGGCAGCTGTTAAATCAATTTACAGGCAACTATTATTTCCTTTCCAGTTTTCCAAGGCTGCAATATTTATATATTCCACTAGTTTTCCAGTCCTAAGGTTCATGCCGTACCCTAGGATCTATCATTCAATCTAGTTTTTCAGTCCTAGGATTCATGCAATACCTTAGGATTTATTATTCAATCTAGTTTTCCAGTCCTAGGATTCATGCAATGCCCCAGACTCTATTAATTGTTCCACAATCATAACAAATTATGTTAAATAATTTAAAAGCCACTCTACCAGCGAAACCGGGAGTACTGGGGGCGTGGTCAGCAATCCCGTGCGCCTCCGCAACCCCCAAGACTGCAACGAAACGGGATCCTAACACAAGGATCAATCACAAGGAGTTTCTCAGGACGGTATACAATTACTGTAAATGGTTAGAGGAATTTATTCTGGAAAGAACGCAACTCGAAATGCGGAAAACGGACTCCGAACGGGCCCTAAACGGGTCAAAAACGACGAAACTGTCCAAAATCAGACGTCTGGCAGAGGGAAGAGATTCCAGACGTCTTAAAAGGTTGATCGATCATACCTCAATTCTGCGTAGTACTTCATACGTCCAAAAGCCCACTGGAACATCTAACCATGGTTTCCAGACGTCCGATTGTCACCCCGGACGTCTGGAAGTCCTCCCCGTCGTCTGGCACTGCGGCCAAACGTTTGATCCGCGTGGGATGGCGACCCCTCGGGCCCTCCCGAGCAGAACCTGTGCACACACACACCTGTTCTCAGCACGACGAAGTTGCGGCGAACGGCTGCATGGCCGTACACGCGAAAAAGGGAGAAGATATGAAATATCTTACCTGTCAGACGTCTGGACAGTCCTCCAGACGTCTTCGACGTCGACTGGACGTAAGTCCAGACGTCTGATTCTGGAAAAATTTCCAGAACCAGGGCCCGATTCGCTCTCCGCCCGCGACGCACGGCCGCGCCGCGCCCCGTCCGCTTGCTGCCCGAGCTGCAGCAGCTCCCTCCGCGACACCCCACACCCACCGCTCCCCCACCGGTTGGCTCTAGCTGCCCCGACAAGCTCGAACCCTCGCAGTCGAGCTTCTTCCTTCCGCTCGCAGCCCTCCTTCCCGCACGCTCGCCGCGGCCGCTGCTGCTGCCGCTCACTCGCTCGCTCGCGCTTTCGCACTGGCAGGGAGAAGGAGAAGGAAAAGGCGGTGGAGATGAGGGTGAGGGAGAGGTCGAGGGTGTTTTATAAGGCCGCGCGAGGTGAGAGAGAAAAGGGTGGCACGTCTGCAGGAAGAGAGAGGGAAAGAAGAACGAAAGCGGCGGGTGTAGTTTGCACGCGCATGCGCGCGCAGACGCAACCCCGTACGCCGAAAAAATTTATTACCAGACGTCTGGGAAGGGTTCCAGATGTCTGGGACACTTCCCAGACATCTTAAACTGCTTTTGATGCCCATGATCGTAACAATAAGGTAGAATTTACACTCATGGAGGATGGGAATTATGTGGTGGTAGGGTAGGGTATTTATAAGATGGGAAGGGGGTGGTTATGGTGTTTTTTTTGGAGGGAAATGAAGGGGTGCTTGGATATTTTTGGAGGGAAAAATGGGAGGGAAATGAACAGGTGCCTTGGTTTTCCCTCCAAAAATACCTTCTAGAAGGTATTGATTTTGGAGGGAAAAAATGGAGGGTGGAGATGAGTTTTGATGGTGGATGTAGGGTGGTGATGGAAGGGATAGTTGGCACCAAAATAAAGTAGGAGTAGGTGGTCTTTTTGCTAGAGCTTAGGTAGTAGGGTAATAGGTTTCGGTGCCATGGAGGTGGACTAGCTAAGCTAAGCAGCTTAGCTAGCTTAGCTAGTAGGGAGTAGGGTTGGAGGCATTTGGAGTTAGGGTTTTCAGGGAGAAGAGCTGGAGGTAGTCATCTTGAGCTGCACTGGAGCTGGTGGCTGTTGAAGAAAGTTGCAAGGAGCTACCTTAGCTGGATTAGCTTGCTAGTTCTTTGCTAGCTACAAAGCTAAGCTAAATCAACCTGCTTCTGCTGAAAGGAGCTGAGGTGAACTGGGTCTAATGCTCCCGAGGAGGACCTAGCTAGTTGAGGTAGCTAAGGTAGCTTAAGTCAACTAAGTTGAGCTAAGCTGAGTCCCCGGGAGTAAGACTTGAGCTTCCTGAGCTAAGATGAAGTCATATTCAGTTGGCTGGAGTTGACTGGAGCTAGATGTAGCTGGTCCTGAGTTGAGGTGAACTCCAGTCAACTCAGCTGAGCTAGCTAGAGCTCCCTGTGAACTAATGAGAGATGAGATGAGCTAGATTCAGCTAAGTTGAGCAGGATCTGAGTTGACCTAAGATAGGGTGAGCTAAGATGAGCTCTCTTGAGCTGCCATTCAGCTGAGATGAGATGAATGGAGCTAAGATGAGCTAACCCTAGTTCAGGTGAGCTGGAATCCAGCTATGGTGAGCTGGATCAAGCTAAGTTCCAGCTAGTCTAAGCTTCTTCTTCACCAGTTGCCTTCCTAAGTGCTAGGGTTTTGGAGTTCTGACAATCTATATATCCCTAACGCTCACAAAAATACATTAAAAGGACAGTAAAACGTGCAATGCATGCCTAACCCAATTGATGCCTAAATGCAGCCCAAAAACCCATCTGCGAAGCAAAATCTTAAGAGCTAAGTTCGTTTTAATGCATAAAAATGATGATAAACTGGCGTTTATCAGAACCCCTAAGAATTCTCCAGATAAATAAATGAACACGTGGCGGCAAGAGCATTTTCTTCCAAAGAGAGTCGTAGTTGAATCCATCCATCTACTCATGTTTATCAGAGCATATTTGCAGATAGGCAGATTTTATTGAGAAAACACCTCTCAAGTGTGGCATCCAGACTTGTTTGTCTGGCAAATTGATGTCTGGCCTGAGGTTTAAAATTTGGGCTGCAACTTGTGGGGACAAGCATTCAGCTAGCATGTCATGATTCCAAGAGCCATCATGGTTTAATAATTCATGTAAATAGAGAGCCTCGATTGAGGAACCATCTCGAGATTGCATCAGATATTTTCCTAACCAACGATCTTCCCAAATCAAGGTGTCAGGACCATTCCCAATAGCTATACCCACATTATCCTCCATAGATTTTCTGTAGCTCATTATAGCCTTCCACAGAGAAGAGGTATTCCTCGCTTTTCTGCAACTCCAAATTTGGGTGTTGGAGTATTATTTTGCTTTCAAAGTTGCAGCCATATAAGAATGTGGCTCATTCAACAATTTCCATATGATCTTATGATTATATGCCTCGTTGACATCATTTGTTGCACTAATCCCCAGCTCTCCCATCTTCTTTGGTATAGCTATATCTTTCTAAGCTTTTGGGAAGAACCCCCTAGCGTCAAGATTTTTTCCCCACCAGAAATTACGAATGAGCTTATCAACGGCCTAACATGTGCACGTAGGCAGAAGGTCAGTGGCCATTTGATAGGTAGGGATTGCATATAGCGTGGATTTGATGAGCACTGTTCTTCCTGCTTTGGAGAGTTCTCTTTCCTTCCAACCCCCCAACTTGTTTGTAAATTTTCCTATGACGTGGTTATGCAGCAATTGTTTACTTCTACTATCATATATGGGATTGCCCAAATAGAACTCATCTCTGAACTCTCTATCAATTTGGAGCAAGGACATGATGGTCTTCTTGTCCCACCTCCTAGTGTTCTTCCCAAAGAATAGATGAGATTTCTGAAAATTGATTTTTTGTCTTGAGAACTGGTTGTGGTGCGGAAGTAGCCATAAGATTTTCTAGGCTTCAACTAAGGATGTTTCGGCGAATATAATTGTATCATCTGTGACATAAGGTGCGTTAATGTTGGGGTACCCCTTGCAGCTTTATATACATGGAGATCACCTCGGCCGAGGTTTGTAAGAAAAGACCTAGACAAAAATTCAGAACATAATATGAAGAGAAAGGGGGAGAGACGGCATCCTTGTCGAATTCCTCTTTTTGGTACTATTGTAGTAGAAGGCTTTCCATTAATCAGGAAGGACAATGTGAAAGTTGATCTGCAATTTTGAATGAGCGAAATTATGGGTTGTGGCATGTTTAATTGGGAGAGCATGTTCATAACAAACCTTCATTCTATGTGATCGAAGGCTTTCTCCATGTCTAGCTTTAGGGCCATATAATTCCCTTTCCATTTCCTTGTAGGCATTGAATGGATGAACTCTTTTGCAAGGATCACATTATCTGAAATGTTCTTCCCTTTAGGAAAGCACTCTAGTTTGGTGAGATCACATTCATTAGGATGGGCTTTAGCCTGCCTACAATTATTTTGGTGGTCAATTTGTATAAGGTGTTTGTCAAGCTAATATGGCAAAAGTCTTTTGGTTCCATAGCTTCGTTCCTCTAGGGGTTAAGACCATATAAGTATAATTCATACCTTCAGGTGATTGGAAAATTTCTTGAATCGCTACAACAACATCATTTTTCAGTATAATCCAATTTTTCTAGAAGAATGGTGCTGGGTAGCCATCCAGACCTGTGGTTTTGGTTCCATCCATGCTAAAAAGGGTATGCCTTATCTCCTCCTCAGATGGTATAACAGCCATCATCATTGCCTCCATATCTGTTAGATAATCAACTTCACCAAGAAATTAAGGGGCTTCAAATATATTATTGGAATCACAAAAGAGTTTAGTGTAGAAACTTAAAAAACAAGCTTCAATTTTATTTTCTTCCCTTGTAAACTGATCGACGACAATCCTTGTTGCATAAAAACATGATTTTATTATGTCGTTATTGTAGTATAATGTCACAATACAAACAGATGTTGTGTTATTTTATTTATTTACATAATTTTTATTGGTTTATTCTATGTTGTTCACTGAGAGACAATTATTGATATACATCACTCTTTATGTTCCAAAAATATTCTTTTATTTCAAAAATATCAATTATATTTACAAAATGAATCAATGAATCAAAAAATAAATGAATGAGTTAAATATGTATAAAAGAATCAATTAATGTTAATTGAAATGCTTTAAACATATTTACAATTAAACAGACATTAAAAATAATATAGAACTACTCTATGTTAGTTATAAATAACTATCCTAAGTAATACATAAGTATAGGTACAAAAATAACTATTAATATGTACTTAACTAAGTATACTAACATATACTAATAACTTTAGTAACATATAATGTATATACAGTGACATATATAAGTGTTACTATAGCCTTATAAAACATATATGCAAAATATAAGGCAAAAGAACTATATTTACTAACATATATATACACTTACAGTGGCAGATTTAATTGTCACTAAAGCTTTAACAGAAATGTGTATACACATAAGCCTTATATGTTTACTAATACTCTACTTATTTATATATATACTACACATATATACATTATTTACATCTATACTCTACATATATGTATTATTTTACATATATACTTAAATATACATATACATACAGTATACTTTACACATATACTCATAGTACACACACAACACGCACGAAGGCATGCACCACGCAGCTCAACACTTAGCCATCTTTCAGCTCTTCCTACTCAGAACACACTGTTCACTTAGTAAAAATTTATTAATGGGCAGGCTAAGGCTTTTTGTGAGATACATAGCACTCCAACATGGTAGGACCAAACCACTACTAGGCCTAGGCCATAGTTCATTTTTAGTGTATTTTAGTGCATTTTTCAGGCCCAATAGACCCACGGCTCCTAGCCACCCATGCGCTCAAGAGCCTACACACACGTCCACATGCACCTGCAGGCATGTGCGCACGTACGCACACACCCGTAGGCATGCACGTAGATCAAGGAGGAATATATGCTCATGTGTTTTGTGCCTAGCACTGACGATCGAACGAATCATCAGCGCGATTCAACTTATACGGCCTCGAGCGTTTGCCCATCACCGATGTGTGACTTTACTTACGCCTAAATGCCACTCGCAGGCGTGATCTGGGGTCATCTGTGGCCCTCGATTTCAATACCCTATTGTGATCCAATTTGTAATTAAATTATATCATTAGAAAGCCCTTTCATAGGGCTACTTAATTATATAATTAATTTAGTACAATAACTTAAGTAGTTATATTTAAAAATTATCTAAAGTTGTTGCTATATACATGTTAATTTAGAGTTTAATTTGTTAATTAAAGTGTAAATTAATAAATTAATGGCCCAATTGATTTATATAGCAGTTAGGTTACATGATAAGGTATTTAATTTATATTTTTAATTTATTTTAGAACATTTATTTTAATTTATGTGAATTTATTTATACATTTTTATTAGATATGTACATATTTAAGTTATAAATACTACAATACAATATATATATAGTATAAATAGAATGAAAATAATCAAAATTAATATATATAAGTGTTCAGTATAAGTTACTTTAGTAATAAGTTAATTTACTAATTTATTTTATTTTAACTTAATGAGTTAATTAATTAACTTAATAACTTAATTACCTACAATAAATAGATAAGTGAATCAATGTACAGGTTTCATACAGTAAATAAGACTTATTTAAATACGTATGTATAGTAATGGATGCAATTATACAAGTATGCATATTTATTTATAATTATCTTAGTTTAAATACATATAATTTACTATAAATAAATAGATAATTATATAGTTAATTTATATGTAGTATAACTCAATATAAATACTTACTTAAATAATTATAATACAAGTATACATTAGTTATGTACAATATAGATATATAAGTTATTATTTACATTTAACTTAGCTTTAAATAGTATATACAATTATAAATACAATATACATGGTATTTTTATGAAATTTTTGGCTTTTTAAGATTTTTATGGTGTTTTTATGTATAATTGAGATAGGAGAAGAGAGAGAAAAGGTGCGATGAAGGAAGAACCATTTTTTTTGTGATTTTTATATTAAGTTCTATTAAGTTTCAAAGTATACCAAACCGTCGGCTGGTATGTTTTACTAAGTCGGAGGTTCGGAATACTTTACAACTTTGCAAATACTTAAACAAATACATGATCTTACTCAAGACATGTTTCTTTTATTTTTTATATATTTTTTTTTGTATTTTTTATTGTATTTACAATTTCACCCAAACTAGGCCTAAATGAGATATTCAACTGAGAACCTAAAGCACTAAAATGAGTTTAAGAGGCTGGAAAAGGGATGTAAAGCTATAGAAATATCAAGCAAAGACTATGAAACATGATGGAACATTAAAACTTGATTTTCCACTCAAAATTCATTAAAACTTAGATTAGGATAATTTGAACCACAAGCATGCTGACGTTGCTATTGCAGTGCGAATTGAGGAGGTTTAATATGCGTTTGTTATAGTATACTCCTAAATTTCACAACAAACACTTAAATTTATAAAATTCAAATTCTAATTGGAGTTCGATGTCGTTCACAGGGAGTAAATGTGGAATTCACGCATTAATATTTATTTAGAATAAATGAGCACAGTAAATTAAGTATAATAACAAATATGCAATGAATAAAACTTGTCAAATTAGCATTCAAACATAGATCAATGTATCTTAAAAGATCATGGGATAAAAAGAACTAGAAACGCAAAACAATGGTATTTAAATCACCAATTATTCTTCTTAATTAAGCATATATCCCAAGCATTTAAATCATTCAAATAATTCAGTAATATTCTCAATCAACTCAACTTATATACTTAAATGATCCAACAGTATCAGTAGAATCAACCTCTCAAACAGCAGACCAAAGCATCAGACATCTTAACAGAAGCATAGCATCAGCAGAGCACAAGTTTCTCTTAAGAACCTTCACTTCTTCTTCAGGCCTTCTCAAGACCAAGGCTCTTTCCCTTCAGGCCTTCTCCTTCCTCAAGCCTTTAAGCACAGCACACGACTAACTCTCTTCAGAGGCTAAGTATAAGCCTCTCTTTCCTCAGCTCACGCCCAAGGTACGCAGAGCAAAGCCCTCCCCCCTCCTTTCACAAATCCTCTTCCTTTTCTTCTCTCAAAGCCAGGGTTTAATCAGGTCAAGGATCGGGTAATCGAGTCGTGAATAGTGGCCAGACTTGCGGGCGTGACTGCAGGCGAGGCATGCTCGGGCAAGTGTGTGGGGATCCGACCCCTGGTGTCTTGGGCAAAAGGGTAGTAGCACAAATTCAACTTATGTCCAATCGTGAGCCTTTCATCTAACGATGTGGGACTAAGTCCTTTTGCTCCTCCTTCACGTAGCAGCAGCAGGTGATGCTGCCTCTAATTGGAGATGGAGACGTCCTTGCAACAGCAATTGTCAACCTGAGAGGGAACCTGGGGATGTTCTGCAGTGTCTGGAGGTGGTAGCGACAAAGAACCTGGTTGGTGGATTGTAGCTGGAACCGGAGAAGATGGTGGCGACAGTGGAGCTCTGATGAAACTTGTAACTCATGAATACAGGCTCAAAAGACCCAATTAGAAGGCCTAGGAGGATCACTGAAGGACGGTGAAGGTGGTGGTAGTGTCTGTGTGGCGTGTGGGGGCATGTGATGGTCTAGCGACGTCAGGGAAGAGGTGCGGTGGAGGGTGAGTTCAGCAGAGGTTTTGAGTGGGCAATCCCCTTAATTTCTTGAGGGTTTTGGTCGTGGAGGTGTGGCGGAGGTTGTGGGAGTGTCACAGTGGAAAGTGGTGGTCTGTCGAGGGTGGATGGCCTCACCAGAGTTCGACCAGAGCAGAGGAAGATGAATGGCGTTGAGGGTGTGTTGGAGTTTGAAACAAGAGAGGAAGGAGTTGAACCTATTCTAGAGAGGGAGAGGAAGAAGCTAAGCTAGCTAAAGGACGAAGGGGATGAGGAGAGGCACCGGCTGTGATTGGCCATCGTCGGGGATGGAGAAATCTCCGTTGAGGGAGCAGGACGACGAGAGTGGTCTGGGGACTCTTGCTGTGGCTGGCGAGGAGCAAAGGAAGGTGAGAAAGACGGTTCTGCTGCCAATAGTATGTGGTAGCGAGCGAGGAAGTCAGACAGAGAAGAGTCGCTAAATCTACGGTTGAAATGACCCTTCCAGGTCGTTTGGCGTTTCCAGAACTTGTGGGGGTTTTTCTACAATTTTAAACCCTTATCTTTTGTTTTGGGGGTTTGTGAGGGGGAGAGGGAAATTGCAAGGACGTCCCCGCAATTTTCCCACCACCTCTCCTCACCGTACGCACACCCTCTCCTCCCCCCTCACCCTACATCCCACACCTCCCCCCCTGCGGCACCCATCCCCACGATGCCATTCCCCTTACTCCCCTCCATGCCGCTTCCCATCCTCCTGGAGCTCCTTAACTACCCCCTCCTCCATCATTCTCCCTACACCACAGTCGAAAGGGGGAAGCGAAGGACAGCGGGAGCAGCAGCTGGAGGATCCATAGGGGTGGAGCTGCTGCAGGAGCCTACAGCTGAGTGAGAGCAGTAGGAGAGGGAGAGCTGTAGAGAGAAAATGGTCGAAAATGGTTCTGCAGAATCATTTTTTCCGTAGAATCAGATGTCCGGAGTGACCTCCAGATGTCGTGTTGGACGTCTAGAGGTAATACCAGACGTTTGATAGAGCATTTCTTTTCAATTATTTTTCTCCTTGCCAATTTTTTACTTCACGTGCATGTGTCAGAGGTTGGGAGGCACGTCGGTGAGAGGACAGAGGTGGTTTCAGACGTCCAGGAGCATCTCCAGACGTTCGAAGACACCCTCAGACGTCTGCATGAAGTTCTAGATGTTTGAAAGAAGGCACCCCGAGCAAGGTGGCGAAACGGTGGCAGCAACTAGCTTTTCTTAAGTCGTCGTAGTACAAATAGTTATTGCCATCATTTGCTAATATATATTTTTTTACTCGGAAAATAAAGAGTTCCCGAGGTCGAACTCAGGGAGCAAGTTGTATTCTAGGGGTACAAGTTTCTTTTACAAAAATAAAGAAAGAGAGAGAGAGAATTTGTTGGCTTTTTTTATTCTTCTCTTCTTTTCTCTTTGCTTATCCTCTCCTCTTCTGCTTGGCTCTTCTGCTTTCTTCCTTTGCGCTTCTTCTTTATCTGCAGCAGTAGTGATGTTCTTCTTCTTCTTTCAGTTCTTGTTTCTGCTCGTCTCTTTCTTTTTCTTCTCCCTTGCGGTCCTGTTCTTCTTCTTCTTTCTTTCTTCTTTTCTTTTTCTTCTGCTTGGCTGCTCCGTCTCTCTTCTTTTCTTCTTTCTTCACCTGTCTTCAGGACATCGTCTGATTTTCCAATCAGACGACTTAACCCGCGGATGCTACAATGTTGCTTCAGTTCTTCCTCAGTCCTCTGCTTTGGGCAACCCTGGCTGCTCTTTCTTTCTTCAGTCTTCTTCTCCTTCTCTGTTCAGCAGGCGTCTTTTTTCTTCTTCTCTGCCTGCACACTTGCACAACTTGATCAGAGGGGCAAAACCTAATTCTACCCTCTCCCCCGCGTTTCTCTCTCACAGAAGCCGCTCTTAGGAAAGCTCTCCCAGAGCTGCCGGGTATTCGGGTACGGGTCGTGCCCGGGTCCAGGCCCACCGGCGTGCGTGGTGGGCGAGGAGTGCAGGTCGGGCTTAGTCGGGTCGGGCCAGGTCCGCGGGGCGTGGTCGCGGACGAGGCCGGGTCGAGCGGGTGAGTGAGAGGGACCTCACCCCGTGCTCAGGAGGCAACGAACATAAGGCACGTTTTGCCTTTATGCGGGCGCGCTCCTCTGAAGAGTTACGAGGTGGGACTAAATGTCCCACCCCAATTGGGCGCCCGCAGCTGAAGACGCTGCAGGAGTTCGCGGTTGCACGCGAGGCCTTTGCCCCAGCTGCAAGTCTGGGACGCTTCGCGGAGATGCCCCGCGCAGCCTGGGAGTCGCACCTGGGCGAATCGCACCTGGAGCTGCAGGTTGAAGGTGCTCCTTCCACGCAGCAATGGCGACGGCGGTCGAGATACCTGTCCACAGAGGAACGGCCTCTCGGCCTAATCAGATACGCAGAGAGCCTTCGCCGTGGCACGACGAAGGTGGTGGGGGGTCTGGCAGGCGACGGGGCGGAGCGTGAGGTCGCCCTACGTCAAACTGCGGGCGGAGAAGTGGGTTTGTTCGGGGGTCTGCAGAGGGTGAGTGGCGGGAAGTGGAAGGGCGGAGGTTGATCAGGGTGAGGAGGCGGAGGTTCTGTGAGGGTCGGCGAGGCGTATGGGGTTGTGGAGCGACGGGGGCGTCTCGCCGGAGTTTGGCCGGAGACGAAGGGGGTGACGGTGGACAGGAGCAGTCGAGGGTTTAATCAAATAAAAGACAGTGAGGAAAAGAAAGAGGGGGAGATGGGGAGAGGTTCTGACCTAGCTACGGAGACGAAAGGGGGCTGGAGCAAGGCGGCAGCCATATCGACTGTCGCCGGAGAAGAAGATGCCCGGGGGAAGGGGCGGCGGCGAGGAGAGGGCCGGAGAGGCGCCAGCTGGGTGCGGCGTGGCGCGGGAAGAGCGAGGGAGGGCAACCCTGCAGCTGGTAGTGCGGCAGAGCGACGAGGAGGAAGGGGAGAGGCCGCCGGAGCTGGAGGGCTTCCTGTCGGAGTGGGAAGAGAGGAAGTGGGGTCTTTCTCCGTCAGGACAGAGCTGCTCAGAACGGCGGAGCGACGGGGGTATTTATAGAGGCGGAATCAGAGAGGAGGGCGGAGGGAGACGACGTGTCTCCCTCGCCGGAGGACGCCGGAGATGGAGACCCATACCGTCCGTGCGTTCGCACGGCCGGTATGGTGGGTTGCAGCGACCAGGGGGTGTTCCTGCGATGGCTGACGACGTAGGGCACCCCCGGTTGTCCTGCCAGACCCTCCCCCTTACCCTGCACGGCGCCATGCTCCGCGCAAGGTCGCCGGAGCATGGTGCTGGTCAAGTTTTGGCAGGAGGGACCTGAATGCAAAGAACGAAGGAGAGTTAGGGGCAGAAATGTGAGGGTTCGAAAGTTGAGGGCCAACAAGTAAATATATGAGGACCAGAGTGTAAAGTTGGTCAAGAAGGTTTCTTCTTAGGCTCAAGTTTTTATACATGACTAATTAGGACCTAAGGAATCTGATGGTGAATTTTATTTCTAGATTAAACCTTGTTTGACCGGTCAATTTACGCAAAAACCCAAATTAAGTTATTAATTGGGCATGGTTCTCAATGTAGGTCAAAATGGGTTCTGAAGGCCAAATTGAAGGTTCTAAACCCTAGAGATTATTTTTCTATGAATTTTAGAGGGTTTATTCTATTTTTTCTTTGCCTCAAACCTCGTGAATTGAAGTGGGTTTGTTTTAAGGTTACAGGTTATCATTTAGTTCCTTGGAATTGCTGTAGCCCTTGTCAGATCATCCCACTTTCCTTCTTATTCGATTTGTTTGACCTATGTTTGGACCCTGAATTACCCTGTATGCAGATTATACTGGTAAAATTACATTTTTACCCCTTATGACTTGTTTTCTCCTTAAACTCAGAATTCTCTGAGTTAAGCCTTTCCTTGAGTTATGTAGGAGCTTTTATCCTTTGTATTAGGTCAAGATGAGCTAGTTATGGCTCATGATGAGGTTCTCATCACAAGGTATGCTGCGAGTTCGTTTAAGACGTCTGGGACTTTTCCCAGACGTCTAATTTTGGTTAGGGTTGGTGTTTTTGGGCCCGTTCAGGGCCCAAACGGTGTCGATTTTCTGCAAACAAAACATCATTGGTTTCAATTTGAGTTTCTCTATGTAATGATACATTGTCCTTGCCATTTGAGCTCGTTTGACCTGTCAATTCATATCATAGGTCTCCAGTCTATCAAGTATACAAGACCTGCGAAGACGTCGGGAGCTACTGTACGAGCCCTGTTACGAACGCGGCTTCAAGACGATTTTTAAGACATCTGGGAGGTGGCCCAGACGTCTGGAACCCCTTCCAGACGTCTGGGATTAAATTTCTACGGCGTACGGGGTTGCGTCTGGGCGCATGCGCACGCAGACCTGCAGCCGCCACCCTCTTTCCTCTTTTTCCCTCTCTCCTCCTGCAGGGCGCAGTGCTCTCTCTCTCTCTCTCCCCGCATGGCCTTAAAAGGCCCTCGCCCTCTCCCTCACCCTCATCCCCTTCGTGTCCCTCTTCTTCTTCTCCAAGCCGGTGCGAGAGCGAGCGAGCGGCGGCAGCAGCGGCCGCGGCAAGTGTGCGGGAGGAGGTGTTGCGCGAGGGAGGAGACGCTCGACCGTGAGGGCTCGAGCTTGCCGGGGCAGCTAGAGCCGGCCGACGGGGGAGCAGCGGGCGTGGAGTGTCGCGGAGGGGCTACTGCAGCTTGAGCAGCGGGCGGACGGGGCATGGCGCGGCCGTGCGTCGAGGGCAGAGAGCGAAAGGAGCTCTGATTCTGGAAACTTTTCCAGAATCAGACATCTGGGCTTACGACCAGACGACGGTGAAGACGTCTGGAGGATTGTCCAGACGTCTGACAGGTAAGATATTTCGTCTTCCTCCTTTTTTCGCGCGTACGGCCATGCAGCCGTCCGCCGCGCCTTCGTCTGCGACCCGTCGTACTGAGAATGGTATGGGTGCATGCAGGTTCTTCTCGGGAGGGCGCGAGACTCGCTATCCAACGCGAATCGGACGTCTGGCAGCAGTGCCAGACGACGAAGAGGACTTCCAGACGTCCGGGTTGACCATCGGACGTCTGCGAATTAGGCCAGATGCCCCCGCAGGCTTCTGGACGTCTGAGGGACTACATAGAGCGAAGGTATCATCTGAACGACCTTTTAAGACGTCTGGAAGAGGTTCCAGACGTCTGATTTTAGACTGTTTCGTCGTTTTTGACCCGTTTAGGGCCCGTTTGGAATCCGTTTTCCGGGTTTCGAGTTGCGTTCTTCCCAGAATAAAATCCTCTACCCGTTTACAGTAATTATATACTATTCTGAGAAACTCCTTGTGTTTGATCCTTGTGTTAGGACCCCATTCCATTGCAGTCTCGGGGGTTGCGGAGGCACGCGGGATTTCCGACCACACCCCCAGTAGCCCCGTTGTAGCTGGTAGAGTGACTTTTAAAATTATTAGCATAATTTGTTACAATTATGGAACAATTAATAGAACCTAGGGCATTGCATGAATCCTAGGAATGAGAAACCAGATTGAATGATAGATCCTACGGTATTGCATGAATCCTAGGAATGAGAAACTAGATTGAATGATAGATCCTAGGGTATTGCATGAATCCTAAGGCTGGAAAACTAGTGATATGAATATAGATATTGCAGTCTTGGAGAAGTGGAAAGGAAATAATAGCTGCCTGTAAATTGATTTAACAGCTGCCTGTTATGAAGAAATAAACATGATTGAGAACATGGGTTGTATGAACGTGAAACTGGAACGGTGAAACCTAAATGTGCTGAGTTAAAAGAGTTGGAACCCTACGGGGAATTAGGAGTAGAACTCCTGGAAAGAGAATGAAATGGAACTGAGAAAGAAAGATGTGGAAGTGTGTTGTCTCTTGGGTACGTAGTGCCAGGGGAAGCACCTGTTACCTGTTTAGTGCAGAGCGGAGCCAGCCGCCCCAGGGACCCGGGGTTAGGTCTGGCCACTTTGTACCGACTTTTGGCCCTCGTGTACATAGTACCGAGGAGAGCTACTAGTGTAGAGCGAGTACTAGTTACCCCACGGGCCCCGGGGTGCTGCTAGCTCACCTACACCGACTTGTTAGGCCCACTGGGCAAACCAGGGTAGTCAGGCGAGGGTGCGTGGGCTGTGGAGGGGTAAGGCCCCTATTTGGTTACTGTGGAGGGGTTGGACCCCTGTTACTGAGAGGGCTCTGCCCTATACTGGTTCCGTGCTGTGCTTTGGGCGCACCTGTTAACGGAAACGACTGACCGCGTGCCAGTGCGGGGTAGCTACCCGTGTGTTTATCGCGCGTGCCGTAGTCACCGTTACGTCTGTCAGTGATCTTGGGGTGGTTGATTGAGAGTAGGATCACCACGGGGGACTCTCCCGTCCAGGAGAGCACCACGTGTTACTTCTACTTTTCGGAAAGACTGCAATCAAGATCGTTCCCACGAGGAACATTCGAGATCAAGTGAAGGATCTGAGAAATAGATAAATTGTGAAACAATAGAAAGACGTAAATAAAGGAAGAAAGAAAATAAAATAGCTACTGTACACTTTACTGCTTCTTTAGTTTTAGCTGCCACTCTACTCAGCGTTTCGCTGACGTGTTACACTCGTTACTTTTCAGGACCAGGTGTTGAGCAGCCAGGGTCAGCAGCTGCAGAGGACACTGGGCCGAGTAGGGTCTAGTAGAGTTACCGCAGTTCTTTTTGTACCCCTTTTGTTCCACTATAGTGAGTAGTTCTTGTTACTCTCTGTACTTCTTTACTTGTAGCTTCATGTTATGTTATAATTGTTGTTCTACTGTTGTGGTGGTATATACTGTAGTAGTTCCTTTTCTTACTGCTGTATTTTGT
The DNA here is from genome assembly GCA_037157565.1 of Thalassia testudinum. NCBI lineage: Eukaryota > Viridiplantae > Streptophyta > Magnoliopsida > Alismatales > Hydrocharitaceae > Thalassia > Thalassia testudinum. The sequence goes on from JAZHRO010000013.1 coordinate 26,650,219, forward strand.
TACTGCTAGTTATATTCATGCTGAATGTGGTTTATTTTACTGCTCTTTTGGTTACTTCCTCGTTGGACGACTAGGTCTTGGGATTAGTCAAGTCGATCCGGTTCTCGTGTCTGGTAGGGACTCGGGAATCGGGTCGTTACAAGATGGTATCAGTGCAAGGTCATCCTGAGAAGTGAATCAACTGACTGGAAAATAACCAATTCACATGTCTATAACTAGAGTAGCCACCACAACATATCTTTTGATATGAGCTCCTAGACATTTTCGTTAGGTATCGTTCCATATTGGCGTGTTTCGTTTTGTTTCGCGTCTCCTTGCAGGAGATGCCTCGTCGCAGGACTGGACGAGGTCGAGGACGAGGTCGGCGAGGTGGGCGTGCCGTTGCCGACACCTCAGTGGACCAGCCACTACTCCCGGGCATCCAGGCCCAGGACCTCGCCCAGCTGATACGGGACATTGTGCAAGAGGATCTCCACCCACTGCCCCGAGCACCTCACCCTGGGGCTGCGGAGGGGGAGTCCTCTGTGGGACCACACGACGGACGCGGCACTGGACACGGGGGAGGGGATGGGTAGCCACCGCCCCCACCTTCCTCCGACACTTCTATGCACGAGGCACCTTTACCTGGAGGTGCACCAGTATCTCCACTACAGCGCCACTTCGAGCTCTTCGGGCAGTTCCGGAAGCTGAAGACCCCCTCCTTCAAGGGGGATGAGGACCCGACCAAGGCAGAGGACTGGCTCGAGTAGCTCGAGAAGATTTTCGACACCCTTCGCTCCCCGACGGAGTGCCGCGTGGCCTTTGCCACGTACCAGCTGGAGAGTGCGGCACACAAGTGGTGGAGGGCGGTCTAGGGACAGGAGAGGGACGAGCCGACCTAGGACCGGTTCGTCACCCTCTTCTGCGAGCAGTACTCTCCCCAGACGTGGTAGGACCAGAGGAGGTAGGAGTTCCACACTCTCCGCCAAGGGACGATGACCGTGAGTGCGTACCGCACGCGTTTCTTGGAGCTGTCCCGCTTTGCAGCGACATCAGTAGCCACTGAGGAGGAGCGCCTTTGGAGGTTCACTGAGGGGCTCCGGCCTGCGATTCAGGGGTATGTCAAACCCCTGAAGCTGCCTACGTTTTCGAGGGTGGTGGAGGCAGCCATGACTTACGAGGAGACCAACCCGTCCGTGCGAGACACTGACGGCGGGCGAAAGAGGCCCTTTCAGCCAGACTTATCACAGGGTCGGCGAGAGAGGAGACATGTGGCGTCCGCAGGAGAGCCATCACATTTTGCAGGGCCATCAGTGGCCTTTGGGAGCCCTCGAAAGGGGCCATTCGCCAGCACCGGACCCCCGCCCGGCCGACAGCAGGGACCCACTGAGGGCGGGAGTCGGGTTCCCCTCTGTTACCAGTGTGGCCAGTCGGGCCACATCAGGAGGGACTGCCCGTCTAGGGCAGGAGTTCAGTAGATACTTCCCGCGCAGAGCACTGGAGGGCGCGGTTCCCAGGCGTGAGGAGGACAGTAGTCACGAGGAGGGTACCGGCCAGCACCTACCCGTCCGACGCAGAGTGTGGCTGCTTCATCCGCACCTAAAGTTGAGGGGCGTATCAACGCCCTGACACACAGGGATGGCAGAGCTTCGGGATCGGTGGTGGAAGTATGGTTTCAGTTTCTGGCAGACTCGTTTACACACTTTTCGATTCCGACGCTACGCACTCGTTTGTTGCAGCCAGTTTCGCAGTTAGTTTGGGCTAGGACTATACGTTGTTAGAGAATCCGTTCGTAATCAGAGGTCCGAGTGGTCAGCTGTTTGTAGCTGAGGAGGTGTACACGGAATTGCGAGGTCAGCATCGGGGGACATAGCCTGCCAGCTGACCTGATTATGATATAGATGGAGGACTTTGGCGTAATTCTGGGGATGGACTAGCAGTCTGCTTACCACGCCTTGGTGGACTGTTTTGAGAGGAAGATTGTCTTCTCCATGCCGGAGTTTCCTTCTTTCGAGTTTCACGGACAGCCAGTGGACGAAGGCTTCAGGTGCATTTCGGCACTTCGGGCGGCGAGACTTTTGAGCCAGGGGTGTGAGGGCTTCCTAGCTTGTGTGGTGGCAGAGCCTCGCTCTGTGGTAGACTTCCAGAGCATCCTGGTGGTCAGAGAGTACCCTGACGTGTTCCCAGACGAGTTACCAGGACTACCGCCTGAGCGTGAGATCGAGTTTGAGATCTCACTAGTACCAGGGACCAGCCCCATCTCCACCGCACCGTACAGGATGGCACCGCTCGAGCTACGAGAGCTCAAGTCTCAGTTGCAGGACCTTTTGGAGAAGGGTTTCGTGAGGCCCAGTGCGTCTCCCTAGGGAGCCCCGGTACTGTTTGTGAAGAAGAAGGATGGTACCCTACGCCTTTTTGTGGACTACCGACACCTGAATAGGGTCACCATCAAGAACAGATATCCGCTGCGGAGGATCGACGACTTGTTTGACCAGTTGCGGGGTGCCACGGTGTTCTCCAAGATCGACTTGAGGTCTGGATACCACCAGTTGAGGATCAGGGAGGCAGACGTCTCCAAGACAGCTTTCCGCACCCAGTACGGACACTACGAGTTTTTGGTCATGCCGTTTGGGCTGACCAATGCCCCCATTGCTTTCATGGACCTGATGAACCGGGTGTTTAGACCGTACTTGGACCAGTTCGTGGTTGTATTCATTGATGATGTACTCATCTATTCTCGAGATCAGACGCAGCACGGACATCACTTGAGGATGGTTTTTGACACACTGAGACGACGTAGGCTGTACGCCAAATACAGCAAGTGCGAGTTCTGGTTGAGGGAGGTGACCTTCTTAGGTCATGTGATCTCTGGGGACGGCTTGGCGGTGGACCCAGCCAAGGTCGAGGTAGTGCTCAGGTGGGAGAGACCGTGTTCAGTCACCGAGATTCGCAGTTTCCTGGGACTGGCAGGATACTACAGACGATTCATCAGAGGTTTTTCACAGATTGCGCGTCCCATGACACAGTTGACCCTGAAGGACGTGCCCTTCACTTGGACAGACGCCTGTGAGGCATGTTTTCAGGAGCTGAAGGAGAGGTTGACCTCGGCTCCCGTGCTCACCATCCCTGACAGTAGTGGCGGGTTCGTTGTGTACACGGATGCCTCCTTGCAGGGGTTAAGAGGTGTGCTCATGCAGAGGGGTCACGTTGTCGCTTACGCTTCGCGGAAACTGAAGCCCCATGAGCATACCTACCCTACCCACAACCTGGAGTTGGCAGCTGTCGTCTTCGCGCTGAAGACCTGGAGGCACTACTTGTACGGTGAGACCTTCGAGATTTTCACAGATCACAAGAGCCTCAGATACCTTTTTGATCAGAAGGAGCTCAACATGAGACAGAGACGTTGGTTGGAGCTCTTGAAGGACTACGACTGCAGCATTTCCTATCACCCGGGCAAGGCCAATGTGGTGGCTGACGCCTTGAGCCGGAAGGTGCCCGCACACTTGACTAGTTTACAGTTACAGAGTTGGAGCCTTTTGGAGGAGGTGGGCAGTTGGCGACCCCTAGAGTTACGGGGGCACTGTGGGGCAGTGACTATGACACGACAGACTAGGCCAGAGCTGATAGACCGCCTCATCACAGGACAGATGGCTGATCCGTACTTGCAGTCCTTGCGCGACAGAGTACTGTCAGGAGACCCAGGGGACTTCTCTTTCACAGACCAGGTGTTGTGCCTGAGGGGACGGTTGTGCGATCCCAGAGATGAGGAGCTGTTGAGAGAGCTCCTGACTGAGGCACACGGTTCCAGATTCACCATACATCCCGGAAACACGAAGATGTACCACGACTTGAGACGCGAGTTTTGGTGGAGGGGAATGAAGCAGGATGTGGGTGAATTCTTGCAGCAGTGCTTAGTGTGTCAGGAGGTGAAAGCCGAGCATCAGAGGCTTCCAGTGCCAGAGTGGAAGTGGGAGAGCATCACCATGGACTTGGTGGTGGGCTTACCTATTACCCAGCGAGGACACAATGCAGTCTGGGTAATTGTGGATAGATTGACGAAGACGGCACGATTCTTGCCGATCCGAGTCACTTTGGGACCAGCACAGTTGGCAGAGAGGAATATCCGCGATGTGGTACGACTACACGGAGTTTCGCGGGAGATCGTATCCGACCGGGATACCCGCTTTACATCACAGTTTTGGGCTGAGTTTCAGCAGGCCCTGGGGATGCGGTTGAGGTTTAGTACAGCTTACCACCCCCAGATGGACGGATAGTCTGAGCGCACGATACAGACACTTGAGGACCTTTTGCGTGCCTGTGTACTGGACTGGAGGGGCTCTTGGGAGGAGCACCTGCCCCTGGCAGAGTTTGCATACAACAACAGCTATCACTCGAGCATCGGCATGGCTCCCTACGAGGCTCTGTACGGACGGAGGTGTACGGCACCCTTGAGTTGGGTTGAGGTGGGGACCAAGTGGGAGGTTGGCCCCAGGTTGATCCGGCAGAGTCAGGAGGTAGTCGAGCAGATCCACAGGCGACTCCGCACTGTCAGGAGCAGACAGAAGAGCTACGCGGATCGGAGACGCAGAGAGGTGCAGTTCGAGGTTGGGGACCACGTTTTTCTTCGTGTTTCGCCCATGAAGGGCTTGCAGCGGTTTGGGGTGAGAGGGAAGCTCGCGCCGAGGATCATGGGGCCCTTTGAGGTCCTGGAGCGGGTTGGACCCGTTGCTTACAGACTTGCCCTCCCTCCTCAGCTTTCTGGTGTGCACGACGTGTTCCACGTGTCCAACCTCAGGAAGTACGTAGCCGATCACAGTCATGTACTGAGTCACGAGAGCGTCGAGGTGGGCGACGACCTGACCTGCCCCGAGCGGCTAGTGCAGATTCTTGACCGAGCCGTCCCCTGTTTGAGACGAAAGCAAGTACCCCTGGTGAAGGTTTTGTGGAGGAGCCAGCGGTACGAGGAGGCTACCTGGGAGCCCGAGGCGGCAATGCGAGAGCGGTACCCGGAGCTCTTCGTGGGTACGTTCTTTCGGACCGGCTTCGGTCCTCTTTGAGTTTGTTATGTTTTCATATGACGTTTTTCCCGCACCCTAGTTAGCGTAAGTTTCAGGGACGAAACTCCTTTGAGTTTGTTATATTGTTACCAACGCGGCTTCAAGATGATTTTTAAGACATCTGGGAGGTGGCCCAGACGTCTGGGATTAAATTTCTGCGGCGTACGAGGTTGCGTCTGCGCGCATGCACGCGCAGACCTACAACCGCCACCCACTTTCCTCTTTTTCCCTCTCTCCTCCTGCAGGGCGCAGTGCTCTCTCTCTCTCCCCCCGCGCGGCCTTAAAAGGCCCTCGCCCTCTCCCTCACCCTCATCCCTTTCGTGTCCCTCTTCTTCTTCTCCCAGCCGGTGTGAGAGCGAGCGAGCGGCGGCAGCAGTGGCCGCGGAAAGTGTGAGGGAGGAGGTGTTGCGCGAGGGAGGAGATGCTCGACCGTGAGGGCTCGAGCTTGCCGGGGCAGCTAGAGCCGGCCGGCGGGGGAGCAGCGGGCGTGCAGTGTCGCGGAGGGGCTACTGCAGCTCGAGCAACAGGCGGACGGGGCGCGGCGTGGCCGTGCGTCGCGGGCGGAGAGCGAGAGGAGCTCTGATTCTGGAAACTTTTCTAGAATCAGACATCTGGGCTTATGACCAAACGACGGTGAAGACGTTTGGAGGATTGCCCAGATGTCTGACAGGTAAGGTATTTCGTCTTCCTCCTTTTTCCGCGCGTACGGCCATGCAGCCGTCCGCCGCGCCTTCGTCTGCGACCCGTCGTACTGAGAACGGGTATGGGTGCGTGCAGGTTCTGCTCGGGAGGGCGCGAGACTCGCCATCCAACGCGAATCGGACGTCTGGCCGCAGTGCCAGACGACGGAGAGGACTTCTAGACATCCGGGTTGACCATCGGACGTCTGGGAATTAAGCCAGACGCCCCCGCAGGCTTCTGGATGTCTGAGGGACTACACAGAGCGAAGGTATCATCTGAACCACCTTTTAAGACATCTGGAAGTGGTTCCAGACGTCTGATTTTGGACTGTTTTGTCGTTTTTGACCCGTTCGGAGTCCGTTTTCCGCTTTTCGAGTTGCGTTCTTCCCAGAATAAAATCCTCTACCCGTTTACAGTAATTATATACTATTCTGAGAAACTCCTTGTGTTTGATCCTTGTGTTAGGACCCCGTTCCATTGCAGTCTCGGGAGTTGAGGAGGCGCGCGGGATTTCCGACAACGCCCCCAGTAGTCCCGTTGTAGCTAGTAGAGTGGCTTTTAAAATTATTAGCATAATTTGTTACAATTATGGAATAATTAATAGAACCTAGGGCATTGCATGAATCCTAGGAATGAGAAACCAGATTGAATGATAGATCCTAGGGTATTGCATGAATCCTAGGAATGAGAAACTAGATTGAATGATAGATCCTAGGGTATTGCATGAATCCTAGGGCTGGAAAACTAGTGATATGAATATAGATATTGCAGTCTTGGAAAAGTGGAAAGGAAATAATAGCTGCCTGTAAATTGATTTAACAGCTTCCTGTTATGAAGAAATAAACATGATTGAGAACATGGGTTGTATGAATATGAAACTGGAACGGTGAAACCTAAATGTGCTGAGTTAAAAGAGCTGGAACCCTACGGGGAATTAGGAGTAGAACTCCTGGAAAGAGAATGAAATGGAACTGAGAAAGAAAGATGTGGAAGTGTGTTGTCTCTTGGGTACGTAGTGCCAGGAGAAGCACCTGTTACCTGTTTAGTGCAGAGTGGAGCCAGCCGCCCCAGGGACCCGGGGTTAGGTCTGGCCACTTTGTACCGACTTTTGGCCCTCGTGTACACAGTACCGAGGAGAGCTACTAGTGTAGAGCGAGTACTAGCTACCCCACGGGCCCGAGGTGCCGCTAGCTCACCTACACCGACTTGTTAGGCCCACTGGGCAAACCAGGGTAGTCAGGCGAGGGTGCACGAACTGTGGAGGGGCAAGGCCCCTGTTTGGTTACTGTGGAGGGGTTGGACCCCTGTTACTGAGAGGGCTCTGCCCTATACTGGTTCCGTGCTGTGCTTTGGGCGCACCCGTTAACGGAAATGACTGACCGCGTGCCAGTGCGGGGTAGCTACCCGTGTGTTTATCGCGCGTGCCGTAGACACCGTTACGTCTGTCAACAACATTGGGGTGGTTGACTGAGAGTAGGATCACCACGGGGGACTCTCCCGGCCAGGAGAGCACCACATGTTACTTCTACTTTTCAGAAAAGACTGCAATCAAGATCGTTCCCACGAGGAACATTCGAGATCAAGTGAAGGATCTGAGAAATAGATAAATTGTGAAATAATAGAAAGACGTAAATAAAGGAAGAAAGAAAATAAAACAGCTACTGTACACTTTACTACTTCTTTAGTTTTAGCTGCCACTCTACTCAGCATTTCGCTGACGTGTTACACTCATTACTTTTCAGGACCAGGTGTTGAGCAGCCAGGGTCAGCGGCTGCAGAGGACGCTGGGCCTAGTAGGGTCCAGTAGAGTTACCGCAGTTCTTTTTGTACCCCTTTTGTTCCACTGTAGTGAGTAGTTCTTGTTACTCTCTGTACTTCTTTACTTGTAGCTTCATGTCATGTTATAATTGTTGTTCTACTGCTGTGGTGGTATATACTGTAGTAGTTCCTTTTCTTACTGCTGTATTTTGTTACTGCTAGTTATATTCATGCTGAATGTGGTTTATTTTACTGCTCTTTTGGTTACTTCCTTGTTGGACGACTAGGTCTTGGGATTAGTCGAGTCGGTCCGGTTCTCGTGTCTCGTAGGGACTTGGGAATCGGGTCGTTACAAGCCCCCATTCCACCCGGTTAACCTGGTAGAGTAGTTTTACATAAATTTTGGAATTAATAATTAAATTGCATGCGTAGAATTAACTGAACCTAGGTTTTGAGCTGAACCCTAGGACTGATGAGTTAAATGCATGCTGCTATGAAATCGAACCCTAGGATTGTGAAATAAACCCTAGGGCTAGAAGAAATGAATGTACGTTTAGTGAATGATCAAATTATCTCTTGGAAAGAAATAAACCATGAGCTGCTTGTAAATGAACGACGTTATGCCTACTAAGTAATTGATGGTAGAATTTGAGTTGCATGTTTTTCGTATAATGAACCAAATATGGGGATAAGAAAGCCTACGAACCCTACGGGGAAGTTAGAAAGAAACTAGGAATACTGTAGTATGGAAAACCTGCGGGTTTTGGGAACACATTGCCTACGGTGGCTGTTCGAACTTGGTTAAGGGAAGTGAGCTAGCCCTCGTGTACGTAGTGCCGAGGAGAGCAACTATCCCTTTTGAGTAGAGGGGAGATTGCCACCCCTTAGGTTGAGACCCAGGGTGAGTTTGGCCACTCTACATAGACTCCTGTTTGGCCCTCTCATACGTGGTACCGAGGTGAGCTACTTAGTGTAGGGGGGAGCTAACCGCCCCAAGGGGCCCAAGGTTAGGAATGGCCACCCTACACTGACTCTTGTTAGCCGTTGGGCAAATCGGGATAGTCGAACGAGGGTACGCAGACTGTGAGGGGTGAGACCCATGTTTCTGAGGGGCGAGACCTTGGTTTTGAGAGGGCAAGGCCCTGTGCTGTTCCGTGTTGTATGCTTGTGCATACTTGTTAGCAGAAATGACTGACCGTGTGCTAGTACTGGGTAGCTACCTGTGCGTTTATCACGCGTACCGTAGTCACCGCTACGTCGCGACCGTGACCTCAAGGTAGTAGATCGGGTGTAGGATTACTATGAGGGACTCTTCCGACCATAAGAGTGCTACGTATACATCCTGCATCATAGGAAAACTGCAAGCAAGATCGTTCCATTAGGGAACAAGAAGATTGAGAAATGTTATGGAACCAGTTTAGAATACTCGAATCAGAAAGACGATAATTGGGAACAGATGATAATGAATGAATTGTTAAATGCATGCTAACTACCTATTGAAATTATATGATTTAATCACCACTCTACTCAGCGTTAGCTAACCACAGAATTTTATAACCTTGTTCAGGTCAGGGATTTAAGCAGCCAGAGCCACTGGTTGCTGAGGGCGCTGGGCCCAGTCGCGCCCAGCTGTAATTTCCTACTGTTTCTTTTATAGAGTTTTTGTTAGTAGTGAGTATCTGTAGCTCATAGTTGTATTCAGTTTTATTTTTTTCTACTAGTTGTGATGGCTATGTTCTATACTTTCTGCTGTATAATGTGAGATACTAGTGGTTTGCTGTTTTCCTTCCTTTATTTCCAGTCGTATGGTTTTCTACTTGGTTACATTACGCGTGTGATTGTGGAATGATTATGGAATTTGGTTCTTTCTCGTTGGACGATCGAGTTTTGGGGTTCGTCGAGGTGTGTCGTTCTCGGGTCCTGTAGGGAACCGGGAGCAGGTCGCGACATTGGTGGAGGTGGCCGGAGAAGGAGAATTAGTGAAGAATTGCAGCCAAACGAAGCTAGTTTTGGATGGTGAGAGATGCTAGAGCTTATATAAAGCTCCTGGGCAGGTTCTAAATAGGAAAGATGCTTGATTGAGCTTCATTAGGAATCAAGAAGAACCCAAGGAATCTATGTGCTCACACGGCCTTTCTGGGGCAAATCAGAGCCCAAGATTCATCTTAATCTCTTCCTTGTAGTGTGAACATCAATCCTACCAAATTTGGTGTAATTTGATGATGATTTGAATAGGTTTAGGTGCGGTCAAAGTCGGCCTGGAGGTCGATTGACCTCCAATGGCAGAAGGGGTCTCTTCCTAAAGAAGACAACAAAGTTGGGGGGCTCAATGCAAGGAATTTCAAAAGCTAGGGGCTTAGATAAAAGAAACAAAGTTTAAATGGACTGAAATGCAAACCAGGTCAAGATAGACTCTGATTGGGCCCAAATTTTGGTACAAACCTAATTTGGATCCAAGGAATCTAGTGGTGAAGTCAATTTTAGTTTTGGACCAAGTTTGAATGGAAAATTTGTGCAAAAACCCAAATTAAGGTAGAAATATGTCTGTGACTCTGTTTAAGGTCAAAATATGTTGAAATGGTCAAATAAAGGAAACAAAACCTCATGGAATATTTTTCTATGATTTTTAGGAGATTTAGATGAATTTTATCCTAACTGAAACATCTGTAATTTACACAGGTTTGAAATTAGGGTTTTGAGTGCTGAATTGGTTCTCGAACTGTGTGAAACCCTGTTTCTGTCTGTGTGAACCCACTTATTAAAATTTAATGCTCGCTTGACCTTAGATTAACCCCTGGAAAATCCCGTGGTTACTCTATGTTATTTGCTCTAAATCGAGTTTTAAAATTGTTGCATTGTAGTATAGATCGAATCAGCGTGAAAAATAAATAAGATTTATATCTCGAATAAAAGTCCGAGGTAGAACATAGGGAGCAATTGAAAAAAATGCTTCTCAAGATTGCAATTCAGCACAAATATATAATCAATAGAATTCCAAGAAAATATAAATGAAAGTGAATGTCAGATAATGCAAAAAGAATGAGGTAAAATGATGATTTGAATCACCATTACCCCTAACAATTATCTCAAATATTTCAACAGCACTAAGCAATTCAATTCAACATAATATAAGTGCACAGTGCACTTCAAATGAATCTCAGACGTCTGCTCAGCTGGTCAGACGACTTATCCTGCTCTCTGCTACAATGCCTGGTTGCTTCTCCTTCTCTCTGTGCTTCTCTTCTCTTCTTCTGTTGGGCTTCCCTCTTCTACAGCTTCTCTTCACTTCTTCTTCCTCTACGGCTGTGCGTTCTCTCTTCCTCTCCCTTCTTCACGCACAAGGGGGAGGTTCCTTAAATGGCTAAATGTCGGCCGTTGGTCCTGAGAGCGAAACCCCCTGCCTCCGCACACTTTCCTCTCCTTTTCTCTCTAAAATCCGCCCTCTCAAGGCCACAGTCAAGATAGTTGGGTTATCGAGTACACGCGCACCCGGGACTAGGGCTGCCAGACGTGCGTGGCAACCGAGAAGTGCTTGGCTAGGCAGGTAATCGGATGCACTAGACCCGTGTGAGCAGTGTCACGGGAAAGGAGCGTATGGGTGTATGGGACCTCACCTTGTGGCTAGGAGGCGAAGAGCCTATAGGACAAAAACAATTTATGCCACTTTCGACACTTGCAAGTTTACGATGTGGGACTAAAGTCCCACCCTTCTTTCTGCGTGCAGCTGCGAAAGATGGCGCCTTTGATTGCGATTGTACAGGCCTCAGCGACTCCAATTAGTAGCTTGGGCACTCTCCTGAGAGTAAGCCTGCACTGCCTGAGACTTCACCTGGGACTCGCAACAACAAGAAACCTTCTTCAAGCTCCTCGAAGGAGCACTATTAATGGCGACAAGGGTGAATACCTGAAAACCAGAATACGGCCTTACAACCCAATTAAACAAGCTCAGGAGGTTCGCTCTAGGGAGTGGAGTTCATCAGTGGTGTTTTCGTGGCTTGTGGAGGTGTGTGGTGGTCGGTCGGATTCAGGAATGGCGACGGAAAGGTGGGTTAGTCAACGGTGGGTTTGAGTGGATGAGAAAGCGAATGGAGAGAGGGGTTTTGAAGAGTGGACTACAAAGGAGGTTGTGAGGTGGTCGGCGAAGTGTTTGGAGCAATGGAGTGAGCGGATGACTTCGTCGGAGTGATCGCCGGAGATGGAGACGAAGGTGGCTTGCGAGGGTGTCGAGGGGTTGAAACGGGGATAAGGAGAGGGGAATTTAACCTAAAAGTGGAGAGAAACTAATATAGCCTAAGATAATCAGACAAGAGGGGAGGATTTTCCTCACCAGGGGTACGCCTGCTCTAGAGAAGACGAAGGCTTCGGTGAGTGAGCGACAGCGACAAAGATGTAGATTGGAGTTGCCGCAGGTATTGCGATGCACGGAGGAAGAAGAGAAATGTAGATCCGTCGTTGGTATTGCGAACAAATGAGGAATGGAGTTTGAGGAGGTCGTTAGACGTCGTGGAGCTTCTTGGCCAGAGTGAAGGGAGGAGGGAGGGGTATTCTAGGCCGAGAACGAGTATGGGATCTTTGGTTTGATCTGGAGGTCCTTTTATAGGCCTTTGGAGGGAGTTTTGAGCTTGGGAAGCATGCTTCCCAAGCTTGGAAAGCTTCATCAGAGATAGGAATTCTAGGATACCCTAATCTCTTATGCATTCACATGAGAGATTGGGAAGGTTTGAGAGCTTAGGAATTGGCTCAAAAGGAAGGGAATTCCTTGACGAGGGATTTGTCAAGGAATCAAGGAGAACTTGCCAAATTTAGGTCACCGTAGTTTGTAGGAATAGGATTCATGGTGGAAGGGACCTGTTTGTGAAAATGATGACAAAGTTAGGGGCCTTTTTGTAAGGATTTTGAAAGTTAAGGGCATATGTGTGATCAGACAAGACCAAATTGCAAACTAGGTCAAGGCAGTCTTAGATTGGTCCCAAATTTTGGTATAAACCTAATTTTGACCTAAGGAATCTAATGGTAAAGTTGGATTTTGGTTTCGACCTAGTTTGACTGGATAATTTATGAACAAACCCAAATTAGGGCAAATGTCAGTCTGAGACTTTGTTTTGGATCAAGATGGGTTCCAGTGGTCAAATTGAAGGTACCAAACCCTAGATAATATTTTTATATAAATTTTAGAAGGTTTAGGTTAATTTTATCTTGACTAGAACCTCTGTTAATTAAGCGGGTCTGTTTTTAGTGTTTCAGAAGTCATTTAATTCTCAAAACACGCGAAAACCCTTTTCTGTCTGTATTAACCCACTTGTTGGATATTTAATACCATTTGACCCTTAATTACACCCTGGGAAAACCCACGGTTATTCTGCATTCAAGATATGATGGTAAAATTACAGTTTTAACCATATTTTCTTATCTTTCTCTCAGAATGATTATGCAATGAACTATGGCTCTTTGGCAGTTATGTAGGTGCATTTATTGACTTAATCAGATCAAACTAAGCTGGTTATGGCTCATGATGGTGTTCCCATCACTCTGTTTTCATGATATAATGTTAAAACTGCAGAATTAACCCTTATTCAGTATTCTTCTCTCAGAAAGGATACGCAAGGAATTATGACTCTCAAGTGACTATGTAGGAGCATTTGTCACTTGATTATAACTAATTAAATCTAGTTATGGCTGATGATGGTGTTACCATCATACCCCCATGCCTAACTTTTGCTAGTCCCTTAGCAAAATCTTATGGAAAGAACTAGATCTCTAAACCATGCATTGATGTTCAGATGCTTGATTTATGCTATTCTCTAGAAATTAGGTTAGCATGCCAACAATAGGCTTAGAGGTACTCAAGTATCAATCAAGATCCAGACCTGACAAGCTTCAACCTGAGTATGCCGCAAAGGTTTCTAAGGCCCGCAATAATTGCCCAGAGGTTCGTTGAACCCAGTGGTTAAAGCAACCGTGTGTAGACATAAGATGTCTAGGCTCAGTTTGCCAATGCATTTTTGTAAGAGAGAGATAGAAGGATTTCTTTTCATTTGGAGAGTTTTCTCTCCTTTTCTTTTTATTTTTCCCTAAATCTAGCCTCAGATTGGCCCTAAACATGGTCAGTATTAGATTCCTTGTCATAATCAATCCTCGAAGGGTCCTTGGATTTCGATGCTTTGGGATAGCACCACCCATGGCAACCTCTAGAACCCTATCTTTTGACACTTCGGGATAGTGTCACCCATGGCATTCTTTAGCTAAATTCAAACCCTGACAATCGACATTTTGGGATAATCCCGCCCATGGCACTTGAAGCAGCACAAGATGATTACATGCCCCCGATAGGATATTTAGATACCCTAGGAGATAAGCACCGAGGATAAGATATGTTATAATGAATCTTTGAGGGAAATTTTCCACCTCTCCGTGTTAGAAACTCGTCCAATTAACTTGTATTGTCAAGCCACTCCTAAGCTAGATCCTTGAGATGGCTTTTCAGAACGGAACACTTTTGTCATGATTTTCTTTATTAGCTGCACTGTACCAGACTTAGTGTGTGATTTTTGGGTGCTTAGGTTACCTAGTCTCGCAAACGAAAGGGCAGGCAACAGGGCCGAATAATCCCTAAGCCTTAGACGTACTACATCAGCCTCGCACTTTTCTCAACCTCTTGAGGACTAATATGGATCTTAACAAATACGTGAGTATTTAAACCCTGAAATAGGTCCAAGAGGCCCAAGGTTGGTCTTCATTACTAATCTCCTAAGTTTTAGCCTTCCAGGTCTTACTTCATCATCCGATCTAACATAGAAGTTAGGTAAGTTCCATACTCAATTTTAAGGAACTATCTCATTTTCTTTTCTTTTTGATTACTCCTTTTTTCTCTGTTCTCTTCATTTCTTTTCTTTTCTTTGCTTTTCCTCTTTTCATTCAGCTCTATTCAAATTGACCTCTCCTTTCCTCTTTTCTCCTCTTTTTTTTTTGAATGAAACCCTTCCATGCATTGATTTTCACAATGTTTTGCACTTTAATACCCTCCCATGCCTAAGATTTGCTATTTCCTCAATGTAAATTAAGTGGGTTCGAAGTCAATTCAAATCGTACATTAGAACAGGTGGGTGGTGAACGGGTTGGAATGACTGTTGCAGACGATTTCTGACTCCAATACAAGTATTAAAGGTGGAATTGGTTGTTCTAAGGTTGAACTCAAAAGTGTCGTAGGAGTGTTAGCTCAAAAGGATGATCAGAAGGGTCTCAGATTTTTGGAATGACCGGTTGCCTCCCATTAAGTGCTAAATTCAATGCCTTTAGCTGTGTAGAATGTGGTCAAGGAGAAGGGGTAGTCAAATTAGATAAATTTTATAGAACAAGCACCTTGATAAGTAGCCTGGTTGGTCCAACCAGGTGCTTGTTCAGATCAATAGGCTGATGATGCAGACCAAACTAATTAGTCTGGTGGGTTGATGGATCTGAATTAATAAGTATGGAGCCCACCAAACATTTTGAGGCTCAAAGATATGTAGAAATGAGAATCTAGGGTTTGGCTGAATTGGCTTAGCCTGATCAGAGTAGGGATCCTCAAAAGAAAAAGGACCTATGGAGGATGTAGGAACCCTACAGATAGGATCAGAAAAGGATAAGAAGTGATTCTCGGTCTGATCAATGTCTGATACCCAATCAAAAGATGGAGGTGAATCATATGCAACCAGATCAGAGAGAGGTGAATCAGAATAGAAGTTGATGTACTTAGGCTCTAAATAATCAGAATAGAAGTTGAATCAAATGCTTTAAACTGACTTCACATCCAAATAATCATGTACTTAGGCTCTAAATTAGTCTACTAAAGTGGACCTATCAAATACCCCATTGCCTAAGTTTTGTTAATCCCAAGCAAAATAACCTGATCTCGAGACTAGAATTTGTCGTCATGATGCCCTATTGTGTCATACCTCTAAAGACTAGATTGAAATAACAACTATAGGCCTAATGGTACTTAAGTACTTGCCAAGATACAGACCTAACCAGCCCCAGCCTTGGGTCTGCAGCAAAGGTTTCTAAAGCTTGCAAAAACTGCCCAGAGGTTCGTTGACCCTAGCGATTATAGCACCTGTGCGTATGTGCAGCAGTCTAGGTTCAGTTTGCCAGTGCATTTTTTAAGAGAGAGAGAGAGATTTATTTGGAGAGTTTTCACTCTTTTCGTTTTAAATTGCCTTAAATCGAACATCGAATTGACCTTAAACATGATCTGTATCAGATTCCTTATCCCCACCATCAATCCTTGCAGGCTTCAGGATAACACTGCCCATGGCAACCCCCAGAACCCTGGCTTTCGACACTCCGGAATAGTACCACCTATGACGTTCTGTAGCTAAATTTAGACCCTAGCAATCGACATTTTGGGATAATGCCGCCCATAGCACCTGAACCAGCACAAGGTGCTTCCATGCCTCCGGTAGGATATTTAGATGTCTTAGGAGACAAGCACTGAGGAGACAATATGTTTTAACGTATCTTCGAGGGGAGTATTTTTCATTCCTCTTCTCCACATCGGGAACTCATCCAATCAACTTGTGTCTTCGAGCTTCTCCTAAGTCAAATCTTCGGGCAAACCTTTTCAGAATAGAATACTTTTTAGCATTATTTTTCATTACGTGCACTGAACCGGACCGGTGTGTAATTTTTGGGTGCCTAGGTTACCAAGTCCCACAAACCAAAGGGCAAGCAACAGAGCCGAATAATCCTTAAGCCTTAGACTTAATACATTAGCCTCGCAATTCCTCAACCTCCTTGGGAATAGTCCAGATCTTAACAAACACGTGAGTGTTTAAGCCCCATAACTGACCCAGGAGGCCTAAAGTCGGTATCCCTCACTTATCTCCTTCTCTTTAGCACTTCAGGACTTCATTAATTATTCATTCTAGTCCAAAACTTAGGTAACTCTTCCATAATCAAATGCTAAGACCAGCACAATTTTTGCACCTTTTCCTCTTTGTGTCTCTTCTTTCTCTTTTTCCTCCTCAATATATTTGCAATTCATCTCGTTTCTTTTATTTTACGCCATACGGATGCCCTTCTACATGTAGAATATGCATAAATGCTATGAACAACCTCAGATTATACCACCCTATGCCTAAATCTGACAATGTCGTCATTGGAAAGCAAAAGCAAGGAAAGATAATACTTGAGGTAGAGTTGGGATGTCTCCCAACAGGTGATTCCTGCAAATCAGGCTCTAGAAGTGAAGTAAAAGTAGACCCCAAAAAGATACGTAACAAACCTGGCCTAGTGATTAGGTAACCTAAGATGTTGTCAAGCTGGTGATGAAGAGTGATGCCAAATGGTCTCCAAATGTAGGTGAAAATATGGTACTCCTGAGCTATTGTTGGAGGTTTCACATAATACACATGAGTAGTGACCTCCGGGACTACATGACAAGGAGGCAAAGGCTCCTTAAGCAGATACGTGTGGGAAGAAGAGGGTGCGAAGAAGGACACCCTAAGGATGGTGGGCTGACCTGGACAAGCATCGATCCATACCCGTAAAGCAGAAATGTGAGAAGAGACTTTAGGAAGTTGTTACTGAAGGAGTGTAAGCCTCTCAGTTGCAGGGTAGGGAAGAGGGTCAAAGAGGGCTTGAGAGGTTCAGCATTCATCTTCGACAACCATTCCAGTTCCTGAATGTCCTCCAAAGCAGCCTTACTTATTGATTGACTTTCATGCTGCCTATCATTGGTGTGCATGCCCTAGAATGGGCCTAAATGTTCATCTTCCAAATTGAACCGATCAAGGGTGTCGCCCATTTCATTATCATGTAAAGGTGGGTTGCAAGCAATAAGTGTGTGAGTGTCCTCAACAACGACATCCTCAGGTTCTTGTTTGATACTAAGATCTTGCCCCTTAGGTGTATCGATTCTTTCATCAAGAGTATTAATTGCTTCCATTTTATCCCAATGTTTGAGAGGATGATCTTTGTAGTCAAAAGTAGGTAGGAATCGGGATTGGGCTAAATAGGGGTGTAAGGACTTACCCCTGGGGTAAGTCCTCGAACAAAGCATACTCCCCACTGGAGTCACTCTATACTCTAAGTCCAGACTGATGGCGAAAATGCGTGATTTGAAATTAGGATTTTTATTGTTATAATGCGCAATTCCAATAGCTTTTAAAATTTATAAAAATCGAGTACTTGGAAAGTATTCAGGTTGTCACAAGGGAGGCAGAATTGCACTTTTAAGCACTCTCACTTGAATTCGGGAAATCAACTTTCTTTTTGTGATTTTTTAATATAATATTTTTTTAGAGTTTTTGAAATGATAGGCAATTGAATATGGAAATATGAAGGAAGATTACACCTAATTGCCAAAGACTAAGTGACAATAAGATCTTCTCCCTAAGCTCACCCTAGGTACGTGAAGACCTAGGGTAATTAGAGAGAGGATGTGAGTGCACTAAAGTAGAAAGCAAACAAATAAAATGTGATAGGAAATATGGAAAGGAAACTTTGAATTATGAAGGAAATTGTTTTACAAAATTACTAGTAGAGGAATGCTTCTACTAAAGGAATGAAAACAAAATCCTCCTAGTGATGTTGGTGAAGAGGAGAACATCCTTGCTCCAAGCTCAAATGCTCTTAGACCTGAAAAGGATTTCTCCAATTCTTTCTTGAAGTGCTCCTCCAAAGGTGTGTCCTCCTTGACAAGCCCTTGGTGGGCGTGCCCTAACTCCAAGAGTGGAAGGATTTCACTCTAAAACTTCTCCAAGGGTAGGCGTCAACCACCCTAAAGAATCTCCTCTTTTAGACATCCTCCTTGCTTGGCTAGACCTCTGGCTGGCATGGGCACAAGAGAGAAGGGAAGAGGGGAAGGCACCAAGGGGACAGAGTGTCCCCTTAATCTTCTTCTCCTTGTTCTCTTGGCCGTGGGGTATGGTTGAGTGAAGGTGGGAATATGTGTGAATAATCAAGCCAAATGTTACTTTATGGTGGTGGTTATGGGTTATTATATAAGCTAAGGGTGTTGGTGGTAGGCACTAGCTTTTTTATTTTATAACTTTTTTTTGAATTTTTGAATGCAACAAACAAAAACAAATCAAAAAGAAATCGATACGGAAAACTACGTCGATGAGAGATGAGTAGAGAAATATAGAGAGAGTTCAAAGAGTCCAAGTTATACAACTGATGTGTATGAGAACAGGCTCTCATAACTTATGCCTAACAAAAAGTAATCCTAAGCATATACCTAAGTCTAAACTACCACTAAGCTAATCTAGAAAGGTAGGAAATGTAGCTCTTGTGGGAAAAACTCCTCCAGGAAGTTAGGTCTGAAGCGCAGGGAATCCGCCAGGAAGAAGTAATCCACCTGGAAGAAGCACTACTCCTCCTCAAGTGCTGCAAAAAACAAAAAATGATTAGTAAGGTAATTATATACAAAACAAATCAAAGAATATAATCAATAAAAGAATCTATGTACAACAAAGAATATGAATGAAAGAATGATTATTTACAAAGAAAGATAAAATATATACAAATAAAAAGAATAAAAGAAATTTTTTGTCAAATAGAGAGTTGTCCCCCTGACAATGGCGCCAAAAATAATCGATGATAATACGTCAACAATCATAAGAAAGCACTATTGCCGGATTTTTATCCCTAGCAACGGCGCCAAAAATATGGCCGTCGACTTTCGATTTGCAATAAAAATGATGTTTTAAGTGTCATTGTTGTAGTATAGATGTCATGAATGAAAATCGATGCCGCGTCAATTTTATTTATTTACTATTTTTACTGATTTATTTTCAGGTCATTCACTGAGAGGTAGTTATTAATATACATCACTCTCTAAATCTAAAAATGTTCTTTTATTTCAAAAATGTTGATTTTATTTACAAAATGAATGAATCAATCAAATAATGAATGAATGGGTTAATTATTTAAAAAAGAATCAGTTAATATGCATCATAATTCTTGAAAACATATGTACACAGACAAATATCAAAACTATATATAATTACTATATGTTAATTATTTACAAATAATATAAGTAATACTTAAGTATAGGTACAAAAATAACTAATAATATATACTATACTAAATTATATTAATATACTAATGTCTATAGTAACATATATTATATTTACAGTGACATAAATAAGCGTCGCTAGAACCTTAGTAAAATATTTACATAATAAAAGGCAAAACAGTTGTCTATACTAACATATATATATATACACGCATACAGTGACAGATGTGTCTGTCACTAATGCTCTAGTTTATTTATATTCGTATAAGTGCTCAAACATGTTATACTAATTATACGTATACATTTACATATACTACTTGTATATATACATACATATACATATATATTTATATATATATACACACACACTATATGCATATCTATTTACATTATTTATATGCATATATATTTTATACGTATACTATATATACCATACATACACATACATATATACACACACAACACAAGAGCCTCTAAAGGCTCAACACTTAGCTGCATTTCACGACTCTCTTCCCTTCGCTCTTCCTCCTTTCCTCTCACACACTTAGTCATTTTAGGGCCAGTTCATTTTCAGACCGGTTCAACCTACCAAAAATTTGGTTTAAAGTGGGTGGGACGACTCATTTTCGTGGGATATATGGCACCTCGAAAGGTGGGACCAGACCACTACTAGTAAGCTAACCCTAGTTATGTTTAGGTGTATTTATATCTGATTTCAACCTCATTATTGGCCCCACATAGGCCCAGCTACAGTGCATGGCCCCCGGCCCAAGCACTGTTCCAATATTTCATCAGTATCACATGCTTAGAGGTATCAGAGGAGAGGAATGGATATGGGATTGGTGCCCAGCATCGTCACGATTGAAGAGGCAAGGGGACAAAATCCCTTTATATCTCTGCATGTGTTCAACAACACACGATGTGGCACTATCCAGCGCCCAATTTGGCATTGTTGCTGCGTGTGGCAGCACGTGAATTCTGAGGATTTGGCTCTCGATTTGAGAGCCCAAATTTAATCCAAATTTAAAGTAAATTATATCATTTTAAAGCCCTTATATAGGGTTACATAATTATATAATTACTTTACAAAAATAAGTTATTTAGATATATAATAAAATTAGTTGAAGTTGGCTGATTATTTACATTAAATTAGAGTTTAATTTATTAATAATGTATAAATTAGTGACCTAATTATAAAATTGACTTTATACAGAGTTAATATACATAATAAAATATTTATTACACATTTTTATTATATTTTAGGAACTTTATTTTAATTTATTTATAATTAAATATACATTTTGGATAGTGTTACATATAAATAATCTATAAATACTATAATACAGTATAAATGCAATATAAATGAGTTGAAAATACTTAATATAATATAACACAAGTATACATTATAACTTACTTCAGTATTAGGTTAAATTACTAATTTATTTTATTTTAAGTTAATAATTTACTTAGTTAACTTAATAACTTAATTATTTACTATACATATATAATTAAATTAAATTACAGGTACTATACAATATATAATACATATATAAATACATATGTATAGTATTAGACTTAATTATGTACATATAGATAGGTTTATATAATTACTAGGTTTATTATACATTTAAGTTATATAAATTAATAGATAATTATATGATAAAGTTATATATACAATAAATAATTTTAAATACTTAATTTAATATATAGAATACATCTATAAGTTATTCACAATTATTATGTACATATTACACATTCTATACATATATCTTAGGCTTAAATTATTATATACAAGTATATACATAGTGTATAGGGAATTTTTAGGTATTTTGAGGGTTTTTCTGATTTTTATAGTTTTTATAAGTTAAGGGGAGGTAAGGGATGAGAGAGGAAGTGTGAGATTAAAGAGATAGAGTTTTTTTTGGTGTTTTTGGCTTTTGCTTCTTTATTAGGTTCCAAGTTAGACTGAATCGTTGGCTGATATGTTCTAGCAAGTCGAGGGTTTAGATTACCTTGAAACTTCGCATACACCTAGAAATATACCTAATCCTACTTGAGACACCTTTATTTTATTTTTTTAAATTTTGTTATGATTTTTATTTATAAACAAAGTTCACACATTCTATGCCTTAAAGAGTGTTTGAAAGTGAAACCTAAGGTACTAAAATTGAGTTCTATGTGCAGGGAATCCTAAATTTTTCAGTGAAAACATTCAACACATCAAATAAAACATGAATGGACATTAAACATAATTTTAACCTTTAATTTCATTAAATATGGCAAGTTGTACAATTGTACACATGAATATAGTTAACAAAAGATTTAAAAGTCATTTCCAAGCAATCTACAAGTTAAAATTGAACTTCAAAGGTACATGAAAGCTTGGTCTATGCTATTCTACAATTGTACACAGGGCCAGCTACATTGAATCCTTAAAATCATTCAAAACCCGGCTCAAATATTCCAAAATAGTGGTTGCTGACAACTACAGCAGTAGCTGCTGCTACCCTATTTCAGGTCAGATCTACTTCAACAAATCAGACAGCTTAATTGTTGTCAAAGATTCTTCTCAGATGAAATCTTCAATGATCAGATGCCTTAAAACATGGTTGCAGCTACTAGTTACTTCTTATGCTCAATTACTCAGCAGCAATATCTGCTACAATTAACCCAGAAAGTTGAGCCAGACCTTTCCAAGTCTAGTATGATTGAATCCATACTCCCATAAGAGCAAGTCAAAACATTCAATACACCTTTCAAATGTTTCAAATCTTCATCAGAAAGTCTAAAAACCTTACCATTCAAATCTTAGATCCAAAGAAAATATGAGAGACCTTAATTAATCTATTTTCTTATGTTATAGACAACATAAGAGAAATAGGCCAACTTAGGTACTCAACGTAACTTAAAAATCTTCTCAGACACTCATTAAGCATTTCATACCTCATTAAACTTATACATAGCAGATTTATGTCAGATTTGAGCTCAGAAAACCACCTGGAGTACAAAAATCAGATGTTGCTTAGTTAGGCCTTTACTTTTGAATAACCCAAATGAATTGTTCATCTAGAGTTACTGCACACCTTTGATTGGTGTACAAGAGTTCTAGGTGACTCATGAAAACCAGTTGGATCATTGCTTGAGCCTCGAATCAGTGCATCTGATTCTCATTGGGTCAAGCTACCACACTTCCAGAAAACAATCACTGTGATTAAAAATTGGGCAAAAGCATATTGAATGGTAAAAATTAATTTAAAAATAGCTTAAGCCCATTGCATTCAAACTAGTAAAACGCAAGAAAACTCAATTTGATCATTTAAATCAGATCGACTTCAATTTCAATCATAAATTCCCAAATCACCAAAACTATCGAATTTGATGCAAATGCTCAAATTGATTCATTTCAAATCAGATCAGGAATCTTTGTGGAATTATGGAATGAGTGGGAAGCCCCTTATGCGGATTTTAGGTGCTAATTCAGATCTAGAAATCAAAATTCCCAGATCTGAATTAGGCCTTGATGAAGCGGTGCGATGGGAACATCATCATGAGCCATAACTAACTCAATTTGATTTGATTAAGTCAATAAAAGCTCCTACATATCCATCAGAAAATCTTAAGGGCACAAAACATTGATTTGAGAAGAAGACAAGAATACATGGTTATATCTGCAAATTTATCATTCTATCACAAAAAAAAAATAATTGTGGGTTTTCTCAGGGGTTGAACAAAGGTCAAATGGTCTGAAGAGTCTAACAAGTGGGTTAGAACAGACAGAAAAGTGTTTTCGCGCGTTTCAGGAATTAAATGACATCTAAAATCCTAAAAATAGACCCGCTTAATTAACTGAGGTTCTGGCCAGGATAAAATTCACCTAAATCCTCTAAAATCATAGAAAAATGTTTTCTAGGGTTTGTTACCTTTAATTTGACCATTGGAACCCGTCTTGACCCAAAATAGAGTCTCAAATAGACATTTGCCCTAATTTAGGTAATTGTGCAAATTACCCAATCAAACTAGGTCAAAACCAAAATCCAACTTCACCATTGGATTCCTTAATTCCAAATTAGGTTTGTAGGAAAATTTAGGCCTAATCTGAGATTATCTGAACCTAGTTTGCAATTTGGTCCTATTTGACTCTTTTATCTCACACACATGCCCATAACTTTTGAATCCTTTACAAAAAGGTCCCCAACTTTATTGTCTCCTTCTTCAAATAGGTCCCTGCTACCATGAAATCCTAATCCTATAACTCCGGTGAGCTTGATTTGGCATTTTCCCCTTTATTCCTTGACGAATCCCTCTCAGATTTGAAAGGGAAGTTCGTCAAGGAATTCCATTCCTTTTGAGCCAGATTCGAAGCTCTAAAATTGGCCCAAATCTTGGTGCGAACCTTTGAAAGATTCAGGTCCCCATCTTCGGCGAACCTTCTAAGCTTGGAAGCTTGGCTTCCAAGCTCTTATCAACCTCTAGAGACCTATAAAAGAACCCCCAGACCTTGCCGAGTTCCGTACGCTCGAATTAGATCGAAATAACCCCCAATTCTTCCTCCACCTTCGGTCGAGGTGCTCCTCGACGTCCGGAGACCTCCTCTGTCTCCATTCCTTGTCTGTTCGCAATACCGGTGATGGATTTGTCTCCCTCAGCTTCCTCCGCGTCGAGCAGTGATAAACACACATGAATTCATGATAAAATGCTTATTTATGATAGTTTTTTGGCTTAACATTGCATATCAAGTTATAAATACTGCATAACATCCATTGCATGGCATTTAGAATAGTTGTATGTTTTGTATATTAATTCCTTCATTTTATATGGCCAGGAGGCAGTGCGACGCCCTTACAGACTTCGGATGTAAAATTTGACCGTACAGATGGATTCGGAGCAACAATCACAGTCCGACAACGTAGAAATCACCTCGATCCAAGCAACGTGGCATCCTTTGCAAGCAATGAATGTGGACGGTTCAGATGGTGCCACGTGGCACCATCTGGTGTGCCCAGAGCCACCCGCTACATCTCTAAGGGCCACCCATCAAGTGATCTCAGCCGTTGGATGAAAATCCAACGGCTGAGAGCTCACCCTCACCACGCGGCCGCAACTCGTCTTCTCGACGCACATGCAGACGTGGCGCAAAAGTTCGCAAGGGAGGGGTGCAGGTTCGAATCCCCGTAGCCCCCCCATTCTCAATCCAGCCAGCACATTGGTAGAACTCAAATAGGTTGTATTAATATGGTAAAATTATCGTTGAAGTTAATATAGTGGTTAACCTAAATCGAGTCTAACTATCTTTCACAAAATTTTTTTAACCTGGCCTACTTAATTTTATCTTGATCACTTTTAGGCCCAGGGTCGATCTCAGGGAGGTGGGAATTAAAGGTGAAGAAGTTTCTACGCCTTTCCTAGAACTTATCTCTTCCATGCATTTATTATGTTTTTATTTTTTTTTTCTATTTAATATTTTTTTTGTTGATAATATTGTCCTTGAGGCACACCCTCAAAATCAAGTTCTTGGCTTTGAGCCAAATTGTTCTTGGCTTTGAGCTAACTTAGGGTTTCCAAAAAAAACTGGTCCTGCTATTCGTAAGGCCGAGTACCTGCAAGACAAGAATTATCTTTTCTCTTTTACTCTTTTTTTTTTATCTTTTTAATAGCAGGAAACAAAAGAGAAATAAAAACAAGGTAGGTTGCTTGTAGAGAAAGGAATACTTAGCTTAATATAATAAATACAGTCTCTATATATATAGATATGTATATATTATATATATAGGGGTGGAGGTGGAAGTAGAAATGGATTGTAGCACAGTGTCGAGTTGATCCTCGTCTAATAAGACGCAACCAACAAGACGAAGTGCCGCGTAGAGTGTAGGATGGATGTGTGGGAGTGTGTGCGAAGGCGCTTGCTTTACGCGGGTATCGGGGAATATCAACAACTGGTGCAGATATTCCCGCGATATAATGCGCGGTGGAGTGACTAGTGCAAGGGCGTATGGATACAGGTAGGTGATGTGTATGTAAATATATATATATGTGTATATGTATATATATAGATAGGGTTATAACTATATAGGTATATATGTAGTTGTGTATATATATATATATATAGATATATATATACGTGTATATATATATTTATGAATATATATATATTTATAACTATATAGATATATATATATAGTAATATATGTGTATAGATATTTATATGTATATATGTATATAGATATATTTGTATAAGTATCTATGTATATAGATATATATAGATATATATGTATATATGTATGTATATATATATGTATATATGTATGTATATATATATATATGTAGATATATATTTATGTATATATGTGAGTGGATATATAAGTATATATGTGTGTAGATGTGAGTTTATAAGGGTGTGTGTGTGTGTATAAGTGTGTGTGAGAGAGTACACGTGAATGTGTACAAGTGAGTGTGTGTGTGCGCGCACTGGCGGGTGAGTGTGAGAGAGAGAGGGCAAAGTTAAGTCGTCTGGCGGGAGCGGGCGATGTCTGGCAGGCAGGGCGCGCGCAGGTGCACAAGGGCTTCACGCGAGCGCTGGAGGGAACGCACGCGCTGTCTTCGTGCGCAGGTGGGTGCGGGAGTGCAGTGCAGCGCATAGCGCTGCGGGCGGGAGCAGGTGCAGACATAGGCGACTGGCTGGAGCGGGTAGTAGGCGAGGAGAGAGAGAGATGTGCCACTGGCTAAGTGAGAAACAAGCCGGTGGCTACAGTGTCCGCTGAGAGGAGTGAACAGTGGCCACAGTGCCGCGCGGGAGCAAGCGACCAGTAGCTACCAGTTCTGCATGCGCGGACGTGCTAGGAAGAGCCTGCGCTCACAGGGAG
The DNA here is from genome assembly GCA_037157565.1 of Thalassia testudinum. Classification (NCBI taxonomy): domain Eukaryota; kingdom Viridiplantae; phylum Streptophyta; class Magnoliopsida; order Alismatales; family Hydrocharitaceae; genus Thalassia; species Thalassia testudinum. The sequence continues at coordinate 26,676,552 of JAZHRO010000013.1, forward strand.
AGCTCGCAGAGGTCTGCTGGCATGCACGCAGTGGCCTGCGCTGCTTCAGGCGGCCGTTGCTGCCGTTAGAGCTTCCGACCTTGAAGCTCTGGCAATGGCGGTGAGGGCTTCCAGCGATGAAAACAGAAGGTGAAACCACCACGCCCACCTGCTCTCAAAGGAGCTGGGTGGTGGTGGAACTCACAGTGGTGGTTGTGGGACCACTGTGAGCTTGCTCCTGCCCGCAGTGTGTCTCTTCAGTGAGAAGGGATACTGCGTATTGAGAGGGAGAGGGGAGGAGGTTGGCCTAACGGTGGAGGACAATGTCTGAAGGTGGTGTGTGTTCTGCCCCCCAAACGCAAGGGAGAGGGCAAGGCCTTTTAAAGAAGAAGACGCATGCCACCGCCATGCTGCTAGCATTGCATGTCCAGCCATGCTGCTGGCAGAGGAAAGGCGCGAAGAGGTGCATGCCCCATGCCCTGCAGCCACGCGAGGGAGAAGAATTCAAAGTCAAAATAAAAAAAAATGAAAATGGTAAATTTGCAATGCAGCCCTTGATGAAGATGTTAATTAGATGGCCAATAATTCACTCTCCTCCCCTCTTTTAAGAGAAAAGCATGCATGTGTCTATGTACAAATGCCACTATTACTACATAAGATGCAATGGCAGTGCTAGGAAATAACACAAGATGGCATAATTACTGGTGTATTTTTGTTGTGCAATCACACATGCGCGTGCATGCAAGAGCAGCGGCAGCGCAGCTCCAGCATGCACCAGCAGCATGCGCACGCGTACGCCAGCGCACACACCAGCAAGGTCGCCGTGTAATTCGCCTGCATGAGGCGAGACAGTGTAGCGCGCATGGGGCGGGCACGTGGTCAATTGGTGCCAGCCTTCAGCGACAGCTTAGCAGACATACAGTGATGCTTATAGCTGTCGCTAATTATTTGCACACTAGCAAGGCCAGCTGTGGGTGTGAGCGGGCGTAAGCTTCCGCCAGGTGCCGTCGTCTTGCCGAACAGCCGCTTCAGGAGATTTCTTCTCACCTCCCTCTCTTTTTATGTTTTCTATATTATTGTAGTTAACATTCATGCAATATATCAGATTCAATTCTATCTCTCGCTTGTGATTGTCATTTTATTTCAAAAACAAAAAAAATAACAAAACCCTAAAACACTAAAAAGAAACAAATTGAAGAGCGGTTTTCATTCAAAGTAAACGTCACCCCCCTGTGTTCGACTTGGGACTCCCTTGGAGTTTCGGTATAAATTATATTTGATCACGAGTTTTGCAACTATGACGACGAGTTACTCGTAACCTTAATTTCAAACACGCAAAACTCGTGCGATCATTTTGGTGCCGTTGCCGGGGAGGCAATAGAATTTACTTTATTATTTCTACGCTTCTTTGCATTTACATAGCACTAACCCCGCTTGTCTTTGATCACTGTCTTGCAGGTACACTAGCATGGAGATCCAAGTGTGGTAGACCAGAGTAAGGTGGGGGTAGAGTGTTTTGTAAGTGTCCCCTACATTCGCCCCCCCCCCCCCCCCGCCCCCCCACTAATTCATTTCGCCACAATCATAACCAAGACCTAATCTACTTAGGTGTTTGCATAAACCCTAGGATAGACTTTGTTTGTCTTGTTTGCCACCTTCACCCATCTCACCCCTGCATTTTATAAAAAAAAACAAAAAGATACTTTTTGTGGGACGAATCAATTTACACACTTTATACACCCACATTAGAGGCACATAACTTGACTTGATTTTCATCTACTCAACCGGGATTCTGACCTGTGGACCCGGTACATGAATTCAACACATAAAAGAGTAGAAATCATATTAAGTTAACCACCTTTTTTGTGTGCCTTAATCGGTGGTGCATTTGAGCCGATTGATTGACTTGTTTGGGCCGCACCACCTAATTTAAAAGAGGTTCATTTTGTAGCTGCCCCATAGGATTCAATAACTAGGTCAAGCCAAGCACTCCATATTTTCCTTGATTTCTAAAGGAAAATACTTGAACATGTGCTTTTAAAAACAAACTTAGTTTGCCTCACAAAACTTGGTTGAAAATACCTAATATTTGAATCCTAAAAGCTATTAAGCAAGATTCGAACTCTAAAACTCACCTCATCATTAATAATCTTGCTTGAAAACCTCTTGGTTGTGCACATTCACACATTCTCAAACAAATCATTAAGGGAACAACCTATTAAGGGCCCATAACATTCCAGAAGCACCATTGTCCCAAGCCTAACTAAAATTTAGATGTTGGCTTTAAGGATTGGTTCGCTCTACGAGATCCAGATTGGGATTATTCACAATTAACCTACTTATACTAGTCAATATGATGTGTAGCTAGGGGAGTAGCGTCAAACGACCGCGGCTGGGAGGTATACTAGGAACCGAAGGCACAAGCCAAAGGAAGAACCTTCTCCCCAGTCCCTCCTTCTAACTGGTTGGATTGCCTAGGCATAAGTAAAGTAAATCATCCATAATCTTAGGATGGATTCTGAGAGTCTGTAGGCCTTTAGGCTACCAAACCTAAAGCTAGGCTTGTATTCTTGTGCTGCAGGGTTCCCTCTCTTCCCCGTCCTTCCGACTTCCTTCCAGTGTATGCTTGGAAGGAGGTCATTGAACCCTAGATTGGAAGGATCTTTAGACCATTCCCGGAGGCGGAGGTTGAGCTTTAGCCAAGCAGATCCCATGGCTAATCAACAACCACCTCCCCCACCCCCGAACTAGCAGGAGGTGATTCAAAGGTAGTTGGAAGAAATGCAGCAGATGCAGCAATGGTTCCAATGTATGAATAGTCAGGGCACTCAGCCCTTGAAGGATTTTTATGATCCTTCAAACTATGGGGAACGTCCCGACGTCTTGATTCCCACTGGGGACATAGAAATCAAGCCCTAAGTCTTAAGCTTGATTAAGCATTTTCATGGGCTTGGCTCAGAGGACCCATTCCAGCACTTGGAGGATCTGACCACTTTGGTTCAGACCACCAAAGCAAGGAATGTGAACAAAAAGCAAATGATCATGAGGTGCTTCCCCCACTCTCTCGGGGATAAAGCCGCACATTGGTACCGGACCATAGGAAGGTCGATAGAAACTTGGGCTGCTCTTAAGTCAGCTTTCTTAAAGAACTTCTTCCCTATCTGAAGGACCAATGCCTTGCGACGGGCGATTACCACTTTCGCCGAGCGGCCGGGGGAATCGTTTCATGGTGCCTAGGAGCGATTCTAGGAACTTTTGAGGAAGTTTCCACACCACAAGGTGCCGAAATGGCAACTCGTGCAGATTTTCTATCACGAGTTTGTTGAGCAACTCCATAATCACATGGACGCTTCCTGCGGAGGTAATTTCCTCAACAGGGTTGCAAATAGCGACCTATTTGAGGAAAAGAGAAAGAACTCAATTAATCACGCCTCCATGGATGCATTCAATCGGTCCCAACAACCCAGGTCAAGTGCTAATGAGATCCAGGATTCTCATTCATTTGACATGGAATTGATTTGTAATAAATTGGATTAAATGGACCTGGTTGCTAAGAGAATGGAAGAATGAATGTTTGGGAATTCAGGAAACACTTTTATACCTACTCAATCCTAGAATTCGGGATTCCATTCCTCACGAGCTCCCACGAGGCGGGAATTCGTGAACCAACTTGATTCGGCTCAACTTATGAGCCAGGATTTCTCGGAACCTTATGGGTTCCAAACTAAGGCCTTTGATCCTAGTTTTTCTGATCCTTCTCTCCATCCTCGCCCTATGAGGATGCGTATGCAATGCAGGAGAATGTTAGGTTCAACCCGTATTCCAACACTTATAACTCGGGTTGAAGGAACCACCCTAACTTCTCCTGGAAAAGTTAGGGGCAACAGACCCAAACTCGACCTAGCAACTATGCATCTCATAGACCTATGGGTCTGGGTCAAGTATACACCCAGTTGCCCCCAAGACCAATTACTCAACCATCTTGGAATGCCCAACAATCTATAGGGCAGGCTGAGTTAAACCGGCAGATGGTAGAAATGCAAGGGTCCTTGCTTCAGCTTATGCAGCAAATGAAGACATCATTGGATAACTTGCAATCCGGGTTAATTACTAACACCCGACAACCTAGATCTCTACCATCCCAACCCGTACCCAACCCACACAATGTGCAAAATCAGGGCAATAGAGCCCAAAGGTATGGGAATCAAAGGGACCCACTCGCACATGCTCAGGTGGTTGAGTTGGGCCCCTCATCTTCTTCTTTTGGTTACATGACCAACCAAGGCCCTCCAATCTTCACTAACCCACCTCAAGACCCAAACCCTTATGCCTCTGCAAACTCTGTCACCTTGAGAAGTGGAAAGCAAACCCAGGACCCTAAATTACCTTCTAGATGCCAAAACCCTGGGGAGCTTGAGAGAGAAGAGGAGGAGATTGAAGAGGACAATAAGGCCCAGGGGTCGGAAATTGAAAATACCACCCATATCCCATTCTCTGAAGCCCTATTGAAAACCAAGAAGAAAACCCTAGATAGCAACGAGGAGCTCCTGGATTTATTTAAGAGCGTAGAGATCAATATTCCGCTCCTCGATGCTATTAAGCACATCCCGATTTATGCTAAATTTTTGAAAGAACTATGTACCCAAAAGCATAAGCCAAGAGAACCCACTACGAGGAAGGTGATTCTCTCTGAGCAGGCAAGTTCTGTGATCCTGCATCACCTTCCTCAAAAGAAGAAAGATCTAGGTGCCCCCTTAATCTCATGCATTATTGGGGAATACACTTTTGATAGGGTACTGTTGGATCTAGGTGCATCCATCAACCTAATCCCAACTTCTCTTTATGAGAGGTTTGAGTTAGGTGAACTCAGGCCAACTTCAGTAATGTTACAATTAGCGGACCGTTCAGTCACCACACTGAGGGGCGTTATTGAGGATGCAATCATCAAGGTTCAGGATTTCTATTTTCCCGTAGATTTCCTCGTCCTTGACATGGATGTACCTAATGATTTAAGGAACACTCCCATCATTCTGCGGAGTCCGTTCCTAAATACCGCCAAGGCCAACATAAATTGTGAAAGCGGTAGTATGGAGATCGCCTTTAGGGATAAGAAGCTAACTCTGGATATTTTTAAGGTGATAAGAGGATTTGAGGATTGTGGATTCATTGAGGAGCTCGGGGATCAGGATTTTGAGACTTGTATGATGATCAATGCACTCGAGGACTCCACCAACTTTAGCGAACCCAACCCACAAACCTCCGTGGTAGACCTGCCACATCCTGTAGAGGCTGTTGATTTTGTTCATTCCCAGCCTCTTCCACTGAATCGTCTTGATGAATTTTCGTCAGCATCCTCCCTACCTTCTATTCTAAACCCACCTCAGCTGGAATTAAAACCATTGCCCAAAAATTTGAAATATAAGTTCTTAGGACTTGAAAACATGCTCCCTGTGATTATTAGTGTTGATTTGACTAAGGAGCAATAATCAAGGTTAATTAAGGTCCTTAAGAACAACAAGGAGGCAATTGGTTGGACCATCAATGACCTTAGGGGGATCGAGCCATCTTATTATAATCATCGTATTTTTATGGAAGATGGATCCCACCCTTCTCGCGAGATGCAAAGGAGACTAAACCCGAATATGCAAGAAGTGGTTGAGAAGGAGATAATCAAGTGACTCGACGCTAGGTTTATTTACCCAATCTTAGATAGTCCGTAGGTTAGCCCGGTCATATTATACCCAAGAAGGCGGGAATAATAGTTACAATTAACGAGAAAGGGGAAACCTTCACCACTCGTTCAGCTCCTGCTTGGAGAGTCTATATTGACTATAGGAAGCTAAACACAGCTACTAAAAAGGATCACTTTCCCTTGCCATTCATCGATCAAATCCTTGAAAGGTTAGCTGGGAAAAAATATTTTTGCTTCTTGGATGGTTATTCAGGATATAACCAAGTCCCTATCCATCTCGAAGACTAGGAAAAGACAACCTTCACATGTCCCAACGGAACCTTTGCATTCCGTAGAATGCCATTTGGGCTTTGTAATGCGCCTGTGACTTTTCAAAAGTGCATGCTGGCTATCTTTTCTGACATGGTGGGAGATTGTCTTAAGGTGTTCATGGATGATTTCCCCATTTTCGGAGATTCTTTTGAGTCTTGCCTAGCTAACTTGGAATTGATCCTCCAGAGATGCATCAAAACATGGCTAGTCCTTAGCTGGGAAAAGAGCCACTTTATGACTCAGGAAGGCATTGTCCTAGGTCATGTGGTCTCTAGTCGAGGTATTGAAGTTGATAAAGCTAAGGTGGATGCTATGTCTAGACTTCCTTCACCCACATTCGTAAAGCAAATCCGCTCTTTCCTTGGCCATGTGGGTTTTTACAGAAGATTCATTAAGGACTTCTCGAAGGTTGTTCGACCCTTGAGTAACCTTCTGGCCAAAGACACGTCATTCGAGTTTGATGAATCATGTCATAAGGCATTTGATTTATTAAAAATGGCAGTCACCTGTGCCCCAGTGTTGCAACCACCGGTCTGGACAGCCTCATTTGAGATTATGGCTGACGCATCTGATTATGCCATCAGGGTTGTCTTGGGTCGCAAGATTGAGAAAAAGCACTATGTGATTTACTAGCTAGAAAGACTCTGGACGAAGCTTAGAGGAACTACACTATTACTGAAAAAGAATTGCTAGCTATAGTTTTTACTTTAAAAAAATTCAGGGTTGTCTTGGGTCAGAAGATGGAGAAAAAACACTCTATGATTTACTAGCTAACAAGACTCTGGATGAAGTCCAGAGGAACTACACTGTTACTGAAAAAGAATTGCTTATTCTTTTAGGTTCTCGTGTCATCATCTATATCGACCACTCGGCCTTGAAACATCTCTTGGCCAAAAAGGATGCCAAACTGAAGTAAACACATTTACACTACTTAAAATGTCTATTTATGCATGTTCTTAAGCATAGGATTGCATTTCATGATATAAATATTGCATAACATGCATCATCTTGCATTTAGAGCAGTTTGAATAAAATAGAGGTTAATTATCTCCTTTTATGTGCTTGGACAGGGCAAACATTTTTTCGGGACCTCAGATCAGAGATCCAACCGTATGGATGTGATCAGGGCGATGATTGGAGTTCAACGACTCCAAGATCGCCCTAATCAGACATCCGTAGCATCAGATAGTGACCTGGGAACCCTAGAAGATCAAGGGCCAGGATGGTATAAATCCGCACTTCAGATGACAAATCCGACTGCACGAATGAATTTGGATCGGCGATCGCAACCCAACGACACAAAAATCGAGTCAATCCGACATCCGTGGCACCATCTACAACTTCTAGAAGAAGGACGTCCAAGATAGCGCCACGTGGCGCCATCTCAGCCGACCAACCGGCCGCTTCATCTTGTGAAGGCCCCGCGCCCGATTGCTCTCCACCGTTGGATCTTAATCCAACGGCTGTGGGCGCTTGCATTTAAAAGCGTCCGCTCGACCATCCGCGCCCCATAGTGCAGTGGTCGAGCGCGATATTGCGAGCGCGAGGCGCGGGTTCGAGCTGTGGAGAGGGGCTGGAAGGCGCGGCGATTGGGCGTGGGTGGAGTGTCAAATGGAGATCGGACGGCCGCCCGCGCCCGATAGCGTCGACGCGCGATTGGACGTGCAATCGGACGCGCAATCAGACGCGTGGGCGGGCGCGGACGCATCTTAAGCCGTCCGATCTCACGATCGGACGGCTGAAAAGTGGCAAACGTGCGCAAGCCGTTGAGCGCGCGAGCACGCGAGGAGGCGTGCGCGAGCCGGCCACGACGCCCACGTTGAGGGCTTTAGTGACGGATTTATCCGTCACTAAACACCCCTCTTTTATTATTTTGAAGTTGTAATGTCCATTTTGCCCCCACTCCTTGCAACTATAAAAGGAGACCCCCTCCATACGAAATTCTCATCCCTTCTTTCTCCTCTCTACCCCTCCAAAGCTCAAGAGAAGCTTGTCCCACACTCGGGATGCTTCTTGCGAGATAAAGTCCAATTTTCGTTCCCCTTCGGAAGTGGATCCCGCGACGACGACGGCGTGCTGCTCCATTCCCGTTCTTCTGCTTCGTCCTCCTTCGTCCTTCTTCGTTCTCCTTCGTCCAGGCGTCGTCCCGTCCAGCTCGTCCTCCAAGCAATCGTTGAGGAGGATAACTTCTCTCTCCGATTCTTATTTACAGCTTTTCTAGTGTAGAATTTTCCTGCTTAATAGTGTAATTGATTTTCCACTTTCTAGTGTAACTTTTATTTAGTTTGATTATATAAACAATTGGAATATTGAGTTCATGTTCTCTTTCTCTCTCTCTCTTTCTTTTAGTCTGATAACTCCATTGTAATTATATCGCCTTTCTTATCAAAAATCCTAAAAAAATATAATTACGAATATAGATCAACGTAGCCTCCCTGTGTTCGACCCGAAATTCTTTTCGGTATAAATTTTATTTGTTGAACATGAATTCTTCACTTTCGAACTACAACGACAGGTTTTCCAAAACCAAACACGTAAGCGTAGCGATTCGTAGCAAAACGTTTCAACACAAACCCCAGCTTATTCGCTAGATTCTGCTGCTTCAAGAATTCGATCTTAAAAGTAGGGATAAAGCTGGGGCACAAAATGTAGTAGTGGATCACCTCTCGAAAATCCTAATTGATTCTCCTCATCTGGATGTCTCAATCTCTGATACTTTTCCGAATGAGACTATCCTTACAGTCTCGGGTATCCGAACCCCTTGTTTGCGGATATCGTCAATTATTTGGCCATTGGTTAAATCCCCCACGATTGGACCAAACAACAACGGGATAGACTTGTATCTGAGGCCAAATATTATTTTTGGGATGATCCTGAGTTGTACCACATCGGCGCAAACCAGATTATTCGTCGATGCACCATGGAAATCGAGTTCTATAGCATACTTGATTTCTGCCACACATCTGCGTGTGGTGGACACTTTTCTGGGGAAAAGAAGGCAGCAAATATCTTGCAATTCGGATTCTATTGGCAGTCATTATTTAAGGATGCCCAAGAATTCTCAAAGTCATGCACCCGATGCCAGACACTCGGGAACATGGCTAAGAGAGATATATGCCCCTGAACCCAATTCTTTCCAACGAAATTTTTGACATCAGTATATTCTGGTTGCTGTTGATTATGTGTCCAAATGGATTGAGGCAATTCCCACCCGGACTAATGACTACAAGGTGGTCATCGATTTTGTGAAGAAAAATATCTTCAGTCGATTCGAGGTTCCTCGAGCAATTAACAGTGATGGTGGCACACATTTCACTCATGCCCAGTTTCGGAATTTACTGGGGAAATACGGGGTGAATCATCGGATTTCCACACCTTACCACCCTCAAACGAACGAACAAGCTGAGGTCTCCAATCAGGAGATCAAAAATATTTTGCAGAAAACTGTTAGGCCTGATAGGAAGGATTAGACCCAAAAGCTAGATGATGCTATTTGGGCCTACCGTACGACATACAAAATGCCTATCGGTATGTCTCCATTCCGTCTGGTGTTTGGTAAGGCCCGTCACTTACCCGTAGAACTTAAACACCGGGCATTTTGGGCCATCAGGAAGTGTAATTTTGACCTAGAGTTGATCAGGAAAACCAGGAAACTCCAACTATCTGAGTTGGAGGAGCTTCGAAATGATGCTTCTGAAAATGCCAGAATCTATAAGGCAAGGACCAAATCTCTCCATGACTAGATGATTTCACATAAGAGCTTTGAGCTGAACTAGAAGGTCTGGCTTTTCGATTCTCGATTGAAGCTTTTCCCCGGAAAACTCAAGTCTAACTGGGACGGCCCGTTCGATATTGAGCAGATTTTCCCTAACGGGGCCATCGAAATCTCTGACCCAAAGACAAGTAATATCTTCAAGGTCAACGGACAGCGTCTTAAGCCCTTTGTTGACCATGTGCTTCCTAAACCTGTCTCGGACAAGGTTGCTCTTACCTTGCCTTAACCACCGCAGGCCGATCATCGCCTAGCTGAAGACACTAAACTCAGCACATGTAAAGACTATTCCAAGCTGACCAGAGTCTCACGGAAATCAGGTGTTGTTCTTCCACTTCTACTCTCCTGCATGTTTTCATTTTTCACAATGAGGACATTCCAATAGCTAAGCATGGTGGGGTGGATATATCTTATAATATTTTTGTCAGTTGTAACAGTAATTTTCTATTATTTGATTCTATCAAAAAAAAAAAAAATAGAATTAGGAGACAAGAACTTAGGCATTAGGAGTTGCAAACTTTAGGAATTGATACTTTGAGGCCTGAATTCTTAGACTCTTCAGGTCTTCGAGCTTAATTAGCCTGGGTGTCCATTCGAATGTGGACTTAGTCTCGAGTCCTCACCAATTAAAATTCATTGTAATTTTGTAAATAAATTGGGATGATAAGTATACGACTTATCAACCTACCATCTGATTTGGGGAGACTTTAAGCCTAAGCATCTACACACATTTTTCGCAGTGACTTACTTTTTGGCGGTTTCTTCGGAAATTGGGTAGCTAATGAACTATCTGAGGTGGTATGGCTGGCAAGTTATCGGTGGTAACAGCTCATCGACTGATTGTCCAGAGCCTAGTCACAAGATCATTTTTATTGTACTGCCTTTAGGTAAATCTTAGATCAGGAAAGCCACCTACTTAAAAAAAAATAAAGAAAGAAAAAAAATAGAAAAAGGAGAAAAAAATAAATAATAAAATCACACTTCACCGTACGAGTATGGCTAGCAAGTTGTCGTGGGTAACAACCCATTAGCCGGTTGTCCAGAACCCAGCTCACAAAAAAAATGCACAATAATTCCCAAAACACTTAGGGAAGAAGCGGGGACATAGAATAAATCGAGGAGATATACACTAGGTTTGCCCTTGTATTGATCCCATAAATAAAAGAAGTAGGGAGAAAGCTACCGTTTGAAAAGATAAACCTCTAGGCAAGGTCACCTAGGGTCGTAGAAACCCGAAGTCCGTTTTAACGGCCGCCTAGTGAGTCTTTCACTCTTTTCACTAGATGCATATCACTTAGAGTCCTTTTCGAGTCTTGGGCGGGTCGGGTAGCCATAAAAAGTTATCCTGGAACTCTTAAACTCCAAAAGTACAAAAAAAATTAGAAAAGAAGAAAAACAAGAAAAAAAATTTTGTATCTTCTCTTCTAAAATAAGGTGAGGGCTTAGATGGCCTGCATTCTAGTAGACACCCGGGCACTGTCGAGTCTTCGTAACCAAGTCTTGGGTTGAAAGTTCCTAAAACAACCAACAAATTATGCCTAAAAGATCAAATCCTAATTCTACTTTTATAAATAGCATTTAAGCTAATTTTGCTAGGGACTAGCAAAAAGTAAGCATGGGGGTATGATAAACACACATGAATTCATGATAAAATGCTTATTTATGATAGTTCCTAGGCTTAGCATTGAATATCATGTTATAAATATTTCATAACATCCATTGCATGGCATTTAGGATAGTTGTATGTTTTGTATATTAATTCCTTCATTTTATATGGCCAGGAGGCAATGTGACATCCTTATAGACTTCAGATGAAAAATCCAACCGTACGGATGGATCCGGAGCGACGATCACAATCCGACAACATAGAAATTACCTTGATCCGAGCACCATGGCATGCTTTGCAAGCAATGAAGAGTGGACAATCTAGATGGTGACACATGGCATCATCTGGAGAGCCCAAAGCCACTCGCCATATCTCCAAGGGTCGCCCATCAAGTGATCTTAGTGGTTGGATGAAAATCTAACGGCTGAGAGCTCGCCCTCACCACGTGGCTGCAACTCTTTGCGACGCACATGCGGACGTGGTGCAATGGTGGGAGCGTTGATTCGCAAGGGAGGGGCATAGGTTCGAATCCTTGCAGCCCCCCCATTCTCAATCCAGCTAGCGCATGCGTGTACATGTAGCAGCAGTGGAAGCACAATGCCAGCATGCACCAGCTGCACGCGTAGGAGTACGCCATCGCATGCTAGTGTGCACACCAGTAGGGCCACCGCGCAATCCACGCGCATGAGGCGGGATAGCGTAGCGCGCATGGGGCGGACGCGTGCTCGGTTGGTGCCAGTGTTCAGCGATAGCTTGGCAGACATACAGTGACGCTTACAGATGTCGCTAATTATTTGTACACCAGCATGGCCATCTATAGACGTGAGCGGGTGTGAGCTACCTACAGCGACACTTCCAGCGACGACTTGGAGACCACTAATGGTCCCATGCCTATTCTAGCCTCTTTTCATCCACTATAAAAGGACCAACACCCCCTCCCTTCCAAGCCATCTCTACCTACTCTACTCCCACCTACTCCCAAGCTCTAGCAAGCCTACTAACGCTCTGTTAGAGTTTTCTCTCAAGCTCCCAAGGCACCTATTAGTGTAACGAGACTCTGCCCCACCAAATACACCTTCAACTTCCCATCCCCATTCATAGGTTGCCTTGGAGCCGTCCTCCCACCTCCATTCTGGTAGCAGATCATCTCCGCTTTCTTACCTCCAATCCGGAGTTGCACTGAAGCTTTCCTCTACCCGACGTCCTTCCGCTTCTCACCTCCATCATCCTACTTCCCAACTCCTTCATCCAAGCTTCCGCCAGGTGCCGTCGTCCGCCGAACAGCTGCTTCGGGAGATTTCTTCTCATCTCCCTCTCTTTTTATGTTTTCTATATTATTGTAATTGACATTCATGCAATATATCAGATTCAATTCTATCTCTCTCTTGTGATTGATTATCATTTTATTTCAAAAACAAAACAAATAACAAAACCCTAAAACATCAAAAAGAAACAAATCGAAGCGCGGTTTTCATTCAAAGTAGACATCGCCCTCCTGTGTTCGACCCGGGACTCCCTTGGAGTTTCAATATAAATTATATTTGATCACGAGTTTTGCAACTACGACGACGGTTACTCGTAACCCTGATTTCAAACATGCAAAACCCATGCGATCAAGTAGTACCCACCGACGCTTCTATCTCCTTCATCCTCGCCGTCCAACCCCAACCGGAGCTACCTTCATCCCTAGTGCCGACCATACCACAACTGGCGTCGCTTCTGCTCCCCATCGTCTGTCAACTACCTAGATAAGTACCCTAACTCCTCTACTTCATTTTCACCCCAACCACACTCAGTTTCGACTACGCTACCGCCCGTTCACTGTCATCCCTACGTGTCCAGCCACTCCTCCGATGAGGCACATCTCACTCCACACACCACTAAACTCCTCACTGTTCATCCCTACATCTCCGCCTCGACCCAAAGGTCAAAAGCACTCTATCTATTTCTCCGATTCACCACCCAAACACGCCCCCGAACAACCTACCTTCGCATGGCCACCTCCATCACCGTCCAACCACCTCACGCACTCTCACGCCACACTGCATCCACCACCACATTCACCGTCCCACGGCGGAGCTACTGAGCTATTTTAACAAGGCCATAAGGTCGTATCTTGGATTTCAGGTATTCGTGGTTAGCCGCCATTACCGTGAAGCTTCAAGCAAGCTTTGAAGCTTGATTCCCAGCCAATAGCTCCAGGTGCCACATCCAGGCGCTGCGATTTTGCTCAAGGCACGCGCCCAGGTCGCCAATTGGGGGAGATACCCTCAGCAGTTGCTGCAATCAAAAGGAATCCCACCTGCAGATGCTCGCTCGAGGAAGGTGGGACATTTAGTCCCACCTCGGAAATCTGTGAGGCTGCAGCAGCGCATAAATTGAAAAAGTGAAGTGGGCTTATCGCCTCAAGTCACTTGGGGGGTGAGGTCCCCTGCCACCCCTTCACACGCGCCTTACCCGTGACACTATGCACATCGGCCTGGTGCCGACCCGACCCGCCTAACCCGCGCACACCTCGGCTATGACTCATGCCCACAGCCCTGGTCCCAGGTGCGCTTAGATCTGAATCCGATAACTAGTTGCTGTGGAAGGCTCTGGGAGAGCGGAACCCAGAAAGAGAAAGAGAGAGAGAGCACATGGGTCAGGGGAGGGTTTTGCTCTGAGGAGATTTCGACACTTAGCCAAAATCAGAGCCCCTCTGTGTGTGAAGAAGAGAAGAAGAAGAGAAAGAAAAGAAAAGCCAAGAAAAGAAGAGAAGAGAAAAAAGGATAGAGAAGAACAGTGCTTCCCTAGCACTATAGCACCTGCTACTTAAGTCACCTGATTGCCTGACCGTTGACTGATACTACTATTGCATTGATATTACTGTTGCATTATTTGAGATACTTGAGCTTATTTGTGCTTAGCGGTAATTTGGTGATTTAAATCATCATTTTACCCTAATCTTTTTGCCTCATTGACATTTGATTTATCATATATATCATTCTTTCTTAAATTTATTATTATACATTGATAGAATTGCAATTTTGAGAGTTAATTGTTACTTGCTCCCGGAGTTCAACCTCGGATTTCTTTCGAGCATAAATCTTATTTGTTTTCAAGCGATTTCGACCTATACTATGACTGATGTAAACACAATTACACTACTTAAAAGGTCTATTTTTGCATGTTCTTAAGCATAGGATTGCATTTCATGATATAAATATTGCATTACATGCATCATCTTGCATTTAGAATAGTTTGAATAAAATGGAGGTTAATTGTCTCCTTTTATGTGCTTGGACAGGGTAAATATTTTATCAGGGCCTCGGATCAAAGATCCAACCGTATGGATGTGATCAGGGCAACTATTGGAGTTCAACGACTCCAAGATCGCCCTAATCAGGCATCCGTAGCATCAGATAAGTGACCCGGGAATCCTAGAAGATCAAGGGCCAAGATGGTATAAATCCGCACTTCAGATGATAAATCCGACCACACGGATGAATTCGGATCGACGATCGCAGCCCAACGACAAAAAAATCAAGTCAATCCGACATCCGTGGCACCATCTACAACTTCCAGAAGATGGACGGCCAAGATGGCACCACGTGGCGCCATCTCAGCCGCCCAAACTGCCGCTTGCATTTTGTGAAGGCCCCCGCCTGATCGCTCTCCGCCGTCAGATGGAGATCCAACGGCTGTGGTCGCTCGCGCGTAAAAGCGTCCGCGCGACCATTTCGTCCCCGTAGCGCAGCGGCGACGCAGCTGCGGGCGAAGCGGAGGTCGCGGGTTCGAGCCGCGGTGAGGGGGTGGAAGGCGCGGGCGAGCGGGCGCGGGCGAGCGTCAGATGAAGATCCAACGGCTGTGCGCGCTCAATCAGGACGACGCGCGATTGGACGCCGGGCGTAACGCGCGATCGCACGCGGGCGGGCGCGCTACGCAGCGGGCGCGGACGCGATTTAAGCCGTTCGATCTCGCGATCGGATGGCTGAGACTTCGCGGACGTGCGTAGGCGTTACGCACGCAGGCAGCCGAGCGGGCGCGCGTGGGCGCGGCGGCGACGGCCACGTCAGGGCTTTAGTGACGGATTTATCCGTCACTAAAGACCCCTTATTTATTATTTTGAAGATGTAATGTCCATTTTGCCCCCACTCCTTGCAACTATAAAAGGAGACCCCCTCCATACGAAATTCTCATCCCTTCTTTCTCCTCTCTACCTGATGACAAAATGAAATGGGTTTCGGTACAACCGGGTTTTATTGTTATAACGTTGTAGTATAGCCAGTTATTACCAACATTTCAAATATATAATTTTTTTTACTCGGAAAATAAAAGAGTTCCCGAGGTCGAACTCAGGGAGCAAGTTGTATTCTAGAGATATACATGTTTCTTTTACAAAAAATAAAGAAAGAGAGAGGGAAAGAATTTGTTGTTCTCTTTGTTTTCTCCTCGTGATGTTCTTCTTTATTCTGCAGAGGTGATGCTCCTCTTTCTTTCTTCAGATCTCCTTCTTCTTCTTCCTTGGTTTCCGTCTTGGCCTCTCTTCTTCTTTTTCTGCAGTCTCTTCTGTGAAGGTTTCTTCTTCCTTGGTTCTGCTGTACTTCTTCTCTGCAGCCTTTCCTCTTCTTCTGCCTTGCTCAGCCTCTTCTTTAGAGTTTCTTCTTGTTTCTCCTCCCTGCGGCTAAGTGTCAGCTTCTTCTTTTCTTTTTCAGCCAGGGACGTCACCCCTCCTTTCTTCTTTTCCCTTCAGGCCGTCGTCTGATTTCCAAATCAGACGACTTAAACTACCTGTTGCTACAGTCAGCTTCCTTCTTCTTCCGCGGGTCTTCTTCTTCGCCTGTGCCTGCACACTTCAGAGTTTTTCATCAGAGGCAAAACCTACTCTACCCTCCCCCCCCCCCGCGTCTCTCTCTCTCTCTGAAACCACTCTTGGGAAAGCTCTCCCAGAGCTGCCGGGTAACCGGGTCGGGTCAGGCCCGGGTCCAGGCCCACCGGCGTGCGTGGTGGGCGAGGAGTGCAGGTAAGTCTTAAGTCGGGTCGGGTCGGGTCAGGTCCGCGGGGCGTGAGCGCGGACGAGACCGGGTAACCGGGCGGGTGAAGGGGACCTCACCCCGTGTGCTGAGGCAGTAAGCCTCCAGCACTTTTGCATCTTATATCGCTGCGCCTCTTCAGGCTTTTCCGAGGTGGGACTAAATGTCCCACCTCAATTGCGCGCCCGCAGCGGGGAAATCAGCGGGAGATCGCGGCGTCACGCGAAGCCTTCTGCCTTAGCTGCAACCCTGGTGTTTTGTCGAAACGCCTCGCAAGGCCTGGGAGTTGAATCTGGGCGTGACGCTGAGCGTGGCGCGCCTGTAGCTGCAGGCGGAAGCAGTTCCTCCTGCACGGCAATGGCGGCGGAGGTCGGGTGGCCTGTTCACAAGAAAACGGCCTCTCGGCCTAAACAGAAAGTGCCAGGAGCTTCGCCAGGGTGTGGCGAAGCTCGTGTGGGTGGTGGCGAGGCATGGGGCGGCGTGCAAGGGCTGCCCTAGGTCGGACTGTGGGTCGGAGGATGGGTTTGTTGGGGGAAGCGTTACGGAGGTGTGGAGTGGCAGTGAAGGGGTGGGGGGTGCTCAGTGTGATGAGGCGGAGATGCGGTGAGGGTCGGCGAGCCGTGTGGGTTGCTGAGGTGATGGGAGCGGCTCGCCGGAGAGTGGCCGGAGACGAAGGGGGTGACGATGGTCAGGGTCGGTCGAGAGCTTAATTGAATAAATTGAAAGCGGGGAAAGAAAGAGGAGAAGAAGGGGAGTAGCTCTAGCTTACTTGCAGGGACGAAGGGGGAGGAACAGGGCGACAGTCGTATCGACTGTCGCCGGAGAAGACGATGCTCAGGGAAAGGGGCGGCGGCGAGCAGAGAGCCGGAGAGGCGCCAGCTGGGTGCGGCGTGGCGCGGGAAGAGCAGGGGAGGAAGTCTCTGCTGCTGGTATTGCGGCAGAGCGAAGAGGTGGAGGGGGAGGAAGCCGCCGGAGCTGGTGAGCGTCTGCCGGAGGGAGAAGAGAGGAAAGTTGGGGATTTTCTCCGTCAGATCCAGGCTGCTCCGGTTGGTGGAGCAACGGGAGGTATTTATAGGGATCAAACAGGGAGGAAGGCGGAGGGAGACGACGTGTCTCCCTCGCCGGAGGATGGCCGGAAACAAGAACCCATACCGTCCGTGCGTTCGCACGGCCGGTATGGTGGGTTACAACGACCAGGGGGGTGTCCCTGCGACGGCTGACGACGCAGGGCACCCCCGGTTTACTTGCCAGGTCCCCCACCTCACCCTGCGCGGCGCCATGCTCCGCGCAAGGTCGCCGGAGCATGGTGCTGGCAGGTTTTGCAGGGGGGACCTGATCGCAAAGAACGAAGGAGAGTTAGGGGCCAAAATGCGAGGGTTCAAAAGTTGAGGGCCAAAGAGTAAATATATGAGGACCAAAGTGTAAAGTCGGTCAAGGAGGTTTCTTCTTAGGCTCAAGTTTTTATACATGACTAATTAGGACCTAAGGAATCTGATG
The DNA here is from genome assembly GCA_037157565.1 of Thalassia testudinum. Taxonomy (NCBI): domain Eukaryota; kingdom Viridiplantae; phylum Streptophyta; class Magnoliopsida; order Alismatales; family Hydrocharitaceae; genus Thalassia; species Thalassia testudinum. The sequence goes on from JAZHRO010000013.1 coordinate 26,694,422, forward strand.
GTGAATTTCATTTCTATATTAAACCTTGTTTGACCGGTCAATTTACGCAAAAACCCAAATTAAGTTATTAATTGGGCATGGTTCTCAATGTAGGTCAAAATGGGTTCTGAAGGCCAAATTGAAGGTTCTAAACCCTAGAGATTATTTTTCTATGAATTTTAGAGGGTTTATTCTATTTTTACTTTGCCTCGAACCTTGTGAATTGAAGTGGGTTGTTTTAGGGTTACAGATTATCATTTAGTTTCTTGAAATTGCTGTAGCCCTTGCTAGATCATTTCATCCCACTCTTATTCTTATTAAGCTGCTTTGACCTATATTTGGGCCCTGAATTACCCTGTATGCAGATTATACTGGTAAAATTGCATTTTTACCCCTTATGACTTGTTTTCTTCTCAAACTCAGGATTCTCTGAGTTAAGCCTTTCCTTGAGATATGTAGGAGCTTTTATCCTTTGTATTAGGTCAAAATGAGCTAGTTATGGCTCATGATGAGGTTCTCATCATACCCCCATGCCTAGCTTTTGCTAGTCCCTTAGCAAAAACTTAAGGTTTCAACCCTTGTTCTAGACCATGAAGTTTTTAATAGTTTTAGATAAGTGCCTTTTTTATTTGAGCATAGATTAGGTTAGAATGCTGACCATAGGCCAAAAAGGTACTCTAGTACCAATCAAGATCCAAATCTGTCTAGCCTTAGCCTCAGTCTTTTAGCAAAGGTTTTTAAGGCCCACAAGAACTAACCTAAGGTTTATTGGACTTCGTGGTTAAAGCACCCGTGCTTGAAATGATTTTAGCCCTGGCTCAGTTCGCAGTGCGTTTTGTAAGAGAGAGATAGAAAGTTTTTCTGTTTGGAGAGTTTTCTCTCTCTTTTTCTTTTTAGTTCTAGCCTAGGATTGGCTTTTCAACACGGTCTGTATCAGATTCCTTGCTCCCATCATCAATCCTCAAGGGTTCCTGGCGATCGATGCTTCGAGATAGCACCGCCCATGGCAACCCCCAGAACCCTGGCTATTGAGATTTCGAGATAATCCCATCCATGGTATTCCATGGCCGAATCCAGACCCTGGCAATTGACACTTCGAGATAATGCCATCCATGGAATCTGAACCAGCAGAGTGCTTACATGCCCCCAGTAGGATATGTAAATATCCTAAGAGACAAGCACCGAGGAGATGATATTTTGTTACGCATCTTCGAGGGGATTTCCCGCCTCTCCGCGCTGGGAACTCGTCCAAATCAACTTGTGTTGATCGGCCGCTCCTATTCTAGGTGATCTTTTCAGATTTTTGCGACGCTTCTGCGTGATTCTGATTTTTACGCTTACTGAACCAGGCTGTGTGTGAGGTTAGGGTGCTTAGGTGACTGAGTCCCGTAAACCAAAAATTAGTTAACGAGGCCGAATACTCCCTAAGCCTTAGACCTAATACTTCAGCTTTTCATTTTCCTCAACCTCTTGAGGAGTGTCCAGATCTTAATGGGTACTAAGAGTCTATTCAAGAATGCCTAAGGTTTGCATTCTTTACTAATCTCATTGTGCACTTTTCTTGAATGAGGTCTAGAACTTAGGTTAATTCCTTAGTTCCTTACTAATGACTATCACTTTTTCTCATAATTTTGTGCTCCTTTTTCATTTTGTTTCTTTTCTCCTTCACAAAATTTCCTTCTCCTCTTTTCCTCTTATTCTTTTTTGAAAAATTTTTTAATTTTTATGGTGTTTTTGGCATATGTGAATTTTTTTGTTTGAAACCTTTTCTTACAAGTTTTGCACTTTCATACCCCCCCATGCCTAAGATTTGCAATGTCCTCATTGTAACCTAGGGGGTCTTAGTTCATTCCTTAAGACAGAAATTTGGATGAGTGGATGGGTCGGGTTGAATTTTTGCGGACGATTTCAAATCCCAGATGTAAACATCTGAGTTGGGGTCGGCTGTCTACAAGGGTGAACTTTGAGTGCTAAAAGGTGTCAGAACAAGTTTCAGGTTTACAAAGAGAATGACGGGCTGCCTCCCGTTAAGCGCTGAGTTTTACGCCATCGGCTGGGCGCAATAAGCTCAAGGGGAAAGGAGGGTATAAGATGCCTCAGCCAAATTAGTAGAAGTTACATCAATGAACGGCTTGAGTCTCTGACCGTTCACGATGAAAGGTTCAGAATCGTGGCTGAGTGGACTGATTTCGATTGCTCCATTTCCAAAAACCTGTCGGACCAAATATGGTCCGACCCACTTAGATCTCAGTTTTCCTGTGAAGAGTTTGAGTCGGGCATCAAAGAGTAGGACCTTTTGACCAGGATGAAAGATCTTTCTCGAGATGTGTTTGTCGTGGAAGGCTTTAACCCGCTCCTTGTAGATTTGCGAGTTCTCGTACGCGTCTATGCGTAATTCATCGATCTCGCTGATTTGGAGTTTTCTGTGGGTCCCAGCCTTGGAAAGATCTAGATTACAGTTCCGTACTGCCCAATAGGCTTTATGCTCCAGTTCGACGGGAAGGTGGCATGCCTTTCCGTACACCAGTCTAAAGGGAGACATGCCCAATTGGGTCTTGTGGGCGGTCCTATAGGCCCACAATGCTTCCGGAAGTCGGGACGACCAGTCCTTCCTGTCAGGTCGAACAGTGACTTGCAGGATTTTCTTGATCTCCCGATTAGACAGCTCAGCTAGACCATTAGTTTGGGGGTGGTAAGGAGTAGAGATTCGGTGAGACACCCCGTATTTGGTCATCAGTGACCTAAACTGAGCATTTGTGAAATGGGTCCCTCCATCAGAGATTATTGCACGAGGAATCCCAAACCTTGAGAAAATGTGTTGATGAATGAATTTGAGAACGATTTTGTGATCACAGGTTCGGGTCGGTATGGCTTCGATCCATTTGGACACGTAGTCCACAGCCAACAGAATGTATTCGAAACCATCCGAAACAGGAAAGGGGCCCATAAAATCAATCCCCCAAACATCAAAGATTTCGCATACTAGAATCGGTTGCATAGGCATCATGTCGCGATGGCTCATGTTGCCCAAAGTCTGGCAACGACTGCATGCCTTGCAGTGATTGTATGCGTCTTTGAACATTGTGGGCCAGTAAAAGCCGCACTGGAGGACTTTTGATGCGGTTTTATGCCCTGCAAAATGGCCACCGCATGCCTGGTCATGGCAGAAAGAGAGGATATTGTTGACTTCCCCTTCCGGGACACATCTCCGGATGATCTGATCGGCACCTATGCGGAAGAGGTACGGATCTTCCCAAATGTAATACTTGGCATCGGAGCGTAATTTGTCTTTCTTGGCCTTCGGCCAATCGTACGGGATCTGATGAGATGCCAAGTAATTTACAATATTAGCAAACCATGGAAGGCTAGTACCAATAGTCAGCAGGTGCTCATCGGGAAAATGCTCAGTGATGGGTCCGGAAGGGTCAATTGTTTCAGAAGGAAGACGGGACAAGTGATCAGCTACCACGTTTTGCTTTCCCGCTTTGTCGCGAATCTCAAGGTCAAATTCTTGCAACAGCAAGATCCATCGGATTAATCGAGGTTTCGCGTCCTTCTTCGCAAGGAGATGCCTCACAGCTGTGTGATCCGAGTATATGATGACATGGGAACCCAGAAGGTACGATCTGAACTTCTCTAGGGCAAATACTACAGCTAGCAGCTCTTTCTCAGTAACCGTATAGTTACGCTGAGCCTCATCGAGTGTTTTGCTGGCGTAGTAAATGACCACAGGTTTCTTGTCATTTTTCTGCCCCAAAACCGCTCCTACAGCAAAGTCGGATGCATCACACATGATCTCAAAGGGTTGAGACCAATCAGGGGACTGTAGGATCGGGGCTTGGGTGACTCGGTCACGCAGGATTTCAAATGCTTGAGTGCATTCCTTGGAGATTTCGAAGGGAACATCCTTGGAGAGAAGAGTGGTTAGGGGGCGTGCGATTTTTGAAAAATCAGGGATAAATCGTCGATAAAAACCGACATGCCCTAAAAAGGATCGGATGTCCCTGATTGAGCTAGGCATAGGAAGGTGAGAGATCAGATTAACCTTAGCTCGATCCACTTGGATACCTTTCTCCGAAATTGAGTGTCCTAGGACAATTCCCTCAGGCACCATGAAATGGCTCTTTTCCCAGGAAAGAACCAAATTCACATCGATGCACCGCCTGAGTATCTGGACCAAGTGTTGGAGGCAATCGTCGAATGATGCTCCGAAAACTGAAAAGTCATCCATGAAGACTTCCAGATAATCACCTACCATATCTGAGAATATGGCAAGCATGCATCGCTGAAAAGTAGCGGGTGCATTGCAAAGACCGAAAGGCATCCTTCGGAAAGCGTATGTTCCGAAGGGGCAGGTGAACGTGGTCTTTTCTTGGTCCTCAGGATGGATTGCCACCTGGTTATAACCGGAGTACCCGTCAAGAAAGCAGAAGAACCTATTTCCCGCTAGTTTTTCGAGAATTTGATCAATGAAGGGTAGTGGGAAATGATCCTTCTTCGTGGAGGAATTGAGTCGACGGTAATCTATACAGACTCTCCACGAGTTGGCTAATCGGGTAGGAATGATTTCTCCGGTCTCAGTCGTTATAGTGGTGAGTCCGGCCTTCTTGGGCACGACCTGAATTGGGCTCACCCAACGACTATCGGAGATCGGGTAGATGATCCCGGCATCTAACCACTTGATGATCTCCTTTTTCACGACCTCCTGCAGATTGGGGTTTAAGCGTCTCTGCATTTCACGAGAAGGTCGTGTGCCCTCTTCTGAATAGATATGATGAGTACAATAAGAGGGACTTATTCCAGTCAAATCATCGAGAGTCCATCCGATGGCTCTGCGATGTTGCTGGAGGACAACAATCATACGGGATTCCTGTTCAGGATTGAGGTTGGAATTGATAATTACAGGAAGGGTCTGATTAGAACCCAAAAAGACGTATTTTAAGTGAGCAGGAAGGGGTTTCAGTTCGAGGATGGGGTTTTCAGCAGCAGCGGGTGGTTCAGTATAGATGTGAGGTTCAAGGGTGGGAGTTACTGGGTTGTTCACATCTGGATTTGACTCCTCTGTTTGCGGGTCAAGATCCTTCTGTGGTTGATGAGGCATACTTGAGTCATTCTGGAGGTGTGATTCATCAACCAAAGTCTTGATGTCACAAATTTGCTCGATGACGCCGCAATTAATTCCTTGTTGGGCCTTAAATATATCAATTTTCAGTGTTTGATCTCCAAACTTAAGCTCTATTTGGCCCTCCTCACAGCTGATGTTGGCTCTAGCAGTAGCCAAGAAAGGTCTCCCTAGAATGATTGGTGTATCCCTAGGGTTCTCAGGTGCATCCATATCTAAGACTATAAAGTCCACTGGAAAATAGAAATCCCGCACTCTCACGATAACATCCTCGAGAATCCCTTTTGGTGACTTTATAGATCGATCTGCTAATTGTAATGTCACCTCGGTTGGTTTCAGCTCAGATTCTTCTAGATGGTCAAGTAAGGATGTGGGTATCAGGTTTATGGATGCACCCAAGTCTAACAATGCTCTATCAAATTGGGTACCACCTATCTTACATGAAATCAGGGGAGTTCCAGGATCTTTTGCCTTGGGTGGGAGTCTACTAAGGATTACAGAGCTGGCTTGCTCTGACAGAACAATTGGGCTCCCTCCCTTGGTTCGCGGCTTACGCTGGGGTGTACATATATTCTTTAGAAATCATGCGTAAGCTGGTACGTGGCGGATTGCATCCATCAAGGGGATGTTTATGTGGACCTGCTCAAAGAGCTTGACCAGGTCCTCCTCAGGGGCCATGGGTTTGGTGGTCTTCTTTCCCTTGGTCAGGGCCTCGGGAAACGGGATCTTGGTTGGTTCTTCTAGGATAGGTCCAGGTTGTGGATCTGGAACAGCGGTACCTTGGATAACTATCCTAGGGTCATGGTTATCAGGCTTGGAGTGGTTTGGATAATGCAGGTCTTGAGTTGTTTTACCACTACGTGTTGTTACAGAATTTAATCCGGCCTGATTTTGGTTTGGGTTTGGTAGGAGGGGTGGCTGCTGCTGAAATCCCGCATAAGAAGTTGAGGCTTCCATCTCGTCTGGAGATGGAGCAGTAGGGGCCTGATAAATCCATTGAGCGTGGCCTAAATTTGGATTCATAACGCGCTTCTGGGTTGGCACGTTATTTGGGTTAGGAAGGGGTTGGGAAGGGAGTGTGCCTGGCTGGCGAGAATTTGCCAACTGGGCCAGTTGAGTTTTAACTTCAGTAAGCTCGTCCTTGTGCTGTTTTTGAATAGCCGCATTCATTTTTTGAATGTCAGCCAGAGTCTGAAGGATTAAGGACATTTGATCTTGATTTGGCCCTGATGGATAAGTAGGGTTGGGCCGAGGCTGAGGCGGCTGGTAGTGACGAGAGGGCTGTGGGCGGGACTGAAAAGGTGGTCTTTGGGTTTGGGAATTTCCCGCCCACTGAAAATTGGGATGGTTTCGCCATCCAGGGTTGTAAGTGTTGGAGAATGGGTCGTTCTGGATGGCATTGAGGTCCTCGCAGGTCTGAGGAACCTCCTGAGAATCAGGGAAAGGAGGAATGGAGTTCCCCCGGCTGGTGTAGAAAGGATCGGATGATCTTCCAGTCCAAGAATCAGATGGGGGTGGATATGGATCCATCCCAGGGGAAGATCGGTGGAGGATATTTTGCACAGTCTCCTGTGTGGAAGGAGGTTGTGCAAAGGAGTTATGCGCGGAGGTGGCTCGCTGCAAGTGCTGAGTCAGCTCATCCACCTTCTTTTCAATGATTGAGACCTTGTCCAATCGATTGGCCATTAATTCCAGGTCGACTGATGCGGACAGGCCCTGCGTCTCATGTGCTCCCTTAAGATTCGTCGCTGCGCGGGTATTCGTCCTGTCGAATAATCCCATGGAGTCATTGTTGATGGAGTTCTCGCACATGTTTTCGAGAATCTCCCATACGGTGTCTTCATGTTGACCCATGATGTTTCCTCCGCAAGTTGCATTGACAAAAAGGCGGATGTCCTCACGGAGTCCCTGGTAAAAAGATTGGACTTGTTCCCATTTAGGAACTCCGTGATGGGGGCACTTTCTCATGAGATCCTGAAAACGATCCCATGCCTCATGAAGAGGTTCTCCAGATTGTTGAGTGAAGTGTGTAATCTGATGGCGCAAGGCGTTGGTCCGACCAACGGGAAAGAACTTTTTCAAAAACTCGGATTGAAGTTCTTCCCAAGTGTTGATCGGCTGGGTCTGCGTTTGATACCAATGGGCGGCCTTGTCCATAAGAGAAAAGGAGAACATCTTCATGAGAAGAATATCCCGATTTTGCGCATCTGATCCAAAAGTGTGGGCCAGATGCTTAAGCTGTTTGATGTGCTGGAAGGGATCTTCAGAATTAAGCCCATGGAATTTAGGTATAGCATGAATCATGTTGGGCTTTAATTCGGAATCAGGTCCTCCAGTCGGGATTCTGACTCGAGGCTCAATGGCCACCGCAGCAGGATTGTAGTGGTCTCGCATCATAGGACGCTGTGGTGGGTGCACGAAGTTTTGGAAGAGGTCATTGAGTCGCTGGAGCTGGTGTTCCAGATTATTTTCTTCCTCAACTGGCTGAGCCATGATGGGGGAAGAAGAAGAACTTGGTTCTGAATCAGAAGAGAGAATAATGTGAGGGTGTTGCTGCACAAACACGGGCGTCGAGGCTTGGCCTTGACGAGAGCGAATTTCTAAAGGAGGTCTTAAGGGTGGTCTTAGAGACCTCCTTCCGTACATGCACAGTTGGGAGAGGTAAGTTAGAAGGTGCTGGACCCAATCAAGGCACCCAAAAATGTGTTGGGTGACTATAGAGGTACGGGGCAGATGGACCCCTTGATCAGAAAGATCGTCCACCTGAGAATTACCTGGGCAGCCAGAGAGGGAGAGTCCGGCGAAGACCCCTACACGGTAGAGCGTCCCCACGGGTTACAGGGTTTCCCCCACCCGACCTCTCTTGTCACTGCGGTTCCAGGTAGACCAGAATGGGGATCTTGACCTCTTAAGTCTACCAATTTTAAGATCAGGGTGCTTAAGGTTTCACTTGAACTTTAGTCTTTTTAAGTGCAAAGAGTGACCTAATTTAAGGTTAGTTGACCCAAAGGGGTCAACTTTACCTCTTGTATTCCTTGAGAGCTTTCAGGTCTTGTCTTTTAGGGTTCAAGTGTTAAAGAGAGAGCCAATTGTTTAGGATTTTTCTTGTTAATTATTTTCAATCAATGGCTTGGGCACACCTCTTTTGGATTTCCTCAATTCTTGATTAAGGGGTGTGTCTCTACTGAAATCCTAATGTTTAACCTTATGTTGGCTCTACTTGGTCCATTTAACTCTTTGTTGGGCAATTAGGGCTCAAGCAAGAATGTGTTAGCCCTTAAATACCCTTAATAGTGTGCAGGAGTGATGAGTTGAAAACATGCAACTCTTTATGGTTACTAAGTATGGAAGACAGGTTAGCCCTATATTGCTTGTTCTTTTCTTTTCTTCCTCTTTAGAGTTTAGGGGTTAATAGTGAGAGGAAAAATTTACCTGTCTTCGGAGTGGTTGCTTGTCTTCTTGAGTTCCTGTAGCTGCACAAAAGAGAGGAGATTATCAGAAATTAAAAGAAACAGGAATGTTTACCTCTAGAATAGCCGTTGCTCCCCGGCAACGGCGCCAAAGTGAAATGGGTTTCGGTACAACCGGGTTTTATTGTTATAACGTTGTAGTATAGCCAGTTATTACCAACATTTCAAATATATAAATTTTTTTACTCGGAAAATAAAAGAGTTCCCGAGGTCGAACTCAGGGAGCAAGTTGTATTCTAGAGATATACATGTTTCTTTTACAAAAAATAAAGAAAGAGAGAGGGAAAGAATTTGTTGTTCTCTTTGTTTTCTCCTCGTGATGTTCTTCTTTGTTCTGCAGAGGTGATGCTCCTCTTTCTTTCTTCAGATCTCCTTCTTCTTCTTCCTTGGTTTCCGTCTTGGCCTCTCTTCTTCTTTTTCTGCAGTCTCTTCTGTGAAGGTTTCTTCTTCCTTGGTTCTGCTGTACTTCTTCTCTGCAGCCTTTCCTCTTCTTCTGCCTTGCTCAGCCTCTTCTTTAGAGTTTCTTCTTGTTTCTCCTCCCTGCGGCTAAGTGTCAGCTTCTTCTTTTCTTTTTCAGCCAGGGACGTCACCCCTCCTTTCTTCTTTTCCCTTCAGGCCGTCGTCTGATTTCCAAATCAGACGACTTAAACTACCTGTTGCTACAGTCAGCTTCCTTCTTCTTCCGCGGGTCTTCTTCTTCGCCTGTGCCTGCACACTTCAGAGTTTTTCGTCAGAGGCAAAACCTACTCTACCCTCCCCCCCCCCCGCGTCTCTCTCTCTCTCTGAAACCACTCTTGGGAAAGCTCTCCCAGAGCTGCCGGGTAACCGGGTCGGGTCAGGCCCGGGTCCAGGCCCACCGGCGTGCGTGGTGGGCGAGGAGTGCAGGTAAGTCTTAAGTCGGGTCGAGTCGGGTCAGGTCCGCGGGGCGTGAGCGCGGACGAGACCGGGTAACCGGGCGGGTGAAGGGGACCTCACCCCGTGTGCTGAGGCAGTAAGCCTCCAGCACTTTTGCATCTTATATCGCTGCGCCTCTTCAGGCTTTTCCGAGGTGGGACTAAATGTCCCACCTCAATTGCGCGCCCGCAGCGGGGAAATCAGCGGGAGATCGCGGCGTCACGCGAAGCCTTCTGCCTTAGCTGCGAGCCTGGTGTTTTGTCGAAACGCCTCGCAAGGCCTGGGAGTTGAATCTGGGCGTGACGCTGAGCGTGGCGCGCCTGTAGCTGCAGGCGGAAGCAGTTCCTCCTGCACGGCAATGGCGGCGGAGGTCGGGTGGCCTGTTCACAAGAAAACGGCCTCTCGGCCTAAACAGAAAGTGCCAGGAGCTTCGCCAGGGTGCGGCGAAGCTCGTGTGGGTGGTGGCGAGGCGCGGGGCGGCGTGCAAGGGCTGCCCTAGGTCGGACTGTGGGTCGGAGGATGGGTTTGTTGGGGGAAGCGTTACGGAGGTGTGGAGTGGCAGTGAAGGGGTGGGGGGTGCTCAGTGTGATGAGGCGGAGATGCGGTGAGGGTCGGCGAGCCGTGTGGGTTGCTGAGGTGATGGGAGCGGCTCGCCGGAGGGTGGCCGGAGACGAAGGGGGTGACGATGGTCAGGGTCGGTCGAGGGCTTAATTGAATAAATTGAAAGCGGGGAAAGAAAGAGGAGAAGAAGGGGAGTAGCTCTAGCTTACTTGCAGGGACGAAGGGGGAGGAACAGGGCGACAGTCGTATCGACTGTCGCCGGAGAAGACGATGCTCAGGGAAAGGGGCGGCGGCGAGCAGAGAGCCGGAGAGGCGCCAGCTGGGTGCGGCGTGGCGCGGGAAGAGCAGGGGAGGAAGTCTCTGCTGCTGGTATTGCGGCAGAGCGAAGAGGTGGAGGGGGAGGAAGCCGCCGGAGCTGGTGAGCGTCTGCCGGAGGGAGAAGAGAGGAAAGTTGGGGATTTTCTCCGTCAGATCCAGGCTGCTCCGGTTGGTGGAGCAACGGGGGGTATTTATAGGGATCAAACAGGGAGGAAGGCGGAGGGAGACGACGTGTCTCCCTCGCCGGAGGATGGCCGGAAACAAGAACCCATACCGTCCGTGCGTTCGTACGGCCGGTATGGTGGGTTACAACGACCAGGGGGGTGTCCCTGCGACGGCTGACGACGCAGGGCACCCCCGGTTTACTTGCCAGGTCCCCCACCTCACCCTGCGTGGCGCCATGCTCCGCGCAAGGTCGCCGGAGCATGGTGCTGGCAGGTTTTGCAGGGGGGACCTGATCGCAAAGAACGAAGGAGAGTTAGGGGCCAAAATGCGAGGGTTCAAAAGTTGAGGGCCAAAGAGTAAATATATGAGGACCAAAGTGTAAAGTCGGTCAAGGAGGTTTCTTCTTAGGCTCAAGTTTTTATACATGACTAATTAGGACCTAAGGAATCTGATGGTGAATTTCATTTCTATATTAAACCTTGTTTGACCGGTCAATTTACGCAAAAACCCAAATTAAGTTATTAATTGGGCATGGTTCTCAATGTAGGTCAAAATGGGTTCTGAAGGCTAAATTGAAGGTTCTAAACCCTAGAGATTATTTTTCTATGAATTTTAGAGGGTTTATTCTATTTTTACTTTGCCTCGAACCTTGTGAATTGAAGTGGGTTGTTTTAGGGTTACAGATTATCATTTAGTTTCTTGGAATTGCTGTAGCCCTTGCTAGATCATTTCATCCCACTCTTATTCTTATTAAGCTGCTTTGACCTATGTTTGGGCCCTGAATTACCCTGTATGCAGATTATACTGGTAAAATTGCATTTTTACCCCTTATGACTTATTTTCTTCTCAAACTCAGGATTCTCTGAGTTAAGCCTTTCCTTGAGATATGTAGGAGCTTTTATCCTTTGTATTAGGTCAAAATGAGCTAGTTATGGCTCATGATGAGGTTCTCATCACTACCCCTCCAAAGCTCAAGAGAAGCTTGTCCCACACCCGGGATGCTTCTCGCGAGATAAAGTCCAATTTTCGTTCCCCTTCGGAAGTGGATCCCGCGACGACGACGGCGTGCTGCTTCGTTCCCGTTCTTCTGCTTCGTCCTCCTTCGTCCCGCTTCGTTCTCCTTCGTCCAGGCGTCGTCCCGTCCGGCTCGTCCTCCAAGCAACCGTCGAGGAGGATTTCTCTCTCCCTATTCTTTTTACCGCTTTCTAGTATAGATTTACTGCTTTCTTAATTAATCTACTCGTCCTCCAAGCAATCGTCGAAGAGGACATTTCTCTCTCCATTCTTTTAATGCTTTCTAGAGTAAATTTATCGATCTCTAGAATAATTGTTTTGTGCTTTCTAGTTGTAATGAACAATCTCTTCAATACAAAAATTCCTTGTTTATTCTACATCTCATTTTGATTTCTCTGTGTAATATTCTCTTTCTCTCTTACTCTCTCTCTCTCTTCTATTTATTGTAAATAATTAGATGGTTCTAAATTGAATTATTCTGTAACAAATAAAAAGAAACGCGTAGTTTTTAAATCAAACGTTTGCCTCCCTGTGTTCGACCCGGAATTTTAATTTCGGTATAAATTTTATTTGTTGAACACGAATTCTTCGCTTTCGAACTACAACGGCAGGTTTTCCAAAACCAAACACGTTAGCGTAGATTCGTAATCGTTCAACATTTTGGCGCCGTTGCCGGGGAGGCAACGCTCTTTGATTTCTCTTCGCGTTTTGTAACTTATAAATCATTTACCTCACTTTTCTCCTTTCTTATTGTAATTGCAGGTACTCTTTCGAGACAGGCAAAAGCGGTAGATCGGAGTAAAGTGCTGTGGAAGATTCTGTAAGTTATCCCCCACCTCCCACCCATTAGATTTCATTTCACAACATAATAATTCAAACATCAATAAACCTAGGTGTTTTTATAAACTCTAAGGTTAGATTGTTTGTTGTTTGACACCCATACTCACCCCAACCCCCACATTAAAAAAAAAAAAAAAATCTCATAGAGGTACACAACCTCATCTGATTTTCAAACTCAACCGGTAATCCAATCTTAGGAGTCGGTACACACATCCAAACACATAATTGAGTAGAAATCAGATTAGGTAATCATTTTTGTGCCTAATTAAGTGGTGCAACAGGTCAATTGTTTGAGTTGATTGGGCCGCACCACTTCAAATAAAATCAACTCATCAAGTAGCTGCCAATTAGGTTCAACTCTTAGGGATTTATCAGGCACTCCACATTCTTTTTAAACTTTAAAGGAAAATATCTTCACCTGTGCTTGTAAAACTTGGTGTGCCAACGAAACTTGATTGAAAATACCTAAAGTTGAATCCTAAAAGCTACTAAGCAAGATTTGAATCTTAAAATTCACCACATCAAAAACAATCTTGCTTGAAAACCACTGGTTGTGCACTCACACACAAATCAATCAATCATTAAGGGCACAACCCATTTAAAGGGCCCATCACATTCCAAAGCACATTCAAACCTAGCCCTAAATAAAATAAAGTAGACATTGGCCTTAAGGATTGGACTCGCTCTTCAGAACCCAGAACGAGATTATTTTCGATTAGTCTATTTCTACTGTTCAATCTGATGTCTAGCTAGGGGAGCAGAGTCAAACGATCGCGGCTGGGGGGTACACTAGGAACCGGAGGCGCAAGCCGAAGGAAGAACCTTCTCCCCAGTCCCTCCTTCTAACTAGTTGGATTGAACAGACAGAAGTAGATCAAATCGTTCCTTTATCTCAAGACGGGTTTTGAGAGTCTGTAGGTCTTTAGGCTAACATATTTAAGGACAGGTTTGATTGTTTGTATTGCAGGGCACCTTTCTTCCTCCCGTGTATCATGAATCCTTCCACATATTTCACGCATTCTCGCTCTTTCCCTCCTGTTGTAAATTATCCTCAACATGACGATTATCCCAACTCATATTGTAATCGACCATCAGTTAGTTGGGATAATTCGGATTGGGGATACAATTCCGGACCCCCGTGTTTAGGGTCTAACCCTGAACACTTTGATTCTCAATTCTATCCTTCTCAGAGTTACATCTATTATAGATCGTCGTCCTTTCATGAACAACCTAAAGCGATCTACAATCAAGAAGGATACACTGATCCTTACCCATCCTCTGATTTCACTGCCTTTAGGTCATCACCATCTTTTGAACAATCTGAAATGACCTATTATCAGGATGGGTATAACGAATCTCAATTCGTTAATTCCTCTACATTGATGTCAAACCCGCCCAACCCTGAACCAACTCATTTGGTTCAGGTTAATCAAGTTCAAGATAAGGTTCTGGCTAACTTGAGGAATATCATTCAATCTTTAGAAGTTCAGCCAATACCTTGCATTGAGAGATTGGAGCCCCTGATTGAAATGATTGATGATTTAAATAAGTCTTTTTTGGATTGGCTCCAGGATGTTAAGGATAAGAACCCGGGTGAGTTTCTACTTGGGAAATTAGCGAAATTGAGGATGAGATTCGTGGTTGCTTTGATTCAATCTTGGAATAATTCCCAGGATGAACTCTCTTCAGGAAAGCCAATGACAGAACCCGCTCAGGCACCTGTTGGGGGGGACACGTGTTATGAAGCTGACCAGATTGAATTAAAACAACCAATTAAGGATGATTTGATTTCTTCACTTGAAATCCCTGAGCCGGGTTACGAGGAAACGTATGTCTCCTTGGAACGCAAAGTGACAAATGATTTTGGGACATACATTGATACGGATCCTGATGGTGAAGATTCAAGTTACGAAGTCTCACGCGAGTTTTCTGAACACGATTTCTGTGAGACAATTGGGCCTGAGGAATCTGATAGATCAATTGATAGCCCAATAACTGAGAACACTGATCTTATTAGGGCACACAATACGGATCCAGAATCGCATTTTCTGGAGGAATCAATTCAATGCCCTGATTATCAGTTACACCCTGTTGAGCTTATTGATGATTCTAATTCTGAGATAATTAGACCCAAGTCAATTTTGATTCTGCCACATCATTTAGACTTGGAGATTCCAGACGGGGTGATGAATATACAAGAGGTCTTGGAATTTGATACACTTAATGAGGAGGATAGGAGCGGGGAAGTTCTGATTTGGGAAGTTAATTTTGGAGGAAATGGAAGATTGAGTCGAAGGGTTCCTTTTAAGCTGAAACCATCAAATCAGAACCCTTACGACATTTGTTTCGAGGATGTTCAACTCAAGCACACATTCAACGATTATCCTTTTGAGCTTCAATTTTCTGTAACCTGACTTTTTGGTCTTGGGTTGCATCCTCAGAAATCGCAGGCCTGATCCCGCTTACATTCTGATTTTAGGTTTTGGGCAATTTTTATCCAGAACCTAAGATATTCTCGATTATGGGGTGTGGGTCTGCACCACAATCTGGTCCACATCTGTGGACCTCTGCTGACAGGTCAGAGGATTCTTCTGTTCATTCTAATTCTGACCTGCACATGTGAATTCTTCATTTCTTTTCTTTGTATAGTGTGCCTAGCTGAAGGCACTAAACTCAGCACTTATACAGTTCTTTTTCGTTTTCATCTTGGAGCGGACCTGATATTCACGCAATTCAGGTGCTTTCTACACTTTTCCACTTTGTTTTATGTCTTTTTAATACAATGAGGACATTGCATTAGATAGGCATGGGGGGGTGGATATTCATCTCTGAATTCATTTGTCAGCTCCGTAGATTTGTTTATTTTCTTTTATAAAAAAAATAAATAAATAAAAATTTCAAAATTAGGAAGGAGAATTTAGGTTTAAGAAAATTTTCAATCTTAGGAAATACTACATTAGGATCTGAACACAAAGACCCCTCAGGTCTTTGGACTTAATTAGCCTGTGTATCCACTAAAATGTGGATTTGTCTTTGAGTCCTCGCCATCTTAATTCTATTATAATTGGAATAAATAAGTTTGGGTGATAAGTACACGACTTATTAACCCGCCCTCTGATTTGAGGGAATTTCGAGTCCTAAGCATCTACACACTTTCTTTGCACTGACTCGTTGTTCGGCGATTTTTACGGAAATTGGATAGCTAATGAACCTTCTAGGGTGATATGGCTGGCAAGTTATCGTGGGTAACAGCCCATAGGTAGGTTGTCCAGAGCCCAGTCACTGGACCTTTCTCTTTTCGCTGCCGTTAGGTAAATCTTAGACCAGGAAAGCCACCTACTTAAAAAAAAAAAAAAAAGAGAAGAAAAAAAAATCAAAAAGGAGAAAAGAACAAAAAGAAATAAGCCACACTTCGTCGCACGAGTATGGCTGGCAAGTTGTCGGTGGTAACAGCTCATCGACCGGTTGTCCAGAACCCAGCTCAGAAAATGCACTAAAAATTCCCAAAACACTTAGGAAGAAGCGGAGAAGTAGAATAAACCGGGGAGATATACACTGGATTCACCCTTGTGTTGACCCCGTTAAAATATAAAAGTAGGGAGAAAGTTACCGGTTGTAAAGATACACCTTTAGGCAGAATTCTTTTTGAGGTCACCTAGAGGCGTAGAAATCCGAAGTCCGTTCTAATTGCCGGCCAACGAGTCTATCACAATCACAATAAGATGCTTAAAACTTACGATTCTCATCAAATCTTGGGTGAGTTGAATGGTCGTAGAAAGCCACTCTTGAACCCTAAAATTTGAAAATCCAAAAAAATTAGAAAAGAGTAAAAAGAGAAAAAGAAATTTTTCTTTGAATAAGGCGAGGGCTTGAGGCGGTCTGCATTTTGGCTGATACCCGGGCATTGTTGTGTCTTTGAAAGTTCAGTTCCTAAGTAGAAAATTTCTTAATAATTGAAAATAACTCAGGTCCAAATAATCCAACCTAATTCTTTTATAAATAGCATATAGTTTTTGCTAGGGACTAGCAAAAGATAGGCATTGGGGTATGATGTAAACACAATTACACTACTTAAAAGGTCTATTTTTGCATGTTCCTAAGCATAGGATTGCATTTCATGATATAAATATTGCATTACATGCATCATCTTGCATTTAGAATAGTTTGAATAAAATGGAGGTTAATTGTCTCCTTTTATGTGCTTGGACAGGGCAAATATTTTATCAGGGCCTCGGATCAAAGATCCAACCATATGGATGTGATCAGGGCGACTATTGGAGTTCAACGACTCCAAGATCGCCCTAATCAGGCATCCGTAGCATCAGATAAGTGACCCGGGAATCCTAGAAGATCAAGGGCCAGGATGGTGTAAATCCACACTTCAGATGATAAATCCGACCGCACGGATGAATTCAGATCGACGATCGCAGCCCAACGACACAAAAATCAAGTCAATCCGACATCCGTGGCACCATCTACAACTTCCAGAAGATGGACGGCCAAGATGGCACCACGTGGCGCCATCTCAGCCGCCCAAACGACCGCTTGCATTTTGTGAAGGCCCCCACCCGATCGCTCTCCGCCGTCAGATGGAGATCCAACGGCTGTGGTCGTTCGCGCGTAAAAGCGTCTGCGCGACCATTTCGTCCGCGTAGCGCAGCGGCGACGCAACTGCGGGCGAAGCGGAGGTCGCGGGTTCGAGCCGTGGTGAGGGGGTGGAAGGCGCGGGTGAGCGGGCGCGGGCGAGCGTCAGATGAAGATCCAACGGCTGTGCGCGCTCAATCAGGACGACGCGCGATTGGACGCCGGGCGTAATGCGCGATCGCACGCGGGCGGGCGCGCTACGCAGCGGGCGCGGACGCGATTTAAGCCGTCCGATCTCGCGATCGGACGGCTGAGACTTCGCGGACGTGCGTAGGCGTTACGCACGCGGGCAGCTGAGCGGGCGCGCGTGGGCGCGGCGGCGACGGCCACGTCGGGGCTTTAGTGACGGATTTATCCGTCACTAAAGACCCCTTATTTATTATTTTGAAGATGTAATGTCCATTTTGCCCCCACTCCTTGCAACTATAAAAGGAGACCCCCTCCATACGAAATTCTCATCCCTTCTTTCTCCTCTCTACCCCTCCAAAGCTCAAGAGAAGCTTGTCCCACACCCGGGATGCTTCTCGTGAGATAAAGTCCAATTTTCGTTCCCCTTCGGAAGTGGATCCCGCGACGACGACAGCGTGCTGCTTCGTTCCCGTTCTTCTGCTTCGTCCTCCTTCGTCTCGCTTCGTTCTCCTTCGTCCAGGCGTCGTCCCGTCCGGCTCATCCTCCAAGCAACCGTCGAGGAGGATTTCTCTCTCCCTATTCTTTTTACCGCTTTCTAGTATAGATTTACTGCTTTCTTGATTAATCTACTTGTCCTCCAAGCAATCGTCGAAGAGGACATTTCTCTCTCCTTTCTTTTAATACTTTCTAAAGTAAATTTATCGATCTCTAGAGTAATTGTTTTATGCTTTCTAGTTGTAATGAACAATCTCTTCAATACAAAAATTCGTTGTTTATTCTACATCTCATTTTGATTTCTCGGTGTAATATTCTCTTTCTCTCTTACTCTCTCTCTCTCTTCTATTTATTGTAAATAATTAGATGGTTCTAAATTGAATTATTCTGTAACAAATAAAAAGAAACGCGTAGTTTTTAAATCAAACGTTTGCCTCCCTGTGTTCGACCCGGAATTTTAATTTCAGTATAAATTTTATTTGTTGAACACGAATTCTTCGCTTTCGAACTACAACGACAGGTTTTCCAAAACCAAACACGTTAGCGTAGATTCGTAATCGTTTAACAATGACGCAGCTTTTATAACCCCGATTTCACTTGTAAATAGGGTGAACAGTGATTAAAATGCAAGAATATCAGAGAATATGGATTATGAGATGTGGAGGGAGATCAGTGAATCGATGTGAGAATGCGAAAAACTCCTCTCTAATCTGAATTGATCAGAGAGGTCAGATCAGATCTAATTTATCTACTCCTAGCTAATCTAATAAATCAGTGAATTCCATCATCTAATCTACCCCTAAGCTAATCTAAACTACATTAATCTAGAAAGCAAGAAAACTACTCTACGAAAGGCTTAAAACCTAACTAATCAAAGGAATGGGACTCTCTTGGATCCAAAGCCAGCGGCTAAGGAGGAAGAAAAGGGGGGGATCTCAAGTGAGTGAAGAGCCCTCTAGTGGAGCTCCAGGGTCATCCTCAGGTGTACGTCATCCCTAGGAGCGAGGAGGAATTGGAGGTGAAAAGCCACACCCCTATCACAGGCGTGGCGAGTGAAGGGGTTAGGAGTACTAGAGAGGGAAGAAAGGATCAGCTCAAGAGGTGTAGTGGGGAGTCAATAGCCTGCGTGCGAGGTCTGGAGTTGCTTAAGTAAGCTCAGGGAGTGAATCAGAGCCCTGCGAGGTGGGTTTAGGCATGATTAGGGCAAATGGTGAGATGTGAGCTTGAGGAGGTCATGAGCATCAAAATTGATTTTCCACAGTTAGATTAGATCTAGGACAAGGGGTGAAGCTATACGCAAATGCGTGCAAAGTTTGGTGAAGGATCGGCCATCAAATTTTGGATACATGAGATGAATGGCCCAAATTCAAGATGTTCTTAAGGTCTATAGTACACCCACACCCGCAGGTGTAAAGGAGAAATTGTGAAAATGCCCTTAAGATGAAACGATAGAATTTTTGCACAGAAGCCCATTAGTGGTGAAGACAGGTGACAAAGCAGTCCTTAGATCTTACAAGTAGGTCCTCGACAGCTATCAGAATGGTCCTTGAATGGTTTTTATGTGAAGAAATTGTATATGACCCAAGGAACTAAATGTAAAACTTTAAATGCAAGGCTCTAGTGATGTCTAAATGTAACCAAGTTTTTATTGAAGCCCAATTGAACATTTTGGAAATTAATTTAACTTTTAATTTGAACTTTTGAACCCATATGTGTTTAATTTGCAATTTGATCATCAATTTACATTTTTTAATAGAATATCTCATCTTATGACCTAATTTTGCATTTTTAACAAAAATTTGGACTTTTAGGTCACTTCTATTATTTTTCACACTTAACTCATTTCATGTGTTAATTATGTAGTGTTTAACCTAGTTTCTAGCTTAACTTGGGCATGTTAGCTATGATGAACCACACCTCATCATACCATGGTAGTGGTATGGTTAAGTGGTATGGAAGGTGATGGAAGCCTAGGATTAGATCTCAGGATGGTGGTTAATGGATGGAGGGCTTGGAAATGTTGGCACCATATGTAGCGATGTGAAGGGAGACTTGGCGTCAACTATTGGTGTGGCTAAAGTTAAGGTGGCGTGGAGAGTAGGTGTAGGGTTAGGATGGTGTTTTAAGTGATGGTTATGAGATGGAGGGATAGGTGTTTTTGGTGCCAAGGGAAAGGGTGTACGGAAGTATGGTTAAGTGGTGTTAAGTGGGGTTGGTGCCAATTTTAGGTTTGGTTAAGGGTGGCGCCACTTATGGAGGGTGAGGATGGTTGAATGGTGGTTGTTTGGTGGCATGTAGGATGGAGATATAGGGTAGAATTGGCACCAATATGGAGGGGTGTGGGTAGACTATTTTGGCGCCAACTTCGGGTAGGTTAGGAGGTGGTTATGATGGTGGAGAGGTGCTTATTTTTGGCGCCAAAATGATCTTCTAGAAGGGGGGTTAGGTGGATGGTGGAGATAGGTTTAAGGGAAGATGAAAGGTGGAGATGAAGGCTATGTGGTGGCGCCAAAACTAGGTGGAAGTTAAGGTGGCTTTTGGTGGTGGTTAAGGGACCAAAGGGTGCCTCAATTTGGCGCCAAATTGAAGGGGTTCATGGAGGTGTGTTTTGGAGCCAAATTGGTGGGTTAAGGTTAGGTTAAGTTGAGGTTAAGTGAGGAGGTGATAACGCCAGTTTATCATCATTCTTATGCATTAAAACAAACCTAGCTCTTAGGATTTTGCTCCGCAAATGGGTTTTTGGGCTGCATTTAGGCATTAATTAGGTTAGACATGCATTGCACTTTTTGTTGTCTTTTTAATGTGTTTCTATGAGTGTTAGGGATATACAAATTGCCAGATCCCTAGAATCCTAGCACTCAGGAAGGTAACTGGTGAATGAGAAGCTCTCACCAGCTGGAACTCAGCTTGATCCAACTCACCATAGCTAGAATCTAGCTCACCTGAACAGGGTTAGCTCATCCTAGCTCCATGCAGCTCATCTCAGCTGAATGGTAGCTCAAGAGAGCTCATCTTAGCTCACCCTAGCTCAGGTTAGCTCAGATCCAGCTCAACTTAGCTGAGCTTAGCTCATCTCAGCTCCCATTAGTTCACAAGGAGCTCTAGCTAGCTCAGCTGAGTTGACTAGAGTTCACATCAACTCAGGACCAGCTACATCCAGCTCCACTCTACTCCAGCCAGCTCTATAAATACCCATCATATTCCACCAAAAAAATTCACCCTTGGCTACAATTTTTCTACCCATATTTCCACCTACATAGAAGGTCAAGAGAAGAAGAAGAAGATTAAGGGGATACTCTGTCCCCTTGGTGCCTTCCCCTCTTCTCTTCTCTCTTGTGCCCACACCAACCATGGAAGGAAGCCAGGCATTGGAGGACAACCTAGGGTACACGCCAACCCTAGGAAGTGGAGGATTTGAGGGTGGTACACTACCACCCTTGGAGCAGGAATCAAAGGTGGTCCACGCCACCTTAGGAGAAGCCTATGAAGGTGGAATTCCATCTACCTTGGAGGAGTCAAGCACGCCCCCCTTGGGCTTGATAGGAGGAGTTCATCAACTTGGAGAAGCTTTGCAAGAAGGAGCTCTTTTTGATTGCGGGAGCAGCCGTAATTGGAGTAAGAGCCTTGCCATCTTCACCATGATTTTAGAGGATAACTATTTTTATTTTATTTTTGCATTTTTAATTCTAGTAATTGAATAATTCCTCTATTAGGTTTTTGTGTAAAACAATTCCTCATTTTTATTAAAGTTTCCTTCTTTGCAATTTTGTCGCATTTGATTGCTTTTGTTCTAGCACTTTTCACTCCCTCTCCCTAATTACTCTAGGCCTCAACGTGCCTAGAGTGAGCTTAGGAAGAGGCTCTACTTGTCACCTTAGTAGTAGTATAGTAGATTAGGTGTTAGTTGTTTCCAAATCTCTCCAAAATTCATATTGCCGTTATTTCAAAAATCCATAAAAAAAGTATATATTTAAAAGGAACAAAAAGAAAGTTGAGTTTCATTTCTGAGCAAGAGACTTGAATTTAGCAAAATATTGCCTCCTTGAACAACCCTAGATACTCTCCTATCTAGGTTACAACTTTTAAAAGCGAATGGATTTACGCGTTGCAGCGACTTAAAACCCTAATCTTAAAAACCACGTAATTTTTCGTATCAGGATGGTGGATGGCCATGAGTAGGGAGCTTAGGTGGAGCTAAGCTAATCTAGCTTAGCTAGCTTATCTAGTAAGGTAGTAGTGGAGGGATCTAGGGTTTTGAGGAGAGGAGCTGAGGAAGAGCTGTCAGGATCTACACTGGAGCTAGTGGCTACTAAAGATAACCGCAAGGAGCTACCTTAGCTGGCTTAGCTTGCTAGTTATTTGCTAGCTACTAAGCCAAGCTAAAGTGAGCTGGCTTCTACTGAAATGAGTTGAGGTGAGCTGGATCTGGTCTTCCCAGAGATTACCTAGCTAGCTGGGGTAGCTAGCTTAGGTTAAGTAGATCAGCTCAACTAAGTTGAGTTGAGTTCAGTCTCCGGGAGTTGAACTTGAGCTGGCCTAAGCTAGGTGAGGTCATCTTCAACTAACTAGAACCGAGTGGAGCTGCAAAGAGCTGGACCTGAGCTGAAGTGAACTCTTGTCAACTAGGTTGAGCTAGCTTCAGCTCCTAGTGAATTGATTGGAGCTAAGATGAGCTGAACTCAACTAAGTTGAGTAGGATCTAAGCTGACTTGAGCTAAGTTGATCTACCTTGAGCTACCATCTAGCTAAGATGAGCTGAGTGAAGCTTGAGAGAGTTAAACCTAACCCAAGTGAGTTGGCATCTAGCTATGATGAGCTGGATTTAGTTGGGGTCCAGCTGAATTAAGCTTCTTCTTCACTAGTTGACTTCTTGAATGTTAGGGTTTTAAGGATCTGGTTATCTTTTCATCCCTAACACTCAAATAAATGTGCCAAAAATACAAAAAATCATGCAATGCAAGCCTAACCTAAATGATGTCTAAATGCAGCCCAAAAATCCATTTACGGAGTTAAAATCCTAAGAGTTAGATTTATTTTAGGGTATAAGAACCCCTTAAAATCATCATCATCATTGTTTGTCAAGCTTTCATCGAGTTTTAAAGAAATGTGCTGTAATATAGTCGACAAATAGCTCTCAAACAAATAAAATTTATAACTCAGAATCTACAATAGAGTCTGAGGTCGAACATAGGGAGCAAATATGGAATTCACAACATTAATCGCATTCAGAATCAATGAGCACAAGTAATTGAGCATTCAAGTAGAGATTCAATGAATAATAACCTGTCACATTAGCTATTCAATGGAAAACATGAGTTTCTCAATAGTTCACAATGATAAAAAGAAGTTAAGACAAAATAATGGTGAGTTCAATTACCAATTATTAGCACTAATCAGACATGCATATCAGATGTCAATCATATCAAATAAATAAATAATAGCTTGAAGAAGATAGTTTCTCAAATCAAACTGCTTAAGTGTTCATTAGGCACAAGGCTTCTCAAAGCCTTTCTTCTTCTTCAGCTCTTCTTCACTTCAGCTTCTTCTCAAGCCTTCCTTTCTTAAGAGCCTCTTCTTCTCCCTTTCTTCTTCTTCCTTCACAACACAGGGGATCAAGTTCCTCAACGGCTAAGTGTCCGCACAGCATGAGAGCAACCCTCCCTACTCTCTCACAAATTCCCCTCTCTTCCTTCTCTATCAAACAATGGGGCAGCTAATCGAGTAATCGAGGATCCGAGTGACCAGGGCTACCGGGTGTGGAGGTAGCCGAGGTGTGAGTGGGTAAGGTGAGAGGGACCTCATCCCTGTGTCATGAGGCAAAGAGGCAAGGGCACAAATGACTTTTATTCCGCAGTAGCGCCTTCTAATCAAACGATGTGGGACAAAAGTGCTTGCGCTGTTCGCGTGCAGTTGCAGTAGAGCGAAAAGCTTCCAATTGCAAACGAAGGATGGTTGCTTTGCTTCAATTGCCTACCTGGGAGTTTTCCTGGAGCTGGGTGATGTAGACACATCCATTTAGGTTAAAATACCTATTTATGCATGTTCCTAGGCTTAGATTTGCATGCATGCACAGTAGTGCAGTAGACGTGCATGCGGAGGCACGTAACACCGGCACGCGGAGTGTGCACGCAACAGTTGGTGGGCACGTGGGCTGTCTTCAGCGATGTTTGTAGTAGATCTTCAGTGACGTTTATTACTGTCACTAAATGTCCTGTATACAAATTTGATTTTTTCCTTGACTACAAAAGAACCCCTACCCCTCCCATTTTTCTTCATCTCTTCCTTTCTTCTCCTCACCACCTCTAAGGCTCTAGAGAGAGCTTGCCCAAGCCTGAGATGCTCCTCTGGAGTAGAAAACAAACATTTGTTCCCGCCTCTCATCCCCCTTCGTGGAGCATCCCATGGCTGTCTTCTCTCCTCCCTTTGGGAAGAATATCCTCTCCGCAACGTCGTCCTGCCCCACCCTCCGTCCTCCAGCTCCGTCCTTGTTCGTCCTGCTCCTCACCACCTTCCTTTAGGTGACATCAGAGCGAATCATACTCCAAGCAACCGTCAAGGGGGATTTCTCTCACCTATCCCCATCTTTATTGCTTTCATAGTAAGTTTTCCTACTTTCCTAGTTGTAAATAGCATTTGATTATAAAAATACATGATTGTTTCTCTCTCTCTATCTCTCTCTTTTTATTTTGCAAGTAGATTAGCTAGAATTCATCGACCTGATCTCTTTCCCTATTAAAATACCAAAAAAAAAAAAAGTTAAAATCGACAAAAACAAATAAAAAGCGAAACGCGGATTTCTCAAACCAAACGTTCGCCTCCTCGTGTTCGACTCGGGACTCATTTTTTGAGTTTTGGTTATAAATTTTATCTGATCGACGGAATTTCTCGCGAATCGAACTACGACGACGGGTTTTCCAAACTCGAACCCTTTACGCGACGAGATTCGATGCTATCATTTTGACGTCGTTGCCAGGGAGGCAATGCTCTTTGGTTTTTTTGCCTTTTCCCGCATTACTTACATATTTTTCTAACCTATCTTTCTTCTTTGATTTATTGTCTTGCAGGAACTCAGTCGAGGAGCCAAATGCAGTAGATTGAAGTAAGGTGCGGGTAGAGACATTTGTAAGTTTTCCCCCACCACCCCCACCCTATATTTCATTTCACCACACTAATAACTCAGATCAAAATCAACTTTGGTGCTTTTTATAAACCCTAGGATAGATTTGGTTGTTTGTTTGCCACCTCCACCCATCTCATCCTCGTATATATATAAAAAAAATACTCTTCTCTTGTGGGATTTACTGAAAGTGACACACATTAAACACCCACAACTTTCAACTTAAGGCGCACCATTCCATTTTGATTCTACCACTTAATCGGGATCTGACATATGGACCCGGTACACTTCAACTCAATACACATAGGTGAGTAGAAATCCAAATATGTTAAACATCTATGTGCCTTAACTAAGTGGTGCAACAGACCAATTGATTGAGTTGTTTGGGCCGCACCACTGAAGATAAAAGCCATTCATCAGTAGCTTACCACTTAGGGTTAATCTTTAGGGCTGAACTAGGCATTCCACATTATTTTTTGATTTCTAAAGGAATATATCATCACCAGTGCTTTCAAAAGTTGGAGTGTTCTCTTGAACTTGATTGAATACACCTAAGATTAAACCCTAAAAGCTACTAAACAAGGTTAAACCCTAAAAGACACATCATCAAATAACCTTCTTTGCAAACCCTGGTTGTGTGTGCACACACATTTGAATTAATCATTAAGGGCACAACCCATCTAAAGAGCCCATCACATTCTAAGAGCACAATCATCCCAAGACTAATTAAAACTGAGTAGACGTTGGCCTTAAGGATTGATTTGCTCTTCGGGGCTGTTAAGGATGCTTGATCAAGTTTTAAAAAGGTTGCATTGTAGTATAATCGAAAAAGCGTTCAAAACAAATATAATTTATTACTCGAATTTTAAAGTCTGAGGTCAAACACAGGGAGCAAATTAGGGTTTAGATATTAAGATCACAACTTGAGAATTTGAAAGAATATCATATGCAATAAGATCAATGTTATAGTGCAGAAAGATAGGAATAAATATAAGGCACTAAAGGAACCAATGTATGTGAATAAACACAAAATTGGACGTCTGATTTGTGAATCAAACGCCTTAAAATGATGATGCTACAGTGCTTGATCTTTCTTCTTTCTTCTGCTTCTTCTCCTATTCTCTGGCGGCTCCATCCTTATTCTTCTTCTTTGGCTTCTTCTTTCTTCCTCTTCTAATTTTGGCTGTAGCTTCCTTACCTTAGCTTTCTCTTCCTCTGCCTTCTTTCCTGTCTTGGCTGCCTTTAGCTTCTTCTTCCTTCAATTCCTTCCTTCTCTTTTCTCTCTTTCTCTACCTTCCTTACTCTTTCCTTCAGCTCCTTCTTCTGCCTTAGCCTTTTCCTTCTTCTCTCTGCTGCAGCCCTTCTCCTTCGTTAGCTTCTGACTTCGGCTTCCTCCTTCACCTTCTCCTTCTTTTCTTCGACCTGCATAGCAAAACCTACCCCCTACCTGCGCGAGCTCTCTTCTCTCCTTTCTCTCTTAGGTTCGCTCTCCTAGAGCCACTTCTCGGGTAATCGAGTCAGGTACGCGCCCGGGACCAAGCCCACTGGCGTGTGGTGGTGGGCGAGGTGTGGGGTCGAGTCGGGTCACCAGGTCCACAAGGGGTGGTCGCGGACGAGGTGTCGGGTCGGGTGGGAGGGGACCTGACCCTGTGAGTTGGAGGCAACCAGCCCAATGCAGAAAATCACTTTATGCGGGTGCGGCGCTCCGCAACTTTCTGAGGTGGGACTAACTTCCCACCCACTTTCACACCGGCCTGCAGCCGAGTGCCTTCGCTCAATTGCAACTGCAGTGATGGCTCTTAGCTTCAATTGGTCACCTGGAGATGTTTGCGAAGGCTCTCCGTGCGACCTGGGACTAGATCCCTAAGTGGGCACAGCCTGGAGAAGCTTGCAAGCAAGCTTCCTGCTGTGCGTCAATGGTGGTGAACCCCTGGACCTGAAATCACACAAACGGCCTTGCGACCACATTAAAAAGCTCAAGGAGCTTTGCAAAGGTGTGGCAAACCTGCAGAGGTGGTTGGCTTGGCGTGGCACCACCTGAGGTAGCGTGCCTAGGGCACACTGCGGCTGTGTGTGTGGGTGTGTTCGGGGGCGCTTGTGGGTGAGTGGTGGAGTGTTGTGAGTGGGGGGTTATGATCAATGAGTCCGGGTGGAGCTTATGGACCGGTCGGCGAGGAGAGAGGTGGTATGTGGAGGTGGAGTGAACTCGCCGAAGTGGTGGCCGGAGGTGTAGGGGATGATGGTGGTGGAGTGTGACAGTGGTCGTTCGAGGGAATAAAGAAGGGGAAAAGAGAGTAGAAGGTGAGAGGACTTATATGGGGGTGAAGAGACGAAGGGGGAGGCAGGGATGGCATCTGTGCATATCTTTGACGCTGGAGACGAAGGTGCTCAGTGAGGGAGGTCGGCGAGGACGAAGGGGAGGCAGGACCATCGGTAGGTGCAGCGCGACGCGGACGAGCGAGAGGAAGAAGAACCTGCCACCGGTATTGCAGCTAGGCGACGAGGGAGAGTGGGAGAAGTCGCCGAAGCTTGACGAGCAGGTCGGCCAGAGGAGGAGAGACGAAATTTAGGGAGTTCTCCGACTGAATTCAAAATTAGGAGATGCAGGTGAATTGGGGTCTCTTAAATAGGCCCTGGAGGTCGGGTTTGTGCTTGAAAGCCAAGCTTCTAAGCACGGCAAGTTCGCCGATAGAGAAAACTAGAGAGAGACCCAAATCTCTCATGCGTTTGCATGAGAGATTGGGTACCAAATAGGGCTTCTAATTGGATTCACACTGGAGGAGATTTCTCAGAGAATCTCCCTTTCAATTTTGAAGGGGATTCTCTGAGAGATTAGGGAGAAATCGTCCTTTCAAGCTTGTTGGAGTAGGATTCCCTCCGTTATAATGGCGGAGGGACCTAATTACAAAGAACGAAGAAGAACCTAGGGGGTCAAACATATCGGTTTTTGAAAGATATGGGTAGAAATGTAATTGGGTTGGACCTATTTGCAAAGTGGGTCAAGATGAATTCCCCTTAGGTCCAAATTTTGGTAAAAACCTAATTTGGACCTAATAAATCCAATGGTGAGGTTGGATTTTGGGTTTGACCACGTTTAATTGGGCAATTTACGTAAAAACCCAATTTAGGGTAAATATTTGTCTGTGACCCCATTCTAGGTCAAAATAGGTTCCAATGGCCAAATTGATGGTTCTAAACCTTAGAGAATATTTTTCTATGATTTTTAGAGGATTTAGGTGAATTTTATCCTGACCAAAACCTTGTTTAATCAAGTGGGTCTGTTTTAGGATTACAAGAAGTCACTTAATTCCCAGAATTCACATGAACCCTTTTCTGTTTGAACCAATCCACTTTTTATCTTGTTAAGACCATTTGACCTTTGTTTAGCCCTTGAGAAAACCCATTATTGTACTACAATGGTAAAATTGTAGTTTTACCCCTTATTTCTTACTTTTCTCTCAGAATGGTTATTCATTGAATTAGGATCTCCAGTTGATTATGTAGGAGCTTTTGTTCTCTTTTATAGGTCAAAAATGAGCTAGTTAGGGCTCATGATGGTGTTCCCATCAGGGGCTCAGACTGAGATTTTTTTCGATTAATCTGCTTCTGCTGGTCCATCTGATGTCTAGCTAAGGGAGTAGCGTCAAACAACCGCGGCTGGGAGGTACACTAGGAACTGAAGGCACAAGCCAAAGGAAGAACCTTCTCCCCAGCCCCTCCTTCTAACTGGTTGGATTGACCGGATAAAAGTAGACCAAATCGATTATAATCTCAAGATGGGACCTGGGAGTCTGTAGGTCTTTAGGCTAACCCACCTAAGGACAAGGTTGATTGCTTGTATTGCATAGCTCCTTTCTTTCTTCTGATATCCTCTCTTATTCTACCATATATCCTTCCACATCCTACACTCATTTTCCATCCTACCCTCCTACCACCACTTATACCTAAGATGATTACTATCCTGACTCGACATATAATTACTCATCCACTAGCCGAGATAACTTTGATTGAGGATACGATACCGGACCTCAGTGTCCAGGGCCTAACTCTGGACAAGAAGACTATGATTACTATCCTTCCCAGAGCTATAATGATTATAGATCTCCATCCTTTGATGATCAGACCAACCCGATCTATAATCAGGAAGGATATGATGATTATAACATCTACCCTCCCCAGTATTCCACTGAATAAAGGTCACCTCCATTCTTTGAACAACCCGAGATGACCTACTATCAGGGAGGGACCCGAGAACCTCGATATCTTGACTCCCCTAGATTTAACCCAAACCCGCCCAAACCTGAACTGAACCATTTGGTTCTAGCGAACCAAGTCCAAGATAGGGTGTTGGCTAACTTGTGGAATACCATACAATCTTTAGAAGCTTAGCTAATGCCATGCACTAAAGCATTGGAGCCTATGATAAAAATGATTGATGAGCTGAATAACTCTTTATTGGATTTGCTCCAAAATGTTAGGGATAGGGGCCTGGGTGAGTTTCTACTTGGGAAATTGTCGACGTTGAGGATGAAATTTGTGGTTGCCCTAATCCAATCTTGGGATGATTCTGAAGATGAATCCCCTTCAGGAGAGCCAATGTCTGAACCTACTCAGGCGCTTGTTGGGAGGGATACATGTTCTGAGACCGGGGATGACCAGGTTGGGCTGGAGCAACCCATTGAGGATGAACCAAGTTTCTTACCCGAGATCCTAGAGCTAAGGAATGACAAAAAATATGTCTCCATGGACCATGAAATGACATATGATTTTAAGACATATATAAATGAAGATCATGAATTCTTTGATTCTAAGGGAGAGGAATCTCTTAGTGAAGTCTCACTTGAGCTTAGGGAGAATGATTTTAGTGAGACTAACGAGCTCAAGGAGCATGACAAACCATTTGATGGCTCGTTCATTGAAGATTTGGATTTGGTTGGGGCTAAGTTGGAGGATTCAAATCCTCTTTTAGTAGAAGATTCAATCAGTAACCCCATTCCTCAACCACACCCCAAAGGGATTGATTTTGATTTGTAAATCATTGTAGCCAAGTCAATCCTGATTCAGCCACAAATGTTAGACTGTGGTATTTTAGATGGGGTGTACAACGATCTGGAGGTCCTGAAAACCTTAATCTTGGAGGATAGGAAGTTGAAAATAAAAATCTGGGAAGCTACTTCTAAGGAAACTATGATTTTGGATCTAAGGGTTCCTGTTGTCCTGAAACCACCTACTTTTTACCAGGACCCCTATGATACCTTTGATGTGCAACCCAAGCTTGGAATAACTGATTATTTTTCTGAGTTGAACATTAAGTGGGCATCTGAACCTAGTGAACCAAATCTACCTTTTGTCCAACACATTAGTCTTGGGTTGCACACCACCAAACTGCAGACCCAGCCTCGCAAGCACAATAATCTTCGATTCTAGGTGATTTTCATCCAAAACCTGAGAACTACTTGACCCCTGGGCATGGGTCTGCACCATAATATGGTCCACATCCGTGGACATCTTCTGTTGGCAGGTCTAAGGATTAATCCTTTGATTTTGATTCTGATATGCACTTGTAAATTCTCCATTTCTTCCTTGTATGTATTTTATGACTAGCTAAAGGCATTAAACTTAACATGTGTGTATACTCTTTTCTCTCTACAGAGCTGACCAGATTTTCACGAAATTTGGGTGATATTCTATTTACTCTGCCCTTTTCATGTCTTTATGTTTACAATGAAGACAATGCATCATTTAGGCACGGAGAGGGGGATAATTAATTCCTGAAATTATTTTGTTAACTCCGTAGAATTTCTTTTAGTTTCTTAAAAAATGAAAATTCAAAAAGAAAAAGAAAAAGAAGAAATTATGAGAAGAGAACTTAAGCATTTCGAAGTTATTAACTTTAGGAAACGATACGATAGAACCTGAACACTTAGACTCTTCAGGTCTTCGGGCTTAATTAGCTCGGGTGTCCACTCAAATGTGGACTTAGTCTTGAGTCCTCGCCGAGTAATTTTACTTTAATTTGGTGAATAAATTGAGATGATAAGTACACGACTTATCAACCTGCCCTTTGATTTGAGGGGATTTTAAGTTTAAGCATCTACACACTATTTGTATTGACTCACTTTCTGACGGTTTTTAAGAAAATTGGGTAGCTAATGAACTGTCTAGGGTGGTATGGCTGGCAAGTTATCGGTGGTAATTGCTCATCGGTCGGTTGTCCAGAGCCCAACCACACGACCATTCTCTTCATACTGCCTTTAGGTAAATCTTAGATCAAGGAAGCCACCTACCTAGGAAAAAGAAAAAAAAGGTACCCAAAAAGGAAAAAAAATAGAAAAAGGAGAAAATAAAAAAATAAAACCACTTCACCGCACGAGTATGGCTGGCAAGTTGCCGTGGGTAACAGCCTGTTGGCCGATTGTTCAGAGCCCAGCTCACAAAAATGCACAAATAATTCCCAAAACACTTATGGAAGAAGCGGGGAAGTAGAATAAACCAGGGAGATATACACTGGGTTCGCCCTTGTGTCGACCCCATAAAAAATAAAAAAAAGTAGGGAGAAAGCTACTGATTAGAAAAATAAACCTCTAGGCAGAAATCTTTAAGGTCTCCTAAGGTCGTAGAAACCTAAAGTTCATTTTAACGGCCGCCTAGTGAGTCTATCACCCTTTAACAAGATGCTTAGAATTTAGAGTCCTTTTTGAGTCTTGAGCAGGTCAGGTAACCATAAAAAGTTATCCCAAAACTTTCAAATCCTGAAAGTAAAATAAATTAGAAAGGAAGAAAAATAAAAAAATGTATCTTCCCTTTTCAAATAAGGCGAGAACTTGGGCGGTCTGCATTCTGGCAGACACCAGGGTACTGTTGAGTTTTCATAGTTTAGTACCTTAGTTGAAATTTTCTATTGTTAATAAACGACATAGGCCTAAGCTATCGAGCCCTAATTCTATTTTTATACATAGCATGTAGTTTAATGTTGCTAGGGACTAGCAAAAGATAGGCATGGGGGCATGAAGTAGACAAATCCATTTAGGTTAAAATGCCTATTTATGCATGTTCCTAGGCTTAGATTTGCATTCCATATTATAAATATTGCGTAGCATGCATCATTCTTCATTTAGAGTAGTTGTGTATATTTTAGGTTAATTGCATCCATTTTGTGGTCAGGAGAGAAGAAGATTTATTTCGAAGTCTCGGATTGATGATCCAACCATACGGATTTGATCTAGATGACAATCGGAGTCTAACACCTCCGAAATCGCCTTGATCGGAGTGCCGTACATCATATGCAGTCCAAGGATGATCAACAGACAAGGGACTAGGTGACATAATTCCAAGCCTCAAAGGACAAATCTGACCGCACGAATAGATTCAGATCGACGATCGTAGCTCAATGGCGCAAAAATTGACTCAATCCAACCTTTGTAGCAACCCCTACAACTGAAAGAAGATGGATGGCCTAGATCACACCACGTGGCGCAACCCAGGCCACCCATGCGCATGCGCGCCCCACCCACGGAAAGAAGAGGCACGCATGTGCAGCAGTGCAGCGGGCACATGAGTAGGCATGAAACATGGGCGCGCGGAGTGTGTGCCAACGCAATAGTTGGTGGGCGCGTGGGCTATCTTTAGCGACGTTTGCTGCAAATCTTCAATGACGTTTATTACCGTCACTAAATGTCTTGTATACGAATTTAATTCTTTCCTCCACTATAAAAGAACCCCTACCCCTCCCATTTTTCTTCATCTCTTCCTTACTTCTCACCACCTCCAATGTTCTAGAGAGAGCTTGTCCCAAGCTCGGGATGCTCCTCTGGAATAGAAAACAAACATTTGTTCCCGCCTCTCATCCCCCTTTGTGGAGCATCCCATGGCCATCTTCTCACCTCCCTTTGGGAAGAAAATCCTTACCGCGACGCCATCCTACCCTACCCTTCGTCCTCGTTCGTCCTGCTCCTCACCACCTTCCTCCAAGCGACTGTCAGAGTGAGCCACCGTCCAAGCGACTGTCGAGGGGGATTTCTCTCACCTATCTCTATCTTTATTGCTTTCGTAGTATAGTTTTCCTGCTTTCCTAGTTGTAATAAACATTTTATTATAAAAATATATGATTGTTTCTCTCTCTCTCCGTGCCTCTCTCTTTTTATTTTGCAAGTAAATTAGCTAGAATTCATCGACCCAATCTCTTGCCCTATTAAAATACCAAAAAAAAAATCAAAAGATAAAAATGACAAAAATAAATAAAAAGCGAAACGTGGATTTCTCAAACCAGAAGTTCGTCTCCCCGTGTTCGACCTGGGACTCACTTTTTGAGTTTCGATTATAAATTTTATCTAATCGACGGATTTTCTTGCGAGCCAAACTACAATGACGAGTTTTCCAAACTCAAACCCTTTACGCAACGAGATTGTTGAAAGCGAAAAACTACACAAAAAGGATTGAGTTTTGAAAACCCATTGATGTGCATACATCTTATTAACCTAAAATGTCTATTAATGCATGTTCTTAGTATCATATTATCATCATACATTGTAAATATTGCATAATCATGCATTTAGGTCAAGTTGTATAAATTATATAGTAATTGTCTCCTTTTATGGTCAGGAACAGGATAACTTGTTAATTGGGGTCTCGGATCGAAGATCCAACCGTACAGATCTGATCAGGGCGACGATTGGAGTTCAACGACACCAAGATTGCCCTAATCAGACATCCGTAGCATCAGATAGAGATCAAGGAATCCTAAAGATCAAGGGCCAAGATGGTGTTAATCCACACCTCAGATGACAAATCCAACCACACGGATGGGTTCGGATTGATGATCGCAGCCTAACAGCATGAAAATCGATCCAATCCGACACCCATGGCATCGTCTACAACCCACAAAAGATGGACGGCCAAGATGGCGCCACGTGGAGCCATCTTGGCCGTCCGGTGCCATCTCAGAGCCACCCCAACCAGATTGATTTAGAGCAACCAATTAAGGATGATCTGATTTCTTTACCTGAGATCCCTAAGCCGGGGCACGAGGAAACGCATATCTCCATGGATCAGAAAGTGATGGATAATTTTGGGACGTACATTAATACGGATTTAGATTTCTTTGATTCTGAGGGTGAAGATTAAATTTGCGAAGTCTCACATGAGTTTACAGAACATGATTTCTATGAAACGATTGGGCCTGCGGAATCGATTAAATCATTTGATAGCCCAATAACCGAGGAAATTGATCTTATTGGGGCTCACATGACAGATTCAGAATCGCATTTTCTAAAGGATTCAATTTAATGCCCCAATTGTCAGTTACACCCCATTGAGCCTACTGACGATTCTGTTTTTGCGATAACTAAACCCAAGTCAATTCTGATTCAGTCACATCTTTTAGACTTGGAAATTTCAGACTAGGTGATTAATATACAGGAGGTCCTAGAATTTGACATTCTAAATGAGGAGGATAGAAGCTGGGAAATTTTGATTTGGGAAGCAAGCTCCAAAGGAAGTAGAAGTCATAGTCTAAGGGTTCCAATTAATCTGAAACCATCAAACCAGGACCCTTACAACATTTGTTCTAAGGATGTCCAACCCAAGCACACATTCATTAATTATCCTTTTGAGCTTGATTTCTCTGTAACCCGACTTTTTGGTCTTGGGTTGCATCCTCATAAATTGCATGCCCAACCCCGCTTGCATACTGATTTTAGGTTCTAGGTAATTTTTATCCAAAACCTTAGACATACTCGACCATGGGGTATGGGTCTGCATCATAATCTGGTCCACATCTGTGGACATCTGCTGGCAAGTCTTAGGTTGCATCTTTTTATTCTGATTCTGACATGTACCTGTGAATTCGTTATTTCTTCTTCTTTGTATAGTGTGCCTAATTGAAGGCACTAAATTCAGCACGTACATAGTCTCTATTCATCTCGGAGCGGACACGTTATTCACGCAATTCAGGTGCTTTCTACTCTACTCCACTCTATTTCATATCTTTTTAATACAATGAGGACATTGCATTAGATAGGCATGGGGGGTGGATATTCATCTCTGAATTATTTCGTTAGCTCCGTAGATTCATTTTGTTTTCTTTTTATTTATATAAAAAAATTGAATTAGGAAGGAATACTTGGACATTAGGAACTTTCAATCTTAGAAAATATTCCAATAGAATCTGAACACTAAGACCCTTCAAGTCTTTGGGCCTAATCAGCCTGGGTATCCACTGAAATGTGGACTTGTTTATCGAGTCCTCGCCATCCTGAATTTGATTTCAATTTGATTAAATAAGTTGGGGTGATAAGTACATGGCGGGATTATCTCGAAATCTCGAAAGTCAGGATTCTAGGAGTTGCCATGGGTGATGCTATCTCGAAGCATCGATTTCTAGGAACCTTGCGAGGATTAATGGTGGGAACTAGAAATCCGATACAAACCGTGTTGTAAAGCTAATCCGAAGCTAGAAATAAAAGGAAAATAGAGAGAAAACCATCCAAAAACATAGAAAAAATTTTCTATCTCTCTCTTACAAAAACACACTACAAACTGAACCTGGGCTAAAACATGTTACAAGCACGGGTCCTTTAACTATGGAGTTCAACGAACCTTACGTTAGTTCCTGCGGGCCTTAGAAACCTTCACGACGGACTGAGGCTAGAGCTGGCCAAGTCTGAATTTTGGTTGGTACTTGAGTACCTCTAAGCCTCCTATCGGCATTCTAACCTAATCTACAAAAGAAAGCACACATCAGAGTTCTAAGTATGAAAAGGCATGTGGTCTAGAATTTGAGTAAAATTCCTTGAAATTTTCCTAAAGGACTAGCAAAAGGTAGGCATGGGGGTATGATGGAAATACCATCATGAGCCACAACTAGCTCAATTTGATTTGATTAAGTCAGTAAATGCTCCTACATAACCGCCAGATAACTGTAATTCATTGCATAATCATTCTGAGTGAAAAATAAGAAACCAGGGTTAAAACTGTAATTTTACCATCATATCATGAATGCAGTACAACCACAGGTTTTCTTAGGGGATAATTAAGGGTCAAATGGTTCTAAAAGGCTAACAAGTGGGTTAGAATAGACAAAAAACGATTTTCGCATGTATTAAGAATTAAATGACTTTTGAAACCCTAAAAACAGATCCGCTTAATTAACTGAGGTTCTGATCATGATAAAATTCACCTAAACCCTTTAAAAATCATAAAAAATATTCTCTATGGTTTGGAGCCTTCAATTTGACCATCAGAACCCGTCTTGACTCAAAATAAAGTCTCAGACAGACCTTTGCCCTAATTTAGGTTTTTGCATAAATTACCCAGTCAAACTTAGTCAAAATCAAAATCCAACTTTATAATTTGATTCCTTAGATTCAAATTAGGTTTGTACCAAAATTTTGACCCAATCTGAGATTGTCCTGACCTAGTTTTCAACTTGGTCCTATCTGATTACATATATGCCCTTAACTTTCAAAATCCTTACAAAAAGGCTCCTAACTTTGTCATCATTTTCACAAATAGGTCCCTGCCACCATTAATCCTATTCCTACAAGTTCCGGCGACCTAAAATTGGCAAGATCTCCTTGATTCCTTGACAAATCCCTTTCAAATTTGAAAGGAGCGTTCGTCAAGGAATTCCTTTCCCTTTGAGCCAATTCCCACGTCCCAAAACCTTCTCAATCTCTCATGCGAATGCATGAGAGATTAGGGTATCAAAAAATACCAACTTCGGTGAAGCTTTCCAATCTTTGGAAGCTTGCTTCCCAAGCCCAAAATTCCCTCTAAAGACCTATAAAAAGACCTCCAGATCAAACCGATCTTCCCACGCTCAAATTCGACCTTGAACACCTCAAATTCCTCTCCTCTTTCTTGGCCGAATCGCTCATTGACATCCAGTGACCCTCCTTGCCTCCACTCTTCCTCCGTTTACAATACCAGTGATGGAGCCTCATTCCTCTCATTCTTCTGCTCCTAGTCGTACCAACAGGAGCATCTCCCCCGTCCTCGTCGCCGTTTCCTATCCACCGGAGCAGCCTCCTTCTCCGGCGTCGGCCTATCACGGCCGTTCCCGGCTCCCTACAGAACCCAATGACAGGTCACCTCGAAGAACCCTAAGACCCAATCGTCCAGCGAGAAATAACCGAATGCACATTCATTCCACAACCACACAAGTATTGTAACTAAACAATAAATATAAAATTGACAATAAAGCAAGAGAACGGTAATTACCATAATGTTATAGGATATCACAAACAGAACTAGTACAGAACACAGCCATCACAACAAAAACTATTACACATATAGCTAGAAAAACAGGAACTCACTGCAACAACTAACAAGAGGAAACTATAGCTAGGATCGACTAGGCCCAACGCCCTCAACAGCCGGTGGATCTAGCTGCTCGAATCCTTGACCTGTACAAAGTTATAACATCTTGAGTTAGCTAACACTGAATAGAGTGGTGACTAAAACATGTAATGCAATTTAAACAAGCAACTTAAAATATTATCTTCCAATTTCAATTATCTTATTACGTGTGGCTGATCTGAGTACTCTAATCTGGTTCCATGACATTGCTCAATCTTCCTGTTCCCTAAGGGAACGATCTTGTTTGTAGTTTTCCCGCGATACAGGATGTACACATGGTACTCTCCTAGTCGGGAGAGTCCCCCATGGTAGTCCTACACCCGATCTACTACCCCGAGGTCACAGTTGCGACGTAGCTGTGACTACAGCACACGTGATAAGCGCTCGAGTAGCTACCCTGCACTGGCATGTGGTCAGTCATTTCTAGTGGGTACGCCCAAGCATACAATACAGAACAGCACAGGGCTTTGCCCTCTCAAAACAGGGGTCTCACCCCTCACAATCCGCGTACCCTCGTCCGACTATCCTGGTTTACCCAGTGGGCCTAACAAGAGTCAGTATAGGGTATCCAATCCTAACCCCAGGCCCCTTGGGGCGGCTAGCTCCCCCATACACTAAGTAGCTCTCCTCGGTACCACGTATGCAAGGGCCAACAGGAGTCGACGTAGAGTGACCAAACCCACCCCCAGGTCTCCACCCAAGGGGCGGCAAGCTCCCCTCTACTGTAAAAGGGACAGTTGCTCTCCTCGGTACTAAGTACACGAAGGTCAGCTCATCTCTTTAAACCAAGTCCGAACAGCCGCCCGCGGCGACATGTTCCAGAACCATCCAGTTCTCAATACTACAGTATTCTTGTCTCGTGCTACATTCCCCGTAGGGTTCGAACATGAACTTTTCTTATTCCATATCTAGTTTGTTACATACAGAACAGGCATCTCAGTTTCCATATTTATCACAATACGTGTCATTTTTCTGTTCATAACGTAGTTCATTCCAAGTAGTACAGGTAGCTTATGATTTATTCAATCATTCATCTCTCTACACATGCATCTTCTCTAGCCCTAGTGTTCATGTCACAACCTAGGGTTTAATCGATTAGATGTATTCTAAAGCATGCGTTTACTTCTTCCTAGGGTTTAGTTCACATCCTAGGTTCAACTAATTTTTTTTTATGCAAGTACTTTCTTAATTTTGAGATTAGGGTAAAAACCACTCTACCAGGGTAACCAAGTGGAATGGGGGCTCATACAGTAGCTCTCGACGTCTCTGCAGGTCCCGTATACTCAACGGACTGGCGACCTATGACATGGGCCGACAGGTTAAAAGTGTTCAAAATGACATGGACAAAGTACCATTACATAAAGAAAATCACACGAAAACCAAAGACATTTCATTTGCAGAAAATGGACACCGTTTGGGCCCTGAATGGGCCTAAAAACACCAATCCTGACTGAAATCAGACGTCTGGCAAAGGTCCCAGACGTCTTAAACGAACTCACAGGCACACCTTGCTCGGGGCGCCTTCCTCGGACGTCTGGGGCTTAGTGCAGACGTCTGAGGGTGTCTTTCGACATCTGGAAACACGTCCGAACGTCTGAAATTACCTCTATCCTCACACCAGCGCGCTTCCCAACCTCTTACACACGTGCATGCACGATCAAAACTTTGCAGGAAAAATAAATCGAAAATATACACTATCAGAAGTCCGAAAATACCTCAGGACGTCTGATAAGACGTCTGATGCACTCTGTAAACATCTGATTCTGTGGAAAAATGATTCTGCAGAACCATTGGCGAGTTCATCTCACGACACCTTCCACTCCGAGTGCTACTGCAACTACAGCAGAATTTGCGACAGTAGCAGTAGCAGCTCTCCTCCTCTCCTGTACACGCTCCTCTAGCTCCCTACCCTCCGTCTCCTACTCTCGGTTGCGATGTGCGGAGGATGGAGAAACGAGGGGGGTTAAATGGAGGAGGAGGTATTTGGGAGGGAATGGTCGAGAGGGGGAGGTGAGGATGCCGCAGGGGGGATGGCACGACGTGTGGGGTGAGGGAGATGAAATGGGGTGCGTACGGTGAGGAGATGTGGTGGGAAAATTGTGGGGACATCCCTGTAATTTCCCTCTCCCCCTCACAAACCCCCAAAACAAAAGATAAGGGGTTTAAAACTGCAGGAAAACCCCTATAGATTCCAAAAATGCCAAATGACTCCAGGAAAGGGTCGTTTCACAGCCATACCACAACCGGTGCCATCTCCTTTCCCCTTCGTCCGCTACTGCTCTCAACCGACTCCTCAACTTCTCCTCATCACGCTAGCACATCCAACACACTGCTTCGACCTCGGCAATGCCCTTCGCGACTCTGTCTTCCACCTCTCCAATAGACCTCCGACGAGCCCTAGTAGCCACCACAGACCACCTACACCATTGTTTCCATGTTCCATACCTCCGCCTCATCATGACGAGCAAAAGCCCTCACTCACTCAGAGCTATTGATCCCCCTACAGCACCACCGAACACCACCACCTTCACACGCACAGTCTGCCTCTGTCAGACCTCATCACTCACGTCCACGCCACACCGACCCCCTCAGCAAGTTCACCGTGCTCCAGCGATCATTCCTGAACGTTTTGACGTGACTGAAAGGCCTTTTTGGTGATTTCAAGTACTAGCCTCCGGCCGCCATTAGCAGGTAAGCTTTGAAGCTTGCTTTAAAGCCTTCTTCAGTGCCTGTAGACCCAGGTAGCCATCCTAGGTCATGCGGAATACTCCCAGGCAGGATCTCAGGGCATCAGTAAGAAGCATTAGCCTCCACAGTGGTGTGAATTCCAACCCTCTTCACTGCGGCATCAAACACGTGAAGAAGGTGGAACTTTAGTCCCACCTCGGAAGTTCACAGAGGTTTGCAGCCGCATAAATTGCAAAATTGCTTGGGGCTTATCTCCTCAGACACAAGGGGTGATGTCCCTCACACCCCTCACGTGCCTCATCCGCGACACACCCCCGCGAACCTGGTGCAGACCCAATTACCACCTAAGCCTTACACTCCTCGACTGCAACCCACGCCTGCAGCCCTGGACCTGGGTGAGCTCTAGGTCCGAATACCTGATAACCTGGTACTGTTGGAGGCTTTGGGAGAGCGTGACCCAAGTAGAGAAAAAGAGGAGAATTTACGCGGGGTAGGGAAGGGTTTTGCTCTTTGGGAAGTTGGCTAACACTTAGCCAAAATCTGAAGACCCTTCCCCCTTTGAGTAAAGAAGAGTAAGAAGAGCAGAGAAACAAAGAGAAGGAAGAGAAAGTAGCAAAAGAAGAGGAAGAGAAGAAGTGCCACAACAGAGTCTGTGAAGGAGAAGAAGGAAACCAAGAGAAGAAGAAAAGAAGAAGAGAGAAAGCAGAGAAAGAGAAGTAGAAAAAGCAGAAGAAGAAGAAGAAGAAGAGCACTGTAGAATCAGACGTTTAAGACGTCTGATCCTACTGTTAGACGGCTGATTTAAGTTTATTCCATATATAACTATTGAGTTCCAATTGCCATTATTGTAGGGAGTAAATGGTGATTCAAATCACCATTTTACTCCATTATTTTTGCAGTCTGATACTTCATCTTATTGCGACATTATTCTGAATCAATTTCTAATTATAATTTCTTATCTCTATTGTTTTAAATTGCAATTTTGAGAATTGGATTCCTACTTGCTCCCAGCGAACGACCTCGGACTTTTTCGAGTATAAATTTTATTTGTTTTTCACGAGATTTCTACTATATTGCAATGCAACGATTTAAAACCTGATTTCGAGCGACCAACACATGGTGCTCGGATCAAGGTGATTTCCACTTTGCTGGACTACGATCGTTGCTCCAGATCCATCTGTAAGGTTGGATTTTTCATCCAAAGCCCGTAAAGATGTCGCATTGCCTCTTGGCCATAAAATGTCAAAATTACTAAACAATATATACAAATTATCCTAAATGCAATTAATGCATGTTATGCACTATTTATACTTATGGAATGCAATGCTAGGCTTAGGAACTATCATACATAAGCATTTTATCATGAATTTATGCATGTTTATGAACTCTTTTTATCACACAAAGGCCTTAACTTTTTGAATTCTTTACAAATAGGCCGCTAGGTTTTTCATCTTCTTCACAGTTCAGTCCTTGCGCCATTTTTGGAAACCTAGACCTTCACCGTCGAGATTCAAGCGAGGATTTCTCGCTCAATTCTCAATCAATCACTCCCAAAATTGAATGGGAGATTCCTTAAGGAATTCCCTTCCAAATGAGACCATTCATGAATCCTAAAACCCTTTAGAATCCTCATGCGAATGCACATGTATCAAGCTTGCGCGTGAAGGTCGGAGTTCGCTATCTTGTTTCCAACCTTGGAATACCATCCTAAGGCCTATAAATGAACCTACATTGTGTTCCTCACCTCCTTAGGAAATTTTGGCTTCAGAAATCCCCTTTTCCTCCTCCAGTCGTCTTCAAAGTTTTCTCCGACAACCTTCTCCCCTCACCCTCTTCCGGTCGTCCAACCATCAAATTGGATGGCCCATATCCTTCCTCTCTTCCTCGCACTCCTCTCCAACCAAAGAGAGGTCGATCCTCTGCGGCGTTCGCCGTTGCCACCTCACCGTCTCCATCTCCTTCTCCGACTCCAGTCAAGCCACGACCGAAGATCTCCAGACTTCTCCCTCTCCTCTAAGACCCACTACCAACTCCTCTCCTCCTCTACATCATTTCCCCCTCACTCACACTCTAAATCAACCACGCTACCACCACTACACCATCGTCTTCCTCTACTCCGACGATGCTCCAGCGAAGACTTCCCGACTCTCCACTTTCATGAAACTCATCGCTGCCACCTCCATTAGCTCCACCTCGACTCCCACATCAAAATCCCTCAACCAATTCCTCTTTACAACCACTCAACCACTCCATTGGCCAACCCACCCTTGCAACACCTTCTCCGTCACCAACAGGCACCCTCCGACCTCCGCACACTCTCCATCCACCACCACTGCATTCACCAACCTCCGATGAACCTTCTAAGCATTTTAACTAGGGCAATTAGCCCGCGTTCATGCTTTCAGGTGCCTCACTAGACCTCCATCGCCACCTCAATTCCTCCGACGTCGTACATAGTACTCCAGCCATAAAAATTCCATGCAACACTCCCAATAGCTGCGAAAGACTTCCACGAAGACTCCTAGTTCATCGATCAGGCCGTGCATCATCAACCACAGCTGCAAGTGCTCGAGGAAGACT
Organism: Thalassia testudinum; assembly: GCA_037157565.1. Lineage (NCBI taxonomy): Eukaryota > Viridiplantae > Streptophyta > Magnoliopsida > Alismatales > Hydrocharitaceae > Thalassia > Thalassia testudinum. The sequence goes on from JAZHRO010000013.1 coordinate 26,736,795, forward strand.
CTGCGACAACTTCGCCAAAGACGGGGATGATTAATCCTACATCGTGGGTTACCGAAGCCCACACGTAACATAAGAGGAATTCATGCATTGGAACCCTCACCCAATCACGAGGCGTCGGGTTCCTCAGCCACGCTCTTATCGCATGCACGCCTCGCCCGCCGTTCACGCAGGCGGGTCTAGCCCAGGTCCAGATCTGGTTACCCGATTAGTCAGGTTGAGAAGAGGAAAGAAAAAGATAAAAGAGAGTGGGGGGGTTGTGATGGTCATCTTTCTCAACACAGTTAATTAAGTTAATTGCACTTAATTATGTGCAGAAGAAAGTAACTTAGGTCAACTTGAATTTATGTCAATTAAGTAATATAGGGTCAAGTTAACCTAACATTTTAGATTTTATTTCTTTTAACTGGTTGAGTCCAGGTCATTCACTGGGAGGCATAACTTAATTAAAATTCACCATTTAGACTAAACTACTTATGGAAAGTATAATTAAGTTTACTTTAAGATCATGAATTCTGCTTAATGATTTCTATTTAAAAGACTATGCAAAATTTCATAAGAAAATACATTTACACAAATGATCTTCTTTAACAAATAAGTAAACATGTTTATTTCTTTTTATTTACAAGAGATTAAGGCAAGAAAAAGTATTTCTAATGAAAATATGCCTTATTACAACATTAAGCTCAAAAGAAATTAACAAAATGCAAGAAATTAAACACAATTATTCTTCTTGTCTTCAGCCTTATTCTTCTTTCTCTTCTTCTTTCCTCTCTCTCTTTCTCTCTCTCTCTCTCTTCTCTTTACTTTTCTCATAATCTTTCTCTTATTCTTTTTCCTTAATCTTTCTCGAGCTCTTTCTTTTACATGTCTTCTTCTCTTTCTTTTCTTTCTTTGTTTCTCTGCCTTTTCTCTTCTTTAGCCCTTATGCCTGTCTACCTTTCTTCTCCTTACGAGCTCTCTCCTTCTCCTTTTCTTCTTCTCCTTCTCTTCTGAACCTTAGCATCCTTTCCTTCTGAACCCTTACAGACCTTCTGAACCAAACCGGTTTAACCCTTTGAACCAAAAATTAGGTTTTTAATTAGCAGCTTAGACCGGTCGGGGATATACAGCACCCCTCTCAGGGTGGGACCAGACCTTACTAGGTCCAAGCCTAATTTTTATTTAATTCGATTTATTTCAGGTTCGCATAGTCTCAAGCCCATCCGGCTCATGACCTCCCAGGCCCCATGCACACGCCCTCACGGGCCCACACTCGCACGCCCACAGGCGCACACACACCCGGGCACACACCCCGCACGGGCCCACACACACACCCATATGCTCAGTTCGTTTCTTGCGTCGTACGTTGTCGACTAATATCCTTAAACACAAATTAGTTTTATACCCAAGTGGCCGCTCCAGTTCCACCAATGTGGGACTAAGTTTCCCCCTCCCAGTCCGAACTTCAAATGTTGATTCTAGCCAGCTCAAAGCTCCGTTCCAAGCAAATGAAAGCTTGCTAGAAAGCTCTTAGGTTGTTCTACATGATTGGAGTATCAATTCGATACTCTAGGGAGGTTAAGCTCTTCAATTTGAAGGGTGAAGGACCTGGGTTCACTAAGGCCATTTAAACTATAGAAATGAAATTTTGGATATAAGGTCCTACAGAAGGTCTTTTGTCCTCCAAATGAAGTGTTAAAGGGGTTCAGAGGGTCATTCCGCAGTTGTTGGTGAAGGTAATGAGCTCTAAGGAGCTTCAGAAAAGGTGCAAAAGCTAAAGCTTCTCTAGGGAGTTTTAGAACTGCAATTTAAGTTTTGAAAGGTCCTACAGACGGCTAAAGTCCTAATGAATCAATTCAAACAACCTTTAGAGGTTGTTAAGAATTTGTCTGGGCAGATTATTCACTCAAATCTCATCAAAAATCCACTATTTTCAATTTGGGTTCACAAACAACCCAAACTGAACAGAATTCAATTTCTACCATAAAGTTGATCAAAGCTCATCCAAATCTCATTTGAATCATTTACAAACATCTCAGCAACAACTTGAACTCCTCAATTTATCTGTTTGAATCCAAAATTCAAGGATCAAACTCAAGGTTGACCATGAAGCCTCGAAGTTTGACTTTTTGAATTTAACCATTTCAGATGAAATTAAAGCCTTAAACATCTTCTCTTTAGCCACAGGAATGGATTCAAACCCTTAGAATGATGATTTAATTAAAATTCCTAGAGTTCCAGGCTTGTCACTTGAGCTTCTAAAGGAGTTTGTTCGACAGGACAAACCACAGTTTGTTACAGTGATTGACTTATGGAAATAGTCCCAGGGTAAGTTATTGATGCTTTTAAACCTTTTAAATGAGACTTAAACCCTAACTAACAACCATCTCCAACTCTACCAGAGTTGGAGAAGATAAAGATCTAACAGAAGCTCCAGGCATTAAAACCTCAAATAAACTTCTTCATCGTGATCAGTGACCTTTAAATCAGAGATCTGGAGCTTCACACTGAGTTTAATGGCTTGAAGAGCTCGGCGAGCTCCGGCGAGTCCAAAAAAAGGCTAAAATGTACAAATATTGGTAAAACATGTCATTAATGATCTAAATAGCTTCCTGAGGTCACAAGGAACCTCAAGAACACCTTAATTCCTTCAATTATCCATTAAAATGAAAGTTAAGCAGTGAATTCACAGTAGACAAATTTCAAGTATGATCAGGCTCAGAACCTGTTTTCCCACTCAATTGAGTGGAGAAAACAAGTCAAAATGAAGTTGTGATGGTTTATAGGTGGATAATTAATAATTTGAAATCCTCCTGAGCCACCATTGACAGCGAGCTCAGGAGATTAAATTAAATTAGGCGTTTAAGTTATAGATGGCAATTACTTAAATTAAAGTGAGGATAGGGGACCTTAAGAGATGGTTAGGTGATGGAGGGCCTCAGTGGAGGTGGAGTAAGCTCAACCACTTCTGCCATGGACAGCAGGAGCAGTTGGTGGAGGTGGAGGTGGTTTAGGTGAATAGATGATCAATTCAGTGATTAAAGATAATAGAAATGTTCATGAAAGGTTAAAGAAGGTGATCGGTGACTTAAAAAGACAAAAGATTTGCTCCTGACAAGCTCAAGGAGCTCGCCGGAGCTGAGGAAGACAAGTGCGAAACTAGCATTACAATTACCTAATCTACCTAACTAACTATCGTAACTAATCTACTTACCTAATCTACTGTTACCTGGACGAAGGAGGTAGGAGATCTCCGTCGATGGTTCATAACGGAGGAGGAAATCAGAGGGTTGACAAAAGAAGTCCGACGGCTGTTTGTGAGGTGAAGCAGAGGAGCTCCTAGTCAGCACTTGTGTCAGAAGACTGGGTTGACGTCGGCGGAAGTCTAAAGCGATCAAAGATGGATGGAGGAAGACGGATGAAGTGGAGGAAGGTCGCCAGAGTTTAGAGAGAATAGCCTATCGGTTATCTCAGTGAAGAAGAGGGAAGGGAGCTAACTTAGTGAAAATCGAGGGTGTGGAAGGGTATTTATAGGTGGCAGCGACTAAGACGGAGGTTGAATCTGGACGGAGAAGAGGCTAGGATTGGAGTAACCACTGGTGTCTTCTCCAACGTCGATGAGGTTACCAACAACCCTAAAATGGGATTGTAGCTTCATCCAGACCGATGGATGAAAAGGAGATGGTGAGCACAAGCTCCAAAATCTTGGAAAGGAAGGAATGATGTCGGATATGCGGTGATCAGACGGTGGAAGCACCTCCTAACGTCAACCGTCGAGGAGGCTAAAGAAGGAAAGAAGAAGACGCCGTAACGAAAACTAAGGATCTAAGTGAAGAATAAGGACTCGATTGAAATAAAACATAAGGACTAAAATGTAAACTAAGGTTTTCAAGGTTTATTTTAATTTAAATCTTTTTCAACTTTTTATATATGATTATAAATGAGACAATTATTATATTTAGACCTTGAATTTACATTTTTGACCTTTTTAGATTAATTTATTTAATTAAGTAATGTTACTTAAGTTATTACATACTTAGGTATAAATTGTACTTAAGCTAGTTAACACATTAATTAGATAAACTATTGATAATATTTCAAGTCCAATTATTAATTAAATTATTAATAATAATAATTGGATGATAATATAGCATTTTAAACTTATTTTAAGGTCGTTTACTATTTATCCCTTATTTAATAATTAACCCATATATTTACATATTTCTAGCTAATTAACTACGAAGACTAGTTAATTAGGGATAATTAGAGACCATGATGAGCTTCTCATCAGTTTGCCCTCTGCTATGCTATCTCAACACTTAGTCGCTGGGAGGCCTTCGTGCCTTCGTTCTGTGTTGTGACTTCCCTTGAGGCTTGAAGAGAAGAAGAAAAGAGGCTTCCTTTGCCTCTACTGGTTAAGGCGTCTGACCGCCTATTCTGTCGTCTAATACATTGGTTGATGTGCCTAGTTTATATGATTCTAGTATTTGAGTAACTTGCGAGCTTAACATTGTAGGGTAATTTGGTGATTTAAATCACCATTTTACCCTCTTCTATTTGCATATTATTACTTAATTCAATTGATACATCAAACTTTGATTACTTTTCTTATTATAAATGCTTATATTTTGCTTGGAATTGTGATTTGTGAGATTAATTTGCAATAGATTACTCCCTGTGTTCGACCTCGAATACTCTTTTGAATTCGAGCTATAAATATTATTTGTTCGTACGCTATTTTGGCTATATTGCAACGAAATGATTTTAAAACCCCATTTCTTTCTATTGTTTTTGCATTAAAAACTATTCCTCAATATCTCTCCCATAGAATCCATTATTTCTTTCTATTGTTTTTTCATTTCTATCATAAAAGAGGAGGGCTACTATCAAATTGGGGAGGATAGTCAATGTCAGGTTCAAGTTGCCTAGGAGTGTCGGTCCAACCTCGATAAACAAAATCATTAAGGGTTGGTGGGTTGGGTATAATCAAGGAGAGCTAGGGCTGGGATACCCTTCTCCTAGGTTATGCTCATCATCACTGGGTTGGGGATTAATCAAACCAATACTCCTATAGTAGGAGTAGAAAAGATCCCAATCCTCATCAAATGGTGGATAACTACAGGTCATGGGATTGGGATTCGGTGTTCTAGGGTGAAAGTAAGAAATGAAGTAGCTATTATAATCCATTTGCAACAAGTCTTGAATGCACACCTCAATCAAACACAAGGCAATGGAACTTTCCCTTCGATTAGATTTGAGCCAACCTCCAACCTACCCCTCAAAGTTGTCAAATTGGTTCAAGCTTGCGCTCGTCCGTTCCCACTTTAGTGGTATAAGAGGGGGCTGTGACTTGAGATCCCTGACAAACTCTTTGGAGAAGATCAAGGTCGGTTACGTTATCTCTTGGTGGCCAAAGAAGTTGCACAATCAATTACATGCCCTAAGTCAACCTTCGTGTGCCCTAAGACCTATACCTTGCTTCAATGATGCTCTCAAGTAACCTAGTGAGAAGTTACTCTAATGACGGAACTAAGGGATATAAGTAGGTGAACCCTTCCTTTGAGGCAATGCGAATGCGGTGCCTCTTAACTACACTTTCGTTCCTTTAAGGGGTGTCTGATGGGAACACCATCATGAGCCAAAACTAACTCAAATTAGTCATTATCAAGGAATAAAAGCTCCTACATAACTGCGAAAGAGCTTTAAGTCTCTGTAAATCCATTCTGAGAGAAAGATAAGAAAATAAGGTTAAAACTGTAATTTTACCGTCATATCATGAATGTCGTACAACCACGATCTTTCCCAGGGGGTAATGAAGGGTCAAATGGTCTTAAATATCCAACAAGTGGGTTAATACAGACAGAAATGAGTGTTCGCATGTTTTCAGAATTAAATGACTTCTAAAAGCCTCAAAATAACCCGCTTAATTAACTGAGGTTTTGGTCAGGATAAAATTCACCTAAACCCTTTAAAATTCATATAAAAATATTCTCTAGGGTTTGGTTCTTTCAATTTGACCATCAGAACCTGTCCTGACCCAAAATAGAGTCTTAGACTGACATTTGCCCTAATTTGGGTTTTTACATAAATTATCCAATCGAACAAGGTCAAAACCTAAATCTAACTTCACCATTGGATTCCTTGAGTCTAAATTAGGCTTGTACCAAAATTTGGACCTAATCTGAGATCATCTTGACTTAGTTTGCAATTTAGTCCTATCTAACTCTTTTATTTCACACAATGCCCATAACATTTGAAATTATTACAAATTGCCCCCCAAATTTATCGTATTCTTCACAAATAGGTCCCCGCTTCACCAAAATCCTATTCCTACAACTCTGACAACCTTCAAATGGGAAGATCTCCCTGATTACTCGCTCAATTCCTTCCAAAATTGGAAGTGAGATTCCTTGAGGACTGATGTAAACATGTTTATATTACATAAAATATCTATTTATGCATATTCTTAAGCATAGAATTGCATTACATATTATAAATATTGCATAACATGCATCATATTGCATTTAGATTAGTTTGAATAAAATGGAGGATAATTGTCTCCTTTTATGTTCAGGGACAGGGCAAAATTTTTATTGGGGCCTCAGATCGAAGATCCAACTATACAGATCTGATCAGGGTGATAATTGGAGATCAACGACTCCAAGATCACCCTAATCAGACATTTATAGCATCAGATAGAGACCGAGAAACCCTAGAAGATCTAGGGCCAAGATGGTGTGAATTTGCACTTCAGACAACAAATCCGACCACACGGATGGATTCGGATCGACGATCGCAGCCTAATGGCACGAAAATCGACTCAATCCGACAACTGTGGCACCATCTACATCATCCAGAAGATGGATGACCAAGATGATGTGTTGGACGTACGAATTGCTACACTAACGTGTTTGGTTTTAAAAAACCTGTTGTTGTAGTTTGAAAGCGAAGAACTCATGTTCAACAAATAAAATTTATACCGAAATTGAAATTCCGAGTCGAACACAGGGAGGCGGAGGTTTGATTTAAAAACTATGCATTTGTTTTTATTTGTCACGAAGTAATTCAATGGATTAAAACCATCTAACTATTTACAATAAATAGAAGAGAGAGAGAGAGTAAGAGAGAGAGAGAATATTACAAACGGAAATCAAAACGAGATGTAAAATGAATAGGAAATTCATCATTAAATAGATTGTTTGTTTCACTAAACATTACAACTAGAAAACAGAAAATAATTACACTAGAAAGAAGTAAATTTACTTTAGAAAGCATTAAAATAATGGAGAGAGAAATATCCTCCTCGATGGTCGCTTGGAGGACAAGCCGAACTACTCTAGAAAGCAGTAAATCTATTCTAGAAAGCAGTAAAAAGAATGGAGAGAGAAATATCCTCCTCGATGGTCCCTTGGAGGGCGAGCTAGACGGGACGACACCTGGACGAAGGAGGACGAAGTAGAAGAACAGGAACGGGGCAGCACGTCGTCGTCGTCGCGGGATCCACTTTCGAAGGGGGACGAAAATTTGACTTTATCTCGCGAAAAGCATCCCGGGTGTGGGACAAACTTCTCTTGAGCTTTGGAGAGGGAGAGAAGAGAAGAAAGGGATGAGAATTTCGTGTAGAGGGGGTCTCCTTTTATAGTTGCAAGGAGTGAGGGCAATTTGGTCATTTAAATCCCAAAACATTAAATAAGCAGTCTTTAGTGACAGATAAACCCATCGCTAAAGCCCCATCGTGGGCGTAGTGGGCGTAGTGCGCGCACCCGCTCGCCTGCTCGCATGCGCAAAGCTTGCTCACGTTCGCTGAATCTCAGCCGTCCAATCGACAGATTGGACGGCTCAGATCGCACCTTCGCCTGCCTCGCTGCGCACCTGCCCCAACGCGAGCGATGCTACGTTTCGCCGCGAGTGCAATAGCACGTGGGCACTATCGGGCGAGCACGACCGTTGGATCGCGATATGACGCTCCACGCGCCTGCTCTCCCCCGCCTGATTTGAGGCTCGCGGGGAATCGACCCCGCGACCTTTGCTTCACCCGCAGCGTCATCTCCGCTGCGTTGTGGTGGAGAGTTGGTCGCAGATATGGTTTTAAGGTGCCGCATCCACAGCCGTTGGATCTTGATCCAACGGCGGGGAAAGGCAGATGCAGTGGCTTCAGCAGTTGCGTGCGATCAATTGGGCGGCCGAGATGGCACCACGTGGCGCCATCTTGACCGTCCATCTTCTGGATGATGTAGATGGTGCCACGGGTGTCGGATTGACTAGATTTTTGCATCGTTAGGCTACAATCGTCGATCCGAATCCATCCATGCGATCGGATTTGTTATTTGAAGTGCAGATTTACACCATCTTAGCCCTTGATCTTCTAGGGTTCCCCGGTCACTATCTGATGCTACAGATGCCTGATTAGGGCGATCTTGGAGTCGTTGAACTCCAATCGTCTCCCTGATCACATCTGTACGGTTGGATCTTCGATCCGAGGCCCCAATAAAAAGTTTGCCCTGTCCAAGCACGTAAAAGGAGACAATTACCCTCCATTTTATTCAAACTACTCTAAATGCAAGATGATGCATGTTATGCAATATTCATAGCATGCAATGCAATCCTATGCTTAAGAACATGCATAAATAGACATCTTAAGTAGTGTAAATGTGTTTACATCATACCCCCATGCCTATCTTTTGCTAGTCCCTAGCAAAAACTATATGTTATTTATAAAAGAATTAAGTTGGATTATTTGGGCATGAGTTATTTTCAATCATTAAGAAAATTTCTACTTAGGAACTGAACTTTCAAAGACACAACAATGGCCGAGTATCAGCCAAAATGTAGACCGCCTCAAGCCCTCGCCTTATTCAAAGAAAAATTTCTTTTTCTCTTTTTCCTCTTTTCTAATTTTTTTTTGGATTTTCAAGTTTTAGGGTTTAAGAGTAGCTTTCTACAGCCATTCAACTCACCCAGGATTTGATAAGAACTCTAAGTTCTAAGCATCTTATTGTGAATGTGATAGACTCGTTGACCGACAATTAAAATGGACTTCGGATTTCTACGCCTCTAGGTGACCTCAAAAAGAATTCTGCCTAAAGGTGTATCTTTACAACTGGTAGCTTTCTCCCTACTTTTATTTTATTTTACGGGGTCAACACAAGGGTGAATCCAGTGTATATCTCCCCAGTTTATTCTACTTCTCCGCTTCTTCCTAAGTGTTTTGGGAATTTTCAGTGCATTTATTGAGCTAGGTTCTGGACAACCGGTCGATGAGCTATTACCACCGACAACTTGCCAGCCATACTCATGCGAGAAGTGTGGTTTATTTCTTTTTTTTCTTTTCTCCTTTTCTTTTTGATTTTTTTTTTTTAAGTAGGTGGCTTCCCTTGTCTAAGATTTACCTAAAGGCAGCAAAAAGAGAAAGGTCCAGTGACTGGGCTCTGGACAACCTACCTATGGGTTGTTACCCATGATAACTTGCCAGCCATATCACCCTAGAAGGTTCATTAGCTACCCAATTTCCATTAAAATCGCCGAACAACGAGTCAGTGCAAAGATAGTGTGTAGATGCTTAAGACCCAAAATTTCCTCAAATCAGAGGGTAGGTTGATAAGTCGTGTTCTTATCACCCAAACTTATTTACTCCAATTACGATAGAATTAAGATGGCGAGGACTCGAAAGACAAATCCACATTTAAGTGGATACACGGGCTGATTAAGTCCAAAGACTCGAAGGGTCTTTGTGTTCAGATTATAATGTAGTATTTCATAAGATTGAAAATTTTCTTAAACCCAAGTTTTCCTTCCTAATTCCACATTTTTTTAATAAAATTAAACAAATCTACGGAGCTGACGAATAAATTCAGAGATGAATATCCACCCCCCCATGCCTATCTAATGCAATGTCCTCATTGTATTAAAAAGACATAAAATAGAGTGGAATAACGTAGAAAACACCTGAATTGCGTGAATGTCAGGTCTGCTCCGAGATAGAAACTAAAAAAGAATTGTATAAGTACTGAATTTAGTGCTTTCAGCTAGGCACACTATACAAAGAAGAGAAGTGAAGAATTCACAGGTGTAGGTCAGAATCAGAATAAACAAAAGAATCCTCTGACCTATCAATAGAGGTCCACAGATGTGGACCAGATTGTGGTGCAAACCCATACCCCATAATCGAGAATATCTTAGGTTCTGGATAAAAATAACCCAAAACCTAAAATCTGTATGCAAGCGGGATCGGGCCTGCAATTTATGAGGATGCAACCCAAAACCAAAAAGTCGGGTTACAGAGAATTGAAGCTCAAAATGATAATCATTGAATGCGTGCTTGGGTTGGACATCCTCAGAACAGATGACGTAAGGATTCTGATTTGATGGTTTCAGCTTAAAAGGAACCCTTCGACTCAATCTTGTACTTCCTCCGGAACTAGCTTCCCAAATCAGAACTTCCCAGCTCCTATCCTCCTCATCATGTCAAATTCCAGGACCTCTTGTATATTAATCAACCCATCTGAAATCTCCAAGTCTAAATGATGTGGCTGAATCAAAATTGACTTGGGTCTAATTATCTCAGAAATAGAATCATCGATAAGCTCAACGGGGTGTAACTGACAATCAGGGCATTGAATTGAATCTTCCAGAAAATGTAATTCTGGATCCATAATGTGTGCCCTAATAGGATCAGTTTCCTCAGTTATTGGGCTATCAAAACACCTATCAGATTCCTCAAGCCCAATCGTCTCACAGAAATCATGTTCAGAAAATAACATGATGGGTGGACGTATGATGAGAACCTCATCATGAGCCATAACTAGCTCATTTTGACCTAATACAGAGGATAAAGGCTCCTACATAACTCAAGGAAAGGCTTAACTCAGAAAATTCTGAGTTTAAGAAGAAAACAAGTCATAAGGGGTAAAAATGCAATTTTACCAGCACAATCTGCAAACAGGGTAACTCAGGGTCCAAACATAGGTCAAACTACCCTAATAAGAAGGAAAGTGGGATGATCTGATCTGATAAGGGCTACAGCAACTCCAAGGAATTAGATGACAATCTGTAACCCTAAAACAAACCCACTTCAATTCACGAGGTTCGAGGTAAAGCAAAAATCTACTAAACCATGTAAAATTCATAGAAAAATAATCTCTAGGGTTTAGAACCTTCAATTTGGCCATAGGAACCCATTTTGACCTACATTGAGAACCATGCCCAATTAATGATTTAATTTGGGTTTTTACGTAAATTGGCCGGTCAAACAAGGTCTGACCTAGAAATAAAATTCACCATTAGAATCCTTATGCCCCATTTAGTCATGCATAAAAACTTGAGCCTAAGAAGAGACCTTCTTGACCGACTTTTCATTTTGATCCTAATCCATTACTTTTTGACCCTCAACTTTTGAAACCCTCGCATTTTGGCCCCTAAGTATTCATCATTTTTGCATTTGAGTCCTCCCTGCAAAACCCTGAGCAGCGCCATGCTCCGGTGTGGCATGGCACCGTGCAGGGTGAGGGCGACCCCCTGCCAAGACAACGGGGTGTTCCCTACGACGTCTGCTGTCGCAGGGACACCTCCACGATCTCTACCTTCACCCACACCTTCCGTGCGAACGCGCGGAAGGTATGGGTTGCAATCCGGCCATCCTCCGGCGAGGGAGGCATGTCGCCTCCCTCCGCCCTCCTCTCTGATTCCAGCTCTATAAAAGCCGCCCCCATCCACCGAACTCAGCAGCTCAGTTCTGATGGAGAAACTCCCCCCCTTTTCCTCTCTTCCCACTCCGGCAGAGGCCCTCCAGCTCCGGCGGTTCTTCCTCCTCCTCGTTGCTCTGCCGCAATACCAGCAGCAGAGCCGCCTTCGCCCGCTCTTCCCGCGTCGCGCCGTACCCAGCGCGCGCTCTCCCGCTCTCTCCTCGCTGCCGCCCCTTCTCTCTGGGCACCTTCTTCTCTGGCGATAGTCGATACGACTGTCTCCCTACTCTGGCCCCCTTCGACTCTACAACTAGGTCAGAACTTCTCCCCACTTCCCCTCTTTCTTTTCCTCACTATTTTACATTTGATTAAACCCTCGACCGACCTGACTGCCCTCACCTTCTCCATCTCCGGCCACTCTCCGGCGAGTTGCCCCCGTCAATCCACCACTCCACACAACTCGCCACCTACCCCAAAAGCTCCGCCTCACCTCACCCGACACCCCCCGCCCCTCCACTACCACTCCACATCCCCACAACACTCCCCCGAACAAACCCACTTTCCGGTCGCAGTCCGACCTAGGGCTGCCGCCAGACAATGCCCCACGACCTGCCAAACCCTGCACCACCTTCGCCGTGTCACGACGAAGCTCCTCCGCTTGTCTGATTAGGCCGAGAGGCCGTTTTACTGTGAACAGGTCACCTGCCCTCCGCCGCCATTGCTGAGCAGGTGGAGCTCCTTCTGCCTGCAGCTGCAGCCTCGCCCTGCCCAGCCTCGACCCTCCAGGCTGCGCGCTTCACCTTCCCGCATTCGCCCAGGCCGGCAGCTGGGGCGAGACCTCCCGCACAGCGGCAATTGCCTGCAGCTCTCTCAGCTGCAGGCACCCAATTGGGGTGGGACATTTAGTCCCACCTCGGAAGATTCTGCAACCGCACACCCATATGAAGGTAAAAGGTGCTATAGGCTTATCGCCTCAGCACACGGGGTGAGGTCCCTCTCACCCGATCACCCGGCCTCGTCCGCGACCACCCCCCGCTGACCTGGCCCGACCCGTTTACCCGACCTGCACTCCTCGCCCACCACCGCATGCCGGTGGGCCTGGACCTCTGGGAGAGCTATCCTACGAGCGGAATCTGAGAGAGAGAGGCGCGGGGGACGGTAGAGTAGGTTTTTGCCCTGACCAATCTATGAGTGTGCAGGCATAGAGGAAGAAGAAGAAGAGAAGGCAGACCGCAGAGGAAGAAGAAGAAGAGAAAGAAGAAAGGAGCAGCCAGAGCTGTGGCTGCTTGAAGAAAAGCGAGGTAGAGAAGAAGAAGGCCGACGAAGAAAGACTGAAGAAAGAAGAAGGAGGAGCACCAAGCAGCACTGTAGCAGCGGCGACTTAAGTCGTCTGATTGAAAAATTAGACGACGCTCTGCAGCTGAGGCAGAAAGAAGAAAGAAAAGAGAAGCTAAAGAAGAAGACGAGAAGCACAAGGAAGACAGAGCAGAAAGAAGAGACGAAATAAAAGAAGCAGAAGAAGAAGAGGAACTGAAGGCAGAAGATCGGACAAACAAGAAGAAGAAAGAAGACAAAGATGAGAGAAAGAAGAGAAGAAAAAGCCAAGAGACCAACCTATCTCTCTCTCTCTCTCTTATTTTTGTAATAGAAATATTGTACTTCTAGAATACAACTTGCTCCCTGAGTTCAACCTCGGGAACTCTTTTATTTCTGAGTAACAAATTGTATTAAACCGGTAACCACTTCTCTATGCTATACTACGACGAAATAATAGAACTATAGAGGAGAACCTCTCACCAGTTTTTGGCGCCGTTGCCGGGGAGCAACGGCTTTTCTAGAAGCTTTAAATTTCTTTCAAGAGATTACTAATCTTTTTCTCTCTCTTATGTGCAGGTAAAAATTGGAAGAGCAGCCGCACAACAAACACTCCAACAAACAGGTAATCTTCATTAGCCCTCTCTTAAACTCCCTTAAAATCTAAAAAGGAACAAAAAAAAAAAGAAAATCAACTTAGGGCTACCTACATCATACATAGTAATTCCTCAAAGTTGCCTAAATTTTTCATTTCAACATATTTTAACTGTCCATCCAGCTAAGGTAACTAGGGCTAAAACCTTCTTGATTGAGCCCTAGATACTACATTTTTGAGGCAACTAAAATGGACCAACTAGAGCCAACTCAAGAATTGAAAAGCTAGGATTTTTAGAGACACACCTTCTATTAACAAAGAAAAGATCTTCCCAAAAAGAGGTGTACGTAAACCTTGTTTGAAAAGATCTATACAAGAGGAACCCTAAGCAAATCAGGCTCTTAAATCCATTTGAACCTTAAAAGAAAGGACCCAAAAGCTCTCAAAGAAACAAGAGGTGAAGTTGACCCCTTGGGTCAACCAACCTTAAAATTAGGTCACCTCTTCACTTAAAATACCTAAAAGTTCAAGTGGAACCTTAAGTACCTTGATCTTAAAGTAAAATTGGTAGACTTAAGAGGTCAAGGTCCCCATTCTGGTCTACCTGGAACCGCAGTGACAAGAGAGGTCGGGTGGGGGAAACCCTGTAACCCGTGGGGACGCTCTACTGTGTAGGGGTCTTCGCGGGACTCACCCTCTCTGGCTGCCCAGGTAATTCTCAGGTGGACGATCTTTCTAATCAAGGGGTCCATCTGCCCTGCACCTCTATAGTCACCCAACACATTTTTTGGGTGTCTTGATTGGGTCCAGCACCTTCTAAACTCTTCTACTCCAACAGTGCATGAACGGGAGGAGATCCTTAAGACCACCCTTAAGATCTCCTTTAGGAATTCACTCTCGTCAAGGCCCAACCTCGACGCCCGTGTTTGAACAGCAACCCTACCCCATCATTCTCTCATCTGATTCTGAATCAAGCCCTTCTTCTTCCCCCATCATGGCTCAGCCAGTTGAGGAAGAAAACAATCTGGAGAATCAGCTCCAGCGACTCAATGACCTCTTCCAAAACTTCGTGCACCCACCGCAGCGTCCTATGATGCGGGACCATTACAATCCTGCTGCGGTGGCCATTGAGCCTCGAGTCAGAATCCCGACTGGAGGACCTGATTCCGAATTGAAGCCCAACATGATTCATGCTATACCTAAATTCCATGGGCTTAATTCCGAAGATCCCTTCCAGCACATCAAACAGCTAAAGCATCTAGCCCAAACTTTTGGGTCAGACGCGCAAAATCAGGATATTCTTCTCATGAAGATGTTCTCCTTTTCTCTTATGGACAAGGCTGCTCATTGGTATCAAACTCAGACCTGACCGATCAACACTTGGGAAGAACTTCAGTCCGAGTTCTTGAAAAAATTCTTCCCCGTTGGTCAGACCAACGCCTTGCACCATCAGATTACGCACTTCACTCAACAAACAGGGGAACCTCTCCATGAGGCATGGGATCGTTTTCAGGATCTCATGAGGAAGTGCCCCCATCACGGAGTTCCTAAATGGGAACAGGTCCAATCTTTTTACCAGGGACTCCGTGAGGACATCCGTCTTTTCGTCAATGCAACTTGCAGAGGAAATATCATGGGTCAACATGAAGACACCGTGTGGGAGATTCTCGAAAACATGTGCGAGAACTCCATCAACAATGACTCCATGGGATTATTCGACAGGACGAATACCCGCGCATCGACGAATCTTAGGGGAGCACATGAGATGCAGGGCCTGTCCGCATCAGTCAACCTGGAGTTAATAGCCAGTTGATTGGACAAGGTCTCAATCATTGAGAAGAAGGTGGATGAGCTGACTCAGCACTTGCAGCGAGCCACCTCTACGCGTAACTCCTTTGCACAACCTCCTTCCACACAGGAGACTGTGCAAAACATTCTCCACCGATCTTCCCCTAGGATGGATTCATATCCATCCCCATCTGATTCTCGGATCGGAGGGTCATCCGATCCTTTCTACACCAACCGGGGGAATTCCATTCCCCCTTTCTCTGATTCTCTAGAGGTTCCTCAGACCCGCGAGGACCTCAACGCCATCCAGAACGACCCATTCTCCAACACCAACAACCCTGGATGGCGAAACCATCCCAATTTTCAGTGGGCGGGAAATTCCCAAACCCAAAGACCACCCTTTCAGTCCCGCCCACAGCCCCTAGTCATTACCAGCCGCCTCAGCCTCGGCCCAACCCTACTTATCTATCAGGGCCAAATCAGGATCAAATGTCCCTTATCCTTCAGACTTTGGCTGACATTCAAAGAACGAATGCGGCTATCCAAAAACAACACAAGGACGAACTTACAGAGGTTAGAACTCAACTGGCCCAGTTGGCAAATTCTCGCCAGCCAGGCACACTTCCTTCCCAACCTCTTCCTAATCCAAATAACGTGCCAACCCAGCGGCGCGTTATGAACCCAAACCCGGGCCATGCCCACATGATTTATCAGGCCCCCTCTGTTCCTTCACTCGACGGGATAGAGGCCTCCACTTCTTTTGCAGGTTACCAGCAGCAACCTATCTTACCCAATCCCAACCAAAACCAGGCCAGATTAAATTCTGTAACAACACGTAGTGGTAAAACAACTCAAGACCCGCATTATCCAAACCACTCCAAGCCTGATAACCAAGACCCTAGGATAGTTATCCAAGATACCACTGTCCCAGATCAAGAACCCGGACCTATCCTAGAAGAACCAACCAAGGTCCCATTTCCCGAAGCCTTAACCAAAGGAAAGAGAATAACCAACCCTGTGGCACCTGAGGAGGACCTGGTCAAGCTCTTTGAGCAGGTCCACATAAACATCCCTTTGATGGATGCAATCCGCCACGTACCGGCTTACACACGATTCTTAAAGAATGTGTGTACACCCCAGCGTAAGCCACGAACCAAGAGTGGGAGTCCAATTGTTCTGTCAGAGCAAGCCAGCTCTGTAATCTTAAGCAAACTCCCACCCAAGGCTAAAGATCCTGGTACTCCCTTGATTTCCTACAAGATAGGTGATACACAATTTGATAGAGCATTGCTACACTTGGGTGCTTCCATAAATCTGATACCCACATCCTTACTTAACCATCTAGAAGAATCTGAGCTGAAACCAACTGAGGTGACATTACAATTAGTAGATCGATCTATAAAGTCACCAAAAGGGATTCTCGAGGATGTTATTGTGAGAGCGCGGGATTTCTAATTTCCTGTAGACTTTATAGTCTTAGACATGGATGCACTTGAGAACCCTAGGGATACACCAATCATTTTAGGGAGACCTTTCTTGGCTACTGCTAGAGCCAACATTAGCTATGAGGAGGGCCAAATAGAGCTCAAATTTGGGAATCAAACCCTGAAAATTGAGATATTTAAGACCCAACAAGGAATCAATTGCGGTGTCATCGAACAGATTTGTGACATTAGGGCTTTGGTTGATGAAACACACTTCCAGAATGACCTGATTATACCTCATCAACCGCAGAAAGATCTTGACCCGCAAACTGAGGAGTCGAATCCAGATACGAACAACCCAATAACTCCTACCCTTGAACCTCACGTCTATACTGAACCACCCGCTGCTGCTGATAACCCCATCCGCGAACTGAAGCCCCTTCCTGCTCACTTGAAATACATCTTTTTGGGTTCTAATCAGACCCTTCCTGTGATTATCAATTCCAACCTCAATCCTAAACAGGAATCCCGTCTGATTGCTGTCCTCCAGCAACATCGCAGAGCCATCGGGTGGACTCTCGATGATTTGACTGGAATAAGTCCCTCTTATTGTACTCATCATATCTATTCAGAAGAGGGCGCACGACCTTCTCGTGAAATGCAGAGATGCTTGAACCCCAATTTGCAGGAGGTCGTGAAAAAGGAGATCATCAAGTGGTTAGATGCCGGGATCATCTACCCGATCTCCGATAGTTGTTGGGTGAGCCCAATTCAGGTCGTGCCCAAGAAGGCAGGACTCACCACTATAACGACTGAGACCGGAGAAATCATTCCTACCCGATTAGCCAACTCGTGGAGAGTCTGTATAGATTACCGCCGACTCAATTCCTCCACGAAGAAGGATCATTTCCCACTACCCTTCATTGATCAGATTCTCGAGAAACTAGCGGGAAATAGGTTCTTCTACTTTCTTGATGGGTACTCCGGTTACAACCAGGTGGCAATCCATCCTGAGGACCAAGAAAAGACCACGTTCACCTTGTTGGTGCTAGAGCACCACGATCATTTGTTTTGATGATAACAAAACACGTGTTATTTAACATTTGCAATTTGAGTCCTAGATTTCAGGTCAATTGCAAATGTGGACGTGTTTAGACGGAACTCGAGCTCGCATCCAGGATGGATTGGAGGAGCTTAATGAAGAACAGAGGAGGTTCGCGTGGAGCGACAGATTGAAGATAGAAGACAAGAAGAATAGGATAGATTCTTTTTAATCCTTTCTTGTATCTCTTGTCTTTATTTTCTTGCTCTTATTTTCCTTAGAATATTATGTTAAAGAGCCTCAAAGTACCCTAACAGTAGTCCTAGGAACACCGGCACAACCCTAGGATACTTAGGTTTTCTGTAGAATACTTAGAAAACCAATATAGGGTTCAAACAGCACTTCCAGACGTCTAATTCCCAAATCAGACGTCTGACTGTTGTTTCAGACGTCTGATATCTGTTAAGCTGGACATTCCTAGTTCTGTCTGATGAAATCAGACGTCCAGACCTTATACCAGACGTCTTAAAAGACGTCTGATGGACTTGCCAGACGTCCAGATAGTGAACCGTTGGCTAGCTGAGTAGACGCTGCAGAATATGACCGTTAGAGCCTTATCAGACGTCCTTAGGCCTTTCCAGATGTCTGATAATTGATCGTTTTGCCTCGGCTGGCCCAAAATCTCTTCTCAGAGATTTTCTAGCCGTTGCAACGTTTGGAAATCAATTCCCACAGTAAAAGTAGGTTTCCAGACGTCCAGACATAGTACCAGACGTCCTATATGTCGTCTGATGGACTTGCGCAAAAACCCTGTTTAGATCTGGTCCAAGTCAGGGAGAGACCCGCCCAAAATCAGACGTCTGACCTTTAAATCAGACGTCTTAAAGTGGCCTTCCAGACGTCTGATGCAAGAATTAGACGTCTGATAACCCTGTCAAGTGTAATCATTGTCCTGATTTCGACCTGATTCACTTGGGCTTTGTACCCAACGGCTATGGAAGCTTTTCTAAGCCTTCCAAAGCCTTCCTAAGGCCTCTATAAATAGAGGGGAGCCTTTGACACACCTAGATACACTAAGAAACACCTAGAGACACCAAGATACACAAGAAACAATTTGTATTACACTTTCCACTCTCTTGTGTCCTAGCTAGCCCTTACTCTCCAAGCTCAAGCTCCATTCCCTTGAGAGCATCAAGCCTTCGCGCACCCGCTCTCCCGCCGTTGTTCACGAGAGCGACATTGCACCGTTGCGTGGCTCACGCACCCGCGTCATCCTCGACGCACTCCTTGCAAAGGGGAGTTTCCTAATTCCTATAGAAGCTAGGTTCATAATTACTTTGTTGGCTCTATAGGACTTGTTGTTTATTTTATCTTTGTTATTTAGTTAGGTATTCGCTTTGCGAATTCCCGTCTCCTTCGTGGGACAAAATCCTTCTCGTGGAGAGAAGGGGTTGAGGAACGCTACCCTCGTACTTGTAGCGTGGTTGTACTGAGGTTGAATCACCCTCGTTTTAAAGTGATTCGGTTAGTGGATTTTGATCAACTTGGTTCATCGGAAAATCCTAACTCGAGAAGGTTAGGTGGTGGTTTTCACCCGGTTTCGGTTTCCACCTAAAAACATTTGTGTACATTATGTGATTGATTGTCTTTTTGAGATTGTATATTTCAATTCCGCATTTTTTACGTCACACTGATCTCACCCCCTCCAAGTAGGAAATTTCACACCTGCCCCTTCGGAACATACGCTTTCCGAAGGATGCCTTTCGGTCTTTGCAATGCACCCGCTACTTTTCAGCGGTGCAAGCTTGCCATATTCTCAGATATGGTAGGTGATTATCTGGAAGTCTTCATGGATGACTTTTCAATTTTTGGAGCATCATTCGACGATTGCCTCCAACACTTGGTCCAGATACTCAGGCGGTGCATCGATGTGAATTTGGTTCTTTCCTCGGAGAAGAGCCATTTCATGGTGCCTGAGGGAATTATCCTGGGACACTTAATTTCGGAACAAGGCATCCAAGTGGATCGAGCTAAGGTTGATCTGATCTCTCGCCTTCCTATGCCTAGCTCGATCAAGGACATCCGATCTTTTTTGGGGCACGTCGGTTTTTACCATCGATTTATCCCTGATTTTTCAAAAATCGCGCGCCCCCTGACCACTCTTCTCTCCAAGGATGTACCTTTCGAAATTTCCAAGGAATGCACTCAAGCATTTGAGATCCTACGTGACCGAGTTACCCAAGCCCCGATCCTACAGTCCCCTGATTGGTCTCAACCCTTTGAGATCATGTGCGATGCATCTGACTTCGCTGTAGGAGCAGTTTTGGGGCAGAAAATTGACAGGAAACCTGTGGTCATTTACTACGCCAGCAAAACACTGGATGAGGCTTGGCGTAACTATACGGTTACTGAAAAAGAGCTGCTAGCTGTAGTATTTGCCCTAGAAAAATTTAGATCATACCTTCTGGGTTCCCGTGTCATCATATTCTCAGATCACATAGCTATGAGGCATCTCCTTGCAAAGAAGGATGCGAAACCTCGATTAATCCGATGGATCTTATTGTTGCAAGAATTTGACCTTGAGATTCACGACAAAGCGGGAAAGAAAAATGTGGTAGCTGATCACTTGTCCCATCTTCCTTCTGAAATAATTGACCCTTCCGGACCCATCACTGAGCATTTTCCCGATGAGCACCTGCTGACTATCGGTACTAGCCTTCCATGGTTTGCTAATATAGTAAACTACTTGGCATCTCATCAGATCCCGTCTGATTGGCTGAAGGCCAAGAAAGACAAATTGCGCTCTGATGCCAAGTATTACATTTGGGAAGACTCGTACCTCTTCTTCATAGGTGCTAATCAAATCATCCGAAGATGTGTCCTGGAAGAGGAATTCAATAATATCCTCTCTTTCTGCCATGACCAGGCATGCGGTGGCCATTTCTCTAGGCATAAAATTGCATCAAAAGTCCTCTAGTGTGGCTTTTACTGGCCCACACTGTTCAAAGACACATACAGTCACTGCAAGGCATGCAGTCGTTGCCAAACTTTGGGCAACATGAGCCATCGCGACATGATGCCTATGCAGCCGATTCTCGTATGCGAAATCTTCGATGTTTGGGGGATTGATTTTATGGGCCCCTTTCCTGTTTCGGATGGTTTCGAATACATTCTGCTGGCTGTGGACTACGTGTCCAAATGGATCGAAGCCATACCGACCCGAACCTATGATCACAAAATCGTTCTCAAATTCATTCATCAAAACATTTTCTCAAGGTTCGGGATTCCTCGTGCTATAATCTCTGATGGGGGGACCCATTTCACAAACGCTCAGTTTAGGTCACTGATGACCAAATACGGGGTGTCTCACCGAATCTCTACTCCTTACCACCCCCAAACTAATGGTCTAGCTGAGCTGTCAAATCGGGAGATCAAGAAAATCCTACAAGTCACTGTTCGGCCTGACAGGAAGGACTGGTCGTCCCGACTTCCGGAAGCATTGTGGGCCTATAGGATAGCCCACAAAACCCAATTAGGCATGTCTCCCTTTAGACTGGTGTACGGGAAGGCGTGTCACCTTCCCGTAGAACTGGAGCATAAAGCCTATTGGGCAGTACGGAACTGTAATCCAGATTTTTTGAAGGCTGGAACCCACAGAAAACTTCAAATCAGTGAGATCAATGAATTACGCCTAGACGCGTATGAGAACTCGCGAATCTACAAGGAGCGGGTTAAAGCCTTCCATGACAAGCATATCTCAAGAAAAATCTTTCATCCTGGTCAGAAAGTCCTACTCTTTGATGCCCGACTCAGACTTTTCCCGGGAAAGCTGCGATCCAAGTGGGTCGGACCATATTTAGTCCAACAGGTTTTTGGAAATGGAGCTATCGAAATCAGTCCGCTCAGCCACGATTCTGAACCTTTCATCGTGAACGGTCAGAGACTCAAGCCGTTCATTGATGTGACTTCTACTGATTTAGCTGAATCATCTTATATCCTCCATTCCCCTTGAGCTTATTGCGCCCAGCCGATGGCGTAAAACTCAGCGCTTAACGGGAGGCAACCCGTCATTTTCCTAAAAATCCAAAACCTTTTTCACACTTTTGTGCACTTAACGTTCACCCTTATAGACAGCCGACCCCACCTCAGATGCTTGCATCTGGGATTAGAAATCGTCCGCAAAATTCATCCCGACCCATTCACTCATCCAAATTTCAATCTTAAGGAATGAACTAAGTAAATAAAAAACCCCCTAAGTCACAATGAGGACATTGCAAACCTTAGGCATGGGGGGGTATAAAAGTGCAAAACTTGTAAGAAAAGGTTTTAAACAAAAAAATTCACATATGCCAAAAACACCATAAAAATTAAAAAAAAATTCGAAAAAGAAAAAGAGAATAAGAAGAGAAGGAAATTTTGTGAGAAGGAAAAGAAACAAAATGAAAAAGGAGCACAAAATTATGAGAAAAAAGTAGTCATTAATAAGAAACTAAGGAATTAACCTAAGTTCTAGACCTCATTCAAGAAAAGAACTGAAAAGTGCACAATGGGATTAGTAAGAACGCAAACCTTAGGCATTCTTGGATAGACTCTTAGTACCCATTAAGATCTGGACACTCCTCAAGAGGTTGAGGAAAATGAAAAGCTAAAGTATTAGGTCTAAGGCTTAGGGAGTATTTGACCTCATTAACTAACTTTTGGTCTACGGGACTCAGTAACCTAAGCACCCTAACCGCACACACAGCCTGGTTCAGTAAGCGTAAAAATCAAAATCACGCAAAAGCGTCACAAAATTCTGAAAAGTACACCTAGAGTAGGAGCGGCCGATCAATACAAGTTGATTTGGACGAGTTCCCAGCGCGGAGAGGCAAGAAATCCCCTCGAAGATGCGTAACAAAATATCATCTCCTCGGTGCTTGTCTCTTAGGATATTTACATATCCTACTGGGGGCATGTAAGCACTCTGCTGGTTCAGATTCCATGGATGGCATTATCACGAAGTGTCAATTGCCAGGGTCTGGATTCGGCCACGGAACACCATGGATGGGATTATCTCGAAATCTCAATAGCCAGGGTTCCGGGGGTTGCCATGGGCGGTGCTATCTCGAAGCATCGATTGCCAGGAACCCTTGAGGATTGATGATGGGAGCAAGGAATCTGATACAGACCGTGTTGAAAAGCCAATCCTAAGCTAGAATTAAAAAGAAAAAGAGAGAGAAAACTCTCCAAACAGAAAAATTTTCTATCTCTCTCTCTCTTACAAAACACACTGCGAACTAAGCCAGGGCTAAAAGCATTTCAAGCATAGGTGCTTTAACCACAAAGTCCAATAGACCTTAGGTTAGTTCTTGTAGGCCTTAAAAACCTTTGCTAAGAACTGAGGATGAGGCTAAACAGATCTGGATCTTGATTGGTACTAGAGTACCATTTATGCCTATGGTCAGCATTCTAACCAAATCTAAGCTCAAATAAAAAAGCACTTATCTGAAGCTATTAAGAACTTCATGGTCTAGAACAAAAGTTGAAACCTTAAGTTTTTACTAAGAGACTAGCAAAAGCTAGGCGTGGGGGTATGATGAGAACCTCATCATGAGCCATAACTATCTCATTTTGACCTAATACAGAGGATAAAAGCTCCTACATAACTCAAGGAAAGGCTTAACTCAGAGAATTCTGAGTTTAAGAAAAAATAAGTCATAAGGGGTAAAAATGCAATTTTACCAGCACAATCTGCAAACAGGGTAACTCAGGGTCAAAACATAGGTCAAACTACCCTAATAAGAAGGAAAGTGGGATGATCTGATCTGATAAGGGCTACAGCAACTCCAAGGAATTAAATGACAATCTGTAACCCTAAAACAAACGCACTTCAATTCACGAGGTTCGAGGCAAAGCAAAAATCTACTAAACCCTCTAAAATTCATATAAAAATAATCTCTAGGGTTTAGAACCTTCAATTTGGCCTTAAAAACCCATTTTGACCTACATTGAGAACCATGCCCAATTAATGATTTAATTTGGGTTTTTACGTAAATTGGCCAGTCAAACAAGGTCTGACCTAGAATAAAATTCACCATTAGAATCCTTAGGCCACATTTAGTCATGCATAAAAACTTGAGCCTAAGAAGAGACCTTCTTGACCAACTTTTCATTTTGGTCCTCATCCATTACTTTTTGACACTCAACTTTTGAAACCCTCGCATTTTGACCCCTAAGTCTTCATCATTTTTGCATTTTGGTCCTCCCTGCAAAACCCTGAGCAGCGCCATGCTCCGGCGAGGCATGGCGCCGCGCAAGGTGAGGGCGACCCCCTGCCAAGACAACGGGGTGTTCCCTGCGACGTCTACTACCTCACCTCACCCGACACCCTGCCCCTCCACTACCACTCCACATCCCCACAACACTCCCCCGAACAAACCCACTTTTCAGGTCGCAATCTGACCTAGGGCCGCCGCCAGACAACGCCCCACGACCTGCCAGACCCTACACCACCGTCGCCATGTCACGGCGAAGGTCCCCCGCTTGTCTGATTAGGCCGAGAGGCCGTTTTACTGTGAACAGGTCACCTGCCCTCTGCCGCCATTGCTGAGCAGGTGGAGCTCCTTCCGCCTGCAGCTGCAGCGTCACCCTGCCCAGCCTCGACTCTCCAGGTTGCGCGCTTCACCTTCCCACATTCGCCCAGGCCGACAGGTGGGGTGAGAGCCTCGCGCACAGCGGCAATTGCCTGCAGCTCTCTCAGCTGCAGGCACCCAATTGGTCTGCAGCCGCGCACCCATATAAAGGTAAAAAGTGCTATAGGCATATCGCCTCAGCACACAGGGTGAGGTCCCTCTCACCCGATCACCCGGCCTCGTCCGTGACCACCCCCCGCGGACCTAGCCCGACCCGTTTACCCGACCTGCACTCCTCGCCCACCACGCACACCGGTGGGCCAGGACCCGGGCGTGACCCGTACCCGAATACCCGGCAGCTCTGGGAGAGCTATCCTATGAGCGGAATTTGAGAGAGAGAGACGCGGGGGAGGATAGAGTAGGTTTTTGCTCTAATCAATCTGTGAGTGTGCAGGCACAGAGGAAGAAGAAGAGGAGAAGGTAGACCGCAGAGGAAGAAGAAGAAGAGAAAGAAGAAAGGAGCAGCCAGATCTGTGGCTGCTTGAAGAAAGGCGAGGCAGAGAAGAAGAAGGTCGACGAAGAAAGACTGAAGGAAGAAGAAGGAGGAGCACCAAGTAGCACTGTAGCAGTGGCGACTTAAGTCGTCTGATTGGAAAATCAGACGACGCTCTGCAGCTGAGGCAGAAAGAAGAAGAAAGAAAAGAGAAGCTAAAGAAGAAGACGAGAAGCGCAAGCAAGACAGAGCTGAAAGAAGAGACGAAATAAAAGAAGCAGAAGAAGAAGAGGAACTGAAGGCAGAAGATCCGACAAACAAGAAGAAGAAAGATGACAAAGATGAGAGAAAGAAGAGAAGAAAAAGCCAAGAGACCAACCTATCTCTCTCTCTCTCTCTTATTTTTGTAATAAAAATATTATACTTCTAGAATACAACTTGCTCCCTGAGTTCGACCTCGGGAACTCTTTTATTTCCGAGTAACAAATTGTATTAAGCTGGTAACCACTTCTCTATGCTATACTACGACGAAATAATAGAACTATAGAGGAGAACCTCTCACCAAACATTTTTTTTTAATGTGGGGGTTGGGGTGAGTATGGGTGTCAAATAACAAACAATCTAACCTTCGTGACACCCATACTCACCCCGGCAACGGCACCAAAATGTTAGACATACGAAATGCTACGCTAATGTGTTTGGTTTTGAAAAACCTGTCGTTGTAGTTTGAAAGCGAAGAACTCGTGTTCAACAAATAAAATTTATACCGAAATCGAAATTCTGAATCGAACACAGGGAGGTGGACGTTTGATTTAAAAACTACACATTTGTTTTTATTTGTCACGAAGTAATTCAATTGATTAAAACCATCTAACTATTTACAATAAATGGAAGAGAGAGAGAGAATATTACAAACAGAAATCAAAACGAGATGTAAAATGAACAGGAAATTCATCATTAAATAGATTGTTTGTTTCACTAAACATTACAACTAGAAAGCAGAAAACAATTACACTAGAAAGCAGTAAATTTACTCTAGAAAGCATTAAAAGAATGGAGAGAGAAATATCCTCCTCGACGGTCGCTTGGAGGCCGATCCAAACTACTCTAGAAAGCAGTAAATCTATTCTAGAAAGCAGTAAAAAGAATGGAGAGAGAAATATCCTCCTCGACAGTCGCTTGGAGGATGAGCCGGACAGGATCACGCTTGGACGAAGGAGGACGAAGCAGGACGAAGGAGGATGAAGCAGAAGAACCAGAACGGGGTAGCACGTCGTCGTCGTCGTGGGATCCATTGCCGAAAGGGGACGAAAATTTGACTTCATCTCGCAAGAAGCATCCCAGGTGTGGGACAAGCTTCTCTTGACCTTTGGAGAGGGAGAGAAGAGAAGGAAGGGATGAGAATTTCGTGTGGAGGGGGTCTCCTTTTATAGTTGCAAGGAGTGAGGGTAATTTGGTCATTTAAATCTCAAAACATTGAATAAGGGGTCTTTAGTGACGTATAAAACCGTCGTTAAAACCCCATCGTGGGCGTAGTGGGCGCCGCGCACGCGTGCCCGCTTGCCTGCCCGCGTGCGCAACGCTTACGCGCGTTCACTGAATCTCAACCGTCCAATCGAGAGATCGAATGGCTCAAATCACGCCTTCGCCCCCTCACTGCACGGCAGCCCCAACGCGTGCGATGCTGCATTTCGCCGTGCGTGCAATAGCGTGTGGACGCTATCGGGCGCGCGCAGCCATTGGATCGTGACCTGATGCTCCACGTGCCCGCTCGCCTGCACCTGATTTGAGGCTCACAGGGAATCGACCCCGCGACCTCTACTTCGCCCACAGCGTCGTCTCCGCTGCGCTGTGGAGGAGAGTTGGTCGTGGGGATGGTTTTAAGGCGCCGCATCCACAGCCGTTGGATCTTGATCCAACGATGGGGAAAGGCGGATGCGGTGGCTTCAGCAGTTGCGTGCGATCAATTGGGTGACCGAGATGGCGCCACGTGGCGCCATCTTAACCGTCCATCTTCTGGATGATGTAGATGGTGCCACGGGTGTCGGATTGACTCGATTTTTGCATTGTTAGGCTACAATCGTCGATCCGAATCCATCTGTGTGGTCGGATTTGTCATTTAAAGTACAGATTTACACCATCTTAGCCCTTGATCTTCTAGGGTTCCCCGCTCACTATCTGATGCTACAGATGCCTGATTAGGGCGATCTTGGAGTTGTTGAACTCCAATCGTCGCCCTGATCACATCTGTACGGTTGGATCTTCGATCCGAGGCCCCAATAAAAAGTTTACCCTGTCCAAGCACGTAAAAGGAGACAATTAACCTCCATTTTTTTCAAACTACTCTAAATGCAAGATGATGCATGTTATGCAATATTTATAGCATGCAATGCAATCCTATGCTTAAGAACATGCATAAATAGACATCTTAAGTAGTGTAAATGTATTTACATCATCACGCCACATGGTGCCATCTCAGCCGCCCAATCGGGCGCTGCGCCTGCCACACCTTCTCTTCTTCAATCTGATCGTCACTTCTCCTCCGTTGGATGATCATCCAACGGCTGTCGGGCGCACATGCATAAATCATAAGCGCAACTCAAACGTGCTGTTAGCGCGTTGGTCAAACGCACTTCCAAGAAGGTGAGGCACACGTTCAAGTCGCGAGGAGCGGCTGCTGAGGCGCGGCAAGCGGGCGCGATTGAGCGCTCGATCGCGATCGAGCGACTGCGTGCGCTCGATAGGGCTCACGCTCCATCAGATGCCCGTGCGTAACGCAAGATCAAACGCAGGCGAGTGTGCGATGAGAAGGCGCGGCGAGGATGCATCTCAGCCATTCGATCTCACGATCGAATGGCCGAGATTTAAAGATCGTGGGCGTGCATTGTGGCTTGAGGAGGCAAGCGAGCGCGCGCGCGCCGCCCCCACTACGCCCACGTTTAGATTTTTAGCAATGGATTATTCGTCACTAAAGGTCCTAAATTAATGGTTTTCAATTTAAAAAGACCAATTTTCCCTCACTCCTTGCAACTGTAAAAGGAGACCCCCTCCATACGAAATTCTCATCCTTTCTTTCTCTTCTCTCCCTCTCCAAAGCTCAAGAGAAGCTTGTCCCACACCCGAGATGCTTCTCAAGAGATAAAGTCAAATTTTCACCCCCATTTCGGAAGTGGATCCTGCGACGACGACGACGTGCTACCCCATTCCTGTTCTTCCCGCTTCATCCTCCTTCCTGCTCCGTTCCCCGTCTTCCAGGCGTCATCCCGTCTGGTTCGTCCTCCAAGCGACTGTCAAGGAGGATATCTCTCTCTCCATTCTTTTTAATGCTTTCTAGAGTAGATTTACTACTTTCTAGTGTAATCATTTTCTACTTTATAGTCGTAATGAGTAGTGTAACGAACAACCTCTTTGATAATTCAATCCATGTTCATTCTACATCCCTTTTTATTTTTGTTTGTAATATTCTCTCTCTCTCTTCTATTTATTATAAATAAATAGATAGTTTCCAATCAGTTATTCTACTTCGTGACAAATAAAACAAACGCATATTTCTAATCAAACGTCCGCCTCCTTGAGTTTGACCCGGGATTTCTATTCCGGTATAAATTTTATTTGTTGAACACGAGTTCTGTGCTTTCAAACTACAACGACAGGTTTTTCAAAATCAAATACGATAGCGTAGTAACTCGTAGCTTCAACAAGGACTTCTCTCTCCAATGAATCCAGTCATGAGTCTAAAAACCTTCCCAATCTCTCATGTGAACACATGAGAGATTTGGGTATCTTAGAACTTCCTACTCCGGCGACATTTCCTAGCTTGGAATCTTGGTTCCAAGCTCAAAATCCCCTCCTGAGCCCTATAAAAGCAAGCCCGAATCAGGCTAAACTTCCCCAGCTAGGTTTAGGGCCACAAAACCCTCTTCTTCCTCTCCCACGGCTAGCTCCGACCTAAGCTCCGGCAAGCTCCTCCCCTGTCATCCCACGACCTCTCAATGGTCAAATTGGGAGGGTCTTCTTCCTCCCCGACCTCCTCCGCCTCTCAACGACTACATCAAAGGCACCTCAGACCCCTTCTTCACCGTCGTCTCTCCCTTAGGAGTTTAATCTTCCATGGCACCGGCCAATCAAAGCCGACATCCTCCTTCCCCTTTCATCCCTAATACTAGGTCCTTTAACTCCCTCTTCCCCTCTACTTCCTCTTCCTTTCTTCTATCATTCAATTCGACCTCCGCTACCACAGTTCACCCTCATCTCCATCCCTGGCGACCACTCCGGCGAGGGTTCCCACCTGCTACACATGATCATCCCCCTCTCCAACTAGTCCATAAGCTCCACCGTGCTCCACCGCACAAAAGCCCAAACATCTCCCCTCCTATTACTCATCCTAACACCCCGACGACCGACCCACTGCTGCACCACCATCTTTGACCTCCGCACACCACCATACGCCCTCTCACGACACGCCACCACCACCCACACATTTGTCATGGTCCGGCGAAGGTCCTGAAGTATTTTAACCTGGCCGCAAGGCCGTATTCCTGTCTGTAGGTGTCTTCGCCGGAGCTCCGCCACCTCCACCATCGTCGCCTTTATTCTTCGAGCTCCAAGTGTCGCGAGCCCCAGGAAACATCCCCAGGCTATGCGGAAGGCTTCCAAGCACACGCCCAGGTGGTCAATCGAGCACCACACCACCTGCTTTAGCTTCAATTGAGGAGACCTCCACCTGCTGCTAGCCGCGCGAAAAAGGGTGGGACTTTAGTCCCACCTCGTTTGCTGACGAAGAGGCATAGGGGCATAAGAGGAATTTCTACTATAGCCTTGTTGCCTCAGTAGTACGGGGTGAGGTCCCCTCACACGTGCCCACGCACGCCCTCACCCGCAGCCACGCCACGTGGGTCTAGGCTTTGATCCTATTACCCATATACCTGCCTGATTTGAGAGAGAAGAGGAGGAACTTTGAGTGAGAAAGAGAGTGGGGGTTAGGGGGTTTTGCCCTCTGTGACACTTAGTTGCTGGAGGGATTGCATCCCCTTGTGCATAAGAAGAAAGAAGAGATGGAAAAGAAAGAAGAAAGAAGAGGAAAAGGAAGCGAAAGAAAAGAAGAGAAGAAAAAGCACAGCTACAGAAGAGAAGAGGATGAAGACAAAAGAAGAAGGGAGAAGGCATAGCTGAAGAAGAAACCAAAGGAAGGAAGAAAAAGAAGGAGCACTATAGCAAAGCACTTTAAGTCGTCTGATTGTAAAATCAAACGTCTGATTATCTGTTCCTTCATTTGATTATATTCAGTAAATACTATATATGTGTTAGGCTAATAATTGGTGATCCAAATCACCATTATTTTGTCTAGAATTCTTTTTATCTCTTCATATACTCATGTTATACATTGCATATTAGTTTTTGAGTAAATAATTGTGCTCATTTACATTATTTGAGATTAGTATGTGAATTCCTATTTGCTCCCTATATTCGACCTCAGACTTTCATTCGAGTAATAAATTTTATTTATTTTTCGCACTGATTCGATCTATACTACAACACGATGATTTTAAAACCCGTTTCAAAGCGACTAACAGTGTCCCCCTCGAAGTATAAAAACACTTGGTAACAGGATAATATCACCACCACAAAGTGAAATAGGAGAGTCTGCACCGATAAAGAGATCGGTGCCTATAGCCTTAAGAGATTGAGACCTAGTGCGGTGCCTAGTGTGCAAGCTCAGTGCCAAAAATGTGCATCACACCACAAATCAGTTTATTTTTTAGAAGAATCAAACACAAGTCCCTTTTAATTAAATCAAATTTGATTTTGATTCTCAGGTCAAATCTGATAAGCAGTCTCAATTTCAACTAGGCGACCAATGAATTAAGTCAATTCAATCAATTTGGTGGTCTTGAGATTTAATCCCAATGCAATGTGTGACAGGAGCTGAATGTAGTGATAGAAAGGTATACCTGACTCCAGCAATCTTCGTGCAGATAATGGATGCAATGCAAAATGAGATCTAACATGATGGTCAATCACCCCTAAATGCATGCACCTAAGGGTATGCAACTTCTAAATAGGCAACTCGATATTTTTTTTTCTTTTCTTTTAGTGCAGGAAAGCAAAGAACCACAGGTAAATAGCTCTAGTCACTAAAGAAAGTGGGAACAGACTTCCGAAAATCAGCCCTGATGCTACAAGGGCAAGAAGACCAAAATGAAATAAATTTTGCGATGAAGGAGAATCTTCTTTGAAAGCGGGATCCAGGTCTCCTTCTGTTCGAGTCATATCTGCTTGTGTGGGCATCACTCAAGGTCGACATCGTCACTACGCCTATCATCTCATTAGATTCCTCGTACAGAAAAATAGCCAATAGTCAGATCAATGTGCACCTCAAAAATAGATCAGAAATAAAATCAGGTGAACCTATTGCATTTGTTGCCTCCGTGGCAACGGTGCCATTTGAACGGTCGATTTTCACTTTGAAATTATTTTCGCACAAAAAAAATAAGTCGTCGAAGTAGAAATTGAGCTGTGGAAAATCGATCGTCAACAATTAAGATAAACCACTCGCAGGAGAGCAGGTCATGTCCACAGGAAGGTACATGCCTAATTAAACTTGTAACAGTCGAAAATTATGGTTCGCCATTGATTCCCCAAGAAATTGAACCAAGAAACCCCTTTGAATTTGGCTAACAATGTCAAGATTCACCTGAAACAATATTTACTCAAAAAGGAGAGGGCCTTCTCCATAAAACCTCTAGAATATAATATTAATTAAAAGAAAAATCCATTCTCATAATGGCATATGAATGTAATTTTTAATCTCAACCAAAACAAAGAATTACTTTCCTCTCTTGCTGCGTGTGTGGATGCATCGACTAGCTGCATGGTCGTCAGGGAAGGGAGTCTGGACCGAGGGCGTCACATAGATGGTGGTGATTCGGGGAGAGACAACCGCCAGTCGCTGGATGGTGAGGAGGAGGGTGCTCTATTGCGGTTGGTTGGAGTGGCTACGGGAGGTGTTGGCCATCGGGGAAGGGCATGACGCGAGGGCATGCAGTGAGGGAGGGATGGTGCTGCTGGTGGCACACAACGACAGGTGCTACGAGGTGGCAAAGGTGGGGTGTCCATGCATGGTTGTTGGCGCACATAGGTGGTGGACTTGTGGCGAGGGTGCTATGCGCACATGAGGTTGGCGGCACGCACGCGTAGCCGTGTGTGGAGTTGGGTGGCACCAGAGGCTGTCGTTGACATCGAGGAGTGGCTCTGCGATGAGGGTGTTGTGTTCCCTCCTTGGTTGCAGCAGGTGGAGAAAGAAAAAGGAGACGAAGAACATGAAGTCGACGGAGAGCTGGTGTTGAAGTGGTGACTGCTCTGCTGCTGCGATCAGCGTAAGGACAGGCCACGTGCAAGGGTAGGAGGTGGGATGACACAGTGGTGAAGAAGGTGGTGGCACACGGTGAGGACGGCCGTCAACAGTTCATGGTCCTGGTTGGTGCACGCAGTTGTGAGGGGGTGAAGTGGAGACGAGACTCGATGGTGAGTCGAAGACGTGGTAGCGATAGCGGATGCGGTGGCAACGTCAGAGCTGTCACCTTCGACCATGGTGGCGATGTCGCAGTGGCATCGTCGAAGTCGCGATAGATGAACTGGCGGTAATGGGGTAGTGGACGATGGCACAGTTGAGGTTTCAAGGGGGAGGCTCGCGGTGGTGTCTGTTGGGTAGTGGACGAGGAGAGGGGGGCCTCCTCCTCCTCAAGGAAGATGATACTTCCCCGTGGTCCTATGTCCTATTATAAAGAGATAGGGAAAAGACAGAATAAGAGAATGAGAAAGAGAAATTTGACGGGAAAATAATGAGAGGAATCGAAGAGAGATTGTTGCCAAATATTTGAGAGTCCTTATTTCCTTCTTAAAGTAAGCTTGCCTAAAATGATAAGAGTGAAAATAAAGCAAACTTTAATAAGAATCTATGATGATTTTCTTGCTCTTTTTTTGTTGGAAAAAATCAAATTAATGTTATGATGGCATTCCAATTAAGATGGGATACGATGAATTCATGCCATAGAAATGAGTATACATTAATTAACGAATGGATGCATGAAGTACCAATTAAAGAAAGATGACGGATTGTCAACACACGAGCTTAACTAATTTATTAATGTAGTGCATGCTTTAAACTGACTTCACATCCAAATAATCATGTACTTAGGCTCTAAATTAGTCCACTAAAGTGGACCTATCGTTGTTGTTCTGCTCAACTGATAGAAGGCTCAGATCATACCTTCAAGGTCTGATCTGAGGCAAAAATAAAGCCCTATCAGATCTAGAAAACCAAGATTTGATTGCTGCTCAACTCAGAAAACTCATTTATCCTTAAATCATTCAAATCTACTTCAAATAAGAGACAAAGCAGCTGTTGCTACTCAAATCTGGGGTAAAATATTGAAAATCAACTTGAAATCAGTTACACTCATTCAAAAGAAGCTTTGAAATCCATTAAAAACTTCATTACACATTGATGAACTCTCAGAACCCTAGCTTGACCATTCCTCTTTGTCATAGACAACAAAAGAAGAATGAGTCAAACTAGACTCCAATTTCACTTGCAATCCATCTCAGAACTTCATTTAAGATCTTATAAACCTCAGTCAAACTCCAAATGTCAGATTAAAACCCTTGTAAATCAGGAACCAACGTCGCTGATAACACTGCACAAGGGGGTGATAATTATGTTGAATATGGCCCATCTTAAGAATAAAAGGCACAACATAAGTAGAATGGGAGCATTGCATGCATCATGTACCAAGATTGCTTATAAAACTGTATTAATGGCCATTTGTGTAAGCATTTGTCAAAGCAGGCCTCAGATGAGCAATTGGACCGCACGGATGGATTCAGAACGACGAACGGAGTCCAACGGACTCAAGATCGGCCAAATCCGACATCCGGAGCTCCTACAATGGGCCCAAGAAGTTCTGACCGTTGATCTGGAGATCAACGGCCCACATTGCGCCACGTCACCCCCGCTCCACTGCACATCGCCTCTTCATCCAGCCGAGATCAGATCTCGGCCGTTGATCTTCGATCGAATGGCCGAGATTTGGGTGCCCACCCGCACGCCCGCACGCACGTGACGCGGGTTCGAACCACGCGTAGCGTGAAATTGAAGACGGAGGTTGCGCGCGGCGAAATTGGGCCGCCCAATCAGCAGCGGGCGGCAGAGATTTCGCCACGCGGTGCGGCCACAGCTCACGGGCACCCACACGCGCGCGCACGTCAGGCGATGACGCCCGCGCACACGCATGCCAGAGGCGAGATCCAAGCGCAGCCGAGAAGAGATCTCAGCCGTCCGATCTTCAATCGGACAGCTCTCACGCAGCGGCCTCGGATCCCACGAGAAGAAGAAACAGAGCGGGCGGCTGACCGACTTCACCGACGCTTTTGGAAGTGGTTTTAGCGACGCTCTGGACGTCGCTAAAGCCCCTTCTTCTTTTAGGAAGCCCTTAACCCTATTTAAATCCCCTCCAACCACTCATTCAAGGCATTCACTCCCCTTGCAACTACTCCACCCCTCTCGTAGCTAGCTTTAGGCCCTCTTGTAATCACCAGAGACGACGAGCCGCCGACGGAGCCTCCTCCACCACCGTGGTTCCCTCGTCGCTCTCCACCCTCTCTCTCTCTCTCTCTCTCTCAAGCTTTCCATTACTTTTGTTTGAAGCATGTATTTAATGTTGTAAGCTATGAACTACAAGTGCATGATTAATGAAGTTATTTTCCGTTCAATTGTCACTTTAATTTCCATTCAAGTTGCATGATCAAACAAGGAACATTCTAACCCTAATCTCTCTCTCTCTATCTCTCTCTCGCTTTTCAAAACCGCATCCTTCGCAAGCAAAACTCCGCACTTTCCGTGACAAGTGATAAGCAAAAATCCAATTTTCACGCCTCCCTGAGACCGACACTCGGACTCACCTCCGTTTGCTTATTTTAAAAATGACGTTGCAAGTGCAACTAGAACGACACTTCTTAACACACACGCACAACAGCACGTCAGTTTTTAGCGCCGTTGCCGGGGAGGCAACGGATTTGTTTTATCACCTCCATTCCACAATCATCCTCACATCATCTAATGCCCTATTTTCCTTTTTACTTGATGGTTACAGGAATTCGACGCGTGGACGGCGAAGCAACGCATCTGTTGAACGCTACGAACCTACGCTAACGTGTTCGGTTTTGGAAAACCTGTCGTTGTAGTTCGAAAGCGAAGAATTCGTGTTCAACAAATAAAATTTATACCGAAATTAAAATTCCGGGTCGAACACAGGGAGGCGGACGTTTGATTTCAAAACTACGCGTTTCTTTTTATTTGTTACAGAATAATTCAATTTAGAACTATCTAATTATTTACAATAAACAGAAGAGAGAGAGAGAGTAAGATAGAAAAAGAATATTACACAGAGAAATCAAAATGAGATGTAGAATAAACAAGGAATTTTTGCATTAAAGAGATTGTTCATTACAACTAGAAAGCATAAAACAATTACTCTAGAAGGCGAAAAATTTACTATAGAAAGCATTAAAAGAATGGAGGGAGAAATGTCCTCCTCGACGATCACTTGGAGGACCAGTAGATTAATCTAGAAAGCAGTAAATCTATACTAGAAAGCGGTAAAAAGAATAGGGAGAGAGAAATCCTCCTCGACGGTTGCTTGGAGGACGAGCCGAACGGGACGACGCCTGGACGAAGGAGAACGAAGCGGGACGAAGGAGGACGAAGTAGAAGAATGGGAACGAAGCAGCACGCCATCGTCGTCGCGGGATCCACTTCCTAAGGGGAATGAAAATTGGACTTTATCTCGCAAGAAGCATCCCGAGTGTGGGACAAGCTTCTCTTGAGCTTTGGAGGGGTAGAGAGGAGAAAGAAGGGATGAGAATTTCGTATGGAGGGGGTCTCTTTTTATAGTTGCAAGGAGTGGGGGCAAAATGGACATTACAACTTCAAAACAATAAATAAGGGGTCTTTAGTGACAGATAAATCCGTCACTAAAGCCCCAACGTGGGCATGTGGCCGACTCGCGCGCGCCTCCTCGCCTGCTCGCACGCTTAACGGCCACGCACGTTCGCCGCTTTTCAGCCGTCCGATCGCGAGATCGGACGGCTTAAATCGCGTTCGCGCCCGCTGCGTAGCACGCCCCCACGCGTCTGATTGCGCATTCGATCGCGCGTCCAATCGCGCGTCGACGCTATCGGGTGCGCGCAGCCGTTGGATCTCCATCTGACGCTCGTCCGCACCCACTCGCCCGCGCCTTCCACCCCCTCACCGCGGCTCGAACCCGCAACCTCTGCTTCGCCCGCGGCTGCGTCGCAGCTGCGCTACGCGGACGAAATGGTCGCGCGGACGCTTTTAAGCGCGAGCAACCACAGCCATTGGATCTCCATCTGACGGTGGAGTGCGATCGGGTGGGGGCCTTCACAAAATGCAAGCGGCCATTTGGGCGGCTGAGATGGTGCCACGTGGTGCCATCTTGGTCGTCCATCTTCTGGAAGTTGTAGATGGTGCCACGGATGTCGAATTGACTCGATTTTTGTGTCGTTGGGCTGCGATCGTCGATCCGAATTCATCCGTGCGGTTAGATTTTTCATCTGAAGTGTGGATTTACACCATCCTGGCCCTTGATCTTCTAGGGTTCCCAGGTCACTATCTAATGCTACAGATGCCTGATTAGGGCGATCTTGGAGTCGTTGAACTCCAATCGTCACCCTGATCACATCCATACGGTTGGATCTTTGATCCGAGGCCCTGATAAAATATTTTCCCTGTCCAAGCACATAAAAGGATACAATTAACCTCCATTTTATTCAAAGTATTATAAATGCAAGATGATGCATGTAATGCAATATTTATATCATGAAATGCAATCCTATGCTTAAGAACATGCATAAATAGACATCTTAAGTAGTGTAAATGTGTTTACATCATACCCACATGCCTATCTTTTACTAGTCCCTAGCAAAAACTATATGCTATTTATAAAAGAATTAGGTTAGATTATTTGGACTTGAGTTATTTTTCAATCATTAACAAATTGTCTACTTAGGAACTGAACTTTCAAAGACACAACAGTGCCTGGGTATCAACCAAAATGCAGACCGCCTCAAGCCCTCGCCTTATTCAAAGAAAATTTTCTTTTTCTTTTTACTCTATTCTAATTTTTTTGGATTTTCAAATTTTAGGGTTTAAGAGTGGCTTTCTACGGCCATTCAACTCACCCAAAATTTGATGAGAACCCTAAGCTTTAAGCATCTTATTGTGAATGTGATAGACTCGTTGACCGACAATTAAAATGGACTTCGGATTTCTACGCCTCTAGGTGACCTCAAAAAGAATTCTGCCTAAAGGTGTATCTTTACGACTGGTAGCTTTCTCCCTACTTTTATTTTGTTTTACGGGGTCAACACAAGGGTGAATCCAGTGTATATCTCCCCAGTTTATTCTACTTCTCCGCTTCTTCCTAAGTGTTTTGGGAATTTTCAGTGCATTTATTGAGCTGGGTTCTGGACAACCGGTCGATGAGCTATTACCACCGACAACTTGCCAGCCATACTCATGTGAGAAGTGTGGTTTATTTCTTTTTTTTCTTTTCTCCTTTTCTTTTTGATTTTTTTTTTTTTAAGTAGGTGGCTTCCCTTGTCTGAGATTTACCTAAAGGCAGCAAAAAGAGAAAGGTCCAGTGACCGGGCTCTGGACAACCTACCTATGGGCTGTTACCCATGATAACTTGCCAGCCATATCACCCTAGAAGTTCATTAGCTACCCAATTTCCATTAAAATCGCCGAAAAATGAGTCAGTGCAAAGATAGTGTGTAGATGCTTAAGACCCAAAATTTCCTCAAATCAGAGGGCGGGTTGATAAGTCGTGTACTTATCACCCAAACTTATTTACTCCAATTACGATAGAATTAAGATGGTGAGGACTCGAAAGACAAATCTACATTTAAGTGGATAAACGGGCTGATTAAGTCCAAAGGCCTGAGGGGTCTTTGTGTTCAGATCTTAATGTAGCTTTTCCTAAGATTGAAAATTTTCTTAAACCCAAATTCTCTTTCCTAATTTCGATTTTTTTTTTTAATCAAAATAAAACAAATCTACGGAGCTGACGAATGAATTTAGAGATAAATATCCACCCCCCATGCCTATCTAATGCAATGTCCTCATTGTATTAAAAAGACATAAAACAGAGTGGAAAAGCGAAGAAAGCACCTGAATTGCGTGAATGTCAGGTCTGCTCCAAGATGAAAAATTAAAAAGAACTGTATAAGTGCTGAGTTTAGTGCCTTCAGCTAGGCACACTATACAAAGAAAAGAAATGAAGAATTCACATGTGTAGGTCAGAATTAGAATGAACAGAAGAATCCTCTGACCTGTCAGCAGAGGTCCACAGATGTGGACCAGATTGTGGTGTAGACCCACACCCCATAATTGAGAATATCTTAGGTTCTGGATAAAAATTACCCAAAACCTAAAATCAGAATGTAAGCGGGATCGGGCCTGCGATTTCTGAGGATGCAACCCAAGACCAAAAAGTCGGGTCACAAAGAATTGAAGCTCAAAAGGATAATCGTTGAATGTGTGCTTGGGTTGAACATCCTCGAAACAAATGTCGTAAGGGTTCTGATTTGATGGTTTCAACTTAAAAGGAACCCTTCGACTCAATCTTCCATTTCCTCCAGAATTAACTTCCCCAATCAAAACTTCCCAGCTCCTATCCTCCTCATTTAGCATATCAAATTCCAGGACCTCTTGTATATTCATCACCCCATCGGAAATCTCCAAGTCTAAATGATGTGGCAGAATCAAAATTGACTTGGGTCTAATTATCTCAGAATTAGAATCATCAATAAGCTCAACAGGGTGTAACTGATAATCAGGGCATTGAATTGATTCCTCCAGAAAATGTGATTCTGGATCCGTAATGTGTGCCCTAATAAGATCAGTTTCCTCAGTT
This sequence comes from Thalassia testudinum, assembly GCA_037157565.1. NCBI lineage: Eukaryota > Viridiplantae > Streptophyta > Magnoliopsida > Alismatales > Hydrocharitaceae > Thalassia > Thalassia testudinum. The sequence goes on from JAZHRO010000013.1 coordinate 26,775,716, forward strand.
ATTGGGCTATCAAATGATCTATCAGATTCCTCAGGCCCAATCGTCTCACAGAAATCGTGTTCAGAAAACTCACGTGAGACTTCGCAACTTGAATCTTTACCATCAGGATCCGTATCAATGTATGTCCCAAAATCATTTGTCACTTTGTGTTCCAAGGAGACATACGTTTCCTCGTAACCTGGCTTAGGGATCTCAGGCAAAGAAATCAGATCATCCCTAATTGGTTGTTTTAATTCAATATGGTCAGCCTCGTAACACGTGTCCCCCCCAACAGGTGCCTGAGCGGGTTCTATCATTGGCTTTCCTGAAGAGAGTTCATCCTGGGAATTATTCCAAGATTGAATCAAAGCAACCACGAATCTCATCCTCAATTTCGCTAATTTCCCAAGTAGAAACTCACCCGGGTTCTTATCCTTAACATCCTGGAGCCAATCCAACAAAGACTTGTTTAAATCATCAATCATCTGAATCAGGGGCTCCAATCTCTCAATGCAAGGTGTTGGCTGAACTTCTAAAGATTGAATGATATTTCTCAAGTTAGCCAGAACCTTATCTTGAACCTGGTTAACCTGAACCAAATGAGTTGGTTCAGGATTGGGCGGGTTTGACATCAATGCAAAGGAATTAACGAATTGAGATTCGTTATACCCATCCTGATAATAGGTCATTTCAGATTGTTCAAAAGATGGTGATGACCTAAAGGCAGTGAAATCAGAGGATGGGTAAGGATCAGTGTATCCTTCTTGATTGTAGATCGTATTAGGTTATTCATGAAAGGAGGACGATCTATAATCGATGTAGCTCTGAGAAGTATAAAAATCAGAATCAAAGTGTTCAGGGTTAGACCCTAAACACGGGGGTCCAGAATTGTATCCCCAATCCGAATTATCCCAACTAACTGATGGTTGATTACAATACGAGTTGGGATAATCGTCATGTTGAGGATAATTTACAACAGGAGGGAAAGAGCGGGAATGCGTGAAATATGTGGAAGGATTCATGATACACGGGAGGAAGAAAGGTGCCATGCAATACAAACAATCAAACCTGTCCTTAAATAGGTTAGCCTAAAGACCTACAGACTCTCAAAACCCGTCTTGAGATAAAGGAACGATTTGATCTACTTTCGTCTATTCAATCCAACCAGTTAGAAGGAGGGACTGGGGAGAAGGTTCTTCCTTCGGCTTGCGCCTCCGGTTCCTAGTGTACCCCCCAGCCGCGATCGTTTGACTCTACTCCCCTAGCTAGACATCAGATTGAACAGTAGAAACAGACTAATCGAAAATAATCTCGTTCTGGGTTCTGAAGAGCGAGTCCAATCCTTAAGGCCAACGTCTACTCTATTTTATTTAGGGCTAGGTTTGAATGTGCTTTGGAATGTGATGGGCCCTTTAAATGGGTTGTGCCCTTAATGATCGATTGATTCGTGTGTGAGTGCACAACCAGTGGTTTTCAAGCAAGATTATTTTTGATGTGGTGAATTTTAAGGTTCAAATCTTGCTTAGTAGCTTTTAGGATTCAACTTTAGGTGTTTTCAATCAAGTTTCATTCGCACACCAAGTTTTGCAAGCACAGGTGAAGATGTTTTCCTTTAAAGTTTAAAAAGAATGTGGAGTGCCTGGTAAATCCCTAAGAGTTGAACCTAATTGGCAGCTACTTGATGAGTTGATTTTATTTGAAGTAATGCTACCCAAACAACTCAAACAACTGGCCACAAATGCACCACTAAGTTAGGCACACAAAGATGGTTAACCTAGAATGATTTCTACTCTTTTATGTGTTGCATAATGTGTACCGGTTCCACAGATCAGAACCCGGATGAGTAGAAACAAATCAATTCGGTTAAGTGCCTTTAAATGTGGGTGTACATAGTGTATTTGTTGAAAATTGCCCCACAAAATTATCTTTTTATTTTTTTTTTTATAAATGAAGGTGGAATGAATGTGAGTGAGAATCCAAAGAACCAAACTATTCCTAGGATTTATGCAAACACCTAGGCTAATTGGAATTTGGATTCAATGTGGCGAATGAAATCTATGGAGGGGGAAAGAATATGGGATAACTTACTGTTGAACGTGTACGAACCTACGCTAACGAGATTGGTTTTGGAAAACCTGTCGTTGTAGTTCGAAAGTGAAGAATTCGTGTTCAACAAATAAAATTTATACCGAAATTAAAATTCCGGGTCGAACACAGGGAGGCAGACGTTTGATTTAAAAACTACGCGTTTCTTTTTATTTGTTACAGAATAATTCAATTTAGAACCATCTAATTATTTACAATAAATAGAAAAGAGAGAGAGAGAGTAAGAGAGAAAGAGAATATTACACAGAGAAATCAAAATGAGATGTAGAATAAACAAGGAATTTTTGTATTGAAGAGATTGTTCATTACAACTAGAAAGCATAAAACAATTACTCTAGAAAGCGATAAATTTACTCTAGAAAGCATTAAAAGAATGGAGGGAGAAATGTCCTCCTCGACGATTGCTTGGAGGACAAGTAGATTAATCTAGAAAGCAGTAAATCTATACTAGAAAGCGGTAAAAAGAATAGGGAGAGAGAAATCCTCCTCGACGATTGCTTGGAGGATGAGCCGAACGGGACGACTCCTGGACGAAGGAGAATGAAGCGGGACGAAGGAGGACGAAGCAGAAGAACGGGAACGAAGTAGCATGCCGTCGTCGTCGCGGGATCCACTTCCGAAGGGGAACGAAAATTGGACTTTATCTCGCGAGAAGCATCCTGGGTGTGGGACAAGCTTCTCTTGAGCTTTGGAGGGGTAGAGAGGAGAAAGAAGGGATGAGAATTTCGTATGGAGGGGGTCTCCTTTTATAGTTGCAAGGAGTGGGGGAAAAATGGACATTACATCTTCAAAATAATAAATAAGGGGTCTTTAGTGACGGATAAATCCGTCACTAAAGCCTCGACGTGGCCGTCGCCGCCGCGCCCACGCGCGCCTTCTCGGCTGCCCGCTCCTCAACGCTCGCGCACGTCCAGCACTTTTCAGCCGTCCGATCGCTAGATCGGACGGCTTAAAATGCGTCCGCGCCCGCTGCAACCCGCCCGCCTGCGCGTGCGATCGTGCGTTACGCGGGGCGTCCAATCGCGCGTCGGTGCTATCGGGTGCCCTCGACCGCACGATCTCCATCCGACGCTCCACGCTCCTCAATTACCCGCACCTCCAATCCCCTCACCGCGGCTCGAACCCGCGCCCCGCGCTCGCGTAAGCGCGCTCGACCGCTGCGCTGCGGGGCGCGGATGGTCGAGCGCATGTTTTAAGCGTCGGGCGGCCACAGCCGTTGGATCTCCATCTGACGGCGGAGAGCGATCGGGCGGGGGCCTTCACAAAATGCCAGCGGCCGTTTAGGCAGCTGAGATGGCGCCACGTGGCGCCATCTTGGCCGTCCACCTTCTAGAAGTTGTAGATGGTGCCACGAATGTCGGATTGACTCGATTTTTGTGTCGTTGGGATGCGATCGTCGATCTGAATTCATCCGTGCAGTCGGATTTGTCATCTGAAGTGTGGATTTACACCATCCTGGCCCTTGATCTTCTAGGGTTCCCCGGTCTCTATCTGATGCTACGGATGCCTGATTAGGGCGATCTTGGAGTCGTTGAACTCCAATCGTCACCCTGATCATATCCATACGGTTGGATCTTTGATCCGAGGCCCCGATAAAATGTTTACCCTGTCCAAGCACATAAAAGGAGACAATTAACCTCCATTTTATTCAAACTACTCTAAATGCGAGATGATGCATGTTATGCAATATTTATATCATGAAATGCAATCCTATGCTTAAGAACATGCATAAATAGACATTTTAAGTAGTGTAAATGTGTTTACATCATACCCCTATGCCTATCTTTTGCTAGTCCCTAGCAAAAACTATATGCTATTTATAAAAAAATTAGGTTAGATTATTTGGACCTGAGTTATTTTCAATCATTAAGAAATTGTCTACTTAGGAACTGAACTTTCAAAGACACAACAGTACCCGGGTATCAGCCAAAATGTAGACCGCCTCAAGCCCTCGCCTTATTCAAAGAAAAATTTCTTTTTCTCTTCTTACTCTTTTCTAATTTTTTTTTTATTTTCAAATTTTAGGGTTTAAGAGTGGCTTTCTACGGCCATTCAACTCACCCAAGATTTGATGAGAACCCTAAGTTTTAAGCATCTTATTGTGATTGTGATAGACTCGTTGACCGGCAATTAGAACGGACTTCGGATTTCTACGCCTCTAGGTGACCTCAAAAAGAATTCTGCCTAAAGGTGTATCTTTACAACCGGTAGCTTTCTCCCTACTTTAATTTTTTTACGGGGTCAACACAAGGGTGAATCCAGTGTATATCTTCCCGATTTATTCTACTTCTCCGCTTCTTCCTAAGTGTTTTGGGAATTTTTAGTGCATTTTCTGAGCTGGGTTCTGGACAACCGGTCGATGAGTTGTTACCACCGACAACTTGCTAGCCATACTCGTGCAGCGAAGTGTGGCTTATTTCTTTTTGTTCTTTTCTCCTTTTTCTTTTTGATTTTTTTTTTTAAGTAGGTGGCTTCCCTGATCTAAGATTTACCTAAAGGCAGCCAAAAGAGAAAGGTCCAGTGACTGGGCTCTGGACAACCTACCTATGGGTTGTTACCCACGATAACTTGCCAGCCATATCACCCTGAAAGGTTCATTAGCTACCCAATTTCTGCTAGAATCGCCGAATAACGAGTCAATGCAAAGAAAGTGTGTAGATGCTTAAAACTCAAAATTCCCTCAAATCAAAGGGCGGGTTGATAAGTCGTGTACTTATCACCCAAACTTATTTATTCCAATTATGAAAGAATTAAGATGGCGAGGACTCGAAAGACAAATCCACATTTTAGTGGATACACAGGCTGATTAAGTCCAAAGACCTGAAGGATCTTTGTGTTCAAATCATAATGTAGTATTTCCTAAGATTGAAAATTTTCTTAAACCCAAATTCTCTTTCCTAATTCCGAAATTTTTTTTTTTATAAAAGAAAATAAACAAATCTACGAAGTTGACGAATGAATTCAGAGATGAATATCCACCCCCCCATGCCTATCTAATGCAATGTCCTCATTGTATTAAAAAGACATAAAACAGAGTGGAAAAGTGTAGAAAGCACCTGAATTGCGTGAATATCAGGTCCGCTCCAAGATGAAAACGAAAAAGAACTGTATAAGTGCTGAGTTTAGTGCCTTCAGCTAGGCACACTCTACAAAGAAAAGAAATGAAGAAATCACAAGTGCAGGTCAGAATTAGAATGAACAGAAGAATCCTCTGACCTGTCAGCAAAGGTCCACAGATGTGGACCAGATTGTGGTGCAGACCCACACCCCATAATCGAGAATATCTTAGGTTCTGGATAAAAATTACCCAAAACCTAAAATCAGAATGCAAGCGGGGTCGGGCCTGCGATTTATGAGGATGCAACCCAAGACCAAAAAATCGAGTTACAGAGAATTGAAGCTCAAAAGGATAATCGTTGAATGTGTGCTTGGGTTTGACATTCTCGAAACAAATGTCGTAAGGGTTCTGATTTAATAGTTTCAACTTAAAAGGAACCCTTCGACTTAATCTACCATTTCCTCCAAAATTAATTTCCCAAATCAACACTTCCCAGCTCCTATCCTCCTCATTCAGCATATCAAATTCCAGGACCTCTTGTATATTCATCACCCTGTTTGAAATCTCTAAGTCTAAATGATGTGGTAGAATCAAAATTGACTTGGGTCTAATTATCTCAGAATTAGAATCATCAATAAGCTCAACAGGGTGTAATTGATAATCAGGGCATTGAATTGATTCTTCCAGAAAATGTGATTCTGGATCCGTAATGTGTGCCCTAATAAGATCAGTTTCCTCAGTTATTGGGCTATCAAATGATCTATCAGATTCCTCAGGCCCAATCGTCTCACAGAAATCCTGTTCAGAAAACTCGCGTGAGACTTCGCAACTTGAATCTTCACCATCAGGATCCGTATCAATGTATGTCCCTAAATCAGTTGTCACTTTCTGTTCCAAGGAGACATATGTTTCCTCGTAACCTGGCTCAGGGATCTCAGGTGAAGAAATCAGATCATCCTTAATTGGTTGCTTTAATTCAATCTGGTCAACCTCGTAACAAGTGTCCCCCCCAACAGGTGCCTGAGCAAGTTCTGTCATTGGCTTTCGTGAAGAGGGTTCATCCTAGGAATCATCCCAAGATTGAATCAAAGCAACCACGAATCTCATCCTCAATTTCGCTAATTTCCCAAGTAGAAACTCACCCGGGTTCTTATCCTTAACGTCCTAGAGCCAATCCAACAAAGACTTGTTTAAATCATCAATCATCTGAATCAGGGGCTCCAATCTCTCAATGCAAGGTGTTGGCTGAACTTCTAAAGATTGAATGATATTTCTCAAGTTAGCCAGAACCTTATCTTGAACCTGGTTAACCTGAACCAAATGAGTTGGTTCAGGATTGGGCGGGTTTGACATCAATGCAGAGGAATTAACGAATTGAGATTCGTTATACCCATCCTGATAATAGGTCATTTCAGATTGTTCAAAAGATGGTGATGACCTAAAGGCAGTGAAATCAGAGGATGGGTAAGGATCAGTGTATCCTTCTTGATTGTAGATCGTATTAGGTTGTTCATGAAAGGAGGACGATCTATAATCGATGTAGCTCTGAGAAGTATAAAAATCAGAATCAAAGTGTTCAGGGTTAGACCCTAAACACGGGGGTCCAGAATTGTATCCCCAATCCGAATTATCCCAACTAACTGATGGTTGATTACAATACGAGTTGGGATAATCGTCATGTTGAGGATAATTTACAACAGGAGGGAAAGAGCGGGAATGCGTGAAATATGTGGAAGGATTCATGATACACGGGAGGAAGAAAGGTGCCATGCAATACAAACAATCAAACCTGTCCTTAAATAGGTTAGCCTAAAGACCTACAGACTCTCAAAACCCGTCTTGAGATAAAGGAACGATTTGATCTACTTTCGTCTATTCAATCCAACCAGTTAGAAGGAGGGACTGGGGAGAAGGTTCTTCCCTCAGCTTGCGCCTCCGGTTCCTAGTGTACCCCCCAGCCGCGATCGTTTGACTCTACTCCCCAGCTAGACATCAGATTGAACAGTAGAAACAGACTAATCGAAAATAATCTCGTTCTGGGTTCTGAAGAGCGAGTCCAATCCTTAAGGCCAACATCTACTTTGTTTTATTTAAGGCTAGGTTTGAATGTGCTTTGGAATGTGATGGGCCCTTTAAATGGGTTGTGCCCTTAATGATTGATTGATTTGTGTGTGAGTGCACAACCAGTGGTTTTCAAGCAAGATTGTTTTTGATGTGGTGAATTTTAAGATTTAAATCTTGCTTAGTAGCTTTTAGGATTCAACTTTAGGTGTTTTCAATCAAGTTTCGTTGGCACACCAAGTTTTACAAGCACAGGTGAAGATGTTTTCCTTTAAAGTTTAAAAAGAATGTGGAGTGCCTGGTAAATCCCTAAGAGTTGAACCTAATTGGCAGCTACTTGATGAGTTGATTTTATTTGAAGTGGTGCGGCCCAATCAACTCAAACAATTGGCCTGTTGCACCACTTAATTAGGCACACAAATGATTACCTAATCTGATTTCTACTAAATTATGTGTTTGGATGTGTGTACCGGCTCCTAAGATTGGATTACCGGTTGAGTTTGAAAATCAGATGAGGTTGTGTACCTCTGTGAGATTTTTTTTTTTTTAATGTGGGGGTTGGGGTGAGTATGGGTGTCAAACAATCTAACCTTAGAGTTTATAAAAACACCTAGGTTGATTGATGTTTGAGTTATTATGTGATGAAATGAAATCTAATGGGTGGGAGGTGGGGGGTAACTCACAAAGCCTTCTACAGCACTTTACTCCAATCTACCGCTTTTGCCTGCCTCGAAAGAGTACCTGCAATTACAATAAGAAAGGAGAAAAGTGAGGTAAATGATTTATAAGTTACAAAACGTGAAGAGAAATCAAAGATCGTTGCCTCCCCGGCAACGGCGCCAAAATGTTGAACGTGTACGAACCTACACTAACGAGATTGGTTTTGGAAAACCTGTCGTTGTAGTTCAAAAGCGAAGAATTCGTGTTCAACAAATAAAATTTATACCGAAATTAAAATTCCAGGTCGAACACTGGGAGGCAGACGTTTGATTTAAAAACTGCGCGTTTCTTTTTATTTGTTACAGAATAATTCAATTTAGAACCATCTAGTTATTTACAATAAATAGAAGAGAGAGAGTAAGAGAGAAAGAGAATATTACACAGAGAAATCAAAATGAGATGTAGAATAAACAAGGAATTTTTGTATTGAAGAGATTGTTCATTACAATTAGAAAGCATAAAACAATTACTCTAGAAAGTGATAAATTTACTCTAGAAAGCATTAAAAGAATGGAGAGAGAAATGTCCTCCTCGACGATTGCTTGGAGGACGAGTAGATTAATCTAGAAAGCAGTAAATCTATACTAGAAAGCGGTAAAAAGAATAGGGAGAGAGAAATCCTCCTCGACGGTTGCTTGGAGGACGAGCCGGACGGGACGACGCCTGGACGAAGGAGAACGAAGCGGGACGAAGGAGGACGAAGCAGAAGAACGGGAACGAAGCAGCACGCCGTCGTCGTCGCGGGATCCACTTCCGTAGGGGAATGAAAATTGGACTTTATCTCGCGAGAAGCATCCCGGGTGTGGGAAAAGCTTCTCTTGAGCTTTGGAGGGGTAGAGAGGAGAAAGAAGGGATGAGAATTTCGTAGGTCTCCTTTTATAGTTGCAAGGAGTGGGGGCAAAATGGACATTACATCTTCAAAATAATAAATAAGGGGTCTTTAATGACGGATAAATCCGTCACTAAAGCCCCGACGTGGCCGTCGCCGCCGCTCCCACGCGTGCCTCCTCGGCTGCCCGCTCCTCAACGCTCGCGCACGTCCAGCACTTTTCAGCCGTCCGATCGCGAGATCGGACGGCTTAAAACGCGTCCGCCCCCGCTGCAACCCGCCCGCCTGCGCGTGCGATCGCGCGTTACGCGGGGCGTCCAATCGCGCGTCGGCGCTATCGGGCGCCCACGACCGCACGATCTCCATCCGACGCTCCACGCTCCTCAATTACCCGCACCTCCAATCCCCTCGCCGCGGCTCGAACCCGCGCCCTGCACTCGCGTAAGCGCGCTCGACCGCTGCGCTGCGGGGCTCGGATGGTCGAGCGCATGTTTTAAGCGTCGGGCAGCCACAGACGTTGGATCTCCATCTAACAGCGGAGAGCGATCGGGCGGGGGCCTTCACAAAATGCCAGCGGCCGTTTGGGCGGTTGAGATGGCACCACGTGGCGCCATCTTGGCCGTCCACCTTCTGGAAGTTGTAGATGGTGCCACGGATGTCGGATTGACTCGATTTTTGTGTCGTTGGGTTGCGATCGTCGATCCAAATTCATCCGTGCGGTCGGATTTGTCATTTGAAGTGCGGATTTACACCTTCCTGGCCCTTGATCTTCTAGGGTTCCCCGGTCTCTATCTGATGCTACGGATGCCTGATTAGGGCTATCTTGGAGTCGTTGAACTCCAATCGTCGCCCTGATCACATCCATACGGTTGGATCTTTGATCCGAGGCCCCGATAAAATGTTTGCCCTGTCCAAGCACATAAAAGGAGACAATTAACCTCCATTTTATTCAAACTACTCTAAATGCGAGATGATGCATGTTATGCAATATTTATATCATGAAATGCAATCCTATGCTTAAGAACATGCATAAATGGACATTTTAAGTAGTGTAAATGTGTTTACATCACCTACAAAACCTTCCACAGCACTTTACTCCAATCTACCACTTTTGCTTGCCTCAAAAGAGTACCTGCAATTACAATAAGAAAGGAGAAAAGTGAGGTAAATGATTTGTAAGTTACAAAACGCGAAGAGAAATCAAAGATCGTTGCTTCCCTGGCAACGGCGCCAAAATGTTGAACGCTACGAACCTACGCTAACATGTTCGGTTTTGGAAAACCTGTCGTTGTAGTTCGAAAGCGAAGAATTCGTGTTTAACAAATAAAATTTATACCGAAATTAAAATTCCGGGTCGAACACAGGGAGGCAGACGTTTGATTTAAAAACTACGCGTTTCTTTTTATTTGTTACAGAATAATTCAATTTAGAACCATCTAATTATTTACAATAAATAGAAGAGAGAGAGAGTAAGAGAGAGAGAATATTACACAGAGAAATCAAAATGAGATGTAGAATAAATAAGGAATTTTTGTATTGAAGAGATTGTTCATTACAACTAGAAAGCATAAAACAATTACTCTAGAAAGCGATAAATTTACTCTAGAAAGCATTAAAAGAATGGAGGGAGAAATGTCCTCATCGACGATTGCTTGGAGGACGAGTAGATTAATCTAGAAAGCAGTAAATCTATACTAGAAAGAGGTAAAAAGAATAAGGAGAGAGAAATCCTCCTCGACGGTTGCTTGGAGGACGAGCCGGACGGGACGACTCCTGGACGAAGGAGAACGAAGCGGGACGAAGGAGGACGAAGCAGAAGAACGGGAACGAAGCAGCACGCCGTCGTCGTCGCGGGATCCACTTTCGAAGGGGAACGAAAATTGGACTTTATCTCGCGAGAAGCATCCCGGGTGTGGGACAAGCTTCTCTTGAGCTTTGGAGGGGTAGAGAGGAGAAAGGAGGGATGAGAATTTCGTATGGAGGGGGTCTCCTTTTATAGTTGCAACGAGTGGGGGCAAAATGGACATTACAAGTTCAAAACAATAAATAAGGGGTCTTTAGTGACGGATAAATCCGTCACTAAAGCCCCAACGTGGGCGTAGTGGCCGGCTCGCGCGTGCCTCCTCGCCTGCTCGCGCTCTCAACGGCCACACACGTTCGCCGCTTTTCAGCCGTCCGATCGTGAGATCGGACGGCTTAAATCGCGTTCGCACCCGCTGCGTAGCGTGCCCCCCACGCGTCCGATTGCGAGTTCGATCGCGCGTCCAATCGCACATCGACGCTATCGGGCGCGCGCAGCCGTTGGATCTCCATCTGACGCTCGTCCGTGCCCGCTCGCCCGCGCCTTCCACCACCTCACCGCGGCTCGAACCCGCGACCTCTGCTTCGGCCGCGGCTGCGTCGCCGCTGCGCTACGCGGACGAAATGGTCGCGCGGACACTTTTAAGAGCGAGCGACCACAGCCGTTGGATCTCCATCTGACGGCGGAGAGCGATCGGGCGGTGGCCTTCACAAAATGCAAGAGACCGTTTGGGCGGCTGAGATGGTGCCACATGGCGCCATCTTGGCCGTCCATCTTCTGGAAGTTGTAGATGGTGCCACGGATGTCGAATTGACTCGATTTTTGTGTCGTTGGGCTGCGATCGTCGATCCGAATTCATCCGTGCGGTCGGATTTGTCATCTGAAGTGTGGATTTACACCATCCTGGCCCTTGATCTTCTAGGGTTTCCGAGTTACTATCTGATGCTACGGATGCCTGATTAGGGCGATCTTGGAGTCATTGAACTCCAATCGTTGCCCTGATCACATCCATACGGTTGGATCTTTGATCCGAGGCCCTGATAAAATATTTACCCTGTCCAAGCACATAAAAGGAGACAATTAACCTCCATTTTATTCAAAGTATTCTAAATGCAAGATGATGCATGTAATGCAATATTTATATCATGAAATGCAATCCTATGCTTAAGAACATGCATAAATAGACATCTTAAGTAGTGTAAATGTGTTTACATCAGCATCCCACGACGATAGCAAGGGAGTAGGCGCTACGAGGACCGATAGTGAGTAATCTTTCTCTCATGATTGTTTGCTTGTGTGAAAAAACTAAAAAAATTGTAAAACTGAAAAAAATTGGCATGGTGTATGATTGCTTGACCCACATCCTTAACACATCACCCCACAAAAAAATGTACACTCTAACATTCTGAATAAATTCTTGGAGTGTTCTTTTCTTTTTCTTGAGTTGTGTTTGCGAAGCCACCGTGAGTTGACCTAGACTGCACCACTCAACCCTCAAACTGACTCATCTAATAGAAGTTGCATGATCATTAGGATGAATACATTAGGGTTTTAGAGCCTCTACTGAATAAAAGGAAATCTACTTTCACCAAGTTGTGTGCAGAACTTGACGTGCCCACTGAAACTTGTTTGAAAACATTAAGACACGTCAACCCTAAAAAAAATACTAAAGTAAGGATGAAACACTAAAAAACATCACATCTTAAAAAACCCTTGCTTGAAAACCATGTTTTGCTAGAAGCACACACCTTGAAAGTGGAAAATTAAGAGGCACCACCCCAATCAACGCCTCATCACATAACCCCAAGCACAAGCACTATCCTAACCCTTTAAAACTGAGTAGACGTGCCCTAGGCAGGACTGAGTTAAGTCTCGAAAGGTGAGGTTTTGTTCGCTAGGCACTTGGCTTTCATTCCCTTAGTAGAATCTGGTAACTAGGTTGCGGGGCAGTGTCAAACGACCGCGGTTGTGGGGTCTATGGAACCGGAGGCGCAAGCCAAAGGAAGAACCTTTCCTGCAATCCCCTCGTAATCAACCTGGCCAGATTGGCCTTAGGAAGGGCAGTCCAGTGCTTACGGACTTAATCACCCTTTGTGAGATTTCTAGGTCTCCTAAGGAATACACCATAAGGACTAGGCTTGTGTGCTTGATTGATACACATTTCTCGCATCTGTCGTCCCCCGCATCCCCTCCTGTTCTTCTCTAGTGTATGCATGGGAGACGCTCACTGCATCCTAAGTTGTGTGTTTTGAGGTAGGAATCTAGGCGACGTAATTCTGTTGGAAACATGGCTGAACCTAGGGTAGATGAGGCTGAAGATCAACCCCCACCAAACGCTATGGCCATCATCCAAGCTCAAATCAATGCTAACCACCGGCTTCAGCAACAACAAATCCACACCATCATGCAAGCCATACAACGGTTACAGAACCCACAAGAACAACCACCACCACCTTTCCAAGACATACCAAGGCCACCACCACTTGATTTACCGCCATTTCAGGATCAGCCGAGGCCCCTCCGCGATTTCTATAATCCCTCTGCTATTAGAGTCGAGCCACACCTTAGGGTCCCCGAGGGGGGAGATGATTTTGAGCTGAAATCGAATGTCTTAAGTTTGATCCAGAGCCACTTTCATGGAAGCTCAAATGAGGACCCCTTTCAGCACCTAGAGGATCTCGACCGCATAGCGCGAACTGTGAAACCGAGGAACATTAGCCTTGACATTGTTCTAATCAAGATGTTTCCCTTCTCATTAAGAGACAAGGCTTCTCATTGGCTTAGAACCCTAGGTATACCCATCACCACCTGGGAAGAACTGAGGCATGCATTTTTAAAGAAATTCTTCCCCATAGGAAGGACCAATGCCCTCAGAAGAGCTATCACTACCTTTACACTCCAGGGCGGGGAACAATTTCATGAGGCGTGGGACAGATTTAATGAACTTTTGAGGAAATGCCCACACCACGAAGTTCCAAGGTGGCAATTGGCCCAGATCTTCTACCACGGTCTGGACAGTAACCTATGGAACTTCGTCGATGCCTTATGTGGGGGAAACTTCATGAACAAAGGAGAGGAGAGCGCGTTTGAGCTCTTTGAGTCTATGAGCGAGAATTCGCTCAACAATGCCTCCATGAACTAGTTTAACAGGTCCAGTCAACCCCGTGGCGGGATTTATGAGGTACAAGCAAATTCTGGAATGGTTGACATGGACATCATTGCCAAGAAGTTGGATCGAGTGGAATTGGTAGACAAAAAGATTGATGAGCTACTAAACCAGACCAAGAACCCCTTACAGACTTTCTCCCTAGCAAAGGGAGCGCATAATATTGACCTAGTCTAGCCCTTAACCCAATTGAACCTGGAACAACCCCTGACCACGTTCCAAGGAGGGACCTTTGCTCCCTCAACCCTTGATTATTCCCTTCCCTCTCCATCAACATCGGCTATCCTTAAAGATGTGCAAGTTGTCCAAGGTTATGCGAAACCTGACCCTTTCTCCAACACTTACAACACTGGCTGGCGTAACCACCCCAACTTTGGTTGGACAAACCAGAAACCACCGCAATTCCAAAACTAGCCTAGGCCAAATCAGCAGCCACACTTGCCCCCTATCAGCAAGGACCATCAATTAGACACCAATATAATCAGAATATGGCAGCCCCTCCCCCACAAAACCAAATGGATACCCTAATAAAGATGATGGCTGACATGAACCAGAAACATCAGGAGGAAATGGCCTTGGTAAAGGGACAGTTAAGCCAACTCTTGGACTGTAAACAACAAGGATCCCTACCTTCCCAACCACAACCAAACCCGTGAAACATAATTAACAGAGGCCCCAATTCGCAAGGGTTCCAAAGCAACCCCGGGCAGGCTCACATGGTCCAGCCAGCCCCACAAACACCTCCTAGGTTTGGTGCTTCTTCGTCCTTGTTTTCTCAAGGATCAACCCATGGCCCCAATGACTCTGCGAATGCGGTGACCTTGAGAAGCGACACCAAAACCCAGGATCCCAAATGACCGACTCTCCCCGAGACTTCACCCGTTGAAATACCCGACTCAGAAGAGGCACCAACCAAGGACCCAGACATGGAACCAATCCCAATTCGGACACCTTACCCTGAGGCCTTGGAAACAATCAAGAAAAAGAAGAATGTTGTGGAAACTGAGCTGTTGGAAATCTTTAAGCAGGTACAGATTAATATTCCGCTCCTTGAAGCCGTCAAACACATCCTTGCTTACACCAAGATTTTAAAGGATGCCTGTACGCCCAAGCGTAAGCCGAGACCTCAAGTACCTAGGAAGGTTGTACTCTCTGAGCAAGCAAGTTCTGTAATATCAAGCAACCTTCCACTCAAGCGAACTGACCCAGGAGCGCCCCTGATTTCCTGCAATATCGAAGACATGACGTTTGATAGAGCGCTCCTGGACCTAGGTCTTCTATCAATCTGATTCCAACAACCCTGTACCACCAATTTGGTTTTGGGGAGCTGACACCAACCCCTGTCACCATCCAGCTGGCTGATAGATCAGTGAAAACCCCGAAGGGGGTTGTTGAGGACGTGATTGTACGGGTCAAGGACTTCTATTTCCCAGTCGACTTTTTGGTGCTCGACATGGAAGTCCCTGAAAAATTACAGAATGCACCCATAATTTTAGGCAGACCTTTCTTAGCTACGGCTAAGGTAAACATTGAATGCGACACGGGATGTATGGAAATCGCCTTCTGGGACAAGAAAATGCAATTGGATATCTTCCGGGCGACAAAGTCTTTTGATTGCGATTGCATTGAGGAACATGATCCTGTGGAAACTCTAATCAAGGAATGCCTCACACTCAATTCTGTATCAGACCACCAAACCCGTAGTGACTGTTCTGACCCGTCACCATCATTACCCGTGGACCTCTGTAAGGCTGAATACCATCACACGACACCATTTGAGGAGATCGATGTTGATCAACTCCCGCCCTTTCCCTTCCCATCGATTGTGGTTCCACCTGCACCTGAACTTAAACCATTGCCCGAGAATCTCAAGTACGTCTTCTTGGGACCTGACCAGACCTTCCCAGTGATTATTAATTCTCATCTAACCAAGGATCAGGAACTCAGGTTGGCTGCGACCCTTTCAGAACATCGGGCCACCATTGGTTGGACCATTTCGGATTTAAGAGGAATTAGCCCCACCTATTACACCCATAAAATTTACCTAGAAGATGGGGCCCGACCTTCCTACCAGATGCAGAGACATTTAAACCCAAACATGCGGGAGGTCATTAAAAAAGAAATTATCAAGTGGCTTGACGCCGACATCATCTACCCTATCTCCGATAGCCCTTGGGTGAGCCCCACTCAAGTGGTTCCCAAGAAAGCTGGGCTCACCGTTGTCACCACTGATCGTGGCGAATCCATCCCCACCCACACCACCACTGCATGGCGAGTGTGCATTGATTATAGGAAGCTCAATGAAGCCACTAAGTAGGATCATTTTCCCTTGCCATTCATTGACCAAATCCTTGAAAGATTGGCAGGGCAGTAGTATTTTTGCTTCCTGGATGGATATTCAGGATATAACCAAGCCGCAATTGCTCTGGAAGATCAGGAAAAGACCACATTCACTTGCCCGTATGGCACGTTTGCATTCCGTCAAATGCCGTTCGGGTTATGCAACGCACCTGCGACCTTCCAGCATTGCATGCTAGCCATTTTTTCAGAAATAGTGGGTGAATACTTAGAGGTCTTTATGGATGATTTCTCGGTGTTCGGGAATTCATTCGACCATTGTCTGAGCAACTTGGAGAAAATCCTGAAATGATGTATCGAGGTTAACCTGGTGTTAAGTTGGGAAAAGAGCCATTTTATGGTTCAAGAAGGAATTGTCCTTGATCACATCGTATCGCATAAGGGCATCGAAGTAGATCGGGCTAAGGTTGATTTAATTTCCAAACTTCCTCCACCTAGTTCGGTCTGGCAGATTCGCTCCTTCCTAGGACATGTTGGCTTCTACCGAAGGTTCATTAAAGACTTTTCTAAGCTTTCCAAACCCTTGACCGACCTTCTAGACAACAACGCCATATTCCACATGTCTCCTGATTGCATCCAGGCTTATCACACCCTCCGAGACTTAGTCTCCACTGCACCTGTACTTCAACCCCCAAACTGGTCCCAGAACTTTGAGATTATGTGTGCTGCATCAGATTTTGCCATAGGCGCTATCCTGGGACAAAGGCAAGACAAGAAGCCCGTGGTGATCTACTACGTGAGCAAAACGTTGGACGAGGCCCAACATAATTATACTGTCACAGAGAAAGAGTTGCTCGCTGTAGTCTTTGGACTTGAAAAGCTCCGATCATACTTGCTGGGATCCCATGTGACTATTTACACTGACCATTCAGCCATCCGGCACCTGTTAGCCAAGAAGGACGCAAAGCCCAGGCTCATCAGATGGATCCTGCTTTTGCAGGAATTTGATCTGGAAATCCGAGACAAGGTCGGATCAAAGAATGTGGTGGCTGACCACTTGTCTAGACTTCATCCAGACCACATTGGACCCTCCCTACCTCTATCCAATGCCTTCCCTAATGAACACATCCTAGCAGTGCAAGACAAGAAAATGCCATGGTATGCTGACTACGTCAATTACCTAGTTGTAGGACAAACCCCACACAGCTGGTCTAGACAGCAACGGGACAGGTTCTTGGCTGAGGCCAAGCACTATTTCTGGGATGATCCCATTGTGTGCTTTCCTTTTGCCATGACCAAGCGTGTGGCGGCCACTTCTCTAGAAAGAAAACAGCTGCAAAAGTTTTGCAGTCTGGCTTCTACTGGCCGTCCCTATTTAAGGATGCACACATCTTTGCCAAGACTTGCTCACGCTGCCAAACGCTGGGGACCATGACCAAGAAAGATATGATGCCCCTTCAGCCCATTTTGATTGTCGAAATCTTCGACGTTTGGGTTATCGATTTTATGGGCCCCTTTCCACCATCCAACGGCTTCAAGTACATCCTAGTCTCGGTTGATTATGTTTTCAAATGGATTGAATCCATCGCCACCCGCTGATGCGATCACAGGACTGTCATGGACTTTGTTAAGAAGAACATCTTTTCCCAGTTTGGAATACCCAAGGCCATGATCAGTGATGGTGGAAGCCATTTTATCCATTCCCAATTCCGTGCCCTACTTAGAAAATACGGGGTGAACCACCGCATTACTACCCCGTATCATCCACAAACAAATGGGCAGACTGAGGTCTCAAATAGACAAATTAAGAACATTTTACAGAAGACTGTGAGACCTGACAGGAAAGACTGGTCCACACGACTTGATGATGCCCTGTGGGCATATAGGACTGCTTTCAAGACCCCGATAGGCATGTCACCTTATCTCCTGGTCTTTGGCAAAGCCTGCCATCTTCCTGTCGAATTGGAACACCGGGCTTACTGGGCTGTCAAGCAATGTAACATGGATCCCCAGTTAGCCGGTGCGCAGAGGACGCTCCAATTATCTGAGCTCAAAGAAATTCATCGGGATGCCTTTGACAATAGTCTACTGTATAAGGAGAAAATGAAAAGCCATCCACGACCGACTCATTCATAGAAAAACCTTTGAGAATAACCAGCAAGTTTGGCTGTTTGACGCATGCCTAAAACTCTTCCCGGGGAAACTCAGGTCCAAATGGACTGGGCCATTTCAGGTGGTTAAGCCCTACTTTAATGGGGCAGTTGAAATCGCTGATCTTAACACTGGGCACACTTTTACAGTTAATGGTCAAAGATTGAAGCATTTCCTGGCCCAAGTTCCCCCAAAGGAAAGTGTCACCCTCGTTAAGGGCAGACACGGAGCACCACCCAGCTGGAGGCGTTAAACTCAGCGCTTCCTGGGAGGCAACCCAGAGGATTCAGACTGATCCGGTAGTTTACGTCACTCATGTACTTTTTGAAACCTTATGCATCCATGTACTTGCCAATGAGGACATTGTCCAACTTTAGCATGGGGGGGTGGTAAATTGCATAATCCTGAGCTCATTTAATCAGTTTGAATGAATAAAAGATAATAATAATAAATTTAGAAAGAAAAACTTAGGCATTAGAAACTTGTCAATAGTGGAAAATAATACAAAAAGAACTTAGACACTTAGACTTTTCAGGCCTTCAGGCTTAATCAACCCTGATGTCCGTTAAAATATGGATTTAGCTTCGAATCCTTGCAACCTTAAGCCATTCTAGTCCACCTACTAAATAAGGTGATAAGTATACGACTTATCAACTCACCCTCTAACTCAGAAAAACTTTGAGTCTAAGCATCTGCACACATTTTTGCACAGACTCACTTCTCTGAGATTTTGACAGAAATTGGGTAGCTAATGAACTCTCTAGGGTGGTATGGCTAGCAAGTTGTCGTGAGTAACAGCCCATTGGCAGGTTGTCCAGAGCCCAGCCACAGGCCATTTCTTCTTCATTGCCTCTAGGTACATTTGAGATCAGGAAAGCCACCTACGAAAAAAAAGAAAATAAACTACACTTCACCGCACAAGTATGGCTAGCAAGTGATCGTGGGTAACAGCCCATTGGTCGGTTGTCCAGAGACAAGCTCAATAACTGCACAAAAAGACCAAAACACTTAAGGAAGAAGCAGGGAAGTAGTACAAGCTGGGGAGATATACACTGGAAAAATCCTTGTGTTGACCCCAAATAAAACAAACATAGGGAGAAAGCTACCAATCGAACAAATACACCTTCAGACAAATTTATTTCCTTTTCCGGTCACCCAGAGGCGTAGAAACCCGAAGTCTGTCTCAATTACCATTAAGTGTGTCTATCACAACATTCACACCAAGATGCTTAGCACTTAGGGTTTTGACCGAGTGTTGGGTGGGTTGGGTAGCCGTAAAAAGTTACCAACCCACACTGAATTCCGAAAAAATTCTAAAAATATATATATATACATATACATATGTATAGTTATATACATTAAAGCAAGGATTTGGGTGATTCATATTTTGGCAGACACCCGGGGGCTGCTTAGTCTTTGTAGATTATGATCTTCGTAAATTTCCTCCTATTTACAAGTGACGAAGTATCTAAGTAATTACTTCTTAAATTCTGAAAGGAAATAAAGGCTAGAATAAACCTTGCTAGGGACTAGCAAGGAGTAAGCATGAGGGCATGATAACACTGCACAAGGGGGTGATAATTATGTTGAATATGGCCCATCTTAAAAATAAAAGGCACAACATAAGTAGAATGGGAGCATTGCATGCATCACGTACCAAGATTTCTTATAAAACTGTATTAATGGCCATTTGTGTAAGCATTTGTTAAAGCAGGCCTCAGATGAGCAATCTGACCACACGGATGGATTTAGAACGACAAACGTAGTCCAACGGACTCAAGATCGACCAAATCCGACTTCCGGAGCTCCTACAATGGGCCCAAGAAGTTCTGACCGTTGATCTGGAGATCAACGGCCCACATTGCGCCACGTCACCCCCGCTCCACCGCACGTTGTCTCTTCATCCAGTCGAGATCAGATCTCAGCTGTTGATCTTCGATCGAACGGCCGAGATTTGGGCGCCTGCCCGCAGTCCCCGCGACAAAGCGCGGGCGTGGCGCAACGGTGAGTGCGCACGCCCGCACGCATGCAACGGGGGTTCGAACCGCGTGGAGCGTGAAATTGAACAGGGAGGTTGCGCGCGGCGAAATTGGGCCGCCCGATCAGCAGCGGGAGGCCGAGATTTCACCACGCGGCACAGTCACAGCTCACGGGCGCCCATGCGCACGCGCACGCCGGGCGATGACGCCCGCGCACACGTGCGCCAGAGGCGCGATCCAAGTGCAGCCGAGAAGAGATCTCAGCCGTCCGATCTTCAATCGAACGGCTCTCACGCAGCAGCCGCGGATCGCACGAGAAGAAGAAACAGAGCGGGCGGCTGACCAACGGCTGGAGGGCTTCACCGACGCTTTTGGGAGTGGTTTTAGCGACACTCTGGATGTCGCTAAAGCCCCTTCTTCTTTTAGGAAGCCCTTAAAACTATTTAAACCCCCTCCAACCACTCATTCAAGGCATTCACTCCCCTTGCAACTACTCCACCCCTCTCTTAGCTAGCTTTAGACCCTCTTGTAATCGCCGGAGATGACGAGCCGCCGACGGAGCCTCCTCCACCGCCGTGGCTGCCTCGTCGCTCTCCACCCTCTCTCTCTCTCTCTCTCTCTCTCTCTCTCTCTCTCTCAGGCTTTCCATTACTTTTGTTTGAAGCATGTATTTAATGTTGTAAGCTATGAACTACAAGTGCATGATTAATGAAATTATTTTCCGTTCAATTGTCACTTTAATTTCCATTCAAGTTGCATGATCAAACAAGGAACATTCTAACCCTAATCTCTCTCTCTCTATCTCTCTCTCGCTTTTCAAAATCGCATCCTTCGCAAGTAAAACTCTGCACTTTCCGTGACAAGTGATAAGCAAAAATCTGATTTTCACGCCTCCCTGAGACTGACACTCGAACTCACCTCTGTTTACTTATTTTAAAATAGACATTGCAAGTGCGACTATAACGACACTTCTTAACACACGAACAACAGCACGTCAGTCGACCACCTAGGCTCTTAATCTTGTTCGCCAGGATGTTTTGAACATCTAGAATTCCTATACACCATTAATTAGTGTATAGGACCACTGGGCAATCATGTAAATCCAATTGGACCATTGCTCAAGCCTTGAATTAGTGCATTTGATTCTCATAGTCTTGAGCTACCAAATAGTGCCAAAAATCAGGGATTGATGTTAAAATTGGGCAAAAGCACATTTAGTGATAAAAATTGAGTTAAAATAGCTTAAGCCCATCACAATCAAACTAATTAAATAAATACAAACTCAATTTGATCAATTAGAACTGATAGAATTCAAATTTCTCATTCAATTCATAAATTAGCTCATGAAATCAAATCAGATTCAAACAGTCAAATCAAGCTCAATTTAGCTCAAGAGAAGGTGATTGTGATCAGATGACATTAATGGAATCACCCTTAAGTGGATTTGGCACACCAATAGATCTAAAAGCTTCTGAGCTTCAGATCTATCAGTTGCCTGATGGATGGAGTGATTTGATGATAAAAACATTGAGGAAAAAGGCAAAAGCCAGTCGTGAAGCATGGAGAAAGATCAATGAACACATGATGAAAATGAATTCGTTTCCTCTGATCTGAATTGATCAAAGGAGGTGAGAGAGCAGAAATGTGTTCATTAGTCGTCTTCAGGTAATTCTACCTAATCTACTCCTATCTAACTACCTAATCCATGAATTGTATAGCTAATTCACTCTATTTAATCTACACTACATTAACAATTACCCTAAAAAGCAGTAAATCCTAATTAAGTGGAAGAATGGGACCTGGAAGGAGAACTGTATTTGGTGGTTGCAGCGAGGAATGAGGGAGGAGCTCCAGCGGAGGGAAAGCTCTCTAGTAGAGCATGGGTCATCTTCAGGTGTTACACGATCCTTAGTGACGAGGAGAGGTTGGAGACGTGGAATTCCTCTACCCAGGAGATGGAACAGGGGTCTGATGAGGGGAAACCGAAGTGGATGAAGGGATCAACTCAAGAATGTAGGAGAGGAGCTGATCCTTTATGCACGAGACCTGAGGGGTGTTTAAGTAGGCCATGGAGGGAATCAACTCACTGCTAAGGTGAGATTAAATGAGTTTAGGGTGAACGGTGGATGAAGGATTGGTGCGTGCGCAGGAAGCTTTTGAGATGAATCCCACAATAGGATGGGATCTAAAAGCTACTATGATCCTTCGTGAGAGGGCACGAAAGCAATGGATGAAGATCTGTCGTTGGATGATTAGATTACAAGATGGGCGGCGCCTGCTCGTGTTCTTCGCTAAGGAATAGTGCGCACGCAGCTTAGGTGTAAAGGGCATTTTACACTCAGGCCCTTAAAGTGAAACAACAGACAATTTGTGAAGAAGCCCATAAGTGGCTGAAATGGATACAGAGAGATCCTTGGGTGCTTGCAAATAAGTCCCTGCAAGTTTGCAGATAGGTCCTTGTGGTTTTAAATGTGAATGAAATGTTATGGAATGAGGACCTAAATGTGAAACTCTAAATGCAAGGTCCTATTGATGTCCAAATGTAACCAAGTTTTTATGATAGCTTAATTGAACATTTTAGAAGTTAATTCAACCCTTGATTTCTACTTTTGAGCTTAGAAATGTGTTCAATTAGCAATTAGATCATCAATTTACATTTATGAATAGGATAACTCATTAATTGACCTAGTTATGCATATTTTACCCAATTTTGATGTTTTAGGTCATTTCTGTTAATGTTCATACTTAACCCATTGATTGTGTTAATAATATAGTGTTTAACTTAGTTTCTAGCTTAACTTAGCCATTTTAGCTATGATGAGCCACACATCATCATAAACTCACCATTTTCTTGCTTAATCCATGTGATGGAGTTCTTTCTTTTCCTGTTAAGTTCATAAAGGTGACAGTACCTAGTATTTCTACATGCCCTTGTCAACCATTTATGTCTGGATCGCTGGTGCCAGAAGATCTCTTCCTATTGGAGTGCTTTCTCATATGCATTTATTAGTTGGCTTTCCTTGAGTAAAGTTTCTTCGGTGGGGTGGCTTCCTTGGACGAGCAGCAATTCATTCTCTATATTTGAATTTTTTTCCTACCAACTTTTTATATCTTTTGTTACCCATTTCCCGAGATGTTTCTTCAGAATTTGGAGTTTATTTTATATGCCATACCTAGTGTTTTCCTCCTCTAAGAACTTTGAGACATGTACCGAAAAGCTTCTTCTTCTGTCCACCACACCTCAAATCTCCAGGGTCTTAATACATGGGTTGTCCTTCATACAAGATTAAGTAGGATAGGTGCATGATCACTACCGATTGCTGGTAGATGAAGAATTCTAGTGGTAGGGAAGAGTTCCTTCCAAGCTCCTGTAACAAATCCTATATCTAACCGTTCCTTAATAAAGAATTTCTTTTGTCTCTTGTTGGACCATGTGAATGCACGTACTGAATAGCCCAAATCCAAAAGGCCAAGCACTGATGAGAAATTACGAAGATATGTCAGTTTTGCAGGGCAGAGGTTTGATTCTCCACATTTTTCTTTCGATGAAAGTATAGTATTTTGATAAAAAGGGAGGATTGCTACCGTTCACAGTAGCAATCCAATTTTATTCGTTTATTCAATAATAGTTACAAATTTTCACACCACAAACAAGCACTCAATGCTACATCTCCACAAATATTTTCCACCCACACATAAATGAAAGTATAGTATTGAAGTTCCCTATCACCAATAAATGGTTAAGATTTTTGCTATCTTTATCATGCCATTCCGAAAGGCCTTTGATGATAATGTCATCATCAGCCATATCTAGCTTTAATTAGTCATAATCCATTGATAAATGCTCCTACATAATCACCAGAAAACTGTAATTCATTACACATCCTTTCTGAGAGAAATGCATTAAAATAGGGGTAAATCTGCAATTTTAACTGACTATCCTTAATGTAAAGAAATCATGGGGTTTCCCAGGGTTTAATTAGAGGTCAAATGATCATAAATATCTAATAAGTGGGTTCATGCAGACAAAAATGGGTTTTCACATGTTTTGAGAATTAATGGACATCTGAAACCCTAAAAACAGACCTGCTTAATTAACCAAGGTTCTGGTCAGGATAAAATTCACTTAAACCTTTTGTAAATCATAGAAAAATATTCTATAAGGTTTGGTATGCTTGCTTTGACCATTAGAACCCCATTTGACCTAAAACAGAGTCTCAGATATACAGTTGCCCTAATTTGGGTTTCTACACAAATTATCCAGTCAAACTTGATCAAAAAAAAATCCAACTTCACCATCAAATTCCTAAGGTCTAAATTAGGCTTGTACCAAAATTTGGGCCCAATCAAAGATCATCCTGACCTAGTTTGCATTCCAGTCCTAGTCTGACTCTTCTCCTTACATATATGCCCCTAACTTTTGAAATCCTTGGAAGGACCCCCTAACTTCGTTGTCTTCTTCACACACAGGTCCCTGCCACCATGGCCATGTGAACCCACCAAGAGCCGACCTTCAATCAAGGTTTTCTCCCTGATTTCACGGAGAAACTCTTCCAAAATTGGAAGGGAGACTCCTAAGGAGATCCCCTTCCATCTAAGCTCTTCCATGATCTTCCTAAATCGTCCAAGAGTTCATGCAAACTCTTAGAAATCCTAAACCTATTTCCTGATTTGTGAAGCTTTCAAGCTTGTTGCCAAGCTTGAAGCTTGACCCTATGGCCTATAAAAGGACCCCCAACGCATGCCTTACCTCCTTAGCTTTGTTTGGAGGTCAGACACCCCCTCTTCCCTTCTCCCCGACCTCCATCTCCACCAACTCCGACTAGCCCCTCCATCCACCTTCCTCGTTTGCCGTCACGGACAATAGCCAGTGGATTCCTTCTTCCCACGTTCTTCCACGTCTCGCAATACCGACTAACGCTTCCTACCTCGTCTTCCTCGCTGCTCCTTCATTACCAGAGGTTTCATCTTCTCCGTCGCCGACCTGCCAAAGCTGACATAGATCCTACCCCCTTCATCTAATTAGATTAGGTAGTTAGGTTAGTTAGATCTTTAGGTTAATTCCCCATACTCAAAACCCATAAAAATACCCCCTCGACCGATCACACGCCATCATCTCCCTTCGCTCCGGCCACCTCTCCAGCGAGGCTTTCCCATCACCTCACA
The DNA here is from genome assembly GCA_037157565.1 of Thalassia testudinum. Taxonomy (NCBI): domain Eukaryota; kingdom Viridiplantae; phylum Streptophyta; class Magnoliopsida; order Alismatales; family Hydrocharitaceae; genus Thalassia; species Thalassia testudinum. Next base: position 26,801,030 of record JAZHRO010000013.1, read on the forward strand.
CCTCCAAACTCCTTGCCAACAAGCCATACACCTCTGCCACATCACCATGAACAAAAGCCTTAACCTTTCCAGGGCTATTGACCACCCAAACCACCCACCGAACAAACCCACTTCACCTGACCTCCTCCACCTTCGCTAGCCATCTCCAACCATCCTCGTAGCACGCCACCACCACCAACGCCCTCGTCGCTCCCTTGCGAAGCTTCTAAGCCTGTTTAACTTGGCCGAAAGGCCATGCTCTTACTTTCAGGTGTTCGCCCCTCTGCCACCATTGCTGAAGCTTCTACAAAGAGCTCCAGAGAGTGTTCTTGCGACCCCACTCCCAGGTGCTCGCTCCAGGTGATGCGGAATCACCTAAGGATCATCTCCAGGTGGTCAATTGGGAGCTTTGACTACTCCCCATATGCCAATTGAAGCCACCTGTCGCTATTGCTGCAGAAGCGAAAAGGAGGAGAGACATTAGTCCCACATCAGTGGGAGAGAGGAATATGAGCACGCATAAGTTGATTTTGTCACATGGCCTTATCACCTCCAAACATGGGGTGAGGTCCCCTTCACACCCGCACATACCTGACCAGACTAGCCTCTCACTCCTCGACTGCGACACCCACGCATGCAACCCTGGACCCTGTTACGCGTACCCGAATACCCAATTATTCGACTATCTGAGAGAAGAGGAAAGGAGGAAGGAAAGAAAGAGAGAGCGGGGGAGGGGAGGGTTTTGCTCTCTATGTGTTGGCCACCACTTAGTCGTGAGAGAAGAGGAGAAGAGCCAAGGAAGAAGGAGAAGGTTGCCGTGAATAGAAAAGAAGCTAAGGCAGAAGAAGAGGTTGAAGGCTAAATGAAGAAGAACAGTAGAAGAAGATCATAAGAGAAACACTGTAGTAGGCGACATTTAAGTCATCTGATCTATATTCCAGATGTCTGATCACTGTTCATTTATTTCATATGCATTGAGTAGCTGTTAAACATGTGCTTAGACTAATAATTGGTGATCTAAATCACCATTATTTTGTTCTAGATATCTTTTTGTCATAGTTAACTCTTGAAATACTCATGTTATACATTGATTATCAATTTTGAGTAGTTATTCATTGAATATCATTATTCTTAGCTTATTTCTGTGCTCATTTATATTTTGATTAAAGATTAGCGTGTGAATTTCTATTTGCTCCCTATGTTCGACCTCAGACTTCATTCAGATATTCGAGTTATAAATTTTATTTGTTAACAAGTGATTTCGACTATACTGCAACGCAATGATTTTAAAACATCGATTTCGCCCATCAACAGCCTTTTTTTTTTCCCTGGGGCACACCATAGATGCATAATAGGTGATTGATGAAAAATCATCTGCACGCTAAAAACAGTGATTTAATGGTGTCATTGTTTTATAGTATAGTGTCATAATGCAAACAGATATGTCATTTTTATTTATTTACATAATTTTTACTGTTTTATTCCAGGTCGTTCACTGGGAGGTAGTTATTGATAGACATCACTCTCTATGTTCCAAAAATGCTCTTTTATTCCAAAAATGTTAATTATATTTACAAATGAATCAAATAATGAATGAATTGAGTTAATTGTGTACAAAATGAATCAATCGATGTTAACTACAATACCTTAAACATATTTACAATTAAACAGGCATGAAAAATTGCCTAATCTATTCTATGTTAGTTATATATAACTATCCTAAACAGTACCCAAGTGTAGGTACAAAAATAACTACTAATATGTACTATACTAAGTATACTAACATATACTAACACCTTTGGTAACATATAATATATGTACAGTGATTTATATAAGTGTCGCTATAGCCTTATAAAATATATGTACAAAATAGAAGGGAAAAAGTATATAACTATACTAACATATGGGTTACCTACGGTGACGAATAAAAGTGTCACTAAATCCTTAGTAAAAATATTTATACAAGCAAAGCTTATATGTATGCTACTCTACTTATATACTAACTATACTAATATTCCATACATATATACTCTATATATATATTATTATACATATATACGTATATATATACATATACACACGGACACTACACTCACTAAGTAAACACAACACTTAGATAATTTCAGGCAACACACATTCACTTAGGCTTGTTAGCCTTTCAACTCTTAGAAATCCCTCAACACCACAGTCTTCACTTTACGTAAAATACCAACATCCCTACTTCTAGTCTTTAGTTAAGTTAATTCAATGCATTCTTCTGATCCATATCCGATTCAACCGAACCAGACCACATGTCAAATTGGGCTACCAGCCCCACAATAGTACTCAAATAAATGCTCATATGATCAGAAGGTATCATGGGTAAAGGATATATGTGCACCATACACGATCAATCGAAAGGGTTGCACACATGATTCAATTTATGCTGCTGAGCAAACTCACTACCACACGATGTGGCACTTTGTTGAGTGGCTGATTTGGGCGCTCACTGCATTCTAAATTCACTATTTAGGGTCTTGATTTGAGCGCCCAAAGTTAATCCAAATTTAAAATAAATTATATAATTAGACAGCCCTTATATAAGGCTACATAATTGTACACTTAATTTATAATAATAACTTATTTAATTGTATATAAAAATTAGTTAAAGTTAGTAACTTATACACGTTAAATTAGAGGTTAATTACTTAATTAATGTATAATTTAAAAAATTAATAAACCAATTGACCCATAAATTAGTTAATTTACATAATAAGGTATTTATTATATATTTTTAATTTATTTTAGAACATTTATTTTAATTTATATACATTTATTTACACATTCTAAATAGATATAAATAGAATTTAGTTATAAATATTATTATACAGTATAAATATATTATTAATAGGATGAAAATAATCAAAATTAATATATATAAGTGTACAACATGGATTACTTCAGTATTAGGTTAAGTTACTAATTTACTTTATTCTAACTTAATAATTTACCTAATTAAATTAATAATCTAATTATCTACAATAAATACATAAATTAATTAATATACAAGTATAATTAGGTATATAATAATTACTTAAATACGTATGTACAGTAATAGATACTATTGTGCAAGTTTAAATACTTATTTATAATTTATCTTAATTTACGTACATTTAATCTATTATAAGTTAATATGTAATTATACAATAAAGTTTTATATATACATTAATTCATCCTAAATACTTACTTAAATATATATAATACAATTATAAGTTATTCATGTACATTAATTACATTTACTACAATATTTACATTTAACTTAGTGTAAAGTTATATTTACAGTTAAACTAGTATATACATGGTATTTTTATATATTTTTGAGTATTTTCGAATTTTTATGGTATTTATATATATAATAGAGCTAAGGGGTGAGAAAGAGAAGGTGAGATGAGAGAGAGAATTTTTCTTTTTGTGTTTTTCATGTTGTGTTCTTTTATTAAGTTTTAGAGTAGACTGAACCATCTACTAGTATGTTCTACCAGTTAGAGGATTCAAAATACTTTAAAACTTTACATACACTTAAACAAACATCTAATCCTACTCAAGACATCTTTGTTTTATTTATTTACATTTTTTTTTAGATTTTTTATAATTTTCCGATCTCACCAAAATGAAGCTTGAATGAAGTTTGGAACATAAAACCTAAGCCATGAAATTCATTTCTAATGGGAGTAGCAACATTCTAAGTATATAAGCATGTACAACACACCACATATCACATGCTTGAACCATAAAACATGATTTTATCTTTGAATTTCAATGAAATCTTAGTTTGGACAGATTAATCATACGTACATGCTGCTAACAATAAATTAAGACAGATTACAAGTATTTCATATCAGATTGAAGACCAACTTGTACATGAATGCTTGTTAATGAAGCTCTAACAATACATGACATGTCAACTCATTTTAAACATTCAAATTCATATTAATTCCTTCTTTTGAAAGCTTTCCCAGAGCTGTTGCTCAGATCAGCAGCTGCGTATTGTTGTTGCAATCCTAAATTAGTCATCAAAAGAAACCTATTAGGTATGATCCAAGTCCCAAAACCTCACCCTCAACTCTGAGAAACCAGATCTGAGATCAATGAACCTTAACAAAACCATTTTACTATAAAATTAAACTTTAATTCAGATTCAAAAGTTAGAGTCATTGTTTAGATATCAGGTCTAGTTTGAATCCATCTAACTCAGAATCAAATCTAGAATTCTTAATCCTCCAAAAATCATTTGAAATCTGAGATTGTTTCGCTCATATGAATCCCCATATTTGACAAACAGAGCAACTAATACTGCTAGTGAATTTGTCTAAATCCGTGGATAAAAGTCCTTGGAAATCAAATCTAAATCGATGCAAACACTTATCTAAAGGTTTGAAATCATCAAAGTCTCTATCCCACATCAAAAATCAAAGTGAAAGTTTTTTTTTTAAAACCATGTCGCCCTGTTTGGTCTGTTGTTTTAGATCCATCAATGATCTAATCACTTGATCTTCTTGAACACCATCGATTGATGTTCAAGATGATTTAATCATCGTCTCAAAATCCGTTAGGTCCTCATTTAGCCTCAAATTAGTACCATCAATTTTCATTAGCTCAACTACCCAACACAAGGCTCAATTTGGGTATAAACTCATCTACAACTCAAATCCAAATTAAAATACATAAGAGTCATCGCAATACACCCAATTAAGCAATTAAAACTTTGAATCTCTAGATTAAACTCATTTAAATCCAAATTGACTCCAAATCGCGAGACTGGGCATGAATTCCAAATTTGAAAGAATCGAGCAAATCAAGTCAATCAAAACGAGATCGGGGGTCCTTGTGAGCATATGAAGTGGATGGAGAGACCCCCAAGTGATTTTTGAGCGTGAATTCAGATCTGAAAGCTAGAGAGCTTCATATCCTATTAGTCTCTAATGAAGTGGCTCTAATGAAGGGGTGAATTGCGAATTAAAATTCAAGGAAATCAGAAGAATGTGAATTATGAGATGATGAGGAAGAATAATGGATTGAAATGACAAGGTGAAAACACCTCTCTGATCTGAATTAATCAGAGAGGGTGAAGTCAACCTAAGCTAACTCTACTCCTAACTAAACTACCAAATTCGTGAATTGAGCTAACTAATCTACTCTAGTTTATCTACACTACATTAGAAAGCATTAAATCCTATCCTAAAAAGTAGTAGATCCTAACTAAGCGAAAGAATGGGACCTGAGGGTCTCCACCAAGTGGATGGAGAGGAAGAACTGAGGGAGGAGCTCCGGCGATTGAAAGCCCACTAATGGAGCTCTAGGTTGCCTTGGGGAGTTACATGATCCTTTGCAACAAGGAGAGTCGAAGGAACGTGGCGTTCCTCCGCAGCTGCGATGGAACTGAGGTGTTGTGAGGAGAAGAACCAGAGGGACGAAAGGACCAACTCAAGAGGTGTAGTAGGGGGTCGATAGCACAAATAGGGGTCTAGGAAAGTGCTTAAGTAGGAAATGGTGTGAATCAGGGCACCATGAGGTGAGTTTAGGCGGATTTAGGGCAAATGGTGGATGGAGGACGGATAGGTGCACTAGAAGGCCTACACCAAAAGTGCACCGTTAGATGGGATCTGGGAAGTGAGGTGAAGCTATGTGCAGGAGCATGCAAAGATTGGATGAAGATCTCCCATTGGATCAGGGATACAAAGAATCAACGGTGCCTGGAGCTCATGTTCTTTGTGAGCTACAGTGCACGCACAAACTCAGCAAGTATGTGTGGGCATTTTATACTTAGACCCTTATAGTGAAACGATACAAATTTTGCACGAAAACCCATAAGTGGCGGAAATGAACTCAAAGTGGTCCCTGGACATTTGCAAAAAGGCCCCTACGACTTTGCAAATAGGTCCTTTGATGTTTTAGATGTGAATAAAATGTGAATGACTGAGAACCTAAGTGTAAAATAATTAATGCAAGGTCCTAATAATGTCCAAATGCAAGAAGATTTTTATTAGAACTTAATTGAACATATTAGAAGTTAATTTTACCCTTGATTTAAACTTTTAAGCACAGAAATATGTTCCATTGACAATTGTGAATAGAATATCTCATTAATTTGACCTAATTATGTGTTTTTAACATGAATTTGATATTTTAGATCATTTTCCTCAAATTCCGCAGTTAACCCATTTATAGTGTTAATTAGATAGTGTTTAACCTAGTTTCTAACTTAGGCATTTTAGCTATGATGAGCCACACATCATCAATAGGTCCCATGTATTGCCTCCCAAGTTGCTTACTTCCCCCAAAAGGTAATTTGTATATTGGCCTTTGATATGGAATTGTACAATATTCCCCACCAATAGGGCTAGTCGACCCGACATGCCCTTGGCTTCAACAGTGTACCATACGTAGTCGTGAAATCTCCTATATCTGTCTTAGTGTAAATCTTAACTATGGGTTTCAGATATGAAACATATATCCGGGCTAGTATCTCTCAAGAGGTTCCCTGGATGTTGAATTGTCACGGCACCTGTTACGACCCGATTCCCGAATCCCTACGAAACATGAGAATCGGACCAACTCGACTGATCCCAAGACCCAGTCGTCCAACGAGAAAGTAACCAAAAGAGCAGTAAAATAAACCACATTCACCATGTATATAACTAGCAGTAACAAAAGTACAGCAGTAAAGAAAAGAACTACTACAGTACACACCACCACAACAGTAAAGAAATAAATAGGTACATAAACATGATGCTTACAATAAAAGAGTACAGTGGTAACAGAAAATACTCACTACAACAGAAGGAAAGGTACAGTAGGTACTACACAAGTAAGACTATTGGGCTCTACTAGGCCCAGCTCCCTCTGCAGCCGCCGGCTCTAGCTGCTCAACACCTAGTCTTGAAAGGGTGACAAAGGTGACATGTCAGCGAAACACTGAGTAGAGTGGCAACTAAAAGCTAAAAAAAATAGTAAGGTGGACAGTAGCTGTTATATTTTTTTTTCTATCTCTTTCTTTATTTTTCCATTTACTCATTATTGAATTATTCCTCAGATCTTTCTCTTGATCTCGAATGTTCCTCGTGGGAACGATTTTGATTGCAGTCTTTTCCGAAAAGTAGAAGTAGCACGTGGTGCTCTCCTAGCCAGGAGAGTCCCCCGTGGTGGCCTACCCTCAGTCAACCACCCCAAGGTCGCTGACAAACGTAACGGTGACTACGGCACGTGCGATAAACGCACGAGTAGCTACCCCGCACTGGCATGCGGTCAATCGTTTCCTTTAACAGGTGCGTCCAAAGCACAGCACGGAAACAGTATAGGGCAGAGCCCTCTCAATAATAGGGGTCCAGCCCCTCCACAATAACCAAACAGGGGTCTTGCCCCTCCACAGTCCGCGCACCCTCGCCTGACTACCCTGGTTTGCCCAATGGGCCTAACAAGTCAGTGTAGGAGGGCTAGCAGAACCCCGGGACCCGTGGGGTGGCTAGTGCTCTCCCTACACTAGTAGCTCCCCTTGGTACTGTGTACACGAGGGCCAAAAGTCGGTACAAAGTGGCCAGACCTAACCTCGGGTCCCTAGGGTGGCTAGCTCCGCTCTGCACTAAACCGGGGGACAGTTACTCTCCTTGGTACTCCGTACCCAAGGGCCAGCTCACTTCCCCAATTCTATTCCATTCACTTCTCAGGAGCTCTACTCCTAATTCCCCGTAGGGTTCATGCTCATTTTTCTTTAACTCAGCCAATTTAGGTTTCATCATTTCAGCTTTATATTCATATAGCCCATGTTCTCAACAGTAATTATCCATTCATAAACAGGCAATTGTTAACCAATTACAGGCAGTTATCGTTTTCCTTTCAACTTTTCCAAGACTACAATATATATATTCAATCTAGTTTTCCAGTCCTAAAATTCACGCCATATCCTAGGATCTATCATTCAATCTAGTTTTTCAGTCCTAGGATTCATGCAATACCCTAGGATCTATCATTCAATCTAGTTTTTCAGTCCTAGGATTCATGCAATACCCTAGAATCTATTAATTATTTCACAAGTGCATAATTTTTGATAAATAATTAAAGGGGCCACTCTACCCGCAAAATCGGGAGTACTGGGGGTGTGATCAGCAAGCCCGTGCACCTCCGCAACCCCCAGCACCACAACGGAACGGGGTCCTAACACAAGGATCAATTACAAGGAGCTACTCAGAACAGGATACAAATACTGTAAACAGGTAGAGGAACTAAATCTGAGAAGAAAGAAACTTGAAACGCGGAAAACGGACTTCGAACGGTCCCTAAACGGGTCAAAAACAACAACTCTGCCCAAAATCAAATGTCTTAAACGATGGCTCAGGTCATACCTTGATCCTGCGTGGTCCTTCAGACGTTTAGAATCCCGCTGAACCTTCTGAACTTAGTTTCCAGGCGTCCGACTGTCACTCCGGACGTCTGGAGACCCTCTCCGTCGTCTGGTGCTGTGCCCAAACGTCCGATCTGTGTGGGAGGGCATGCCCTTGCGCCTTCCCGAGCGAGACCTGCACCCATATGCGATCGTCCTCAACATGGAACGAAGCAGAACCCTTCGGCGAAACGGCTGCATGGCCGTACACGCGAAAGAAGAAGGGAGGAAAAAAAATATCGTACCTTTCAGACGTCTGGACCTTCCTCCAGACGTCTCCTGCATCGTCTAGACGTATGTCCAGACATCTGATTCTGGGAAATTTTCCCAGAATTAGGACCTCCTCGCCCTCCGCCTGCAGCGCACGGCCGTGCCGCGTCGCGCTCGCCTGCTGCCTGAGCTGCAGTAGCTCCTCCCCAGCACCACACTCCTGCTGCGCACCCGTCGGCCGGCCCTGGCTGCTCCAGCGAGCTCGCACCCTCGCAATCTAGCTCTCTCCCTCTCGCAGCAACCCCTCTTCCCCACGCACTCACAGCAGCAGCTGTTGCTGCCCTCGCCCGCTCACTCTCTCGCTAACAGGAAGAAGAAGAAGAAGGCAGTGGAGTAAGGGTGAAGAAGAGGAGAGGGGGGTATTTGAAGGCTGCCATGGGGAGAGAGAGAGAAAAAGATGGCTGCATCTATAGGGAGGAAGGAAAGAGAAGAAGGGAGGGCGACGGTTCAGTCTGCGCGCGCATGCGCGCAGATGCGAACCCATACACCGAAAAAATTAAATTCCAGATGTCTGGGAAGGCTTCCAGACGTCTGGACCAATTCCCAGACGTCTTAAACGATGTTTGATGCCGGGGTCATAACAACACCCCTCAAACATGACAATTCCAAGTGAGGACTCATTTAGCCCCTTGTAGCTATTTGGGGTCAGTTGCCATAGCCCCGTCAAAAGTGACTTCATGCAATTTCCTTTTCTTGGAAGGGGAGGGTTGAATTTCCTTTGATTTAGGAAGAGGGGGATTATGTTCTCTAGCTGTAGATTTTCTGCTTCTCTCTTCCAGAGGAAGCTTGATCCTTGCTCTATCCTTAATTCCTTTGGCTTTGTTCTTGAGAAGAGATGCACCTTTTAAGGAGCTAGCTGTGAAGGGGTTTTGGTTGGGTGAATTTGGTTGTTCTAGGTTGAGGTTCATTGGGGTTGAGGGGGTATTATTTTGGTATATTTCTTGGTGAAGTTTAAAGAGAGTATGTTCAGGCATGGGGACTTGGGTGGAATGGTATGGGTAGAGGTCTGGGGGTAGTTCAGTTGTTGGTCTGGCTAATTCTGGAAGGGGAAGGGTGTTCAGTTGTTGGAGTATGTTGTCATTTTTTTGTGGGGTTGAGGTGGAGGCTTTTGAAGAGGGGGTTGGTTTTGTGGAAGGAATTGATTCTGGTTTATGTGAGGGTTGAGACAAGGGGTTTTCATTTGGGTCAATAGTATAGACTCCTAGGCTTGGGTTGACGGTAATGACTTTTGAAGTTGGGCTACTTGGGTGATTTTTTAATGTTGGATTTTCTGGATAGTTGACTATAGAAGTAATAGGGGGTGCACAGTTGTCGAGGACCGATTCCAAGGGAGAGTTGTACTTCATAGTAGGGTAAGTAGGACCATACTCTTCCATAGCCACATTAATTTCTTCACCAAAAGGTGAGGTGCGAGAAGACCTTGCAATTAATGCATGTGTACTTGGTAGGAAAGGAGCTTCGCCACTTTTTATCATGGCAATGCTTCTTCTTCTAGGTGAATTTTGATAAGATGTGGATGCTTCATTCCCCAATGGTAAAGAAGTAAAATGTGTAGCTCTGTTGGTACCTGGGTGGCGTGTCTGTGCTCTGATTTCTTCACCATAATTTAGCTTCATTTTGGCTTCTGCCTCTGATCTAATTGTTGCTAAGGAAGATAAGCTCATTAGCCTGTTGACCTCAACAATATGATCACACCACATATACACATGCCCTATCATCCCACAAAATGAGAAAAATCTTGGGAGGTTCTCATATTTAATGGGAAGTTGCATTTGAGAGCCATCTCTACAATTAAATCTTGTAAAGTTTTTTAAGGGGCTATGAGTATCAACAAGCACCTTTTCCCGAACCATGTTATATCTCTATTGTGTATGCTGATCAAAGTCCAATGCTTCTCCAATGTAATGTACCATCCTAGTCGCAAATTGAGGGTTATTCAACTCTAGAAGAAATCAAGCATTTGTATCCAGAATGCAGCATATCTGAAATTATATTCAGTAGGGAGAGTTCTAGGCCTTGCCTTTTCTAAAACAATCAAATCTCCCTCAAAAAGCCAAGAATCTCTCTCCCATATAGATAAGAGATCATCCTTGGAATCAAACCTTGCAAGCCAACTGACCCCCTTTGTCTAGAGAATAATTAGAGCTTTCCCTTGCAACTTCCATGCCTTGCTAAGTATTTCTTTAAGGCCCTTTAGCTTTACATTTTTCTTTGTTTTAACTTTGAAGTAGAGAGTCCTCTTCCATATCTTCTCATCAACAGTTCCCTCCTCATCAACAATAAGTAGATTTCCTTCTTCTACATTTTCCAGCTACCTGCCTAGCTCTTTCAAGTATAGTATTAACTTTGATTCTACTTCCTCCATTGAATGCGCACTCGGAGGGAAGGAGAATTTATGGTCCCACAATCTAGAACAGGAGAGAAGCAGATAGAATAGATAGACAATTTCTAAGTTGACTGACATGGCAAATGTAATAACTTCTAACATAATGTCTTTATGTAATGAAAGGTTAGCATATTTATCATGCAGGTGTTGAATTGTGATCCAATAATATATGGACTAGTTTATGTAGTTACATATTGATATAATCTTTCAACATAGAGTTTAAGGACTGTCATTGATTATACCCATTTATAAAGTGATCAACTAATGGTATTAAGTTTATATGGGTATGAAATGTAAAAGGAAAGTGTGATGTTTAAACTTATAGGTGCAGAGACCTAGTTGCAATTAGAATCTCCTTAATGAGGGGATGTGCTAATTACCCTAAATGCAATTAGTGAGGATAATTACATTTTTTATTATGGGGGTTATGGTCCCCAAGGGAACCACACACACTTCTCTGAGAATCAAACCCATCTTAACCTAGAGAAAGAGAGATAGAGGCAAACTGAACGACTGATTGAATATGTTCTACCAAGGCTACTCTCAATCTGGTGCGTGGAGGTGGGATCCCTTGGAAGCTCAATATTGTAACCTAGGTTCTGTAAAACAAAGATGGGTACAAGTATGTCTTTTCTCAACACGAATAAATATATATGTTTATGCAAAATATTTTCTGTATGAACAAGAGCATGTTATTCTTTTATGCACTAGATCTGTTTAGCATTGGTATGTCTTGTTGTTTTCATGTCTTTATGTAGTTCAGATGGATACATGTATCAACCATTAGAATCACATGTATTTGGATTAAAAGGCTATTGGTTCATCTTCCCAGATAACACTGTAATCTATTCTATAACCGTCGCAAGTACCGATACTCACAGTGAGTACCGGTACGTGCAAGTTACAGATAAGACTCCAGAAATCAAGATCATATATGGACTGTAGGTTGCTAGTACCGATACTCATCATGAGTAGCGATACAAGCTAGCTGCAGATTAAGCTTCAGGTTCTTTAAGCTCAATATCTATAACCTATGTATACCGATACTCGTCATGAGTACCAGTACTCATGAGTTACATATCAAGTTCTGGGTTTAAAGTGACCAAAACCTGTAACTCACTAGTATCGATACTGATCACCAATATCGGTACATGTTGGTTATAGGTCAAGGAATCTATACTCAACAAGTACTGGTATCCATGATGGGTAGCCGTACTCGTTGAGATAAACCAGTTTTGGAGTGATACCAGTACGCCATGAGTATTGGTACTAGTCTCTAGTACCAGTATATGATGAGTACTGGATGAGTACTCACCTGAGCTTGAGTTCCAAAATGTAAGCTATAAATACCGATACTAAACATTAATACCGGTACTTCTTTGGATATGGAACTCAAACCAATAGGTCTTGGATACCGATACCGGTTCACCAATTCTAATTCTAAGTATATGGGATACTAGTATTGGTACACCAATACCAGTACCTAATTAGTTGAAAGCTTAATTGAGATTAATTAATGTACAGGTCCACCCTAAGTCAGAAGTGGGTCAATTACAATTCAACCCCTCAAGTTTTTTAACATCAAGTGGATAAATAGGACAGGATGGTGATGTTGAAGTTTTGAATTATGAAGACAGTAAAATGGGAAATGTAATAGAGGTTTCGATCATGGAAGCCTTATAGTACAATAATACTTCAGAGGAACTTTGCGAAGGAGCCACTCGAGGGATGAGAACGTCTGGGATCTAGATGGCTGAATACTCGCTTCTGCAGAGCTTCAGAGCAAAGAACTGTAGAACCCTCCATAGATAGTTAGGCACCTTCACAACTAACAATGGTTAGGAAATCAAAACTATGGAGTTTCTACCTTTCGATCGAACTCAAATGACTTGATGTTTATTCCAAATCAATCCCTAATCCTTCTAAACTTGCCTCACACCATCGGGTCATGAAAGTAGGTCACAAGTGTAGGATAAGCCAAGTGGCCCAATAGGGACAAAACAACATGTACCAACAGAAGAAAACAGGTAGTGTATAGTAGCTACTCTATAGGCCAACCAGCCATACTACCCTATCCCAGCAGTTACTCCAACATTTAATTATTATTCATTCTCTCACTCTCCTTAAATGTTTGAGTTGGGAATTATCCATCTCTAGAAGAGGTGATGAAGACGTATCCCCCTCTTACATCACAATTTGATAGTCTCTACTTGATCGGAGGAGAGGTTAGAAACATTGGTGATCATCAAGCTACCCAAGTGATGAGTGGCTACTCATCATAGCTAAATAGCTAAAGTTAAGCTAGAAACTAGGTTAAACAATGTCAAATTAACACATAAAAAGGGTTAAGTGTGGGAATCAAAGAAAAAGGCCTAAAATATTAATTATGTGTTAAAATTGCATAATTAGGTCATTATACGAGATATCCTTGTGAAAAAGGTCAAATGATGATCCAAGTGTAAATTGAACACACAAACGAGTTTAAAAGTTCAAATCAAAAGTATCATTAACTTCTTAAAAGTTTAATTAAGCTTATATAAAAACTTGAAGGCATTTGGACATCATTAAGGCCTTGAAATCAAAGATTTACATTTAGGTCCTTTATGCATTACATTCCATTTATTAGAAAACCTCCTAGGACCTATTTGTAACCGGCAGGGACCTCTTTGTAAGCCCTAAAGGACCACTCTATAACTATTCTCTATCACTTTTGGGCCTGCCTACAATTTTTATACCCCTTCGCAAAAGGGTATCCCTACAATTTCTCCAATACACTTCCAACGCCTGCTGCAGCCCGCACGTGCACTATAGCGCACGAAGAATACGGGCCATCTGGACCGTTGATCTCTCATCTGGATTGATATGTGGCTCTCCTTGATTCGAACCTTCTCGCGATTCGGCGCGTATGGTCACCACTACCCTCAGATCCCATCCAACGGTCAGTTTTTGGTTTGGCAGCCGCGCGTACTCTCTCTTCTCATCCTCACCGCCCTTAGCCTCACGTGGTACCTTGATTCACTGAAATCTCTACTTAAGCACCTCCTTGGTCGCTCACGCAAGGGATCGCTCCCTCTTACATTCTTAGCGATCATTCGTCCACTCCAGCCACCTCTCCCCACCAATCCCCAGTTTTCACAGCCACCAGCTGTGAATACTCTGACTTCTCTCCGACACTCCTCGTCACTAGGGATAACGTACACCTGAGGATGACCCTGAACTCCACTAGCGAGTTTTCACTCCGCTGGAGCACCCTCCCCCTCCATTTTCCTCAGCCACCGGCTAAGGACCCACAAGTCCCATTCTTCTTGTTAGAGTACTTTTAATGCTTTCTAGTTTAGCTGTAGTGTTAATTAAATAGATTACCAATAGAATTAGAGTTAAAATTAATGTTGATCTATTGTGCATACTGGTAGTTTAGTTTAGGAGTAGAAATTAGCTTTAATTCCCCCCCTCACCTCCTCCAATCAATCCAGATCTGAGGAGACGAAATTCACCCAATCATTAGATCTAATTTCAGATTTGAATGGTTTTCACCCTCAGATCTGAAATTAGCGTCAAAAACCATATTAGGGGCTTTTCACTCATTCCATCTTGTTCACAAAAGCCCCTGATATGAGCTGAAAAGAGAACCAGTTTGCCCAATTTACTTTGAGTTTGGATTGTAAGGATTTTGAACCAATTGAGTTTTGAATGTTTTGATCAAGCAAATCGAAATGTTTTGATTGTGATTCACTGTTTCGCTGGGAATCTGAGATGATTCTGATGTCAGAATTCATCTTAGATGAGCCATGATCTGATCTGATTCTTTCTAAGGATTTGAATGCCTTGAATGCATAGTAGAGCCAATGAAAATCAATTTTGTTGATTTGAGACTCCACCTTATATCTATGAGTTGATTTAAAATGCAATTCTGATTTTCAACATAAGGAATTATCAATATTTCTTTAAGGTTTCATAGTTCTGTGATTTAAGTTTTTGTATTAAATTGTCTAATTTAATCCTTTCTACATGTTGTCTATAGCATTAGGAGTTAGATCAGCTATTTTTCTGATCTGATTTGATGAGATATTTGTGACAAGGGATCTTGATTTTAAATTGTATTCCCTAGTGTTTTCTTTTTATGTGATATGTAACCCCTGTCAGATTGTGTTTATAGAATTTATGTTTCTATTTTGAATCCCAATAGTCATAGCAAATTGCTGCAAATGCAGCTACATTCCCACCAAATCTAGCTAAGTATTCCCTGAACTAGTTCTTTTGTATCCCTGATCAGGTTCTCTCGAATCTAATATGGGATATAAATGGCTAAATCAGGAGATAAAAGCTGAATTTAGGTCCCTTCCTGCTTCAGACTTACTTTTTTGAAGTCTAGATTAACTACAGAAATAGTTAAGCCGTCTGAAGAGAAGTTTTGTCCTGCTACAGTTGTTTAGCTGTTAGCAGCAGTGTTTCTAGATTTGTTTGCTATAGTGCTGCTGAATTTCCAGCAGCTGCCTTGCTACTGCTGCTTTGCTTTCTACTGCTGCAGCAGATGATGTTCTGAAAACAAGGACTGTAGGCCTAGGTTGCATTCTGTTAGACAACTGACTTGTGTATAATGATGTATTGAATTATATACAAGCCTTCATGTATTTTCAATGCATGTTTAACATCATTTGAATGCTTGTAATACTGTTTAGAATCCTTTGTCAGCTTGTCATTTTAATGCCTAACTGTCCATCAAGTAGAATTAAATGAAATCCACAATGATTTGCAGGCTTAATTGTTTATATATTTTCCATATATTGTGTTGAGTAGTTTGAGGCAGTTCACTACCTTTCAAACACTAGAATTCCAATCTAAGCACTTAACACACTTAGAAAACCCTTTGAAAGGCTTAGAATGAGTGAACTTTGTAATTAAATAAAATTTATATAAAAAATTCAAAAAAAAATGAAATAAACCCGTCTTAGTGAAGATTAGGTAAATTTTTATACATATACCAAGTTTCATGGTATTCCGAACCTCCGACTTCGTAAAACATACCAGCCGACGGTTCTATATACCATGAAACTTAATAAAAGAAACTAAACATAAAAACACCAAAAACATTTCCTATTTCTCATCTATTTCTTTTCCTCTCATCTCCTACCTTCACAAAAGCTATAAAAATCATAAAAAGTGAAAAAACCCAAAAAAAAAAACCTAAAAAACTATTATATACACTTATATGTATATAAGTGTAAATATAAGCTATATTGTAAGTATATATATAGTGTAAATTATACATATATATGGTATAAATGACTTATATATATATTTTAGAATGTAAATTAAGTATTTAAGTTAGATTAGACTGTATATATCTTAATTACATAACTATTTATTAATTTAACTAATTTATATGTACTAATAAGCTATATAAATTAATACACTCTATAAATAAGAATATTTAGTTATAATATTGTACATACATATTTATATGTATATTGTAAACATATTAAACAATGTACCATAATTTAATTATATATCTAGAATAAATAATTAATTTATTAAGTTACTAGTTAAGTTATTAGATTAAATTAAAATAAATCAGTAATTTACGTTAAAACCAAGCTAACTTATACTGTTTATTTATACTAATGTACTTCAAGTAATTTAAGTATATTTATAATGTATATACTATTTAAACTTAATTTATAAATAAAATAGTCCAAAATAGGCTATTTAAATGAAAATAAAATCGAAATAAAACTTGTAAAATACAATAAAAATATTTATAAAATACCTTAATATGTATACTAACTTGGTATAAGGTCAATTAGACCATTCATTAACTAATTTATACGTAATTAAGGAATAAAACCTAAAATTAAGTATGTTTAAATTGTATACTTTAGTGAATTTATTTATATAGTAAATATAATTAAATTTATAAATTAACTGCACAATTGTATAGTACTATGTAAATACTTTATTATCATATAATTTAATTTTATTTATAATAAATTATGGCTCTCGAATTTAGGACCAAAATCCGTAAATCAACACAGAGCGGCTAAGATTCAATGCAGAACTGGTGATAATTTAGCACCACATCGTAAGTCACAAAGTGCTCGTAGCGTTATAATACTAAAAAGTTGTATATGATGTTCAATCGTCATGGGCGTCAGGCGCCTGAAACAATCGAACATATCTAACCATATTGAGCATATTCTGTGATTTGTGATACTGTATGGGTCGAGAGTCGAGTACCATGCTATGGCTTGATTAAGCCCAAATCTGAACATAAAACATGATCAACCGGCCTAATTAAGAAACTAGGGCAGCACCTAGTAGAGGGCTGGTCCCACCTGGTCCTCGGGTGCTGTGTATCCCTCGAATGGAGCTGCCCGCCAATTAAACACTAATTTTTTATTAGTGAAGGTCGTATTGAGTTAAGAGAAGAGAGAGTAAGAGAAGCGAATGGCTAAGCATAGAAGACTTAAAGAAGAATAACAAAGAGAAGAAGAACACAGAAGAAGCTAAGTATAGAAAACTTAAAGAAGAATAACAAAGGAGAAGCATTTGTATAATGTGTAGTGTATAGTGTATATGTATATATAAATAAATAACTATACCGTAAATAATAAGTATAAGTATAGTATGTGTAGTTTTCCTACGGGAGGGGGTGAGATATGCGTGACGTATAAAATGCGAAATAAAAATATAACAATCTCACAAAATAAGCAATCTCATAATGTACACAAGTATTTTTAGGTGGAAACTCAAACCGGGTGAAAACCACCACCTAACCCTCTCGAGTTAGGATTTCCCGATCGATCTAGTCGATCAAATCCATTATATGAACTACTTAAACGAGGGTAGTTCAACCTCAATTACAACCACGCTACAAGTACAAGGGTAGCATTCCTCAACCCCTCCTCTTCACAAGGAGGATTTTGTCCCTCGATGGAGACGAGAATTCATAAAGCGAATACTCAAACCAAAAAACAATAAAAGTACAACAACCCTATAGAGCCACAAATATTAAAACCTAGCTTCTATAGGAGTTAGGAAACTTCCCTTTAGTGAAAATGCGTCGATGTGACGATGCGAGTGCGTGAACCACGCGGCGGCGCTTCGTTGCTCTCGTAATCGCAGAGGGAGAGCAGGTGCGCAACTGGATTGAAGCTCTCTAGATTTGGAATGGCAAAATGGAGAGCAAGATCTTCTTCTATTTGACTTGGACACAAAAGATGTGAAAATGCTATTCAAGGTGTGTCTTTACAAGGCAAGAGTTCTCCTTTATTTATGAAGGACCTAGGAAGGCTTTGGAAGCTCTTAGAAAGCTTCCATAGCCGTTGGGGTTAAACCTAAGTCAAAACAGGTCGTAATCAGAATCAATCATGATTCTGATAGGGACATTAGCATCTGGTCCAGGTATTAGACGTCTGGAAAACCTGTTTAAGATGTCTAGGAACTAAGTCAGACGTCCGATTCTAGGCGGGTTTCCTTCCTGACTTGGTTCAGACCTAAACAGGGTTCTAGTGTATGGCCATCAGACGACACAGGACGTTTGGCACTAGGTCTGGACGTCTGGAAACCTATTGTTCTGCGGGAATGAATTCCCAAGAGAGATTAACGGCTAGAAAATCTTACAAAGGAGATTTTGGGTCAATCGAGGCAAAACAGTCACATATCAGACGTCTGGGGTCCTCTTCGGGCGTCTAATATAAGCCCAACGGTCATTTCCCTCAACGTTTGTATAGGAAGCCAACGTTCCACTAATTGGACATTTGGCACAAATATCAGACGTCTTCTAAGACGTCTGGACTAAATTCTGGATGTCTAATTTCATCAGACAGAAGCAACAAAGTCCAACCTAAGTTATTGGAGTCTGAGTCAACAGTCAGACATCTTAAAAGTCACTATCAGACATCTGATTTCAGGATTAGACATCTGATTAGGTTGTTAGAACCCTATTTTAGTTTTCTAAGTTCTCTACAGAAAACTTAAGTATCCTAGGGTTGTGCAGGTGTTCCTAGGATTACTTTAAGGGTTCTTTGAGGCTCTTTAACATAAGATCTAAGAAAGAAATAAAGAGCAAAATAAAGAAAAAAAATTACATAGAACAAGATAAAAGGAAATCTATCATATTCTTGTCTTCACGCTTCTTCAGGCTATCGCTCCTTGATAACGGCGATGTGACTAGCTTTTGTTATAGAAATAGCGTTGTAGTACAGCTAGTTATTGCCATTATTACAGATATTTTTTTTTTTACTCGGAAAATAAAAGAGTTCCCGATGTCGAACTCAGGGAGCAAGTCGTATTCTAGAGATATACAAGTTCTATTACAAAAATAAAGAGAGAGAGCGAGAGAGAGATGAAAGTTTGGCTTCTTCTTCTTCTCTTCTTTCTTCCTCTTTGTCTTCTCTCCTCTTTGGCTTTTGTTCTTCCTGTTCTTCTTCTTCTTCTTCTGCTTTCTTCAGATCTCCCCCCCGTGCTCTTCTTCTTTTGTCTTCTGTTCTTCCTTGTTTTCTTTCTTTTTCTTCAGATCTTCTTCTTCTTCTTTTCTTGCTTCTTGCTTCTTGCTTCTTGCTTCTCTTCTTCTTCTGCTTTATGTTTCTTCACTTGGCTGCTCCTTCTCTCTTCTTTTCTTCTTTGTCTTCACCTGTCTTCAGGATGTCGTCTGATTTTCCAATCAGACGACTTAACCTGCGGATGCTACAGTGCCGCTTCAGTTCTTTTTCTCCCACAGCCCTTCTTCTTCTCCACCTGTGCCTGCACGCTCAAGAGTTCAGCATCAGAGGGCAAAACCTACTCTACCCTCTCCCCGCATCTCTCTCTCTCTGAATTCTCTCTTAGAACAGCTCTCCCAGAGCAACCGGGTAATCGAGTACGAGTCGCGCCCGGGTCCAGGCCCACCGGCGTGCGGTGGTGGGCGAGGAGTGCCAGTCAAGTCGGGTCGGGTCGGCCGGATCCACGTGATGAGCTCGTGGACGGGCCGGGTGAAGCAGTGTGAGAGGGACCTCACCCCGTGTGCTGAGGCAATAAGCCTACAGCACTTTTTCAACTTATATCGGCACTCCTCTTCGAAGCCTTCCGAGGTGGGACTAAATGTCCCACCCCAATGTGAGCGCCTGTGCAGAGGGAGCAGCGGCAGCGGAACTTCGCGCAAGGGCTTCGGGCGAGGGCTTCACCCAAACTACAGCCTGACACTTCGCGAAGCTACCCCGCGAAGCCTGGGAGTCTGACCTGGGCGTGGTGTTGCCTGGAGCAGCAGGTCGAAGGAGCTTCGCTGCTCAGCAATGGCGATGGCGGGCGCAACACCTGTTCACAGAAGCACGGCCTCTCGGCCTAATCAGATATGCGGAGAACCTTCGCCATGGCACGGCGAAGGTGGTCGGAGGGTCTGCAGTGGGCATGGTGGAGCAAAAGGGTCGCCCTAGGTCAAACTGCGGGCGGAGAAGTGGGTGTGTTTGGTGGATCTGCAGAGGGTGTTTGGTGGGAAGTGGAGGGGCGGAAGAGGATCAGGGTGAGGAGGCGGAGGTTATGCACAGGTCGGCGAGTCGTGTGGGGTGCTGGAGAGATGGGAGCGGTTCGCCAGAGTTTGGCCGGAGGTGGAGAAGGTGAGGGTGATCGGTGGGAAATCGGTGGCGACAGTAAGGGCTTTCAGTATGGAAAAGAAAGAGGGGAGGAAGAGGAGAAGTTTACCTACTAAGCTGGACGAAGAGGGGTTGGCGCAGGTGACAGTTGTATCGACTGTCACCGGAGAAGAAATTGCCCAGAGGAAGGGGCGGCGGCGAGGAGAGGGCCGGAGAGGCGCCAGCTGCGTGCGGCGTGGCGCGGAAAGATCGAGGGAAGGTAACCCTATTGCTGGTAGTGCGGCAGGGCGACGAGGAGGAGGAGGAGAGGCTGCCGGAGCAAGGGGGCGTCTGTCGGAGCGGGAAGGGAGGAATTGAGGGGGTGTCTCCGTCAGATCCGAGCTCCCTAAGAACGGCGGAGCGACGGGGGTATTTATAGGGGCAGAATCAGAGAGGAGGGCGGAGGGAGACGACGTGTCTCCCTCGCCGGAGGACGCCGGAAGTGGAGACCCATACCGTCCGTGCGTTCGCACGGGCGGTATGGGCGGTCGCAGCACTCAGGGGGGTGTCCCTGCGGTGGCTGACGACGCAGGGTACCCCCCATTGACTTGCCAGGGCCCCTCCCTCACCCTGCGCGGCGCCATGCTCCGCGCAAGGTCGCCGGAGCATGGCGCTGCTCAGGTTTTGCAGGAGGGACCTAAACGCAAAGAACGAAGGAGAGTTAGGGGTCAAAATGTGAGGGGTCAAAAGTTGAGGGCCAAAAAGTAAATATATGAGGACCAAAGTGTAAAGTTGGTCAAGAAGGTTTCTTCTTAGGCCCAAGTTTTTATACATGACTAATTAGGACCTAAGGATTCTGATGGTGAATTTTATTTCTAGATTAAACCTTGTCTGACCTGTCAATTTACGCAAAAACCCAAATTAAGTTGTTAATTGGGCATGGTTCTCAATGTAGGTCAAAATGGGTTCCTAAGGCCAAATTGAAAGTCCTAAACCCTAGAGATTATTTTTCTATGAATTTTAGAGGGTTTAGTTGATTTTTACCTTGCCTCGAACCACGCGAATTGAAGTGGATTTGTTTTTAGGGTTACAGGATGTCATTTAATTCCTTGGAGTTGCTGTAGCCCTTATTGAGTCATCTTATCCCACTTTTCTTCTTATTAGGTTGTTTTGACCTATGTTTGGACCCTGAGTTACCCTATTTTCAGATCGGATTGGTGAAATTGCATTTTTACCCCTTAGTTTCTATTTTCTTTGCAAACTCAGAATCTCTCTGAGCCAAGCCTTTCTAGAGTTACGTAGGAGCTTTTTCTTGCATATTAGGGTTAAATGGTGCTAGTTTAGGGTTTGTGACGAGGTTCTCATCACTCCTCATGAAGCTCCTCTGATCTCTGTCAAGCTCCTCAAATCCGCCATAGATGCGAGCTCTAACTCCATCTAAACTCATCTCCATTTGCAATTAACCTGAAATCTAAGACTTCAAGTGCAAATGTTAAATAACATGTATTTTGTTATCATCAAAATAAACGATCGTGGTGCTCTAGCACCAACAATCCCCCCTTCTTGATGATGACAAAACCATAAATAATTCATAAAATTCTCCCCCTTTTTGACATTATCAAAAAGGTATTACAAATTTTAATTTTCCTAAACTCCCCCTTAAAACATGCTCTTATTGTTTTTGGGTTAAATTTCTTTTAACAAGAATAATGTTCTCCCCCTTCGTAATAACAGGATAGCTATATCTTTTTCTCTCCCCTTCTAAAGGAAATATAGCTAACTTATTTTTGAAACTCCCCTTTAAAGATTGACAAGTAGCTCATTCATTTTAACTCCCCCTATCTATATGCTAATGAAAAAAAAAAAGATAGGGTTTAGAGATTACCTCACCTACCATGGCCAATAGAATGGCCCCAATGGAGGTGGATGCCAAATCGGATGGGGTTTCCATCCGTAACTTGGAGGTCCAGGCATCGGCGCTGGTCTCCAATCTTGCGATCGACGTACAACGGGTCAGTCGGTTGTTCGTCATCTTGCCAGTCTCCTCTTTTCCTTCCTCCTTGGTCTACTCCTTGGTCCTCCCAATTTGAGTTGACCATCTTTGAGCTTATAGGTCCAATCCTTTGTGTTGTAATCTTTAGGACTGATTGCGCAGCAATCATAGGTCTTAATTGACCTAAATTAGGCTAGAACTTAGCATAAGTTAGGGAAATTCATGCATGCATAAGCATTATCTGCATCTTTACCGCCTTCCTTTAGCTATACATAAAATAATGTTATAATGTGCTGATTAAATGCATTATGCCAATTACAGGTAATAAGCTGGATCTGGAGCTGAATCTGAAGCTGGATCAGGAATAATGGGTGTTGCAGCAAAGCTAGAGCAGAAGGCTTAGATTAAATGTAGGATATAATAATGTAAGGGAGTTAAGGTATGCTACTCTATTAAGTAGAAATAAAGCAGTAAAATATGAAGAGCTTAGGTCCATCCTAGCCTTAGGATAGCCTAGAGACTTCCCCAAGCCTTAGCCACCCTTAGATTAGGTCACCGCACCCTAGGAAACCCTAAAACCCTAGTTCCAACCCTTATATGGACGTCCAGATAAGTTATAGGACATCCAGAACCCTTAGCCAACTCTCGCACACCACAAACCCACTTCTGCAGTGTTATTGGACGTCCAGACACTTTGTCAGACATCCAATTTCTACAAAATACCCAAAACAGAACCTAAAATTTCCCCTTACTCAGATTGGACATCCAGAATTGAAGTTTTGACTTCTGATTTTTGAGTATAAGTTGTCTGATTCTATTTTTGGACGTCAAGAATTGCTCTCCAGTTCCTGTTTTGAGATTCAAGCCTTAATCTTGGATCTTTAGCCCCCTAGACCCAATTCCAACCCCATAGGAACCTAAATTAAGGTACCTTAACCCTAGTACACCACCTCTAGACCTCCTTAAGGACCTAATTAGGTCCTCACCGAACCCAATTGACTTAGATCATGGTCAATTACCATTACCTAAGTCAATTGGACTCATATGGTCCACTTGAGCTCAGATCTCAACCCACACAAGTCCAATTGGACTTAGTGAGAGTCCAATTGACCTAAGCCCAACCTAATCGAGTTATTTCACTCTCAATTAGGTTCACACTCATTCAATTAAACTTGGGTTAAGTTTAATTGTAATTCCCCCTTAGCAATTAGGGTTTGCAACCCTAGCTAAAGGCATACACCTATCTAAACCCCTTAGGACCTAACCTATATCACTTAGACACCTAGGGCATGACCACACACACACACACACACACCCATTCACTCACTCCCACACAACCTAGAGTATTCTAGGTCCTTCCAATGGTGGTGCCACTCTTGGTTGCCAAAATTAGCAACCAAGAGACATTCAAATTGAGATCCACTTTTTGTGGATCTAAAAACCACTTGGCCGGCCACTCATGGGATTCTCTCTAGAGAGTTACACACTTCTCTAGAGAGACTCCCTTAGGTCTATAAAAAGACCTAAGGGGTGGCCATTTGCACCCATCCACTCTTGGCTTAATCCATTTCCTTGGCATTCATTCCACTTAGGCTAGCCACTTTCATCTCCACTCCACCTCCACGAGGAGCACCACCATGGAGGCAACCATCTCCACGCCAGGATGCTGGATCATCTCCCCAACCTCTCTCCAAGGGCTGGCCTAAGCACCATTGGCCGCCCCTCCTCCACTCAACCATTCCAAGGCCATCGGAGCCCACCTCCGAATGCCCTCACTTTCTGATAGATTAGTAGCTAGTTCTCTATATTTACTACTTTCATTTACTACTTAGTAGTGTAGTCTTTATTCTCCCCCAATGATGCATGCAAAATCCCCCCGTAGATTCCTGTATGCGATCATTTTCTGTTAGCTAGATTTACATTTTCAAGTATTCCTGTACAAGCTTTCCTCTACATTCCATGTTGCAAACACTTCTCTAAATGAATGAATAAATAATATATTTTTATACATATCTCTATGTCTGAAATTCTCATGAGCTTATTGGTTGCCATCTTTTCTGTGTGATTCAAGTTACCTGTTTTTCACTTATATATATATTTTGTAACAAGCACGTCGATTCCGGAAAATATAAAAGATCTAACTATAGATGTATTTTCCGTAAATAGCCACCACGTAATTAGAATTGTGCACACCGAAACTCATACTTTTACCTTTGTTATCTACTAACGCACGTGCACGTAATCATAATTCATAATAGAAGTGGTGAAATCTTAATCCGAAGATTGTAAATCGGCATGCAATTTTAAATAAAGTAGAGCGATAAAAGATCGATTTCAAAATTAAACAAACGCCTCCCAGAGACGAACGACCAGGACGCAAAGTGGGCACCAACTGCCCAACTCCTCCATAAGTCTCCAACTCTGTGCCTGTAAACTGGCCAAGTGGGTGGGTGCCTTCTGGCTCAAGGCATCAGTCGCCACGTTGACCTTCCCCGGATGGTAGGAGATGCTGCAGTCATAGTCCTTCAGGAACTCTAACCAACGTCTCTATCTCATGTTAAGCTCCTTCTGATCAAATAAGTACCTGAGGCTCTTATGATCCGTGAAAATCTCAAAGGTCTCACCGTAAAGGTAGTGCCTCCATGTCTTCACCGCGAAGACAACAGCTGCCAGCTCTAAGTCATGGGTAGGGTAGCTTTGCTCATGGGGCCTCAGTTGTCACGAAATGTAAGCGACAACGTGACCCTACTGCATTAGCACACCCCCTAACCCCTGCAACGAAGCAACCGTGTAGACCACAAAACCGCCACTACTATCTGGAATGGTAAGCACAGGAGCCAAAGTTAGCCTCTCCTTCAACTCCTGGAAACACGCCTCACAAGTGTCTGTCCAAGCAAAGGGCACGTCCTTCTGGGTCAACTGAGTCATAGGACGCGCAATCTATAAGAAATCCCTGATAAACCACCGGTAGTAACCTGCCAGTGCCAAGAAATTGCGTATCTCTGTCACTATACGTGGCCTCTCCCACTTGAGTACTGCCTCAACCTTGACTGGATCCACAGCCAAGCCATCCCCTAAAATCATGTGTCCCAAGAAGGTCACCTGTCTCAACCAAAACTCGCACTTGCTGTATTTGGCATACAGCCTGCGCCGTCTCAAGGTGTCCAGAACCATCCTCAAGCGTTGTCCATACTGTGCCTGATCCCGCAAGTAAACGAGCACCTCATCAATAAATACCACCACAAACTGATTTAGATACGGTTTGAACACCCGGTTCATCAAATCCATGAAGGCAGCGAAGGCGTTGGTCAGCCCAAACGGCATGACCAAAAACTCGTAGTGTCCGTACCAGGTGCGAAAATCTGTCTTGGAGACGTCGGTCTCCCTGATCCTCAACTGGTGGTAGCCTGATCTTAGATATATCTTGGAGAATACCGTGGCACCTCGCAACTGGTCAAACAGATCATCGATCCTCGACAGCGGATACCTATTCTTGATGGTGACCCTATTCAGCTGTCTATAATCAATACAAAGGTGCAGGGTACCATCCTTCTTCTTCACCAATAACACAGGGGCTCCCCACGCGGATGCACTGGGCCTCACAAAGCAGTTCTCCATCAAGTCCTGCAGCTGTGACTTGAGCTCTTGCAGCTCAAGTGGTGCCATCTGGTACTATGCCGAAGAAATGGGGCTGGTCCCCGGTACCAATGAGATCTCAAACTCGATCTCATGCTCAGGCGGTAGTCCTGGCAGCTCCTCTGGAAACACATCGGGGTACTCTCTGACCACTGGGATGCTCTGAAAGTCTACCATCGGGTTGGGCTCTACCATTACACAAGCTAGAAAGCCCTCACACCCCTGGCTCAAAAGTCTCGCTGCCTGAAGTGCAGAAATACACTTGAAACCTCCGTCCACTGGCTATCCATGAAACTCGAAGGAAGGCATCTCCAGTATGGAGAAGACGATCTTCCTCTCAAAATAGTCCACTAAGGGGTGGTAAGCGGACAGCCAATCCATCCCCAGAATCACGCCAAAATCCTCCATCGGTATCACGATCAGGTCAACAGGGAGGTTGTGTCCCCCAATACTGACCTCACAATCTGTGTAGACCTCCTCAGCTACAAACAGCTGACCACTCGGACCTCCAATCACAAATGGATCCTCTAACAACACACAATCCTGTCCCAAACTGACAGCAAAACTCGCAGCAAAAAATGAGTGCGTGGCGTCGGAATCAAAAAGTACGTAAACTAATCTGCCGGAAACTGTAACCATACCTGCCACCACTGAACCTGATGCCCCGGCGTCTTTGTGTGTCAAGGCGTTGATACGCCCCTCAGCTCTCGGTGCAAAAGAAGCAGCCACACTCTGCGTCGGACAGGTAGCCGCTAGCCGATACCCTCCCCATGACTATTGTCCTCCTCCACGCGCATGGGAACCACGACCACCTGCTCGGCCTCCAACGCTTGGTGCGAGGAGCATCTGCTGCGCTCCATCCCTAGACGGGCAATCCCTCCTGATGTGGCCCAGCTAGCCACACTGGTAGCAGAGGGGGACTCGACTCCCTCCCTCAGTAGGTCCCTGCTGACGGCTAGGCGGGGGTCCAGTGCTAACAGCTAGCCCCTATCGGGGGCCCCCAAAGGCCACTAATGGTCCCGCGAAACAAGACGGCTCTCCTGCGGGCACCGTGTGCCTCCTCTCTCGTCGGCCCTGTGAGTACTCTGGCTAGTAGGGCCTCTTCCGTCCACTATCGGTGTCTCGTGCGGCCGAGTTGGTCTCCTCGTACGTCATAGTTGCCTCCACTCTCGAGAAGGTGGGCAGCTTCAGGGGCTTGACATACCCCCGAATGGTAGGCCGGAGCCCCTCAGTGAACCTCCACAGGCGCTCCTCAGTAGCTACAACTGTCGCAGCAAAACATGACAGCTCCAGGAAGCGTGTGTGGTACGCGCTAACAGTCATCGTCCCCTGGCGGAAAGTGTGGAACTCCCACCTCCTCCGGTCCTACCAAGTCTGCAGGATGTACTTCTCACAAAAGAGGGTCACAAACTGGTCCCACGTCGGCTCTCCCCTCTCCTGGCCTCTGACTACCCTCCACCACCTGTGTGCTGCACTCTCCAACTGGTACATGGCAAAGGCCACGCGGCACTCCGCAGGGGAATGAAGGGTGTCAATCACCTTCTCAATCTGCTCCAACCAGTCCTCTGCCTCAAATGGGTCCTCATCCCCCTTGAAGGAGGGGGGCTTCAGTTTCCGGAACTACCCAAAAAGCTCGTAGTGCAGCTGCAGTGGGGGAACGGGCACGCCTCCAGGCAGCGAGGGCTCGTGCTCAGAAGTGTCAAAGTGCTGTGGGGGCGATGGAGGACCATCCCCTCCCCCTCGTCCAGTGTTGCGTCGGTCTCACGGCCCCACAGAGGACTCCCCCTCCACGTCCCCAGGGAGAGGTGCCCGTGGAGGTAGGTGAAGCTCCTCTCATACTATTCTCATATCAACTGAGCAAGGTCCTAGGCCTGAATGCCCGGGAGAAGTGGCTGGTCAACTGACACCTCGGGCCCAGCATGTCCACCCCTCCGACCTCATCCACAGCCGCGTCCGCGGCCCGCCTCAAGGATTCCACGTCGAGGCATCTCTTGCAAGGTGATGCAGAAGACAGAATAAAAGGAGTCAACTCTAACGAACTTCAGCGAAGGAAACTCAGAACAGATGTCAAGCGATACATTGTGGTGGTTACTCTAGTTACATGCATGTGAATTGGTTATTCTCAAGTGAGTTGGTTCATTTCTCGGAACGACCTTGCTTTGATACCTTGTTACGACCCGATTCTCGAATCCCTACAGAAACTGAGACTGGCTCAACTCAACTAATCCCAAGAGCCAGTCGTCCAACAAGAAAAAACCAAAAAGCAGGAAAGTAAACCACATTCACTATGCCAAGTAACTAACAGTAAAAGAGTACAACCAGTAAAGAAAGTAAAAACTGCTAATAGTACATATCACCACCACAACAGTAAAGCGGAAACAAAGTACAAAAATAGAAACAGTAACAACAGCCTGAACTCACAACAAAAGGAAGTACAACAACAGGAAACTACGGCTGGAATCGACTGGGCCCAGCACCCTCTGCAGCCGGTGACTCGGGTTGCTCAACACCTGGACCTGAAAAGGGTACGGGAAAAACGGAGTCAGCGAATGCTGAGTAGAGTGGTAACCAAACTAACTAAAGCAATAAAAGCTAACAGGTAACTTATCCTTTCCAATTATTTTATTTTACAAGTCATTCATTTTTACCCATTGGTTTACTTTTCAGATCTCTTTCTTGATCTCGCATGTTCCTCGTGGGAACGATCTTGATCGCAGTCTTTTCCGAAGAGTAGAAGGCACACGTGGTGCACTCCTAGCCGGGAGAGTCCCCCACGGTGATCCTACACCCAGTCAACCACCCCGAGGTCATGAACAGACGTAACGGTGACTACGGCACGTGCGATAAGCGCACTGGTAGCTGCTCCGCACTAGCATGCGGTCAGTCATTTCCGCTAGCGAGTACGCCCAAAGTACAGCACTGAACAGTATAGGGCCTAGCCCTCTCAATAGAAGGGGTCTAGCCCCTCAGAACTAAACAGGGGTCTCGCCCCTCCACAGTCCGCGTACCCTCGTCTGACTACCCCGATTTACCCAGTGGGCCTAACAAGTCGATGTAGGGTGGCTAGCTGAACCCCAGGCCCCGCGGGGTGGCTAGCTCTCTCCCTACACTAGCAGCTCTCCCCGGTACAGTGTACATGGGAGCCAAAGAAGTCGATGTAAAGTGGTCAATCCTAACCCCGGGTCCCAACCCAAGGGCTGCTAGTTCCGCTCTACACTAAATAGGGGACAGTCGCTCCCCTTGGTACCACGTAGTCATGGGCCAGCACACTTCCCACTCACATTTCCAAATCCATTCCATTTATCCATCGGAGCTCTACTCCTAATTCCCTGTAGAGTTCATTCTCGTATTCACCATGTTGTTCCATACCAGGTTTAATCATTCACATTTCCATTTTCATATTATACAACATGCAGCTCGTATTTCCACAATTTGCATATATAACAAGTCATGTCACAGGTATCTATTTAACTAGCACAGGCATTTTATATTTCACAGGCAGCTCTTATCAATTAACAGGTAGTTGTCTACATTTCTATTCATTCATTTCAGACTGCAAGTATTCTCGTCCTAGGATTCATGCCACATCCTAGGTTTCTAGTTATCCAATTTCACATATGCAGTTATGATTTATAATTAAAACAAGGGAAACCACTCTACCAGTCGATCCGGGAGTACTAGGGGCTCGAACAGCAGTCTCACGTGCCTCTACAGGCCCCGAACACGCAACAAATCGAAGTCCTATACCAAGGGACATACCACAATGGAATGTTCAGAATAGTATATAAGGATTTCTAACAAGTAGAGGGACTCACAAGGAACCCACAGATATCTCGTTTCCGAAAAACAGACCTCAAACGGATCCTAAACGGGTCAAAAACAAGACTGCAGACCTAAATCAGACGTCAGGCACAAGGTCCAGACGTCTTAAAGGTAACCAGAGTCTCACCTTAGGTTCCTATGTCAACTTCAAATGTCCAGAACCCCTTCTTGTCCGTCGAAACCCAGCTCCAGACGTCCGACCTCTCCTCCAGTCGTCTGGAAGTGTTTCTGATCGTCTGGTAATCTATCCAGACATCCGAAACGCGTGGGAGGACGTGCCCCGTGCCTTCCCGAAGCTATCTCTACATGCAACCGGTGAATCATCCACTTTTAGCCATGCAGATCGAAGCTGCGGTGCGGCCTGCATGGTCGTATCAGTAAGAGGAACAAACCTTCGCGGAACACTACTTTCAGACATCCGGTGTCGTCACCAGACGTCCAATCCGTTGTCTTGAAGAAACCTAGACGTCTGATTTTGAGAAAATCCCAGAAGTAGAACTACCTTCTGCTCCTCCTCACCGCGAGCAGCTGCAGCCTCTCCTCCTCGCCTGCAGCTCCAGCTGCAGCAAGTGTTGGGGACGTCTCCCCCGATGCGCTCCTCCTCCCCCGCATGGGCCGCTCCGACCGTGCATCCTCCGGCGAGCTCCCGCGAGCTCACGAGCTCAAGCTCTTCCTCCTCTCCTCACGCCGCCTCTCCTCCTCGTCGCTCGCTCTCGCACCCTCTCTCGCGCTCGCCCCTCGCTGCAGTTAAGAGGAAGGAAGGAAGGTGGTTGTGGTGAAGTGGGGAAGAGAGGAAGGGGGAGAGGGATTTTATAAGGGTGAGCTAGGGTTCGAGTGGAGGAGAGAAGAGGGAAAAAGAAGGGAGCAGTACTGTCTGCGCACAGCCCGCGCGCAGACACGAAGTTACGTACCAAGTTTTCAATTTCCGACATCTGGGAAGGGGTCCAGACGTTGACCAGACGTCTGATTGACAGTCCAGACTTCTTAAAAGGCTCAATAGAACAGAATAGGTCTTTACAGTACCAAATCTCGTATGCGATGGCGCACTGCAAGATTCGGTTGAATTCTTCCGGGCTCAACACGTAATACAATGCGTTCATTATTTTTGCGTTGAGAGAGAGCTCACAGATTTGTTGTTGCAAGTAGCCTCCCGTGGATTTCTCCAGGATGTCAAATGGCATCTCGCATCCGGCCCAAATAGTGAAGTCGTTGGCTTGAAGCCACGTCTTCATCCGCAACTTCCAGTAGGGGTAGTTGCTCCCGTCGAAGAAAGGCGAACAGGTGCTGGACTACCCCTCCAAAATCCTGATCGCTAAACTGCTCCCCTCTATAGATCTCTTGCCAGTTGTTACACCAAATAAGTAAGAACCTGCTCTAATACCAATTGTAGTTTTCCTACAGGAGGGAGTGAGATATGCGTGACGTATAAAATGCGAAATAAAAAGATAACAAACTCACAAAATAAGCAATCTCACAATGTACACAAGTATTTTTAGGTGGAAACCCAAATCAGGTGAAAACCACCACCTAACACTCTCGAGTTAGGATTTCCCGATCGATCTAGTCAATTAAATCCACTATACGAACTACTTAAACGAGGGTAGTTCAACCTCAATTACAACCATGCTACAAGTATGAAGGTAGCATTCCTCAACCCCTCCTCTTCACAAGGAGGATTTTGTCCCTCGACGGAGACGAGAATTCGCAAAGCGAATACTCAAACCAAAGAACAATAAAAGTACAACAATCCTATAAAGCCACAAATATTAAAACCTAGCTTCTATAGGAGTTAGGAAACTTCCCTTTGGTGGAAGTGCGTCTATGTGACGACGCGGGTGCGTGAACCGCGCGGCGACGCTTCGTTGCTCTCATAATCGCAGAGGGAGAGCAGGTGCGCATCTGGATTGAAGCTCTCTAGATTTGGAATGGCGAAATGGAGAGCAAGATCTTCTTCTATTTGACTTGGACAGAAAAGATGTGGGAATGCTATTCAAGGTATGTCTTTACAAGGCAAGGGTTCTCCTTTATTTATGGAGGGCCTAGGAAGGCTTTGGAAGCTCTTAAAAAGCTTCCATAGCCGTTGGGGTTGAACCTAAGGCAAAATAGGTTGTAATCAGAATCAATCATGATTCTGACAGGGTCATCAGAATCTGGTCCAGGTATCAAATGTCTGGAAAACCTGTTTAAGATGTTTAGGAACTAAGTCAAACGTTTGATTCTAGGCGGGTTTCCTTCCTGACTTGGTTCAAACCTAAACAAGGTTCTAGTGTATGACCATCAGACGACATACAGGACGTCTGGCACTAGGTCTGGACGTTTGGAAACCTATTACTCTGTAGGAATGAATTCCCAAGAGAGGCTAACGGCTAGAAAATCTTACAAAGGAGATTTTGGGTCAGTCGAGGTAAAACGGTCACATATCAAACGTCTGGGGTCCTCTTCGGACGTCTAATATAAGCCTAAAGGTAATTCCCCTCAATGTTTGTATAGGAGGCCAACATTCCACTAATTAGACGTCTGGCACAAACATCAGATGTCTTCTAAGACGTCTGAACTAAGTTCTGGAAGTCTAATTTCATTAGACAGAAGCTACAAAGTCCAGCCTAAGTTATTGGACGTCTGAGTCAACAGTCAGACGTCTTAAAAGTCAATATCAGACGTCTGATTTCAGGATTAGATGTCTAATTAGGCTGTCAGAACCCTATTTTGGTTTTCTAAGTTCTCTACAGAAAACCTAAGTATCCTAGGATTTTACAGGTGTTCCTAGGATTACTTTAAGGATTCTTTAAGGCTCTTTAACATAAGATCTAAGAAAGAAATAAAGAGCAAAATAAAGAAACAAAATTACATAGAACAAGATAAAAGAAAATCTATCCTATTCTTGTCTTCACGCTTCTTCAGGCTATCACTCCTTGCAAAGCTCCTCTGATCTCCGTCAAGCTCCTCCAATCTACCATGGATGCGAGCCCTAACTCCGTCTAAACTCGTCTCCATTTGCAATTAACCTGAAATCTAAGACTTCAAGTGCAAATGTTAAATAACACGTACTTTGTTATCATCAAAATAAACGATCGTGGTGCTTTAGCACCAACAGTATGTATATGTAAGAATAGAAATGTCTAAGCTATATGTATATATAAATAACTACGTAGCTTTATTAACAGAATAAACCGTCATTATAAGTAAAATAAGTGTCGCTATAGACCCTAGTTTCTACTTTAGAGTCTGTATATAGTTTTTCTGGGGTTTAGTGGCGTTTGTTTCTGTCGCTGTAGCTCTTCTATATGTTACTATATAGTTTAGTATATTAAGTTAAGTATACTATGTATTGTTACTTATTATAGTATATTTATGTAAGAATAAGTAATATAAGTTATAAATAGAAAGTATAAAGTATATATGTGTGGTGTTTGATGCTTGTTTGTAAGTATGTGTTTGCAAGCATTTTAATAGATTCTTTTGTACACAATTAAGCTATCATTTCATTCATTATTAATTCATTCATTCATTCATTCTTGATTGTATATAAAATTGATCTTTTTGGAACCAAAGAGTAATATTGGACTTAGAGAGTGATGTATATTAATAACTGCTTCCCAACGAACGACCTGGAATAAACCAGTAAAACTTATGTAAATTAAATAAAATGGATGCAAAAATAATTTGTATTTGTGACACATACTACAACAACGATGATTTTTCATACGAACTGTAAAACATATCCTAACATATTTTTGGCGCCGTTGCCGGGGAGGCAACTCTCTATACACCAAAATTACTCTTTAGTTCTTCATTTGTATATAATTTTTATTTTTGTTCATTCAAATTCATTATTTGTACATAATCATTCTTTTATTGATTAATTCTTTGTTGTATATATATTCTTTTATTATTTTACTAATCAATTGTTGTTTTTCCACAAGACTTGAGGAGTAGGAGGAGTAGCATCATCTTTCCGACGGAGGTTGTCATCTTGGCGGACCCGCTGCGCTTCTAACCCGACACCCCGGTGGAGTTTTTCCCTCGAAGTAGCTGCAGTAGTAGTATCAATAGTAGAGTAGTATAGTATGGTTAGATTTAGGTATGTTACTTAGGATTATTTGTTAGGCATAAGTTGTAAGAGCCTGTTCCCACACACCATTTTGTAATAATTGTGGACTCTCTCTCTGGACTTTCTCTTTTATCTCTCTAACTCATCTCTCATTGACACGATTTTTCCGTTCGCACTTTTCCATATCAATTTATTTCTTTTGTTTTTGTTGTATTATTTCAAAATCCAAAAAAAAATTATAAAATCAAAAAATTCAAAAAGATCTCATCATTATCTAGCAGCAGCATATCATTAGGCATCCATTTTTAGGTTGCATTCTACCTGCTAGATTTAAATTCCATGTCAATTTGCATACTGTAGACTTGCTAGAGTTAGGTATGCATTTTCTCACCTTTCTAAGCTCCTGCCATCCTTGCATTTGACTTAAACTAAAATGACCATCTTTGTTTGAAAAAGATTAAAAAGCGAGACGAGCAGCTTAGAATACACAACTTAATCATTTGAATCAAATCAAAAGGAGACGTTAAAAATTGATTGAAACCCTAACTGAGGTTTTTCACCGTCATTGTGTTGATTGCTATCGTGCACACAGCATGATCACATAAGATCCACTTACACAGGTTTCTACCTCATCTCCTTCTACACCCATAGGATCTGGATTCGCACGTAAGTCTTATCCAGACTCCCAGTGGATTTTAGAGGTCTGCACTTCGCTAGGTCTATCTTTAGGATGCGTACAATTGTTCGAAACATTTGTCTGCGTACTATTATTTTGCGTAGTAGCCTCTAGGAAAATTTGATTTCTGCTCGCTTGTTTGTTGATTGGTCTATTGTGATTAATAGAGATTTATTAGGATTTCTGATTCTTGTGAGATTGAGCTAGATTTAGCCCTTCCATTGAGTTGTGACTGATTTTTTTTTAAACTCACTTTCAAAAACCAACTCAATGGAAGGTAGGAGATCCCGAAACCCTGAGCTAGTACTCCCCTTGGGTGCTGATGCCCAAGCCACCACTTCCACTTTTATACCTTCCACATCCAATCCTGTACCTCCTGAACCTCAAACTCCTATTCACTACTCCACACATCATGAGGATGATCATGATTCTGCACAATTCAAGGATTTCGAAGAACTTCCTCCGCATCTTATTGCACATCCTCCACCACCACCACCACCAAACCATAGGTTTCAACCTCTACCATATCCTAATTTCCCTAACCCACAATCGGAGAGAGGACCTATGCCTCATCTTCAACACCTGTTTGAAACACAAGTACAGATGAATACCCTTACCCAGCAAGTGCAACAGCTTGCACAAGCTATTAATCTCTTAGCCAACCCCCAACCACAACCTCAACCTAGAAACCCTCAGGCACCACCTCAACCTCGTAGATGCCAACTATGGGATTACTATAATCCCACAGTTGCCCAACCTATGCTTGTGGTACGTTATCCCGATGAGGGTTGTGCTACTAAACTGAAGCCAAACATCATAGCACTTGTACCTCATTTCCATGGACTTGCTTCTGAGGACCCTTTTCAGCATTTAGATGAGCTGAAAAATCTTGCTCAAACTTTGGGTCCGCAAGGTCATGATCAGCACACGCTTTTAATGAAAATGTTCTCCTTTTCATTAAAGGATAAAGCCACCTTCTAGTTTAGAACACTTGCACGGACTACACCAATAGACACGTGGACTTCTTTGGAACATGAGTTCCTAAAGAAGTACTTTCCTGTAGGCCGTACTAACGCTTTAAGATGTGCTATCACCACATTCACCCAAAATTCAGGAGAACAGATGCATGAGGCTTGGGAGAGATTCCACGAGCTTCTTAGAAAGTGTCCCCACCATGGTGTCCCGTGCTAGCAACAGGTCCAGATCTTCTATCATGGACTCCATGATGACACGGAATTTTGTTGATGCCTCTTATGGAGGCAACTTCTAGTGTCGGGACGAGGACTTAGCCTTTGAGCTCTTCGAAGGCATGGCCGAAAACTCTGTTAACAATGCTTTGATGAGCGTGTTTAATAAAAAGGCCTCACATTCCCACTCACATTCAGGGGTACACGAAGTCCAATCCAGCAGCAGAGACTTAGAGATAGTGGCTAGTTAGCTGGATAAGGTGGGCTTAATCGAGAAGAAAGTAGATGAAGTATGGAAATTTCTCTCTAAACCTTCATTATCTTCTTCTTCTCAATCACCTGCACAACACTCTTCTTCCCAATTTCCCACAGGGAGGGAAATTGCGAATAACCTTTCTGTGACACAACCTACACTACCGAACTATTCATTTCCATATCCTTCACCAGTTAGAGGAACCTTTGTTCCTCCTTACACTGACTTCCCTACACCTTCTGGAGCTTCGAAGGAGCTCCAGGCCATTCACAATGATCCGTTTACACAGACCTATAACCCTGGATGGCGTAATCATCCAAATTTCTCGTGGTCGGGAAATTCACAAAGACCACCATATCCACAACCTTCAGCACCACCACAGCACAACCCGATCTGAGCACCACCTCCATAAACACACGAATATCCACCGTGTGCCTACCAGCAACCCCAACCCAGGCCTGCCCAATACTCTCAACCTGGGCCTACACGAGATGACCAGTTGGGGTCTATCATGAAAGCTCTTGTTGATATGCAACAACAGAACATTGCTATGCAGCAGAGACAGAATGCGGCACTAGCTGAGATGAGAGCCTAGCTATTGCACTTGACAGAATCCCGTCAACCACATTCACTCCCATCTCAAGCACAACCCAACCCTAGGAACATACCTGCCCAGAGGTATGTTCAGCTTAGACCTTCAGTGCATGGTCAAGCACATGTCATCTCCAACCCTTGCACGGCACATAATTCTACACTGATCCAAATTCTTCCTATCCACAAACCCAACCACCTCTGTTACCAAATTATAAGTTACCATCTACATCTAGGGCTGAACTGAATGCCATAGTCACTAGGAGTGGTAGAAGCACTGTAGATCCACCAATTCCTACTTCTACATCTTTTCCTAGACCTTCTACTTCCACTCCTCCATCTAATTCACTGTTTCCTGCTTCTTCTCTACCTAGGAATGACCCACTTATCACCACTTCTATACCATTTCCAGAGGCTTTAAAGAAGAAGGGGAAAGGAAAGAAGAAAACCTGTGTAGCACCTGAGGAGGATTTGCTTAAGCTCTTTGAGCAAGTCCACATAAACATCCAGTTATTGGATGCAATTCACCACATACCTCTTTACACTAAGTTTTTCAAAGACCTATGTACACCTAAGCGTAAAGCAAGGATTCAAAAAGGGAGTAGTCCAATTATCCTCTCGGAACAAGCTAGTTCCATTATATCCAGTACCCTCCCTACTAAGATAAATGATTCACCATTTACACCCAGCCAACACCTAGAGATCGTAAGGAGCAAGCTCAACTCGGTTCTATCGAGGTTCAATCAATGATCATTTAGATCATCAATGATAGGGTTGGCTAGATGTTTATAGGCCACACCAAAACTTCCA
The DNA here is from genome assembly GCA_037157565.1 of Thalassia testudinum. Lineage (NCBI taxonomy): Eukaryota > Viridiplantae > Streptophyta > Magnoliopsida > Alismatales > Hydrocharitaceae > Thalassia > Thalassia testudinum. The sequence continues at coordinate 26,838,645 of JAZHRO010000013.1, forward strand.
CTAGGAGTATGTGTTCTGAGTGTGCCCTTTCAGTCCGTCTTTAGACTAATGCCATGACCATATACCCTTCTAGAAAGTTGACCAGATATTTACGGGTCACACCAATGGTCCTACTACGAGCATGTTATGGGTGTGTCCCCTCAATCCACCTTCGAACTTAAGGCCATGACCAAAAGTCCCTACACTTGAGTACCATACATCAAGTTGGATCTAGGTACTTACAAGTACCTCATTTTTGTTATGACACCAGCACCAAACACCGTTTAAGACGTCTGGGAGTTGGTCCAGACGTCTGGAAGCCTTCCCAGACGTCTGGAAATTAATTCTTTCAGCGTACGGGTTCGCGTCTGCGTGCGAACTGCCACCCTCCTTTCTCCTCTCTCTTTCCTCTCCATCCTGCAGGCGCAACCTTCCTTCTCTCTCTCCCCCATGGCACCTTCAAATACCCCCCTCTCCTCCCCCTCACCCTCACTCCACCTCCTTCTTCTTCTTCTCCTTCCTGTTAGCGTGAGAGTGAGCGGGAGAGGCAGCAACTGCTGCCGTGAGTTCGCGGGGAGGAGGGGTTGCAGCGAGAGGGAGAAGGGTTAGAGCATGAGGGTGCGAGCTCCCCGGAGCAGCCAGGGCCGACCGGTGGGTGCGCAGCAGGAGCGTGACGCTGGGGAGGAGCTGCTGCAGCTCAAGCAGCAGGTGAGCGCGGCACGGCACGGTCGTGCGCAGCGGGCAGAGGGCGAGGAGGTCCTGATTCTGGGAAAATTTCCCAGAATCAGACGTCTGGACATACGTCAAGACGACGCGAGAGACGGCTGGAGGAAGGTCTAGACGTCTGAAAGGTACGATATTTTTCCTTCCCTTCTTTCACGTGTACGGCCATGCAGCCATTCCCCCGAAGGGTTCTGCCTCGTTTCGTGTTGAGGACGGTCGCATATGTGTGCAGGTCTCATTCGAGAAGGTACAAGGGCACGCCCTCCCACACAGATCGGACGTCTGGGCATAACACCAGACGATGGAGAAGGTCTCCAGACGTCCGGAGTGACAGTCGAACGTCTGGAAACTAAGTCCAAACAATTCAGCGGGATTCTGTACGTCTGAAGGATCGCGCAGGATCAAGGTATGACCTGAGCCATCGTTTAAGACATCTGGAAGATGTTCCAGACATCTGATTGTAGGCAAACTTGTCATTTTTGACCCGTTTATGGTCCGTTCGAAGTCCGTTTTCCGCGTTTCAAGTTTCGTTCTTCTCAGATTTAGTTCCTCTACCTGTTTACAGTATTTGTATCCTGCTCTGAGTAGTTCCTTGTGTTGATTCTTATGTTAGGACCCCATTCCGTTGCGGCTTTGGGGGTTACGGAGGCCCGCGGGCTTGCCGATCAAGCCCCCAATACTTCCGATTTTGCAGGTAGAGTGGCTCCCTTTAATTATTTACCAACATTTATGCACTGGTGAGATAATCAATAGATTCTAAGGTATGGCATGAACCCTAGGATTGGAAAATTAGATTAAACGATAGATCCTAGGGAATGGCATGAACCCTAGGATTGGAAAACTATATTGAATGATAGATCCTAGGGAATGGCATGAATCCTAGGACTGGAAAACTAGATTGAATGATAGATCCTACGGTGTGACATGAATCTTAGGAACAGAAACACCAAAACGAATGTCATGAAATTATAAATTGCAGTCTTGGAAAAGTAGAAAGAAAATTGATAATTGCCTGTAATTGGATAACAGTTGCTTGTTATGAATGGCTATTAACTGTTGAGAACATGGGCTATATGAATATAAAGTTGAAATGATGAAACCTAAATTGGCTTAGTGAAAGAAATATGAGCATGAACCCTACGGGGAATTAGGAGTAGAGCTCCTGAGAGATGAATGGAATAGAATTAGGGAAGTGAGTTGGCCCTTGAGTACAGAGTACCAAGGAGAGCGACTGTCCCCCTATTTAGTGCAGAGCGGAGCTAGCCACCCCAGGGACCTGGAGTTAGGTCTGGCCACTTTGTACCAACTTTTGGCCCTTGTGTACATAGTACCGAGGAGAGCTACTAGTGTAGGGAGAGCACTAGCCACCCCACGGGCCCCGAGGTTCTGCTAACCCTCCTACACCGACTTGTCAGGCCCACTGGGCAAACCAGGGTAGTCAGGCGAGGGTGCGCGGACTGTGGAGGGGCAAGACCCCTGTTTGGTTACTGTGGAGAGGCTGGACCCCTATTACTGAGAGGGCTCTGCCCTATACTAATTCCGTGTTGTGCTTTGGGGCACACCCGTTAACGAAAACGACTGACCGCGTGCCAGTGAGGGGTAGCTACCCGTGCGTTTATCGCGCGTGCCATAGTCACCGTTACGTCTGTCAGTGACCTTGGGGTGGTTGACTGAGGGTAGGACCACCACGGGGGACTCTCCCGGCCAGGAGAGCACCACGTGTTACTTCTACTTTTCGGAAAAGAATGCAATCAAGATCGTTCCCACGAGGAACATTCGAGATTAAGAGAAAGATTTGAGGAATAATTAAATAATGAGTAAATGGAAAAAACTAATAATAAAGAAAGAGATTAAAAATATAACAGTTACTGTCCACCTTACAATTTTTCTTAGCTTTTGGTTGCCACTCTACTCAGTATTTCGCTGACGTGTCACCTTTGTCACCTTTTCAGGACCAGGTGTTGAGTAGCCAGAGCCGGCGGCTGCAGAGGGAGCTAGGCCTAGTAGAGCCCAGTAGTCTTACTTGTGTAGTACCTACTGTACCGTCTCTTTTGTGTAGTGAGCATTTTCTGTTACCATTGTACTCTTTTATTGTAAGCATCATGTTTATGTACCTGTTTATTTCTTTACTGTTGTGGTGGTGTATACTGTAGTAGTTCTTTTCTTTACTGCTGTATTTTGTTATTACTAGTTATATACATGGTGAATGTGGTTTATTTTACTGCTCTTTTGGTTACTTTCTCGTTGGACGACTGGGTCTTGGGATCAGTCGAGTCTGTCCGATTCTCGTGTCTCGTAGGGATTCGTGAATCGGGTCGTAATAAGATGGTATCAGAGCAAGGTCATCCCGAGAAGTGAACCAACTGACTGGAAAATAACCAATTCACGTGTCTGTAACTAGAGTAGCCACCACAACGTTTCTTTTGACATATGTTCTTAGACTTCTTAGTTAGATATCATTTCGTATTGACGTGTTTCCGTTCTGCATTTGCATCTCCTTGCAGGAGATGCCTCGACGCGGGACTAGCGAGGAGGGGCCGCAGGCGCGGCCGAGGACGAGGTCGGAGGGGTGGGCGCGTTGAGGTCGACGTTTCAGTAGACCAGCCACTACTCTTGGGCATTCAGGCCCAGGACCTCGCCCAGCTGATACGGGACATCGTGCGAGAGGAGCTCCACCCACCGCCACGAGCACCTCTCCTTGGGGCTGCGGAGGGGGAGTCCACTGTGGGACCACGCGACGGACTTGGCGCTGGACGCGGGCGATGGGATGGGCCGCCACCGCCCCCACCTTCCTCCGGCACTTCCGAGCATGAGGCTCTTTTACCTGGAGGTGAACTAGCGTCTCCACTTCAGCGCCACTTTGAGCTTTTCGGACAGTTCCGGAAGCTGAAGCCCCCCTCCTTCAAGGGGGATGAGGACCCAACCGAGGAGGAGGACTGGCTCGAGCAGATCGAGAAGGTTTTTGACACCCTTCGCCCCCCAGTGGAGTGCCGCGTGGCCTTTGCCACGTACCAGCTGGAGAGCGCGGCACACAAGTGGTGGAGGGCGGTCAGGGGACAGGAAAGGGACGAGCCAACATAGGACCGGTTCGTCACCCTCTTCTATGAGCAGTACTTTCCCCAGACATGGCAGGACCAGAGGAGGCGGGAGTTCCACACTCTCCGCTAAGGGACGATGACAATGAGCGCGTACCGCACGCGTTTTCTGGAGCTGTATCACTTTGCAGCGACAGCAGTGGCCACTGAGGAGGAGTCACCGAGGGGCTCCAGCCTACAATTCGGGGGTATGTCAAACCCCTGAAGCTGCCTACATTCCCGAGGGTGGTGGAGGCAGCTATGACATACGAAGAGACCAACCAGTCCGCGCGAGATACTGACAGCGGACGGAAGAGGCCCTATCAGCCAGACTTCTCGCAGGGCCGACGAGAGAGGAGACACGTGGCGCCCACAGGAGAGCCGTCACATTTTGTAGGACCATCAGTGGCCTTTGGGGGCCCTCGACAGGGGACAGCTGCTAACACCGGACCCCCATCCAGCCGACAGCAGGGACCCACTGAGGGCGGGAGTCGAGTTCCCCTCTGCTACCAGTGTGGCCAACCGGGCCACATCAGGAGGGACTACTCGTCTAGGGTAGGAGGTCAGTAGATGCTTCCCACGTCGAGCACTGGAGGGCGAGTAGGAGGCCGCGGTTTCCAGGCGCAAGGAGGAGGACAGCAGTCACGGGGAGGGTACCGGCCAGCAGCTACCCGTCCGACGCAGAGTGTGGCTGCTTCATCCGCACCTAGGGCTGAGGGGCGTATCAACGCCCTGACACACAGGGATGCAAGAGCTTCGGGATTAGTGGTGGCAGGTATGGTTTCAGTTTCTGGCAGACTCATTTTCATGCTTTTCAATTCCAACGCTACTCACTCGTTTGTCGCTGCCAGTTTCGCGGTTAGTTTGAGGCAGGACTGTATGCTGTTAGAGGATCTGTTCGTGATCAGAGGTCCGAGTGGTCAGCTGTTTGTAGTTAAGGAGGTATACACAGGTTGCGAGGTCAGTGTTGGGGGACACAGCCTTCCTGCTGACTTGATTATGATACAAATGGAGGACTTTGGCGTAATTCTGGGGATGGACTGGCTATCCGCTTACCATGCCTTGGTGGACTGCTTTGAGAGAAAGATCATCCTCTCCATACCGGAGTTGCCTTCTTTCGAGTTCCACGGGCAGCCAGTGGACGGAGGCTTCAGGTGCATTTCTGCACTTCGGGCGGCGAGACTTTTGAGCCAGGGGTGTGAGGGCTTCCTAGCTTGTGTGGTGGCAGAGCCCAGCCCTGTGGCAGACTTCCAGAGTATCCCAGTGGTCAAAGAGTACCCCGACGTGTTCCCAGACAAGTTGCCAGGACTACCGCCCGAGCATGAGATCGAGTTTGAGATCTCACTGGTACCGGGGACCAGCCCCATCTGCATAGCACCATACAGGATGGCACCACTTAAGCTGCGAGAGCTTAAGTCTCAGTTGTAGGATCTTTTGGAGAAGGGCTTTGTGAGGCCCAGCGCGTCTCCTTGGGGAGCCCCGGTACTATTTGTAAAGAAGAAGGATGGTACCCTACGCTTTTTTGTGGACTACCGATAACTGAATAGGGTCACCATCAAGAACAGGTATTCACTGCCGAGGATTGATAACTTGTTTGACCAGCTGCGAGGTGCTACAGTATTCTCCAAGATCGACTTGAGGTCAGGATACCACCAGTTGAGGATCAAGGAGGCAAACGTCTCCAAGATAGCTTTCCGCACCCGGTACGGACACTACAAGTTTCTGGTCATGCCGTTTGGGCTGACCAATGCCCCCGCTGCCTTCATGGACTTGATGAACCGGGTGTTTAGGCCGTACTTGGACCAGTTTGTGGTGGTATTCATTGATGATGTGCTTATCTATTCTTGGGATCAGACACAGCATGGACAGCACTTGCGGATGGTTTTAAACACACTGAGACGACGTAGGCTATACGCCAAATACAGCAAGTGCGAGTTCTAGTTGAGGGAGGTGACCTTTTTAGGTCATGTGATCTCTGGGGATGGCTTGGTTGTTGTAACGACCTGATTCCCGAATCCCTATGAGACACGACAATCGGACCGACTCGACTGACCCCAAGACCCAGTCGTCCAACGAGAAGGTAACCAAAAGAGCAGTAAAATAAATCACATTCACCATGTATATAACTAGCAGTAACAAAATACAGCAGTAAAGAAAGGAAATACTACAGTATACACCACCAAAACATAAGAGAAATAAACGTGTACATAACATGAAGCTTACAATAGAGTACAGGGAGTAACAGAAAACTACTCACTACAGTGGAAAGAAAGTATAGAAGGTGCTACAGGTAACAATACTGGGCTCTACTAGGCCCAGCGCCCTCTGCAGCCGCTGACTCTAGCTGCTCAACACCTGGTCCTGAAAAGGTAACAAGGGTGACACGTCAGCGAAACACTGAGTAGAGTGGCAACTAAAAGCTAAAAGAAGTAGTAGAGTGTACGGTAGCTATTATATTTTTACTTTCTTTATTTATATTTTTTCATTTATTCACTGTTGATTTATTTCTCAGATCCTTCTCTTGATCTTGAATGTTCCGCCGAAGGGTTCTGCCTCGTTTCGTGTTGAGGAAGGTCGCATATGTGCGCAGGTTTCGTTCGGGAAGGCGCAAGGGCATGCCCTCCCACACAGATCGGACGTCTGGGCATAGCACCAGACGACGGAGAAGGTCTCCAGACGTCCGGAGTGACAGCTGGACGTCTGGAAACTAAGTCCAGACGGTTCAGCAGGATTCTGGACGTCTGAAGGACCGCGCAGGATCAAGGTATGACCTGAGCCATCGTTTAAGACGTCTGGAAGATGTTCTAGATGTCTGATTTTAGGCAGACTTGTCGTTTTTGACCCGTTTAGGGTCCGTTCGAAGTCCATTTTCCACGTTTCAAGTTTCGTTCTTCTCAGATTTAGTTCCTCTATTTGTTTACAGTATTTGTATCATGTTTTGAGTAGTTTCTTGTGTTGATTCTTATGTTAGGATCCCGTTCCGTTGCTGCTCTAGGGGTTACGGAGGCACGCGGGCTTGCCGATCACGCCCCCAGTACTTCCGGTTTTGCTGGTAGAGTGGCTCCCTTTAATTATTTACCAACATTTATGCACTTGGTACCCAATGAAAAGTGCATGGTAAGATTAGTAAGAACGCAAACTTTAGGCATTCTTGGATAGACTCTTAGTACCTATTAAGATCTTGACATTCCTCAAGAGGTTGAGGAAAATGAAAAGTTTAAGTATTAGGTCCAAGGCTTAGGGAGTATTTGACCTCATTAACTAACTTCTAGTTTACGGGACTCGGTAACCTAAGCACCCTAACCTCACACAGCTTGGTTCAGTAAGCGTAAAAATCAAAAATCACGCAGAAGCGTCAAAAATTCTAAAAAGTACACCTAGAGTAGGAGCGGCCGATCAACAGAAGTTGATTTGGACGAGTTCCCAGCGCGAAGAGGCGGGAAATCCCCTCGAAGATGCATAACAAAATATCATCTCCTCGGTGCTTGTCTCTTAGGATATTTACATATCCTACTGGGGGCATGTAAGCACTCTACTGGTTCAGATTCCATGGATGGCATTATCACGAAGTGTCAATTGCCAGGGTCCGGATTCAGCCACGGAACACCATGGATGGGATTATCTCGAAATCTCAATAGCCAGGGTTCCGGGGGTTGCCATTGTTGGTGCTAGAGCACCACGATCATTTGTTTTGATGATAACAAAACACGTGTTATTTAACATTTGCAATTTGAGTCCTAGATTTCAGGTCAATTGCAAATGTGGACGTGTTTAGACGGAACTCGAGCTCGCATCCAGGACGGATTGGAGGAGCTTGACGGAAAACAGAGGAGGTTCGCGTGGAGCGACAGATTGAAGATAGAAGACAAGAAGAATAGGATAGATTCTTTTTAATCCTTTCATGTACTTTTATCTTTATCTTTCTTGCTCTTTATTTTCCTTAGAAAATTATGTTAAAGAGCCTCAAAGTACCCTAACAGTAGTCCTAGGAACACCGGCACAACCCTAGGATACTTAGGTTTTCTGTAGAATACTTAGAAAACCAATATAGGGTTCAAACAGCACTTCCAGACGTCTAATTCCCAAATCAGACGTCTGATAAAGTATTTTAAGACGTCTGACTGTTGTTTCAGACGTCTGATAACTGTTAGGCTGAACATAGCTAGTTCTGTCTGATGAAATCAGACGTCCAGACCTTAGTCCAGATGTCTTAGAAGACGTCTGATGGACTTGCCAGACGTCCAGATAGTGGACCGTTGGCTGGCTTAGTAAACAGTCAAGAATATGACCGTTAGAGCCTTATCAGAGGTCCTTAGGCCTTTCCAGACGTCTGATAAATGACTGTTTTGCCTCGGCTGACCCAAAATCTCTTCTCAGAGATTTTCTAGCCGTTGCAACGTTTGGAAATCAATTCCCACAGTAAAAGTAGGTTTCCAGACGTCAAGACTTAGTGCCAGACGTCCTGTATGTCGTCTGATGGACTTGCGTAAAAACCCTGTTTAGATCTGATCCAAGTCAGGGAGAGACCCGCCCAAAATCAGACGTCTGACCTTTTAATCAGACGTCTTAAAGTGAACTTCCAGACGTCTGATGCTAGAATTAGACGTCTGATAAGCCTATCAGAACAATGATTGTTCCTGATTTCGGGCTGATTCACTTGGGCTTTGCACCCAACGGCTATGGAAGCTTTTCCAAGCCTTCCAAAGCCTTCCTAAGGCCTCTATAAATAGAGGGGACCATTTACACACAAGACATACACTAAGAGAAACAAGAGACACACCTAAGCAACTTAGTTCCACTCTTTTGTGTCCAATTGAAGTCCTTGCTCTCCAAGCTCTAGTTTCATTCTCTTGAGAGCATCAAGTCTTCACGCACCCGCTCTCCCGCCGTTGTTCACGAGAGCGACATTGCGCCGTTGCGTGGCTCACACACCCGCGTCATCCTCGACGCACTCCTTGCAAAGGGGAGTTTCCTTATTCCTATAGAAGCTAGGTTCTTAATTACTTTGTTGGCTCTATAGGACCTGTTGTTTTATTTTACCTTTGTTATTTTGGTTGGGTATTCGCTTTGCGAATTCCCGTCTCCTTCGTGGGACAAAATCCTTCTCGTGGAGAGAAGGGGTTGAGGAACGCTACCCTCGTACTTGTAGCGTGGTTGTATTGAGGTTGAATCACCCTCGTTTTAAGTGATTCGGTTTAGTGGATTTGATCAACTAGGTTGATCGGTAAATCCTAACTCGAAAGGGTTAGGTGGTGGTTTTCACCCGGTTTGGGTTTCCACCTAAAAATTCTTTGTGTACATTTTGTGATTGCTTATTTTGTGAGATTGCTTTATATATTTTATTTCCGCAATTATTACATCACCCCCTCCTAGTAGGAAACTTTCAGCCATGGGCGGTGCTATCTCGAAGCATCGATTGCCAGGAACCCTTGAGGATTGATGATGGGAGCAAGGAATCTGATACTGACCGTGTTGAAAAGCCAATCCTAAGCTAGAACTAAACAGAAAAAGAGAGAGAAAACTCTCCGAACAGAAAAATTTTCTATCTCTCTCTCATACAAAACGCACTGCGAACTGAACCAGGGTTAAAATCATTTCAAGCACGGGTGCATTAACCACAAAGTCCAATAGACCTTAGGTTAGTTCTTGTGGGCCTTAAAAACCTTTGCCAAAGACTGAGGCTGAGGCTAGACAGATCTGGATCTTGATTGGTACTAGAGTACCTTTTAGGCCTATGGTCAGCATTCTAACCTAATCTAAGTTCAAATGAAAAAGCACTTATCTGAAGTTATTAAAAACATCATGGTCTAGAACAAAGGTTAAAACCTTAAGTTTTTGCTAAGGGACTACCAAAAGTTAGGCATGGAGGTATGATGAGAACCTCATCATGAACCTTAACTAGCATAATCTAACCTAGATATGCAAGAAAAAGCTCCTACATAACTTATAGAAAGGCTTAACTCAGAGAATTCTGAGTTTGTGAATAAAACAGGTCATAAGGGGTAAAAATGTAATTTCACCAACACAATCAGTAAACATGGTAACTCAGGGTCCAAACATAGGTCAAACTAACCTAATAAGAAGGAAAGTGGGATGATTTGATCCAACAAGGGCTACAGCAACTCCAAGGAATTAAATAACATTCTATAACCCTAAAACAAACCCACTTCAATTCACGAGGTTCGAGGCAAAGAAAAAATTGACTAAGCCCTCTAAAATTCATAGAAAAATAATCTCTAGGGTTTAGAATCTTCATTTGGCCTTGGGAACCCATTTTGACCTACATTGAGAACCATGCCCAATTAATGATTTAATTTGGGTTTTTACATTAATTGACCAGTCAAACAAGGTCTGATCTAGAAATAAAATTCACCATTAGAATCCTTAGGTCCCATTTCGTCATGCATAAAAACTTGAGCCTAAGAAGAGACCTTCTTGACCGACTTTGCATTTTGGTCCTCATATATTACTTTTTCACCCTCAACTTTCGAAACCCTTACATTTTGAACCCTAAGTTCTTCATCGTTCTTTGCACTTAGGTCCTCCCTGCAAAACTTTGAGCAGCGCCATGCTCCGGCGACTTTGCGGGGAGCATGGCACCGGGCAGGGTGAGGGAGGCCCTCTGCCCGTTGAACCGGGTGGCACCGGCGCGACGTCTGCTGTCGCAGGGACACCACCATGATCTCTGCCATCACCCACACCTTCCGTGCGAACGCGCGGAAGGTATGGGCTTCTGCTCCGACCATTCTCCGGCGAGGGAGGCACGTCGCCTCCCTACGCCCACCCCTCCACCTTCGCCTTTATAAAGACCGCCGTCGCCAGCCGAAGGAGGCAAGCTATCTCTGATGGAGAATAACCCCCCACTTCATCCTCTCCAGCTCCGACAGACGGCCTGCAGCTTCCGGCGACCAACTCCTCCTCCTCCTCGTCGCTCTGCTGCCTTACCTGCAGTAGGGGTCCCCTAACCCTTTCGTCTGTGTCGTGCTGCACCCGTCGACACCCTCCGCCTGCCTCCTCGCCGCCGATCTCCCCTTCCAAAGCCTCTTCTTCCTCAGCTCCGGCAGGCACGAGCCAGTGGCTTCGCCCTCCCCCCTTCGTCCAAAACTTAGGTAAAAGCTTCCTCTCCTCCTCCTTTAAATTTCCCCTCTGTCAATTTATATTTTCGCGCCCCCACACACAACTTCCACCTCCGCCTGCTCCGTCTCCGACCACCCTCTCCGGCGAGCCCATTCCACCTCCACAGACCTCCTCACTCCCCGCCGATCACCTCAGAAGCTTCCCCTCACTCCACTCCACAACCTCCCCCTTTTCATTCCCTGCCACACGCCACCTAAAGACCCCCCAAACAGACCCATTTTTCCAACCACAGTCCGACCTAGGGTTGCCACCGTACACCGCCTCACGCCTCGCCACCACCCGCACTGTCTTCGCCGTACTCCGGCGAAGCTCCCTGCATCTTCTGACTAGGCCGAGAGGCCGTATTTCTGTGTTCAGGTCACGCCCCCTTCGCCGCCATTGCTGAGCAAGTGAAGCTCCTTCACTTGCAGCTGTAGCTTCGACCTCGCCTAGGCGCTGGTCCCAGGTTGCGCGGAGTGTCCCCGCGAAGACTCCAAGGTCTGCAGTTGAGGCAAACCCCTCGCGAGCTGCTGCAATTGCCGCGAGCTCCTCACCTGCGGGAGCCAGTCTGGGAGGTGGGACTTTAGTCCCACCTCGGAAGTGCGCGGCTCAGAGCCCGCACTTAAATTGAAAAAGTGTTCGAGGCTATTCGCCTTCGAACACAGGGGTCAGGTCCCTTACGAACGAGCACCCCACGCGCTTGCCCTCACCCGTGCTCACGCCCCGCGGGTCTGGGCCGGATCCCGATACCCGACACTGCGCACACCTCGCCCACCACCGCACACCGGTGGGCCTGGTCCCGAGAGCGATACCCGTACCCGAATACCCGGCTCTGGGAGAGCGATCCTATGAGAGAAATTTGAGAAAGAGAGAGACGCGGGAAAGGGTAGGGGTAGGTTTTGCTCTGACCAGTTGTGTGAGTGTGCAGGCAGAGAAGAAGGAAGAAGGTGGCCGAAGCCTTGGCCGCTCAAAGAAAGAGGAAGAAGAAGAAGATCGCAGGAGAAAGAAGAAGAAGACCGCAGGAGCAAGAAGAAGAAGAAGCACAAAGGAAGCACTGTAGCAGACACCACTTAAGCCGTCTGATTGAGAAATCAGACAACGGATGAAGCTCTGCAGACAAAGTAAAGAAGAAGAAGAGAAGAGAAGGTGCCGCAGCTGAAAGCAAAGAAAAGAAGGAAGAAAAGAGAAGAATAAAGAAGAAGAGAAGATAAAGAAAGAAGAAGAAGAACTGAAGAAGATCAAGCAAAGAGAAGAAAGAAGAGAAAAAGAAGACAAGACAAGAGAGAAAGAAGAGAAGAAGAAAAAGCCAAGAAATAAATCTACCTCTCTACCTCTCTCTCTCTCTCTTATTTTTGTAATAAAAGCATTGTACTTCTAGAATTCTAGTAGCTCACTGAGTTTGACCTCGGGAAAACTATTTCCGAGTAAAAAATTTTCTATGGTAATGACAACCGGAGCTGTCTTATCTTATACTATAACGACTATACTATAATAAAGACACAAAAGCAGCGCCGCGGTTTGCCACCTTACCATTTTTTGGCGCCGTTGCCGGGGAGCAACGGCTATTCTAGAAGTTATAAAATTTCTATTTGTGAGTTTCTAATAGTCTCTTCTCTCTTTTGCGCAGGTACGGGAAAAAAGATTAGGACGCAGTCGCACCACAGCCACTCCAAGGACAGGTAACTTCTATCCTCTCACTATTAAACCCTAAAATTTTAAAGAGGAAGAAAAAGAAAGAAAACATAGGTATAACCTGTCTTTCATAAGTAGTAATAGCTGCATGTTCTCAAAACTACTATTCCTGCACACAATATTAAAGGTAATTAAGGGCTAACACCTTCTTGCCTGAGCCCTAATTACCCAACAAGGAGTTAACTGGACCAAGTAGAGCCAACATAAGATCAAACATTAGGGTTTCAGAGACACACCCCTTAATCAAGAATCGAGAAAATCCAAAAGAAGTGTGCCTAAGCCATTGATTGAAAATACCTATTCAAAGAAACCCTAAACAATTGGCTCTCTAAACACTTGAACCCTAAAAAAAAACAAGGCCTAAATTCTCAAAGGAATCACTAGGTGAAGTTAACCCCTACGGTCAACCAACCTTCAAATTAGGCCACCTTGTTCACAAAAATACCTAAGAGTTCAAGTGAAACCTTAAGCACCTTGATCTTAAAATAAAAGAGGTAGACTTAAGAGGTCAAGATCCCCATTTTGGTCTACCTGGAACTGCAGTGACAAGAGAGGTCGGGTGGGGGAAACCCTGTAACCCGTGGGGATGCTCTACCGTATAAGGGTCTTCGCGGGACTCACCCTCTCTGGCTGCCCAGGTAATTCTCAGGTGGACGATCTTTCTGATCAAGGGGTCCATCTGCCCTGCACCTCTATAGCCACCCAACACATTTTTAGGGTCTTGATTGGGTCCAGCACCTTCTAAACTCATCTATTCCAACAGTGCATGAACGGTAGGGGATCCTTAAGACCACCCTTAAGATCTCCTTTAGGAATTCACTCTCATCAAGGCCAAGCCTCGACGCCCATGTTTGCACAACAACCCTACCCCATCATTCTCTTATCCGATTCTGAACCAAGCTCTTCTTCTTTCCCCATCATGGCTCAGCCAGTTGAGGAAGAAAATAATCTGGAGCACCAGCTCCAGCGACTCAATGACCTCTTCCAAAATTTTGTGCACCCACCGCAGCGTCCTATGATAAGGGACCATTATAATCCTGCTGCAGTGGTCATTGAGCCTCAAGTCAGAATCCCGACTGGAGGACCTGATTCCGAATTGAAGCCCAATATGATTCATGCTACACCTAAATTCCATGGGCTTAATTCCGAAGATCCCTTCCAGCACATCAAACAGCTAAAGCATCTGGCGCAAACTTTTGGGTTAGATGAGAAAAATCGGGATATTCTTCTCATGAAGATGTTCTCCTTTTCTCTTATGGACAAGGCCGCTCATTGGTATCAAACTCAGACCCGGCCGATCAACACTTGCGAAGAACTTCAGTCCGAATTTTTGAAAAAGTTCTTTCCCGTTGGTCGGACCAATGCCTTGCGCCATCAGATTACTCACTTCACTCAGCAAACAGGGGAACCTCTCCATGAGGCATGGGATCTCTTTCAGGATCTCATGAGAAAGTGCCCCCATCACGGAGTTCCTAAATGGGAACAGGTCCAATCTTTTTACCAGGGACCCCGTGAGGACATCTGTCTTTTCGTCAATACAACCTGCGGAGGAAATATCATGGGTCAACATGAGGACACCGTGTGGGAGATTCTCGAAAACATGCGCGAGAACTCCATCAACAATGACTCCATGGGATTATTCGACAGGACGAATACCCGTGCATCGACGAATCTTAGGGGAGCACATGAGACGCAGGGCCTGTCCGCATCAGTCGACCTGGAATTAATGGCCAGTCGATTGGACAAGGTCTCAATCATTGAAAAGAAGGTGGATGAGCTGACTCAGCACCTGCAGCGAGCCACCTCTGCAATAGCCCCTTTGCACAGCCTCCTTCCACAAGGGAAACTGTGCAAAACATTCTCCATCGATCTTCTCCTAGGATGGACCCATATCCATCATCTGATTCTCGGACCGAAGGTCCATCCGATCCTTTCTGCACCAGCCCGGGGAATTCCATTCCCCCTTTCTCTGACTCTGTGGAGGTTTCTCAGACCTGCGAGGACCTCAACGCCATCTAGAATGACCCGTTCTCCAACACCTATAACCCTGGATGGCGAAACCATCCCAACTTTCAGTGGGTGGGAAATTCCCAAACCCAAAGACCACCCTTTCAGCCCCGCCCACAACCCCCTCATCCTCACCAGCCACCTCAGCCTCAACCTAACCCTACTTATCCATCAGGGCCAAATCAGGATCAAATGTCCCTTATCCTTCAGACTTTGGCTGACATTCAAAAAACGAATGTGGCTATTCAAAAGCAACACAAGGATGAACTTACAGAGGTCCGAAATCAACTAGCCCAGTTGGCAAACTCTCGCCAGCCAGGCACTCTTCCTTCCCAACCTCTTCCTAACCCGAATAACGTGCCAACCCAGCGGCGCATTATGAACCCAAACCTGGGCCAAGCCCATATGATTTATCAGGCCCCCTCTGTTCCTTCACCCGACGGGATAGAGGCCTCCACTGCTTTTGCAGGCTACCAGCAGCAACCCATCTTACCCAATCCCAACCAAAACCAGGTAGGACCTAATTCCATAACGACCCGTAGTGGGAAGGAAACCCAAGATCCACCTCATCCAAACCACTCCAAGCCTGGTAGTGATCCCAAGCCTAGGACGGTAATCCAGGACGTTCCTACCCCTGTCCTAGATCCAAGACCTGGACCTATCCTAGAAGAACCAACCAAGATCCCGTTTCCCGAGGCCTTGACCAAGGGAAAGAAGACCACCAAGCCCGTGGCACGTGAGGAGGACCTAGTCAAGCTCTTTGAGCAGGTCCACATAAACATTCCCTTGATGGATGCAATCCGCCACGTACCGGCTTACGCACAATTCTTAAAGACTGTGTGTACACCCCAGCGTAAGCCGCGAACCAAGAGTGGGAGTCCAATTGTTCTGTCAGAGCAAGCCAGCTCTGTAATCCTAACCAGACTCCCACCCAAGGCTAAAGATCCTGGTACTCCCCTGATTTCCTGCAAGATAGGTGATACCCAATTTGATAGAGCCTTGCTAGACTTGGGTGCTTCCATAAATCTGATACCCACATCCTTACTTGACCATCTAGAAGAATCTGAGCTAAAACCAACCGAGGTGACATTACAATTAGCAGATCGATGTATAAAGTCACCAAAAGGGATTCTCGAGGATGTTATTGTGAGGGTACGGGATTTCTACTTTCCTGTAGACTTCATAGTCTTAGACATGGACGTACCTGAGAACCCTAGGGATACACCAATCATTTTAGGGAGACCTTTCTTGGCTACTGCTAGAGCCAACATTAGTTGTGAGGAGGGCCAAATAGAGCTCAAATTTGGGAATCAAACCCTAAAAATTGATATATTTAAGACCCAACAAGGAATCAATTGTGGTGTCATCGAACAGATTTGTGACATTAGAGCTTTGGTTGATGAAACACACTTCCAGAATGACCTGATTATACCTCATCAATCGCAGAAAGATCTTGACCTGCAAACAGAGGAGTTGAATCCAGATTTGAACAACCCAGTAACTCCTATCCTTGAACCTCACGTCTATGTTGAACCACCCGCCGCTGCTGATAACCCCATCCTCGAGCTAAAGCCCCTTCCTGCTCACTTGAAATACATCTTTTTTGGTTCTAATCAGACCCTTCCTGTGATCATCAATTCCAACCTCAATCCCGAACAGGAATCCCGTCTGATTACTGTCCTCCAGCAACATCGCAGAGCCATCGGGTGGACTCTCGATGATTTAACTGGAATAAGTCCCTCTTATTGTACTCATCATATCTATTCAGAAGAGGGCACATGACCTTCTCGTGAAATGCAAAGACGTTTAAACCCTAATCTGCAGGAGGTCATGAAAAAGGAGATCATCAAGTGGTTAGATGCCGGAATCATCTACCCGATCTCCGATAGTAGTTGGGTGAGTCTAATTCAGGTTGTGCCTAAGAAGGCAGGACTCACCACTATAACGACTGAGACCAGAGAAATCATTCCTACCCGATTAGCCAACGCGTGGAGAGTCTATATAGATTACCGCCGACTCAATTCCTCCACGAAGAAGGATCATTTCCCACTACCTTTCATTGATCAAATTCTCGAGAAACTAGCGGGAAATAGGTTCTTCTGCTTTCTTGACGGGTACTCCGGTTACAACCAGGTGGCAATCCATCCTGAGGACCAAGAAAAGACCACGTTCACCTACCCCTTCGGAACATACGCTTTCCGAAGGATGCCTTTCGATCTTTGCAATGCACCTGCTACTTTTCAGCGGTGCATGCTTACCATATTCTCAGATATGGTAGGTGACTATCTGGAAGTCTTCATGGATGACTTTTCAGTTTTTAGAGCATCATTTGACGATTGCCTCCAACACTTGGTCCAGATACTCAGGCGATGCATCGATGTGAATTTGGTTCTTTCCTGGGAAAAGAGCCATTTCACGGTGCCTAAGGGAATTGTCCTGGGACACTTAATTTCGGAAAAAGGCATCCAAGTGGATCGAGCTAAGGTTGATCTGATCTCTCACCTTCCTATGCCTAACTCAATCAGGGACATCCGTTCTTTTCTGGGGCACGTCGGTTTTTACCGTCGCTTCATTCTGGATTTCTCGAAAATCGCACGCCCCTTGACTTCTCTTCTCTCTAAGGATGTACCATTTGAAATCTCCAAGGAATGCACACTAGCCTTTGAAAACCTTCGTGACCGAGTCACCCAGGCACCTATCCTATAATCCCCTGACTGGTCTCAACCCTTTGAGATCATGTGCGATGCGTCTGATTTCGCTGTAGGAGTGGTCCTAGGGCAGAAAGCTAACGGGAAACCCATGGTCATCTACTACGCTAGCAAGACACTTGACGAGGCTCAACGTAACTATACGGTTACAGAGAAAGAGCTGCTAGCCGTAGTATTTGCCCTTGAAAAGTTTCGATCGTATCTCCTGGGTTCCCATGTCATCATCTACTCGGATCACACGGTTGTAAGGCATCTCCTTGCCAAGAAGGATGCGAAGCCCCGACTAATTCGTTGGATCTTGCTGTTGCAAGAATTCGATCTTGAGATTCGCAACAAGGCGGGAAGGCAGAATGTGGTAGCCGACCATCTGTCCCGTCTTCCTTCTAAGATTATCAACCCTTCTGGACCCATCACGGAACATTTTCCTGATGAGCACCTGCTAACTATCGGTACTAGACTTCCATGGTTTGCTGATATAGTAAACTACTTGGCATCTCATCAGATCCCGTCTGATTGGCTGAAGGCCAAGAAAGACAAATTGCGTTCTGATACCAAGTATTACATCTGGGAAGACCCGTACCTTTTCCGCATAGGTGCTGATCAAGTCATCCGGAGATGTGTCCCGGAGGAGGAAATCAACAATATCCTCTCTTTCTGCCATAACCAGGCATGCGGTGGCCATTTCTCTGGGCATAAAACGCATCAAAAGTCCTCCAGTGTGGCTTTTACTGGCCCACGCTGTTCAAAGACGAATACGGTCACTGCAAGGCATGCAGTCGTTGCCAGACTTTGGGCAACATGAGCCGTCGCAACATGATGCCTTTGCAGCCGATTCTCGTATGCGAAATCTTTGATGTTTGGGGGATTGATTTTATGGGCCCCTTTCCTGCTTTGGATGGTTTCGAATACATTCTGCTTGCTGTGGACTACGTGTCCAAATGGATCGAAGAAATACCGACCCGAACCTGTGATCACAAAATCGTTCTCAAATTCATTCATCAAAACATTTTCTCAAGGTTCGGGATTCCTCGTGCTATAATCTCTGATGGGGGGACCCATTTCACAAACGCTCAGTTTAGGTCACTGATGAGCAAATACGGGGTGTCTCACCGAATCTCTACTCCTTATCACCCCCAAACTAATGGTCTAGCTATGCTGTCAAATCGGGAGATCAAGAAAATCCTGCAGGTCACTGTTCGGCCTGATAGGAAGGACTGGTCGTCCCGACTTCCGGAAGCATTGTGGGCCTATAGGACCGCCCACAAAACCCAATTAGGCATGTCTCCCTTTAGGCTGGTGTACGGAAAGGCGTGTCACCTTCCCATAGAACTAGAGCATAAAGCCTATTGGGTAGTATGGAACTGTAATCTAGATCTTTCGAAGGCTGGAACCCACAGAAAGCTTCAAATCAGCGAGATCGATGAATTACGAATAGACACGTATGAGAACTCGCGAATCTACAAGGAGCGGGTTAAAGCCTTCCATGACAAGTATATCTCGAGAAAGATCTTTCATCCTGGTCAGAAGGTCCTACTCTTTGATGCCCAACTCAAACTTTTCCCGGGAAAGTTACGATCCAAGTGGGTCGGACCATATTTAGTCCGACAGGTTTTTGGAAATGGAGCCATCGAAATCAGCCCACTCAGCCACGATTCCGAACCTTTCATCGTGAACGGTCAGAGACTCAAGCCGTTCATTGATGTGACTTCTACTGATTTGGCTGAATCATCTTATATCCTCCACTCCCCTTGAGCTCATTGCGCCCAGCCAATGGCGTAAAACTCAGCGCTTAACGGGAGGCAGCCCGTCATTTTTCCTGAAAATCTAAAACCTTTTTCACACCTTTGTGCACTTATGATTCGCCCTTATAGACAACCGACTCCACCTCAGATGCTTGCATCTGGGATTAGAAATCGTCCGCAACAATCATCCCGACCCATTCACTCATCAAAACATCTACCTTAAGGAATGAACTAAGTAAATAAAAATACCCTAAATCACAATGAGGACATTGCAAACCTTAGGCATGGGGGGTATAAAAGTGCAAAACTTGTAAGAAAAGGTTTTAAACAAAAAATTCACATATGCCAAAAACACCATAAAAATTAAAAAAAATTCAAAAAAAAAAACAGAGAGAATAAGAGGAGAAAGGAAATTTTGTGGGAGAAGGAAAAGAAACAAAATGAAAATGGAGCACAAAAATGAAGGAAAAGAGTGATAGTCGTTAGTAAGAAACTAAGGAATTGACCTAAGTTCTAGACCTTATTCAAGAAAAGAAATGAAAAGTGCATGGTAAGATTAGTAAGAACGCAAACTTTAGGCATTCTTGGATAGACTCTTAGTACCCATTAAGATCTAGACATTCCTCAAGAGGTTGAGAAAAATGAAAAGCTTAAGTATTAGGTCCAAGGCTTAGGGAGCATTTGACCTCATTAACTAACTTCTGGTTTACGGGACTCAGTAACCTAGGCACCCTAACCTCACACACAGCTTGGTTCAGTAAGCATAAAAATCAAAAATCACGTAGAAGCGTCAAAAATTCTGAAAAGTACACCTAAAGTAGGAGCGTCCGATCAACACAAGTTGATTTGGACGAGTTCCCAGCGCGGAGAGGCGGGAAATCCCCTCTAAGATGCATAACAAAATATCATCTCCTCGGTGCTTGTCTCTTAGGATATTTACATATCCTACTGGGGGCATGTAAGCACTCTGCTGGTTCAGATTCCATGGATGGCATTATCACGAAGTGTCAATTGCCAGGGTCTGGATTCGGCCACGGAACACCATGGATGGGATTATCTCGAAATCTCAATAGCCAGGGTTCCGGGGTTTGCCATGGGTGGTGCTATCTCGAAGCAACGATTGCCAGGAACCCTTGAGGATTGATGATGGGAGCAAGGAATCTAATACAGACTGTGTTGAAAAGCCAATCCTAAGCTAGAACTAAAAAGAACAAGAGAGAGAAAACTCTCCGAACAGAAAAATTTTCTATCTCTCTCTCATACAAAACGCACTGCGAACTGAACCAGGGTTAAAATCATTTCAAGCACGGGTGCATTAACCACAAAGTCCAATAGACCTTAGGTTAGTTCTTGTGGGCCTTAAAAACCTTTTCCAAAGACTGAGGCTGAGGCTAGACAGATCTGGATCTTGATTGGTACTAGAGTACCTTTTAGGCCTATGGTCAGCATTTTAACCTAATCTAAGTTCAAATGAAAAAGCACTTATCTGAAGTTATTAAAAACATCATAGTCTATAACAAAGGTTAAAACCTTAAATTTTTGCTAAGGGAATAGCAAAAGCTAGTAATGGAGGTATGATGAGAACCTCATCATGAACCCTAACTAGCACAATCTAACCTAGATATGCAAGATAAATCTCCTACATAACTTATAGAAAGGCTTGACTCAGAGAATTCTGAGTTTGTGAAGAAAACAGGTCATAAGTGGTAAAAATGCAATTTCACCAATACAATCAGTAAACAGGGTAACCCAGGATCCAAACATAGGTCAAACTAACCTAATAAGAAGGAAAGTGGGATGATTTGATCCAACAAGAGCTACAGCAACTCCAAGGAATTAAATGACATTCTGTAACCCTAAAACAAACCCACTTCAATTCACGAGGTTCGAGGCAAAGTAAAAATTGACAAAACCCTCTAAAATTCATAGAAAAATAATCTCTAGGGCTTAGAACCTTAAATTTGGCCTTGGGAACCTATTTTGACCTACATTGAGAACCATGCCCAATTAATGATTTTATTTAGGTTTTACATTAATTGATCGGTCAAACAAGGTCTGATCTAGAAATAAAATTCACCAATAGAATCCTTACATCCCATTTAGTCATGCATAAAAACTTGAGCCTAAGAAGAGACCATCTTGACCGACTTTGCATTTTGATCCTCATCTATTACTTTTTGACCCTCAACTTTCGAAACCCTCACATTTTGGTCCCTAGATTCTTCGTCGTTCTTTGCACTTAGGTCCTCCCTGCAAAACTCTGAGCAGCGCCATGCTCCGACGACTTTGCGCGAAGCATGGCGCCGCGCAGGGTGAGGGAGGCCCTCTACCCGTTGAACCGGGTGTTCCCTGCGACGTCTGCTGTCGCAAGGACACCACCATGATCTCTGCCATCGCCCACACCTTCCGTGCGAACGCGCAGAAGGTATGGTGTAACGACCCGGTTCCCGAGTCCCTACGAGACACGAGAACCGGACCGACTTGACTAATCCCAAGACCTAGTCGTCCAACGAGGAAGTAACCAAAAGAGCATAAAATAAACCACATTCAGCATGAATATAACTAACAGTAAGGAAGTACAGCAGTAAGGAAAGAAACTACTACAGTAGATACCACCACAACAGTACAACAACATTTATCATATAACAAGAACTGCAGGTAAAGAAAGTACAGCGGAAACAAAAACTACTCACTAGAACAGAAATAAAAGAGGTACAAAAGACTGTGGTAAACTCTACTGGACCCTACTCGGCCCAGCGTCCTCTGCAGCCGCCGACCCTGGCTGCTCAACACCTGGTCCTGAAAAAGGTAACAAGTGTAACACGTCAGCAAAACGCTGAGTAGAGTGGCAAACAAACTAAAGGCAACAGTAGAGTGTACAGTAGCTGTTATGTTCTATTACTTCCTTTATTTACATCTTTCAATTTTCTCACTATTTCATTTATTTCTCAGATCCTTTACTTGATCTCGAATGTCCTCGTGGGAACGATCTTGACTGCAGTCTTTTCCAAAAGTAGAAGTAGCACGTGGTGCTCTCCTGGCCGAGAGAGTCCCCCGTGGTGATCCTACCCTCAGTCAACCACCCCAAGGTCACTGACAGACGTAACGGTGATTACGGCACGAGCGATAAACGCACAGGTAGCTAGCCCGCACTGGCACGCGGTCAGTCGTTTCCGTTAACGGGTGCGCCCAAAGCACAGCACGGAACCAGGGCAGAGCCCTCTCAGTAACAGGGGTCCAACCCCTCCACAGTAACCAAACCGGGGCCTTGCCCCTCCACAGTCCGCGCACCCTCGTCTGACTACCCCGGTTTGCCCTAGTGGGCCTAACAAGTCGGTGAAGGAGGCTAGCAGAACCCCGGGGCCCGTGGGGTAGCTAGTACTCTCCTAACACTAGTAGCTCTCCTCGGTACTACGTACACGAGGGCCAACAAGTCGATACAGAGCGGCCAATCCTAACCCCGGCTCCCTGGGGTGGCTGGCCCCACTCTGCACTAAACAGGTACAGGTACTTCCCTTGGTACTGCGTACCCAAGAGACAGTACAAACTACATCTCAGTTCCATTCCTTTTTCTTTCCAGGAGTTCCACTCCTAATTCCCCGTAGGGTTCCAGCTCTTTATCTCAGAACATCATATGTTTCACTTTCCAGTTTCACGTTCTCACAATCCATGATCTCAATCATGTTTCTTTATTCATAACAGGCAGCTGTTAATTCAATTTACAGGCAGCTTTATATTCCTTTCCATTTTTCCAAGACTGCAGTATTATACATTCCACTAGTTTTTCCATCCTAGGGTTCATGCCACATCCTAAGATCTAGCATACAACTAGTTTTCCAGCCCTAGGATTCATGCATCACCTAGGAGCTATCATTCCATACATTTCTCATTCCTAGGATTCATGCAATGTCCTAGATTCTAGTTATGGTTCCATACTTTAAAAGATTTTAATAATAAACTTAAGCCACTCTACCAGGTACAACGGGAGTAATGGGGGCGTGATCGGGAATCCCGCATGCCTCCGCGACTCTCAAGACTGCAACTGAATGAGGTCCTATCACAAGGATCAAACACAAGGAGTGTCTCAAAACAGTGTATAGCTACTGTAGACGGGTAGAGGAATTAATTCTGAAAAGAACTCAACTCGAATCGTGGAAAACGGAGCCCGAACGGGCCCTAAACGGGTCGAAAAAGACGATACTGTGCAAAATCAGACGTCTGGAACTTCTTCCAGACGTCTTAAACAGTGGATCAGAGAATTACCTGTTTAGTGTGGTTTCCCAGACGTCCAGAAGTCTGCGGGGACGTCTGTCCTAGCTCCCAGACGTCCGATGGTCACCCCGGACGTCTGGAGGTCACTCCCGCCGTCTGCTACAACTTCCAGACGTCTGATTCGCAAAGGATGGCGAATCAGCAAACCTGCGCACAGCCAACTCCCTCCCTTAGTACGGTCGGTCGACAGGAAGGAGGAAGAAAGCGGAAAACACACCTTTCAGACGTCTGTATGAGCTACCAGACGTCGTCCTCGCCGTCTGCCTATCAACCCAGACGTCTGATTCTGGAAATTTTTTCAGAATCAGGGCGCTACTCGGCCTCCGCTCGCGACGTCGCCCGCGTCGCACCTCGCGTGCCTGCTGCTCAGACTGCAGCAGGTCCCTCTCCGCGTCGTTCCGCGCCCCCTGCGCCCTCCGCCGGTCGGCCAAGCCGCTCCGGCGAGCTCGCCCTCACGGCAGAGCTCCGCTCTCTCACGCCGCACCTCCTCCGCGCTCACTGCGGCCGCCGCTGCCGCCCTCGCGCTCACGCTCACGCTCACTGGCTGAAGGAGGAGAAGGAGGAGACGGTGGAGACGGGAGGGGAGGCGTGCCCTTTTAAGGCCGCGCGGAGAGGAGAGAGAAGGATTCGCGGCAGGGAAATCCTGCAGCCGCAGGAGGGAAGAAGGCGAATATGCGGTCTGCGCGCTCAGGCGCGCAGACGACTCGCGTGTGTCGAAAATAACGGATTTCCAGACGTCTGGAAACTATCCCAGACGTCTGGTCAGACGTCTGGACAACCCTCCAGATGTCTTAAAAGACGTCTGCGCCACACACTCGTTACAATATAACAAACTCAAAGGAAGTTTCGTCCCCGAAACTTGCGCCAACTAGGGTGCGGGAAAAGTCGTCCGAATAACCATAACAAACTCAAAGAGGACCGAAGCCGGTCCGAAAAGACGTACCCGCGAAAAGCTCCGGGTACCGCTCCCGCATTGCCGCCTCAGGCTCCCAGGTAGCCTCCTCGTACCGCTGGCTCCTCCACAAAACCTTTACCAGGGGTACTTGCTTTCGTCTCAACCGACGGACGGCTCCGTCTAGGATCTGCACTGGCCGCTCGGGGTAGGTCAGGTCGTCGCTCACCTCGACGCTCTCGTGACTCAGTACGTGACTGGAATCGGCTACGTACTTCCTGAGGTTGGACACGTGGAACACGTCGTGCACACCAGAAAGCTGCGGGGGAAGGGCAAGTCTGTAAGCAAAGGGTCCAACCCGCTCCAGGACCTCAAAGGGCCCCACGAACCTCGGCGCGAGCTTCCCTCTCACCCCAAACCGCTGTAAGCCCTTCATGGGCGAAACACGAAGGAAGACGTGGTCCCCAACCTCGAACTGCACCTCTCTGCGTCCGCGATCCGCGTAGCTCTTCTGTCTACTCCTGACAGTGCGGAGTCGTCTGTGGATCTGCTCAACTACCTCCTGACTCTGCCGGATCAACCTGGGGCCAACCTCCCACTTGGTCCCCACCTCAACCCAACTCAAGGGTGCCGTACACTTCCGTCCGTACAGAGCCTCGTAGGGAGCCATGCCGATGCTCGAGTGATAACTGTTGTTGTATGCAAACTCTGCCAGGGGTAGGTGCTCCTCCCAAGAGCCCCTCCAGTCCAGTACACAGGCACGCAAAAGGTCCTCAAGTGTCTGTATCGTGCGCTCAGACTGTCCGTCCGTCTGGGGGTGGTAAGCTGTGCTAAACCTCAACCTCGTCCCCAAGGCCTGCTGAAACTCAGCCCAAAACTGGGACGTAAAGCGGGTATCCTGGTCGGATACGATCTCCCGAGTCCCTACGAGACACGAGAACCGGACCGACTCGACTAATCCCAAGACCTAGTCGTCCAACGAGGAAGTAACCAAAAGAGCAGTAAAATAAACCGCATTCAGCATGAATATAACTAACAGTAAGGAAGTACAGCAGTAAGGAAAGAAACTACTACAGTAGATACCACCACAACAGTAGAACAACATTTATCATATAACAAGAACTGCAGGTAAAGAAAGTACAACGGAAACAAAAACTACTCACTAGAACAGAAACAAAAGAGGTACAAAAGACTGTGGTAAACTCTACTGGACCCTACTCGGCCCAGCGTCCTCTGTAGCCGCCGACCCTGGCTGCTCAACACCTGGTCCTGAAAAAGGTAACGAGTGTAACACGTCAGCAAAACGCTGAGTAGAGTGGCAAACAAACTAAAGGCAACAGTAGAGTGTACAGTAGCTGTTATGTTCTATTACTTCCTTTATTTACATCTTTCAATTTTCTCACTATTTCATTTATTTCTCAGATCCTTTACTTGATCTCGAATGTCCTCGTGGGAACGATCTTGACTGCAGTCTTTTCCAAAAGTAGAAGTAGCACGTGGTGCTCTCCTGGCCGAGAGAGTCCCCCGTGGTGATCCTACCCTCAGTCAACCACCCCAAGGTCACTGACAGACGTAACGGTGACTACGGCACGCGCGATAAACGCACAGGTAGCTAGCCCGCACTGGCACGCGGTCAGTCGTTTCCGTTAACGGGTGCGCCCAAAGTACAGCACGGAACCAGGGCAGAGCCCTCTCAGTAACAGGGGTCCAACCCCTCCACAGTAACCAAACCGGGGCCTTGCCCCTCCACAGTCCGCGCACCCTCGCCTGACTACCCTGGTTTGCCCTAGTGGGCCTAACAAGTCGGTGAAGGAGGCTAGCAGAACCCCAGGACCCGTGGGGTAGCTAGTACTCTCCTAACACTAGTAGCTCTCCTCGGTACTACGTACACGAGGGCCAACAAGTCGGTACAGAGCGGCCAATCCTAACCCCGGGTCCCTGGGGCGGCTGGCCCTACTCTGCACTAAACAGGTACAGGTACTTTCCTTGGTACTGCGTACCCAAGAGACAGTACAAACTACATCTCAGTTCCATTCCTTTTTCTTTCCAGGAGTTCCACTCCTAATTCCCCGTAGGGTTCCAGCTCTTTATCTCAGAACATCATATGTTTCACTTTCCAGTTTCACGTTCTCACAATCCATGATCTCAATCATGTTTCTTTATTCATAACAGGCAGCTGTTAATTCAATTTACAGGCAGCTTTATATTCCTTTCCATTTTTCCAAGATTGCAGTATTATACATTCCACTAGTTTTTCCATCCTAGGGTTCATGCCACATCCTAGGATCTAGCATACAACTAGTTTTCCAGCCCTAGGATTCATGCATCACCTAGGAGCTATCATTCCATACATTTCTCATTCCTAGGATTCATGCAATGTCCTAGATTCTAGTTATGGTTCCATACTTTAAAATATTTTAATAATAAACTTAAGCCACTCTACCAGGTACAACGGGAGTAATGGGGGCGTGATCGGGAATCCCGCATGCCTCCGCGACTCTCAAGACTGCAACTGAATGAGGTCCTATCACAAGGATCAAACACAAGGAGTGTCTGAAAACAGTGTATAGCTACTGTAGACAGGTAGAGGAATTAATTCTGAAAAGAACGCAACTCGAATCGCGAAAAACGGAGCCCGAACGGGCCCTAAACGGGTCGAAAAAGACGATACTGTGCAAAATCAGACGTCTGGAACTTCTTCCAGACGTCTTAAACAGTGGATCAGAGAATTACCTGTTCAGTGTGGTTTCCCAGACGTCCAGAAGTCTGCGGGGACGTCTGTCCTAGCTCCCAGACGTCCGATGGTCACCCCGGACGTCTGGACGTCACTCCCGCCGTCTGCTACAACTTCCAGACGTCTGATTCGCAAAGGATGGCGAATCAGCAAACCTGCGCACAGCCAACTCCCTCCCTTAGTACAGTCGGTCGACAGGAAGGAGGAAGAAAGCGGAAAACACACCTTTCAGACGTCTGTATGAGCTACCAGACGTCGTCCTCGCCGTCTGCCTATCAACCCAGACGTCTGATTCTGGAAATTTTTCCAGAATCAGGGCGCTACTCGGCCTCCGCTCGCGACGTCGCACCTTGCGCGCCTGCTGCTCAGACTGCAGCAAGTCCCTCTCCGCGTCGTTCCGCGCCCCCTGCGCCCTCCGCCGGCCGGCCAAGCCGCTCTGGCGAGCTCGCCCTCACGGCAGAGCTCTGCTCTCGCATGCCACACCTCCTCCGCGCTCACTGCGGCCGCCGCTGCCGCCCTCGCGCTCACGCTCACTGGCTGAAGGAGGAGAAGGAGGAGACGGTGGAGACGGGAGGGGAGGCGTGCCCTTTTAAGGCTGCGCGGAGAGGAGAGAGAAGGATTCGCGGCAGGGGAATCCTGCAGCCGCAGGAGGGAAGAAGGCGAATATGCGGTCTGCGCGCTCAGGCGCGCAGACGACTTGCGTGTGTCGAAAATAACGGATTTCCAGACGTCTGGAAACTATCCCAGACGTCTGGTCAGACGTCTGGACAACCCTCCAGATGTCTTAAAAGACGTCTGCGCCACACACTCGTTACATATGGGCTTCTGCTCCGACCATTCTCCGACGAGGGAGGCACGTCGCCTCCCTGCGCCCACCCCTCCGCCTTCGCCTTTACAAAGACCGCCGTCGCCAGTCGAAGGAGGCAAGCTGTCTCTGACGGAGAATAACCCCCAACTTCATCCTCTCCAGCTCCGACAGACGGCCTGCAGCTTCCGGCGACCAACTCCTCCTCCTCTTCGTCGCTCTGCTGCCTTACCTGCAGCAAGGTTCCCCTAACCCTTTCGTCTGTGTCGTGCTACACCCGCCGACACCCTCCGCCTGCCTCCTTGTCGCCGATCTCCCCTTCCAGGGCCTCTTCTTCCTCAGCTCCGGTAGGCACGAGCCGGTGGCTCCGCCCTCCCCCCTTTGTCCGAAACTTAGGTAAAAGCTTCCTCTCCTCCTCCTTTAAATTTCCCCTCTGTCAATTTATATTTTCGTGCCCCCACACACAACTTCCACCTCCTCCTGCTCCGTCTCCGACCACCCTCTCCGGCGAGCCCATTCCACCTCCATAGACCTCCTCACTCCTCGCCGATCACCTCAGAAGCTTCCCCTCACTCCACTCCACAGCCTCCCCCTTTTCATTCCCTGCCACACGCCACCTAAAGACCCCCCGAACAGATCCATTTTTCCGACCATAGTCCGACCTAGGGCTGCCACCATACACCGCCTCACGCCTCGCCACCACCCGCACTGTCTTCGTCGTACTCCGGCGAAGCTCCCTGCATCTTCTGACTAGGCCGAGAGGCCGTATTTCTGTGTTCAGGTCACGCCCCCTTCGCCGCCATTGCTGAGCAGGTGAAGCTCCTTCACCTTTAGTTGCAGCTTCGACCTTGCCCAGGCGCTGGTCCCAGGTTGCGCGGAGTGTCTCCGCGAAGACTCCAAGGTCTGCAGTTGAGGCAAACCCCTCGCTAGCTGCTGCAATTGCCGCGAGCTCCTCACCTGCGGGCGCCAATCTGGGAGGTGGGACTTTAGTCCCACCTCGGAAGTGCGCGGCTCAGAGCCCGCACTTAAATTGAAAAAGTGTTCAGGCTATTTGCCTTCGAACACAGGGGTCAGGTCCCTTACGCACGAGCGCCCCACGTGCTTGCCCTCACCCGCACTCACGCCCTGCGGGTCTGGGCCAGATCCGGATACCCGACACTGCGCACACCTCGCCCACCACCGCACGCCGGTGGGCCTGGTCCCGAGAGCGATACCCGTACCCGAATACCCGGCTCTGGGAGAGCGATCCTATGAGAGAAATCTGAGAAAGAGAGAGACGCGGGAAAGGGTAGGGGTAGGTTTTGCTCTGACCAGTTGTGTGAGTGTGCAGGCAGAGAAGAAGGAAGAAGGTGGCCGAAGCCTTGGCCGCTCAAAGAAAGAGGAAGAAGAAGATCGCAGGAGAAAGAAGAAGAAGACCGCAGGAGCAAGAAGAAGAAGAAGCACAAAGGAAGCACCGTAGCAGACACCACTTAAGCCGTCTGATTGAGAAATCAAACGACGGATGAAGCTCTGCAGACAAAGTAAAGAAGAAGAAGAGAAGAGAAGGTGCCGCAGCTGAAAGCAAAGAAAAGAAGGAAGAAAAGAGAAGAAGAATAAAGAAGAAGAGAAGATAAAGAAAGAAGAAGAAGAACTGAAGAAGATCAAGCAAAGAGAAGAAAGAAGAGAAAAAGAAGACAAGACAAGAGAGAAAGAAGAGAAGAAGAAAAAGCCAAGAAACAAATCTACCTCTCTACCTCTCTCTCTCTCTCTTATTTTTGTAATAAAAGCATTGTACTTCTAGAATTCTAGTAGCTCCCTGAGTTCGACCTCGGGAAAACTATTTCCAAGTAAAAAAAATTTCTATGGTAATAACAACCAGAGCTGTCTTATCTTATACTATAACGACTATACTATAATAAAGACACAAAAGCAGCGCCGCGGTTTGCCACCTTACCATCGGAAATCGGGTCGTAACAATTTTCCATGACAGCTAAGGACTTATCAACGCAATTAGAAATTATCCAAGGTGTCCAATGATACGAATCCATCTATCATGGCCTAATCATCCTTTTATTTAATTTCTTATCTAATACTAGGATTACTTAATCCAATGGACCTACTAAATCTCTTGTGGTTTCACTTGAGACCCTAAAATCCAAAATCCAACCTTGTCATTAACTTCATTATTTCAAGATTAGGCCATGAATTCACCAATTGGAGTCACTTTTTATTTCTTTTTATAGCTTTTCAATTCAATGAAGACCACATGTGCCTTATCAAACATCTAGTGAAGATATTAGACATCTGTTAGTGCCAAATAAGTCGTTCGACTTTACGGTCAAATGTCACCTAGAATGGATATTGGTCAAATTTTATTTTGGTTACCAACGACCAAAGACTTTATAGGACAACTTTTTCAACCATCAAACAACAAATATTTTGTTTGATCAGTCGATCAGACATCTCCTAGGCGAAGTACCTTTTCCACAATGAGCTCTAACCATTTGATTGGATGGCTAATTTTAAGATCAGACAACCATTCCTTCATAATAAGTCGTTTGACTTGTGATCAAATGTCACTTAAGCAACCCAGAGCAGAGGACGAGTCTGAATTGGGGATTTTTGACTCCCAAATCCCAATGTATCGATTCCAAGCATCCATACACAACTTCTATTAATACCTACCCATATAGGGAACACAAGAAACACAACAAATCTCATCAAAGATCATAACTAGCAAATCCATTAACAAGACCCACTAATATCATAACTAACATGCCAATCGGGGCATTAACCAATAGACATCTCAACATTTATTAATTTCTCTCACACATGCACATGCATACAGATCAGAAATCTCATCTTTTTACCATCCCTTCTACAAGAATCAAAGAGAGTCAATTCCAAGATCTTTTTCCTTTGTGATGATCAAACCTCTAGCAACTCCCTTTCTCCTCCTCTATCACCACGTCAAGCATCCCCTCATCCACAAGTAGCACCTTCCTCCTTTTCGTATCTCTGTCAATTTGCCCTAAAACCCAACAATGAAGAGAGAAGTTAGGGAGGCACAAGGCATATATGGTCAAGTTGAGATCCTACCTTGAATTGGAAACTCCAAGCACTACCCCTTCTCCTTTGATTGCAGCAGCTGGGAAGGAGGAGAGAGGACTAGTGGAGGAAGAGAAGTGAGGAGAGAAGGGATAGGTGGGGGCTTAGTCGATAGAGGGTGATCGGAGAGGAGTGAGGTCGATGGTGATCTCTCTCTCTCTCTCTCTCTCTCTCTCTCTCTCATGCTTAAATAGAAGGTGGGATTTTTAGAAAGAAACTCCACCTCAAATAAGGTTGGCCCCTCATTCCACCCCTCTTCCAAACAATCCCTTAACTGAAATTTGTTAATGGCATTGATGCAAATATCCAATCTTTCAGGCCAAAATCAAGGAATAAATTGGGTTCCAAGTAGCCGTTGATCCCCTCTTTTAGTGACTAAATAAAGGTTTGATTAGATGTAAAATGATTATTAAAATTGAAAGCCTTACACTCTGCCCTCCACCTCGCCTGCCTCCAAACACGACCACCAACTTAGGTTGACTAGTTAAACT
Organism: Thalassia testudinum; assembly: GCA_037157565.1. Classification (NCBI taxonomy): domain Eukaryota; kingdom Viridiplantae; phylum Streptophyta; class Magnoliopsida; order Alismatales; family Hydrocharitaceae; genus Thalassia; species Thalassia testudinum. The sequence goes on from JAZHRO010000013.1 coordinate 26,869,967, forward strand.
TAAGCTTGGTACAATTCCACCACTCTCCTCCTCGCATAATATTTTTACTTTTAGGTTCTTTCAGATTCGACTATTTTAGAGCTAGTTGCAGTCAAATCTCATTAGATCCCACTTCCATGAGTTCTTTCCAGCGGAGCGTCGCTTGGAAAACGTAATATTTGACTTTCGACAATCCTATTCAGGATGGGAAAATGGCCTTTAGCAATCCTCCGTATGTATGCTATCTTAGAGCGTCTAGAGGCCCTTAGGCTAAATGGGGAGGGTGAAGGAGTTTTATATATATATATATATATATATATATATATATATATATATATATATATATATATATATCTACAAGTAGTTGCTTACGCGTGATTCATTCATTTAGGTGGCTACGACAAGTTTGGCTAATTTGTTGCCTCCATGTAGTCGACGAAGTAAAAACCCCCCCTAGGTAGCCGACCATGCATGACACATGTCATTTCTACAAACTGACTTCTTTTATACACCATAACTTTGAAATCTGATATTGTATTGCATTCCTCCCTTCAAGTAGAACGTTTCTATCAATTGAATTTATATTTTAATGTTGGATTTCAAAGAGGTCACCCAAAATCTTCGATGATAAAAACTCGGTCCCAGCAAAAATTGACGAGTCTCCTTTAACTTAAACCCGATCTCTCTCACTAAATCCTCTCCAAACTTAAAGCCGTTCCTTAGATCCAATCCATCGTATCTCACTCTCACGAGGAATTCACCTGTAACACTAATACCTGGATAACTCACATCTAAATATATATATATATATATTGGGTATTGCAGCAATGAGTCAGGTCTGACTTGGAGAGACCGCTGGGTCTCCCAACCAGTTAACCGGTACAGATTTTGTGCTTAAACCATTTAACCACGTACGTCTGCGAGTTCAAAAAATTAGGAATGCTAATTAAATTGATTAATTGAGTAGCAACTAGCTAGGCAAGTTGCCACATGAATCTATGATGGTGAGATAGATAAAGCCTCAAGCACAATTCCTTTGCCTTTAGTAGCTGTTGGATGGGAACACATCTCCATCTTGAGGGATATATATATATATATATATATATATATATATATATATATATATATCCGACGTACTCATTCTTCTTCTTCCATTATCAGGAGAAGTATATAAATATATGCATTATTCACGTGGGTTATCCCATTCAAAGGAGGACGAACTTAATTATCGCCACAAGCTTATAACATTCCAAGATATATGATAGACAAAACAAGTAGTGATGTTCCTTGTAATTCTTTTCTTCGGCCAAATGGTCCGTGGATGGATAGTGCTCCGTCGACATTAAACTTTTATGGAGGATGCGTGGCGATCGAGCCTTGACCTGATCGATGTCGACTGCCATTTTGGTGGTTTACATGGCATTCTCTTGTTGAGGTCCTCAGATCCGATCTTTTATATATATATATATATAGTAGGCACTGTTAACATTAGCGCCTCTCAACTGGTTACATTTTTTTTTTTTTTCTTTTCTTTTATGCATCTCTCGACTCTCTGCTCTTTTCTCTCTCTCTCCCCGCATTGTGTTTTTTTTTTTTTAACAGATATGATGAATATGATATTTACATTTGACTTAATATATTAAAAAAGTCTATTATAGAATTGAGGACCTCCTAATCTTGAATATGACTTGAATATGGTATGTCCTAACCTTTCATAGGGCATGCATGTCTTCTAGATACTTGAAATTATTGAGTTAAGAGTCGTTTCAATCACCACCTATCCATCTTACCTTTCTCTTGCTTCCCCTTTCCCCTCCATCGTCACTTCCAAATTAAGCATATCCTCGAGCCAGCGAATGGGGGGAGAACGCCTCGATCTATCCGTTAGCTTGATGGCGATTAGTGACCTTCGTGAGAAGTTACGTGTAAGGAGAACGTGTCATCACCCGATTACGGAAACGTTAAACATGTAGAACAAGGGATATCTTTTATATATATTTAGGATATAAGTATGGAGATGTATGTTGTAATGTATTCTACAAAACACAATTTACACTTATATTTATATTTATGTGAAACATGAGATAACACTCTAAAAAATAATAATAATAATAATAATAATGAAACCTCCACCAATGGAAACAAGTTCATCACATAGTAAATGCGACCCCAAGGAGGGAGAGATGAAAGACAATTGAAACCACCAAAATTCTTGGCAATCAACCCAATCCATGCCATTGAGAACCCGAACATGCCGCAGCCGAAACAAGCCAGTCAAAACTCGATTGTGTGTAAGCACTACATCAAGCGTGATCCCAGAAGAAAAAGGCTGCAAGGTAGATGTATGGCAAGATACACCTTAGAACTTAGACTTGCTCTCAAAATCTACTCTCATTTATTTCTAGAGTAGCCCTTTCATACTCTTAATTACGAGTGTGGTTACAAGATATTTGTAATGATCTACGCCTCAGAAGTAATATCCCCATTCCGTGCTACTTTCACATTACGTGATCCAACAAATACTTGTTGTCTTTGAGCATTCAATAAAGGAAAGCCGTCAATTCACACGAAAATTCGCACAAAAGTTCGTGTCATTCAAAAAAAATCAAAATGCAAGCGACGGCATTTAATCCAGAACTAAATATGTCCGATAATATTTACCAGCGAAGCTGAACTTTTGGCGTTAACATACATATGAATTAATCACGCAACTTGCTTGTATAGGCATAAGTAACCGTCATTTGCATTGTATAACTTGCTAAGTTCTCTAAGGATCCGTTTGTATCGTGAGGTATCTTACATTTTTGTAGGATATCTTATATTTATAAAGGAGGATTAGTGAATCTATATTTTACCTTAAATCTAAGTTTCCTCAAACTTAGTTACAAGTGAGGGATAAGTTATCCCCATGCCTAAATCCTTTGCAATTCTAATTTCTTTTCACCTTATTCCCTATTCACGTAAACATCCCAAGGGCTTATTCGGTTGGAGGAATAATTAGGAGGGATACAAAAATGATGTGAAAGAGTAGGAGGAATTAGGGATTTTTATTTTCCCTAAGTGTTTGGTTGTGTTTGTTGTCACATCAAAGAATTAGAAGTATTTATTCCACCTAAGGTGTTTGGTAGGAGGAATAAACAAATTTTATGTGGTGAAGTTGAGAGAGGAAGATGAGAGAGGTGAAATAAACCAACGAAATAAACGAATTCTACCTCTTCAGCGGAATTCATTTATTCTGGAATCCACCCCTCAATTCTGGAACCCTCCGATGTCGGAATAAAAGCTGCCAAATGCAGAATTCAACCTTAATTCTCCCTCCATTCCGCCAACCAAACAGCCCCCAATAGAATTATCTCGAGTTATTACAGGATGTATTCCACAGGATAAAAACTTGCAAACAGAGGATATCCCGTGCTAGTGTTTACATGTAACCTAAGATAATTCTATAGGAATATTTATGTGAATAAGGGATAACATGGGAATACGTTGGAGATGAAAAATTAAGATATTTACTTGAAAATAAGAGATGAAAGGAGGGTAAGTTGTTAAGAGATAATTATACTCCTAATTAGTAGATTTTTTTTCATTTTTTGAGGGCAAGGGGAAAGAAAGGACATATGCGAAAAGATTACAAAATGCAAGGAGAGGGTTGCAAGAAATTAGGCCAAAAGATAACACATCCTTCACCCATGCATACCTAGGTTTAAGAAAACCTAAGTTGAGAGTAAAATACAAATTTACTTATCGTAAATATGAGATATCACAAGAAAATAAGACATATCCCACGACAAAAGCAGCCCCTAAATATTTTGTTAGATACATCAAGAGGGATAGCTTGCTTAGCAGACGAACCACATCCGAATTTTGGGCATTCAAAGTCAGCACATCTAAACCTAGGGATTAGGTGCAACCATGAGAAAGATGTAAATCGTGGGAATAGGATAAGCCCAGCTACCCCACTCCCAATGTTCATGTGCTAGTAGACTTGACATGTGCAACTGGGAATATGGCAAGATTGCATCCGGATTGTAAGGATTCGATTCTCTCTATTTAATCTAACATATTTTGACTAATGGATCCAGACTCCCTGCTTATAAATTGGCGAGGGATTGGACATCCAGGAAGGAACAAAAGGCAAAGTTGTTCATTAATATTGTTTCTCTACTGTGGAAGAGAACGAAATTCTTTTCCCCTCCTTGCCTTAGGAAATTAAACTGGGAAGAAGCTATTCCCTTCACAGGATTGGAGTGGCTAAGCAACTCAAGCATGGAATAACACCCCCATAAGTAGATAAGTTCACAAGTGATACCCGAATATGGGCTCATACTTTGTTCGGTATTAATTTCAAGTGGAAAAAGGAATAGGCACCTCATCACGTGAATATTGCTTTCCTTCTCTATGGGTTAATTTGTTAATGTTGTTTGCAAAACCTATAGCATTTCAAGCGTAGAAATGGTGTCAAAACCCTATCCATTTTACTTTGAAGTGGACTGCGGAGGAGTTAGTACCTAATTATATTCATTCGAATAAATGTTAACATAGGTGAAAATAGATGTTAGCAAATTCGATTTTATCTTCTCAAAACCCGTGTTTTGTATTGCCAGTTTAACCTATAAAGCAAACGAAAGTAAATCTTCTAGATAGAGGCTAAGTCCTCTAGTAAATTATATATATACCTATAAGTTTTGTTGTTAAAAGTTGTAGAATCGTCGTCTTGAACCCCACTGGAAGAGATGAGCTTGAAAGCACCACGTCGAGCTAAAATTGACGTGTCGGTAGCAATCCAAATGACAAATAAATGCATAGATTCCCCTTTGAAGCATCCAATTGAGTGGGAAACTATTCGACAAGAGAAATGACGATCCGTGGAAGGTAATTCACTGGTTGTGTGTTTATAAAATTTGTTTTTAACTTGTGTTTTGGTGCCGTAATTTATTTTGAAAATAAAAATATTGATTGAAAAATAAAATAATTATATAATATATTATCTGATATATCTAATTAAATATCAATCTAATTATATATTATTTTATATTTATATAAAAATATATTTAATATTAATATCTAGTAAAAAAATATAAGATGAGAAGATAGATGATGAAAATAAAATTTAAAGCAGATGTATATACTAAATAATATATGAAAAGTAAAATATAAAAAATATTAAAAAAAAGAGAGAGAGAGAGAAACACAGATGCAAGAGCCAAGGAAATTTAACAAATAAAAAAGAGAAACGATGTGAACACTACACACAAGTAAAATTAAAAACAATAGTAAATTGACGATACCACGTAAACGGTGACTATAGAGCCATAAATATTGCTATAGCCACGCCAAATCTATGGATATATAGACCGTGCTATTAGTTTGACTTAGAAGCTGCATTGGAATTTTTATTTATTTTTTCTCGTGGACATAAGTGGTAGGAATAAGTGTTCAGAGGAATGATACGTGGATGTGGGTTAGAAAATGTAAAAGTTGATGTAAGGAGGTATGAATTTGATTTTCATATGATGTATCTTATTTTTGTGTAAAAAAATTACTTGCATATGATGTGATTTATCACTATTGAAATCAATAACAATCACTTTTATATATGTACAAACTACTTAAATTATCTTCAAAATTACTTTATATCGGTACAAAATCACTTTACACCAATGTAAAACTATTTTATACCTTCAAAATAATTTTGTATAGGTGCAATCTTAATTTACACCGGTGCAAAATTAAATTCCAAATGTTTCTTCACTTATAACAAGTGTTTTGTACTTAAAAAGTGATTTCTCACCTTAAGGCTTAGGACTTAGTCTTTAGTATTTAAGGTTTAGCTAAACCCTAAATCCTAGACCATAAACCTTAAGGTGAAAAATCACCTTTCAAGTGAAAAATCAATGCTCATACGTGAAACTGCTTGCCATAAACTTAAACCTTAAATCTTAAACCCATAAGTCAGAATCACCTTACATAAGTGCAAAATCACTTTGCACTGGTACAAAACTACCATATCACCTTTGAAATAATTTTATACCTGTATAAAAATACCTTAGAATAATTTATCACCGATGCAAAATAATTTTGCATCGGTGCGCAAAATCATCCAAAACAGTTTATCACCCGTGCAAATTAAGTGATTTATCACCGGTTGAAAGTTGTTTATCACATGTGTATTTTAGTTTAAAGTTATGTGATGATTTTTTTAAATATCATGAAACCCACGACATACGTAACAAATCTTACATTCTTTTATTTCTTTACATAAAATATCAGTTATCAAGTAAAGCCCACATTCACACTATCTTACGTCATTTTTTATGTTTCTCTACATCTTGGCATTGTATATAGGCATGTATCTCAGTAAACTAGTTATGCATACTCTTCTTGTTTTATCCAGATTTAGGTGTATCCCTACGTATGTACCTTTTATATAAATAACCATAAAAGTAAATCCCTGAAAAGAAAAAATCAATTTTTGATGGAAAAAGGTCGAGACTTGAGTGACTTTTTCTCTAAGATTTATCTCGATCCTCAAAATACCTTAGAATGCGGTTATGCAAGTGCATGGTGCTCAATGTACAATCAAATAAATTACTTGACCCAATAATGTAATCATTCATCACTCCTTCGATTCGTTGCATGCTTCCCTTATTTCAGTCACCAACGCTTCTTGCGAGTTCATGGGAATGAGCCTCTTTCCTCTTGGCTTCACTTCGTGGGAAGATGATTTTTTCTTTCTTCGTTCCACACTATTTCACTAATGTTACCTTTTAATTTCTATTAATTTTTTATATTTTAATTGGTTGTCAACCTTTAGGTGGACAATAAAATGGCAACTAAGTTTAACTCTTATAAAAGCAATCAAATCTACCACAATTAACCGGAGTAAAGTGAATAGATCAAGATTTAGTGATAAGGTTGTAAATGTAAAAGAGAAATATCCTAAAACCCCAAAATAAGAAATGTTAGAAACACACAAAAAGTAAGATGTAATTCAGAATGTTGAAAAGTAATATTCAACAATTATTTTGAAAATTATCTTGGGCTCATTACACTAAATTCAAAATATTATTTAGTTAATTTTCTTAACTAGATTTGACACTCTAGTACTTCTAGATGTTTACAAATTGTATCATAATCAAGCTCTACCTAACAGGAGGAAAGGGCTACTCATACGATATAAGCTCCAACATTCTGCACAAAATAAAATAAGGATTAGACCAACCACAAAAATGTTGCAAATTTAAGTAGGCAAATCATGATATTATGAAAAGAGGCCAACTTTGGTATCTCATGAAAGTCAAGTATGCATTAGGAGGACCGAGGACAATTATTTATCAATTTTAGATTAAGCATCTTAGGTATTTGAACTAGGTCTAGTAGATTGAAACCCACTCAGTCGAGAGGGCTAGCATCTTTTGATAAGACTTGGGCTAACGCATATGTCATTAGAATTTCCATCCAAGCAAAAACTCTTTTTAATATAAGAAAAAAGTTCCCTAAAAAAAATACATTTAAGAAAGAAATATTCTATAAGACTTGATAGTACTACACACGCATGCAACTATACATTCACGCCACCAAACATGCTTACAAAAGTATCCACTAGACTTGTTAGTCTTAGTATTATCATTGTGTCAATTAACCTAGTCATCCAGGACTTATTTCGTTTTGAATATGTATGACACTTTACAACAACATGAGAAATTTTGAATAGTTATATGAAGATTTTAAATAAATCTAAAAGATTTAGCCACAATGGAATTTATTATTTTGTAACTCATATTTGTTTAGAAAATTTCAATGGTATCTCCTTGTTCTTTTTTCAACATATTAATCAAATTTAACCTAATTACTTCATCACCCTTTTATTAATAGTTAAGGAATTAAGTTGAGACCAATAATACATTATATAACAATGAAGGGAAAAAAAATGCTTCCAAAATTTCTTAAATAACATCGTAATAAAATCTTGAAAGATAAGATAGAAGGTAAAATTCTAATAAAATATAGCCTTGTTTAAAAAAATCTTGAAAGATAGACTAAAAAATGAAATTCCAATGGAATACAGCCTTATTTCAACCAAATAAGTTGGCTTAACCTTTAAGAAGATCTGTTATAGGTTTCAACAGCTAACTTCAAGTTGGATTTGTTGAGAGACAATCAGGATAGATACAAATAACAAATCATTCATTAGTTAAGGTAGGCATGTCATGAGAATAGAGAAATACATATTAAGAAGTGCTTTTAGTAGAATTGTAGTCCTTGCAATTGTTTCTAAGAACAAGTTCTTGTCAAAGTGGTGAAGATAATAAAAAAAGGGAGGTCGAACATAGTGCTTCTTATGGAAACCATTGTGGCAAGAATACCTATCTTCCTTAGCTGCAATCCTCGTAACAACATAATGATGAGAAGCTATGATATTGTTGAAATATCTACTCATCTATTTTTTCCTATTTTCATTCTTACTTTCATTTTCAATTGTTTTTTAATACGAAGATGTGATAGCACTAGAGAAGGGAAAATAATGCTTTCACATGGTCATTTCATTTGACATCTACAATTTATATCATCATACAAATAATCATGCAATTGCAATTTATCAAACCATGTATATAATCGATCCATAAATGCACAAGTACGTAGAATGTTTCTTCTTTCAAGTCAATTCACTACCTAAGGAAAGAAAGATCTTTGACCATGAAATTCACTATCTATTTCTCAAAAAAAAATAAAATTCACTATCCAGGGTATTCAAAATATAATCCAACCTCTTACAATCCTATTGATCCTTATACAATAAACAACCATAAGATTACTTATATTACAACCCACTCCTAGCTCCCTACAGAATCTGAGAACGACTCGCCTCGACTAACCTCAAGATCCAGTTGTCTAATAAGAAACAACCAAATGTATACCCATTCCACAACCACACGTGCAATGTAACTAAGCATAAAGTATATAAGAGATAGTAAAGGAAACAGAACAATATCTCTCAAGGATATAACATAGCACAACTGGAAAAGTACAGTTACGAACATAGCCATCAAAACAGAAATTAGTAAAAATATAACTGAACATAACAGAACAGTCTACAGGCTACTCACTGCTAACAAAACTCTGCAATAGAAAAGGACTACGGCTGGGCTCGACTGAGCCCAACGCCCTCAGCAGCAGGTGGCGCTGGCTGCTCAAATCCCTTACTTGAACATGGTTATAGAAATTCGTGATCAGCTAACACTGAGTAGAGTGGTGGTTAAGTCATTTACATGCAACTAAACATATTTAAACAAACAACTAGCTTTTTTTTTTTTTTTTGATAACCCAGAACCCCCTGTGTGGCAACAGAGGTAAACTGGGGAGGGTCGGTCCCGCCGATCAACATAAGCTTCAAACGTCCGACGGGGTACCCAGCGCGTAGCACCGCCACCTGATCCTATGAGCGTATGGGCCAAGGGGAACCCACCCAGACGCGGGCTTGAACCCGCGCCACCCCGCTCAGGGAGGACTTACGGTGACGGGGGAACCCAACTAGGATAACCCTACCCTGCAACAACTAGCTAATTATACTTTGCCGGTTATTCATTATTGGTGCAGTGCTCGTCTCTATGGTTTTAATATCTTGTTGTAGTATAGTATAGAGGAGCAGTTACCAGTTTAATATAATTTGTTACTCGGAAAAATAAAAGTTCTCCCGAGGTCGAACTCAGGGAGCAAGTTGTATTCTAGAGGTACAAAGTTTCTATTACAAAAATAAAGAGAGAGAGAGAGAGAGATTTGTCTTGTTGGCTTCTTCTTTTTCTCTTCTTTCTCGTCTTTGTCTTCGTTTCTCTTCTTTTTGAGTCGTTAGTCTTCTTCTTCTTATTCTTCCTCTGTTCTTCTTTTCTTCTTGCTTTCTTCTTTCTTTTTCCTTCAGAGCTTCTTCTTCTCTTTCTCCTTGTGTTCTTCTTTTCTTCTTGCTTCTGTTCTTCTTATCTTCTCTTTCTCTTTTTCTTCTTGTTCTTCTTCCTTGCGGTCCTGTTCTTCTTTTCTTCTCCTTCTTCTTTGTCTTCAGGGCGTTGTCTGATTTTTCAATCAGACGACTTAAGTAGCTGCTTGCTACAGTGCATCTTCTTTTTTTTTCTTCTTTCTCGCAGTCCTTCTTCTTCTTCCTGTCTTCTCTTCTTCTTCTTCCCTTGTGCCTGCACACTCAAAGTTCGATCAGAGGGCAAAACCTACTCTACCCTCCCCCGCGTCTCTCTCTCTCAGAATTCACTCGTAGGATAGCTATCCTAGAGCTGCCGGGTAGTCGGGTACGTGGGTCGCACCCGGGTCCAGGCCCATCGGCGTGCGATGGTGGGCGAGGAGTGCGAGTCGGGTAAACGGGTCGGGCCAGGTCTGCGGGGGGTGATCGCGGACGAGGCCGTGTCGAGCGGGTGAGAGGGGCCTCACCCCGTGGTCAGGAGGCGAAGAGCCTAAGGCACTTTTTGCCTTTATGCGGGCGCGCGCCTCTCAAAAGTACCGAGGTGGGACTAAATGTCCAACCCCAAATTAGCGCCTGCAGCTAAGGAAGCTGCAGGCAATCGCAGCAGCACGCGAGGCCTTTGCCCCAGCTGCAGGCCTGGAACGCTTCGCGGAGATACTCCGCGCAACCTGGGACCAGTGCCTAGGCGAGGTCGAAGCTGCAGCTGCAGGTGAAGGAGCTCCACCTGCTCAGCAATGGCGACGGAGGGCGAGTAACCTGTTCACAAAAGAACGGCCTCTCGGCCTAATCAGACAAGTGGAGAACCTTCGCCGTGGCACGGAGAAGGTGGTGGGGGGTCTGGCAGGTCGTGGAGCGGAGTGTAGGGGCTGCCCTAGGTCAGACTGTAGTGCGGGGAATGGGTTTGTTCGGGGGGTCTGCAGGTGGCGAGTGGCGGGAAATGGAGAGGCGGAAGTTGATCAGGGTGAGGAGGCGGAGGTTCTGTGAGGGTCGGCGAGTTGTGTGGGGCGGTGGAATGACGGGAGCGAGTCGCCGGAGTTTGGCCGGAGATGGGGAAGGTGAGGGCGATTAGGCGTGGTCGGAGGGTGGTTGTGCAAATTACAATGAGGAAAAGAAAGAGGGGAGGAAAAGGAAGGACTGTACCTACTTGGAGGGACGAGGGGGACCGGAACAGGGCGACAGTCGTATCGACTGTCGCCGGAGAAGAAGGTGCCCAGAGAGAAGGGGCGGCGGTAAGGAGAGAGCTGGAGAGCACGCGCTGGGCACGGCGCGACGCGGGAAGAGCGGGTGAAGGCAGCTCTGCTGCTGGTAGTGCGGCAGAGAGACGAGGAGGAGGAGGAGGAACCGCCGGAGCAAGGGGGCTTCTGTCCGAGTGGGAAGAGAGGAAAGGGGGGGATTTCTCCGTCAGAACCGAGCTGCTGAATGCGGCAGATGGTGGCGGCTTTTATAGAGGCGAAATCAGAGAGGAGGGCGGAGGGAGGCGACGTGCCTCCCTCGCCGGAGGATGGCTGGATTGCAACCCATACCTTCCGCGCGTTCGCACGGAAGGTGTGGGCGATGGCAGAGATCGTGGAGGTGTCCCTGCGACAGCAGACGTCGCAGGGAACACCCCGTTGTCTTGGCAGGGGGTCGCCCTCACCCTGCGCGGCGCCATGCCTTGCCGGAGCATGGCACTACTTAGGGTTTTGCAGGGAGGACCCAAATGCAAAAATGATGAAGACTTAGGGGCCAAAATGCGAGGGTTTCAAAAGTTGAGGGTCAAAAAGTAATGGATGAGGACCAAAATGCAAAGTCGGTCAAGAAGGTCTCTTCTTAGGCTCAAGTTTTTATGCATGACTAAATGGGACCTATGTATTCTAATGGTGAATTTTATTTCTAGGTCAGACCTTGTTTGACCGGCCAATTTACGTAAAAACCCAAATTAAATCGTTAATTGGGCATGGTTCTCAATATAGGTCAAAATGAGTTCTCAAGGCCAAATTGAAGGTTCTAAACCCTAAAGATTATTTTTATATGAATTTTAGAGGGTTTAGTCGATTTTTACTTTGCCTCGAACCTCGTGAATTGAAGTGGGTTTGTTTTAGGATTATAGATTGTCATTTAATTCCTTGGAGTTACTGTAGCCCTTACCAGATTATATCATCCCACTTTTCTTCTTATTAGGTTAGTTTGACCTATGTTTGGACCCTGAGTTACCCTGTTTGCAGATTGTGCTGGTAAAATTACATTTTTACCCCTTATGATTTGTTTTCTTCTTAAACTCAGAATTCTCTGAGTTAAGCCTTTCCTTGAGCTATGTAGGAGCTTTTATCCTCTGTATTAGGTCAAAATGAGCTAATTATGGCTCATGATGAGATTCTCATCAATTATCATTCGTTTTCGTTTATCTCATTTATGCGTTTTTGAGTCGAATACTCTAATCAGGATCCATAACATTGCTAAATCCTCTTGTTCCCTAAGGGAACGATCTCAATTAAGATCTCACTTGTGGTTTTCCCATGATACAGGATATACACATGGCACTCTCCTGACCAAGAGAGTCCCCCGTGGTAATCCTACACCTGATCTACCCCGAAGTCAAGGTCACGACATAGCGGTAACTACGGTATGCCCGGTAAGCGCACTGGTAGTTATCCCACACTGGCATGCAGTCAGTCGTTTCCTCTAGTAGGCACGCCCAAAAGTGCAGCACAGGGCCTTGCTCTCTCAAAATAGGGGTCTCGCCCCTCCACAGTCCACGTGCCCTCGTCCAACTATCCCGGTTCACCTAGTGGGCCTAACAAGAGTCGGTGTAGGGTGGCTAGTCTTAACTCCGAGTCTCGTGAGGCGACTAGCTCCCCTCTACAATAAAGGAACAGTGGTTCCCTTGGTACCCCATACGAAAGACAGTCGCTCTCCTCGGTATCGTGTATACAAGAGCCATCTCGCTTTCCACACTAAAGGGACAGTTGCTCTCCTCGGTATACAAGGACCAGCTTACTTCTCTTAACAAGTCCGAACAGCCACCCGTAGGCAACATGTTCCAAAACCATTAGGTTTCCCGTATTACAGTATTCTTGGTTTCTTTCTAAATTCCCCGTAGGGTTCATACATGGACTTTTCTTATTTCCATATCTGGTTCGTTACATGTAGAATAGGCAACTCAAATTTCATCATCGATTACTCAGTACAGGTATGTATTTCCATTCATGGGATGGTTCATTACAACTAATACACGCAACTCATGATTTATTTTTTTTCAGGAAGCAACACGATAACTCAATCATTCATTAACTACATATGCATTTCTTTCAGCCCTAGTGTTCATTTCACAACCTAGGGTTCAATCGAATATATGCTAAAGTAACATGCATTTGTCTCTTTTCAGTCCTAGGGTTCATCTCACAACCTAGGGTTCAAATAATTCTATGCATTCAATTTAATTATTAACTCTGGGAGTAAGGTGAAAACCACTCTACCAGGTTAACTGGGTGGAATGGGGGCTCGTACAGTAGCTCCCGACGTCTCCGCAGGTCCCATACACACCACGAACGGATGACCTATCACATTGACCCACATGTCAAAGGGAACTCAAAACAATGTAGACACTATACCACAACGTAGAGAATTTCGAACAGAAACCAACGATAATTCATTTGCAGAAAATCGACTTCGTTTGGGCCTTGAACAGACCCAAAAACACAACTCTGACCAAAATCAGACATCTAGGAAGAGTCCCAGACATCTTAAACAAACGTAGTGGCTCACCTTGCTCTCTACGTCTTTTTCAGATGTCTGGAACTCCTTGTAGACGTCTGAGGGGGTCTTCAAACGTCTGACAACACTCTCGGACGTCTGAAACCACCTCGATCCTCGCACCAGCGTGCCTTCCCAACCTCTGACATACGCATGCATGATCATTTAATTTTCTTTCCAACTTTCTAGTAGATGTACTCTGAGGCTTTAATTACTCTTTCCCTTCAATTTTTTGACTTGTGGACTTTTTATTGACTTTTTTGTCAGCACTTTATTTAAATTAGTGCTTTATGAACTTTTGATTGGCTATTAATGTTTTATAACTATATGTTGAGTGACTACTATCTTATCATTAGCTTGGTAATTTCATATTCAATGGCTCGAGTCTCATCAGATTCATTTGATTGGAGAGACTTGGGTCATTACATTGGGCAAGGCTGGTCAAATCTTAAGTGCCAGCATTTCCAGTAATTTGTTGCTAAGTCCAACCTTCGAGAGCTTCACATCATTCCTTTGAAGAACCCAACATGGAATACAACCTACCAATGAAATCCAATGTTAATTATGTGTAAATTGTTCTTCAAAATATTCTTGATCGAGCTTCATTGTTTCCCAACCCTAGACCATGGAAGAGGAGCCATGGTGATTGTTGCTACTTGAGGGTTGTCTTGGATCTAGTACAAGTCATTTAAGATGGGAAATCTTAGTCTTGCCTCCTCAAGTTTCACCTCAACAATCATGGCTACTCTTTTGCTACCTGAGTTGCTTCGTCATCTTATAGGGTCATACCAGGTCTCAAACTCAAAACAATCGAGAGTTCCGTCAATGTCCACTCGCCAACTACGCTTTTGGTGGCATATATCGTAATCTAATCCTAAAGCTTCACCAAATCAGTCGTTTAGTTTGGAATACTTCTTTTTCCTTTGCTCTTTTTCTTTTATTTTGTGTTTGCCTTTTTGGAATTCCTCCATTTAAGGCGTAATGTTCCTAATGTTAGGATGCAATTCTTCTCTCCCTCCCTTACCCTTGATTGAGTTGTGCCTTTCCCCCTTGTTTAAGATTGACACCTAAAGAAAGCAAAAGGTCATACTCTAAATGTAACAATACCCCATGAAGAGGATAAAATTTACTCAGCAATTTCGACAATTAATGATACACCTGAAGTCGTGTATATATTAGGAGGAAATGACTAATAGGAAACTTCATAAAATTATCTTTCATGTGCAAAAATTCAAAACTAAATATATACTTGGCGATTATTTTACTTGCACGGAAAGCATATCTAAATCTATGAACTTTTTTCCAGAGGGATTCGTCTCTCTAAAATTTTTTTCCTTTTTACCTATAATGCATTTCTACTGAAAATTTGTAACAAAAGACGCCCCTTTGGATTTTGGGGTCTCTGATAATTGGTTGCCATGCGAACTTGCTTAAGCCAACCTCTAGTGCGACATTGATTTATCAATATCTTGCTTCTAATCACTCGATTGGTAAACTATGGTGCTGTCATTACTGGATGCCAATAAGGATATGCCACATGCATGCCCTTCGAAACGAGGTCGGACCCATGTGAATCCGTCAATTTAGTTACTCTTTCCCTCCCACCTCAACCAAAGTTATGCTTATAAATGAGGGCGAATTTTTACAGCGGTGCTTAAGTTGTCCTTCTCTTTTATCTTATAAGATTATATTTGCTGTACCATTTTATTTTTTTAATAAAATATTTCCTTCAAATTAAAAAAAAAAAAAAAAAAAAGCAAAGAGGGCCGACTTTTGAATTTCTTAGCATCATTCTGGACCCAAATGGGGGCGATGTCACCACCCAACGCCACTTCTTTGTTCCTTTCGGTGGATTATCTGTCACATTGCATTGGAATTCTTTTACTTTCTTGGATGCGCGCAAACAACTCGTAAGAAGGCAAAAAAAAATAAAAAATTAAAAAAGAATAAGAATTGGCCACTGCCTGTCAGTAATGCCCCGTTATAATGGCCGGCAGAGTTTGATCGTCCCTACCTTTGTTGTTTGTATTTCCTTTTTCCTTTTTTTTTTTTTTGTCTTTTTTTGGGGGTCAGTATCAATAAGTGGATGGAAACGCCTGCCAATTGCCATCCCCCTCTGGTGGCTTTTTTTCAAGGTCAAATTTTTCGATTCCCCTTTTTTGAGCTCCTTTTTTTCGTCGTTGGATACATGATATCTCGTGAGCATTGTGTACGATTGACTTCGGTCCTCGGTGGTTGACTCGATTCACAACCACCTCTCCACTTTCGTAAATTGCAATAGTAAAGATAAGTTATAATCTAAATTATTTTTAAAGTCTTTCATCCTAATTTTAGATGGATAGCACGTGTATCTTTCTGGACTAACACATGTAATATTTGGGATGTGTGATCTCTTATGGAAAGAAAGGCTTGGAAAAGAGATCCAAAGAAAAAAAAAGACTTACGCAAAGCCCTTGTTTTATGAATTGAACTCCTAAGAAAGACTATCGATGCTATTTAGATTCTCTCGTTAATGGACATCAAGATGTTACCACCCATATTTGCCGCTCCTTTTTTTTATTATTAAAAATAAATAATAACATATAATAAAGAAATATATTTTACAACACATATTTTCTACTCAATAAAATATATTATCATATTTTAATTTTTAATCGATATATTTTGATTTTATATTGAAACAGATCCAAAATATATCAGTATATTTTAACTTTTCACCAATAAAAAATAAATTTTCACTTGGAAAGTGAAAAATGATTTTCACCTATAGATTTTGGATTTTGAGTTTAAAGTTTGTGAAAAATGATGATTTTTACTTGAAAAATGATTTTTCACCTTTGAATTTAATATTTAAAATTTAAAATTTAAGAAATCTAAACCTTAAACACTAAACTCATACGTAAAAAATTACTTTCGAAGTGAAAAATTATTTCTCTAAAGTAAATAATCACTTTACATTGGTGAAAAATAGGTTGAAATTCAAAATACAAATATATTTTTTCATTTTTAACTGATGTATTTTGATTTTCAACTGATAAAAAATTAAAACACACCAACTAAAAATTAAAATATAGTGACGTATTTTATTGAGCAGAATCTACGTATTATAAAATACGTTATAACACGTATTTTCATACTCACAGTAATAATACCAACGATCACCTTTACTTCTTTTTTTCTTTTGAACAACACTGCCATTGTGATTGCAAACCAGTATTAGTAGCAGGAGAAAGGGTTAATTTACCATTCCTTGTAATATCCTCGAAAATAATTTCATATAAGAAATACACCACAATAAATAGCACATAATAAAAAATTGCGGCAACTTAACAATTTAGATTTAAATATTTTAAGTATTTATTTTATATTTAGATCCATATCTAATAAGTTGTTAAAAATATTTTTTTGAATTAAATTTAAATTTAAAATCAAATCGTCACTTTTTTTAAAGTAAAACCCAAACTAAAATAACCTAGATATAATCCATGTACATATCACTCCGCCATCAAATCGGAAAATTGGTTTTTGAGTAATCGTTTCACTTACAAGTCCAATCTTTTTCGAAAAACGATACCGTGATCGTCGGTTTGGATTACTTAAGAAACCAGATAAAACAGAGCTGGCTTATTTCTGGTTTAATATAGGAAATAAATAAAGAGATGTATGCTAAGATTTTGCAGAGTAGATGTTTTTATACCCTCAGATCAACCTCAACTTGCATCTTAAACCCCTTACCTAAAATATGATCGGAGGGTGTGGTGGGTGGTACAACATGAAAGGGAACCGAAAGGATTCAATAAGACATAACCCTAAGAGATGAATAGAGAAAGAGGCAGCTACAATGCACCCTCGAAGAGAAGAGAACATTAAAATAAAATAAAAATGAAATCACCTTTGTAACCAAATTCCACAACAGACACCAATATCTACTCCACGCTATTAAAATACAACAGCGCCCCCAAATATATCATCGACGATCTTCACGATCCAAACTCACGAGTAATAACAAGTTTGACATCAAAGCATACTCACTATTATGATGAGACACGAATTCATACGTGAGGTGGCATGGAAAACCCTCTTCGACGGAGAAGTTTAATCGTGTAAAAAACGGCCGAACACATCTCATTTGGGCAAACCACAGAAGCGCAACCCTCTGTAAAGCTTCCGGAGAGGTGTGAGGATAAATAACTCCATTGGAAACGGAGAGCGGCCCACTTGACATGAGGCCCATTGGAGGAGGCATTGCTGTTGCCTTCGCTACTCGTAACTGTCGTGGCATATCTTGTTTCTTTGATTCCCGTGACGGACTGCTGCCGAATGGAAAATGGCCAGCTCTATGATATAATTAATAGAGGAAGGTGCCAGTTGCATCTAAATTTCAAAACAAAATTAAATGTTAACGCGAAACTCCACACAAAAGTTTATATAATATTCGCCCTCAAATTAAGTTACACGGTTGCTATTTAGATATAAAACCGGTAATATTTAAATATTGAATTAAATTACATCGGTACTATTTCAATTACGAAGTAAATATCGTAAAATATCATTGACGATAATTTGAGATATCATTCTTGATATTAAAATATTTTAATAAATTTCCGGAATTAAAATATATGCTGGAATTAAGATTACAGTTCTGGAATTAACATATTCCGGAATTCGTCTTGCCACCGAGGAATGAGAGAAGCTTAATGCCTGCTAATAAACTGCGTCTAGAAATGTATACATGCAACTTAGATTAACGTGTAGAAAAGCCCTTGGCAGCACGTACGAGTCGCCTATTATGAGATTACTGTGGCGATGTAGCCGGGAAGATGGCTCTCTTAATACTCAAGCTTACAATTTGTCATGGGACTCCTGAAAAATTCCATTAAAACACTTGTATGAACGTGTACAATGATTATAGGGTAATTTTATATTAATGTAGAATGATCTTAGATGTAAAATGATTCTTAACAATTTTATTTTTTAATAATTTTACACCGATACATCGTTCAGTACATCAACTTTTAAGTTTCTATATCACATTCTAAAAGAAGAAAAAAAAGGCTAAACTTATATGGGGAACGAGCCCCCCACCTTGATCAGATGGGTAAGCATTGTTCCTTGGGACAGGATGTATGACCCCTCGTGAGTTCATCGTTGGTCAACCGTGAATAGGAAAAGCTGTAAGAAGAAGTCATCTCATAGATTTCCTTCCTACTTAAGAAGACATTTCAGTATCCAAGATAAAGAAGCAACCATCGAGTGCTAATTTTTGTTGTCCCTGTCCTTGGGAAGAAGCAATTAAAAAGGAAACCATCATTTGAAACTAAGCCCCTTCACAAAGTCTCACTAAGTTCTTCAAAGTCAAAAACTTATACCAAGCACCAAGGGATGCACTTCCATTGATGATGCCAGCTTCTATAGCTTACATCCGTCCAAGCAACCTTAAATCCTTCTCATGTCTAACTTCAACGGGGATGACGCCAGAAAGAGAATTTTTACACGTTTTGAATACAAGGAAATTATGGTATTGAACAATCAAAGAGCAGTGCAAGTATCAATAAAGTTTTGAGAAGTTATAGAAAGGTCCCCCAAACCGGAAATCAGTAATTGTAGCTGACCATTTTTGAGTTCGTGAACGCATCTGCCCTGTCATCTTGTTGTTCCAATGTTTCCTTTTTAGCATTCTTGCCTCTGGTAAGATAATCTTTTAGGACCCATTTACCTTCCAAGTTCTCCCTCTTTTTGGAGGATAGATCCTATTTGCCACCGATATTATTTTAACACCAATTAGGTACTTGAAACCAATTTGACCCAACACATACTTGATGTAAGAATAACACTTACTCAATTTTAAGGATGATCGTAGGCTTAACTCCCATTTTGTAAATACAAACCAATAAACCCCTCCAATAGGAGAAGGCATTTGGTCAAGCCAACCTAACCCAACCTGAAACCTAACCCAAATGACTTAACTCAATCCAAGCATAAAATTAGTTTCAGCTAAGCTTAAATTTAAATTTAGGCCCAAATAATTATTTGAGTTGGATTCCTACCTAAGTGAGCACAAACTTGAAAATCTAAAAACCTAACTATTTTCCAATACCAAAATCTCATATATATATATATATATATATATATATATATATATATATATATATATATATATGAGAACATAGTGCTTATAAACACCTAAATAAACAGTCATTTGTAACCATTGGATCTTTGCTTATTCTTGATGAAACCACTACTATAATCGTGTAGTGATTTTACCCATCACTAAATGAAACAATAACATTTTTTGAAAATTTTCATTTTACATTTTATATAGATATTTCATTTTTGGAAGATTATTTCAATTCTCATACCAAATCTTCTCATAATTTCTTAGTATGCATTGTGCTTTACATGAGTTTCATAGTATCTCTTATTTCATCTTTCATACAACACTATGAGTCATATATATAAACTAATTAATTTATGCACCACATATCTCTTGTATTACAAACACCATATGATTTTTATATTATATCATTTAAAACAAACATTTACATCTTTGTTGTATTACAACATATAAATTGATGTTTACAATTTAATATACTTGTTACAACATAGCTACTATTTTGTTACAAATCATGTTCCAATTATTACAATTGTAATGACCACTCCTCACAAATATTCTTATTAGTCATTACAATGCTTGTACTTTATTATTACAATGTAAATTTATTTCTAATGCATATGATACATTATTTTTAATGAATGAATAACGAGATTTATTGAATGTTGATAAATCGATATTTATAGTGTATTACATCTTTATATTTCAGTATAACATTTGAAATACATTACCTCTTTTAATATGTCAATATGGTTGTATTGTAAGATTTTGGTACAATATATAATACATTAGTTATCATTAATATTATCCGATTATCCTTTAATGTGTTATATTATTTGTCACATTTTGTATTACAAACTCATATTTATTATTCATTTATCTTAATCATTAATATTTATAATTTAATACATTTGTTACGACGTAACTACTATTTCATTACAAATCATATTCTAACCGTTACAACTATAATGCCTATTCATTACAAATGTTCTTATTTGATATTACAGTACATGTATTTTGCTGTTACAATATAAATTTATTTTTAACACGTATAATACACTATTTTTTACAAACAAAATGAATGATAAGATTCGTGGTATGTTTTTTTGTTAGTTTCATTATATATCATCTAATTATTGTAATTATGGGTTTTTATAATTTAAATTTTGTATTACAAATATTGTATTCATTTTGATAATTATCTAAGTTTCTATTTATAATTTATATCATTTGATTAGATCTGATTATATCATTCTTTTTAAAAATTATTTTATTTCAAACAACATACAAACCTTTTTTTTTTTTTTTGAAGCATTCATCATTTTCCCTGCAATGCAAAACCACCATTGTTACATTTGGTGATTTTGCTTTGGTTCATGAGATTTCAATCTAATGATCACCATCTTGTGCTCGTATGTACATTTTTAAGTACAGTACTCTCTGGATATGTCCTATATATATATGAAAATTATCTACTAACCATTGTGCTCAAAATGTCCCATTTAAGTACTAAATTATGACAGTCCGATGAGAAATAAGATTGATGAATGCATGCATAAATTGCAACTCCAAAACACCACCATGCATAAATTACAAACTCATTAATGTTATTTAAAGCAGATATGCAAGCAATAAATTATATTTATTACTTGTTTTGGAATACAACTTATGAATGTACAAACTTTTAATGCACCATATTATTATCTCTGTTACACGTACATATTCTAACATTACAAAACCCACACTATTACCATTTACAATGAAAAAATGATATAATTATAACAATATTTGACTGTCATTACAACAATATTACTAAGGTGTTACAATTTTTTTAAGCTTACTATCATGTATTATATGTTCTTTTCAATATTATACGTTGTTATTCTGGTAATACACTTTATTCATGCAACCCGTTATTTTTGTATTTGTCATCTATATTATTATATTACGTGATTGTATTAAAATATCATTTTACCTTGAAAATATTACAACTCGTACATATATTCATTACAACTTACGTTTATCTAATTACATCATTTAAGTTATTTGATTATAAATAAAATAAATTTATATTACAATGGTTCATCAAAGCTTTTACAATTTTTTGTTAATTAACTACAGTTGTACTACTTTTATTATGAAGTTATTACAACTTAATAATGCTTTTATTACAATAACAGTTTGATTATATTACATCATTTTACCTTGTCAACGTTACAACTCGTACATGTATTTAATACAACTTACATTTATCTTATTACAATGTTTAAGTTATTTGATTACAAATAAAATAAACCTATATTACAATGATTCGTTGAAGCTTTTATAATTTTTATCGGTGTTCTTTGCATACGTAATGTCATTTGTATATATTAAATCATTTTATTTAATTAGAATCTTCTTTGTCATACATTTTTTTGTTATCTATGGTTGTATTACAACTTCGTTGATAATGAAATTATTACAACTTGATAATACTTTTGTTACAATAATCATTTACTCTATTATAAATATAAAGCTTATTTGTTACAATCATATAAATATCTTATTATAAATCTTATACCATATCGTTACAACATTTTCGATTTTTCTTTTACTTGTTACATGTGACTTTTATTATGCAAATAGCTGTATTCAAGCATTATTTTTAGTATTTATTTCTACTAGTTGATTTGATCAATTGCGACGTTTTAGGAATGATTTTTTTTAGTTACAAATGGCAATTATTTCTTTGATAACTTTCACTTTCTATGCATCGTTACAATACCACCATTGGTAAAATTGGTGATATTTATTATATTCATCATATCAAAATCCAATAGCTTACACAAGGTGCTTTTCTAAGATATATATATATATACACATGAGACTTATCTAGAGAACATTGTACTCAAAAACATTTAAAAAAAAAATACTAAGTAATAACCATTCGATTTTAATCTTATGATGATATAAATATCACCAACAAAATCATTTATGATTTTATAACGACGCGAACCAATCCGATGTAAACAAAAAAAAAATGTATTTCATATCTTCATGAAATCCATTTCTAAAAAAGTGTAACTAATCAAATCAATTAATATTAATATATATTATAAGTAAAAAGTGAATACAATTACTTTCGTAATATTAATCACATACACTTAAATTCATGCTTAAATTTAATGTTAGATATGTATTAAAATCATAATAAAAATAATGTAACACATGATATATGATTTGCAATAATACTTGAATATGATTATAATAAATAAGTTATATCTTTGTTATAAAAAATATATATTTTGTAACAAACGTATAATCAAATTGTAACATCATCAGACTAAACAAAACAATATTGTAATATAAAATTTGAAATTAGATATTAAGTACTTCATTGTATATTGTATTTAATAATGTATTACTAATAATACATGTTTAAAGTTGTAATATAATTAAAGCTATACAATAAATGTATGTCATAGTGGATTCTGATCAAATTAATTAATTTAATATATACAAATAACATAGCATATACAAAGAACACCAACAAAACATTGCAATAACTTAGATAATCCAATGTAATATAAGTTGATTTTATTTGTAACCAAATAACTTTATCGATTTAATAGAATTAACATAAGTTGCAATAAATACATGCACGAATTATAACGTTATTAGAGTAAATCATGTTGTAATACAATCTAAGTATTAGTCAGGCGATTATCCATCATATATTATATTTAATGTGTATTACAGATAATACAATGTGTTAAAGTTGTAATGTAACTATGGCTATAAAGAAAATGTAGATCATAGGGGTTTTTGAGCATTGTAATGCAATTTGTAATAGGTTGTGACTTATATTAAATGTGCATTTAAAGAAGCTTACTTTGTAATACACAATGCATGTCCATGTGGTGATGGGTGCAACACCAAACAAACTACCCGATATTACCGTGAGATGACTGAAGGTGGTTCCCAAAAAAAACTTAATAATAAAAATACCATAAAAAGCCACTAATTAACGAAACCAAAAATTAAAACCACTAATATCAAACCTAACATTTTTATTAGGCAAAGAGAGGATCATGTAGTCATAAATTGATGCTTTTTTTATGTTTTTAAACATTATGCTCTTTAAATACATTTTCTTCATATATATATATATATAAGAGACCTATCAACTGAGTACTGTACTCACAAATTAACAAATAAATCCATAATTATAACCATTAAATCACGATCACATGATTCTTATAAATACCACTTATTACACAACGATGGTTTTCCAATCCAACAAATATGACGACTTTTAACATATAAAGTAATATATTATTCGAAATAATAAAACATTCCAAAACAAATCCAATTATGTTTATTATAAATAAATGAGGCACGCAACATGTGCTGATTTAAAATTAAAAGCGTGACATTTATTATAATTATAAAAATATTGTAACGTAACTTCATATGCATTGTATCTATAAAGTATAGATTTGTAAAATGAAAGATACCTATTATAATGAAAGTAATAAAAGTTGCAACAGAATAACATATATATTATAACATTAAAATATGCATTACAAATATATAATATCCGAACAAATAGAAAATATATAATACAATATACGCATCTTCGAAATACAATGATTGTTGACGTGTTATATTTATATAAAATAAATAAATTACACGTTATATTCAATAATATAAATAAATAATAATTTGACATTTGATAACAACTTTAGTATTTATATTATGTCTGACATCAAAAATAAATTTTTTATATTGACATTTAATAAAATACATTGGTAAAAAAGAAAATATAAAATGCTCAATATTGATAAAAAGATTATAATAACGTTCTAATAACATTTTTAACCAAAGGTGCTATAATACACACCTATAACTTGCTACATTGCATTATAATTTTTTGTTTATTTCTACATTGTGTTACGATTGTAATTGACGTACTACAACGAATACTTGTCTTGTTAAATTATATTACAATACAATATTATTAAAATTGTGTTGCAAATCAATATTAAAGTAAACATAATGTATAACATAACAATATTAACTTGTATTACAAACCGTTAAGAAATGTATTACGATTGTTAAAGTTAGTTGACGTACTACAACACACACCTATGTCCTACTACGTTGTGTTACAATATAACATTATTAAAATTATGTTACAAATCAATATAAAAGTAACTCTTGTAATGCTCCAATTTATTACATAGTGGGATGTTTATAATTTTCCTCCGAAGTACTACAAATTCATTATTAATATTACAAATGATTCCTAAAATCTTAGTTTATTACTTAAATTTTGGATACGTAATTAGAATTCTTTTCAAATATAAAACAAAACCTATTATAAAAATGTAACGATGACAGTGATTTTGCAAATCCATCGACTTGTAACGTAAGTGACTTTATCAATCATATAATAAATCATACGGTGACAAAAAAGACTTATTTATTGATTTTAGAACATCATAGGCAATGGATACTTTTCTTTTATATATATATATATATATATATATAATGGTCCAAATAACCTTTTCCTCCATAACCCAACTTCCCCTCATGATTACCCTTATCCTTTTTTCGTCTCCCACAAACATCTATTTCAGTTGGTTTGACCAAGACCTAACCCAAAACAACTTGAGTCAAACTTGAGCTTGAACTTCAAAAACGAAAATTTTAGGCTATGGCCTAACCCAAGGGCCAAAGAAATATTAAACTTGTATGTGGGCCTAACTCAACGAGAATAGACAACCCAATGCGCCACCTTACCCTCCAATCAGGTAGCCTTTACGGATGCATATATATTTGTTGTACGTGGCAAGGCTTGAGGACCTTTACTCTTTAGGTTGCTTGGTAAAAGGGATCCATAGGAGAGAGATCAAAAGGGAGCAAGTAGAGGGAGCCTATATAGGAAACCATAAACACCCATATTCAAATCCGTATATCCAAGTACCTACCAAAGTGGTGAAGTGGTGACAAATTGGCAAGAGAATTGACTAAAAGAAAGGGTTGGGATGGGCATAACCAAATCAGATATCAAATCAACTAAGTACACCCACATCTAATCGACTAAGTACCCCCTACATCTAGATCCCAAATCACTTACAAAGGTGGAAAAAATATAATTTGAATCCAACCTGCCAGATGTGTAATCAAATAGGCATCCAGGTTGAACAAATATGGAATCAGATCTAAATTCGGATCATACTCACTGATTTCCCTGAGGTAGGTTCTCTTCCTTTGCACATCCACGGCCGTCTTCCTGCAACTAGCTCATAAGACAGGGAATAAAAACTGAACCGACCATTTCTACTAACTGCTCAATCCAAACATTTGTTAGCTTTTAAATCAGTCACTAAGCCTGATCACATGGGAAATCAGCAGCAAAGTGCCGCAGCCACTTCGCTGGAGCCCATACTTCATGCAGCACAAACGACCACGTGGAATGTCTACGCTGCTTTTGCTGTTTCTCGGGCCAAAGAAAGCTTTGCAAGTAGGCCAGAAAGCTGAAGGAACGATCCAATGCCGTCGCAGATCCTCATGTGAGCAAACCCCACTTCCTGCACCAGCACAAAAGTGACACATTGATGCATAGAAGAAACAACCATAACAGAAAATCAGAAGGATCAGCCAATTTGGTGGTATTCTTATACCTTCAAGAACTCAAGCTTTAGGTATTCAGCCATATCATAATTTTTGATGATTCGGAAGAGAGTTGTGATAATGTCTGTGGGAGAGTAACCCAGATCATAGAGTTGCTTTAAACCCGAGCAGGCATCATCGAATTTCCCTTCTAACACATTGCGTATCATATTCTTGACATGCAATGGATGAGGCTGATCACAGACCTACCAAGCAAGAGCAAGAAGGGGGAAGAGTTATGAATAACGGCCTGAAGTTTTGTGCCCGAAAATGACGATGATGATCGCAATGATGATATCAAGTTACCTTAAACACATTTTCCTGATTCACAAATCGAAATCCACTGCATGTGGCTTGCAAGTTATTCAAGGCTTGCCTCATATCACCATCTGCAGTAAATATAATTGCTTCAAGGCCTTTTTCGTCATAAACAACCTAGAAAATTTAACAGATTGAATTTAGTAATAGACCAAACATATAAAAAGAAATATCCCCAACCTTTAAAAAAATGGTATGACTATTGGCACAAACAGGAACTATTTGACTATTACTGTTTAAGCAGAATGCAAGGGACTGCATAGTGCATTAAGAGCACAAAAGGGAATCTCTAAAAGAACAATAGGTTCACTACAAGCTGCATCTCCAGCACAGAAGTTTTCAACTTTTTCCCCTATTCAGGTATGAGAAGCTGCAGTTTTCATATATTGCTTTTAGATTATGATTGACTATTATTTCCCAGAATCTGCTTCCAGGATAAGAATTCAAAAACCCATAATGATGAATGGAGAACTTCTTAGTCCCATGATGCTCGTTCTGTTGGATTTTCTTGGATCATACATTTTTTGTTGGAAGAAATATATATAGTTTTTTTATATGGCTATACAGACATGTGTAGAAGTGTTCATCCCATATGCATCTCATACTGTCATACATCAATAGAATAAATATGCTTACAAAGCTTCCAAACTTTTAGCTAAGCTCAGAATACCAGGTGTCTGGAAGCTCTACCAATGTCTGGAGGTTACACATGGAGATTGATTCACCATTTACACTGATGGTTGTCTGTAAATGTACAATATGAACTACATGGAGCTTCACATTTTCTTTTGTTTGCAAAAATCTATCCTATTTGCATCTTCTATTGTATGTTATAATTTGCATCTTTTACTGTTTTCTTGAAAGCCTTAAGTTCTATTTCACCATTGAGAGAAAGCCTAATGCTCAGACCATGTGAATTTCAAAAAATAAGAAGAAAGCAAGATATCATCTCTCAATGCATCACAATTCTAGACCATGCACAAATGCATGTTTGAGAAACTCTATATGCTGAGTTTTCAATGGTGGTTAAGTTTTATTGGAAAATGTTGGACTTGGTGGTGAAATAAGTGGTGAATATGATTTGATAGATGATTTGATATGATTAAGGTAGAGAGAAGATCATAGTTTATTTGTCTTAAATTTGACATTGGATTTTTTTTTGTTATTGTTTTATTGAAAAGTAGGTGTTGGATATGATAAGTGGATTGATGTATTGTGAGTAGGGATGCATAATGACATCCTATGTAAATCCTGTCATCCACCCTCCACAGTTCACCTTAGCCCGCCGACCCCCCTCTAAAAACACTACGGAAACACATTTTATAGGATAGTTAACTTGACAAAAGCCACACAAAATAAAGTAAAACTGCCCCCCAAGTCTACTGACCAAAAACTCTCTTTTACAAGGTCACCTTTAAACTAATACACTCATGAGAAAACTAGATACAAAAAGGGAAAATAAGAAATCAAGAGAAAGCAACAGAGAAGTTTTCAAAAAATATATAGTTCATATCTGTGCTATAATTTGAAATCTGCGGTCAATAAAGGTTGCTGTAATTTTTCTTCAAAATAGCATCCCTTAAATCTCAAAAGTAAACCTTGAATACAAACGTTCCACGGCTAAATTACTGAATAAAGCTCTTTTATAGTCAACGAGCCATCACCCTTCAACTCTGGGATACTTATCAATCAGGGGTTTCCTTTATATTTAGAAAAGGTTACCAAAGCATACTTTCACACCCTTTTAGGACCTTCGCCCATAATCATATATCTTTCCCGTTCAAAATATCAGCTTCTTTTTCTCTTTCTTTTTTGAAAGAACAAAATATCAGCTTCTTTTAAGAAACTTCACACCTCCATATTCCCCTGACAGAGAGTAACCACTTTACAGGTATTTCTAGCAACTCATTTCACAAACTAAAGTGCATATCATCTTTCATCCTATCTTCTTTTTTGGAACAATATTCTGTTTAGTTTAAGATATACAATCTAGAAAAAGCGAAGGCAAGTGCATGACAAGAAACATAGCACAAGAACAAAGAATAGATGTATTCATTCAGGAAATATGATTTTCCTTCTCACTTCCAGATATGTGGCAGATAAAGCATAAGTATCTCACTACAGAACTAGCAAGATTGAAAACTCCTACTAACATGTGGAGTTTATTATTATTGAAACTCAGAGAAATCCGAGGATTTGATCTCTTTATATAGAGAGACCAATCCTAATACAATCTTCTAAAATAAGTAAAGCATATCTCTAACTAAATTAAATTAAATCCTAAACATATTTCCTAAAAGGATGATCCCAAGATAGAAAACATAAAATATGAAAAAAGGATAACATGGCAAGAGGATTTGTTTCTTCTCCTCCACTCAACATGAAGAATCTTGGAAGATCTCCAACATGATGATCATGAGAATCTCAACAGATACAATGGATGCTCCTATGACCATGCAATATTGCATGATTGCCCTCGCAATCTAAAGATTAAAATAAACGTCTCTAGAAAGTTGTATCCTTTGTACAAATGCTCCTCTAGTTAAAGTCCATCAAGTGATATATTTCCTTTAAAAACAACAACAAACAATCAAACAAACAAAAGATTGCCATTTTTTAACACTAAAAGTGTGGCTGCTTGCAGACAACAGCCTCCCACTTCAACCAAGAACAATGAACTTTGTTCTCAACATAAAGCACAACGAACTATGTTCTCAACATAAGGTCTTATCCCCTTGAAAAGGCCCCTGTTTTTTTCAAGCCAAATCAACCACAAAATCACCAACATCCTCGCTTGATCAACCTTAGATTTGGAAATTTTGGGGCCATCTCTTCAGGTGAAGTGGTAAGAATGCCAAAAACTGTAGAAGGATGCGTAATCCACCCAGGCAACTTGACAGTGATCCCAAACTAGCCTCCAAAAATCGCAGTCAAAAAAGATGTGAGCAACATTATCATTTCCCATGAGACCAAAGCAACAAGAAATATCCATATCAGCCACCCATTTAGAACAAAACACCTTTGTGACAATTATTTTCCATTGAAGAAGCTAAGAGAATATCTTAATTTTCAGGGGCCACATAGGATGTCAAATCGGCCTACAATCTTGCAGAAAGGTGTGATCATGTTGTGGATGGAATCTCCTCGATTTCAGATAGGTCTTTCATACAGAAGATTCCCTATCCTTCCACATGAAGAAAAAAAAATCCGTCCCTTCTCTTGGCTCAAAATCATTTAATAAATTCTGCAAATTTAAGAAATCATGAACCCTGCTCTCCATGACAGAAGTAGCAAACAGTGGTGTCCAGCTTCTTCCCCACCAGCATTCCTCCATTTGCCCCTCTTTCTGTCAACCTATCACTCCATCCCCCACCTCACTGGGGCACATGCAAATGTAATCTCCATTCATCTGCCTCCTACCACCAAGCATCTCCCTCGAGGCACCGGCCACCACCACCTCTCATCAACAGCTCCCCTGTTCCTTTACCACCATCCATATCCCTTTCATCCTCTGCCAACCTCCCAATAGCTCAACATTCGAAGTGGAGGTCACAGAGAAGCGGCTTATCGCAGCATCTCACGGCCATTGTTTTCCTTGAAAAGGTAAAGGGTAGCCATCCACTTCATTACTTCAACCCAAGCAAATCACAAATTCTGAGACCAGAAAGTGTATACTCCTACCTCACTTACAACACTCTCGACCAAAGCTCAGTGACCACAGAATTATTACGTTGCAACCAAATAGACCACAAGACTGCAGCAACCTTAATCCAAGCCAGCCCTTCCACTTGAATTCTTCCTCTAAAAGCCACCCAAAGCTCTTCCATAGATAACACCAAGGGGCCCAGGATATCCATCTGCAGTTAAAACGCTTTCAAGACCTTGCATAATAAAAAGAGGTGCATCCAATCCTCCTCTCCCAACTGGCACAAACAGCAAGCCATCTTTGCATCATAGACCCACCTCCACCTATAGGGGGGGAGAGACGCTTTGTTCTGGGATGACGGGAGCTTATCTGTGAGGAAGGCCTTTCATAGGTTGCGTGGAAACCTACCGGTGGTGGATCTGGACCTCCAGCAGGATTGCAGGATGATCTGGTTGGCTAGCTGCCCCCTCAAGGTCAAGATCTTTGCTTGGCTCGTGAGGAGAGGGAGGGTTCTCACGAAGGCTTGGAGGGCTAGGTGGGTTGAGATGGAGGATGTTGCTTGCCATTTTGCGTTGGGGCGGACGAGGACATTCACCACTTATTTGTTGGGTGTGCTTTTGTTGCCCAGGTGTGGAGAGCCTTGGGTTTTGATTGGATTGATTTTGGTTCTCTAGACGAGTTTTGAGCCTCCTTCTAGAGGGGGAACATTCAAGGAGGTGGAAATACATTCAAGTCAAAGAAGGAAAAGGCAAAGGTGCCTATGGTGCTGTGGGGAGTGCGGCTAGGTAGGAATAGGGTTGTGTTTAGAGGCGAGACGCCTTAGGTGGAGAATCTTATATCCTCCATCTCCTCCCAGCTTATTTTTTGGGAGTCTAATTTGTAAAGCTAAACGTTGTAATTGGCTATTTTTAGTAATGAAGATGGGTAGTTATCGCACGGATAACCACCCTTTTCCTTTTCAAAAAAATCATACACTCACCTCCTCCTTCTAATCTTCATTACCAACTTGTCACGTCTAAGAAATCAAAGAAAAATCTTAACTTTCAAAAGTAATTTCATCTTCTACAATACAGAGCAATAGACCACCAAATCAAAACGAGGTGCTTCTTCCAACCACATGAGGAGTCTAAAGCCTTTTAACAGGAAAGTGTCCTCTCACCCATTCTAAAGAATCAAGATGCCCCTCCCTTGACCTATAATTAGCCAGAGCACCAAGCAAGAACTGTAAGTCAACCAATCTTGCCTCTGACAGCCCCTGGCCTACTGCGGGCATCCATGCCTCCCCTTCAACTTGATCAGAATGGGCTCCCTCACGTCTATCACCAGTGCCAATTTGTCAAAAGCCATTGCATGCAATCTAGGTACACAATCCACCAATACTCCGAATCCTTATCCAATCATCCTCCCAAAATCGGAAGGAATGTCTCCCAAGGCCAGAACAAAGAACCGTGCAACCCTATTCATTACCTCCACCAGGCCCTTGCAAAAGGTCAAGGCTCCAATTGTGTGAGATAACCCCTTCCTACCACTGCAACAATGCACCATACGCCTCCTTCAATACACAATGCACAAAAAGTCCCTATTCTTCATAACTTTCACCACTGACTTCGTCATCAAAGCTTCATTGAAAATCGTAAGTTTGAGAACCCCAAGACCATCCAACTTCACCAGTTCACAGACCTCACCCCATGCAACTAAGTGGAGAAAACGATCAGCCTGTTTTATGCCATTCCAAAAAAATCTCTTCACAATTTTTTCAATCGTCTTGATTACCTTTTTTGGAGACCTAAAATCTGAGATAAAAATTTGGTATAGCCAAAAGCACTGACTTCAGGAGAACAAGATGACCACCCTAGGATAGCACCTTCCCCCTCCACCCAGTCCAGCCAGGCCTTTTTTCCAACCTCTCCATCAATGGTAGCCAACAAACTCCAGATGTTTGTTACCCCTTAAAAGGCAAGGAATAATGTTGATATGCCATGACCATACCTTGAAAGTTACTCAGGTAGGCCCTATCACCAATGATTAAGGATTTTACGGTGAGGAAAGAACTTCAATAAGCATGACAATGCTAGGTGCCATGGTTGAAATGGCTAGTTATTGGGTATTAATTTGAGTGTGAATATGGATAGACCCGAAATGATCACATAGCAAGAGACTTAATGAGTCTATAGAATAGTTAGTGAAGTGTATATGGACATCTAAAGTGTAACGCTAGAAGGGTCCACATAGTAATCAAACATCAGTGGCACACTGAAAGAGAGAAATGAGTTGCGAAATAAGCTTATAGAAGTTTGTGAATAGCATAAGTATTTGGGAAAAAAAGGAGAATCAAAGGAATAAGGACGGGGACATGTCTTTTTTAGAGAGGATTCCTCCATACATGCAATCGAGCCTACTTCCAAAACTTCAAAACGGTTGTAACCAAAGTGGTTCCCATCTGAGTGATCGAGACGATATAAGAATTTGATTTTGCCTCACTTGAAACTTAATCCTCATACAAGAATCCCAAGTATTGACGTTAGGGCCACCAAGGCCACCGTTGGAAAATTGAAAATTCTGAAACTAGATTTTTATTAAATGAGAATGAATGAAAATAGAAGGATCCTAGCCTCTCTTTATATCGAGAGGTGATTGCAAACAATCCCAATCCTAATCCAACTAAATATAGAAACAAACTCAATCACATCAATCCCAACCAAATCAAATCAAATCAAATACCTAAAAATGGAAAGAGATAAAACACAACTTTTAATTAATCCTAAAATGTTTTTTCCTAAATTATCTAACAAATTAACAATCGCCCCAAGTTGGAGCATATAACATCCAACTTGAAGAAGGCATGCAAAACAAGAACTCCCCTAATACAGATAATTGAAGGAGCACAGAACAATGCATACTATAGCAGAAGTAACAGTCGCCATAGAGTGTTGGTTGACGTAGTAGATACAAAGACCATAACAAAAGTAGCAGCCACACAATGATCGTAGTAGTAGTGACCACACATAGGGAAACGCTCCCAAGCACATATAGAGGTGGGAGAACCTTGTTAAAAGTTCCCACCAATCAACACCATCATCATGATGGGTAGTAGCAAGATCAGATGCTCCAGACATACTAATCCATTCAAAAGAACTGGTAGTAGTAGTAGTATTGGCCACAAGACTTGTGGCAATAGTAGCAGTAGAAGAGGCCTCATTCCTTAGTAGGGATTGCAGATGTTACAGTCCCCATGGAAAAAATATATAATTTTCAAGGTACGTATCGACAGCAACAAGAGGTTTAAAACATAGCATCAAGCCACCTGGATCCCGACTCAAGTGTGTTGAACCCACAATCTGGACCCCATAGCAGGCATACCTGAACACATTCAGGGTCATGATCATCCACGAGTCCCTAGTTTCACCTAGAGAAGGTTGGATCAAAGCCACAAGGAAGAGCAGGATAATAATTGCTACAAGAAGATGAGTGCTAGACGCCATAATCTTAGCCTCAGCAGTAGCGAAAGATAACCTCAAAGTCGACATCATGATTTGCGAAGTTGATCACGCAAGTGTGCACGAAGGCGAGATGCACACGTGAGAGGCACACAACAATGCGTGATGACGCAAAGATCATGCAAGCACGCATGTTCACGTATAAGCGATGTAGGGGTATAGTAGGGTAGCACACAATGTGTGTAAAGGTCAAGCGCACAAGTTTTTGAAAGAAGGGTGGTTATCCAAATGATAACCACCCAAGATCATTCATTAGCGGTTAAAGCTAGTAAAAAAAAATAGAGAATTACATGGAAAACTCCCAAAACACCACCTAACAAGAGATGGAAGAAACAAAATTTTCTACATAGGGGCTATGCCCCCTAACTGGAAGAGGCCTAAAAATCTTCCACGTTGCCACGTTCAATCCAATCAATCCCCAGCCTCCTCCACACCTACTCCATAAAATTGCATCTAAAAAACAAGTGCTCCACATCCTCCTCATCCCCAGCACACAGCGAGCAGGTCCTATCATCCGCCGATGCCCACCTTGCCCTCCAAGCATTCATAAGAAGTCTTCCTCTTCTCAACAACCACGCAAAAATCTTCACATTCAGGGGACAATCAATTGACCAAATCACTCTGCAGTCCCACAGGAAGTCAATGTCCATCTGCATGGTCCCCCGCAACCAAATGTAGGCCTTCCTCACGAAGAATTCCCCCTCTTCCCAATGGAAACCATCCACACTAGCTTCCAGCTCCCATCCCTGCAAACACTATAGAAGCTCCTGCAGCTTTGCCAACTGCTGGTCGGAGAATTCTGGTAAGCACACAAGTTGCACGTGAAGAAGCAATAGCAGCCCACTTGTTGCAGGCAAAGAGGACAGACACCATGCATTAGACCACGTGGTGCAATAGCAACCCATGTGCGATGGCATGCAAAGGCTGGAGAATCCACACACAAAGGTGCGATGGGCAGACAAGCACCACATGTATCACACGTAGCGCAATAGAGGCCTCGCATAGTGTGTGCAAAGGCAGGTAGACATGTGCACATGTGCACTGCGAGCATTAAGAAGAAGCATAGCAATGGCACACGCGTAGAGGAGAGCTCACGAAGGAGACCGCATGCAAGAGAGAAGGTTGATGGTTTGAAAATTTCTTGGGATTGTTTCTGCTCTAATACCATGTTGGAAAATTCCAGAACTAAATTTTTATCAAATGAGAATTAATGAAATGAGAAAATCCTAATCCCTCTTTATATAGAGAGAATTACAAGCAATCCCAATCCTACTAACTAAATAGATAAACAAACTCAATCACGTCAATCATAATTAAACAAATCAAATCAAATATCTAAAAATAGAAAGAAATAAAACACAACTTTTAACTAATCCTAAAATGCCCTTTGCTAAATTCTCCAACAGCCACAATCGAGAGAGTAAGGTGGAACTAGATAAGGAAATTTTAAAAGCAAAGAAAAAAGGCTTTGGCAATTAGACAAAATATCTAAGATCCTTGGTGTCTCCAACTATACATGGCATGGCACAACAATTTTAGCTCCACAAAGTTGGTCCTCTACCAAACATCGGGGTTTCGATTCAGCTTTTTAGCAAAATCTAGTGAGAGAAAACAAGGCCTGGCACCAAAGTCAAATCAAGCTCATATAGGTCAATCATTTATCATATTCACGCACAACTAATATAGTTGCTCGGATATCTCCATGGCATATGTGCAAATATTGAGAACATATAAGAAATTATGTACTATTTTCAAGGATAAGAAATTTTGCAATATTGCATGTTTACAGCGCATATATGTAAAAATCCCTTATCAAATTCATCTACGTAAAATTCCAACATGTAAATTCAATGGTCACAATACATGATATAGAACTTGAAATAAGAATATTATTTCAAACGTCCTTTTTCATCCTAAGTAGCAAACAAATGATGAGTGTTGTAATTTATTATAATCCTAATTTGATTTATCATAATGACAAACTATCCACATTTTTTTCTTGTGATATCAAAACTTGCTTCCCTGGAATCTTAAGGCATATATCTCCATTGTGAAGGCTGGACTTAATACACCATAGTTGGTTGTAAAATAGAAATGATAAATGTTAAGGAGGGTTCTATCATCTCATTGACCAGATGGGAAAGCTATAAAAAAGGCAGGCCATCCTGTTATAGCACTTTCTTTTCTTGACTTCGGGGAGGCTCAAACCAGGGACCTCCACCGCCCATGACCAATGATCCACCACTGTGCCACACTCCACAGGACCCATCCTATTATGGCAGTGACAACCAAACAAGCACTAAGCAAAATTATATTCTTATCAAAACTAAAAGCATTTATATATGCTATGACCCTCTCTCATGCTTTCCATAAAACACAAACGATAGTGCACCTCCATCCTCTCCCGCTAGGATTGACCACAAAAATTATGGCATATAATCTCATTCCAATTTCACTAGTGTTCCCCTTCTTACCAACTTCTAGAAGGGTCTAGACATTGTTGACACTATGGTAAAGATGCCACGATACTTGGGCATTTAAAGACATGATCAACAACCTCAACCATGTCACTGCAGGCACTAACATCCATGCCATAAGATTCTGGAAACCATGACAAGTGATTTTGACACCTCTCTCATGACAGCTGTCTTGTTTGCCAAGATCTCTAAAATATTACCAGCTCGTTCATTTAATTGGGTGTCAGGTAGATGAGATGTCATGGAAGGATAACCTCTAATACACTACTCAAGTAAATTAGTAATCATATAGTAACGTTGGATGGGACCATTAAATTAGCAAAGCTAGGGAAGGACCCTCAAAAAGAAAGAAAGCAGAGGGGAAAAACCAAGGAAGGATAAGTGGAACCACAAAGTAGATAAATAAAAGTGAAATTGGGATTGAGTTTCATGTGGAACCCCAAAAAATCACCTTCTGCTTGTCCAAATTCCCAGATATTGTATATGTTTGATAGGGGAGTATCAAAAATCTGAAAAAGAATGCACCATCGAACTCCTAAGTTAAATGAAGCACAGAATAGTCACCTCCAAATCTTGCTCCATGTCTAGAGCTCCCAATAAATTGTGAAAGATGAAAATACATGGTCATCATTTTGGCACAAAACAAGAAAATAATTAATGTATAAAACTAATTAGTGTGATTTACCCATTCAATTATTTGTCAATTTATGTCACATCTTAGATGTGGCAACTAATATCTAATAACACATACCTTCTCAGCATCCACAACTACCCTAAGCCGGCCAAGAATCTCCTGATCTGACAACCTTGAGAAGCGAACAAGTGCACATCTACTCTGGATAGGCTCGATTATCTTTGATGAAGTGTTACATGCAAGTGCAAACCTTGTGGTATTTGAATATATCTCCATCGTCCTTCTCAATGCCTGTTGTGCTCCTGATGTCATACTGCAATAAACAAAAGCAGTAATATCACACTAGGAACTGAACTAAATTAGACTTAAAAGCCAAATCAGACATATGACCTACCTATCAGCTTCATCTAGAATGATTATCTTATGCCTTCCTGGAGGCAGTGTGACCTTCTTCTGAGCAAACATCTTAATCTTGTTTCTTACAACATCAATACCTCTAAACAACATAAGCAATAAGTTAGAACCCTTTCAATATTTCCACAAAAAACCAATTTTGAATGGATTTTTAAATAAAAGTCATTTTCCTCATTCTTAAATACATAGATAATGCACTCCCTCCACACAACTCCACCCCCCACCCGGAAAAAAAATCATAGGGTTTTCAACAGAGGATGTTTGGCAATAGTCATAAAAATTGCTTCTGCTCATTTCAAAGTGGGAGCCATAGAGGCATTCTAAGCAAACTATCTACCCCAACCCCGAAAGAGAACGGGACAGAATGAAAGCAATCCAACCTTTGGAAATTGTTTAAGGGACTTATATGTCATTCATATTGTCAATTGGAACCGTCGGATCCACAAGATTTAGTGTATTTTCGTAAGTGATTTTTTTAATGGAAAAGGAAGTGCTATTTTTTACAGGGATTTTTTTCACAAATCCCATTGTAAATCTTCTAAATTACATGCTTGCTATCCTGTTTCGAATATTTACTTAAATACGATTCGAAATTGCTCCATTTACTTAAATGTCCCTCCATTAGTTAACAGTAACTGGACTGGAAAGTAGTGAAATTTTATTTTTTTAGCGTTACATTTTTCTTTCTCCACCCTCCTTTCCACTTCCCCTCCTTCATTCTGCCCCTCCTTCCTCCTCCCACGCCCACCTTACCTTGCTAGGCCATCCCTCACCAAACTATACCTCACCACTCACCACCTCCAACCCTGTCCGCCTATGCCACCTCCAGCCCCCACCTCTACCTCCAACCACTTCTAGCCCCCTCCTCCACCGATCTCTGCAACCTTCCAACCCCTACACCACCCACCTCTAGCCCCCACCACTATCTTTGCCACCCCCTAATCCTTCCGCCACCCATGCCCAGCCCGTAACCCCACCCATGTCCACAAACCGCCTCCTCCACCCTCCGCACCTCTTCCTCCTTCACATCCACCCACCTCCAGCCTTCCCCCCCATCTCTAAGACCCCTACTACCCGATGGTGAAGACTGTTCTTCTAGTAGTCTAAAGCTTGATGATCAACTTGCCAATTGCATGGTCGGATGAAGAGCTCCTTGTTCTTAACTTTTGTCATTTCCCAACTGTAGTTTTTTTATTTATTTGAATATTAATGGCCACACTACCCATCTATGAGCTGCTCTTGCATGTTTCTCTGATAACTACATTATAAAATGATTCTGGAAATTCACAAGGCCATAGGATTAATTGGATAACAAAAGCTACATAAAAACAAACAAATGAAGAACTACATGGGTTATGGTTCTTAAATTTTCAAAGCATTCCACCCACTTGTGCAGGATTTTAACACTTGTAAATTGCTTTAAGACACCCTATCAAATGGCTCTGTGCCAAGGATGATGGGGTCATAGGGAGCTGGAGGTGGGTGGAGGGCAGCCAAAGTGGTTGGTGGAGATGGCTGGAGGTGATGGAGGTGTGTGGAAAAAGTTGGTGGGTGGAGGGTGGCTACATGTGGGTGGAGATGGGTGTTGGAGGTGGCAGAGGCAGGTCTAATTCCAAAGTCACGGTAATTCGACCAACCAATGTCCTTATCGATCATGCCCTTTATCAGACACGAACGCTAAAATGTGGTCACCTCAAACAGCATGTACAAGAAACACACCAAACAAGTTTAGTGCAAAAGTACGATTGTAACAACATTTGACACACATATCAACCCAGATCATCGAATCACATGATGAATAATCACATTATCTATTAAGTTGAGGTGTTATTATGAAGACATTGAAGGGTAGACTTTTACAACCTATTTGGGTGTTGGAATTAGAAAGAAGGGATAATGATGGAAAAAGAACAACCCACATTATTCCATTTTTGGTCTTTGCATGGTCGAAGATGTCTTGTGATGGAGTAAAACAGTGATACTATGAAAGAAAAGGCCACATCATAGAATCATGTGCCTTTGGGGCTAAAAAGAACATGGGAGATGGCAAGAGCGTGAAGGTGTAGCAATGGGAGCCTGTCCAGGGGGTCTTGTCAGGAGACTTCAAGTGGTTGGAACCTTGCATCGAGGACAATATGTTGTTCCTGCTACGTATCAATGGGCCATCTCACTGCTGCGTGCCAAACAACGGTGGTTTGTAAGATATGTTCAAGACTCGGCCATCTCTTTCAAAGATGTTCAAGATGGTGGAGGGCAAGCCGTAAGGAGTGCATGAAGAGCCAGCTGGCTGCAAGTCATGGGGTTTGGCAAGCCCCCGATGCATAGCCAACTCATTGCGATTGTGTATGGAGGATGCCTTAGAGGTCACTCTATCAATCAAGCTCGGTGTAATCAAAAAATTAAGGAGATCCTATTCACAGCTTCATGACAGGGGTTTGTCTTGTGCCTGGCACCAGAAAGAGAGTCAAAGGGGCATCGTCTAGGCCTCTCACAGAAGATACTACATCCACAAGGTTTGTTTGTGGAGGCATGATGTTTTGTACTAATAGAAGCTATTGTGGCTTCATTTGGAAGGTTGTGACAATGCGTTATCAGTGAATGTGCTCCTTAAGTTATGGTCAAGGTCAAGTCACTCAATGACATGATCCCATAAAAGGTTATGGTGATTGGGAGAGACAGCAGTTAGGTCGGGTTTATCCAACTAGAAAGATGTCGGTGAATTCCAAGTGGTGGGTAGCACACGGAGCGGCAAAGGTGGTTGTTGACCACCATTACATACTGGGATTGAAGAACTGCTTCAAAGAAGAAAACAGGGGAATTCTCAAAACTTGTCTTGTGAATGTACCATCTCCTGAGAGGGTTGGTGGAGCAGGGAGATTAAAAGGCACTAAGGGGGTGATGACTCGTTAAACAAGAAGGTGGTGGGACTAGCTATTCAAGTCCAACTTTGGAAATTTTTGAAAGGCCAACCCCTATTTTATCACCACACAATTGGATGAGGAACCAAATATTTTCGGGGGGTGTAGGGGGGAGGCGCCATTGGCATATTTGAAGGAGAGATGAGCCCAGAAGGAGGTTCAACAGGGTTTTTAGGCTCAACCCCATCTTCCTAAGAGACAATCATTCAAGGAATTCATCAAAGAATTATGTTGATACATTCTACTAGTGAAACGTTTCACAAGTATGATACTGAATTTCATGCAAGGCTAACGGTTCAGCAGCTCCAGAGCTAGAATTAGCAGTGATGGCCTTGGTTGCGGGGTCAGGTGGTGTGGACAGTTTGAAGGGGCAGAAGCAACACTCTGATACTGTGATCCACGGTTAGGCTACAACAGTGAATACGCTGAAATATCCTCAAACTCTTGTTGGAGACTTGTGCTGCAACCGAAACAGTTACTCATGTGCAAGAGTCATCTCTTAAGAAGGCATGCAAAAGCAAAGGCAAAAGTGGCAAATTTGTGGTGGAGGAGCCTAATTGTGTGAAGGCTTTGGTGGCCCGGGCGTTGGGCTAAGCAAACTGTAGGCATAGTAACTGAGGGGATCAACTCTATTACTAATGGTTAAAGTCCTTTGTGTGGAACGTGAGAGGGCTCTAGGACTCTACCGAAAGAGATATTCTCCAAAGGTATTAACTAGAGAAGAAGATTGATTTCTTAATGCTGCAAGAAAC
This sequence comes from Thalassia testudinum, assembly GCA_037157565.1. NCBI lineage: Eukaryota > Viridiplantae > Streptophyta > Magnoliopsida > Alismatales > Hydrocharitaceae > Thalassia > Thalassia testudinum. The sequence continues at coordinate 26,911,070 of JAZHRO010000013.1, forward strand.
AAATATTGAAGTTCTGAACAAGACCACAAAGGAAGAGATCGCTAGTTCTCTTTATTGTGGTCACCTAGAGGTTGGTTTAATGGGTAGGTCTGGTGGCATTATTATTGTGTCGATAAAACCAACTCTGAATTGGTCTCTCACACTATGAAAGGTTTTAATGGATTATTTCAAAAGGATAGCAGATGGCGAGTCCTTTGCCTTTTTTCACAGTTTATAATCCATGTGAAGATTTGTACAATGCTAATTTTGGGGAAGAGTTGAGATAGGTGTCCACTTTTGTTGATAGGAGGCTTTGGCTAGTCAAGGGAGACTTCAATGCTACTCTTTCCAATTATGATCATTCGGATGGTAGGAGGGATACATCCATGGAGGCGATCATGGATCTTGTTGTAGAATTAAGACTCTATGATATAACGGTCTCCAGTGCCAGGCTTACTTAGAGGAGTTCCTCAATTGCACGGTCGAAGCTTGACCATTCATGTGCTTATTAGACTTGGCAAAGCACTACCAATTACCAGACATCACAATACAACCCAAGCCATTCTCAAATCACACACCTTTACTAAGGAATTCTAATGAAGGAGCCTCTCTTACATCAATATCAAAAAGTCATGGCTTTCATAGCCCAATTTTAAGGGCATGATCAGAGAAAAGTAGGAGGCTCCACCTTGCCCCTCAACTACAAGAATCATCACAGCCATGGAAACAGATATCTCGATATATCAACGATATATCGTCCGTATCCCCAACATGACTCATATCGATATCACGAGAATATCTTGTTTACGAAATATTGGCAATATCTAACCCATATCAATGGGTCTTGATCGATATCCCTAAATATTTGGGGATATCGATGTAGTTAATAGGGATCTCATAAAAACATCTTTCAAGCAACGAAAGAGATGTCACGGCATATATGTGATGTCACCGATATGTCGATATCACTAATAATACATGTGTCGCCATTACCAAAATGTCTTTTTTCCAAGATGTCAGGAGAAATATTGCCCATGTCGATGTGTGTCCACGATATATCATCGAAACTAAAGCACATATACGTAATTTTTCCTAAATATTGCTAATCTCTAATGACATTGAATGGTACCTCTGCAGCTGCTCTATAGTCTCCTCTTTTTTTGCTTTCTTCCTCTTCTCTCCTCTCCTTCATTCTCTATTGCTGCCCGGTGTGAGTGTTCATCGATTCGTTCACCTTGATTATTAGGTGATTTGGAGTCCTTATTCATCTCTCAACAAGGTAATTACCTTAATCTTATCATTGTTTTGCATCAATAGGCCTAAATCACCTCGATTTAGCCTTAGTTACTATTCATACCTAGTTTAAATCTTGTGTTATACTTGATTATTATATAAATTGATGTGGTCTACAAATTATTTAGGAAAGATCTTTAATTAATCCCCAATTTGGTAATGATTTGAGGCCTAAATCACTACGATTTAACACGTTTTTATTATATTTTCATTCAAATCTTATGATTTTCATCTTTTAAACATTTCTTCGTGCATGTATTACTCATTAAAATGTTAATTTTCATGAAATTTGTGACATTTTACAACATTTTGGATCTTTTTGAGCAATTTACCCAAAATTCACAAATATCAGCGATATATCCCCGATATATCTCCTTTTTGACTTGTTGATACGATATCGACATTTAAAACCTTGGTCACAACTAAGTTGAAACACTTAAGGTTGAAGTCGATCACCTACAAGAAAGAAATTCAAGAAAAGAGAAAGAGACCTAAAGAAGAAGCTTTGCAGGGAGCATCTACCTTGAACAGGCTTGAAGACTCTATAGAGCCAACCCAAGCTTAGGTAGAAGACAGAAGAAGGCTACAAAACATGGTCCAACAAGAGGATTTGAAGGAGACAAACTAGCACTAGCACTCTAAGCAATTATGGTTGAACGAGACAAATTTCAACCCTTGCCTTCCCCATATGACAACTAGCTAGAGAAGGTCAAACTTCATTGACTCCCTAGGTTGGAGATGAGGTGGTTATTAGGAGGGAACAAGTGGCAAAGGCCTTGAAGATACACTTTCATGACTTCATGAGAGGGCAAAGATGCAGGTCTTGAGAGTGGTTTGATGCAATTATTCAAGGTCTTCATGCTAACACTTCCAAGGAGTTGGTAAAGGATGTTTCTGAGGAGGTAACCAGTGGAATCGATGGGTTGAATGCAAAGGGCTTCCCCAAACCTGATGGTTTTTAGGTTCTCTTCTTCAAAGAATTTTGGGACATGGTGAAAAGTGACTTCATGGCAATGATTGTGGAGTTCATGTCTGGGAATTTTAGCTTTGAGAGAATCAATAGGTCCTACTTGTTTCTGCTACCCAAGAAGTTAGGTGCAGAGAGGATAGATGATTACCTCCTCCTTGCCCTCTCCAACGCAACTTACTCTATAATGGCCAAGGTTCTGGCCAATAGGTTGTAGGTCACGTTGCCTTACTTTATGGGCCCCTTACAATAAGCTCTCATCCAAGACAAGTCTCTACAATAGTCTTTTATCGTGACAAGAAAATGGTGGCTACATGGCACAACAATAGAAAATTGAGTTTTCTTACAGAATGTGGACTTCTCCAAAGCCTACAACTCCGTCTTTTCTTCATACCTTTGGTAAGTTCTAAAGCATGAGCAATTCCCAAAACTATGGATCACATGGATGAAGAAATGCATTGCCACAATCTCTTACAATTTGGTGAATGGTAGACCAGCAGGGGGTTGGGTACTCCTACAAAGGGGTGTGAGACAAGAGTGCCCAATAGCTCCCCTTCTGCTTATCATTGCAGCAAACACCTTAGCTTTGATGGCTTTTATAGCATGTGGTGGTGGACTTATAGCTAGTTTCTCGACAAATGGTGGCAAAGCTTTGTGACGCCCATTTTGAAATATGCCAATGATACCCTACCTTTTATTGAGGGAGGTGAATTGGAAGCAAATCATCCAACGGCTTTGATCCGTATTTTTGGAGTGATCTTAGGCTTGGATGTCAACCATGATAAGACGGTTTTTGTGCCATTCAAAATGACAAATGAGGAGATTGTTAGGTGCTCCATTGTTCTCCTAACGGAGCCAGGATGACTACCGTTTGGGTACCTCAGGCTGCCTTTGAGATTGGTTACCATTAATCGATAGGTTGAAAAGCAGATTGACTGAGTTGGGTGTGTACTTTTTAGAGGCAGCAGTCGCCTCATGTTGTTGAAGTCCTTTTTGTCAGCCATTCCGGTTTTCCATCTTCCAGTTTCTAGGACTCCAAAAAAGATCCTAAAGAAAATTAATTCTATTAGGAAGAGGTAGACTAAAAGAGAGATGGTTCCTCCAATTAGTGAACTAGAAAGACGTGTGTTATCGGTGGGGGGGTGGTGGTCCTCCACCTCCCGGATTCGTGTGATGCTTTGCTATCCAAGTAGGTTAGTTAAATTGATGTGGAATGGCAAATACTATGTGGCACAAGTTTACTACAAACAAGTCTACAAGATGCATATGGGTCCTCTCTCAAGCGGGGGGATCATTCCCCGTCAGGCATTGAGGTTTTTTTGGAGAGGATCATACAACATTTGACTTAAGAAGAAGATGGACGAAACGGGGGTGGGGGGGAGGTGGGGCGGAGGCGACCTGTCGTCGGACGCGTTGAGCTCGAGGACGGCCTCCTTGGAGTTGGGGCCGAGCAGCTCGTGCGCGAGGGCGAGGATGCTCGTCGTCTTCCCCGTTCCGGGTGGGCCCTACAGTGGAAGCAACCCAAGGGTGGAGGGTCTCGGACCTCTTGAGCTCTAGCGGAGCACTTGGCTGCGATTTATGATGGGGGGGCTTACCGAGAGGATGATGTTGGGCATGTTGCCGTCCCGAGCGATGACTTGGAGACGCGACACGGCGTCCTCGTTGCCCACGACGTCAGCGACGCGCGTGGGTCGGTACTTCTCGACCCACGGGACGTCGTACCCGACAGTCGAAGGGGGCGCGGAGGACGAGGCCGCCATTGGAGTGACGGGAGAAGGAACGTCTCGCGGGAGAAACCCTCGTGGGAAGGAGGGAGAACGGAGTGGAGTGGGGTGTAGGGGACAGTTGGGAAGTGGATTGCATACCGGATCCGATTAATTTGACGGATGAGATGAGTTATTGTATTCCCCTTGCGTGTCAATATAACATAATGGAATTAATTTATTATATTTTATTTATGTTGATATAATATAATGGATATTTTATTTTATTTTTTTTATATATGCATTAACATCTCATTTTATATTTATTAATCTTATCATTTAGTTTTCAATTTGATAATAAAATTTGATTTTATTATTAAAGAATCAATGAATTGATAGAATTTTTTTATTAACAACTAAAAATCATGGAATTAAATCTTATATCCAGTATATGTTTCCTTCTAAAAAAAAAAATCGATTAAGAGTCTATTATATGTTTCTTTTTTCCAAGAGAGAGGGTGTTGAGTGAGATATTGATAAATAATTTTTATGATATTATTGAGTATGTTGTAAATATTTTAATTTCTTTTCAAAAAAATATATTTTTATGTCATCGTTATCTTATTTCTTGAGAAAAAATAAGAATTTTCATTTCAGTTACATCATATAACTAATATATAATAAGCTATCATTACTTGAAAAAATGTCATCTCAGTTAACTTTGGTAAAGCGACTCACTTTTGAATTCTTATTTTAAGGGCATTTGCTTCTCACTTATTAATAACGATTTTAGTTTTATTACCTTTAAACTTTACTTCCTACTTTTATAGTATTACATTATTTTCTTCACATCATTTGCATCACTCATATTTACATCCCATTTTTTGCATAATTGTTCTTATATATTAAGTGCATTTATTATCCTCAACTACTCTCTCATACTCTCTCTCTCAACATTCATTCTTTGCATTTAATAGCATTTGATAAGTTCATTCAGGTTAATTGAATGGATAAGGAAGATAGTGAATTAATCAAAAGCATCCACTAATAGTTGCTAAAGCAAGATATGGCTGAGACAAAAGCAAAAATAAATTTGAAGGATCCTAAAGAACTAAAGAAATATAGTTGCCTTCTGTATTTCATCACAATCATTAATAAAAAAAGTCAGTTATACTTGAAGTAATCTCTAAGGTTTGGATAGTTGTTTATCATAAATTAAGTCAAGGGAGAAAGATGAATGGTTGCTTTTAAGGAAGAGGTAAAGCTAAAGCCAATTTTAAATAGAGCACCCATAGTTCTTTAATGGGGACTCGATGATAATTGCAATACAGAAACCTAATGCCATCTACTTACAAGCTTGATAGTGCCTTATTGTCACAGCACTTACTAGATCTTCCACCTAAGTATAGGTAATGCTCTACTCTTCAACATATTCGATCCTCATTTAGGGAGGTGAAGGACATTAACATTGAAGAAAGCAAGAGAAGTCTATTTGCTAAAATTCAGATGGAGCTTGAAGTTAAAAAAACCATCATCGAGCGATTCTTTATCATAAGTGCCTTTGGTACCAAACTAGTCATACCTTTGCACTATGAACATTTGAATAGTTTTTGTTAATTCTATAGGAGGATGAATCATTAGGCAAAGGATTGTGATGTCCAATTTGAGGTAGAGTATAATTAGAGAAGTACCAAGCAATAAAAAGTAGAAAAAACTTGTAGAAGAGATTCAATTTAAGTATGATGCATCTTTAAGAGTTATAGGAAGTCACAGTAACAAGAGCAAGTGTAAAATATCAAGTGTGATGCAAAGATAAAGAAATAAAAGCAACCACACAAAGTACATAATGATTTATAATAGAAAACCCTTCGGATGAAAACCACTACCTAAGCTCCCAAGCTGAGAATTTTTTCGATCGGTCATTATTGATCAAATCCACTAATACAAGATGGTTAGCAGGCTATCTCAACTCAATACAAAACCCAAGGTGAAGATCAAGTCACCTTAATCCAATATAACTTCAAGGCGATTATCGAGTTGTTACACCTAAATACAAATAAGAAAATAACAAATATAACGATTAAGATAATATATAACAAATTAAAATTCTTACAATATTTTTATGCCACCAAAAGATCCTTATGAACAAATTTAGCTCGGGTGGGGGTAAGGCTTAGCTTGAAAGAGAAAATGAAGAATTGAATGAGCAAACCCTTAATCTTTAAGTGTATGTGATAGTATAACGTTCTTATGTATTAGAAGGGTCGCAAAAAGTCCTATTTATATGTTTCCATAAGCTTAGGTTCGAATAATAGCCATTAAAATGAAATTAAGAATAAATCAATTCCAAATGAATCCATAAATGGATTCAGAATCCACCCCAACAGTCACACGTATCAGTACCGATATAAGGCACATACAGTTTTAGCTAACCTGAGTTTTTATACTAAGGCAAAACATGGTGTATTGGTACAAGGCATTCACTACTTTGATTATGTTGTAAACTTAATCAAACGCTATAACTCACTTGTATCGATGCAAATTCTTTGTACCCATACATTTGTACTTGTACATAGTGCATTCATTTTACAAGTTATAAATTTAATTTGAGGTCATCTTTAAACTTATTTTCCTTATTGATGTAAACATGTTTATATTACATAAACCTTCTATTTTTACATGTTCTTAGGCGTATAGTTGTATCATAAATTATAAATATTACATAACATGCATCATCTTGCATTTAGGTTAAATTGTATAAAGTTTAGGTTAATTTTCTCTTTTTATGGTAAGGGAACAGGGCACTATCTTATCGAGGCATCGAATTGAAGATCCAACTGTACAGATATGATCAGGGCGACAATTGAAGTTCAACGACTCCAAGATTGCTCCGATCAGACTTCCGTAGCATCAGATGTAGTCTGAGAAAGATCAGAGGCCAATGAGCCAAAATGGTGTAAATGCGTACATCAGATGACAAATCCGACTGCACGGATGGGTTCGGATTGACAATCGCAGCCCAACAGCGTGAAAATCAATCCAATCCAACATCCGTGGCACCATCTACAAAACAAAGAATATGGATGGCCAAGATGGAGCCATGTGGCGCCATCTCAGATACCCACACCAGCCATGAACACCCGTTGCCCTCTCTCCCTCACCAACGGCTTGATCAACCTCAGCTGTTGGATCTTGATCCAATGGCTGAGGGCGTTTGAGCTCAAGACCAAAGCGCACCTCAAAGGGTGACTTGGCATAATAGGCAAATGCCCTCACACGAAGCAAAGGTCGCAGGGTCGAGCCCCCGTGAGCCTCAAATTAGGCACGCAGCACAGGCGTGGCCAAATTAGGTCGTCGGATGCAGATCGTGCGGTAGCGGGGGCACCACATGACGGGACGAATGAACACAGATTGCCTACGCGTGCGATGACGCGAGATCCAACTAACCATTGCACACACAAGCGTGAGATGAAGGCGCAAGCGCATGCATCTTAAGCTATTCAATCTTGCAATCGGATGACTGATATCGCACGAACGTGCGTAAAGCATTGAGCACGCGGGAGAGGAAGAGGCATGGCAAGCACGTGCACTAAGCCCACATTTAAGCTCTTTAGTGACACTTAAAACCGTCACTAAAGACCCTGAATTAATGTTTTCAAGTGTCAAATGTCCAAATTGCCCTCAATACCTACAACTATAAAAGGATACCCCTACCACTCAAATTTCCCTTCCCTTCCTCTCTTCTCTCACCCCCTTGGTGGGTCGATCTTTTTGGGATCGTCACCGGTTTGATTTAGATTTTATTACTCGAATACTTCAAAAATTCTCCGAGCTCGAACTCAAGGAGCAAGCCTGATTTTAGAAGCGTAGAAAATCGCAATTTACAATAATACATTGTTTTACAAAAGAACAATTAGAGAGAAAGGAAATAAAAATGTTTCTTCTCTTTTATTTTCTTCTCTCTTTCTTCTTCGTCCTTCCTTCTCTTCTTCTTTCAGTCTTCAAACGTCTGATTATGGGAATTAGACGCCTTAAGTAGCCACTTGCTATAGTGCACGTCTCCTTCTTCTTCCTTTCTCTGCTGCTGCTGCTGCTTCTACTCCTTGGCTTTTTATTCTTCTCTTCTTCTCTTCCTGCTTGACCTTCTTCTTTGCGACAACTTCCTCTTCCTCCCTTCCTCAGTTGGCTTCTCATCTTCCTCTTCTTCTGCTTCAGCTTCTGTCTTCTTCTTTCTCTTTTTTTTTCTCTGCTTCTGCTCCTGAGCCTTCTTCTTCTCTTCTCTTCTGCTGCAGCTGCTTTCGCGGCTAAGTCCTCAGCCGCTTCTTCTCCTGCTTCCTCTTCCTCCTTCTTCAGTTTCCCTGCACAAGCATGGTTAGGCAAAACCTAACCCCTACCCTTCCCACATCTCTCTCTTTCTATTTCACTCCAGGGTTCGCTCTCCCAGAGCCTGCTCGGGTATACGGGCCAGGTTAATGCGCCCAGGACCAAGCCCACCGACGTGTGGTGGTGGGCGAGGTGTGCTAGGCTTAGGTAAACAGGTCAGGCCAGGTCCGCGGGGGGTGGTCGCGGATGAGGCAGGGTGAGCGAGTGAGAGGGACCTCACCCCTTGTGACTGAGGCGATAAGACTCAATCACTTTTTCAATCTATGTGCCGCGGGGCGCTTGAAAACCCACGAGGTGGGACTAAACGTCCCACCCTTCTGCCTGTGCACCCGCAGCAGCAAGCGCAAGCAATCGCCACTCCAGCAAAGGCTTCAGACACCAATTAAAGACCCGGAGCTATGCACGGAAGTCTTCCACACAACCTGGGCTCGTCTCCTACAGCTGGAAGGGCCTGGAGCTACTTGCAAGCTTGCTCCAAGCTTGGCGTTAATGGCGGCGGAAGCTTGGGACTTGAAACCACGAATACGGCCTTGTAGCCTTGTCAGAATGCTCGCGCGAGCTTCGTCAGAGCACGGCGAAGATAACTCGGGGGTCAGTGTGGCTTGATGTCGCCCGTGAGCGTGTGCCTAGGGCACACTGTGTGCGTGCAGGTGGGTGTGTTCGAGGAAGGGTTTCAGTGGGTGGTGCAGTCAGTGGAGGGTTCTAAGATGATCAGTAGGTGGAGGTGATGCTTCTAAGGGATTTGGCGAGGTGGATGGGTGTGGGGAGGTGACGGAGACACCTCGCCGGTGATCTGTCGGAGGTGGAGGAGATGGTGGTGGTCTGCGGTTGTCGAGGGGTTGAAATAACAAATTGGCAGAGGGGAAATAAAGAGGAGGGTGAGAGGGACTTAGCTGTGAGTCCAGAGTGAAGGAGGGGATGCGGAGGTGGCGAGCATCCGATGCTGCCGTCGCCGGAGACGAAGGTGCCAGGGGGAGAGAACGGCGACGAGGAGAGGGGCTGGAGGGCGCCCGCTAGTATGGCGGGGCGTGGCAGAAGACGGTGAAGGTAGCTCTGCCACTGGTACTGTGGCAGAGCGACGAGAGAGGAGAGGGAGGGTCATCGGAAGCTCTGGCAGTTGGCTGGAGTTGAGAAGAGATGAATTTGAGGGAGGATCTCAGGCCAATCGAAGCTTGAAGGATGCGGTAGAGGGTGCCGCTCCTTAAATAGGCGAGGGCAGGCCGGCAGGCGCGTGAGAGCGGCGGGAAAAGCCTCGTCGGAGGTATGGTAGATGGATACCCATACCTCTCGCGAGTTCGCACGAGAGGTATGGCGGACAACAGGGCATGGGAGCCGGCTGTTAAGACCTGTGCTATTTGAGCCCTTTAAGATATTTGGAACTTGGGTCAGACGTCTGGAAATTGAAATTTTCGTGTACGAGCTCGCGCGTAGACAGTACGCATCCCTCGTTTTCTTCTCCTTCTCTCTCCTCTGGCCCGATGAAAACCCTAACCCCACACCTTATATAAACCCCCCTCTTAGCCCTCACACCACCCCCACTTCCAGCTACTTCCTTCCTCTACCCTCCAGCGAGTGCAGCCTAGGAGGAGAGGAGGAGGAGCAGGCTTGCAAGCGGAGAGGAGCGGCGTGAGAGGAGAGGAGGAGCAGCGTGAGGAGAGGAGAGCAGGCTTGCGAGCTCGCGGGGGAGCTCACCGATGAGCTCACGGCTGATCGGCACGTGCGCAAGGCGAAGGAGTGCGTCGGGGAGGTCCTCCCCGACACTACTGCAGTCGGAGCAGCAAGAGAGAGGGCACGGCGCGGCCATGCGTGGAGCGAGAAGGTGAAGGCAGGTTCTGGTTCTGGGTTTTTCCCATAATTAGACATCTGGATCGATGTCCAGACAACGTAGATGACGTCTGGAAGAGGTTCCAGACGACTGAGAGGTAAGCTTCGCCACGTACGTTTTCTTTGTGGATACGGCCATGCAGGCCGTTCCGCCAAGGCGCTGTTCGTACCTTATTGATAAGAATTTCGTTGACGCGTGCAGGATTCGCTTCGGGAAGGCGTGGGACACGCCCTCCCACGCAGTTCGGACATCTGGGCGAGGAACTAGACAACGGGAAGCGTTTCTAAACGTCCGGAGAGGTGGTCGGACGTCTGGAACTGGGTCCAGACGATCCAGCGGAGTTCCTGGACGTCTAAGGAGTAGCGCAAAACTGAGGTATGGCTCTGGACTCTTTTAAGACGTCTGGAAGGTGTTCCAGACATCTGATTTGAGTCAGAATCCCTGTTTTTGACCCATTTAGGGTCCGTTTGAGGTCCGATTTCTGCAATTAAGATACCGTTGTTTTCCGTATGGTTTCCTCTACTTGTTAGAAGACTATCTATATTATTCTGAGTACTCTCTTGTGATTGATCCTTGTGATAGGACCTCGTTCCGTTGCAGGTTTTGGGCTTGCTGAGGCATGTGGACCTGCTATTCAAGCCCCCATTACTCCTGGGATTACTGGTAGAGTGGTTTCTCCTTAATTTAATTAAAACTTAAAAGCATGTGTGGAATGAATGAGTAGATCCTAGGGTATGGCATGAATCCTAGGACTAGAAATACTGGAATGTTAGTATTGAATGAATGGTTTGCAGTTTTGAATGAGTAGATAGAATGATAGCAATTGCCTGTAAATGAATAACAGTTGCCTGCGAAATATGTAGTAGTTGTGCTAATTAACTGTTAAATGTAACCTTCCTGTCGGACATGTGAATTGACATAATATGAACTGCATGTATATAAATTTGGAAATTGAAAGGTGAATGTTGGAAACACTAGCTACCTGTGAATAACCTGAATATGGAAATGTGAACGATAGTATTACAATGTGCATGTGTATAACCTGAGAATGGAAATAGAAATGACGAAACTTGGTATGGAATGGCATTAGGCATTTGAACATGAACCCTATGGAGAGGATTAGGAGTAGAGCTCCTGAGAAATATATGGAATGGCTCTGGAAATGCTTTGGGAAGTGTGCTTGCCTTGGGTACGTGGTACCAAGGGGAGTGCACATTATCTCTTATTGTAGAGGGGTGCTTACTGCCTTTCGGGTTGAGACCCGGGGTGAGTTTGGCCACTTTGCACCGACTTGGTGCCCCTCGTGTACCCTGTACCGGGGAGAGCTACTAGTATAGGGTGAGGGTTAGTCATCCCACGGGGCCCAGGGTTCAGCTAGCCGCCCTACACCGACTTATTAGGCCCACTGGGCAAACCAGGGTAGTCAGGCAAGGGTGCGCGGACTATGGAGGGGCGAGACCTCCGTTTGGTTCTTAAGGGCTAGTCCAACAGCCAAATTGAATGTTCTAAACCCAAAGGGATACTTTTTCATGAATTTTAGAAGGTTTAGTTGATTTTTATATTTCCTGAAACTTCGTGAATTAAAGTAGATTTTTTTAGAGTTACAGAATATCATTTAATTCCCAAGTTTTGTCATAACCCTTTTCAGACCAAACCATCCCACTTTTCCCTTTACTAGGTTCACTTGACCTATATCTAGACCCTTAAAAATCAAGTTTATGCACTGTAATGGTAAAATTACAGTTTTTACCCCTTGTATAATGTTTTATTTTCTGATTAACAATTCCCTGAATTAAGCATTCCCTTAGGTTATGCAGGAGCTTTTGTTCACTTTATTAGGTCAAAATGTGCTAGTTTGGGTTCATGATGAGGTTCTCATCACACCTCAAAGGCTCTACAAGCTTGTCCCAAACCCAGGATGCTCCATTAGAGTTAAAAATACAATTTTTCCACCTTCTCACTTCCTTCGTGGAGCATCCCACGGTTGTCCTCTCACAGTCATCCGGGAAGCGGATCCCACTGCAACGTCGCCCTACCCGTTCTCCGTCGTCAGTCTTTGTTCTCCCTCATCCCGCATCTCACTATCTTCGTCCGGGTGCTCCGTCAACGCGGCTCGTCCTCTAAGCAGTCGTCGAGGAGGATAACTTCTCTCAACCTTCTCTTTACCGCTTTCTAGAGTATATTTACTACTTTCTAGTGTAGATTTCCTATTTTCTAGTGTAACGAGTAGTTGTAATGATTAGTTGTAATGAACATCACTTGATGATTATGAAATCCACGTGTATTCTACTTCCATTTTGTCTTTATTTGTAATATTCTCTCTCTCTTCTATTCATTATCCTTTAAGTAGATAGTTAGTTTTCCGACCAGCTAATATGCTTCGTGACAAACAAATCAAATGCAATTTTTAATCAAATGTCCACCTCCCTAAATTGGATCTGGAATTCCTTTCGAGTTTCGGTTAAATTTACCTATTAACGGTTTTTCTCGCAAATCATGCTACAATGAAGGGTTTTCAAAACTCAAACCTTTTTGCGTTGATTTTTCGCTCCAACATTTTGGCGCTATTGCCAGGGAGGTGACGCTCTTTGATTTTTCGCATTTTCCGACTTATCATTTACCTCACTTCTCTCCTTTCTTACTGTCATAATAGGTACTCTTACGAGGCAAGAAAAAGCGGTAGATTGGAGTAAAGTGCTGTTGAAGGATCTGTAAATTTACCCGCACCTCTCCACCCACTAGATTTCATTCCATCTCCAATAACACAAATCCTAATTAACCTAGGAGTTCTCATAAACCCTAAGGTTAGCTTTGATTGTTTGGTTGTCACCTCTACCCACCTCACCCTCCTCATATAAAGAAAAATTTTAAAAAAAATCACATAGAGGTATACAACCTCTTCTAATTCTTCATACTCAATCAGTAACCCGACCTTTGGGACCGGTACACTCATCAACACATAATTGAGTAGAACTTAGATTAGGTAATCACTTGTATGCCTATTTAAGTATTGCATCAAGTCAATTATTTGAATTGTTTAGGTCGCACCACTTCAACTAAAAACAACTCATCAAGTAGTTGCCACATAGGTTCAACCTTTAGGGATTTACCAGGCACTACACATTCTTTTAAGCTTTAAAGGAAGACATCTTCACCTGTGCTTTCAAAACCTGGTGTGCCAAATGAACTTGATTGAATACACCTATAGTTGAATCTTAAAAGCTATTAAGTAAGATTTAAACCTTAAAATTTACCACATCTAAAAATAATCTTGCTTGAAAATCACTGGTTGTGCACTCACACACATATCAATCAAACATTAAGGGCACAACCCAGATAAAAGGTCCATCACATTCCAAAACACATTCAAACCTAACCCTAATTAAAATATAGTAGACGTTGGCCTTAAGGATTGGACTCGCTCTTCGGAGCCCAGATCAAGATTATTTTCGATTAGTCTGTTTCTATCGTTCAATCAGATATCTAACTAGGGAGCAAAATCAAATGATTGCGGTTAAGGGGTACACTAGGAATCGGAGGTGCAAGCCAAATGAAGAACCTTCTCCCCAACCCCTCCCTCTAATTGGTTGGATTGACCGGAAAGAAGTATATCAAATCATTTCTTCATCTCAAGATGGGTTATGGGAGTCTGTAGGTCTTTAGGCTAGCCCATTTAAGAATATGTTTGATTGTTTGTATTGCAAGGCACCTTTCTCCCTCCCGTTCTGTCATGGATCCTTCCACATCCTATTCGCACTTCCACACCCTCCTACCACTAATTATTCCCAAAATGATTATTATTCCAACCAGACTTATTCTCATCCATCTTCTAGTTGGGATAATCCTAATTGGGGATATAGTTCCGAACCTCCGTGTTCAAGGTCTAACCCTAAACACCATGATCTTGATTCTTATCCTTCTCCAAGTTACATCGATTATAGATCACCACCCTCATTTGGAAAACCTAATATGATCTACAATCAAGAAGGATATGCTGATCTGTATCCTTCCCCATATTACACTGCATATAGGTCATCACCTCCTTATGGACAACATGAAATGACCTATTATCAGGAAAGGTATCAAGAACCTCAATTCGTTGACTCCCCTGCACTGAACCCAAACCTACCCAACCCTGAACCAAACCATTTGGTTCAGGTTAACCAGGTCCAAGATAAGGTATTGGCTAACTTAAAGAATACCATTAAATCTCTAGAAGCTCAGCCAACACCTTGCCCTAAAGAATTTGAGCCTCTAATTGAAATGATTGACGATCTTTACAAGTATTTGTTGGATTGGCTCCAGGATGTTAAGGATAAGGACCCAGGTGAGCTTTTACTTAGGAAGTTATCGAAATTGAGGATGAGATTTGTGATTGCTTAGTCCAATCTTAGGATGATTCCCAGGATGAACCCCTTACAGGAGAGCCGATGTCAGAATCCGCTCAGGCACCTATCAGGGGGATACGTTTTACCAGACTAGGGTTGACCAGGCTATTCTAGAGCAATCAAATAAGGATGAACTGATTTCTTCACCTAAGATCCCTGAGCCAGGGTATGAGGAAACATATGTCTCAATGGAACAAAAAGTGGTTGATGATTTTAAGACATATATTAATGCGGATTTATAATTCTTTGATTTTGAAGGTGAAGAATCATTATGTGAAGTCTTACATGTGTTTATTGAACACGATTTCAGTAAGATGACTAAGCTTAAAGAATTCGATGAATCATTTGATAGCCCTAAAATTGAGGAATTTGATTCTATTGGGGCTCGCATGGCAGATTCAGATTTTGTTATTAAGGATTCAATTCAAAGCTCCATTCCTCAATCACACCCTATTGAGCATATTGATGATTTTGATTTTGAGATCACTAAATCCAAGTCAATTTTGATTTAGCCATCAATCTTGGACTTGGAAATTTTAAATGGGGTGATTATCATGGAAGAGGTTCCAGAATCCGAAGTCCTAATTGTGGAAGATAAGAATTGGGAAATGATAATATGGGAAGCCAATTCCGGAGGAAGCAAAAGATCGAGTCTAAGGGTGCCTATTTGTCTAAAACCACCAACCTTCTACTATGACCCTTATAACATCTTTGATTCAGAGGATGTCCAACCTAAGCGCACATTCATTGATTATCCTTTTGAGTTTGATTTCTCTGTAACCCAATCTTTTGGACTTGGGATGAATATTCACAAATCACTGGAACGACCCCGCTTGCATACTGATCTCAGGTTTTCAAAAATTTTTATCCAGAACCTTAGATATATTCGACCATGGGGTATGGGTCTATACCACAATCTGTTCCACTTTTGTGGACATCTACTGACAAGTCCTGAGATGAATCTTTTTATTCTGATTCTGACCTCCACTTGTGAATTCTTTATTCCTTCTTCTTTGTATACTGTACCTAGTTGAAGGCATTAAATTCAGCACGTATACAGTTTCCTTTCATCTCGAAGCCGACCTATTATTCACGCAACTCAAGTGCTTTCTACTCTACTCTACTCTAATTCATGTATTTTAAATACAATGAGGACATTACATTAGATAGGCATGTAGGTGGATATCATTATCTGAATTATCTTGTTAGCTCCGTAGATTCTTTTTATTTTCTCTTTATTTTAAAAAATAATTATGGAATTATGAAAGAGAACTTGGGCTTTAGAAAATTTTTAATCTTAGAGAATAAAACTGTATGACTTGAACACTAAGACCCTTCAGGTCTTCGGGCTTAATCAGCCCGTGTGTCAACTAAAATGTGGATTTGTTTATCGAGTCCTCGCCATTCTGAATTCAATTTCTAATTTGATTAAATAAGTTGGGGTGATAAGCACACGACTTATCAACCCGCCCTCCGATTTGAGGGGATGTTAAGTCTAAGCATCTACACACTTTTTGCACTAACTCATTGTTCGATGATTTTTATGGAAATTGGGTAACTAATAAACTTTCTAAGGTGGTATGGTTGATAAGTTATCGAGGGTAACAGCCCATTAGTAGGTTGTCCAGAGCCTAACCACACGACCATTATTTTCCTGCTGCCTTTAGATAAATCTTAGATCAAGGAAGCCACCTAGTTAGAAAAAAAAGAAAAAAAGAAAACAAAGAAAAGAAAAATATCCAAAAAGAAAAGAAAAAGAAATAGAAAAGGAGAAAAGAAAAGAGGAAATAAGTCATCCTTCACCGCACGAGTATGACTGGTAAGTTATCATGGGTAACAGCCCATTGATAGGTTGTCCAGATCCCAGCTCAAGAAATGCATCTATAATTCCTAAATACTTAGGAAGAAGTGGAGAAGTAGAATAAATCGGAAAGATATACACTGGGTTCGCCCTTGTGTTGACCCCATAAAAATAAGAGTAACGAGAAAACAACCAGTCGAATAGATACACTTTTAGGCAGAATTCCTTTTTAAGGTCACCTAAGGACGTAGAAATCCGAAGTCTGTTCTAATTGCCAATCAATGAGTCTATCACATTCACGAAAAGATACTTAGAACTTAGAGTTCTCTTCGAGTCTTGGGTGGGTTGAGTGGCAGTAGAAAGCTGCTTTGAAACCCTAAACTCAAAAATCCAAGAAAGTTAGAAAAAAAGAAAAGAAGAAAAAGAGCATTCTTTGAATAAGGCGAGGGCTTGAAGTGGTATGCATTTTGACAGACACCCAGGTGCTGATGTGTCTCTATAGTTCAGGTCTTAGTTGAAATCTCTAAGTATTGAAAAATAACTATTGCCTAAGAAATCTGACATAATTCTCTTATAAATAGCTTGTAGTTTTGCTAGGATCTAGCAAAAGATAGGCATGGAGGTATAATGTAAACATGTTTATATCACATAAACCATCTATTTTTTCATGTTCTTATGCGTATAGTTGCATCATATTATAAATATTGCATAACATGCACCATCTTACATTTATGTTAGATTGTATAAAGTTTAGGTTAATTTTCTCTTTTTATGATGAGAGAACAGGGCAATAACTTATCGGGGACTCGGATTAAAGATCCAACCATACAGATCTGCTCAAAGCGATGATTGAAGTTCAACGACTCTAAGATTGCCCCGATCGGACTTCCGTAGCATCAAATACAGTTCAAGCAAGATCAGAGGTTAAGGGGTCAAGATGGTGTAAATCAGTACATCAGATGATAAATCTGATTGCACAGATGGGTTCGGATCGACAATCGTAGCCCAACGATGCGAAAATCGATCCAATCCGACATCCGTAGCGCCATCTACAAGACAAAGAAGATGAACGACCAAGATGGCGCCACATGGCACCATCTCAGCTGCCCACACCGGCCATGAACACCCGCTGCCCTCTCTCCATCATCAGCGGCTTGATCAACCTCAGCCATTAGATCTTGATCCAACGAGTGAGGGCGCCTGAGCTTAAAACCAAAGCGCGCCTCAAAGGGCGGCTTGGCACAATAGGAAAATGCCCTCACGCGAAGTAGAGGTTGCGAGGTTGAGCCCCCCTAAGCCTCAAATTAGGTGCGCAACGCGGGTGCGGCCAAATTAGGCCGTCGGATGCTGATCGTACGGCAGCAAGGGCACCATGTGGTGCGACGGATGAACGCAAATTGCCTACGCACGTGATGACGTGTGATCCAACGCACCATTGCACGCACAGGCATGCGATGAAGGCGTGGGCGCACGCATCTTAAGCCATCCAATCTTGCGATTGGATGGTTGATATCGCACGAACATGCATGAAGCGTTGAGCATGCAGGAGAGGAAGAGGTGCGGCATGTGCACGCACTAAGCCCATGTTTAGGGTCTTTAGCGACTCTTAAATCAGTCACTAAAGACCCTGAATTAATGTTTTCAAGTGTAAAATATCCAAATTACCCTCAATCCCTACAACTATAAAAGGAGACCCCTACCACTCGAATTTCTCATCCCTTCCTCTATTCTCTCACCCCCTCAAAGGCTCTACGAGCTTGTTCCAAACTCAGGATATTCCATTGGAGTTAAAAATATAATTTTTCTACCTTCACATCTCCTTCGTGAAGCATCCCACGGTTGTCCTCTCACTAGCATTTGGGAAGGGGATTCTACTGCGATGTCGCCCTGCCCCGTTCTCCATCGTCAATCTTCATTCTCCCTCATCCCGCATCTCACCATCTTCGTCCGGGCATTTCGTCAACGCAGCTCGTCCTTCAAGCAACCGTCAAGGAGGATAACTTCTCTCCACCTTCTCTTTACAATTTTCCAGAGTAGATTTACTGCTTTCTAGTGTATATTTCCTATTTTCTAATGTAATGAGTAGTTGTAATGATTAGTTGTAATGAACATCACTTGATGATTATGAAATCCATGTGTATTCAACTTCTATTTTATCTTTATTTGTAATATTCTCTCTCTCTTCTATTCATTATTCTTTAAGTGGATAACTAATTTTCCAACCAACTAATCTGCTTCGTGACAAACAAATCAAACATCTTCCTCCCTATGTTCAACCTGGAATTTCTTTCGAGTTTTGGTTAAATTTATCTATTGACGATTTTTCTCTCAAATCGCGCTACAACGATGGGTTTTCAAAACTCAAACCTTTTTTTGTAGATTTTCCACTCCAACACTTATTTCCTTTTAGGGTGTTTCAGGGTATTATTAGACTATTTCTAAGGACTCTTTGGAGGTTTACAAAAATCCTAAAACTAAAAAGAAATCCTAGTCTACGCAAGATCTTAAGCTTAATCTCAAACACGTTTAGCTTTATTCTTGAGCTTTCTTGCTTCCACATTCATCTTCTTCTTGCTTATTGATTAGCTTTCATTTTGCATCTTGGCTTAAACTTGCTTGTCCTCTATAATACTTTGCTAACTTGCGTACATGTTAGCTTATACAAAAACAATTATGTAGATTTGTTTTGTAAACACTAAAACATAAATGAAGTTTAGTTACAACAATATTTAGCACTTTTCAAGCATATTGATGCATTGAGAATAGTTTTAATAAAGTTGTGAAACATAGTTGAAAGCATGAGAAGCTAAAACATGCTCTAATACAAGGGAAGCCCACCAAATTGGTGTTTAATTTAGCAACATGGAATAAGTCATCTAGAATGAATTGGAAATAAAAGAAAAGAGTAGTAAGAGAGAAAAATGTAGATATTAAGCAATCCCCCATCTAACTGTAATCGCAAAAGAAATATCAAAAAATTATATGAGCAAACTTTACAAGAGTTATATTGATACAAGAAATTGAGACATCACTGGATGTCGAGTGAAGACAAAAATACAAGGTTTTATCCTTTGCATGTTATGAACTATAGAAGGAAGAGTCAAATTGAGTGGATTAAATTATCATTTGGTGGGGAACCTAGAGATTAGTGGAAAATAGGGAAATGTTTTCAGGAATTTTATACTTTGCTTTACACCTAAGAGTCATGAGAATCAATGGTCCCTATATTTTTCAATGACAAATAATGGAAGAAGAAAAAGATTGGTACTCTTGAATATTACGAGGGAAAGAGATTAAATGCTTTTTTACATGGTTTCTTGTAAGAAACTAGGTCTAGGTGGCTTCGTTACTCTTTTTTACCAAAAAAAGTTGGAGTTGGGTGGGTCAATATGTCATCAAATTTATTATTAAGTATTGCACCACAACTACCATGACAAAGTAAATGGGTAAAACATTTACAGCATTGGTCCCAAGGTATTCAACCCTAAAGAACCTAAAAATTATTGTCCAATCAACTCAACCAATAAACTCCATAAACTAGTTGCAAAGTTGGCTACTAGAAAGCTTAAACATGTTCCTCAGAAACTCTTTACTTCATATTAGTCTATCTTTTGGTAGAAAGATAGCACAAAGTGTGGTGTTGCTAAGGAGATATTTCACACAACAAAAGCTGAGAGGAAATCTAGGACTACGGCAATTAAAGGCATTTAATAATTCAACCGAAATTTGCAAAGAGGATACAAATCGAGCTAATTTACCAAAATAGGGAAGACAAGTTTTTTTTGAGAGATAACCTCCAAAGAATTTTTATTATGAAGTCAACCATTAAACATTGCTGAGGCATGGAGGGATCAAGTGATTGTCATTATTGTTGTTGTTAAAAAGCATAAAGCTATTTTAGCCCTTTAAGAGATAACTTCTCGAACTAAAATATCTTTATCGAAGGTAGTGATTGGGGCTTTAACCTTAAAGGATTTGTCAGCATAGGATTATCGATATTGATGCAACTTATGAACTTGACCATATGGGTAGAGAGGAGACCAACCATTTAATTCTTTTAATTCCTTTCACAAAATCACTTTGTTTCATATTTAGTTTAAAGTAGATTACAACGATGAGGATTGATTGCAGAGATGTGGATAGTTGGAGATGTACTTTGAAGAACAATAGCTTCATGTCAATTTTCCCTATCATGAGTATCATTCTCTCTACTTGCATAGATGTGAAATAATAAGAAGAGGAGACTTGCCCAATCATTGGGAAGTGATATTATAGTGGCTCAGTTTTATAGTGGATAATAATGCATAGACATCTAGGGAGCCCATAGAAGCCACTGCAGTTAGTCCAACAGGTACGTAGGCAACTCTTCTAGTTGAGTTTGTAATTTAGGTGGACATAGCCATTATGTTTTCACACTAGATAGTTGCAACTATTTAATAAGTGTTGAAGAAGAAGCAATTGTTTTAAAGGCTAGAGAATAGAGCATGGTTAATAGTGAAGAAGTTGAATTCTTCAAGGTCTTTCCTTAGCCTTGAACATCCCCTATCACGAGAAAGTGACAATAAATCTTCCATCAATCTAGGTAAGCTAGATCGATTCGTAGAAGTTGCCTCCTTAGAAGTCTTGGCATGTTATTGTGATTACAAGGTTTTCTACAACTCCGTTCTTTTAAGGTTGCTAAGTTTCCCATGAATTGTGGCCGTCTTGCCCACAACTTAATTAAATATTGTATTAAGCAAGATTTATCTAGTGTTTGGAATGACTCAAACTTACCTTTTACTTTCAAGGCTACCATCAACGAAAGCCTTTTCTCTTCAAAAAAACTTACAAAATATCACAAAAGTCTACCAAAAGCTACAATAAACTTCAACATGGCAACAAGGATCTCTACTTAATCTCTGGTGCTCAGAGGCTTTTCTTTTCCTGTAATGAGGTCCTTCATAATCTTAACATGATTGATGAGAAACGCAAAAGGTATAAGCAATAACAGGAGGCATACAACTTTTAAGTAATCAATTAGAGGGACTCAAAAAACCTCAGGTAAATAAAAGGGATATAAGTGACATTGCAAGTGTAATCTGAGGGCCCTATAAATCGACATAGCTAATAGGCCGAACACCCATTAGACTGACTGCCCATCCTGCCAGTGGGCCGAACTAGGTTCAATCATATGTGAGTTTACCCGATTTGACCGATCAAATGGCCCATTTATTTGATGGGTAGGCCTGGGCTTATTGTATAACGGCTAACACAGGCTAACCTATAATGATTCAAGAAAAAGGAAAAAAAAGATACCTCCACTTGGTTGACGAACAAATGTGTAACTCTAAATCAAACTTAGGATGAATTTAAAGTAAACAAATGTTAAGTTATATTGTCTACTAACACACTTAATTATAATATGTGAAATTTATGTAAATTGCAATGAAAAACAAATTTGTAGATTGAATTTTATCTATAAATTTGAACTCATTACTTAGCCTAACCCATAAAATAAGCTCAAGCATCTCATGATTAGACCAACGAAACTTGCTTAGACCCGATCTGTGCAGGAATGCGAAGTGGAGTAAACCTTCCGAACGGTTATGTAGTCAACTCAATAAATATCCATTACTCTCCATTGATTTGGTGGTTACACTTTTCCAAATATGTAACCTCCGATATTGTATACTCTAGAAATTGGTCCTTCAACTATATGGAGGGGACACACACAGTGGGAGCAACTAAAATGCTCTACAAGCCACTATTTGATAGGCCTCGGAGACTTAATTTGTTGATAAGATATAGTTTGTTTTGAATTTTTACTCAAGAAAAAGAAATACAATGGTGCTTCCAATAAACTAGTTTGTAGCCCACGCTTTGTCGCAGGAGTAAAAATGAAGTTATTACCTAAAAACATCCAAATTTTAGCTACCCACAAAAGCCAAAACAAAACCATTATAGAATCAAGCAAAAATACTAATTTCCTTTACTCCAAATCTTATACCTCTCGAGGAATATCTATCAATCATGAGCTCCTTGTCACTAACTATATCGGTAACCACTCCACATCAATCAAAAAAGGGAAAAAAAGAACTAAGAAAGCATCAACTATAAAAATCCTATTTCTTCTTGCACAATAGTGATGTTAAGAACCTTCAAATAAAAGCACAGCGATATGCAAGTGCCAAGGTTCTCCAACCAACATCTACATGCACATTCATGTGCTCTACAATTTTTGCTCAAACATCCTTCCATTATTTGAAAGATGTTAATGCATGATACTTCTTGACAAAAGGAAACAATAAAGACATACAATGCAAACACATTCTCATATTTTTTTAGCAAATTCTCAAGTAATGACCAAATTATTGCAATGAATGATAAGTAGAAGCAAGCATCCTTCCCCCATCTCTAGCCACTTCAGACATCTGTTATCTTGAACTGCAAAACTCCAAAATGTTCAGAAGTTCAAATGTCCTGGTAAAACAAAAAAAATTAATAAGTTTGAGGAGTCTAAGATCTAATATCATGCAAAATAAGATACCCACTTTTAAGACAATTGAGAAATTCCAGCTAAAAGATGTGGTTAACTTGCAACTTCATTTCCTTTCCTAAAGTAGGACACACCTTGGACACAGTTATGTTGTTCTAACTCACCTCATAGAATTTGCAGGCTATTTCTCTTACTGTAACAACAAATGCTAATTCATTAGGAGATTGTGCTTCACATGATACTATATGAAATTAATTATAAAGGTCTTCAATCTAGTAAATCGCTATCACATACATACATAAACATAAGAGTGCATGAGAGCTCTATAGGACTCCCGATCTCACAAATAGAAGTAGTTGCGGAGGCACTACCTGACAAAAAGATTTTAAAATTAATTTTTTTGTGGTGACATCATATACAACAATAAAATGACACTCTTAATATTATCATTTCCGAACATATATGTAGTTTTTGTCCTAGTATGGGTGCAAAATAATTGCTAAAGTAGGGGTACTACGTTCTACATAAGGTAATCCCTATACCATGGAAAAAAGGAATGTGGAGAAGGCATAATTTCTAAGATTCCCGAATTGGGATATAATTTTCTACTTGGCTTAAGAAGGATGAAGAAGCCAATAACTAATGCTACCTGTTAACTACGCTTTTGGACTCTCTCTCATTAGTCAACTTAGTGCAATGGACGTGCAACAGGAATTTCCGTTAATGCATCCAAACAATATCGCAAGGTGGCATAAACATTTTCCCTTTTTATTGAGAAAAAAGGGAGAGTGAGTGGAGAGAACTAATCAAAATAAGGCCGAAGAAAAAGGTGGCGGTAGTAGTAGCATTGTAGGAGAACAAAGCCCCCCACCTAATCTTCCAAGAACTTGTCAGAGTGAGAGGATGACATCGACCAGGAAATCTCTATTTCTACAGGACTTTTTTCAGGTGGACACCTCCTCCACAGGCAATTTTGGCAATCCATACCATCATTCCCCCTCCATGGGATCATCACCATCCAACCTCCCAGCATTATTTGAGTCCCTTTGAGAAACAAACAATGCCCCTACTCACCAATCTAAATAAAAAATAGAAAAAGAAAGAAGGAAAGACATGAAATTTTCAATAGCACAATAATCAAAATTAGAAGTAGCATTTCTTCCCAGAAAGAGAAAGAGAGGGCAAACAACAATGGACCCACCCACCATCCAAATAGTGACACCCTCTAAAGTGGAAGAAGAATGGCACCAACGAAATTGGATTGTTTTTTAGATAGATTACTTGTGAGATTAAAATTTGCAATATAAAGGAGTTTCATATAAATTGCATAAAACCACTACTCTAATTAAGTATGACCACGGAAATAGGTTAACAAAGAAAAGTCTAGAACAATGGCCATCTCTGCAACCCTCTGATTGTCCTCTCTAAATTAGAATGGTTAAGCGAAAGGTACAGGGCAGATAAGTCAAATGGGAGTCCGATATTATCTCTAGCAATAGAAAATAAGAAGGTTACTACATCTTCACGTAAAAAATAGAGATTCCAGTAAACAAAAGCAACAAATTTAAAGTAATACATTAAGTGAAGCAATACGAAATAAAAAGAGATAATAGACATACCAAGTTGGCTCTGCAAAAGCAAGAATTCACACTTTAGAATAGGATGCAATAAGAAAGATGAACAAAATCTAACCATAAAGATGAGAGAAACCCTTGAGCATTGTGAGCATGGGGGAAAGATGAAAAAAACCCTAGAGCACCATAAGTTTAGAGTAGGTTGTCGAGTTGTTGAGCAACGGAGTAAGACTTGAAACTATGAGCTTGGAGTAGGTCGTAGAGCTTGGAATAAGATGTGAGTGATGGAGGGTTGGTGCAGTGAGCAGCGACGACGACGATGATGCCCCCAGAGTCACCAAACATGATGACGTAAGGGTGGACATGAAGGCACAAGGGGGTGAGGGAGTGGAGGGGAGCCCTTTGGGGTGGAGGGCGAGGGTGGAGGGGAGGGACAACCTGGGCTCCATCCTATCCTTCCCCCTCTAGGGCCATGCCCCTCCTTGCCTCCTCCTCTACCGTCCTCCGCCTTCCCCCTCTAGCGCCACCCATCTCCTTGCCTCCTCCTCTGCCATCCTCCACCTTCCCCCTCCTCCGACGTCCTCCCTAGGGAAAAAGCCACCACCACCACATTGTTGGACGGCTAGATTGAGGTTTTAAAAAATGCATTCGTTGTAATAATAATTCCTCAAAAATAGCTCGAACAACAGATAAAACTTATAACTCGAAGGTTAGAAATAAAGTCCGAGGTCGTTCACTTGGAGTAAATATGGAATTCACACACTAATCTCAACAAATAATGTAAATGAGCACAATTAATTACTCAAAATCTAATATGCAATGTGTGACATGACTATATGAAGAGTCAAAAAGAATTCTAGACAAAAAATGGTGATTTGAATCACTAATTATAAGTCTAACACATAGAACAATTACTCAAATATAATCAGACGTCTAATTTTACAATAAGACATCTTAAGAGACATTGCTACAGTGCTCAATCTTCATTTTCTTTTGCTGTTGTTGTTCTTCTTTTTCTTCTTCTCTTCTTTGGCTCTGTCTCTTCTTCCTTCTCTTCTTCGGCCCCTTCTGATGCACAGGGGGGAACTCTCCTCTAAAATCGACTATGTCGAGAACACTGAAGAGCAAAACCTAACCCTAAACCCCGTGCTCTCTCTCTCTCTCTCATATCTCTTTCTAGGTTTCCATCTATTTCTCACCTTCACAAGGCCATGCACATTACCGGGAATTCGGGTATGAACGCACCTGGGTTCAGGGTCACCAGCGTGGAATAGTGACCGAGGAGTGCAAGCTTAGGTTGGTGGGGTCGTGTGAGCGAGTGTAGGAGGGGACCTCACCTCCAGTGTTCTTGAGGCAGTAAGCCAGAAATAGAAATTCAACTTATTGCGCTGTGGGAACTCTTCATGTTACGAGGTGGGATTATCTTAGTCCCCCTACTTCGTTCAACAGGAGCAAAGGAAGATACTTACAATTGAGGTCTGGGAGGCAGTCAAAGCACCTAATTGATCACCTGCTCCTTTGCCTGGGTGGATTCCGCTTCACCTGTGGCATGTCCCTGGTGTTGGAACCTCACGAACACTGCTGGAGCTCCCTCGAAGATGCTCCATTAATGGTGGCTGAAGGTCCTGTACCTAAAAATAAGAAGAGGGCCTCTTGGCCTCATTAAAAATGCTCAGGAGCTTTGCCAGATGTCATGAAATGCAATTGTGGTGGTGGCATGTTGCGACGATGAGTATAGGTGGCGGGCGAAGGCGGAATAGGTCGGAGATGATGGGTTTATTCGGCAGAGAGTTCGAGTGGATGGGAAGGTGAATAGAGATAGGGGTTTTGTGCGTGGAGGGACGGCGATGCTTTTGAGGGGGTTGACGAAGTGTTTGAAGTGGTGGAGTGAGCGGAAGACTTCGCCAGAGAGGTCATCGGAAATGGAGACGAAGGTGTCTTGCGACAGTGACGAGGGGTTGAAAGGGATAGGAAAGAAGCTAGAAATGAAGTAGAGAGGGAGAGGGAACTAACTAACTAAACTAACCGGACGAAAGGAGTAGGAGGATGCCAGCTTTGATTGGCCGGCACCGTGGAAGAGAGATTCTCCGATCGGGGATGGCGAGGACAAACGGGAAGGAACGGCCCTAGCTTTGTCACACCAGGTGTGAACGAAGGAGACAAAGATGATGGCACTCCTAATTTGGCCGTTGGGAGGCCGGAGAGCGACGGAGGGAGGAGCTCACAGGAGCCAAGGAGGAGCGGGGCCAGAGATGGAGTTTTGAAGAGTGTTTTGGCTCCAAACCTTATTGAGAAGAACGGGCAAGCCCTGGCGATCCTTATATAGGCCATTAGAGAGTGGTTAGAGCTTGGAAGCCAAGATTCCAAGCTTGGAAGGCTCGCCGGAATAGGAAACCCACTCCTTTGAAGGATTCGCATGATACATTGGGAGATTTTTAGGACTTTGGATCTGGCTAAAAAGCAAGCTAATTTCTTGACGAATTCCCCTTTCAAATCTGAGAAGGATTTGCCAAGAAATCAAAGAGATCTTGCCGAATGAAGCTCGTCGGAGTTGTAGGATTAAGATTCTAGGGTGGAAGAGACCTATTTGAAGAAGATGATGACAAAGATAGGGGACTTTTTGTAATAAATTCAAAAGCTAAGGGGTTATCTAGGAGATTAAGAGTCAGACTTGGACTAAAATGCAAACTAGGTCGAAATGATCTCAGATTGGGTCCAAATTTTGGTACAAACCAAATTTGCACCCAAGGAATCTGATGGCGAAGTCAGATTTAGGTTTTGACCAAGTTTACTTATGTATATTGTGAAATTACCCAAATTAGGGCAATTGTCTATCTGACACTCAATTTTAGGTCAAATTCGATTTCAATGGTCAAAACAAGCATACCAAACCGTAGAGAATATTTTTCTATGATTATTAGAGGGTTTAGGTGAATTTTATCCTGACCAGAACCTCAGTAGATTAAGCAAGTCTGTTTTTAGGGTTTCAGATATCATTTAATTCTCGAAACGCGTGAAAACCCATTTCTGTCTGCATGGACCCACTTGTTAGACTTTTAAGACCATTTGACCTTGAATTAACCCCTTAGAAATCCCATGATTGTTTTACAATTGAGATATGCTGTTAAAATCATAGTTTTACCTCTGTTTTCTTGTTATTCTCTCAGAATAGATTTGCAGTGAATTACGTCTCTCTGGCGGTTATGTAGGAGCATTTATTCCTTGATTATGATTAACTAAAGCTAGATATGGCTAATAATGACATTACGATCATATCCCAATGCCTAACTTTTGCTAGTCTCTTAGCAAAATCTCATGGAATTAACTCAAATTCTAGACCATGTGTTCAGATCTCTGATATGTGCTTTTTTTTGTTAGATTAGGTTAGAATGCCAACAGTAGGCCTAGAGATACTCAAGTACCAACCAAGATCCAGGCCTGACCAGCTTCAGCCTCAGTCTGTCGCGAAGGCTTCTAAGGCCCGTAGGAACTAATCTAAGATTCGTTGAACTCTGCGGTTAGAACACTCGTGCTTAAAACATGTTTTGTCTAGGTTCAGTTCACAGTGTGTTTTTGTAAGAAAGAGAGACAGAAGAATTTTTGCACTTTTGGAGAGTTTTCTATCTCTTTTCTTCTTTATTTCTAGTTTCGGATTGGCTTTACAACACAGACTGTATCGAATTCCTATCTCCCATTATTAATCCTCGTAGGGTCCCTAGCTTTCAATGCTTCGAGATAGCACCGCCCATGGCAAACCCCAGAACCCTAACTTTCAACACTTCGAGATAGTGCTACCCATGACATTCTGTAGCTAAATTCAAGCCCTGGTAATCGAAGTTTCGAGATAATCCCGTCTATGGCACCTGAATCATAACAAGGTGATTACGTGCCCCCAGTAGGATATTACAATATCCTAAGAGACAAGCATCGAGGAGATGGTATGTTATTGCGCATCTTCGAGGGAAATTTCCCGCCTCTCTGCGCTGGGAACTCATCCAAATCAACTTGTGTTGATAAGCAGCTTCTAATCTATGTGGCTTTTTCAGAATAGAATTAACGCTTTGTGTGATTTTGATAATTAAGCGCATTAAACTAGACTGTGTATGGATTATGGTGTTTAAGTTACAGAGTCCCGCAAACCAGAAATCAGTTAACAGGGTCGAATAATCCCTAAGCCTTAGACCTAATACTTATGCTTCGCATTTTCCTCAACCTCTTGAGGACTATCCAGATCTTGACGAATGCGTGAATTTTTAAGATTAAAACAAGCCCAAGAGGCCTAAAATCTACACTCATACTAATCTTCGTGTCTCTGAGCACTTTTTGACTTTTATTTCTTTCTTTTGACTTGGTCTATAACTAAAATAGATTCCATAATCTTTTACTAATGACTAACTCTTTTCTTTTAAATTGTTGCTCCTTTTTAACATTTAAATCACTGATGAGAGCCTCATCATGAGCCATAATTAGCTCATTTTGACCTAATAAATATAATAAAAGCTCCTACATAACTTAGAAGGGGGCTTAATTGAAGGAATAAGTGTTCTGAGAAGAAAATATGAAATAAAGGTTAAAACTGTAATTTTACCATTGCAGTACATAAACGGGATTTCTCAGATACAAAACATAGGTCAAATGGTCTAAATAAGATAAAAAGTGGGTTGATACAATCAGAAATGGGTTCATTGCAATCCAGGAATTTAAGGACATCTTGTAACCCTAAAACAGACCCGCTTAATTCAACAAGGTTTCGGTTAGAATAAAAATCAAGTAAATCCTCTAAAAATCATATAAAAATATCCCCTAGGATTTAGAACATTCAATTTGACCTTTGGAACCTAGTTTGACCTAAATTAAGGTCCTAGCTCATCAATTGACCTAATTTGGGTTTTTACGCAAAATGACCAGTCAAACCTAAAATCCAACTTCACCATTAAATTTATTAGGTCAAAATTAGGTTTTTACCAAAATTTTGACCTAAGGGGAGGTCATCTTGACCTACTTTGCAATTTAGTACACCTAATCACATTTTGGTCCCTATCTTTTGAAAATCATCACATAAACCCCCTATCTTTCTCAGCAATCTTACAATCAGGTCCTTCCACCATTATTGGGGAGAGATCCTACTCCGGCGAGGAATAGAGAGGGAATACTCTCTGATCCCTCAGAGATCTCCTCCCAGATTTGGAAGGAAGATTCTCTGAGGAATCCCCTTTCATCTGAAACCAATCATGATCCCAGATTTGCACCCAATCACTCGTGTGAACGCATGAGAGATTTGGGTATCTCACTACCTTCCATCTCCGGCGAGACGTCGTTGGCAGAAGGCTTGCCCTCCACGCACCAGAAGCTCGGCCAACACCTGTAAATTAACCCCCAACTCCGGTCGCACCACCTCAGCTCGACTTGGCCGGGATTTCACCTCAAATTCCTCTTCTTCTTCTCCGGCCAAGGGGTCCAACAAGCTCCGGTGAGCCCCCCTCCTCTTCCTCTTCGCTTTGCCACAAAACCAGTGGCAAAGTCGTCCTCATCCTCCTCCGCGTCTCGCAACACCCGTGCGAGCTGCCCTAGCCCTGTCGTCGTCGCCGTCCTCCTCCACTGGACACTTTCTTCCCCGACGACAGCAGGTACTGCTGGCCGCCTTCTCCTCCCCTTCGTCCCTTTAGTTAGGTTAAAACTATTCTTCTCTATCCTCTCTTTCATTTCCCTCATTTTATTTCATCAAACGCCCCTCAACCGCCGCTGTTCACCACCATCTTCTTCATCTCCGGTCACTCTCCGGCGAGACACTCCCATCGCTCCGCAGCCCCACACGTCTCGCCGACCATCACATAACCTCCGCCTCACCTCACTGAATAACCTCCGCCCGTCCATAGACCCTCTATGCCTCCACAACTACCCCTCGATCACACCCATCCATCCGGCCACAGGGCGACCTAGGCATGCACGCCTAAGCCACCCCGCGGTCTGCCACCTAGCTCCTCACCTTCACTGTGACACTGCGAAGGTCCCCCGATGATCTGATTAAGCCGCGAGGCTCTTTTCGTGTCCGACAGGTTTCACGCCCTAGACGCCATTAGCGGCAACTCGAGGAAGCTTCTTGCTTGCTCCAGGTCGCAGGACTGCAGGATTCCAGGTGCTGCAAACTTGGGCAGGACTTGCGAAGACAGTCGACCCAACGAGTGACGCCATAGAGCCTGCAGTTGTGAGAATTGAAGGAACGGTCTTCCGCGGGCACGCGAGAGAAAGCGGTGGGCATTAGTCCCACATCGATAAGTCACAAAGCGCGTGTATCCTCTATATTGTTTTTGTGATATGAGCCAGTTGCCTCCAATTACACTTAGGGTGAGGTCCCTCACCTATTCTCACCGCCTCGTCCGTGACTTCACCACACGGATCTGGTGACCCAACCTGACACTACCCTGAGCACTCCTCGCGCACCACCCTCACGCCGGTGCGCCTGGACCTGGGAGCGCGATCCGACCCGTTTACCCGGCTCTGGGAGAGCGTGCTGAAGAGTGATATACAAAGAGAGAGACACGCAGGTGTGGGTAGAGGGATAGGTTTTGCTTTTCTTTGGTTTGTTTAGGGAAGGCGAAAGGAAGAAGTGAAGCTAACACTTAGCTGCTAAGGGGAAGAAGTAGAAGGAAGGAAGCCTTCGCAGAGGAAAAAGAGAAGGAAAGGAAGCGGCGAAGGAAAAAGAGAAGAGGAACTGAAGAAGAAAGAAGGAATAAAGAAAGGTAATGACAAGCAAAAGAAGAAGAAGAAGAAGAGAAGCTGAAGGCAAGGAAAGCAGAGCCAAGGAAGAAGAAGAAAACATGCAGAGAGAAAGAAACTACAGAGAAAAGAA
The DNA here is from genome assembly GCA_037157565.1 of Thalassia testudinum. Classification (NCBI taxonomy): domain Eukaryota; kingdom Viridiplantae; phylum Streptophyta; class Magnoliopsida; order Alismatales; family Hydrocharitaceae; genus Thalassia; species Thalassia testudinum. The sequence goes on from JAZHRO010000013.1 coordinate 26,942,308, forward strand.
GGAGAAAGATAAAGAAAGAAAGAAGAAGCATAAAAAAGAAGAAAGGAAGAAAATCAGAACAAGAGAGGAGAAAACATTTTTTAAGACATCTGATCATATCTGATCCCATGATCAGACATCCAAATTCTTTCTTTTTGCCACAATTACTTTTCAAACTCATGTATTTATATTTGAATTAAGTTTTGAGTAATTAAAGTGTTCAATTACATTCTTGAGATTAGTAATAAATTCCAATTGCTCCCTGTGTTCGATCTCGAATACTTAGGTTTTCGAGCAATAAAACTTTTAGTTGTTGACAATGCTTGATCACCTATACTACGACGTAATAACTGTTAAAACACGATTGAGTCACGTCAACAATCACCTTCCTTTTTCTCTTCAAGAATGATATGCATTCAATTTTTCAAAATTTCCTCCCTTCTCCCATTTTTTTTGCTCTTTTTCATTTTTTTATTTTTTTCTATTTTTTGGAATATGTATTTTTTGTGAGAACCCTTTAGAAACTTGAATTTTTATGTGTTTGCACTTTAACACCCCCCATGCCTAAGTTTTACAATGTCATTGTAAATGAAGGATATGAAATAGTTAGGGTTCAAGAGTTGGAACAGGTTCAACGGGTGAGCGAACGGATTGGGATGACCGTTGCGGATGATTTCAAGCTATGGTACAAGTACTAGAGGTGGAGTCGACAGTTTAAAACTGAACACAGAGTGCAATACACGTGAAGTACAAAAGGATATTCAGAAGGATCTCGGGTTTTTGGAATGACGGGTTGCCTCCCGTTAAGTACTAAATTCAATGCCTTCAGTCGATTAGAAAATGGTATGGAGGAGTGATCAAATCAGACGAGTTTTGTAGAACCAGCACCTTGATCAAAAGCCCGGTTGGTCCAACCAGGTGCTTGTTCAAGTCAACAGGCTGATGATGCAGCCTAAACCCAATCAATCTGGTAGGTTGATAGATGTGAATCAATAGATGCGGAATCCACCATATGCTGTGGAGCACAAAAGGATGTGGAAGTGTAAAATTAAGGTTTGGCTGAGTCGGATCAGCCTAGTCAGAGTAGGGATCCTCAAAAGAGAATGAATCAATGGAAAATGTAAGAACCCTGAGAGAGTGATCAGAGAAGGATAGGGTGTGATTTGTTGTCTTTTCAAAATTCGAAACACGATTGAAATGTGGGGAATCATGTGCTGCTGGATCATCGAGAGGAGAGTCAGAGTAGAAATTGGGTCCAGTTGTGGGTCGGGGTTGAAAACGGGTTTTGGAAGGTTCCGTATGTGTTTCAGAAGTGGTGTGAGTGCAATTTCTCCCGCCCACTGGGTTGGAGTTGAAAACGGGTAGGGGCGTGAGTGCAACTTTTAAACCACTGAGTTTTAGTTATGGGATCTACGAGGAAAAAGGGAGACCTTGCGGAGTCGACCTTGCAAATTCTCCCTCCCATTTCAACCTCAACCCACGCACGCACACACAGAAACCCTAAACCCCTCCCTTTATAACACCCCCCTCACCCCTCCAATCCCTCCATGCTACCAACACCACCTCCACCTTCACTCCACCTCCTTGCAGCCGGCTGCCTCCCCTCCTTATTCCCGTCAAACTTGCAGCCATGAGTGGGGGAGGAGGGAAGCAGCAGGAGCGTGGGCGAAAGAGATAGGAGAACGAGCGAAGGAGAGCGTGGGCGAGGGGAGCAGGAGGTGCGAGGAGAAGGAGAGGAGAGGAGCTCGGGAAAGGGGGCGGCGAGTGTGGCCGGAGGAGCCGAAGGAGCTCGAGAGGGAGAAGTAGCACAGGAGGAAGACCTGCGCGAGGAGGGTGGCGTTGTTGCGGTTGCAGCAGCTGGAGCTCACGAGGAGGAGCTTTGCGAAGAGTTCTGCGGAGTCATTTTACCGCAATATAAAACATCTGTAATGCTCTCCAGACGTCTGAAACAGCCACAGGACGTCGGAAGCTGACACCGGACATCTGACAGCACGTAGGGTGCCGAGGTATGCACCCTACACAAGCCTACATGCATATACGTGATTGCATAGCAAGCTACGCCTATAAATATGTCATCTTATGTTATTTTATAGCATTACCCATGCATTTTAGGTAGCCATACTTGCATTTGTAAATATTCATTTGCATGCATTTTTAAAGAGGGGAAGATAGTGAGAGCAAATGACCATTCAATCCACTTCAATTTCATAACAATCCATCCCATCTCAAACACACATAATAATTAACATCTTTTTTATGTGCTTGCATTGCAAATTGACCACCCTTATTTTATTTCATTCTCCCACATACCGGCTGCATTTGTAGGGAGTGGCGCACTCTCTATATAAAAGAGCATGCACCCCTCCCCTGCAGAGAGGTCGGGGATCACCCTCCCTGCCACCCCTAGCCATCCCTTCCACACCATCAGACACAGTATCTCCCACCCACTCCAGCTGGCCTATGCTCTTCCTCTCTCCCTCTCCATACACAGCTCTTCTTCTCACTAGTTGAGAAGAGGCACTCTCTGTGCAGGAGAAGCTCCCCATGGTCTCAAACACCACGGTGAGCACCACCACCGCCCAGCTCCTTCGCGAGCAGGTGGGCGTGGTGGATTCTCATCCGGTGTTTTTCTTTGTTTTTGTTTTCTGCTGCTATTCATCACCATTAGAGATGCGGAGCTTCAAGCTCTGAAGCCCATGCATAGCCGCTGTGTGCGCTTGACCTCCACTGTGCGCCTCAGGCTTCCCTTTCGCGCATGAGCACGTGCTTTCCAGCCGGTTTGCGCCCTTCCTCACCCGCCTGCATAGTGCATCTGCTCGCTCCTTAGCCGGTAGCCTCGCGAGCCCTGTTGGTTGCTTTTTTCCCTTGGCACTGTAGCTGCAACCTCACACGATTACAGTGCGTCACTGAAAAGTTTCTCATTTATCTTGTGACAAGGCCCTCTCTCTCCTCCCGTGTGGTCGCCTCCACTCGGTTGCACACCCATGCTCACCCTACGCCCGCACCTCACACACACCTCAACGCGCCAAATGACGCTTCCACGGCCCAAACGACTTAGATGCTCCCTCTTACTCACACAGTCAGACACACACACACACTCACTCTCCCTCTCACACACCCAAACAAACGCATACACCCTTTTCACTCTCACGCAGACACACACTTACACACCTGTATACATATATACACATACATTTATATATTCACACTCCCCACCAATATATATATATATATATATATATCCACATTCCCTCATATACCCACTCACCCACATCTCCTACTCACAATACCGCGCATCATATCATGGGAATATTCGTACCATCTGCAAATATTTCCCAATATTCGTGCAAAGCAAGCTTTCCACCCACACTTACACACATCCGCTCCACACTCCACGCGGCACCTAGTATTGTTGGTTGTGTCTTGCTAGACGTGAACCAATTTGACACCGTGTTACATCCCATCCCTATTTCCATCTCCACCCCTATTTATATAGTATCTATATATCTATATTTATTCGATATCCACTTACATATCTACTATATATATAGATATGTATAAATATACTAAGCTAAGTATCTCTTTTCATTTTGCTTTCATTTGTCTTTTATTCTTGCTATTAAAATGACCAAAAAAAAGTATAAAACAGAAGATAATTCTTATCTTGCAGGTACCTGATCTTGTGAGTGACAAGATCAATTTTGAACCATAAATTATCTTTAAGGCCAAGGACTTCATTTTTTAGGGTATTCCTCAAGGACAACATTATTACAAAAACCTTAAAAGTAGAAAAAATAAAATACATAAGAAACGCAAGGAAGAGAAACGTTCTAGGAAAGGCGTAGAAACTTCTTAATCTCCTAATTCCTGCCTCCCTGAGATCGTCCTTGGGCCTAAAAGTGACCAAAATAAAATCAAGTATGCCAGGTTAAAATTTTTGTGAAACTGGTGTACGCTCGATTTAGGTTAACTTACTATACTAAGTTCGATGATAATATCATCATATTAAATAAGCCTATCCGAGTCCGCAACAGTACGTTAGTGTTTATGTGTCGCCTTTTACGCTACATGTGCATGCGTATGTACGAGGCATTGAAAAGGCACGTGGCACGCCCTTCGAGGCAGTTTAGGACGTCTGGAGACCATGTCAGATGTCTAACTTCTCTTCTAGATGACCGGAAGTGATGTCAGACGCTTGGAAGCTCCCTCAAACAGCTGAGAAGGGGTTCAGACATCTGAAAAAGATGCAGGAAAGTAAGGTGAGCTTCTGCAATCGTTTAAGATGTCTGGGACGTGCCCCAGATGGCTGATTTTGGTCAAAGTACGTGTTTTTGGCCAGTTCAAGACCCAAACGGAGTCAATTTTATGCAAACAAAGTATCGTTGGTTTTCGTTCAGAATTCTATACATGTTAGCGTTGCACCTATGTTATTTTGAACCTATTTGACATAATTGGTCAATGGTATAGGTCTCCAGTCCGTAGTGTATACGAAACCCGCAGAAATGATGGGATCTACCGTTCAAGCTCCCATTTCACCTGAATACCCTGGTAGAGTGGTCTTCTCTAATACTGTGATTTAAATTATTAAAGTACATGCTATATTATAATGATCTAATTGAATCCTATGATATAAAATGAACCCTAGGGCTGAGAAGGATGAATGTACATTACTTGGATCACGCGGTTATACTCTAAAATGTATGTTAAAGTCTTTACCGCTAGCAACTGAATAGTTAAGTGATGTGGTGATTGCTTAATTTATTAAATCACGAACTGCCTGTTATACAATTAAGAACCAAAATGTAAATGGAGATATATATCGTATCATAGAATAAGACGAATGCTGATGCATGAAGCCTACAGGGAACTAGAGAAGGAAATCAAAATGCTACGACGTGGAAACTCTTGTGGTTACGAAATCTTTCACTTATTGTGAGGTATGATGGTTAGTTGAGCTTTAATGTGGGCTTGAGCTGGCCCTTGTGTACGCACGTACCGAGGAAAGCTAATTACCCTTCTTCACAAGATACGCTGGCCCTCGTGTACACACGTACCAAGGAGAGCTAATCACCCCTTGCGTAGAGAGAGTAGACTAGTCCTCGCATACGTGGTACCAAGGAGAGCTACGGTTACTTTTGCGTAGAGAGAGTGCTCGCCACCCTTGGGTTGGGCCCAGGGTTAGGAGTGGCCTCCCTACACCGACTTCTATTAGATCCACTGGGCAAACCGGGATAGTCAGGCAAGGGTACACAGACTGTTGAGGGGTGTGGCCCATGTTCTGTTCTGTGTTGTACATTTGGTCGTACCCATTATTGGAAATGACTAACCGTGTGCTAATGCGGGATAGCTACCCATGTGCTTATCGCACATGCCATAATCACCGCTACGTCACGGCCATGACCCCGGGGTGGTAGATTGAGTGTAGAACTACCACGAGGTGCTGTCCTGGCCAAGAGAGTGCCACGTGTGCATCTTGCATCGCGGGAAAACTGCATTAAGATTGTTCCCTTAGGGAACAAGTGGATTTGAGAAATGTTGTAGACCCTCACTAGAAATTGAATCAAAAACACATAGACGTTTAAACGAAAACAAATAATAATGCATAACTGGAAATTGGATGATTAGTTAGCTGCTTGTTTCCTTTATGTTTAATTGCATGTAATGACTTAACCACCACTTTACTCAATGTTTGCTGACCATCGATTTATATAACCATATTCAGGTAGGGAGTTGAGCAGCCTGAATCACCGGCTGTAAAGGGTAATGGGCTCAGTCAAGCCTAGCCGTAGTCCTTTCTCTTTTTTCCATTGCATAGGTTTTCGTTAGTAGTGAGTACTTTTAGCATGTGATACTTATTTCTGTTTATGTTTCTCCTTGTTTTGTGTGATGGTATGTTAGTGAACATTTTTATTCCACTTGTGGCATTTAATATCTTTAAGATATTCTATTCTATTTCAATTTCTGTCTATTATTTATTTTTACTTAGTTATATTGCATGTGTGGTTGTGGACTAATTTATGCATTTGGTATTTCTCGTTGGATGACTGGGTCTTGGGATTTAGTCGAGGCGAGCCGTTCTCGGGTTCTCTAGGGAGCCGAAATCGGGTTGTAATCCCAGCATGGAGGGAGGAGCAGCAGGACAGATGAAGGAGGAGGTGTGGGGAAGTGGAAAGAAGTGAGTCCAGGATGGAGGGGAGGGATGAGTGGTGAGAGTGATGGAGGAGGTGCGGGGAAGAGCACAAAAGTGAGGGTAGAGAAACAAAGAGGGAGAGGAGCAGTCTGAAGTGTCATAAGGAGATGCCTGTATAGTAACCGCTACAGTGTGGTCATGACTCAAAGGCCCTCGCAGCTCCGCTGCACGTAGGAGGAGCCCATCGGCGATGGTGAGTCAGGTGCGGAGCTTGAGGTGGCGGAGGTAGCTGGCAAAGGTAGCCTCGTCAGTGCCATCGTCAATGCCCTCGCAGGCATGGAGCGAGAGGGTACGGAGGCATGGGTTGCTACGGCATGGGATGACGCTAGTTAGGGGTGGAGAAGGGGAGTTCGGGAGAGGGGGAGAAAGCATTGTCGAAGGGGTTTAGGTCTCACCTAGTGTGGGGGATCGGGGGGCGAGAGGGAGAGAGAGAGATGCGAAGGGAGAGATAACTATGTTCAAGAGAGAGAAGGGACCAGGTGTGTGACAAAGTGAAGGCATGCAAAATTAAATTCGATTTTCATAATTATTACATTGACTACCATTACCACCAGCTACTACAGTAACAACTACATAGACCTAACTTTCAATAAAAGTATCAAACAAATAAATGAAACTCGACGGGCCATGCAAGTACAACCCTTATAAACAAACGTTTACTTTTTTTTATCAAGTTTAGTTTCATTTTAAAGGAATAAAATATTGATCAATTATAGAGTATCACATTAAAGTATATTTACATGTGACCAGTAGTATATACGTTTGAAGGTTTCGTTCAATAAATATTCTATAGCAATTAACCTTAATGTACAATTTTTTTCCTTTAATTTAAATTTGTTTCGATAGGTGGAGTTATCCATATTCCAACTTTCTATTTTTTAATTTTTATTTCATATTTGCAATCAAATCTATTTTAATTTAAGATATGAAGTGGTTAAATATCAACACTAAAGAAAGAAAGAACGATCTTTTCCATAATTCTGTTTCATAATTTCTTTTAATGATTTCAATATAATTTATAAAATTAATATTAAAAAATATTCTTATCAAGTGGATATTAAAAGTATTTATATACAACACTTACGGTTTGATTGGTAGAATAATTAAGAGGGATAAAAAAGATTGTAAAAGATTAGAAAAAATTACAGATTTTTATTTCACTTAATTGTTTGGTTGTATTTATTGTTAAATCAAATAATTAGAAGTATTTACTCTACCTGAGGAGTTTGGTAGGAGAAATAAATGATTTTTTTTTTTTGAAAGGATGACTTTTATACCGTGAAGTTGAGAGAGGGAGATGAGAGGGGCGGAATAAACAAATTACACATCTTCGACGAAATTCGTTTATTCCGGAATCCACTCATCAATTCCGGAATCCACCAACGTTGAAATAAAAGTTGCCAAACATGAAATTTGACCGTAATTCCTCCTCTATTCTACCAACCAAATAGCTCTTTAAGGTGTTTGCATCGAAGCAAATTACTTTTGTGCTTCGTAGGTTGTAAATGTCTCTTATTAACTGTCTATAAGCACACATCAGAGCACTTCATTTTGATAGGTTATCTCTATTGGTAGTGGCACAATTTATTTGTTATCATTTCATGTAGTGCGTGTGAGGTCTGCAAACTAATCGCAATATTGCTATATAATCAAACTTACGTAAATGCAAGCTAGATGCTTTGCCTTCAATTATACTATGCATCTCTTCTTTCTCATGTTGTAGGTGACGATGTTCGCCCCGTGTCAAACGACCATAAAGAGTGTTTGATTGAGATTAGCAATTATCCTCAAATGTCAGCATACACCAGTCGCAACGCACCAAGGGTGACGTTAGTCTTGAAGTCTCCTAAACGTTGAGATAGGTCTATGCCGACATTTAAGAAATTCATCTCGATGTTAGGTTGCGGTTGGTAGTGGGATAAGAGGTATTTCGGGATAAAGTACTGTAAGTCTACAAGGATAAGTTAGGTAGAGTGTTTGAGTGGTGAAATAAGTAAGAGGATAAAATGATTGGCATGATAATGCGATGTTAGTGGATGAATTTTTAATATTATTATAAATGAGTATGAGTGAATTGATGTGATATAGTGAATACATTTTAATGAGTATATTGTGTTGGAATAGGTATATTTTAATGTATATTAGTATTGATGTGATGTAATGTAATAATTTAATGTTGATGTTGATCGATGGAGTGATATAAATTGTATCACCTGACTTTAGATTTTATTCTTTTGACATTTCTTTGGTATTCCTTTGATCAAGGGATAACCTGTTGGATTTAAGAGCATAATTGCATCAATTGAGATACAATAGTTATATAGTGACATGAAAATTCATGTTAAAATCAGTTATATTTGGGAGAGGTTTTTAGTCCCATACTGGAATTGGACAAACCTCTTGGTGGGTGTAAAAGGCTTCTGCCTCCCAAAGCTTATGTAGCAAAGAGTTAGAGGTAGAGCTGTAAACCATGCACGCATACGCGTGTGCCCTGCCCCAACCTGGCTCCAACTCGGGTTCGGGCACGGGTGAGAATCAATTTGGAACTTGAAACTTAGTGTAACGACCCGGTTCCCGAGTCCCTACCAGACACGAGAACCGGACCGACTCGACTAATCCCAAGACCTAGTCGTCCAACGAGAAAGTAACCAAAAGAGCAGTAAAATAAACCACATTCAGCATGAATATAACTAACAGTAAGAAAGTACAGCAGTAAGGAAAGAAACTACTACAGTAGATACCACCACAACAGTAGAACAACATTTATCATATAACAAGAACTGCAGGTAAAGAAAGTACAGCGGAAACAAGAACTACTCACTATAACAGAAACAAAAGAGGTACAAAAGACTGTGGTAAACTCTACTGGACCCTACTCGGCCCAGGGTCCTCTGCAGCCGCTGGCCCTGGCTGCTCAACACCTGGTCCTGAAAAAGGTAACGAGTGTAACACGTCAGCAAATGCTGAGTAGAGTGGCAAACTAACTAAAGACAACAGTAGAGTGTACAGTAGCTGTTATGTTCTGTTACTTCCTTTATTCACATCTTTCAATTTTCTCACTATTTCATTTATTTCTCAGATCCTTTACTTGATCTCGAATGTCCTCGTGGGAACGATCTTGATTGCAGTCTTTTCCAAAAGTAGAAGTAGCACGTGGTGCTCTCCTGGCCGGGAGAGTCCCCCGTGGTGATCCTACCCTCAGTCAACCACCCCAAGGTCACTGACAGACGTAACGGTGACTACGGCACGCGCGATAAACGCACAGGTAGCTAGCCCGCACTGGCACGCGGTCAGTCGTTTCCGTTAACGGGTGCGCCTAAAGCACAGCATGGAACCAGGGCAGAGCCCTCTCAGTAACAGGGGTCCAACCCCTCCACAGTAACCAAACCGGGGCCTTGCCCCTCCACAGTCCGCGCACCCTCGCCTGACTACCCTGGTTTGCCCTAGTAGGCCTAACAAGTCGGTGAAGGAGGCTAGCAGAACCCCGGGGCCCATGGGGTAGCTAGTACTCTCCTAACACTAGTAGCTCTCCTCGGTACTACGTACACGAGGGCCAACAAGTCGGTACAGAGCGGCCAATCCTAACCCTGGGTCCCTGTGGCGGCTGGCCCCACTCTGCACTAAACAGGTACAGGTACTTCCCTTGGTACTGCGTACCCAAGAGACAGTACAAACTACATCTCAGTTCCATTCCTTTTTCTTTCCAGGAGTTCCACTCCTAATTCCCCGTAGGGTTCCAGCTCTTTATCTCAGAACATCATATGTTTCACTTTCCAGTTTCACGTTCTCACAATCCATGATCTCAATCATGTTTCTTTATTCATAGCAGGCAGCTGTTAATTCAATTTACAGGCAGCTTTATATTCCTTTCCATTTTTTTAAGACTGCAGTATTATACATTCCACTAGTTTTTCCATCCTAAGATTCATGCCACATCCTAGGATCTAGCATACAACTAGTTTTCCAGCCCTAGGATTCATGCATCACCTAGGAGCTATCATTCCATACATTTCTCATTCCTAGGATTCATGCAATGTCCTAGATTCTAGTTATGGTTCCATACTTTAACAGATTTTAAAAATAAACTTAAGCCACTCTACCAGGTACAACGGGAGTAATGGGGGCGTAATCGGGAATCCCGCGTGCCTCCGCGACTCCCAAGACTGCAACTGAACGAGGTCCTATCACAAGGATCAAACACAAGGAGTGTCTCAAAACAGTGTATAGCTACTGTAGACGGGTAGAGGAATTAATTCTGAAAAGAACGCAACTCGAATCGCGGAAAACGGAGCCCGAACGGGCCTTAAACGGGTCGAAAAAGACGATACTGTGCAAGATCAGACGTCTGGAACTTCTTCCAGACGTCTTAAAAAGTGGATCAGAGAATTACCTGTTCAGCGTGGTTTCCCAGACGTCCAGAAGTCTGCGGGGACGTCTGGCCTATCTCCCAGACGTCCGATGGTCACCCAGGACGTCTGGAGGTCACTCCCGCCGTCTGGTACAACTTCCAGACGTCTGATTCGCAAAGGATGGCGAATCAGCGAGCCTGCGCACAGCCAACTCCCTCCCTTAGTACGGTCAGTCGACAGGAAGGAAGGAGAAAGCGGAAAACTCACCTTTCAGACGTCTGTATGAGATACCAGACGTCTTCCTCGCCGTCTGCCTATCAACCCAGACGTCCGATTCTGGAAATTTTTCCAGAACAGGGCGCCACCCGGCTTCCGCTCGCGACGCCGCCCGCGTCGCACCTCGCGCGCTTGCTGCTCAGACTGCAGTAGGTCCCTCTCCGCGTCGCTCCGTGCCCCCTGCGCCCTTCGCCGGCCGGTCAAGCCGCTCCGGCGAGCTCGCCCTCACGGCAGAGCTCCGCTCTCGCACGCCGCACCTCCTCTGCGCTCACTGCGGCCGCAGCTGCCGCCCTCGCACTCGCGCTCACGCTCACTGGCTGAAGGAGAAGAAGGAGGAGACGGTGGAGACGGGAGGGGAGGCGTGGCCCTTTTAAGGCCGCGCGAGGAGGAGGGAGAGAGAGCGCGGCAGGTCTGCAGCCGCAGAGAGAGAGGGAAAAAGAGAGAGAGAGAGAGAGAGAGAGAGGGGAATCACGGGTCTGTGCGCACAGGTGCGCAGACGAATCTCCTGTGCGAAAATAACTGTTCTCCAGACGTCTGGAAACGATCCCAGACGTCTTGTCAGACGTCTGGATGTGATCCCAGACGTCTGGTCCGACGTCTGGGCCACCTCCCAGACGTCTTAAAAGACGTCTGGGGCACGCGTTCGTTACACTTAGACTCCTTTGCTATGTATTTTTAATCTCACGATTTTGACCTAAATTGGTAGATTAAATAGTGAAATTAGTTGACTAATTATTTTGATCGACCAATTAATTAATTTTGGTCGATCAATTATCGTATTTCCCGCTCGCTGATGTTGTCGTCGCCTCGACTCGACGTCGGAGAGTGCTCGTGGTAAAGATCATGGTGGTGCTCCGTGGCAAGCGAGAAATTTGGGAACCACGGGGGGGTGGGGTCTCCCCCCTCCCTCCTTTTAAAAATTGTTTCAAAAAAAAATTATCGTATTTCCATAAAACAAGAATTTCCATAAATGTCTGGTTGTGAGCTCTATATAAGGGTCACAGTGGACTCTCATTTGACATACAATAAAAGTAGACAAGCTCTCTCCACTCTCTCTCTCTCTCTCTCTCTCTCTCTCTCTCTCTCTCTCTCTCTCTCTCATTCTTGTCTCTCTTTCTTGGTGCGTTCGTTCGTCGTGAGATTGATAGAAAAATCTCCAATCATATTGTCGATCTTGCACAAGGAGATTGAGAGATCCACGAGAAATTTTTTATTGATGAAATCATTAAATTGGTAAATCAATCGGGAATTTGATTGGAAATTAAATTGAATCGACTTCTTTTTCCTGAGGTGATTTTCGAGGATGTCCAAGATTGGAGTGCATAGAATGTTGGTGGTAGATCGTCGTATCCTTAGAGGAGTTCCTCAAACCCTGATGTACCAGTATTATGGGGGGTGATACTTTCTCTAAGAAAAACTTTTAATAGGTGCTTCTATCGAAGTATTCTTTAATATTTTTTCATTTTATTTATTTATATTATTGTATGTTATTTATTATTTATTTTTATTTAAATCTTATCCAATCATGGTTAACTTATATTTTTTAGATATGTAAAAACGTGGGAAGTATATATATTTTTATTTATTTATTTTCTATATATATTTATTTTAGCATAATCTTTATCCCGCTATTGAATTGATACGTTATTATTAATTTTTATTTTTATTTATATTAAAAATGGACAAGTGGATGGAGATCGGACGTTTATACATGAGAATGTATTTTTATTTTTATTATGACTGGGTCACTCGAAGGAGATGCGATGGGTAAAATGATTCGATGATTTTTTGTTTTGGTTAGAGAGTAAACTCCATGCATTATTAAAGTATTGTAGCTCGTAGGATTATCACGTAGGGTAAAATTTTTCTTCGAAACGGCACCAAACAGGACCACAATGAGCATAGAAGTAGTCCCTGGCCGTCGGAAATGCCTGCATGGATGTTCTGTCCCAACACATCTGCATCATCACCTTGTAAATCTCCATCGAATGAAATCAACTTCTCTCGTGGAATCGTGGGGAGAAAAGGACCATGAACGGGCAGGTGCATGCCCCTGGGTCCACGATGCAATTGCCAGATTTGACTCGATTTTTTCACAGATATGTACACCGCATAAATATCAGACTTACGGACCGAAGCTTTTTCAACTTGCCCCACTGATTGATAAGGATGTTTACAAGGCCGTTGGTTTCCCTCGAAAACTGGCGAACCACCAAAGTGGCACCGGTGTTCCTTTTCTTTCTCTTTTTGTTTTGGCTTTGAAAAATGGAAAAGCAACGCCGGTTTTGTTTTTTTAGCCACCACCAATTTGGTCAGATGATTGGGACCTGCGATGCGAAGTTTTTAAATGGAATCACGTCCCTTTTTTTCCTTGTAGAGTGCCTCTTTCCGCAAGGCCTAATCTATCGTTTACGTTTGGATTCCACCAGCACCACTCCATTTTGTATGCGATTACGTATCTATCTCCAACGTGAGATTTCGAAAAAAGAGAAAAGAGTAAAATTAGATTGGTAGTTGTTGAATAGAATCTTGAAAGGTTGGTCGAGTAAAGTAATCAAGGTCGACGAAGAATTAGCGGAGCTCTCTACTCGTTTGGAATAATGAAAAAGAATTTCGAACAGAATAAGCTAATTTCTCATGTTCTTTTACATTGATTTGATGGGGATGGCTTCGGATTCTGAATCTTTGATTTGCCACCACGTGCTTGGCATTAAATTTGTGTTTTTTTATATGGGTCAGAATTTTATTTGTACAAAGTGAGTAAAAATTAACTACCTTCCACACACCCATCATCAGAGTAATGCAGAGGTAGAGACTTGAACGAAGATCTCTCGTGTTAAAATCCTAGGATTTTGATGGGTGTTGAATTTGTTTTCTAATTTTACCCATGCTACAATTGAATGGTGTAATTATGCTTAGGCTAAGTGCATGGGAGAGAGGATGCAAGATAGTTATAATAATCTCCTTGTAGTTGTTTCTTTCATGAGATCTAGGGATGAAGATGATCACCTCAATATCTACTAGTTGGATACAAAGAAGAGTCACATGCAAATACCACAAGTAGCGTTAGGATTGAATCCTTCGCTAACAAAAACTTTGACGACGAATAAAGATCAAAATGAGTCAAAATGTAAGAATAATCAAATTTAACATGGAAATATCTAAAAAAAAAGTGGATAACGATCGCAACCAAAGAGAATTATTTTTCTATGCAAAAGTGAAATGTGTTATGCAAAAGAACAGAGGTATGCTTTTAGACTCAATCTCCATGTCAATCACAAGAGCATCCTTTTTCACATATAAGCATATCCCATAATCAATAAGATTGTGACTGACTAAAGTATCAACCATGCAATATATGAGAAATTTCCACAATCAAATAAATCGTGTGATTAATTACACGTTAATCACATCAAATGTGCAAGTTTCATCATCAACGCAAATCTGAGGAGATTATCACATTTAAGATAGATCCAAATGATGTTCAATGGTTAAGTGTCCTCAATTTAAAGTCTTACCATACTCAATAGGATAAGAAGAACCCAAAGGAGATATATAATCTCCTATCTTACGATCTACGAGGATTGTCACGACTCATATAATCTCCTATCTTACGATCTACGAGGATTGTCACGACTCACGAGAGCGTGTGGCACATCACGTTTAGGTAAGCATGTGCAAGGAATATAATGCACATTTGGGGAGAGTTGGGAACCGTACTCGTCACAAAAACCTTGAGGGCGCATGCGCGTTCTTGGTAGAAACCATGGGGACTAGTTGCCAAATTAGTTTATATATTTTTAGAATTAATTTGCCAGGGAGATAATCTATTAAAATATAAGTTAACGATGGAAAAGGTATTTTAATTAAGATTATATCCTTGAGGCCACATGCACGTTCTTGGTAGAAATCATGGGACCATTTGTCAAATTAGTTCATATTTTTTTAACATTGTTCCATGGGAATGATATTTTAACTTATGTTAATAGGATTTAATTCAAGATAAATTATTTTAGAATTGATATGGGATAGTTGATATAAAATAATTTAAAATAAATTTATACCGATGTAATTTTTTTGTATAAATATTTTTTTTGAAGATACAAAATAATATTGAATGATAACTTATTTTTATAAAATTAATTTATTATTAATTTCAATAATAATAGATTTTATCTTATATCAACACTTTATGACATATAAAATAAAAAAAATAACCATATTTATAATTGTATGTCAAATTTTATGTTTCTCAACTCACATTCTTTATTTTATTCCTACGACAGTGTCAGCTCAGCCATACGTGTCGGGTGCTTCCCGCAAAATTGGCGGGTCCCACCCATCCCCTGACTGATTCCTACCCACACCGTGGAGTTGAAGAGGAGCTGCGGAACCAGCGGCGGTCCAAAGATCCCATCTGCCGTACACATGTTGTGTAATCTCGTTAGTCGTTATAAAATGATGATCATAGATTAATAATTATTAATAATGCAACATGGTGGAGGTCCTTTAATTTTTTTTTTCTTTTTGGTTTTTTTTTTTTTGAGATTGGCATTGAGTCAATAGCGTGATTCCCGCGATTTCTTTGGGCTTCTTAAATGCGGAAGAGACTTGGCAGATTGCACCAACTTGGTTTTTATTTTGGGGCATACGGGCTGTCCCTTCTTCCAAATCCTTGGGCTATGTTTGGCCCCAACTACTCTACCCGAGTAATACCCAATAAAATAAGAAGTCATTTGCAATATTTCCATGTACGGGTGCAAGGAGCGATGGAGTATAAAAGAAGAAATAAATGTTAAAATAATCTGGTGTTACGCGGCAGTTCTTTTTCTTTTTTTAATACGCATATATTAACGAATTCAGTGGACTTCAGGGTCCATCCTAAACTACAAGTAGGAAAAGAGACATGTTTGAGGTACGTATAATTTTACCTATAAACCTATCCCCTCTCCATACCAAAAACAAGGGCAGAGATCCTTATTTTTTTCTTATTCTCCTTATATTAAAGGCTACATCCAGTGGGTGAGATGTGAGTCAAAGATTGTTGGTGTGGGAAATAACACTCGATAGATAAAAAGATGTGACCCTAGAGTATTACCCGGATTTAAGAGAGGATTTGATCTCTAGTGGTTGAGATCTCGTGTGCATGACGATGCAAAACATGATTTGCATATGCTTTCTATCTCTATGATGGAAGATGGTCATGTATAAAGGATGATTATGATTGTTCTTGGAGCATTTGTGTTTTACTTCATTTTCGCATTAGAATGATAAATGGTGAGGAATAACGAGAAATTTCTAAAATCATAGCATGCAATGCAATGGTTTAAATCATATATAAAGCATTCAATTAAGGTCTTATGAAAAAGAAGGGATGATATGGTTCATCTCAATGGCAGTCTCATTTTATCGTGGAAGGTGCACTATTTTAATAGTTAGATTTACAAGGGAAGTTTACTTTTCTAACTATTTTTTTCGATAATTCAAGTGCTAGCCATATCACTCTTTTTGAAAAGATCTTTGTCAAGCTCCCCCTTTTATGGCAAAAAGGCTACATCTCTAGAATTGACAATAAAAGGAATACATAGATTTGGTTTGATAATTGGATTCCTAAGTTGAATGACATTTTTGTTTCAACCAGCATGAGTTTGAGATACACCTATCGAGGTATGTGAACTAATCGACTTTAACAATAGAGCTTGGAAGCCTGATCTTGTCAACATGCTTCGACGTGAGTAACTTATATTTTGTCTATTCCATGAAGGCTTGAACTTCTCCAAAGTGAGGATCAAACTATTTGGAAGTCAAATAAAAAGGATGTTTTTTCACTTAAATCTACATATCACATTTTGCTCACATATGCTTAATCAAGAAAGTTTGACTATCCAACATTTTTGCAAGATTAAATGCTTTTTGTGGAAGCTCATGTATAACACTCTCTCGATTGTGCAAATACTTAATTGAATCAATTCCTCATTTGAAAATTTATGTATTTTTTGCCTTAGAGGTACAAGAGACCACATAGCAATTACTGTATTAGTGTCCCCATGCTCAAGCAATTTGGCCTTTCCTTCATTGAAGAACTCATTAGAACTTTGACAACTTAATTACAATGACTTCCAATAATTGTCAAGCGAATGATGTTACTTCCCAAGTTACTTTTGTTCTCTTTTCCATCTAGGAAGCTAGACAAAAATTCATTAGTAGATTCTTGACTTGAGAGGATTATTACTTGTATTAATGCTTTCACCTTTTATAATTTAGAAAAAATCTCAAAATCCTTAAGAAGCTCTCTTATTCTCTCGAATTCACTTGATATTAGTAACATGTTTGACTACAAAATCTTTTTAGATGATGCTATTAATGATAAGTTCTCTATCAATGTTGTTGTTTGTTATGACGAATGTGGTTCTCCCCTTTGGATTTTATCTTCCAAGTACATAGTAAAAGACCCTACGGTTGCTAAAGAACATTTTCACCAATGAATAAATTTTGTCATTCAAGTTGAGATATCATTTGATTTCTCGTTTGTATAGATCATCTTGATCGTCATTCTTCCTTGGTGGTGTGCTCTTAACATCTAAGAGCGTGGAGTTTTGCTTTCATTCCATATGTTGTATGGTTAGGATTAGAATTTCTTACTCTTGGATGTCTTCTTTTATATTTGTTATGTTTTTGTTTTCTATTTTCCTTTTCTTTTTGTGGTTAATTTTGTGCTCCCCATTGGTACAAGACCAATTTCTCTCGTATTCATAAGGTGTTTAGGTTTTCTCTTCTTTCTCCTTCACCCTTAATAGGGTTATGTCCTATTTTATCTATTTTTTTCTCTTTAATGGAATGGATTATTCTTAAAAAAAAAACACTAGGCATAATGCACGAAACATAAAAATATATGAATTCTGTAATATAAGGATGCAGTGGTAACTAAAAAAAATAATAAATTTAGAAGGAGAGGTCATGTGACATATTTTCTCTTCACATAAAAAAATAAATTAAATATCATCATATGGTAGGGTTCACCATCACTTCAAAAGTCACCCTCACTTGCAAATAAAAAATGTATAATTACAAAATAAAAAATACATCAATATAAGATCAAAATGTACCGATACAAAGTCAAAATACATGGATGTAATGATTTTGCATTAATATAATGATAAAAAAATTACCTTAAACTATTTTGTATTAATGTAAAACCATCAAAAATCATATTCAAAACTATTTTGTACAAATATAAATTATTTTATAATCATCAAAATCATAAAAATACACTTAATAATTATTATGATTTAAAATCAAAATCACGCATGCACCGATTAACTCACATATGGTTAGTCGTTTGTTTAAGTGGGGTGGTTCCATCACGTAAAGGAACTTATAGTATGTTTTAGGTCAATTTACATTAAATATCTATGTTTGTCACTTTTTATATTTTTATAATCGAAAGTACCTATCGAGGTATGGCTTAATAGTAAGGACTTTTAATTTTGGTAGAAGATATCTAGGTTTTTATCCTTATATTATCTAGAGGATTAATACGTGAAGGATTATAATTTCTCTCCAATTTATTCCAATGGGATTTTAAATCATTGAAAGAAATAAAAAAGTAAAGAAATATATGTTTCAACATATTTTACAATGCAATCGTCACTCAACAAAATATACCAGTGTATTTTAATTTTCCATGAGAATGCATTTATTGAAAATTAAAATACATCGGTATATTTTAACTTTCAACCGGTGGAAAATTAATTTTCACTTAGAAAGTGGAAAGTAGTTTTCACTTATGGGATTTTGGTTTAGGTTTAGGATTTATGGTTTAGAATTTATGAAAGTTGTTTTACCTATAAAAAGTGATTTTTTACCTAGAAAATGATTTGTCACGTTTAAATTTAATCACTTTACATAAATAAAAATTAGTTAAATTTTAACTTCCAACCTATATATTTTAATAATTCATCGCTTTGGAAGTCAAAAAAAAATGGTCAACCGACAGTGAGAGAGAAATTACGATGGGAGGAACAAGTTAACAGGTGGGATGCGCCACATGTTTGGCATTTTTCTAACGTCCATCGTGGATCACTACCTTATATGTATGTATGCATTGTCTTTTGTTTTAGTTTGAGGGAAATTCAGATGCTTTAAATGGTGTCTTGTTTCTAATCATACAATGAATCTGTGAAACACCAGACAACCATGTGTGGTTCACTTCAAGTGAACTCTTGTCTTTTTGACCAACTCAAACTTGTCTGTGTGATTACGTCTGGAAATAATCATATGTATTCAATTCGTATACACAACCCTTGAACTACTGGCGTTGAAAATTCCATCTGCTGCGGCTTTTTTCATGGAATAAAATGATGAGCCTGCTGAACCGAATACGGTACTTTAATCAATATCATTCGAGATCACTGCATATCATTCGAGATTGCCAAGACTTGCAACATCAATATCCAACATTTCAGGTCATTCATGTTCCAAGATCAAAAGTTCAGATTGCCTACAATCCTGCTAGATTTTCTATTCTGAATGATGTTTTCAACTCTTAGGATGGTCATAACATCCCAAAGCAGCTTGTAAGGTTATGATTGCTTATGAACGAAAGCTATCCCAACTTCTTAAAAACAAAAAAAAAGGGAAAAACATCCCGGATACTTTATATTATCTTGACAAGTGATTAGCTACGAGTCTGCCAAATGGAAACGTACAAGTAAGGGAACACGTATTTGTCCTGAGTGGAATTACTTGCCTCCTCCGTGATGATAATGCTATGAGAATGTATTCCCATAATTCAGTCCAATAAAGCCAACTTTTCCATGGACTCATCGAGTGGGATGTGGTATTGAATCTCCACCAAAGAAAAACTATTATAACAAGTCTTTCAAAAAAATAACCATTTCTTCTCTAACTAAAAAATTTCAAATACGATTTCATATGATGCCTTCTCTCTAATCGGTGGCTCATTAAATCCTCTAATCTATTTAGATCTCCAATTATTTTACCTAATATGTCTGATTTAACTACATGCCATGAACCTAAGCTACACTAATCGATTACACCTACCTAACTACACTATAAGTTTACTTAGTTCATTAATCAAAAGTGAATTACAAAATAATGGGCTTCTTTAACAAGTTGACTCAAGAGCGCATATTATTGCAACATAAAAAGATTCGGTGATTTTGTCGGAGGGGATGATAACTTTTGTTGCATTCAATACATCAGAAAAATTGAACCTTATCGATATATACAATGAACTGCCGTGCGAAGCCAATGATAGATGTGCTGTTTCCGTTATTATTGATTTATTATTATTATTTTAATCGGGTGTAGTTTTTGTCTGTTATTTAGTTTTTTTTGTAACTTATGTTTATTGCGATTTCGTTTGGAATTAGATTTATCCGGTGGTAATCATGGTAGGTGTCAAGAAAAGATATGTGAAACTGTCCACTGTAGAAATCCATCAGGGTGTCGATCTTCGACAAGGGGAACTCTTTCTTTGAAAAAGTGTCGTTTACATTTGTAAAGTTCATGTACATCCTTTACTTTCAATTTTACTTCTTCACCATCACGATATTAGGTAACCATATCAGGTAGACAGATTATTCTATGAAGCCCGCTTCTAACAGTTTGTTAACTTCTGCAGTGGCCGTCTGCCATCTCTCAGCTGATTTATGACACTAAGCTTGCTTGATTGCACGAGAACCTGGCTATATATTGAGCCAATGTTCGATTAGAGATGGGTCTACTCTTAGCAGGTCACTGGCTGACCGAGCGAAAATATCCGCATTAGCCCTTAGTAACGTGAGCAACTTGTGAACTTCGTCAGTAGATAGGTCTATTCCTACGTGAACCAGCTTACCAGTTGTATCAGGGTACAACTGAATGGCCATGGCTGAAAAACCAAGCTTCATCTCTTGCGTAGGTAGTTGAGTAGAGAATTCATCCTCTTGCAAGGTATGGACCAAATTCTTCTTCTTCTTCCCTCATTTCTGAGGGTTAGGGGGAATTTTCTCCATTGAGCACTCAAGCTCAATGCACAACAACTCCCGGTCAGCGAACCAGTCACCCTGGGTAATCCCGAGTCCACGCGAGGTGTGGAAAGTATGCGTCAGAAGTACAACGAAGGGATTTCTCGAAGGGCAGGACTTGTGGGGCGGTCTATGATACCATCAAAGGCTGCCGTCAACCCTGCCACTATAAAAGTGGTCGTCCAGTTAAGGTGTTTGTCTCCCTTACATATTGATATTGGTAGAGTGATTTCTCCATTGTGCATCACTTTATATTTCCCGAACCCTACTACTGGCAGGGTTGACGAGAACAAGTGTTCATCGCTGAGACCCAATTGCACGAGGATCTTAAAGGAGAGGACATCCATGGTGCTACCCTCATCTACAAGGAGATGGGGTTGTTGGCGCCCGACTAAGAGGAGGGTCACCAGCAAAGGGTCTGTGTGGTCAGTCGAATTTCTCAAGGTGGAGAAGTGCCTTGAGGCGGCTTGCCTAATGGAGCTCCTCTCTCCTCACTGTTGAGTGGGATACGCCTCATGGGTGGCCTCCGCAGGAGGAGAGGCGGCCCCGACCCTCCTAGGGCTCTGTGTGTTGCGTTGATGCCAAAAATTACGTCTATCTGCCCTTCGACGAAGTGTTAGGGTGACAACGTTGCTTGAGGTAACAAGACCCCCATCGCTTGATTTTCCAGCCGCCTGATGAGCCCATATTTGTGGGCTATTTAGATATTTCAATGCGTAGATATTAAGTTATTTTTAACATTTATTTAATATGCAGTAGGACGTAAATAGGTTAGTTTAGATTTTTAACTTGATTGCATAATTAATGCATTACATTCATAAGTAAATGCATTTAGAATTGAGTTAGAATGGCATGCATTTGATTAGTTAACCAATTAGATGCATTATATCTAGTGTTTAGGATTTAACATAAAAGTTACGGGTTTGCACATAAATAGCCCCTCATTTCTTTTCTTTATTTTATTTATTTCTTCTCCATCGGATGCATGCATGAGATGCATAAGTGACAATCATGGATTTCTGTTCCCCATGATCTTCGTCGCTTCATTTCTTTAACAAATGCCTTCAGCCTCTGCACGCAAAAGGAGCTTTCACCCAAGAGCTCAGCAGGCCATTACCCCCGACCCACCGCTGTGCGTGCGATGAGCACTTCATTCCACCACTGTGGGCCTCCTACCGTGTGCACAAGTCCATACCACTGCAGGCAGGTAAGGTGACAGACCGTCATGCCATCAGTGGCTGTGCAGATTACCGTGAGCACCTCAGCGTGCACCATCCTCATCGCCATCACTAGCAACCACCACCTTAGCCACGCTCCTTCATCTTTTCCGCCGGTTAAGACATCCGGAAATGTTCCCAGACGTCTGAAGAACCTACAGCAACCACCTCCACACCTCCTCACACCCTGTGCGCACTCGTCCAGGCCCTGTCCACGGTCACCACCACCACCAACATCTCCATTTTTCATCTTCTTCATCTATTTCTTCTTTCCCTATTCTTAGTCCACCTCAACAAAAGTCACCACCCTCATCACCATGCCTTCTCGCGCACCACGGCCAACAGTGCGCCTACATGCGCAGCCGCCCTCCTCGCCTCCAGCCACGCGCCAACCTACTCTCCATCAACGCCACGCACACCCAGCGCACTCACTGCAACAACAGGCTGCCACCCATCAACGCTGGAACCTTCACCACAGCACGCGCGTGCTTGCGCCCCTTATTGCATCTCCGCTACGCGCGCAACAGCAACACCTCCACCCGCGCGCTACAGAGCGCATCCTCCAGCACCTGCGCACCCCCTCCTCCATGCATGGTACCACCTGCGTGCAACCCTTCAGCAGCATCGTGCCCACATGCTACAGAGCGCGCATCCTCCTCAGCCTCCTCTAAGTGCTCCCGCACCACACTCCACGTGCCTGCACCCCAGCACGCTCACGCCCCTCACCTTCACGAGCTTCAACAACAGTAGCGACAACCACCGCCGTTGCTCCTCTCCTCCAACCGACCACGTCGTGCCTCGCCACCACCACCAAAAGAAGCGGCCCGGCAGCAGCTACCTCCATTGAGCTCCTCCCCTCTGACCTTTGCCTCTCCTCTACGCGCGAGAAAGGGGAAGGATCTCCCATATTTTGCTACAGTAATAGCCACATTAGATATTACATTCAATGTCATTGCCACTTTATATTAATATTTTATTATTGTGAACATTGCATTGAACTCCCTCTTGATTGTCATAAATATAATTTCAGCTTGAGCTTTCATTTAAACATACATCTAATGCGGTATTTGACATAATTTTCTTGGGCAATCAACAGTGAACATTGATTTTTGATTGATGTGAGTTTTAATAGGCCATTGCTTCCCTGTGGATACAACTTGCTCCTTCGAGAGTGGTTTATTTAATTAGTTTTGATTTGCGTTATTCGCCACTCGATTTCTAAACTGTAACGATCTTGATTTACATTTTTGAAAACTAAAATAACACGGTCACCGCCCCATCTCGAGAGGAGCCATAACTTGGCGGTCATACTCTTCAGGCGGGAGTTCCAATGGGACCTTTTGCAGCACCACTTGAACCCTGGCCTTCATCTCTCCTTGCCCTGGAGGGGATATCACATGGACCCCCCGAAGCTGCTAGAGCTTCTCCCGATGATAGTCTTCAAGAGCCTCTATGACGCATTTCCCTTTGTCTTGCCCTGCATTTTGCTTGACAAAATGGGACAGATTGTCGTGACGGATTTGAGACTGGATCTAATCACACAGGTCCCAGCAATCTTCCATAGCATGCCCCCGGGCCTGATGGTATTTGCAGTAAGGCCGAGTCTCTGACTTCTTCTTGAGGTCTTTGGTGGGGGAAGCAGGTCTTTACTTGTGAACCATACTTCCATCAACACGTCCGCATGGTTCACGGTAAAGGGAATGTATTCCTCATAGGGATCCTGCCAGGTTTGATGGGGACCGTTGAGTCAGTTCTTGCTAAGCTGGTCCCTCAGATCTGGAAAGCTTATTTTTCGTTTGTTGAGGCGATGACCATTCCTAGCCAATATCGGTGCTATTTCAATTGGGATCCTCTTTGCCTTAGGGGAGATACAGTCCTTGTAGAGTCCATTCGCCAGGCAGCTCCGAGAGCGGAAGGAGTTGTTTAGGCAAGTGGGCATTTTCCTCTTCCACAATGTGATGGCACTTTAGCTGGTCATTGGTGGGGCTGGAACTCTGGAGCTCTTCTAGTCGGAATTCCACCCGGTCCCTTATTAGTCGGATCTCCTGTAGTTGCTCCACCATCATCTGTTGCTCAGCCCTTAAGGCTGCTACCTTCGCATTATATTCGTCCTCCTTTGCTTGCATATCGAGGAGATCATCATTCGGGGGGCCCTCCTGGGAGGGATCTTGAGGCACCTGGTGAACGTACTTCCTCATCTTTACTCAACCTGGAGGGTTGTCGGTGCTTCCTAGACATGGAAGCACTAAAATTTGCCGCACTGGGTTTTTTCGAGTTAGCTCTAGAAGAGTGAGGCGTGGAAGGAGCCATAGTAGGAGGGATGGAGTCGAAAAATGTAGTACTGTATGCTTCATACAGACGACGCCAATTGATCAAAGCCCTTAGAATATGAACCTCGAATCAACAAACAAATCACAGGGAAAATGTATACACGAGGTTTGATAACCCAATTCTACCAAAAATAGGTGTGCGTCCGGGAGGAGGATGAAGCTCCCGATAGGCACTAATATCTGGGTGTTACAAACTCTTTGTATCTCTCTTCCTCTTATATTGCATAAAAACAAAAATAAGTTTTCCCATTGTATTTATAGATTGGGGTTCCCTTGATTTGGAGGCATCTTTTTTGTTTCCACGATCTCTGGGCCCTAACTGATAAGCTATCAAGATTTGATTTCATACTTCGCGCGATCTCCTTCTAATGGCAGTTTCAAGCGTATCGGATAAAAGTCTTCTAAAAAGACCTATCATTCTATCAGGCGTACGGATCTATTCTATGAGATTGGATTTTTACCATTTGTTGGACAGCTAGATCTTCTATGCAATCTAACTTGTGATATGATTTTTTACCCTCATCACCGTATTAGTAAAAAATCAAAATACACCGTATAATAAATAATTTATCATTTGAAAAATGAAAAATCACGGTATAGCAATTGAAAACGCTATAGATTGAAATGTTCATTTCTTAATTTTTTACTCTTTATCTTTTTCGTCGCATTAACTTTTTAAATCATAAAATTTGGATATAATTTTAATTTTTTTCTAACTCAATAAAGCATAAGCTAAAAATTAGTTTGTTATCAAAGAAATACATTATTTCTGTACCCATTCTATACCATAGACCATGGCTTTCGTGCTGATCACACAGAAGAAAAACGACGAAGGAGCCACCCCTGAAGATATATACGCCGAAGAAGATGTGCAGTCACGGATGACGAGGACACATGGACGTCCTGCACTCTGGTGGTTACTCGTTCGATGGCATAGACTATTTATTGAAGACGAGGTTAAACTTTTTAAATGATGGCAGCAAATACCATCAACTCTTCCCCAAGAGCTTGAGAATAGAATAAGTAAAAAATTAAAAAATTACCCAAAAAAAGATCCTTCTTTGTTGGCATCCATTGTTACGGCGGTTCACCTCCGAAAAGATTAATTATTTTAAAATTAAATATCTTTAACATTCTAGAAAATGGCCCCAACCTGTGGTGTGGGACCGAACTCGTCGGATTCTATACATATCACGAAATAAAAAAAAAAAAAAAAAAACAGAAAAGCCGAGAAGGAATCCTTGGAAATTCTAAACTAAAAGATGCATCGATGGATTCCCATCGCGGAAAAAGAGTTTACCAGTTGCATTGCCTAGGAAAAACAGATTTATAAACTAATAACATCAATGTCCAGGAGGGGACCCGGTGCAATCATCTACATTTGGTGATTATTATTGGTACTTCATTCATGAGATTTGGGTCAAAGTTTTGGTGCTTTCGTGGTTGCTTAATCTTCAAAACTATAGATGGGATCCAGCAGCTCGTACTATTGCTATAGTTGAATTCCATATAATCATGTATTGCAATTGCATGAGATATATGAGAATTGCGGACATGACAATAACATGGGCATTAGTTCTTCACGAGACGGTGACAATTCCTTAGAAGCAATAGATATTCAATTATTAAGTGTAACATCCAGATTCTTGAAAAGCGTAAATGACGTGAAGAATGATATTTGCTGGCTGAAAGCAACTAAAGATAGAATCATGGTATTGAGGTACTCTTTAGGTCTACGAGAATGAGAAGATCTTTTGCATAGCTGCTTGTACAAGAGGGTGTGAGGTTGAAACATATTATTCTTTTCTTTTATGCGCTCATTGTAAGAGGTTTTTTTTTTTTTTTTATTTGTGAGGATTTCTCGCTATTCACTTTTTTTTTTTTTATTATCGTGCCAAAATACATTTGCTGGGAGAAAAAAAACTTGCGTGCACACACGTATTCTTGTAAATACATGTGCAGCACATTTTCTGAACCAAGATGACATAAACTTTAGTATTTAAAGTTTTAGATTTAGTTGGTGCACAACACTACCAGAGCTTCAAACGTTGTTACAGTGCATCAATGATTTGGCATTAGCTAATGCCCTATAACGTCAGTCTGGCAATGCTTGTGCTATAGTATTGTGGCATGTATATATTATATATGACATTGGTTTTATACATTAATCCTAGAACATTGGTGCCATAATTTTGCGGTACGGGTGTTTTGACAGTGATGATACATCCAGAGTTAGAGTGTTACGTTCCCTTATCTATTCCTCTTCTCCCTTAATTCTTAGATGAACAAGCAACATCGAAGAACCTGATATTCATTTCTGCTCTCCTCTACTACTCTTGTTTCACAATTTTATTATATGAATGTCTTTATCCTATTAATTAATGTAAAGATCAAGGTTACTTAGAACTCATACCTGGTTAAGAAAAGTTGATTTTGGTAACTTATTGGGTAAGTTTAATGGATAAAAGACAACTACCTACCTACAATGTTTAAATTCAAATTTATCAATAGTGGTTCTCAGTCATTTTTAATCCACTATTCAATAAAATTATTTTTGAGGTATTATAACCTTATCTAGCTACGTGACATGTTGATGTCCTAGTTAGGGTTTATAACATCAGTCAATTACCAAGTGATCAACTTCAAATGATTCGATCCAAAGTAATAAACGAACACAAAGCAATCACATGTATGAAAAAGAATTTGTCACTCAATTCTATTGTAATGGTCTACGTTTGGAGAAAGGATCTTACCCTCAAATGTTCACTATTTCAAGTACTTCAATTGGTAGAATGCAAAGGGTTTAATCACCCTTTTATAGTAAATGATTTACCCAATTTATATGGTGTTTGGAAATAGTAATTACAAGAGGGTAATCATTATCCCACTCACTCGAGGCTAACCCTTCTAGTTCTTAAGAGATCCTCAATGTCAATTTGCCTTTCGGGTGGTCCTACCTTGCTCGACTTCTTTACTCACCCAAAATATCTTGGCCAGGAGATTCGTTTAATTGCCTGCTAGCCTTGTCATGTTTTGTAATTACCTTGGTTTTGGTCATAGTGATTTCAACTCATCTACCTTAGCAGCCACCCTGGTTAAGTTCACTAGTGGCCAACCTTGTCGAGTTCCTTGGTGATCTTCCCTGACAGATTCTCTCCTCACTATCTAGGTCGTCTGGGTTGGGTAGTTCATGGAGTACTTGAGCTTGCTTGGTCATCTTTTCTCGTTTTGGTTTCGTTGTTCTTGGGTTTGTTTTTTTGGTGGGTCCACTATTTTTGGACTCGTTCTTTACTTCCCTTATCACTAGGCATATAGGGATTCTAATGGTGACTCATACGCGGATTAGAGGTAGCTCCTATTATCACTTTTTTGATGTAGCACTTAGGCTTTCACATCACTTAATTTCCATAATTATGGTTTGATTCATGATTCTCATACGAGTTTCAATGACTTGGGCTAGGACCGAAGTGGAGCGTAATGAAGAAAAGTTGGTCTCGATAACTTGTTGAATATGAAATAAACTAAAAGCAATCACCTAAAATGCTTAATCTTGAGTTTTCAAGTAATAATTTAATTCTTTTATATCATTACTCAATTTCATAAGTTTCTAATGTGAGACTATTTTTAGAAGGAATATCATATGTAGCAGGTAGTCAAGTACGTTATGTCAAATAATACTACATCAAAAAAATTTATAAGTCAAGTGGCTACTAAAATTAAATCAAAAAATGTTAGAAATGTACCCATCATCATTAAAATTTATGGAATAGAAGTTATTATTTTTTGATTTCATCCTAACAAAATAATGTTAAGCGTCCTTTGCATCATCAATACCAAGCCTAAAATTTCTTGATTTATGTAGTGCATTCCTTGCATCTTGAGTCATGAAAGTTAAATTATTAAAACCATTGTCTTCAATAGTAATCGATGCAATGGACTTAAACAAAGGAATGCTAACTTTATCATTTAACATCATTCTACATTTCCTTAGCAATGAAATTTTCTTCTTAGTTTGAAAATACTTCATAATAGTAGAATCACAAAACTCATAATTATGATTATTACATAAATAAACTACAATATACTTCACAAAACCATCACAAAATTGGAAAAGAATATGAGACTTGCATTCATTCTTAGACATCAATCTCATTGAATAAAAAAGATTGGATGAGTTTCTAGAATGTTCACCGTCCTTTGAACAGATAAACCTTCCTCTACATAGTGAGGTTTTCTCAACATCATCATAATTTGTAGTCTTAAGAAAATAGTTAAAGTCATTATGATAAGCAAAAGCTTGACAATAATAAAATGTAGCCTCAGATGAGTCCAATTTCATTCCAAGTTCATTACTTT
Source organism: Thalassia testudinum (assembly GCA_037157565.1). Classification (NCBI taxonomy): domain Eukaryota; kingdom Viridiplantae; phylum Streptophyta; class Magnoliopsida; order Alismatales; family Hydrocharitaceae; genus Thalassia; species Thalassia testudinum. Next base: position 26,971,036 of record JAZHRO010000013.1, read on the forward strand.
GATTAACAACAATAATAACCAACGAAAATCAACTTATGTCCCAAAATAAAACACATAAACATACAAAAATGTAGAGAAGAAATATTATCGATACAAAATGGAAATACATCGATAATATTCTTAAACAAAGAGCATAACCAAATCAAATATCATCAATGTAAAATGAGAAAGTATCGGTGTAAATTAAAATACACTAGTGATGTTCGTGAATGAAGAACATATATATATATATATAAATGAAATAAAAAATCACTGGTATATGATGATAAAATATCAATGTAAAATGATAAAGCATCACTGATATTTGTAAATAATTTTTCAAATGTGACATTTTTTAAAATCGAGCAAAATCATATCAAAATATCATTGTGTAAAATGAAATACAATAATGATATTTAAAGATAAGAATTAAAAATAGAAAGGAAATCACCAAAGATAAATGCACCTTCATCTCCGATATCACTCGAGAAGCCTATTCCTCGAAATTAAAAGAAGAATAAGAAACTACAACTTAATGACTAAATTCATTACCAATATCATCAAAAGATCCAAATCACATTCAACAATTGGATCTATAAAAAATACGATAAAAATACAAAAAATAAAGCACATTACATAAAAATAAATTAAATATATCAAAAAATATTAAAGATGATTAATCAAGAAAGATCTTATCAAAAAAGAATTGAAATAAAAAAAATGATAACCGACAGCAACTTTGTCGAAGGGAGTCTTATAAAGTTGAGAACAAGGAAATGATTAGCTCGAATGTAAAATGATGAAAATGAGAAGAGGAAAAAGAGATAGGAAGAAGATCGGGAGGAAGATAAGGAAGAGAACTAACAATTGGAAAAAGGAAAGATGCATAGGAGTCCAATAAATAAATTTATCAACAGCAAATAATAGTACATCGACTTTTACATTTACGTACCTTTTCACTAAATTTAATCCATGACTTGTCGTTTACTTTCCTTTCTCATCCATGTATATGAGTAAAAAAGAAATAAAGTGACACAATTTTGGCCTCAGCGGTGTTTAGTTGGGGTTGTTAAATAATTTTACGTAAAATTAAATATTTACCCTATCTCTTACTTTTTACTGGATTAAATGAATTTAAATTAAATTAAAATTATTTCATTGTTTGTATAAAATAATATTACTATGTCAAAATATAATAAAAGAAAATTTAATTTATTTAATTTATTCTTTTATTTTTTTATTTATTTCGTAAATTTATTTTCCTTATCTTATCAAATGAGACCTGAATCACTTCGAAAATATATGCAGACGGGCTTAGTTTTAGGTATTAGCAAGCATTAGAATGCGTGAAAGGGATTCTGGAATCTTCCGGGAAGCCTCCGTTCACGCCCTGTTAAGAAATTCCCGTCTCGCGAGGGTTCGTGGGAGCACCAGAATAAACGGCGATATCTCAGCGATCGATGAAGATCCGGACCGTCCGTTCTTACACGTCGGAAAAACAGAAGCACAACTTCCGGTTGTGGCCACGTCAGCGCATCCACCCACAGGGTAAAAGCGCACAAGGAAACAAGAACATTGGAAGCCACGTGTGGGGCCTGGCCCACTGTATGGCATGAGCTCTCTGTGACCACATGCGTACGGTATCCGTCACCGGCGACAGCCCGTGAGGGTCAGGGTAGGTGGAAAGTGGTTTGGACAGCTGGTCCCGCTAGTTGCTTTGTGAGGGACCAGCAATGCCGCTGGGTTGCCAGGTGCGGTGCTAATCATGCCTTTTTCTCTCCACGGATTCGGATATGAAACTCCACCAAATTAAAATGGGTTAAGTTACGGCATAACTTTTGAATTTGATAAGAATGGGATATGTGAAAGGAGAACTTTGATCGGAGGGGGGGGTGGGGGGAGGAGACGGATGGATGGTGCCATGATATGATTAGACAAATTCATGTGTTGCATGCAAGTGGAGAATCCAGGGTAACATGTTACTGGTTTAATGGTTTAACTGATGTAGTGTTGGCCTTTATTTTCTTAATATGATTAGATAGTGAAGTAAGTGGTTAGTTGCGTGCACGCAGGAGATGTACTTTATTGGATTTTTATTAAACATGAGTTGATTTTCTCTTTTTTTATAATCAAAATTCTTGTCGGGGTAAATTAAGGAGAAATTGGTAATCTCTGCACATTGATTCTCTGGATAAGGCAAGGATGAGGACTCGAAATGAGTTGACTTCTTTTAAAGGTGTAGTAGATTGAAAGACATCATCGCCCATTAAACCCTTCAATTATACCTCTTGCACAGTGTAGCAAATAATCCACCTGGGATCATTCCTGTGCCAAGCAATATTTAAGACATTAGATTATCCATAGCCACCATGGGGATGCAAAGAAGTAATCCCCTACCCGAAATCCTATCGATAACAAGATCATACTTATCATGATACTTGGAGAAATTTACCATCAAGATGGAGTGAGACTCGAGAGATTGTCACAATGTTAAAATGGTTCCTCCTAACATGTTTTCAAAAAATCGAATTGAATCAACCAGTGAGATCATCTGAACCATGAATGACTAAATGTTGGTAAATTTCATCCGACTTTGGCACCTAAAACTATCAAATAGGTTGAGCAATTAGACAAATGATCAAATAGGCGATTTGATTCACAACACATATGGTATATTGAAACTCATACCTATATTTAAGTTAGGGTGTACACGGGTTCGGTTGAGACTCAACCCAAACCCAATCCATGATTTTTGGGTTGGGATTTTCTCAACCAAACCTAACCTGTTACACTACCAAACACAACCCAACCCAATCCATAGAAATCGGGTTCAGTTTGTTCAGATTAAGCGTGTTGTTAACCAGTCAAAGAACTCAAACTAATATTTATCTCTTACATATTTTCTATGCATTTCACACTTAGCAACAAAATATTTTAAACTCATAAATAATTACTATCTTCCAAAAAAAATGAATAAAATGGGTAAAAAAAAAACTCGATAGTCGTATAATAGTAGTTACCTCTTTCCTGTAGAAAACTAAGCACATATTACAAGATGATTAACTTATCCATGTAATTTTTTCCAAAGATGTAAACATTCAAAACAAATAATTAGAAGAGAACCTAAATAATTTTTTATTAGTGAGGAAAAAATTTCAAGATGTACATGTGGATGTTTTTTAATTCTATCTAAACAAAGAGTTATATGAGAACCTAATTAATGATGTCTAATTCAAGCATTAGAGTTTGATTGCCTAAGTCAAAGTTTTAAGTAATTTAGTCTAAATTAAGGAAATGCAAAGGGGGAGGAGGATAGTCGAGAGAGGGGGTGGTGGTTATTGGCTATAGTAAAAGAGGATGGCCGGTGAGAGGGTGGTGGTGGTAGCAGCTCTGGTGATAGGTTGGATGGAGGGGAACGTAGAAAGGATGGTAGATGGCCGATGAGAGGTGGTGGTGATGGTGGATCGGTGGTAGTAGGTCAACAGCTCTGGTGATAGGTTCAGGCTTGGCAGAGAGGAAGGTAGAGACAACGATCAATGACTAGTGTGGCAATGCTGGGTTGTGTGGTGATGGTGGTGGCGGCGGCTTTGGTAAAAGGAGGTGGTGGCTGTCACTAATATAGAGGAAGAGAGGAGAGAGAAATATGCTAATTGTAGGGTGCAACGACTAGAATAACGGCGACGAGAGAGACAGTTCAGTTTAATGCTTGCGAGCGGGAGAGGGAAACTAAAAAGGAGATGATAGAGAGTGCATAAGAAGGAAAAGTGAAATTCTGGGAGAGACGTGTGTTATTTGCGTGAGCTAATTTTTTTTCTCCTTTCAAGTTTAAATCGAGTAGCTTTTTTTCTTTAAAGTTTTGAGTGGGGTGAGTTTATATATATATATATATATATATCAGGTTGTGGTTGAGTTGAGTTTATTTGACTCCAAACGTAACCCAACTTATTTTTTATCTGGATGGAAAAATCTTAACCCATCCTAACTCAATCTAACTCACAATTCAACCTAATCGAGTTAAGTTCATGTTGAACTCAACCGATATACACCCCTAATTTAAGTCACTCAAAGATCCCAACTTCCATATAGGATTCCATAAATTTATCTTTAATTACTCATATCCATAAATTGCTTCTTTGATTTGCATAATAAAGAAGGAATAATGGAACATCCTGAAAGATGCCTTTTGATTTTAGAAGTTGAACTTAAATTTTATGTTTTACTTGTTTGTCTTCTCTTATTAACCTTAAATGGAGATGCTTTATATGATGATATTGTTGAAATAAATGTATATAAGAAATAATAAATAAAAATATATTTAGTTTCAATGATTTTTTATAAATCAAAAATATTAAATCAAATTAAATAGGATTTAACAATATCTAAAATAGAATAAAGAACAAAGAATATACAATATCATAAATAAACAAAATAAAAAAACGTTAAAAGTTGCTTCAATCAAAGTACCTATTAAGGACTTCCCTTAGAGAAGGCATTGCCCTTCATAATATTGCTACATCAGAATCTGACGAACTTCTTCCAAGATACGACTCACCTCAAAGATTCAGCGTACTTCGTACTTGAATGTCCTCGAAAATCACCTCAAGAGAACAAAGCCGAGGTAATTTGGTTGATCAACCAAATTCCCGAGTGATCTACCATTGTAATTGGTTCAATCGGTCAAAAATCTCTCATGGATCACTCTCAACCTTTGCATGGGATCAACAAAATTGATTGGAGATTTTTCTATCAATCTCACGTTGCATGGAACGGGCAAAGAAAAGTGAGATGATAATGAGAGAGGGGGAAAGAGAGTAGAGAGAGCTTTTCTACTTTTATTGTATGGCAAATGAGAGCTCCCTCGTAGCCCTTATATAGAACTCACGACTCAACATTTATGAAAATTCAAGTTTCATGGAAATACAATAATTGATTGCCAAATTTAGTCCCATTGATCGATTAAGTTCCAAGTTCTAAATTCATTCTCACCTAAGCCTGAGCCAAAGCCTGTGCCCGAGCTCTAGCCTGAGCCTTAGCTCAAGCTTGAACCAGGCTAGGCATGCGCACGTGCGTGGTCTCCAGCTCCACCTCTCACTCTTTGCTACATAAGCAAAGGGAGGCACAAATGTTTTACAGCTACCAAGACGTTTGCTTCTTCCAGTATCAAACTAACAACATGTACCAAATTTTACTGATTTCAACATAAATTCCACGTTACCATATATTAATTGCATCTTGATTGATGCAATTGGGCTCCCAAAACTATCAGATATGACTAACTTTGGATGTCTATCACCGAGCATGGAATGTTATGGCTATTTAGATATACTTGCCTTCCCATTGTATATGTGCATATGTACATCTAAGCTACATGTTATACAAGTTATTCAAGTTCTTCCTCCTTTACCATCTCTAGTAGATCACCAATTGCATTATACTATTCTATCTCCCTTCAACACCTCCACAACCACCCTCTACCTTGAGCATCCGTTACCATCAGCCTCTATGGTTCAAGACTTAGTGCATCAACAGGTTCCTTAAGGTGCAATAGCATTGATATCAATGCTTACTGATCGAGGTTGAAGGACCTGATCAAAATGGTTATCTCGAGAGTATGAAAGAAAGTGAAGCATAGAATTATGTAGGAATTGGTTATCCAGTTTCATCGCGAGGACTATATGTCTCGGGAGAGACTCTAACTCTCGAAGTTTGCATTTTGTAAATATTTGATATGAGTTTTTAGAGTACAGGATGGGTCAATTATTCATTTTTTCCCAAATACAAGGTTCCCTTTCACAGGGTATGACGCACGAGGCCCCCTTGAGAAGCCTTACTGGTAGCCTACTCGAGGGAGTGCATGCGTCGTGCGTAAAGATTGGGGGGGATCACCTACCACCACCTATTGGCTCTTTTTCAGGCCTACTCCACAACTTGAGGCGTAGCCTTGGCAGGAATGGCAGAGCAGATCGTAGAATATGCTTGAGGATCAAGCCACATGTAACGAGCGCGTGCCCCAGACGTCTTTTAAGACGTCTGGGATCGTTTCCAGACATCTGGAAATCAGTTATTCGGGCACGAGTCTTCGTCTGCGCGCGTCAGCGCGCAGGCCCGCGAATATCCGATATTCTCTGCGGCTGCAGGCGCTCTGTAACGAGCGCGTGCCCCAGACGCCCTTTAAGACGTCTGGGATCACATCCAGACGTCCGGGATAGTTTACAGACGTCTGCAGAACAGTTATGTTCGCACGGGAGATTCGTCTGCGCGCCTGTGCGCGCAGACCTGCGATTCTCCCCTCTTTCTCTGCGGCTGCAGGCGGCTGCGACCGCCTTCTCTCTCCTCCTCGCGCGGCCTTAAAGGGGGCGCGCCTCCCCTCCCGTCTCCACCGTCTACTCCTCCTTCTCCTTCCTGTGCGCGAGAGCGAGCGGACGCGAGGGCGGCAGCGGCAGCCGCAGTGAGCGCGGAGGAGCTGCGGCGTGCGAGGGCGGGGCTCTGCCGTGAGGGTGAGCTCGCCGGAGCGGCTTGGCCGGCCGGCGGAGGGCGCAGGGGGCGCGGAGCGTCGCGGAGAGGGGCCTGCTGCGGTCGGAGCAGCGGACGCGCGAGGTGCGACGCGGGCGACGTCGCGAGCGGAGGCCGAGCATGGTTCTGATTCTGGAAAAATTTCCAGAATCAGACGTCTGGGTTGATATCCAGACGGCAAGGTCGACGTCTGTAAGATCATACAGACGTCTGAAAGGTGAGTTTCCGCCTCCTTCATCCTTCTTGTCGACTGACCGTACTGAGGGAGGGGGGTGGCTGTGCGCAGGTTCGCGGATTCGTCATCCTTTGCGAATCAGACGTCTGGAAGTTGTACCAGACGGCGGGAGTGGCCTCCAGACGTCCTGAGGGACCATCGGACGTCTGGGATCTAGGGCAGACGTCCCCGCAGACTTCTGGACGTCCGGGGAACCAAGCTGAACAGGTAATTCTCTGATCCACCGTTTAAGACGTCTGGAAGGAGTTCCAGACGTCTGATTTTGTACAGTATCGTCTTTCTCGACCCGTTTAGGGCCCGTTTGGGCTCCGTTTTCCGCGATTCGAGTTGCGTTCGTTTCAGAATTAATTCCTCTACCCGCCTACAGTAGCTATACACTGTTTTGAGACACTCCTTGTGTTTGATCCTTGTGATAGGACCTCGTTCGGTTGTAGTCTTGAGAGTCGCGGAGGCACGCGGGATTCCCGATCACGCCCCTATTACTCCCGTTGTACCTGGTAGAGTGGCTTTAAGTATTAATAAAATCTGTTAAAGCATGGAACCATAACTAGAACCTAGGGCATTGCATGAATCCTAGGAATGAGAAATATATGGAATGATAGCTCCTAGGTGTTGCATGAATCCTAGGGCCGGAAAACTAGATGGTATGATAGATCCTAGGATATGGCATGAATCCTAGGGTGGAAAAACTAGTGGAATGTATATTACTGCAGTCTTGGAAAATTGGAAAGGAATATATAAAGCTGCCTGTAAATTTAATTAACAGCTGCCTGTTATGAATAAAGAAACATGTTTGAGATCATGGATTTTGAGAATGTGAATCTGGAAAGTGAAACATATGATGTTCTGAGATAAAGAGCTGCAACCCTACCGGGAATTAGGAGTAGAACTCCTGGAAAGAAAAAGGAATGGAACTGAGATGTAGTTTGTACTGTCTCTTGGGTACGCAGTACCAAGGGAAGTACCTGTACCTGTTTAGTGCAGAGTGGGGCCAGCCTCCCCAGGGACCCGGGGTTAGGATTGGCCGCTCTGTACCGACTTGTTGGCCCTCGTGTACGTAGTACCGAGGAGAGCTAGTAGTGTTAGGAGAGTACTAGCTACCCCACGGGCCCCGGGGTTCTGCTAGCCTCCTTCACCGACTTGTTAGGCCCACTAGGGCAAACCAGGGTAGTCAGGCGAGGGTGCGCGGACTGTGGAGGGGCAAGGCCCCGGTTTGGTTACTGTGGAGGGGTTGGACCCCTGTTACTGAGAGGGCTCTGCCCTGGTTCCGTGCTGTGCTTTGGGCGCACCCGTTAACGGAAATGACTGACCGCGTGCCAGTGCGGGCTAGCTACCTGTGCGTTTATCGCGCGTGCCGTAGTCACCGTTACGTCTGTCAGTGACCTTGGGGTGGTTGACTGAGGGTAGGATCACCACGGGGGACTCTCCCGGCCAGGAGAGCACCACGTGCTACTTCTACTTTTGGAAAAGACTGCAATCAAGATCGTTCCCACGAGGACATTCGAGATCAAGTAAAGGATCTGAGAAATAAATGAAATAGTAAGAAAAACTGAAAGATGTGAATAAAGGAAGTAATAGAACATAACAGCCACTGTACACTCTACTGTTGCCTTTAGTTAGTTTGCCACTCTACTCAGCGTTTTGCTGACGTGTTACACTCGTTACCTTTTTCAGGACCAGGTGTTGAGCAGCCAGGGTAGGCGGCTGCAGAGGACGCTGGGCCGAGTAGGGTCCAGTAGAGTTACCACAGCTTTGTACCCCTTTTGTTTCTGTTCTAGTGAGTAGTTTTTGTTCCGCTGTATCTTCTTTACATGCAGATTTTGTTATATGCTAAATGTTGTTTTACTGTTGTGGTGGTACCTACTGTAGTAGTTTCTTTCCTTACTGCTGTACTTTCTTACTGTTAGTTATATTCATCCTGAATGTGGTTTATTTTACTGTCTTTTGGTTACTTCCTCGTTGGACGACTGGGTCTTGGGATTAGTCGAGTCGGTCCGGTTCTCGTGTCTCGTAGGGACTCGGGAACCGGGTCGTTACAAGATGGTATCAGAGCAAGGTCGTCCCGAGAAGTGAATCAACTGACTGGAAAATAACCAATTCACATGTTTATAGCTAAAGTAGCCACCACAACATATCTCTTGACATGAGCTCTTAGAAGTGTTGTTAGGTACCGTTTGTTTTGACGTTTCCGTTTTGTTTCGCGTCTCCTTGCAGGAGATGCCTCGTCGTGGGACTGGCGAGACTGGCCGCGGGCGCGGCCGAGGGCGAGGTCGGCGAGGTGGACGTGCTGTCGTTGACGTCTCGGTGGACCAGCCACCACTCCCTGGCATCCAGGCCCAGGACCTCGCCAGACTGATATGGGATATTGTACGAGAGGAGCTCCACCCACCGCCCCGAGCACCTCCTCCTGGGGTTGCAGAGGGGGAGTCCTCTGTGGGACCACGCAACGGACGCGGCGCTGGACACGAGGGAGGGGATGGGCCCCTGCCGCCCCCACTTTCCTCCGACACTTCTGTACACGAGGCACCTTCGCCTGGAGGTGCACCAGCACCTCCCCTACAGCGCCACTTCGAGCTTTTCGGACAGTTCCGGAAGCTGAAGCCCCCCTCCTTCAAGGGGAATGAGGACCCGACCGAGGCAGAGGACTGGCTTGAGCAGCTAGAGAAGATCTTCGACACCCTTCGCCCCCCGGTGGAGTGCCGCGTGGCCTTTGCCACGTACCAGCTGGAGAGTGCGACACACCGGTGGTGGAGGGCGGTCCGGGGACAGGAGAGGGACAAGCCGACGTGGGACCAGTTCGTCACCCTCTTCTGCGAGCAGTACTTTCCCCAGACGTGGCAGGACCAGAGGAGGCGGGAGTTCCACACTCTCCGCCAAGGGACGATGACCGTGAGCGCGTACCGCACGCGTTTCTTGGAGCTGTCCCGCTTTGCAGCGACAGCGGTAGCCACTGAGGAGGAGCGCCTTTGGAGGTTCACCGAGGGGCTCCGGCCTGCGATCCGGGGGTATGTCAAACCCCTGATGTTGCCGACGTTTTCGAGGGTGGTAGAGGCAGCTATGACTTACGAGGAGACCAACCCGTCCGCGCGAGAGACCGACGGCGGGCGGAAGAGGCCCTTTCAGCCAGACTTCTCACAGGGCCGGCGAGAACGGAGACACGTGGCGTCCGCAGGAGAGCCGTCACGTTGTGCAGGGCCATCAGTGGCCTTTGGGGGCCTTCGACAGGGGCCAGTCGCCAGCACCGGACCCCCGCCTAGCCGACAGCAGGGACTCACTGAGGGCGGGAGTCGGGTTCCCCTCTGCTACCAGTGTGGCCAGCCGGGCCACGTCAGGAGGGACTGCCCATCTAGGGCAGGAGGTCAGCAGATACTTCCCGCGCAGAGCACTGGAGGGCACGCAGGAGGCCGCGGTTCCCAGGCACGAGGAGGAGGACAGCAGTCGCGAGGAGGAGGACAGCAGTCGCAGAGCACCGACGTCTCCAAGACAGCTTTCCGCACTCGGTACGGACACTACGAGTTTTTGGTCATGCCGTTTGGGCTGACCAATGCCCCCGCTGCTTTCATGGACCTGATGAACCGGGTGTTTAGACCGTACTTGGACCAGTTTGTGGTGGTTTTCATAGATGATGTACTCATCTATTCTAGAGATCGAACGCAGCACGGACAGCACTTGCGGATGGTTCTGGACACTCTGAGACGACGCAGGCTGTACGCCAAATACAGCAAGTGCGAGTTCTGGTTGAGGGAGGTGACCTTTTTGGGTCATGTCATCTCTGGAGACGGCCTGGCGGTGGATCCCGCCAAGGTCGAGGCAGTGCTCAGGTGGGAGAGACCGCGTTCAGTCACTGAGATTCGCAGTTTCCTGGGACTGGCAGGTTACTACAGACGGTTCATCAGAGGGTTTTCGCAGATTGCACGTCCTATGACACAGTTGACCCGGAAGGATGTGCCTTTCGCTTGGACAGACGCCTGTGAGGCGTGTTTTCTGGAGCTGAAGGAGAGGTTGACCTCGGCTCCCGTGCTCACCATCCCTGACAGTAGTGGCGGGTTCGTTGTGTACACGGACGCTTCCTTGCAGGGGTTAGGAGGTGTGCTCATGCAGAGGGGTCACGTGGTCGCTTACGCTTCGCGGCAACTGAAGCCCCATGAGCATACCTACCCTACCCACGATCTAGAGTTGGCAGCTGTTGTCTTCGCGCTGAAGACATGGAGGCACTACTTGTACGGTGAGACCTTCGAGATTTTTAGAGATCACAAGAGCCTCAGATATCTTTTTGACCAGAAGGAGCTCAACATGAGACAGAGACGTTGGTTGGAGCTCCTGAAGGACTACGACTGCAGCATCTCCTACCACCCGGGAAAGGCCAATGTGGTGGCTGACGCCTTGAGCCGTAAGGCGCCCGCACGCTTGGCCAGTCTACAGTTACAGAGTTGGAGCCTTTTGGAGGAGGTGGGCAGTTGGCGACCTCTAGAGTTATGAGGGTACTGTGGGGCAGTGACGGTGACACGGCAGACCAGGCCAGAGTTGATAGACCGCATCATCACGGGACAGATGGCCGATCCGTACTTGCAGTCTTTGCGCGACAGAGTACTATCAGGGGACCCAGGGGACTTCTCTTTCACAGACCAGGTGTTACGCTTGAGGGGACGGTTGTGCGTCCCCAGAGACGAGGAGCTGTTGAGAGAGCTCCTGACTGAGGCACACGGTTCCAGATTCACCATACATCCCGGAAACACGAAAATGTACCATTACTTGAGACGCGAGTTCTGGTGGAGAGGGATGAAGCGGGATGTGGGTGAGTTCGTGCAGCAGTGCTTAGTGTGCCAGCAGTTGAAAGCCGAGCATCAGAGGCCTGCAGGGCCGCTTCAGCCGCTTCCAGTGCCAGAGTGGAAGTGGGAGAGCATCACCATGGACTTGGTGGTGGGCTTACCTGTTACCCAGCGAGGACACGACGCGGTCTGGGTAATAGTGGATAGATTGACGAAGACGGCACGATTCTTGCCGATCCGAGTCACTTTGGGACCAGCACAGTTGGCAGAGAGGTATATCCGTGATGTGGTGCGACTACACGGAGTTCCGCAGGAGATCGTATCCGACCGGGATACCCGCTTTACGTCCCAGTTTTGGGCTGAGTTTCAGCAGCCTTTGGGGACGAGGTTGAGGTTTAGCACGGCTTACCACCCCCAGACGGACGGACAATCGGAACGCACGATACAGACACTTGAGGACCTTTTGCGTGCCTGTGTACTAAACTGGAGGGGCCTTGGGAGGAGCACTTGCCCCTGGCGGAGTTTGCATACAACAACAGTTATCACTCGAGCATCGGCATGGCTCCCTACGAGGCTCTGTACGGACGGAAATGCACGGCACCCTTGAGTTGGGTTGAGGTGGGGACCAAGTGGGAGGTTGGCCCCAGGTTGATCCGGCAGAGTCAGGAGGTAGTTGAGCAGATCCACAGACGACTCCGCACTGTCAGGAGCAGACAGAAGAGCTACGCAGATCGCAGACGCAGAGAGGTGCAGTTCGAGGTTGGGGACCACGTCTTTCTTCGTGTTTCGCCCATGAAGGGCTTACAGCGGTTTGGGGTGAGAGGGAAGCTCGCGCCGAGGTTCGTGGCCCTTTGAGGTCCTGGAGCGGGTTGGACCCGTTGCTTACAGACTTGCCCTTCCCCCGCACTTTCTGGTGTGCACGACGTGTTCCACGTGTCCAACCGCAGGAAGTACGTAGCCGATCCCAGCCACGTACTGAGTCACGAGAGTGTCGAGGTGAGCGACGACCTGACCTACCCCGAGCGGCCAGTGCAGATCCTAGACCGAGCCGTCCGCAGGTTGAGACGAAAGCAAGTACCCCTGGTAAAGGTTTTGTGGAGGAGCCAGCGGTACGAGGAGGCTACCTGGGAGCCTGATGCAGCAATGCGGGAGCGGTACCCAGAGCTTTTCGCGGGTACGTCTTTTCGGACCGGCTTCGGTCCTCTTTGAGTTTGTTATGGTTATTTGGACATCTTTTTCCCGCACCCTAGTTGGCGCAAGTTTCGGGGACGAAACTTCCTTTGAGTTTGTTATATTGTAACGAGCGCGTGCCCCAGACGCCTTTTAAGACGTCTGGGAGGTGGCCCAGACGTCGGACCAGACGTCTGGGATCACATCCAGACGTCTGACCAGATGTCCGGGATAGTTTACAGACGTCTGGAGAACAGTTATGTTCGCACGAGAGATTCGTCTGCGCGCCTGTGCGCGCAGACCTGCGATTCTCCCCTCTTTCTCTGCGGCTGCAGGCGGCTGCGACCGCCTTCTCTCTCCTCCTCGCGCGGCCTTAAAGGGGGCGCGCCTCCCCTCCCGTCTCCACCGTCTCCTCCTACTTCTCCTTCCTGTGCGCGAGAGCGAGCGGACGCGAGGGCGGCAGCGGCAGCCGCAGTGAGCGCGGAGGAGCTGCGGCGTGCGAGGGCGGGGCTCTACCATGAGGGCGAGCTCGCCGGAGCGGCTTGGCCGGCCGGCGGAGGGCGCAGGGGGCGCGGAGCGTCGCGGAGAGGGGCCTGCTGCGGTCGGAGCAGCGGACGCGCGAGGTGCGACGCGGGCGGCGTCGCGAGCGGAGGCCGAGCAGGGTTCTGATTCTGGAAAAATTTCCAGAATCAGACGTCTGGGTTGATATCCAGACGGCAAGGTCGACGTCTGTAAGATCATACAGACGTCTGAAAGGTGAGTTTCCGCTTTCTTCTTCCTTCTTGTCGACTGACCGTACTGAGGGAGGGGGGTGGCTGTGCGCAGGTTCGCGGATTCGTCATCCTTTGCGAATCAGACGTCTGGAAGTTGTACCAGACGGCGGGAGTGACCTCCAGACGTCCTGAGGGACCATCGGACGTCTGGGATCTAGGGCAGACGTCCCCGCAGACTTCTGGACGTCCGGGGAACCAAGCTGAACAGGTAATTCTCTGATCCACCGTTTAAGACGTCTGGAAGGAGTTCCAGACGTCTGATTTAGCACAGTATCGTCTTTCTCGACCCGTTTAGGACTCGTTTGGGCTCCGTTTTCCGCGATTCGAGTTGCGTTCGTTTCAGAATTAATTCCTCTACCCGCCTACAGTAGCTATACACTGTTTTGAGACACTCCTTGTGTTTGATCCTTGTGATAGGACCTCGTTCGGTTGCAGTCTTGAGAGTCGCGGAGGCACGCGGGATTCCCGATCACGCCCTTATTACTCCCGTTGTACCTGGTAGAGTGGCTTTAAGTATTAATAAAATCTGTTAAAGCATGGAACCATAACTAGAACCTAGGGCATTGCATGAATCCTAGGAATGAGAAATATATGGAATGATAGCTCCTAGGTGTTGCATGAATCCTAGGGCTGGAAAACTAGATTGTATGATAGATCCTAGGATATGGCATGAATCCTAGGGTGGAAAAACTAGTGGAATGTATATTACTGCAGTCTTGGAAAATTGGAAAGGAATATATAAAGCTGCCTGTAAATTTAATTAACAGCTGCCTGTTATGAATAAAGAAACATGTTTGAGATCATGGATTTTGAGAATGTGAATCTGGAAAGTGAAACATATGATGTTCTGAGATAAAGAGCTGGAACCCTACGGGGAATTAGGAGTGGAACTCCTGGAAAGAAAAAGGAATGGAACTGAGATGTAGTTTGTACTGTCTCTTGGGTACGCAGTACCAAGGGAAGTACCTGTACCTGTTTAGTGCAGAGTGGGGCCAGCCGCCCCAGGGACCCGGGGTTAGGATTGGCCGCTCTGTACCGACTTGTTGGCCCTCGTGTACGTAGTACCGAGGAGAGCTAGTAGTGTTAGGAGAGTACTAGCTACCCCACGGGCCCCGGGGTTCTGCTAGCCTCCTTCACCGACTTGTTAGGCCCACTAGGGCAAACCAGGGTAGTCAGGCGAGGGTGCGCGGACTGTGGAGGGGCAAGGCCCCGGTTTGGTTACTGTGGAGGGGTTGGACCCCTGTTACTGAGAGGGCTCTGCCCTGGTTCCGTGCTGTGCTTTGGGCGCACCCGTTAACGGAAACGACTGACCGCGTGCCAGTGCGGGCTAGCTACCTGTGCGTTTATCGCGCGTGCCGTAGTCACCGTTACGTCTGTCAGTGACCTTGGGGTGGTTGACTGAGGGTAGGATCACCACGGGGGACTCTCCCGGCCAGGAGAGCACCACGTGCTACTTCTAGTTTTGGAAAAGACTGCAATCAAGATCGTTCCCACGAGGACATTCGAGATCAAGTAAAGGATCTGAGAAATAAATGAAATAGTAAGAAAAACTGAAAGATGTGAATAAAGGAAGTAATAGAACATAACAGCCACTGTACACTCTACTGTTGCCTTTAGTTAGTTTGCCACTCTGCTCAGCGTTTTGCTGACGTGTTACACTCGTTACCTTTTTCAGGACCAGGTGTTGAGCAGCCAGGGTCGGCGGCTGCAGAGGACGCTGAGCCGAGTAGGGTCCAGTAGAGTTACCACAGCTTTGTACCCCTTTTGTTTCTGTTCTAGTGAGTAGTTTTTGTTCCGCTGTACCTTCGTTACCTGCAGATTTTGTTATATGATAAATGTTGTTTTACTGTTGTGGTGGTACCTACTGTAGTAGTTTCTTTCCTTACTGCTGTACTTTTTTACTATTAGTTATAATCATGCTGAATGTGGTTTATTTTACTATCTTTTGGTTACTTCCTCGTTGGACGACTGGGTCTTGGGATTAGTCGAGTCGGTCCGGTTCTCGTGTCTCGTAGGGACTCGGGAACCGGGTCATTACACGCTCTGCCGTGTCTCTCCTCCTCGCGTGGCCTTAAAAGGGCATGCCTCCCCTCACTCCGTCACCACCGTCTCCTTTCCCTTCTCCTTCAGCTAGAGTGTGAGCGCGAGCGCGAGGGCGGCAGCGGTGGCCGCAGTGAGCGCGGAGGAGGTGCGGTGTGCGAGAGCGGAGCTCGCCGGAGCGGCTTGGCCGGCCGGCGGAGGGCGCAGGGGGCACGGAACGACGCGGAGAGGGACCTGCTGCAGTCTGAGCAGCAGGCGCGCGAGGTGCGACGCGGGCGGCATCGCGGGCGGAGGCCGAGTAGCGCCCTGATTCTGGAAAAATTTCCAGAATCAGATGTTTGGGTTGATAGGCAGACGTCGAGGACGACGTCTGGTAGCTCATACCGACGTCTGAAAGGTGTGTATTCCGCTTTCTTCTTCCTTCCTGTCGACCGACCGTACTAAGGGAGGGAGTTGGCTGTGCGCAGGTTCGCTGATTCACCATCCTTTGCGAATCAGACGTCTGGAAGTTGCACCAGACGGCGGGAGTGACCTCCAGACGTCCGGGGTGACCATCGGACGTCTGGGAGCTAGGACAGACGTCCCCGCAGACTTCTGGACGTCTGGGAAACCACGCTGAACAGGTAATTCTCTGATCCACTGTTTTAGACGTCTGGAAGAAGCTTCAGACGTCTGATTTTGCACAGTATCGTCTTTTTCGACCCGTTTAGGGCCCGTTCGGGCTCCGTTTTCCGCTATTCGAGTTGCGCTCTTTTCAGAATTAATTCTTCTACCCGTCTACAGTAGCTATACACTGTTTTGAGACACTCATTGTGTTTGATCCTTGTGATAGGACCTCGTTCAGTTGCAGTCTTGAGAGTTGCAGAGGCACGCGGGATTCCCGATCACGCCCCCATTACTCCTGTTGTACCTGGTAGAGTGGCTTTAAGTTTTTAAAATCTATTAAATTATGAAACCATAAATAGAACCTAGGACATTGCATGAACCCTAGGAATGAGAAATAGATGGAATGATAGCTCCTAGGTGTTGCATGAATCCTAGGACTGGAAAACTAGATTGTATGATAGATCCTAGGATATGGCATGAATCCTAGGATGGGAAAACTAGTTGAATGTATAATACTGCAGTCTTGGAAAATGGAAAGAGATATAAAGCTGCCTGTAATTTGAATTAACAGCTGCCTGTTGTGAATAGATAACGTGGTTGAGAACATGAATTGTAAGAATGTGAAACTGGAAAGTGAAACCTGGATCTTTGAGTAAAAAGGATGGAACCCTACGGGGAAGTAGGAGTAGAACTCCTGGAAAGTGAATGGAATAGTTTTGGGGAAGTGAGCTGGCCATTGAGTACGGAGTACCAAGGAGAGCGACTGTCCCCCTGTTTAGTGCAGAGCGGAGCTAGCCGCCCCAGGGACCCGGGGTTAGGACTGGCCACTCTGTACCGACTTGCTGGCCCTCGCGTACGTAGTACCGAGGAGAGCTACTAGTGTAGGGAGGTACTAGCTACCCCACGGGCCCCGGGGTTCTGCTAGCCTCCCACACCGACTTGTTAGGCCCGCTGGGGCAAACCACGGTAGTCAGGCGAGGGTGCGCAGACTGTGGAGGGGCAAGGCCCCGGTTTGGTTGCTGTAGAGGGGTTGGACCCCTGTTATTGAGAGGGCTCTGCCCTGGTTCCGTGCTGTGCTTTGGGCGCACCCGTTAACGGAAACGACTGACCGCGTGCCAGTGCTGGCTAGCTGCCTGTGCGTTTATCGCACGTGCCGTAGTCACCGTTACGTCTGTCAGTGACCTTGGGGTGGTTGACTGAGGGTAGGATCACCACGGGGGACTCTCCCGGCCAGGAGAGCACCACGTGCTACTTCTACTTTTGGAAAAGACTGCAATCAAGATCGTTCCCACGAGGACTTTCGAGATCAAGTAAAGGATCTGAGAAATAAATGAAATAGTGAGAAAATTGAAAGATGTAAATAAAGGAAGTAATAGAACATAACAACTACTGTACACTCTACTGTTGCCTTTAGTTTGTTTGCCACTCTACTCAGCGTTTTGCTGACGTGTTACACTCGTTACCTTTTTCAGGACCAGGTGTTGAGCAGCCAGGGTCGGCGGCTGCAGAGGACGCTGGGCCGAGTAGGGTCCAGTAGAGTTTACCACAGTCTTTTGTACCTTTTTTATTTCTGTTCTAGTGAGTAGTTTTTGTTTCCGCTGTACCGTCTTTACCTGTAGTTCTTGTTACATGATAAATGTTGTTCTACTGTTGTGGAGGTACCTACTGTAGTAGTTTCTTTCCTTACTGCTGTACTTTCTTACTGTCAGTTATATTCATGCTGAATGTGGTTTATTTTACTGTCTTTTGGTTACTTCCTCGTTGGACGACTAGGTCTTGGGATTAGTCGAGTCGGTCCGGTTCTCGTGTCTCGTAGGGACTCGGGAACCGAGTCGTTACACCATAACAAAAAAAATGCAAAATGAAAAAAAGGGCATAGTTTGGCGGAGTCTTGTGTCATTGCTTTGGTTCCTCAGTCGCCGCTTCCTCTTGTTCTACTAGTTAGGCTCTTGATGGGCCAAGAGAGTGAAGCAGTTGAGTAAGCTAGGCAGCTTGAATGGGGACACTGCTAGGAGGCTTTAACTCTAGATCAGCAGATCTGAGTGGAGCTACTTGAGGACTTTTACGAACGCGGCCTCAAGACGATTTTTAAGACGTCTGGGAAGTGGCCCAGATGTCTGGAACCCTTTCCAGACGTCTGGTATTTAATTTTTGCGGCGTACGGGGTTGCGTCTGCACGCATGCGCGCGCAGACCTGCACCGCCGCTCTCTTCCCTCTTTTTCCCTCTCTCCTCCTGCAGGGCACGACGCCTCTCTCTCTCTCCCCGCGCGACCTTAAAAGGCCCCTCGCCCTCTCCCTCACCCTCACCTCCTCCGTGTCCCTCTTCTTCTCCCAGCCGGTGCGAGAGCGCGAGCGAGTGAGAGGCGGCAGCAGCGGCCGCGGCAAGTGTGCGGGAGGAGGTGTTGCGCGAGGGAGGAGACGCTCGACCGTGAGGGCTCGAGCTTGCCGGGGTAGCTAGAGCCGGCCGACGGGGGAGCAGCGGGCGTGGAGTGTCGTAGAGGGGCTGCTGCAGCTCGAGCAGCAGGCAGACGGGGCGCGGCGCGGCCGTGCGTCGCGGGCGGAGAACGAGTCGAGCTCTGATTCTGAAAGTTTTTCCAGAATCAAACGCCTGGGTTCCCGACCAGACAACGGTGAAGACGTCTGGAGGACTGTCCAGACGTCCAAATGGTAAGATATTTCTATCTTTTTCCTTTTTCGCATGTACGGCCATGCGGCCGTCCGCCGCGCCTTCGTCTGCGACTCGTCGTACTGAGAAAAGGTGTGGGTACGTGCAGGTTCTGCTCGGGAGGGCCCGAGGGCTCGCCATCCCACGTGAATTGGATGTCTGGCCGCGGTGCCAGACGACGGGAAGGACTTCCAGACGTTCGGGGTGACCATCGGAAGTCTGGGAACTAGGCCAGACGCCCCCGCAGGCTTTTGGACGTCTGATGGACTACACAGAATGAAGGTACGCTTTGACCCACATTTTGGGCAGTTTCGTCGTTTTCGACCCATTCGGAGTCCGTTTTCCGCGTTTCGAGTTGCGTTCTTTTCGGAATAAAATCCCCTACCCGTTTACAGTAATTATATATCGTTCTAAGAAACTCCTTGTGTTTGATCCGTGTGTTAGGATCCCGTTCCATTTCAGTCTCGGGGGTTGCAGAGGCGCGCGGAATTTCCGACTACGCCCCCAGTACTCCCGTTGTAGCTGGTAGAGTAGCTTTTAATTTACTTAATCAAATTTGTTACAATTGTGGAATAATTAATAGAGTCTACGGCACTGCATGAACCCCAGGACTGAGAAACGAGATTGAATGATAGATCCTAGGGTATTGCATGAAACCTAGGACTGGAAACTAGATTAAATGATAGATCCTAGGGTACGGCATGAATCCTAGGACTGGAAAACTAGTGATATGTATATAAATATTGCAGTCTTGGAAAGGTGGAAAGGAAACAATAGCTGCCTGTAAATTGATTTAACCGCTGCCTGTTATGAAGGAATAAATATGATTGAGAACATGGGTTGTATGAACGTAAAACTGGAACGGTGAAACCTAAATGTGCTGAGTTAAAAGAGCTGGAACTCTACGGGGAATTAGGAGTAGAACTCCTAAAAAGAGAATAGAATGGAACTGAGAAAGTGAAACGTGGAAGTGTGTTGTCTCTTGGGTACGTGGTACCGAAGGGAGCACACATTACCTCTTAGTGTAGAGGGGAGCTTGCCGCCTCAGGTTGAGACCGGGGTGGGTTTGGCCACTGTACACCGACTTTCTGGCCCTCACGTACGTAGTACCAAGGAGAGCTACTAGTGTAGGGAGAGCACTAGTTACCCCACGGGCCCCAGGGTTCTGTTAGCCTCCTACGCCTACTTGTTAGGCCCACTGGGCAAACCAGGGTAGTCAGGCGAGGGTGCGCGGACTGTGGAGGGGTTGGAACCCTGTTACTGAGAGGGCTCTGCCCTATAATAGTTCCGTGCTGTGCTTTGGGTGCACCCATTAACGGAAACGACTGACCGCGTGCCAGTGCGGGGTAGCTACCCGTGTGTTTATCGCACGTGCCGTAGTCACCGTTACGTCTGTCAGTGACCTTGGGGTGGTTGACTGAGGATAAGATCACCACGGGGGACCCTCCCGGCCAGGAGAGCACCACGTGTTACTTCTACTTTTCGGAAAAGACTACAATCAAGATCGTTCCCACGAGGAACATTCGAGATCAAGTGAAGGATCTGAGAAGTAGATAAATTGTGAAATAATAGAAAGACGTAAATAAAGGAAGAAAGAAAATATAACAGCTACTGTACACTCTACTGCTTCTTTAGTTTTAGCCGCCACTCTACTCAGCGTTTTGCTGACGTGTTACACTCGTTACTTTTCAGGACCAGGTGTTGAGCAGCCAGGGTCAGCGGTTGCAGAGGACGCTGGGCTGAGTAGGGTCCAATAGAGTTACCGCAGTTCTTTTTGTACCCCTTTTGTTCCACTGTAGTGAGTAGTTTTTGTTACTCTCTGTGTTTCTTTACTTGTAGCTTCATGTTATGTTATAACTGTTGTTCTGCTGTTGTGGTGGTATATACTGTAGTAGTTCCTTTTCTTACTGCTGTATTTTGTTACTGCTAGTTATATTCATGCTGAATGTGGTCTATTTTACTGCTGTTTTGGTTACTTCCTCGTTGGATGACTACGTCTTGGGATTAGTCGAGTTGGTCCAGTTCTCCTGTCTCGTAGGGACTCTGGAATCGGGTCGTTACAAGGACTCCTACCATGGCGCTGGTATGACAATTATATACGATACTCGCACTTGGCTAGTATGGTTTTAACTCCACGAGGTTTTGGGCTTTGAGTTGATCTCTGCTTAGGCTAAAGACTTTGTGAACTTCTGCCTGATGGGTCGAACTATTTCTCCCTCATCACCTACTTTGGTGCTTAGAAGGATTTCAAATTATGCTTAAAGGAACAAACAATAGTCATTTATCTCATTTGGAAGGGACATGGTAGGTGTTAAGACCCGTGCCATTAAAGCCCTTTAAGACGTCTGGGACTTGGGTCAGACGTCTGGAAAACAATTTTTGTGTGCGTATGTCCTCGAGTCTACGCACGTGCCGCGTGCAGGCTGTCCACAGCTGCCTTCTTCTCTCCCCTCTCACCGACGGAACCCCACCCCGCGACTACTTATACCCCCTCCTCTCCCTCACGCCACCCTACTCCCATCCACCTCCTCCTTCCTCCAGCGAGAGCGAGAGCGGCGAGTGCACCGAGTGTAGCGGCGGAGAGGAGTAGTGAGAGAATGGAAGAGAGGAGAGCACGCGAGCCGTGAGAGAGCTCGCCGGAGAAGCTCACGGCCGGTCGGGCGTAAGCAAGGCTGAGAGGTGCGCCGGGGAGTTTCTTCCCAACGCTGCTGCAGCTAAAGAAGCGGATGAGCGAGCGCGGCCGCACGCAGCAGAACAAGACGAAGGAGCTTCTGGTTCTGGGATTTTTCCCAGAATCAGACGACTAGATCTACATCCAAACGACGTAGCTAACGTCTGGATGAAGCTCCAGACGACTGAAAAGTACGTCCTGCGCCCTATGCCTCCCTTTGCGGATACGGCCATGCAGGCCGTTCCGCCGAGGCTCTGATACGTGCCGTATTGAGGAGATTTATGTTGCGCATGCAGGATTCGCTTCGGGAAGACGTGGGACGTGCCCTCCCACGCGGTTCAAACGTCTGGGCATGGCACCAGACGGCAGGGAGCGTCTCCAGACGTCCAGAGAGGTTGTCGGACTTCTAGAACTAAGTCCAGACAGTTCAGAAGGATCCCTAGAGATCTGAGGAGCCGCAAAGAGTGAGGTATGATTCTGGACTTCTTTTAAGACATCTGGAAGGTGCTCTAGATGTCTGATTTGAGTCAGGATTGTCGTTTTTGACCCATTTTGGGTCCGTTTGAGGTCCGATTTCCGCAATTAAGATTCTATTCTTCTTCATATAAGTTCCTCTACTTGTTGGAATGCTTTTATCATGTTCTGAGTGGTTTCTTGTGGTTGATCCTTATGTTAGGACCTCGTTCCGTTGCAGATTTAGGGGTTGCGAAGGCACGTTAAATTGCCGATCAAGCCCCCATTACCCCTGGTTTCGCAGGTAGAGTGGCTTCCCCTAGATTAATTACAAACATGAATGCATATCTGGAATGAATGTTAGATCCTAGGATATGGTATGAATCCTAATACTAGAAACACTGAAATAATTGTATTGAATGCATGAATTCCAGTTTTGGATGATTAAATGAAATAATAACAATTGCCTGTAATTAGATAACAGCTGCCTGTGGAAAGTACTGTTGTTAGCAACTGTTGCATGTATGTTCCTGATGTTGCAATTAAATACGAGCTACCTGTATATGAAATGGAAATTGAAATGATGAAACCTAGTATGGCTTGGTCTGAGAAACATGAGCATGAACCCTTCGAGGAATTAGGAGTATAGCTCCAGGAAATAAATGGAATAGAACTGGAAATGTGAATGGAGAAGTGAGCTGGCCCTTGAGTACGGAGTACCAAGGAGAGCGACTGTCCCCCTGTTTAGTGTAGAGCGGTGCTAGTCGTCCTAGGGTTGGGACCTGGGGTTAGAACTGACCACTTTGTACCGACTCTTTGGCCCTCGCATACACAGTACCGAGGAGAGCTACTAGTGTAGGGAGAGAGCTAGCCACCCCATGGGGCTCGGGGTTCAGCTAGCCGTCCTACACAGACTTGTTAGGCGCACTGGGCAAACCAGGGTAGTCAGGCGAGGGTGTGCAGACTGTGGAGGAGCGAGACCCCTATTTGGTTCTTAGGGGCTAGACCCCTGTTACTGAGAGGGTTATGTCCTATATTGGTTCCGTGCTGTGCTTTGGGCTCACCCGTTAACGGAAACGACTGACCGCGTGCCAGTACAGGGTAGCTACCCGTGTGCTTATCGCGCGTGCCGTAGTCACCGTTACGTCCGTCAGCGACCTTGGGTGGTCGACTGAGTGTAGAACCACCACGGGAGACTCTCTCGGTCAGGAGAGCACCACATGCTCTTCTACTCTTCGGAAAAGTCTACAATCAAGATCATTCCCACGAGGAACATATGAGATCAAGAAAAAGACCCGATAACTAAATCAAGTGATGAAAGAAAGAATAATTAGTTAAATAAAGAAAGAAAGAAATTGAAAACAACAGCTACCTGTTCACCTTTACTGTTTTTAGTTAGCTTGTTGCCACTCTACTCAGCGTTCGCTGATTTCGTGTACTAATAACCTTTTTCAGGTCCAGGTGTTGAGTAGCCAGAGTCTACGGCTGTAGAGGGTGCTGAGCCTAATAGAGCTCAGTAGTTGTACTTTTTGTTGTAACCGTTTAGTTGTAGTGAGTAATTTGTTACCCTTCTGTATTCTTTCATTGTAAACTTTCTATTCCTGTGCCTGTTTAAATTCTCTACTGTTGTGTGGTGTGTACTGTAATGGTTTACTTATTTACTGTTGTACTTTTGTTACTGTTAGTTGCTTGTATAATGAATGTGATTTATTTTTACTGCTTTTTGGTTACTTCCTCGTTGGACGATTGGGTCTTGGGATCAATCGAATCGATCCGGTCTCATATCTTGTAGGGATTCGGGAATCGGATCGTAACAGTAGGCATTATAACATTTCAAAAAAAGTATCGTTAGAAATTGAGTAGTGGGTTACAAATAGTCGAGAGTACTACTTAATAAGTTGGACTCAAGTATTTAATGTAGTTGCTTTAGATCTATTGAGCTCGTACCGAAATTGTTGACAAGGCCAATTTTGGTCAATTTAATTTGTTGTTGAATTTGGGTCACTACAAATGATATCAATTCCAAATATCCTTTAATTGCAAGAAGGAGGTGCCTAGGAACAACCTAAGAGTGCATCGTGAAGTGGAATCATTAGTACTATTTGGTGCGTATGGTTTAAACTTCAAATTGCAATGTAGACATTATAATTTTAAGTAGTGAAGATTATAGCACCTTGAAAATAGTATCATGTTGTAAACTCTAGATATTGAATGGGAGATTATAAAGGGTTGAAAATTCTAATTGATAATTTAGGCTTACTATTTTTGGTGATTATTTTGGCTCCATTGGTATAATAAGTTGTCAAGACTACACTTCTCCATTTGACTTGAATTTAGGCTGAGGTCACTATAAGTATAGCTTGTTGAAGGTCGGCCAACTCCCTTTCCTACGAAAGCTAAGCCCTTCCTCTCTCATCTTCCTTCCTGGTCTCAAAGCACTTGACCTTTTCAACAACATGTTCACATGGGCCTATCGTTAACAACTTTTTTTAGCTCTACATACTTGATTTGAACACCAATTCCTATTTAGGCAAGAATGATCTGTAGAAGTTTGGAGGGGGAGAGCGAAAAGAGAAGAACACGTGAGAGGAGGATGAAGAGGTGATCAAATACCGGTGAAGATCTAGAGTGGGAAGGCATACAAGGGGAGGGCCATGTGGCAAGTGACGTGATAACTGAGATTCCATGCTGCAAGTGACGTGATGGTTGAGACGAGGGAGAGTGGTGATGGATAAAAGTGGTGGAGAGGGATAAAGGGAATAGGATGGAGGAATAATCTCAAGGGCCAAATCAAAATGAAGATTTTTCTTTACTTTTCTTCTAAAATTGTTAACCTCAGGGGAATTATTAGTGAATGTTAGTACATGTAACCATAAGGTAACACGAGGTGTGTGTGCAAATAGCGAGAGATAGAGGCATTTTTGTAATTAGAAATGATTCTAGAGAAATCATGAAATGTTTGATAGAGTATGGTTGAATGACGAAGACTCTTGACTTTAATAGAAAAAATCTAGGTTTAAGTTGCCATTTTTGCGGTTCATGGATGATTGATGTACATGGATGGTCAATTCATCTTTAATTTATCCAAATGAAATTGTAGGTCATACAAAGACAAAAGAAATCATGAAATGAAAGACAAAATTTATTTATTGTGGAAATTTTCATATAAAACAATGGGAAGGGATTTGAATACACTACCTCCAACTCTAGAATATTTGGACTAAAGATAATTTTTAATAAGTAATGGGGAAATATATATTAGTAATACAAATCGAGTTCACCAATAAGAATAATCTTCTTGGAATTTGACAGACATAAGGTTAAAACGGCCTTGACTTAAAACTTTGCTACCTACCAATTTCGTATCCCAACCTGAATTAAATGATTTTTCCCCTCTTAAGGCACGAATTGCTCTTCCCAATTGGAATTAGGTTTATGTAAATTTTGTGTAATGAGGGGACAACTTTGATTCCGGTCACCATAATCTGCAAGCTTACGACCACTATTCTCCTAATATAATATAATTTAAATTATCTTAACTATTTTAGACAAAAGTCCATAAAATTCTAATGCATTACAAAAGACGTCCTTAACTTCCAAAGATCGTTAATATCAAATGCCTTCAAGTGTCACAGTTAATTTGCCTTCGCTCTATGAGGTTTAATTCCTCTTAACTAAAAAGGGTAGTTTTAGTAGACAAATATGAACTTAATCCTTACTACATATATCGAGGGAGTTAAGATCGACACACAGCAGAATTCAAGAATCATACCGAAATCAAGTCCAATAATCGGAACCTCTATACGATAAAGGGAAATTGTTATGGACCCCTCCTTTTTCATCCCTGGTTTATTCAAGCGTCTAAATTGAAAAACGGAAAAAGAAAGAGAAATCATTGAACGTGAGCTGCAGCAAGAGATCACCCTCCCAGGGGAGGGGGGGTCGCGGTGCGGCTCCGTCAATTGAGGATGGAGCGTGGCTACATACACGGACAGTTTAATATGGGTTTCGCTAATGTAAGTGAAAATTGATGTTAGTTAAATTTATATTAAAATTATACATTATTGATATTTTTGATGTTCTCCACGTTATCAAAGTTAATATTATAATTTAATATCAATTTAAGTAAAAATAAATTAATATTAACACCTCTGCGTAAACTTGTCTTAAGATGTACATCAAAATTCAACTTCTCTCCTTAACAACAAGCGGCGGACCCACTCCTTTGCAAGAGAGGTGGGACCTGATGTACACGTACACCGGTATCCCTAGACCGTCTTCCATGCCAACGGTTTGGAGGCTTCCCGTCTCTCTACACTTGCTGTTTCGGCAACACCTGTCCCACCATTCCAGGGCGGGCCCCACCACCCCCACCCCCCCGACCTTATAACTATAACTTCCCCCACCACGGAAGCAACTCATCGGACCCAACAGCAGACGAAGGGGAGGAATTCCACACCCAAAGGAGAAGCAGCGGAGAAGAAGAAGAAGAAGAGCCCAGTGCTCGGGACACCCTTCATGGCAGAAGCCACACCAGAGAAGAACCATCCCGATCAGCACGCCGAGACCTCCACCTTCCAAGCGGAGCCCTTCACGTACTACTCCCCCATGGGCTGGAGAAGACCCACCTACAGATCGCTCTCCTCCCTCTTCCCCCGGTCGCACCCCTGCCGCTACCCGAGGGAAGCCGCGGAGTCCCCTCACTTCCTGCACGCTTGCGCCCTCTGCAAGAAACCCCTTGGACCCGACAACGACATCTTCATGTACAGGTGCTTTTTCATCGTACTCTGTACGCAGATCCCGTTCAGCTTTTACGTACTACGAAAGTTTTTTTTTTTTTTTGTCATGTATAAGATATGATCACAAGTGATCTGACGGGTATCTGGTTGGGGTTGTGCAGAGGAGATACCCCGTTCTGTAGCGAGGAGTGCCGGCAGGAGCAGATCGACAGGGACGAGATGAAGGAGAGGAAGTGGGGCAACCTCGCGGCGAAGGCGCTGGCGAGGAAGGAGCAAAACAAGGAGAGCATCCACGTGCGGACCACGGAGACCGTCGTCGCGGGGTGAGGCGGATGGGACGTGGTGTATGAAGGGGGCTATATTTGCCGGAGGGGGGGTGGGGGATGGAAGAGGATGGAGATGGACGTAGGAGGAGGATCTCCGTTCCGCTTTTGCTCCCGGGGTGATTTTGTATTTTCTTCTCTGCCCCTTCGTGTTAGCTTGTAAATAGGGAAGGTGTGTTTGGGGTTTTCTGACGGTTGCCGTGAGGGGGTTGTGGCGTTTGGTGTAAATAGCGGAGATAGTCGTGGCTTGCGAATGAACCAGAGCTAAGTAAATCTTGAGATCTGCTGTACCGTGTACTTGGTGTTTTATTGTGGAAATTTGCCCCTTCTTTTGCCAAATTGAGGGTTTTCTTTGTTTTTCTTTTATGAAAACTACAATTTCTTAAAGAAGAAGAAACTCAATTCAGAGCATACAATCCTAAGAAGGGCCCCTTAAGAGAGGGAAAAGAAATGCCCTCGAGAAGGAAGACCACAAAACACAAATAATGAAAAAAATAAGGAAAAGAAACAAATATAATAAAAAAAAAAGATATGCGTCTATGTAACAAGATCCCAGTAGAACTCTATTAGGAATATTGGAGGAGTAGCTATTTCATATTTAAGGATAACAACTATGCCGCCAAAGAACTCTAGACAGTCTATCTAATTCACATAAATGACAAATTTGATGAAGGTCGGAATCTAGAAAGGATTTGATTACATCTCAATTATTTTAAGGTATAATATCTCATGTGGTCTCCAAATCCAACGGAAGAGGGATAAAAATTATTTTCGGATTTAAAACTCCCGTGTAACATGGTAAGAGATCCAGCTACTCGAATATAGGGTAAATAGGTAGGTTTGGTATTATCCGACCGACCTGCGACTAGTCAGATTTAAGCCTGGTCCCATTCAAGCTACTAGAAGATTTGGTGTAGCAAAAGCCAGAGTTACGACGAGACGGAAATGACTATCTACATCATAACAACAGACACGTAGTCTTACAAATGTACCAGAGATTACCAAGGTAAGAATATTTCCATCTTTTAAATAGTGATGAGAGGCCCCCAAGTGAAAGAGGGGCCCCGAGAGGAAAGACATTATGTAATCTCACAAATTCTAGTGCATAGTTGAGAGCTTCATTTTTTCCCTAGACATACATCCCTTGCGGTAAAATTGGGTCACTAATTTTTCTTGTCTCCCTCGTGATTGCTTGAGGTTCGTCGGGTCAAGCCCTCCCACTATGCAGAAGGCTTGACCACTTCCTTCCAACAATGAATATCTTATGGTTATGGGACACTCACTACGTCTACAAATCTTTTGATGACTGCTCGAGGCTCATCACCAACTAAACTGTGATCGGTGATACTTAAGCTCCTAGGATTGAGAATCAGAGTTGAGGGGAGTGGATCCAAAGCCCATGACAAAAGATAAAGCTTTCTCTCACAATAAGTGTAGGAATCCTAACCTGAAGTAGAGATCAATTAAGCAAAAGAAAAAGAGAGGACCTCCTAACACCGACAAGCCAACAACAAGAGGATCTAGAGGAAGCCAGTCGACTTGAAACCCAACACCTCCCACAAATATTGCTCTAATGAAGCAACCAACACCACTGTAGACTGGAGAGGATCCTTGAGTAGCCACGATTCCCCCAAACTCAACAAGTGAACCTCTCCTGCAAGAGTAAGAACCTTAGGTCTCCAAACTTAATCAAAGCTCCACCAAGGAAGAAGAGACTACATAGAGATGGAGGGTGGGGAGGATAGGCAAGGAGAAGGGTCATCCTTGGCCCATGCATAAAGGTCTATGGGGCCCTATCGACCACATTGAGGAGGGGAACACTAAGGTTAGGTGCTAAGGGGGATGGCAGGTGTCTCTAATGGCACATCCAAATTGAGGGATTTGGATTTCCTATTTTAAGACGAAAGCACAGAGGATCCAAATTCTTTATGAGTCTTGCTTGCATGGAGCGAAGACTTGGGATCCTAACAAAATGAGGTTAACTTGTAACGGGTGATCTCCCACCTTCGCGTATATATTCCCTTTGATACATATGTGCCGTTGTTTCTAACCATCACTGCCATGGAATATTTGTTGTCTCATCGAGATCGTGAGATTAGAGAATACATGCATTGGAAAAGGCAACGTCAAGGGATGCTCATCCCCCTCCTGTAGATCCACGGTGACTGCCTTCAATCTCGCTTGGAAGAACTGAATTCCTCTTGGGGTCATTTGATATGGGAAAGTAAATAAAAAGAATTGCATCAAAAATTATCAATTTGTAAAATAAATGAGAAAATTAGTTAATTTTTGTGTTTGGGTAAAAAGTCTGAATTAAAGAGGGCATCACTTCACGGAATCGCACGGCATAAAAATTGAGGAATTAAATAATTTTATTTCTAAGGTTAAATTGTTTCATAGTACAAATCATCTACTCCTCTTCTTCTATCGAATCTCTCGGCTTCCACCATTTACCAAAAACTAGCACCGTAAGTTGGGCGACCATTCTCCCCTCCACTCGTGCGAAAGGCTTCCTTTTTTGCTACGGTAAACCTTTGTGTTGTTGCTGGGACTCCGGTCGGCCATGCGTTGGTGGGAGCTCTCTTCCCTCGCGATCGACTCATCTGACCTCTCTCCCCCACTCCCCCCTCTCCTCTTTTCCTTCAGAGGTTTTGCTGCAGCGGCCTCCCTCGCGACCTCCCTCAACCAAGTGTTGGCATTCGTGACGGCTTCCGGTTGCGGCTTGGGTTGTGGTCGGTGTCGGAGTCGTGGTCTCAGTTGTCCTCTGGAGCCACATCCTTTTATCATCTCGTTCCTGCAATGAAATATTTGCTTTCAAAAGAAAAAAAAAAAACACTGCAAGTTTGGCATGGGATGACGAATTTGCCCCTGTGAATACTTTTTCCCTTGCGATGCAGCGCACCCTCCCCTTCGATGTGATGATCTCTGTAGCGTACCGCGGTTTCTCGCCCTCTCGCTCTACCCTCCCCTCCCGATCCACTCGACTCCTCTACGATGCTTTATGGTCCCGTACACAACCCCCCCACCATCCTCTCTCATCTCCCTTTAAAACATTGTCGCTCGTCTCTCTCCTCCCGGCAGCTTGTGCCCTTCCACCTGCAGTAAGAACGACAAGCCCATCGAGAACCTCTGGATGACGGTATAGGGTGTTAGTTTTCATAGGGGCAAACTTGTCATCCCATACCCAACTCACAGTGTTAGTTTCTGGTAAAAAGGTGGGAGTGGGGTTGGTAGGGGGCAAAGGATGAGTTACAATTACAAAACGTGAGGGTGCAGATGATTTTTACTCGTTATTTTATTTCAGAATAAAAAGCCAAACTTCGACATTATTTACTACCGAAACTTTCGTACCCAATTCCTCTACCCGAACGGACCCTTAAATTTAGGTTTGAAGCGATCATTGGTTGATCCTCTCTAAGCAAATCTCCCTTTTCTAAGGTAATATTTGTTTGCAGCGATCTCGAGGGATTATAAATTATGTATTTGAGATTGTGAGATAATCTTACCATTGTAGTTATTTTGTATTTATTTATATTTTTAAGTTAAATCAAAAAATTAGAAGAATTAATTTTTTTAATTAATTAAAATATTTGTTGGTGAGATAATACGGAGAAAATTTAATTTTAAGAAAGATAAAATAAACGGATTACATAATCTCATCCCTCTTATTTGAATTGGACAATCTCAAATTAATGGATTCAATTTTGGTATAACCCACTCGTAAAATTATGGAAGTCAAATATGAAACACGAAGCTCAAGCCCATAAAATAAATGGAACCTAGAGCGTTTGCTTCCTACCTATGATTTAGTTGGGCGTGCAAAGGTTCACACGTTTCTTCTCTAAACTTTTCAAGTCAAATATTATCGGTGGCATTTCATTAATAATATCTAGAATTGTAACTGTGATATTTAGTTCTGTCATTGTTTAATATATTCAAGGGAATTTAACCAAACATCGTTAATTATATTCATTTTTCAAAAGATGACTGGTTTTTTTGTGCAAGTTCACATGTGAACAAACCATGGTCCAAACGTAAAAATACTTCGGAATAGCAGATGCCTTGGCCAGCTATGGTTTCTATACATATTGTATGGGTATTCTGGGAACCTTTTATGCCTTTTTTTAAAAGTGACAAGGATTGCGGACTTATGTATCTATAACGTGTAGGACCACGTTGCTTCTATTATGTGTAGGACCACTTTGCGCTTTTGCAGTTTTGATTGAGATATATAAATGCAAAGACAAAAGGAAGGTTGCATTTGAAGAAAAGCAATTATTATTTTTTTTTTTTTGACGAAAATGTGGGGGAAGAGGTGGAGGATGACATTTTGTTCCCATTCCCTCCGTCATCATTTTATGCTTTTCCGTGTGCTTGCTTTGCTGTTGCCTTTTATATTTAGTAAGATAGAGGTGCACAAATATCTCAAATCACTAGTGCAATGTTCCAATTCAAGCTCCAAGAGACTATTTGGTAGTAGCTGCAAGGTGGCGTGTTTGATGGGAATTGATACTTTTGATGATGTCACTCATTTATTTGTGAGTAGGAGATAAATAATCTATAAATCTATCTTTTCAGGTTAATCGAGATTCTAATTGAAGATCTGTTGTTTCCAATTAAATGATATGAACCTACTCATCAACTGAACTATTCAACAAACTCATCACTCGAATTAATAACGTTAACAAGGCTTTAAGAGAAGAGGAAAATATGGGCTATGAAGTATCATTTCGCATATAAGAAGACTCTCTTTAATTTTTATGTACCACACTTCTCCCTTTATAGATTATTATTTATATTGTAAGGAAAACCTAGGAAGCACAATGTTTCAAGATTTTATTTTTTTGTTTTAACTATTCATAATCTCTTTTGAGTAAATTAGAGGGGAATTCGAATACTAAAGTGGTGAATCTCTACTACTCAACCGTAGATATATACAAGTGAGGAGATGTATATTGTAACATATTTTTTGCAACGGTCAATTCTCATTTATATTTTTGTTTAAAGAAGATAGTAAAATATACTGGTTGAAAATTAGAATCAACCGTGAGAAAATTAAAATTTATCGATTGAAAATTAAGTAAATCAAATTAAAATCAAAATAAATTAGTTAAAAATAGATTTCAATCGATTGAAAATAAAAATACACCGATAAATTTTAACTTTCTCCCGATAAAAGATTATTTTTCACATAAAATGTGATTTTTTATTTATAAGAATTATTTTTCCAACTGAAAATTAAATTTTTATTTATAAAAAGTAATTTTTATTAATAAAAAAATTAAAATACATCGATTAAAATTAATACTCTCACTTAATCCTTGAATAATGCATTTCAACACGTATTCGTTTACTTTTTAACCTCAACCATACCATAGTAGATATTTCTCGACGCTTCTGGACCTCCGAAAGCAGCCTTTGGCCTTTTGCCAGGTAGCCCCTTTGGACGTTAAAGAGCCGAGGTTGCATCGGCCGGCTTTGCTCCCAAGGAAAATTAATTTCTTACTTCCCGTCCACACGAAAGCCGGTGCACCGACCCCAGATTACTTTAAGAAAATTGATAAACAAATAGATACTTAAAGTAATCTTATATTAATCATTATATATATTCTCTTTCTTTCTTTCTTTCTTTTTCCCCTCGTCGGGACCAACGACTTCCGCGCTCTAAAAGGGCCCGGGAATGTGATGTTTTTGTATTTGGAGCTTGACTTTGCCCGAACGATTACGCCCAATGCCGTGCAATGCCATGATTTCACCTCAGCACGAAATATCCGGAAAATCTTGATATGCATTAGAATGCCCAAATTCTCATTAAGATTGGGCACTAATGGTTAATCGGAGTGTGCAGTTATTCTGTTATGCAGCAGTTGAGATATGGTTTGCTGGGACCCTTGACATTGGGGTCCGTTCACACTTTCAGATATTATTAACGAAATGTCTTTTGGGGTGTGTTTTTCCCAACATCGCATTTGATCGCTTGCTCTCCTTAAATTACGTGTACGGTGGGCTCTGCACCGACGTGTCTCTCTCTCAATCTTGTAACTAGTTTATTATTGTAATGATCACTATTTTTATATTTTTTATCAATTAAATTTAAGATACACAAATCTTGTTAAATTCTAGATTTTATCCTTTTTTTTTTTTTTCTTTTTTTTAAATAATGGGCCTAAACTTGACTTGTGAGCTCATTTAATTAAATGAACTTGAGTAAGACCTTCGTGTTAGGTAGCATCATTCTTATCGGTAAATGCATAGTTGGTTAATTCAGACATAATGTCATTGTTCTAAGTAATTTTCCTTCAACAAATGTCCATTTAAGCCTTATATGTCCTATTCAATTTCGTATCTAGTTGGTTAGATATTTGCAAAATTGGCAAAGACATGTGATCTAAACCTAACTTTGAGTTAGCTAGTAAAGCTTTAGCATTGAGTTAGCTGGTTAAGCTTCAACTTTGCTCATGAGCTTTTCTTGAATTCTTGGCTGGAAGTGGTGTGTCTTGGGCCAACCTCCTTAATGACACTACCAGCCATCTTCCTTACGATGAATTTGTCCTAAAATGAGGATGAACATACATAGAGATCAAGAGTTATCTTTATGATCGGAATTATGCAAAATGGGCAAGTTACAAACTTAAGATTAGTCTACTTAAGAAAGAGGTTAAGAAATGATCTTAAATCATATATAGGAGCTTATGAGATGAACTACACCACATTAAATTATCAAACATTTTGAAACCAAATTCATAAATCGGAGCTTCTTAACTCCAAATACACGTTCATATTAGCAACTTCAAAATGAAAGTATTCCTTGTTTAGTTGCATTCTTGACATATCTTCATATCACCATCAAACCCCTTATATTTCTTTATACAAAAATGGCATTATTCCTTGGATTCCATCCTACTAAATTATCCCTGATCCTTCTCTTTTCTCCACCACTTCCATCTCTTTTATAATCGTACCAAGCTTCTCCATCTCTTCTCAATTTGAGCAACCAATTGTGAAAATAAAATAAAACAAGAAGGCTTGTGAAGGTCTAAAACCTGTTATATGTGTTTGTTTCCATCAAGAATAAGCATCAGGCTCTTGTAGGCTAAACACATGGCATATGCTCGTCTAATTAGATGGGCACGCAAGTTGGATCTTGATCTAAATTCTGGACTCCTAAGCAAAAGCCTGAATAAAATAAATCCACTCAAGTCGAACCATGGTAGCCCATTTATCATTTTGGACCTAATTCATTATTAGACTTATCGCTTGCTTGGAAGTTAGATTCAAGGTTACTCTTGCTGAGCAAATTTAACCGAAACCAGAAGTCATAATAACAATTACTAAAGTGGTTAAATTGCATATGCCTCCTCTTTCTAGAGAACACATGCTTTTTTTTTTTTTTTAATATAAACTTTTTATCAAAGGAAATAACTCGATACAAGAGACGTGTCCCATATGGGAAAGGAAAGATGAAGAAACTTAAACTAAAAAAAAGAAGAAGAAAGGTTTAGACCATCAACACAACAGGATGAAACCACTCAACAACATGAACAATCAACCACTGCAACATACGCCCTCGTCGTTGCACATGACGGATGCAATGCCCGCATTAGCTGTCGACCTCGTTGCCCCACCAACTAGCACCATGCTACCTCAACGACCACTACCCCAAGAGGTCACCGATCATCGCTGCAACACCCACTAGAGATGGCCCCTACCCACCACTGTTGATACGACCAACCGCAACAAACGCAGGTAGAGCAATAGTCATCGCAACCACCAATCGAGCTGCTCGCTTCGCCGCTGCCACCATCGCGACCAAGACAACTCACTACAAGCACTAATCGTCCATGCATGTCATGGAGAAGAATGCATCGGCGAAAATGAAGAGAATAGAAGGGGGAAAGAGTAGATTCGAAGTAGGGAGGACTCCAATCAGCCTAAGGCAATTGATCGGAGCCCCACACTATATACATTAGGGTTCAACGCTGAAGAGAAAAAGAGGGAAGCAAGGAACACATGTTACGTTACTACTTTTATGAATTAACTCAAATAGCCCAAAACTTCCATTCTCACGTATTGTCAAATTTTGAAATGGAATAGGTTGGCATGCCGCAATTATCCATCTTCTAATATCTAAAGGTATATTCCGCAATTTAGGTTTAAAGTACATGTAATAAGTATATAAATGATATTTGGGCTTACGTTTGGTTTAGGCTACCTTCGAAAGGGCTTGACCAATTTATTAAATGAGATGAAAGTGTGAATCAATGTAATTTTGGACGTAGATCAGTGGCCGAGCTTTGTAGATCAAACCTTGGATTTAGCTAGCCAAATTAACATTATTCACAATCCAAGCTCAAGGTACCTAATAAAAGTATGATGCGCCTTTTTTTGCCACCTATATACTTTGTTTTATGTTGTTCGTTGGGAGTTGACATAAGATATCGAATGTCGACATCTGGAAGGAAACTTATTTCAACTACTGTAGGAGAAATGTAACGAAGAAGGGGAGAGATAGTATTACAACTAAACAGAAAAAAGATTTGACTTCAAATCTGACATGCATTCATTTGATTTGAATGGTTATATGATTATTGATTCCATGGGGCACATTTTTTTTTTTTTTTTTTTGTGAAAATACATTTTTCATCAAAGGAGAGGTATATGATACAAAAGATACATGGAAAAGATGAAGAAACCTAATTCTTAAAAGGGGAAAGAAAAACAGCTCATAGAAATGGGGGGTCGTCCAAATTCAAAAAAATAAGACTAAAAAGCAAAGGAAAAAGAAGAAGAAAATGTTCTAAGATCGGGAATCGGACAAACTCCAAGGAGTAGATCGATTTCATGCTTGTAGAAAATGACAAAGCGTCAATGAGATAAAACTCTTGAAGATCGCACTACCAAGAAATCGAATAAATAAACCCTTTACACACGTCAAGAATCTCAACCGTGATGAACATAAGGTCACATGTAGTCTCCAACAAAATAATACTACACTAAAATACGAAAAAAAGCCATACAACCTAACAAACGAGAAACTGCTACAACACGCAAACACTGCCCGCAATCGACGTCGACCATGCCTCGACATCAAAGCTCTACTGCACGTCCATAGTGACCTCTGATGCCAAGCCCGCCATGCTAGTCGCTGGTCCGATCGCATCAACCTCTGTTGTTGCGACTGGGGCGCCGACAGCAACACCAACCTTGGCTCCGTCCTCACGTGCATCCACAACGACAAGTCGACCTCGATCGACACCCAACCGCAATGAATCGCCGTGAGCATCGAAGCCACGATGACTGCCACGGCGAAACGATCGCGACGATCAATCAACTATCGGCCACCACATCGATCGGCCGTAGCGCTCGCCCACGACCGGAGCTCAACCATCAACCGTGATGTCTCTGCCACGATCAACCTCAACAAACGACGCCAAATGGTTGCATGTCGACAAGCAACTCCCAATCATTGAGGATGTGTAGTCCAAAGGAGGGAAGGGAGATCCAGAAGAGGGGGGGCGATCGGTCGGGGATGGCTGATCGAGGCCCCCAAGGTAGCTAGGTTTTCGGATGCTCGGAGAGAGGGAGAGGGAGAGGGAGGGAAGAACCCTTTTCAAGTTAACTTAACCCCTTTATTCCACAAGCCCCGAACCTAATAGCATCTCTTTACCCATTTATAAAGTAGACCCAAACTTAACCATTTTGATATTATCCCCATCCTCGACTCCAACTAGCACCTTGATCGTCACTTCCCTACCTTGATATGGGTTTGGATAGGAGCTTTTCATTTGGAGAATCGGTAGTGAGATGTAGGGTAATTTTAAGGACATAAGCATGGAAAAATATGTTATAATGTATTTTGTAACGTATAGCTTTTACTTATGTCTTCATTTAAAAAGAGAAAGTAAAATATATTGTTATTAATCAATTAAAAATTAAAATCTATCAGTTGAAAGTTAAAATCCATCGAGTGAAAATCAAATAAACTGATTTGAAATTAAAACACAATGATTAAAAATAATTTTCCACCACTTAAAAGTAAAAACAGAACAATTAAAAATGAAAACACACAGGTGTGATTTGTCTCTCAATCGATACAGATTCAAAATAATTTTTCACTAGTTAAAAATCAAAATACAGTAGTTGAAAATGAAAAACACAACCATAGAAAGTGATTTTTCACTTGTAAAATTATGTTTTACTTATGAAAAGTGATTTTCATAGTAGAAAATTAAAATACACCAGTTTAAATCATTCTCTCACTTTGTGCATGACAAAATCTGTTGCGGTATGCATTTATTTACTTTTTTTAATAATTTTAATATAAAAGATCCAAACAAGTAAAATTTCATTTTAGATATATACATGGATATCAAACTTCCTATTTGGTAAATAATAATCTCCTATAATTCAAAGGGAAAGACTTTGGCATACATGGAAGTGTACACCGATTTGTACACCCTCTCCCTTATTAGAGAAGGGTGTCATAGGTCATGATATCATCATGTGACCGGATGATGTCATTGAATGGATATACAAATCGATATATAAATCGATGTACACCTATTATCGTCCTAATTCGGATGCTAAAGATTTGATTCACCACTTAGTCTCTCGCGCATTATAACGACGGTCTCTCGTGAGCGCTCCATCTCGATTGCAATTTACCAATTAATTCTCTCCTTTCTCATCTCTGGTCATTATGCCTTATGTGCCCTATTCCCTCTTCTATGTATTTTGCTATGAGATGAACTCTCTACTTTGTTGTGACTTAATGATGGCTTGGGCTTGTACCTTTAAAAACTTCATGTAGGTGAATCGAATGTTGTTTTTGCTAATATTAACTTTACCTGGAGGTTGTGAAGTTGAGATGCTTACGATCTTCTGGATTTTATCTCTCAAGAAGAAACTTCATCATCCGAAAAAAAGAAAAAGAATGCTATTTTCACTTTTGCTCTAAAAAGAAAACATTGAAATATAAGGTAAGTGCTCCATATATGTTCACCCTATCTAATATGCCTACACATAAATTTATCTAAAATGTCATGCCAGTCCACTTACATGTACACATTGATCTAACTAGTTAGGCATGTACATATCTTTCTTTTCCTTCGTAGATCAGATGCTTTATCATGATTAAAATCCTTATGAATCATTCATCTCTTATTATTACGATATTTTGGCTATTTGAGTTGATATGGGAGCCTCTAAGTTGACAATTAGTGTAAGGGGATAATTTTTGGGTGAATATCGTAGTAAAATGAATCCTTTTACCATAGAAGCACTTGTTTGGTGCCTAGATTGGTTGCAAGGATCATGTGTGTTGGATTTTGAATCTTACAAAAATTGATGAGGGTGTAAGTGGTAAGGTATTACTTTTTTTCTCTCTCGAGAATAATTACGATCATGTAAATAAATATCTTATTTTTATCTTATATTTAGTTATAAAAATTTGAGATGATGAGCAGGAGCACATGAAAGATGAATACCTTATGTACCACTCAATGGCATGATTGTGCGTGTACCTTTTAAAAATTTCTTTTACTTCGTATATTAATATCCTCCATTTATGAATGTCATCTTTTTATTTTAGAACCTCTTTGTTGGCGTGTTGTAGTAGCACGATGTTGTGCATGTCTTGGGTAATTAAAAGGGAAGGAGTAGTTAACTTAGAACTTGTCGGCAAAATCTATTAGTTTCACGTGGCCATCCAATGAATTTACGGTGGTGTGAATGTATCATACTTTTATTTCTATTTGAAATGATGTTGGAGCGCCGATGCTTTCAGACAACGTTTTTTCGTTTTTTTTTTGGTCGTTATCACGTCACAGTGGGAATAATATGCATCTCCTCGCATTAGGAACATGCTTGTAGATAAGTGCGCTTCTCTTACTTGCATCGTGGACATTATACTTTAGTCAGCTGTATATGTTGTATTATGGATTATATCTCCATATATTGTGAAGTCTATTTGAAAACATATATTGAACGCTATTTGCATGTTAGTCTAGTGATATCTGCATGTTGTTCATGATTATCAATTTTTAGGTTATTCGTGTGTGTTTGTAGGGCTGTTATGTGAAAATCAATTTTAAAATTATCAATTTTGCTAGGTACAAGAAGATAAATAAAAATAAAATTGCTTAAACTTTAGTTTTCTAATAGGATTTTTCAGAAAAAAAAAAATCCAAATTTGTTCTTAAAGTCAATTCTTATTAAAAAGAAAACCCAAATCATTTATAAGAAAAGTGCACATTTTTTTTTATGAAAAATTAATGCAAATTAACTGTAATGATATAAAAGTCCCAAGTAGTTAACAGATCCAAGTTGACCGAACTTCAATCTTGAAATCGTTGCCTTTGAGCGGTCTACGTATCCTAATTTATTGAAAATTTTTGCCTTTGATCCATGACTCAACTAAGAAAATCGTACTTTAGCAAGTTAGAACCAAGCTAGGTCGGGATAGGCTTAACAATCCACCTAGTTTGTTTATGTATGGCAGCAATGTCTCTCCAAAATAATATCATGTTGTCCATTCATATATAAATTGATCTAAACAATCAGATGTGCTCTTTTAATCATACTTCCCTAAATCCTTTATCAAGATGAAAATCATTTTTTAAAAAATTACATTGAACCAATTGTCCTGATCGATTGGACCTAGAAACTAGCCTTATAGTTATCCATTCGGATGATTTATTGTTAAGAAGAAATGCCAACAAGGGTCAAACCAACCAATGGTAGGACCGGCTTGACCGATTGGATTTTACCATATCAAATAATTTTGTTGAACCATTTGAGAGTTTGCGAAAGTCATATTATAAGAGAATAAGATTATTATTGATTTCTTTCTTCCTCTGTATTGTCAACTAGCTAGTTCAAGAAGAAAAAGTTCACGTATGTTTGCATTAAATGTTCTACGTAATTTTTCATGTTCTTATGTTTGTTACTATTTATTGAAATATATTGCCCACGTTTTATATTCTAGCAAGTATATGATTCACAAAAGGTTATATATATAAAAGATGTTATAATATTTGATTTTATTTGATTTGAAAATGATCTGTCCAGCCGCATAAAAATAAATGGCCGATTTTCTCCTCATATGTACAGATGACGATGCTACTGCCAATGTTATCACTGATCCAACCATTGCGTATCATCAGTTGAATCACGTGAACCGAAACCAAGATTTTTTGCTTTCAACGTTTAGCCTGGTTTCTTAAATCTTGGCCAAGACATAATTCAGCATCGATCAATGTCATTTAGAAGCACACATCTCTCATCACAGCAATACTGTATCGCATAAATAATGAGCAAACCCACATGATAGAATGCTCATGCTAACAACCCATAGCCAAAATGAAATAGATTCGTTCACTCACACATTTTTTTCGCACACCATCCATCTCAACATATATAATGCATGTTTCATAAAGTTGTACATTACGTACATGACTGCTTAACGTCGATGCTACGAGATTAATTATATAGCGTTGGTGTTATCGTACGCGTATAGATGGTGTTGTAGACTATCGGAGTATTAAGCCAAAGAACAACGAACCTTTATTTCTCTAATCTTGATATAACATATAACGTAAAACACTAGTACAATATCATGGCAATGGACTGTGCCTTGGGCTTCGCTTAGCTGACTAGCTTCCCCCCTCCCCCCCACATGGTTTAGAAACCCAAGAACTCATTTATTCATTTATGCCTTATTTATATCTAGTTAACCTATCGTCCGACACCATGATTAGCAGAGGCTAAAGCAATGATGTGACCCCTGCGCACCGTAGAGCACAGCGATGGTATCGTTTCACGCAACTTGAGCTCCCGCCGCAACTCTTCTTGGCTTTCACGCAACTCATGATGCACGTCTCGGCTTTGTCGGCGGTGACCCCCGGCATCGCCACGAATGCTGCCGCGAGGACAAGCATCAGCAAAGCCAACCCGCGAATGCTCCCGGCCATTTGGCTTATCTCACGAGGGGAAAGGTTGGAGGAGTAAAAGACGACTCGGATCTGGATGGCGAGCCAACGCTGTCCGCTCTCGTGTATTTATACCAGCAAGCTACGTGTAATATCCGACGTCATTTCAGCCTTTTTTCATCAGGGCAATTAATCGAAGCGCGAGATTTTCAAAAGCTACGGTTTAGATGTGGAATATGCAGCAACACATTTAGTTTAGATGTTGAATATGCAGCAACACATATAGATCGGGAGTTGTGGCAGCCCAATCGCCTGACGCCACTTGAGTCGCCTTCAGAACCTATCAACACCTGACCTTGTTATATGAAAATTGTGAACGTGGAACCTTATAAAAAAATGCCCTCTAGCTGGAATATGAATTGGAGGGAGAGGGAGAGGGTGGGGGGTGGGGTGTGGGGTGTGGTGAGAAGGAGGTTGGAGAAAGGGAAAGAGAAATAATATGGAAAAAAAATTATTTTCAATTGATGAATATTTAATATAATTTTCAATTGATGAATCTTAATTTTCGACTGACACATCGTACGTTCCAAAATATATTATTCAATCTATCTTAATTTTTTACTAATGGAAAAAAAGAAACACTACTCGTAAATCAAAATACAACGTATTGCAAAATATATTCCTTGATACATTTTAATTTCTAAACAGTATCTTAATTGAGTTTATACTGTTTCATATATATATATATATATATATATATATATATATATTATCATGGAAACGTAGTTAATATTGATCTTAAATGAAAATGTACAGGATAAGAAAGTTGATGTGAAACACAGAATTTGAAATAAACGTACAGATTAAATAATATGTAAGAAAAATAAAATAAGAGAAAAAAATAAAAAAGATGAGAGAAAGAGAGTGGTAGCAGCAGTCAACACACGGGGAGGGGGGATGGATGGATGCATACTGTAGCAAGTGAAAAAATGGAAAAAAAGTGAACAAGGCAGCTATAATACCTGCTCCACACTGAATCTTATAGATTATTAGTTTTAAACTTGCACGTTACTGAGTGAGTGCAAACACCAATCATTACGGAAGTGCAGAAGTCAATCATATAAAAGTCTAATATGATTTTCAATCGGTACATCTTAGTTTTCAATCAGTGGAAAGCCAACACCTAGCATGTTGCAAAATACATTGCCTAGTGTATCTTGATTTTCGACTAGTGAAAAAAAAGTAACACATACACCGATTGGAAATCAAAACATACCATACGTTGCAAAATGTATTGCTCAGTGCAATTCAATTTCCAATCGATATCTTAGATTAGGTTTATACTGCTCGATTTTGTATATGTATTATTTCGTATTCTCGTAGATAAACATATTCAATGTTGGTTTCTAATGAAAGAGCAAAAGATGAGTACGTCGATGGCAAGACAGAATTAAAAACGAATGTACTGATGGCATCGCCATCATCCTTTATATATAACCTAATTTGGCTAAGTAATAATGTTAAATTCACTTAATTAACATATTAAAAGGGTATAACTCAATCAGGGCTGAAGAGAGAGGAACTGATAAAAATAGGAGCTAATTGTATAATTTTCACAAATAATTAAAAATGCTGAATAGTTGGAGGGAAAAATTATGATTAACTAAATATCAATTGAGCTTAAATGTCCTAAAAGTGAGTTGATACTAAGTAATTTAGTATTTTCATTCAAATTAAGCGTTAATTCTTAACTAAATTGACTAATTTCGACCTCGCTTCAATTAAAACAGTTCTGATGGAAATAAAAGTAATATAAACCTTCTAAAAATCAACTAAAAATATTTTATAAGGTTTGGCATAGTCGATTTAACAAGTGAAATTCGTTTTGACCTAAAACAGAATTGTAAGCAAGTATTTAGTATATTTTTGGTCAAATTGTAAATTAACCATGAAAACATTATCAAAACCCAAAATTAAAGTCACAATTAAATTTCCTATGTCAAAATTAGGTTACCATAAAAAGTTGGGCTCATTTGGATTTCATCTTGGCCAAGTTTACTATTTGGCCCTTAATTTTTAATTTCATTGCATATGTCCCCTTAACTTTTTATTTTATTGAAAACACATCCCCGCCAGCACCGCCTCCACCTTCCACCTTCGTGTCCTTTGGCTGTAAACTTTGGCGAGTCGTTGCGCACAACGACCAACCTGCTAAGGAGTTATTAACCTCCGCTGAGGTGTTGCGAATCTCGTCGTCCAAGAACCGAGCACCCTCTCTCTCTGTTTCTTCTTCTACAAGCTTGGTCATCGGCGGACCTTAGAGCTTCCTTGCCTCATCAATCCACCGCCCTATCGCAGAAATTGGTAGAGGACTTTTCCTCCCCTTGCCATCGCCATTCTCCCCATCAAAGGAGGCAGTTCTTCCACCCCCTCATCGCTCCAAAAGCCCTCGTAGCCCTCTTCCTCTTCTTCATGGCTGGCCACCACACCGGCCATCTTCCCGACCCCTTCTCCTCCTCTATGGTTCTCCTCCCACTTTCTCTCTTTTTCTAGAATAGTTTAGGCACCCTAGAAGCAGGTTTAAACCCCCATAACCTCCTCCTCTTTATCGCCTTCTACATAGCTAGCCAAGGTCCAGGCGCCCTTCGGCGGAAATCCGACGAGCATGCCTTTCCACTCCACTCTGCCTCTCGCATCACCAATTACCACAGAAGCACCCCCATGCCTCCGTGAGCAAAAGCCCTAAGTTTATTGGGTTGATTACTTGCCGAGGCCCCTCGTCGATCACACACCTTCGCCACCCTCTCCCTCGACTTCGTCTGGCTTCTTCCGCCACCGTCATGCCAGTCCACCACCACCACGACATTCACCAAGGTTCGATGAAGCTCCTTGACT
The DNA here is from genome assembly GCA_037157565.1 of Thalassia testudinum. NCBI lineage: Eukaryota > Viridiplantae > Streptophyta > Magnoliopsida > Alismatales > Hydrocharitaceae > Thalassia > Thalassia testudinum. Next base: position 27,014,796 of record JAZHRO010000013.1, read on the forward strand.
CCTTGGATTGGAGTTTCAAAGCCTCCCTCGTCGAGCCAACCTCACTCCTCGCCGCCAATTGCCTTGCCCACGGTTGATGCCGCCGTCCATCCTCAAAGCCTGAAGCTTCTTGAGAGGCTTCGTGAAGATGTAAGGAGTATTTTCCACCCTCTCAAGGGTGATTTCGTGTTCTGAGATGCCTCCTCGACCATCATCGAATCCGCACCACCCTCCGCGACTCCGACGTTATCATTTGCTGTCGCCACCGTGATTGTACAGCAATCATAGGTCCTAATTGACCTAAATTAGGCTAGGACTTAGCATAAGTTATGGTAATTAATGCATGCATAAGCATTATCTGCATTTTTATTGCTTTTCTTTAGCTATGCATAAAATAATGTTATAATGTGATGATTACGTGCATTATGTCGATTGCAAACAATAAGCTGATTAGGAGCTAGATCTGGAGCAGGATTTAAAGTTGGATCAGCAATAACGGGTTTTGCAGCAGAGCTGGAGCAGAAGACTTAGATTAGATGCAGGAATAACGATGTAAGGGAGTTAAGGTTTGTTATTCTATTAAGTAGGAATAAAGCAGTAAAATGTGAAGATGTTAGGTCCATCCTAGCCCTAGGATAGCCTAGAGATTTCCCCAAGCCTTAGCCACCTTTAGATTAGGTCACAGCACCCTAAGAAGGTCCCTAAACCCAATTCCAACCCCATGAGAACCTAAATTAAGGTGCTCTAACCCGAATACATCACCTCTAGACCTCCCTAAGGACCTAATTAGGTCCTCACTAAACCTAATTGACTTGAATCATAGTCAATTCCATCAGCCTACTCAATTGGACTCATTGAGTCCAATTGAGCCATGATCTCAGCATACATTATCCAATTGAACTCAGTGAGAGTCCAATTGACCTATATCTGACTAAATTGAGATATTTTACTCTCAACTAAGTTTTCACACACCCAATTAAACTTGTATTAAGTTTAACTGCACTTTACCTTTGTGAATTAGGGTTTACAACCCTAATTTGAGACCTACCTTGACCTAAACCCACTAGAACCTAACCTAATCAACCTAGCCACCTAAGTTTCAACCCACACACACCCACACACACCCTCCACACGAAGATACCTAGCCTAGAGTTCTCTATAACTCTCTACCGTGTGTGGTTGCCTTGGTTGCTAAAATTAGCAACCAAGAGCCATTCAATTTTTAGATCCACATTTGGTGGATCTAAAAACCACCATCCATCCTCTCCCTCTCACTCTCCCACGAGCTCCCAGCATAGACCTCTCTAGAGAATTCCATGATTCTCTAGAGAGCTTCCTTTAGGTCTATAAAATGACCTAAGGGGTGGCAATTTGCACCAATCCACTTTTTGGCCATACTTGCTTGGCTCCATCCTCCTCCACTTAAGCTAGCCACCACCATCTCCACTCCATCTCCACGAGCTGAGCACCACCTTGAAGGACACCATGCCGGGATGCTGGATCACTCCTCTCTCTCTCCAAGGGCCGGCTTAAGCTCCATTGGCCGCCCCTCATTCTCCTCCCGACCACTCCAAGGCCATCGGAGACCACCTCTAAATGCCCTTTTATTCTGCTAGATCTAGATTAGTAGTTTATGCTCTTCATAGTTTTACTGCTTTTAATTGCTGCTTAGTAGCGTAGTCCTTATTCTCCCTGAATGATGCATGCAAAATCCCCCTGTAGATTCTTGTATGCGATCGTTTTCTGGTAGCTAGATCTATATTTTTATACATTCATGTACAAGCTTTCCTCAACAAGTTCATGTTGCAAACACTCTCCAAATGAATGAATGAAAAGTATATTTTCTATGTATATATGTCTAATGTTTTGAAATCACAATGTGCTTATTGATTGCCATCCTGTTCGCGTGATTCAAGTTGCCTATTTTCACTTGTTTATCTATTCCACAACAAGCATGTCGTTTCCTGAAAATATAGAAAATCTAACTATAGTCGCATTTTCTGTAAACAGTCACCACCTCACTAGAATCGTGCGCATAGAAACTCACACTTTCACCTTTGTGATTTATTTAACACACGCGCACATAATCAAGGTTCATAGTAGAAGTGGTGAAATTTTAATCAGAAGACTGGAAACCGGCAAGCGATTTTGAACAAAGTAGAGCGGTAAAAGATCGAATTCAAACATAAAACAAACGCCTCCCAGAGACGAACGACTGGGACTCAAAATCTTGTTATCCTTTATTAAATATCTTTGTTTGATCGTATTGCGTACTATACTACGACGTTTTCCTATCAAGAACGTGCTCTACGCATAACAAACACACCGCCTCTGATCAACAAGTCAACCTTGCCACCAAATCTCTGATGTCGCTCCGATCCTCCTCCGTCGCTTGTCGGGCTTCGTCGCTAGCTAGAGCGCAATCCTGGCTAAGCTCCAACAGGCACTGGCGGCTAGAAGAGAAGAGCAGGAAGAGAAGAAGGCCGGGGGCCTAGCCGCAGAACCTGAAAGTTGGTAGGAACCAACTTGAAAGCACGCAGGGATAAAAAAGTAAGGCCATAGGGACTAAAATGCAACAATTCTAGGAGTAGTTTGCGATTTTTGATAATTGACACATGTGCTAGTTCTAAATAAGTCTTTATTGCCATAACTTGTTCAAACATTATTTCTAATGTCTGTTTAATGCCTAATAAATCTAATACTTGAGTATTTCTTTTAATTGAGCATTAAATAAATTTTGTTGATGTATCTTCATCGCACTTGAATCACAAACTTTAACCTTGCATTTTATAAGATTAAGGAGCTATTGTGAACTTTTGGTTTTCAAAGAATTCAACTCATATAAATTCACACCCTATATAGTGGTAGTCGTGCATTTGTGTTTGCTCCCAGTGTATGACCTCAAATTTTTCTGTGAATTCGAGTATTATAAATTTAAATGTTAATTCACTTTGGTCACATATACTATGACAAATGATTTTAAAATCTGATCGAAGTGCGTTAACACGTATGTATTAAACAATGTTGCAGGAAAAATGAAATAGGAGGAAAAAAAAGATAAAATAAACGGAGAGCTTAGAAGAGAGAGAGGAGGAACGAAGAGAAATGTACTGTAGCAAAGTGAATAAAATAATAATAATGCTAAAGGGGCGACTACAGTAGCTGTCCCACTGGGAATTTGTAGATATATAAAAGGATTGATTACTTGCGTATTTTTTGGTTCAATTGAACTGTTACCTTTTGTTATCGCTTTTCCTTTTCCATATGGGTTGCCTAACTTGGAGAGGGGGATCGGTTCCCCTAAAAAGTCAAACTAATGCTTCTAATTATTTTCGATACCACATCATAAAATCTCGACAATCAAAACTGGGATGTTAGTCATGGCCTTAAAAGATATTTTGGTGGGTCATTAAGGGTCTATCCATAGTACAAGGTCACAAGGTACTTATGATATTTTGTGACTAGAGGAACTAGCCTCATAATGTCATGCAATAGTTTGATCCATTTTGGTGTATGGTTAAAGCATGGAAGGAGCCTTCTCTAATACGAAAGGACCAACAAGAATGCACCTCCTTTTTTTTTATTGAAACATTCTCAAATAGGAGAAAAGATTGCATTAAAAGGAGAGAATACTTGATTAAAAGCCTAACAGGAACCACAGCCACACAAAGGACCTCAGAAAGATACAAATAAGATAAAACAGGAGACACCAATGGCAGTGGCAACGACATATCCGACCATGAGACTGAGTGCGGAGGATCCAGGTCACATATGATTTGCAAAAAGAGCAGCGATGTCAAAATCCATCAGATGAGCTTAAGACTCGAAGATGTCCCGAAGACACCTGGAAGGCATATTCATTGCACATCTCCAACAAACAAGATACGAGTTGTCGAGCAACTCAAGAGAAATGGCTGTTGAAGCAAGCACAAACAACACGCAACAACAAACAAACTGGGACATCAAAAGCATTGACGAGGCAGCGACGAAGCAGCATGCCCAGAGAACACCATCAGTGAACATGAACGTGTTGGTGCTAGAGCACCATGATCGTTTATTTTGATGATAACAAAACATGTGACTTTTAACATTTGCTTTTGAGTCCTACTTTTCAGGTCAAATTGCAAATGGAGATCGATGTTTAGACGGAGTTCTAGCTCGCATCCATGGCAGATTGGAGGAGCTAGACAAAGGCAGAGGAGCTTCGCGAGGAGCGAAAGCTTGAAGAGGGAAGGACAAGAAGAATATGATAGATTTTTGTTTATCTTTTTCTATGTACTTTTGTCATTATATTCTTGCTCTTTTTATTTCTTAGAATATCTGTTAAAGAGCCTCAAAGGATTCTTAAAGTAGTCCTAGGAACACATGCACTACCCTTGGATACTTAGGTTTTTATAAAGAACTTAGAAAACCAAAATAGGGATCAGCCAGCCTTTTCAGAAGTCTAATCTGAATTTCAGACGTCTGATAAAAACTTTTAAGGCGTCTGACTATTGACTCAGATGTCCGATTATTTAGGATGGACTTAGTTATTTCTGCTTGATGAAATCAGATGTCCAGACCTTAGTTCAGACGTCCAATTAGTGGACCGTTGGCTTCCTTAGCAAACATTGAGGAAATGACCCTTAGCCTTGTTTCAGACGTTCGTAGAGGACCCCAGACGTCTAATACATGATCATTTTGCCTCGACTGAGCCAAAATCTTCCTTCAGAGATTTTATAGCCGTTGTACTTCCTTGGGAATCCATTTCCATAGAACAATAGGTTTCCAGACGTCCAGACCTAGTGCCAAACGTCCTCTGTGTCATCTGATGGACATATACTATAACCCTGTTTAGGTCTGATTCAAATTAGAAAGGAAACCCGCTTAGAATCAGACGTCTGACTTAGTTCCCAGACGTCTTAAACGGGTTTTCCAGACGTCTGATGACCCTGTCAGAATCATGATTAATTCTGACCACGGCCTGATTTTCTTTAGATTTGTACACAACGGCTATGAAAGCCTTCCTAGGCCCTTTATAAATAAAGGAGGACTCATTGGCTTGTAAAATACACCCAAGATACACCTTGTAATAATATTTCCACTCCCTTGTGTCAGAAAGAAGTAGAAGATCAAATAGAAGAAGTTCTAGCTCTACAAGCACTCACTTCACACCTAAGAGCTTCATCCTGTTGTGCACTCACTCTCCCACCGACGTTATGAGAGTGCTGTTGTGCCAAAGCATGGTTCACGCATCCGTGTTATCACATCGACGCGCTTCCACCAAAGGGATGTTTCCTAACACCTATAGAAGCTAGGCTTAAATATTTGTGGTTCTATTGGATTGCTGTGTATTTTATTATCTTTGGTTGGGTATTCGCTTTGCGAATTCCCGTCTCCTTCGCAAGACAAAATTCTTCTCGTGAAGAGAAGGGGTTTTGAGGTACACTACTCTTAGTCTAAGTAGTGTGGTTGTAATTGATGTTCAGTTACCCTTGTTCAAGTGACTGGGTTTAGTGGATTTGATCGACTACGTCGATCAAGAAATCCTAGCTCGATAGGGTTAGGTGGTGGTTTTCACCAGGTTTGGGTTTCGACCTAAAAATACTTATGCCTATTGTGTGATGGCTTATTTTTGAGAGATTGTCTATTTTAATTCCGCACTTTATATTACGTCATGCATATCTCACCCCCTTCAACCAGGGAATTACAAAACGAAACCGCAAGTGTTAAGAATCACAAAGGAAAGGCCATCACGAGGGGCATCGTTGGATGAGAATTTGTACGCAAAGAATTTGAGTTTTGAAAACCCTGTTGTTGTAGTTTCGTAAATATCCGTCAAATAGATAATTTAGCCAAAACTCTGGTGAGTCCCGGGTCAAACACAGGGAGGCGTATGTTACGTTTGATTAAAAATCATGTTTATATTTGTTGTCACGAAGTAGATTAGCTGGTTGAATTTACACGAGCTATTTACTTAAAGAATAATTAATAGAAGGGAGAGAAAGATAATGCAAATAAAGAGAAAATAAGGAGAGAATGAACAAATATTTCATAGCCACAGATTCACGTTCATTACAACTACTTGCTATACTATAAAGTGGAAAATCTACTCTAGGAAGCAATAAATAGAAGAGGGAGAGAAATTATCTTCCTTGACGGCTGCTTGGAGGACAAACCGCATTGACGGAGCACCCGAACGAGGGTGGTGAGATGCTGGACGAGGGAAAACGAAGTCGGAGGAAGGAAGACGAAGTAGGGAAATGTTGCAGCGGGATCCACTTCTTGAACATGCTCCACGAATGGAGTGAGAATGTGAAAAAATTATATTTTTAACTCTAATTGGGCATCCCAGGTTTGGGACAAGCTCATAGAGCTTTGGAGTGGGTGAGAGAAGAGAGGAAGAGATGAAGAAAATGAGTGGTAAGAGTCCCGTTTTGTAGTTGTAAAAATTGGAGGTAAAAATGTCTTTTAGGGTTTTACACATTAATTGATGGGGTCTTTAGTGATGGATATAAATGTCACTAAATACCTACGTCATTGAACCATGCACGCGCCCCTGCCTCTTTGCCTTCAGCTATGGAAACGCCTTATCGCACGCACGCATCCTCTATCAGATAGCTTAAACGTGTGCACACCTCTTCATCTTTAGTGCAACGTCCGCCCGCGTTAGATTGGGTGTGCGTTTGTGCATGAAGCGCACGCCTTCGTCCAGCGCGCCACATCATTGCATCCGAGCCGCTCATCACAGATCGAGCGCCAGAATTGCATCGCGCCTCTTCTTCGACGGATTAAATCCAATCGTCATGAAAGGCGCTTCACCACTACGCTACGTGGCCGTTTGAGGCAAGTTCTGGATTTCCCCCACGAGCTCTATCGGTCGAGATCTTCTCTTGGCCTCGCTCTTTAGAAGTGAGGGGGCGCGGCTAGGACGCATCTCAGTCGTTGAATTGAGATCCAACGGCTGGGATTGATCGTGCTACAAAAAGGAGATGCTACAGGTGGTGTTGGGCAGTTGTGATGGCGCCACATGGTGCCATCATGGCTGTCTATCTTTTTTGACTTGCAGATGGTGTCACATATGTCGGATTGGACCGATTTCCATGTTGTTGGGCTGCGATCGTCGATCAGAACCCATCCGTGTGGTTGGATTTGTCATATGGGGTGAGAATTTAACACCACCTTGGCCCTTGACCTCTTATCTTTCTCAAACTACATCTGATGCTACGGAGGTCCTATCGGGGCGATCTCAAAGTCATTGAACTCTGATCGTCACTTTAATCAGATCTGTACAGTTGGATCTCAAATCCGAGGCCTCGAAATGATCTCGATCTGTCCCCTGACCATAGAAAGAGGGCATTAACCTATAATTTATACAATCTAACCTAAATGCATGGTGATGTAAGTTATGTGATATTTATAATACATGATGCAATTATACACCTAAGAACACGCATAAATAAACAGTTTATATGACATAGATGTCTCTACATCAGGCACAATAGAGGCCATTGCTACCTGGCTAGAAAACATCCTAGAACCATCGTAGGGAACAAAAGGGGTGATGAGAGACATAAAAGCTTTAATTGATGCCACTGTTGCTAGTAAGGGGGTGACCCAACATTCCCAACTGGAACCTATGGTAATGATCGCACCACAAACAAAACTTTAAAATCAGGTGGCTATAGAAAGACGATGGGGGGGGGGAGGGAGTGGGGTGATGTGGAAAAGGGAATAGTTGTGAGGGAGGGGCCCTAGCAAGTGTGATGGCTAGTTGGAGTCCTATCTAATGACGGTGATGAGTTCGGGTCTGTGGAGTGCAAGAGGGGAACTTTCACGAGAGGGGAATGAAAGAGAGGTACGGTGGATTAGAATATGTGCAAAAGGCACCCTTGGGTTAAACATATGCAAGTATATATAAAATTTCTGTCTTTTATCAAATATCATGCCTATTTTGAAAGAAGTATACTTACAAAATAAATTACATTTGCAATAAGTTCATATAAATTCAAAGAATGATGAGAATAAATCAATTCCACCTGTCTCCTTCACCCCGCAGCCTTGTTTGGAAGGCAAAATAAGGCCTTCAATTCCGCATTTGGCTCACTTAATGCCAGCATTCACAATCCTGGAATCAACCCCCAAATCACGAAATAAAATAATTCCAAGATAGAGTGGGAATTATTTTCTTTCGCTCCTTATTCCACTAGCTCAACATCATTTTCGCTACCCTTCCCTGTCTTAACGCATCTCGCCTTACACGAAGACAATCACCGCTCTACTCCACTCCCGCACTCTCCAAGACCCTCTACTTTTTCCCATGATCCTCTCCTCCAATCACCTTTAGAGGAGAAGGGTGCTTCAGGTTGTGTTGTCATTGGTTCTCTATTTGTTGCTTGAAGAGGAAGAGGCAGAGGGTAATGTGTATTGGTTGCAATTTAGTTGTCCTCTATGTATGTTAGCTGATGAAAATCTCATCATGAGCCATAACTAGCTCATTTTGACCTAATGCAGAGAAGAAAAATCTCCTACATAACTCTAGAAAGGCTTGGCTCAGAGAGATTCTGAGTTTGCAAAGAAAATAGAAACTAAGGGGTAAAAATGCAATTTCACCAATCCGATCTGAAAATAGGGTAACTCAGGGTCCAAACATAGGTCAAAACAACCTAATAAGAAGAAAAGCGGGATGAAATGACTCAATAAGGGCTACAGCAACTCCAAGGAATTAAATGACAGCCTGTAATCCTAAAAACAAACCCACTTCAATTCACGTGGTTTGAGGCAAGGTAAAAATCAACTAAACCCTCCAAAATTCATAGAAAAATAATCTCTAGGGTTTAGGACTTTCAATTTGGCCTTAGGAACCCATTTTGACCTACATTGAGAACCATGCCCAATTAACAACTTAATTTGGGTTTTTACGTAAATTGACCGGTCAAACAAGGTTTAATCTAGAAATAAAATTCACCATCAGAATCCTTAGGTCCTAATTAGTCATGTATAAAAACTTGGGCCTAAGAAGAAACCTTCTTGACCAACTTTACACTTTGGTCCTCACATATTTACTTTTTGGCCCTCAATTTTTGAACCCTCACATTCTGGCCCCTAACTCTCCTTCGTTCTTTGCGTTCGGGTCCCTCCTGCAAAACCTGAGCAGCGCCATACTCCGGCGACCTTGCGCGGAGCATGGTGCCGCGCAGGGTGAGGGAGGGGCCTTGGCAAGTCAATGGGGGGTACCCTGCGTCGTCAGCCACCGCAGGGACACCCCCCTGAGCGCTGCACCCACCCATACCGGCGGTGCGAACGCACGGACGGTATGGGTCTCCACTTCCGGCGTCCTCCGGCGAGGGAGACACGTCGTCTCCCTCCGCCCTCCTCTCTGATTCTGCCCCTATAAATACCTCCGTCGCTCCACCGTTCCTCCGAGCTCGGATCTGACGGAGACACCCCCTCAATTCCTCCCTTCCCACTCCGATAGACACCCCCTTGCTCCGACGGCCTCTCCTCCTCCTCCTCCTCGTCGCCCTGCTGCACTACCAGTAGCAGGGTTACCTTCCCTCAATCTTTCCGCGTCACGCCGCACCTAGCTGGCGCCTCTCCGGCCCTCTCCTCGCCGCCGCCCCTTCCTCTGGCCAATTTCTTCTCCGACGACAGTTGTATCAACCCCTCCTCGTCCAACTTAGCAGGTAGAACTTCTCCTCTTCCTCCCCTCTTTCTTTTCTCTACTGAAAACCCTTACTGTCGCCACCTATTTCCCACCGATCACCCTCACCTTCTCCACCTCCGGCCAAACTCCGGCGAACCACTCCCATCGCTCCAGCACCCCACACGGCTCCCCGACCTGTGCATAACCTCCACCTCCTCACCCTGATCCTCCTCCGCCCTTCCATTGCCCACCAAACGCCCACTGCAGACCCACCGAACACACCCACTTCTTCGCTCGCAGTTTGACCTAGGGCGACCTGTTTGCTCCACCACGCCCCCTGCAGACCCTCTGACCACCTTCGCCGTGCCACGGCGAAGGTCCCCCGCCTGTCTGATTTGGTCGAGAGGCCGTTCTTCTGTGACCAGGTGACTCGCCCGCCGTCGCCATTACTAAGCAGGCAGAGCTCCTTCACCTGCAGGTGCAGGCACACCTTCGCCCAGGTTCGACTCCCAGGTTGCGCGGGGCGTCTCCGCGAAGCATCCCAGGCTCGCAATTGGGGCGAAGGCCTCGCGTGAAGCCACGATTGCCCGCTGCTCCCTCCGCTGCGGGCGCTCAACTGGGGGTGGGACATTTAGTCCCACCTCGGAACTTTTTAGAGGCGCGCGGGCGCATAAAGGCAAAAAGTGCCTTATGCTGTTCGCCTCCTGACCACGGGGTGAGGTCTCTCTCACCCGACCCGGCCTCGTCCGTGATCACGCTCCGCGGACCTGGCCCGACCCGATTAACCCGACCTGCACTCCTCGCCCACCACCACACGCCGGTGGGCCTGGACCCGGGCGCGACTCGTACCCGATTACCCGGTTGCTCTGGGAGAGCTGTCCTAAGAGCGAACTCAGAGAGAAAGAGACGCGCGGGGGAGGGGGGTAGAGTAGGTTTTGCCCTCTGACTCTGAACTCTTGAGCGTGCAGGCACAGGTGAAGAAGAAGGAAGCTAAGGGAGACACTGTAGCAACAAGCGGTTTAAGTCGTCTGATTTTCAAATCAGATGACGTCCTGGAGACAGGAGAAGGGAAAGAAGAAGAAGGAAGGCGCGGCAGAGGAAAGAGAGGAACACAGAGCAGCCAAGTGAAGAAACAGAAAGCAGAAGAAGAAGATAAAGAAGAAGAAAAGAAGAAGAAGAGCACGGGAGGAAGATCTGAAGCAAGAAAAGAAGAAATAAAGAAAATAAAAAGAAGAAAAAGACAGGATCGTCCAACCAAGAAATAGAGGAAGAACACGAAGAACAAAAGCCAAAGAGGAGAGAAGACAAAGAGGAAGAAAGAAGAGAAGAAGAAGCCAAACTTTCATCTCTCTCTCTCTCTCTTTATTTTTGTAATAGAACATGTATATCTCTAGAATACGACTTGCTCCCTGAGTTCGACCTCGGGAGAACTGTATTTTCCGAGTAACAAATATTAGCAAATGATGGCAATAACTATCTGTACTACAACGACTTAAGAAAAGCTAGTTGCTGCCACCGTTTAGCCATTAGCGATATTACTGTGTCGTGCTTGTACATCCATGTGCTTGCAGGTAAGAAGGATTATTCTTTGGAGGAGGTGTGATTGTTGGAGGAGTTGAAGAGGAGGCACAATCAGCTTGGGAGGAGCATCATTGCAAGGTAGGTACCCAAATGCTGAATTACCAGTTAACTCTGTGATATTTAAAATATCAGTGGTGATATTCGATTCAAATTTGAAATATCACCAGATCAGTAGAAGAGCAAAATGGTCAATTCATTACCTTTTAATTAACTTTCTCCCTCTTATTTCTCTAATTTGTTTTACTAAACAAGCACCTCGTGCGTAATAAAACCCTTTAATTCCTTGACAAGACAGCCAAACTGACAAAACACCAAAACCTTTCAATTCTTCCATTCCTTCTTTTTTTAATTTCCTCTAAATAATTCCCCTTGGCAAATGGGACCCGCATGACCCCCCCCCCCACAGCTCCCCAAACACTCCTTGGCAACCGATAGGAAACCCTAAGTCGCCGTCATCTCCTAATCAGGGCCCTTAATTAGCCACAACGCATTGGTTGGGGACCCGCTCCCTCTTCACCAATCTCTTCATGTCCACCCTCTTTCCCCTTAGTAGAAGTTCTTTTTCCTCGTCTCAAATCTCACCTTGACAACCTCATTCCTCTGTCACCCCTTACGTTGACCTATAAGCCACGACCTTCTACCTCAAGCTTCTCTTGTTTTCCCTCCACTCTATACTCTATAGGTGCATCGTCGTAGCAAATTCAGGGCTAGCTGAAGCTTTCCAGCCGTAGCTCTAACGAGGTCTTGCCAATGGTCTTTCGTCGATGGTTCTATCTTGTCATGGCATACCCTTATTTGGCACAAAAACTTTTGGTTCAACTAGGGTCCCCTCTCGACCTCACTTTTTCTGGTTTTTATTGTTTCATTATTTTGAGTTCATGGTTTAGTGGATTGAGAAGGCACCTAGAGCTTCGAGTAACTCTCCTGCTTCTTCTTGTTGGCCAATTTGTTTCATTGATTATAAGGATCCTTCTTGGTACCACAAGTCAGTGGTTGTATGTGGAGCTTGTGGTGATTTTCTCTCTCTTAAGTGATTACTCTCAATCTTGCTTGATTGGAGTTTGGATGTGACAAGAGGATTGGGCACTCTACTAAGCTAGAAGGAGGTCCAATTCAGGCTTAATGTGGAAGTCTTTTGCTTGTGCAGTTTGGCATGGGTCTTGATAGATTTCCACTCTCGTGGCTTTTCTACTGGGCCACGCTTGATTCCGTAGCAACATGCGATCGAGTTCTTGTCGACTTGCATCGACTGCCAACTATTAGAGTAGCACTAGCTTGGATAGGTTCGATTTCCAAGGTTTCATCCTTGGTGGAGCTATTGCCATTCAACGACATGGGCAAACTTCCTCTATTTCTATGAGTTGCACTATGAGGACACATTCTTTATTTTTTGTTTACTTTGTTTTAGTTTATTCTAGTTTTGTAATCTCTTCATTTCGAAGTTCCCTCATTCTACTTCCTTCCCCTCTCATGAGAGGGTGCATTTCAACTGCCTTTCTGCCGTCCCATTAGGGTTTTGTTTCCTTGTAATCACCTTGTTCCCTTTAATGGAGCTTTATTTGAGAGAGAGAGAGAGAGAGAGAGAATGATGAGAATACGTAAGGAAAAGGTTTTTCATTAGAATTAATCATTTGGATACATGATCAAATCCATTATTCCTTAATTAAAAAGAAATAGCATATGATATATCCGTTAGTTCAACCTCTCCAAAATTAGGTTTTGATGATTTTACAAAATTACTAAAAGAAAAATAAATCATACTAGCTTTGATGTTATTATAACTCCATGCTTAAATGTTCATGAAGACCAAAAGGATGAAGATGTATATCTGTCTAGGTCTTAGGATTTATTGTATAAACTTCAAAGTGTTGTGCTTTCATCTTTCTTGAGCCTAGAAAAGAGTTGTAAAGAGACCCCAATTGATACAAAACTTCTAGACTTAGGCTCACAACACTTAGGCAAAATTTAGAAACAAAAACCCACCTCAGAAACATCCATCAAACGCCTGCAAGTGTTTCTAGATGTTTGATATTTACCTTTAAGTCATCTAACACTTTCATCAAATGACCAATCACTATATATTATGCCTTAGGAATATTACTACGTAGGCTTTAAGATGACAAATCACTATATCAGGCATCTATAAATGCCTTGGGTTGTTCGATAACTCAAATTAGTCATCTCAAATACTACCGTTAGGGCTAATCAAATGTAATATTTTCTGTGTCCAAATAAAATCCAATCGTTATGAACTTTTGCCAACTTTTAGACTTCTTGAGATGCCTCAAGACGTCTAACGTTGTGCCATTGGCCTAAAAACTACTTAATGAACATTTGTGTCAGATAGAATCGATCTTTAGGTTCCCAAAAAATCCTTAACCGTTGGTCACTATGTCCATCAGACGTCTAGACCTACTAGCACACGTCCATCACGATCTGATCCTCTTAAACTGGAACCCTGTTTAAGTCCGGTTCATTTCAAGAACAAACTCACCTTTTTAAACGTCTAATAATTTTGTCAGATGTCTTTAAATGCAAGATCAGATGTCTGACCTATAATTTCAAGAACCCTATTTTTATCCAACTAAATCTAGGAACACTAGCCCTTCAGATCAAGCGACCAAAATTCTGGTTGGACGTCTGACTCTAAAATTAGACGTCAGATTCTACTGTCAATGTCATTATGACCCTGGTCTGATTTATATTTTGACCAAATCCTTTGGGATATGTCCGAAATGGCTAGGGGGTGCCTCCCAAGTCTTCTTGAAAGTTCCTTTGAGGCTTATATATACCTCTTAACCCCTCTTAGGACATACACAACTTTTAGAGATAATTCACAAAGCAAAACACTAGCTCTACATACTCATATTGCCCTACTAACGTGCAACACTCTCTCTTGGGCAAGCACTCGCTGCATTGTGCTATAGCTAGCATCATCCAGGAGTTCACTCACCCTTACTAGATAGCTTAAACTACTTATCTTTTGGGGAGCTCTATAGGTTACTATTTATTTCCATTCTTATATACTTGTTATAATTGGGCATCCGGCCAGTCGAATTCCTTTCTCTTTCTTACAAAGGGAAAAACTTTGTTTTGAGATCAGAGGTGGGAATTTTAATTAAGGTACACTACGCTCATTTAAAGTTGTGTGAATAGTGAATTGATCACGATCGTAAATCCTAAGTCAGGATTGACTTTGGTGGTGTTTTTTTTCGATTTAAATTTCCACCAGAAAATCTTGTGTCCCAATTGTGTGATTAAATTTTTATTTAGGTATTATTATTCAATTTAACTATTCATCCCCCTCTAGTTCAATTTCACTATCAACTCAATTTATTATTGAAAATTTAATTATGCATTTGTACCATAAATAAGAATATGCACACATGAGAAAAAAAATGTCAATTTAGTTAGTTATGGTATACCATGAGCAAACATTTAAGATAAGATATGAATTTTAATTTTAAATGATTAATCAAAAAGATATGTGGCACGTCAAGCCCAAGTAAAGTTGTTCAACTATCTACAAAATCTGATTGAACACCAAAATAGAAAAGCTTTGATTTAAGTTTAATGTTATCGATCCAATATTTTAAGCCAAATATTTTTAAGTTGTTCGACTTGAATAGCCTCACTCAACCTGATTCGATCAAGTCATGTGTGACCAGTTTGTCAACTCAAATCTGAAATGACCTAAACCCACCAAACCAATTGCACAGCCATCCCTACTTCTCCGAATATTGCATTAAGGCTAGCTCGTATCTTCCGAAGTGCTAATTAATACAATAAGGGCTGTAATCATTGAGGGCAACACACATAAAGTAACTAGTGAGTTGTTGCGATCGAAAATCGTTGAATTTAGGAAATTATAGCGTCATAGTATAGTGACGAAAATCGATACGACATTTAAATTTATAATGTTCGAAAAATCATGAGTTTTAAAGTCGTTCACAGGGAATATGTGTAACAAATCAATCCACTAGTTACAATAATTAGTAATAATGCAAGTGAATTAAATGATCAAAATGATATTCAATTAAGAGCAAAAATATA
Source organism: Thalassia testudinum (assembly GCA_037157565.1). Taxonomy (NCBI): domain Eukaryota; kingdom Viridiplantae; phylum Streptophyta; class Magnoliopsida; order Alismatales; family Hydrocharitaceae; genus Thalassia; species Thalassia testudinum. The sequence continues at coordinate 27,030,034 of JAZHRO010000013.1, forward strand.
TCTCAAAAGTTAGGGAGAAAAATACAAAAATAAAGGACTAAAAATGGTGGTTGAGACCACCAATTAAGCCCTACAATTAAGCACAAATCCCAATCAATTTCTCTATCTGAAGCCAAATTAAATGTTTCAACAGTGGTCACAACCACTTTTCCATATCAGCCAAGTATCTAATATTTCCACCGTAGTCTCAACCATGATCAATTGTTAGGCACCAACATCAGATGGCTTAAGTCACCATGCACATCAACCCTCAGATTTCGGAATTTGTCTAAGTATTGGCACACACTCCGAGGTGTTACAGTGCAAAACCACCCTCCCCCCTCAAAACCTCTCTTTCTATCTCCTTAGATCTGGGTCAAGGGCTAATTGAGTAATCGGGTAAACGGACCAGGGACGAAACCCGCCGACATGCTGGTGGGTGAGGTGTGCGTGGGCGAGTGAGGGGACTTCACCCGTGTTGTGAGGCATTGAGCTTATGCATGTTATTCAATAAGTATCGACTTGTTTTTCAAAAGTCCCCTATGTGGGACTATGATGGCTACTTCCTCATGCGTGTAGCTGCAGGTGAAAACCTCTGCAATTGCTTCTGCTGTCGTCGTGCCTTCGTTCAATTGAAGACCTGGGAAGCTATAGTGAATGAGATCATGTCTATTGGGCGTAGTAGCATGGTCAGAAGGCAGCAGACAGCGGCGTATGACAGTGGTGGAGTGGTAGAGGATGGCGGTGATTCGGTAAACCTGAAACTCAAAAAATGGCCTCTCGACCCAATTAAAAGCGTTCAAGAGCTTCGCCTAGATCTAAGGAAGGTGATGGTGGTGGTGAGGAGGTGATTTGAGGTCGAAGGTGACTGAATAATGATGGAGAACGATGATGGTGGTGGGTGCGTCCGATGGATTGTGTGCGTGGTCAAAAGTCCCAATAAAGTTGGGTCTTCTGATCAGGGAGTCAAGGCAGAGCATTTGGTGGCATTGGAGAGGTGTTAGGGTGTCTGTGGTATCGGTGCGAGCTCGCTGGAGCTCGTGGCGGACATGAAGAAGACGGGAGTGAACCAGGGTGTGTGGTGGTTAAAACTAGGAGCTAAGGGTGTAGAAATGAGTTAGAGAAGGAGAGAGAGAGGTTGGGGTACTTAGAAGAGATAGAGAGAGAAAGATCACTTCCAGCGTTGACCAGCGGGACGTGGTGAGGACAATATCGACAGTGAAGGAATCGACAATGAAGAAAGGGTCGATGGCGCCCTTGCTTAGCTGGCAAGGCACGCGAAGAAGAGGGGAAGAGCGTAGGCCTTCCAATTTGTCAGTTGGTGGGCTGGAAGAGGAGGGCGGAGGAGGTCGCCGAAGCTTAGGACAAGGGTGGTTGGAGGAGGAGGAGTAGAGGTATTTCCCATCCAATCTTGGCTGGGGGAAAATGCTGGGATGTAGAGGAGTTTCTATAGAGTCGTTCCAGGACTTCAATTGGAAGGAATCCTCGCGAATTCCATGCAATTGAAGCAAGGAAGGGTCCTTTGAAATCGCGAGTTCGTCGGAGTTGTATGGGCTGATTTGGGATCTTTGATGGTGCTCAGATGGTTGGGGATTTTTCAATCAACAATCCATCCAATTTTCGAGGGATTTGGCCGATAAATCAAGGAGAAATCCTTGATTGAAGTTGGCGCTCTCTTCGCGTGGAGCTTTGTGCACTCGACCATGGAGGCATGGGCCTTTTTGTGAGAATGAAGAAAATTTAGGGGCATGGATGTAAGGAGAATTGAAAGTTAGGGGTCTGAGTATGAAGAATAAAGCTTTTAGGGCCCAAAATGAAAACTAGATCAAGATGAATTTTGATTGGCCCCAAATTTGGTGTTAATCTTATTTGGACCCAAAGAATCTAGTGTTGAACCTCGATTTGAGTTTTGATCACATGTGAATGGGTAAATTGCATAAAAACCCAAATCATGGCAAATTTCTGTCTGAAACTCTGTTCTAGGTTAAAATGGGTTCAAATGGTTAAACTAAATGTACCAAACCTCTTAGAATATTTTTACTTAAATTTGAGGAGGTTTATATTAATTTTATCTTGAACAGAACCTTTTCAATTTAAGTGGTGTTGATAATTAGGATTTTTAATACTGTTTCACCCTTGAAATGCATGAAATCCTGATTTAGTTAGTGTGAACTCACTTTTTAGTCTCTTATATTCATTTGACCTTTAATTAACCCTTGAGTGACCCCGTGGTTAATCTACATTTGTGATGTGCTGTTAAAATAGTAGAATTAACAATGTTTCCTTATTTTTTCTCAAATCAGATTATTGCAGAATTGTGACCCTCAAATGATAAAGCAGGAGTATTTACTAGTTGAATCTGACTAATTGTGGCTAGTTAGGGCAAATGATGGTGTTACCATCGTGAGTCATGATTAACAATAATGCAATGATGATAAATGAAGTCATATCTATAAAGTACTAATCGACTTTTTGCAACATTCATTAAACAATACAATAAAGCGCTGTTGTTGAGTTTTTGCCCCGGCAACGGCGCAAAAAATATGATTGTCGATTACCGGTTCACACTAAAAATAATGGTTTAAAATGTCATTATTGTAGTATATGTCACAAATGCAAACCGATATTACATCGATTTTATTTATATACTTAATTTTTATTGGTTTATTCTTGGTTGTTCACTAGGAGGAAGCTATTGATATCATCACCCTCTAAGTCCAAAAATATTTTTTTATCCCAAAAATGTTGATTTTATTTACAAAAATGAATAAAAGAATCAAATAATTGCGTGAATTGGCTAATTATGTACAAAAGAATGATTTAAACGCATTACAATGCTTGAAAACAAATGTCCCCAAACAAGCATAAAAAACTATATACATTTACTTTATATTAATTATTTACAAGTGTATAGTTAGTACCTAAGTGTAGGTACAAAAATAGTTAATAATACTTACTATACTAAATCATTATAACATACTAATATCTATAGTAACATATATGAGTGTTGTTAAAACCTTAGTAAAAGTATATACATAGCATGAGGTAAAATACTGTCTATATTAACATATAATCTTATGTATAATGACATACATAAACTCCAATGTAGCCTTAATAACATATTTACACTATATAAGGCAAAAACTACTTATACTAACATACATGTGTATATATAGTGACGAGTGAATTTGTCACTAAAGCCCTTGTTTTATATATTTACATAGGAGCTCAAACATTCTACTCTATTTATACTACATATGCACATATATACTATGCTATATTATTTACAGTATACATTGTTTATTTACATTATATTTATTATTTATATACATATACATTATAGACTATGTAATTACATATATATATACACACTCATAGACACACATACACATATGCACATAACACAAACATATGTACACTACTAAGGTATAAGGGGAGAGCTCGATAGTTGGGCGAATTTTCTTCTCAACACTTAGCCGATTCACTCTTTCGGACTGATTCGGTTCAACTTCAACCCAAAAATTGGTTTAGTGGGTGAGCGGCATTTTCGAAGGATTCACAGCACTAATTATTGGGTGGAATCAGACCTCTACTAGGGCCACCATAGTTGTTAATTAGGTGTATTAAATCTGGCTAAATGCTCATTAATGGACCCACACAAGGCCACGCACATTGCATGTCCCTCGGCCCATGCACCGCACACTATCAAAGCTCAAATGCCATGTTCATGTCAAATCGAGAGAGAGAGGTATGGGTATGTGAGGGAGCCTGACGCTCGAGGACTAAAGAGGGAATGTGAGAAAAACCTTTTGTCCCGTATCGCGCTTCTCAGTGCACGATGTGGGACTATTGGGAGCACCCAATTGGCTGTAGCCGTGCACAGGTGCAAGTCTGATTAAGTGATTTTGGCCCTCGATTTGAGGGCCACAATTTAATATAAATTAAAAATAAATTATAGGGTTGTAAAGCCCTTACATAAGGATGCATAATTATATAATTACTTTACCAAAATAAGTTATTTTATTATATAATTAAATTAGCTAAAGTTTACTAATTATACACATTAAATTAGAGCTTAATTTGTTAAATAAAGTATAAATTAGTTTATTAATTATAAAATTGACTTTATACAGAGTTAATATACATAATAAATTATTTATTGTAGATTTTTATTAGATTTTAGAAGCTTTATTTTAATTTATTTATAATTAAATATTGCTTTAAGATAGTTTTTCATATAAATAAACTATACATACGCTATAAATAGGTTGAAAATACTTAATATAATATGTTACAAATATACGTTATAAATTACCTCAGTATTAACTTAAATTACTAATTTATTTTATTTTAACTTAGTAAATTACCTACTTAACTTAATAACTTAATTATTTACTGTAAATATATAATTAAATTAAATTACAGATATTATATTGTACATAATACGTATATACATATGTATGTATGGTATGAGGTACAAATATATACATTTAAATTGATTTATAGAAGTAGTTAGTTATTATACAATTAAGTTATATAAATTAATATCTAATAATACAATAAAGTTATATATACATTAAATTGCTCTCAATAATTAATTTAATACATATAATACATATACAAGTTATTTATATACATTAAATACATATTATACAATATTTACTTCTAGCTTAGGTTTAATTACTATATAAAAGTATATACATAGTGTACATGGTATTTTTGGGAGTTTTTGGGTATTTTCTTATTTTTATGGGTTATATATATATAGTAGAGATAGGGGATGAGAGAGAAAGAGTGATATGAGAGAAAAGGAGTTGTTTTTGGTGTAATTGAAGTTAAGTTCTTTTATTAAGTTTCAAGGTATACTGAACTGTCGGCTGATACATTCTACTAAGCTGGGGGTTCAGAATGTCTTGAAACTTGACATGCACCTAAAAATGTACCTAATCCTAATCAAGACACTTTTATTTTATTTTTTTAAAATTTTTATATAGTTTTTATTTATGTTCAAAGTTCACCAAATTTAGGCCTTTAAGAGTGTTGGAAGTGAAAACCTAAGGCCTTGAAATGGAGTCTAAGTGCTGGAATTGTGGTCTAAACATTCAAGATTAGCCAGCACATCATCTGAAATGTGTTTGAAATCTTAAACATGATTTTTGAATTTATTTCATTCTATTTTTATCTTTTGTCAGTTTACACATTCAGAAATAGTTGACAAATGATATAAAACTGTATTACAAGCACTTCTAAATGAATTTCAACAAATTTAGAGTACATGAATGCTTGATACAAGATATACATAACACTTCACAACAGGTCAGCCCCATTTCAACTTCAAATTCACTTGAAATCCCAACTCAGAACAGCCAAAATAGTGGCTGCTGTCAAGTGGTAGCAATAGCTGCTGATATTCAACAGCAACAACTGCTGCATTTTCATTCAAAATCAGATGCTTCTCTTACTACCTAGACGTCTTGAATTCCAAATGTGGTCATTGCTACCATTTCAGCAACTACTCAACAAAAAAGTTCACAGTTGGAAGCACTTAGCAGCAACTCTAATCAGAAAACTCAGATCTAATCTAAGCTCATGTTTACCTCAATGTTGGACTGATACATTAATATCAGTCCTTTTGTTGTGTTTAGATCTAATTAAATCCCTTTCTCACAAATCATTTAAAACTCTGAAAATCTAAGAAACTCATTCAAAAATCAAATCAAACCTTTGGTCAAATTTGGAGTTGCATGTCATTCAAAATCAAAACCATTATGCCCTATTGTAGAGTTTGAATTTTCAGTCTTGAGTCATTAGGGTGATGTCATTAGCTATAGTTCCGATTCACCATTGGCTGGTGAACAGGGACAGTAGATGATTCATTTGACCCATTAAAACATTGTTCATGCCTCAAATCAGACTTATTGATTTTCCTTGGCTTGAATTACTAAAGTGCCAAAAATCAGAGATCACATTTCAAATAGGGCAAGAACACATTCGGTAATAAGAATCAAATTAAAATAGCTCAAGTCCATCGCATTCCAACCAGTGAAACTCATAAAAAATCCAATTCACTCGATAAAAATCATTTTTCACCAAATCAACTCCCAAATAGCAAGATTGGGTGTCAAAACCAATTCTGAAAGAATCGTGTAAATCAGTTCAATTGAAACTAGATCGGGGGATCTTTGTGGATTTATGGAATGAGTGGGAGACCCCCTAAGTGGATTTTAGGCACAAATTCAGATTTAGAGGCCAAAGCTTCAAATTTGAATTTAACCTTGATGGATGGGTGATTAATGAATAAAAAAAATGTGAGGAAATCAGAAATGAATCGTGATGCGTAGGGAAAGCTGTATGCGTTGAAATGGAGGTCGAAAAACACCTCTCTGATCTGAATTGATCAGAGAGGACGGAGTGGATCTAAGTTAATGTACTCCTACCTAATCTAGCTCATCAAACCAGTGAATTCTAACATCTAATCTACTCCTAAATTACTCTAACTAACACTACAATTAATGTAGAAAGTAGGAAAACTATACTAGGAAAGCAATAGATCTAGCTAACAGACGAATGTAGTGTCCAAGGTCCACAGACCAAATGTCGATGGCGATGAAATGGATGAGACCCTCAGCTGAAGAAGGTGGTGTCCAAGAGCCAACAACCGGCGGCTAGAGGCGACTGAATGAGGGAGAGGAACCCACTCCGTCATTGTGAGCGATGAAAGAGGGTGGAAGGCTGAGGGGATGGATGAAGTGAACCACTCAAGGGGAGGGAGCTGGTTAAGTGTGAGCATGACTTAGGGGAGGAGCTTAAGTAGGCAAGGGAGTGATTCCAATTACCGTAGAGGTGCGATTAAGTACCTAAGGCTTGGGCGGTGGGAATGAGCTTGCTGACGTGGCGATAACTAGGTTTTGTTATAGCGTTGTACTACAGTTAGTTATTGCCATCATTCACTAATATTTATTACTCGGAAAATAAAGTTCTCCCGAGGTCGAACTCAGGGAGCAAGCCGTATTCTAGAGATATACAGATTCTATTACAAAAATAAAGAGAGAGAGAGAGATGAAAGTTTGGCTTCTTCTTCTCTTTGGCTCTTGAGTCTTCTTCCTTTTGTTCTTCCAGTTTTTCTTCTTCCTCTTCTTTTCTTGCTTCTCTTCTTCTAATTTTTTCTTGGTTGGACGATCCTATCCTTCTCTTCTTTTTATCTTCTTTGTTTCTTCTTTTCTTGCTTCAAATCCTCCTCTCGTGTTCTTCTTCTTCTTTTCTTGCTTCTCTTCTTCTTCTGATTTCTGCTTCTTCACTTGGCTTCTCCTTCTCTCTTTTCTTCTTCTTCTTCGTTTTTCTGCCTTCAGGACGTCGTCTGATTTTCCAATCAGATGACTTAAACCGCTGCTGCTACAGTGCCTCTTCAGTTCTTCTTCTTCTTCCGCAGTCCTCCTTCTTCTTCTTCACCTGTGCCTGCTCGCTCAAGAGTTCAACATCAGAGGGCAAAACCTACTCTACCCCCCCTGCGTCTCTCTCTCTCTGAATTCGCTCTTTGGGAAGCTCTCCCAGAGCAACCGGGCAATCGGGTACGCGGGTCGCGCCCGGGTCTAGGCCGACCGGCGTGCAGTGGTGGGCGAGGAGTGCAGGTCGAGCTTAGTTGGGTCGGGCCAGGTCCGCGAGGCGTGCGTGCGTACGAGGCCGGGTAGTCGGGCGGGTGAAGGGGACCTCACCCCGTGAACTGAGGCGAACAGCTTAAGGCACTTTTTGCCTTTAAGCCCCGTTCGCCTCAGTGGCTTTCCGAGGTGGGACTAAATGTCCCACCCCAATTTGGATGCCTGCGCGGAGGAAGCAGCGGCAGTCGAGGCGAAGCGCGAGGGCTTCGCCTCAACTGCAGCCTGGTACTTCGCGAAGACACCTCGCACTGCCTGGGAGCGTGACCTGGGCGTGGCGCACCTGGGGCAGCAGGTGAAGAAGCTGCTTCGCTTCAACAATGGCGGTGGCGAGCGCAGGTACCTGCCCACAGAGAAACGGCCTCTCGGCCTAATCATAAACACGGAGGACCTTCGCAGTGGGACGGCGAAGGTGGTCGGGGGGTCTGCAGGCGGCGGGGCGGAGCCTAAGGGCCGCCCTAGGTCAAACTGCAGGTTGGGAGATGGGTTTGTTCGGTGGAGTTGTAGAGGGTGATTTGGGGGAAGTGGAAGGGCGGAGGTTGATCAGGGTGAGGAGGCGGAGGTTCTGCGGTGGTCGGCGAGCCGTGTGGGTTGCTGGAGTGATGGGGGCGTCTCGCCGGAGGGTAGCCGGAGACGAAGGGGGTGACGGTGGTCAGGGTCGGTCGAGGGCTTAATTGAACAAATTGAAATAGGGAAAAGAAAGAGGAGAGGAAGGGAAGTAGTTTTAACTTACTTGCAGGGACGAAGGGGGAGGAGCAGGGCGACAGTCGTATCGACTGTCGCCGGAGAAGAAACTGCCCAGAGGAAGGGGCGACGGCGAGGACGGGGCAGAGGCAGCGCGCGCCGGTATTGCGCGACGCGGAGGAGAATCAGGAAGAAGTCTCTGCTTCTGGTATTGCGGCAGAGCGACTAGGAGGAGGAGGAGAAACCGCCGGAGCTGGTGGGCGTCTGCCGGAGTGGGAAGAGAGGAATTGAGGGGGTATCTCCATCAGATCCAAGCTGTGAAGAACGGCGGAGCGACGGGGGTATTTATAGGGGCGGAATCTGAGAGGAGGGCGGAGGGAGACGACGTGTCTCCCTCGCCGGAGGACGCCGGAGGAAGGAGACCCATACCGTCTGTGCGTTCGCACGGGTGGTATGGGCGGTCGCAGTACCCAGGGGGGTGTCCCTGCGGTGGTTGACGACGCAGGGTACCCCCCATTGACTTGCCAGGGCCCCTCCCTCACCCTGCGCGGCGCCATGCTCCGCGCAAGGTCGCCGGAGCATGGTGCTGCGCAGGTTTTGCAGGAGGGACCTAAACACAAAGAACGAAGGAGAGTTAGGGGCCAAAATGCGAGGGTTCAAAAGTTGAGGGCCAAAAAGTAAATATATGAGGACCAAAGTGTAAAGTTGGTCAAGAATGTTTCTTCTTAGGCCCAAGTTTTTATGCATGACTAATTAGGACCTAAGGATTCTGATGGTGAATTTTATTTCTAGCTTAAACCTTGTTTGACCGGTCAATTTATGCAAAAACCCAATTTAAGTTGTTAATTGGGTATGGTTCTCAATGTAGGTCAAAATGTGTTTCTAAGGACAAATTAAAAGTCCTAAACCCTATAGATTATTTTTATATGAATTTTAGAGGGTTTAGTTGTTTTTTACCTTACCTCGAACCACGTGAATTAAAGTGGATTTGCTTTTAGGGTTACAGGCTGTCATTTAATTCTTTGGGGTTGCTGTAGCCCTTATTGAGTCATCTCATCCCACTTTTCTTCTTATTAGGTTGTTGTGACCTATGTTTGGGCCCTGAGTTACCATATTTTCAGATCGGATTGGTGAAATTGCATTTTTACCCCTCAGTTTATATTTTCTTTGCAAACTCAGAATCTCTCTGAGCCAAGCCTTTCTAAGGTTATGTAGGAGCTTTTATTCTCTGTATTAGGTCAAAATGAGCTAGTTATGGCTCATGATGAGGTTCTCATCACTTGCGAGGGTACGCAAAGTTTCAATCCAAATCGCGGCTATTGGATGGGATTCGGCATAGGTGGTGAACACACGTGCCGGAGCGCGCGAAGGTTCATTTGAAGCTGGGCCATTAGATCACGGCAACAAAGAATGAATGGTTGAGATGCTCTGTGTTCTTAAGGGTTTACAATACACAGGTGAGTGGCTACTGGGTTAAAAAACATCAAATTAACATATAAAAAGGGTTAAGTGTGGGAATCAAAGAAAAAGACCTAAAACCTTTATTCTGTGTTAAAATTGCATAATTAGGTCACGAAACGAGATATTCTAAAGGTAAAGGACAAATGATGATTCATGCGTTAATTGAACACATAAATAAGTTTAAAAGGCCAAATCAAAAGTACAATTAATTTCTTAAATGTTCAATTAAACACATAAAAATTTGAAGGCATTTTGACATCATTTAGTCCTTATAATATAGAGTTTACACTTATGTCCTTCATGCATCACATTTTCGTCTTTAGAAATCTTTTTTGGACCTACTTGTAAACCGCAGGGACCCCTTTGAAAGGCTGCAGGGTCCATCCTGTTATAATTCTCTTCACTTATGGGCCTGCACACTATTTTTCTACCCCTTCGTGAAGGGGTTTTCCCTGCAATTTTCCCAACATTTCGAGATACGCCTGACGCTCTTCGCACGCACTGTAGCGCGTGAAGAACACGACAGATCTCGGCCGTCTGTTTTCTCTCATGATTTTGATCTGCGGTTGGATTTGAATAGAAGCTTCGCGCGAATTGACGCGTACGCTCAGCCCTCTCCCCAGATCCCATCTGACGGTCAGTTTTTGAGTTGGCTCGTCATGCGCACCTCTCCTCTCATCCCTGCCGCTGGTTGCATCATCAGTTATCCTCACCCGCGTGGTGATCTGAGCCACTGAGTTTGCTACTTAAGCACCTCAGTGGTCGCGCACGCAAGGGATCGCTCTCTCCTACATCTCTTAGTGATCATTCGTCCACTTCAGTTTCTCCTCCCCACCAACTCTTTGATTTCACAGCCACCGGCTGTGAAATCACCGCCTTCTTCTCGACCTCCTCATCGCTAAGGACCACATAGCACCTGAGGATGACCCTGGAGCCTCACTAGCAGACTCTTCCCTCCGCTGGAGTCATCTTCCTCCCTTCGTCCTCCTTAGCCACCGGCTAAGGACCCATAGGTCCCATTCTTCCTGTTAAAGTAGATTTATCATTTTGCAAGTTAGTTGTAGCTGTAGTTAAGTTGGTTTAGAGTAGAATTAAAGTAATTTGTAGTGTTTAATTTCGCTGTTATGATAGTGTAGCAGTAGCAGTGATATAGACCAGAATTCCCCCCTCACCTCTTCTGATCATTCCAGATCAGAGGGGATGGTTTCACATAGTCCATGATCATGAATTTTCTCCCTCTCCATGTTTTTCGTATTGGCTTCTGATTTCCACGGCTTTTTTCTCACAATTCACCCATTCATTTAGACCTAATTTCATATTTGATTGGTTTCTAACCTCAGATCTGAAACTGGCATCAAAAAGCACATTAGGGGCTTCCCATTCACCCCATTTTTTCTCACAAAAGCCCCTGATCTGAGCTAAAAACTGATCAGTTTGTCGGATTTTTCATTAACTCAGATTTCAAAGATTTTGCCTCAATTGGGTTTTGACTATTTTGATCTGACAAACTGACGAATTTTGATTCTTATTCATTGTTTGGCAAGGAATCTGAGATGTTTCTGATGTCAGAATTCATCTCAGAAGAACCATAATTTGATCTGAGTTTTTATGAGGTTTTTAATGCACTGAATGCATGATAGAACTAAGGAAAATCATTGTGGTGATTTGAAGTTCTATCTTGTATTCATGAGTTTGTGTTTGTGAAGAGCACTGAAGATTTTTAACCTAAGGAGTTCTCAATACTCCTTATGGTTCCAGATTCTGGGAGTTGAATTGTGGATTTTAGTTGATTGATCCAACTCTTTCTACATGCTGTCTATAGCGTTAGGAAGAGTTAGATCAGTGTTTCTGTTGATTGAATTCGATGAGAATTTATTGACAAGGGTTCTTGCATTTGAATTGGAATATTAAGTGTTTTTTGATAAGTGAAACCCTTGTTAGATGGGGTTGAGGGAATTTTTTTTATGTTAGAATTTATGGTTTTAATCCCAGAGTCACAGCAAGTTGCTACAATTGCAGCTACATTCCCCTTCTTTCCATAAATCTGATTTCATTCCAGATGGACTAACTGCAGTAGCAGTTAAGCCATCTGGAATGAGATCTGATTTGCTGCAGGGTTGGTGTGTAGAGTCCTTGCTGCTGCTGTCTCTGTTGTTAATGTGTAGCAGAAATTTCTGATATAAAAACCCTGTAGAATGTAGTCTGAAGATAGCTGACATGTAGTTGCAATGTATTTCTTGTATACAAGCTTTCCTGTATAAGTAATTGAATTTCAATCATTTGAATGCTTGTTATCTTTTTTCTAAACATTTGTCAGCTAGTCAATGTGCAGTTTAATCGTCTAAACACATGAACTAAATGAAATATAAACTGAAGAATGTGCTAAAATGGGTAGAATTCCTTTCAGATTTTATACTGACTGTAAGTAAGGTAGTCAATGCCTTTTCAGATCTCTTTAAGATCCATCTTAAGCCTTTAGGACCCCTAAGAAATCTTTTGAAAGACTTAGGATGGATGAGATTAGAAATTCAATAAAAATAAGTAAAAATTCTAAAAAAAATAAAATAAAATTGTCTGATTGAAGATAAGAAAGTTTTCTAACTACATACCAAGTTACATGGTATGCAGAACCCTCGAATTGGTATAATTTGTCGGTCGACAGATCTGTATACCATGAAACTTAATAATGAAAGTTATATCTAAAGACATCAAAAACACCTCTTTCTTCTCGTCTAATTCTTCCCTTCTTATCTCTTATCTCTATAATATGTATAAAAATCATAAAAAGTGAAAATCTCCAAAAATACCTAAAAAGTACTTTGTATATTAAGTATATTCTTGTAAATATAAGCTTTATACTAAGTTATATATGTATATAAACTATACAAATAACTTATGTATATATTACATATTGTAAATTGGGTATTTAAGTTAGATTATAATGTATATATCTTAATTATACAACTATTTATTAATTAAACTAACTTATATGTACTCTTAGACTAAATAAATAAATAAACAGTATAAATAACAATTTTAAGCTATGATACTGTATATACATATTTATATGTAGATTATAAACAAATAAAACCCTGTACCTTAATTTAATTCTGTATACATAATAAATAATTAATTTATTAAGTTAATAGCTAAGTTATTAGATTAAATTAAATAAATTAGTAATTTAGAGTTAGAATTAAGTAAACTAATTCTGTATATTTAGACTAATGTACTTTAAGTACTTTAAGCTAATTGAAGTATATTTATATCTTATTATATTATTTAAACTTAAATTTATAAGTAAAACAGTTCAAATATGCTATTTAAATGTAAATAGAATATAAATCAAATATGTAAAATACAATAAAAATGTCTATAAAATACTTATACATGTATACTAACTCTGTATAAGGTCAATTAGACCATATAATAATTAATTTATACGTAATTAAAAAATTAAACATCAAAATCAGTATGTATAAACTGTATACTTTAGTTAATTTATTTATATAGTAAATACAATTAAAATTTCAAATCAAGTGTACAATTGTATAGTATTATACAAATACTTTATTTTCCCATAATCTATTTTTATTTTAAAATAAATTATAGCCCTCGAATTGAGGGCCAAAATGCCGTTGGTTGTGCAGCCTCACACAATTTCAGCGTAGATGCGACGCTCGAATAGCGCCACATCGTGCGTTGAAAAGTGCGCGCTGCAGTATAAATTGAATTTGTTAACATAAGGCGCAGTCGTCACGGGCGCCGGGTGCCTGAAACAACCGAACCTCATAACCTTCTGAGCATGAATCTGAGTATGAGCATTTGGGGTCGGGGGCCCGGGGGTGTGTGTGTGCGCGGGCCGAGAGGCCCTCTGATCTGAGCTTGATAATACACAATTAAGCGACCTAATGACGAATTAGGGTGCGCTTAGTAGAGGTCTGGTCCCACCCTCTGGGTGTCGTGTATCCCTCGAAAAGCATGCCCGCAAATTAAACACATTTTTTATTAATTAAGTGGGGTAATGACAGCAGTTAATCACCTGTATATCGTAGTGTTGCAAAGACTTATAATGCAGAATAAGGCTAAGAAGAAGAGGAAGAATGACAGAAGAGGAGTAGTGTAGAAAGACAGCAAGTGAAAATACTGATACACAAGTTTATAATATCTATATATATATACACGTAGTACAGCCATTTATTTTTATGTAAATAACTTCATACATTTTCTAACAGAATAAGATGTCACTGTAACCGCCGCTACAGACCCTGGTTTCCCTCTTTTAGTTTGTATATAGTTTTTTTTGGGTCTAGCGACGTTTGCATTTGTCACTATAGCCATTATATGTGTTACTATAGGTGTCAACTTAGTAAGTTAAATTAGTATGCTATGTAATTTTGGTTGGTAGTGTATTTTTATGTAAGTATTAGTAATATAACTTATAAAGAGATAGTTTAGAGTATAGTGATGAAGTGTTTGGTGCTTGTTTATAATTAGTTTTTGCAAGTATTTTAATTGATTCTTTATACACAATTAAATTAAGTATTCATTCATTCATTTTTTGTTAGACATAAAACTTCTTTTTTGGAATTAAAGGATAAGTTTGGAATTAGAGAGTGATGTAAATCAATAACTGCCTCCCAGTGAACGACCTGGAATAAAATCAGTAAAAATTAGTTAATTAAATAATAGTTGTAATGATGGTTGGTACTTCATACAATTCACTACAATAACACTAATGATATTTTCATCAATAACTACTTCCATCAACCATCCATCATTTTGAAGTATTATACACCCAACGGTGCACTGCTATGCTGCAGCTCTTTTGGTGTTTTTATGGACAAGCCCTTTAGGGCGAAGGGGTAGAAGTTTTGTGTTAAGGCCATAAGTAGTGAAGAAGTAATGCAGAGCTGTCCCTAAGTTTTGTAAATAGGTCCCTACAGCTTTCAAACAAGTCCCTGGAAGGTTTTTAAATGGATAAAATGTATGTGAACAAAGGACCTAAATGTAAAACTACTAATGCAAGATCCTAATGATGTCCAAATACTACCAAGTTTTTATTGAAGCTTAATTGAACATTTTGGAGGTTGATTTCACTTTTGATTTGAAGTTTTGAATTCAACTATGTGTTAAATTTGCAATTAGATCATCATTTCATATTAATGAATAGAATATCTCATTTAATGACTTAATTACGCATTTTTAACACAGATATGATGGTTTTAGTCTTTTTCACTATTTCCCACACTTAACCCTTTTCATGTGTTAATTTAGTAGTGTTTAACCTAGTTTCTAGCTTAATTTGGTCATTTTAGCTATGATGAGCCACACCTTATCAAGTACCCATTTGTTGTATTATATTTTATAGTGCATCATTTATTTCTACTGTATTTAGCTTTTGCTGATGCATTCCTTAGACTTTGTACTAAGGTGTTCCTGAGCAACAAACCATATATAGAGTAGTTGGTGTCGGATCTAGCTTAGCACCAAGAGATGGTCTATGAGACAAAAGTCTTGATCCATAATTGTTTAGTGTTTCTTTTAGTTTTCTAATTGATGTTCCTCCATATCATTAGACTCTACGTTTCTTTTAGTTTGTTGGACTTATAGACTTAACTAGTTATTTTGGTCAATATATACTTTTTTTTAAAATTTCGTTAGTGCTTTATGATTTGTTTATTGGGTTATTCATGTTTTATGATTATTTGTTAGATGACTATGATTTTGGGGTTTGATTTGATCATTTATATTCAGCGACTCATGTTCCACCAAGTTTAGCTAATTGGTTGGACTTGGGTCGTCGTCACATTTAGAGGTTGAAGATAGTCGAACCACCCTCTATTTAAGGAGCTTTTGACCCTCTGCAGAGGCACTCAACAACTTAGGTTTTCTCTCCTTATTTCTAATCGAATTTAGAGAGTGCTAGAGTGTGTTGCGAAGTAGTTGGTGTAATAAATGTATGAGCATCAATGAATGATTAGGTACTTTAGTGGAGTGGAAGAGTGAATTCAAGGCTCTTGCTTAAAGATGATGGTGACTACTAACTTGCTAGTGATAAAGGAGGTACGAAAAATGAGCTTTACACAAAATAGAGCAATATGCCTTGTTTTGAATTTTCTTGATATCAAAATCCCTCCATCTGAGCTTTGAATCATCAAAAAGAAGATTGAGTCGTTGAGCTGAGTACTAGGTTGAGGTTGATTGGTCCCTCCCTTGGCTGATCATTAGACGGAAATGAATAATCGATGGTCGTTATGATCTATGGAATACCCTGACTGGTTGAGCGCAAATTCACTTCCACTTTTCATGGTCTTAAGGAAGTCTAAGCTCCAAGAATCAAATAGAAATCTTTCTCCATGGAAAAAAGTTAGCAAATCAAATCGTGCCATAATCACCTTGACCAAGAGAATTGAACAACGCTTCGAAGGGAGCTATTGCCTAAAAAATCGTTTATACGACTAGACTTGGAGAGACTCATTTCAAGCTTAGGATGACTAAATGAGTGGTTTAGACATCCAAACCGAGGAGAACCAATGATGAACCTTGACAAACCATTCGTGGAAAATTATGATTAGATGATTACAATCAAATCTAAGGAATCCATGGCAAATCAAATTACTCTACTTAGGTTGGAACTGTGGAAATGAAACAAACCAGTAGTTGCTTTGGTGTATATTAACTAGGCATCATTGCTTTGTAAAAGTTAATGTTAGGGCCTTTCTATGACCTTAAGAGACTCCTAAGATTCATGACTAATCTATGTAAAGTAGGAAATATTGTTAGTGAAGGCTTGTTTGGGATTAATTTGAGAATGTAAATCATCTCATTGACTAAGTATAACCCTTTAAACTAACACCTTGTGATGGATGTCCTTTCTGAGTAGAAGGAAGTTAAACAATAGCCTTTGAAGGCATTTTGATTTAGGGCAACGTAATTGTGAAGAAGAATTGAGTAGCTGTGGAAGTGGTGGTAATCAAGAAAATATGTTGATAATCAAGCCAAGGAAAATCAATCCATGTGATTTAGACGAAGCAAAAGCAAATGTGATTTTTAAAGGTTTTTTCTCCATCTCTAAATTGGGGACTTCAGATGTTACCATTCAAAGTGATGTTACAATTTTAATATTTTAACTTTTTAACATGGAGAAGCCAAATAAACAAATGCAATATGTGCTCATCAAAAGTAGACAATTGCTACTTAGTCCCCTACGTTGACTTTTTCTCTATTTCTAAATTAAGGACTTGAGATGTTACCATTCAAAGTAACGTTACAATTCCAATATTCTAACTTCTTAACATAGAGTGATTACATAAACAATTATAATATATACTTATAAAAAATAGACAATTATTACTTAGCATCTTACATTAATAATAATCAACTATATAAAATCTATGTCACACAAGCTTATTGTGTTACCGTATTGAATTGTGAGTGGAATGTTCCTTTGATATCCTCGGTAGCTTTCGGTGAACATCGCTTTTAAGTTCCAAAAAATCTGAGCGCCCATGGTAACAATTTCCCTCTTCCACGTCGTACCCTCCGGTGGCACGCACGATCCCAACCGACCAAGTTTCCTTCCTACTACGTCATTCTTCCCGTCCACCCTTTCGTCGCCCTCGAACCCCCCATCTACCCATTATCTACCCCACCAACCGCATGCAATCACCAATCCACCCCTCGGCCCCGAAACTCACAGTGGCACTTCGTAAAAATCCAAGGATCTCAAGGCATTTATTCGAACCCCCTGCCGCCCCGGTTCCGCCCGGGCAGCATTACGTGTCCATCGGTCCTCGCCCTTTCTCCTCAGCCGTTACTCTCTTCCCCACCCGCGTTCGATCGGCGGCGCTGCGGCGAAAGAGGAGGTTGACGTGGCGGCGGAGGTATTAAGAAGAAGAAGAGGACGAGGAGAAGATGTTGGAAGACCAAGTGGCGTACCTCTTGCAGAGGTACCTCGGTAACTACGTGCGGGGCCTCAACAAGGACGCCCTCAAGATCAGCGTCTGGCAAGGTACTCTCCCCTTGATCTCCCCCACCGCCCGAAGTCATGTGTTATTGGGATGTGGTTTGTAGATTGCTTGCACTCCCAGTTTGATCGGACCCCACGCCTGGTTGATTTCGATCGATGGAATCGTTTGCGGCAAATTGGTGTAGTATGTTGAAGTGGCACTGCCGTGCCCTAATCGTGTCCCTCGGAACTCCGGATTGATTCATGTTGTGCGAAATCCGATTTGTTGAGTTGATGGTGTGGCGAGATGGCGATGTTGTGGTTGCGATTGTGCTGACGAAATGTCGGAATTTTCCATTGAAGTGGCTTTATGGATACTTCTATTGGTTAAGCGTGTGCATTTGACGTGGCAGATACTGGGGAGAGAGGAGGAGTGTACGGAGATGTGTTTGCTGCTGATTTCGATTTGTGGAATTGTGTGTGTGTGTGTGTTGCAGCGGAGTTTCGGTGCTTTTTGGAACTTTCCGGATTGTCATTCACTTACTGAATTGGCTATGAGTTGGCTTGGTGTCATTATGATTACGGTGGTGGATGGAACCTTTTTTTTGTTTTTGTCCCCTCGCGAGTGATCTTACGTAATCTCTCCTCGAAGGATTGGTGTGAGATTTTTTTGGTGGGCACTGATTGACTCTCGGGTCTGTCTATCCTTGGCTATCCCGAGGAAGTTTTGTGTCTACCACTGCCTTGTTGCCCTGTTTGAACCAGAACTTGCCCAAGACTGGCAACCTGCTCTCCTGAATGCAAGCATCAACGAGGGCTTCAGTGTGTGGAGACAAAGAGAAACAAACAACTCCTTCGCTCAATATCTTTAGTCAAGTGTTAAGATTTGATACCTTCACACTGACTAGCCCATTGAGAAAAAGGACTCATTAGCACCCTTTTGCTTGACCCTTAATGAAAAACATTGACTCGATGGTAAGGGTGAGTGCCTCTGATCCTCTCTGGAAGCATCCCCCAATGGTGAAGGGATTGGTATGTATAAATTCCTTGTCATGATAAATGGGAATGGAAACCAACTGTAAGAAATTAGGTCCATTCTCAACTTAATATGCTATCTCTAAAGATCTGACAGAATGCAAAGCCTAGATATAGAGCAGAAGGTTTGTATCCAATAATCCAACCTTGTAGGGAAGGATGTCTCAAACATTTTTTGAGACTCATCAAAAAGGATCAAAGAAAGGGAAATCACTTGTACTCCAATGCTTCAACATGACTTTTTGGAAGCTTCCGATTGACTCTTTTTGTCTACGAAATGCTATAATAAATCTTCCTTTGAGATAGTACCTGTGTCCCGGTCTATCAAGAACACGATTGAGATCCCAGACATCCACATGAACCAACTGAAATAACTCCTATGACCTAGGATTCTGACTAGAAGGGTAAGTACTTCGGTAATGCTTCTTAAGCTATCATGCATCACAGTTGATAAACAACATCAGGGGATATTTGTGGAATGACTCAACGGAGCCTATCTATTGGAAGGTAACCCAAACAAACATGCCATTGAAAAGGAGATCCAACAATAAAGGTGACGCCACCAAGACTTGCAACAACATAAGTAGATTGGAATAGGCGATAGACTCCCCCACTTCACGATAGCCACTAATTGTCCTCCTCGTCAAGATATCCTGAAAAGTACACGCAACAGCATCAAAGATAGCCTGGTAGTTCAATTCTTTGGTGATTCTACTGACAAAGTAAATTGATTGGAAAATCAGGAATAAGCAAAACATTTGTTAGTCACATATTGGGGGCAATAGTAATCACCCCCTCACTAGTAATGGGAGAGTGCCTTCCGTTTGCCACCTGAATTGTATTTGTATGTCTAAGGGGAATAGAGCAGAGATGATGGAAGTGTCGTTGATCTCTACAGAAGTGGCAAGATGCCTCAGAGTCCACTAGCCAATCTATATCACAAAGCTCATCAGTCTATGCAGAGAGTGTAGTTGGTATACCTGAAGAGGTGGCCAGGGAAACAATATCAGAGGTGGATGAGGTATCCTGAGAGAGTTGGGAGAGATGCCAAAGTTCATCATAGTCAAATCAAGGTATTGAGACAATGTCTCTAGGCTGATCTGTTGTGGTAACGACCTAGTTGGCAGAGGGTGGTCATCCATGCTTGGTCCAGCAGGTACTCTCAGTATGTTCAGGCTTCTCGCAATAGGTGCAGGAAAGACATCCTTTGCTTGGAGCATCACACCTTCTCTCCCTCTCTTGGGTAGAGAGTGCACCACATCCATGGTCGTGGCTAGCAACTAAGGTGGATGTCTCCACAGAAGTGAGAGACAAAGATTCAACTCATCTTGTTGTATGTTTCCTTAAGGCTAGGAAAGCTCTGCTAGGGTAAGCATTTGAGAATGAGTAACTGAATAGTCAGGCCCGAGACCAACCAGAAACTGTAGGACCGTAGCTTCCTTGCGATATGCCTTTTGTGTGTTACAAGTACAGATAGGGTGGCTCCCATTGTATTTCTCAAATAGGGCCTTGAGTGTCGAGTAGTATTGAGATAAAGTGCGACCTTCTTCATGAAGGTGTGCCATCTCACCATAGATATGTAACATTCGGTTGGAGTTATTCTCATGTGAGTAGGTGTCTCTTAGGCTGTCTCACATTTTCTTGGCTATCTTGTAGGACATAATCTCATCCCTTCTTCTAGGGGTGATCGAGTTCATGATCCACGCACGGGCCATGGCATTGTCCTTCCACGTGGTGCTGTTGCCACCCTTCTTCTTAGGCTCTTGCTAAAGCAGCACGTGCTCTTTGTCATGACCCTCCATCGCCATAAGGAAGGTTTGTGACCGTCGAGCGTAGTTGATCTCATCTAACTTCACCATGGACTAAAGAAAGGGCTCTTGTAAGGCCTTACCTCCATAGCATGCTCCGATGACACCTTAGAAGAGATTTCGCATGCCATCGTCTCTTTAGCTAGGATATGAACTACTCAGAGAATACGAGATCAAAATTTAAAACATTGGGTTGGGGGAGATGTAGTCAACAACGTCCTGTACAAAGGCAAATCAAATCAATCTTTGCGGATCAACTTGTGGAGCACCTAAGGTCTAATGAAGGACCTAATGATCCATGTGGTACCTGAAAGATTGCTTTGGGAGGTAGCACTAGGCCAGAGGAGACTCTAGTAGGCATCACACAATCGTTAGGGGCACTGGGAGGCAGTGTTGCTTGGCATTGTACAGCCCTTGGCAGCATTGGGAGGTGACGCTGAGGGCCCTTGGCGGCGCTGCTATGCCGTGTGGGGTGGCTTGGTGGCACTGTTGGGTTTTTCTGATGCTGGGGAGTTTCAATGGTGCTTAGGTTAAGGCAAGGGACCCACAATGACACAAGCTGGGGTCGCTATAGGTGACTTGCGATGGAGAGGACCCGATCATGCAAAAGAGGTGATTTGGGCTCTGTTTTGTGCCAAGCATCATCGAGAGGAGGGAGTTTAGGCTAGTGGTAGTGAGATGGTGCTGTCGCTAGTTGCTAAGGAGGCCACCGGCCGATCAAGATGTTGGTGGTGGCGACAGCGGTGGTTGTAGACCCCCCTCTCCATGTAAGGGTTAGTTTTTTTTTTGTTTTTGTGGAAGAAAGAAAGGGATATAGGAATTAAGAAGGGTACATAACATCGACCTAGGACTGCTTCTCTGATACTAAGTCAAGAGAAATGAGCAACTTGTTTATTATGGAACCCTACACCCTAATATATAGTGGACATGGGTAAAGTATAGAGAGGTCCATAGAAAATAAAGAAACCATAAGCGTGGACTCATTACACAACCCTCAACAAGACTGTAAGGAGGTTAAGGTATTTAGGATTAGGATTAAGTCTATTTTTATTAGGTTTAAGAGTCATAGTCATTTTTATTTATTAGTTAGGTTTCTTATGTAGTTTTTGTTTTCTAGCTACATCCAACAGAAAAACTCATATTATGAAAATGTCTGGGAAAATAGCGCTTCTTATTGCAAACAACAGCCTTGATTTCTCTTACATAGAGTTGGGGTGCAAAAATTACATAACTCAATTAGGAATATAAAATTGATTAAGACTCTTAAACCTAATAAAATAGACTAAATCCTAATCCGAAAGACCTTAACTCCCTAATACTAGTGGCGACCTTGGTAGCTAGAGGGAAGAGCAACCATTAAAGCTATCAGAGTCCAGGGCAACCTTGAGCTTGACTACCCATGACCAGCTCCCTCCAGCGACAAAAGTAATAGGTGATGACCTTCCACAGCTAGTAGCCCATGGACAACGATGAGGCGATGAAGTATTGGGCCAAATGAAGAGAGGATGGTGGATTGATTACAGGGATGGAGGGGTATGGAGGTGTCATAGAGAGGAAGGGGAATGGTAGGTATGGTACCTCTACCTAATAAAATAGAAGGGAATCGACATTTTGAGGTGGAGAAGGAGGGGAGAAGGTCCCCGACCAGCTCATCAGAGTTGATTAGGGGCCCTAACAAAAGATTTGTAGAGGTGGCGCTTAGGGTTTTTTTTTTTCTTTTTTCATTTGGAGAAGTGGGATGTCATTGGACACAAGGTTTTTCAAGTTGTTAAACTTTAGGGTGTTGCTTAGTTGGGCAGGTTGATTATAGCTTTGAATATGGATATTCTATAGGTGGTTAGTTAGGAGTTCAAATGAACTACGTGGCTGTCAAGTATTTGGGTTTTCGCTTTATTTATGAGTAGTGAGGTTGGAAGAATCTTGAAGAGGGATTTTGACTCGGCACCTCGCTAGTATGTGATTGATTCGTTTCATGGGACATTATTATTAGGTGTGAAACTGTGGATCCTAACGATCATATTTATAAAGAATTTTTTTTTTGTTCGAAAAAATCTATATGGATTTTACAGAGGCTAGGTGCCTAGTTGGCAAGTTGTATGTCATCTTACAAGGCTTGATATCTTCATGGCTTTGGGAAAGAATGGTTAGTTCTTGGACAAGCTTATTAGGATTATTAGAGGTAGAAGGAATGTTGTGGGTATATCCCAAGTCGGTTACATGTATGGACTTTTTTTTCCCAGATAGGTAGGTTGGATGTTTTTGCTACCATGGTTTGTGGTAGGTAGGGAGTCCATTGCATGCTTTTCTACTTTTACTAGATGGAATCTCGTTACATGGAGATGTATGTGTGAAGAATTGGGATGGAGCTCTCTTCCTCTTGGGAAGAGTGTACACGCACAATGAGAGGTGGAGGAGGCCATGCATGAGGGAGAGATAGTTGGCGAGAGGAAGAAGATGTGGGGGAGGAGCCCATGCTAGAGATGGAGACTTGTTATTATTGTGGAATTCAAGGAAAAACAAGAGGTGTTGGTTTCTATTTAAAGAGATCCAATCCCTTTAACAAATTGACTAAATAAAGAAAATAGAACTCAGTAATTCCTAATCCTAATAGAACTCAAAACAACTTTCTTAAAAAACTAAACTTGACAACCAAGTCACACTAAAATATCTCCTTAACCAAACTTGCCACACAAGGCGACACAACTCACACCAACTTTCACTCGGACACATGCCATATATATGGACTTCCATGCCAACTCATCTACCATGCCACGTGGCACTGCCATGTGTCATGTTATTTAAACCCTCACACTCCCCTCCAAGTTGGACTCCTAAAGAGGTGGGAAGACTTGTCGAAGTAGGTGCGATGAGGCTCATCGATGATGTAGTAGAACGAGAGTTGATCCTAAGCACGTTGATGAGCTCGAGGCTGCTTCTTTTGGGCCTTAGATTCTTCTTGTATCCTCTACTTTCTTGCCTTTACGCTTTCACGCATGTTGGGACTTTTATCCAAGAGGATGTGAAGCTTCTCGTGATTGCCAACGAATATCCTAAAGGCACATGCCCATAGGATATAGTTTGAGGCCCCCATCAACTTGACGGTGGTGCCTTGAACAAGGATCTTTGCCTCTGTAGTGACTGAAGACTCTACATCCACCATGGCCTACACACAACTTGTGCGTAAAACAAACTTCTTTCCTGCAGCCAAGGGGACACCATGATCTTTCTCGGGTAATGGCGTGGCATCAAGGGGACACCCTGATCCTTCCCACACAAACGTAGGGAGAGGGGGTGTAAACCTCTCTCAAACTTGGGCCACCGATGCTTCTTCTCCATAAACGAGGATCTTCATGTAGATCCTAAACTTTGGAGTCGCGCATAACTGCCTGCTTTGATACCCCGTGAAGAATTGGGATGGAGTTCTCTTCCTCTTGGGAAGAGTCGACATGGACAACGAAAGGTGGCGAAGGTCACACGTGAGGGAGAAAGAGAGTTGGTGAAAAGAAGAAGATGTGGGAGAGGAGTCCATGTTAGAGTTGGAGATTTTTTATTATTGTTGAACTCAAGGAAAAACAAGAGGTGTTGGTTTTTGTTTAAAGAGATCCAATTCCTTTAACAAATTGACTAAATAAAGAAAATATGACTCAATTGTTCCTAATCCTAATAGGACTTAAAACAATTTTCCTAAAAGACTAAACTTGACAACCAAGTCATACCAAAATATCTCCTTAACCAAACTTGCCACATAAGGCAACACAACCCACACCAACTTTCACACACACACACACACACACACACCCACGCGTGGACTTCCATGGCAACTCACCAGCCATGCCATGTGGCACTGCCACATGGCATTTTATTTAAACTCTTACAGTATGAAATATATTATTATTCCTTGCCTCTAAGACACAAACAAGATGATTCTGAACAAATCTTTTTTACTTGATCTTTATATTTAAATGATGAATCTCATGCTAATGAGATGTGACCTTTGCACAACCACAAAGCCACGCTCATTGCTAATAATTCATTGTTCTATGAGCCAATGTGTGGAGGTTGTTAGCTATATAATAGGACCATGGACTAGAACATTGTTATAAATGTTGCTATTGAGGTCGAATCCAAAAGTCAAATTGGAGCCAGGGATATATTTTTGGTAACGTATGTAGCTTTATGTTATAAATTTTGCTCTTTTCTGGATGTTGCTTGAAGCTAACCGCTAAAATCTATGTTTCATTTTGAGGAGGATTCTAGAGAGCTTTATTATTTTGCTTGCTATTCTATGTTCCTTACTAGAATCTTGTGTAATTATATTCTTTGAACCCAATATAATGAGAACTAGTTCATAATAAGGTTATAAATTCCTTTGATCATCGCCTTCCCTCAAGGTGCTTTAATTTTGAAAAATATTGATAATGTTCCAATTAATTGATTAAAATGAAAGTTGATAGACATTTCAGGTGGATAAAATCCATGAACCCCAATCCGGGCACGGAATTTCTAGTCTCGACTTTTGTGTTTGTTGTAGCCAATCAGGCACATGTCATGGGAAGGGATCAAGGAATTTGTGTGCATGTTTGTGTTGATTAACCTTGATGGAAAAGATCGATTTGTGGTGGTTATCATAGGGATTTTCAGTGCAATTTGTTTTAGTCTGTCTTGAACTTCACTTAGTTATTCTATATAGTTGGGATACTTCATAAAAGTCGTATTTTAACATGATGTTCAAGGTGATGTGGAGTTGTCAAATATGCAGCTGAAGCCAGAGGCATTAAATGCTCTCAAGTTACCTGTGAGAGTCAAAGCAGGATTTTTGGGATCCGTAAAACTCAAGGTTTATCTTCTTCTTCTAATCTTTAAGAAACTAGAGAAAGAATGATACCCACATTCGAGCATCTTCTATTGAAATGGTAGCACCTTGGATATGTTCTCCATTACAGTTATAGGACCTTTCTTGTTTAGTTTAGTTTATAAGTGTCAGAGGTAATGCTAACTGCATTTATGTGTTTTTACAGGTCCCATGGAGTAGGCTAGGTCAGGAACCAGTCATTATTTACTTGGATCAAATACTGATTCTAGCTGAACCCACTACTCAAGTTGAAGGATGTAGTGAAGACATGGTGCAAGAAATTAAAAGAAGCCGAGTAAGGGTAAGACATTGTAATTACACCAACAAGTGATGCCACCTTCGTATGTTTCTTTTCGCATATCTAAGCTTCAGAGTGTCCTAAATATGGTTTGGAAGGGGTATCTGGAGCACCCAGGTGATTCCTTCATATTTATCATGGATGCTATAGTTGTCATGTTCCAAGCCTCAGTAGCCGTGACATTAAATGGAGCATCGAATGCTAAGTACCATTTCCCACTTTTCTTATGGTACCTGAAAGTGTGGCAAGGAAGTCCTATCATCAGCTACGTGTGACACAAAGGTTTCATTAGGAGGGTGTTACTGGATGTATAATGTCCATGGGTTAAAATGGGTGGATGAAATTTAGTGGAGAGCTGGTGAGGGGGTTATTTACCATTTTTCTTATCTCTACGATTTTTGGTCTAACTAATTCTCCTTAGTAATAAAAAACAGGTGAGTTGACATCATTAACTCCCCTCCCTATTTTCTCAAAAAAAAAGAAAGTTAACGTCGAACTTTCCAAGAATGCATGCATTCCAAAAAAAAAAAAAAGGCTTTCCTAGCTTCCAATAAAAAATCAAAATAAATTACCATGGCCATTTCTCTTCGTGCCACATATAAACTTGTATTCACATGCAATCCACTATTTACCCTTTTATAAAAAAAAGTAAAATCAACTCAACATGAAATATAAGCAAATAGACCACAGCTTTCACTTCTCAGGTTCAAATGAATTTGGGGGGAGGGCAGGAAGTAGAACACTTGGGAGCTTTGGTCAGAACTTTGAAGCAGTGTCAGGCTTGTGTGTCAACATCGTTCAGAAATTTGTCATTGTGCCTTTTAACATGACATAGGAGGAGGTTGCGAATAGCTTTCTTTACCCTCACATAGATTTAGCAAACCTAGCACCAATATACCTTAGGTTGCCTTTGAAGGGATGCAATTGGCTATTTCCGATTCTTTATCATTGGCTGGTTATGAGGGGCAAAAAATACTCTTGAATCCGAAATCCCACGATAGGCCCAAAAAGAAGGATCCGGCTCGGAGAAGCTTGGAAATGGGCAGGTTTGGAGAACCAACCCGCCTACATCCAAGAGAATCTCCTGCATAGACGTATCTGGCAGTCCAACCCACTTGCACACAAGAAGGCCAGGCATAGCTGTTAGAGGGATTAGGGAGAGTACAACAGATCTGTCCCCAATAAATGCTGACAATGGCAGTCGCCATTAAGAACCTAGCACCATATTTGCTCAGAAGATATGGCTTGGAGCCCGATCTTCTTAGAAGATTCCATTGGGAGCTCGAGCCCGATCTGCTTGGAAGACCTTGCTGGGAGCGCGATCCCAACACTACAAATAGAGGGGAAGGCACTTAAATCCTCCCTCAAACAATCCGAGAGAAATCGACCGATTGTATACTTTGTAATCCTATTGATTTTCTCGTGCATAGTTGAGAGTTCCATCCTCCCCCCAGATGTACACCCCTTGTAGTGGAACTGGATAATCACTCCCTGTGTCATTTATGAGATTGCTCAGATCCCCTGATCGGATCATCCATTCTAGGAGATCCGATTGCTACTTGAGTCGGACACTCCATATCTCGGGGTGTCGATCAGTTGGTATGCTGGAAAAAAGGTTAGCTAGGTGGAGAGGGTGAGTGCTAAGGAGAGATAGTTGCCTTGTGCAATTGAAATCTGTTTATGCTATTCCAACTTTTCATTTCTTGCTTTTCACACACCAAAAAACATTCTAAAGAAGATTGATACTATATTAGGAAGAGATTCTTCAAGAAATGTGTGCGACATGAGGCAATTCCTTCATTTAGCGAAGTAGGAGGATGTTTGCATGGCCATTGAATAGGGTAGTCCAAGAGTCCTTTACGTGTCGGATTTTAATGATGCCTTATTATTTAGGTGAGTGCTTAAGTTGATGTTGAATGAAGATAATATGTGGCAGAGGTTGTTGTGGGATACATATGGGCCCTCCTTGTGCTGGAGTGATAGGGGGTGTAGTTCCTTGTGGGGATTTAGCATCTTGGGAGGCTTATGCAGCATCATGGGGCGTCTCACATCTTTTTGATCCAATTCCTGGAGATGGAAAACCTTTAGATTCCAGGGCTCCATTTGGATGAGCTTCAGTGTTTACCCTTAGATAGAAGTTAGGAAGGGGTAAGTTATAGAGATAGTGGTGTAAGTGGTGGGTTAGTGAGTGATTGATGTGACAGATGAGTTGATGTGTTGTAAGTTGTGTTGATGTGATTTAGATGTAGAGAGGGGTTGTTATTTATTTGTTTTATATTTAATGGTGGGTTATTTTTTATTGTTGTTTTATTGGAAAGTGGAGTAAGTTGGGTTGATGTGACAAATGACTTTATATGTTATGGGTAGAGAATTGAGTTGATATTTAAATCCTATTGCATCTTGAAACTATTTATTTACCCTTTGTCACATCACCTAACTCATGATTTTAACCCTCAACTAAATGTAGCCTAGGAGGATCCTAGGAGGATGATTGGACAGGGTCTAGGAGTTTAGTAGTGATGGTACCTTAACTTTATGCCTTGGCTATGGATAAACTCTCCCTTATGGTGGATTATGATGGAGTGGGGCTCACGTTGTTGGGTTGTTTCAAAAGCAAGGGTTTAGGACCAATAAGGGTTGCTGTTTATGGCTTAGGGTTTCTGGCTGACAGTATGAATACTAGATTCATTGTCATGGGGTTAGGAACTTTCTCCATTAAGAAAGTTTACATGCTGCTTAGTTGGTTGATGGAAATGACACATACTTGGGCATAGATTGCATCGTCATTTGGAAGATGAAGGTCCTCCTAAAGCTTAAAATCTTTTTACACCTATGTAGGAGGAGAAATTGTTGGTGCTAGAGCACCACGATCGTTTGTTTTGATGATAACAAAACACGTGTCATTTAACATTTGTACTTGGAGTCTTAGATTTCAGGTCAATTACAAATGGAGACGTGGTTAGACGGAGTTCGAGCTCGCATTCAGGATGGATTGGAGGAGCTTGACGGAGAACAGAGGAGCTTCGCGAGGAGCGATGGCTTGAAGGAGATGAAGAATATGATAGATTTCCTTTCCTTGTAATCGTTGTACTTTTGTTTCTTTTGTTGCTCTTTATTTCTGTTATTTAGATTCATGTTAAAAAGCCTTAAAGAACCCTAACAGTAGTCCTAGGAACACTTGCACAACCCTAGGATACTTAGGTTTTCTGTAGAGAACTTAGAAAATCAAAATAGGGTTTAAGCAACCTTTTTAGACGTCTAATCTGAATTTCGGACGTCTGATAAATACTTTTAAGACATCTGAATGTTGACTCGAACGTCTGATTATGTTTAGGCTGGATTTAGTTAGTTCTGTCTGATGAAATTAGACGTTCAGACCTTAGACCAGACGTCTTAGAAGACGTCTGATGACTTCGTCAGACGTCCAATTAGTGGATCATTGGTTGGCTTATCAAACACTAAAGGATATGACCGTTAGCCGGTATCAGACGTCCGTAGAGGACCTCAGATGTCTGATACATGACCGTTTTGCCTCGGTTGACCCAAAATCTCTTCTCAGAGATTTTCTAGCTGTTGCACTTTCTTGGAAATCCATTCCCGCAGAAAAGTAGGTTTCCAGATGTCCAGACATAGTGCCAGACGTCCTGTATGTCGTCTGATGGACTTGCACTAGAACCCTGTTTAGGTTTGATTGAAGTCAGGAAGAAAATCCGCCTAAAATCAAACGTCTAACTTTGTTCCCTGACGTCTTAAATTGATTTTCCAGATGTCTGATGCCAGGATCAGACGTCTGATAACCCGGTCAGAGTCATGATTGATTCTGATTTCGGCCTGATTCTCTTGGACTTTGCACCCAACGGCTATGAAAGCCTTTCAAGGCCTTCTTAAGGCCTCTATAAATAGAGGAGAACCTTTGCCACTCATACACACACTTAGATACACCAAGACACACCAAGAACAAGCATTTCCACTATTTTGTGTCCAATAGAAGCTTTTGCTCTCCAAGCTCAAGTTCATCATCTAGAGAGCATTAATCAGTTGCGCACTTGCTCTCCCGCCTTAGTTCACGAGAGCACCGTTGCGCTATCGCGTGGTTCACGCATCCGCGTCAAGTCGACGTACTTCCATCAAAGGGAAGTTTCCTAATTCCTATAGAAGCTTAGGTTAAGATAATCTTTGTTGGCTCTATAGGATTGTTGTTATTTATCTTTGTTCTTTGGTTGGGTATTCGCTTTGCGAATTCCCGTTTCCTTCGTGAGACAAAATCCTTCTCGTGAAGAGAAGGGGTTTGAGGTATGCTACTCTTGTATAAAGTAGCGTGGTTGTAATTGAGGTTGAATCACCCTCGTTTAAGTGATTCGTTTAGTGGATTTGATCAACTTGGTTGATCAGAAATCTTAACTCGATAGGGTTAGGTGGTGGCTTTCACCCGATTTGGATTTTCACCTAAAAATCTTTGTGCCATTTGTGTGATTGATATTTTGTGAGATTGTTCTATATTTTTATTCCGCACTTTATTACGTCACCCCCTCATAGTAGGGAAACTACAGAAATGACCTCAGTGAATGTGGTTCTTTATCTTTTTAACTCTTTTTGTAATTTATGGTACAACTGGCTCTCCTTTTTAATAAAATGCAAGGGGTTAACAACCTTTATAAATCCCTCTTCCCCTTTATCAAAAAAAGATTCTTTTGGAATGGGAGAAATCACATCGGACCTTTCCTTAGTAGTGTTAGTTAGGATGATGTTTGTCGACCTACAAATGATTGGGGGTGATTTACTTAGCATCTTTTAATGATGCTCTATTGACAAAGTGGGTGGTGAAATTGTTGGGAATGGCAAGGATTTATGGTCTTAAGTCATTCTCTTGTCTTATATGCTCACTTTGTGTTAAGAGTCCCCTTTTATGTTTGTGTTTTTTGTTCGGTTATGTTATTTGTATTTTATGTTGGACTCTGAAATTATTTTATCCCTTCCTCTTTATATAAAAAGTTTAGGGTTCTGTTTGGTGTAGTTATAAATAGATTCTTTATCCTACGTGGCAGTCATTTCTGCTACAGCAAATGAACAGTGCAAAAGTTTTGTTCTTACCCATCACATCTACCCCATGCATTGCATCCACCCCTCACTAATCATATATGCCCCTACTAACTCACTTACATTCATCACATTTACCTCTCACCAACCCACTTCCAATACAAATAAAAACAAAAATCAATAATAACATATCAACTCAACTATCACATCTACACCCATTAACCCTCCTCTTACCCATCCATCTATACATCTTTAAGATCTTCTAAACTTTAACTAGTCTTAATTTAAACCTCTACCAAATAGGGCATAGGGTTTCATAATAGATTAAGATCATTAATTTTTTTTCTATATGGTATTAGAGCAATGGTCCTAGATCAGTATTCTATACCCCCTTGATACCCATTTATTTTTTTCTCTGCACCAAATAAAAAAGGAAATTCAAGAAAACCTTAAACCTAGGGTTTGAAGAAGGGAACTAGAGCTAGGGGTGTACATAGGTTGGGTTCAACAACAACAACAACAACAACAACCAAGACTTTTCCTACACTAAGCGGGGTCGGCTATAAATAAAAAAATGGGTTGGGATGTGTTTGAGGTTTAACCAACCTAACTTAACTGCAACTTGATACATTCCAATATATAAATAAATAAATAAATAATATTATACACACATATATAATTATATGTATATAATATATATAGGGCACCAAGCTACAGTAAAACCCTCATCTTATCGACATCTCCATACTCTTAAATTTCCAATTGTAGCCCTCACGGTCTCACCAACCCTTCATCTCTCCCACCTTTTTTGGCTCCAGGCGACACCCTTTCCTCTTCTCAGCTCCAAGCTCTAAGTAGTGCCCTTTCCTCCCCTCGATGGTGGCTAGTGACACCTTGTGCTTTTTAGGTAACTCACCTCTCCTCTCCTCTTCCCCCTCATAGGACCCCTGTCCCTCAGCACCACCACTCCCCTTCCCCCTTCCTCTCCCCCCAATGACCCTTCCCGCACCAACCCCCACTATTAAACGACCACCTCTTGTCTTTCATTCCCTGCAGGGACCCCTTCACCACTGTTGGACGGCCTACCTTTCCTTTTTCCTCTGCAGAGACTCCACCACCACCACCAGAGCACTCCCTCTCCCCTCATCTTCTTCCCCGCAAGACCCCTTACCACCAGGGCCACCACCACCAGATGACCTTCCCTCAGCACTACTACCCCATTCCTCCCAACGACCCTACCCACTAGCCACCACCATTAGATGACCCCTCTCCATCAACAACATGACCCCCTTCCCTCCTTTCTGCTTGATGACTGGCCCCCTACTAGCATCGGACTTCCCCCCTTTGTTTTCCTTTAATTGTTTGTATTTGTAAGTTTGTCATTTGAATGGTGGCGAGGAATGCACTTATTATTATTTGATTTTTGTTAAATTTTATTATCAAGTATGGCTTTTATCTTTTCTCATTATTTTTATCTCATATCTCTATATTTTTTTTTGTTTGAAGTTTTTTTATGTGTTTTAAACTATTTTATTCACTTTTTTTTTATAAGAGACAAGTTTATGAGTTTTTTTTTTTATCAAGTATAAAAGACATAGGAAGCATGTAGGAGATAAGCTTAAGTTTTGATTACTTAATTACCCGGACCCAACTCGACTCGATTTTATAGGTAGGGTTGTGTTGGGTTCGGTAGTGCAATGGGTTTGGTTGAGTTGGAAAAATCTCAACCTACAAACCGTGGGTTAGGTTTGGGTTGAGTCCCAACCTGATTCGTGTACACCCCTAACCATAGCAATCATCGACCTTTGGATTGAGTTGCGACCACTTTGATGGTTTGGTCTGGACTGCTACCTTCGTTACCTAGCCTTGTAAGCCATCAAGCTTCTTCCTGCCATTGTCACGAGGTCCTCGAGGGGCCTGGGTTGCAGCTTAGTAGACTTGCTTAACCTCCAAATCTATTGCTTTACCTCCTAAGGCTTTGTATTGCCTCCGGTGTTGAGCATAGGGCCACCAGAGGCCTTTAACAAGTGGCTTGTGGAATTGCCTGCCCTCCTTACTGCTGCCTCTAGTTGATTCAATCGCCACCAACGTCGCCTAGAGCGACCTTCCTTTAGCTTGCCAACGCTACCTTTGTCCTATCCGGCTACCTTTAGCGTAATATGGTTGATTTGGCCCTTTAGGGCTTTGTGTGACCACACCCAGCATCGCTTCTTGGTCTATTTGGCCTTCTAGGGCTTTGTGTGACCACCTTGCCATGCCATGTGCCTTTTCTACCACCTATAGCAGTTGCTCGAGCCTCTTAGTGTCGCCTCTTTGCTTTGATAGATTGAATACGCACACTGCAATACATGAACTAGGTGCACTGTGCCTCTTTGCGTGTGTTGTGAGAACTCTCATTATTTTTAGTTGTTTTTGGATTGTTTGCTAGTTTCTTATTTCTAGTTGGTTCTTTGATGTAGTTTTCCCAACACCTCTATATAAAGAGGTGTAGGGTTTCTTTTGAGAATAAGATCATTTGCTTCCTTTGACTGGTATCAGAGCGACGGTTCTAAGTTGGCACTCTGCTATCCCACTGAAATAAGCCTCTTACCCAAACTACCTAAACCTTAATCTCTCCTCTCCACGCCGTCGGTCTGCCTATCAACAACAACAATAGTGGCAGTAGCAATAGCGGCGGTAGCAACAACAACAGTAGCTTCGACATCGGCGGTAGGACCACCAGCAGCGGTGGTAGGAGCACTACTGGTCGGTAGCAGCACCGTCGGTGGGTGCTGCGTCGTCCTTTTATCGGCGAGGGGAGGCGACAATGGCCTTTGGAGCATCGCTAAGGGTCCGTTCTGATCCAAGCGTGCATCTCTAGAGGGGCTGTCATGTGGTCTTAATGTGATTTTCAAGAAGTAGATTGCTTGGATTTCATGTTAGATCACCCGTTTCATTGATTTATGGTGAGTCTGCAGGTCTGAAAAGTCTGTTTTAGATCTAATTTTGGCGATTTCCTGATCATTTGGGCATCATGGCTACGCCTTCGTTGTCCGAAGTATCATCAGAGACAACTATGGATAGCGGGAACTACAAAAACCCATTCTTCGTTCCAATTGTGAAGTTGGATGAGATCAACTATGCTTGTTGGTCACAAACATTCCTCATGACAGTCGAAGGTCATGATATGGAACACATTCTTCTTGAGCCAGAGCTCCAAAATAAGATAGGAAAATACATCACTTGGAAGAAAGACAATGCCATGGTGAGAGCGTGGATTATGAATGCAGTTTTGCCTTGGATTGGAGATGGAATTATGTACTACAAAATCGCTAATGGGATGTGGGATTCTCTTCATGATACCTATTCTCATGAAAAGAATTTCAGCAAGGTGTACTGGATCTACAATGGCATGCTTACACTTAGACAACGGGGTCAACCATTGCCTCAATACTATGCCACCTTGAAGGGGCTTATGGAGAATTATACTACGTGCAAACCTGTATGCACGTGTACTAGTCAACGTGAGTACTGCAAGGAGACATCAGTTTTGCACTTTCTGTTTGGTTTGGGCCTGGAGTATGATGCTACTTGCTCCTAGATATTGACTCTATCAGATCCTTCATCTCTTGAGGAGGCATATAGTCGTCTCAGTTGGATCACTGTCACCTCTTCTTCAGTAGAGGTAGCTGGATAGGCCTTAGCACTTGTAGTTGGTGGAGGTTGTGATTCTCCATCTACTCGTGGTTGTGGACGTGGCAGAGGATAGACTGGTAGAGCTTGCCCTACATGCACTTTTTGTGGTCGGATTGGTTATGTTGAGGCTTCATGCTGGACTAAGCATGGGAAGCCTCCTGTGGCCAATCAAGCAATGACTACCTTTGAGGTAGAGTCAGATACCGTGTCTCGAGCAGAGTATGATGTTGTGGTCTAGCGACTTGCCCAAATTACTCAGGAGATGCCTTCTTCCTCTTCTGATACAACTGCCGTTGCTTTCTCTGGTATAGATTATGCCTTTGGTGTTTCTGATAGGGTTTTGGATAGTATCACTTGGCTTGTTGATTCTAGTGTTTCACGTCATTTGAGTGGTGATTATAGTTGTTTTCAGTAGCTTTAGTTAGTCTCTCTTGGTAGGACAGTTCAGGTCGCAATAGACGACATTCTAGCGTTGATGGTCAGGGGGAGGTGGCAATTACCTCCACTTTGAGATTGCTTGATATTTTATTTGTTTCAGACTTTCCTATTAGCTTATTATATGTTAACAGAATTACCATGGATCTTAATTGTTGGGTAACTTTTGATGATGTTGGTTATGTATTTTTAGGATAAGCTCATAGGAAGGGTAATTGGTGGTGGACATGAAGATGGGGTGTGTATCGTCTGTTTCAGACACCAGTTGTTATTTCTTGCCAAGGCGAGGTGTGTTTTTCTATAGGGAGTGCTTTGCAATGGTGGAATCATCTTGGTCATTTACCTCTGGACCATGATTAGGCTAATTGGGTCTCGGAGCTGTCCTATGGTCGAGAGCTTTCCATATCTTTTTTAGGGGACAAGACCATCTACATGTGCTCGCTGATAAGGCTCTAGATCCTAAGGATGCAAAGTACAAAAAATGGGAGGACAACTATCTTGTGATGAATTGGTTGATGAATAACATTGACACTAAGATTGTTAGGCGCATATGGAATACCAACCAGTGATGTCCTTGGTTGAGTATTTTACTATCCTGGAGGGCCTGTTTATGGAGCTTGCTGTGTTTCATCTTGCTTGTTGTGAGAAGAAGGTTACTAAGTGAGCTAAGTAATAGGCATACCGATTTCTGGATGGCCTAGCACTTCTGTACCAGTTTGCTAGAGATCAGATATCGTTAGGCTCGATACTAGGTCTCAAGACTACTGAAGATTGATGTTGATGTAGCACTTGCCTTCCTTGTCGCCATTCCTCTGATCTCTACTCTTGCTATCTTGGAGGAAGAGGTGGTTGCATTAGGTGGCGTGGATGTGGTGTTGTGATCCTCTCTTCATGCATTGCAAGAGGACGAATCACCCATCTAAGAAATGTTGGGAGAGGTTTAGCAAGTTAGCTTGGGTGAATTAGATATCCACTGGGTCTTGGTGATGGAGATTGATGCTGAGCCATCTGCTTTGCCATTCATTGTCGAGGAGTTGGGTCTTCTAAGGAGTCTGCTGAGTGAACCCTTCTTTTCTACTGTTGCCTTTGCTATGTACAACAACAACCAACCAACCAACAAACCAACTATGGGGTTGGCTATATGTATTTTTTGCCTCCACTTAAATCTATTTTGAGTCATTTTTGGACTTAAATTGAAGCAATATAGGTCATACGTAATAGTTTCCTTTCAACACTTCTTTGGTCTTCGTCCCCTCTTGGTGGGTTTAACCCTCAACTCCTCGCATCTCTTGACTAGGGCATTTAGTGGCCTTTTTTTTTTCTCTGATGTTCAAACCAACCTTACACGTGTCTTTTATTTTATCTTCTATCGGTGCCACCTTAATCTTTTTTCGAATAGTCTCATTGGAAATACGGTCTTTCCTCGTCTCTTTGGGAGTGTGGTTGACCCGTTGGCCTCGGTGGGAGATTGCTGGTTCGGGGCTTGGTGTCCAATCTTCTGGGGGGCCTATCTGATCAGAGATGTGAGGATTTCCAAAGGTTGTTGCAGGAGCTGGAAGGATGGGAGCCAGAGGAGGGTGGTGACATACTCCTAGGAAGAAGGTGATTTCTCAGTGGCGAAGGTCTTCCGCAGATTGAGTGGCGACGTGGGCAACACATACGTCGATCTTTTGAGAGACTGTAGGCTTCTCTGGGAGGCGGAATGTCCGTTGAAGGTGAAGATTTTCGGGTGGTTGATGAGGAGGGGGAGGATCATGATGAGGAGGTGGAGAGTGAGGTGGGCCTAGATGGATGACGTGTGCTGTTCCCTTTGTGGAGGAGCGGAAGAGGACATTCAACACCTCTTCTTCCAGTACCCTTTTGTAGAGCAGATGTGGCAGAGGATGGGGATTGACTGGATTGTACATCG
Organism: Thalassia testudinum; assembly: GCA_037157565.1. Taxonomy (NCBI): domain Eukaryota; kingdom Viridiplantae; phylum Streptophyta; class Magnoliopsida; order Alismatales; family Hydrocharitaceae; genus Thalassia; species Thalassia testudinum. The sequence goes on from JAZHRO010000013.1 coordinate 27,066,810, forward strand.
GGATGCGGCTAGCTTTTGGTCATCTTTCCACAGGGGGAATGCTCAAGAGGGGCATATCTCCTTTAGATCCAAGAAGGATCGAGCTACAATTTTGGCTGTGCTATGGGGTGTTTGGCTGGGCAGGAATGGGGTGCTTTTTAGGGGGAGAGATCCTATGTTAAAAATTTTTTTTATTCCATTATGTCCCAGGTGGAGTTCTGGAGATTCCAAATGTAATTTTTGATGTAATTCTTTCTGGTGTAATGAAATGATCATGGGTGGTTATCATTTGGATAACTACCCTCTCACTTTTCAAAAAAAAAAGGTCTTTCCTTGTATAACCAGACATCCATTTTAACTTCATTTCTGCCGTAGATGCCGTTTGCACATGCCTATATTTGATGGCTTAATATTCAGAATCATATAGCATGGCACTATAGTTTTTCTGATTGGATCATTGATTTTAGAGTATCTAATCACTTTACTGGTAAGGTGATAGCTTGTCTTCCTCCAACTATCTCCTCAATTAGATTAGTTAATAGTTCTTACTCACTTATTATTGCTATTACAGTCGACTTTGCCGCTAGATTATAGTTGCGTGATGTTTACTATGCACTTGATTTTCCATTGAGCATGCTTATTGTTTATTACTTACAGCTTAAGTGTCATTATTTTTGATGGTCATTGTAATTTTCAGGACATCCAGACAAAGCAGATGATTGGTGGGGGATTTGAGTGAGGTGGGCTATGTTACCTCGACCCGTCGACTATTTTTGCTAGAGCCACTTCTATTTCCATAGATCCTCTTCTTTGGCATTTTTGATTAGGGCACCCATCTATCACCAAATTTCGCTAGATGTTCCCTTGGAATAGAAGCAGTGTACTAGGGCAGTGGCTTATAGGGGTGTAAACGAGTTAAACTCGAGTGAATCTACCTTGTTTGGGTTTGGTTCATTTATTTAAATGAGCCAAAACCTTTGTTTAGGTTTGGTTCGTTTATTTTGCGAATCGAACCCGAATCGAACTTGAGCGAACCTACTTTGTTTAGGTTCGGTTCTTTTAAGGTTCATTTAAGAATTTCACTAACAATCATACGAAATGAAATATAAGATAAAAGCTATTAACTAATTTGTAAGCGTTACATTCCACTAACAATAATTTGAAATGAGAGATCATAACTCTTAATTAAAGAAGAATAACAGACTTTCCTTTCTCGAACTGTTATAGAGCAGGAGGGGAGTTACTGGAGTAGGTAGCAGTAGCAATTTGATAAAGATGTGAAGGGAGAGGGAGCCACCAAGAGATAGGGGTGTAAACAAATCAAACTTGAGTGAACCTACGAAGGTTCGGTTGGGTTCGATAACATTTTTTCAAGGTTCGTGTTTAATAAGAAAAAATAAGAGTTCTGTCCAGTTCGGTTCATTTATGGTTTGTTTAAGTGTAAAGTTTGAAATGTTGTTAATTTAGATGCGATTCATTTAGAGTTCGTTTAAGGGTTCATTTAAAGGTTTGTTTATGATTCTTTTAAAGTATAATGTTTTGTTATAAATACAGACATAATAAAATATAATTATAAAAAATAAAACATGAAACAAAAAATTAAAAAATATACAAATTATATCATAAGTATTTCAAGACATGTTTCTGAAAAAAAAAATCCCTATAGTTTACAAAATATAGAAGGGAGGTGTCCCTTGAGTTGTTTTTCCATCTCATGTTCCAATCTTGAGAGGTGAAGAGTCTCTATTTTGGGGATGGGAATGCGATAGCAGCGAGAGTAGTGGTAATTGATTGTGGCGCTTGTAGGTCCAGGTTTAATATATATATATATATATATATATATATATATATATATATATATATATATATAAATATAACTTTTAACGAATCGAATCTAAACGAACCTACTTTTGGTTTATTTATCTAAACGAGCGTAAAATTATATTTAGGTTTGGTTCGTTTATTTACGAGCCGAATCTAAATCAAACTTTAATTTATCGAGCCTAAACGAATATCAAACCTGAAAATTTTTTGACAGTCGTACTGGCTTATCATTATCCCAACGGAAGTATAATCTGCAGATCTTAGAGGCAGGATTGTTGGGTACGAAGCTATTTGGCATTCCTATTGAACACCAGAAGAAGACTTTGTTGTTTGAAGATGTTTTGTCGTTTGAAGATGTGACAAGATACGGGAGTACAATCGGCAAGCTACTATATCTGACGGTCACTTGCTTAGACATCAGCTTTGCAATAAGTAGAGCTAGTGAGTACATGGAGAAATCCTTGTACAGGAATTCGAGTAATTGTGTCTAATTTAAAATACTTAAAAGGGAATCCTGGAAAGGGATCCACTACAAAAACGATGGCTCTACTGATATTGTTTAATATTCAGATGTAGATTATGTTGGGGCAGTGAATGATAGAAGATCTACTACGGGCTATGTTATTTTCCTTGGAGGGAATCTTGTTTCATGGCAAAGCAAGAAGCAACTTGTGGTGATCTGTTCTAGTGTAGAGGTGGAGTATAGAGCCATGGCACATACATGTGAAGTTACATGGGTAGATTCCTTGGTGGATCTTGGTATTTCTGCACAGATGCCTATTTCTCTATATTGTGACAACAAGTTGGCTACATACATTGCTTCCAATTCAGTATTTCATAAGAGGATCAAGTATATTGAAGTGGACTATCGCTTCATAGGAAATGCAGTCCTAGAAGGAAAAATAGCTTGCAAATATACTCAAAGGCATTTACCAAGAAGAGGCTCTTATTCTTATGTTACAAGTTGGGTCTAGTAGATATTGGTGCTCAACTTGAGGGAGACTGTTAGAGAATAAATAGTTAGGTTTGGTTGTCTTGTTATTTTTAGCATTTCATATTTGTGGCAAGTGTTTTATTGTGTCTCATTATTTTTCCTCTTATACCTTGACCTTATATTTATGTAAGGGGTAAGGTTTGTTTATGAATTGAACAACAAAGATTGTTTTTCTCAATGGTGAATATTCTTAGCCAATCCTAGTTACTCTATTTTTCAGGGCAGCAACATCCAGAGAAGAGAGAAGTAATTAATGGTTGCCCAGTATAGTGCAAAATTAGAGTATTAGGCAATGACTTCAGGAATTTCATAGATGTTTGGGTTAGAATTATCTTGATTGATATGGGTATTCCACCCAAGATGCCTGTAAAACTATATTATGGCAATAAGCTATGGTTATCCTGGCAAATAATTCACTTCTTTACGATTGAAGGCACTTTACTTGGGAGAAGGTTGATGCGGGAGAAATGTCTGCCATTCACCAAATTTGAGGATTGAGTTGTATATGTTTTCGCTGAAGGACTTCCACAGAACAATTTCAAAAGAATGTGTGTTACCGTATGGAATAAATGACATGTGGCATGTGCCATGTGTCACAATAGTTCATGTGTGTGCGTGAGTTGTGGGTGCTTCTACGACAAATTTATTAGAGAGACATTTTAGTTATTGATTGGCTGTCAAGTTAAGTAATTTAGGAAATTACTTGGTTGTCAAGTTAAGTCATTTAGGAAAGTTGTTAAGAGTTTCTAGAAATAGCATATGCTTATTGTAATTTACTGACTTTAGAATTATGTTTAGGATTATTATTGGGATTAGATTTCTATATAAAAAGATCAATTCCTTTCTTTGTTATTTGAGTTCAAGTAATCAAGATGCATTTCATATGAACTCTCCCACGCCTTTTCTCTCTCACGCAATCTCTCTCTCTCTCTCTCTCTCTCTCTCTCATGTGTGCTCTCTCCTTTCTCATGCATGCATTTGTTGCACATGAGGCTCTCCACAGTGTCGAATCTTCACAGTGTGCAAGTGGAGCATGTTTGTTAGTTATGCTCAACTTGAGGGTGAATGTTGAGTGTTATTATGTAAATGATATGTGGATCCTTGGGTGTGGGTTAATGTGCTTCACATCTCTATAAATCTTACGACACACCTCCTTATTCTTTGTGTTACAAAAACAAAACCCTAGGTACTATTGGGTTTTAGGGTCTTCAGTCGTGCGTGATCTTAGGGAGAGTGGGTAGCGGTAATATGTTGATTGAGAGAGGAAAATTAGAGAAATTGAGGGTGGTGTTGGTCTACGTGGGTTTTCAAACCATAAGAGAAGAATTAACGAGAATGAGATTGGGGGGGGGGGGGGGGTTCGATCTTGTGTGTGATCTTAGAGGGGAAAATGCCTCCCATATGATCCCCATTAATCCCTTTCCAAAATAAATGGTTTCCATTAGAATTTCTTCCTAAAAAGAAATCTTTCCTCAGCTTTGGTGGCCATTTAAAATGCCAAGATGATATTCGGAGTTTGTGCCCTCAATTAATCCCATAAAAACTTACACATGTAAACAATATATCAGTATGCATATGGAATACAATGATTAAAAATGTAGGAACAATAAATTACGAGTTTATTAATTTCTCAATGTAATGCGTGCTTGAAATCTATTTCCAACTCCAAATTAAATGCTTTTAAGCATAATTAAAGTTCGCTAAAGTGTACCTATTAAATACCCTCATCCTAAGTTTTGCTCTAGTCTCGAGCAAAATCATATGGAGAACTAGATCTCTAGACTAGAATTTTGCCATTAGAATGTCTCATTGTGCCTCGCCTTTAGAGATTCGTTTGAAATACTAGCCTTAGGCCTTAAGGTACTCAAGTACCGGTTAAGATACATACTTGATTGGCTTAAGCTTTGGGTCTTTGATGAAGATTTATTAGGCCCCTAATGTCAGCCCAAGGGTTTGTTGACCTCAGAGGTTGAAGCATCTGTGTGTTTGTGCAATTGATCCAGATTCAGCTTGCCAGCGTATTTTTCAGAATGGAGGGGAAAAGATATTTTTGAGATTTTTCTTTTTGTGATTTTTTTTGTGATTCCTCTATATCTAATCTCAGATTGGCTCTCAACATGGTTTGTGTCGGATTTCTTGTTCCTGTCACTGATCCTCAAAGGGTCTTTGGCATACGATGCTTCGAGATAGCATTGCTCATGGCAACCCTAAGATCCCTGGTAATCGACACTTCATGATAGTGCCTCTCATGGCATTCTTAAGCTAATCCAGGTCCTAGCAATCGACATTTCGGGATAGTGCCGCCCATTGCACCTGAGTTGCGCGATTCGCTTATATTCCCCCAGTAGGCAAGGTTTTAAATATCAATATCAATATTGTATCGATAAGTAAAAAAAGGATATATCGGGGACATATCGTTGATATTGGTGAAATTTTGGGGAAATCGCTCAAAAAGGCATAAAATATTAAAAAAAATTCAAAATTAACATTTTTATTAGTAATACATTATAAAAAACGTGTGTGTGTGACCCAGACCCAGTGTTTCCCCCTTCCTGCCCAACAACCTTTTTAAACCTAGTGTTTCCTCGCACAGTAGCCCCTTTACCAGACCGAAGCTCTTTTGAACCTAGCCTTTCCCGCCAACCCAGTACCACCATCTTAGCGATATATCGTCGATATTTTGATCATATCGTTTGGTATGTCGGCGATATATCATAATATCGACGATATATTGCCAATATCCTAGAAAAACGATACTGTAGGTGATATCGATACGCCCAAACCTAGCGAAACCGATACATCCAACCTTGCTAGTAGGATATTCAAATATCCTAGGTAACAAGCGTCGAGGTGGTGAGATGCTTATATTGCGTCCTTAAGGAGAGCATATACTCATGCGGCGGGAACTCTTTTAATCAACTTGTGTTTTCGAGCCTCTCCAAAGCAAATTTCCAAGAAATCATTTTTCAGGTTGGGAATTTTTGTGTTTCTTTATTAAGCATACTGAACCAGACCAAAGTGTGTGAGGAATGGATGCTCAAGTTACTAAGAACTTGCAGACCAAAGGGCAAACAAAGGGGTTAGATACTCCCTAAGCCTTTGACTTAATACATCAAGCTTTCAATTTCCTCAATTACTTGAAGAATAATCTATATCTTAACAAGTACTTGAATTTTTGAGTCATACAAGCCTTAGAGGCCTAAAGTCAGTATCTCTTACTTATCTCCTAAGATTAGGTACTTCAGGTCTTAATTCATCATTCGTTCCAGGCCAAAGCTTATGTAAGCTCTTCCATAATCAAATGCTAGGACTAACACATTTTTGCTCCTTTTTCTTTCTCTATTTTTCTTCTTTTGTTTTTTTTTTCCTTTTTTTTGAAATATGTAAATATATATATAACTATCAATGCACTAACTATGTGCATGCAAAGTATTTATAAATGCTATGTACAATCTCACATTATATGTCCTTATGCGTAAATCTAACAATGTCCTTATTGGAAAGTAAAAAGTAGGGAAGAATAGTACCTGAGGTAGAGAATGGTTGGAGCTAAGGCTCTTCTAACTTGTAGGTGTCAACAACCTAGCCATCAGATAGAGTAACATACGATTTTAAATGTAGACCATTTACTTTGAAAATCTTACTAGAGGAAGGATTTTGAATCTCAACAGCATCACGAGGGAACACCTGAGTGACAATGTATGGCCCATCCTAATGGGACTTAAGTTTTCCAGGGAATAGCTTGAGTCTGAAATTGCAAAGCTAGACCTGTCGATCGGGCTCAGGTTTTCTTAAGGATGTGCTTATCGTGAAAGATCTTAGTGTGCTCTTTGTAGGCTTGGGAACTCTCATATGTCTCATTCCTTAACCCCTCAAACACGGTGAGTTTTAACAAGCATGCCTTGCCAGTGTTTTCAAGGTCTAGATTAACATTCTTGATGGCTTAATAAGCCTTGTGCTCTATCTCTACAGGCAAAGTAGATGGTGTGGCTAGCTCCTGAGTTAATTGGGAAAGGCATTGAAGTAGAGCATTGTAGTTTGCCCGAGGAACATGTACAACATTTGTAGACTCCCCTGTTGTTATTGAAGCTTGGTTAGCCATTGGAGGTCTCCCATGTTTAGTGCAACATGAAGTCTCCACGTGGCCAATCCGACTCAGGTGACTCTAGACTTCCTCTAGGATAGGAAGCTCAGAAAGAGTAAGAATATGAGAACACGCAGCTGTGTACTTCGAGCCAAGTCTTGACAGAAATTAGTGAAGTACAACCTCTCTATGGTACTCCCTATGTGCAACACATGTGCAAACAGGCTTGTAGGCATTGTATTTCTCTCGAAGCCCCTTAAGGGTAGAGTAGACCTGGGAAAGAGATTGCCCCTCTTGCTTTAATTGAGACAGTTCGTGACTAATTTGAAAAGCCTGAGATGAGTTCTTAGCATGTGAATATGTGTCTTGGAGACTGTCCCACATCGCCTTGGCCGTCGGATAATATATGATCTCATCTCCAATTCGTGGAATAATATAATTCTTCAACCATGTTTTGACCATTGCACTATCTTTCTTCCATGTGGTGTATTTTCCTGTCTTATTTATCGGCTTTAACTTTAACAAGATGTGTTGTCATGACCTTCCAATGTCATTAGGAACATTTAAGATCACCTAGGATAATTGGTCTTATCTAACTTGATTATGGGATCAAAAAATGGACTTTTGTAGGCCTCGGACTCAGGAACAACACTCGATGTCACCTCAGAGGAACTAGAAGTCGCCGTCGCACGCCTTGTAGACAAGAAAATATGCTACATAGTTGATTTGAAATAATTTTCAGATTATGTAGATCGCCAAAAACGATAGATTAGGCTGCAAGCATAGAAATCCAAGAGTCTAGCAGAATGGAATCTGTGCCCAAGGTGATGTGAAGACCCCTGTACAACACAACAATGTGTGCTTGGGCCTAGGGGAAGCCTAACACACCCACACATGGAGGGGGAGCCCTGTTTGGGCGTAAAATCGCGTTTAAGATAGTACGCCGTAATATAGCGCGACAATATGTCGAAATAAATAAATATAACGAGATGGTGAGTCCTGATCGAACTTAGGGAGGCAGAAAATGACTTTATTATAATATTGATTTAGAACTAATTATAACTAAATATTAATCACAATAGATATAAAGTGAATCAGGCAATTGTTTTATCATGAGTTGCAAGTAGAACTAAACAACTAGAACATGCATTACTAGAACTAGAATTAAAAATAACTATCTAAACTATTAGAACAAGAGCACCAAGGGTGGTCCTTGGTGGCCTTTGGAGAGGTTGGGGAGAGCAACAGTGGTGTACCAAGGTGGTCTTGATGGATGCTTTAGAGGAAGATGGAGCTTGGAGGTGTCTGGAGATGTCTGGAAGGAGAAATGGAGGAGATGCCTTCTGATGGGAGCTCTGGGGTTCCTTTAATAGTTAAACTGAGGGGCAAAGTAGGTATTCGGCTCCCAAACTCGTGTATCAACCTTGGATTAATAAGATTCGTCGATTGGGAGATCAATGGCTCTAATTTTGCCTCAAAATAGACTTCATAGCGCCTGTTATGCACGCGTTGCTTCAGATCTCACCATGTGGCGTTCTCAGCGCCTTCGGATCTCAATCGCACGGTTGTGTGCCCGCGCCTCGCTACTGCCTTCGCTGAAATCCTGCGCACGCATGTGTTTAAATCCAGGCGTTCGATCTTACGATTGGACGGCTTAAAAGCGCGCCCGCACTGCCTTTTCGATCGCACGTGCAACGACGCATGGACACGCACGTGCATCTGCACATACACTCCACCGCTTGATTAGACGCACCTCCGCGTGCCATGCGTCTGCACCAGTCCCATCTGATGGCCATTGCACGGCTTAATTTCGCTTGCGCACACCGCCTTTCTGATTTTCCCCTCTGCGAGTCTCAAATGGTCCTCGCCCGCTTGATTTCACTTGTGCTGACCAACGTGTTACGTGCACGGATGGTCGCGCGTTTGTTTTCTCACGCGTGCCGCCTTGCCCGTTGGATGAGGATTCAACGGTTGGGATGGATCCTTATTTGATGAAGCGCTGTGACCGATTGACGTGACGCTCTTGTGGCCGTTGGATGGTGATCCAACGGCCCACAAGACACGTGGAATTCCTTCAGCGGATGGGGGCGGCGGCCTTGGGCAGCTATGATGGCGTCACGTGGTGTCATTGTGGTCATCCATCTTCTTTGCTTTGTAGATGGTGTTGTAGGGTTTCGATCGAGTTGATTTTTGTGCCGTTGAACGGCGATCGTTGATCCGGATCCATCCGTGCTGTTGGATTTGACATCTGAGGTTCGGATTTTTGCCACCTTGCTTCTTGGCCTTTGCTCTTCTGCGGACTTCATAAGATGCTACAGGAGTTCGATCGAGACGATCTCGGAAGCGTTGGACTCCCATCGTCATTCTAAACAGATCCGTACGGTCGGATTCATCATCTGTGACCCTGAATTACCTGCAATTATTATTACCTCTTGATTAGAACATAATATTGCATTATTATTTACAGAGCTAACAAATCAACTATGATGCAAAATAAGATGCTTATGCATGCATTATTCTTTAGTTAATCTAGGATTTAACTTAATTCAGGTAGATTAAGACCTATGATTGCTGTGGAATCAAACCCCCTATGCCATCATTGGTAGGGGTAGAGGTCACCCAGCAGCAGCCGTTGGAGGCTGCCCTGTTACTCCAAGTGCTAGTGAAGGAGCCACTGCTGTTGGTGGCCTAGCAGCAGCCATTGGAGGCTGCGCTGCTGCTCCAAGTGCCGGCGAAGGAGAGAGTGAAGGATAGTGGTGGCAGTGGAGAAGAGAAGGGCTTTTGGTGTTAAGGTTTCGAGGGTTCTATTTGGTGGGATATCAAAACTTGACCTAGGACTGCGCTTTGACACCAAGTAGGACAAAATGATCAAATTTATTCTCCAAAAGAACTCAACACCGCTTTATATAGAGAAGAGGTATTAAGAAAATAACATGACATGCCCATAAAGAAATAGAAATAACAAATTAGCCCAAAAAATAAATAGAAAACTGTAAGACTGAAAGGGTGCCTCAACAATTATTGTATGAGTGTTTTATCAGCTTGCACTTCCGGCAGTGGTCTTTATGCTCACAAAAAAAAAAGAAGAAGAATAAAGATGTGGAAGTGGATAAATCACTTTTATAATGCAGACCCTATGGATAAAGGTGCGGACAGGTTGAAAGTTTGTTGCCTCTTGAATGCCTTCTACGAATGCCTTCTACTTCTGTTTAGTTGCCTCTTGAATGACTTCTACTTCTGTGTTGTCTTGCATGTCTCTGTTTCACAATGTCTGATATCAGAGCATGTGCTTAGAATCCTTGAAGTTGTTTTACACTATCACTTGGCTGTATATGTAAATTTCTTCTTATTCTTTTCAGGATATGGAAATGAAGCAGATTGAGAACCAGCAACAGCTAAAATCTAAAATGGTTTGTGCCTGTTTTTCTAGTTCTCCATCTTGTCACTCATCAAGTAGTATGATTATTGAAGTGATGAATATCTGTACTTGTTGATTTGCTTGATTCCATTATCACTATTATTATTATTTTTTACTAATAAGAATTGCAACGTGCAAGAAGCTTATGGTTCATAGATTTAGTGACTAGTAGCAGGTAACATCTGCTAATGGACTTTGCTTAGTTTACTTTATATCGGGGGGTCTTGCACTTGACTTGTGAAGTGACAACTGGGTCAGGGCCAACTACACTGTACGAGATATAGGCATGTATATAAAGCTTTTGGACAACTATGATTTGATATGCCATTGGACATGTCAGTTTTTGGGACTTTGCATGACCCTTTTTGTAAAGTAGATGCCGTAAGTTAGGATATTAAGCATCTGGTGTGATAAAAGTGTATGTAAATGGGACCTATCACATTATGCAATTCACTTTTTCTCTTAAAGTAAATACTATCCAACTCAAATGGGCAATGTCAGCCACAGTAACAATTTTGCTGATTTTTTTCATCACCCAATTTGCTTGGTCATGACAATCTTGGTCTTGGTGTAGCACCAAAAAGAAAACCTGTACTGGGCTTATATCTGTGGGGCATTAAATGGGTTTAGCATGGAACCCCTTGAATGGTGGCTTATTGTTTTAGTTGATTTAGGCCATGCTTATGACTAAGGTTTCTTAATTTACATAGCATCTCAAAATGAGTATGTGTCATTTTAACTTCCGGTAAATGTTTGGTGCAAATTTTAACTACACTTGTTTTGAGAGATGAGTGAGGGAGACAAGGTTCTTTATGGAAGAATTAAGCTGGTCAAAGGATCATTTTAATACATTTTAGATGACTATTTGGATTGACCCTTTTTTTTCTCTCTTCAAGATGAAGACTTGTGAAAAAAAAGGAATTGCATCACCTGCACAAATTCAACACTTCCTCCATAGTTTTATGAATGTAATATGCATCATGAATTTCATTCTTAACATAGTAACTGACGCTTTCAAAGATGATGAAAGTTTCTTTGAAGCCATACGATTAGCTGATGCTTGGTCTGCTTTATAATGCTTGAAAGACGGTAACTGAGGCTTATCGGCTTTATATTGCTTCTTCAAAGCTATATTCTCCCGTTTACATTTAAGTCTTCCTTACATTGAGAAGCCATTACAAAACTAGATTCCGCACATTCTGGACCATTTTTCCTTGCCACTTTTTAAGAACATCCACCTTTTCTACTACATGTATGTGTTCCATTTTGGAATGAACAAGAAAACATTTCCTTAGTATTGCCTATTGTATTGGTTCTTTCTTCACTTAAATATATGGAGTGGGTCTTGACAGACAGGTTTATGTGCATTGCAGAATTCATCCTGGATTGGATCTTTTATCAATACTATAATCGGAAATTTAAAGCTATCTATCTCGAATGTGCACATTAGATATGAAGATCTGGAGAGGTTAGAAGCTGATCATAAAATGCATTTTTGTATTGTCTATTGCCGTTCTTAGTATTGGCGATGCTTTCAATGTAGCAACCCTGGCCATGCATTTGCAGCCGGCTTAACTTTACAGAAGCTTTCTGCGGTTACTGTGGATGATTCTGGCATGGAGACTTTTGCTACTGGTGGTGCCCTTGAACGCATTCAAAAGGTGTGATGGCATTTAGAAGGCCTATTAAATTGGGATTCCAGTTTCTTTAACAAAAACTGAAGGATGGGATGATCTTTATTATTTTTATTGTTGGTTTAAAAATACTTTTCTTGAATGTCCAAGAAATTTAATAGTAATTACGTAGATGATTTATTTTCAGAAAGGTGAGGTTGATAGCTTTTTCTTGATATCTTTAGCCATATCATGTAGTTTTTGTTTTTAGCTTCTGGTTGGCTATCTGGTAATTTAAGTGTTATTATTATTATTATTATTATTATTTTTGAAAAAGGGGAGGATGGCTATTTGAGGTCAGCAGCCATCCAATTAATTCAACCTTCAAAAAGCGAGATAAATCACAAATGAGTCATCCAAAGATCAAAAAGACCCAAAGCTTCCCTTGTGACATTTTCCACCTAGGTCTTCTTTCCCCTCTTTCGCCAGAAAATCGTTGCATTGCATTGTAGCCAAGTTGACCTCAACGCAGCCACTGCAGTGATATGAGCCTGAGTATTTACTTGGATGTTTCCCTTGAAGGAGCTGTGGAAATTCTCGCAGGAAGCTGCATTGATACCTGCCAGAACAAGGGCCATCCAAATCTCCTTAGAAAAATCTCACGTGCAGAATAAATGTTGGATATCCTCATCATCATGACTGCACAAGCTACAGGTTGTCTCAATATTTGGCATACAGTGACGTCTATACATCTTACAAACCAATCTACCCCTCTGTAGAAGGCACAAGAACCACTTGACTTTCAAGTGGATTCTCGTCCTCCAAAGCAAGTTGCAGTCTCCAATGACATCCCTAGTGATCACCAATTTTATCTGCTCTCAGGTGAGGAGCTGTAGCTTGCATTAGGGGGATTTGGCAACAAAGGGATAGGACAATTTTTTTTAGGGAGAACAAGTTTATGTAAAGAATGCCATGCATAAGGCTCATCGCTTCTTGGAATCTTGCCCACTCTCCTGATTTTAGTTTGACATTTTGCTGATTAATCAATTTAGAGCAGCTTAAATGTGGTTCTGACAAAACAAGTACACTTGCTTTGGGAGGAGTGGGAAAGACAGAAATTTAGTTTCTAGGCAGAGAATGATCTTCATCTTCAACAAGTTGTAGGTGAGTTGTCCACTGCAATTTAGCTGAGAGTTCAAAATTTTGGGGCTAACGTAATTAGTTTGGGCTTTTGTCAACATCTGATGGTTCTTCATGAACTTTTCAAGATGTCTGATTCTTGTTATTTTATTCTTGGGACTGTTGCATACCAATGCTTTTCAACATTTTACCGGAAAAGTTGAGGATTTGAATTCTTGTACTTTTAATCTCAAAAGGAATGGAAATTAGATTTTCTTTGGCTAAAATTGTTATCATTCAACTAATGCATTGAACAATGGTTGCCCCAAATCCTTTTCCGATTCACTGAAGAATCTTGTGCACAAGAAAATAATGGAATTACGTCTATTATGTTATTGGTGCACAAGAAAATAATGGAATTATGCCTATTATGTTGTTGGCTCATTATGCAGTCTGTGGAGCTTGAATCACTTGCATTTTATTTCGATTCGGATGTTTGTCTATGGAATTCTGAAAAACTATGGGAAGACTTGTCTCCATTGGAGTGGATTCAGGTATTTCTGTTCTGAAACCTTTTACTTCCCTTGATAGCTTGTCTACTTCACAAGCCACCAATTTATGATTGTTCCCAGATTTTTGAAGTGGGTAGAGAAGATGGTAAGACCAAGAAAGTTACTCAAAGCAATCACACTTATGTCCTGCAACCTGTGTCTGGAAATGCAAGATATACAAAGCTAAATGCAGATGAAACGAGAGATACAGGGGAGGCAATACAAAAAGCAATTGTGAATTTGGATGATGTCACATTATGTTTATCGAAGGTGCAATCTGAGATGATCCATCCAGGTTGTTATTCAAGATACAATATAGTAGTTGATCATTTTACCTGCTTCATAAATGCAGGATGGATACCGGGATATCTTGAAACTTGCTGATAACTTTAATGCATTCAATCAACGGCTGAAATATGTGCATTTTCGCCCAACTGTTTCCATTGGAACTGATCCAAGATTGTGGTGGAAGTATGGCTACAGAGCAGTGGTGGATGAAATGAAGAAGGCAAGGTATGCTGGAAGAACTTCTCAGTTGCTTGTCTAGAAAAATGCATATTCTCTCTCCAATAAAATCATAATTTTATTGTTTAATACTATTTATGTTGCTGTTTTTTTGTGTCTGGTTTGTTACCATTATCCCCATCACTGTCATGTGGTGTCTCCTCTTGGCTTGTTTGGGTTGAAGTGGTTGGGAGGAGGTCATATGTAGAGGTGTGAGAGGCTGTAGACAAGGGGGTGCGATTTGTGGCTGTCATAATTAATAATTATCATAATTTGGGAATTGGGAGGACTCATTGAGCATCACAATCGTTGATGGTGTGCAATTGTGATATGTGGTTGATATTACCAGTGATGCTATTTCTGGGATTTGAATGCATGCGGCATGTCGCAATGACGCTATCTCTTCCCAAAGCCAAGTGGGGGAGTCTAACGGATGAGGGGTTGAGGATGAGGAGAGTTGAATGGACGAGGCCTCTACTTATTGGGTCAAATTGGTTTGAATGGGTCCATAATGCCTATCCGAACTCGACCTACTTAATTTGGCGGTTTAGGTTGAGTTGGACCTGTTTATAGAAGCCATGTTTGGGTTGGTTTCAGGTCCTTTATGTGGGTTGGGTTTGGGTCGGTATATGTAGGTCTTGGTGGTTTTGATAGCCCTACGTTCTCCCTAGTGGCTTGAGTTCCGTTTGTGTAATTTTATTTGTAGCAATCAACAAACAATGGCCGTTGTATCATCTTGATGTCAAGAATGCTTTCCTATATAGTGACTTGTAGGAGGAGGTCTACATGCGCCAACCACCAGGCTGTGTGGTTGAGGGGGAGTAAACCTACCATTTGAGAAAGGCTATATATGGCTTGAAATAAAGCTCGAGAGCTTGGTTTGAGAGGCGTAGTGGGGAGATTCAAAAGATTAGTTTTATGAGATTCACCTTTGATCAGTCTGCAGTTATAAGGCGTAGGGAGGCAGGTGCCATGATTCTGACAGTCTATGTAGATGATATGATCCCTAGAGCTGACGATATTACGGGGATTCAGGAGGCCAAGGATTTTTTTTAGACTACTTTTGTTACAAAGGATTTGGGCACTTTGAGGTATTTTTTGGACATCAAAGTTATGAGAAACCACTGTTGCATGGTTCTTTTGTAGAGAATATGTTATGGAGCTCCTCGAAGAGACTGGTTAGTTTGGAGCCAAGCCATCTTCTATTCCTATGGAATCTCAAGGACACCTGAAGGAGGATGATCCATAATTCGAAGACAAGAAGAGATATAGGAGTATTGTGGACAAGTTACTATATGTTACTATGACCAGGTCAGATATCAGCTTTGCAGTCAGTAGAGCGAGTTAGTTCATGGAAAATCCTTACTACAATCATTGTCATGCGGTTTGCCTTACCTTCAAGTACCTTAAACGGAATCTTGGGAAAGGCCTCTATTTGAAGAACCATGGATGTGCATCTGTACTCGTACTTTGATGTAGATTATGCAGGTTCTATTGAGGACTGGAGATCCAATATCGGATATGCTACTTTCCTGAGGGGCAATCTCGTTACTTGGAGGAGTAAGAAGTAGGGTATGGTTGCTTGATCTAGTGTTGAGGCTGAATACTGTGGCATGGCTCATATAGCTTGCGAGATCATGTCGCTCATATATTTTTTGGCTGATCTCGGAGTCCATGTTGCTCTTCCTATGCTTATGTTTTGTGACAATCGCTTAGCTACTTCGATTGCCTTCAGTCTAGTTTTCCACAAGCGCATGAAACATATTGAAGTGGACTGCCACTTTGTCAAAGACATGGTCACTACAAGGAAGATTACTACCCCAACTACTACTTCTGAGCAGGAGCTTGCAGATGTTCCAGCTTAAGGGGAGTGTTAGAATATGTCTTATGTGGGTGTTTTTGTTATTTATTATTTTCATGAGGGGCTTCCTTATGTCTTAACCATAGCTTCTCTCTAGATAAAGAGGGTTAGGGCTTCTTTTGAAATCAATTCCATTACTTCTTTTCTTAACAATAAATAAATATGTATCTCTTTTTTATGAAGGAAAAGGGAAATGTGTATCTATTTACACACACATATACATATTTGCATATATACATGCGTGTGTGTGTGCATGTGTGTGTGTGGACCTATCCAATGGGCCTAAAGGCTCAACCAAGCTATTTGAGCCAACATGATACTTAGTCGGATGTAATGCCAAAATCAGTTTATTGAGAGAGCCAACACCTCTTTATATAATGGAGAGGTATTGGGTAAATTATATAGCACGTCCAGTGCAATAATAAAAATAATAAGAGTATGGAAAATGAACATAGATAAGAGAGTATGTCAACACTCCCCCTTAAGGTAGAGCATATATGTCAATCATGTTTAGCTTGGCAGTTTATTGAGAGACCCAACACTTCTTTATCTAATGAAGAGGTATTGGGTAAATTACATAGCATGTCTAGTGTAATAATAAAAATAACAAAAGAGTACGGATAGTAAACATAGATAAGACAGTATGTCAACACTCCCCCTCAAGCTGGAGTATAGATGTTAATCATGTTCAGCTTGGAACAACAATCATCAAAGGCAGCGTGAGGAAGAGTTTTCGTGAAGATATCGGTTGCTTGATCCTCAGAAGCAACGGAAGTACTATGCAACAATCCACGCTGAATTAGATCTCTGGTGTAGTGACAGTCCACCTCAACATGCTTCATGCGTTCATGGAACATGGGATTGTTGGCTATGTAGGTGGCTGCTTTGTTGTCGCATCTCATCTCCATTTGCTCCTTTATTTGGACATGCAAATCATGTAATAGGGGTCTCACCCATATCATCTCAGCAGCGGTCTAGGTCATAGCCCTATACTTTGACTCAACACTGCAGTGAGAAACAACCCCTTGTTTCTTGCTTCTCTATGTAACTGGATTGCCTGACACAAATGTGCAAAAATCAGTAGTGCATTTCCTATCAGTGGCACAACTAGCATAGTCTGCATCGGAACATCCAACTATTGCCATAGGTGATCCTTTATGAAACAAGATCCCTCGTCCTGGTGCTTTCTTCAGGTACCTAAGAACCTGCATGGCTATCTGCCAATGAAGCATAGTTGGCTTCTCCATGAACTGACTAAGCTTCCCCACAGCTATATCTGGTCTGGTGATCGTCAAGTAGAGAAGTTTTCCTACCAACTGTCTGTAGGATCGACTGTCAACATACTCCACCAGCTTATCATATAGGTGCACCTTGGCGTTCATGAGAATGTTGGCTGGTTTGGACCTCAGCATGCTTGTCTCCTGGAATACGTCTAAAGCATATTTACGCTAAGATAGAACATTACCCTGTTTGCTCCTTGTCACCTCTATGCCTAAAAAATATCAAAGCTGACCTGGTCCTTCATAATAAATTGTTCTGCCAAAGACCTTTTTACCTCAGCTATTCCAGTCCTGTCATCACCAGTAACAATGAGGTCGTCCACATAGACTAGCAATGCAACAATGCCTTGCTTAGTCTTTCTGACAAAAAGAGAGTAGTCTGAAGAAAACCTCTGCAATCCCATCTTCTCGACCACCTTTGAGAGCTTCTAAAATCAAGTTCTTGGGCTTTGCTTAAAGTCATAGATGGCCTTCTTTAGCTTGCACACACACTCCCCCTGAACCTCGAACCTAGGGGGCTGCTGCATATAGACTTCCTCCTGAAGATCATCGTAGAGAAAGATGTTCTTCACATTCCATTGATGAAGCATCCAGTCCTTATGGGTAGCAGCAGAGGCTAATATCTGCACTATGGATAGGCGTGCAATTGGAGAAAATGTGTCGAAGAAGTCTACCCCGTATGTTTAAGTGAACCCCTTTGCCACCAACCTGGCCTTATACCTTGAATAGACCCATCAAGGTTGTATTTCAGGGTAAAGACCCATCGACAGCCCACCAAGTGTGCTCCAGGGGGTTGAGATGTCAGCTCCCAAGTATGTTTGCTGCGTAGTGCGGCCATCTCATCCTCCATGCTTGTACGCCATTTTGGATGAAGGCTTGCTGATATGATACATAGAAGGTATCTTAGTAGTGGTAAGAGTTGCAGTGAACAACCTAAATGTCTTCCCTAGATTAGTTACTATAGCTGCTCTAGCAACATAATAATGAGCATCTGGCCGGGGAGCCTTTCTAACTGCAATAGTAAGGTCATCAACTTGAGCACTATCATCATGTCCTGCACATGCACCGCTAGAAACAATATTGTCAGATACCTCAACACATACCTGAGACAGGGAGGATGGTGGGTCTGAAGTAGGGGGGGTGTGCTTCCTGTATGTAATTGGCTTTTGAAACACAATAGGTGGATCTCTGAACTTCATATGTTGTGGTGCTATTAGGTGCAGAAATAGTCACTTGTGCCTAACCACTACTACTGGACGGAGAAGGAACCTTAGCAATAGGAAACTCATCCATGGAAATAGGTGGTATAGGCATAGGAGCAAACTCATTCTCTGGAACTAACTGTCGTGCTGCAAGTGAGAAATGGGGTATGGACTGATGGAAGGTGACATTTGCACTCACATAATGTCTTCCTCTAATGGGATCAAAGCACTTGTAGCCTTGCTGTGTCCGTGAGTAGCCAGCAAAGACACACTTAACTGCTCGGGGTGCTAGCTAGTCCTGTCCTGGTCCCAACAAGTGCACGGAAGCAACACATTTGAAAATCCTCAGGTGTAACTGAAACGGATATTTGTCAGGGTATAAGATATGCCAAGGTGTCTGTTCATGCAACATAGATGATGGCATTTCTGTTAATTAGATAGCAGGCAGTTAGGGTAGAATCGCCCCAATACAAATGAGACACACTATGATGCATGTGCTTCCTTTCTGCCACACCATTCTGCGGAGAGGTGTGGGGATAGGATGTCTAGTGGATAATACCATGAGACTTGTAAAATGCTGCTAACTTGGTAGTGCAAAATTTTAAAGCATTACCAGAATGCACAATCTTTGCCAATTTTTAATATAAAGGTCTCAATGACATGCCCAACATTGGACTTATTCTTTAATGGAAACAACCATGAAAGATGTGAAAAATCATCTATGACAACCAAGTAGTATCTATATCCCTGTCTATCTGGGATCCAACTAGGGCCCCAGACATCCATTTGAAGCAGGTGAAACATCTTAGTCATCCGTGGTGCAGTGCTGCCTGGATAGGAAGATCTATGATGCTTTCCCAACTGATAGGCATCACTGTAAATTGTAGTGGTGGTTGAAATATGTGGAAGGATGCGTCGAAGCCTGTCCAGAGAAGGATGCCTTAGGCGACGGTGCCATTGCAAGGCACTCCTAGCAGCAGAACTAGAATCACCAATGCAAGTGGCATCAATCGGAGTCTGGTCCAGGCGATATACACCCCCTCTTCATGCCCTCCACCAATTGTTCTCGTCAATTTGTCTTGAAATATGCATTCAAGTTCATCAAATATGACATGACAATGAAGCTACTTCGTAATCTTATTGACAAATAATAAATTCAAAGAGAAATTTGGCACATAAAAAGCATCAATCAATTTCATGGTAGGAGTTAGTGGCACCTCCCCTTTACCCCCAATCTTGGCATGTCGGCCATCAACGACTTGAAATATCCTATCATGGGGTACATTCTGGAGTTCACCAAAGTACCCTTGATCTCCTGACAAGTAATGAGAGGCACCTGAATCCCTTAGCACTTTTACACGCCTGGGCACACAAATCTATACCTGAAGAGGAGGCGAAGGCAGTGGTCTCAGAAGAAGTCATGGTTGGTTGCTGTGTCAACTGTGAAAGACGATGTAGCAATGCATCATAATCAGCTCTAGGAACGGGCAAGACATCAGTAGAATCCTCTATGGTGACAGTAGCCTGATTGGCCAGTGGAGGTCTTCCATGTTTGCTCCAATAGGAAGCTTCCACATGACCAAGCTTCCCACAATAGGTGTAGGTGGTGCTAGTGTGGGATCTCCCTGGGGCACCACATCCTCTCCTGCATCGACGAGTAGAAGATACTCCTTGAGTGGAAGATACTCTCCCACCTCATACAGCAACATCAGCAAGAGCTGAGGCTTGAGTACTCTCTCCTGTTTGCGGCATAGTGACCTCAATGTGGCTTAGTTGGCTATAAATGTCCTCCAGAGTAGGAAGCTCCGACAAGGTGAGGATATGAGAGCGAGTAGTGGTATACTTTGGGCTGAGACCTGATAAGAACTGGTGAACCGCTGCCTCTCTGTGATACTCCCTCTACGTGGCACAAGTGCACATTGGTCGGAGGCATTATATTTCTCCTGAAGCCCTCTGAAGGTAGAGTAGCCATGTGAAAGTGACTGCCCTTTCTGCTTCAACTGGGTTAATTTATAACTGATTTGAAAAACTCGAGGAGTTTTTCTCATGGGAGTATGTGTCACGAAGGTTGTCCCACATGGGCTTGGCAGTAGGATAGTATATAATCTCATTGCCAATCCTCGGAATCACGTAGTTCATCAACCACGCCTTCACCATGGCGTTGTCCTTCCATTTAGCGTTCTTTCCCGTCTTCTTTGTAGGCTCGGGTTCCAGCAGAATGTGTTCCTTGTCATAACCTTGAACTGTCATGAGGAACATCTGAGACCATCTGGGATAATCGGTCTCATCCAATTTGATGATTGGATTAAAAAATGGGCTCTTATAGGCCCCAGACTCGGGAACGACGCCCGATGTAACTTCAAAAATGCTAGAACTCGCCATAGAGACAGGGAAGAACAACTAAACCACGATTTGAAATATATTTCAGATCATATGTAGCATTAAACAACACCAATCAGGTCTTAGACGTGAAGCTCTAGTTTCTTTGCGATATGAAAAACACGTCCAAGACAAAAGAATTGCCCTTATGTAGTGAAATGTGGCACGCAGGGCTTAGGGAGTGCCCAACGCACCCTACCAAGGGCAGAGGACCCTCTCCTCGCTGGCTTCAGTGATCAATAGGGACCTAACGGTGATGTTGGGTCCTTTGGTGACCCCTATGCGGTGTCTTGGGCCTGCGCAATCAAGCTTGAAGGTGGCGGCGAGGGTCTAAGAGCCCCTCATTGCAGATGCGCGGCCCTGAGAGGCCAAGAGAGGCCCTGCAGCATTCGCTACAAGCTGTTGTTGGGGCCAACAGGCACCCCCCCTTCCCTCCCCCCCCTCTACGCTGTTGCACTCGTTGAGTGCCGCTCTTGTCACTGGCAACAATGGCTTAGGGTTGACGGCGGTGAGGGTGATCGGCGGTGAGGGGGAAAGAAGAAGAGGGTTAGGGTAAGGGTTTTGGAGGCTTGTTTCGGTGGGATACTAGAACCCAGCCTAGGACCGCACTCTGATATCAAGTCAGAAGTAATGCCAAAATCAGTTTATTGAGAGACCCAACACCTCTTTATATAATGAAGAGGTGTTAGGTAAATTACATAGCATGTCCTGTGCAATAATAAAAATAACAAAAGGGTACGGAAAGTAAACATAGATGAGTATGTCAACATACTTAACCAATTTTAAACTTTCTATGGAGAACCCACCATATGGATTGGAAGTTTACTACTTAAACATAGCGTAGAGTAAATTTCATGAAGAATCGAAAAACTGTTGACCTTCATCATAATGAAGAAGATACCATAGTACTTTGTAAAAAGGTAAAAGACATTTGTAAATGTGTTAAGTTCGTAAGAATTTAAGACAAATGTGTAAAATTTTTGATAACTTTTATAAAGTATTTTATGAACTTTGTAAAATTCAAAAATGCATTTGTAAAAAATGTTTTCACTTGAATAGCTTAGTTTAACCTTTAGGCTCATTGGAAAATTCTCCTATATAGATGTGCGAGTAATTATCTGAGAGGAAAGAGGATGGCTAATTGGAAGTGCTTCACAAAATTTCGTTGCAAAGAAGTGCAGGCTCCACCTCAAATTCTGCTTATCCTTAGTTACTTTACCAGCTCCTACACCAATCAAGAGTACATCTCCCACCCCTTCAGCAGTATCCTAAAATTTGACGTGGATTCTATGGCTGCCATTGCTAACATTTCTCAAAATGAGAAAATAGAAGTACATAACCAGATGTTTTACATCAAATGCAAATAGATGCGTAACCGAATTATTGATATGGAGATTAAGAATATATGAGTTCAATGAGGTTTCAATCCAATCTATTCCAATTTGATTGCATATGATTGGAGTGGATCGTGGACTTCATTCATGTGATTGCTCTGATACAGATTTAAATGGGCATGCAGCTTTGCGCATTCTTTTTGCCATATAGAAATGTAGATGTTTATAGAAGCATCCATGTGATTAGCACCTGTACTTTTTTTTGAGAAGGTAAATGTGTGGGCCATGGGATTTGATCCCATGACCTCTTGGATGCCAACGGTGGGCTTTACCACTGAGCCAACCCCTTGGATGCCAAAGTTGTAGCTGTACTTTGAGATTACTTGAGGTAGATCCTCTGTGATGTTGTTGAAAGTTGGCCGTTATTTTGTGTGTTATTGCAGTGGGAAGTTTTCATGGGAGCATGTTTTGAAGTATGCTAGGCTCCGTAAAAGATATGTCACGCTCTATGCATCACTCCTGAAGTCTGATCTTAATCAGACGGTGGCTGATGACAATGAAGGAATCAAAGCAATGGACCGTGAGCTTGATATTGAGGTTATTCTTCAATGGAGGTAACATGTTTATTAGCTTTCAATGTGGTTGGCTTCAATGAGATTTTGTTGAATGCACTAACGGGCTTATAAATAATTTAGGTTCTAGAAGTCTGATGTTAAAGCTGAAAAAAAATGATTGTTTTTGTACTTTCTTTACATCCTTAGATCTGCCAATAACAGCTATTACTATGATACTGAAGCTCAGTTGGGCAAGGGGCTAACCCCATCACTCATACGCATATCAGAGATGTGATGTCTACATGTTGTTATTCCTTGTTGGTGGTTATTTTTAGTTTCTCCTCTAAAATAAATGTTCTACCACTAACTCTGCCCAAACAAGATGGGTATAGTCTTCCCAGTTTATCACTTATCAGTTATTACTTGAACTAAACTTTCTTCTTTTCCAATTTTGGTTGGGTATTTAATGCACCCTGTTAAATATACCCATGATCCAATTCTAAACATGGATAGGCTTTTCAAACTTCGTAAAGCTTTTGATTCATGCAGAATGCTGGCACACAAGTTCTTGGAGCAGTCTGTTGAATCTGGTCTTCAGCTTAATAAACAGAAAGCTAAGAGTTCATGGTGGCCATTTGGGTAAAAAAGGCATTTATTTCAGGTATCTTATTATGGCATGGTACATTTATGGTGGTAAGCAATTGAGTATTTTGTTGTCCAGGAGCACCTCTGGGAGTGATGAAAGTGAAAACAAAGGTTTCACTGAAGACGACTGGGAACAGCTTAATAGATTGATTGGGTACAGGGAAGATGCTGAAGAATCAATCAGTCGAGGTCGAGTTGATCAGCTTCTTTCCTTTTTGGAGGTTCATATGAAGTATAGTGCATCAAAGCTTGTTACCGACTGTAATAACTGTCTTGCGGACTTGTCATGTGATGGGATGGATTTCTCCCTCAAAATATATCGAGATACAATCATATTTGACCTTAAATTAGGTTCATATAGGCTGTTATGTCCAAAGGGCCTTCTTGCGGAGGTTCAAGTTCTAACCTTTTGTTGTAAATATTCTAACCTTTCATGTCTTGCAGAAGTTGTCGAGTCCTTAAGAAGTGCTTATTTTCTTCTGCAGAGTGAAACTGTTTCTGATTCTTTGGTTGGTGTTTTTTCTTATAAACCTTTTGATACTGAACTGGATTGGAGTTTCATTGCTAAAGCTTCTCCATGTTATGTGACTGTATGTTTCATTGTTCTTATTCCAACAAATTTAAATTCAAAGGGTGTGCATGCACTAACTCTTTATTTGCAGTACCTGAAGGACTCAGTTGATGAAATTATCTCTTTTTTTAGACGCGGTACTGCAATTAGCCAGACTATAGCTTTGGAAACAGTAACTGCTGTCCAGGTAACGTTAATTTTTTAATATTTTAGTTGTCAATGGTATAAACATGCAAACCTGCAACTGGTTGCTTTTTTAATTTGTGGTGCCTTTTTTTTTGTGTATGCAAATGAAGGTGACACTTGATGAGGTCAGACGCACTGCACATCAGCAAGTGACCAGGGCATTGAAGGATCATGCAAGGTTTGTTCGAAAAAAATGGAGTAAAGATGCTCTAAGTTGGTTGGCTCTGGCTGTAGTGGAATGAGGAATATAAATTATGACCTAAAGAGATAGAAGGAAATGGAGAACTTATAGGAGAATTTATTTAGCTTCCTCCAAAATCTAGATCATTGAAAAGCATGTCTCAATTTGTGTGCAAATTATGTTTACTTTTGGAATCACATTTTCTTGGGAATGATTGTTTACTGCTGTAGTTGATTTTTTATTATTTATCAGGATCAGGCAGGCAGAGTGTTTTGTGCAAATTGGAAAGCCTTTTCTTACAAAGAGATTTGAACCTTGGGCTTTTAGATGAGAGTCCATCTATTCCATACCAGACCATTTAAAATGGGTGAGAAAAGATATTTCTTGTTTGATGTAAAGTGAAGGGCATCTTGGATCTATAGGAGGTGATAATAAGGATAGATAAAGCATTTTGGTGAAAAGGAAACTCAACGCGAACATGAGTTATTCTGTTCAAAAGAAATTAAATAATCTTAACATGATTTATTTTGTTCTAAAGAAATTAAATAATCTTATTGATAGGTGGTGCTCTTAGAGGAACTGCATAAAGGTTAAATGATCGTCTACTCTAGCATGCCCCCTTAGGTTGCAGTGTAGATATGTCACATGCCCCCTGACATGAGCGTTGGAAGTGCCTTAAAAACATTATGATCTGACGATTTGAGGAATGGATTGTTTATCTGCTCGTTGGTCACAACATTACTGGTGAAATGGGAGTTGATCTCTATGTGCTCGCTGCATTCATGGAAAGATGGATTGTTGGTGATAAAGGTGTTGGTCTTATTCTCAAGAGTAAATTAGTATTGGAGATTGTGCCTTCCATGGTTTTCAAGGGAGAAGTAATTGTGAGAACTTAGAGGTATTGGGATCTTGGGCATGGTATTTGGACTTTGCACTTGATCTTGACATGATATTTTGTTTCTCACCATGCTAGGTGACAAGATTGCCACTAACATACATACAACATCTACATCTAGAACATGACTTCATGAGAGTCAATGTAATGAGCAATTTACTACAAGAAAACTTGAGATGTTGAATTAATGTTATGGCTTATCCATGACTCTTGCAACCGCAAATGATATATTAGTGCTTCAGTGCAAACTTTTAAGTTCTCTATTATTGGCATGACAACTTGGAAGATGCGCTTGGTCTAGATGGTTTTCTAGTGTTATTTGTTAGGGAACTTTGGCTTGTGGTTGGCAGAGACCTTATGAATGCTAGTGATGAATTTCATGGGGGTAACTTTAGCTTTGAACGGTTGAATAGTTCTCTTTTATTCTTATTGCCTTAGAAAGACTCTGTTGAGAGGATTGAAGATTATAAACCTACATCCCTGTCCAATTCCATTTATTTGGTAATTTCCAAGGTTTTGGCTAACCGACGATGAGATGTCTTGGATGAAATTGTCAATTTTCTTTTATTAAGGAAAGGCACTTGATGCACAATGTGGTGATTGCATATGAGATCATGGCTCATTGGAGGACCGAGACAACGGCCTTTATGTGGAAAGTTGATTTTGAGAATGTGTATGACATTTTAGAGGTGCTTTTCTTTGGGCCTCCTTGCGTACAAAGGGTTTTCCTGATCAGGGTTTTAAATATCGATATTGATGTCGTATCAACAAGTTGAAAAATGGATATATCGTTGATATCGGTAAATTTTAGGGAAATCGCTCAAAAGGTCCAAAA
This sequence comes from Thalassia testudinum, assembly GCA_037157565.1. Lineage (NCBI taxonomy): Eukaryota > Viridiplantae > Streptophyta > Magnoliopsida > Alismatales > Hydrocharitaceae > Thalassia > Thalassia testudinum. Next base: position 27,092,819 of record JAZHRO010000013.1, read on the forward strand.
TGTCATAAATTTGATGAAAATTAGCATTTTAATAACTAGTACATTATAAAGAAATGCTTAGAAGACGAAAATTATAAATTTTGAATGAAAACATAATAGAAATGCATTAGTTGCTTATCGACAAATTCATATATTGAAAAAAAGTGTATATAATATGATAATAATTGAAAACTATTCATAATTATGCTACTCACTAGAAGAAATGAAATATTAATAGTGTCAGAGTATCAATAGATAACACCAAGCACGGAAGCTTCAATCAATGCCACCAAATCAATACCCGGTTGAGCTTCAACCTGGCTTGATACCTCTCCTTCGATTATCTTCCTCTATTCGTAGCCGTCTAACATATTCACAGTATGACTCCTACGTCATGTAGTTGTATCGAGTATTGTATTCATTGATGTATCGTTGATGGTCTTCATCACTGCAATACAGAAGCATTCCAAAATGTGAATATCGATTGTGATTATCGATCAAGCTATTCCTGCTTCTAGTTCTAGATTCATCCTAAGTAGAGTTATCTCGATGTCCTCTTGAATCTGACTCGGTAGAACTACCTCGTTTCAATGTAGAACTTAATGATTTACAAGGTTCATGCTATCTCATCGATGAATTTCATGGTTGTCGAGGAAGTGGTGCACCAGAGTGGGAAGGTTGATAAGAAAATGGTTAAGGACCTTGAAATGCAAAATACTCAGGGAATATCCTATAGTCATAACTTGCAGATGCAGGACCATTTTAGGTACTATCACTTTCGTGGTGATCATCATGCCCATAGAAGGAACTATAATAAGATAGAGGGCTGGTGTAGTTAGGGAAGTAACTAAATGAACTTTGTGCCTCATCTTGGGGTTGGTACTGAGGGCTGGTGTAATGAGATTTGTAGCTACCATAGTAACTTGATGACGATGATCTTGGGCCACTTCCAAAGATTGATTTTGTCGCCAGATTAAGGGATCCCACTGATGAACTTAAATCATCGATGGATATCATAGAATGGCCTGCGACATACCCATACCCTATCCTTACGTCATCGTCACGAGGTGAACTTGGCATGGGATCTCCATGTATATTTGTATCTTTGCGTGTATTCATGTTGGGCATTCTCTCTACTAGGACTTTGATGATGATATCTCTCATCTCTTCTACCACCATCACTGCATCATCATCATCATCATCATTTTGTGTTCCTCTTGAAGGTGGTGAATCATCGATTAATTCATTGATTAATATTTTATGACTTTTTATAATCTAGTCCGTCGACAAATCATGTATCCATGTAAGTCGCACAAGGCAGGGGAGAAGAAAAGAAATGAAAAGAATGCATGTCATGTGAGTTGCACAAGCAGATAAAGATATGTGACCGACATATCTCCCATGTTGGTCACATATCACCAATTTAAATGAAAGACTGAATTGTAGTCCTTCGATATCAGCGATATCATGGAAAAAAGAGATGTCATGTGATATCGATGTGAACATGCCTGTCGATATCGATATATCGTCGATATATCAAACCTTGTTCCTGACCTTTGGATAGCCTGGATGAAAAGGTGCATTACAACGAACTCCTTCATGGTCTTGGTCAACGGGAGACTTTAGGGTGGTCGAGTTCATCCACAATGGGGTGTTAGTCAGGGGTGCCTTTTGGCACCTTTGTTGTTTGTTAGGCTGCTGACTCTTTGGCTATTACCACTTCATCAGTTTATAGAGAGAGTCTGCTGAGGGGGTTCAACCTGGGTGAAGATATGAATTTGGTGCCTTTGCTGTAGTATGTGGATGAGGGGCCTAATGAGGAGGATCACGATATTTCTTCTATTCTTGGGGTTTTTGGAGGATTTTCTGGACTTCAGATTAATGGGGCAATGTCCTCTTTTACCCCTTTGGAATGCCTATGGTGGATCTACCTTTGAAGTATCTTGGTGTCCCTCTCTGATATGTCGTTGAAGGTTTCTGACTGGAATGGTTTGATCTTGATGTTTGATGGAAAGTTGGCGGGCTGGAAGTTGAAGATGCTTTCTAGGGGAGTCAGACTTGTGTTGCTTAAGTCTGTTCTCTTATCCCAACCTATCTTCTTTCTATGTTTGCTGCACCACTGAAGGTGATAAGGAAGATAGATGCTATTAAATGCCGCTTCTTTTGGAAAGGATCCAATGATTATAATAGAGGGACATCTTTGGTGGCTTGGGATGATGTCTGCTGGCTTGCTTCAGAGGGTGGCTTGGGGGACTTGGACCTAGAAGTGATGAATCATTCTCTTCTTACCAAGTGGATTGTGGGCATTATGGGCAGAGATAAATCCCTTTTCTAGGATGTTTGCACAGCTTGCTTTGGGAGGAAGCTGAGCCCACCTGACAGGATGTTGTCGAGAAGGGGAGACTATTTTTTGGAGATTGCTTTTGCATCACATGGTCATGGATATTCCTCATCTTTATGCTGATCTAGGCAATGGGAAGGACTTTTCCTTTTGGCTTGATGACTGGACTAATTTTGGCTCTTTTGCTGACGTGTTCCCTAGATTGTATGCTTTGACAACAAATCCTATTGCTTCTGTGGATGAATGTTGGGATGGGCACTTGTGGCCAGTGGCTTTCCAGGCTGCTTTGTTGGATCAGACAATGAATGAGTTTATGTAGTTGCAAGAGATCTTGGCAAATTTTTCTCCCAGGACGAGAGTTGTTGAGGCCTGGTGATGGGAGGACGGTTCCTTTTCAGCTAAGTCAGCTTACAAAAAACTTCTTCTGTTAAGGGATATTGACTGGATATTGAGCAAGGATTGTCACTTCATTTGGAAAGCTAGTATGCCCCTAAAGATAAAGATTTTCACTTGGTTATTAAGTTGAAGGCGAGTGATGGCGAAGGTGTAGAGATTAAAAATGGTGCCAAATTCAGATTCCACGTGTTTTCTTTATGGTGAGGCGGTAGAAGATTGGGAGCATTTAATTTTTAATTGCCCCTTCTCTAAGTAGGTTTGGGCGCTGTGTTGGACATTGGCCCTCTTGTAATACTTGGGATAACTTCTTGCAATCCTTTTGGTCCAGGTGTTTTAATATACTCTGGAACGCGGTGCCCTTGGCTTCAACGCAATGCTACTATCTTCCAGGGGAGTGTCACTTTGTGGAGAATGTTTATAGGAACATTTCCTTTTTCAAGGAGCTTTGGGGAAGTATTTGATTTATGTATTATTTTTTTTTGTAACCTTCCTTATTAGTGAAGTGGGATGATCACTAATCTCATGTGATCATCTTTTTTTTCCTCCAAAAAAATGATAGTGGGTTTCTTACTATGCCACCACTAGAATCAAATACAAGTATACTTGGTGGAAGAGGGACAATAGCATTATTTGTTTGTGGTTGCTGAATAACATGGCTGCACATATGGTAGACAAGATGATTTATTATTCAATTGCCAAAGATTTGACGATAGTCTGAAGGATACCTACTCGTTGGAGCAGAATGTCTTGAAGGCTGTTCTTCAGTGTTAGTATATTTGTGTGGGTGACAGGTCATTGTTGCAATATTACTCATTTGTAAAAATTGTGTTTAAGGAATTAAATGCCTGTCAACCTATGTGTTGCGACAAGTGGCTAAGGGAGTAACATGAGAAGATGGAGGTCACAAAGCTCCATAGAGTGCTTGGACTGGATTATACTTCTCCTATGGACTAAATGCATAGAAAGAATGCAATCCCTTTCCTTGGGGAGGCATATTAATTGGTTGAGCTGCTTTGCTCTTAACCTCTCTGCATCTGTGATAAATAACTCATCTTCTTTTCACTATATTCTATGGTCGTGGACATGCTCAAATGATGCTGGTCATGTTCACTGATAGAGGCAAGGCTAGACTCTTGTGGTTGTTTGCGATGTATTTATTGTGGAAAGACAAGGCACCTCATGGACAGATGTTGTTTGGACAAGCATGGTCATTCACCTTCAGTTTTAATTGTTTTTAAAGACTACTTTTTCAAAAAAAAAAAAGAAAAAAAATAAGGATCACACCTTCTGCTATATAGCTGAAAGTGTTACCTTTTCAGAGTTTTTATGACTAAGACTAATTATGAGGAACTTATTTAGTTGTTCTTTTGCAACAGCCTTCGTATTTGCCTTCATGGTTCATTTGAACCTACTGCAGTGGCTGTTCATCAGTTGGTACAGACATCTGTGGCATGTTCTGCTAAGGCTTAGGATGAGAATGATCTAGATTGGCTTGTTGACTCTAGGTCATCAAGACGTCTATGTTGTGATACTGGCAGATATAGACAACTGTAACCTTTTCACGATGGATGATTTTGCTAAACTCATTGGTGGGAGTGAGTCATGTTGCATAGGATGAGGTGATATTTAGGTATTGTCTGCATTGAGTTCCCATAAGACATGTGAAGGAATCCTAATAGAGCTTAATTGTCCTGTAATATTTGATGCTATTCATTTTTGCATTATCCACTTTACATACCCCATTAGGGGGAAAGAGAGAGAAAAAGAGTCAGACCTAAGGGAGTTGAACTTTGCACTCCTCCTGTGAGGTATAAGATATTATCTTTTTCTCATTGGTGGGTTTTTCTCAATCCACTATTATACATGTCTACACTTATGCACAATTACTAAATTTTAAAAGCGTAAATTTGTTTTACATATAATGGAAAATTCACTTTCTATTATATGTGAATTTTAAAACCATAAATTTTCTTTACATATAATGGAAAATTCACCTTCTATTATATGAAAAATTGTGTGGAAGTTTGGGAGTGTAGATGTGTATAACTGTGCATTGAGAAAAAAAAATCCACCAATAAGAAAAAGAGAATACCTCTCAACTCCTGTGCGTTTATGGCTCAGTTTCTCTCTCTCTCTCCCCTTAATGGGATATGGAAAGTGGATAATGCTTATTGATGGGGAAGAAAACTGGTGGAGCTGTTGTTAAGGAGGTGTCCTTATTACTTCTTAATTTGGGTTTGTCTGGCTGTTTCTCTTTTAGGTCTTTCAATCCCACTAGTGGCATTTGTGGTTGATATATCTGTTTCCAGATTTCACCATCAAAATTGTTGAGAAAGTTGGATCTGTAGGTTTCATTGACTAGTAGAGAGAGCCAACATGTCTTTATATCGAGAGACATAAGGGAAAAATAGAGGTTCCCATGAAGCAAGAGAAAAATTATAAAGATGATTATTTTAACACTTTCCAATTAGTTGGAGTATAGATATTTGTGGTTGAATAAACTCCAAATGGAGATGTGGAAGGGTTTGGTGAAAGTATCTGCTAAATGTTCCTCTATAGATATGTAAGGTGTTGAGATCTTCCTAAACAAGACAAACATCTTTAACTGATCAGGTCCTACGTAATGGGGCCATATTTGGGTTCAAGATAGGGGTAGGAGCCTCAAATCATCAATTACACACAATAGATAAGGAGATTGGTTACCCAATTCCATCTTGAAAGATGTACGTCTAGGGAGAGCTTAGTTTCCCTCAAGAGTCCGTAAATATTCCAGGAATACAGTGGGCAAGGGAATTCTCTCTCTCTAGCTGTATGAGCCCTCGTATGATTGGGTTCTCACTTTTATCGGGAGTAGCTGGTGAAATGTACATTCTCTTATGTTGGCGAGCTTCACGGATGGTAGTAAAGAGGGTTAATGTGCATAACCACCATAGCCCATGTTGCAATGAATGCCATCATGGGCTTTATTATCCATAATGACAATCCATTAAATAATTGCTTGACTTTATGCTGGGCAAGCTGGTCCGCCTAATTGTCTCATTAGACAGTCGAATTGCGTTAGTTGTCCTTTGGTTGATGGGGGGCTAATCGGTTCAATCGAATTCTCGGTTAGGAACAACCAGCTTATTAAATTATTATCTAATTACTGATCCGTCATGATCTCTTAGGTAGGCCTGCCTGGTTACCCATTTAAGAAAATCTTTTTGAATTGGGCCACGAGGGGCCTTGATTGGGCTTTTTGTCTTGAAGAGTCCTTTTTGATGTCGGGCCTGATTTAGGATTTACCTTTCCTCATCAGTTGCCCCCACTCTCTTAGTATTATGAGTAAGAGAGTTCTTGTAGTTTGCTTCCTTGGTGGTGTCCCTAGCAAGTGGTCATTTTGTCAACACAAAAGGGACAATTGTTTGTAATGGGGAGGAAGATACGTTATTAAGCATATTGCCATGTGGATATATGATTCTGCTAGGCTTATCGCCTCCTGGATATGTGATACTATCAGGCATATCGCTGCCTGGATATATGATTCTGTCAGGCATATCATCGCCTAGAATCATGCAGTTTTGTTTCATTTTATCTGGGTGTATTCAGGTGTCGGTTGAAACTAATTGCCTTTAGGCAGGCGATGGCCAATCGTTGCTTAGGAAGTTCTCTGTTGGGGGTGTAAGAAATGAGGATGATGTGGCTCTATCATTAGTGAAGGTCATGCCTCGATTTATGTATAAACGTGATGGTGTGTATAGTCGGAGTTTATGTTTTTGAAATTCGATGAGGTGCCTCATGCATTAAATGCACGTATGACGGTCATTGGACTCGCACTTGTAAAGGGTTTATCCGGGAATGACACGACTTTTGTGACTTTGATGGCGGCTAATCATGTAGAATCTTTGTAGGGCAGTTAATGCTAATTGCGATATGCGTGATTCAAAATGATTTGGTATCTTGATTTGGAACGATTCTTCGCGTGCAGAGAATCCTTTATTGGCTATAAATAAGGAGGTGGGGTAGGCGTGAGTAAATACACCCACCTCCCTTGCAGTAAATTCCTCACTATTCTGTCGACGCTAGGGTGCTCATTCCGTGATGTTAGCTTTTGTCACCGATCTCTGGTCATGTCACCATGTTAGACATTGGAGGAAAAGTATAGACTTCCTATTGAGACCTTAAGGCTTTATACCTATTGTAGGAGATCACTGGTAGGTTTGGTCTTAGGTCTTTTTTAGATTCCCATCACCTTGAGAGGGTTTCTTTTGAGTTGGTCGGCCGTCACACCTGACTTTGTTCATTGTGCTCGGGTGATTCTTTTGTTATTTGTAAATATGCCATTGAACATTGCCTTAGGGTTCCATTAAACCCCTTTATTGTGGATTTTTTGTCTTTTTATCAGCTAGCTCCATCTTAGTTAAGCTTGAACTACTGGCCGGTTTTGAATGCTTTTGTTGTTATCTACCTTCACTAGGGGATTGTATTGTGTCTTGGCATTTTTCGCCTCCTTTATGGACTCATGCCCTTGAAGGTGAAGAAGGATAAGCCTCCTCCATCTGACACATACACCCTTTACAGTTGTTGGATGGGATATAGTGTGACTGACCTGCCCGACATGCTGAAAGGGTAGGATCGTCAATTTTTATTTTACACAATGGGGAAGAATTGAGGGTCCCCAACTCCTGGCAAGGGTGCCCAGAAAAAGATCATCCGCTTGCTGCACAAGAGCTTGACTTGGCTGTTGAGGCGAATGCATAGGAAATAGTGGAGTTTGGTCATATTTCCTAGGCGGATCTCAGGTGGCTAGTGGTGTGGAGGGTTTTATTCTACGTAGAGGATGCGTATCCAACGCTAAGTAACGGGTTCAAATGTCATTGCCCTTTTAATGCATCTCTCAGGAAAAAAAAAGCATAAGTAATTGTTTGCCCATCGATGCAAATAGAGACCATTAGAGGTGGCTTTATTCTCGAGAAGCAACTAGTTCCTGAAACCCCAGCTCGTGCTGATGAGCCAAGAGGTGTTCCTACGAAAAAGACTTCATTAGGTCGAGAAAAGGCTGATGGGGCTTTAAGAGTGATGGGTTGGCATGTAGAGGATAGTGAGGCCGCTCGATTGAAGGTGGAGGGTGAGTTGGTTTGCCAGATGGAACGAACCAACAATTTGGAGGCTCAGTTAAAGCCTGCCGGGAGGAGGGAGAAAGCTACACACTCTACCTTGTTGTGCATATGTGAGTCGGCAAAAGTGCACGACCGGGGGATGCTACGCATCCATGCCTCTTTTGATAGTCATTTACAGAGGCTAGTTGACCTAGAGGAACACCTGCAAAGGGTCTCTCTTAGCGTAGATGCTGTGCGAGAGGAGTGGGATGCCTTCAAAGTAAAGATATTTGCCTGTGAAGCATATGTGGAGGCTCTCCGTAATGAGTGAAGCCAACTTGCGTCAACGGTGGACTTGGTGTGTATGCGCACTACTCGTAATGATGTGGAGACCCGAGTTGGGAGGTTGACCCAACAATTAGACTGGGTGAAGAGATATGCGGAGGAGTTGAAAAATTTGCAATTTGCAAAATGAATGGTGGAGGGATATGAAACCTGTGACCATTTGAAAATTTTTTATGGACCCCTCGATGATAGAAGCTTGAGACCAGGTATCAGTGGAGCTTGGAAGGCATACTCTTGCGGCTACTTAGATGGTTTTAGGGGGTGGCCATACTAGCCTGGAGGAATTCCTTGGGTGGCCTTTCAAGGTGTTTGATGAGGAATGCTGACGATAGCTCAGGATGTAGAACTCACCTTGCCAATTGCCTAGCTGTCTTCTGTCGGAGGAGGTTTAGGCAGACTAGGCCTTATGGAGGATGGAGTCGTGTCCAAAAAGGTTATAGCTGTCTCCGAAGTGCCTACAGGAGGAGATCCGAGCACTCAACCCTCCCTTGACCCTGAGAGTGTTCTAGATGAGCCGAGACTCCACTTGAGCCTAATGGTTGACGTCTTAGTGGACCCTTCTTTTGAGTCTCTAGATCAAATAATGTAGTCTTTTCGTTTCTTCACTTTTTTTTGAAGGAATGCTGATTGAAATATCATTTTGAATCTCTAAGTGTGTACAGGAACATAAATTACATTGATTGGCTCGAACTTAGGGGAAGTATGCTTGTAAGTTCGTAGCATGCCAAGTACGTTGGATTTGTTAGCCTCCCATAGCCTCTAGGTGATAATACTCACTACGCCCACACTTAGAGACTTTGTAAGGATGTTCCCAAACTGAGGCGAGCTTACCGCTTGGCTCAACCGATTGTGAGGCTTTTACTCAGCGTAGGATTAAGACTCCTTCGGTAAACCTTTGCCTTTTGACTCGCTTATTGTATCCGACTGCCATTATTTCTTTATACTTTGTTGCTGAGTTGAGAGCTTCTTCCTTGACTTTATCAACCAAGTCGAGGGCTAGGCGAAGTTGCTCATCATTAGTGGAAGGATTATATAGCTGGTTCCGGAAAGTTGGAAGGAGTACCACCAAAGGCAATTTGGCCTCTCTTCCATAGACTAAGTTGAAGGGGGTGTGCCTGGTTGCGGTCTTTTGACTAGTCCAGTAATCCCATAGTATGTTCGACAGCTCGTCAACCCACTATCCTTTTGAGGAGTTTAGTCACCTCTTGAGGGTGGTTATAATCGTTTGGTTAGTAACCTTTGCTTGCTTGTTCTCCTAACAGTCTGAGGGTGGGCAATAGAGGTAAAGTGTTGGTGTATGGCCCAACTAGTGTAAAAGTCTTGAAATTTCTTAAAGGCAAACTGGGTCCCATGATCGGTGACTATTGCCTCTGGTATGTCGTAGCGGGAGATAATGTTCTTGTAGACAAAGGTAATTACCCTATTAGAGTTTGGGCTAGCCATAGCCTCTGCCTCAACCCACTTTTAGAAATAATCCATAGCAACGAAGATGTATTTCTTTTGGGCGGGAGCGGGTGCGGTGGGGTGGGGGGGCTATAAAATCCATTCTCCACTTAGCAAATGTAATAGGAGAGAGTATAAGAACCATTTCACTTGGCGGTAGGTGGGGGATGCTGGTGAAGCGTTGGCATTTATCACATATCTTTATGAATTCTTTAGCCTGACGCCTCAACTGTGGCCAAAAGTAGCCGTATTTTAGTAGTTGGGAAATTAATGCTTTGTAGCCTTCATGATTGTTGCATATACCATTATGAGCTTCTTCCAAGGCTTTGGCGACCTCTCCTTTTGTGAGACACTTTAGTAAAGGGGTTTAATATCCCCGCTTGTAAAGTTGTCCATTCAGAAGTATGTAGCGAGCAGCCTTTAGGTGGAATGACTTCGTCTATGCTACCTCAGGGGGCACTTCGCCCGTGTCTGAGTACGTCATAATGGGAGATATCCAAGAATGCAGGGCATTGATAGTTAACGCATGAAGCACGCTCATGGTGGGCTCTGCCAATTTTCAAGGCATATTTCGTTGCGTTCATCGGCTTGAACTGCTGACGCTAACTTGGCTAGCGTGTCTGCTAGAGGATTGCCAGATCTAGGTATCTGGTGAACGAGGGTAGATTTGAATTCTGGCATCTCGTCTCGAACTTTGTCAGCATATAAGGACATATTAGACTCTTTTGTCTTGGAAGTCGCCATTAACTTGATTTGCAACTAATTGCGAATTAGTGAAAATTTCCAAAGTTTGAACTCCTATAGATTTGGTGATTCGAAGTTTGGCAAGGATGGCTTCATACTTTGCTACATTATTGGTAGTGAGGAAACTTAGCTTCATTGTGTACTTGTGAGTGCATTCTTCGGGCAAGGTTATAGCTCTCCGTGCACCTGAGCCAGTGGTTATAGAGGACCCATCAACAAACAATTGCCATACCTCATTCTCTGGATTCGCTTGGGTAAATTCGGCAACAAAATCCACTAGAGCTTGTCCTTTAACAACCATATGGACCTTGTATTTAATATCAAATTCCGCTAGCTCTAATGCCCACTTCATTTGTTGACTTGACCTTGAGGTTTTATGCAACATTTTTCTTAAGGGGCAACCAGAGTGGACATAAATGGCATGGGCTTCAAAATAAGGGCGGAGTTTTTTGGCGATTGTAATCAAGGCTAGGTCTAGCTTCTCTATAGGTAGATATTTGGACTCTGTGCCTTGGTAAGTCTTGCAGACAAAATACACCGCTGTTGAACCCTCGTTTGGTCTCAGACCAAGGTGATGCTAATGATGTTGACAAAATTAGGGGGCATCTATCAGAGGCAAGATTAGAGGAGATTGGAGGACTTACCTTAGAGGAAAGCAATTGTCTACGAGGGATTGGAGGACCTGAGGTTGAATGGTTTATTGCCTGATACCCTTGTTTGGGATAGGGGTAGATTCTCTGTGAAGAAGGCTTCCAAGATTCTTTTGGGTGACCTAGACATGGAAAATGTTGTCTTGCTAGTGATTTGGCCTCTTTTTGGAAGATGCCCCGCTTAGGGTGAAGATTCTTCCTTTGGCTTCTTTGTAGACGACACCTTGTCACTTTGGTTAAAAGGAGGAGATGGGCCCTTGAGGTGGAGACAATGTGTGTTCTATGTGGTGAGGAGAAGGAAGATGACACCCATGTTTTCCTTACTTGCAGTTTCTCCAACCACTTCTCTATTCTTGGCATGTTTGTGAACTCCTTTGATGCTTTTTGGGTGGCTTTTCAGGCTGGTGTTTAGATGGACTCCCTTCTGTGGACAAAGGCCTGCGTTGTTTTATGGTTTACTAGCTTCAACGGAATGGGGCTGTTTTCTATGGGGAGAGCGTGTGGCTTGAAATGTAGTAAGGGATGTTCTATCTTTGTTTTCTTTGTGGACCTGGTCTTGGTAATTTCTTTACCTTACTTTATTAATATAATGGATGGCTACTGACCTCTAGTAGCCATCATTTTCCCTTTCAAAAAATAGGTGCAGAAGGAGAGTTGGATTTTGGCATGGCCTTTCCACCTGATGGAGCCATTTGCTTTTGAAATGGTGGTGATGCCCTTTCAAATAAGATTTTCTCAGGCTAATCAGTCCTATTTCAGAAAAGAATGTGGAAGACAACCCCTTCTTGGTTCACATATCTTCTTAGAAAAGAAGATAAGGGTGGCTAATTGTTCCTTAGCTAATATTTTTTTGAGAAAGTTCCTTAGCTAATACTATGGGAGGAAGTGACGGTTTCACCTCTTTTGGATTCTGTATCTGTTTTATATCTGATAGAAGAAAGCAACTTGTTTTACTCTAGGAATGATAAATCTTGTGAAGCTGTTTTAAACGAAATACATGAATTCTCTAGATCACTGTAACAACATTAGGAATAGCCAAGATGATGGTGGTAGCCTGCTTTCTGAAAGATTGGCATCTGGCCAAAGTCATCGAGATACCTCGAAATTCAAAACAGAATGTAAACTACAAATATTCGTACTTTCACAACTATAGAGTTGGTACATTGTTTTCCATATTTAATTTAAACCAGAAACTGTCTGTTTGTGTAATCCTAAATTGATTTTGCACATTTTCTAGGTTTTCTTTGGACTTGGACATTGCAGCTCCTAAGATTACTATTCCAACAAAATTCAGCCCTGAAAATTTCGAGGAGACCAAGCTTCTACTTGATTTTGGACATTTGATTCTGTCTACACAGGTTCCATTGTAACCTTACTTGCGAACTAGTCACTCTACATTATTTCTTTGAATTTGAATACCAAGTAAAACACTGATACATATGTAGGATTTTTGGGAGCTGGGCACACCCAAGGAGAAGGATATTTACTCACAGTTCAATGTTATTCTAAGGGATGTTTCTGCTTTTTTGGTGGATGGGGACCATTCGTGGAATCATACAGCTCCTTTCTGCTCCAGGTCTTCTGAACTGGCTAATAATAGCTTCTTGCCAGTTATTGAGAAGTGTATGGTCGTTCTAAGTCTGCAGCAGGTTAGTTCTATATTTATTGTTCTTTTTCCATATGCAAGGCAATCTTGTTTTTTTTACATGGTAGTAACATTTTCTTTGCTGTTTTTAACCTTTTTTCTAGGTCCTGGTGGAAGATCCACTGTATCCGTCATTGAGAATTTCCATGCGATTGCCATCCTTGGGATTTTGCTTTTCTCCAGCTCGCTATCATAGATTGATGCAAGTTGCAAAAATATTTCAAGAAGATGGTCTTGAGGATGTAGAAATAATTTGTCCATGGAGGAATGCCGATATTGAGGGATGGATATCACTTCTATCTTGGAAGGTTTGTCTTCAATTTTCTCTGGATCTTTTGTTATGATTTTCTCCTCAAATATGTAAACCGTTCCCTGCATGCTGGGAGAAGCCACACTTCCAAAGGATGGTTTGCAAGCACAAATTGGCTGAGACATTTCACATATTGTCTCCTCATGGTTTCAGCGAGGGGCAATGGTGCTGCTCCTTTCAATAGGAAGTGGGAGCAATGAATTGATGGGGGTTGGGCATGGATGAGGGGTATTAGAATTGCTTTGAACACAAAAGCCAAATTTGTAACTTACTCAAGTTTCTGACAGGGAATGGCAAGTAGGGAAGCTATTTGGCAAACTAGATACTTGTCTCTTGTTGGCCCATTTCTCTATGTACTAGAGAATCCTGCTTCAAAAACGTACAAACATTATATCAGGTTACACTTTCTTCTTGTTGACTATGATGTCAATTGCTGTCCTCTAAAGCTTGTTTCCAGTTTTTATTATTACCAGTATCTATTTTTTCTTTTTATTGTCCTCTATTTATAATAGGACTGAATTGTTACCATTTGTCTAATAATTTTGAGCATTTGAAAGAATATAATCCAACCATCTTCCCACCATCACCAATTATGCTGCTTTGTATCTTGTTTTCTTCATTCTCTGTCTGATGGGGGGAGTTCTCTCTAAGGTTTAAAAATTCATATGCATTTATTTTGATCAACGTATGTTTGACCTGTTCATCTGAGTGTGAGTTAATGAGAGTTTTTATATAGGTTGGTTCAACTTAACTGACTTAGCCAAGTTGACTCCAACAATAATGATGCACATCAATATCGATTTACCCTTTCATATTGAGCTCCATTTGCTCTCTGGAGATGTACATTTGATCCCAGAGGTCTATCTTAGCTTTGCAAAACCTTATTTCATGCCTGTAAAGGTTTCTCTGATTCCTCTGCCCTCGTGATTTCTTGGATGATTGGATCTCATTTGGTGGAAGGGTCGCTTCCTAATGTAATTCATGTTAAAGTAGCCATGTTGACGCAAACTGTTGGATTTCTTTGTTTCAGGCTGATGCTTGTAGTCTAAACAGTCAAAACAGTTATATGGTTGGAGTAAATTCAATCTTTTGGCAACCTAGTTAGGCACTAGCTATAACTGAGACTTTTCCCATATTAGTGGTTTGAAATTTATAAATTGCTGATTGGTCAATTGCTGACCTGCTAAACTATTCAAGTGGGTATTGACAACATAGTTATAGTGGAAGAAATAGGAATGGGACGGATGCAGCATCTTGTGCTGATTATTTATTTTTTCCAACATGCCCCCCTTGTATGAAAGTTTCTCAGAATATTAAACGATGTCAACTCAGGGATGGGATGGTTATTCTAGATGTATTATAAACACATCAATCAACTAAAATAATCAAAGTACATGATTATGAACAATTTCCCCATGGAAATATTTTAAGTACATGTTGGAAATTTTTATTTAGGGTAAACAATGGAATTATTTATGGCCGACATAGGTTTGTTGGGAACTCAGAAAATTCTCTAGTTGATGCTTACCAAATTTCTTCTAAATTTATATACTTGAGAAAACCCTATAGCTTCAATGTTGTTAGATCAAAATGATGATAAAGTTACAAATAGTGGGCCTTATCTTGGAAGACCATACTCATGGCAGGTTGATATTCAACCATAACCAAGGCCCTGACAAGGTTATGCTGTTTTGTTCCTAGAACTCACTTTTCTTTTGGCCAACTTCATTTTAATCTTCTTCATCTTCAGTTGCATAGGTTGTGCTGAAAAATTGATGCTAGCAATCACGAATGAGAGAAATTGATGTTGAGAGTAGTCCCACATCTAAGGATATGGAAGCTCAAAGTAGTTGCCTAGTTGGTAACTGAGGCAAGTAGTTCTGAAGTTTGTTGCTATCTCATCATGTGAATCCACATCTTTCAGAGGACCTAGTTTTCCTTCCAAGTCAGTCATTATTTGTCCAAATCTTTCAGAAGGCCTAATTTTCTTTCCATGTTACCCCTTTTTTTTATCAAGTAATTGGACCCAAGAAAGGCGACATATGTAGGCCACACTGAGAGAATAGTTTCACAGATGTCGATGTGGCGAGTTGTTACTAATGAATGATTTAGCTTCTGTACTTAAGCCAATTGTTTTGAGTTAGATGCTGTCATGAATGTTATCAATGTGACAAGAAAAAAATGTCCTACTCACTTTCTTCCATGACTAATGGTGCCCTTGATATATCTAAATATTCCTTTTAAATCATCAAAGTAATTTAATTGGGTTTTTGCATGAACCGTGGCACCTTAAATAAAGGAAATGTAGGACATGTGATGGTATGATTTTTCTTCATCCAACTTATAAAATTTGTAGACAAAGCTGGATATGCAAATGGTTTTGATTCCTAGTTCAGCAACTTTAATGCCAGCTCAACTCCTCCATACAGAAACATATGGGCAACAGTTGGGGATTCGGCATTAAAGAAAGATTATTTTGAATTTTCATGATATCCATTGCCCAGTCATTAGCATAGTCAAATGCTACACTACTATCACATAGTTATTATCTTGTCCGGACACATAATACTTCCATCTGAAGTACATAAAATTGCTTCCCATGCCCTGTTAAAGACAAAGTTATATCTTCTGTACATTTAAAAGTTCTTATACAGTTATACCCAACTTTACAAGCCCCCACAAACACCTCTGGCCCTAGATATAGCACCTCTTGTAGATTTCATCAGCATGATACTTTTTCCCTTTGGGCCTCATCATCTCCTATTAATTTCTGACAGCTAGTTTCTTTGAACTTTTGCATGGTATTATTTAAATTGGTTAATATATTCTTCTCATGCATACATGATGTAAGTTTCCCTTTCCACTTCTATATTTATCTAGAGGGTTTGCATGGAAGTTTTTCTAATTTTCCCCATCTAAATGTCTCTTGTTGTTCTAAGCCTTGCAGTTTAAGAGGCAAGCAGGTGCATCAAGTTCCAGTTGAATTTACCGGTGAAGAGCATGTATTAGCTGTCTTTGACAGTACACGTTCTATAATGAAGGTTGATCTAGATTATTGGTTGAATTGATGTGATCTTTGAATTTCTATACAACTTATGTGAGTAATTTGTGCATTTCTTTCTTTTATAGGTTATGGAAGATGCTAATGCATTGATTATACAATTTGATAGTGATGATTTACGGAAGGCATGGGAGGCTCGACTTCGAGGAGCCATATATCGTGCCTCGGTATTTATAAGCAATTCCTTCTTTGTTGACTTGCTTTTGGTTTAAATGTTGCCATCATGGGGCAAAATTTTGATCATTGCAAAACTTCAAATCTTGTATATACTCATATTACTAATGATTTTCACGTAATGTTGGGAAATCTTTTTATGAATAATTGACAATTTAGCAATTTTATTTAATGAGAATATTTGTTCCACAAGTAACACATGAGAGGTTTAAAGTAGAAATCTCAGTTGTAAAAGTTGGTCGAGTAGTTGGCTGACTACTCCTAGTTGGCCTTGTGGCTGATCTGACTACTTATACTTGGGCACATACTCGGTAGCACTGACTACTCATCCAAGTTGTCAGCCTGCTCGGCCGAGTACAGGGCTAAGTTTTGCATAGAGATGTTGCAAATCTAGGTAAATATATCAGATCTGAGTGTAGAAAAAATCCCTCCCTACAATCTGAACACCCTCCCACCCCATTCCTTGTCTCGACCTCAACCTAAGATGAGGATGAAGAGGATGTTCGCTGGTTTTTGGATGAAGAAGATGATTGTTGACTTTAGATGTACACTTTTGATATGTCTTTTGTAGTTTTAATGATTAGATACTTTCAACTTGTGTTTTTATTTCATTTGGACCTATGGTTTGCAGCTTATTTTCATAACCTTGAGCTTAAAAATGGTTCACTTTCATGTGATGGTATATTTTATTTGTCGAAATCTTGAATATGCAAGTAAATATATCTTATCAATATATTTTATGAATATATATATATATATATATTTAAATATATAAAAAATACCAGATCGAGTACTTCCTGACTACTCTACATACCATATGCTCCTTAGTTAGTGACCTGGCTAACTGAATGCTCACTATTGACTTTTACAACACTAGTAGAAATGTGTGCCCTTGTTGTTGCATGAAATGCAATGTCTTGTAGGTACTAGTTAGTTCTAATGGTTGTTGCCTTTTGATCTCTTTGGTTGAGATCCTTGAGGACTTGTTTGTTTGTGGGGCAATTTGTGTGGTGATTTCTCTCGGTAAATTTTAGGGAAGGGGGATATTTCTTGTTTGCATTTAGCTAGGAGGTCGAATATGATATGATGACTTGATGAGTGATGCCCTTCTACCTTGCTTAGCGAGAAAGTTGGATAATTAGGTTCTAAGATATTAAAATGACCATGGTGCAAATTTTGTTAATTGCTATATAAATGTAAGCATTGCTGTTAGAGTTGTTAATCATACAAGTTGGAAAGCTTAGAATTTCTCGAGTGATCTAACGATGTCCCACTGATCTTCATTCTTCATTATGCTAATTTTAAATCCTAGGAAAGCAATGAGATGGGAGGATAAACAAGCTCAATTAGTGAGGAGAACAAGTTATTTCTCGTTGAGTTGTATCCTAATCGGGAATTGTGATCTCAAGGTGGTTCCGTCCAATGTTTAGTGCTATATATTGTAATGCCCATACCTTTTTTGTTCTTTAGTGGAGAAACCCTAGCTATTGTGCTTTAGGGTGTAACTATACTATGGTTTTTACCTGTGGGGTTTGCCACGTTGAATCTTGTTTGTATTGTGTGGTAAATCTTGTTCTTGCCTTTCTTCATGGTATCAGAGCGACTGTAGGTTTGGGAATCTCATTGAATTAGGGATTCTCCACATACTTGTACGTATTGAATGATCCTACAGGTTTCTTGTGGGTTGAGGGACTTCGCTATGCATTGAGACCTTTATTTTTGTATGATTAGAAAATTTGTGGTCGTGGAAAGCGTTTTAGTGGTGGTATTGCTTGATTTGACTTTGGTGGTCAATCGTTCTTTGGGTCAAGAGGCATTCTTCTTCGATTTGGGTTCCTTTCACAGGCTGTAGGAGAAGTTTTATCATCATCGTTTGATTGGGAGAAACCGGTTAGCGCAACCATTCCTCTTAGTATCTTCATGTGGTGTGACATGTTATAGATTCAACCAGTTAGGTGGACACCCAACTGATCAGACAGATCATAGATTTGGGTTGTGGATTTGGAGACAAAGATCGAGACAACTCTAGCTTTGGTAGGGGGGCTTTAACACTAGATTCTTCCACTCCCTTGCTAGTTAGGAGAAATTGGATCAAGTCTGTTTCTGTTGGGGTGAGCTGCATTCTAGAAGAAGTGAAGTAGGGAGAACGTTTGCAAATCATTCTCAGCAAGAAAGGATTTGACATTAGGTGGCTATCGCTCCTGTTGACTCCCACGTCTTCACTTAGAATCCTTAGTTCAGGTCGATTGCACTATCGGATTCGATTTATTAGACAATTACTAAAACCTTGGCTTGTAGACTTGGAGATGTGCTTGATCATTTGGTTAAACTAATGTAGTCGGCTTTCAATAGGGGAAGGTCTATTTTGGAGAGTTACATCGTGGCATTTAAGATACTTGATGCTTGGAAACGAGATGAGACTGTGGTTTGCATCTCCAGGTAGATTTTTCCAAGGCTTATGATACTGGATCGGAGATTTCTTTGGTCTTCACTTAGAGTCAGAGGCTTTCTACAAGTCTGGATTTGTTGGATGAAAATGTGTATTACCTCTACTTCCTATTCGATGCTAGTTTATGGCTACTTGAAGAGGGGTTGGATTTAGCCTAGAAGAGACATCTGACAAGGTTGCCCCTTGGGGTCGATGTTGTTTGTTCTAGCTGTGGACTTTTGTGGCTAATGCCTCTTATGCCCTGTGTGATGCGGGGCTCATCAAAAGAATTGGCTTAACGTAGGGTAGATTAATAGCTCTGTAGTTGCAATATGCAGATGACATTATCATGTTTGTTGAGGGTTCGACTATTGAAGCTAGAAGTCCCCACCTACTAATGGAAGTGTTCAGGGAGGTCTCTGCTACTCAAGATGAACCTAATAAGTCATGCATCCTTCCTTTTTGCATGACTATAGAGAGTGCTATGAAGTGTGCCCATGTCCTGGGGGTATGGAAACAAATATTTCGATATATCAGCGATATATTGGCGATATGTCCATATCCCCAACATGATTCATATCGATATCCCAGGAATAATTTTTTTCCAAGATATCAATGATATATCATTAATATTACTGGATTTTGATTGATATCCCTAAATTTTAGGGGATATTGTTGCAAATATTCTATAAACAAGTGATATTGGGCGATGTGGCTTCAATTTTGCAGTGCCCATTATATTGTTCTCAGGTTCGAAGCTTTCTTGGCTTTGGTTTGTAATCTTTGAGCCTCTTCTCAGGTACCTAGTCCTTTTCATTCTTTAATCTCTTCCGATTCTTCACTTTCTCTATGATTTAAGGTTCTATTCTTCTTCCCTTAATCTTTTTTTTAATGGGATTTTTTTTTTCCTTATGACACTAATGAATCGTTACCATACATGTAAGCTATGCTTCGTTCATGTTTATACTTACATTTACCATCTTAATCAGCTATATGTGTAATCAACTTACGCTAACTTTATTTTGACTTACCATCACCAATCAACTCATACCGTACATGTAAATTATGCTAATGCTTAGGTCGTATTTGGGCTTGTATGAGCAGTTGGGGGATTTTAGACCCATTGCGTTATCAAATAACATTTATCTTTTGGTCGCGAAAATCTTGGCAAATAGGTTACATCTTTTGCTACCAGATATTTTTTCCTCGGTCCAAACGGCTTTTATTAAAGGGAGATCCCTTCAAGATTCATATGTTCTAGCCAAGGAGTTCTTAGCTGCCTGGAAGAGAAGATGTTCCTCCTCTCTTTGGAAGGTAGACTTTTCGAAGGCTTACGATTCCATCTCCTGAAGATATTTATGGGAGATTCTTAAGAGGAGAGGCTTTCTAGATCCTTGGATTTCTTTAATGAAGAGGTGTGTTACTACTTCCTTTTTGGTGTTGATTAATGGGAAGGTGAATGGAGATTGGATACAACTGCAAAGAGGTGTGCGTTAGGGTTGTCCTTTAGCGTCGATGTTATTTAATATTGCGGTGGATACGCTTGCAGCCATGTCTTTTAAAGCTTGTAATGGGGGTCTTTTCAAAGGCTTCTCGACCTCTGGAGATGGGACAGTCTTAATTCCCATTCTTCAATATGCCGATGATACTACATTTTTCATTGAAGGTGGTAGGAGAGATGCAAGGCACATGTCTTCTTTGGTGAGGATATTATCAAAAAAATTAATAACAACAAATCAAGTTTTGTTCCGTTTAATATGGAGGCTTTGGAGGAGAATAATGTTATTGACTTGGACACCCTGACGGTTAGATTGCCAATCAAATACCTTGGCCTTCTTTTGAAACGAAAAAAGATAACCTCTTCGGATTGGAGGGGATTGATGAAAAGTTCTCTAATAGACTTTCTTCTTGGAGTGGTAGACTCCTCTCTAGATGAGGACATTTGGTGTTACTTAAATCATTTCTCAATTCAATTTCGATGTTCTTCTTGTCGGTGTTTTCGCCTACGAAGAAGATACTAAAGCAGATTGACATGATCCGAAAGAGATTTTTTTGGAAAGGATCCGATTTTAAAGGAAGATTTGCTCAACTTGTCAAGTGGAATGATATTGTAAGCCGAAGATTGAAGGTCTTGGAGTGTGTCATCTAACACATTTTAATAAGGCTTTACTGTTGACATGGGTGGTTAAATTTCTGTCTAATGATGGCTCTATGATGAATTCCGTGTTAAAGGACTCTTATGGTGATTATATGAATGTGATGCAAAGAGTTGAAGCTATTACTAATGGTGTTTCCGCCGTTTGGCACTCCATAAGACCTCTTTTTTTTTGAATTTTCAGATTGGTTTATGCCATCGTTGGGTGATGGAAATTCTTTCATATTTTGGCGTGATGATTAGACTGAAACAAGGACCTTTTTTGAGGCTTTTTAGAGACTTTTTCGGCATGTTGTCAATAAAGAAGCCAAGGTTACAGAGTTCTAGGATGAAGATCTTCATTGTTGGGATATCAGGTTGCCAGAGGGCCTCTCGGAGTCCACGTTCTCTGAATTTCAGCAGTTGTTGCACTCTATTAAGGATATGTTCCCGACTTCTGCTGAGCCTGATGGCCTCGTTTGGAAACATGGGACGTTCTCGGTTAGTTAGGCCTACAAGTTGATGATTAATTGTGATGTTAATTCTGATCTGATTGATGGGGGATTCCAAATTGATTCTGAATTGTAATATCCTTCTCAAGATAAGATTATTCCTTTGATTCTTTCAAAGGAAATGGATTGTTACATGGATGTATAGATCCAAGTGGGCTCCAGATGGGGACACTATATGTCCCCTTTGTCAGAATGCAAACGAAGATGTACAACATTTATTCTTTGATGGCAACTTTGCTAGAGAAGTTGGACAAGTTTTAATCTCCACACGGTTGACAAGTCAGATTTTGAAAGATTTTGGGCAAGTTTTAGAGATCATGTTCTTCTTGATATGGCGGGCTAGTGTTAAGGACTTGCTATTATTTGGTGTATTTGGCTTTAAAGGAACGGTACTGTTTTTCGTAATGAGAGGTGTTGAGTGGAAAATGTGATTAGAGAGGTGAGGGTTTTTTTAGATTTTTGGCTATAAAATATGTAAGTCCGTTCCTTTTTCTTCTCTTTTATACAATTACGGATGATTACCATGCTTAGGTAATCTTCCAGTACTTCAAAAAAAAAAAATTTGGGCTTGTATGCCGATTTTCTCATTGTTTTTTCCATCTTCCTTATGGATCATTTCATAAATATTACACTTAAACTGTAAGTTCATGATTTGTTTTATTTTTTTCGTACTAGTAGACTACTAATACTCTTAGTTTTCTACGATTATTAAAGAAATGGTTGTGAACTTTTGGCTATCTTTATTTTATAGTGAGTTATCATAGTACTCATAGCTGTAGAAATCGGTAGTCGGTAATCAGTCGGTGAGGTTACGACTAAGGAGTATACGGTATGTGGGTGATTAATCGAGGATCAATCCTTGTAGTATTTTTTAATATTTAAAATTTTAAATATAATTGTATATATTATTATACATATTAAGTATACATGTATATGAATTGAAATATCACATATATATTAATATCTTTTTTGAGAAGACACATATATATTAATATTATTTTTTTGATATACATATTCTCTCAATATAACTTCTAACAAATAGCTATCAATTTCACAACACATAAAATAAGGTAAATAAATTAAGATTGGTGCATCATAAATCTCAAGGAGACAAGTTGGGGTAAATGAGACAAGAAGAGGGAGTCAGGACTGATGGTTTTGCTTAGGGATGAGGCTTTTGTGTGTTGGGAACCTAGGGTAATGGGAGAAGTCGGGTTTAGTTGGGTACATTTAGGTGTCGGGTTTAGTTGGGTTTTGGTTTGGGGGTGCATTGCACGTGCATCAAAGCTTAAAGAAAATTGAAACCTTAAAACTTACTCAACCGATTAATTGGTTGATCAATTAGATAACCGGTTGATTAACTGGGTAGACTGACTATAGGGTCGAATATATGTACTTGGTTTGTTTTAGGTCGCATAAGATTATGCGACCAATTAATTGGCTGCATAGATCGATTTTTGCACCTTTGATAGTACTTATGAATTTATTATCATGTCTTTTATTTTTCCTTTTAAAATGTTATGAATGTAGTGTACTTCTATCACGCCATTTAAAATTTACAATTTCATTCTATAGTAGTAATTAAAATCACAATTTTATGCACAATCCATAAAATCATAATTTTATAAAATTGTGGCATTGTCAATCAATTTGAACCGGTTATGGGATATCGGCGATATATCAATGATATGTCCCCAACACGCCCCCTTTCTGACTTGTTGGTATGGTGTCGACATCGACATCTAAAACCTTACCAGGGGTGTAACAATTATAGTTGCCTTGATGCTATTTGGTCTTTCCTTTTATGCCTGGTCGACTCTCTGCCTTGGATCTTAGTTGTTGAGAGCATTGATAAGTGGGTTTAGGGATAGACATCTTGGCTTGTGTCTTAAGGGTGGCCAGCTTGTACTTCTTTCTTCGATGTTCTCCACTTTGCCTTTATATTACCTCTTTGTCCTTCGTATCTCAGCTAAGGTGCTCAAGTGTATTGACTCTAGCAGAAGAAAGCTCCTTTAGTCCTTTAGTATGTGGTATTAATTCCTCCCCCTTGTGGCTTGGGATGATGTATGTAACCCTAAGGAGGTTGGAGATCTTGGCATCCTCGACCTGTTTGTTATGAATGAGGCGCTTTTCTTTAAGTGGGTGCTTCTACTTATGGGGTCGTAAATGCCATTCTTGTTGATGGTTGTTTGTGCTTCTTATGGTTATACTATTGATTGGGATGTGAGGATGAAATCTTAGAAGGGGGCATCTTAATTATGGAAGGGCTTGCAATAGACCATAGGTAGAATACAACTGCATTGTTGCACTTGCTTGCGTGATGGATTTGGCTCTAGATTTTTGACTCATGAGTGGTCCCTGGTGGATGTTTTGGCTTACCACTTTCCTCGGTTCTTTGCCTTTGCTTTTAACACTAGGGTTTCTGTGGTTGATTCTTTATCTGAAGGCTTCTAGCTCCCCCCTTCTTCCTTAGTCACTTTTGGAGGCTAGGTAGGAAGACATCACCCTTTTGTTATAAACATTGACTAACATCAAGCCAGAGCAAGGGAGAGATAGCTGGATCTAGAGATATGGGGAGTTCTCCACTGGGAAGGTGTATTTGAGGCTCTTGGAAAATCATGGATTGGTGAACCAAGATGTAGCCCATGACTGCAAGAAGATTTGGAAGGTGCACATTCCTTTGAAGGTGGGGATTTTCCTTTGGCTTCTACGTAGGAAGAAAATTGTCACATGTAAGTATTGACGCAATGGGTTCCCGACTATGATTATCCATGTGCCATTTGTGGGGTTGGACTAAACGATATGGAACATCTCTTCTTGTCCTTTTTCTCAAAATTGTTGGGAAGCTTCAAGTGATTGGTCCATCCTCCACTCTTTAGAGTTGGATTTTTGGACAACCATTCATGGTGCTCTCGCCAACGCCAACAATATCATCAGAGTTTTCACCCGTATTTGGTGTTTGTGGCTTAAACCAAATGGTGTTGTCTTTAAAAAGGAACGTATCGAAAACAAGTCTCCAACCTACCTCCTGTAAAACCCCAAGCTTCTTCCATTTCCTCTGTTTTGCTGGTGGCCTCTTTGGCTTCCTACCTCTACTAGACTTGTTGCTGTAGCAGCGTTGCCTTACTTTTTCATAGACCGTTGAACCCTAAGTAAGCGATCATGGTAGTGACAGCGATGTGACACTCGATTGATGGTTGGAAAGATTTGAGGAATGAGTGAGGGTAAGGGAGAGAGTGGGCGACACAAGGGAAAGGGTAGTTGGGAGGTGGTCAGTGAGGATGGGTGGTCGTTGGTGGTGGGCCACCATTGAAGGAGTGTAGCTTAGGAGGGTGTTCTTTGCTTTGGCTGTCGTGCTTAAGGGCATGTCGTGCGAGACTATCGAGATCCTATTATGTGTGTGGTGTTGTGGCGTTGGGTATCGTCAATGGTAGTGCCCGCAAAGCATTAGTGGCAGTTCCCTCGAAGGGCATCGACAGTAGAGGATTTGAGGAGCTTTTGGGCTGCGACTTCGGATTCCTTGCTTGTTCCCACTGTGGATACACCATGGTTGGCTTCGTTTCTTTCGCTTTGAGGTGTGCTTCAAACTTCTTTGGTTGGCAATGTGGTGAGCGGAAGCATTAATTTAAATGTCGACGGCATGCCGTCGGCAAGGTCATTTCCGAGTAAGGGTCGTGCCGATATGAAGAAAACGTCGATTTACAGGAATTTTGTCGGCATGCCGTCGGCATGCCCTCGGCACGGTCAGCATGCCGTCGGCATGGTCGGCATGCTGGTGAAATTGGTGGCCATGTCGAGGTTGCTGTTGGTTTTTTTAATTACTTTTCCTATTTTTGTTGGTTTGCATCGGCATGCCCTCGGCATGCCCACAACATGCCCTCGGCATGCTCATCGGCATGCCCATCGAAAAACGGGCATTTCCATGGCATGCCATCGGCATGCCCACGAAATGCACACTTGGAATTTCATCGGCACGGCATCGAAATTGGCATTTTGAACTTTGAGCGGAAGCACCTCTGTCTACAGTCAGGTCGGCTTTGAAGAGGTTTTGTGTTCTATCTGAGGGGTTCAAGGTTGTGGTGATTAATGATATAAAGTTCTTGGGTCATGGGTGCGTTGGTGGAGATGTTGAGATGCCACATTTCCGATCGTTAATCATTGGTGATGGTGAAGTTCGGTGGTGTGACTCGTGTGTGTTTGGTGGGTTTCTTCGTGAGAGGCCACCAATGAGGCAACTCGTGGAGGTTAGGCTAGTTGGTTTTGCTTCATCTTTTCATTTTGGAGGTTGTTGAAGCTTTTGTGTTGGGCTTGTTGTGGTTGAGATGTCGACACCTTAGCCTTGGCATGGAAGATCTTTGGTGGATTAATGCTTCTTGTGGTCAGCATCGCAGATATTCCTTCGAAGTTGCTTCTATAACTTGGTGGATTGTCGTGGGTTGTTCAGGTTGAGATTCTTGATGGGAAGAGTACTTTTGTGGAGGTTGTCTCATGTGTGGAGGCTTTGACGTGTGTGGTGGCAGTTTCGACTTTGAAGGGGATTGGAGGGCTTGTTTGATGACACAAGGTTTGGATGGTGAAGGAATGGGTGAGATTTGTGGGCAATTGTGATTCTTCTTGGCATAGGCTAAGGAGGAGGCCGAAGCTCAAGAGGATGCTGCCATTTAATGACTTGATTCTCAGGAGTTCGCAGGGGTTTTAAATGGGTCTTCCCATAATGGGCCCCCCTGTGATGTAGTAAAACTTTTTGAAGAAAAGAATTTTGGACCCGAGAGAGTTTTATGGGCAATCAGGTTTCAGGTCTAGACTTGATTCGAACCCTCTTCTTTCGGTTTGTGGTACTTGCGAAGGTCCTGATGGTCGTGATTTGGATGTGGTGTAGCTTCTTGCATCGGAGGTGGAAGCTTCTTCTTTGCCCATCTCCGGGCCTCTTGGGGAGTTGGCTCTTGGGGTCAAGGTTGCCTTTGATACTTCACTTGTTGGGGGAGATTGGGTGCTTAATGCGGCGGGCTACTTGTTACCTGAAGGTATAATGGACCTGGTTCATTGGTCGTGAGGTGGAGTTTGAAGAAGGGTTGGCTATCGATCTTGCTGGCGATGGGGCTGGTGTGGAGATGAAGGCTGGTTTGGGTCTAACCTTGTCCAAGGGGCATGGACATCAGGCTGACATGGTTGGGGTGCTACAACATCAGGCGGTAGCTAGGAGGTCCTTCGGCAGTGACTCAACTAGGTTGTTGAGAGGTCCATGGCTTGTTCTTCTGAGGATTTTATTTATGATTCCATCTATGGGAGGAAAAATCTGAGGAAGAGAAGGTGGCCCATTGCAGTCGACTTGGTTGTTCTTAAGGAGGTTGGGTTGGTTGAGGAGAGGGTGGCGGCGATAGTGGCTACTAGGAGATCGCCATCTATCGAGGATTGAGCAGCTTCTTTTCCTACTTATGGTTAAAATTTTAACATGGAATGTTAGGGGGCCATGTGATGCCCGTGTTGAGCCTCTTTGTAGTGATACTTGAAAGAATCGAGGGTTGATTTTGCTTTGCTTCAGGAGACCCATTTGGAGTCAGTTGGTGATATATTGAAAGCTGAGATTGGAGTTGGCCTCGTCACCCTCTGTTTTTATTTTGTATGCTATTGGGCGGTCAGGGGGTATTCTGGTGATTTGGAATGGCGAGCTATTTGAACTTGTGGAATCTTTGGTTGGTGGATGGATGGTTACAAGAGTGTTTGCAAGGAAGTCGGATGGGCTTAGTATGGTTGTTTCCTCAGTTTATGGTCCTTGTGACATAAGGGAGCGAGAGGGTATCTGGAAGGAGTCGAGGAAAGCCCCCATCTCTTGTTGATGGTAGGCGTTGGTTAGTTGGTGGCGATTTCAATGTTACCTTGTTGCTTGATGATATGTCGAATAGGAGGGTGGATAGAGCTATGGGTGCTTTTGCTGGTGTGGAGGACGATTTGGATCTTTATGATTTTCCTACCTTAAGTGCTATATTTACATGGCGCAACTCTGCAGGGTTTGCATCGAAGATTGACAGGTTTTTGTGCTCTGTGAGTTTGGTAGAGGGGTTCCAGATGGATGATGTCTCTCTCAGACCATACCCCCTTGATGTGGAGTAGTAATGAGGGGGTCACATTCTATTCTTACTTTAAGTTTGAGAAGTCGTAGTTGTTGGTGCTTCATTTTAAAGTTTTTGTTCGCAAAAGGTAGGGTGAGGTACCACAGTTGACTTCGGCAGCGCATATGTTGGCATGAAAGATTCAACATTTGTAGTTTGCTCTCATTGCTTGCAAGAATGAGATTAAAGAACGAAGGGACAAGGCCAAATTGGAGGCACTGGAGGGCGTAACTTCTTTGGACATGCTTGAGGACTCTAGGCCTCACTTCGAGTCTGAGTAGGGGGGGATGCATCGACTAGTTTGTTGCCCAGCAGGAGGATTTGAAGAGGGAAGTTGACTGAAGGCAAATGTCAAGGCAATTGAAGGAGGGCGATGCAAATACCTGTTTCTTCCACATGGTAGCTAGTGCGCAGTGGAGAACAAATCTTATTAGTTCCCTCTAGGTTGGAATGGATGTGGTTTATGATAGGGGTTGATGGTGGAGGCTGTGCAGAGGAATTTCCATGATTTTATGGGATCTTGAAGTGGGTGGTGCTTGGCGTCACTTGGTTTGAGTGCTCTAGATGGTATGTGTGCATATTTGGTTAGGTGCATTATAGAGGAAGAGGTTGTATCAGCCATGCGGGGTTTTAAGGAGGAAGGTGTTCTAGGCTAGAAGGGTTACAGGTTTTGTTCTATAAGGAACTGTGGGAGATTTTCAGAGATGACTTTATGGCCATGATTCATGAATTTATGGGTAGGAATCACGACTATGAGACTTAATAGGTTCTATTTCTTGTTTCAAAAGAAGCAAGGTGCTGAGTGTCTGGATGATTTTTGCTCCATCGTGCTGTTAAATGCAGCATATTTAATAGTGGCGATGGTCTTTGCAAATAGTCTGCAATCGATTCTCGCACCACTGATCAATCCTATGCAATGTGCTTTTCTCTAGGGGAGGTCTTTGCATGACTCTTTTATTCTAGCAGAGGAGATGGTGGTGGCATGGAGAAGGTCTGGTAAATCGACTTTTTTGTGCAACGTTGATTTTTCTAAGGCCTATGACTTTTGTCTCATGGTCATATTTTTGGGAGATCTTGTGGTGTAGTGGATGAGAGGTGTATCACCACTACCTCCTTTTCGATGCTGATAAATGGTAGACCAGGTGGTTCTTGGATGTAGCTGCAACATGGAGTTAGGCAGGGATGCCCTTTGGTGCCTCTGCTCTTCATTGTAGTTGTTGATACTCTAGCGGTGATGGCCTTCAAGGCATGTGCTGTGGGCTTGTTTGTTGATTTCCTGTTGTAGGGGAGTGGCTTTGTTTTGACGCCCATTTGACGCCCATTTTATAGTATGTCGATGACACACTGTTCTTTATGGAAGGAGGAAGTTAGGAGGTGGAAAATCTTGCATCTTTGGTCAAAATCTTTGGTGAGATTACTAGCTAGCCAGTTAATCATTCCAAGTCTTATTTTTTACCTTTTGGTATGTCTGCAGAGGAGTCTTTAGCATGTACATTCTTGCGTATTGCATCGGGTCACTTGCCATTCAGGTATTTGCCTATTTGGGTCTTCCCTTAAAAGGGAAATAGCTCATGTCTACTGATTGGGCCCCTTCGATGGATAGGATCAAGAAAGTGGCTGAGTGGTTGGTGTGGAAGGCTGGTGCTCCTAAAGGCAATACTGTCGGCAATCTTTGTTTTCTACCTTTCTATTTGCAATCTCATACAAAGTCTAGTTAGTTATTTGCTTGTATTGGTGTTATGTGGCGCTATATTACTTTTTGTTTTCTTTATAGGGTTGTATTCTAATTTGCACCCACCTCTCTTTCTATATAAAGAGAGAGGTAGGGTTAAAGAAATAAATGAGTTGATCATTTCTCCTAACATGGTATCAGAGCATCGGTTTTTGATCGTGGCCCTGGTATCCCGCCCAAAAAGGCCTCTAAACCCTAACCACTGAAATCCATCCTCTCCTCTCCTCCTTGCTGCCGCCGGTCAAACACCACCACCTGCCACTGATTGACCGGCAACAATACCCAACCAGCTGTCGGCTAAGTCGTCCAGCAGGCCACCGGGCCACCCAGCAAGCCACCTAGCAGGTCGTCGACCAGGCCACCAAGCAGGCCGCTGGCAGCCCTACTCCTTGCTAGCCCTTTTCTGGTCGTGGGGAGGGTTTGAACCTCTTTTTCGTGGCAAGGAGGGGGTAGTAGTCTTTGGATGGCTATATTAGGGTGTTTCCCTGCATCCTAGCATAGCCTCTATTGCTACCAGGGGCTACTCCGAGTCTATTGGTCTAATTTCCAAGCAATGTTTGCTTGGATCTTGTAATCAGGAGGTTCTACTTTGGATTTCTGAGATTCTTATGGTCTGAGAAACAATGTTTCAGATTTGATTTCCGGCATTTATCCCTCTAAGGGCACGATGGCATCGGTTAAACCTTCAAGGGTGTCATCGGATCCTGCTACAGAGGTGGGGAGGTATGAAAACCCGTTTTTTGGGTCTATTCATAGTGGTACATCTACCACTTTAGATGTTGGAAAATGATACCATGACTATTGCTCGAAGTGAGTATGAGAGACTACTCTAAGGTCATAGTTATCATGATAGACACATGATAGCATTTGAATTGAGTTTCATTGCACATGGCAAGAGTTAGAGTTGTTCGAAGTGGCTTGTTGATTCAGGAGCCTCACAACACCTTAGTGGAGATCGGGATTACTTTATCCATCTCTAGCCTCTACCATCTGGCAGGACTGTTCAAGTTGTAGATGGCAGACATTCCAAGGTAGAAGGTCTGGGGGAGGTACCGGTGACTTTTACTTTGAGATTACCTGATGTTTTGTATGTTCCAGATTTTTCTATGAGTCTACTCTCAGTCAATCAAATTACTAAGGAACTTAATTACCGTGCAATATTTAATGGTCATACCACATATCTCCTATGACTCGGATTTGTTGTGATGCTTGTCCGATGGGCAAGCACCATCGTTCTTCCTACCTTGTGAGTACTTGCCCATGATCTGCAGCCTTGTTTGAGCTGCTACACATGGATGTGTGGGGTTCGAGCAGGATACCCGATAGGCAGGGTCACCGGTATTACTTAGTAGTTAATGATTTTTCATGCCTATCTTGGGTATTTTTTGTTGAAGAATAAATCAGAGGTTGGATATGTTATTGAGAATTTTATGTTAGCTTTACGAATTAGTATTCAGCTACTACTAAAGTAGTGAAATCTGACAATGTACTTGAGCTATGCACCACCAGGTTGTCTGCTTTTTACAGGACTTATGGGATAGTGCACTAGACCATATGTGCTCATACTTCTCAGCAGAATGGGGTGGCTGAGAGGAAGCATAGACATCTTGTTGGTGTGGCTCATACCTTGTTGATCCACCATAGTTTACCCCCGTTATATTAGGGAGATGTTGTCTATATAGCTTGCTATTTGATCAATAGGATGCCTAGTTTAGTGCTTCATGAGTAGATACCTTGGCATATATTGCATCCCGAGCAGGAGCTTTTTCATGTACCGCCATGTGTGTTTGATTGTGCTGCATTTTTTCATCTTTTTTCTCCAGGGCAAGACGAGTTGGCACCATGAGCAGTTAAGTGTGTGTTCTTGGGATATTCATGGACTCAGAAAGGATATAGATGGTTTGATCCTCTTACTGGTAGGCACTATGTGAGTGGTGATGCTACCTTTCATGAGTTTATTTCATATTTTCTACTATTGCCTGGAGTCTATCCCTTGAGGTTTCGGAGGCTCCTATGCTTATACCTCCTATTCCCTTGGAGGAGATATCTATTTCTACTTCCCCACCTACTACGACTGGTCCTGTGAAGTTTTCTGAGCTATTTGTTACATATCAGCGACCACACAGTATGTTCCAGATGTCATCTTCTACAGCAGCCATAGAGACACCATCTTCTCAGCCCTAGGTGATCACAAACATGTTGCCTAGTGATGGTGTGGTACCTAGTGACAATTCTATATGTTTAAATGAGGACATTTCCGCTTCCCAACCAGTACAGGAGGATCAGATGAATGATCTTGACCTTTCGATTGCCATTCAGAAGGAACCACGTAGTTGTGGCAGATATCCAGTTACAGGGAGTTTGACTACTGAGGGACTTGGTTTAACTTTTGGGAGCTTTTACCATGCACTGTTTGCTACACAGATTCCTGCCACTTACTAGCAGGTCATGCTTGATCCGAACTGGCGCCAAGCTATGGAGGATGATATGGTTGCTCTTACCTCACGATGTGCTTTGGAACTTACGCCTTTACCAGAGGGTGCTACAGTTGTTAGTTGTAGATGGGTGTTTGCATTCAAATATAACCCACATGGCTTTGTTGCACGTTACAAGACATGGTTTGTTGCCAAAGGGTTCACCCAGACATATGGAGTGGATTTTTTTGAAACATTCTCTCCTATAGCTCAGCTCTCTACAGTGAGGATCATCATTTCTATTGTAGTTCAGCGAGATTGGCATCTTCACCAACTTAATGTGAAGAATGTCTTTCTCAATGGAGATTTACAGGAGGAGGTCTACATGCAGCAACCCCCCGGTTATGAGGTTGCAGAAGGCCATTTATGGCCTCAAGCAGAGCTTGAGAGCTTAGTTTCAGAAGCTCTCTCAGGTGGTAGAGTTTGTGGGGTTTTTCAGATCATTTGCAAATCATTCCTTGTTTGTCAGGAATACAATGAATGGTATTGCTGTTCATTTGGTATATGTTGATGACTTGATTGTCACTGGTGATAATACAACAGGTGTGGTTGAGATCAAACAGACTTTGGCAGAGTAGTTTGTGATGAAAGATTTAGAGCCCCTATGATATTTCCTTGAGATAGAAGTAGCACGTAGTAGGCGTGATATTATTCTATATCAACGGAAATATGCACTAGATGTTCTAAAAAAACAGGTATACTAGGAGCCATGCCAGCAAATATTCACATGGATCCTGAGGCATGACTATATGACAGTGATGCAGAGCCAGTTGATAGTAGACAGTATCGCCAGCTGGTGGGGAAGTTATTTTACTTGACAATTATTAGGTTGAATATTTCCTTTGCAGTAGGGAAGTTGAGTAAATTTATGGAGAGACCTACTAGGCAGCACTGGGATGCAGCCATGATGGTGCTTAGGTACTCGAAGAGAGCACCAGGATAGGGTCTTCTCTTCACTAGAGGGACATCTATGATGGTAGTTGGATACTTTGACGCAGATTATTCTGGCAACCATGTTGATAGAAAGTCTACCACAGGGTTTTGTATGTATGTTGTAGGCAATCTGGTCACTTGGAAGATCAAGAAACAAATTGTTGTGTCCAGATCTAGTGCTGAGTCTGAGTATCGTGCGATGGCTTTGACCTCAGCAGAATTGATGTGGGTGAGATCTTTGTTGAGTGATCTACATATACAGATTGATTGGCTTATGGAGTTACAATGTGACAACAGGGCTACCACTTATATTGCCAACAATCCCATGTTTCATAGACGCACCAAACATGTGGAGGTAGATTGTCATTATACCAGAGATTTGATTTAGAAGAGGTTAATCTTTACCTGCCAGGTTATTTTAGAGGCATAGACTGCTGATATCTTTACCAAGCTACTAGCTAGATCAACCTTTGATACATGTGTATCAAAGTTGAGCATGATTGATATCTATGCTGTAGCTTGAGGGGGAGTGTTACGGAGTCTAGTTAGTTATTTGCTTGTATTGGTGTTATGTGGTGCTATGCTATTTTTTATTTTCTTCATGTGGTTGTATTGTAATTTGCACCTACCTTTCTCTTTATATAAAGAGAGGTAGGGTTAGAGAGAAATGAGTTGATCATTTCTCGTAACACAGATCGCCCAAGAAGGTGATTGCCTTTCTAGAGATTTTGATGAAGTGCTTTTTCTGAAGGGACCTAGGTTATTGTTAGTGGCACAAGAAGGGGGGTTGAATTGTGAAATAAAAAAATCACAATCGCAACAACATGCAAGTATGTAAAGAGGAAATCCTTGCGGGAAAAACCTCTACGTAGATCTCCCAATCTAGGATTTTGCCCATACTCAAATAGGAATCACTAATCCACACCACAAATCCGAGGGTGGTATTCCTAAAAAACAATTCCCCTCTCCTGGACAACCCCCAAGGAGAGTTTAGCCCCTCTATTGAGAGGAAATGGGAAACCCACAACTCGGGCACCCAAATAAACTAACAAAATGAAATAATGTAAACAATCCTATGAGCCTTGAAAGATATAGAATATAAAGTAGGCTAAGATATTTCATTTGCAAACTTATGTGATGCATAAAATCAGAGTGGGAGTAATGTTGCTATCAAGAATCTCTAAGAACAAAATAGCATAATAAAGCACAATAGCTTTAGAAAGCTTAGAATAGGATAATAGAAAGTATTTAGCGCTAGAATATTTCCTTTCTATATATGTAGGTTTAAAGTTGGGATTTGAATTGGAATGTAATAAATAAAGGTAGAATGGCTACAAAGCAATTACTCAAAGTTTGATTGGATTAGATGTCTGAAAAGGCAAGATAGACGTTTGAAGGAATCATTTCAGACATTTGAGAATAAAGCCGGACGTCTAAAAAACTTCAGTGAGAAAGTAGTCGTTACTGGATTTCTCAAGATTGGGTGTAGGGACGTTTGAACAAAAAGATAGACATCTGAATAGATAGTTTTAGACGTCTGTAAATAAAGCAGGACGTCTGAAAAAGCCTCATGGTCAAAGTGATCGTTCCTGGAATGAGATTGAATCCAAACAGGGATTTAAAGACAAATGGTTAGATGTCTTACTGGACGTTTGATCAATAGTGTAGATGTTTTAAAAAGAAGAATTAGACGTCTGAATAAATGCAAAGACGTCTAATGGTCTACAATGTTCCAAAATCAAAGTGTAACGAATATAATCAATTGCGGTCAATTTGATCATTGGATAGAAAGTGAACGTTGGTCATTTTCAGACATTTCAAGAAGATAGAAGACGTTTGAAAGATAAGAAAAATTATGACTGTTCAATTGAGTCAAAGAGGCGTCTGAAAGACAATACTAAACGTCTGAAAAACCTAGAAGATAGTGGTCGAGAATTCTGGACAAGAATCTAAGGTCTAGACTGGTGCATAGATGTCTGATAAAATATCTCAGACGTTTAAAGGAATCATAGGACGTCTGAAAAATCAATCAAAAATAAGGTCTTGTATGCTGAATTAGAAGAATGAGGATAGGGAGGATCTAAAGGTATTTTAAGGATAATTCAAGGCTCATTTACATTCTAAAAATGTAACAAAACTAATCTCACTACATCTCCTCATCTCCTTGATGCTCATCTCCTTCTATCTTCATCTCCTCATTTCCTTGATGCTCATCTCCTTTCTTCCATAGAACTTGATCTTAAGCTTTCATCAAGCTTTATCCAACCTTAAGCCTGAAACATTCTATCTCCAAATATAATGTTAAATATAACATGTTTTGTTATCATCAAAATCAATGATCAAGGTACTTTATCACCAACAGTTATGACGGTAGATTCTTGCACTTGGTTCCATGCGATGTGATTTGTCAGTTAAAGAAGGAACGTGGGTTAGGGGTTTGGGCCCTTGGTGATTTTTGTGACATTTTGTCAGCAAAGTAGGGAGTGGAGCTCTTTTCCAATGAGGGTTTTCTTTGGCATTATCGTATGAAAGATTCTTATGGTATGTCCTTGTCTTTTGTCGAGGGGATCACATTTCCCTGTGCTGCCATCGGCTTTTGGAGGTCTTTGGTACTTGTGCTGCACCAAATTTCGGTGTTTTTCAGTTTGGTCCTTGTGTCCTTGGAGGTCTGGTGCTTTCGTAAAGGTGATGCTCCGTCTCTATGCTTTGGCAGCATTTAAATGTCAGGTGGTAGCAGAGTTTTGGGATGAGGGTTCGCTTTCTTGGTTGCCTATTTTCGACGGGGCACTTTCAAAAGCATGTACCTAGGAGTTGCAACTGTTATTATCTTTGCTACAGGAGCTTCGCCCATCGATGAATAGTTCTGATAGACGGTTGTGGACTGAGGGCACCTTTTTGGTCTCTTAGGTTTTTAAGCTCCTAAGAGGATCAACTGTTGAAGATAATGTTCTGGTTGGTGATTGCAAGGTTTTTTGGCGGATGAAGGTTCCCTTGAAGATCAAGGTGTTCTTGTGGTTGTTAAGGAGGGATTGCTTAGTTACGAAGATGCATAGGAGTAGGTGGATGGAGAATGTTGACATGGTGTGCTCTTTATGTTGTGAGGATGATGAAGACGTTCCCCATTTGTTTTGATCTTGTGGCCTTGCTTCCTCAGTATGGGAGAATCTGCACATCGAAGGAGTAAATGTCACTAATATGAATGATTTTGGGTCTTCTTTCCGAGGTAGCATCAAGTTGAATACACGCACTTGGATTGTGGCTGCTGTGGTTCTTTGGTTCCTTTGGCTTCAGTGTAATGCACTTGGTTCAATGGTTCTTGGGTGGAAAACGTGATCAGGGATGTTTCATTTTGGTTTGAATTTTGGATTTAGAATTTGTAATTTCCCTTTAGTTAATTGAAGTGGATGACTGAGCTCCAGTAGTCATTCTTTTTTCTCTCTCAAACAAAAAAAGGGAACGAACCTCTGTGGATGGGGGTCTCCATCTTTTTAACTCACTTTATAACATTTAGCTCTCCTTTTTAATGAATTTTCAAGGGGGGTGGGGGTGGTGGGAGGTTAACCTCTCCTTTTTCTTTTCAAAGAACAAGATCTGGTCGACTAGTCGGATACATTCCCAACTGGTCAGCCTACTTCAGTCCTTCCCTGTCCAACATGCGCTCACTGCCCAACTGGTCAGAGTTATACCCGACCTGTTAGATCTGTCTTTCCATATCTATCCAATTGGTTGAAGACTTTGCCAATTAGTTATCCTGCTTGCTTGGATAGTTTCTGGCTTGATTGTGCTCCATGGCATCGTCTACTGAGAAGGTGTTGGAGAGGTTGAGGACTGTCTTAGTGTCTAGATTACCTATATCAAATTGACAAAGAAGAATAATCTGATGTGGGCTTCTGCCATGGAGTTAGTTGTTATGCCCTAGAAGGTAGTTGAGTGTGTGCTTGGACTGTGAATTTCGTGTCCTTAGATATACAACCTTTCATTCTTCAGAAGCATATCATGACATATGAATCATCCTAGAATAGATGTATGGACAGAAGAAGAGTGCTGTCAGGAAGTACGGGAGATCTTCACTCTGAGATGGGGAGATGATTGCGGCTGAATTTTATGCTGTTTTATAGTCCAAATGGGATGTTTTGGACTACTATGGGAAGTAGAATTGATCATGCACGTGCTATCTGAAGTTGTTTTGGGACTGCACCTTGGAAGATCACACCTCTATTTTCTTAGGATTGAATCTGGAATTTGAGAGTGTTCATGCTCAAATATTCAACTTTGATGATGTTCCCATTATTGAGGTCGTCTACTCTTGAGTGGAGGCAGAAGAAGTGAGGTGAAAAATGAACTTGAAATCCTCAAAGAGTGCGCAAAGCATCAAAAAGAGTGTAGAGCTTTTGAACATTCTGCCCTTGCCAGCTGCCGAAAGAGTAGTAGAAAATATGAAAAGCATCAGAAAGTTCACACATTGTCAGAAGAGTGCGCATGCTTCTGAATTTTGTTGTGGACTGCATCCAGATTCCTGAGAAGCAATCTTGCAAATCTCTGCGAAAGGGAAAGGGGAGGGGAGTTTTCAATGGTGAGGAGGTGTGCTGATTTTCTTTTCTTCACTTTTGTTTTGGTTTGTTTTTTTGGTGTGTGTGTTGTTTGGGGATGGGGGATGGTGTTGCATACTGTGCATCCAAAGGAGTGTTCATGTGGGAGTCTATTTATCACTGATGGCAGCGTCCATTTAGAGAGGCACCTTATTATTTAGATTAATGCTAAGATGGACAATTTGATCCATAAAGATAAAAGGCAGATGGATAGGTTCTCAAACCGGAAATTAGTGGTCAATTTGGGGATTCTTGAGCTTTCTAACTTTTTCTGTTATTAGAGACTTTTAATTCATACAGCATCAAGGACTTCTTGGAGTTCTATTATCCTGGAGACACTAACTTAATATATAAGACATTATAAAGATCCTCGAAAAGAAGTACTATTTATGTCAGATGCCATTTTCTGAAAACTGCCTGCCTTCTGTTTTCCTTTCTTCTA
This sequence comes from Thalassia testudinum, assembly GCA_037157565.1. Taxonomy (NCBI): domain Eukaryota; kingdom Viridiplantae; phylum Streptophyta; class Magnoliopsida; order Alismatales; family Hydrocharitaceae; genus Thalassia; species Thalassia testudinum. Next base: position 27,130,339 of record JAZHRO010000013.1, read on the forward strand.
TGAGCTCAACATGAACTCATTCCTTTGTTTTTAAGTGACAAACTTATTGTTGTTCAGGGATCTGCTGCTGTTACTAGCTTAGTTGAGATTTCACAATCCCAAAGGATGACTGAAACTTCTAGAAATATGGTACCATCCTATTGGAATGAAGAAAAATTATTTGTTACGGGTGTTCTTGATGAGCTAAAGGTTTGCTTTACATGCAGTTACAATGTAGGTGCCTAACTCATGCAGCATCAAATAACAGTTGTGCTTTCACTGTTACAGTTTCCATTATTCTTGTTATTTTATTTTATGACATGTGTCTGTATTGTTCACCTTTAGCATGAACAAAGCCTTAAAGAGATTATTCTTGCAAGAGAAAATCGTTTGTTTGAATTCCGTGCCAGTGGTGGCCAGGTACTCCCTCATTGAACTTACCCTTTTCATTGTTTTTTCTGTTTTGCTTTCCCCTGAGTAGTTTGTACTCTCTTTTGACGGAGCAGGTTGAGCTTTCTATCAAGGGAAATGACTTGTTTGTTGGCACTATTTTGAGATCGCTGGAAATCGAGGATCAATTTATGCGTGAGAAAGATTCTAGGCCTCGTTATCTTGCGAGATCCTTCATCTGGACAGAAAAGGACACTACCATGACTGCACTTTCTTCATCTACCAATGGGATTCAGAACATTGACAACCAAACACCTGGTGAAATGGACATTGAAGAGCAGTTTTATGAAGCTTCAGATAGTTTGGGAGATTTTGCTGATTATGATGTCCAGTCTCAAGAAGATACTTCTGATCTTGGCATGAAGAATCATGCTGTATTTGCAAAATTGTCTGTGAAGCCACCACACTTTTGTCGCTTATTGGGGCTACTTCCAGATGTAAAACGTCAGATAGAAAATGAAGAGTTGGAAATGGCTGATACATTGAAGAGTTTTGTGAAAGTTCAGATAGTCTGTTTCCACCAAGATTCGCCTCTCTACAATAATGTAGACATGAAGGTGCATTTTTCTTTCTGTTTTTATAGAAATCTCTTCATTCTTTGTAATATGCCTGTCATATTAGTTTCTTTTTTTTCCAGATATCTGTAACCCTTGCCACATTGTCATTTTTCTGCCATCGTCCCACAATCCTTGCAATTCTGCAATCTGTGAGTGCCATAAATGCTGTTGATGGGGATGGGTTTCAAAAAGATAGTACTTCAGCTACCCAGGAGAGTGCCCTGATGACGAATACAGCCGATAACATGAATTCGGATATTTCCAGGGAGCCTGCGGTTAAAGCTCTGCTTGGAAAAGGGAAATCAAGAGTGCTGTTTTATCTTAGACTGAATATGGCCAGAGCACATATTTTCTTGGTGATTGAAGATGGGTCTCGTCTTGCTACTCTTTTACAAAATAATTTGCTCTCTGAGATAAAGGTGATCGTAATTTCTTTGCTTTATTCATGACTGTATTTTCTGACTATAGTGCTGTCATTCATTTTATTTTGATATGTTCCAAAGGTTTTTCCATCATCATTCAGCATGAAAGCTGCTTTAGGTAATCTGAAGATAAGTGATGACAGTCTTCCTAGTTCTCATGCTTACTTTTGGATGTGTGATATGAGGGATCCCAGTGGAACTTCATTTGTTGAGGTACGATGAGATTTGCCTTAAAGCATTATGTAAAGTTCTTCTGCATGTCAAAGATTGATAAATGAGCTAATGTACAGTTAACATAGTAAAATGCCATTCTAGTGATTATAGACTTGTAGTTCATGTTGAATACTCAATATTTTATGTCTTATCGAATTTGTCCTTTTGTGAGATGATCTAACCTGTAAATTTTATGAATGCCATTGTCTGTTTCTGGTTTGAAGTCTATTTTGTGGAGCTAACTGTGAAATGGTTTAGGGGGAATTTCTATTTTGTTTTTTTTTGTCAAGTTAAAAGGACTACGACTCAGTCTAGTAAGCATCCTATTGCATTAAAAGGATAACTCTACGATGCAATCAAGATTCAAAAGTAGTACCTCCGCACAGATTAACACCCTTGAACCTGTAAAGTAGTGAGAATTCTAGACCTTATTATCCAAATAAGATCTGAAATTTGCAAGACATTGTTCCTCTTCCTACTCGAAGCAATTATTTCCCTTCTTAATGGAGGTTTAGGGATTAACATTCCTTGTCAATAATGTTAATCCCCCTTTTCACTCCACCATCCCCTCCTCCTGCGGTAAAATTTTAAAGAAGAAAAAGACATAACTGTGATGAGTTTGTACTTGATTATGCTTTAATAGGGTTGTGGCATTGGGGATGAAAAGTAGGTGAAATATATGGTCTGAAGAATCTTACCGATGATGCCCCAAGCCATTGGGTGTGATCTTGAGAGCTAGAGGCGCCAATCTTATGTTTGAAAAGGATCAGTCACTGCCCAATGACAAACACACCCAACATAGTATACATTTCCAGGCAAATTAAGTTGGTAATAAAATGACAGTCCAAAACAATAGTGAGAAAGATAAAGTCTGTACAACTTTGAATTGCGTAATATCACTCTATTTATTAAGAAAGAAAAATTAAGCATGAAGATGGAAGTAAATAACTGTTTATTTTTTTGAAAATAAAAGGAGGGGTTAACAAGGGTTGTTAATCCCTAGTTCATTAATCAAAGAAGGTGATAGTACATCAATGGTTACAAAGGGTACTATAATGATGTAAAATCCCATCAGTGAAGATGTCTCTCTTCGAAAAATCACACCATTATGCTGCAACCATATGCACCACAAAAGGATATTGATGAGAAAGCTAGAGGAGGAGACATCGAGAGACCAATCGCACCCGCTCAACAAGTCTATGAAAATTGGTAGGTAAAGGACAAGTGATTTTAATCTTCCACACCCTCTCTGCAGAGCATGCAAGCTGCATCATCATTAGGTGCCTAATGCCTCCTGTAGTCTTTGGTGTGATCTGCCTTTTCTTAAAAACCATAAGAACATGATCTTTGAAGGGTTTGATCACATCGACCCTGGAAGTGTAAAAACATGAAAACATGTATTAAATTTTTTTTTGAATACAAGATAGAATTGATGCCATAAAATGATCAAGCAAATGAAATAAATAACACCTAAAATTTCGAATCACATGGGAGGAATTAGTTTCCTACCGTTCCAGGATCTCACGAGATTAGGGATTATACCTTTGGAGGTGGTGTGGTGCAGCTTTCGAACATGTGGATGCTTGCTCAAACAAGTCCCGATAGATACTCTGATTGCTACTTTGTGATGGGAGGATGAGATCCTCATGTCGTGGAGGTTGAGTTCCACGAGCCATTCGCAAACTCCACGAATCCGAAGTGACACTTGTCTCGAAATTCGAATTGGATCTCAAGAACACCTTCAAGAGGACCAATAGTAGCCGACCTCGTAGTAGCTGGTTGGCTCCAGAGTGGAGCTGGCCGATTGGCTACTAAAGAGGGGGAAGGGGGCATGTGAGGAAGAGGGTTGTAGCTTTAGTCCTTTGTAGCAGGTCGGTCGATTCGCTAATCGATTGACCGGTTGCTATGGGAGGCATTAACTAATATTTCTATTGGTTTGTCAGCTATTAAAGGAGCGAGGGGTGCACCTTGTCCTCCTCTTGGCAACTGTTGCTGTGCTTGGTGGAAATTCTAATCGAAGGAATTGATTGAATGACATGACATGCAATTAGGGTTTCACCTTTGGAAGACATTTATAGAGATTCCTAACCTAAACCTAATTTGATGGGATCCATTGGATCTCCTTCCAATTATGGGGATCAAATCCTAATTGACATTTGCATGATTGAAAAATAACAAATTATAATAAGTTTAGATCTAGTATCCAAACTTAAATTAATTGTAATTCAACACTTAAATTTTGTACTTAATCAAATTAGGTGCAAGTAATTGCTAAATCAAATGTAATTTAGCTATTTAAACTACAATTCATTTATTCTTCAATTATGAACTCATCAAAATCATTTTTAATTTCATCACTTTAATAATGAACCAATAGGATATGTGGAATTTTGGTACTTTGCGCCCTCAAGAATTTCATATACTCGTGAATCCTTCACACTTAGGGGAAAATATTATCCCACGGTATAATCCCATTAGACTACTGTCATTCCTCTGTTATTCTTGATATCTCCTTGTATCATTGGGACAAGAATGAATATTAAAGTCTTTCTCAAAGGTCTATCTTCTCTTCTTATCTTGTGTCTGATCAGGACTCTGTGACCACATGTGGAATTTGTCACTTTCTGTATACGTAGAGTAAGCTTATGCTTCCAATATGTTATATACACCTATGTAACAGATTTGTGTGATTCCTTCAAGAGATCATGCACCTCCTGTCGCCGCCTACATACACTAGCTTTCCAGTGTTAGCACTATGGTTAGTGCATCAACTATTGGTCTGCCTCTTACATACACTAGCTTTGTGGGTACTATTGTAACTTTTTATTTTCTCTTGGTTTTGTATCGCAATTGTTCCCAGACCTCTCTATATAAAGAGGTGTATGATTTCTTAGTTGAATATGACTTGTTATTTTTTCTAACTTGGTATCAGAGTGGTAGTTTTAGGTCGGTGCTCTGGTATCCCACCTAAACAAGCCTCTGTACCCATGCACCTTATCCCTCCCTGCTCCTCTCCTTTCCTTGTCGTGTTGCTAGCTCGACCTTTAGAGGTGACAACAACAACAACAACGCCATCGGTCGATAGTAGCATCGCTGATGGGTGTTGCACCTACTGTGGTGGCGACGAGAGAGTACCTAGGGGCCTTTAGGCGGAGGCGTTGGGGTTCTTCCCTATGCCCTAGCGTCACCTACTCCAGTCTTGGGGCCCTTGATGAGATTTTGGTCTGATTTTTGGGTTGAGTTGGCTTGGATTTCATGATCAAAAGATTATCTTTCTCTCAGTAGGGATTATTTTGTGATCTGAAATTAATTTTCAAATATGCTTATGTGGCTATTTCCATCCTTGTTGGTAGGATGGCTTCACCAAGTGGCTAAGAGGTGACATTGGATACCGTTAATGATGCAAGGAACTATAAGAATCCATTTTTTATTCCAATCTTCAAGTTGGATGAGATCAATTATACTAACTAGTCTCAAACATTCCTTATGTTAAGGGTCACGATAAGGAACATATTTTACTCGAGGTGGAATCATCAACGAAGATCGGGAAATATGCGACATGGAAAAAGGATAATGCAATGGTGTGGGTTTGGATCATGAACTCAGTTGTGCCTTACATCGGAGACGACATAATGTAATGCAAGATGGTGTATTTTTTAGCTTATCTTGTTCCATCTTATTGTGTGGCTATAATAGCCCTTGTCCCTCAGGGACATTCATGTACTTTTAGCCCTCTGGTCTCTCTCTATATAAAGAGACCTAGGGTTTCTAATAAACTTGAACTCTTTCAACCAACTTGGTATTTGGGCACCGGTCCTAGACCGTGGCTTTAGGTATCCCACCCCTCAAGGCCTCCGAAACCCTAACACCCAAATCCCATTCTCTCTCCTCCTTCCTTGGCGGCAGCGACGCACTCTGGCGGCCCTCTGGCCACACGTAAGTGCCTTAGCGGCTGGAGGTGGCGCCTCTGCGAATAACCTTCAGCTTTGCAACGGCACTGAAGCGACGCCAAGTCTCTTGAGCCATCGTGCGACCCCACAGGCGCTACGCAGCAGCCCTAGCACCCGAAGGCGGTGCTGCTCCGACCTGATTCGACCTCACGATGGGGCTGCGGCGGCACGGAAGCTCCTCAACCATCGATCGGAGCTTCGGCGAGGCCTTAGTGGCTTGAGGCGACGGCGCTACGACTTGTTTTAGTCCTTGCGACGGGGCTGAGGTAGAGGTCAACAGACCCAGCGGCGACGCAACATCACCCAGCGGCGCCCAGTGACCTGTTTTAGCCCTTGTGATTTCCAGCGTCACCTAGTAGCGCTCCGGCGAGGGTCAACAGACCTAGCGGCGGCGCTCGCAAGCCCATACAGGCGCTACTGCTGGCGTTGCAGGTCTTAGCAGTTGCGGCGGCGCCCTGTAGCAAGCCTTAGCGTTGTCACCCAGCTCCTGTTGGTGTCACAGCGGCTATTTAAGGCCGCGACTGGCGGAGATCAGTCGCTAAAAGGGGGGCTAGACTTGTTCATGGCCTCCTTGGGTGTTCTCCTTGCACCCAAGTGAGGCTACCACTTGTCCAAGGAAGCCTCCTAGTGGCTATGTTGATTTGAATCTATTACATTGTTGGATTATTGATGATCTCTTGGTCCTAGACACTTGAGTGTGGCTTTCGGATTGTGGAGCTGGCTTCAGATGATCAGTCTGAGGTGTCTTCGGGCTCTACTTCGGACACTGGGGTACTTAATAACTTGTTCTTTGATCCAGTTGTTAAGTTGGACGAGGTCAACTACCTGCGGTGGTCCCAGACTTTTATTATGACTGTCAGAGGTCATAAAAAGAGCCATATACTTACCGATCCGGAGCCTGAGAACAAGACTGACACATTCCAACTGGGACAGTGATAATGCCATGGTTTGTGCATGGCTGATGCAGACAATTATTTCCAGAATAAGAGATAAGATAATGTATTACACTACAGCGAAGGAGATGTGGGAGTCCTTACTTGATACCTATTCACATGTTAAGAACTCCGCACGTGTTTTTCAGGTCTTTTATGATCTCTTCTACCTACATTAGAAGGGGCGTACGCTGTCACAATATTACGTTCTTATAAAGGGTATGCTGGAGAGGCACTACTCCTACCTACCAGGGTTTTCCTGTGAGTCCTGGAGGAGTTTCAGGAGACAGTTGGCTGTCTCTCTTTTCTTGGCTGGCCTTGGACCTAAATATGCTGCAGCCAGAGATCAGATTCTTATTGCTCCGGATGTTCCTAGCCTGGAGGAAGGTTATAGCAAGCTCAGCAGAGTTACAGTGTGTTCTCCTACTGCTGATTCTACTGCTCAGTTGTCCGCATTGGCTGTGATCCATGGACGTGGTAGAGGTACTTCTTATCCTGCACGTGGTCGTGGACACTCTTCTAGTACGTGGAATAGAACTCCGTGTACTTATTGTAGCAAACTTGGTCACTCTGAGGCTACATGTTGGCAGAAGTATGGTAGACCACCGGTGGCCAATCAGGCAGTTGAAGTCCCAGATTCAGCTCTTACTACCCTGATGTTAGCTCCTTGAGTACCGAGATTGAAGCTCTGCGGCAGCAGATTGCTCTTTTAACTTAGGCTTCATCTTCTCAGTCTCCTGACATGACAGCTATTGCTACATCTTCAGAGGTTCCTGCGATTGGTATGTCCTCCCTTTCGTCTTCTGGTGAGTGGCTGATTGACTCTGGTGCATCCAAGCACCATTGTGGCGACAGAGGTTCTTTCTCCCACCTTGCATCTGTTACACCTGCCAGGATAGTACAGGTGGCCGATGGAAGACACTTGCCACTTGTTGGCAAGCTAGATGTCTTTATCTCCTACCTTGAGGCTTACAGATGTTAATATGTGTCTGATTTTCAGATGTCTTTATCTCCTACCTTGAGGCTTACAGATGTTAATATGTGTCTGATTTTCAATTGAGTTTATTATCTGTTAGCAGTATCAGCAGGGATTTGAACTATTAAGCTATTTTTGATGCATCCTCTTGTGTTTTGCATGACAAATTCACTGGGAAGACGATTGATGGAGGGCGTGAGGAACATGGGGTGTACCGTCTGAGCCGTACTGCTTTTGCTGCTCCTGCTACTCAGGGTCTTGCTTCTGCTGGATCTTCTTTCCAGTGGCACCACCACCTTGGCCATTTACCAATTCATCGCCTCGGACGTGTTCTTTCGCATATCCCCTCAACTACTTCTCTTACCCGTGATGCCTGTCAGCTTGGCAAGCATTACAGGGTTAGTTTTTCCAGTTCTTCGTCTGTTTCATCTGTTGCTGCATTTGACTTGGTTTATATGGATGTGTGGGGTCCCAGTCGTACTCCTGATCGACTTGTGAACAAATATTATCTTGTTTTAGTTGATTTTTCTCGTGTTACTTGGATGTTTCTCTTAAAGAATAAGTCTGATGTGGGCCAACTTATTGAAAACTTTGTTAAGGAAATTAAGAATCAACATTCATGTTTGGTGAAGTGTTTTTGTTCGGATAATGCTTTGGAGTTTTGTACTACCCGCTTGCGTATTTTTTTTTCTAGTTGTGGCATTATTCATGAAACTACCTGTTCTCATACCTCTCAGCAAAATGGTGTTGTTGAGAGGAAACATCGGCATATTCTTGATGTTGGCTACACCTTATTGATTCATCATTCAGTCCCGTCTCTTTACTGGGGTGACGCTGTTTTGATTGCATGTTTTTTGATAAATCGGATGCCCAATGCTGTGTTACATGAACTGATTCCTCTTCAGGTCATGTATTCTGATCGCCCTCTGTTTCACGTCACCCCTTGGACTTTTGGCTGTGTTGCCTTTATCCATTTGTTGGTACCGAGTCGGGATAAACTTGCACCGAGAGCAGTTAAATGTATTGTTCTAGGGTATACCTGCACACAAAAAGGGTATCGTTGTTTTGATCCGCTTACCTTTCAACATTTTATTTCTGCGGATGTTATCTTTCATGAGACTGTACCTTTCTTTTCTATGGTGGCTGCTGAAATGCCTCCTAAGGGTGATATGGCACCTATACCGTATACACCTATTCGCTTTGAGAGCTTCCCTGAGATCCTTGTCCCTACTACATCACCACTACTACCTACTACACATCCCTTTCCACGCCTGACCGAGTCCCTCTGAACATATGTTCGCCCCCATACTACCTATCAGGGACCCCACCCTCGCCTTCACCATCGGCTTCTCAGGTGAGTCCTTTAGACATTGACGTATCTTTGCCATGTGATGGTAACAGGGACAGGGCATATGATGTGCCAGGAGGTGATCTTGATATTCCGATAGCCATTCGGAAACAACCAGGGATCTGCACCACTTATTTTACGGCAGGGGCACTTACTACTGACAGTTTTTCTCCTGGATTTGCTGGATTTACACAGGCCTTAGCTACTACGCAGATTCGATCCACTTACTGTGAGGCCATGCTTGATCCAAAATGGTGGGCAGCCATAGAGGATGAGATGATCGCTCTTCGAGGTCGTGGGACTTGGGAGCTAACCCCACTTCTTGATGGTGCTGCAGTTGTTGGCTGCTGGTGGGTATTTACTGTGAAGTTTAAGCCTGATGGTAGTGTTGCTCGGTACAAAGCCCGCCTCGTGGCAAAGGGTTCACCTAGACCTATGGGGTTGACTTCTTTGACACCTTCTCATTAGTCGTCCGGCTTCCCACGGTTCGGGTCTTGATTACAGTGGCAGTTTAGTTGGATTGGCTCTTGTATCAGCTAGATGTCAAGAATGCCTTCCTTTATGGTGATCTCTAAGAGGAAGTCTATATGCAGCAGCCACCTGGCTTTGGGAGACGGGGAGTGTGTATGCCAGTTACGGAAGGCTATATATGGCCTAAAACAGAGTTCCAGAGCCTGGTTTTAAAGATTGTCATAAGTTGTTGAGGCAGCTGGCTTCAGGAGGTCAACAGCTGATTTTTCACTCTTTGTCAGGACTTTGCGAGGTACTATGGTACTCTTGGTTTTATGTTGATGATTTGATTATCACGGGGAATGATGAGCATGGCATTACTGAGATCAAGCGCCTCCTTACAGAGCAGTTTGTTATGAAGGACTTGGGGGGCCTACGGTATTTCCTTGGAATCGAGGTTGCTCGCAGTAAGAAGGGTGTGGTCTTGTCACAGAGGAGGTATGCTTTAGATATTCTGCAGGAGGTTGGTATGCTTGGGGCCGAGGAGGCCAATATTCCTATGGACCCCAAGATGCTACTGTATGATGAGGATGCACAGGTGGTGGACGGTAGATAGTATAGACAACTTGTGGGCAAGCTATTGTATCTCACTATCATAAGGCCAGATATCTCCTTTGTAGTTGGGAGACTGAGTCAGTTTATGGCTAAGCCAACACGTCAGCATTGGGATGCGACATTGATGGTACTTAGATATACCAAGAAGGCTCCTGGGAAAGGTCTCTTCTTCTCCAAGGGGTCTTTTATGACATTGGTTGGATACTCAGATGCAGACTATGCAGGATGTCATGTGAATCACGAATCTACTTCTGGGTTTTGCACCTTCTTAGCAGGGAACTTGATCACATGGAGGAGCAAGAAATAGGGTACATTTGCGAGGTTCAGTGCCGAGTTTGAGTACAGAGCTATGGCTCAGACAACTGCTGAGATGATGTGGATTAAATCCTTGCTTGTTTATTTACAGGTGCAGTTTTCTAGTCCCATGGAGATGATTTGTTATAATAGAGCAGCCAGCTTCATTGCTAATAACCCTGCATTTCACGAGAGGACGAAGCATGTTGAGGTTGACTGTCACTATACCAGGGACATTATTCAGAAGGGATTGCTATACACCACCTCTGTTGCATCTGAGGAGCAGACGGCAAATATTTTCACCAAACCCTTGGTCGGATCTTCATTTGATACTTGTATGTCTAAGCTGAGCATGATTGATATCTATGCTCCAGCTTGAGGGGGAGTGTTGGTGTATTTTTTAGCTTATCTTGTTTCATCTTATTGTGTGCCTATAATAGCCCTTGTCCCTCGGGGACATTCATGTACTTTTAGCCCTATGGTCTCTCTCTATATAAAGGGACCTAGGGTTTCTAATAAACTGGAACTCTTTCAACCAACTCAAGATGACGAGGGAGATGTGGGATTTTCTACTTGATAACTATTCTCATGGGAAGAACTTTAGCAAGATTTTCCAGATTTATCATGAGATAGGTGTTCTTTGATTGGAAGGATTGTCTCTACCTCAGTACTATGCTAGATTGAAGGGCCTCTTGGAGAAGTATAACTCTTGCAGACTTGTGTTGCACAGAGAGAGTATTAGAGAGAGGCGATTGCACTTTAGTGTTTATTAGGAATGGGCACTCAATATGAAGTGACTCATTCCTAGATGCTGACTCTTTTTGAGCTTCCTACTCTGGAGGAAGCTTATGCTCACCATAGCTGGATTGTTGTGTGATCTTCCTTTGCAGACATTGTTGGACAGACATTAACACTTGTGGCTATTGGTGGTCGTGGTGGCTGGGGAGCATCTTCTACTAGAGGCTGTGGATGTGGCTAAGGGCAAGCTACCAGACCTTGGACCACATGCACCTCTTGTGGCAAGGTGGGTTATGTGGAGGCTACATGTTGGTTTAAGTATGGTAAACCTCCCATGGCTCAAGTTGTCATGCCTTTTGAGGAGCAGTTAGATATTGTTTCACGTGTCGAGTATGATGTCGTTCTTCGTCTTTCTCAGGTGGCACAGGAGTCCAGTACATCCACAGATACTGCTGGCTTTGCCTCAGGTACAGGTTTTGCCTTTGGTTTACGTAGTATATTTGGTGATAGTATCATGTGGTTGGTAGATTCAGGGACATCTAGGCACAAGCAGTTGCTTTCAACATATTTAGTTTGTTACTCTTGGTAGGACAATCCACGTTGCTGATGGCTGGCACTTTAGGATTGATGGTCAATGGGACGAGTCAGTCACCCCTACGTTGATATCACCAGATGTCTTTTTTGTTCCTAACTTTCCCATCAGTCTTTTGTCTATTAGTAGAATCATCAAAGATTTAAATTGTCGTGCTATTTTTGATGACGTGGGATGTATCTTTCAGGACAAGCTCATGGGGAGGATGATTGGTGGCAACCATGGGAGGGGGGTGTGTATCGTCTGATCTAGATGCTAGTTGTAGTAGCATGTCGAAGTGAAGTTGCCTTTTCTGTAGGTACTGCACTTTAGTGGCATTGTCGGCTCGGGCACTTATCATTGGACAGGCTTAGACGTATCATCCCACACATTTGTCCTACTACCGAGATATGTGATGCTTGTTAGTTTGGAAAGCATCACCGCTCTAGTTATTCTGATAGTTTTAGTTCTAGTTCCACTTATATTTTTGACTTAGTGCATATGGATATTTGGGGCCTAAGTCGTGTGTTCGATCGATTGGGTCACCGTTATTATTTGGTTGTAGTAGACTTTTCTTAGATGTCTTGGTTATTTTTGTTAAAGAATAAGCCAGATGTTGGATCTGTGATTTAGACATTTGTGCTGCAAATAAAGAATAAATTTTCTTCTACTATTAAGATTTTGTGCTTTGACAATGCACTTGAGTTATGCATAGGGAGATTCGCTACTTTTTACAAGTCAGATGGTATTGTTCACTATATATCATGTCCCTATACATCCCAACAAAATAGGGTTGCCAAGCGCAAGCATCGACACTTGTTGGATGTGGTCCGGACATTACTTATTCATCATAATGTACCATCTTTGTATTAGGGGGACACAATTGTTACTACCTGTCATCTTATTCGTAGGATGCTTAACTCGGTCATTCATGAGCAGATTCCATGGCAGGTTCTTTATCCTGAGAAGGAACTTTTTCTTGTACTGCCATGGGTATATGGTTGCGTGGCATTTGCCCATCTTACTGGACTAGGATGATATAAGTTGGAACCTAGAGTAATCAAGTGCGCCTTTTTAGGCTATAGTAGCACTCAGAAAGGCTATAGGTGCTATGATTCCTTAGCCAAGAGATTACGTCAGTGTTGATGTGACATTTTATGAGGCAGTACCATATTTTTCCACGACTGGCCACCGGTTGTCTGTTGAGGATGAGTTCGCTCCTATGCTTATACCACCAGTTCCTCGAGCTCCTATGCTTATACCACTAGTTCCTCGAGAGTAGATGCCTATTACTTACACTAGTTCTAGTGATGCTTCACACAGTGATAGAGTATGATATGGTGACCTTGTTATTTATAGATTGCCTGTCATGTATTGGGAGCACGATCCCTTTCCTTCTCACATGCCACTATCCTCACTAGATTAGGTATGTATTGGTGGCACTGATGTGTTGGTTCTAGTGGTGATACTATAAGTACTCCTGAGGCTGTTCCTAGTGTGGAGACTGCTCTTGTTCCTTCTTAGGAGGTCGACCTGGATGATATAGACCTTCCGATTGCTATTCGGAAGGTTCAACGTAGCTATGCTCGCTATTAGGTTGCTGGAGTTTCTCCCAGTGTCAACCTGGGGATGTCATTTGGCCTCTTTACATCTGCCTTGTCTGGTTCCACAATACCCTCTGCATACCAGTAGGCCATGCTTGATCCAAAGTGTCGTCAAGCCATGAAGGGTGAGGTGGTTGCCCTTCAGTTTAGAGGGATGTGGGATCTTACCAGGAGCCCGTGTTGTTGGCTTCCTTGTTGCAAAGGATTTCACCCAGACATATGAGATATATTTCTTTAACATCTTTCTAATGGCACGCCTACCAACAATGCACATCTTGATATCTGTTGCAGTCTACTTCAACTGGTCTTTTCTCTAGGTTGATGTGAAGAACACCTTCCTATATGATGATCTTCAGGAGAAGTCTACCTGTAGTAGCCTCCTGGCTTTGAGACTTAGGGGGAGTATGTGTGTAGGCTTCAGAAGCCTATCTATAGATTTAAGCAGAGCTTGCATGCATGGTTTCAGAAGCTATCTGAGGTGGTATAGGTGATAGGCCTTCAGAGATCTTCTGTAGCTCACTCTTAATTTGTTAGGAAGAGTGACATGGGAGTCATGCTCCTAGTATATGTTGATGACGTTATCATCACCGGTGATGACGAGACCAGGATAGTTGAAGTGAAGTCTTTGGCAAAAAAATTGTGATGAAAGAATTGGGCCAGTTACGATATTTTTTGAGCATTAAGGTGGCAAGAAGCAAAGAGGGTATTGTTCTTTCTCAGTGCAAGTATGCCCTTGACATACTACAGGAGATTGGGATGTTTGGGGCAAAGCCTGCTAACATATCTATGGATCCTTTAGGGAACTTGTATGATTCTGAGTCTGCACTTGTGGACAACAAATCTTATAGGCAGCTAGTGGGCAAGCTGCTATATCTCACCATCACAGGACCAGATATTTCCTTGACAGTGGGTAAGTTGAGTCAGTTTATGGATAAGGCAACTAAACAACATTGGAGGTAGCTATGCAGGTGCTCAGATATTTAAAGAAAGCACCTGGTCGTGGTATACTTTTCTCCAGAGAGATGCCCATGATAGTGGTTGGCTACTTTGATGTGGATTATGCAGGTTGTTTGGTTGATCGGAAGTCAACCACCAGTTTTTGCACCTATGTTGTTGGAAACCTGGTCACGTGGCGAAGCAAAAAGAGGGAGTTGTTTCTAGGTCCAATACGGAGTCTGAATATTGATCTATGGCTTAGACTGCCGCAGAGATGGTTTGGGTGAGATTTGTGTTACATGATTTGCATATTCAGGTGGAGGAACTCATGGAGATGTGGTGTGACAATTGTGCTTCTATGTATATTGCAAACAACTTGATGTTTCATTAGCGCAATAAATATGTCGAGGTTGATTGTCACTACACCCAGGATCTCAGTGCGGAGTCATTTACTTCACTCTTGTAACTTCTGAGGACCAAACAATAGGCATATTTATCAAGCCTCTTCCTTGTTCTACTTTTGATGTCTGTTGTTCCAAATTGAGTATGATTGACATCTATGCTCCAGCTTGAGGAGAAGTATTGAGATACCCTTTCGGTCTATTTTTATATATTGTAACTTGTTACTTTCTCTTGATTTTGTACAATAATTATTCCTACATCTCTCTCTATATAAAGAGGTGTAGGGTTTCTTAGTTGAATAGAATTTGTTCTTTTCTCTAATTATTATTATTGTAAAACTTAAAGAAGAGGCAATGGGATTTGGTCTCTTTATATAGGGAGACTAATCTTACTTACTCATCCTAATACAATCTTTTAGAATAGGAAAATCATATCTCTAACATAGATGATTCTAAAACTAAAAATCGAATAAGGAAACAAGATAATTTAAGCAAGGTGTATTTCCTTGCTTTCTCTCCCACACGGGATCTTGTGATCTCGAAGGTGGAGATTTACGAGATCAACAACAACCCCCCCCCCCCCCCCCCCCCCCCCAAGTTGGAGGTCTTGAACTTGCGAGAGAATGCCATGTAGTAGCACACATGTAGGCTTTGCCCAACAGATGGTCTTTGATCTTCAAATTGGACCACGAATAATAGTTGGGGAACATTCCCAAGCACATGGTGGTTGCCTTGTCTCTAGGAGAATCTCCTCCCTTTGGAGCAGAAAAAAACACTAGACTAAGGGCTTCCATTGGTGGATCTAAGCCTCTAGCTTAGTTTCCTCGCCATTGGTCATTGCTCTCCTTGGGGATGACATAGCTCGAAGTTGTGGCATCTTCCTTTGGGTCAAGCACTAGTGATGTAGTCATGATCATGCAAGTTCTATGGTAGTTTCTACCGCCGCAGTAGAAGGCGAAGGTCGTAGCAGAAGTAATGGCTATATGTAGGAAACTTTCCTTAGTAGTAGAGGAGGCCTCGCTCCTTAGTTAGCAACAACATGGGGACTTTGTGGTAGGGTTTTAAATGCCGATGGCATGCCACCGGCATGCCATTGAAATGGCATTTTTGTGGGAATGGCCATGCCGAGTCGAGAAGCAGGAATGTCGTCGGCATGCCAATGTCGATGTCGATGCTGCTTTGCTTGGGCCTGCTACCACTGCACTACAGCACCAGTCCTTCTTTTCCTTTAAATTTACACTAAGCTTTTATGCCATCCTATAGTTCAAAACATGTTCATCTGGTTCTCTATAACTAGTGTGCAGCCTCTCTTTTTACACCAGACTAAGAACAGTAACTTTTTAAAGGTGGACAAAAATATCCTTTTGTATCCCTGTAAGACCAAATTACAACATTTTTAATCCCTAAAAATATTTTTCAATTATTCAATGCATTATTGAAAAATCGTTGAGTTGTACTTATACATTCACACATTACGTCACGTCGTCACCGATAGACATTATTATAAAAACCTATAAAATAATAATTGACGAATTTGTTCACGTACCGACGGTTGTAAAAATTTAATAAAGAATAAAATGTAATGAATGAAATGATTACGTTACCGACGGACGTAATAATAAAAACGGGCATTTCTATGACGTGCCCTCGACATTTTCATGGCGTGCCCTTAGCACATTTCCACGGCGTGTCCTCAACATGTCTGTGGAATGCACACTTACAATTTCATTGGCACGATGTCGAAATCGGCATTTCAAACCTTACTCTGTGGTACCTTGAACTAGTACGGAAACTGATATCTTGGTTTCAATGGTCGCAGTGGGTTGATCTCCCTTTGCCATGAGCAACGGATAGGGAATTTCCTACACAAGGATTGGTGTGGAGAAAATTGATCACTCTTAGATCAAAAAACTTGATCATGCGTGGGCGTCAGGCTTAGCAGAGGTGCACGTAGGAGGGGAATAGAGGGCAAGGTTCAAAGTGTCGATTTCGATGCCGTATCGATGAAATTCTAAGTGTGCATTTGTGTGCATGTCGAGGGCATGCCGTGGAAATGTTTATTTTTCGATGGTAGATTTCAATAATTTCGATGGCTCGAAAATATGCTATTTCGGAGGCACGTTGAGGGCATGCCGATGCATGCTGACAAAAAATGGCAAAAGTAGTCAAATGATATCAATTTCAAGAAAATCAAATACTAATTATGTAGCAATAAGATTGTTAAATCATAATATTCATATACAACATGACCATACCATGCTAAAGTTCAATAATGAAATATCAAATATTGTTATCATGTTAGGAATACAGAGAATTTAATAATAGAACAATATAAGGAATTTAAGAATACAAAGAATTGAAGAATGAAAGAATCAAATTATATAATTTCAAAGTAAAAGTTGAAACTGTAATATCTTGACGCATTGGAAGTCAGAACTCAGAAGTCAGGACTTGGAACTTGAAAGTCGGATTTCACCAGAACTAAGAGTGCCTTGCTGGATCCATATCTCTATCATGGGTACTATCATCACTTGATTGATACTGTTGTCGACTATTGTGTCGATCAATACTTTGAATGTATTCACAGTAAGTCTTCCAAGATATATATATATGAATACATTGTCTGATAATCCATTATGTGCTATCTGTACTCATGTTTATTCATGCTAATCAAAATCCCAAGACGAGGAATCTGCTATCTGTGTATGGTTTGTCATGCGTACGATTAGTTGCATGTGTTTGGAAGAATCTTGTTCTAGAACCATCTTGTGATGATTGTGATCTTGTCGGCATTTAAGAGGGGGCTTGGGGTTGGAATTGAGGAGCAATATAATCTTGGAAGGTACCATACCCATATGGGTAAGAATATTCACCCATATGGTTAGTATGCTGGCGAAATGGTTGGCATGCTGGTGAAATGGTCAGCATGCCAGCGAAATTCCCGCTTTTTGACAACTAAACCATGTCGGCATGGTGACTTCAAAAAAAATGTCATTTCGGCGGCATGCCGTTGGCATTTAAAACCCTGATAGAGGGCCTTGCATAACCCTCAGTCTGCAAGGAGAAGAGATACAGCCAAGGCCTTGCCTTGGCTTTCCCTTGTGACCTATAGGTAACATGAGTTGTCGCCTATGTAGAGGAGAGGCAACGTGGCCTCTCAAGTATGGAGGACGCGTAATTCAAGATCAAACCCACTCTGATACCATATGAAGTTATTAGAACGTGGAGTTTTTATTATTGTAGAAACTTAAATCGAAATAAATAAAACGGAAAAGACCCCGCACAACTCAACACTCCTCGTCAAATTGGAGCATAATCATCGAACATGCTCAACTTGGAACAAATATAGTGCAACCGTTTCTTGGGAAGTGTTTTAGTGAAAATGTTTGCTAATTGGTCTTTACTACATATGTAGGGTGTAGAAATCTTCTTTGTTGCAATTACCTCCCTGATGAATTGACAATCCACCTTAATATGTTTAGTTCTCTCATCGAAGCCATGATTGTTTGCAATGAAAGTGGTGGCCTTGTTATCGCAATGCATAGGAATAGGTCCAGGAACATGTACTCCAAAATCTTCTAGAATAGAGTGGACCCAGAGTAGCTCCTAGGTGGTCGGAGACATGGCCTTGTATTCTGACTCAGCACTTGACCTAGAAACAACTGCCTGCTTCTTGCTTCTCTATGTGACGAGATTCTCCCAACAAATGTATAGTATCCTATAGTGGACCTCCTGTCCTCATGTGCTCTAGCATTATTTGCATTTGAATAACCACAGACTTCCAAGTGTCCATTGTTGCTAAAATAAAGTCCTTTCCCAGGTACACTCTTCAAGTACCTGAGAATCTGGCAAACTCCATCCAAATGAACTTCCCTTGCTGACTGCATGAACTGGCTCAATCTACTAATAACAAAAGCAACGTCAAGTTGGGTAACTGTCAGATACAATAGCTTACCAATAATTGTACGGTATCTACTCACGTTGTACAGAAAGGGCTCTCATCATCTGTAAGATGCAATGGCACATCTATAGGCACATATGCTGGTTTGTAGCCCAACTTACCCATTTCTCTCAACATGTCAAGTATATACTTGCATTAAGATAGCACAAGTCCTCCTCTAGTATGCTGCACCTCAATACCAAGGAAATAGTTGATAGAGCCTAGATCTTTGATAACAAACTGTGAATATAACAACTTTTTTATTTCTTCCATGCCTTGCCTGTCACTGCTAGTTAGTAATATATCATCTACATACACAATGAGTATAACAGAACCTGTCTTCCTATGCAGTGTAAACACAGAGTGATCAACAGACAATCTAGTAAAACCATAGTCCTGAACCACCCTGTTAAACCTCTCAAACCAGGCTTTAGGACTTTGTTTTAATCCATAAATAGCTTTCTTCAACTTACACACCTTATGACACTTCCCTTTAGTTGTAAAATCTGGTGGCTGCTCCATATATACAAGTCTCCAAAAAGAAATGCATTTTTTTATGTCTAACTGATGAACTGTCCAGCTCTTGTTGACCGCGAGAGAAGGCAAGATCCTAACAAAATTAAGATGAGCCACATGGGAGAATATCTCAAAGTAGTCAACTCGAAATGATTGAGTGTAGCCTTTGGCTACCAGGCATGCCTTGTATCTTTTTCCACCGTGCCATCTGGATGACATTTTAGGGTAAAAACCCATTAACACCCCACAACAATTGCATAAGGGGATAGATTAACAAGAGCCCATGTGTCACATGACTGCAAATTTGCCATCTCTTCCATAGGCATTGTCTAGGGTGGATCCTGGAATGCCTCGTGATGGTCCTGTGGTCTGTAAATTGTTAATAGCCAGAGAAAACTGACGTCCAACTGCAGGCAAACTGTCAAGTGACATAAACTGAGATACAAAATATTTGGCACAAGACTATGGAGCCTTCCTTTGTGCAATAGGAAGGTCCAGAGTAGTATTCTCAGTAGTAGTGGGTACCTTGTCCTCTGACGAATCATCAGCAGTTGGTGGAGACTGAGCAGAAATAGTAGACAATGGCTCCTCCACATGAGGAACATCCCGAGTCTTGTGCTGAAAATGCTTAGGAAAGGCATATGTAACAGGAACCTCAAGATGGCACGGGAAAGGACTAGTATTAGGGTGACTGGCCCTTGATGTGGTTGGCTCATTGGGCTATGGTGGCTCAGATATGACAAGAATAGGAACATCACTAGGCTGAGTAATGGACTGCTCCCCCTGTTTCTGGTAGTAAGGAATCTCCTCAAGGAAAGTAACATCAGCAGGGATATAAAACTTTCGTGTAACAGTATCATAATAAATGAACCTTTTCTGAGTTCTAGGATAACCTAGAAAGATGCACTTCACGGAATGAGGAGAAATCTTATCTACATGGTGCAAATGGACAAAACACACATAGCCAAAGACAACTAGAGTAAAAGAAAACATGCCCTTGCCAGGAAACGAGTATGGAGTTTTACCTCCTAAAATAGACGAAGAGACATGATTCACCAGATATGTAGCAGTAAGTACAGCATCAGCCCAAAAAGATGAAGGAACATTCATTTGCAACATAATAGAACGGGCTACATCAAGTAAATGTTAAAGCTTATGTTCAACTACCCCATTTTGTTGGGAAGTATGAATGCAAGTAGTCTGGTGAACAATACCGAACGACTTAAAATAGGTAGTAGTCCTGGCATTCACAAACTTCAAACCATTATCACTTTGGAAAATTTTTGTAATAGTAGAAAACTAAGTATTTATTTTAAGAATAAAATTTTTCACAAGATTAAAGACTTCAGACTTTTCTTTCATCATAAACACCAATGACATCCTGGTATAATCATCCATGAGAACATGAAAATACCGAAATCCTAACGCTCTTGACCCTACAAGATCCCTAAACATCAGCATGAACTAAAGCAAAACAGACTCAGTTCTTTTGTTTTAAGGTGGCAAAGATGACCTATGGTGCTTGCTCAACCGACAAGCTTTACATCTAAAAACTTCAGGAGAAAACAACTTAGGAAATTTATGGCGAAGAACATGCAAACTGGGATGACTAAGACGAATGTGCTATTGGAGGGCAGAAGTGGCACAAACAGAGGAAGGTGGGACATGAAGATAGTGGAGATCATTCTACTCAAGTCCACCAATCTATTTCATCGTTTAAAGGTTTTGCGAGAAGTATTGGTCATGAAAAATACTCGGCACCTCAAGTCCTTTGTAATATGACTAATTGACATCAAATTAAGTGCTAACTTGGGAGCATACATAACATTTGATAAAGGTAAAGTAAAGGAGATAGAAATGTTCCCAAGACCAATAACCATTGACAAACCATCATTTGCTACCTTAACTTGAAATGGGGTAGCAAGATCTCGTAGAGAGGAAAACAAGGTGGTATCACTAGTTATATGAGAGGAGACACCTAAATCTGCAAGCCAAGTAGGGGGGCCTGGGAGCTAGCTAACACGATTGCGGTACTTGCAAATCTCTGGACTGAGGCTGAGGTAGATGCTTAAGAAGCCATGAAGTGCTCATAGTCTGCCCTGGAGACTAAAATCTAGCCGTCATCCTTCTGTGCCTGAGAGGTGTCATCTACAGATACCTGATGAGCACGTGGATCCATACCCTGTGGATATCCGTGCTTTACCCAGCATCAGTCCACAGTATGTCCGTTTCGG
This sequence comes from Thalassia testudinum, assembly GCA_037157565.1. Lineage (NCBI taxonomy): Eukaryota > Viridiplantae > Streptophyta > Magnoliopsida > Alismatales > Hydrocharitaceae > Thalassia > Thalassia testudinum. Next base: position 27,151,465 of record JAZHRO010000013.1, read on the forward strand.
TGACAATACTCACAGGAGTTTTGGCCTCGACCATGACCACGTGCACCACCACGAGACCGACCACCTCTACCCCGGAAGTTTCCCTATCATGACCAACAGAGGCCATAGTAGATGCATCAAAAGTAGGCACGGGATTAGAGGTGTCAAGTAGAGATGCGAGCATAAATCTATGCTGTTGTGGGAATCTCATCCATAGTCATGAGCTGATCTTTCACCGCCTTGTATTTAGAGCCAAGTCCAGATGGAAGTTGGATAGAGCGAATAGCCTCTCTCTGCTTGGCTATAACAGCAAGGTCAGTTGAAATAGGCTGGTAGACGTCCTGCTCGTTCCGTAGGTTTTTCATGGTGCCATAATACTTGGATAAGGCCATCGTGCCTTTTCGAAGAGTGCGAATGTCCTCTACGACTTGGTACAACTTGGTGATGTTGCTCTTATGGGAATGAATCTTATGAAACACTTCCCACTTTTTCTTCGCAAAAGCATATGCCATGACCTACTTGGTGATAGTCTGAGTCATGTTATTTAGGCAGCATGTTGCTTCCCAATCATTGTTAGCCTCCCAATCTGCTGTCTTCATGGTTGGCACTTTATCTGTCAAAATATGTTTCTTCTGATGTGATTCGACAAACCGGGAGAAAGAGGTAGACCAAAGTAGGATGTTGGACCCATTCAACTTGATAGACGTCCCCTGCATGTGTAGGGGAGTGCTTGTGGTAGATGTCTTCCCCACTATGTCACTCATTGATTCTTTTTGGTCCCCTATAATAACTGAAGTCCAGATCCGCAAGAAATGACTTCAAGGTTTGAAAATTAGATCATAAGGCTAGAACATTGTGATTTTAGACCAATCACACATACGAACCACAAAAATCATATATGTGGTAGGCACCAATTAACAACAATTTTGCACGCGTTAGGGCATATATATATAGATTAGTGCATATCTTAGTGCCTTCCAATGTCTCGAACTCCTCTAACGTGAGCTTGTAGAAGAGAATAAGGATCGGTAACTCCGATTCTAGTAGTTGTGGAAGATCTTTACCACCCTAAGAGGTAGATTATGGACTAGGTATGTCCAGAATCCCTGATCTAGGCAAACACAACCTCTATATAGGGATCTAGAGGCTACGGAGAGCCACAAGGAGGAAGGGCGGCGTTAAAGAAGGGCCCCTACACCATTTGTCGGCGCTACCCTTGGTGCTGCAGGGTCGCCACTGCCACCACTAGGAAGGTGGCGTAGGCCTTCTGGCCGGCGTTGGCCCCCTTTGTCGGCACTGCTGGCCCTGTGGTGGCCGATGGTGCTGGAAGACAGAGAGAGAGATGGGTGTGGTGGCAGGTTAGAGGTAAGGGTTTTGGTGGGATACTAGAATCCCAGTCTAGGATCGTTGCTTAGATATCATGTTAGGGTTAAAATGAGATAGTTTATTCTAGAGTGACCATAATGCTTTTATGTAGAGAGGCACCAGATAGAAATTACAAACACACCCCTTTCACTATAAAGAAAATAGAAAAGGTCCCATACAACTCAACAATATCTCTAACCATAACAAATTTCTAACATAAATTCTAAAACTAGAAACGGAAGTAAGGAATCAAGATAATTTAGGTAAAGTAGATTTCTTTGCTCTCTACTCCAAATGGGATCTCGTGATGTCCAACATGGAGATCCACCAGATCTCCAACAGCATATATACGTGTACGAAGTTCAAATATGGAAGGGGAAAATTTTCCCCAAATCTCCTCGGTTTACATGGATTTCATGCCATTTGCTTTATGATCCTGAATGGAAAATGGTTGCAGCCCTCGAGCTCAATTTCTTGGTTCAAAGTCCTTAAGTTGATTAAAGAATATGATTGGGGAGAAATAAAAGTGGTGCAAGGAGTTACTTTCGTTAGAAGTGTTCATCAAGGTCTAATTACATACATGTTTGTTACAACTATGTGAATAATGAACTCTAATCTTTCTGCTGTCTTTCCCTAATTAGAGAGGTAGTTAATGTTATTGTTTGCGAAGAACAAGCCCTGGTTAATTTTGTCTATTGTGAGCCCTTTCAGGTTTTAACACGGGCAGGGTTTTAGGAAGTGTTAAATTGTATATGATGTTTGGCTTGGCGGTTGGATAGGTAGCAGAGTTTGATGTGATATATGATTTGATGTGATTCAAGTAGAGAGAGGATTTTAGTTTATTTGTTTTATATTTGATGTTAGGTTAATTTTATTATTTTGTTGGAAAATGGAGTGAGTAATGATTGGATGTGATGGATGAGTTAATATATTGTAATTTGTAACTAGAGTTGTGCAAAGACATCCTTTGTAAACCATACTTATTCCACTTGTACTTTTGCAACCTGAAAGCATGATTGCATGATTGTGAAATCCCTAGATTAATTGTTGGAAATGAATATCGGAAGGTGGAGGGTTCATGGTCAAGTGTGGTTGTCCGGTTTCTATGACATGGCCTCTGGAAAGTTTCCTAGTCAATGGAGCAGTGATGCTTGGGACATCAACTAATGCTATTCCACACTTTAATATGATTAAGTAAATTTTATGAGTTATGGAATTATTTTATTCTTGCCATGCTATTATGTAACACACAGACATAGCTTTTTTATTCTAAATTATCTTTAAGTTCAAGCAACAGAACCATGCAAATCTTTTTACATGGTTATTCTCGTAGATGCTACTGCCTACTGATGAAGTCTCCTTGATTAGGACTCCCATGGACTAGAACCACGTCGTGTGAATGCATGTTGCCAACATCCTGTTGACCAGTTATTTTCTTTTATTCTTGTTGCTGGATGATAATCTTGATCGCTCTAGTTTTAGTAAGATTAGGGACATATTTGTTATTTTTGTACCTTTCTTGGATGACTATATTTTATCCAAACCTCTCTAATACACAAGAGAGACTAGGGTTTCTTTTGATTGCAATGAACTATTTTCTTCCTCCACATGGTATTATTAGAGCACCTACCAAATATACACCCTAAAACATAATTGAATCACAAACTAGAGGGTGGTTCAATGGAATAAACAAGATTGGATCAAAGGGGCAGCAACAACATGGGGGAAGCTTCTCCCAGCGTTGTTGCCCCTGTCAACTGCTATGCAGGGCCTGTTGGGGCTGCTGGCAATGTCGCCGGCAGGCCTAGAGCCGTTGCCACCGGTCTGCCAGTGACCCAGCAGGTCGACAGACTGTCCTCTCCCATTGGTGATCTTCTGAGTAGCATGATGAGCCTTCTCTCATGCCTAGTATACATGGTGATGAGTTTTATCTCGCCATGGTTGATGGAGTCTTTTGTTTCAAGCACGATGAGTCCTCTTGTGCAAGACCGATGTATTTGGATAGATTAGAGAGGCTATTCCAATCCTATAGAGGCATGCATGTGCAGCCCAAGAAGGTTCAGATAGGGACCAGAGGAGTTTAGGTTGTTGACTCTGGTGCCTCTATATACCTCATAGGGGATATGAAGAGATTGGAGAATCCTGTTAATCCATGTGGGATTCGCGATGTTAGAGTGGTTAATGAAGTCACATCTCCGATCATGGTTGTTGGAAGTGTGCGCGCTTCTTAGAAGATGGTGATTAAAGAGGTTGTTTGTGCTCTAGAGTTTCCAATGAACTTATCCGTGAGTCGTATCTGTAAGGACCACAGATGCTGTCTCGTGTTTGATGAGGATCATTGATATTTTCAGGATTGACATATGAGAGAGGTTATAGGTGGGGGTATAGAGCAAGATGGTTTCTATTACCGAGACACACCTCCAATGTTTGATGGGGCTATGTCCATAGCCTTTGATGTCTGGTTGTGGCGTAGGAGACTTGGACACCCGTCACTCAAGAAGATGTGATAGATGTATCCTGGATTGCTAGATTCCTTGACTTTGCAATGCGAGGACTGCCAGCTTGGGAAGCATCATAGCACCTACTCATAGAGAGTTGATGGGGTGAGTGCTGGTCCATTTTCCTTAGTTCATTGTGATGTTTGGGGACTATCTAGCGTTCCTATCCAAGGGGAACATCAGTACTATATCGTTGTTGTGGATGATCATAGTCGCCTGACTTGGGTCTTCTTGATAAAGACACGCTCAAAGATACCTTAGGTTATTTAGTAGTTCTTGTCAGAGGTTTAGACTTAGTACTCCAGTATAGTAAGTTTTTTGCAGTGATAATGCTTTAGAATTTATGCAACGAGATGTTCAAAGTTTCTTTTTTTCCAGGGGCATTATTCACTAGACTTCCTATCCTCACATGTCTTAGCAGAATGGCGTGGCTGAGTGCAAGCTTCAATATCTCTTGGATATTGCTAGGATCTTGATGATGCATATGAAGGTTCCTAAGCAGTTCTGGGGGGATGCCATAGTGCAGCTAAGGTTTTAAAAAATGCGAGACGGTATCGATGCAGTTTACCTTCATTGAGGTGAGGCGTAAGCCTTGGATTTTGGATGGAAAATAAGAAAAAATGACACAAATATATACTGTTAAGTTCTAATAATGAAATAATAATGTAAAAATATACATTAATACTATTTTTTCTCTATCGCAATATTTAAATGTCCATTACTAAATATTATTACTGCATAGTATACACACGATATTCGCATATAAACAAATATAATAAGATTTAAATACATATAAGTACCACACAAAATGTAAACTCTTCAAAAAATCAAAATACTAGTCATATAATAGTACTAAAAAAATCAAATCAATAATAAAAAATATTATTTTTGAGAGAATAATAATAATAAACATGTAAGAACAAAATTTAAGTAAACAATCACCACATAGCCTTTTAAAAAAAATCAATTCAATGATCACATAATATGTAAACTAATCACATAAACCATTCAAACGTACTTTAACATAAGTAAACGGTAAAATAAAGATTTAAGTAATAAGAAAAAAATGTAATGTGTAATTCAAGAGAAGTCGAGACCCTTATCAACAATAGTTAGAAGTGTGGTTGAGACTTGAAAGGGGAAGAGGGCAGTGATGGGCAATGGAGAGGGGATAAACTGGTAAATGGTGGTATGTAGGGGAGGTGATTGGTAATTGGCAGTGTAGCAACAATCATTGACAATGGTAATGGAGGAGTCCAAAGATGATGAATGATTTGCAACAGCTAAAGGCGATGGTTTTTTAGGACTTGAGAGGTTAGAGCTATTGTTTGGGGTCAAGTAATGAGTATATGATTTTAGAAAAGGGTTTTATTTTCTTTATTAGGTCATTTGTAACTTAGTGACCTTTAAATGTGAACTTTTGATTAAGGCTATAGCCTTGGTTCCGCCTTGCCGCCTCACCACCTTAGCTCCGCCTCGACAAACCAATGCGCATGCCTCACACTGCAACCCCACGACTATAGCCTCGGGGCGATTTTCTTTTGCCTTGCCTCGAGGCGTAAGTCTTGAGCACCTCAAGGTTAGTTTTTTAAAACCATGACTGCAACCTATTTGATTAATCGAATGCCTTCATCTGTTCTTAGGTGGTAGATTCCCTTTCAGGTCATCCACCCAGATTGTGATAGGCCATTTGCTCTTCCATTGAGGGTCTTTGGGTGCACTTGTTTTATTTAGGCATATGGCAATCGGGACAAGTTTTCTCCTTGGGTAGCCAAATGTGTCTTCCTTGGGTATTCCAGGATGCAGAAGGGATACAAATGCTATGATCCAGTTCGTAGGAGATATATTGTTACTATAGATGTCACCTTCTTTGAGAAAGTCCCTTATTTCTTAGGAGAAGGAACTTCTATTCAGCCTGCTTTGGAGGAGACACAGGTTTATCACTTGAGATCACATACTTCACCAGATGCAGTGCTGTGTCCCATCCTGATAGATGAGCAGTTCGGATATAGAGGAGCAGCTGGTTCCGAGGAGATCTAGTGGAGCGTGTACCCTCCACCCTATTATACAATATACAGGGGTTGCCCATTTGGAGGATGGTGTTTGTCAGTTTGCCTCCACTATTACTATAGCTGTTACCCCAGAGATTTTATTTAGGCTTCTTAGGACTCTAGGTGGCGTGCAACGATGGATGAGGAGATGCAAGCCTTGAAGTCACAGAAGACATGGGATCTTGTACCATGTCCTCTGGATGTTATAGTGGTTGATTGTAGATGGGCCTACAACATCAAGTATAGAGCTGATGGGACTGTGGACAGATACAAGGCCAGGTTTGTGGCCAAAGGGTTTACCTAGACTTACGAGATAAACTATCCTGAGACTTTTTCTTCTATAGCCCGTATTACTTCTATTAAGATTCTTCTATCTGTGGCAGTTGTCAGAGGATGGTTTTTATCTTAGCTTGATATTAAAAATGCCTTGTATGGTGACTTATCTGAGGAGGTGTGCATGAAACAACCACCGGGTTACAGTAGTTAGGGGGAGCTTGTTTGTCGCCTAAGGAAGGCCATATATGGCTTGAAGCAGAGTTCTCGTGCTTGGTTTGAGCGGCTTAGCTCTAAGGTTGAGAAAATTGGGTTTTAGTGCTCTACTTTTGACTACTCTGTCTTCATTAGGAAGACGAGGTATGGTGATTCTATTCGTGTAGTTATCCTGGCTATATATGTAGATAATATGATTCTCACAGGTGATAACAATGAAGGGATTGCTTAGATCAAGTTCTTACAGTTTACATTTGTCACCAGGGACTTGGGTGATCTTAGATATTTTCTGGGGATTGAAGTCGTTTAACAGGGATCATGTCTTTCCTTGTCATAGAGGCAGCATATGTTGTAGATTCTTGAGGAGGTTGGTTTGCTTGGGACCAAGCCTTCTGCTATACCTGTTGAGCCTATAATTACGAGTTCTTCTGATGAGAATGATCCACCATTTGAAGATGTCACCCAATATCGCAGCACAGTGGGGCGCCTATTATATCTTACCATCACGAGGCTTGATATTAGCTTTGCAGTGAGCAGAGCTAGCGAGTATATGCAGGCACCACGCTACAGTCATTGGCATGAGGTCTACCTCATTTTTAAGTACCTAAAAGGATCACCAGGTAGAGGGTTATATTACAGAGATAGCGACAGTCTAGACATTCTAGCCTAGTCAGATGCAGATTATGCTGGGTCTGTGGATAATAGGCGTTCTACCTCAGGTTTTGCAATCTATCTTGGTGGGAACCTTGTCTCATAGAGGAGCAAGAAGCAGGGTGTTAATGCTCGTTCTAGTGCAGAGGCTGAGTATTGGGCGATGGCCCAAGCTACTTGTGAGATTATATGGATTGTTTCTTTTCTACATGATTTAGGCGCTTAGGCCACTATGCCAGTTCTACTTCTATGTGACTATAAGTCAGCCACATATATCACCTCGAACCTGACTTTTCGTGAGAGAACCAAATATATCAAGGTAGATTGTCATTTTATTTGTGATGCAGTCATTGCAAGGAAGATTGGTACTCTCTATGTCTCCTTTGAGCTTCCGTTGGTAGATTTATTCACCAAGGCTCTAAAGAAGCGTTTTAACTTTCTGTGCAACAAGTTGGGTTTTGTTGATACCTATGCCCCAACTTAAGGGGGAGTGTTGAGACTAGGGACATATTTGTTATTTTTGTGCCTTTCTTGGATGGCTATATAATTTACCAAACCTCTTTAATATAAAAGAGAGATTAGGGTTTCTTTTGATCGCAATGAACTATTTTCTTCCTCCACAAGTGCCGTACTTATCTTTAAGTTGTCATTTTGATAAACCTACTTTGAATTGATCATCTGGTTTCACTAGCTTCTACAATTCTTATTTTTATTTTTTACGATTTTCATTGTCGACACTGTGTGATGTTCTATCTTAATTTACACATTCGACTATACGACAAAGTCGGAGAAAATAATAAGTTTTATTCTTAAATGAAACCCTACACCTCTGTATATAGTGAGAGGTGTTGGAAAAATTACATCATAAGTCCAATAGGAGAAAAAACATAACATACAACTCCAACAATAATAAAAGATAGCTAGAGTGCTCTACCAATACTCCCTCTCAAGCTAAAGTATATATATCAATGATGCTCAGCTTGGAACAACACTTATCAAAAGCGAATCTTGCAAGGGGCTTTCTGAATGTCTGCAATATGATCTTTAGAAGGTACATTTGTAGTGTAAATGATTCAATGTTGTATCAAGTCTCTGATATAGTAGCAATCAACCTCAACATGTTTTGTCCACTCGTGAAACATTGGGCTGTTTGCAATATATGAAGCAGTGTGATTATCACATCTCATCTCCATTGATCCCTCTATTTGAACATGGAGATCATGTAGTACTGATATGACCCAGACCATCTTTATAGTTGTCTGAGCCATAGTCCTATATTCTGACTCTACACTAGACCTGGATACCACCTGCTACTTTTTGCTTCTTCAGGTCACTAAGTTGCCTGCCACATAAGTTCAGAACCTAGTTGTTGACTTCCTGTCCGTCATGCACCTTGCATAGTCAGCATCAGAATAGCCAACAACACTCATAGGTGTGCCCCTTTGAAATAAGACACCTCTGTCAGGTGCTTTCTTCACATACCTAAGTACCTGTATAGTAGCATCCCAATGCTGCCTAGTCGGTTTGTCCATGAACTGGCTAAGTTTCTCCACTACGAGGGAAAGATCTAAATGTGTATTAGTAAGATATAATAACTTATCAACCAACTGGCTATAAGATCTGCTATCTACAGGCGGAGACTCAGCATTATAAAGGTGTCCTTTGGGATCCATAGGTATATTAGCAGGTTTAGATCCCATCATTCCTGTTTCCTGTAAGATATCAAGGGCATATTTACGCTAACTCAGAACAATGCCTCTCTATTGTATGCCACTTCAATCCCAGGAAAGTATCTGAGCTTATCCAGAATCTTCATCACAAAGGCATGAGCCAGCTTCCTTTTCACCTCAACTATCCCAGCAAAGTCATCTCCAGTAAGGATCAGGTCATCCACATAAACAAGGAGTACAACCACTTCCCTTTTGCTCTTTCTGACAAACAAACAGTGATTAGTAGAAATCCTTGTAAGTCTCATGATCTGTACCTTCTCTAAGAGTCTTTGGAATCAGGCTCTCAGGCTCTGCTTCAAGCCATAGATGGCTTTTTTCAATCTGCATGCACACTCCCCCTTAGTCTCAATCCCAGGAGGTTGTTGCATGTAGACCTCTTCCTGAAGATTTTCATATAAAAAAGTGTTCACATCCAACTGAAGGAGAGGCCAGTCGTAGTGAGCAGCTACAGATATCAAAATTTGACCAGTAGATAGTCGAGCGACAGGAGAGAAGGTATCAAAGAAATCTACTCTATACATTTGGGTAAATCCCTTTGCCATTAGTCTTGCCTTGTAGCGAGATATCGTGTCATCTGGGTTGTATTTGACAGTAAAGATCCAATGGCACCCTACTGTTCTGGCATGAGGAGGCAAGGTGGTCAGGTCCCGTGTCCCTCTAGAGCGTAGATCAACTATCTCATCCTCCATGGCTTGATGTCATTTTGGATCCAGCATGGCCTGTTGATGGGAGGTAGGAACATGCATCGCAAAGAGAGCAGTTGGGAAACTGGCAAATGAACAGCTAAGATTGGTAGTAGAGATTGTCTATACAGTATGGTACTTGGCACAGCTGCATGTAGCCTTCTGAATAGCAATCAGAAGATCGAGATCCTCCTTAATATGCTCAGTAGCAACATGAGTAGAAGACTCATCAGAAGAACCTGTACAAGTGATAGCGAAAATGTGTGGTTTGTTAAAATTAGGTTTTAAGTTGTTGCAACACAAATCCGTAATCTCTTTTAAATTTATAATCCTAGATAGCGGTGGTATCTAGGGTCGTCTAAGAAGGCAAGATTACAATTTTGAAAACTCTCGCTTGAAATCGGGAAATCAACTTTCTTTTTGTAATTTTTGCATATAAGATTTTTTTTTGGATTTTTGAAATAACGGGTTGCTAAAACCTAAGTGACCGGAATGACCTCTCTTTAAGCTCACCCTAGGTACACGAAGACCTAGGGTAATTAGAGAGAGGGTGTGAGTATGCTGGAGTATAAAGCAATTAATTAAATGAAAACAAAAATTGTAGAAGGACAACTTTTATATATGGAGAAAAATTATTTTATAGGAATGCTTGTAGAGGAATGGATCTACTTCAAAATTAAAAATATAAAATGGTAAAACAGAGACCCTCCTGGTGATTGTGGTGAAGAGGAGAGTCCTTGCTCCAAGCTCAGCTGCTCCTGGGCTTGAAAAGGATTTCTCCTAATGCCTTATTGATGGGTGTGCCCTAGCTCCCATAGGCCTTGCCAGAGATGATGCTTTCTTCCTTGGCAAGATCTTGGTGGGTGTGCCTTAGCTCCTCTAAGAGTGGAGAAATTCCACTCCAAAGACTCCTCCAAGGGTGGGTGTGAACCACCCTTAGGACTCCTCCGGACGTCCTCCTATTTAGCTTGACCTCTGGCTGGTGTGGGCACAAGAGAAAAGGGAAGAGGGGAAGGCACCAAGGGGACAGAGTGTCCTCTTAATCTTCTTCTCTTGGTCGGCTATGGCCGGTGGATATGGGTGGAATAATGCTTGAATGATGAAGCCAAAGGTGTCTTGGAATTGGGTAGTTAATGATCCTTTTATAGAGTGGAAGGGGGAGGTAGGTGTGGTTAAAGGGGGGACGGCTAGGATGGCTCATGGAGGGTGGTTGTGGGATCTTAGGGTTAGGATTGTTTGCGCCAAAATGTGGGGTCAGCTAATGGTTGGTGCCATCTTTTGGTAGGAACTAGGGTTAAGGGTTGGTAGGGTGTGTTGTAAGGCTAGGATTGAATTGTATGGTGGTGGTTATGAGATGGAGGGATAAGGTGGGTTGGCGCCAACTTAAAGGGTGTATGGAGGTGGAGTTAAGGAGGTGGGTGGCGCCAACCCTAGGTTCTAGAAGGGGGTCATTTTGGCACCTAGAATGGATGGCTGGGATGGGTCAAATAGGTGGATGGAGGGTGGATGTAGGGAGAGTTGGCGCCAACTTTAGGATGTGTTTGTGCCAACTTAGGGTAGGTTAGGAGGTGGTTATGGTGGTGGAGAGGTGTTTATTTTTGGCGCCAAAATGATCTTCTAGAAGGGGGTTAGGTGGATGGTGGAGATAGGTTTAAGAGAAGATGGAAGGCGGAGATGGAGGCTATGTTGTGGCGCCAAAAATAGGTGGAAGTTAAGGTGGTTTTGGCACCACCTTTAGGTGGCTTTTGGTGGTGGTTGTGGGGTCAAAGGATGCCTCAATCTGGCGCCAAATTAAAGGGATGCAAGGGGTGTGTTTTGGAGCTAAATTGAGTGGGTTAAGGTTAGGTTTAGATTGGGTTAAGTTGGGCTTAAGTGAGAAGGGTGGACGACCTTGGAGTGGAGATGGTGTTCAGCTTGCTAATCTAGCTAAGCTGGCTTAGCTAGTAGGTGAGTGGAAGAGGAAGTAGAAGGAAGCTAGGTTTTGAGGGAAGGAGTTGAGAGAGAGCCATCTGGTACAATTGGAGCTGAGGTGAATTTCCTGGAGCTGATTCTACTGAAGAGGTCTTCATAAGAGCTCAGCTTAGCTAGCTAGTTCTTCTGCTAGTAGTTAAGCTTGAATAGTAGAGCTAAGTTGAGTTGGGCTCAACTTATCTAGAGCTGTGTTGAGCTGGACCTGCTTCTGGTGGGAACTCCTGAGCTAGCTTAGCTACTAAGTTGACAAGTAGTAGCTAAGCTGGAGGGAGTTCAGCTGTCAAGAGCTGAGTGGAGCTGGGGGGAGCTGGACCTGAGCTGCAGTGAACACCCGTTAACTAAGTTGAGCTAGCTTAAGCTCCTAGTGAAATGATTGGAGCTAAGATGAGCTAGACTCAATTAAGTTGAGCTGGATCTGAGCTGACTTGAGTTAAGTTGAGTTACTCTGAGCTACCATCCAGTTAAGATGAGCTTGGATGGAGCTTGAGAGAGCTAAACCTAACCCAGGTAAGTTGGTATCCAGCTGTGATGAGTTGGATTTAATTGGATTCCAGCTGAATTGAGCTTCCTTTTCACCTATTGCCTTCTTGAATGTTAGGGTTTTAGGGATCTGGTTATCTACTTATCCCTAACACTGAAATAAAAGTGTCAAAAATACATAAATCATGCAATGCATGCCTAACCTAAATGATGCCTAAATGCAGCTCAGAAATCTATTTGCGGAGTTAAAATCTTAAGAGCTAGATCTGTTTTAGGGCATAAGAATGATGATAAACTGACATTTATTAACAAGCACTACTACGACAACTATCGTCAGTATCAACCCATGCCTGATTAGGGGAGGTGACAGGTGACTGAGGTGGTGGGGGGTGTGTTCTTGCCATGCATGTTGTCTGTATATCATAGGTAACCTATAAGCCTATGTGATCTCAGCCTTTTGCCTTATAAGAGCCTATGTGGTAGTGATATTCTCACTAGGTGTAATGAGGATCTGTTCCAGGGGAACTGGTGGAACATGTATAGGAGCCAAGCCTTCTTCAAATGTCACATGATGACCATTTGTAGAAAAATAAGGAATATGCTCATGAAATGTGACATCTGCAGTCACATAATGCTTCTTACCACGGGGGTCATAGCATTTGTATCCTTTTTGGATACTATTGTAACCTAAAAAGACATACTTCATTGCTCTTGGAGCCAACTTGTGTAAGTACTTCTGTTTTGATGCATCAAAGTTATGCTATTTGTGAAACTAATATTTCAGGACTTCTATCATGGATCAAAGCTTCTCTCCTGGATCAAAGCTAGAAGAATGCTGATCTAAGTCTCAGTGTCCTTTTTATCTTTATTGAGCTAGAATATTTTGTAAGGAACCTCAAAATAAGTTCCAATCGGATTTTCGCACTTTATATTAAAAACAAGTTTTTAAGGTTATTGATCGATCAAATTCATTGATTGACCAACTAACTTAATTAATCGATCAAATCAGCCTAATTTAGAAAGTTGATAAATACACTTTTCATCGACCATTTAGGTTAATTAATTGACCAATCATTGATCGATCAAATAAATAGTTTGATTGACCAAACCTCATTTTGGTCGACCAAGTTATCTTATTGATCGACCAGTTTGACTTTCTTTTTTGGTCGATTTGCTAGTATAAATAGGGTTCATACAAACCCCTTTTACACAACACTCTCAGGTAGAAAAACCATTCAAAAGCAAAGAGTTTCTCGTGCTTCTCCAAGTACTTCTGTGCTCCTATTTTTAAGCCTTTCAAAGCAAGATGATTCAAACCTCCGTTGAAATTCTGGTTTGAGTTTTATTGAGGTTGTTCCATAGGTTCTTATTGTTCTTTTATATTGTTGCTTTTGATTAACAGATCCTAAGTTTGGAGAAATCAGTTGTTGCTTCTCTCAGGATAGTAAGAAAGGGATTGTTGTAAAGAGGTTGTGCCACTATTGTTCAAGTGGTACGTTTGAATTGATTAGTTTCGCCTAGTCGGAAAAATCCTAAGCTAAGAGGCTTAGGTAGTGATTTTCGCCTGATTTGGGTTTCCACTGTAAATCTAGGTATCATCTGTGCTTGATACTTTTGTGGATTAATCTGTGTACATTAATTTGAATTTTTTAAGCGATACTATTCACCCCTCCCTTCTAGTATACTATTACGATCCACAGGCACCCTCAACTTGTCCCTTCCAGGTCCAAGAATGTGGATAAAGGCTACACAGCCAAACACCCGAGTGCGACAGTAAATAAATCCTTCTCAGGACATAGGAGTTGCCAAGGAACTTGTTCTTGTATAGCCATGGAAACAAATATCTTAATGTATCAGCGATATATTCGTATCTCCAACATGACTTATATCAATATCACAGGAATATCTTTTTTACAGGATATCAGAGATATCTGACCCATATCAATGGGTCTTGATCAATATCCCTAAATATTGGGGGATATCGATGTGGTTGATAGAGATTTCATACAAATGACTTTCGAGCAACGAAAGAGGTGTCATAACATATCGACATATCGCTAACAATACCCGTGTTGACGTTGCCAATATATCCATTTTTTCTATTATGTCAAGAGAAATATTGCCCATGTCAATGTGTGTCGGTGATATATCATCGAAAGTAAAGCACATATGTGCAATTTTTCTTAAATATTGCTAATCTCTAATGACATCGGATGATATCTTTGCAGTTGCTCTATAGTCATCTTTTTTTGCTTTCTTCCTTTTCTCTCCTTCGCTCTTTGTTGCTACCTACTGTGAGCGCTCATCGATCTGTTCGCCTTAATTATTAGGTGGTTGGAGTCCTTGTTCATCTTTCAACAAGGTAATCACCTTAATCTTACCATTTTTTACATCGTTACGCTTAAATCTCCTCGATTTAATCTCGGTTACTATTCATACCGAGGTTAAATCTTGTGTTACACTTGATTATTGCATAAATTGATTTGATCTACACATTATTTGGCAAGATCTTTAATTAATCCCCAATTTGGTGATGATTTGTGGCCTAAATCACTATGATTTAATATGTTTCTATTATATTTTCATTAAAAATTTGTGATTTTCGTCTTTTAGGTATTTCTTCGTGCATGTATTACTTATTAAAATGTTAATTTTCATCAAATTTGTGACAATTTACATTATTTTGGGCCTTTTTAAGCGATTTCCCCCAAATTCACTGATATCAGCGATATATCCCTGATATATCTCCGACATATCTCCTTTTTGGCTTGTCAATATGATATCGATATCGACATTTAAAACCTTGTGTATAATTGAGTTGGGCAATCTGTTAATCAAATAACATACAGTTAAAATGTATCTCCTCAATACACCTGTGACACATTATGTTGTATCAATAGTGTCCTAGCTACATCAGGTACATAACAATGCTTTCTTTCTACTATACCATTCTATTGCAATATATGGGGACAGGATGTCTGGTGAATAATCCCAAGAGGTTTGTAAAAGGCTGCCAACTTAGATGTACAGAACTCTAGAGCATTATCAGACCATACAATCTTCACAATAGTTGAAAACTGAGTCTTTATTTGTAAAATAAATGTTTAAATCAAAGACCCAACATCAGATTTATTTTTCAAAAGAAATAACCATGACATCCTGGATAAATTATCCACTACAAGTAGATAAAATCTATGGCTAACTATATATATATATCCAGGATATATACTCGGTCTGATAATGACCCAACAATATCTGTTTGAGACTCGACTAGGACCCCATACATCCATGTGCAGTAAATCAAAGATAGCAACAAAACTCTGAGAACTAGAAGGAAAACTGGCTCTATGATGCTTTCCCAGCCGTCATGCATTACACAAAATCTCTGTAGTTGGTGAGATATGAGGAATGATGCGTTGAAGCTTATCCAGTGAGAGGTACCTAAGATGACGATGTTACTAAAGAGTTGTACCAGCACTAAATGCATCCTTGCCCTGACACATAGCAGCAAATGGAGTCTGGATTAGGCGATACACACCTCCTCATGTCTGCCACCAATCGTTCTTCCCATGAGTGTCTTGAAAGATACAACCCAACTCATCAAATATTGCACGACAGTGCAAGTCTTTTGTAATTCTACTCACAGATAAAAGACTAATTAGAAATTATGGAACATAAAGAACATTAGGTAGAGTCAGTGTAGGAGTCACTACCACATCTCCTCTGCCATGAACGCTGCATTGCCTGCCATCTGCTACCTGCACAGATCTCCCTGAGGGAACATTATGAACCTGTCTAAAACATGTCTCATCCCCACTGAGATGCTAAGATGCACTTGAATCCACCAACCACAAGGCACTGTCGGTGCTTGCAGACCTATAAGCAGAAGTTATACCTGAGGTGGCCAAGGTGGTAGTATCAACAGTAGTAGTGGTCTCCTGGGTCAATTGGGAGAGGCATTGGACTACAACATCATAATATGCACAAGACACCATGTTGCTCACCTCCTTTGAAGAAATAATCTAGTTGGCCATGGGAGGTCGACCATTCTTCGTCCGGTATGAAGCCGCTGGATGGCCAATCTTTCTGCAATGTGAGCAGATAGTGCGAGGCCTACCACTCGTACCCCGACCACGTCGCCCTCTACCTTGGTCGATGGAACACCATGTCCTCTATGTGCAGCAACAAGAACAGGAGTCTGTCCAACGTCTGGCATGGTTGGCTTAACAACCACCCTGCTCACACGATTGTAAGCTTCCTCAAGTGATGGAAGCTCGGCCAATGTCGGGATCTGGGACCTTACAGCCTCATAGTCTGGTCCAATTCCATCAAGAAATTGAAGGACAACATATTCCTTCCTGTGTGCCCTCTGAGTATCATAGGTGCAGATAGGGCGTCATGTGTTGTACTTCTAAAATAACCCCTTCAAGGTGGCATAGTACTGGGAAACAGACTAGCCCTATTGTTTAAGACTACCAATAGCATGGTGAATCTCAAACATTTTACTAGAATTCTTCTCGTGCAAGTATGAGACATGCAAGGAATCCTACATGGCTATCTTGTAGTATATAATTCCATCACCGATCTAGGGCTCCACAGAGTTCATGATCCAAGCCCGGATCATAACATTATCCTTGTTCCATGTTATATTCTTTGTAGTCTTGTCTCGTGGCTCCAGCTCCAATAATATGTGTTCCTTATCATGTCCCTTAACAGTTATGAGTAACGTCTGAGACCATCTGGCATAATTAATTTCGTTCAGTTTGGTAATAGGAACAAAGAAAGGGGTTTTGTAACCCCCCATGTCCGTAGCAGTAACCGACGACACCTTTGAATTGCTTGAGGGGGCTATCGTGCCTTAGGACAATCACGAGACACCTCATAATTGATCTAAAATCACCATTCAGACCATAGATCACTAAAAATCAGTGAACACCAGTGTTGTAAAAGTTGGTAGTCGGTATTCGGTTGGTCAGGCCACTGACTAAGGAGTATACAGTATGTGGGGGAGTAGTCGGGGAGTACTCGGTCGGACATTTTTTAAATATTTAAATATTATATATATATATCTATATATATGTATGTATGTATGTATGTATGTATAGACACATGAAGAAGTAAAATATATCATTGCATAAACGTAAACATATGCTACAAAATACAAACAATATCACATTCATTGCAAATTAATAATTAAATCAAGGTATAAACCATTATAAATACATTACCAATGATAGAGCAACATAAATCAAGAATTAATATATGCTGAATCAAATACATAACAATATATGCTTCGGCGATGGAGGGTTTTTGCTTGGTCGAGGAAGAGTCTTGGGTGAAAATAAATGATTTTAGGGGAGTGGTCGGGGGAGGGGGGTCGAGTGAGATTTTATTTGACCTAAAAAAAATGATATACTTACATATCTATTTTTCCTTCTATGCAAAAATTGGCTTACTACTCGGCCGACTACATCGACTACTTGGTTGAGTAGTCGGTGTTGCTAACTATAGGCCCGACTATGGATTATTTAGTCGGTAGGGCACCGCATAGTTGGCTGATTTTTACAACACTGGAGAACACTCGCACCCCATAGATCAATTTAGCACATGTTCGGGTACGAGGAAGACCCTAACACTGCCTTAAAGGAGTGCTACTATTTTTGGGTAGCAGAACTATCCCCTACAACCCACAACAACCCGCAGCAAGAAGTACTGTAAGATGACGGTGGCCTTAGAGGGGGCAGCGACGGCGGTGAGCCACCCTGCAGGTGGTGGTGCGTCCTGCAGTGGGGGTTGCAACCGTCAGGGGAGCCAGAGAAGACCAGTAGCCACGCTGCTTAAGCAAGCAGTAGCGGCGGCGGCGGCCTTGATGACCGGCGAAGGGCAGCGATGGCACTGCTCAAGCGAGCAACAACAGCAACAACATTGCTTATGCTTGAGCGGCCTGTGGTGGGGGCAGCGATCGTCAGGGGGGCTAGAGAAGACCAGTAGCCACGCTACTCAAGCAAGCAGCAGTGGTGGCGGCGGTCTTGACGACTGGTGGAGGGCAGCGACGACGTTGCTCAAGTGAGCAACAATAGCAACAACGTTGCTCGTGTGAGTATCAGTGACTGTGGAGGATGGAGATGGGCCGGTGAGTGGTTGGCGTGACGCGCCTGACCGGCGAGGGCCGGCGGTGACCTGTGGGTCCCAAAAAGGAAATTAGGACTTTAGTGGAGGTGTACGGAGGCTTATGCGGGTGGGATATTCAAACGTCGATTTAGGATTGCCGCTCTGATACCAAGTCGAAGAAAATAACAAGTCTTATTTTCAAATGAAACCCTATACCTCTTTATATAGTGAGAGGTGTTGGGAAAATTACATCATAAATCCAATAGGATAAAAAACATAACATACAACTCTAACAATAATAAAAGATAACTAGAGTACTCTACGAATAGGCAATATATTGCTTGCACCAAAATTGTCTTTTTTGTTATTATTTGGTGATCACCTTTTTTTTTCCTTCTTTTTTTTTTGCATTGTCTAGCGTTTCTTGTATTCAAACTCTGGCATTGTCAGTCACCTCAGGTGGATTTGCAACCCATCATTAGCAGGGGGGTGTTCATCTCCCCGGTGGAGTTTCAGTTTGCTGTCCACCTGAATATAACTTGAAAGATTTAGATGTTCTTGTTAGCAGCTGTGGAGATGTGTACTATGGATGAGTATTTTAGGTGGGAAGAAGTTAGCATGTCAAGAAACCTGCTCTCTTAAAGCTGATACACTCATTGGTTTTGGACATGAAGCTTGTGGAGAGAAAAAAATGGCAGGAACATGTGCTCCTTTCTAGAATTAAGCTTAAGGTTCTTGTTAGAAATTACATAGCCACAAGTTGGATCTAAACTTTC
This sequence comes from Thalassia testudinum, assembly GCA_037157565.1. NCBI lineage: Eukaryota > Viridiplantae > Streptophyta > Magnoliopsida > Alismatales > Hydrocharitaceae > Thalassia > Thalassia testudinum. The sequence continues at coordinate 27,170,249 of JAZHRO010000013.1, forward strand.
TCCAGATATCGTGTTATCATAAAAGGCGAGTATGTTCTCTTAGTTGTAAGAGCTTTTGGAGGGAAGTAGCGCTTGCAGGTCCCGATGGTAACTTTTCTGCAAGGGGCTCTCTTCTTTTACTTCACCAATGGAGGCAGGCCTTAAGATGACAGAATCACATGTTCGTTACACTGGGGTCATTTATTTGTCAAATAGTTTGTGCCTGTGCTTGTTATCAAGTTGTACCCAAAATATAAAAGAAAACTTATTGCATGTACATGCGAAGATATGATCAAAATGGCCTCTGTAGTTGCCAGGGATTCGATGGTTCTATCATAATCCATGCATGAAATCCATTCATCTTTCTTTTCTACCCTTACCTGTTTGTGGCTTCCTTGTTAATTGTCTGTTGCATGTTCCTTGCAGCTTGATTTCATGTCATTCAGTGTAGAAGATGATGACTACTGTGGCTATGATTATAGCCTTATTGGGCGTTTTTCAGAAGTACGGATTATATATTTGAACCGTTTTATTCAGGAAGTAAGTTGCATATATATATATATATATATATATATATTATGTGAAGCTTTTGAATATGCAATACATGTCTAAATTTTTCTGTGCTCAGGTTGCTGGTTACTTTGCGGGCCTTGTTACCAGTGGCTCTCAGGGTGTCGTGAAGTTGAAAGACCAGGCTGCTAGTGTAGAAAGGGCCTTTAGTGTGGTTGAAATCGAAGGATCACCGGCATTGAAATTGGACATCTCCTTTAATAAGCCTATTATAATAATGCCCCAAAGAACTGATAGCCCTGAGTATAGTTTTAAAACTTGCAACCCAACTATTTCTAACTTTTCATGTTATTATTGTATGTTTCTTGCATTTGGCAATTTTGTGGTCAGATTACTTGGAATGCATCTTCTCAGTTCCAACGTAGCTAAATGGAAAATGTAAATAGAAAATTTGATGTCTGGGGACTGTGCTTTTTGCAGTTATTTGGAGCTTGATGTGCTTCATATCACTGTTGCAAACACATTTCAGTGGATTGGTGGCAAGAAGAATGTAATTAATGCTGTTCATTTAGAAACGTTGACTGTTCAGGTTTGTTTCAGGACTATTTCTTTGGATAACAAATTTTTAGATGCTGTTAGGTTCAAATGTTCAATGATTTTATCAGAAAACCCTAGGTGTCTTTATATAGGGAGGCAACCAAAGGATAGAGTTACAAGTATATCCCTTACTTAACATAACACTAAAAATAAAATGCATACAAATGATAACTTAATACTCCCTTTTAAGCTGGAGCATAGATATCAAGCATGCTCAGCTTGATACATAACAATTCAAGATGTTTCTTGGAGAGTGCTTTAGTAAAGACATCTGCAACCTGATCCTTAGTAGCAATGTATGGTGTGGTGATCTTGCCAGTGATAATAGCATCTTTAATAAAATGATAGCAATAAATGTTGCTTCCTTGTTATCACAATACATGAGAGTGAAACTAAAACCTGACACTCCCAAGTCACATAAGATAGATCTTACTCACAGGAGCTCACAAGCAGTATGGGCCATAGTCTTATACTCTGATTGTGTATTGGATTTGGAAACAACATTCTATTTCTTGCTTCTCTATGTGATAAGGTTGTCACCCACTTAAGTACAGTAGCCAGTAGTAGATCTCCTGTTTTCATGTGCTCCTACATAGTCTGCATGTAAATACCCCAAGACATTAAGATGGCCATGCTTCATAAAAGATAGCTCATTTCCAGGAGCTTGCTTGAGGTATCTTAGTACCTGATATATACCATCCCAGTGGATTTCTTTAGGGGACTGCATAAACTAATTTAGTCTCCCCACAACAAAGCAAATATCAGGTCGCGTGACAATCAGATATAACAACTTTCCTACCATAGCACGGTACCTGGTAACATCCTCAAGCAAAGGACTCAGAATTTGCAAGCGGCAAGGAGGGATCCATAGGAATGCTGGCAAGCTTGCACCCCAGCATCCCTGTCTCTTTTAGCACGTCAAGAACATACTTCCGCTGTGACAACACTAGACCATCATCAACATGTTATACTTCAATGCCCATAAAGTAGTTTATCATTCCTAGATCTTTAGTAACAAACTGAGAATGCAAGAACCTCTTGGTCGCCTCTATCCCTTTTTTATCACTTCCCGTGAATAGTATATTATCTACATACACAATAATGATAATAGATCCAGAAGCTCTATGTCGTAAAAAGAGAGTGATCTGCAGTAGATTTAATAAAGTCAAACTCTTGCACAGCTCTACTAAACCTTTCAAGTCAGGTCTAGGGGCTTTGTTTAAGGCTATAAATTGGCTTCTTCAACCTATAGGCTTTCTGACACTCTCTCTCAACCATGAAACTAGGGGGATGGTGCATGTAGACCTCTTTTAAATCACCATAGAGGAAAGCATTTTTAATATCAAGCTGTGAAATCAACCATCTACTGATGACTGCCATAGAGAGAAGTATCCTCACTGAATTGCATTTGGCTACTGGTGAAAAATTTTCAAAATAGTCAACTCTAAAGGTTTGTGTAACCTTTGGCAACCAGGCGTGTTTTGTATCTTTCTACTATACCATCTGGACGACATTTCAGGGTGAACACCCACCTACACCCCACAATAGTGGCACCTGGGGGTAGGTTAACAAGTTTCCAGGTCTAAATTGAAGAGCAGCCATCTCCTCCTCCATAGCCAAGGTTCAGGAAGAGTCCTGAGATGCCTCAACATGATTTCTGGGATTATTTCTGTTGTCAACTACAAGAGATAGAAGTCTTCCTGCTGCTGTAGGTAAATGATCAAGTGACATATAATTGGAAACAGAATATTTAGTACAAGATCGCTATGGCTTCCTTTGAACAATGGGAAGATCTACATCAGGTACCTTAGGTAATGTAGAACTTGGACCTTCATCTGAATCAGCAGTATCGGTAGAGGATTAAGCAAGAATAGTAGAAAGTGGTTCCTCCGCCTATAGAGTGGTAGAGGGAGGTCTATGCTGAAAATGCCTCTGTAGTAGGCACCTCAGGATGTCTATGATAGGAAATAGGAGGAACATCATGAGGTGGAGGTGATTCAGAGGGACCTGGAGGTGTAGCCGTAGGCATAGGTAATGGAACATCCTACGAGACACTGAAAGACTGTCCTGTGCAGAATAATATGGCATATCCTAAAAAAAGGTCACATCCTTACATAAAATCGATGTGAGAAAGGGTTAAAATATCTATACCCCTTTTGGGTTCTAGAATAACCCACAAAAATACACTTGATAGATCTAGGAGTAAGCTTATCCACTTTAAATAAATGAACAAAGCACACATATCTAAACACCTTAGGAGTTAAAGAAAATAGCTCCTGATCAGAAAATAAAACATAGTAGGGAACATTCCCATCAAGAACAGAAGATGACACCTGATTAATAAAAAAAGCAGCTGTAAGCATATCATCAGACTAAAAGGTAGCAGGAACATGCATCTGGAGCATAATAATGTAGGCAACATCTAGAAGATGTCTCAACTTGTGTTCAACTGCCCCATTCTGTTGGGATGTATGAACATAAGATGTCTGATGTATAATACCATGTGATTGAAAAAACTGAGTCAAAGTAAAATTCACAAATTTAAGCCCATTATCAGTCTAAAACATATGAATAGCAGTAGAAAACTGAGTTTTTATTTCATTCACAACATTTTTATTAGTACAGGAGTTTCAAATTTTTCTTTTATCATAAAGTTTCAGTAGACACGGGTACAATCATCCATAAGAACGAGAAAATACTAAAATCCCTTAAGACTCCTGACCCAACATGGGCCCTACAGATTAGCATGAATAAGAGAGAAAGCGGACTCAGTTCTTTTATTACTACTAGAAAATGAAATTCTATGATGTTTGCCAAACTAACAAGCATTGTAAGCAATAGAATCTGGAAATTGATGGTAGAGGACAGACATGTTAGGATGTCCCAATCTCAGGTGCCACTATAAAGCAGAAGTGGAGGCAACGGTTATGGAATAATGCTCTGTTGGAAGGTCAAGATAGTCGAGGCCGTCCTGCTCAAGTCCACCGATCTGCTTCATCGCCAGGAGGTCCTATAGGAAGAAAAAATGGTCATGAAAAATTGCTCTGCAATTTAATGTCTTAGTTATCTGACTAATAGACGTTAAATTCAAGGTGAATTTGGGTGTATGCATGACATCGGAAAGATGTAAAGTAGTGGACAGAGAAATGTCACCCAAGCCTGTCATAAGGGATAAGGCATCATCAGCTACTCTAACATGTACTGGAGTAGTCAGTGATCTAAAAGAAATAAAAAGGGTAACATCTGTTATGTGGGAAGATGCATTTGAGTCTGCAAGCCAAGATGGCTTACAAACACCTCTGGCGCTAGCAGCATTATCTATCCTCTAAGTCACAGAAGCACCTGCAGTGGAAGTAATTTGAGTAGAAATAAGTCTGTCATATTCCTCCTTGGAGATAGTGACTTGAGGACTGACTTGCTCTTCTTCATGATAATGTAGACTCTTATCTCCACCATAAGTGAGCTGATTGGCTTGATGACCTTGAGGAAACCCATGCTTTATCCAGCACTTGTCAACTGTGTGATTTGTCTTGTGACAATGGTCACAGAACAACCTACGTCCTCTGCCATGACCTCCTACTCTCGCTCCACGTCCTCTCCCCTTGCCTCCTGGGGTTCCCTTGTTACGGCCTGTAGCTGCCATGGCTAAGGAATCAACGACTGAGACAGGGTCAGAGATCTCAAGTCTGAAAAGGCGAGCATAGATCTACGCAGGTGTAGGGATCTCTTCAAGTGTCATAAGCTGATCTTTAACAAACTTGAACGCAGGACTAAGACCTGTAAGCAACTAAACAGAACGAAAGTCCTCACGTTATTTTGCAATGATAATGACATCTTTGGAGATTGACTGATAAGTATCCTGCTCATTCCAGAGGTTCTTCATAGAGCCATAATAGTAGGCAAGGGGCATAGTTCCCATCCGAAAGGAATGTAGCTGCTTGATCACCCTGTAGAGGCGGTTGATGTTGCTCTTATGATAATGAATCTCATGAAGAACCTCTCACGTCTTCTTTGCAGATGCATATGACATAACCTACTTTGCGATAGGATCCTCCATGCTATTCAACATGCAAGTTGCCACACAATCATTATTTGCCTCCTAGTCAACAGACTTGATAGCAGGTACATCTTGTAAGGTTCGAAATGCCGATTTCGATGTCGTGCCGATGAAATTCCAAGTGTGCATTTCGTGGGCATGTCATGGAAATGCCTGTTTTTTGATGGGCATGCCGATGAGCATGTCGAGGGTATGCTGTGGGCATGCCGAGGGCATGCCGATGCATACCAACAAAAATAGGAAAAGTAATTAAAAAAACAGCAACCTCGACATGGGCACCAATTTCGCTAGCATGCCAACCATGCCGATGGCATGCTGATCGTGTCGAGGGCATGTCGACCCCATGCCGACGAAATTCCTGTAAATCGATGTTTTCTTCATATCGGCACGACCCTTGCTCGGAAATGACCTTGCCGACGGCATGTCGTCGGCATTTAAATCAATGACATCTTGTGTCAAGATATATTTCTTTCGGTGCGATCTCATAAATTAGGAAAATGAGGTAGACCGCAGAAGGAAGTTGGTGTCATCCAACTTGATAGAGGTTCCTTGCATAAAGGAAGGCGCACTCGGGGTAGATATCTTCCTCGTCGAGTTGCCAGAAGCATCCTTCTTGTCTTTCATATCACTCGACTTGTAGGAAACCAAAGATCAAGAGATTTCAGTAAAAAAATTAAATCACGGAGGGGTCTGAAAACTGCACAGATTCGCAGATAGATGCAAAATCATATCATAGGTGACCACTCGAGGCCCCTGTGGTGTTGCAGCACTTGCTTTGCTGCTACTACACGGTCACCAAGGGCTTAAGCAGCTTTATGGTGACATCGCTGCCGGTGGGAGCGCCACTGGCCTCCTACAATGATGTTGGGGGGCTCCGGTGCCCTTGGCGGTGGCGCTGCTGTTGCTGGGAGCACCACTGGCCTTCTGCGGCGGTGTTGGGAGGGCTCTGGTGCCCTTGGCGGTGGTGCTGCTATCGTTGGGAGTGCTGCTTGCCTCCTGCGGGCGGCGTTGCGGAGGTCCGGTGGCCTTAGCAACGGCGGCATTGTTGTTGGGAGCACGACGAGGACCTCCTACGGGTAGGGGGTGTGGCCCTCCTGTTGGTGGTGACATTGTTGCTACCAGTGGGAGGGTCGACTGGAGTTGGAGAGGGGCTGGCGATGCCCTGGAGAGGGAAAGGGATTGGGTGGAAGGGTTTGGCAATTAGGTTTCGGGGTGGGATACTTGAACATCGGTCTAGGACCGCTGCTCTGATATAATGTTAGGTTGAAATGAGGGAAAGGGATTGGGTGGAAGGGTTTGGCAATTAGGTTTCGGGGTGGGATACTTGAACATCGGTCTAGGACCGCTGCTCTGATATAATGTTAGGTTGAAATGTTCAATGATTCTATTAGAAAACCTTAGGTGCCTCGATATAGGAGGCAACCAAAGGGTAGAGTTATAAGTATACCCTTCACTTAACATAACACTAAAAATAAAAGGCATACACAAGATAACTCAACAAATGCCCGTATCTATTTCTCTTCCAATTGTTATGCATCCTCTTGTAACAAATTGGGCTACTTTTAATCACTTATTGCTCTGTACCAGCAACTACTAGATCTGGGTTATACAAGTTAGTAGGTAACTGGATCATGTGAATATCTATGTAGAAGAAGTATTTAGGTTTTGAGCTTGGTTCCACACCTTTAAGGACTGGAGTTGGGAATTAAGTTTGTGTAATTATATAAAGGAAATTGTATTGCGTCATGAGTAGTGTCTCTGCTTCCTTTCCATCTGTGCCCTGTTGCTCCCATCTGCCTCTTCTACATGATCTAGTGAAAGAGCCACGTCTGCAAGAAGAACATGGGCATTGCCACTGCTTTGAACCCCAAGCACCCTTTCATTGGTGGCAAACCCCTCTTACCAAGATATTTGCCAGGTTCCAACTCCCTTTGCTATGTGCACTTGTCGACCACCACTGTAATTTCCATCATCATTAACTATTCTGTTTCCCATTTTTAAGGGCTCCTTAGAATCCTCCAGTATTTCCTAGTGTTTTTCTAGCTGATTGTCTGTGGGATGATTGGGATGAAGCGAAACATCAAAGGCTTGTTGCAAGATGGTTGTAGGAGGCAGATATGGGCTTATCTTTTTAGTGATTGTTGTGTTTAGCAATGGCAATGTATTTCTTGAGGCATTTCTAAAGAGAATACCTAATGAGCTTGGACTAGCAGGACATTAAAGCATCGATTGGGAAGTGAAGGTGAGTGAGTGCAAGGGGGGTCCCAAAGATTACAAGGCATTGATGGTTGGGATTTATGAATTTGGAATCACACTGTAACTTATCTGAGAGTTGCTTCTGTTCAGTGCTGAGATCTTTTTATTGAGTTACATCTTGAAAAGCACACTATTGACATCATTACATTTCATCCCTTTTTTTTTTCACATTTGAAAATGACTTTCATTTTTCTTCTCCTTTAAGCGGACAACCATTGCCTGAAATCTTGTATATCGTGTTGTTCAGGTAAAAGAAATAAATTTAACAGTTGGTACTGGAGAGACATCTGGTGAAAATATAATTGAGGATGTTACGGGGCTTTCAATTATTATACACAGATCACTGCAGGATTTATTACATAATATTCCCCTTACAGAGGCAGTAATAAAGGTGAGATCTGTTTATATTGCATTTGCTAAGCAGACTGTCTTTTCCCTTGTCTTTTTAATAAGACCATCATTTTGGTTACACAATCACATTTATCTTAATTTATTTTCAAAATACCTGAATACTTGGAATGAAAATTTTTAGGTTAAGGAACTGAGAGCTGCTTTATCTAATAGAGAATACCAAGTGATTACTGAATGTGCTGTATCCAATATATCAGAAGCTCCAAGGGTATTGCCAAATATTGATTTTGGTTTCATAGCTGCTGGAGGAGAGACACCCCTTAATGGACATTATCGAGCTGATGTGACAGAAGTCGAATCCCAACATGACCTGGGTTGGATTTCAATTAAAGTTTCTGTAGCTGTTGATTTGATGGAGTTGCACTTGCACTCAGGGAGGGCACGAGATGTGCCTCTTGCAACTATTCAGGTATTGAGTACTATGCATCTCTATCATGTGTAATTGTATTGAATCTGACATGCCCCTAAATTTGCACTTGTGGACATTAATTTGTAAGTTGATTTCCCAGAATGTGGACAAACTCACATCCTCATTTTCTCTTAAAGGGGCACATTCGGTACAACTGCCCCCTCTTATAAGTGTTTTGCAGTGATATATAAAACTTGCCAGCTCAGAAGGCAAGTTCTGCATAATATCATAAATGTTGGAGCTTGACGTGATCTCCATGTTGGAGATTGTGGAGATCTTCCAAGATCAACCATGTTGAATAGAGGAGAAGAAAACTCCTCTTTAATATTATCCACTTTCCATGTTTTGTGGTTTGATTATCTCTTTAGGAAAATAATAGGAGTTGATTTGGTTATGTTGGAGATATGATTTACTATTTTTAGATGATTGTGTGAGATTTATAAAGTAGGATTTGTCTCTTTATATGAAGAGACGAAATCCCTTCATTTGTCTTTGAGTAACAATAATAAAAAACTCCAAGCTTTTTTCACATGGTGTTAGAGTGGGTTCTCTCGGGAACCATGCCTCCAACGATGTGCCTAGAGATCTTGTGATCTCTGCCTTGTGTGAAAAACTCCATGCGTAATCTAAGGATGGATGTGACCAAGGCAAGACCTTGGTTCTCTGGCATCGGTGCGTAAAGGAGGGTTGTGCGACCCTGTTTCTCCCTATGCGTGGATTAGAGTCCATGCTATACCTTGTGCGTAGGGTGATCCCGCACGTGATTGGTGTTTTTCTTTTATTGAGGAAACTCAGGTTTCTCCTACACTAATACCTACGCAGGGATCTCTTCCTATCCGTGAGCAATGATTGATGCGGAGTAGCCCTCATGTGCTTGGGATTGTCTCTCATTCTACTGCGACTGCTACTCTGCTACAATTGTTATTTGCTTGAGATCGTCTCTCATTTACTGCTTGGGTCTGCCTCCTAGTTTGCAACTTAGTTTGTGGTCTAGTTCGAAGATTGATGATTGTCCGTGCATGCAACATTGACATGCGTGTTCTCTCGCAAGTTGGCGACATCCAACTTGGGGAGAGTATTGGAGATTGACATGATCTCCCCGTTGGAGATTGTGGAGATCTTCCAAGATCCTCCATGCTGAATAGAGAGAAGAAAACTCTTGTTTCCTATTATCACTTTCCATGTTTTATGGTTTCTTATTATAAGATTATCTCTTTAGGAAAATATCTCTTGATTTGATTATTTTAGAGATATGTTTTACTATTTTTAGATGATTGTATGAGATTTGTAAAGTAGGATTATCCTCTCTATATAAAGAGATAAAATCCCCTCATTTATCTTTGAGTTTCGTCGAGCACTTTAGTTATCTTTCATGTTTAGTTGAGGACTATTTATTCATTTTAAATTTGTCTGGTTATCTCATGTAATTTACTCAACGCCTCTCTATATAAAGAGGTATAGGGTTTTCTATTGGAATAAGATTAAGTATTTCGTCTCACGTGGTATTAGAGTAGTGATCCTAGGTCGGCACTTAGGTATCCCTCCAAAACAAGCTTCCAAATTGTTCCACCAAAACCTTAATCTCATTCCCCTTGTCGAGCCCTCGCCACCACCGGCAGTAGCGTCAGCAAGGCGCCACCATCGGTAGCAGGTGGCGCAGCAGCCTCGGTGGCGGGCGGTGCGATGTAGGGGGAGATCAGGACTTCCTAGCAGTGGTGCAGCGTAGAGGGGGATCAGGCCTTTCCAGCGGTAGTGCTGCAGGGTTCCATCTTCCCTATGGTGGCCCTGTAGATCCCTAAGGAGGAGGCGTGTGGCGGCGCAAGGGCCTGGGCACGACACCCTCACTGGCTGGTAGTAGCATCGTCGATGGGTCTAGAGTGATCTACTCTAGTGAGGGGAGGGTGGTGACCGTCCATTGAGGGTCGCTAGGGGTCCCTCCTGACCCTACCTTACTCCTCCTGTTATTTGGAGGGTTGCCATTAGTGTCTAATGTTATGTGATTTCCGAGGAAGTAATCACCTGGATCATGTTAGATCATTCGATTTGTGATCTATTGTGATTCTGTAGATCTGAATAGTCTATTTCGGATCTGATTTCAGCGACTTCTTGGTGTCTTTGAGGATCATGGCTTCTTCATCATCGTCTCCTGAGGTGACTTCGGAGACTAGTCAAGAGAATGAGAACTACAAAAACCCGTTCTTTGTTCCTATTGAGAAGCTGGATGAGACCAACTATGCTTGTTGGTCTAAAAAAAAAAATTCCTGATGACTGTGGAGGGTTATGACAAGGAACATCTTTTTACTCGAGCCAGAGCCTCAGAATAAGATCGGAAAGTACTCCTCATGGAAGGACAACGCTATGGTGAGAGCGTGGACCATGAATGTTGTATCATCACAGATTGGTCATGGCATCATGTATTACAGGACTGTGAAGGAGATGTGGGATATGTTACATGACACGTATTCCCATGAGAAGAATTCTAGTAAGGTCTATCAAATCTACAATGTCATGTTTTCTCTTAGGTAGGAGCAGCCTTTGACACAGTACTATGGTACGTTGAAAGGGCTTCTAGAGAAGTATGATGTGTGCAGGCCTGTGTGCTCATGTGGTGCTCATAAAAAATTTTGCAAGGAGACAATAGTCCTTAACTTTCTCTCTGGGTTAGGCCTAGAATATGATCCTGCATGCTCTCAGATTCTGATATTGTTGGTGCTTCCGTCACTTGAGGAGACTTATAGCTGACCGAGTCGGATCACAGTGGCTACTCCTACTCATGAGATTACTGGATAGACCTTTGCAGTGGCTATTGGTGATCATAGTCCTAGAGGTTTACTTGCTACTCCTGGGCATGGTCGTGGTAAAGGATAGACAGGCAAACCATGTCCTACGTGCACATTCTGTGGTAGGATTGGTCACGTCGAGGCATCATGCTGGTCTATGCATGGGAGACCTCCCATGGCCAATCAGGTTGCTGCATCTTCTGAGACAGAGTCTAGCACATTATCACGTGCTGAGTATGATGCTGTTGAATAGAGGCTTGCTCAGATTACTCAGGAGACACTGTCATCCTCTTCAGACACTGCTGCCATTGCCTCCTCAGGTACAGGGTGTGTTTTTGTTGTTTGACAACTCTACTTGGTTGTTGTTGTTGACAAGTCTACTTGGTTGGTAGATTTAGGTACATCATGGCATTTGAATGGTGATCATAGTGGCTTCCAACATTTTCAGTCTGCATGTCTAGGTAGGACTGTTTAGGTAGCAGATGGGAGGCATGGCAGGGTTGATGGTCAGGGGGAGGTGTAGTTACCCCCAATATAAAGTTGCCTAATGTTCTTTTTGTCCTAGATTTTCCGATGAGCTTGTTATTTGTTAGTAGAATTACAAATGCAGGGTGATTTTTGATGATGTTGGCTGTGTTTCAGGACAAGCTTACGGAAAGGATGGTTGGTGGCGGACATGAAGAGGGGGGTATGTATTGCTTGTTTCAGACGCCAGTTGTTGCATAGTGTCAGGGGGATGTGTGTTTCGCTGTAGGGAGTGCCTTACAGTGGCACAATCGCCTTGGTCATCCATTGCTGGACAGGCTTCGTCGTATCATTCCTCATCTTTTGCTAGCCACCGAAATTCATTGTAATGCATGCCAGATTGGAAAGCACCACATATCTAACTATCTTGCCAGTTCTACTGTTTCTGAGTCACTTTTTTATTTGCTGCATTTAGATGTATGGGGCCCTAATCGAATTCTAGATCGACTAGGACATAGGCATTACTTGGTGAGAGTGGATGATTGTTTCAGATTATCTTGGCTTTTTTTTGTTAATGAATAAGTCAGACGTTGGGTTTGTAATTGAGAATTTTATTGTTGAAATAAAGAATCGGTTTGCTTCCATTGTCAAAGTTGTGCGTACTAGCAATGTACTTGAATTTTGTACTACACGTATGAAACCATTCTACAGATCTTATGGAGTGGTTCATCAGATCACATGTCCTCATACATATCAGCAGAATGTGGTGGCAAAGAGAAAACACAGACATCTTGGATGTGGCCTGAACTCTTTTGATGCATCATAATGTTTCATCGCAGTACTGGGGAGATTTAGTGCTTACTGTATGCTATTTGATTGACAAGATGCCTAGTTCTGTTCTTTTTGAGCAGGTACCATGGCAGATACTGTATCTAGACCGAGAGTTATTTCAGTTGCCACCTCGAACATTTGGCTGTGTAGCTTTTGTGCATATCATTTGGCCAAGTAGAGATAAACTTGCCTCCAGAGCGGTCAAGTGTCTTTCTGGGGTACAGTCACACCCAGAAAGGATATGGATGCTATGATCCCCTACAGAAGAGGCACTATGTTAGTATTGATGTTACATTTTATGAAACAGTCTGCTATTTTTTAGTTATTGGCAGATAGTTGAGGCTTGAGGCAGAGAGGGCTCCTATGCCTATTCCTTCCATTCAATTGGGCGACTTTCTTGCTACTTAGATTGCATACTGGTTAGGTTCGGTTCAGAGATCCTCCACTGCTCTTTACAAAACTAGTCACATATTGGCAAGGTTGTTGAACATATGGGACTCATTCGGTCTACTTTTGATCATTCCCTGTTTGTGAGAAAGAAGAGCAAGGGGATTGTTGCTCTCTTTGTCTATGTAGATGACCTAATTATCACTGGTGACGATGCAACTGGGATAATTGAGGTCAAACAGAAGCTGGTAGAGAAATTTGTTATAATGGATTTAGGCTCCTTGAGATACTTCCTGGGCATAGAGGTGGCGAGAGGAAGGAGTGGTATTGTCCTCAGCCAGAGGAAATATGCTCGACTTACTACATGAGACTGATATTTTGGGATTTAAGTCAGCCAACATACCCATGATTCGAAGATGCATTTATATGATTCCGACTCACAGGTGGTGGAGAGCAGAAGCTACAGACAACTGATTGGGAAGTTGCCCTAACTCACTATTACATGTCCAGACATCTCGCTTGCAGTTGGCAAGCTTAGCTAGTTTATGGATAGGTTGACTAAGAAACATTAGGATGCTACTATGCAGGTGCTCAGGTACCTGAAATGAGCACCTAGATGTGGACTACTGTTCAAGAAAGGTAGATCTAAGACCATAGTGGGTTACTCTGATGCACATGATGCAGGTTGCCTTTCTGACAGGAAATTCACAACTGGATTTTGCACTTATGTGGCTGGTAATCTGGTTACTTGGAGGAGCAAAAAGTAGCGTGTTGTGTCTTGCTCGAGTGTGGAGTTAGAATACAGAGCAATGGCACAGACAATTGAACTTATGTGGATCAGATTTGTCTTACTTGACTTGCACGCCAAGATTGAGAAGCCTATGGAGATGAGATGTGACAATAGGGCAACTATCTACATAGCAAACAATCTCATGTTTTATGAGTGCATGAAACATGTGGAGATTGATTGTTAATATACCAAAGATCTAATTCAGAGGAGACTTCTCTTCACCACCTTAGTTGTTCACCAAGCCTCTTGCCAGATCTGCATTTGAGGTTTGTTCTGACAAGTTGAGCATGATAGATATATATACTCCAGCTTGAGGGGGAGTTTGAGTACTTTAATTATCTTTCATATTTAGTTGAGGACTATTTATTCATTTTATATTTTTGTCGGGTTATCTTATGTAATTTTTCCAACACCTTTCTCTATATAAAAAGGTGTGAAGTTTTCTATTGGAATAAGACAGAGTATTTTGTTCCACTAGTTTTAATAATAAAGAATTTGAAATTTATTCCACAATAATAAAACTTACGTCTGCAAGAGGTGAGTCCTTTTTTTGGGCAATGGGGTACTTACCTATTGTGGTGAGTTACTGCAGAATCTCACAACAACAATCAGTTTTTTCCTATCCATTGTCATTTTCTTGCTCACCTTATCCATGCAGGCATGCATATTTATCCAAAACTTCAAAAATCTAAGTGGAAAATCCATGACACGCATTGATTCATGTAGAACATATTGTTTCAAAGTTCAATTACAAGAAATCACAATGCATTCATACCCCAATTAGACCAAAAATAATAACTTCAATTGATCCAATATCAGCAACACCTCCTTCAGTTCCTCTCATATCGCTTGAACAATTGCGGTTGGTCAATATGTTGCGATCTAGCCTCATCCACTAGATTATCAAATTGTGGGACTGTAAATGGTGTAGGTGGAGAATACAATCCACCCTCAGCACACCTTTTATGCGGTACTTGTGGAGTTGGTAGTGGATTGATAGGCTTCGCAAATTGGAGTCGCAACATGTAAGCTTGCTGATGTAGTAGCAACTGGCATTTAAAGGCTGAGCTTCATGTGGAGAAAGCTGTATTCATATCTCTAGTATTTGAAAGATGATATTGCAGGATAGGTATTAGTGGTTGATGGGGTTGGATCTGCACTTGTGGATGAAATGTCAAGATTCATAACAGAAAATGATGGAGCTGGATCTCGATCACATTGATGCTCGTGAGCAATATCTAGATCCATATGGAATGGATGTGTAGTATCTCTGTGATCTCATCCTTGTCCACCCACTCCACCTTGTGCTTAACCTCATCCTTGCCCACTTCCTCAACTTGATTCTTGTCTCCCTTTTAATCCTCATCCAACCTTACGAGGAACAATTTCCACAAAAAGTATCTCAGGCTGAACGACTTGTTCGGAGATCTTCTCCTACAATAAATGTTTCGTTGCCTTTGTGATTTACCTATGATTCTGACATCTCAGGCTTATTTGTTGCTAGCTGTATGATTTGGATCCATCAAGTAATTGCAAACATTGAGATTGCAAGAATTAAAATGAAAGAAAGTCTGCCAATTTATATAATCACCACATTTTTATATCTTTTTGTATGCCAAAGAAAATGCACTTGAAGAACTGAGGAGACAACTTGTCCACCTTGAACAAGTGGACAAAACAGACACCGCTAAAGATCATAGGACGAAGAACAAACGCCTCTTGGCCTGGAAACAACTCAGAATAGGGCATTTGATTACCTAGGACAAACGAGGACACCCTATTAATAAGAAATGTAGTTGTAAGGATCACATCAGCCCAAAACTGGGAAAGCACATGCATTTGAAACATAATTGCCCATATTACATCAAGCAAATGGCTTAACTTGCGTTCAACCACCCCATTTTGTTTGGAGGTGTGAATGCACAAGGTTAGTTGAACAATCCGCAAAGAAAAGTACTGAGACAAAGTACTTGTGAAACAAGTTCTAGCCCAATGTTACTCTTGAACATGCAAATAATAACACAAAACGAAGTCTTTATTTTATTAACAAACTTTTGAATCAATAAAGGAGTTTCCGAGTTTTCTTTTATCATATAAACCCAAGACACACAGGTACAATCATTTACGAAACAAGAAAATATTGAATACCCTTACCACTTTGGACTTGACGTGGTCCCCACAAATCAACATGGACAAGAGAGAATGGCGACTCTATTCTCTTATTCTGACTAGGAAATGACGACCTATAATGCTTGCTAAGTTGACAAGCATCACAAGGGAATAAAATATGGAAACTTGAAATTAGGAAATTGATGACGTAGGACAGAGATACTTGGATGATTCAGGCGAAGATGCCATTGTAAAGTAGTAGTGGCTAAGGTAGCAACAACAAAGGGAGGTATAGGTGGTAGGTTGAGATAGTAGAGATCATTCTGCTAAAGACCTCCACTCATCATCTAGAGATCCTGCAAGAGAAAAAACTACCGATGAAAACTAGCTTGGCAATTTAATGCCTTAGTTATTTGATTAATAGACATTAAATTCAAAGTAAATTTTGCGACATGCATCACATCTGCCAAGGACAAAGGGTTAGACAAGATGTCACTAAGGCCAGTCATAGGGGACAAGGCACCATCAGCGACCCTGACATGAATTGTTGTGACAAGAGACCAAAGGGAAGAGAATAAAGTGGCATCGCTTGTGATGTGAGAAGAAGCACGTGAGTTAGCAATCCATGTAGGGTCATGGATATTGGTAGTAATGGCTACAATACATATTTGGAAAACTACAGAAGCTCCTGTATTAGACATAGAGTGGGAGGACATCAATTTGTCATACTCCTCCCTGTAGATAGTAATCTAGGGGCTAGCATGCTCCTGCTCCTGGTATTGACTCTCTTCTCTACTAGAGGAGACGTGGTTGGCCAGAGGGCCTCGAGGAAAGAGTGCTTGATCCAGTAGCGATCAATGGTATGGTTAGTCTTGTGATAATGTTTACAGAAAAAAACCTGTACCATGGCCACTGCCACCTCCTCTAGTTGCATGCCCTCTCCCCCTTCCTTTAAGGGCTCCTCGACCACGACTAAAGGATGGCATAGTAGAAGAGTCAAAAGTTGGGACAGGGTCAGATATCTCCAGGTATGAAAGATGAGCATATATTTACGCTGGTGTGGGAATCTCCAGAGTCATAAGCTGGTCCTTCACTGCCTTTTACTCAGGTCCATAACTTGCTAGCAATTAAATAGATCTAATGGCTTCGTGCTGATTTACCATGAAAGACACATTTGATGAGTGTGGTTGATGGATATCTTGCTCATCCTAGGGATTTTTCATAGTACCGTAATATTCAGCCAGACTCAGTTCCCTTTTGGGATGTGTGTATCTCCTTGATAACCAGGTAGAGCCTCGATCCCTTCTCTTTTCCAAGCAATGAGAAACTCATATGCGACAACATAATTTTTCTGTATGGATCTCCCCTTAATGAAGGGTGATTTCACCTGATTGATCAAATTGCCTTAAATAAGGATTTAAATATCATCGCTAGCATATCGCTTATCGCCAAGTTAAGAGATATTGATATGCTGATAGTATTGTTTTCCAGGATATCGCTGATATCTAGGTGATATATCGATGATATTGACAATATCGTAGATATCGACAAGGTTGTAGTACAAATATTTCATATATTAATGAATATATCGTTGACATGGGGATATATCATGTGAAAATATCACTTCTCAAATTTAACCCTTTGCATTAGCATTGTTGGTGTTCTTTGATCTCGTTGCCCTTTTTGCTTGCAGTTAAAGCTCAGATATCCCATTTCAAGTCAAGTCTTTCATTGAAATAATAATTTTATTGTGTTTTAAGTTTCTAAATTTGTTAATCTTCATATTAACTCTTATTTTGTGATTTTTTTAGCTTTTTATGTTTTAATTTCAAACTTATAACATGTGTTATTATTTATTCTAAGTTTGATCTTTTTACTTGTTGAGTAGATTAACGTTCTCTACCTATTGTATTAGACAAATGACAAAATAATCTTTGATTTCATCACGATTTTGTTATTCTGAATCTCATCTCAAAACCAAATTTATTGTTCAGTTTGAATTTTATCAATAAGATTTCTCCAATTATTGGGTAGATTAAGGTTCTCTATCTATCCTATTAGTCAAATCATGAATTGATCTTCTATTTAAATTTTGATCTTAGGGTAATATGGCATACAATACGGCACCATGTTTGTGGCCGCATACTATGGTGCCTTGAAATAGGACAAAATAAAAAGTTTTATTCCAATGGTAAACCCTACACCTTTTTATATATTGAGAGGTGTTGTGTAAATTAGATGAGTCAACATGTTTTGTATGCTCATGAAACATGTGATTGTTCGCTATATAGGTACTTACCCTGTTGTTACATCTCATCTCCATGGGCTCTTCCATTTTGACACGCAAGTCAAGTAAAACAAATCTGATCCATACTAGCTCAGTTGCTATTTGTGCCATTGCTCATACTCTGACTCTGCACTCGAGTGAAACACAACACTTTGTTTCTTACTTCTCCAAATAACCAGGTTACCAGCAACATAGGTACAAAATTCGGTTGTAGACTTCCTATCAGAAAGACAACCTGCATAATCTGCATCAGAATAACCTACTATAGTCATAGCTCTACCTCTCCTGAACAGTAGTCCACATCCTGGTGCTTGTTTCAGGTATCTGAGCACCTGCATAGCAACATCCCAATGTTGCTTGGTCGGCCTGTCTATAAACTGACTAAGCTTGCCTACTGCAAGTGAGATATCTGGACGTGTAATAGTAAGATAGAGTAGCTTCCCAATTAGTTGCCTGTGGCCTCTGCTCTCCATTGTATGTAGATCAAGAGCGTATTTCCTCTGGCTGAGAACAATACCGCTCTTTCCTCTCGCCACCTCTATGCCTAGGAAGTATCTCAAGGGGCCTAAATCCTTCATCACGAGCTTTTCTACCAAGTTCTGCTTGACCTCAACTATCCTGGCTGCATCATCATCGGTGATAATTATGTTATCTACATATGCAAGGAGAGCCACAATTCCCTTATTTGTCTTTCTCACAAACAGGGAGTGATTAAAAGTAGATCGAATGAGTTCCATATCTTGAACAACCTCAGAAAGCTTATGAAACCAGGCCCTCGGACTCTACTTAAGGCTATATATTACCTTCAACTTATACACACGCACTCCCCTTGAATCTCAAATCATGGGGGTTGCTGCATATACACCTCTTCTTTTAAATCACTGTATAAGAATGCATTCTTGACATCTAGCTGATACAGTGACCAATCATAATGAGTAGCAACAGAAACAAGAATCTTGACAGTAGGAAGTAGAGCAACTGGGGAGGTGTCAAAGAAATCCATCCTATAAGTCTGGGTGAATCCTTTTGCCACAAGTTGAGCCTTGTATCGAGATAGTGAACTGTCTAGATTATACTTCACGGCAAAGACCCAACAACGTCCTACTTTGCGTGCACTAGGTGGTAACTGAGTAAGCTCCCATGTCTGTCGAGATAGGAGTGCGGCCATCTCCTCCTTTGTGGCCTGGTGCCATTTCAAATCGAGCATAGCCTGTTGATAAGTAGCTGGTATCTGTGTAGAGGTGAGCATATGTAAAGAGGGTAAATGAGCGACTTAGGCCATCAGACGAAACTGCACCCACCACCTTGTAGTGTGCACAACTCCTGGGAGCTTTCCGACTAGCAGTCAGATGCTCTATATCATTAGAATGGTCATGTGGCTCAGATGGTGATGCTTCATCATTAGCAGAGGACAACTTAGAAATAACTGGTATAGCACCTGTGGGATCATCACTAGACCCATAATGTGTCAGTAGTGTCAACACATACCTGCTGTGGGGAGGATGATGGTGTTAAAGAGGAGGGGGGTATGTTGCCGATATGTAACTGGCTTTCTAAAGACCGATGGAGGATGTCTAAACTTGTCCTGACCAATGTTTGTTGTACCTGGTGTTGCAATTTGAGTGGCCAGAAAATCACACAACTGTATGGAAGCAATAGGCATAGGAGCCCTCTCTGCCTCAATTCTCAATTGTCTGCCAGTGATTGAAAAATGTGGAAGAGCCTCATGAAATGTGACGTCGGTACTAACATAATGCCTCTTTTGTAAAGGATTATAGCATCTATAACCTTTCTGGGTGTGACTATACCCCATAAATACATACTTAACTGCCCTGAGCGTAAGTTTACCTGTACTTGGCCCAACAATGTGTACAAAGGCTACACATCCAAAAGTCCAAGGAGGCAACTGAAACAACTCCTGGTCTGGATATAGTATCTGCCATGGGACCTGCTATGATAGAACAGAACTAGGCATTCTATTAATCAAGTAGCATGCAGTAAGCACTTCATCTCCCCAATACTGTGATGGAACATTGTGATGTATCAATAGAATCCAGGCCACATCCAAGATATGCCTGTGTTTTCTCTCGGCTACCCCATTTTGCTGAGATGTATGGAGACAAGTGGTTTGATGAACCACTCATGAGACTTGTAGAATGCTCACAGATTTGTAGAGCAGAACTTAAGTGCATTATCAGTATGCACAATTTTAACAGTAGAAGCAAATTGATTCTTTTTTTCAATAAGAAAATTCTCAATTACAGACCCAATGTCTTACTTATATCTTAACAAAAACAACCAAGCTATTCTGAAACAGTCATCCACTATCATCAAGTAGTACGTATGCCCTAGTCGATCTGGAATTCGACTAAGAGCCCGTACATCTAAATGCAATAAATCAAAGATAGACTCTAAAACAGAACTAGCAGAATATGTAGATCTGTGATACTTTCCCATCTGACATGCATCACAGTGAATCTCGGTGGCTGGTGAAAGATAAGGGGTGATGCGATGGAGCCTGTCCATAGATGGATGGCCCAAGCGATTGTGCCACTATAAGGCACTCCTTGCAGCGAAACACACATCCCCTTGGCACTGTGCAGCAATTGGCGTTTGAGATAGGAGATACATACCCATTCATGTTTGTCACCAATCATCCTCCTCGTGAGCTTATCCTGAAACAACCAACATCGTCGAAAATCACCTTGCAATTGAGATCCTTTGTAATTTGGCTAACTGACAACAAGCTCATCGAAAAATCAGGGACAAACAAACCATTAGGTAACTTCATATTGGGGTAACCGGCACCTCTCCCCGACCGTCAACTCTGGCATGCCTCTCATCGGCTACTTGAACTGTCCTACCCGAATGTACAAACTGAAGATGCTAGAAGCCAGTATGATCACCACTTAGGTGCTTTGATGCACCTGAATCTACCAACCAATTTCACCGGTCAAAAATAATAAAAACACATCTTGTACCTGAGGAGGCAATGGCTGCAGTATTTGAAGAAGAGGATGGAGTCTCTTAAGTGATCTGAGCACGCCCCTGAATAACAGCATTGTACTCAACACGTGACATGTGTCAAACTCTATCTTAGATGTAGCAACAACTTGATTGGCAACGGGGGGTCTCCCATGCTTAGACCAACACGAGGCCTCCACGTGACTAGTCATACCATAGAAGGTGCATGTGGTACGTGGTTTGCCTGTTTGTTCTCTTCCACGACCACGCTTACACCCAAGGTTTGAAATGCCAATTTCGACGTTGTGCTAATGAAATTGTAAGTGTGCATTTTGTCAGCATGTCGAGGGCATGCCATTAAAATTCCCATTTTTTGATGGGCATATCGAGGGCACGTCGTGGAAATTCCTATTTTTATGATTATATCTGTCAGTGGCGTAATCATTTCATTTGTTACATTTTATTCTTTGTTGAATTTTACAACCGTCAGTGCGTAAATGAATTCATCGATTATTATTTTATTAATATTTTATGATTACGTTTGTCGGTGACGATATGATGTACTGTGTGAATGTACAACTCGCTGTACATTGTTCAACTCGATGATTGTTCAATGATGCATTGAATGATTGAAGGATATTTTTGAGGATTAAAAATGTTGTGATTTATTCTTACAGGGATACAAAAGGACATTTTTGTCCACCTTTAAAAAGTTACTGTTTTTAGTTTGGTGTAAAAAGAGAGGGTGCACAATAATTATAGAGGATTTGATGGACATGTTTTGAACTTTAGGATAACATGAAAGCTTAATGTACATTTAAAGGGAAAGGAGGATTTGTGCTGCAATGTAGCGGTAGCAGGCCAAGGCATAGTAGCATTGTATCGGCATCGACATGTCGATTGTTGGCATGTTGACGGCATTCCTACTTCTCTGCAGCTATTCCATGTCGGCATGGCCATTCCTACAAAAATGCCATTTCGATAGCATGCTGACGGCATTTAAAATCCTGCTTACGCCCACGAGTTAAGGATACACCTCTAGTGCCTTGACCTCCGCAATAGCCAGTGCAAAGGTCTGACTAGTAATTTCACTAGTAGGAGTTGCTACAGTGATCCGGCTCAGTCTGTTATAAGTTTCCTCAAGTGTGGGATGCTCCGACAATGTCAGAATCTAAGATCATGCAAGATCATATTCTGGGCCTAACCGAGGGCGTAAATGAATCACTGCCATCTCCTTGCGATACTTTAAATGAGTTGATGGTAGCACTATCATTGGTGCTAATTAGCTTGAATTAGCCTAACTACCGTAATAAATGCTCCTAAATGATCGTTTGAGGATCATAATTCTGGCTGAAGTGAATTTGAGAAGATAGGAAAAATGGTTAATTTTACTATTTTAACATCCATTCACTAATGCAGATTAAGGGATTAAATCAAGGTCAAATGAACTTAAAAGACCAAGAAGTGGGCTCATACTGATTGAATTAGGGTTTCATGCATTTTGAGTATTAAAATATTACAGAAAACTCTAATTATCAGCCTCACTCAAATTGAAAAGGGTTCTGGTAGAGATATATTCAATCTAATCTTCCTAAAAATTATTGAAAATATTCTAAAAGGTTTGGCTCCTTCACTTTGACCTTCAGAACCCATTTTGATAAAAAATAGAGATTCAGATGAGAATTTACCATGACTTGGAGTTTTATGCAATTTACCCAGTCAAGCTTAGTCAAAACTAAAATCTGAGTTCACCATTAGATTCCTTTGGTCCAAATTAGGTTAATACCAATATTTGGGTCGAATCAGAGTCCATCTTGGCCTAGTTTGCATTTTTTCCCTTAAAATCTCTATTTATCACATCTGGATTCTACGTTTCCTTACATTTATGCCCCTAACTTCTCATCATATTCACAAAAATACCCCTCCTGCCATACTTCACCTTCCTAAAGCAGCTTTAGTGGGTTTAGGAAAACCCAAAACCTGACTCATTTAATTGGGATCTTTGATTGAAAGAACTTCAATCATAAATCGCCAAAATTGGCAAAGATCTTCCTCCGATCCTGATCTGTCAGGCCTTGTTTTGAAGCCAATTAAGGCCGGTTTCATCGCCGACGAACCCAAGTTTTTGGGATTGCAAAACCCACTTAAAACTTGTCTAAGATGGTCGGATCCAGAAGAACAACAGCTCTATATAAAGAGGAGATTGTCTTAAGGCACAATTCATGCCCAATTTGCCCGGATCTTCCTGTTTCCTCCCTCTCGCTAGTGCAAATTGCAGCATCACCGGAGCTGCTTCATCCCCCTTCCTCACCCTCTACTAAGTACAATAGGTAGGAGGGGTTTCACTCTTTGATCTTCCACGAAGCTCCCTGCAAAGCTTCATGATTTGAATCACCTTCCCCCTCTTTGGCTACTTCATCGTCTTCTTCGCCACGGGCGTACCTCCGGTGACCTCTCTCCCTCTCTTTTTCTTCAAATTAGTTTAGGGGTTCTCTCTCTCTCTTTCTCTCTCTCTCTCCCCCTCAATTTCTTTGGAGCTTATTAGCTCCATTCATCCCTCTCCTTCTTCTCTAACGCTGACGACCTTCGCTTCGACCACCTTCATTGACGTGCCTCCTCCGTTTCTTTACGCCTAAATTAGGTTGGGCAAAACACTCCCCACACCTCCACAAGTGTTTTGCCCAACCTAATTTCACCTCACCACGCATCCACCGTCTTCCCTAACTTTGTTCGCTGGAGATTCTTCAAGCTTCGTTGGCCGGTCACTTTACCCAGACATTCACCCAATCACAGTCACCACCACCTTTACCGTATCACGGCAAAGCTCCTGTATGTGCTGATTGGGCTTGAGGCTGTGTTTCCTTGTGCAGGTCACTGTTGCTGTCACCGTCGTTATCTTCGTCTTCGTCAATGACCACCTGAGCACCATCCACCTCGCCTCCACCTCGCAGAGCAGCGGACCACCCCTAGGAAGCCCTTAAGGGCTTCAATTTGACAAAGAAGCACCAACAACAGCTCCAATTAGCTGGAGTTTCTCAGAAGCTACGCACGGAGAAAATAAGAAGCAGCTATAGTCCTACATCGACGAGCTCTAATCTAGATTTGGCTTCATAAGGACTTGAGTGCATCAGCTAACTGCCTTTGAGATAGGGGGTTAGGTCCCCATCACCTCACGTGCACACCCTCACTTGTGCCCACATGCATGTGGGTCTGGGTTGGTTTATGGTTGAACCGTGTTTGATCTCTATGGTCTGAATTGTGAATCAGGTTTGGAAAGAGAAAGGGGTTGGCTCTGAGAGAGAGAGAGAGGAAGGGGGGTTTTTGCTTCAAGAGGATTTGAGTTAATAACTTAAGTCGTTTATAGTGACTGTAAGACGTCTAAAGAGTTTGACTTTGAGATTGGTTTAACTACTGAAGGAGTTAATAACTTAAGTTGTCTATAGTTGTCTATAGGGCTTTGTTTGAATACGGATTGAAGCTCGACATTGAAAATTGGCTAAGTGTTGGAAAAAGAGGGTTTTGGGGGATTGAAACATCTGATATTGAGTTGAGCTTGAGTGTTTAAAGGATACATTGGTGGTTTCAACCACCATTATTTTTGCTCTCTACAATATTTTTATTTTCTGACTGTGGTATACAATTTGGTTATTTATTGAATATATCATATCTTGTGAATCGTTCATTGTGCTCATTTCTTGTATACTTGATTAGTGGTTGAATTACAATTGTTTTGCTCCTTGTGAACTACCTCGGAACAAAACATTTTTCGAGTTTTACAAATTTTAAGTGTTGAGACGTTTTCCGTTGCTATACTATGACACATTTATTTATTTTCTTAATTCAATGCAATACGCATCAATATGAGTACCACTGGTGCACATTGGTTTGCAGGTACTTCTCTAGAAGTCCTTTCAGAGTGACAGTATTTTGTCAAGGACTGTCCCTCCCGTCTGAGGGATAACATCTGATTATAGATCTGATAGACCTTATTAGAATTCTTCTCATGGGAATACGTGTCATGATGCATGTCCCACATCTCCTTCGCAGTCTTGTAATACTTGATGCCGTCTCCAATCTGCGGTGGCACAACATTTATGATCCAAGCCCTCACCAATGCATTGTCCTTTCATGAGACATACTTCCCAGTCTTGTTTTGAGGCTCTGGCTCAAATAAGATATGTTCCTTGTCATGATTCTCCATGGTCATCAGAAACATTTGAGACCAACGAGCATAGTTGGTCTCATCCAGCTTCATGATAGGCACGAAGAATGGGTTTTGTAGTTGTCTCTCTCCTGAGTGGTCTCCGAGGTCACTTTGGATGATGAAGAAGAAACTATAGTCCTCAAATACTCCGAGAAGTCACCACAATCAGATCTGAAACAAACTATTCAGATCTGCAGAATCACGATCAGATCACTGATCAATCGATCTAACCTGAAATCTGGGTGATTGATTCCTCAGAAATCACACTAGATGTTCATGGTAGCCCTCCGGATGGTAGAAGGGGCACGTCAGGGTGAGGAGGGACCCCTAGCAGCCTGCAAAGGATGGCTACTGCCTTCCCAGCTAGACTACTTTAGCCCCACTGACGGCGCTCTTGCCGGCTGGTGGAGACACCTGTTGCTGTTGCTTCTTTGCCACCGTGCACTCAGCTGCGCTGCTCGTCGCTTGCCGCCACCCTGCTGCGTTGTCGCTACAGGTGCCTTGTGCCTTGCCACACCGTTGGGCCTCCCATATGTTCTTCTGTCACGCGTGCGCTCCTCCAACGAGCGCCGCCGTCAGTTGTGGCTCCCTGCCGGTGCTATGGTTAGTGGTGGCGATGGACAACGTGATTGGGGTTTTGGTGGGATGGGTTTGGAGGCCTGTTTCGGTGGGATACTAGAGTGCCGATCTAGGATCGTTGCTCTGATACCAAGTAGGACAAAATAACAAGTCTTCTTCCAATAGTAAATCTTACACCTCTTTATATAGAGAAAGGTGTTAGGTAAATTACATGAGATATCAGGTAGGAGTATAAAATAACTAAACAACCCAAAACATAAAGATAACTAGAGAGCTTAACAAAATCCAAGTGGGAAAACTTGGTTTATTATGCAGAAGAAAAATGGGAGAGTCAAGGATTTAAATGTCATGATATATCACTGAAACATATTGCATATCGCCACAATGACCAATATCACATATCACTAGTGATATTTGGTTCAGAATCAAAATATCACATGTTCATACCTAAATGTCACTGGTGATATTTAGTTTAAGGGGGGCAAAAGGGTCATTTTTATATTCTTAACATTTCTTGAATCATGATTTGGTGGTACCAGTAGTATTATATTTTATTTCTAATGAGTATTATTATGAACATCTTGTGTCATTATCACGCTATGTGATTTTTCTTTTCAATGTTATGACTTACGATGATTGTTGATATTTTAGTTTTCTAGGCATTTCTTCATGTATGTAGTGGTTATTAAAATATTAATTTCATCAAATTTGTAACATTTTGACCCCTTTTATGTCATTTTGAGCGATTTTATTAAAATTTTCAGATATTGGCGATATCTCTTTTTTACTTGTTGATACAACATTGATATCGATATTTAAAATCTTCGTCCAAAACTCCACTAAGGTAGTGTAATCAACTGATGGTCATTGAAAGTCTCTGCATTGTTCCCTTTCTAAAGGAGGAAAAGAAAAAGGCGAAACACCTTAGAGAAAGCAAAATGCTGAGGAAAGGTGTGAGAAGGAATCTAAGGTACTTGAATGGCATAGGCGGCACCTATACCCTGTGGATCTCTGCACATTTTCCTGCCCTTTCCTTGTTCATGCAAAAAGGTAAGAATCCAGATTTTTGCAAATTCCCTGAAGACTACAAGCCTCCTAAAAAAATGTCCATTAGTACCCTGATTTTCCTTGCCCTCGGTTGTCGAGCCTTCAATTAAGAGGATTGTCATTAAGGTACTATCAACCTGGAGCAATCATACCACCCTCCTAGGACTAAGGCCCCAGATATGTCCCATCCTGTGGAGCGCATAACAAGCAGCAACCAAGAAGTCAACATCAGGTGTCAACAGGCATCCCTATCTTGCCCCGTCAAAGTGACTATTAGTTAGGATTGAATAAGAAGTTGACATGACACACATCTTCTAAGAGTAGAGGTTCATATAGGCTTTGGAGAAGTCAAGTTTCCAATGAAATGCTTTGGTCCTTCACTTTTCCAAGCGAATAAAATCTCAGCTATCACATAATTCTCCATTATCACCCTGCCCCTAATAAAGGTAGATTGGACAGGTCTGATCAGGTAGTCTAGAACCCATCGAAGTCTAGGAGTGAGGGTCTTTGCCATCAAGTTGATGGAGTTGGGACAAAGGAATTGGCCTAGAGTAATCAACTGTCTTGATTGTCTCCCCTTAGGCAACAAGAAGAGGGAGAATTGGTTGACCTTGGAGAGGTCTGATCCAGTTGCCAAAGCCCCAAAGATATCCATGACCTCATGCTTGATGGTAAGTCAAAACTCCTTAAGAAATAAAACTGGAAAACCATCAGGCCAGGTGAACCCTTCTGCTTTTAAGATAGCAAGGCATGGCACACTTCTTCCTTTGTAAAAGGGTGAGTCAAAGATGCAATGTCGTCTTCATTGAGGCGTCTCAGATGGTAACCTCCTAGATGCTTTACTGTTTTGTGCTCTTGATAGAAAAGTTGATGATAATGACCCACAAAAGCTTTTTCCACCACCTGTCAATGAGTCTCGTGACCAACAAAAATAGAATCAAAGTTCCTCCTCCAATTCGCAAAAGAATCAAAAAACTTGGTGTTAGTGTCCCCCTTCTTCAGCCAAATCTGTCTTGATCGTTGCCTCTTTTTAAATTCTTTTTTTTGTTTTTTTATTTTTCGTCTTCCAGCTGAACTTTCTAATGGAACTCAATCCTTTTGCTACTATTTTGAGGCAACAGATTGTGAACATCTTCTATTCTATCTACCCTGGGTATACCAACCAGTGCCTTTTCCCCAGAATGCCTCCTTGCCTCATGGAGCTCCTTGAATTCTTTTAATTTATCTTGCAAGGAGAGAGTTTTGTTATCATACACTTTGCCTGGGTGTGGTAAGGCATCCCACTCATTCCACCACTGACCTACCTTAGTACGGAACCGATCCTCCAATAGCTAAAAACTTTCAAATTTGAAGTTGGTGCTAACCTGGATTTTCTCTCCAAAGTCTCCGTAGGGGTATGTGGTCAGAGGACAGTCTTGGGAGGGCCTTAGCTAGGCTGAGAGGGAACTCTTCATGGAAACCAATAGAGCTAGGGAGTCTGTCTAGTCTAGATCTTACTTTGCTTTCTCAGGACTCCTCCAAGAAAATCTTCAAGAACAACTGATCAAGTTGTGATTTTCATGACAAGCAGGCTATATAGCTGCAGTTCAATAATGTTCAACGAAGTTGTGTGCATAATTACCTTTTTTCCTCAATGATACATGCGTATCTTCCCTTGTTAAGGAGATCATATAGCTGGTGGCATGTGTTCTTGATGTTTATGATGGAGTTATCAATTATGTGGTTGTATACCCATAGCTGTTGTTATATTCAGAGATTGGTAGATGAGAGGGAGGTACCCAATAATAGTGTACTTGGGTTCTTCTCTCCAGTGGATGCATGTTTTACACGTAACCTTTATGTGAGTGCTTGTGAACTTTCTATGCTACTTGATCCATGGAAGCATTTAAGAAAAAGTACAAACAGGTTTGAGCAAACTATGGGCCAAAAGTATTTATAAATTACTGTTAGGAGTATTAATTGTCTTTGTCCTGCTTTAAAACTTTCAATAGATCACTTTAATGGATTCGGATGTCTATTGATCTCCTGTAGTCATCCTTTTTAATACATAAAAAGTTACTGGTATGGGCTTCAAGTATATGCAAGTTTGCAACCCTTTTTGTTACCAGAACTTGTCAATGCATTTTCTTCATAAATGTGCTTCTGTGTACTTGCAAGTATAGTTTTGGGGCATCCTATTTTACATATGAATTAGGCCAATCCAACCATATGCTCTCTTGATGACAGAGGGTGAAAATCCCAGTACTTCCCATGTAATTATGCGATCTAAATGGTTGGATCTCTCTTCCTCCTTTTTGTGAATCCGACAGAGTTTTGCCATCCTGAATTCTGGTTCTTCTCTTTGTTAAAGTGTCGGGGACACTATCTTTCCTGCATATCTTCCCTGAGGGGAAAAGGAAAATCTTCTAGTAGTTTGAAGGAATTTTTTTTTTTTAAATCTGAAGGAATTATCACCTTCTGTTGACTTTGTTTAACATTCTTCTGGGTTTCTATTTAGTTGCTGCTATTGTGATTGAGCATTGACTTGTTGATCTGTCTTTTTTATTGCTTATGGTTCCAAAAGCTTGGCTTATGTTCCAGACTTCTGCCATCCTTTGTGCTTAGCATATGTGTAAGCATGAAATTGTTTGAAAGCATTATGCTATTTATTGTCATGGCTTGCGTGTTACGATCCTATGGATTTACCATACAATACGTAAACTTATCATTTTTGCTTGTGGTGGATTTTTTTTTGGATGCTTATGCAGCATAAAACTTTTGGCCATTGTTCTTATTCTCTGAATCATGGATTGCTCTTGTTCAACTCTATTTTCATGATAGTGATGTTTTGGCTGTTAAGATTGTGTTGGATAACATCATGGCTTTTCAGGCTATTGGAGCATGGCTTCTTTATAAAACTAATTCATTTGGAGAGAGCTTCCTTTGGGCGACACTAAAGGGCTTTAATGTAATTGATGATCGTGATGGAACAAAAGATGAATTCAGACATGCAATTGCAATGCATGAGAACATTAGTTTTATGCCCAGTCACCATGAGCTTATTGACGGTGAGCAAGGCTCAAATGTTTCTAGCACAAAGAAGCATTTGCCTTTGGACCAGGCTTCCAGGACTGTGGCCACAATGCTTATTCTAGATGTCATATTTAAAAAGGCTTCCACAAATTTGTCACTGTGTGTGCAGAGGCCACATCTGCTTGTTGCACTAGATTTTTTGTTGGCTATAGGGGAATTCTTTGTTCCATCACTTAGAACTCTTCTATCTGATGAGACTGACGAGGACTCTCTACACCTATACAGTGCGGCTTTTCTTGATAATCCGATTTATTACCAACCTTCTTCTGAATTTTCCCTTTCACCGAAAAACCCGCTTGTTCTTGATGATGAAAGATTTGATCATTATATCTATGATGGAAAGGGAGGTACTTTATGCCTGAAGGATAGCAATGGGAATGGCATATCTTGCATTAGCTCTGAAGTGATATTTTTTGTGGGGAGCGGTAAGAGGCTACGTTTTAAGAATGTAGTTATTAAGGTATGTTTTCTTGGAAAGCTGACTTTTCATAAGATTTTTTTTTCTTCTAATTGTTATTTCTATCATTTATAAGTTGCATATTTAATACACTTCTTGCAGAATGGGGTGTTTCTAGACTCCTGCATTTTCCTGGGAAGTAACAGTAGTTATTCAGCTCTGGAAGATGATAATGTCTTTCTTGAAAGGGAAGCCGAATGCTTTGAAACCATGAATGAGCAGAGTCAGGAAGCAAGGAGCTTGAAACATCTTGTTGACAAGCCTTCTGAAATGCAGTATCTCATTGAATTGCAGGTTCAGTTTGCAATGATTTCATATTGACTTTGCGGTCTTCAAGCTTATATAGCTAGTTGATAGTTCAAGCTTGTTTCACAGATAACAAAATAGGGCATAGGCCCTTTTTATTTACAGTTTTAGGTCAGATTAAAATTTTTAGGAAAAATTCTGATCCTTCAAATGTTAAGATGATTAATGGGAGATATCTCTGCATCATTTCTGTTAGAGTATTCTGCTTTTCATACTTTTTAGCTTGTAAATTTTATTTATCTTCTAAAGTTATCTTTTTCTACTGTTTCAAGTTTGATGGATGTTACAGAATGTACAGTAGTTATTTAGTGGTTAAAGAAAAAAGTTCTTTGTCTGGTATGGCATGAAATGATCTTTTTCTATCGTAACTTGGTTGACATTTTCTGTGGAATTCAATTGATATTGTATTTCAGGCTATTGGACCAGAATTTACTTTTTATAACAACTCGAAGGATGTGGGCGAGTCACTGTTATTGTCGAGCAAACATTTTCATGCAGAGTTGGATCTATTCTGTAGGTATGGTGTTAATTATCCACACTTTAACAGTTTCGTTTGGGCTGTAGAAGTACATGAATATTCCTTATTGCCAACTGAATGGAAGAGACCATCCGTGGTCTACTAGTGGGCTAAATGGGCAAATTTATCATTTCATGATGCATGTGTCTGTGTATAGTCTATACTGTCAAGTTGGTATAGGTGTACTGGTTGTATCTACAAATGTAATACCATATCCATTATCTAGGATGAGAAAATGAAAAGCAGAATCAGACCCTAGGGGTATTCATTCTGCTTCTTCCCTCTCATGGGATATGTTGTTCAGATTATTGATGGGGTGAAGATTCGTCACGAAAAAGTTTGAGTTTGAAAAATCCATCGTCATAGTTCGATTCACGAGAAAATTAATCGATCAGATAAAATTTATAATCGAAACTTGAAAGGTGAGTCCCGGGTCGAACACAGGGAGGCGAACGTTTGGTTTGAAAAATCCACGTTTCGTTTTTTATTTGTTTTTATCGTTTTTATCTTTTTTAATTTTTTTTGGGTATTTTTATCAAGCAAGAGATCATGTCGATGCAAACTTGTCTAACTAATCTACTTGCAGAGAGAATAATCATATATTGCTTGATCAAATGTTTCTACAACTATGAAAGCAGGAAAAACTATACTAGAAAGTAGTAAAGATAGATATAGGTGAGAGAATCTCCCTCGACGGTCACTCAGAGGATGACTCGCTCTGACATCGCCTGGAGGAAGGTGGTGAGGAGCGGGACGAGCGAGGACGGAGCCGGAGGATGGAGGGCGGGGCAGGACGGCGTCGCGGTGAGGATCTTCTTCCCGAAGGGAGGTGAGAGGACGGCCACGGGATGCTCTATGAAGGGGGATGAGAGGGAGGAACAAATGCTTGTTTACTATTCTAGGGGAGCATCCCGGTCTTGGGACAAGCTCTCTTTAGAGCCTTGGAGGTGGTGAGGAGAAGAAAGGAAGAGATGAAGAAGAATGGGAGGGGTATGGGTCCTTTTATGTTGGAGGAAAGGATCAATTTTGTATAGAGGACATTTAGTGACGGTCATAAACATTGCTGAAGACAGCCTTGCGCCCACCCTGCCGCTGCGCTGGCGCGCGCTTGTGTCGTGCGCCTCGGCACGCTACACGCCCACGCCTTACGCTGCGCTACGTGCTTGCGTGCGCTGCCACTGCCCCTGCCTCCACGCGCGCGCATGCGAGCCTGCTGCTATGTGCGTGCACATGGCGGCTTGGGTTGCGCCACGTGACGCGATCTGGGCCTTCCATCTTTCCTTTATAGGGGCTACTACAGAGGTCAGATTGAGTTGATTTTCACACCGTTGGGCTGCGATCATCGACCCGAATCCATTCGTGTGGTCGGATTTGTTGTTTGAAGCTCCGAATTACGTCACCTAGTTCCTCGGCCATTGGTTTCCCTCGTACTGCATATGGTGCTACGAGACTCAAATCAAGGCGATTTTGGAGCGTTGGACTCGATCATCGTCTTGATCAGATCCGTACGGTCGGATCGTCAATCAAAGACTCCGAATTAGAACTCCTCTCCTAGCTCTAAAAGGATACAATTAACCTAAAATATATACAAATTACTCTAAATGCAGAATGATGCATGCTATGCAATATTTATAGTATGGAATGCATTTGTAAGCCTAGAGACATACACAAATAGGCATTTTAATCTAAATAGATGTGCCTGCATCAATTATATAGTTAGGAAAGCATTTAGAGTTTGAGGATCTCTCTTGCCATTGTTAGGAGTCCAACCAAGTGGTTGCAGCTAGTGAAGATCCAACCTTCTTTTTTGGAAGGTTAGTTGCCATATTTTGGTCATCCCCTCCCTAAATAATTGATTTATTCATGTTTGACATGGAAAATATTGAATGCATTACCCATAATCATGTGGAGTGGATACCACACATTTGGTTTGCATGTACCATGTGATAATGGACTTGAAAGAGTATCACTAAAAGCCATGAATTTATGTGGATGGCTGGTGATGAGGGGTATTTGGCATGATGGACTGACATGTTGGTAGGTATTGGACTAATGGTGCTTATATGGAGAGATTGTAGAATGCTAAGTTGCCACCATATGGTCAAAGGTTTATTTATATCTCTCTTCACCAACAACCAACACACACACACACCCTCCTTGTGGGGTTAAGGGGAGGGCAGGGGATGTAGGGAGAGGGTGTGTGTTTTTGTTGTTAGAAGTGGCAACAAGAAGTACTTGAGAAATGGCATGATGACAGTTGCCTTTAAGAGTCTTGGCCCATAGAATTGAATGGCGTAGCTCTTAGGGGATAATCCTAGTTTTGATAGGAAATCCTGCCGTGTAAATTGTTAGAGTATAGTTTTGTTTTACTTATGTTCTTTTATTAGTGTGTTTTATGTTATTGGGTATTTACTAATATTTCCTCATTTGGACCTCTCTATATAAGGGTCCTAGGGTTTCTTAATGAGAAATATGGTCATTTGTTTCCCAACATGGTATCGGAGCGGTGGTCTTAGATTAGATCTCTGATACCCCACCCCCAAAAGGCCTCCAAACCCTCCACCTTCTCCTCTCGTCATCGACATCACTAGGAGCCATTGGCAACCACCACCAGCAAGCACCACCGCTAGTAGCACCACCGGCGACATCTCCAGCAGTAGCGCCGCTCCCAACTACGCCGCCTATGGCAGCGCCGCCGTCGCAGTGCATCGCAGCAGCACAGCTAGGTCGCGACCAGGAGTTGCGTCCCCTGTAGCTAGTAGTCCGGAGGGTGCCGTGCGATTGCTAGCGTCGCAAGCAGCGGTGCTGATGCATCAGGCAGGGGCTCCTTGACACCTTGCTGCTGCTGGCTCGACCCTGCTGCTGTTGTCTCGTCGGGGGGGGGTGCTACAGGTCATCCTCTAGTGTATTGCAGAGGCTTTTTGGTGCCTTCCCTCTTTTGTTGCTCTTTTTTTTTTCTGTTGGTAGAGATCTTTATGTCATTAGTCTTCATGTTTTAAGGCTTTTGTTATGTCGGAGCTATAGTTCTTGATTTGTGAATATGAGAAAATGCCAAATAAGGATTCCTTAACTGACTCGATGGGGAAGCTATCCACCATGAGCATGGTTCAGGGAACCTCCATTAAGTTGGATGGCACCAAATTTCTTCTATGGTCTACTGCTTTTTCTTGGTTTGTTGGGTCTGAGAGAGATATATTTTGACTAATGAGGAACCTATCCTGAAAATTGAAAATTGGGAGGCTGATAATGATTGAGTGGCGACATGGCTCCTTAATAGTTTATACTGACAATTGCCAACCAAGTGATGTGTCATTATTCTAGAAAGAAATGTTGGAGGTTTTCATGGGATACACTCTCACAGGAGTAACATCACTAGACTATATCATGTGATTGAGGAGATTCATAACATGAAGAAGGATACCATGTCATTGTCAGAGTATTATGGTGACATGAATAATTTGTGGGATGGACATGATGTTCACTAGCCTATCAATACAAATGCTGCTGTGATTGCCAAGCAGAGAGAGGAGATTAAATCTATTCAGCTGTTAGCCAGGCTTGGTTATGAATATAGGTCAGTCAAGGATCAATTTATGACACTGGATACCATTCCTACTCTGGCTCAGATCTATGCTCGCTTGTCCAGACTGGAGACCACTGATGATATTGCTCCTGCCGATGCCTCTGGCATGGCTTCTGTTCGTCGAGGCAGAAGTAATTCCTTTACCTGTGGACGTGGTGGACATACACTTGGACGTGGCAGAGGACATACACTTGGGCGCGGCGGAGGACGTACCTCCTTCTGTGAGTATTGCCATAGGAATGGACATATTGTTCACCATTGCTGGGTGAAACATGGATACCCTAAGGGTTGTGACCCTAGGGCTAACCAGGTGATCATAGAGCAGATTGGTCAGCCTACTCAGACTCATGAGTAGCTCAATATTTCCAGAGCAGAGTATGATGAGTTTGTTGCCCTTAGAGCACCTACCTTTACAGGTACATCTGGTCTACAGCCTATAGGTACCATGGCCATATCTACTAGATCTTGTTCTCCTGCCTGGATTGCAGATTCGGGAGCATCTTCTCATTACTGGTAATGCAGACCTTTTCTCCTCCCTTTGGGATTTAGCCACTCCCTTTTAAGTTAAGGTGGCCGATGGTAGATTATCTCCTGCTAGTGGATTAGGCAATTTGTCGTTATCACTCACATTACCCTTATCTGATGTTATGCATGCCCAACAATTTGTACTGAATTTGATGTCAATTAGTCAGATCACCAAAGATTTGAAGTGTAGAGCAGTTTTTTATGACCAATATTTTGTGTTGCAGGATCTCTGGGCAATGAGGCGATTGGGGGGGGGGGGGGGCTTGAGCAGAATGATCTCTGCTATGTCCATATACCTCCATCTTCTACCAGCTAAGGTTTGAAATGTCGATTTCAACACTGTGTGGATGAAATTGTAATTGTGCATTTCGTCGACATGCCGAGAATACACCGTGGAAATGCTAATTTTTCGATGGGCATGCCGAGGGCACGCCGTGGAAATTTTCGTTTTTATGATTATGTTCGTCAATGACGTAATTATTTCATTTGTTACATTTTATTTTTTATTGAATTTTACGATCGTTGGTGTGAACGAATTCGTCAATTATTATTTTATAGTTTTTTTATGATTATGTCCGTTGGTGATGACATGACGTACTGTGTGAATATACAATTTGCTGTACATTACACAACTCGATTGTTCAATGATGCATTGAATGATTGAAGGATATTTTTGGGTATTAAAAATGCTGTGATTTGATCTTACAAGGAACAAAAGGACATTTTTGTCCACGTTTAAAAAGTTATTGTTCTTAGTTTGGTGTAAAAAGAGAGTGCACATTAGTTATAGAGGACTAGATAGACATGTTTTGAACTTTAGGATAATATGAAAGCTTAATCTAAATTTGAAGGGAAAAGAGGACTGGTGCTGCAGTGCAGCGACAACAGGCTCAGGCAGCGGCGTGCAGCAGTCACAAGCATAGAATCATTGGCATGGGCATCGGTATCAGCATGTCGCTGATATGGTCGGCATGCCAGCGGCGTTCCTGCTTCTCGATAGTTATTCCATGTTGGCATGGCCATTCCCACAAAAATGTCATTTCGACAGCATGCTGGCGGCATGCCATTGGCATTTAAAACCCTGCTACCAGTGCTGCAGCGTGCTCTGTTACTCCTCTCCAGTGGCATCTACAACTTGGTCACCCTAGCCCTAATGTTTTACTTCGGCTATTCTCTAATTAGAGTTTTCCGAATAAATATTTATGTGATGCTTGTTAGCTTGGCAAACATCTTAGGTTGTCTTTTCGTAGTCATAATAAGTGGTCTGAGTTTCCTTTTCAGTTAATTCATGCAGATGTATGGGGACCTTGTCTAGTTCGAAGTAATAAAGGTTGTCGATATTTCCTGATGTTAGTTGATGATTGTACCCGTGTGTCATTGGTTTATTTGATGGAGAAACTCGAGGTCTCCGTACTTATTCAAAATTTTTTTAGAGAAATAAAGACTCAATTTCCCGTGTTATAAAATTTTTCAGGAGTGACAATGGTTTGGAATTTGTTAATTCTACTTTGATGCACTTCGTTTAGTCTTGGGGCGATATACATCAGACTACTTGTGCTCATGCCTTACAATAAAATGGGGTAGCCGAGTGCAAACTACGGCATTTGTTGGATACTTGGATGTTGGGAGAACTCTTATGAGTCAAATGAATGTTCCCGCTATATATTGGGTTGATGCTATATTTACTGCCACTTTCTTGATAAATTGAGTGCCTTCGAATGTGTTGAATGGAAGTTCTCCATTTTCTGTGCTTTGTCCTTGGAAGGATTTATTCTCTGTCACTCCTGCTATTTTTGGATGTGTTTGTTTTGTCCACTTGTTTAAGGTGGATAAGATCTCAAGTGTATTTTCCTTGGCTATTCAAAGACTCAAAAGGGATACTGATTTTTGATCTTGCTACATGATGATTTTATGTTACTGCCGATGTTACCTTTTTTGAGGATATTCTTTTTTACCTTAAGAACTGGGAAACTTCCACCTCTAGTAATGTTCCTATTCCACTACCAACTGCTCCACCACCTTTTACACTTGAGCCCTCTGAGCATCTTACCTCTGATGATGCATGGGAGTTTTTTATCCCCAGCATTTTCAGAGACGACCCAAGACACAAGTAGAGGAGCCTCTTTCTGCTATTCCTCCTCGATCCCTACCATCTGTCAATAACTCTTTTGAGGTCGAGGTAAGTGATTCTCCTGAGACAGTTGATTTGGATATTCCCATTGCTCAAAGAAAGGCTCAACAATCTCATACTAGACCTGCTAGGTATTCTGCTTCACATTGTTTTTCATTTGATGGCTTGACCGATGTAGGTAGAGCATTATCGTTGACTGTCTGAATAGGTGCCTAAAAGTCATAATGAGGCTTTTTAGGATGCTGCTTGGACTAAGGCTATGAAGAAAGAAATATCAGCTTTAGAATCTCGACACACATGGGATTTAGTAGACCTACCTCCAGGTGCTACTGTTGTGCGGTGTAGATGGGTGTTCACCCTCAAATGTTGACAGATGGTAGTGTGGAGAGATATAAAGCCAGCTTGATAGGAAAATGTTATACTCAAACTTATGGTATTGATTATTTTGAGACCTTCTCCCCTGTTGCCAGATTGAATTCTGCCATGATATTCCTCGCTGTGGCTGTAAGTAAAAATTGGCAAGCATATCAATTAGATATTAAAAATGATTTTTTGTATGGTGATCTAGAAGATGTTTATATGCATCAACCCCCCAGGTTTGTGGCTCAAGGGGAGTGTGGAAAGGTGTGTTGCCTTAGAAAGGCAATCTATGATTTGAAGTAGAGTCCCAGGGCATGGTTTGACAAGTTTAGCAAGGCAGTGCAGGAGTATGGATTTACTTGGTCTACTTTAGATCATTCGATGTTTTCTCTTTATGGAAATGTAGGTTTAGTGATTATTATTGTTTATGCTTATGATATTCTCCTTACCGGTAGTGATATAGATGGGATAGAGAAAGCAAAAACATTGCTACATTCTCAATTTGTTACAAAAGATCTGGGGTAAATAGGATATTTTCTTGGCATCGAGGTGCAACATGTTGACCAGGAATTGGTGTTATCCCAGAGGAAGTACGTTCTAGATATACTTCGAGATGTGGGGATGCTTGGGTGCGAGCCTACAAGTGTTCCCATGGATCCTTCATTACCTCTGGCAGATGGAAACAATTCATTGTTACAAGATGTGACGAGGTATAGAGCTATGGTTGGGAAATTGATATATCTCACTGTTACTAGACTAGACATGGTCTATGCTGTTAGCTGCCTAAATCAGTTAATGCAGGAACCCCGTGAAGTACATTGGGATGGTATATGTCAAGTATTGAGGTATCTGAAAAATGCTTCTGGGAAAGTTATCTTGCTTAAAAACAATGGCCACATTGATGTATGTGGATACTCTGACACTGATTATGTTGGGACACATGAAGACAGGCGATCTACTACTGGATATTGTACCTATGTGGGAGAAAACTTGGTTACTTGGAGAAGCAAAAAACAATCCGTAGTTTCCTGATGCAGTACAAAATCTGAAATAAGGGCGATGACCCATACTACTTGTGTGCTCATATGGATTAGAACCATTCACGATTTTGGAATAGAGTGTAGTGACCTACCCATGTTTTGTGATAATAAAGCAGCATTATTCGTTGTAAATAATCCGGTGTTTCATGAAAGAACCAATCGTATTGAAGTGGATTACCATTTCATCAGGGAGGTAGTTATGAGCGGAAAAATTAGCACACCCTACATCAAGAATGAGGATCAAAATGCAGATGTTTTCACCAAGGCACTCACAAAGAAGCAACTCAATCTTCTTAGTTCCGAGCTGGGCATCCATGATGCATATGCTCTAGCTTGAGCGGGAGTGTTAGAGCATAGCTTTGTTTTACTTATGTTCTATTATTGGTGTGTTTTTATGTTATTGGATATGTATTGAAATTTCCCCCTTTGGACCTCTCTATATAAGGGTCTTAGGGTTTCTCAATGAGAAATATGGTCATTTGTTTCCCAACATAAACTAGCTCTAAGTGAAGTACTTAGAACCATCGATGCCAAGGTTTCCCTTATTTTCCCTTGACCACATGCAGTTTTGGCATTTACTGGAAGAGAAATGGGTCAATTTTTCCTTCCTCTCTATGCTATTCAATGAAAGAAAAGTAGAGGTGCAAATCTTCTTTACCAAGGCTGACGGTATTTCTTTATTGTGTGACATGGCATGTCGTGCTAGAGCTACAGCATGACTTTGTATGAATATAGTGAACATCCTCACCTTTTTTATCTTGGATTCTCTTCCAATCTTTCTAGCACCAGATCTGTGCTACGGGTGAACACACAATATCCAATTTTTTTTTGATACTTCACTTTCATCAAGGTTGCAGCTAACATATTGATAGAAGCATTATCTATACTAACTTTAATAACATTTTCTTATCCAACTTCTTGAATGCATTCGTCAACAAAACTAAAATGAGTCAATAGATCTTAGAAAACTTACTCTAAGTGGATAATGGATGCATGAGTTCATAAAGTTCCTTACATATCAGTCGAATGGAAAAGAGTGAATCAAATCATTAGAATAACCTTAGGGCCTTTATATAAAGAAACACGCAAGGGAGAATTACAAAGTGACCCCCTAGAAAAGAGACCAATTACATGAAATGATGTAAATAATAAAAAATAACTCGTAACACTCCCCTTAAGTTGGAGCATAGATATTCAACATGCTCAACTTGGAACTGAGATACTCTAGTTGCCGTCAAGGAAGAGCTTTGGTGAAGATATTTGCCACTTGATCCTTAGAAGTAATATATTTGGGTAGAAGTCTTGCCGCACATCACTACATCCCCGATAAAGTGGCAATTAACTTCTAAATGCTTAGTGCATTCATGGAATGCATGATTATTTGCAATAAAAGTTGCTGCCTTATTATCATAATACATGGGCACCAACATAGAGTCAGAAGTACCAAAATCTCGAAGCATGGATAGAACCCAAGTAATTCATAGGTAGTGTGTGCCATAGCCCGATACTCATTTGCCACTAGATTTGGACACAACACTTTGCTGTTTACCTTGCCAAGTCACCAAGTTGCCTCCAACATATGTATAATAACGTGTAGTAGACCTTTGATTTTCTTGCGCTCCTGCATAGTCAACATTAGAGTATCCCCACACATTCAGATGACCATGCTTTTGGAAGTAAAAAGCTTTTTAAATATGTTAAGACCTAGTATATTCCTACCTAATGAATCTCCCTGGGTTGCTGCATATACTTACTAAGTTGTTTAACAACATAAGCAATATCGGGTCTTGTAACAGTGAGATAGGAGAGCTTACCAATCGTAGCACGGTACCTGGTAACATCCTTAAACTTAAGGCTACCAGGATCTACAAGATATATGGCAGAGTCTAATGAGATGTCGGTAGGTTTGCATCCCATCATTTTAGTATCTCATAGCAGGTCAAGAACATATTTTCTCTCAGAGACAACTAAGACCCCATCTATATGATGCACTTTAATACCCAGGAAATAACTGATGGCTCCTAAATGTTTTGTGACAAATTGAGAGTGTAGGAAGATCTCTGTGGTTACGATATCATCCTGCTAGTTAGCATAATATCATCCACGTAGACAATTAGAATAATTGACCTAGTTGGTTTATGTAGCACAAAAACAGAGTGATCTAAAAAGCCAAAATCTTGAATAGCTTTGCTAAATCTTTCAAATCAGGCATAGGGACTCTGCTTTAGCACATAAAATGTTTTATGAAGCTTACACACCTTGTCATACTCCCCCCGAATCTTAAAACCCAGAGGTTGATGCATATATACTTCCTTACTTAGATCACCGTAGAGAAAGACATTTTTTATGTCAAGTTAAAAAACAGGCCATCTTAAATTCACTGCAATTGATAGAAGAATTCATATCGAGTTCAACTGAGCTACTAGAGAGAAAGTTTCAAAATAATCTACGTCATAAGTTTGTGTGTAACCTTTTACCACCATTTAGTGTTGTAAAAGTCGGTAGTCGGTATTTAGTCGGTCAGGCCACTGACTAAGGAGTATCA
Source organism: Thalassia testudinum (assembly GCA_037157565.1). Lineage (NCBI taxonomy): Eukaryota > Viridiplantae > Streptophyta > Magnoliopsida > Alismatales > Hydrocharitaceae > Thalassia > Thalassia testudinum. Next base: position 27,211,447 of record JAZHRO010000013.1, read on the forward strand.
ACATTTTAAATACCGACGGCAAGGCCATTTTTGGAAGGGGGCTTGCTGACACGTATAGGGTACTGAAATGCAGGGATGTCGGCGGCATACCGCTGATATCGTCGGCATGCCGGCAGATTTCGACGATCTGAGCGGGAAAGTAGCTGCTGGCTATGGAATTTAGCGCTGCTGCAGAGTTGCAGGTGGGAATGTGCTGTAGTTTGAAAATGAGAAGGGCGGGGAAGTTGGGGTTTAGGCGTTGCAATTTGAAAAGGAAGGGTAGGGAAAGCACGCGTACACACATGCATGCACACACGCACACACACGAATTTTGGGCTCCGATATATCCATTTTTGAGTCGTTGAAACCTTGGATACGATCACGATGAAATACTTTTATGTTACACAATTAATATTTTTTTAAATTAATATCATTTTGACTATTTATGTGATTTTTTTTTGGTTGTTGTTGGCATGCCCTCGGCATGGCCATCGAAAAATGGACATTTTCATGGTGTGCCCTCGACATGCCCGTGAAATGCACATTTAGGATTTCATCGGCACGACGTCGAAATCGACATTTCGAACCTTGAGGAGTATACGGTATGCAGGGGAGTAGTAAGGGAGTATTCGATTGGACATTATATATATATGTATGTATGTATGTATAGACACACATGTCAAGAAGTAAAATATATCATTACATAAAAGTAAACATATTTAAGTTAAATGTTATAAAATAAGCTACAAATACAAATAATATCAAATTCATTATAAATTTAATAATTAAACCAAGTTATAAACCATTACAAATGCATTATCAACGATAGAGCAACATAAACCAAGAATTAATATATGCTTGAATCAAATACATTACAATATGTGCTTCGGTGATGGAGGGTTTTTGCTTAGTCGAAGAGGAGTCTCAGGTGAAAAACGATTTTAGGAGAGTGGTCGGGAGAGGGCGGTTGAGTGGGGTTTTATTTGACCTAAAAAAAATAATATACCTACATACCTATTTTTCCCTCTTTGCAAAAATTGGCCTACCACTCGGCCGACTACATCGACTATTCGGCGGAGTAGTCGGTGTTGCCGACTATAGGCTCAACTATGGGTTATTTAGTTGGTAGGGCACCGCATAGGATTACTCGGTCGATTACTCTGTCGAGTAGGCTGATTTTTACAACACTGGGACTGGCCACAATAGCTGCGCTAGGGAGTAGGTCAACCAAATCCCATGTCTTTCAAGATCGCAAGGCAGACGTCTCTTCCATTTCCTCCTTCCAAGGTGGGTGTTGAAAGGCCTTAGTGTGACTTCAGGGAACTTGGTGGCTATCAACAGCAAGAGAAAATTGTCGAGTAGTAATAGGCAGCTTGTCAAAAGGCATATGATGCGAAATAGAATACTTAGCACATGACCGTGGGGCTTTTCTAGGAATGTCTAGATCAGAACTTGTGGTAGAAGGAAATGCTTAATCTACATCGGATGTGGTCGAATCAATGGGGTTTAGAGGCAGGAATGGTAGAGAGAGGTTCCTCTTGAGGGGGAGGAGATAGATGTGGTTTGCGGTGATTAGTGCATATAGGGAGGCAATGGTTATTGGGGAGGTGGTGGACCAGACGATGGTGTTGGTGGTGGTGATGATGTGCTTGGCGACTTAGAGGATATTGGTAAAGGACTTGCTTGGGTAGGATGTGGATGCATATTTTCTCCGTAAAGGTAAAGTAGGGAACATCCTTGAAGAAGGTAACACTTGCACTTACAAAAAAATTGTTTTAGGGGGTGATTATAGCGATATCCCCTTTTAGTTTACGAGTATGCCAGAAAAACACATTTCATTAACTGAGGTGACAATTTATCTACTTGAAAAGCTTGACAAAGCACACACAATGAAAGACCATAGGGGAAAGATAGAAAAGCTTCTTACCAAGAAACAACAGAAAATAAGATACCTTCCCCCCTAACATAGAAAAAGATACCCAATTAATAAGGAATGCCATAATAAGAACCACATTGGACCAGTAGTGAGTATGAACATTCATTTGAAACATCATGGTTTGAGAGCAACATCAAGCAAATGTCGAAGTTTGCATTGAGTCACCTCATTTTGCTGAGAGATGTGAACATAGTATGTCTGATGAATAACTCACAAGGAAGTAAAAAAATTAGCCGAGGTATGATTAGCAAACTCAAGGCCATTATCACTTTGAAACACACGAATAACAGAAGCAAACTGAGTCTTTACTTCCATTTTTTTTTTGATAACAATAGGAGTCTTATACTTTTCCTTTAACATTGTCATCCAAGTAACACGGGTATAGTCATCAGCCAGCATAAGAAAGTATCGAAAACCCCTTGGACTTTTGACTTGACAAAGCCCCCACAAATCAGCATGAACTAAAGCAAATAGAGACTTAGGTCTTTTATTCTAACTAAAAGAAGGCACTCTATGGTGTTTGCCTAGTTAACAAGCATCACATTGAAAAAGGTCGGAAAACTCAAGGCCAGGAAACTGGCGATGAAGAATAGGGATGCTCGGATGGTCAAATTGGAGATGCCACTGAAGAGAAGTAGTAAGTGCAGTGGAGGTAGATAATTGCTTGGTAGGCAGACTAGGGTACCTTACTCTATGCTCGGTGGATAAGTTGTAGTAAGTGTAGCAAATTGATTCTTACTGCGGCATTCCTTATTGATTGTCTATCTTTGTCTATTTTGGGGGGGGGAAGGTACCTTGCTCTATGTTGTTCCTAGGCAAGAGTTTTTCTCTCTTCTCCTTATGGTCTTTGGTTGTGTGTGCTTCATCCATCTTTTCAAGGTGGATAATTGTCACCTTAGTCAGTGAAATGTATTTTTCTAGGATGTTCGTGAACTCAAAAGGGATATTGCTGGTATGACCCCCTAACACAATTTATGTAAGCGTAGATGTTACCTTCTTAGAGGATTTCCCTACTTTACCTCTAAGGAGAAAAATATGGATCCTCATCTAGCGCAAGCAATCCCTTTACTAGTACTGCCTAGTACACCACCACCACCATCACCATCCGATCTACCACCACCTCCACCATTACCACCGCCATATACCTCTCCTCCTTTACACACTTACCAATGTTGACCACACCTACCTCCCTTACCTCAAGAGGAAACTCTCTTCATTCTTGCTCCTCAATCCTCCACTGATTTGACCAAATCAGATGGAGATCAGGTAATGCCTTACACAACTGGGTCTGATTTAAACTTTCCTATTGTACATAGAAAGGCTTTATGGTCTTGTGCTAAATATTCTCTCACATCATATGTCTCTTGACAAGCTGGTGATTACTAGTTGATAATTTCTCTTGTTGTTGATAGCCGTCGGGTTCGTAGGAGTCACATTGAGGCCTTTCAACATCCATCCTGGAAGGAGGCGATAGAAGAAGAGATGTTTGCCTTGCAATGCTAAAGGATGCAGGATCTGGTTGACCTAACCCCTGGAGTAGCCATTGTGGGGTGTGGGCGGTATTGTAAAAGTCGATAGTCGGTATTTAGTCGGTTTGGTCACTGACTAAAGAGTACACGATATGCGGGGGAGTAGTCAGGGTGTACTCGGTCGGATATTTTTTAAATATTTAAATAGATAAATATATATATAAGAAATAAAATATACTATTACATAAAAGTAAACCATTTTCAAGTTCAAAATTATGAAAACAAGTTACAAACCATAAGTCCAATGAAAGAAAAGCACAAGTTTGAAGTGCTGAAGCAATCGAGCAAGCGAACAAAATCATAAGTCAACTCTTTGTGGAAAAATCGAGAGCATAGTTGGTCGAATAGACCGACCACTCGGCTAAGTAGTTGGGCCTGCCGACTATGTGCCCAAGCATGAGATATTCAGTCGGTTAGGGGACCGACTAGGAGTAGTCGGCCGACTACTCAACTGACTCAGCCATTTTTTACAATAGAGGGTGTAGGTGGGTGTTTACCCTTGAGTATCTCCTAGATGACTTTATTGAGAGATATAGGGCTCGGTTGGTGGTGAAAGGCTACACACAAACTTATGGCGTGGATTATTTTGAAACCTTATCTCTGATGGCTTGGTTGAAATCGATACAGGTTCTTCTATTCATTGCAATTAATTTGGGATGACCTATCTTTCAGCTTGACACAAAGAATACCTTCCTTTATGGTGATCTACATGAGGAAGTATACATGCATCAACCGCCCAAATTTGTGATTCAAGGGGAGTGTCACAAGATGTGTAAACTTCATGAGGCCATTAACGGCTAAAGCAGAGTCATGCCTGGTTTGGAAGATTTAGCAAAGCTATTCAAGATTTTGGCTTTACGCGATCATCTTTAGATTACTCTCTATTTATGCTGCATCGACCTACGGAGTTAGTTGTCCTAATTGTCTATGTTATTCTTCTAACAGGTAGTGATTAGGATGGCATAGTAGCTACAAAGACGTTCCTACACTCTTAGTTTGTTACTTAAGATTTGGGAGCTATTAGTTATTTCTTGGGTATTGAAGTTCATTATATAGATCGAGGCTTGGTTCTCTCTTAGAGAAAATTTTTCTTGACCTACTCCGTGACACTGGGATGAGGGGATGCAAGCCTGTTACCATCCTATTAGACCCTGCTACACATCTTGTAGACCCTGATAGTCTTGAGTTTGAGGATGTTACCAAGCACCATGCTATGGTTGGTAAGCTCTTTTATCTCACTGTTACAAGACCCGGTATTGCTTAGGTTATTGGATGACTTAGTTTATGCAACAACCTAGGGAGATTCATTGGGCAAGAGTATGCCAGGTCTTGAGATATTTAGAAACTCCTCTAGGAATGGGCTTATTCTTTTAGAAGCATAGGCATCTTAATGTGTGGGGATACTTTGATGCCGATTATGCAGGTGCACATGAGGATTGGAGGTCCACTACAGGTTATTGTACTTATGTTGGAGGCTAGTTGGTGACTTGGTGGAGTATAAAGCAAAATGTTGTGTTAAGATCCAGTGTTGAATCTAGATATCAGGCAATGGCACACATTATCTGTGAATTATTTTGGATTCTATCAATGCTTAGAGATTTTGGGGCTTCTATCTCAATGCTAGTGCCCATGTATTATGATAATGAGGCAACAACTTTTATTGGAAATAATTATGCATTTCATGAATGCAAGCATATAGGAATGGATTGTCACTTTATTCGGGATGTAGTGATGTACGACATTGCTACTGAGGACCAAGTGGTTGATATCTTCACCAAAGCATTTCCTCGACATCGACTAGAGTATCTTTGTTCCAGCTTGAGGGGGAGTGTTATGAGTTATTTTTTACTATTCATGCCCTTTTTATGTAATTGGCCTCTTTTGTATAGGTTCACTTTGTAATTCTCCTTTGGGTGTCTCTCTATATAACGGCTCCTAGGATTTTAAATGGAATCAATTCTATTTTTTCCATTCAACAGTCCCTTCACCTTTTGTTTGTACCTATCAACGTCGTCCCCCAAAAAATCGTGTGCCTACTGTCCTTGCGAAAGAACCTCCATCTACTATTCCTAATCCTCATTCTCCTACCAATTGGTTTCATCAGACGGAGATCATGATCCGGTACCACCTCCATCCATCATTTCTAATTTGGATATTCTTGTTGCTCATAGAAAAGGACCCCATTCTTGTACTAAGCATCCAATTTTGCATTATATGACTCTTGTCAATCTTTCCGTTATTGATCGACAACTCTTTGTTGATAGTAATCAGGTTCCCCGGAGCCATATTGAGGCTTTATAGCATCCATACTGGAAGATTACAATGGAGGAAGAGATGTATGTGTTGCAATCCAAATAGATATGGGACTCGGTTGGTCTACACTTAGGAGCTATTATTGTGGGGTATATGTGGGTGTTTACCCTACAGTATCTCCTTGATGGTTCTTTTGAGCGACATAAGGCTCGCTTGGTGGCTAAAGGATATACCCAATTATTTTGAGACCTCTCCCTTGCTCAGTTGAACTTGATTCAGATTCTTCTTTGTGAACTCCGATTGGCTTATTTTTCAGCTTAATATAAAAATTGTCTTTCTGTATAGTGATCATCGTGAGGAGGTGTATATGTATCAACCCCCTGGGTTTGTTTTCAAGGGGAGTGTTATGAGGTGTGCAGGCTTAATAAGGCCATTTACGAATTAAAATGGAGTCCCCGAGCGTGGCTTGAAAAGTTTTGTACAATTGTTTAAGATTTTGGGTTTACTTGCTTGACTTCAAATCAGTTGGTGTTTACTCTACATAGATTTACTATATTAGTTATTTTGATTATCTATGTTGATGATATCTTATGACTTGTAGTGATCTAGATGGCATATTTGCTACAAAATAATTCCTACATTCTCATTTTTTCACAAGGGATTTTGGAAGTATCAATTAATTCCTTGGCATTGGGGTGCATCAAGTTAATGGTGGTCTGCTTTGTTCTAGTCAATGGAAATGAGTTTTCTTATTTTCCACCAGAAAAAGGGTAAATGACTTGATTACTCCAAGAAATAAAAGAGCTACAAAATAATACGTGAAAATAAGAAAATAATAATAAATCGAAGGGGCTCAACACTTTCCCTAAAGCTAGAGCATGGATGTTGATTATGCTCAGCTTGAAACAACAAATATTAAAGGACAAATAAGGTAATGGCTTGGTGAAGATATTGGTCATCTGAAGAAATTAGAGTAGTATAAATGAGGGCTCGTTGGATCAAGTCATAAGTGTAATGGCAATTAACTTCCATGTACTCCGTCCTCTCATGAAACATCGAGTTATTGCCAATGTATGTGGTTGCTAGATTGTTGCACCTTATATCCATAGGTGTATCCACAGGTATATGTACATTAGTAAGGAGGGACTTGATCGACATCATCTCAGAGGTAGTATGCACCATGGCTCTATATTTTGATTCAGCACTCGACCGAGAGACCACAACTTTCTTCTTGCTTTTCCAAGTGACAAGATTATCTACAAGATAGGTATAAAACCCTGTCGTTGACTTTCTATTAGTCAAGCATTCTGCATAGTCTGCATCTTAATATGCTACCACATTCATAAAGGGGTGCTTCCTGTGACGGGAAACCTATAGGTGATGGGGGGGTCACAAAACCCTTCAGGCCCACTAGAGAATGACACATGATCGGTAGTTGGCATAGCTTCCAAGGGAGTAGGTGGTATGAGCATGGGCACCTCCATAGGCTCAGGAGAAAGACCACCCTGCTGTAGAAAAATATGATATAGACTCATGGAGGTCGACATTGGCACTAATATAATGTCTAGCGGAGATAGGATCATAGCACTGATAGCCCTTCTAAGTGTGAGAATACGCTAAGAAGACACACTTCGCTGCCCTTGGAGCAAAGGTTATCTTGACTACAAGAAGTAAGGTGAACAATGGCAATGCACCCAAAAACCCTTGGTGGAGCATGAAATAGCTTAGCATCAGAATGTAATACCTGCCAAGGTATTTGTTCATAAATAGCAAAGCTGGGCATCCTATTAATAAAAAAACAAGTAGTAAGCGTTGCATCACTCTAGTATAAGGAGGGAACATTATGGTGAATCAATAAGGCGCATGCCAAATCCAATAAATGTATATGTTTCCTCTCAGCAACTCCATTTTGCTGAGCAGTGTGGGGACAAGTAGTTTGATGAACAATTTCTAAGGCTTTATAAAAAGTAGACAATTGCCTGGTACAAAATTCAAGGGCATTATCGGAATACACAATTTTAATATAAGTAGAAAACTGGGTCTTTATTTGCAAGATGAAGTTTTCAATAACAATGCCCACATTAGACTTATTTTTTAAAAGAAACACCTGCAATAATAGAAAAAAGTCATTAACCAAAACAAGATAGTAACGAAGACCTAACTTGTCAGGAATACGATTAGGAGCCTACAAATCAATAGGAATCAACTAAAATAACTCGGCTGACCTAAGACTTCGATTAACCAGATAGGTGTCTTGGTGATGCTTTCCTAACTGACAAGCATCATAGGTGATCTTAGCAGTAGGAGGGATATGGGAAATAGCTCTCCTGAGCCTGTTTAGTGAAAGGTGGTTAAGACGAAGATGGCATTGAAAGGGACTCCCAGCAGTAAAGGTGGCACGTCCATTACACTCAACAGCAAACAGCGAATGGACTAGGCAATAAATACCCCCTTCTTCACATTTGCCACCAATCATCCTCCTGTCAGTTTGTCCTGAAAAGTACAAGTTTGAGTGTCAAATATGGCATGGAAGTTTAACTCTTTAGTGATTTGACTTATAGAAAATTAGGGACAAAGAAAACATTTGGTAGCCTCAAAGTGGGGATAACTGAAGCCTCCCCCTATCCAGCTATCTGGGACTGTCTCCCATTTGCTACCTGCACAGTCCTGCCTGATGGCATAGGCTGAAGATGACGGAAACATCTTTGACCTTCACTCAGGTGAGGGGAAGCTCTAGAATCAACTGACCAATTTGCATAGCAATGGTCATCTATTCGAGATACCAAAGCAAAGTCTATACTTGAGGAGAAAGTAAAGGCGACAGTCTCAGATATAGTAGGCTCTTGAGTTAGCTAAGTAATATGCTATAGTAACACATCATACTCAACCTTGGAAACTAGAACAGGATCACTCAGGGTGTTAAGAGTAGTAACAGCCTAATTGGCTGTTGGAGGTCAACCATGCTTGATCCAACACGTAGCCTCATTATGTACCAGTAGACACATGATTGCTACCTCTACCATGTATGGTAGGAGCCCTTTATCGCGTCTTAGTGTAGTAGCAAGGGATGAGGTCTGTTCCGTAGACTCGGTAGAGGGTAATGTGACTGTAATTTTGCTCAATTTGCTATATGTTTCCTTAAGTGAAGGAAGCTCTGACAAGGTAAGGAGTTAGCAATGTGCAACAGACTACTCAGGTCTAAGGTCGGAAAGAAACTATAGAACAACAGCCTCCTTGCGATACCCTCTTTGTGTAGCACATGTATAAATAGGCCTGCATGCATTGTGTTGTAGGACTCATTTGTTTTTATTTTATGTCGAGTCTTGTACTGTTATTTACTTACACCTCTTATATAAAGAGTTGTATGGCTCTTTTGGTTGAATGAGACTGATCATTGTTTCCCACTTGGTATCAGAGCATTGATCCTAGACAATGGCCCTGGTATCTCACCCAAGTAGGCCTTCGAAACCCTAACCCCACCCAAATCCCCTTTCTCTCCTTGTCATATCGTCGTCACCACTGGCAATAGCCATGGGTTACAGCAGCCCTGCCAGCGGTAGCAAATGGTGCCAACTCCCTGTAGAGCCTCCGGTGGGTGCTTGAGGGGCTAGTGACGATCACTAGGGTCAGTGCCAGTCTTCCATCGGTTCTGCAAATCATTGGTGATCTCTTGTCAGTCAGTAGAAGCGCCACCGGTGAGGGTCCTCTTCTAGTGACGGCGAGGAGGGGCAGCAGTCCCTAGATGACCGCTTTAGGGTGATTCCCTGCACCCTAGTGTTGCCTCGTTTGATTCTAGGGGCTCTGTTGAAGTTCTTGGTCTAATTTCCGACCTATGGCTGCTTGGATCTTGTGATCAAGAGATTCAACTTCTGTTTTTAGAGTTTTCTATGGTCTGAAATTAGAGTTTCATATCTAATTTATGTGTTTTCCTCCCTTTCAAGGCATGATGGCATCATCCGAATCATTTGGAGTGTCATCGGGTACCGCTATGGAGGCGAGAACATATAAAAACCCATCCTTTGTGCCCTTATCCAAACTTGATGAGACCAATTATGCACGATGGTCTTAGATGTTCCTTGTGACTATGGAGGGTTATGACAAGGAAGATATATTACTGGAGTTTGAACTTGCCAATTAGATAGGCAAATATTTGACTTGGAAGAAGGATAATGTGATGGTGCGCTCCTAGATCATGAATACAATGCAACTTCGCATTGGAGATGGTATCATGTATTATAGGACGACCAAGGAGATGTGGGATTTGTTAAATCCCACGAGAAGAATTTTAGTAAGGTTTTCCAAATTCGTCATGATCTAGGAAGCCTTAAGCATGAGGGACAATCACTTGCTTACTATTATACTTCTCTTAAGGGATTCCTTAAGAAGTATAGTGCTCCTTGTCCTGTGTGTACTTGTGCCAGTTAGAGGGAGTATCGTTGGGAGTATGCAGTACTTCAGTTTTTAGATGGTCTTGGATTAAAGTACGATGGGGCACGTTCTCAGATCTTGGCTCTTTCTGAGCTTCCGTCGCTGGAGGATGCTTATAGTCAACTTAGTAGGATTGTGGTGAAGCCATCTACTGCTGATACTCTTGGGCAGACGACAGCCTTGGCAGCTTCTGGAGGTCGTGGAGGATGTGGATTGGGTCATCCTAGTAGGCCCTGGACTACATGTACCTTTTATGGTAGTCTTGGACATATGTTGATGCTACATGATGGATCAAACATGGTAGACCTTCTGTGGCTAACCAGGCCACTACTTCTTCTGAGGATCAGTCAGACATGGTCTCCCATGCAGAGTATAATGTAGTTGTTCAGAGATACTTAGTTGACACAGGATTTTGCTCCTACTATAGATAACGCAACCTTTGCATCCTCCTCAGGTAGTACTCTTGCCTTTAGTTTATACAGTGGATCTTCAGATGGTACTATGTGGTTGGTTGACTCAGGTGCATCTAGGTGCCTGAGTGGCGATCATTCTTCTTTCAAGAAGATGTAATTTGTTCCCCCATGTCGGATGGTATAGGTTGTAGATGGCCGTCACTCTTTGGTAGATGGACAAGGGGATGTTGCGGTTATCCCCACTCTCAAATTGCCTAATGTTTTATTTGTTCCCAACTTTTTGATTAGCCTAGTGTGTAGAATTACAAAGGATCTCAATTGTCATGTTATTTTTGATGATGTCGGATGTATATTTCAGAACAAACTCACAGAGCGGACGATTGGTAGCGGACATGAGGAGGGGGGTGTATCGCTTGATCCAGACTCCTATTGTAGCTTCTTGCAAGGGAGAGGTTGCCTTTACTGCTAGTACAACATTATCGTGGTAGCGACAACTAGGACATCTTTCTCTGGACAAGCTATGTCGAGTTAATTCTTCATTGAGTTCTACTGCTTGTTTTGACTTAGTTCACATGGATGTATGGGTTCCCAGTCGTATCCTAATAGGCTAGGCCATCGTTATCATTTAGTGTTAGTTGGTGATTTTTTCATATTATCCTGGTTATTTTTGCTTAAGAATAAGTTAGAAGTTTGTGATGTAATTGAAACATTTATTATGCAAATAAAGATTCAGCTTTCTATGGTGATTAACATAGCCTGATCTTAGCTTTTTTTTTAAAAAAAAAGATAGTTCGATTTGACAATGCACTTGAATTTTATATTGCTAAATTGGTTGCTTTCTATCATATACATGGGATTGTACAGCAGGCGACTTGTCCCCATATGTCGTAACAAAATAGGGTTGTAGAAAGAAAACGCCGTCATCTTTTGGATGTAGCTAGAACACTATTGATATATTCAATGCGCCATCCTTGTATTAGGGGGATGTAGTTCTTATTGCTTGTTATTTGATTAATAGATTGCCCAACTCAACTATTCAGAAGCAAATACCTTGGCAGGTCCTTTATCCTGACAAAGATTTGTTTCATGTGTCACCCAAGATTTTTGGATGTGTAGCATTTGTACACTTGGTCTGGGATGTGATAAGCTGGCACCATAGGCTGCAAAAGGTATCTTTTTAGGTTATAGTAGACCCAAAAAGGAAATCTGTGTTATGATCTTTTGTCCAGGAAACATTATATTTGTGTAGATGTTACTTTTCATGAGACAGTGCCATATTTCTCTACTATGGGGCATCAGTTGTTTGAGACAGAGACAACTCCTATGCCTGTACCCTTATTCCTTTAGAGCATATTCCTGTCAATTGTAGCACGACTGAATTTGATTTAGTGCAGGACACAGCTAGATTTCATGATCCAATTAAAGTATACAGACTACCGGTATATGCATAGAGATGCCCCCTTCCGCCATCTCTCCCAAATTAGGTACATATTGATGATATTGATGATCCTTTTTCTAGTGGTGTTCCTGTAGGTTCTTCTGATTTGTCTCCTACTGTCGAGGAGCTTTCTGGTTTTGATGTGCCTGATCCTATTGTGGATCTTCTGATTGCTATTTGGAAGGCTCCACGTTTTGTGCTTAGTATAGGACTTCTATTGTTCTTCCATAGGCTAATTGGAGAAGTCTTTTGCCTTTTTTAATTCAGTACTGATAGCCTCTACCGTTCCACATATTAGGAAGCTATGCTTGATCTAAAATAGCGTCAAGCCATGGAGGACGAGATGGCTGCATTACATTCTCGAGGGAGATGGGCGTTGACCATGCTGCCACGAGGTGCTTATTTGGTGCAATGCCATTAGGTCTTTCCCCTGAAATATAATCCAGATGGATATATTTTATGCCCTAAGTCTTATCTTCTTGCAAAAGGGTTAACCTCAATATGAGGTGAACTTCTTTGACACATTTTCTCCTGTGGCACTTCTTACTATGCGGATTTTGCTATCTGTTGCTGCTCATTATGATTGGCCATTATTTCAGTTGGATGTGAAAGATGCTTTCTTATAAGGTGATCTTAAAAAAGTCTGTGTAGTAGCTTCCGGGTTTTGAGACTCAGGGGGAGTGTGTATGTAGACTTTGGAAGGCCGTCTATGGCCTTAAGTAGAGTGCCTGTGCATGGTTTCAAAAGTTATCAGAAGTGGTGTGGGACATTGGTCTTCAAAAATCTTTTGCAAATCATTCCTTATTTGTGAGGAAGAGTGATAGAGGAGTTGTTGTGCTCTTGGTATGTGTGGATGATCTTATTATTACTGGGGATGATGAGGTAGGAATAAAGGAAGTGAAGAAAACCCTAGCAGAAAAATTTGTGATGACAAATTTGGGACATCTGAGATATTTCTAAGGGATTGAAGTGGCATGAGGCAAGGAAGGTGTTGTTATTTATCAACGCAGGTATGCTCTTGATGTTCGTCAAGAGACAGGAATGTTGGGTGTCAAGTTTGCTAATATTCCTATGATCCTAAAGGACACCTCTATGATGCTGAGTCCTCTCTAGTTGACAGCAGATCTTATCGACAGTCGATGGGAAAGCTTCTTTATCTTACTATTAGTAGACCAGATATTTCCCTAGTTGTGAGAAAATTGAGCCAATTCATCGATAGACCTACAAAGCAGCATTGGGAAGTAGTTATGTAGGTGCTTAGATACCTGAAGAAAGCATCTGGTAGTGGTTTACTATTTTCCAGAGATACTTCCATGCATGTTGTTGGTTACTTTGATGCTGATTATATGTGATGCAAGGGTAATAGGAAGTGTATCACTGGATTTTGCACTAATGTAGTTGGTAATCTTGTTAGTTGGCGTAGCAAGAAGTAGAGCATTGTTTCTCGCTTTAGTATTGAGTCTAAATATTGTGCTATGACACAAATAGTTGCAGAGATTATCTGGATAAGGATTGTTCTATAGGATTTACATGTCTAGATAGGGGCATCTATGGAGATGAGATATGACAATCGTGCGACCACTTATATTGCCAATAATCCAATGTTCTATGAGCGTACAAAACATGTTGAAGTGGATTATCACTACACACGAGATCTGATCCAAAGGGGTATTATTGATACATCTTCAGTTGGTTATGAAGACTAGACAGCGGATATTTTTACTAAACTCTTATCTCGTTCTACTTTAGATATATGTTGTGACAAGTTGAGCATGGTTAACAAGTATGCTCCAGCTTGAGGGGGAGTGTTGTAGGACTCCTTATTTGTTATTTTTATTTTATGTCTGGTCTTGTATTGCTATTTACCCACACCTTTTCTTTTATAAAAAGGTGTAGGGCTCTTTTCGTTGAATAAGATTGATCATTGTTTCCCACTCATTGTATTTCTCAAGAAAACCCTTCAAGGTGGAATAATAGTGGGACAACAGGCGACCCTCTTAATGGAGTTGTGAGAGCTTGCTATAAATCTGGAAGACTCTACTAGAGTTCTCTTGGGAATAAGTATCACGTAAACTATCCTACATTTCTTTTGCTGTCCTATAGTACATGATCTCGTCTCCAATATGAGGAATAATGCAATTCATGATCCTTGCCTTGACCATGGCATTATCCTCCTTCTAGGTAACATTCCTGCCGGTCTTTTTTGCTGGCTCTGGTTGAAGTATGTGCTCTTTGTCATGGCCTTTCACGGTCATTAGGAAGGTTTATGACCATCAGGGATAATTGATCTCATCTAACTTCATCATGGTACCAAAGAAGGAACCCTTGTATGTCCCTGTTCCTGACATAGGTTCTGATGTCACCTCGGAAGAACTCGAAGATGCCATCTACCCTTCAACTAGAGCAACTCCAAGATCCAACTCCGTAGGCTAGATCATCCAATCGACAAGGATCAACTCCAAGTTTTGAGGCAATCTTCAGACCATAATATCACCATGAATCAGATCTGTGTGGGCTGAAGCCAATCTGTAAGTAGATTTGAATGCACAATCAGACCATATTGGCTGGAGCAGAGAATAATTGAAAGCCTAGAAAATATCAAAGATGAAGCAAGCTTCTTACATGGTGGGTAGCAGACACAAGCTAGGGCAACATGGCCACTAGCGGTGCCGCCACCACTTGCAACGACCTCCTACCATTGCTGGAGAGACCAAAAGAGCCTAGAAGGAAGCTCCACTTGCAACAACCTCCTCTCTCTTGTTATAAAATAACCTGAGAGGTTTAGCTTGGGGTGATGAGAGTTATGGATGAGATTTGGTTAAATGAAAATTCAGATTTTACTGCAAGTTCCATTTATCTAATTATTTAGATGTTCTTTTAGTTCTGGATAGCTTGTGACGAAGATGTCTACAAATATGGCCCTGCACTACCCTCACACTTGCAAAGAACAAAAAGGTAAATGATCTGTAGGGCGTCTCCTTCTGTTGAGTAGGGTGGCAAATTGCCTTCTGAAACCAGGTTGTTATATTATAACTGCCGCTTTATAGCTCCAATTTAAAAGATGAAATGGCACCATTTAGATTTCACTTGGTCAGTGTTGTGCAATGCGTGCATTTCCTCATATTCTGATGAAAAAACATCTGGTTCCACACAGCTGATCATGCGTGGAAGATAAACACAATTGCCTTTTTTATACCTTATTTTTCATTGCTTTCTACAAGCATTCAAATATAGAAAAGGTGATTATCTATTTATCTGTAATGTTCATATCAACGTTAGTTTGAATTTCCTGGTGAAACTTGCAGACTAGCTGTAAAAGGTGATAGCATTGAGATCGGTGGAGACATGCTTGGGTTGAAAGTGGAAAGTAACGGGATTAGGGTCTTGGAGCCATTTGACACCTCAGTAAAATTCTTCAGTGTCTCTGGCAGAAAAAACATTAGCATTTCTGTTTCTGATATATTTATGAATTTCTCGTACAACCTGATGATGCTGTTTCTTGCTGTTGAGGAGGATATTCTGACATTTTTAAGAATGACTTCTAAGAAGGCCTCTATAACATGCTCACAGTTTGACTACATTGGTGCAATTTTTGGTATGTTGACCCAGCATCAGCCTCATTGAGGGCATCTCACTTTTGTCTAACTTGTCGCATGATTTGCTTTTTGTAGATGATAATGGAAGGCAAAAATGTGCATTTTGGAGACCTCGAGCCCCTCCAGGTTTTGCTGTTCTTGGAGATTGTGTGACACCATGGTTGGTACACCTTTTATAAGTTTTTTGGTGATGCCTATGTAATGTTGTTATTTCATGTCCGGTCTCATAGGAAGAATTTTCTGTTAGAATTGTTATTTCCTTTCCATGTCTTTAGTGACGCCTGTGTAATGTTGTTACTTAATGTCCAGTGCCATCGGAGGAATTTTCTGGTAGAGATGCTAGTTACTTTTTGTAATTTCCTTCTGCCTTTAGCCTTTTTTTATTTTTATAGCATGTAAGAGGAAAATATGTAGATTTTCTCTTTTTCTCACTTTCTATATATATAAGTAGATCTAAGGTTAATTAATGAATCATCTCATTTTGTCAGCCATTCTCTACATATTCAGAGCTATCAATGCTGTAATCCCTTTGCAACCACCACAGCCATCCTCCCTTTCCTTGTCCCTCTTGTCTTCATCTTTCTCCTAGTAAACCGCAACCCACCAGGAGCACCATCCACAGGAGTACTGCCCAGCTTGTGTCAGTCCATCAAAGCCAATAGTGCACTTTGTCAATAAGCTTACCCTAGTGCCGCCTGCTTGTAGTTGCCATTACTATGTGTATTGTGCTGCAATGCAAGGTGCAGTAGATTCGGAGCATTGCCATGATAGAACACCTATAGTCCTTTGACATCTTATTTGCAGCAATAACCTTTGTTTGCCTTTCTCCTTAACCCAGTAGTGCTCTTGATGTGGTATTTTTTTATTCTCTTATTGTATAGGGTGATGCTTGTAATTGTCCTAAGTGGTTTCTCTATATAAAGAGTTCTAGGATTTTCTTAATGGAGATCAATCCATCTTTTCATTTAATATGGTATCAGAGGTTGGTGTTTCGATATCCTATTAAATATCAGTTTGGAGAAATGATCAATTCAATTACTTCTCTAAGCATTCTGAGTCTTTGAATTAACCTGGGAGGTAAAGATAAACCCTTTCTGAATCAAATCTCTGGTGTAATGGTAATCTATTTCCACATGTTTGGTACGTTCATGAAACATGGAGTTGTTGGCAATATACGTGGCAAGTTTATTGCCACATCGTAGCTCCATAAGCCTATCAATCTGTATATGTAGATCAGTCAGCAAGGATCTCACCCACATCAATTCCGCTGAGGTCTAAGCCATAGCATGATACTTAGACTGATCACTAGATCTGGACACCACAGTCAGTTTATTGCTCTTCCAGGTGACCATATTCACTGCAACGTACGTACAAAATCCTGAGGTAGATTTCCTATCATCATGGCTGCCTGCATAATCTGCGTCAAAGTATTCAACTACTGTTGTAGATGTCCCTCTAGTGAAGAGAAGACCTTGTCTTGGTGCTCTCTTCAAGTACCTGAGTACCAGCATGGTTGCATCCCAGTGTTGTCTAGTAGGCCTCTCTATAAATTGACTCAACTTTTCTACAGCAAATGAAATATCCTGCCTAGTAATCGTCAAGTAAAGAAGCTTCCCTACCAGCTAACGATACTGTCTACTATCAATTGGCTATGCATCACAGTCATATAGTTGTGCCTTAAGGTTCATGGGAATATTTGTTAGCTTAGCTCCTAGCATACCTGTTTCTTTGAGAACATCTAGGGCATATTTTTGTTGAGATAGAACAATACCGCGCTTATTATGGGCTACTTCTATCGCGAGGAAATATCGTAGGGGCCCTAAATCCTTTATTACAAACTGCTTTGCCAATGCCTGTTTGGTCTCAGCTACACCTGTTGTATCATCACCAGTGACGATCAAGTCATTAACATATACCAAAAGAACAACAACACCTCTTCCTGTCTTCCTGCTAAATAAGGAATGATTTGCAAATGATATGAGAAACCCTACAGACTTTACCACCTGCGAGAGCTTCTGATACCAAGCTCTGGGGCTTTGCGTGAGGCCATAAATGGCCTTTTGTAGCTTGCATACACACTCCCCTTGAACGTCGTAACTGGGGGGGCTGCTACATATAGACCTCCTGTAAATCTGCATAAAGAAAGGTATTCTTCACATTAAGCTGATGAAGATATCAATCTCGCTGTACTGTAATAGAAATGAGAATCTTCACTGTAGACGGTCGAGCTACGGGAGAGAATGTGTCAAACAAATCCACCTCATATGTTTGGGTGAATCTTTTGGCAACTAGCCATGCTTTGTAACGTGCAACAGAGCCATCTGGGTTGTATTTGAGTGCGAATGCCCATCTACAACCAACAACTGTAGTACCCTCTGGTGAAGGCATGAGCTTCCAAGTACGTCGTAAAGTAAGAGCAGCCATCTCATCCTCTATGACTTGACACCATTTTGGATCAAGCATGGCTTGTTGGTAGGTGGCAAGAATATGTGTAGCAGATAGTGCATGGTAGAAGCTCCCAAAAGTAAAACCAAGGTCCTCAGTAGTCAAACTCCTTGTAATTGGATATCTGGCACAGCTCCGTGGTGCATTCTGAATAGCAATCGGAAGGTCAAGATCATTCATTTGATCCTTTTGTACTGGCTGGGAAGTAGAAACATCCTCATATGGACCCATGGAGGTATCCCTGGGTACTGCACCATCACTATGCAACCTGTCTGTGACCACCTGGGGCTGAGGAGATGGTGTCTCTATGGCTACTGTGGAAGGTGGCATCCGAAACAGTGTGAGGTTGTTGATATGTAACAACTGGCTCAAAAAACTTCACAGGACCTGTCGTAGAAGGTGGGGAAGTAGAATAGGTATCTCCTCCAAGGGAACTGGTGGTATAGGCATGGGGGCCTCTGTAACCTCAGGAGATTGACTCCGGGCAATAGTAGAAAAATATGGAATAGATTCATGAAAAATAATATCACCACTCACATAGTGTTTATCAGTAAGAGGATCAAAGCATCTATATCCTTTCTAAGTCTGTGAATATCCCAGGAACACACACTTGACTGCTCATGGTGCCAACTTCTCGCCCTGGAGAAAGAGTATGAACAAATGTAGCACATCCAAACACACATGGCGGTATGTGAAAACGCTTCTGCTCGGGATGCAATATATGCCACGGTATTTGCTCATGAAGCACTAAACTGGGCATCCTGTTGATTAAATAGCAAGTTGTAAGGATAACAATTCCCCAATATAACGGTGGTACACTGTGGTGGATCAACGGGGTACGAGCCACATCTAGAAGATGTCTATGCTTCCTTTCAGCCACCCCATTCTGCTGAGAATGTGAGCACATGTGGTCTGGTGCACTATCCCATTGGACCTGTAGAAGGCAGATTACCTGGTGGTGCAGAGTTCAAGTACATTATCAGATCTTACTACTTTAATAGTAGCTGAAGATTGATTCTTAATCTCCAACATAAAGTTCTCAATGACAGATCCAACCTCTGATATATTCAACAAAAATACACAAGATAGGCGTGAAAAATCATTAACTACCAAGTAGTAATGTTGACTCTGCCTATCTGATATCCTACTCGGACCCCGCACATCCATGCGTAGTAACTCAAACAAGGTTGCAGTCCTGGACGAGTACTTACAGGGTAGGAAGAATGACGATGTTTGCCCATCTGACAAGCATTACAATAGATCCGGGTCGTAGGAGATATATGTGGTACAACTCGATGAAGGCCATCCAGAGAAAGGTATCTTGTAAGTACCTTTATTTTGATGCATTAAAATTAAGTTACCTGTCTAGACTAATCTTTCAGGACTCTCCCGTTGACTCATTGCAAAGAGCAAAAAGCTTGCCGCAGTCTCTCGTTGAATCTTTTACTTTTCCTTGAGTCTAGATTATTTTATAAGGAACCTCAAATGACTTTTACGCTAAACGTAAATTTCTAAAAATAAGTATTTAGGTTAATTGATTGACCAAAACACTTTAATCGATCAAATTATTAACAATTAATCAAATCTATTCAAATTAGGAAGTTGATTACGATACCTTTAATTGACCAATTAGCCTAATTAATCAACCAATAGGTGATCGATCAAATAACTAGTTTGACCGACCAAAAGCCATTTTGATCGACCAAATTACCTTAATTGATCGACCAATTGGATTCGAAAAACTTCTTATTGAAGTCGATTTACTAGTATAAATAGAGGTTCGTGGTAGCCCTTTTTCATAACACATTCAAAGAAAATACTCGAGAAAAAGAGCTCTCGTGCTTTCCTTCAAGTGCTTTTGCACTTCTGCTTGTATGCTTTCAAAAAGCACGTCGATCAAAATACCTTTGCGAAAATATCGGTTCGGTTTCTTTTGAGGGTTCATAGGACTTTGCTGTATTTATCTTTATCAACTGCTTGATTCGGGTCCTAAGTTGTTGGGAAGACCCATTGTTGTGCTTCTCTTTAGGTTGATAAGAGAAGGAATTCTTGTAAGAGGTTGTGCCACCCTCGTTTAAGTGATGCGGTAGTGGATTGACTAGCATTGCCTAGTTGAGAAAATCATAAGTTGGGAGGCTTAGGTAGTGGTTTTTATTTGAGAGGGTTTTCACTATAAATTTGTATCATTTGTGCATGATTTTTCTGTGACTGGAATTTATCTCATAGTTATTATTTTTAATTTGTCGAGCAATACTATTCACCCCTCCCCTCTAGTATACCGCTTAGATCCGTAGGACCTTCACTTGGCATCAGGGCCTAACCTATCCAGAAGATGTCAAAATCCTCTACCGACATGTATGTTGAGGGATAATTTGCTGTTTGACTTCCACTATTTGATGGAACAAACTATGGTTACTGGAAGACCAAAATGCACTGCAAAATGTAGTTTTTAAAAGGAAATATAGGACCTTGAAAGAGTGTGCCTGCACATTGCTGTGTGAGTCAAAGCTATCTCGATATTTTTGGGCTAAGGCTGTAAACACTCCTTGCTATATCTAAAATAGATCCATGATTAGACCTATCCTAAACAAAATACCTTTTGAACTTTATCATGGGAGAACACTTAGAATTTCCTATTTCAAGGTATCCGGATGTAAATGCTTTATACTAAATACAAAGGATAATCTTGATAAATTTGATACTAAGAGCTCAGAAGGAATTTTCATTGGTTACTCAACCAGAAGTAAAGCCTATAGAGTTTTTAACAAGAATTCTATTGTTGAGGAAACCCTATGCGTATCCTTCAATGAAATTCTAGCTCAACCACAATCTTCTCACATTGATGATGATGACCACCTAGGAGATCCTTCAAACAAACCAGAAGAAAGCATCTCAGACGAATAACCAAAAGATGTGTCTTACATGAAGGATCACCCAAAGGAATTAGTAATTGGAGAGCTATCCAAGGGAGTTCAAACCAGATCTTCAGCCAATACCTTAGCATTTTCAGCCTTTGTCTCCTAACTATAACTTAAAAATGTTAAGGATGCATTTTCCGATGAATGCTGGATTATTGCAATGGAAGAGGAATTGAATCAATTTGAAAGAAATTTAGTATGGGAACTTGTTCCAAAACCAGACTCTCAAACTATCTTAGGAACTAAATGAGTTTTTAGGAATAAGCTAAATGAATTAGAAGTAGTTAGAAATAAAGCTAGACTTGTGGCCTAAGGGTATAATTATGTTTATCACACTCTATGCTTTCCTAAAGAACAAGTTGAACCACTTGATTCTTTACTTGATGGATAAGAAACCCACCAGCTCCTTCTAGTTTGGGACACTCTTGTCTCACATTTTCCTACATTTTAATGTCCCAATGGATATAAACCACAAACAATTTATCATGAGTCTCCATCTTTAAAAGTTCACATATGCTAAAATGGAGCAAGCGTAGGGAGCCCGTGGTGAGGATGCAAATCCCCACAATAGTAGCCTTAGGAGCTTGACCGACCTTCTCAGGGAGCATCTTCTACTGTACCTCCAGCCTTTTCGCCTTACGAGCATTTTATTGCCACTTGTCCTCCAGTTCGACCTACTCCTTCCTTCTACGACCAGGAGTGGGGTCTTCTTGACAGGCCACTCTTAGGAAGGGACTACGTTAGTATTCAGAACATTATTGACGGGACATCATTGATGATGCATAGTGTTGAAACGTCGAAGGGCTACGCTATCAGATTTGGTTTTGAGAACCTGTCGTAGTTTGAATAGCGAAGAACTCGGGTTCAACAAATAAAATTTATACCAGAATAGAAATCCCAGGTCGAACTTAGGGAGGCTACGTCGATCAAAATTCGCAATTATATTCTTTTTGTGTTTTTGTTAAAAAATGGAGTAATTACAATGAAATACTATAGACAATAAGAGAGAGAGAGACAGAGAGAAAACATTCACTTGATACAACTAGAAAGCAGGAAAACTATTATAACTAGAAAGCAGGAAAATTATACTCTAGAAAGCAGGAAAAAGGAATGGGAGAGAGAAGTTATCCTCCTCGACGATCGCTTGGAGGACGAGTCGGACGGGATGACGCCTGGAAGACGAGGAACGGAGCAGGAAGGAGGTCGAGGCAAGAGGAACGGGAACGAGGCAGCACGTCGTCGTTGTCGCGGGATCTGCTTCCGGAATGGGGGCGAAAAATTGATTTTTTCTCTTGAGGAGCATCCCGAGTGTTGGACAAGCTTCTCTTGAGCTTTGGAGAGGCAGAGAAGAGAAGGGATGAGAAATTCATATGGAGGGGATCTCCTTTTATAGTTGCAAGGAGTGTGAGCATTTTGGGCATTACAAATTCAAAACATTAAATGATGGGCCTTTAGTGACGGAATTAAGCGTCACTAAAGCTCAGATTGTGGGCGACATGCACCCGCGCCTGCCGTCTGCTTCTCTTCTGCACCGCGCTTAACTGCCCACGTTCGTCGATCTTCGGTCGTCCAATCGTAAGATCGGACGGCTTAAAAGTCGCTAACCGCCAGTGCTTCATCGTACGCCTGGCGCGTCCAATCACGCGTTTGCGCATCACAGCCTTTGAGCACGCCACGTCTCCGCTCTCGCCGCCACTCATCCTTGATCCGATGGCCCAATTTGAGCCGTTCCTTGCATCCTCGCTAGATTGTGGCTTGCGGGGGCTCAAACCTGCACCTCTTCTTCGCGTTAAAGCCCTTGACCACTGCGCTACAACGGTTAGTTTGTTACGTGGATGGTTTAAGGCGTGAGTGTTCGTGATCGTTGGATGGTGATCCAACGGCCAAGATCCATCGCGCGGTGAGGAGAGAGAGGGCGCGGCGGTCTCCTAGATTGGCTGGGTCGATTTGGGCAGCTAAGATGGCACCACGTGGCGTCATCTTGACTGTCCATCTTTTGAGTGATACAGGTGGTGCCACGGGTATCGGATTGGATCGATTTTCGCGCCGTTAGGCTACGATCGTTGATCCGAATCCATTTGCACGGTCGGATTTGTCGTCTGAGGTGCGGATCAACACCATCTTGGCCCTTGGTCTTTAGGGTTCGTCAGTCTCTATCTGGTGCTACGAATGTCCGATTAGGGCGATCTTAGAGTCGTTGAACTCCAATCATCGCCCTTATCATATTTGTACGGTTGGGTATTCGATCCGAGGCTCCGATAAAAAGTTATCCTGTCCCTGACCATAAAAAGGAGAGAATTAATGTACAATTTATACACTTAATCTAAATGCATGATTATGCATGTTATGCACTATTTATAATGTATGATGCTAATGTGACTCTAAGAACATGCATTAATAGACATTTTAGGTTATTCAGATGTATGCACATCACACCCCCATGCCTATCTTTTGCTAGTCCCTAGCAAAAACTATATGCTATTTATAAAAGAATTAGGTTGGATTACTTGGGCATAAGTTATTTTCAACATTAAGAAATTCTTTTACTCAGGATCTGAACTTTTAAAGACAACCGCGCCCGGGTATCTGCTAAAATACAAACCGCCTCAAGCCCTCTCCTTTTTCAAAGAAAAATTTCTCTCTTTTTCTTCTTTTCTAATTTTTTTGGATTTCTGAGTTTAGGGTTAAAAAGTGGCTTTCTATGGCCATTCGGTTCGATTTCTTTTGAGGTTCCGTAGGACTTTGTTTATCTTTGTTTACTGCTTTGATTCGGGTCCAAATTTGTTGGGAAGACCCGTTGTGCTTCTCTTCAGGTTGATAAGAGAAGGGATTCTTGTAAAAGGTTGTGCCACTCTCGTTCAAGTTGTGTATTGGTGAATTGATTAGCATTGTCTAGTCAGAAAAATCCTAAGCTGAAAGGTTGAGGTAGTGGTTTTTATGTGAGAGGATTTCCTCTATAAATTCAGATGTCATTTGTGCATGATTTTTTTATGACTGGATTTTTTCTTGTAATTATTTTAAATTTGTCGAGTGATACTATTCACTCCTCCCCTCTAGTATATTGCTTAGATCTGCATGACCTTCATGTCCAAGGTAGAGATGCCACTAAAATGCACTCCCAGGAGCAGAAGAAACCTCTCCTTGACATGCAGATTCAAGTGGTGTATAAGATAGTCGATAAACCTCACGCTCTACATGTCTGCTTCCGGTCACCTTCCCTGTCAACTTGTCTTGAATAGTGCATCCCACAACATCAAATATTGCTTGGCAATTGAGTTCCTTGGTAATTTGGCTGACTGAGAGTAGGCTCATAGGAAAATCTGGAACATACAAAGCATTAGGCAATCTCAAAGTAGAAGTCACTGGTACCTCCCCCTGATCTTCTACCTTGGAATGTCTTCCATTTGCAACCTGAACAGTCTTTCCTGCTTGAAGAGACTACAGACAAGTGAAGTAATCTCGATCTCCACTAAGGTGTTGTGAAGCTTCTGAGTCAACAAGTCACCTCGAGCACCTCTAACTCCTGCCATGTGCAATGGAACCCAATTCGGGTGCTGTCTTGAGTCTATCATGATAACTATGATCTTGGAGTAGTCTCTCATACTTACTCCAGGCAATATTCACAGTATCCTCTGCCAACATCTGAGTGGTAGGTATACCGCTATGAATAGACCTAGAAAATGGGTTTTCATACCTTCCTACCTTTGTAGCAGTATCTAATGACATGGTTGGAGATCTGATTGATGCCATCTTGCCCTTAGAGGAGGTAGAAATACCTAAAATCAGATTTGAAACGCTGATTTTCAGACCATAGAAATCTTAGAAATCTAAAGTAGAACCTCCTGATCACAAGATCCAATCAACCATTGCTTGGAAATCAAACCAAGAGACTTGGAGTAGCCCCTGGAAGCCGTCATTATGCCAAATCAGGCAGAAAGACCCCTAAATAACAGTCTGAAATTGAATTTTCAGATCCTACAGACCATCAAAAGTCACAAGAGAAGATTTGACACAATCTGGAGAATCAGAATTCTGAATATCGTGTTGGAAGGAGAAACCAACCCTATTGGGATCAAACGAAGGCCCCTACGAGAACCATCATGCCTCCATGGCGTCGCCCAGTAGGGGCAGGTGCTCCCCGCCACTATTGCTTATGGTGGGTAGCGACCAGCTGCGCCTCAGCCGGCGGTGCTGCCTTCGCTTGTGGATGACTGCCCGTGCGAGGGAGAGAGGAGAGGGCCACAAGGTGTCTCTCTCAGGCGATCCACAGCAGCGTGGCGGCGGAGAGGGGGTTTCAGTGGACAAGTTTGGCGGCTAGGTTTTTGGTCGGATACTAAAGTGTCGATCTAGAATCACTACTCTGATACCAAGTTAGGAGAAATGATCAATTCAATTATCTCTAACCCTACCCCTCTTTATATAAAAAGAGGTGGGAGTAAATTACATACAACCCCATGAAGAAAATAAAAAATAACAATGCACCACATGACACACAATCACATAACTAACTAGAATACATAATAATACCACCAAAAGTTTTTCTTCGGATCATCGAATCCTCGATCTCAAGGGTTCTTTGTTGACTTGATCCCCTTCGAGGGGGGATCCCTTATCGCCATCCACCTTAGGTTGCTTCTTCTCGCTGCCGACCCTACTAACGTTACCCCTACTACTGCAAGGGCACCACCACCGTTGCTAGGCCCCTAGCAGCCTCCTCCAACACCGCCACTATTGGGCCCTTTAACAACCTTCTCCATCGCTGCCAACAGGACCTGGGGACAATCTAGGCTACTATTGCTACGACCTTTCTTCTTGTCGACGGACTTCTTTATCGCCGCCAGTAGCATCTGCTAACGATTTGAATTGCTACTGCGGTTTTCTACTTGCCGCTGAAGGAGTTTGGAGCCAAACATGATTTATGCCGGATGTCATTGCTTCCGATTTGAGCTACATCTTTTAGACCCTATACATGATTTGATTGTGTGCTATCTACTGCTGCAATTGTGTTTCCTATAAATTGGGCACCATGGAAGATCACAAAGATGTTCTTGGTGACTTGTTGGGGAAGATATCTACTGTGAGCTCCTCTCCTTATATGCAAGGAACATCTATTAAACTTGATGGAACCAATTTTCTGCTTTGGTCCACATGTTTTGTTCGATTTGTAGGGTCGTACATGAAGAAGTATGTTCTCCTGAAGGAGGAACTAGCTGTCGCCACTTGTAAGTTGAACAACATGAGAGAGCGAGACAAAGATGGTTCATTATAATGGATTAACAATGTCCTGGTCACATCCAAAAGATGATGGTGTTTCCTTTTTGCAATCCCATTTTGTTGGGATGTATAGGGGCAAGATGTCTAGTGTACAATCCCATGCGAGTGATAGAAAACACTCAATTTAACAATACAAAACTTGAGCATTGTCATTCCAGACACTCTTAATCACTATAGAAAATTGAATTTTTATTTGCACAATAATTGTCTCAATTACATCACCAACTTTTGACTTATTCATAGTCAATAATAGTCACAATAATATGGAAAAATCATCTGTCTAAATAGTAAAGATGGCTTAGTCTATCAGGAGTACAATTAGGACCTCATACATCCAGGCGAACCAAATCGAAACAAGTAGAACTCAAGGAAGAACTAGCAGAATATGTAGATCTGTGTTGTTTTCCTATCTGACATGCATCATAGAGAAGCTCAATAGCAGGAGAGATGTGCGGTATCACTCGTCATAGCTTGCCCAGAGAAAGATGTCTTAGTCGTCGGTGCCATTGTAGTGCTGTACTAGCAGTAAAGGCAACCTTCCCCTTGCAATAAGCTGCAATAGGAGTCTGGACCAAGCGATAGACACACCCCTCATGTCTGCCACCAATTGTCCTCCCCGTGAGTTTGTTTTGAAAGGTACATCCGACATCATCAAAAATAGCATGGTAGTTGAGATCCTTTGTAATTCTATCGACAAATTATAGACTAATCGGAAAATCATGCACAAATAAAACATTAGGCAATGTGGGGGTAACTACAACGTCCCCCTGTCCATCTATTCGAGAGTGATGACCATTTGCAACCTGTACTGTCCGACCTGGTGGAACATACTGTATCTTCTTGAAAGAAGAATGATCCCCACTTAGATGCCTGGATGTACTTGAGTCAACTACCCATATGGTACCATCTCCAGATCCACTGTACGAACTAAAAGCAGGGTACTACTTGACGAGGAGGCAAAGGTTGCGGTATCTGTGGTAGGGACAGAGTCTTGCATCAACTGATAGTCTCTGCACAACAACATCAATCTCTGCACGGGAGACCATGTCTGACTAAGTGCTGGCTTGGTTGGCCATTGGAGGTCTACCATGTTTGACCTAACATGTAGCCTCGACATGACCAACTTTACCATAAAAGGTACATGTAGTCCAGGGCCTACTGGATTGACCCCATCCATGTCCTCTGCCACGAATAGAGGATGCTCCACGTCCTCCATGGTCTTCGGAAGCCACCAAAGCTGTCGTCTGCCCAAGAGTATCAGTAGTAGATGCCTTCACCAAAATCCTGCTAAGTCGGCTGTAAGCATGCTCCAGTAAGGGAATCTTAGGAGCCAA
Organism: Thalassia testudinum; assembly: GCA_037157565.1. Lineage (NCBI taxonomy): Eukaryota > Viridiplantae > Streptophyta > Magnoliopsida > Alismatales > Hydrocharitaceae > Thalassia > Thalassia testudinum. The sequence continues at coordinate 27,238,990 of JAZHRO010000013.1, forward strand.
GATCTAAGAACGTACCCCATCATACTTTGGTCCAAGGCCATCTAAGAATTGAAGTACTGCATACTCCCGGTGATACTCCTAACTAGCACAGGTACACACAGGATGGGAAGCATTATACTTCCGAAGGAGTTCCTCAACAGATGTATAATACTGAGCAAGCAATTGTCCCTCCGTTTAAGGGTTCTTAGATTATGGTGAATCTGGAAAACCTTACTAAAATTCTTCTCCTTGGAATGTGTCATGCAACGAATCCCACATCTCCTTGGTCATCTTGTAGTACATGATCCCATCTCCAATCTGGGGCTAAACTGTATTCATGATCTAGGAGCACACCATCGCATTATCCTTTTTCTACATCACATATTTTCTTGTCTTGTTGGTAGGCTCAATCACTAGCAGTATATGTTCCTTGTCATGACCCTCCATAGTCACGAGGAACGTCTGAGACCTTCGTGCATAATTAGTCCCATCAAGCTTGGAGATGGGCATAAAGAATGGGTTTTTGTACGTCCCTGTAGTAGTATTCAATGACACTTCGGATGATAATGACAATGCTATCGTGCCTTGAGAGGGAGGAAAAACCCAAAAATCAGATATAAATCTCTGATTTCAGATCATTGGAATCTCTGAAAATAGAAGGTTGAGCCTCTTGATCATGAAATCTAAGCACACAGCCCAAAAGTTAGACCAAGAGCATCAACATAGCCCTTGGAATTAAACGAAGCAGCACTAGGGTGTGGGGAACCACCCTAGCACATCAAGCAGGGGCTGTTGCCCCTCCTTGCCGTCGGTGGAGAGAGGATCTCTCACTGGTGATGCCTCTGCCAGCCGGTGAGTTGCAAAACATCCCTGTGCAACACCGGTGGAGGCTGACAATGACCTTGGTTGCGCTGCAAAGGCGGGGCGGTAGGTACCTGCAGCTACAAAAAGGGCTGTCGGTGGCAGCAGCAGTCGGTGACGATAGTGGTGTGACAAGGAGAGGGAGGGGGACTAGGGTGGTTAGGGTTTCAGAGGCTTACTATTGTACGGAAGACGTACGCAAATGGGATTGGATTTTGAAACCCGTTGTCGTAGTATGATTTGCGAAGAAATCCGTCAACAGATAAATTTATACCAAAACTCTAAGAATTCTGGGTTGAACACAGGGAGGCGGATGTTTAATTAAAAAGACGCGTTTATTTTGTCACGAAATAGATTAGCTGTTCGAAAACTAGCTATCTATTTAACAAACAATAAATAGAAGAGAGAATATTACAAATAAAGACAAAAGAGAGGTAGAATAAATATGGATTTTATCATCAAATGCTGTTCATTACACTGATCATTACAAATAGGAAGCATGAAATCTACTCTAGAAAGCGGTAAAGAGAATGGAGGGAGAAGTATCCTCTTCGAGGATTGCTTGGAGGACGAGTCGGACGAGGCGATGCCTGGAAGACAGAGGTCGAAGCGGGAAGAACCAGGGGCGAGGCAGGACATCGTCGCAGGATCTACTTCTCGAATGGAGTGAGAGGGCAATTGCAGGATGCTTCACAAAGGAGGGAGAAGGTGGAAAAATTCTAATTTGAACTCTAATGGAGCTCTTAGAGCTTTAGAGGGGGTGGGAGAAGAAAGGAAGGGATGAAGAAAGTGTGGGAGTCGTAGGACCTTTTATAGGTGAAGATTGGAGGGGGTACCAAGGTCATTTCACTTAAAAATTTAATGTCAGGGTCTTTAGTGACGGATTAAAAGCGTCACTAAAGCTCTGATCGTCGCCTTACGTGTGCGCCCGCTCATGCGCCTCTTCCTCTTCGTGTCAAACGCTTTCGCACGTCCTCAGATTCTCGGCCGTTCGATCTTGCGATGCGCGCACTCGCTCGTTGCTTCAACGCCTTAACACATGCGCACTCCAACTCTCAGCCGTCCATCTCGCATCCGATGGCTCAGATTGCATCCCGCCCGCGCCTCTTCAATTCAAGCGTCTGCCCGCAACGCGATTGTTGCTCATCCATGCAGCCACGTTTGCATGCCATTCGACCGCTTGCGCTGCATCCAACAGTTGAAATCAGCCGCTCCGCACTCCCTACTCGATTTGAGGCTCAGCGGAGATCGAACCCGTGCCTCTGCCTCGCATGAATGCCTCTGGTTGTTGCGCTATCCCCTCTTCTTTGTCGATTTTCTAACCGCGGCACACGCGCTCGTGGCCATTGGATCAAAGATCCAATGACCCAGATTTGATATTGCATTGAAGAGAGAGAGAGCGCGGTGGGTCTTCAAACTTCTGTTTGGCCAGTTTGAGCGGTTAAGATGACACCATCTTGGCCGTCCATCTTCTGTGACTTGTAGGTGTCACGGATGTTGAATTGGGTCGATTTTCAAGCCGTTGGGCGGCGATCGTCGATCTGAACCCATCCGTGTTTTCGGATTTATCATCTGAACTGTGGATCTACACCATCTTGGCCCTTGACCTATGATTTTCCTCGGACAATATCTGATACTATGGAAGTTCGATTGGGGCAATCTTGGAGTCGTTGAACTCCAATTGTCGCCCTGATCAGATCTGTACGGTTGGATCTTCAATCCGAGGCCCCGATGGAATATCGCCCTGTTACCTGACCACAAAATGGGAAAATTAACCTAAAATTTGCACAACTTAACCTAAATGCAAGATGATGTATGTTATGCAATATTTATAATATATGATGCAACTTTACGCCTAAAAACACATAAATAGACAGCTTATATGATATAAACGTGTTTACATCACTTGGGTAGGATATCAGGGCCACAGTTTAGGACTGGTACTCTGATACCAAGTGGGAAATAATGATCACTCTTATTCAACCAAAAGAGCCTTACACCTCTTTATATAAGAAGAGGTGTAGGTAAATAGTGACATGTTCGGGCATAAAAATAAAACAAAAGAGGAGTCCTACAACAACATTCTCTCAACACTCACCCTTAAGCTAGAGCATGGGATGCTCAACTTGTACATAGAAATTCTAAATTTACAGCAAAACAAAATAGTCGCAACTATTGTTACTGGGTCATGGGTTTCCTCAAATAAGTGATGTCAGTTGCATCCAAGTTCTTGCTTGTAGGCAAGTATGCTTATGACAGCACATCAGCGAGGGCTAAAGTCTGTTGGGAAAATTGCTGTAATTGGCTTTGACATGGGCTTCTCTGGAGACCTCGACTGGTGTTGGTGCCTTTCCATTGGAGATCTTAGACATGGGCCTCTCCTTTGGAGCTTTCGAAACTGGGCCTCTCCCACATGGAAACTCGAAGTCGATCTCTCCACTGGAGGTTGGGATAGTGGTCCTCTCATTGAGGAACCAATAACAACAAATAAAGAGTTTCTCTCATATGGGGACCTAAAACAATGAGTTTCTTATATGGGATCTCAACAATAGACTCACACTCCCCCTTTTTCTAATACTTGTATGGGAGAAGAAATAAACATAGAAAAGATAGAATAAGACTAGAGAAGAGCTTCTCTCCCATCTTCTCCTAAAATTCATCATTTTTTTTTCTTCAGTTTTCTTTTTTTTCTTCTTTCTCCTTTATTTTTCTTTTACTATTTTCTTTTTTTTGTATATATGTATCTCTCTTTTTTCCTTTTTTTTCGTCCTCTTTTTCTTTTGTGGAGCTACCAAGTAACAAAAAATGACATAAAGGAAAGATTGCTAGATATGTAAGAACTAAAACCTCTTCTTAGGTCTGGAATGGACACGTCACCATCTCAAACAAATGCTCAATCTCGTCCTCCTTCTGGCTTGTGATCTCATGCAAGATTGCAATTGAAACCTTAGCCATGACTTTTGGTGCACGAGATCTTGTCACACAAAATCTTCAGCACAATCTCAACCACATGAGATCATTGAGTTCTGCGAGGCTTTGTCACCTATTGTTGTCGCGATTGCCACCGCTACATCCTCACTGGAAATCACTCGCTACAATGGCAACATAGTTGCGTCACCCGAATTCTTGAGCATCGCCAGCGCTCGATCAACGCCTAACAGCTTCTCTGTCTTCTTCGATCGCTACTCCTTTGGCATCTTCATCATAGCTTCACACGACTCCCTTGCTGTGGATACGAAAATCTTGCGACCTCGATTCTAAGGGTGCAAAAATATGTTTATGCGGCCGATTAATCGGTTGCATAATTGTATGTAGTTGAAAATTGAACTGAGTACCCATGTTCGGTCCTATAGTCGATCTACTTGATGAATCGACCGAATATCCAATTAATCAACCGATTAATCACCCGATTTAGTTTCAAGGTTTCAATTTTTTTTTAACATTGAAGCATGTGCAACACACCACCAAGCCTAAACTCCACTTTCGATTAAAAACCCCCAAAATTGAGAGAACACATGAACAAACCCTTCCTATTTCTCGATGTCGCTCCCTCCCTGTTGCTCTCGCCTCTTAGCTCTCAACATCTCATCGCCGACCAACACTTAGAGCCTCGCCATCGTCGGTCATCATCGCATCACCTACCACTGCTACACAAAGTCTCGTCGGGGAGGAACGACGCTGGTGGCTCTTCCATCGTCAGTGAGAACGAGTTGAGCCAAGGTTGGTGGTTCTTGCATTGCTGCTTGGCAATCCACATCACTGCTCTCCACGTTGTGATGCTGCTAAGTGCTATCATCGACTGCTTCCATTGTCGGTGAGGGTGGTTTGCAATTTGCATACAACTATCCTTGATTTGCATACGATTTACATATGATATATACATATATACACACAAACACATACATATATACACTGGAGAGCTACAGCCTGCACAACGTCTCCAGTGTGCCCCCCATCCCCAACTATACACACACACTTTGCGTATAATTATTGCTCCTACCCTTATGCCTTTCAAAAAAAGAATTCCAAGATAAATGATCCATTATGTCTATCTACAAATAGATAAAAGGGATTGATAGATTATAGTTATACTACTGATTTAGATACTGATTTGCATACTAATTGGGACTGCATACTTGTTTTTGGATCAGGTCATCAATCCTTATCTACCTTGGTTTGCAGACAAATCGAGACATGATTTGCATACTGAATTACATAGGTAGCTAATAGTGCCGCATAGAAGTACTGAAGTGATTTCTTTAAGTAAATGAGGGCTATTAGGGGTGATGTAAATCATTCTACAATAGGGATAAAATAACCCTATTTCCTTAAATAAATCATTTATTTCATAGGTAGTTTGTGTCTTTTTACCAATAGCTAAAGTTACTAAAGTTTTAGTTATCAAAATATCTCATGATTTTTTTCCTCTTTCTTTTTAATAGGATTGAATTGAGCAAATAGTTTGTGGAAGACATGGCTTCCATAAATCCTGGATTTGGTTTTGACTCATGCTCAACTCTTTTTTGTCCCGCATGGATCAATGAATCTTGGATGGTGATACGGATATCTTGCCAATAAGGAGGGATCCAAAACCGTGACTTGTAGGCTTTGCAAGAAGGTGGTGAAAGGTGGAATTAACAGGTTCAAACAACATTTGACACACATTAAAGGCAACACAGCTTCTTGCCTAAAGGTTGTTGAAGAGACGAAGGTTTTCAAGGCATACATGGATGAATTAAAGATGAAAAAAGCAAACAAGGCGAGAGCATTACAAGAAGTTAGAGATGAGGTTGATATTGGAAGTGATCCAGGCACTGCTGAATCAAGAAGAGAGGCGAATAAGAGTAGACTCTTGGAATTAGTTCAAGAAGTCGCAAATGTGCTTAAGGATTTGCGACAAACCACGATTAAAGATGCCTATGCCAAGGATTGAGATAAGACATGCAAATTTATTTGTGATTGGGCCTATTATTATGACATTCCATTCAATGCAATTTGCGATGATCATTTTGTGCGAATGGCTAAGGCAATCAGGCATTATGGTCCAGGGCTTAGAACTCCTCGATATTGGATTTTTGGACCATTTTTGAAGAAGTTTGTGAAGACCAAACGAGCACTGCAAAGCCATAGAGACGTGGAAAACTACATGATGCTTTTATTAGTGTGAGTGGAATCTAAGGGATTAAGTATACACCAGAGGGTGGTTAATAGTGTAATATCTATTTAAAATAGAACTTAAAAAATCATTCACCACAAGCGAAAAATGAATAAGCATAAACTAGAAAAATAACACCTAATTTTAGAATGGAAACCCTTCCGGGTGAAAATCACTACCTAAACCTTCCAGCTTAAGATTTTCTCGACTTGTCGACGCTAGTCAAATCCACTATCATGTACCACTTGAACGAGGGTGGCATAACCTCTTACAAATGTCTTCTCTTATACCTGACTAAGAGAACGGGACTTTCAATACAACTTGGATTCCCAGATCAAGAATAACATAATAGAAGAATATAACAATATTTCCTATGGAACCTTAGTAATATTTAAAAACAAACCGAGCTTTCTTGAATCGCAAGGGAGAGTGCTTTGAATCGCAGTAGTTGTAGGCGTAGAGGCGTAAAAGCACTAGAGAGTAGGTGTGTTTTTCTCTTTGAAAGCTCTTGAGGTGTGTTTTTGAAGAAGATGGTCAAAGGTTCTATATATAGGTGTTTTTCGACCTATTTTGGAAATGCTGGAAAAGAGAGCTTTGATCGATTAAAATAACTGTTTGGTCGATTAAAACTATATTTGGTCAATTAAAATAAAGTATTAATCGATTTAATGTGGATCGATTAAAAGGGTAATTTGATCGACTCTAAGATTTCAAAAGAAATTCGACCGTTGGAATATATTTGCTCGATTAAAGAATATAGGTTGATCGATCAATAAGGAATATGGTATTTGATCAATTATGACAATAAGTTTGTCGATTAAGGTCTGGTTGATCAAAAAGAAAGTTTGGTCAATCAACAGTAGAATTGACAAAGGTTTGAAAGAGAACGATTTTTGCGAAAAATGAAAACTTACGTTTGTTTTCTTATTAAGGTTCTATACATAATTCTAGACTGAATAAAATTAAAAAGTCTTCAAGTCCTCTTCGTCCTTGATGTATGTGGACAATGTTGATGAGGACGCATCCATGCTATAATTTGACTTAACTTGTAATGGCTAATCCACAGTAAAAGCATAATTTTGTTATATCAAAATAAGGGTATTAACATTCTCCCCCTTTTTGATGATAACAAAATTATAACTAAGTATGCATAAATTTTTCTCCGCCTTGGTTATTAATAAAAGGCTTTAAGCAATGACATTGACAAGTAGATGGTGCTTCCCCTTATTGAAATACTCATGCAATTCATGACATAATGTTGTGCAATAGAATTACAAGCTATGTAGGTAAACATATCTCATTTTCAATAAGCAAAGAAGCAACAATATTTATAGAACATAATATCTCAAATAAAGATGCTGCAGGGCTCACGTAACAAATAAAAGTATTACAAAGAAGAATAGTTCACAATCCCAAGATAGAAATAGAATATAATGTACTACAAGCCAACATAAGAAATAAAATCTAAATGAAACTAAGGATGGTCTCAATATCCGATGAAACTCCACATCGATATCAAAATCATCCAAAGAGAATGGAGGCGTGCTGGTGCTGGGTCCTATAATAGAGGAGCGTCATCTACATCCCGAAACTGGAGAGATCTGAAGGTCTGTAGATCAACGAGATGGTTGCTGGACTAAGGAATTGGTATGCTGCGCCTATCTGGAGGAGGGTGCTGAAGTACTCAAGGAACTGCTGCTGCTGCTGGACGTCAGCCTTGGGGTGGTTTGTGGTCATGGACAGTGAGCGAGTAGATTTGCTCTCCAAGCTGATCCAAAAACTGACCCTGCCTCTTAGGTATGCAGAAACTTAAGTGTCGTGCTTCATCATCATCTGTCCTGTTCATCAGTGGGATGCCGTCTGTCACGTCTTGGACTCCCAAATTGTCGTGTCTGGTAAACTGCTTGTCAAGGTAGGGCCACTCCAAGTCGTAGAACATGGGAGAGGGTCGAACTGGAGGCGGACAATAAGCATCAAAATGCTAGTAGGGAGAGTAGGGAGGTGAAGCAGAGGAATGACTAGCCTGAGAAGGAGGAGGCTGACAGGAGGAAGTTGCTGCCTGAGGAGGATCTTGACGAGCCTGACACTCCTGTTCCACTTTGGAGTAGCTGAGCTCTCCAAAAATGGAAACACAAGAGATGAACTGCTTATGATTAATGTCCGTGGGGACATTAAGATGTAGGAAGATATGGGAGAGAAGAGTACTAAAAGGGAAAACGCTGGTGGGTTTTCTCTCCATGAAGGTAAGGATAAAGTGGTTCCAATTAAACGACTTATTGGTCATAAAGGTGTATAGAGCCACGAGAATGGGACCCGGACAATTCTCAAAAGAAGTGGTTTTGGACATGAAGTTCCAAAGAAGTACGCAGTTGAGGAACCGCGGGAGAGGATGAAAATACGGTGACTTAGTGGGCTTGCCTAGGTCACAAGATTCGAGAGTCATCAATGTCTCCCTAATGACCTCAAAAGAAATATCATTATGCAGCTCAAGGTAGGTAGGACTAGAGGATGGACAACCAAGACCATAGATAGAACATCGGCATTGACAAGGACCTCAATATCGTAGACATTCGATGTCAATTAGATGCCAGAAACCTTCACCAATGTTGCAAAGGTTGGAGTAAAAAAGGTGACAAGCCATAGGATCTACGCCCTTGATATGACTACCCCTAGCACCCGCATAAAATGTCCGATTGAAGAGGTGACCTATCCTATGAAAGGCAAGTCGGTCTCTAGGACCTGGGAAGATGCACTCAAAGTAGTCAAGGTCGACAGGTGAGAGGCGGGAGTAGAGAGAAAAGTTGTGACGCGCCTCGTCATTGAAGAAATGGTCGAAGGTGTCATCTCTGGGGGTGGAGGTAGAGGGACGAGATTCAAAGCTTCAAAGGTTGATCAAAGCTTGATCAATTTCCCACCTAAAAGATTCAAAGCTTGATCGATCAACGATTGATCAATCAACACAATTTGTTTGATCGACAAATGGTTATTAAGACAATACAATAAATAATGAAAGTTTAGCAAGTCTTGTTAAGCCTAAGTCTCTTTTTATTGATATAATCTTTCTTTTGCTAGAGGTTTTTTGAAAATAACTAATTGTTTCTAAGACTATTTCCTTCTTTAGGGAATAATCTCTAAGGAAATGATGTCTGTTGTCTATATATTTTGTTCTAGAGTGTTGAATAAGGTTTCTGGATAAGTTTATTGCACTAGTTTTACAATAAAGAACCCTAGTGTTTTCAAAGTTTAGTCTAAAATCTCTAAGTATTTGTTTCATCCACAAGATCTATGGACATGCTAAAAGAGGCAGCAATGTACTCAGCTTCAGTTGTGGACAAGGAAACACTATTTTGTTTCTTGTTAACCCAAGATACTAGGGAATTTCTGAGAAATTGACTCGTTCCACTAGTACTCTTGCGATCAGTTGACTTCTCACATAATCAGCATCACAATAGGAAACTAAGTCAAGTGTTGTTGATTTGGGGTAGAACAAATCAAGATCAACAGTGTTAAAGTAGGTACCTAGGTATCCTTTTTAAGGCATTTAGGTGAGATTCTTTAGGATCTACTTGAAATCTAGCACACAGATAGGTATTAAAAAGTATGTCAAGTCTACTAGTAGAGTAGTAGTCAAGTAAAGAATGGATCTTGTCGTGCTTCTATAGAATTTTTGGTCTACACACTTGCCTGACTCATCTTCTTTGAGTTGAGTAGTGGTAGCCATTGGTGTTTTCCTTTCGTTTTGTCCATTTTGAATTTCTTTAGAATTTCTTTTGTGTATTTCGTCTGCGAGATGAGGATTCCATCTTCTAGATGATCAATATGTAACCCTAAAAAGAACTTTGATTCTCTCATCAGGCTTATCTTGAATTGATCTTGCATGACTTTCGCAAACTTTTGCCATAAAAGATCATCAATAGCATCGAATATTATGTTATCAACATAAATTTGGATTAATATTAGTTGTTTAACTTTTCCTTTAGTAAATAAAGCTGGATCAATTAAGCCAATTTTGAAATCATTTTTTATTAAGAAGTTTCTTAGCCTTTCATACCAAGCTCGAGAAGCTTATTTAAGTCTATATAATGCTTTATTAAGTTTGAAAACATGATCAGGGTTACTAGTGCTTTCAAAGCTAGGAGGTTGTTTCACATAGACTTCTTTGATAAACCCATTTGGAAATGCACTGTTGACGTCCATTTGGAATAGTTTAAACCCCATATGGGCAGCAAAAGCTAGTAATATTCTAATGGATTCTAGTCTAGCTATTGGAGCATAAGTTTCATCAAAGTCAATTCCTTCTTCCTGATTATAGCCTTTAGCCATAAGTCTAGTTTTGTTTCTTACAATCTTTTCCTGATTCATTAAGTTTATTTCGAAAGACCCATTTTGTTCCAATGATAGGTTAAGATTCTGGCTGAGGAACTAATTTCCAAACATCATTTCTTTCAAATTGATTCAACTTTTCTTGTATAGCTACAATTCAACACTCATTAGTGAATGCTTCTTTCATGGATTTTGGTTCTAGCTGGGATATAAACACGCTAAATGCAAGGTTATTAAAGGATGATCACCAATCACTAAATCTTTAGGATGGTCTTTGGAGTAGGTTATCTCTAGAAAGTTCACTAGAGATGGTGTCTTTAGGTATGTTTGAAGGATCATCTAAAGGTTGATCATCATCTTTGGTTGATACATTATCTAACTGATCAAAAGACATGTAGAGTCTCTTCAACTACCAATTTCTTCTTATTAAAGACTTTATAGGCTTTGCTTATAGAGGAGTATCTTAGAAAGATTTCTTCCTCACTTTTTGCATCAAACTTATCCAAGTTCTCCTTTGTATTCAGTTTCAGTATGAAACACTTGCAACCAAATATTTTAAAGTAAGAGATCTTAGGAGTCCTATCAAAGTAAATTTCACAGTGTGTTTTCTCAAGAATAGGTCTAATAGAGGCCCTATTTTGGATATAACAAGCAGTGTTTACAACCAAGGTAGCTTCGACTCGCACAGTATAGTGCGGGCACACTCTTGTAGGGTTCTATTCTTCCTTTCTACAACACCATTTTGAGGAGCTGCTCTAGGAAACGCAAATTCTTATTTTACCCCAAAAGTAGAGAGAAATCTAGGAATTTTTTATTTTCAAATTCTCCATGATCACTCCTAATCCTAGTGATGGATAGGCCAGATACAGTTTGAATTCTCTTGGTTAATTTTCTAAATTCCTCGAAAGTAGAATCTTTAGATCTTAAAAATAATACCTAAGTAATTCTGGAGAAGTCATTAATCAAGACAAGAAAGCATTTGCACCCATTTAGACTTTCAGACTTGGTTGATCCAAAGAGATCTAAGTGGATTAACTCAAGTGGCTTGGATGTACTGATCATATTTTTATGTTTGAAAGAAGTTTTATGTAATTTTCCTAGTTCACAGGATGAACAAAGATTTTTCTTGCTGAAGGAAATCTTAGGCAAACATCGTCTTAAGTTGTGTTTTACAACCTTGTTTATATTTCGCAAGTGAACATGATCGAGTCGATAATGCCACAATATTGACTCATCATTTAATGTAACAAAGCAATTAAGATCGTTGCATTTGTCAAAGTCAATAGTGTAGATGCCTTTTGATCTATCTCTGATCAAAAGGATTTCCTTTGATTTTTTATCCCTAATTTTAAAATCTTTTGATGTAAAAGTGACTTTATAGCCTTTATCACATATCTGACTTACACTAAGCAAGTTATGTTTTAGGCCACTAACAAGATAAACATTATCAAAAAAAGTTTTGGAGTTATCAATTTGTCCAATACCAGTAATATGGCTCTTGTTGTTGTTGCTAAAGGTGATTAATCACTTTCCTTACGGTTGTGGTTGAGTAGCTCTTGTTCTCCTGTCATCTGCTTCGAGCAACTGTTGTCTATAACTTATCTTCCTTTTCCTTGGACCTATCATTGGTTTACGTCTGTGAAGTCTAATGTTTCTCCTTACGGCTACAAGGTGTCAAATCTTTTTCATGATAAATCTAGTCTGAGTACTTTATTAATCCCAAGGTTTTAAATGTTGTTATTGATGTTGTATCGATAAGTCAAAAATGGGATATGTTGGGATATATCGAGGATGCTGATATTCGTAAATTTTAGGGAAATTACTTAAAAAGACACAAAATGACCCAAATGTTACAAATTTAATGAAAATTAATATTTTAATAACTGCTACATGCACAAAGAAATTGTTAAATTTTGAATGAAAACATAATAAAAATACGTTACTGGCATATCAACAAAGTCATATCATAGCAATGGGAAGAAATTATACATAACATGAAAATTAGTGCGTAGACAACATAAATTTATCTAATAATAAGTATATCAAGAGATTTAATTTCGGGATTACTTGTAACCAAAGTTAAAACATGGTCATTTAGGCCATGAATCCCACAAAATTGAAGTTTAATTAAGGATCTTACTAAATTAATGTGCATATAACATTAATCTAGCCAATAATCAAATATATCAACAAATGTAATTTTAGGATGAACAGTGATTTAGCCCATAAAATCATTACCAAATTGAGGTTTAATTAAATATCGTACTAAATTAGTGTCTAGTTAACATTAATCTAGTCAATAATCAAGTATTTGAAGAGCTTTAACTTCAGTATGAGTACTAATCGAGGTTCAAAACATGGTAATTTGGACCTAATAATGCAAATAAATTGAAGAATAGGGTGCTTATCTTATTAAGAGATGAGACAAGGTTGAAAATCACCTAAAAAGATGATGTACAAGCAAATTTCAGAGGTGCAGTAGGGTGGTTGCGGTGTGGAAGAGAAGAGCAAGGGAAATGAAGAGGAGGGCAACAACAGAATTAGTCGACATTGCCAACGTATCGTCAGGCATGTCGAAATAATAGAAATTTTATGTCAAGAGGCTCCAATTTTAACGATGTTGTTGATACCCCTCGATATCGGGGACATATCGATCAATATTTGGGAAAAAGATATGGGGGGAGGGGGGTGTCGATATCTCTTGGGTCATCGATATTGACTTATCGGCGACGTATGTCGTCAACATCTTTCCTTGGGTGATGTATCTTTGATATCTTGGAAAAAAGATGTTCCCATGATAACGATACAAGTCATGTTGGGGATATGGATATATCGTCGATATATCATTGATATATCGAGATATCTGTTTCCATGATTAATCCTTGAGAGTTTCCTACAAAACAAGATTGCAGATCTCTTTTTGGTGCCTATTTTCATTTGGGTTCAATTTTGTTAGCAGGTCCTGTTTAGGCGTGGACTTATTCTTGGCCTTAGGACTAGAGGGAATTTGTGTGTTAGATTATGAAGTTGATGCTTTATGATGATTATTAAGAATATATCCTAACCCAAATTTTGTAGGGGTTTGTGTTGGTGTGCCTAATAGCCTTTCTAGAATTGCTCTTGCTTTGGTGAACTTAACTAGGCCATTTACAAGAGCAACAGACTTTTGTTTTAATTTTCTGAATTTTATCTGAAGTGAGTCAATATAAGCCTTAATAGAGGTGATCTCGTGAGACGATTGTTGATTTAGAGATTCAGCACTATTCCTTAAGTTAATTTCTTCATCTAGGTCTTTAGTTAATTTCTTATTAGCTACTTTAAGTGCTTTAGCTAAATCATGCAGCTCATAAAATGCTTCTAATAATTCATCAAAAGTAAAAGAAGATACCTCGTCTTTAATTGTCATAAGACCGCAGAGTGTCTTTACTTGAAGTGAGAGAAGCCAAAGGGCGATTATTCAAATGATAAACCATCCAACCTCATTTCATTCTAAAAACCAAGTTACATCGGAGTTTACAATGAAGATTCCCAAAACACCACCTGGGAAGAAATGGACGAAACAAAGTTCTCGACATAGGATCTCTCCCCTCTAAAAAACACCCCATTTCTCCCCAGCTAAACACCCCACAGGATTGCCGACACCTTGTCCTTCCTAGATCTAAAGGAGCTCCCTCTACCATGGACATTTTCTCTACAGAATGAAGAGCAAAAACTATCCTCATCTCGATGTGCGATCCAATCGATCCCCATCCTCTCCCAAACTTGCCTCACAAATTGACACTAGAAGAAGAGGTGCTGGATGTCTTCCTTAACTGCATCGCAAAGGGAAGATGTCAAGTCATTCGACTAGGCCCATCTTGTTCTCCACCGCTTTGTCATAATCCTCTCCCTCATTAATTAGGCAAAGATCTTCACCTTTAGGGGGCATTCCGCCATCCATATTAGCCTGCAATCTCGCAAGAAGTCAGCATCATGGCTGGCCATGCCACTCCCCAACTTGCGGAACACTTTCGCCACAGAGAAGTCTCCCTTCCAATAGTAAGCATCATATCCCTCCTCAGGTGCCCAACCCTCCATTTCCTGCAACAACCATTGCAACTCTTTGCATATCTGGTTAGATAGGCCCCTACGAAAGGTTGGACACCAAGCTCCGTCCCAACAACTTCCCATCGTTGCCGACAGGTTCACGACACTTCCAAAGAGGCATGGAAACCTGTCTTCGAAGGTACTGCCAACTCCCTGCCAGTCGTCCTGCCAGAAACGGAACCCATCCCGCTCCTCCAATGTAGGGGTGAAGAAACTGTGCACCTTTACTGTCACAGTTGCCAAGTCTTTCAAAAAGTGAGAGGCTCCAGGAGGAGGGGAGACTAAAGGACCCTAAGAAAGGAAATGACCATAACAATGCCGCATAACATCACCAAAGAGCCCTCGTTCCCGACCCACCAATCGAGCAATCCACTTTGTAAGGAGGCTGATGTTCACATTGTCCACCTTCCTAACCCCTAGACTCCCTAAAATGGTCTACACACTTTCTCCCAGGCCACCAATCTCGCCCCCCTTCCTGTCGACCCTACATTAGTCCAGAAGAAATCCCTCATCAACCTTGAAAGCTTTCTCTCAATCTGGCGCGACACTTTGAAAACTGAGAGGAAATACGATGATATGGATGTTAGAACTACCTTCACAAGGGTCAGTCTCCCACCTCTAGATAGCAATCTGGAGGACCACCCTGCCAATCTTCCTTCCATCCTCTCCAATAGTGGAATCCAATCCTGTATCCTGAGGTGCCAATCTGATAAAGGAAGGCTCAGATATACCAGCGGCAAAGAACCCATCTTTGTCCATAAAAAACCTCTCATCCTCTCCACCTCAGTGGCTGACAAATTACATGGGACGAAAGTTGTTTTTTGATAATTAATTTGCAGCCCTGACGCTTCGCCAAAAAGCTCCAAAAGGATTCTTATTCTCCTGGCCTCCAGATCTGATCCCTCGACCAAAAATAGGGTATCATCATCATACTATAGAACCACTGTCTCCTTGCCTTCCCCAACCTCAAAACCCCTGATAAACTCCTTATCATAAGCACTGTGAGTTGCCCGTGCCAGAGCATGCAAGCGGGCAACCCTGTCTAACCCCCCTCCTAGGCTGCATGCATCCTCCAGTTGGGTTCCCATTAATCAGAACTGAGAAATATGTCATCATGCACCTCTTCATCCAATCAATCCACATTGTGGGAAAACCCCTCCTCAATAATGAGGCCCATAGAAATTCCCACTGCACTGAGTTGTACGCTTTGCTGAAGTCGACCTTCCACAAAAAAGCCAGCTTCTCCCTCCTCTAGGTGGCCAACGCCTCCATGGCAACCACAAAACCATCCAGAATTCCCCTCCTTGGGACGAAGGCCATCTGAGCAGGGGAAACCAGGTCTTCCAGAAGGTCCTTGAGCCTGTTGGCCAAGACCTTAGCAACAATAAGGTACACAGCATTCGATAATGCAATCGGTTTAAAATCTTGGATTATTTTAGCCCCTTCCTTTTTAGGTAGGAAAAATAGGTAATATTTGTTCAATTTATCAAATCCTCTAGTCTCGCATGTGAATTCCTTCATCATTTGCATCACATCCGCCCCTACCAGGCACTAGAATTCCCTGAAGAAGGTAGGGAAGCCATCCGGACTAAGGCACCCTTTTGCATTCAGGCTCCAAACAGCCCACCTGACCTTATCCTCTGAGAAGCCATTAGTGAGTTCCCCCGCCCAAGCCTCTGTGATAGACTACACATTCTCCCCTGTCCAACTCCAACAGCCTCTGACGTGCCTCCCAGTGAACTCTATAAAGTAATCTGCCGCAGTTCTTCCCACCTCCTCCCTACTTGAGGAAGTCTCCCTATGTATCAACATCGACTCTATCCAGTTTCTCCTCCTCCTGGCAGAGGCCATTTGATGAAAAAACCTGGTATTAGAGTCACCTTCCTTCAACCATCTCTGTCTCAATCTCGTCTTCCACTCCACCTTTGCTTTCCTGTCCTCCTACACTACCCGTGTCATCTTGGTCCTGATCTCGCTATCCTCTGCCGAAATAGGGGCTTGTTCCTCTTGCCTGTCAATTCTGGTGATCTCTGCCAATGCCTCTTCCTTTTTGCCCCTCCTGGATGCCTTGACCTCTCTCCTATATACTCTCAAGTGGTCTTGCAACATACTCAGTTTCTTCACCAAGCAATACGTGGCTGATCCCTCCACCTTTATTGATTTTCGCTTCTCCACCATACTCTGAAAACCATCCTTCGTCAGTCAGGATCTGTCAAATTTAAAATATGTGCCAAAATGTATCCCCTCATTAGGCCTCCACATAAGGGGTGTATGATCAAAAAATGGTCTCTCCAGAGCCGACACATCTGCCATAGGGAAAGCTTTTGCCAATTCCATATTGGAGAGAAATCTGTCAATCCTAGACATCTAGCTACTGTTATTCCTCCAGGTTTATGCGTAGGAAGCTGGTGTCCAATCCATGAGTCCATGTGTAGCAACAAAATCCACAAGTCGGTGTCCAACACTTCACTTAAAGTGTCTTCGCTCTCTTCTTCTGAGCTTGTATCGGTATCATTCGAAGTTATTTGTAGAGCCTTCTTCTTTGCGTCATGCTTGAAAGGTTTTCTGACCTTTCTCTTTTCGACTTATTTCCTAAGTTGAGGGCGTTCTTTTCTCATATGCTCTTTCTTCTTGCAGTTGTAGCAGATAACTTGGTTTTCTTGTAATTCTTCCTTTTTCTTCTTTCAGCTCTTATTGTTCTTCAATAATCTTTTGAACTTTCTGAAGAGTAAGGCTGTCTTCCTCGTCTTCATTGTCTGATTCTTCGGAGCCAGTATCAACTTTTAGAGCAAGGTCTTTTGTCTTCTTGTCTTCTCCTTCATGTCTTTTCATGTGTTCGAGCTAAACCTCATAAGCCATTAAGCGACCTATAAGATCATCCAACTTTAGCACAGAAAGATCCTTAGATTAATGAATAGCTGTTGTCTTGGTTTCCCAATCACTAGTCAGGGATCGGAGAATCTTTCAAACCAATGCCTCATTTGCGATCTTATGATCTAGATTTCTTAAGGAGTTGATGATATCTGTGAACCTGATGTACATCTCCTTCATGGTTTCTCCTTTCTTCATATGAAAGAGCTCATATTTTTGGGTAAGGAGGTTGATATGAGTTTCCTTGACTTTTGAAGTTACCTTCATGAGTAACTACAAGAGTGTTCCAGATTTCATTTGCTGTTTTGCATGCTGAGACTCGATTGAACTCATCCTTGGATAAACCACAGAAGATAGTGTTCATAGCTTTGGTGTTATCTGTGGTAATCATCTTTTGGTCTATAGTAATCTCAACACCTTTTCTGGGTGCGTGTATTTTGAAGCTATCATGTTCCAGACTTCATAATCCATTGGTTCCAAAAATATCTTCATTCTGGTCTTCCAAAATCCATAGTTGGTGTCATTGAATAAAGGTGGTCTGATAGCAGATTGACCCACAGCGTATACCTCAGAGGGCTTTGACATCCTGACTGGAGTAAAACTCAACTCTAATACCAGATGTTAGTGCGAGCGGAGCTTAATGGATCAAATATACATTAGAGGGCGGTGAATAGTGTAACATCTATTTAAAATAGAACTTAAAAAATCATTAACCGCTGATAAAAAATGAATAAGCATAAACCATAAAAATAACACCTGATTTTAGGGTGGAAACCTTTTCAGGTGAAAATTACTACCTAAGTCTCCCAACTTAGGATTTTCTCGACTAGTTGACTTTAGTCAAATCCACTATCACGTACCACTTGAACAAGGGTGGCACATCTTACAAACGTCTTCTCTTGCACCTGACCAAGAGAAGAACAACGAGACTTCCAATACAACTTGAATTCTCAGATCAAGAACAACAGAATAGAAGAATATAACGATATTTCCTATGGAACCTCAGGAATATTTAAAAACAAACCGTGCTTTATTGAATCGCAAGGGAGCATGCTTTAAATCGTAGTAGTTGTAGACGCAGAGGCACGAAAGCACTAGAGTAGGCATGCTTTTCTCTTTAAAAGCTCTTGAGGTGTGTTTTTGAAGAGGGGGATTGAAGGTCCTATTTATAGGTTTTTTTGACATGTTTTGGAAATGCTGGAAACACAATTTTGATCGATTAAAATAAATGTTTGGTCGATCAAAATTATATTTGGTCGATTAAAACAAAGTATTGGTCGATTCAATGTGAATTGATTAAAAGGGTAATTTGATTGACTTTAAGATTTTAAAAGAATTTCGACCGTTGAAATATATTTGATCGATTAAAGAATATAGGTTGATCAATCAAAAGAGAATATGACTGCTAGAGGTATTTAATCGATTAAGATAATAAGTTGATCAATTAAGGTCTGGTCGATCAACAGTAAAATTGATAAAGGTTTGAAAGAGAACGATTTTTGTGAAAAACGAAAACTTACGTTTGTTTTCTTTTTAAGGTTCCGTACATAATTCTAGACTTAATAAAAGTAAAAAGTCTTCAAGTCCTCTTCATCCTTAACTTATTTGGAAAATATTGATAATGACACATTCATGCTATAATTTGACTTAACCTATAATGGTTAGTTCACAATAAAAACATAATTTTATTATAACAAAACAAGGGTATTAACAGCTCTATCATGGCTGATGCTTGGACTGATATGCGTTGAAGGAGCATTATGAATTTGTGTGTCCACTGTCCACTTTGGTTTCTTTTCTAAAATCATACTTCCTGATTACATCTTTGACTTTATTAAAGAAGGCATTAAAGAGGTTGGAGTGGAAAATGTTGTTTAAGTTGTTACAAACAATGCTTCTGCTACACAGCTTGCACGTTGATGAAGATAAAGTATTCACATATTTTTTGGACATCTTGTGCCACACACACCATTGATTTGGTGCTTGAGGAGATTGGAAGAGAACATAAGATAAAGAATGCAATCACCAATGCAAGGAGACTCGGTGCTCATTATAGTCATGCCATAATTTTGAGTGTGATGCGGTGCTTTATTGAAAAAAGGGACATTGTGAGAGCTGGACAGCTTAGATTTGCTACTACATTTCTTACACTGCAAAGCATACTAGATAAGAAAAATAAATTGAAGGCTATGTTCTCTTCTGATGATTGGCAATGTTGCAGATGTCTTAAGTCCAAAAAAAGGGAGAAAGCAACATCTACAGTCTTGAGCCCATCTTTTTGGAATCAAGTCACTTTTGTAGTGAGGATTTTTACTCCTTTGGTTCGTCTCTTGTGAGTTGTTGACATAGATGAGAAACCATCCATGGGCTTTGTTTATGGGTGCTTAGAAGAGGCAAAGGAGGAGATGTTGGCAATTTGTAATGGTAATGAGTTGTCCTATAAGCTATTAAAGGAGACAATACAAAAGAAAACCAAAGGACGACTTGATACATCACTTCATAAGATTGCATATTTTCTCAATCCTTATTATTTCTATAAGGATTGTGCCATGTTTGAAATAAATGGTGACGTGAAGTATGGGTTGATAACTTACATTCAGCAATTCTACATCGACTTGGATGTGCAAGGCATCATTACAAGAAAGGAGTTGATTGTATAGAAACTTAGTTAGGATATGTTTGGTAAACCATTGGTTGAAAGGCAAAGGTCAATCAACGATGAGCACTCGAATCCAGGTAATTCAAGAATTTAATTACATAACCTGTTTCATGTAAATTGAAGATTGTAATATTTATTTGCAATTTTAATTTATTAAACAACAAATTAGTTTAACCTCTACGTCCTTTGGTTGTGAGGAATCGGGGCACATTTTCAAGGTTGATAAGTTTAATGACTTAGTTAATATAGTAATTCCAATGTTTAAGCTTTCATATATGACTTATGTAACAATGTGCTTCTTCACTTCTAAATCCATACAAAGTTCAGGGTCAGCTTGGTAATGTTGAGGTTGAATGACTTGGTTTTTATATGATTCAATGCAAAACTGAGGGATTGTAAATGAAGGGCTATAAAAAGGGATCCAATTGCTTCAAAGGATCATGCGCATGCAACAACATGGGTGTTTGATGTGGCAGCTGAAGAAAATGAAGTTTTTTCAGGAGTAAGATTAACTTGGGGTGTTTGATGTGGTGCAAAAGATGTATTGCAACCAAGGAGTCTTAGAGTTGACAAAAGCAAACTAGCATGCACCTTAAGAGCTCTAACAAACTCACTTGACTTTGAGGAGGATGAGGAAGTTGGTTTTGAAGAGACTGACGAAGAAGATGAAATTGTGGAGGATGTTCCCTTATTTCTAGATGAGGATGAGGAGGAGGGTTGAATCCAAATATTTTCTCGAGTTGTTTCTTTGGGAATTTGCTATCTATTTTGTACTTTTTGTGGCATTTGGAACTAAAAACTTGTCTCCTTTAGATTTATGATGCAACATTCTTAGTTTATTTGTCTTATTTTATGTGTTGTGATATTGATAGCTATTTGTTATAAGGTATATTGAGAGAATATATATATCAAAAAATAGTATTAATATATATATGATATTTCAGTTCATATATATGTATACTTAATATGCATAATGGTATATATAATTATTTTTAAAATTTTAAATATTAAAAAATACTACACCGATTAATCACCCACATACTGTATATTCCTTAGTCAGTGACCTCACCGATTGAATACTTACTGCCGATTTCTACAACTTTGCTCGATTCCTGCTATAGGCTGCAGCGATCACTACCAACAACAGCTTCAATCTCAACACCGCCTTCATTGTTGATCTCGCTGCTATTCCTTTGTTCACATGCTAATTATGCGTCGAGGCGCATTGCGTGCTCCACCTTCGTCTTTGGCCTCTTTTTATTCGATGCAACTTGAACCCCCCATGTTGTTGCTCCTTGTTCCTTGCACAATCAACATCACCAAATCCCTACAGGTCCTTCTCGGGGACCACGTCAACTCTTCCATCTTTGTCGAGGAGATCATCCTTGAGATGAATAACACCATGAACATGACGAAAAATGATGATAAAATCCTTAAAATAAAATTTCCCAAGAGTCGACTTGCTTTGATACAAAGTTGATAAATGAAAATAAATGGAATAATAATCAACAAGAATATCACGCATCACAAAAATAATATTTAGGTTTATGTAGAAACCTCTCGAAGAGCGGGGAGAAAACAATGTGAGAAGGTCCCTTATAGGATGAGTATTCTGTATTACTCTTCTCAAAGAATAACTTGGGAGTATAATGCCTATTTATAGGTTGTCACACCCTCCAACTCTCCACATTACATTATGTGGGACTAAATCCCAACTACACATTCTCTCAACAAGTTACATCGCTTGGCAATACCAATATTTGAATGGGGATATTCCAATAAAATCTACACATGCAAGCCTTGTGATATGCGACAGGTCATTGAACATCTCTTTCCATGATTTGTTCTCCATGCATGCATTTGACTTTTTCATGGGGCCTTTTATCTATTAGTAGAATTGCATGTGAGGTGCAGATATGTAATTTCTTTTTTGCCCGTGCTCCATATATAATAAAAGATAGTGCTAATGAATGAAGCACCTCATTTTTCCACTCATTCTCTATCTTTGTTTTGACTGTTGGTTCTTAATTCTTGTTAGGAACGAGCCACCTTCTAAGGGAGTTCTTGCTGTAAATACCAGTTTTATCAGAGTGAAAAGACCTGTATCATACAGATTAATTTGGCCACCTCTTGATTCTGATGATGCTCATAATGAGAAAGATATACATCAAGGCAGAGATGCCTTGGAAAGTGTTTCCACTTATGTTAGTGGTGGCACTGATGGTAGCTGTTCGATTTGGTTTCCTATAGCACCTCAAGGGTACGTTGCACTGGGCTGTGTTGTTTCTGCTGGAAGAGTGGAACCACCATTGTCCTCTTCCTTGTGCATAAGGGCTTGTTTAGTTTCTCCTTGCCCAATGCGGGATTGCATTTCTGTTCATATTAACCAAAGGTAAGTTCTGCACTTCATAGTTACTTGAAATAGATACGGAAATGCACATTATTTCAGGTGATGGTCTCTCAAAAAGATAATTATTTGAGGTGATGTCTTCCTGTTTTATTTTATTTCAGATTTTCTTCTGACTTGGCATTTTGGCGAGTGGCAAATGCCTTTGGTTCATTTTTTGCTACAAATTCAAATTCTATTCAGCTAAATAGCAAGGCTTTGGAGCTTCGTCATTTGTTACCTGGAGCCCCAGGGTCATATGGCAAGCTGTCAGCAAAATCAGATATTAGAAATATGCCTCACAGACATAATCAGGCTGATCAACTGCAAAGATCACCACCTTTATCATCTGGTCGTCTTTTTGAAGCTGTTGCTAGTTTTAAACTGATTTGGTGGAACCAAGGTGCTCCAGATCAGAGAAAATTATCGATATGGCGTCCAATTATTCCTGAAGGGATGTTTTATTTTGGTGATGTTGCTGTTCACGGGTAATGCTTTTCATAGTATGAAGTGTAAACTTTTCCTGAAGTTTGAATGTGTTGACGTTCTGAAATGATTAACTGATATGCTTATCTTATATAGGTATGAACCTCCAAATGCGTGCTTTGTTCTTCGTGATACTAGGGATGATCATCTTGTTAAACCTCCCCTTGATTTTCAACTTGTGGGGCAAATCAGAAGATGCAAGAGACTTGAGAGTGTATCTTTATGGCTACCTCAGGCTCCTCCTGGGTATGTTTCACTAGGATGTATTGCATCTAGGAGTTCTCCCAAGCGGGCAGATTTTGGCTCTCTGAGATGCATACGCAGTGATATGGTTGTGAGCGATGAATTTCCGGAGGAAAGCATATGGGATAGTTCCAAGAACAGGATGTCAAGGGAGCCATTCAGTATATGGAGTGTAGGTAATGAAGTTGGTACTTTCATTGTCCGCAGGGGATCCAGGAGGCCTCCCAAAAGGTTTGCTTTGAGATTGGCAGATCTTAATGTGTCGAGCAACTTGGACAGCATTGTCATAGATGCACAAATCAGGACACTTTCTGCGGCAGTCTATGATGACTATGGTAATCTGGTAAGGACCATGTACTTTGTAGAATAGCATGACTTACACATGGTTCTATTCCATTTTGTTTTCGCTTTGAATTATCTACAAGATCCTTTGCAGATCATTAATGTTGCTGTCTGTTCCACTATTTTTTTTTTTCACTGATAATTCTTCTTTTCTGGCAGATGGTTCCTCTGTTTAATGTGTCTCTGTCTGGGATAGGCTTCAATATGCATGGAAGATCTGACTTCACAAGCCTAACTACGAGCTTTACATTGTCTGGAAGATCTTACAATGATGAACGTGATGCATGGGAGCCTCTTCTTGAACCACTGGATGGCTTTTTAAGGTAACTTTCCATCTCTACCTGAGCTGTTGAGAGGCACCATTTAGAGTCTAAGTTCATGCTAAAGAGTTTAGATGCATTTTTGGAAACCAGTTAGACCACCACAGTGCGCTTTGCAGCTGCACCACTGGCTGGCTTTTTAAGGTAACTTTCCATCTCTACCTGAGCTGTTGAGAGGCACCATTTAGAGTCTAAGCTCATGCTAAAGAATTTAGATGCATTTTTGGAAACCAGTCACCACAGTGGGCTTTGCAACTGTTCAGAACAAGCTGGCTGTCCAACATATTGCATTTAAAAAATTCATAAGAAACGATCCATTATTGATCTGTTATACCCCCTGTAATAAGTCATGATGTGAATCTTTTTCCTCATACAGAATCACCTTAAACTACACCAGCCCATTTCTCCCTGTTATCTTCCTTTCAATGAGAGATGATGAGGAAGGGGAGCGAGATCAAATTCTCAGATTCCCTTTTTACTGTCCTGTGCAGGAACAACTTGACATGGATCTTGCTTTTCATTCTCTGGCCATATCTCCTTTGTCTAAAATGTCTATTTCACTCTCCCTGCATAGTTTAGTTGGTTGGAAAAAAAACTTAAAAATAGATATTGTGAAGATCATGCAAAGATGACATCTCTCTTGGGAGCTTGATCCCCATCTCAAAACTCTTCTTCCAGCTCTTTGAATCTGCAATGCAGGCCAATTTCACTACAAATACACCTTTTTTTGGTCAGAATACATTTATCAGACTCGAAGACCATGACATTGTGCTTAGAAAAGAGAGACCTGGAAACCAGGTTCCTTTGGATGTCTTTCTTATGCAAAACATTATTCAGTGTAATTACCTTCCCATGGTTTCCTTCTGCCACACTACATTACACTTCCTGTTGCACCTTTACAATGAGAGGACACAAGTATCTAGGAAAAAGGCATTTGCCTAGATGTCCAGGGGGCTGCAAGCTTACTCATGGAGCTATGGGAATGCTGAAAGCAGCAAGAGCAGGGCTTTGGTTTCTTCCTTGACTTGCTTGTCTCTCCCACCCAATAACTATATCTTGTCATCACTATAGCAAGTGAAGACATGACTCTTGCCACAACTAGATAAGAAAGATCATGGTGTGTGAAAAGGCGAAACCATGTTGAATAGTAATCAAGAAAAAGTATGCAACCAAACATTGACCATACCATTAGATTTCTGCTTAACTCACTAACGGTATGTTACATCCTATGGTCAAGTTCCATAGAGGTGTCAAAGATATAACACACACTTCCTTCATGAAGATCAAACTAATAGAAATCTATCCCTTCATCCAACCATATGCTGTAAAGGTCTCCCATTCAGTCATCCGAAACTTCCCTCACCAGCCTCCAACCTCCATACCTAGCTATTCTATTTTTGATCCTTCCCCTATGGAACTTGGCCTTGATCTTTAGAGCACTAAAGCCCATGAGTGCCAACTCTAGATGTTGCCTTTATATCTGCATTGAAGCTTGCAAGCGAGCTTACTCATTTTGCTTTCTTCACTTCATACAAAGACAAACTTCTCTTTCCTCTCTCTGCTCCACTTAAGCATACATTGTTTTCTTCCATTTCACTCTGTTGGAGATCAAAAGATTGCTCAAAGAGAGTAAGGTATAGAATCATTCTGCTGCTATTGAGCTTGTCCCCGAAAAAGGAAGGTTCAACTTCACTCTTCAATGCAGTCCTTTTTCTTACGTAGGAAAATTCGGAATTTGACATCATTGGAGAGATATTTCTCATTGGAAGAACGAATTCATTTTTTCACACCCTGGCTGAATAGTGATTTTCTTTTATTTGGTAATTTCTTGTTGCCAAAATTTCCTTCTATGTAACCTGATTATCTTGACAAATAAGTGTTCTTTGCCGCTGGCTGATTTCATAGGTTCTTATGCATATACACTATTTCAAAATTAGAGGGCTCCTTGTCTTTCCTTAATGTAGATGTTGTTCTTTAACAACATTTTGATGTTCTCTATGGTTGGTAAGTAGATGATGTACATTCATTTCTATTAATCCATTCTGCCCCATACTGGTAAGATACTATCATAAGCAGATTGAGGTTGTACACCAAGTTACTACTGGTTTTCGGCTATCGCAGTTAATTTGAAGTTTTAAAGTAAAAAAGAAGTTTTGAAGCTTGTTCTTGAAATCACAATATATAACTCTCTATAGTGCACTATTACAAAATCCTTCACAGGTACCAGTATGATTCCAATGCACCAGGAGCTGTCTCCCAGTTGCGTGTGGCTTCAACAGGGGATCTGAACCTGAATATCTCTGCATCTAACATTAACATGATGTTGCAAGCTTATTCTAGCTGGAACAGTCTTAGCCAAGTCCATGCACTGTATAGAAATAGAGTAAGGTTTTATATCATAAATCTATGTTTGCAAAGTGCAATTTGTTTATCTGTGGGCATCTTGACATATTTGTATTTGTGTTTGGCTAATTGAGAGTTAATTTCATGTGTTTCTTCCTCAAACAGGAACTAGCTTCCCCTTGTTACTCTGGTCAATCAATAATTGATGTTCATCAGAAGCGTGACTACTACATCATTCCCCAAAACAAACTCGGCCTGGATATCTACATGAGAGCTACTGAGATGCGGAGATATTCATCCATAATCCAGATGCCTTCTGGTGATAATAAGCCTATAAAGGTCCCAGTTTCCAAAAATTTGCCAGATTCACACCTTAATGCGAGAGATAATAGGGTGGCCCGGTCTATGGTGATAGTAATCATCTATTCAGCTGAGGTCTGTCTTTTATTGCCTTTTGAGGAAAATGACAACACGTTGCATGTTATCAGTTCATTTCCTTTTCTTAATATTCTATTGGCATAATTATTAGTATATAGGCAGTTTGAATTTCTGTCACTGATTTAAGAAAATAATATATTGTTGCATGGTATCGGCTTATTTGTTTTCTTTTAATAATCTATTAGCAGAGTACTTATATATAGGCAGTAGATTTTTTGATTTGGTCTCTTCCAATTTAAGAGTACTCATCTTATATATGCTTATAAGTCGCTATTGTTAATTTTTTTGTTTAAAGCAATTGTCATATATGTAGGCCTGCAATGCTTTGCCCTGAATTATTTAAAAAGGGGTTGTATTTTCTCTGCTCTGTACAGTTACCTGAAATGGAGAATCTAGGTGGTGGTCAATACACAACAGCCATCCATCTTGTGCCAAACACAGATTCTACAATGATCCAGCTGCAAAGTGCCCGCACCTGTGGTGCTGTTCCAGAGATTAGTTCGACCTCTGGTTTGCCTTCAGTGAATTGGAATGAAATGTTCTTCTTCAGAGCAGATTGCTTGGTAAGTCGAAACTACTCTTTTTGACTGAAGAGATACTAAATGACTATTCCCAGTGTGCTGGTAACATTGAGGAGAGTCTGGTCCATTTATTTGATTAAATAGTTCCGAAGTTGTAGATCTAATGCAGTGACGTCAGATCCTGGATTGATTTGGGTTATTTGATGTGCATATATCTAATTAACCTAAAATATTTATTAATGCATATTCTTAACGTCACATTAGCATTATACATTGTAAATAGTGCATAACATGCATAATCATGTATTTAAATTAAGTTGTATAAATTGTATAGTAGTTGTCTCCTTTTATGGTCAGGGACAGGGATACTTTTTAATCGGGGCATCGGATCGAAGATCCAATCATATGGATCTGATTAGGGCGATGATTGGAGTTCAACGATTTCAAGATCGCCCTGATTGGACATCCGTAGCACCAGATATAGATCGAGGAACCCTAAAGATCAAGGGCTAAGATGGTGTTAATCCGCACCTCAAATGACAAATTTGACTGCACGGATGTGTTCGGATCGATGATTGCAGCCTAACGACGTGAAAATCGGTCCAATCCAACACTAATAGAACCATGTATAATACTAAGATGGACGGCCAAGATGGTTCCACGTAGCACCATCCTAGCCGTCCAACCGACCCTCAAGATCGTCGCTACCTCTCCAAAGAGTCTCCAACGTGCGATCTGGGCTATTTGATCTTGATCCAACAGCCGCAGAGTCGCGCGCACAAACTTAGCAGCGCGACAAAGAAGAGCGCTTGGCGCAGCGGTCTAGCGCCCATTTGCTAGTGAAGGACGCGCGTTCGAGCCACGCCAAGCACTCCAAATCAAACGGGTGCAGGAGCGGGCAGAAGTACTTCTGTTTCCTTGATGGTTACTCGAGATACAACCAAGTTTCTATCCATCCCGAGGATCAGGAAAAAACTACTTTCACCTGTCCCTACGGAACCTTTGCTTTCCGTAGGATGCCTTTCGGCTTATGCAATGCACCTGCGGCTTTTCAAAGGTGTATGCTAGCCATATTCTCTGACATGGTGGGAGAGTTTATGGAAGTCTTCATGGACGATTTCTCTGTTTTTGGAGGATCGTTTGACTCTTGTCTAATTAATCTTGAAATGATTCTTAAACGATGTATCAAAACAAGACTGGTCCTTAGCTGGGAAAAGAGTCATTTCATGACACAAGAAGGCATCGTCTTGGGTTATGTAATCTCTGAATGGGGAATCGAAGTGGATAAAGCTAAGGTTGATGCTATTGCTAAACTTCCTCCCACATCTGCCAAACAAATTCGATCATTTCTTGGTCATGTGGGATTCTACAGGAGATTCATCAAGGACTTTTCGATGGTTGCTCGTCCTTTGAGCAATCTTCTTGCCAAAAAAATGCTATTTGATTTCAACGAATCATGCCGTAAGGCATTTGATTTTCTTAAAACAGCAGTCACTTGTGGTTCGGTGTTGCAACCATCGGTTTGGACAGCCCCTTTTGAAATTATGACCGATGCTTCTGATTACGCGGTCATGGCTGTTTTAGGTTAGAAAGTTGATAGGAAGCCCTTTGTTATCTACTACGCTAGTAAAACTCTGGAATAAGCCCATAGGAATTACAATGTTACTGAGAAGGAATTACTAGCGTAGTATTTGCTTTGGAGAAATTCAGAGCTTATCTCTTAGGGTCTCACATCATCATATATACCGATCACTCGGCCTTGAGACATCTCTTGGCTAAAAAGGATGCCAAACCCCGGCTTATTCGTTGGATTCTTGTGCTTCAAGAATTCGATCTTGAAATCAATGATAAATCCAAGGTACAGAATGTGGTGGTGGATCATCTGTCGAGACTTCTGAGTGATTCTTTTCATCCGAACATTCCGATTGCTGATACATTTCTGAATGAAACCATCCTTACAGTTTCAGGTGTCTAAACCTCGTGGTTTGCTGACATCGTTAATTATTTGGCCATTACAACAGGATAGACTCAAATCTGAGGCCAAATATTACTTCTGGGAGGATCCTAAATTGTACCGCATCGGCTCTGATCAAATTACTTGCCGATGCGTTCTGGAGAATGAATTCAAGAGTATACTCGAATTCTACCATGCATCTGCGTGTGGTGGACACTTCTCGGGGAAAAAGACGGCTGCAAAAATTTTGCAATCTGGATTCTATTGGTCGCCTTTATTCAAGGAAGCCCAAGATTTCTCGAGGTCGTTTTCCCGATGCCAGACAGTTGGGAGCATAGCCAAGAGAGATATGATGCCTCTAAACTCGATTCTTCCCGTCGAAATCTTCAACGTTTAGGGCATCGATTTCATGGGAGCCTTCCTCCCTTCACTTGGACATCAATACATTCTCGTTGCTGCTGATTGCATGTCCAAATGGATCGAGGTGATTCTCACCCGAACCAATGACCACAAGGTGGTCATCAATTTTGTCAAGAACATCTTCAGCAGATTCGGGATTCCGAGGGCCATCATCAGTGATGGTGGCACTCATTTTACTAATGCCCAGTTCCGTAATTTGCTAACAAAATACGGGGTTAATCACAGAATCTCCACACCTTACCATCTCCAGACGAATGGACATGCCGAGATATCCAATCAGGAGATCAAGAATATTCTGCAGAAAACGGTTAGGCCTGATCGCAAAGACTGGACTCAAAAGCTTGAGAATGCTTTTTGGGTGTATCGTACGATGTATAAAATGCTCATCGACATGTCTCCATTTCGTCTGGTGTATGGAAAGGCGTGCCATTTACCCATAGAAATTGAACATAGGGCATTCTGGGCAATCAAGCAGTGCAATCTAGATCTGAGTTTAGCCGGGAAGGCCAGGAAACTCCAACTATCTGAGTTGGAGGAGCTTAGAAATGATGCATATGAGAATGCCAAGATCTACAAGGCTCGGACCAAAGCTCTTCATGACCAATGAATTTCCCGAAAGTGCTTTGAGTCGAACCAGAAGGTCTGGCTATTCGATTCTCGACTTAAGCTCTTTCCTGGCAAACTTAGGTCGAAATGGAACGGCCCGTTCGTTATTGACTAGATATTTCCAAACGGTGCTGTTTAGATCTCTGACCCGAAGATGGGTAATTCATTCAAAGTAACGGTCAACGTCTGAAACCTGTTATTGACCATACTATTCCAGAACCCGTCTCAGACACGGTTGCTCTAGTCATGTTGTGACTTCTTTGGCTGGACTTCGCCTAGCTGACGACATCAAACTCAGCAATTGTACAGTCTGACTCAGAGCTGACCCGAGCTTCATATTCAGGTGATATCTTCTGCATTCTACCCGTCCTTTGATGTCATTTATTCTCAATGTGGACATTGCATCAGCTAGGCATTGGGGTGGATTCATTTTTGAATCATTTTGTCAGCTTTGTCGAATTCTTGTAAATTCTATTTGTCTTCTTATATATACATAAAAAAAAATTGAATTAGGAAGGAATACTTGGACATTAGGACCTTTCAATCTTAAGAAATATTACAGTAGGATCTGAACACTAAGACCCTTCAGGTCTTTGGGCTTAATCAGCCTAGGTATCCACTAAAATGTGGATTTGTTATCGAGTCCTAGCCATCCTGAATTCTATTTTAATTCGATTAAATAAGTTTGTGTGATAAGTACACGACTTATCAACCCGTCCTCTGATTTGAGGGAACTTTAAGTCTAAGTATCTACACACTATTCGTCACTGACTCGTTATTCGACGGTTTTAACGGAAATTGGGTAGCTAATGAACCTTCTAAAGTGATATGGCTGGCAAGTTATCGTGGGTAACAACCCATAGGTAGGTTGTTCAGAGCCCAGTCATTGGATCACTCTCTTCTTGCTGCCTTTAGGTAAATCTTAAACCAGGGAAGTCACCTACTTAAAAAGAAAAAGAAAGTCATAAAGAAAAGAAAAAAATAAAAAGAAAAAGAAACAAAAGAAATAAGTTACACTTCACCGCACGAGTATGACTAGCAAGTTGTCAGTGGTAACAACTCATTGACCGGTTGTTCAAAACTCAGCTAAAGAAATGCACTAAAAATTTCCTAAAATGCTTAAGAAGTAGAGAAGTAGAATAAACTGGGGAAATATACACTGGATTCACTCTTGTGTTGACCCCATAAAAATAAAAATAGGGAGAAAGCTACTGATCGTAAAGATACACCTTTAGGCAGAACTCTCTTTTTAAGGTCACCTAGAGGCGTAGAAACCCGAAGTCCATTCTGATTGCCGATCAACGAGTCTATTACATTCACAATAAAATACTTAGAACTTAGGGTTCTTATCAAATGTTGGGTGGGTTGAGTGGCCGTAGAAAGCCACTTTATAACCCTAAACTCAAAAATCTAAAAAAAAAACGAAAAGAAGAAAAAGAGAAAAAGAGATTTTTCTTTGAATAAGGCAAGGGCTTGAGGTGGTCTGCATTTTGGCAGATACCCGAGCGCTGTTATGTCTTTGAAAGTTCAAGTCCTAAGTAAAAATTTCTTGATGTTGAAAATGATTTTTGCCTGAGTAATCTAGCCTAATTCTTTCATAAATAGCATGTAGTTTTTTCTAGGGACTAGCAAAAGATAGGCATGGGGGTGTGATGTGCATGTATCTGATTAACCTAAAAGGTCTATTAATGCATTTTCTCAGTGTCATATTAACGTGATACATTGTAAATAGTGCATAACATGCATAATCATGCATTTAGATCAAGTTGTATAAATTGTATAGTAATTGTCTCCTTTTATGGTCAGGGACAGTAACTTTTTAATTGGGGCCTCGGATCGAAGATCCAATCGTACGGATCTGATTAGGGCGACGATTGGAGTTCAATGACTCGAAGATCGCCCTGATCGGACATCTGTAGCACCAGATAGAGATCGAGGAATGCTAAAGATCAAGGGTCAAGATGATGTTAATCTGCACCTCAGACGACAAATCCGACCCCACGGATGGTTTCGGATCGACGATTGCAGCCTAACGGCACGAAAATCGATCCAATCCAACACTCGTAGCATCGTCTACAACGTTCAGAAAATGAATGGCTAAGATGGCGCCACGTGGCGCCATCCCAGCCGCCCAACCGGCCCTCAAGATCGCCGCTGCCTCTCCAAAGAGTCTCTAACGCACGATCTGGGCTGTTGATCTTGATCCAACGGCTGCAGAGCCGCGCGCACAAACTCAGTAGCGCGACAAAGAAGAGCGCTTGGCGTAGCGGTTGAGCGCCCCTTCGCTAGCGAAGGGTGTGCGTTCGAGCCGCGCCAAGCACTTCAAATCAGACGGGCGCGGGCGTAATTGTATCGTCAGATCGAGATCGAGTGGTCGAGGGGAGGAGGCGTGGCGCGAGGAGGTTCGTTGATCTCGTACGCACGCGATGGCGCGCGTTTGCATGCCTCATCGCACACGAGCGCACAACGCTGTTGATTGCGGTTTAAGCCGATCTCTTGATCGGACGGTTGAGCATGTGTGGTCGTGCAAAGGTGTTGAGAGCGGGAAGGCGAAGGGGCACGCGAGCAGCGCGTGCACGTCGGCCACGTTCAAGTCTTTAGTAACGGATTTATCCATCACTAAAGGTCCTGAATTAATGTTTTTAATGTTATAATGTCCAAAATGCCCTCACTTCTTGTAACTATAAAAGGAGACCCCTACCATACGGATTTCTCATCCCTTCCTCCTCTCTCCCTCTCCAAAGCTTAAGAGAAGCTTGTCCCACACCCGGGATGCTCCTCACAAGCTAAAACCAAGTTTTTGCCCCCGTTCCGGAAGCGGATCCCACGACGATGATTACGTGCTGCCTCGTTTCCGTTCCTCCCGCTTTGTCCTCCTTCCCGCTCCGTTCGTCTTCCAGGCATTGTCCAGTCCGGCTCGTCCTCCAAGCGATCGTCGTGGAGGATAACTTCTCTCTCCCATTCTTTTTATTGCTTTCTGGAGTGGAATTTTCCTCCTTTCTAGTTGTAATAATTTCTCATTTTCTAGTGTAATCATTTCTCACTTTCTTAGTTGTAAAAATATCATGCAATATCAAGTGATTGTTCTTTCTCTCTCTTCCTCTCTTTTATTGTCTATATTGATTCCATTGTGATTATTTCATCCTTTAAATAAAAATATAAAAATATAATTTCAAATTTTAATCGACATAGCCTCCCTGTGTTCGACCTGGAATTTCTTTACAGATTTTTAGGTATAAATCTTATTTGTTGAATGGATTTCTTCGCGACTTGAACTAAAACGACAGATTTTCAAAATCAATTCCAATAACGTAGTTATCTACCATTCAACAATATTATTTCTAGAGGTTTTATTCTCTGACTCTTTATCTGTTTCTTTTTGCTCTCTTTTGTTTTGGGGAAATTATATCTTCTGTTGTTTATTTTTTGCTTCCAACCAATAGAAACCTCTTTATGTGATTCAGCTTCTTGCATTATCTCGAGCTCCCTTTTATATCCATGTAAGTACTTGAGAACCCGCTTTCCCACATTTCTCCTTCCTTTCTTCTCCCTTTACATTGTAGCTGCTTTCTTCTTGCCATCCTACTTATCACTTCAAGCTCAAATTATCAACCCCCTTTTTCTGTAAGAATATATACGTCTCTTGTGTCCTTCAACTTAAAATTTGTGCTTTTTTTAATTATCTAGCCACAATCCATGTGACATCCCATTGCTTGGAGGTCCATTCAAACGTATATAGTTGACCAACACGTGAAATAAAACCATAACTACAATTAATAATAAGTACTGATCATGCTAATAACATCCCAAGTGGTAGTGAAATAAAAAAACATGCCAGGGCAAAGTAGCCAACAACACCTAAACAGGTTTGTCAAGTAGCTATCTTAGTGGGAGAAAATGATCAATTCAACTTCTCAAAAGGACCTAACACCTCTTTATATAAAGGAAGGGTATTGGGAAAATAACAGTGCATGTCCAACATAAAATAGAAAACGACAAAATAAGATAAAGAGAAAGTAATAAACGGTGTATCTTAACACTCCCCCTTAAGCTGGAGCATAAATATCGATCATGTTCAACTTGAAGCAGCAGTCGTCGTAGGTTGAATGTGGAAGACGCTTTGTGAAAATATCAGTTGTATGGTGCTTAAATGCGACAAAGGTAGTGCGCAACATCCCACGCTGAATCAGGTCCCTTGTGTAGTGGCAATCCATCTCAACATGTTTGGTGCATTCATGAAACATAGGATCGTTTGCTATATATGTGGTTGCCCGATTGTTGCATCTCATCTTCATGGGCTCTTCAATCTAGACATGCAAATCACGTAGTGGAGACCTCACTCAGATAATCTCTGCTGTTGTCTGAGCCATCTCCCTATATTTTGACTCGACACTGGAGCGTGAAACTACTCCATATTTCTTGCTCCTCCAGGTAATCAAAAGCGCAGAACCTAGTAGTGGATTTTCTGTCAACAATACCCCCTGCATAGTCAACATTAGAATATCCTACTACTGTGATGGAAGATCCTTTTTGGAAAAGAATCCCATGTCCAAGTGCTTTCTTCAGGTATCTAAGCACCTACATTGCTGCCTGCCAATGTTGCTTAGTCGTTTTCATGAACTGACTAAGCTTTCCTACAGCCAAAGCAATATCCAATTTGGTGATCGTCAGGTACAGAAATTTTCCAACAAGTTGCCTGTAAGCTCTACTGTCAATGTGCTTTGCTTGCTTATCATAAAAGTGCACCTTAAGATCCATAGGAATATTGGATGGTTTGGACCCCAGCATCTCTGTCTCTTGAAGCACTTCTAAGGCATACTTGCACCGAGAGAGTACATTTCCCTGTTTGCTTCTAGCCACCTTTATGCTCATAACATACTGGAGTTGACTTAAGTCCTTCATAACAAACTACTTAGCTAAGGACCTCTTGACCTCAATTATTCCAGCTCTATCATCACCGGTAATACTGAGATCAACATAAACAAGCACTGACACAATCCCCGTCTCAGGTTTCCTGAGAAAGAAAGAATGGTCTGTAGAAGATCTCTGCAAGCCATCTTTTCTATCACCTCTGAAAGCTTTTGGACCATGTTCTTGGACTCTGCTTGAGGCTATAAATGACCTTCTTCAACCTGCACACACACTCCCTGAACCTTGAACTCAGGTGGCTGCTGCATATATACCTCCCCCTAAAAATTGCCATATACAAAGGTGTGAGTGCGTGCGGAGCAGCCTAAGGGATCAAGTATACACTAGAGAGGGGGTGAATAGTGTAATATTTAGTTCCATGAGAATAATTCACCATGGATTAAAAAATTATATAAGTACAAACTGGAAAAATAATACGATTTAGAGTGGGAATCTTTCCAAGTGAAAATCATTACCTAAGCTTCCCAACTTAGGATTTTCTTGATTAGACAAATCTAGTCAGATCCACTAATGTACGACGTGAACGAGGGTGACGCAACCTCTTACAAACGCCTCTCTTACACCTGACTAAGAGAAGAACAACGGGACTTCCAAGACAACTTAGATTCCTAGATCAAGAATAATAGATTAAAAAGAATATAGCATAATTCCTATGGAACCTCAGCAAGATTAGGACAAACCAAGCTTTCTTGAATCGCAAAAAAACTTGCGGGAATCACAATAGTTGTAGGCGTAGAGGTATGAAAGCAATAGAGAATGTGTGTTTTGTTTTTTGAAAGCTCTTGAGGTGTATTTTGAAGAAGAGGGTCGAAGGTCTTATTTATAGGTGTTTTTCGACATGTTTTGAAAATACTGAAAATATGGCTTTGATCGATCAAAATAAAGGTTTGGTCTATCAAAAATACTTTTGATTGATTAAATAAAAGTATTGATCAATTTAGTGTTAAAATCGAGTATATCAATCGACTTAATTGTTTCAAAAGAAATTTGACCGTTGGAAAATCTTGATCGATTAAATAAAATGGATTGATCGATTAAAAGAGAATATGACCGTTAGAGGTCTTTGATCAATTAAATCAAGGAGTTGGTCGATCAAGATCTAGTTGATAAAAAATTGATATTGGTCAATCAACAGTAGTTTAAAAACTTACATTTGTTATCTTATTGAGGTTCCTTACATAGTTTTAGACTCAATAAAGATAAAAATAGCCTTCAAGTCTTCTTCACATGATGCGTTTGAATAATCTTGATGAGGACACATCATACTTTAATTTGACTTAATGTGAAGTGGTTAGTCCTCAATAAAAATATTTTTTTGTTATATCAAAACAAGGGTGTTAACAAAAGGCATTCTTCACATCAAGCTAGTAGAGCATCCAGTCCTTGCAGGCAACAATAGAAACAAGTATTTGGACTGTTGACAGGTGAGCAACTAAGGAGAAAGTATTAAAGAAGTCCACACCAAATATCTAGATGAATCCCTTTGCCACCAATTGAGCCTTGTACCTCGAAATAGACCTATTAAGATTATATTTTAGGGTAAAGACCCAACAGGATCTCACCAGACGTGCACCGATAGGAAGAGAAGTTAGCTCCTAAGTCTATTTGCTCCGAAGTGCAGCCATTTTATCCTTCATGGTTTTATGCAATTTTAGATCAAGTAAGGCCTGCTGGTATGTGGAAGGTATCTTTGTAGCAGCTAGTGCTGTAGTAGAGAGGCCAAAAGAAGTCCCCAAATTAGTTGTGGACACAACTCCAGCCACATGATATTGTGCATAAGAATGGGGAGCCTTTTGAACAACAATCGGAAGGTTATCATCTGGGACACCATCACTTGGTCCTACATAATCACCACTAGACAAAATTGTCAGATATCTCAACACATTCGTGACTCGGAGAGGATGATAGATTTGAAGTAGGGGGTGTGTTGCCTATAGGTAACTGGCAACTGAAAGGTAATAGGCAGATCCCTCCATCTTTGGTCATCAGTACCACTGTCAGGTGTAAAATTGCTCACTGGTTTCTGGTTGCCACTGTTGAGTGCAGGACCAACCTTAGAAATAGGAAACTCATCCATAGAAACAGATGAAACAGGCATAGGGGCAAACTCAGCCTTTAGAACTAACTATCGTGCTGCAAGGGAGAAATAAGGCACTGATTCATGGAAGGTAACATCGGCACTGACAGTGTGTACCAGTCACTGGATCAAAACATCGATACCCCTTCTGTGTCTATGAATAACTAAGGAAGATACACTTCACAACTTTGGGTGCTAACTTGTCTCTTCCTAGTTCCACTAAGTGCACAAAGGCAACACATCTGAACACACAAGGTGGTAGTTGAAATAAATCTCTATCAGGATACAAGACATGTCATGGGGTTTGTTCATGTAATATAGAAGATGGCATCCTATTAATAAGATAACAAGCCGTAAGCACAACGTCACCCCAATATAGATGTGGTATACAGTGGTGAATCAGTAGAGTACAAGCCACATCTAACAAATGTCGATGGTTCCTTTCCGCTACTCCGTTCTGCTGTAAAGTGTGGGGGCAGGACATTTGATGTATGATGCCGTGAGACTTGTAAAAAGCTTACTAGTCTGGTGGTGTAAAACTCCAAAGCATTATCAGATCACACAATCTTAGCCATGATAGAAAATTAATTCTTTATTTCTAATAAGAATGTGTCATTCACATGTTCAATATTGGACTTATTCTTTAACAAAAATAACCATGACAATCAGGAAAAATCATCTATAACAATCAAGTAATATCTATGTTCCTGTCGGTCAGGAATCTAACTAGGGCCCCAAACATCCATATGCAAAAACAAAGAAGGTGTCAGGCAATCTCATAGTGGGAGTCAATGCCACCTCCCCCTGACCACCAATCTATGTATGTGTGTCATCTGCAACTTATATTGTCCTACCATGGGATATTGACTGTAATTTGCCAAAACACCCCTAATCTCCTGACAGATGATGTGAAGCATCAGAATCCACTAATCAATATGTGATGACAGCAGTAGCGGGTATGTGGGGAATGACATGTTTGAGTCTCTCCAAGGGTAAATGACTAAGGCAGAGGTGCCATTGGAAAGGAAATCTAGAGGCAAAGGCACCCTCTCCCCCCCCAATGGCCAATAGCAGTAGCAACAAGAGAATGGCTTAAACAGTACACCCTCCCTTCTTTACGTCTTCCACCAATCATCTTCCCTGTGGGCTTGTCTTGCAAGACACATGATTGTGCATCAAATATAGCTCAACAATTTAGCTATCTAGTAATACTGCTAACAAAAAGTAAATTGAGTGGAAAATTCGGCACATATAAAACATTTGATAATCTCAATAAAGGAGAAAGGGGCACATCTCCCTTTCCAACAACCAGAGAGTGCCTGCCGTTGGCAACTTGCATTGTCCTCCTTGGAGCAACCAAACTCAGAACTGGAAGTGCCCCATGATTCCTAAATAAGTGTCTCGACCCTCCGAAGTCAACTAACCATTTACTAGATCTCAGTGCACACGAATGACAAACCAACTCTGTACTTGAGGAAGCTAAAGTTGCAGTCTCAGCAGGTAGAGTAGATACCTGGGCCAACTGAGAGAACCTCTGAAGAAGATCATCAAACTCAGCTCTGGAGATCATCTATGTTGGTGCATCTGAAGTCTTTGTTGCTTGATGAGCAATGGCTGGCTTGCCATGCTTGGTCCAACAAGTAGCCTCTGAATGACCAAGTCTACCATAGTAAGTGCAAGGAGTGAGAGTACATCCTTCTAAGCCATGGCCACAATCATGACCATGTACAGAGGGTGCACCTCTACCACGTCCAAGGGTCACAGCCAAAGTAGACATTTGTCCTGAAGTATCAGCCTAGGGAGATTGAATGGCAATCCGACTCAACCTATTGTATGTCTCCTTCAGTAATGGGAGCTCTGGTAGCAATAAACTCGGGATTAAGACCTGAAAGAATAGAGAGACGACCAGTTGCCTCCAAGAGACTCTTCATTGCAGAATAGTATTGTGCCAAATATCACCCCTCCTGACGTAGGTGGAAAAGCTCGTGATAAACTTCGAAAACTCGAGCAGAATTCTTCTCATGAGAATGTCTCATAGAGAGAATCTTACATCTGCTTGGTTGTATTGTAGCACATAATCTCATCACCAACCCAAGGAATAACGCAATTCAACTAGGTTCATACCATTGCGTTAGCTTTAACTCCTACATTCTGCTCGAGTTTTAGATTGCGTAAGATATGCTTCTTGCCATGACCTCTTACAGTTCTCAAAAACATATGGGACCACTAGGGGTAATTAGCCTCATCTAACTTGATCATGGGACCAAAGAACAGGCTATTGTAGGTGCCCATGTCCATGGGAGAGTTTGAAGTTACATCATACATACTCAAGGATGCCATATCTTCATCACCCACAAACCCATAGAGTTGGAGAAGGATTAAATCACGAGGCTAAACATGTCAATTGCATATTTGAAACCTCGGATTCAGACCATCACAACCATCACTTGTGGCACTGGACCACTCATAGCACCTATACCATTGCTACCATCTTGGCAACGATAAGAGGTCGACGCGACCTAGAAAATGACGCAGCAGGGGTTGCTGCCAACAAGTCGGCAACAAACTACTTGCAATAGGCCTAATTGTGCCACAAGATCGGTCAGTGGCTGGTGGAAGTCGTGTGGGGTTGCTGGTAGTGATAGGTTGCTAGCACCAGCCCTAACGACAGTGGAGGGAGAGGAGAAAGGCCTGTGTGGGCTGCTAGTGGCGAGGGGGAATTGCTCGCAGCAACCCTCGTGCCTCACCACTAGCAGCCCTCACGATGACTACTAGGAGGGGCTCCAGGGGGTGATGCTCACAGTAGCCCTGCGATGGTGAGGAGCTTCGTAGGCGACGCGTGGGGCAGTGCGTGGCCAAAGGCGGCCTAGTGGTCGGTGATGGCGTTGCCGAGCACTAGTTTTATGGTTTTTTTTTATTTTTTTTTATGGAAGAGAAAGAAAGGGGTATGGGAATCAAAGTGAGTATTTGCCTCCAGTTTAGGATTATGCTCTGATACCAAGTTGAAAGAAATGAATAACTTGATTTATTCTCCAAACCCTACCTCTCTTTATATAGGGAGAGAGGTAGGAAAATTACAACACAACTCCAATCAGAAATAAAAGAGGTAAAACACACCCAAGTAAAGCTATAATAAAACCATAATAATCAACGGGTCACAACAAATATGTATAATAGTATATATAATTATATTTAAATTTTTAAATACTTAAAAATACTTAATCGATTAATCCTTTATTAATCACCATCATACCATATACTCTTTAGTTGCTGATTTTACCGATTGAATACTAATTGCCGTTTTCTACAACCTTGCTAGAGAAGCTTTAACATCCACAGAAATGATACATAGCTCAAATACTACTCCCATACACCTTTACAATCTTTGCCCCAAGAAGAACATTGGGACTAGGAAATCTACTATTAAGGAACCAAAGACTTATATAGAAGCCCTCAAGGACGACGGATGGATCCAAGCAATGGAAGAGAAAATTAGTACAATGAAGCAAAATCATGCTTAGACACTTGTGCCTCAGCGCTTGCATAAGAAAGTGGTTGGATCCAAATGGGTCTACAAAGTCAAATACAATGCCAATCGTACAATGGATAATTTCAAAGCACATCTGGTTGTGAAGATTTGTGCAACAATATGATGAAGACTTCCACGAAACCTTCAACCCTGCTATAAATATTGTCACCATTCGCATCATCTTAAGTCTTGCCTTCAGCTGCAAATGGGTCCAACATCAACTAAATGTTAAAAATGCCTTTTGCATGGAGAGTTACAAGAAGTTTACATGGAGTAGTCTGTTGATTTTGAAGAAATGGATTGGGTTAGATTTTTTTGCAAGTTACAACGATCAATTTATGGTCTCAAAGAGGTATCCTGCACTTAGTTTTTTAGTTTTCATAAGGTCATGGTTGGCATGGGATTTCACTGATGCCTTGTAGATCACTCTTTGTTATCTACTAATAGGGAGAACAATCATTGTGTTACTACTTTGTGTTGGTAATATAGTCCTCATAAGTAACTCTACTGTGATATTTGGTAGAGTCAAGAAGGAGCTAGATCATCACTTAAGCATTAAAGATCTTAAAAAACAGGATGACTATGATTTGACACAAATACACCATTGATTTATTGAAGTTTAACTTTTCTGTCTGCAAACTTGTTTCCACTCCAACTACTCAACATAAGTTGTTAAAATTGATAGTCAACCTATTTCAAATGGTGTTGAGTATCGCAACATGGTGATAACTCTACAATATCTCACTATCACACATCCTAACATTGCCTTCGCTATCAATCGTCACAATATATGCATGCTTCCACCATTAATCATCTAGAAGCAGTTAAATAGATTTTCCATCACCTCAAGTGTCACAATATAGCTTGACATGTTCTCTTGTTGGATGCTTGTTGGGTTAGGGTTTCAATAAAACCCAATAGGGTCTTATTTAGATGTTTTTGCTTTTACCCTTTATTTCTTGTTATACGGTGTTGGGTTGCTTCTCTTGAAAGCACATAAAAAAAAAAAAGATTAGAAAAAGGAGGAAGAAGAAAAAAAAGAGGAAGGAGACTCACTCTTGAGGCCCCTACACAAGAGAAGCTCACTGGTGCTCTCTAGAGAAGAGGCACACTTTGAGCTTCTATGTGGGAGAGGCCCACTCTCAAAGTTCCTACATAAGAGAAACTCGAGGTTTCCAAGGAAGAGGCACACTTTGAGTTTCCACGTGGGATACCCACTTCAAAGATCTTTCGTTCTATTGCGGTTGCTATTTCTGCTACAGCCCCCCTTCTACTCCTCTAACCACACTACCTGCTCCTGCTCCTCTAGTCCACACCTCCGGATGTCTACATTGGGGCTGGGGGGGTAGGGGGAGAGTGTTAGAGAATAAATTATTTAGATATTTAAGGGTCAAATTAGTTAGGATTGGGTGTCCTACTATTTTTAGTCTTATTTTTTGTAAGTGAACTAATGTGTTTTATGGTGTTTTCTTGTATACCTAAGCCCTCACTCTATATAAAGAGGGCTAAGGCATTTTTAATAGAATAACTAGAATGAAGTTAATCTTTTTCAACACTAACAAAGTCCATTGTTGTCAAAGTATTTGCCAGGATAAAGAACAAACTAAGCAACTGTCCAGCCCGTGCTCAATTCGCAGGGGGCTAATAAAATTAGTTATTTCAAGGACATACTTGTAAAGTGTGCAAATAGAGAAGAGTGCGTGGGTTCTTTCGTGATTGCCCTATTACTTAGGAAATAAGAAAATAATTTATTATAAATAGAACCCTAGGGCCTTCTCTTCCAATCATTGAGAGAAGAAAACCCTAGGCCCAGACGTAGAGAAGCACACCACATTTCGAACTAGGTTAACAAATCTTTTCTTCTTGTTTGTCATGGTTTTTTTGCTTTACAACCCCAACTCAGGGTTAGCCCACTTCCATAAAAAGCAAATTAAAACAGAATGCTGCAACACTCAAGATGATAGTTTTGGAAAATATATAACAGTGTAGGCTCACTGGATAATATTCTTATGTATATTGCCTGGGTTAGATGCCCATTCTTGTCATTCTAGTTATCTTTGCTATTTTCAGTTTGGCAGTATTTCTTTTTCAAAAAAAAAGGTACTATTGCACCCTGAAGTCTTCACCATCATGACCATGTGATCCAGACTGCACGCTTTTGAACACCCATCTACTTGAGTCTCATAGACAGATGAGAGGCATCCCACTTCTCTGTGATTCTTTTGGCTGGAGAGACCCTGCTGCACAAGAAATGATTGAGAACGTACATGGGCTTTAAAATGCTTTATTTCTTCCTATTCCTCCAAATATTACATGGCATAACAATTCAAGGTGGAGCAGCTTGCTCCTTCTCAACAGATGGTTTCCTAGGGCCATCAGGAGTAGGACTTGGTATAAAGAATTGGTTGAACTTTGTTTCTCTATGGGAGTCATTTTTAAATCAGTGTTACAGAAGTCTGAAGCCAGCCAGATGCACAGATGACTTTGGATGTTATTGATAAGTAATATTCCCGTGAAGTTATCTATAAGGAATCCTGTTTCTGAATGGTGACGAGCAAAGGAGTTGGGTCAACTTAGATTTACCTTGAAATTAGTTTTTTCCTTGTCTGCTCCTTGAAAGGAATAGATTATTTTGTTGGAATTTGGAGAAGCTTTACATGCTTGTTTTAGAGCTTTTTTTTTTTCAATTGCTTGTTTTGGAGTTAATCCAGTTTGTCCATTTTCAAGAAAGTAATTGTTGCTTTTCATTCCATCACCATATGAGCAGATACTGTAAATAGCATTTCAAGGAGTCCTAAGCTTAAGCTTTGATAAGACATCTTCCATCGTTGAGAGTGATTTATGGATTTATGTAAGATCCATGATCTTCGTTGATTTTTAATCCAATGAAAAATGAAGGAATTCTGCGAGATGAACTATGTGCTTCTGCCTACTATTTCCCCACAGAGCCACTACTAACAGTGGTGCAGCATAAACATATGCATACTAGCATGGAATTGAATTATTCTCAACAGCATACACGATGTTAGGGTTGGTCATTATCTTTAGTCAATACAGAATACCTACTCTATCAAGTTCAACTAATCACATGAAATCGAATGAGTGACAGTGGTGATGCTACTCCACTGCCATGCCAATTGATGCTCCTTTGTCTTGTCATGTAGATGTTGTCACCACTTGGAATAGTCCTTTGC
This sequence comes from Thalassia testudinum, assembly GCA_037157565.1. Classification (NCBI taxonomy): domain Eukaryota; kingdom Viridiplantae; phylum Streptophyta; class Magnoliopsida; order Alismatales; family Hydrocharitaceae; genus Thalassia; species Thalassia testudinum. The sequence goes on from JAZHRO010000013.1 coordinate 27,282,712, forward strand.
CACTCTACCAACCCCTTGGTGACCTACTCCACGAGTTGATACCCTATGAGATGGGAGCTCTTTTTTTGGCATGTGATTTTGTGAGTGCATGTGCATGTTTGAATGAGGAGACTCAGGAAACAGTGAGAAAGTGGATGAGTTGGAGAATAGTGCACTTCAGTTAGAATTTTGGTGGAATAAATGTGAACTTCATGTTTTAGTAGAACATTGATTTCTGAAGGAGACTGTTTAAAGCGGATAGTAAATTTACCATGAGATATGCGTAAAGCTAAAGTAGAGGAAGTGGCATGAAAAAGCCTTGCCACAAGGAGGATCCGAAGGAGGTAAGCAAAAAAGGCAAGCCACAAGGAGGATTGCAAGGAGGTAAGCTGCCTTCGTAGTTCATTTCCCCAAATCTGTGGCATGTGTAGTAACTTGGGAAAAAAGCTCAAAAAATGTACAAAATGTATGGATGTTAAGCGAAGAGTATTTCAAATTCATGGATCTCAGCTTATATTGACATTAAAGCCAGCATCTAGATAGCCATAATATAAACCATGCCATCTATTTTGTAAAGTTAAACTTATTTTTCAAGAGGAACTCAAGTGGCTATTAGGAGATTCATGCATGTGAAATTGCCAGAGAAAAATAGGTGAAATGTCATGAATATTTTTTCATGTGAATCTGCATTTGAAGCATTTTTTTAACTTTTGTTTCATATGTGCAGGATAACTACACAGTAGATTTCATAGTGACGGACATGGGAACAGGTAGTGTTACATACATACATATATGCATACATACAAGTATTCATGCCTGCATGCATGCATGCACGAATGTATCCATGCATATGCACATAAATGCATACATACACAGACACATAAATATACTTATATTCATACATATGTATACATGCGTACATCGTTGGATGCATGCATGCATGCATCTATACATACATACATACATATATACATACATATGAATTGCAGTTTTTTTCACTGATTAGTTGTGCTTACTTGTGTTATACATTTGACATGATGTAATTTTCTTGGACAGGGAAACCATTTGGCATTTATTCCTCTGCTCTAGAGAATATAGCCAGCAAACAATATCCAAATTCAGATTTGGATGATCTTTATTCTAAGTGGACTTGGAGGGAACTCTCCTCTGCTAATTCCATGGTAATCTGAGTTGCATGTCATTGCATTTTCTTATGTCAGATACAGCATTATGTTTGAGTCAAATGCTTTGTTGTTAGGGGATCAGTGAAAGGATTTATTATTTAGGCTTTGGTAATAAAAATTCTTGAATTTTTCACATTGTTAATGTAGATTATGGAGCTTACTCCAATGTTGTGACTGTTGCAAACCCAAATATGTGATTTTATGCTTCCTCACCACATGGGAGTTTTTTGGCTCTGGTAACTGTTGGTAGACATGCTTTGGTACAGGACTATTATGTGTGGAAAACTCCATTTTAGAGAAATTAAACAGTAAAAAAACATCTGCGACTTTTTGTCATCAGTGATTGTTTTTTTTTGTCAATAGGTGATTCATCTTTTCTCAAAGCATAAAAAGTAGTTTGTTACTTTTTATCCATCATTAGGTTCCATTAAGATCATCCGCATAATTTTGGGGGTATGGTTATGCATTAGAGCCTACTTTTGTATTCTAGTTTCTGAGACAGCCAACTTCCGTTTAACTCAAATGGAAAACCTAAGATCCAGATCAGCAGGGTACCTTATAAGCACTGTTTGAGAAGAGGATTGAATGGTTTAGGAGATTTTTTCTGTTGGCATCCTTCTCTTAAAGTTGTGCTGATCGAGTGTAGAGGCTGCTGTTTGTTGTGAGATTTCTTGACGCTGGAGCTTTTCTTGGGAGGCCATCTTTGCTATCTTAAGAAGTGCAAGAAAGCAACAATGGAGGGTAGATCAAAGGGACGGAGACTTTTTTTTCGTTCCTTTCATGGCCCTATACAATGTTTTTTGTAGCATCTTCTATAGGAGAATCCCACATAAGCATAATGTTGGCAAATGGCTAAAAGGGAAAAAAAAATTAGGAACAATTTGAAAATGCCATAACCACATAATTGGTCATGCTCTTTATTCTTAATGCTGTCATGGCAGGTAACTCAGCTTACACTAATAACCACCACCCCCCCACAAGAAGAGGTCCATCATCGTTGTAGACAGGCTAGTATGTCCGACAAAGATGTTCGTATGTTTGCCATGTGGCAGGCGATGGATCGAGCTCTTTCCATGCAACAAGCACTTTTGTAACGGCTTGCTCCTTGCAGTGGACCATCTTTCAATAGATCATGCAGTCCAACTGTAGATAAGATTCCTTTGGTGGTTGCTGTGTGCAGAAACTTCCCATAAATTGTTGAAGGTCTTCAGCCTTGCTAGCATAGAGAGCACTCCTGAAAGAAGGCTTTAAGATCGCCTTTCATGTTGCTCAATTGAAATTTTCAGTGAAGTCATTTGTGAGGTTCTTTCACAGATGAAATGGCCCCTAGTGGGGATAGATTTGCATCTCCTCCATAATGGTTCAGCGCATGGGGGACGAGGGAGCAATAAACAAATGGCTTTTAAAATATAGTAACCCATCTTGCTTGGACCATCGATTGCTTAGAACTCCTGGAGTGTTTGTTGGACCCCTTCGGTCTATTTTGCCAGCTATAATTTTATTCATATGTAATGGTGTGGTTGTATTTTTTATTTCTTACTTGGAGTTGAGTTGTAATTATCTCACCTCTCTATATATAAAGAGAGGTAGGATTTTGGAATAAGACAAGAGATTTGTTTCTCCTAACTTGATATTAATTGGTTGAAATGACTTAGTTTCATTAGAAACCTTAAGGCTCTCTTATATAAAGAGAGACCGTAGGGTCAAAAGTACAGGAATGTCCCCAAGGGACAAAACACACCAAGCTCTTACAATAAGAAACAAATGACCACACCACATAAGCTAACATTCCTCTTCAAGCTGGAGCATAGATATCAATCATGTTTAACTTTGATATACAAGAATCAAATGAAGATCTGGCCAAGGGCTTGGTGAAAATATCAGCAGTCTGCTCCTCAAATGCAACAGAGATGGTATATAGCAACCCCTTTTGAATAATGTCCCCGGTATAATGATAGTCAACCTCAACATGCTTCATTCTCTCATGAAATGCTGGATTGTTGGTAATGAAGGTAGCTGTTCTATTATCACATCGCCTCTCCATGATGCTAGAAAACTGCACCTGCAGATCAATAAGCAAGGATTTGATTCACATCATCTCAGCAGTTGTCTGAGCCATAGCTCTGTAATCAAACTCAGCACTGGATCTTGCAACTGTGCCCTATTTCTTACTCCTCCATGTGATCAACTTTCCTGCTAAAAATGTGCAGAATCCAGTAGTGGATTTACGATCCACATGGCATCTGGCATAGTTTGTATCTAAATAGCCAACCAACATCATAAAGGACCCCTTTGAGAAGAAGAGACCCTTCCCAAGTGCCTTGTTGACATATCTAAGCACCATCAATGCTGCATCCCAATGCTGATGTGTTGGCTTGGCCATGAATTGATTCAATCTCTCAACTACAAAGAAGATGCCTAGCCTCATGATAGTAAGATACAGCAGCTTGCCCATAAGCTGCCTGTATCGTCTGCTGTCCACCACCTATGCATCCTCATCATAGAGTAGCATCTTAAGGTCTATAGGAATATTGCCCTCCTTGGCCCCAAGCATACCAACCTCTTGCAAGATATCTAATGCATACTTCCGCTGGGATAAGACCACACCTTCCTTGCTGCAAGCAACCTCAATACCAAGGAAATACTATAAAGCCTCCAGGTCGTTCATGACAAATTGCTCTGCTAGGATGCGCTTAACCTCAGCAATACCCTACACATCGTCCCCTGTGATAATCAAATCATCAACGTAAACAAGAAGTACCACAGTACCTCATCTAGTCCTTCTGACAAAAAAGTGAAAAATCAGCTGTTGATCTCCTGAGTCCAGCTACCTCTACAACCTGTGACAATATCTAAAACTAGGCTCTGGGACTCTGTTTGAGGTCATATATAGCCTTCCGTAATTGGCATACACACTTCCCCTCATTTTCAAAGCCAGGTAGCTGCTGCGTATAGACTTCCTCTTGGAGATCACCATAAAGGAATGCATTCTTCACATCTAACTGATGCAAGGGTCAATTTAACTGAATTGCCACTGTAATCGATACCCAGATTGTTGGAAGTCTGGCAACTGGGAAGAAGGTGTCAGAGAAGTCCACCTCATAAGTCTGGGTGAACCCCTTTGTCACAAGACGAGCTTTGTACCTAGTAACTCCACCATCAGGATTGAATTTCACAGTGAATACCCATCGGCAGCCAACGAGTGCAGCACCATCAGGAAGTTGAGTAAGCTCCCAAGTCCCACGGCCTCTAAGAGCGACGATCTCATCCTCCATGGTTGCCCGCCATTTTGGATCAAGTATAGCCTCGCGGTGAGTAACTGGAACCTGTATAGTAGCTAACACCTGAGTAAATGCAGCAAATCTAGGGGCTAGACTATCAGTGGCAAGTGCCCCCGTTGTGGATAAGTAGTACAAGTCCGTGGTCGCTTCTGAATGGCTATCGGAAGGTTAAGATCATCGCCTGACACATCACCTATCCTGTCCCTGTGACCATCACATGACAAACATACGTCAGTGTCTAGAGGACTCACCTGGGAAGTCGATGGTGAAGGCAAGGATGACAGTCCTTGATAAGGTAGCATGAAAGCAGACATATGTCTGGAGAGGCCCAGTCAGGCGTGGAAGGGGGTGCGTAGCAGGTGGTGGTGGCGATGTGGTGGGGACATGAATCTCAGGAAAGCTCCCAAAGCAAATGGGAGAATATGGCATAGGCACCATATCAGCCTCAGGAGGAATCTTAGCAGCCGTCACAGAAAAGAAAGATACAGCTTTATGAAAGGTAACGTCCACTGAAACATAGTGCTGGGAAGTAAGCGGATCAAAATACCAATCTCCCTTTTGAGTTCGGGTGTACCAAAGGAAAATACACTTGGCTGCTCTCGGTGTTAGTTTATCCTGACCTGGTCCCAACAAATGGACAAAGGCAACACAACTAAAAATCCAAAGGGTGACTTGAAACAGGGGACGAGCAGGATACATGGCCTAAATAGGAATCCATTCATGTAATGCAGCATTAAGCATCTGATTAATTAAAAAATAAGAAGTCAAAACAATGTCACCCCAATAGATAGAAGGGACAGAGTGATGAATCAATAAAGTGCGAGCAACATTAAGAATATGGCGATATTTCCTCTCAGCAACACCATTTTGCTGAGAGTAATGATGACATGTCTCATGGATAATGCCACAACTAGTGAAGAAATTATGTAAACGTAAAGTACAAAATTCCAAGGCATTATTAGAACGGAAGCACTTCACCAGACAAGAATGCTATGTTTTTATTTCTTTGACAAAGTTCTCAATAATTTGTCCTACATCAGATTTATTTTTTAAGAGAAACATCGAAGACACGAGAAAAGTCATCAACTAAAATAAGATAATATTTATTCCCAAGTCGATCAGGAGTACGACTAGGACCCTATAGGTCCATATGAATCAAATAAAAAATAACAGATGGAATAGAAGTAGAACTGAAAAAATTAGCCCTGTTGTGCTTTCTAAGTTAACAAGCATCACAGGTGAGACCAGTAGTGGAGGGGATGTGCGGTATAACACATCTGAGGCGATGAATGGATAGATGGCCAAGGCGGTAGTGCCACTGGAGAGATCCAGAAGATGCAAGGCCCTAGGTAGCAGAGGTAGCAAAAGCATTATGGCTTAGACGGTACACCCCATGTTCCTCACGTCCTCCACCAATCGTCTTCCCAGTGAATTTGTCCTACAGGATACAAGAAGACGCATCGAAAATAGTTCGACAGTTCAGATCTCTAGTGATACTGCTAATAGACAATAAACTCAAAGGAAAATTAGCCACATAATAGACATTTGCATTTCTCAAAGTAGAAGATGAGGACATACCTTCTTTGCCAATAAGTGACAAGTGCCTCCCATCAACCACCTGTACTATCCTTGTGGGTGTAATAAGTGCTAACTGAGAGAGAGCCTCAGTTACCACAGAAGTGCTTGGATGCACCAGAATCAATCAACCACTTACTAGAAGACAAAAGTGACAACATACCAGTCGCAGGTGTCTCTGACGAGGAGGCCATAGCTGCAGTGTCTGGAATCTGAGAGGACACCTGAGTCAATTGAGCAATCTGCTACCGCAAATTTTCAATCTCAGTGCTCAAGGAACTGATATCAGAAGTAGGATGAGTCGCATCGGAGATCTCAGCTGCCTGATTGGCCACAAGTGGCTTACCATGCTTTTGCCATCATGTAATCTTAGCATGACCAAGTTTGCCACAGTGAGTACACAGGATCCTAGTACATGTACTAGAAGAATATCCACGTCCACGACCACGTGCAGGGTAAGTAGTACCCTTGCCACGTCCAGGATCGCAGCCAATGCAGACGACTGAGCAACAGTGTTAGGAGTAGGAGTGCCTATTGTAACTCTGCTGAGTCTACCATATTCTTCCTCCAGAGTAGGAAGTTCAGGAGCAGTAAGAATTTGATTTCTGGCTGTTGCATACTCAGGTCCAAGGTCAACCAGGAAAAGAGAGAGCCAATTATCTCCTAAAACTCCTCCAGGACTCACAGGCACACCCTGGCAGGTAGGAGTAGTGTCTCTCCAACATTCCCTTCATGAGGGAGTAATACTATGACAGCGTGTACCCCTCCTGACGCAGATAGAAAAGATCATAGAAGACCTGAAAAACTCATGCGGAGTTCTTGGGATGTGAATAGGTGTCACACAAAGACTCCCACATCTCTTTTGCAGTAATGTAGTACATGATCTCATCCCCTATGCGGGGAATAACTGTCTACATCAGCCATGCACAGACCATGCCATTGTCGATGTCCCAATTAGCATTTGTACTTGTCTTGTTCTCAAGTTCCAGATCCGTAAGAATATGACTCTTTTTATGACCCCTGATGGTCATAAAAAAGGTCTGGGACCACTGTGGGTAATTGGTCTCATCCAATTGAACAACAGGACCAAAGAAAGAGTTCTTGAGTACCCCGGTGTCAGAAACAGAGCTCGAGGACACCTTAGACTGATCATATGAAGCCATCTTCGCAATCCAGAAGCCTCGATCAAGCTTTTATCACCACGAAATCATCCACAAATCTGAGATCAGACAAATTCAGTCCTGCATCATGAACTTACGCTCCTAAATCAGGATAAAAACCCCTTTTCAATCACTACATAAGGATCGGATCACGGAAAACCGCCTCCCTATCGATCTGCGCTGCCAACCACTGCCGCTGGAGCACTGTAGCGTCGCCGCCGAAGGTCAGCACCACCTACAGTGCACCGTCGTCGGCCCAACAGATAGCCCTTGCTGCTGCTGCATTGCCACTGACCACCGTAACGCCACCGTAGGCTCAATGAGCCACTGTTACGCCGTCGCTGGAGATAAGATCGGCCTCTAAGAGGTCGTTACGTCGCCGCGAGCAGCTCTTAGTGCTGTTGTGCCACCGCCGGGACTTAGGAGGGCCGTGAACAGTGTCATAGAGCCACCACGTTCAACGTGGTGACTGTTGCGCCATTGCTGGAGGCCAAGAAAGCCCCGAAGCACGCCGCTGCACCACCGCAAGCGTTGCTTGAGGGTGCTGCAAGCTCACCCGCGTTGCGGCAGCATCGTTGCACATGTTGCAATGCACCGCTGGAGCTCCGTCGAGAGCTGCTGCTGCTCACGAGGGAGAAAGAGAGGATTAGGGTTTGGTTAGGTTAGGGTTTTGGAGGTTGTGAGGGTGGGATACCTGGAACCACGGTCTAGGATCAGTGCTCTGATACCAAATTGGTTAAAATGACTTAGCTTCATTAGAAATCCTAGGGCTCTCTTATATAAAGAGAGATTGTAGGGTCAAAAGTACAGGAATGTCCCTAAGGGATAAAACACACCAGGCCCTTATAATAAGAAATAAATTACCACACTACATAAACTAACAATATCAAAGCGTTGGTCCTAGACCGAAGCTCTTGATACCCCACCCAAATAAGCCTTCAAGCCCCCATTGATCTCCTTCTCTCTCTCTCTCTCATTCACCGGTTGCCCTCATCGCCAGTGCTATCGACACCACCAACGTCGCCACTGGTGGTGGTTGTTTGACCACTAGCACCTGTTGGTCGTCTCCAATTCTAAGCATAATGCAATTCATAATCCAAGTCATAATGATTGTGTTAGTATGTACTTCTCCCAGGCATTTGCCCTAAGTGTGGGCTCTAGTTGGGTTAGTATGTACTTCCCGTGGCCTTTTACTATCACCAAAAAGGTTTGCAACTATCGTGGATAGTTGGTCTCATCTAATTTGATCATCAAACCAAAGAACGGGCTCTTATAGGCCCCCATCTCCATCGATGTATCTAGCGTTGATCCCAAGGAAGAAGAAGAGGCCATCTCACAACCACAAGTCTACACAACACCAACTTCAGCACTAAAATCAGACCGTAAGGATGTAGATCAGATCTGAAAATAAATGTTTTACAAGTAGATCTAGGGTCATTGAAGGTAGATCAGCCACCATGACCCCAAATCCAATCACTAAGTGTTGTCGTGGACACCACTGCAGTCCCTGGTGGCGTTTCTCACCACAGCAGCATAGGGTAGGGTTGGGTGGCACTGTAGCCGGTGTCCCCCTGGTGGCGCTACAACAGGTGGCGTTGCAGCCAGTGGACTCCCCTAGCATCACTGTTACACCTCATGTAGCGCTATAGAGAGGAGAAAGGGTAGCGAGGGAGATACACAGTGGTCCCACGCGATAGTGGCGAGCTCTCTCGACAGGGAGGTCCACCGAATGCCTGCCAACCAGCTTGGTGGTTGGCGGCAATAGGGAGAGGCCCAAAGGAACCTCTAGGGTTTTTTTGTGGAAAAAAGAAAGAGATGAGGATCAAGAAGGGTATCAGCCCTCGGTTTAGGACCGCACTCTGATACCAAGTTGAGAAGATGAAACTTCTTGTCATCTTCTCATGCTCTACCTCTCTTTATATAGAGAGGTGGGTGAAAAAATTACATAATCCCATAGGAAAACTAAATATAACAAACACATGACTACTATAATAAAGAGTACTCAATAGAAACCAATAGTAGAGTTCCTATCTTTAGGACATCCAGCATAAGCGGTATTCATATAGGTCACCACATCTAAAGAACTCTTACGAGTAAATAGTAGTCCCTTTCCTAGAGTCGATTTCAAGTACTTGAGGATCATAATAGCCGCGTCCCAGTGTACCTTACTTGGCTTTTCCATGAACTGACTCACTTTGCTTACCATAAGCACAATGTTGGGCCTTATGACTATGACATACAATAACTTCCCTACTAGCTTCAGAACTACCTGGCATCAACTTATTTCAAGTTATCTTCATATAGATGCACACTCGAGTCTATGGGAATAGAAGCAAGCTTGGCCCCTAGAATGCCGATCTCCTGGAGTAGATCTACTATATACTTTGAGAAAGAATTACTCCATGTGCATTCTGAGCCACCTCAATTCCATGGAAGTAATGGAGTCGACCCATCCTTTGTAATAAAGTGATTGGCTAGAAATTCTTTAGCAATTGTAATGCCATCTTCATCATCCCCTATCAGTATAATATTGTCTACACAAGCATCACTATGACTGCTTTTCCTATCTTTCTTTATGAACAAACATTGGTTAGCAGAAGGTCTCTTGAAGCCAACCCTCTCAATCACATCCAAGAGCTTTTGAAACCATGCTTTTGGACTTTACTTGAGTCCATAAATTGACTTATGCAATTTGCAAACCTTGAAACACTCCCCCTTGGCCTCAAATCCTAGAGGTTGCTACATGTAGACTTCCTCCTGTAGATAACTGTAGAAGAAAGTATTCTTGATGTCAAGCTGGTGGAGAGGTTAGTTACAATGAACAACCACCAAATAAGTATGCATATTGTGGGAAGTCGAGCAACCAGAGTGGTGTTGCAGTATTCAACCACATACATTTGAGTGTATCCCTTTGCTTCCAAGTGCTTTATATCTCTCAACTAACCCATCCGATCAATATTTAACAGTAAACATCCATTTGCATCCTACCATAGTTGAATCATGTGGAGGTTGAACGAGGCTCTAACTTACACAAAAAACTAACACAACCATCTCATCCTCTATGGCTTGTCACTAGCTTGGATTAAAGAGTGCCTTTTAATAGGTGGTAGGTGTCCAAATAGTAGAGAGAGTGATAACAAATCGTTGATATTAAGGAGAGAGACTCATCAAAGACATGTACTTGGACATTGGATGCAAAATACATGACATAGTGCCCTTTTGTAAAGTGATAGGCAAATCAAAATTGTCATCCACTAAATCATTTGTCTCATTAGGTTTAAGCTTAGAGTCTTTAGTTATTATAATATGAGGTCTGTCAAAATTTCCCTCAGTAGTAGGAACGGTGGTCTCCGTATCATCAGGTATAGACTCTCCTCAGGAGTTTAGAGGGTACCAGCTTTAGAGGAGGTGGTTCTTCTAGTTGAATTTGACAAAGAGAATAGATCATCTTGAATCTACTATCTGATTGCCTCAGTGGTTTATCTGAGGGTACAAGAATGGGGATGATTACCTTACCCTCAGGTGTGGCATGGTAATGCATGAGACAAATGTAGAATAGTAAGGAATTTACTCTATTAAAGTGACATATGTAATAGGATTATAACATTTGTAGCCCCGAGTCCTTAAGCACCCAACAAAGACATACTTGATTGCTCAAGGTGTAAAATTGTCCCTATTGGGAGCATGAGTGTTTACAAATGCAATGCATCAAAGAACTTCGATGGAACCCCAAAGAGCTCATGATTAGGAAAAAGAATTGAATAAGGATACTGCTTAGCAAGTACCATGAACGGCATCGGATTAATGAGATATTAGGAAATTAACACCACACCTCCCCAACATGAAATTGGTAAGCTATTCTAGATCAAAACTGCTCACGCCACATCTAGAATATGCTAATGCTTCTTCTTTGCGATGCCATTTTTCCATGACGTGTAGCAGCAAGTAGTTTGGTGGTTGATCCTACGCTCTTGGTAGAAAGCATGGAGGAAGTGTAAAACTCCAAGGCATCATCTAATTGAATGACTTTTACGTTGGCTCCAAACTAATTTTTGATCTCCACCAGAAAGATCGTAATCATATCACCAGCTTTAAAGTTAGATTTCAACAAGAATACCTACTTCAAGTGAGAAAAATCATCCACAGCAACAAGGTAAAATTGATAACTTGAATGATTAGGAGCACAACTAGGTCTCGAAATATCCAGATAAAGTAACTAGAACATCACCTCAGAACTTTGATGTTGTGTTCTTGAGAAGGAGTTCCTATGATGTTTACCAAGTTGGCAAGCTTCACATTGGAAGGTAGCAGTTGGTGGAATATGTGATATCACCTGTCGAAGTTTAGATAAGGGGAGATAGCCAAATCGGAGGTGCCATAAATATCTAGAAGACCCTCCAGCTGAAAGAGATGCATGACCAGCATATGGTGACTTTAGGAGGCGATAGAGGCCAGCTTCCTCTATTGCCATATTAGTGTGTCCTAAAATGTAAATGACACATCAAACATTGCTCTACAATGCAGCTCCTTTGTAATCTGACTGGTAGATAGTAGGCTCAAGGGAAAGTTTGGAGTAAGAAGAACATTCTCCAGCTGTATGTGAGGAGCAACATGTACCTTCCCTTGACCTGTGATAGGGGAATGCCACCCATCAGCAACCGAAATGCTTCTGCGTAATGGGATTGGTCTAAGTCTTGAGAACTATCTTGCATCACCATAGATGTGTTGGGATGCACCTAAATCAACCAGCCAGTTTATGTCCTCTTCCTAAGATTGGTATGCAATACCCACTTGAGAAGATAGTGGACTTGTAATGATTGGGGGCTTGTAATGATTAGTATGGTGATATAATGATAGTGGGTGATATTTTAATATTATAATATGGTGTGAGTGGGAATATTATATTGGAGTGGGTATATTTTAATATATATTGAAGTTGATGTGAGTGGATATATTCTGGTGTGAGTGAGTATTGGTGTTGATGTGATGTGGGTGGGAAATTATGAAACCCTTAGCCTGTTCCTATGCCACCCTCAAGCTCCTATCCCACTTGCTAACCCGTGCCAAATGCAGCCTAAGTGTTTGAATCAATGTATCATACTGAATTCATGAAACAGTAATTGTCTCGTGTATTAGCCTAGGTGCAACAAAGGCTTACACAAAGTCCTGATACTCAGCACTAGGTTTTCTATACCCTGAGCACAATAGGCTAAAGTGTCTGTTGCCACAACCTTATCCACACCCTTAAGTAGACGACAAACTACCCCTGCCTCTTCCCCGAGCGATAGTCATCTTCTTGACTCCGATTTGATGTGGGTATTCTCCTCTCCACATTCCTAAACACCGTGAGAGATTGGTCATTATTGTGACAGATAGCTAAACCCATTGAGTTTCACATTTAGGTTAAATAGGTGGTTCTTGCACTCCCCCTATTCCCTTCACCTAGATTAGGTTAGGATGCCATATCTTAAAAATTGGAGACTCGCAACAAAGGACCAATCCAAATGCAAGGGTAATCATTTGACCACAATTGCACCTTATACCAACAAGAATAGGCGTACACATATGTATCGAGCAATATAAGAAAATCAATTAGACCTTCAGAGGGCACCGCAAGACGCCATTCGAGGTTGACGGACCTTCTAGTTGTTCTAGAGACCACCAACAATGCCTAAAAAGATGAATAAAAGAGGTTAGGTGGTGGCTATAGGACTTGGTGAAGCTCTGGTGAGGCTTAGCGACACTCTAAAGGTGTAAGCGGAGCTCCAACGCAGCTCTACAAGTGACTGGTGGTGCTAAGTCAACACCAACCTAAACCGATCACAGCATTCTCATGGTGGACTTTTCCACCACTACCACCCTAAAGGAGGATCGCCGGAGGCTGGTGACTCTGGTGAGGGGTCACCAGGCGATTGGCTGTCTAGTGATGGGTTGTCGAAGTTGTGGTTATAGATACGAAAATACACGATTTTATAATTGATGCAAATTATTGTCGTTGCAATGCGTAAATTTTGACCAATTTTTAAATTTATAAACCTAGATAGTGTATCTAAGGTCGTCCAAGGAGGCCAAATTGTTAGTCAATAATTGATTCTCTCTCGTGCTTTCTCAAATCTCCTTTCTGTGCTGTTGTGGTTTTGAATTTTTTTTAGGGTTTTCAAAAAGTAATCGGGACAACAAGATATGCAATAGGAACCACGCCTAAATGACAAAAATTAATTCCCTTTGCTAAAAGCTCACCCTAGGCAAGTGTGACCAGAGTAATTAGAAAAGTGGAGTGTAGTGCACTAAATGAATAAGCACACAAGTTGAAAGGCAGCTAATTCTGTTGTATTGCTAATAAAAACTAGAGCCACATAGAGGAATGCTTGTTACAAAGACTAGCTAATACAAGTGAAATAAAACAAAGATGAAGAAGATAGAAAAATCCTCCAGAATGAAGCCTGGAACAATCTTCACTCCAAACATGGCCACTCCCATGTTTGAAGAAGTTTCTTCCTTGCTCCTTTCCTTGATGGTGCTCCTCTTCTGCTCCAAGGGTGGGCGTCCACCACCCTTAGCCTCCTCCTTGCCTAATCGCCCTCTTAGGTTATTGCTCCTTGGCTTGGACCAAGGAAGAAGAGAGGAATAAGATGGCACTAGGAAGACAAGGTAGTCTTCCTAATCAGCCTCCAACTCACCTTCTTCCTTGGCTGAATTTTTGGTAGATTGTAAGTAGAAAAATGTGTAAGCCAAAGATGAGTTTTTGTGGTGGTTTCATGGGTGTTATATAGACATAGGAAGGTATGGTTAAGGTAGAAGTGGCGCCAACTTTAGGTGGTTCTTAGGGTTAGGTGGAGTGGAGTGTTATGGAGGGTTAGGATTAAGTTTTGTGATGGTGGTTGTATAATGAAGGGTGGAGGTTAATTGGCACCATATGAAAGGGTGTAGGGTGGTAGGGTTTAGGTTGAGTTGGCGCCAAATGTGGTGTGGTTAAGGGATTTGTTTTTTTGACGCCAAAGATGTATGGTGGGGATGGCTTTAAGGGGTTGGATGTAGGGTGGAGAGGGAAGGCTATGTTGGCACCAACTTAAAGGGGTGTAGGAGGATATTTTGGTGCCAACTAGGTGGTGGTTATGGGGGGTTATGTGGTGGAGAGGTGCTTTGTTTTGGTGCCACTTTTGGAAGGTGTGAAGGAGGTTGGTGGTTAATGGTTTTGGTGCCAAAACAAGGAGGGAGTTGGTGCTGTTTTTGGAGTTAAGAACTAGGTGGTCGGCCATGTGAAGTGGAGAGGAGTAGCAGCTTAGTTTAGCTAGTAAAGGAGTAGGGGGGAGCTAAGGTTGAATAGGATTTATTTTGGACTTCATGGAGCTTTACTGTAGCTGAAGTAGTCTTTTTGGGAACTCAGCTACTAGCTTAACTAACTAGTTCTTTGCTAGTAGCTAGGTTGAGCAGGAAGAGCTAGGCTAAGCAGGAAGAGCTGAGTTGAGTTGTAGTCAACTATTCTAGAGCTGAGGAGAACTTACTCAGATCTTCCTGAAGACTCCGTAGCTAGCTAGCTTACGTCTAGTAGACAAGCTCAACTAGGTTGAGCTAGGATGAGTCTTCATGAGCTGGTGAGGAGCTACCCTGACTGTGGACTCTTTAGCTAACTTAGCTTAGCTAGTTGAAGACTAGTAGCTAAGTTAAGTTGAGTTGAGCTGCCATGAGTTGGGTAGAGTTGGAATAAGCTAGATCTAGATGAATTGATCTAGGTTGAGCTAGAATCCAGCTGAGGTGAGCTGGATCCAGTTGGAATGGGCTTTTTATCTTCTTCCTCTTGATAGTCTGCCTTTCACATTGCTAGGGTTTAGGTGATTTTCACTGTGTAATCATCCCTGATAATGATATGAAGTGTATTAAAACAAAAATAAGGAGAAAATAATGCAATGCATGCCTAAACCCTAAATGCCTAAATGCAGCCTAATACCAAAATGTAATGTGGAAAACCTAGGAACTAGATGTGATTTTAGGCTTAAGGGTGATGATAAAGCAATGTTTATCAGTTATTAGTGGTGGTTGCCTTTTGGGGTTTTTGCCCTAGGGCACAGCCCCAAAGGGGTTGGTTGTAGCATGCACACAAGTGGTGCGCTGGAGGCGGGCAGCTGCTGCCGCTGTGCGCTGGAGGAGGTGGTGCAGCGTGGAGGCTGTTGCTGCGGGTGATGTGCGCAGGTTGTGCGGGAAGGGCGGTGCGCGTGGAGCAGCGGCCTGGACGGTTGCGCGCAAAGGGGAGTTGGATGTGACTGCTGCTGCACGTGGGGATGGCATGATTTTTGGGTTGTTTTTGGTGGAGTGGAGGAAAAACAGAGAATGGGGAAGAAGGTGGAGGTGGTTGCTGGTGATGGTTGATGGCAGTGGTTGCGTGGCCTTCAGGCACACGCTCGCAGTGAGTTGCACAAGCCACTGATGGCGTGGCGGTCTATCACCCCGTTTGCCCACGGTGGAGTGGTCTTGTGCTCGCGGTGGGAGGTCGGTGGTGTGGAATGAAGAAGCTCTAAGCTCTGCGCAGTGGTGGGTCGGAATGGTGGTGGCCCCCTGCTAAGGACATAGGAACCCTTCTTTTATGCTGCAAGAGGAGTGCAAGCGTAGGCAAGCATTGGTTGAAGAAGCGACGTAGATCGTGGGAACAGAGATCCATGATTGTTTCCTGTGCATTTAGCTCACGTATTCTCCTGCATGCAGTCGTTGGAGAAGAAACAAATAAAGAAAAGAAATAAGGGGTTATTTATGTGCAAACCCTTAAAAGAAATGTGAAATAAAATAATGCATGTAATGCAACCTAAAAGATTAACTATTCTAATGCATGCTATTCTAAATGAATTCTAAGTATGAATGCAATGCATGGAATATGTGAATAAATGAATACCTAGACTAATCTATTTACATCTTATTGTATGCAATTTATATGCCAATATTAATCTAATTCCCAGGCATTTAAGTAACTAATTAGCCCACAAATATGGGCTCATCAATAATTTCCTTTCCCTACAACCAAGACCCCCAATAGTTATAGTAGGAGAATAGAATCTGTGGTATATAACGTCCAAAGGCAAACCTCGTCAGGGGCTTTGTGAAGACATTTGCAGCCTGCTCCTCAGAAGTGACACTCGTGGTATATAACGTCCCATATTGAATGAGATCTTAAGTATAGTGGCAGTCAATCTCTACATGCTTTGTCCTCTCATGGAACATAGGGTTATTGGCAATGTAGGTCATTACTCTGCTGTTACACCGCATTTCCATAGAGCTATCTAGAGGAACATGAAGATCTGACAAAACTGACTTGACCCAAATCATCTCAGCGGCTGTTTGGGCCATGACCCTTTATTCTGACTCCACATTGGATCTAAATATAACTGCTTGCTTCTTGCTCCTCCAGGCAACCAGACTGCCCGTAACAAAGGTGCAAAACCCTGTGGTAGATTTTCTATCTTCAACACAGCCAGCATAATCAGCATCGGAGTATACTACAATCCCCATGGGCGTTCCCTTACAGAACAATAATCCTCATCCTAGTGCTTTCATCACATACCTAAGCACCTACATTGCAGCCTCCTAGTGCTGCCTAGTTGGCTTATCCATAAATTGGCTAAGTCTACAAACCGACAAAGACAAGTTTGGACGAGTGATCGTGAGGTAAAGGAGCTTACCCACCAGCTGCCTGTAGACCCTACTATCAACCACCTCAGATCTCTTGTCATATAAGTGGACCTTGGGATCCATTGGAGTATTTGCAGCCTTAGTCGCTAACATACTAGTCCACTGAAGAAGATCAAGAGTATACTTTCTCTGCAAGAGTACCACTCCATCCCTGACATGTGCAACCTCAATGCCCAAGAAATACTTCAACTGTCCTAGATCCTTCATGACAAACTTTTCTGATAGGTGCATCTTGACTTCGTCTATCCCATCTCTGTCATCCCCAGTGATGATAAGATCATTCACATATACCAGGAGCGCCACAGTCCCCCTATCAATCTTCTTGGTAAATAAGGAGTGATATGAAGTAGAGCGCCTCATAACAATCTGGTAGAGCACCTTTGATAACTTCTGGAACCAGGCCCTTGGACTTTGCTTCAATCCATGGATTGCTTTCCTCAATTTGCACACACACTCCCCCTGAACCTCGAAACTCAGGGACTACTGCATGTACACCTCCTCCTAAAGATCACCATAGAGAAAAGCGTTCCTCACATCTAGCTGGTATAACGGCCAGTCTCTGTGAGTCGCAATAGAAATAAGTATCGAACAATGGCAAGCTGCACAACGGGGGAGAGTATCAAATAAGTTCACCCCATATGTCTGGGTGAACCCCATTGCTACTAGCCTAGCTTTATACATTAAAATAGATCCATCAGGGTTGTATTTCAAGGCAAAGACCCATTGAGAGCCATTAGTTATGTGCTAGTAAGAAGTGAGGTGAGATCCTAAGTCTGTCTACTCCGAAGTGCTGCCATCTTATCCTCCATAGCTTGACGCCACTTTGGATTAAGCATGGCCTGCTGGTAGGTAGACGGAATGTGTGACGCTGTAAGTGCCTGACAGAGCCTGCTAAATTGAGGAGCAAGGCCATCAGTAACTAAACTGCCTGTAACCCGGTATCTAGACTCACAGGTGTGCAGTCCCTCCTACTAGCAATAGGAAGATCTGAATTATCTGGTGTCTTTGACTCTCTATCGAATGAGCCTCACTATTGTGGTGATCTACACTGTCAGGGGAGTGAAGTCTAACCAAACTGTCACTGGCATCAAATACCCTCTCAACTACTTGTGAACCATCAGTTGCTAGCGAGGAAGGAGGCCTCTGAAATGTAGTGTGATGCCTGTTATAAATACGTAATGACCCGTGCAATCTCTCAAAGTCATTCAGGGAGGAAGAGCTCATATGTCTATCAGTTGGAGGTCTGGATTGAGAAGTAGACACTTGAGTCTCTGCAAATGGAACATGCAAGGGAAGAAAGGCAACATCATCACAAGAGCTCATCTATCCAGTGACTGAGAAATATGGTATATCATCATGAAAAGTTACATCAACGTTAACATAATGTCTATTCTACAGAGGATCATAGCAGCGATAACCCTTTTGTGTCCTAAAGTACCCCAAAAATACGCACTTGGTTGCGCGTGAAGCCAGCTTGTCATGACCAAGTGACGACACATGGATGAATGCAACACATCCAAAAGTCCTGGGAGACACGTGAAATAACTCATCATCTAGATGCAGAAGAATTGATATCTGCTCGTAAAGAGCTGAGCTGGGCATCTTATTGATTAGATAAGTCATCAAAATTGCATCCCCCCAGTATGTCTACAGCACATTATGATGAATCAATAGTGTATGGGTAATATCCAACAAGTACCTGTGTTTCCACTCTGCGACTCCATTCTGCTGTGAACTGTGAGGACAGGTGGTCTGGTGGACAATCCCACGGGTTCTGTAGAACTACTTAAGTCTGGCAGTGTAGAACTCAAGGGCATTATCAGTCCACACCATCTTCACTATGATAGAATACTGTGTGCTGATCTCCAAAAGAAGTCTCTATGCATCCTCCAACCTCTATCTTGCTCTTCAACAAAAACACTCACGTTGCTCTAGAGAAATCATTTACGACAACCAGGTAGTGTTGGTGTCTCATCTGGTCTGGGACTCTACTTGGTCCCCATACATCCATATAAAGCAACTGAAACAATGTCGAGGATCCAGGAAAGATGCTAACTGGAAAAGATGATCGATGGTGCTTACCTAATTGGCAAGCATCACATTGCATGGTAGCAGCTGGAGAAATATGTGGTATCACCCTCCTGATTCGATCCAGAGACAAGTGGCCAAGACGAACATGCCACTGTAGAATATTCCCGCTACCATATCGAGTAACTCCTACAAACGACTCCTGTCCCAGGCGATAAACGCCATTCTCTTCTGTACCTCTAACAATAATCCTCTCGGTGAGCTTGTTCTGAGCAATTCATCCGACATCACTAAAAATCACTCTGCAGTTGAGATCCTTCGTAATTCTGCTCACAGACAATAGGCTAAGTGGGAATTCTGGCACATGCAACACAATAGACAGCTACAAACTGGGGATCACAAGCACCTCTCCTTTACCCCTAACTGGGGTGTATATACCATCAGCTACCTATACAGTCCTCCCTAGAAGAATGGACTGTAGTGAGCGAAAGTAGGTTTGATCACCGCACAAATGCTCTGATTCACTAGAGTCGATCAGCCACCCTGCTCCATGGTGACTCCTGTACTACTCCTGGTGCACTAGACTCATACTCTGCCATTGATGTCAAGCATACCACATCCAGAGAAACAAGTGCATGGATCTAAATTCCTGCATCAAATGTCAATGTTTGGGTAATACACACCCCGTAATCCACACACAATATCACAGGGGAATACACACCCCAAGCATTCATCAATAAGGGGAATACACATCCCAAAAATCAGATCATAGATCTAGAACAAAGAAATTATCAGTAGATCTGAAACCAAACGCATTCAGACCTTCATCCTTGTGGAAAGCCCCCTTGGGCAAGCATTGGCCTAACTCGGGTAGGGGTGAGAACACCTGAGACGGCCCCAAGGGGACCTAGGTGTCTTTCTCATTTGCGATCTGAAGAGAAATATCCCTACAGAGGAGCTACCAACTCCTCACAGCAATAGCACTGCCACTTGCAGACCGCGCTGCCCACTGCTGACCATGCCACATCATTGCTGCTGTGCTGCGTCAGGCATGTGAGTCTGCTGCTGCACCACCCAGCGTCGCCGCTGATGGAGCGCCGCTGTTGCTGCCTCCACTGGGAGAGAGAAGGAGAGGGCATGGGGTGGTAGGGTTCAAGGCCTTTGGGGGTCGGATACCTGGAACTACGGTCTAGGACCGATTCTCTGATACCAAATAAGAGAATAGAATCCGTTAATCTATCATGGGGAGCCCTATACCTCTTTATAAGAGGAGGTGTGGGAAAATAACATCATGATCCAACAACATAAAAACATAAAATAACAAAAGACATCATCTAATAGTTATGGCAAGGTATAGATGCAAGCAAGGATGGAGCCAAAAGTAGCTTCGGGGGGGGGGGGGGGGGGGGGAATCAGAGATCACATACACTCTCAAGTGACATGAGAATCGGATGTAGAAGCTAACTTTATGCCCTTCATTTGATTCTTTTTTAATTAATATTGCTTAACCTCTCATCTCATGCTCTATTTATCTTAGATTCTCAAGTCTCATTTGTTTAAAAGAATGACAATCCTAATTACTCAATTGCTTGTCAAACTCAGACTGAAGCAGTCACATTTATTTTGTGTGGGTAAAAATATAGTGCAATGTCATTAAACCCCACAGAACCTAAACAAATTGGCTGCTAACTAGATAGTTAACACGAGTTATATCAAACTTAAAGGAAGGGTAATTGCCTTGGGACAAGTTAGTGATACTGTAACCTAACTAAGAAACCTACTAATATTTATTGCATACTGAGGAGAATAGAGACAAGAAATACCAAATACAGAATAGACTTGTCTTACCTTATCCGTCTCTGATAAAGGATAGACCTTTTTTCTCAACAAACTTTGGAATGCCCGTGCATAATTGAATATAGGAGAGGTACAATAAAAAAAAAGAGAGATTTTTGTGATTAGAGAAGGGGTGCAACTGACAGCGATAGGATGCAATGCATTGGGGAATCTAAGCACATAAATGGGGTTGTGGGATTGAGTACCTCGACATGGGTAAAGAACAATCCATGTTTGAATCATAAGTTAAATGCAGACAATTTGCACCATACTAACACATAGTTCTTGAAGGTTCCACCAAAACAAGAAATTGAATAAAGCAGAGATATTGTGCCATCTTTTTCCAGAAAGAAAAAATAACTATATAATCATCCCACTGAAGTCATCACATTGCACTTCAACACAATAAAATGAAGTTGTTGAGGAATAATCAATTAATTTTACCATTTTGTTTAGGCAATTTTTTTATGTTGAGATACTCCTATTTATCTTTTCTGTTTTATCATGTTATGTTATTTCACCTTTTATTTTGGACATGCATTGTATTTTTCTTAAACCTCTCTATATAAAGAGGTGTTAAGTTCTTTTGAGAAATAAGATTTATCATTTTCTCCTACTTAGTATCATAGTAAGGTCCTAAGTTGGGTTCTAGTATCCTACCAAGAAGAACCCTCAAAACCTTAATACCCAAAAGCCCTCTTCTCTCTTCCACTGCCGCCAACCCATCTCGCTCCTCCTCGCCAGTGCAAGGGCATCTCCACCGACGCTTAGCACCAGTAGGGAGTCTTGCGGGGGGGTCCATAGTGCCCCATCGAGTGGTGCACCTCCAGGCAACGCACCACAGAGGTCACCAAAGCCTTACCGGACCCCGTAGCAGCACCTAGCCCACTCTGGGCAGCGACGCAGGGACCAGTGTAGGACCCCCAAGTGATGCAGGCAGCGGTGTTGGGGTCTTGTTGCTCCTAGGTAGCACCGCATAGGCACCTCCTCTACGCTGCAGGTGTGCGGGGCATCCCCTAGGCACTCGCACACCCTGTAGCACTACGTAAGGGGATTTTCTCGGCCTTGAATGTGTTTTTCCAGACCATGGTGATCCTGGATCTTCACGTTTGGGACCCAGGCTGCCTGTGTTCGTCCTTTTTATGATCTGAAAAATATTTCAAATCATTGTAGTGGTGTATTTTTTTTGTCTGACGGCTCACAATGGCAAGTACAAGTTGTTCTGAGGTGACGTTGGGTGTTGTTCCCAAGTTTGAGGCTTATAAGAGCCCATTTTTTAGTCCTATCATCAAGTTAGATGAGGCTAATTATGTCAGATGTTCCTGATGATGATAGAAAGTCACAACAAGGAGCATATTTTGTTGGAGTCGGAGCTTGCAGAAAAGACAGGAAAATATGCCACATAAAAGATAGATAACTCAATGGTCAAGGCTTGGCTGATGCATTGCGTTATTCCTCGGATCGGAGACAAGATCATGTACTATTCAACTACCAAAGCAATGTAGGACAGTATTTGTGACACCTATTCTCATAAGAACTCATTCCGAGTTTTTCAGATCAGTCATGAGATATCTCAACTGAAGCAAAAAGGATGATCTCTCTCTCAGTACTACTCTTCCCTCAAGGGGCTTCAGGAGAAGCACAACGCATGCAGGCCAGTGTGTACATATGCTACACAGAGAGGGTACTGTAGAGAGATAGTGGTGCATCAGTTTCTTTCAGGCCTTGGTCCCAAATACACGGCAGCCCGATCGCAGATTCTCAACTTATCTGAGCTTCCTACCTTAGAGTAAGTCTATAGTCATCTGAACCGCATTGATGTGCTTGCATCTCAGACCAAAGATGCTAACCACGCATCTACCGTTGCTGTTGTGGCTTGATGTGGTGGTAGAGGATCCTCTTCTACTCATGGGCGTGGTAGAGGACGTGGTTACTTTGGGAGATCACGCACCACGTGTACTTTTTGTGGCAAAGTTGGCCATGTGGAGGCTTTCTGTTGGGCCAAGCATGGGAGTCCTCCAATGGCCAACCAAGCATCTGTGACTTCTAAGGAGACTACTGATGTTGTGCCAGTTTCGAGAGCAAACTACAATGCTCTATTTCAGCATCTCTTCCAGCTAACTTAGGAGCCAGCGACTCCAACTGAGACCGTCGCATTTGCCTCCTTATCAGGTATTGATCTGTGTGCACAGGCATCTACAGATATGACATGGTTAGTGGACTCTAGTGCTTCACACCATTTGTCAAGACCAAGAAGGGGAGCATGGTACTGCTTGTTTATGTGGATGATCTCATCATTACTGGTGATAACAAAGCTGGAATAGTTGAGGTTTAGAGGTCCTTGGCTGAGCAGTTTATTATGGACATAGGCCACCTTAGGCACTTTATGGGCATAGAGGTGGTTAGAAGCAAGCAGGTAATTGTTCCTTCTCAGCGGTGGTATGCTTTAGATGTGTTACAGGAGATAGGAATGCTGGGGTTCAAACCAGCTAATATTCCTATGGACCCCAAGATGCATCTTTATGATGAGCAGGTAGAACTCGTTGACAATAGAGCGTACAGGCAGCTTGTGGGCAAACTTTTCTACCTGACGATCACCAGACCTGACATTGCCTTAGAAGTAGGGAATGGAGAAGCCGACCAAGCTACATTGGCAGGTTGCCATGCAAGTGCTGAGATACCTGAAGAAAGCACTTGATTGTGGTATTCTCTTCCAGAGAGGTTCTCCTATGACAGTGGTTGGATACTCTGATGCTAATTATGCAGGATGTGTTGTTAACAGGAAATCCACCGCTAGATTTTATACCTTGTGGCAGGTAATTTGGTTCCTTATAGGAGCAAGAAACAGGGGGCAGTTTCTCGCTCCAGTGCTGACTTAGAGTATAGGGCGATAGCCTAAACTGCTGCAGAGATGACCTGGATAAGGTCTCTACTGCACGATTTGCATGTCCAAATTGAGGAGCCTATGTGGATGAGATGTGACAATCGGGTAGCCACTTACATAGCAAACAATCCCATGTTTCATGAACATATCAAGCACGTTCAGGTGGATTGCCACTACACCACAAATCTCATTCAGCGTGAATTGTTTCATACTAGTGTCTCTGACCTCTAATATGTTCACGAAGCCTCTACCTCAATCGGTGTTAAATGACTATTATTCCAAGCTAAACATGATCGATATCTATTGCTCCAGCTTGAGGGGGGGTGTTGAGATACTCCTATTTATCTCTATTTATCTTTTCTGTTTTATCATGTTATGTTATTTTATCTTTTATTTTGGACATGCATTGTATTTTTCCCAAACCTCTCTTTATATAAAGAGGTGTTGGGTTCTCTTGAGAAATAAGACTTATACTAAGATGAAATAAAAAGTCTTGTTCCAATAGAAAACCATACACCTTTTTATATAGGAAGAGGTATTGGGTAAATTGCATAAGAGAACTAGGTAAAAAACATAAAATAAATAAATAGTGCTTGACTTAACATAAAAGATAACTAGAGTACTGAGTACTTATCATTTTCTCGAACTGTTTAACTTATTCAGTTTTCTCATTTATGCAAAAATGCAATATATATGCTATTCCTATAAATGGCGGATGGTCAAAAAAAAACAAATGAATCAAAAAATTGGATGCAGATCCCTTTCCATGGACAGTGTGACGTTTGTTAAAATAAGAAGGGAAGAAAAACAATGGTGGGAAATTAAGAAGAATGAGAGGATGTGGGAAGGTTTTTTGAGATCAAGGAAAAGGAGGGAGAGAGTTTACCTATGATCTCCTTTTCTGCAAGAAGGTGTGGCCTTGTAGTTGCCAGATGGAAGGATGAGAAAAGTGGAACGGATGTGCTGTGGGTGTAGGCTTAGTGTGTTTTATATATATTTTTACATGAAATGACTTAAAGAAGAGTCTATTTGCATTTAAATCTAGGTTTTAGGGGAGGCATTTCTTCTTTACATTTCTTTTTTGTTGGATAATTTGTATAGGGAACACCAACTTTTACAATAATTGTGTGTGGGTCAGGGGGGCATGTACCCCTGCTGGGCCCTCCTTCCCTCTGTCCATGGATGCAAGCCTCATCGAAGAGC
Organism: Thalassia testudinum; assembly: GCA_037157565.1. Classification (NCBI taxonomy): domain Eukaryota; kingdom Viridiplantae; phylum Streptophyta; class Magnoliopsida; order Alismatales; family Hydrocharitaceae; genus Thalassia; species Thalassia testudinum. The sequence continues at coordinate 27,307,520 of JAZHRO010000013.1, forward strand.
ATACTAGTGTCACTAAAGTTGGCAAAGTTGTCAGTGTCCACTAAGGCCACCTCTTTCTTGTGGTCAATGTGGACCCAAAAACATACCATCATCGTGCACTACCTCTGTTACAGCGTGGCTCGAGAGAACTGTCTCTTCTTCTTGGTCATTGTGTCATTCACCTCATGAAACTCCTTGTTGTCATCAATGAGGCAATAAAGGACCTTGGACTTGTACCTAAGACCTGGGATGAATTTCTCATCGCAGTTGTAGCATAGATTCTTGCTACACCTCTTGACAATCTCTACAGTTGTGAACCGACATATTGGTGGCATGGCACCTCCTTTCATACTATTTGTATCCCCTCTAGCACGAGGATGCATTGGTGAGGCTGGGTTGAGCCATATCAGCAAATGCACATGTTTTGGTCGAACTTGAAGTTTGAGAGCTGTGGACAGTTGAAGTCATCCATCCTTGAGTTTGTTGTTTGGCCTTGTGTCAACGCACAGAGAGCCTCCTCATCAAAGTGGGGAACCCAATCTTTAGTGCCTTGAATCTTGTACAATACTCCAATACAGTTGTGTGTTGTTTTAAGCAATACAACTGCACCATGGGCCCTTTGATTTTGGTTCTGGACTTCAGCTCCTGCTTGAAGTTGTCCAGGGTTTTCATGTAATTCTTGGTGTTGTAGTTATTGTAATGCTGCAACTATATTTTATTATCAACACACTTATCTGGGTCTTTAAAATATGATATATCTAAGCGGGCAGCTTGGTTGCATTTCCGAAGAAAATTCGAAGGATGATTTCTGGAAGAGTCCTTTTACATTAGTGCGTGGCATTCTTAAATGAATTCTATTCTCACTAAGAACTTTATGTATTTAGTTATTGAATTTTTTCATATTTTGCTATTCTGATTTATGTGACATTGTTCTGATAGCTAATGTGCTATTCTTATCTATTCTCAGTTGAATGCAGGAGATATGGAAGTAGAGACATGTGGAAGAATAAAATTTGCAGTAATTTTTCGTGCCAGACCTGCAAGCAAACAGGACAATAAGTCCATACATAGCAACAGGTCTCGATTTCTTCAAATCAGTCCTACCATGGAAGGACCATGGACCACTGTTAGATTGAACTATACTGCACCTGCAGCATGTTGGAGGCTAGGAAATAATGTTGTTGCCAGTGAACTAACTGTGAAAAATGGTACTAGATATGTCAACATACGGTCTTTAGTTTCTCTTACAAATAACACTGAATTTGTGATCAACCTTTGCCTCAAGTCAAAATCTTCTAAAGACAAGATATTAGTGGCAAATCCAAATGACCATGAGGAAGGTGCATGTACTAGCTTCTATGAGGCAGATGTCTTCTTTGAAACTGAGAAATATATCCCCTTGGTTGGATGGGTCAATGATTCCTTTAACATGCCATCTTCTTTGAATATTGAGATACAGCCTCCTCTACAAAGTGGCCCAAAGGTTAGAATCATTTTTTTTGTGCTTGATAGTTATGATTGGGAAAAATTACACATAAAAGTTCTATATCACTACAAATGTTGACAAACATGAAAATACTACCAATTTGGCAACATACTCCCCAATGTTACTTTAAATACCATCGGAAAAATAATGTCATTTTATAATTGTCACTTTGTTAGTTAGCTCTGTGAACTAATGTGGAAGAGTTATATTTTTCTTTCCCCTATCCTTTTCCCCATTTCCCTCCTTCCTTCCCCTCCTCTAACTCGGTAGCAGCAGTTACCAGACCTCCCTCTCATCCCAAACCTCCACCTCCAATTGCTAATTCCCCCTCCAATCATCACGACCTCCTCTAGTTGTCGTTGCCATTGCGTCCGCCTCCACCACCACCATCTTCTTTTCTCCCTCTCCCACATTCGACCACCATCACCAACCTCCATCTTCATTTCTCTCCCCTCCACATTCGACCACCAACCTCTATATTCACTTGTCCCTCTCCTACATCCAACCATTGCCTCCTCCCTACTCTTCCATTGATCAACACCACCACCATCACTAACTCGTTGTTGTCGTCCCCACACACAACCACCACCAACACCAATGGCTACCACCACGCATCTCCACCACCTCCTCCTCACCATCTTTTTCTTCCTTGCCACCACCATGGAAGGCATCATACACTCCTACAAGTCAACCTGCTACCCATTCCTCTGCATCTCCTCTCTCCCCTCCCTTACATCCCACCCCACACTCCCTCGCCTCCACTACCCTCTCCACCTCCCTTCGCCGTGTCTACTCTACCTCCTCCTCCCCCTCTTCGTCCTGCACACCCGTTACCCTTGCCATACGTGACTACATCGAGATCCTCACCAACTGCGTCGACCTCACTTGCAGCTTAATTCGAGATACGAATGTCGAGGCCGTCAACACACATCGTTGGGGTCACCAAGGTCACCAGTAATGCCTTTGCCCTCATCAAGGAGTGGAGTTGCCACCATCAAGGAGTGAGAGGGGTAGGGGTAGGAGGGAGAAGGGAAATAGGGAAAAGGATAGGGGAGAGAAAAAATAAGTTTTTTGGGTAAAATATATAAATTTTTAATACTTTTAGGTCCACCGCCATTAAAATTAATTGAGCTAACTAACGGTGTGGCAATTGTAAAAGCGACATCACTTTTCTGATGGCATTTAAAATAACATTGGGAAGTGGATGGCAAAAAGGTAATTTCCAATGATTTCAGTGCCAACTATGTAAAAATCCCTTAAATTAAACATAAGCAATCTAAGGAAATTGAAAATCTATTGCAAGTGTTGAAAAATGCTGCATTTGCACATGATGCAACGTACGTACAAAACACTTGATTTTATTTTTTGAAATATGGTAAGCTACCTGTGGTCACTGACCTATATTTTAGTTGATGAGTCCAAATTTTGTTTGATTTTGTTCATATCCTGATCTACTTGTCACATAGTTATGATGAAGGAAATTGAGATGGAGTATACATGCAGAGCCAATATATGTCCTATCCCTATGTAAATTAGAACTGGGATTCAGTCCTGCCATCCACTAAGAGCTCACAAATTGGTGGTGTGACCACGAACCATGCTCTGTTGGGCCAAATTTTGGTCAATTTTTCTGCAATATTTGTGATAAACTGAAATTCTTCTGAAATCCATTCAAGATGGTTCAAAACTTTGTGCAAAAGGTCACATCTTGGAAAAAAAATTTGTGGGGAAGCACTGAAATTTAGCAAGAACTGGAAGGTCCAAAGTTTTTCTTTCATGTTTCAGTAAATAATAGGATGTTTCAATTATGTTTCCCGCAAGCAAATTTGTTTTTCTCAGAGGAACATCCTGAACCTTCAGCTGTTGACCAAAAAGCCTAGTACTGCTCTGTGCTCTCTCTATCAATTAAGATGGGTGGAAAGTGTACTTTATTGTTCTGTTCATTTTTGGAACAATAGATGATCAAGTACAAGACTTTATGGTGAAATCTAAAAACAGAGAAAGACATGCATAAAAATCAACTTTTGAGTGCAAATAATCCTTGTTTACAGGTTCGTATTTGTATGTAGCCTGTTTTATGCTTCACCCAGGCTTTGTTCTATTCTGCCTCTTGTAGAGAATAGTTAAGGCAAGATGCTTGTTGGAAGGACAGGTTGTTATTCTGATATCTAACCATGAAGTTTCTCCTGCCCCTCTGCCTTTGGTTGGAGTAAACTTTTTTGTTGTAATTGATAGGCATGTCCAGAGTGTTTTCTATACTACAGTCCTCAATTTATATCTTTTATTTTACAGGAAATTCCAAATCTGAGACTGCCACCCGGTTGGGAGTGGATAGATGACTGGCATGTTGACAGCTCAACAGTAAAAGATTCTGATGGTTGGGTATATGCCTCAGATATCAAAAATCTAAGGTGGCCAGAATCGTTTAGGTCTACTACCACTGCATGTAATGCACGTCAGAGAAAGTGGATAAGACATAGGAAATATATTTGTGTGGGACAAAACAACCAGGTGCCTCTCAATGTGTTGAAACCTGGAGAAACCATTCCTCTGCCTCTCCAGGCAGTGGTTCATCCTGTATTGTCGTTCTTCTTGCAGTTGCAACCAATTCATGCCGATGACCATCATGAATATTCTTGGAGTGAAGTAAGGGTGAAAAATAGCAAGGATGGGGCTTTTGATGATACACATGGGTCTTCAGAACTTTGTGTGTCAACTCTTGCTGAGTCTGAGATATTACTGTACTGTGCAGAAGCAAATAGTAGCCCATCGACTATCACTGGTGGAATATGGTTTTGTTTGAGCATACAACCCACTGAAATTGGGAAAGATGTCCATTTAGATCCGATATATGATTGGAAAATAGTGGTCAATTGCCCATTGTCTATCACCAATTACCTTCCTTTACCTGCTGAATATTCTCTACTAAAGATGATACCACGCAGCCAATTTGTTACTTGTTCTCAAGAAAGATTTCTTCCTGGGGAGACAGTCAAGATCTATAGTGTTAACCTACAAGATCCGTTGTACATTACTCTTAATCTACGAGGATGGGAACCAATCCATGTAAAATTTTAACTATTTGTTCTTTAGTAACATTTCTAAAGATCATTATCTTTTCTTTATGAACCTTTTCTCAATAATAATTGATAATTTTTTTTCAGGATCCTATCCTTATATCACATCCGAGCAAGTTGCCTTCTAGAACTGCCAACCTGAGGAGTTCATTTTCTGGAAGGTGAGCCTTTAGCTGGCACTACAGTTTTGTAAATCAATTTTCTTGTTGGCTTTTTTTGCTTGGTTCTATGAACTTGTACTAATAATAGGCAAACAACCAACAAATCTGTAGGGTGGTTCAGATTATTTTCGAGCAAAATCATGATAATGATTATTTGATGGCTCGTCATATACGTGTGTATGTTCCATATTGGATTTGTTGTAGCGGATGTCCGCCACTTGTGTATAAGTTTCTGGACATGTCAGAATGGAAAGGAAGAAAACATTTGGCATCTGAAGTCTCCTTTAAGGGTGAAGAAAAGGTTATTTGGGAGATTATAGAGGAAGAAATGTTTGAAGGATGTACAATTGCCTCTGCAATTAATTTTAAAAACATAGGCTTATCTATGTCAATCTCAGGAGATGGCATGGCACATTTTGGGCCAATCAAGGATATGTCTCCTCTCGGCGACATGGTAAGCTAAGATTTTATCATGCTGTGTTGTCTATCCTTAAGCATGATTGCTTACCAGGGATATATGTATACTTAATCTTAGGATGGCTTTCTGGATATCTGTGCCTATGAAGTTAATGGCAACTGCTTCCAAATATTCATAACCTCAAAATCATGTCCTTACACAGATGCTCCTACAAAGGTAAATCAAGGCTGTAGTTAGAATTTTCTGTCTCATGTATTCTAACGTGTTATGATTGGTAGGTTGTCAACTTACAGCCTTTCATGACATTCACAAACAGAACAGGACAAAATGTTTATTTGAAGTTTACTGAAACTGATCAGCCAAAAACGCTTCATCCATATGATTCAAGAGTATCTTTTGTATACAGCGAAGCTAAAGTGTCTTATAAACTTCAGGTATGTCAGATCTGTATTATGGAGGCGTTTAAACATTTAACTAGTTGATCAAACTTTTGTTATTGGTATGCTGAATTTTTGGCGTGAAGCAATAAATACTAATGCATCACGCCACTTGAGTAGGGATCATAGTCATTCTCAATGAATCAGGACATTCGTGATTGACAGATACTCATTCTTGAGCCAGAGGATGCAGGGCGAGGTAGGGCGGTGTTGGGGTGATCACAAGCCTCGGATGAGGTGAGGGAGGCAGCGGCAGTGCTTTGCGAAGAAGAATGGGGCTGGAGGAAGCAGGACGGAGAACGGGATTCTGCACTGGTAGGAGGCCAGAGCTCACCTTGAAGTAGAGAATCGGAGTGCCAATGGGTGTTTGGGACTCCTTAGGAGGTGAGGGAGAAGGTGGCTTGAATGGATTTTTAATGGCGGGGGGGGGGGGGGGGGGGGGGGGGGGGGGTATTTATAAGCGAATGGAAGGGGTGAAGATCGACCTCTCGCACACGGAGAGAGTTCTCAGCGCGGTGTTGGCACGCGTGAGCGGCGGAGGTGGATCGGGGCGGATCGCATGCGGATCTGCACCCTATGTGAGAACAGGTTAGGCAAAGCTGAAGGCATGCAGCAGCGGGTGAGGGCGCAGATGGGGTGCACGATTGGCAGGAGGACGCGTGGGTCTGCGTAGCGTGCACAGGTGTTGGGCGTTAAGCACGTGCATGTGAGGAGCGTGCACTTACGCATGTGCGGGGGGCTCTTTTCACCCGTGAACGATCGGATTTGAAGTGTTTGACATCCATTTTCATTGAAATTTTGCAGTTGTCTAGAGGGTCTTGTATTTCTTTAAGAGCAAGGGTTCAGATCGATGGGTGGACAAATTGCACCCAAGCCCCTACACTTTGGCAAAATTGCATTTACCCCTCTTGTGATGTTTCTCCTTTTCCAATGCCTCTACTGCCTTGCATACTACACCCAAACTACCCAATGCACATTATTTGTGTTTAATAAATAAATATGTAATTAAAATAATTATGCATGCGTGGACCTTATTATGCAGTATGTACATCCAACATAAGCATTGTTAACCTAGTTCCTAGCATATTTTAGGCATTTTAAGTATAATAATTGTGTTATTATCGGTGTATATGCAGCAAGCTCTTGGATTTGAGATTTAGGGGGAGTGTGTGTACAAACCATGGAAGGCGATATACGGACTCAAGCAAAGTCCACGAGCGTGATTATAGAAACTTTCTGAGGTAGTACAGGCAATGGAACTACAGAGGTCTTCAACAAATCATTCACTTTTTGTCAAGAAGCTGAGGTAGTCAGACAATGGGGTGATTACGCTTCTAGTATATATGGATAGCTGAGGTCAAACAGTGTCTTGCAGACAAGTTTGTGATGAAACATCTAGGATAGTTGAGGTATTTTCTTGGCATTGAGGTAGCAAGAGGTAAGGAGGGCATTGTGCTGACTCAACGAAAGTATGCCCTTGATGTTCTACGGAGACAAGGATGTTGGGGGCCAAGCCTACCAATATCTCTATGGATCCCAAGGTGCACCTTTATGATGTGAAGTCAAAGGTTTAGACAACAGAGAGTATAGACAGTTAATGGGCAAACTATTGCATCTCATTTTTACTTGTCCTAATATTTCCCTTGCAATGGGAAAACTTAGCCAATTTATGGACAAGCCTACTAATCAACACTAGGATGCAGCAATGCAAGTGCTCAGATACCTGAAGAGAGCTCTTGGACGTGGATTGTTATTTACTAGAGGCACATCAATGACAGTGATAGATTTTGATGCTGAATATGCTAAATGTTTGGTTGATCAAAAGTCTACTATGACCTATGTGGCAGGAAATTTAGTTACCTGGCGAAGCAAAAAGTAAAGTGTAGTGTTGAGTTGTATTGAGGGGCATATTTACAATTGTTTATTTCTATGTGGGTGTGTTATGTTATTTTTTCCCTATACATCTCTATATAAAGGTACTAGGGCTCTTAGAATTGAATTGAATCATTTGTTTCTCCTAACATGGTATCAGAGCAACAGTCCTAGATTGATGGTCTGGTATCCCACCAACCCTAGCTCTCCTATACGTCCACCAAAACCCTAGTTCTTTCTCCCTCTCTCTCTACGTCACCACCAATCAACAGCACTCCACCTTCAGTGTTTCCTCCAGTGGCCTACTTACTCCTAATGCCACTACTGGCACTCCTCTACCCTCAGCGCTACCTCCAGTGGCCATCTTCTTCCTCCCAGTGTCGTTGTCGGCATTTGTTCTCCCTCTAACGTCGCCGCCATGGTCTGGGGGGTCTCTGTCCTGTCGCCTAAGGCGTCGCCTAGGCTTGGTGGTGCTGCTAAGGGCCACCCTTGGCCTCTAGCAGTGTTGTTGCCACCTCTACAGGGCCTGCAACCCCCTACTCTAGCACTCTAGCCTTTCTCCCAGGCATAGGAGGCCTTTGTTCTAACCAGTAGGGGTGTAAGCCACCCTCCTTCCTTCGTCTACTTCGCCGACAACCATCTAGGAGAAGCTGCCCTATTTACGGCACTATCATGCTCTAATAGTTGCAGATACGTCGTACATGGTCTGAAAATCTATTTTTCAAACCTTTCTTGTGCTTCAGTAGGGAGCACATGATCTAATTTTTTATATTTATAAGCATTAGGAGTGTGATTTGCCAAATTAGGATCACATGGCAGAAACAAAGGATACTGTAAGCGACTCGATGGGAAACCATCAACCACAAGCGCTTCCTGGATGTCTATCAGGTTGGACGGATCCAACTTCCTATTGTTGTCTACATCCTTTTCTTGGTTCGTCACATCTCATCGAAAGAAATATATCTTGACTCAATATGAGCGTGCTATGAAGTCTACAAATTAGGAGGCAGACAATGATTGGGTTGCAACATGTCTCCTAAATAGCACGATCCAAATGATTGCAGAGCAGGTCATGGCATATGCTTACGTTAAGATGTGGGAAGTGGTGCATGAAATACACTCCCTCAAAAGCAATATCACTTGGTTGTATTATGTCGTGGAAGACATACATACACTCAAGAAGGGCTCTAGGCCACTAGCAAAATATTATGGCATGATGAAGAATTTATGGGATGAACAAGGAGTATATTAGCCCATATCTACTGATGTAGCTATTATAGCAAAGCAGCGAGAGGCCATCTATTTTATTCAGCTTTTGTTTGGTCTTGACCCTGAGTACAAGGCGGTCAAGGATTAGTTTATGATAATGGATGAGATCCCTACTACTGCTCAGATCTATGCTCATTTGTTAAGACTAGAGACCTATGACCTTGTTCCTATGTTAGATTCCTCTGCCATGGCTATTGTAGGCCGTGGTCGAGGGAATCCTGGAGGCAGAGGTGGTCATGGCTATGATGATCAGATTTTTATATAGAGGGCAAAGTGCGAGTAGTTTATTGCATTCCAGCCCTCAACCTCAGCTGAGGTCTCTATTCAAAAGTCTGCAAGTACCTCAGCCATGTCTGTTAGATCCCAGGCTTCAACCTAGATTGTTGATTCAGGTGCTTCTTCACATATTACTAGTGATACTAGCTTATTTTCTTCTCTTCAAGATCTTGCTACCCTCTTTGAGGTTAAGGTAGCAGATGGTGGTTTGTTGCCAGTTATAGACTTGGGAATATTTCCCTATCTCCTACTCTACTTTTGTCTAATGTATGCATGCCCCAAAATTTGCTCTTAATTTGTTATCTGTAAGTCAGACTACCAGAGATCTTCAGTACAGAGTTGCTTTTCATGATTAATATTTTTTCTTACAAGACCTCCAAACGATGAGGTGGATTAGTGGACTTAAGCAAAATGGCCTTTACTACCTCCACATTCCACCATTGTCTACTATTGATGTTGCTATGCTACTACTGCTCTTCAATGACATCTTCGTCATGGCCACCCTAGTCCGCCAATGCTACGTCATCAGTTTTCAAAGTCATCCTTTCCAGAGTCCTTTCGCTATGAAGGTTGCCAACTGGGCAAGCACCATAGGTTGTCTTTTCCTTCTCAGAATAAGCACATTAAGTCTATTCTAGAGTTATTTCATGTTGATATTTGGGGCCCATGTAGGGTCCATAGTCTTAGAGGTTTTTAGTACTTTTTCTTGAGGATTGTACCAGGATGTCCTTGGTTTTTATGATGAAAAAGAAGTCTAAAGTTTTTGCTCTTATTCAAAATTTTATTCAAGAAATAAAGACTTAGTTTTTCACTGTTATAAAAATTTTCAGGAGTGATAATGCTGTAGAATTTGTGAATGTTAGGCTTAGTTTTTTCAGTCACTTGGGATTATTCATCAAACATCTTGCGGTCACACCTTCCAACAAAATGGGGTGATTAAACGTAAACTGCCATTTATTGGATGTTGCTCGTACTATCATATTTCAAATGAATGTCTCCTCAACATTTTAGGCTAACGTGGCTTTGACTGCTACCTTTTTGGCGAATAGGGTATCATGCTCCATTTTAGGTAGTAAGACCCTGTACTCTGTTTTGTTTCCTGGCAAAGACTTGTTTTCTATCACTCCTACTGCGTTTGGATGTGTGCTTTGTTCATCTATTCAAGGTGGACAAAATTTCTCGGTGGATCAAGTGTGTTTTTTTGGGCTATTTCACGACACAGAAAGGATATACATGCTATGACCCTATAGAATGGCTTTTTTATGCTTCGGCAGATGTTACTTTCTTTAAGGAGATTCCTTATTACCCTAAAAAGGGGGAGTCTTCCACACAAGTCATACCTCAAGAAGTTTCACTTCCTATGTCTTTTGAGCCACCACAACTCTTTGAGCCTCCTATATAGAAGGCAAACTTGCCTGACCCTGGTGTTTTTTCACAACATCCTGATGTTACAGATATCTTTCCTAGACATTTTCAATGCTAGTTTGTGGATACTCCTTAGGTAGACAAGCCTTTGTCTACCATTCCTACTCAATCCTCTCCATCCGTCAATGACTTGTCTGAGGACCAAGTACCTTCTGCTCCTAACAACACAAACCTGGACCTTCACATAGCACAACGAAAGGCTCAGTGCTCCTTTGCCAAATATTCTATTTCACAATTTGTCTTTTAACCTTTTGCTTGCAGCAAGGCAACTTTTTTTAGTTGTTGATAGTCATCAAGTACCACGAGATCATCAAGATGTATTCCAAGATCTATCTTGGACACTTGCTATGGAAAAAGAGATGGCATCCTTGTAGTCTCGTGAAACGTTGGACCTTGTTGACCTACCCCTAGGGGCTATAGTTGCAAGGTGTAGGTGGGTGTTCACCTTTTAATGTCATTCCAATGGTACTGTGAAGCACCACAAAGCATGCCCTATCACCAAAGGCTATACATAAACATTTAGGATATATTACTTCGAGACTTTCTCCTTAATGGAGAAGCTTAATTAAGTTAGAATCCTCCTATTTGTGGCTATTAACAAGAGGTGGATTGTCCACCAATTAGATATCAAGAATGCATTCCTATATGGAGATCTAGAGAAAGAAGTTTATATACAGTAGCTTTTAGGTTTCATACGTCAAGGGGAGTGTCAGAAAGTATGCAAGCTAAGGATATTTATGGCCTAAAACAAAGTCTGAGGGCATGGTTTAAAAGATTTAGAAAAGTTATACAAGAACATAGCTTTGCTAGGTCTTCTACAGATCACTCAGTTTTCACATTGCATAGGGAGACAGGTTCTGTCATTCTTATTATTTATGTTGATGATATTCTTTTGACTAGAAGTGATAGGAGAGGCAATAGAAGATATTAAGGCATTGCTACACTCTCAATTTATTACCAAGGATCTGGGCCCTGCCAATTGTTTCCTTGGTATTGAGGTACAATAGACAAAAGGACTTGTGCTATCATAGCGCAAGTATGTTCTTGACATGCTGAAGGAGGTCGGTATGCTGGGGTGCAAACCAGCATGTGTGCCTATGGATCCCTCCTTGCCTCTTATAGATGTTGATAGCCCCCTATTGTAGGATGTGACCAAATATCGTGCCATAGTAAGAAAGATGTTGTATTTGATTGTTACTAGGCCTAATATTGCCTTTGTAGTTGGGAGTCTGAGCCAGTTTATGCAGACACCCAGGGAGATCCACTAGGATGGAGTGTGTCAGATATAAGATACTTAAAATGTGCCCCTCGGAAGGGGCTTCATTTTCAGAACCATGGTCACATGGATGTATGTGATTATTCGCTTCATTTTCAGAACCATGGTCACATGGATGTATTTGATTATTCTTACGCCGATTATGCTATGGCAGATGAGGACAGAAGGTCTACTATTGGGTGTTGCACCTATGTCGAGGGTAATCTTGTTACTTGGAGAAATAAGAAGCAGGCAGTGGTCTCAAAGTCAAGTGTCGAATCAGAGTATAGAGCCATGGTGCAAACAACTTATGAATCACTATGGGTCCAGTCTATTTTGTAGGATTTTGGTGTCCATGTTTCATGGCCTATTCCTATGTACTTTGACAATAAGGCTGCCACTTTTATTGCCAATAATCTTGTATTTCATAAGCGAATGAAGCACATTGAAATGAATTGTCGCTTCATTAGAGAGGCCATTGTAGATAAGAAAATCTGCACACCTTGCATTTGTGCTGAAGATCAGATAGTCGACATCTTTACGAAAGTACTCTCCAAGAAGCAACTTGAAATTCTATATTCCAAGTTAAGCATGCTTGATGTTTATGCTCCACCTTGAGGGAAAGTATTGAGTTGTATTAAGGGGCATATTTACAATTGTTTATTTCTATGTAGGTGTGTTATGTTATTTTTCCCCTGTACCTCTCTAAATAAAGGTACTAGAGCTCTCATATTTGAATTGAATCATTCGTTTCTCCTAACATGTAGCATCATGATCCAATGTTGAGTCTGAGTGCAGGGTCGTGGCTTAAACTGCAGTTGAGATGGTTTGGGTGTGTTCTGTACTTCAGGATTTGCATATTTAGATTGAGAAGCCTATGGAGATGCAGTGTGATAATTACGTTGCCACCTATATTGCAAATAATCCAATGTTTCATGAGCATACTAAACATGTTGAAATTGATTACCACTACACAAGAGATCTCCTTCAGCATGGTGTCATCTATACCACTTGTGTTACTTCAAAGAACCAAACAGCAAGCATCTTTACAAAGCCTCTACCTCGTTCTGCATTTGATGTTTATTATTCCAAACTAAGCATGATTGATATCTATTCTCTAACTTAAGGGGGAGTGTTAAGATATGCCTTCAATTTATTTGATATTATGAGGGTGTTATTGTAACTTTTTATTTTCTTATGATTTTATACTGGAATTATTCCCACATGTCTCTCTAGATAAAAAGGTATAGGGTTTCTTATTTGAATAAGTTTGATCATTTTCTCCAACTATATAAAAGATAAATTATGCATAGTTCTTGAGAGAGGAGTTGAATGAACCTTGAGATCATCTCTATTATAGATTCTTGAGAAGCCTTGAATAGGAAGTGCAAAAGGACAATAAATAAGGAAATCAAATACACAAGGACAGAGAATCAAAGCAAAACTAATAAGTTTATTTTCTACAATTTGATTCTAAAGCTTCATCAGTCATGTAAAGTAGGCCAGGGAATCACTAGTTTGCCATTTCCATTCTATTTTGTTATTTGGTTGAATTTAGGTTCAATTAGAAGGTACAGCATGGTCACATCCGATTGAAATCAGTAAGGAAGATTCCTTCATCATCATGCTACGGAAACATAATGGCCATAGGAGTTTTCTAAGAGTTGAAATTCGTGGTTATGAAGAAGGATCAAGATTTCTTCTTGTTTTCAGACTTGACACATCTAATGGGCTTATCAGGTACTTTTTTTTGCTTCTTGGATTTTTCCTTGAGTTTTTTTCATTTTATTTTTGGTTAAAGTTGTGAATTGATAGAATCCTGTGGCAACCATTGTGCTGAACAGGTGTTGTGATTGTGTTGTAATTTACAGACTTGAAAACAGAGTTCCAGGCAAAACAATTGGGTTTCGTCAATCGGGATTAATTGATGATGATGCATGGATACAATTGGAGTCCTTCTCTACTACTAATTTTTCGTGGGAGAATCCATATGGGCACATATGCCTTGATTTTTGCATCCAAGATGAAATCAACAATGTTATCCAGTTAGTTAGCTTGGATGAGACTGTGGAATCAGAGAGTTCCAGGGCATTACGTGCACATGGAATAGAGATTCATATACTTTACATTGCTGATATAAAGATCGTTCGTTTCACCAATATGCAAAAACTTTTGGAGCTATGTTTGAATGATGGTCCTGATTCTTTGCCTCTTAATCATGGAGGCTCTTCATCCATGCAGGATGAAAGTCAGAATGAAAACACACCTATGGAGCTTATAATTGAGCTTGGTATTGTGGGAGTTTCTTTAATAGACCACAAACCACAAGAGTGCCTATTCTTCTATTTGGAAAGAGTCTTTGTATCTTATTCCACTGGTTATGATGCAGGCACTACTGACAGGTATTACTTTCTTTATAACTTGGGTTGGTGTTTGCTTGTACTACTTTCTTTAGGACTTGATTTGCTGTTCACAGGAATTTAATTGTGCTAATATAGAAAGATATAATGCTGTTGTTTTAGTCTCCTTTATATATTTTGTGCACCTGAGCTGTTCTTTCATACCATCTTGACCCAAGTCTGCACTGATTTCAAAGAAGATCAGCGCTCCCCAACCAAATTTTGTTGCTTGGAGTTGATCTTGCAGCATCGGAAATCTATGCGAGCTTCTGTATCTCAAAGTGAAGCGAATGAGTTTATGTTCCTTTTCCTCGTTTCACTTGGAGATGCATCAGAAGAACCAACCTTATTCTTTTTCATTATAAGCAGAGCATGCTTCGAAGAGAGAAGGTGGGGAGAAAGGGGGAAATCTATGTTAGCAGGTCTATTATTATAATTTTTTGAGTTCTCATATTTCCTATTGGGACTCTGTGTTTTATACCCAGTATCTCCTGATATAAAGAGACCTAACACTTTGTGAATCTATAAATCATTCTTTTTTCCTTTAACATTGCATAAAAGTTGCTGATGCTACGTAGGTGATACAGTATCCCACCAAAATTCACATTTTATTCTCGTGATTACTTGGATTGATTCTTAGAATCTGTAATTGAAGCAGATCGACACTAGAACCAACTCAGAGTGAGCAAGCCCACACTTGGTAACCACCATTCTGCAGCCTCTACCTGACTGTTCATGCCTTCCGGCAGCTCCTTTTCAGCCATCCTAATCATTTTTGGGTTGACAAGGCTGTTGAAAAAAATGAACAACTTGATTGTTTCATAATCCTACATTTCCATACATCGAGATGTGGGAAAAGTACACAGCGGTCCATATAAAATAAGAAAAAAACATAAAAGAAGACACAAACAAAGTAGCTCTCAACACTCCCCCTCAAGCTAGAGGATGGATATTAATCATGCTCAACTTAGAATAGCATTTGTCGAAGAGGGTCCAAGGAAGTGCCTTGGTGAAGATGTTAACAATCTAATCCTTAAAAACTACATGAGTCATGTGAATAAACCTCGTTGGATCAAGTCACATGTACAGTAGCAATCAATTTCTACATACTTTGTCCTCTCATGAAATATAGAATTATTCACTATGTAGGTGACAATTTTGTTGTCACCTCATCTCCATCAAAGACTCAACCGATATATGAAGATCTAATAGAAGTGAGCGTATTTAATCATCTCTACAGTAGTTTGGACCATTGCCCAATACTTAGATTGTACACTAGATCTGGAGAAAATAGCCTGGTCCTTGGTCTTCTATGTGACTAGGTTGCCAGGCACATAAGTATAAAAGCCTACCTATAGAAGACTTCCTATCAGCAATGCAACCTGCATAGCCCACATCAATATATGCCACAATATCCATAGTAGTGCCTTTTGTGAACAAAATCCCCTTTCCTGGGGAATTCTTTAGGTACCTTAGTACCATCATAACAAAATCTCAGTGCTACTTGGTGGGTCTATCCTGAATTGACTCAACTTCCCGATTGTGAGAGAAATGTTAGGCTAGGTGATCATCAGATAGAGAAGCTTCCCAACCAAGCTTATAGACTAATGTGTGTCAACTAGATCGGACTACTCATCAAACAAGTATGCCTTTGGGTCCATTGGAATGTTTGTTGGCTTAGCTTCTAACATGCTCGTCTCTTGCAATAAATCAATGGCATGCTTCCTCTGAGATAGAGCAATTCCTCATTTGTTGCAAGCAACCTCTATCCTAAGGAAATAGCAAAATAGTCCCAAATCTTTGATGACAAAATTTTCTGCAAAGACTCTTCAGGTCAGCAATGCCTTGCCTATCATCACCCGTAAGAATGATGTCATCCATGTATGCTATCATGGCCACCAATCCTCACAAAGTTTTCTATATAAAAAGAGAATGATTTAACAAGGATTTGCAAAACCCGAGTGTCTCAACTACCTTTGACAACTTCTAGAACCATATCCAAAGGCTTTGTTTTAGGCCATAAATCGCCTTGTGCAGACGACAAACCTTGGAATACTCCCCCTGATACTCAATGCGGTGGTTGTTGCATATAGACCACCTCCTATAGGTCACCATACAGAAAGGCATTCTTGACGTCGAGTTGATGTAGTTGCCAGTATCGTTGTATTGTAATAGAGCTAAGGATTCGGACAGTTAAGCATGCCACTCAGGAGAATGTATCAAAAAAGTCAACCCCATACGTTTGTGTGAAGCCTCTGGTAACCAAACGAGCCTTGTATCTAGCAATAGTATCATCTAGATTATACTTATATAAACACCCACTTGCAGCCAACCATGGTAGCCCCCTAAGGGAGTTGTACAAGCTCCTAGTTACAGCGAGAGATAAGGGCAGATATCCCATCCTCCATGGCTTGCCACCACTTCGAATCAAGAAGAGCTTGCTGATGCTTAGTGGGAACCTGTACACTGGAGAGTGCCATAGCAAACTTCTTGTATTCATGGGACATACTGGCCATAGAGACATGTTTGGAAATGGGATGAATAGTGCATGTCTTAATTCCCTTCCTCAAGGCAATTGGGAGGTCAAGATTAGTATCCCCTAGATCACCTACATGCTCATCTATTGCAACTATGTCTAGTAGTGGAGAGTAAGCATGAGGGATTGGAATGTCAAGGATGGTATCAGCTACAGTTGAATAATATGGAAAGTGGAAGCATAAAAGATATCAAAGTATAATGAAATAAAGAACGCTTGGGTTTTACATGGAAACCCCACTCACGAAAAGCAGAGAGAATCACAGGAAAAGGCCTCGATAGGGTTGATCTCTATATTGATCTTCTCAAATAAACAAGTGGGGATACATGCTTATTTATAAGCCACCACCCACAACAACACTCCACATACACAATGTGGGAGTAAATGACCACTACACATGATTCTCTCAACACTCTCTCTCAAGTTGGAACGTGGAATGCTCAACTTGTAACACAAAGAAACTCATCTACATAGTAGAACAAACAAAACACTCAACTGGTACAGTTACCTCGCCTCTACAGATGACAAATGCACTCTTGTTCATGCCTGTAGACAATATGATGACACATCAGCGATGTAAAAGCTTGATGACGAATTGTTGTAGTTAGCTTTGATAAGGACCTCTCCTCTAGAGACCTCAACTGGTGCTAATGGCTCCCCATTCAGTATCCCTGTCATGGCTCTTCCTTTGAGGACCTTGAAACTATATCTCCCCTTTAGAGTCCACGAAACTGAATCTCTCACATAGAAACCTGACATGAACCCTTTCTCTGAGGATCTCGAAACTCTGGATCTCCCAGAGTTGTAGCTTCTCATGTGGTGATCTCAAACAAAGGGACTCCTAAATGAGGGATGACTATAATAGGATCTACACTCCCCCTTTCTACCTTACTCTACAGGATAAGAAAATAACAAAGAGAAGAAAAAATAAGACTAGAGAAGAGTTTTTCCCATTCTTCTCTTGAATATAATCAATCATCATTTTTTTACCTTCTTTTTGTATTTTTTTAATTTTTATTTTCCCCCTTTTTTCTCTTCTTTTTTCTCTTTTCTTTTTATCTTTTTATTTTATCTCAGTAACAACTTTTTTTTATTCTCTTTTTGGAACCCTATTTTCTCTTCACCCTCTTTCGACTTTTTTTTTTGTGATATAATGCCAACAAATAAAAAAAAGGAGAAACATAGGGTAAGAGATACAAAAAGATCACCTTATTTTGTTCTTAGCATTCCAATTGAACCCAATCCATGTGCTGATGTAGCCACAAGGATCTCAGGACCTCCACAATTGATGCCACAATAGCATGATCTCCTTCTTTGGTGCAATCATCATTGTCGTCTTCACAGGCAAGTTTAGCATTGCCAATCACAACCCATCGTCGCCTCCTTGCAACTGCAGGGCTGCACTGCCTCCTTGCTCCTTGCGCAATGTTGTCAGAGGGGTACAGCATCGCCTCGTTATTGCGAGATCCATGCCAAGATCCTTCTTCCTCGCGGTGTCGCTGGAGGTACTCATCTTGAATCGTGTCAGCTCCTCACACGCTGTTGCGAGCCTCCATGCACGTCACCTTGCTCCAACTCTACAAATCGTCCTTGCTCCAATCAACGTCGTCACTCCAATCAACGTTGCTGCCTTCTTTGTTTCCGCTACTGTAGTCATTGATGCCTCGCAGCCAACGCCATTGTCATCGCCATTGTTGCTCTTCATCGACTACTTCCTCCTCGTCGCTACCTTTAGAGACCTCCATGTCGAAGTAGATGCGGTCGCATGAAGCACGGCCCTCAAAGACCGCACAATGTTCTGTGCGGCAACAACGCAAAGGACTGGACCAATCTTGAGCTGCTTCACTCGACCGCATGGGGCTGAGGTCCTGCAGAGCCTCGCCTTGACGTCAAATATCATCTCCTAGAACTCTACACCATCATGGTTGTGCTTGCAAAGATCGAAGATGGGTGTTGCGCGTTCTAGAGCAATTGCTCCATGTGCATCACCATGATGCACTTCTCTGGGTGCTTCTCCACCTGAACCTTCTTCAGATTAGGGATTCTCTCTTCGCTTGAGATTGGAGGCATCCCTAACAAAAATAATTGAACAAGAAAAAACCGAAGAACGAACTGCTCTAATACCAAGTTGAATAATATGGAAAGTGGAAGTATAAAAAATATCAAAGCATAATGAAATAAAAAACGCTTGGGTTTTACGTGGAAACCTCACTCATAAAGAACGGGGCCCCGATAGGGCTGATCTCTATATTGATATTTTCAAAGAAACAAAGAACGGGAACATGCCTATTTATCAACCACCATACACAACAACACTCCACATTACACGATGTGGGACTAAATGATTACTACACAATTCTCTCAACTATTACACTTGAGCTAGATGGAGTATTAGTACTATCGGGAGGAGGATCGTATCTAGTGTGATGAGAATAGACCCTCTCAAACATGTTTGTCAAGTCAATCCTTGAGATGAGGTGGACCCTCTGGTGACTTCCTCTGTGAAGCATCAAGGGCACAGGAACTGGTATGACAACTACATCCGCATGTGCATGTGTGCTAATATGGGAGCTATACATAGAATAGTAAAGAACCGACTCATGAAATGTGACATCAGCATTGATGTAATGATGTCTCCCAACTAAGTCATGACACCGATGCCCCTTTTAGATCTTTAAGTATCTTAAAAAGATACACTTGACTACACGAGGAGCAAACTTATCTCGTTCAGCAAACTTATTCGGAAGATGTATAAAGGCCATGCAAACCTTAGGTGACACACTAATTAGTTCATGATCGGAAATAGAATAACATAAGGAACTTGCTCGTTAAGAACCATAGTTGGCATCCGATTAATGAAATAACAAGTAATCGACACTACATCTCCTCAATATCTATCTGGTACACTATTCTATATCAAAAGAGTCCTCACAACATCTAAGATATGTCGATGCTTCCTTCTTGATATACCATTTTGCTACGACGTGTAGGGGCAACTTGTTTGGTGGATAATCCCATCTTCGGAATTAAGAGAACTTACGCAAAATTCTAGGGCATTGTCAGATCGAATGATTTTCGCCTTAGCCTCAAATTGATTTCTGATTTCTACCAAGAAAACTCTAATTATATCACCAACTTCAGACTTGGATTTCAACGGAAAGATCCAAGTAAGATGGGAGAAATCATCTACTACTACCAAATAAAATTTGTGTCCCATACGATCTGGGGTTCGACTAGGTCCTCAGATGTCAAGGTAGAGTAACTAGAACATAGCTTCAAAGCTCCAATGTTGGCTCCTTAGAAATGCACTTCTATGATTTTTTCAAGTTGGCTTGCCTCACATTGAAAGGTGGTTGGTGGAATTTACGATAGCATCCTAAGAAGCTTATGCAGGAGATAACCAAACCAGAGGTGCCACAAGTAGCTAGACACACTTCCTGAAGGAAGAGAGACATGACCTACATAAGGTGGCTGCAGAATGCGATAAACACCACCTTTTTTACGCGTGCACCCAATACTGTGTTCTATCAAAACATCTTTGAATGTGTGAGATGCAGCTCAAATACCACCCTACAGGTCAATTCCTTCATGATCCAACTAATGAAGAGTAGAGTTAGGAGGAAATCTGGAGCGAGAAGATCATTCTCCAATTTCATGTAAGGAGCCACATGAACCTTCCCCTTACCAACAATGAGGGAATGCTACCCATCAGCTACTGGTATAGTTCTATCTTATGGGACTAGTCGGAGTATGGAGAATCGTCTCACATCACCACATACATGTAAAGATGCACCTAAATCAACTAGTTGATCTACTTCCTCTACTTGAGATTAACATGCAATTCCTACCTGAGAAGTATCATGATGACAAAGTCTTCGGAGCAATATCTCATGCTCTCTCCTAGCAGGTCACTGTATCAAGATGCTTCATCTTGGACGTCATCTAACCCAGTATAAGATCAGCGACCTCATACACATTCCACCACCTCCGAAAATACTTACAAAACCATCAATGAACCACAATCCATGCACAAATCATTCATAGCCTCTACCTCAAATGCGCATTTTCCAAAATAGGTCCTTAATCAAACTAAAAACTTTCAAAATAAGACTCTTAATACCTCTAAATAGGGAAAGATGGTCACTGATGACCTCTTGCTATCCAAACGGACCACTAACAACCCTAAAACATGTCTATGGCGATCTCCAGCGGCCGATCGACTCACCAATCACCTGTGGCAGCTCTCCACCTCTTGGCGACCCCTCTGGTAAGGTCCACTAGTCCCTAAACAAAGATTGATGGTCATATCCACTAGCTAAAGCACCATCATCAACGGCATTGAGAGGTTGGAAGCCTGATTCTTCAATCAATTACCAATCGTGCTGCTAGCTACCCATCGGTGGGGGTCAAGCGACACCACCATTGGTCGGTCGAAGATATCTGACATGGTGGCCAACCTTCTCTTGTTCGTAGCAAGGGTCTAAGTACCAATATTGATGTTATGTCAATAAATTTTTAAGTGATTATTGAGGGCATGCTGAGGGCACACGATGGAAATGCCTACGTATCAACACGTTGACGGCATGATCGAGGGCATGCTAAGGGCATGTTGATGGCATGCCGACGAATGCCGACTAAATTTACTTAAAATGATTGAAATTGCAAGTAAATCACAAATTACTAACTAAAAATCTTAAAAGTAGAGCATACATGTGAAAATACAAGTTTTGAATTAATACATACTCAAATAAAGCCTCCTCTACTACCATTGAATAATAACTAAAGTAATAGAATAGCCATTTAACATAGCCTTAAAAGAGCCTTTCGGCACAGCCTCCTCTGCTAGCCTTGAATCAATATATACTCCCCTTTTCAATCCATGAATGGTTTAAGTCCATAACTTCTTTGGTAACTCCTAGAAACTCTTGTCATGGCTCCATTCCATGCCTTATTTCATAGTGAGCCTTGAAGTGTCTAGTCTTACTATGTATCATCTATATCCCGATAACATTCATGGAATATCTGTTGGTAGCGGAAAACTACGCGATCAAAGTTGGATTTGAAAAACCTGTCATTGTAGTGCAACTTGCGAAGTAATCCATCAACAGATAAAATTTTACCGAAATTTGTAAAGAAATTCCAGGTCGAACACAGGGAGGCTATGTCAATCTTAAATCCGCAATTATATTTTTTTGTATTTTTGTTTGAAAACGAGATAATTATAATGGAATTGATATAAACAATAAGAGAGAGAACAATCACTTGATAAAATAATATTGTTTTTACAACTAGAAAGTGAGAAATGATTACAACTAAAAAGCAGAAAATTCTATTTTAGAAAGCAATTAAAAAGAAGGGAGAGAGATGTTATCCTCCTCGACGAATGCTTGGAGGACAAGTCGGATGGAGCGACGCCTGGAAGACGGAGGATGGAGCAGGAAGGAGGACAAAGCAGGAAGAAGAGGGAACGAGGCAACACGTCGTCGTCGTCATGGGATCTACTTCCGGAACGGGGGCGAGAAAACTTGGATTTGGCTCTAGAGTAGCATCCCGGGTGTGGGACAAGCTTTTCTTGAGCTTTAGAGAGGGAGAGAGGTGAAGGAATGGATGAGAATTTCGTAGGGTAGGGGTCTCCTTTTATAGTTGCAAGGATTGGGGGTAATTTAGTCATTACATAGTTAAAACATTAATGAGGGGATTTATAGTGATGGATTTAAGCGTCACTAAAGACCCCACGTCGCCGCAGCTTCGCGCACATGCTCGCCTCACCTGCTGCGCGCTCAATGCCTGCTCACATCCAAGAAATCTCAATCGTTCGATCGCGAGATCGAACGGCTCAGATCGCTCCTCGCCTACTTCAACTTCACCTAACCGCGTGCTCGTGCGTGCGATGGGGAGTGTAAAAGTGCGTCATCATGCGCGTATGTGATCCAAAGCTCCACGCGCCACATCTTCGCTCCTTGCCCGCCCAATCGCCATCTGACTGCTGAATTGCGCCCGTTCCCGCGCCCGCGCCTGATTTGAGGCGAAGCGGGGCTCGAACCCGCTCCTCACATCTTGCCCGCAACAACATGACCCCTGCGCTATAGGCGCAACTTAGTCTCGTTTAGGAATTAGGCATGCACGCCTGTGGCCGTCGGATCAAGATCCAACCGCCCAGATCGTCCGTGCCTTTTACCTGATGAAGATGAGAGCAGGCACATCTGAGTAATTCCTGGCTGTTGGATCAAGATCCAACAACTAGGATCGTGCGATGAAGAGCCCTTAAAGATGCAACGGCGGGTCTTTAGGGTTGATTGAGCGACTGAGATGGCGCCATGTGGTGCCATCTTAGCCGTTCATCTCCTGTGTTTTAGATGGCGTCACGGATGTCAGATTGGATCGATTTTCACGTTGTTAGGCTGTAATCGTTGATTCGAACCCATCCATGTGGTCGGATTTGTCATCTGAAGTGCGGATTGACACCATCTTGGCCCTTAATCTCTAGGGTTCCTCGGACTATATCTGGTACTGCGGATGTCCGATCAGGGAGATCTTGGAGTCATTAAACTCCAATCGTCGTCCTGAACAAATTCGTACGGTTGGATCTTCGATCCAAGGCTCCGATTAAAAGTCACCCTATCCCTGGCCGTAAAAGGAAACAATTACTATGCAATTTGACCTAAATGCATGATTATGCATGTTATGCACTATTTACAATGCATGATGCTAATATGGTACTAAGAACATGCATTAATAGACTTTTTTAGCTATTTAGATGTATGCACATCACACCCCCATACCCATCTTTTGCTAGTTCCTAGCAAAAATTATATGCTATTTATAAAAGAATTATGATTGGATTACTTAGGCAAAAGTCATTTTCAAAAATAAGAAATTTTTACTTAGGATTTGAACTTTCTAAGATACAACGTCCGAGTATTTACCAAAATACGAACCGCTCAAGCCCTCGCCTTATTCAAAGAAGGATCTCTTTTTCTTCTTTTTCTTTTCTAATTTTTTTGGATTTTTTTTTGTTTAGGGTTACAAAGCGGCTTTTTACGGCCACTCAACCCACCCAAAACTCGATGAGAACCCTAAATTCTAAGCATCTTTTTGTGAATGTGATAGACTTGTTGATCGGCAATCAGAACGGACTTTGGGTTTCTATGCCCCTACGTGACCTTAAAAAGAATTCTGTCTAAAGGTGTATTTATACGACTGGTAGCTTTCTCCCTACTTTTATTTTTATTGGGTCAACACAAAGGTGAATCCAGTGTATATCTCCCCGGCTTATTCTATTTATCCTCTTCTTCCCAAGTGTTTTGGAATTATACGTGTATTTCTTGAGCTGGGATCTGGATAACCTACCAATGGGTTGTTACCCACGATAGCTTGCCAGCAATACTCACGCGGTGAAGTAGCTTATTTCTTTTCTTTTCTCCTTTTCTTTTTTTTCTTTTCTTTTTAGACTTTTTTTTTTAAATAGGTGGCTTCCCTAGTCTAAGATTTACCTAAAGGTAACAGGAAAAGAATGATCCAGTGGCTGGGCTTTGGACAACCTACCTATGGGTTACCCACAATAACTTGACAGCAATACTACCGTAGAAGGTTCATTAGCTACCCAATTTCCGTTAAAATCGCTGAACAGCGAGTCAGCGCAAATAGTGTGTAAATGCTTAGACTTAAAGTTCCCTCAAATCAGAGGACGGGTTGATAGGTTGTGTACTTATCACCCAAACTTATTTAATAAAATTGAAATGGAATTCAGGATGACGAGAACTTGATAAACAAATCCACATTTTAGTGGATACTGATTAAGCCCAAAGACCTGAAGGGTCTTAGTGTTCAGATCATACTGTAATATTTCTTAAGATTGAAAAGGCTTAATGCCCAAGTATTCTTTCCTAATTCAATTTGTTTTAATATATAAAAGAAAACAAGTAGAATTTACAAGAATTCTACATAGCTGACAATTATTTAGAAATGAATCCACCCCCCATGCCTAGCTGATACAATGTTCGCATTGAGAATAAAAGACATGAAAGGAAGAGTAGAATGTAGAAGATATCACCTGAATATGATACTCAGGTTAGCTCTGAGTCAGACTGAACAACTACTGAGTTTAATGCCATCAGATAGGCGAGGTCCAACCAAAGTAATCACAATGTGATTACTGCAACCGTGTCTGAGACAGGTTCTGGAACAATACGGTTAATAAAAGGCTTCAGACGTTGACTGTTGACTTTAAATGAATTACCCATCTTTGGGTTAGAGATCTGAACGGCCCCATTTGGAAATATCTGATCGATGATGAACGGGCCATTCCATTTTGACCTAAGTTTACTGGGAAAGAGCTTAAGTCGAGAATCAAAGAGCCAGACCTTCTAGTTCGGCTAAAAGCTCTTGCGGGATATCAATTAGTCATGAAGAGCTTTGGTCTGAGCCTTATAGATCTTGGCATTCT
This sequence comes from Thalassia testudinum, assembly GCA_037157565.1. Taxonomy (NCBI): domain Eukaryota; kingdom Viridiplantae; phylum Streptophyta; class Magnoliopsida; order Alismatales; family Hydrocharitaceae; genus Thalassia; species Thalassia testudinum. Next base: position 27,332,556 of record JAZHRO010000013.1, read on the forward strand.
CGTATGTGTCGTTTCTAAGCTCCTCCAACTCAGATAGTTGGAGTTTCATAGTTTTTTCGGCTAAACTCAAATCCAGATTACACTGGTTGATTGCCCATAATGCCCTATGTTCAATTTTTACGAGTAAATGACACGCCTTTCCATATACCAGATGAAATGGTGACCTGCTGATAGGCGTTTCGTACGCCGTACGGTATGCCCATAGAGCGTCCTCAAGCTTTTAAGTCCAATCTTTACGATCAGGCCTAATCGTCTTCTGAAGAATATTCTTGATCTCCTGATTGGAGATCTCGGCCTGTCCATTCGTCTGGGGATGGTAAGGTGCGGAGATTCTGTGATTTATCCCGTATTTTGCCAGTAAATTACGAAACTGGGCATTAGTGAAGTACTACCATCTCTAATGATGGCCCTCGGAATCTCGAACTGACTGAAGATGTTCTTGACAAAATCGATGACCACCTTGTGGTCATTAGTTCGGGTGGGAATGGCCTTGATCCACTTGGACACGTAATCAACAGCGACAAGAATGTACTGGTGTCCAAATGAAGGAAGAAAGAGTCATGAAATCGATACCCCAAACGTCGAAGATTTCGATGAGAAGAATCAGGTTTAGAGGCATCCTGTCTCTCTTAGTTGTGCTCCCAAGTGCCTGGCATCGGGAACATGACCTCGAGAATTCGTGGGCATCCTTGAATAAAGACGGCCAATAAAATCTAGATTGCAAAATATTTGCAGCCATCTTTTTCCAGAGAAATGTCCACCACACGTAGATGCATGGCAGAACTCGAGTATACTTTTGAATTCATTCTCTGGAACACATCAGCGAATAATCTGATCAGAGCCAATGCGGTACAGTTCAGGGTCCTCCCAGAAGTAATATTTGGCCTTAAATTTGAGTCTACCTCGTTGTTGCTTGGTCCAATCTTGAGGGATTTGACCAACGGCCAAATAATTTACGATGTCTGCAAACCACGGAGTTTGGACACTTGAAACTGCAAAGCTAGTCTCGTCTAGAAAAGTATCAGCAATTGGAATATCCGAATAAGAAGAATCACTCAAAAGTCTTGAAAGATGATCCGCCACTACATTCTATTCCCCGGATTTATCTTTGATTTCAAGATTGAATTGTTGAAGCAGAAGAATCCATCGAATAAGCCAGGGTTTGGCATCCTTTTTGGCCAAGGGATGTCTCAAGGCCGAGTGGTCGGTATATATTATGACATGAGACCCTAAAAGATAAGTCCTGAATTTCTCCAAAGCAAATGCTACAGCTAGCAATTCATTCTCAGTAACAGTGTAATTCCTCTGGGTCTCGTCCAGAGTTTTACTAGCGTAGTAAATGACAAAGGGCTTCCTCTCAATCTTCTGACCCAAAACAGTCTTGACTACGTAATCAAAAGCGTCGGTCATAATCTCAAATGGAGCTATCCAAACCGGTGATTGCAACACCGGAGCACAAGTGACTGCCATTTTAAGAAAATCAAATGCTTTACGGCATGATTCGTTCAAATCAAACGGCGTATCTTTGGTGAGAAGATTGCTCAGAGGGTGAGCAACCTTAGAGAAGTCCTTAATGAACCTCCTATAGAACCCCACATGATCAAGAAATGATCGAATTTGTTTGACAAATGTAGGAGGAAGTTTAGAGATAGCATCAACCTTAGCTTTGTCAACTTCGATTCGCCGTTCAGAGATTACATGACCCAAGATGATGCCTTCTTGTGTCATGAAATGACTCTTTTCCCAGCTAAAGACCAATCTTGTTTTGATGCATCTTTTAAGAATCATTTCAAGATTAGCCAGGCAAGAATCAAACGATTCTACGAAAATAGAGAAATCGTCCGTGAAGACTTCCATAAACTCTCCCACCATGTCTGAGAATATGGCTAGCATACAATTTTGAAAAGTCACAGGTGCATTGCATTAGCCGAATGGCATCCTACGAAAAGCAAAGGTTCCATAGGGACAGGTAAAAGTCATTTTTTTCTGATCCTCGAGATGGATAGAGATTTGATTGTATCCCGAGTAACCGTCTAGGAAACAGAAGTACTTCTACCTGGCTAGTCTTTTAAGGATTTGATCGATAAAGGGCAAAGGGAAATGATCCTTTTTTCATAGTTGTGTTTAGCTTCCTGTAATCAATACAAACCCTACAAGAGGAAGTTGAACGAGTTATGACAGATTTACCTTTCTCATTAGTCACAACGGTAATCCCAGCTTTCTTGGGAACAATTTACACTGGACTTACCCAAGGACTATCAGAGATCGGATAAATGATTCCTACATCGAGCCACTTGATTATTTCCTTGACCACTTCTCGCATATTAGGGTTTAATCTCCTCTGCATTTTGCGAGAAGGGAGGGATCCATCTTCCAAGAATATTCGATGGCTCGATCCCCCTAAGGTCATGAATGGTCCAACCAATTGCCTCCTTGTGTTCCTTTAGGACCTTAATTAGTTTAATCTTCTGCTCCTTAGTTAATCTGGCACTGATAATCACAAGGAGCGTCTTTTGATGTCCCAAAAATTGATATTTCAAATTCTCAGGCAATGGTTTCAATTCGAGTTGGGGCAGGTTTTGGATTGAGGGTAATGATGATGCTGAAGAAGATTCATCAAGAGGAAGAGGTTGAAAGTGAATAAAATCAATAACCTCTTTAGAATGTGGGGGGTTTGCCATAGAGGGTTGCAGGTTAGATCCATCACAACAGGAGGAACTTTCGATTACAGAAATCGCCATACATGTTTCAATGTTCAAGTTGTCTTCCTCAAGTTCCTCTATAAATCCACAATCCTCGAATTTGTTAATCGCCTTGAAAATATCCAATTTCAATTTCTGATCCCCAAAGGCGATTTCCATGCTACTGCTCTCATAGTTGATATTGGCCTTAGCGGTAGCTAGGAACGGATGCCCCAGAATGATGGGCGTGTTTCTTAAATTCTCAGGTACATCTATATCATGGACAAGAAAATCTACAAGAAAATAGAAATCCTTAACCTTGACAATAACATCTTCAATAACGCCTCACGAATTTGTGACCGAACGGTCCGCTAACTGCAGCGTTACTAAAGTCGGCCGAAGTTCACCTAATCCGAACTTTTCGTAAAGAGAAGTTGGAATTAGGTTAATAAATGCACCTAGATCTAGAAGTGCTCCATCAAAGGTGTAATCTTCGATGACACAAGAAATCAAATGAGCACCTGGATCTCTCTTTTTCTGAGGAAGGTGATGTAGGATAACAGAACTGCCTGCTCGGAGAGTACCACCTTCCTCGAAACAGATTCCCTCGACTTACGCTTTTGTATGCATAAATCCTTTAAAAATTTAGCACACGCTAGTATGTGTTTTATAGCGTTGAGGAGCGGGATATTAATATCGACATTCTTGAATATATTAAGAGCTCCTCATTACTATCAACAAGCTTCTTCTTCCTAAGTTTAATCAAGGCCTCAGGAAAAGGAACATGAGTTAGATCTTTGGAGTCAGGTTCCTGAGCCTTGATTTCTTCTTCAGAGTTCTCTCTCCTCATGCTCTCCAAGATTTGGTAGATTAGAACAGTGTGGTTGTGGATCCTGAGTTTGTTTTCCACTCCTCAAGGTAGCAGAATTAGCAGATGCATATGAGTTTGGGTCTTGGGAAGGGTTAGGAAAGATTGGGGGGCTTCATTAGCCAGAAACCTTTGATTTGAAGAAGCAGAAGAGGAAGGACCCTGCTTAACCACCTGAGCATGTACGTGCAGGTCCCTCTGATTCCCGTACCCTTGGGCTTGATTGCTCGGATTCTGGATATTACGCGGGTTGGGTATGGGTTGGATGGTATAGATCCAGGTTGACAGGAATTAGCAATGAACCCGGTTTGCAAGTTGTCTAGTGAGGTTTTCATTTGCTGCATGAGCTGAAGCATAGATCCTTGCATTTCTACCATATGTCAGTTCAAATCAGCCTACCATACGGGTTAACGGGCATTCCAAGCTGGTTGATTGACTGATTCGGGGGTAGCTGAGTGTAAACATGACCCTGACCCATTGGTCTTCGCGGAACATAGTTGCTTGGTTGGAATTGGGTCTGCTGCCCAGGGTTTTTCCAAGAGAAGTTAGGGTGGTTCCTCCAACCAGGATTGTAAGCATTGGAGTAAAGGTTGAACCTAACGTTCTCCTGTACAGCATAGACATCCTCATAGGGTGAGGATGAAGAGAAAGGGAGGGATCAGAGAAACTGGGATCAAAGGCCCCAGTTTGGAACCTGTGGGGTTCCGAATAATGCTGGCTCACAGGTTGAGCCGCATCAAGTTGATTCACGAACTCTCGTCCAGAAGGAGCTCGCGTCGAATGGAATCCCAAATTCAGGGATTAAGCGGATTGAGAATTGTTTATTGAATTTCTCGCCATCCACTCCATCCTTTTAGTAACCAAGTCCACCTTATCTAGTTTATTACAAATCAATTCCACATCGAATGAATGAGAGTCGTGGACTTCATTAACATTCGATCTGGGTTGTTGGGACCGGTTAAAGTATCCATGGAGGCATGATTGATTGAATTTTCACTCATCTCCTCAAACAAATCGTGTGTGCTACCTGCGTCTTTGTTGAGGAAATTGCCTCCACAAGAAGCGTTCACGTGATTTCTGAGTTAATCAACCCGTGGTAGATCTGCACGAGCTGCCATTTCGGCACCTCATGATGTGGACACCTCCGCAATAAGTCCTGGAATCGCTCCTAGGCAACATGAAATTGCTCCCTCGGCCGTTGGGTGAATGTAGTAATCGCCTGTCTCAGAGCATTGGTATGTCCGACAGGGAAGAATTTCTTCAGGAAAGTCGATTTCATATCATTCCACGTTGCAATTGGCCTTCCCAGGGTCCTGTACCATTGAACGGCTTTATCCCTAAGAGAGTGGGGAAAGTGCCTCATGATCATCTGCTTTCATTCACATTTCTCGCCTTGGTGGTCTAGACCAAAGTGGTAAAGTCCTCCAAATGCTGAAACGGGTCTTCAGAGCGAAGCCCATGAAAGTGTTTAATTAGGCTTAATACCTAGGACTTGATTTCTACATCTCCAGCAGGAATCTGGACGTCGAGACATTCCCCATAATTTGAAGGATCATAAAAATCCTTCAAAGGCTGAGCACCCTGCATTCTCTAGAACCATTCTTGCATTCTCTGCATTTGTTCCAGCTGCCTTTGTAATACCTCCTTTGGATTCTGAGGCAGAGGAGGTTGTTGATCGACCATGGGATCAATTTGGCTAAAATCCAATTTACGCCTCCTTGAATACTCTAGTGGTCTTTCCAATCGGGGATTCAATGACCTCCTCAATATAAACTAGGAAGAGATTGGAAGGACTGAGGATAAGAACCCTGCAGTACAACAAAATAAGTTTGTCCTTAAGTGGGGTAGCCTAAGGATCTACAGACTCTCAAAATCCGCCTTAGGATTATAAACGATTTACTCTACTTGCGTCCAATCAATCCAACCAGTTAGAAGGAGGGACTGAGGAGGGGGTTCTTCCTTCGGCTTGTGCCTCCAGTTTCTAGTGTACAATCCAGCCGCGGTCGTTTGACGCTACTCCCCTAGTTAGACATCAGATTAATTGTACAAGCAGGTTAATCGTAAACAATCTCATATTAGGCCCCAAAGAGCGAATCAATCCTTAAGGCCAACATCTACTTGATTTTATTTAGGCCTGTGATTGTAGTGCTTATGGAATGTGGTGGGCTCTCAAAATAGGTTGTGCCCTTAATGACTGATTGAATATGTGTGAGTGCGTGCACAACCAGGGTTTTCAAGCAAGATTATTTTTGATGAGTGGATTTTAAGGTTCAAATCTTACTTAAGTAGCTTTTAGGATTTGGAATTGGTTTATACAATCAAGTTTCAAGGCAAACCAGATTTTCAAGCACGGGTGAAGATCTTTTTCCTTTCAAAAGTAAAGTGGAGTACTTGGTATTGACCTAAATTGAAAACCCTAAAGGGAAGCTATTTGATGAGTTGATTTTAGATTAAGTGGTGCTGCCCAAACAACTCAAACAATTGGCCATAATTGCACCACTAAGTTAGGCACACAAAATGATTGACCTAGACTGATTTCTACTCTTTTATATGTTGATTTGTGTGTACCGGTTCCACAGATCAGAATCCGGGTAAGTAGATAAAAATAAATTAGGTTATGTGCCTTGAATATGGGTGTATATAGTGTGTATGTCGATTTATCCTACAAGAAATATCTTTTTGTTAATTTTTTTATATGAGGGTGAGATGAATGTGGGTGGAAATCCAAGCAACCAAATTAACTCTAGGATTTATGCAAACACCTAGGTTACTTAGGGTTTGAATAATGTTGTGACATGAAATATATGGAGGGGAAGAATAGGAAACACTTACAGTTGTCTTCAACTACACTTTACTCCAATCTACCGCTTAAAGATTCCTTATTAAAGTACCTGCAAAACAATAGACGAGAAATAAAACAATTTAGAAAACAATAAAGTACGTGAAATGTGGAAAGAAAATTGAAAATCATTGCCTCCCCGGCAACGGTGTCAAAATGTTGGTAGCGGAAAACTACGCAATCGAAGTTGGATTTGAAAAACCCGTCGTAGTGCGATTTGCGAAGTAATCCATCAACACATAAAATTTTACCGAAATTCGTAAAGAAATTCCAGGTCGAACACAGGAAGGCTACGTCGATCTTAAATCCGCGATTATATTTTTTTATATTTTTGTTTAAAAATGAGATAATTATAATTGAATTGATATAAACAATAGGAGAGGGAGAACAATCACTTGATGAAATAGTATTGTTTTTACAATTAGAAAGTGGGAAATTCTATTCTAGAAAGTAATTAAAAAGAAGGGAGAGAGATGTTATCCTCCTCGACGAATGCTTGGAGGACGAGCCGGACGGAGTGACGCCTGTAAGACAGAGGACAGAGCGGAAAGGAGGACAAAGCAGGAAAAAGTGGGAACAAGGCAGTACGTCGTCGTCGTCGCAGGATCCACTTCTGTAACGGGGGTGAGAAAACTTGGATTTGGCTTTAGAGTAGCATCCCGGGTGTGGGACAAGCTTCTCTTGAGCTTTGGAGAGGGAGAGAGGTAAAGGAAGGGATGAGAATTTCGTAGGGTAGGGGTCTCCTTTTATAGTTGCAAGGATTGGGGGTAATTTGATCATTACATAGTTAAAACGTTAAATGAGGGGGTCTTTAGTGACGGATTTAAGTGTCACTAAAGACCCCACGTCGCCGCAGCTTCGCGTGCATGCCCGCCTCCTCGCCTGTTGCGTGCTCAACGTCTACCCACGTCCAAGAAAACTCAACCGTCCGATCACGAGATCGGACGGCTCAGATCGCTCCTCGCCCGCTTCAGCTTCGCCTAACCGCGCACCTATGCGTGAGAAGCGCGTCATCATGCGCGTACGCGATCCAAAGCTCCTCCACGTGCCATGTCTCCGCTTCTCGCCCGCTCGATCGCCATCTGACGATTGAATTGCACCCGCTCCCACGCTTGATTTGAGGTGCAGTGGGGCTTGAACCCGCGCCTTGCGTCTCGCCCGCAGCTGCATGACCACTGCGCTATAGGCGCAACTTAGTCTCGTTTAGGAATTGAGCACGCGTGCCTGTGGCCGTTGGATCAAGATCCAACGGCCCAGATCATCCACGCTTTTTGCCTTATGAAAATGAGAACGGGTGCATTTGAGTAATTCCTGGCTGTTGGATCAAGATCCAACGGCTAGGATCGCGCGATGAAGAGCTCTTAGAGATGCAGCGGCGGGTCTTAGGGCTGATTGGGCGGCTGAGATGGCGCCACGTGGTGCCATCTTGGTCGTCCATCTTCTGTGTGTTGTAGATGGTTCCACGGATGTCAGATTGGACCGATTTTCACACCATTAAGCTGCAATCGTCAATCTAAACCCATCCGTGCAGTCGGATTTGTCGTCTAAAGTGCAGATTGACACCATTTTGGCCCTTGATCTCTAGGCTTCCTCAGACTATATCTGGTGCTACGGATGTTCGATCAAGGCGATCTTGGAGTCGTTGAACCCCAATCGTCACCCTGATTAGCTCCGTACGGTTGGATCTTCGATCCGAAGCCCCTATTAAAAGTCGCCCTGTCCCTAGCCATAAAAGGAGACAATTACTATACAATTTGTATAGTTTAACCTAAATGCATGATTATACATGTTATGCACTATTTACAATGTATGATACTAATATGGTACTAAGAACATACATTAATAGACATTTATTACTATTTAAATGTATGCACATCAATATCCTATTAGTATCATTGAAATAAGAGATGTCATAGATAGTGCGTCTCTTTCTCTATATAGAGTCTTTACTATATATTGGGAAAAAAAAAGGAATCATCAATCCAAATTGCAAAAGCAGACCAAGGATACGTCTTACCATCTTACTAACAGAATTACAATGACTAAGCTATAGATATCCTTAAATTGAAGAATTCGCTTAACATGGGGAGATAATTGGATCATATGACATATACATAGATAAGAGAGAGCGAGGGATAGTGATTTATATGGCATTATTAAGAGCAACAACAGCTACTAGTAGGCAGTAGCAATAGTGGAGTAGCAACAGCTACCAGCCATCGGCAATACACCTGCATATCGATATATATTTCATATTGATGTGCCCATCGCCAGAAATCAGCCATATTGATGGCTAGGGCACAAGTCCCTTAAGGTAGCAAATCACCCTTTGAGACCTCCTTTTCTACTAATTGATATTAATAATCTTAATATAATTAGTAGAACATTGTATTATTTCGTGGAGAAAGAAAGAGGAAGAACATGGAGGCATACGGCTCCAACATAGGATCGTCGCTCGGATACCATGTTGAAAGAAATGAGCAGCTTAATTGTTACGTAACCCTACATCTCAATATATAGAGATGTAGGAAAAGTACACAGCAACCCCTATAAAATAAGGAAAAAATGTAAAAAGGACACAAAGTAACCCTTCTAGCGATGAGGAGTGAAAAGGAGAAGGGAGGGACGTCAGAGTGTTGGGTGGCGAGGGAAGGGGAACACTTAGCGTGGAGGGTGGTTTGCTATCATTGTAGAGGGAGGGGACACCATGTTGAGGCGTGTAGGGATCCAGCCTTATTCCGCCAATGTTGGAAGGTTGGTCATCGTCGAGCGTCACACTTGAAGGCGAAGGTGTATGTGTCGGTTGGGGTAAGGCCACCGCCGCCTTTGTTGAATTTCGAGGTGGACATGCCTTGGTCGATGTCACATGGGAGATTGCGTGCATGGCTTGTAGGCGTAGGCATCCTGGTGGGGTAGGTTGAGGGAAGGTTCTTCCTCACCTCAACTTGCTCTGAGGTCATTGATGAGGCATGCTTTGTGGCTTAGGTTTGTTGTGGCCTGGTGAGATGGCAACGACATTTCGTTGTTGATGGGGCATTGCCGACAAGACCACAAGAGAAAGAGGTGGTAACAGTTGCGTTGTTGGGTAAATCGCTTCATCCATGCTCGATGGAGACAGTGGAGGCCATCGTTTGAGAGTTTGGAAGGTTGAGGAGTGTGTCGGCTTGTGATTTAATGGTGACGATCTCACAGCAGTGGTCATAACGTTGGAGCCATCAGGGGCCTCGAAGGTCCTGAGGTCGATGGTGCTTTGAGTGGAAGGGAGCTCTTGGTTAATCCAAGACTGAAGGAGGGGCTCATCACCATCGTGGGTCTAGGGGTGGGCATCATCAACAAAGACTTCTTCTTGGAACACGACAAAGGAAGCTCCAACGGCGGCACCGGCGATAGCATTTAAAAGCAGTGATGATCTAGTTTTGGAGATCGAAAGGTCATGCGAACGTTTTGATTTCCGAGGTGAGATATTCTGCATCACCCTTGCAATACCTTTGCAACAATATAGGGGTCCTTCCTTCCCTCCAAATCACAAGGGTGTCATTGCCATAGAGTTGGGTGCCAACATGGAAAGGGGGTGGCTCAACCCCATGGAATGTGAAATTTCAATAAGTGCAGGAGGCCCATTTACTTTGTGGGCTGAGCCAGTAGGACCACCCCCCTTGGCGCATTGGGGGTGCCCTTAAAGTTGGATTTTTGCCCTTTTGGTGATTAATCACTTGGCGAAGGCATGCCTTATGGAGGGGACACCCATCTCATGGTGGAGGTGGAGTCCAACTTTTTTTTTTGCTAAGAAAATATTTCATTAAGGGAACAAAAAAGATACATGGATGCAAAGGAGAGACAAACAACCCAAAACACCTCTCGTAGAGGAGGAACAAAAATGCCCCCTCAAAGAGGGAGGAACTCAAAAAAAACCAAAACACAAGAAAACAAAAAACAAAACAAAGTAGAAAAGAAGCATCCATGCAACAGTTTCGTAGTAAACTCGAAAGCCTGCCCCACGTCACTTGATACGACTGCACCACCGAAACATCGACGATCGAAACAATCCACGTAAACGAGTAATAGGAGGCTAAGGATCCGCCTTCAAACTTAGTCGTGTAGGCCTAGATTCAAACATGGTCCCTAAGAAACCTAACATCAACCAAGAAAAGCAAAAAAGACAAGGATAGTGGTCGAGGATGTGAGAATGAAAGCGAGGTGGTTGCGGTAGCGCCAATCAGCTCGCCAACGAGCACCACATCATCCTCAATCATCAACCCTGGATATGCACCGACATCAAGAACTTCTCGTCGTCGCACCAGAGGAGGTGAAACGTCGTCCTAGCTGAAAGGGAAGGGCAAAGTGGTGAGGGGGGGAGGTCGGAGGTGGAGGCAAGGGGGGCGATCGGTGATCAGGAGCCGATTAAGGCCCCAAACGGAGGAGTCTTGGGTCGCAAGCAAAGCAAAACGAAGTTTGTGGTCATTGGACTTTTCCGATGGGAGGTAGAGTCCAACTTGGTTGAGTGCTTTGTGGAAAGTTATCTTGCTGTTGCGATGAAAGGCTTAGATGCAACATCGACTTCGATGACGTAAGGAGTGGGGATGATGCCAACTAGTACAAGCAAGGAGTCTACATTGACCTGCGTGTTGCAAATCCACCCTCGCCCAAGGGATGGAGTTGCTCCTTCCCTCTCGTCGGCTAGATCGCACGAGGGGGACACGAGAGGCGACACGAAGATCAAACCGGTTTTGACAAGGTGTAGGCTGACCCCTTCTCCCAAGTGGTATACAGATGCAAATGTTTTGTTAGAAGGGGTTTTGACAGCCCAAGAGTGGGTAGGAGACGTAGCTGGGCCATCCCAAGATGACCTCAGGGTGGCGAATGTGATTCGTGCGAGGCCGATGCCAAATGTTAGGGTCCTCTTGTGGAATGTTAGAGGACTTAAGTTTGTGGACCAAAGATGCTCCCTTCGAATGTACCTGACGGATTGGGGAGCAAAGATCACTTTGCTTCAAGAGACGAAACTTGAGGCATTGGACAGGACTATGAAGTAGGAGATTGAAAGGGGAATCCTTAACTCCTTCCTTATGGTGGATGTCGTGGGGTAGATTTGGTGGTATGTTGGTTGCTTGGTGGGGAGCCATGTTCGAGATGACAAACCGTTGTTTAGGGAGGTGGATACTATCGATTTCTCTACGAAGACGATTGGATGGGTTGGTCTTCGTCCTCACATGCATGTATGGCCCATCTGGCGAAACATTAAAGGAAGAACTGTGGACAGAGTTGAGAAATGCATCCACTTTAGCTAATAGGAGACCTTGGCTTCTGAGGGGAGACTTCAACGCCACACTTTCTACTAATGATCATCCTGATGGACAATGTTATGGCTCCACCAAAAGCTTTACGGACCTTGTGGTAGACTTGGAGTTGATAGACCTATCGGTGTCTGGGACCAAGTTCCTCGTGTCGATGGAGATGTGAAGAGGTTCTAGATGGTTGTGTTGGTGGCAAAACAATGCCCCTTCTTGGATCACACACCCCTATTGTGGTTGGCAAACGAGGAGGCAAGGCGTTGCATGTACTTCAAGTTTAAGAAGGCCTAGCTGTTATAGCCTGGTTTATGAGAGTTTGTTGTAGATTTCTAGGTAGCATAGTCGCAGGAGCCCTCAACTCTGAGAACTATGGCAATGAAGCTTAACAAGCTGAGGATGGCTCTCATGGATTAGAAGGGATTGAAGGTGGCACGTAACAAGGCTTAGGAGGAGGCTCTAGAAAGGGTACAGAGTATTGACGAGGTGGAAGACTACAGAGAGTTGGACCAGCAGGAGTTGGGACTAGGGAGGAACTACAAGGGGTGGTGTATCAGGAGGAACACAAAGAAGAGTGGAGTGGCGTCAAAGGTCGAGACAACTATGGCTGAAGGAAGATGGGAATATGAGATTCTTTTACTTAGCGGCTAGTGCGAGGAGATGAAACCTCACCTCCTCCTTGAAGGTAGGGGATAAGGTAGTCTCAAAGTGGACTAGGATGGAGAGGGCAATCGACACACACTTCCACAACTTCACAGGAAAGCAACGGGTAGTTCAATGGCAGTAAGCATAGGCCCAAGTTCCTGTGGTAAGGTGAAGGTGTGGCTTCAACCTTGACCCGACAAGTGATAAAGGTGATCCTGGTTGCAGTTTAAGTTTTGAAGTTTAAGGGCTCACCAGGCCTTAATGGTCTTCCTATGCTATTCTATCGAGAGTTATGGCAGATAGTTAGAATGGATTTCTTGGCTATGGTATAGGAGTTCCTTGCGGGGAACCAAGGCTTTGAAAGGTTAGATAAGTCCTTATTTCTACTCCTAAAGAAGGCAGGAGCTGAGTCGATAGGGGATTATAAGCCAATTGCACTTTCCAACTCGATGTACTTGATTGTAGCAAAGGTTCTAGCCAATAGATTTCTTGAGGTCCTGGGAATCATCAACCCCATCCAATCCACTTCTCTGAAGCTGAGGTCACTTCAAGAATCCTTCATAATGGTAGAAGAGATGGCAGTTGCTTGAAGGAGGAATTGAATGAAGGGGTTTATTTTGAAAGGGAGGCTTTTCGAGTGGAAAGGTTGGATCTTATATAGGGGAGGTCGTCTTATCCTACTAAAGGCAGTGTTATCTACTCTCCTTATTTTTCACTTATCGGTGTTTAAGCCACTTGTGATGGTGTTGAGGAAGGTTGGCTGTATTCGAAGGAGATTCTTCTGGAAGGGCCCTGATCATGAGGGGAGGTTTCTGAGCCTAGTTAGGATGATAAATGCAGGATGGTGGCACAAGGAGGACTAGGGGTCATCCATCTCTCTGACTTTGTGAACTCATTGCTGGAGAAGTGGGTTGTTAAGTTGATAAACAGGGAAGATACCATGTGGTCTTGGTTGTTGCAGTGCTTCTGTGGCAATGCGCTATCAATGAAGGATAAATGCTCGGCTCCCTGGTAGGGACTCATTCAAGTTGTGAAATGCGTTTACCCTATGATGGAGCCTGCATTAGGTGATGGTGCCACCTTTAGGTTTTAAGATGATGACTGGATAGGTAGTGGACTCTTGAGGGTTGCACTTCAGAGGCTCCATGCATTGGCTGAGGCAGGTTGCAGCATGGTTGATGCATAGGAGGGAGACCCCAATAGAGGGGGAATTTGGAGCCCTTCCCTTGGAGATGCCTTAAACCAATGTTTCGGCAATATGTTAGATCTTAGTGTGTTCCAACCTTACTCCCCAATGCCTAGGGTAAGGTATGCCTTGCTATGGACTCATGGGTCCTTCTTGGTGAGAAAGATGTACAAGACCTTCAAGGAAGGTATGGTGGTGGAGGATGCATACCTTAGCCTGAACACCACACTCCTCTGGAGGCTTAGGGTCCCCTTCAAAGTCAAGATTTTCATGTGGTTGCTTTATAGGAAGAGGCTACCAACAATGAATTGACTAAGAATATGGATGCAAATTGAGGATGAAGATTGTGCCCTCTATAGGGTAGAGGTGGACTTGAAACATGCATTGGTGCGGTGTAGCATGGTCAGGGAGTCCTTCTAGAGGCTTGGCTTACCAGTGGTTATGATGAGAAATGAGTCTGGCTTCTGGGATGCATTCAAGACTGAGGTCGTGATGGATCTGCAAATCAGGGTGAAGGTGGAAACAGCACTTTGGTCGGTTTGGCAACATTGATATGTGAGGATGTTTAGCGGGAGAGCATTTATGTCGAGAATATTGAGAGGAGGTAGCCTCCTTTATGCATTTTTGGCTAAATGATTTGTAAGTTGGTTTTATTTTGCCTTATATCGACTCCCTTGTGGTGATGGAGTAGATGATTACCAACCTCCGATAATCGTCCTTTTTTCTTCTCAAAAGAAAAAAAAACAAACAAACAAAGCAACTCTCAACACAGGCAGCCCTTGCCTGGTCTAAGACCTAACTTAAGGTTTACACTACCTCTCTTTGATCGTCATTGCCATCTCTTATTGGTAGTTCCCCAACCAATGCATCTCTGCCTTATCAAATCTACAGTTGTTTGGCCTGTTTCTTGTTAAAGGTCTAGTTAAACCACCTTCCCTAGTGTAAAGAATTGTTTGGCAGTTGGGAGAACCCTTCTCCTTCAAGGTTGCACACGTGGAGAGAGAAGGGAGAGAGAGTCAGAACAGTGGCGTGGAAGAAGGGAAGAAAGGAGAAGAGTTCTTAGAATAGAAAAATTATTATTGGAACTTAAGAAATAAATGTAGGAGTTGGTCTCTATTTAAAAAGATCCAATCCTAATTACAATCACAACAAATTTAGGATTTGGAATCTAGAAATTCCAATCCGCTTTCCTAAAAGAAACTTAATCAAATCAAATCAGTTATTCCTAAATTGACTCTATCACGTAAACCTAATTAAATGAAACAAACTTGGAAACACATCACATCAAACCCTAAACCTACACATGCACACACATCCACGCCTAATGTAGGCACACCATAAGTTGCCGTGTAGCACTGCCACATGGCTTATTCCACAAACTCCAACATGCCCCCTCAAGTCGAATGCTTCAGAGGGTGAAAACTTATAAGATTTCAAACTTTTGTGAGGCTATATTCCCCACCAGTCTTCATCATCTATATCCATGTATGCTCCTAGATCTTCATTGAACGAATCTTCTGGTGCAACTACAAGTCCTTTTGCAACCTTAGTAGTCATTACTTCTTTAGCAACCTTGAAAGTCGCAGCTATGGTCGCAATCTTCTTCTTTGAGTAATGCCCAAAGCTTCTCTAAACTGCAAATGTAAACAAGGCCTCTTGTGGATATGAAGTTGACATGTATCCACGCAGAGGCCTTCCATGCTTGTCTCAGCATCTCTCATGGGGTTGATTGGTTCAATCATAGTGTTGGTAAGGAGGGTAAAGCTGACCAAAGCCACAGCCTCTACCTCTTCCACATCCAAAGTCACCCTCAATAGTGGTTAAAGCAGTTGTGTCTGGTACGGCTGAGGTAGAACTTCCTGGATCAGTGACCTCGAGTTTCTTGAGACGACTATAGGTAGTCTCAAGGTCAAGATCCTCTTCGATGGTGAGGATCTAGTCACGTGTTGCCTAATATTAGGGGTGGAGACCCTCAAGAAACTTGCACACTTGCCAACATGCATGTGGCCCAGCCCATTTGTCACACAAGTCAACTTGTAGATGCTAACCTCTTCCAAGAGACTCCATCTTTGAGAAGTACTTGTCAAGAGAAAGATATCCTTGACTCAAGTTCCAAATGCACCAATAAATGTCAGTGAGTTTGGTGCAGCTTGTCTTGGAAAATCTCTTCTCGAGCGCGTTTCACATATCCTTAGTCTTGTTTTTGTACAACATATTGGTTGCAATGGAAGGGTTAATAGAATTCATAAGCCAATTCATTACCATGTAATTCTCCTCCCACTTCTTTACCTTTGTACCCTTGCTATTTTCAGGCATTTTCTTCAGGATAACATGGAGCTTGTCTTGTCCACTAACGAAGATCTTAAATGTTCTTGCCTACAAGATGTAGTTGGATGCACCCATCAATTTGATGTTCATGCCTTAAACAAGCACCTTCACCTCTGTGGAGATTGGGGTTTCTGCGTCATCCATAACTGCAACTTGTAGAGGTCTCTATGCCTCTTATTGTACACCTAGGAGTCAAGTGCTATAGCTTGGCATTTCCTAATGCATGAAAGGTTCATGCACAACCTTAACTTGAACTTTGAGATTTTTGTGCCCCTTCTTGTACACCCCGGAACCAATGTCCTTTACTTACCTTTCCCGAGTGCGTGAAAGGTTTATGCAGTCAGAAGAAATGTTCAATCTATTATTCCTTGAAAACCCTACACCTCTTTATATATAAAGAGATATGGGTAAAATACAATGCATGTCCATAAAGAAATAATAAACTGCAAATAGCTACTAACAGAAGGAAAAGCATAAGATAACTAGGAGTCTCAACACTCCCCCTCAAGCTGGAGCATAAATGTCAATTATGTCCAACTTGGAACAATAGAAATCAAATACTGAACGAGATAGAGGCTTCGTGAATACATCAACTATCTGATCCTCAGATGCCGCATAAGTAGTGAGCAACAAACCACGCTGTATAAGCTCTTTGGTATGGTGACAGTCCACCTCAATGTGTTTGGTGTGCTCGTGAAACATTAGGTTGTTAGCTATATAGGTAGCTACCCGATTGTCACATCGCATCTCCATGGACTCCTCAATCTGGACATGCAAATCACACAAGAAAGATCGTATCCAGACCATATCTGCAATAGTCTAGGCCATTGCCCTATACTCTGACTCTACACTGGAGCGAGAAACTGCCTCATATTTCTTGCTCCTCCAGGTAACCAGATTATCTGCCACAAAGGTACAAAACCAGTGGTAGATTTCCTGTTAAGCACATCCCGCATAATCAACGTTGGAATATCCTACCACTATCATAAGAGAGCCTCTCTGAAAGAGAATCTAACAACCTGATGCTTTCTTCAAGTATCTCAACACTTGCATAGCTTCCTACCAGTGCAACTTCGTTGGCCTCTCCATAAACTGGCTAAGTTTGCCTATTGCCAAGGCAATATCAGGTCTAATGATAGTCAATTACAACAACTTACCCGCAAGCTGTCTATATGCTCTACTATTAACTGCCTCTGTCTCCTCATCATGAAGATGTGTCTTGGGGGTCCATTGGAATATTGGCTGACTTGGACCCCAGTACACCTATCTCCTGAAGAACATCCAACGCATACTTGTGTTGAGAAAGAACAATCTCATCTCTGCTTCTAGTGACCTCAATCCCCAAGAAGTATCTAAGCTGGCCCAGATCCTTCATAATAAATTGTTGTGCAAGAGATTCCTTGACCTATCTTATCCCAGCCTCATCATCGCCAGTGATAATCAGGTCTACATAAACTAGTAGAGCTACCATGCCATTCTCTGTGTTCCTAACAAATAGAGAATGATTTGAAGACCTCTACATCCCTATCCTTTACAACACATCTGAGAGCTTCTAAAACCAAGCTCTCGAACTTTGCTTTAGGTCATAAATGGCCTTCCTGAGTCTGCACACACACTCCCCCTGAACCTCAAAACCTAGGGGCTACTCTATGTAAACCTCCTCCTGAATATCGTCATAAAGAAAGGCGTTCTGTATATCAAGCTGGTGTAACTGCCAATCTCTGTAAGCAACAACAGAGATGAGTACTTGAATAGTGGCAAGCCACCCAACGGGAGAGAATATATCAAAGAAGTACACCCCATATGTCTGGGTGAACCCCTTTGCCACCAACCTTGCCTTATACCTTGAAATAGATCCATCAGGGTTGTGCTTCAAGGCAAAGACCTATCTGGAGCCAACTAGTCGCGCGCTTGTAGGAAGCGAGGTGAGATCCCAAGTCTGTCTGCTCTGATTGTTTGCCATCTCGTCCTCCATGCTTGACGTCACTTTAGATCAAGCATGGCCTACTGGTAGGTAGACAGAATGAGTTAAGTTGTAAGTGCCTGACAAAGGCTACTAAACTGAGAACCAAGACCATCTATAGCTAAACTACCTACAACCCGATATTTGGACTCACACGTTCGAGGCACCTTCCTAATGGCAATAGAAAGATCAGACTCATCTGGTATCTCTGACTGAGTCTCTACAGAGGGAACCTCACTACTATGGTGATCTACACTGTCAAGGGGATCAGGTCTAGCTAGACAATTACTGTCATCAGAAGCCATCTCAACTGCCTGTGGAATATCAGTCACTGGTGCGGGCAAAGGCCTCTGTAGTGTCATATGAGATCTACTACATGTCTGCAGCGGACCATGCAATCTCTGGTAGTCATCCAAGAGGGTAGTAGACCCCGAAGAAGTCAGTAGATATGTGGAGATCAAAATCACCTCAAGTGGAACTGGAGGAATAAGCATGGGAGCAACATCATCATGAACACTCATCTGTCCAGCAATAGAAAAAATATAGTGTCATCTCATGAAAAGTCACATCAGCACTGACATAATGCCTGTGGTGGATGGGATCATAACATCGATACCCCTTCTAACTTGTAGGGGTTGTTTGGTTGGTGAAATAGAGGGGGAATTAGGGCCAAATTCCACGTTTGGTAACTTTTATTCCGGCGTTGACGAATTCCGAAATTGAGGGGTGGATTCCGGAATAAACGAATTCCGCCGAAGCGGTGGAATTCGTTTATTCCGCTGATTTATTCTGCCTCTCTCATCTCTCTCAACTTCACCACATAAAATTCGTTTATTCTTCCTACCAAATACCTCAGGCGGAATAAATACTACTAATTCTTTGATGTGACAACAAACACAACCAAACACTTAGGCGAAATAAAAATCCCTAATTCCTTCTACTCTTTTACATCCCTTTTTTATCCCTCCTAATTATTCCTCCAACCAAACAGGCCGTTAGAGTACCCTAAGAAGATGCACTTAACAACACGAGGAGAAACCTTGTCATGGCCTGGTGATGGCATGTGGACAAAAATAACACATCAAAAGGCCTTAGAAGACACATGAAAAAGCTCGCCATCTGGATGTAACAGAAGAATTGGTATCTGCTCGTGACAGACTGAACTCAACATCCTGTTAATGAGGTAGCACGTCGTCAAACCAGCATCCCCCCAGTATCTCTATGGAACACTGTGGTGGATAAGTAGAGTGTAGGCAATCTCTACCAGGTGTCTATGCTTCCTTTCTGTAACCCTATTCTACTGTGAAATATGGGGATAAGTGATCTGGTGGATAATCTCATGACTCCTGTAGAACTTAGTAAGTCTAGCAGTGTAGAACTCGAGGACATTATCTGTCTGTACAATCTTCACTATGGTAGAATACTGAGTCCTAATATCCAAGAGAAGTCTCTATGACACATTCAACATCTCCCTTGGTCTTTAGAAGGAATATCCATGATACTCTGGTGAAATCATCGAGGTTCGAAATGTCGATTTCGACGCCATGCCAATGAAAGTCTAAGTGTACATTTCGTGGGCATGCCAAGGGCACACCGTGGAAATGCCCATTTTTTTATGGGCATGCCGAGGGCACGCCGAGTCAAAATGATATCAATTTCAAGAAAATCAAATGTTAATTGTGTAACAATAAGAGTGTTTCATCATGATCATACCCAAGGTTTTAGATATCGATGTCGATATCATATCGACAAGTTTAAAAAAGGATATATCGAGACCCAAAATCGTGTGTCCTTACCCAGACCTGTGGACCCTTACCCATCAAACCCATACCTCGAACCTTACTTGGCCAGCACAAAAACTCACCAGCCTCATCGACACCTGGCGGCATGCCACTAGCATCCCCGCATTTCGACACCATCTTCATATCGATAGCATGCCGACAACATACCGTCAGCATTTAAATCACTGTCAACGACAACAAGATAATACCGATGCCCCATCCTGTCTGGAACTCTACTTGGTCCCCAGATATCGATATGGAGTAACTCAAAAGCAGCTGCTGATCTAGGAGAAGTACTGGCAAGAAAGGAAGATCGATGATGCTTACCTAATTGGCAAGCATCACATCTAAGAGTAGTAGCAGGTGAAATATGTGGAACAACCCTCTTAAGGCAATCCAGAGGCAGGTGACCTAGACAAACGTGTCAATGTAGGGCACTCCCACCATCGTACCTACTAGCTCCTGCAAATGGCTCTTAGTCGAGGTAATAAAGACCATTCTCCTTTATACCTCTGGCAACAGTCTTCCCAATGAACTTTTCCTGGCAATACATCTAATCTCATAAAAAATAACCCAACAATGAAGATCCTTCGTAATTCTGCTCACGGACAATAGACTCATGGGAAACTCCTCCATGTAGTGCTTTCGGCAGCCGCAATGTAGGGGTAACAGACACCTCTCCCTTGCCAACAACTGAAGCGTGCCTGCCATCAGCAGCCTACCGTTCTCCCTTGTGCAATGGAACTGAGTGATCGAAAATAACTGTGATCACCATAAAGATGTGAGGTACTAGAGTCAACCAACCATCTTGTACTATGATGACTGCTGTCATGCTCTTATTGCACCATGCATGCATACTCCATCTTGATCGCTTCACAAACCGGATGATGAGGAAGCATCCATTGCTCTCAAATCCACTGGGAATCCACATAAACCAGATCTAAAATATCTCCTTCAGATCTGTAGAATCACGATCAGATCACGAATCACGTAATCAAACTTGAAATCCAAGTAGATCCTCGAAAATCACATGTTGCTCTGTCTAGTACGGCCTAAGGCGGACGCTGCACACGCCTCGCCGAGCACCACTACTTCACACGTGTCGCCATGAGCTCTTGCTTCTGCAGCACGCTACCTCGTGCTTGCTCCAAGTGTCGTCGCTTCACGCACATGCCGCCACACACTAGTGCTCTTGCAACGTGCTGCCAGCACTACAGCATGCCATCGCCGCTGCTGCATGCCTCTGTTGCATTGCCGCCGCCACCACGTGTGCACACTGTCGCCAAGAACGGCCGCCGCATGTTGCTGTGCATGCGTCGCCGACGAGATCAAAGAACAAGGATTAGGGTTTTGGTTCGGAGGCTTATTTGGGTGGGATACTTGAGCACTGATCTGGGATCACCGCTCTAATACCAAGTCGGAAGAAATGTTTAATCTATTATTCCTTGGAAATCCTACACCTCTTTATATATAGAGAGAGATATGGGTAAAATACAGTGCATGCATATAACGAAATAATAAACTAGAAATACCTACGAACAAAAGGAAAAGCACAAGATAACTAGCAGTCTCAACATATACACCTCAAATTTGACTAGAACTTGAACATGGCTTGGCGCTGGACCCTCAACATAGCTCCACATTTTCCACCCACAAAAAGAGTGCGTAGAGAGAAATCTTCACATGCATGAGATGAGGGGGTAGGACCCATTCTAATACCATGCGAAGAATTGCTTGGCGTATAGGAGTGCCCTTCCCCTTCAAGGTTTCATGTGTGATAGAGAAGGGGGAGAGAGAGAGAAAGAGACCGGTGGTTTGGAAGAAGGGGAGAGTGGAGAGTTCTTAGAATAGAAAAAATTATTATTGAAACTCAAGAAATAAAAGGAGTTGATCTCTATTTAAAGAGATCAAATCCTAATTACAATCCCAACAAACTTAGGATTTGAAATCTACAAATTCCAATCCTCTTTCCTAAAATAAACTCAATCAAATCAAATGAACTATTCCTAAATTGACTCAAATCATCTAAACCTAATGAAATAAAACAAACTTGGAGAGACATCACACCAAACCCTAAGCCTACATACGCACGCATGTCAATAGCCAATGTGGGCACACCACAAGCTGCCACATGGCTTATTCCACGAACTCTTACACCTACCAAATAGGTGGTTGTTGATCTTCTTGAATACCCTTATTGTAGACAATCTTATTGCTTTACCTTTTCATTTTTTGACAAGACTTCGCAATGTCATTTTTGTTTGCTAGTGTGATGGACTATTTTAGTGTAATAGTAAAGTTGGATGAAATGATTCATTTTATTATAGAAAACCCTAGGCACTCTTATATTGAGAGAGACCCAAGGGTGAAAGTACAGTACTACCCCTCGGGAGTTAGACACCCATTAGCCCATACAAGAAAAAACATAAAACATAAAAACACTATATGTTAACACTCCCCCTCAAGTTGGAGCATGAATATCTATCATGCTTAGCTTGGAACAACACGCCTCAAAGGTAGATCTCGCCAGGGGCTTTGTGAAGATATCTGCAACCTGCTCCTCAGAAGTGACACTCATGGTATGTAAACTCCCACGCTGAATGAGATCTCGAGTGTAATGATAGTCAATCTCTACATGCTTTGTCCTCTCGTGAAACAGGATTATTGGCAATGTAGGTCGCTACTCTGTTGTTACATCGCATCTCCATAGAGCTATCCAGAGAAACATGAAGATCTGACAAAACAAACTTGGCCCAAACCATCTCAGTGGCTGTCTAGGCCATGGCCCTGTACTCTGACTCCACACTGAATTTAGATACAACCGCTTGCTTCTTACTCTTCCAGGTAACCAGGTTGCCTGCAACAAAGGTGCAAAAACCTATGGTGGATTTTCTATCCCCAACACAGCCAGCATAATCAGCGTCAGAGTATGCTACAATCCCCATGGGTGTTCCCTTACGGAACAATGATCCTCGTCCAGGTGCTTTCTTCACATACCTGAGCACCTGCATTGCAGCCTCCCAGTATTGCCTAATTGGCTTATCCATAAACTGGCTAAGCGTACCAACTGACAAAGACAAGTCTGGACGCGTGATGGTGAGGTAAAGAAGCTTACCCACCAGCTACCTGTATGCTTTACTGTTAACCACTTCAAATTTCTCATCGTATAAATGGACCTTTGGATCCATGGGAATATTTGCAGCCTTAGCTGCTAACATGCCAGTCTCCTGAAGAAGATCAAGAGCATACTTCCTCTGCAAGAGCACCACTCCATCCCTGCCATGTGCAACCTCAATGCCTAAGAAATACCTCAACTGTCCCAGATTCTTCATAACAAATTTCTCTGATAGGTGCCTCTTAACTTCATCTATCACATCTCTGTCATCTTCGATGATGATAAGATCATCAACATATACAAGGAGTGTCACAGTCCCCCTATCAGTCTTCTTGGTAAATAAGAAGTGATCTGAGGTAGAGCGACTCAAACCAATCTGGTGAAGCACCTCTGATAGCTTCTGAAACCATGCCCTGGGACTTTACTTCAAATCATAGATTACCTTTCTTAATCTGCACACATACTTCCCCTGAACCTCAAAACTCGGGGGTTGCTGCACGTAAACTTCTTCCTGAAGATCACCATAGAGAGGCATTCTTCACGTCCAGTTGGTATAACAGCCAGTCTCTGTGAGCAACAACAAAAATAAGTATCCGGACAGTGGCAAGCCGCGCAACAGAGGAGAAAGTATCAAAGAAGTCAACCCCATATGTCTGAGTGAACCCCTTTGCTACTAACATGGCCTTATACCTTGAAATTGACTCATTAGGGTTGTATTTCAAAGCAAAGATCCATCGGGAGCCAACCAGCCGTGCGCCAGTAGGAATTGAGATGAGATCCCAAGTTTGTCTACTTCGAAGTACTGCCATCTCATCCTCCATGGCTTAACGCCACTTCGAATCAAGCATGGCCTGCTGGTAGGTAGACGGAATGTGTGACGCTGTAAGGGCTTGACAAAAGCTGCTAAACTGAGGAGCAAGACCATTAGTAGCCAAGCTACCTGTGACCCGGTATCTGGACTCACAGGTGCGCGGTGCCCTCCTAATGGCAATAGGAAGATCTGAATCATCTGGTACCTCAAACTGAGTTACTGCAGAGGGAGCCTCGCCACTGTGGTGATCTGCACTGTCTAGGAAGTCAGGTCTAACCAAACTGTCACTAGCATCAGGTACCCTCTCAACTACCTATGAACCATCAGCTGCTGGTGAGAGAGGAGGCCTCTGAAAGGTAGTATGATGCCTGTGATAGGTATGCAATGGCCCATGCAATTTCTTAAAGTCATCTCGGGAGAAAGAACTCATCTATCTATCAGCTGGAGGTCTGGACTGAGAAGTAGACACCTGAGTCTCTATACACGGAACAGGTAAGGGAAGAAAGGCAACATCATTACAAGAGCTCCTCTGTCAAGCGACTAAAAAATATGGCGTATTCTCATGGAAAGTCACATCAGCACTAACGTAATGTCTATTCTGCAAAGGATCGTAGCAACGGTACCCCTTCTATGTCCTAGAGTACCCCAAAAATACGCACTTGATAGCGTAAGGAGCTAGCTTGGCATGACCAAGTGATGGCACATAGACGAATACAACACATCCAAA
The DNA here is from genome assembly GCA_037157565.1 of Thalassia testudinum. Lineage (NCBI taxonomy): Eukaryota > Viridiplantae > Streptophyta > Magnoliopsida > Alismatales > Hydrocharitaceae > Thalassia > Thalassia testudinum. The sequence goes on from JAZHRO010000013.1 coordinate 27,356,788, forward strand.
GGTCCTGAGAGGCACATGAAATAACTCATCGTCTGGATGCAGCAGAACCGATATCTGCTTCTGAAGAACTGAGCTGGGCATCTTGTTGATGAGATAAGTCGCTGTCAGAACTACATCCCCCCAATATCTCTATGGTACATTATGATGAATCAATAGTGTATGGGCAACATCTAACAAGTGCCTGTGCTTTCTCTCTGCAACCCCATTCTGCTGTGAAGTGTGAGGACAAGTAGTCTGGTGGACAATCCCACGGTCCTATAGACCTCCTTAAGTCTGGCAGTGTAGAACTCAAGAGCATTATCAGTCCGCACTATCTTCACTGTGGCTAAATACTGTGTGCTGATCTCCAGAAGAAGGGTCTCTATGCATCCTCCAACCTCTGCCTTGCTTTTCAACAAGAACACCTATGTGGATCTAGAGAAATCATCTACGACAACCAGGTAGTATCGTTGTCCCATTCGGTCTGAGACTCTACTCGATCCCTATACATCCATATGGAGCAACTGAAATAATGTCGAAGATCCAGGAGATATGCTAACTGGAAAAGAGGATCGATGGTGCTTACCCAATTGGCAAGCATCGCACTGTATGGTAGTAGCTGGGGAAATATGTGGTATCACCCTCCTGAGGCGATCTAGAGACAAGTGGCCAAGATGAACGTGCCACTGTAGAACACTCCCACTACCATATCGAGTAACCCTTGTAAATGGCTCCTTTCCCAAACGGTAAACACCATTCTCCTCCATACCCCTGACAACAGTCCTCCCAGTGAGCTTGTCCTAAACAACACATCCGACATCATCAAAGATGACTCTACACTTGAGATCCTTCGTGATTCTGCTCACTGATAACAGACTCAGTGGGAATTCTGGTACGTGCAATGCACCAGACAGCTGCAAACTGGGGGTCACGGACACCTCCCCCTTACCCCTAACTGGGGTGTATCTACCATCAGCAACCTGTACAGTCCTTTCTGGGGGAACAGATTGTAACGAACAAAAATAGGTCTGATCACCGCACAGATGCTGTGATGCACCAGAGTCGATCAGCCACCCTGCTCCATGGTGGCTCTTGTAATGCTCCTTACATACGAGACTCACAAATTCTGACATAAGTGTCAAGTAGATCACACCCAAGAAAAATGGGGAATACACACCCTAAGGATCATACAATATGGGGAATACACACCCCACACAACCATCAATATGGGGAATAGTAGAATGGATCGATCATTTGTTGTGTTGCCAAAGCAGAAGGCTCAGGCTGTTGGAGTTCCGATATCCAAGTTTACTTCCGGAGAAGAAATGCTCAGGAGCTTGTCATATTGACCATGTTCAGTTTTCATGGCATGCTGGAATGCTGTTGAGGAGCCATGCTTCTGATCTGCGAACTTCTATCATCTATGCAGCAAATCCTAATAACCAAAGAAAGAGTCCAGATTTTTCTTCCAGTAACCCAAGGTATCAGGCAACTTTTGAAATAAATAGCTTTCCGTCTGAAGAGGATGTTGAAGAAAATGAAACTCATGTTCCATCTAGAAGGCCAGCATCCAACTTTCAACGCAGATCTCCTGTTCCAAGAGTAAAATACCAACAGGAGCAGCGGCGCTGCTAAAGGCTGCAGGAGACCCACCGGCAGTGCTGGGCGGCACTGCTGGGCTCGGGCAGCCCACCGGCGGTGGGCCTCCAGCCTTTAGCAGTGCCACCGCTCCTACTGGTATTTTACTCTTGGAACAGGAGATCTGCGTTAAAAGTTGGATGCTGGCCTTCTAGATGGAACACAAGTTTCATTTTATTCAACATCCTTTTCAGATGGAAAGCTATTTATTTCCTCCTTTTCCTCCTCACGCTGCTGCAGACGAAGGCTGATGCTCCTGCAGTTGGTGCTGCTGCAGCCGGCTAAGAGAGAACCAGCAACAGTGAGGAAGAGAAGAGAAGGATTTAGTAGATGGGTTGGAGGCCTACTTGGGTGGGGTACCTAGGGCACTAGTCTAGGACCTTTGCTCTAATACCAAGTTGGATGAAATGATTCATTTTATTATAGAAAATCCTAAGTTCTCTTATATAGAGAGAGAACAAACGGCGAAAGTACAGTACTACCCCTCAGGAGCTAGACACTCATAAACCCATAAAAGAAAAAACATAAAACGTAAAAACACTATATGTTAACAAGTAATGTCAAAGCATAACAATAAGAAACACTTAGATTTACATGGAATTCTCACTTACGAAGAGCATGGATAAAACCAAGGGAGAAGGCCCCGATAAGGCGAGATCTTTCTATTCTTTTCTCAAAGATAAATGAGGGGGTACAATAGCCTATTTATAAGCTCCCATATACCACACTTTTCTTCACTCCACTATGTGGTACTAAATGTACTCCAATAAACACATCTCTCAACAGTCCCCCTCAAGCTGGAGCATGGAATGCTCAGCTTGCACAAGAGATAATCCCACTCTACAAAGCAAAAACACAACATAAATAAAATGATGTTGCCAGGTCATTGCTTCCTCATGCCTCGTGTCACTGGCTTCTTTGCATCCTTAACTAACGTTGTCAGGTTATGGTTGCCTTGTGGCACTAGCTTCTTTACATCTTCAACTTGCTTGTAAATGGGTACAGGTAGGAGTCTAGGGAGAAGTCATAGACGATTGATCTAGTGTTGGCTGCGATTCCAAAATAAGCTCTAACACTCTTCCTTTCTCTAAAACTTGTATGGCAGAATAAAAACTAACATAGAGAAGAAAGCAAATAGAGAAGAGCTTCTCCTCCTCTTCTCATTATCATCATCATCATCATCATTATTCTCTTTTTTTCAATTTTTCCTTTTTTATCTCATTTTTTCTTATATTTTTCATCTTCCTTTTTTCTTGATTTTCTCTTCACCCCCCCTCATTTTTATATATTTTTTCCTTTTTTTTTGTGCCCCTCCTTTGTAATATTAAAAGAAGGCCCAACATGAGCCTAAAATAAAAGGAACAAACTAAAACTGAAGGGCAAATAGAAAAAAAAAAAACTAAGGGTCCCACGGTGTACCAGTGCTTGCCTTCGTCATCCACATCATCATCGCTATGAACGCGAAGTTCTCGATGTTGTTGATTTCACGTGGAGGCACACCAATTCCAGCTATCATTTTGTCTGCGCCTTGGCATCTCTGTCGCTCTCTCTAGGGTTTCTACTCATGATCGTGGAGAGGGCCTTTGTCGAGCCACAATTGCCACCATCAGGGGAGGTCTCGCCACCACCTTCTTCGTCATCACCATCGCCACGTAAACCCATACGCCACCTCGCACCACCGCACGTGGCCTGTGTAACCCTGTGTCATCTATGCAGCGCCATCGGTGCCCAGCGATGCTGCCACAAGGCTCTATGCCGAGCAACATCGCCCTAGCAGTGGTTGAGGCCATAAAGCTACTCTAGCAACGTCGCCTAAAGCCCAACATCATGTGGCGATGCTGCGGTGACGCCTTACGCTTCACCTAATCTTATGCGACGCCTTGCCACTACCAGTGATGCCTCGCCGCTTCTTTGTTGCACGTAATAGGAGTTGCAATCTTGCCTTCTCTTCTTGTAATCATACAAACAATGAAACTCTATAATAATGAAAAATAATGGCATTCATGTTGAATATCTTCGATCATAAGTGAGATAAAACCCAAGAAACGACTTGCTTTGATACATGTTAAGAAATAAATAATGCGAAAATGAACAGAAATATCAAAGCATAATAATAAGAAATACTCGGGTTTACATGGAAACTCTACTCATAAAGAGCAGGGAGAAAATCACTAAAGAAGGCCTCGATAAAGTGAGATATTTCTATTCTTCTCTTAGATAGATGAGGGGGTACAATAGCCTATTTGTAGGCTCTCATACACTACAGTTTTCTTCTCTCCACTATGTGATGCTAAACATACTTCAATAAACACATCTCTCAACACCAACCTTACCACAGAAGGTACAATTAGTGTGAGGCTTCCCAAACAAGCCTTGTCCTTTCCCATGTCCACAAGTGGAAGGTGCTCCCCTACCACCATGTCCAGTAACTGCAGCAAGTGTGGAGGCTTAACTTGCATTGTCGCCAGTCTGAGGCAAGGTCATAGCAATTCTACTGAGACAACTATATGCTTCCTTTAGGGTAGAAAGCTTAAAAGGTGTAAGAAACTGTGAACGAGTAGCAGCATAATTTGGGCCAAGTCCAGACGGGAACCAAAGAAAAACAGCCTCTCGACGATACTCTTTCTATGTGGCACATATGCAAACCAGCCTGCAATCATTATACTTCTTCAAGAGCCCCTTCAGGGAAAAGTACCATTGAGAAAGAGAGCGCCCCTCCTGGTTCAACTCGAACAATTCGTGATGGTTCTAAAAAACTCGGGATGAGTACTTCTCAAGTGAGTATGTGTCATGAGGGTGGCCTCGCATCTCTTTGGTCGTTCGATAGCACATAATCTCATCTTCAATCTATGGAATTACGCAATTCATCAGCCATGCGTAAACCATAGCATTATCTTTCTTCCATGTGGTGTATTTCCCAATCTTCTTCATTGACTTGGACTTTAGCAAAATATGTTCCTTACCGTGACCTTCCACTGTCATGAGGAACATTTGAGACCACCTAGGATAATTGGTCTCACCCAATCTAATTATGGGATCGAAAAATTGACTCTTATAAGTTTCAGTCTCAGAAACGATGCCTGACCTCACCTCAGAATCACTAGAGGAAGCCATCCCAAGCCCTATATACTAGGAAACACGCCCAAAAATATATTTGAAATCTGATTTCAGATCATGGAAACCATATCAGACCCCAAACATGGATATCCATGCAAATGGAAGCTTGGAATCCATGTCAAAGGCCACACAGGGACCCCCACATGCAGTAGGAATGTGCGTTGGAGCCTAGATGGGCCCCAACAACACCATGCGAGGGTCCCAAACCCTCTCCAGCAGTTGGAGCCGGTGAAGGAGACCAGCAACACCCCTACGCTTCCGGTGGAGCAGCGCCAGCACAAAGAGAGGTAGCGGCAATGAGACGAGAAAGAGGCAAGGGTTGAGGTGTAGGATTTTGGAGGCTAGGCATTGGTGGAATACTAGAACCTGACTTAGGACCGCGTTCTAATACCATGTGGAAGAAACTTATTGAATCTATTATTCCAAAGAGCCCCACACCTCTTTATATAGAGGAGATGTGTAGGAAAATAATATAACATGTCAGACAAGAAAATAGAATAACATGCAAAATAAAAATAAATAAGGACCGTAGGGGATATGTCAATAGAGTTTATTTTACAAAACATGATCATCTCAATTTGTGGGGTTACTCAATTGATTATGAGGTACATATCATGATCTACAATTCATTACTAGGTTCTGCACATATGTGAGAGATAGTATGGCTACTTGGCACAATAAGAAGCAAACTTTGCTGTCTCATTCTAGGATAGAGTTAAAGCATCGCATTATGGCGCATACCACTTATAAGCTATTCTAGGTGGTATCTATTCTCGAGGACTTTGGCATTTAGGTTTTATCCCCAATGCTCATATCACAATGCCAACAATGCCACTATGTTCATTGTAAACAATCTATCCTTTCATGAGCATGCAAGCAAAACACATTGAGGTAGATTGTCATGTCATCGGAGACTTAATGTTGTCCGGCAAGTTCTCCGTGCCTTGCATTTCAATTGAGAATAATTAGCAAATGTTTTTTTACTTAGGCCCTTCATCATCACAAATTAGAATTTATTACTTTCATGTTGAGCATGTTTGATGTATGTGCTCCAAGTTGAAAGGTGTTGGTAGGTCAATTGTTGTATCTTGTGAGTTCTATGATTTCTTATTGAACTTCTTTGTATTTCACCCGAGGTTTCTCCTTACGTAAAGACACCTAGAGTTTCATGAGTTCATGCATCATTCTTAATCCTCCAACAATCTAAATATCATGCTATGACTCATATTGCTTGTACGCCTATGTAGCTGATTTCCATTTTGCTCAACTTTGGCATAGCAGTTGATCTTCTTGTGCATATGTTATGTGATAACTTCCCTGCAAACAATCTATCCTTCCACTAGCACACTAATCATGTTGAAATTGGTTTTCACTTTATCAGAAATATTGTGGTAAATGATCAAATTAGCACTCCGCTTATCTCTAGCAAAGACGGGCTAGCTTATATATTCATTAAAGCACTTCTTTGGCACCACCAATTGTCTTTTTGTTTATAAGCTAAGCATGCATGATTTGTATCATGTAGCTTGAGAAGGAATGTTAGATTGGAGGCTTTTTTTTTTGTTATTCTATTTTATGTTTGGGTGTAGGTATAAAAACACAAAAGTTGATGCATTTTGCAACGTAAGGAGGTTGAGGTAATCAATAAAGCAAATTCAGAAGTAGGGATCATGTCACATGTCTCCCTTTCATGCAAAAAAGTAAGGCAAAGTACTATCACATGGCAGGGTCCACCACCGCTCAAAAAGCCATCACTACTAAACTAACAACGGAACCATTTTGTACAATGCAAACTACCAAAATCACCTTTAGAAGTATTTTACACTACTGCAATATCATTTTGCACTAATGCAAAATCACTCTAGAATCATTTTGCATTGATACAAAATGAGATTACACTGGTACATTTTGATTCAAAGTGGTTGTTGCTTTTTTAAGTGGGGTAGGGCCACCATGTAACAGAGCTTACGTTTTTTGTTTATTTACATTAAATACCAGTTTTAAAGTGGGGACCACATTCTCACGTCTGTGCATTATAATATGCGTCACGTTATATGTTTTTATACATTTTGACTTTATTTTTGAACATTGTTATAAGTTCTTGTGTGTTCTCTATGTGAAGAGACTTAAGGTCTCGATCATCGTAAAGATGTTTTATTCGTCAATGGACAAAAATAGGTTTCCTTGTAGTGTTATGAAGCACATTGCTGGACCAAAAATTTTGGTTTCATTGCATGTATTAATTTTTTTCTTTAAAAAATGTTATTTCAATTATCATAAACAATTTCCTCCTTGTTATATCACAGGAATCCTTTCAAGTTGAATAATATAAATAAGTAGAAGTATGATAATATCAAAGCATAAACAATGATAACACTTGGGTTTACGTTGAAACCCCACTCACGAAAAGTGAGGAGAAAATCATAAGAGAATGCCTGGATAGAGATGACATCTCTGTATTCTTCTCAAAGAAATGAGTACATACCTATTTATAGGCTACCACACACTCGACAATCCTACTATCCCATGATAGACGATGTGAGACTAAACCAGCTACATACACACTCCAACACTCCCCCTCAAGTTGGAGCATACAATGCTCAGCTTGTACAACACAAAAAAATCCCACTCTACACAATGGAACACAACTGTCTAGTTCTTGCTTGTAGGCGGGTGTGCTAACGATGACAGGGCTAGAGCTACTGAACGAACCGTTGTAGCTAGCTTTAACAAGGGCCTCTCCTCTGGAGACCTCAATTGGTGTTAGTAGCTCTCCATTCAATATCCCTAACATGGGACTTCCTCTGAAGATCTTAAAACTCGAACTCTCTCTGGAATCCACAAAACTGAATCTCCCACATAGAAACTTAACACGAGCCCTTCCTCCAAGGACCTCGAAATCGGATCTCCCTCTGTGGAAACCTCGAAACTCTGGACCTCTCAAAGTTTGGTTTCTCATGTGATGGCCCCTAAACAAGGAAATTCCCGAATGGGGGATAACTATAATAGGATCCACACTTCCTCTTTATCCCATATTCTATGCGAGAAGAAAATAACAAAGAGAAGTCATAATAAGACTAAAGAAGAGCTTCTCCCCCTCTTCTCTTAAACATAATCATCATTTTTTATTTATTTTTTTCCTTTTTTTTCCTTTTCTCTTTTTATTCTTCTCTTTTTTTCTCTATTTATATTTTTCTTCTCTCCCTTTTCTTCCTATATTTCTCTCCCCCTTTTTACTCTTCCTCTCTTTTTTTTACTCTACTCATTTCACTTGTTTTAAACATAACAGAGAGACAAAAAAAAACCTCACGAAGAGAACTCGACACCGCACCTTCGACCTCTAAGACCCCCTTCAAGGGCCTCCTCCAGGCGTCGATCTCGGCTCTCCTCGAGCGCGCAGGGATCCCTCAATCCTCACTGCTTCCAACCTCACACAATCGACTCGATCTCCATCGCCAAGGTCATTGCCGATCTTGCGTTGCCAGATCTGAATCTCCGTCACGTGCGAGCGATCTTGCACGAGATCCTTACCCAAATCACTGCTACCTTCATAGCCGAGTTTCTCATGCGATCTTCACAACGTCGTCACTTACTTCTTTGGCAGCCTTAACGACTGCAAGGCACTCGCCCTAGCCATGCGCCTCGCCTCCAGCGGTCGCGTCCATGTTACGCTTGTCCACTTCGTGCCCAACGTAGGTCAAGAGGTCATCGGAGACCTACACATGAATGTGCCACCATCAGCAACAACCGCACGAGATCTCCTATAGATGGGGAGATCTTCACATGGCTGCCGTCTTCCTTGTCGCTTCTTTGCCTTGGCATTTGGTCCATCAGGGAGGAGCCTACCACCATCGCGAGGCTTTCCTCCACGCAAGATCTACTCATGGGGAGGACCTTTGTCGAGTCACAATCGACACCTTCAACGGTGATAAGGTCGCCTTCTTCCTTTTCTTCTGCTTCTACTTGCTACCCTCTAGTGCTGCTCCTTGTGCTGCAATCGATCTCCTAGATCTCGCAACGAAGTAGTATCCCCATCGCTCCTTGTTGCTACGCCATCTCAGTGGAGGCACTTGATATAAACATGTTTATATCACATAAACCGTCTATTTTTACGTGTTCTTAGATGTATAATTGCATCATACATTATAAATATTGCATAACATGCATCATCTTGCATTTAGGTTAGATTGTATAAGGTTTAGGTTAATTTTCTCTTTTCGTGGTCAGGTAATAGGGCAATATCATATCGGGGCCTCGGATTGAAGATCCAACTATACGGATCTGATCAGGACGACAATTGAAGTTCAACGACTCCAAGATCGCCCTAATCGGACTTTCGTAGCATCAAATGCAGTCCGAGAAAGATCAAAGGTCAAGGGGCCAGGTGGTGTAAATCCGTTCTTCAGACGACAAATCTGACTACACGGATGGGTTCAGATCGACGATCGCAACCCAACGATGCGAAAATCGGTCCAATCTGACATCCGTGGCACCACCTACGAGCATATGAAGGACGATCAGGATGGTGCCATGTGGCACCATCCCAGCCATCCAAAAGCGCTATCAGGCCGCTCCTCTTCCTCGAAGGCCTCTCCATCGCATGATCTCAGCCGATGGATCTCGATCCAATGGTCGAGATTCACTCGAGGCTGCGCCTACTCTTCTGGAGGCTGCGGGCGCTTAAGCTAAAAACATAAACTCGTCTCAAAACAAGGCATGGCGCAGCGGTCGCGCATCTGTGGGCGACGCGAAGGTCGCAGGTTCGAGACCGCATGCGCCTCAAATTGAGGGCACGAGCGGGCGTGGGCCAATTGCGGCGTTGGATTGAGGATAAATGGCGGCAGAATCGGCCATGTGGCATCACCAGATCGCGCGGATTGCGAACACACCATCGGATGCGTCATGCACGCGTAATCTGACGTAGGCACGCAATGAGGTGCGGTGTGTTTAAGCCATCCGACCGCTGAGATTGCGAGATCGTGGGCGCACGTTGAAGAAGGCAGAAGGCGAGAAGGCGCAGCAGGCGCACGCACTAAGCCCACGTTCAGGGCTTTAGTGACGAATAAATCTGTCACTAAAGACCCTGAGTTACTGTTTTAAAGGATAAAATGACCTAATTGCCCCTTCAAACGTCACCTATAAATAGCCCTACGACCTCCACATATCCTTCATCCCTTCCTCTCTTCTCTCATCCCCTCAAAGGCTCTACGAGCCTGTCCCAAACCCGGGATGCTCCATTAGGGTTAAAATTAGAATGTTTCCACCTCACCTCCTTAGTGGAGCATCCCGCGGTTGTCTTCTCACCACCATTCGGGAAGTGGATCCCGCTGTAACATCGCCCTGCCCCGTTCTCCGTCATCCGTCGTCGTTCTCCTTCGTCCTGCATCTCACCACATTCTTCCGAGTACTCCGTCAACGCGGCTCATCCTCCAAGTAGCCATCGAGGAGGATAATTTCTCTCTACATTCTCTTTTACCGCTTTCTAGTGTACATTTTCTATTTTCTAGCATAGATTTCCTACTTTCTAGTGTAACGAGTAGTTGTAATGATTAGTTGTAATGAACATCACTTAATGATTATGAAATTCTTATTTATTTTATCTCTATTTTGTCTTTATTTGTATTATTCTTTTCTCTCTTCTATTCATTTTTCTTTAAGTAGACAGGTAGCATATATTCAATTCAATTAGCTAATATGCTTCATGACAACAAATCAAACGCGGTTTTCAATCAAATGTCTGCCTCCCTGTGTTCAGCCCGAAATTCTTTTTGAGTTTTGGTTAAATTATCTGTTGACGGATTTCCTCGCAAATCGCACTACGGCGGGTTTTTCAAAACTCAACCTTTTTTACGTAGATTTTCCACTTCAACAACACTCATGCGCACCTCCGTGTCCTTCAATCTTCGTGGTGCACCGCTATGTACACGACATGGATCCTCCTCGAGATCCTTCTTCTTGGAAGAGAACTCCAAGCACAAGAACATATTGATAATGATAAATCGTGATAATCAAATAAACTCAAGAATCGATACCAAGTTAAATAATATAAGTGAAAGCATAATAATGCCAAAGCATAAACAATAATAACACTTGGGTTTATGTGAAACCCCACTCAAGAAGTGCGGAGAGAAAACCATAAGAGAAGGCCCCGATAGGGCTAATATCTTTATATTCTTCTCAAAGAAACAAATGAGAAGTACATGGCTATTTATATTCCACCATACACTCAATAATCCCACGATAGACAATGTGAGACTAAACCAATTACATACACACTCCAACATATTACATCTCACAGAGATGCATTATGTAGGACAGTTAATGAAATGTTGGCGTGGTATCATTATATTAATGAATTTGCTTCATTGAACTTGTATTTCTGTGAGATGCCTCCAAGGCCATGTAATTGAACTTTCATTCATTGTTCGATCTATTTACGGATGTTTGATAGTCTTTGTCTGGCAACTACTAATTTAGCACTTGAAACATCTCTCCAACTAAGAGGACATATTGTATCCCTTTCAACCCTTCCAAAAGAAAAATCTCCCTTTTAATTTCATTTATTGGAAAATTTGCCCAATTTTTACATCAATATTTCTTCTTGCTAGGTTCAAACTTATATTGGGCCAGGTGCAAGTGGATAATCAACTTCCATTGACAGTCATGCCTGTTTTACTGGCTGCAGAGAACAGTCCAGATGCTTCCCATCCTGCTTTCAAAACAACAATTACAATGAAAAATACAAGCAGCGAGGACACACAAGTTTATCCTTATGTTTATGTCCGGGTAATATCTTATCTAGATCAAGAAAGATGGCAATGGTTACTATCGGTTTTTCCTTTCAAGCATTTAAATGCTTTCAACTTGCAGGTAGCAGATACATGTTGGAAGCTTAATATACATGAACCAATAATATGGGCACTGGTGGATTTCTATAACAAAATTCATCTCGATCACCTTTACAGTGATTTAGATGTCATGCAGGTGGATCCCGAGATACGAATAGAGTAAGTGCCTAATCAACCAATGGTTGTTTGAACCTCTAGATGTTGCCAGTATGAGAAAGGTGCTTCCAGCTAGCTTGTGTAGGTCAATTCTTAGGCTATCCCCCGGCACTGATAATGCATCACAGCTATTCTGTTGCTGAAGAAGTCCAAAGCTTAAAAGATACTGGAGTTGATTATAATTTTTCATGAAATATAAAGCTTAAAGATACTGGATGGAGATGTTAGTGGAAACTAGGATTGAACCATGAATTTTATATGATATGTAGTATGTCAAGTAGGCGTGATATCGGAGTTACATGTACAAAATGTTAGCAAAAAATGGTCACTTCTACCCCTTCAAAAAGTTTCAGTTTGAAGTCTGTTTATTTGTAGTACCATGTCAACAGCCTCCTACAGATTGTCAAAGACTACAAAATGTGTCCTCGAATTATAGATGCTGAATGGAAAAAATATCAGACTCTTTATAGACGTAAGCAGTTCCTTTGGTTCTTGTATATTATTGACATGTCTGCAGTTTTCCTACCAGCCTTTATTTATACAGGATTAGACTTTCTCAATGAAGGACGATTTACATTTCTTTTTGCATGGTATTAAAGAGGTAGTTGTAGGCTAGAGTTGATACCTTCCTTGATCTCCCATCTTTCTTTTCTCCAGAATTAAAACATTAAATAAACCTTTCTTCTGCTTTTATCGTCAAAAGAGCAATCACCAAAGAAGCAGAGTTTGCAAGGCAGCAGCAGTCAGGTGCTGTTAGGACACCCAGATAGCACCAAGCAGCAACACTAGGAAGCACTAGGTTCCGCTACAACAATGTGATGTTTGCATGCCTTGATCTTACCTAGGCAACTGCACTAGCAATGTGAGGAGTCCCTCATGTGCTAGTGTGCCTCTACTGGCAAAATAAGGAGGCAATGCATGAAGCTCTTTGGTAGCACAAGATATGATGGTGCACTCCTTGTTGTACCCTTTTAGTCAATTATGTTTTTATTCTTATGTAAGGGTGTGATTGCACTTTTTTATTTCTTTCTTGAAGTTGTACTGTAATTGTCCCACCTCGTTCTATATATAAAGAGAGGGTTTCGGAGAATAAACAAGTTATTCGTTTCTCCTAACTTGGTATCAAAGCGGTGGTCCTAGACTGGAGCTCTTGATATCCTATTGTTACGGAATCTAGCTAGTTATTTTGCTTTATTAGTATTATGTGGTACTTTGTATTTTCTATTTTCTTCATGGGGTTGTACTATAATTTGCACCCACCTCTCTCTCTCTGAATCAAGAGAGGTAGGGTACAAGCCTTCGAACCCAACCACCAAATCTGTCGTTCTCTCTTGTCGGAATCTTCACCGGCATTGATCTTCAAAGGGCAACAGTGACAGACTGGCAACACAGGAGGGGTATCAGTCCACCATCGCCACCCATCAGATCAGTGTTGCAAATGGCCGATCGATGGTTGGCTGCCACTGATATGCATCGTCGGTGACTGGTCAGCATCGTCAGTGGTGTAGTAGTTCCCAGCGGCGTCGCCAGTGGGTTGGTGGTGACTGTTGGGGGTCCCCTCTCTTACGACAAGGGAGCACAGTGTTCCTTGGAGGTGTTGTTAGAGCTTTCCCCTTACCCTAACATGCACTAAATCTCGATCTTAGGGGTGCCTGTGACTCTTGAAATGATATCTAAAGTCCCTAGATCTTAGTAGAAAGAAATGAAGCAATCTATTTTGCAAAGAACAAACCCTACACCTCTTTTATAGAGAGAGGTGGGGAAAATATTACAGGACTCCAAATAGAAATAAAAATAACATAAACACCCTCATAACATAATGTAACACTCCTCAAGCTGGAGCATATATATCAACCATGCTCGGCTTATTTCTACACTTCTCAAACAAGGGGCATGACAAAGGCTTGGTGAACATGTCGACAGTCTACTCTGAGTAGGCCTTGTTGAATCAGGCTTCTAGTATAATAGCAGTCTACCTTCACATGTTTCATTCGTTCTTGAAACATGGGGTTATTAGGTATATACGTGGTAACCTTATTATCACGGTACATCTCCATAGGCTCATCAATAATAACATAGAAATCCTTCAATATGACCGTATCCAGATCATTTCAATAGCAACATGTGCCATAGCATGGTACTTTGACTCAGCACTAGAACGTGATACCATATCCACTTCTTGCTCCTCCATGTCACCAGATTTCCTGTAACAAAGGTGCAAAAATTTGTGGTGGACCTCCTGTCCCCAATATCACCTACATAGTCAGCATTAGAGTACCCAACAATAGTCATAGGAGCTCCTCTCCGGAAAAGAAGTCATTGGCTTAGAGACTCCTTGATATATCTCAACACCTGCATTACTACCTGTTAATGCTCATCTGTAAACCTATCTAGAAATTGACTTAGCTTGCCCACCACAAGACTGATATCTGGCCTCGTGATAGTTAGATAGAGCAATTTTCCTACAAGCTGCCTTTATGCCTTATCCATCAGTCGAGCAGACTCATCAAATAGGTAAACCTTTGGATCCATGGGAATATTTGCTCCCTTAAACCCAAGCATGCCAACCTCTTGAAGAATATCCAAGGCATACTTCCTCTAGGACATAACAATCCCCTGATTGCTAGTGGCAATCTCAATACCAAATAAGTACCTAAGTCTCCCAAGGTCCATCACAAATTGCTGTGCCAAGTACTCCTTGACCTGGGATATACTAGTTATGTCATCACATATGAGAATCAAATCATTTACTTACACAAGTAGAGCCACAACACCTCTACTGATCTTTCTCGCAAACAGAGAGTAATCAGACGAAGACTTCTGTAACCCAATCACAGACAATGCCTCTGATAGTCGCTAAAACCATGCTCTGGGGCTCTGCTTTAGGCCATAGATTACCTTGCGCAGTCTACACACACACTCCCCCTAAACCTCGAAACCTGAAGGTTGCTACATATATATCTCCTCCTGAAGATCACCATACAAGAAGGCATTTTTGACATCCAGCTGATGAAGTGCCCAACCATAGTGCGCAGCCACAGAGATAAGAATACGAACAGTAGAGAGCCAAGCCACTGGTGAGAAGGTGTCAAAGAAATCTACTCCGTAAGTCTGAGTGAATCCTTTGGCCACGAGACGAGCCTTGTATCGAGAAATAGATCCATCAGGGTTATATTTCAAAACAAAGGCCCACCTAGCTCCAACAAGATGTGCGCCAGAAGGTAACGAGGCCAACTCCCAGGTGCCCCTGTCACGAAGAGCAGCCATCCCCTCCTCCATTGAAGCCTTCCAATGTGGACTCAGAAATGCCTGCTAATAGGACGTAGGTATCTCAAAACTAGACATAGTAGTTAAATGCAACTCCTAGAAAATGAGTAGACACTACACTCCCAACCACATGATAATAAGCACATGATTAAGGGGCCTTCTGAATAGCAATAGGCATATCATCATTAGTACTCATTGAAACAGGACCTGGAGAAACCTCCACAAGCGACGCACTCTCAGTGGTCTCAACCTCCACACTTGCTGACACTATATCTAAAGGAGCCTCTTCTATGCGAGTATCTGTACCTGTAGGAATCTCCTGAGTAGAAGTAGTCTCTAGGTTGTTAACATTAACCTAAAGAAATTGTGGAATAGATGAAGGAGGCTTTTCCCTGTAGACAACTAGTAACTGATAAGTGTGACCCGTGAAAGTTCTTTCATTTGCTGGTATTGGCCTGAATGTGCTGGCAGATGGCCCAGTAGCCTAAAAAGAACTATTACTATCTGTGAATACACCAAATGATATAGGAGCAACTGGTACAGGAGCATACTCTGGCACACTCTACACCTGTCTGGAAGCAATAGAAAAATAAGGTATAGCTTCCTGAAGGTGACATCTGCACTAATGTAATGCTTTTGGTGTAGGGGATCAAAACACCGATACCCCTTATGAATATGAGAGTAGCCTAGGAAGACACACTTGACTGCTCTAGGTGCTAATTTATCTCACCCAGGTCCAAGAAGATGTATAAAAGTCATGCACCCAAATGTTTTAGGTGGAAGATCAAACAGCTCAGCATCTGAATGTAGCACTTGTCATGGTACTTGCTCGTGTATCACTGAGGAAGGTAATCTATTAATAAGGTAGCAGGCTGTGAGAACTGCATCTCCCCAGTAGTTATGTGGCACACTGTAATGGATAAGGATAGCTCTGGCCATATCAAGAATGTGTCGGTGTTTCCTCTCTGCAACCCCATTCTGCTAAGAGGTGTGGAGACATGAGATCTGATGAATTATGCCATGCAAACTATAGAAATCTGCCAGTCTGCGAGTACAAAACTCCAAAGTATTATCAGATCTGACAATTTTGATGCAGACATCAAACTGATTCTTTATCATCAATACAAACTTCTCAATCAGGGGATCCACTTCAGACTTGTTCTTCATGAGAAACAACCAAGACAGTTGGGAAAAGTCATCAACCATAATCAAATAATATCAATATCGATGCCCTGCTTTATCAGGAGTCTTACTGGGACCCTAAACATCAAGATGTTCCAACTGAAAACATAAGGACATACGTGGTCCAGTAGCAGCTGGAAAAGATCTATGGTGCTTCCCAAGTTGGCATGCATCACAAGAAAGCTGAGTAGCTGGGGATATGTGGAATAAGTCTGCATAATTTTTCCAGAAAAGAATGGCCCAACCGTCTATGCCACTGTAGAACACTCCCTGAAATGGTACTAATCTGACAAGCTACAGGCATGAGACCCTGCACAAGTCGGTAAACACCTCCTTCATATCCATTATCAGTAGTCTTCCCTGTCATTCGATCTTGGAAAATGCATCCAAGCCCATTAAAGAGGACACGGCAATTCCTTTGCTTGATAATTTCACTAACAGAGAGTAAGTTCATGGACAAATCTGGAACATGTCACGGTTGAGCTGCACAAATGGGGTAACATTAATTTTCCTTTAACCACTAATAGGAGTGTGTCGCCCATCAGCCACATATACGGTGCGACCTTGAGAAATAGATTGAATATGCCCAAAACATTGAGGATTACCAGATAAATGATTGGAGGCACCTAAGTCAATCAACCACGTCACACTAGTGGTTGGAGAGGAGTCACCCACGGCGGTTCCTAGCACAATCTCTTATAGAAAAGCTGCCATGTTCACAAAAAACATACTACCCAAATCTAATTGTAATGCCACACAGGAGAATGCACACCCCAAAGACTGAAATATAAGGGGAATACACATCCCATAATCCACACACAATATCGTCAACACTTTACAAGAGAATACACACCCCAAGAATCATCCAATAAGGGAAATGCACTCCCCAAAAATCATCAACAAGGGGAATACATACCCCGAAATCAAACCACAAATCTGGAAAAATCATACCACAATTCGATGTTGCACCACTACACCGGTAGGAAGGTTCTTGATCTAGAACTCTATCACCAAGGCACCAAGAACCTTCCTAGAAATTGTCAGAGAGAGACCCACGAGGCCCTCTCCCTACCGTCGGAAATGACCCGGTAGAGAGAGCGAAAAGAACGAGAGGTCAGAGCTCCCCCCTATCGCGTGCTGCCATGCAGAGGGCAAAGGCGGTGGCCCGACTAAGCGCTGGGCAACATTAGCCAACTACGCGGTGGCGGTGCTGGCCCTGACTGAGGCACGACGCTGCTGCTGCTATGGCGGCCCAGCGCTGCCGCCATTGGCTGCGGTGGCGACTGTAGTGGTAAGGCTTGCGGTGGGGTTAGGCCTTTTTTTGTGGAGCCCTCAACTTGGCTCTAATACCAAGTTGAAAGAAATGAAGCAATCTATTTTGCAAGGAAAAAACCCTACACCTCTTTTATAAAGAGAAGTGGGGAAAATATTACAGGACTCCAAATAGAAATAAAAATAACTTGAACACCCTCAGCATTATGTAACAATCTTAGACTTAATGTTCAAGAGGCACTCACTCTTTGATTTCAGGCTTCTTCAGATCTAATGGTTGTCTCAGATTTGTTCTGTAGCTCATTATGGTCTGAAAATAGTATTTTGGATCTGATTTTAGAGGTTTATCCTTTCTCTTAAGGCACGATGGCATCATTCAGGTCTTTAGGAGTGTCATTGGATACCGCTACAGAGGTAGGGAAGTATGAAAACTTGTTTTTTGGGTCTATTAACAGTGGTATTCCTACCACCCAAAGATTGGAGGATGATACGGTGACTATTGTCCAAAGTGAATATGAAAGACTACTCCAGTGTCATAGTCATCATGATAGGTTCAAGGGTGCAACCAAACTGAATTCCATTGCACGTGGCAAGAATCAGAATTGTTTGGAGTGGCTAGTTGATTCAAGGGCCTCAGCACCTCAATGGAGATCAAGATTACTTTACCCATCTCCAGTCACTATCAGCAAGTAGGATTGTCCAGGTTGCAGATGGCAGACACTCCAAGGTAGAAGGTCAGGGAGAGGTACCAGTGACTTTTACTTTAAGATTACCTGATGTTTTGTATGTTCCAAACTTTCCTATGAGTTTACTTTCAGTCAGCCAAATTACTAAGGAACTTAATTGCCATACAATATTTGATGCTATGAGATGCACTATTCAAGACAAGGTAACAAGGAAAGTGATTGGCAGTGGACATGTAGAGCATGGGATTTATCAACTGGCTCAAACTCTACCTGCATCTGCATGTCGAGGAGAAGTATCTTTTGCTCCTGGGAGTGCATTTCAGTGGCACCTCCGTCTTGGACACCTTCTTCTGAATAGCATTCGTCAAGTCATTCCACATATATCTCATGCAATTTGGATCTATTGTGATGCTTGTCAAATGGGTAAGCATCGTCGTTCCTCCTACCCAGTGAGTACTTGCCCTCGATCGACAGCCTTGTTAGAGTTGTTACACATGGATGTGTGTGGTTCAAGTAGGATACCAGATAGGTGGGGTCACCGTTACTACTTGGTAGTTGATGATGATTTTTCACGCCTATCTTGGGTGTTTTTGTTGAAGAATAAATCAAATGCTGGATCTGTCATTGAGAATTTCATGTTGGAGATTAAGAATCAGTAGTTAACTGCTATTAAAGTAATAAGATCTAATAATACACTTGAGCTATGCACCACCAGGCTGTCTACTTTCTACAGGTCCCATGGGATAGTGTACAAGACCACAAGTGCTCACACTTCTCAACAGAATGGGGTGGTTAAGAGAAAGCATAGACATCTTTTAGATGTGGCTCGTACCTTGTTGATCCACCACAGTGTCTCTGTTATATTGGGGAGATGCAGTCCTTACGGTTTGCTATTTGATCAACAAGATGCCCATTTCAGTGCTTCATAAGCAGATACCTTCGCATATATTGCATCTCGAGCAGGAGCTTTTTCACGTACCGCTACGTGTGTTTGGTTGTGCTACATTTATTCACCTTTTTTCTTCAGGACGAGACAAGTTGGCACCATAAGCAGTCAAGTGTGTTCTTGGGATATTCACGGACTCAGAAAGTATATAGATGCTTCGATCCTCTGGTAGGCACTATGTTAGTACTAATATTACCCCTCATGAGTTTATTCCATATTTTTCTAGTGTTTCTTGGAGTTTATCCCCTGAGGTTACGAAGGCTCCCATGCTTATACCTCCCATTCTCTTGGAGATACCTATTTTTGCTCTCCCACCTAGTACGATTAGTCCTGTGAAGTTTTCTAAGCCTATTGTTACATATCAGTGACCTCATAGTACTTTCCAAATGCCATCTTCTACAGCAACCACAGAGACATCTCCCCCTCAGGTGACTACAGACAGGTTGCATAGTGATGGTGTGGTACCTGGTGTTGATGTTATATGTCTAGATAAGAATATTTCTACCTCTCAGCCAGTACAGGAGGATCAGATAGATGATCTTGACCTTCCAATTGCCATTTGGAAGGCACCTCAAAGTTGTGCCAGGTGTCCAATTACAGGGAGTATGACCACGAGGGACTTGGTTCTACTTTTGAGAGCTTCTGTCGTGCACTGTATGTTACACAGATTCTTGCCACCTACCAGCAAGCCATGCTTGATCCAAAGTGGCGCCAAGCCATGGAAGATGAAATAGCTGCTCTTACTTCACAACGTACCTGGGAGCTCACACCTTTACCAGAGGGTACTATAGTTGTTGGTTGTAGATGGGTGTTCGCACTCCAATACTTCCCAAATGGCTCTGTTGTGCGTTACAAGGCATGACTTGTTGCCAAAGGGTTTACAATGTGGATTCTCATTTCTATTGCAATTCAGCGAGATTGGCAACTTCATCAGCTTAATATGAAGAATGCATTTCTCTATGAAGAGTTACAGGAGGAGGTCTATATGCAATAGCCCCCCAGTTACAAGGTTCAAGGGGAGTGTGTATGCAGGTTGTAGAAGGCCATTTATGGCCTCAAGCAGAGCCTAAGAGCTTGGTTTCAAAAGCTCTCTCCGGTGGTAGAGTCTATAGGGTTTCTCAAATCATCTGCAGATCATTCCTTGTTTGTCAGGAAGATAAGGAAAGGTGCTCATGTTCTTTTGGTATATGTTAATGACTTGGTTATCACTAGTGATGATACAGCAGGTATGGCTAAGATCAAACAAACTTTGGCGGATCAGTTTGTAGTGAAGGTTTAGGGCCCTTGCGATGTTACCTTGGGATAGAAGTAGTCTGTAGTAGGCGTGGTATTGTTCTATCTCAACGGAAATATGTCCTAGATGTGCTAAAAGAGACAGGTATGCTAGGAGCTAAGCTAGTAAATATTCCCATGGATCCTAAAGCACGACTATATGACAGTAATATAGATCCAGTTGATAGTAAACAGTATCTCCAGCTAGTGGGGAAGCTACTTGACGATTATTAGGTCGGATATTTCCTTTGCAATAAGGAAGTTAAGTCAGTTCATGGAGAGGCCTACTAAACAGCACTGGGATGCAGCCATGATGGTGCTCAAGTACTTGAAGAGGATACCAAGACAGGGTCTTCTCTTCACTAGAGAGACATCTATGATAGTAGTTGGATACTCTGAATCAGATTATGCAGGCAGTCATGATGATAGAAAGTCCACCACAGGCTTTTGTATGTATGTTGTAGGAAATCTAGTCACTTGGAAGAGCAAGAAACAGACTGTTGTGTCCAGATCCAGTGCTGAGTCTGAATATCATGCTACAGCTTAGACATCGTAGAGCTAATGTAGGTGAGATCATTGCTGAGTGATCTACATATACAGATTGATGGGATGATGAAGCTATGATGTGACAATTGGGCTGCCACTTATATTACCAACAACCCTATATTTCATGAATGCACCAAACAGGTGGAGGTAGATTGCCATTACGCTAGAGATTTGATTCAGAAGGGGTTTATCTTTACCTCCCAAGTTGCTTCAAAGGCGCAGACTGCTGATATCTTTACCAAGCCTCTGGTTAGATCTGTCTTTGATACATGTATGGCCAATATGAGCATGATTGATATTTATGCTCCAGCTTGAGAATGAGTGTTACGAAGTCTAGCTAGTTATTTTGCTTTATTGGTGTTATGTGGTGCTTTGTATTTTCTTTTTTCTTTATGGGATTATATTGTAATTTGCACCCACCTCTCTCTATATATAAAGAGAGGTAGGATTAAAGAATAAAGAAGCCTTCCACCGATCTCTTCTCCCCCTCACCGCTGACACCACCAGCGCCGCCGCTAGTGGTGATTCCTTGAACGTCAGCACCATCACTAGTCCTCTTCCTGCCACCCATCCAATCCTTGGCACTACCAAGACCACTAGCATCGTCGCTAGTGGTGGTTTATGAGCACCAACGTTACCACTGGGGTCTCCTTGAACCTTAGCGGCGCTGCCAGCCTGCTACTAGGCATCCGCGGCTGCTACAACTCCTATTCTAGAGGGGCTGCAGCACTTACTTCGCATCCGATCTAATTTTCAGATTGGGTTGGAGGTTGTTCTACCCTGGTAGGGGTGTTCTTCCACCCTTCTCCTTGGTTTAGCATCTAAGAGAAAGAGATTGTCCTTGTAGAGACAAATCTTGTCTCTACATGGTGCAACTCCACATTGGTGGGTGTGATTTTTGTTGTTTCAGACCAAAAATCAATTGTTTATGGCCTAAGTTTGTGATTTGAAGACTTCTTAAGTAGTGCGGGTTCATGGGCAAAGGAGATATGGCTTCCTCAAGTTCATCCGATATAACTTCGGACTCTACCGTGGACACCAAACCATATAAAATCCTGTACTTTAGTCCTATAATCAAGCTTAATGAGACCAATCATATCTGGTGGTCCCAAACATTTTTGGTGATCGTGAGAGGTCATCGAAAGGAGCATATTCTAAGTAACCCAGAACCTGCACAGAAGACTGGAGCCAATGCCAACTAGGATAGAGATAACACAATGGTATGTGCTTGGATGATGAATTGCATTATTCAATAGATTGGTGATGAGATTATGTACTACACGGCCAAGCAGATGTGGGATTCTCTGCGTAAGATTTATTGTCATGAGAAGAATTCTGTAAGAGTATTCCAGGTCTATCATGAGCTTTTCCACCTTCATCAGGAGGGATGTTCGTTGACACAGTACTATTCTACTGTAAAGGGTTTCTTGGAGAAACACAATTTTTATAGGCCTGGTTGTACCTGCATCTCTTGGCATGATTTCGGGAAGGAATTAGTTGTCTATCTATTTCCTTGCGGCCTTAGTCCCAAGTTTACTGCTACTAAGGACCAGATCTTGACTCTGCCTGAGCTTCTATTACTATTAACGTGTTCTCATCGAGTTTTAGAAATGCGTCATAGTATAGCAACGAAAACTAATCAACACTTAAATTTATATGCTCGAAAAAGAGTTCCGAGGTCGTTCGCAAGAAACAAAGGATCGCAATATAACTACCAATCAGTGAATATGAAATTAAAGCAAAAGAGATTGATATAAAAAGAATACATTATGCAATGAATGTCACGATCGTTACTCAAAAAGAAATGTAAATGTCAAGGCAAAAAAAAAAACGTTTTCAACTTAATGTAATGCCTTCAATGCTTAATTGAATTCTCAACTCCAAAGAGCCTTTCAAGCCAAGCACAACTCAGACCAAGGCTCGACTCAAATCAGACGTCCATCAAACACTTCAAATGACTTAAGATGTGAAATCAGACCCAAGTTTAGTTGTATGAAGTTTAGCCCAGAGCAAACCCCCCCCCCCAAATCTCTTAGCCCAGATCTTCCTCTCCTCTCTCTTTATTCAATAATTGGATCTGGACCCAGGACCAGACCTGCATGGCATGAGTGCAGGCGAGGTGTGCATGAGACCTGCATGGGGGACTCAACCCCCCATGGTCTTGGGCAACCAGGTAGTGAGCATGAAAAGTTATGAACTCGTTTCAAAATTGACACTCCACGATGTGGCACTATCCTCGCAGCTTCGTCACCGTAAGGGAGTTCGCGTGCAATTCGTGTAAGATTGATCGTGGGATTAGAAATCCACGGCCCAGGTCTACTGCTGGGACGATTCTACATGAGAAGAGATGTTCACTGTCAATCACTCGCAGGAGGTAGCTACTCGACGTCGGAGAAGGTGAAGCCGGCGAAGTCCTACACAGACAAATATGGGCTTTTGGCCCCAATTAAATACCTGAGAAGCCCACCATGGTGAGGCAAAGCGAAGCCCTCAATCTATTACAGGTGAGGGCGGCTGGAGCGAGCTGTCAAAGAAGCTCTTTCGTCTGTTAATGGCGAAAAGGGGAGAAGGTGAAAAAGATGGTGGAAGGTCAAATTAACCTATTCTAAAGCTACGACTAATTGCCTAGAACAAAAACCCTAAGCTAATTGATTAAATTAAGCAGAGATAACCTGTAACGGTGGCATCCGTACAGGCGATGAAGGGGGTGGTGGTTGGAGCGATCGACAGAAAGAGAAGACCTGTAGCTTTGCATGAAGCTTCGTCAGACAACGAGGAAGAAAAGGCCTCGGTCAATTGTGTGAATAGAGTAGTGACTGGGTGGGAAGAGGAGCTCCAAGGTGCTCGTCGACGTCGGAGAAGAAGAGGGGATTTCCAGCCCAATTTCGCACGAGGTTGACTTGTAAATGTGCTCCACTTTTTATAGAGTCGAATACTAGTTCAATTAAACCAAGAATGCTTCAATTGGCAAGTGTTCCTAACCGACTATAAAACCTGACTTTCTTAAGGTCGCCGGTGACAATTCCAACCACATCAAATCTTTAAACAAGACTCAAACGGTTAGCCATGATATGGTTGTCAATCCCACCAAGTTTGGTAGGATTTAACAAGGATTTCGATGTTCAATTCCTTGTTTAAAACTTGTCAAGCTTTGGGTTTAGGACTCTGTCAATTTCCTTCTTTGATTTGGGGAAGACAATGGCGGCAAGGGTCTATATGCAAGAATGACCAAAAGTTAGGGACTTGAATGCAAAAAGAGTCAAGACTTAGGGTGCTTTAGGTGATAAATAAAGAATTCTGGACTAAACTCCAAAGTTGGTCAAGATGAACTCTAATTTGGCTTAAATTTTAGGATTAACCTAATTTAGATCCAAAGAATCTAATGGTGACCTCAAATTTAGGTTTTGACCAAATTTGACTGGGAATTTACTCAGAAGCCCAAAATAGAACAAATTCCCGCCTAAGTCTCTGTTTTCGATAAAATTGGGTTTCTTTGGTCAAAGTGAAAATTCCAAACCTTACATAATATTTTTCAATGATTTTTAGGAGGTTTAGATTACATTTATTTCTACCACAACCTGTTTGATTGAAGTGAGACTATAATTAGAGTTTTTATTAACAAAATAATCCAAGAAACATGAAAAACCCTATTTCAGTCAATCTGAACCCACTTCTTGGAAATTTAAGTTCATTTGACCTCAAATTAAACCCTGATTGACCTTATAGTTTCTCTGCACTTATGATTAAGTGTTAAAATAATAGAATTAACTTCTTTTCTTGTCTTCTTCTCAAATGCATTTCATAACAGATTATGATCTTCTGATGAATGTTTAGGAGTATTTATAACTGTAGTTAGGCTAAATTAGGCTTATTCACACCAATGATGGTGCTACCATCATATCCCTGTACTTAACTTTTGCTAGTCCCTAACAAAATCCTATGAAACAAATCAGATCTCTAGGCCAGATTTTAACAGTCAGGATGCCTTATCGAGTCGCATTTCTAAAAATTGGATCGAAATACCAACAATAGGCCTAGAGGTACTCAAATACCAGCCAAGATCCAGACCTGACTAGCCTCAGCCTTGGGTCTGCAACGAAGGTTTCTAAAGCCCTCAGAATCTATCCAGAGGTTCATTGACCCCAGCGGTTAAAGCACCCGTGCGTACATGCCGCAACGTCCAGGTTCAATTTGCCTGTGTATTTTTTAGAAGAGAAAGATGGATATGTATTTTGAGAGCTCTCTCTTTTGTTTTTATATTCCTCTAAACCCAACATCGAATTGACTCTAAACACAGTCTATATCGGATTCCTCATCCCTATCATCAATCCTCGAAGGGTCTTTGGCTTTCGACACTTCGCGATAGTACCGCCAATGGCAACCCTAGAGCCCTGACTTTCGACACTTAGTGATAGTGTTGCCCATGATGTTCTGTAGCCAAATCCAAACCCTGGCAATAACATTTCGAGATAATGCCACTCATGGCATCTAAACCAACACAAGGTGCTTACGTGCCCTCGGTAGGATATGTAGATATCCTAGGAGATAAGTGCTAAGGAGACGATAAGTTATAATGAATCTTTGAGGGGAGTATTTTTACTCATCTTTACAGTGGGAACTCATTCAAATCAACTTATGTCTTCAAGCCGCTCTTAAATTAGATTTTCGAGAAGACATTTTTAATAATAGAATACTTATGGCATTATTTTCATTAAGCGCACTGAACCAGGCCAGCGTGTGAATTTGAGTGCTTAGGTTACCAAGTCCCGCAAATCAAAGGGTAGATGTTGAAGTGGAAAATCTACGCAAAAAAGTTGAGTTTTGAAAACCCGTCGTTGTAGTACGATTTGCAAGAAAAATCCGTCAATAGATAATTTTACTGAAACTCAAAATGAATTTCGGGTCGAACATAGGGAGGCGGACGTTTGATTAAAAATCTCGTTTGCTTTGTTGTCACAAAGCAGATTAGCTAGTCAAATTAAATATAAACTAGTTATCTACTTTAAAAAATAATTAATAGAAGAGAGAATAATACAAATAAAGACAAAATAGAGATAGAATAAGCATGGATTCATAACCATAGAATAATGTTCATTACAACTAATCACTACACTAGAAAGTTAGAAAGATTACAACTAGAAAGTGGTAAATCTACGCTAGAAAGCAGTAAAGAGAAGGTGGAGAGAAGTTATCCTCCTCGACGGTTACTTGGAAGACGAACCGCGTTGACGGAGCACCCGGAAGAATGGTGAGATGCGGGACAAAGGAGAACGACGGACGACGAAGAATGGGGCAAGGCGACGTCGCAGTGGGATCTGCTTCCCGAACGGGGGTGAGAAGACAACCGTGAGATGCTCCACAAAGGAAGTGAGGTGGAAAAATTCCAATTTTAACTCTAATAGAGCATCTCGGGTTTGGGACAAACTCGTAAAGCCTTTGAGGGGATGAGAGAAGAGAGGAAGGGATGAAGAAAGTGTGGGGGCTGTAAGGCCTTTTATAGGTGAAGATTGGAGGAGGTAAATAGGTCATTTCATTATTAAACATTAAATGCACAAGTCTTTAGTGACGAATTTATTCGTCACTAAAGCCTAAACGTGGCTAAAGGTCATGCACGCCCGCGCCTCCTCTCCTCTGTCCACAAAATGCATGCGCATGATCAAACGATCTCTCTCGATCAGACGACTTAAAGATGTGTGCGCCTGCTCCTCTTCAATATGCCCAATGCCTATACGTCTGATCACGCGTGAGCTTGGGTATCTGATCGCACGTGTGGCCACGACTTCATCTGAGCACACCACGTCTCGCCTTCGCCACCGCCCGATCCAAATCTAACGGCCGAATTCGACCGCACCTTGTGCCTGCGTTGAATTGAAGTGCTAGCGGGGGCTCGAACGTGCGCCTCTCATTGCTGAGAGAGTGCGTGACCGCTACGCTAAGAGGGATGCTTGTCTCTTTTTTGTTTTAACGTTCATGCATCCTCAGCCGTTGGATGATGATCCAACGGCTAAGGATTTGTGAGCCTGGGCTTCAGCTGAGAAGAGCGGCGTTCTTTGAGTTGATCTCAACCGTTGGATCAAGATCCAACAATTGGGATTTGCTTGAGCGAGTGGAGAGGAAGTCTTGCGGGTGACCTTGGGCAGCTTGGGCAGCTAAGATGGTGCCACGTGGCACCATCTTGGCCGTTCATCTTCTCTAACTTGTAAATGGTGCCACGAATGTCAGATTGGACCAATTTTCATGCCGTTGAGCTGCGATCGTCGATCCGAACCCATCCGTGCGGTTTGATTTGTCATCTGAAGTTCGGATTTGCACCACCTGGCCCCTTGACTTCTGATTTTTCTCGGACTGCATCTGATGATACGAAAGTCCGATTAAGGTGATCTTGGAGTCGTTGAACTTCAATCGTCGCCTTGATTAGATCCGTACAATTCAATCTTCAATCCAAGGCCCCTATTAAATATTGCCCTATAACCTACCCACAAAAGGAGAAAATTAACCTAAACTTTATACAATCTAACTTAAATGTAAGATGATGCGTGTTATGCAACATTTATAATGTATGATGTAACTATATGCCTAAAAACGTGCATAAATAAACGGTTTATGCAATATAAACGTGTTTACATCAGCAGACAACGGGGTCAAATACTCCCTAAGCCTTAACTTAATATATCAGCCTCGCAACTCCCTTAACCTCTTGAGGAATAGTCCAAATATTAACAAATACGTGAATGTTTAAGCCCCAAACATGCCCAAGGGGTGTAAAGTCAATATCCCTCACTAAGCTCCTTTTCCTTAGCACTTCAAAAGTTAATTCATCATATGATCCAGCCTAAAACTTAAATAAGTTCCATACTCAATTGTTAGGACTAACACAATTTTTCTTTTTATGCTCCTTTTTCTATGTTTTACCTTTCTTTTTCCTCAATTTTTCAATTTAGCTCAAATGTTTCCTCCTTTCATCCTCTCCATTTTTTTTCTTTTTTTTTATACGAAACCCCTCGAAAGAATCGAATTTCACATCGTTTTGCACTTTCATATCCTCCATGCCTAAGATTTGCAATGTCCCCATTGTAAATTAGGTGGGTTTGAGTCAGCTTAGTTCGTATGTTAAAACAGGTTCAGATAGGTGGGTGATGGGTGGGGATGACTATTGCAAACGATTTCAAGCTCTGATACAAATATCAGAGGTAGAGTCAATTGTTCTAAGGTACGAACCCTAAAGTGCAATAGAAATTCAGCTCAAAGATGGGTAAGAAGGGTCTCAGGTTTTTCTAATGACGGGTTGCCTCCCGTTAAGCTCTAAGTTTAACGTCATTGGATGGGTGCAATGTAGCTCAAAGGAATATGTCATTTAGCATAATATGATGAATTGTAGGGGAAAAGATGTCATTGTGATGAATGAGAATCAGATTACCACAAATGAACACCAAATCGTGATGGAGAATCAGTCCAGAAGGTCTATGATATAGATCTAGTTGATTCATTTCTGGGTAACTCTGATTGTCTAGCTTCGGAGGAATCAAAGATATGATGGCTGCATCAAGGGGTTTCAAAGTTAGATTCAAGTTTGCCCAGGACCCTATAGAAGTGAGCTCAATCAACTCAGCCCAAACATTTGGTTCTTCCTAGGAATCTAGTTGTGCAATGTGGACTAATAAATCGTTATCCAACGAGTCATCTTGATCTTTTCCCATTAGGTACAATATCAACTCCTCCAGGAATGACTCGAGAATTGGCTCATCCAAGGATTCTTTTCTATAATGTTCATCCCAATCAAATATGAATGTCTGGAGAGTGACTATTGGATCATGAAAATCTGATTCAATAAAAGATTCATCGTGGTCACTCTCAGAACCAATTGTGTCAGATTCCAATAGATCTTCTAAATAATTATCATAGAATGTCTCCAGATTCACCGAGTATAAATCCGATTCCTGTTGAGTATTGTCATTCTCTTCCCCAAAATTCATGTGTACATCCTTGAGATCAAATGTAAAAGCCTCCAGTACTCTTAATTTGTTGAAATCATGCTCGGTGGAAGGACATCCATGATAATGGTAGGCTATTCAAATGTAGATTATGCAATGTGACACATTGACCGTAAATCTACTATAGGTTTTTGTACTTATATAGCTGGCAATCTTGTGACCTAAAAATGTAAGAATTAAACAATAGTCTCCATGTCCAATGTGGAGTTAGCGTACAGGGTGATAGCCTAAACTGTTGCTGAGATGATGTGGATCCAATCTCTACTAACTAACTTACATGTTGAGATAGATGGTCCCATGGAGATGAAGTGCATTAATCGGGCAACCACTTACATAGCCAACAATCCTATGTTTCATGAGCACACAAACCATGTGTTAGTTAACTGTCACTACACTAGAGATATTATCCAGAGAGGACTGCTGTACACAACTTCAAAACCTTTTGATGATCAGACAGCAGATAGATTACCAAGCCTCTTGCCAAATCTAGTTTTGATGTTTGTTGCTTCAAGCTAAGCATGATTAACATCTATGCTCCAACTTGAGAGAAAGTGTTGTACCCCTTCGGTCAGTTTTGTTTTTATTTTTATGTAAGGGTGTGATTGTACTTTTTTGCTTCTTTTTTGAAGTTACGTTGTAATTGTCCCACCTCTCTCTATATATAAAGAAAGGTAGAAATTTGGAGAATAAACAAGTTATTCGTTTCTCCCAGCTCCCAACTCTCCTAGGTGGCCCTTACATTCAACAGCAGTGCACGTCTAACGTAGGTATGGTGCATACGGTGCATGATTGAGCATGCACACAAGAATGAATGAACATGATGTTCAATAACACATTTGCGCTGTGGTTTCATGGACAACATTTGAAGGTACGTTTTTCACCGAATCTGGTGTACCATGTTGCTATCCTTCGTTCTCTTACACCTTCAACAGAGTCTTCTGGTCAGATCTAGAGTATGTCAACTGTTGTTCCTTCTATATGGCTAGTTCATCATATCCATCAAACCTTCCTGTAGTTTATAACTTCATCATAAGTATTCGTGTACTCTTTATGTATGTCCTAATTCCTATTCCTTATGTGTTTTTACTTCCCTTTGTGTGTACTTGGGTGCTTCTTTATGTATAGGGGGCATCCCCATCAATGATTTCTTCCACATGGCATAAGAGCAAGAAGCCCTTGTATTGCACCCTTGCAGTTGCTAAGGGTGTTAAAAATCGGTAAGGTTCAATTTTGTTTTTGAGAGAAAATAGTAAGACTACTAGCATTCAATAGTCATCCAAATCCA
Source organism: Thalassia testudinum (assembly GCA_037157565.1). Lineage (NCBI taxonomy): Eukaryota > Viridiplantae > Streptophyta > Magnoliopsida > Alismatales > Hydrocharitaceae > Thalassia > Thalassia testudinum. The sequence goes on from JAZHRO010000013.1 coordinate 27,386,973, forward strand.
TTAAAAATAAAGATGAATACAATAAGCATAAGACATTGTAGTGGAAAAGCCACCAAAAACTAGGTGCCACCATTCCCCACAGATGACTTCACAGTCACACCCCAAAGATCACACCCACAAGGACACACCCTTCACAAGAAACTCAAGCTGAATGTCTCACTCAAAAACCAAAAACCCCATACCAGGGAAAAAACATCACCCAGACAACAAAACTAATCATTTAACGAATGTATCATTGATTTCCCTCTCCTTTTGTGCTCGCAAGTCGCAACCACTGCCTTTGGGCCCCAAGATACCGCAGCATAACAAAGCTAGGAGCTAGATCCCACAAGCCTTTGGTATTCCATGTAAGGACTCTATCAATCATAACAAATAGGACCTACCTGACAAGCCGCCTTCTTCATGTTTAGAACATTTGCCACCCTTTCATCCACTTCTAAGGTGGTAAAGCAGTCACCAAATTTTTTTAGGAAGAATCACAGCCTTCCTCCTAAAAGATTTCCTCTTGTGGTAGAACCTATACAAAGCCCCATGTCTATCTCAGACAGATCTGGAATGGCCTGATCCCCTAGTGGAAGAAGAGACCATGCTGTCTCACCTTCCCACATCAACCCGAAGCTGTTCCCTAATGCCCAAGCCTGCCACACCGTCGCTACAGAAGCCCCCCCAGACTGCCTCCTCGTCGTCGCTCCCATCACGTCGGACATCACCACAAATAAATCTGCCAGCATCATGAACAACACCCCTAAGTTCTGCCCATGAGAGTGGGATCTGCTGGTGCCCCTCATCAATCAGAGGAGGCTCATGAAAAACAGACCCAAAAGCCATCGCGTCAAGATCGCAGCTGGAAGCCAACTGTGCATTCTCCAAACCATCTTGACAGTTACTGCTGCCTTTTCCAAAAGTTGCCGTGCCAAAAAAAGAACTTTGGACACCAACCAGGTGACCTTGTTGTTAATCGATGATGGCTGGCAACCAATGCCATTTCCAAAAACTGCAGCCCTGCAGATTACAGTGTGGACGTCAACCAAGTGACATTCAATATTGTTACCAGAAGCAGTAGCCCCAAAAAAGGAACTATGAGCACCCACACCGGCTGGCTAGCAATCATTGTTGCAGCCTCCACGATCACCACCTCCTAAACTTGAAGGTCCCACTGTCTCAGATTCAAATTTTGAATCACCAGCCTAGCAAGCCCCATGTTACATGCACCTATTGTGGCTGGGTTGGTCATGTTGAGGCTACATGCTGGTCGAAGCATGGTATACCACCTACAGCCAATCAGGTTGTTGCTCTTTCTAAGGAGTAAACTGATACAGTTCCTCATGTGAAGTATGATGCCATTTTTCAGCGCCTCTCACCGGTGACACGAGCCATCCTCTTCTTCAAATACTATTGCCTTTGCCTCCTCAGGTATAAATCTAGCCTTGAGTATATCTAAGTCTAGTGATGGTACTATCTAGTTAATAGATTCTAGTGCATCACGTCATTTGAGTGGGGATTGTTGAGATGCCCCTTTGGTCTTTATTAATTTTTATTTGTTTTGCTATTTCTATTTTCTTTATGGGCATGCTATGTTAGTGTTGGGCTCTTTTGGAGAATAGATTTAATCATTTTGTCCTACTTGATATCAAAGTGCGGTCCTTTTGGTATCCTACTAAACATGACCTCGAAAACCCTAACACAAAAAAAAAACCCCTCTCACCTCTACTGCCACCACCACCTCTCTCTCCTTCTCACTAACACATTGAGCAACACAACAACCAACAGCGGCAACAAAAAGCTCATCGGCGGCAGTAGGGGGCTCACCTAGCAGCCACTGCTGGGTGGCCTCTATCCACCAGCGGTGGCAGCAGGGGAGAAGTCCCCACACTCTGGTGTGTTGGGCCCTCTCTAGGCTTCAGTGCACCTTGTTGTGGCGTGTAGGGGTCTCTACATCGCATTATGCACGGGTTCTAGGTTGCTATATCCCTGGATCCCCATGCTTGAGGCCTGATCTACTATTTTTGGTGACCTACATGGTCTGAAAATTATTTTAGATATGCTTCTTGGCGTATTTTCTCATCTACAGGCCATGTAATGGCATCTTATAGTACTTCTAAGGTGACGTCAGGCATTATTCTTGAGTCTGAGGTCTACAAAAGCTCATTTTTTGGTTCCATAATCAAGTTAGATTAAATCAATTATCCTAAGTGGTCTCAGATGTTCTTGATGACAATGGAAGGTCCTGGCAAGGAACATATCTTGTTGGAGTTTAAGCCCATAGATAAGACAGAAAAGTATGCCACATGAAAGAAAACGCAGTGGTCAAAACATGGTTGATGAATTGCAGGATCCTACAGATTGGATATGAGATTATGTATTATCCGATAGCCAAGGCAATGTGGGACAGTCTTCGTGACACATACTCATATGAGAAAAACTCATCTCTGGTTTTTCAGATTAGTCATGAATTGTCTCAGTTGAAGCAAGAGAGGTGATCTCTTTCCTAGTACTACTCCACCCTTAGAGGACTTCAGGAGAAGTACAATGCCTGTAGGCCTGTTTACACGTGCTACACAGAGGGAGTGCCATAGAGAGGCTACAATTCATCAATTCCTGTCAAGACTTGGGCCAGAGTACATGGTTGCCCATTCACCGATTCTTACACTTTCTAAGCTTCCTACCTCGGAGGAAGTTTACAGTCGCCTAAGTCATGTTAAGATGATTGTACCTCAAACTAAAGATGGTGTTTGTCAGACCTCTGCACTTGCTACAGTTGCTAGACGTGGTGGTAGGGGAGCACCTTTCACCCATGGACATAGGAGAGGAAAAGGCATATCTTGCAAGGCTTGTACTACATGCACCTACTGTGGCAAGGTTGGCCATGTGGAGTCTTCATGTTGGACTAAACATGGGAGACCTCCAATTACCAACCAAGCTTCAATGACTTCAGAGGAGCCAACAGATGTACCTATTCCTTGGGCTGACTATGATGCTTTACTTATGGTGGTATGTCTTGGTTGGTAGATTATGGTGCTTCACATTATCTGTTAGGAGATCAAGGATATTTTGGCAAATTACAGTTAGTGTCCCATGGTAGGACAGTGCAGGTTGCAAATGGTAGACATGCACAAATTGATGGTCAAGGGAAGGTAGCAGTGACTCCCACCATGAGATTATCTAATGTCTTTATTCTTGACTTCTGTTTGAATTTATTGTTTGTTAGTAAAATTACGAAGCAGCTTAATTATCATGTTATTTTTATGATGTAGGATGCATTTTTCAGGACAATCTAACGGGAAGGACGATTGGTAGAGGACATGGGGAGGGGGGTATCACCTAGTCCAGACCCCACTTGTTGCTACTTACCAAGGTGATTCTAGTTCTACTGCTATGAGTGCCTTGCAGTGGCACCATCGCCTTGGTCACTTGTCTCTACATAGGCTCAGATGCATCATCCCTCATGTTTCACCTACTACTTAGATATGTTGCAATGCATGCTAGTTAAGGAAGCACCACAGATCTTTTCCTTCCAACTCTAGACCAGAGACTACCGTTCTGTTTCAATTACTACATATGGATGTCTAGGGCCCAAGGCAAATTCCTGACTGACAGGATTACCATTACTATTTGGTTATAGTAGATGATTTTTCCCAGTTGTCTTGGTTATTTTTATTAAAAAATAAGTCCAATGTTGGGCATGGGATTAAGACCTTTTTTATTAGAAATAAAGAATCAGTTTTCTGTTATGGTTAAGATTATGAGATCCAATAATGCCTTAGAGTTTTGCTCTACCAAACTAGTTGCTTTTTACAAGTCTCATAGTATTATACATTAGACATCTTACGCCCATACCTTACAGCAGAGCAGCATGTCAAAGAGAACACATTTACTGGATGTGGCTCGTACATTACTGATTCATCATTGTGTGCTACATTTATATCGGGGTGATGTTCTTACAATGTGCTACCTTATTAACAAGATGCCCTCTTCTATGTTGCATGAACAAAGCCCTTGGCATATCGTTTATCTTGAAAGTGATTTGTTTTAGCTACCACCTTGTGTATTTAGATGTGTAGCATTTGTGCATCTCCTGGGTCCAAGGAGAGAAAAGTTGGTGCCAAGAGCCATGAAATGAGATTTTCTTGGGTATTCACGGACACAGAAGGGGGGTATCGATGTTTTGATCCAATGGCTGGCAGGCACTATGTAAGTGCAAACGTTACATTCCATGAGTCAATCCCCTATTTCTCCCTTGCAACATGACAGTTATCACCAGAGACTGAGTTTGCACCTATGCCTATTCCTCTTGTTTCTATGGATGAGTTCTTGTTTTTAAGGTTAGTCCTGCACCTGAAAGTGGTAGCCAGGAACCTATGAGCAGTTCTGCATCTGACAGTGGTAGTGATGATCAGAGATTCAAGGATCCACCTGTTACATATCAGTTGCCAGTTATCTACAGGCAACACACCCTCTACTTCAGACCCACCATCCTCCCCAAATCAGGTATGTGTTGAGCCATCAGATGGTTGTGTATCTAGTGGTGATTGTGTAGGATTAGGTGATGCCCTAGATGATCTTCCAATTGCCATTATGAAGGCACCTTACTCTTATGTGCAGTACCATGTGGCTGGAGCCGTGTCAACAGCTAATTTGGGGACTGCCTTCGGACTCTTTACTACTATGTTGGTTGCCACAGAGATACCTTTCACGTAATAGCAAGACTTACTTGATACAAAATGGCGTAAAGCCATGGAGGATGAGATGGTCGCTCTTTGGACTCGACACACATGGGAGCTTACTCTACTTCCAACTAGTGCACATCTGGTGGGATCTCGTTGGGTCTTTTCCCTGAAATACAACCTTGATGGGTCTATTTTAAGGTACAAGGCTCAGTTGAAGGCAAAGGGGTTCACCTAAATGTATGGGATGAACTTCTTCAATACTTTCTCCCCTATTGCTCATCTGTCAACAGTCTAGATTCTTACCTCTGTTGCTCCCCATAAGGACTGGATGCTCCACCAAATTGATGTGAAGAGCGCCTTCCTATACAGCGATTTTCAGGAGGTTTACATGCAACAGCCCCTCGAGGTTGATGTTCAGGGGAAGTGTGTGCAGCTGAAAAAGCCGAAGAAGGCCATCTATGGCCTTAAGCAAAGTCTGAGAGCATGGTTTCAGAAGCTCTCAGAGGTAGTGAAGAAGATGGCTTTGTAGCGGTCTTCGTTAGATCATTCTCTATTTGTTAGGAAGACTGAGAGGGGAGTTGTGGTTGTATTGGTATATATTGATGATCTCATTATTATCGGTGATGATAAAGCCAGGATGATTGACTTCAAGCGTTTCTTGCTAAACAATTTGTTTTGACATATCTAGCTTTTATTATGTTGCATTTATTTGTTTTTATTTCTTCTGGACTTATGATGTTATTTTCCTACACCTCTCCTCTATATAAAGGAGTGTAGGGATCTTTGGAATAACTAAGTGATTCATTTCTTTCCACTTGGTATTAGAGAGGGGTCCTAGGCCAGGTTCTAGTATCCCACCTAAACCTAGCCTCCAAAACCCCTCCATCAAAACCCTAATCTCTCTTCTCTACCCTCACCAACGGTAGGGCTCTTCACCAGTGACAGGAGTTGCCACCAGCGGCAGGGTCCTCACTGCTGACCCCCACAGCCACCGACGATGACTGCAGGGCCACCAGGGGGCCTCACCACCCTCCATGCCTAATCGGCAACGGCCCAAGTCACCAGAGAAGGCCTACAGTAACCAGCGTTGCCCCTACTGGACTGCTGGGCCGCACTGGTGCTGCAGGCACATCACCAGCAACCCAGGTGGGGGAGAGAGGAGAAGAGGTCTTCGATGGCTATTGCTCGATCGGCTTAAGTCGATTGTGACTCTTGATGTCATGATCTAATCGAGCAAAGGTCATTAGAGACCAAAACATGGTTTCTTGGGTTTCCCAATACCCAAAAATCTACGTTTGCCTACCTATCTCAGTATTTCTACTCCTAGTATGATCTAAAAAATATTTTTTAGATCGTTGCTTATGCATTATTTTCCTGCATGAAGTTGCGATGGTGCCATCTTGAGAGTCAGTTTTAGTCTGTTAATCCCTTAGTCCCTGCTAGGCCCAATGTCAATCTTAGGAGTAGAGATGGCATTGGATACCGCTACTATGACAAGGATGGTGGAATATGCAGGCTTGGTTCATCAGGAGCATGACAGGAGTCATCATCATGTAAGATGGTTGGTTGACTCTGGTGCTTCACAGCATCTTTGAGGCAATCAAAGTTATTTTCAGTCACTCAATTCTATTGCACCAAGGAGAACAATGCACGTAGCCGATAGCAGTCATGCTCATGTTATTAGTCAAGGGGAGGTGTCTGTAACCCCCACTTTGTGGCTACCAAGAGCATTACATGTGCCAAAATTTCCCATGAGCTTGTTGTCCGTGAACAGGAATACGAATGATCTTCATTGTAGGGTTATCTTGGATGAAGTTGGATGTATTGTCCAGGATAAGTTCACTGGAAAAACCATTGCCAGAGGCACAAAGGAGAATGGTGCTTATCATCTTAGGTAGGAAACGTTTGCAGGAGCCAGCAGGTATGATGGTGGGAGTGCCTTATAGTGGCATATTCATCTAGGTCACCTACCTCTAGATCGCCTCAGGAGGGTGATTCCACATATTTCTCCTGTTATTACTATTAGGTGTGACACTTGCCAGCTAAGTAAGCATCATCGATCTTTTCTTACCAGTACTTACCTTAGATCATCGGCTATTTTTAAGCTATTTCATATTGATGTTTGGGGATCGAGTAGAGTTCCAGACAGAATGGGACATCGCTATTATCTTAGAGTTGTCGATTTTTCAAAAGTGTTCTAAGTGTTTCTTCTGAAGAACAAAGCAAATGTTGGAGGTATTATAGAGACTTCTTTTGGAGATCAGGACACAATACTTTGCCACCGTGAAAATTGTACGGATAGATAATGCCCTCGAGTTCTGCACTGCTAGACTTATAGAGTTCTATAGGGATCATGGGATTATCCACCAAACCACTTGTCTTCATACCTCACAGTAGAATGAGGTTGCAAAGAGAAAACATAGACATCTGTTAAAGGTTGCATGTATTCTTTTTATCCACAGTGTTCCACAGAGATACTAAGGGGATGCAATTTTGACAACATGCTATCTCATTAACAGAATGCTAAGTTCAATTCTCCACAAGCAGATATCGATTCTCTTGCTACATCTAGATGGTGAGCTTTCCCATGTGTCTCCCAAGACTTTTGAGTGTGTTGCTTTTGTTTTCATGCCATCATCAGGTCATGACAAGCTTGCTCCTCGCGTTATCAAGTGCGTCTTCTTTGGGTATTCCAGGAGTTGGAAGGGGTATTGATGTTACGATCCCATCCATAACAGACATTATGTTAGCACTGATGTGACATATCATGAGACCACACCATTCTTTTCACTTGCTGGACAAATGAGTTCTCATGATGATGTAGCTCTCATGCCTATTCCTCCTATTCCATTAAAGGAAATTCCAGCCTTCATGTCTCAGCCAACTTCTTCAGGCTCCATGATCTCCTTGGATGATTTCCAGAGATTGCATGGTTCGATGCGCACATATAGTAAACCTCATATGACAATACAGAGGTCACCTTCCTTACCAGTGGCTGATGCACCGTAGGTAGTTGAGATCGTATCTAGCAACAGTGACAATTTGGTTTGACCTGATCCTCCTGTTAGGAAAAAATCATAGGAAATAAAATTAGGGATTTTATTAGTTATTTCCATATTTAGTCTTAACTATATTTAGTAAATGGTGATTGTAATTGCTTTATTTGCCTTTGTGCTTTCTATGAAAGAGGGCTAAGGACTCTTCTCTAATGAACAAAGTCCTTTTTCCCAAACTCCACATGATATCAGAGCCACAGATCTTGGTAGCCTAGGGTTTAGAAGATGATCTAGAGGGGGGAGGCCCTCCTGCGGTGCCGCTGATCTCCGGCGAGCCACCGGAGATTATCTCTCCCCAAATCTCTCCTTTCTTATTCTTCCTCTCCTCTCACTACTACTGTTGGTCTTCTCATCGTCGACGAAGAAGGCCTTGCCAGTGCCACCTCCGTCCTACGAAAGACCACCATAGGGGTGGTCGCTAGACTCTTCCCCACCATGTTGACCCTCTCCAGTAGCCATTGGCCAGCGGAGTCACACTGGCGAACCCTTCAGGCTTCAGCTCCATCGGTGACAAGGGTTGTTCGAAACCCTATTTTGGCCCCTCCTCTTGGAACCCTAGAGAACTCTCGTGTTTGGGGCAAACCCGAGTGCCAGGCCATCGCTGAAGCACCACCATCAACCTTTTCTTCTTTGTTAGAGTCGCCATCGATCCTCCTCTCTCATATTCTCATGTTGACTCTGTGATGACCATCTCCAGAGCTGCCTCCACTTATCAATCCTCACTAGAGCACTGCCATCGACTTCGTTGTCAGAGCCGCTCTAGCCTTCTCTATGGGCAAGAAAAGAGGGATTTCCCTCTCTCTCTCATTTCGATCAAAAGAAAAAAAGGGGGTCTTTTGCATTTGCATTCCCATGGTTTTCTCCCCGCTCTTCATGAGTGGGGTTTCCACGTAAACCCAAGTGATTTTTTTGTCATGCTTGATATTCTTGTTGATTATTATTCCGCTTATTTTCATTATTCAACTTGTATCAAAGCAAGTCAATTCTTAGGTTATTTTTCATTCTTAAGATTATCATGTTTACCATTATGTTCTTGGAGCGTTCTCATGATCGTCAAGGAACAATGTAGCAGCAGGTGTTGCCACATGAGGCGCACGAATAGGAGTCCCTCTTCACAAGGGCTTCCTTATCTCTGTGGAGGTGTAATCACAGCAATGGCAGCATGTGGCTGTGATTGGCAGCACTAGCGATGACAAGGAGGAGCCCAGAGAGGTAACCGAGGCAACAAGAAGGTGAAGCAACCTTCCTCGCAATGTCGATCTCGCGAGGATCAGAGCAGCAGCAACACCGACTGCCAATGGAGGCACACATGTGAGGTGGTACACAAGGAAGATGAGGAGAAGAACGTTGGTGGCGCTTAAGAAGCCTAGGCAATGATGAGGAAGATAACGGTGGTGATCGCAAGGCGAGTAGAAGGAGAAGAGGTTGAAGGAGGATTGTGAGATCTTTGTGAGATCGACAAAGAAAAGGGTGATGTCTTTGGCGTCGTGCTCGGCAAAGCATGGACAAGGATCTCCAGCGAAGAAGGCGGCAGCAAGACCTCCACTGATGGCGATGATCGTGACCCTCGCGAGATCTTGAGATCTTCGTTTCCACAGCAAAGATGACGTAGATGACAGAGGTGAGATCGGTGTGATCTTGATAACAGCGATGATCATGCCAAGATCGCTCACATGACAAATGGCAATGACGATGGAAGATTAACAATGAGCTTCAGCAAGCATGTTTTTCTTCTAGGTCTTAAAAGGAAGGTAATCTTTTTAGTTTTTTTATTTATTTACCTTATCTACCCTCTGGTTTTGGGTATCGTCCTTTGTAATACAAAGGAAAAGAAGTAGAAATAAAAAAAATGAGAAAAAAAGAGGAAAGGAGAAAAATATTAAAAAAAAAGGAGAGAATAGAAGAACAATATCAAAAAAAAATGAAAATAATAATAATAATAATAATTTTAAAAAAAATGATTATGTTGAAGGGAAGAAGGAGAGAAATTCTTCTCTTGTTATTCTTTCTTCTATATGATTGTTTCTTCTCCCATACAAGTATGGGAGAAAGGGGGAGTGTAAGAGTCTATTGTTGTGATCCCATATGAGAGTCTCATTATTTGAGGTCCCCACATGAGAGAAACTCTTTACTTGTTATTGTTGGTTCCTAAATGAGAGAACCACCATCTCGATCTCCAAAGGAAAGATCGACTTCGAGTTTTCATGTGGGAGATACCCATTTTCGAGGTCTCAGGAGGAGAAGCCCATGTTAAAGCCAACTACAGGAGTTTGTCAAGTAGACTCCAACCCTCACTTATGTGTCATCATTAGCATACTCGCTTACAAGTAAGAACGAGGATGCAACTGACGTCATTTGCCTGAGGAGAGTCATGACCCGATTTTACCAGCTGTGAGTGTTGTGTTCTGCTGTAAAGTAGGATTTTTGTGTACAAGCTGAGCATTCCATGCTCCAACTTAAGGTGTTAAGAGAATGTGTAGTTGGGATTTAGTCCCACATCATGTAATGTGGAGAGTTGAAGTGTGTGATGGCTTATAAATAAGCAATGTACTCCCCACTTATTCTTTGAAAAGAGTAATACAAATACTCGCCTTATAGGGGCATTCTTTCGTGGTTTTCTCCCTGTTTTTCGTGAATGAGGTTTCCACGTAAACCCAAGCAATATTTTTTTATCATGTTTGATATCCCTGTCAATTATTATTTTGCTTATTTTCATTATTCAGCCATGTTCTATACATAAAAGCAAACTGTGTTGTGAAATAATGGTGAGTTGCCCAAATTCTGTCTGTTGTTTGTCATTTGTCTTCTCCTAATCATGTGGCAGGTCGTCTAACTGCATAAAATTTTCTCTCTTTTATTCCCTTTTTAAGATCTACCTAATGTGTAGATTTCTGTTACATACTCTAGGCAATAAACTATAGCAAGTGCAGTCCATTGATCTGCAGTCCTTCCCACAGCACTAGATGCTTCAAATACTCACTGGCTAAATAGATCCCTTTGAATGTTTGACCACATTTGATCTGAAAGAAATTTCTCTTGAAATGATTATGGTTGACTGGTTCTTTTTTATTCTTTCATTTTCCACTGACGGGTTTCAATGTTTGTCTACATGATTTCACAGCTTGATAGACGTTTCAGAGATAAGATTGAAGCTGTCTGTGGAAACTTCACCAACTCAAAGACCGCATGGGGTCCTTGGCATATGGAGTCCTATACTATCTGCTGTTGGAAATGCATTGAAAATTCAGGTTGCATTTTATGTTGGAATATTGAAAAGATACTGCAAAGATTTGTCTTCCCTTGACTAGTTATTTCCTTGATTGAAGGGAGTTCAATCCATGAAGTTCATTGTTTATCTTGTCTGGAACAGAAAAGTATTTTGAGTTTGTCTCCAAGATTATAAGCTAAGAACTAATCTTTATTGTACACACATTTAGCTATGATCCCTATATAATTATTTTTGTAAGAATATAAAAGTGGAATAAAATAAACACAATGTCAAAAACATCATAATAATGAACACTTTGGTTTACATGGAAACTTCTCTCATTGAAAGAGGGGAGAAAACCATGGGAGAAGCTGTTAGGGGTAGAATTACTACAGCAAGGGAGAGAAGAAGAAGAAGAAGAAGAACAAGAGCTGGAAGGTTGAGCGTGGCTTTGTGCCCTTGTAACCGCCAGCTTGAGAGAAAAGAGAGTGAACTACAGTAGGAAATCAGAGAGAAGAGTTGGAGAACAATGGGAATCATCTAGTCTGACTGCCTTCCCAGATTTCCTCTCATTTATACCTCGTGGTATCCTTGAATAGGATTCACAACAGTCTCTGATTACACGACTATCTTTGCCAACTAATGTTTGTTACAAAACAAGACTAGTTACACAACTATCATAACTGCTCAACTGCCATAACAGTCCACTGCCCACTGAATTGTTGCCCAACTGTCATTCTACCCAACTGTCATAACTGCCCACTGCCCCCTAATTTGTTACAGAAGCATCCCTCTGGGCATGATCTTATAATGTTTCTTCTCTGTGGAAAAAACTCGGAGTTCTTTATTATTGAAACTAAGACAAATGAATGGATTTGGTCTCTTTTTATAGAGAGACCAACCCTACTTCACAAATCTCACACAATCTTCTAAAAATAGTAAAACATATCTCTAACCTAATCAAGAGATAATCCTATTACAAGAAACCATAAAATATGGAAAGTGGATAATAGGAAAGAGAAGTTTTCATCTCCTCTATTCAATGTGGAGGATCTTGGAACATCTCCACAATCTCCAACATAGAGATCACATCAATCTCCAACATTCTCAAAGATAAATGGAGGGTACAAGAGCCTTTATATAGGCCACCACACACCTCTCCCTTTCCTACTTCACTATGTGGGACTAAAACTTGTAAGTGGTTCTCCCATTATCCAATTACCCAATGACAACACTCATCTCTCTCAACAATGACTAATTCATCCGTACTGGTCAACTTCATACAAGTGGAAGCAACTTTTATCCTTAGGTCTTACGGGGGAGCCTCTATGTATGCAGATTGCAGATTAAGCTTTGATGATTGGCATGTATAAATCCATCAATTCTTACCATATGGTGAGTACTTCGTTATTCATCTAAAAATATGTACGTGAGGGATTTTCTAGTTCAAAATAAAGAATGATTTTTGGATTAGATGAACATCATTTAAATTCATTCTTTACATGAAAAGAAACTGGAGCTTCATTTTTGTAGGCAAGTTTCTTAAAAGTGCTCTGGCCTATCTCATTTTTGCTGTTGGATCCGTTTTTGTGAAAATTCACATAAAAATGTCGCGTCACTTTGGAACTTCTACTTTGGAACTTTGCCGCAAAAGAAATAGCACTCCACATCCTGGTCTGCCCTTTCCGTTTTCATTTGCAAGGTCTAAATGGTCAACTTGCTGTTGTTCAAGTTCTGACCGATCCCTCTGTGGTGTTCTCTGTTTCCATCTCTACCAAAGATTTTTTAACCTTTGGGCATTCCGTGACATCATACTCATTGTTGACAACAAACATGATCATGATACTATGGAAGAAAAGAGAATGTAGTTCCATATGTCCATGATCTTGACAGCAATTTACACGTCACAAAGAGGAGAAATGGGCTCCAATACCATGTCGAAATCAAACCACTACAAGAAACCTTTTGTAGAAATATTTTATATGGAGCTGAAAACCCTTAGCGGCCAGGGTTTTTCTCATTGCTAAATGGAAAAGGTGAAATGAGGTCTGAGTACAATATACACAGGCATGCACACATATATATAAACACATCGACTATATGGATCCGCACATTGATTATATGGATCCACATCCAAGATCCATTTATCCAAATGCAACTAAATATATAAGTTAATTGCTTGAGTTTGAAAATTAAAATCCCTTTCAAAAAAATGAAAATTAGGAGAGCCCTGCCTTCTTTCATCTTCCTGTTTCTAGTTTGTTCATGCATACATTAGTTGTGTGATTTTTCTTGTGATTCTCTGTTCAGGTACATCTAAGGAAGGTCATGCACCGTAACAGGTTTATGCGGAAGAGTGCCATTATTCCTTCTATTTTCAACCGTATCAGGAGAGATCTCATACATGATCCGCTGCATTTGATATTTTCTGTGGATGTTCTTGGCATGACAAAATCAACATTTGCATCGTTAAGTAAAGGTTTTGCAGAGTTATCTACTGATGGCCAATTTTTACAGTTGCGTTCTAAGCAGGTATGCTGATGTAGTCTACCATAGAAAACAATACTTATCTATGAAAACAAATATTGAACTCTCAAAAAGGAAACCAAGAAAATGTAGCCTTAATTTCACAAGGAGGATTAGCCTTGTGAATTCTTTAAAACACTCACTTATGATACTAATGATTTTTTACTATGCATGACGGTGTGGAAAAAAATTCTAGGTCTGGTCAAGAAGAATCACTGGTGTTAGTGATGGAATTCTTCAAGGAACAGAAGCTCTGGCACAGGGTGTGACTTTTGGAGTATCCGGAGTGGTGAAAAAACCTATTGAGAGTGCTAGGCAGAATGGTCTGTTGGGATTCGCCCAGGGCCTTGGACAGGCTTTTCTGGGATTTATTGTTCAGCCTGTGAGTGGAGCATTAGATTTTGTTTCTCTGACAGTGGATGGCATTAGTGCAAGCTTTGCAAGATGCTTGGAAATCGTAAGTAACAAGACAACTGTCCAAAGGATTAGAAACCCGCGTGCAATTCATGCCGATGGTGTCATTAGGGAGTACAGCAAGAAAGAGGCTACTGGCCAGGTATTTGTCACAATTTCTGTATTCATTTTTCTGTCAAACCAGCATATTCAAGAAATAATAGGATTTATTATTGTTAGGAAATAAATTAATTAGTTATTTGATTAGTTATTTACTATTTTTAGGTCATAAGTATATTTCCATATATGCCCTTGCCTCTCTATATATAAAGAGGGCTAGGGCCTCTCTTTTATCAATAATAGAAATCATTTTATCCCCCTAAATTTCTCCACATGGTATCAAAGCTGGTTTAATCCCGTAGGAAAGAGACAAGAAGAGAAGAAGAAATCCTAGAGGGGGGGACCTTCGACAGCTGCTTGGAGGACGAGCCGGACGGGACAACGCCTGGAAGACGGAAGGCAATGACTGAAGACGAAAAATGAAGCGGGACGAACCGGGGGTGAGGCAGGGCATCGTCATCGCGGGATCCACTTCCGGAATAGGGGTGAGAAAACTTTAATTTTAACTCTAGAAGAGCATCCCAGGTTTGGGACAAGCTTCTTTAGAGCTTTGGAGAGGGAGAGAGGTGAAGGAAGGGATGAATAAAATGTGGGGAGCGCAGGCCTTTTTATAGTTGTAGAGGTTGGGGACAAAAAGTCATTTTAACCTTAAAACATTAATATAAATGTCTTTAGTGATGAATTTAAGCATCACTAAAGACCCTGAACGTGATCATAGCTCACGCACACGCCACACCTCTCCCCGCACTTCAATGCCTACCCACGATCAGATGATCTCAACCGTTCGATCATAAGATCGGACGGCCGAGAGATGCACGCGCCCACTTCCTCTTCAGCACCTTCACCCACCCACGTGTGATGGCGCGTTAGATCGCGCGTCATCGCATGCGTGCGCGAGCCAAAGCATCTCCACGTCGCCCGCCATCTGAGCATCCGCTTGCCATCCAACGGCTCAATTGAGCTGATTCCGCGCGTCTGTTTGATTTGAAGCAAGGTGCGCTTCGAACTCGCGCCTGTTGGTTGCAAGTAGCGCGGCCAACTAATGTGCCAAGGCCACCTCTTTGTCAAGTTTTCATCGAAAGCATGTGTGCCCATGGCCGTTGGATCAAGATCCAACAGCCCAGATCTGATCGACGATTGAGAGAGAGGGAGCGGGCGCCTTTGGTCGGTGTGGGCGGCTGAGATGGCGCCATCTTGGCAGTCCATCTTCTATGTGTAGATGGTGCGACGGATATTGGATTGAATCGATTTTCGTGCCGTTGGGCTACGATCGTCGATCCGAACCCATCCGTGCAGTCAGATTTGTCATCTGAAGTGCGGATTTACACCATCTTGGCCCTTGATCTCTGATCTTCCTCAGATTATATCTGATGCTATGGAAGTCCAATCAGGATAATCTTGGAGTCGTTGAACTTCAATCGTTGTCCTAATCAAATCCATACAGTTGGATCTTCAATCCGAGGCCCCGATTAAATGTCGCCCTATCCCTGGCCATGAAGAAGAAGAAATTACTATACGATTTGTACAATTTGACCTAAATACATGATGATGTATGTTATGTAATATTTACAATGTATGATGCTTATATGATACTAAGAACATGCATTAATAAATATTTTTGTCTATTCAGATATATGCACATCACACTCCCATACCTATCTTTTGTTAGTCCCTAACAAAAAACTATATGTTATTTATAAAAAAAGTAGGTCGGATTTCTTGGGCAATAGTTATTTTTCAACTCTTATGAATTTCAACTAAAACCTGAACTACAGAGACACCACAGCGCCCGGGTGCCTGCCAAAATGCAGACCGCCTCAAGCTCTCGCCTTATTCAAAGAAGGATCTTTTTCTTCTTTTTCTTTTCTAATTTTTTTGGATTTTTGAGTTTAAAGTTTCGGAGCAGCTTTTTACGACCACTCAACCCACCTAAGACTTGAAGAGAATCCTAAGTTCTAAGCATCTTTATGTGTGAAATGTGATAGACTCACTAATCAGTGATTAGAATGGACTTCGGGTTTCTACACCCCTAAGTGATTTTGAAAAGAAATTATGCCTAAAGGTGTATCTATCCGACCGGTAGCTTTCTCTCTACTTTTATTTTTATGAGGTCAATACAAGGGCAAATCCAGTGTATATCTCCCCGACTTATTTTACTTCTCCGCTTCTTCCTAAGTATTTTGGAATTATACGTGCATTTCTTGAGCTGACTTCTGGACAACCTACCAATGGGCTTTTACCCACAATAACTTGCCAGCCATACTCGTGTGGTGAAGTGTGGCTTATTTCTTTTTTCTTTGCTTTTCTCCTTTTCTTTTTATTTTGATATTTTTCTTTTTTTTCTTTTTTTCTAAGTAGGTGGCTTCCCTGATCTAAGATTTACCTAAAGGCAGCAGGAAAAGAATGGTCGTGTGACTGGGTTCTGGACAACCTACCAATAGGCTGTTACCCATAATAACTTGCCAGTCATACCATCTTAGAAGGTTCATTAGCTACCTAATTTCTATTAAAACCGTCGAAAAGCGAGTCAGTGCAAATAGTGTTGAGATGCTTAGACTTAAAGTTCCCTCAAATCAGAGGGCGGGTTGATAAGTCGTGTACTTATCACCCCAACTTATATAATCAAATTAGAAATATATTTAAACTGGCAAGGACTCGAGAAACAAGTCCACATTTTAGTGGACACCCAGGCTGATTAAGCCCGAAGACCTGAAGGGTCTTAGTGTTCAAATCATACAGTTTTATTCTCTAAGATTGAAAATTTTCTAAAGTCCAAGTTCTCTTTCTTAATTCAACTTTTTAAAAAAAGTAATAAAGAGAAAATAACAAGAATCAACGGAGCTAACAAGATGATTCAGATAATGATATCCACCCCCCATGCCTATCTAATGCAATGTCTTCATTGTATTAAAAAGACATGAAACAGAGTGGAGTAGAGTATAAAGCACCTGAATTGCGTGAATAACAGGTTGGCTCCGAGATGAAAAGAAACTGTATACGTGCTGAATTTAGTGCCTTTAGCTAGGTACACTATACAAAGAAGAAATAAAAAATTCACAGGTGCAGGTCAGAATTAGAATAAGAAAATTTAGCTTTGAACCTGCCAGGAGATGTCCACAGATGTTGATCAGATTATGATGCAGACCCATGTCCCATGGTTGAATATATCTAAGATTCTAGATAAAAATTATCTAAAACCTGAGATCGGTATGCAAGCAAGGTTGGGGCTACGATTTGTGAGGATGCAACCCAAGTCCAAAAAATCGGATAACAGAGAAATCAAGGTCAAAAGGATAATCAATGAATTTATGTTTGGGTTGGACATCCTCTGAGTCAAAAGTGTCATAAGGATCCCGGTAGAAGGTTGGTGGTTTTAGACAAATAGGCACCCTTAGACTCGGTCTTTTACTTCCTCCAAAATTGGCTTCCCAAATCATCATTTCCTAATTCCTATCCTCATTCAGGATTTCAGATTCTGGGACCTCTTGCATGATAATCACCCCATTTAAAATTTCCAAGTCCAAGATTGATGGTTGAATCAAAATTGACTTGGGTCTAGTGATCTCAAAATCAAAATCATCAACATGCTCAATGAGGTGTGATTGAGAAATGAGGCTTTGAATTGAATCCTTAATAACAGGATCTAAATCTGCCATGCGAGCCCCAACAGGATCAAATTCCTCAATTTTAGGGCCATCAAATGATTCATCGAATTCCTCAGGCCCAATTATCTCACTAAAATCGTATTTTGTAAACTCATGTGAGACTTCTCATAATGATTTTTCACCTTCAGAATCAAAGAATTCTAAATCCGCATTAATGTATGCCTCAAAATCATCAATCACTTTATGTTCCATGGAGACATACATTTCCTTATACCCCGGCTCAGAGATCTCAGGTGAAGAAATCAATTCATCCTTATTTGATTGCTCTAGAACAACCTGGTCAACCTTGGTCTCGTAAAACGTGTGCCCCCTACAAGTGCCTGAGCGGATTTTGGCATTGGCACTCCTGTCAGGGGTTCATCCTAGGAATTCTCCCAAGATTGGACTAGAACAATCACAAATGTCATCCTCAATTTCGATAACTTCCCAAGTAAAAACTCACCCGAGCCTTTACTCTTAACATCCTAGAGTCAATCCAACAAATACTTGTTAAGATCGTCAATTATTTTAATTAGGGGCTCCAATTCTTCAGTGCAAAGTGTTGGCTGAACTTCTAAAGATTGTATGGTATTCCTTAAGTTAGCCAACACCTTATCTTGGACCTGGTTAACCTGAACCAAATGTTTTGGTTCAGGGTTAGGCAGGTTTGGGTTCAATGCAGGAGAGTCAATGAATTGAGGTTCTTGATTCCCTCCCTCATAATAGGTCATTTCAGGTTGTCCATAAGAAGGTGATGACCTATAAGCAATGTAATCTGAGGAAGGGTAAGGATCAGCATATCCTTTTTGATTGTAGATCATATTAGGTTATCCAAATGAGGACGGTGATCTATAATCGATGTAGCTTGGAAAAGGATAAGAATCAAGATTATGGTGCCCAGGGTTAGACCCTGTACACGGAAGTCCGGAACTGTATCCCCAATCAGGATTATCCCAACTAAAAGATGGATGAGAATAAGTCTAGTTGGAATAATAATCATTTTGGAAATAAGTAGTAGTAGGAGGGTAGGAGTGGAAGGACGAATAGGATGTGAATGGATCTATGGCAGAACGGGAGGAAGAAAGGCGCCCTACAATACAAACAATCAAACATGTCCTAAAGTGGGCTAGCCTAAAGACCTACAGACTCCCAGAACCCGTCTTGAGATGAAGAAATGATTTGATCTACTTCTTTCCAATCAATACAACCAATTAGAGGGATGGACTAGGGAGAAGGTTCTTCCTTTGGCTTGCACCTCCGGTTCCTAGTGTACCCCCAGCTGCGATCGTTTGATTCTGTTCCCCTAGCTAGACATTAGATTGATCGGTAGAAACAGACTAATCGAAAATAATCTCGATCTGGGCTCCGAAGAGCGAGTCCAATCCTTAAGGCCAACATCTACTCTGTTTTAATTAGGGTTAGGTTTGAATGTGCTTTGGAATGTGATGGGCATTTATCTGGGTTGTGCCCTTAATGATTGATTGATATGTGTGTGCGTGTACAACCAATGATTTTCAAGCAAGATTATTTTCTTAGATGTGAATTTTAAGGTTTAAATCTTACTTAGTAGCTTTTAGGATTCAACTTTAGGTGTATTCAATCAAGTTCAGTTGGCACACCAGGTTTTGAAAGCACAGCTGAAGATGTTTTCTTGTAAAGCTTAAAAGAATATGGAGTGCCTGGTAAATCCTTAAAAGTTGAACCTATATGGCAGCTACTTGATGAGTTGTTTTTAGTTGAAGTGGTGCATTCCAAACAACTCAAACAATTGGCCTAATGCATCACTTAATTAGGCACACAAGTGATTATCTAATATGATTTCTACTCAATTATTGTTGATGAGTGTACTGGTCCAAAAGATCGGGTTACCAGTTGAGCATGAAGAATCAAAAGAGGTTGTGTATCTCTGTAAGATTTTTTTAAAATTTTTTTTTCTTTATGTAAGCGGAGGGTGAGGCGGGTGGAGGTAACAAACAATCAAAACTACCCTTAGAGTTTATACTAGCTCCTAGATTAATTAGGATTTGTGTTATTAAGTGGTGGAATGAAATATAGTGGGTGGGGAGGTGGGGATAAACTTACAGATCATTCAACAGCACTTTACTCCAATCTACCTCTTTTGCCTGTCTCGTGAGAGTACCTGCAATCACAATAAGAAAGGAGAGAAGTTAGGTAAAAGATAAGGCGAGAAAACATAAAAAATCAAAGGGCGTCGCCTCCACGGCAACGACTCCAAAATGTTAAATCGGAAAATCGTCGCAAACAGAAGTTGAGTTTTGAAAACCCATCGTGTGATTTGCAAAGAAATTCGTCAACAAATAAATTTTACCGAAACTCGAAAAGAATTCCGAGTTGAACATAGGATACGCCGATTTGAAATCCATGATTATATTTTTTTGTTTTTATTTAGAAAATGAGATAATCACAATGAATTCGATATTAACACTAGGAGAGAGAGAGCAAACACTTTATAATATGGATAATGTTTAACTAGAAAGCGGGAAATATTACAACTAGAAAGCAGTAAAATCTATTCTAGTAAGCAGTAAAGAGAAAGGAGGTGAGAAGTTATCTTCCTCGACGGCTGCTTGGTGGACGAGCCAGACGGGGCGATACCTGGAAGATGAAGGGCGAAGACGGAAGACAGAGAACTAAGCGAGAAGAACCGGGGGCGAGGCAGGGTGTCGTCGTCGTGAGATCCACTTCCGGAATAGGGGTGAGAAAACTTTGATTTTAACTCTAGAGGAGCATCCCGAGTTTGAGACAAGCTTCTTTAGAGCTTTGGAGAGGGAGAAAGGTGAAGGAAGGGATGAATGAAATGTGGGGGGCATAGGCCTTTTTATAGGTGTAAAGGTTGGGGGTAAAAAGGTCATTTTAACCTTAAAACATTAATATAGGGGTCTTTAGTGACGGATTTAAGCATCACTAAAGACCATGAACGTGGCCGTAGCTCGCGCGTACGCCGTACCTCCTCTCCCCGCGCTTCAACGCCTACCCACGATCAGATGATCTGAGCCGTCGGATCGCAAGATCGAACGGTCGAGAGACGCGCACACCCGCTTCCTCTTCAGCACCTTCACCTGCCCGCGTGTGATGGCACGTTGGATCGCGGGTCATCGCACGCGTGCGCGAGCCAAAGAATCTCCATGCGCCACGTCGCCCGCCATCTGAGCATCCACTTGCCATCCAACGGCTCAATTAATCCGGTTCCGCACGTATGCTTTATTTGAAGCGAGGTTCGCTTCAAACTCGTGCCTGTTGGTTGCGAGTAGCGTGGCCGACCAATGCGCCAAGGTCGCCTCTTTGTCAAGTTTCCATCCAAAGCGCATGCGTCCATTACTGTTGGATCAAGATCCAATGGTCTAGATCTGATCGTACGGTTGAGGAGAGAGAGGGAGTGGGCGCCTTTGGCCAATGTGGGCAGCTGAGATGGCACCACGTGACGTCATCTTGACCATCCATCTTCTATATGTTGTAGATGGTGCCACGGATGTCGGATTGGATCGATTTTCACGCTGTTGGGCTATGATCGTCGATCTGAACCCATCCGTGAGGTCGGATTTATCATCTGAATTGCGGATTTGCACCATCTTGGCCCTTGATCTATGATCTTCCTCAGATTATATCTGATGCTACGGAAGTCCGATCAGGACGATTTTGGAGTCGTTGAACTCCGATTGTCGCCATGATTAAATTCGTATGGTTGGATCTTCAATCCGAGGCCTCGATTAAATATCGCCCTGTTCCTGGCCACCAAGAAGAAGAAATTACTATATAATTTGTACAATTTGATTTAAATGCATGATAATGTATGTTATGCAATATTTACACTGCATGATGCTTATATGATACTAAGAACATACATTAATAGATATTTTTGGCTATTCAGATATATGCACATTAGGTCCAGTTGGAGAAAATGAATAATCATATTTCTCAAATGAAACCTTACACCTTTTTATATAGACAGATGTTGGGTAAGTTGCAACATAAGTCCAAGATTACAAAATAAATAATAAAACAGTCCAAAATAATAAGTAAAGGGATAACTAGAGTGCTCTATCAACACTCTTCCTCAAGTTAGAGCATATATATCAATAAGGTTCAACTTGGAACATCTGTCAAATGCAGACCTAGGAAAGGGCTTCATGAATATATCCGCAATCTAATCTTTAGATGTCACTGATGTAGTGCAGATAATCCCATGTTGTCTCAGGTCTCTGGTATAGTGATAATCAACCTCAACATGCTTTATGTGTTCATGAAACATTTGGTTGTTTGCAATGTATGTAGCAGCACGATTATCACATCTCATCTCCATCGGTCCCTCCACCTAGACATGGAGATCCTGTAATACTGATCTGACCCAGATCATCTCTGTAGCTGTCTGTGCCATAGCTTGGTATTTATACTCGACACAAGACCTGGATACCAACTGCTGCTTTTTGCTTTTCCAGGTCACTAGATTTTCTACCACATAAGTGCAGAATCCAATTGTTGACTTCCTATCTGTCATGCAACCTGCATAGTCGGCATCAAAGGAGCCAACAATACTCATAGGCGTGCTCTTCTGAAACAAGATACCTCTACCAGGTTCTTTCTTCACGTATCTAGGCACCTACATAGCAGCATCCCAATGCTGCTTGGTTTGTCCATAAACTGGCCGAGTTTTCCCACTGCAAGGGAGAGGTTAAGACGTGTAATAATAAGATATAACAGCTTACCAACCAATTGCCTATAAGATCTGCTATCTATAGGCGGAGAATCTTTATCATAGAGGTGTCCTGTGGGATCCATAGGTATATTAGCAAGGCTTAGACCCCATCATTCTTATCTCCTACAAGACATTAAGAGCATATTTGCGCTGACTGTGAACAATGCCATCTTTGTTGCATGCTACTTCAATGCCAAGAAAGTATCTGAGTTCACCTAGATCCTTCATCACAAAGGCTTCAGCTATCTTCTTTTTCATCTCTACTATCCCAGTAATGATTAAATCATCCACATAGACTAGGAGTACAACTCCCCCTTTACTCCTCCTAACAAAGAGTGAATGATCAACAGAAGACCTCACGAGTCCCATGATCTGTACATCCTCTAACAATCTCTGGAACCAAGCTCTCAGACTCTGCTATAAGTCATAGATGGCTTTCTTCAGTCTACATACTCACTCCTCCTAAGTCTCAAATCCCGAGGGTTGTTGCATATAGACCTCTTCCTGAATCTCCATACAAAAATGCATTCTTCACATCCAATTGATGAAAAGATCAGTCATAGTGAGCAGCAACAAAAAGCAGAATGCGAACAGTAGGCAGTCGGGCTACAAGAGAGAAGGTATCAAAGAAATCTACCTCATATGTCTGAGTAAATCCCTTAGCTACCAATCTTGCCTTATAGCGTGTGATAGTGCTATCTGAGTTGTACTTGAAAGTAAAGACCCAACGGCACCCCACCGTTTTGGAATGAGGAGGCAAAGTGGTCAGGTCCCATGTCCCTCTGGAGCGTAGAGCGGCCATCTCATCTTCCATGACCTAACGTCATTTTGGATCCAGCATGGCTTACTGATGGGACATAGGAGTCTGTGTCGCAGAAAGAGCAATAGTGAAAGTAGCAAATGATCTCCCAAGATTGATAGTAGACACTGCCACGGTAGTACAGTAATGGGCATAGCTGCAAGCAGCCTTCCGAACAGCAATTAGAAGGTCAAGATTCTCCTCCATAGGCTCAGTATCAATAGAAGGAGGCTCATCAGAGGAACCTGCACAAGCACTACTCGGACAACTCACGTCAGTATCAACCCATACCTGACTAAGAGAGGAGACAGGTGGCTGAGGTTATGGGGGGGTGTGTTCTTATCGTTATACATGTTATCTGTATGTGATAGGCAACCTGTAGACCCTAAGTAATCTTAGCCTTCTATCTCATGGGGGTCTTTGTGGTAGTGGTATTCTTACCATGTGGCAGGAATCTGTTCTAAGGGGACTGGTAAAATAGGCATAGGAGCAAGGCCTCCTTCAAACATCACCTGGTGACCATCTATAAAGAAATAGAGAATAGGCTCATAACAAGTGACATCTGCAGTCACATAATGCTTATTACCTTGGGGCTCATAGCATCTGTATCCTTTATGGGTGCTACTATAACCCAGAAAGACACTTCACTACCCTTGGAGCCAACTTATCTCTACTAGGTCCTAGAAGATGAACAAAGGCTACACAGCCAAAAACACGAGGTGGTACAGTAAATAGCTCTTTCTCAGGATAGAGAACTTGCAATGGAACTTGTTCCTGAATAGCTGAGTTAGGCAATCTGTTAATCAAATAGCATGCAGTTAATATTGTATCTCCCCAGTACACCTATGGCACATTATGTTGTATCAATAATGTTCTAGCCACATCTAACACAATGGTGTTTTCTTTTAAGTACACTATTTTGCTGCAAGGTATGGGGGCAATATGTCTAGTGAACAATTCTAAGAGATCTTTAAAAGGTTATTAACTTAGCTATACAAAACTCCATAGCATTATCAAATTGCACAACTTTCACAATGGTAGAAAACTGTCTATATTTGTAAAGTGATTGTTTTAATCATAGGACCCAACATTTAATTTATTCTTTAATAGAAATAATCATGACATTCTGGAAAAATCATCCACAACAAGTAAATATAATCTATGACAATTGAAATATTTAAATAATGTGGAAGCAATAATATCAAGGCATATAAACAATTATGGAACGCTTGGGTTTACATGGAAACCCCACTCACGAAGTACGGAGAGAAAATCACGAGAAAAGGCCTCGATAGGGCACTGATTTGTATTTCTTCTTCTCAAAGAATAACTAAGGGAGTACACGCCTATTTATAGGTCATCACACACAAAGTCCACATTTTCCAATGTGACACTAAACCAACACACAATCCTCTCAACACTCCCCCTCAAGCTGGAGCATGTAATGCTCAGCTTGTAACACAAATCCACTCTACACAGCAAACCAACCAAGACTCTGGACTGGTTCTTGCTTGTAGGCGAACACACAGGCTAAAGCTGCTGGACAAACTGAAACTGACTCTGAAGATCTGGTGCAGGTGGCTCCCTATTCAGTATCCCTGAAATTGGGTCTTCCTCTGAAGACCTCGAAGGTGGATCTCCCTCTTTGGAGTCCACAAAACTGGATCTCCTACATGGAAACCTGAAATGAGTCCTTCCTTTGAGGACCTCGAAACTCTGCACTTCCCAGAGTTGGGTTTCTCATGTGGAGTCCATGAACAAAAGAGACTCTTAAATGGGGGTGACTACAACAAGCTCTCACACTCCCATTTTCTCTCATGTTTGTATGGGAGAAAAATAATAATAACGAGAAAAATAAAATAATAAAACTTAAAGAAACTTCTCCATCTCTTCTCTTGAAGATAAACCCCTTTTTATCTCTTTTTTTATTTTCTTTTTTTCTCAATTTTTCCCTCTTTCTCTTCTTTTTCTCCTTTTTTTCCTTTTTCTTTCTCTCTTTTCACTCTTTTTTTTTTGATATCCTCCTTTTTTTTTAACTCCCTCACCCCTTAGGGCTCGGGAGAACTCAACCATACCGTTGCGTGCCTCTCAACCGCTGTGTTCTTCGCATGCAGATCACCATCGAGAACTCCCTCGACCTCGCCGTCCCCGACGATGCCCTCCGCCTCAAGCTCCTTGCCTTTAAGGAGTCCTACCACCACCTCCACGACCATGTCTTCCTCCTCGAGGACTACCTCGAGCGCCGCCTCGAGGCGCTAAGGAGGCAGCGACGGGGCCACTGCCATGGATCTCCCTCTCCATACTGTTGTTGTTGATTGCTTCATGCCTCGAGTCACATGAGTGATCTCAAGCAAGATCTTCGCCGCAATCCTCGTCGGAGATCATTCGTCGATGAGCATCAACACTAGCTTGAAACCTCTCGCTCCACCCCAGCGTTGATAGCCCTAACAGGATCCCTCTGATGATCTCGACGATGACGCGGGGGTCTAGGGTTCCACCATCCTCCTCAACGTGAGACATCGATCTCGCGACGATGGAGATGCACCGAAGAAGCGATGGCGTCGCCACCTCACATCGCCCCCCTTTGGAGCCACAGTCACTACCAAGAGGGGAAGCCTTCTCCTTCACCGCCGCAAACCCCTAGACCCGCACCACCTGATGCAGCCTAGCAGATCACCGTCGCGTCGCCTCTGCGGCCTTCAGTGCACCACTGCTCCGCCTCTGCAGCGGGTGCATCACTGCTCCCCCTCTTCTTCCTCTTTTTTTTTTATTGCCACCAATGACTTCTCCATCAACACCTGTAGCCTCTGCAACATCGAAATCACATTGTGGACCGTGCACTAACGGCAAGGGGCAGATCGCCTTGCTGCCATTTTGGCCTCTCCAATCCTCCTCTTCCGGATGAACAAGAGGAGACTCAAAGAACAAAATTATAATAACAATTTAAAGATTAAATAAACCCAAGAAAGAATTACTCTAATACTAAGTTGAAATATTTAAATAATGTAGAAGCAATAATATCAAAACATATAAACAATCATGGAATGCTTAGATTTACGTGGAAACCCTACTCATGAAGAGCAAGGAGAAAAACATGAGAGAAGACCCTGATAGGGCACTGATTTGTATTTCTTCTTCTCAAAGAGTAACTAAGGGAGTATACGCCTACTTATAGGCCATCACACACACACACACATAAAGTCCACATTTTACAATGTGGCACTAAACCAACACAATCCTCTCAACAATGACCAAGTCTATCTGACACTCTACTAGGACCCTATAAATCCATATGCAGTAAATCAAAGAAGGTAGCAGAACTTTGAGAACTGTAAGGAAAACTGGCTTTATGATGCTTTCCCAGCTGATATGCATCACACAATCTTAGTAGCAGGCGATATATGAGGGATGACACGTCGAGCTTGTCCAGCGAAGCATGCCTAAGACAACAATGCCACTGAAGAGCTGTACCAGCACTAAAAGCAACCTCGCCCTGACATAACAGCAAATAGAGTCTAGATTAGGTGATACACACCCCCTCATGTCTGCCACCAATCGTCCTCCCCGTGAGTTTATCCTAAAAATATAGCTCAACTCATCAAATATTACACAACAGTGCAAGTCTTTTGTAATTCTACCAACGAATAAAAGACTAATCGGAAAATCAAAAATATAGAAAACATTAGGCAAAGTCAATGCAGGACTCCCTGCCACATCTCCTATGCTATGAACTCTGCACTGCCTACCATATACCACCTACACAAATTTACCTGAGGGAACAGCTTGAACCTATCTGAAACATGTCTCATCACCACTGAGATGCTAGGAAGCACCTAAATCTACCAACCACAAGACATTGTCAAAACTACCCGTTCCAGACCTACGAGCAAGAGTTATACCTAAGGCCAATGCAGCAGCCTCAACAGTAATGGTAGTCTCCTAGGTCAACTGGGAGAGACATTGGACAATAGCATCATAGTCAGCACGTGACACCATGTCACTCGCCTCCTCAGAAGAAATAGCCTAGTTGGCCATAGGAGGTCTATAGTGCTTCATCTAGCAGGAGGCCTCTGAATGGCCGACCTTCCCACAATGCGAGTAGATGGAGAAGGGTTTGCCAGTCGAACCCCGACCATCACGTCCTCTCCCCTAGGTAGATGGAGCCCCACATCCTCCACGTGCAACAGCAACAAGGGCAAGAGTCTGTCCAATATATGACATGAGTGATTTAACCACCACCCTACTCACACGACTATATGCTTCCTCAAGTGATAGAAGCTCAACCAAAGTCAAGATCTGGGACCTTGCAACCTCATAATCAGGTCCAAGTCCATCTAAGAACTGGAGGGCGGCATACTCCTTCCTGTGTGCCCTCTGAGTGGCACATGTGCAAACAGGACAACAAGCGTACTTCTCTAAGAGCCCCTTTAGATTAGCATAATACTGGGAAAGTAATTAGCCATCTTGTTTGAGACTACCAATGGCATGGTGAATCTCAAACACCTTGGTGGAATTCTTATCGTGAGAATACGTGTCATGCAGAGAATCCCATATCTCCTTAGTCGTCCTGTAGTATATAATCCCATCACCGATCTGAGGCTCCACAGAATTCATGATCCAAACCCGGACCATTGCATTATCTTTCTTCCACGTGGAATTCTTCCATGTCTTGTCTTATGGCTCCAACTCCAATAGAATGTGTTCCTTACATGTCCCTCGACAATCATGAGAAACGTCTGAGACCATCTGGCATAATTGGTCTCATTCAACTTGGTGATAGGAACAAAGAAGTGAGTTTTGTAACTCCCGATGTTCATAGTGGTAACCGATGACACCTCCAAAGTGCTTGATAAGACCATCGTGCCTTAGGACTGTCACAAGACGCTCCAAACGTGATATGAAATCACTATTCAGATCATGAAGAACTGGAAATCAAAGAGAACGTGACTTCTTGATCATGAGATCTAAGATCTAGAGATCCTAAATAGCACCCCAAGAGTCACTAGCACCCCTTAGATCAAGGCTTAGCGCATGTCACAGTGTGGGGAAGGCCCTAACAACACTTCTAAGAAGTGCTACTCCCCCTTGTCGACAAGAACACCCCGCCACCAACCACCACTTCCTGTAGCCAAGCAGCAAGCAGCGGCGGCAGACGATCTATAGGCAAATGGTGGCCCGCAACAGGGGTTGCTGTAGGCGGCAGCCTATAGGAAGGTGGCACAATAGTCAGGCGACGACGGTGGCCTACAAGGAGGTTGCGATGGTGGTCTGGCAACACAGGCGATGACCTTCCGGACCTACAGTGGTCGACGGAGCGCCGGCTGCGGCTCCGACCAACAATGGTGGCTAGGGTTTTTGGTGGAGGGGTACGATGGCTTGTGCAGGTGGGATACCGAAGCACCAATCTATGATCATCACTGTAATACTAAGTTAGAGAAAATGAATAATCATATTTTTCAAATAAAACCTTACACCTCTTTATATAGAGAGAAGTGTTGGGTAAGTTGCAACATAAGTCTAAGAGGACAAAATAAATAATAAAATAATCCAAAACAATAAGTAAAGGTATAACTAGAGTGCTCTATCGACAGGTCCTTATATGTATGAGTGGGTCAAACAATTGAGATGGGAGTCACCTCAAGATGTTAAGTGTACATGCAGTACTCTCACGCACCTAAAGCGAAACCAAGCTTTGACTAGCTCTGTGAGGGCGTACAAGAAGAGGCACCCATGCTTGAAGACACAGAAGGGACTACAACGTCGACAAGAGTTAATCTCCACTACCTTAAGGATCCAAGTCTTCGCCAGCTCCCGCATCTCGACTTGCGAGGCAATGTTAGGAAATAATTAATTAGTTATTTACTATTTTTAGGTCATAGGTATATTTTCATGTATGCCCTTACCTCTCCCTATATAAAGAAGGTTATGGCCTCTCTTTTACCAATAATAAAAATCATTTTATCCCCCCAAATTTCTCCACAATTATCTTTTATATAGCTGGCCATACATGTGCCTTACGTAAACGAAGACCATATTGAACAAGAAAATACCTAAACTTAGTCGTGGTAGAACCTAACAGACAAAATTAAATAAATCTTCAAACTATTTAAATACTTTATCTCAATTTGAGCAGGATGTCTCGCACCTCAATATCTACCTTATCACTACAGCATGAAGTTGCTGAGTGACAAGAGGGAATGGAGCAACACAATGAAACCTTATCGCAACTGCCCTTCGCTAATTGGTGTGCATTGACATTCTTGTTTATCCCCTAAAATCTTCCTCCTCATGAAGACAACTGCAAGTTTTCCGTTGAAATATTATTCCCATCATTATACACCATCCATGTATAGAAGAAAAGCAGGATATTCTCTCTGTTGGAATATATGCTTGCCAACACATTTGTTGTTAGTCGATAAATGATATGTATCTAGTTGAAGAGAAAAAGAAGTCTTATTTTATTAGGTAGTCCCTGTCTCTTTATATAAAGAGAGATAAGGGAGAATAACACCATGAGTCTAACAAGAAAAAAAAGTGACAACTATCCTCTCACAATACTACAACGTAACTCAACACTCTTCCTCGAGGTAGAGTATATATATCCACCATGCTCAACTTGTTTCTACACTTCTCAAATTGGGGGCGAGGCAGCAGCTTGGTAAAAATATCAGCAATCTGGTCAGTAGAAGCAAGACACGTAGTATGAAGTAAACCTTGCTGAATTAGGCTCCTGGTATAATGACAGTCAACTTCCACATGTTTCGTCCTCTAATGAAACATGGGATTATTAGCAATATATGTCATAGCCCGGTTATCATAGTGCATCTCCATAGACTCCTGGATTTCAACATGAAGATCTCTTAGCAAAGATTTTATCCATATCATCTCAGTTGCAGTATGAACCATAGCCCTGTATTCAGACTCAACACTAGAGCATGACACAACACTCTGTTTCTTACTTCTCCAGGTCACCAAATTTCCAGCCACAAATGTGCAAAAATCAGTAGTAGGCTGCCTGTCTGCCACGTCTCCTGCATAACCTGCATCAAAATAAGCTACCATAGACATATGACCCTTCTTCCTCTGGAATAAAATCCCTCTGCCTAGACATCCCTTAATGTACTTCAACACTTGCATAATCGCCTGCCAGTGAACATCAGTGGGCTTGTCTAAGAATTGACTTAGCTTACCCACTGCAAGGCTAATGTCTGGCATGGTGATGGTTAGATACAATAACTTTCCAACAAACTGCCAATAGACCTTCTTGTCCTTTAGCTTCACTGTATTCTCAAATAAATGAGCTTTAGGGTCCATAGGTATGTTGGCTTCCTTGGATCCTAGCATGTCTGTCTCTTGAATAATATCAAGTGCATACTTCCTCTGAGACATCACTCTGCTTTGCTTGCTCGTAGCAATCTCAATGCCCAGAAAATATCTCAGCTTCCCAAGATCCTTTATGACAAACTGATGAGCCAGATACTCCTTCACCTGAGTAATACCATTTGCATCATCACCTGTAAGAATAAGGTCATCAACATATACCAACAAAACCATTGTACCAGTACCGGTCTTCCTAACAAACAAAGAATGATAGAGGAAGATCTCTGCATCCCAATCATAGAGAATGCCTCAGACAAACGCTAAAACCAGGCTCGAGGGCTCTGCTTAAGGCCATAAATAACCTTACGAAGTTAGCATACACACTCTCCCTGAACCTCAAAACCAGGTGGCTGCGGCATGTATATCTCCTCCAAATCTCCATATAGAAAGGCATTTTTGACATCAGCTGGTGAAGATGCCATCCATAATAGGCTACAACTGAGATAAGAATACGGATCGTGGAGAGTCATGCCACAGGAGAAAAAGTGTCAAAGAAATCCACCCCATAGGTCTGGGTGAATCCTTTGACTACAAGGTGAACCTTATACCGAGAAATAGACCCATCAGGATTGTATTTCAGGGCAAATACTCATCTGGCTCTAACTAAGTGCGCACCTGAAGGCAAGGCATACAACTCCCATGTACCTCTATCAGTAAGTGCCGACATCTCTTCTTCCATAGTCACCTTCCAATGTGGATGTAGAAGTGCCTGCTGGTAGGAAGTAGGTATCTCCATACTAGAGACTGCAGCTATAAAAGCATGAAACTTTGACCCAAGAGAACCTGCAGAAACCACACTACCAGCAACACAATACTGTGCACAGGATCTCGGAGCCTTCCTAATGGCAATGGGAATATCCTCATCTATGAGCAGAGAAGGGGACCCTGAAGACACATGAGCAGAAAAATCATCAGTATTCCCAACACATACCTGAACGGAGGAGGACGATGGTGGCTCAGTAGGAACTAAAGAGGAGGGGGTGTGTCATGTCTCTGTTAGTGACTGGCAGCTGATATGTAACACCCTTAAATGTTTTTTCATCAGGTGGTACAGGTCTGAAAGTGCCCACGGTGTGACTGGTAGTAGATACACCACTGCTCTGAGAAAAATCCTCCAAGCCTATAGGAGGTACAGGCATAGGAGCAGCCACCTCTATCTCTCTCAACTGATGACCTGAGGTAGAGAAATAAGGGATAGACTCATGAAAAGTCACATCTGCACTCACATAATGTTTCTGGTGTATGGGATCGAAACACCTGTATCCCTTCTGTATGGGTGAGTATCCCAAAAATACACACTTAACTGCCCTTGGCGCCAATTTGTCACAACCAGGTCCAAGGAGATGTACAAATGCCACACACCTAAAGGTCTTTGGTGGTACAAGAAATAAGTCAGCATCAGGATATAAGATACTCCACGGAATCTATTCATGTAACACAGAAGGGAGCCTGTTAATGAGATAACAAGCAGTAAGAACCACATCGCCCCAGTATCTATGTGGAACATTGTTCTGGATAAGTAAAGCTCTAGTTATATCCAAAATGTGATGGTGTTTCCTTTCAACAATTCCATTCTACTGTGACGTATAAGGACATGATGTTTGATGTATAATACCGAGTGATCCATACAAATCAGTCAGTTTCTTTGTGCAGAATTCTAATGTATTATCTATTCTAATTTTCTTAATGCATCACCAAATTGATTTTTCACAAATATCACAAATTGCTGAACCAACGAGCCAACTTCAGATTTATTCCTCATCAAAAAGACCCAAGATAAGCGTGAAAAATCATCCACAAATAATAGATAATATCTAAAATGCTGGTGATCTACTACATGGCTAGGACCTCAGACATCACAATGCAATAAATCAAAACAAGCAGAACTGGTAAACTGGATAGATGTTGGAAAGCTGGCATGGTGATGCTTCCCCAGTTGGCATGCATCATATTGAATCTTCATGGCAAGAGACAAGTGAGGTATGACACGGCGTAGCTTGTCGAGGGAAGGATGACCTAGTCTTCTGTGCCACTGCAAGGCACTCCCCGCAATACTCATCTGACAGGCTACAGTATCTACACTCTGAACTAGCCGATATACACCTCCTCCTCATAGCCACCACCAATCGTCTTCCCCGTCATGTGATCCTGAAAAGTACATCCGACAGCATCAAAAATAACACGACAATTCAACTGCTTAGTAATAGAATTAATAGATAGCAATTGCATTGTCATGTCCGGCACATAATATACATCATCAAGATGCATGGAGGGTGTAGCAGATACCCCTCCGTCCCTTACCACGGATGGGGGCATGTCTATCGTCTGCCAACTGGACAGAATGTTCTTGGGATGTCTTCTGTAATCCCCTAAAGCACTGGGAATTTCTTGTCAAATGATTAAATGCACCTTAATCAATCAACCATGATCCTTTCGTACCTGATGCAGATGCATAGGCTGCAATGCTGGAGGATTGACGCTGCTCATGAGTCAGTTGTGCTAGCCGCTGCACAACGGCATCATAATCTGCTTCTTCAAGAGATACTGCCTCAGTACTCACACCTGGAGAAGCTGTAACAGAAGCCTGGTTGGCCATAGTAGGACGGCCTAGCTTATTCCAACATTTAGCCTCGACATGGCCAAGCCTGCCACAGTAAGAACATGTAGGCTTGCCGCGACCACCATCAATTCGGCCTCTCCCTTTGCCATGAAAGAAGCTTCCACGACCTGCACAAGTGCTGACAGCAGCATGAGCCGAAGATGTAGAGGTAACAACTACATCACGAGTAAGTTGAATTTGCATCCTACTCAGCCTCCTGTAAATTTCCTCAATAGGCGATAGCTCAGAAAGAGTCAGAATCTATAAACGAGCTGCTGAATAGTGATCACTTAAGCCTACAAGGAACATGTAGGCTGCAAACTCCTTCCTGTGATCTCTACACGTAGACAAAGTACACAGCGGTCTGCATGCATTATATTTCTCTAATAATCCTTTCATAGTGGAGTAATACTGAGACAAACTCATCTCCTCCTACTTGAAATGGCACAAATCATAGTGAATCTGAAATACTTGAGTTGAATTCAACTCATGTGAATAAGCCGACTTCAAGCCATCCCACATCTCTTTGGCAAATCTATAGTACATCACCAATCCTTGGAATAATGCTATTAAAGATCCAGGCTCTTACCATAGCATCAACCCGATTTCAGGTTGCATGTTTTCCTGTTTTCTGCTCAGGTGGTGCTTCCAGAAGCACATGCTTCTTATCATGATCTTCCACAGTGACAAGGAAGGTTTGAGACCAACGAGGGTAATTGGTCTCATCCAATTTTGTAATAGGAGCAAAGAAGGGGCTCTTATACGCCCCGCTCTCTGTATTATATCCTGAAGGCACCTCAGAATCATCTGATGCCGACATGGTAGCTTCAAACACACACAAATAAGCCCAACCAACGAATCTGAAATTCTGAATAGAACACTGACAACTTGGGGAATACACACCCTACAATCCACAAACAAAACTCCAACACTTCACTGGGGAATACACACCCCAAAAACCAATCAATCAGGGAAATACACACCCCAAAATAAACATTCACAATGGGGAATACACACCCCAAATCAGATCAAGAGATCAAGGAAGTCATACCAACCGTAGGGAGGTTCTTGCTTCACATCTCCATCTCCACAACACTCAAGAACCTCCCTACAACAACTGAAGGCAATCTCAGCCACGCTAGGCAGAGCTCAGGCAACAGTCACAGCCACACTAGGTGGCAAGGCGACGCTGCGAGGGTTCGCACATCCCTTAGGCGATGTCTGCTGGCGCTGCGGGCCTGTAAAGGCGACAAGGCGGTGCCTAGGGCCTAAAGGCGGCGAGGCGGCACTGCTGTTGCCATGGCGATGGCTACTGCAACCCTAGGTGACACTGCTGCAATGCATCGACAGCAACAAACAACAGCGTAGGAGAACGCCGCGGCGATGGGCTGCAGCAGAAGGCAGCGATGGACAAGGCTGCTGCTGCTGCAACGACGATGGGGCGCCGGTGCTGCCGTCGGTGATGGCAGTGGCGTCCGATGGAGGTGTGGCTTGAGGTAGGGTTAGGGTTTATTTGGTGGTATCCCCAACTTGGTGCTCTGATACAAAGTTGAAAAGAAAAGAAGTCTTATTGTATTAGGCAGTCCCTATGTCTCTTTATATAGAGAGGGACAAGGGAGAAATAACACCATGAGTCCAACAAGAAAAAGAAGTGACAACTAGTCCCTCACAATACTACAACCTAACCCAACATATCTCATATCAGCATTGTTTGTGTATATTAGATTTCATCAAACGAGTAAATAGGATGTAATTTGTGGAGTCATGTTGACTTTAAGATGCTATTTCGACTAGATCCTTAGCTTTGCAATTTTATTATGACAGAATGTGTGCTTTTCCACGTACCTGATTAGCAGTGCTATGGTTGTCTTTTCCCAGTGTCCTTGAAGTATCATTGGTGGTTTTACTAGATGTACGAAGAAGTGAGGCTAAAATGTCCTTGAAAAATAGTATGAAACCACTATAGATCTTAGATTGTTGACAGTTAATTTTTTTTTTAATGAGCTTAAACCCAAGTTAGTTTGATTGATAGGTTGGATTTTTTGTTTCAGATGATTCTTTACCTCGCAGAAGCAAGCCGGCATCTTGGTTGTACTGATTTATTCAAGGAACCTTCGAAATATGCCTGGTCTGACTACTACGAAGATCATTTCATAATTCCTCACCACCGAATTGTTCTTATCACGAATAAGCGTGTCATGCTACTGCAGGTATTCTACTCTTTCTAATCTTGTTACGGCCTTCTATGTGGATATCCTTGTTATTTTGCTGTTTAAAGGTTGCAGATTTTAGATGTAGGCCCTGTAGAGTTCACTATTACATGCATGACCCTGTTGACATTGCTGCCTTATTGAGCCTTGGCAACCAGGGAGGATTAGAGGCTTTTCTCATGGCTCGGAAGAGGTATTGGGTCAGCCCAATGGGTCATTCACATGGAAGGGGAAGGGGCTATTAATTGATTAACAAAGAAAAAATTACATACATACCCATGGGTCTACCTCCATTTAGTATTCTATTTAAATCTAACGGTCACGGGCAATCCCTTTCCTTCCTTGGTGGAGAACCATTGGAATCCTACCATCCAACTCTCCGATTCACAAAAATAACCTTGCCCCAAATTTTCCACTTAATTTATTAGTCACCATTCTCACTCTGCATCTTTTTCACCAAAATCTTTAGGTGAGTGTTCTTAAATCATAGTAAAAAGGAACTACTATCACCTACAAACTGCAATTGCACTGTCATTCCACTGCCTCATAAGTCTCCTGCAGACAGCATCAAGTTTCTGGCTCCATGGTAGCAGTAGCACTTCGCTGCCATGAGATAAGCACTGCAGCCAACAGTCACTACCAGCCGCAAGCAATGAACCATTGTAACAGCAGCACTCCATTGCCTGTCAGCTGGGTACTGCTGCTGACAAATATCGTTAAAAGCCACATAATGCCATCACAGGCAGAGATCAAACTCTGAAGCAGCATGCCATAGCAAGCAGCTATCTGCTGCTAGTAGTTGGAGAACGCTTTCACTAGTTTTGAGAGCATCAAATTTTTTATTTTAATTTTTAAGGGTTGACAATAACGGTTCACCATTAGTTATTGATGGATTTTAATGTTCATTGTAATGTATGCATTGAGACGGGGCATCGGAGTATGCACATGCATGCACACACACAAAAACACTCCCCTATGTATACATATTCATACATACATACATGCATGCATGTGCATATATAGAGGACCCGTTAAGAAAACTTCTATGGAAAATCCAACCATATGGATTGAAAGCTTACTACTTAAACATATTGTATTTGAAATATCATAAAGATCAAAAGAAACTCTTGATCCCCATCTTAAAGGAACATATATCATAATGTTACTTTGTAAAAAGTTAAAAGATATTTGTAAACGATTTAGAAATGTGTTGTGTTTGTAAGAATTTAAGACAAATTTGTAAAGTTTTTTATAACCTTTGTAAAGTAGTTGTTCTACACACACACGTGAAAGAGAGGGAGAGCAGTAAGTGAAGCTTAAGAGTGGTTTCAGACCAGCAAGTGGCGCAAGTGCAGTAATGTCTGTCTGGGTGAACATGCATTTTTGCTGTACCCAAGGTTTACAGAGCATATGTGTAAAGAACCCTTACGCTTTTACATAATACATTGTTATTTGTAAGCTACTCCAAGTTCATTGGTGTTTTAGATACTTGGTAATCCATGGTAGAAATTTACACATGAAAGCAGGTCATTTACATATCTGAATTTGACTGGTAATCACCAATCTGATACCATTTAACGTTCCTTCTTAGTGTTTGGCTCTAGACAAAATGGACAAGCAACCCAGCAAGATAATATGGGATGTGCAATGGGAGGATGTTTTGTCCTTGGAGTTGGCAAAAGCTGGTTATTCCAAGCCATCACATCTCATTATACATGTTAGGAATTTCCATAAATCTGAAAGCTTTGTAAAGCTCATAAAGTGCCATACTACTGAGGATGATTTTGAAGAACCTCAAGCTGTCACAATCTGTTCAGCGGTGCGTAGAATTTGGAAAGCACACCTCTCAGTCATGAAAACACTTTCTTTGAAGGTACTGCTGAAAAAGATCATTTTTTTTAGTGAAGGCAATTCTAGTTGTGGTGCATGCTATCATGATATTCCATTTAACAGGTTCCTTCAGGTCAGGGACATGTGCAATTTGCCATAGAAGAAGCAGATGAAGCGGATTCTAAATGGACCAAACCTTTCCTTAAACCTAGAGAGATCATTTCTGCACATGTTGACCTTGACAACAGGAGATTCGTAAGGCACACCGGCGATTTTCAGATGATATGGACCAGCAAACAAGAGACTAGAAGTCACTGCACATTGTGTCCAAAACAGGTCAGAATATACTGCTTTTCCTTTGAATTTCATTCTCATGGAGTCTACTTTTTACCTGGTACAATAAATGTTTACACTCATTACTTTTTGATTCAGGTGGAAGATGACAAAAGGTGCAGCATCTGGAGGCCTTCTTGCCCAAATGGGTAAATACTGTCTCTGTGGCTATTCAGTCAAGATTTTGTTGAATACAAGAAATAGGAAAGAAATTGCTTATTTCTGCCCAGCAAGCCATTACTGCGATTTGGGAAAATGTGGAATTCAGTCATCCCTCATATAACAGAGATATACAGGAAGAATTACACAGTTGCAGAACAGAAATATATTGAATGGGGAAAACATATTGAAGAGCTCATAATGATGTATAGTAGAAAGAAATGATTCAAATAGTTTATTCTATAGTCCTACCTCTTAATATATATAAAAGTGAAAAAGTACAAGACCACTCAAACAAAAGGAAAATAAAGAGATACATCACAACAGAAATAATTAAAATAAAAAATCGAAGTGGCTCAATACTCCCTCTCAAGCTGGAGTATAGATGTCAATCATGCTAGAATAGCAAATATCAAATGATGCTCATGGCAACGCCTTCGTTAAGATATTTGTTGTCTAGTCATCTAAGATGACATGAGTAGGGTAGATGAGACCTCTCTAAATCAAGTCACATGTATAGTGACGATCAACCTCCACATGAATGGTCCTCTTGTGGAACATGGGATTGTTGGCAATGTACGTTGTAACCCACTTATCGCATCTTATCTCCATAAGTGTGTCAACAGATATATGCAAGTCTGTAAGAAGAGATCTCACCTACATCTCCGACGCAGTATGTGTCATGGCCCTGTACTCTAACTCAATGTTGGACCTGGAGACAACATATTTCTTGCTCTTCCAGGTCACTAGGTTTCCTACCACATAAGTGCATAAACCTATAGTAGACTTCCTATCTGTCAGACATCTTGCATAATTAGCATCTAAGTAGGCTACCACACTCATGGAGGTTCCTTTGGTGAATAGAACCCCACTTCCTCGTGCTTTCTTCAGGTAACTTAGCACCATCATTGCAACATCCCAATGCTACTTAATGGGCCTATCCATGAACTAACTCAATTTTCCGATTGCAAGAGAAATATCTGATCTGGTAATAGTCAGGTACACGAACTTGGCCACTATCCTTTTGTACTACGTACCATCCACTAGCTTAGCCTTTTCATTATACACATGAGTCTTAGGATCCATAGGAATATTGATTGATTTTGCTCCCAGCATGCCAGTCTTTTGTAGCAAGTCAAGGGTATACTTCCTCTTGGAAAGTACTATACCATTCCTACTATGTGCCACCTCAATCCCAAGTATCTCAGTGGTACAAGGCCCTTCATAACAATACTCCCTGCAAGGCATTCCTTGACCTCAATGATGCCAATCCCATGATCCCCCATCATATTCTGTTGAGAGAATTGTATAGTGGTTTGGTCCCACATAGTGGAGTGAGACTTTATGTTGTGGTGACCTATAAATAGGCATGTACCCCCTACTTATTCTTTTGAGAAAAAATAACAGAGAAACACGCCCAAAGGGCACTTCTCCCGTGGTTTTCTCCCTGCTCTTCGTGAGTGGGGTTCCCACATAAACCCAGACGTTATTTGATTGTTATTATTTTATATTTTAATTTGGTACCAGAGTAGTTCGATTCTTAGGTTTATTATGTTTATCATTATTTAGAGTTCCAACTTTCTTTGTGTTATTCGGAGAAGACTTTGTCCATAGGGTGCTTGGGTCTCAGTCCTTCCCCTGCCGGTGGAGATCAAGAAGAAGGCAAGGAAGGGAGCGATGGCACTTACGCAATCCGTGCACGATCAATGCTGAGGGCCGCGTTGTGGACCATGATCAACGACAAGGGAGAGGAGCTTTGCAGAAGTCATCACTCGCACGAGGCAGCCCTCATGATGCAAGGCGACAAGGAGATGTGGTAGCGATTATTGGCGCCGACCTCAACAGCGCCATTGCCATAGTTGTTGAGGGCAAGGATCCGAGCAGATTCAATCCTCGCCCTATGGAGTTGCCACTATACAGCCAGAGGAAGAAGGATGTGGCTTGTGTTCCCCAACGCCACCACCGTGGCAAAGGTTTACTGCGCGCAAGGAAAGGACGAAAAAGGCGAAGTGGCGACCGTAAGCTGCGGCAGAGCAGGAGCCGAAGGAGAAGCTTGCTCCGATCTAAGAACAATAGCCAAGAAGGAGAGGGCCTCCAGTCATTGGCGACACTGGTGTGGTCTGTAGCAACGCTGCCGCTACACCGAAGAGGGCCTTGTGGAGGCAAGGCGACGATCGTCGCAGGGAGGAGGAGCACCATCCCGTCCAACAGGCCGTAAAGGGTGGCGAAAGAGGTGCTGATCGAGCACTACCTCTAGGACAGTGCTCCCAGCAACTCCACTACTCCAACGACAATAGCGAGCTCGAGCTGGAGCTCAAGCACAAGGAGGAAGATGTCAAAGACGACGATGACTCGGACAAGAGGCACTTGTCGAAGAAGCGTTGCACTACGTGGAGAAGTCGAAGGCGCAGTCGACGATAAGGGAGATGCGTGCATCACGGGTTGAGGAGTGACGGCTGTGTTGTTGGGTTCTCTCGAACCCTAAGGGGAGATCGAGAGTTTAAAAAAAAATGAAATGAAGAGAAAGGAAAAAAAAAGGAAAGAAAAAATGGAGAAATAGTTAAAAAAGGAGGAAAAAAAGGAGAAAAAAAAAGGAAGAGAGAAATGAGTAAAAAAAAAGATTAAAAAAAGAGAGAAAAATGAAGAAAAAAAATGTTTGCATTGAAAAGAAGATGGGGAAAGGCTCCTCTAGTTTTATTTTGTCTTCTCATTGTTTGTTTCTTCTCCCATATTAGTATGGGAGAAAGGAGACATGTGGAAACCTATTGTAGTCACCTCTATTTGGGAGTCCCTTTGTTGCAGTCCCAAGCCACGATGGGTGACATCGGATACCGCTACGGACTTTTAAATTAGCTGATCATCACATGAGAAACCAAACTCTGGGAGGTCTTGAGTCTCAAGGTCTCCAAGGAGGGAGATCCATTTTCAAGGTCCTTAGAGGATGGGCCCAGTTGGTTTTTATATGAGAGATGTAGCTTTGAGGTCTTCAGAGAAAGGTCCATTTCAGGGATACTAAATGGGGAGCCACCAGCACCTGGTCTCCATAGGAGAGGCCATTGTCAAAGTCAACTACAGCAGTTCCTTCAGCAGCTCCAGCCCGTGTTCCCGCCTACAAGCAAGAACCAGTCCAGAGAGTTGTGTTCTGTTGTGTAGAGTGGGTTTCTTTGTGTTACAAGCTGAGCATGGAATAATCCAGGTTGAGGGGGAGTGTTGAGAGAATTATATGGTGGTTTAGTCCCATATAGTGGAGTGAGACTATGTTGTTTGTGATGGCCTATAAATAGGCATGTACCCCCCACTTATTCTTTTAAGAAGAAATAACAGAGACACGCCCATAAGGTGCTTCTTCCGTGATTTTCTCCTTGCTCTTCGTGAGTGGAATTTCCACGTAAACCCAAACGTTATTTGATTGTTTATTCTTTGATTCGTTTCAGCATTGTTTTAGATTTCAACTTAATCAAATCATCAACATTTACTAGAATTTCCACCACTCCCTTCCCTATTTTCCTGACAAACAAGGAATGATCTAATGAGGATTTCCAGAGGCCAATCATCTCAACAACCTCTGCGAGCTTCTGGAACCAAGCCCTAGGGTTTTGCTTCACATCATATATAGCCTTCCGCAATCTACATACCTTGGAACACTCCCCTCTGGTCTCATAACCATAAAGAAATGCATGTACACCTCCTCGTATAAGTTACCATAAAAAAATGCATTCTTCATGTCCAGCTGATGAAGAAGATAGTCCTTCTGAACAGCTACAAAAATAAGAAGATGCACAGTCAAGAGTCTAGTCATAGGGGAAAAAGTATCAAAGAAGCCTACGCCATAGGTCTGCATAAACCCCTTTGCTACTATTAAAATACTCAGTTTATTTTGTTATCGGTTGTTTTGTCATTTCTATTTTCCTATTGGACATGCTTGTTATTTTCCTAATACCTCCTCTTTATATAAAGAGGTGTTAGGTCCTTTTGAGAAATATATTGAATCATTTTCTCTTACTTGGTATCAGAGCGCGGTCCTAGACTAGGTTCTGATATCCCACTAAACAAGGCCTCTAAACCCTAACACCTAAACCCTTCTCTCTCCCCTCTCTACTGTCGTTGGTCCTCTCTCTCTCTCTCTCTCTCTCTCTCTCTCTCTCTCTCCAGCATTGCAGCAACAACAACCTTCACTGGCCACAGAAGGGCGGTGTAGTAAATTAGGGGGCGCGATCCCCGGTGGCGCAGCAACGCTATTAGGTCAATCCACCCCTAGGCAACGGCAAAGGGGAGTCGAGCACCACGTGTGGGTGTTGCTGGGCCTGATCTATTCCCCATCCACATCTCGTTGTTGCACGTGGGTGGCCGTATGTGGTCTTAGACACAAGCTTCGAGTCTCTAGTATCTCGGATCTTTATGTCTAAGGCCTAATTCAATTTGCTTGATCTTCCTATGATCTGAAAATCAGTTTCAAATCTTAATTTTGGCATGTTTTCTCATCTTCTGGGTGTGTGATGGCATCTTCTAGTTCTTCTGAGGTGACATCAGGCGTTGTTCCCAAGTTCGGGACTTACAAAAGTCTATTTCTTGGTCCCATTGTCAAGTTAGATGAGACAAATTATCCCAAGTGATCTCAAACGTTTCTGATGACAATAGAAGATCATGACAAGGAACATATATTGTTGAAGTCAAAGCCCACAAGAAGACGGGAAAGTATGCTACATGGAAGAAAGATAACGCAATGATCAAAGCATGGTTGATGAATTGCATGATTCCACGGATCGAAGATGAGATCATATATTATCCAACAACCAAGGCAATGTAGGACAGTCTTCGTGACACATTCACATGAGAACTCGTCTAGGGTTTTTCATATTAGCCACAAACTATCTCAGTGGACGCAAGGACAATCTCTTTCTCAGTACGACTTTACCCTTAAGGGCCTCCAGGAGAAGTACAATGCGTGCGGGCCAGTCTACATGTGCGTTGCACAGAGAGTACCGCAGAGAGGCGGCAGTTCACTAGTTTCTATCAAAACTTGGCCTAGAGTACGCAACTACTCGATCTTAGATTCTTACTTTGTTAGAGCTTCCTACCTTAGAGGAAGTCTATAGTCACCTAAGTTAGATTGAGGTGGCAATACCACAGACGGGAGTGGTTAGCCAGGCATCCACCCTGACTTCTATTGCTAGACATGGTGGTAGGGGAGCACCTTCCACCCATGGACATGGAAGAGGACAAGGTGCATCTAGGAGGTCTTGCACCACGTGCACCTACTGTGGCAAGGTTGGCCATGTGGAGGCTTCCTATTGCACCAAACATGGAAGACCCCCAATGGCTAAGCTTCAATGAATCCGATGTACCACCAGAGATTGGCGGCTGTAACCTTAGGCAAGGGAGACCCATGCCCAAGGTTGAGAAGAGACGTAGTGGATGGCTATAGGACTAAGTTAATTAGGTGGAGCACTAAGGTAGACTAAGTTAGGAAGAGTAGTTAATGTTTGGAATGGTGAAGGTCTAGTATTTTTATAGGAATTGTGGAAAAATGTGGACCATAGGATCTTGATCAATGGCTAAGAGATTGCCCTCAAATCAAGTGTGAAGGGGACCTTAGGATAGGCATCTAAGGGCTACAAGAGGGGACGACTAAGGGGAGATTAAATGTAGGCCCTTGGTTGATGGATGAAAGGCTTGGATGAAGTGTGGTGATGTGGAGTAATTAATTTACTAACTAAGGTTTGAAATGAGCCATTGGACAGTAGATCCAGGGATGAGTTACACTAGTTTTTTGATAGGTTTTAGACTCGTCATCTAGGCCATCAAAAGGAAAATCAAGGGGGGAAAACACCCTATGGTGTCTAGCCATTAAGCTTCCAAGAGAAGCTTCCTCTGGTGGCCACATGAAGTGGATTGATTCTTTTCTATTTTTGGCAAAAGGATTTTAGGCCTTAGGATTGTTGATCAATGGTGGAGGTTTGTAGGTGTCTTTCCTAAAATAGGTTTAGGACAGATTTTGGATAAAAAGGTTGTCCTACAATCAAAATGGTGGAGGGTTTAGGAGGGTGCCATGTGTCTTCCCTTGCCTTTATTTCTTCTCGTCTTTATTTCTTCTAAGCTCTTCATTATTTTGCTTTCAAAAGAATTCTTCTCCTCCAATAAGTGATTCTCCATCTTCTTAACTTGCTCAACACCTATATCATTCACAAGAAATCATAATTAGATGCAAGTTAATTACAAAACATATGCATGACCTAGTTATGCATCTATGATTATAATGAAATATATGTACAACCTATATGCACTAAACTAGCATAAAGTAGGCAAGTTATC
Organism: Thalassia testudinum; assembly: GCA_037157565.1. Classification (NCBI taxonomy): domain Eukaryota; kingdom Viridiplantae; phylum Streptophyta; class Magnoliopsida; order Alismatales; family Hydrocharitaceae; genus Thalassia; species Thalassia testudinum. The sequence goes on from JAZHRO010000013.1 coordinate 27,430,923, forward strand.
ATCAATAATTATGTACTTATCAAGAACCATTCAAGTTCGCTAGGCAAGGTATGGGTTAACTGCTCCAAGAGTCTTTGATCTAAGTTTTGAGAAATACGAAAGTACTATTAAGACCACCTACAGACATCTTCCACATAGGAATGTTGATTGGGTCCTTAGCAAAGATTGTTGGTTGTTTTAGAAAGCAACAATGCCTTTAAAGGTCAAGATATTCGCCTAGCTCCTTCGATGGAAGAGAATTATGACAAGGTGTACAAAATGAAGTTGGCGCCAAACTCCAATCCCACTTGTGCTTTTTGTGCTAAGGAAGAGGAAGATTACAACCATTTATTCTTCACTTGCCCTTTTGCGAAGTAGGTTTGGATGGCTACTGGTTCTCAATGGCCAACTCATTCATCATGGGATGATTTTTGGCAATCCTTTCAAGTTGGCACATTTCAATCTTGACAAGAGCAGGCTACACCTTTTTCCATCCTTTAGGCAATATGGCTACAACGCAATGATAAAACCTACAATCTTCCAAGGGAGCAGTATTTTGTTGAGAACGTATGTAGGGCTGCTCCCTTCTTCAAGCTTTGGTAAAGTAGTTGATTTTTTTGTTGTTCTATTTTTGTTTGGATCATTTTTTTAAAAAAAGGCAACAATGACTACTAGAGGTTAGTAATTATCCAATTCAGAAATCTAAAAAGTGAGACATTACAAATGGTTCATCCAAAAATCAAAAAGACCTAAAGCTCCCCTTACTACATTTTCCACCCAATGTCCTAGCGTATGCCTCAAAGTGAAAACCTGAAGTGCTCTCTCAATGCCTCCACAATCATCCTCCTATCACATGTCACCTCTCCAACATGCAACGAAGTGATTAAATTTTGATCGTCTTCCGGATGCTAAATGGAAGAACAACATATTTGAGTCATCCTCCTTTAGCCACAACTATCTAGATTTTTGCCTCCAATCCACCTCTCTTTTGATGCCCTCCTATTGAACTATAGATTGCAACCATATTCTCACCTTCTACTTTGAGTCGGTAAGATTCCTTCCATCCTCAACCCTATCTAGCTCAAAAACACCCTCTAAAGCCTCCACATATGTCTGTTCCCTTCTTTCACCTCCTTGTAAACCATCAATGTTGATCACAAATGCTAGATCTTCATAGTCATGGTACGCGTGGCTGAGGTTGAGTGTGGGACCTCTTCCCATCTTTGCTACACCAATTCTCTAAACCCAGCTTTAGTAACCATGTTTTCTGAAATTTGAAATAGGAAACAAAAGAAGCCTCCTTATTGCTATCCCATACAAGGGGTGTAGGATCTAAAAATAGCCTTGGTTTCATGGTGACGTCTACAAGCTGAAAATGCTCTACTAAGTCTACAGAACATAGAAACTTGTCTATCTTCAATCTTAAACCCATTGAGTTCCTCCAAGTGTAGATAGCTCCAAAAGTGGGGATATCATACAACTCCAAATCCTCTACCAAGCCTGCAAAGTCAAGCATGGCATTATCCATCCTCCCATCCATTTTATCATATAAGGAAAGGGTGGCATTGAAGTCACCACCCACTAACCAAGTCTCCCATCCGCAAAGGTGGCCACCTACCTCTACTCTTCCCACAACTAGGGTTAGATCTATTCAACGTACCATATCCGGATCCATTCCCAAATTCAGAGTCTCACTAAGAAGGCAATGCCTTACTCAACCTCAATCTCTCCTTACGCCCGTTTAACATCCTGTCATGCGCCCCAATAGGAAAGCCATCTGTGTTTCTTAAAACAACACTTATTAATGGATCCACCTTCATTGCCACAGCTGTAGAAACCAAATCAACGATCCGATTCCCCAAGTCTCAGAGTTGATCCCCACGAAACTCGTACTATTCATTAAAATCCACATGCCCCTTCAAGACCTACTACCACTATACTCGTCCCTTAAGCTTCCCAGCTATTGAAAATGTCCCCATCAATACCGGCAGTGTCACAGCGACCGTTGCATTTGGTTGAGGCTTCTGCATCACTCCCACTTGGACCATCGAAGACAAGCCACCCAATTGCAAAATCATGGATTTCAAGATGGCGATTGGATTCCTCACCTTGACAACATCCGACACCCATCTTTGCTTCTCCACATCAGAGCCCACTGACGAGCAAAACTTAAGCCTTAAGAAGTCAAAGACAATAGCCTCCACCACTTCCATAGTCCAAAGGTAAAGGGGTGTGCCTCTCAACCGAACTTCAACCTCCTCTCACTGGAGCTGCTCATCAATCACGCCATCAAACAAGGACCTTGCCACCTCACCTCACAATCTCCAATAATAAGAGATTAGAACAAGAGCGACGCTAATCTACAGCTGAGCAACTCCCTAGCAATAGCTTCCGATCATCAAAGTTTCAATACCCTTGCATGAAGGGATGCGCAAAAAGCATCAAGCACCTTTCTAACCTCGCCACACATCTCTAACAAGAGAACTGTTAAGGAAGCAATGAATGGACTCAATGGATAGTGACCATGGGTCACGAATAATAGGAATGTGGTTCGTCCCCATGGAAATTGCTCCCTTCTCCCTCTAAGGATCACTACAGGTGGTCACATACTACACGACCACCAGCGTGTCCCACCCCGCCACAACAAAAGCAAACCACCAAGTCACAACATTCTCTAACCAAATGACCCTAACCCTAACAACAAAAGCCTACCATCTCTATACGATGACGAGCAAATGTTACACTCCAACTCCCTAATGTGCAACAACCACACTTGGCCCTAACGAGTGCCCAACCCCCCTTGACATCGGCCCTCTCACTCAAGACCTCTCTCCCTGCCAACTCACGTTCTCTCTCCCCACTCATTACTTTCTCTCCCCTCCCAAGATCATCCATGTAGCCTTTCCTTCTTAATGAAACAAGATAATCACTAACCTCATGTAATCATCCTTTTTTCCCTCCAAAAGAAAAAAGTGGTGGAGAGTTCAAGCCTCCATAGATAGAGCTCATGAGGCCAACCATGACACATTGACCTAGGTTCTTGCTTTCCAATCATGCCTAAGGAGAATTCATTAATCAAGTTGAGGCTTTCGAATTAAGATGAAAGGGCTTATGTTCCCTTTCTTTCGTTTCAAATAAGCATCAGGCTTCAACATTAAGGGTCCACTTCTTCCCCTTAGTGAATTGCCTGATTCCAAAGATATGGCTTCTTGTCATGATTATTCTTGAGGCCTTCTCTTGCTATATGTCAGAAAGAGGGTTTTTTAGGACGTATGGATTGTCTAGATGAAAAGTTGCTTTACTACTTGTTAGGAAATAAAATCAAAGAGATATTATTTAGTTATTTTTATTTAGGTCATTTCTATTTTTAGTAAGTGTTTAGTTGGATTTCCATGTATGCCAAGGTCCTCTCTCATATAAAGAGGATTAAGGCCTCTCTTTTCATATCAACAAAGTCTATTTTCTCTCCAAAATCTCCACTTGATATCAAAGACACCGATCTTTATGACTTAGGATTAGGAAAGGAAACCCTAGAGAGGGGAGGGGATCTCTGGTGTCACCACCAGTCTCCGGCGAGCCTTCAGGGAGCCCCCTCCTCTTCAAGTCACCTCCCTCCTTTCCCTCTGATCTTCCTTCTCTTCCCTCAATTTCATTCCCAACGCTAGAGCAACAGCTGCTACAACCCCAATGACAGCGAAGACCATTACCACCACACTATCGCTACTTCCATCACCGTCGGGCTTGGGGGGGTGCATCGCTGGCCCATTGCCGACTGGTCGCAACCCCTCCGGTGACCATCGACCGGCGAAGTCACTGCTGGCAAGCTATTTTGACCCCAGCGCAGTTGGCGATAGGGAGGCTTGAAACTCTACTTTGAGCCTCTCTTCTTAATCTAACAAAGTCCTGAAGGTCTCATTGGAACCCTAGGGAAGTCCTTTCATGTTTAGGCAAACCCAAGCATTGGCTTCTCGCCAAAGCGTAGTCGGGGCACCGCCATGCCTCCGAAGCGTCGCCCAAAGTCCCTAACACCGTTGGAGAGGGTTTCAATGGTGCTATTATTGTCATGTATGGCCTTGGACAATTGTTGGCGGCCACTAGATCTAAAGATTGCATTGAAGAAGAGATGCTTTGCGTGATGAGTCTCCACTCAAGCACATCAACCTCGATGATGAGCCTTCTCTTACTGCCATCAAAGAATGCTTTGCTTTCCAATATGCCCAAGAACGCCTTGTGTTTAAGCCCGGCTCTTAAGGTGTACGAGAAATGGCAGTGAAGGTGACTTTATGCACGTCCGGAGAAACCAAGCACAGTATGCTGGCTCGTGGGGGTGTAGGAGCAATGGCACCTATGTGACCTTATGCGCACTCAAGAAGACCAAGTCTCGTCATCTTCAAACTCTTGGGCGTGGGAGTAGCAACACCCAAGTTTTAGTCATGATTTCTCATGTACCTAGCGCCTTACGTGGGACGTACAAATAGAAACATGACAAGTTGATACAGATGCCGAAGCCAATTATTTTTCTACTATCGTCAAGTACCATTGATCCAAGTCTTTGTCGTCTCCGGCATCTCAACTTGTCGGGGAGTGTTAGGAAATAAAATCAAAGAGATATTTTTGAATTGTTTTCTATTTAGGTCATTTCTATTTTAGCAAGTGTTTAGTTGGATTTCCATGTATACCAAGACCCTCTCTCTATATAAAGAGGGTTGAGGCCCCTCTTTTCATATCAAGAAAATTTAATTTCTACCCAAAATCTCCACACTACTATTATACCTATTCTTGTCAATGGAAATTTGATGGTAAGCTACGAGCAGCCCCAAAGGAGATTTTCTCGCAGATGTCTATTAGGACCTTTTTTTCTGTTGGCAATGTGGTGGAATATTTTTATGTTCCGTGCCTCTTTCTATCGGGAGAATGCTCGATCCCTTTCTTTTTTTCCCTGAATTACGTAGATCCAACTTTCATGACAATTGAATCAACATGTTGGAGGTTCAAGTTTATTTGACTTGTGTTATCAAGCCAGAAGAGGAACAGAGAAAGGCTGTACTTTGAAGCAGATTAGTTTCAGCATCTTATTGATTTGAATCAAACAACAAGTACCAGCTTGCAGTATGCAGACGATGCTCCCTTTTTTATAAAGGGCTCTGTTGAAGAGGATTGCAGCATTGCTTTGGTAGTTTGTCTTTTTAAGGAATTCTTAGATACTCCATGAAATTCTTTAAAGGCTAATTGTATTATTTCTAGGATGGATACTGGAACATGACTCATGTTCAGGTGTTCTTGTGACTCCTAGAGGGTAACTTACTATTTTATAGGCCTCTCTTTCCAACAAGCCTTTTGCTGCGAAGGAGTGGACTAAGATTTTTGAGATGCTTGAGGAAAGTGAAGGGTAGGAGTCCATAATTTATCCCATCAGGGTAGGTTGATTTAAGTTGCTCTTATCTTCTCTGTGGGTCTTGTCAGTATTCTCAGTGCCGAAGAAGGTGGGGAAGAGGTTTGATATTGTTAGAAGAGGATTCCTTTTGAAGAATGATGGGAGCAATACATATGCCACCTCCCTGGTAGCTTGAGACGAGGTTTGCAGACCACTCTCCCATGGAGGTTTAGGAGTACTTCAGCTCTCAACAATTATATGATTTTTTGTTGATAAATTAGGCTTTGAAATTATGGAGGGTCACTATCTTGAATGGCTTTTTTTCCCTCTCAAAAAAAGGGGCTCTGAAATTGCGGGGTGAAAGGTCAGACCTTTACTGTATCCTGTAGGTCCTCTATGGGAAGGGCCTTTGTTGGGATGTCACAAGTCTCGTGGTGTGGGGAGCTTTCTCCTTCTGGCAAGGGATTTATTCCATTATGCCCAAGGCTAAACTTAGTTTTTCAGCCTCCTTAGATTGGAAAATGTCAAGAATTGCACATGTTCAGAGCATGGTAGATCCTAGGCATGTGGCAAAAACAGTCCAAGTAGGGGTTGTTCCACGTTAGAACAGGGAGAGGAGCAGCAGCAGTCGGTGTCTGCTGTTTGGATGGCCGACCAGCTAAGGTGACCAGCAATAATGATGGTTATTGGCTGCCAAGGAGGGTTGGTGGCCTTTGAAGAAAAAGAGGGAGAGGAGTTTTGAAGATAATGAAAATATTATTGCTAACCCAAAAAATGAATATAATAGAAATGTTCTCTTTTATAGAAAGAAGATATCATCTAAAATAAAAAACAAACTAATCTTATCTCGTAAATAAGAAAGAACAAATTCCAAATAAACCAAATCGTCTAAACAACTTTCCTAAAAATAACTTGACACTTGAATGAAATGACTTAATTCATTATAGAAAACCCTAGGCTCTCTTATATAGGGAGAGACCCAAGGGTTACAAGTATAGAACTGCCCCTGAGAAGCCAAACACCCATAAGTTCGTACAATAAAAGCATAAAAAATATAAGAACAATATATGTTAACACTTCCCCTCAAACTGGAGCATGAATATCTATCATACTCAACTTAGAACACGCCTCAAAGGCAAATCTCACCAGGGGCTTTGTGAAGACATTTGCAGCCTGTTCCTCAGAAGTGACACTTGTGGTATGTAATGTCCCACGTTGAATGAGATCTCAAGTGTAATGGCAATCAATCTCTACATGCTTTGTCCTCTCATGAAATATAGGGTTATTAGCAATGTAGGTCACTACTCTGTTGTCACACCGCATCTCCATAGAGCTATCCAGAGGAACATGAAGATCTGACAAAACTAACTTGACCCAAACCATCTCGGCGGCTGTCTGGGCCATGGCCATGTACTATGACTCCACACCGGATCTAGACACAACCGCTTGCTTCTTGCTCCTCCAGGTAACTAGATTGCCTGCAACAAAGGTGCAAAACCCTATGGCAGATTTTCTATCCCCAACACAACTAACATAATCAGCATCAGAGTATGCTACAATTCCCATGGGTGTTCCCTTACGGAACAATAATCCTCATCATGGTGCTTTCTTCACATACCTAAGCACCTGCAATGCAGCCTCCCAGTGTTGCCTAGTTGACTTATCCATAAACTGGCTAAACCTACCAACTGACAAAGACAAGTCTGGACAAGTGATGGTGAGGTAAAGGAACTTACCCACTAGTTGCCTGTAAGCCCTACTGTCAACCACTTTGGATTTTTCATCATATAAATGAACCTTTGGGGTCCATGGGAATATTTGCAACTTTAGCTGCTAACATGCCAATCTCCTGAAGAAAATCAAGAGCATACTTCCTTTGCGAAAGCACCACTTCATCCCTACCATGTTCAACCTCAATATCCAAGAAATACCTCAACTGTCCCAGATCATTTATGACAAACTTCTCTGATAAGTGCCTCTTGACTTTGTCTATCCCATCTTTGTCATCCTCGATGATGAAAAGATCAACATATACTAGGAGTGCCACAGTCCCCCTATCAGCCTTCTTGGTAAATAAGGAGTGATCTAGAGTAGAGCGTCTCAGACCAATCTGGTGGAGCACCCCTGATAACTTCTGGAACCAGGCCCTAGGACTCTGCTTCAATCCATAGATTGCATTCCTCAATCGACACATACTCCCCGTGAACTCGAAACTCAGGGGCTGCTACATGTAAACCTCCTCCTGAAAATCGTCGTAGAGAAAGGCATTATTCACATTAAGCTGGTATAACGGCCAGTCTCTGTGAGCAGCAACAAAAATAAGTATCTGGACAGTGGCAAGCCACGCAGCGAGAGAGAAAGTATTAAAGAAGTCCACCCCATATGTCTGAGTGAACCCCTTTGCTACTAACCTGGCCTTATACCTCGAAATAGATCCATCAGGGTTGTATTTCAAGGCAAAAACCCATCTAAAGCCAACCAGTCATGTACTAATAGGAAGTGAGATGAGATCCCAAGTCTGTCTACTCCGAAATACTGCCATCTCATCCTCCATCACTTGACGCCACTTTGAATCAAAAATGGCCTACTAGTAGGAATACGGAATGTGTGACGCTATAAGTGCCTGACAAAAGCTGCTAAACTGAGGAGCAAGACCATCAGTAGCCAAACTACCTGCAACCTGGTATTTGGACTCACAGGTGCATGGTGCCCTCCTAATGGCAATAGGGAGATATGAATCATCTGGTACCTCTAACTGAGTTGCTACAAAAGGAACCTCACCACTGTGGTGATCTGCACTTTCTGAGGAGTCAGGTCTAACCAAACTGTCACTGGCATCAGGTACCCTCTCAACTACTTGTGAACCATAAGCTGCTGGTAAGGGAGGAGGCCTCTCAAAAGTAGTGTGATACCTGTGATAGGTATGTTATAGCCGGTGCAACCTCTCAAAGTCACCCAAGGAGGAAGAACTCACCTGTCTATCAGCTGGAGGTCTGGACTGAGAAATAGACACCTGAGTCTCTACACACGAAACAGGCAGGGGAAGAAAAACAACATCATCATAAGAGCTCCTCTGTCCAGTGACTAAGAAGAAATATGGTGTATCCTCATGGAAAGTCACCTCGTCGCCAACATAATATCTGTTCTGCAAAGGATCATAGCAACGGTACCCCTTCTGTGTCCTAGAGTACCCCAAAAATACGCACTTGATAGCGCGAGCCAGCTTGTCATGACCAAGTGACGGCACATAGACGAATGCAACACATCCAAAGATCCTGGGAGGCACATGCAATAACTCATCTGGATGCAAAAGAAGAACTGGCATCTACTTGTGAAGAACTGAGTTGGGCATCCTGTTGATGAGATAAGTCGTCAGAACTGTGTCCCTCCAGTATCTCTGCAGCACATTGTGATGAATCAATAGTGTACAGGCAACATCCAACAAGTGTCTGTGCTTCCACTCTGCGACCCCGTTCTGCTGTGAAGTGTGAGGACAAGCGGTCTGGTGGACAATCCCACGGGTCCTATAGAACTCCTTAAGTCTAGCAGTGCAAAACTCGAGCATTATCAGTCTGCATCATCTTCAATGTGGTTGAATACTGGTGCTGATCTCCAGAAAAAGAGTCTCTATGCATCCAACCTCTGCCTTGCTCTTCAACAAAAACACTCACATGGCTCTAGAGAAATCATCTACAATAACCAAGTAGTATTGGTGTCCCATCCAGTCTAGGACTCTGCTCGATCCCCATACATCCATATGGAGCAACTGAAATAATGTCAAGGATCCAAGAGAGGTGCTAACTAGAAACGAGGATTGATGGTGCTTACCCAATTGGCATGCATCGCACTATATGATAGCAGTTGAGGAAATATGTGGTATCACCCTCCTGAGGTGATCCAGAAACAAGTGGACAAGACGAACATGCCACTGTAGAACACTCCGGCTACCATATCGAGTAACTCCTGCAAACAGCTCCTGTCATAAATGGTAAACGCTATTCTCCTCCATACCTCTGACAATAATCCTCCTGATGAGCTTGTCCTGAGCAACACATCCGACATCATCAAAGATCACTCTGCAGTTGAGATCATTCGTAATTTTGATCACTAACAACAGACTTAGTGGAAATTTTGGCACATGCAACGCACCAAACAGCTGCAAACTAGGGGTCATAGACACCTCCCCCTTACCCCTAACTGGGACGTATCTACCATCAGCTACCTGTACAGTCCTTCCTGGGGGAACGGACTGTAGTGAACGAAAATAGGTCTAATTACCACACAAATGTTGTGACGCACAAAAGTTGATTAGCCACCCTACTCCATGGTGGCTCCTGTAATGCTCCTGATGCACCAGACTTAGAAATTCTGCCATAGGTGTCAAGCAAATCGCATCCTAAGAAAATGGGGAATACACACCACCAAGAATCATGCAATACAGGAAATACACACCCCAAACAACCTTTGATAAGGGGAATACACACCCCAAAAACAATCCATAAAACTAGAGAAAACCATACCATTGTTCGACGAACACCAATAGATCTAAAACATAACGGATTCAAATCTTCATCAATGACAAGAGGCCCCCTTGGACAGACATTAGCCTAACCCGAGTGCAAGAAGAACACCCGAGATGGCCCCAAGGAGACCTAGGCTCCCTCTCCCTGCGACTACAAGGAGCGCAACCCCTAGAGCAAGACGCACACCCCTAATAGCCGCTGCCTACAGCTTGCACAGGGACTGCACCACCTTGTGCAACCTCTGAACCAGGCGCAAAGGTCACCGCCGGTCACCGCGCAGCGCTGCAAATCGCTGCCGCAGCTAAGGCAATGCCGCCAAGAGCTGCAGATTGCCGCAGCTAGGGCAACGTCGCCAAGAGCTGCAAATCATCGCCACGGCTAGGGCAGCGCCGCCAGGTTCTCGCTGTGCTCTACCTTAGTCACACTATGCACTGCTGGCTGCACACTTGGCGTCGCCGCCATCGCCATTGTCAATGTAGTGGCCCTCTATGCACCGATGCCAAGAGGGAGAGAGAGAGAGAACAGGATGTAGTGGAGGGTTTCGGAGGCCTTAAGGGGTGGGATACCTAGAGCCACAATCTAGGATCGGTGCTCTGATACCAACTTGGATGAAATGACTTAATTCATCATAGAAAATCCTAGACTCTCTTATATAGGGAGAGACCCATGGGTTACAAGTACAGAATCACTCCTAAGGAGCTAAACACCCATAAGTCTTCACAAGAAAAGCATAAAAAATATAAGAACAATATATGCTAACATTAACAAATAAACAAAACTTGGAACCTAAGCAAGACCAAAATAGGGCCTCTAGGACCACCATAGTCGGCTCCCAAGAGGGCCCCTGACCTGTTACCGCCTGACTGGCTGCCACGTGGCATCTTTTATTCCCAATAGAAAAGTTTTGGAACCATATGTGGAGCTGAAAGGGGTCTGTTTCTGAACTTTGCCACACTGATCTGCATTTGCGACTGACAACTAGGTATAAGTTTCGAATTGTTGGGTGAGGTTGACCATAGGTAGCAATGGTTGGATGCCTGACTTTATTGCAGGTTTGTCTCATCAGTGAGTTGAAACCCTCCAATCTCTGGAAGATTTGTTAAAGAATCTCAGTCCACATGTTTCATTTTATGCTTGCTTGGAATAGAATTCTAGTTTTTTTTCACTGGGGAAGCCTGCAACAGCTTAAATTACTGCTCCAGGCTGATGATCCTTTCTTTCACTTGGACCATTGACTGATTTGGGAGGGAAAAGCACTTCTTAAGATGAGGTTTTTCTATGATGCCCTTGTGAAGGCAAAGCCTGATTCCTGTAGATTATGGTGCTAAGTGGACAATGGATTTGGACACTTGTCCATGTTGTGGACAGGTAGTCGAAACAAGCAGTCTTCTCTTCTTTCATTGCAGGTTGTCATCTCTTGTTTAGGATCAATCAAGGCTGAGTCGGCTAGATTCTATTTCGAAGATCGGAGAGAAGCTTTAGAGATAGGTCGTCCAACACATATTGTTCACAGCTCATACTTACAGATCCAAGAAGGAAAGGACTCTCCCCATGGTGCTTTTTATATAATGGGAAATAATGAAGAGTCTTATTCATTCACATAAACCCTACACCTCTTTATATAGAGAGAGGTGTTGGAAAAATTACATAAGAGAACCAGACAGAAAAGAAACTAACAAAGTAGGCCCTACTCAACATAAAATAAAAATAACTATGAAGGCTCAACACTCCCCCTCAAGCTGAAGCATAGCTATCTATCATGCTAAGCTTGTCACAGCAAGCCTCAAACATAGATTTGGCAAGAGGCTTGGTAAACATGTCTGTAGTCTGGTTCTTTGAAGCAACAGATGTAGTGAAAAGAAGTCCCCTCTAGATTGGGTCTCTGGTATAGTAACACATTGACAGCCAAAATCTACATGTTTCATACGCTCATGAAACATGGGTTTGTTGGCTATATAGGTAGTCACTCTGTTGTCACATCTCCTCTCCATGGGCTCCTCAATCTTGACATGTAAGTCAAGTAACACAGATCTAACCCACATAAGCTCAGCAGTCGTCTGTGCCATGTCTTTATACTTTAACTCTGCAATAGAGCGAGACACTACACTTTGTTTCTTCTCCATGTTACCAAATTACCAGCCACATAAGTACGAAATCCAGTGGTGGATTTCCTATCGGAGAGACATCTGGCATAGTCAGCATCAGAGTATCCCACTATACTCATAGCCCTGTCTCTCCTGAATAGCAGTCCATGTCATGGTGCTCGTTTCAAGTACCGACCACCTATATAGCAACATCCCAGTGCTGCTTAGTAGATCTATCCATAAACTAGCTAAGCTTGCCAACTGCAAGCGAGATATCTAGATGTGTGATAGTAAGGTAAAGCAGCTTCTCAACCAACCGCCTGTTTCCTCTACTCTCAACAGCCTTGGACTTAGAATCATACAGATGTATCTTAGGATCCATGGGTATGTTGGCAAACTATTATCCCAACATCCCAGTCTCCCGTAGTAAATTAAGAATGTATTTCCTTTGACTAAGGACAATCCCATTCTTTCCTCTTGCTACTTTTATGCCCAAGAAGTATCTCAATGAGCCCAGATCCTTTATCACAAATTTCTCTACCAGCTTCTACTTGACCTCAACCATCCCAGTGATATCATCACCAATGATGATGAGGTCATCTACATAAATAAGGAGAGCCACAATCCCCTTGTTCGTCTTCCTCACAAATAAGGAATGATCAGCAGTAGAATGATTGAGTCCAATGTCTTCAACAACCTCTGACAACTTGTGGAACCAAGCTCGCGGACTCCACTTAAGGCCATATATCGCTTTCTTTAGCTTGCACACACACTTCCTTTGAGCCTCAAATCCTGGGGGTTGTTGCATATACACTTGTAAATCACCATATAAGAAGGCATTTTTCACATCCAACTGATATAAAGGCCAGTCAAAATGAGCAGCTACAGAAATAAGAATCCGGACTGTAGGAAGTCGAGCCATAGGAGAGGTGTCAAAGAAATCCACCTCATATGTCTGAGTGAATCCCTTTGCCACAAGCCGAGCCTTGTATCGAGAAACCAACCTGTCTGAATTGTATTTCATGGCAAAAACCCAATAGCACCCAACTGTGCATGCACCAGGTGGCAACGGAGTAAGGTCCCAATTCTAGTGAGAATGAAGTGTAGCCATCTCTTCCTCCATAGCACAATGCCATTTCGGATCAAGCATGGCTTGCTGTTATGTAGTTAGCATCTGTGTAGAACTGAAGGCATCTGTAAACAAGGCAAATGGCCGACTCAGGCCATCAAAAGATATCTCCTGCCAAGGTTTGATATATCGGTATCGATGGGTATGGACATATCGATATCACATGAAGTATCCTTTTTCCATGATATTGCCGATATCATAAACTTTTGTTGAACTTTAGAGCTATACATGCTAGTGTTCTTGCTCCCTTGTAGCCATCAAATATGTCAACTTTAAAGTTGTACATCCTCTATCGACGATTCAATCATTACACTTGGTTTTACTTATTGAAAAATAAGAACAAGATTCTAAAACGTGGGTGAGAAATACATTAGCATCTTCAAACCTCTATAAAAAGATGCATAAAACCAAGCATTTTGATAATCCATGGGGGTATTGAAAGGGCTATCTTGTCATCTCCCTTTAATTAAAGGATGTCATCCATGATGGTTCTTATTTCTTTTCCCCACAACTTAGGGTTGACAGGCTCACTTGTTGCAGCATGGTTTATCTAAGTACTTGCGCACTGGTGCTTTGTTAATCTCCACTAATCTTACAAATTGTGTATTATGCCATGATGGGCACAATTTCTCCCTAGTTATTTGAGCATTTATATTTGTCCATTATATACGCTTGTGTTATCTAAACCATATCTTGTTTCACCAGGTGCATCTTTGTTGGTAGGAGATGTGATTTCATGTGTCAAGCTCATAATGAAAAGAGTAATAGGACGGTTCACGAAATGTGAGATAGATCAATGAGGAGAAGAGTATTGAAATGGAGAACATATTGGAAATGATAAGAAAATGAGGGCTCTAGTTATTTGACCATTTATATTTGTTCATTATATACCCCTGTGTAATCTAAATCATATCTTCTATCACCAAGTGCATCTTTAGTGATAATATTTGTGATTTCATGTCTTGAGATCGTACTGAGAAGAGTAATAGGGTGATTCATAAAATCTGAGACAAATCAATGAGAAAAAAAGAGTATTGGAATAGAAAGCATGTTGAAACTGGTAAGAAAATCAGTACAACTAAGGCATGATTCAATTGTCAACAATATGCAATGAAAATTACTATGAATATTTTTCAATTATTATTATATTCTGTATACTTTCTTTTCAATATATGACTTTGTCAATATGCGATTAGTGCATTTCTATTATGTTTTCATTCAAAATTTATGATTTTCGTCTTTTAGGTATTTCTTCATGATGTATTAATTATTAAAATGTTAATTTTCATAAAATTTGTGACATTTTGGGTCTTTTTGAACGATTTCCCCAAAATTCACTAATATCAGCGATATATCCCCGATACATCTCCGATATATCCTTTTTTTACTTGTCGATACGATATCGATATTGATATTTAAAACTTTGGCTCCTGCCATCTAATACTGCCCCTGCCAAGGAAGGGGGCATGCACTCGAGGGGGTCATGCGCTCCTAGGGACCTTCCGAATAGCAATCAAAAGATTCATATCATCAGAAGACTCTGGCTCTAATGATATTGCTCCCTCATCACCAGATATGACCTCAGAAGTGGCCGATATAACACCTGCAGAAATATTACTAGAGACAAAGGTCAGTCGTCTCAACACATACCTGTTGTGGGGGGATGATGGTGCTGAAGGGGGGGTATGCTTTCGATATGTTACTAGTTTACTAAAAATCAGTGGAAAATCTCTGAACCGATCCTTATCAGTAACTGTAGTATCTAATGATCCTATCAGAGTAGCTGGAAAATCACCAAACTGAACTGAAGGAATGGGCATGGGAGCCCGCTCAATCTCAAGTACCAACTACCTCCTAATAACAGAAAAATATGGAACTGCCTCATGAAAAGTGACATCGGCACTGACAAAGTACCTTTTCTGCAGGAGATTATAACATCTATATCCCTTCTGGATGGGATTGTAACCCAAAAAAATACATTTGACTACCCTTGGGGCCAATTTATCTCTATTTGGCCCAGTAACATGCACGAAGGCTACACAGCCAAAAATTTGGGGTGACAACTGAAACAATTCCCGGTCTGGATGTAATATCTACGAAGGCACCTACTCAGATATAACAGAACTAGGCATTCTGCTAATCAAATAACATGCGGTCAACACTAAATCTCCCCAATACTATGAAGGCACATTATGATGTATCAGAAGAGTTCGTGCCACATCCAAAATATGTTGATGTTTCCACTCTGCTACTTCATTTTGCTGCGATGTATGGGGACACGTGGTTTGGTGAACAACACCATAAGATCTATAAAAATTCATACGAGTTGTGCAGAATTCTAATGCATTATTAGTACACAATCTCGACAATGGAAGAAAATTGATTCTTTATTTTTATAATAAAATTGTCAATTACAGACCCAACGTCTGATTTATTTTTTAACAAAAACAGCTAAGTAACTTTGGAACAGTCATCCATTATCACCAAATAGTACCATGTCCCAGTCGATCTGGAATTCGACTGAGACCCCATACATCTAAGTGAAACAAAGCAAATAAAGACTCAGAAGCCATAGAACTAGCAGGATAAGTAGCTCTATAGTGCTTTCCCATCTAACAAGCATCACAGTGAATCTCGGTGGTTGGAGAAACATGAGGCATGATCCGACGTAGCTTGTCCAGAGAAGGATGACCAAGGCAATTGTGCCACTACAAGGCACTCCCAATAGCTAAGCACACATCTCCCTCTTTAATTACGGACCCAATCATCCACTGTGAGCAAATGGCATCTAAGACAGGCAATACATACCCCCCTCTTCATGTCCACCGCCAATCATCCACCCCGTGAGCTTGTCCTGAAACACAACCAATATCATTAAATATTACCCTGCAATTGAGATATTTAGTAATCCTACTAACAGATAATAGGCTCATTGGGAAATCAAGAACAAGCAAAACATTTGGCAACTTCATACTGAGAGTGATTGGCACCTCCCCCTGACCATCCCACCTTAGCGTGTCTTCCATCTGCTACCTGAATTATCCTACCAAGATATACAGGCTGAAGATGCTGAAAGTCCCTATGATCACCACTCAAGTGCTTGGATGCACCTAAATCTACTAGCCAAGTAGACCTATCAGACAAGTATACCTAAGGCGACAACAGCAGTAGTATCTAAAGAAGATGGGATCTCCTGAGTAACCTGAGCCAGCCTCTGCACCACAGCATCATACTCGGTACGTAACACTATGTCAAAGTCACTCTTAGAAGAAGCAGCCACCTGATTGGCCACGAGAGGTCTCCCATGCTTAGACTAGCAGGAAGCCTCCACATAACCAATCCTGCCACAGAAATTGCGCGTGGGTTGTGGTTTGCCTGTTTGTGCTTTGCCACGACCCCGTCCACGAGTAGAAAATCCCCCTCATGCCTCGACCTCCACCCACAACTAATGCAAAGGTTTGTCCAATCATCTCAGTAGCAGAAACCGCCATAGGAATCCGGTTCAGTCTGCTATACGTCTCCTCAAGTGTCGGTAACTCAGACAATGTCAGAATCTGAGACTGTGCAGCATCATACTCTGGGCCTAGTACAGAGAGAAAATGAAGCACTACCATCTCCTTGCGATACTTCAAATGAGTACCGCATGTGCATACTGGTTTGCAAGCATTATATTTCTCCAGAGCTCCTTTTAGAGTAACATAATACTGAGTCCGAAATTGTCCCTCCTGCCTTAGGGAGAACATGTAATTGTAGATTTGATAGACCTTGCTTGAATTCCTTTCATGGGAATACGTATCATGAAGCGTATCCCACGTCTCCTTCGCAGTCTTGTAGTACATGATGCCATCTCCAATCTGAGGTGACACGGTATTCATGATCCAGGCTCACACTAAGGCATTGTCCTTCCAGGATGAGTACTTCGCAATTTTGTTTCGAGGTTCTGACTCCAGTAGAAGGTGTTCCTTGTCATTACCCTCCACAATAATCAAGAACATTTGAGACCAACAAGCATAATTAGTCTCATCTGGCTTCACGATAAGCACGAAGAACGGGTTCTTGTAATTCCCGCTCTCCAGAGGAGTCTCCGAAAGTTGAAATATTTAAGTAACGCGAAAGCAATAATATCAAAGCATAAAATAATAAGAATGCTTGGGTTTTACGTGGAAACACCACTCACGAGGAGCGAGGAGAAAACCACAGGAGAAGGCCCCGATAAGGCACTGATTTGTATTTCTTCTTCTCAAAGATAAATGGGAGTACACGCCTATTTATAAGCCACCACTCACATACAAAGTGCCACAGTTTCCAATGTGGCACTAAACAACCACTTAATTCTCCCAACACTCCCCCTCAAGCTGGAGCATGGAATGCTCAACTTGTAACAAAGAGACCCACTCTACACAGGCGAGAACATAGGCTAGAGCTGCTGAAGGAATTGTTGCTATCTCTGAAGATCTAGTGCTGATGACTCCCCATTTAGTATCACTGAAATTGGGTCTTCATCTGAAGACCTCGAAGCTGCATCTCCCACATAGAAACCGACTAGGCCCTTCCGAACCTCGAAAATGGATCTCCTTTCTGGAGACCTCGAAACTTTGGACCTCCTAGAGTTTGGTTTCTCATGTGAAGATCAGCTACTAAATAAGTCCGTGGCGGTATCCAATGTCACCTCAACTGCTGGAAGATGCTATCGTGTCTTAGGACTGCAAATCCGTAGCGGTACCCGATGTCACCCATCGTGCGTTGAGACTGCAACAAAGGAACTACTAAACAAGGGTGACTATAATAGCTTCTACACTTCCCCTTTCTCCCATACTCATATGGGAGAAGAAAATAACAAGAAGAAAAAAACAATAAAACTAAAGAAGAGTTCTCCACCTCTTCTCTTAAATATGAACCTCAATTCCTTTTTTTTACTCTTTTTTTTCCTTTATCTTTTTTTTATATTATTCTCTATTTTTTTTCTTCATTTTGAAATTTTCTTCAACTCCTCTCCATTTTTTTCATTTTTTTATTTTTTCCTTTATTTTCTTCCTTTTTATTTCTTTTTTTTTGATATTTTCTTCTTTCTGTAGCTGCCTCTTCCTTTTCACCTTCCTTTTTCTTCACTTTTCTTTCTCTCCCATTTTTTTTGCTTAGCTACCAAGTGAGAACATGACAGCAAAAGACCACGTATATAAAATGCCCACAATACCTTAGGGTTCAATAGAAACCCAACCAACCGCCATAATGATCTCCAACCCATCTGCTACTATTGCGTCGTCGCGAGCTTCGCCTCGCAACATCATGCGAGATCTTTGCTGATCACCACTTCGAGATCCACGCGGGTCGGCTTCATCGTCAGCGCTGTTGTTTGCAGCAACCGCGTGGTCCACACCGCCACCAACAAAGATCTCGCCATTTAGACGAAATCTTCAACTGCAAGGCCATCAATCGGTCCTGAGATACTCGCTGGAGTTCGTGCGAGCTCCTGCTTGCATCCTCCCTGTGATCTCCGGCGATATCTCCAGCATGTGCATCGCTTCACCACCTCGCGTGAGCCCTAGAAGTCACGGCAGGGAGAAGGGGCGCCACCTCTACTTCTCATGATTGCTTGCATGTTGCTCGATCTCTTCACCGCGATCGATGATTTGCCCCTGCAGTGTCAGCGCTACGATCGCGCGCACAAGATCTTTGCAATGGTAGATCTCTCGTCACGCCACCTCTTCATCAACATCCTCTTCCCTATTGGCTTCATCGTTGCCTCGATCAGCACCTCTCATGCGATCTCCTCACCACTCGCACATGCCACCGGATTTCTAGGGCTTCAACACAAATCCACGATGCAGTCTCCTCATGCAAGCCCTAGCGGTGTCGCCTAGCACTACCATACCTTCTCGTCTTCGTGGTCGCGTGCGTCGCCTCCATTGAGAATGCCGTCGTTGACGCTCAAGCGTTCAAGGGTGCAATAGCACCGCCTGATGCAGCCTTCGCGTCGCCAACGCGTCACCTCTGTAGCCTTGGGGTTGCTGCGTCACTAGGGGGCACCTCTAACCCCAGCGCCTCACTAGGATCGATCTCCTCTTTGACTTCTCTTCAGACAAACAAAACTCCCAAGAAAGATAAACTTAATAATCTAAAAATAATGGAATGATAACCCAAGAAAAAACTGCTTTGATACAGTTGAAATATTTAAGTAATGCGAAAGCAATAATATCAAAGCATAAAATAATAAAAACGCTTGGGTTTACGTAGAAACCCCACTCACGAGGAGCGGGGAGAAAACCACGAGAGAAGGCCCCGCTAGGACACTGATTTGTATTTCTTCTCAAAGGTAAATGGGAAGAGTACACGCCTATTTATAGGCCACCACTCATACACAAAGTGCCACAGTTTCCAATGTGACACTAAACAACCACTCAGTTCTCTCAACATCGAGGACACTTCAGATGATGAGGAAGTAGCCATGGCTCTCAAAAATGCTGGGAATCCACTGAAATATCTCCTTCAAATATGTGGAACCACAATCATATCATGTGAGCATAAAATCCGAGTGATTTGATCCTTAGAAATCACATCAAACGATCATGAGATCCCTCCAAATGATAGAAAGGATACACTAGGGTCAGGAGGGACCCCTAACGGCCCTCAAGGACCAACAGCAGCACTGTGGACGAGAAGGATTTAGCCCAGATCCACCGACAGCAGCACTCTTGTTGGCCGGTGGACTACGCTACACGCATTGGCTGCTGCTCCTGCCAACAAGGACTTCACTTCCTGCCGTGCTACAAGCCTGCACTACAGGGAAGCGTCGCCTCTGCAAAGAGCCGCCGCCACTGCAAACAGCTGCCACTCACTCCTGCACACGCTACAGGGTCACATTGCCGCTCATGCACCTGCTGCCAAGAACAAAGATTAGGGTTTTAGTAGATCTAGGATCGCCACTCCGATACCAAGTGTAAAATAATGGAGTCTTATTCATCACAGAAGCCCTACAACTCTTTATATAAAGAGATATTGGGAAAATTACACAAGAGAATCAGAAAAAAAAGAAACTAACAAAGTAGGTCCAACTCAACATAAAATAAAAATAACTAGAAAAGCTCAACATATGCTATTTGTCTTCACGGTAACTTTGTTGCCTTCGGTTGTGCACAGTAGCTGTACATGCATAAAATGGGTCAACCATCATTTACTGAATATTTGAAAAGACGATAATATGTAGACTATAGTCATAGAGGATTCAATTCAACCACTGAATTGCATGTTGCAGGTACGTATCACTTGGGGACGTTGCTCGCATGGGTATCCATCCACCACATGTTGTCGCTGTCTACAAATATTCCGACAAAGTATTTGCTTCTCCTGTAGGCTATGACCTGGTACGAATCTCTTATCTGAATAAAATATAGCTTATAAATAGGATGGTGTTGAGAGTCAGTCCTATTTACCAGTAAAACAAACGGTATCCGGTTTCTTTCTTATGTGATAATGCGTGCTGCTTTTTAACATGATATTGTCTGTTCTGACAATTTTTATGCACAACAGTTTTGCAATCACATAAATTAGTGTAAAGAAAATCAAGTTGACAAAGCAATAGATTGAAGTACAAGCGCCTCCTAATTTGAGTCCTTTTAGTTGCTCCACTTCAATGTAAATTTTTTATTTGCAAAACCCACTTTGGGTGTCTGCCGACGAGGTTGCCAACGACTTTCTAGGTGAGGAGAAGCTACCATTTTGTACTATGTTTGACTCATTCTTAGCTTCTTCTGGTGCATACAACTAACATATATTTGGCATGATTTCAATTTCTAATCAACAATCCTTGGAGTAATTAGCGGTGCTTTCTTTCTTGTCCTCAATGTCACACGCGAACTTTTAATTATGTAGACCGTCCAACACGTTGAGGATTCTGCACATCGCAATTCTAGTTCAATATTTCTACTCCTTAACAGTTTAGACCAGAAGCTAACTAATTGATGATGAAATTTCCATTGTTCAAGGTATGGAGGAATTGCCTTGATGACTATGATGCTCCCGTGACAATCTGGCATCCAAGGGCACCAGAAGGATTTGTCACGACAGGATGTATCGCTGTAGCTAGTTTTGAAGAACCTCACCGGACTGCTGCATTTTGTGTTGCTGCAAGGATAGCAGAGGAGACCACATTTGAAGATCAAACAATTTGGACTGTGCCAG
This sequence comes from Thalassia testudinum, assembly GCA_037157565.1. Classification (NCBI taxonomy): domain Eukaryota; kingdom Viridiplantae; phylum Streptophyta; class Magnoliopsida; order Alismatales; family Hydrocharitaceae; genus Thalassia; species Thalassia testudinum. Next base: position 27,452,190 of record JAZHRO010000013.1, read on the forward strand.
ATTCATATCCCTGGTCGTGCTATTTATACCAAGTTCAGAGTGGGGCGCTCCATTTTGTGGCATTGAGGCAACCGAAAGAACAATCAGATTGGAAGCCTACGAGAATTTCACAACAGCATTCAGGGCATTCACCAGAAGTTGGGGAGTCCGAGGATGATGGCAATGAAGCTCTGCAGCAGCAGCAGCAGCAGTAGCTCTATATGAAATTAATCTCTTTCCCAACCAGGTCAGCTTTGCTTTGAGGATGGTGAACCTAAGATCGTACTTCATCCCAGATGCTAGGAAACCAAATATATGTGCCTCTGCCACACCTGCAGCAAAGCTAGATGATAAAAGCTCTTGCCAAGTGTATATATCATGTTTCAAACTTGACAGAGTTGGCAGCCATGTAAACACACTGGAATCCCACATTCCATGTATTTGTGTGTCCATTAGTTGTGGAAGAAAGTGAATTGTGTTGTTTCATTAAACAAATCTTTGCCTTCTTTATATATAAAGGGGACTTAGGGATAATAAGAAATAATAAAACTCTTTATCAAAATAGAAAAGACAACCAATCCTAACAAATTTAATCCTAATTTACTTTATTATCAAACAGCTGTAAATGTAGAGTATGTGCTGAAGATGTCGGTCCGTGATAGTTGTATCCCTTGGTGGTTGTATCCATCCATGTGATTTTTTCATGGATTTATACTTAGAGCCCTCACTTTTTCTCCTGCAAAGGGTGCCTTTACGTGTACAGATGACATCCTTCATAAAGGGAAGTGATTGTTCCATATGGGAGAGTGGTATCTGAAGCATCAGCCATTTCAAGAAAACACTGATTCTGGTGTTCAGATTGTGCTATGCTTGGTATAAAATGTAAATTATTTTATTCTGTTGCATGTTTTGTACATTTAAATCCTAGTTCTTAACTTCCAAATGTATCCATTATGTAATGTGATTGTGCGAGAAGATGCTGCTACGTGAAGAAAATCTACAAGAAAACAGAGGCTACCATCCATTTTATATCAGAGTTCTGGATTTTCTGGGCAATGCTCTGATAACCTGCTGTGTTGTGTTTTCTCGCCTTATGTAGAATCTGTACTGTAAGATAATGGTTGGAAAAAATGGGTAACCGACATCAAGTATTACTATCTTTTTTATTTTGGGGCATTAAGTACTATTAACTATTAACTTTGGTGTTTTGTCGTGTTAACTAGAGCATATCCTCTTCCTTCTATTTCTAACTTCTACACTTTCTCGTTTTATGTTAATCCGTTCATATTGTCTACCTGCCGAACCACTTTAGTCTTCAACCCGTGTTTTACTTCTATGCATGTTTATGCAAAGATCTCTTGTTATACAAGTTCAAAAGATGTGGTCACGGTGACCTCGTCTGAATTGGTGGCACAAATTTTTGGAATCTTCATTTGGAGTGGTTCGGATTAAGATGAATAATCTACATTGTAGCATTCATCTTGCTTTTTCCATCAAGAGGTTATTTTGTTTCCTTTATTCTTCCGTGTTGCTGACTCTAGTTCTTATTGAATCTCTAAAAAGATGTTGGACACTTTAATAGGAGCTTTTTATTACATGTTCCAAACTCTTCAACTTGCTTTGTAAATTCTAACTATTGTGACTTGTTGGATTTGAAAAAAATTCAAGATGCTTTGATGGAAGAGAATGATGAAGGAATTCAAGATTCACACAATTCTTCATGTTTAGATTTCTTGATTTGGTTGATTTAACCCTAGCATGTTAGAGGGGAAGGAATTTTCCTACCTTTACATGAGCCTACAATGGCTCCTTGTCTTTCTAGTTGTCCCTCTCTAGCAGCACTTCATTCCATTCCCCTCTCTTCCTCTCCCCTTAACCTTGAACCTAGGTGGGTTATGGGATGAATCATTGAATGAAAGAGAGTGGGGGTTCCTAATCTTTCAATGCGATACCAAACATTGAAATCCTAGACAACATCGCAATCTTCATGGTCTCCCAATCATGTTTTGCTAATCATATAACTTTGTTGACTTGGCAAGGGTGGTGAAGCACCAACAATGTTAGCCAACTGAAGTCAACGTAAGCCTCCTCTTTGGTGTCTCTGCAAAGAAGAGAGTCGAAGGGAGGAAAGGGAGGAGAGAACAATGAGATATTGTAGAAGGGCTATTGGTGGCCATCAAAGATCGATGAGATAGATAGAAGGTCAGTGAGTGACACTAGCAGTGGCTAGCAGGGGTAGTGGCGTGCAGTAGTGGTTATAGCTAAAATGGCACAAGAGGGGAGTAATTTATTCTCAAAGAACAATATAAGCAAATAAAAAATGATCAACCACAAATAATGGACACAAGAATTTAAAGAAGAAACCTATCAAGTGAAGAACCTTTACCTGGATATTCCTATTGAAGATTTTGCCCCTACATCTTGTAGGAATCATTATGACCACACCACAAAAGACATGATGTTCCTCTAGTACATCGATCCCTCTTGGACAGGTCCAAAGAGGATTTTATTCCTCTTTTGCGAAGAACTGAAAGCCTACACCTTAGGCACCTAATGAACAAGTGTAAATTGAAAATAAAATGTGCACAAGTCAATAAGCAAGTGAATAACTGCAATAGAACTAAAGAATACTCCCTTAATGCTTGCTTAGTTTGGAGTATAAGAGTTGAGTGCAAGGGTAGCGTTGTACAAGAGCTTTTCAAGAGCATTGTTGGAAGTCAAGCACTTTAACGCTTAAAAATCTCACAAGAATTATTTGAAAGCAACAACAAGTGAGAGTAGTTGTAAATTCATCCAAATCCTTCACAGGATATTTATAGAAAAGGCTCAAGGCTTAAAAACAATTAAATAAATATTTTATAATATTTTATTTTTGAATTGAAAAGGCATCAAGGTGAAAAGTTTCAAATTGAAAAGACACAATTCAAAATATTTTGAAATTAATCAATTAATGTCCATATTAGTCGATTAAAACATTGTTCATTAATCAATTAAAGGTATAAAAATTAATTGATTATCAAGGTCATAATCGATTAACTTAATCAATTAACCAACACCTTTAACAAAGGAATTTTAACAAAATTAATCTATTAATCCAACAATATCAATCAATGAACACCACTCTAGAAACCTCCGGTGGGCATGTGATAACTATATAGTAAATATATTTAATATGTATAGATTAGGCTATTTCCTAAGCAAACACACCATACTTATGTTATAAATATTACATCATATGTATTGTCGACATTTTAACATGCATGCATTTGGATATGGGTAGTATTATATATACTCTATTACATATCTCATAACATAACCCAATCCTAGGTGGAATCCTACTATGATTCCATGTGTAACCCCCCCTGCCCCCCCTCCCCAAATTTTGCCTATACAAGAGCATCCCAACTACAAACCCCCCTGCCACACCACCCACCCACAACCTCCTCTAGCAAGCTCTCCCTCATGCGACCCCAACCTCCTCCGGTGAGCTCCTCGGAGCTTCTCCTCCTCCAACCTCGAGGTCAACCGAGCTTTGCCTCTGACTCCAGCTCCAAGGAGCTCCTCCGACCCCGACGGAGCTCCTCCTCCAACCGACCTTGACCGAGCTCCTCCGACCTCATCTCGACCCTGGTATGCTGAAACGAGCCTCCAGAGGTTCCAAACTCCCGTAGGGCGACGAACAAATGGACACCATCATCCTCCCCATCTCCAACGCTTCTCCTCCATTCGTTTCCACCTCCTCCTCCACTAGCCTCTGTCGCATCATCCCACCACCAACAACCGCCACTGCCTTACCACCTATGAGGAGGAGGTGGCGTCTATCCATCGAATGTAAGGCAAGCTTCGAAATAAGAGGGAGGACGCTGTTGTAGGTGTGGGACCTTCCGGCAACTCCAATGGCTACCATGTGATGCCAAGAATGGAGCACCTCAACGCCACCAACATGCTCCTCAAGCAGAGGATCGTCTTCCTCGCCTCTCCAGTTTCGTTTCACCTCTCTCTAAGGCTTGTAGTGCAAAGGATTCTTTGTTCTAGGGTTTTGGTTTTCCTTAATGGTAGAAGAAGCATTTTTTATTGGAGTGCCTGCCATGTCACCTTGGAGTTTCAACTGTGACGAGTGAGTGGCATGACAACTAGTTGTTAGGTATTCCATCTCATCTTAGGTAGGATCTAAAGATAAATGCTGTATTCTCCATTTTGCTTGTAGGAATTGGTTGTTAGCACCTCCCCTTCCTATTGATAGGAAGGTCTTATCTTGTTTCTGATGTGACTTAGTCTTCTTCTTTAATTAATAGAAACACCAATTCAAATTTTGAATAAACTGTGTAAGCTATTGTTGTGAGAATCTCAGCTGGATTTGGGTCTCGACTTAGCTCACATTGGTGCCAAGGGCACCAACATAAAATTGTAAACATATAGAAGTTACTGAATATGTGCCAAGGGCTCCAACATAAAAATGGATGTGGTAACATTAGTATCTAAACTTACATTGATGTGATTCTTATCTTTTTTACTTGAGGTGTTATTGGCATCTTAATGTGACTGATGGTAATGCCATTAGCACTAATAGTGATGCCGTTAGCACCTATGGTGGTGCCGTCAACACCATAATAGGTGTTTACATAATTGATGCCAACAACAACAAGATAAGTGATAAGTGATTAATGCCAACAATACCAAAATAAGTGATAAGTATTTGTAATAGATTCTTGATCACTATAAAAGTTACTGAATAAGTGGAAGGGGCACCAACATAAAAATGTATGTGGTGACATTAGTATCTAAACTTACCTAACTAGTGATGATGCCGTCAGCACCAATGGTAGTGTCGTCAACACCTACTTGTCTTCACCGAAATTTGAGCTAGTGGTGTCATTAGCATCTATTATAATGCCGACGGCACCTATTGGAGATAAAGTTTCCCTCTCCCTCCACCGAAATTTGAATTCGAATGTAAGGGGCATATGTGACTCCATGTGACTCTCATTTCTATTAGTTAAAAATAGCAATAGTACTATAGGGTCTAAAAAGGTTGTTTAACCTTTTATGTCCATGAGCACATGTGACTCTCCTATGTGCTCTACCTCATCCACATGGCATCCTCCTCAACATGCCACCTTAACATCCTACATAATTAATGGCTTGCAATCTGCATCCAACATGGTAATCACCCGGAAAAAGACAAATACGCTCACATAATTGCAAAACAACCCAATGGTTACATCCCTCCCCCAAACTCGCACTGTCACAAAAATGTCGGTAGTCTATCAAAAAGATCTCAGCAAATACCTCCCCCATGCAATTAAGTGATAAGTATTTGTAATAGATACTTGAGCATTATAAAAGTTACTCAAGAGGTGGCAAGTGCACCAATATGAAAATGTACGAGGTAACATTGGTTTCTAAATTTACGCGATTGATGGTAATGCCATTAGCACCAATGGTGATGCCGTTAGCACCTATGGTGGTGCCGTCAGCACCACAATAGGTGTTTATATAATTGATGCCAACAACAACAAGATAAGTGATAAGTAATTGATACCAACAATACCAAAAAAAGTAATAAGTGTTTGTAAGAGATACTTGAGAGCTATAAAAGTTATTGAATAGGTGGTAAGGGCACCAACATAAAAATGTACGTGGTGACATTAGTATCTAAACTTACATAATTGGTGGTGATGCCATTAGTACCAATAGTGATGCCGTCAACATCTACGGTAGTGCCGTCAACACCCATTTCTCTTCACCAAGATTTGAGATAGTGGTGCTGTTAACATCTACTGTAGTGCCAATGGTATCTATTGGAGACAGAGTTTCCATTTCCCTCCACCGAAATTTAATTTTGAATGTGAGGGACACATGTAACTCCATATGACACTTCTTTCTCTTATTTAAAAATGATAATAATACTTTTAGGATCTAAAAAAATGATCTAACCTTTTATATCTATGAACATATGTGACTCTACTATGTGACTCTACCTCATCCACATGTCATTCACCTCAACATGTCATGTGAGATGGATATAATGACGAGTATAGAATAGAGTACCTCTTCTTTTATTCTTTGGATATAAGTTGTACATATTATAATAATTTTTTATTTTACACAGGAGCAAACAAAAACATAAACCAAGCATTTACATTTTGTTTGAGAAGTTGTAGCATAAATGGAGGCTAAGTTGCATGAGCACCTCGATAATATGAGCCCTAGTACCTAAGTTTCTACCCTCTCCATCTAAGTTTTCCTTCGTCAAAATTTAATTTCACATTGCCTTGGACTTCCGTACAAAATACCATGTGGGGGATCACCCCCCTTCTCTCTCTATTTTAATTGCTACAATCTATCTCTCTCTCTTCTTTCCCTAATGTACGACACTCCCACGCAACCATTCCATGCGCTAACCTCTCTCTCTTCATCCAACACAACTCCTCCCCATGCAAGACAACACAACCTTCCTCCAACCATGCAATGTACACCCCCATACCCCTCGCCCATGCAATCACAATTTCCTCCTCACGTCATGCCTCACCTTATGCCCATGTCCCCCATTCCAACCATCTATTTAACCCCCCTACCCCCTCCGTTGCAAAGGCATCTTCTTCTCCCATCTCTCCTCTTCCACTCTTGCTCCTCTTCCATCTTCTACTACTCCCACTCCACCTCCATGGCTCCACCTTCTCTACCTCTCCTTACTCACTTCCACACATGCAGAATACACTACCCTCTCTCTCTCCTTATTCCGCACTTCCTCCATTCCTCCATTAGAGAAGTTCCTTACCTCCACCTTCCATCATAGTCTTCTCCCTACCTCTCTTACTGTAGACCACTCTCCTCCACCTCAAGTCCTCCCACTCCCCTCCCTCAACCTCTCCACACCACCACCTTAGCATGGCACTTCTCCGAGCGAGTGTAACTTCATCTTCAACCTCTCTCTAGTGCCTTTCTTCCTCAACATCATCTCCAAGCTCCGACAGCCTGGTGATCTCAGGATAGACTTGACAACCCGTTACAAGCATCGTTGCACTAGCATCTACTCAAGAGCCTCCTCTCTCTCTACATCTTCTACTCTATTGTAGTTTCAATTTTATCTGTAAGTAATTTTGGTAGTGAAGGAAATGTTATTCTTATGTTATGTTCTTGTTCCCCCTCTCATTGATATTGTTATTTTGTTACTTATTGAAATACAAAAAAAATGAATATATAGAAGAAAATACAAAAATAAAATAAATAAAAACCAATAAGAACGACACTTACTTTCCAATGAATGACTGTGAACTTACTGTCTAGCTAGGTTAAATAAAATAAAATAAATTATTTGGTTCGAGAACTTTACGACTGGGATGATGAAATCCTTATTTTTATATCAGCATGTTAATAGGTTAATTTATAGTATCAATTGATTAACCAATAGTCTCACTCAATTAATTATTTATTTTAAACATTGAAAGTTTGAAATCGTGTTTCGTTTGATCAAGGGGAACAATAACTACCCTTTTAAAATATTCCAAATAGCCTTAAACATTTAGTAGACATTTAAATTGAATTTTAAAGAATTTTCTACCTTAAAAAAAAATAATCTCAAAGGGATATGATATGTGCAAAGTGTGCTCAAGGCTCTTTAACAACTTGTCTAAATTAAGGAATAACTTTACAAGAACTTTAGCTTCTTCATGTGAAATCCTTTAGCAATCTTATTGAAGCTCCATCATATGTAGCCAATAACTCCTTATCATCATCACATATACGAGCTTTTCATATCTCATTTTATGATAAGCTTAAATAATGTATAAACCAAGTTATAGTTATCCAAGTATTGTGACTCATTTTGTTTAATAACAGCACCCACCCGATCGGAGCCCCCCTCCTTCGAACGTCCTCATTCCTTCCTCGACCTCTCCTCTTCGGCATATGGACTATTACGACCCGCTCCTAGAAGAAAATATTCCACAACCACACATGCAATGTAACTAGTCAAAAATAACTAAGAGACAATAAAGGAAACAGAACGAAAAGTTTCACAATAATAAATGTCATCACAATTACAATAGCGGAAAGTAGAAACAGAAACGTAACAAAAATAGTATTACATATACCAAAGTACTCACTACAACAACAGAAAAACGCTCTGGACAAAAAGGGAACAACAGCTAAGGCTGGGCTCGACTAGGCCCAGCTCCCTCTACAGCCGATGACGCTGGCTACTCAACTCCCTAACCTGAAAAAGGTTATAAAATCCATGGTCAGCTAATGTTGAGTAGAGTGGTGGTTAAGCCATTTACATGCAATTAACATAAGACATGCAACTAATTAATTATTCATTTCCATTTAGCTCAACTAAGTGGTTCTGATTTGTTTATTCTCTTAAGAATCTGGTCATTTCTTGATCTTGTCTATCCCTCAAAGGAATGATCTTGATTGCAGTCTTTCCCGTGATATAAGATGTGCACGTGGTGCTCTCTTGGCCAAAAGAGTCCCCCGTGGTAGTCCTACACCCGGTCAACCATCCCGAGGTCACGGTCACGACGTAGCGTTGACTACGGCACGCGCTATAAGTTCACAGGTAGCTACCCCGCACTGGCTCATGGTCAGTTGTTTCCGCTAGCGGGTACGCCCAAAAGTACAGCACGAAACAACACAGGGCCTTACCCTCTCAAAACATGGGTCTCGCCCCTCAAAATAGAACAAGTGTGTCGCCCCTCCACAGTCTGCGTACCCTCGTCTGACTATCCCGGTTTGCCTAATGGGCCTAACAAGAGTCGGTGTAGAGTTGCTAGCTCTAACCCCGGGCCCCGTGGAGCAGCTAGCTCCCTCCCTACACTAAGTAGCTCACCTCTGTACCACGTATGCGAGGGCCAAACAGGAGTCGATGTAGAGTAACTAGTCCTAACCCCGGGTCTCAACCCAAGGGGCGGCTAGCTCCCCTCTACACTAAAGGGACAGCTGCTCTCCTTGGTACCACGTACACAAGGATCAGCTCACTTCTTGTCTACATATGAGATTCTTTCCGTATGCAGGAGTTCTTCTCTTAGTTCCCCATAGGGTTCATGCTTGTATTTATTTCATTTCATTTCTCAACATGCATATCTCGTCTTTCACCCTCTAATTCTCATTCATATAGTAGGTAGCTCGTGTTTTTACAACTGAAGAAATATCACATCATGTATCTATATAATTTCTAGCAATTAGAGTTTAACAAGTATCTCAAAGTAAACAATGTAGCTCAAGCAATGTTCATTCGCTTCTGCCCTAGGGTTTATTTCACACCCTAGGGTTCAATCAAGTTATTCTAAACATGCACTTTATTTATTTAAATCTTAATATTAAAATAAACCACTCTACCGGGATTCACGGGTGGAATGGGGGCCTGAAATGCAGGTCCCGTTGTCTCCACGGACCCCGAACACGCTACAGGCTGGAAACCTATACTGGTGACCAAGTCACATCAGACGAGTTTCAAAAAATATATAATTGACACTAACACGTAGAGAAACTCGAGGTAAAAACAATGGTACTTCGTTTGTGTAAATCCGACTCCGTTTGGGCCCCGAACATGCCAAAAATGTGCACACAGACCAAAATCAGACGTCTAGGAATAGGCCCAGACGTTTTAAACTACGTCAGTAACTCACCTTGTGTTCCTACGTTGCTGGCGAACGTCTGGAACCCCTTTATAGTCGTCCTGGGTCTTTCCAAACGTCTGTCAGTGCGCCCGAACGTCTGATAGGTCTATCAGATGGCTATGGAGCGTCCAAACATCCTCAAGTACCTCGAAGAGCGTGCTTACGCGCCTTTTCAAGGCCTATACCTGCGCATGCATTCGTAAGTTTAAAACGACAACACGCAGTGCTAATGTACTTCACGTACACTCATGCATGAGCATACAAGACGCATACATCGGCACTCCGCATAATTTCAAACGTCCGACTTCAGCTCCAGAGATCCTGCTGCTAGTCCAGATGTCAGGTAGATGCTCCAGACGTCTAATGCTGGAAAAGTCCAGTACCCAGAACTTCCTCACAAGGTTCTGCTTCTCACGAGCTCCCGCGACTGCACTCTAGCCACACCTCCTCTCTCTTGCACCCCCGGACTCCTTAGAGGTCCTCGCACCTCCGAGCTCCTCGCAGCTGCAACCACAGCTCCCCCGCGCGCGAGCTCTCTTGCTCAAGCTCCTCTGGCTACGCACACTCGAGCTTTCTCGAGCTCTCTCCTCTCTCCCAAGCCCTCACTCTCCCTCTCTCCCTCGTTCTCCCCTTCCTTGCGAGCTCCTCACCTCCACGCATGGCCGCAAGTGGAGGCAGGAAGGCTGTTGGTGGTGGTCGTCGACTGTAAGGGAAGGAGGTGGAGGTGGTGGTGAGGGTGTGAAGGTGGAGAGGGGTGTGGGGGATTTTAAATAGATGTGGGGTTAGGGTTTTAGGGAGGAAGGAGAGGTGTGTGTGCGTGAGTGTGTGTGTGGGTGTGTGAGTGGGACGAGAGAGAGAGAGAGAGGAAAAATTGTGTGATTCCCCCCCGAAGTTTCCTCTTTTCTCATAAGCCCCACACGCTTAAACCTAAGAGGTTTAAAATTTCGCTCACGCCCCTAACTTTCTAGAGAAACTCCGAACGGTCCTTGGAAAGGGTCATTTCACGGACCTCCCCTCCGACATGCATCGGCGTTCATGGCTTCTTGCGGTCGTGGTGGCGGTGCTAGGTGGTCCGGCGGCGACGACGCTCCGTGGTCCAACGACAACGACGCTTCTCGTGGATGTCGTTTGGCTGCAATGAGGTCGGGGCCGGCCACGACGTTCAATGAGGGCATCCGACGCTCTTCGGGCAACAATCGGCGGCAGGGTTCCACAATGTTGAGGCAGTAGGGGTGCTCGGCCTCAGGTGGTTGGCGTGCGGGCACGGCAAGCTTTCCTCGTCGACAATCGCGAGCGCGTTTGGCGATGTTTTGTTTTTGGTGTTGGTTTAGTTTTGGGTGATGAGGTCCTTCTTTTTCTTTTTTGTGTTAGTTTAAATTTTGTTGGGAGACCACATGTGACCCCAGATTTTTTACAATCGAGTCTATTAACGCTTGTCAGTGGTCGTATTCGACCTACAGGTCGTTGTAATTCGACCTTTTGTTGGTGCATTCTTCGAGGCTATCTCATTGGCACTTACCGTATCTACAAAAGTGGGGTCACCCTCCTTCGGGAGAACATCCGATTTACATTCTAGGACACTTCATTTTCTTTTTTCTTTATTTCTTACATGTTGGTTCTTTGAATTTTTGCTTCTCTCTATTTCTATTAAAAGTAACATTTCCCTCTTGAGGGCAATTAGGACTTTCTCTTCTCTCTTCCCTTCAGTATGTGTCCTTTGTAACATATATTTTTTTTTTTTTATTACCAATGAAATATATTTTCTGTAATAAACAAAAAAAGAAAACACTAACAGCGCCCACCTGCAGCAGTGAAGGAGAGGAGAAGTCGTCGAAGTGACATCAGGATCCCACAAGATCAAAAAGGACAAAGTGGTAGCCGACGGAGGCTACGTGGCTAAGTAGGCGATGAGGCGTATGATTGGGGAGAGAAGTGGGCCACCAGTCATGGAGGTGGAGGAAAAAGGTGCACGAAGGAGCTGGAGAGAAGACGAAGAATAAAATAGCAGAATAATTTTGGTTGAAGGGTTAGAGAAATTGCAGGAGTGATTTTATCAATTTTATTTATTTCATGCGAGCCCCTGTGAAGGATTGATCCCTTTTATTTAGATCTAATGGCTAGGAATCAATTATGCAAATCTCAATCACTCGAAGGTAGATTTTGACAATCCAGGACCTAATCTATAGACTTTTGAGTATGACAGAGACATCCATACAGTTGGATGAAACAAAACATAGTCTGAATCTTGAGACCTTAATCAGAGGATATGTTCACGTGTGATTGCACAAAGGGGGAGTCGCGAGCACGTAGTTATGCACATGGGATAGGACACCTCCTCTTATTATATTTTATCCGATCTTGAATATCCAATTATTATTATTTTGAAAACTTTGCACTTAAATAGAGAAATTAGCTATCCTTATTGTCCTTCATCCTTTGAATTTATGTTTCTTTAGCCTTTTAAGACCTACGTTCGTAAATCAATGGAAATGCATGCTTCGGTTATGAATTTTGTATAATGTAGGAACATTATGGTTACCCATCAGTTTCAAGATAATTAAATTATAAATTATTATCTGGATTTTGGTTCTCTATGGAATGCTTAATTAATTAAAATGTACTCTATCATCTCATGTATTAAATGAATTTTGCTTTTAACAAAATCAACCTTGTTGTGAGTCATACGTAACAACCGGATATGGACCATTGACAGAATTTGAAATTAACATGATTAACTGTTATTTTAAGAAATGATGGGAATTGACCTTCCTTTGAGTCTATGAATCTAGAATCATGTATAAATAAAGATTTTGTGAGAATTGTTATAATGTCACCTAATGATAATGGATAACAAATAAAGGGTTATCTGAGTTATTGAACATATAATGTGTTTATAGTCAGCGATCGTTGTGGCAAGAGAGTAGTATGTCTTCCTGTGACTCAAGCTTATAGCCAAGTTAGATACGACCTTAGGTTTTCCTTCTAGTACCAGGCATTAAGAGTTCTGTTCGTAGGTGTGTCAAGGAAAAGAGCTATCCAGAATGGACAACACCTTACCCTTAAGATGGAGTCATCCCCAAGTTGTTTTGAGGCCATATACCTATCGTGTCTTACGTCATGGGTCCTCGAGGTAGACAAGATACCACTGGCCCCGATTGAGTCCAATTTGAGAGGCTTTACAAGTAGAGATGACTTTAGATCTATAACTCAGATCTTCGCTGACTAGGACAATGGATAATTGATAAAACAATAAACAAGTCAAGGATTTAAGTTGTTACTAATTGATGCCCCTAAGTTCTAAATAATTAACCAAATCTTAACCATGCATTCATGTTGTTCTTTTATTTCTCGTATTTCTCTTGTTCATATTGATGCCTATTCTTTTTGCCTACATAATTAGTTGTCTAGATTTTGATATGTTCTACTAAGAATTTTTCTCATTAGTCTAGCTTCAGATGCAAGTAAACCATCCTGAGCTCATGCAATAGTTGGAGAGCTCTCAAAGTGAGGTGCAGACCAGTGTGTTAGCATATAGTGATTTGCCTATGGGTTTATGGGTGTTTAGCTCCTTAGGGGCAGTTCTGTACTTTCAACCCTTTGGTCATTCTCTATATATAAGAGAGCCTAAGGTTTTCTATAATGAATTCAATCATTTCATCCAAGTTGGTATTAGAGCACCGGTTCTAGACCATGGCTCTCAGTATCTCACCCATCAAGGCCTCCGAACCCTAACACCTAAATCTCATTCTCCTCCCTCTCTTTGTGCACACCGGAAGTCAATCTTCAATGTGGTGGCGCCCGTGCAGCGGTCGTGCAGCCAGGCGAGGTCGATCAGATTGCATCGCGTTGCAGATCGTCGTGCGAGAATGATTGGGCCACCTAATCGTGCAACTGCTGCATTAATTCGAGTGCTGGTGGCGTTGCAAATCATGTGACGAGGGTAACCACCGCCTCCAACAGCAGTGCAGTGCCTCTGAGACAATCCTTGCAACGGCGAGAGAGGTCGATCCGGTGTGGCGGCGCTCGTGCGAGGCGCTGCAGGTCTTCTATCGACCGGTGGTGCTCATGCGGTGCTCCTGAGATGGCCCCAAGGAGACCTAGGCTCCCTCTCCCTGCAACTAAGAGAAATGCAGCCCTTAGAGCAGGACTACACGCCCCTCACAGTTGCTACCTTGCGCAGCCTCTGAACCAGATGTAGAGGTCACCGCTAGTAAAAGCATCGCCAGTCAAGCGCGGAGGAAGTACTTCCAAACTTAAGGAGTTCTATAGGACCTGTGGGATTGTCCACCAGACTACTTGTCCTCACAATTCACAATAGAACGAGGTCGTAGAGCGAAAGCACAAGCACTTGTTGGATGTTGCCCATACACTATTGATTCATACAATGTGCCACGAGACACTGGCAGGATGCAATCTTGACAGCGACTTATCTCATCATCAGGATGCCCAGCTCAGTTCTTCACGAGCAGATACCGGTTCTTCTTCTGCATCCAGACGATGAGTTATTTCATGTGCCTCCCAAGACCTTTGGATGTGTTGCATATGTCCATGTGTCGTCATTTGGTCGTGACAAGCTGGCTCCTTACGCTATCAAGTGCATATTTTTAGGGTATTCTAGGACACCGTTGCTATGATCCTTTGCAAAACAAACATTATGTTAACGCTAATGTGACTTTTCATGAGGATACATCATATTTCTCAGTCACTGGACACAGGAGCTCTTGTGATGATGTTTCCTTACTTCCCCTACCTGTTCCATGTAGTGAGACTCAGGTATCTACTTAGTCCAGACCTCCAGCTGATAGACAGATGAGCTCTTCCTCCCTGGATGACTTTGAGAGATTGCATGAGCCATTACATACCTATCACAGCCATCACACTACTTTTCAGAGGCCTCCTCCCTCACCAGCAACTGATGGTTCCAAGGTAGTTGAGAGGTACCTGATGCCAATGACAGTTTGGTTAGACTTGACTCCCTAGACAGTGCAGATCACCACAGTAGCGAGGCTCCTTCTACAGAGACTCAGTTAGAGGTACCAAATGATTCAGATCTCCCTATTGCCATTAGGAGGCATTGCGCACCTGTGAGTCCAGATACCGAGTCGCAGGTAGTTTGGCTACCGATGGTCTTGCTCCTCAGTTTAGCAGCTTCTGTCAGGCACTTACAGCATCACACATTCCGTCTACCTACCAGCAAGCCATGCTTGCTCCAAAGTGGTGTCAAGCCATGGAGGATGAGATGGCAGCACTTCGAAGTAGATAGACTTGGGATCTCATCTCACTTCCTATTGGTGCACAACTGGTTCACTCTTGATGGATCTTTGCCTTGAAATACAACCCTGATGGGTCTATTTTGAGGTATAAGGTCAGGCTAATAGCAAAGGGGTTCATTCAGACATATAGGGTGGACTTCTTTGATACTTTCTCCCCCGTTGCGCGGCTTGCCACTATCTGAATACTTATTTCTGTTGTTGCTCACAGAGACTAGCCGTTATACCAGCTTGATGTGAAGAACGCCTTTCTCTATGGTGATCTTCACGAGAAGGTTTTCATGCAGCAGCCCCTCGGTTTCGAGGTTCAGAGGGAGTGTGTGTAAAAATTGAGGAAGGCAATCTATGGATTGAAGCAGAGTTCCAAGTCCTGGTTCCAAAAGTTATCAAAGGAGCTTTGCCAGATTGGTCTGAGACACTCTACTTCAGATCACTCCTTTTTTACCAGGAAGACTAGCAAGGGAACTGTGGCATTCCTGATATATGTTGATGATCTTATCATCACCGGGGATGACAGAGATGGGATAGACGAAGTCAAGAGGCATCTATCAAAGAAGTTTGTCATGAAGAATCTGGGACAGTTGAGGTATTTCTTAGGCATTGAGGTTGCATGTGGTAGGGATGGAGTGGTGCTTTCGTAGAGGAAGTATGCTCTAGATCTTCTTCATGAGACTGGCATGTTAACAGCTAAGGTTGCAAATATTCCCATGGATCTCAAGGTCCATTTATATGATGAGAAATATGAGGTGATTGACAGTAGGGTTTACAGGTAGCTAGTAAGCTCCTTTACCTTACCATCACTCGTCCAGACTTGTCTTTGTCTGTTGGTAGGCTTAGCCAGTTTATGGATAAGCTAACTAGGCAGCAATGGGAAGCTGCAATACAGGTGCTCAGGTATGTGAAGAAAGCTCCAAAACGAGGATTATTATTTCATAAGGGAACACCCATGGGTATTGTAGCATACTCTGATGCTGATTATGCTGGTTGTGTTGGTGACAGAAAATCCACCACAGGATTTTGCACCTTTGTTGCAGGTAATCTGGTTA
Source organism: Thalassia testudinum (assembly GCA_037157565.1). NCBI lineage: Eukaryota > Viridiplantae > Streptophyta > Magnoliopsida > Alismatales > Hydrocharitaceae > Thalassia > Thalassia testudinum. The sequence continues at coordinate 27,468,108 of JAZHRO010000013.1, forward strand.
CCTGGAGGAGCAAGAAGCAAGCGGCTGTATCTAAATCCAATGCAGAGTCAGAGTACAGGGCCATGGCCCAAACAACCATTGAGATGGTTTGGGTCAAGTCAGTTTTGTCAGATCTTCATGTTCCTCTAGATAGCTCTATGGAGATGTAGTGTGACAACAGAGCAACGACCTACATTGCCAATAACCCTATGTTTTAGGAGAGGACAAAGCATGTAGAGATTGACTACCATTACACTCGAGATCTCATTTAGCATGGGACATTACACACCACAAGTGTCACTTCTGAGGATCAAGCTACAGATGTCTTCATAAAACCCCTGGCAAGATCTACCTTTGAAGCGTGTTGTTCCAAGCTGAGCATGATAAATATTCATGCTCCAGCTTGAGGGCGAGTGTTAGCATATAGTGATCTACCTACGGGTTTATGGGTGTTTAGCTCCTAAGGGGCAGTTCTGTACTTTCAACCCTTTGGTCCCTTTCTCTGTATAAGAGAGCCTAGGGTTTTCTATAATGAATTAAGTCATTTCATCCAAGTTAGTGACTTGAGAATTTATCAATTACCTACCACAACCTTGTAGTAGTAGTAGTATTATTAGTCATGTAAGTGGATATGGACCTAATATTCTTCTTATTATTCTACACTCTATGTTTTGGTTATTTATTCATTTGATTTGTTCAGGATTGTGTTTCATGTTTACATGCTAGACAATAGGAGATTTCGAGTTTGGGTCTGTGACCCAATACCACTGGTATCGACTTGCCACACTAACTCCTAGGTAACCTCTCCACAAACCTAGGTACATATCCCAAAATAAAAAATATATACCTATGTTAGAACAAGAGAGGGAGATGAATTGTGCAACAAATAAAAAAGTAAATCAATCTCATAATAAGGCACAATTATTTAAAGGAGAACCTTCTAGGAAAAAACTTTACCCAGATCTCCTCAAGTTAGGATTTTGCCCCTAAAAACAATGGGAAAAAATACTAAGAAAAAGTTATAAGACCTCTCTCCATATAGTCTCCATGGAGAGTTTTGACCCTCTCTTTTCAAGAGAGAACGAGAAACCTACAACCTAAATACCCAACAAATACAAGATAAAAGAATTACAAATAAACCTAAGAGCCTTTGAGAAAAATACAGAATGAAAGTAAGGCTTAGAATACTCCATTACAAACCTATGTGAAGAGTTAACCCGAAGGGAGTGTGCTTAAGAGTTCGAGAGAGGAGCTTGTGAGCACAAAAGAACAAATTTAGCTAATGGGAAGATTGAAGATTAAAAATTGCTTGGAATTGTGTGTGTGCTTAAGAGACCTAGGATAGGTATTTATAAAGTGTTTAGGGTCATAATTAGGTCATTAGAGTTGTTGCTTTTTGAATTAGAATACAATAATTTGAGCTAGAATGGTTAGAAATAATAAATATGTAAAACTAGCATATTAAGTCATCTGAAATCAAGTTTGGACATATGATTTGGTTAAATCAAACATTTGAAATAAAATATAGACATATGAAAGTCTCTAAGTAGACATATTAAGTTTAGAGATAGGTGTTTAAACAAAGGTCCCAACATTCTAAACAAAGGTGTGTAATTGTCCTGACATTCATATTGAATAGGGATGTCTAAACAAAAAATTAGATGTCTAAAAAGGTCAATATAGACATCTAAAAATATGGTTGGATGTTTGCTGGAACGATAGTAGATAGGCCAAGTTGCTAAAGTCAAGAGAGGGGATCTAAAGATGTCTAAACATAAATTAAAATGTCTAAATATGATTTTTTAGGTGTCATTTAGACATCTAATGGGACAAGTCTAATAAATGAAGTTGGTTCTATCAATACAACAAAATGGGTTCAAGGATGCCTGAATATAGGTATAGTTGTATGAAAATAAGAAATTAGACATTGATCAAAAACTTAATCATCTCCTTTCTTTGTTAAGAATTAGAAATCTATCAAATAAAGTATTATTAAGAAATAATCTTATATGAACATTGGTAATTAAGAGGTGAATGCTAACATTTAATCAAGTGTTGGAATAATAAGCATATTTAGGCATCTAAAATATAATATAGAGGTCTAAGCAAGAGACATGATGAGATTAATGAAGTGATTAAGACTTGGTTCAAACAAAGACAACTTATAAGTAAGTGAGATAGTTATTTTGAGTAAGATTAGAAAAAGTAGATGTTTATCCTGAAATCCTAGATGTCCAATCAATACCAAAGATTAAGTTTGGAAGGGAATTTAGATTGATTGAAATTTACAAAGGTTTTTAAGAAATGTCCTAAAGTTGTCTAAGATATCTCTTATGCTCTTTAATAATTTAAACAACAAAATTATTCTAACTTCTTTTCAAGATAAAACATCTTCTTCTTCTTTTGTTTCCTTTCATCAAGGACTTATATTCTTTGGATTGAAAAGACTTGTATCTCTTTCCATCAACTTCCTTCTTCGTTGCTTTCTCTTTAAACTTCCTACATCACATGTTGGTCTTCAAGAAATAACAATATAGAAAACTAATTTGTTTGTCAATATAAAAAATTCATGCTAAATTATCAACATATACATATCATTTCCACTATTGTATCCCTTACCTCACAACCCAAATGACCAAGAAGCGTATCATAGAGTCGCAAAGAGGCTCCAAGTTCCCCATTCACCCAACAATTCTAAATCAATTATGGCAAAACCAGTTATCCATTATATTTTGATAATTAATCATTCACGTTACCAAGTAGATTCTTTAGATAATTGAATTATCTCATTCAATATTTATCTTAGGTCATAATCATCATTTTATGCTATTAGTCAATTACTCACATATCCACAAACCATAGTCATCAGTATTACTAAGTACAAAGCCATTTAATAAGGAGATAATCCACATTAAGTAATATCTAAATTTATTAATTAAGTCTACTATTCATGCATGTTAATTGGACAAAACAAGATTTATATGCATCTGTTAAGCGAAAATTTTACGCAAAAAGATTTAAGTTTTGAAAACTCGTCGTTGTAGTGAGATTTACGAGGAAATCCATCAACAAATAAATTTTACCAAAACTCGAAAAGAATTACAAGTCGAACACAGGGAGGCTATGTCGATTTGAAATCCACAATTATATTTTTTTGTAATTTTGGTTTTAAGATGGAATAATTACAATGAATCGATACTATACTAAAAGAGAGAGAGAACAAAACACTTTTATAAAAAAGATAATGTTTTTACAACTAGAAAGTGAGAAATATTACAACTACAAAGCAATAAAACCTACTCTAGAAAACAGTAAAGAGAAGGGAGGTGAGAAATTATCCTTCTCGTCAGTTGCTCAGAGGACGAGCCGGAACGGGCGACGCCTAGTGTTGGATGCACGAATTGCTACGCTAACGTGTTTGGTTTTAAAACCTTGTCGTTGTAGCTTGAAAGTGAAGAATTCGTGTTCAACAAATAAAATTTATACCGAAATTTAAATTCCGAGTCTAACACAGGGAGGCGGACATTTGATTTAAAAACTACGCGTTTGTTTTTATTTATCACAAAGTAATTCAACTTAAAACTATCTGATTATTTACAATAAATAGAAGAGAGGGGGAATATTACAAACAGAAATCAAAACGAGATGTAGAATAAACAGGGAATTCATCATTAAGGAGATTGTTTGTTTCACTATTACAACTAGAAAGCATAAAATAATTACACTAGAAAGTGATAAATTTACTCTAGAAAGCATTAAAAGAATGGAGGGAGAAATGTCATTCTCGACGATCGCTTGGAGGACGAGCAGAACTACTCTAGAAAGCAGTAAATCTAGACTAGAAAGCAGTAAAAAGAATAGGGAGAGAGATATCCTCCTCGACGGTCACTTGGAGGACGAGCTGGACGGGACGACGCCTAGACGAAGGAGGACGAAACAGAAGAATGAGAACGGGGCAGCACGTCGCCGTCGTCGCAGGATCCACTTCCGAAGAGGGACGAAAATTTGGACTTTATCTCGCGAGAAGCATCCCGGGTGTGGGACAAGCTTCTCTTGAGCTTTGGAAAGGTAGAGAAGAGAAGGAAGGGATGAGAATTTTGTGTGGAGGGAGTCTCCTTTTATAGTTGCAAGGAGTAGGGGCAAATTGGTCATTACATCTTTAAAACATTAAATAAGGGGTCTTTAGTGATGGATAAAACCGTAGCTAAAGCCCCAACATGGGCGTAGTGCCTGCTGCCCACGTGCGCCCACTTAACTGCTCTCTCTCTCTCTCTCAACGCATCTGCACATTCAACCAACCACAGCCGTCCGATCACAAGATCGGACGTCTGTGATTGCGCCTTCACCCGCTGCTACGTGCCCGCCCCAATGCGTGCGATGGCGCATTCCCGCCTCACGTGAAATAACACGTGGCCGCTATTGGAAGATCTAAGCCGCCCGATCACGATCCAACGCACGCCTGCGCCCTTCGCCCTTTGCTCCGGCTCGAACCCGCGTTTGCTGCTCGCGATAGCGCCTTCGCCCACTGGGCTGCGGAGCGCGGATTGTCGCGCGGGCTATTTGTGGTGCAGTCGTTCACAACCGTTGGATCGAGATCCAACGGCGGAGAGGGAGCGGATGCGGAGGCTTCAATGGATGCATGTGGGCCTTTGGGCGGCCGAGATGGCACCACGTGGCGCCATCTTGGCCGTCAATCTTCTGGATGTTGTAAATGGTGCCACGGATGTCGGATTGACTCGATTTTTGCATCGTTAGGCTGCAATCGTCGATCCGAATTCATCCATGCGGTCGGATTTTTCATTTGAAGTGCGGATTTACACCATCCTGGCCCTTGATCTTCTAGGGTTCCCCGATCACTATCTGATGCTACGGATGCCTGATTAGGGCGATCTTGGAGTCGTTGAACTCCAATCGTTGCCCTGATCACATCTGTACGTTTGGATCTTCGATCCGAGGACTAGATAAAAATTTTTCCCTGTCCAAGCACATAAAAGGAGACAATTAACCTCCATTTTACTCAAACTACTCTAAATGCAAGATGATGCATGTTATGCAATATTTATAGCATGCAATGCAATCCTATGCTTAAGAACATGCATAAATAGACATCTTAAGTAGTGTAAATGTGTTTACATCACCTGGAAGACGGAGAGTGGAGACGGAAGGCGGAGAACGAAGCAGAAAGAACCAGGGGCAAAGCAGGACGTCGTTGTTGCGGGATCCACTTCTGAAATGGGGGTGAGAAGACCACAGGAGCTCCACGAATGGGATGAAAAGTGGACAAAATTTTGCTTTTAACTCTAGAGGAGCATCCCGGATTTGGGACAAGCTTCTTTAGAGCTTTGGAGAGGGAGAAAGGTGAAGGAAGGGATGATTGATATGTGGGGGGAGTAGGCCTTTTTATAGGTGTAGAGGTTGGGGGCAAATAGGTCATTTTTAACCTTAAAACATTAATGTAGGGTCTTTAATAACAGATTTATTCGTCACTAAAGCCCTAAACATGCGCGACGTGCGTGCACCTCCCTGCCTCCTCGTGCTCGTGCATAAGCCACGATCTCGTGATCTTAGTCATCCGATCGCGAGATCGGACGACTTAAACTCTCCACGCCCGTGCCTTCATCGCACTCCTGTGCGTACGATGGTGCGTTGGATCACGCATCGCGATCCTCGCCCATCCATCGCACCACGTTGCCCGTATCTACGTCGCTCACACTTCATCCAACAGTCGAATCGAGTCGCTCCCATGCCCGCACCTTGATTTGAGCCACATAGGGGCTCAAACCCACACCCTTGCCTCTGCATAGCACCTTGCCCAACGCGCTGCATCTGCGTTTAAGGTGCGCGAATGGTTTCATGCTCAGCCGATCTTGGCCGTTGGATCTTCATCCAATGGTCGAGACTCTCATCACAAGACCCTTCAAGAGTCAAGCAGAGGGGTGCGGCCGGGTGCAGATGGTTGGGGTGGTGCCACGTGACACCATCCTAACCGTCCATCTTCATATGCTCGTAGGTGGTGCCACGAATGTCGGATTGGATCACTTTTCGCGTCTTTGGGCTACGATCGTCAATCTGAACTCATCCATGCGGTCGGATTTGTCATATAAGGTATGGATTTGCACCACCTTGGCCCTTGATCTATGATCTTTCTTGGATTACATCTAATGCTACGAAAGTCTGATTGGGGCGATCTTAGAGTCGTTGAACTCCAATCGTCGCCCTAATCAAATCTGTATGGTTTAATCTTCAATCCGTGGCCCAGATTAAATATTTCCTGTCCCTGACCACTAAAAAGAGTAAATTACTATATAATTTATACACTTTGACCTAAATGCATGATGATATATGTTATGCAATATTTACAATGCATGATGCTTTTATGACACTAAGAACATGCATCAATAAACATTTTAGGCTATTCAGATGCATACACATCAACATCATAATGCACATCTATTCAATTATCTACATGAACATAAGTATTGCTAATTTATTTGAGGATGAATTTCATTACTTATAGAAGAATAATGTCAAGTTATATAAAAGTTTAACAATTACTAATCATATATTTAATTCATGTAATAGTGTAAATTAATTTATCAAATAATCATGAATCCATCATTCATAGGCATTAACCATCATTCTTAATTACTATTTGAATATCTACGGTAGAATAAATTAGAAATAGCTAATCATGGACTCCAATAGTCGACGAGAGGAACACACATGAAACAGATTACAAGTGTGAATCAGATCATTATAAATGATCATACATGAAGAAAGGGATTAAGCTACACTACCTAATGTTGTCTAAGGGTTACAACTCACGAATTTTGCTTGAAGGCTTAAATGTACTATCTACTCTCATCGCCACATCACACAAACTCTAAGAATGTGTATCTAGGCATGACCCATCAAGAAATAGGGTTAAACATGGTAACCACCAATAAGATATCTCTTCAAGGCAAGGTACCTTTGTCACTAGTGTTTTCTTTTACTTCTCCTCTAGGCCCCCTATCACTAGAATGACAAGGGTCCCTGCCCCCCTTACCCTTTGCCTCTCTGATGTGCATACATCTAAATAACCAAAATGCCTATTAATGCATGTTCCTAGTGTCATATTAGCATCATGCATTGTAACTATTACATAACATGCATAATCATGCATTTAGGTCAAGATGTATAAATTGTATAGTAATTGTAGGGAAAGAGCGATTTTTAATCGGAGCCTCAGATCGAAGATCAAACCATACGGATCTGATCAGGGCGACGATTGGAGTTCAACGACTCCAAGATCGCCCTGATCGAACATCTATAGCACTAGATAGAGACTGAGGAACCCTCAAGATCAAGGGCCAAGATAGTGCCAATCCGTACTTCAGACAACAAGTTCGACCGCATGAGTAGGTTTGGATCGATGATCGTAGCCTAACGGTGCAACAATCGGCTCAATCCAACATCTGTAGCACCATCTACAATATGCAGAAGATGGACGACCAAGATGGCACCACGTGGCGCCATCCCAGCCGCCCAATCGACCCTCAGGACCACCGCTGCATCCCCAAAGGACTTCCAACGCACAATCTAGGCCATTGGATCTTGATCCAACAACCGCAAGCACGCATGCCTGAAATCAAAATCGCGACAAAATAAGTGTCGCAGCACAATGGTCGAGCGCATTGCGCGAGCACGCAAAGTGCGTTCGACTCACCATCCGCAGTGCGCGAGCGAGTAATCGTGACCGTCGACTGCGGGCTACGCGGATCAGCCAATAGCGGGCACACACGATCTGACGCACAGCGCGCATGCCTGATCGCACACGGGCGCACGCTGAAGGCACAGACGAAGGCGCACGAGGAGAAATCTAAGTTGTCCAATCTCATGACCAGACAGCTAAGATTTGAAAGACGTGCGTAGGCATTTTACCTGCAGAAGGTGGGGAGGCGCATGCACGTTGGCCACGATCAGACCTTTAGTGACGGATAAATCCATCACTAAAGATCTGATATTAATGTTTTAAGCTTGACATGACAAGTTTTCCCTCGATTCCTACAACTATAAAAGGAGACCCGACCTCCACTTCTTTTTCATCCCTTCCTTCACTTCTCTACCTCTCCCAAGCTCAAGAAAAGCTTGTCCCACACCCGGGATGCTATTCTAGAGCTAAATCCAATTTTCTCTCCCCCGTTCCGAAAGTGGATCTCGCAACGACGATGATGTGCTACCTCGTTCCCGCTTCTTCCTGCTTCATCCTCCTTCCCGCTCCATCCTCCGTCTTCCAGGCGTCCCTCCGTCCGGCTCGTCCTCCAAGCATTCGTCGAGGAGGATAACATCTCTCTCCCTTCTTTTTAATCGCTTTCTAGTTGTAATAATTTCCAGCCTTGTAGGTATAAAAATATTCTGATTATATCAAGTGATTGTTCTCTCTCTCTCTTTCTCTCTTATTGTTTATATCAATTCCTTTGTAATTATTTCATTTTTAAACAAAAATAAAGAAAAAAATTATAAATCATGGATTTTAGATCTATGTAGCCTCCCTATGTTCGACTCGAAATTCTTAGAATTTCGGTATAAATTTATTTGTTGACGAATTTCTTCGTAAATCAAACTACAACGACGGATTTTTTTGAAACCAACTTCGATCGCGTAGTTTTCCACATCTCAACACTCTTCATGCACTCATTGCTCCTTAAGTTATCCCTCTCATCTCACTTTGGTGGCATTGAGAGGTTTGCCTCTCCATTGAGGCCATAGGCCCCTCTTGTTATAACGCTTTGTCGGGCTTTTTAGATGAGTATAAGTCAGTTGCGTTGTAGTATAGGTGACCAAGCGTTGATAACAAATAAGAATTTATTACTCAAAAACTGAGTATCCAAGGTCGAGCACAGGGAGCATATAGAATTCATTCACTAATCTCAATAATGTAATTGAACACTTAGAATTACTCAAAACTTAATTCAGAATATAAATGCAAGAATGTAAGAGTCAAAATTGTAGCAAAATAGAATTGGACGTTTGATTCTATAATCAGACGTCTTAAAAAGATATTTCTTTCTAATCTCTTATTTCCTTCTCCTTCTTGAGTCTTCTCTTTCTGCTTTCTTTCTTATTCTCTTTTCTTCATTCTTCTTTCTCTTTAGTTCTGCTCTTTCTTATGTCCTCTGTCTTCTGCCTTTCTTCTTCTTCAGCCGCTCTTCTTCTTCCTTCTTCCTTTTCTTTTGCACAGTGTGATGAGAACCTCATCATGAACCCTAACTAGAACATTTTAACATAATAAATTGAATAAAAGCTCCTACATAACCTAAGGGAAGGCCTAAATCAGGAAATTATTGAGTAGAAAATAAAACATTACACAATGGGTAAAATTGTAATTTTACCATTGCAATGCATGAATAGGATTTCTAAGGATCTAGACACAAGTCAAATGGACTTAATAAGAGAAAAAGTGGGATGGTTTGGTCAGAAAAGGGTTATGACAAAATCTAGGAATTAAATGACATTCTATAACCCTAAAATAAATCTACTTTAATTCATGAAGTTTCAAGAAAGATAAAAATTAATTAAACCCTCTAAAATTCATGAAAAAATATCCCCTAGGGTTTAGAACATTTAATTTAGCCATTGGAACCTATCTTGACCTAGATTGAGAACTATACCCAATTTTTGACCTAATTTAGGTTTTTGTGCAAAATGTCAGGTAAAACATGGTCAAACCTAAAATCCAACCTCACCATTGGATTCCTTAGGTCCAAATTAGGTTCATACCAAAATTTGGACCTAAGGGAAGGTCGCCTTGACCCACTTTACAAAACGATCCTCAACAATTACTTTTTGACCCTTAGCTTTTTGAAACCTTGCAAGGACCCCCCTACCTTTCCCGTCGTCTTCTTCAATCAGGCCCCTCTGCCACCCGCCAGCGTAGGTCATACCTCCGACGACTTTGCGCGGAGGATGGCACCGTGCATGCATGGGGAGCCGGCCCCAGATTTGAAAGGGAGACTCGCTGTATTGTTCCCTGCAGCATGAGCCGGCTTCTATGCCCTGTTGATAGTCATACCTCTCGTGCGAACGCTCGAAAGGTATGGGTCTTGTTCCGGCCATACCTCCGGCGAGGTATTCCCACTTCCTCCTCACGATTCTCTTTCGGCCGACACCTATTTAAGAAGTAGCAGCCCCTGCCGCATCCTTCAAGCCTGATTTGGCCGAAGAAATCCCTCCAATTTCGTCTCCTCCTCCTCTGGCCATTCGTCCGCAGGCTCCGGCGATTCTCCTCCTCCTTTCTCATCACCCTGCCACCATACCAGTGGTAGGGTTACCTCTGCCGTCGTCCGCCTTGCCTTGCCGTACCAGCAGGCGCCCTCTAGCCCCTCTTCCTCATCGTCGCCTCTTCCCCTGGGTACCTTCGTCTCCAGCGACGGCAGCACGGCCGTTCGCCACCTCCGTCTCCCCCCTTCATCCAGAGACTCTTAGATAAGCCCTTTCTCTCTGCTTTTTATTTTTTTCCTCATTTATTTCTGTTATTTCACCTCACCGCTCACACACCACCGCCACCTTCTCCACCTCCGACATACCACCGGCGAGGTGTATCCACCTCTCTACGCATCCACCCACCTCGCCAACCACCTCACAAGCTCCGCCACGACTCACTGATCATAACCCCTCTTCCCCCAAATACACCCATTTTCACAGCCACAGGGCGACCTAGGCATGCACGCTTAGGCCCCCTCGCGGCCAGCCTACCCCCTCTTCACCTTTGCCGTGATACGGCGAAGGTTTTCCCGTTGTTTGACAGGGTCACAAGGCTGTTCTTATGCCATGCAGATCCAAGCCTCCGTCCGCCATTAACGAGCAAGCAAGCTTGCTTATTCCTGAGCTCCAGGTCACGCACTCCAGGCTTCAGGATTCCAGGAGACGCGCATTGAGTGTGTGAGTGTATCCAACCTGAGAACAGGCCTTGCGCGACTCACAGCTGCTCCAATTGGGTGGAGCTCACCTCCTGCGGGCGCCAGCAGAAGCGAGTGGGACATTTAGTGCCACCTTGTAAACGCAGGAGTGTGGTGGGCGGCATAAATTGTAAAACTGCATAGGGCTTATCGCCTCCAACTACACGGGGTGAGGTCCCTCGCCCACCACTCAGCCTTGTCCACACCCACGCCCCCGCGGACCTGGCCTGACCCGATTACCCAACCTATGCACTCCTCGGGCACCACCCACGCCTGTGTGCCTGGTCCCAGGCACGCATACCCAACCCGATAACCCGAGAAGGCTCTGGGAGAGCTGTCCTGAGAGCGAAATAGAGAGAGACGCGTGGAGGGTAGGGGTTAGGTTTTCCCTAACCGTATGATGCCTGTGCAGGGAATAGAAGAGGAAGCAAGGAAGGAGGAGAGGCTAAGGACTTAGCCGCGGGAAGACTGTTGCAGCCAGAGAAAAAGGAAGAAGGACTTGGAGCAGTAGAGAAGCAAAGGAGGAAGATGGCACTGTAGCCGTAGAGAAGCTGAGGCAGAAGGAGAAGGAAGAGAGAAGAAAGCAAAAGGCATGCAACATAGAAGAAAGAAGAAGAAGAAGTCAAAAGAGAAGGCAGAGACAGCAAAGAAGAAGAAAAAGAAGAAGTCAGAAGAGAAGGCAGAGACAGCAAAGAAGAAGAAGAAGAAGCAGCAGCAGCAGCTGAAAAGAAAAGGAGAGCACAAGCACTGTAGCAAGTGGCACTTAAGGCGTCTGACCCTTGCAGTCAGACATCTGAAAAGAGAGAGAAAGGAAGACAAAAGAAGAAAGAGAGAAGACAAGAAGAGACATTTTTATATTTTTTTCCTCTCTTTAATCTTTTTGTAAAATAGTATATTGTAAATTGTGATTTTCTACACTTCTAGAATCAAGTTTGCTCCCTGAGTTCGACCTCAGAGATTTCGAGTAATAAAATATAATCAAACCGGTGCGATTTTATACACAAAAGACCGTTACCACAGTGCCTTTCTCCTTCTTCTTCCTTTGCCTTATTCTTCTTTTACTTCTCTTATTCTTTCTTTCTTCTTTCTTCTTCAGCCTTTTCCTTAGCTCTCCTCTGACTTTCTCTTCTTCTCTTTGGTGCTCCTTCCTTCTTCTTTCTTTTCTGTGGCTAAGTCTTAGCTTCACCTTGCCTTGATTTCCTTCAGCCTTAGCTCTCCTCTGACTTCTCTTCTTCTCTTTGGCCTTCCTTCCTTCCCTGCTTCTTCCTTTCTATGGCTAAGTGTTCTTCCTTCCCTTCTTCATTTTCACCTTGTGATGTAAACACATTTACACTACTTAAAATGTCTATTTATGCATGTTCTTAAGCATAGGATTACATTTCATGATATAAATATTGCATAACATGCATCATCTTGCATTTAGAGTAGTTTGAATAAAATGAAGGTTAATTGTCTCCTTTTATGTGCTTGGACAGGGCAAACATTTTTATCGGGTCCTCGGATCAAAGATCCAACCGTATGGATATGATCAGGGAGACGATTGGAGTTCAACGACTCCAAGATCTCCCTAATCAGGCATCCGTAGCATCAGATAGTGACTCGGGAACCCTAGAAGATCAAGGGCCAGGATGGTGTAAATCCGCACTTCAGATGATAAATCCGACCACACGGATGAATTCGAATCGACGATCGCAGCCCAACGACACAAAAATCAAGTCAATCCGACATCCGTGGCACCATCTACAACTTTCAGAAGATGGACGACTAAGATAGAGCCACGTGGCGCCATCTCAGCCGCCCAAACGGCCACTTGCATCTTGTGAAGGCCCCGCGCCCGATAGCTCTCCGCCGTTGGATCTTAATCCAACGCCTGTGGTCGCTCGCGTTTAAAAGCGTCCGCTCGACCATCCGCGCCCCATAGCGCAGTGGTCGAGCGCGCTTTCGCGAGCGGCAGGCGCAGGATCGAGCCGCGGAGAGGGGCTGGAAGGAACAGCGATTGGGCGCGGGTGGAGCGTCAGATGGAGATTAGACGACCGCGTGCGCCCGATAGCGTCCACGCGCAATTGAACGCGCGACGCGGACGCGCGATCGCTTGCGAGCAGGCGCGCAACGCAGCGGGCAGAGACTCATCTTAAGCCGTCCGATCTCGCAATCGGACGGCTAAAAATCGACAAACGTGCGCAAGCCGTTGATCGCGCGAGCAGGCGAGGAGGCACGCTCAAGCCGCCCACAACTCCCACATTGAGGGCTTTAGTGATAGATTTATCCGTCACTAAAGACACCTCTTTTATTATTTTGAAGTTGTAATGTCCATTTTGCCCCCACTCCTTGCAACTATAAAAGGAGACCCCCTCCATACAAAATTCTCATCCCTTCTTTCTCCTCTCTACCCCTCCAAATCTCAAAAGAAGCTTGTCCCACACCCGGGATGCTTCTTGCGAGATAAAGTCCAATTTTCGTTCCCCTTCGGAAGTGGATCCCGCGACGACGACGGCGTGCTGCTCCGTTCCCGTTCTTCTGCTTCTTCCTCCTTCGTCCTGCTTTGTTCTCCTTCGTCTAGGCGTCGTCCCGTCCGGCTCGTCCTCCAAGCAATCGTCGAGGAGGATAACTTCTCTCTCCCATTCTTATTTACAGCTTTTCTAGTGTAGAATTTTCCTGCTTTATAGTGTAATTGATTTTCCATTTTCTAGTGTAACTTTTATTTAGTTTGATTATATAAACAATTGGAATATTGAACGCATGTTCTCTTCCTCTCTCTCTCTCTCTCTCTCTCTCTCTCTTATTTTTAGTATGATAGCTCCATTGTAATTATATCTCATTGCTTATAAAAAAATCCTAAAAAAAGTATAATTACGAATATAGATGAACGTAGCCTCCCTGTGTTCGACCCGGAAATCTTTTCGGTATAAATTTTTTTTGTTGAACACGAATTCTTCGCTTTCGAACTACAACAACAGGTTTTCCAAAACCAAACACGTAAGCGTAGCGATTCGTAAACGTTCAACACCTTGCCTTAGCTACGCCTTCCTCTTCCTTCTTCTCTGCTTCTTCCCTGCACATGCGTACACAGAAGCAAAACCTATCCCCTACCCTCCCCGTGTCTCTCTCTCTCCATTTCTCTCTTCGGTACACTCTCCCAGAGCCGGGTAATTGGGTAGGGTATCGCGCGTCCGGGTCCAGACGCACCGGCGTGGTGTAGTGCGTGAGGAGTGCTAGGTTTAGGTAATCGGGTCGGGTGCCAAATCCGCTGGTGCAGGTCACGGACGAGGCGTGAGGGCGATGGACCTCACCCCTGTGTGACTTAAGGCAACCAGCACAAAACACAAATTCAATTTAAGTGTTGCCACTCACCTTTTAGTTTACGAGGTGGGACTAAATGTCCCACCTGTTTCTTCGCTCATGCCCGCAGGAAACCTTCGCCAATTGCTGCTGCTGGGTTGCTTCGCCAAGCCAATTGCCTAGCTAAGTACATGCGCAAGACCAACCCGCTTCTCCTGGGACCCTGACACCTAGAGCGTGTGGCCTGGAGCGAAGCTTGCGACCTTCTTGCTACGTGCTCCAATGGCGGCCGGTGCTTAAATCTGACATACACAGATACAGCCTAGCGGCCCCATTAAAACACGTGGGAAGCTTCGTCGTATCAAGGCGAAGGTGAGACAGTGGTTGGCTGGCTATGGGGCGGCCTAGGCGTGCGTGCCTAGGTCGCTCTGTGGCCGTGCTTATGGGTTAGGTCGGAAGCCGTTTAGGGAGGTGATGGTGGTCGATGGATGGGCGGAAGGTGATCAGTGGACGATGGCGGAGGTGGTGAGGTGTCTGGCGAGGCGTGTGGAGGTGCGAAGCGGTGGAAGCGCCTCACTGGTGGGCGGCCAGAGATGGAGAAGATGGTGGTGGACAGTGGCTGCGAGGGGTCGGAAGTAGAAATAGAAAGAGGGGAATTGAAGAGGAGATAGAGAGGAGTAATTCTAACCTAACTAAGTGGACGAAGGGGGAGAGGTGGCTACTGGCTGTACCTGCTGTCGCCGGAGAAGACGGTGTCCAGTGGAGGGAGAGCGGCGACGATGAAGGGTCTAGAGGTGCATGCGCGGGTGTTGCGCGACGCGGAGGAAGGTGGTGAGGGAAACTCTGCCACTAGTAGTGTGGCAGAGCGATGAGAAAGAGGAGGGAGGCTCGCCGAAGCTCACTGGACTTCCTGATCGAAGGAGAAGAAGATGAAATTGGGGTGGATCTTTGGCCAAGTCGAGCTAAAGATATGCGGCTAGAGGTGGTGGTCATTTTATAGGTGCTGGTAGGGGATCTTGTGCTTGGAAGACAAGCTTCCAAGCACAAGAGTCCTCGTTGGGGTAGGAAATACAATGGATACCCAAATCTCTCGAGCTTTCGTACAAGAGATTGGGAGTGATTCAGACCTTGTGATTGGGAGAATCTCCCTTCCAAATCTGGGAGATCTTTGAGGAATCAGGGAGTACTCCCCTTCCATTCCTCGCTGGAGTAGGATTTCTCCCCATTAATGATGGAGGAGCCTATTTGTAAGAGTGGTGAGGAAGTTAGGGGGGTCTGCGCAAAAGTTTTCAAAAGTTAGGGACCAGAATATAATTGGGTGGACTATTTTGCAAAGTAGGTCAAGATGACATCCCCTTAGGTTTAAATTTTGGTACAAACCTAATTTGGACCTAAGGAATCCAATGGTGAAGTCAGATTTTAGGTTTGACTATGTTTGACTAGATATTTTACAAAAAAATCTAAATTAAGTCAAATAATGAGTTGAGACCCCAATCTGAGTCAAAAGAGGTTCCAAAGGCCGAATTGAAGGTTCTAAATCCTAAGAGATATTTTTCCATAAATTTTAAAGGATTTAGTTTATTTTTATCCTAACCAGAACCTTGTTGAATTAAGCGGGTCTGTTTTAGGGTTACAGAATGTCATTTAATTCTTAGATTGCACAATAACCCATTTCTAACTGAACCAACCCACTTTTTATCTTATTCAAACCATTTGACCTATGCTTTTCCTCTGAGAAATCCCGTTTATGTACTGCAATGGTAAAATTATAATTTTAACCTTTATTTCATATTTTCTTCTCAGAACACTTATTCCTTGAATTAAGCCCTTCTCTAGGTTATGTAGGAGCTCTTATTCTCTTTCTTAGGTCAAAATGAGCTAGTTAGGGCTCATGATGAGGCTCTCATCACCTCCCACCTCGATAATTCTACTCTTAACTTTCCATGCCCTTCCACATACTATACCCTCGTCGATCTTCGTTAGAGTGATTTGGGAGGGTATTCCTCTTTGTTTGGCTTTTAGATCAAGTAGTGATGGGCCCCAGGAGCCGCCGTCAAGGCCCCGGGAGGCCATCAAAGAATTTGTTTGATGTTGGAAAAGTAACGTAGCCACAAACAAGCAATCATAAGAAAGAGGCACGAGATTGGTAACCCAATTCCACCATAGGGGATGTACATCTGGGAGGAGAGTAAGGTTCCCATAAAATCCACTAGAAATAGTGGTATTACAATCACTCGAAATTTCTCTCTCTCAGATTGCATTACGTGGATTGCTCTGGAGGAGAGCCTCGATTCCTGTTGCCTAGGGGTGCATGGATGATGAGAGGCTCATCATGATCTCTAATTACCCCTAATTAACTAGTCTTCCTAGTTAATTAGCTAAGGATATGTGAATATATGGGTTAATTATAAAATAAGGGATATATAGTAAAGGACCTTAAAATAAGTTTAAAATGCTATTTTAACATCTAATTAATATTATTAATAATCTGATTAATAATTATACTCTAGATATTAACAATCATTCCTCTAATTAATAAGTTAATTAGCTTAAGCATAATGTATACATAAGTATGCAATAACTTAAGTAACCTTAGCTAATTAAATAAATTAATATAAAAAGGTCAAAAATGTAAATTCAAGGTATAAATATAATAATTACCTTATTTACTAACATATATAAAAAGTTGAAAAAGATCTAAATTAAAATAAACCTTGAAAACCTGAGTTTACATTTAGATCCTTATAATTCATTTCAATCGGGTACTTAATTTTCATATAGGTCCTTATGTTTCATTGTGTATAGGTCCCTGTCTACTTCTTCTTCTTCTTCAGCCAGTTGAACGGCTGACGACTGAGGGTGCCTCCACCACTCGATCACGGCCCATCTGACGTCACTTCACCTTCTCCAAGCTCCTGGAGCTTACGCTCACCATCTCATCTTCATCCATCGTTCTGGATGACACTTTTATCCTAATTTAGGATAGGAGATAACCTCACCATCGTCAGAGAAGACGTCGGTGGTTAACCTCCTCCTAGTCCCTTACACGTCCAGATTCCATCACCCTCTTCGTCGCCGTCAACTATAAATAGCCCCTAATCCCCACGATTTTTCTCAAGTTGGCTCCCTTCCCTCTTCTTCACTGCAGCTGACTTCGATAGGCTATTCCCACCACAACTCCGGCAACTTCCCATCTCATCTTCCGACTTCCTCCATCCATTTTTATCAGCTCTAGAACTCCACCGAAGTCAGCCGCATCTTTTGACACAGGCGCTGACTAAGGAGCTCCTCTGCTTCACCTCACAATCGCCGTCGGAGATCTTTCGACAACCCTCTGATTTCACTCCTACGTTATGAGCCATTGACGGAGTTTCCTATGACCCCTTCGTCCAGGTAACAGTAGATAGGAGTAAGACTAGGAGTAGGATAGTTTAGTTAGTTAGTTAGGTAGGTTAGATAGCAGTAATGTTAGAATTAGACTTCGTCTTCCTCGACTCTAGCGAGCTCCTTGAGCTTGTCAGGAGCATTAATTTTGTCTTTTTGAATCACTATCCACATTCTTCTATCTTCCACAATCATTTCTATGACCTTTAATTACTACTGTAATCACTAATTTGCCTAAATTATTCCACCTCCACCGACTACTTCTACTGTCTATGGCAATAGTAGTTGACCTAAATTTCACCTCCATTGGATCCTCCATCATCTTTTCATCACTAAAGGATCCTAATCATCACTATAATTAAATTAAATACCACATATAATGTAAACGCCTAAATTTAATTAAGTTCCTGAGCTCGCTGTCAATGGCGGCTCTGGAGTAGTTAAAACTTTAAATTATCTAAATATTTATCATCACAATCCTTCTTTGACTTGTCTTGACCACTCATTTGAATGGGAGATCAAGTCATGTGCTCAACCTACTCAGATTTTATTCAAAACGAATTCACTGCTAAATCTTACATCTAATGAGTTAATGAAGAATTTAATGCGATCCTGAGGTTCCTTGCAACCTTAGGAACCTTTCTAAATCAAAAATGGCATAAATTCTCTTTCTATACATGAAATTCATCTTTTACTGGACTCACCGGAGCTCCTGCAAGTCAAATTTGATCTTCAGCCTATAGAACTTATCAAGAAGCTCCAGATTTGATGTAATTTTGATCATTGATTTGTTTGAAGATGTTTATTTGGAATTTTTAACACCTAGAGCTTAGATTACTGATCCGTCCTCTTCAACTCTGGCGGAGTTGGAGAAGTCTTTTCAGAAGCTTAAAAGCCGCATTTGATGAGTTTAGAAGCTTCAGTGCAGTGCACTGAAGCTATTCATGACTTTAGATTAGTATAGCAACCTCTCAATCTCTCTGACGAACAAAACATTTTTAGAGTTCAGGCGATGAGCCTAGAACCCTAATTTCTAGGGTTAAAACATCTGTTTAAGAGATTGGATGAGTCCTAAGGATGAAGAGATCATATTCTAGGTTTTAATTCCTTGTTAAAAGGCTTAAATCAGAAAGTCAGTTTTCTAGCCTAATAGTCAAAGCTGAGATGAAGATTTTGATTCTGAGCACAATCAGAAGCTTAAGTTGTTGCTGAGAATCTATTGAACGAATTTAGATTGATTAGATTGAGCTATATGGGTTTATTTGATTGGAATTTCAACCATGCCAGTTTGGGTTATTTTCGAACCCAAACTGTTGGCAGTGGGTTTCTGATGAGATTTGAATGCAAATCTTGCCCAGATGAGTTTGTTACATCCCTTAGAAGTTGTTCCAATCAATCAGAAATGATTCTAAGTGTCTGTTACACCTTTTTCAAGTCTGAAACCTTTCTCTAAAGCTTTCAGAGAAGCTTCAAGCTTCTCTGCAAAGACTTGAAGCTTTAAGAGCTCAAAACCCACACTAGCAATTGCGGAAACCCTTGTAGGATCTATCTAGAACCTTAGATAAGAGAGAAAGTCCAGCTGTGGACTCTATTAACACCATTTCATTTCCAGGCATAGTGTATAACTGTATGAAACCTATAGTTTCGCCCTTCAAATCGAAGATGCATTTATCCCCTTAATCTTAAAATTGATTATGCAATCTTGTAGAACTACTCTAGAGCTTTCCAACAAGCCTTGAAGCGCTTGATTTGGAGCTCTAAGCTAGGAGTTTTCCTCACTTAAAGTCAGGTCTGGAACGGGGAACAATAGCCCCACATCGGAAGTTCTTGAGCGCTTGCCTTAGTATAAAAGGTTTTTGTTAATACGCCTCTTCAGTCGACAAGCGCTGGGCACGAAATGGAAATGAGCATATATGTGTGTGTGTGCGGGCGTGTGTGTGCCTGCGAGTGCTTGTGTGGGCATGTGCGATGTGTGTGGCCTTGGGAGGGCGAGGCCTGGGAGGCGGTTGGGCCGATTTGGCTCGAAAGAAAAATAAATCAAAAATAAACCAAGTTAACTCGAATCAGGTGATGACTTAGTAGGGTCTGGTCCCACCCTCAGAAGGGTGCTGTGTATCCCCGAAAGGTCTGAGCCGTAAATCAAAAACCAATTTTTGGTTGAGAAAGAAAAAGAAACCCGATTCAGCAGAAGGTTAAGAAAGGAGGAAGAGCTAAGTGTTGAAGGAAAATCATTAAGGGAAGAAGGAGAACTCGCAAAGGAAAGAAAGAGAAGGAACAGGCACTAAGGAAGCTTAAGAAAGAGACTAAGGGAAGAAGAGAGGCAGAACAGAAGAGAAGAAAAAGAAAGGAAGCTCGAGAGAATAAGAGAGAAATAAAAGAAAAAGAAAAAAATAATAACGGATAAATAAAAGGAAAAGAGAGAAAGAAAGAAAGAAAAAAGAAGAAGAAAAGAGAGAGAGAGAGGCTGAAGAAATAAGGAAAAGAATTCATTTTTCTTGCATTATTTTAAATTTCATTTTGCTTTTAAATGTTGTAATAAGGCATGCTTTGATTAGAAGAACTCTTATTTGCCTTAATTCCTTTGAAATAAATTGAAAACTAACATGTTTACTTGTTAATAAACTAGATCATTTGAGTAAATATGTTTTCTTATGGAATTTTACATATTTCTTAAATTTAAATCATTAGGTGAAATTTATGTTGATAAAATTAACTTAATTAAACCTCCTATGAGTTGTTTTGAATTGATTGGTGAATTCTAAATAATATATACCTCCCAATGAACGACCTGGACTCAATCAGTTAAAAGTAATAAAATATAAAATATTAGGTTAACTTGACCCTATACTATTCAACCAACACAAATTCGAGTTAATCTAAGTTACTTTCTTCTACACATAATTAAGCAAAATTAACTTTAATTAATTGTGTTGAGGTGTAGCACGATCAATGGAGTGAGCCTCGAAGGGTCTCCCTCCTCTATTTATAATACAAGGAAGTGTCATGTTACACCCGGAGAAGATCTTATGAGATCTTTTGACCAAATATGCGGCTTGATGAGGTGTGCACTTGGTCAGGTTATTTATTGCAGTTGCCATTGTTAGCATTTATTGGGAGCATGCCTCTGCTATACCTTTTCCACCACTTCTCTGACTTCGGTAAAATTGAGTCCTCGGGCGGGTCGGGCTTATTCAAATCCAGCAAGATGCAGGTGGACCTGAATCCAAGGGCCAATTGTGCTTTATTCCGTGAGGGCTATTTTTGTCCCACATCAAGTAAGTTGCATCATTAGGGTGCAATTCCTCCTCATTTGAGTGCTCTTGGAGGCATTTTCATGGTAGGTTGATTGACGTTGGATGTTGGTCTACATTGAGGACTTAATAGCAATGATGGCAGCTAGCGAGTCTTGTCTCCCATGTCTATAGTCTCAGTTGGCAATGGTGTTGGTACCATTTCTTTTGTTATAGTTTGTGATGCGTTATATTATTATCTTCGTTATGCTTGTGCATCAGTCTGGAGATGCACATGCAATTGGTCTTGCAGATGTTGCAATTTCTTTATTGCCTTGACATCTCTAAACATTGTGATGCTCCTTAATAGATGATGTACTTGCCACGACGAAACTCCTTTTTCAATTCTTCCATGCATGGCCATGGCTTGGAACTTTCAAGGTTATAATACAACATGCATCTTCCTGTCTCTAACAATCATGTACACCATGGTGTGATCAAATGGGCGATCTTAGTCTTTTTGTGTGTGTTCTTGTTAGATGTATATCTCCATTTTTAAGGTTCTATACTTGTGGTTCTTCTCAAAATTGAAATCCTTTGATCTCTTTAAAAGAAAAAGAAAAAAAAAACTCATAAAACACATCATTTGTAGGTAAAAATTGATATGACTACCACTCACCATCGTAGCAGCCACAAAACTACAGCTTCGTCGTAAGAAAAAGTTGCAACTTGGAGAGATTAGAGCAACAACGGAAACTTAGCCGCTGGATAAAGAAAAAAATAATAATTAATTAAAATTAAAATATAAATTCTTTACCAAACCACTGCTCATCCCAACCGTTCCTTCGTAGAATACCTCCCCCTCCGGCAGCGCATTCTCAAAGTAAAATATGCTTGAAGATACACCCGTCTGGACGGCGGCGGCTCGAAAATTGAAATCGCCGCGGCTGCAACTGAAAAACCGTGAAAACGAACCCGCCCTGTGTCCAAAGACCCGCAAATGTCTCCCTCCCGCAGCTCCCTCCCTCTCGCGTCGCCACCACCAGCGCTGAGCTGATGCCGGCGCTCCTACCCGCCCATGTTACCTCCGCGGGACCTCCTCCTCTTGCAGTTCCTCCCCAAAAGCGCCTCCCCCACTCCCGCTCCCCTCAGGCCACCCCTCCTCTCCCGCGTCCTCTGCGCCCTCTCCTCCCTCCTCAAGACCTCCCCCCGCGCCTCCTCCGCCCTCTCCCTCCTCTCCCGCTCCCCTCTCCCCCTACACCTCCCCCTCGCCCGCCTCCTCCTCTCCTCCTTCCCCGACCCCCTCCCCGCCCTCGCACTCCTCCACCTCTCCCTTCCCGACCCTCACGCTGCCCTCCCCTTCTGCTGCGCCGCCGCCCACGTCCTCTCCCCACTCCGCGACCCCCGCTTCCTCGCCCAGCGCGTCCTCGCCTCCGCCGTCCGCAGGGCAGGCCGCGTCCCCCCCTCCGACCTCCTAGACCTCATGGCCGCCGAGAACCGCTTCCGCACGCCCGAAACCACCGTGCTCAACCTTGTCTTCCGGGCCTTCCTCGACAACGGCATGCCCTCGGAGGCCATGGAGGTCCTGGGCCGCTTTCGAGGCGCCGGCTTGGTGCCCCCCATCACGGCCATGACCACCCTCGTCAGGCTTTTCTTCCGGAGCGGTGAGCCGAGGACCGCTTGGAAGGTGTTCGACGAAATGCTCCTGAAGGGGCCCCGGCCTTCGGAGGTCACCTTCAACGCGATGGTCCTTGGGCATTGCCTGAGGGGGGACGTCTGGGTCGGGGAGGCTCTGCTGAAGGTGATGCGGAGGTTCGGGTGTGAGCCCGATGCATGCAGCTACAACATCGTGATCAATGCATGGTGCGTGCTCGGCAGGTTGGGGGACGTCGAGCGGTTGCTCCGGTTGATGGAGGAGGATGGTTGCGCCCCTAACATCGTCACGTACAATGTGTGGATCAATGCGCTTTGCCAGGAGGGGAGGATGGAGAGGGCCAGGCGGGTTTTCGACGGGATGCGGAAGGCGAATGTGGTTACGTACAACGTCCTTATGGACGGGTACGTTAAGGCTGGGCAGATGGAGAAGGCCTCTGGGTTGTTGGAGGAGATGGTGGACAGAGGAGTGTCCCCTGATTGTTACACGTTCAATATTCTTGCGGGTGGATATCGCAAATTCCAGATGGAGGATGGGTTGAAGAGGCTGACGAATAACATGCTGTGCCCGGAACTTCTGCTGGATGGCTCGGCCACAGATGTCCTCATCTCGAGATTATGCTGGGATGGGCGGATTGAGGAAGCCAAGTTACGCTTAAAACAGGTTGTTGATAGGGGTGCATTGCCAAGTATTGTTGCGTTCAATTCGGTTATTGCCGGTTGTAGCAAAGCTGGATTCGTAGAGGAAGCTCTCGGGCTGTTCCGTACCATGGGTGAGGTGGGATTGGTGCCTTCGCCTTCGACTTTTAGCTTTGTACTTCTGGGTTTGTGCCGGATTGGTAGAATGCATGAAGCGGGAGAGATGGCCGATGAGATGGTGGCAAAGGGTATTCGTGTTAATAAATCCATCTATTCAATGCTTATAGACGGATGCTTTAAATCTGGGGATGAAGAAGGTGCCAGAAAGGTGTGGAGGGACATGGAGCGGCATGGAGTAGCTCCCGATGTTGTTTCTTTCTCGGCCTTTATTAATGGTCTTTGCATCTTGAACTATATGGATGAAGCTCAGGACGTTTTCTCTGAAATGGTCAATAAGGGGTTGGTACCAAATAATTTTGTATATAATTCATTGATTAATGGATTTTTTAGGGCTGGAAACTTGAGGGAAGCGCAGAACACAGTGTATGCAATGAAGAATCATGAACTTACACCTGATATCTTCACCAATAATATCATGATTAATGGGTATTGTATGAAAGGGGCCATGGATGTGGCTCAGGATATCTTTAAACAGATGTACATCAGTGGTTTAAACCCAAATATTGTTACGTATAATACCTTCATCAATGCATATTTGAAGGCCCACGATTATGATAGTGAGAAGACAATTGTGAAATTGATGTCAGCCAAAGGAAGTGAGCCCAACATTACAACATATAACATCTGGATTCATAGCCTATGCAGTTGCCGTAAGATGAGTGAAGCTGCAAAGATGCTGGATGAACTTTTATCAAGAGGCATTCTTCCTGACACAGTTACCTATAACACCATGATGAATGGAATTTGCATGGATCTTCTGGACTGTGCTCTTATTTTAACTGCTAAACTGATAAAGTTGGCTTTCGCTCCCAACATTGTTACAGTCAACTTGTTGCTTTCCCATTTTTGTAAGCTAGGGATGGCTACAAGGGCTCTAATTTGGGTGAAAAAGCTTAATCAGGAGTCCTTCCCTTATGATGATGCCACATTGAATATACTGACGTGGGCTTCTGATGATGTCCAGAAAGGCTCTCTGTCATTAGGTGAAGATTCTGGTTGGGCCTATTTTCTGGAATCCTTGATGCAGGTCACCTATGATAGTACATGCAGCAGTAGATCGGCAGAAATCAAGCCACTGATGATTTCTGATGTTATAGGTTCTGTTTCTAAGCAAACATAGAAAAGCACAATTCTGCAACCTACAGTCCTATGCACAGGTGTTGGCTAAATTGCAGCTCTATATTGCGCATCTACTATGTTCAACCATGGGGATGGAGGATGCATACTGCTCCTCATATTTGCAGAGGGATTTTCTTCATGGTTTGTGAAGGAACATGTTATTCTTCTTCGAACATGTTCAGCTGCCAAAGGCCACTCACAATTGAAGCATTTGATCTCCTCTTCCCACGTGCCTGAATGATCGTCCACAGGTTTTTGCTAGGTGCTAACTATAGGCTAAAAGGGGAAAAAAAATGCAAAGACTGATCCATGGCAAAGTGTTTCAACAGTTTAACTAGTTGAATGAGCAAGAGAAATGAATGGAACTTGGCTCTGTATGATCTTCAAGGTTTGTTCCATATAATCTCTGAATCACAAAGTTATAAGATATGGTCAATTCGTTTTCTCATGGATTGAACTTTTCTATTATATCTAGGCCGTGCCTGATTATGATACAGGGTTCATATTTTTGAAGAGGGTATATACTTACAGATTTCATCTTTGACAATTTTTTTGTCCTACTCAGAAAAAGGTAATCAAGTGAAAGTAGTGCTTCCCATCAGGTACTATGAATTGCTCGATTTTTTATTCTTTTTCTGAAATAACTTTTATGTGTTGCTACATTAGTAGAACTAAATATCAATTGAGGTAATGAAGTTAGAGATTACTTTTTCTATCATGGATTAGCTTAGAGGTGCAAGTTTTGGTAAACTCGACCCAAACCCGACTCAAACCCGACAAGATTCGGGTATGGATTTTATCTAAAAAACCTGACTAGGTATGCGTATAGATTTATACCCAATTATCTAACCCAAGTACCCGAATAAAATTCTCATTAACCTGAGATGGATAAGTCCCACTTTAAGTTCCTCATTCCCATGATTTTAAAAAACTAGCCTCAAAGCACTTGAGGCTTACGCCTCAAGACGAGGTAGAAGAAAATCGCCCCAAGGCTATAGCCTTGGGGTTGTAGTGTGAGGTGTGTGCCTTG
This sequence comes from Thalassia testudinum, assembly GCA_037157565.1. Classification (NCBI taxonomy): domain Eukaryota; kingdom Viridiplantae; phylum Streptophyta; class Magnoliopsida; order Alismatales; family Hydrocharitaceae; genus Thalassia; species Thalassia testudinum. The sequence continues at coordinate 27,493,541 of JAZHRO010000013.1, forward strand.
ATTTGTCAAGGCGGAGCAGAGGTGGTGAGGCGGAATCGAGACTATAGCCTTAGTCGAAAGTTCACATTTGAAGGTCATGTGAATTACATATGAGCTAATAAAGTAAATAAAATTATTTTCTAAAATCCTTCTACAAATGGGTACCCGATGGGTAAATGGATACCTGATGGGTAGATGGGTATGGGTGTGAATTTTTGTACCCGATAGGTAAATGAGTAGAATATGGGTATGGATTTTGTAAATGGGTATGGATAGAGATTTAGCCAAATCTGACCCAAACCCGACCCGTTTGCATTCCTAGATCAGCCTACATTCTTTGAAGATGTAGGACAAGCAAGATCGGTGGCCCTTTGCTCTGCAAAGGCTGCATAGATTGGATAGGCAAAAGGCTGCCTGCAGATTGCAAAGGCTGATTAAGCTGATTACATGTCATCAACTTAATAGCCTATTTGGCTATAATCTTCTCCTACAATTAAGTCAACTTCAGAATCTCCTTATACTATATTTATTACGTAGTAAGTCATCAAAGCTGAAAAATTGTGGCCACTAAACTATTTAAGGAATTGGGCCTTAAAAAGGGGTTAGGGAAGAGTGTTTTGGAAGGAATCAATTAAGTATGATTTTCTTTGTCGTTTGGATCCAAATAGAGGCGAAGGATTCATGTAGTTGATCCTACTATACACGGAAAAAGGCTTGGCCAGTGAAAAAAGAAGGAAACAGCTACTAGACTGCCATTATTCTTTGGATTTTAGAGTGAGTCTTCCCCTTTCTTGACAAAAATAGGATGTTCGCCTTCAGTCAATTGCCATCATCTACTTTGAGCTTCAATTAAGGCCATGGTCAATGTATTTGGTCAGGGTTCCTCTCCTCCTATTGCTCACCTCCTCCAGTCATTGTCCACCCTCAACTGCCATTATTTAAGACACAATATCACCTCCTTCACTTCTGCTGTTTATCTTTCTGCCTCTGTTGAGTTATATTTTTCCTTTGCATCCACCACATTACTTGGTTCCTCCGTTGTGCTGCTTGTCTTCTCTGCCTATGTTAAGCCACCTTTCCACCTCTCTCCTCAATTTGGTCATCCTTTATTACTTTTGGTTCACCACCCATCCACTCGGTTGCCTTCTCCGGTTGTCCAGTTTTAGCTTGCCCTTCCTCTTCCTTTATCTCTTTGTTTTGTGGTGTCATATGGGAATGGGTTATGGATTATGGGTTTGTTTAGGGTGTCGTTGGGCTCCTGCTGATGATACTTCCTGTGTTTTTTGCAGACAGGAGACAGAGAATATGAATCACCTCTTCTTTACTTGCCCTTTTTCACAGGATATTTGGGTAAACTTGGGCATCTCTTTAGTTAACTTCTCTTTGTAGGGACATTTCTGGCATAACATTTACGATACTGCTGTTGATGGGAACACAGCTAGGAGAGCTTTTATTCTAATTTGGACCATTTGGCTGGAGTGTATTAGTGTCATTTTTAGAAGGAAGAGGATTGTGCTGTAATTACCTCTCCTTTATAACAAAATTGGGGGGTGGGGGATTAACAAGGGTTCTGGATGGGTATTAGGGGTTTGCACGTTATTTGTGGTTTGGATGGAGTTGGTTGTGGTTGGGGTTGGGGGTGATGCTGAAATCTGCTGCTTTGGGTGGTGTAGGGGACAAGGGTAAGCATATGGCATAATCCCTCTCTTACTCGCCATCAGCCTTGCCATCTCATATGCTTCTTGCATCATCACACGTTGATGTTGTAACTATCTTTGGTGATTTGCTCCTTGTTTCACAGAAATGTCATTCACATCACCCTCCCTACCTGTAAGCAAGTATCTTTTCAAGCCATTAATATTCTGAATTCCTCACCTTCAATGGGTGCACACACTTCATCGTGCATTGTGTTTACACACCAGACATTCTAATGTGCTATAGAGTGCCTTTTTTCTATTTGCTCCTCTTATTGCAAAGCTGCCCCTAGCACCTCTTTAACAACTCTCTATCTTGAGGAGCCTAACATTTGTGCTGCGCTTTTGACTCTTTCTTGAGTAACATTATTAGGTGTTAAAAAAAGCATGGTTGTTGTATGTCTATTTGATGGATTCGTTACATCTAAAGTCTTTATTTTATCTAACAAGTAACTTCTACATGTTCTGTTGAGCACTCTAGTTATCTTTACATTTTGTTAGGGACTGTTTAGTCATTTTATATTTCTTTTTGGGTATCTCATGTAATTTACCCAGCACGTCTCTATATAAAGAGTTGTAGGATTTTCTATTAGAATACGACTGTTCATTTTGTCCTATTTGGTATCAGAGCGGCTATCTTAGATCGACGCTCAGGTATCCCATTGAAACAAGCCACCTACCCCCTCCACCAAAACCCTAAAGCCCTCTCTACGTCGCTCACCGTCCTTCACCCTCACCTATGGCTACACAGTCGACGTGGGGACTCTCCAGTGGCGGCAGGCAGCAGCACCAGGAGCACCCGCGCCTCCTAAGGCTGTGCTGTGGGGGCCGTTCACTCCTGTGGCGGCGACCCTGATTAGCAACGGCGGCTGATCAGCCATCGGCATGTAGTAGAGCCGCTGGTGGGGCCTGTTGGCCTAGCCCAGCGAGGAGAAGAGTAGCCCTCTTTTGGGGACAGCTAGGGGTGCCTCCAGACCCTAGTAGGCTCCCTCCAACTATTGGAGGGCTATCATGCTTGTCTAACTAGATTTCCAAGAAATAAATGACTTGAATTTCATGTTAGGTCACTTGTTTGCGTGATCTACATGTTTTTGCAGATCTGAAAATTGGATTTCAGATCTGAGTTTGGCGACTTCCTAGTGCTAGGCGCATTATGGCTTCCTCTTCATCTTTTGAGGTTACAGCAGAGACAAGTCAGGAGAGTGGAAACTACAAAAATCCGTTCTTTGTTCTGATCATGAAGTTGGATGAGACCAACTATACTCGTTGGTCTCAAACTTTTCTAATGACCATTAAGGGTCACGACAAGGAGCATCTACTACTGGAGCTAGAGCTTCAGAATAAGACTGGGAAGTACGTCTTGTGGAAGAAAGACAATGCGTTGGTGAGGATTTAGATCATGAATACCGTGTCACCACATATTGGAGACGACATCATGTATTACAAGATTGCTAAAGAGATGTGGGATACACTTTACGACACGTATTCCCGTAAGAAGAATTCTAGCAAAATCTATTAGATCTACGACCAAATGTTCTCCTTTAGACAGGAGGGACAGTCATTGACACAGTACTATGCTACACTGAAAGGACTTTTTGAGAAGTACAATGCCTGTAGACCGGTGTGCACATGTGGTACTCATTTGAAGTATAACAAGGAGACATCAATGCTTCACTTTCTCTCTGGCTTAGGCCTAGAATATGATCCTGCACGATCTCAGATTCTAACATTATCGGAGCTTCCGATACTTGAGGAGACTTATAGCAGATTGAGTCGGATTACTGTGGCGGCTCCTACTCCTGAGATTATTGATCAGACCTTTGCACTGGTTGTTGGCGAAGGTCGAGGCACGAGAGGTTTATCCTCAACTTGTGGGCGTAGTCGTGGAAGAGGACAGACAGGCAAACCACGTCTCACATGCACCTTTGTAGTAGGATCGGTCAAATGGAGGTCTTGTGTTGGTCTAAGCATGGGAGAACCCTTGTTGCCAATCAAGTTGCTGCTGCATTTGAGATAGAGTCTGACAGTGTCACGTGCTGAAGATGATGCTGTTGTTCAGAGACTTGCTCAGATCACTCAAGAGACTCCATCCTCTTTAGATGATGATGCCATTGCCTCCTCAGGTACAAGATGTGTTTTTGCTGTTTCTAACAAGTCCAATTGGCTGGTAGATTCAGGTGTATTGCAGTACTTAAGTGATTATCACATTGGCTTCCAGCACCTTCAGTTTGTACGTCCAGGTAGGACGGTTCAGGTAGCCAATGGAAGGCATGCTAGAGTTGATGGTTAGGGGGAGGTGTCAGTCATCCCCAATATGAAATTGCCTAATGTTATATCTGTCTCTGATTTTTCGATGAGCTTGTTATTTATTAGTAGAATTACAAATGATCTCAATTGCAGGGTAATTTTTGATGATGTTGGTTGTGTATTTCAGGACAAGCTTACAGGGAGGATGATTGGTCACAAAAATGAAGAAGGGGGTATATATCACCTATCTCAAATACCAGTTGTTGCACAGTGCCCGGGAGGTGTGTTTCGCTGCAAGGAGCGCCTTACAGTGGCACAATCGCCTTAGTCATCCATCGCTAGACAGGCTTCGCTGCATCATCCCTCACCTTTCACCAGCCACCGAGATTCATTGTGATGCATGCTAAATGGGAAAGCATCACAAATCTACGTATTCTGCTAGTTTTATTGTTTGAGTCTATCTTTGATTTATTGCATTTAGATGTATGGGATCCTAGTTGAATTCCAAATCGATTAGGACATAAGTACTACTTGGTGATAGTGGATGATTGCTCCAGATTATCTTAGTTATTTTTGTTAAAGAATAAGTCAGATGTTAGGTCTGTAATTGAGAATTTTCGTATTGAAATCAAGAATCAGTTTGCTTCTATTGTTAAAGTTATGCGTACTGATAATGCACTTGAGTTCTACACTACACGTCTGCGAGCATTCTATAGGTTTGATGGAGTGGTTCATCAAACCACCAGTTCCCATACATCTCCGTAAAATGGGGTAGGAGAGAGAAACCACATGCATATCTTGGATGTGGCCTGGACTCTATTGATACATCACAATGTCCCATCACATTACTGGGGAGATGCAATGCTTAATGCATGTTACTTGATTAACAGAATGCCTAGTTCTGTTCTACCTAAGCAAGCACCATGGCAAATATTATATCCAAATCGAGAATTATTTCAGTTGCTTTCTCGGACTTTTGAGTGTGTGGCCTTTGTACACATCGTCGAGTCAAATAGAGATAAACTTGCACCCAGGGCAGTTAAGTGTGTATTTCTAGGGTACAGTCACACCTAGAAAGGTTATACATGTTATGATCCTCTACAGCAAAGGCATTATGTTAGTGATAACGTTACATTCTAGAATGCTATTCCATATTTTTCAGTTACTGGTAGACAGTTGAGGATTGAGGCAGAGTAGGCTCCCATGCCCATTCCTTCCATCTAGTTTGGTGACCTTTTGGCTACTCAGATTGCATCACCAAGTACTACAGACATTGGTTAGGGTAGGTTCAGAGATCCTCCATTGGTCTTTAGAAAGCCAGCTACATATCGGCAACATACCCCTTAGCACCATCATCCTCTCCACAGCAGGTATGTATTGACACTACTAACCATTGTGTGTGGTGATGATTCCACAGGTGCTATACGAGTTACCCTTGTGTCTCCTCCTGGTGATGATGAGGCATCACCATCTGAGGCACCTATCCATTCTGAGTCTGATGATATGGATCTTCTGATTGTTGTTTGGAAGTCTCCCAAGAGTTGTGCATGCTTCCAGGTGGCGGGTGCAGCTTTGTCTGATGGCTTACGTCACTCATTTGCCTTGTTTAGAAATGCCCTCACCTCTACCTAGATACCAGCTTCGTATCAATAGGCTATGCTACCTAGATACCAGCTTCGTATCAAGCCATGAAGGAGGAGATGGCCGCACTTCAGTCTCGCTAGACGTGGGAGCTTACTCCGTTGCCACTTGGTGCACGCACAGTTGGCTACCGTTGGGTCTTTGCCGTGGAGTATATAATTCAGATGGTTCACTTTCTCGGTACAAGGCTCGACTTATGGCAAAGGGATTTACCCAAATCTATGGGGTGGATTTCTTTGACACTTTCTCCCCAGTTGCTTGGCTTCCTACTATGAGGATTCTTATTTCTGTTGCTGCCCATTTTGATTGGCCACTGTATCAGCTGGACGTCAAGAATGCCTTCTTATACAGTGATTTACAAGAAGAGGTATATATGTAGCAACCGCCAGGATTTGAGGTTCAGGGGGAGTGTGTGTGCAAGTTAAAGAAGGCTATATATGGCCTTAAGAAGAGTCCAAGGGCCTGGTTTCATAAGTTATCTAAAGTTGTTGAAGATATGGGACTTGGTCTACTTCTGATTATTCTCTATTTGTGAGAAAGACAAGGGAATTGTGGCTCTTCTTGTCTATGTAGATAACCTAATTATCATCGGTAATGATGCGGCTGAGATAGTTGAGGTCAAATAGAGCCTGGCAAAGAAATTTGTTATGAAGGACTTAGGCTCCTTGAGATACTTCTTAGGCATAGAGGTGGCAAGAGGAAAAAGTGGCATTGTTCGTAGACAAAGGAAATACTCTCTTGATCTACTAGAGGAAATGAGGATGTTGGGATCTAAGTTAGCCAACATACCAATGGATCCAAAGATGCACCTTTATGATTCTGAGTCACAGATGGTGGAGGGCAGAGGTTACAGACAACTGATTGGGAAGTTACTCTATCTTACTATTACACGTCAAGACATCTCGCTTGCAGTAGGCAAGTTTAGTCAGTTTATGGATATGCCAACCAAGCAACACTAGGATGTTGCTATGCACGTGCTCAGATAACTGAAACAAGCACCTAGACGTGGACTACCGTTTAGGAGAGGTAGAGCTATGACTGTTGTTGGTTATTCTGATGCTGATTATGCAGACTGTCTTTCTGATAGGAAATCTACAATCGGGTTTTTCACCTATGTGACTGGTAATTTGGTTACTTGGAGAAGCAAGAAGCAAAGTGTTGTGTTTCGCTTGAGTGCAAAGTTAGAATACCGAGCTATGGCACAGACAGTAGCTGAACTTGTATGGATCAGATCTGTTTTACTTGACTTACATGTCAAGATGGAGGAACTCATGGAGATGAGGCGTGACAATAGGGTAGCTACCTATATAGCAAACAACCCCATGTTTCATGAGCGCGCGAAACATATAGAGATTGATTGTGATTATACCAAAGATCTGATTCAGAGGTGACTTCTCTTCACCACTTCCGTTGCCTCAGAGAACCAGACAACTAATATGTTCACCAAGTCTCTTGCCAGATTCACTTTTGAGGCTTGTTCTGATAAGCTGAGCATAATAGATATCTATTCTCCAGCTTGTGGTGGAGTATTGAGCACTCTAGTTATCTTTATGTTTTGTTGAGGACTGTGTAGTCATTTTATATTTTTGTCTTAGTATCTCATATAATTTACCTAACATCTCTCTATATATAAAAAGGTGTAGGATTTTATATTAGAATGAGACTATTCATTTTGCCCTACTTGTTCTTATAAGTGTTGCCTCTTCTAAGGGGTTATAGGCCTTGATTATATAGGATACAATATGAGTTTATTTGTAATTTTTTTTCGATACTTGGTATGGCAGGATGATTGCGCTTTCTTCCGTAGAAAAAAGGTAATAAACAGATTGAAATGTGCGTTAACAAACGATCCTACAATGCTTTTCTTGAGGCAAAACAAAAAGAGTAGCAATGGCCCCCGTTTTTTTTTCCTTCTCTATTTATCTAGATCTTTATTTAGCATTTATACATGAATACAGTGTGTCTTAATGTAGCTTGTCTATCAAGCTCATTGGCGAAGTCAGGCTCAAACTCAATTATGCTCACTCAAGCTTAGGCTTGGTTGGACTCAAGTCCCTGTGGAGCCCATTAACAAGCCAACTTTTATTTTAAAAAAGCATATCATGGGATGGAAAGGACTTGAACTTGCATTACATAATTACCACATACATAAGCTTATGCTCTAACTTGTTATGGATAAACGTACACTATACATTATAATTTTCAAAACTTTTCAAACTTGAGCCTCTATTAAAAAAAACTTTTCAAAACATACATTATGATGAATTTTTCTTAAAAACAAAAAATATCTTGACCCTCTATTGAGATGAACTAGGCCTAGCTCAGTCTTGGCTTGATAGGGTTATTGAGCCTTGGTCTTGTCTTGGGCTTAGGTTAATAAGGTTATTGAGTTGAATTTTGGCTTAGGTTTGGCTTATTAGCTGTGACTTGGAGGTCATGTGTGTGGAAACACCTCATGTAGAAAAAAAGGGTATGCACATGGTAGACCCACAATGGTCGACCCTTCCTCAAACAAGGTACAGCAGGAGCTTCGTGCACTAGGCTGTCCTTTATTTGGCTTATTAGCTTATTAGGATGAGCTCATGAGCCCTAATTGAATTACTCCTCGAGTTGAGCCTATCAAGCCCCTTTTTTTTCATAGCCCTAGTTAGCGTTCGTGTGTTTTACTTTTTCATTAGTCGGCTCTTTATGATAATTAATTATTTATTTATTTATAATTGTTGATGTCGAGCCCCTTCCCCCCTAATTTAATTCTAGACTCTTATTCAAAATTCTAAAGAGTAATCAAGCATATGGCTATCAACCTCCAATAGCCATCCTTCCCCTTTTAAAAACATACATTTGTTGCCTCTCCCCTACCTAAGGTAAGGACATTTTTCATGTAAGATATCTATCAACACTGTAACTTCAAGTAGCTTATGTCCATCATGATACACATCTTTTTCTTTCAAAAGCATGGTACATGAATCTTATACATGTGATGGTTGTTTTATTTGGTTCCTACAGCAAAGTCTTATCCCGCATCAAATGGGGTCGGTTACATGAATTTTTTGCCTCCACTTAGATTAATTTTGAGTCATTTCTAAACTTAAATGTATTATTTGGTTTCTAAAGTCGAAATTATTTAAGGGTTTTTACGTAGATGCTATTGTCAACCATCAAAATTATGTGTTGTAAGAGAGGCGAAGTGTTTTTCTGAGTCTTCCTCTCCCTCAACCATATACCAAGTGTACATGTTTGCAGTAGCGTGTTTGCTCAGCTATCTACCTCCACCTTCCCCTCCTCCATAATGCACACAACATGACCCCCTTCCCCTCCACCCTTCCCCCAGAATATATGTGCTACATTACAACCAAACAACTTTACATTCCATTTTCCATTCCAAGAGGACAAGAAGAATGCTACTACTTTAAGAAGAAGAGGGCCAACGACTTCAACCTCAACTTGTGGCCATTGGCGAACCACCACTACCATTGGAAGACTCTCATCTTGGCCATTGATGAAGAGGTAGGCCACAACGACCTAGTGGCGAGGCATGCCCTTGGCTACCTTGAGTCCCTCTGGTGGGGCCAACTCTAGTAAGTCCTCTACTCAGTGCTCGCATTCCCCGCCACTTCAACTTTATTGTTGACACTAGCCTCGCTAGTGTCTTCGTCGCCCTCATCACCACTAACCCTCCTCTCATCATCCATGATGCCACTAACCTCCTCTTGAGGCTCTCGAAGCTCTTTATATATCACCAGCAGTGGTGGGGGCTGCAAAGGAGTACTGGGTTCTCAGTGAAGAGTGTCAAGAGGGGGTGAAGGGGGTGTTCAAGTGGATGAAGTGGAGCATCTGTTGATTGTTGGGGAAGGAGTAGGAGTTATTGGATCTAAAGAGGGAGGAGGATGAGTGAGCAATGACAACAATAGAAGAAATCTCTTAGTGTTAGTTCCTAGCCATCTTGCTTGCTTAATAGATCCAGCGGTCCTATGACCACCATGTCTTTCTTTTGTTAGACTTCAACTGTAATGGCAAGATATTTGTGTCCAAGCTCGAGTCTATGCTACAGACACTCAGGATTGGCAAAGGGATTTGAAGGAGGCTCAGTCAATGATGCAGGTGGCGGATCTGTACTAAGATGGATTCATGGGGTGGGAGTTCTTATGGGAAAACAAGGCGAACAATTGGGACAAGAGTTCTTGGCACTGTTTTAGAGAGGTGTAGTAGTACGGTGGAGGAAAAAGGCAGGAGGAGGAGCCAAGGCAGTGGAGGGAGGAGTCAGGAGGGAGGAATATGGTGGAATGAGAGAATAAAAGAAAAGATCTATATTCTTTTCCTTTTTAGTCCAATGCCATTAGCCACTAATGCCCTTAACTAACAGAGTGGCATATTAGTGAACAGAGCAAGTTTCTAATGGATATCGGGAATGCGATGGTAAGTGCGTAATTTTGATGGTTTATAGTGACATCTATGTAAAAAACCCTAAATATTTATGCCTTTCTTTACGAACTGTACATTTTTCTATATTACGCTCAAGTTAATGTCTTTGAATATTACCTTCTATTGCTTTCAATTGATGCTTATTTTTTAGCTAGGCTTATGTTGAAAGCAGGAAGTTGATAATCAAGTTTTGCTGACAGTGATGTATATTTTATTGTCAGAAAAGGTTGCCAATGAATACCATCATCCTGTTATCTCAGATAATGTAACAATGAATGTGAGCATTGATGGGCTCCATTTGTCATTATGTCCTCTTTCAGGTAACTATCTGCTCAGAACAGGTTTCCTCCATGCTTACTTCTTTTAAATTTATAGGTTCTGCTTTCAGATGCTAGGAGCCTTTTTTTTTTTAAGAAGAAGAAGAAGAAGAAAAGGATGATCACGTGAGATTAGTAATCATCCATAAATACATATTAATAAACTAAATGGGAACAAATAGTTTAAATGATACCAAGATGGGGACATTGCTTTTCAAAAAAAAAAAAAGTTCAATAATATAAATAAGTAGAAGTAAAATAATTAGATATTAAAAGCATCATATAAATAATATTTAGGTTTACGTGGAATTTTTATTCACGAAAAGTAGGAAATCATGGGAGGACCCCTGATAGGGTTGATTTCTGTATTGATCTTCTTAAAGAAATAAGTGAGGGATATATGTCTATTTATAGGTCACCACACACTACACTCCACATCTCACGATGTGGTACTAAATCAACCACACATTCTCTAACACTTCCCCTCAAGCTGGAACATAGGATGCTCAGTTTGTACAATGACGAAATTTCACTCTACACAACAAAATACAACTCTCTCAATTGATTCTTGCTTGTAGGTAGGTGTACTGATGACAACATGAAATGACCCATCTCAAGGGTCATTTGGGCTTTTCAAAAATTTAGGGACCTTATCGCAAATTCTGCACACTAAAGAGGACCCTGTGGAGAGTTTTTGATTTCTAGAGGGGTTTAACACAATTTTAAATCCCTTCGGACTTGCTTTGTGGACTCTGTGGGAAAGGGGGGATTTTGCAGGGCCAAAGCCGCAATTGACCTCAACCCCACACCTCACCCACGCACACCCATCCTTAAAACCCTAAGCCCTCCCCTATAAATGCCCCTCCACTCCACCCTTGCTTCAGCAATCGTTACCCCCCTCTTCTCTTCTTCCACCTTGTGATTGAGAGTGAGGGAGGAAGAAAATGTGAGCAACAGGGAGAGGGAAAGCGTGAGGGGAGAGGTGTGTGCGGGAGGAAGAATGTTGCAGCAGGAAGAGCTGGGAGAGAAAGAGAGCATGGGAGAGGGAGAATAGTAGGTGAAGCTGCTGCAGCTCCACGGGTGAGGAGTTTCACGAGGAGGTTCTGTGCGCAGATATTTCTACAGTATCAGACGTCTGCGACATTCGCTAGACGTCTGAAGGGGTCATCGGACGTCCAGAGCGAGCTCAGGACGTCTGATCGCACGCAGAGTGTCGAGGTATTTCCTCTGCCCGAGCTCTGAGCCATGCATTCGTACCACGGTAGTGTTGAGGTGTCGTGTTTTGTTGCGTGTGCGTGCATAGGTACGAGGAACGTTGGAAAGGCGCGTTGGTGCGACATTCGAGATACTTTAGGACGTCTGAAAGTAGCGGCAGACGTCTAACTGCTCTCCCAGACGATCGGGAGCAATGTCAGAGTCTGGAGACACTTTCAAATGGCTGTGAGTGGTAGCAGACGATGGGAACAGACGTAGGAAAGCAAGGTGAGATCTTGCGTTCGTTTAAGATGTCTGAGGCTCACGAACGTTTGATTTTGGTTATGGTGCGTGTGTTTAGGCTGGTTCAGGGCCCAGACGAAGTCGGTTTTGCGCAAACGAAGTACCGTTGGTTTTCTTTCGGAATTTTCTACATGTTAAGGTCGTGTCCATATATCATTTTGAGCTTGTTTGACATAATGGTTAACGATGTTAATGATTGGTTTGATCAACTGTTTGGAATAAGTCTCCAATCCGTAGTGCACACGGGACCTGCGGAGGCATCAGGATCCACCGTTCGTACCCTCATACCACTCGTATACCTTGGTAGAGTGGTCCTCTCTACTCATGTGGTTTAAATTATTAAAGTACATGCTAAATTAGAAATATCTGTTTGAAACCTAAGACATGAGTTGAACCTTAGGATTGAAAATGTGAATGTTTATATTCTATGTATGAACCTCGCTTACTAGAAATTGAGAATGCATGTGGTTAAATTCCCTCTATGAGTAATAAAATATTGAAAATGATTGTGATAATTACTTATCCTATTAAATTACGAGTTGCCTTTGGTATGAATTAGAAACCAGAATGTGATAGAGATGCATGCTATGAAATGAAATGAGACGAGTACTATGCTCGAACCCTACGGGGAACTAGGAGAGGAAATCAAAGTATACTGATATGGATATCTGATGTATAATAGAATATGTTACTTACGGGCATGTTGGTTGGTTGTTCGGACTTGGGTATGAAAAGTGAGCTAGCCCTCATGTACGTGGTATCGAGGAGAGCTACCGTCACTTTTGTGTAGGGAGAGAGCGAGTTGTCCTTTGGGTTGGGCCTCCCTACACCGACTCCTGTAGGCCCATTGGGCAAATCGGGATAGTCGGGTAAGGGTATGCAGACTGTTGAGGGGTGTGGCCCTTGTTCTGTTTTGTGCTATGCGTTTGAGCATACCCGCTAGCGGAAATGATTGACCACATGCTAGTGCAGGGTAGCTACATGTGTGCTTATCGCGCGTGCTGTAGTCACTGCTACGTCACAACCATGACCCTAGGGTGGTATACCGGATGTAGGATTATCGTAGGGTACTCTCTCAACCAGGAGAGTGCCATGTGTGCATCTTGCATTGTGGGAAAACTACATCAAAATCGTTCCCGTAGAGAACAAGTGGATTAAGAAATGTTGTGGACTCTTACTAGAATAACCGAATCAGAAACACAGTTATTAATGGAAACAGATAATAATAAATAACTAGAAAGATGCATGGATAGTTTGCTGTTTTTCTTTCATGATTAAATGCATTTAATATTCGTATGTACCACTCTACTCAGCATTAGCTGATCATAAATATATATGAATATGTTTAGGTCAGGAAGTTGAGCAGCTAATGCCACCGGCTGTAGAAGGTGCTGGGCCTAGTTGAGCCTAGCAGTAGTTGTTCTTTCCCTTTTTCTGTTTCAGAGGCTTTTTGCTGTTAATGAGTATCCTTAGTATGTTAGAGCATGTTTTTATATGTCTCTCTACTTTAGTTGTGATGGCTATGTTAGTGAACGTTATTTTCCACTTGTGGCACGTTGTATTTTTGGAAACTCTGTTCTATTTTTTCATTACTGTCTATTATTTATTTTGCTTAGTTACATTGCATGTGTGGTTGTGGTATGTTTCGTGCATTTGGTTATTTCTCGTTAAACAACTGGGTCTTGGGATTTAGTCGAGGTGGGTCATTCTCGGGTTCCGTAGGGAGTCGGGTTAAGGTAGTAACACAATACATCAACGAGGTTTGGAGCTACTAGATGAGTTGTAGCTGGCTCTAACAAGAGCATCTCCTCTGGAGACTTCAACTGATGTTAGTGGTTCCTCATTCAGTATCCCTGACATAGGTCTTCCTATGAAGATCTCGAAATTGGATCTCTTTTTCTGGAGTCCATGAAACTGGATCTCCCACATAGAAGCCTGACATGGGCCCTTCCTCTAAGGACCTCGAAATTAAATCTCCCTCTCTCGAGACCTCAAAACTCTAGATCTCTCAGAGTTGTGGCTTCTCATGTAGTGATCTTGAACAAAGGGACTCCCGAATGAGAGATGATTATAATAAGATCTACACTCCCCCTTTTCCCAATACACGTATGGGAGATGAAGATAACAATGAGAAGGAAAAAAAAATATTATGAAGAAAAGAGCTTCCCTTCTTTCCTTTAATTCAAACTCTTCCTTTTTTCTTTTTTTTTTTCCTTTTTTGTTATATATCTTTTGTTTCTTCTTTGTTTATTTTTTTTCCTTTTGATTTTTCCTCTCCTTTTCTTATTCATTTTTTCTCCTTTTAATATTTTCCTTCTCTCCAAATGATGTAACCTAACTATCATGTCAAAACAAAAAAAAATGAGAGTATAAGAATGCAAAATACCCTTGTTTGGTTTTAAATGAACCTAATCGTTGAGCACTGCTAGAGATCTCTCACTTCTTTTGCTCCAACGACCGTGCAACAGTGTCGTCCAGACTCGTCGAGCACCGCTTAGGGTTCTCCTCGATAGTAGCAACCATCGCTGTCACATGGTTGCCATTTTCATTGCCATTTTCACTGCCATGACCTCGCAATCGTGCTTGCTGTCGGAGATCGCTACTTTCAGTAGAGGTCTCGTCGTTGCTTTCTTCGCCTTATTTACTACGTAGCTCCTCACAATCGCCGCCATCAGCAACGGTGCCTTTTCTTTCTTCAGAGAGTAACACAACAATAACACCACCAACGCTCTCAAGCATCGTTGTGGCTCGGGCGATCTTCACAGTCGCCATCTCCTTCATCTTCTCCTACTCACCTGTAGCACTAGCTTTTATGATCCGATGTCTGCCACCTTGGGGTTCTTTGGAAGAAAAAGAATTCAAATTCCAAAAAAAAATGATGAATATGATAATAAGATGAACCTAAGAATCAAACCGCTGTGATATCAAGTTGAATAATATGATAAGTGGAAGCAAATCAACAAAATATCAAAATATAAATAAAAAATAACACTTGGGTTTAAGGGGAAATCTCACTCATGAAGAGTAAAGAGAAAACCATAAGAGAAGGCCCTTGATAAGCCTAATTGCTCTATTGATCTTCTCAAGGAAACCAGTAGGGGGTATATGCCTATTTATAGGCCACCACACACTCCAACACTCCGCATCTCACGATGTGGTACTAAACCAACCACACATTCTCCAACATGATACATTACTGAATGTTCTCTTAGAGTCCCTTAAGAAAAGAGACATCCCTACAAACATTTTTAGCAAAGAATCTCTCCCCCTTAAACATGGAGTGTTGGGAGCCTTTTTGCTGATGTTATCTTCCAATCTGGCATTCATTTGCTTTTCCAATATACCATTAGCACTTTTCTTTTTCTAGATTCATTTTAAGAATGTCATATCTATTTATCACTTATGATTTCTTTTGTATTTGACGTTAGTACATGTGAACTTTCTAATTCTCCATTTAGACAGGCAACACCTTGGCATGGTGTCACAAAGGCCCCTAACGTTCTAGGATAGCACATTAATCGTGATGAGATGGAGAAACCCCCTAATTATCTTCACATGAACAACTTCAGTGACCCTAACATCAGTTAGGCGACCACTTACAGTCTCCGTCACAAGCCACACAGATGTATTCTTGATCTTCTCATTGGTAGTTGTAGAGGAGTCACTAATGGGGGAGGCACAATTGACTTGTAACCCCCAACTAGAGGCCCCGCTTGTAGTCCTCTTACAGATCCCCAACTACTCAACTTCAGCTGTATCAGCATGGCCACTATACTCTGCCCCAGCATGCACTAGAGGAGGGGACCTCCTGTATCTCTCCTTCACAAGGTTCGAAGGCCCTAGCCCCTCCCCTTCATTATGAGCAGGTCGCATCCACAAGAGTTGCTCCGCTATAGTAGCCTCTTGAACTGACGATGCCTCCGACACCCCAAGGGGATCAAAACAAGCGACCAAATGGAGGATGGCTTCAGATCTTGGGTGAAGTGGGGCTCGATGGAGGTGGAGGGGTCAGCGACCACTCGGCTGGCAAAGAAGCTGGCAAGTCTGCTGGACCTCTTAAGGGTCTACAGGAAGGAGATCAGGGAGTCTAGGCGTGGTAGGAAGACAAAGGTGTTGGCAGAGATATCTAGGATTGACAGGCAAGAGGATCTCAGGTCTGTTTATATGGAGGATAGAAACTGCAGGGAGAGGATGGTCCGGGTGGTGCATGAGGAGGATAGGAAGGTGGAGGTTGAATGGAAGACGAGGTCGAGACAGAGGTGGTTGCGGGAGGGTGATTTAAACACAAGATTCTTTCATCAGATGACCTCAGCGAGGAGGAGGAACTAGGTTGAGAGTCTGTGGGTGGGAGGAGAGTCTTTCACTGGAAGGGAGGAGGTAGGGCGGGCAATTGCAGCATACTTCAGGGATTTCATAGGGAGGCGAAGCAGAGGGAGTTGGAGGTGGAGGGGGGAAGATGTGGCGTGCGTTACGACGGATCAGGCCTTGAGTCTCACATCGACCTTCACGGAGGGCAAGGTGAGGAAGGTGATGTGGGGTCTCAGTGGAGAGGGTTGCCCTAGTCCTGATGGATTCCCCGTTGTTTTTTTCTAAGAGTTTTGGGTTCTGGTCAAGTTTGAGGTGATGCAGATGATGGAGGAGTTTGCAGCTGGTAACAAGAGGTTTGATAGGTCGAATAGGTTCTATTTATTCTTGCTGCCTAAGAAAGATGGGGCAGAGTTGATTAAGAACTTCCGGCCTATTGCGCCGTTGAATGTGGTTTATCTCATTGTCGCTAAGGTCTTGGTAAATAGACTCCGTGTCCTTCTAGATGACCTTATCTTGCCGATGCAGACGACATTTGTTCCAGGAAGGAGAATTCTGGATGGCTTCGTGATTTGCCTTAAAGGCTCTGGCTGCTTGGAGGAGGGAGAAGAGGAAGGCCTTCTTGTGGAAGGTTGACTTCAGTAAGGCCTATGACTCTGTGCAGTGGGATTTTCTTTGGATTTCCTTGGTGAAGAAGGGTTTTCCCCATATCTGGATTGACTGAATGAAAAGGTGTGTGACTACAACCTCTTTCTCGGTCTTGATTAATGGAAATCCTGCGGGAGGTTGGGTGCAGCCCAGGAGGGGGGTTAGGCAGGGCTGCCCACTTGTCCCACTGCTTTTTGTGCAGGTGGTAGATGTCCTTGCAAGGGTGTCGCACAGGTCTTGTGCTAGAGGGCTTGATAAAAGGTTTTGGGGCTAGGGTTGGGAGAGAGGTCACAGTGTTACAGTATGCAGATGACACATTATTTTTGGGATAATTCGATTAGATTTGATTGTATTAAAATTATAATTAGGATTGACCCTCTCTATATAAAGAGACCAATTCCATATGTTCTTTCTAGAGATTACATAATAAAAGTTTCTAGTTTCTTTATTCTTTACATGTTATCAGAGCAGCTCTATCTTGGGACCTAGCCCTAGAAGGCCTTTATCATTGATCTTCCACTGGTAGAAGGGCCTTAATGGTTGGTCACGGAGGTTACCCTACTCCATTAACCCTTCAACTGATGTTGCCCTCCGGCAACCCTTATTGCTATTGTTATCGCTCTTGTTGTTGCTATTGTAGCTATTGCTGTTGTTGCTGCTACTATTGTTGCGGTTGCTACTATTACTACCTCATGGAGGTCAACTTAGGCCATCCTTAGTGACCCTCCTCTTCCCTTCCGATGATCGAATCTAACCACTACAAGGCTAGGTCTGGTTGAAAACCTACTTAGGCAATGTTGTCGGTCATGATTCTGGTGTTGGCAAAGCCCCGATGACTAGTGTTCAGGAAGTTGGCCGCCTAGGTCGAGTAGGCACCCGCATAGGCGTCAGTGGACCATTTCCCGAGCCGAGTAGTGCCATGCAGTCCTGTAGTCGGGTCTAGTCGAGTAGGTGTTTACTTGACCGCATACTCACCTGATTTTGAGATAAAGCCACCCAATTTGAGTCTTTGAGAGATTTCTTCTTTTTATCCATTTAGGTGTTGTTTGACATGATATCTTGACTTTAGGTTTTTGATCTAGATTTCATTTTAGATTCTTGATAATATGTTTTGATTTAGGTTGATTTGAAGTTTTTGATTTAGTTTTCATTTTATATTTTTTATTTAGATCTATTGTTTATGTTCATTCATAATAAACATTTACATTTGGATTTTAATCTCTACATTTTCTTTTTTCAAGATGTCTAATCTTTTATATTCTAAGTTCTATAGTGATTAAAAAGTAGGAGTATTGACTATGTTATTTTTATTATACTACTTGAGGTAGTTGTATAGTTATAACATTACATATAATATAGATTTTAATAAGCTAACTAGTTATTTTTATGTTTTTTAAATAAAAAATGCAAACCCTCATACTCATTCGAATACCGCATACTCTTTATGTGGTGACCCAACTGACCGCATACCGACTTCTTAAACCTTGCCGATGACTTTGGCGACTAGTTCAATGTGCTCCTACTGAGTTACGAACTCTATTTGCTCCGTTTGACGATTTGTGCCTTCGGCGACTCTTAATGCTATCATTGCCCCTCCTACTGTTGCCCTTGTGATTGTGGTTGCCACTATGTTTGTTGCTGCTAATTCGTTCAATTTTTCTTTTTCAATGGAAATTGTTGTTGTTGCCACAAATCATGTAGTTAATACTACTACTTGAGAATGTTTCTCCTATGTGGCTGCTACTATTGCTACGACTATTGTATGTGTGGTCGCTACTATTGTTACGATTATTGTGTGATTGCTATAGAAGTCGCAAAAGTAATATTTGTGCGGCTTGTATTTATCCCGAAAGAAAGCTTAGAAGCCTTGGGTTGTATCATCGATGCAGAGGACATTGATAGCTAGTAGGGGCTCTGAGCAAGGATCCTCATCTCCCACTCCTGACGACCTAGCTACTTGCTATTGGTACTTGGGAATGTTTCCCCGTCTACTATTGCTACTATAGCTACAACCTACTACCATCTCCTATTGCTGCTATCTCTGTCACAAGTTACCACCATACTACTGTCATTTGTGATTGCTACTTTTGCTATAGTCTTATATTGTCTGTTATTATTGCTTCCACTATTGCTTGAGATCATCTCTCAACTACTACTGCTACTGCATAGGATCATCTCCTATCTCTATCTACTACTTGTTGCTGCTTGAGAATGTCTCGACGCCTCCTACTGCTTGACTACTACTATGCTTTGTCGTTACAATTGCTACTATTGCCACGACCGCTCGTGCTCCTCCAATCTATTGCATACTCCTCCAAATGTCTACATTTGGGGTGGGGTTAACTTTTATTTCTTGTAACAAATTAGGCATTACACACTCCAATTAAAGGGAGATTCTAGAGATTACATAATAAAAGATTCTTGTTCCTTAAATCTTCGCACTTCCAATTGAATGACTGAAAATCATAACAAGAAATTGATGATTAAGGGAAAGACTCAGATGACCCAATGGAATATGCCATTGCAGAAGGCTACCATAAATTTTGTGGTGGTAGGGTGAGTTAGTAAGGGCCATCTCCCTCACAATATTTTATTGTTCAAGGATCTTGTAGGATAAAAAATGACTCATAAAATATAGCTTTATAATTCAAAGGTTTGCCTTTTTAAAAAAATAAAAAGAGTAAAACTTTAGTAATTTGACTAATAGAAAGTAACTTGAGGCAAATTTGGATGCTTGTAATACGTTGGTAAGAGAGAGAAAGATAGTGGTTCAGTACGGAGACCAGTAATAGAAGATAAAGACTCATCATTTCATCAATGACCGGAAGATTCAATGGATTTGTAAGAGACTGAGGAGAATTAAAGTGCGAGGCACTGCCGGTGATGTAAAAGGAAGTGCTACTACAATCCACTAAGAGATACGAGAACTAGTAAAAAGAATGTGATTACATATCTAGCCTATCATGAAGATGCTCATGGAATGAGATGTATTTCTAGCATTCTCTTAGACAAGAGGCAATGCCTATCATACTCCAGTCAAAAAAAAAAAGAAGTGACAATGCCTATCATACTACTGTCAAAAAAAAAAAAAAACAGAAAGACAATACCTATCGTTCTCCTTTCTGGAGATAGTAATGTGTGAAAAGAAGAGGCACTTGTGTTTGTAGCATGCCTCGTAGAGCTGTTAATAGGAATCTTTATCCCAGCAATTATTTCTTGAGCATCAAATCACACAAAAAAGGGCGTGAGTGATCAGATCTTGAGAAGACAAAATCAGATCATCTTCCCACTTGTGGCATTGGTAGATGGGAAAGTGACCGGCTATGGCGGAAATACAAGATAATCATCTTTAAAGCATCATGAACAAGAATGCTGGGTCCCAAACAGGCCTGGAATTGGTCAATGGATGTTGCTAGAAGCAAATGCAGCGCCAGTAGAGAGGATCGCTGGAGATCAGGAGTGCCTCCAGTGAGTCGTAGAAGGTCAGGTGATGTGAGATCATTGCTGGAGTGGTGTTGCAGGCACCTCGCACAAGAGTACCAAAGTGTATTTGTGCTGTTGCAGGTAATGATAGGTCAAATTGGCTCTCTGGGGCCCACTCAGCTGTTGATGGTGATCAAGGCGGAGTGATGCCACCGGTGATGTGGAGGATGTCAACCATTTTCTTCTGGGCTGTCTAAGCAAATCTGGTGCCACTTCCTCCTTTATGTTAAAAAAAAAAAAAAAAACCTAGTGCCACTTCAATTTTAATTGAATAGACTAGACACATTGGATGGTACAAACTTCTTGGCATTTTTTAGAAATGTAAGGTGGGGAAATGATCCCAAGGTGTTAAATGCTTATTTCAATGCTTTGATAAATTTTTAAGTATGTATTTTGGAAGCACGTCATGAAAATGCTTGAATTTGGATGGTTGATTTCAACTATTTTTTTTAAAAATAAAAGGAGATTTCAATAATTTGGATGTCTCAAAAATAATTTATTTTGGAGAAATATTGAGAGCATGTCGATAAAAATAATAGAAATAATTAAAATGATTAAAATTTTAAGAAAATCAAAAGTTTAACCTAATTTACTTGAGAGTAAGAATATTATATCATAATATTTATATGTAACATGTAGTTTACTATATCATATTCAAGTTGAAAAATCAAATATCAAAAAATTATTGTTCAAATTTAATTAAGGCATATAAAGTTAAGGGATTTAAATATACAATTTGTGGTAAATTAAAGTAAAACAATTTAAAAGTTAAATTTTGAATATCTAAGCAATTGAATTATGTATTTAATTTTTTATTTGTTTTTTATATATTCAATCTTTTACATTTATTTTCTTTCTTTCAAATCCCATCTTCCTTCTCCACTACCGTGATCGAAGAATATATGGCTTCATTTTTTTTCATCTCTAACCTCATCTTCTTCTCTATTGTAACCCATCATCTTACTCTATCATCAATAGACCCTCCACCTTGAATAATCTCCCTTTTCCTCCGTGTGACCCAACAATGACCCATCTGTCCCATCACACCTCTCCTCTCCTTGCAAGGCACAAGCCACAATGCCACTACCACTAAAGTAATTGAACCCATCACTTTGGCTACCGAAGCAATAGGCAGTAGTTACACCTACACCAAGGTTTTAAATATTAATATTGTAGCCACAAGTCAAAAAAAAAGAGATATATCGTCGATGTATTACTAACATAGCAAAATTTTAGCAAAATTACTCAAAATGATCTAAAATGTTACAAATTTAATAAAATTAATATTTAATAACCAATACATATATAAACAAATGTCTAAAAGATCGAAATTATAAATTTTAAATGAAAATATAATATAAATATATTATTAATGGTGTTTACTTGCTACGAGAGACATGATATTCAAGTACATAGAAGGGAGGAAAAGAACATGATGGGTAGTTCTCTCACTAATCATTAGAGTTAACATCAACTAAACATGAGTTGAAATGAAAATATAATATAAATACATTATTAATGGTGTTTACTTGCTATGAGAGACATGATATTCAAGTACATAGAAGGGAGGAAAAGAACATGATGCGTAGTTCTCTCACTAATCATTAGAGTTAACATTAATTAAATATGAGTTGAAGTTTTAATATAATTTTTTTGAGTGATGTGTAAAAAGGATAATAAATTTTAATTTTTATGGATCGACAACAATAAGATGTGCCCATGTCTTTGACATATCACTAATATGTAAGAAAAATTACGAAGGCACCTACCAATATTTGGAGATATCGGTTGATATCCTTCGGTATGAGCAATATCTCATTCGACATATGGAAATAATGATGCTTAACCCATATCAGTTTTTTTCATGCTAGCGATTTGTAATATATTGGTGATATTTACTTCCTTTATAGGAACAAAGCAACAACCAATAGCAATATAGTGCTACAGCAGCCTCCCCTGAAACGGTCATGCCAAGATCGACATATTATATTTCGATATCTCTTTCATGTCAATATGATTCTTCACCTAAAACCCCTCACTTTGCTATAGCGCTAGCGGCATGCTTATGGCATCCTGATCGTTACATGGATTATATGTTTTCCATTCTTTTTTTTTTTTGTATTGAGAAGAATATGGTTTGCATTCTAAAAAGGAGAAAGTGTTTTGGCTGTTATCCGGAGAATATGGTTGGGAAGTAACGGGGGTGGTCTTCTAGGGTGAAAGACCCTACGCAGAGGATTTCATTTCTTCTATTTCTTTTATGATTTCCTATCAGGCTGTTCATCTGAAAACATTATCTAATTCCCAACCCCATTTCCTTTTCAAAGAAAGAGTTATGTTCGGCAAGGGCTAACGTTATGTTGACGAAAAGGAATTCACTTTCTCTCTCCTGCATGTAAGATTAATGAGAGAAGGTGCAAGAAGGGCTTTTGCAATTGTCTGATTTTGAACATTGCCTTGATGGTCCTGAAGTTAATGTTGCAACAAAGAAAATCCTCGGCAGCAAATGGAAGATAGCCCTTTCTTTCCAATCAAGAGGAGATTATTGTCATGAATTCTCTGTAGCTTCCTAACCTTATCTGAAAAAAAAGAAAAATCATACGACTCCTTTTTTGGTTGGGCTTCCTGTGTTCTTTATATAAAATCATTATGAAGTCAAAGGGTGCCATTGGCCTTCCGGCATATATATGCAAAAATGCATATTGAAAGATTGCAACCTCAAAGTTGAGAGGTGACTTGCGTGAGTTTAGTGGTGATGGCAGTCTAGACAGAGACATACCTTTGTCTCTTGCAAATCTCGAGAGCCAGAACAAGACCATTTCTTTTCGCAAGGGACCATACCCGACAGGTGGCACCAAATGGCACTTTGGATATCAAGGAGCGTCGGTTTTTGCATTGCAGTTTTATTGTAAAGATGCTACCATTTTCAAAGCCATTTAAATTTGATAAGATCCGAGCACTAGTTGAAGATTTTTAATCTAGAAGATGTTAGTAAACAAGAAAAACATCTGAAGTATCAGTTGCAAGGTTATTATGTAGATTTATCTAAAAGTGAAGACTTAGAAAACTTTGGCATTTCTGGACTTGACTGAGAAAAGAACATTGGGAAATCATCTTTTTACTTTCTTGTAGATAGATTGATTTGTTTGATCTTGACACTTCGCTGCCATTTCAACTGATACTACTGAATGAGCATTCTCAACCATAAAGATTGTCAAAAATAGATTCTAAAACAACATCGAGGGTGATTTTTTTGACTAGTTGCATAATTAATTACATCAAGAAGAACTAATTAACAGGTTTTCTACTGGTAGGATTATAGACGGTTTTAATTCTGTAAAAGAAAAGAAGGCTCTACTAAAGTAGATAGTTTGAGAAACTATTTGCAAGTATGATAACATCGATTTCTTTGTTGTTGTTTTTGTGTTTAGAGTGCAAAATTTTACAAAAAAAATTAATTTAGCATATTATTTTGACATATAAGGCTCTTTCTTTTATATTATAATCCTATAATCTGTCATTACTTTTATACTTCTAAAAGTTTGGGACATCTTAGTAGTGCCTTCTACTTCAATATTTTTCCTGACTCCATCGTTGCAAACGACTGTGAGTGCCTTTTTAACTGTAACCGTTTTTACCTAACATTTTTTTCATCGATAGAAAATAATTTTTACTGAAAAAAATTTAAATACATCAATTAAAATCACTCAGTTTATATGCTGTAATATATATTTATTTACTTTCCAACTTATTATTTAAATCAGTAGCTTTTTCAAGTAAAAATTTACACTTTTTTCAAGCATTGAACGCCTTCCGTCCAATGGAAGGGAATCGAGAAGATTGGGGAGACGTTAATGACCAGATTTGATCCCCATTTTTGATGTGGGAAAGGGTGTGGGAAAGAATTTTGGAGGAAGCTTGAGGGGAACGTTTCTCTGTTATTTAACAACTGCGCGTCTTCTGTTGGGTACACCTCTTGGTTCGTAAGATTCAGAAGCAACGGGTTTTATCCCGGGGTTTAGTTCACACTGTAATACTAATCACATCACAGAACGGGGATTTCAAATGCTGGAACCGGGTTGTTCACACCAGAAGTTGTTGGCTAATTCGTTTCTTTGTGCTCCACTTCCCGGAAGCTACTTTTTTTTGTCGTTTTACCTGGAGGATCAACAGGGGGTTTAATTTATTCTTATAAAACATGTAGAAAAAGGAAAATATGATACCCTCATGAGTTATTCATGTAGCTAGACATTCATCTTATAGCAGGTATTTCAATTTATTTGGTCAGATAAACTACCAGATAGCGTTAAGCTTTTCTTTCAGATGTCCCCAGTGACACAAAGATGGAAATTATACACTTTAGACGAATGTTGAAACGTCGATTCCTCAAAAGTGGTGTCTTACGAGCAACTAACAAAAGGTCACAAAGGAACAAATCCATTCAATGGTAAAAAAACGAGCCATCTCCAGATCCTCACCATGCTACCAGACCTGGGAGAAGAAGCATAGGTACAGCGAAGGGAAAAGAGGGAAGGTATACCCGAAAACGATGACCTTAGAAAGCCTGCATCCCTATTTTAAATACAACAATCCTATTTTAAATACAACAATCACATCTATCATGAGACGCCCGTACATGCACATCAATAATCACAAAGCATGCAGCACAACATGCAGCACCATGAAGAGGACCTAATGCCAATTATGTATGATTTGCTCCTCGCAAAGCCATAAACCTCATCTTGTTTTCTAAGCTCAGATTCTCAGTCATTTTAGCTAGATGCTCCATCCGCCTCCTTGACGATTCCACAGGGTGAACCTGCTCCGTTGTCTCATCATCATTCGCTGAATCAGTAGACGAGCGTCGATCATCTGACAATGCCTCGGGGCTATCCATTTCTGTTGCCTGCATGGCGTGCTTCAGATCAGCAATCACCTCTCTCATTGTAGGACGCTCGCGCCGATTCTTTACAAGGCAACAATTTGCCAGAGCTGCTACCATCCTGGCTGCAGAAAGGGAATACTGATTCCCGAGTCTGGGATCTATTATCATGTAAAACCTCCTACTTTCTATTGGGAACTGCATAACCCATTCAAGAAGCTTCTGCTCTGGTCTTGGTCGGAACCTCTCCACAGAACGTCTACCGGTAATAATCTCGTACAACACAACACCAAAACTCCAAACATCACTCTGGAATGTGAGTTTACCGGTTTCTATGTAGTCTGGAGCAGCATATCCATAGGTACCTACCACCTGAAATTAACATCACCAAACTATATGTTGTTATTTGTTCACCGCTCTAGCAAACAAAGTAATCGGTACATACCGCTGTTGTTACGTGTGTGCGTCCATCGGATGGTCCCTCTCGTGCAAGTCCAAAATCTGACAGTTTGGGTGTGAAGTGATTGTCGAGAAGGACATTTGATGCTTTGAAGTCCCTGTATATTACCTATTTATAGAGATATAATAAAAGTCAACGGAACAGAAATTGCAATCACTTTGGACAGCAACTATGTATTTCTGTGGAACTTATTGTTTGAAGTTTAAGTGGTCACAAATAACTTTATATGGACGACCAACTTCATGGAGCATAACTACAAAAGAATATAGCAAATCTTGAAACATTTGAGTATCGACCCCTGTACTGTTTTTCCATTGGATTACTAACATTCAACAGTGAAAATTCACCTTGGCATCCAACATTGTATGACAGACTCATGACTTGTGAGGAGAAACAAATGAGCGTGCAGCTTCAGATTTCCAAGTAAGGTTACTATCAAAGCTAGTTGTGAGCCCTTGTTATCCAATATATTTGATACAATCTTGGATTCTTTTACGCAATGATATTGCAGATTAAATCATATAAAGTAGAAATAGTAAGATAGGGACATGGAATCACGGTATATACCGGAACCTCCAATCCTTCATGCAGATAAGCCAATCCTTCAGCAGCTCCTAGAGCTATATGTAGTCTTGTAATCCAAGGAAGAACAGGGTAAGCCTTATTAAATAAATGTTCCTCTAAGCTCTTATTGGGCATGTACTCATACACCAACGATCTGTGAATGCCTCTATCTGCATCGATAGCGCAATAGCCAATCAGTTTTACAAGGTTAGGGTGCTCCACTACACCAAGACATAATACCTCCGCCAGCCATTGTTTGTGGCCCTGATTTTGAAAAAGAAAGATTCCATTAGTAGTAACGTAGCATAAATTCAATACTTGCAAAAGGAACTGAGCAATAAAGCAAAGAAACAGTTGTAGTGAAGCCATCAGATCCTGATCACAGTTATTGGTGAAAGTATAAAGGGAAGCCAATCACAATAGAAGTGATAAACATGAGAAGTGAGTTGCCAAGTTTTTGTGCAGTCTCAATGCTGATTATACTTCTATGAAGGATCACACTTGGGCTAAGGAGCTGATTCCTACATGTAAGGAGGGTTATAATCAATTAAGTTTGTTATTTCTGTCATTACCTTCTATGGATACTTCATCTCCATTGGCTATCATTTATGGATGTGATTGTCCATCTACATATGGTATCTGTGAACATGAATATACTCCACATCTTGGCTGTTCAGGCCAAGTCAACTTAATTGCTGTTGTTGTGGGAAGAATAGTCATCTTACGAGCACATGTTGGGACATACATGGACAACCTCCTTGTCTTGTAGATTTCAGTCAAGCAATGATACTTATTCAAAGGCAATATATGTTCCTAAAGAAGGGCATGAAGAGCTTCTTTGTCTTTATTCTGCATTTGCTTCTTTTACCTCAAGCCCCTCTTCTGAAATTGCTGGTGTCATAGTTTAATTCAGAGGTATGGTAATTGCTTATTCTACCAGTAGACAAAGGCTTATGTCCAGAAATTGCTCATTGACTCCAGGTCAAGGCCTTCGTGTGGAGATGCCTCTAGATTTAGTCAGCTACATGCTTTGCATAGAAAATTGTCTATTACCCTTGTTGATAGGCATTAGTCTCGATCATAAAACAAGGGAATTTGCATTTTGCACCCATTTCAAGACTTACGTGCACCTGATTTTCTCTCAAGTCTTCAATATTAATGGAATAATAAAGGAGCTTAATTGTCATATAATCTTTCACTTTGTGCTTTTTGCGATGTAGGACCTCCCGAAGAAGAAGATTGGCGCTAACCATGAGGAACAAGTCTATTACTTGCATCAATCATATTCTTTGGCTCAAGATCCATTTTTCCATAATTTTATGGTCCTTATTTGCAGCACCTACATTTGGGATATCTTCCATTCCAGAAGTTTCTGCATCAAATATAAAGCTTTTAAATAAAAAAAAAAAATCACAGGTTGATTTCCTACCAATGTGATTCAAGGTGTAATGGTTTATTTGAGTTAATTCATGCTAATGTATAGGGATGGGTAGGGCAGTGAGTCATCTGGAATATTATTATTTATGTTCTCGTAAATGTAGCCCCTAGTTGTCATGATTGCATGAGGTAGGGAAGAGAAGCATGTTTCCCCTTTGCTCTCTCTCTTGTAAGCCTGCTTCAGCTGACCAATATCCAAGTCAAGATTCCCTTATTACAGGTCTCACATAATTACTCTGCCAAGCACCTGTAGAACTACTATAACATATCCCAATCTAAAGCACCTACAAAATAGTGCCTTCCTCTCTTTATCTTTGCCTCTCAGTCTGGGTAGCTTCATTTTGCTTCTCCCAAGGGAGAACAAGGACATCATGAAGCCATTAAAGACAGATGGTGCTCTAGGATTTTGTAGAAGAAAGTTGAAAAAGAGGACACTAGACCAGCAGTCCAGAAAAAGGAGTCAACTGGTTAGCGATTTTGGGAGAGATCAGAGAGAGGAGAAGAGTTGCAACCTCCATTTTCAGCCAGCTTAAGGCATTTGGTATTTGCGTATCTTATTATGGCTCATAATTTTTCTAGATTGTGTTGGTCTTTTTCTTTTGCGCAAGAGATACCAGGTTGACAAGATAATTCAAACTTTTATAATTCAAATAAAGAATCTTTCTAGTGATATTAAAAAGATTTGGAAATTTGATGCTTTGGCAAGATTTCTTGATCATGAGTCATCTTGCACCAAAATTTAGGTGAACATACATCCAAATAGATGCTAATACTAAGAGAAAACATCAATACATCCTTGATATGGCATGCTTTAGTAAGCTATTACTCCCCTATCCTACTGGAGTGATGTTCTTCCTACATGTTATCTCATAAGGAGGGTGCCTTCTGCAATTTTGGATATTCCTTATACCATTATGTTTACTAAAAGATCTTTGGATGTCTTACCCTTTTATATTTGCTTGGTGTTGGGACAGGTTTTTGCCCTAGGTCATAAATGTGTCTCTCTTGTCTATTCTTGCTCACAAAAGAGATGTCATTGCCCAAGACCCAGGTCATCATCAAGAACATGCCAGTGTTGATGTAAAGTCTTTAAGTTTTCCCCTCATTTTTCTACAACTAATTCATCGGCAATATTGGAATAACAGGTTAGTCTTCCTTTACATGTTCCCTGCAATCCTCTTGAGGCTTTTCCTACTAGGGAAGATGATGTACCATCTATCCAATGCAGCACATGCATTTATCCAAATCAGATTTAATATTCATGTCATGATTTAAGTAGTAGTAAAAATTAATTTCATATTTTTAGTTATTAAAAAATCCAAAACTGCATATTCCCCTGCAAGTACAGAGTACTCATTATGTGTTGACCTGGCTGATTGCACACTGCACACTAACTTTCTGAACGTTGATCATTGGTAATCTTGTGATAAAGAGATGCAAGAAACAAATCACTATATCTTGCTCCAGTAGAGTCTGAATATAGTGCCATGTCCCAAACTGCATCATAGGTTTATGTTCTCTACTATCTACATATTCATATAACGATTCCTATGTCCATGAAGCATGATAATCGTGCAATGGTATGCTAATAATCCTATATTTCATGAGTGTGCCAAGCACTTTGACTCTTACCAGCCCTCTTAGGGATCTTCTGTGTGACAGTACTAGTGGATAGAATTTCTACAGTGTAGAGTCCAGGTTCTCAGTAGTAGTACATAGCCAAGTGGAGATTCATGTAGGATATTAATAGATGAACTCGTGGTGAAAATGAATTGTATTCCATGCCTCTGCAGTCTACGATTGGACTTTTGGTGTTAAGACCTTGAGGCCTCAAATCTTATGTTGAAGCTACACTTAATGAGGTGAAAGGTCTAACTCAGGAAGAGGATGACTTTATTTTGATGAAGACATGCAGGTTATTTCCAACGGAGGAGAGTGGAAGTGTTCTTCATCTATAAGGTCTCAGTGCTAATTGTTCAAAAAGCCATCAGAAAACACTGAACTTTTTTCTGTAATCCGAATAAAAAATCAGTTCTTCCTAGCTTTGAGCCATACTAATACCAGTATCTAAAAAAACCAGTAAAAAAATCCATTTTGCTTCCAAACCTCAGAAAGTAATTTCAACGGCTTGGTATAAAAATAAATTGTTTGAATGGGATTTTCTCCCCAATTTTGCTGCAACTTCTCTCCCAATTTCCAGCATTTTGCCCATTAAGTTCCTTTTCCTCTATCAAAATTGCACACCCAACAACATTGGTCATCATCTATAGATTCGCTGTTTCAGGCACTTATTCTTTTAATTTCTTTTCTTTCCTTTTCTCTTTCTTTCTTTCTTTATTTCTTCTTCCTTTTTTTTCCCTGAAGGGTTTTAGGCATATTGCCATAGAAATATCTCAGCCACTCTGTCCAGATGTTACTGTATAAAATAAGTCAATCTCAAGAGAACACCACTGACATGTAAATATGAATGTGTGCACTGTACTCAAGTCCCCTTCCCCTGGGGAACAACAGATGCCAAAGTTCTCACCTTTTTGCCCAAATCAAAGCAAATTGAAAACACAAAAAACATCTCAGGAAAACACCCATCTCAGAAATCATCACAATCGGATGCAAAAAACAAAGGATGTGCACAAGAAACAACCAGTACCTGCCTTCCATTCTGATTGAGCTTCTTGATGGCAACCGTGATCCGATCCCCCTGGCCATCAGGTGGGCTGATGAGTCCCTTATACACGCTTCCAAACCCACCTTCCCCTATCTTCAGCAGCCTGCTGAAGTCATTGGTGGCTTTCCTCAGCTCCTTGAGCTCAAAGACTCTCAGGTTGTGAGCTCTCTCCTCATACAAGGTCGGTATGCTCCGAGGTGACAACGAGGACCCCGCAGACTTGCTGACCTGATTGATTGGGGACGAGCCAAAGGAGTTGATCTGCCCTGTCCTGTTGATCGAGAAGGGCGAGATGGGTCTCGTTGTGGGCGCAGATCTGATCAGGCTCCCCTGCCTCTTCGACTTGTCCTTAAAGGGAAAGAAGCACCTCAT
Source organism: Thalassia testudinum (assembly GCA_037157565.1). Classification (NCBI taxonomy): domain Eukaryota; kingdom Viridiplantae; phylum Streptophyta; class Magnoliopsida; order Alismatales; family Hydrocharitaceae; genus Thalassia; species Thalassia testudinum. Next base: position 27,524,154 of record JAZHRO010000013.1, read on the forward strand.
CATCAGTGTAAGGCCAGACCCAGAAGACGAGGCTTTTTTGGCTTAGAATTCCCCCATTGGGGCATGGAGCGATCAATTAGGAAGACCTTTCGATCAATAGGAACCCAATTGGAGGTGAAACCGGAGAAGCACAAGAAATGGGCAGACACCAGCTAGAGAGATGACAAGAAACGGACGATCGAGGACTACCAAGATGGAAGCTTTGCCAAGGGAACTCGACTTCCAGATCGATCCGAGACCATGAGGCCGGTGGAAAAGGCGATGAACGGGAGAACTGAGGGATACCCAGATGAAACAGTCAGGGGATAGACTAAAGAAAGACGGCAACTTTGCCAACTATTCTCCAAGCTGAGATCGACTCGAGATGGAGAAGAAGATGAAAAAGGCAAAAAAACGGGGAAACTGAGGAATACCTAGATGAGAAAGCAGAGGGTAGAAGACAAAAGATGGCGACTTTGCCTACTATAGTCCAGACGGTGACCGACCCAAGACGGAGAACCGGATGGAGAAGGCCAAAAACTCACGGGGAACTCGAAGACCACCCAGCACAAGGAAAGATCGAGACTTTGGCAACAAGACGCCAACTTGGGGGAGACCCAGATGGGGAAAGGGGTGGCCGTCAAGGGGCAGAAAAGAGGTTAGCGGAGACGAACCGAACGACGAGTCCACACCGCGAGGAAAGAGACCGGCCGAGTGGGAAAACAGACGCAGGGAGGGGAAGAGATGAGTGGCCAACTGTGCAAGGAAGACCCCAGAAGAAGGAGGGTCGTCTGGGACCTTGTTTGTTACATAACAACTTATCTCATATTTAACAAGTTTAATTTTGAGATAAAATTATACTAAGAGAGAATCTCAAATCTTAAAATAAATTTATTATAGATGAGCGATAGGATAAATTTATCCTTTTTCTGACAAGAGATCAATCTCTCTTATCCCCAAAATATCGTTATTTATCTATCTCATAATTTAATCCATATCTCTCTTAAATATTAAAACTTAATTTATCTTAAATTTATCCTTTAATTTTAAAATCTACGAAAATTTACCCCTTAAGATTTATCTTATAAAACGAACAGGGGATAAGGGTTCTTATCTCCCCTGATGTCTACCTCTTTCGCTTCGTCACCTCAGCTCATGTAGACGCCGTCATGTCCAGTCATCCATCCGCGTTTGCACGCGGGAAGAGGCGGCCGCTGTCAGTCAGACTTCTCTGCCTCGGCGTTTGGAGGCACCAACTCGTGGTACGGTTTCACCGGAAGGGTGAATTGACAGTGGAGAGTGTCCGCCGACTGAGGTGGACCCAACTCCATATCCTTGTCTTGAAGACGGGTAGGAAAAGAGGAAGCTTCCTTCCTTCCCTTCCGCCCTACGTCACACACAAGTCACACCCACGCTGAGTGGTTATTTTCCTTCGCGCTGGGCGAATTTTACCTTAGCAGTGGGTTGGCGAAGGTCTAATCCACCGTATCCGTAGTTTTTCTTTTTTATTTTTGAAGTTAAGAAATTGATGTTAAAAAATATAAATTTAATATTAATTAAGATTAAGAAATTGATATAAAAATAAAATAAAATTAGTGTTAACTTGTATTTTTGTTTACTTACGTGATAGTATTAATACTAATTTTTATTTAATTAAATTTATGTTAATATGTGACGTTAATTTCTGTGATATTTATTTACAATGATCCTACCATCAAAGTTTAATTGCAGGAGAGTTATAAAATTAATATATATTTTAATGATATCCTTTAGAACTAGTGTTAGCTTAACTCTTTAAAATAAGTGTTGAAATTATGTAAGTTAACTCTTTAGTAAATAAAAGTTAACATCCTAGATGAATTAGCCCTTACATTTAAGTCACGTTTCTAAGGATTTGAATTTTATTAATTTTAATTAGGTTAATTAAATTTAATTAGATTGCTAACCGTGAATTAAAGGGGTGCTTGAGGTTTAGTTTTTTTAATTGAGCTTTGAATGGCTAAATACTCTATAAAAGTCACTAGCAAACACGTCAATTGAGGGGCAAAATGAGAGAAGAAAGATGGAAGGCTTCCTTTCAACTGTACTCTTTAGCTGGGAGGTCATCCTTGCAAAAAAAACTCCACTTAAAATAAAAGCCTTCATTTCAAAGGGAAGCCCCATTGCATCCCAACTCAACAATGATCTGGAGGTTCAATCTAAGCCAAAATTGAAGGCAAGAACCCTAATTTAACTCCTAAACATTGAACTGCACTATGTTGGTCGTAAACTTAATTATTAGGACTAGCAAGATCTATAACTATCCTTTAGGACAGAAGTATCCATCCATGAATTTTGTATGGTACTTTCAAAAGCAATTAATAATGATCAAGATAGATGAAATATGATAGAGGAAGGTGAATTACGAAAGATGCTTGGAGGCCCTTGAGAAGATCTCTAATGCATGATCAACTATAAGTATTGATAATGGTTCTAAAAGGGAACAATTGGAGTGACATCAGTGTTCTTCATATTGGCACTTTCACCATCTTAGGGGTACATAGCTACCTAGTCAAAGTTTAGGACCTTTAAGTAAATTACTCAAGAATTATCGCAACGATAAAGAAAAGGAGCAAGAAGATTTGTACATTTTTGCTATTGGTGCATGCTTGTTGTCTCCACACTGGCATAATTTATGCACTCATGTCTGAATGGCTTTAGTTCTCAAGAAATATTTTTTACTAGGGTTTTACATATTAATCCCTCCAAAAGATTTAAGAAAAGCCATGGCTTAAATGTTAATCCTAAAAAGTCTAGTTTTTCAACAAATTGGCCTCACTTATGTAGAACCTAATTCTTTGGGTTGTTAAATCTACATAAAGCAAATACAAATATAGACTATTGTCTCAGGTATAAGGACATGTGTCTATTTCTCTATGGACAATATTCGAAAGTGGACTTTCATGACCTCTACCATTGATCAACTCTTTGATCATGCTCATGTAACAATTCAGGAATATTTTTTCCCTAAGGAACTCCTTCTATAAGAAATTCAGCAAGTGTCATGCAGTCTCATATGAATAATCTAAAAGATTGTAATCTCTACAAGAATGGAAACTATGATTAAAATAATGTGTTAATGACAGTAATCAGATCTATATCTTGTATCCATTATATGGAGCCATTTCAAATAGTTGATTCACTATCATCACTTTTCTAATCAAACCTTTGTGTGAGTAACCCTAAAAGTACAAGCAAGACCAACAATACATAATTGTATTCAAAATTTCATTTATTCAAATAAATAGGGAGGAAATGTCTAATTCATGTACTACTTACGGATATTAGATGGAAAACACTATCGTATCCAATGTTATCGTATCAAACATTCTGCAATTAGAAATAGTATATAAGAAGTGTAGAGAGAAATTGAGATTAAGATTCTAATCTACATTAAAATTGTGTCATTTAACACCTTAAAGTTGTCCCCAATGCTCTTCTTTATTGAGCTTGGAAGCCAAGGGAAGAAAGTTCTTCCAACTATCAAGTATTCACAACTTCAATGGAGATAAAGACAATGAAGGTCCCGCACTTATGATCATGATGACTGTTCGTCGCGAAATACGTTAAAAGATTTTGTGTCGTTGTAGTTGTAAATCATATCGAAACAAATAAATTTATAAATATTTCGGTAAATACCGTGTCGTTTACCAGAAGGTAAAATACGATTTTCAAAACTTTTCGTATTAACTAATCTATCCTAGTTCAACATATAAATAGAGACTAAATATTCAGATAATCAGATTTCTATTATTATTTGCAAATAGTTCTAAACTAAGAATCTAAACAAATATGCTTAAAGAATAGAGAAAGAGAACAGTAGATGAAGAACGGTGTCGCTTGTGGGATACTTGTGCGAAGTGCGGTAGCACTTCAGATCTAGAGCGTTGGGAGGAAGACCAGAGGGAAGTTGCAGAGAGAGAGAGAGAGAGGTTGGAGATGTGTCTGATGGGAGTTTTTTTTTCTCAACTAGGGACCCTAAGGCTCTTTTATAGCTTCAATAAGGGGCAAAGTAGGTATTTAAGCTCCCAAAACCGTGCAACAACTTAGGTGTGATCAGATCTGTCAATCAGGAGACCCACGACTCAGATCACACCTAAAAATAACCTCCAAAACGCCTTCAATGCGTGGAAAGCACCGGATGGCGACATGTGGCAACCGTTGGGCCCTTCGATCACGATCGCGTACACTGCTCGCGCTCCTCGTGCATGTGCTCGCATCTTTACGCATGCATTCAATCTCACAATTGGACGACTTATGTCACGCGCCGCACTGCCTTAAGACCACGCATGCAACAGGAAGTCAGTTCGAGCATTAGATCGCACGTCGTTCGCACCACCGCATCCTTCGGTTCTCCATGCGCCAACGATCCATCGTGTGCCCTTCGATCTCCATCGCACAGTCTGATTTCGCACGAGCGCATCGCCTCCTTGATTTTTTGCTAAATGCGATTCGAACCTGTGCTGGCTGCTTGCGTGTGAGCGCCCTAACTAACGCACTGCGGGCGCGTTTGAGTCGTGTTTTGAATTTGTGTACGATCGCTCTCAGTCGTTGGATGGAAATCCAATAGCTGAGATGTTCTCTGAGTTGATAAAGAGCGATGGAGCGGTGACGTGGCCTCTTCGTAGCCATTGGATGACAATCAAACGGCCCACATTTTTCCTTTAGTGATTAGGGGCGCGGGGGTGGATCATTGGGATTGAAATGACCGTTTTCTGGAGTTATTTGGAATTTTCGAAACCCGTGGGGGTTTTCCTGTAGTTTTTACCCCCTTATCTTTTGTTTGAGGGTTTGTGAGGGGGAGAGGGAAATTTTAGGTACGTCCCCGCAATTTCCCCACCACCTCTCCTCACCATACACGCCCCCCTTTCTCTCCCCCTCACCCCACACGCCACGCCATCCCCCTCCCCTACGGCACCCTCACCTCCCTCTCTCGACCTTTCCCTCCCCCATACCTCCTCCTCCATTTAAATCCCCTCGTCCCTCCTCCATCCTCCTCACACCGTAGCTAAGAGGAGGAGAAGGAGAGCAGAGAGCCAGAGGGGCGTGTGTGGGAGGGGAGAGCTATCGCTGCTGCAGTTGCAGCAGCACGCAGAGAAGAACTCGCCAACGGTTCTGCAGAATCATTTTTTCCGCAGAATCAGACATCTGCGAAGTACACCAGATGTCTTGTTAGACGTCCTAAGGTAGTTCTAGATGTCTGATAGCGCATATTTTAATTTTTTTTTCCTGCAAAGTTTTGACCGTGCATGCACGTGTGTCGGAGGTTGGGAAGAGCACTGGCGTGAAGACCGAGGTAGTTTCAGACGTCCGGACGTGTTTCCAGATGACTGAAGACACTCCCAAACGTTTGCATCGAGTCCCAGACGTCCAGGAAAGGCGCCCCAAGCAAGGTCGGTCCCTGAGTATGTTTAAGACGTCTGGGACTCTTCCCAGACATCTGATTTTGGTCAGGGTGGTGTTTTTGGGGCCGTTCAGGGCCCAAACGGAGTCAGTTTTCCTCAAACGAAACGCCTCTGGTTTCCGCGCGAGTTTCTTTATGTAATGGTACTTTGTTCGTGTCTTTTTGAACACTTTTGACCTGTCGATCCCTGTCAAAAGTCGCCCGTCCGTCGAGTATACGGGACCTGCGAAGACATCAAGAGCTACTGTACAAACCCCCATGCCACCCAGTTTCCTTGGTAGAGTGTTTTTTCACTAATCTCGAAATTAATAAAGTACATGCATAAAAATTAGTTGAACCTAGGATGTGAACTGAACCCTAAGAAGAAGTAAACGCATGCTTTAGAATACATCTAATCGATTAATCCCTAGGTTGTGACATGAACACTAGGGCTAGAGATGATGCATGTAAATCATAAGCTACCTGTTCTACCTGAAATGAACTACGTTATGAATAGAAAAATGAACTCGTACTATGGAAATTGAGATGCCTGTTTTGTATGTAACAAACCAAATACGGAATAAGAAAAAAATTCATGTACGAACCCTACGGGGAATGTAGACAGAAAAGAATACTGTAGTACGGAGAACCGGATGGTTCTGGAACACGTCGCCATGGTCGACTGTTTAGACTTTTTTAGGGAGGTGAGCTGGCTTTCGTGTACGTAGTACCGAAAAGAGCAACTATCCTTTTTAGTAGAAGAGAGCTTACCGGCCCTCGGGTGAAGACCTAGGGTGGGTTTGGCCAGTCTACATTGACTCTTGGCCCTCGCGTACGTAGTATCGAGGAGAGCTACTTAGTGTAAGGAGGAGCTAGCCACCCCAGGGGGCCCGAGGTTAGGACTGACCACCCTACACCGACTCTTGTTAGGTCTAATGAGTAAATCGGGATAGTCGGACGAGGGTACGCGGACTGCGAGGGGCGAGACCCTTGTTCTGAGAGGGCAAGGCCCTGTGCTGTTTCGTGTTGTACGTTTGGGCATACCCGCAAGCAGAAATGACTGACCACGTGCCAGTGCGGGGTAGCTACCCGTGCGCTTATCACATGTGCCGTAGTCACTGCTACGTCACGACCATGACCTCAAGGTAGTAGACCAAGTGTAGGACTACCACGGGGGACTCTCCCGGCCAGGAGAGTGCCACATGTACATTCTGCATCGCGAGAAAACTACAAGCAAGATCGTTCCCTTAAGGAACAGGAAGATTGAGAAATGTAATGGAACCAGATTAGAACACTCATATCAGCAACACGTAATAAGAAGATGATATTTTTAAGATGCTTGTTAAGTAACATAACATGTGTAACCATCACTCTACTCAACGTTAGCTGACTCTAGATGTTATAACCTTGTACAGGTCAAGGATTCGAGCAGCCAGAGCCACCGGCTACTGAGGGCACTGGGCCTAGTGTTACGACCCGGTTCCTAGATCCCTACAAGACTCGAGACCGACTCGCCTCGACTAATCCCAAGACCTAGTCGTTCAACGAGAAATAACCAAAAGTAAGAAATAATACCACATCCACACATGCATTATAACTAAGCAGAAGGAAAAGCGAAATGGAAAAGGAAAGTAGAGTAAATTGTCTCAAAATAGTACATGCCACCACGACAACAACAATGGAAAGAAAATATAAAGTAACAGGAACAGTAGAATAGATGTCTATTACTCACTACAACAGCATAAAAATGAAAGAGCTGGAAAGAAACGACTACGGCTGGGCCCAGCACCCTCTGTAACCAGTGACTTGGGTTGCTCAACACCAGGACTTGAAAAGGGTACGGGAAAAACGGAGCCAGCAAACGCTGAGTAGAGTGGTAACCAAGCTAACTAAAGCAGTAAAAGCCAACAGGTAATTTATCTTTTCCAATTATTTTATTTTACAAATCATTCCTTTTTACCCATTGGTTTACTTTTTAGATCTCTTTCTTGATCTTGCATGTTCCTCGTGGGAACGATCTTGATTGCAATCTTTTCCGAAGAGTAGAAGGCACACATGGTGCTCTCCTGGCCGGGAGAGTCCCCCGTGGTGATCCTACACCCAGTCAACCACCCCGAGGTCACGAACAGACGTAGTGGTGACTACAGCACGTGCGATAAGCGCACGGGTAGCTACCCCGCACTGGCACGCGGTCAGTCGTTTCCGCTAGCAGGTACGCCCAAAGTACAGCATGAAATAGCATAGGGCCTAACCCTCTCAGTAACAGGGGTCTAGCCCCTCAGAACCAAACAGGGGTCTCGCCCCTCCACAGTCCATGTACCCTCATCTGACTACCCCGGTTTGCCTAGTGGGCGTAACAAGTCAGTGTAGGGTGGTTAGCTGAACCTCGGGCCCCGTGGGGTGGCTAAGCCTCTCCCTACACTAGTAGCTCTCCTCGATACAGTGTATGCGAGGGCCAAAGAAGTCGGTGTAGAGTGGCCAATCCTAACCCCAAGTCCCAACCCAAGGGCAGCTAGCTCCACTCTACACTAAATAGGGGATAGTCGCTCTCCTTGGTACCACGTACTCAAGGGCTAGCACACTTCCCACTCACATTTCCAAATCCATTCCATTTGTCCACAGGAGCTCTACTCCTAATTCCCCATAGGGTTCATGTTTGTTTTTCCCATGTTATTCCATACTAGGTTTCATCATTTACAATTTCATTCTCAAATTCTACACATGCAGCTCGTATTTCCACAATTTGCATATATAACAAGTCATGTCACAGGTATCTGTTTAACTACCACAGGCATTTTATATTTCACAGGCAGCTCTTATTTATTAACAGACAGTTGTCTACATTTCTATTCATTCATTTCAGGCTGCAATCTTAACACGCATATAAACAGTGCAAGTAATTCTCGTCCTACGATTCATGCCACATCCTAGGTTTCTAGTTATCCAATTTCACATATGTAGTTATGATTTATAATTAAAACAAGGAAAACTACTCTACCACACAATCCGGGTGTACTAGGGGCTCGAACGGCAGGCTCACGTGCCTCTACAGGCCCCGAACACGCAATAGATCGAAGCCCTACACCAAGAGACATACCACAACGGAATGATTAGAACAGTATAAGAGGCCTTCTAACAAGTAGAGGAACTCACAAGGAAAACACTAATATCTTGTTTGCGTAAAACAGACCTCAAACGAACCCTAAACAGGTTAAAAATAGGGCTACAGACCTAAATCAGACGTCTAGTACAAGGTCCAGACGTCTTAAAAGTAACCAGAGTCTCACCTTAGGTTCTTGCGTCAACTTCAAACATCTAGAACCCATTCTTGACCGTTTGGACCCAGCTCCCGACGTCCGACCTCTCCTCCAATCGTCTGGGAGTGCTTCCGGTCGTCTGGTAAGCTGTCCAGACGTCCGAGACGCATGGGAGGGCATGCACGCGCCTTCCCGAAGTTATCCCTGCACGCGACAGACCATATCACCTATATTTAGCCATGCAGATCGAAGCTGCAGTGCGGCCTGCATGGCCGTATCCGCAAGAGGAACATACCTTGCGGAACACTACTTTCAGACGTCTGGTGTCGTCACCAGACTTTCAATCTGTCGTCTGGACGGCACGCCAGATGTCTAATTCTGGGAAAATCCCAGAACCAGAACTACCTTCTGCTCCTCCTCACCACGCGCAGCTGCGACCTCTCCTCCTCACCTGCAGCTCCGGTTGTAGCAAGTGTCGGGGACGTCTCCCCCGACGCTCTCTCCTCCCGCAAGCGCCACTCTGGCCGTGCATCCTCCGGCGAGCTCCTATGAGCTCGCAAGCTCAAGCTCTTCCTCCTCTCCTTACGCCGCCTCTCCTCCTCGTCGCTCGCTCTCGCACCCTCTCTCGCGCTCTCCCCTCTCGCTACAGTGGAGAGGAAGGAAGGTGGCTGTGGTGAAGTGGGGAAGAGAGGAAGGGGGAGAGGGGTTTTATAAGGGTGTGCTAGGGTTCGGGTGGAGGAAAGAAGAGGGAAAGAGAAAGGAGCGGTACTGTCTGCGCGCAACTCGTGTGCAGACGTGAAGTTACGTACCAAGCTTTCAATTTTTAGACATCTGGGAAGGGGTCCAGACGTCTGACCAGACATCTGACTGACAGTCCAGATGTCTTAAAGAGCTCAGAACAGAATGGGTCTTTATATCATAACAAACTTAAAGGAAGTTTCGTCCCCGAAACTTGAGCTAACTAGGGTGCAAAAAAAGGAATTATATATGCATAACAAACTTAAAGAGGACCGAAGCCGATCCGAAAAGACGTACCCTCAAAAAGCTCCAGGTAGCGCTCTTGCATCGCCGCCTCAGGCTCCTAGGTAGCCTCCTTGTATCACTGGCTCCTCCACAAGACCTTCACCAAGGGTACCTGCTTCCGTCTCAAACTCCGGACGGCTCTGTCTAGTATCTGCACTGGTCTCTCGAGGTAAGTCAGGCTGTCACCCACCTCGACACTCTCGTGGCTCAAAATGTGACTGGGATCGGTGACGTACTTCCTGAGGTTGGACACGTGGAACACGTTGTGCACACCAGAAAGCTGGGGAGGAAGGGCAAGCCTGTAAGCAACGGGTCCTCCCTGCTCCAGGACCTCAATGGGCCCCACAAACCTCGGCACAAGCTTCCCTTTCACCCCAAAATGCTGCAGGCCCTTCATGGGCGAAATGCGAAGAAAGACGTGATCCCCAACCTCGAACTGTACCTCTCTGCGCTTCCGATCGGCATAACTCTTCTATCTACTCTTGACAGTGCGAAGTTGTTTGTGAATCTGCTCTACCACCTCCTGACTCTATCGGATAAACCTGGGGCCAACCTCCTACTTGGTCCCCACCTCAACCCAACTTAAGGGCGTAGTACACCTCCATCCGTACAGAGCCTCGTAGGGTGCCATGCCGATACTCAAGTGATAGCTGTTATTATATGTGAACTCTGCCAAGGGTAAGTGCTCCTCTCAAGAGCCCCTCTAGTCCAGTACACAGGCGCATAAAAGGTCCTCAAGTGTCTGTATCGTGCGCTCTGACTGTCTGTCCGTCTGGGGGTGGTACGTCGTACTAAACCTCAACCGTGTCCCCAAGGCCTGCTGAAACTCAGCCCAAAACTGGGAAGTAAAATGGGTATCCCGATCGAATATAATCTCACACGGAACTCCGTGCAGACGTACCACATCACGAAAATACCTCTCTGCCAACTGTGCTGGTCCCAAGGTGACTCGGATCAGCAAGAAACGTGCCGTCTTCGTCAATCTATCTACAATCACCCAGACTGCGTCGTGTCCTCGCTGGGTAATGGGTAAGCCCACCACCAAGTCCATGGTGATGCTCTCCCACTTCCACTCTAGCATAGGAAGTGGCTACAATGACCCTGTAAGCCTTTGATGCTCGGCCTTCACCTGCTGGCACACCAAACACTGCTGCACGAACTCACCTACATCCCGCTTCATCCCTCTCCACCAAGAGTCACGTCTCAGATCATGATACATCTTCGTGTTCCCGGGATGTATGGTGAACCTGGGCCCGTGCGCCTCAGTCAGGAGCTCTCTCAACAACTCCTCGTCCCTGGGAACTCACAAACGTCCCCTCATGCGCAGCACCTTGTCTGTAAAAGAGGTCTCCTGGGTCCCCTAATAGTACTCTGGCTCGTAACGACTGCAGAAATGGATCTGTCATTTGTCCTGTGATGATGTGGTCTATCAGCTCTGGTCTCGTCTGTCGTGTCACCGTAACTGCCCCACAATGCCCCTGCAACTCTAGGGGTCGCCAACTGCCCAACTCCTCCATCAGTCTCCAACTCTGTGCCTGTAAACTGGCCAAGTGGGCGGGCGCCTTCTAGCTTAAGGCGTCAGCCACCACGTTGGCCTTCCCCGGATGGTAGATGTTGCAGTCATAGTCCTTCAGGAGCTCTAACCAACGTCTCTGTCTCATGTTAAGCTCCTTCTGATCAAACAAGTACCTGAGGCTCTTATGATCCGTAAAAATCTCAAAGGTCTCACTGTAAAGGTAGTGCCTCCATGTCTTCTGCTCGAAGACAACAGCTGCCAGCTCTAAGTTATGGGTAGAGTAACTATGCTCATGGGGCTTCAGTTGCCGCGAAGCGTAAGCTGTGACCCCGCTGCATGAGCACACCCCCTAATTCCTACAATGAAGCCTCCATGTAGACCACAAAATCGCCATTGCTATCTGGGAAGGTAAGCACAGGAGCCGAAGTCAACCTCTCCTTCAACTCCTGAAAACACGCCTCACAAGCGTCTGTCCAAGCAAAGGGCACGTCCTTTCGGGTCAACTGAGTCATAGGACGTGCAATCTATGAGAAAACCCTGATAAACAGCCGGTAGTAACCTACCAGTCCCAAGAAACTACGTATCTCTGTCACTGTACGTGGCCTCTCCCACCTAAGCACAGCCTCAACTTTAGCTGGATCCAAAGCCAAGCCATCCCCTGAAATCACGTGGCCCAAGAAGGTCACCTGTCTCAACCAAAACTTGCATTTGTTGTATTTGGCATACAGCTTGCGCCGTCTCAAAGTGTCCAGAACCATTCGCAAATGTTGTCCGTGCTGTGCCTGCTCCCGCGAGTAAACGATCACGTCATCAATAAATATCACCAGAAACTGATCCAGATACGGTCTGAACACCCGGTTCATCAAATCCATGAAGGCAGTGGAGGCGTTGGTTAGCCCAAACGGCATGACCAAAAACTCGTAGTGTCCGTATCGGGTGTGGAAAGCTGTCTTGGAGATGTCGATCTCCCTGATCCTCAACTAATGGTAGCCTGATCTCAGATCTATCTTGGAGAATACCGTGGCACATCGCAATTGGTCAAGCAGATCATCAATCCTCGGCGGCGGATACCTGTTCTTGATGGTGACCCTATTCAGCTGTCTGTAGTCAACACAAAGGCGCAGGGTACCATTTTTCTTCTTCACAAATAGCACCGGGTCTCCCCACAAAGCCTTTCTCCAACAGGTCCTGCAGCTGTGACTTGAGCTCTCGCAGCTCAAGTGGTGGCATCCTGTACGGTGCCATAGAAATGGGGCTAGTCCCCGGTACCAGTGTGATCTCAAACTCGACCTCACGCTTAGGCGGTAATCCTGGCAACTCCTCTGGAAACATGTTGGGGTACTCTTTGACCACCGGGATGCTCTGAAAGTCTGTCACGGGGCTGGGCTCTGCCACTACACCAGCCAGAAAGCCCTCACACCCCTGGCCCAAAAGTCTCGCTGCCCGAAGTGCAGAAATGCACCTGAAACCTTCGTCCACCAGCTATCTGTGAAACTCAAAGGAAGGTATCTCCGATATGGAGAAGACGATTTTCCTCTCAAAACAGTCCACCAAAGCGTGGTAAGTGGACAGCCAATCCATCCCCAGAATCACGCCAAAATTCTCCATCGGTATCACGATCAGGTCAGCGGAGAGGTTGTGTCCCTCAATACTGACCTCACAGTCTGTGTAGACCTCCTCAGCTACAAACAGCTAACCACTCAGACCTCTGATCACAAACAGATCCTCTAACAACACACAGTCCTGTCCCAAACTGACAGTAAAACTCGCAGCAACAAACAAGTGCATGGCGCCGAAATCAAAAAGTACGTAAACTAATCTACCGGAAACTATAACCATACCTGCCACCACTGAACCTGATGCTTTGGCGCCTCTGTGTGTCAGGGCATTGATACGCCCCTTAGCTCTCAGTGTAGAAGAAGCAGCCACACTCTGCGTCGAACGGGTAGCCGCTGGCCGATACCCTCCCTGCCACTGCTGTCCTCCCCCACGTGCCTGGGAACCACGACCACCTGCTCGGCCTTCAGCGCTCGGTGCGGGGAGCATCTGCTGTGCTCCAGCCCTAGACGGGCAGTCCCTCCTGATGTGACCCAGCTGGCCACACTGGTAGCAGAGGGGGACTCGACTCCCTCCCTCGGTAGGTTCCTGCTGACGGCTGGGTGGGGATCCAGTGCTAACAGCTGGCCCCTGTCGAGGGCCCCCGAAGGCCACTGACGGCTCCAAGAAACGAGACGACTCTCCTGCGGGCGCCGCGTGCCTCCTCTCTCGTCGGCCCTGTGAGTACTCTGGCTGGTAGGGCCTCTTCCATCCGCTGTCGATGTCTCGTGTGGCCGGGTTGGTCTCCTTGTACGTCATAGCTGCCTCCACCACTCTCGAGAAGGTAGGCAGCTTAAGGGGCTTGACATACCCTCGAATGGCAAGCCGGAGCCCCTCAGTGAACCTCCACAAGCGCTCCTCCTCAGTAGGTACAGCTGTCGTAGCAAAACGTGACAACTCTAGGAAGTGCGTGCGGTACGTGCTAACAGTCATCGTCCCCTGGCGGAGAGTGTGAAACTCCCGCCTCCTCTGGTCCTGCCAAGTCTGCGAGAAGTATTGCTAGTAGAAGAGGGTCACAAACTGGTCCCACGTCGGCCCTGCCCTCTCCTAGCCTCTGACTGCCCTCCACCACCTGTGTGCCGCACTCTCCAGCTGATACGTGGCAAAGGCCACGCGGCACTCTGCAAGGGGGCGATGGTTGTCAAACATCGTCTCGATTTGCTCCAGCCAGTCCTCTACCTCAGAAGGGTCCTCATCTCCCTTGAAGGAGGGGGGCTTCAGCTTCCAGAATTGCCCGAAAAGCTCATAGTGCAGCTGCAGTGGGGGAACGGGCACGCCTCTAGGTAGGGAGGGCTCGTGCTCAGAAGTATCAGAGTGCGGTGGGGGCGGTGGAGGACCACCCCCTTCCCCTCTTCTAGTGCTGCATCGGTCTCTCGGCCCCATAGAGGACTCCCCCTCCACGTCCCCAGGGAGAGGCACCCGTGGAGGCGAGTGGAGCTCCTCTCATACTATGTCTCGTATCAACTGAGCGAGGTCCTAGGCCTGAACGCCTGGGAGAAGTGGCTGGTCAACTAGCACCTCGGGCTTGGCACGTCTGCCCCTTCGACCTCGTCCACGGCCGCGTCCGCGGCCCACCTCAAGGACTCCACGTCGAGGCATCTCCTGCAAGGAGACGCGGAAGGCAGAACAAAAGGAGTGAATTCTAATGGACTTCAGCGAAGGAAACTCAGAACAGATGTCAAGCGGTACGTTGTATTGGTTACTCTACGTACATGCACATGAATTGGTTATTCTCAAACTAGTTGGTTCATTTCTTGGGATGACCTTGCTTTGATACCCTCTTCTTACGACCCAGTTCCCGAATCCCTACAAGACCCGAGACCGACTCGACTCGACTAATCCCAAGACCTAGTCGTCCAACAAGAAATAACTAAAAACTAGGAAAGTAAACCACATTCACTATGCTAAATAACTAACAGTCAAAGAGTACAAGCAGTAAAGGAAGTAAAAAATGCTAACAGTACATATCACCACCACAATAATAAAGTAAAAATAAAGTACAGAAACAGAAACAGTAACAGCAGTCTGAACTCACAACAAAAGTACAATGATGAGAACCTCATCATGAGCCCTAACTAGCATATTTTGACCTAATAAAGTGTACAAAAGCTCCTACATAACCTAAAGGAAGGCCTAATTTAAGGGATTACTGATCTAAAAAGAATACATGAAGAATAGGGTAAAACTGCAATTTTACTATTGCAGTGCATCAACGGGATTTCTAAGGGTCTATACATAGGTCAATTAGACTTAATAAGAGAAAAAGTGGGACGGTCCAGTTAGAATAGGGTTATTGTGAAATTTAAGAATTAAATGTTCTGTAACCCTAAAACAAACCCACTTAAATTCACAAGGTTCTAGGCAAGATAAAAATCAACTAAACTCTCTAAAATTCATGGAAAAATATCCCCTAGGGTTTAGAACCTTCAATTTGACCTTTGGGACCTGTTTTGACCTAGATTGGGGACCAAGTCCAACATTTGACCTAATTTAGGTTTTTGTACAAAATGTCCAGTCAAAAGAAGTCAAACCTAAAATCCAACTTCACCATTGGATTCCTTAGGTCCAAATTAGGTTTGTACCAAAATTTGGACCTAAGGAAAGGTCATCTTGACCTACTTTGCAAAATGGTCCACCCAATTACATTCTGGCCCTTAACTTTTGAAAACCCTTGCAAATACCCCCTCAACTTCTTCATCACTTTCTTCATTTTGGTCCCTCTACCATCGCAACAGGGACCCACACCGCCGGCGACTTTGCGAGCAGGTTTTCTCCTCGTTTCCATGGGGAGCTGCTCCCAGATTTGAAAGGGGAGTCCTCTACGACACCCCCTACCGCATGAGCAGCTCCCCATGCCCTGAATCACCCCATACCTCTCATGCGAACGCTCGAAAGGTATGGGTCTCACTCCAGCCATACCTCCGGCGATGACTACTGGCCGCTTCCTCGCGACTCTTCCCTCTGCCCATGCCTATATAAGAAGATCCAGATCCCTCCGCTTCTGGGAAGCCTGATTTGGCCGAAGAAATCCCCTCAAATTCGTCTCCTCCTCCTCCGGACATCTGCCCATAGGCTCCGGCGACTCTCCCCCCCCTCTTCTCGTTGCTCTGCCACCGTACCAGTGGTAGAGCCATCTCCACCTTACTCCTCCGCATCGCGCCGTATCCGCGCAAGCTTCTCTGACCCCCCTCATCGTCGCCGCCTCTCCATCTCAGGGTCTTCGTCTCCAGCGACGGCAAACACGTGTCGCTCTCCCTCCACCTCCCCCCTTCTCTCCAAATACCCCAGATAAGTTCCTCTTCTCCCCCTCTTCATTTCTCCACTTTTAATTCACACTTTCGACCCCTCGACTGCCACTGACCACCACCATCGTTCCCACCTCCGACCAGACCTCCGACAAGGTGTTCCTGTCGCTCTACGCCTCCATCCACCTCGCCAAACCCCTCAGAAGCTCCGCCACCTTCCACAGATCATTTCCCCCCTCTCCATCAACCACCACACTCTCCCAACACGCCCACCGAACACACGCACTTTCACGGTCACAGTCCGACCTAGGCATGCACGCCTAGGTCGTTCTGCGCCACACCACCCACCGCACCACCTTCGCCTCGACACGACGAAGCTATCCAAGTGTTTTGACAGGGCCGCGAGGCCGTATTTGTGAAGTGCAGGTCCAACCCACTGCCGCCATTGGAGTAGGAGCAAAGCTTGCCCGCAAGCTCGCTCCAGGTCACCCCACTCTAGGAGATCGAGTCCCAGGTGCGCGGAAGCATCCCACGACTCTTTCGCACCTAGCAATCGAAGGCCTCATCGACCGCAGCAGCAGCAATTAGGCAGGCGTTCTCCCTGCGGGCGCGCGAAGAAGCCGGTGGGACTTTAGTCCCACCTCGGTAGTTTTCAGCGCAGGTGAGCGATTTAAATTGTTTTTGTGTTTCTCCTTTGTTGCCTCCAAACACGGGGTGAGGTCCCCTCGCCCACTCACTCGCCTCGTTCGCGCTCACTCCTCCGCAAACTTGGCTGCCTGACCCGACTACCCGTGTACTCCTCGCCCACCATACACACCGATGGGCCTGGTCCCGAGCGTGCTGACCCGACCCGTTTACCCGAGAAAGGCTCTTGGAGAGCAGTCCTAAGAGTGAAATAGAGAGAGAGAGAGAGACGCGGGGAGGGTAGGGGTAGGTTTTGCTTCTCTGTGTTGTGCAAGGAAGAAGGAGAGAAGGAAGCAACTGCGGGGAAGAGGAAGAGAAGAAGAGGAGCAGCTGAAGGAAGGAGAAGGCGCGGCTGAAGAAAAAGAAAGGAGGAGGAAGAAGAAGAAGTTGCAGAGAAGAAGAGAAAGAGGAAGGAGACTACAGAGGCTGAGGAAGACGAAGCTGAAGACTTAGCCGCAGAAGACAAGGAAGAAGAGAGAAATCAAAGGTAGAGAGAAGCAGGAGCATAAGAAAGAAGAAGAAGCCAAGTGAAGAAGAAAAGAAGAAGAAGCCAAGGAGGAAAGACAAGTGAAGAAGAAAAGAAGAAGAAGTACTGTAGCACTTGCCAGATAAGACGTCTAAGTCACAGAATCAGACGTCTGAGAAAGGGAAGTGATGGAATCGTTCGTCGCGGTTTTCAAAAGATACGCGTTGTAGTATGTTGCGAAAAATGATTATCAATTTAATTTGTTTATTACTAGAAAATTGAAAACATTCCGAGGTCGAACTCAAGGGGCAAAGTCGATTTTAGAAGCAGAAAATTCACAATTCACAATACCGTAATGTTTTACAAAAAATGTAGAGACTAAAAGAAGAATTTTTCTTCTTTTTTCTTCTTTCTCTCCTTTTTCCTTGCTCTCTCTCTTTTCTTTTCTCTGTCTTCAGACGTCTGATTCTAAGAATCAGACGCCTTAAGTAGCGTTTGCTACAGTGCATGTCTTCTTCTTCTTCCTTTCTTCTCTTTGGTTGCTGCTACTGCTTCTCCTCCTTGGCTTCTTCTTCTCTTCTTTTTCTCCCTGCTTGGCCTTCCTCTTTGCAGCAGCTCCCTCCTTCTCTTTTCTTCTCTTCCTCTTTGGCTCTCTCTTCTTCAGCTCCTTCTTCTGCCTTCTTCTTTTTCTTCCTTTCCTTCCGCACGGTGCTTCTTCCTCTGCCTTTTTCTTCTTCAGCTCCTGCTCCTTCTTCCATGGCGCTGTTAAGTTCTCAGACTCTTCCTCTTCTTCAGTTGGCCTCTTCCTCTTCTTCTTCTGCTTCCTTGCACAGGTACACGGTTAAGCAAAACCTACCCTTGCCCTCCCCGCGTCTCTCTCTCTCTATTTCTCTCTTCGGTTTGCTCTCCCAAAGCCTGCTTGGGTATACGGGTCAGGTTGGCACGCCTGTGACCAGGCCCATCGACGTGTGGTGGTGGGATATTGGGTCAGGTCAGCCAGGTCCGCGGAGGAGTGAGTGCGGATGAGGCGGTGAGTGGGCGAGGGGACCTCACCCCGTGTCAGGAGGCGATAAGACCCTGATACTTTTTCAATTTAAGCGCCAACGCCCGCTCAAAAATTCATGAGGTTGGACTAAAGTCCCCCCCGCTTCTGCCTGTGCGTCCGCAGCGGACGATGCGTTCAATTTCAACTGCAGCTGAGGCCCCTAACGCCAAGTGAAGGCCTGGTTGATTACGCGAGGGGATTCCGCACCTTCTAGACGTGGAGGCCTGGGGCGCTGGGACCTGCACGAAGCTTCAAGCCAGCTTCAAGCTTCTGCGCTAATGACGGAGGAGGTTGCGACCCTGAAATCACAAGAACAGCCTTGCGGCCCTGTCAGAACACTCAGCAGGCTTCGCCGGAGCACGGCAAAGGTGGCTCAGGGGTCAACGTGGCGTGAGGGTGGCTGTGTGTGTGTACCTAGGGCATACTGTGTGCGTGCAGGTGGGTGTGTTCGGGGGAAGGTTCCAGTGGGTGACATGATGAGTGGAAGGGCGAGAGGTGATCAGTGGGAGGTTGTGAAGCTTAGGGACAGGTCGGCGAGGGGTGAAACTGTCTGTGGTGGTGGAATGGCCTCGCCGGAGTTGGTGGTCGGAGGTGGAGATGGTGATGGTGGACTGTGGTGTCGAGGGGTCGAAAGAACAAATTAACAGCGGGGAAATGAAGAGGGGAGTAAGGGCAACTTATCTGGTAGGTTAGGAGCGAAAGGGGGAAGCGGAGGGCGAGCGGCTGGTAATTGCCGTCGCGGAGACGAAGGCACCCAGGGGAAGAAGATGGTGACGAGGAAGGCGGTCGGAGGGTGCTCACTGGTATGGCGCGATGCAGTGGAGGACGACGGAGCTAGCTCTACCACTGGTACTATGGCAGAGCGACAAGAGAGGAGAAGAGTCGCCAGAAGCTCTGGGCAGTCAGCCAGAGTTGGGAGGAGACGAATTGGAGGGGAATCTTAGGCCAAATCGAGCTTGGAGGAAGTGGCGTGGCGTGCCCTTCCTTAAATAGGCATTGGCAGGGCGGGATGCGCGCGAGGGTACCCATACCGGAGAGGCCATGCCGGAGGTAAGGCTGGTTGGATACCCATACCTCTCGTGCGTTCGCACGAGAGGTATGGTGGGTGATGAGAGCCTCATCATATACCCTAACTAGCACAATTTGATCTAAATAAGTGTGAAAAAGCTCCTACAAAACCTAAAGAAAAGCCTAACTCAGAGAATTCCGAACTGAAGAATAAAACAAGTTATAAGAGGTAAAACTGTAAATTTTACCAATGCAGTACACAAACAGGGTATCTAAGGGTTTAAACACAGGTCAAATAAGCTTAATAAAGAAGGAAGTGGGATGATTTGATCTAAAAAGAGTTATAGCAACTTTTAGAAATCAAATGACATTCTGTAACCCTAAAAATAAATTCACTTTAATTCACGAGGTTCTAGGCAGGATAAAAATCAACTGAACCCTCTAAAATTCATGAAAAAATATTTCTTAGGATTTAGAACCTTCAATTTGGCCTTTGCAACCCATCTTGACCTAAATTGAGAACCATGCCCAAATTTTGACCTAATTTAGGTTTTTATGTAAATTGACTGGTCAAACGTGGTCAAACCTAAAATCAAATTACACCATTGAATACCTTAGGTCCAAATTAGGTTGGTACAAAAATTTGGGCCAAAGAGAAGACCATGTTGACCGACTTTACAAATTGATCCTCTTGAATTACTTTTTAACCCTTATATTTTTAAACCCTTGCATTTAGCCTCCTATCTTCTCCTTCGTTCTTTGCAGAACGGTCCATCCTGCCACCCCACGCAGGCACCATACCTCCGGCGACCTTGCGCGGAGGATGGCGCCGCGCAGGATATGGGGACCGCTCTTAGGAACGAACGGGGGGTTCCCTGCGTCGTCCTCTTTCGCAGGAACCCTCCCCTTTGACCTGCGGCTACCCATGCCTCTCGTGCGAATGCACGAAAGGCGTGGGTCTCCATCTCCGACCATCTCCGGCGAGCTCCCCACGTCGCTCCCTTGAGATCCTCTCCTCGCCAGCACCTTTATAAGGAGTGGCAAGGGCAGCCATTTCCTTCAAGCTCGCTTTGGCCGAAGAGAACCCCCCTACTTCGTCTCCTCTCACTCCGATCAGACAGCCCAAGCTTCCGACGATCTTTCCTCCTCCTCATTGCTCTATTGCCATACCTGCAGCAGAGCTCACTCTGCCTCGTCTTCCCATGCCAGGTTGCACTAGCTGGAGCCTCCAGATCACCTCCTCGTCGCCATTACCCCCCTTCTGGGCACCTTCGTCCCTATCTCCGGCAGGCATGCGCTGGGCACCCCCTCTTTCCCTCTTCGTCAATTAAGTAGGTAGAAACCTTCCTCTTACTCTCCTCTTAATTTTCCCCTCTTAAATTGGCACTTTAGACCCCTCGACTGCCACTACCACCTCTATCTGCTCCACCTCCGACCACCATCTTCGGCGAGGTCGCTCCACCTCCATAGGCCATTCCACCCCTCACCGACAAACCCAGAAGCTCCCCCTCACTCCACTCAAGCATTTCCCCCACTCCATTCACCACCCCGCACCTCCAGACCACCCCTCGAACACACCCACCTGCACCTCTGCAGTGTGCCCTAGGCACACGACCACAGCCACTTTCCCGCCACGACGACCCTCGCACTACCTTCGCCGTACTCCGGCGAAGCTTCCTGAGCTGCCTAACGTGGCCGTGAGGCCGTTTTCGTGCTTTCAGGTCTCGCCCCCCTCGCCGCCATTAACGAACAGCAGGAGCTGCTTGGCGAGCAGCTCCAGGCCCCTTCAGCACCAAGCACAGGCCCCAGGCAATGCGGGATACTTCCGCGAGTGTGCCCAGGCCCTCAATTGGGGTCGTGAGTCTTCCCTGCTGCCCCAATTGCTCGCAGCTTCTCGCCTACAGGCGCGCAGAGCAGAGGTGGAACTTTAGTCCCACCTCGGAAGTGTGTGGCCACACGCCCACACATAAATTGTAAAAGTGATATTAGCTGATCGCCTCCGATTACACATGGGGTGAGGTCCCTCACCTATACACAGCCCTCGTCTGTGAGCTCATCACACGGATTTGGCGCGACCCGACCCGACACCCTCCTGTGCACTCCTCGCGCACCACCCACGCCGGTGCGCCTGGACCCGGGCACGCTACCTGACCTGATAACCCGGCTGTGGGAGAGCGTACTGAAGAGAGATTCAGAGAGAGAGAGAAGGGGAGAGGGTAGGGTAGGTTTTGCGCTGAGCTTTTGTGTGTGTGCAGGGAACAGGTGAGGGAGGAAGAAGCAAGGCGCTGCTGTAGAGAAGGAAGGAAGGAAGAAAGAAAGAAGAGGAAGAGCAGTGGATGGGACTCAGCCGCAGAGAAAAAGAAAGGAGAAGGAAGGAAGGAGAGAAGCAGAAGAAAAGAAGATAGCAGGGGTACTGTAGCAACAGAGCAGTTAAGGCGTCTGATTTCTGAATCAGACGTTGGAAAGAAAGGAAGGAGTGAAGCAGAAGAGAAGAGCAGAGGACAAGCCAGAGAAAAAGAAAGAGAAAAGAGAAGGAGGGAGCCTCTGCAGCAAAGAAGAAGAAGACGCAAAAGAAAGAAGAGAAGCAGAGGAGAAGAGAAGAAGGAAGAAGAAGGACATAGCAGCTAAAGGAAGAGAAAAGAGAAGGAAGCCTCTGCAGCAAAGAAAAAAAAAAGAAGAAAGAAGAAAACAGGCTGAGAACCGGCTGAAAAGAAGAAGAGAGAAGAAGAAAAAGCCAAGAAGAGAATTTTTGCTCTCTCTCTCTCCTTTGTCTTAATTTTTTTAAAACAATATATATTGTGAATTCATATGCTTCTAGAATCATAGTTTGCTCCTTGAGTTCGACCTCGGGAAACTTTTAATTCCGAGTAATAAATTGTAAACTGGTAACAGCTTTTCGTGATATATTACAACATCTAGAATTTAAAACCAAAGCGACACAAACCAGTGGTCTTCAGGGCATGGAGAGCAGCCCATGCGGTAGGAGGCTCCGCAGGGAGCTCCCCTTTCAAATCTGGGGGCGGCTCCCCATGCAGATGAGGTGCCATCCTCCATGCAAAGTCGCAGGACGTATGGCCCTCTGCTGCGGATGGCAGAGGGACCGAAGTGAAGAAAATGATGAGGAAGTTCAGGGGTTAATCGCAAGGGTTTCAAAAAATTGAGGTTTAAAAAGTAATTTTGAGGACCAAAGTGCAAAGTGAGTCAAGACGACCTTCCCCTAGGTCCAAATTTTGCTATAAACCTAATTTTGACTTAAGGAATCCAATGGTGAAGTTGGATTTTAGGTTTGACCACGTTTGACTAGACATTTTGTATAAAAACCCAAATTAGGTCAAAAATTGGGTATCGACCCCAATCTAGGTCAAAACAGGTTCCAAAGCCCAAATTGAAGGTTCTAAATCCTAGGAGATATTTTTCCATGAATTTTAGAGGTTTTACTTGATTTTTATCTTGCCTAAAACCCTATTAAATAGAGTGGGTTTGTTTTAGGGTTACAGAATGTCATTTAATTCCTAGATTTCATTATAACCCTTTTCTGACCAAACCATCCCACTTTTTCTCTTATTAAGTCCACTTGACCTATGTCTAGTCCCTTACAAATCCCGTTGATGCACTGCATTGGTAAAATTGTAGTTTTACCCCTAGTGTCATGTTCTATTATCAGATTAACAATTCCCTGAATTAGGCCTTCCCTTAGGTTATGTAGGAGCTTTTGTTCACTTTATTAGGTTAAAATATGCTAACTAAGGTTCATGATGAGGTTCTTATCAGGAAGACAGAAGGAGAAGGTACAGCCAAGCAGAAGAAAGAAAAGAAAGAAAGGAGAGAAAGAAGAATGACATTTATTTCTGGATTTTCTATTTTTAATTCTCATATGCATTAGACTGCATTAATATCATCTTTTGAGTACTTTGAAATTGTGATTTTGCTTTTGAAATACCAATTTGCTCTCTGAATTCAACCTCGGAAGTTTTAAATTTCGAGTAAATAAAAATTGATAATCGTTTTTCACGGTGATTTCAAATATACTACGGCGAATATCTCTTTAAAATATGATCTCGTCGCGAACCAGCGATTATTTTTGGCACCGTTGCCGGGGAGCAACGGGCATTTTAGAAGCTTTAATCACAATTTCTGATTCATTACTAATTTAATTTCTCTCTTCTGTGTGATTATTTCAAGAAAATCCGAAGAGAGAAAAGCAGCCGCACAACAACCACACCAGGGAATAGATAACCTTTTATTAACCCTCTCTCTTAATCCCCTCAAAAGCTGAAAAGGAGAAACAAAGAGAAAAATCAATTTAGGGCTACCTGTTTCCGTATTTAGTAATCCACAAGAGTTGCCTGATTTTTACTTTCAACACATTTTAATTGCACATTCACTTAATGTAACTAGGGCTAAGACCTTCTTGATTGAGCCCTAGATACAATTTCTGAGGCAACTAAATTGGACCAAATAGAGCCAACTTAAGGATTACAAGCTAGGGTTTTAGAGACACATCTTCTTCTAAGAAAAGAATCAAAAATTCCAAAAAAGATGTGTGCCTAAGCCTTGTTTGAAGAGACCTATTCAAGAGAAACCCTAAGCAAATCAGGCTCTTAATCCACTTGAACTCTAAAAGCATGGACCTAAAAGCTCTCAAAGGAACAAAGAGGTGAAGTTGATCCTTTAGGTCAACCAACCTTAAAATTGAGTCACTTCGCACTCAAAAGGCTTAAAGTTCAAGTGGAATCCTAACCACCTTGATCTTAACTAAATGAGGTAGACTTAAGAGGTCAAGGTCCCCATTCTGGTGTACCTGGAATCTCAGTGACAAGAGAGGTCAGGTGGGGGAAACCCTGTAACCCATGGGGGTGCTCTACCATGTAGGGGTCTTCGCAGGACTCTCCCTCTCTGGCTTCCCAGGTTATTCTCAGGTGGACGACCTTTCTGACTAAGGGGTATCATCCGCCTCGAACCTCTATAGTCACCCAGCATATTTTGGGTGTCTTGATTGGGTCCAGCACATTCTGATCTTATCCAATCCATCAGTGTATGTTTGGTAGGAGGTCCTTGAAACCTCCTTTAGAGATCCACTCTCCCCGAGGCCAAGCCTCGATACCCTTGTTTGTGCAGAAACCCCACCACATAGACCTTTCCTCTGATTCTGAACTAAGTTCCCCTTCTTCTTCCATCACGGCACAGCCTGTTGAAGAAGAAAACAATCTTGAGCACCAGCTTCAGCGTCTAAATGACCTCTTCCAAAACTTCATGAACCGACCGTAGCGTCCCATGATGCGAGATCACTATAATCCCGCTGCGGTGGCAATCGAACCTCTAGTTCGAATCCCGGTTGGAGGTCCAGATTCTGAACTAAAGCCCAATATGACTCATGCCATACCAAAATTCTATGGGCTTAACTCCGAGGATCCATTCCAGCATATTAAATAGCTCAAGCATCTGGCCCAGACCTTCGGGTCAGATGCACAAAATCGAGATATTTTGCTCATGAAGATGTTCTCTTTCTCTCTTATGGACAAGGCTGCTCATTGATACCAAACTCATACTCATCCGATCAACACATGGGATGAACTTCAGTCCAAGTATTTGAAGAAGTTCTTTCCTGTTGGTCGGACAAACACCTTGCAACATCAAATCACTCATTTCACCCAACAGACAAGAGAACCTCTTCATGAGGCATGGGACCGATTTTGGATCTCATGCGAAAGTGCCCCCATCACGGAGTTCCTAAATGGGAACAAGTCCAATCTTTTTACCACGGACTCCATTAGGACATTCGATTATTCGTCAATGCAACCTGCGGAGGAAAAATCATGAGTCAACATGAGGACACGGTGTGGAAGATTCTCGAGAACATGTGCGAGAACTCCATCAACAATGACTCCATGGGCTTATTCGACCGGACGAATGCCCGCGCATCGACGAATCTTAGGGGAGCACATTGTTGGTGCTAGAGCACCACGATCATTTGTTTTGATGATAACAAAACACGTGTCATTTAACATTTGCACTTTGAGTCCTAGATTTCAGGTCAATCGCAAATGGATACGTGATTAGACGGAGTTCGAGCTTGCATCCAGGATGGATTGGAGGAGCTCGATGGAAAACAGAGGAGATTCGCGAGGAGCGATAGATTGAAGAAGGAAGGAGATGAAGAATAGGATAGATTTCCTTCTCTTGTACTCCTTGTATTTTTTCGTTTCTTCTGTTGCTCTTTATTTTTGTTACTTAGATTTCTATTAAAGAGCCTCAAAGTACCCTAACAGTAGTCCTAGGAACACCGGCACAACCCTAGGATACTTAGGTTTTCTGTAGAGAACTTAGAAAACCAATATAGGGTTTAAACAGCACTTCCAGACGTCTAATTCCAAAATCAGACGTCTGATAAAGTATTTTAAGACGTCTGACTGTTGATTTAGACGTCTGATAACTATTAGGCTGGACATAGTTAATTCTGTCTGATGAAATCAGACGTCCAGACCTTAGACCAGACGTCTTAGGAGATGTCTGATGACTTTGCCAGACGTCCAATTAGTGGACCGTTGGCTCGCTTAGCGAACAATCAAGAATGTGACCGTTAGAGCCTTATCAGTCGTCCATAGGACTTTCCAGACATCTGATAATTGGCCGTTTTGCCTCGGCTGACCCAAAATCTCTGCTCAGAGATTTTCTAGCCATTGCAACGTTTGGAAATCCATTCCCACAGAAAAAGTAGGTTCCCAGACGTTCAGACATAGTGCCAGACGTCCTATATGTTGTCTGATGGACTTGCACAAGAACTCTGTTTAGATCTGATTCAAGTCAGGAAGGAACCCGCCCAAAATCAGACATCTGACCTTGGAATCAGACGTCTTAAAGTGAACTTCCAGACGTATGATGCCAGAATTAGACGTCTGATAAGCCTGTCAGTGCAATGATTGCTCCTGATTTCGGGCTGACTCTCTTGGGCTTTGCACCCAACGGCTATGGAACCTTTCCTAAGCCTTCCAAAGCCTTCCTAAGGCCTCTATAAATAGAGGGGAACCTTTGCAACACAAACACACACCTAGAGACACCAAGATACACAAGAAACACTTTGTAATACACTTTCCACTCTCTTGTGTCCTAGCTAGCTCTTGCTCTCCAAGCTCAAGCTCCATTCTCTTGAGAGCATCAAGCTGTTGCGCACCCGCTCTCCCGCCATTGTTCACGAGAGCGAAGTTGCGCCGTCGCGTGGTACACGCATCCGCGTCGTCGACGCACTCCTTTCAAAGGGAAGCATCCTATTTCCTATAGAAGCTTAGGTTAAATATTACTTTGTTGGCTCTATAGGATTACTTGTTTTATCTTTGTTATTTGGTTGGGTATTCGCTTTGCGAATTCCCGTCTCCTTCATGGGACAAAATCCTTCTCGTGGAGAGAAGGGGTTGAGGAACGCTACCCTCGCACTTGTAGCGTGGTTGTATTGAGGTTGACTCACCCTCGTTTAAAGTGATTCGATTTATTGGATTTTGATCAACTTGGTTGATCGGAAAATCCTAACTCGAGAGGGTTAGGTGGTGATTTTCACCCGGTTTGGGTTTCCACCTAAAAATACTTGTGTACTTGTGTGATTGCTTATTTGTGAGATTGTTTATATTTATTTCCGCATGTTTTACGTCACGCTGATCTCACCCCCTCCTAGTAGGATTCTACACACATGAGACGCAGGGCCTGTCCGCATCCGTCGACTTGGAGCTAATGGCCAATCGGTTGGACAATGTCTCTGTCATAGAGAAGGTGGGCAAGCTAACTCGACATTTGCAGCGAGCCACCTCTGCGCAGAACTCTTTCGCACAGCCACCTCTTGCAAGGGAAACAGTGCACATCTTTCACCGATCTTCTCAGGGGGTGGACCCATATCCACCCCCGTCTGACTCCAAGACTGAAGGGACCTCTGATCCGCTCGATTCTTGTCGGGGGAACTCTAAACCCCCATACTCTGACATCCCTGAGGCTCTGCAGACCTGCGAGAACCTTAATGCCATCTAAAATGACCCATTTTCCAACACCTACAACCCTGGATGGCGAATTCATCCCAATTTCCAGTGGACGGGAAATTCTCAGACTCAAAGACCACTTTATCAACCCCGTCCACAAGCCCCTCGTCCATATCAGCCGCCTTAGCCTCGGCCCAACCCCACCTATCAATCTGGGCCTCAAACACTGGCTGACATTCAGAGAACGAATGCGGCAATACAAAAACAACACAAGGATGAGATTACAGAGGTCCGCAACCAACTTGCCCAGATGGCAAATTCCCGCCAGCCGAGCACACTTCCTTCACAACCTCTGCCGAACCCAAATAACGTGCCGACCCAGAGGCACGTTATGAACCTAAATCCAGGCCACGCACACATGATGTATCAAGCCCCTTCTGTTCCCTCACTTGATGGGATGGAAGCTTCAACATCTTACGCGGGATATCAACAGCAGCCACCCATTTTACTAACCCCCAACCAGAACTAGGCAGGATTAAACTCTGTAACAACCCATAGTGGTAAAGCAACCCAAGACCTACCTTACCCAAACCACTCCAAGCCTAGTAGTGACCCAAGCCCTAGGATAGTTATCCAGGATGTCCCTATCCCAGATCAAGAACCTGGACCTATTCTAAAGGAACCAACCAAGGTTCCATTTCCCGAGGCCTTGACCAAGGGAAAAAGGATAACCAAACCTGTGACTCTCGGGATGGACCTGATCAGGCTCTTTGAACAGGTCCAGATAAACATCCCCTTGATAGATGCAATCCGCCACGTACCGGCTTACGCACGATTCCTGAAAAACGTATGTACACCCCAACGTAAGCCGTGAACCAAAAGTGGGAGTCCAATCGTATTGTCAGAGCAAGCCAGCTCTGTAATCTTGAGTAAACTCCCACCCAAGGCAAAAGACCTAGGCACTCCCCTGATTTCATGTAAAATTGGTGAAACCCAATTTGATAGAACATTGCTAGACCTAGGTGCCTCCATAAACCTAATACCTACATCCCTCCTTAACCATCTTGAAGAGTTCGAGCTTAAACCGACAAAGGTGACATTGTAGTTAGCTGATCGATCCATCAAGTTACCTAAAGGAATACTCGAGGATGTCATTGTTAGGGTGCAGGATTTCTACTTCCCAGTAGATTTTATAGTTCCAGATATGGATGCACCTGAGAACCCAAGGGATACACCGATTATACTAGGGAGACCTTTTCTGGCCACTGCTAGGGCCAACATAAGCTATGAGGGGGGCTAAATAGAGTTAAAATTTGGGAACCAAACTCTTAAGCATGACATCTTTAAGGCCCAACAAGGGATTAATTGCGGTGTTGTAGAACAAATATGTGACATCAAGGCCGTGGTTGATGAACCGCATATCGAGGATAACTTGATTATCCCCGATCAACCACAAGAAGATCAAAACCCACAATTAGAGGAGTCTGAACCTGATCTAGATACACCCATAACTCCTACCCTTGTTCCTCACACAGACTTTGAATCACCTGCTGCTACTGATAATCCCGTCTTGGAACTCAAGCCCCTTCCCGATCATCTGAAATACGTCTTTTTGGGTTCCAATCAGACGTTTCCTGTGATTATAAACTCCAGACTCACACTTGATCAGGAATCCCATCTGATTACTGTTCTCCAGCAGCATCGTAGAGCCATTGGATGGACTCTCGATGATTTGACTAGCATAAGCCCCCCTTATTGCACACACCACATCTATTCCGAAGAGGGCGCACAACCTTCGCGTGAGTTGCAGAGACGTCTGAACCCTAATCTGCAAGAGGTTATGAAAAAGGAGATCATTAAGTAGTTAGATGAATGGATCATCTACCCGATCTCCGACAGTCGATGGGTGAGCCCAATCCAGGTTGTGCCTAAGAAGGTAGGGCTCACCACCATCACGACTGAAACTGAAGAGGTCATACCAACCCGTATAGCCAACTCGTGGAGAGTCTGCATAGATTACAGAAGACTCAATTCCTCCACAAAGAAGGATCATTTCCCACTACCATTTATTGATCAAATCCTCGAAAAACTAGCGGGAAATAGATTCTTTTGCTTTCTTGACGGGTACTCCGGTTATAACCAAGTGGCAATCCATCCAATAGGACCAAGAGAAGACCACGTTCACCTGCCCCTTCGGGACGTATGCATTCCGAAGAATGCCTTTCTGTCTCTGCAATGCACCCGCAACTTTTCAGCGGTGCATGCTTGCCATATTCTCTGATATAGTAGGTGAATATCTAGAAGTCTTCATGGAAGACTTTTCAGTATTTGGGGCATCATTTGACGATTGCCTCCAGCACTTGGTTCAAATACTCAGGCGATGTGTTGACGTGAATCTGGTTCTTTCCTGGGAAAAGAGCCACTTCATGGTGCCTGAGGGGATCGTCCTGGGACATCTGATTTTGGAAAGAGGCATCCAAGTTGATTGAGCCAAGGTTAACTTGATTTCCAAACTCCTTATGCCTAGCTCGATTAAGGACATCCGATCTTTTCTGGGGCACGTCGATTTTTACCGTCAATTCATCCCTGATTTTTCGAAAATCGCGCGCCCCCTAACCACTATTCTCTCCAAGGATGTACCTTTTGAAATCTCCAAAGAATGCACTCAAGCATTTGAGATCCTTCGTGACTGAGTTACCCAAGCCCCGATCCTACAGTCCCCTAATTGGTCTCAACCCTTTGAGATCATGTGCGATGCATCTAACTTCACTGTAAGAGCAGTTTTGGGGCAGAAAATTGACCGGAAACCCGTGGTCATTTACTACGCTAGCAAAACACTTGATGAGGTTCAACGTAACTACACTGTTACTGAGAAAGAGTTGCTAGCCGTAGTATTTGCCATTGAAAAATTCAGATCTTATCTCCTGGGTTCCCATGTTATTATCTACTCGGATCACACAGCTGTGAGGCATTTCCTTGCAAAGAAAGGCGTGAAACCTTGATTAATCCAATGGATCTTGCTGTTGCAAGAATTTGACTTCGAGATTCGCAACAAAGCGGGAAGACAGAACGTGGTAGCTGACCACTTATCCTGCCTTCCTTCTGAGATCATTGACCCTTCCGGACCCATCATGGAGCATTTTCCTGATGAGCACCTTCTGACTATCGATATAGGGCTTCCATGGTTTGCTGACATAGTAAACTATTTGGCATCACATCGGATCCCGTCTTATTGGCCGAAGGCCAAGAAGGACAAATTGCACATCATACGTAGCTCAAGCATCGGGGATGAAACTTCCTTTAAGCTTGTTATGTTGAAATGACCTAGTGCTTATTTAGGGTGTTCAAGACGTCTAGACTAACCGTCAAATGTCTGGATGAAGGGCCAGACGTCTAAAAGTGGGAAAATTTTGCACGTTCTTTGCGCTTTGCGCACGGGCGATGCGTAGAGCTTCTCTCTCTCCTCCACACCCCTCACCTCTAAACCCTAATCCCCCTTTTATTTAAAGGCCATCTTCCCCTCACCCACGCCACTCCCCAACAGCAAGTTACACCAATAAATATGCCATCTTATGTTATTTCCTAGCATTACCCATGCATCTTATGTAGTCATACTTGCATTTGTAAATATACACTTGCATGCATTTTTAAAAGGGGAAGAGAATGAGAATAAATGGATATTCAATCCACTTCTATAATTAACATCTTCATTGTGTGTTGCATTGCAATTTCACCATTTTCATTTTCATATTTCACTGCTGTTGTGCACGTCTCCATGCACCCTACCCTGTTGGTCGCCCGCTCTGTTCGTCTTTATAGTTATTATAGTCGTTGTGGTATACAACAAAAACGGTTACCAGTGTAATACAATTTATTACTCGGAATAAAGAGTTTCCCGAGGTCGAACTCAGGGAGCAAACCAAAATTCTAGAAGCCTATAAATTCACAATATATATATAAGGTTTTACAAAAATTAAGAGAGAGAGAGAAAGAAAGAGAAAGAGGGTAATTGGCTTTTTCTTCTTTTCTTTCTTCAGCTACTCTTCTCTGCTTCTTCTTTCTTTCTTCTTCTATTTCTTCTTTCTTTCTCTTCTGCTTCTTCTTTCTTCTTCTCTTCTTCCTGTCTTCTTCTTTCTTCTTCTTCCTGTCGTTTGCTCTAGCCCTTCTTCTTCTTTCTTTCTTCTTTCCTCTCTAACTCTCCTTTCTCGCCGACATCTAATTCAGCGCTCAGACGACTTAACTACTCGGTTGCTACAGTGCAGCTCCTCTTCTTTTCCTTCCTTTCTTCTTCCTTCGCCTGCTTCTTCCTTCTTCCTTCCTTCCTACGCACACACGCAAACATCAGTGCAAAACCTACCCTACCCCTTCCCCGCGTCTCTCTCTCTGGATCTCTCTTTAGGAAGCTCTCCCAGAGCCGGGTAACCGGGTCGGGTCGCGTGCCCGGGTCCAGGCACACAGGCATGGGTGGTGCGCAAGGAGTGCACAGGAAGGATAGTCGAGTCAGGTCACCAAGTCCGCTTAGGCAGTGTCGCGAATGAGGCGTGTGAATAGGTGAGGGACCTCACCCCTGTGTGACTTGAGGCAAATAACCACAGTCACTTTTTCCTTTTATACTGGTGCAGGCGCGCGTTGGCTTCCGAGGTGGGACTAAAGTCGCACCTGCGTCTTTGTGCATCTCCAGGAGGAAGGCTCGAACAATTGGGGCAGCGGCAGAGGCCTGTGACCCCAATTGCAAGCCTGAGTGTGTGCGTGAGAGTGTTCCGCAGCTGCTGGACCTGGGGACCTGGGGCGCTGCTTCTTGGAGCAACTCGCGAAGCAGCTTCAACCTGCTGTCAATGGCGGCGAGGAGGCTGAGACCTGAAATCACGAAGACAGCCTCACGACCACATCAGACAACGCAGGGAGCTTCGCCAGAGGACAGCGAAGGTGGTGCGGGGGTCTGCGAGGTGCGAGAGTGCCTGTGGCCGTGCGCCTAGGGCACTCTGCGTGAGTGAGAGTGGGTGTGTTCGGGGGGTGGTTTGGAGGTGCTAGGTGGTGAATGGAGGGCAGATTCGGTATCAGTGAGGTGGTACGGAGCTTAAGGGCTTATTGGCGAGGGGTGGAAAGGTCTGTGGAAGTGGGATGACCTCGCCGGAGATGGTGCCCGGAGACAGAGCAGATGAAGGTGGTCGTGGCAGTCGAGGGGTTTAAAAGACTAAT
Source organism: Thalassia testudinum (assembly GCA_037157565.1). Taxonomy (NCBI): domain Eukaryota; kingdom Viridiplantae; phylum Streptophyta; class Magnoliopsida; order Alismatales; family Hydrocharitaceae; genus Thalassia; species Thalassia testudinum. Next base: position 27,556,555 of record JAZHRO010000013.1, read on the forward strand.
TCAAGAAGGGAAAAGTGAGAGGAGAGTAAGGAGAAAATTCCTACCTACTTAGTCGACGAAGAGGGAGAGGGGGACTGCCCGACGCGTGCTTGCCGGAGCTGAGGACGAAGGTGCCCAGGGGAGGAGTGATGGCGACGAGGAAGAGGTCTGAGGACGCCAGGTGCGGCCTGGCGCGGGTCGAAGAGGTAGAGTGGGCTCTGCTGTAGGTATGGCAGCAGAGCGACGAGGAGGAGGAGGAGAGTTCGCCGGAAGCAAGGGCACTCTGACCGGAGAGAGGGGAGACGAAATAGAGGGTTTTTCTCTGCCAGAAGTAGCTTGCCTTGGACGGTAGCCCCTACCGCTTCTTATAAAGGCGCTAGCGAGGAGAGTGGCCCGAGGGAACGACGTGCAGAGCACGCCAAAGATGGCTGGAGAAGGAGACCCATGCCTTTCGTGCGTTCGCACGCGAGGCATGGGCGGTTGCAGGACATAGGGGAGGGTCCCTGCGACAGAGGACGACGCAGGGAACCTCCCGTTGGTTCCTGAGAACGGGCGCCATGCCCTGCGCAGCGCCATCCTCCACGCAAGATCGTCGGAGGTATGGTGCTGCTCAGAATGGCAGGGAGGACCGTTCTGCAAAGAACGACAAGAAAGATAGGGGGTAATGTGTAAGGGTTTCAAAAGATAAGGGTCAAAAAGTAATTCAAGAGGACCAATTTGTAAAGTCGGTCAAGATGGTCTTTTCTTAGGCCCAAATTTTTATACCTTCCTAATTTGAACCTAAGGATTTTAATGGTGAAATTTGATTTTAGGTTTGACCATGTTTGACCGGTTAATTTGCACAAAGGCCAAAATTAGGTCATAAATTGGGCATGGTTCTCATTTTAGGTCAAAATAGGTTGCAAAGGCCAAATTGAAGGTTCTAAACCCTAGGAAATATTTTTCCATGAATTTTAGAGGTTTTAGTTGATTTTTATCCTACCTCGAACCCCGTGAATTAAAGTGGATTTGTTTTAAGGTTACAAAATGTCATTTAATTCCTAGAAGTTGCTATAACCCTTTTTTAGATAGATCATCCCACTTCCTTCCTTATTAAGCTTATTTGACCTATGTTTAGACCCTTAATTATCCTGTTTGCATACTGCACTGGTAAAATTACAGTTTTACCCCTTATGATTTGTCTTATTCTTTAATTCAGAATTCTCTGAGTTAAGCTTCTCTTTAGGTTTTGTAGGAGCTTCTTCACACTTATTTAGATTAAATTGTGCTAGTTAGGGTTCATGATGAGGTTCTCATCACCTGCTACAACATGGCGAGAGGCGTGCACTCCTACAAAACTCCATGCACCCTCCCATGTTGTGGCAACCGGCCTCCACCCTCAGACCTGCGCACACAACACACAACATCACACACACCCGCCGGCCACTCTCTTTCCCTCTCCCTCTCCATACACAGCACCTCTTCTCACAAGCTGAGAAGGGGTACACTGTGTGCAGGAGAGAGCTCCAGTGGTCTCAGACCACCATTGGGAGCTCCATCACCGCCCAGCTCCGTCGTGAGCAGGTGGGCGTGGTCGGTTCTTGTTTGTTGTCTTTATTTGCATTTTCTTTCTTTTTTGTTTTTGTTTGCAGTTTCTTCTCCACCATTGTTGCAGAGCTTCAAGCTCTGAAGCTCGGCTTGCACCTTCGCACGCGTGCACAGCATCCAGCCTCCCTTTCCACCAGCATATGTGTGCTCTGCGGCTTCTCCGCACGCTGCACCGCCTCCACCTGGCCACCGCGTCGCGTGCACTGTAGCGCACTATTCACGCCTCTCTGCGCAACACTGTAGCCACTGGCTTGTTTCTCACTTAGCCGGTGGCTCTGCGCACTCTCTCCTCTGCACTACTGCCTCCAGCTGGTTTCCCAGCTCCCGCACCTCACCGCTTAGCATGCCCGCACGTGGAAGCGGCCCATGCCCACTGGCCAGACGACGTGTGACGCCTCTGGACATCTTAACTCTCCCTCCCAGCGTGCAGCCCTTGTGCACTACGGCTCTGCGCGCAGACTTTGTGCGCTGTGCGTGCAGCGTTCCCCCCCTCTGTGCGCAGTGCGGGGCTCCTCCGGCGCTGCACTGCATGCCTTCGACCCACAAACACTCACACACATTCACACACACCTGCACCCATACATACATACATACATATAAATATACACTCACACACTCTCACCCTTAAATATCTATATATACATAAATATATATATATATATATTCCTATGCATACATATATCTATATAGTTATAGCTACTTATATATATACATATATACTTATATATCCACATATCCACATTCTCCCATACATGCATTCACCTCACATCTACTACCCACATACCCATGCACTCACCCCTTCACCGCGCATCGTATCGTGGAGATATTCGCGCCAGTTGCCAATATTTCCCGATACTCGCGTAAAGCAAGCACTTCACTCACACTCACACATACTCGCTCCACACTCCACGTGGCACTTAGTCTTGTTGGTTGCGTCTTATTAAACGTGGACCAACTTGACACCGTGCTACATTCCATCTCCATTTCCACCTCCACCCCTATCTATATAATATATAACTATATCTACTACATATATATATATACACATATATATATATATTAAGCAAAGTATTTCTTCTCAATTCTTTCATTGCAATTTAGTCTGCTTTCATTTGTCTTTTATTTCCTGCTATTAAAAAGACAAAAAAAAAAGTATAAAAGAGAAAAGATAATTCTTGTCTTGCAGGTACTCGATCTTGTGAGTAATAAGATTGATTTTGGAACCCTAAGTTAGCTTAAAGCCAAGGACCATTTGGCTCAAGACCAAGGACTCCATTTTTGAGGGTGTGCCTCAAGAACAACATTGTCGCAAAAAAAAATCTTAAAAGTAGAAAAATAAAAAACAAAATAAATGCAAGGAAGAGATACGTTTTAGGAAAGGCGTAGAAACTCCTTGACCTCCTAATCCCCGCCTCCCTAAGATCGACCCTGGGCCTAAAACTGACCAAGATAAAATCAAGTAGTCTAGGTTAAAAAATTTTGTGAAACTGGTGTAGAATCGATTTAGGTTAACTCACTATACTGATTTCAACGATAATATCACCATATTAATAAAACCTATTCGAGTACGCATCACGCTTTTCTGACGCTGTTGCTGGGGAGGCGCTATTTGAAGTAAGTTTCTACTCTCTTCCTTTGATTTTCTCTTCTCCCACCCTTCTCCTCACGGGTGTTTTGTTTGTTTGTGTGCAAGTGTACCTATTGCAAGGAGGAGACACGCAGAGGAGGCCAGAGACATAGGCAAATCCAAGGCGGGTGCAAGAGCGTGAAAATGCCGACGCCGCAATTGGAGCTTCGCCCACGTTGCTGAGGAGGTAGGTGTCTTCCTCGTAGTAACTTAAGTCATTTTGTCACCTTGAAAGAAAAGAGAAAAAAATCTAAAAATTCCAAAAACCTAAAAACACTTCATGGGAATTTCTTGGGGCAAGTGTCCCTCTATAGGATTATTGTTCTTTTATCTTTGTTATTTGGTTGGGTATTCGCTTTGCGAATTCCCGTCTCCTTCGAGGGACAAAATCCTTCTCGTGAAGAGAAGGGGTTGAGGAACACTACCCTCGCACTTGTAGCGTGGTTGTATTTGAGGTTGAATCACCCTCATTTAAAGTGATTCGTTTAGTGGATGTTGATCAACTTGGTTGATCGGAAAATCCTAACTCGAGAGAGTTAGGTGGTGGTTTTCACCCGGTTTGGGTTTCCACCTAAAAATACTTGTGTACTTGTGTGATTGTCTATTTTGTGAGATTGTTTATATTTATTTCCGCAATTATTACGTCACCCCCTCCTAGTAGGGAATTTCAGTTGGTATCAGAGCAGGCTCTTGCGAGATCGGAGTAACACCCGGCAAGAAGATCATGGAGGGGAGCATAGCCGCAATCAGAATCTCCAAAGGGCAGTCCACCATCCGACCACCCTATTTCGACGGGAGGGACTTCGAATATTGGAAGTTGAAGATGAAGACGTGGCTCCAGGCCATTGAGTTCGAGATATGGGGATGTTGCGAAACCCCATACGAGATCCCGAAGCGACCCCAAGGAGGCTACTCGCAACTGCAGATTCGAGAGCTTTCACTCAACGCAAAGGCAATGAATGCCTTGTATTGCACGTTGAGTCCGAAGGAATTCGAACAAATCCAAGAGTGCACCACCGCCCACGAGATATGGAGGAGGTTGAAGGCACTCATGAGGAGACGAGCTTGGAAGAAAATCTCGGGGAGAAGGAAACCGCGTGCCTTGGTTTCATGGCAATCGGAGAAAGTGACAACGACAGCGACGACAGCGACAATGAGGTAAACTCGGATTTACAAGATGCTTTTAATGAGTTGCATGAGCTTAGTAAATCACTAAAAATAGAAAACAAAAGCATGAAAAAGAATCTTAGTTTTCTTAAATCTGAAAATGATAGGTTAGAAATAAAACTTAAGGATTTAGAAGCTAGTCCTAAAAATGATAACCTATTATTAGAAAATCAAAACCTCATCAATGAAAATAATAAATTGATTGAGGAAAATGTTAGTCTAAAAATAGAAATTTTTGATTTAAAGACTAAGATGAATATTATAGAAAAAGAAATTGCATATCTTAGGGAAAACTCTAACAAATTAATCAACAAAGTAGATGATTTATATAGCCCTAAGATTGAGAAAGGATCTCCATCAAGGAGACCCGCTAACAGATCCGGATCCAAGCCCACTTGGATACCGAAAAAAGAATTGGAATCTTGTTTTGTAGGCTTCAGGGATGACTACAACACAAAGGACTGGACCTACAAGCTCAAAGCTGGTCAACTCAAGTTGGGAGAACCAAGGAGTAGACCAAGGAGGAGAACAAGAAGACCAACGAGACGGCAAACAAACGATGGACCCGCCGCATGTCGACCACCAGACTGGAGACCGGCGCCAATGCCTGGGCCTCCAAGCTGCGAATGGGAGCCCCATCCGATGTGGCATCCACCATCACCATTTGGGCCATTTTATTGGCCATGGTAGGTGAGGTAAAACCCTTTACCCTATCCTTTTATCATAAGCATTTAGATAAGGGGAGCAAAAAAATTATAAGCTAATTGTCAATTTTTAAGGGGGAGATATAAGGTAGCTAAATTTCCTTTAGAAAGGGGGAAAAAAATAATAGCTATCCTGTTGTTATAAAAAAGGGGGAGGACATCACCTTTGTTAAAATAAATTCATAGAAGAGCATGTTTTAAGGGGGAGTTATAGGAAATTTAAAATCAATCAAACCTTTTTGATAATGTCAAAAAGGGGGAGGATTTTTTTGTATTATTATTTATGATTTTGTCATCATCAAAAAGGGGGAGATTGTTGGTGCTAGAGCACCACGATCATTTGTTTTGATGATAACAAAACACGTGTTATTTAACATTTACACTTGGAGTCTTAGATTTCAGGTCAATTGCAAATGTAGACGTGATTAGACGGAATTTGGGCTCGCATCCAGGACGGATTGGAGGAGCTTGATGGAGAATAGAGGAGATTCGCGAGGAGCGATAGAGTGAAGATGGAAGGACAAGAAGAATAGGATAGAATTCCATTTTATTCCTTTCATGTACTTTTGTCTTTATTTTCTTGCTCTTTATTTCCTTAGAAAATTATGTTAAAGAGCCTCAAAGTACCCTAACAGTAGTCCTAGGAACACCAGCACAACCCTAGGATACTTAGGTTTTCTGTAGAGAACTTAGAAAACCAATGTAGGGTTCAAACAGAGTTTCCAGATGTCTAATTCCCAAATCAGACGTCTGATGATGTGTTTTAAGACGTCTGACTGTTGATTCAGACGTCTGATAACAGTTATGCTGGAGAAGTTAGTTCTGTCTGATGAAATCAGACGTCCAGACCTTAGACCAGATGTCTTAGTAGACGTCTGATAACTTTATTAGACGTCTTGGGAGACGTCTGATGACTTTGCCAGACGTCCAATTAGTGGACCGTTGGCTCTCTTAGCATACACTCAAGGATATGACCGTTAGATCCTTATCAGACGTCCTTAAGCTCTTCCAGACGTCTGATAATTGACCGTTTTGCCTCGACTGACCCGAAAATCTCTTCTCAGAGATTTTCTAGCCGTTGCAAATCCATTCCCACGAAAAAGTAGGTTTCCATACGTCCAGACATAGTGCCAGACGTCCTGTCTGTCGTCTGATGGACTTGCGCTAGAACCCTGTTTAGATCCGATTCAAGTCAGGAAGGAACCCGCACGAAATCAGACGTCTGACCTTGAAATCAGACGTCTTAAAGTGGTCTTCCAGACGTCTGATGCCAGAATTAGACGTCTAATAACCCTGTCAATGCAATGATTATTCCTGATTTCGGGTTGATTCACTTGGGCTTTGCACCCAACGGCTATGGAACCTTTCTTAAGCCTTCCAAAGCCTTCCTAAGGGAACCTTTGCTACACAAACGCACACCAAGAAACACAAGACACACCTAGCTACACACTTTCACACTCTTTTGTGTCCAAAAAGACTCTCTTACTCTCGAAGCTCTAATTCTTCATCTTGAGAGCATCAAGCTTTGCGCACCCGCTCTCCCGCTGTAGTTCACGAGAGCGACGTAGCGCCGTCGTGTTGTTCACGCATCCGCGTCGCCGACGCACTCCTTTCAAAGGGGAGTTTCCTAATTCCTATAGAAGCTAGGTTACTTTGTTGGCTCTATAGGATTATTGTTCTTTTATCTTTGTTATTTGGTTGGGTATTCGCTTTGCAAATTCCCGTCTCCTTCGAGGGACAAAATCCTTCTCGTGAAGAGAAGGGGTTGAGGAACGCTACCCTAGCACTTGTAGCGTGGTTGTATTTGAGGTTGAATCACCCTCGTTTAAAGTGATTCGTTTAGTGGATTTTGATAACTTGGTTGATCGGAAAATCCTAACTCGAGAGGGTTAGGTGGTGGTTTTCACCCGGTTTGGGTTTTCACCTAAAAATACTTGTGTACTTGTGTGATTGTCTATTTTGTGAGATTGTTTATATTTATTTCCGCAATTATTACGTCACCCCCTCCTAGTAGGGAATTTCACATATTACTTGAGGTTGAAATTCTAAAAGCCATTCACCATCTAAAACTTCAATTCAGGGAGATTTTCCCATTACATGCTTGATTTACACACTCTTAAAATCGATGCACCTGAGCATTACCCGTATACAGCACCCTTCACATTCCTTGAGCACTTGATCCTAAGCCTCTAAATTAAAACTGGTAGCAATTTGACCACTCTTAAGGATCGGAGGTCTAACTACCTACGTGCTGGTGTAAGTTCCTGCATGTTATTGGGTGTCTAAGACTGGGGCAAACGGCCTTTCAATTTGGCCCGGTGGTTCCGCGGTGCTTTCATTTGGTTCCGTGGGTTGTGATAGTAGGTAACTTAGATCTTTAGGTCAAAGGCATATTGTAGAGATTAGGAAATTGATTGCTTCTATTTGTCAACAAGTGTACCCTTACAGCGTTGTTTCTCCCATCCCCCTTTCCTTTCTCATCTCCACAATTCTTCCTGCGGTAGTGCATGTTTGGGAGGAGGTCACAAAACCCTGAATTGTTTGAATTGTCTGATAATTCTAGAAGGGTAGAAACTGGTGAATCGTCATCCTCCTCAACAAACATTGCTGCACGCCCACCCTCAAATCTCGAGGGAGGAAGCCACCCCCCTCTAATCCCACCAGGTGGTGGAGGAGCCGCTGACCCATTAACCCGCCTCCAAGCCCAAATGGAGTTGTATAATGAGCAGATTGAAGCCATTAGGGAAACCTTGGAGGAAATGCAGAACCCTCCCGAACGGGAGGAGCCTAGGTCTCTTAGCTCTTATCAGAATCCTGCTGCTACAGAAGCCCATGGGCATATTCATGTCCCCATGGGCGGGGAGGATTTCGAACTAAAATCAAACGTAATCAGCCTAATTAACTTCCATTACCATGGCTTGGCCAATGAAGACCCTTTTCTTCACTTGGAGGACTTAACACGTTTAGCTGAAACAATTAAACCAAGAAATATCGAGTTGCATATCATCCTCATGAAAATGTTCCCGTTTTCATTGTGGGACAAAGCAGCGCAATGGTTGTGCACCATTGGGACACCTCTCCGAACTTGGGAAAAGATGCGTACAGCATTTCTCAAGAAATTTTTCCAAATCGGGCATACCAATGCACTTCACCGTGCTATTACTTCTTTCACGCAACAAAACGGCGAGCAATTTCATGAGGTGTGGGAAAGGCATAATGATCTCCTCAGAAAATGTCCACACCACAGTCTGTCTAAGTGGCAGGTAGCCCAGATCTTATATTATGGGCTAAATGAAACTTTGAAGCAGATTGTAGATGCTTCCTACGAAGGGAATTTTATGAATAAAGATGAGAATGGAGCATTTGAATTGTTTGAGAACATGAGTGAAAACTCAATGAACAATGCCTCCATTGTCGCCTTTAATCGTACCAGCATGCTCTACAATGTTCACAAAGTTGACACGGGATCCTCCCATTCATCCACAGATCTTAACTTAATTGCACAAAAATTGGATGAAGTCTCCGTCGTGCACAAGAAGCTAGATGAGCTTCTGGCCAACTCCGCTCGCTCTATGACAAACACCTCCACACCATCACTCCATCACAACCCTAATCCTTCCAATGCCAGGCTAATTCCCAAGAATCTTGTGAGACCTTCCTTACCGAGTATCGCGTCGCGCGATTCTGTAAGCAATGTGCACCTGGCTTCTGCAAGCCAGTACTTTGACACGGAGGACCAAGCCTCCGTGTGCTCGGATGCATATACACATGCGGACTCGTCTTCTGGCTTAGAAGATGCTTGTGCCCTGGGGAACAACCCGTTCTCTGCTACTTATAACCCAGGGTGGCGAAATCATCCTAACTTCGCATGGTCCAGTAACCCGCAACACCAAAACCTCGTGGGTGGACCAATGCGACCGTCCGCACCCGTCATCCCAAGGGCCTAGTATAATCCTGTGGCAAATCCGCCATCAGGTCCTTGAGTACCTCAAACAGAACACGCATCAAGACCTCTTGATAAATTGATGCGAATGATGACGGAAATGTCCAAGCGCCATGAAGAAAACATGACCTCTCTTCAGCACCAATTGGCGTAGCAAAATGCTGAGATCAATCAACTACGCAAGACGACTCGATCTCAGGGTACTTTTCTAGCCCAACCTGTCCCTAACCTGCGAAATTTTGTACCTCGTGGTCTGCAACCACAGGTACGACCTTCTCAGGGGCAGGTTCATTAGATTCTGCAAGCTCCGAGCACTCCACCAGGATTCCAAGCTAATCCTGCAACAGCACATCACCCTTATGTCCCTATTGTGAACCTCCGCCTTATGATCCCACTGGACCCACGACATCCAATGCGATTATTACGAGGAGTGGTAAGCAAACCGTCAATCCGCCTCGACCTGATCCTGGCCCATCTTCTTCATCGCCCTCTCATTCAGGATGCGCACCGCATTCTCGTGAGGACGATACGCCCAAACTGGTGCCAAAATCGGTCCCATTCCCTGAGGCCCCACTGAGGGAGCCAAAAGGCAAGAAAAAGAATACGCAGACATTTGATAACCTGCATAATTTATTCAGGGATTTGAGATCAAAGTATCCCTGTTAGAGGCTATCGACCACATACCAACTGTCGCCCGATTCATCAAAGACTACACTACATCCAGGCGATAGTCAAAGAAAACAAAGAATCCAGTGGTCCTCTCGCCTCATGCGAGTTGTGCTATACTTTCAAATCTACCACCAAAGCAGAAAGATCTGGGCACACCACTTATTTCATGTAGCATCAAAGGCTACAATTTTAACCATGCTCGAGAAATTTGCCTTAGGAAATCTGAAGCCCACCCCTGTCACATTGCAGATGGTAGATCGTTCTATCAAAATCCTGAAGGGTGTGGTGGAAGACATGGTGGTTAGGGTCAACAGTCTCTATTTTCCTGTTGACTTTCTTGTTCTTGATATGGAAGTTCCCAGCCCACTTTCTGATTATCTGATCATCCTTGGGCGACCTTTCTTGGCGACAGCCCGCGCCCATATCGACTGTGAGTCGGGTTGCATTGAGATCGCCGTTGGCTCTGAGAAGCTCATGCTAAACATTTTCAAGGCCGCCAAGAACTTTGATTGCAATTGCATCGAGGATGACACGTCTGACGAGGACATGGTCGTCAGCGCATGTATCGGACTAATAGGGACCTATTCTGACTATTGTGGATTGCCCCTGGACACAAACCATCACCTGGTAGACATATACTGTGACGTTCCCCATCCCTCCCCGTACACGTACCTTCTCCTAACCAGACTTCTGATGAGGTTTTCTCCGCTTCCCACACCTTGTGGTCTGAGTCATATCCGAGCTACTCACAGCCGGTCCACCCTTTTGAAGACCGGATTGCCCTTTCCTTCCCACCAAATCAGGCTAAAATGTGACTCCACACTGGGATCTTGAGCCCAAATGCTGATCACTGGGGCTCTCCTTTCTTGGATCCATCAATCCAGGATGCCCCTCTTCTTAGCCAATTTGAGGGCCAACTTCTTTCTCCTACCCTTCTTTCTTATGATCCTTTTCGGAACCTCTCGTCCCAAGAAATGCCAGATCTTTCATCATCAACTCCTGAGCTGAAAGCGCTGCCTGACACGCTGAAATATGCTTTTCTAGGACCAAATGAAACGCTCCCCGTAATTAATAGTTCAAAACTGACCAGGGAACAATAATGCAAGCTAATGAAGGTCCTCATGGAACACAAGACAACCATTGGATGGTCCTTATCTAACTTAACTGGCATTAGCCCCTCCTACTGCACTCACCGTATATATACGGAGGAGGAGGCTCGACCTTCCCGCGACATGCAACGACGTCTCAACCCTAACATGCGGGAAGTTGTTAGAAAAGAAATCATTAAGTAGCTAGATGCGGGTATAATCTACCCGATCAGAGATAGCCCCTTGGTGAGCTCGATTCATGTCGTGCCCAAAAAGGCGGGACTCACCATTCGTGTCAATGACAGGGGCGAATCCATCCCTACACACACTCCTACATCTTGGAGAGTGTGTGTAGATTATAGGAAACTTAATGCTGCAACAAAGAAAGATCATTTTTCACTACCTTTTATTGACCAAATCCTAGAGCAGTTAGCGAGTAATAAATTTTTCTATTTCTTAGATGGATTCTTTGGATATAACCAGGTGGCTATTGACCCCCGGGACCAAGAGAAAACTAACTTCACCTGCCCCTTTAGCACCTTCGCATTTAGAAGGATGCCATTTGGACTTTGTAACGCGCCAGCAACTTTCCAGAGATGTATGCTGGCGATATTTCATGATATGGTGGGTGACTTTCATGAGGTCTTCATGGCCGACTTTTCGGTCTTCGGACCCTCATTTGATGATTGTCTAGCTAACTTGACCTGCATCCTTCGGAGATGTATTGATGTGAACCTCGTGCTTTCTTGAGAGAAAAGTCATTTATGGGACACAAGGGGATTGTTCTCGGTCACATCATCTCCGATAGGGGTATTGAGGTGGACAGAGCTAAGCTTGATGTGATTGTTGATTTACCTGTGCCTAGCTCGATCCAGCAAATCCGCTCCTTCTTAGGACACGACAGTTTCTATAGGAGATTCATCAAAGACTTCTCCAAGATTTCTAGACCTTTAACTCATCTTCTATCGACCAATGTACCTTTTGATATGGGCCCCGACTGTATATGAGCATTCACGCAACTACGTGATGCTGTCACCAAGGCCCCTGTTCTCCAGCCACCTGATTGGTCCCTCAACTTTGAACTCATGTGTGACGCTTCCGACCTTGCAGTTGAAGCCATCCTAGGACAAAGACGTGATAGACACCCCTTTGTGGTGTACTACGCCAGTAGGACGCTCGACAAGGCCCAGCGTAATTATACGACTACTGAGAAAGAACTACTGGCAGTCATCTTTGGGCTGGAGAAATTCCAATCTTACCTTCTAGGCTCACATGTTATTGTATTCACTGATCACGCGACCATTCGTCATCTCATGCACAAGAAGGATGCCAAGCCTAGACCGATTCATTTGATTCGCTTGCTCCAAGAATTTCACCATGAGATCCACGATAAGACCGGAGCCCAGAATGTTGTTACTGATCATCTCTCGAGACTGGACCCTGACCACATTGGACTTACCTTGCCAATTAACGAGGTTTTTCCCAATGAGCACCTATTGGAAATTAATGTGGCAAGTGGACCTTGGTATGTCGACATTGCCAATTACCTTGCTTCTGGCTCCCTTCCACGTGGCTGGCCTAAAAACTAGCACGAGCGTCTCATCGCAGAAGCCAAGTACTATTTCTGGGATAACCCACTACTTTTTTGAATAGGTGCTGATCAAATTATCCGTCGCTTTATTCCTGACAGCGAGGTCCCTTGTGTGCTATCCTTCTGTCACGATCAGGCCTACGGAGGCCATTTCTCTGGGAGGAAAATTGCAGGCAAGTTGTTGCAATGCAGTTTCTTTTGACCCTCCCTTCACCAGGATGCACACAATTATGCTAAACGGTGAACTAGGTGCCAGTTGCTAGGGTCAATGTCACGTCGAGACAAGATGCCCTTGCAACCCATCCTAGCTGTTGAAATCTTTGACATATGGGGAATCGATTTCATAGGTCCCTTTTCTCCTTCCAACGGCTTTGAGCATATCCTCATTGCTGTTGACTATGTCTCAAAATGGATCGAGACTATTCTCACGCGTCATGCTAACCATGTCATATCTACTCGATTTGTCAAAGATCACATTTTTGCGCGCTTTAGGATCCCTTGAGCCATTATCTCTGATGGAGGAAGTCATTTTACCCATGCTTCTTTTCATGCACTTCTGAGGAAATATGGAGTCCACCATCGTATCGCATCTCCGTATCATCCTCAGACAAACAGCCAAGCTGAGGTGTCGAACCTGCAAATCAAGCATATTCTCCAGAAAACAGTTCAGCCTGACCGTAAGGATTGGTCCGACAAGTTAATTGACGCACTTTAGGTGTATCGGACCGCCTACAAGGCTCCCCTTGATATGTCTCTTTATAGAATTATTTACGAGAAGCCTTGTCATTTGCCCGTGGAGCTGGAGCACTGCGCTTATTGGGCAGTTCGCCAATATAACCTCGACTCAGACCTATGTGGTCGAGAAAGGAAACTCCAACTCTAGGAGCTGGAAGAGCTCCGTCATGAGGCCTATGATTCTGCCTTAACTTTCAAACAACGCACTAAGGCCTTTCACGACAGCCTCATTCGACGGAAGAAATTTGAGCCATCTCAGCAAGTTTGGCTTTACAATGCCCGGCTCAAAATCTTTCCAGGGAAATTAAAGTCCAAATGGACTGGTCCCTGCTTGGTCTCGAGACCATTTCCCAACGGGTCGTCGAAATTGAAGATCCCAGATCTGGGCAATTTACGGTCAATGGGCAGCGATTAAAACCCCATCTTACTCATGAACCTGCCCCCGTTGGTGAAATTGTTGTCCTGCTGGAGGGTAACTGACTTCGTGCCTCACTCTAAGTCCAGCTGGGGACGTTAAATTCAGCGCTCATTGGGAGGCACCCAAGCAACATTCCACTTTCGCTTGCACATTCCATTTCATTATACTTCGCACTTCTTCACTTTTCACTTCACCACCCACCCTACCACCCTGCTGTATACCTCACACCTCAACTCTCGTACCAAGACCCTTGGACCCTGCTTTACCCTACATGCATATGAGGACATAGCATCATTTGGCATAGGGGGGGTGGATAGGCATCCATAGGATCTAGGTATTATATTGGTATCATACAGCTTTTGCATCCATTATACATATCCATCTATAAATATGTACATAGCCTAATTCAAAGAGAGAGAGAGAGAGAGAATGTGTGTAAAGTGTTTAACAATGATCTGAAAGCTGAAATAAAATTCAATAAGTGTTTATGGAAATTCAACCTTTGATTTGAAGACTTTCCGAGCCACAGAAGCTTGACTCGCTCAGGCTTGGTTTAATTCACTCAAGCATTGATAAGATAGATCAGAATCTCTCCTAACTTAGGACGTATTCTTGCACCTTAACCAGCAGTACATGATTCGTTGGTTTGCCTCTACTTGAGAGTCTAAGTAATCTTGGTTCACACTATACATATTGAGAAAGACCAGGTGAACATAAGATTCAACCCTAGTGTATATTAGGGAAGGTGGAGTCCTTACCCATGCATGCAGGTAGACTTGTTATCACAGTCCTTAGTCTTGTATTTAGAAGAAACTCTTTCCACCAAAAAAGTACTCACCCACAGAATAAGTGTGCTCTTCCAAATAAAGTTGTAGGAGATATACTAACACTTGTTTCAAAAAAAAAAAAATCTTGCGAATAAGCCAGTATATCTTCCAAATGTCTGTAAATTATATCCCCAAAAGTTTTTCAGGGCACATTTCAAATACCCTATTCTACCATATATTCTTTGAGCCATAAAAACAATAAAAGTGGGGTTGAGTTTTTCCATTATCTTTTTGAGGGTTAATCCGAAGACATGAGCTAAAGCTGGGACCAACCTATACTTAAAAATTTGTGAAACCCTGGACTTGAGCTTTAATGTTCATCTGATCGGTCTTGATCCTTCACTACGCACAAACCATAATCTCTTAGCCCTCGAGTACGGCAAAACCCTCTGAGTCCTGGAAATCGTACTTAGAGTCCAGGTTAGTCGAGAGATGGTCTATATCATGTAAGACTTGAGTACTAGTAGTCTTCTCTGCAATTGGTTCTCACAATATCCAATTGATAAACATATCAATGTTGCTTCAGAAAAAAAATTTTCAGCTTAAGATCATTTCTAAACACAATACAAATGTTTTGCTAGGGACTGGCAAAAGATAGGCATGGGGGTATGATTGCACAGCAAGTTACGCCAATAAATATGCCATCTTATGTTATTTCCTAGCATTACCCATGCTTCTTATATAGCCATGCTTGCATTTGTAAACATACACTTACATGCATTTTTAAAGAGGGGAAGAAAATGAGAACAAATGGCCATTCAATCCACTTCTATAATTAACATCTTCATTGTGTGTTGCATTGCAATTTCACCATTTTCATTTTCATATTTCACGGTTGCTGTGCACGTCTCCATGCACCCTACCCTGCTGCAGCATGGAGAGAGGCGTGCACTCCTATAAAACTCCATGCACCCTCCCATGCTGTGGAAGCCAACCTCCACCCGCAGACCAGCACACACAACATCACACACACCCGCCGGCCACTCTCCTTCCCTCTCCCTCTCCATACACAGCACCTCTTCTCACAAGTTGAGAAGGGGTACACTGTGTGCAGGAGAAAGTTCATAGTGGTCTCAGACCACCACTGTGAGCTCCACCACCGCCCAGCTCCGTCGTGAGCAGGTGGGCGTGGTGGATTCTTGTTTGTTTTCTTTATTTGCATTTTCTTTCTTTTTTGTTTTTGTTTGCAGTTTCTTCTCCATTGTTGCAAAGCTTCAAGCTATGAAGCTCGGCCCGCACCTCCGCACGTGTGCACAGCACCCAGCCTCCCTTTCCACGCGCATATGCATGCTCTGCGGCTTCTCTGCGCACCGCCTCCACCCGATCACCGCTCGCCATGCGCACTGTAGCGCACTGTTCACGCCTCTCTACGCGACACTGTAGCCACCAGCTCGTTTCTCACTTAACCGGTGGCTCTACACTTTCTCTCCTCTACACTACCACCTACAGCCGATTTCCCAGCGCCTGTGCCTCACCACTCCGCACGCCCGCACGTGGAAGCGGCCCACGCCCACTCGCCAGATGACGCGCAACGCCTCCGAACATCTTAACTCTCCCTCCCAGCGCTCAACCCTTGTGCGCTACGGCTCTGCATGCAGACTTTGTGCGCTGCGCGTGCGGCATTCCCCCTGATAGTCGTTCAGCGTGGTTTTCAAAGATACGCGTTGTAGTATGTCATGAAAAAAAAATGATTATCACATTTTATTTATTTATTACTCGAAATACAAAAACATTCCGAGGTCGAACTCAGGGAGCAATTCGGTATTTAGAAGCAAAATATCACAATTTCAATTATGTTTAATACTGATGCAAAAATAAATGCTAGAGACAACAAAGGAAATAAAATTTTCTTCTCTTCCTTCTTTCTTCTTTGCTCTCTCTCTCTTCTCTTCTTTCTCTGTCTTCAGACGTCTGATTCTGTGAATCAGGCATCTTAAGTGGCGTTTGCTATAGTGCCAGCGTCTTCTTTTGATTCTTCTCCTTGGTTCTCTACCGCACTTCTTCTTCTTCTTTCTTTCTTTCTCTGCAACTGCTCCTTCCTTCAGCTGCTCTTCCTTCTTCTTTCTTCTTTGGCCAAGTCCTTCTCTTTCTTCTTTAGCCAAGTCCTTCTCTTTCGCTGAGGCTGAGTCTCCTTGGCTTCTTCTTCTTCTCTTCCTCTTCTTCTGCTTCTGCTCCTTCCTCTACCTTCTTCTTTCTTCTTTGGCCAAGTCCTTCTCTTTAGCTGAGGCTGAGTCTCCTTGGCTTCTTCTTCTTCTTCTACTCCTTCCTCTGCCTTCTTCTTTCTTCTTTGGCACGGCTAAATCTTCAGCTACTTTCTCTTCTTCCTTCAGCTGGTTGCACCTCGTCTTCTTCCTTTCTTCTTCTTCTTTCCCGCAGCTGCTTCCTCTTCTTCCTTCTTCCCTGCACAGGCACAGAGAAGCAAAACCTACCCCTACCCTCCCCGCGTCTCTCTCTCTCTATTTCTCTCTTCGCTCTCTCAAAGCCAGCCAGGTAATCGGGTCGGGTTACGCGCGCCCGAGTCCAGGCGCACCAGCGTGGGTGGTGCGCGAGGAGTGCAGGGTAAACAGGTCAGGTCAGGTCCGCGGGGGCGTGGGTCGCGGACAAGACCGGGTATACGGGCGAGGCACCTCACCCCGTGTAGTTAGAGGTAATAAGCCTAATTCACTTTTTCAATTTAAGCGCCTCCTCCCGTTCGTCAGCTTCCGAGGTGGGACTAAATGTCCCACCTTCGTTTTGCGAACGCCCGCAGCAGGAATCGCGTGCGATTGCAATAGATGTAAGGTCCCACAGCGCCAATCGCTTGGCAGTGTGTGTGCATGAGACTGAGCCGCTCCTTCTGGACCTGGAGGCCTGGAGAGCTGGGGCCTGGAGAAGCTTGTAAGGAAGCTTCAAGTCGTCGCTAATGGTGGCGGAGGCGACGAAACCTGAAATGCATGAAGACGACCTCACGGCCTTGTCAGATCATAGGAAAACCTTCGCCATATCACAGCGAAGGTGAGGCGGGGGTTTGCTGGCCACGGGGCGGCCTAGGCGTGCGTGCCTAGGTCGCACTGTGGAGGTGCAGGTGGGTGTGTTTGGGGGGAGGTTCTAGTGGGTATGGCGGTCGGTGGAAGGGCGGATGACGATCAGTGGGTGATGGCGGAGGTGGTGAGGTATCTGGCGAGGCGTGTGGAGGTATGGAATGGTGGAAGCGCCCTCGCCGGTAGTCGGCCGGAGATGGAGAAGGTGATGGTGGTCTGCGGCGTCAAGGGGTCGAGAGGCAAATTATAAGAGGGGAAATGAAGAGGGGAGTGAGGGAAACTTATCTAACAAGTTTGGAGCGAAAGGGGGAGGCGGATGGCGAGCGGCGGGTGCTTGCCGTCGCCGGAGACGAAGGTGCCCAGGGGAAGAAGACGGCGACGAGGAAGAGGGCTGGAGGACGCACGCTGGTATGGCGCGATGCGGAGGAGCACGGTGGAGCTGGCTCTGCCACTAGTATAGTGGCAGAGTGACGAGAGAGGGAGGAAGAGTCACCGGAAGCTCTGGACAGTCGGCCAGAGTTGGGAGGAGATGAATTTGAGGGAGATCTCTGGCCAATTTGAGCTTAGAGGAAGCGGCGTGGTCTGCCCTACCTTAAATAGGCATAGGCAGGGCGGGAAGTGCGCGAGGGCGGCGGGAAAGCCACGCCGGAGGTAAGGTCGATCGGAGACCCATACCTCTCGAGCGTTTGCACGAGAGGTATGATGGGTTTCAGGGCATGGGGAGCTACCCATGCAGTAGGGGGCTCCGCAAGGAGCTCTCCTTTCAAATCTAGGGGCAACTCCCCATGTAGATGAGGCGTAAACCTCCGCGCAAAGTCGCCGGAGGTATGGCCCTTGCTACAAATGACAGAGGGACCGAAATGAAGAAAAAGATGAGAAAGATGAGGGGGTAATTGCAAGGGTTTCAAAAAGTTGAGGGTCAGAGATTAATTTTGAGGACCAATTTGCAAAGTGGGTCAAGACGGCCTTCCCTTAGCTCCAAATTTTGGTATAAACCTAATTTGGACCTAAGGAATCCAATGGTGAAGTTGGATTTTAGGTTTTACCACGTTTGTCTAGACATTTTGCGCAAAAATCTAAATTAGGTCAAATATTAGGCATGGATCCCAATCTAGGTCAAAATAGGTTCTAGAGGCCAAATTGAAGGTTTTAAACCTTAGGAGATATTTTTCCATGAATTTTAGAGGATTTAGTTGATTTTTATCCTGTCTAGAACCTTGTGAATTAAAGTGGGTTTGTTTTAGGGTTACAGAATATCATTTAATTTCTAGATTTCGCCATAACCCTTTTCTGACCAAACCATCCCACTTTTTCTCTTATTAAGCCCAATTGACCTATGTCTAGACCCTTAGAAATCCCGTTGATGCACTGCAATGGTAAAATTACAGTTTTACCCCTTATGTCATGTTCTCTCCTCAGATTAGTAATTCCCTGAATTAGGCCTTCCTTTAGGTTATGTAGGAGCTTTTGTTCATTCTATCATATCAAAATATGCTAGTTAGGGCTCATGATAAGGTTCATCATCCCCCCCCCCCTCTGTGCGCAGTGAGGGGCTCCTCCAGCGCTGCACTGTGTGCCTTCGACCCACAGACACTCACACACACCTACACGCATACATACATATATATATATATACACACTCTCACCCTTAAATATCTATATACACATAAATATATATATATTCCTATACATATATATATATATATATATATATATATAAATATATATACCTATATAGTTATAGCTACTTGTATATATACATATATACTTATATATCCACATATCCACATTCTCCCATACACACATTCACCTCACATCTACTACCTACATACTCGCGCACTCACCCCTTCACCGCACATCGTATCGCGGAGATATTCGCACCAATAGCCAATATTTCCCGATACTCGCGCAAAGCAAGCGCTTCACTCACACTCATACACACCTGCTCCACACTCCACGCGGCACTTAGTCTTGTTGGTTGCGTCTTATTAGACGTAGACCAACTTGACACCGTGCTACATTCCATCTCCATTTCCACCTCCACCCCTATCTATATAATATATAACTATATATACATATTCTATATCTACTACATATATATACATACACACATATATATATTAAGCTAAGTATTTCTTCTCAATTCTTTCATTGCAATTTAGTCTGCTTTCATTTGTCTTTTATTTCTTGCTATTAAAAAGACAAAAAAAAAAGTATAAAAAAGAAATGATAATTCTTGTCTTGCAAGTACTCGATCTTGTGAGTAACAAGATCGATTTTGGAATCCTAAGTTGGCTTAAAGCCAAGGACCATTTGGCTAAAGACTAAGGACTCCATTTTTTATGATGTGCCTCAAGAACAACATTATCACAAAAAAAAAATCTTAAAAGTAGAAAAATCAAAAACATAATAAACGTAAGGAAGAGATACGTTTTAGGAAAGGTATAGAAACTCCTTAATCTCCTAATCCCTGCCTCCCTGAGATCGACCCTGGGCCTAAAAGTGACCAAGATAAAATCAAGTAGGCCAGGTTAAAACATTTTGTGAAACTCGCGTAGACTCGGTTTAGGTTAACTCATGATGAAAACCTTATCATGAACCCTAACTAGCACAATGTAACCCAGTTATGGAGGAAAAGCTCCTACATGACCTAAAGAAAGGCTTAACTCAGAGAATTCTGAGTTTAAGAATAAAACAAACCATAAGGGGTAAAACTGTAATTTCACCAATGCAGTTTGCAAACAGGGTAATTAAGGGTCCAAACACAGGTCAAACAAGCTTAACAAGAAGAAAAGTGGGATGATCTGATCTAAAAAGGGTTGTAGCAACTTCCAGGAATTAAATGACATTCTGTAACCCTAAAATAAATCCACTTCAATTCACGAGGTTCGAGGTAGGATAAAAATCAACTAAACCCTCTAAAATTCATAGAAAAATATTCTCTAGGGTTTAGAACCTTCAATTTGTCCTTAGAAACCTATTTTGACCTAAAAAGAGAACCATGCCCAATTAAAAACTTAATTTAGGTTTTTACGTAAATTGGCCGGTCAAACATGGTCCAACCTAGAATTAAAATTCACCATTAAAATCCTTAGGTTCAAATTAGTCTTGTATAAAAACTTGAGCCTAAGAAGAGACCTCCTTAACCGACTTTATAATTTGGCCCTCTTCATTTACTTTTTGATCCTTATCTTTTGAAACCCTTGCATTTATGCCCCTATCTTTTCATCATTCTTTGCAGAACGGTCCTCCCTGCAACTTCTACACAGCGCCATACTCTGGCGACCTTGCGCAGAGCATGGCGCCGCGGAGGGCAGGGTTGCCGTCCTGCAAAGCATTAGCGGGGTTCCCTACGACGTCCTCCGTTACAGGGACCCGCCCATGCCCTCTACCGACCACCATACCTTCCGTGCGAACGCGCGGAAGGTATGGGTGTCCCTTCCGGCCATACTCCAACAAGGCAGACCCCTTCGCACCTCACCCCTCTCTGCGCGCTGAACCCTTTATAAGGACCGGCAGACCTCGCCGACTCCTTCAAGCTTCCTTTGACGGAGAATCACCCCCCCTCTTCATCCCTTCCTCCTCCGTCAGAGGGCCCGAAGCTTCCGGCGAACTCCTCCTCTTCCTCCTCGTCGCTCTGTTGCCCTACCTGCAGCAGGGTTTGCCTTGCTCCATCGTCCGCGCCGGGTTGTACCCGCCGGCGCCCTCCGCCTGCTTCCTCGTCGCCAAAACCGTCCTCCAGGGCATCTTCGTCTCCAGCTCCGGCAGATACGAGCCGACTACTCTGCCCTCCCCCTTCGTCAAGTACTTAGGTAGATAGCCTCCTCTCTATTTCCCTTGCATTTCCCCCCTTTTAAACTGCCCTTTCGACCACCCGATCGCCACTGTCCAAACCACCCTCACCACCTCCGATCACCCCCTCCGGCGAGACCATATCACGACCACAGACACTCTCGCACCTTGCCAACCATCCCACAAGCTCCCTCACACTCCACTTTATCGATCCCCCATCACCATTCACTGCCAAACGCCACCCGACCACCCCCCGAACAAACCCACCTCTCCGACCACAGTCTGACCTAGGTTAGCCTCTTCACACACTCTCGCACCCCGCCGACCACAGCACAAGCTTCGCCTCACTCCGGCGAAGCTTCCTGCGTATTCTGACTGGGCCGAGAGGCCGTTGTTGTGATTTCAGGTGCGCGCCCCTCGCCGCCATTGCCGACGAGCTGCAGGCACCC
The DNA here is from genome assembly GCA_037157565.1 of Thalassia testudinum. Taxonomy (NCBI): domain Eukaryota; kingdom Viridiplantae; phylum Streptophyta; class Magnoliopsida; order Alismatales; family Hydrocharitaceae; genus Thalassia; species Thalassia testudinum. Next base: position 27,578,151 of record JAZHRO010000013.1, read on the forward strand.
TCCATCCCAGGTGCACGTCCCAGGTCGCGCGGGTTGTCTCTGCGAGACGCCTAGGACTGCAGCTGAGGCAAAGGCGTTGCGGGCTGCTTCAATTGGCCGCAAATCGCTCACCTGCGGGCGCCAATTTGGGAGGTGGGACTTTAGTCCCACCTCAGAAGTGCGTGGCCAAGCGCCTGCACTTAAATTGAAAAACTGCCTAAGGCTTATCGCCTTCGAACACAGGGGTCAGGTCCCTCTCCCGCACGCTGCGCGCCACGCGCTCGCTCGCCCGCGCTCACGCCCCGCGGGTCTGGGAAGGATCCGATTACCCAAACCGTGCACTTCTCGCCCACCACCACACGCCGGTGGGCCTGGTCCCAGGCGCGATACCCGCACCCGATTACCCGACTCTGTGAGAGTGGTCCTAAGAGAGAAATCTGAGAAAGAGAGAGACACGGGGAAGGGTAGGGGTAGGTTCTGCTTTAACCCTTGTGTGAGCGTGCAGGAACAGAAGAAGAAGAAGGCAGGAAGGAAAAGAAGAAGGGAAGCAGCCGAAGCCTTAGCCGCTCAGGGTAGCTAAAGAAGAAGTAAAGGAGAGAAACAGAAGAAGAAAATAAGGAAGGCACTGTAGCAAAGCCACAGATAAGCAGTCTGAGCACAGCATCAGACGTCGGAATTACCACAGCTACAGAAGGCAGGAAGGAAAAGAAGAAGGAAAGTCGGCCAGAGAGAATCACCACAGTTGCCGGCTAAAGAAAGAAAAGAAGAAAGAAGAAGGCAGGAAGAAAAGAAAGAAAGAAAAGAAGAACAGAAGGAGAAGGCAGGAAAAGAAGAAAGAAGAAGAAAACGAAGAAAAGAAAGAAAGAAATCATAGCTGCAGAAGGCAGGAAGGAAAAGAAAGAAAGAAAAATAAGGTGAAACATAGAACAGCGTTACTAACTCACTATACTAATTTCAACGATAATATCACCATATTAATAAAACCTATTCAAGTACGCATCACCTCCCTGTACAGCCGCGACGAGGGTTAGGAGGGAGAGCGAGAGAGAGAGGGTGAGTGAGGGAGAACGAGAGGGAGAGAGAGGAAGGAAGAACGTGAAGGGAGGTTCGAGGCTGCAGGAGCTCAATGGTGCTCGAGGAGGAGTTCGTGGGAGAGAGGACACCAGCGGGGAGCTTCTCAAGCTCTTGCAGTTGCTAGAGCTGTCGCTGCGTCGACTGAGGGCGGAGGCGCGAGCAAGGCGAGCTGAGCAGAGGAGTCCTGATACTGGAAGTCTTCTAGTATCAGATGTCTGGAGGGTAGACCAGATGTCTATAGAGGCAACAAGACGTCCGGAGTTGAAGCCGGACGTTTGAAAGCATTTTATCACGCGAAGGTACGTGTTTCCTACGCTACTTTCCGCCATGCAGATCGTAGCGCAAGAACGTCTGGCTGAAAATAGGTTTGCATTTTTTATATGTAGTTGTAGGGCATTGGAAAGGCATGCGGTATGCCTTTCCAGGCACTTTTGGACGTCTGATCACATCGCCAGACGTCCGACGGCACTTTTAGATGACCAGAGGCATAGTTCGACGTCTGGAACTTCCTTCAGATGGTCGCGGAGAGATCCAGACATCTGAGGAACCTGCAGGAGACACAAGGTAAGATCTGACATCTTTTAAGACGTCTGGGACTAGTCCTAGACATCTGATTTTGGACAATAACTGTGTTTTTGGCCCGTTCAGGGCCCAAACAGAATCAGATTTCTGTAAATGAAGTACCACTGTTTTCCACTCGAGTTTCTCTACGTGTTAGTGTTGAGTACCTACTATTTTGAGTTCGTCTGATGTAAATTACTCGCTGGTACAGGTTATCAGCCGGTGGCGTGTTCGTGGCCCGCGGAGACGACAAGATCTGCGATGCAGGCCCCCATTCCTCCCGTGATACCCGGTAGAGTGATTTAATTCAGTTGTTAATATTTAAATAAGAATGAGCCTGTTTGAAATAATTGGATCGAACTCTAGGATGTGGAATGAACCATAGGGTAGAAATGTATGAGCCTATTTTGAGCTATACTATTTACTTGAGTGCATGTTTAAAATAAATTGCTAGAAATAATATTAATGTAATTATAAGATACTGTTTTAGACATGAAAACACGAGCTACCTGTATGTGATGGAAAATTGAGAATTGGATAGTGTGATCCAGATATTAACAATGAGATGAAAATAAGCATGAACCCTACGGGGAATTAGGAGTAGAACTCCTATGTATGAAAGGAATCTGGTATGTAGACGGAAAGTAAGCTGGCCCTTGTGTACACGGTACCAAGGAGAGTAACTATCCCTTTTAGTGTAGAGGGGGAGCCAACCGCCCCTTGGGTTGAGACCCGAGGTAGTACTGGTCGCTCTACACCAACTCCTATTGGCCCTCACGTACGTGGTACCGAGGTGAGCTACTAGTGTAGGGAGGGAGCTAGCAGCCCCATGAGACCCAGGGTTAGGACTAGCCAACCTACACCGACTTTTAAGCCCTCTGGGCAAATCAGGGTAATCGGACGAGGGTACGCGGATTGTGGAAGGGCGAGACCCATGTTTGGTTCTGAGGGGCGAGACCCCTGTTCTGAGAGGGCAAAGCCTTATACTGTTCCGTGCTGTACTTTAGGCATACCCGATAGTAGAAACGACTGACTGCGTGTCAGTGCGGGGTAGCTACCCGTGCACTTATCACGCATGCCATAGTCACCATTATGTCGCGACAGTGACCCCGGGGTGGTTGATTGGGGGTAGGACTACCGCGGGGGACTCTCCCGGCCAGGAGAGCACCACGTGTACCTTCTACTCCACGGAAAAGACTACAATCAAGATCGTTCCCACGAGGAACAAGCAAGATCAAGAAATACTTTGAACCTTTGTAAAATAAATGAACCAGGAATACATAAATGCGATAAATAGAAATGAGAATAAAACATGGTTACTTGTTTTACCTTACTTGCACACAATTAATGTAAACACCACTCTACTCAGCGTTCGCTGACTCTGTCCTTTCGTAACCCTATTCAGGACCAGGAGTTGAGCAGCTCGAGTTTCCACCTGCAGAGGGTGCTGGGCCCAGTCGAGCCCAGCTGTAGTCGTTTCTTTCCATCTCTTTCATTTCTCTGTTGTTGTAGTGAGTAATAGACATCTATTCTACTATTCCTGTTACTTTCTGTTTTCTTTCCGCTGTTATTGTTGTGGTGGCATGTACTATTTTGAAACAGTTTGCTCTACTTTCCTTTACCATTTCACTTTTCCTTCTGCTTAGTTATAATGCATGTGTGGATGTGGTATTATTTCCTGCTTTTGGTTATTTCTCGTTGGACGACTAGGTCTTGGGATTAGTCGAGGCGAGCCGGTCTCGGGTCCTGTAAGTATCTAGGAACCAGGTCATAACACCTAGTGGAGCCCGATTGTAGTTTCCTTCTGCTAGTGTTGTAGTGAGTTTCTGTAATTCATGTTATTTTAGTTATATTTTGATCATACTGTACTAGTTCTATTATGATGGCCTGTAATCTTATGGTAATTGATGTTCTCTTGCTTTACTATCAGCTTTTCTTTTTGCTGCTTAGTTACATTACTTGTGTGGTTGTGGAATGAATGTATATTCGGTTATTTCTCGCTAGACGACTGGGTCTTGGGATTCATCGAGGTGACCCATTCTTGGGTTCTGTAGGAAGCTGGGAATGGGCCGTGATAGGGATGGTGCTACGTGGCACCATCCTGGCTATTCATCTTCCCGTCTTTGCAATTGGTACTATAGAGCTCCGATCAAATTGATCGTTGCGCCATTGGACTGCGATCATTGCTCTGGATCCATCCATGCGGTCGGATTTGACATTTGATGCGTGGATTTGTGCTATCTTACTCCTTGGCCTCTGATCTTCTACAAGATATATGTGATGCTACAGTCATATGATCAAGACAATTCTGGAAGCGTTAGGCTCTTGTCGTCATCCTGATTAGATCCGTACAGTCTGATCTATCATCTACTGCCCTAAAGGATCTGCAATTAATATCATCTCTCTTTTATAGTAAAAATAACATTATTATCTATAAAGCTACCAAACTAACTATTATGTAAATTATGATGCTTATGCATACATTGTTCTTAAGTTGACTTAAAATCTAACTTAATTCAAATAAATTAGATTCTATGATTGTTGTACAATCACTGACATAATAGATACTAACCATAGCAATGATGTTACTGCTAATAATAAGGACAATGCAACCAACATAATATTATGTTGGTTGCATTGTCCTTATTAGTAGCATGTCAATGATAGCTATGAGAAAGACAATACCCTAACAACGACGACACTTGAGCAATGATTCAAATGGTGCACCAACAATGTTGGCACCATAATGGCAACATGGCCATTGCAATATTGATGCTAGCAATATGATTAAAGAAAATGTTTGAAATGGTAGGCATTACAACAATATTGTGGATACGATAACACCTTATTTCACTTGTCATGTATACAGAAAATTGGTTATATTTTTTGAAAATTAGATTCTAATTGATCCTAGTCATGGATTTTATTTTTTTGAAGGCATAGATTTGGAAAAAAGCAAGAGTTGAGTTGATCAAACATGACTTCAAGTATTGAGATTAAGACATTTTTTGATAAATACAAAGAAAATGCATAATCGTAAGTGATTCCAAGACACATGTTTGTTAATTTTGGATATCTAGGTATAAAACTTCAATGGTAAGTAGCATTCCTAGAAATAGAAGTGGAGAAAAAAAAGGAGTAGCATTGAGGGCGAAAAACACATGATAAAATAAGGTTATGGCTGAAATGTGTTCATCGCTCGATTTTAGAAATTTACACGTGGAACTTTAATAATGTAAAAGGCACAGAGCACATGATAAAGATTTATATTTACAAGTCTAAATTATATAGCATGATAGAAGGGCTTTTTTGAAGGATAAATAAAATATTATGATTGATGATTGGTCCTTTTTTTTTTTTTTTTTTTACAGAAAACACATTATTTAGAACATTCTCTGGAAGCATGGTTAGAAATTCTTTTGCACATGTAAGTAAAATGATATTTTGGAAGTGGTCTGAATCTAATAGGAAAGACAATGTTTGTTCATCAGGATATGGTAGAATAATGAAGACTCTTAAGTGTAGCAGGAGAGTTTCAAGTTTGAATCTTTATTCCTATATTATTTGGAGGATTGATAGGTGAGGATGGTCAAGTACTCTCCAATTTATCCAAATGGGATCCTAATTCATAAAAAAATAATATTAAGACATGAATATAGAAAACATTTAAAGGTATAGGGTTTAGGGGAAACACTCAGGTCGGGTTGGGTTGGATACCCATGTGAGGCGTTAATGAGTATCCCTTGGAAAAATGAGTACCCAATAGTTAAATAGATATGGAATAGATTTTTCCTACTAAATAAATGAGGTAGGAATAGTGAATGAATTTCCAAATGGAAGTGTATTTGGTATTACCAAAATCCACCCTGTTGACATCCCTCGTTGTATGAGCACAAGCTATTCTTTATTGTGTTTTTCATGTATAAAAGAAATAGACCTTAAAACATTATGTGGTATAAAAAGCACAGAACTAAGAGAACATTTACGTAGAACTTCACAAGTACATTTATTTTTTAGTGACAATTTAGTTTTAACAAGAGAATAAACACACGTATATCTTTTAATATTTTAACTTGTTTCTTTATATTTATATTTTGTATGACACAGTTAATAATTTTTAATGAAGGAAAGGCACTATATGCAAAGCAATTTTATTGTCACTCAAGTTCAATCGTGCCATAAAAAAATGATCTATTTAATTGAGATATTCTTCTCCTTACGAAAAATACTAGTGTTTTTCAAAATGTGACGACTTAACTAAAAGTAACATTTCTAGTAGTTATTACACTTGGATATTTTTTTCCTTTATGCTATTCAATTCTAAAATCATATCAATAATGAGTAAGCTCCTAAAAGGAACATTAGTGATTTATATTAAGAATGCCCCAAATAAACCCAACAAATAACTAATAACTCCATTGTAGATGAAAAAAGTAGATAACAGCCCTTATTGCAATGAATAGCACATACCTATGATTGCATGAAATGATATCCCTGCATTACTTAGAGTATTGGTGTATAGGAAATAATCAATTCCTTCCCAATTTATCTAAATAGTAGTCTGGATCATTAAGAAAAAATCACCATGCAAATTATCATAACCATGAAGATGATCAAAATGAGTATCAGGAAATACTTGTGCCAAAGTTATAGATATCATAAATATATCAAAAAGATAATCTAACAATTAATAGGATAAAAATCAACATTTGAACACATTTACAACCAAGATGCTGTAGCAATTCTTCATAAGAGTAACGTGTCCAGTGATTTTAGCATAGTGGTCTGCTCGAAAGTATAATAGCTTACACATTTTAATAAGTAAGACTCAAGAATTTCTTGTAGTATAAAAGAAAATTAGGATGGATTTTTAATTTTTCATTGAAAAGAAATAGAAGTTCATGTGTATCACATTTAATCACCAAGGACTTATTTATCAAAATATTTCAATAACTTGGTAGGATTACACCAACTCGATAAATTATATATAGTCCATCCATGTAAATTTATGATAAGATTGTATTATGAAATTAGTTATCTATTGAATTATTAATACCTAGAAAACAAAGTATCTACAGTGAATATTGCTATTTCACTACACTTCTTACAAAAATTGCACACACATATATATTTTTTCTTGAAAGGTTAGTAGCTAAGGGAAAAAATATTATGGCTTAGAAATTCCAATCTTGTAGTAATAAAGTACAAAAAATACGGTAAATTATTGCAACCCATTACTAGCTATGCCATGAAAATCCAATCATTAGTTTTTTTTTAAATCAAATCATTGGTTACCATTTACCTTTCCCTTTAATTCTAATTGTATTATTTATTATGACAAACAAAAAGAAGAAATGGCAAATTTTAAACAGACTAAAATTTACCTTGAAAAATGCACTAAATATATGGCACAAATCGAGACACATACCCCTATGGTCTCACTCGAGTCCTAAGTAAAATGAAGATAAAAGCATGGAGTGAGTGAGCACTCAATAAGGAATTACTGGATGATAAAAAATCAATACATAAATAACTACATTTTACCTTATTTAGTTATTTATTCCTTTTCTTACCCTATAATCATTTCTTTAACCTTCTATTCCTATCTTGTATTTCCATTACCCATTTATTGTGGGGCATCCATCAATAAAATCCCCATATGGATGTTTACATGGCATCACTAAGTCTCTCCGAATGTATCTAGCCATCTCTTGATGACACTCATCTTGGGTAGGAGAGATAAATAGCTCGTAAACCTGCCCCTCCAGATAAGTTGAGACTCGAACTAGAAACCTGTCATTCCCACTAAGGTGATATAAGTATACTCACTAGCTGAACTACCTAACGGGCTCATCTAACCGTCTCTTAGCTTCTATAAAAATGCTTATGAATAGCATAGCATACTTACCAACGTCATTCCAAGCATATGTCTATTTGTGTATGTCCCATTTATGCCTCTAATCAAGCCCACTAGAGAGCTCAATAGGGAAAGAGGGATCGAAGAAGCGAAAGGAAACCACAACATGCAAACACCAAAGCTTTGGTTGCCCAATTCCATCTCAATGATGTACGTCTATGGAGGGAGTGGTGCCCTCAAGTTCGCTATAGCTTAGTTTACAATTGGAGAGTAGATATAATGAGTTGATGATCCCTCTCTCGATAACAAGTCCTTCCTATATAGGGGTAGGAAAAGGTCATCATTAGTTCCTTGAGGAGTGAAACGAGTTGCCTTGGGTTTGGAAGTGTTGCCTTGTTCCTAGCATCTCCACTTCATTTCTAGAGTTGTCGCCTCGATCCTTGTGTAGTCGCACTACTAGGGGGTGGTAGCCTTCAAGGTCTATCTTTTGGCAGTAGGTTGGAGCAGATACTCTTCTTTTTGGGCAAGGAGGTTCAGGCACTCATCGTAGCTTTATTCAATTATTTCTTCCCTCGTCAACCTCTCATCTATCCAACACCCATTATCCTAGAAATCCTTTGATTCATGGTATGAAAACTAGCAAGGTACAATAGTAGACCCTCCTTAGGTTGCTACACTCTTATGCAATACTATTGCGTAACACATTATCATGAACCCCTTGGTCCACTAACTGAACCTAGGTTTGCCTACTATTACCATTTAGGTCAAGACTCAAGAGGTGGTTAACCATCTGATTGGTTAACTGATGTCATAGCCATCACTTTCAAAATTGATAGCATCCTAATGTTTCTAGACTTGAATCTCTTCCAGGAAGAGACCCATCAAGGTTAAGTGATCTTGCCATTTCTTTAGAAATCTTCGACAATGACACCACAAACATCCTAGCACCTTGCTAAACCTTGTTTGGCCCAACTAGAGTTCAACAATCCATTGACCTAGTTGGCACCCCCAGGGTCGAACATGGTGTAGCATATGTACCACAAACCATACAAGTGCCAGGGTTTAGGTTTTGGCTTACCTAAGTGATTGAAGACTCCTAATTTGCTAGTTTGCACCTCCCACAATGTAGATATTTTATTTAACCAATAGGTGAAGGTAATGCCCTATCCATGCCAACATCGTGCATCTAATTTCCTGTTCTTTTAGATCAATATTCTCTAACTTTAATATCTAATCAATACAACTAACCCTAACTAGATAACTACCAAGTTTCCACCTTAACGTCCATTCTCTACAGCTTTTAAAGATCCCTACCCTAGAATCCAATCTTCATATTCAACTTAAAACATCATTCCTAAGTAGCTAGGCATTTGACTATTAGTGTATTCTTAAGTTCTTAGAGACCTAAGCTAACCCTAATTCATTTATATCACTTATCTTTATTAGATAGATGACTTAACCTTACATAGCTAGCTATGATAGGAAATTCTCAATCCTAGATTTCTACCACATAGTCAACCATAGCCTTTAATAATCAACTATAAAAAGAAATCTAGACTATTTAAATGCGGGTTCATAGCCCTCAATTTGGATCTGAACAGCTTGGTTTTTGTTCCAACAGTTCACTAACCTGGTTGAAACTTTAAATCTTATTTACAATTGGCTAAACCACCCTAAAACTCAATCAAGTCCTAAGAATTCTACAACTGAACTGAGATCAAGGAGATCTACGAACTTCCAAGGGCCGTTTAAACCTTAAGAACCTCAAGAAAACAACCAAATTTGCTCAAATTTAAAGTTTCTAATTTCAAAAGCTTGTTCTACCTAAATAAAGATTCAAAAGGATTTTGTTCCTTAGCTTAATCTACCACCAATGGAGCACATGCTTGGGCATGCAACCTAACATGTCATGTAGGGTGCATTTGCGGTCTAGGATTTAACATTGAATATGAGAACAATTTTTCTTTTACCATATAAGAGGCTTCAAATAACATAGGCAATCTCTAGTCATGCAAACCATGTCAACCTTCCTTCCAATTTATCGTATACAACCCCTCTAGGAAAAAAGTGACAAGGAGCACAAGGATTCAAGGCCCGTAAAGAAATGAACTTTACAGGCGTGTCCCTATAGTCTTTTGCACTAACACGTATATCTGCTACCTCTAGAAACTTGTGTTGTTTACACCATGTACCTCTTTGCTCAGATATTCTATGAAAGTTGGCAGAGATAAACTTAAAAATAAGGATTTTTTATATTCAAGGTTAATAAATTTATTATCTCCTTCCCCGATCCTCTTCTCCCATCCTATCTTCCTTCACTTCCTCCTTTTCAGAAATCCCCTCTTCATCCTATCCACGTATGAACATCTTTGAGAAACCCCATACCTAATAGCTTCAAATGAAACTGTATGGGAGTTGTTAGCACGTAGAAGTTGGAAATACATGAGCTTAAATACAAAATCCCTCTTAAATCTAATTCCAACCACTGTGACAAGATATCCAAACAGAGTAGACCTGGCTGAGCCCTCGCACACCTGGCTTGCCAATGAGGTAAGACTTCGGTTCATAAAAGCATGGATTGGCTCGACCCAACACACAGTTCAAGCTTAGGTTGTAATTTCATTAGCCAACCAAACCGAGCCCAACCAGATTGACTAATGGTCTTAACAAAACTATATATCTAGATTGAGCAATACATATATCTTTAGATAGTATTGTAAAGTATGTCATTATCCTATAAGTTAGGTTCCTTGAACCTAAAAGTTTTAAAATACTCATGAATAAAACACAATATTATCATATTGTAAGGGAAAAATGTATGTACAAGTGTGCTCATGTGAGCAAGGCTGACATAATGGGATAGACTTGGACCATGAATGTAGGCTTATGAGTCAACCCATACCGAAATTTGGACAAATTTTTTTTCCTACGTTGGCCCGATCGACACAAGCCCTCGCTCGGCCCAAAGTGTGAACAGGTTTAAAAGTAAAGCTACAAGCAACATACATTGTACAGATTTCTGAAAATATCTATGTAAATAGTAAGGAATTAAGGAAATGTAAGTTATTGAAAAAGATTCCAAACGCACCCACGTTAAAAAACCTAAAAAATTCCCTATATGGCACAACGTGAAAAATCAATCCACGTCTAATTACATCTTGCTGGATCAAAAGGACTCGACAAATCAAAGGTTAGAATCAGGTTGACGTTGAGTGCATATACCATAGGATGAGTGTTGCATCTTGCTCACTAAAGTTTATGAGAATAAATCTCTAATCAGAATGGATGCAAACTTGAGTACTGAGTTTAGGTCCCCGTCAAGTTGTCGTGATTGAAATGCTAACATAGGGTAACACAAATTACCCCAATAAAATAAGATAGAACCACCAAAAGTTCCAGAATGCTGTCGGCGTTTGGTGAAAGGACCATTATATCAATCACCACCAACACGAATATATATATTAATTACGTAGATGCACAATGCAGAATTCAATTAACCAAGCTGGAAAATATTGAAAATAAAGCAGATTTAACACTGGCAAATTACAAACATACTGCTCATTTACAAATTCACACTAGCAAATGCCCATCCCTCTTCCCCAATAAAGGGGGAATGCAAGTTAATGTATTTAAGAAATCATAACAGCACTGAAGGGAAATAGGAAACCATTTATTAATGGAACAGAAATTGTCCACTAAGACCGTAGCAAATCCGAGAAACCAAGTGGCTTCTATATGAAGGGAAGCAGAATTCAACCACCATGCGTACACGGGAAAACCTTCTCAGCATCCATGCAATGTAAGGCTCTTAAAAATTATACATAACTTAGAGAGAAAATGGTTTTCTATAAGCATCAAATGCTTCACTCGAAGTCAGCTGCGGTTCCTGCACGTACAACACAAGGAAAAACCAAAGAGTCATCGGATGCATCTTACAGGGATCATTTTCCCTATTTGTGGGCATTTTTTTTTTTTTGAAGCTCGTGGGGCATTATTTTGATTATTGACTCCAGCAACATTTTCCATACACCTTGCATGGTTTTAGGGACTTCTTGGAATTAATTGCTAACGACTTGAAAAAGAAACACATACATTCAAAGTGCAAAATGTTTAGAAGGCCTCATTTCTGATCCACTGTCAAATCCATTCAGATAAGACAGCTCAAAAAACACTCAGTTCTTGCAGTTCTTTAGGTGCTTCAGAAATCCTAGTCCCCAAGAGTTTAAACCGTCTTCCCTTGCAGTATTTCAAAGACTATATTCTTTGGAAAGTGTAATGTCATGAGAAGTACAAATGTCTAATCCAGAAGAATAAATGAGTACGCCAATTTACCTGTCTCAATGTGCCACCTACACTGCCTCCTGTTAACAGCATCGTCATCAATGATGTGACCATATCGCCACCAGCTGAGGTGTTGGTGTTTCGAATGGTTTCTCTCATGGAATTCAATATGCTCCCATACGTAGCTGCATGTCCACGTTCAATAGCTTGGATGAAGCAGTAAGTCATGGCACCAGTGGAGGTGATCTTAGAAAGGGCCTGTTTATTATTCAGTAACCGAGTGAGCTAACAATCCTGGAACTATGTCTAGATGATGGAGAATAAGAAGTCTTATGTGTCTAGAAGATAGAAAAGGACAACACTCATGCGACAATGGAAAAAGACAATGGGAATAATAAATCTTATCTCAATGTACAAATTCTTTTCTGCATGTAGCTAATATATGTAAACCTCATGGAGAGAATCCCTACTGTTTTTCTAAATTCAATTGAACATAAGTAGTTGCAACCGAGGACATGCATCAAGAAAGCACACTTCAAGAAACCACAAGAAAACGCTAGTATTTACCATCTAAAAGCTTAATTGAAAAGTTAACTTTAATTAGTAGAAAGCAGAGCAGTTCTTTTTGTTACTCCTCACTGGTTAAGGCAATTTTATAATAGTCTCTGAATCCATAAATTGTTGTACATAGTTTCCTCAGCTAGAACATTATTTAGCAAATGGCACACCCCCAAATCCGCTCCTTTTAAGCTCACGTCTGTTCATGGAAAACAAGGACAGGACTTAAAGCTAAGCTTCGATATAAAGGAGATGCCATTGCTTTAACATCTATACATTTAAGGGGTTTTGACATATATGCCCCAAGTAATATTTGCAAATGCATATATACCCCTACTTAATTCGTATTTACATATATACCCCCACTAAATACGTAACTAGAGTAGGTCATACCCCTCAATTAACCTCCATCACTTGCTAGTTGTAGTGGCATTAGTGTAAAGTTGAAAAGTCAAAAATGCTCCAAGAAAGTAGAAGCCCTCAAAGGTCATGAAAGGGAGGCACCCTTGTTGCCATGCTCGATGCCGCCGTAGTCACCCTCGATGCCGATGAAGGTGGACTTGGTGGTGGCGGCAGTGGAGGTGGGGACGGCGGTGTCGTCGAGCAAGGCAAGGGTGGAGGTGGGGTCAATGGAGGAGCCCATGGTCTTTTCAAAGCAACCAACGGCGCCTTTGGCAGCGAAGGGGTCCTTGCTCTTGTCAGGGGTGGTGGAGGAGGGGTGGTCCTCGAGGGTGGGCTTGGGTTGGTTGTCAGGGGTGGAGGAAGGGAGGGAAGAGGTTGTTGCTGCTGTTGCTGCCCTGCCTTAACCTCGTCACCAGCGGCAAGGGTCTCGGGGAGGAGCTCAAAGGAGGAGGAGGGGGAGGAAAGGAGGGAGCGGGTGGAGTAGTCGTGTGGGGAGGGGTCAGACCAGCGGAGGAGGCTGCCATGGGCGTGGGACTTGGAGTCGAGGCCGGAGAGAACCATCTTGGCGAGGGAGTTGACGTGGATGGAGGCGAGGAGGGCGGAGAGGTAGAGGGAGCCAACCTGGCCGCAAAGGATGAGGTCGAGGCCACGAGAAAGCTTCCTGGGGGTGACATCGACACTGCAACAGGCAGCAACGACGACAGAGACGGCCTTGTTGATGATGTGGATGCACTCAAAGATGTTGAGGGAGGTGTCGAGGTCAGCAGGGGAGCCGCCAAGGACATAGACGAAGTTGACAAGGCGGTAGACCACAAGGAAGAGGGACTCGATGCCAACGATGACCTAGCCGCTGAAGGCAGAGAGGGGGTCGTTGCTAGGGATGCAAACGAGCCAGGTTCATGTCAGGTTTGGCTAAACCCATACCCATATCCATTGACAAAATCCATACCCATTTACCCATCAATACAAAAATTCAAACACATACCCATACCCATCTACCCATCAGGTATCCATTTACCAATCGGGTACCCATTTATAAATTGATCTTATAATTAAATCATGTCCAAATTAAAGTAAGTAAAAAAAAAATCTATAACACGATTCATCAATTGTTTATTTTTAACAAGCCTAAAACATAGGGGCTTAGGCTACTCCAATTTTAGTGATTCCCATTAAAATTATTACAAAATAGAACTTCAAGGGGAATAGATCAAAAACTGAGGGAATTGTAAGGGAGATTAAAGCTCAAGGAATAAGAAACTTAGGGTGGGACTTATATATCTCAAGTAAATGAGGCTTTTATTTAGATACTCGGGTCGAGTAATCGGGTATAGATCTATACCCATACCCAATCGGATTTTTTGGATAACAAACGGGTTCGAGTCGAGTTTATCAAAACTTACATCCCTAGTCATCACCAAGGAGGGGGAGGCAATGTCTTGGTGTTGATGTTGGCATTGGTGGTGGTGTTTGCAGAGGGAGATAAGGGTTTGGCGGAAAGCGGAAGGCGGAGAGGGCGGGGGGGTGTGGGAACCACTCGTGCATCTGGAGGAGGAGGTCGGGGCCGTTGGCCGATTGCTGGGAGAGGGCGAGGAACGCCATTAAAGGAGGAGGAGGTCTAGGTAGGGTTTAGGAGGAAGGACCTCCACCTTCTAGCACGTAAGCACATCACTCCTTTCTACGAATATCAACCGTTGGATCATGTCTTGAGATTCCACTAACCGTGGTTGATGAAAGTTAACCCACTTTGGGTTGCTAGATGAAAAGGACACTGAAAGAAGGATATTAACTCTAATGGTGCTTAATTAATGGGGGTATATACGTAAATACAAATTAAGTAGGGGTATATATATATATATTTGCAAATATTACCAGGGCCATATATGTCAAAACCCCTACATTTGAAACTACATCTTATATAGACTACACCATTCTAGAGTCTATCCTTCCTGTAGTAGTTTTCATCAATCATCTTCTAAGCCTGGAATGAAATTGATCGTGATATATATCTCATGTCTTGATTTTTGTTCCACTTTCTTAATAACTTGATAAAGCGTAAATGTTTGGACACTTGGTAAATTGCACCTGACAAAGGCAAAAAGACACTAAAAGGCAAGGGAGGTACAAAACACCTAAGATGCTAGGTTCTTGCCTAGGCACTCGCCTAAGAAAAATGAGGCTCTAAAAAATATATAGATGCATACACATATATATATGCAAATATACATATATACATCCATATACACACAGTAACCAAAATACAGTATGTTATGCATGCATATATATAATATATATGATATATAAATGCTTAGACAAACAGCTGCAATACACGTACATATGCGCATTGATACATATAGTAGGTTACGTAGGTATGTGCATTCAGTTTCGTACATTTATATATACACATATATAAATGTACACATTATATTTATATGCTATCATGTTTATATGCTATACTTATGCACATGCACGTGTATGTACATGTATATTTATATGTATAAGTTGACATGTAAACTTTCGAAAGATGTATATACCCCCACTTTTTCCATATATATGTATATAGCCTTTGTAATTGTTAGAGTATTTGGAATAGTTGTATAGAGTCAGTCTTATTTCTAATCTTGTTTGCCATTTTCTAATTCTTTTAGGTTTACTATGTAATTTATCTAACCCCACTTTCTAGGGTTTGGGTTTTCATTTGGAATGAGAGAGGCATTATTCTTCTATATGGTATCAAAGCAAGAATCTAGGGGAAGAGACCCAAACCTTAGGCCCCACGAGAAAGAGAGAGAGAGGACCCATGTCTACCACTGTCGTCGCTCTCCCTCATGTGAAGCAATCACACGTGCAACCACCTCTTCACCTGCACCATGCACCGCACGCTGCAATGTTCCTCTCCCCATGTGCATCGCCCGCGTGGGCTGTCCCTACAACACGCAAGCGTGCGCTAACTACACACACAAGCGTACAGTCATGCTGCCCCTATTGTGCACACACTTGCCCTCCTTTCGCATACATCACACACATAAACGTGCACTATTGCTCTGCCCCTACACAGTTTCACACGCTAGTACCCTATACCCCACACGCACGGCCACCCTCACACACATAGCACACTCCTACTTTGTCACTGCAAATGCTACTGTGTTGTTGTTGATGTTGGTCCCCCTGTTGATTTTTTTTTCAATGGGAAATGAGAAGTAAGACTACCTTTATTGCTACTACAGGGATCATTGTCACCCTTGCACCTACTGCCTCTATTGATCAAGATGTTGAACCTTCTGAACCACCAGCTGCTTGTTTGATGAAGTTGATACTAGTGGGGGATTCGAGCGAGGTTCTTTTCTCCCATCCCTACTATTGCCTACCTGCTTGGGATCGTCTCTCATCTCTAACTGCCTACTACTTACTACTTGGGATTATCTCCCACCTCTACCCTATCTATGGTTGCTACTTCCATTACAGCCCTAGTACTATCATTTTCGGATGCTACTTCTGCTGCAGCCCTACTACTGTCATCTCTGGCTGCGACTACCCCTACAATCTTTTATCGTCTATTATTGCTACTACTGCTACAACATACTATTCTCTATTGCAGATGCTACTTCTACTACAACCTCCACCTACTCCTCCCCTTCGGTCTACTACCTATTGCTCTGGATGTCTACCATGGGGGTTTACTTTTGTTTATTATAACAAGTTAAGTGTTGCACGCTCGAACATTAGGGAGAGTGTTGAAGTACTAGGAACAAGCATATAGAATCCTAGTTTTATTTCTAATCATGTTTTGTTATTTTCTAATTCTTTTGGATCTACTATGCAATTTTCCTAACCCCACTCTCTATATAAAGGGGCTTAAGGTTTTCTTTTGGAATGAGCAAGGCATTATTATTCCATGGTAATAACGTATGTGTCCTCGTGAATTTCAATTTATTAAGTTGCATACCCTTTTGAAAAGTGTGAAGATTCGGAAGGGTGGCGTGGAACCCTTCTTCAATAATGGCATGTGGAAAGAGGAGAGAGAGGAGTCGGCGGTGAAGAAGAACAAGGAGGGAGTTTTTAAGTAGAAACTATTATTATAACTCAAGGAACAAATGATGAGATTTGGTCTCTATAAATAGAGAACCAATCTCAATCAAATCAAATCACTAATCCTATTTCCTAAAACAACCAAATCTTTAAATAAGGACTTAATAAATTAGCCACAAGTCGGAGCAAACATATTTGGAAATAACCAATTTTCCTAAAACACATACCTACACATATCACATGCCTACAAGTGGGCCAACTAGACTCTGCTACGTGACAATTATTAAAAAATCTCCACACTCCCCACAAGTCAAACTCTGGAGAGGGTGAAGACTTGCACAAAAAACTTCATAGTAGAAAGGTGCGCGATCCCAAGCTTTATGATGGATGTGTTTTCTCTGGGAAAATCTCCCCTTTCAGAGGAGAATAAAAAATTAGATAAGAGGATCCCATCGATGAAGTACATCAACTTTGATATATTATTCGAAGAAGAACCGCTTTTGCTTTGAATATTTCTCCTTTGCCTTCTCAGAAAATATATGGAGCTTATATTGAGCCTCTACATCTGCCATTATGCCCCTACTTCTACGTCCTCACAAAGCTCGCATAAGATGCTGGGTTCTCTTGATGTGCGTGAGGGGTACTGAAGGTGTCGTTGCTCCTACGCCTCAAAAGCTTGTAGAGATGCTTAGGATCTCTAGGTGCATATAAGGTCACCCTGTCATAGTAAAGTTGGCGCAATGCTTCGACCCCAAGGCAACTCCATGCATTCCACGTACATGGAGGTAACTCCACGTGATCTTACATGGATCTCCTTTTCTCTAGTTCCACGCACACAGAGGCAACTCCACATGATTTTGTGTGGATCTCCTCTTCTCTCAACGTGTGAAATCAAGGACCCGGATGATCCGCTCTGATACCATGTGAAGATTTGGAAGGGTAGCATGGAGCCCTTCTTCAATAATAGCACATGGAGAGAGGAGAGAGAGGAGTCGATGGTGAAGAAGAAGAAAGGAGGGAGTTTTTAAGTAGAAAATATTATTGCAACTCAATGAACAAGTGAAGATATTTGGTCTCTATAAATAGAGAACCAATCTCAATCAAATCAAATCATAATCCTAACAAATCACTAATCCTATATCCTAAAACAATCAAATCTCTAAATAAAGACTCAATAAATTAGCCACAAGTTGGCACAAACATATTTGGAAAATAACCAATCCTAAACCAATTTTCCTAAAACACATACCTACACATATCACATGCCCACAAGTGGGCCAACTGAACTCTGCCACGTGGTACTGCAACATGGCACCTAATTATTAAAAAATATCCACAAAATGTTTAAAGTACGAATTAAATAACTTTTTATAAAAAGACCCTTATGTTTGTTATCTTATTTTCAAATCAATCCTCCACCTCCCATCCCTCATCTCCTTCCCCCTTGTGCAACGATGGTTGTGACGGCAACAGCGACAACTACCCGTTCAAGCTACACCCACTAAATTCCATGTTGCTATTGTTGCTGCTACTAGTGGTGGCGATGTAGTTCCTTGCAATCATCACCACCACCTCTAGCTCCTTCAACAAGGAGACCACCTTATGCCCACAAGAGATTGTACAATCGATTGCCTTCCTGAAACCCTTGACCAACTACGCCTTCCCCAGGCTGTGGGTAGGGTTAAGCATTTGATCGATCTAGGTGGATTCAGGTTGTTCAATTTGGGCCATATTCAGTTTGGGTCGACAAAATAGCCACCCATGACCCAACCAAATTAGATCGGGTTTAGGTCAGTTCGGTCGAGTTTGAATCGATTTAGGTCAAGTGAAACCCCCATTTTGCACATGCTTGTTAACAAATGAGATTTTTGTTTAATAAATGTTTTGCAACATAATAGCAAGTAAATGCTTCATCCATCTTAAAAAAATTTAAATACCATCTATAATTAAAAGAAGAAAGCCCCTTAAAAATATGTTAATATCATTTACAAATCAATTCACCTATGCATTTGGGTTCAAGTCGGGTGGATGGGTGTAACCCCATTGGTCACCCAATTCAATAGTTCAAGTTGTTTGGGCGGTTCGGATTGCATATGTTGAACCCATCAACCAACCCAAAACTCATAAGTTTTATAGTTTGGGTCTTTTTTTTGAAAGGTCCTATAAGTTTTATAATTTAGGTCTTGACTCGACCCATAACCCAAATCAAATGACCCGATTCAAATGTTTGGGTGGGTCTTTTGGGTTAACCTAAATAGCACCCACCCCTAACCATGCGTGGAGAAGCTCCTCTGGAAGTGGAGATGGTGGTGGTCGTCGACGAGGGGTCCTAAGAAGATCCCAACACATGGATCGATGGGGCCCAATGTGAAGCCCCGCTCGATGGGTCCCGAGAGGAAGCCTCGGTTGAATGAGTCAGAGAGTAGGCCAAAGAGGAGCTAAGGAACCAATTAGAGAGACACGGAGGACTCCAAGCAGTCGAAGACAGCGGCAGCAATCCCCAATGTAAGGACAAGGGAGGAGGAGGTGAAGGGCATCATCAAGGTGTTGGCATTGGAGGAGGGGGCTGGAGGAGGAGAACGGTGGAGGAGGGGGCTGGAGGAGGAGAACGGTGGAGGAGGGGGTGAGGGGTGTAGGATGGGAGACTGGGGGGGTGTGAAGGAGGAGAGGCTAAGGGGCAGGGAGAGGTGAATGAGGGGGCGAAAAAGAAGAGGAAGTGGAGGGCTTCTTGGAGAAGGAGAAAGAAAAGGAACTTTATATAAAAGTTACTTTATTTTTTAGTCCACAAAGTTCATAAGAACATCCAAACAAACAAGTAGATATTTAGGGGGTATATATGTAAATACAAATAAAATGGGGGTGTATACGTCTTTTCCAAAATTTACAGAGGCATAAATGTGAAAATTCCTTTCTTATAAACGGATTCGAAGCACCCTTTCAAATTACAATTATTGAAATTGGCCTCAATTGTTTCTCTATTCCTGCAACCTAGTAATAATTGAGATACATCTATCATTACAGCCATTTAGCCAAAAGCTGGAGTTGATAAAATGATATGAACCTACAGAAGTATCAGCAGAAGTTTGATCATCGTCACAACCACTGAAAGAGATGCATTCACCACCACTTGTGCCCTTCCATACGCCAGATCTTGGGCGATGATCTTCCCATACATACTGTCCACTTCTGTAGTGAAAACATGACACGTATGCAGTTTTTCAGAAACAATTTGGATAAAATCAGCATAGCACATATCAAAGTGGATGCTGGACTTCCAACAACCTAACAAAAGATTAATTAGAGATACACAAGAGTGGTTCTTATCTATGCCTAGAGGCACAGAAAACATAGCTATAATGATTTCGTCTAAGGTTTCTGATTTGCCACTCGTTTTTTGTTCTTTTGGAAGAAATTTTGCCACTTATATCGAGCCAGCTCCTCAATCTACAGAAGCTTAGATTCCATCTTGGAGCACATCCTGATTCATTATGCCAAACACATATGTTTCAAGTGCATGTTCACTTAACATCTGAAGTTCAAACCACAAATAGATTGACGTATCAAAATGAGCTCCCAGCTGTAAAGGTCACTGAGCCATCAAGAGTATTGCTTAAATGACAGCAGTATTCCTTACTAAAACACATCATTATAATACATTGAAGTCTTCTCAGCTGCCAGGGTTTGAATTTCACCCGGTCATCATAATATTAAATTGCTTCCTATGTTGTAATTGGTGTATAATGAAAACTTCAGAAACCAGTGAATTAAGAAAATTTTCATAAGATTGACACAATGTTTCCAGAAACTTAATACCAGTGAATAAAAGGAGAAAATTTTCACAAACTCTACCAAATTTTGTATAGATACTTGAAAGAAGTACCTTCAGTTCATGTTGAGCAAGAAAATACTTTTCCTCTTTGATTGAATAATGATAAAAATCATAAAGTATATTCAGTCCTGAGTTCTGCTTTACTGTAAGCGCAATTCTCATCAACACATTTTGTATTACATACATCATTAGACATACAATGATAACCTAATGTGATTTATGAACATACAGTTCTGAACATCATGGTAAAATTACAATCAAATTTTCATTTCTTGGATATTGTGTGTTTTCCAAATATTCCGAATTAAAATGGAAATTTATTATGCAGTGTCCAGGCCATGCCTTTCTTCTAAGATGTAAATGTTTCCTGATCAGTCAGTCTGGATACTGATACTTTATCAACCCAGCATCTATGGATGATCTGCATAATACATGCATATATATACATAGACAATAGCAATGCAGAGGTTTTGTGTACCTAACACAGATGAATAGCAAAAATGCAAATATAAGGATACATGGTAAACATAATTAAATCACAAAGGATGATCTTATTTTAATGTACAGATTAGCCATGTAAAATATGACCCCTAATCATCCATCCTATATAATGTATGTGAAAGGACAATATGAGTCAGCTGCTAACCTGTTCATCCGGCAAAGAAATGGCAAATCTAGTGCAGTGCCACTATGGCAAGCATCTATAATTGCATGAAGCCTAGCTCCTCGAGGAAGTGGCCTGACAATTGTATGATTTATCTCATCATCCACAATCATCCCCTGTGTTTCAAAATCAATTGGACAAAGGGTTTCATCATAACCATCGACTTCATCTCCAGTGTAGTTCCTCTGTTGAGACCCATGGCCAGAGTAATGAAAGACCAAAGAGTCTCCAGGTTGGCAGCCTTGAAGAAGCCAATACAAAGCCATTCGCATGTTCTGTTTAGTTGGGATCTTATAAGGATCCCTTTCATCCTCTGAAAACAGCTTTCAAAACAGATGGATAAGCTTAGTTGTCAAGTAAAAAAAGTCTGAGCATCACCGCCATGCCAGATAAATACCAAGATTCTAAATAATGTTGATACATTATACATCTTAGTTAATAGCCCAGTGCATTACAGAATAGCATCACTAACTCACAAAACACCCTATAATGATAATCCAAACTCATAAACAACACCCAGTAACAGAACCATATTAGCCAGAAAGTAAATGGCATAATTAAAATAAGGTTGGACTACATACCTAAAATGGACCTTTCTATGATCTGACCACATTGACCACATCCCAATTTCCCATGAAGAATGCAGGGATATATATCCCACATGCGTTCACATTCAGCATACTACTCCACTTGCACTTGCAGTACCAAGGCATTTTCAAGGATAAATTATGATTTTCTCCATCCTCCATCCCTTACAAATCCTATTCTCCCCGCACGAATTCTCTTAGTCCTCATTTGGTCAACATAACATAATTGTGTCCACAATATTCCCCTTTCCACTCTAAACTTAAGATCTCATAAAAAATGTAATAAAATACTCACACCTCAACTAGTTTAAAGTAGAAATTTTTACATGAGTACCACTAACATCTTTCGAAATTACTTAAATGTCATTCACTTCATTATATTGCCAGTATGCTATTAAAAAAGTCACGCCATTTTCATATTTACCATTCTGTTAGTCATAGCCGCTAAACGTAATGATTTTGAATGAAAACATAATAAAATAATTATTTTTTAATCCATAAAATTTATTTTTTAGTCCTCAAATTTTAGTTTTTAGTTCTCAAAATTTATTTATTCCCCTCCCCCCACTTCCCCTCTTCCTCCTCCCCACTTCACCTCCCTTTCTCCTCCACCCCCCTCTCCAACCTCCTCCTCTACCCCTCTCTCTAACAGTGTGGAGGTGAGGAGGTGGTTCAGGGTGGAGGAGGTGGTCAGGTGTGGAGGAAGAAGAGGTGAGGGTGAAAATTAAAAAAAATAAATTTGGAAGACTAAAAAATAAATCTAGAGGAGTAAAAAATAAATTTTTATTACATTTAAATTCAAAATCATTAAATTTAATGGCTATAACTAACGGAGTGATAAATACAAAAACGATGTAACTTTTTCAATTATGTAACAGGCAATATAGTGAAGTAAATGACATTTAAATAATTTCAAAGGATTTTAATAGCATTTACATAAAAATCCCTTTAAAGTATGATATATGTATTTATTTGTTGTACAGTGCTCTTACCATCTGATTTCCCATCGACAAAATCCCCATAAAGTATTTGAAGCAATTAAATCACTTAAAAGCAACACGCCATTATACCAACATCGTCTACAAGAACTCTACATGAAAAATCTAATTACATAGAAGGTGGTTCTACCATGTGAACAATCTATCCAAGAAAACCTACCTCCAACACCAAAGCAAGGAATACCCAACCCTTAACATAACCAAAAGAGCTCGCTAACTCGGATCAAAATCGAGAACCTCTATTCCACATCAACCCATCAGTTAAGCTTTGTTACTTTGTAGCACATATAAGGCACATAAATAGCTTCATCTTCTCCAATAATTCCAAATACCCGAATGTAACGTAATTTCCCGACCACTCCAAATGGTTATTCCCGAACTAGTCATGAAGGGTATAACGAACTCACGGGATCACAAGGGTCAAAAACAGCTAATTCGTACAAGGCCATGTAACAACCACCTCGAGAAGCTGCTATTACTCGAGAACAGAATCCCGAATCTCGCGGCAATTTCGGTCTGTTTGGCCAAGGAGGATTGATGCTGTAATCAGGTCCTCGGGACCTTACGCCTGGAGTATCATTTTCATCAGTGCAATTGAGAGATAGGAGAGTATCCACGTCGCCACTTAAGTATTTATGTGGTTGCTTTAAGGATAACTTCCAGTAGGACAAGTGATCTCGAGTGGTCATCCGTTTACCTTTCGGGGGGTTAGAAATTACGAAAAAGGATTTGCGAAGAGATCGCGGGATCGGAAACCCTAGCAATTCAAGGGGGAAAAAGGAGGAAAGAGGGGTCCTTCTTGAGATTCTCACCAGTGAGCAGGATGATGGAGGACTCGGGGAAGTGGAAGCGGTTGACGAGGAGGTACTTCATGCACTTGGCGTCGTTGAGGCAGCCCTTGAGCTCGTGGGAGCTGTTGCGGTAGGATACCCCGCAGATCACGGCCTTCTTGCGGCCGTGGGGGTTCGGCGGGGGCCCGGTGACCTGCCCATAAGGGGACGGCCCGCCCTGGTAGTTCGGGGGCGGGGGTTGGAGCTGGTGGTGGCCGTGGGGAGGAGATGGGGGTAAGTGGCCGTCGCGGGATGTGGCGATGTGCGTGATGGCGCCGCAGACGGCGCAGCGGATGGAGGAGGCGCCGGGCGGTAGCTGGAGGGGCGTGCGGCAGGAGGAGCAGTTCACCAGCATCATCATGGTGGCAGCGGCCAAGAAGGAGTAGTGGTGGGGTGAAGGGGAGGGGTTGGAGGGCAAGGGTGGGAGAGGGTAGAAGGAGGAGGAGGGTAGGAAGGTTTAAGATGGGCAAAGAGGTCTTTTTCGTGGGGAGCGATCCGCGGAGTCGGTGGAAGGCGAAGGCACAGTGAGGAGAGGAAGATAGATGGGGTCGAGCTTGACGTTTGACTGCTGGCTGTTTTAACAGGATCCTCTAGTTGGGGGATGACGGACGGAAGTGATGTCGGGCTGATCGGACGGAGAGGTCGCTCCGGGGAGTGATCCGACGGTCGAGAGTGATTGCCCCCTTGTGAAGGGGGGTGGTTTGGGCCGGTAGATGTGGATCCCAACCGCAGTTGACGAGGTACCTCTCCGCGTATATTTTCCAGATAAAAAAAACAAACAAAAAGGGTGTTGTGGTGGTGACGCCGCGAAAAATTTAAAATACAGCCTATGCTGGCAATCCGGCGGACGTGAATGGGAGTTTATCGTTTAGAAAGAAAAGGAGGCAAAACAAAAAAAAAAAAGAAGAGGATGGATGTTGTGAAATATGGGAGCAGTGCTCAAAGTAAGAAAGAGTTGGATGGTGGTGAAGTAAGGGATACAAGTGGATATGGATATATCCAGAGTCATATGTGACCATATCCATTTTAGAGAGAATATGAATAGTAATTTTGTAAGATCTTCCAATATAGATGCAAATATAGATATTAAAATTTAAATTTTTACATGTATAGATATCAAATTTTGAATTCTAAGGAATGCAAATACGAACATGGATATCCTTTTTTTTTGCAAATACGGATACGAGTATCCATCTTTTGCTTATGTGGATATGGATATGAATATAGATATCTATATTTTTAATACTCTTTTTTACATAATATATGTATACAATAATAGGATGTTATGTATAATTTGTCTATTATTAAATTAATCTTTGGGTTTCCTAAGATCTTCCCTTCGAACCTCTTGTGCCTCCATCCCTCTTACGATCTTTGTTGGAATTGTGTGTCCTTGGCGAGCCAACCTAAGTGAAAATCACTTAGTCGATGATTCAAATCTAAATGTTCGATCACTTAGAAACACTAATGTGGTTAGTAGAGTCCCTCAGTAACAGCAGGAGAATGTATTATGGTCATATTGGATATAACTAATTACAGATATCAAAGATCCAAATGGTTTAGATCGTGAATTTCAATAAATCATCAAGAATCATCATAATATTCAATCATTATCTCCAGCCTAAATAGAGATTGCAATCTTCTCAAGAGACTATTGCTTGATGGACGCCCTTGTTACATACCTTCTATATAAGAATGGAGATTCTAGGTTGTCATGTAAGTAGAGACAAGGAGTTGACTTAACGAGACGAAGATGCAAGAAATCATTCTCTTATTACTATCGTGGAGAGGGCATATCCTTAGACTTAAAACAAATATATGTCTCTATGCTTGAATATGCATATTTGGTGGACTAATAATCCATGCACCCACGACAATGTTGAGACTAAAAAATTGGTATGTATGTGAGAGAATAGGATATGCATGATCTCTCAAAGGGATCACACAGATCCACTATTATAGGTGTAATGGTGGTTTGGAAGACATAGGCTCATTCCGCATATATTAGAATTTAAGAAATTCTATGCATGGTCATATAGGTCCTAATCAAACCCATACATAAGAAGTCAATCTCCTTTTGGAAAACAATCGGTGTCCAATCTCATTCCAATGATACAAGAAGAAGAATATGAATGTGTGTAACCTTTGGTAGAAAGGGCATTGGATTTGGGAATTTTACCATGAGATTACATAAATCTCGTGTAAAGGATTCATGGGTATTGAGAATACTTAAGGGAGGCGTAGTGTTATAATTCATGAATCCTAAATGCTTCATTATTAACGTAATGAAACTAATAATGATTTCGATGAGTCCCTACTCGTACCAAAATCAAATATTATTTAAAGAGTTAACTAATATTTGATTTAACATTTAAATGGCCATAAAATGTTGGGTCTTGATTTAAAAAGGTTTAGATAGAAATTAAATGTATTTTTTGTACCAAAATCCAATTAACTAAAATTAATAAGGGGCCATCAAGTTATTATTCAAGTAGGATTGATCCCAACCGCTATATTTGATCCAATGGTTCTCACCAATATATAATTAGCATGAATTCCTATAAATATCTCTCATAGGCAAGTACAAAAAACATAATCAACCTTTAGTTCACATATAGGAAAGAGCCATCGCCACCAAAGAGAGAGAGAAGAAGATCAACATGTAGCCCTGCCTCTCTTCTCTTCTTGGTCTTCCAACAATAGCATTAGGCGGCCAACTCTTCTCTTGTTGGAAGACCAACAACAAATGTTGTTGAAAACCAATGGAGATGTTGGTCAACCAATGCTAAGATCAATCGACCAATCTATACTAGATCACTAGTTGGTGATTGTGCTTGCACGTCTTTGGCCATGCACATGAAGGTTCGACACCATGGTTGTCTCAAGTTTGCGATTAATTCATTATACATGATCATTGCTAGGTATTTTTAGCATCGAGGACCTCATCAGCTTGCCAAAAAGAAGGTCTTACAAAACGTTGAGACTTATTGTAAGAGGCACTACATGTATAGTGTTATACTATACCACCACAAAGGTAAAACTTCTATCTCGTGGAACCGCAAAGGGGATTGAAATGAGAAAAAGGTAATTCTTCTCATGTGATTCCAAATTAAGTGATTCAAATTCTTGATTAATTGATTTTTCAAGCATCAAACCATTTCGCGAAGTGGTTTTAAATGCATGTTTTCTACACTTTCACAATGCCCACATGAATTGTTCATTCAACAACCTCGAGACCTCAACTTCCATCTCTACCTTCCTTTTTAATACAACATATGTTAGGTATGTTTATTATTACAATCTAGTCATCTTTTAATTTAATTATTAAAGTTTTCATGTATATTATGTCTTCTTTAGTAGCTCTACTTTTTAACTTTAAAAAAAGGAGTTTTGACATACATGTCTTTATAAACTTTGAATATTACGTCTATACCCCTCTAATCTTGGTAATTACGTAAATACCCTCTCAATCTTCCCTCCATTAACAAAACTACCCTTCTGTTATTCTATCGTTTGGTTAAACTATAACGGCCATTATGTAAGGGATATTTTTGTTAATGGAGGGAAGATTGAGGGGGTATTTACGTAATTACAAAGCATACAGAAAACTTAATGTTTAAGGTTAGTGACAGTACCGAGAATACCCCCAAACCCAACACCCACAGTACCCGCAAAACCCTAAATCATCTCCACCACTCTCCACCATTACCCTCATGCTCACTCTCCTAGAAAACATATGGCACTCACCACCACCGCGTACCTCCCCTTTAAAATCCACCACCTCAAAAGCCCTCACCTCCGCCCAATCACCTCTTCTTCCCAGAAACAACCAACAACCACCACTGCCACTGCAACGTTCGACCTGCGATCATACTAGTCGTCCCTCATAAGCTCCATCGATGAGGAGCTCTCCTCGACTCTCCCCATCCAATACCTGTAGACCACCCACCGGTCGATGAAGCACGCGGTGCTGCGGTGCTCTCCCCCAGGGCCAAGTGCGCCCCCCGGTCCTCTACATGGCAACCACCTCCGACCTCCTCCTCTCCCCACTCGACGCTGCCCTCCCCATCGCTACCACCCTTGAGATGGGCCACTCCGCCTCCCTCATCCATGACGTCCTCCCATGCATGGATGCCTCCCCACTCCACCGCAGCCGCCCCTCCACCCACTCCCTCTTCGACTTCTCCACCGCTGTCCTCCTGGGTGACGCCCTTTTCCCCCTCTCCTTCCACCACATTTTCCACCACACCCCCCGCCACCTCGTCTCGGACTCCTCCCTCCTTGCCATCATCGCCGAGATTGCCCGCGCCGTCGGCTCCTCCAGCATGGTCGCTAGCCAGTTCCTCAACATCACCGATAACGTTGACATCGTGGACGTTCTCGAGATGAAGGTCAAGGAGATGGAGGAGTGCTCCGCCATGTGCAGGGGGATAGCCGGGGGTGTCGACAGAGAGGTACTTGAGGAACTCAGGAGGTACAGGAGGGCCGTGGGGGTTCTCTACGAATTGGTGGATGATGTGCTGATGAAGGAGGTGGATGAGGGAGGGAAGATGAGGAGCAACATGAGCTTGGTGAGGGCATTGGGGATGGAGAGGGCGATGGGGATAGGAAGATTGAGGGGGTATTAAGAAGTCCTCTACCACCT
The DNA here is from genome assembly GCA_037157565.1 of Thalassia testudinum. Classification (NCBI taxonomy): domain Eukaryota; kingdom Viridiplantae; phylum Streptophyta; class Magnoliopsida; order Alismatales; family Hydrocharitaceae; genus Thalassia; species Thalassia testudinum. Next base: position 27,606,445 of record JAZHRO010000013.1, read on the forward strand.
CAGTCCTACTGTAGGCAGCAGAGAGTGGTGGAGGGGACGATTTAGGGTTTTGAGGGTACTGTGGGTGTTGGATTTGGGAGTACTATGGATATTGTCGTTAACCATAAACATTAAATTTTTCGTATGCTTTGTAATTATGTAAATACCCTTCCAATCTTCTCTCCATTAACAAAATTACCCCTTACATAACGACCGTTATAGTTTAACCAAATAGTAGACTAACAAAAGGGTAGTTTTGTTAACGAAGGAAAGATTGAGTGGGTATTTACGTAATTATCAAGATTATAGGGGTATAGACATAATATCCAAAGTTTATAGGATCATGTATGTAAAAATCCCTTTAAAAAATTAAGAGCTATATAATATCCATAGGATATTTGTTAACGCGAATTCGTTGATGTTTTAAGAAATGCGTTATAGTATAGGATAAAATTGCATTCAACACTTAAAATTTACAACTCGCAAGTACAAGGTCGTTCACTGGGAACAATAATGGCAATTTATTCTCACAGATCACAATTCTAAGAAAAATATAAGCAATTAAGATCAGAAGACAATTCGAAATAATATATCAATAGATCCAAATATCAATGTGCAAAAAAATTAGGATAAAATGGTGATTTGAATCATCAAATTACCCTTTAAGTTTAAACCTCACAAACATAAGCACAACCACAGAATCAAATGCCTCAGAAATCAGATGACAGAAATAAGCCCCAAACGGCTTAAGTGTTCAGTAGGAGCAGCTTCAACAGAGAGGCAAAGGCCTCTTTTTCCTTCCTTCAAGCCTCAAGAGAGAGGCACAACACAACACAAAAGCAAGATTGCAGACTAAGTGTTGAGAGGGGTTCACTACAACAAACTCCCCCCCTTTCCTCCTCTTCCTCTCAAACTCGAGGCTAACTGGATCTATGCTCGGGTAAACAGGCGGGTAACCGAATCCTGGCCAGACCCGTGTGGCGTGTCCATGGGTGAGGTGTGCGCTGGGCGTGCATGGGGACCCGACCGCCGTGTCTTGGGCGAGGGGTCAGGAACACAAAATCACTTTGTTCGCTGATGAGGCTTCAGTGACTTCCGAGGTGGGACTAAAGTCCCCATCTCCTTTGCATGCAACAGTAGGCAACAAACATTGTTTAATTGGAGTCTTTAGAGCAGTCAATGCTCCCAATTGACCTTCTAGGTAGATGCCTAAGCTGAATTCGCTTCACCTAGAGCGAATGCCTGGAGCAAACGCTACAAGAACCACACTTCGAGCTTGCTTGAAGAAGCTTCAGTAATGGCGGTGTATCCCTTTGAACCTGAAAACAAGAAAAAGGCCTCTCGGCCACATTGGAATGGTTCAGAAGCTCCACCGTGGATCGACGAGTATGATGGTGTGCGTGGAGTGGCGAGAGGGTGAGTGTGGAGGTCTGACGACCTCAGACGAGTGGCGCAGAGGAGGGTTTGTTCGGTGTGGTGGATGAGTGCCAATCCCCTCAATTTCTTGAGGGGTTTTGGTTGGCAGGTTGAGGCGATGGTGTGGAGCGCAAAAGCGGGCGATTTGGTGGGTTGTAGTGAATGCTAGGGCTCACCAGAGATATACCGGTGAGGTGGAAGACGGAGGTGGAACGAGCGTATTTGTGAGAAAACTTAGAATCTAAGGGTGCAGGTGAAGTCCGGAAGGGATGAGGAGTTGAAGGAGATTGTTTACGGACGAAGAGAAGGCAGAGGAGGCATCGGCTATGATTGGCCAACATCAGGGATGAAGATGGCTCTGGAGGTTGAGATGGCGACGAGGAAGGGGCCAGAGAGCTCCTCGCAGGTATGGCGAGGTGCGGAATGTAGGGAGAAAGAAGAACCTATTGCCTATCGTACGTGGCAGTAGGCGAGGGAGTCAGAGGTAGGGGGTCGCCGGAGAGAGCTTTGGAGCAGGCCGAAGGTGGAGAAAAGGAAGAATTCTTGGCCTAGAAACTCGCTAAGGAGGTGAAGAATGCCATAGGGGTCTTTTACAGGGCTTAGGGGAACTTGAAGAATAGGAAACAAGCTTCAAAGCTTGCTTAAGATTCAAGAAGAATCACACTGATTTCGTGGGTTTGCACGCACAATCAGTGAGTTTTAGGAATTAGAATCAATCCTAATAGGTTTTCCTATGTGTGAACATCAATCCCACCAAATTTGGTGGAATTTGATTGCCATTTGAGTATGATTCTGCTTGGTCAAAGCTCGTTTGGAGGTCGATTGACCTCCAATGGCGGAAAGGACTAATCTACAAAGAAGATGAAGAAGTTAGGGGGTATTTTGTAAGTATTTCAAAAGCTGAGGGGCTATTTAAGATAATAAGAGTCAAACTTGGACCAAAATGCAAACTAGGTCAAAATAATCTCATATTGGGCCCAAATTTTGATACAAACCTAATTTAGACCCAAGGAATTTAATGGTTAAGTCGGATTTAGGTTTTGACCAAGTTTGACTGGGTAATTTATGCAGAAGCCCAAGGACATTTTTCTATCTGTAACTCTGTTTTAAGTCAAATTGGGTTTAAAAGGTCAAATCAAAGGTATCAAACCTTAGAGAATATTTTTCTATGATTTTTAGAAGGTTTAGATGAATTTTACCCTGACCAGAACCCCAGTTAATTAAGCAAATCTGTTTTTAGGATTTCAGACGTCCATTAATTCTTGAAATACGTGAAAACTCATTTCGTTCTGCATGGACTCACTTATTAGACATTAATGACCATATGACTTTGAATAAACCCCTTAAATACCCCATGGTTACTTTGTAATTGTGGTATGCTATTAAAATTGTAGAAATAACCTTAGTTTCTTATCTTCTTCTCAACACAACATTTTTCATATATGACCCTCTGATGGTTATGTAGGAGATTTTATCAACTTTATCAGACCAAATTGAGCCAGTTATGACTCATGATGATATTCCCATCAATATTCCATTTCCATATCCGCATAAAATCTGTATCCAGAATATAAATATCCATTTTGTATCTACATCTGTGTTTTAAAGATATGACTCTTTAATTTTCACATTCGTATAATATATGTTTCCATATCCGTATTTGTTTTATAAAATGGATATAATTTTAGTTATATCTACATCTGTATCTGACCATTTGCATCCCTATTTGTATTCTAACTCTATAAAGAGGCATGAAACTATTTTATGCTTCTTTATAGACCATAATATTAAGTTACGCCAAAAAATATTTAGTCTCTAGCAAAGGATTTTCCATCTTCCAAAGAGCCTTCCCAATTGGCATCAGAATATACATGTAACGTCATGTTGGATATTAACGACAGAAGGCTAGATTGAATTATTCCTTCCAAATATCTTAAAATGCACTTAACATGTTCTCAATGTAAACAGCAAATTCAATGTATAGAGTCTTGTAAGTAGAAGATATTAAAGAGCACTGACAACTTGTCTATACAAAGTTGGATTTTCAAGTGGGTTGCCTTCCAAAGAGAGTTTTGAAGAGGTAGCCATTGGTGTTTGTAAGGGATGCCACTATTGCATATTTATTTTCTTTGATAAGTCCATAATATATTTGCTTTGAGTAAGAAGAAGGCCACGATTCACTCTTTTAACTTCAATGCCTAGAAAATAATGAAGACTTCTAAGGTCACATAGCCTAACTTTAAGTAGATTGAGTCCAGAAAATCTGCAAAGTGTCTACTGAAAAGAGGAATTATAAATTGACACACATGCACTCAACGAATCTGACCATGAAATATGGTAGGTGATAAAGGACTTAATGCGAAATGTACACAAAAATTGGCAAAATTATCAATCTAACACTAGAATAATATTTTTTATTTTTCTACAAATGATATACCCTTGAAATTTGGTATGGCACCCACCGCTAGAAAATGCACGTTTTGTGATGATTTTTGAGCGACCGTTTACAACCGTCGCCAATGATCCCTTTTGGAGACGGTTATTTAAATAACTGTTGCCAAAAACCCTTCTGCCTTCCTCGCGAACCTAAGGTTGCGGGTGGTAATATTTGGGGATGATTATTTTGAAACCGTCGCTAAAGGATAATTGAGGAGGGCACCCTTTTTGCATGCTTGATGAAAAAATTAGGGTTTTAGGGATGATTTTTATCAAAACTGTCGCTAAATGATAATTGAAAAGGGTGAGCTTTTTGTGCGCTAGATGGAAAAATTGGGATTTTGGAGACGATTTTTTTAAAATTGTTGTTAACCTAAAAGTTGTGCATCAAAAATTACACCAACTTAAAAGTTGATGCCGGTTCAGGGGGGATGATTTTGGGAGACAATCGTCTCTAATACCATTCTGTTTAAATTCCTGTAGCGACAATTACAAAAAGAATCTTCGCTAAATATCAAGATATTTTCAGAAAATTGGTCGACCTACCCCTTCTCTCCCTCATTTCTTCTCTGATCACGAACTCTCCTCCGCACCTCTGTACCTCCGTGCCTTCTCGTCCGCGACCTCCCAATCGTTCGCGACCTTGACTGACCTCCTGCAAGGTGCCACCGTCCACACGACCGCCGTCTTCCTTCGTCGTCAACCTCATGCAAGAGAAAAGGTCTGCCCTCTATCTGCAGCCCTCTCTGTCGACGCTGTCGCATCGCGTTACCCCATCCTCCTCCCTGCGTCGCCTCACCGCACCATCCCCTACCCGCGCCACCCCCTTCCATGTGCCACCACGCAACCCCTTTTCCCTCCAAATAGTTATGCTATGTTTTTTTTTGTATTGTTTTGTTGATTTAATGTTAAATAAATTGAATGAAAATTTCTATGCAAATTAATTGAGCTTTTGAATTTGATTTTTTAAACAAAAAACTTGCATGTAAATTTTTTAAATTTAAATTTGCTTATAAATTTATTTCTAGAAATTAAATTTGCTTGTGAAATGAATCTTGTTAAATTTTCATGTAATTAATTGCAATTATTAACTTGCTAGAAATGTTAATTTTGTTTAATTTTATCAATTGCATACATTTCACAAATGTTAATTGTTAGGTGTGCCCAAATGTTTCATTTACAATTTAAATTGTGTTGTTTGATATAAACGTGAGGTGTGCACACATTTTTAATTTTTTTATGTAATTTTGATTGTGTTAAATGTGGGGTCCCAAACTGATTGCTCGTGGATTCGATGTGAATCCGCAGAGCAACTTGGGTGGTGGGTTTCGTGCGTGGGTGCCAGCATGGTGGGGTCAGTGCCAGGCCTTAGCAGATGAATAAGATTTAGGGTTTAGAGTTTAGGATTTTGGATTTTCGGTGCTGGGTTTAGAGTTTTGGATTTACGGTGTTGGGTTTAGGGTTTTGGATTTAGGTTTTTGAGTTTAGAGTTTAGGTTTTAACTTTAGGGTTTACCGTTTGGGGTTTGGGTTTTAAATTCAAGGTTTAGTGTTTAGCGTTTGGGTTTAAAATTTAGAGTTTAGTGTTTAGGGTTTAAGGGTTATGGTTTAGGGTTTTTTTTATGAAGTTTAGTTACAAAATTTCAATTTAAAACTTGAATTCAATTTAACTTTGGGTTTAGGTTTTGAAGTTAGGGTTTTCGATTTAGGTCTTTTAGGATTACAACTTTTGATTTATGTTTTCGATTTAAGGTTTTGGGTTTAGTTTGGATTTGACTTTTTGATTTTGAGGTTATGGTTTAATGATTAGGGTTTAGGTTTTTTGTGAATAAAATTTACATATAACAATTTAATTCAAAAATTAAAATTTTGAATTTTTGATTGTTAGCTCTTAATACCACATACACTTGCATAAATTTAGAAGCACTTCATGATAGACAATAGGAATTCTAACCTCTAAGTACCAGGTTGTGAGAGAGATATAATTGTGTCAAAATACTGGCCCGTCGAGACTTATGATCATATTATACAGGCAATGCAGAGTGTGTGTAAACCTCACTTACATGCACAATGCGTTGTTTTTATAACACGTCCTTAGTTCAGAGAAGTTCTAAGCTAATGGGGGCCTTTGCAGATTTGATCACATAGGGTTACTTGTTACATGAAACTAGTGTGTATAGAAATTTCGAATGCGTTTTCTCACTTTTCTCTAGTATACCAACTAATCTTACCTTCATTCCTGAAGTGCCCTTTAGTGGGAGCTATTGGGAACGTAGTTAAGGTTAGTTTTGGGTGGTATATTGGAGAAGTGTGAGGAGGTGCTGCCGAAATTTCTTCATACACTAATTGCATGTAACAAGTAACATTGTAATCAAATCTTCGGAGATGAGCTATTAAGTGAAAATCATCTTTAAAATACAAATACCTTCCTAATATTCGCTCATAATTTGCGGGTTATTTGCAATAAAATTTTAGGTTATCATGGACAAGTCTTTGATTGGTCTAAGGAATTTGGATTACCCTAAGTATAAGAGTGGAGTGATCTCATTCCTGAATTGAGCCTTTCATGAAGATAGGAAACAATACAAACGTAGAGAATTTTTGGAGAAAATATTATGTCCATGCTGGATTGGGCCTTTCAATGGATTTGTCCATGATAAGAAGACAGCTCTAGAATATGTGATCTATAATAGTTGGTGGCAACATTACACAAAGTGGACTACACATGGAGAGGAACAAACACAGGATGACACACGGAATACAATGGAAGTGGATGATTGTGATGACGAGGAAGATGATGATAAATAAATCAATGAGATGATGTATGAGATGAGAGAGGCTGATCTTGAAATTACAAATGATGAGAAAGGACTTAATAGCTATAATCAGTTTTATGATGTGATAAAAGCAGTTGAGGAGCTTATCGTGCCTGGAATAAGTTCCATGTTAAGGTTGTCCTTCCTGTTGAGATTATTTCAGATGAAAGTTATGAATAGAGCTACAATGAAAATGATGTCGGAGGTGCTTCAGTTTATACAGGAGTTGTTGAATAATCCTAAGGGTGTGCCAGAGTCGTGGTATGAAGCCAAGAAGCAAATCCGTTACTTGGTTTGAATTGTGAGAAGATTCACACATGTCCCAATGACTGTGTTTTATATAGAAATGAGTACGCTAGTATGATTTGTTGCCCAGAATGTGTTAAGAAAAGATATAAAGGAGAGAGGAAACAAGCCAGAAAGGTTCTTCGTTACTTTCCATTAATTCTAAGGTTGCAACGATTGTTTTTTTCGAGTAGGACTGCAACGTCGATGAGGTGGCATCATGAAAACAAGTCAAAAGATGGTCTTATTCGCCATCCAACTGATTCAGAGGAGTGGAAAAACTTTGACAGTATACATTAATCTTTTGCAGAGGATTCACATAATGTCAGATTAGGACTTGCAAGTGATAAGTTTAATCCATTTCAGAACATGTACTTGTCATACTCTATATGGTCAGTCGTGATTGTTACTTATAACTTACCTCCCTGGCTATGCATGCGATCCTCGTTTATGATGTTGACCCTCTTAATTCCAAGTCATAAGCAACCAGGAAATGCAATTGACATCTATTTACAGCCGTTAGTAGATGAATTAAAACAATTATGGCACGACGGTGTTCAGATGTATGATGCAAAGAATAAAGAATTCTTTCAAATGTACAGGGCTTTACTGTGGACCATTAATGACTTCCCAGCATATGCAAATCTTTCTAGATTGAGCATGAAAGAGAAGTTTGCTTGCCTAGTGTGTATGGAAGATACACATCATTTACGACTCCTTGAAAGTAATAAATTTGGATATTTAGGGCACTGCAGATTTCTTCCAATTGAGCACAGATGGTGGGGTGCATAGTTTAAGGATAGATTTGACAATACAACTTGTCGATATTCCAGCAAAAATCCGAGAAATAAGTTGTCGATAAATTCCATTCGACTATCAGGGACAAAAGTAATGGCAAAATTACAAAAGCTTGCCAACGTACACCTGAGTCGCCCCTTCAAGGAAGATTTGACAGCATTGAAGGACTCTGATTTTAAGAAGAAAAGCATCTTCTTCATGGAGCTTTCGTATTTAAAAGATCTTACAATATGTCACAATCATGATGTCATGCATATTAAGAAAAATATCATAGACAACATTTTAGATGTGTTGATTTAACAGAGAATCCCAAAGACATGTTAAGATCGAGAAATGACATGAAACTGGGTATCCATCCTGAGCTACATGTCACCAAAGGAGAAGAGATGTCACCAGCAATGTACAGTCTACAACAAGGATAGAGGGATAAGATATTCCCTTTTTTTAATGGAATTTAGGTCCCAGACGGGTTTTCTTCACAGCTCTTGCACTGTGTGAATGAAGTTCATGAGAAGATCGGTGGATTGAAAAGTCACGATTCACATGTTTACATGCAGATTTTGTTTTCGTTAGCTATTCGTGAAGTGTTGCTGGATCCAGTGGTCGATTCATTTACAGAGATAAGTCAATTTTTTAAAATTGTTTGCTTGAATACTTTGAACTGTGAAAGTGTAGACAATTGGAATGATCAAATTGTAATTACACTCTACAAAATGGAACAAATTTTCCCTCTTGCTTTCTTCGACATCATGGTGCATCTAACAGTACATCTTGCAAACGAACTAAGAGTTCGTGGGCCTATACAGTGCAGATTGATGTATCCAATTGAGAGATTTCTGAGGAAGCTAAAAGATTACATTTTAAATAAAGCTAAGCCAGATGGTTCAATCGTTGAGGGTTACCTTTTAGAAGGATGCATAAATTTTTGTGCTATGTACATGGATAATGTCGACAACAAATATAATCAACTGGAGAGGAATTTTGATGGGGATACAACGAAATAAATGATGATTCTTTAATAATGTTTGACACGAGGGAAGGGTCTATCCTACACACTGAATATAAAAAAATAATTTAATGGATCAACAGTTAGCTCACTTGTATATCTTGAAACAGGTTCCCGATGTCGATCCTTTTCTCGATGAATTTAAATAGTTTTCACCTCATGCCGTTCAAGAGATGCAGTTCCTTAATTGGTTTAAACAACATGTGTATTAGATGAAAGAAAACAAGGACCCACATTGGGTGGATGACTTCGATGTAATATGCGAGACTCCATTGGGTTATGGACATTATCATTCTAGTTATATAATTAACGGATTCAGGTTCATAATAAAGTTAATCGATGATGCGAAGGCATCGCAATAGGTTGGAGTTCTGGTCAGTTGTGATATTAGAACAGGTTGTGATGGCTACTATGGGAAAATCATTGAGATTGTGGAGATGAGTTTCAGATGCGACCGCAGGGTAATTTTATTTAAGTGTGATTGGTTTAATATTTTTAATAAAGGGACTGGTTTCAAGAAAGATAATAAACATGGTTTCATCAGTTTAAATAAGAATCGTCGAATTCTTCAAATAGCTGAACCATTTACACTAGCCTGACAAGTATCACAAGGTTTTTTATGTGCCAGATAATAACATAAATGAGTGGATCATACAAGTAAAAACTGTACCTCGTGATTTCTTTGATGAAAAAGAAGATAATGAAATTTCTGTTACATCTAAAGCATATTAAGAAATTCTAGTGAAAGCAGAAATAGGTCTCGATACAATAGATACTGACATTTAAGGTATAAAAACATTTATTTTCTAATGAATTCAATTTAAATTTAGTTACTTTTTTAACAATTGTTTACATTTTTTCCTTTTATCATTTGCATTTTCAATATATGTTAATTAATTCTATTTTTATTTATGTGCAAATAAGGCCACAAAGGAGAGGGCCTACTAGGGGTAGACCACCACCTATGTATGAGATTAGGGAGGAGGCACAGTCTCAACCTCCTGTTTCCCAGCCTCCTCCCGATACACATTGTATCGAGATTCTCTCCCACTATCTCTAGTACCTCTCTCCACATATTTTAGCCCAGTACAGTCACGCTTGTTGTAGAGGTCAGTCATCAGTCCCAGATACCCATGATGTTGAGGTGAATCCTCAACTTGAGACCCATCATGAGGAGTTGCTAGGGCAGCAGGGGGCTATGGATGAGGAGGTAGAGCAGTCGTTTGAGGAACTAGAAACTTAAGATGGCACGTCGTAGGAGTCAGATTGTCACAACCCGATCCCAGAACCCTATAGGACCTGAGACCGGTTCACCTTGACTAATCCCAAGACCCAGTCGTCCAATAAGAAATAACCAAATAACATGCATCAATCCACAACCACACAAGTACAATAACTAAGCAGGAGAAATTGGCAACAAAAGGAGAAATAGAACAATAATACTAGAATATTACATGCCTTCAAGAACAAGAAATAATGCCATCACAACAAAGCTAGTACAAATAACGGAAAGTACTAGAAAAATAACTACAGGAACTCACTACAACTAGCAGTAGAACTACAATTGGACTTGACTAGACCCAGCGTTCTCAGCAGCCAGTAGCTCGGGCTGCTCAAATCCCTGACCTGTACGAAGTTATATAACTGGAGTCAGCTAACGCTGAGTAGAGTGGTGACTAAAACATAAAATGCATTTAACAGTAGCTTAACATATTTCTTTCCGATTCCAGTTATCTTATCCATGTTTGATTGTGTAGTGATCTCTAATAAGGATTCATCACATTACTGAATCTTCTTGTTCCCTAAAGAAACGACCTTACTTGCTGTTTTCCCGGGATGTAGGATGCACACGTGGTACTCTCTTGGCCGGGAGAGTCCCTCCGTGATAGTCCCACACCATATCTACCACCCCGAGGTCATGGTCGCGATGTAGTGGTGACTATGACACACGTGATAAGCGTGCGGGTAGCTACCCCGCACTGGCACGCGGTCAATCGTTTCTGCTAGCGGGTACGCCCAAACGTACAGTACGGAATAACATAGAGCCTTGCCCTCTCATAACAGAATAGGGGTCTCAACCCTCTACAGTTCACGTACCCTCATCCGACTATCCCAGTTTGCCCAATGGGCTAACAAGAGTTGGTGTAGGGTGGCCATGCCTAACCCCGAGCCCCCTGGGGTGGCTAGCTCCCCCTTACACTAAGTAGCTCACCTCGGTACCACATACACAAGGGCCAGCAAGAGTCGATGTAGAGTGACCAAACCCACCCTGGGTCTCAACCTAAAGGCGGCAAGCTCCCCTCTACACTACAAGGAATAGTGGCTCTCTTCAGTACCATGTACATGAAGGTTAGCTCACTTCCCTTAACAGCCACCCGTGGGCGGAAATTTCATAACTGTCTGGTTCTCTGTGTTACAGTATTCTTGTTTCATTCTACATTCCCCGTAGGGTTCGTACATGAATTTCTCTATGTTCGGTTTCACATATACAGGCAGGTACAGGTTTGATCATGATGTGGTCCATTCCATTTAGCAACTCATGATTTTCTCAATCATTCACATACATTCTAGCCCTAGTGTTCATGTCACAACCTAGGCTTCAATTGAGTAGATGTATTCTAGAGTATATGTTTTGTTTCTTCCTAGGGTTCATCTCACATCCTAGGTTTAACTAATTGTATGCATTTTATTAAAACTGAAGATTTGTTGTCAGAACCACTCTACCAGGATAATCGGGTGGAATGGGGGCTTGTACAGCAGCTCAGGACATCTCCGTAGGTTCCGTACGCTCGACAGACTGGAGACTTAAGACGTGGATCGATAGGCCAAAAAGGTTCATAATGATACAGATAAGGTATCATTACATAGAGAAACTCGTATGGAAAATAGAGACATTTTGCTGTGGAAAACCAACAACATTAGGGCCTTGTACAGGCCCAAAAACACGTGGTCAGACAGAAATCAGACGTCTGGAAAAGGTCCCACATGTCTTAAAATAGTTCTCAAAGATACCTCTCTTAGTGTGCCTCTATCAGACATCTGGAATTCAGTGCCGACGTTCGAGGGTTCCTCCAGACGTCTGGAGATGCTTTCGGACATCTGAAATTGTCTCGGTTCCTAATCTTTGACACATGCACATGCATTGTCAAAACGTGCAGAGAAAAATACGGAATATAAAATTTAGACCAGATGTCTCATACTACCTTCGGACGTCCAGCCTGACGTTTGGAGGTCACTCCGGACGTCTGATTCCGCGAAACCACCCTGGGCTTCGCTCGCCGCTGATCAGAGCAGCACCGCGCCCTCCACTCTCTACTCAGAGTCGCTCTCGCCCTCTCTCTGCTCTTCGCTCTCTCATCCGGCTGCTCGGTGTGCGACAAAGAGGAGGATGAGAGGTTTATAAAGGGAGAGGAGGTGAGGGGGACGAGGTGGCGAGGAAAGGTGAGGAATGGAGCAGAGTGGCGAGGGATGGCCGTCGTAGGGAAGGGGCGGTGAGGGAAATGACGTGGCGTGCATATGGCGCGTGAGAAAAAGAAAAGGTACTTTTAGACATCCGGTGCCCTTTACTAGACATCTAGACAGACATCTGGTGAACACTCTAGATGTCTTAAGCTATAACAAGGTGTCGGGTCATTTCACAGATACTTAAGCTGGCACCTCGCAGGAGCCAGAAACTCAGGCTGGCACATCGCAGTAGCCTGGTACTCAGGCAGACACCATTGCTGGTAAGAATTTACAATAATTGCATTCAAAGCTCACTATATTTAATTTCACTTATTTAATCTTTTATCATATGCTTATTCATGTTTTTAGCTAGGAAAAACATGCGAGGTCCAACACAAAATCCGAACCTCAACAAACTACCCGAGGGCACATGGATTACGATGTCCATTACTGTAGCTAGGGAAGCGAATAACTACCCCAGCTTTATGAGCCGATTAGCCACGATTGTTAAGGTAACCGTGCCACTTTCCTACTTCGACTGGAGGAGGGTCACCAAGGAGTCGAAGGTGTCCATTATTCAAGAGTTGTAGGTATAAATGCGAAATTCATTCATTCACATTTATAACAATTATAATCAATTTATACATTAGTGAATACATGATACTTTTGATTAGGGTGATAATTCGAATGCGCCCAAGGCTATCCTGCTGCATTCAGGCTGGATACATTGTGGATGGAGAGAGGAGATGAAGAGTACGGTATGAATTTATTTCAGATTCTAAATTTATTTAAGTATTTATATATAATTAAAATTTTCTAATAAAATTTTGTAAAATTATTTCAATTTTTTAATAATAAGTTGTATGAGGAGGCATCGGGAACATGCCTCCTACGATTATGCCTTTTATTTTGAGAGAGTGTTGCGAGCATTGGAGTAATGCAGCGATAAAGGTAAATAAATACTCTTGAATTTTATTTCTATACTCATTTTATAATGAATAATCACATAATCTTTTAGTAATAAATTAAAGTTATATTTCTTACAGGAGCAAATCAGGAAAAATAAGGTCAACAGGGCTCGAGCTTGTACCCAGACTCACTGCTTGGGTCGAATGAGTATTGACTCATTACATGACAGATATATAAGTTTATTAGTTTAGTATTTGAAATAAAATTAAAATAATTTAGTTAAATTAAAATAACATGAAAATATTACTTCATTTTCAGGTGGAGATGCACGAGGGTACTCAATTAAATCGAGTGGGAGTCTATGAGCAGACTCGTAGTAAACAAACACTCGATGGCCCACGTGCACGGATACATCCAACTTATCAGGAGACACATGTAAGTAAATAAAAGTTAGTTACATTAATTTCAATTATATAAAAATTAATTGCAAATATATATATACATATATGCAGGGTCGTATGATGGATTTGATCCATCCTCTTAAGGTCGCGAACGAGGCCTCAGGTAATGTTTCGCGGACCCCTTTCACACCAGAGGAGGCCTTAAGGACTGTGATGCCTCCAGAGCATGGAGGCTTCGTTCGTAGCACAGGGAGGAGTGCGACGATCTCCTCTTGGTATGGTAGGAAAGGTTCCTCCTCGTCCACCCACATGACAGCAAATGCACTGATTTTCAGACCTTACAATGTCGAGATGTGGAGCGAGAAAAAAGGTTGGAGGAGGCCACTGCCCAGCTACAGGCTGCCACTCATAGGATGGAGTTCAACATTCCGACACGTGACGATGACAATGACGATAGTTCTCAGGCTAGTGGCATAATGCATAAGTGTTTATATCCTTCCTATTCTTGTTATTGCTATAATATTTAAACGCCGTATATATATATCTTTCATTGTATAATTACTTTATATTAAATGTTTTGAAAAATTTACGTTATTTTCATGAACTTTTTATTTCTTTTGTGTAATTACATTAAAAAAAAGTAAATTATTATTGGTGACGGTTTAACAACCATCGCTAATACATTAATAACTTTACCTTACATTGGAAGATGATTATTAAAAAATCTCAATTAGGGACGAACCTCTCGACAACTGTATCCAAAAGTACGAAAATTTTCTGCACGTAAATTAAACTTTTGCCAAGAAAATTGGCAACGGTTAATTCATAAGCGATGGTTACAAATTCATTTTAGCGATGATTTGAAACTGTCGTCAAAGTTCACTTTCGTGTTCACCTTCAAAAGATAACAATAAGGGATTGTAACTGTTGCTCAAAGAAAATAGCAATGGGATATATTGCGACATTGTATGGTGACAGTTAATAAAGTTTTGACGATAGTTTAAAATCGTTGCAAAAGTGACATACTACTGTAGTGATCGAATGACTACAAAACTAACCTACTATATTTTTTGGAATTTTTTGATAACAAAAAATATGAAAATAATGCAAACCCAACCAGATAAAAACAAAATTAAACTAATGAAAATCAATGAAATAACAACTAATTGCATTGTAAAGAGTCTAAATACATTAAAAAAAAACTTTAAAAAAAAAAACATTAAAAACTTACTAAACGACATGAAAAGAAATTAAAAGTGAGATGACAAATAAAATTCAAATGCCGAGGAAGTCCACTGCCAAACTAGAGCCCATGCACATCACGTTGTCCCTCTCTACCTCTTTGGGAGAACAAATGTAGCTTGCGTTCACGCCAACCACCAAGACCCACCTCCTCGTCGATGATGGAGATGTCTCTAATGCAAGAATGATGTCAAAAATGCTACGTAGTCACCATAGATGAAAGGGAGATGAAGAGGGACGAACGACCAAAGGTAGGAAGGTAGCCAAAAATAAGGGAAAGAAGATCACTTCCCTTTGATGGATTTTTATAAACTTCACGGACTCTAAAGAAATCTTAAAAATCCTTAAAATTTGTGGCTAAGGAATAAAAAGGTTGTTTTAGAGTCAAAATAATTCCTAATCCCACTAAAACTCTAATTTTCACTGATTTATCCATTATATATGCATCACATAACCTAGATGAGTTTATTTTTTGATTTTTCTCTTGATCTAGACTCCTAGATAGGCCCAATAGCACATAAATAGTCCAAAGGAAGTGGTAATATTGTGGGCTTAATGTTGTGAGTGAGATAAGATGGTATATGTTTGACGCGTTTCGATCGAGTTTAAAAATATGCATCATAGTATAGGTGATCAAAGTAAATTAACATTTAAATTTTTAATATTCGAATTAAAAGAAAAATCCGAGATCGTCTCTAAGAGCAAACATAGATACGCGAATACCACTATTTCATCATTTGCACATGATCTTGGTGAACTTATATTAGAGATCAATTTTTAAAATCAAACAAGTTCAATTTCTACACTTCGTTCTACATATAATGATATTAAATACAACTTAAGTGTAAGGAATAAATAATTACCTATGACTTAATAAAATAGAATAATCAAGTCTTAACGAGATTAAGCAATAAACAATCATTAATAGAAATGTTCGAGTAGGTTAAAACAATAAAAGTTTATTTCAACCAAAGTATAAGCCAAATCACTAACTACTGCAAATCAATCCTTAGACTGTTGCTATCAGGTCCCTATGATATTGCATTTAGGTCCCTGCAAACCTTTCTTCTCGCTGATGGGTCCTTTTCTTCTTCTTCTTGTCGTGCTTGCATTGAGGCTTCAGAGGAGCCGCAGGGAAACGTCCACGGCGAGATCTAACCATTAGATTCCTTGCATAGGGGTTGAGAAGGACCGTGAGGGGCCGGTCGGGCGTGCGGTGGTGGTCGATCTGAGATCTGCAAGGCGAGGCCGACAGATGACATTGTCGAAGGGGTCAACGGTGGCGTGAATCTGGCAAGTTGGTTGGAGCTCGTCCCTGCGTAAAACAACCCCATGGAGGGGGTAAAATGTTCCTCATGCTGTAGGCAAGCTTCCCGTAAAGCTTGGAGGCTTGCGGATGGCTGGAGCATGGCCGACGTTGTCAGGGAAGATGGGTGCAGTCGGTGGTGGAAGGTGGTCGTGGTGGCTATTGGTTGTGAGGAGTGCGGAGGAGGTGCGGCGGACTCGAGGAAGGCGACGACGACGACGCATGTCCGGTGGGGTCCTCGAGGCAACGAAATGCCCAATAAAGTTATTGGTCGGTGGAGGTTTTTCGTGGCGTGGCGGAGGTCGTGGGGTGGTCGAGGGCACGCGAGGAGGTTTGTCGTGGAGCTCCAACCTCACCGGAGTTCGGTCGGAGTCTCGCTGTGGACGTGGAAGAAGGTGGCGAGGAGGGAGTTGTGGTGGCTTAAACCTTCTTCTAAGGTGCCTAAACTATTCTAGAGGAAGAGAGAAAGAGGGAGAACCTAGAAGTGGACGAAGGAGACGAAGGACGTGGCTGGCCCTGAGGAAGAAGGGGGCAGCGAAGTAAATGGAGCGATGACAGGGGTAGAGCAATCGATTCCTTTCATGGGGAGAACGGCGACGATGAGAGGAAGAGAAACCCCCTATCTACTTCAACGATAGGGCGGCGGGACAAAGGGGCTAAGAAGCTCCATGGTCCATTAATGGTGATCTCCTAGGGAAGAAGAAAGAGAGGGAGGGGCGCGTTTTCTGGATGACGAGATTCATAAAACCAAAGCGGAGCTTAATAGCTCATCGGTGCGCAAGGAAAGGGCCGATTGTTGCGTGCAACAACTCGCCAGAGTTTGCGGTCAGAGGAAGCGTAGGTGGAAGGTGGAGGCAGTGCTAGCATTGACGTGTTTGCAATAAAATCAAAAGTTAAGGGGGCATTTGCAATGAAATTGAGAATTAAGGGTTAAATTGCAAACTTGACAAAGATGAAGTCCAAATGAGCCCAAATTTTTATGGTAACCTAATTTTGGCATAAGGAATTCAATGGTGACTTCAATTTTATATTTTGATGATGTTTACATGGTCAATTTATAATTTGACCCAAAATATACTAAATATCCGCCTACAATTCTGTTTTAGGTCGAAACGAGTTCTGATTGTTAAATCAATTGTACCAAACCTTATAAAATATTTTTAATTAATTTTTAGAAGGTTTATATTACATTTATTTCCACCGAAACTATTTTTATTGAAGTAAGGTCAAAATTAGCTAATTTAATTAAGGATTATCACTCAATTTGAATGAAAATCCTAAATTACTTAGTATCAACCCACTTTTAGGATATTTAAGCTCAATTGACCTTTAATTAATCATAAGTTTTTCCTTCAGTTATTCTGCATTTATAATTATTCATGCAAATTGCATAATTAACCCTTTTTTCTATTAATACCACTCTCTTCAGCCCTAATTGAGTTATACCCTTTTGATGTATTAATTAGGTGAATTTAAATTTAGAACTTAGCGAATTTAAGTTAGTTATAGTGGATGATTACGATGCTATCAGTATATTTATCTTTTTGGTGGGGGGGATAGTTTAAGGTTGGGTGGTTGGCTCATAAAAGTTGGTGTAGGTGGTGTTGGAGGTGATCAATGAGGTGATAGAGATGGTTGGTAGTGTAATGTCTCAAAATCCAGGTTCCAAGTTGTTTTGGAGTCGATTGTGTTGCTTCGGACCCATTGGTACTCGTTAATGTCAAGTTGGGTCAAAACACCCTCATAAAACGTAAGAAATGTGCATTTCTATCAACCCTCGATCAAAATTTTCCAAAATGGGTCATATTTGATATTGTTGGATTCCTCTTATTGCAAGTTTTCCAATGATACTTGTTTGGCATGAATCCGAGGCATGTAACTCAAGTTATGCTCAATATGACAAATAGAATTGAGGCATGATTAAGACAGCGCCTAGAGGTATTTCGTCAAATCTGAGCTTTCCTTAAACGTGATCTCGATTAATGGCCTATTTAAGGCTCTAATTAGAATTTGGGATGTCATTTACATCCTCAAAATCACACACATCTTGAGGAAAGAAAGAGAAAGGAAGAGGAAAGGAGAAAGGAAGAGAAGAAAAGAGAGGAGAGAGAAAGGGTGTTGACTTGGTCAATCTGTCGACGATCACCCAAATGGCATCATGTCCTTTAGCTACCTTCGAAAGGCTCGACATGAATCCATCGATATACTTTCACACTTCCATTCTGGAATGGAAAGAGGCTGTAATAATCTCGTTGGCCTTTGGTATTTTACCTTCACCTATCAACAAACGAGGCATTACTTAACACACTTGTTGATATCCTTTTTCATCCCATGCCATCGAAAATGCTTCTTTAAATCTCGATACATCTTCATATTTCCTGGGTGGATAGTTAGCCTTGTATTGTAGGTTTTAGACAATAATTCTCTCCGTAACTCTGCATTTTCCGGAACACAGTCTGCCTCATGATCTGAGGATCTCATCCTCAAACGTGAACTCACTCATCTCTTTAGCTAGCACTTTATCTCTCATCTCCCGTAACACCGAGTCCTCATCTGTGTCCTAATAATATGATCAAGAAATTCTGGCCTCAATTGTCTAGGAGCTGTAAGAGCACCTACATGTCCTAGGTGCACATAAGGCTTAATTTCCTTCACCAATCTCTATCGACATGTGCCATTCCAAAGCCTGTAGACTAGCCAACACTACCGGTGGTTTACGACTCAAGGCATCTACCACTAGATTTCCTCTCCCAGGCTGATACATGATAGTGTAATCATAGTCCTTCAATAAATCCATCCATCGCCACTTATGGGGCTTCAGCTATCGTGGCGCATACGCTACCACGTGTCCTTATCAGGCCGGCACAGATTCTAAACCCAAATACCCATTATCCAACACGTAAACATGAGAAGCATTTGCGGAATCAAATGAATTACTAACCAAAATATAAAGTATGACAATTAAATATAAAACGTCAAGTCCATATCCAAACAAAAAATAAAAGTACACTATGAAGACAATCTACTAGTCCGTTACATCATAACTAAAAAAGGAAAGAAATTACTACTACAACAGGGGAACAATAAGTAGCCGATAATCTCATGTATCACTGCTTTGCAACCCGCTCTAAAAACTCTTCGACCATTGCCAGCGCTCGGGACGGTTCATTTGCGTATGAAGTTAGGCTAATGAGAAAACTCCCAATAAAACATATCTAAATCTAGGAACTAATTACAACAAGAATAGACAACAATATAAATGATAGGGAAACCAAAAAACAGAAGAATAACAAAGACAGAAGGTAATAAGCTAACAAGAATGCATTATAAACTTTAACTAGTTATTTAGAGTATAGAAACATCAATTAGTAGACATTTAAACATCAATTCATTTATTATTTTGTCAATTACTGCTCATCTTATCTGTAATAAATCTGAGTTACAAATCTAGACTTGTCTTTACTCGTAAAGTCCCTCGAATTGGACTTAACCAAGGTTAGTGGTGTCTTGCCTACCTCGAGGACCCATGACGTAGCATACAATCAATTGATGACCTTAAAAACAAACGCAGGGGTAACTACATCTCAGGCATAAGGTGTTGTCTACTCTAGATAGCTCTTCTTCTTGTGACACCAACGAACAAAATACTCTACATTTGGTGTAAAAGAATCCCAAGCTCACACCCAACTTGGCTATAAACCTGAGTCGTAAGGAGGCATGCAACTCCCTAGCCACAGAGGGTTGTTGACCAACCAGTGACCTGAGTAACTAATTAATATTAGATTGTACTAAGTAACTCCATAATTATCTCAAAGAATCATTTTCAAATCATTTATAGCACAATATTCAAAATATCTGACAATGGTCACAATTAAGTTATTATTTAATGATCACAATGACTCCAATTTTACAAAAAGCGAAGTTCATTTCACATATGCAATGATAAGGACACATCTAGCATACTTAAGCATTTTCATAATTCAATAAATCACATAAATCATCTAATAATTTGTAATTAATCATTTTATGTCCAGTAGTTAACCATAAAGATCCAGCATTAAACATCATTAATATTTAATCATACATTCCAATGCACATTAATCAATACAAGTACGGATATGTGAATAAGGCTCTAATTTCAAAATGGGGAGACAAATCAAAATAAAGAATCACTTATCCTACGTGCATGGGTTTCAAGGGAGAACTTGTAATTATTCAAGAGATTAATAATTAACAAAAGGTAGCATTCTACCTCATGTGCGTGTGAGCACATGCACACGAATCTCCTTCGCACAAATGCACCGTCTAATTTGTACTTCAAAAATCGAAGCGAAATTCATTCGATCCAACCATATAGATGTGTCTGGAATGCTTGAAAAACTCAGGATCGGGTCCTGGATTGCCAAATTCCAAACTTGGATGGCCTTGATTTGTGTAAAATAAGAATGGTCGTTAGATCCTACATAACTTACAGCTCTTTGCAGGAACTAATGTGCAATATTTAAAACTCTTATTTCTCAAGTGTATTTTTCACACCTCTTCAATCAACTTCTCCTCCCCCTATGCTTCTCCTTTATTCTTTGGGTAATGGCATACATACCCTAATATATACCCTATTTCCCACCCTATCTGACGTGGATACCAGCATGCGAGGAGCTCCGTGTATGATACGTGATGGTAATACCATTGTTGGGTCATTTTGCAACCAGTATGTATATTTGTTTTTATTACTCGAAAATAGAAAATTTCCGAGGTCGAACTTAAGGAGCAACACTTGATTTTAGAAGCATAGAAAATCACAATTCATAACAATATTCTGTTTTACAAAAAAATTAGGGAGAGAGGGAATAAAATTTTTCTTCTCTTCTTCTCTCCTTTTCTTTCTATCTTCAGACTTCTGATTCCATGAATCAGACGTCTTAAGTAGCAGTTGCTACAGTGCTCGTTTCCATCTTCTTCTTCCTTTCTCTTTGGCTACTACTGCTTCTTCTCCTTGACTTTTTCTTCTTCTCTTCTTTTCTTCCCTACTTGGCCTTCTTGACTTCTTCTTTACTGTTGAGCTGCACCTCCTCCTTTTTCTTTCTGCACTGTGCCCTCTTCTTCTTCAATTGGCTTCTCCTACTTTAGCTTTTGCTCCTGTCTTCTTCTTTTTCTTCCTTTCCTTCTCCTTCTTCCTCTCTGCTGTGCGAGGCCTTTTCTGCCTTTGTCTTCTTTCCTTCTCTTCTTCTCTGCTGTTGCACTATCTCCTCCTTCAGCTTCTGCTCCTCTGTGCGGCTAAGGCCTCAGCCGCTCCTTCTCCTTTCTTCTTCTCTATTCCTGCTTCCCTGCACAGTGTAAGGTTAGGCAAAACCTAACCCCTACCCTCATCGCATCTCTCTCTCTCTATTTCTCTCTACAGTTCGCTCTCCCAGAGCCTTCTCGGGTATACGGGTCAGGTGTACGCGCCCGGGACCAGGCCCATTGGCATGTGGTGGTGGGTGAAGTGTGCATGGGTAGTCGGGTCAGGCCAAGTCCGCAAAGGCGTGGGTCACCGACGAGGCCGGTTCGGTTCGGGTGAGAGGGACCTCACCTCGTGATTCGGAGGCGAACAACTACTGGCAAGAATTCAACTTATGCAAGTGCTGCGCCTCAGAACTTTCCGAGGTGGGACTAAACGTCCCACCCTTTCTTGCGTGCCCACAGCAACAAGCGCGAGCAATTGCCACTCCAGCCGAGGCCTTCGCTGCCAACTGAAGGCCTGGAGTTGCGCGCGAAGGTCTTCCACGCAATCCTGGGTGCATCCCCTAGAGCAGGAAGGACTTGGAGCTGCTTTCGAGCTCGCTCCAAGCTCGACGTCAATGACGGCGGAAGCTCAAGACTTGAAATCAGTAATACGGCCTTGCGGCCCTGTCAAAACGCTCGGCGAGCTTCGCTAGAGCACGGCGAAGATGCCTAGGTGGGTGGCTGGCCGTGAGGCGGCCTAGGCGTGTGTGCCTAGGTCGCTCTGTGGTCGTGGAGATAGGTTAGGTTGGGGGAAGGCGACAGGGGTTAGCCCGGTCAATGGAGGGTCGCAGGGTGATCAGTGGGTGGTGGTAATGCTCAGGGATCGGTTGGCAAGGCAGATGGAGGTGTGGAGCGGCAGGGACGCCTCGCTGGAGGTCTAGCCGGAGGTGGAGATGGCGATGGTGGACAGTGGAGTCGGGGAGTCGAAAGATTAAATTAACAGAGGGGAAATAGACAGTAGGAGAAGAGGAGCTTATCTAGGGTACTTGGAGCGAAGGGGAGGCGGAGGAGACGAACGGCACATTTATGCTGTCATCTGAGAAGACGACCCTGAGGGAGAGATAACGGCGACGAGGCGGAGGACAGGAAGGCGTGTGCTGGTGCGGCACAACGCGGAAGAATGAGGCGAAGTGAACCTACCGGTGGTATGGCAGCAGAGCGACGAGAGGGAGGAGGAAAAATCACCGGAGCTTGCGGACTACTTGGCTGGAGAGAGGGGAGATGAGTTCTGGGGGGAGTCTGCGACCAAATCAAGCTTGCCCGAAGCGGCAGAGCTTGCTGCTTCTTAAATAAGCGAGGGCAGGCCGGCAGGTGTGCGAGAGTGGGGGGAAGAACCTTGCCGGAGACGTGGCAGACGGAGACCCATACCTCTCGCGTGTTCGCACGAGAGGTATGGGTGCCAGTAGGGCATGGGAGGTAGTCCATGCGGAAGAGGACAACGTAGGGGATCCTCCTCTCGTTTCTAGGGCCGGCTCCCATGCCCTACGTGGAACCATCTGACAGTCACCATTCTTGCGCATTTGAAAGTCGTCGGAAATCGTAGTATGGTCGTGCAAAAACGTTCATCAAAAAATGATTTCTAAAGATAACGAGACTTTGAGTCCCGGTCGTTCGTCTCTGGGAGGCATTTGTTTACTTCTGAAATCGATCTTCTATTACTCTACTTTGTTTAGAAACACATGCCGGTTCGTGATTCTTACGTATTGAAGTATGACATGCTTAGTTGCAAGTATATCAGGAATTAAAAACAGGCAACATTAATCACTCAAAAGATATTGCAATAAGCTCATGGTGATTCTCAACACATAGACATATATATAAAAATATATCTTCTATTCATTCAAGAGAGTGTTTGCAACATAGAAGGTAGAAGAAAGCTTGTACATGAATGCTTAAAAATGTAAATCTAGCTACTAGAAAATGATCGCATACAAGAATTGATGGGGGGATTTCGCATGCATCATTGGGGGGGAAGTAAAACTACACTATTAAGCAGTAAATAAAAGCAATAAAATTATAAAGAGCATGAATTAAATCTAGAAGAATGAAAGGGCATTCAGGGGTGGTCCCCAATGGCCTTGGAGTGGTTGGGAGGAGAATGAGGGGCGGCCAATGTAGCTTAGGCTGACCCTTGGAGAGAGGTAGGTTGATCTAGCATCCTGACATGGTGTCCTCCATGGTGGTGGTAGTGAGCTCGTGGAGGTGGAGTGGCTAGCTAAGTGGAGGTGGCGTGAATGGCACCAATGGAGTGAATTTGCCAAGGAAGTGAATGGGTGCACTTGGCCACCCCTTAGGTCTTTTTATAGACCTAAGGGAAGCTCTCTAGAGAATTATGGAATTCTCTAGAGAGGCCTATGGTGGGAGCTCGTGGGAGAGTGAGAGAGAGCGAGGATGGATGGTGGTTTTTAGATCCACCAAATGTGGATCTAAAAATTGAATGGCTCTTGGTTGCTAATTTTGGCAACCAAGGCAACCACACATGGTAGAGAGTTCTAGAGAACTCTAGGCTAGGTATTTTCGTGTGGATGGTGTGTGTGGGTGTGTGTGGGTCGAAACTTAGGTGGCTAGGCTGATTAGGTTAGGTTCTAGTGGGTTTAGGTCAAGGTATGTCTCAAATTAGGGTTATAAACCCTAATTCACTGAGGTAAAGTGCAATTAAACTTAATACAAGTTTAATTGGGTGTGTGGAAACTTAATTGAGAGTAAAACAACTAAATTGATTTAGGTCTAGGTCAATTGGACTCTCACTGAGTCCAATTGGACAGTGTGTGCTGAGATAAGGGCTCAATTGGACTTAATGAGTCCAATTGAATAGGCTGATGGAATTGACTAAGATCCAAGTCAATTAGGTTTAGTGAGGACCTGATTAGGTCCTTAGGGAGGTCTAGAGGTGATGTACTAAACTTAGGGCACCTTAATTTAGGTTCCAATGGGGTTGGAATTGCGTTTAGGGACCTAGAGATCCAAGATTAAGGCTTACATCTCAAAACAGGAACTGGAGAGCAGTATCGGACGTCTAATAATAGTGTCAAACGTCTTATACTAAAAAATCAGAAGTCCAGACTTGTTGTCTGGATGCCCAATCAGAGTCAAGAGGGATTTTGGGTTCTGTTTTGGGTATTCTGCAGAAATTGGACGTCTGACAAAGTGTCTGGACGTCCAATAACACTGCAGAAGTGGGTTTGAGGTGTGCGGGAGATGGCTAAGGGTCCTGGACATCCTATAACTTATCGGGACATCCAGATAAGGGCTGAAACTAGGGTTTTAAGGCTTCCTAGGGTGTTGTGACCTAATCTAAGGGTGGCTAAGGCTTGGGGAAGTCTCTAGGCTATCCTAGGGCGAGGATGGACCTAAACTCTTCACATTTTACTGCTTTATTCCTACTTAATAGAGTAGCAAACTTTAACCCCCTTACATTATTGTTCCTATATCTAAACTAAGCCTTCTGCTCCCGCTCTACTGCAACTCCCGTTATTCCTGATCCAGCTTCAGATCCTGCTCCAGATCCAGCTCCAGATCTGCTTATTGCCTGCAATCGACATAATGCACTTAATCAGCACATTATAACATTATTTTATGCATAGCTAAGGAAGAGCAGTAAAGATGCAGATAATGCGTATGCATGCATGAATAACCCTAACTTATGCTAAGTCCTAGCTTAATCTAGGTCAATTAAGACATATGATTGCTGCGCAATCATACCCCCATGCCAAAATCTTGCTAGTCCCTAGCAAATGCAAGACTAAATTATTTACAGCAAAGGTCCCTAAGGGACTGATTATTCTATTGTTACGAACGTGGCCTCAAGACAGGTTTTTAAGACGTTTGGGAAGTGGCCCAGACGTCTGACCAGACGTCTGGAACCCTTTCTAGACGTTTGGTATTAAATTTTTGCGGCGTACGGGGTTGCGTCTGCACGCATGCGCGCACAGACTGCACCCGCCGCTCTCTTCTCTCTTTTCCCTTCTCTCCTCCTGCAGGGCGCAACTCCTTTCTCTCTCTCTCCCCGCGCGGCCTTATACGGCCCCTCGCCCTCTCCCTCACCCTCATCTCCTCAGCTTTCCTCTTCTCCTTCTCCTTGCCGGTGCGAGAGCGCAAGCGAGTAAGTGAGCGGCGGCAGCAGCAACCGCGGCGAGTGTGCGGGAGGGGGTGTTGCGAGAAGAAGACGCTCGACCGTGAGGGCTCGAGCTTGCTGGGGCAGCTAGAGCCGGTCGGCGGGGGAGCAGCGGGCGTGGAGTGTCGCGGAGGGGCTGCTGCAGCTCGGGCAGCAGGCAGACAGGACGTAGTGCGGCCGTGCGTCGCGGGCGGAGAGCGAGTCTGGCTCTGATTCTGGAAAATTTTCCAGAATCAGATGTCTGGGTTTACGATCAGACGACGGTGAAGACGTCTTGAGGACTGTCCAGACGTCTGGCCGGTAAGATATTTCTATCTCCTTCCTTTTTCGCATGTACGGCCATGCAGTCGTCCGCCGCGCCTTCGTCTGCGAACCGTCGTGCTGAGAGCAGGGTGGGTGCGTGCAGGTTCTACTCGGGAGGGCGCAAGGACCCACCATCTCATGTGAATCGGACGTCTGGCCGCAGTGCCAGACGACAGGGAGGACTTCCAGACGTCCGGGGTGACCATCGGACGTCTGAGAACTAAGCCAGACGCCCCGCAGGCTTCTGGACGTATGAAGGACTACACAGAGTGAAGGTACACTCTGACCCACATTTTAAGACGTCTGGAAGAGGTTCCAGACGTCTGATTTTGGGCAATTTCGTCGTTTTCGACCCGTTTAGGGCCCGTTCGGAGTCCGTTTTTCGCGTTTCGAGTTGCGTTCTTTCCAGAATAAAATCCTCTACCCGTTTACAGTAATTATATACCGTTCTGAGAAACTCCTTGTGTTTGATCCTTGTGTTAGGATCCCGTTCCATTGCAGTCTTCGGGGTTGCAGAGGCACGCAGGATTTCCAACCACGCCCCCAGTACTCCCATTGTAGCTGGTAGAGTGGCTTTTAATTTAATTAGCATAATTTGTTATAATTGTAGAATAATTAATAGAGTCTAGGGTATTGCATGAACCCTAGGACTGAGAAACTAGATTGATTGATAGATCCTAGGGTATTGCATGAATCCTAGGACTGGAAAACTAGATTGAATGATAGATCCTAGGGTACGGCATGAATCCTAGGACTGGAAAACTAGTGGAATATATATATTGCAATCTTGGAAAAGTGGAAAGGAAATAATAGCTGCCTGTTATGAATGAATAAATATGATTAAGAATATGGGTTGTATGAATGTAAGACTGGAACAGTGAAACCTACAATGGCCAAACAAAAAGAATACGAACCCTACGGGGAATTAGGAGTAGAACTCCTGGAAAGAGAATAGAATGGATCTGAGAAAGTGAAACGTGGAGGTGTGTTGTCTCTTGGGTACGTGGTACCAAAGAAAGCACACATTACCTCTTAGTGTAGAGGGGAGCTTGCCGCCCTCAGGTTGAGACCGGGGTGGGTTTGGCCACTGTACACCGACTTGCTGGCCCTCGCGTACGTAGTACCGAGGAGAGCTACTAGTGTAGGGAGAGCACTAACTACCCCACGGGCCCCGGGGTTCTGCTAGCCTCCTACACCGACTTGTTAGGCCCACTGGGCAAACCAGGGTAGTCAGGCGAGGGTGCGCGGACTGTGGAGGGGTTGGACCCCTGTTACTGAGAGGGCTCTGTCCTATACTGGTTCCGTGCTGTGTTTTGAGCGCACCCGTTAACGGAAATGACTGACCGCGTTAACGGTATCGCGCATGCCGTAGTCGTCGTTACGTCTGTCAGCAACCTTGGGGTGGTTGACTGGGGGTAGGACCACCACGGGGGACTCTCCCGGCCAGGGGAGCACCACGTGTTACTTCTACTTTTCGGAAAAGACTGCAATCAAGATCGTTCCCACGAGGAACATTCGAGATCAAGTGAAGGATCTGAGGAATAAATAAATCGTGAAATAATAGAAAGACGTAATTAAAGAAAGTAAAAATATAACAGCTACTGTACACTCTACTACTTCTTTAGTTTTTAGCTGCCACTCTACTCAGCGTTTCGCTGACGTGTTACACTCGTTACTTTTCAGGACCAGGTGTTGAGCAGCCAGGGTCAGCGGCTGTAGAGGACGTTGGGCCGAGTAGGGTCCAGTAGCGTTACCCGCAGTTCTTGTTGTACTTTCTGCCACTGTAGTGAGTAGTTTCCTTGTTACTCCTTGAACTTCTTTATTGTAAACTTCATGTTATATACATATTTGTTGTTCTACTGTTGTGGTGGTGTATACTGTAGTAGTTTCTTTTCTTACTGCTGTATTTTGTTACTACTAGTTATATTCATGCTGAATGTGGTTTATTTTACTGCTCTTTTGGTTACTTCCTCGTTGGACGACTAGGTCTTGGGATTAGTCGAGTCGATCCGATTCTCGTGTCTCGTAGGGACTCGGGAATCGGGTCATTACAAGATGGTATCAGAGCAAGGTCGTCCCGAGAAGTGAATCAATTGACTGGAAAATAACCAATTCACATGTCTATAACTAAAGTAGCCACCACAACACATCTTTTGACATGAGCTCTTAGACGTTTTCGTTAGATATCATTCCATATTGACATGTTTCCGTTTTGTTTCGCGTCTCCTTGCAGGAGATGCCTCGTCGCGGGACTAGCGAGGCGGGCCGCGGGCACGGCCGAGGACGAGGTCGGCGAGGTGGGAGTGCTGCTGTCGACGCCTCAGTGGACCTCTAAAGCCTGTACTTGACCCCTAATAAAAATTATAGCTGGATAGGCAGACTTCTTCCCTTGGGGTATTCAAGATATTTTATGAATTCCACCCTGACTTTAGGCTTAGGTAGAGAATCTTTGGGGGCTAAGATTATATATTTGGTGGCTCACTCTCACTTGGTGCTACATAGAGACTAGTACTACAGAATCTAGATTCCCGAATTACTAAGTAACTCAACTCAGAGAAAGACGAGAAAAACTATGCTCCCTTTTGATTCCTTTGTATCTATTCTCTCTTACTCTTTTTCTTTTCTTTCTTTTTCTTAGAGGTCACAACCTCACCAAATTCACATATACGATCTGTATTTGGTGGTCTCACTTGGCATTAATACTTTAATTGAGTTCTCATAACCCTAACAGTAAGTCGGAATTCCTCAGCCATTATTCGGGCGGTCAGAAACACAGAAAAATAGGTTAAAGCCATATTTGGTGGATCTCTGATTTATTTGGTGGTATTGCCTCATGATAACACTACACAAGGGGGTGATAATTATGTTAAATATGGCCCATCTTTAGAATAAAAGGTACAACATAAGTAGAATAGGAGCATTGCATGCATCATGTACCAAGATTGCTTATAAACTGCATTAATGGCCATTTGTGTAAGCATTTGTCAAAGCAGGCCCCAGATGAGTAATCGGACTGCACGGATGGATTCAAAACGACGAACGGAGTCCAACGGACTCAAGATCGGCCAAATCCGACATCCGAAGCTCCTACAATGGGCCCAAGAAGCTCTGACCGTTGATCTGGAGATCAACGGCCCAGGTTGCGCCACGTCAGCCCCGCCCTACCGCGCGCAGCGCCTTCATCAAGCCAAGATCAGATCTCTGCTGTCGATCTTCTATTGAACGACCGAGACCCACGCGCCCGCGGTCACCGCGACAAAGTGCGGGCGTGGCGCAACGGTTAGCGCGCACGCCCGCACCCACGCAACGCGGGTTTGAGCCGCACGGAGTGGAAATTGAAGACGGGCGACGGGCGTGGAGAAATTGGGCCACCCGATCAGCAGCGGGCGGCCGGGATCTTGCCACGCGACGCGACCGCAACTCACGAGCGTCCACTCGCGTGCGCACGATGGGCGGAGACGCGCGCGCACATGCGCACCCGAGGCGCGATCCCAGCGCAGCTGAGGAGGATTCTTAGCCGTCCGATCTTCGATCGGACGGCTCTTGTTCAACAGCCACGGATCGCGCAAGGAGAAGGAACGAGGCGGGCGGCTGACCGGCGGCTGGAGGGCTTCATCGACGCTTTTGGAAGCGGTTTTCGCTAAAGCCCCTTCTTCTTTTAGGAAGCCCTTAACTCTATTTAAACCCCCTCCAACCACCATTCAAGGCATTCACTCCCCCTTGCAACTACTCCACCCCTCTCTTAGCTAGCTCTAGGCACTCTTGTAATCGCCGGAGACAACGAGCCACCGACGGAGCCTCCTCCACCGCCGTGGCTGCCTCGTCGCTCTCCACACACACACACACACACTCTCTCTCTCTCTTTTAAGCTTTTTATTACTTTTGTTGAAGCATGTATTTAATACTGTAAGTCATGAACTACAAGTGCATGTTTAATGAAGTTATTTTCCGTTCAATTGCCATTTTAATTTCTGTTCAAGTTGCATGATCAAAACAAAGAGCTTTCTAACCCTAAACCTTCTCTCTCTCTCTATCTCTCTCTCTCGCTTTTCAAAACCGCATCTTTCGCAAGCAAAACGCCGCACTTTTCGTGACAACAAGTGAAAAGCAAAAATCTGATTTCCACGCCTCCCTGAGACCGACACTCGGACTCACCTCCGTTTAATTATTTTAAAATCGACGTTGCAATTGCGACTATAATGACACTCCTTAACAAACACGCACAACCACACGTCAGTTTTTGGCACCGTTGCCAGGGAGGCAACGGATTTGTTTTATCACCTCCATTCCACATTCATTCTCACATCATCTAATGCCCTATTTTCCTTTTTACTTGACGGTTGTAGGAATTCGACGCATGGATGGCGAAGCGACGCATCCCACAACGGTAGCAAGGGAGTAGGCTCCACGAGGACCGATAGTGAGTAACCCCTCTCTCATTGTTTGCTTGCGTGAAAAAAAAAATACTAAAAAAATTTGTCAAAACTGAAAAAAAAATTGACGTGGTGTATGATTGCTTGACCCACATCCTTAACACATCACCCCACAAAAAATTGTATACTCTAACATTTTGAATAAATTCTTGGAGTGTTCTTTTCTTTTTCCTGAGTGGTGTTTGCGAAGCCACCATGAGTTGACCTAGGCCGCACCACTCAACCCTAAAACTAACTCATCTAATAGAAGTTGCATGATCATTAGGATGAGTACACTAGGATTTTAGAGCCTCTACAGAATAAAAAGGTAATCTACTTTCATCGAATTGTGTGCAGAACTTGACGTGCCCACTGAAACTTGGTTGAAAACATTAAGACACGTCAACCCTAAAAAGCACTAAAGTAAGGATGAAACACTAAAAGACACCACACCTTAAAAATCCTTGCTTGAAAATCATATTTTGCTGGAAGCACACACCTTGAAAGTAGAAAATTAAGAGGCACCACCCCAATCAACGCCTCATCACATCACCCTAAGCACAAGCACTATCCTAACCCTTTAAAATTGAGTAGATGTGCCCTAGCCAGGACTGAGTTAAGTCTCAAAAGGTGAGGTTTTGTTTGCTAGGCACTTGGCTTTCATTCCCTTGGTAGAATCTGGTGACTAGGCTGCGGGGCAGTGTCAAACGACCGTGGTTGTGGGGTCTATGGAACCGGAGGCGCAAGCCAAAGGAAGAACCTTCCCTGCAATCCCCTCGTAATCAACCTAGCCAGATTAACCTTGGGAAGGGAAGTTCAGTGCTTACGGACTTGATCACCCCTTGTGAGATTTCTATGTCTCCTAAGGAATACACCATAAGGACTAGGCTTGTGTGCTTGATTGAAACACATTTCTCACATTTGTCGCCCTCCGCATCCCCTCCTGTTCTTCTCTAGTGTATGCACGGGAGACGCTCACTGCATCCTGAGTTGTGTGTTTTGGGGCAGGAATCTAGGCGACGTAATTCTGTTGAAAACATGGCTGAACCTAGGGTAGATGAGGCTGAAGATCAACCCCCACCAGACGCTATGGCCGTCATCCAAGCTCAAATCAATGCTAACCATCAGTTTTAGCAACAACAAATCCGCACCATCATGCAAGCCATACAACGGTTACAGAACCCACAAGAACAACCACCACTACCTTTCCACGACATACCAGGGCAACCACCACTTGATTTACCGCCATTTCAGGACCAGCCAAGACCCCTCCATGATTTCTATAACCCTTCTGCTATTAGAGTCGAGCCACACCTTAGGATCCCCAAGGGGGGAGATGATTTTGAGCTAAAATCGAATGTCTTAAGTCTGATCCAGAGCCACTTTCATGGAAGCTCAAATGATGACCCCTTTCAGCACTTAGAGGATCTCGACCGCATAGCACGAACTGTGAAACCTAGGAACATTAGCCTTGACATTGTTCTAATCAAGATGTTCCCCTTCTCATTAAGAGACAAGGCTTCTCATTGGCTTAGAACCCTAGGTAGACCCATCACCACCTGGGAAGAACTGAGGCATGCATTTTTAAAGAAATTCTTCCCCATAGGAAAGACAATGCCCTCAGAAGAGCTATCACTACCTTCACACTTCAGGGTGGGGAACAATTTCATGAGGCGTGGGAAAGATTTAATGAACTTTTGAGGAGATGCCCACACCACGAAGTTCCAAGGTGGCAATTGGCCCAGATCTTTTACCACGGTCTGGACAGCAACCTACAGAACTTCGTCGATGCCTCATGCGGGGGAAACTTCCTAAACAAAGACGAGGAGAGCGCGTTTGAGCTCTTTGAGTCTATGAGCGAGAATTCGCTCAATAATGCCTCCATGAACCAGTTTAACAGATCCAGTCAACCTCGTGGCGGGATTTATGAGGTGCAAGCAAATTCTGGAATGGTTGACATGGACATCATTGCCAAAAAGTTGGATCGAGTGGAATTTGTGGACAAAAAGATTGATGAGCTACTGGACCAGACCAGGAATCTCTTGCAGACTTTCTCCCTAGCAAAGGGAGCACACAATGTTGACCTGGTCTGGCCCTTCACCCAACTGAACCTGGAACAACCCCTGACCACATTCTAGGGCTCCCTCGACCCTTGATTACTCCCTTCCCTCTTCATCAACATCAGCTATCTTAGAAGATGTGCAAGCTGTCCAAGGTTATGCGAAACCTGACCCTTTCTCCAACACTTACAACATCGGCTGGCGTAACCACCCCAACTTTGGTTGGACAAACCAGAAACCACCGCAATTCCAAAACCAGCCCAGGCCAAACCAGCAGCCACACTTGCCCCCCTATCAGCAAGGACCACCAGTTAAACCCCAATATAACCAGAATAGGGCGGCCCCTCCCCCACAAAACCAAATGGATACCCTAATAAAGATGATGGCTGACAAGAACCAGAAACATCAGGAGGAAATGGCCTTGGTAAAGGGACAGTTAAGCCAACTCTTGGACTGTAAACAACAAGGATCCCTACCTTCCCAACCACAACCGAACCCGCGAAACATAACTAACAGAGGCCCCAATTCGCAAGGGTTCCAAAGCAACCCCGGGCAAGCTCACATGGTCCAGCCAGCCTCACAAACACCTCCTGGGTTTGGCGCTTCTTTGTCCTCATCTTCTCAAGGATCACCTCATGGCCCCAATGCCTCTGCGAATGCGGTGACCTTGAGAAGCGGCACCAAAACCCAGGATCCCAAAAGGCCGACTCTCCCCGAGACTTTACCTGTTGAAATACCCGACTCAGAAGAGGCACCAACCAAGGACCCAGACATGGAACCAATCCACATTCAGACACCCTACCCTGAGTCCTTGGAAACAATCAAGAAAAAGAAGAATACTGTGGGAACTGAGGAGCTGTTGGAAATTTTTAAGCAAGTACAGATTAATATTCCACTCCTAGAAGCCGTCAAACACATCCCTGCTTACGCCAAGTTTTTAAAAGATGCCTGTACACCCAAGCTTAAGTAGAGACCTCAAGCACCTAGGAAGGTTGTACTCTCTGAGCAAGCAAGTTCCGTGATATCAAGCAACCTTCCACTCAAGCAAACTGACCCAGGAGCGCCCCTGATTTCCTGCAATATCGGGGACATGACGTTTGATAGAGCGCTCCTGGACCTAGGTGCTTCTATCAACCTAATTCCAACAAACCTGTACCACCAATTTGGTTTTGGGGAGCTGACACCAACCCCTGTCACCATCCAGCTGGCTGATAGATCAGTGAAAACCCCGAAGGGGGTTGTCGAGGACGTAATTGTACGGGTCAAGGACTTCTATTTCTCGGTCGACTTTTTGGTGCTCGACATGGAAGTCCCTGAAAAATTACAGAACACACCCATAATCTTAGGTAGACCTTTCTTAGCTACGGCTAAAGCAAACATTGATTGCGACATGGGATGTATGGAAATTACCTTCGGGGACTGGAAAATGCAATTGGATATCTTCCGGGCGACAAAGTCTTTTGATTGTGATTACATTGAGGAACATGATCCCGTGGAAACTTTAATCGAGGAATGCCTCACCCTCAGTTCTGTCTCAGACCACCAAACCCGTAGTGACTGTTCTGACCCGTCACCATCATTACCCGTGGACCTCTGTAAGGCTGAGTACCATCACACAACACCATTTGAAGAGATCGATCTTGATCAACTCCCGCCCTTTCCCTTCCCATCGACTGTGGTCCCACCCGCACCTGAACTTAAACCATTACCTGAGAATCTCAAGTACGTCTTCTTGGGACCTGGCCAGACCTTCCCCGTGATTATTAATTCTCATCTAACCAAGGATCAGGAACTCAGGTTGACTGCGACCCTTTCAGAACATCAAGCCGCCATTGGTTGGACCATTTCGGATTTAAGAGGAATTAGCCCCACCTATTGCACCCACAAGATTTACCTAGAAGACGGGGCCCGACCTTCCCGCCAGATGCAGAGACGTTTAAACCCAAACATGCGGGAGGTCGTTAAAAAGGAAATCATCAAGTGGCTCGACGCCGACATCATCTACCCTATCTCCGATAGCCCCTGGGTGAGCCCCACTCAAGTGGTTCCAAAGAAAGCTGGGCTCACCGTTGACACCAATGATCATGGCGAATCCATCCCCACCCGCACAACCACCGCATGGGGGGTGTGTATCGATTATAGGAAGCTTAATGAAGCCACTAAGAAGGACCGCTTCCCCTTGCCATTCATTGACCAAATCCTTGAAAGATTGGCAGGGCAGAAGTATTTTTGCTTCTTGGATGGATATTCAGGATATAACCAAGTCGCAATTGCTTCGGAAGATCAGGAAAAGACCACATTCACTTGCCCGTATGGCACGTTTGCGTTCCGTCGAATGCCGTTTGGGTTATGCAACGCACCTGCGACCTTCCAGCGTTGCATGCTAGCCATTTTTTCAGAAATAGTGGGTGAATACTTGGAGGTCTTTATGGATGATTTCTCTGTATTCGGGAATTCATTCGACCATTGTTTGAGCAACTTGGAGAAAATCCTGAAACGATGTATCGAGGTTAAGTTGGGAAAAGAGCCATTTCATGGTTCAAGAAGGAATTATCCTCGGTCACATCGTTTCGCATAGGGGCATTGAGGTAGATCGAGCTAAAGTTGATTTAATTTCCAAACTTCCTCCACCTAGTTCGGTCCGGCAGATTCGCTCCTTCCTAGGACATGTTGGCTTCTACCGAAGGTTCATCAAAGACTTTTCCAAGCTTTCCAAACCCTTGACCGACCTTCTAGCCAACGACGCCATATTCCACATGTCCCCTGATTGTATCCAGGCTTATCACACCCTCCGGGACTTAGTCTCCACCGCACCTATACTTCAACCCCCAGACTGGTCCCAGGACTTTGAGATTATGTGTGATGCATCAGATTTTGCAATAGGCGCTGTCCTGGGACAAAGGCAAGATAAGAAGCCCGTGGTGATCTACTACGCGAGCAAAATGTTGGACTAGGCCCAACGTAATTATACCGTCACAGAGAAAGAGTTGCTCGCTGTAGTCTTTGGACTTGAAAAATTCCGCTCATACTTGCTGGGATCCCACGTGACTATTTACATTGACCATTCAGCCATTCGACACCTGTTGGCCAAAAAGGACGCAAAACCCAGGCTCATCAGATGGATCCTACTTTTGCAGGAATTTGACCTGGAAATCCGAGACAAGGCCGAATCAAAAAATGTGGTGGCTGACCACCTGTCGAGACTTCATCCAGATCACATTGGACCCTTCCTACCTCTATCTGATACCTTCCCTGATGAACACATCCTAGCCATGCAAGACAAGAAAATGCCATGGTATGCTGACTACGTCAATTACCTGGTTGTAGGACAAACCCCGCACAGCTGGTCTAGACAGCAACGGGACAGGTTCTTGGTTGAGGCCAAGCACTATTTCTGGAATGATTCCATACTGCTTCGCCTCTGTGCTGATCAGATCATCAGGAGGTGCATCCCCGAAGACAAAGTTCAGAGTGTGCTTTCCTTTTGTCATGACCAAGCGTGTGGTGGCCACTTCTCTGGAAAGAAAACAGCTGCAAAAGTTTTGTAGTCTGGATTTTACTGGCCGTCGTAATTTAAGGATGCATACATCTTTGCCAAGACTTGCTCACGTTGCCAAACACTGGGGACCATGACCAAGAAAGATATGATGCCCCTTCAGCCCATTTTGATTGTCGAAATCTTCGACGTTTGGGGTATCGATTTTATGGGCCCCTTTCCACCATCCAATGGCTTCGAGTACATCCTACTCTCGGTAGACTATGTTTCCAAATGGATTGAAGCCGTCGCCACCCGACGATGCGATCACAAGACTGTCATGAACTTTGTGAAGAAGAACATCTTTTCCCGATTTGGAATACCCAAGGCCATGATCAGTGATGGTGGAAGCCATTTTATCCATTCCCAATTCCGTGCCCTACTTAGAAAATACGGGGTAAACCACCGCATTGCCACCCCGTATCATCCATAAACAAATGGGCAGACTGAGGTCTCAAATAGATAAATCAAGAACATTTTACAGAAGACTGTGAGACCTGACAGGAAAGACTGGTCCACACGACTTGATGGTGCCCTGTGGGCATACAGGACCGCTTTCAAGACCCCGGTAGGCATGTCACCTTATCGCCTGGTCTTTGGCAAGGCCTGCCATCTTCCTGTCGAATTGGAACACCGGGCTTACTGGGCTGTCAAGCAATGTAACATGGATCCCCAGTTAGCCGATGCGCAGAGGACGCTTCAATTATCTGAGCTCGAAGAAATTCGTTGGGACGCCTTTGACAATAGTCGACTGTATAAGGAGAAAATGAAAGCCGTCCACGACCGACTCATTCATAGAAAAACCTTTGAGCCTAACCAGCAAGTTTGGCTGTTCGATGCACGCCTGAAACTCTTCCTAGGGAAACTCAGGTCCAAATGGACAGGACCATTTCGGGTGGTTAAGCCATATTCTAATGGGCCGGTTGAAATTGCTGATCTTAACACTGGGCACACTTTTACAGTTAATGGTCAAAGATTGAAGCATTTCCTAGCCCAGATACCTCCCAAGAAAAGTGTCACCCTTGTTGAGGGTTGACACCGAGCACCGCCCAGCTGGGGGCGTTAAACTTAGCGCTTCCTAGGAGGCAACCCGGAGGATTCAGACTGATCTAGTAGTTTACGTCACTCAGGTACTATCTTTTTGAACCCTTTTGCATCCATGAATCTGCCAATGAGGACATTGTCCAGCTTTAGCATGGGGGGTTAGTAAATTGCATATTCCTGAGCTCAATTAATCAGTCTGAATGAATAACTTAATTAAAAAAAAATTTGAATTTAGGAAGAAAATTTAGGCATTAGAAACTTGTCAATAGTGGAAAATAATACAAAAAGAGCTTAAACACTTAGACTTTTCATGCCTTTAGGCTTAATCAGCCCTGGTGTCCGTTAAAATATGGATTTAGCGGCGAATCCTTGCAACTTTAAGCTATTCTAATCCACCTACTAAATAAGGTAATAAGTATACGACTTATCAACTCACCCTCTAACTCAGGAAAACTTTGAGTCTAAGCATCTACACACATTTTTGCACAGACTCACTTCTCGAAGATTTTGACAGAAATTGGGTAGCTAATGAACTTTCTAGGGTGGTATGGCTGGCAAGTTGTTGTGGGTAACAGCCCATTGGCAGGTTGTCCAGAACCCAGCCACATGCCATTTCTTTTTCGTTGCCTCTAGGTACATTTAAGATCAGGGAAGCCACCTACGAAAAAAAAAAAGGAAGAAGAAGAAAAGAAAATAAACCACACTTCACCGCATAAGTATGGCTGGCAAGTGATCGTGGGTAACGGCCTATTAGTCGGTTGTCCAGAGCCTAGCTCAATAATTGCACAAAAAAGACCAAAACACCTACGGAAGAAGGGGGGAAGTAGTACAAGCCGGGGAGATATACACTGAAAAAATCCTTGTGTTGACCCCAATTAAAACAAACGTAGGGAGAAAGCTACCAATCGAACAAATACACCTTCAGGCAAAATTTATTTTCTTTTCCGGTCACCTAGAGGCGTAGAAACTCGAAGTCTGTCTCAATTACCGTTAAGTGAGTCTACCACAACATTCACACCAAGATGCTTAGCACTTAGGGTTTTGACCGAGTTTTGGGTGGGTTGGGTAGCCGTAAAAGGTTACCAACCCACACTGAATTCCGGAAAAAAATTCTAAATATATATATATATACATACGTATACATATGTATAGTTATATATACATTAAAGCAAGGATTCGGGCGATTCG
This sequence comes from Thalassia testudinum, assembly GCA_037157565.1. Classification (NCBI taxonomy): domain Eukaryota; kingdom Viridiplantae; phylum Streptophyta; class Magnoliopsida; order Alismatales; family Hydrocharitaceae; genus Thalassia; species Thalassia testudinum. The sequence continues at coordinate 27,644,400 of JAZHRO010000013.1, forward strand.
TATTTTGGCAGACACCCGAGCGCTGCTTAATCTTTGTAGATTAAGATCTTCGTATATTTCCTCTTATTGACAAGTAACGAAATACCTAAGCAATTACTTCTTGAATTCTGCAAGGAAATAAAGACTAGAATAAACCTTGCTAGGGACTAGCAAGGAGTAAGCATGGGGGTATGATAACACTACACAAGGGGGTGATAATTATGTTGAATATTGCCCATCTTTAGAATAAAAGGAACGACATAAGTAGAATAGGAGCATTGCATGCATCATGTACCAAGATTGCTTATAAACTTCATTAATGGCCATTTATGTAAGCATTTGTCAAAGCAGGCCTCAGATGAGCAATCGGACCGCACGGATGGATTTAGAACGACGAACGGAATCCAACAGACTCAAGATCGGCCAAATTCGACATCCGAAGCTCCTACAATGGGCTCAAGAAGTTCTGACCGTTGATACGACGAGCCGCCGACGGAGCCTCCTCGACCGCCCTGGCTGCCTCGTCACTCTCCACACACACACACACTCTCTCTCTTTTTTAAGCTTTTTATTACTTTTGTTGAAGCATGTATTTAATGCTGTAAGTCATGAACTACAAGTGCATGTTTAATGAAGTTATTTTCCGTTCAATTGCCATTTTAATTTCTGTTCAAGTTACATGATCAAAACAAAGAGCTTTCTAACCCTAAACCTTCTCTCTCTCTCTATCTCTCTCTCTCGCTTTTCAAAATGCATCTTTCGCAAGCAAAACTCCGCACTTTCCGTGACAACAAGTGATAAGCAAAAATCCGATTTCCACGCCTCCCTGAGACCGATACTCGGACTCACCTCTGTTTAATTATTTTAAAATCGACGTTGCAAGTGCGACTATAACGACACTCCTTAACACACACGCACAACCACACGTCACCTCAATGTAACTGAAATAAACACTAAATATTCACTCTTTTTTTCTTTGCTTTTTCTTCTTTTTCTAAGATTTTTTTTTCTCAAAGTCACCCAACCTCTATAGTCACCTAACATTTTGGGTGTCTTGATTGGGTCCAGCACCTTCTAACCTCGTCCAATCCATCAGTGCATGTTCAGTAGGAGGTCCTTGAAACCACCTCTAGAAATCCACTCTCCCCGAGGCCAAGCATCAGTACCCTTGTTTGTGCAACAACCTCTTCACATAGACCTCTCTTCTGATTCTGAACCTAATTCTCCTTCTTCTTAAACAATGGCTCAACCTGTTGAAGAAGAGAATAATCTTGAGCACCAGCACCAGCGACTCAATGATCTCTTTCAAAACTTCATGAACCCACAGCAGCGCCCCATGATGCGAGATCACTATAATCCCGCTGTGGTGGCAATTGAGCCTCGAGTCAGAATCCCAACTAGAGGACCTGATTCCGAATTAAAGCCCAACATGTTTCATGCCATACCTAAATTCTATGGGCTTAACTCTGAAGACCCCTTCCAGCACATCAAACAGCTTAAGCATCTGGCCCAGACTTTCGGGTCAGATGCACAGAATCGGGATATCTTACTCATGAAGATGTTCTCTTTCTCCCTTATGGATAAGGCGGCTCATTGGTATCAGACACAGACTCGCCCGATCAACACTTGGGAAGAACTTTAGTCCAAGTTTTTGAAGTAGTTCTTCCCCGTTGGTCGGACAAATGCCTTGCGCCATCAGATTACTCACTTCACGCAGCAGACAAGAGAACCTCTTCATGAGGCATGTGATAGTTTTCAGGATCTCATGAGAAAGTGCTCCCATCACGGAGTTCCTAAATAGGAACAAGTCCAGTCTTTTTACCAGGGACTCCGTGAAGATATTAGACTGTTCGTCAATGCAACTTGCGGAGGAAATATCATGGGTCAACATGAAGACACCGTGTGAGTGATTCTCGAGAATATGTGCGAGAACTCCATCAATAATGACTCCATGGGACTATTCGATCAGACGAATACCCGCGTAGCGACGAACCTTAGGGGAGCACATGAGACGTAAGGCCTGTCTGCATCAGTCGACTTAGAATTAATGGTCATTCGATTGGACAAGGTTTCAATTATTGAGAAGAAATTGGATGAGTTGACTCAGCACTTGCAGTGAGCCACCTCTGCACAGAACTCCTTCGCACAGCCCCCTCCCGCACGGGAAACTGTGCAGAACATTTTCCACCGACCATCTTCGGGGATGGACTCTTATCCATCCCCATCTGACTCCAGGTCCAGAGGGACCTTCAATCCTTTCTATTCTTGCCGGGGGAGCCCTACTCCCCCATTTTTCGACTTTTCTGAGGCTCCTCAGACCTGCGAGGACTTCAACACCATCCAGAATTACCCATTTTCCAACACCTACAATCCTGGATGGCGAAACCACTCAAATTTCCAGTGGGCGGGAAATTCTCAGAAAGACCACCCTTTCAGCCCCGTCCACAAGCCCCTCGTCCTTATCAGCCGCCTCAGCCTCGGCCCAACCCCACTTATCCATCCAGACCCAACCAAGATCAAATGTCCCTTATCCTCCAAACTCTGGCTGACATTCAGAGAACGAATGTGGCTATCCAGAAGCAACATAAGGACGAAATCACAGTGGTCCGCAACCAACTTGCCCAGTTGTCAAATTCTCGCCAACCAAGCACACTTCCTTCCCAACCTCTTCCTAGCCCAAATAGCGTGCCGACCCAACAACGCGTTATGAACCCAAACCCGGGCCAAGCACACATGGTCTATCAGGCCCCTTCTATACCTTCACCTGACGGGATGGAAGCTTCAACCTCCTATGTGGGTTACCAACAGCAGCAGCCCATCCTACCAACCCCCAACCAGAACCAGGCAGGAATAAATTCTGTAACAACCCGCAGTGGTAAGGCAACCCAAGATCCACCTTATCCAAACCACTCCATGCCTGGTAGTGACCCAAACCCTAGGACAGTCATCCAGGATGTTCCTATCCCTATCCCAGATCAAAAGCCTGGACCTATCCTAGAGGAACCAACCAAGGTTTCATTTCCTGAGGCCTTGACAAAGGGAAAGCGAACAACTAAAACCGTGACTCCTGAGGAGGACCTGATCAAGCTCTTTAAGCAGGTCCAAATAAACATCCCCTTGATGAATGCGATCTGCCATGTACCGGCTTGCGCACGATTCTTGAAGAACGTGTGTACACCTCAGCGTAAGCCGTGAACCAAGAGTGGGAGTCCAATTGTATTGTCAGAGCAAGCCAGCTCTGTAATCCTGAGTAGACTCTCACCCAAGGCAAAAGACCCAGGCACTCCCCTGACTTCATGTAAGATCGGTGAAACCCAGTTTGATAGAGCATTATTGGACCTAGGTGCCTCCAAAAATCGGAGACCCACATCCCTACTTAGCCATCTAGAGGAATCTGAACTGAAACCGACTGAGGTGACATTGCAGTTAGCAGATCGATCTATCAAGTCACCTAAGGGAATTCTTGAGGATGTTATTGTTAGGGTGCGGGATTTCTACTTCCCTGTAGATTTCATAGTTTTAGATATTGACGCACTTGAAAACCCAAGGGATACACCAATTATACTAGGGAGACCTTTTCTGGCCACTGCAAGGGCCAACATAAGCTGTGAAGAGGGCCAAATAGAGCTAAAATTTGGGAATCAGACTCTCAAAATTGATATCTGTAAGGCCCAACAAGGGATCAATCGCGGTGTCGTTGAACAAATTTGTGATATTAGAGCCATGGTTGATGAACCACAACTTGAGGACAACATGATTATCCCTCATCAACCACAAGAAAATCTTGAACCGCAATTAGAGGAGTCAGACCTTGATCTAGACAAACCTATAACTCCTACCCTTGTACCCCACACTCACTCTGAACCACTCGTTGCTACTGATAACCCCATTCCTGAACTCAAACCCCTTCCCGATCATTTGAAATACGTCTTTTTGGGTTCTAATCAGATGCTTCCTATGATTATAAACTCTAAACTCACACCTAATCAGAAATCCCGTCCGATTGTTGTTCTCTAGCAACATCGCAGAGCCATTGGTTGGACTCTCGATGATTTGACTGGAATAAGTCCCTCTTATTGCACACACCGCATCTATTCTGAAGATGGCACACGACCTTCACGTGAAATGCAAAGACGTCTGAATCCCAATCTGCAGGAGGTCGTGAAGAAGGAGATCATTAAGTGGTTAGATGCAGGGATCATCTACTCGATCTCCGACAGTCGTTAGGTGAGCCCAATCCAGGTTGTCCCTAAGAAGGCAAGGCTCACCACCATCACGACTGAAATCGGAGAGGTCATACCTACCCGTATAGCCAACTCATGCAGAGTTTTCATAGATTACCAAAGACTCAATTCCTTCACGAAGAATGATCATTTCCCACTACCATTTATTGATCAGATTCTCGAGAAGTTAGCGGGAAAAAGATTCTTCTGCTTTCTTGATGGGTACTCTGGTTACAACCAAGTGGTGATTCATCCAGCGGACCAAGAGAAGACCACATTCACTTGCCCCATCAGGACATACACGTTCCGAAGGATGCCTTTCAGTCTCTGCAATGCACCCACAACTTTTCTGCGGTGCATGCTTGCCATATTCTCTGATATGGTAGGTGATTATCTAGAAGTCTTCATGGATGACTTCTCAGTTTTCGGGGCATCATTTGACGATTGCCTTCAGCACTTGGTTCACATACTCAAGCGTTGCATTGACGTAAATTGTGTTCTTTCCTGGTAAAAGAGCCACTTTATGGTGACTGAGGGGATCGTCCTGGGACACTTAATTTCTAAGAGAGGCATCCAGGTGGATCAAGCCAAGGTTAATCTTATCTCTAGACTTCCTATGCCTAGCTCGATCAGGGACATCCGATCTTTTTTGGGGCACGTCGATTTTTACCGTCGTTTCATCCCTGATTTCTCGAAAATTGCATGCCCCCAGACTACTTTTCTCTCAAAGGATGTACCCTTTGAGATTTCCAAGGAATACACTCAAGCTTTTGAGATCCTTCATGACCGAGTCACCTAAGCCCCGATCCAACAGTCCCCTGATTGGTCTCAACCCTTTGAGATCATGTGCGATGCATCTGACTTCGCTGTAGGAGCGGTTCTGGGGTAGAAGATTGACGGGAAATCCGTGGTCATCTACTACACTAGCAAGACACTTGACGAGGCTCAGCGTAACTACACGGTTACGGAGAAAGAGCTGCTAGCAGTAGTATTTGCCCTTGAAAAATTCAGATCTTATCTCCTGGGTTCCCACGTCATAATCTACTCGGATCACACAGCTGTGAGGCATCTCCTTACTAAGAAGGATGCGAAGCCTCGATTAATCCGATGGATCTTGCTGTTGCAAGAATTCGACCTTGAGATTCACGACAAGGCGGGAAGACAGAACGTGGAAGTTGACCACTTGTCTTGCCTTCCTTCTGAGATCATCGACCCTTCTGGACCCATCACGGAGCATTTTCTTGATGAGCACCTCTTGACTATTGGTACTAGGCTTCCTTGGTTTGCTGATATAGTAAACTACTTGGCATCACACCAGATCTCGTCTGATTGGTCGAAGGCCAAGAAAGACAAATTACACTCCAATGCCAAGTACTACATCTAGGAAAACCTGTACCTATTCCGCATAGGTGCCGACCTAATCATCCGGCGATGTGTCCCAGAAGGCGAAATCAATAACATTCTCTCCTTTTGCCATGACCAGGCATGCAGTGGCCATTTTTCTGGGCACAAACCGCATAAAAAATCCTTCAGTGTGGCTTTTACTGGCCTACTATCTTCAAGGATGCATACAGTCACTGTAAGGCATGCAGTCGTTGCCAAACTTTGGGCAACATGAGCCAACGTAACATGATGCTTTTACAGCCGATTCTCGTATGCAAGATTTTCGATATTTGGGGGATCGATTTTATGGGCCCCTTCCCTATTTCGAACAGCTTCGAGTATATTTTACTCCCTGTGGACTACATGTCCAAATGGATCGAAGCCATTCTGACCCGAACCTGTGATCACAAGATCGTCATCAAATTCATTCATCAAAATATATTCTCACGGCTTGGGATTCCTCGTGCGATCATTTCTGATGGAGGGACCCATTTTACCAATGCTCAATTCAGGTCACTGATGACCAAATACGGGGTGTTTCACCGAATCTCTACTCCTTACAACCCCCAGACTAATGGTCTAGCTGAGTTATCAAATCGGGAGATCAAGAAAATCCTGCAGGTTATTGTTCGACCTGACAGGAAGGATTGGTCGTCCCGACTTCTGGAAGCTTTGTGGGCTTATAGGACTACCCATAAGACCCAATTAGGCATGTCTCCTTTTAAACTGGTGTATGGGAAGGCGTGTCACCTTCCCGTCGAACTGGAGCACAAAGCCTATTGGGCAGTATCGAGCTACAACTTAAATCTTTCTAAGGCTGGAACCCACAGAAAGCTTCAGATAAGCGAGATTGATGAATTACACCTTGATGCGTATGAGAACTTGCGAATCTACAAAGAGCGGGTTAAAGCCTTTCATGACAAGCACATCTCTAGAAAGAGCTTCCACCCTGGTCAGAAGGTCCTACTCTTTGATGCCCGACTCAAACTCTTCCCTGGGAAACTGGGATCCAAGTGGGTCGGACCGTATCTTGTCCGACAGATTTTTGGAAATCGAACCGTCGAGATTAGTCCGCTCAGCTACGATTCCAAACCTTTCGTCGTGAGAGGTCAGAGACACAAACCGTTCATTGACGTAACCATCACAAATTTAGCTGAGTCATCATTTATCCTCCATTCTCCTTGAGCTTATTGCGCCCAGCTGATGGCGTAAAACTCAGCGCTTAACAGGAGGCAGCCCATCATTCTTAAAAAACCAAAACCCTTTCTGACATTTCTTTGCACTTTAGGTTCTGATGAGAACCTCATCATGAACCCTAACTAGCACAATCTAACCCAGATATGCGAGAAAAAGCTCCTACATGACCCAAAGAAAGGCTTAACTCAGAGAATTCTGAGTTTAAGAATAAAACAAATCATAAGGGGTAAAACTGTAATTTCACCAATGCAGTTTGCAAACAGGGTAATTAAGGGTCCAAACACAGGACAAACAAGTTTAACAAGAAGGGAAGTGGGATGATCTGATCTAAAAAGGGTTATATCAACTTCTAGGAATTAAATGACATTCTGTAACCCTAAAATAAATCCACTTCAATTCACGAGGTTTGAGGTAGGATAAAAATCAACTGAACCCTCTAAAATTCACAGAAAAATATTCTCTAGGGTTTAGAACCTTCAATTTGGCCTTAGAAGCCTATTTTGACCTAAAAAGAGAATCATGCCCAATTAATAACTTAATTTAGGTTTTTACGCAAATTATCCGATCAAACATGGTCTAACCTAGAATTAAAATTCACCATTAAAATCCTTAGGTTCAAATTAGTCTTGTATAAAAACTTGAGCCTAAGAAGAGACCTCCTTGACCGACTTTACAATTTGGTCCTCTTTATTTACTTTTTGACCCTTACTTTTGAAACCCTTGCATTTAGGTCCCTAATTTTTCATCGTTCTTTGCAGAACGGTCCTCCCTGCAACTTCTACGCAGCGCCATACTCCGGTGACCTTGCGCGGAGCATGGCGCCGCGCAGGGCAAGGCTGCCGTCCTCTAGAACAGAAGCGAGGTTTCCTGCGACGTCCTCTATCTCATGGACCCGCTCACGACCTCTGCCGACCACCATGCCTTCCATGCGAACACACGGAAGGCATGGGTGTCCCTTCTGGCCTTACTCCGGCGAGGCTGACACGACGCCAGCTCTCCCCTCTCTACGCCAAGCCCTTTATAAGGAGCGGCACACCTTGTCGACTCCTGCAAGCTTCCTTTGATGGAGAACTACCCCCCTCTTCATCCCTTTCTCCACCGATCAGAGAGCCCGAAGCTTCCAGCGAACTCCTCTTCCTCCTCGTCGCTCTGCTGCCCTACCTGCAGCAGGGTTTCCCCTGCTCTGTCATCCGCGCTAGGCTGTACCCGCTGGCGCCCTCCGCCTGCTTCCTCATGGCCGAAACCTCCAGGGCATCTTCGTCTCCAGCTCCGGCAAATACGAGCCGGTTGCTCTGCCCTCCCCCTTCGTCGAGTAATTAGGTAGATAGCTTCCTCTCTCTCTCTTGTATTTTCCCTCTTCCAATTTTCCCTTTCGACCACCCGCCAGCCATTATCTAGAACCACCTTCACCACCTCCGATCACCCCCTCCGACAAGTCCACCCCCACGCTTACAGACCCCTTCACACCTCGCCGACCAACCCAGAAGCTCCCTCACACTCCACTCCACCGATTCCCCCTCTCCATTCACTGCCAAGCGCCACCCAACCACCCCCTGAACAAACCCACCTCTCCGCCCACGGTCTGACCTAGGTCAGCCTCTGCACACACTCCCGCACCCCGCCGACCACCGCACAAGCTTCACCACACTCCGGCGAAGCTTCCCACGTGTTCTGACTGGGCCGAGAGGCCGTAGCTGTGATTTTAGGTTCGCGCCCTCTCGCCGCCATTGTCGACGAGCTGCAGCAGCTTCACCTACAGCTGCAGGCATCTTCCAGCCCAAGCGCACATCCCAGGCTGCGCGGGCAAGAGACACGAAGACGCCCAGGCCTGCAGTTGTGGCGAAGGCCTTACGGGCTGCTCAATTTGCCGCAGATTGCTCGCCTGCGAGCACCAAATCGGGAGGTGGGACTTTAGTCCCACCTCGTAAGTGCGTGGCCAAGCACCCGCACTTAAATTGAAAAAGTTCTTAAGGCTTACTGCCTTCGAACACAGGGGTCAGGTCCCTCTCCCGCACGCAGCACACCATGCGCTCGCCCACGCTCACTCCCCGCGGGTCTAGGCAGGATTCGACTACCCGAACCACGCACTCCTCGCCCACCACCGCACGCCGGTGGGCATGGTCCCGGGCGCGATACCCGCACCTGATTACCCAGCTCTGGGAGAGCAGTCCTAAGAGAGAAATCTGAGAAAGAGAGACGCGGGGAAGGGTAGGGGTAGGTTTTGCTCTGACCCTTGTGTGAGCATGCAGGAGGAAAAGAAGAAGAGAAGCGACTGAATCCTTAGCCGCTCGGGGCAGCTAAAGAAGGAAGAAAGGAGAGAAATAGAAGAAGAAAGAAGTAGGGAGGCACTGTAGCAAAGCCACAGATAAGTCGTCTGAGCACTGCATCAGACGTCGGAATCACTACAGCCGCAAAAGAAGAAAGAAGCCTTTGCAGCCGCCAAGAAGAAAGAAGAAGGTAAGAAGAAAAGAAGAAGAAAAAGGAGGAAGAAGACACAGCCGCCAGAAAGAAAGAAAGAAAAGAAGAATAGAAGAAGAAGGCAGGAAGAGAAGAAGAAGAAAGAAAAGAGAAAGAAAGAAGGCACAGTCGCAAGCCAGGAAGGAAGAAGAAAGAAGAAAGAAAGAACGAAGAAGAAGAGAAGAAGAGAAACGGCCAAGGAAGAAGACGAAGAAGAAAAGAGAAAGAGAGAAGAAGAAGCCAAGATCTCTCTCTCTCTCTCTTATTTTTGTAACATAATAGAGATCTTATTTAGTCTTCTAGAAACGTAGTTGCTCCCTGAGTTCGACCTCGAGAAAACCTTGTTCCGAGTAAAAAATTTTAAATAGTAATATGGTAGCTGTTTTGTCAAATACTACAACGATTGTAAACCATAATAACATAAAGACGAAACACAAGACGCTACCAGGTTCATTCCTTAGAACAGTCAACTTTACCTCAGGTACTCGTACCTGAGATTAGAAATCATCCGCAACAGTCACCTCGACCCATCCACTCACCCGAATCCCTGTCCTAATGCTTGAACCTGACCAAATAAAAATCCACCTAATGAAAAATGAGGACATTGCAAATCTTAGGCATGGGGGGGTATGAAAGTGCAATGAAATGACATAACAAGAAAAGGTTTCAACAAAAAAATCTGCATATACGAGAAAAAAACTTTGAAGGAAGAAAGTGCTGGTAAACTTTGCAAAAGGAGGAGAAAAAGAGAAGAATGCTAAAAAGGAGCACAAAATGAAAAAGGAAAGAGATAGTCATTAGTAAGAAATTAAGGAATTAACTAAAGTTCTAGACCACATTAAGGAAAAGTAAAGTGAAAGTGCATAACAAGATTAGTAAGAATGCAAACCTTCGGCATTCTTGGATAGACTCTTAGTACCCATTAAGATATGGATATTCCTCAAGAGGTTGAGGAAAATGAAAAGCTTAAGTATTAAGTCTAAGGCTTAGGGAGTATTTGGCCTTGTTAACTGACCTTCGATTTACGGGACTCAGTAACCTAAGTACCCAAATTCACATACACAGTCTGGTTCAGCGAGCATAAATATCAAAATCACGCAGAAGTGTTTCAAATATTCTGAAAATGTCACCTAGATTTGGAGCGGCCGATCAACACAAGTTTATTTAGACGAGTTCCTGGCGTGGAGAGGTGGGAAATTAACTCGAAGATGCGTAACAACATATCATCTCCTTGGTGCTTGTCTCCTAGGATATTTACATATCCTACCAGGGGCATGTAAGCACTCTGCTTGTTCAGATTCCATGGATGGCATTATCACGAAGTGTCAATTGCCAGGATCTGAATTCGGCCACGGAATACCATGGACGGGATTATCTCGAAATCTCGAAAGCCATGGTTTTGGGGGTTACCATGGGCGGTGCTATCTCGAAGCATCGACTGCCAAGGACCCTTGAGGATTGATGATGGGGACAAGGAATCCGATATAGATCGTGTTGTGAAGCCAATCCTAAGCTAGAATTAAAAAGAAAAGAGGGAGAAAACTCTACAAACAAATAAACCTTCTGTCTCTCTCTTACAAAACGCACTGTAAACTGAACCAAGGCTAAAAATATCTCACGCACGAGTGCTTTAACCACGGAATCCAATAAACTTTAGGTTAGTTCCTGTAGGCTTTAAAAACCTTTGCTAAAGACAGAGGCCAAAGCCAGACAGATCTAGATCTTGGTTGGTACTAGAGTACCTTTTAGGCTTATGATTGGCATTCTGACCTAATCAAGGATACAAGAGGAAAAGCACTTATCAAAATTGATGAAAGAAATTTATGGTCTAGAACAGAAGTTAAAACCTTAAAATTTTGCTAAGGGACTAGCAAAAGCTAGGCATGGAGGTATGATGAGAACCTCATCATGAACCCTAACTAGCACATTTTGACCTAAATAAGTATACAAAAGCTCCTACAAAACCTAAGGGAAAGCCTAAATAAGAGAATTACAAATTTGAGTATAAAACATTTCACAAGAGGTAAAACTGCAATTTTACCAATGCAGTGCATAAACAGGATTTCTAAGGGTCTAGGCACAGGTCAAATGGGCTTAATAATAGAGAAAGTGGGATGATTTGATCTGAAAAGAGTTATAGCGACATCTAGGAATTAAATGACATTCTATAACCCTAAAACAAACCTACTTTTATTCACGAAGTTCCAGGCAGGATAAAAATCAATTAAACCCTCCAAAATTCATGGAAAAACATCCCCTAGGGTTTAGAACCTTCAATTTGGCCATTGAACCTATCTTGACCTAGATTGAGAACCATACCCAACTTTTGACCTAATTTAGGTTTCTGTGCAAAATGTCCTATCAAACGTGGTAAAACCTAAAATCCAACTTCACCATGGGATTCCTTAGGTCCAAATTAGGGTTATAATAAAATTTGGACCTAAGGAAAGGTTCCCTTGACCCACTTTACAAATTGGTTCTCAATAATTACTTTTTGACCCTTAACTTTTTGAACCCTTACACTTACCCCCTCAACTTTCTCGTTGTTCTTTTTAGATCAGTCCCTCTGCCACCCGCAGCAGCAGGCCATACCTTCGACGACTTTGCGTGGAGGATGGCGCCGCACAGGGCATGGGAGCTAGCCCCAGAAACGAAAGGAGGCTCCCCTGCGTTGTCCTCTTCCGCATAGACCACCTCCCATGCCCAGCCGACACCCATACCTCTCGTGCGAACGCGCGAGAGGTATGGGTCTCTTTTCCGTCCACGTCTCTGGCGACCATCCCATGCCTCCTCCTCGCGTTTCCCTCCCTGCTAGCACCTATTTAAGTAGCGGCAGGGGCTGCCGCTTCCTTCAAGCTTGTCTTGGCCAGAGTTCCTCCCTAATTTCGTCTTCTTCTCCTTCGGCCAAGTGGTCCAGCAAGCTCCGGCGAGCCGCCCTCCACCTTCTCATCGCTCTGCCACAATACCAGTGGCAGAGCTATCCTCACCATCTTCCTCCACTTCGCGCAGCACCCGCGTGAGCATCTCTAGCCCCATCGTCGCCGCCGTCTCCCTCCACTGGACATCATCTCCTCCGGCGACAGCAGGTACTGCCAGTCACCGTCTCTCGCCCTCTGTCCATTTAATCAGGTTAGAAACACTCTTCTCTATCCCCTCTTCAATTCCCTTCAATCTATTTCACGAATTATCCCTCGACTGCCACTGTCCACCATCGCCATCTTCACCTCCGACCAGACCTCCGGCGAGGTGTCCCTGCTACACCACACCTCCATCCGCCTCGCCAACCAATCCCTGACCACCACCCACGGATCACCCTACGACCCTCCACTGACCGCACCAACCCCTGTTTCCTTCCCCCAACCTAACCCATCCTCACGGCCACAGAGCGACCTAGGCACGCACGCTTAGGCCGCCCCGCGGCTAGCCAACCCTCTCCTCACCTTCGCCATGATACGGCAAAGGTTTTCTGATGGTCTGACAGAGCTGCGAGGCAGTATTCTTGCTTTCAGGTTCTGTGCGCTCACCGCCATTGCTGCCGAGCTTGGAGAAAGCTTGCTAGTAGCTCCAAGCCTCTGTAGTTCCAGGTTGGAGTCCCAGGTCGCGCGGAATGGACTCACGCACGGTCCCAGGTCCCCAATTGAAGACGCAAGCCTCGCGCATCGCTGCAATTGCGAGGACTTCGCTGCGGGCGAAGGCGCAGAAGCGGGTGGGACTTTTAGTCCCACCTCGGAAGTGTGCGGGTGGACGCCAGCACATAAATTGATTTTGTGTTTCAGGCTATTTGCCTCGAAACACTGGGGTGAGGTCCCTCTCACCCGCTTCACCCGGCCTCGTCCACGACCACCCCTCATGGACCTGGCCTAACCCATATACCCGACCTGCACTCCTCGCCCACCACCGCACACCGGTGGGCCTGGTCCCGGGTGCATACACTCGACCCGTATACCCGCGAAGGCTCTAGGAGAGCGAACCTGAGAGAGAAATAGAAAGAGAGAGACGTGGGGAGGGTAGGGGTTAGGTTTTGCCTAACCTTACACTGTGCAGGGAAGAAGAAGAAGAAAAGAGATGGAGCGGCTAAACACTTAGCCGCACAGAGGAGCAGACACAAAAGAGAAGGAGGAGGGAGTGCAGCATAGAAGAAGAGACACAGCTGAAGAAAAAGAAAGAAGAAGAAGCCCAGAAGGCCAAGCAAAGAGATACCAAGGAAGAAGAAGCTACAGATGCAAGGCAAAGAAGAAGACAAGAGCAAAAGCTGAAGAAAGAGAAGTCGCAGAGAAGAAGAAGAAGCCAAGAGGAAGAAGAACCAGTAGAAGCACTGTAGCAAGTGGCAGTTTAAGTCGTCTGACATTGAAGTTAGACGTCTGGAGAGAGAAAGACAGAGGAAGAAGAAAGAGAGAAGAAAAGAAGACAAGAAAAATTTTATTCCCTTTGACTATTTTTTTTTTGTAAAACAGTATATATCCAGATTGTAAATTATGATTTTGTACGCTTCTAAAATCAAGTGTTGCTCCTTGAGTTCAACCTCGGAATTTCCTATTTTTCGAGTAATAAAAACAAACATACTTGCTGGAATTGACCAACAATCTCTCTCTCTATTTCTCTCTTCGGTTCGCTCTCCCAGAGCCTTCTCGAGTATACAGGTCGGTAGTACATGCCCGGGACCAGGCCCACCGGCGTGTGGTGGTGGGCGAGGTGTGCACGGGTAGTCGGGTCAGGCCAGGTCCGTGGAGGCGTGGGTCGCGGACAAGGCTGGTTCGGTTCCGGTGAGAGGGACCTCACCCCGTGATTCAGAGGCGAACAGGTACTGGCAAGAATTCAACTTATGCAGGTGTTGTGCCTTAGAACTATCCGAGGTGGGACTAAACGTCCCACCCTTTCTCGCACGCCCGCAGCAACAAGCGCGAGCAATTGCCACTCCAGCCGAGGCCTTCACTACCAACCGAAGGCTTGGAGTTGCACGCGGTCTTCCGTGCATTCCTGGGTGCATCCCTTGGAGCAAGAAGGTCTTGGAGCTACTTTCGAGCTCTCTCCAAGCTCGGCGTCAAAGGCGGCAGAAGCTCGAGACCTGAAATCAGTAATACGGCCTTGCGGCCCTATCAAAACGCTCGGCGAGCTTCTCCAAAGAACGACGAAGATGCCTAGGTGGGTGGCTGGCTGCAGGGTTTCTTAGGCGTGAGTGACTAGGTTGCTCTGTGGCTGTGGAGATGGGTTAGGTCGGGGGAAGGCGACAGGGGTTGGCGTAGTCAGTGGAGGGTCGCAGGGTGATCAGTGGGTGGTGGTAATGCTCAGGGATCAGTTGGCGAGGCGGATGGAGGTGTGGAGCGGCGGGGACGCCTGGCCGGAGGTGGAGATGGCGATGGTGGACAGTGGAGTCGGGGAGTCGAAAGATTAAATTGAGAGAAGGGAAATAGACAGTAGGAGAAGAGGAGCTTATCTGGGGTACTTGGAGTGAAGGGGAGGCGGAGGAGACGAACGGTGCGTTTGTGCCGTCGTCGGAGAAGATGGCTCTGAGGGAGAGATAACGTGACGAGGCGGAGGACAAGAAGGCGTGTGTTGGTGCGGTGCAACACGGAAGAACGAGGTGAAGTGAATAATGGCAGAGCTTTGTCGACCGAACCGTGGCTAGTCTTTGTTTGTTTTAGTGCTTATTACAGTAATGTCGTTGTGGTATAGATAAAATAGCTACGGTTTGTCGTCATCCCCACCATTACAATTTTACTCAGAAATATTTTTCCCGAGGTCGAACTCAAGGAGCTACTGAAATTGTAGAAGTACAATGTTTCTTTATTACGAAAATAAAAGAGAGAAAGAGGGAGAAGTAGATTTCTGTTTCTTGGTTTTTTCTTCTTCTCTGCTTTCTCTCTTTGCTTGTCTTCTTTTTCTCTTCTTTCTCTTCTCTTCTTCACAGTTCTTGATCTTCTTCAGTTCTTCTTCTTCTCTTCTTTCAACTGCGGAACCTTTTCTTTTTCTTCTTCTTTGCTTTGTCTGCAGAGCTTCATCCGTCATCTGATTCCTCAGTCAGATGGCTTAAATGGTGTCTGCCACAGTGCTTCCCCTTTCTTCCTTTGTTGCTTCTCCTTCTTCTTCTTCGTCTTCTTCTTTGGTCTTCTTCCTGCAGTCTTCTTCTTCCTTGGCCATCTTCCTGCGCACCCTGTCCCTGCACAAACCACAGCAAAACCTAACCCTTCCCTCTTCCCGCGCGTCTCTCTCTTCTTAAACTGCTCATAGGAAGCTCTCCCAGAGCCGGGTTATCGGGTCGGGTAGCGCACCCGGGACCAGGCGTACCGGCGTGTATGGTACGCGAGGAGTGCACAGGTGGTGTCAGGTCGGGTCCGCCGGATCCGCGTGGTGAGCTCGCGGACCGGGCGGGTGAGTGGGTGCGGGACCTCACCCCAGGTGTCTCTAGGCGATTAAGAGAAAACACAAAATCAATTTAACGCGGCGCGGCGTTTCGAAATCCCACGATGTAGGACTAAATTCTGCCCCTTGCTCGTGCGCACCCGCAGGAGAGCCACGACCTGGCCTCAGCAGCTACATCCTCGCCTCTCTTCGCGGACCTGCTCGCTGCCTTCGCCCAAGCCCCTGCAGTTCTCCTCAGCTGGGATCCTGCTGCTGCAGGGCCTGGAGCTCGTGTGGAAGCTCCTTCAGTCGTCGTCAATGGCGGCTAGGGCTCCGACCCTGTCAGACAGAAACACAGCCTCTCGGCCTAATCAGACTACAGGGTGACCTTCGCCGTGGCACGGCAAAGGTGATGCGGGGTGTAGCAGGTTGTGGGGCGGTGTTTGGCGGCGGGGCTAGGTCGGACAGCGACCGGAAAAATGGGTCTGATCAGGGGAGTGTTGTGGGGGTGAGGAGTGGCAGTGAAGGGGCGGGGGGAGTTGGGTGAGGTGAGGCGAAGCTTTTGTGGTAGGTGGCGAGTTGTGTGGAGTGGTGGATTGACGGGGGCAATCTCGTCGGAGAGTGGCCGGAGATGGAGAAGGTGAGGGCGATCAGGCGCGGTCAAGGGGTAGTTGAACAAATTGAGTTGGGGAAAAGAAAGAGGAGAGGAAGGGAGACAATTGTTACCTACTTATAGGGACGAGGGGGGCCGGAGCAGGGCGGCAGTCGTGTCGACTGTCGCCGGAGAAAAAATACCCAGAGAGGGAGAGCGGCGGCGAGGAAGAGCGCCGGAGGGCGCGCGCTGGGTACGGCGCGACGCGGGAAGAGCAGGCGAAGGTGGCTCTGCTGCTGGTATTGCAGCAGAGCGACGAGACAGAGGAGGAGGAACCGCCGGAGCTGGTGGGTTTCTGCCAGAGTGGGGAGAGAGGAATGGTAGGGGTTTTCTCCGTCAGGACTGAGCTACCAGAGTCGGCTGGCGACGTTGGTCCTTATAAAGGCGGTGGTAGAGGGGTGGGCGCAGGGAGGCGACGTGCCTCCCTCGCCGGAGAATGGTCGGAATTGCGACCCATACCTTCCGCGCATTCGCACGGAAGGTGTGGGCGAGGACAGGAGGTATGGCGGTGTCCCTGCGACAACAGACGTCGTAGGGAACACCTGGTTCAAATTGCAGGTCGCCTCCCTTACCCTGCGCGGCGCCATGCTCCGAGCAAAGTCGCCGGAGCATGGCGTTGCTCAGAGACTTGCAGGAGGGACCTGTATGCAAAGAACGACGAAGAACCTAGGGGCCAAAATGTAAGGGTTTCGAAAGTTGATGGTCAAAAAGTAATAGATGAGGACCAAATTGCAAAGTCAGTCAAGAAGGTCTCTTCTTAGGCTCAAGTTTTTATGCATGACTAAATGGGACCTAAGGATTCTAATGGTGAATTTTATTTCTTGGTCAGACCTTGTTTGACCGGCCAATTTACGTAACTCAAATTAAATCATTAATTGGGCATGGTTCTCAATGTAGGTCAAAATGGGTTTCCAAGGCCAAATTGAAGGTTCTAAACCTTAGAGATTATTTTTCTATGAATTTTAGAGGGTTTAGTTGATTTTTACCCTACCTTGAACCTCGTGAATTGAAGTGGATTTCTTTTAGGGTTACAAAATGTCATTTAATACCTTGGAGTTGCTGTAGCCCTTGTTGGATCAGATCATCCCACTTTCCTTCTCACTAAGTTAGTTTGACCTATGTTTGGACCCTGAGTTACCCTGTTTACTGATTTTGTTGGTGTAATTACATTTTTACCCCTTATGACTTGTTTTCTTGTTAAACTCAGAATTCTCTGAGTCAAGCCTTTCTTTGAGTTATGTAGGAGCTTTTTCTCGCATATTTAGGTTAGATTGTACTAGTTAGGGTTTATGATGAGGTTCTCATCAGTGAACCCTGCCGGTGGTATGGTAGTAGAGCGACGAGAGGGAGGAGGAAAAATCGCCGAAACTTGCGGGCTACTTAGCCGGAGAGAGGGGGGATGAGTTCTGGGGGGGAGTCTGCGGCCAAATCAAGCTTGCCCGAAGAGGCAGAGCTTGCTGCTTCTTAAATAGGCGAGGGCAGGCCGGCAGGTGCGCGAGAGTGGGGGCAAGAACCTTGCCAGAGACGTGGGAAAACGGAGACCCATACCTCTCGCGCGTTCGCATGAGAGGTATGGGTGCCGACAGGGCATGAGAGGTAGTCCATGCGGAAGAGGACAACATAGGGGATCCTCCTCTCGTTTTTGGGGCCGGCTCCCATGCCTTGCGCGGCGCCATCCTCTGCGCAAAGTCGCCGGAGGTATGGCCTGCAACTGCGGGTGGCAGAGGGACCGATTTGCAGAATACGAAGGGAAAGTTGAGGGGGTAATTGCAAGAGTTCAAAAAGTTAAGGGTCAGAAAGTAATTATTGAGGGCCAATTTATAAAGTGAGTCAAGACGACCTTCCCTTAGGTCGAAATTTTGGTATAACCCTAATTTGGACCTAAGGAATCCAATGATGAGGTTGGATTTTAGGTTTGACCACGTTTGACCTAACATTTTGCATAAAAACCCAAATTAGGTTAGAAATTGGGTATGGACCTCAATCTAGGTCAAAATTGGTTCCAAGGATCAAATTAAAGGTTCTAAACCCTAGGGGATATTTTTTTATGAATTTTAGAGGGTTTAGTTGATTTTTATTTTTCCTGGAACTTCGTGAATTAAAGTGGGTTTGTTTTAGGGTTGTAGAAGGTCGTTTAATTCCTAGATGTCGCTATAACCCTTTTCAGACCAAATTATCCCACTTTCTCTCTTATTAAGTCCATTTGACCAGTGTTTAGACCCTTACAAATCTCGTTTATGTACTGCATTGGTAAAATTACAGTTTTTCCCCTTGTGAATTGTTTTATACTCAAATTTGTAATTCCCTGATTCAGGCTTTCCCTTAGGTTTTGTAGGAGCTTTTGTACACTTATTTAGGTCAAAATGTGCTAGTTAGGGTTCATGATGAGGTTATCATCAACCATCATTAGCCATAACTAGCTTTAATTAATTAGAATCAAGTGACAAATGCTCCTAAATTGATCACCTGAGAGCCGTAATTCCACGCAAATCCATTTTGAGAAGAGAATATTAAAACATGGTTAATTATGCAGTTTTAACATCACATCATAATTAAAAAGTAACCACGAGGTTCCCCAGGGGTTAATTGAAGTTCAAATGAGCATTAAAGTCAAATATTTGGGTCCATACAGATAAAAATAGGGTTTCATGCATTCTGAGAACCAAAATAGCACACCAAAACCCTAATTTCATACCTGCTTAAATTGAAAAAGTTTTGGTCAAGATAAAATTTATCTAAACCTCTTAAAATTCATAGAAATATATTACAAGAGGTTTGGTACCCTTAGTTTGACCATTTGAACCTATTTTGACCTTGAACAGAGTTTCAGAGGGATTTTACCCTAATTTGAGCTTCTATGCAAATTTTTCAATCAAACGTGGTCAAAACTCAAATCTGAGTTCACCATTAGATTCCTTGGGTCCAAATTAGCCTATGTCCAAAATTTAGGCATAATCAGAGTTCATCTTGGCCTAGTTTTTATTTTAGTGCCTAAAACCTCTATTTCCTACTGTCAGACTCCTAACTTTCAAAATTCCTTTCAAATGAGTCCCTAAATTCTTCATCTTCCTGTAAAAATGCCCTTTCCGCCATTGAAGGTGAAAAAGCACCTTCAACCTAAAGTCGAGAGAGAAAATCTCTCTCAAATCAGATCCAATGCCCTCCAAAGTTGGAGGGAATGATCCTCAAGAGATCCTCTATCGAGCAAGGAAGGCCAAGACGCCTGATTTGACCTCTACACCACCAATGAACCCTCGATTTTAGGGTAAGTTCCTTGCGATTTTTCGTGAGGAAATTGCACTGATTTCATGGTCTCGAGGTCCTAGATCCCTCTATAAAGAGCCATCTTGCATTAGTCATTCTCTTTAGTCTGGTCTAGGCCCAAAACACTTCTTCCCTTCTTCCTCTGGCCGTCTCCAACCGTGACTTCGGCGTACCCTGTCAATCCCCTTCTTCCGACCACCCAACCATCAAATTGGCTAGCCCAAACTCCGCCTCAAGTTCTTCTGCACCTGGTGGGCCAAAGCCAGGGCGTCTACACCCCTTTGTCGCATCATTTCCTCCCATTGGAGATATCGTCGTCCTCAGCTTTAGCCATCAAACTTGCGAGGAATTCCTCCCCCTTTCGTCCTTAATTTAGGTTCTTCTTCCTCTCCCTCTCTCAATCCTTCTCATCAATGTTATCTCTTATTTCAATCGACAATCACTTCCTTTCTCCGTCATCTCCACCTCCGATGTAGCTCTGACGAGCTCACCACGCCAAACCACACCACCAAACAAACCCTCATCACTTCCAAAAGCATCACCTCACCTCCCTCATCAAAATCCCTCAAACCATTTCACCATTCGCTCGCTCCTTCACCCCACCAGACAAACCCACCGTCCGCCGCCCTAACAGCCACCCTCCGGCCACCATAATCACCCACTCACCAAATCATGCCCTCTACTACCTACGCCACTCCACGGCGAAGGTCTCTGGCTATTTAATTGGGTTGTAAGGCTGTCTTTTTGTTTCAGGACCCTCGCCGGTGAAGCTCGTCTTCTCCGACATCGAGCAGCACTGTTCTGCCAGTTAGCAAGTCTCCACCACCATCAACCTTTGCGGATGGACTTCACGAAGCACTTAGGGCCTCTAATTGAAGAAGGTAGCTACAACGACAGACCCAATTGATTGAAGCCCTCAGCCGCATTGCACAAAGGAGAATGAGGGAACATAGTCCCACATCGGATGCAGCAAATCCCAAACAATGCATAAATTGAATTTGTGCCGTGGCTTAGTTGCCTCAGACATTGGGGGGAGGTCCCCGCTCACCTCTCTCCACTCCTCGCTCACCCCCACACATGGTGAGCCTAGACCCACGACTGGTATACCCGACCCGATTACCTGATTAATGCTCGATTCTAGAATAGAGAAGAGGAGAAATTGTGAGGAGGAGAGGGGAGGGTTTTGCACTGTTGACCTTGGGATTCGTGCCCCTCCTCTCCTCGCTCAACACTTAGCCATTCTTTGCTTGGCTTGAGGTGTTGGCTCTGTGCTTGTTATGAGGCATTGATACTTAAGGCATTTGAGCCTTACTTGCGACATCTGACTAGGGTTGACTTGAGTTACTGTTGCTATATTTGAGAAATATGCTGAGGTTAAATGATTGATTCAAAACACTGTTGGAACATTTGGCGAAATTGAGAACTTGAATTGGCTAATTTCATGTGCAAAAATGTGGGATATCCTTGGTGATTTAAATCACCATTTTTGAGTTATTATATTCTCTTTATCCTATGATTTCCTGAGATACTCTTGCTTATTAATGAATATATTTGTGAGTATATTATTCATTGCATATCTTTGTGTCAATTAATCATTGTGCTCGTTTGTTCTAAATTGCGATTAGTCTGTGAATTCCATATTTACTCCCTGTGAACAACCTCGGACTCAAATCTTTGTTTTCAAGCACTTTATAAATTTAAATGTTGTAAAGCATTTTTATCGATTATGCGACAACGCAAGCAATTCTTCCTAAAACTCGACTCGATAGCACCAACAATATGCTAACGTGTCGGATGCCAGTGTGGCATCTCCCTTCTCGCTCATAACTGTAGCTAAAATCTACCTGCAGCGGTCATGTCATTTTCGAATTTCTGAAATTTTTCCTTGTTAAGACTCGTGTTGTTAAGCCTTTTTAAGACGTCCGGACTTTAGGTCATACGTTTGGTAAGACGTCTGGATTGAGGGTCAGACGTCTTGTAAGATGTCTGGACTCATTTCCATACGTCTGAAAATCGAAAATGTTGGGTATGAACTCTTGTCTGCACACGTGCTGCACGCAGACAGTACCCCTCGTTTTCCTCTGTCTTCTCTCTCTCTTCAGCACCCAGCGAAAACCCAAAACCTCACCCTTATAAACCCCCCTCCTCTCCCTCACATCACCCCACTTCCATCCACCCTTCTCCTTCCTCCAGCGAGAGCAGTAGGCAGCGAGCAACGAGCGTGAGTGGCGTGGGAGGAGAGGAGCAGCGAGGGGAAGAGAGGAGAGCACACGAGCTCGTGTGGGAGCTCGCCGGAGAGCTCATAGCCGGTCGGCGTGTGCGCGAGGCGGAGAGGTGCGTTGGGGAGGTCCTCCTCGACACTACTGCAGCCGGAGCAGCAAACGAGTGGGCACAGCGCGGCCACACGCGGTGCAAGAAGGCGCAGGCAGGTTCTGATTCTGGGTTTTTCCCAGAATCAGACGTCTAGATCGACGTCCAGACGACATAGACGACGTCTGGAGAAGGTTCCAAACGACTAAAAGGTAAGCTTCGCGACGTACACCTTCTTTGCGAATACGACCATGCAGGCCGTTCCGCCGAGGCGTTGTCTCTTACCTTTTGATGGAAGATTTGGTTGATTCACGCAGGTGTTGCTTCGGGAAGGCGTGGGACACGCCCTCCCACGCACTTTAGACGTCTGGACGAGGCACCAGACGACTGGAAGCATTTCTAGACATCCAGATAGGTGGTCAGACGTCTGGAACTGGGTCCAGACGATCCAGCGGAGTTCCTGGACGTCTGAAGAGTGGCGCAGGAATCAAGGTATGGCTCTAGACTCTTTTAAGACATCTGGAAGGTGTTCCAGACGTCTGATTTGAGTCAAAATTACTATTTTTGACCCGTTTAGGGTCCGTTTGAGGTCCGTTTTCCACAATTAAGATACCGTTGTTACCCGTATGTTTTCCCTACTTGTTGGAATACTCTCTATACTGTTCTGAGTAGTCTCTTGTGTTTAGTCCTTGTGATAGGACCTCGTTCCGTTGCGGGGTGGGGTTTGCGGAGGCACGTGGACCTGCCGATCATGCCCCCATTACTCCTGGGTTTACTGGCAGAGTGGCTTCCCCTAGTTTAATTACAAACCTGAATCCATATGTGGAATGAATGTTAGATCCTAGGGTATGGCAAGAATCCTAGGACTAGAAACACTGAAATATTTGTATGGATTGTATGGATTGCAGTCTTGGATGAGTAGATAGAATAATAACAATTGCCTGTAAATGAATAGCAGCTGCCTGTGAAATGTAAAGTACTTGTGTTAGCAAACTGTTGCATGTAAATTCATGTTGTTTACGTTAAATGTCATAATATGAGCTGCATGTATATGAACTGGAAATGGAAAATTGAATGTTGGAAACACGAGCTACCTGCGAATAAACCTGGAATATGAACAATAAAGTTACATGTTACATGTGTAGAACCTGAGAAATGGAAATAGAAATGATGAAACCTGGTATGGCTTGGCCTGAGAAACATGAGCATGAACCCTACGGGGAATTAGGAGATGAGCTCCTGGAAATACATGGAATAGATCTGGAAAATGCTTTGGGAAGTGTGCTTGCCCTTGAGTACGTGGTGCCAAGGGAAGCGCACATTACCTCTTAGTGTAGAGGGGTGCTTGCCGCCTTTCTGGTTGAGACCCGAGGTGGGTTTGGCCACTTTGCACCGACTCGGTGGCCCTCGTGTACACTGTACCGGGGAGAGCTACTAGTGTAGGGAGAGGGTTAGCCACCCCACGAGGCCCGGGGTTCAGCTAGCCGCCCTACACCGACTTGTTAGGTCCACTGGGCAAACCAAGGTAGTCAGGCGAGGGTGCGCGGACTGTGGAGGGGCGAGACCCCTGTTTGGTTACTGAGAGGGGCTAGACCCCTGTTACTGAGAGGGTTATGCCCTATACTGGTTCCATGCTGTGCTTTGGGCGCACCCGCTAACAGAAACGACTGACCGCGTGCCAGTGCGGGGTAGCTACCCGTGCGTTTATCGCACGTGCCGTAGTCACCGTTACGTCTGTCAATGACCTTGGGGTGGTTGACTGAGTGTAGGACCACCATGGGGGACTCTCTCGGCCAGGAGAGCACCACGTGCTACTTCTACTCTTCGGAAAATACTGCAATCAAGATCGTTCCCACGAGGAACATTCGAGATCAAGAAAGAGACCTGATAAATAAACCAAGTGGTGGAAGAAAGAATAATTAGTTAAAGAAAGAAGGAAATTGAAAAACAACAGCTACCTGTCCACCTTCACTGCTTTAGTAGTTGGTTGCCACTCTACTCAGCGTTCGCTGACGTTTTGTACTCATAACTTTTTTCAGATCCAGGTGCTGAGCAGCCAGAGCCTACGGCTTTTGAGGGTACTGGACCCAGTAGAGCCCAGCAGTCGTAGTCTCTTGTACTCTTTTGTAGTAGTGAGTAGCTTCTTATACCTTTATATTCTGTACTCTTTCGTTTAGCACCTTATATTCCTGTACCTGTTTAATTTTCTACTGTTGTGGTGGTGTGTACTGTAGTAGTTTTTTTTCTTTATTGCTGTACTTTGTTACTGTTAGTTGTTTGCATGGTGAATGTGGTTTATTTTACTGCTTTTTGGTTACTTCCTCGTTGGACGACTAGGTCTTGGGATCAGTCGAGTCGGTCCGGTCTCATGTCCTATAGGGATTCGGGAACCAGGTCGTAACAAGATGGTATCAGAGCAAGGTCATCCCGAGAAGTGAACTAACTAGCTGGAAAATAAGCAGTTCACGTGCTTGTAATTAGAGTAACCACCACAACATACCTTTTGACATCTGTTCTGAGGTTCTTTCGCTAAAGTTCATTAGAGTTGACGTCTTCTGTTTTGTCTTCCGCGTCTCCTTGAAGGAGATGCCCCGCCGGAGAATTCCCGAGATGGGCCGTGGACGAGGCCGGAGGGGCAGACGTGTCGAGCTTGGAGTACGTGCTACCCCTTCTCTCCTCCTGAGTGTACAGTCTCAGGACCTCGTCCAATTGATCCAAGAGGTTGTTCGAGAAGAATTTCAGCTTCCACCCACTCCGCCACCCCCTCATCTCTCTTCCGAGGGTACGGCAGGGGAGTTTTTCGTGGAACGACATTTTCACCGTCGCACCAAGTGAGTCAGGAGAGCTTAAGGGAGGCACGCGGTGCCCGCAGGAGAGCCATCTCGTTTTGCGGGGCCATCAGTAGCCTCTAGGAGCCCCCGACAGGGGCCAGCTGTCAGCACTGGACCCCCGCCCAGCCGCCAGTAGGAACCTACCAAGGGAGGGAGTCGAGTCCCCCTCTGCTACCAGTGTAGCCAGCCGGGCCACTTCAGAAGGGACTGCCTGTTTAGGGCTAGTGCACAATAGACTCTCACCGCACCAAGCGTGGGAGGCCGTAGTTCCCAGGCACGTGGGGGAGGACAGCCGTCACGGGGAGAATATCGGCCAACTGTCACTAGCTCCGCCCCGAGCCTGGCTGTTTTGTCCGCTCCCAGGACTAAGAGGTGTCGCGACGTCGTGACTCACGGGAACGTCATAGTTTCAGTTTCTGCGGTGACAGGTATGGTTACAATGTTTAGTCTTTTTAGAGTATGTATTTCCTGCTTCTAGTACGACGTACTTTCTTGCTCCACAAGTTTATCGCTACTTTGGGGTCCAATAGCACTCCATTAGGGGATCCGTTGTGATCAGAGACCTAGGTGGCCAGCTGTTTGTAGCTAGGAAGATTAATACAGGTTGCAAGGTCAATGTTGGGAGACACCGCCTCCCCGCTGACCTAGTTGTGATGCCAATGGAGGACTTGGGAGTGATTCTAGGGATGGTTTGGCTGTTCGCTTACCACGCTTTGATGGACGGGTTTGAAAGGAAGATTGTTTTCTTCACACCAGAGATATTTTCTTTTGAGTTTCACGGACAGCTAGTGGACGGAGACTTCAGGTGCATTTTTGCACTTCGGGCGGCGAGACTTTTGGGTCAGGGGTGTGAGGGCTTTCTGGCTTGTGTAGTGGTAGAACCCAGCCCCGTGACAGATTTTTAGAGTATCCCGGTGGTCAGAGAATACCCTGACATGTTCCCAGAGGAACTGCCAGGACTACCGCCTGAGCGCGAGATCGAGTTGGAGATCTCACTGGTACCGGGGACCAGCCCCACTTCTACAGCACCTTACAGGATGGCACCACTTGAGCTGCGAGAGCTTAAGTCCCAATTGCAGGACCTTCTGGAGAAGGGCTTTATGAGGCCCAATGCGTCTCCGTGGGGGAGCCCCGGTATTATTTGTGAAGAAGGATGGTAACCTACGCCTTTGTGTGGACTACAGATAGCTGAATAGGGTCACCATCAAGAACAGGTATCTGCTGCTGAGGATTGACGACTTGTTTGACCAGTTGCGAGGTGCCATGGTATTCTCTAAGATAGACGTGAGGTCTGGCTACTGCCAGTTGAGGATCTGGGAGACCGACGTCTCCAAGACAGCTTTCCGCACCCAGTACAAACACTACGAGTTTTTTGGTTATGCCGTTGGGCTGACCAACGCCCCTGCTGCTTCATGGTTTTGACGAACCGGGTGTTCAGACCGTATCTGGATTAGTTCGTGGTGATATTTATTGATGATGTGCTCGTCTACTCGTGAGATCAGGTACAGCACGGACAACACTTGCGGATGATTTTGGACACATTGAGACGACGTAGGCTGTACACCAAATACAGCAAGTGCGAGTTCTGGTTGAGGGAGGTGACCTTCTTAGGTCATATGATTTCCGGGGATGGCTTGGCTGTGGACCCAGCCAAGGTTGAGGCAGTGCTCAGGTGGGAGAGACCGCGCACAGTGACAGAGATCCACAGTTTCTTGGGACTGGCAGGCTACTACAGTCGGTTTATCAAGGGTTTCTCGCAGATTGCATGTCCTATGACACAGCTAACTCAGAAGGACGTGCCCTTTTCTTGGACAGACGCTTGTGAGGCGTGTTTTCAGGAGCTGAAGGAGAGGCTGACTTCGGCTCCCGTGCTTACCATTCCGGACAGCGGTGGCGGGTTCGTTGTGTACGTGGACGCCTCCTTGCAGGGGTTAGGGGGTGTGCTCATGCAGCGAGGTCATGTTGTCGCTTACGCTTCGCGACAACTGAAGCCCCATGAGCATAACTACCCTACCCACGACCTAGAGCTAGCAACTATCGTCTTCGCGCTGAAGACTTGGAGGAACTACCTGTACGGTGAGACTTTTGAGATTTTCACAAATCATAAGAGCCTCAGATACTTGTTTGATCAGAAGGAGCTCAACATGAGACAAAGACGTTAGTTAGAGCTCCTGAAGGACTATGACTGCAGCATTTCCTACCATCTGGGGAAGGCCAATATGGTGGCTGACGCCTTGAGCCGGAAGGCACCCGCCCACTTGGCAGTTTACAGGTACAGAGTTGGAGACCCCTAGAGTTAATGGGGCACTGTGGGGCATGACTGTGACACGACAGACGATGTCAGAGCTGATAGACTGCATCATCACAGGACAGATGGCAGACCCGTACCTGCAATCGTTGTGTGACAGAGTACTGTCAGGGAACCGTGGAGATTTCTCCTTTACTGACGAGGTGCTGCGCATAAGGGGACGTTTGTGCGTTCCCAGGGCGAGGAGCTGTTGAGAGAGTTCCTGACTGAGGCACACGGTTCAAGGTTCACCATACATCTCGGGAACACAAAAATGTATCGTGATCCGAGACGTGACTTTTGGTGGAGGGGGATGAAGCAGGATGTAGGTGAGTTTGTGCAGCAGTGTCTAGTGTGCCAGCAGGTGAAGGCTGAGCATCAGAGGCCTGCAGGGCCGTTACAGCCACTTCTAGTGTCAGAGTGGAAGTTGGAGAGCATCACCATGGACTTGGTAGTGGGCTTGCCCATTACCCAGCGAGGACACGACGCAGTCTGGGTGATTGTAGATAGATTGACGAAGACGGCACGTTTCTTGCCGATCCGAGTCACTTTGGGACCAGCACAGTTAGCAAAGAGGTATATCCGCGACGTGCTACGTCTGCACGGAGTTCCGCAAGAGATTTTATCCGACCGGGATACCCGCTTTACGTCCCAATTTTGGGCTGAGTTTCAGCAGGCCTTGGGGACACTGTTGAGGTTCAGTACAGCAAGCCACCCCCAGACGGACGGACGGTCAGAGCACGCGATACAAACACTTGAGGACCTTTTGCATGCCTGTGTACGGGACTGGAGGGGCTCTTGGGAGGAGCACTTGCCCCTGGCGGAGTTTGCATATAATAACAGCTATCACTCGAGCATCGGCATGGCACCCTACGAGGGTCTATACGGACGGAGATGTACTGCACCCTTGAGTTGGGTTGAGGTGGGGACCAAGTGGGAGGTTGGCCCCAGGCTTATCTGGCAGAGTCAGGATGTGATTGAGTAGATTCACAAGCGACTCTGCACTGTCAGGAGCAGACAGAAGAGATATGCCAATCGAAAACGCAGAGAGGTGCAGTTTGAGGTTGGGGATCACGTCTTTCTTCGTGTTTCGCCCATGAAGGGCCTGCAGAGTTTTGGGGTGAAAGGGAAGCTCGCGTCGAGGTTTGTGGGGCTCTTTGGGGTCCTAGAGCGGGTTGGACCCATTACTTACAGGCTTGCCCTTCCTTCCCAGCTTTCTGGTGTGCACGACATGTTCCACGTGTCCAACCTCAAGAAGTACGTCGTCAATCCCAATCATGTTCTGAGCCACGAGAGTGCCGAGGTGGGTGATGACCTGACCTACCCCGAGCAGCCAGTGCAGATACTAAACAGAGCCGTCCATAGTTTGAGACGGAAGCAGGTACCCCTGGTGAAGGTCTTGTGGAGGAGCCTAAGGCGGCGATGCGAGAGCGGTACCCAGAGCTCTTTGAGGGTACGTCTTTTTGGACCGGCTTCGGTCCTCTTTGAATTTGTTATGCGTATGATATTCCTTTTTTGCACCCTAACTAGCTCAAGTTTCGGGGATGAAACTTCCTTTGAGTTTGTTATGTTGTTAAGACCCGTGCTGTTAAGCCTTTTTAAGATGTCCGGACTTTAGGCCAGACGTCTGGTAAGACGTTTGGACTGAGGGTTAGACGTCTGGACTCATTCCCAGATGTCTGAAAATCGAAAATGTTGGGTACGAACTCGCATTTGCAAGCGTGCTGCGTGTAGACAGTACCCCTCGTTTTCCTCTGTCTTCTCTCTCTCTTCAGCTCCCAGCGAAAACCCAAAAACCTCACCCTTATAAACCCCCCTCCTCTCCCTCACACCACCCCACTTCCATCCACCCTTCTTCCTCTAGCGAGAGCAGCAGGCAGCGAGCTGCGAGCGTGAGCGGCATGGGAGGAGAGGAGTAGCGAGGGGAAGAGAGGAGAGCGCGCGAGCTCATGTGGGAGCTCGCCGAAGAGCTCACGGCCGATCGGCGCGTGCGCGAGGCGGAGAGGTGCATCAGGGAAGTCCTCCCCGACACTACTACAGCCGGAGCAGCAAACGAGCGGGCACAGCGTGGCCACACGCGGTGCAAGAAGGCGCAGGTAGGTTTTGATTCTGGGTTTTTCCCAGAATCAGACGTCTGGATCAACGTCTAGACGACATAGACGACGTCTGGAGGAGGTTCCAGATGACTGAAAGCTAAGCTTTGCGACGTACACCTTCTTTGCAAATACGATCATGCAGGCCGTTCCGCCGAGGCGTTGTCTCTTACCTTTTGATGGAAGATTTGGTTGATTCGCGCAGGTGTTGCTTCGGGAAGGCACGAGACACGCCCTCCCACGCACTTTAGACGTCTGGACGAGGCACCAGACGACTGGAAGCATTTCCAGACGTCCAGATAGGTGGTCAGACGTCTGGAACTGGGTCCAGACGGTCCAGCGGAGTTCCTGGACGTCTGAAGAGTGGTGCAGGAATCGAGGTATGGCTCTGGACTCTTTTAAGACATCTGGAAGGTGTTCCAGACGTCTGATTTGAGTCAGAATTACTATTTTTGACCCGTTTAGGGTCCATTTGAGGTCCGTTTTCCGCAATTAAGATACCGTTGTTTCCCGTATGTTTTCCCTACTTGTTGGAATACTCTCTATACTATTCTGAGTAGTCTCTTGTGTTTGGTCCTTGTGATAGGACCTCGTTCTGTTGCGGGGTGGGGTTTGCTGAGGCACGTGGACCTGCCGATCAAACCCCCATTACTCCTAGGTTTACTGGTAGAGTGGTTTCCCCTAGTTTAATTACAAACCTGAATGCATATGTGAAATGAATGTTAGATCCTAGGGTATGGCAAGAATCCTAGGACTAGAAACACTGAAATATTTGTATGGAATGTATGGATTGCAGTCTTGGATGAGTAGATAGAATAATAACAATTGCCTGTAAATGAATAGCAGCTGCCTGTGAAATGTAAAGTACTTGTGTTAGCAAACTGTTGCATGTAAATTCATGTTGTTTACGTTAAATGTCATAATATGAGCTGCATGTATATGAACTGGAAATAGAAAATTGAATGTTGGAAACACGAGCTACCTGCGAATAAACCTGGAATGTGAACAATAAAGTTACATGTTACATGTGTAGAACCTGAGACATGGAAATAGAAATGATGAAACCTGGTATGGCTTGGCCTGAGAAACATGAGCATGAACCCTACGGAGAATTAGGAGATGAGCTCCTGGAAATACATGGAATAGATCTGGAAAATGCTTTGGGAAGTGTGCTTGCCCTTGAGTACGTGGTGCCAAGGGAAGCGCACGTTACCTCTTAGTGTAGAGGGGTGCTTGCCGCCTTTCAGGTTGAGACCCTGGGTGGGTTTGGCCACTTTGCACTGACTCGGTGGCCCTCATGTACACTGTACCGGGGAGAGCTACTAGAGTAGGGAGAGGGTTAGCCACCCCATGGGGCTCGGGGTTCAGCTAGCCGCCCTACACCGACTTGTTAGGTCCACTGGGCAAACCAGGGTAGCCAAGCGAGGGTGCGCGGACTATGGAGGGGCGAGACCCCTGTTTGGTTACCGAGAGGGGCTAGACCCCTGTTACTGAGAGGGCTATGCCCTATACTGGTTCCATGTTGTGCTTTGGGCGCACCCGCTAACAGAAAAGACTGATCGCGTGCCAGTGCGGGGTAGCTACCCGTGCGTTTATCGCGAGTGCCGTAGTCACTTTACGTCTGTCAGTGACCTTGGGGTGGTTGACTGAGTGTAGGACCACCACGGGGGACTCTCCCGGTCAGGAGAGCACCACGTGCTACTTCTACTCTTCGGAAAAGACTGCAATCAAGATCGTTCCCACGAGGAACATTCGAGATCAAGAAAGAGACCTAATAAATAAACCAAGTGGTGGAAGAAAGAATAATTAGTTAAAGAAAGAAAGAAATTGAAAAACAACAGCTACCTGTCCACCTTTACTGCTTTAGTAGTTGGTTGCCACTCTACTCAGCGTTCGCTGACATTTTGTACTCATAACCTTTTTCAGGTCCAGGTGCTGAGCAGCCAGAGCCTACGGCTGCAGAGGGTACTGGGCCTAGTAGAGCCCGGCAGTCGTAGTCTCTTATACTCTTTTGTAGTAGTGAGTAGCTTCTTGTACCTTTATATTCTGTACTCTTTCATTCAGCACCTTATATTCCTGTACATGTTTAATTTTCTACTGTTGTGGTGGTGTGTACTGTAGTAGTTTTTTTCTTTATTGCTGTACTTTGTTACTGTTAGTTGCTTGCATGGTGAATGTGATTTATTTTACTGCTTTTTAGTTACTTCCTCGTTGGATGATAGGGTCTTGGGATCAGTCGAGTCGGTTCGGTCTCGTGTCCTGTAGGAATTCGGGAACCGGGTTGTAACATTCCTATAAGTACCTACCATGAAGCGTTGGAGAGAGAAACTGAGAGTCACTGTAAAAGGAGGTCGTATGGGAAGTTGTAGGTGCAATCCACATGGAGAATCGTCATCAAAGTAACAACGTTGGAGAAAAAGATCCATGTACGATCAACGCCTTGTTACTTTCAATTGTTTTTAAATGATGCTGTTAATACTGCTGATCAAAGAAAATTTTGTGGACGTCGGTTCCTATGTAATAAGGTGACAAAATGGTTTGTCGTTGTTGACATTGTGCGTTGTGGGAGGGTTGGCAGATTTTACACACCAGTAAATTCCTTACATGTCATTGTAGCAAGAAAGCAACGCAGCTACTAGAAACTCCAAGTGGCAAGAAACATCTTCAAGCATACTACGTACATAGTGAGGGCATAGGTACAACCCTATTAACCTTTTTTTATTGGAAATTATTACAGAAGAACTAAGTATAGTCGGTCTTAACAGCTTTACTCTTATAAAGCTTTGGGTCGAGATCTCCCATTGAGTACATGTTACGAACGCTGCTTCAAGACGTTTTTTAAGACGTCTGGGAGGTGGCCCAGACGTCTGACCAAATGTCTGGAACCCCTTCCAGATGTCTGGGATTTAATTTCTGCGGCACGCAGGATTGCGTCTGCGCTCCTGCCCGCGCAGACCTGCGAACGCCGCCCTTTTTCCCTCTCTCCTCCTGCAGGCGCAGTGCTGCACTCTCTCTCTCTCCCCGCGCGGCCTTATAAGGCTCTCGCCTTCTCCCTCACTCTCATCTCCCCCGCTCCCTTCTTCTCCTTCTTCTAGCCGGTGCGAGAGTGAGCAAGCGGTGGCAGCGGCAGCACTGTGTGTTTATTCAGCCCGTGCGAGGTAGCTACCCGTGTGTTTATCGCGCGTGCCGTAGTCACTGTTACGTCTGTCAGCGACCTTGGGGTGGTTGACTGAGAGTAGGATCACCACGGGGGACTCTCCCGGCCAGGAGAGCATCACGTGTTACTTCTACTTTTCGGAAAAGACTGCAATAAAGATCGTTCCCACGAGGAACATTCGAGATCAAGTGAAGGATCTGAGAAATAGATAAATTATGAAACAATAGAAAGACGTAAATAAAGGAAGAAAGAAAATAAAACAACTACTGTACACTTTACTGCTTCTTTAGTTTAGCTGCCACTCTACTCAGCATTTCGCTGACGTGTTACACTCGTTACTTTTCAGGACCAGGTGTTGAGCAGCCAGGGTCAGCGGCTGCAGAGTACGCTGGGCCGAGTAGGGTCCAGTAGAGTTACTGCAGTTCTTTGTACCCCTTTTTGTTCCACTATAGTGAGTAGATCTTGTTACTCTCTGTACTTTTCTTTACTTGTGGTTCCGGTTATGTTAATAATGTTGTTCTACTGTTGTGCTGGTACATGCTGTAATAGTTCATTTTCTTACTGCTGTATTTTTATTACTGCTAGTTCTATTAATGCTGAATGTGGTTTATTTTACTGCTCTTTTGGTTACTTCCTCGTTGGACGACTAGGTCTTGGGATTAGTCGAGTCGGTCTGGTTCTCGTGTCTCTTAGGGACTCGGGAATCGGGTCGTTACAAGATGGTATCAAAGCAAGGTCGTCTCGAGAAGTGAATCAACTGACTGGAAAATAACCAATCCACATGTCTATAACTAGAGTAGCCACCACAACATACCTTTTGACATGAGCTCTTAGACGTTTTCGTTGGGTATCGTTCCATAGTGACGTGTTTCCGTTTTATTTCGCGTTTCCTTACAGGAGATGCCTCGTCGCGGGACTAGTGAGGCGGGCTGCGGGCGCAACCGAGGACGAGGTCGGCGAGGTGGGCGTGCCGTTGCCGACGCCTCAGTGGGCCAGCCACTACTCCCGGGCGTCCAGGCCCAGGACCTCACCCAGCTGATACGGGACATTGTGCGAGAGGAGATCCACCCACCGCCTCGAGCGCCTTACCCTGGGGCTGCGGAGGGAGAGTCCTCTGTGGGACCACCCGACGGACGTGGTGCTGGACACGAGGGAGGGGATGGGCCGCCGCAGCCCCCACCTTCCTCCGACACTTCTGTGCACGAGGCACCTTTGCCTGGAGGTGCACCAGCATCCCCACTACAACGCTACTTCGAGCTCTTCGGGCAGTTCCGGAAGCTGAAGCCCCCCTCCTTCAAGGGGGATGAGGACCCGACCGAGGAAGAGGACTAGCTGGAGCAGCTGGAGAAGATTTTCGACACCCTTCGCCCCCCGGTGGAGTGCCGCGTGGCCTTTGCCACGTACCAGCTGGAGAGTGCCGCACACAGGTGGTGGAGGGCGGTCCAGGGACAGGAGAGGGACGAGCCGACTTGGGATCGGTTCGTCACCCTCTTCTGCGAGCAGTACTTTCCCCAGACGTGGCAGGACCAGAGGAGGCGAGAGTTCCACACTCTCCGCCAAGGGACGATGACCGTGAGCACGTACCGCACGCGTTTCTTGGAACTGTCCCGCTTTGCAGCGACAGCGGTAGCCATTGAGGAGGAGTGCCTTTGGAGGTTCACCGAGGGGCTCCGGCCTGCAATTCGGGGGTATGTCAAACCCCTGAAGCTGCCTACGTTTTCGAGGGTGGTGGAGGCATCCATGACCTACGAGGAGACCAACCCGTCCGCGAGAGACACTGACGGCGGGCGGAAGAGGCCCTTTCAGCCAGACTTTTCATAGGGCCGGCGAGAGAGGAGACACGTGGCGTCCGCAGGAAAGCCGTCACGTTTTGCAGGGCCATCAGTGGCCTTTGGGGGCCCTCGACAGGGGCCAGTCGCCAGCACCGGACCCCCGCCCAGCGGACAGCAGGGATCCATTGAGGGCGGGAGTCAGGTTCCCCTCTGTTACCAGTGTGGCCAGCCGGGCCACATCAGGAGGAACTGCCCATCTAGGGCAGGAGGTCAGCAGATACTTCCCGCGCAGAGCACTGGAGGGCGCGCAGGAGGCCGCGGTTCCCAGGCGCGATGAGGAGGACAGCAGTCACGAGGAGGGTATCGGCCAGCACCTGCCCGTTCGACGCAGAGTGTGGCTACTTCGTTCGCACCTAGAGCTAAGGGGCGTATCAACGCCCTGACACACAGGGATGCCAGAGCTTCGGGATCGGTGGTGCCAGGTATGGTTTTAGTTTCCGGCAGACTCGTTTACACACTTTTCGATTCCGACGCTATGCACTCGTTTGCCGCAGCTAGTTTCGCAGTTAGTTTGGGCCAGGACTATACGCTGTTAGAGAATCCGTTCGTAATCAGAGGTCCGAGTGGTCAGCTGTTTGTAGCTGAGGAGGTGTACACGGGTTGCGAGGTCAGCGTCGGGGGACATAGCCTGCCAGCTGACCTGATTATGATACAGATGGAGGACTTTGGCGTAATTCTGGGGATGGACTGGCTGTCCGCTTACCACGCCTTGGTAGACTGTTTTGAGAGGAAGATTGTCTTCTCCATGCTGGAGTTGCCTTCTTTCGAGTTTCACGGACAGCCAGTGGACGGAGGCTTCAGGTGCATTTCGGCACTTCAGACGGCGAGACTTTTGAGCCAGGGGTGTGAGGGCTTCCTAGCTTGTGTGGTGGCAGAGCCCAGCCCTGTGGCAGACTTCCAGAACATCCTGGTGGTTAGAGAATACCCTGACGTGTTTCCAGACGAGTTACCAGGACTACCGCCCGAGCGTGAGATCGATTTTAAGATCTCACTAGTACCAGGGACCAGCCCCATCTCCACCGCGCCATACCGGATGGCACCGCTTGAGCTACAAGAGCTCAAGTCTCAATTGCAGGACCTTTTGGAGAAGGGCTTCATGAGGCCCAATGCGTCTCCCTGGGGAGCCCCAGTACTGTTTATGAAGAAGAAGGATGATACCTTACGCCTTTGTGTGGACTACCGACAGCTGAATAGGGTCACCATCAAGAACAGATATCCGCTGCCGAGGATCGATGACTTGTTTGACCAGTTGCGAGGTGCCACGGTGTTCTCCAAGATCGACTTGAGGTCTGGATACCACCAGTTGAGGATCAGGGAGGCAGACGTCTCCAAGACAGCTTTCCACGCCCGGTACGGACACTACGAGTTTTTGGTCATGCCGTTTGGGCTGACCAATGCCCCTGCTGCTTTCATGGACCTGATGAACCGGGTGTTTAGACCGTACTTGGACCAGTTCGTGGTGGTATTCATTGATGATGTACTCATCTATTCTCGAGATCGGACGCAGCACGGACAGCACTTGTGGATGGTTTTGGATACACTGCGACGACGTAGGCTGTACGCCAAATACAGCAAGTGCGAGTTCTGGTTGAGGGGACGGTTGTGCGTTCCCAAGGACGAGGAGCTGTTGAGAGAGCTCCTGACTGAGGCACACGGTTCCAGATTCACCATACATCCCGGAAACACGAAGATGTACCACGACTTGAGACGCGAGTTTTGATGGAGGGGGATGAAGCGGGATGTGGGTGAATTCGTGTAGCAGTGCTTAGTGTGCTAGCAGGTGAAAGCCGAGCATCAGAGGCCTGCAGGGCCGCTACAGCCGCTTCCAGTGCCAGAGTGGAAGTGGGAGAGCATCACCATGGACTTGGTGGTGGGCTTACCTGTTACCCAGCGAGGACACGACGCAGTCTGGGTAATTGTGGATAGGCTGACGAAGATGGCACGATTCTTGCCGATCTGAGTCACCTTGGGACTAGCACAGTTGGCAGAGAGGTATATCCGCGATGTGGTACGACTACATGGAATTCCGCAGGAGATCGTATCCGACCGGGATACCCGCTTTACGTCCCAGTTTTGGGCTGAGTTTCAGCAGGCCCTGGGGACGCGGTTGAGGTTTAGTACAGCTTACCACCCCCAGACGAATGGACAGTCTAAGCGCATGATACAGACACTTGAGGACCTTTTGTGTGCATGTATATTGGACTGGAGGGGCTCTTGGGAGGAGCACCTGCCCCTGGCGGAGTTGGCATACAACAACAGCTATCACTCGAGCATCGGCATGGCTCCCTACGAGGCTCTGTACGGACGGAGGTGTACGGCACCTTTGAGTTGGGTTGTGGTGGGGACCAAGTGGGAGGTTGGCCCTAGGTTGATCCGGCAGAGTCAGGAGGTAGTCGAGCAGATCCACAGGCGACTCCGCACTGTCAGGAGTAGACAGAAGAGCTATATGGATCGGAGACGCAGAGAGGTGCAGTTCGAGGTTGGGGACCACGTCTTTCTTCGTGTTTCGCCCATGAAGGGCCTGCAGCGATTTGGGGTGAGAGGGAAGCTCGTGCCGAGGTTCGTGGGGCCCTTTGAGGTCCTGGAGCGGGTTGGACCCGTTGCTTACAGACTTGCCCTCCCTCCTCAACTTTTTGGTGTGCACGACGTGTTCCACGTGTCCAACCTCAGGAAGTACGTAGCCGATCACAGTCACGTACTGAGTCACGAGAGCGTCGAGGTGGGCGACGACTTGACCTACCCCGAGCGGCCAGTGCAGATTCTTGACCGAGCCGTCCGCAGTTTGAGACGAAAGCAGGTACCCCTGGTGAAGGTTTTGTGGAGGAGACAGCGGTACGACGAGGCTACCTGGGAGCCTGAGGCGATAATGCGGGAGCGGTACCCAGAGCTCTTTGCGGTTACGTCTTTTCGGACCGGCTTCGGTCCTCTTTGAGTTTGTTATGTTTTTATATGACGTTCTTCCCGCACCCTAGTTAGCGTAAGTTTCGAGGACGAAACGTCCTTTGAGTTTGTTATATTGTTACGAACGCGACTTCAAGACGTTTTTTAAGACGTTTGGGAGGTGGCCAAGACGTCTGACCAGACGTCTGGAACCCCTTCTAGATGTCTGGGATTTAATTTCTGCGGCACGCAGGATTGCGTCTGCGCGCCTGCGTGCGCAGACCTGCGAACGCCACCCTTTTTCCCTCTCTCCTGCAGGCGCAGTGCTGCGCTCTCTCTCTCTCCCCCCGCTCGGCCTTATAAGGCCCTCGCCCTCTCCCTCACTCTCATCTCCTCCGCTCCCTTCTTTTCCTTCTTCCAGCCGGTGCGAGAGCGATCGAGCGGCGGCAGCGGCAGCCGCGGCGAGGGTGCGGGAGGAGGTGTTGCGCAAGGGAGGAGAAGCTCGACCGTGAGGGCTTGAGCTTGCCGGGGCAGCTAGAGCCGGCCAGTGGGGGAGCAACGGGCGTGGAGTGACGCAGAGGGCTGCTGCAGCTCGAGCAGCAGGCGGACGAGACGTGGCGCGGCCGTGCATTGCGGGCGGAGAGCGAGTCGAGCTCTGATTCTGGAAAATTTTCCAGAATCAGACGTCTGGGCTTCCAACCAGACGACAGTGAAGACGTCTGGAGGACTGTCTAGACGTCTAGCAAGTGAGTTATTTTCATCCTTCTTCCTTTTCTGTGACCGTTCGTACTGAGAACGAGGAGTGGGTACGTGCAGGTTCTGAGATTCGCCATCCAACGCGAATCAGACGTCTGGCCGCAGTGCCAGACGACGGGAAGGACTTCCAGACGTCCGGGGTGACCATCGGACGTCTGGGAACTAGGCCAGATGCCCCCGCAGGCTTCTGGACGTCTGAGAGACTACGTAGAACAAAGGTACCATCTGACCCACATTTTAAGACGTCTGGAAGAGGTTCCAGACGTCTGATTTTGGACTGTTTCGTCATATTCGACCCGTTTAGGGCCCGTTCGGAGTCCGTTTTCCGCGTTTTGAGTTACGTTCTTTTCGGAATAAGATCCTCTACCCGTTTACAATAATTATATACTATTATGAGAAACTCCTTGTGTTTGATTCTTGTGTTAGGACCCCGTTCCATTGCAGTCCCAGGGGTTGCGGAGGCGCGCAGGATTTCCGACCACGCCCCCAGTACTCCCGTTGTAGCTGGTAGAGTGGCTTTTAAAATTATTAACATAATTTGTTACAATTATGGGACAATTAATAGAACCTAAGGCATTGCATGAATCCTAGGAACGAGAAACCAGATTGAATGATAGATCCTAGGGTACGGCATGAATCCTAGGACTAGAAAGCTAGTGATATGAATATAGATGTTGCAGTCTTGGAAAATGTGGAAAGGAAATAATAGCTGACTGTAAATTGATTTAACAGTTGCCTGTTATGAATAAATGAACATGATTGAGAACATGGATTGTATGAACGTGAAACTGGAATGGTGAAACCTGAATGTGCTGAGTTAAAAGAGCTGGAACCCTACGGGGAATTAGGAGTAGAACTCCTGGAAAAAGAATGAAATGGAACTGAGAAGGAAAGATGTGGAGGTGTGTTGTCTCTTGGGTACGTAGTGCAAGAGGAAGCACCTGTTACATGTTTAGTGCAGAGCGGAGCCAGCCGCCCCAGGGACCCGGGGTTAGGTCTGGCCACTTTGTACCGACTTTTGGCCCTTGTGTACACAGTATCGAGGAAAGCTACTAGTGTAGGGCGAGTACTAGCTACCCCACGGGCCCCGGGGTGCTGCTAGCTCACTTACACCGACTTGTTAGGCCCACTGGGCGAACCAGGGTAGTCAGGCGAGGGTGCGTGAACTGTGGAGGGGCAAGACCCCTGTTTGGTTACTGTGGAGGGGCTGGACCCATGTTACTGAGAGGGCTCTGCCCTATACTGGTTCCGTGCTGTGCTTTGGGCGCACCCGTTAACGGAAACGACTGACCGCGTGCTAGTGCGGGGTAGCTACCCGTGTGTTTATCGCACGTGCCGTAGTCACCGTTACGTCTGTCAGCGACCTTGGGGTGGTTGACTGAGAGTAGGATCACCACGAGGGACTCTCCCGGCCAGGAGAGTACCACGTGTTACTTCTACTTTTCGGAAAAGACTGCAATAAAGATCGTTCCCACGATGAACATTCGAGATCAAGTGAAGGATCTGAGAAATAGATAAATTGTGAAACAATAGAAAGACGTAAATAAATGAAGAAAGAAAATAAAACAGCTACTGTACACTTTACTGCTTCTTTAGTTTAGCTGCCACTCTACTCAGCGTTTCGCTGACGTGTTACACTCGTTACTTTTCAGGACCAGGTATTGAGCAGCCAGGGTCAGCGGCTGCAGAGGACGCTGGGCCGAGTAGGGTCCAGTAGAGTTACCGCAGTTCTTTGTACCCCTTTTTGTTCCACTGTAGTGAGTAGATCTTGTTACTCTCTGTACTTTTCTTTACTTGTGGTTCCGGTTATGTTATAAATGTTGTTCTACTGTTGTGGTGGTACATGCTGTAGTAGTTCCTTTTCTTACTGCTGTATTTTTGTTACTGCTAGTTATATTAATGCTGAATGTGGTTTATTTTACTGCTCTTTTGGTTACTTCCTCGTTGGACGACTAGGTCTTGGGATTAGTCGAGTCGGTCTGGTTCTCGTGTCTCGTAAGGACTTGGGAATCGGGTCATTACAGTGCACATGCAATGGAGGAGTAGGTTGTTCAATGCTGTAGCGATTTTTTGAATGTGCACATTTGTAACCATTAACAACGCCTACATCCATGTAGGTCTACCTCCTCACATTACTTCTTCAGTTGCGGCAGTCGGAGGTGACAGAGCTTAGGGAAGAAGTACAGTAGATCAAGCCTTGCAATATTCATGCGAACGTGATAAAGGAGGTTGTCGTATGGAAGATTGTCGTATATGAGAGTCACAGTGATGAGTCCAACTCCAGCAGCCGCGACTTGGAGTAGCAAGATTCGGATGACCGTGCTTGTTTTTTTTTGGAAGTTGTTATTAGGCCTTTGCTTGCCA
This sequence comes from Thalassia testudinum, assembly GCA_037157565.1. Taxonomy (NCBI): domain Eukaryota; kingdom Viridiplantae; phylum Streptophyta; class Magnoliopsida; order Alismatales; family Hydrocharitaceae; genus Thalassia; species Thalassia testudinum. The sequence continues at coordinate 27,684,404 of JAZHRO010000013.1, forward strand.
TCTTTTTGTTGTTGAAGTTGTATGTGTAAGTATCGTTAACGTGTTAAGTCACATCTGTAATGGTTATTAGTTTCTACTTGCATGAGATTTTGAAGCAGCTCACGTATGTTAACATGGTAGTAGAGTAATAGTAATGTTATAAGTAACGATTCTATTAGCTGTTAATATTATTGCTAAGAGTGTCAACTGTTAATATTTTCAATGTAATAACATGTGTGATAAGGTATATATAATGACATGCATTTCGAGGAATGAAGTAAGAAAGTGTTAGAAATAGATTATTGAAAAATTTTGTATACTGTGTAGGAATTGGCAGCGATGAGTTGTGAGAAGTGTGAAGTTTTCGAGACTGATGTTAGAGAGAGGGAAAACCATACACGTATGATGCATGCATGCCAATCTTGAGACTAGCACCCACACTGGTCATTCAACCACCTACGACTCGAACGCTAGCCATTCATCGAACCTCCCCCCCTTCTCTCTATCGCTCTCCCTTGATCTCTCACTCTCTCTATTTTTCTTCTCTACGTGATGGGTGCACCCATCACACTGACGCTCATCTTCTCGCCTCACCGCTATCAGTCGCCTCCAACTGTTTCCTCCCCCTCCTCAGCTTTGACTTCTCTCCTTTCTCGTTGCCTCTCACTCACCGATGCTGTTTGCCTCTCTCTCTCTCAAGCATGCACATGTACGTATGTGAAAGGAAACAAACGAAACAAGATAGAAGAGCCTCATCTTGATGCTGCCACCCCTCTCACTCCTCGCATGCAGCGTTGCCACACATCCTCTCTCTCTTGTTCTCTCTCTTGCACGCACGGGAAAGGAGGATATGAATTGATAGTGGAGGTGGAGTCATAGTTTACGTAGAGAGGGAAAGAAGGGTTGCATCGATGTTTATAAGGGGTGGAGAGATGACATGGGGAGAGGTTTAGGAAATAGGTTTAGGAAAATAAATGAATGAGAGAAGGATTGACATTGATCAGAATTAGGAAATCAACATTTTTTTTATGAAAACAACGAGCACTTTCATAACTGGATTAAACGAGCTTTGGTTCCTGCGAAACACATATTGTTGTAATCAATATAGGACAAGGAATCCAATAAAATTCATGAATTTCTAAACGGAGGTCATCTACACAATGTGATTCTCATGGTAGGTCGCATGTAGGTTTGCTCACGATTTACATGCATTTTATGTATTAGAGGTCCGATTACCATATGAAATCCTCGTGACACCAGGTAGCTAACCGTACTTTTGGACCATCAATCCGAAGTTCAGATTGCAAAAACGAACGACACACGGGCTTCTGCTTCGATTGTGTATTTTTAATTTGCACCAGTTCCAATTTACATATAATTGATGCATCAGATTTATTTCAAGATCTAGTATCCAATTAAATTTTCAAATAATTGATTGGAATCGTTACCATTGCTCTCATATGATTTTGATTTAGGTATTTTATTTTTTTTAGAAATATTCGATCCCAAGATATCAAGAAAATTTCCAAAGGATTCCATATATATATATATATATATATATATATATATGAAGTGTCGTGAGAGTGCACTGGAGTCCGATTCCTGCCCGTCCCTCGGCAACACCGTCCGCAACTTTTCCGATCTTCTCAAGATTCCCTCCTCTCGATGCCCTCCTCCACCACAGTGCCCTCCTCTTCTCTACAGCCACGTCCGCCGCACCGCCTCAAGATCCCCTTCCCTCGACGCCCTCCTCCGGTCATCTCAAGATGCCGTTCTCTCCACGCCCTCCTCCACCATAGCGCCCTCCTCCACTTCTCTGCAGCCATCTCCGCCGCATCGCGAGGTATGTCCCTCCCTTCCTTGATCGCTACTCCTCTCCCCCCTCTCTTTCTTCCCCTCTCGCTCCCATCTCCCGCTCTCTCCCGCCTCTCGCATCTTTTTTTTTTTTGGCTCAGCTTATTGCCGCCCTGCCGGTCAACGTGTACCTAAGCCTCGAAAAAGCCTGTTTCATATTCTCGAACTCAAAAAATCCCTCTCCAATGCCTCTTGCTACCAACCCCTCTCTACCCATTTGGTTACCTCTTATTTGCATCTCTTTTTCCATCCATTATTTGGTTTCTACTAATTTTTGTCTCACGATGCCCATCGTGTGCCACTTCGTGTGAATGGATCTAATATTTATAGCACATAAAATTGATTTTTTTTAAAAATTTTCGATGGATGACCATAAAATCCGAGAGATGATTTTCGTACACGCTTGGTCAATACATTCGCCACTCTCCTTTCCTGCAATGTACATTTTTATTGGCATCTATATTTCCGGTCTCTGACTCGCCATACACAAAATTGGATAAAAGTTGCTCTTATAAATGTGCCCTTATCGATGCTATCGACGCTTCCAGCTGGAAATCGTTAATCGAAGGTCTTAAATCGTTTCACAACCCCATATTATACTCTAGTTCCAGAATATGGTACATCAAATATAGCAACCTCTATACAAATAGCATCATAGGTTGCTGTTTGAGAAGAATTATTTGCTGAGGCCATGGGCCATATACATCAGAGCAACGTTTAAAACAACACCCCTTCGCCCACAAGAATGATTAGGATGGTTTGATTAGTGAAGAAGCATTACAAATTGATCGATTCCAAGCCCCAAAGTGGAACCATAAGTTTGAAATTATGTTGGCTTCCAGCTACACCATTGTATTTTAATTTGAAGGATATGATCTACTTGCAGATGGTGGATTGCCACAAAAGACAATACTTGTATTTTTATTAGGGCTCTTTCTTTATATTTATCAGCGTAAACTTCTTGATTAAAGAAGCGTAGATTACCTCTTGATTGACATTCTTAATGTTGTCAACAACGTAGTAGCGAAGACCAAATGGCATCAAATATCTAGAAGTCTACAAAATGGAATCAAAGGTTGCCAAGTGTAAAATTTTGGCCCCTAATTTGTTGCAAAAAATAGTAGCAAAAATAATACATCCGCAACTGCAGTAACAAAGGAATAAGATCCGTTTGCCAAACATATTGAGATAACTATAGATAACTGTAGCACAAATGTAGGTGCATCCTTCTTTCTAGTGAGATGGTCAGGGACCTGCCTGTGTGCATTCAAGGTACTTTACTTTTGGATAAAATTCAGGTGCCCTATGTGATTTCCTGATTGCAGCGGCGTTGGTGTTGTTGCGTGCTTGTTTCTCCTTTCTTTTTGTAATAGGCCATGAGTTGTGGTTTGCATCTTTATTTTGTACTGGGCGGGTTTTGGTTTGGTCCCTTCGCCTCTTTTTTGGGCCTCCAGGGAGTGGGGGATGAATAGAAATACTCCCGATTTTGTTTAAAAAAAAAGATGGTTTGAAGCACCTGAATCCACCACCCAGGTAGAGGTGGATGTAGCAGTGGCCAGATTGGCTGACGTACCCATAGCAACAAGGGACACAGTAGTATCCTGAGGAGTAGATGGTCTAGTTGCTTGCCAAAAAGGTTGTTGCATAAGGTGTGCGTAGTCATCAACAGACAGAGACAATACTCCAGGAGAGGCAGACTCCCCCTAAATCATAGCAAAGTTGGCCTAACCAGGTCAACCAAACTTGGCCCAACATCTGTCAGAAGAATGGTTCATCTGCTAGCAATGGACACATGGCTCATATGTACAACCACACCCTTGACCACGACCACGACCAACTCTAGAACCATCATGTCTACCAAGGACTGTAAAGCCAAAGGTTTTTGTAGGGGGTGTACTGAATGGAGCAATAGGTGGTGTAGATGTCCCCGTATTAGGAGCAGTGTTTAAAAAATCGGATCAAACTAGCCGATTCGACTAGTTTGACTGGAAATCGGTGACTCACTAGTCAAATCGACCGATTCGATCACCAAAAGTCAAAATCGATCCCAACCGGTCAAGATCGGGTTGTACTGGTCAGTTCAGTTAAACCAAATGGTCGGTTGAACCAATGGTTCAAAAAAAAAACATAACAAAACTAAAAGCCAAAAACCCCAATGCCCATCCCTGTCTACCCCTACACCTGACGACACTATCGATTCCTCTTCGATCTTCACAAGCCTTAACCTTACAATGCTCACACAACCACACTCGCTGCTGGTACGTCGCCCTTCCTACGCTCGTGACGGTCATCGACATCGTCCCCTATGCTCGCCACAGTCATGGTCTCCCTCCCCTACGCTCGCCGTCGCCCTCCCCTTACCCTTGTGCTCCCTGTCACCCTCGCGATCACAGTCTTGCCAACAATCGCCGAGTCCCCACCTTGCCAACATCACCCTCACGGCCTTGCCAAGATTCCTCATCACCCAATCCTTGCGAGTCCTACGTGCTAGTCGCTCAATGCTGCCCTCGTCGAGTCTTGACACCAAGGTTCGAAATGTCGATTTCGACGCCGTGCCGACAAAATTTTAAGTGTACATTTCGGCATGCTATGAAAATGCCCGTTTTTCGATGGCCATGCCGAGGGCACGTCGTGGGAATGCCGAGGGCATGCCGACAGAAAATCACATAAATACTCAAAATGAAATAGAAAATCACATAAATACTCAAAATGATGTGTGTGTGTCTACTTGGAAAGCTTGAGTGTCTCTAGTTGAGCTAATCATCGTGTGTGTGTGTCATTTCAACCCCCCACATTCCCAGTTTTGAATCTCCCACTCCTGCATTCAAACCGCTTTATTTGAGTGTGTGACAGTCCCCCAATTTTCGAATTTCAGCCATTGACTAATCCCCCCTATTTCAGATTTCAGTCCCTCCGAATCTCTAGCACCTGCATTTCAAATAGAGCATCGATCGGCATGCAAACGTCCCTCCGAATCTCTTGCAGCGTCGATCAGCATGCCGGCGGCGGCACACCTGTAAATCGATAACATAGTCATGTAGGCATGACCCCCTTCCAGAAATGGCATTGCCGACGGCATGCCGTCGGCATTTAAATCAATGCCTGACACTAGTCTTTGTCGCCCTACATGCTCTCGTCACTGGCCTCCAGTCCCTTGTACTCAGTGCCGCCCTCGCCAGCGATTGTCGCTCCTTCCCGGTTGATGTTCAACCACCTTACATTATCAATTAGTCGTTGTTAAGTTGTAGTATAGAGAGTAAGGTAATATCACATTTTATAAATTTTTACTGGTTAAGTCCAAGTTGTCCGCTGGGAGCTAAATTAAGTATATCATTCACCAATTATTTTAAGTTAGTCTTTATTCTTAATTTCTTAAGTTAATTAACTACTATACATTCTTAATATAAGGAATAATACTACTTTACTTATATACATGCTACACATAAAGATTAATTACTAATTACTATAAACTTAGCTTACTTAAGTATGCTACATAAATTATTTACTAAATATATATGCTTGAATTACATAAATACTAACTACTTAGCTTAATAGATAGTACATTACTTAATTAGACTAAAGCTAATACTTAATTACTAGGTTAATTATTACTTACTTAAATTACTATTTAAGTTATACTACTTATATTATACTAATACTCTTATTACTTAGCTAATATAACATATATTACTCTACCATAGCTTACACACTAATAGATACTTAATTAGACTAACTAGTTAATTAATGGATTAATTACTTATTACATGCTATAATATGTTAACAACATGGATAATTGCATAGAAATAAACAATAAATGGCAAGTAATCATCCCATAATAAAAAAGAAATGGTTTGCATTAAATAAAAAAGAAAATTACAACAAAAGAGTTGTTTTAGAACAACTTCAATTAAGCTCAATGTTTATTTAATACTTAGGCACATTTAATTTGAAACATAGTCTTATGCCTCTTTATTAATCCTTCATATTTCAGCCTTCACAAGCATAGCACGAGCTCAACACTTAAGTCTCAGCACAACCCAGCTTCAAATTACACTAAGTGTTCTCAACACTTGGTCATTTTCCTCATATTTTTGCTCCCCTTCTGTGTAAAAGGTTAGATGGAGACACATGACTTTTCACAGGATCAATGGCCCAAATGGGTTGGATCAGTACCATTACTAGGTCATGTGTCATCCATCTAGACCTTCCACCTGGCACCTGGAGGCCACTCTGCAGAGCAGCGTTATAGCCCACGCGTAGGCATACACACACATGCTTATGATTCACGCCCAACGCTTGTCGATTGATTGGCATGCAACATTATTCATTATATACAGCCTCAGCGGTTCATCAACTTCCGATATGGGACTATGTATGGTCCCTTTCCTTTTGCACTGTATCAGCTCTAGCAACAACTTCATTGACTGATTCCTCGCAGCTCCGTGGTCCAAATCAAGTCAGCAATGGCTCAATCGAAAGCCCTCAGTGCCTATTGTTGATTACAAGTCTCAATTACATGAAAAGATCGCAACTGATCCTTTGAATTGGGCCTGAACATGGTATGAAGCCATGTGCTACTGCTGCAACAATAAACCTAACAAACTTTGATATTTGAATCAATTAAGTGCTTAGATAGTAACTGCAGAGCATTCCGCAAGGAGTGGAGAGTTTGTTGAGGTTCTAGAACGCACAGAAAAGCTCCAAAGGTTTGAAGCTCTCATTCTTGAGCTGTAGAACACTGATCTTGGTTCTAAACAACCTAACAAAAAGATCTCAACCTCTAGAGTTGATCTAAATCATTTCAGAAGATCATAAAGGTTTGAGAATTGACTTGAAAACTCATAGAAAATGACATTAAACACCATTGAGGTTAAGAGAGAACGCAATCTATGAAGAAATTTGAAAACACAATAAATCCCGATAAAACACTTCCAAATTAGTTCCAAAAGAATCGCATTAAACACAGGAATTCACAATAGTCCTAAAAACTAAGTCTTAAAGCTTGAAACCCTATGAACTAGTATGGGTTCACTAAAATAGGTGGAGAGTTGACTTTAACAATCAGAGACTTTTAGATCAAATAAACTATCCTATTCAACTAATTTCAACCTTAAAAATCTGTTGCGCACATCAAAGTTGAATTTCAAGCACTCTAAGTGGGGTCTCAAGCACTTTCGCCTGAGATAAAAAAAGAGTTGAGTTCGACAGATCAATTCGAAGAATCTAAAGCTTAATCAAGAACATGTTTGAATTCCTTAAGCTCTACTGATGCTCTCAGACTTATCGCTAATGTCAGTGACTCAATAAACAAGTCTCCTTGGCTCTGCCAGAGCTGAGGAAGACAAAGATTAGTAGCATGCTTAAGGCATTAAAAGTTAAGTCTGGCAATAGGAATTTGATCCTTAGATCACAACTAAGCATTATGGAGCTCTACACTAAGATTGAAAGACTTTAACTCATGTTTGAACTCGTCGGAACTTACCGGAGCTCCAATAAAGGCTGAATTATGTACTTGGAGATCAAATCTCCATTAAAGTCATCAAGAAAGGGGCTTAAAAGACTCTTGAGGTTCTGTAGAACCTCAAGAATACATTAAATCTAGCAATTAAGCTTCGAATTTAATAGAAATTGTCGTCTGAGTTTGATCGAACTCAGAAGAGCTCGTCTCACTCAATTGAGTGAGGCGAAATGTTTAATAAGTGTCTGTGAAGGTATAGGCGTGAAGGATTAGTGTTCAACTCCTCTTGAGCCGTCATTGACAGCGTGCTCAAAGAGGTTGGAATGAATTAGGCGTAAAGTATATAATAGCTAATATATCTAATTAAAAGTGAGAACGTGGCCCTTGTGATGTAAAGAAGTGGTGCAGGGCCCCAATTGAAGGTGAATCTAAGCCTCCTCCATGGACAACGAAGGTGCTCGGGTGAAGGAATATTGGATTAGGCGTAATATGTGATTAATTCAAGTGAAGAGAAGGTGGAATGGATTCATGATGGAGATGGACAGGTGATTAGGTAGGTGAATGGAAGTCCAGCGAGTTTAAATTAACTCGTCGGAGTCAAAGAAGAAGAGAAACATGATCTATCTACGGCCTACTCTTAGGTATTAAAGACCTAAATCTAACCTAGAGATGAAACTAGGGTCCTAGGATTACTTACCTGACGAAGAAGATGAGGGAACTTGCCCGTGGCAGGGCGAGAATAGGAAGAAGAGTGTTTGACTTCCAGTGAGAAGGGAAAGCGATGAGGCTAGATAAGTGATGCTCCTGAGCTCTGTCATAGCTCTTGGAGAGGAAGAGGAGGTGAGGGAGGCGAGCGTCTCCACTGGAGAAGCTTCGAAAGAGGGGTTATAGATCGCCAGAGCCTAAAAGAATAGCCTATCGTTGACTACAATGGAAGAAGATGGAAGGGAGCCGACCTTTGTAATTGGAGGGGTTAACTGGTATTTATAGGTGTAGGTGGAGGTCCAGGGGGATGTATCACTGTCATCGTCTCCAACAATGATGATGTTATCTACCTAGGGAAAATAGGATTAAAGGTCCATCTGGACTATTGGATTTGTAAAGAAAGATGAAAGGGACTTGAACGACAATGGCGGAAGTGATGTGACATTGATTGGGCAGTGATCTAAAGGTCTGGCCACCTGCCATCACCGGTTGTCCATGGAGAAGGGTTATGCACAGGGACCTATGGGTAAATATGAAAGGACCTAGATGTTATGAAAAGGACTCAAATGTCATAAAAGATAAGGATTAAAATGCAAATAGTGAGTTTTTAGGATTATTTTAATTTATTTATTTTTCAACTTTTATATATTATCATAAATACCGTAAATAACATATTTATGACAAGAAATTGCATTTTTGTCCTTTTTAGCTATATTTATTTAAGTGGTTAACTTAAATTAAGTTAATTAACAACTTAGGTTATAAATTAATATAAGTTATATTAAATGCTTTATATATAGTTAAATGGTTATTTTTGAGTCCTAATTATTAATTAAACTTAAATAAACATTAACTAAACCTTAATTTAGTGATTTTAACATATTTGTATGGTCAGATCTATTTTACTCTAAGTATATAATTAACCATATATTAATGATATTCGTTGATAATAAACTAGGGAAACTAGCTAATAAAAGTAAATTACGAGCCATGATGAGCCTCTCATCACCGATATACTATTCATGTTGATATTTATCATATTTTGTGACTTGTGTTAGCAAATGCATTTTGTGTGTTATTGGTTAAATCATGGTGACCATCAGGCAACTCCAAATTTGTGGTTAGGCCATGGGATTTGTGAGCCTCACATTTTAGGTTGTGGTTTTACAATGTGAGGTATTGTATATTGGATATTGTTTTTAAGGTGTCAAAAGTTACAGTAACATGTAAAAAGATAATGTAGGTGGATGGAGTGTTGTAGTTTGACAGTAGCATTATCATACTATCATGGCAAACCATGTATTAGCATTAGTTACTGATAGTAACTTAGTATCGAGTTTTTTGACATCAAGTATTTATTCTCCTTAATTTTCTTATTTACCCCTATCTTTAGAGTACTTTTCATTTTGTTAAATTTGTTTCTTGATTATTTTTATTATACAGAGAAATCCACAATGGATGCAAATAGAATGAACAAAATCCGTAGATGGATCCAATGGTATCTGGTTATTTTTTGATTTTTTGGTGTGGCAACGTCATCACCAATTCAACCGATACAAACCATTGGTTGAACCACTCAAAACTCAAACCAGTACCTAAATGGTTCAATAACCGATCCGATTTTTAGAACCTTAGTTAGGAGAAATCTTTTAGAGCCTCCCATACACTATCTCTAGGTCAGGGATAACCTTGAGGGCTAGAATTTGATCACAGGTAGACAGGTATCTAGAACTCAGACCGTCTAGAAAGCGATGCACCTGCCATTCTATCGTTATCCTGTCTGTGTATCACAACATGATAGCTAGAATACATTCAACTCCTCAAATAGAGTCTCCATCTCAGTATAGTAGTCAACCAGAGATCAATCACCTCGGGATGTAGACCTAATCTTGTAGTAGATGTTAATAAGTCGGGCATAATTAGATCTCTGGGATGTTATTGAGCGAATTTGCCGTGATCTGAGGCTCAATATTGTTTATCATTTAATTCGTAATCAAGTAATTCTCCTCCACCCATCGCTCAAAGTTTGTAGATTGGGAACTAGGAGGAGTCTGGATTAATATGTATAGCTTCTTTTGATCGTCAATGAAGATCTTGAATTCCTGTGACCAAATAGGTAATTTTGGACACCATTAAGCTTCATAGAGGTGCCTTGAATCACTGGGAGGCTGAGTAAGTCATCAGCTTGACTTCAAGAGGAGAAGAGGGTCATGGTGTGGCCATGTGGAGTTAGAAGAAACCAATAATATTAAAACCTCATATCATCCAGAACATGCCTTAATCATAAAAAAGTCAGAACTCGTAGGCTGCTGTCAGGAGTGCCTCGAGCCAAAAAATAGAGATCTTATGTGACTCGAGACACTCCATGGACATGAAGAAGCATCCAGGCTTCTTCAGCACGCCACTAGAGACCCAAAAAGAGGAGAGTGGGCCTGTTGAGGTGGCAAGGGAGGCAGCAGCAGCACCTGCAGCGGCACTGCTACTCCTACTATGGGAGGTAGCGCTGCTGTACCCCCCCTTTAGGGTGCTGCGATGGGGCTGTTGAGGAGGGGAGGCAGCACTGCTACCCCTGATGGCACCGCTGTTGCTCCTCCTCAGTTGTGCTGCGACTAGCGACAATGATTCCAGTGGCTATGGTTGCCATCCAACAACGAGAAAAGATGGGCTTCTCTCCTCTTCTAGGGTTTATTTGGTGGTAGAAGTATCAGGGCGCAAAGAGCCTAAGACTCACCCCCACTCTCATACCATATTGGAAAAGAATAAAATGTCTTATTTGTCAAAAGAAACCCTAGCCCTCTTTATATGGAGAGAGGCACTGGGTAAAGTATAAGGAAGACCCAATGGAAAAATAAAAATAACATAAGAGCCCCTAATTGTAATAACTCTAACAGTAATCAAGTAGAATTTGCAGCTGATGTACATCTAATCAAAAGGAAAAAAAACTATTTCTAATTTTTCTGTACTCCTGTCTAAAATGGTTTTGTGGATTGACCCTTTTTTGAAAAAAAAATGTACAGGCTCAAAATTCTATTTTTTTACAAAATACAAACTCAAAATTATAATCTAAATATAATCATTATATTTTATGGAATGGATTTAGTTTTTCTTTAGAGAAAATGCACAGCTTGTACAACACCCTAAAAACATGACAATATTCTGTTATCACAGTTTGTGTGCATGCATATGTGATGCTGATGTCATCACCTATTGATTCATCGATTCAATGTTTAATTTGGTTTCTTGAATGCATTTTTGTTAAATCATCATGCTCTCTTTAAACTAGTTTATTTTGATCTTCTTTTGCTCCTAGCTAATATTTATCTGATGGTGCGACTATGTAGTTTGCGGTCTGAGGAAAAAAAACACTTGTTCCAGAACAACAATTGGTCTACTGGCGTCATTAGCTTAGAATTTAGTTCAACTTTTTTTCCAGATTGGACCTGAATGTTTAAAATTTTCATGGAATGAATTTGACAAACTTGAAAAGAACTTGAACAAAATATATATCAAACTTGTAGTTTTTGACTGAACTTGAGAATAGGTTCATTTGAAATTTGTCTGTTAGCAGGCTACTTGCATCAAAGATGGAAGTAGAAAATTGAAAATGCACTAGAAGGAAGAGTGAATAGTGTAGGATAAAATTTAAAAACAAATGAAAAATGTTACACAAAAAATTTCACCAAAAGAGACTAATCATTTTTAGGTGGAAAATCCTCTAAGGTAAAACCACCACCTAAGTCTCCCTAACTTAGGTGGTGGTTCCGATCTGTTGAATCAATCAAAATCCACTAAATTACACTACTTAAAATCCGAGGAATGCAACCTGCAACAATCGCTACCGATGGAAATTTCGTTTCGAAGAAATAGAAATCCACAAACTGGACACCTTTACAATGAACAAAAAGAAAAAAACAAAGTCCCTGTAGCTCAAGTTCTAAGTTAGATGAAATTGCTTCTATAGGAATGGACTACTTCCTTCATGGTGAGGAGTGCAAGTGGAAGCAGTAAAACGAAGGTCTCTCGAAGATTAGATGGAATTGCAGAGAGCAAGAGCTCAATGGAATTCTTAAGCGATTTTGAGAGTGTAGATAAGTGCTCTTAGTTGTCTATTGTAAAGGGAGTCTTCTTGGGTATTTATAGATGCGTTAGAAAGACTTGAGATAGGTTTAGGAGCTCAATATAACTGTTAGAAGATGATTAGCAGCAACGTCCAATGGACAGAAAATATGGAAGATGAGCAGATACAACAGTCAGTTATTGTTGATCAACTGCCAGAGTGTATTGGTCGGTGAACTACAGAAGAATAGGTTGATGCTAGGTCAACCAATAAGTATAGGGAAACAAAGGCTAGTGGACCTATAGTAATAGGTCGATTGATGAGGTGATTAGTCGACTTATAGTTAACATGTTGGTTGACTTCTATTTAATTTTGGTCGATCGACTTAAGAGGGGTTGAATTGGATGAGTTCTTGGAATTTGATTTTTGTAGTATCACTCGACTCTTATGTAGTATCAGTCGATGCCTATGAATTTGGTAGGTTGACTAATGCTTGTCTGATGAAGCAATGGCTTAAGGTGTCTAAGGTCAAACTAATTAAGTCATTAAGACTTAATCAAGTTCTAAAGAATGTTGGTTAAGCAACGTCTAGTCGTAGTTGACTTGTGACTTGTATGAGCATTGGTTGACTAATGACATAGATGTTGGTCTGGTAATGTGTGTCAGTTGACTTATAAGTAAAACATTGGTTGACTCCTGAGAGAAAAGTCGACTTGGAACTATAGGAAGGTATTTTGACTTAGTGTTTTTGGTTCTTTTAGGGATCTTAAAGCTATCAAATGGTTATATAAATTGAGAATTATATTTGGGGTTCTTTAACAAAAAATTTAAGATAAATACAAGAAAAAGCAAGTAATAGCAATAACAACTTCTTGAGTCTTTCAAAGTCTTTTTTGTCTTCATTATCTTTCAAGGACTTCTTTGAGCTAGAGTCCTTTGATGAAATATGCGGACTTCAAGGATGCAATTGAGCATTTACATCTCCAAGGATGTGAATAATGCATGCAAATCTTCTTAACAAATATAACTAGCAATAATCGATTTAGTTATTGAATCCCTTTATGTAAATCATCAAAACTAAGGTTTGCTTTAATAGAAATTACTACAAAAAGATGGACTAGGCAAAAACAAATTGGAAATTGGAACCCCTATCTACCCAAAAGTAAGAGGGATGCAATTAATTATCTCCAAGCTACCATTCCTAGAGTTGAAGGATAATAGCATGTCAGTTTAAGGGTGGGTGGACCTTTTTTTTGAGAGAGAAAAAAAGGATGATTACTAGCTATCAGTAATCATCTGCTTCATTCCACCTACAAAAAAGATTACATCTCCATCCAAACATCGAACAAAGGATTTGCCTCCCTCTTAACATTCTCCACCCAAGGTTGTTCCTCTAAAGATAGATCTATTCCTTTGCAACCAAATCATCCAAAGCTCGGTAGTAATTTTCACCTATGTTAAAGTGTTGGTCTACAAACCACCATGAAAGGTTGCCCATAAGTTGTCTAGCGAAGGTCTTGTCAATCGCTGAAGCTCAAACTCCATCCACAAAGGGGAGGCAAAATCACAAGATAAGAATAGGTAATCGGCATCCTCACTATGTCTGCATAGCAAACAAGTGGTTTCCGCCTGAGGGATCCATTGCCTCCTTTGGAGGTTAGTAATTGATCTTCCCCTTCTCAATATCCATAAGAAGATCTTCACCTTTATGGGAACTTTCAACTTCCAAAAGGAACAATCTGCTACCACCAAAGAGTTCGTACTGCTAACTACCCCTCATTGCAATTCGTAAGCTTTCTTGATCGAGAAAGCACCCCCCATTCCACCCTAGCCTTGCGAGACACCCCATGCATGGTTTAAGGTCCTGGATTAATGATTGCAGTAGCTGTAGGTCTGGCATTGGAAAGAACTCCCCCAAACGTAGGCGACCAAGCATTGAGTGTCATTTGACTCATCCCACACATGTAAGGCATGGTTATTCCTATTAGTTGAAATGGCATACAATCTCAGCACCATCTCCACCAACACCCCAACCTCAATACAATCATCCTCCCAAAATCTAAAGGTTAAGCCATTCCCTAAGATTGGGTGGAAATTGGTGGATACCCTTTCCATGGTAGAAATGAGGCCCCTCTAGAAAGTAGAAGCACCAGTCACGTTATTAGTCAATTGCATCCAATCAAGCGACGAATCGTAGGAGTCCCTTAAGAGTTGATGCTACAAGGTATCATCATTTTGCACTAGTTTGATCACCCACTTTGTAAGCATTGCATCATTAAAATCACCAAGTTTCAACACCCCTAATCCCCTATCCTTCTTCGACCTATAAACATCATCCTCAGCCTCCAAGTGGAGAAAGCGATCGACATGTTGCACCCCTTCCAAAAGAACCTCCTCGACTTCGCAATATTTTGTAATACCTTCTTAGGTGGCCTAAAAACCAAGAGGAAAAAAAATCAAAATGGCAGACGTGACGGCCTTGAAGAGGACCAGTCTCCCCTCCCCCACCCAAATAGTAATTGACCACAGCAACTTGTCATCCTCTTCTCAAGTCTATTAGCAAAGGCGCTAAATCACTGGAGGAGAGTTGTTTTCCCTTTAAGGGCAAGCCAAGATAAGCAAAAGGCAAGGCATGCGGCATAGTATGCAACATCTGAGAGCATGTGGCGAGCTCCACCTCATCCTTATGGAAGGGAACAAAATAGACTTATCATGGTTAACTTGCAGTCTCGAGATTTCCCTAAAAATCCCGACCAAAGTTGCCAAGTTATACACCTCTCTGCCTCTTCCTTCCATAAAGAATAGTGTGCCATCTACATATTGTAAAATTGATGTTAGTAGAGAGTTATCCTCATGCAAAGTGAAACCCGAGATAAGGCCTCCGCTACAGAACCTAAAAGCCATACCAACTAAAGTGTTCATAGCAATGATAAAGAGGAGGGAAACCAATGAATTGAACACCCCTATCTAATCCTCCCTACAATTGTGTCCAACCCGAACATGGTCTCCCATTAACCAGAATCAAGAAGGGCATCATAGTAATACACCTCTTCATCCATGATAACCACATCTTTGAAAAATCTCTTCACTATATCTTCCATAAATATGATCAGCTGACCAAGTCATATGTCTTAGAGAAATCAACTTTCCATAGGAAACTACTTTTTTCCATTCTTTGCCAAGCTGCCACCATCTCTTCGGCCGCAATGGACTCCTGCAAGGATCTTCCCTGCACAAAAGTTGTTTGGACCAGACCAATCAAGGTAAGGAGCACCAATTGTAGCCTGTTGTTGGCCAAAACCTTAGTTACAATCAAGTAGACAGCATTGGTCAATTCAATAGGATGATAGTCATCAATACTTAATGCACCTTGCTTCTTTAGAAGAATGAGGAAGAATCTATTCAGCTTTTTAAATCCCCAATTCCTCAACAGAAATTCCCTCGACATTGCCATGAAATCTGACTTGAGCAAGCCCCCAAACTCTTTGTAGAATAAGACCCCAAAGTCATCTGATCCAAGGGAGCCCTCAGCCTTCAATCCATGAATAGTTGACCAAACCTTGTCTCTCATAACATCAGTACTTAGCATATTCCTATCACCTTCTCCAACATAGGGAAGGTTGGATGAAGCCAACATCCACCTCTCTGATCTCGCCTCCTGTAGAAAGCGTGGAAATGGCTCCTTACCACCTCCGCAATCCATTCTCTGTCATTTAGCCTCTCCTCTCCAATCTGAGGGAGCTAATCATATCATATCATATCTTCCCTCACCAGTTGCTAGATGGAAGAAGGGAGTATTCGCATCTCTTTCCTTGAGCCACAATTGCTGCAACCTCTTTCGCCAATCCATCTCCTTCAGATCCCCCTGCTTTACTACACCTTGTAATCTTCTTCTCTCCTATTTTTCTCCCTCCATGAGATCTCTAGTGTCCTTGGCTCGGTCAAGGTGTGCCACACCTTGCAGAGCCTCCAACCTGGCATGCTCCCTACACTGTTGAAGTTCTTTTTTGATGCTGATTAAGGAAGCTTTCAGGTGCTGCAGAAGCAGAGCAAAGGTGCGGACATCCGAAGTTGATGGGGGAATCTCAACCTATTTGTTTTGGATCAATTATTTGAAGCTTGGCTTCAACAACCAGGACTTGTCGAACTTGAAATAGGTAAGGTACGTAGCACCTTTGTTTGTGTTCTAGAATAGGGGTGTATGATCAGTAAAGGCCTTGGCCCAGCTGAAACCTCACCATTTTATATCCCTTTGCAAGCTCAATAGAGCACAAGAACCTGTTGAACCTTGACCTCGACTCGTTGGCGTTCCACCACTTGAACCTTGCACCCGAGATGGGATAACCACACAATTCCAACTCCGCAAGGTCAGCGAAGGGGCCCAAAGATCTATCACCCACACCATCAGGTCTATCATGCAGGTTAAGTGTGGCATTGAAGTCCTTGCCAACCAACCACGGTCTACCATCCACAAAAGAAGCAGCATCCCTCAACTCCTGCCACGGCTGGGGCCTCTCTATGTCAGCATAGGGACCGTAAACCATGAAAAGGATCAGGTCTTCTCCTCCTAACCGCTGCCTAAAGGTACCGGTCAGCACCCATTTGCCCTTCCTTACATCAAGCAGGTCAAAGACCTCCTCCTTCCAAGCAACAACACCACCACCGAATAGACCAACTGAATCAATACAGGTAAATCTGGTAAATGTGTCTCCCCCAATTTCTCTTTTCATCCTGGCATTCAACGACTCAATTTTGATCTCTGCTGGACAATGGATTACGTTACTAATTGTTTGAAGAAAAGCATTTGGGCATGTCAATTTGTTTATTCTCCTCTTGTTAGATAGCATGTTAAGGTTTTATTTCAAAGTTTATCTAATCTTAGCTGATCCTATTGCTTCCAATTAGTTAACGAACATGCTTCAGCATAATCCAATTTTCTAGAAGTATCCAATTTATCACTCTTACTCTACTTGCCTTGAGCTTATGTTATTATAAGATCATATAGGTTAGATTCTATCTGCTCACCTTATCATCAGTGAAATAAGAAATTAAGAACGTTGGCATCCTAGTTAAGGAGGGTGAGTTGCATGCACTCATCTAGGGGGTGATTGCTGAATGCATTTACAAGGGGAATCACCAATTATTATTCAAGGTATAGGGTGAATGTTTCTAAACGATGACATTTTAGAGGATGTACTTTTACTAGCCACAATATGAGTTTTACAAGAATGTGCATTTACATGAATGCATACTAAGAATATATATTTTTATAGCTATACATTCATGAGTTTATAGGTGTGTTCAACTGGCCTTATTTCTCATGTACATGTCTTGCTATATGTGAAACCATGGCCATGATGGCCATATTGTAACACAATTATATGTATGATTTTTATTCTTAATTGGAGATTTCATCTTATTTTTATTTTTGGTGGGAAATTCTATCTGATTTTTTTTTCCAATCTGCACTGCAGACTAGTGAATGGAGAACAACAGAGGCCACCGGTTAAGTCTATCTGGGGTGTCAACTTTCTTGTGCAAATGCCTGTTCTCTGTGCTTTCTTTTGGTCCAATGCCAAAAAGCATTGCATTTATTACGAATGGTAATCACAGATACGTGAAGAGTAGGAAATTGGAGCCTGGCCATAGGGTTGGATCAGTAGCTCTTACATCAATACTTTAGTATTGCTATGAGTTGGGTGTAAGGTATGCGACTGTATATGCATTTAGTATTGATAACTTCAAGCAAAAGCCTGAAGATGTTGATGTTGTGATGAATTTGATGTTGGAGAAGATCAAAGAGTTGTTAGAGAAACGGAGCGTTGTGGACAAATATGGCTTGGGGATCAATTTTTGGGGAGATCTGAATCTCTTGAAAGAGCCCATTCGATTGGCAGCAAGGAAGGCAATGGCATAAACAGCAAAGAATAGTGGCCCTGTGCTTTCTGTCTGTGTGGCATACACCTCACCACATGAAATTTTCCATGCCATTGAGGAATCATGCAAAGCAATGTTACTCAGGGGAAAACCTGATAGTCCAGATGGGTATCGTGCCACTAATGGGAATGAGGCAGTGATATCTGTAGCTGATATAGAGAAGCATTTGTTTACGGCAAATTGTCCTGATCCTGATGTGATAATTAGAACCTCTGGTGAAACACGTCTAAGTAATTTCCTTCTTTGGCAGACAGACTTCTGTCATTTGCAAAATCCGCTTCTGCTTTGGCCGGATTTCTCACTTAGACATCTGGTTTGGGCAAATATTGGAGTACCAAAGAGCATTCCCATACATAGAGAAGGTGAGGAAAGGGGCGTAGGGCCATGTACCGTGGAATTCTTTTGTTTCCTTGGCATGGAAATGGCTAACAAGCATGGCCTTCTACAAGAATGGCCGATCAATATTCCAGTTAGATTTTCGAAGGCTGCATGGCATTGTTTTAGCTGCTTGTTTGGATGGTTGCACATTCTATACTGAAGGTAAGATATCTTTTCAATTGCTACAGGTGTTATGTTTTTACATGGGACACCTAATCCTTCTATTGTACTGAGTTATTGTTGGTGACTTGTGATTGTGTAGGTCATAAGCTGCAACATGTGGTTGCATGATGGACAAGAAGATTGAACTACACTATGAGAAGATATCAATACTCCTTTTTCTCTTACAGTCTATGCAAAAGAAATTTATAAACTACTTTCTCTTTTGTTCCTCATGTGATTGTTACTGTTGTAGAGAAACTGAAACTCAAATGTGCTTGATAATAATAAAACTAAGCTGGATGTTTTCATATAAAATTTTGAAGCCCATGATGCATTATTTAATCAAAGCATCAATGTATTATCAGGAGAAGTTTGAGGTTATGATTGTTGAGGTTGTGAAGATTGATTACGGACGTTGAGTTCTTAGTTAACTGTGAATGTAAATGCCTGTTATACTATTCATATACAGACATGATGCAATTTCTCTGACTATTAATTCTTTACTTTTGATTTCTTATTGATTGTCACCTCTTCCCAATAGCAGATCAAAAACAGATCTCAGTGATGAATTGTTTTGTCTTTTTGGTATCTTGACACCAGTGGCATTATGGTTGTACCTCAGAAAAGTTGGAAACTGTCAGGCTTTCCCCAAAGAATGCAGTGAAATTGGGCATATTGCAGTTGACAGATTAATCCCATTTGAAATGGGAAACTTCTAGTCTTTCCAAAAAGTGCAAAGAACATGGAGATATAAGCATTTTCTTCGTCCAAGACAACATCTTCGCATGTTGTGCAGGAATTTAGATTAGACTTGCCTCTGTTTGCAAGTCTTTGATCATCATATTCCAAGGGTTTGTAGCCTATCTTTCCATGGTACATGCATAATCCCATAATATCATGTTCACATTTCTCGTTGCCACTTTGCAAGGTTTTTGAAGGGGGTTACTAATCCCCCCTTGCGGGTGCTAGATTCAATCACTTTTCAAGATTAGATTTATTTTCCTTCCATTGAAAGTCAATGAAAGTTCTCTCATTGTCTTCTCAATATTCAATCAATATTCTTCTTGTTGGTCTTCCACATGCCAAAAAAGGTGGAGAATATATTGGAAAGGATTTGTAGACAGTTTTTTTTGGAGAGGGGTGGCGGCATGTGGTAGTGGAATTTCCTTGGTTCCTTGGAAAGAGGTTTGTTTGCCAGTCTTGGAAGGAGGCCTTGGTGTGCTTCACCTTCGCACAATGAACAAGTCTCTACTTGCGAAATGGGTGTTGAAAATTATGAATCAAAAAAGGAATTTCCTTACATCCTTTTTGGACTCCATTTACGGAAGGGTGATTAATTGAGAGGAGAGATTAATTATTCACAGGAGCACTTCTAATTTTTGGAAAGGCTTGATGGGTGTTGATGCAGAAATCGTGAATCTGTTCAAGGCAAATGTGGGCAATGGTGAGTCCTTCAAATTTTGGAGTGATGATTAGACATGGCAGGGGAGGTTGGCAGATAAATTCCCATGGTTGTTTGGGCTAACTCCAGATCCAGATTTTCAGGTTTCCGATTGTTGGCAAGGGAATGTGTGGAGCTTACATTTACCACAGGCGTTGTCTGTGCAGAGGCTAAATGACTTTGTATCCTTGCAGGGTGTTTTGTCCAAGTCTAGCTTGCAGGAAAATGGTTTGGATGGCTGGGAGTTTACAGGAAAATGATTTGGATGGTTTGGTGTATTTGGTTGGTCGCAATACATTTTGCTGTTAAATTGGCTTACAAAAGATTAAGAGGGGGTGGTGACTGGTAGGATGTGAATTTGTTGAGACATTGTAGGCTGATTTGGAAGACAAGGGCCCCTCTTAAAATTAAAATTTTTGCTTGGTTGGTGAGAAGACAAGTCATGACCAAAGCTTATTTCAATAAGATCTCGCTCTTGATTTCATGGTTTTCTCCTTATGCAATGAGGATGTTGAAGGTTGTTGTCATCTTTTTTAGGGATGTGCATTTGCAGGGAGACTTTGGAATTTGGTGCAGATTGATTGGATTAAGCATTCCTTTTGAGAAGACTTTTAGAGATCTTTTGGTGGTGGATGTTTCAGATCGGTTTGGGAGTGTGCGTTTCCTTTGGCTGTTTTATATGTAATTGGGCTAAATAGAAATGGGTTACTTTTCAAAGGAGAGAGGGCATATGAGGAGAATGTTTTGCATCAGACTGTCCTTTAAAGCCCTTTGGGCTGCGCTGTAAGGGAAAGGATGCCTTCCTGTTTTTAAATGTAATTGAAGTTTTGTAATGAATGATGGAGGATCACCGGTGGTAAGTGAGCTTCCTTTTCACTTGCTCAAAAAGGAAAAAAAATCTAGATTTATGAATTATGCATTGATCTCAATCATCCTTTTCCTTCTTGGAAAGAAAAGGTAGAATTGTTGACTCTGCATGCCCAATCTGGCAATTTACTGCAAGCTTTTGTGTTGAATTCTTTATACAAGTAGGTCAGGTGGATCTGTGATTGGCATTGATCGAAGTACAACGACCAAGTGCAGGAATAGTGGCACCTACATCCTTGTGCATTCTTAAATGAACTTAGACGGTTGCTCCTGCATGCTGAATCTTGTTTCAACTACTTAACCATGCCTTGGAACAGTCTTTAGTTTCAGCTTTGAGGATATTTGATTCCACTACTGTATCAGAGAAAATCAGCACACACCTTGGATATTTGTGTAGGCATAGTGACTTACCAATGAAAACGTATGCGGTAACAGCTGCTGGAATCTGTTGGCTGCTTGTTCAAATCTGATGACTGATCTCTACAAATGTGTGATAATGATGACAACCAGAATTGGGTACAAGTGCAAGCTCAAATGAGGCATGTGTTGAAGGAAGGTAGTGGGCAAGCCACCATGATGGTAGCTGACTGAATGCAGTGTTGTCCTTTCTCGTTAAGTTTCACTTGAACTTAAGAGATATATCCAAGTTTTCTCATCAACTTTCACCTGAACTAAGAGATTTGGACCATGCATATTATGAATTGCTCTTCGTTTGTGTTCTACAATTCCAGAAGAAACTCGGCTGGCACATTCTGAGTAAGCTCCAAGTTCTTCCTAGCTACAAGTTATTTCGATCTTCGTTGAAGGCAAACTGTCTGGACATGATAGAAACACATGGCTACACGTAGGAGTGGGATTTTGCCTAAAAGGATGGTGCAAATGGAGGTGAAGGGTGGGTAGAGGCACCCGAAGGAAGAGGTTCATTTACACTTCTTTGCCTCTTGGAAGCCATCACCCTGCATTACCCATATAAATTAAAAGTAGATATCCAAAGGACATGTAGGGTTCATGCACAACACACATTTTGGAGTATAGATATGGAATGACCACAGTCCTGCACATTGCCATCGGTTCTTTTTTTTAACATGGAATTCTCCATTAAAGGGAACGGGCAATATCAGAAGGTGCAGCTCCGTAAGGGAAGGAGGAAGTAAAATCAAAACACTCATACAAAGGTGAGAGAGGTAAACACGCCTATGCAGAGGGAGAACATAGCATCCTGTGATGCAAGGGAACGGAAACAAATTAGTAGAAAGAAATGGAAAATAGATAAATAAACATAAAAAAATCCAAGTGTCTTCGAATAATTCATCTTGTAACTATATAACTCCATGTCAAAAGATGACGGTTGCACTACTGAGAGTGAGGCTTCAGCGATTCATGAATTTGTGCAAATGAAAATGAAGAAATTGAAATATGTCAATGAAACCGTGGCCATATTGATCATGGTCTTTAGCACGTTTCCATCAATAAGTTGTAGGGGTGAGGAACGAGATCCAAATCTGAGATCGATGCAGAGGAAGAAGGGAGGGGTAGGGTCACCGTAGCAAGGAACAAAGCAGAAGAAATGGAACCTCTACCCATGAGGGAGAGGGGGGATCATGGCATTGATGGAGAAAGGAAAGAGAAGGGGACCCCAACTGACGTCGTGCGGCCAATCAGGGTCCCAAACTAAGGAAGTAGCGGGGTAGGCTTTCTTCCGGGAGGGGTTGCCGGAGTTTCTTGCAGGAGTGAAAAGGTTTCACACCTCATTTTACACATGTTATTGGGGTGTGGGGGAAGGGTGGTGGTGGATTCTCCATGTCAGGTCTCCTGGACTATATTGACTTACACTGCCAATGTTGGTGTCCGGCATGATAGAGACGGCATAAATGAGGAAAAAGGTCAATGTTTAAATGTCAACACATATCAATCATGGATAATGCTAATATCACGTGGAAATAGGAAGACATGGATTGACAGCTCGACACTCCTCTAAAGTTGAGTGTCGCCCTTCATAGGTCACTGTTGAGATTTGCTCCAAAACGTTGAACCTGAGAAGGTTAAGTCGATTTCTTGCCTCGACATTATTTTAACGTTGAGATATGCATGCCTCAGAAAATGCTTAATGGACATCTCCATTGGACATTTCTGTGCCTATTGGACCAATATTCTAACAGATCTGCACTGTGGTTGGTTGAGTTTCATTAGCCGAATAGGAACTATCTGAATAAAATGCCTAATGGTAAATTGTTATTCATGAATTATAAGTACACATGTACATACTTCAGCCTCTCGGCACCATAAAGAAAAGACAAAAAGAAAACAGAAAATACTTGCGTTTCATGATGCATGGTTGGTTTCTTTGCTCATCTTAAGATGATCAAATACATTTAAATGAAGTGCAATTACCAAGTAATTAGAGGGGAGGGAAAGGAAAGGGAAGGGGAGGGTAAGGGGTATGTAATTGTTATTTGGATAGAGTGGGAAGGTACGGAAAGGAAAGATAATGTTGTGTGTTTGGATAGATAATAGAGGGAAAGGGTGAGAGGATTTCGATATTGTTTTACTAACGTAACTTTCCGAATTTTCTCAGACCATATATGGTATTTATAAAGGAGAGGGACAAAAGAGACACTTGAAATAAAATGATGATTAATCATTTCCTTTCCTTCTAATTTGGGAGGAAATCAAATCTCTAGATAATTTTCATTTTTAATCCCTCCCAACCTTTCCCAATCCTTCCCTTCTATTAGTTTGCAATTAAACGATGTTTTATGATCTGCTACCTTTCCATCCCTTCCCTTCCTCTCCTAATCCTTCCATCCAAGCATGGGCTAAAATACACATTTAGAGTGCCTGTCTAACAATGTATAATTACTTTAACATGCAAACTAGTACATAAGTGAAATGTTTATACGTGTCACAAGTTCGGGGTCAAATGAAATTTAGACTTACTACTAAATTTTTGGACGTAGATTAACGTAACATGATTGGGAGCAATCAGGAAGGTAAATTCAAAATTAACATAAAACAAGTCATTTGTATCTTTTTTATACAAAAAAAAGTAACGTAAATATTATCATGTTGTGTAGTCCATCATTGCTAAGAAAAAGCTACCATCACTTTTAAATAAAAAAACACATGTGCAAAACAAAAAATACATTGATGTAAAATTAAAATACGCGTGTAAAATCAAAATGCATAGGTGCAATAGTTTTGCAATGATATAAAAATAAAAAAATCGCTTTCAAAACTATTTTCTATTAATGCAAAATCAAAAAAATCACCTTCAAAATAATCTTACGTTACTACAAAATCACAAAATATACTTCAAAATAATTTTACACTGATGCAAAAGTTACAAAAATCATTTTTGAAGTCATTTTACACTAGTGTAAAATCACAAAATATACTTTTAAATCATTTTATATCTATGCAAAATCATAGGAAACACTTCATAACTATTTTGCATCCGTGTGTTTTGATCACCTCTATCTCTACTAACAAAGTGGTGATGATTTTTTAAGTGAAGTGGAGCCCACCACTTAACATAATTTATGTTAATTTTAGAATTTCTTACATTCAATACTAGTTGTACGATGATAACCAAACCGTAACATCTATCAGTTAGAAAATGTGTCACTTTTTATATTTTTTTTGTATATTTTAGCTAAATTTTATACCTTGAAGTTTCTAGTACAGAACCAATCAGGAAAAGTTTTGCCAACTTAAACGTTCAGACTTGACTCCCTACCTAAACCAAGGAGGAGAGACCACTTTATTTTCAGTCTAAATGAATGGAAGAATCACTAGAAAAAGCACATACCTTATTTAGTCTAAAGGAATGGAAGGATCACTAGAAAAAGAAGACAGGTTATCCAAACCATGTCCATGTGTTTCCCATGCATAAAAATTCTGGAAAATATGAGGGGAAAACATTCCAACCTCACAATTGAATATAATATCATCAAAATAACATAAAAGAAACTGTTTGTAGCGAGGTTTCCATCGGTATTCAAGATTCTAATGCCTCGTTATATGGGAAATAATTTGCCCTAACAATTAAAACGCACTAATGTAGATACGCACGTATGCAGATAAGTTCCAAAAGAAACTGACATTTATTCTTATAAAGTTTATTAGCCCCATGGGGATGAGGATACAACAAGAACTAAAATTATTCCTGACCTTAAACATGACTTATTTCAGCACAACAACAAGAGCAGCATGGAAGTAAGGATATATGCTGCAGAGGTTATCTAGCAGTCACAGCTCCAAGTCTATAATCTTATATTAGAGCCGAAAGCAAACGGCCTAGGATAGACCATTTAAGAGCTTACCAGTACCCACGAAAAAGCTCACTTGTTCTTCTTGGGAAAAGGTGCACCAAGGGCCACTACAACCTCTTTCTGGGCAGGCACAGCCACCGGAGGCAGATTCTCAACATCCACCTTAACTGGTTCCTTTGAGGAAACCCCCTCAGGACCTTCAGCAGCCACATTCAGATCCAAATTCGAGGGTGCGAAGGAGCACCTTGTGCCATTCACGTCAACATCGGTGCCTTTAACATCCAGATTCAAGTCCAAGCCCAGACCAGCAAAGCCAGAGCTTGTAGCACCCTTGGCAGCAACTTCGACATTCGTGCCATTGACTCCACGCCTTTCTCTGGTCTTGCGCACCTTTTTCCTTGATGTGCTTACTTTTTTCCTTTTCGAGCTCGAGCTGCCTATGCCAGGGTTGTAAGTGGTCACGGAGGTATCGAGTGCGGGATTCACCAGCATGCTGCTGAAGCTCTTCTGTGGAATTGCAAAGGCAAAGGTGGATGGATCGACCAACATGTTGGTGAATCCTTGTTGTGGGAATGGAATGTTCGAGGTGCATGGATTGGCCAGCATGTTTGTAGGGCCTTTTGGTGGCGGTGGGTAGCTTGAGGTTTGTTGCAATGGGAAATTCAAGGTGGATGGCTTAGGTAGCATGTTTGCAGAGTTTTGTCGTGGCAATGGGTAACTTGGGGTCTGTTGCGATGGATTGGCCAACATGTTTGCGAAGTTTTGTTGCGACGAGGGGTAGTTTGAGATTTGCCGTGATGGGAAACTCGAGGCAGATGCGTTGCCCGGCATGTTTGCAGAGGTTTGCCGTGGCGATGGGTGATTAGAGGTCTGCTGTGACGGAAAATTTGAGGTGGGTGGATTGGTCAGCATGTTTGCATAGATTTGTCGTGGCAATGGGTGATTCGAGGTTTGTTGTGACGGAAAATTCGAGGCGGGTGGATTGGCCAACATGGTTGCAGAGTTTTGTTGTGGCAATGGGCGAGTCGACGGAAGATTTGAGGTGGGTGGATTGGCAGACACGTTGGTGAGTTTCTGTTTGGGCAACGGAGTTGGTGTAGGCTGCTGTTTGGCATGCACATTGGTGAAGCTCAGTTGCCGCAACGGAATGTTCAAAATGGATGGATTGGCCAACATGTTCGTGAAGCTTCCTTGTGTCACCGAGGAATTCGAGTTGGACGGATTGGCCGACATGTTCACGAGGCTTTGTTGAGGCAACGGAGAATTCGAGGAGGATGGATTGGAAAGCAGGTTTGTGAAGCCCTGTTGTGGCGGTGGAGTACTGGAGGAGGATTGGTTGGCCAACAACAAGTTGGTGAAGCCTTGTTGTGGCATTGCAAAGGTTGAGGTGGATGGATTGGCCAACATGTTGGTGAATCCTTGTTGCGGGAATGGGAAACTTGGGGTGGAGTGGTTTGCGTAGGGGAAAATTTTGACGAAGCCCTGTTGTGGGGGACAACCATTTGAGATGGATGGATTGCTGCCTGGAGATTGTGCAAGAAAGTTGGGCATGCTCTTAGGGGGCAGTGGAGATTCCCTGGGAAGTATACGACGGTAATAGAATTGTTGTTGTTGGGGCTGTTGGGGTTGGGATTGTTGGGCCATTTGCTGCTGTGCATGGAGCGACGATGTGGCCTGGCTTTGATGCTCATAGTACTTCTCAGCAAAGGCCTCTGCTGCAGGTCCTGCTGCTCTTGCGAACCTCGTCAAACTCTCCTTGTATGGCACCTCAGTGTTTATCTGAAAATTGGAAGAGATCAGCGGAAATCGTTTCGTAGTTGATAACTGTGTGTTCTGAAATTGGTTTTAGCTGGTAAGCTTACGTTGATCTCCTTCTTGGTGAAGGCCAAATCAAGGATGGAATTGCTTGGAGGCTGGAAATAGGACCAGCGTCTTTGTTCCAAGTTTTCCAAGTCGTTCTTGTTGCGATCACCTACACATGTTATGGTGATGAAAGGGGATAAGTCTAATCAAACAACAATCAAAGGGGTTTTTTTTTAATAAAAAAAAAAAAAAAATTGATGGTAGCCAGATGGTCGATGTGAAAGTGTGTGTTAGTTTTCTCCCGCACACTTTTTTTCCAGGAAAGTTTTTCATTTTAGAAAGCTAACAATTAAAGGGAAAAACAGGTGATCGAATTGTCTAAGAAAAACGGCCAAACATGCAATTAAGGAATGATATTATCTCTTCTGATTAGACTTCTTGAATGCTGACGCCTTTCTGAAGAACCAATCTGAACGTGATGGGAAAGCGTCTGCATAGCGGCATTTTTAGCCAGAGGAAGGCGGTAAAAACTTTGGTTTTACGTGGCAAATATCAATCTCCATTGTCTTATTTGGAATCGTTTTTAAGATATTTCTCCACATGGTAAATGCTTTATTTTACGGTGAATGAAATAATTATCCCAACTTTGCTGCCTAAACGCTCGATATTTGAAGGCAGTAGCGATGGTTCTGATAGCTAGAAAAACAAAATTAAAGAAAGAAAAAAAAAAAAAAAAAAAAAACCACAGGAAGCAAAAAATAATTGGCAGTTAAATTTCACAATGCCATCATCCCTCATTCCGTTTCCAGATCAAATCAAGCCAAATCTTCGTTCATTATGTTCAATCATAAATTATTGATATGATGAGATGCAAATGGTTGTAATCGGATGTCCAGATGTTTGGAGAGTCTCCTGCTTCATTTGCGCTGTGGCGCCATTGGTAACTTCTTGTGAAGATTAATGCTTTCTTACATTCACTCTATATTGGTTGTCTACGCGAGAAAACGTGTGTTTGATGAATGCAACTTTCCCAACTGGATTATTTAATTTCATAAGGGGAGAGGATTTTGTTTTATGCACGTAGCAAAGACTTATATCGACACTTTTAAAATCCAACTGCAAAAGCTTTCCTATCAGACAATCCTGATGGGTGACAGTAAATCTTGACAGATTGACGCAATTTCGTTGGAAAGATTTAAATATATTATAAAAGATATCATCACTTCCAGTGAAGGGGTATCCCAACTAGTAGTTACCAATGCCATTAGAGTTGACTCCTGGAGTTGACCATCGGCGATCCTACAAAAACAAAACAAAGGGGCATTTTTATAGATACAAAATCCTGTACAAGTGAATACTTAAAAAACAAAAAAATCAACGTAAAGGCACAAGCAAGAGATGGGGGAAAAGAAAAGCCAACATTTAACAGCTCCCCTGTTGGTATTTCTCTTCCTCTCTCTCTCTCTTGTCCTTTCAAAGCTACATCTCATGTAGTCGATTTCTTCACCATTTAACAGATGTTTATCTTCCAAAGAGAACAAAAAAAAGAAAAAGCAGAGGTCCAAAGACGGAAATGGAACCCACGCTTCCTTAATAGATCGATATTCGCTTCTTTTTTTTTTTTGTGACCTTATAAACTTAAAGGGTCACATTTAGACTCGGCAACTCACCTCCAAGACAAAATTATTTCAACAGAACCCGACCAAGTCAAAATTTGCAGAATCAAACGAATAATAATTCTCATATTCCCATGCATGATCCATGATGATTTTAGAAATAAACTCTATTCACGGTGGACCAACATGAGATAGAAATAATAATTCATTATTCCAACATTTGAAACTACATCGCACTGGTTTGATTCATGTCCTAGACGAATTTGAGTATTAATTTTTGCCACCACTTTGATAACGAACTCTCATGTACTCTTGTTGCCATTAGTATCTATGCCGAAGCTGTGAAATTTTCCAAGAATAGGTAAAAAGGTCGTGACTTTTTTTTTTCAGCCTACAAAAGCTTAGCTGACCTTTTGGAATCTTAAACCCAATGAAACCTCATGTCAAAAAGATCCCACTTGACACGTAAGAATGGGGGTAGATGATTCAAAATATAATGTTTATATATATAATAAAAGGAAAAAAAGAAAACTCCAAATCCACCATAAAAAAACGTTATTAGATATGTAATGAATAGATATATTTCAAGAAGGAACTATGGGTATTGGAGAATTCCTCTGAGCTCAAAAGAAACTATATTGGACTTCTGAGCATATATTTTTCAAGATCCAGGTTTGTACATGCCCTCTCATCACAATCTCAACAGAAATTTGAGTTGCCATATCGGCTTATGCATTTCCCTACATGCTTCTCATTAACTAATTGGTATTCCCCTTCATCTCTGTCCATGAGAAAGCTTGCTTTATCCTCGGAAAATTAGATAAATTTCAAAAGAAAGTATATCAAATGCATTTAAAAAAGAAACAAACATTACAAGCAAATGAAAGATTAACATGAAAGGACATAACCCACCTTTGTCCTGCAATATATGATGGTCGACTTCATGGAATGTCTCCTAGCTTTGCCTCTCTTCCTTACTCTACGCTCTTCATAGCCCTCGTCGTTGTCATCATCAAATATATCTAAAATTTCCTTTCCTTTTGTATCCTTGTTCTTTTGATCAAGTTGTTGCAATCTTTCACTCCGTCGAAGTGGGATCTCCTCACCCATGGCAAGTTTGTATCTCATGCTTCTAACAAAATAGATCAACATTTTTCATGATATTTAGAATGCTAGAGTAGGTAGGAAACCTAATTAACATCAAGCTTTTTACTTATTTTCTTATTTGTAGACATATAGCCAATTCCAACACAAATAGAAATTTTTGACAGAAGTTTGTTTTATGTCATCCGAGCACATCAAGGATATCTTAGGAAAGATATTCTAAAGATCTATTAGGAAAATTGCATGGCCTGATGGTCTATATTATAAGATCCACTAGACAATCAAAAATATTGGAAAATCATGAAGCTGTGAAGAAAATCCTTTTCAGAGCTTCTTCTCAGTGATTTGATGCAAACCCTACCTTAAGAAAAGTCATATATTACCAACAAAATATGAATCTAAAGATAAAACATAATGATGGGAAGATAAAATCAGATGTAAATAAACAAGAAGAAGAAGAAGAGAATGGTATCTTACTTGGGCAAGACCATTTTGGGATCGGTGGCCTCAAAAGTTAAGTATCAAATGTTTCTGATGTCAAGATGCGACCGAGAATGCCTTTATATACAGCGGATGGATTCGATAGTCAATTACTCACTTGACAATTGATTGGTCAAGCGGTAAAGACCGTAATGACTCGTGGCCCGATGACATTACCTGCTTTCCTGTAATGCATCAACGGTGCCAAAGATGTAAAAGGAGTTGCCGTGTTATAATACGTCGCTATAACGGTACAAAATGTGCAAGAAAATAACCTCAACCTAAGTGTTTGAATTATCAATAAAGACTTTTAAGGGCACCCATCCGTTAACAAGAAGATTTCACCTTAGATCTTGAAAAGTATTCTATCATACACAAACAATCACGCAAAAAATGGACAAGAACAAGAATGATCAAGGGCTAGTATGAGTATACATATGTAGAAAGGTACATATATTACACTCATTTTGAAGACTTTTGTATTTCTATAAGGACTTTGTGGTGTTACTTGGAGATTTGAGTGTGGCATAAATGTCGAGAGCTCATAAACCATGAATTGAACTACATGAAGTTTAGAAAATACTAAAAATGATTTCATTAAGGGAATGTTGTAGGCAGAACTCTTTAATTTTGCTTTCTAATTCAATCCAAGAAAATTGAATATTCATATACATTGATTTTCATTTTTTGTTCATGAGAAAGAAGGTACTTCTTTGCATTTTGCCTCGGAAATGAAAATTGGTCATTTTTACCTTATTCTATTGAATCTACCCATACATAGAGGAACCACACAAAAGAAATGCTAATGGCATATTTGAATGATAACGATTATGAACAAATTTCCAAAATGAAGCTACAATTTCTGGAAATATATCTAATGAAGGCCAATATAGATATTGACTTCCTTCTATGAGTCCTTTCCAATAACAACAAGAAAAAATCATTACGTGTTTCGTGATTGACATATGTTGTCCTTGTGATGGCCACAAATAATATGCAGATTTATTTAAGGGTGCAAGTAGGGAAACACTCATTGTAACGTGTTTTGTAATGTGCATCTCCCACTCAACAAAATATATTGTACTTTGATTTTCCACCGATTGAAAATCAAAATACATCAGTTGAAACTTAAAATACATAAGTTGGAAATGAAAACACACTGGAGTATTTTGATTTTCAACTGGTTTTCACCTATGCAAAGTGGTTTTACCTATCAAATGTAATTTTTCACTTGAAAAGTGTTTTTCGCCCTTGGGTTTAGGGTTTAGTCCTAAACCCTAAACACTAAAGACTAAATCCTAAACCCAAAGGTGAAAAACTACTTTTCAAGTGTAAAATTACTTTTTATAGGTAAAATCACTTTTCATAAACTCTAAACCCTAAATCCTAAATCATAAACCTAAACCATAAATCATAATCCCTAAATCCTAAATCCTAAACTCAAAACCCATGGGTGAAAACCACCTTCTACTTTCTAAGTGAAATTTTATTTTTCACCAATTGAAAGTCAAAATACAATGATGTGTTTTTATTTTCAATTGGTGTATTTTGATTTTTAACCGGTGTGTTCAGATGGAAAATCAAAACACACTGGTTGAAAATTAAAATATACTGGTATGTTTTGTTAAGCAGGGGTGTGCATTGCAAAATACATTATGACATGTATTTCTTTAGTTTTTAACTTTATTAAAGGTGCTTAATATTTTTCAACATTTGTTGTAACATATCGTCGGAGAAATTAGAGAATGATAAGGATTTTTTTCCCTTGCATCTACCTACTTTTTTGAGTCATAAAAATACAATTTTACTAGAGATAAGAAACAAAAAAAATGTTTGAAATCCTGGACAATTGGGTAGGCCTACTTTCAAAGTTTCAATTTAACTTATATATCTGGCACTTTCATTGGCCTCCTTGATTAATTAAGTTGACGTTTTCTAGAATTAAACAATTTGCTTCCCTTTGCATCAATAAGAATGCTTATGCAGATCCTTTCAAAAAAAGATTACTTGTGTAGAGGATCTCAATATATTTTCACTTAAGAAATAGTCAAGATACTCTTTGATCATTCACAAGGTCCTAATCCGAGGGTTCCAATTCCTATCTTCCAATCAAATCCACATAGGTCAAAGAATAGACTCATTTGGTGCAATCTAACTCTCATGGATTTCAACATAGTCAAAGAATTAATACAATCATAGATATCAAAATGCCAGGAATGGTAGATATGATGATGGGATAAAAGCTTAATCATTGATGTATCTTAGAAGTCGAATGTCTTAGATCACATGGAAACAAAGAGAGGACAATAGAAAATAGAGAGAATGGAATAGGAGAACTAATTGTAGAATGGCTTAGCTGAATTACCAATTAGCTATAGCTCTGTTGTATTTATAAATAGTCTTGGAATCTCATTATAATAGATTGGGATACAAGCGCTAAGCAGTGATCAGCTGATTGTTACAACAATTTCTAACATGTACAATAGACTTATTACATTGCTTAACACCTCCCCTCAAACTGAAGGATGGTGAACCACTTGAAGTTTGGAATAAAACATTTGAAATGGAGTTGGCGTCAATGCCTTAGTTAATGCATTAGCAATCTGGTGTTTGCTGGAAATAAGTCGTACTTGAAGCTCTCCTTTAGCAACTTGATCTCTGACAAAATGGTAATCAGTTTCTACATGCTTAGTGTGGGCATGGAAAATTGGATTATGAGATAGATAAGTAGCACCCACATTATTATACTAAAGAGTTGGTGGCATTTGAAGTCTAATACCAAGTTCATTTAAAGGAGATTTTAGCCAAATAAGTTCACCTCAACCACTACATTTCCACTGCAAACTACTTTTTGTCAAATGCTAAAAGGCAATCAATTTATGCTAAATGATGTGTGGAATTGGAATTGACAAGTGGTAAAGAATGGCAATTTCTACATCAAGTTTTAAGGGTGAAGTTACTAGAAGGAAGAAGAACATAATACCCACAAATTATGAACCCTCTTTTTAATCAAGTAAAGGATTTAATAGGTTAAAGCTAATGGAAAAAGGAAATGGGAAGTATGGACAAGAGAAGGCCTGAAAATGAATTAAAATAAGCTTAAATGGATTGCATAGTTGGCTAAGGGTTTTGTATAGCTAGCTATGAATGAGGCAAAAACCAATAATTTAGGATAAAACTGTCAACAACAACCCATAAGTCAAGATAGGGAATGTAAAGCCAATTATCAAATCTTATAGCTGGTTATGATAATCCTATCACTCAAAGAACCAATGACATTTCACATAGGTATTACCATCGTATTCACCATAACTCGTAAGTCAATTAGGGGCTAAATTATTACAATTGGAACCCTCATAAAAAGCCCCATAGACAAATTGAATCAAAGGGATTTTATGCATGTCTTCTACATAGGCTACTAAGAACTATCACCTACTATGGTTGATGGTTTGAATGCAAATTGTCAAATATTTGGGGAAGTAATGGATGATTGGAAGATTGCATTGCAGATAGGGTAAAGGAAAACTATGTGCAGAGTGCATCAACTTAGTAGGTAAATCGAGGCAAGAAATAGTGACTTCCTGAAGCTTATTTCATACTAACACATGTTCAAAGCTTAAAAGCTTCAATTCTAAGCAAAGTTGGTTATTCCATTATAGTTTTCGGGGTCCAAACAACAATTAGGATATAGAGGAAGATTTTCACAACATCGAGTTAGTTGAAAAACCTTCTATGCTAAGTAGAATAGATTTCCCCAAAATTTTGTTCATTCTTTAGTTTTTATTGAAATCCTATGATTTAGTCAAGTTTTAAATGGTTTGACCATTTGTAAACTAATTCTTAGGCTTGGAAAGATTAAGAAACAATTTCAAGCAAATATTAAGTTGTTCAAGTTCAATTAAAGGGAATAAACTCTCTTAATATAGGTTTATATCTTTAATTATAGCTGGGTATGCACTGACAAGAGGGAAATGGGGCAAGCTCCGTCGTAGTTGAAGTATGCACTAGAGAGGGTGTGAATGGTATAATATAAAAATTTCAATACAAATGAAACAATCACACAAGCATTCATCATAATGAAATAATTATTTTTAGGTGGAAACTTAACCTGGCAACAACCACTCTTCTCCACGAAAAGTACTTCGTCTCCGAAGGACACGAGAATTCTCAAAGTGAATACGTAACAAAATAAAACAGAATACAAGACCTATAGAGTGAAAAAATATAAATTAACACTAAGCTCTATGGGCAAAGAGTACTTCCTTTAAGGTGAAAGTAGATTGGCGTGGGTGCGCAACGTATCAGCGCTCTAGGATGTGGCTTGATTTTCTCTCTTTTGATCTTCTCTGAATGTGTCTATGGTGGAAAGAATTGTTTCTTGGGTGTTCCTAACAAAGGAGAGGCTCTTAGCTATTTATAGATGAGTTAAAAATGCTTAAGAAGGCTTGGGAAAGGCTTCCTAGCCATTGGAAACAAATCCCATAAGATTTGGTCGAAATCCAATGAGTGCAGGGTAATAATTACATCTGACAGCAAGATCAAACATCTAGTCAATTTATCATGATAAGGGTCTATTGAATGTCTAAAGATATTATTGGATGTTTAATTCTGGAAGGTGGTCTCCTTAGATTTAATTGGATCTTGTGCAAGGTTCTTGTGTCAAAAGATCGAACATCTAACATTGACATGTAAGACGCCTGGCAATATGATTAGACGTCTAAAAATGGGATATGTGGTTCCTGGAATCCTTCCTGATATGTCGGATCATTTGCAGGGTTCTTATTTCTAAATATCAGGCATCTAGTGAACTTATTGGACGACTAATGGTGATGATCATTCTCAAGAATTGAATTTTTTGAGAATCTAATGATCACAATAAATCTGATAGATCATAATTTTGGTTGGAATAGTCTTAACGTCTCTTTATTAGATGTCTGACAAGGATTTTGGATGTCTAGAAATATTAATAAAATATTTCTTAAGGCCTAGTTTGGTAAAGGGGGATAACTCATCAAAATAAGTGTTAACCTCGTTTGGTAGGAAGGATATTTTGGCCCCGATTAAGAGGATTGAACCCGGGATGAGTTATTTTGGGATTGATGTGGGATAAACTTTTTTGTGGGTTATCCCATTTGTTTTTATAGGTTAACCCAGAAATTTTCCAAACAGTCATAGGTTAACCTATCAGGATAACCTTATGACTTCCAAACAAAAATGGAGGATAACTCAGCTGCAAAGAAGCTATCCCATGAAATCTATCCCTCCATCCAAACTAGCCCTAAAGGTCTCGAGATGATTATGTTCTGACATAACAAGATCTGGGTTAGGTTTAAACCTGATGGTCCATTGTTGGACGTTTAAAATGGTCATCGGACATCTTGAGTGACATAAGGTAGAGATGTCTAAGTAGCATTGCACCAAACTTGGGTTTCCAGGTGCTGGTCATTGGTCGTCTGGGATTATGGATTGGACATCTTAAAATGGATTATCAGATTACATGTTTTGGACATCTGATTAGGCAGTTTGTTCACTGTTTTAACTTTTTCACTTAACTCTATATTTTGCCTTAGTGTCCTAAGGTTGCGTAAGTGTGGCTAGGACCTACTTTGTTATATTTTGGACTCTTTCACAAGCATCTAAGAACATAAAAGACAACTATATTGAATGAAATAATTTATCCTAATCTTCTTCTCTTTGTCTTCAAGCTTTAGCCCAAGCTTTGATTCCAAAGCCCCAACTCCATGCTCCTTGATGCTTTTGCTCTAGCCATCAAGCTCCTCCATCTACATAGATCTTAACCTTGAGCTTCCTTCCATTTGCATTTAACTTGAAAACTTAATCTTAAATACAAACGTTAAATAACAAGTGTTTTGTTATCATTAAAATCAATTATCATTGTGCATTTGCACCAACAATAGTTGGCTACATAGAGATATAGCCAACTATGCAATAAAGAAAATGAGACAAATGATCTAGAATTGATCTAGGCTATTTGTA
This sequence comes from Thalassia testudinum, assembly GCA_037157565.1. NCBI lineage: Eukaryota > Viridiplantae > Streptophyta > Magnoliopsida > Alismatales > Hydrocharitaceae > Thalassia > Thalassia testudinum. Next base: position 27,720,513 of record JAZHRO010000013.1, read on the forward strand.
ACTTAGAAATTAGTATTGAAATATTGCCTAAGTTATGAATGATGGTGTAGCTAGCTATGTGGCATAGATCTTGAGGTATGAGATCCTAAACTAGTGGAAAGGAGCATTAGTATATAGACCCTAGGAGTGTCATAATATGTGCAAATAGCTGACTGTATAGATATGTAGTTAATTTTGTTGATACTAATATGTCCAAAATGAGATACTTAGAACCCTTTAGAGAAGGTATTGAAGCTAGAACTTGGCAAGGCCAGGCTTGAGTATATAACTCCTAATAATGATGAATATGGTAAGGTGGGAGATTTAAGTATATGCATGGTTAAACAATGGGTAAGGCAAGATACCCCTTCTTGACCAGGCATAACATGTGAATCTAGCACTTATTAGTAAAATCTATGGGTAGCCAAACTATTTAAGAGTATTTATCTCACTGCTAATACATGCCTTTTAAGAGTGATAATCTTCATACTAGACCTGTAGACTGCCTAACGAGGTGCTATGTAAACTAGGTGAAGGTTCTATAGGTTGTTAGTATGGTGGTACTCTGGCTAATCATCTAAGGTCCTAGCACTTGCAATGCGCTATACACCTCCCAATAAGATTGTGATTATGAAAGAGATTATGAATTATAAGATAGGTTGTGGAGACAAGAGTGGTATGAATTGTCTCTTGAATACCTAACTTAGATGGTTGCAATAGGAAGACTTAGGTCTAGTTGGAGGGCCATAGTTCCTTTTTAAGTTATTGTCAAAATGCATTGGTGATTTACAAGTGCGAATGCACTTAGAAGACCTTATTTTGCATTAAGTTATTATATGAATGGTTAAATTAAGATAGCTAGAAAATATATCATAGAGGTTTCTCAGTAGAGAATGAGTGGTAACAGGTTGACTAGGATAATAATTAGATCATATGAAACAAGTAAGACAAAGATAAGAAAATTAAATTACACAAAGAAATAAATAAAGAATAACAATGTGAATTAAGGGGATTGAAATTGGTAATAATCAGATAAGAGATTAAATGAAATAAATGGCTAAGGTAGTTCCTTCTTTTTTTGTTGATTCCTCACTGACACATTACTCTTATCCCTATTCTACTCGAGTTTGTGTAGAATGCTACAAGAGTATTATGTAATTTTTTATGCTAGCATTAACTCTTCTTACATTAGTAAGTTATAAATTCCACCTTACATTTTCTATTATTTATACATTTATACTATTATTAATTGATAATACAACATGGATTTAAGGTAGGGTAAATTGTAACTAGGATTAAATTTTGCGACTCTAGTAGAGAGTCATAACATAATCTTAGGCACTTATGTTACATTTCTAATGTTAAAGATAGTGTAGACATAATTAGAAATAGTCATAAAGGTAAACAACAGGCTAATGATGTATAAAATGATGGAAGGGTGTGACTTTTCACATGCAGTAGAGGTCAACTAGTCGATTAGTTTATGATCTGATCAACTAGCTAGCCTATGGAACAATGATCCTAGCATATGGTTGTCCTTATTGGACTAATAACCTACCTAGTGACCACATAGAAAAATTCTATCTTTGTAAGTTCTCTCTCTGACTATTATTTTGTTCTATTATTCTTTTAACCCTTAAACTTCTAAAGTTTGCATGATGGTCCTTATTAGAGGTCAAAATATCATCAAAAACCTTCAATAGCATGAAAAAAGAGGCATTTTCTTGTGTACCCCTAGACTTGACAACTTCTTTAGCTTTGGCATTGGATCCACAAGCTATAAAAGTGTAGCATCCATTGCATTTAGGTTTGAATTATCTTGTAACTAGGTGCTTAAGTGTCAATTTAAAAATGGAACCTCTAAGAAGAATGAAAATTACAGAAGAATGAGAAGATATCTTGAGAATAATAAGGACTAAAGGGAAGTGAGAAAGATTGGGCTAAGTCAAAAGAACTAGTTGATTAATGATGATAACGTTATCATCAGCCATATCTAACTTTAATTAGTCATATTCCATTGATAAATGCTCCTACATAACCATCAAAAGACCGTAATTTATTGCATATCCTTTCTAAGAGAAATGCATTAAAATAGGGGCAAAATTGTAGTTTTAACAGAATATCCTAAATGCAGAACAATCACGGGTTTCTCAGGAGGTTAATTAAAGGTCAAATGTTCATAAATATCTAATAAGTGGATTCCTGTAGACAGAAATGAGTTTTCACGTGTTTTGAGAATTAATCGACATCTGAAATCCTAAAAATAGATCCGCTTAATTAATTGAGGTTATGGTCAAGATAAAATTCACCTAAACCTTCTAAAAATAATATAAAAATATTTCCTAAGATTTGATACCTTTGATTTGACCATTGGAACCTATTTTAACCTAAAATAGAGTCTCAGATAGATAGTTACCCTAATTTGGGTTTCTATGCAAATTATCCTATCAAACTTGGTCAAAACCTAAATCTGACTTCACCATTAGATTCCTTGGATCCAAATTAGGTTTGTACCAAAATTTGGGCCCAATCAGATATCGTTTTGACGTAGTTTGATTTTGGTCCAGTTTGACTCTTTCTCTCTCATTTATGCCCTTAACTTTTGAAATATTTGCATAAAGCCCCCTACCTTTGTCTCCTTCACCAAACGTACCCTACTGCCTTCCTTCAAGCCAAGTCTTAAACCCACTAAGCAAACGACCTTCAATTAAGGAAAGCTCTCCGATCCTTCAATCAATCTCCCTCAAAATTAAAAGGAGTGTTTCTCAATTGATTCCCAATAAGCTGAGCAACTTCTTGGACCTAGAATCAAAGTCAAAAGCTGTTGCAAACCTTCAAAATTTTAGGGATTTCTTCCCCTGAAATTTCGAAGCTCGTCGAGCTTCCTCCCTTATTTGCCATAGGTCTTAAGCTCTATATAAGCTTCGCCCCGACTTCCTCACCTTCTTAGTTAGGTTTGGGGCCAAAATTTCTTCTTCTTCCTTATCTTCGGCCCCTCTCTAACCAAGCTCCAGCGGTCCTCTTCATTCTCCTTCGTTCGCGGCCCCAACCGTCAAATTAGAGGTGCAGCTATCCTCCCCTCCTTCCTCCAATGGTGGCCAACCAAAGCCCCGTCATACCAGACCTCTTTCCTCGCCGCTGTCTCCCACCAGAGGCTTTATCTTCTCCGTTGCCGGCCTGCCAAAACTGATGTGGACTCTACCCTTTTCGTCCAATTAGAGTAGGTAGATAGGTCCATTTTACATCTTAGGTTAATTTCCTATCTTCAAAACCCAAAAATACCCCTTCGATGCCGCTGTTCGCCTTCATCTTCCCCATCTCCGACCATCCTCGCAACATGCCATTGCCACCAACGCCCTCGCCGCTCCCTTGCAAAGCTTCTGAGCTGGTTTAACTTGGCCAAAAGGCCATTCTTTGGCATTTCAGGTCTCGCCATCACTCCGCCGTCGCCACCATTACCGCCATCGCATTCTTCAAGCTCCAAGCTACAAGGGCCTTAGGTTACACCTCCAGATAGCGCAGAGTAGTCCCAGGACCCTTCCCAGGTCCTTGATTGGGGATGCCAACCTCAGCAGTTACACCAATTGAAGGAAGACCTCACTACAACAAGCATGTGAGAAAAGGGATGTGGATTTAGTCCAACATCGTAGGATTTGGAGGAACTGAAGCTGCATAAAGGTTTTTTGTGTTCTGGGCTATTTGCCTCAGACACTTGGGGGTGAGGTCCCCGCTCACCCTTCATACGACCCGACCCGCCTATCACTCCTCGGCTGCGACACTCACGCACGCAGCCCTGGATCTGGTTACACAACACGAATACCCGATTAACCTAGATATTTGAGAGAGGAGGAAGGAAAGAGAGAGAGTGTGTGTGGGGAAGGGTTGGATTTTGCTCCTTGGTGCAACTGTGCGACACTTTGTTGTTGGGAAGGAAAGAAGAGCCAAGGAAGAAGAAAAGAGAAGGCTTGTAGAGGAAAGGAAAGAAAAGAAGAAAAGTTAAGGAAGAAAGGCAGAAGAAGAGAAGAAAAGCTAAGGAAGGAGGCAGAAGAAGAAGATCAGAGAAGAAGACACTGTAGCAGGTGACATTTAATTCGTTTGACTTGATAATCAGAAGTCTGATCACTTTTCATTATTTCATATGCATTGAGTAGTTGATATATATGTGCTTAGACTAATAATTGGTGATCTCAATCGCCATTATTTTGTCTTAGATATCTTTTTATCCTCTTTAACTCTTGAAAGACATTGAGCATGATTGAATATCTAATGTGACTGATTAATATTCATTGAATATCATTATTATGCTTATTTCTGTGTTCATTTATATAAAGATTAGTGCGTGAATTCCTATTTGCTCCCTGTATTTGACCTTGGACTTTATTTCTAGATATTCGAGTTATAAATTTTATTTATTGACAAACTATTTTGACTATACTGCAACGTAATGATTTTAAAACATCGATTTCGCCTATCAACAATTAAGGTTAAAGCCAAAGTTGGTGGTCTAGCCCTATAGATTTTGCCTTCTTTGTAATTTTGTGCGTCTACCTCAAACTCCAACTAGTAAAGTACAAATATAAACTACTAAAAATATTTTATCTAAAGAGAGGAATTGATGGTAATGCTATCATTCGTCATAATTAACTTAATTTAGTTAGAATCAAGAGATAAATGCTCTTAAATGATTGCTTGAGGAACATAATTCCACCCTAATCTGATTTAAGAAGAAAATAGAAAATAGAATTAATTCTGTTGTTTTAACAGGATATCATAAATGCAGATTAACCATGGGGTTACTGATTGATAAGATGTCAACAATCATAAGAAAGCATTATTGTCGAGTTTTTATCCTCAGCAACGGCGTCAAGAAATGAAATCGACTTTCTGTAGTTCGTATAAAAAATCATCATTATTGTAGTTTATGTCACAAATACAAACCGTTATCGCGTTAATTTTATTTAGTTACATAATTTTTACTAGTTTATTCCATGTCGTTCACTGGGAGGCAGTTATTGATATACATCACTCTCTAAGTCCAACATTATTCTTTAATTCTAAAAAGATCAATTTTATGTAAAATCATAAATGAATGAATTCATGAATAATCAATGAATGAAATAATAGCTTAATTATGTACAAAAGAATTAACTAAAATGCTTGCAAACACCTATTACAAACAAGCATCAAACACTATACTTATATACTATATATTATCTATTTATAACTTATAATACTAATACTTACATATATATACGATAATAAGTAATAATATATACTAACTAACTTAACTTAGTATATTAACATATACAATAACATTTATATTGTGTACAACGACAGATAAAAACTTCGCTAAACCCTAGCAAAACTATGTACAGAATCTAAGGTAAAAACTAGGGTCTAAAGTGACATTTATTCTATCTACAGTGACGATTTATTCTATCAGTAATGCTATAAGGTTATTTATATACATATATAGCTCAAACATCTATACTATGTATACTTCATATACTTATACTTATTATTTATAGTATACACTTATATATACACTACATATACACTATACGGATACAACAATACTTCTTTTCTTTCACTCTTTCTTCTTCTTTTATGACTCTCTTTTTCTTCTTAACACTTAGTCTTTTCTTGGCTCTTTAGTTCCTTTACTTCCTTACACTCTCAACACTTAAATGAATTCGGCACTCATTCCTCTTCTGTGTTCTCAACACTTAACCATTTCTGGGTTCGCTCTCTTCTCTTCTTTTCTTCCCTTAATCCCCTCATTTAAGCCTTAGTTCAAAAATTAGGTTTCAAGGTTGGTGGGCGACCTTTTTGAGGGATACGCAGCACCCTTACGGGTGGGACCATGACCTCTACTAGGGTCATGCACAGTGTTGGGCCCCTGGCCAACACCGCAAACATCTCACAAATCATCACAGTACACGCTCAATGCTCAGAAGGGAATGGCTTTGGTTGTGCACCCAATGCATGACGACTGAGGGGCATAGATAACAAATTAGTCTTATAGCACTACAAGCGCTTCGTGTTGAATGATGTGGCGCTATTTGCGTCGTGTCTGAGTGCTGGAATTCAGCGCAACTGTGCTAATTTGGAGACTTTAGCCCTCGATTTGAGGGCCATAATTTATTGTAAATTAAAATTAAATTATGGAAATTAAAGTATTTACATAGTACTATATAATTGTACAATTAATTTAGAAATTTCATTATATTTACTATATAAATAAATTCAGTAAAGTCTGCAGTTTATACATACTGTATGTTAGGCTTTATTTCTTAATTACGTATAAATTAGTTAATGTAAGGTCTAATTGACCTTGTAAAGTATTAATATACATATTAAGGTATTTAATAAAGATTTTTATTGTATTTTACAGGTTTTATTTCGATTTTATTTTCAATTAAATAGCTTATTTTGGGTTGTTTTATATATAAATTAGATATAACTAATATAATACATTATAAATATATTTAAATTATCTTAATTTACTTAAAATACATTAGAACAGAGATAAAGTATAAATTAGCTTAGTTTTAACTTAAATTACTAATTTATTTTAATTTAATCTAATAACTTAACTAGTAACTTAATAAATTAATTATTTATTCTATATATATAATTAAATTATGGTACAGGGTTCCTAATGTACATAATATACATACAAATACGTATGTACAATATCAATACTAAATATGTTTATTTATAGGCTTTATTAATTTATATAGCTTATTAGTATATATAAATTAGTATAATTAATAAATAGCTATATGATAGTCATTTGACGCGATTTTCAAAAGATATGCGTTGTAGTATATCGTAAAAAATGATTATCACATTTTATTTATTTATTACTCGAAATTCAAAAATATTCCGAGGTCGAACTCAAGGAGCAATTCGGTATTTAGAAGCAAAAAAAATCACAATATCAAATATGTTCAATACTGATGCAAGGAAAATAAATGCTAGAGATAAAAAGGAAATAAATTATTTTTCTTTTTTTTTCTTCTCTTCGCTCTTCCTTCTTTGCTTTCTCTCTTCTCTTCTTTCTTTGTCTTCAGACGTCTGATTCTGTGAATCAAACGCCTTAAGTGACGTCTGCTACAGTGCTAGCATCTTCTTTTTCTTCTTCTCCTTGGTTCTCTGCCGCACCTCTTCATTTTTTCTTTCTTTCTCTACGACTACTCCTTCCTTTAGCTGCTCTTCCTCTTCCTTCTTTCTTCTCTGTGGCTGCCTCCTTGTCTTCTTCTTCTTCTCTCTTGAGCTGTTGCGCCTCCTCCTTCCTTTTCTTCTGCAGACCTTCTCTTTCTTCTTTGGCTCCTTCCTCTGCCTTCTTCCTCTCTTTTGCGTGGCTAAGTCTTCAGTTGCTTCCTCTTCTTCCTTCAGCTGGCTTCTTTTTCTTGTTCTCTTCTTCCTCTTCCGCGCAGCTACTTCCTCTTCCTCCTTCTTCCCTTTACAGGCATGGAGAAGCAAAACCTACCCCCTACCCTCCCTACGTCTCTCTCTCACTATTTTGCTCTCAGGACACAGCTCTCCCAGAGCTAGCCGGGTTATCGAGTCGGGTATGCGTGCCTGGGACTAGGCCCACCGGCGTGCGATGGTAAGCAAGGTGTGCTAGTCAGGTCGGGTCAAGACCAGGTCCGCAGGGCGTGGTCACGGACAAGGCCGGTTGGGTGAGAGGCGAAAACCTCCGGCGACTTCGTCGGAGGTATGGTCCTTGCTGCAAATGGCAGAGGGACCAAAATGAAGAAAGAGACGAAGAAGTTAGGGGGGATTTGCAAGGGTTTCAAAAAGTTGAGGGTCAGAATATAACTTGGAGGACCAATTTGCAAAGTGGGTCAAGATGACCTTCTCTTAGGTCCAAATTTTGGTATAAACCTAATTTAGACCTACGGAATCCAATGGTGAAGTTGGAGTTTATGTTTGACCACATTTGACTGGATATTTTGCACAAAAACCCAAATTAGGTCAAATATTAGGCATGGACCCCAATCTAGGTCAAAATAGGTTCTAAAGGTCAAATTGAAGGTTCTAAACCCTAGGGGATATTTTTTCATGAATTTTAGAGGGTTTAGTTGGTTTTTATCTTGCCTAGAACATTGTGAATTAAAGTGGGTTTATTTCAGGGTTATAGAATGTCATTTAATTCTTAAATTTCACAACAACCCTTATCTGACTGAACCATCCCACTTTTTCTCTTATTAAGTCTAATTAACCTATGTTTAGACCCTTAAAAATCCCGTTGATGCACTGCAATGGTAAAATTGTAGTTTACCTCTTGTTTCATGTTTTCCTTTCATATTAGTAATTCCCTTAATTAGGCCTTCCTTTGGATTATGTAGGAGCTTTTGTTCTTTCTATCAGATCAAAATAAGCTAATTAAAGTTCATGGTGAGGTTCTCATCATTATATAAATAAGCTATGTATAGTTTAAGCTAACTTAAATACTTAAGTTACATTACATAATATATCCTTAAGTTATTTATACCCTAGATATATCTATGTTACAATATTTACACATATAGCTTACTATATACATTATATCTACAAGTATTTACATAGTATACAATGGGTTTTTAGGTATTTTTAAGGGTTTTTTCACTTTTTATGGGTTTTGTATATTTTGTGGAGACAGGGGATGAGAAAGAAAGAAATAGATGAGAAAAATGGATATGTTTTTGGTGTTTTGATAGTTGAGTTCTTTTATTAAATTCTATGGTATACTGAATCGTTGGCTGGTATGTTCTACCAAGCCGAGGGTTCAAAATACCATGAAACTTGGTATACACTTAAAAATATACATGATCTTCACCAAGACAGGTTTATTTTATTTATTTATTTTTTATAAAGTTTTTATTTATTTACAAAGTTAGCACATTCTAGGCTTTTAAAGAGTATTCTAAGTGAACCTAAGGCCTAGAATGAAACTCCAAGTGTTGAACATGCAGTTAACACATTTAGAAATAAGCATTAAAATATAAAGAAGATGTTCATGCACTCAAACATGATTTTCAATGAGTTTGACACTAGTTTTAATCATTTAGACAGTTAGGCAAACATTTTAGCTGACAAAAGAATTCTAAATGAAATGACAAGCAATCAAATTGGATCTAAAAACATTTAACTATACATGAAAGGTTGTATATAGTGTGTACAACACTGAAAATAGGTGTAAAGACCCGTTCCATTTTTAGCCTTTTAAGATATCTGGAGTGTCAGTCAGACGTCTGTCCAGACATCTGGACCCTTTCCCGGACGTCTGGAAATTAAAATTTTGTACGCATCCTGCATTCTGCATGCAGGCGGCGCGTAGAACTCTCCTCCTTTCTCTTTCCTCCTCCCTTTCCCCCAGCAGAACCCTAACCCTCGGCCTTTATAAAAGGCCACCCTCCCCTCCTCTCCTCTCCACTCCACACACCACCATCTCCACCTTCAGTGCGCGGCAGAGCGGTGGGAGGAGGTGAGCGAGGGAGCGTGTGAGAGCAAGGAGGAGAGTGCGTGAGAAGGAGGAGGAGGTCGAGCTCAGGAGCTTCGTGGAAGCTCGTCGGAGCTCGTATGGCCACCGCGACGCGTGCCGGAGGAGGAGGGAGTTTGGAGCGTCGTCCTCAACCACCTGCAGCAGTTGGGGCTGCGGCGGAGCGCGGCGAGGAGTGCTAGGAGCATGGTCTGATACTGGAATTTTTCTAGTATCAGACGTCTGGGGTGCAGTTTGGACGACCGGCTGAGCGTCTGGACGTTTGGAGTCCAAACCAGACGACTGAAGGCACCCTTATCGCGAAGGTACGTTATCCCCGTGGTTACGGCCATGCAGGCTGCACGCAGAAGATCTGTTTAGCTAATTTTAGGGTGGCTACTCTGTTGCATGTAGGAGCAGCCTTGGGAAGGTGCGCGGAATGCCCTTCCACGTACTTTCGGACGTCTGATCAGCTCACTAGATGACCGAAGGTGCTTCCAAACGACTGGAAGAGTGGTCCGACGTCTGGAACCACTTTCAGACGATCGCAAGGGAGTCCTAGACATCTAAAGGCACTGCAAGAACTTGAGGTGAGATTCTGTAACTTTTAGACGTCTGGACTTGTTTCCAGATGTCTGATTTTGGTCTGTAGACATGTTTTTGACCCGTTTGGGGTCCGATCGGGATCCGTTTCACGCAAACGAAGTATCTATAGTTTCCTTGTGAGTTCTCTACGTATTAGAAACCTTTATACGCTGTTCTGAATCCTCCTTTGTGATGTGCTCCTTGGTTTATGATTTCGACCTGCTGTGTATTTGGGGCTCGCAGAGACGCCTGGGTCCGCGGTTCGAGCCTCCAGTACTCCCTGATTGTCTGGTAGAGTGGTCTACCCCTGTTAACCTTATTAAATAAGAATGTATCTGTGGAATTAGCCAACTGGAAACCTAGGATGTGGCATGAACCCTAGGACAGGGAAATGATTGAACCAATTACTCTGCATAATTGTCCTTGTATACATGAATAAGTTAAACTATTAGCCATTTCCTGTAAATAAGTATGAGCTTCCTGTTAAAATATGATCTGCCTGAGATAACTGAATAGTTCTCTATGAAATCATTAGCTGCATGTATTAAATTGTGGAAATACGAGCTGCCTGTATATGAACGAGAACTAAATTATGAATGATGAAATCTGGATCTGAATAATGGGGTGAACATGAGCATGAACCCTACGGGGAGTTAGGAGTAGAGCTCCTGTGGTTAGATGAAAAATCTGGGATGTGGACGGGAAGTGTGCTGGCCCTTGAGTACGTAGTACCAAGGAGAGCGACTGTCCCCTTTTGTGTAGGGCGGAGCTAGCCGCCCTTGGGTTAGGACCCGGGATTATGATTGGCCACTCTACACTAACTTATGTTGGCCCTCGTGTACACGGTACCGAGGCAAGCTACTGGTGTAGGGAGGGAGCTAGTCACCCCATGGGGCCCGGGGTTCAGCTAGCCACCCTACATCGACTTGTTAATCCCTCTGGGCAAACCGGGGTAGTCAGACGATGGTGCGCGGACTGTGGAGAGGCGAGACCCCTGTTTCTGAGAGGGCTAGGCCCTATACTGTTCCGTGTTGTACTTTGAGCGTACCGATTAGCGGAAACAACTAACCACGTGTCAGTGCGGGGTAGCTATTCGTGCGCTTATTGCGCATGCCGTAATCACCGCTATGTCTAACAGTGACTTTAGGGTGGTTGACTGGGTGTAGGACTACCACGGGAGACTCTCTCGACCAAGAGAGCATCACATGCACCTTCTACTCTTCGAAAAAAACTGTAATCAAGATTGTTCCCACGAGAAACATGCAAGATCAAGAAAATCTAAAAGTTGACGAAAAGGGGTGAAAAGGAATTACATGTAAAATAAAATGCCTAGAAAAGATAATTAAGCCTGTACTTTTACTACTTTAAATAGTGTAGTTACCACTTTACTTAGCGTTCGCTGACTTTGTCTTTTTCATAAGACTATTCAGGTCCAGTTGTTGAGCAGCCCGAGCTTCCGGCTGCGAAGGGTGCTGGGCCCAATCGAGCCCAGTCATAGTTTTCTGCACTCTTTGTTGTACCCTCTTTACTGTTGTTACTGTTGCTTCGTTTCCGTTGTCCCTGTTGTGGTGGTGGTATGTACTGGAATAGCAGCTTTTACTTTCCTTTACTACTTGTACGTTTTTACTGCTTAGTTATATTGCATGTGTGAATGTGGTTTATTTTCCTGCTTTTTGGTTATTTCTTGTTGGACGATTGGGTCTTGGGATTATTCGAGGCGAGCCGGTCTTAGGTCCCGTAGGGATTCGGGAATCGGGTTGTAACAATAGGTCAGCCATTTTAAAAAGACTCAAGACTCCATCTACTGCCCTAGAAATCACACAATCCAGCTGCAACAACAGTAACCATCAGCTACAGCAGCAGCAGACAGCAACTGCAATAGCAGCTGCAGTATTGCTCTAGACGTTCTAGGCGAAGCCCAGACGTCTTAACTTAGCTTAGGTCCTCACTGCTGTGTCCAAAGTTCAGAGAAATCATCTACAATAGATCTGGACTCACAAATTGGCAGATCAGACCTAAAATTAGTATGAATTATCCCAGATCAGACTTGATACAGTCTGGTCAGGAATACTTCATATTGAAATTCAGATCATAATTTTCATCAAATTTGGAGTCAAAACTTTTAAAGAATGTAGCTACTAAAGCAGCACTTTGATGTAATTAGCTGAGATTCAAAGCACACAGAAACCTCTAAAGAGTCTGACAAGGACTAAAAATCACATAAAAACCATTCTCAGAAGTGCAACTTTAAATCAAAGTCCCTTGTCAATAATATCACATCAAATCAGATCAGAAAAATAAATGATCTAACACTTTCTAATTCTATAGACAACATGTAGAAAGTGTTGAAATCAGCTCCATTAGTTCAGCTGAATCCCATTGTGTTAAAAAAAAAACCTTAAGGGATACTGAAAATCCCTTAGGTGAAAATCAGATTCATAGAAAATAGTAGCAGAATTCTGAGTAGAGCCTCCAATCAACATAGTTGATCTTCCTTGGCTCTACAAAACATTTAAGTCCATGAAAACCTCATCAAGATCAAATCTGATCATGGCTCATCTGAGGAGAATTTGACAGTCACAGATTCATAGCCATGAGCTAAACTACACAAAGATATCTCAATTTGCTTGATCAAAACCGTTCAAAACTCAATTGATTCAAAATCTTGAGATCTTGTGTTAAATCCAAATTCAAAGTAAATCAAGCAAATCGATTTCATTTTTAGCTCAGATCAGGGGTCTTTGTGAACAAATGAAGTTAGTGGGAGACCCCTAAGTGGATTTGAGTGCAAATCCTCATCTCAAAGCTTGAAAGCAATGAGATGGGGATTTGACTCCAAATGAATGGGTGGATTGCGAATAAAATTGTGAGGAAATCAGAAGCGAAAATGAACAAATGTAGAGGGAGAAAAACATGATCATTGTGTGGGTGAATTCGTCCCCTCTGATCTGAAATGATCAGAGGAGGTGAAATTGGGCAAATCTATGTTACAACTACTCCTAAACTACATTACAATCACGCATCACAGATCAGATCTAATCTATATCTAAATTCTATTACTAATCTATCTAACTACACTATAGCTAATCTAATCAAAACAATAAACCTAATCTAACAGGAAGAATGGGACTTTTAGATCTCCACCCGGTGGATGGAAGGGAAGAAAGGAGGGAGGAAGTGCTCCAGCAGAGCGAAAACCCTCTAGTGGAGTTCACGGTCTCCCTCAGGTGCTACAGAGTCCTTAGCGGCGAGGAGAGTTGAAGAGAAGGTGGATTTCACAGCCGGTGGCCGTGAAAATAGGGAGAGGTGGGGAGAGTAGCTAGAGAGGAAGAATGATCGCTGAGAGATGTAGGAGGGAGTGATCCTTTGTGCGTGCAACTGAGGAGCTCCTTAAGTAGCAGATCAGTGTGCAAACACTCACCGTAATGGTGAGATTAATCGCAAAGGGCATGGGCAGTGAGGATGAGAGGAGAGAACACACGTGCTGCCAAATCAAAAAGTGGTCGTTGGATGGGATCTGGGTGAATAGGTGACCACACGTGCCAAATCGTGTGAAGGTTCGATTCAAATCGAGCCACAGATCAAATTGAGTGTAGAGGATCGACGGCTGAGATGTCGTGAGTTCATGCGCATGAACAGTACACATGCGGATGCAGGTGAACGCAGCTCTTTTGGTGATTTTGCAAGGTATACCCTTCTGTGAAGGGATAGAAATATTGCAGGTAAGCCCATAAGTGGTTAAGAGGCATAATAGAACATTCCTTTTAGGCTTGCAAATAGGTCCCTGCAATCTACAAATAAGTCCCTAGAGGTTTTCTAATGAATGAAATGTAATGTACTAAGGATCTAAATGTAAATATTTAATTTCAAGGCCTTAATGATGTCAAATGCATTCAAGTTTTTATATAAGCTTAATTGAACATTTAAGAAGTTAATTATTCTTGTAATTTGAACTCTTAAACTCATTTGCGTTCAATTTGAAATTGGATCACCATTTAACCTTTTTTAATAGAATATCTCATTTAATGACCTAATTATGCATTTTTAACACAGAATTAATGTTTTAGGTCTTTTTCTCTAATTCCCACGCTTAACCATTTTTATGTGTTAATTTGATATTGTTTAACCTAGTTTCTAGCTTAACTTAAGCTATTTAGCTATGATGAGTCGCAACTCATCAGTTACTCAGAGGTTAATTAAAAGTAAATTGAGTATAAAAGTTCAAGAAGTGGGCTCACACTATTAGAATCAGGGTTTCATGCATTTTGAGGACTAAAATAAGACTAAAAATCCTAATTATCAATCCTACTTAAATTGGAAAGGTTCTGGTCAAGTTAAAATTAATCTAAATATCCTAAAATTTATATAAAAATATTTTAAGAGGTTTGGTGCCTTTCGTTTGACCATATGAACCTATTTTGACCAAGAATAGAGATTCAGACAAGAATTTGCCCTAATTTGGGCTTTTGCACAATTTACCCAGTCAAATGTGTCAAAACTCAAATCCAAGTTCACCATTAGGTTCCTTGGGTCCAAATTAGGTTAACATAAAAATTTGGACCCAATTAGAATCCATCTTAACCTAGTTTGCAATTCAGTTCCTAGATCTCCATTCATTTCAGATTAACCCTCACATTTCAACTTTTCTTACAGGTACCCCCCCAGCTTTGTCATATTCTTCACAAAAAGCCCCCTATCGCCTAATTCCAACTCAAAATCCCAAACCCACATCTGCCTAGCTTCAAGAGAAAAGATCTCTCTCAAATCAACACTAAAATCCCTCCAAATTTGGAAGGATTGGTGTTTAGACTATGGGAAACAAATTAGACCATGCCTTGAGTCCTGATTTGGTGAGAAGAGACCAGGAGAAGCTAAAAATTTCCAAATCTTGGGTGACCAAATTCTTGATTCCTATTCGTGAATTCTTCCAAATAGAGCTCAAATTTGAGCTCTATATAAACTCTATGTTCTCACATGTCTTCCAGTTAAGTTCAGGCCAAAATCAAGTCTTCTCCTCCAACCTCGACTTCGGCGACCCTCTCCTCCATCCTCCTACGGCCTCACAACCATCAAATTGGGAGTGCCAAACCCTTCCTCACGCTCGCCTGTGCCTGGTGGGCCAAAGCTAGGGCTTTCAAAACCTTTTGTCGCGCTGTCTACCCCCACTGGAGGAGTTCGTCTCCCTCACGTGAAGCAAGGCACATCGGCGGGAGTTTTTCCCTATTTCATCCTATAGAATAGCCCTCTCTACTCCCCTTAGTCACTAGGTTAGGATTAAGACCTTAGTTTGTAGGTTTAACCACCCTCTTCCTCTCTATCTTCTTCGCTTCATCCAACCACCACCGACCACAAAACACACAACCACCACCACTACCTTCATCTCACCTCCACGAGCGAAAGCCCTAACTTTATTGGATGTTTCGACCACCCAACATCTCGGCTAGAGAACCCATCGTTTTGCCACCCTCACCGACTTCGGCCAACCATCTCACGCACGCTTTCACCAAATTGAACCCACCACCACATTCACCATGTCACGGCAAAGCTACTGAACCTACTGACTAGACCCTAGGGCCGTGTTTTCTGTGCAGGCTTCTCCATCGCCAGCGTCGTCTTCTCCGGTACCGTCCATCGTCCTCTAGTTGTCATCGCCACCACTGCCACCCCATTATTGAAGTGTTCTCATCTCCTGAAGCTTCCAGCCACTCCAACTGATCAAACATCCGCAGCAGCAACGACAATTGCAGAGGCCTTCACGTACAGCTTCACATGAAGAGAATAGTGGGATTTAGTTTCACATTGTATGTGTGCAAATCGAAAATGTGCATAAAAGGGAATTGGTGTGAAGGTTGTTTTCCTCTCACATAGGGGGTGATCACTCTCTCTCACTCCTCGCCCACCAACACTACTGGTGAGCCTGGTCCCTTTACCCAACCCGATTACCCAACTAACCTATACCCGTTCGGTTCTGAGAGAGAAAAAGGAAGAAGGAAACCTGAGGAGGGTGGGGGGAGGTTTTTGCACCTCAGGATGCGTGCCATTGTGCTCAACACTTAGCAAAATCCCAGAGGCTTTGTGCTACCGTGCTTAGAGACTTGAAGTCATCTTCCTTATGTGCTCAGCGTCTGATATTTATTGAGGATTACTGTGGACTTATTTGACTCTTGGTTAACGTGGTTGAGTAGTTCAAAGACCACTGTTGGGAAATTGAATTGGTTTGTGGATTGAAATTGAGAGTTGACATTGGGATATGTGCTTGATTGTGAGATTAATTGGTAATTCAAATCACCATATTTAGTCCTCTAATTCTTTTTTTATCCCATTGATTTTTGAGATACAATTTAACTCATTATTAAATATATTTTTTATTGATATTCATTGCATATCTCTCTTGTGAATTGGTTATTATGCTCATTATTTATTACTTCAATTAGTGGTTTGAATTCCATATCTGCTCCCTTCGAATGACCTCAGAACTCACGTTTGACTTTTGAGCACTTATAAAATTAAATGTTGTTGTATTGATTTTTGTCGTTATACTATAACGCTATATTTTTATGACAATTTTCGACGCCCCAACAGGAATACATAAGAGAAAAACTAGGGTCGACCAGATATCAAATATAGGAGTCATAACTAAAACATGTCAAGCTACATAAGTGATGGAAATCCTAGTCGACACAATAAATGTTCTCACCAGCTACAACAATGGCGACTACTAGGTTAGCAATGGTTGCCCATTTAGCAAATTACATGTCTACCCCTTAACTTTTCCCACTTATTCTTTTAGCCCTTAAAGGCTCTAGGGTCAACTAAAGGAGGTCGATGTTCGTTCGATGTTGTTGAAGGTTGCTAGGGGCCTAATTAGGATTATTAAAGAATGAAATAATGTTTTCAAGAAAAGCTTAGAATGGGTTTGTTATGGAGATATAATGATATTTTATGTCAACAAGATTGAAACAAGAAGCATCTTGCTTGAGGAGCCTATAGATGAAAATTTAGTGGAAAAAAGAAGGGGAGAGAAAGAGAGATGAGGCGATGCTATATAAACTCAATTTGTCTAACCAACTATAAATGTTGGAGGCCATGTTCTAACTTCTACAGAAACCGGGTTGTCAAGGACAGATGAAAAGTGTCAATGTGGAGGGGAAGCACAAGCTTAAGGAGAATATGCTATAGTAGGTTAGTGATTAAGGTAGGGCATCTAATTTTCCTTTTGGTAATTTTCTCAATTTTTTGCTAAATTAAGCTATTACTTGTTATACCTACTTAATAGCCTGTCAATCATTAGCATTTATATTAATGCTTAGTAAGTAGATAATCTTGAAATTGATATCAAAGTTAAAATATTTTAATATGAATTTGAGTAATCACAGTTACAACTTAAACAAAGGTGATTTTTAGAATGTAAGAAGGTATGAAAAATTATAGTGGATTAATTCAAGATGAATCGAACATTTATATTTCTACTATTCTTCACTTAGTATAGCTTATAAGACATTACTCAAGGGTTAATGATAGTAATTAGAGAGGACAACAAGAGACAACAAGAATTACGACGACAAACCTAGTATGATCTAAGGAAAGGAAAAGAAAAGCACCTAGTCAATTAGAGAAGTATAGTTTGACTAGGATGTAAGGAAGTCAAATTAAATGAGAAGGAGTTGATTAAAAGTGTTTCAAAATAAGTAAAAGAGAGTTTTTGTTCTTAATACTAGAATAATTTACATGTCTTGGACAATCTTGGTGAGCTAATGTTGGTGCAAATGTACCTTGGTCTTTGATTTTGATGATAACAAAATAAAGTATATTTAACAATTGCATTTAAATTGTGAGATTTCAAGTAAATGTACTTGGTTGAAGTGTTGGAGGAGCTTAATTTCATATCTATGGTGATAGAAGAGCTTGATGATGGACAAAAACATCAAGGAGCACTTTGAGGAAGAAGCATAGAGCTAAGGACTTGAAGCTTGAAGATACAGAGAAGAAATGAAGAATAGACTTAGTTTCTTTCAATATATTTTATTTGTTGCTATTTCATTTCTTAGATTACTTGCAAAGAGTCCCAACATAGAGTTAAAGAACCTTAGTCGGTAGTTAGAATACTTTAGGAACCCAAGCCATCACTTGAAGAACTCAAAATAGCACACAATAGGTTAGGGGTGTCAATCGATAACATCATTAGTCGACCGACTCTTCTGTAGCAAGTTGATCGACTGCCTCATCAGTCGACCAGCCCTATAGTAACAGGTCGATCGGCTTCCAACCAATGGCTTGAACGTTGGCCCAACAACAATTAGAAACCTTGAAACTTGAACACATTTAATGCCGTATTAATTAGGCTTCAATTTCCCAAGTTCACCTTTATAGCCAACCAACCACCAGCCAATTGGTCCTAGTATAGGGTGTTGACTAATACTATACTAGGCATTGACCAATTGCCAAAATCCCCAAATCCAAATACTCTAAACTTAGAATTCTTCTATAGCGAGTTGACCATCAATCGACCAGCCAAAAGACACCCAGGTGACCATTGGTCGATCGGCTACTATTGTTTGATAGTTTGCTTGATTTTCTAGGAATCTGACGCAACCTTTGTTAGCCACAAATTATCCAACAGCTATATGAAGTCTCTAAGCCTCTCTAGAGTGTTTCTAAGACCTCTATAAATATCCAAGGACACTCCTAAGCCAAAATAGAAGAGAGATACACATTAGAAGTGAGAATCAAAGTGTGTAATCTTCTTGAGTGCCAATGGTTCCATCTACACACTTAAAGTGAGATCAAATTGAGAAGTTGCTCTATCTGTAATCAACCTTACATCTAAGAGCACCGGATTACTGTTATTTCACGTCGTGTCACTTCCACATTAGGGGAGAGTGAATGGGTGGGATTAAAGGTAAATTTTAAGAGGTTTATTTTGCTTCAAATTGGAGGATTAGGAGGGAAAGGAAGATTCCATCATCATTTTATTTAAATGTCTCTTTTGACCCTCTTTATAATTAATAGTATTTATATTATTGAGGATATTGTAAAGGTTATATAAGTAAAACAATATCAAAATCATCTTCCTCTCTTTTCCTCCACTTTGTATCCGAAGATACAATATTTACTTTCCTTCACTTTTATATAAACAACAGTTACATCACCCTTTCTACTCTCCTTAATTTCCTTTCATTTCTCTTCATTCCTTTCCTTCCATTCCCTTCCTCTCCCAATCTTTCCATCCAAACTTAGGCTAGAAGGATTAAGAGGGGAATGCAAGGGATGGAAAGGAAGGAAATATTATGTTTGATTGCAAATTATTGAAAAGAGTAAGGGAAAGGGTTGAAAGGAACAAGAGAATGAGACAAATTAAATGAAAAATATTGAGAGAATCATCCTCCTCCCAAACAGGAGAGATTGGATGGGAAGGAAAAAGATTCCATCATCATTTTATTTTAAGTGCCTCTTTTGTTCCTTTTCTATGACAAATGCCATCTACATTCTTGATGTAATTCTAAAGATTATATTGTTAAAATTATACCAATATCCTTTTTATTTCCTCCCCTCCATTTATGTACCCGAACATATATTATTAACTTCCCAGCCTTCTACCCAATCGGATAATTATATTATATCCTTTCCCTCTCCCTTCCCTTCCCATTCATTTCACTCCTTTCCTTTCCTTCCCTTTCCATCTGCCTTTCCTTTTCTTTGCTTTCCCTCCTCTCCTATTTCTTCCTTCCAAGTGTAGCGTAAGTATAGATGGTGCACTTATTTTGAAGAACTATTGATGAAAGAACTTTCCTCCACTAAATTCTTTCTCAAGCGCAGGTCCTTTCAAGAATAGGTAAATCACGCACCACTAGATCAATTGTATTGATAAAAGGATCTGAAAGGCTTCTTATAAACGTACATCCATCAGCTAAACTAAAATAAATAAAAAAAAATGTATGAAAAAGTTGATAATGACAAAACCATCCACATTGCACGCACAAATTCTAAATGGATAATAGAGAGGGTTTTGAACAAGGAAATTTAGAAATACATTAAAATCAACATTTAGGTCTAATTAACCCATCTCTTATTGGATTAGGATTTTTCAACCTAGGTTAAGGGAATTTATTCCAAGTTAGCTCATCTCACCCTTGAAGCAGGATAAGTTAACTAGTTTGATAACCCTACTTTCTCTATCTCATGAAGACAATGGTGCAAAGGGATCACATGGCTCTCCCACACTAATGCCCTCCGAAGATGCCCTTCTACGTTGATGTCCACTCAAAGAGCTCTCCATCCTCCAGACTCCAACAATGTGAACTTGGTTATTGGGGTGACCACGTTGAGCTCTAACCTTGTCTCATTGTCATTACTAAGTTAAGCTTCACTATTCTGGTGAGGGCAATGTTGGTGATGGTTGTTTTTGGCTTGATGGTTGGCGTCTCCTTGAGGTTGTGGGATGATTGCATGTGTCGAGGGCACTTGGTGCTTCATTGATTTTATCCTTGTGAGTTTCTTGGTGCTGAAGGCAACAACATCATGGAGGGAGTTGGCATTTAGTTGAAGGTAGTTTGGGCTGCACTTATGGCTAATGGACTTCTCTAGGGAGATAGCAATGGATGACGAGTAGGATGCGATTTTTGTCGAGGGTGTCATGGTAGGGGAAGGATCACAACGGTCTTTCATGAGGGCGTCGTGTATATTAAATTGTACTTCACTGTAAATCAAGAGGAATTGACAAAGATGTAAGACTTACTTATTTGATAATAAATAATCTAACTCTCCCTACGACGGTCTTAGTATAAATTATATACATAATTACATTTAAAAAACATATTGTAACCTTAATTGCACTTAGAATAAAAATAAATTGTAAATAGATTATTCTTAAGTTATTAATAAAATATTACCCATCAAATTTTACATAATGACTCATTTTAATTAATATGACTTAAATTACAAATAAAGTTTCTACATCAAATAAAGAATTTGTTGTAAATAGTAAATTATAATTATTTTATTACTATCAACTACCATTAACAACTAATCAACTTTCAAACCAATAATTCTAAAAGTACAATGTCATTCTATATCTTATCTTATCAAAAAAAAAAAACTCCCAAACAACAACTTTCATTCTTTACATTCTAAATAGTTATAGGTTAACTTATTGAAATAACCCTTTTAACTTTTAAACGAAAATTCAAAGTAAGGCCAGCTATAAAAAAAATAATAATAAAAAAAAATATTATCCCTCGAAAACTATCCCCGATCCAAATTAGCCCTTTTTTCTCTTGCGCCCGCACACGAGCACTGTCCAGGAAAAGTCCCCATTCATTCATTGCCTTTTTCCGTTTGGGGATCCCGCGCGCGAACCCATCCCTCCGTGGAAGGAGAGAGGAGATCAATCACCATGGCGTCCCCATCCTCCTCCTCCTCCTCCTCTTCCCCTCCACCTCCTCCTACTCCTTCTTCTCGCCCGCAGCAATCCCTCCCCTACCCAAGTGCCGCGCGGATCTCCGACTCCCTCTGCTTCGCTCAGTACTCCGCCTCCCTCAAGTGTTGGTCCCTCGCTCTTCCTTCCATTTGCTCGCAATTTCTCTCGTCAATATTCTGTCAGGAGTTGGGGGGCGTTTCTGACGTGTAGTGTTCTCGTAAGATGTTCTTTTTGTTAAAAGATTAGGATGAAAGAGTTAATATTAGTCGCCAATTGCTATTGGATCGGATCGCGTCCTGCTCCAGTTATTGTGTATGAGGTAAAAGTTACATTAAAAAAAAAAAAAAAAATCAAAATGTTCCACTACTTTATTGAATAGTCGAGGAACAAAAAAAAGGAATTACCTTATTTTTGTTGTTCTCGTAACTGATATGTTACTGAAGGTAGATACTAGTGTCTCTAATCCACTTATATGATTTTTTTTTTTTTTTACGTACTTTGAATCGCCTTTTTTTCTTTTATCATTTTTGATTCTTGAAGTAATTTTGCTTTCTGCGGATCATGAACACTACCTGAAGAAGAAAAGCGGATCTATGCATATAGAGATTAATTATGATGCCCTTCCAAAAAATAATGTCACGTCATAAGTTCAGAAAAACAAGTGAGATCTTGCTAGACAGATTGAGAATTACTACTTAATAACTTAGCCGTAAGTAGTGGTTGATTTGGGTTGGAAAAACTTGCACGACTAGAATACTGGTTTCAGACCAGGTGGGTAAAATACTCAGAGTAGATGACAAATTAGCTTGTCTGTCAAAGTGCGAAGTAGTGGCCAAGCAGCTTGAACAAATGATGAGGGTAGGTATGCAAGAATACACACAGCTGCACGCAAGTTGAGTTGGGTTAGATTGGGACCCAACCCACAACCCGACCGATTACGTATGAGTAGGCAGTTTTTCAACGTAAACCCAACCAATCTTACTATCTAATTGGAACCAACTCGACTTAAAAATGGATCGGGTTGGGTTCAAGTTGGACCAAATTGTTGACTAGTCAAAATTAGACTTCTTTCCTATATATTTCCGTATTTGGTCTTAGAAATTGGGGAGTAGGGTTGATGAAGGGACGTGGGGTGATGGCGAAACTAAGGCATTTGTAATGTGGTCGGCTATGGATTGGAATGAATCCATTGAATAAAGTGTAATAGGGTAAAATGGTATTTAATTGTCCTTTTCAAACAATGCTATTTAATTTTAAGGAATGGGAGAAATCAAGATTTTTAATGTTTATTATACATAAAGAATGTTTTGGTAAGAATTAAAAATATGCACAGGTTGTGGGTTGGGTTGGATTAAGTTGAATGCACTTTGAGGATCATAAGTTACACTAGAGGGGGGAGGGGGTTGAATTGTGTAGAACCAACTTTATAAAGAAAAAATAGCAATTTAAAATTAATTACTAGAAGAAATAACAAAAGAGCAAGCCACAAAATGACAAAGTTAAATGACAAAGTTATTTGTAGTGGAAAAGCCTTTTAGTAAAATCCACCACCTATGCCTCCTAGCTTAGGATTTTCTTGACCGATTTGTGTTAGTCCAACCGCTAACCAAGTTACAACAAGACACAAGTAGCTTAACTAGGTGGAGAAAATACATCCATTTTTATCAGAGTATTTTCCCACCCCTTTTTTAGGTGGAGAAAGGAGCCTGTCAAGTTAGGTACCTAGTACAAGAATATAAATAAATATGGGATGAAATAAAAGCACTAAATAATAATACTAGAGAACCTCAGATAGCTTGCAAGTATAGGCTATAGGGTTAATCAGAATGTGTTAGGAAGGCTTAAAAGATGTAGAAATGAGTGTAAGCACAGCAACACATGTGTGAAGATGTCTTTAGTATGATGGAGTTGAGTGCCAAGACCAGCAAAGCCTTTCTAAATCTTAGAGCAAGTTGTTTTTGAAAAAGGGTCAAGGGTTCTCATAGTTATCGAGAGAATAATACCAATGTTCAAATTGGTATAGATTGATCAAGGAAGAGTTTAGGCTTGAGTGAATGACTTGGAATAAAAGGAGATAGGATGGAGTTGGGTAAACTAACTTTGAATGGAATTTGGACTAAGGTGAAAGGATTGAGACTTGGATAAATGGGTTGAATGCATGCTTTGTGAGATTTTTTTACAAACTAAAAAAAAGCTGCAACAAAAACTTTTTATAACACTTTAACAGCTAAACTTCTTTGATGAAAATCTTCTCTCTTTTCTTCTTGCTTCTTGAATAGCTACTTCAATTGCTTGAGAGATTTACCTTCCTTTTGAAACCATCCAAGCTTAAAATCTATCCTTTTTGAAATGTCAGTTCCTTGCAAAAGATAAGATAGGAGTTTTTGCCATCATCAAAACCAAGGGTAGAAACAAAGGTTGCTCCTCTAGCCCAACCCATATTTTAACGGGTTGGTTAAAATATAACCAAATCCATTAACCAAACTCAACCCACTAAACTTCCTAACCCAACCCAGCCCAATGGGGTGGGTCAAGTCAGGTTGGGTCGGGTTGCTAGTTGAACCCAACCCATATGTAGCCTTATGCCCACTAAAAAATTGGATAGCAAGTTGAAGTATTTGCTTCATCAAAATTTGTCCTTTACGTATTTTGGTTTCAGTAATGCAATTTGACCTAATGGAATACTTTTGTGTATCTACTAGGTTCTAGTGTGTGGATTTGATGTTATGCAATTGTTTCTTTGAAATTAACTTGACATTAGGTGAATTACCATAAGTGTTATTAAAAGAACTTTCTATTTCAGTAGTAGTGTAGATTATCCCTCGATAATTTGCCAATAATTATTGTTACATTACTTATAAATTGCAATATTTTTGCAGTCAAACTACATAGAAAAGAATAGTGTGAAGATTCGTGGAAGCGTAACAACGTTGGCACATGGTAGATCCCATGCGTGGAATGTGAGCGTAATAGAGAGATGGGGCACGTTTGGAAAGGAGAGGAGTTATAGAAAGATGGAAAATATTATTGCTCAATTCAAGGGAATAACCAAGACTTCCTCTCTATAAATAGAGAGGCTTTCCTACTACAATAACTGAAAAATGAAAAACCAGTTAGCCTAAAATAGGAACAATTCAATCAAATCTCAAACAACTTGAATAATTTAAACTTGCAACAAATAACTCTTGACTCGGGCAGCAAGCCAACACCAAAACTAAGGCCATCGGCCTTTTATTCTTGTGAATTGTGGGGCCACGTGGCTTCTTCATCCTTCACGAATAGTATGGAGCACATTGCAAGATTCCAATCTTGTTGGGCCTCAAAGAAGTTAGGGTCCATTTTTCTTGAGGAAGTCCTCTTGTTTTTTACCCCCTTGTTAGCCTTGTGCTAGACACAGTCATAAAAAGCCTTTATCTAAACAAAATTGGAGGCAAAGTGGTTAGATGATATTGACAAAATTGGAGGCATGATATCATCTAACAGGGGATTCTTAATGACGAATGTCATTATGGAAGCTTCGCTCAAGGTTACCCCTTGTGATCCATTTGGTTTTGGAAATTCCACTTCTTTTCTTGAAATATCAATTTAAGGTTGAATTTGGGGATTTATATACTATCTTGCATACTTAGCTAGAACCAAGGTTCACAAAGTCAGTTGCCTAAATCGAATATTGGTCAAGTAGTCCTATTTAGAAAGGAGGTGCACTGCATATCGATATGCGACCTTGTATGTGGGTGAATCGCATATGCAAGCCTAGTATTCACATGAAAGGCCAAATACTCGGATACATTTGTAATAGACTATTTAATGCAACTAGTTTTTGTTTAGAACTATATGTTGTTATGCCAAATTATTTTACTTTTACTTTATTTTAAGAACTTATGTTTTTGTTTTAGTGCTTAAGTTTTTTAAAAGGTGGTCTTTTTGTACATTGATATCCATATCCCTGAAAAATATCTGTATCTTCATTTAATTAGTATTAAGATGTAATTACTTTGTATTTTTAATTTTACAAAATACAAAACTGTGTACTCGCTTGCATGTTGCCTTGCGTACTAAGTATTCACTATGTAGTGACCTGTTAACTTTCTAAACTTTAGCTATAACTTAATCATATCAGGATGGTAATAGAAATAGTCTATTTACTTGAAATATGTAGTTTGAGATAAAATTATTGAATGCAAGGATCGAGTCAACTTTCCTTGAGAAGTAATGGACTTAGAAATTGTTTTTGTTACAATAGTCCAAAAGCAATGGTAAGGGGAAATGGAGGTGGAAGAAGTAAAATATTTTTATTTTGAAAAAAGTAAAAACATTTTTATAGAAACAGCATTAACTAGGAGGCTGAATGGTTGGAGTGGGAAACTTTTATCCAGATGGGTAGGTTTATCCTGGTTAAGGCAGTGTTGTTGGCAATTCTTGTCTTCCCCCAAAGAAAATTCTCTCAAAAATGGAGGTGATTTGTAAAAGATTCTTTTGGAAGGGACCTGATCATCAAGGTCGCTTCTTGCAATTGGTTCCATGGAGGAAGGTTTGCAAATTGAGGAAAAACGGTGGTTTGGGAATAAGGCAACTTGATCAATTTAATGCTTCGCTTCTTATGAAGTTGGTGGCAAGGTTTTTGGTGGGTGGAAATAGACTTTTGGATAAACTATTAAGAGATTCTTATGGGCCCCATGGCGATGTTTTTCGGTGGTCCTGTTTGATGTGACCATCAGCTTTTTAGTATTCTATTGAGCCTTTCATTTGACGCAGGGTTTCTTCTCATTTTTTTTGGGTCGAGGCTTGGCGGAGGTTGTTCCTTCTGTTTCTGGAAGGATGATTAGATGGAAGCGGTGCTTTTTAGTCTTTGTTTCCATGTCTCTTTGGGCTAGCTCACGACAAAGATGCCTTAGTTTCGGATGTTTGGGATAGTAAATCCTGATCTTGATCCTCGATTTTGCAACCATGTCTCTCCGATGCATCCTTGGAGGAGTTACAGGAATTGCTGGAGTTACTTCATGCGATTTCAATTGGTGAGGAGCCTATGGATGGTTTCAGGTGGAAGGATGGCATTTTTTCTGTGGCTAAATCTTACAAAAAGTTGACATTGGAATTGGGGTCAACGACTTCAGTTTGGGAGGACTGCTCTTTGGTTTGGAGATTACCTATCCCATTGAAGGTCAAAATATTTATGTTGCTTTTCAAAAGAGAAAACTGGGTAATGAAAGATTTTCGTTCTAGATGGGCTAGTTATAATGATTTGGATTGCATTTTCTGTGGGGTTACAAGAGAGAACTTGGAGCACCTGTTCTTCCACTAGCACCTATCTTCGGAGGTCTAGACAAGATGTGACATTTGTCGGGCCAATATGCCTTCTTTTACTGCTTGGTGGGATTCCTTCCATCCTCTGGTTCACGTGGATACAATAGGTTGGGCAAAAGTTGTGGCAGTGGTGTGGCCCATTTGGTTACAGTGAAACAATTCTATTTTTAGGAGGGAGAGCGTGGGTTGAGAATGTTGAAAGGGAGGCATGTGGTCGCTATGTTGTGGCTGAACATTTCTTTTTTTTTATTAAATGATATTCTAGATGGCCAGTAGTCATCCTTTTTTCTCTCTCAAGAAAAAAAATGAAGCAACATTCCTGAGCAATGATAGATTTGCTGCTACTGCTTACAAAAACATTGTGGGACGTGAACATGAACATTCATCAATATAAATGTGTATTGGTTCTTGAGCCAGCTGGTTCACCTTTGTGTTATACCTACCCCTTGCTTTTCATTGCATCTCATGCAGCTAAAATCACCGTGGTTTTTGGAGTCAGTTGGTTTTTCTTTACATTATACCTGCCTGTTGCTTTTCATTGCATCTCATTCAGCTAAAATTGCAGGCCTTGAGGAAAATGCTGAAAAGAGCAAATGTCAGCAGCAGTTTGATGATTACAAAGAATGCAAGGAGAGGGAGGTATGCTTTCATGTCCTTCCAATTTTCCAATTTAGACTTCTGTTTGAAGTCAGATTTTTTTTTTTTTCTTTTAACATAAATCTAATATTTCCTCCCTTGTTTTGAAAAAGTAAAAGGGTAATCACACTAGGTTGGTATCTATCCAAAATATATTTCCCCCTCAAAAAGCTTGAGATGCATTCTCCCTTTTTCTATTAACAACTAATTCGGCTTCCTTATCTCAAATAGCACGTTCTCCGTGATGTTATTTTCTGAGTAGCTTCCGTCTATCCCAAAATGCATGCTAATACAGGTAGCAGATCTGGTTCCTGGACATGAAGTCAAACAATACAGATATTAGATTCTGCTAATAATTGGATCACCAGAATTTTTAAGCAATAGTAATATTGGTTTCTTTTGGTCCTACCTGATTTACACATGCAATTGGAAGTAATCACAAGCAGAAGTAGATTAGGATCGATCATCATTTTAATGTTTAGGGGACATGGGGAAAAGGAAAAGTGAGAGCATATGCCGAGTTGTGCCCTACTTTTAATTGCAAATGCATAAAGACGTTAGGGGTAATTGGGAGAAGATATGCTAGGGAAGGAGGTGAAAATTTAAGGGAGAGGAAAGAAGGTAGAAGGGCAAGAACGATAGCATTATGTAATTATAAAATTTGATTCACTTTACTCTTATTTTCCATTTATATCTAGTGACCTTGCAGTGGCATTTAAACTCCACTCCCAACAATTAAATTACTTTCACCCCTCAAAACATAATTAAACTACTTTCTAAGATACTGAAGAAGGTCTATCATTTCATTCCAAGGGAAATTTATGGAGATTTTGGAGGAAAACTGGTGCTTATTTTGTATATCAACCTTATAAAGGGAGAGTTTCATAAGCACAGCATATAGTAAAGAGTAAAGACTCTGAAGTTAGGTTGATGAATTATTTTGGTATCAACATTAGTCGTCATGGATAAGTTGACAAAGCACATTCAAGATGAGGTATCATGACATATGCTTCTTAAAGCTAATATTTTGCTGGTTGATGAGACAAGAGATAAAGTAAATAGAAAATTTTAATTTTGGAGAGAGGCCTTGGAAGCTAAAGGTTTTAGAGTAAATAGGACAAAGGTTGTGTATGTGAAATGTAAGTCTTGTGATAGAAGAAATAGAGATGGTATAGATCTGAAAATTGTGATAGATTACATTTAGAAGAAAGATGCTTTTAAATGGTTGAAGTCAATTCTTATCCAAAAAAAGGAACAAAGTTCTCGACAAGATGGTACAAATTGATGGAGAAGTCACAGATACAAGTAATGTAGATTGGTTAAAGTGAAGGGAATTGTTGGTGTTTTGTATGACAAGAGGATTCCTCTAAAGTTAAAGTGAAGTGGTATAAAGTGACCGCAGATCTATGTCGGGCTATCAATTATAAGAATGTACAAAGGAAGATCTATGGGAGAAATGAAGATTCTAGGGTGAATGTGTAGCCATACAAGGAAAAATTCAGTTTGCAATGTGATTATGAAGAAAAAGGTTCTGCTAGCATCAATAGAGGATAAAATGTGAGATACATGCTTAAAGTGGTTTGAACATTTAAAGAAAAGACCAATTGATGTCTTGGTTAGGAGATGGGAAAAGGTTGGTCATTGAGCTTCTTGTGAGGGACTTAGAAAATCAAAGTGCTAAAAGGAAACCATCAAGCATGCCTAGATCATATGGATATAAGCTTAGGAATGACCCAAGATAGATTTGAGGGGATGCGAGGTAATAGGAAAAAGCTTAATTGTAGTTATTGACTCCTTGGTAGTGTTGTTAAGACGAACACCTAAGTGTCCCTAGGCACTAGCTTGACACAAGGTGAGGGATTGGCACCTCGCCCAACCTCGATTAAGGCATTTTTGCTTGGGCACCATCAAGGCAAGTGCCTTGGCCTCGGGCAACAAGCATTTGGGCAAGCGCCCTAATGAACCAATTGGATTATTGTTTTTTTAATGAACCTCTTAGTTGGATTTCATGATTTTTTATCTTGCGTCGTTATGGATTGCTTTATGTTACTATATTACACGTGTTTTTTGTATATTTATATGTTATATATATTTCATACATGATTTCTATATTTTTTTGGATGTAATTTGTGGAGAATGGAGTTAGCCACTTGGACTGCCTCGTGGCAGCTAGTCTGTCAACTGGTTAAGTTGTGTAGCCTTGGGTCTATTTGGGTGGCTTGCATGCCAAGTTATGCCACATGTGACAATTTTATTTTAAGTAATAGGAGTCCAAATTTAGGAAGAGATAATTTATGAGTTCTCATTGATTGAGTTGTTAGGATTGATTTAATTTGATTTGATTTAGGTTGTTTTAGGAAACTAGATTAGATCTCTTTATAAAAGAAATCAACATTGTTTACTTGGAGTGGAGTTGCAATAAACTATTTTTCAATCACCACAACTCCCTCTCTTTCTTCTTCATCGCTGCCCCCCTTCTCTCTTCAACCTTTATGCTCCACGCGTGGGATCATCCATGTGCCTAGGCCCATCTTGCTTCCACGAATCCTCTCATGGCATCAGAGCGTGCATTTTAGGCCCACTAGTCTTCAAGCATGGAACACAAGGAGCGAGGAGAAGAGGGTCCACGCACAAGGAGTGCCCCTTGCACGTGAACCTTCCCCGCATCACCAAGGCCACGTGGTTCGTGGCATCTTTGTCTGACGTAGGGAGTTCTCTCAAGAACTCTTTAAAGATCCTTGGTGCTTTACGCAATGTCCAAAGAGACAAGAAGAAGATCATGGCGATCGTCACGACTATTGAGGTTGCCCAAGAGGCAACGACTTAGGAGGTTGTAAGAGGCTACATCGTGACTCCTAGTAATGACAAGATCAAGGGTTTGGGGCCCGAAAAAGATGAAGAATGGTGGTGGCTCTAGCCTCACCATGAGTTGAGCAAACCATCGTCCTCTTGGCCTCGACTTGAGGAGTGTGGACAATGGAGTTAGCCATGTGGGCTGCCACGTGGCATAGGGGGCCATATGGCAGTGCCACGTGACAGCCAGTCATTAGCAGGTCAGGCTGTGTGGCCTTGGGTCTAGTTGGGTGACTTGCATGCCAAGTTATGCCACATGTGACAATTTTGTTTTAAGTAATGAGAGTCCAAATTTAGGAGTTAGATAATTTAGGAGTTGTGATTGATTGAGTTGTTAGGATTGATTTGATTTGATTTGATTTTGGTTGTTTTAGGAAATAGGAGTAGATCTCTTTATAAAAGAGATCAACATTGTTTATTTGAAGAGGAGTTGCAATAAATTATTTTCCAATCACAACTCCCCCCCTCTTTTCCTTCTTCACCGCCGGCCCTCTCTCTCTCTCCAACCTTCACACTCCACACGTGGGATCATCCATGTGCCTAAGCCCATCTCACTTCCATGTGGCCCACTATGCCACGTGGTAGTCCACGTGGCTAACTCCATTGTCCACATAATTTATACATACATGCATACATACATAAATATAGATATAATATGTAGCACCCTTGGCCCTAGCACCTCGAGCATTTTAGACCCCTATTGCCTTTTGGCACCTTTCACCTTTGACAGCACCACTCCTTGGGATGATATGCATTTTCCCATATGCACAAAAGCTCTAAAGAGGCACTGCAATTCTAATCTAATAAAAGAATATCTACTTAACCAGCTCAATTGAACTTAACGACAACTCTTAGACTCAACTCCAAAATAAGGAACTTTCATGACTTCCACCAACTCAGATGAACCTATTTAGAACTCTTTGGTTTTGTTAAAATATATTTCAAATATCTTTTCAAAAAATACAATTCAAATAGTTGAAGCAAATGCTAAATATTTTTCAGTATCCCTGAGGAGGGGATTTGTGTAACTTTCTATTCTAATGATCCAAGGGGAAACTAATTTTGGTTTTATTTGACTTAAGATTCTATATTTGTACAGATGGAGATCGTTTTCTTTTGCAATTCTATGAAGGAACATGGTTGTACATAAACTTTTTTTTATTGCATATGCAATGGCAATTTAGAGCCAAAATGTTTAGAACATTTTCCTTCACATTTCAAGAAAGAGTGATGGATGTCAAGGAATGTTGGAGTTTAGGGTACTTGCATCCATGATTGGAATGTAACGACAATGAAAGTAACAATTACCCAAGCCTTTTTCTACATTAAAAGTGGGATGGGCTATGTGGATTTTTTTTGCCACCATTCAAACCTGTTATGGGTCATTTCAGTTTTTGGTCAGGAAAAAAAGGAACAAGATCAGGTGATACCTTTTCAGGTTTTGGCTTGATGACTTGCAGGGGCTTGAGAGCAGCCTTAGTGACAGGTTTCCTTGTCTCTTTGGGGGGGGCCAAGGCTCCAACGTCCACGGTTGGTGACTGCTGGGATGGAGCGTGGTGCCCCACCTTTTGGGGGGGTCTCACGGACCAGAGAGTTGCAGAGTTCCAACAACTACTCCATGAGCTGGAGGGCTGGGCACCTCAGGAGGGGAGAGATGCCTTTTCTTGGACCGACGAGGAGTTTGCTGTTGCGAAGGTGTTTAGAGAACTTGGGGCACCACACAAATCCTAGATTTAGACCTCTCCAGAGACTGCAGGTTGCTTTGGATGGCGGATTGTCCTCTGAAAGTTAAGATCTTCTCCTGGCTTCTACGGAGAGGAAGGATTGTGACGAAGGCATGGAGGGCAAGATGGGCGCTGATGGACTATGTGAGGTGTTCCCTTTGTGGAGAAGCGGATGAGGATGTACAACATCTTTTCTTCCAATGCCCTTTTGTTTCACACATTTGGCAAAGATTGGATATAACCTGGATTGATTACCGAGACATGTTTAGCTTTTAGTCGTCTTTTCAGAGAGGTAGCGCCAGCATCGGAGTGTCCACTTTTCGGTCCAAAAGAGATAGAGCTAAGGTGTTGGGTTTATTGTGGGGTGTGTGGTTGGGGAGAAATGGTGTGGTGTTTAGGGGGGAGAGGCCTTATGTGGAGAATTTTGTCTCGTCCATTTCTTCCCAGGTGGTCTTCTGGGAGTCTGTTATGTAATTGGTGGTTGTTGATGTTTTGATGGAATGAATTTGAGTGGTTATCTTTCGGATAACTGCCTGTTTGCTTCTCAAAAACAAAAAAAGGAACAAGATCACACCTAGTACTTTCCTTCTGATACTATATCTTTCCCTACCCCCTTCATTCATGCTCAACATCTAATTTTATCACATCTTTGAAATAACACGCCAAGGTACCTCTTTAGTCTTTAGATGCCTAAATCATCTTAAAAGTCCCTTTCTGTTCTCTATCAATGGCTCGCTGAACTTTTCTTGGATAACCTCATTTCAGGTCCAATCTTTATGTGACCACAACTCGCTTCAACTTTATCTGTCATAGATATCCTCTGTGAGTGCTTATAACTTCCAACCCAATGTTTAGATTCTTAGAGCATGGCAGGTCTTAATGCTACTTTGTAGCACCTTGACTTAACTCAAAAGGAATCTTCATATTGCATCCACTTCAACTAACGTACATTGATTCTCTACGTGACATCCCATCAATTTTCCCATCTTGTTATGATGACAGCGCTCCCTCTGCCCTGTGAAGCGACGCAACAACTCCACTGATTCTCCACAGGAAGCAGCGCTCACGAGTATCAACATGCGAGATGAAAGAGAAGAAGCGGTGCTGGTGGCGAGGACGTAGAGGCGTAGCTGTGCTTGGGTTGTTCCGAACCCTATGGAGAGAGAGCGGTGGACTCGAGTGACTCGGTTGTGCTGTTGAGTTGTTCGGTTTTGGTTGAACCATATTTAAAAAAAAGAGAGATGGGAACGAAAGAAGGGAAATGAGGAAAATAAAGAGAAAAAAAAAGGAAAAAAAAGAAGGAAAAAGGGAAAAGAAAAGAAAAGGAAAGAAAAAAAAGAGAAAAGTGAAAAAGAAAAAGAAAAGGAAAATGAAAAAAAAGGATTAAAGGAAAACTTCAAAAAAAAAAAAAAGATGATGAATTTTATGTTTGAGAGGAAAATTTTATTGTCTTCTCGTTATTATCTTCTCTCATACGAGTATGGGAGAAAGAGGGAGTGTGGAAACTTGTTGTAGTCACCCCCATTTGGTAATCCCTTTGTTGCAATCCCAAGGCACAATAGCATCCTCCAACAGTTGAGGTGACATTAGATACCGCTACGGACTTGTTTAGTAGTTGATCTTCACATGAGAAACCAAACTCTGAGAGGTCCAAAGTTTCGAGGTCTCCAAAAAGGAGATCTATTTTCGTGGTCCTCAGAGGAAGGGCCCAGTCAGTTTCTATGTGGGAGATGCAACTTCGAGGTCTTCAGAGGAAGATCCTTTTCAGGGATACTAAGTGGGGAGCCATCAGCACTAGAGCTTTAGAGATAGCCACAATTCCTTCAGCAACTCTAGCCTATGTTCCCGCCTGTGTAGAGTAGGTTTCTTTATGTTACAAGCTGAGCATTCCATGCTCTAGCTTGAGGGAGAGTGTTGAGAGAATTGAGTGGTTATTTAGTGTCACATTGGAAAGTATATACTTTGTGTGTGAGTGGTGGCCTATAAATAGGCGTATACTCCTTTCATTTTACTTTGAGAAGAAATATAGAGAAAACACGCCTATAGGATGCTTCTGCTTTGGTTTTCTCCCCGCTCTTCGTGAATGGGGTTTCCACGTAAATTCAAGCGTTCCATGATTGTCTTTATGTTTTGATATTTATGCTTCCGTGTTATTTAAATATTTCAACTCTTATACATTATTTTCTCTTCTCTAACTAGATTCTATTTGCATATTCATTATTAGCAAGTGGTATTTTGTGTTGCAATACTTGCGGTGCTTCCAGTTTCATTCCTCCAGGCAAAATAATGAATCTGAATTCTCACTAAACCATTTATATAAGGTTTTTTTTTCAAGAGTTAAAGCACTTCTATGAGTGATGGAACATCACTCTCTTTTCTTGGGGAAAGTATTCGTAGCAATAAAATTATATGACATTGTGCAATCAATAAGCATCTCCCTTTATTCTTGCCATCAAAATCATGATTCCCTCGAACCTTTATGTACTCCATAGCCTCATTACCCATATGTTCATTTAAATCTTCAACTAAGCAAACCATCTCTTTTTGGGGAATTCTTTGAATTACATCAACTTATGAAAATTCCTTCTTCGATCATTCCTTTAAACCAATTTGAGATGTGTAAACAGAACAGATATTCAGGAGCTTTTCTTCCAAGATTGTCTATCAAGATAATCTGATCTATTTGGGGCTGCCTCTTACTGTACATGGTCTTCGATATAAGGATTTTACAGCTCCTCTAGAGAGGTTGGACAAAGGGGGGACCCATCCTTTTGAAGGCTATTCTAGCAGCTATTCCTATTTCCTTATTTCCTACATGTCTATTTTCCAGCTTTTATAGGAGGTCATTTCACATATAGAGGCACTATATAGAAGGCCTCTATAAAGATGTTGATGGTTCAGGAAGGGGAGGCTACCTAGTGGTGTGAAAGGAGGTTTGTTGGCTTTTTAGAGTTTTGAGATCGGTGGGGTTATACACATGAATGATGCAAGTGTGCATTGATCATGGGTGATAGTAAGAGGTTAGTTGAAAAAATTTAAATAATGTGTAAGTATAAATCAAAGCAATAAATAATCATGGAATGCCTGGGTTTACGTGGAACCCCACTCACGAGTAGCGAGGAGAAAATCACAGGAGAAGGCTCCGATAGGGTACTGATTTGTATTTCTTCTTCTCAAAGAATAACTGAAGGAGTACACGCCTATTTATAGGCCGCCACTTACACACAAAGCCCACACTTTCCAATGTGGCACTAAACAACCACTCAATTCTCTCAACACTCCCCCTCAAGTTGGAGCATGGAATGCTCAGCTTGTAATACAAAGAAACCCACTCTACACATGCGGGAACAAAAGCTGGAGCTACTGAAAGATCTATGGCTGTCTCTGAAGATCTGGTGCTGATGGCTCCCCGTTCAGTATCCCTGAAATTGGGTCTTCTTCTAAAGACCTCGAAGGTGGATCTCCCTCTTTGGAGTCCACGAAACTGGATCTCCCACATAGAAATCTGACATGAGTTCTTCCTCTAAGGATCTCGAAACTCTGGACCTCTCAAAGTTGGGTTTCTCATGTGGAGTCCATGAACAAAAGGGACTCCCAAACGGGGGAAGATTACAACAAGGTCCCACACTCCCCCTTTCTCCCATACTCATATGGGAGAAAAAATAATAACGACAAGAAGAAAATAAAACAATAAACATTAGAGAAGATTTCTCCACATCTTCTCTCAAACATAAACCTCCTCATGCTTTTTTATTTTTTTTATTTTCATTTTTTTTATTTTTCTCTATCTTTGTTTTCCCCGATATGCTCTTCTGCCCTCTTCTTTCTTTTCCTCCTTTTTTTTCTTTTGGTTTTTTTTATGTCATCATTTTTTTTTGTTCTTTTCTTTTCATCTTTTGAACTCCCTCCCCCTTAGGGTTTAGGAGAATCCAACCATACAAAGCGGCCCTTCACTCACCGTTGCCAACTACGGCCATCGCCACCGGCCACGGAGCTCCTTCCACATAGCTGTTGCCATTGTGTCCACTCTGATTGCGCCGCCCATGGAGCTCCAACACCGAGCAACCCTCACCCGATCCTCCTCCCATGCCTGCTCCATCGCGGTGCGCCTTCATCTTGCAACGAAGCTCCATGTCGACCCTCTGCAACTTTGACTCACCCGCGCTGTCGTCTCATCTGCCCTAGGGATGGAGGCTTGACCACGAGTGACGCCATCGCAGATGGCTGTGAGATCTGTGGCTGCATCTTTATGCAAGCGATCTTCTTCAACCTCTCTTCTTTGGCACGATAGTCCTTCAGCGCCACCATCACCACACATAATAGTAGTAGTGGCAAACAGCCACCACTGTATGGCCACGTTTGCCATGGATTCCTGCTGCAATCGATTGCTGCCAACAACGACTTCGATCTCGACGTCGCCTTCATCGGTGATCTTGTGTGACCTTGCGCGTGTTCAAGCTCCGTGCTTGCCATCATCTTCATCAACATGATCTTCGTTCCCACAACAGCAGTGCAGCCACGCCTCCTTGGGATTGGAACTCCTTTGAATGACAAGTTGAGATCCCCAGGGGCCTCACCACTGCCTTGATGACCCAAGCCCTAACCGGCATTGTGGCACGAGTCTAACACCATCGTGCCTTCCAATAACTCGTAAAGAATAATCAAAATATGGAGACAAATAATTGAATAGATCTCTAAAACATAAGAATATAACTCAAGATCAGAACTCGCTCTAATACCAAGTTGAAAACATAAATCAAAGTAATAAATAATCATGGAACGCTTGGGTCTACGTGGAAACCCCACTCGCGAGGAGAAAACCACGGGAGAAGGCCCCGATAGGGCACTGATTTGTATTTCTTCTTCTCAAAGAATAATAAGGGAGTACACGCTTATTTATAGGCCACTACTCATACACAAAGCCCACACTTTCCAATGTGGTACTAAACAACCACTCAATTCTCTCAACAAGGCTATTGGCTTAGCTGCTTCTGGGGTCAGATGGTAAGGACCTAAATTAGGAGAGCAAGTACGTGGTGAGTGGTAGGGTCTCAACCTTTTAAAGGGGTTTCATTAAGGTCTTTAGATAGCTTAAAGATACTTTCGTGGCAAGAATTGGCACGGGCACAAGGTTTCATTTTTGGTGAGACCATGGTGTAATTTGGGTCCACTACAAGAATTTTTTCCCACCTTTTCGCTTTAGCTTAGAACTAGGATCCTTTGTTGCAGGAGTGTTGGAGTGGCCTTTGGGTGATTGAATCATTGGATGGAACCCCTCATTTGTTTCAACATGATTGGAATTTGGACGTATGTATGGAGGGTTGCTATAGTTGCATGACCATTTGCCACAATGGAGGCTAGATTTAAATGAGGTGCATGGCTAGGAATGGGAGGATGGAAATTTTATGAAAAGAAAGCATGCAAGTTGCTGTAGAAGTCCCTTTTGGATTGAGACAAGGACTTTTTTAAAGACTACAGGTTGCTTTGGTCTAGAAGGGTTCTATTGAATGTGTGTTTTTTGGTCTAGGAGATGCGGAGAAAGAGAATGTCACTGTGAAGATTTGGAAGGGTAACGTTGAGCCCTTCTTCAATAATGGCACATGTGGAGAGAGGAGAGAGAGAGTAGTTGACAGTGAAGAAGAGATGAGGGAGTTTTGTAAACTTAGAAAATATTATTGCAAACTCAAGAAACAAATGAAGAAAATTGCTTTCTGTTTATAGAGAACCAATCTCAACAAATCAACTCACAATCCTAACAAATTACTAATCCTATTTCCTAAAACAACCAAATTTCTGAATAAGAACTCAATAAATTAGCCACAATTGGCACAAAACATATTTGAAAAATAACTAAACTAAATCAATTTTCCTAAAACACACACACACAAGCCACGTGGCCATACAATGGGTCCACCGACTAGATTATGCCACAAGACACTGCCACGTGGCCAATGACTATTGTGCCACGTGGCCAATGACTATTGTGCCACGTGGCCTTATTCCCATGCTAACAGTCATTAAGGCCAATTGATGAAAGTGGGACCCAAGTCGATGCTACTTGCCCTTTATGTTGCACAAGAGTAGAGGACATCGACCATGTTTTCTACACCTACCAGTTTGCTTAGAGGATTTAGGCTTACACAATGGTTTCTTGGGTCATCTTCTCTTCTTTTCTTAACTTTCAGGATTCTTTTAGAAGGGACTCCCTTGTGCTTGATTAGGTCTGGTATCATTCTAGGAAGGAGAATGCCATTACTTGGTGGTCCTTTGATCCCTTTTTTGGATGGGAATGGGTTGGTTTTTGAATTTTGTAGGCCCTATACTTAAAATATGTTATTTCGAGACAAAAGGTTTGATACAAGAGTGGGGTTGCATTGAAGTGTGGCTCTTTTGTAGTTGCCAATTGTAACCCTCTCCATTATTAATATTGTGAAAATTTACGAGAAGGTGCCACATGGTAGTGCCATGTGGCGTGAATCTGTGCATCAATTTGTGTGTATGTGTGCACATGTGCACATGTGTGTGTGTGAATTATATTAGGGTTTGATGGCTTTGTTTGCCAGTTTGATTTATTTAGTTAGTTTTGGTGATTAAGTTGTTTTAGGAAAGTGTCAATTACGTTTAGGATTATTAGAACCCTAAACTTGAGTTTGTTGGAATTGTAATTAGAATTGGATCTCTTTAAGTAGAAACCAAATCCTCTTATTTTTTCCATGAGTCCAATAGTAAAATTCTTCATATCCACCAAGACTCCTCTCCTTTCTCCCTCTCCATGCGCCATCTCTCTCTCTCCCACCAACTCTCTTCCTCACGCATGGTCTTCTCCACCTCTCTTATGCGTGTAGACTCTTCTCAAGAGGAAGATAACTCCATCTCAATTCTTGACATGGTATTAGAGTAGGTAGTTCTACACGACACCAAGTTTTAGGATTTGCATGAAGATCCTAGTTTGTGGAGAAGAAGCATCAATGGCCCAAGTTTGAGAGAGGTTCATGCCCTTTCTCCCTAAGGTTGCATGGGAAGGATCGAGGTGTCCCCTCGACTCCACACCGTTACCTAGGAAAGATCGTGGTGTCCCCTCTACTCCGGGAAGAAAGTTTGTTTTACATACAAGTTGTACATAGGCCATGGTAGATGTAGAGTTGTTAGTCACAGTGGAGACTAAGATTCTTGTTCAAGGCACCACCATCAAGTTGATGGGGGCCTCGAACTACACCCTGTGGGCACGTGCCTTTAAAATCCTTGTTGGTGAATAGGATAAGCTCCACATACTTATCGATAAGGCTCTTGAAGCACGTGATGGAACAAAGGCGAAGAAGTAGGAGGAGAATTATTAGGTAATGAATTCATTTGACCCTTACAGCTAATATGCCATATAAAGACAACCAAGGGTATATGGGACCCACTTGAAAAGAGGCTTTCCAAAAAGACCAGTAGTGCCAAGTTAGTAGATATTTATTGCCCCATTTGGAACACAAATCAAGGGGATCCCTCCCTAGATAAGTACTTCGTGAAGATGGAAGACCTCTTTGAAGAACTTGGCATCTACGAGCCAATGTGTTGTGATAAGCAGTCTGAATCCTGTGCAAAATGGTAGGTGTGCAAATTTCTAGGAGGCTTAAACCCTCACTATCAATTCACACAAGATCAGATTCTTTCCTTAGAAGAACTCGATCTTGAAACTATTTATAGTCGTCTTGAAAAGATCAAGGTAGATAAGTCCAACATCTCCATACCAGCCCTTCTTGAATCTTTAGCATCAATCTCCACGCAAGGAGACCCAGGACATGGACAAGGAAGAGGTTGCGGTTGTGGTGGGGTTTACCCTCCATGCCCACACTACAACCGGGCCAATCATACGCCAGATAGATGTTGGGACAAGCATGGGTGGCCTCCTCTACCTTTTGAGGAGTCCCTGCACATTTCTGTCGAGTTGAAGTGTCTCCATCCCTTCTTCAAAGTGAGGATAAGTATACTATTGTTGCAATATCAACTACTACAGAAGTTGCTAAAAGCTTTTTAGTTATTTTAAGTGGGCCCTCTACAAAAGATTTGGTCCAATTTCTTGACGTAGAAGATGAAGACAATTGGTGGGGTGACTAGTCCTAGAATTTCCTCTTCGACAAGCCTTTCCTCCTCTCTGGAGTTCGACTTGGAGGGGAATGTGAAGATTTATGAGAAGGTGCCACATGGTGTGAATCTGTGTGTTAGTCTGTGTGCATGTGTGCACATGTGCATGTGTGTGTGTTGGTGTGCATGCGTGCATTATGTTGAAGTTTAGTGGCTTTGTTTTCAAGTTTGCTTTATTTAGTTAGTTTTGGTGATTGAGTTGTTTTAGGAAAGAGTCAATTACGTTTAAGATTACTTTGTTGGGATTGTAATTAGGATTCAATCTCTTTAAATATAAACCAAATCCTCTTATTTTTTCCTTGAGTCCAATAGTAAAATTCTTCATATCCACCAAGACTCCTCTCCTCTCTCCCTTTCCACGTGCCATCTTTCTCCCATTGACACTCTTCCTCACCCATGGCCTTCTCCATCCCTCTTGTGCCTGTAGACTTTTCCCAAGAGCAAGAGAACTCCATCTCGATTCTTCACAAATACAATCAAGGGTCACTAAAACACTAGTATTCATGTCTCTTAATCTCAACTAAGCTCTATTTCAAGTCCTTATGAACATTAATGCAATCTCATTTAGAGTTTTCTTATTTTCTAGAACATAATTTGAAACCTTTTCTTGTAATCTCCCTAGCTTCGTTAAACCCCTTTTCTCCTATAGTATAAGGTTTGAATTTTCCTCTTAGCCATCATATCTATGCATAGGCAAGAAGATCTTTGGAGGCAGCGAAAGGTCAATACCTTTCAAACCCTGTGAAGAAAAGGGCCACCACAAAAATCAAGGAGCTAGAAGACAAGGAAAGGTGGTCTTTGACCCCTCTAACAATCACTGACTCTCTTATCAATCAAAGAGGGTGCGCGGTTGTGAGTCGGAGGAACAAGTTCACTTGTTCTGCAAGGAAGTTGGATGAGTGAGCTGTAGTTGCAAGCTAACTCATTAAAGTGCCATATTCCAAGTTCCAATATGTCGCTTGTGGACTACAATATTCACATTTTGCATCATGCACGAACCACTACACATTTCAAACATCATCTGGGTGATCGTCTCTTGGAACTAGCTTTTTACTTGCATATGTGTCTCATGCAAGAATTCTTGCCTATTCTATACTACACCTGAGTGGCAATATGGCAGCCATTGCCGATTTCCCACCACATTCAGGAGAAATGGAATGTGGTGTAGTATGGAACACCCTAACAAAGTGTAAATGAATAGTAGCATGCCTGTAAAGCAATAGAACTGGCTGTTGTTTACCCGCAGTGACCTTTCTGCTTTATCTGGACTTGGTCCAGCTGTCGGCAAGCAAAACATCTCACTGTAGGTGAGTTCCATGATTGGAATGTGAACCAAATATTGTCAGACTCTACCAACACTTGGCACAAGAGTAGCATGTGCACCTGTCACACAAGTTGTGGGTTTTCATTTGTGCTTTTTCCTCTAGTCATTTCCCCAATGCCCAATGGACTGTTCTTTTCCATCTTATGTGAACAATTAGCAGTTTAATTGCTTAATTTGGAGCAAATATGAGTACTTTTCTTTATATGGTCACGTTGGTAAAGTTTAATGCATTGGATTAAATGGTGATCTTTACTTGTTCTAAACACTTGCAGAGACAAATGTGCACATACATGCACATACTTACGGAATTTACATTCACTCGTCCAGCTATTGCTCCACATATATTCAGATACCGAACAGAGTAGTGTAGAATTATTTACCCATGTTTCATATTACTACATGCTTCACCTGGCTTTTAGCCCTCTACTCTGACCATGGGCTGCTGCTGCTTGAGTCTTATATTACTTGCATCTTTATTCTCAGAGGAAAGCTAGACTGGAACGCAACAAAAAGAAATCAATTTTCTACTAACTTCCTGTGAAGTGATGCTTGAATAATGGGATGATAGCATCCATGTAGCTGATACCGTATGGTGAGAATCTGGCATCTTTACTTATGTAAAAAGGCACAGTTAATTGCATCCAAAATACATGTATCAGGACTAGCTGCAACTTGAAATTCGTGGAATTTTCAGACAAAAGAAATATCACTCTGAGAATTTCTCTCTTGTTTTAGGGTCTGCCATGTTGATTTGCCATGAGCATAGTTTCCTCTCATGCTTTCAATGATGCTACTTTATCCTTGGATTGCATTTAGTTTGCTAAATAATGTAAAGGCACTCTGTTATACTATTCTTGTCTTCGATGGAGCTAACACAAATAATGTTTTTACTGGGGAAAGAATATGTGGCCTTACAATCTACTTTGTGAGGTTCTTTTGGATTACTTTATTCCAGAATCCAGATGGCTTGAAGGCACACAATGGAGAATGTAAGAGTTCAGCCTCCAGCATTCCGCAGTTACGTGACTGAACCGCCTTGCAGCGGTTGGGGGGTGTATGTGAGAGTGGCACTTTCCCTCCCTCAGTTGAGATTGGAATCATTATGGAATATATGAAATTTGGACATTGACCGTGGGCAGTGTCCGTTCATTTAATATGAAGCAGTATTGGCGATCTTTGTATTGAGAAACTTGGATGCACATTAGTGATATTTTATATGGTTTATTTTGGTTGAACAGATTTTTGAGATGCCAAGGTGAAGCAGGTGCCGTTTTTGGAGGAAGTATGTGCAATATGGCCATGTACTGATTACAGGCATGTCTCTGGTCTTGGTAGATTGTTTATGTTTATTCTACATGCATAATTTTAGTGTATTTACTTTTGTTGTAATGAGTTACCTCATATATTCCTTTGGAACTTCTTTTGAAATTAATCCATCAGGGTTAACTGATTAAATTAGGGATTAGGATTATCTGTTCAGGCAAATATACAAACTGATTCATCACTTCTGATCATAGTTGTTCAAGTGCCTTGGTAGATAATTTATATCAGGTACCTAATTTACAGCGTATTGTTTCAAATTGATTCATGATTGTTATCCATATTCGAAAACAAAATTAATATTTTAACAAATATAAGGCTTGCTCACCTTGTAAGTTATCCCTTCTTTTAGGTACCTTCTGAGTGATGGGGGAATTAGCTTATTCACTAGTTGGATTGGTAAGGGATAGGTTCGAGGGTATAATAAATATAAAATTGTATTTATCCCGACTTGACGTGAGAAGTGGCAGTGGACTAAATTGGAAGGATAAGTAGGGGAATTGTTCCATTTGACGTGAAGTAGTAGGGGATAAGAAAATCCTAAAATGAGGGGTGTTTGGAATAAATAGTTGCTTGGAAGAATTATTCGGCCGGAGAAATAGAGTTTTCCTGGATTTGAGGGATTGTCCCTCTTAACAAAATGGTACCAAGAATACCCTTACTGATACTTAACATAAATTTGGTGGCCTCACTCGCGTTAGATGAGGGATAAGATAATGGTGGTCCTCAGGTTTACATCACGGGTCACCTAACCCAAGTTTGCATCTTGGAAATAATATCCTTGTTTGTGTTTACTTTGGAGGGGGTTTTAACTCGTGTGATTGTTGATTGAATGGGGGTTAAAATTAGGTGTTGAAGGGAGTCTTGTGAGATGAAA
Organism: Thalassia testudinum; assembly: GCA_037157565.1. Lineage (NCBI taxonomy): Eukaryota > Viridiplantae > Streptophyta > Magnoliopsida > Alismatales > Hydrocharitaceae > Thalassia > Thalassia testudinum. Next base: position 27,764,130 of record JAZHRO010000013.1, read on the forward strand.
ATTGACTTTTTTACTATTTTAAAAATAATATTTTTCATTAAATGAATGAAAATGATATACGAATGTAACTCCAAAAGATAAGGTAGAAGAACATCCTCAACATCCCTTAAAAAGTTAAAATGAAGGTTAAGATAACCTGAGATGCTTTGAGGTTTAGAGATAACAACTAACAAGTTTAGATCCAAATCATTGTTATCTCAATCCTCTTGGTAAGGGGGGATATCCATAAAAAGATGAGTTAACCTCTTATGTAAGCACACCCTTCTGCTCATTCATTAAACATCAATAAGATGTTATTGACGTAAACCTGAGGGTTATACTTTTTTTTTTCATTTCAAAAACTTCAATTAGTAAATCCTTCTCATTAGCTGATCCATACTTTTTTTCTATAGCCTTTGACTTTAAAGAGACCGAATGATGGCAACAACAATGCTGTCAACGATGATTAATTGACGGTAAGGATGATTGACAATGGAAACTTGTTCAAGAAAATACCTAACCCAAACCTTTTCCCATGATCCTCCCTTCAGAAAATCTAGGAAACCAATATGGGGAACGGGATGACGGCCGAGATTACTTCGGCTGGTCGATGCACGGTGTAGGTGGGATGCTTTGGATAAGGTGAGGAGTGAGGAGTGAATAAACCGATACGATAAAAGTAATAAACTAATACTCTTGACAATACGATAAAAGTAACATAAAGCGATGCCCGTGGTCATGAATTTGGTATATTCTGCTTATAAGTCCGATATCTAGGGTAGCCAACAAGGCCAAGTAACGTAACATTCCAAGCTTCAAGCATGTGACCCAACCACAGAAATGTTCGATCTGCCATTAAAATTCTGTTGGTGTGGTACATATAAATGATTATATAAAATTATTGAGGTCATAACATAGGTATGTTCTCACGGAAGCATCGGCATATGCATGAACGGAAAAGACAGGTTATCCTCTAGCGTCCCTGGTCTTGGTTTTGGCGGGGAATTTCCCAGATCCGCTTGTTTCTCCCTTTGCTCTACCAATGACCTGTTTGGAGCGGTGGCGTTATCTTATTCCTGCGGGGCTGTTTGGTTACAGGAATTAGCGGAGGACTTGAGGTCGTTTGGTAAGGGGAAAAAGAAAGTTCTTGGAATAAATTAAAAGAGTGTAATAAATAGTGACGTAAGTGTGTTTTTGATATTTTGTTGGTAGTGAAATAAGTGGAGAAAAAAAATAAAATTATTGTACCTGGGATGTTTGATAAGGGGGAATAAGTGAAGAAATAAAATAAGTTATTCCACCTTAAAGGAATCAAGGAGGAATTATAAGATTTTTATATTTGAAAAATTACACACTGTGTCAAGAAATTAAATCTCTTATAGTTGAATATTTGAGGAAGAGGGAATTATTTTCTTTTAGAATTACGAGGTCAATCTCCCATTCAAACTATGCTTGAGGGATAAGTAATTAGTATTGTAACATTCCAAGCTTCAAACAGGTGACCCTACCATAGAATCGTTCCTTGTGCCATTACAACTTTATTCTGATTGTGGTAGACGGATATTGTCATATAGAATTATTAAGGTTATCCATTAGGGTAACCGATGATAAGCTTTGATTGGGGTAGAGGGGATCCAAGTTTGAGTCTCAATCTTGTATTTCTTGACTGTTAATGTTGTAGGATTATCGATTCTCTTAATTTACCCATATGACCTTATGAAGAATTAAAAATTAAAAATATAAGCATATTGTATGGATAGAAGTTTACCGCTTCATGAAATTACATGAAGAATGAAAATACTAAAGATCCAACAAAAAATTATAAAGATGTTAGCTTTTAAAATTCTAAAAGGCACTTTAGAGACATACGGCTTGTGATGATTTAAGACAACACGATATTGTAAAATGATTCACATGTTTTATTCGTGTGTTAACACTGCATTTGAAAATAATAAATAAATTTTACAAAGCTCAGATATCTACTGATATTAAATTAAAATTAATGTTAGCGCTCTCTCTTTTACTTATACTAATGATATCTAGGGCTTGTGATAAATTTTTTACTTTGTTGTGAGAATTCCTAAAATTTTTAGATATCTATAATTTGATCAAATATCCAAATTAAAAATTTACTTCAATAAGGTACCTTTATTCGTAAAATTAACTTTAAATCATGTTATCTAATATCGCATCATTTAGAGATAAATATCTATATGAAAAATAAATTAAGAAAATCATTTATATTTTATAAAATAAAAATAATTTTGTAATGAAGCAATGCAAATATGTAAATAACTTTGAGTAGAGAAATATATCTAATTAGTATCAAGAATATAAGGACTTTGTGTAATTTTAAAAAAATATAAGTCATTTATATAAAAATCACAAATTACACATCACACTTTTTAAGGACTCATTACGCAAATTATCATACGTAGAGGGGTACTCATGTAGATCTCCAATTTATGCAATAAAAAAATTAACTTAAAAACACTTTATTCAATATCACATCATTTAGAGATAAATATCTACATGGAAAATAAACTAATAAAAATCATTTAGATTTTATAAAATAAAAATTAATTTTGTAATCAAATGGATGCAAATATCTACATAATTATGGGTAGAGAAACATATACTGTTAGTATCAAGGATATAAGTATTTGGTGTAATCTCAAAATTATAAAAATTATCGCACGTAGAGAATCTCCAATTTATGCAATCAATGGCTGGAGCGGGGGGAGGGGAAGGAAGGTGGGGGAAATATCAACATGGTAAATAAACTAATAAAAATTATTTAGATTTTATGAAATATGAAGTAATATTGTAATGAAATGGATGCAAATATATCGAGAAAAATGAGTAGAGAAATATATATAATTAGTATCGAGAACATAATTATTTGGTATAATTTCAAAAAGATATAGGTAATTTATAGAAAAATCTTTAAATACGTGACACGCTTTGTAGAGGTCTACCACATAAATTATCATATGTAAAGAGATACTCACGTAAATCTCTAATTTATACAATAAATTAAAGAGAGATTGGGGTGGGGAGAGAATGGGCAGAGAGGGAGGAAGGTGAGGGGACAGGTGATAGACTAAGGGTGGCAACACTCTCTTTTAGATATAGAAATAGATTTTTTTTTTTTGAATAAGAGATAATATATTACTCTAAAGGGGTTACCAGCTAAGTACAAACAGATATTACAATCTCAAAAGAATGAACAAACACAAGCTGAATTAGTGGTCAATACGAGTACCACAATCCCTTTCAAGAAGTGCTACAAGGTTGGAGGGGGGAGATGGAGTACCACCATGCTTCCAAACCCTCTAAATGGTTGCAGCGATGAGCTTCTAGAATTTAGATTCGCGCTGCGGTAAGGTGGCTACACTTCAGTTGTTTGTGAGAAGGGGCTGCAGATCTTCAATAGGTAAGCATCTTGACCAGAGATCTGCCCAAACTTCAAGTGTGTAGTTGCAGTTGTGAAGGAGATGGGTTGTTGTCTCCTCCTCCCTTTGGCATAGCACACACGTTGGGTCAACATTGATGCCCCAGGATAGGAGCTTAATAGCAGTGAGCAACCTCTCCTTTAAGCAGAACCACCAACAACAACTCCATTTGGGGGGGATGGAGGAGGACCAAATGGAGTTCTAGATGGGCTGTTTATCCCCATTAACTCAAGTTTTGTCCCATAAGATGTGCACACATAGTCCCCCTAGGGGGTGATTGGACCAAGCCCAATCATTGCCATCATGAAAGGTGTCCTTCAGCCAAGGCCATTCATCAAGAAGGGAGTTTGAGATCTTTGAGTTACTGGGTGCTTTAGAAGAAGAATAGAAATCCCCATACCTCATATCCATCCAAATAGCCCAAATTGAGTTGGTGGAGGTAAGACAGTGAACCATTTTTGCATAGCAAACTTTTATAGTTCATTCAGATTGCAAAGGCCCAATCCCCCCTCGTCTTTAGGCTTGCAAATATCACTCCAAGCAACCAGATGAGGGTTCTCATCCCATATAAAGTTAGCAATCCAGCGTTCGATGTTATATAGAGTGGATTTCCTAATAATAGTGTAGGTGAGCCAAAATCGAAGAAGCCCCTCCATAGCCCATTTAATCCAACATACACGGCCCATTCTAGATAAATTCTTTTACATCTAGCCTTGTAGAAGATCCATTACTTTATTCTCTAGTGTTATATCCAGATTTTCCTTCTCTTCCTGCAACTAAATGGATGCCTAAATAATGGCATGGAAACCTCCCCTCAAGTATTCCCAGGAGGAGGCATATAGGGAGTTTCATACGGCAACCTCTAAGGAGGTAGCTCTAGCTTTTGGCACTATTCAATTTTAGTCTTGAGACCATGGCAAATGCTGTAAGAATATTACAAATGGCACATGTCGAATCCAAATTAGCTTTGTAGTAGAGAAGGATGTCATCGGCGAAGTGCAGATGAGAGGGGAAGGGTGTGCGTCTAATACGTGTTGGACTGAATCTCTTCTTAAGCACTTAGTCCTTTATGAAGATAGAGAGGACATTCATAGCAAGAGAAAAGAGAAGGGGGGAGAGAGGGTCCCCTTGCCTCAACCCCCTCCCCAAGATAAAGTAACCTACAGGAAGGTCTTTGATGAGAGGAGAGTAGGCGGGGTCATGAATGCACATAGAGACCCAATAAATTCATTTCCTGGGGAAGCCATGAGAATCAAGAACATCTAGGATGAGATCTCTCCTAATAGTGTCAAATGCCTTTGAAATATCAATCTTCACGCACATTCTGGATGAAGCACATGTCGAGTGGAATCTCTTAAGAAACTCCTAAGGAAGAAGGGAACAATTGGAAATATTGCTTCCTTTGAAAAAGGTCCCCTGATTAAGATTAACCAGTTTGGGCATCACCGAGCTAAGCTGATGAGTAGGGATTTTTGCAATTAATTTATATAAAGTGTTGCAACAAGCAATAAGCCTGAAATCGTTAAGAGAGGACATTGAAGATGATTTAGGAATAAGAGTAAGAAAGGTATGGTTAAGTTCACGTACCAAACCTCCCCCTTTAACGAAGAAACAGCACACACCCTTGATAATATCCTCTTTGATAATATGCCAAACTTTTACGGAAGAAAAGTGCAGTAAAGTTGTCGAGCCCTGGGGCCTTATCTGGCCCAATACTCCATAGAGCTTCTTTAATCTCATCCTCAGAGGGAGTTGTAATGAGAGCACCACTATCCTCATACGATAAGCGAGAAGTCATTGATCATGACCAAATATCCACAGCACCAGGAGACTATTAGTGTGCGAACAAGGATGAGAAGTGGGTAATAGCCTCTTTAGAAATTTCATGCTATTTATCAATAAGCTCCCATCTATCATTAATAAGCATGGTGACTGCATTGATATTCTACCTGATCTTCGTGGCCCTTGCAAAGAAGTGGGTATTTCTGTCCTCGCTATTAATCCTCTCACATCTACTTCACTGTTTTTAGTATTCCTCCTCTTCCATCCAGAGCCGATGGATTTGGTCCCTGAGCCTCCGATCCTCCTCATGAAGGGATAAGGAGTCTGGATTGAGCGCCAGATCATCATGAATAAGGCCCAACTTGGATTGCAAGTTGGTAATATCAGTCTCGCGAGCTCTATCTTTTTTTGCCCATTCTTTGAGTTTACCTTTGACTATCTTCAACTTCCTAATGCAAACATACAAGGGGTTCCCCTCGAATTGGGAACTCTAGGCATCCTTCACAAGGTCCAAGAATCCCTCTCATTCTGCCCAATAATTTAAGAATCTGAAGGGCTTTCGCCAGAGCTTGGGGGGGACAAGATTAAGCACCAGAGCAGCGTGATCACTAAGATCATTAGGCACATTCCTTGATCTAAGGAGTGGAAACATATTGGACCATTCCATGTTGGACCATGAAAGTGGGTTATCGATGCACGCTAACTCATGAAGATCACAATTAGCAAGGCAACTATTGAAGCTGTCCGTGCTCATCTGAGAAGGAAGAGCGCCACCCCTCTTCTCATCAGTCGACCTGATGGCATTGAAGTCTCCTAGGATTGCCGAGGGGCTGTTGACAAATGACCGGTGGGCACGCAAGTCTGCCCACAAGGAGGAATGGAGAGGGGCGGAGTTCCTCCCATTAACAGGCAAGAGGTATATGAAGAGTCCTCCTTGATTCCTACAATAGGCGAGGATGGTCAAGTCGGAGGAGTGAAGAACCTACACATCCCACACACCATACTTCCAGAGAAGGACAATACATCCGTTGCAACCTTGCTGAAGGTTGTGAGCATAGCGCCAGCCAACGGGAACTCTTCTCGCAAAGCGCTCCCATCTACTAGCTGATATTATGGTCTCCAAAAGCGTTGCTATTTGGATGCCATGCTTTTGAAGAAAGGTAGCCACCTCCGTCAGCTTTCGAGTCATTGAGACCCCAGGTATTCCAAGTAGTTAAGGACATGGGGTGCGATTGGCATCGACCGATGCGCCATGGTAGCTTCTTTGTGGTTTGCCTTTGTTTTTCTCTTGCTCTTCTTTTTCCTGAGCCCCCTCCATTCCCCATCTTCTAGATCAAAGTCTTCCTCGAATATGTTTTGAACAACCACTGAGAAGGCCTTGTATGCCGAAGGAGTGGGGCTTGCTCGGTGCAAGGTGGAGGGGGAGGACTTGAGGTTTGGTATTGGCTTCTCACCTTTGCCATTCCCATTGGATGTGTGCCCTGCACCCAAAAAGGGGCCCTTCAATATGTGGGGGGTTGTTACGTGCATGGGAACCGTTGGAGGAGACGTGGCCCCCATCCTCAGAAATTGAAACACCACTAGAGGGGACCGTTTCACCATGTATTGGGCCGCCCGTCACATTAATGCGAGACACCCCTTCATGCACGCCCACCCTTCCATGCACAACGGTTAGACTTCTGCGGTTCCTCCTCCTTCTGGAGCGACCTCGACTGTTGGCCTTCTTCCCATCAGGCGAGGAAGGTTGATTTCCTGGCGTCGCGTTCGCCACCTGAGAAGCCTCCAGTGCTTTCTGGCAGGAGTCGGTGGGGTGGCTGAAAACTTTGCTAGAATCACAGTGGGGAGCAACCCAATAGTACTTAACCTTGACCATTTTAACACGCCCTCCTTCGCAGTAGGAAACCTCTTCAGGGAGATTCGTCTCCACGCTAGCATTGATGCAGACTCATACGTGGTCAAGGTAGTTGGAAGTGATCATCCATCTATCCCTACCAAGAGGAACCCCTAGGGCGCTAGCAAGCTTGCTGATTGCTTTCCTGGAGCAAAGATGAAGGTCAAGGTCTAGAAAATGCACCCATATTGGAGCAATTTTCAGCTCCTCCTTGGATAGAGGCTTGTCGATCAACCATTTGGAAACAACCAGCCATGCACCGTGAAGGAACTAGGGGCCCCTCTCGATAGCACTAGAACAATCCTCTTTATTGAAAAACCCTAACAATGAAAATATCATTTTCCCTTGAGTAAAGTAGGAAGTCATCTCTAGATCTACAAAAGGTGAAAATGAAATACTTCAGGTTGTCGTAGAAAGATTTTTTACCCAACTAATAAACGATGAGAGAGTTCTTCAATCTTTTCAGTCCAACCTTCACGTCTTTGATAAACAAGGAACCATAAGTAGGAGGCAGAAAATCAAGGCTGTCTTTAGGAAGGAAGGTGAGGTTGGACCAAGTTCGGACGGAGGGAGAGGGAACATCGCTCATCGAGAGCTCTAAATGCCGTGCGTTAGTAAGAGATACTTTCTAACTCCACACGCTAACATCTAGACCCAGAGATTTTAAGAAAAAAAAAGGCCAAGCCAAGCAGAAAAAGGTCTCCCGTCTCGTATCGCGGCGCCCCCTCTAAACCCTCCCCGAGATCAGAATCGCTATTTCCGATCGCCGCCTCCTCCCCCGAGATGGATTTCTCGAGGCGACATCTTGACTTCTTCGGCGAGTACGAGAGCGACGACGAGTACGAGGAGGAGCGGCAGCAGCATCCACAGCAACAGCAGCAGCATTCCTCCTCCGCGGCGTCCTCCTCCCGGTCCTCTTCCGCCTCCAGCAGCGCGAGCGAAGGCAGCGCCAGCGGGAGCGGCGACAGCAGCAGGAGCAGCAGCGCCGCCGACGAGGAGGAGGAAGACGAGGAGGAGGAGAAGGACGACGCCGGCACCGTCGGCCGGCGCGGTGGCCACGAGGAGGAGGAGGAGGAGGAGGAGGAGGAGGAGGAGGAAGGAGACGACGACGAGGGGGACCTCTTCGGCCCCGGCAACGAGGCCTACGTCAAGACCCCTGCCGTCAGCCGGTTCCCCGTTCCCGGTACGGAGGCCGATGACGACATACGCAATGGATTGTGCGAGTTGAGTTGGTTGGATTTTTCTTCGGTGAGCTCGCGGGTTCGCGTGCGCTGATGGTTTTCGCGGAAGTGTGTGTTGACGCGAGTGGTTACTTGCAAATTCGTCACCTTTGGGTCCGTTTGGATTTTTGACTTAATGTGATCGGATTCCGGTGGCTTGGAGATGTATAATGCCGTTGTGACTGTTGCTGGATCGTGGGAAGTGGTCGCCACATTCCATTATGATCTAACTCTGACGGTTATGGAATGGTTTGGATGAAATGGAACTAGAGTGAAATGGAGAAAAGATCTACATTTGGAACCGAGATTTTATTCCTTAAAGTCTTATGTCATATTGTGATTGATTGATTGATTGGATCCTGACTATGACGCAGAGATTGCGAGTGGAGAAAATTATAGCACGCAATTTTATTTCTGACCCCATGTTTTACCGGAATGTGATTTCACGTGTAAATGTATGATGCAATTGTAATAATTTCTAGATTATGATAGCATTTGCTGAGTTGGAATTGAACACTTGATACGGTTTCACTGTAGAAACGTTCCATCAGTTAGAATCATGCCTCTGGTAAGTAAACATGGTTAACTCCCATCTACATCATAGTATTTGTTAACATTGAAATTCTTAGGTGCGCATACATATTTGTTAACATACGCAAATAACAGAGTTGCAGACTGCTTAAATGTTTAAATTAGAGGTGTTGGCTCCGTAAGTTCTTTTGTATGAAGAATAATGCACCTGCCACTGTTGGTTAGGTTCATCCAATTTGAAATAACTCACTAAGAGGGCCATCTTTGGTTTATTTGATTCTATAAAGAACACATTCCTCTTTTTTGTTCCTTTTCTCTAGTTCCTGATTAGAATTGAACTGTGTTTTTCTCTCTTTTCCCAACCCAATCATGCAGTACTTCCTCCAATAAGGAATACAAACAACCATGGCAGAGGTTTTGGACGAGGTCGATGGCAATCTGGATATTCAAATGACAGGGGTCCACCTTTACTCCCAAGACCTGGATCCTATCAGAGCTTTGGTTTTGGTCGGAAGTTTTCTAATGGACGTAATGTCGAGGGTTTTGTTTCAGAGATGAGGTTTACAAAGAGTGAAGAGACTTTATCCAGAATGCCTGTTCAGTTTCAAGAGGTGCCATCTTCACAATGTCTATGAACAACAAAATCTTCTTTTTAAGTTTACCCTCCCTGATGAGTATTTTTTGCCTTGATGCCTAACATAAAGCCATGTGAAATTGCTTGCTATAGTCGGGTGACCGGTGGAGAGGTCTTTTTTGATGACCGCAGTCTGGTAAGAAGCATTTTCCATTTTTTTTCTTTTGTCATTTGGTATTAACCTTTTTTTTTTCTTTTGAAACAGCTCAGTTGGCATTAAGTATCCCATTCCTCAATATAGATGGAACTATAATTCAGATTTTTTTTTGAAATTGATAGCATCCCAGGCAATGCAATCAGCTCTAAGGGGTAGTTTAGTTATAAGAACATCAATTCTAGATTAAATTCTTAGTGGAGGGCATAACCCCTTTTTATTTGAATAGTAGGTTATTTCTGTGGATAACTAATGATGTGGTTGAGAATCTTTGTTACAAATGTGGGATAACTAGTGGAGGTGGTTGGTGCAGTGACAGAGTGAGTGACCTATCACCTTGCAAAAGAAATGCTCTTTTAAACAATTATTTCTATTTAAAGGCAACTATAATAAATAACATAGCCTTTAAATACAAGGTTAGTTGATTCATAACATCTCCCTTGCAGGCTAAGGTGGATACAGCACAGGCATGATTATGATTCTTTATGAAGAGGCAGAATCATTGTGCTGGCATATTTTCCTTTTGACCAGGCATTTCCACGACAGAGTATACCTTAAATTTTAGGGGAGATATCCTAGGAACCAAACATAGCCTAATTTTATTAGACTTATAATTTGCTTTAAATATTGAAGCTATTTCTCTTTGATGGAATTTTTGCGTGACCAATTGGTTATGTTACCAAATTTTTGTTAGTTTTTTTGGAGAATAACTTTACCCAGTACTGCCATTCCTGTACACTCTCTAAGTGTTTTCTTTTCTGTTTTTCTTTTACCTTTCTGTTAGAGACTTTTTAAACGCACAATTTGTGATGAAGTCGGGGCTGACTTGAATGAAGGGTATGAATCATTTGTCGACAAGATAGGTGTGTATCAGCTAACATTTGCTCCTCATGCTTATGGTGACATGATGTTTTTTGTACTGATGCATAATCAGCCTTTATCCTTACTTTACTTTTACATGTGGATTTTATAGCATGCCACCTCAACTTTCTTGAGAATCATAATGTTTGTTTGAACAAAGTAAAATTAACTTTGCCTATCTTCTGGTCAATCTCAATATTTCTTTAAGGAAGTCAATCATTCAAACTGTTGGGCATTTGCATGGCTTTGGATTATAGTCTTTATCCCTATGTGAATCTGATTGCATTCAATCTTGCATACCCATCGTTTTTTACAAGATGAAAAAAAAAGCACATACTCATATTTCAGCTATTTTCTCGATCGTGGAGTACTCATTTGCAAAGTCATTCTGATAGTTCTTTATTGATTAGTCTTTAGATTGCAATCAATGGTCTGGTTAGTCTGAAGAAAACAGCCAAGTTTTCTTCGAACAGTTCTCTATCCCAACAATAACCAAACCTTTTTCCTCATTGAGTATGGTAGACTACATGGATTCTTTTACTCAATTCAGGGATACCGTGGGCTACTCTCAGTCTTCAGACTTAGGTTCAAAGAAGTAGATCACACCTAAGATTCCGTCCAACACTTTTAGTTTTCTTTCTCTCAAATAAAAAAACTCTCAGTCCTTTCAACTTGGGGATCTCTGATGATTTCCAGCACTCTGCAAGAGATTTGCAGATCTGGAAACTTTTGATCCCTTCCTCATTCAATGCCATTAGCAAAGTTTTTGCTTCTTGCCAGCTCCCATCCCCACCAATTGATTTCACCGGTGGCTGCTCAATGCCACCAACCTCCATCCTGTGCCTCTTATCTTCTTGCCAAACAAACTCAAGATCGTAAGAAGGAGTACCTTTAAATCATCAATCACCATTGAGTTCATGATCCTTTCCAGTTTTGCTCCCTGAAATGAGGAAAAAAGCTACCAATAATCTTTCCCTATTTTTAGTAAATTTTGTGGTTGCTCATAAGAGGAAAAACTTGTGTGCATATGGTGATGCAGAGAAAGGTGACTATTTGTAAATAACCATCTGTATTGTTATTTCCTAGTACAATATGCTATTCTATTGCCATTACTTACAATCTGTAAGTTGCTGACTATATCGACAGTTTTTTTTAACGACATATATGGACAGATTATATGCAATTTCTCATTGAAAATCATTAACTTGATGAATTAGCATTGAGTAGATATCATATCTGAGAAGTATATTTGTGCTTTACGGCGAGCTTAGATAGTTGCCAATACTTGAACCTTGTTTGTGTAACATAATTTGATTCCTTTTTTCTTGAGTTAGGCGTAGTTTGAACACTTATTTTTGGATGGGAATCCAACTAAACCACCATAGCCTTTGGATTCATGGAATTCTTTCGTGTAATTGAATTTAGTTGCAAGGCAGATTCACATGCTTGATTATCATGGTTCTCTATTTTGACACCTAAACTGACCATGCCACATTTCTAGGAAATTATGGAAAAGATTAAAATTGCACAAAAGGTTGTCAAACTTTGTCTCTTGAATACTAGACAATGCGGCAATAGACATGGACTCACATTTACAATAATTATATCACGGGAATTATTGCCGCTCTTCTAAACTTCTCATCATATGTTAATATACAGGTAATAGGTGTTTGTGTGTCTTGATAAATGTTGGTTCTTTACGGATGGGACCTAATTATTTAAGTTATTTATTCATATGAAATACTGAAGGGACGATTTCCTTCTCTAATCAATACTACAGTGAATTGGGGGAGTTCTGTGATTTCACTCTAGTTGGCTGTCAAATTATGGGAGATCTTGGATGGAGATCTTGGTCGATGCCAAATTATGGGAGATCTGTGATAGCAACATGAAGAGCTTTAGTTGGGATGTTGTAGCACCCTTAAATTTCGATCTTGTTAATATTTGAGTTGGGAGCTTACTAAAAAAGAAAATATTTGAATCAGAAGTAAGTTGGATAAAGGTTAATAGCAATAATAGTAAATTACATCAAAAGTTAGGAGGATTCATCCCCCATTCGTCAATGAGAGTCCCTGTCCTGAAAAGGATGTTCTCACCATAAGTTCTTGAAGAATCAAACACGGCCCCATTTCTCCCATGCCAAGTAGCGTTCATATTTGTCAGAAGTTAGCCCTTTCTTTTTTTGATTAAAATTACAATGTATCAGGTGTAGGCTATCCCATCCAAAAGATCTCCAAATATCATTAAAAGAGTTCTTGTCAATCCCACTTGAAATTAGCTTCTACTTACTATTGAAACTAAAAGGCAAGCAAAGAAGTGGTGGTTCACATCTTCTTCACCAACCTGCAAAAAGAGCAAGAAATATTCACTTTCCAGAGCCCAGCTTTAGACATTACTTTGTCATAATCTTTCTCCTCTACAACTTCTAAGCTAATAACCTCACTTTCAAAGGTGCCTTTGCTACCCACAAAAGTCTGCAGTCATGATGAAAATCTTCAGTGTGGCCAGCCAAAATAGACCTTAAAGCATCATAAACCTTTCAGTCTGAAAACTGCTCACCCTCCCATTCCCGCCCATCCTCAATACTTGCTTGAAGTATCAACCACTGATGTCTTTATGGAGCTGTAACAACTCTAATGCATGAACATTGAAACCCCTCCAATGACTCAATTCGTTATTCCATTAGACTAGCTTCCTTGTCCCATGCCAACCCAAAGAGCCCGAGATAAGCAAACAGGAGTCACCCCCTGTGGAGCCATGTATCCCTCCAAAAATGAAAGCCTAATTCATTTTCCAATCAGGAATAGAATAAACGTTGGGAGGAGGACAACCTTAATAAACTTCATTGGAAAGTTGTCATGTACCTGCAATCAAGCGATGATCCTCCAAGTTAGAAATCCTACCATAGAATGCTAGGAGGATACAAGAATATCACTTATTGTCACCCTTTATCACTCATGTATTTCTTCGCCAGTAGTGCCACATTCATCATACGTGTTGACCAAAGTCGCAGACCACCCACTTTTATGCAGTGTCAGACCTTCCAAGACACCAAATATCCAAATTTTATTGGACCTTTCTATTAACTGCTTTAATCTAGCAAACAACCTCAGCTGGTAACCAAAAACAGACGTATGAAAAACATGGATTGGTGACAAGGCTGCAGAAATTGGTAGTTAGTATTTAGTCGGTGATGCCACCGACTAAGGAGTATACGGTATGTGGGTTCTCGATTGCATACGACTATATGGCTGATTAATCGACTGCATAGACCGATTTTTATAGCTTTGACTGCTGATAGGATTACCTTTAGCAAAACAAGATTTCCACCTTTGGATATTCCGTCAAAAAAAAAAAAATTCCACCCTTGGATAACAACTTTTTTTTCTAAAAAGAAAGAAAGATAATCAAACTCAAAGAATGTTATCTCTCTAGGCCCTGTTATACAAGGGGTGCTAATTACTTTAAGGATTACAAAGGGGGTCAAAGTGGCAAGCCACTCCCTCCACATGTGGAGGCCTGTGACCCCCCAAAAATAGTCCACATTGAAAATTCATGAAATTGAGTAGGAGGTTATAAAGGATTGAGAACTATTATTTGACAACTTGGGCTTAAGTATTTTGAGTGGTTGCTTTAGGTCCATGGAGTTCATACCCTATAGGTTGTCAAGACTGGTCTTGTCAATTGGATTGAGGTTTGATTCTAAGTCCTTACAAATTATAGCAAAACCATGAACCAATTGAAATAGGAGAGCTAGGTGTTGTATAGGCAAAGTGCTATACCATAAAATGATGGTGGGAGCCACATCTAGAACCTCTACCAGCCACTTTTGGAACTTCACATCCCTGTATCTCTCTGTAGTGATTGATTAATTGATCAATCATATGAAGTCTGACGAGAACATCAAAATTTTAGGTAGGAAAGGTTGTTGATGTAGCTAGGTTTGTAGAAATAATAATCCCAAGAGTGCTGGAGTTGATTTAAATTAAGACACCTTTTATACGATTTATAAGGTTTTCAATTCTAGCTTTAGAGATAAAATATGATTAATCTACTGGTTTGTTGTCAACTGTATAGTTAATCCTATACCCCTCGATTGGGCAAGAATAGGATTAACTGCTTGAGTAATCGAAAGGAGAGGATGATTGAGTTGAAGTTGGTCTTAGGAGCTCCTATGATCGACGAGGTTGTGAAGGAAGAATGAGGTGGCAAAAATCTTTGCAAGGGTGGTAAAGAGACATGCTCATGGAGGTGTGGTTGGTTGTTGAGAGAGAGGATGACGAAGCGATGGTGAAGTAATAAAACAATGGAGGGGAGCTGGAGTGCTGTTAGTAAGGGTGGTAGAGGAATGCAAAGAGGGATGGTCACACAAGAGGAGATGCACCAATGGTGTGCTCAAGTGATGGGGTGTCTGTGTTGTAAGGTTAGCAAAGGAGGTTGGTGAGGAAGATAAAGGGAGAGTGGCAAAGCGGCGATGACTACCGTAGGTGGGTGGAGGTGAAATGAAGGTGCATGGGACAATGGATGCGGTGAAGGGACTATCGGGCGGGGGGGGGGGGGGGGGGGGGCAGATGGTAGGGGTAGAGGCAGTGGAAGGGCTTTGTGCATGAGTTGGATGTTGGTTCAAGAAGAGGGATGCGAAGGAGGAGGAGAGGGATGGATTAGTTTGGGGGGAGGGAGTGGAGCAGGGAAAGAGAAAGGGATGGGGACCATGTGGGTTGGGGACCACAAAGAAAGAGGGGCAACTTGTAACTTCATTACTCAAATCAAATGCTTTTGCAATGGATGGCATTGCTATTTATAGAGGAGTGCCTTCAAAAAGAAGAAAAGGCCTAGTTTAATACCATTTTAAAGTAGGATTCCAAAGAAAATGAAAATGGACGCATTAGATTGAAGCCCCCTATAAAATATGAAATAATGAAATATAAATAAAAAAACCCTTAAATGTTATGTAAAATATATCATGTTGCATTAATTTTTTTTGAAAAAGGAAAGGGTAGTTATCCAGAATGATAACTACCCAGAAACTTATAAAATAGAATCAATAACCAATATTACAACAGGCAGACAACAAGGTCCCCCACTCACAACGATTCAACCCAAAGAGAAAACAAAGAGTCGATAGACTCAACAAAATTCTCCACGTACGGTTTCAGGCCCCGGAAGACCACCGCATTCCTGCCCAACCAGATTCCCCAAAGGACCACCAACGGTCTGGCTTTCTCCTTCTTCGTACAAAAAACAAACCGTCCGCCACCACCACCTCCACTTCTGAAGCTATGCCAGAATTCCTCAAACAGCCGACACTCCCACCATCTCTTGCCCATCCTGTCCCATATTTGCACCACAAAAGGGCAATCGAAAAAAAGGTGGTCAACGTCCTCCTCACCACCCCCACACAAAGAGTATACCTTACACTCTCCAGGAGCCTACCTTGCCCTCCACACCTTAGTTACCAGCCTTCTTCTCCTAAGCAGCCAGGCAAAAATCTTGACTTTCAGCGGACACGCGGCTTTCCAAATCTGTCTGCAGTCCCTTACCAGATCCAGCTCCACCTCAGGATCACCAGTGGACAATCTCCTGTACGCAGCCGCAACAGAAAACTCACCTTCATCCCAACCAAACATGTCTGTACCAGCCGCCGGATGCAGTCCCTCCAACTCAGCAAGTAAGGTCTGGAAATAATGCGTTCTCGCATCTGACAGACTGCCAACGAAACGCGGGCACCATCCATCATCCCACACCTCAGCTATGGACGCCATCTTGTTCTGGGACAAGGCAAACATTCTCTGAAATCTTCTGCAAAGCGCTCCATCACCTGTCCAGTCATCCTGCCAGAATCTGAAAGTCCCCCTGTTCCCAACACAGGGACGAAGCAGTTCCTCACCCTAGGGGCCACCGTCGACAAGCCTTTCAGGAAGTGAGAAGCATCTCTAGGCGGAGACACCAGGAGATCCCAACGCATCGGACAACCATATGCCGTCTCAAACACCTTGCCCAATAGATCTCCCTTTCCTTCCAACAGGCATCCTACCCACTTCACCAACAGACTGTCATTAGATCTCTCCAAATCCCTCACGTCGAGCCCCCCATCTCTCAACGGTCTGCAGACCTCCTTCCAAGCGACCAACCTGGCACCCTGTCCACTCGTCCCTTGATTATATCAAAAGAAACTCCTCATTGTTCGTTCAATCTTTGCAATCACTTGTCGAGGCATCTTTAGTACATAAATGAAATATGACGACATCGTCGACAGAACCGCCTTAAGCAAGATCAACCTCCCACCTCTAGACAGAAGCCTGGACGCCCACCCCTCCAGCCTCCCCACCAACCTCTCCACCATGGAGGTCCAGTCTCTCACCAGAATCCTCCCATCTGATAACCGCAGGCCCAAATACTTAACCGGAAGCTTACCCTGTTTTGTGCCAAGACCCAAACTACATCCCCTTGCCTCTGCTTCAGTCATGTTGAAAGGGATAAAATCTGACTTAGCCAGGTTAATCTGCAATCCGGACGCCTCACTCAGTAGGAAAACAAGGAACCTCAACCTTCTAGCCTCCGTTTCTCCACCTTCAATAAAGAAGATTGTATCATCCGCATATTGGAGCAAAGGGATACTCGTCCCATCCTTCAGGGAGAAACCACCCACCAATCTTCTTTCACAAGACCTCCTCGCCGCCCTAGCAAGAGCATCCACAGCAATCACAAAGAGCATCGGGGCTAGCGGACAACCTTGCCTCACCCCCCTCCTAGGTTGGATCTAACCCCCAGCTGGGTTTCTATTGATAAGAACCGAGAAAGACGTTGTAGTGACGCACCTCTTCATCCATTCAATTCACACTGGTGGAAACCCCCTCTTCATCCATTCAATTCACACTGGCGGAAACCCCTTCTTCACCAAGGACGCCCAAAGAAACGACCACTGGATCGAATCATAAGCTTTGCTGAAATCGACCTTCCATAAGAAAGCCTTCTTCTTATCTCTCTTCCAGAATGAAAGGATTTCCGAGGCTATCACATAACCCTCCAAAATATTCCTGCCAGGGACAAAAGCCGTCTGCACCGAGTCTATAATCTTATCCAATGTCCTCCTCAATCTGTTCGCCAGAAGCTTCGCTACCACCAAGTAGATAGCATTCGAAAGAGCTATTGGTCTGTACTCCTGAATCTCCTCAGTGCCCTCCCTCTTTGGCAATAAGAACATATAGAATTTGTTCTGCCAATTAAATCCCGAGTTGCCCGTTCTAAACTCTTGCACCACTTGCATTACGTCTTCTTTCACCACTGGCCAGAACTCTCTGTAGAAGGCAACTGAAAAGCTATCCGGCCCTGGACACCCATCCACGTTCAATCCCCAAATTGCCTCACGGACCTCATTCTCCCCAAAAGAGTCCGTTAAGAGGTCGGCGTCTATCTCCCTGATCTGTGGTATCCCAGATCCTAACCACCTCCACCTTCCCCCCCGTCTCCTTCCAGTAAAACCTCTAAAATAACTAGCAGCTGCCCCTCCCACTGCTTCCCTTCCCACAAATTCTCCCCATCCACCACCAATCTATCAATCCAATTCCTCCTTCTCCTGCCCGACGCAGCCATATGAAAAAAGCGGGTATTGGAATCGCCCTCCTTAAGCCACTTCTGCCTAGATCTCACCCTCCACTCCATTTCCGCTTTCCGGTCTTCCTCCTGAATCACCTGAGTCTGCCTCGCTCTGTAAACCCTGTCATCTTTTGAAAGGAGCTCAACATCCTCTGCTCTGTCCAGGCGTGTAATCGCAGCCTCCTCTTTCTTCCTCTCGCATTCCTCCCTAATCTGCCTGATGTGGGTCTTCAAGAAGGATCTCAAATCCCTCAGTTTCGCTTCCAATCTGGCAGCCGCCGACCCTTCCGCCTGAGAAGACCTCCATCGTTCCTCAACCAAACCCCTAAAGCCCTCCTCCATGAGCCACGCCCTGTCGAACTTAAAGTAAGTGCCATGCCTCCACTCCTCGTTTGACGCCCACATCAAGGGGGTGTGATCCGAGAATGGGTGCTCCAAAGGCCTAACCTCCGCCATCGGGAACAACTTTGCCATCGCTGTCGAAGCCAGAAATCTGTCAATACGGGACTGCTGCCCTCCAGAGTTCCTCCAAGTGTATAGACAAGACAACGGAGGCATATCAGCCAACCCCTGGTCCGCCACAAAGTCTGCAAATGCCTCAGAGCCCTGGTCCAATCCCCCTCGGTCGCCCGGCCTGTCCTCAGCTCACAGAGTAACATTAAAATCGCCACCAATCAGCCAAGGAACCCCCTGGAAAGCTACCGCAACCTGTCCCAGATCTTCCCATAAGACCTGTCTTCTCCGACCCTCCGTCGGGCCATAAACTGAGAGGAGCAAACATGTGCCGTCCCGGCGTCTCTGAAGTCTGACAGTGACAACGTTGGATCCAACCAGAGTGTCCAGTAAGGAGAACTCCCTCCACCCCACAGCAATTCCCCCCGCACTCCCATTCACATCCAGGGCCAGGAAGCCCCTACAACTCTCTCCCCCCACCTCCCTCCACAACCTTCCATCACAGCTCCCCTACTTCGTCTCTTGGAGAAAAACCACATTAGGTCCCCATCTCTGAATGTACCCTCGCAAAACAGCCCTTCTCGACGGGTCATTCAGACCCCTCACATTCCAGGACAGGACCTTAGTGATGAGATCATCCGGGAGGCGCCTCCAGACGTCAGCCGTCTGAACCCCATTATTTCCGCCACACGGTCCTCTTCTATCAACAGACGATGGACCTCCTGGCTCCCCTTACCACCACATACCTTACCTTCTCGCCCCGCCGTCTCCAAACCGCCAATAGTTAGCAGCTCCCCGTCGTCGCCACCAGCCCCCAGCAGCCCAGCTCCCTCTCCTAGTGGCCCAGCCGCCTCAACAGCCTTCTCCGCCCTTGCAGCCACCAGCCCCCCTGCATCTGCCATCAGCTCATCTGCCACAATTTCTGCCACCACTGCAACTCCCCCACTGCACCTGCCACCGGCGCCTGCCACCTCCACCTCGCCGTTTGCAGCTGCCTCGTCCCCACCTTCATCCACCAACTGCCGCCCCATTGCCACCCCCGGGACAAACAGGCCTCCGCCGCCGCCCCCAACAGGCACCGTCGCTGGCGACCCGGCTCCACTAGCCGACCCCAGCCCCTTCAGCGACCGATGTCGGTCGACCCCAGCCACCCACCCAGACGGGGTCTTCCGAGCCAAACCCCTACGGTACGGCCACCGCGGCCGGTAGAAGAGCCTCTGCGAATCGGTCCCCCTCCGCTCCCGTCGTCGCTCGCCCCCCCTCCGCCAGACGAGTCCAGTCCTGCCACCTCCACTACTTTGATCGGATCCGCCAAAGGGCTCCTCGAGTCCTCTCCAACAACGTCCCGCCTCTCCTTCGCAGAGAGTCGGGGGCGTGGTATCGCTCGCGCAAGACAGCCCGACCCAGCAACAGCACTGGGGTCCTCGGATCCCGTAACCGGGTCATGCACACCCGACCCGAGTCCGCCAGCCACCCCTCCCTCAAAGCCAGGGCTCGAAGCGACATCGTCAGCGCACCCGCAATCAGCGGAGCCACCCGGCCTCAGCTCCGCATTCGCCTCCCCCAACCCCTCCGCAAAGATCGCAGCGACCCTCCGCATTCTCGCCCCTTCGTCTGCCATTGATTGCGCCACGGAAATCGCAGCCGCCCCACGATCTCTGCCGCAATCTTTGCCAAGACCCTCGACCTTCCCGAGGGCGGTCCGGCCATCCTCCGCCCGCCCACCACCATCGCCTCCACACACTGCTGCCGCTCCACCACCCACCACCTCAGCAAAAGACCTAGGGTTCTCGGAACCCCAGGAAACACGGAGGAGCCAGGCGGAGCCACCCCACCTGAGCACCAACCTCTCCACCAACCGCTGCCCCGGCCGCATCTCCACCCACGCCTCAACCCGCGACAGATCAGCTGCCTTCAGGCCGATGCTCCCGCATCCGTGTTACCTAGCAAACAGGGCAACCACCGCCGCCACCACCTCCATCGTGTGGAGGAATAGCGGGATCCCCTCAATCAAGACCCTCCTCACGCTTGCCGGTGGTCTCTCCGCTAAAGCTCCATCAGACCTGACCGGCCACCGGCATCGCGCCACACCACCAACACACCGGAGCACCCTGAAAACCACCCGCCTCAACTCCACCCGGCTCAGTCCCAGCACCACCATCCGCCCGCCTCCCAGAGAGGCCACCCCCAACTGACCTCCGTCCACCCCCAAGTAGGCGGCGACCGCCTCCCTCAGGGCTTCCACCTCCACCGACCCCTCCAAAACCACAGCCACCAGCACCGACAACAGCCTTCCTTCCAGCGCGCCCATCTCCTCCGACCATGGCGCTTCGACCTCCACGAGGGGCTCTCCCTCTGTGGGAGACAAACGTGTCTCCCCTCTCCCCGAGGAGACCCCCACACCCGACCTCCGCCACCCACAGCCCGACCTCTGATGACCCAAGGCTCCGCACCACAGACACCGCACCGGGTCCCTGCACACCGCCGCCACGTGCCCCTCACCAAGGCACTTGAAGCACCTCACCAGCGTCGCATCCTTCCTCGATCTCCTGCCCACCACCGTCCAGCCCGGGCCAAACCTCTTAGCCCCTGTCGCTAGACCTCTCTCTTCCTCTCCCTCTCCCTCTCTCATTTTCCCCCTCATGTTGCATTAATTCCCAAAAGGTTGCAAAACTCTCACTCGTGCAAGATTGCTTCCATTTATCACTGAAGCAAATAAGGACGAAGATGTTGAAGTTCTCATTCTTTGATTCATCTGCAATCTTTTGTGGTTGATCTTTCCACTTGACGAGGGAATCTTTAGGAAATGCCTTGGTGTGTAACAACTTCATGAACGCATGTGATATCTTCAACAGTATCTAACACGGATGGAGGTCTAAGCTGGAAGGGCAATTGTGTTAATTCTTTGGCAAGAGTGTCTTGGATGATGGATCTTCTCCATGGTATGCATATAATTTGGAAACACTAAGCACTAATGAAGTGGGGATGTCTGGCAGAAGACCTAATAGATAGGCATTCTGTCCAATGCATTTGAGGACTCGACAACCAAACTTCCTGGCTTTAACTTCTGGTAAATACTCTAGGGAAACCGTTCCTTTTCTGAAATATACCATCTCAAGATCTTATTTGTGAAATTCTGCATCTCATTGGTGGAGATTGGCTTGTTCTTGGTATTTTTGGTTCATTGCTTATTCGAGCTCATTACAAAATGCTCTTCTACATTTTAGAAAGCTGTTGATGTATTTTACATAGGTTGATACACTTACAATTCAAGCATGTTTGTTGTTTTTCTAGTGAGGGGGGCGAGAGGGAGGCTAGCCACTTGGGTACTTCTATCAGAATTTTTGGTGCTATGCCTGGACTCGCCATAACCCACAACAAATCAAACTTCGTGCCTTTTCTCATGAATGCGGGAGAGCTAGTTTCTTGTTCCATGCTCCTCTGGACTGAGCCCTCTCGTTTGCCTTTTACATGCTTGGGGTTGTTGGATATTGGAGACCTGGAGAACAGATTGGTTGGTTGGAGTGGTCAGATCCTAAGGGTGGATGTCCAATGCTTTTGAAGTCCACTCTATTGTTCCAGTGTTCCACCTTTCTATATTTATGCCACCAAAGAAGGTGATACATAAGATTGATGCCATCAGAAAGAGATTCTTTTGGAAGGGAACAGGTCATGCGGGCGGTTTCCTTTATCTAGTCAAGTGGGAGGATGTTTGCAGGCAGTTGAGCAGGGTGGTTTGGGAGTGTTGCATGTTTCCAATTTCAACAACACTCCTCTTTAAGTGGGTGGTGCCATTGATGCAGAACTATGATACACTCTGGCAGGGTATTATGAGGGACTCCTATGGATCTTCGTTGAATTGGAGAGATAGGAGTTCAGTCCCACGTGGGGCATCGGCTTTTTGGAGAGGTTTATATCAGGTCATGGCCTATATCTCGCATCTTTTTGAGCTTGTTTTGGAGGTGGGAAAACTTTTAGATTCTAGGAGGAAAATTGGATAGGATTAGGAAGTCTTGTTTTTTATTGTTTCTAGATTGTATGTCCTGGCATCTTAATATATTGCCTGATATTGGAGGTTTAGGATGGTCTTCTAGAGAGGAGTTCAGGCTCTTGGGTTCCACATTTGGGGGACACTTATCAGAGGAAAGAATACATGCTCTGGTGCAGCTGTTGGCAACTATTCAGAGCTTCAGCCTAAGAGATGGGGTCCTGAATTCTTTGCGATGAGCAATGATTTAAATGCCGCCGGCAAGGCCATTTCTGGAAGGAGGTCGTGCCGACATGAAAATATTGTTGATTTACAGGTGTGTCGTCGGCATGCTGATGAATTTCGCCGGCATGCCAATCAGCGCTGCGAGCGGTTTGAAATGCAGGTGCTAGAGATTCGGAGGGGCTGAAATCTGAAATAGGGGGGCTTAGTCATGGGTTGAAATTCGAAAATTGGGGGACTGTCACACACACAAACAGAGCGGTTTGAATGTAGGAGTGGGAGATTCGAAACTGGGAATGTGGGGGGGGGGTTGAAATGACACACACACATGATGATTAACTCAACTAGAGACACTCAAGCTTTCCAAGTAGACACACACATACTTCATTTGAGTATTTATGTGATTTTCTATTTCATTTTGAGTATTTATGTGATTTTTTTTCGGCATGTTATTGGCATGCCCTCAGCATTCCCACGATGTGCCCTCGGCATGCCTATCGGCATGGCCTATGTCCTGGCATCTTAATATATTGCCTGATATTGGAGGTTTAGGATGGTCTTCTAGAGAGGAGTTCAGGCTCTTGGGTTCCACATTTGGGGGACACTTATCAGAGGAAAGAATACATGCTCTGGTGCAGCTGTTGGCAACTATTCAGAGCTTCAGCCTAAGAGATGGGGTCCTGAATTCTTTGCGATGAGCAATGATTTAAATGCCGCCGGCAAGGCCATTTCTGGAAGGAGGTCGTGCCGACATGAAAATATTGTTGATTTACAGGTGTGTCGCCGGCATGCTGATGAATTTCGCCGGCATGCCAATCAGCGCTGCGAGCGGTTTGAAATGCAGGTGCTGGAGATTCGGAGGGGCTGAAATCTGAAATAGGGGGGCTTAGTCATGGGTTGAAATTCGAAAATTGGGGGACTGTCACACACACAAACAGAGCGGTTTGAATGTAGGAGTGGGAGATTCGAAACTGGGAATGTGGGGGGGGGGTTGAAATGACACACACACACGATGATTAACTCAACTAGAGACACTCAAGCTTTCCAAGTAGACACACACATACTTCATTTGAGTATTTATGTGATTTTCTATTTCATTTTGAGTATTTATGTGATTTTTTTTCGGCATGTTATTGGCATGCCCTCAGCATTCCCACGATGTGCCCTCGGCATGCCTATCGGCATGGCCATCGAAAAACGAGCATTTTCACAGCATGCCTTCGGCATGCTCATGAGTGGTACACTTAAAATTTCGTCGGCACGGCGTCAAAATCGGCATTTCAAACCTTGGTGATGAGGAGTTGGATGTTTCTCTGTTAGAAGGGATTACAGGATTCTCAAAGGAGAGGCGGCAGGTGGTGATGTGTTTTTGGGTTCAGATTGCTCGATTTTATGGAAAATGAAGTTCCTCCGAAAATCAAATTCTTCCTGTGGCTAGTTAGAAGGGGTCGATTGTTGCATGCAGAGCCATGATCAAGGTGCCAACTATGTGCTCTGTGGAGAGGAGGATGATTGGCAGCATTTGTTCATCAATTGTTGCTTTGGTAAGGAGATTCATGCAAGCTTAGGCATTTTGGGTCTTTCGGATAAGTCGGACATAGAATTTTGGAGAGCATTCCAGTGTGGGGCATGGGCTAATGGGGACACGTGTA
This sequence comes from Thalassia testudinum, assembly GCA_037157565.1. NCBI lineage: Eukaryota > Viridiplantae > Streptophyta > Magnoliopsida > Alismatales > Hydrocharitaceae > Thalassia > Thalassia testudinum. The sequence continues at coordinate 27,788,548 of JAZHRO010000013.1, forward strand.
CAAAAGTGGCAGTTGCTCTTTGATTCAGAGGAATGGGACAATTTTGAGGGGTCATAGGGTGTGGAGTATTTTTACGGTAGTAAGTGTTAAGGTTTGCCTCTTCACTTTGATGGTGGATGGCTACTGACCTCCAGTAGTTGTCCTTTCACTTTTCAAAAAGAAAAAAAAATAAATCAAATGTGTTTCGTAAAGCGTGACTTGTAATTTATAATCAAGATTTTAAAAAATGCGAGCCGGTACTGAGGTGGTTTGCCTTCATTAAGGTGAGGCGTAAGCCTCGAGGTGCTCAAGGCATAAACCTCAGTTTTTAGATGAAAAATAAGAAAAATCATACAAATATAAGTTGTTAAGTGCTAATAATGAAAAAATAATGTAAAAATACATTTTTATGCTATTTTTCTCTATTACAACATTAAATGTTTATTACTAAATATTATTAGTGCACAATACACATAATATTTACATATAAAATAATATGGCAAGATTTAAATACTTATAAGTATCACACAACATGTAAACTCTTTAAAAAATCAAAATACTAATCGCATAATATACTAAAAAAAATCAAAATAATAATAAAAAATATTTTTTTAAGAGAATAATAATTGGAAACATGTAACAACAAGATTTAAGTAAACAATCGTTACATAGCATCTTAAAAGAAAATCAATTCCGTGATCACATGACATGTAAACTAACCATGTAAAACATTCAAATATACTTTAATATAACTAAACAGTAAAATAAAAGTATAAGTAATAAAAAAATGTAATGTGTAATTAAAGAGAGGTCGAGACTCTGACCAACAACAGCAAAAAGTGAGGTTAAGATTTGAGAGGGGAAGGGGGCAATGATGAGCAATGGAGAGGGGACAAACTGGTAAGGGGTGATGCATAGAAAAGGTGACTGTCAATTGGCAATGCAGCAACATCCATCGATAATGGTAATGGAGGAGCTCAAAGATGGAAAATGACTTGCAACAGCTAAGGTGATGAGTTTTTTATGATTTGAGAGGTTAGGGCTATTGTTTGGGGTCGAGTGATGGGTATAAGATTTTAGAAAAGGGTTTTATGTGCTTTATTAGGTCATATGTAACTCACATGATCTTCAAGCGTGAACTTTCGATTGAGGCTATAGCTTCAGTTCTGCCTCATCACCTCAGCTTTGCCTTGACAAACCGCGGCGCACGCCTCACGTTGCAACCCCAAGCTATAGCCTTGAGGATAATTTTCTTCCGCCTTGCCTCGAGGCATAAGTCTCTAGCGTCTCGAGGCTAGTTTTTTAAAATTATGTTTATAATGTAATATTTTTATAACTTCATTAAGATGGCCATCCAAACCATTTTTGTTCACAATGAAATTTCATATGCAATCTATCTAACCAATAAACTTTCAATTCATATGATTGGATTTCTTATTTGAGACTCCACATGAGTTTTTGATGGGTTTGAGTCAAATAAGTTATTACCTTAGGATCCCTGGATAAGTCCTCTATGTATGCATGCATGCATGGATGTATGCTTTTCTAAAAAGAATATAACTTGTATTGCATCTAGTATAGCCTTCTTGTTTACTCAAGACGATACACAAGACAATTTTTATTGAGTGGGCTGGTTAATGGGCCTAACAAAAGTAGGTATATGCTATTTTCAGAATACATAATATGTAATATGTCTTTTCAAAAAAAAAAAAAGTAATATATGCTCATTGTAAACAAGCCATAGCACATTTTGTAACTTGCATGTATTGACTACTTGATCCAAGTCGAGATCCTACATATAGCATATAATAAATTCTTTAATGATGGTAGGTTTGCTACTGGGATTGATAAGGGTTCAAACCCTCAAGCTTGAGCCAGAAATATCTAAGCGACTCCAATATTGGCCTTGAGAGAAGCTAAGCTTGGCTTATTGGGCTTGATGTACAGCCAAGCTTGGCGCATGCTTTTTTAAGCATTTCATTGAAAGTGGTGCACATCACAGTAATTGTGAATAGGAAGTTTGAACTATGGAGAAAGACCTTGAATATAAGGGTTTTCACTTGAATAGAACAAATGGCTGTAGAAAATGCAAGCTTTTGCAAGAACTGATACCATGAGGCTTGCATGTCGAGAGAAGATTTTTCCAAATTCTTTGACTCATTTATAGCTGTGGTTGGCGTCAAGAAGGAGAAAATTTCCTTATTGAACTTAATGGATGAAAAATTGAATTAAACTTCTTGATTTTGGTTAATGGGTGTAAGGGGGTAAGACATGAATGCTCATTGCCACCTTTGTTTGTTTGTGGTTGCAATGAAGGCTTTGCTGTTGTGCTCCCTAAGCTTGTATTTTGGGCCTGTTTCCTGTCTTTATGCCAAGTTTGGGATTACCAACTTTGGACTTGTTGCAATATGTGAATGACATTGTCTTCTTTGTGGAAGGGGGATTGAAAGCAGCTAGAAATGCGGTAGTTTGGTTTTCTTATTTGGTGACTTCTCCATCTTGTAGGGCAATTATTGTAGGTGTGCTTTTGTTCCTTTTGATGTTACCAACAAGGAGGTGACGGTTTGCTCTACTCCTTTGAATACACCAGCTGTTGCATGTCCTGTAAGGGCAAACAATTACACTCTTGGAATTGGGAGCTGTTGTTGGAGTGGCTTCAAAGGAGATCAGATAGGTGGTGTGCGAGATTGCTATCTAGAGGGGATAGATTGGTGTTATTGAAGTTTGTGTTATCCACATTTCCTGATTCATGAATTGTTAAGACTTAAGGCAACTTTGACTACTACTCTATATCTGCAAGTTTCGGTAGCTTGGGTGACTATCTGCTGATCAATGGAATGAGGAGGTTTAAGGTCTTGCATTTATGAATTCCAATGATGCTTTACTAGGAAAGTGGCTGCTGAAGATATTGGAGAACAATAGCAGCTTGTGGAAAAGGGCTAACTAGCTTACGCTTCTAGCTATGTTGTGTTCCAGAAAGGAGGTCTCATAAAATGTCTTTTGTACATCTCTTTTGAATAGACTGATCATATCTGTCAACGTAGATGTACAAAGTCCATTGCTTGCTGGTGCATCCACATTGTTGATGCATCATGCTTTCGTTCATCCAGCAATCTTTGTCATTTATGCTGTTATGTAGGATGTTGAAGTATGAATCATGGAATTGATTCCAAGTTCTCTACTTTTTGGGTAGGGGTGGAGGCGTCTCTTCCTAGTATTGTGTAATGGGGATATTTTTCTCGTGGAAAGATGATTAGGTGGGCAATGGTTTTTCAAGGAGCTTGTACCTGGGCTTTTTGGAATGGTAGTGGAGAAAGGCCTGAATGTTAATTTGTGTTGGGATGGTCCCTTGGGGAGAGGACAAATGCTACATAGCAAACCTGAGTTGTTTTTCCATGAGAAGGGGATTCTTGGTTCAAACTACACGATCTTGATGAGATTTGAGATTGCTGACCTTCTCGTCACCAGCATTGGCGGATAGCTGATGTGAGGGTCCAGTATGAGTAGACTCACTCTAGGTGTGGTAAGTGTGTGGTATTTGGTCATACCACTGTAAGATGTCCTGATGTGAGCCATGCTCCTGGAGATCCACTGAGGTGTCAGTCAAAACACTAAAAGCTTTGATTTGAGTCCGCTGATACTACAGTCTACCAACTGGCCAGCCAATAGCAGATCAATTAATTCATGCTTTACAGGCTTGTGAATGACCAATTGAACTGCATGTGCTTTCTTTGCTTTGTTGCTCTAGAGGACTGGTATGGTAGTATTCTAAGTAGATTGCAATGTCCAGGATTCTAGATCATGTAAGAAGGCCTCCATGCAGATGTGCACATGTACTCCATTGTGGCAAGCGTGTGTGTGCATGGTGTTCTTGGTTATCACATCTGGAGGGAAGATTGTATGACAAGAGAGGAGTTACATATATTGCTATCTGTACATAATGGTCACTGGCGTTTTCTTTTCAAAGAAAAAATAATGGTTACTAGCCTAGGAAGGGCTATTGTATGCTTTGGTTGGTTCTGCTTTGGTGTGGCCCACAGGTAGTATCATTGTGATATGAGCATATTCTCTATTGTGAGACTAGGTCATTCCTGCCAAGATTGTTTTCTTGAAGGAGTTGGGTGTTTACTGCGAAGGATTGGTAAAAATGGTTATCAAATCATTGGCGAGTTGCTTCACCTGCTTGTCATGTGGTGATGCAGAATGGGCACTTGTTCTTCGGCTACATTTTTGCAAGGAGCATGTGGCAACATCTGGGGCAGACATCTGTGGGTGTCCCATTATGCGCTCTTACATGGGAGTTTGTTCAGAAGGCTGGGATTGATTCCAACATATCTCAATCTTGGATTTTGGCAGTCCTTGTCAATATGGCTACAAAGTATTTAGGGGGGGAGTACCTTATGTGGAGAATGTATTGAGTGATTTCTCGCCTTTCTCTTCTATTGGACTGAACAGATGTAATGCGCACTGCTATTTATTGAAGTGGATTCCTCCAGAAGTCACCATTTTCGGAATTAAAAAAAAAAAGTTGATATTTCAAGAGAACAATATTTAGCTGGAATTTGATGTGATTTGTAAATGTAACAAGAGTTGCATCTTGTCCACCTGTATGTCAATTTGGGCTCTTTCATGGCTGGAAATGTTTGTCTTGATCAGATTTGGGCTCCGAGGGATTCGGTGATCTTCTTGGTTGCATTAGGAGCAAAAGAATTCCTCTGCAAAACATTCATTTTGTGGCAAGTGTTATCTCATGCAGATAACTGTGTTTTTTCCTTATAACTTGTTGTATAATCTTTCTGATTTGGAACCCTACTAATACATATTTATTCACTTTTTTTTTGCTTGCCTTTCAGACATTCAGAAATAACCTCAATAAGGTATTTTCCTTTCAATTTCATGATGTTGTTCTAATTTCAGAATTTCACACTAATATCCCAAGATTGTGTCAGTTTCTTGGCTATTATATCCAGTTCCCAGTGTTCATTTTCATTGTTCATGTTGTTCAAATTACAGTTACCATGATTCGATCCTTAGCAACAATTTAATTGGAGAGGCTTTTGTTTCTCTAGATATTGGCTACTGCTTACCTCAGACATGAGCCATGGAAAATGGGGGTGCATAAAAGAAAGGGAGTTGTTTACCTTGATGTGCACAAACTTCCCGAAAGGCCAAAAAGTGATTTGGATCGTCAAAGGTATTTATCACTTTTGATGTTCTTTAAAAAAATTGCCTTTGATATTTTTTCCCTTGGCTACGTGCTTCTCTGTATTGGATTGATTATTTTCTCATAAATCCTTTGTGTTCAAATTCCTTCTGGACTTGCTAGTGGCATGCGGTTCTCAAACTTAGCTTTCAAGCCTGAGTTGACCCGGCTATAATGATATACATTAACAATATGGAGACCATTCTCTTCCACCATTTATGGCTTAGTACAACAGAAGAACAATACTTTCTAGTAAGATAGGGAAATGGGAAGGATAAAAGAAGATTTTAAAAGGGTCAGGGGTTCTAAGCATTAATGTTGGACCCAGAAGTCAAGAACTTCTTCGAATGTTGAATTTATTTTTGTGAAGATACACTATACAATGGGCAAAGGTGCATGGCAGGATAAACAGTTCAAGTTTCAAATTCCCCCTTTTCTCAATTTTCTCCTAGAAGCTATATGGAAAGGACACCTTTCGAGAAAAATTATATGGAAAGGACAAAAGGTACTAGACCCTGGTTACAGAAAGTTGGTGCAACAAAGTGGGGGGAGATTCCGCCATCTTGCTTAGCCACTTGCACTTTGACCCTTAAGATGCAACATTTGAGGGTTGTTGACAAACTAGATTATACTATCATGTCTCACAAGGACGAGGGTGATAGAGAGGTTATGTAGGTTGGAGGGTGGAGGTGATCACGAGGGAGATGGTTGGTTGGTCATGTTGGGGCAGTGGCGAAGGAGATCTGCTCTTCTTGGAAAGGGGGGTATGCCAAAGATCTAGTGCTTTCATTGTCGTGGATGATGGCATCTTGTGAAGTTTTGCTATGACCTAATAGTGTGTGTTTGATGTCGAGGGACCCATCACCGCCGGTTGGAATGCTTATGTGGTCGGAGGCTTTTGGTTTAGAATTGGGTTCCGACGTATGGGGTGCCAGTTAATGCTGTGATTGGGCACCTTCCTCTTCCACCCTTGGTTCTAGCATTGTGGTTCTCATCAGCGCAATCTCTTAGGAGTATGCTTGATGGTGCGTTGGTTGGAGACATGGTGGTCGGGACTTCGACTGGAGGCAGTGTGGAGGGTTTTGCTTTCAAGGTTGTAGTCATTGATGTGAAGAAGTTTCTCCTTTTTGGATGCGATGCAAAGGAGTGGGAGGTTATTCACTTTTAGTCGTTGATTATTGGTGATGGCGAGGTGCGGTGGCGTAAACCTTCAGCCTTTGATGGGCATAGGAGGAGCGAGCATAGAAGTGGTCGATTATTTATGTTTGCCTTTGCAGCATTCTCTTGCATTTGTGAATGGTGGAGGTGGTGAAGGTCCTCGTTTCGAGGTTCTTGCGCTTGAAGTTGTGTCAAGATGTGGGGTTCGATGCAGAGGACCTTCGGTGGGTGCACGAGTGGAGTTGGAGGTCTTCAACGACTCTATTGTTCCCTTAAGGCTCCTGCTCTAGTTGGGTGGATGTTAGTGGATTGTAATGGTGGAGGAGATCAGGGAAGCTAGGGGGAGGACTTATGAGGAGGTGGTTTTGTCATTTTTGGTGTCGAGCGGCGAGCAAGCTCATTTGATTAGTGGAAGTCAGCACTGGATTTGGAAGTCAAAGGATTGAGTGGTTGATTCAAGGCTCCTTGGGGTTCCTGCAGCATATTGCAAGGAGCGATTACCGGAGGCATTACCTCCTGATGTTGCGCCAATGTTTTCGATTGAGAGAGGTGCTTTAAATGGGAGGGTTGTCTTAAATGGTGGGTTCAAATTGGCTCGAATCTAGTACTCAACTCGATGCACTATTTTTGCAATTTAGGACCAATGGTGCTAAAGGGGGGGTTACTTTTCGAATCACAAGGGGCACATAGAAGGGGTGTGGGTCTTGTGATTCGAATGTGACATTGTAGCTTTATGGAGAGGTGGTAGAGGGCTCTCGGTCTCCTGTGTTGAGTGGAGACAGGGGGCTGAAGCTTGGGGAGGAGATGGTTGTGGCCATGGTTTTGGCTGCTAAAGGTTGTCTGGCATCGATGAAGGAGATGGTGGTTTGCTCTTAGATGACGAAGGAGGGCCTCGGGGGCAAAGGCATTCCTAAGGACGACAATCAGTGGAGGGGTGAATGCTACGACACCTTATTTTGAGATGGGACAGGATTTGGTAGGGATGAAGGTGGTTTTAAAACCAGGAGAGATTCAAGTCAGTGCGGTTGGGGTACATGACCGTCAAGTGGTAGTTAAGAGGCCTTTTGGCAATAACTCAACAAGGTCCTCAAGGTGTTGTTGACCTGTCCTTCCAAGATAATTTTTTTTTTGAAAAGTAAAAAGGATAACCACCTAGATTCATTCCATCAGACCACCAAAATAATTACATCACCGATTACAAAGTGGACTCCCCAAAGACCATCTGGGAGGAAATGGACGAAATGAAATTCTCCACATAAGGTCTGTCTCCCCTAAACACCGCACCATTCCTCCCTAACCATACACCCCACAACACCACCAACACCTTGGCTCTGTCCCTCTTAGATCGCAAAATGCTTAGTCCACCATGGATGCTTCCTCTCCGGAACGATGACAAAAAACTGACCATGTCTCAGTGGTTTATCCAGCTGAGCCCATTCTCTGCCAGACCTGCTCAACAAATGGACACTGGAAGAAAAGGTGTTGTATGTCTTCATCTGCCTCACTGCAAAGAGAACACCATACATCATCTGTCTGGGCCCACCTTGCCCTCTACACCGTCGTGACAACCCTAACCCTCCACAACCAAGAGAAGATCTTGACTTTCAGAGGGCATTCTGCAAACCATAGTAGTCTGCAGTCTTGGGAGAGATCCAAATCCACGTTCTGCAAGACAGAACCAAGCCTACGGAAGACCTCAAGAGCATATCGTGGGTATCGTCGATCAGAACTTGTGCCCCAGCAGACCTGAAAAAACAAAGAAAAAAGAGAGAGACATTCTATTGAACATCATGACCTCATTATATAGAATCAATTTTTAGAAGGTCCAATTTAACTTCCGCTCAAAAAATTCATGTACAAGATCCCCTAAAGAAATGTCATTTCAAAGCAATGACCCCGGAGAAGATTGTTGTGTTCACGGAAAAAATACAATATATTTCAATAGGGAAAGTAAGAAATATCTAAGAATATGTGAAGAATTATTGAAAAATATCTTGGTATCAACAATGAAACTACAAATTGAAAGGTCATGGATGCCAGTATCTCTGCATAAAGCATCTAGAAAATGAAACTAGAGACGACACACTCAATAACATATCTTACCCCATGAAAGGGATCTGGGGAATGTAACACAAGTAAATTTGTAAGAAATATGAATTCGTTATTAACTAGAAATCTAAGTGCTAACCTGCAAAGCAAAGTGATTGCCAAAGTGAATCTCATTAAACAATCCTGGGTAATGTTTCTCAATCCAGATCTTTGATCACATTCTGCCTAGAACTTCATGGATGACAAGGAAAAGTCATAACTAGGGAAAGTACTCAAGTAATGCAAAATTAAATGGTGATTCCTTTGTTTTTTTTTTTGTACGCGAACTAGAGTAGGAAGGAGCACCTACGTCACAATAGATAAATTGCAAAAATGGGATAGATTATTTTGCATGGGAGAAATGGCATATCTTTTTTTTTGTTTAGTCTGAAATATGAATTTGTAAGAAATATGAATGTCTCTATATTGTTCTTTAATCCATCATGAAATATCTGCATGTAGAATGTCACAAATATGAAAAATCTAGTCAATTTCCATCCTTATGATAACAACAATTCAACTACAATTATCTAACTATAAAGATCATAATTTCAGTCATATAAACACAAAGGTTAAGAAAGAACAATTTGTAAAGCAACCTGGCAACAAAAAGATCAACAACCAGATTGCATTTCATGAACAAATATAAAGATAGCCAGAATTTACGTCGATGAACCTATCATTAAAGAAAAATAAAGATTGCATTCCACATCAGACAGATCCAATTCAAAATCATGCACATCAAATCAGCTTTCATGAGCTGATTGTATATGCTAAATGATTAGGATGAGGGATTCGAATTGTGGATTGGGCAGAGAATTCAATGAGATTCTTGATTGTACCACTAAAATTGAAAAGAGAGCTTTTTTGTACGCACTAGCAAGAGGGATGGGGCAAAGATTGTGTCAGTTTGGGCCTTGCACATTGAGGATTGGACGTTGTATTGTAATGTTGGATGGGAGATGTAGGAAATGATGTCCCCAACTAAAAAATCCATGGGACAATTGGGTACCACCAGCATGGTATGCATAATGAACCTCACCAGACTTGTAATGATCACCAACTTTACGGACTCAACAATATCCAATGTTAATTAATTTTCACAAACAGAAAAACAAAATAATACACAATGCTCATTGCAACAATAGGTACTCTTGGGTGTTTATTAAACATGTATATGCTTATGAATAGAGCTAAAAGAAACCATTCATGCCTACTATCTACTAAGGATGGGGGAGGAGGGTAGGGTCGGTAGGCGGAGGAAGCATGGGGGGAGCATGGGCTGAGGGCGATAAAGCGGGGGGAGGATTGAAGGAGTGGAGGGTAGAGGAGGGTGGTGGTTGGAGGGCGGCAGAGTAGGGGAAGGACTGGGGGAGTGGAGGGAAAATGAGGGTGGTTGCAGAGGGCGGAGGGAGGTAGAGTAGGGGGAGGATCGGAGGAGTGGAGAGCAGGGGAGGAGGGTGTTTGGAGGAGCCGCTGATGAGGCTTACCTCGAGGACGACGTCAAAAAGGATGGAGCTGCTGATAGATGGAGATGGCAACTGCGGCGACTGGGTGGCTGCCAGCTAACGAAGAGAGCATTGCAGGAGAAGTAGCCTAGCACTAGCGTTGGTTGGTACTGGTAGTGGTAGCCAACTACGCCAAGAGAAGTAGCGGTGTGAGGGTTTTGCTTGGGGCCTGGGCTAACGTGGGAGAGGGGAAGTAGTGAATTGGTGATGGAAGAAGTAGCATTGGGGGGCTTGGTGCCTTTAGTGAGGCCTGTGGTTGATCCCTGGAGAGGAAATAATATTAATTATATTTACAATAGTTTTTATACGTAGTTCAATAGTTGTAAGATACATATTTACAATGGTTGTAAATTTAGAATAGTTTATTTGATATTGATATTAATTATATTAGCCTACATAAGTTTGAATGGGTTGAGAGGTGGGTTGAGTTTTTTTTCAATGGATTCGTAGATGGGTTTTTAAATCTGCACACACACACACATATATATGCTTTCAAACTTGAACTTTATCGAACGAACATGTATTACATTCATGTGCGGTTCGTTAAGCTATCGAACTTAGTTTTAATGTTCATGTTTGGTTCATTTTTTTTTCAAATGAACTTTTATCGAATATTTGTTCGAATGAATTCTTGTCGAATTCGAATCGTTCAGTTCGTTTAGCAGCCCTAGGTGCAACTTTGGTCAAGACATTTGGTGAGATCACCTAGTTATCGGTTAATCATACCAACTCTAATTTTGTGCCTTTTGATATGCTTGTTGAGTAGTCCTTAGCCTTTAGTTTCTTACGCACTAAGCTGGGCCCTTTGTCGTTCAAATATTTGGGGCTTCCTTTGAAAGGGAGGCAACTCATGTCTGTTCATTGGGCTTCCTTGGTGGACAAGATGAGGAAACGGTTGAGTGATTGGTGCGGGAAGCTGCTTTCTAGGGGCAGGCGACTGGTAGTACTAAAGGTAGTTCTCTCAGCAATTTCGATTTTCTGCCTTTCTATTTTCATACCACCCAAGAAGATAATTGCCACTCATGAAATGCTTCTTTTGGAAGGGCTCGGGTCACGAGGGAAGATTTTTGCATATGGTTCTTTGGGATGTGATTTGTTGGCCAAAAAAGGATTGGGGATTGAATTTTGGGCCCTTGGAGACTTCTGTAATACTTTATTGGCAAAGTAGGGGCGAATCTCTTTGCCACTGAGGATTCTCTTTGGCATTGCCTCATGAAAGATTCTTATGGCACTTTTTATTGGATGTTGAGAGGATGACAATTCCTTGAGGCGTTTCTGGTTTTTAGAGGTTTCTAATGCCAGTTCTGCAGCCAATCTCAGGGTATTTTCACTCAATCCTTTTTGATGGAAAAATCTTCAAATTCTAAGAGGATGACTGGTCAAAGTCTGGTGCATTTACTGAAATGATGCCTTGCCTGTATGCTTTGGTAGCTTCCAAGTCTCAGGTGGTGTCCAAGTTTTAGGATGAGACCTTCCTCTTTTGGTTACCTATTTTTTATGGGAGTCTTTCTAATGCACGTACCTAGGAGTTGCAACTTTTGTTATCTTTGCTGTAGGATTATCTCCTGTCTCTGGGTAATTCCTAATAGACAGTGTGGACTAAGGGTGCTTTTTAAGTGTTAAAGGTTTACAAGCTCCAAAGTGGGTTGCTTTTAGAAGATGATGTTCTTGTTGGCGATTGTAGAGTTTCTTTGTGGATGAAGGTTCCTCTAAAGGTGAAGGTTTTCCTTTGGTTGTTAAGGAGGGGTTGCTTGGTTACAACAGTGCATAGGAGCAGGTGAGTAGAGAATGCTGATACGGTGTGTTCCCTATGCCATGAGGATGATGAAGATGCTCCTCATTTGTTTTGGTTGTCGCTTTACTTTGTCAGTTTGGGAGAATCTGTCTCGAGGGGATAAATGTCACAAATATGAATGATTTTTTGCCTTCTTTTCAAGGTGGCATCCAATTGCCTGGATTGTGGTTGCTACGGCTCTTTGGTTACTTTGGCTTTAGCGAAATGCAACACTCTTCAAGGGGGAACATGCTTGGGTGGAAAATGTGATTAGAAAGGATACTTTGTTGTTTGGATTTTGGATTTGTGATTTGTAAATTTTGGTAAATGGTAATTGTCCTTTTTCCTCTCAAAGAAACAAAAGATGTAGCATTTGAGAATGACTCTGATTGCTTATAAGGAGATAAAGGAAAGGAGGGAACAATTGAGACTAGAGGCGTTAGATGGTGTTGTTGCTCTAGACAGAGTTGAGGATGATCGAGTCCTTGTGGTGGAATAGGGTGAAAAACATATATTACAGACTGTGATTCAATAGGAGGATCTTAAAAGAGAGGTTGATTGGAGACAAGTCTTAATAGCTTTGGCTTAAGGAGGGAGATGCCTACAGCAACTTCTTTCATTTGATCATCGGTGCAAGAAGGAGATCCAACCTTATAAGCTATTTAAGAGTTGGGGAGGAGGTTATCTAAGAGAGCGGGTAGATAGCTGAGGCCCTCGGGAAGCTTCCATGATTTCATCAAGAGGCGACTGTTGGGATGATGAAGGCATGCAAAATGATATGGTTAAAGATGTCTTTGAGGAGGTTATATTAGCTATTCATGGGCACAAGTTAGAGGGCTTACTTAGACTGTGTTAGCATGTGTTATTATTTATGTTTGTATAGTTTTTGGGTTTTTAGCTCCTCAGGGGCACCACTGTACTTTTACCCTTTTGGTCTCTCTTTATATAAGAGAGCCTAGGGTTTTCAATAAGAAGCTAAGTCATTTCAACCAAATTGGTATTAGAGCACCGGTCCCAGACCGTGGCTTTAGGTATCCCACCCCCAAGGCCTCCAAACTCTACCACCAAATCCCTCTTCCTCTCTCTCTTTCTCCCTGATTGATAGCGAAGCTCCACCGGTGACACTCCAGCGGCTGTGCGCAATAGCACGTGCGCGCGACAATAGCAGCATCTGTGTGGTGGTGCTGGGCGGCACGGTAGCGATAGCAACATCGGCTCTCCATAACTAGCGCTCCAATGGTTACGCGCAGCAGCACACGCACACATCTGCGCGGTGGTACTGGGTGGCGCAACAGCCATCTTGTGCACCTAAGGCCGCGCAATAGAGGTGATTCTGCATGGCAAGTGGCAGCGTTGCACCGTCTGTGGCAGTGTGCAGCGCTATGCTGCGTGCGTGAGAGGGTGATAGCCTCTTTCTAGGGCTACTTCCCTTTAAATCACAGAGAGAGAGACACCTAGGTCCCCTTGGGGCCGTCTCAAGTGTTTTCCCCACACCCGAGCTAGGCCAGCATCCATCCAAGGGGGCTTTCTGCGGAGATGTAGATCTGAATATATCTAGTTTCAAATCTACTGACGATTTCTTGGACATAGAAGGCTGATTGAGGATACAGATTGCAAAGATGGCTTCAGATGATCAGTCTGAGGTAACGTTGGGCTCTCTTTCGGATATCGGGATACTTAAGAATCCATTTTTCGGTCCCGTCGTCAAGTTGGACGAGACCAACGACTCGCGGTGGTCCTAGACATTCCTCATGGCTGTCAGGGGTCATGGGAAAAGCCACATCCTTACAGATCCGGAGTCTGCAAACAAGACTGGTGCAAACGTCAATTGGGACAAAGACAATGCCATGTCTCTGCACGGCTCATGTAGATAGTTATTCCCCGAATAGGGGATGAGATCATGTATTATGTCACAGCAAAGGAGATATGGGAGTCCTTCCGTGAGACTTACTCTCATGTCAAGAACTCTGCACGAGTTTTTCAGGTCTTCTATGACCTCTTCTACTTATGTCAGGAAGGATGTACACTACCACAGTACTACTACCTCCTGAAGGGAATGCTGGAGAAGCATCACTCCTATCTGCCGGGGTGTGCCTGTGAGTCTTGGAGGAGCTTTAGGAGACAGTTGGCAATCTCCCTTTTCTTGGCAGGTCTTGGACCTGAGTATACAGCAGCCAGAGATCAAATCCTAATCGCTTCGGAGCTTCCTACCTTGGAGGAGGCCTATAGTAAACTCAGCAGAGTTCCAGTGCGCACTCCTGCTGCTGACTCTGGTGCTTAGACATTTGTACTGGCTGCGATCCCTAGATGTGGGAGGGGTGCTCCTCTTCTTGGATGTGGTCGTAGACGCTGACGCTCTTTTGGTACACGCATTAGGACTCTGTATATCTATTGTGGCGGGCTTGGTCACTCTTAAGGCTACATACTAGTAGAAGCATTGTAGGCCACCTGTGGCCAATCAGGCAGCCGAGATCACAGATGTAGTTTTCCCTAGTCTTAATGTTAGTTCTTAGAGCATAGAGATTGCGAGCTTGTGGTAGCAAATTGCTCAGTTGACTTTGGCATCTTCTACTCAATCTCCAAATATTGAAGCTATTGCCATCTCTTCTGAGGCTCCTGCGATTGGTATGTCGTCACTCTTATCATCTGGTGATTGGTTGATTGATTCTGGTGCATCCAAGCACCTATGTGGCGACGGGAGCTCTTTCTTTTAACCCCAGTTACACTAGCCAGGATTGTATAGGTGGCAAATAGGAGACATTCGTCACTTGTTGGCAAAGGAGATATGCTTTTATCTCCTACTTTGAGACTGACAGATGTTTTCTATGTGTCTGATTTTCCTTTGAGCTTATTGTTTGTTAGCAGTAGTACTAGAGATCTGAACTGTCCAGCTATATTTGATGTCTTCTCGTGTCTTGCAGGACAAGTTCACTTAGAAGACGATTAGTGGAGGGTGTGAGAAACGGGGGGTATGCCGTCTGAGCCGTACTGTTGTTGCTGCCTCTGCTACCTAGGGCCTTGCTTCTGCTGGATCTCCTCTTCAGTAGCATCATCGCCTTAGCCACTTGCCTATTGATCGCCTCAGATGTGTCTTGCCGCACATACCTTCCACTACTACTCTCACCTGTGATGCTTGTCAGCTGGGCAAGCACTACAGGGCTAGTTTTTCCAATTTTACTTCAGTTTCTTCTGTTGCTACATTTGATTTGATGCATATGAATGTTTGAAGTCCCAGTCGTACTTCTGATCAACTTGGGAACAAATATTATCTTGTTTTGGTGGATGATTTTCCTCGTATTTCCTGGATGTTTCTCTTGAAAAATAAGTCCGATGTAGGACAAATTATTGAGAATTTTGTTAAAGAAATAAAAACTTAGCATTCTTGTTTGGTGAAACATTTTCAGCCTGATAATGCCTTAGAGTTTTATATTATTCGTTTGTGCACTTTCTTTTCTAGTTGCGACATTATTCATAATACCACGTGTCCCCACACCTCTTAGCAAAATGGTGTTGTTGAGATGAAATATCGCCATATTCTTGATGTTGCTCGTACATTGTTGATTCACCATTCATTTCCCTCTCTTTACTGGGGTGACCCTGTTTTGACTGCTTGTTTTTTGATCAATAGGATGCCTAATGCTGCTTTACATGAACGGATTCCATTGTAGATTATGTATCCTAATCGACTCCTGTTTTACGTCTCCCTTCGGACTTTTGATTGTGTTGCCTTTGTCCACTGTTGGGACTGGCTTGGGATAAACTAGCACCGAGAGCAGTTAAATGTGTTTTTCTTTGGTATACTCGGATGCACAAAGGGTATCGGTGTTTTGATCCGATTACTTTTTGACATTTTGTTTCGACGAATGTTACCTTTCATGAGGTGATACCCTTCTTTTCCACTTCTGCTGCTGAGATGCCTTTTGAGGGTGATATGGTGCCTATGCCATTTACACCCATTCGCTTTGGGAGATTTCCCAAGATTCCTATCCCTACTACACCACCACTTGCTACGTAATCCTTTCCTCGTCTAACTGAGCCACTTCAAACATATGTCCGCCCTCATACACTTATCAGGGCCCCCCACCCTCGCCTTCACCATCGGCATCTCAGGTGAGTCCTTTAGACATTGTCGCATGTTTGCCATTTACTGATCACAGGGACATGACAGATAATATGGCAGGTGATGATCTAGATCTTTCGATAGCCACTCAGAAGAGACCACGAACCTGTATTACTTACCCCACAGTCGGGGCACTTACTATTGACGGCTTAGCCCCTGGGTTTACTAGATTCACTCAGGCATTGGCTGTTACTCAAATTCCAGCGATTCTTCGTAAGGCCATGCTTGATCCAAAATGGCGAGCAACTATGGAGGATGAGATGGTCACTCTTAGATGTCGTGGGACCTGAGAGCTCACTCCACTTTCAGATGGTGTTACACTTGTTGGCTGTTGATAGGTGTTCACTGTGAAGTTCAACACAGGTGGAGGTGTTGCCAAATACAAAGCACGCCTCGTGGCAAAGTGGTTCACTCAAACTTATGGGGTAAACTTCTTTGACACTTTTTCAACAGTTGTTTTTCCAGACTTCTTACGGTATGGGTGCTGGTCGCAGTGGCAGTTTAGCTAGATTGGCTTTTGCATTAGTTGGATGTTAAGAATGTCTTCCTCCATGGTGATCTTCAAGAGGAAGTCTACATGCGGCAGCCACCTGGCTTTGAGGCTCTGCGGAAGTGTGTATGATGACTACAAAAGGCCATCTACGGCCTTAAGCAAAGCCTCAGAACCTGGTTTCAGAGCTTGTCACAGGTGGTAGAGGTAGCTGGATTTAGGATATCGATGGTTGAATTCTCTCTCTTTGTTAGGAGGACTGGACGAGGTATTATGGTACTTGTTTATATTGATGACTTAATTATCGCAAGAGATGATGGACAGGGTGTTGCTGAGATTAAGTGCATTCTAGTAAAGCAGTTTGTCATGAAGGATTTGTGAGCTTTACGATACTTTCTTGGTATTGAGGTTGCTCGCAGCAAAAAGGGCGTAGTCCTGTCTTAGAGGAAGTATGCATTGGACATCTTGCAGGAAGTGGGTATGCTTGGGGCCAAGGAGGCTAATATTCATATAGACCCCAAGATGCCACTTTATGATGAGGATGCACAGTTGCTGGACAACAGGCAATACAGGCAGCTTGTGGGCAAGCTGCTATACCTTACTATCACGAGGCCTGTTATCTCCTTTGCGGTGGGGAGATTGAGTCAGTTCATGGCCAAGCCAACACGTCAACACTGGGATGCAGCATTAATGGTGTTCTGGTACATCAAGAAGGCTCTTGGGTAGGGTCTCCTATTCTCCAAAGGGTCTTCTATGACCTTGTTTGGCTATTCTAATGCAGACTACGTCGGATGTCATGTGGACCGCAAATCCACTACTGGGTTCTGCACCTTTTTGGCAGGGAGTCTAATCATGTGGAGGAGCAAGAAATATGGCACAATTGTGAGGTCTAGTGCTGAGTCTGAGTATAGAGTCATGGCTCAGATGACTTCAGAGATGATGTGGATCAGGTCTCTGCTTATTGACATACAGATACAGTTTTCCAGTCCAATGGAGATGGGATGTGATAACAGAGTAGCCACCTTCATTGCCAATAACCCAGCATTTCACAAGAGAACGAAACATATTGAGGTTGATTGCCATTATTCCAGGGACATTATTCAGAAGGGGTTGTTATATACCACACCAGTCACATCCGAGGACCAGATTGTAGATATTTTCACCAAGCCTTTAGTCAGATCTTTATTTGATTTATGTATATCCAAGCTAAGCATGCTAGATATCTTTGCTCTAACCTAAGGGAGAGTGTTAACATATATTATGATTTATGTTTATACGATTTTTTGGGTTTTTAGCTCCTTAGGGGCACCACTGTAATTTTACCCTTTTGGTCTCTTTCTATATAAGAGAGCCTAGGATATGCACTAAGAAATTAAGTCATTTCAACCAATTAGCTGGATGATCTCTAAAGTTTCTTTTATTGGGAAATTTGAGGGGCAATCAAGGAGGATTTCGTGGCTATGATTTGCGAGTTCTTGGTGGATAACTAAGGGTTTGAGGAGCTCAACAAATTCTATATTTTCATGTTGCCAAAGAAACCTGGTGTAGAAGGGATTGATGACTACCTTCATATTGCTCTATCTAACCCGTTTACTTGATTATGGTAAACGTGCTTGCTAATACGTTGCACTCTGCACTAGCATTGATGAATACCTTCATATTGCTCTATCTAACCCGTTTACTTGATTATGGTAAACGTGCTTGCTAATACGTTGCACTCTGCACTAGCCCATCTAATTGGCTCGACACAATTTGGCTTCGTACATGGTCAATCCTTGCAAGAGTCATTTATTATGGCAAAAGAGATGGTTGCAACTTCGAGGAAATGTTTCTTATGAACGGTTGATTTCTGGATGGTGTATGGCTGGTCCTACCTGTGGGAGATTTTGAGGTGCAAGCATTTTCAAGAGACATGGGTTTAGTGGATGAAGCAACTTTTTTGTGTCAATTAATGGGAGGCCCGATGGATCTTGGACTCATCTACAATGTAGGGTTAGGTAGGGACGCCCTTTAGCGCCCCTTTTGTTTATAGTTGCCGTTGACACTAGCTATGGCATTTAAGGCGTGTAGAGGACTTCTTTTTAGTTTCTCCTTACAGGAAGATGGTTGCTTGTGGACTCCTATCCTATAGTATGCGCCATGCGGAAGATACCCTCTTTTTGTTAGGGGCCCGGGGGTGGGGGGGTGGGTGTTGCTGGGATTTGAGAGGTAGAGAACTTGTCAGCACTTGTCAGAATTTTTGGAGAGATCTCGAGCCTGGTGATAAACCACTCGAAGTCAAAGTTTGTCTTTTAACATGCCAGGTGAAGGAGGTGGTGTCGTTTTCGTAGCTTCTCCATACGGCTACCATTCAACTTTTTTTTACTTATTTGGGGCTCCCTTTGAAGCGCAAACAACTTAATACAGATGATTGAGCACCTTTGATGGAGAAGATGGAGACAAGACTTAATGCTTGGAGTGGGAGATTGCTTTCTAGAGGCGGCAGGCTTGTTCTTCTCAAGGCGGCCCTCTCCTTTATCCTGATTTTTTACCTTTCTGTTTTCAAGCCATGTTGGTTCTTTCGGAAGCTGAAGGTCCCATTGAAGGTCGAGTTGTTCCTATAGCTACTAAGGAGGGGAAGTTTAGTTACTAAGAAGCATGGGAGTTGCTGGGTAACAGATGCTGATATAGTTTGTAGTCTGTGGCCATGATGAGGAAGATTTTCCGTACTTGTTTTGGTCTTGTGATTTTTTGTGCCAGCTATGGGCTTCTTTGGGGTTACCACGTGTGAATGTTTCCTACATGGATGATTTTTGGGCTTCCTTTAGGAATGGTGTTCAAATGAACTCTCATGCCTGGTCAGTGGTGGTGGTGGCTTTGTGGTCTTGTAGCTGCAGTGCAATGTGGTGATATTTCATGGGGAGAGGATGTGGGTTCAAAGTGCAGTCAGGGAGGCATGTGGTTTATCTAATTTTTGGATACAACACTTGCCACTTTTTGGCTTGAAGTAAAATAAAGTGAATGGATGCTGACCTCCAGTAGCTGCTGTTTTTTTTTTCCTCAAAAAATAAAAGGATGAAAGGTTAAAATTCTGGAATTTGGCTGTCCTTTACCAAAATCTCAGCCTAATTAGCCTAGAAAAATGTATTCCAACCCAAATCCAGGTTTGACATAGGTAAATCTCATTTTAGTATTCAGTTGATTTGCCAAGGAACTGATTTGTTTGTGTTGGGATATAAGTCTTATTAGCTCATCTGCCTATAATTTTCAACTAGGTGCTATTCGGGTTATGCTTTTGAGAATCTAGCCACTGAAGGTTCTGAAGTGCTTGATGCTGATGGTCATGGCATTGATGCAAATGTCGAATTTTGCTCTGTTATTAAAACGAAACTTGGTGCTCACCGAATTATTATGGGTGCTGAGATGGACTGCTGTGATACACTTGATAATGGGAGGAGGTTCTATGTGGAACTCAAGACGACACGAGAGGTGTGGCTTTTTCCTTTATTTTCCATTCAAATGAATGCATTTACTTTCAAATTGACTGGATCACATTTTCCTTTAATTTAGTTGGATTTTCGTACAGAAGAGAGATTTGAGAGAGAGAAACTTCTGAGATATTGGGTAAGGCCCAACTCTTTTGCTTTCTACATTTATATTCTTTTATCCTCCAAAATTCCTGTTGTTTTGCGACGGTTTATAGAATGCTATAGCGTCCACGTTTATAGACTACTATCTGATGAGGAAACTGACGCAAGTTTAGATCCAAATAACATAAGGCCCCAGGCAATCTCTAAATAACAAACCCATTATTACTCCATGTTGGTAACTGAAGAAAGACGGTTAATAATTTGTTGTAGAGGTGAGTTGTGTGGAGAGGATACTCAGAATCTTGAAAATTTGCTGCACTTAAGGATTGAATGAAACTGCAATAACCAGATTGTGTAAAAAGGTTTTTTTTTTTTGGCAGAGAATTTTGTGTTTCTAATAAAGTTCATTAAGGGGTTTCTTTTCGAAAAAAAAAAAAGCATTAAGGGATTCTTCTTGACATTCCTTTGTTTTCTAAAAAGGTCTTGACATTCCAAATTCAAAGTAGTAATGCTAAAGCTAGGTTTCAATCTGATCCGAGAGGATATTGGATATCCATCATATCCTTTTTTGGGAGAAAAGCCAAGTTTTAGTCTTGTATTGCAGCGATCCATAAATTTTGGACTATTGCCATGCAATATCTATCCCATCCTTTTTTAGAGCAGAAAGCCATAATGATGCAGCTAGATGAAAGTTATGAGTTTGTTTAAGTGCACTATTGAAAATTACCCTCTTTTCTTTTAAGTATTAAATTTGATAATTCTCTTTTTCCCAAGGAATGCCTTGGTTGGTTTTGTAACCTTTGGTTCAAGGGATGCCTTTATCTTGTGTTATAACCCTTATAAAAGGGAAAGAGCATCTGTTGAAAGGACAACATGAATAATATTTTTGGTTTCAACTTGTGAAAGTTACAGTTAGTAATTTCTTCCTCCTCATCTCTCTCCCCCTCACCTCCCTCATCTCATATCTCCCCCTCACCACCATACTTTCCCATCCCCTCCTGTACCTCTCACCCCCATTCCCCCAAAAAAAACTGTGCTCCCCTCAACCCACAACTTCTCTCCCCATTCTCTTCTCACCTCATCACCCATCCCTCCTCACTCCACTGAAAACACTCCACCCCTGTAATCCCACTTTCTCCTCAACAGCAACAACGGCCCCTCAACGGCCCCCGCCACCCCCCCCACAAATTTAATTTCTCTCTTCACCCCTCCCACCACCATATTCCATTCCCTTCCATCTCACCACCACCGGACCCCTCAACTCTTTACCCCACTAAAGATGCCATCTCCCAAACCCATCACCCTCACCTCCGCCTCTTCCTCCTTCGACGGAACCACCCCCACTGGTCTCACCAACCATAGCCATTCCCTTAAGCACCATCGCTCAACATCCCATCACCTGCTGATGCCCATACCGCCTGTTGTCGAGCAGTTGCCACTGTTCAACTCCACTTTTCCATTCCTCTGTTTCAGCCCCTTCACCATTGCTACTGTCTGTTCCATTCACAGCCACTCTCCCCAGTTGTCTGCAACTCCAACGCTGCAGCAGGACACCTTATGAGTACCATTTTGGCATAAGTGCAAACCCCTGCTGCTGTGTTACGGTGTTACCCCTCTTTCTTTAAATTGCTGTTACTGTGGATTTGTGTGAAGTTATTCAACTCGCTGCTAAGGTCATTAACCCGCATGCATGTGACTTGTTGCTATATCTTCTCGTGTTGCCTTCAGTTGGGCACTCGGTAATTTGTGGAACTTATGCAAGATTAAATTGGAATTTCTTCTGGCAACATTTGTCAAGCACATATTATTATTATTGTCATTTCCTTGCATGGTACTTAGTCTGGGATAGCTCCTGTTGCCCAACTGTTTACGATTGCTGGAAACTATTTTATTTTTCTTGACCAAGATTCAATCAGGGGTAACTTGCCTAAATTTTGCAACTTCATGTTGCATCACATAGTGAGACATCTACAATGTTTGCCATTATGATTCATTAATTAGCAACCAAATAATGAAAGAGATACATGGTATACGGGCAATTATGTTTGAAAGTTGCCAGAAAAGATTTCAACCAACAGAATTTTCCTATGTCCTTAAATTAAAAACAAAAAACACTTAACTTAATTGTCTAAACTTGTAAATCATCATCAAATGTTATCAATAAAATGTAGCACATGATCGATTGTCCAATTCCCATCTTTTTTCTTGCCTACCCAGCAGGGCATCTAATGGGAGGGGATACCATAGTGAGGGCATCTCAAATTTCCAAGATGAAGTCCTGTCTATAATCTTCATCCTCCACATACATATGGCACCACACTAGGCACCACTTTCTCAACGATTTTCTCATTGCAAAGACTTGCCTATTAAGTTGAATGAGGGGGATGTAATTAGGTCAAACTCAGA
Organism: Thalassia testudinum; assembly: GCA_037157565.1. NCBI lineage: Eukaryota > Viridiplantae > Streptophyta > Magnoliopsida > Alismatales > Hydrocharitaceae > Thalassia > Thalassia testudinum. The sequence goes on from JAZHRO010000013.1 coordinate 27,810,843, forward strand.
TAGAATTCATTTTTTCAGTTGTTGGATCTGTATTTGTGTATGCAACGAGGCATAGCCTCCCACAGATAATTGTTTTTAGGACTGCTTGTGATATGTTGTGTGAAATAATCTAAATTTCTCTGTCATTCCTCTTCCCTCATTGCCATAGGCACTTGTTCTGTGGTTTCTAACTAGGGTGGGCATTCAGTTCTTTGAGCTCAAGGCTGGCTCAACAAGGATTCGCGAGCCTAGCTCATTGAATTTTTTAGCCGAGCTCAAGGCAAGCCAAGGCCGGAACATCAACCATGCTACTGATTAAGATCACATTTTCCCAGGGCCAAAAAACAAGTCCACCACATTTACTACTGCCATCATATTATGTTCATTCTCACTTCCACCAAAATCTAGGTTATAACTGCCATCTCCCAACATTTTGCAACACCTCATTTCTAGTGCAGTACACATCACACAAAAAACAAAGAAGAATAGTGAAATTTGTTTAACTGAGAGAATCAAAGGAAGAATGAGGATTAAGTTTCTATTCATTTTTCCCTTTCAAAAAAAAGTTTCTATTAATTTTTTCATAGAAGCAAAAAAATCTTATTAAAATTTTAATAAAAGACAAAATAAGCAAACAAATAAGTAATTAAATAAATAGCCTTTAACAAAAGAAAAAAAATGCAGATAAATAAAAGGGAAAGTGTTACCAGACACAGCACCTGGCTCATCATCACTTTATCATTGTGGAGCCACAGGTACAAGAAGCTTCGGCACAATAGAGCACAAGTTGAAGTGGTGGAATCTGTTCCCCATTTTTCTTTTAGTGGAAGTCATGAAAGTGAATTTTTCTCTCAATAAGCTTTTGAGGACTATATTGTCTTTCATTAGATTAAGTGCTCGTTCTTCAATTTCTTGGAAAAGAGCCAAGGATGATCTATGCCTGTGAAGAAGATACAAGCATCTAGGTTCATTTTGCAATGTTCCATGGAAACATTAAAATTATATAGGTTACCAGTGTTCTTCATACTTACAGTTCTATGCATAACATGGAGTTGGATGAACAAAAGCTAACACTTTCCAAGAGAAATTGTCTTGATGATGATGAATTGGCTTTGTTACGGTGGTATGGATGGTACCATATAGATGATGCCTTGTGTTATATGGTTGGATCCGATTTTTGTAGAGTAATTTATAAGAAAGGTTGCTAACTATAGTCTCATTCCATGAAGAGGCACTATTCTTTAAAATTAAACACATTATGCCGCAGTTTCTAATAACTGCAACAAGTTGAGGTTTGCTGTAGTGAAGTTATCAGTGAAGGGTCCTTTCTAGGAAGATAATTTGCTCACCTGATAATTAAAAGGTTGAAAGTTCAGCTTCAATTGCTTCTGATCATTTTGATTGCTTCAAATGATACTTTTAGATGTTTGTTTAAATGACTTAATCAACTTCTTTTTTAAAAAAAGAACTTTAAAGTGCTGTCTACCGAGCATTTGTCCTCTTGACTTGTTTGTTAATTTGTCAATTGGTAGAATAGTTTCCTTACTAGAAAAGCTTGATTTCTGGCTTGAAAGGCTTTCTAACAGATAGGATGTGAAGGGGGGTGTGTTAGAAGTGCATAACCATCTAATACTAAGAACCTAATGCTTTTGCTTCCATGAAAGGTAAGGACCCTAAATTTGTGCGAGAAAAACTTCATGGGAACTTCATCTCAGAATGGGTATATGATTTAAGATTTTTACTTTAAATTGCTCTTTTTTTGCTAAGATTGTATTCTGCTGCCTATTTGCTATATACTGTCTAAATATTGCAATGCTTATCTGGATTTGTGGAGGGCTACTAGTCACCATCAGGACAATTTTGTTCTAAGGTCCTTTTTAAAGAACCCGTCACTACTTAATCCTGTTTTGCAGATTCAATCCTTTCTTGCTGGGGTGCCTTACATTGTGATAGGTTACAGGTATCCATCTTAAACATTATCTCGTTTAGCTTTTAGACTGCCATTCAGCATTCTAATGCAGAACCACGCAGTTGCTTTTTATATTATTTCCAGCAATTATGTTGGAGTCTTGGTTTTCAAAGAAAAAAAGTCATTATGTTCGAGTATTTTTATACCCTTTACTTGTCTTTTGTCAAACACTCTGTACTGTTTGCTTGTACTTCTTTATATAATTCAAGAGATGCATACTCAACAGAAATTTTTCACCATCTTCTTATGCAAGTAGTCCTGGTGTCTCAAGGTTCTGTACCACTATACCACCATTCCCCATGCCAATGCTAATGCTCATGTTGATCCCTTTGAGTGTCACCCGATTTCAAACTGGTCATCTATCACATTATCCTTTTGTGCAACTCACAGGATTGTTTCCTTTTATTGTGGAAAGGTTGATGTTGACTATCTATGGCTGGAGTTTTGAGCTAGTAGAGATCTACTATTGCTACCACTACTCCTTTAGATTTACTTATCTCTAGTATTTGTGTTACAAATGTCTTAGGAAAATGACGGTTAGGAGAGGGATGAAATAGTTACCATTGAAGGGTGATCTTTACATATATATATATATATATATAGGGATAGAGGAGTGCAAAGGAAGAAACTACAAAGAGGTTCGTAAGCTTTTTGGGAAAAAATGATGAAAGAAAAAGGTCCACAGGGAAATATAAAATGGTTAAAATAAAGCATTCCTACTATTTAAATGATCTCATGCAACAACTCGGATATGATAAGTCACAATTTGCTTCAAGATAAGGCCTTAATGAAGGTATTTGCAAGTTCATCGTCCATATAAGTGTAACATTTCTAATCTCACCTCTAAGTAGGTTGTCAAGAATGATATGACAATCCACCTCGTGATGTTTTGTGCGTTAACAAAAAGCAAGATTGTCATGAAAACCCACTAAAGAGTCTTCAAGCTTGAACATTAATTCCTTCTAGATAATCCATTATCTACCAACCGCATCAATCGATAAGAAACCAGAGAGTGGATCACCTCCAACACCTTCCCTAGTTGAATGATTAAAACCCTCTATGTGTGTCTCCTGTAGCAAAACCACATTTACCTTCCACTCAACTAGGTATCTTCTTAGGATCGATCTCCGCCCCTAGTCACAGAGACTCCTAACATTCCATACAAGAACTCTAACCATGAGATACAGCCTTCTCCCCATCCTCACAAGCACGCAGAGCCTTTTTTGAGTTCAAAACCTTTTCCACTCTGAGCTCAACATCATCCGCACACTCATCTCCTTCGGCTTCTTGCTCTGTACCAATTCTCTTATAAGAAAAGTGACACATGAAGTTGTTTCTCACACACAGAGACCTACGAGCACCTGGAATCCGAGGGTACCAGCCCACCTCCCCTCTTTTCCCACCAGCTACCTTTAAGGAATTATGAGCAGCAGCAGAGACCCCCATCTTCATCACAATCGCCCTGCCATTCAAAACAGTATCAACATCTGAAATTGCAAGCACACCAGCATCCCCTGCGCTGTCACCATCAGCCTGAACATCGCTCATTGCCGCATGCTGCAGCATCGCATCAGCACCATCAGTATCGCCGGCAGATCCAGGACTCACAGAAGAGGTCATCGCAACCTGTTGCAATGCTGCAGCACCAGGTTCAGATGCAGCAGCAGGTACAACAACTCCTGCCACGCTCCCATGCAAGGATTCAAGCCCATTGCCCACCTCCAAAGGCTACTGCAAAGGAAGCCCATCGCCCCTTTAAACAGATGGGGAGAAAAGAGGACCAGCAGGGAGAGAAGGAGAAAAAAGACCCAAGTTTTCGGGTTCAAATAAGATCCGATCTGAATAAGGTCCAACAGGAAACTCACCAACTCCATATTTGTTTCCGAATCCGGAAGCACTCTGTTTAGTGCCAAAAAAATTGTCCAAAGGGCCCACTAAATGCAGCCCTGCCATGTCAGCAAGTGGGGACCACAGGGAGTTACGCACATCCTCCTTCAACATAGCACCGCCTGCATAGACAGGCTGGCTTTGGTTGGACCTCTCTACAATCACATCGCCAAATTTGGAAGGTCCAACCAATGCAAATTTGAATTTCGAATTTCCACGCTGATCCTTAGGCTTTCAAAACTGCTGCACCACCTTCGCTGGAGCTCCACCACCAGTAGCAGTCAGATGACCATCAATTATGAACTCAAAAAAAAAATACTGGCACCCAACATCAAATTTCTCAAACTAAACAATACAAGAACCGCCATCAAACCTCGCTATGGCCTCCCGTGGCAATTTGTACCCCTCTAACAGCTCTCCTTGAACATAAATACGAGATAGATTGCCCTCGGAGATGTCAATCCCCACACATGATTTCAATCTTGCAAAACTCACGCACAAGTCTTCTACCACCTCATGACAACTAGCACACCCACGAACCAAAACACCAACCAAATATCTTCGCAAAACCTCCTTCAACGAATTTCCAACAACCACACGACTAAGCACCACCTCTAGAGCAGGCGATAAGGGTTGATGGCTGTTCTTAGTTAATTGGGAGAGATTTCAATGTTGCGCTCTCCACAAATGATAGACCCCATGGTAGATTGGACTCTTCCATTGATTTTCAATAGGTGGTTGATGAGTTGGAGTTTTTGGATCTTCTTGTTTTAGGGGCACATTTTACTTGGAGGAATGGATCTAGTCAGAGTTCACGTATTGATTATTTGTTGCAATATCTTTAGCAGAGTCCTTCCATGGTGCTTCTATTTCTGCTTTGACAAGGTCGTTCTCAGATCACACGTTGTTGTTGTGGGATAGTAGTGAGGAGGTTGCGTATACGACTTGTTTCAAGTTCCAGAAATCTTGGCTTTTGGAGCCTGGATTTCGGGAGATGGTGAAGGAGAAGTGGTAGGAAATTCCAGCGTTTGTTTTTGCAATGCACGCTATGGCCGAGTGTATAAGGTATGTCAGGTAGGCAATGATTGCTTTCAAAAAGGTGGGAAGGAGGCATGATTGCATGAGGAGAGAGGCTTTAGAAGCCTTGGTGGTGCTTGACAAGCAGGGCTTGGGGGAGATTAGCCTTGAGGAGAGCAGTGGGAGAAGATTGTTGTACATAGGAAGATTAGGGAGGAGGACCACAAGAGAGATGGATTGAAGGTAGAAATGTAGGAAACTTTGGCTAATGGAAGGTTATTCTAACACGAGGTTTCTCCATTCGTCTGCTGGTGTTAGGAGGACATCAAATTTGATCACATCGATCTGTGTTGGTGATAAGACTCACTCGAAGGCAGCAAATTAGCCAGGCTTTGTGGACCATTTCCACACCACACTTTCACAAGGAGGCGTCTGGCAAGGAGGTGGTGATTGGGTTCGTTTAACTTGGGCAGATTGGATGACAAATCAAGAGCAGATCTACTCAGACCTATTTTTTATGGGGAGGTCTTGGTAACGGTTTGTGGTTTGATGGTAGAGAGATCCCCAAGGCTAAATGGTTTGTCAATTCTTTTCTTTAGGGAGTTGTAGGATGTCCTTAAGGTGGATGTTATGGCGGTGGTGTAGGAGATGTTTCAGGAGACAATGGTTTTGAATAGCAAAAATCAATTCTTATTTTTTTGTGCTTCCGAAGAGGCCAAGAGTTGATACCATTGATGAGTTTAAGCCAATTGCTCTGTCAATTGTGATCTATTTGATTATGGTCAAGACATTGGCGAATCGACCATGTTTGGTGTTGTCATTGTTGATTTCTCCTGTGCAGTCTACTTTTATTTCTAGCATGTCACTTATGGATTCCTTTGTGTTGGAAGAAAAGATGGTGGCAGGTTCGAATAGATTTGATTTGTTGGCTTTCATGTGGAAGGTTGATTTCTCTAATGCTTATGATTCACTGTCTTAGCAGTATTTGTGGGAGATCTCGAGGAGGGGATTTCCGGAGGAGTGTGTTAGGCTACTGAAGAGATGCATCACGATGACCTCTTTTTCAGTGCTTGTTAATGGAAGATCATGTGGCACTTGGACAGCCACACAGAGGTGTCAAATAGGGTTGTTTGCTTGTGCCTTTGCTTTTCGATGTGTTGGTTTGCATGTTGTCATTCCTGTCGTATAGGGGATTTTAAGGGGGACTATTTTCTGATTTTACTTTGGCTGGTGATGGTTCCTTGCTCACTCCCTTTCTGCAGTATGCAGATGACTGTGTTTTTTGTTCAAGGAGGTGTTTGCCAAGCTAAGAATGTTGCGCAACTGGTCAAATTGTTTGAGGATATTTCTAGTCTTCTTATTAGTGGAAGGAAGTCTATTTTTATTCTGTTTCACTTGGATAGGAGTGTGGAGGAGAGGATTTCTGGGATCCTTGATACGCTAGTTGTGTGCCTATGTGTGGTATACTTGGGCTTGCTCCTAAGAGGAAAACATTCGGTGTCGATTGATTGGAGGTCAATTGAGGAGAGGTTAGTTAGGAGGCTTAATGGTTGGAGTGGAAAGCTTCTATTTAGAGAAGGTAGACTTGTCTTGGTTAAGGCAGTCCTATCGACGATCCTTGTTTTCTATCTTTCGATGTTTAGACCCCCAAAGAAGATTCTTGTGAAGATGGAGTTGGTCTGTAAAAGATTCTTTTGGAAGGGGCCCTATCATCATGGTCATTTTTTACAATTGGTTCCTTAGTAGGAGGTGTATAGATCGAGGAAGAAGGTTGGCTTAGGGATTAGGCAGCTTAATGATTTCAACATCTTGCTTCTTATGAAGTGGGTGGCAAGGTTCATGGCAGATGGAGATGGGTTGTTAGATAAATTATTAGGAGATTCTTATAGTTCCCCCATTAATGTATTATTTAAGCAATCTCGTAGGGTGCGACCCTCTGCTTTTTGGTATTCTGTGGAGTCGTTGATTGGTCGGGGTGTTTCTTTGGGCCTCTTTAGTAATGTTTTAAAAATTGAACCGGTCAGGTACTAGTTTAGTTTTTAGTGGTTAAACCAATGGTTTGTATCGGTTGAACTGGCTATAATGTCAGCATATGAAAAATCGAAAAAAATCGAACCGTAAGACCCTTGGATTAGTTTGTATTGGTTCAACCAAGTCCAACCACGTTGAACCAGTATTCAATAAAAACTCATTGAAGATATGTAGCAGAAAAATCTATTTTGCAATTATAATTATACAAAAATTGACATGTTTTTATCAAAAACTAAACAAAAATAAAAGGTAGAATCGAAATTGAGAGTTTAACCTTGAAGAATATATAGCTCTTTGAATCTTTGTTTTAAGTTCTAAAGTTGCATACATTTTCCTTTTTTTTTAATTTTTTGGATCTTAAGAGAATGGTCAAACCTGATGGTCGGTTTAACCAAACCAGCTGGCCTGGTTTTGAATTTTATTACCCGAACCGGTCAATCTGACCAGTAAGGCACCAGTTTCCAGTTGAAACGGTTGGTTCGGTTCGGTTCAATTTTTAAAACATTGCTCTTTAGACCAAGGCTTGGTGGAGGATGTTATTTTTGTTTCTAGAAGGATGATTGATTAGGTGGTGGAGCTTTGGATATCATATTTCCTCGACTTTGGGTTGGATGTGACAAGGATGCTCTAGTTTCTATTGTCTAGGATAGGGTTTCTCGCTCTTGGCCCCCTATACTACAATAAGGTCTTTCAGACTCCTCAATGGAGGAGTTGCAGAAGTTATTGGGATTACTTCATGGTATAACTATCAGTGAGCATCTGGTGGATGGTTTTGTGTGGAAGGATGGAGTTTTTTGAGTGGCTCGGGCTTATAAAAAGATGACTCTCGAGTTCGGGCTGGCAACTTTGGTGTGGAATGACTGCTCTTTGATTTGGAAGCTGCCTATCCCTCTTAAGGTCAAAATTTGTGTGGCTTTTCATAAGAGAAAAGTTGGTGACAAAGGATCTCCAGTCAAGGTGGGCTGATGATGATAATGATTTGATTGTATTTTTTGTGGGGATGCAAAGGAGAACATGGATCATCTACTTTTTTAGTGCCAGCTCTCTTCAGAGGTATGGAGGAGATGTGACATTCACCATGCAGTTATGTCCTTTTCTACATGGTGGGATTCCTTCCGTTCTCTGGTTCATGTTGATACAGTGGGCTGGGTGAAAGCAATGGCAGCATTGTGGTCCATCGGGCTTCAGCGTAATGTGGTTCTATTTTTAGGAGGGAGAGGGCTTGGGTTGAGAATATTATGAGGAAGGTTTTCTCTGAGTTGTGGCTAGGTATTCTGTATGTCCATTTTTTTTGTAATTGATTAAATGACATTTTAGATGATTACCGAATCACGGTAAGTCAGTCATCGTTCTTCTCTTTCTCAAAAAATCTGTCAAAAGGTAATCACTTTATTGCCATAACACCTGGGCACGAGAAAATCAAGTGAGACATTGAATTTCTTCAAGAGAGGGTGAACCTAGATTAAGTTCATAAGTAGCATGTGCCTAGATAAGTTCCTATTATCTAGATTTGATGGGGAGTAATATGAAATTATATTTCTTATTGCACCACTTAAAGAGATTACCACTAACAAAGGTTTTAGTAGAATGACGATTCTCAGGATGCATAATTTGTGTGCTTTGCATCCAAAGAAATCTTGTACTCTTACACGCCCATTATTCTGGAGTAAGACATTCTGTCTTCTAGAAGATTTGAATTTTCTAAGAATGTGAAACACAACTTCCTAACGTCCATAAGTACGCTTATCCATAAAATGACTTACTTTGCCAACAATAAAAGAAATATCAAAACAAGTTAAACTAACCTTTCGACCCAAGGCCTTATACGTATATGAATCTAGATAGTAGATAAGATGAGTCTGATTGCATGGGCTCGGGACAGCTGGAGTTGTGTGCTGTGTGGACATCGGAAACATCATAGCGATGCATTATTCATCTATTGGTGCTGTGAGGTAAGAAAATCGCCCCAGAGATTTCCTCACTACCTCATTGCAGCTACCATTTGCCAAGATGGAAAAGACTATACTGATTGATTACTGAGTTCTTCCTGGAAAAAATGGAGAATATTCATGGCATGCAGAATGAAAAGCCAATGAAACACTTGACAATGTGCGTGCCTTGCAAAAACTGTGGTTGTATCAACTTGAAGGGTAAAACAGTAAAAATCACATTTTATCATTGCAAAATTACATTGTCCAGGAGCATACCCACCCTATTGGAGAAGAGGTCAAGTGTGTTGATTTTTCTCCTCATTTTCTATGCTAATAAATTGTTACAGAGCTCTACTCATAGGACAATAGTCTCACATAAGTTTCAAACATAATGGTGGTGGTCTGTTGCAAATTCTTTTCAAAAGGCTGCACTGATCCTTAGGTCCAATGCTCTAATAAAAGGCTACTTTAAGCAAGTGGCTTCACTCACCTTTTGGATTCAACCTTTTAATTTTAGCTTTATTGCTATGGTTGAGATAGTTCAATTCTATTTCCCATGCCATACTCAACTACAGGTTGACATGTTTGCCAGGACAGTAGATTGAAAGATCTTATTCATGATAGAGGAGAACCGTATTATCGTTCTTGACACCGTGTTAATTTCATGACAGGGATGACAACGGTCGGCTTGTTCGTACAGAGAGGTGGACAACAAAGGATATAACACAGAGAGTCAAGATGAAGAATTACTGGCAGGTATGAAGATTGATTTCTTCTTTTCAAAGGATGCATGCTAGTCTTCTCTACTCAAAGCTCCACCAACGAATAATCAGAAATAAACCTGCTAATAAAGTCGACTTTACTGGGGTTGGAAGGCCTTTAACTCTGATTGGTGGGTCAAGGATTACAACTTATACATAATGTCAGCTTCATTGAGAGGGTATTGTTGAGATGCCACACGACTTGAGTTCTTCCCAATAAATATTGCATGTTGCTAATATGACCGAAGATGGGGGTTTAACTTCTGAAGCTGCGGAAGTGAATGTCTCTGTGGTGACAAGGATGCAGTGTCTTGTTAGTCTTAGCTATGAATAGGACTCTCCACCCTAAGCATGTTGATATTGGAGACATCTCCAATGATATGGCTCATCGGTCTAGGTTCTTGGTTTCTTTGGCTGCAGCATGCACATGAAAATGCTGCTGGGTCCTACTCTCTTCATTACCTGCAGTATTGGCTTGTGGGCTCAATCAACCCCTCATATTAAACCAAGGTTTCAGATGTTGATGTCGGCACCATATCAACAAATCAAAAAAGGGGCATGTTGGAGATATATTGCTGATATCCGAGAATTGGATCAAAATGGCTGAAAACATCACAGTTTTTACAAAATTATAATTTTATTTGTTTATAAATTATGAATTTAATTATTGCTATACACATGATGAAATGTTTATTAAAACTAAAACTAAATTTTAAATCACATAATAGATGTATATTACATTCATTTCATTCAAACGGAACAATAAAAGACATGGTAATAATCTCATTAGTAGTATGAGAACTTATTATAAAATGAAGATAACCAAAAGTTAATAACCAAACATTTAATAATTATAGAAAACAAGGAGTATTAATAGTCCACTAGTAAGAAAGAATAAAGTAGATCATGAGCCAAGCAAGATTTGAAGTGTATTATTTACGAGATCTTCAATGAGAAAGAGATAGAAAACATGAAAAAACTAGCATACAGGATCAAATATGAGCTAAGTATTAGCATAATTTTCATGTATGATATGACTTGATTGGTGATGAAAAGCTACAAAAAATGTAAGCATGAATTAGTTACACATATGATTGATTAGGATGGTTAACATAAGCACAAACATGAGCTAAGCATTGTTTACATGCATGATAAGGGTTAATTAGTAACAGTGAGCAGAAAAAATTCATATAAAAAGTTCAAGGATTGAGGAAGGGAGAATAAAACCTCAAATCATAGAGAGTGGAGAATTGGAAGAAATTAAAGAATGGAAATGGCTAGATATTTGAGAAGAGTCTCAAAAACTGCAAACCAAAGCCAATAAAACTTTGGACTTGAGAACAATTTAATGGACACAACAATATTGAGGACATATTGCAACATGTTGCTTGTTTTATGGGATATTTATTTTGATAGAAAATACTTTCATCCATTTAAGCTTTTTAATGTGATGTCTTTACTCATCTCCTCTTGGTAGACCATCTAAGCCTTTAGATTTCTATCCAAAATTTGAAGGTGAATTACAAAGATCATTGAGAATCAACTCACCTATTGCTATATTTGGTCTCTTATGTATCGTTCTTTGATCCTGATGCCTAACACACCTCAACTTGAAATACATTTTTACACGATCCCTATCATCTACATCAATATCCCCTAATATTTAGTGATATCGATCAAGATCCACTGATATGAGTGATATATCGTCTATATCCTGGAAAAAAGATACTCATGATATCGATATGAGTCATGTTGGGGTTATGGATATATTAGTGATATATATCGAGATATATGTTTCCATAGATTAAACAACACCTTTATTATAAAATAGTTCAGAGTTTAGGGATTCTAGGTTTTCAAGAGTACTAGGAGAACTACTTTGATATGATAGTGCGTGCACCACCTTTGGTAGTCTTGACATCTATATTGCATAGACGGAAAAAGAATCAAGCAAATGGCTCTTAGATCCATTGTAGTTCTTTTCCTCAGGAAGCACCAACTCTAGAAATTTTTACATAAATGTATTGCATAAAGGGAGAAAGTTTCAAGCAACCAACTTTTTGGGTTTGATGAGTGGGAACTACCCAATAAGTAAGTGCCTCAGGCCAAGGCAGGCTATTTTGGATCATGAATCAGAAAGGCCCTGTCAGGTATAACCAAGGCAAAAACACTATTTATCCCACTTAATAGGCCTAACTCTATAGGAAGTAGCTAAGAGTGAAGGCTCAAAGGGCAGTCCTACATCCAAGCTCTCGTGTAAGTCATTACAATCCAAAGGATATGGCCTCTCGCTTGTGGCGATTAGGGGAATATTTTCTTGGAGAAGGCCTTTTGCCACCAAAGGAAACTTTCATCCTTATGTTCCTTGGCAGTCATCATTTGGCAAAGCATTGTCTTTTTTTGAAAGGAAAAAGGATGACTACTGGAGGTCAATAACCATCCACTTTAATTAACTTCAAAAACAACAGCCAAAAATCAACCAAAGTAAAGGCTTCCCTCACTACACTTTCCACCCAAGTACATTCCCCTCAAAAGACAATTGCGTTATCTACAACCACAAAGCCATGGGAGCTTTAGTCCATGTCTCAATGCTCTTTTGTATGCCAATCCTCATAGATGTCTAGTAGTCGACATCAGAGGAGTTATAGAAAACACCATGGAGGTTCAGACGTTGCCACATCTAGGACATAAAAGAGCAACCCCAAAACAAGTGATTGTTGTCTTTATCATCCATACATCATAAATTGCATGTCTTCCCAACATTCTCCACCCACAAGCATTTGCAAACTTTCGTTACTAGCTGCTCATGTCGTAGCAACCATAGAGATAGTTTTACTTTTAAAGGCGATCTCATCTTCCAAAGCAAATGACAATTAGAAACAAAGTTGTCAGCCAAGACAAAATCCTCATCACTCAAAAGACAATGTGCCTTTTTAATGGAAAAAGAACCATGGCTCCACACAAAATAATCTAGTGACGCCGTCAATTGGAAATCTAATAAAATGGACAAAATAAGTTGGAAGTCAACCCTTGCCTCTGAAAGACCACTTATGGAGCCTCTGAAAGCAAAACATCCCAAAAACTTACCACTGGGTAGAACTTATCGACAGCAAGAGCGTAAGTCTAGGCATCAAATCTGCAAACACTCACACTCCATCCAGTCATCCTCCCAAAAATGAAAGGTCTGCCCATTCCCTAACTCCAAGGCGATAAAAGCCACAAGTCTAGGCATAATTGAGATCAAGCTTTGTCTAGAAAGCACAAGCCCCACTAACTGAAGTTCACCACTCTCTGAGATGAACGGCATTTCCATAAGAGTCCAACAGTAGTTTGTGCCAAATGTACCTTCATTCTTGAAAAACTTGGCGATCCATTTAGCTAGCAGTGCCTCATTAAAGGAAGAGAGATCAAAGTCACCCAATCCCCCTTTATTCTTGGATGTACAAATTTCATCCCAATGAGCAAGCTATAGAAATCCCCAACATAATTTGACCCCTTCCAGAAGAACCTCTTCCTCATGACTTCCAATTTATGTAGCTTCTTAGGGGTTTGAAGACTAACAAGTAAAAAATTGGAATGGCAAAGAGGACCACCTTCAATAAGACCAACCTACCCCCCTTAGACAGGAGTCTCCCAATCTAGGAACTCAGCCTCTTCTCCGTCCTTTCAATCGACTCAGCCTCTCCCGACAAATACCTAACTCGAGGAAGGATGTCCCTAAAGTTGAAAAAAAAATCCAAGTTGGATCCAATAGACAAATCTAATTGAGTTGGATAGGTTGGGGCTATAACTCCACATGTTGATTGAGTTGGGGTGGCATAACATGACCTGCAAGTCACATAACCCAAAAGGAAGGTTCCTGCAAGTAATGCCTCTTGATAATCTCACATCTCTTCACCTTCCACAATTGTTTTGTATTTAAAACACTTTTCATTGAACTTCTCACCCTTCATTGGAGAGAAGGCAGTGCTCAATTGCACTAGCCTTTGCAGAACCCATAGGGGAGTGACCATTGGAATAGGTCCTTGCCAAAGGGAAACAACTAGTGGCTCCACCTTGGAGATGAAGCCACCATCTTGGAGTACAGAATACAAAGCTTGTCAGTCTACAGAAAAATCCTCCATCGTCCATGAGAATGGTGAACCTTTATAGAGTGGGGCAAGGGAGTCAGACATACTTCCTTTGCTGTTGGTTTCCAATAAACAAAGCTCTTTATAGAGTGAGCCAAGTCCCTTAGTGTTCTCGCTCGGATGAACAACAGTTCCCTTTCCTAGTGAAAATGTTCTTACTAGGTCTGTAGGAACCATCACTCACTTCGCACACATAAACCCTATGGGCAAACCCACAATACTTATAACAGATTATGTGCAAGTAGCCTAAACAGACCAAATGGTTGAAAAAGAGACGGTGGAAGCATCTCAACCAATGGACATGAGGATATGCCTATTGAAGCTTGAAATTTAGGCAAGAGAGGGTGAATTTTGCTAAAAAATAAGATCGAAAGCCAATAAAACAATCACATAAGAGGATTTTGGAGATCAAATCTCTAGAGATTCGACTTAAAGATCTGTTGGAGATCATCCTTAAGGATTTCTTGGAGATCATGAGTCTTGAGAGTTTCCTTGAATTGTCGCTACCTTCGAGTCTTTCCTTGGATAGTCGTTGCAAAGATCACAACTAAATCCATTATAAAGAGGGCCTTTAGTATGAGTGTTGTCGAGGGGGGGGGGGGGGAGTGAGGGCGGAGCTGGTCTCTGGTGGTAGGCAAGGTGAGTCGAAGGTGATTTGCTTCAAATGTAGAGGAAGGGGTCACGTCGCGCGGGTGTAGGGACCCCGTACACTGCCTACGATGCAGGGGTTTGGGCCACCGAAGGTCATCATGCGAGGAGGTTGGGCAAGCGGTCTGGGAGAGAACGAGTGGTGGTACCCTTGCCCTCGTCGAAGGGTGCGTTGACGGTCGAGGTGCAGGCTCCCTGGTTGGAGGAGACTACGAGGCTCAAGAAGACCCTCGCGTTAGCCTTGATTGGTGTAGTGGTGGAGGGCCATGTTGGGCTGGGTGAGTTTGAAGTAAAAGTGGTGAAAGCATTGGGGGTCGGGGTGAGGGGTCTGGAGTTGAAGGTGGTGGGGAAGGAAAAGTTCGTGTTTGTTGGTGCGTCGTCGGAGGTGACTACTCTTCAGGGTCTTGCAATGCTTGGGTGGAGTGGTTAGGTGGCATTGGGTGATTAGGTATGATGGTGCACTTTGGGAGCAGCTGTCGAGGAGGGTGGAGTTGATGGTGGATTTGGTGGGCATCGCTGTTCCTTTGCACGAGGAAGGTCGTGGAGGCAATGGTCACCCCCTTTGCGCGGGTGCAGTGGTGCAGGGGCCTCAGCCTTGCTAGAGAGGACCTTACATCACTATGGCCATTAATGGAGCTCAAGTCGGGCAAGAAGCGCCACGAGGTGTCCCTGTGTTTGGGGGCCACTTCGTGGATCACGATGGTGAAGTCGGTCGGAGGGAGGCTACGGTCCTTCGTCGAGGTGTCGAATGCTGGCCAGTGGGGGCGTGGCGGCAAAGAGGGGTGTTTCGATGCGCAAGGCTGCGTGGGGACCAGAGGCCGCCAGTAGGAGTGGCGCCTCATGTGCTAGGTCGGTAGCACGGCACCAGAGATCAGATGACCACACTCCTCTTGAGGCACGTCGCTCGAGGTGCATGGCAGCAGGGGTAGAGTGGCTGGATGAGGTGGAAGTTGGTGTTGCTGGAGAAGTGATGGCGGGGGGCGCGAGGTCCTTTGGGGATGTCGAGGTGCCACGCGAGGCGTTAGAGGGATGGCAGCGAAGGGATCAGGAGGGAGCTTCAGGAAACATCGACGCTGAGAGGGCTGCAGGCTTCGGCGGAAGTGTGATTGTGCAAGGGCATTTGGTGGGTTTTGAAGGGAGGGGGTGGAGTCGGATTCGAGTCTGGATCTGCGACCAGACTTGGTACCCCTTCATGGTCTCTCTTCGTGGCTCGCAGAGGGTCCCTTCGAGCGGGAGTTGCAGCGAGCCGGCTCCTCTTTAGCAAGGTGATGCGGAGCAAGGGAGGTGAACGGAGGGGTTTGTCTCGGGAGGTGGCGATGGCGGGAGGAGCATGGAGCTCAAGATGACGAAGCTCCTTCATCAGAAGATGGAGAAACTCTAGTTAGTAACGAGGGGCCCCTTCACGGTGAGGGGCGCTTCGGAGGGTGCTTAGTCGATGTTGGTGGCATCCCTGCTACATGGGGGAGGGTCGAGGGACGACGCGAGGCCCGCTCAAGGGGCTGGCGGTGATGGAGATGGCGTTGCCCCTTGCGACGGGGGTGGAGGGCCTTGCTCGAAGGAAGGGGAGGGACTTGCTATGGCCACATGTGCCTACGTGTGGGAGGGTGGGGCTCAGGTTGGGGGTGATCTATGGAGGAGGCGTGGCAGGGGTTGCTGGGGGGGTGGCAGGGGGTGCTAGGGGGTGGCGGGGTCGGTGGAGGTGGTGGCCGGTGTGGGAGTGGTTGGGGCTTGTTCAGAGGTGGGTGATGGAGTGGGAGGCGGGCTTGTAGATAGGGAGGGTGCAGAAGGGGGAGGTGGTCATGGTTTGGTCTGAGGCGTTTCAGTCGAGAGAAGTGGAGCAAGTGGCCGAGGGGGCCAGGTTTAGCCGCTCGGTGGGGAAGGTGGTCAGGGTGCCCCATGTTGAAGGTTCTTACATGGAATGTGAGGGGACTTTGTGACCGCTCACACTAGGGGATGCTGAGGTCCTACCTTTGGAAGTGGAGTCTGGATGTTGTGTTCCTCCAAGAGATGAAGTCGTAGAATTGCGACGAGAGGGTGTGGAAAGAGATTGGGGATGGCGTGTTGGGAGGATTTCTGCAATTGGATGTGGTTGGGAGGTCAGGGTGGTTGTGATCGGATGGAAGGACCCATTCTCCCTGGTAGACTGTGAGGTGGGCGCAGGAGCAGTCTCAGTACAATTGAGGAGGTGGAGTGATGGGCTGGTTTAGTTGTCTCCATATGGGCAGGTGGATGACTCCGAGAGGAGCCATCTTTATAGGAGGGGTTGCACCAGGTTGCCGGGAGATTCTAGGGGTGCCCCTGGCTTATTAGAGAGGACTTCAACATCACTCTCTTGGCGGATAGGCCAGGGGGGAGAGGAGGGAGGGACCGAGGCTCTGAGGACTTTGTGGGGTTCATTGTTGAGCATGGGCTACAGGATGTGCTCCTCGAGTCCTGTGCTTACACATGAAGGAGCTCTGGAGGCTTGATGTCCAAGCTGGATCATTTCTTGTGCTCGGTGGAGATGGCGGAGGTCTTCTCGCTGGCGGGGGCCTGTGCTCTAGAAAGGCCTTTCTCGGACCACACCCTTCTACTGTGGGAGTCTAGGGAGGGATCCAGCTGTGGTACATATTTCAAGTTTGATAGGGCTTGGCTGTTGGAAGAGGGATTCAGGAACATGGTGGAGGACAAGTGGCAGGCTATGCACCCGGAAGGCTCAGTGACTGCGAGACTAGAGTCTAAATTCGGGAATTGAGACTCTTTTTGAAGGAATATAGGAGACAGGTGAAAGAATGGAATAGGAAGAAAGATTTGGCGCTCAGGGAGATCCAGAGGCTGGATAGAGTGCAAGACCAGGGCATGCTATCTATGGAGGAACGACACAACAGGGCAGAGCACATAAAGATTGTCCATGATGATGACAAAAATGTGAAGGTGGAATGGAGAACGAGGTCCAGGTAGAAGTAGATCAAGGAGGGAGACTTGAATACCAAGTTCTTCCATATGATGGCTTCGGCCAGGTGTAGGAGGAATTGTATTGATAAGCTCCAGGTGGGCAGGATGGAATGCTCCGGCAGGGAAGTTGTAGGCAGGGCAGTGGCAGACTACTTCAGGGAGTTTACGGGGAGGAACGAGAGTTGGTGGTGGCATGGTTTGGGCATTCCAGTGGTGGATGCGGTGGAGGCAGAGGGGTTGGTGGCACCTTTCACGGAGGATGAGACTCGTAGGGCGGTTTGGGGTCTGAATGCAGACGGATGTCCGGGTCCTGATGGGTTTCCGATCCTATTTTTTAAGGAGTTTTGGTCGTTCTGAAGGCGGAGATATACAAGTCCTTGTGGAGTTCGGGGAGGGCAACAAAGGTTTCAACAGGTTGAACAAATTCTATTTGTTCCAGTTGCCTAAGGAGGGGGCGGAGGCAATCGATGACTATAAACCGATTGCTTTCTACAATGCAGTGTACTTGATTGTAGCAAAAATTCTAGTGAACAGGCTCAGAAAGGTGATTGGTAAGGTGGTGTCGGAGGTGCAGACGGCGTTTGTGCTAGGGAGGTGCATCTTTGATGGATATGTTGCAGCGACGAAGACCTTGCGCTTTGGAAGAGGGAGAAAAGGAAGGCTTTTTCGTGGAAGGTTGATTTCAAAAAGGTGTACGACTTTGTACATTGGTCCTTTCTATGGGCGGCAATGGCCAAGAGGGGTTTCCCGTCGGTTTGGATTAGGTGGATGAAGCAGTGCATCACTACAACATCTTTCTCGATCTTCATCAACGGGAACTTGGCAGGCGGTTGGATCTAGTCGAGGGGCATTTGACAGGGGTGCCCTCGGACACCCATGCTTTTTCTGTTAACGGCTGATGCCTTGGCGAGGGCATCCAATAGGATGGGTGGGTCAGGCCTTATTCAGGGTTTCCCTATGGGGGAAGGGGAGAATGTATCGATGCTGCAATATGTCGATGATACCCTCTTTGTGGAAGGAGCGGAGGTGGAGGCGAGGCGGAGCCGTATCCTAGTGGAGTTGTTCTGTGAGGCATCGGGCATGCAGATTAATTTTCGGAAATCTTTTTTTATCCCGTTTGGGATGGCTACTGAGGAGGCCTGGAGGTGCTCGGAGGCTTTGGATACAAAGACTAGGTCTCTATCGCTCTCTTATCTGGGCTTGCCTTTGACAAACGAGAGGGTTTCGGTGTGCAATTGGGTTCCGTTGCTTGAGAGGATTGAAGTTTGGCTGGTGGGTTGGGCGTTCAGGATGCTTTCAAGAGGGGGGCGACTGGTTCTCGTCAAGGTAGTTCTATCGGCTATGCCAGCTTACTTAGGTTGTGAAGGTGTTGTGAAAAATTGAAGATAGAATTGTGAGCCTGATAAGGAGCTTCTTTTGGACTAACTATGGTGCAGGCGAGAAGGGGGCGAAGCTGGTTGCATGGAGTGAGGTGTGCAAGCTTGTTAGGGAGGGGGCTTGGGTGTCAGGGAGATTGGAAAGATGAATGATAACTTCCTGACGAAATGGATTGTAAGGCTTCTTGGAGGAGAGGTAGGTCTGGTGGGGAGGGTCCTGCTTTCTTGCTATGGGGGATGACCTAGCTGGGGTCTCCTGACGACACCTTCTCAAGGAGCCTCCCACTTCCTTCGAGGCTTAGCTTTGGTGGCACTGAAGGTTAGAGCATTTTTTACCCCTGTGTTGGGGTTGGGTGAGACCTTCATGTTTTAGACAGACGACTGGATGGGGCTCGGGACCCTGGTGCTGTAGTTCCCTCGGCTTGCGGCGTTGGCAATTAACAGAGGGGCCTCAGTGGCGAAGGTCTAGAACGGTGCATGGTCTCCTACATTCTCGGTCAGTCTGCTAGATCAGAGGATTGGGGAGGTGTGGGAGATGTTACAGGATCTACATGGGTTTCAACCGGAGGTTGGTGCAAACTCTTATGGATGGGAGGAAGGAGAGTTCTCGATACAGGAGACATATGAGGCTTGGAGGTGTGGCCACAGTGGGGGACATCGACTTGGCTAGGGACTGCAGACAGTTCTGGGAGGCATCCTACCCCTTGAAGGTGAAGGTATTTTCTTGGCTCTTCAGGAGAGGCAGACTGATGACTAGGATGTGGAGGGCGAGGTGGGCTCAGGATGCGGAGATGTTGTGTCTGCTTTGTGGGCAGGCAAAGGAGGATATTGACCACTTGTTCTTTGCTTGTCCGGTGGTGAGGCAGGTTTAAGATAGGATTAAGGATCGATGGTGGGCTCATGATTCATTTACCAGCTTCGTTCAGATGTGGAACCGATGTTGGGTGCAATGTACCTCGTTCGAAGGAGTGGGCTTGCCTGATGGCGGTGGTTTGGGCTATTTAGTTGGGTAGGAATGAGGTTGTTTTTAGGGGGCAGCGTCCGTATGTGGAGAATATTGTTGCGTTCGCATTGTCTTTTATTTCAAGGTGGAGCTCGCCTTTGTGATGTGAGCCTTGTATGTGTTGTGAGTGATTAACACGATTAATATAATTTTGTGTGGTATTTAAAGGATAATCACCCTTCCCCTTTTTAAACAAAACAATCACAAATGATGCCAATATTTACAAAGGAAATCCTTTCGAGGGAAAAACCTCTACCTATATCTCCCGTAAGATTTTGCCCCAACTATGTTGAAATCACAGGTATTCCGCTACAAAGCAAAAACAAGCTAGCCTAAGAAATCCTTCTTGGATAGCCCCTTGGAAGAATTTTCTCTCCCCTTTTCAGGGAAGAAGGGAAACCCGCAGTCCAGGCATCTAAGTACAAAATAAAACTGAAATAAAGGAAAAATACAAGTCTTATAGGGCGGAGAAACCTCAAATAAAGAATCGACTGGAGAATGCTCCCTTATACTTCTATTAGGTCAGAATTTGAAGATCAAGGAACCTTGCAAGGGAATAAAAGAGTAAGAACAAGACTCTTAATGCACTTGGAAACTCTCCATTGATAGTACAACAGTGTTTGAATGCAAGAGAGTTGTGTTTCATGCACGATGCTTCAATGATATTTATAGAAGTTTTTTCAAAGAAAAAGATATTTTAAGTGTTGAAACCCTCAAAAACTAATTTCTACACATTTTGAAACACTTAGAATACAAATTGAGGTTGCAACTCTTGAAAGTTCGAACAGAATCTTAATAAACAAATCAGACTGAAATTAGTCAATTCAGACTAAAGATGAGATGTCCAGTTTTTATAAGTGGAGTCCATTAAGAGAAGCAGTCAGTCGACACTTGGGAATAGTGCCTTGAGCCTCAGTTCAAACCATGAGGAAATTGGACAATTAGAGAAGTCAATTAAGCTTCTACAGTACCTTTTCACATTTTATTAGATTTGCGGTTAGATGATTAGGATCTATGAGCTAGATGATTAATGAAGAGAAATTGGACTAGTAGAATAGCTTCTTAATCGACTGGAAATATGACTTTTCAACATTTAGACGTTGAAATTCAAATCATACACAACCATTACATTCCAAAACAAGCTATTTTGAATAGCGACAAGTGTGAGACGTCTAGTTTAGAGTTTTTGAGATTATTTTGAAATGATCATGTCCTATAACCTTAATTGGACATCTGGGAACTTATGAGACGAATAACTAAGAATCAAAAAGACTCAAATAAGTAAGATCTTGAATGTCTTAAGGGATGCTCTAGAATGTGGCCAAGTGTTTAGAAGCCTATTTAACTCTAAGGAAATGGGAAATTATTGGCTCTTTAACAAGTCTAATAAGAAATTAAAAATACAACTTGATAAGAGCTTCATCTCCATTATGCTTGTTCTCTCAAGGATTTCATCTAGAACATCTTTTATTCTTGAGTCATATTCCTAAGAGATTAGTGATATACGCAAAACCATATGGCAATATATAGCAACAGAAACATTTTCACATATTTTTGTTTTATAAACGTCATAATTGGGATGCTTAGTACCCTTGCACTATCAAAATTGGACAACCTGTCACCCATCTTCATTGTTGTGGATCTCAGCTTGAACAGCCGCTTTGCTCTCCATGAACGGAGACCCTTGCTCTCTCTCCCTCGTTACCTTCATCTTGGGTAGTCCCTTGCATATCTGGACTATCAAAGATTACGGAGCATCAAGATTCCATCCCAGGCTGTGCAAACTTTTCTCTATTGTCTTTATAAATAAATAAATAAAACTCCGTTGTGGAATTTCACTCTGTGGGATAGGGATGTAATCCTGAAAATGTCAATTTAGTAATTTTCATTAGAGGTGATCTTGAAATGGTATAAATAACAATAAAAAATACAGTTAAACCGTAGGTTTTCAACAAGCCTCTAAACTGTATACTCCTTTAGGATTTGCTGATCTTTTTAGGATCACTCATTCAATTGTTAATCCAAGATACTGAATCCAAACTAGAAATAAACTTAGTAAAAGTCATCTTGCTATCAGATATCGGATATCCTGAGACTCCGGTGGTTAGACTCCTTATTCGATATCTTGGACTACCGTTAAAGGGGAAGAAACTAACTTCGGCAGATTGGAAACCACTTGTTGAAAGGTTATCGAAGAGATTGTTAGCTTGGAGTGGTAGACTCCTTTCTAAAGGAGGATGTTTGGTCCTTCTTAAATCGGTCCTCTCTTCAATTCCGGTCTTCTTCATGTCAGTGTTCACTCCACCAAAAAAAATTCTGAAGCGTATTGATTTGATTAGGAAGTTCTTTTGGAAAGGGCGGATTGCGAGGGGAGATTTGCACAACTAATTCCGTGGGATGATATTTGCAAGACAAAAAAAGGTCTTGGAGTTGGCGGGTTGGACCATTTTAATACAGTGCTTTTATTGAAGTGGGTGTGCAACTTGTTTTCCATTGAGCAAGACATGCTTACATCTACATTGAAAGATTCCTATGGGGAAGACATGGATTTGAACTGAAGGGTTGTTCCTGTTAGTGGATTATCAGCATTTTGGCATTCATTTCGTCCAATCTTGTCAGAATTTTTAGACCATTTCAGGCCATATCTAGGCGAAGGGTCATTGTTTAAATTCTGGACTGATGATTGGTCTGAAAATGGGAAGTTTTCAGACCTGTTTCAGAGGTTATTTCAGCACATTACAGAGAAGAGGTGCAGGTGGCAAATGTGTGGGACTTTGAGCACAATGCGTGGGATGTTAGACTGCCAGAGGGCCTCTCTGATGCGATGTGTTCTGAATTTCAGCAGCTGCTGGCTGTTGTGGAGGATTTCTCACCATCAACAGAACCTGACAATATGCGTTGGAAACATGGAAAGTTCACCATTAGGAATGCTTACAAGTTACTGATTTCTAATGGTGCGCAGGTGACCCCCATAGAGGGTGATTCTAAATTGATATGGAGTTGTAAGTTTCCGCTCAAAATCCTTTGGTTCTTTAGAAGGTAGAGATTGGTAACTAAAGTATCCAGAGCCAAGTGGTGTCCTACCAGAGATACAACAGGTATGTTTTGTGCCCAGTCGGACGAGGATTTCCAACAGTTGTTTTTCAAATGTAGCTTCTCTAAAGAGGTCTTAGATCAGTGTGGAGTCCACATGGTTGACCATATAGACTGTGAGGCATTCTGGACAATGTTCAGGGACCATCTTCACCTTAATATGGCTGGGTGGTGCAAAGACTTTGTCGTTCTATGGGCTATCTGGTTGTAGAGGAACAATAAGGTTTTCAATAATGGGCGGTGTTGGGTGGAGAATGTGGTGAGAGGCTAATTATTTTTCTAATTCTTGGTTTCTAAGTATGTTCTTTTTCTAATTTAATACTTACAGTCTAAGGTGAAGAAGTCATCTTGCTACAAACAAAACAAGACACCTTAGTAGTATTGGGGAAAAAAAAATTGCATAATACCAATTAGCAGGTGTGATTGTGTTTTTTTTTTTTTTTTTTTTTCGATTGATATGCACCTTAGAAGAAACAAGGTCGTAGGGCTTTTGACAGTACGTAGTTTCTCATGATTGTGAAGGGAGTCATTAGATGGAGTTGCAGATAGTTGTGATGTTTTTTCTTTTAGAAAGGTAGCTGTTATAATGAATATTAGATGCTAGGTTCCTGATTTATGAACTTTAGATAACCATGAAACAATGGCCCTAGCCTAGATTTGATTAATTGAGAAAAACCAATCTTGACAATTTGTTTATGGTGGCCCAATTGAATTGGACTCAAAGCAACCATCCAAATACTTAAGCTCAACTTATCAATTTGTAGTATTCCATAATTCTTTACATCTTGAGTTTACAAAGTGGGGTGTTAACCTTAACTAATATTTGTGACATTGTTGTTGAAATAAGCCTCAATCACTTAACTCTCGACAGTAGTAGTTGCTTCACCTCTTGGGTAGTTTTTTCCCTTCTAGTTTTCTTTTACTAGTGGTGGCTCCACTCTTTGGCGTTTGGATCTAATGCTATTTGTAATAATCAAGGCTTAGAGTTGAGCTTAATTGAGAGAAAGTAACCTTGACAACTTGTTGGTTATCAACCTTACGAATTCAAAGCAACCACTCAAAATGTTTAAGCTTAAATTATGTGGTATGCCCCAATCTTTTATACCCCACTGCTCAATTTCCTGAATTTACCATATAAAACATGCGATATGTTGTAGGATCTTGATTGCCTGAAGTCCATGAACATTCTTCAAAAATAAAAACAAAAGAAATTCTATTATTTGTCATTTTATCTAAATCTCTCTAGGTCATATTGTGTTGTGATACATTCTGATTATCATCAGCATGCTTCAAATCGGGATTTCTTCGTAATTACTTTTACCCCCTTCTCCAGGGAGGTGTGTGCCTTGCTTTTGCTGATGAAGTTTTATGCTGGTTGTATGGGACGGTTAAAGAGAGTAAGTTTTATCTCTGATTTTTCTTATCTCCTGTTTGCATCTTTAATTTCTATTAATGATGGCTTCTGGTTCATCTATATTCAGATCAGGATTACATTCTGCAATTTGTCCATCCTTTTCAAAGATTAGAGCTTCTTCAAGCACATTCCTGTCCAGAAGCCATCACCAATCATGTTGAGCAAATATAAGGTTTTAGCGGTTCCTTACCATAAATCAAGCAGCATCAAAGTTACCCATCCAAGATCTCTGTGTATGGCTTATTCTAGGATGATAATTCCCATGGTTTACAAAGCTACAGCCTCTTTTGGATTCATCAGTGGACTTTTTTTCCTAAAGTAATTCTATAGGATGTTACTCTTATTGCAGGTGATAAGAGAACAAGTTTGAGCAGAACATCCTCTTGAAGTTGGCAATCACCTATAGCATGAAATGTGCAGTTCGTTAACGATTTTGTGCAACTTGCACTGTGTCCCAAGAGACGTATATTTTCTCTACTGCTGAGATCATGCCTACCTCGAGCGAAAAAGACTTGCGAGGAGTCCTTGAAAGCTGGGAAACCTTTACATTTATTATCATGCTTTATGGAACACATTGGTTTAAGAATATACGAAGCTTGTAACATCTTGGCATGGTTTGCCAAATGTACAACGAATTGTGGCATAACCATGATGGATGTGTTTTGGAATTTTCGTAAGGAACGCCAGCCTTCTGTACAATCCTTGGCATGTGCCTCCTGGTGGTTAGAAATGCCAGCTTTAGGAATGTTAACCTTCTTTGCTTTTTAAAAAATAAAAGGATAGTTATTGGAGGTCAATAGTTATCCACTTCATTTAACTATGAATTACATTACAAGCATTGCATCCACAAATCAAATAAAGCTTGAGCTCCATTCACAATATTTTCCACCCATAATCTCTACCTGAAAATGGTAGCATTATGGTGAAGTCAACTAGATCAAAACCGCCACCATTGTCATCCAAGAGTTTCGTCATCTGTACTCCACCTTGAAAGGAGCTTTACCTGAAAATGGTAGCATTATGGTGAAGTCAACTAGATCAAAACCGCCACCATTGTCATCCAAGAGTTTCGTCATCTGTACTCCACCTTGAAAGGAGCTTTAGAAACCATCCCCAAAGGTAGCTCCAATCCTAATGATATTCAAGGCCTGCCAAATTGCGGTAAAGAATTCACAAAGGCCAAAAAGATGGGGAGGGGCTTCTGCACAACCACGTTAGTAGCAAGTAGCATCGTAGTTCTTCACCCATTGCCTCTTTTGCTTCTTAGTAACAAGATCATCTCTCTGCAAAAGCTAAAGAAGTGTACTAACTTACAAAGGAATCTTTATATGTTGAAATGGTTGACAGTTCTCAATAACGTATCTATAAACAACACAATTCCCCTAATACTTTATATGCTTTTGTAACCATCAAATGTCCTTCAGTCCATACAAATTGATTAGCAAAAGTGGAGTTTAAGGGTATGGTATAGAAAGTAGTAACTACAAATCTTGTATGTAAGCCTTGAAACATCCCCCACCAAAAGTGCGATCACAAACAAGAAATGTCGTCCTAGTTGTCCTACATTGTGCACCTTTTGTCCACAAGCCCAAATGATCTAAGAGCCAAATCAGAAAACAACCAACCTTTGTCTAGTCATTCATCTGAAATGTAAATGTTCTCTCATCTCCCAAGCTAGGATGGAAGAAAGAAGACACCCTCTACAAGATCAGGACCACGGCTTTCTAGAAAGTGAAGGCACCACGTAGAATCATCACCCCTTTTGCCATAACAAAAACCATGTCATAGGCATCCAACAAAACACTAAGGCCACCCTCCTTTTGGGGAGAACATGCCATATCCCAAGGTGTATTGGATGATGAAAAAGTCCTGAATGATCTACACCCTTTCAAAAGAATTGCTTCCACATAATTTAAGTATGGAACACCTTCTTTGTAAGCCTAAAAATGGATAAGTAAAAAATAGGAATAGCCAATAAAGTTGTCTTGATCAAGACAAGGACAAGGCGATTTCTGCTAGACAACAAAAGGTTTCCAAAAAAGGCTCAACCCGAGTGCTCAACCTCTTCCTCATACACTCCAACAAAATCTTCCAATCAAACAAAGTTGTTTGCCTTCTAAAGTCAAACCAAGATAAACGAAAGATAGACGTCTTGTAATCATGTGAAGGGCCTAACATGAGGCCAAAGCTTCATCCTCCACCAGGTTGAAAGGGACAAAAGTAGACTTGTAATTGACCACCAAACTAGATGTCTCGCCAAAAATGCTAACAAGTGCAATAACATTCTCAGCCGCCCTTCTTCCCTCAATCAAAAATGTGTTATCAACATACTGCGGAATTAAAGTTAAAAGCGACACATCCCCCTACAAAGTGACACTAGAAAAGAGGCCCCCATGACAAGCCTTGAAGGCCATTGCCGCCAAAGTGTCAACTAAAATGTTAAACAGAAGTGAAGCCAAAGGGCTACCCAACCTAACTACATGCAATAGTTGTACCCAAGTACCGCTTAGCTTGCCATTGCTTGACACAAAAAAGGAAGTTGCCGTAATACACTGCTTTATCCACTGAATCCACCTCTCTAGAAAGCATTGTCGCCTTAGAATTTCCCATAAATGTGTCCAAGGAATAGAATAATATGCCTTGGGGAAACCCACCTTCCGTAGAAAAACTGTCTTCCTAGACCTCTATCATGACGCTATAAAAGATAACCTGGAAACCATTTGATCCCGATGCCCCTTCTATCTTCAATCCACGCATAGCAATACCTCCTCCTCCTTCGAGACATCTGTAATGAGGGAGTCTATCATATTGTCATCAAGGGTCATCATGCCAATTGCCAACAATCTCCATCTCCCTAAGAATCACCTCCTAGTAAAATTATGGAAATGCACATCAAGTAGCACAGCAATCTGCATCCTATCAATGACCACCTCCTACCCAAGTCGTAAGGACATGATAAGATTTGTCCTCCGTCTTGCACTAGTAGCCAAGTGGAAGTATCAAGTCTTAGCATCCCTCTCCTTCAACTTGAGGTGTTTAAATTTTTGCCTCCTATCCGTCTCAATATTGTGGTCTTCAGCTTGAACCACGACTTGCGGTTGCCACCTTTCTTTTAGTTCAGTGTGATAGAGAAGCAGTTGTCCTCCATCCTATTCAACCAAGAAACTCCCTTTTGTGCCTCTGCATGCTTGTGATCCCTCCTTACCCTAACATCCTTCTTATAAACTATCAGGGTCACTCTAAGATGCTAAATTCTTGTAGCAAAAGTACGTGTGACTGAGGAGGCAGGGGGAGTCTTGCTCCTCTTCTGTTGCACAAACTCCCTAAAATTTGACTCAAGAAACTAAGACTTGTGGAATTAGAAGTAAGACATGAACAAGGTCCCTTCATTTGAATTCCAGACGAAACGAGTGTAATCAAAGAAAGGCTTATTTTTGACAATAACATCCTCCATCTACTAGCGCTCCTCCAACCCCAGAAAATAGAGGAATCTATCAATCCTTAAGCTAGAGCCTGAATTGTTTCTCCAAGTGAACGTCTCTTTGAAGATTGGAAAGTCATACAACTCTATCTCATCTTTCGATCCTACAAAAGAGATCGTTGCATGATCAATCCTCTTCCATTTGGCTCATCGTTGATAGACAACGTTACATTTAAATCCCCACCAACAAGCCATAATCTCCCATCTATGAAAGCTGCAGGCTACCTGAGATCCTCCCACAATTCTGGTCGACAACCACCATCACATAGCCCACAAATAGAAGACAAGGCCATACAAGTACCATTAGAAGTCCAAGTAAGCACAGTAATAACCATCCACCTTCCTTCTATTGAGGCAATCAACTCAAAAGAAGCTCTATGCCAAGAAAGTAAAAGACCACCCGATCACCTATCCACATCCAAAGAGATCAATCCAATAAACAGATCTCCACCAATCTCCCATAACACTTTGGCATCAAAAGACTCCAAATGCATCTCATGTATTGAAGCAAAATCCATTCTCTACTCTAGCAGATAACTCTGTAGAGTGGTCCAACGTGTGGAGCCGAAGAGTCCTCTAACATTCCATGTAAAGACACTAACCATGAGAGGGTGTTATCCCCTCGATTTTTGGTCATGCTGACACATCTTGGCATCCACAACCCGAGCTACTCTGGCTTTAGCTTCATCATTCTCATACATCAGGAATGGCAAATTGTAACATTAGTTATTTGTAGAAAAATGTCTCCTAGTGCTCTTTTATAATATTTTTAATGTAAAAAGAATGCACATTTTGAATATATGTACTGCATTAATAAACATGATTTTGTATGTCTCATGGTAATGAACTAGATCTTTGGTAGGTTTCTGTCGTCACGAGAAGATAAGATTCTAATGATCGTCCATGAGATGAAAGGCAAATTGCTCTTAGGGAGTACTTCAATTCATGTCCCTGGTTTCATTAATTAAATTTACATAAAATGGGAAAAAGATTTTCTTCCATGAGTAAAAAAGACTACCATCTTGGAGCAACTGATGGTCGTAAATAACTCATAATTATGTACCATGGACAACAGCATTATTGGTGATTATATATAGGATAATGGAAAAGAAACTTATATGCTCATCCATGTTCGTGAGCCTGTATGCAGCTCTCTCTATTTATCTTCTCGAGAACATGTAGTTTAAGATGGCTATGACATTTACTAATTGTTCAATTCCTTGTATCGCTAACTTAGTCTTGAGGTATTTTCTTGGTGGTGCAAATGGTGACAGCACGGATAACATTAAATAGTTGCCTCAACTCCATAGTTTCACAAACAAATTAACAATTTCTACAAACTGGGTATTACACTCATAACTTTGTGAAATTCACATTGGAAGCTTTCTTCCAAAATAAGATAGGCGAGGCTAAGCACAATGGCATAAGTTGAACTGAAGCAAATGATAAAGGGTAGGTAAAGATATCGATTAATAAGTTAGGTTGGGAAAGCCACGTGTAAGAAGCTACACGGAATTGCCGATCCGACCTTAGAGAAGAAATTGACCAATCTCAAGATTTTATACCAAAGGTTAGAATTATTCTAACATAGGCTAAGAAAAGATTAACTTTATTCCACTTGCCAGACAGTTTGTTTTGACACCATTTGCCATCCCTTCAACGAGGAGCTCCGTGCTTGAGTATCCTGAGTAGAGATTTGTTGATTTTGAATGCCATTCCTTTAACAATAATATTTTGATTACAATCAAGTGAACATCCTTAGATCAATTTTGCAGAAGTATCCTTCATGATCTTCAGATCAATGTATTTTATAAGCAAAATCATGCATAGCACGTAAGCACGCAAGGGTGAGTTAACCCATCCAACCTCCTCAGAACACCATCATTTCAACTTCAACCACCGAGATAATCCATGAAAAAAGTTCAGACGATGGCCCCATTAACATCGAGCCCTGCAATCGCCCACGTAAAGATCTCACGTTGACATCACACAAAATCGGAAAAGCAACACCAGTGGAGTAGGAAGTAGAGCAGACGATGAAGGAGCAATCAAAACCTAAAGATAGGTGATTCGTCTCTACTTTGTTAGTTTGTTTGCCATAGAAACAACCACAACCCTGGTATTGAGTAACCATCCTTTAAGTGGAGAATATTGCTCTTGAAGACTCCTATGTCAATACCAATCTTCCAATCACAGCCAAATGTTTCCTTTAATCAAATAAAAATGTCATTTTTCCTAAGCACAATCATGTACAGGCTTCCAGATACATGGAGGGGGTAAATTTAATGGAAAAAACTCGTTTCAAACAACTAGTAATACATACAAAAAATTCAGATGGCTCCCATTAAGAAGCCAGGAACAAGATACGAAACCTGCAATCAGCCACATTGTAGTATCATAGTAACATCTGTGATGCCAACCACAAAAACAATTCTTTCAAGGACACATACCAACCTATTGTCTCATGTTTTTATAGCAAAATCATAAAATGATGTTTCATTCTCTAAGATGGTGGGATCAAATGATTCCTAATCCTCTGCATTTTTAAATAGAACTTCAACTTCAGCTACGACCTTGTCAGCTTCTTCAAATTCTGGGCATGCCTCAGAGGTCTCTTTCAGCTCCTCCTGCAACAACAAAACATCCCATTGTTGTCCATCATAAGGTTGGAACATTTGACCTCTTGGTCAGAAGAAAGAAAAAACTTCCAGGTCAATAAGCAAAAATTGCGTACCAAAGTTGCCTTCAGATCTGCAAGCGCAGCCTCCAAGCGCTTATGACAATCAGGAATCATCATCCTTGATTCTGCTAAAACATTCTCCTGAATCACGCAATAGGATGAACAGTTAGTTATCTGCCAACTCCCCTGCAGTCAACATACTCTAAAGGAACTGGAACATGGACGGTGCAGATTTTAGACCCAACATTTCTCAACAAATTGCTTGG
The DNA here is from genome assembly GCA_037157565.1 of Thalassia testudinum. Taxonomy (NCBI): domain Eukaryota; kingdom Viridiplantae; phylum Streptophyta; class Magnoliopsida; order Alismatales; family Hydrocharitaceae; genus Thalassia; species Thalassia testudinum. Next base: position 27,841,443 of record JAZHRO010000013.1, read on the forward strand.
CATATTGAAACTACTAACAACTTTGCTGTTGAGAACTACACATAGAGTTTTAGTAAGGTCAGATGGGCCAAGCCACAGGCAAAGATAACTTGGCAAAAAAACTACGAGCCGATGGTAAACAGTGTTTGATGGAACAAAAAGAAATGGGTTGCAGGAGCAAAGGATTGAACCATCTTTCATCTGGTTCCTGAAGATTAGAAGTTTGAAGAGAGGTTGAGCAAGGTCCAGATAAGACATATATGACATATGCTCCATACAATGAGAGTACGAACACGTTGGAACAACAAACAACCCTTGTATACTGCTCTGGGAAACAAAAAACCTTTTTGTTGAAACAAAAATAACTTATTTATTTGCTCAAAAGAACAAGTGCAAGCTTTTTATTTTTAAATAAGTTTGTAATATATTAAGAAAGCTTCTATGAATTTTCATGCAAGTGGCTTTTTCCAACTATCCTATATTTCCACCTACATTTTCATGAAAGAATGCACACATATCTCGCCTTTCCCTGATAAGGAGATGCACACATTGTTCCATCCTGGTAAGGACATCCTCTAGGCTCAAGTATTGTCCCCTTACAACTCTAGATAAAAGTGGAGTTGAATGCCAGCCAACTAAATCATTATATACATACACATGACCAAACTGGTTTTCCAGCATGCGTTATTACAATCGAATCAATGCCTTATTCTTGACTCTTTCTACTTTAAGTGTAAGTATGCAGTCGCAGTCACCGGATCATATTGTCGTGTGATAATGTTTACCCAGCTACTTTATCACTCGGATATGACTATTACATTGAGAGATGAACTTTTGTTGTTGAGTTACACATGCTGTAAGACAATAAGTGGGAACCAGAGAGGTGTGTGGTGGCCTTCACAAAGTACCTTGTACTCCCAATTGTTCCTTGAGAAGAAATTTTACAAGATCACACCCATAGGGAGGAGTGCTTCTCATGTGGTCTTCCTCCCCTCTCCTCCTTAGAGGGATTTCCATATAAAACCAGGTGTTCATTATGAGATACTCTTGAAATTGTGTTCATTTTATTTCCTATTTTATTATTCAACATATGAATAAGTAATTCACGTCTCACAGGAATGCAAATTGAAGCTTACAGAAAAAGAAAAAATGCTAGCACAGGAAGTTACATGCCAATGTATGAGTCATTATGGTATGCTTTAGTGCATTAAAAATAGGTTTATTCTTCATAAGGAAAGCAAAAGAAAACATCAGTGGACCAACACAGAGCAGTTGGATCCTAAATGGAGAAAAGCATCCTGATCTATGTAGTTTGATTAATGAAACTTGCATACAGGCAGTTGAGACAGTAAAGGATGATCACTTGAGATCAATAACCATCCACTTCAGTGCCTTCAAATAAGCAAAACAATTTTGAGAATTATGAAGAGGTTATCCACAAACTCGAGAATTTTGAAGTTTAAGGAGAAGAATTGTCATAAGCACAATAACTGCGAACTAGCAAACCTGTTGCTTCAGGTCATATGGGTCAGCTCCTTTCTCCTTCATATCAGCAGTTTTTGCAGCTTCCCTCTCAACCTCTTTTTCATAAGAATGAAGTTCTTTCAGTATGCGCTTGCATGTACTTGTCTTTATTTTGAGATTCCTAACTGTAGCCATTCCTGTAGATCAGAAGCAGGTTAGACATTTCCTTATGCAATTAATTTCTTATCTTCTATACCATGGCAGCACATATATTACAACATTCATATCAAATGCTTATAGGACTTTATCCCTGACCCCTAACATCCATCATCATCCTAAGCCTTCACAACGTATGCAAATAAAAGGGCAGCCAAATAAACATGTTCAACTTTAAAATAGATCATGGTGAAGAGCGGAAGATAGGATGAACAGATTACAGATGAAAAGGTGCAAAACAACCAAAAGCCTCACAGGTGCCTCATCTAACCAACCTTGGTTAAACTTTTGGCAATGGATTGGATAGGCAAAGGGCTTATTCTTCCTTTTTCCATCTGGATAAGCGAAGGATCAGGAGGAAGCAAAGGATCTCGGTGGTGAAGGTTTTCCATAGGGCGAGTTGTACTGTGGCCAGCACGGACATTGACCTCATGAGGGACTGCAGACTTCTCCGGGAGGCAGAATGTCCACTGAAGGTGAAAATTTTCGCATGGCTGCTGAGGAGGGGGAGGATTATGATGAGAAAGTGGAGATCGAGATGGGCCCAGATGGATGATGTAAAGTGTTCCCTTTGTGCTGGAGCGGAGGAGGATATTCAGCACCTCTTCTTTCAATGTCCGTTTGTGGTGCAGGTGTGACGGAAGCTGGGGATCGTCTGGATTGTCCATCGGGATGTGCTTAGCTTCTGGTCCTCTTTTCGCAGGGGGAGTGCTAGTGGCGGGATGAACTCGTTTAGATCCAAGAGGGATCGAGCTAGAGTTCTGGCTGTCTTATGGGATGTGTGGCTAGGTAGGAATGGAGTGATTTTCAGGAGGGAGACGCCCTATGTTTTTTTTTTGAAAGAGGAAAGGGTAGTTATCCAGAGAGATAACTACCCAAAAACTTATATAATAGAATCAACAATAACAAACATTGCAACAGGCGGACCCCAAGGTCCCCCACTCACACCGAAACAACCCAAAGAGAAAACAAGGAGTCGATAGACTCAAAAAAATTCTCCACGTAAGGTCTCTGGCCCTGGAAAATCACCGCATTCCTGCCCAACCAAATCCCCCAAAGAACCGCCAACAGCTTGGCCAGCTCCTTTTTCAAACGGAAAACAAATCGTCCACCACCACCACCTCCGCTTCTGAAGCTGCGCCAGAATTCCTCAAACAGCCGGCACTCCCACCATCTCTCGCCCATTCTATCCCAAACTTGCACCACAAAAGGACAGACGAAAAAAAGGTGGTCAACATCCTCCTCACCACCTCCACATAAGGAGCAGACTTTACACACTCCAGGAGCCCACCTTGCTCTCCACACCTTAGTCACCAGCCTTCTCCTCCTAAGTAGCCAGGCGAAAATCTTGACTTTCAACGGACACGCAGCTTTCCACATCTGTCTGCAGTCCCTTACCAAATCCAGCTCCACCCCAGGATCACCAACAGACAATCTCCTGTAAGCAGCTGCAACTGAAAACTCACCTTCATCCCAACCAAACATGTCTGTACCAGCCGCCGGATGCAGTCCCTCCAACTCAGCCAGTAATGTCTGGAAATCATGCGTTCTTGCATCTGACAGACTGCCAACAAAACGCGGGTACCACCCACTATCTCACACCTCGGCCACGGACGCCACCTTGTTCTGGGATAAGGCAAACAGTCTCTGAAATCTTCTACAAAGCGCACCACCACCTGTCCAGTCATCCTGCTAGAATCTGAAAATCTCCCTTGTTCCCAACACAGGGACGAAACAGTTCCTCACCCTCGGGGCCACCGTCGACAAGCCTTTCAGGAAGTGAGAAGCACCCCTAGGCGGAGACACCAGAAAATCCCAACGCATCGGACAACCATATGCCGTCTCAAACACCTTGCCCAACAGATCCCCCCTTCCTTCCAACAGGCGCCCCACCCACTTCGCCAACCGACTGTCATTAGACCTCTCCAAATCCCTCACGCCTAGCCCCCCGTCCTCCAGCGGTCTGCAGACCTCCTTCCAAGCAACCAACCTGGCACCCTGTCCATATGTCCCCTGATTGGACCAGAAGAAACCCCTCATGGTTCTTTCAATCCTTGCAATCATTTGTCGAGGCATCTTCAGTACAGAGATGAAATATGACGACATCGCCGACAGAACCGCCTTGAGTAGGATCAGCCTCCCACCTCTAGACAAAAGCCTGGACGCCCACCCCTCCAGCCTCCCAACCAGTCTCTCCACCAGGGGGGCCCAGTCTCTCACCAGAATCCTCCTATCTGACAACGGCAAGCCCAAATACTTAACCGGAAGTTTACCCTGTTCTGTGCCAAGACCCAAACTGCATCCCCTTGCCTCCGTCTCATTCATGTTGAATGAGACAAAATCCGACTTAGCCAGGTTAATCTGCAATCCGGATGCCTCACCCAGCAAGAAAACCAGGAACCTCAACCTATGTTGAGAATTTTGTTTCCTCGATTTCCTCCCAAGTGACGTTCTGGAGATCTATCGTGTAATATATGATGTAATCCACTTTTTTGGAATGGAATAAATTTAGGTGGTTATCATTTGGATAACTGTTCTTTGGCTTTTCAAAAAAAAATTGAATTTAGTTGCAAGGCAGATTCACATGCTTGATATCATGGTTCTCTATTTTGACACCTAAACTGGCCATGCCACATTTCTAGGAAATTATGGAAAAGATTAAAATTGCACAAAACGTTGTCAAACTTGTCTCTTGAATACTAGACAATGCGGCAAAAGACATGGACTCACATTTACAATAATTATATCATGGGAATTAATGCCCCTCTTTTAAAATTCTCATCATATGTTGATATACAAGTAATAGGTGTTAGTGTGTCTTGATAAATGTTGGTTCTTTATGGATGGGACCTAATTATTTTAAGTTATTTATTCATATAAAATACTGAAGGGATGACTTCCTTTTCTAATCAATACTACGGTGAATTGGGGGAGTTCTGTGATTTCACTCTAGTTGGATGTCAAATTATGGGAGATCTTGGATGGAGATCTTGGACGATGCCAAATTATGGGAGATCTGTGATAGCAACATGAAGAGCTTTAGTTGGGATGTTGTAGCACCCTTAAATTTCGATCTTGTCAATATTTGAGTTGGGAGTTTACTAAAAAGAAAATATTTGAATCAGAAGTAAGTTGGATAAAGGTTAATAGCAATAATAGTAAATTACATCAAAAGTTAGGAGGATTCATCCCCCATTCGTCAATGAGAGTCCCTGTCCTGAAAAGGATGTTCTCACCATAAGTTCTCGAAGAATCAAACACGGCCCCATTTCTCCCATGCCAAATAGCGTTCATATTCGTCAGAGGTTAGCCCTTTCTTTTTTTGATTAAAATTACAATGTACTAGGCGTAGGCTGTCCCATCCAAAGATTTCCAAAAATCATTAAAAGAGTTCTTGTCAATCCCACTTGAAATTAGCTTCTACTTACTATTGAAACTAAAAGGCAAACAAAGAAAAGTTGGTTCACATCTTCTTCACCAACCTGCAAAAAGAGCAAGAAATATCCACTTTCCAGATCCCAGCTTTAGTCTTTACTTTGTCATAATCTTTCTCCTCTACAACTTCTAAGCAAATAACCTCACTTTCAAAGGTGCCTTTACTACCCACAAAAGTCTGCAGTCATGATGAAAATCTTCAGTGTGGCCGGCCAAAATAGACCTTAAAGCATCATAAACCTTTCAGTCTGAAAACTGCTCACCCTCCCATTCCCACCCATCCTCAATACTTGCTTGAAGTATCAACCACTGATGTCTTTATGGAGTTGTAACAACTCTAATGCATGAACATCCAAAAGACTTGAGAGAAGGGAGGGCAACCGCACCTTCCCCCCTCCAATGACTCAATTCGTTAGTCCATTTGATTAGCTTCCTTGTTCCATGCAAACACAAAGAGCCCAAGATAAGCAAACAGGAGTGACCCCCTGTGGAGCCATGTATCCCTCCAAAAATGAAAGCCTAATTCATTTTCCAAACAGGAATAGAATAAACGTTGGGACGAGGACAACCTTAATAAACTTCATGGGCAAGTTATGTACCTGCAATCAAGCGATGATCCTCCAAGTTAGAAATCCTACCATAGAATGCTAGGAGGATACAAGAATATCACTTATTGTCACCCTTTATCACTCATGTATTTCTTCGCCAGTAGTGCCACATTCATTATACGTGTTGACCAAATTCGCAGAACACCCTCTTTTATGCAGTGTTACACCTTCCAAGACACCAAATATCCAAATTTTATTGGACCTTTCTATTAACTGCTTTAATCTAGCAAACAACCTCGGCTGGTAACCAAAAACCAGATGTATGAAAAACATGGATTGGTGACAACGCTGCAGAAATTGGTAGTTAGTATTCAGTCCGTGATGTCACCGACTAAGGAGTGTACGGTATGTGGGTTCTCAATCACATACGACTATATGGCCGATTAATCGACTACATAGACCGATTTTTATAGCCTTGACTACTGAGAGGATTACCCTTAGCAAAACAAGATTTCCACCTTTGGATATTCCATCAAAAAAAAAAAAAATTCCACCCTTGGATAACAACTTTTTTTTCTAAAAAGAAAGAAATATAATCAAACTCAAAGAATGTCATCTCCCTAGACCCTGTTATAGAAGGGGTGCTAATTGCTTTAAGGATTACAAAGGGGGTCAAAGTGGCAAGCCACTCCCTCCACATGAGGCCTATGACACCCCAAAAATAGTCCACATTGAAAATTCATGAAATTGAGTAGGAGGTTGTAAAGGATTGAAAACTATTATTTGACAACTTGGGCTTAAGTAATTTGAGTGGTTGCTTTAGGTCCATGGAGTTCATACCTTATCAGTTGTCAAGACTGGTTTTCTCAATTGGATTCAGGTTTGATTCTAAGTCCTTACAAATGATGTCAAAACCATGAACCAATTGAAATACGAGAGCTAGGTGTTGTATAGGCAAAGTGCTATACCATAAAATGATGGTGGGAGCCACATCTAGAACCTCCACCAGCCACTTTTGGAACTTCACATCCCTGTACATCTCTGTAGCGATTGATTAATTGATCAATCATATGAAGCATGACGAGAACATCAAAATTTTAGGTAGGAAAGGTTGTTGATGTAGCTAGGTTTGTAGAAATAATAATCCCAAGAGTGCTGGAGTTGATTTAAATTAAGACACCTTGTATACGATTTATAAGGTTTTCAATTCTAGATTTAGAGATAAAATATGATTAATCTTCAGGTTTGTTGTCAACTGTATAGTTAGTCCTCTATGCCTCGATTGGGCAAGAATAGGATTAACTGCTTGAGTAATCGAAAGGAGAGGTTGATTGAGTTGAACTTGGTCTCAGGAGCTCCTGTGATCGACGAGGTTGTGAAGGAAGAATGAGGCGGCAAAAATCTTTGCAAGGGTGGTAAAGAGACGAGCTCGTGGAGGTGTGGTTGGTTGCTCAGAGAGAGGATGACGGGCTGTGGCGAACTGATAAAACAATAGAGGGTAGTTGGAGTGCTCTTAGCAAGGGTGGTAGAGGAATGCGAAGAGGGATGGTCGCACAAGAGGAGATGCACCAGTGGCGTGCTCAAGCGATGGGGTGTCTGTATTGTAAGGTTAGCAAAGGAGGTTGGTGAGGAAGATAAAGGGAGAGTGGTAGAGCGGCGAAGACTAGTGTGGGTGGGTTGAGGTGAAATGAAGGTGCATGGGACAATGGATGCGGTGAAGGGGCTATTGGGGGGGGCAGATGGTAGGGTTAGAGGCAGTGGAAGGGCTTTGTGCATGAGTTGGATGTTGGTTCAAGGAGAGGGGTGCGAAGGAGGAGGAGAGGGATGGATTGGTTTGGGGAAAAGGAGTGGAGTGGGGAAAGAGAAAGGGATGGGGGATGGGTACCATGTGGGTTGGGGACTACAAGGAAAGAGGGGCAACTTATAACTTCATTACTCAAATCAAATGCATTTGCAATGGATGGCATTGCTATTTATAGAGGAGTGCCTTCAAAAAGAAGAAAAGGCCTAGTTTAATACCATTTTAAAGTAGGATTCCAAAGAAAATGAAAATGGACGCATTAGATTGAAGCCCCCTATAAAATATGAAATAATGAAATATAAATTATAAAACCCTTAAATGTTATGTAAAATATATCATGTTGCATTAATTCCCAAAAGGTTGCAAAACCCTCACTCCTGCAAGATTGCTTCCATTTATCATTGAAGCAAATAAGGCCGAAGATGTTGAAGTTCTCATTCTTCCATTCATCTGCAATCTTTTGTGGTTGATCTTTCCACTTGACAAGGGAATCTTTAGGAAATGCCTTGGTGTGTAACAACTTCATGAATGCATGTGATATCTTCAATAGTATCTAACACGGATGGAGGTGTAAGCTGGAAGGGCAATTGTCTTAATTCTTTGGCAAGAGTGTCTTGGATGGTGGATCTTCTCCATTGTATGCATATAATCTGGAAACACTAAGCACTAGTGAAGTGGGGATGTCTGGCAGAAGATCTAATAGATAGGCATTCCGTCCAATGCATTTGAGGACTAGACAACCAAACTTCCTGGGCTTTAACTTCTGGTAAATAATCTAGGGAAAGCGTTCCTTTTCTGAAATATACCATCACCAGATCTCATTTGTGAATTCTACATCTCATTGGTGGAGATTGGCTTGTTCTTGGTATTTTTGGTTCATTGCTTATTCGAGCTCATTACAAAATGCTCTTCTACATTTTAGAAAGCTGTTGATGTATCTTACATAGGTTCATACACTTACAAATCAAGCATGTTTGTTGTTTTTTAGTGAGGGGGGCGAGAGGGAGGCTAGCCACTTGGGTGCTTGAATCCGAATTTTCAGTGCTATGTCCAGACTCGCCATAACCCACAACAAATCAAACTTTATGCCTTTTCTCATGAATACGGGAGGGCTGGTTTCTTGTTCCATGCTCCTCTGGACTGAGCCCTCCAGTTTGCCTTTTACATGCTTGGGGTTGCCTTTGATGGGCAGGTTGATCTTTGTTGGAGAGTGGAGACCTGGAGAAGAGATTGGTTCGTTGGAGTGGTCAGATCCTATCTAAGGGTGGATGCCCGATGCTTTTGAAGTCCACTCTCTCTGTTGTTCCAGTGTTCCACCTTTCTGTATTTATGCCACCAAAGAAGGTGATAAAGAAGAGTGATGCCATCAGAAAGCAATTCTTTTGGAAGGGAACAAGTCATGAGGGTGGTTTCCTTTATCTAGTCAAGTGGGAGGATGCTTGCAGGCAGCTGAGCAGGGTGGTTTGGGAGTGCTGCATGTTTCCAATTTCAACAACACTCCTCTCTAAGTGGGTGGTGCAATTGATGCAGAACTGTGATACACTCTGGCAGGGTATTACGAGGGAGTCCTATGGATCTTCATTGAATTGGAGAGATAGGAATTTGGTCCCACGTGGGGCATCGGCTTTTTGGAGAGGTTTATGTCAGGTCATGGCCTGTATCTCGCATCTTTTTAAGCTTGTTTTGGAGGTGGGAAAACTTTTAGATGGAGGAAGATTGGATAGGATTAGGAAGTCATGTTTTTTGTTGTTTCCAGTTTGTATGTCCTGGCATCTTAAAATATTGCCCGATATTGGAGGTTTAGGATGGTCTTCTAGAGAGGAGTTCAAGCTCTTGGGTTCCACATTTGGGGGACATTTATCAGAGGAAAGAATACCTGATCTGGCGCAGCTGTTGGCAACTATTCAGAGCTTCAGCCTAAGAGATGGGGTCCTGAGATGAGGAGTTGGAAGTTTCTCAGTTAGAAGGGATTACAGGATTCTCAAAGGAGAGGCGGCAGGTGGTGATGTGTTTTTGGGTTCAGATTGCTCGATTATATGGAAAATGAAGTTCCTCCAAAAATTAAAATCTTCCTGTGGCTAGTTAGAAGGGGTCGATTGGTGCGTGCAGAGCCATGATCAAGGTGCCACCTATGTGCTCTGTGGAGAGGAGGATGATTGGCAGCATTTGTTCATCAATTGTTGCTTTGGTAAGGAGATCCATGCAAGCTTAGGCATTCTCGGTCTTCCTGATAAGTCGGACATAGAATTTTGGAGAGCTTTCCAGTGTGGGACATGGGCTGATGGGGACACTTGTACAAAAGTGGCAGTTGCTCTTTGGTGCATCTGGATTCAGAGGAATGGGACTATTTTCAGGAGTCATAGGGTGTGGATTATTTCCAGGGCGGTAAGTGTTAAGGGATGCCTCTTCACTTTGATGGTGGATGGCTACTAACCTCCAGTAGTTGTCCTTTCACTTTTTAAAAAAGGGGGGAAAAAAAAAACAAATCAAACATGTTTTACAAAGTGTGACTTGCAATTTATAATCAAGGTTTTAAAAAACGCAAGGCAGTACTGAGGTGGTTTGCTTTCATCAAGGCGAGGCATAAGTCTCGAGGTGCTAAAGGAGGAAAAAAAAAAACAAATCAAACATGTTTTACAAAGTGTGACTTGCAATTTATAATCAAGGTTTTAAAAAACGCAAAGCAGTACTGAGGTGGTTTGCTTTCATCAAGGCGAGGCGTAAGTCTCGAGGTGCTAAAGGCATAAGCCTCAGCTTTTGTATAAAAGGCATAAGCCTCAGTTTTTGTATAGAAAATAAGAAAAGATGACACAAATATAAACGGTTAAGTGTTAATAATGAAAAAACAATGTACAAATACACTTTTATACTATTTTTGCTCTATCACAACATTTAAATGTTTATTACTAAATATTATTACCGCACAATACACATAATATTTACATATAAAATAATATGACAAGATTTAAATACATATAAGTATCACACAACATGTAAACTCTTTAAACAATTAAAATACTGATCACATAATAGTACTAAAAAAAAATAATTTAGTGATCACATGACATGTAAACTAACCACATCAAACATTCAAATATACTTTAACATAACTAAACAGTAAAATAAATGTATAAGTAACAAGAAAAAAATGTAATGTGTAATTGAAGAGAGGTCGAGACTCTGACCAACAACAACAAAAAGTGAGGTTGAGACTTGAGAAGGGAAGGGGGCAATGATGAGCAATGGAGAGGGGACAAACTGGTAAGGGGTGGTACATAGACAAGGTGACTGGCGACTGGTAATGCAGCAACAGCCATTGATAATGGTAATGAAGGAGTTCAAAGATGGAAAATGACTTGCAACAGCTAAGGGTGATGAGTTTTTTAGGGCTTGAGAGGTTAGGGCCATTGTTTGGGGTTAGGTGATGGGTATAGGATTTTAGAAAAGGATTTTATGTGCTTTATTAGGTAATATGTAACTCACATGATCTTCCAATGTGAACTTTCAATTGAGGCTATAGCCTCGGTTCTGCCTCACCACCTCAACTTCGCCTCGACAAACCAAGGCGCACACCTCACACTGCAACCCCAAGGCTATAGCCTCGAGGGTAATTTTCTTCCGCCTCGCCTCGAGGCATAAGCCTCTAGTATCTTGAGACTAGTTTTTTAAAACCATGTTTATAGTGTAATATTTTTATAACTTCATTAAGATGGCCATCAAAACCATTTTTGTTCACAATGAAATTTCATATGCAATCTATCTAACCGATAAACTTTCAATTCATATGATTGGATTTCTTATTTGAGACTCCACATGAGTTTTTGATAGGTTTGAGTCAAATAAGTTATTACCTTAGGTTCCTGGATAAGTCTTCTATGTTTGCATGCATGTATGTATGGATGGATGTATGCTTTTCTAAAAAGAATATAACTTGTACTGCATCTAGTAAAGTCTTGTTTACTCAAGACAATACACAAAGACAAGTTTTATTGAGTGGGCTGGTTAATGGGCCTCACAAAAGTAGGTAAATGCTATTTTCAGAATACAAAATATGTAATATATGTCTTTTCAAAAAAGAAATGTAATATATGCTTATTGTAAACAAGCCATAGCACATTTTGTAACTTGCATGTATTGATTACCGGATCCAAGTCAAGATCCTACACATAGCATATAATATATTCTTTTGTGATGGTAGGTTTGCTATTGGGATTGATAAGGGTTCAAACCCTCAAGCTTGAGCTAGCAATATCTAAGCGACTCCAATTAGCCTTATTGACCTTGAGAGAAGCTAAGCTTGGCTTGGCTTGGCTTTTTGGGCTTGACGTACAGCCAAGCTTGGCACATGCTTTTTTAAGCCTTTCATTGAAAGTGGTGCACATCACAGTGTGAATAGGAAGTTTGAACTATGGAGAAAGACCTTGAATATAAGGGTTTTCACTTGAATAGAATAAATGTCTGTAGGAAATGCAAGCTTTTGCAAGAACTGATGCCATGATGCTTGCATGTCGACAGAAGATTTTTCCAAATTCTTTGACTCATTTATAGTTGTGGTTGGCGCCAAGAAGGGGAAAACTCCCTTATTGAACTTAATGGATGAAAAATTGAATTAAGCTTCTTGATTTTGGTTAATGGGTGTAAGGGGGTAAGACATGAATGCTCATTGCCACCTTCATTTGTTTGTGGTTGCAATGAAGGCTTTGCTGTTGTGCTTCCTAAGCTTGTATTTTGGGCCTGTTTTCTGTCTTTATGCCAAGTTTGGGATTACCAACTTTGAACTTGTTGCAATATGCAAATGACATTGTTTTCTTTGTGGAAGGGGGATTGAAAGCAGCTAGAAATGTGGTAGTTTGGTTTTCTTATTTGGTGACTTCTCCATCTTGTAGGGCAATTATTGTAGGTGTGCTGTTCCTTTTGATGTTACCAATAAGGAGGTGACGGTTTGCTCTACTCCTTTGAATACACCAACCGTTGCATGTCCTGTAAGGGCAAACAATTACACTCTTGGAATTGGGAGCTGTTGTTGGAGCGGCTTCAAAGGAGATCAGATAGGTGGTGTGCGAGATTGCTATCTAGAGGGGATAGATTGGTGTTGTTGCAGTTTGTGTTATCCACATTTCCTGATTCATGAATTGTTAAGACTTAAGGCAACTATGACTACTACTCTATATCTGCAAGTTTCGGTAGCTTGGGTGACTATCTGCTTATCAACGGAATAAGAAGGTTTAAGGTCTTGCATTTATGGATTTCCAATGATGCTTTACTAGGAAAGTGGCTGCTGAAGATAATGGAGAACAATAGCAGCTTGTGGAAAAGGGCTAACTAGCTTATGCTTCTAGCAACGTTGTGTTCCAGAAAGGAGGTCTCATAAAATGTCTTTTGTACATCTCTTTTGAATAGACTGATCATATCTGTCAACGTAGATGTACAAAGTCCATTGCTTGCTGGTGCATCCACATTGTTGATGCATCATGCTTTCGTTCATCCATCATTCTCTGTCATTTATGCTGTTATGTAGGATGTTGAAGTATGAATCATGGAATTGATTCCAAGTTCTCTACTTTTTGGGTAGGGGTGGAGGCGTCTCTTCCTAGTATTGTGTAATGGGGATTATTTTTTCATGGAAAGATGATTAGGTGGGCAATGGTTTTTCAAGGAGCTTGTACCTGGGCTTTTTGGAATGGTAGTGGAGAAAGGTCTGAATGTTAATTTGTGTTGGGATGGTCCCTTGGGGGGAGGACAAATGCTACATAGCAAACCTGAGTTGTTTTTCCATGAGAAGGGGATTCTTGGTTCAAACTACACGATCTTGATGAGATTTGAGATTGCTGACCTTCTAGTCACCAGCATTGGCGGATAGCTGATGTGAGGGTCCAGTATGAGTAGACTCACTCTAGGTGTGGTAAGTGTGTGGTATTTGGTCATACCACTGTAAGATGTCCTGATGTGAGCCATGCTCCTGGAGATCCACTGAGGTGTCAGTCAAAACACTAAAAGCTTTGATTTGAGTCCGCTGATACTACAGTCTACCAACTGGCCAGCCAATAGCAGATCAATTAATTCATGCTTTACAGGCTTGTGAATGACCAATTGAACTGCATGTGCTTTCTTTGCTTTGTTGCTCTAGAGGACTGGTATGGTAGTATTCTAAGTAGATTGCAATGTCCAGGATACTAGATCATGTAAGAAGGCCTGCATGCAGCTGTGAACTCCATTGTTGCAAGCGTGTGTGCATGGTGTTCTTGGTTATCACACCCGGAGGGAAGATTGTATGACAAGAGAGGAGTTACCTATGTTGCTATCTGTACATAATGGTCACTGGCATTTTCTTTTCAAAGAAAAATAATGGTTACCGGGCTAGGAAGGGCTATTGTATGAATTGGTTGGTTCTGCTTTGGTGTGGTCCACAGGTAGTATCATTGTGATATGAGCATATTCTCTATCGTGAGACAAGGTCATTCCTGCCAAGATTGTTTTCTTGAAGGAGTTGGGTGTTTACTGCAAAGGATTGGTAAAAACGGTTATCAAATCATTGGCGAGTTGCATCACCTGCTTGTCTTCTGGTGATGCAGAATGAGCACTTGCTCTTCGGCTACATTTTTGCAAGGAGCATGTGGCAACATCTGGGGCAGACATCTGTGGGCATCCCATTATGCGCTCTTACATGGGAGTTTGTTCAGAAGGCTGGGATTGATGCCAACATATCTCAATTTTGGATTTTGGCAGTCCTTGACAATATGGCTACAAAGTATTTAGGGGGGAGTACCTTATGTGGAGAATGTATTGAGTGATTTCTTGCCTTTTTCTTCTATTGGACCGAACAGATGTAATGCACACTACTATTTATTGAAGTGGATTCCTTCAAAAGTCGCCCTTTTTGGAATTAAAAAAAAAGTTGATATTTCAAGAGAACATTATTTTGCTGGAATTTGGTGTGATTTGTAAATGTAACAAGAGTTGCACCTTGTCCACCTGTATGTCAATTTGGGCTCTTTCATGGCTGGAAATGTTTGTCTTGATCAGATTTGGGCTCCAAGGGATTCGGTGATCTTCTTGGTTGCATTAGGAGCAAAAGAATTCCTCTGCAAAACATTCATTTTGTGGCAAGTGTTATCTCATGCAGATAACTGTGTTTTTTCCTTATAACTTGTTGTATAATCTTTCTGATTTTGAACCCTACTAATAAATAATTATTTACTTTTTTTTGCTTGCCTTTCAGACATTCAGAAATAACCTCAATAAGGTATTTTCCTTTCAATTTCTTGATGTTGTTTCTAATTTCAGAATTTCATACTACTATCCCAAGATTGTGTCATTTTCTTGGCTATTATAGCCAGTTCCCAGTTTTCATTTTCATTGTTCATGTTGTTCAAATTATAGTTACCATGATTCGATCCTTAGCAGCAGTTTAATTGGAGTGGTTTTTGTTTCTCTAGATATTGGCTACTGGTTACCTCAGACACGAGCCATGGAAAATAGGGGTGCATAAAAGAAAGGGAGTTGTTTACCTTGATGTGCACAAACTTCCTGAAAGGCCACAAAGTGATTTGGATCGTCAAAGGTATTTATCACCTTTGATGTTCTTTAAAAAAATTGCCTTTGATATTTTTTTCCCTTGGCTACGTGTTTCTCTGGAAATATTGGATTGATTATTTTCTCATAAATCCTTTGTGTTCAAATTCCTTCTGGACTTGCTAGTGGCATGCGGTTCTCAAACTCAGCTATCAAGCCTGAGTTGACCCGTATATAATGATATACATTAACAATATGGAGACCATTCTCTTCCACCATTTATGGCTTAGTACAACAGAAGAACAATACTTTCTAGTAAGATAGGGAAATGGGAAGGATAAAAGAAGATTTTAAAAGGGTCAGGGGTTCTAAGCATGAATGTTGGACCCAGAAGTCAAGAACTTCTTTGAATGTTGAATTTATTTTTGTGAAGATATAATATGCAATGGGCAAAGGTGCATGGTAGGATAAACAATCCAAGTTTCAAATTCCCCCCTTTCTCAATTTTCTCCTAGAAGCTATATGGAAAGGACACCTTTCGAGAAAAATTATATGGAAAGGACAAAAGGTACTAGACCCTGGTTGCAGAAAGTTGGTGCAACGGGGGGGGTGTGCGATTCCGCTATCTTAGCCACTTGCACTTTGACCCTTAAGATGTAGCATTTGAGGGTTGTTGACAAACTAGATTATACTATCATGTCCCACGAGGATGAGGGCGATAGAGAGGTTATGGAGGTTGGAGGGAGGAGGTGATCACGATGGAGATGGTTGGTTGGTCATGTAGGGGCGGTGGCAAAGGAGACCTACTCTTCTTGGAAAGGGGGGTATGTCAAAGATCTAGTTCTTTCATTGTTGTGGATGAGGGCATCTTGCAAAGTTTTGCTACGACCTGATAGTGTGTGTTTGATGTCGAGGGACCAATTACCGCCAGTTGGAATGCTTATGTGGTCGAAGGCTTTTGGTTTAGAATCGGGTTCCGACGTATGGGATACCGGTTAATGCTGTGATCAGGCACCTTCCTCTTCCACCCTTGGTTCTAGCATCATGGTCCTTGTCAGTGCAATCTCTTAGGGGTATGCTTGATGGTGCGTTGGTTGGAGACATGGTGGTCGAGACTCCGACTAGAGGCAGTGTGGAGGGTTTTGCTGCTTTTTTGCCTTGGTTTGATTGGGTTCAAGGTTGCAGTAGTTGATGCGAAGAAGTTTCTCCTTTTTGGACGCAATGCAAAGGAGTGGGAGGCTATTCACTTTCAGTCGTTGATTATTGGTGATGGCGAGGTGCGGTGGCATAAACCTTTAGCCTTTGATGGGCATACGAGGAGAGAGCACCGGAGTCGTCTATTATCTGTGTTCGCCTTTGCAGCATTCTCTTGCATTTGTGAATGGTGGGGGTGGTGAAGGTCCTCGTTTCGAGGTTCTTGCGCTTGAAGTTGTGTCGAGATGTGGGGCTCGATGCAGAGGACCTTTGGTGGGTGTGGGTGGAGTTGGAGGTCTTCAATGACTCTACTATTCCCTTAAGGCTCCTGCTCTAGTTGGGTGGATGTTCGTGGATTGTAAAGGTGGAGGAGATGGGGGAAGCTAGGGGGAGGACCTATGAGGAGGTGGTTTCGTCATTTTTGGTGTCGAGCGACGAGCAAGCTCGTCTGATTGGTGGAAGTCAGCATTGGATTTGGAAATCAAAGGATCGAGTGGTTGATCCAAGGCTCCTCGAGGTTCCCGCAGCAGGTTACAAGGAGCAATTACCGAAGGCGTTACCTCCTAATGTTGCACCAATGTTTTCAATAGAGAGAGGTGCTTTAAATGGGAGGGTTGTCATGGATGGTGGGTTCAAATTGGCTAGAATCTAGTACTCAACTCGATGCACTATTTTTGCAATTGAGGACCGATGGTGCTAATGGGGGGTTACTTTTCGAATCACAAGGGGCACGCAGAAGGGGTGTGCGTCTTGTAATTCGAATGCGACATTGTAGCTTCATGGAGAGGTGGTAGAGGGCTTTCGGTCTCCTATGTTCAGTGCAGATGGGGGGCTGAAGCTTAGGGAGTAGATGGTTGTGGCCATGGTTTTGGCTGCTACAGGTTGTCTGACATCAGCAAAGGAGATGGTGGTTTGCTCTCAAATGACGAAGGAGGGCCTAGGGGGCAGAGGCGTTCCCAAGGACGACAATCAGTGGAGGGGTCAATGCTGCGACACCTCATTTTGAGATGGGCTAGGATTTGGCAGGGATGAAGGTGGTTTTAGAACCAGGAGAGATTCAAGTCAGTGTAGTTGGGGTACATGATCATCAAGTGGCAGTTAAGAGGGCTTTTGGCAGTGACTCAACAAGGTCCTCAAGGTGTTGTTGACATGTCCTTCCAAGTCAAAGTTTTTTTGAAAAGTAAAAGGGCGGTTATCCGTTTGATAACTGCCCGGATTCATTCCATCAAACCACCAAAATAATTACAAAAACCGATTACAAAGTGGACTCCCAAAAGACCACCTCTCCACATAAGGTTTGTCTCCCTTAAACACCACACCATTCCTCCCCAACCATACACCCCACAACACCACCAACACCTTGGTTCTGTCCCTCTTAGATCGAAAAATGCTTGGTCCACCATGGATGCTTCCTCTCCGGAACGACAACCAAAAACTGACCATGTCTCGGTGGTCTATCCAGCTGACGCCCATTCTCTGCCAGACCTGCTCAACAAACGGACACTGGAAGAAAAGGTGTTGTATGTCTTCATCTGCCTCACCGCAAAGAGAACACCTTACATCATCTGTCTAGGCCCACCTCGCCCTCCACATCTTCGTGACAACCCTTCCCCCCTACAACAGCCAAGAGAAGATCTTGACTTTCAGAGGGCATTCCGCAAACCATAACAATCTGCAGTCTCTGGAGAGATCCAAATCCACGTTCTGCGAGACAGCACCAAGCCTACGGAACACCTTTGCAACAGCAAACTCTCTCTTATCCCAACTGTAAGCATCTCTCCCCACATTTGGGGCCCATCCTTCTAGCTCCTGAAGTCCAAGACAAATTTATCTACAATTCTTTCTATAGGAGGAAGATTTTGAGGAAGTGGAGGCAGCTCATTGTTGTGGACTCACTCGCTGTCGAGGAGATTGGTTTGGCTGAGGAGAGGGTGGCGACAAGCGACAACGATGGGAGCTAGAAGATCGCAATCTTATGGGGTTTGACAAGCTTTTGTATCTAACCATGATTAAATGTTTTTCGTGGAATGTTAGAGGACTGCATGATATCACATGTAAAACCTCTTTGCAAAGATATCTGAAGGATTAGAGGGCTGATTTTGCTTTACTTCAGGAGACGCATTTGGACTCAATTGATGATCGAATGAAGGTTGATATTGGTGGGGGATTGCTCAATTCTACTATTGTTGGGGGTATTCTGGTGATTTAGAATGGTGATCTCTTCGATCTTGTGGATTCCTTAATTGGTAGATGGCTTGTCACGGGGGTATTTGCAAGAAGGTTGAATGGGCTCGTTACGGTTGTTTACTCGATTTATGGTCCTTGTGACACAGGAGAATAGGGGGTGGGGGTATGTGGGAGGAGTTGAGGCAAGCATCTTCTTTTGCTAATGGTAGGCCATGGTTAGTAGGTGGTGACTTAATGCCACTTCGTCTCCTGACGACAGACCGGATAGGAAGGTTGATTGTGCGTCGGATGCTTTTGCAAGTGTGGTTGAGGATATGGATCTTTACAACATGCTCACCTTAGGCACTATCTTTACCTGGCGTAGCTCTGTGAGGTTTACATCGAAGATTGACAGGTCTCTGTGCTCTATAAGTTTGGCTGAAAGGTTCCAGTTGGCTGATGTCTTTGTTAGGCTGTAGCCCTTCTCGAACGATACACCCATGATGTGAAGTAGTAATGAGGGGGTCACTTTCAACTTTTACTTTAGGTTTCGTAAGTCTTGGTTGATGAACCCTAGATTCAAGGATTTGGTTCAAGAGAAGTGGGGTGAAGTCTTGCAATCAACCTCGACAACATGCAGACTTGCGGCCAAGATTCAACATTTGCGATCTTTTCTCATTGGTTTCTAGAAAGAGATTAGAGAACAAAGGAACAAAGCCATTGGATGCCTTGGAGGGCATTTCTTCTCTTAACAGACTTGAGGACTTTAGGCCTCTCTTTGAGTCCAAGTTGGGGGAGAGATGTCAGCTTCATTCTGTGGTCCAACAAGAAGATTTGAATTGGGAGGTTGATTGGAGACAAAAGTTGAGACAGTTGTGGTTGAAGGAGGGTGATGCGAATATCGGGTTTTTCCACATGACGACTAGTGTGTGTAGGAGAACAGATCTTATTAGTTCTCTTCGGGTTGGTGATGATGTGGTTGCTGATAGGGGGGATGGTGGAGGCAGTGCAAAGACATTTCCATGATTGTACAAGGAGACCTGGGGGTGGGTGGTGCTTGGCACCGCTTGGTTTGAGAGTTCTAGATGATTATATGCATTCAAATTTACTTAGGGACATTACAGAGGAGGAGGTTGTGTCAACTATGCAGGGTCTTAAGGTGGAGGGTGCTCCTCGGCCAAATGGGTTGTAGGTCCTTTTCTATATTACCCCATGAAAGGGATCTGCGGAATGTAACACAAGTAAATTTGTAAGAAATATGAATTTGTTATTAACTAGAAATCTAAGTGCTAACCTGTAAAGCAAAGTGATTGCCAAAGTGGGTCTCATTAAACAATCCTAGGTAATGTTTCTCAATCCACTCAAATGTATGATCTTTGATCACATTCTGCCAAGAACTTCACAGATGACAAGTCATAACTAGGGAAAGTACTCAAGTAGTGCAAAATTAAATGGTGATTCCTTTTTTTTTTTGTACACGAACTAGAGTAGGAAGGAGCACCTACGTCACAATAGATAAATTGCGAAAATGGGATAGCTTATTTTGCATGGGAGAAATGGCATTTTTTTTTTTGTTTAGTCTGAAATATGAATTTGTGAGAAATATATATCTGCCTCTATATTGTTCTTTAATCCATCATGAAATATCTGCATGTAGAATGTCACAAATATTAAAAATCTAGTCAGAATTTCCATCCTTATGAGAACAACAATTCAACTACAATTATCTAACTATAAGTATCATAATTTCAGTCACATAAACACAAAGGTTAAGAAAGAACAATTTGTAAAGCAACCTGGCAACAAAAAGCTCAACAACCAGATTGCAGTCCACGAACAAATATACAGATAGCCAGAATTTATGTCGATGAACCTATCATTAAAGAAAAATAAAGATTGTATTCCACACCAGACAGATCAAATTCAAAATCATGCACATCAAATCAGCTTTCGTGAGCTGATTGTATACAACTAAATGATTAGGATGAGGGATTCCAATTGTGGATTGGGCAAAGAATTCAATGAGATTTGTGATTGTACCACTAAAACTGAAAAGAGAGCTTTTCTGTACCCACCGATGAGAGGGATGGGGCAAAGATTGTGTCAGTTTGGGCCTTGCACATTGAGGATTGGATGTTGTATTGTAATGTTGGATGGGAGATGTAGGAAATGATGTCCCCAACTAAAAAATCCATGGGACAATTGGGTACCACCAGCACAGTATGCATAATGAACCTCACCAGACTTGTAATGATCACCAACTTTACAGACTCAACAATATCCAATTATAATTAGTTTTTCACAAACAGAAAAACAAAATAATACACAGTGCTCATCGCAGCAACAGGTACTCTTGGGTGTTTATTGAACATGTATATGCTTATGAATAGAGCTAAAAGAAACCATTCATGCATCTTGTCCACTGAGGATGGGGGAGGAGGGTAGGGCCAGTAGGCGGAGGGAAGCATAGGGAGGAGCATGGGCGGAGGGCGGTAAAGCAGGGGGAGGATCGAAGGAGTGGAGGGTAGAGGAGGGTGGTGGTCGGAGGGCGGCAGAGTAGGGGGAGGACCGGAGGAGTGGAGGGTGGAGGGTGGTGGTCGCAGAGGGAGGAGGGAGGTAGAGTAGGGGGAGGATCGGAGGAGTGGAGGGCAGGGGAGGAGGGTGTTTGGAGGAGTCGCTGATGGGGCTTACCTCGAGGACAACGTCGAAAAGGACGGAGCCGCTGATGGATGAAGATGACAACTGCGGCGACGGGGTGGCTGCCGGCTAACGACGAGAGCAGTGGAGGAGAAGTAGCCTAGCGCTAGGGTTGGCCGGTACTGGTAGTGGTAGCCAATGGCGTCGAGAGAGGTAGCGGCGCCAGGGTTTTGCTGGGGGCCTCTGCTAACGTGGGAGAGGGGAAGTAGTGAATCGGTGGTGGAAGAAGTAGCGTTGGGGTGTCTGCTGCCTTAGTGAGGCCTGTGGTTCATCCCTCGGAGAGGAAATAATATTAATTATATTTACAATAATTTTTGTAATATATATATATATATATATATACAAACACACGCACGATGGTGGTAAATTTAGAATAGTTTATTTGATATTAATATTAATTATATTTGTCTTACATTAGTTTGAACGGGTTGAGAGGTGGGTTGAGTTTTTTTTTATCAATGGATTCGTAAGTGGGTTTCTTATTATTATATATATATATATATATATATATATATATATATATATATATATATATGTTTTTGAATTTGTACTTTTATCAAGCAAATATGTATTAAGTTTATGTTAGATTCATTAAGCTATCGAATTTAGTTTTAATGTTCATGTTTGATTTATTTTTTTTCGAATGAACTTTTATCAAATATTTGACCAAACGAATTCGTGTCGAATTCGAACCGTTTAGTTCATTTAGTAGCCTTAGTTGCAAGTTTGGTCAAGACATTTGGTGAGATCACCTAGTTATCGGTTAATCATACCAACTCTGATTTTGTGCCTTTTGATATGCTTGTTGAGGAATAGTCCTTAGCCTCTAGTTTCTTACGCACTAAGCTGGGCCTTTTGTCGTTCAAATATTTGGGGCTTCCTTTGAAAGGGAGGCAACTCATGTCTGTTGATTGGGCTTCCTTGGTAGACAAGATGAGGAAACAGTTGAGTGATTGGTGTGGGAAGCTGCTTTCTAGGGGCAGGCGACTGGTGGTACTGAAGGTAGTTCTCTCAGCAATTTTGATTTTCTGCCTTTCTATTTTCATACCACACAAGAAGATAAATCCCACTCATGAAATGCTTCTTTTGGAAGGGCTTGGGTTACGAGGGAAGATTCTTGCATATGGTTTGTTGGGATGTAATTTGTTGGCCAAAAAAGGATTGGGGATTGAATTTTGGGCCCTTGGAGACTTTTGTAATACTTTGTTGGCAAAGTGGGGTCAAAGCTCTTTGCTAATGAGGATTCTCTTTGGCATTGCCTCATGAAAGATTCTTATGGCACTTTTTTATTGGATGTTGAGAGGATGACAATTCCTTGAGGCGTTTCTGGTTTTTGGAGGTCTCTAATGCCAGTTCTGCAGCCAATCTTAGGGTATTTTCACTCGGTCCTTCGTGATGGAAAGATCTTCAAATTCTAAGAGGATGACTGGTCAAAGTTTGGTGCATTTGCTGAAATGATGCCTCGTCTGTATGGTTTGATAGCTTCCAAGTCTTAGGGGGTGTCCAAGTTTTAGGATGAGACCTTCTTCTTTTGGTCACATGTTTTTTATGGGAGTCTTTCTAATGCGCATACCTAGGAGTTGCAACTTTTGTTATCTTTGCTATAGGATTATCACCTGTCTCTAGGTAATTCCTAATAGACAATTGTGGAGTAAGGGTGCTTTTTCAGTGTTAAAGGCTTACAAGCTCCAAAGAGGGTTGCTTTTAGAAGATGATGTTCTTGTTGGTGACTGTAGAGTTTCTTCATGGATGAAGGTTCCTCTAAAGGTGAGGGTTTTCTTTTGGTTGTTAAGGAGGGGTTGCTTGGTTACAACAGTGCATAGGAGCAGGTGAGTAGAGATTGCCGATACGGTGTGTTCCCTATGCCATGAGGATGATGAAGATGCTCCCCATTGGTTTTGGTTGTGTGGCTTTACTTTGCTAGTTTGGGAGAATATGTGTCTCGAGGGGATAAATGTCACAAATATGAATGATTTTTGCTTTCTTTTCAAGGTGGCATCCAATTACTGAGATTGTGGTTGCTGCGGCTCTTTGGTCACTCTACCTTCAGCGAAATGCAACACTCTTCAAGGGGGAACATGCTTGGGTGGAAAATGTGATTAGAAATGATACTTTGTTTTTTGAATTTTGGATTTGTGATTTGTAAATTTTGGTAAATGGTAATCATCATTTTTCCTGTCAAAGAAACAAAAGATGCAGCATTTGAGAATGACTCTAATTGCTTATAAGGAGATAAAGGAAAGGAGGGAACAATTGAGGCTGGAGGCAGTAGATGGTGTTGTTGCTCTAGACAGAGTTGAGGATGATCGAGTCCTTGTGGTGGAATAGGGTGAAAGACAGAGATTACAGACTGTGATTCAATAGGATGATCTTAAAAGAGAGGTTGATTGGAGATGTTAACGAGGTGAAATCAAGTTCTAAAATAAAGCGTTGTAATATAGTTGAAATCGCTTTGAAAACAAATAAATTTTTATTACTCGAATAAGTTCCGAGGTCAAACACAAAGAGCAATATGGGAATTTAAAGCTCAAGATCACAATTTAAAGTAAAAGAATTTGCATTAATAACAAGATCAATGTGCAAAAAGATGGAAGTAAAATGGTGACTTAAATCACCATATACTCCTACAATATTAACTAAGGAACTCAATATATATGTATGAAATGAAAGCTCAAATCTATCGTCTCATGGTAGGATCAGATGTCTTAAACGTCTGATTCTACAGTGTGCATAGATTTTTCTCCTTGCTTATATTCCTCTTCAGACATTCCTCTTCTTCTTTCTCTGCTTTCTCAGCTACTGCTTCTTCTTCTTCCTCTTCTGCTCTTCTCTTTTCTTTTTCTTCCTTACCTCTACTCAGCCCTTCTTCTTTAGCTCTGCGACTTTCTTCTTCTTTCTCTGGCTTTCTTCTTTTGAATCCGGCTAAGTGTCAACCGGATTTCCCTATAGCAAAACCCTCCCCCTACTCGCGCAACTCTCCTTCTCTCTTTAGGATCCACTCTCCTAGAGCCACAAGTAATCGGGTTATCGGATTCAGGCGCGTACCCGGGTCCAAGCTTACCGACGTGCGATGGTGAGCGAGGAGTGCAGGTCTAGGTGGGTTATCGGGTCGAACCAGGTCCGCGTGCACATGTCACGAATGAGGCTGGGTGAGCGGGTGAGAAGGACCTCACCTCGTGAACTGAGGCGAATAGCTACTGTGACTTTTGTAATTTATTCGCCTTCAGTCGTTGCAAAACCCACGATGTGGGACTAAAAATAGCACCTTCTTCGCATGTCTGCAGTAAAGGGTCTTCTCCTCAATTGCCTCAGCACACGAGGCAAAGGTGTCCAATTGATTGCCTGGTTGCGTGCGCGAGGTGTTTCTGCACGACCTGGGGCTTTAACTAGGGCACAAGGGCACCTGGAGCGAGCTCCAAGCAAGCTTTGAAGCTCTCTGTCAATGGTGGAGGATGCGAGTACCTGAAAACAACGAAACGGCCTCTTGGCCTTGTCAGAATGCTTAGGGAGGGTCACCGGACCACGGTGAGTGCGACGGTGATGATTGTGTGGCGTGGCAAGGTCCGTGCGTGCGTGGCGAAGTCGGACTGTGTGCGTGAGAGTGGTGTGTTCGGGGGGTGACTTGGGTGGATAAAAGATAGAATGGAAAGAGGGGAAATGTGCGGAAAGATGTGGCGATGGTCATGGGCTTGTCAGCGAGGTATTTGGTGCTCTGTAGTGGTGAGATGGTCTCACCGTAGGGGATGGCCGGAGATGGAGGAGATGAAGTTGCGAAGGATCGTCGGTGGTCGATTTGAAGTGGAGCGGATGTGAAAATAAAGTGCAGGAGATGAGGAATGTATCTAGGAGGTTAGCGGAGGAAGCACGGCGAGGAGACGTCGGATGAGGTATGGCCGACGTCGAAGACGAAGGTGGTTCCAGTGAGGGAGAAATGGCGAGAATGACGGAGAAGGAGGCGTCTGTTGGTATGGCGAGACGCAGAAGGAGGTGAAGAAGATAAATTCGCTGCTGGTATTGCAGACGGACGACGAGGAAAGGCAGAGGGGATCGCCGGACGTCGAGGAACCTTCGGCTGTGAAAGAGAGAGAGGAATTATGGGGAATCTCAGCCGATTTTGAGAGTGGGAACTTCGGGGGGATTTGGGCTCTCTTATAAAAGGATCTAGAGGTGGTTTGAGGTTGGGAAGCAAGCTTTCCAAGCTTGGAAAGCCTCTCCAAACTTGGAAATTTTTTGAGACCCAAATCTTTTATGCGTTCTCATGAGAGATTGAGTAAGTTCTAGGGCTTAGGATTGGGTTTTCTTGACGAACTTCCCTTTCCATTTTGAAAGGGATTCGTCAAGCAATCAGGGCATTCTTTCCATTTTAAGGTCACCAGAGCAAGTAGGAATAAGATTAATGGCGGTAGGGACCTTTTTGTGAAAATGATGACAAAATTAGGGGCCTATTTGAAAGGATTCTGAAAGTTAAGGGCAGAAATGAAATTAGACAGGACCAATCTGCAAACTAGGTCAAGACAAATTCATCTTGGGTCCAAATTTTGGTACAAACCTAATTTGGACCTAAGGAATCCAATGGTAAAATTGGATTTTGGTTTTGACCATGTTTGACTGGGTAATTTATCTAAAAACTTAAATTAGGGCAAATGCCTGTCTGTGGTTTTATTTTGGATCAAAACGGGTTCCGATGGTCAAATTGAAAGTTCTAAACCCTATAGAATATTTTTCTATGAATTTTAGAGGGTTTAGGTGAATTTTATCCTGATCAGAACCTCAGTTAATTAAGTGGGTCTGTTTTTAGGATTTTAAAAGTCATTTAATTCTCAGAATACGTGCAAACCCTTTTCCGTCTGTCTTATCCCACTTGTTATCTTATTAAGACCAATTGACCTTCATTCAACCCCTGAGAAAACCCTTGGTTGTGCGACATTCATGATAAACTGGTAAAATTATAGTTTTAACCCTGGTTTCTTATTTTTCTTTCAGAATGAATATGCAATGACTTGTGACTTTTTGGTGGTTATGTAGGAGCATTTATTGACTTAATTTTATCAAAATGAGCTAGTTATGACTCATAATGGTGTTCCCATCATACCCCCATGCCTAGCTTTTGCTAGTCCCTTAGCAAAATTTCAAGGTATTAACTTTGATTCTAGACCATAAAATCCTTTGATGCTTAAAAACTTTGCTGTGTGCTTCCTTTTGTATGTTAGGTTAGAATGCCGATAGTAGGCCTAGAGGTACTCAAGTACCAACCAAGATCCGGACCTGACCAGCTCTAGCCTCAGTCTACTGCGAATGTTTTTAAAGCTCACTGGAACTAACCTAAGGTTCGTTGAACTTCACGGTTAAAGCACCCATGCTTGTAACATGTTTTAGCCTCGGTTCAGTTTGTAGTGCATTTTTGTCAGAGAGTGACAGAGGAAATTTTCTTTGTCTTTGGAGAGTTTTTCTCTCTCTCTTTTCTTTTTATTTCTAGCTTCGAATTGGCTTTACAACACCATCTGTATTGGATTCCTAGTCCCCATCATCAATCCTCGTAAGGTCCCTGGAAATCGATACTTCGAGATAGCACCGTGGTGCGAACTCAAATAGGTCTTATTAATATGGTGATATTATCGTTGAAATTAGTATAGTGAGTTAACCTAAATCGAGTCCACACAAGCTTCACAAAATTTTTAACCTGGCCTACTTGATTTTATCTTGGTCACTTTTAGGCTCAGGGTCGATCTCAGGGAGGTGGGGATTAGGAGATCAAGGAGTTTCTACGCCTTTCCTAAAATGTATCTCTTCCTTGCGTTTATTATGTTTTTGGTTTTTTTACTTTTAAGATTTTTTTGTGATAATGTTGTTCTTGAGGCACACCCACAAAAATGAAGTCCTTGGCCTTGAGCCAAATGGTCCTTGGCTAGAAGCCAACTTAGGGTTCTAAAATCGATCTTGTTATTCACAAGACAAGTACCTGCAAGAGAAGAATTATCTTTTCTCTTTTATACTTTTTTTTTATCTTTTTTTAATATCAAGAAATAAAAGACAAATGAAAGCAGACTAAATTGCAAGGAAAGAAATGAAAAGAAATACTTAGGTTAATATATATATATATATATATATATACACATATATATATAGTTATATATTATATAGATAGGGGTGGAGGTGGAAATTGAGAGGGAATGTAGCACAATGTCAAGTTGGTCCACGTCTAGCAAGACGCAACCAACTTGACTAAGTGCTACGTGGAGTGTAGAGTGGGTGTCTGTGAGTGTCTGTGAGTGAGTGTGTGAGAGAGTGAGAGTGGTTAAGCCGTCTGGAGGGCTAGAGCGTTGTCTGGAGAGAGAGAGCTATGTGCTGGAGAGCGTACGTGCGCAGGCGCAAGGGAACACGCAGCGCACAAGGGTTGCGCGGGGTGAGTGTGGGCGAGTGCGGTGGTGCAGGCGTGCAGGTGCACACAGTGGCGCACAAGCATGGGCGAGTGCGAGCGATTGGTTGGAACAGGTCACGCGAGGAGAGAGAGCGCGCGTGGTCACCGTATAAGTGGGAAATGAGCTGGTTGCACACTATAGCCGCTTGAGGTCGCGGCTACAGTGTCGAGGGAAAAAAGCAACCAGCTTTATAGCTGCGCAACCGGCTGTGCAGTGCGCAGGGAGGTGCGATAGGGCGTGCGGAGAAGGGTGAGGATCGTCAGTGGACGAGCGCAGAGCACGCAAAAAGGTTTCCTAAGGCACGCGAAGGCACGCAGAGGTGGTTGAGCTTGCACAGTGGCTAAGAGCGTGCACAGCTCTGCTGCTCTAATGGCGACGGAGAAGAAACTGCAAACAAAAAAAAAAGAAAAAGAAAGAAAGTGCAAACAAAGAAAACAAACAAGAATCCACCACACCCACTTGCTCATGACGGAGCTGGGCGGTGGTGGAGGTCACAGTGGTGGTCTGAGACCACTGTGACCTCTCTCCTGCACACAGAGTACCCCTTCTCAACTTGTGAGAAGAGGTGCTATGTATGGAGAGGGAGAGGGAGAGAGAGTTGCCGGTGGGTGTGTGTGATGTTGTGTGTGTTGTGTGCGCAGGTCTGAGGGTGGAGACAGGTGTATCTGTGGGTGGAGATCGGCTGCCACAATAGGGGAAGGTGCATGAAGTTTTATAGAAGGTGTGCACGCCTCTCGTCATGTTGCAGCAAGGTAGGGTGCATGGAGACATGCACAGCAGCCAATTGAATAAGAAAATGAAAATGGCAAAATTGCAATGCAACACACAATGAAGATGTTAATTATAGAAGTGGATTGAATGGTCATTTATTCTCACTCTCTTCTCCTCTTTATAAATGCATGCAAGTGTATATTTACAAATGCAAGTATGGCTACATAAGATGCATGGGTAATGCTAGGAAATAACATAAGATGGCATATTTATTGGCGTAACTTGCTGTGCAATCACACCCCCATGCCTATCTTTCGCTAGTCCCTAGCAAAACATTTGTATTGTGTTTAGAAATGATCTTAAGCTGAAGATTTTTTCTAAAGCAACATTAATGTGTTTATCAGTTAGATATTATGAGAACCAATTATAGAGAAGATTACCAATACTCAAGTCTTACATGATATAGACCATCTCTCGACTAACTTGGACTTTTGATATTTAAACCTTAAGTACGATTTCCAAGACTCAGAGGGTTTTTCCGTACTCAAGAGCTAAGAGATTATGGTTTGTGCATAGTGAAGGATCAAGACCGACCAGATGAACATTATGGTTCAAGCCCAGGGTTTCACAAATTTTTAAGTACAGGTTGGTCCCGGCTTCAGCTTATGTCTTCGGATTAACCCTCAAAAAGATGATGGAAAAACTCAACCCTACTTTTATTGTTTTTGTGGCTCAAAGAATATATGGTAGAACAGGGTATTTGTAATGTGCCGTGGAAAACTTTTGGGGAGAAGAATTTACAGATATTTGGAAGATATACTGACCTATTCGCAAGATTTTTTTTTTGAAACAAGTGTCAGTATATCTCCTACAACTTTATTTGGAAGAGTATATTTATTTGGTGGGTGAGTGCTTTTCGGTGGAAAGAGTTTTTCCTAAACACAAGACTAAAGACTGGGATAAAAAGTCTACCTGCACGCATAGGTAAGGACTCTACCTTCCCTAATGAACACTACGGTTGAATCTTATGTTCACCTGGTTTTTCTCGATATGTGTAATATGAACCAAGATTTCTTAGACTCTCAAGTAGAGGTAAACCAACGAATCCTGTACGAGTGACTCAAGTACAAGAATACATCCTAGGTTAGGAGAGATTCTGATCTACCTTATCAATGCTCAAGTAAATTAAGTTAAGCCTGAGCAAGTCAAGCTTCTGTGGTCGGGAAAGTCTTCAAAGCAGAGGTTGAATATCCATAAACACTTATTGTATTTTTGTTTCAACTTTCAGATCATTGCTAAACATTTTATGCACATTTTATTTTATTTTTTTTCTTTTTTAAATTAGGCTATGTACATATTTATAGATGGATATGTATAATGGATGCAAAAGCTACATGATACCCATATAATACCCAGATCCTATGGATGCCTATCCACCCCCCCATGCCAAATGATGCTATGCCCTCATATGCATGCAGGGTTAAGCAAGGTTCAAGGGTCTTGGTACGAGAGCTAAGGTGTGAGGTATATAGCAGGGTGGTAGGGTGGGTGGTGAAGTGAAAAGTGAAGAAGTGCGAAGTGAAGTGAAATGGAATGTGTAGGCGAAAATGGAGTGTTGCTGGGGTACCTCCCAATGAGCGCTAAATTTAACGTCCCCAGCTAGACCTAGTGTGAGGCACGAAGTTAGTTACCCTCCAGCAGGGCAACAGTTTCACCAACGGGGGTAGGTTCATGAGTAAGAAAGAGTTTTAACCGCTACCCATTGACCGTAAATTTATGCCCAGAATTGGGATTTTCAATTTTGACGGCCCCGTTGGGAACTGGTCTCGAGACCAAGTAGGGACTAGTCCATTTGGACTTTAATTTTCCTAGAAAGAATTTGAGCCGGGCATTGTAAAGACAAACTTGTTGAGATGGCTCAAATTCCTTCCGTCGAATGCGGCTGTTGTGAAAGACCTTAGTGAGTTGTTTGAAAGTTAAGGCAGAATCATAGGCTTCACGACGGAGCTCTTCCAGCTCCTAGAGTTGGAGTTTCCTTTCTTGACCACACAGGTCTGGGTCGAGGTTACATTGGCGAACCGCCCAATAAGCGCGGTGCTCCAGCTCCATGGGCAAATGACAAGGCTTCCCATAAGTAATTCTATAAAGAGACATACCAATGGGAGCCTTGTAGGTGGTCTGATATGCCCAAAGTGAGTCAATCAGCTTGTCGACCATTCCTTTCGGTCAGGCCGAACCGTTTTCTGGAGAATTTGCTTGATTTGCCGGTTCGACACCTCAGCCTGGCCATTCGTCTGAGGATGATATGGAGATGCGATACGATGGTGGACTCCATATTTCCTCAGAAGTGCCTGAAAAGAAGCATGGGTAAAATGAATTCCTCCATCAAAGATAATGGCTCAAGGGATCCCAAAGCACGCAAAAATGTGGTCTTTGACAAATCGAGTAGATATGACATAGTTAGCATGGCATGTGGGAATAGTCTCGATCCATTTTGAAACATAGTCAACAGCAACGAGGATTTACTTAAAGCCATTGGAAGGAGGAAAGGGACCCATGAAATCGATTCCCCATATGTCAAAGATTTCAACAGCTAGGATGGGTTGCAAGGGCATCATGTCTCGACATGACATTGACCCTAGCTACTGGCACCTAGTGCACCGTTTAGCATAATTGTGTGCATCCTGGTGAAGGGAGGGCTAAAAGAAACCGCACTGCAACACCTTGGCTGTAGTTTTCCTCCCAGAGAAATGGCCTTCGCAGGCCTGATCGTGACAGAAGGATAGCACATCGAGGACTTCATTGTCAGGAATAAAGCAACGGATGATCTGATTAGCACCTACTCAAAAAAGTAGTAGGTTATCGCAAAAATAGTACTTTGCTTTTGCAATGAGACGCTCGCGCTGGTTTGTAGGCCAGCCACGTGGAAGGGAGGCAGAAGCAAGGTAATTGGCAATGTCGGCATATCAAGGTCCACTTGCCACATTAATTGCCAGTAGGTGCTCATCGGGAAAAACCTCGTTAATCGGTAGGGTAAGTCCAATGTGGTCAAGGTCCAATCTCGAGAGATGATCAGCAACAACATTCTGGGCTCCGACCTTATCACGGATCTCAAGGTAAAATTCTTGGAGCAAAAGGATCCAACAAATCAGTTTAGGCTTGGCATCCTTCTTGTGCATGAGATGACAAATGGCTGCGTGATCAGTGAACACAGTACCATGCGAGCCCAGAAGGTAAGAGCGGAATTTCTCCAACCCAAAGACGACCGCCAGTAGCTCTTTCTCAGTAGTCGTATAATTACGCTGGGCATCATCCAGCGTCTTACTGGCGTAGTACACCACGAAGGGGTGTGTATTGCGTCTTTGTCCCAGGATGGCTCTGACTACAAGGTCGGAAGCATCACACATGAGTTCAAAGTTGAGGGACCAATCAGGTGGCTGGAGAACAAGGGCCTTGGTGACAGCATCATGCAGTTGCGTGAATGCTCGTATACAGTCGGGGCCCATATCAAAGGGTACATCGGTCGATAGGAGATGAGTTAAAGATCTAGAAATCTTGGAGAAGTCTTTGATGAATCTCCTATAGAAACCGACATGTCCTAAGAAAGAGCGGATTTGCCGGATAGAGCTAGGCACAGGTAAATCAGCAATCACATCAAGCTTAGCTCTATCCACATCAATACCCTTATCGGAGATGATGTGACCGAGAATAATCCCCTCATGTACCATAAATGACTTTTCTCCCAAGAAAGCACGAGGTTTACATCAATATATCTCCAAAGGATGTGGGTTAGGTTGGCTAGACAATCATTAAATGAAGGTTCGAAGGTCGAGAAGTCATCCATGAAGACCTTAAGAAAGTCACCCACCATATCATGAAATATCGCTAGCATACATCTCTAGAAAGTTGCTGGCGCATTACAAAGTCCGAATGGCATCCTTCTAAATGTGAAGGTGCCAAAGGGGCAGGTGAAGGTAGCTTTCTCTTAGTCTTGGGGGCCAATATTCACTTGGTTATATCCAGAGAATCCATCTAGGAAACAAAAAAATTTATTACTTGCTAACCGCTCCAGGATTTGGCCAATAAAAGGTAGCGGAAAATGGTCTTTCTTTGTTGCAACATTTAGTTTCCTATAATCTACATACACTCTCCAAGATGTAGGAGTGCGTGTAGGAATGGATTCGCCCCTGTCATTGACACGAATGGTGAGTCCCGCCTTTTTGGGCATGACATGAATCGGGCTCACCCAGGGGCTGTCCTGATCGGGTAGATTATACCTGCATCTAGCCACTTAATGATTTCATTTTTAACGACTTCCCGCATGTTAGGGTTGAGACGTCGCTGCATCTCGCGGGAAGGTCTAGCTTCCTCCTCTGTATGTATACGGTAAGTGCAGTAGGAGGGGCTAATGCTAGTTAAGTCAGATAAGGACCATCCAATGGCTGCCTTGTGTTCCATGAGGACCTTCATTAGCTTGCACTCTTGCTCCCTGGTTAGTTTTGAACGAATAATTATGGGGAGCGTTTCATTTGGTCCCAGAAAAGCATATTTAAGCGTGTTAGGTAGCGCTTTCAGCTCGAGAGTGGATGGTGAAAGATTTGGCATTTCTTGAGACGAGAGTGTCCCAAAAGGATCAAAAGAAAGAAGGGCAGGAGAAAGAAGTTGGCCCTCAAATTGGCCAAGAAGAGGGGCATCTTGGATTGATGTATCCAAGAAAGGAGAGCCCCAGTGATCAGCATTTGGGCTCAAGGTCCCAGTGTGGAGTCGCATTTCCACCTGATTTGGCGGGAAGGAAAGGGCAATCCGATCTTTAAGATGGTGGACCGGTTGTGAGTAGTCCGGATATGACTCGGACCACGAGGTGTGGGAAGCGGAGAAAACCTTGTTAGAAGTCTGGTTAGGAGAAGGTACGGGTACGGGGAGGGATAGGGAAATGTCACGGTATAAGTCTGCCATGTGATGGTCTGTGTCCAAAGGCAATCCACAGCAGTTAGAATAGGTTCCTATTAGTCCGATACACGCACTGGCGGCTATGTCCTCGTCAGATGTGTCATCCTTGATGCAATCGCAATCAAAGTTCTTGGCGACCTTGAAAATGTTTAGCTTGAGCATCTCAGAACCAACGGTGATCTCAATGCAACCCGATTGACAATCAATATGGGCGCGGGCTGTCGCCAAGAAGGGTCGACCAAGGATGATTGGACAATCAGAAAGTGAGCTGGAAACTTCCATATCCAAAACAAGAAAGTCAATAGGAAAACAGAGACTGTTGACCCTAACCACCACGTCTTTCACCACACCCTTCGGGATTTTGACAGAACGATTTGCCAACTGCAATGTGATAGGGGTGGGTTTTAGATTTCCTAAGGAAAATTTCTCGAGCATGATGGTTGGTATAAGATTGATGGAAGATCTTAGATCAAGCATAGCACGGTTAAAATTACAGCCTTGGATGCTACATGAAATAAGCGGTGTGTCCGGATCTTTCTACTTCGGTGGTAGATTTGACAGTATAGCAAAACTCGCATGAGGTGAGAGGACCACCAGATTCTTTGTTTTCTTTGACTGTCGCCTAGGTGTAGTGTAGTCTTTGATGAATCGGGCAACAATTGGTATGTGGTCGATAGCTGATGAGAACCTCATCATGAGCCCTAACTAGCTCATTTTGACCTAAGAAAGAGAATAAAAGCTCCTACATAACTTAAAGAAGGGCCTAATTCAAGGAAGAAATGTTCTGAGAAGAAAACATGAAATAAAGGGTAAAACTGTAATTTTACCACTGCAGTACATCAACGGGATTTCTCACAGGCTAAACATAGGTCAAATGGTCTTAATAAGATAAAAAGTCAGTTCGTTCAATCAGAAATGGGTTATTGTGAGAGCTAGGAATTAAATGACATTCTGTAACCCTAAAAAAGACACATAATTTCACAAGGTTATGGTCAGGATAAAAATCAACTAAATAATATAAAATTCATGGAAAAATATCCCCTAAGGTTTAGAACTTTCAAATTGGCCTTTGGAACGTATTTTGACCTAGATTGGGATCCTAGCTCATTATTTGACCTAATTTGGATTTTTGTGTAAAATGTCCAGTTAAAAGTGGTCAAATATAAAATCCAACTTAACCATTAGATTTCTTAGGTCCAAATTAGGTTTGTACCAAAATTTAGACCTAAGGGGAGGTCATCTTGACCTACTTTGTAAAATAGTCCACCCAATTACATTTTGGTCCCTATCTTTTGAAAACTATTGCAAAGACCCCCCTAACTTCCTCACCACTCTTACAATCAGATCCCTCCACCATTAAAGTGGAGGAATCCTACTCCGGCGAGGAGTTGAAGGGGATTACTCCCTGATTCCTCAGAGATCTCCTCCCAAATTTGGAAGGGAGATTCTCTGAGGAATTCCCTTCCATCTGAGCATGATCCCATAACTTGAGTCTCACCCAATCTCTCGTGCGAACGCACGAGAGATGTGGGTATCTTCCACATTCCATCTCCGGCGAGGACTCGTGCACTTGGAAGTTTGCCTTCGAAGCACAAGAGCCCCTACCAGTGCCTATAAAAGCACCACCACCTCCAGCCGTACCTTTTCAGCTTGACTTGGTCGGAGAACCACCCCAATTTCTTCCCTTCTCCTCCGGTCAAGCAACCAGCGAGCTCCGGCGGCTTCTCCTCCCCCTTCTCGTCGCTCTGCCATAATACCAGTGGCAGAACCATCTTCACCACCTTCCTCCGCATCGCGCAATACCTGCGCATGCGCCTCCAGCCCCTTCGTCGTCGCCGTCACCCCTCTACTGGTATCTTCTTCTCTGGCGGCAGCAGGTACAGCCTGCCGCCTTCCTATCCCCCTTCATCCACGTAGTTAGGTTAGAACTCTTCCCCTTTTTCCTCTCTTCATTTTCCCCTTATCAATTTCTACTATCACGCACCGACAACCACAGACCACCACCACCTTCTCCATCTCTGATTGACCACCGGCGGAGGCACTCCCGTCACTCCACCCATCCACATGCCTCGCCACCCATCTCAAAACCTCCGCCAACACCCACTTATCATCATCAGCCCTTCCATCGACCGCCAACACCTCCACACTCGCCCACCGGACACACCCATTAACACGGCCACAGAGCGACCTAGGCACATATGCCTAGGCCGCCCCGCGGCCAGCCACCAACCGCCTCACCTTCGCTATGACACGACGAAGCTCCCCATCTGGTTTAATGAGGCCGTAAGGCCGTGTTGAGTAATTTCAGGTCCGACCCCCTGTCGCCATTGACGCATGAACAAGCTTTGCTCCAGGTTGCTGCGCTCCAGGAGAGCAAGCCCAGGTGACGCGTGAGAGTCTCACGCATACATCCAACCCGAGAGCAGGCTCTGCAAGGTGCCCAGTTGCCCCAATTGAGAGAAGCACCTCACCTGCGGGCGCGAAGAAGCGGGTGGGACACTTTAGTCCTACCACGGAAACTCAGGAGTGAGGTGAGCGCCTTAAACTGTTTTTGTGTTCTTAGCTGTTCGCCTCAAGTAACACGGGGTGAGGTCCCTCGCCCATGCCCCCACTTCGTCCGCGACGCACACCCACGCGGACCTGGTACGCGACCCGTATACCCTGCACTCCTCACACACCCCCCACGTTGGTGCGCCTGGACCCAGGAGTGCGTAACCCGACCCGATTACCAGGCTGGCTCTAAGAGAGCAGATAGAGAAATAGAGAGAGAGTGTACGCGGGGAGGGTATGGGATAGGTTTTGCTCTTCGCTGTGCAGGGAAAGAAAAGAAGATGTGGAATGCGCTGCCGCAGAGAAAGAAGGAAGAGGAGCTAAAGCACGGAAAGCAGAGAGGCTAAGGTAGGAAGAAGAAGGACTTGAAGCCAAAGAAGAAAAGAAGAGGAAAAGGTGAGGCCAAGCAGAGAAGGTAGAAGAAGAAGACATGGAAGGAAGAAGAAGCACTGTAGCAGAGGTGCGGCTGAAGAAGAGGAAGGCAAAGGCAGAAGCACAAGGCAGAGAAGAAGGAAGGAGAAATCAAGGAAGAAGAAAGACTAAAGTCTGAGAAGGAAATCAAAGAAGAAGAAAGAAGGCCAAACAACAGAAGAAGAAGAAAAGAAAGAAGAGAAGCAGAAAGGAGAAGGCAGAAAGAGAAGAAAGAGAGCCAGAGAAGAAAAGAAGAGCCAAAGAAGAGAGAGAAGAAGCATATCTTTTTAAGACGTCTGATTATAGAATAAGACGTCCAATTCTTCTTTTGCTACATTTTCATAAACTCATGCATTCTAGTTTGAATTAGATTTTGAGTAAATTTAAGTGTTTGAATTACATTATTGAGATTAGTGAATAAATTCCATTTGCTCCCTGTGTTCGACCTCGGATACTTAGGTTTTTAAGTAATAAAAACTTCTTATTTATTTTCAACGCTTGATCAACTGTACTACGACGAGACTCACTTACAAACCCGATTGATCAAGCGTCTGTTAACATTTTGGCACTGTTGCCTGGGAGCAACGTGCAATTTATCACTAATCTTTGCATTCTTTTTGACTATATTTGAAAACTAGCTTGCCCTATTTGTTTTGTTGTGATCTTGCAAGGTATTTCATGAGAAGATCTCTTGCACAAGTCAATCACTCCAGGGCAGGTAATCTCTCTTCTTCCCTGATCCATCTTCTAATTTTGAGAAGACAAAAGGAAGAAACCAAATTGGGAATCAACTTGCCTTCTCTTTATAGTAATTATCACTTAAAAGGCTAGTTTCCTGATTTGCGAGATAAAATTTTCAAATCTGATTGAAGTAGAAGCGATTTTTAGAGATCCTATCCCACAAAATTCCAGTGCCTAATAGAAATCACGCTTAATCTCTGCGGACAACACATTTCTTGTTTTGAAGTCCAAAGAGAACTTTTTGTGAAAAGAGGATTGAAAAAAGAACCAAATTAGGGTTTCAATAGTAGGGTTTTAGAGTGCTAGTCACACATGCTTGTTTAAAAAGGAAATAAACCCTCCCACATCAGTGTGCTACCCAAGACCTTGATTGAAGAGATCTAAACAAGACAAACCCTAAAAAATTGAGCTCTAAAATCACTTGAATCTTAAAATCTTAGACCTAATAAACTAGGAGTCAAATCAGGGTGATCTCTAGGTATTGACCTAGAATCATTCTGCCATCTTTAGGACAGGTCAGGTAAAGTTGACCCCTTGGGTCAATCAACCTCCAAATTAGGTCACAATATCAAAACATCTAAAGTTCAAGTGAAAACCCTAAAGCACCTTTGAAATAAAAGTGGTAGACTTAAGAGGTCAAGGTCCCCATTTTGGTCTGCCTGGAATCTCAGTGACAAGTGAGGTCGGGTGGGGGAAACCCTGTAACCCGTGGGGACGCTCTACCATGTAGGGTCTTTGCGGGACTCTCTCTCTCTGGCTGCCCAGGTAATTCTCAGGTAGACGACCTTCTGATCCAGGAGTATCATCCGCCCCAAACCTCCATAGTTATCTAAACGTCTTTGGGTGCCTCGATTGGGTCAAAAACATCTCCAATCCCTCATCTTTTCTCTTTAGAGCACACACATAAAAACTCAGTAGGACTTTTTATTCAGATCTATTCGCTTCACAACTCTGATTCTACATCTTGATTCCACCACCTAATCCAAATATGCAGCCAAACCACTCAGGACTACCTTTCAAGAAATCTGAATCACAGAGATCCATGAGAGATAGGATGATTGAGGATGCCTTGAAATTCTATGAAAAAGAAGACAAAATCTCAACACCAATAGAGAATATTCAGGTTAGTGTACCAACAACCAT
Organism: Thalassia testudinum; assembly: GCA_037157565.1. Lineage (NCBI taxonomy): Eukaryota > Viridiplantae > Streptophyta > Magnoliopsida > Alismatales > Hydrocharitaceae > Thalassia > Thalassia testudinum. The sequence goes on from JAZHRO010000013.1 coordinate 27,879,380, forward strand.
AACCTTCATCATAACCTGTGCCCAAGTGTTATTGACCGAAGCCACAAATGGATCAACCCGAGACATTCTCATCACAGGATATATTGAGATGGAAAAGTTGCACAACCTTGAATACATCCAATGCATGACAAATCCTGTACTTTGGGAACAACACCAAGATGATCTTGAAAAACGGGAAGAGATAATGAGATTATTAAAATAAATTATCGACCAGAAATACCCGAATATGCCACAAAAAAATGATGAACCATCTTGGGGTAGTATTGAGGATCAATCTGATTTCCCAAATCTCGGGCTTGAGGCACAAAGTGGTTGTGAATTCCCAACCAGAATGCCTGATATTGAATTAGGTTGGGAAATTGTAGGAGAACACAATGTTGAGCCAACACTAGACCCTAGATCACTAAGCACAGAATTCCAAGACTCCTGCAATAATGAGAGTAGAACTAAACCTTTCGAGGGTATAAATTCCACCCCTTATTTTGATAAGGTGACCCTTGAAGGTTATTCGGACCTAAATTCTAGTGATTTAACCCACATCCCAAGCCGAGAATCTGGATTTGAAACCTATTGGGAAGATTACGAGGCCCCATATGAAGAAAATCAAATTTTCAATGAAGAATATGATTTTGGGCCTCTTTTTGATGAATATCCCTCACCAACATCCTCAGAGAGACAAATCGATTTTTCGGAAGTCATGCCAATCTACGATATAGTAATCGAGGAGTTGGATGAGTGGGGTTTCAATTGGGTCTGTCCTACCAGCTTAGAACACGAGCCTAGACCAAATACAGACACCTTTCTGAGCTCAGAATTTACATATAGGCTAGACCCAAGTGAGGCTGCTGAATCCACATCATGTGATTTATTCTATGGTGGAACTCATGATCTTGAATCTCATTCAGAATGTGATTTTTGCAATATCTCCGACGATTTCAAATCTAACCATGATATCGGAGAAAATGAGGACTCTCTACATGATACCACATGTTACTTCTTTCTAGAAGAGCCCTCATGCACAATTCTCATTGAAGCCACCTCTTCCACACATACAGAATTGATCAAAACCCATTTTCAACCCTGACTCGCAACCGGACTCAATTTCTATTCTGATTCACCTCTCAATGAGCCGTTTGCAGATGATTCAACTCTACATCTATACCGGCTATTAAACATTGATCACACTAAACAACATGCTCCATCATTCTCTGATCACCCCTATAGGGTGTCCACATTATTCACATCATTTTTCGGATCCCTACTCTGACCAGGTTGATTCGACTCAGCCTAAACCCGAGTTTACACTTCCACATCCATCCGAGCTCTATTGCATTTGGTGGGTTCCGCATCTGTTGATCTACATCCATCAACCCACCAGACTGATTGGGTTTGGGATGCATCATCAGCCTGTTGATCTTAATAAGCACCTGGTTGGACCAACCAGGCTCTTAATCAAGGTGCTTGTTTTACAGAACTCTGCTGATTTGACCACTCCCTCTCCATGCCATTTCCCGCTCAGTGGAAGGCGTTGAATTTAGAGCTTAACGGGAGGCAACCCGTCATTCCAAAAACCCAAGATTCGATTGATTATCCGTTTGTACTCTACGTCTATTGCACCTTGAGTTCAACCTTAGACCAGTCGATCCCACCTCTGGTACACGTACCAGAGCTTGAAATCATTTGCAAAAGTCATTCCCAACCCATTTGTCCACCTGATGTATCCTGTTCTAAGTCCCTGGACTCAATACTGTTTCACACCCTCCGTTTACAATGAAGACATTGCAAAACTTAGGCATGGGGGGGTGGTAAAGTGCATACATACAAAACCAAGAAAAGTCAGAAGGGTTCTCACAAAAAAATTCACATATGTCAAATATACCAAAAAAATAGAAAATCTTGAAAAAGAACAAAAAAATGTAGGAGGGAGGAAATTTTGAAAGCCACAAACAAAAGGAGAAAAGAGCACAAAATAAAAAAGAAAAAGAGATAGTCATTAGTAAGAGATTAAGGTAATAACCAAAGTTCTAGACCACATCAAGAAGAAGAAAGTGCTAATGAGACACAAAAAGAGATTAGCAGAAATGTTGATCTTAGGCCTTTAGGGCTAGACTCTTAGGCTTAAAAATTCAAGTACCCACTAAGATCTGGATAATCCTCAAGAGGTTGGGGAAAATGTGAAGCTTAAGTATTAGGTCTAAGGCTTAGGGAGTATTCGGCCTCGTTAACTGACCTTCGGTTTGCGGGACTCAGTAACCTAAGCACCCCAACCCACACACAGTCTGGTTCAATGCGCATAACTATCAAAATCACGCAAAAACATTTTAATGTTCTGAAAAAGTTGCCTAGATTAAGAGTGGTCGATCAACTCAAGTTGATTTGGACGAGTTCCCGGTGCGGAGCGGCGGGAAATTCCCCTCGAAGATGAGTAACAACATATCGTCTCCTCAATGCTTGTCTCCTAGGATATTTAAATATCCTACTGGGGGCACGTAAGCACTCTGCTGGTTCAGATACCATGGGCGACATTATCACGAAATGTTAATTGCCAGGGTCTGGATTCGGCCACGGAATGCCATGGGTGGGATTATCTCGAAATCTCGAAAGCCAGGGTTCTGGGGGTTGCCATGGGCGGTGCTATCACAAAGCATCGATCGCCAGGGACCTTTGAGGATTGATGATGGGGACGAGGAATCCGTACAGACCGTGTTGAGAAGCCAATCCAAAGCTAGAAATAAAAAGAAAAGAGAGAGAAAACTATCCAAACAAATAAATCCTTTGTCTCTCTCTTATGAAAACGCACTGCAAACTGAACCTAGGTTAAAAATGTCTCAAGCACAGGTGCTTTAACCGTGGAGTTCAACGAACCCTAGGATAGTTTCTGCGGGCCTTAAAAACCTTCATGGAGGACCGAGGTAAAGTTGGTCAGGTCTGGATTTTGGTTGGTACTTGAGTACCTCTAGGCCTATTGTCGGCATTCTGATCTAGTCACAAAAGAAGAAGAGAAAACACTTATCATAACCAGTGAAAGAAACTCATGGTCTAGAACAGGAGTTAAACCTTGAAATTTTGCTAAGGGACTAGCAAAAATTAGGCACGAGGGTATGATGAGAACCTGATCATGAGCCCTAACTAGCTCATTTTGACCTAAGAAAGAGAATAAGAGCTCCTACATAACCTAAAGAAGGGCCTAATTCAAGGAAGAATGCTCTGAGAAGAAACATAAAATAAAGGGTAAAACTGTAATTTTACCATTGTATTACATCAACGGGATTTCTCAGAGGCTAAACATAGGTCAAATGGTCTTAATAAGATAAAAAGTCAGTTGGTTCAATCAGAAATGGGTTATTGTGAGTGCTAGGAATTAAATGACATTTTATAACCCTAAAACAGACTCACATAATTTCACAAGGTTATGGTTAGGATAAAATTCAACTAAACCCTCTAAAATTTATGAAAAAATATTCCCTAGGGTTTAGAACCTTCAAATTGGCCTTTGGAACCAATTTTGACCTAGATTGGGGTCCTCGCTCATTATTTGACCTAATTTGGGTTTTTGTGTAAAATATTCAGTCAAACGTGGTAAAACCTAAAATCCAACTTCACCATTGGATTCCTTAGTTACAAATTAGGTTTGTACCAAAATTTAGACCTATGGGGAGGTCATCTTGACCTATTTTGTAAAATAGTCCACCTAATTATATTTTGATCCCTATCTTTTGAAAACCATTGCACAGTCCCCCCTAACTTCCTCTCCACTCTTACAATTAGGTCCCTCCACCATTAAAGCGGAGGAAACCTATTCTGGCGAGGAGTTGAAGGGGATTACTCCCTGATTCCTCAAAGATCTCCTCTCAGATTTGGAAGGGAGATTCTCTGAGGAATTCCCTTCCATCTGAGCATGATCCCATGACTTGAGTCTCACCCAATCTCTCGTGCAAATGCACGAGAGATGTGGGTATCTTCCACATTCCATCTCCGGCGAGGACACGTGCACTTGGAAGCTTGCCTTCGAAGCACAAGAGCCCCTGCCAGTGCCTATACAAGCACCACCACCTCCAGCCGCACCTTTTCAGCTTGACTTGGCCCAAGAACCACCCCAATTTCTTCCCTTCTCCTCCGGCCAAGCAACCAATGAGCTCCGGCGACTTCTCCTCCTCCTTCTCGTCGCTCTGCCACAATACCCACGCGCACGCCTCCAGCCCCTTCCTCATCGTCGTCACCCCTCTACTGGTATCTTCTTCTCCGGCGGCGGCAGGTACGACCAGTCGCCTTCGTATCCCCCTTCGTCCATGTAGTTAGGTTAGAACTCTTCCCCTTTTTCCTCTCTTCATTTTCCCCTTATCAATTTCTACTATCACGCACCGACAACCACAGACCACCACCACCTTCTCCATCTCCGGCCAACCACCTGCGAAGGTGCTCTTGTCGCTCCACCCATCCACACGCCTCGCCACCCATCTCAAAACCTCCGTCAACACCCGCTGATCATCATCCGTCCTTCCATTGACCTCCAACACCTACACACTCGCCCACCGGACACACCCATTAACACAGCCACAGAGCGACCTAGGCACGCACGCCTAGGCCGTCCCGCGGCCAGCCACCAACCGCCTCACCTTCGCTATGACACGATGAAGCTCCCCATCCGGTTTAATGAGGCCGCAAGGTCGTGTTGAGTAATTTCAGGTATGGCCCCCTGTCGCCATTGACGCATGAGCAAGCTTCACTCCAGGTTGCTGCGCTCCAGGAGAACAAGCCCAGGTGACGCGCGAGAGTCTCACGCATGCATCCAGCCCGAGAGCAGGCTCTGCAAGGTGCCCAGCTGCCCCAATTGAGAGAAGCACCTCACTTGCTGGTGCAAAGAACCGGGTGGGACAGTTTAGTCCCACCTTGGAAACTCAGGAGTGAGGTGAGCGCTTTAAATTATTTTTGTGTTAGCTGTTCGCCTCAAGTAACATGGGGTGAGGTCCCTCGCCCATGCCCCCGCCTCGTCTGCGACGCACACCCACATGGACCTGGTACCCGACCCGTATACCCTGCACTCCTCGTGCACCACCCACGTCGGTGCACTTGGACCCGGGCGCGCGTAACCCGACTTGATTACCCTGCTGGCTCTGAGAGAGCGGAGAGAGAAATAGAGAGAGTGTATGTGGAGAGGGTAGGGGATAGGTTTTGCTCTTCGCTGTGTAGGGAAAGAAAAGAAGAAGAGGAATATGCAGCCGCAGAGAAAGAAGAAGGAAGAGGAGCTAGAGCACAGAAAGCAGAGAGGCTAAGGTAGGAAGAAGAAGGACTTGAAGCCAAAGAAGAAAAGAAGAGGAAAAGGTGAGGCCAAGCAGAGAAGGCAGAAGAAGAAGACATGGAAGGAAGAAGAAGCACTGTAGCAGAGGTGCGGCTGAAGAAGAGGAAGGCAAAGGCAGAAGCACAAGGCAGAGAAGAAGGAAGGAGAAATCAAGGAAGAAGAAAGACTAAAGTCTGAGAAGGAAATCAAAGAAGAAGAAAGAAGGCCAAACAACAGAAGAAGAAGAAAAGAAAGAAGAGAAGCAAAAAGGAGAAGGCAGAAAGAGAAGAAAGAGAGCCAGAGAAGAAAAGAAGAGCCAAAGAAGAGAGAGAAGAAGCATATCTTTTTAAGACGTCTGATTATAGAATAAGACGTCCAATTCTTCTTTTGCTACATTTTCATAAACTCATGCATTCTAGTTTGAATTAGATTTTGAGTAAACTTAAGTATTTGAATTACATTATTGAGATTAGTGAATAAATTCCATTTGCTCCCTATGTTCGACCTTGGATACTTATGTTTTCGAGTAATAAAAACTTCTTATTTGTTTTTAACGCTTGATCGACTGTACTACGACGAGACTCACTTACAAACATGATCGATCAAGCATCTGTTAACAATAGCCTTTAACAGGGGTACTTTGATCTCAACATCCTAGAATAAATTATGCAGGTTATCAAAGGCCTGTGTATTCTTTTTCTGGCCTTTTGGCTCCCTCAGTAGAGCTTCGGGGAATGGGACCGATTCTGGCACCAGTTTGGGCATATCGTCCTCACGAGAATGCGGTACGCATCCCGAATGAGAGGGTGATGAAGAAGATGGGACAGGATCAGGTCGAGGCGGATCGACGATTTGCTTACCACTCCTCGTAGTAATCGCATTGAACGTCGTAGGTCCAGTGAGATCATAAAGTAGAGGATGGTTAACAATAGGGACATAAGGGTGATGTGCTGCTGCGGGATTAGCCTAGAATCCCGGTGGAGTGCTCGGAGCTTGCAGAATCTGATGAACCTGCCCCTGAGTAGGTCGTGCCTGTGGTTGCGGACCACGAGGTACGAAATTTCATAGGTTAGGGACAGGTTGGGCTGGAAGAGTGCCCTGAGATCGAGTCGTCATGCGTAGTTGACTAATCTCAACATTCTGCCATACCAATTGGTGCTGAAGAGAGGTCATGTTTTCTTCATGGTGCTTGGACATTTCGGTCATCATTCGCATCAATTTATCAAGAGGACTTGATGCGTGTTCAGTTTGAGGTATGCAAGGACCCGATGGTAGATTTGCTATAGGATTATACTGGGCCCTTGGGATGATGGGTGCGGACGGTCGCATTGGTCCACCCATGAGGTTTTGAATTCTCAAACAATTCAAATGCTCCATTCTCGTCTTTATTTATAAAATTCCCTCCGCAAGAAGCATCTACAATCTGCTTCAAAGTTTCATGTAGCCCATAATAGAAGATCTGGGCTACATGCCACTTAGGCAGATTGTTAAGACCCTGGCATCAAACGTCTTTTATGACGTCTGGGAGTTGGTCCAGACGTCTGGTCAGACGTCTGGAAGCCTTCCCAGACATCTGGAAATTAATTTTTGCGGCGTACGAATTCGCGTCTGCATGCATGCGCGCGCAGACTGACCCGTCGCCCTCTTTCTTTCTCTCTCTTCCCTCCCTGTCCTGCTGGTGCATTTTTTCTTCCTCTCTCTCTCCCCACGACACCTTCAAATACCTCCCCCCTCTCCTCTCCCTCACCATCACTCCACCGTCTCCTCCTTCTTCTTCCTGTTAGCATGAGAGTGAGAGGGCGAGGGCAGCAGCTACTGCCGGGTGTGCGCGGGGAGGAGGAGGTGTAGCGAGAGGGAGAAGAGGTAGAGCACGAGTGTGCGAGTTCGCTGGAGCAGCCAGGGCCGGCAGGTGCGCAGCAGGAGCGTGGTGCTGGGGAGGTGCTGCTGCAGCTCAGGTAGCAGGCGAGCGCGGCGCGGCACGGCCATGAGCAGCAGGCGAAGGGAGAGGAGGTCCTGATTCTAGGAAAATTTCCCAGAATCAGACGTCTAGACCTACGTCCAAACGGCGCGGGGGATGTCTGGAGTGAGATCCAAACGTCTGAAAGGTACAATATTTCTTTTCCTTCTCCTTTCGCGTGTACGGCCATGCAGGCCGTTCCGCTGAAGGATCTGCTTCTTTGTCGTGCTGAGATTGATTGCATACGCGTGCAGGGTTCGTTCGGGAAGGCGCAAGGGCACGCCCTCCCACACAGATCGGACGTCTGGTTACAACACCAGACAGCGGATAGGGTCTCCAGACATCCGGAGTGATAGTCGGACGTTTGAAACTAGGTCCAGATGGTTCAGCGGGATTCTGGACGTCTGAAGAACCACACAGAAACAAGGTATGACCTGAACCATCGTTTAAGACGTCTGGAAGATGTTCCAGACGTCTGATTTGGGGCAGACCGGTTGTTTTTGAACTGTTTAGGGTCCGTTCGATGTCAATTTTCCGCGTTTCAAATTTTATTCTTCTCAGAATTAGTTCCTCTACTTGTTTACAGTACTTGTATCATGTCCTGAGTAGTTCCTTGTGTTTGATCCTTGTGTTGGGACCCTGTTCCGTTGCGGCTCTTGGGGTTGTGGAGGCACGCGAACCTGCTGATCACGCCCCCAGTACTCACGATTTTGCAGGTAGAGTGGCTCCCTTTAATTGTTTATCAACAATTATGCACTTGTGAGATAATTAATAGATCCTAAGGTATGGCATGAACCCTAGGATTGGAAAATAGATTGAATGATAGATCCTAGGGTATGGCATGAATCCTAGGACTGGAAAACTAGATTGAATGATAGATCCTAGGGTATGGCATGAATCCTAGGACTGGAAAACTAGATTGAATGATAGATCCTAGGGTGTGGCATGAATCCTAGGAACAGAAACATCGAAACGAATGTCGTGAATACATGTATTGCAGTCTTGGAAAAGTAGAAAGAAAAATGATAATTGCCTATAATTGGATAACGGTTGCTTGTTTATGAATGGATATTAACTATTGAGAACATGGGCTATATGAATATAAAGCTGAAATGATGGAACCTAAATTGGCTTAATTAAAGAAATATGAGCATGAACCCTACGGGGAATTAGGAGTAGAGCTCCTGAGAGGTGAATGGAATGGAATTGGGGAAGTGAGCTGGCCCTTGAGTACGGAGTACCAAGGAGAGAGACTGTCTCCCTGTTTAGTGCAGAGCGGAGCTAGCCACCCCAGGGACCCGAGGTTAGGTCTGGCCACTTTGTACTAACTTTTGGCCCTCGCATACACAGTTCCGGGGAGAGCTACTAGTGTAGGGAGAGTACTTGCCACCCCACGGGCCTCGGGGTTCTGCTAGCCTTCCTACATCGACTTGTTAGGCCCACTAGGCAAACCAGGGTAGTCAGGCGAGGGTGCGCGGACTGTGGAGGGGCAAGCCCCCTGGTTGGTTACTGTGGAGGGGCTAGACCCCTGTTACTGAGAGGGCTCTGCTCTATACTGGTTCCGTGCTGTGCTTTGGGGTGCACCCGTTAACGGAAACGGCTGACCGCGTGCCAGTGCGGGGTAGCTACCCGTGCGTTTATCGCACGTGCCGTAGTCACTATTACGTCTGTCAGTGAATTTGGGGTGGTTGATTGAGGGTAGGACCACCACAGGGGACTCTCCCGGCCAGGAGAGCACCACGTGCTACTTCTACTTTTCGGAAAAGACCGCAATCAAGATCGTTCCCATGAGGAACATTCGAGATCCAAAGAAAGATCCGAGGAATAATATCAAGAATGAGTAAATAGAAATAAAGGAGGAAATTAAAAATAACAGCTACTTGTCCACCTTACTGTTTTTCCTAGCTAGTTGGTTGCCACTCTACTCAGCATTTCGCTGACGTTTCACCTTTGTCACCTTTTCAAGACCAGGTGTTGAGCAGCCAGAGCCTGCGGCTGCAGAGGGTGCTGGGCCTAGTAGAGCCCAGTAGTTTTACTTGTGTTGTACCCACTGTACCGTTTCTCCTATGTTAGTGAGTATTTTTCTGTTACAATTGTACTTTTTTATTGTAAGCATCATGTTTATATACCTGTTTAATTCTCTATTGTTGTGGTGGTGTGTACTATATCAGTTCTTTTCTTTACTACTGTACTTTATTATTGCTAGTTATATGCATGGTGAATGTGGTTTATTTCAATGCTCTTTTGGTTACTTTCTCGTTGGACGACTGGGTCTTGGGATCAGGCGAGTCGGTTTGATTCTCGTGTCTCGTAGGAATTCGGGAATCGGGTCGTAACACAGATTGTGGTGTGGACATTTTTTGAGGTGGTTATTATACCTTTCTCACGCCTCATGAAACTGCTCGCCGTTTTGTTGCGTGAAAGAAGTAATAGCACGATGAAGCGCATTGGTACGCTCGATTGGGAAAAATTTCTTGAGAAATGCTGTACACATCTCTTCCCAAGTTTGGAGAGGTGTCCCAATGGTGCGCAACCATTGCACTGCTTTGTCCCACAATGAAAACGGGAACATTTTTATGAGGATGATAGGTAGCCCGATATTTTTTGGTTTAATTGTTTCAGCTAAGCTGGTTAAGTCCTCTAAGTGAAGAAAATGGTCTTCACTGACCAATCCATGGTAATGGAGGTTAATTAGGCTGATTACGTTCGATTTTAGTTCAAAATGCTCCTCAGCCACGGGGATACGAATATGCCCACGGGTTTCTATAGCAGCAGGATTTTGATAAGAGCTAAGAGACCTAGTCTCCTCCCGTTCAGGAGGGTTCTGCATTTCCTCCAAGGTTTCCCTAATGGCTTCAATCTGCTTATTATTTAATTCCATTTGGGTCTGGAGGTAGGTTAATGGGTCAACGGCTCCACCACCTGGTGGGATTGGAGGGGGGTGGTTTCCTCCCTTGGGATTTGGGGGTGGGCATGCAGCCATGTTTGTGGAGGAGGATGACGATTCACCAGTTCTACCCTTCTAGAATTATCAGATAATTCAAACAATTCAGGGTTTTGTGACCTCCTCCCAAACATGCACTACCGCAGGAAGAATTTGGGAGATGAGAAGGGAAAGGGGGATGAGAAAAACAACGCCATAAGGGTACACTTGATGACAAATCAAAGCAAGCAATTTCCTAACCTCCATAATGTGCCCTTAGACCTAAAGATCTAAGTTACCTACTATCACAACCTACGAAACCAAATGAGAGCACCGTGGAACCACCGGGCCAGATTGAAAGGTCGTTTGCCCTAGTCTTTGACACCCGATAGCATGTGGGAACCTACACCAGCATGTAGGCATTGCACGTAGGTAGTTAGACCTCCAATCCTTAAGAGGGGTCAAGTTGTTACCAGTTTTAATTTAGAGGCTTACGATCAAGTGCTCAAGGAATGTGAAGGGTGTTGTATATGGGTAATGCCCAAGTGCGTCGATTTTAAGAGTGTGTAAATCAAGGATGCAACGGGGAAATCTCCCCAAATTGAAGCTTTAGATGGTGAATGGATTTTAGAATTTCAACCTCAAGTAGTATAGATTTTATGATTCCACTGGATTACCAATTCAATCAATCTCCGGGTTTTCATAAAATACAAGTTTTCTATGCCCAACAAACCCTTCTTCAATGTAAATTAGTTAGTGCATGCTAAAAATGCAATGGACTTCCCTAGATGAAAATTTCTAAGTGTGGATTCATGAGTCAATTTTAGCTTAATGTGAGAGGGAGCCAACACACTCAATTCAAGTGCTCCCAATGACTAAAATGATAATCCACACAAAGTTAAACCACCAAATGATGTAAAGAAAATGAGAATGTTGGGGTTGAAATTTTCGGGATCGAATCTAAGGCAGATGTAAAGTCATGGTGGGGTTGGAATCAACTCAATTCCAAGACTCCCCACCAAAAAATGTGATCCCGAAATGCTAATAAATGAGGCAAGGAAGGATGGCAATCACTCAATTTTTATCTTGCCTCTAAGAAGACTTCACACAATGAAAAAGGCAAGAATCAAGATTCTTGGATTTTCGCTATGCGAAGTTAGTGGGAAATCAAGGGGCGGTGGGGGTGATAGCAAACAATCAACAAGTGGGTTTTAGTCCACTTGCCCCAAGAAATTCCCAAGAAGTGTTTTTAGGTTTTTGGAATTTTTAGATTTTTTCTCTTTTCTTTCAAGGTGACAAGATGACCTAAGTTACTACAAGGAAGACACCTACCTCCTCAGCAACATGGGCGAAGCTCCAATTGTGGCGCTGAAGATTTCACTCTCTTGCATCTGCCTTGGATTTTCCCACGTCTCCGACCTCCTCTGCGTGTCTCCTCCTTGCAATAGGTACACCTGCACACAAACAAACAAAACACCCGTGAAGAGAAGGGTGGGAGAAGAGAAAATCAAAGGGAGTAGAAACTTACTTCAAATAGCGCCTCCCTGGCAACGGCGCCAGAAAAGTGTGATGCGAACTCGAATAAGTCTTATTAATATGGTGATATTATTGTTGAAATTAGTTTAGTGAGTTAACCTAAATCAAGTCCACCCCATCTTCACAAAATTTTTAACCTGGTCTACTTAATTTTATCTTGGTCACTTTTAGCCCCCATGGTCGATCTCAAGGAGGCAGGGATTAAGATATCAAGGAGTTTCTACGCCTTTCCTAAAACGTATCTCTTCCTTGCGTTTATTATGTTTTTGGTTTTTTTACTTTTAAGATTTTTTTGTGATAATGTTGTTCTTGAGGAACACTCTAAAAAATAAAGCCCTTGGCTAGAAGCCAACTTAAGGTTCCAAAATCGATCTTGTTACTCACAAGATCAAGTACCTGCAAGATAAGAATTATCTTTTCTCTTTTATACTTTTTTTTTGGTCTTTTTTTAATAGCAAGAAATAAAAGACAAATGAAAGCAGACTAAATTGTAAGGAAAGAAATGAAAAGAAATACTTAGATTAATATATATATATATGTCTATATATATAGTAGATATAATATATATATATATATACAATTATATATTATATAGATAGGGGTGGAGGTGGAAATGGAGATGGAATGTAGCACAGTGTCAAGTTGGTCCATGTATAGTAAGACGCAACCAACAAGACTAAGTGTTGCGTGGAGTGTGGAGCGGGTGTGTGTGTCTGTGAGTGTGTGAGAGAGTGAGAGTGGTTAAGCCATCTAGAGGGCTGAAGCGTCGTTTGGAGAGAGAGAGCTGTGTGCTGGAGAGCGTACGTGCGTAGGCGTAAGGGAACACGCAGCGCACAAGGGCTGCACGCGGGCACGGACGAGTGTGGGCGAGTGCGATGGTGTAGGCACGTGGGTGCATGCAGTGGCGTGTAGGCACGGGCGAGTGTGGGCGACCGGCTGGAACAGGTCATGCGAGGAGAGAGAGCACGCGTGGTCACTGGATAAGTGAGAAACGAGCCAATTGCACACTGTAGCCGTGTGAGGTCGCGGCTATAGTGCCGTGGGCAAAAAGCAACCGGCTCTGTAGCTGCGCAACCGGCTATGCAGCGCACGGGGAGGTGCGACAGGGCACGCGGAGAAGGGCAAGGACCGGCAGTGGACCGGCGCAGAGCTCGCGAAAAGGTTGCCTAAGGCACGCAAAGGCACACAGAGGTGGCTGAGCGCGCACAATGGCTGTGCTCGAGCTTCAGAGGTTGAAGCTCTGTTTCTCTAATGGCAACGGAGAAGAAACTACAAGCAAAAAAAATGAAAAAGAAAGAAAATGCAAACAAAGAAAACAAACAAGAATCCACCACGCCCACCTGCTCATGACGGAGTTGGGAGGTGTTGGAGCTCACAGTGGTGGTCTGAGACCACTGTGAGCTCTCTCCTGCACACAGTGTACCCCTTCTCAACTTGTGAGAAGAGGTGTTGTGTTTGGAGAGGGAGAGGGCAGAGAGTTGCCAGCGGGTGTGTGATGTTGTGTGTGTTGTGTGCACAGGTCTGAGGGTGGAGACGGGTGTATCTGTGGGTGGAGACCGACTGCCATAGCAGGGGAAGGTGCATGAAGTTTTATCGAAGGCGTGCACGCCTCTTGTCATGCTGCAGCAGGGTAGGGTGCATGGAGACGTGCACAGCAACCGATTGAATAAGAAAATGAAAATGGCAAAATTGCAATGCAACACACAACAAAGATGTTAATTATAGAAGTGAATTGAATGGCCATTTATTCTTACTCTCCTCTCCTCTTTATAAATGCATGCAAGTGTATATTTACAAATGCAAGTATGGCTACATAAGATGCATGGGTAATGCTAGGAAATAACATAAGATGGCATATTTATTGGCGTAACTTGCCGTGCAATCAATCCTTGGAAGTGGCAGGGGTGCTCCCCTTCCTGCATGTTGTCGTAGATGCAGATGCTCTTCTGGTGCCCGCACTAGGACTCTGTGTGTGGATGCTCTTCTGGTGAACGCACTAGGACTCTATGCACCTACGTTGGCAAATTTGGTCACTCTGAGGCTACATGCTGGTAGAAACATGGTAGGTCACCTGTGGCCAATTAGGCACACGAGATCACAAATGGAGTTCTCACCTGTGGCCAAGTTATATTTGATGCATCTTCTTGTGTCTTGCAGGACAAGTTCGTTGGGAAGACGATTAGTGGAGGGCGTGAGGAATGAGGGGTATACCGTCTGAGCCGTACTGTTGTTGCTTCCTCTGCTACCCAGGGCTTTGCTTTTACTGGATCTCCTCTTCAGTAGCATCGCCGCCTTGGCCAATTGTCTATTGATTGCCTCAGACGTGTCTTGCCGCACATACCCTCCACTACTACTCTCACCTTTGATGCTTATCAGCTAGGCAAGCACCACATGGCTAGTTTTTCCAGTTTTACTTCAGTTTCTTTTGTTGCTACATTTGATTTGATGCATATTAATGTTTAAGGTCCCAGTCATATTCCTGATTGATTTGGGAACAAATATTATCTTGTTTTGGTGGATGATTTTTCTCGTGTTTCGTAGATGTTTCCCTTGGAAAATAAGTCCAATGTGGGACAAAATATTAAGAATTTTGTTAAAGAAATAAAAGCTTAGCATTCGTTTTTGGTGAAATATTTTCGGTCTGATAATGCCTTAGAGTTTTGTACTACTTGTTTGCGTACTTTCTAATTGCAGCATTATTCATAAGATCACGTGTCCCCACACCTCTCAACAAAATGGTGTTGCTGAGAGGAAACATCGCCATAATCTTGATGTTGCTCGTACATTGTTGATTCACCATTCAACTCCCTCTCTTTATTGGGGTGACGTTGTTTTGACTACCTATTTTCTGATGAATATAATGCCTAATGCTTCTTTACATGAATAGATTCCATTGTAGGTTATGTATCCTGATCGACCCCTGTTTCATGTCACCCCTCGGACTTTTGATTATGTTGCCTTTGTCAACTTATTGGGACCAGGTCAGGATAAACTAGCACCGCGAGCAGTTAGGTGTGTTTTCCTTGGGTATACTCAGATGCAAAAAGGGTATCAGTGTTTTGATCTGATTACTCTCGGCATTTTGTTTCGCCGGATGTTACCTTTCATGAGGTAATACCCTTCTTTTCCACTTCTGCGGTTGAGATGCCTTCTGAGGGTGATATGACGCCTATGCCATTTACACCCATTCGGTTTAAGAGATTTCCCTAGATTCCTGTCCCTACTAGACCAGCACCACCACCTGCTACATAGTCCTTTCCTCGTTTGACTGAGCCACTTCAGACATATGTCCTCCCTCATACTACTTTTCAGGGCCCCCCACCCGCCTTCACCATCAGCTTCTCATGTGAGTCCTTTAGACACCAATGTATTTTTGTCATGTGTTGATCACAGGGACATGACAGATGATGTGGCAAGTGATGATCTAGATCTTTCGATAGTCACTCGGAACAGACCACAGACCTGTACTACTTACCCCACGGTTGGGGCAGTTACTAATGACGGCTTAGCCCTTTAGTTTGTTGGATTCACTCAGGCATTGGCTGCTACTCAGATTCTAGCGATTCATCGTGAGGCCATACTTGATCCAAAATGGCGGGCAGCCATGGGGATCAGATGGCCACTCTTAGAGGTCGTGGGACCTGGGAGCTCACTTCACTTCTAGATGGTGCTACACTTGTTGGTTATTAATGGGTGTTCACTGTGAAGTTCAACCCCGGTGGAGGTGTTGCCAAATACAAAGCACACCTCGTGGCAAAGGGGTTCACCCAAACCTATGGGGTGGACTTCTCTGACACCTTTTCACCAATTGCCAGAATTCCTACGGTATGGGTGCTGCTCTCAGTGGCAGTTCAGCTAGATTGTCTTTTGCATCAGTTGGACGTTAAGAATGTCTTTCTCTATTATGATCTCCAAGAGAGTCTACATGCGGCAGCCACCTGGCTTTGAGGCTCAGCGGGAGTGTGTATACCGACTACGGAAGGCCATTTACGGCCTTAAGCAGAGCCCTAGAACTTGGTTCCAGAGGTTATCACCAGTGGTAGAGGTAGATAGATTCAGGATATCGACACCTGATTTCTCTCTCTTTGTTAGGAGGATTGGACGAGGTACTATGGTACTTCTTATTTATGTTAATGACTTAATTGTCATAGGAGATGATGAGCAGGGTGTTGCTGAGATTAAGCGCATTCAAGTAAAGCAGTTTGTCATGGATTTGTGAGCTTTACGATACCTTTTTGGTATTGAGGTTTCTCGTAGTAAAAAGGGCGTATTCCTGTCCCAGAGGAAGTATGCATTGGATATCTTGCAGGAAGTGGGTATGCTTGGGGCCAAGGAGTCTGTTACGACCCGGTTCCCGGATCCCTACAGGACCCGAGACAGGCTCGTCTCGACTAATCCCAAGACCCAGTCATCCAACAAGAAATAACCAAAAAGCAGGAAGGTAAACCACATTCACATAGGCAATATAACTAAGCAGTAAAAACATACAAAATAGTAAAGGAAAGTAAAACTGTTATTCCATTACATACCACCACAGCAACAGAGACAACGGAAACGAAAGTAACAGTAACAACAACAGTAGCTAAAAGTCTGAAACTCACTACAACAGTAAGGGGGTACAACAAAGAAGTGCAGGAAAACTACGGCTGGGCTCGACTGGGCCCAGCACCCTCCGCAGCCGGAAGCTCGGGCTGCTCAACTCCTGGACCTGAACAGTGTTATGAAAAAGACACAGTCAGCGAACGCTGACTAGAGTGGTATCTATACGATCTAAAGTAGTAAAAGCAACAGGTTTAATTATCTTTTCTAGTTATTTTATTTTATATGCATTTCCTTTTCACCCCTTTTCCTCAAACTTTCAGATTTTCTTGATCTTGCACGTTCCTCGTGGGAATGATCTTGATTGCAGTCTTTTTCGAAGAGTAGAAGGTACACGTGGTGCTCTCCTGGCCGGGAGAGTCCCCCGTGGTAGTCTTACACCCAGTCAACCATCCCAAGGTCATCGTCAAGACGTAGCGGTGACTACGGTACTTGTGATAAATGCACGGGTAGCTATCCAGCACTGACACGCGGTCAGTTGTTTTCGCTAGCGGGTACGCCCAAAGTACAACACGGAATAGTATAGGGCCTAGCCCTCTCAGAAACAAGGGTCTAGCCCCTCAGAATCAAACAGGGGTCTCGCCCCTCCACTGTCTGTGCACCCTCGTCTGACTACCCCGGTTTGCCCAAAGGGCCTAACAAATCGGTGTAGGGTGGCTAGTTGAACCCCGGGCCCAGTGGGGTGGCTAGCTCCCTCCCTACACTAGTAGCTTGCCTCGGTACCGTGTACACGAGGGCCAACAGAAGTCGGTGCAGAGTGGCCAATCCTAACCCCGGGTCTCAACCCAAGGGTGGCTAGCTCCGCTCTACACAAAAAGGGGACAATCGCTCTCCTTGGTACCACGTACTCAAGGGCCAGCACACTTCCCGTCTGCATTTCAGATTTTCCATCTAACCATAGGAGCTCTACTCCTAATTTCTCGTAGGGTTCATGCTCATGTTCACCACATTATTCTGATCCAGATTCCTCCATTCACAATTCAATTCTCGTTTATATACAGGCAGCTTGTGTTTCCACAATTTAATACATGCAACTGATGATTTCACAGGTAATTGTTCATTTATCTCAGGAAGCACAGATTCTAACAGGTAGCTCACAACTATATTATAGGAAATTGCTAGCAGTTTAACTTAATCATGTATACAAATACAATCATGCAGTACAATTGGTTATTCATTTCTCTGTCCTAGTGTTCATGCTACATCCTAGGTTTCCAATTGGCTAATTCCACAGACACATTCTTATTTAATATGATCAACAGAAGTAGACCACTCTATCAGACAATCCAAGAGTAGTGGGGGCTCGAACCGCTGACTCAGGCGACTCTGTGAGCCCCAAACATGCAGTAGGCCGAAACCCTATACCCGGGAATACATTACAAAGGAGGATTCAGAACAGTGTAGAAAGGTTTCTAGTACGTAGAAAAACTTGCAAGGAAACTATAGATACTTCGTTTGAGTAAAACGAATCCCAATCGGACCCCAAACGGGTTAAAAACGTGTCTACTGACTAAAATCAGATGTTTGGAAACAAGTCCAGACGTCTTAAAAGATACAGAACCTCACCTCAAGTCCCTGCGGTGTCCTCAGACGTCCAGGACTCCCCTACGATCGTCTGAAGGCGGTTCTAGATGTCGGACCACTCCTCCGGTCGTGTGGAAGCACCTCCGGTCGTCTAGTGAGCTGATCAGACATCCGAAAGTGCATAGGAGGGAGTTCTGCGCACCTTCCCAAAGCTGCTCCTGCATATGACAGTGTAGCCACACAAAATAAGACTGACATATCCTTCTACGGTGCGGCCTGCATGGCCGTAACAGCGAAAAGAACGTACCTTCGCGATAAAGGAGCTTTCAGACGTCTGGTCTTGACTCCAGACGTCCAGATGCTCCGCTAGTCGTCCGGACATTGCTCCAGACGTTTGATACTGGAAAATTTCCAGTATCAGAACTCGCTCCCAGCACTCTTCGTTGCGCTTCTCCTCGCTTCGCCGCAGCTCCAGCTGCTGCAGGTGGTCGAGGACGCCGCTCCGGACTCCCTCCTCCCCCCACGCGCGCCTGCGGTGGCCGTGCGAGCTCCGGTGAGCTTCCACCGAAGATTCCGACCTCGGCCTCCTCCTTCTCTTGCACTCTCCTCTTTCTCGCCCTCTCTCGCTCACCCTCGCTCACCTCCTCTCGTGGCAATGAAGGTGGGGTGTGGTGGTGGTGTGTGGAGTGGAGAGGAGAGAGGAGGGGTCTTTATAGGTGTTGTGGGTTAGGGTTCAGCAGGGAGAGGAGGAGAAAGGAGAGAGAGAAAAGGAGTTCTATGCGCCACCCTCATGCAGAGCGTAGAGCGCGTACAAAAATTTCATTTTCAGACATCCGGGAAAGGGTCCAGACGTCTGACTGAGACTCCAGACGTATTAAAAGGCTAAAAGTGGGACGGGTCTTTATAGAGGCCAATATTCCTATGAACCCTAAGATGCCACTTTATGATAAGGATGCACAGTTAGTGGATAATAGGCAATACAGGAAGCTTATGGGCAAGCTGCTATACCTCACTATCACGAGGCTTGTTGTCTCCTTTGCGGTGGGGAGATTGAGTCAGTTCATGGCCAAGCCAACAGGTCACACTGGGATGCAGCATTGATGGTGTTTTGGTACATCAAGAAGGCTCCTGGGTAAGGTCTCCTATTCTCCAAGGGGTCTTCTATGACGTTGGTTGGCTATTTTAATGCGGACTACATTAGATGTCATGTGGACCGTAAATCCACTAGTGGGTTTTGCACTTTTTTGGCAGGGAGTCTAATCACATGAAGGAGCAAGAAACAGGGCACAATTGCGAGGTCCAGTGCCGAGTCTGAGTATAGAGCCATGGCTTAGACGACTGTAGAGATGATGTGGATCAGGTCCCTACTTACTGATTTGCAGATACTGTTTTCTAGCCTAATGGAGATGGGATGTGATAACAGAGCAGTGATGAGTTGCGACTCATAGCTAAATTGCCTAAGTTAAGCTATAAACTAGGTTAAACAATATCAAATTAACACATAAAAGGGTTAGGTGTGGGAATTAGAGAAAAAGACCTAAAACAATAATTCTGTGTTAAAAATGCATAATTAGGTCATTAAATGAGATATTCTATTAAAGAAGGTTAAATGATGATCTGATTGCAAATTGAACACATAAATGAGCTCAAAAGTTCAAATCAAAAGTATAATTAATTTCTTAAATATTCAATCAAGCTTATATAAAAACTTGAATGCATTTGGATATCATTAAGGCATTGAAATTAAATATTTACATTTATGTCCTTAGTACATTATATTTTGTTCACTAGAAAACCTTCAAGGAGCCATTTGATACCCACAGGGACCTATTTGCAACATTCTAAGGACTGCTCTGATAGCTTTCCTTACCACTAATGGGCCTCTCTGTAGTTTTTCTACCCCTTCGCAGAGCGGTGTACCCTGCAAAATCACTAAAAGAGCTTGTGTCCACCAGCTCTTGCACGAACACTGTTCACACAATGAACTCAAGCCATCATGGCCGTTCATCCTCTTGATCACTTGATTTGTGGCTCGATTTGAATTGAACCTTTGCACGATTCAACGCGTGTGGTCACCTATCCTCCCAGATCTGATCCAACGGCCACTATTTGATATTATCTCGCGCACGTCCTCTCCTCAAATCGAGACCACCCACGCCCTTAGCACCTATTTTCACCGGCGAGGTGACTTGATTCACTCTCTCACTTTAATTAAGCACCTCCACTGATCGCGTGCACGCTATCGATTCCCTCCCCTTGAACCGATCCCTTCGTCCACACCTGCAATTCCCCTCAACCCAATTTCCTCCGCCAGCTATGACAGAGTTGGCGCTTCCCTCCCAATTTCACTCACTGCCAACCGACCGGGTGGCAGACCTTGGACATTTTTGTCAGCTGCTGGTCCCCTCTCCCCATTCGTCGTCATCAGCTGACCGGCGAGTGACCTGAGGCATCTTCCTCCATTTAGATAGATTTACTGCTTTCCTAGTGTAGTTTACTTGCTTTCTAGGAGTAATTAGAGCTGATCTAATGATTGTTAGTGTAGTTTAGGAGTAGATTTAGAGTAGAGTTCGCATTTCACCTCTTCTCATCACTTCAGATCAGAGGGGATGAATTCACCCATACACTGATCATGTTTTTCTCCCTCTACATGTGTCCATTTTCGCTTCTGATTTTCTCGCAATTTATTCGCAATCCACCCATTCATTTGGAGTCAAATCCCCATCTCATTGCTTTCAAGCTTTGAGATGAGGATTTGCACTCAAATCCATTTAGGGGTCTCTCACTCACTTCAATTTGTTCACAACGACCCCTGATCTGAGTTTAAAATAGAATCAGTTTGCTTGATCTATTTTGAATTTGTGTTTAACACAAGATCGCAAGATTTTGAATCAATTGAGTTTTGGACGGTTTTGATCAAGCAAATTAAGATATTTTTGTGTAATTTAGTGGATGGCCGTGAATCTGAGATGATCCCGATGTAAAATCTTTCCTCAGATGAGCCATGATCCTATTTGTCATAAGTCAAGGTTTTTAATGTTTTGAATGCTTTGTAGAGCCAAGGAAGATCAACTATGTTGATTGGAGGCTCTATTAAGGATTTTATCCATGGATGTGTTTTCCGAGATTCTGATTTTCACCTAAGGGATTTTCAGTATCCCTTAAGGTTTTTAGCACAATGGGATTCAAGCTAAATTTATTGGGCTGAATCCAACATTTTCTACATGCTGTCTATAGCATTAGAAAGTGTTAGATCAGTTAATTTTCTGATCTGATTTGAAGTGAAAACATTGACAAGGGATTTTGATTTAAAGTTGAACACCTGAGAATGATTTTTATGCTATTTTTCAGCCTTTGTCAGACTTTGTTTTAGAAATTTATATGTTTGTGAATCCTAGCTGGACATAGTAATTGCTGCATGATACATATACATTTAAATTCAGATCCAGCTCTTATTTCCTGATCAAGTTATTTTGTATCTCTGATAAGGCTTTCTCAAGTCTGATTTGAGATATAATTGACTGAATCAGTAGATAAAAGATGATCTGTGGGTTCCTGCCTTGCTGTAGATTTGAGGAGAGTGAATTTGCTGGTATCCAAATTCAACTTGGACCTGTAGGGCTCTGTGGGTTCCTGCAGGTATCCAAATCTGTGGATAACAAAGGGATGAATACCAGCAGGGTTGTATTTGAGGAGAGTGAATTAGGCGGAACCCACAACACCTGGTATCCAAATCTTTGGAAGAAGTGGATTCAACTTGGACCGAAAGTCTCCAATCCCAAATGATGCATTTGAACAAGATAAAAGATGAATTGAATTGAAAAAAAATCAAGTAACATCAAAGATTAGAAATAGGGTTAGAACAGTGAAAAGGAAACTTTAAACAAGATACACGACACGTGGCATATCTTCTCAAAAGGGGGGGAAAGATATAAGGGATGTAGTTTCGAAATCAATCATGGCCCTTATAGGACCCATGTAGAGACAAGGCAAAAATAAGAGAAAACTATGAAGCTGAGTTCAAGAACTGAGAACTCCCAGTAGTCATCTCATACATAGCAAGCTTCTTATATTCTAAAATTCTGCTTTTACATTGATAATGTACTTTGTTACACTAGAAGAAGGATCTGGAAGACAAATGTGTGCTCCTTGTATCAATTTCCATGTTGTTCAGATGACTAATTCTCTAAATGAGTCAGTCCCATTTTTCTTAATTCCAATTGGCCAATGAGAATGATCAACAACCATTCTTGAAATTATCCATGAATGCTATAATGTTGTTGAGTATAGAACATTATCATGTTAAAGGAATAATCTCCTCTTTTGGGCTCATAAATTTGTCCTTTGTGACAGCCAAAGGGTCCATAGTGAATATAAGGTGCATGATATAGATAAACAAAATCTTTTCAAAAACATTAAAAATACTGTGGTGTTCAGCTAGCTAAAAAGAAGAAAATATCATGTAACCTTATTATGATAGTTTGATTCATCTGATCCATTTTACAATCAAGAATCTTGGCAGTGATTGCTTTAACCACCCAATTTTCCACGTCATCTTCATCTATCTACAACACATTATAATAACATCAGATCAAACTAAAGGCAAAACAGATAAAGTGCTTGCTAGACAATAGAAGCAAACACACATGCAGTGCCTCTTTGATGAGAGAGTATGGGATAGAGCTCGAGCATTTTGTCCGCCAATCAAAAATAAATGACTCGTGAGCTTTAGTGACAGATAAGAATGTCACCGTAGACCCTCTTTTTGACCTTAGTCTATGTACATGCATACTTTTTTCCTAAGGTTTAGCGACGTTTATAGAGGTCGCTGTACATACTATATATGTTACTATAGGTGTTAATATATTAAGTTAAGTTAGTATAGTCTATATTATAACATATTATTGTATAGATATGTAAGTATTGATATTATAAGTTATAAATAGATAGTATATAGTATTTAATTGTAGTGTTTGATGCTTGTTTGTAAATATATGCTTGCAAGCAATCCTTGCGGCCAATTCTCTCTTTTTTTTGGTGGGAAGAGCCGGTTGCACCTTCTCGTAGGCGGAGAGACCGATGTTGGGCACCATAGAGGTGTTGCCCTCCAGCAACTGAAAGCATGGCATTTTTATTGACTTTCCCACAGATGGTACCATTTGATGGGCCCCAAGAGGCCATCAAAGAATTTGTTGACCATTTGGAAGAAGCAGATTCAACTTGGACCTAAAGTCTCTAATCCAAAATGATGCATTTGAACAACATAAAAGATGAATTGAATTTAAAAAAAAATCAAGTTACATCAAAGATTAGAAATAGGGTTATAACAGTGAAAAGGAAACTTTAAACAAGATACACAACACGTGGCGTATCTTCTCAAAACGGGGGAAAAAGATATAAGCTATGTTTATACATGTAAATATAAGGGTATATATTATGCTATCAATGTAAATAATGTAAAATATGTACATAATGTGTATATATAACCTGTGTATGTGTCATATAATGTAACTTAAGTATTTAAGATAACTTATTATGTAAATAACTTATTTGTATAATTATTTATTAATTATATTACTTATATGTACTATAAGCTACATAATTATGGAAACCCTAATAAACTAACTTATTTATAAGAAATATTGTGCATACGTAATTATATAGGTACTATGTACATAATGAATCCTGTAACATAATTTAATTAAATATATATAATAAATAATGAATTTATTAAATTACTAACTAAGTTATTAAATTAAATGAAAATAAACTAGTAATTTACGTTGTTACTAAGCTAACTTATATTGTACATTTATATTATTATATTTTAAATAAATTAAGATAATTTAACAATATTTATAATATATTATGCTATTTATAACTTAAATTATATTTATACACCCTGAATTCACCTATTTAAAAGAAATAAACCAAAATAAATCATTTAAAATACAATAAAAATATGTATTAAATAATTTATTACATGTATTAACTGTGTACAGGGTCAATTAGACCATTAATTGACTTATATATACGTTAATTAAGAAATAAACTTAAAAATCAGCATGTATAAAGTGTAAACTTTAGGTAATTTATTTATGAAGTAAACATAATTTATTATGTAAATAAATTATATAATTAAGTAGACCTATGTAAGTACTTTAAAATCGTATATTTTATTTTTAATTTATAAAAGTTAATGGCCCTCAAATCGAGGGCCAAACATACCAAATCAGACGCAGATGAACGCTGGTGCAGCGGCTGTGGGGCACTTAACATAGCACCACATCGGGAGTTTTCGATGCGCCGCAGTGTCTTATTACATTTTTGCGCTGCCTTTTTTCAACCTTCAAATGCTGGTTGCTAAACGAACATATTATGTCTCTTAACGAAAATTTGTTCGAGCGATAGAGCTTGAGTTGGGACGGAGTACTGGTGCGTGAGGTACGGGCTATAGGGACGTTGTAGTGTGCGTGGGGCATGTGTGTGGCCTTAGTAATTAAGAGGAATATGTATCGACTAGTCTACAAATTAGGGTAATCTGAGTAAGGGTCTGATTCCATCCATCGAGGGTGCATAAGAATGTCACCTTCGACCCACTCTTTTGACCTTAGTCTATGTATACATACATACTTTCTTTCTAAGGTTTAGCAACATTTATAGAGGTCGCTGTACATACTATATACGTTACTATAGGTGTTAATATATTAAGTTGAGTTAGTATAGTCTATTTTATAACATATCATTGTATAGATATGTAAGTATTGATATTATAACTTATAAATAGATGGTATATAGTATTTAATTGTAGTGTTTGATGCTTGTTTGTAAATAGATGTTTGCAAGCAATCCTTTGCGGCCAATTCTCACTTTTTTTTTTTTTTGAGGATGCACCTGTGGTTGGCGGGAAGAGTCGGTTGCACCTTCTCGTAGGCAGAGAGGCCGAGGTAGGGCACTGTAGAGGTGTTGCCCTCCATCAAATGAAAGCATGGCATTTTTGTTGACTTTCCCACAGATGGTGCCATTTGATGGGTCCCGAGAGGCCATCAAAGAATTTGTTGACGTAGGAAACATAACATAGCCACAAGAGAATGAACATATGCAGGGTGACCAGATCTCCTAAGTAATCGGAGGATCCGGCCAAGCGAGTCACAAGCAAGAAATCACAAGGAAAATAAGGAGATTGGTGATCCAGTTCTACCACAAGGGGTGTACTTCTTGGGGGAGGGCAAGTCTCCCGTAAATCCAGTAGTAGTAGTATTACAATCTCAGAGTTTCACTCTCTCGGATTGCCTATTATTCATGTTCTTGCCTGAAGAGAGCCCTAAAGGGTCTTCCTCTATTTATAACACAAGTATCTTAGCAAAGTAAGATCTTCTTTAGCGGTCTTATCGGACTCTTCGGCATGTCCGTTGTCAGGCTATTAATAGCATCGGTAACGTCATGGTTACTGCTAACGTGGGTGTCATGGGCGTTTTCACCACCTCTCTGACTTTAGTAAAATCAGGACCTCGTTTGCCTGCATCTAGGAGGATCCGGATCTAAGAGCCCATTGTGCTTTATTCCACAAGGGCTATTTTCATCCCACATCAGATATTTATGTTGATCGGTACATAGTATTTTATTTTATGCAACTTGTGCATGGAATATTACTTTTGACCTAGAATGAATATCTTCCGATTTCACACGAATCACCCATGAAATTCAATTCGGGTCCACAGTTGGTAAGCTGATGAGAACCTCATCATGAGCCCTAACTAGCTCTTTTCGACCTAAAAAAAGAGAACAAAAGCTCCTACATAACTAAGAGAAAAGCCTAATTCAAGGGATCACTGATCTGGAAAGAAAATATGAAATAAAGGGTAAAACTGTAATTTTACCATTGCAGTACATCAACGGGATTTCTCAGGGTCTAGACATAGGTCAATTAGACTTAATAAGAGAAAAAGTGGGATGGTTCAGTAAGAAAAGGGTTATTGTGAAATTTAAGAATTATATAACATTCTGTAACCCTAAAACAGATCCACTTAATTTCACAGGGTTTTGGTTAGGATAAAAATCAACTAAATCCTCTAAAATTCATAGAAGAATATCCCTTAATGTTTAGAACCTTCAATTTGGCCTTTGGATCCTATTTTGACCTAGATTGGGGTCAGCCTAATATTTCACCTAATTTTGGTTTTTGTGCAAAATATCCAGTCAAACGTGGTCAAACCTAAAATCTAACTTCACCAATGGATTTATTAGGTTCAAATTAGGTTTGTACCAAAATTTGGACCTAAGGGAAGGTCATCTTGACCTACTTTGCAAAATAGTCCACCCAATTACATTCTGGACCCTAACTTTTAAAAACCCTTGCGAAAATCCCCTCAACTTCTTCATCACTTTTTGCATTCCGGTCCCTCTACCATTGTAGCAGAAGACCCATACCTTCGACGAAGTTTCGAGGAGGATTTCTCCTCGCTTCCCCGGGGAGCTGCTCTCAGATTTGAAAGGGGAGTCCTCTGCGAAATCCCCTACCGCCTGAGCAGCTCCCAATGCCCTGATTTGCACCATACCTCTAGTGCGAATGCTCGAGAGGTATGGGTATCGTACCCGCAGTGAGCTCCAACGAGGATTTTGCTCGCCTTCCAAGCATCTGACTCCCTGCCCTTGCCTATAAATGAATCTCCAGGTCCAGCCGCTTCTGGCAAGCTTGTTTTGGCCTGAGATACCCTCTCAATCTCCTCCGTCCTCATCTCCAGTCATATGCCCGCAAACTCTGGAGACCTCTCCCTCATCTCGTCACTCTACCACCATACTAGTGGCAGGGTTCGCTTTGCCTCGTTCCTCCGTGTTGTGCCGCACCAGCGCACGCCTCTCTGACCTCCTTGTCATCGCCGCCTCTCTATCTCAGGGCCTTCGTCTCCGGTAATGGCAGATACGCGCCGTCCGCCCCTTTGCCTCCCCTTTCGTCCAGACACTCTCAGATAAGACCCCTTGCTCTTCTCTTCATTTTCCCTCCTTTTATTCCATAAACCACCCCTCGACTACCACTGTCCACCCTCATCTTCCTCCTCTCTGGCTGACCTCCAGTGAGATGCACCCATCACTCCGCACCTCAACACGTCTCGCCACCAACCTCTTCACCTCCACCATCACCCACTGAGCATCATCCGCCCCTCCATTACTCGCCAACAGCTCCATAAATGCCCCACGGCCAGCCACCCACGTAGGCACCTTCGCTGTGCCACGGCGAAACTCCCCATCTGGTTTAATGAGGTCGCGAGGCCGTATTGATGGTTTCAAGTTTGAGCCCCTGCCGCCATTAAAGCACAGAGCAAGGAGGTCGCAAGCAGTGCTCCAGGCTGCATCCACCCAGGTGCTGTGCTCCAGGTGACGCGCGTTGAGTGCGCGAACGCATCCAGCCAGAGAATAGGCTTCGCAAGGCACCCAGCTGCGGCAATTGAGCGAAAGACCTCACCTACGGGTGCAAAGAAGCGGGTGGGACTTTAGTCCCACCTCGGAAGTGGTAGGCGCAGAGGAGTCATTTAAGTTATTTTTGTGTTTCCCTGTTATTGCCTCAAAGCACGGGGTGAGGTCCCCTCGCCCACGCCCTCGCCTTGTCCGCGACGCACACCCACGTGGACCTGGTACCTAATCCATATACCTTGCACTCCTCGTGCACCACCCACGCCAGTGCGCCTGGACCCGGGCACGCGTAACCCGACCCATTTAGCCGGCTGGCTCTAAGAGAGCGAAGAGAGAAATAGAGAGAGCGACGTGGGGGAGGGTAGGGGATAGGTTTTGCACTCTCGTGTGTGCAGGGAAAAGAAGAAATCAAAGAAGAAGAAGGACGAGGAAGGAGCAGCTAAGGAGGAGAAGGAAGATGGCACTGTAGCTGCAAAGAAGCTGAGGCAGAAGAAGAAGGAAGGAGAAGGTGCGGCTGAAGAAGAAAAGAGAAGGAAGGAGAACTCAAGGCAGAAGCTAAAGCTAAGGAAGGAAGAAGAAGAAAGGCTTGAAAGCAGAAGAAGAGAAAGAAGGAAGAAGAAGACAGACAGAGGCAGAAAAGAACGAGAAGGAGAAGGGGCTGAAGGCACTGTAACAATCGCAAGTTAAGACGTCTGATTCACAAAATCCGACGTCTGATTCACAAGGAAAGAGGAAACTCAGAGAAAGAAGGCCAAACAGGGAACTAAGGGTAGAGAAGTCAAGGAAAAGAAAGAGAGAAGGAAAAAATAGAAAGAAAAAGGAAAAGAAAGAGAGAAGAAAAAGAAGGAAGAAGTCACAGAGAGAGAAGGAAGAAAAGAGAAGAAGAAAGATAATCTATTTCTTTTTGCATTTTCCCTCTCTAGCATTTCGTATACATTGAATTTGCATTGAACATCATCTTTTGAGTAACAAGAGATTGTGATTTTAGTTTCTAAAATACCAATTTGCTCCCTGAGTTCGACCTCGAAAATTTTGACATTCGAGTAATAATATTGTGATTTGTTTTCACGATAATTTCAACTATACTGCAACGAACGTCTTTTTAAACACGATCTCGTCGCGTAAGCATAAACACAAACTTTAAAAATCATGGATGCGGGATGAGTAGAGGGATATCCCTCCTATGAGAGCTTAGAGCACTATTTATGAGAGATTGAAATACTATTCATCACTTCTACCAGCATTCATATCAAGTCATTTCATTATTTTGCATCAGTATTAATATATATTAAAATATATTCACTTAAACATAACATATCCATTAAAATATATTCACTATATCACATCAACATGCTCACGCTAATAGTTTAATATTAAGCAAATATTTACTAAAATCACATCAATATACTAATCATTTTATCCCATCACTTATTTCACCACCCAAGCAATTATACCTCTTTACTTATCCAATCTCTATTGTATTTTATCTTGCAATGATATGTTCAGAATTTTTAAAAAAATAAAAGGAATAATCAATTTTAATAAATTTATAGGCCAATTAGGATATCATTGTAATTTTTTCATAAAAAATAGGCTCTTCTTGCAATTAACGGGTAAAATACACGTTTTATACTTTAGGTAATTATATATTTAAAATTTTAAATAGGAAAATGAAAAATTAATTTCTATGCTAATTAAGATCTCAAAAACCTAAAAAATATCTCATATATGTTGATAAGAAAAAAAGAAAACTTAATTTTAATAAATTTATTAGCCAATTAGGATCTTGTTGTAAGTTTTACATAATGATGATCGGTCGATAACTAGGTTTTGTTATAGAAATAGTGTTGTAGTACAGCTAGTTATTGCCATCATTACATATATTTTTTTACTCGGAAAATAAAGTTCTCCCGAGGTCGAACTCAGGGAGCAAGTCGTATTCTAGGGGTACAAAGTTTTTATTACAAAAATAAAGAGAGAGAGAGATAGAGATGGAAATTTGGTGGCTTCTTCGTCTTCTCTTCTTTCTTTGTCTCTTCTTTCTTCTCTTCCTGTTCTTCTTGTCTTCTCTCTTCTTGGCTCTTGAATCTTTCTTTCTTTTTCTTGCTTCCTTCAGATCTTCTTCTCGTGTTCTTCTTCTTCTTTTCTTGCTTCTTCTCTCCTTTCTTTTTCTTTAGAGCTTCTTCTCTTTCTCCTCGTGTTTTGCTTTTCTTCTTTGTCTTCTTCTTTGCGGTCCTGCTCATCTTTTCTTCTCCTTCTTCTTCGTCCTCAGAGCGTCGTCTGATTGTTCGATCAGACGACTTAAGTAACCCGCTGCTACAGTGCGTCCTCCTTCCTTCTTTCTTCTCCTGTGCCTGCACGCTCAAGGGTTCAGAGTCAGAGAGCAAAACCTACTCTACACTCTCCCCGCGTCTCTCTCTCTGAATTCGCTCTTAGGAAAGCTCTCCCAGAGCAACCGGGTAATCGGGTACGCGGGTCGCGCCCGGGTCCAGGCCCACCGGCATGCGGTGGTGGGCGAGGAGTGCAGGTCGGGCTAATCGGGTCGGGGCCAGGTCCGCGGAGCGTGAGCGCGGACGAGGCCGGGTAATCGGGCTGGTGAAGGGGACCTCACCCCGTGAACTGAGGCAAACAGCTTAAGGCACCTTTTGCCTTTAAGCGCTTGCTTGCCTCGGTGAGTTTTCGAGGTGGGACTAAATGTCCCACCTCAATTGGACGCTCGCGCAGAGGAGGTAGCGGGCAGTCGAGGCTTCACGCGAGGGCTTCGCCTCAACTGCAGCCTGGCGCTTCGCGGAAATACCTCGCACAGCCTGGGAGCGTGACCTGGGCGCGACGCGCCTGGAGCAGCAGGTCGAAGGAGCTTCTTCACCTCAGCAATGGCGGCGGCGAGCGAAGTACCTGCCCACAGAGAAACGGCCTCTCGGCCTAATCAGATGCGCGGAGGACCTTCGCCGTAGCACGGCGAAGGTGGTCGGAGGGTCTGCAGGTGGCGGGGCGGAGCCTAAGGCCCGCCCTAGGTCAAACTGCAGGTTGGGAGATGGGTTTGGTCGGTGGAGTTGCAGAGGGCGATTTGAGGGAAGTGGAAGGGCGGAGGATGATCAGGGTGAGGAGGCGAAGGTTCTGCGGTGGTCGGCGAGCCGTGTGGGTTGCTGGAGTGATGGGAGCGGGTCGCCGGAGTGTGGCCGGAGGTGTGGAAGATGACGGTGGTCGGGTCGGTCGAGGGTGTAATTGACTGTAAAATAGGGAGGAAAAGAAAGAGGGGATAGAGAAGACTAATTCTAACCTAGCTAAAGTGACGAAGGGGACGAAGAGGCTGCCGGCTCGTACCTACCGGAGCTGGAGAAGAAATGCCCAGTGGGGGAGGACGGCGGCGACGACCGGGCAGAGGCAGCGCGCGTCGGTATTGCGCGACGCGGAGGAGAATCAGGAAGAAGTCTCTGCTGCTGGTATTGCGGCAGAGCGAAGAGGAGGATGAGGAGGAACCGTCGGAGCTGGAGGGCTTCTGCCGGAGTGGGAAGAGAGGAAAGTGAGGGGGTATCTCCGTCAGATCCGAGCTGGGAAGAACGGCGGAGCGACGGAGGTATTTATAGGGGCAGAACCAGAGAGGAGGGCGGAGGGAGACGACGTGTCTCCCTCGCCGGAGGAAGGAGACCCATACCGTCCGTGCGTTCGCACGGCCGGTATGGGTGGTTGCAGCGCTCATGGGGGTGCTCCTGCGACGGCTGACGACGCAGGGCACCCCCGTTTGACCTGGCAGGCTCCCTCCCTTACCCTGCGCGGCGCCATGCTCCGCGCAAGGTCGCCGGAGCATGGTGCTGCTCAGGTTTTGCAGGAGGGACCTAAATGCAAAGAACGAAGGAGAGTTAGGGGCCAAAATGTGAGGGTTCAAAAGTTGAGGGTCAAAACGTAAATATATGAGGACCAAAGTGTAAAGTTGGTCAAGAAGGTTTCTTCTTAGGCTCAAGTTTTTATACATGACTAATTAGGACCTAAGGATTCTGATGGTGAATTTTATTTCTAGGTTAAACCTTGTTAGACCGATCAATTTACGCAAAAACCTAAATTAAGTTGTTAATTGGACATGGTTCTCAATGTAGGTCAAAATAGGTTTCTAAGGCCAAATTGAAGGTTCTAAACCCTAGAGATTATTTTTATATGAATTTTAGCAGTTTTATTTGATTTTTTTCTCTACCTCGAACCTCGTGTATTTTAGTGGATTTGTTTTTAGGGTTACAGGATGTCATTTAATTATTCAGAGTTGCTGTAGCCCTTGTTGAGTCATTTCATCCCACTTTTCTTCTTATTAGGTTGTTTTGACCTATGTTTGGACCCTGAGTTACCCTATTTTCAGATTGGATTGGTGAAATTGCATTTTAACCCCTTATGACTTGTTTTCTCCTTAAACTCAGAATTCTCTGAGTTAAGCCTTTCTTTGAGTTATGTAGGAGCTTTTTCTTGCAAATCAGGGTTAAATGGTGCTAGTTTAGGGCTCATGATGAGGTTCTCATCACATAACAAATAGGATCTTTCCACAATTGGTGATTAAAATATACGCTCCATACTGTAGGGAATGATATGCTTAAAATTTTAAAAAATAATAATAATAATTTCAATAATTTTATAGGTAAATTAAAGTGTTACTGTATAAAAGATAGGATCTTCTTACAATTAACAAATAAAATATATATTCCATACTCTAAATAATGATATATTTAAAATTTTAAACAAAAGTAAAAACCAATTAACATCTCAAGCTGCGTTTGGCAATGGATTTGGAGGTGAAATAGGAGCTTAGGGTTTACAGGAGGGTTTGGGGTAGGATAAGGGCTTCCATCAAAATGTTTCACAACTTCCCACCCTATATAAATCATTACTACTAGGGTTTAGGGTTTACTACAACAATGACCCCTTTTTGTACTAACCGGTAGTAAGAAGATCATATTTTTGGTGCCGTTGCCGGGGACAAAAACGCAGCAACAGCGCTTTATTCTGATTGTTTGATTACATGTCCCAGAAAGTCGATTATTTTTGGCACCGTTGCCTGGGAGGCAACTCTCTATACGCCAAAATTATTCTTTAGTTCTTTTATTTGTAATTGATTTTTGCTTTTGTATATAATGCATTCAATTATTCATATTCATTGTGTATATAAACATTCTTTTATTTATAATTTTTGTTGTACATACATTTGTTTCATTCATTAATTCTTTTCGTATATACATTCTTTGATTCTTACTAATCAATTGTTGTTTTTGGAGCACTTGAGGAGTAGGAGTAGCATGATGAGTTGCGACTCATCATAGCTAAATCGCCTAAGTTAAGCTAGAAACTAAGTTAAACACTATCAAATTAACACATAAAAAGGGTTGAGTATGGGAAATAAGAGAAAAGACCTAAAACATAAATTTTGTGCTAAAAATGCATAATTAGGTCATTATTGAGATGTTCTATTAAATAATGTGAAATGGTGATCTAATTGCAAATTCAACGCACAAATGAGTTCAAAAGTTCAAATCAAAAGTATAATTAACTTCCTAAATGTTCAATTAAGCTTATATAAAAACTCGGTTGCATTTGCACATCATTAGGACCTTGAAATTAAGGATTCACATTTAGGTCCTTCACATATCACATTGCATGCATAGAAAGCCTTCCAAGGGCCTATTTGTAGGAAGCAGGGACCTTTTTGCAAGCCCATAGGGGCTGCTCTGATTGGATTCCTAACCACTTAAGGGTCTCCCTGAAGTTTTTCTACCGTTTCCCCTGAGGACCTTTCACGCAATTCCACCAACAGAGTTTCAAGCCACCTATTGCTCGCATGCACTGTAGCCGCGAAGAACATCGCTCATCGTAGCCATCCATCCCCTGAACCGCTAGATCTATGTCTCTCTTTGACTCTAACGTTTGCGCAACTTGGTGCGTGTGGCCACCTCTCCTCCCAGATCTGATCCTACAACCCACTTTTGGCCTAGGATTGCGTGCACGTCTCTCCTCTCATCCTTACCGCCCGCACCCTAATCTCCTATCCTCACCTCTGTGGTGAGAGGATTCACTCTTCTTCCTACTTAAGGAGCTCCCCTGCCTCGCGCATAATCGATCGACCTCCTCTCCTACTTCCTTGAGGCCGATCCCTTCGTCCTCTCCAGCTCCCCTAACCCTTTCAATCGCCACATCAGTGACAGTGGTGTGGTTTTTCACCTCACTTTCCTCCTCGCTGCTAGGGTTGACGTACGCCTAAGGACGACCCAGAAGCTTCACTAGAGAGCTTTTCACTCGCCGGAGATCCCTCTCCGTTCCTCCTCCTTAGCGGCCGGCTCTGGTTGCAAAGGTCCCACTCGTCTGATTAGATTAGGATTTACTGCTTTCTAGAGTAGCTGTAGTGATAATTAGAGTAGTTTAGGACTAGAAATTGACGTAGAATTGTCTGATCTGAATGTGATGGTCTTAGGAGTAGGTTTAGAGTATAATTCGCACTCTACCTCCTCTGATCATTTCAGATCAGAGGAGATGATTCCACACCCCCATTAATCATTGATTTCCCCCTCTTCATGTTTTCGCTTCGCATTCTGAATTTCCCTCGTGTTTTAATTCACAATTCCCCCCATCCATTAGAGTTAAACCTTCATCTCATTGCTCTCTAGCTTTGAGATGAAGATTTGAGCTAAAAAAAAAAACCATCGAGGGGTCTCTTCACTCATATCATTTTGTTCACAAAGACCCCTGATCTGATTTGAAAAGGATCAGTTTGCTTGATCTGATTTTAATTTGGTTTTCAAGGCGAAATCGTGAGATTTTGATCAGATTGAGTTTTGAAGGGTTTTGATCAAGCGAATTGATATGTTTTTGTGTTATTCAGTTCATGGCAGTGAATCTGAGTTGGTTTCGATGAAAAATCTTTCCTCAGATAGGCCATGTTTGAATTTGGCATGAATTAGGATTTTAAAGAGTGTGGTCGGGCCAAGGAAAATCAATCATGTCGATTTGAGGTTCTATCGAGAATTTTTGAGTTGTTTTGAGTGAGAATCCGATTTCTAACCTGAGGAATTTTCAGTATTCCTTAAGGTTCCTAGGTAATTGGGATTCATGATTGGTTGAATTTAATGGCCTGTTCTAAGATCCTCCTACGTGCTGCCTATAGCATTAGGAAGGTGTTAGATCAATAGTTTTTCCTGATTTGAATTGAATATCATTGCTGAGAATTGTTTGATGAGAAGTTCGACACCTAAATCTGGTTTCAACGTGATTTTCAGACTTTAAAAGTGTCTTATGTTGTTTGTAGAATCCTAACTAATTAACACAGTAAAGTGCTGCATTAGCAGCTACATTCCAATGGTTTCCCAACCCTAAATTCCATGAAAATTATTCTCTGATTTGGACATTTCATATCTGATATGGGATATGAGTGTACTGAATTGGGGACTGATCTGCTGATTTGAGGATCTAGACCATGCTTCAGCTGTTGCTTTCATTTCTGGATGTACTGCGGTGGGGATTTGAATCATACTTAAGACGTCTAAAGCAGTTTTGGAAGGTCTGACGTGAGATACTGTGTCTACAGTAGATCTTCACAGCTACTGTTTCAATAGGTGTGTTGCTCCTGCTGCTAGCTGCAGCTGATGGGCTAGTGGAAGAGATTTAGGTTATTTTGAGATGCTGAGTTGTTATATATGCGTATTTCACTTGTATAAGCCTTCATGTACTGTTAGTGTCTTTTAATTCAATTTGGTTGGCTTGTAATCCCTTAAATAAATTCCTTTGTCAGCTAAAATATGTGCATGACTGTCCCATGATGGAACTTGGATGAAATTAAGTGGAAAATCATGTTTATCTATGGGAACACCCCTTATATAATCTGTTAAACAATTCTTAGTCATTCTAGTGCTTATTCAACCATACATTAGCTTTCTAGAGCCTTTGGGTCTAATAGAAAAACTCCTTTAGGCCTAGAATTGTACTACCTCTGTAAATAAATAAAAATGATTTTAAAAATTAAAAAAAAAAGGTGTAGTGAGTAGGATTAACTAATTCTCTACACATGTACAAAGTTTTGAGGTTATCTGAACCCTCGGCCAGGTAAAACATAACAGCCAATGATTCATTATACCTCTTAACTTAATAAAAACCCCTAAACTAAAAATGACAAAAAGACACACTCTCTCTCATCTCTTTCTTTCTTTCTCACCTCCTACCTCTATAAAACACATAAAACCCATAAAAAGAAGAAAAACCCCAAAAATACACAAAAACACTCTGTATACTATGTATATACATGTAAATATAAGGGTATATATTAAGCCATCAATTTAAATAATGTAAAATATGTACATAATGTGTATGTATAACGTGTGTATGTGTTACATAATGTAACTTAAGTTTTTAAGATAACTTATTTTGTATATAACTTATCTGTATAATTATTTATTAATTATATTACTTATATGTACTATAAGCTACATAATTATGGAAATCCTAATAAATTAACTTATTTATAAGTAATATTGTATGTTCGTAATTATGCATATACTATGTACATAATGAATCCTGTTACATAATTTGATTAAATATATATAATAAATAATGAATTTATTAATTTACTAGCTAAGTTATTAAATTAAATGAAAATAAATTAATAATTTAAGTTATAACTGAACTAACTTGTATTGTACATTTATATTATTGTATTTTAAGTAAATTAAGATAATTTAACAATATTTATAATGTATTATGCTATTTATAACTTAAATTATATTTATACACCCTGAATTCACCTATTTAAATGTAAATAAACCAAAATAAATCGTTTAAAATACAATAAAAATATGTATTAAATACTTTATTACATGTATTGGTCAATTAAACCATTAATTGACTAATATATACGTTAATTAAGAAATAAACTTAAAAATCAGTATGTATAAAGTGTAAACTTTAGGTAATTTATTTATGAAGTAAACATAATTTATTATGTAAATAAATTATATAATTAATTATACCTATGTAAGTACTTACAAACCGTATATTTTATTTTTAATTTATAAAAGTTAATGGCCCTCAAATCGAGGGCCAAACATACCAAATCAGATGCAGATGAACGCTGGTGCAGCGGCTGTGGGGCACTTAACATAGCACCACATCGGGAGTCTTCGATGCGCCATAGTGTCTTATTACGATATTGCGCTGTCGACTTTTCAATCTTCAAGCGCTAGGCGCGAAACGAACATCCACTTTCCCCTTACAAATATTTGACTGAGCCGATAAATTAGAGTCCAAAGAGTGTTGAGGTTCTAAATTTAGTGAATCAATTAAGGTATCCTCGACCAACCGATCCAAAGAATCCAAGGAATAGATTTCCTCAATTAAACTACAAGTTGATCCTCTTTGGGCCTGAAAAATATCAATCTTTATTTTCTGATCTCCGAACTTCAATTCTATAAGGCCCTCTTCACAATTAATGTTTGCCTTGGCTGTAACCAAGAAAGGTCTTCCTAAAATGATAGGTGTGTTTTGGATATCCTCAGGTACTTTCATGTTAAGGACTATAAAGTCTACAGGAAACTAAAAATCCTTGACTCGCACTATAATATCTTCCAACACTTCCTGAGGTGTCTTAACTGATCTGTCAGCTAATTACAGTGACACCTCGGTTGGCTTCAAATTGCCAACCTCAAAATGTGTTAGTAGAGAGGTTGGGATAAGATTGATGGAAGCACCTAAGTCAAGTAGTGCTTTGTTAAATGTGGTGTTACCTATCATGCAGGATAGGAGAGGGGTGCCTAGATCTTTCATCTTAGTAGGGAGGATACTGGAAATAATGGAACTAGTTTGTTCCGAGAGGACGATTGGACTACTCCCTTTTTGAATCCTTGCTTTATGCTTAGGTGTACATAGGTCTTTTAAAAACTTAGCATGAAGAGGTATGTGGCGAATCGCATCCAACAAGGGGATGTTTATGTGGACGTGCTCAAAGAGCTTAAGCAAATCCTCCTCAGGTGCCACACAGGTCTTTTTCTTTCCTTTCTCCTTCCTTAAAGCCTTAGGAAATGGTACAGAAGTGGTGACAAGAGGTTCAGCCTTAGGTAAAGGAGAAGTAGGAAATGGTGAATCAGATGGAGGAGTGGAAGTAGAAGACTTGGGATAAGAAGTAGAAGCAGGAAAAGGTGGATCTATGGTGCTTTTACCACTCCTAGTGACTATGGCATTTAGTTCGGCTCAAGATGTAGATGGTAAATCGGTGTTAGGTAGCAAAGGTGGTTGAGTTTGTGCATAGGAAGAATTTGGGTCAGTGAAAAATTCAGTGTCGTGCAAGGGTTGTGAAATGACATGTGCTTGTCCTTGCACTGCCGGTCTAGGTTGAACATACCTCTAGGCAGGTATGTTCCTAGGGTTGGGTTGTGCTTGAGATGGGAGTGAATTTGGTTGACGGGATTCTGTCAAGTGTGATAGCTGGGCTCTCATCTCAGCTAAGGTTGCGTCCTGTCTCTGCCGCATAGCAATATTCTGTTGTTGCATATCAGCTAAAGCTTTCATGATAAACCCCAACTGGTCATCTCGTGCAGGCCTAGGTTGAGAGTATTGGGTGGGCCTGGGTTGGGGTTGCTGGTAGGCACGCGGTGGATATCCATGTGATTGTGGAGGTGGTGCTCGGATCGGGTTGTATTGTGGTGGTGCAGAAGGTTGTTGAAAAGGAGGTCTCTGTGAATTTCCCGACCACGAAAAATTTGGATGATTGCGCCATCCTGGGTTGTATGTCTGTGTAAAAGGGTCATTGTGAATGGCATGGAGCTCCTCCGAAGCTCCAGAAGGTGCAGGAAAGTCAGTGTAGGGAGGAACAAAGGTTCCTCCAACCGGTGAAGGATATGGAAATGGAAAATCCGGTAGTGCAGATTGTGTCACAGAAAGGTTATTCACAGTTTCCCTCCCTGTGGGAAACTAGGAAGAAGTGTTTTGTGCTGGTGACTGAGAAGGAGATGATGAAGGTTTTGAGAGAAATTTCCCTACTTCATCTACTTTCTTCTCGATTAAGCCCACCTTATCCAGTTGACTAGCCACTATCTCTAAGTCTCTACTATTGGATTGGGCTTCGTGTACCCCCATATGTGAGTGGGAATGTGAGGACTTTCTATTAAACATGCTCATCGAAGGATTATTAATAGAATTCTCGGCCATACCTTCGAAGAGCTCAAAGGCTGAGTCCTCGTCCCGACACAGGAAATTTCCTCCACAAGCAGCATCTACAAAATTCCTTGTGTCATCATGGAGCCCATGGTAGAAGATCTGGACCTGTTGCCAGCGTGGGACACCATGGTGGGGACATTTTCTCAAAAGCTCGTGGAATCTCTCCCAATCCTCGTGCATATGTTCTCCTGAATTCTGAGTGAATGTGGTGATAGCATGCCTTAAGGCATTAGTGCGGCCTACAGGAAAGTACTTCTTTAAGAACTCATGTTCTAAAGAAGCCCAGGAATCTATAGGTGTAGTCCGTGCAAGTGTTCTAAACCAAAAGGCGGCCTTATCTTTTAATGAAAAGGAGAACATTTTCATTAAAGGCATGTGCTGATCATGACCTTGCGGACCCAGAGTTTGGGCAAGATTCTTCAGCTCCTCTAAATGCTGAAAAGGGTCCTCAAAAGCAAGTCCATGGAAGTGAGGAATGAGTGCTATAATGTTCGGCTTCAGTTCAGCAGCACGACCCCCATCGGGATAACGTACCACAGGCATCGGTTGAGCAACTGTGGGATTATAGTAATCCCGTAGTTGAGGTCAGCGAGGTTGGGGTGGTGCCTGAGGGTTTCTAGGTTAAGGTGGTTATGGTTGAGGTTAGCTAAGAGATTAACAGCTTGAGCAAGCTGTTGCACCTATTGGGTTGAGGTATTCATTTGTAATTGTGTTTCGAATAGGTGTTGAAGATGAGGCATAGGTCCTCTCTCCAAGGGTGGGTTAGGAAGATTAGGATATGGTGGAGGTTGGAACCTATGGATAGGTGGTGGTGGTGGTGGAGGATGTGCAATCAGATGTGGAGGAAGTTCTTCAAAATCCTCGAATTGTGATGACTCATGATCATCCTCTTGGTGAGTGGAATAGTGAATAGGAGTTTGAGACTCAGGAGGGAAGGGATTGGAAGTGGAAGGCAAAGAAGTGGATACAACTACTTGGGTATCAGTACCCAAGGGGAGTACTAGCTCTGGGTTCTGGGATCTCCTACCTTCCATTGAGTTGGTTTTTGAAAACAAGTTTAATTCAATCCGTCACAACTCAATGGAAAAGTAAAGTTTAGCTTAGTTCACAAAAGCGGAAAATCCCAATCAAATCTCAATCACTCAAAACACCAAGTCAAGCAAGCGAGATGAATCGAATTTTTTTACCTAGAGGCTGCTACGCAAAATTATATAGTACGCAAACAATTATTTCAAACAATTGTACGTGTCCTAAAATAACCCTAGTGATGTGCAGACCTCTAAAATCCACTGGGAGTCTGGATAAGACTTGGCGTGCGA
Organism: Thalassia testudinum; assembly: GCA_037157565.1. Classification (NCBI taxonomy): domain Eukaryota; kingdom Viridiplantae; phylum Streptophyta; class Magnoliopsida; order Alismatales; family Hydrocharitaceae; genus Thalassia; species Thalassia testudinum. Next base: position 27,919,099 of record JAZHRO010000013.1, read on the forward strand.
ATCTAGATCCTGTGGTTACAGAAGGAGATGAGGTAGAAACCCGTGTGTTGTGATCTTAAATGATCATGTTGTGTGCACAATAGCAATCAACACAATGAGATAAAATCTTAGTCAAGGTTTCACTCAGATTAAATATTTCCTTTTGATTTAGTTCAAGTGATTATGAAATGATTTCTATGCTGCTTGTCTCGCTTTTTAATCAATTCAATACAAAAGATGATCTTCTTAAATTTTAAGTCAAATGCACTTATGACAGGAGTTTGAGAAAAGTAAGGAATGCGTACCTGACTCTAGCAATCTACAATATGCAAATTTGACTTGGAATTAAAATCTAGCAAAAAAAGTATGCAACCTAAAATGGATGCCTAAGGGTATGCTGCTGCTTGATAAGGATGAGATCTTTTTTATTTTTTTTGAATTTTAAATTTTTTTGGATTTTGAATAATGCAACAAACAAAAACAAAGAAAGAAATCGATAAGGAAAACGGCGAACGGAAAACTGTATCGATGAGAGATGAATCACAGAGATAGAAAAAACAAAGTCCAGAAAGTCCATAGTTATTACAATGAATGTGTGAGAACAGGCTCTCACAACTTATGACTAACAAATGGTCCTAGGTAATATATGTAAGTCTAACTAATCTATAGTATACTATTACTATACTACTACTCCTATAGCTACTCTGAGGGCACACTCCGTCTTGACGATGGGTCAGGAGTGCAGCGATTCCACCAAGAAGACGACCTCCACTTGGAAGGTGATGCTGCTCCTCCTCCTCAAGTGCTATGGAAAAACAACAAATGATTAGTAACAGAATAAAAGAATGTATACACAACAACAAATTAATCAATGGAAGAACATAATTATGTGCAATCAATGGATTTAAATGAAATTAAATCAAGAATTATATGCAAATAAAGAATTAAAAAGTAATTTTGACGTGAAGAGAGTTGCCTCCCCGGCAACGGCACTAAAAAATAATGATCGTCATTGTTGTGAATTGATGTTGTTGAAGTAAATGTAAGAAATACAAACCATTATTACGACCATTTTTATTTAATTACCTAATTTTTACTAGTTTATTTCAGGTCGTTCACTGGGAGGCAGTTATTGATTTACATCACTCTCTAGGTCCAAAATTATTCTTTAATTCCAAAAATGATTAATTTTATATACAATCAATAATGAATGAATGAATCTATAAAAAATGAATCAAAGTTTCCATGATGTACAAAAAAAAGTCAATGAAAGTGCTTGCAAAAATCTACTTGCAAACAATCATCAAATAATACATAGGTATATTCTATACTATCTATTTATAACTTATATTACTAATACTTACATAATTATACATTACTAACTTATATTACATAGCATACTAACTTAACTTACTCTACTGACATATACAGTAACACATATAATAGCTACAGCGACAGATATAAACGTTGCTAGACCCAAAAAAAACTATATATAGACTGTAAGAAGGAAACCAGGGTCTATAGCGATAGTTATCTCACCTACAATGACATTTTATTTTGTTAGTAAAGGTATGATGTTATATATAAATGTAAATAGCTATACTACGTATGTATATATACTTTAGTTGTCTTATACATATCTATTTATACGGGTCTCTGTATATACATTATACTTATACATACCTTTATTCTCTCTTTCACTCTTCACTTCTTCCTAGCACTTCTTCTCTTAATTTCACTCTTCTTATGTTCTCAATGGCACTTAGGTGTTTAATACAGAGGTGTTGTGACATAGTCATTACGGCTCTTAATCAAAAATTTATTTAATTTGCGGGCACGCTTTTCGAGGGATACACAGCACCCAGAGGGTGGGACCAGACCTCTACAAAGCGTGCCCTAATTTCTCATTAGGCCGCTTAATTACATATTCATGCTCATACATTTGGGCTTAACAAGCCCGCACACACCCAAGCCCCCGGCCCCACACACACAGCTCAATTCATGCTCAGATATGCCTAGATATGTTCGTATGTATTCGGTTGTTCGGGCACCCGTGACGACTGAATAGCGTAGGGATCAAAAACAATATAAAGCGTTGCGCGCTCGCCCGCCCACGATGTGGGACTATTCGGGTGCTTGCACAGCGCTAGAAATCTAATGCAGCTGTGCAGCATTCATGATTTTGGCCCTCGATTCATGGGCCATAATTTATTAGTTATTAAAAATAAATTATGTGAAAATAAAGTATTTATATAGTACTATACAATTGTACAATTAATTTTGAGTTTTAATTATATTTACTGTATAAATAAATTAGCTAAAGTATACAGTTTATACATACTTATTTTTAAGTTTTGTTTCTTAATTACGTATAAATTAGTTATTATATGGTCTACTTGACCTTATACAGAGTTAGTATACAAGTCTAAATATTTTATAAACATTTTTATTGTATTTTACAGATTTAATTTCTATTTTATTTACATTTAAATAGCAAATTTTTTGACTATTTTATTTGTAAATTAAATTTAAATAGTGTATATATTATAAATATACTTAAATTAGGTTAAATTACTTAAAATATAGTAGTATACATATACAGTATAAATTAACTTAGTTTAACTTAATCTACTAATTTATTTTAATTTAATCTAATAACTTAACTATTGACTTAATAAATTAATTATTTATTCTGTATACATAATTAAATTAAGGTACCAGGTTCAGTATGTTTATTATATACGTATAAATACATATATACAGTCTTATAACTTATTAAGGTTATTTATAGTACTTGTTACCTATATGGCTTTATTGTTCATATATATTAGTTCAATGAATAATTAACTGTGTAATTAAGGTATATATAGTATAATCTAACTTAAATATTTACTTTATATAATACAATACATACATAAGTTATTTAACTTATAGATATGTATACTTTACATTATAGATAAGTAAGTTTATTATATAGCTTAAATAAATACTTATATACATATTATACAAGGGATTTCTAATACTTATATACATATTATATTATTCAAACTTGGGATTCCTACTAGAACAACAGGAAGAAGCTATCAACAGCAGCAACAGCAGAAATCAGTAGAAGCTGCTAAATCTGATCCCATCATCCAACCAAATCCCTCTTCAGATGTCTCAACTGCTGCTGCAGTTGACTCATCTAAAGAGGAACTATTTTGCAGTAGGACAAAGGAGTTAATTCCAACATGTACCTCCTGATCTAACCCTTTATATCCTAGATCATATTATAGACATTTTAGTTAGGGATTAAAAAGGGTTAATCCAGGGAGCACTTGACTGGAATTAAGGAGAGGAATGTAGCTGCTTCTGCAGCAGTTTACTATAAGTCTGGGATCGAAACACATAAAACATAAATCAGTAGTTCATTCAACACAATCTGACAAGGGTCTTAATTTATAGAAAAAACACTCGGGATTACAAATTAAAACCAAAATCCCTTGTCAGTAACATCTAATCAAACCAAAGTTAAAAGAGCAACTGATCTAATTCTTTCTAATGCTATAGACAGCATGTAGAAAGAATCAACTCAGTCTATGAAACCAAACACTCCAATCCCAGATTCTGCAACCTTAAGGAATATGGAGAATTCCTTAGGTTAAGAAAACATATTTACTCCTCAAAATCAACTAGAGGATGCAAGGTAGAGTCTCAAATCAACTAAGTGATTTTTCATTGACTCAGCCATGCATTCAAGACAATTAAAATCTCATAAAAATCCAATTAAGATCATGGCTCTTCTGAGGTGAATTTTGACTTCAAAATCACCTCAAATTCCTTGCCAAGCAATGGATCAAAATTAAAAAACCTCAGTCTGCTAGATTGAACGTTCAAAACTCAAATGATTCAAATTCTTTGCAATCCAAATTTCACTATCAATCCAGCAAACCAATTCTCTTTAAAGCTCAGATCAGGGGCTTTTGTGAGCAAAATGGAATGAGTGAGAAGCACCTAACATGATCTTTGACGCTAATTTCAGATCTGATATTAGAAGATAATCAGATCTAAAATTAGGTCTGATGAGTGGGTGAAATAGCGAGAAATAAATCGTGGGAATCAGAAGCGGAATGAAAACATGAAAAGGGAGAGAACTTATGCTAAATGGCTGTGTGAAACCATCCCCTCTGATCTGGAATGATCAGAGGAGGTGAGGGGGGGGGGGAATTTACTCTAATTCTACTCCTACTGCTAAATTAACAGAACAACAGAATCAATCACTACAATTTACTCTAATTCTACTGCTAATCTACTTAACTACTGCTACAGCTAAATTACAAAGTACTAAAACTATTCTAATAGGAAGAATGGGACCTATGGGTCCTTAGCCGATGGCTAAGAAGGAAGAAGGAAGGGAGGTGAACTCCAGCGGAGGGAAACGCCTTCTAGTGAAGCTTCAGAGTCGTCCTCGGGTGCTATGAGGTCCTTAATGACGAGGAGGGTTGGAGAGAAGTCGAGGATTTCACAGCCGGTGGCTGTGAAATCTGCGATTTGGTGGGGAGGGGAAGCTGGAGTGGAAGAATGACCGCTAAGAAGGTAGGAGAGAGCGATCCCTTGTGCGCGCGACCACTGAGGTGCTTAAGTAGCAATTTCAGTGGCTCAGATCACCATGCGGGTGAAGATAGTCGTCGATGCAACCGGCGCCAAGGGTGAGAGGAGAGGAGCGTGCGGGTTGCCAACTTAAAAACTGACCATCGGATGGGATCTGGGGAGAAGGGTGAACACACGCGCCACTTCACGCGAAGCTTCGATTCAAATCGGGCCGCAGATCAATAATCAAGAGAGATTGGACGACTGAGATTCGCCAAGTTCTTCGCGCGCTACAGTGTGTGTGAGGAACTGCAGGTGGCGTGGTTCTTTTGGAAAATTTACAGGGAGAGCCCCTTCTCAAAGGGGTAGAAAAATTTGAACAGGTCCATAAGTGGTCAGAATTAGTAACTGAACGGGACCCTAAGGGCTTTCAAAGAGGTCCCTGTGGGTTACAAATAGGTCCGAAAAAGTTTTCTAAAGAAGAAAATGTGATGCATGAAGGACCTAAATGTAAACTTTAAGTTTCAAGGCCTTAATGATGTCCAAATGCCTTCAAATTTATATATGTGCTCAATTGAACATTTGAGAATTTAATTGTACTTTTGATTTGGACTTTTAAACTTGTTTATGTGTTCAATTAACACTTGGATCACCATTTGAGCTTTATCTTAAGAATATCTCATTTTATGACCTAATTATGCAATTTTAACACAGAATGAAGGTTTTAGGCCATTTTCTTTGATTCCCACACTTAACCCTTTTTATTTGTTAATTTGATATTGTTTAACCCAGTGTGTAGCTTAACTTTAGCTTTTTAGCTATGATGAGTAGCCGCTCATCATACCCCCATGCTTAGGTTTTGCTAGTCCCTTAGCAAATAATTTGTGAAAGTGCAGAGCAATTTAAGTATCAGGAATGTAGGTGTGAAGAGATATCTTTTCTTCTTTCCATTTTTCTCAAAGTTTTAAGTGTTTGAAGATGATCTTTAAGCTAAAAGATTTTTCCGATAAACCAACTGTGCTTATGTTTGGACATTGTGAGAACCTTATTACTGAGGAAGACTCACCAGAACTCAAGACTTAGATGACATAGACCATCTCTCAACTAACAAGGACTCTTGATATTTAAACCTTAAGTCAAATTCTAGGACTCAGGGGGTTTTATAGAGACTCAGAATGCTATGAGGTTATGGCTGTGCCTTATGATAAGTCAGGACTAACCAAGTGAATTCTAAAACTCAATCCCGGGGTTTCACCTCTTTTTAAGTCCAGGTTGGTCCTAACTTCAGCTCATGTTTTCGGATGACTCTCAAGAAATGACGAGTATTCAAACCCAACTCTTATTGTGTTTGTGGCTTAAAGAATTTTTGGTGGAAGAGCAAGGTATTTGTATTGAACCCTGAAAATATTTTTGGTGGAAGAGCAAGGTATTTGTATTGAACCCTGAAAACATTTTTGGTGGAAGAGCAAGGTATTTGTATTGAACCCTGAAAACATTTTTGGTGGAACTTTTGTATTTACAGACTTTGGAGAACATACTTGACTTATTCTAAAGAACTTTCTTTTTAGACTTTTCAGATTTTTTTTTTCTGTCAGTATGTCTTCGACAACTTTATTTGGTAGAGCACACCTTATTTGGTGGGTGAGTTTTTTTGTGGAAAGAGCTTCTCCTAGACACAAGACTAAAGGTTAGGACAAAGACTCTACCTGCACGCACAGGTAAGGATTCTACCTTCCCTAATGAAGACCAGGGTTGAATTTCAGGTTCAAATGGTTTTTTCTGACATTGTGTAGTGTAAGACAAGGCTACTTAGACTCCTAAGTCAAAGCAAACCAGCGAATCCTGTACTGGTGACTCAGGTACAAGAAAATGTCCTAAAGTTAGGAGAGACTGTGGTCTATCTTGTCAAAGCTCAAAGTGTATTAAGCCAAAGCTTGAATCAAGCTACAGTGGCCCAGCAAGTCAAACCAGCAAAGGTTGAATGTCCATAAACACCTATTCTATTTTTGTTTTCAGCTAGAGAATCATAGGTAAACACTTATTTTTATTCTTTTACATTTTTCTTTTAAGAATTTTTGATAATACTAAACTCTAGGTGTGTCTACAATTGCATTTCAGTTGAATGGTTTCACCATTTACACCCCCCCATGCTTAAATGTTGCAATGTCCTCATTGAATGAATAAGGTGGATGCAAATGCATGCTCTGCTTTTCACTATCCTAGATTGGGTGATGGAAGGAAGTCAGAATGAGGAGATAAAATCTCTGTGCGAACGATATCAAGTCTAATATAAGATCAGAGTGGACAATCGGGCTAGGAAGTGAAATGCATGACATGTGTGTCAATGAAAGTATGCTAAGAATGCAAAGGTAGACACCTAATGCAAATAAAGGTAGAAGTAAGAAAGGTGAAAGATAACTATATACAAGAATAGGTCTTACTAAGTTTAACACCTTCAGCTAGGCGTAAACCCAGTTAGTAATTCAAAATGTTGGAGCGAAATGGTGGAATTGACAAGTCTGAGATCATGTGGCTCAATGAAAGGTTTTAGTCTTTGTCCATTGATGGTGAAAGGTTCAGATTTGTCAATTTCAGTGATCTCAACGGCTCCATTGTCAAAGATTCTCATGATTTTGAAAGGTCCAGTCCATTTTCATCTTAGTTTCCCTGGAAAGAGTTTTAGTCTAGAGTCGAAGAGGACTTTTTGACCAGGGTGAAATGATTTCCTTCGAATGTGACGGTCATGGAAGGCCTTAAGTTTATCCTTATAAATCCTTGAGCTTTCATAAGATTCATTCTTTTACTCATCGAGCTCGAAAATTTGTAATTTTCTCTGATCACCGGCCTTCTCTAGGTCCAAGTTACATTTTCTGATGGCCCAATAGGCTTTGTGCTCAAGTTCTGCGGGAAGATGACAGTGTTTCCCGTACACAAGTCTAAAAGGAGACATGCCGAATGGGGTTTTGTGAGCTGTCCTATATGCCCACAACGCATCAAAAAGGCAAGAAGACCAATCCTTTCTATCTGGTCGGATGGTAGTCTGTAAAATCTTCTTGATCTCTCAATTGGATAATTCAGCAAGTCCATTGGTTTGAGGGTGATATGGTGTAGCAATCCTATGTGACACCCCATACTTTTGAAGTAGGGACTGAAAATGTGTGTTTCTAAAATGAGACCCACCATCACTAATGATGGCTTTTGGTACCCCAAATCTAGAGAAGATGAAATCTTGAACAAATTGTGTCACAACTCTATGATCATTAGTCCTCGAGGGGATGGATTCTATCCATTTAGAAACATACTCAATTGCCAACAAGATATACTCGAAGCCATAAGATTTAGGAAAAGGTCCCATGAAGTTAATGCCCCAAATGTTAAAAATTTCGCACACTATGATCGGATTCAAGGACATCATGTCCCGGTGGCCAATACTGCCGAGAGATTGACAGTGTGAACATGCCCTGCTATATTCGTGTGCATCTTTAAAGATTGTGGGCCAATAAAAACCACTCTGCAAAATCTTTGCAATAGTCTTTTTGCCAGAGAAATGATCGTCGCACGCCTGGTAATGGCAGAATGATAAGATGCTTTCTATCTCCTTATTAGGAACACACTTCCTAAGGATCTGGTCTTTGTAATACTTGAAAAGCCATGGTTCTTCCCAGCAATAGTGCTTGGCCTCAGATCTAAGTCTGTCTTTTTGATGTCGAACCCAATCAGTGGGGAGGATTCCAGAAACCAGGTAGTTGGCAATGTCAGCATACCAGGGTAGATCAGAATGAATGACCAGCAAATGCTCATCAGGGAAGTGGTCAAAAATAGGCAAAGAAGGAGAAATCGCTTCAGAAGGAAGGCGGGATAAGTGGTCAGCTACCACATTCTGCTTTCCAGCCTTATCACGAATCTCTAAATCAAATTCCTGTAAAAGTAGGATCCATCTAATTAGATGAGATTTCACGTCCTTCTTGGCAAGAAGATGTCGAACTACAGTGTGGTCGATGTAGACTATAATGTGGGAACCTAAAAGATAAGGTCTGAATTTTTCCAGTGCAAATACTACAGCTAGCAATTCCTTTTCCGTGACTGTGTAATTCCTCTGAGCTTCATCTAAGGTCTTGCTAGCGTAATAGATGACTGTAGGTTTCCCGTTCAGTTTTGACCAAGGACAGCCCCTACCGCATAATCAGAGGCATCACACATGATCTCAAAAGGGTGAGACCAATCCGGAGGTTGCAGTATTGGTGCCTTGGTGACCAAATCATGATGTGTCGTATAGGCACGAACACAATTGTCAGAGATTTGGAAGTCTACATCTATAGAGAGGAGATTAGTGAGAGGTCGGGTTATTTTCGAGAAATCCGCTATAAAGCGGCGATAAAAACCAGCATGCCCGAGAAAAGATCTAATTTGTTTAACTGACGAAGGTAGTGGTAATTCAAAAATCAACTTTACCTTCGCACGGTCAACCTCTATTCCTCTCTCAGAGATAAGGTGACCTAATACTAGTCCTTCTGGTACCATGAAATGTGATTTCTCCGAGGAAAGTACCAGATTCACATTTATGCATCTTTGCAGGACCTTAGTGAGATGGTCTAAACATGCATCAAATGTGCTCCCAAAGACCGAGAAGTCATCCATGAAGACTTCCAAGCAATCACCTACCAAGTCGGAAAAGATTGAAAACATACACCGCTGAAATGTAGTAGGTGCGTTGCACAATCCAAAAGGAATCCTACGGAATGCAAAGGTTCCGTAGGTGATGAGAGCCTCATCATGAGCCATAACTAGCTCATTTTGACCTAATAAAGAGAATAAAAGCTCCTACATAACCTAGAAGAGGGCCTAATTGAAGGAATAAGTGTTCTGAGAAGAAAACATGAAATAAAGGTTAAAACTATAATTTTACCATTGCAGTACATAAACAGGATTTCTCAGAGACAAAACATAGGTCAAATGGTCTAAATGAGATAAAAAGTGGGTTGATTCAATCAGAAATGGGTTCATGTGCAATTCAGGAATTAAATGACATCTTGTAACCTTAAAACTGACCCGCTTAATTCAACAAGGTTCCGATCAGGATAAAAATCAATTAAACCCTCTAAAATTCATGGAAAAATATCCCCTAGGGTTTAGAACATTCAAATTGGCCTTTGGAACCTAGTTTGACCTAGATTAAGGTCCTAGCTCATCAATTGACCTAATTTGGGTTTTTACGCAAAATATCTAGTCAAACTTGGTCAAACATAAAATCCAACTTCACCTTTGGATTTCTTAGGTTCAAATTAGGTTTGTACCAAAATTTAGACCTAAGGGGAGGTCATCTTGACCTACTTTGCAATTTAGTACACCCAATCACATTTTGGTCCCTATCTTTTGAAAACCGTCACATAGACCCCCCTAGCTTCCTCGCCAATCTTACAATCAGGTCCCTCCATCATTATTGGGGAGAGATCCTGCTCCGGCGAGGATTTGAGAGGGAATACTCTCTGATCCCTTAGAGATCTTCCAGAATTGGAAGGGAGATTCTCTGAGGAATCCCCTTCCATCTGAGCCCGATCACAACCCCTGATTTGCACCCAATCTCTCGTGCGAACGCACGAGAGATTTGGGTATCTAACCACCTTCCATCTCCGGCGAGATGTCAGTGGCAGAAGACGTGCCCTCCATGCACCAGAAGCACGGTCAGCACCTATAAATTAAACCCCAACTCCGGCCGCACCTCCTCAGCTCGACTTGGCTAGGATCCCACCTCAAATTCATCTCCTTCTCCGGCCAAGGGGTCCAGCGAGCTCCAGCGAACCCCCCTCCTCTTCCTCTTCGCTTTTCCACAAAACCAGTGGCAGAGCCGTCTTCCTCATCCTCCTCCGCGTCGCGCAACACCCGCACGAGCTGCCCTAGCCCCGTCGTCGCCGCCGTCTTCCCCCACTGGACATCTTCTTCTCCGGTAACAGCAAGTACTGCCGTCCGCCTCTTCGTCCCCTTCGTCCCTTTAGTTAAGTTAAAACTATTCTTCTCTATCCCCTCTTTCATCCCCCTCATTTTATTTCATCAAACATCCCTCGACCGTCGCTGTTCACCATCACCTTCCTCATCTTCGACCACCCTCCGGCGAGATGCTTCCATCGCTCCGTAGCCCCACACGCCTCGCCGACCATCACATAACCTCCGCCTCACCTCACCGAATAACCTTCGCCCATCCACAGTCCCACTACACCACCACAACAGTCCCCCGAACACACCATCCATCCGGCCACAGGGTGACCTAGGCACGCACTCCTAGGTCACCCCGCGGCCTGCCACATAGCTCCTCACCTTCGCCGTGACACGGCGAAGGTCCCCCGGTGATCTGATTAAGCCGCGAGGCTCTTTTCGTGTCTGACAAATTTCACGCCCCTGCCGCCATTAGCGGCAAATTGAAGAAGCTCTGTGCTTGCTCTAGGTCGTAGGACTTCAGGGCTTTAGGTACAGCTAACTCTGGGAGGCATCGTGAAGATATTGTTGGTGCTAGAGCACCACGATCATTTGTTTTGATGATAACAAAACACGTGTTATTTAACATTTGCAATTTGAGTCCTAGATTTCAGGTCAATTGCAAATGTGGACGTGTTTAGACGGAGTTCGAGCTCGCATCCAGGACGGATTGGAGGAGCTTGACGGAAAACAGAGGAGGTTCGCGTGGAGCGACAGATTGAAGATAGAAGACAAGAAGAATAGGATAGATTCTTTTTAATCCTTTCTTGTATCTCTTGTCTTTATTTTCTTGCTCTTTTTATTTTCCTTAGAAAATTATGTTAAAGAGCCTCAAAGAACCCTAACAGTAGTCCTAGGAACACCGGCACAACCCTAGGATACTTAGGTTTTCTGTAGAATACTTAGAAAACCAATATAGGGTTCAAACAGCACTTCAAGACGTCTAATTCCCAAATCAGACGTCTGATAAAGTATTTTAAGACGTCTGACTGTTGTTTCAGACGTCTGATAACTGTTAGGCTGGACATAGTTAGTTCTGTCTGATGAAATCAGACGTCCAAACCCTTATACCAGACGTCTTAGGAGACGTCTGATGGACTTGCCAGACGTCCAGATAGTGGACCGTTGGCTAGCTTAGCAGGCGCTCAAGATTATGACCGTTAGAGCCTTATCAGACGTCCTTAGGCTTTTCCAGACGTCTGATAAATGACCGTTTTGCCTCGACTGACCCAAAATCTCTTCTCAGAGATTTTCTAGCCGTTGCAACGTTTGGAAATCAATTCCCACAGTAGAAGTAGGTTTCCAGACGTCCAGACATAGTTCCAGACGTCCTGTATGTCGTCTGATGGACTTGCACAAAAACCCTGTTTAGATCTGATTCAAGTCAGGAGGAAACCCGCATAGAATCAGACGTCTGACCTTGGAATCAGACGTCTTAAAGTGGCCTTCCAGACGTCTGATGCAAGAGTTAGACGTCTGATAACCCTGTCAAATGTAATCATTGTCCTGATTTCGGCCTGATTCTCTTGGACTTTGTTCCCAAAGGCTATAGAACCTTTCCTAAGCCTTCCAAAGCCTTCCTAAGGCCTCTATAAATAGAGGGGAGCCTTTACACACCTAGAGACACTAAGAAAGACACAAGATACACACTTGGATACACTTAGCTACACACTTTCACTCTTTTGTGTCCAGAAAAGATCTTGCTCTCCAAGCTTAAGCTCCATTCCCTTGAGAGCATCAAACCTTCGCGCACCCGCTCTCCCGCCATTGTTCACAAGAGCGACATTGCGCCGTTGCGTGGCTCACGCACCTGCGTCATCGTCGACGCACTTCTTGCAAAGGGGAGTTTCCTAATTCCTATAGAAGCTTAGGTTTAAATTCCTTTGTTGGCTCTATAGGTTTGTTGTTTATTTTATCTTTGTCTTTTGGTTGGGTATTCGCTTTGCGAATTCCCGTCTCCTTTGTGGGACAAAATCCTTCTCGTGGAGAGAAGGGGTTGAGGAACGCTACCCTCATACTTGTAGCGTGGTTGTGCTGAGGTTGAATCACCCTCGTTTTAAAGTGATTCGGTTAGTGGATTTGATCAACTAGGTTGATCGGAAAATCCTAACTCGAGAGGGTTAGGTGGTGGTTTTCACCCGGTTTGGGTTTCCACCTAAAAACATTTGTGTACTTGTGCGATTGATTTTTTGTGAGATTGCTTTATATTTTATTTCCGCATTTATTACGTCACCCCTCCTAGTAGGGCCAAACCTTCAGATATCTGACCCAGCAAGAGACGCTGCAAAGTCTGCAGTAGTGGCAATTGCAGGAAGGACTTCTGCGGGCACGCACGAGAAAAGGCAGTGACCATTAGCCCCACATCGTTAACCTACAAAGCGCTGGAGTAACTTATAATGTTTTTGTGTTACACCTTCGTTGCTTCCTAATGCACTTGGGGTGATGTCCCTCACCTATCTCACCGCCTCATCTGTGGTTTCACCACACGAATCTGGCTACCGAACCTGACACTGCCCTGAGCACTCCTCACGCACCACCCTCACGCCGGTGCGCCTGGACCCGGGCACGAGGTTCGACCCGTTTACCCGGCTCTGGGAGAGCGTGCTGAAGAGTGGTTTACACAGAGAGAGAGAGACGCGCGGGTGTGGGTAGAGGGATAGGTTTTGCTTTGCTGTGGTTAATGCAGAGAAGGAAGGAAGAAGGAAGAAGCCAACACTTAGCCGCTAAGGAGAAGAAGCAGAAGGAAGGAAGCCTTCGCAGAGGAAAAAGAGAAGAAAAGGAAGAGGAGAAGGAAAAAGAGAAGAAGAACTGAAGAAGAAAGAAGAAACAGAGAAAGATAAAGATAAGCAGAAGAAGAAGAAGAGGGAACTGAAGGCAAAGGAAAATCGAACCAAGAAAGTAGAGCCAAGGGAAGAAGAAGAAGATCCGTAGAGAGAAATAAACTGCAGAGAAAAGAAGGTAGAAGAAAATAGAAAGAAAGAAGCAAGGCACTGCAAAGAAGAAAGAAGAAGAAAGGAAGAAAAATCAGAAGAAGAAGAATAAAAGAAGGGAAACATCTTTTAAGACGTCTGATCCCATGATCAGACGTCCAAATTCTTCTTTTTTGTCACAATTAATTTTCAAACTCATGCATTTATATTTGAATTATGTTTTGTGTAATTAAGTGTTCAATTACATTCTTGAGATTAGTAATAAATTCCAATTGCTCCCTGTGTTCGACCTCGGATACTTAAGTTTTCGAGTAATAAAACTTTTATTTGTTGACAACGCTTGATCACCTATACTACGACGTAACTAATTGTTAAAACACGATTGAGACAACGTCAACAGTAGGGGCAGGTGAACGTCATTTTTTCCTGATCATCGGGGTGAATTGCCACCTGATTATATCCTGAATAGCCATCCAAAAAGCAGAAAAATCTATTCCCCACCAGTCTTTCCAATATCTGATCAATGAAGGGCAAAGGGAAATGATCTTTCATCGTGACCTAGTTGAGTTTCCGGTAATCAATACATACTTGCCACGAATTAGCAATGCATGTAGGGATGACTTCTCCAGAATTGGTGGTGATGACGGTAAGTCCGGCTTTCTTTGGCACAACCTGAACGGGACTTACCCATCTGCTGTCAGAAATGGGGAAGATAATTCCGTTGTCTAACCACTTAATCATTTCATTTTTCACCACCTCTTGCAGTCTAGGGTTCAATCTACGCTGGGGCTGTCTAGTGGGTCTAGATCCTTCTTCAGTGAAAATCCTATGTGTGCAGTAAGAACGACTAATGCCAGTCAGGTCAGAGAGGCTCCATCCTATAGCCTGTCTATGTGCTCTCAGGATAGATAAGAGTAATGATTCTTGATCAAATGATATGAGAGAGTTAATAATCACAGGATAGGTCTGATCAGGTCCTAAGAAAACGTATTTAAGAGAATCAGGGAGCGGTTTGAGTTCAACAGGTACAAGATCAGAAGGAGCAGGTGTGGAAGTTTCAGGAGATTCTAGAGACACTAATGGAATAGGAGGTAAGTCCTCAGTCTCTAAAGTGGGTATCTCAGTGAAAGTCAAGTCAGAGTCCAAAGAGTGTTGAGGTTCTAAATTTAGTGAATCAATTAAGGTATCCTCAACCAACCGATCCAAAGAATCCAATTATAGATTTCCTCAATTAAACTACAAGTCGGTCCTCTTTGGGCCTGAAAAATATCAATCTTTATTTTCTGATCTCTGAACTTCAATTCTATAAGGCCCTCTTCACAATTAATGTTTGCCTTAGCTGTAGCCAAGAAAGGTCTTCCTAAAATGATAGGTGTGTTCTGGATATCCTCAGGTACTTCCATGTCAAGGACTATAAAGTCTAGAGGAAACTAAAATCCTTGACCCTCACTATAACATCTTCCAACACTCCTTGAGGCGTCTTACCTGATCTGTCAGCTAATTGCAAGGACACCTCAGTTGGCTTCAAATTGCCAACCTCGAAATGTGTCAGTAGAGAGGTTGGGATAAGATTGATGGAAGCACCTAAGTCAAGTAGTGCTCTGTTAAATGTGGTGTTACCTATCATGCAGGATAGGAGAGGGGTGCCTGGATCTTTCATCTTAGTAGGGAGGGTATTGGAAATAATGGAACCAGCTTGTTCCGAGAGGACGGTTGGACTACTCCCTTTTTGAATCCTTGCTTTACGTTGAGGTGTACATAGGTCTTTTAAAAACTTAGCGTAAAGAAGTATGTGGCAAATCGCATCCAACAAGGGGATGTTTATGTGGACGTGCTTAAAGAGCTTAAGCAAATCCTCCTCAGGTGCCACACAGGTCTTTTTCTTTCCTTTCTCCTTGTTCTTTAAAGCCTCAGGAAATGGTACAGAAGTGATGACAAGAGGTTCAGTCTTAGGTAAAGGAGAAGCAGGAAATGGTGAATCAGATGGAGGAGTGGAAGTAGAAGACTTGGGATAAGAAGTAGAAGCAGGAAAAGGTGGATCTATGGTGCTTTTACCACTCCTAGTGACTATGCCATTTAGTTCAGCCCTAGATGTAGATGGTAAATCGGTGTTAGGTAGCAAAGGTGGTTGAGTTTGTGCATAGGAAGAATTTGGGTCAGTGAAAAATTCAGTGTCATGCAAGGGTTGTGAAATGACATGTGCTTGTCCTTGCATTACCGGTCTAGGTTGAACATACCTCTGGGTAGGTATGTTCCTAGGGTTGGGTTATGCTTGAGATGAGAGTGAATGTGGTTGATGGGATTCCGTCAAGTGTGATAGCTGGGCTCTCATCTCAGCTATGGCCACGTCCCGTCTGTGCTGCATAGCGATATTCTGTTGTTACATATTAGCTAGAGCTTTCATGATAGACCCCAACAGATCATCTCGTGTAGGCCCAGGTTGAAAGTATTGGGCAGGCCTGGGTTGGGGTTGCTGGTAGGCACACGGTTGATATCCATGTGATTGTGGAGGTGGTGCTCGGATCGGGTTGTACTATGGTGGTGCAGAAGGTTGTTGAAAAGGAGGTCTCTGTGAATTTCCCGACCATGAGAAATTTGGATGATTGCGCCATCCAGGGTTGTATGTCTGTGCAAAAGGGTCATTGTGAATGGCATGGAGCTCCTCCGAAGCTCTAGAAGGTGCAGGGAAGTCAGTGTAGGGAGGAACAAAGGTTCCTCCAACCGGTGAAGGATATGGAAATGGAAAATCCGGTAGTGCAGATTGTGTCACAGAAAGGTTATTCACAGTTTCCCTCCCTGTGGGAAACTGGGAAGAAGTGTTTTGTGCTGGTGACTGAGAAGGAGATGATGAAGGTTTTGAGAGAAATTTCCGTACTTCATCTACTTTCTTCTCGATTAAGCCCACCTTATCCAGTTGACTAGCCACTATCTCTATGTCTCTGCTATTGGATTGGGCTTTGTGTACCCCTGTATGTGAGTGGGAATGTGAGGACTTTCTATTAAACATGCTCATCGAAGCATTATTAATAGAATTCTCAGCCATACCTTCGAAGAGCTCAAAGGCTGAGCCCTCGTCCCGACACAGGAAATTTCCTCCACAAGCGGCATCTACAAAATTCCGTGTGTCATCAAGGAGCCCATGGTAGAAGATCTGGACCTGTTGCCAACGTGGGACACCATGGTGGGGACATTTTCTCAGAAGCTCGTGGAATCTCTCCCAAGCCTCGTGCATTTGTTCTCCTGAATTCTAAGTGAATGTGGTGATAGCATGCCTTAAGGCGTTAGTACGGTGATGAGAACCTCATCATGAACCCTAACTAGCACAGTTTAACCTAATAAAGTGAACAAAAGCTCCTACATAACCTAAGAGAAGGCCTAATTCAGGAATTGTTAATCTGAGAAGAAAACATGACACAAAGGGGTAAAACTGTAACTTTACCATTGCAGAGCATCCACGGGATTTCTAAGGGTCTAGACATAGGTCAAGTGGACTTAATAAGAGAAAAAGTGGGATGGTTTGGTTTGAAAAGGGTTATGGCAAAATCTAGGAATTGAATGACATTCTACAACCCTAGAACAAACCTACTTTAATTCGCGAAGTTTCAAGCAAGATAAAAATCAACTAAACCCTCTAAAATTCATGAAAAAAATATCCCCTAGAGTTTAGAACCTTCAATTTGGCCTTTGGAACTTGTTTTGACATAGATTGAGGTTCATACCCAATTTTTGACCTAATTTAGGTTTTTGTGCAAAATATCCCCTCAAACGTGGTCACACCTAAAATCCAACTTCACCATTGGATTCCTTAGGTCCAAATTAGATTTACATCGAAATTTAGACCTAAGGGAAGGTCGTCTTGACCCACTGATGAGAACCTCGTCACAAACCCTAAACTAGCACCATTTACCCTGATATGCAAGAAAAAGCTCCTACATAACTCTAGAAAGGCTTGGCTCAGAGAGATTCTGAGTTTGCAAAGAAAATAGAAACTAAGGGGTAAAAATGCAATTTCACCGATCCGATCTGAAAATAGGGTAACTCAGGGTCCAAACATAGGTCAAAACAACCTAATAAGAAGAAAAGTGGGATGAGACGACTCAATAAGGGCTGCAGTAACTCCAAGGAATTAAATGACATCCTATAACCCTAAAAACAAACCCACTTCAATTCACGTGGTTCGAGGCAAGGTAAAAATCAACTAAACCCTCTAAAATTCATAGAAAAATAATCTCTAGGGTTTAGGACTTTCAATTTGACCTTAGGAACCCATTTTGACCTACATTGAGAACCGTGCCCAATTAACAACTTAATTTGGGTTTTTACGTAAATTGACCAGCCAAACAAGGTTTAATATAGAAATAAAATTCACCATCAGAATCCTTAGGTCCTAATTAGTCATGTATAAAAACTTGGGCCTAAGAAGAAACCTTCTTGACCAACTTTACACTTTGGTCCTCATATATTTACTTTTTGGCCCTCAACTTTTGAACCCTCACATTTTGGCCCCTAACTCTCCTTCGTTCTTTGCGTTCAGGTCCCTCCTGCAAAACCTGAGTAGCACCATGCTCCGGCGACCTTGCGCGGAGCATGGCGCCGCGCAGGGTGAGGGAGGGGCCCTGGCAAGTCAATGGGGGGTACCCTGCGTCGTCAGCCACTGTAGGGACACCCCCCTGAGCGCTGCACCCGCCCATACCGGCCGTGAGAACGCACGGACGGTATGGGTATCCTTCCTCCGGCGTCCTCCGGCGAGGGAGACACGTCGTCTCCCTCCTCCCTCCTCTCTGGTTCTGCCCCTATAAATACCCCCGTCGCTCCGCCGTTCTTCCCAGCTCGGATCTGACGGAGACACCCCCTCAATTCCTCCCTTCCCACTCCGACAGACGCCCCCTTGCTCCGGCGGCCTCTCCTCCTCCTCGTCGCCCTGCCGCACTACCAGCAGCAGGGTTACCTTCCCTCGATCTTTCTGCGTCACGCCGCACCCAGCTGGCGGATCTCCGGCCCTCTCCTCGCCACCGCCCCTTCCTCTGGGCAATTTCTTCTCCGGCGACAGTCGATACGACTGTCACCTGAGCCAACCCCTCCTCGTCCAGCTTAGTAGGTAAAACTTCTCCTCTTCCTCCCCTCTTTCTTTTCCATACTGAAAGCCCTTACTGTTGCCACCGATTTCCCACCGATCACCCTCACCTTCTCCACCTCCGGCCAAACTCCGGCGAACCGCCCCCATCCTTCCAGCACCCCACACGGCTCGCCGACCTGTGCATAACCTCCGCCTCCTCACCCTGATCCTCTTCCGCCCCTCCACTTCCCACCAAACGCCCTCTGCAGATCCACCGAACACACCCACTTCACCGCCCACAGTTTGACCTAGGGCGACCCTTTTTGCTCCACCACACCCCCTGCAGACCCTCCGACCACCTTCGCCGTGCCACGGAGAAGGTCCTCCGCATATCTGATTAGGCCGAGAGGCCGTGTTGTTGTACACAGGGTTTGTGCTCGCCGCCGCCATTGACGAGTGACGAAGCTCCTTCGACCTGCTGCTCCAGGCACACCACGCCCAGATCAGACTCCCAGGCTGCGTGGGGTAGCTTCGCGAAGTGTCAGGCTGCAGTTGAGGCGAAGCCCTCGCTCGAAGCCCTCGCGCGAAGTTCGGCTGCCGCTGCTTCCTCTGCGCAGGCGCCCAAATCGGGGGTGGGACATTTAGTCCAACCTCGGAAACCCGCTGAGGCGAACGGGCGCTTAAAGGCAAAAAGTGCCTTAAGCTGTTCGCCTCAGCACACGGGGTGAGGTCCCTCTCACACCGCTTCACCCGGCCCGTCCGCGAGCTCATCACATGGATCCGGCCGACCTGACCCGACCAGACTTGACTGGCACTCCTCGCCCACCACCGCACGCCGGTGGGCCTGGACCCGGGCGCGACCCGCGTACCCGATTACCCGGTTGCTCTGGGAGAGCCTTCCGAAGAGTGAATACTGAGAGAGAGAGACGCGGGGGGGGAGAGGGTGGTGTAGGTTTTTGCCCTCTGATGCTGAACTCTTGAGCGTGCTGGCACAGGTGAAGAAGAAGAAGGACTGCGGAAGAAGAAGAACTGAAGCGACACTGTAGCATCCGCGGGTTAAGTCGTCTGATTGGAAAATCAGACGACGTCCTGAAGACAGGTGAAGACAAAGAAGAAGAAGAAAAGAAGAGAGAAGGAGCAGCCAAGTGAAGAAACAGAAAGCAGAAGAAGAAGAGAAGCAAGAAGCAAGAAAAGAAGAAGAAGAAGAACAGGAAGAACAAAAGCCAAAGAGGAGAGAAGACAAAGAGGAAGAAAGAAGAGAAGAAGAAGAAGCCAAAATTTCATCTCTCTCTCTCTCTCTCTCTCTTTATTTTTGTAATAGAACATGTATAACTCTAGAATACGACTTGCTCCCTGAGTTCGACCTCGGGAGAATTGTTATTCCCGAGTAAAAAAAATATATATATATTTGAAATGATGGCAATAACTAGCTATACTACAACGCTATAGCAAAACCTAGTCATAGTTGTCGCCGACCATTTCACCCACTTTGCAATTTGGTCCTCAAAATTACTTTCTGACCCTTAACTTTTTGAAACCTTTGCGTTTACCCCCTCGTCTTCCTTGTCGTTTTCTTCACTTTGGTCCTTCTGCCACCCACAGCAGCAGGACATACCTCCGGAGACTTTGCGTGGAGGATGGCGCCGTGTTTGCATGGGGAGCCGGCCACAGATTTGAAAGGGGAGCTCCCTGCGGAGCCCCCTACTGCATGGGCCGCCCCCATGCCTTAAAGACCGCCATACCTCTCATGCGAACGTGTGAGAGGTATGGGTCTCTGATCTGCCATACCTCCGGTGAGATTTTTCCCGCCGCTATCGCACGCCTCCCGTCTGGCCTTCACCTATTAAGGAGCGGCACACTCTGCCGCATCCTTCAAGCTCATTTTGGCCCGAAATACCCCTCTAATTCATCTCCTCCCAACTTCAGCCTCGCCAAGAGCTTCGGGCGACTCTCCCTCTCCTCTCTCGTCGCTCTGCCACAGTACCAGTGGCAGAGCTACCTCCGCCGTCCTCCACCGCTCTGCGCCGTACCAGCGAGCGCCCTCCAACCCCTCTTCCTCGTCGCCGTCTCTTCCCCCTGGGCGCCTTCGTCTCCAGCGACGGCAGTACCAGCCACTCTCGCCACCTCCGCCTCCCCCATTCACTCCTCACCTACCAGATAAGTTGCCCTTACTCCCCTCTTTATTTCCCGTCTGTCAATTTGATCTTTCAACCCCTCGACTCCACTGTCCACCATCACCATCTCCATCTCCGGCCACCCACCGGCGAGGTGCCTCCAGTGCTCCACACCTCCACACACCTTGCCAGATACCTCACCACCTCCGCCACAGTACACTGATCATCTTGCAACCTTCCATTGACCGCGCCACCCTCTGAAACCTTCCCCCGAACACACCCACTTGCACACACACAGTGTGCCCTAGGCACACGCGCACAGGCATCTTCATGCCACGTTGACCCCCGAGCCACCTTCGCCGTGCTCCGGCGAAGCCTGCCGAGTGTTCTGACAAGGCCGTAAGGCCGTATTCGTTATTTTAGGACCTGAGCCCCTTCCGCCATTAACGACAGTACGAAGCTTGCTTGAAGCTTCATCTTGATTGCAGCGCCCCAGGCTTCCAGGTCCAGCAGGCGCGACTTCCCCTCGCATACCCAACCAAGCAGCCAATTGTTCTCGAAGACCTCAGCTACAGCTGCAATTGCTCACACGATCAGCTGCGGGTGCACAGGCAGAAAGGTGGAAACTTTAGTCCCACCTCGGGTGTTTTCGAGTGCCCCACAGTGCATAAATTGAAAAAGTGACAGAGGCTTATCGCCTTAGTCACACGGGGTAAGGTCCCCTCGCCTACTCACGCCTCGTCCGTGCCCACGCTACGCTGACCTGGCACCCGACCCGATTACCTAGACTTAGCACTCTTCGCGCATCACATCCACGCCGGTGCGCCTAGACCCGGGCACGCACCCGACCCGATTAGCCGGCTCTGGGAGAGCGTACCAAAGAGAGAAATAGAGAGAGAGAAACACGGGGAGGGTAGGGGTAGGTTTTTCCCTAACCATGCTTGTGTAGGGAAGCTGAAGAAGGAGGAAGAGGAAGCAGAAGAAGAGAAGAGGAAGCAGCTAAGGACTTAGCCGCACCAAGGAGCAGGAGCTAAAGAAGAAGAAGAAAGGAAAGGAAGAAAAAGAAGGAGCAGGAGCTGAAGCAGAAGAAGAGGAAGAGGAGAAGCCAACTGAAGAAGAAGAAAGGCCAAAGAGAAGAGAAGAAAAAAGGAGAAGAAGAGTAGCAGCAGACAAAGAAAGGAAGAAGAAGAAGGCATGCACTGTAGCAAACGCCATTTAAGGCATCTGATTCATGGAATCAGACGTTTGAAGACAGAGAGAAAGAAGAACAAAGAGGAAAGAGGGAAGAAAAGAAAAGAGAAGAAAAATTTTATTTCCTCTCTCTAGTTTCTTGTAAAACAATACATTTTTGTGAATTGTGAATTTTATGCATCTAAAATCAAGTTTGCTCCTTGAGTTCGACCTCGGAGTATTTTTGAAATTTCGAGTAATAAAATTAAATCAAACTGATGATCAAACCCAATCCCCATTTTTTGGTGCCGTTGCCGGGGAGCAACGAGCATTTTAGAAGCTTCAAAATCACAATTTCTAATTTTATACTGACTTGATCTCTCTTTTGTTGTATAGAAAAGGAAGAAAAGACAAGCAGCTGCACAACAACCACACCAGGGGACAGGTAACCTTCAACCCTCTCTTTTAAGACCCTTACATTCTAAAGACAAGAAAATAAAAAAAAAATCAATCTAGGGCTACCTGTCTTTCATACGTAGTAATTCACAGAGTTGCCTATTTTGAGTTTCAACACACCTTAATTGCATATCCACTTAAGGTAACTAGGGCTAGAACCTTCTTGCTTGAGCCCTAGTTACCCATTTCTGAGGCAACTAATTGGACCAACTAGAGCTAACCTAGGATTCCAAGCTAGGGTTTTAGAGACACACCTTCTAAACAAAGAATTGAAAATTCCAAAAGAAGGTGTGCCTAAACCATTGTTTGAAAAGACCTATTTAAGAGAAACCCTAAGCAATCAGGCTCTTAATTTAATTGAACACTAAAAGAAAGGACCTAAGAAGCCCTTACAGGAACAAAGAGGTGAAGTTGATCCTTTGGGTCAACCAACCTTTAAATTATGTCACTTTTGCACATAAAAGGCTTAAAGTTCAAGTGGAACCCTAAGCACCTTGATCTTAACTAAAAGTGGTAGACTTAAGAGGTCAAGGTCCCCATTCTAGTCTACCTGGAATCTCAGTGACAAGAGAGGTCGGGTGGGGGAAACCCTATAACTCGTGGGGGCGCTCTGCAGTGTAGGGGTCTTCGCAGGACTCACCCTCTCTGGCTGCCCAGGTAATTCTTAGGTGGACGACCTTCTGATCAAGGGGTATCATTCGCCCAGAACCTCTATAGTCACCCAACATATTTTGGGTGTTTTGATTGGGTCCAAAACGTTCTAACCTCATCCGGTCTATCAGTGCATGTTTGGTAGGAGGTCCTTGAAACCTTCTCTAGAAATCTACTCTCCCCGAGGCTAAGCCTCAGCTCTCTTGTTTGTGCAACAACCCCTCCACATAGACCTTTCTTCCGATTCTGAACCTAGTTCCCCTTCTTCTTCCATCATGGCTCAACCTGTTGAAGAAGAGAATAATCTTGAGCACCAGCTCCAGTGTCTTAATGACCTCTTCCAGAATTTCATGAACCCACCGCAGCGCCCCATGATGCGAGATCACTATAATCCCACTGCGGTGGCAATTGAGCCTCGAGTCCAAATTTCGATTGGAGGACCTGATTCTGAACTGAAGCCCATATGATTCATGCCATACCTAAATTCTATGGGCTTAACTCTGAAGATCCCTTCCAGCATATCAAACAGCTTAAGCATCTGGCCCAAACCTTCGGGTCAAATGCGCAAAATCGGGATATCTTACTCATGAAGATGTTCTCTTTCTCCCTTATGGACAAGGCGGCTCATTGGTATCAAACACAGACCCGTCCGATCAACACCTGGGATGAACTTCAGTCCGAGTTTTTGAAGTTCTTCCCCGTTGGTCTGACAAACGCCTTGCGCCATCAGATTACTCACTTCACCCAGCAAACGGGAGAACCTCTTCATGGGGCATGGGATCGATTCCTGGATCTCATGAGGAAGTGCCCCCATCATGGAGTTCCTAAATGGGAACAAGTCCAGTCTTTTTACCAGGGGACTCCATGAGGACAATAGATTGTTCGTCAATGCAACTTGCGGAGGGAATATCATGGGTCAACATGAAGACACCGTGTGGGAGATTCTCGAGAATATGTGCGAGAACTCCATCAACAATGACTCCATGGGTTTATTCGACCGGACAAATACCCGCACATCGACGAATCTTAGGGGTGCACATGAGACGCAGGGCCTGTTCACATCCATCGACTTGGAACTAATGGCCAGTCGATTGGACAAGGTCTCTATTATCGAGAAGAAAGCGGGCGAGCTGACTCAACATTCGCAGCAAGCCACCTCTGTGCAAAATTCCTTTGCGCCGCCACCTCCCGCAAGGGAAGCTATGCAAAACATCTTCCACCGATCTTCTCCTGGGATGGACCCATATCCACCCCCATCTGACTCCAAGACCGGAGGGACCTCCGATCCTTTCTATTCTTGTCAGGAGAACTCTAATCCCCCATTCTCCGACTTTCCTAAGGCTCCTCAGACCTACGAGGACCTCAATGGCATCCAGAATGACCCATTTTCCAACACCTATAACCCTGGATGGCGAAATCATCCCAATTTCCAGTGGGCAGAAAATTCTCAGACCCAAAGACCACCCTATCAGCCCCGTCCACAAGCCCCTCTTCCTTATCAGCCGCCTCAGCCTTAACCCAACCCCACCTATCAATCTGGGCCAAACCAAGACCAAATGTCCCTCATCCTCCAAACTCTGGCTGACATTCAAAGAACAAATGCGGCTATCCAAAAATAGCACAAGGACGAGATCACAAAGGTTCGCAACCAACTTGCCCAGATGGCGAATTCTTGCCAACTGGGCACTCTTCCTTCACAACCTCTGCCAAACCCTAATAACCTGCTGACCCAGAGGCGCGTTATGAACTCGAACCCAGGCCAAGCACACTTGATCTATCAGGTCCCTTCTGTTCCATCACTTGACTGGATGGAAGCATCAACCTCCTATGCGGGTTATCAACAGCAGCAACCCATCTTACCAACCCCCAACCAGAACCAAGCAGGATTAAATTCTGTAACAACCCGTAGTGGTAAAGCAACCCAAGACCCACCTTATCCGGACCACTCCAAGCCTGGTAGTGACCAAAGCCCTAAGATAGTTATCCAGGATGTCCCTATCCCTGCCCCAGATCAAAAACCTGGACCTATTCTAGAGGAACCAACAAAGGTTCCATTTCTCGAGGCCTTGACCAAGGGAAAGAGGACAACTAAACCTGTGGCTCCTGAGGAGGACATGATCAAGCTCTTTGAGCAGGTCCAAATAAACATCCCCTTGATGGATGCAATCCGTCACGAATCGGTTTACGCATGTTCTTGAAAAGCGTATGTACACCCCAGCGTAAGCCACGAACCAAGAGTGGGAGTCCGATTGTACTATCAGAGCAAGCCAGCTCTGTGATCCTGAGTAAACTCCCACCCAAGGCGAAAGACCCAGGCACTCCCCTGATTTCTTGTAAAATTGATGAAACCCAATTTGATAGAGCTTTGTTAGACCTAGGTGCCCCCCATAAACCTGATACCCACATCCCTGCTTAACCACCTTGAAGAATCCGAGCTAAAACCGACTGAGGTGACATTGCAATTAGCTGATTGATCCATTAAGTCACCAAAAGAAGTTCTTGAGGATTTTATTGTTAGGGTGCGGGATTTCTACTTCCCAGTAGATTTTATAGTTCAAGATATGGATGCACCTGAGAATCCAAGGGATACACCAATTATACTACGGAGACCTTTTCTGCCCACTACTAGGGCCAACATAAGCTGTGAGGAAGGTCAAATAGAGCTGAAATTTGGAAATCAAACCTTTAAGATTGATATCTTTAAGGCCCAATAAGGGATTAATTGCAGTGTGGTAGAACAAATTTGTGAAATCAGAGCTGTGGTTGATGAACTGCAAATTGAGGACAACATGATTATCCCCAATCAACCATAAGAAGATCTAAAATCGCAATTAGGAGAGTCTAAACCCGATCTGGACACATCCATAGCTCCTACCCTTATTCCTCACACCTATTCCGAACCACCCGCTGCTGCTGATAACCCCGTTTTGGAACTCAAAGCCCTTCCCGATCATTTGAAATATGTCTTTCTGGGTTCCAATCAGACACTTCCTGTGATTATAAACTCCAGACTCACCCCTGATCAGGAATCCCATCTGATTACTATTCTCCAGCAACATCGTAGAGCCATTGGTTGGACTCTCGATGATTTGAATGGAATAACTCCCTCTTATTGCACACACTACATCTATTCCGAAGAGGGCGCACGACCTTCACGTGAGATGTAGAGACGTCTAAACCCTAATCTGCAGGAGGTCGAGAAAAAGGAGATCATTAAGTGGTTAGATGCAGGGATCATCTACCCGATCTCCGACAGTCGTTGGGTGAGCCCAATCCAGGTTGTGCCTAAGAAGGCAGGGCTCACCACCATCACGACTGAAACCGGAGAGGTCATACCTACCCATATAGCCAACTCGTGGAGAGTTTGCATAGATTACCGAAGACTCAATTCCTCCACGAAGAAGGATCATTTCCAACTACCGTTTATTGATCAGATCCTTGAAAAACTAGAGGGAAATAAATTCTTCTACTTTCTTGACGGGTACTCCGGTTACAACCAAGTGGCAATTCATCCAGAAGACCAAGAGAAGACCACATTCACCTGTCCCTTCGGGACATACGCGTTCCGAAGGATGCCTTTCGGTCTCTGCAATGCACTCGCGATTTTTCAGTGGTGCATGCTTGCCATATTCTCTGATATGGTAGGTGATTATCTGGAAGTCTTCATGAATGACTTCTCAGTATTTGGGGCATCATTTGACGATTGCCTCCAACACTTGGTTCATATACTCAGGCGATGCATTAACAAAAATCTGGTTCTTTCCTGGGAAAGAGCCACTTTATGGTGCCTGAGGGGATCGTCCTGGGACATTTAATTTCTGAAAGGGGCATCCAAGTGGATCGAGCTAAGGTTAACTTAATTTCCAAACTTCCTATGCCTAGCTCGATTAGGGACATCAAATCTTTTCTGGGGCACGTCAATTTTTACCGTCGATTCATCCCTGATTTTTCGAAAATCGTGCACCCCCTGACCACTCTTCTCTCCAAGGATGTACCTTTTGAGATTCCCAAGGAATGCACTCAAGCTTTTGAGATCCTTCGTGACCGAGTTACCCAAGCCCCGATCTTACAGTCCCCTAACTGGTCTCAACCCTTTGAGATCATGTGCGATGCATCTGACTTCACTGTAGGAGCAGTTTTGGGGCAAAAGATTGATGGAAAACCCGTGGTCATCTACTACGCTAGCAAGACACTTGACAAGGCTCAATGTAACTACACGGTTACAGAGAAAGAGTTGCTAGATGTAGTATTTACCCTTGAAAATTTTAGGTCTTATCTCTTGGGTTCCCACGTTATTATCTACTCGGATCACACAATTGTGAGGCATCTTCTTGCGAAAAAGGACGCGAAACCTCGATTAATCCGATGGATCTTGCAGTTGCAAGAATTTGACCTCGAGATTCGCGACAAAGCGGGAAGACAGAACGTGGTAGCTGACCACTTGTCCCGCCTTCCTTCTGAGATCATCGACCCTTCTGGACCCATCACGGAGCATTTTCCTGATGAGCACCTCTTGACTATTAGTATAGGGCTTCCATGGTTTGTTGATATAGTAAACTATTTGGTATCACATCAGATCCCATCTAATTGGCCGATGGCCAAGAAAGACAAATAGCGCTCCAATGCCAAGTATTATATTTGGGAAGACCCGTACTTATTCCGCATAGGTGCTGACCAAATTATCCAACGATGTGTCCCGGAGGTCGAAGTAAATGACATACTCTCTTTCTGCCATGACCAGGCATGCGGTGGCCATTTTTCTGGGCATAAAATCGCATCAAAAATCCTCCAGTGTGGCTTTTACTAGCCCACTATCTTTAAGGATGCATACAATCACTGTAAGGCATGCGGCCGTTGCCAAACTTTGAGTAACATGAGCCATCGGGACATGATGCCTTTATAGCCGATTCTCGTATGCGAGATTTTTGATATTTGGGGGATTGATTTTATGGGCCCCTTCCCTATCTCAGACGGCTTCGAGTACATTTTACTCGCTGTTGACTACGTGTCCAAATGGATCGAAGCCATTCCGTCCCGAACCAATGATCACAAGATTGTTATCAAATTCATTCATCAGAATATCTTCTCATGGTTCGGGATTCCTCGAGTGATCATTTCTGATGGAGGGACCCATTTCACAAACGCTCAGTTCTGGTCACTGATGACCTAATACGGGGTGTCACATCGAATTTCTACTCCTTATCACCCCCAAACTAATGGTCTAGCTGAGCTATCAAATCGGGAGATCAAGAAAATCCTTCAGGTTACTGTTCGACCTGACAGGAAGGACTGGTCATCCTAACTTCTGAAAGCTTTGTGGGCTTATAGGATCGCCCACAAGACCCAATTAGGCATGTCTCCTTTTAGATTGGTGTACGAGAAGGCATATCACCTCCCCATCAAATTGGAACATAAAGCCTATTGAGTAGTACGGAACTGCAACCTAGATCTTTCAAAGGCTGGAACTCACAGAAAGCTTCAAATAAGTGAGATTAATGAATTACGCCTTGATGCGTATGAAAACTCGCGAATCTACAAAGAGCGGGTTAAAGCCTTTCATGACAAGCACATTTCTAGAAAGATCTTTCACCCTGGTCAAAAGGTCCTACTCTTCGATGCCCGACTTAAACTGTTCCCTGGGAAGCTGCGATCCAAGTGGGTCGGACCATATCTAGTCCGGTAAATCTTTGGAAATGGAGCTGTCGAGATCAGTCCGCTCAGCCACGATTTCGAACCCTTCGTCGTGAACGGTCAAAGACTCAAACCGTTCATTGATGTGACCAATACAGATTTGGCTGAGGCATCCTTTATCCACCATTCCCCTTGAGCCCATTGCGCCCAGCCGATGGCGTAAAACTCAACGCTTAACAGGAGGCAACCGGTCATTCTTTTGAAAATCCAAAATCTTTTCTGACATTTCTTTGCACTTTAGGTTCATCCTTTAGGATAGCTAACTCCACCTCAGGTACTCGTACCTGAGATTAGAAATCGTCTGCAACAGTCACTTCGACCCATCCACTCACCCAACACCTGTCCTAATGTATGAACCAAGCTGAATAAAAACCTACCTAATTTACAATGAGGACATTGCAAATCTTAGGCATGGGGGGACATGAAAGTGCAATGAAAACTCATAACAAGAAAATGTTTCAACAAAAAAATCACATACATCAAAAAAAAAAGCACCAAAAAATTAAAAAAAAATTTAAAAAAGAACAAAAAAATGGGAGGAGGGAAGAAATTTTTTGCTTTACAAAAGGAGGAGAAAAAGAGCAAAATGCTAAAAAGGAGCACAAAATGAAAAAAAAGAGATAATCATTAGTAAGAAATTAAGGAATTAACCAAAGTTCTAGACCACATTAAAGAAATGTAAAGAGAAAGTACTAAAGAAATACAAAAAGATTAGTAAGAATGCTAACCTTAGGCCTTTTTGGCTAGACTCTTAGTACCCGTTAAGATCTGGATATTCTTCAAGAGGTTGAGGAAAATGAAAAGTTTAAGTATTAAGTCTAAGGCTTAGGGAGTATTCGGCCTTGTTAACTAACCTTCGGTTTACGGAACTCAGTAACCTAAGCATCCCAATTCACACACAGTCTGGTTCAGTGAGCATAACTATCAAAATCACGCAGAAGAGTTTCTAATGTTCTGAAAGTGTCACCTAGATTAGGAGCGGCTGATCAAAACAAGTTGATTTGGATGAGTTCCCGGTGCAAAGAGGTGAGAAATTCCCCTCGAAGATGCGTAACAACATATCGTCTCCTCGGTGCTTGTCTTTTAGGATATTTACATATCCTACTGGGGGCATGTAAGCACTCTGTTGGTTCAGATACCATGAATGGCATTATCACGAAATGTCAATTGCCGGGGTTTGAATTCGGCCACGGAACGCCATGGGTGAGATTATCTCGAAATCTCGAAAACCAGGGTTCTAGGGGTAACCATGGGCGGTGCTATCTCGAAGCATCGATTGCTAGGAACCTTTGAGGATTGATGATGGAGACGAGGAATCTGATATAGACCATGTTGTGAAGCCAATCCTAAGCTAGAATTAAAAAGAAAAGAGAGAGAAGACTCTCCAAACAAATAAACCCTCTATCTCTCTCTTACAAAATGCACTGCAAACTGAACCAAGGCTAAAAATGTCACAAGCACGAGTGCTTTAACCACGGAGTCCAATAAACCTTAGGGTAGTTCCTGCGGGCCTTAAAAACCTTTGCTAAAGACTGAGGCTAAAGCTAGACAGGTCAGGATCTTGGTTGGTACTAGAGTACCTTTATGCCCATGGCTAGCATTCTAACCTAATCAAAGAGACAAGAGAAAAAGCACTTATCAAAATTGGTAAAAGGAACTCATGGTCTAGAATAGAGGTTAAAATCTTAAAATTTTGCTAAGGGACTAGAAAAAGCTAGGCATGGGGGTATGATGAGAACCTCATCATGAACCCTAACTAGCACATTTTAACCTAATAAAGTGAACAAAAGCTCCTACATAACCTAAGGGAAGGCCTAATTCAGGAATTGTTAATCTGAGAAGAAAACATGACACAAAGGGGTAAAACTGCAATTTTACCATTACAGAGCATCCACGGGATTTCTAAGGGTCTATACATAGGTCAAGTGGACTTAATAAGAGAAAAAGTGGGATGGTTTGGTTTGAAAAGGGTTATGGCAAAATCTAGAAATTAAATGACATTCTGCAACCCTAAAACAAACCCACTTTAATTTACGAAGTTCCAAGTAAGATAAAAATCAACTAAACCCACTAAAATTCATGAAAAAAATATCCCCTAGGATTTATAACCTTCAATTTGGCCTTTGGAACCTGTTTTGACCTAGATTGAGGTCCATACCCAAATTTTGACCTAATTTAGGTTTTTGTGCAAAATATCCAGTCAAATGTGGTCAAACCTAAAATCCAACTTCATCATTAGATTCCTTAGGTCCAAATTAGGTTTATACCAAAATTTGGACCTAAGGGAAGGTTGTCTTGACCCACTTTGCAATTTGGTCCTCAAAATTACTTTCTGACCCTTAACTTTTTGAAACCCTTGCATTTACCCCCTCATCTTCATTGTCATTTTATTCACTTAGGTCCTTCTACCACCCGCAGCAGCAGGCAATACCTCCGGCGACTTTGCACGGAGGATGGCACCGCGTCTGCATGAGGAGCCGGCCCCAGATTTGAAAGGGGAGCTCCCTGCGGAGCCCCCTACAGCATGGGCTGCCCCCCATGCCCTGAAGACTGCCATACCTCTCGTGCGAACATGCAAGAGGTATGGGTCTCCGATCTGCCATACCTCCGGCGAGATTTTTTCCGCCTCTATCGCGTGCCTCCCGTTCAGCCTTCACCTATTTAAGGAGCGGCACACTCTGTCGCATCCTTCAAGCTCACTTTGGCCCGAGATACCCCTCTAATTCATCTCCTCCCAACTCCGGCCATTCGCCCAGAGCTTCCGGCGACTCTCCCTCTCCTCTCTCGTTGCTCTACCACAGTACTAGTGGCAGAGCTACTTCCACCGTCCTCTGTCGTGCCGTACCAACTGGTGCCCTCCAACCCCTCTTCCTCGTCGCCGTCTCTTCCCCTGGGTGCCTTCGTCTCTGACGACGGCAGTACTAGCCGCTCACCACCTCCGCCTCCCCCGTTCACTCCTCACCTGCCAGATAAGTTGCCCTTACTCCCCACGTTATTTCCCCTCTGTCAATTTGATCTTTCGACCCCTCGACTCCTCTGTCCACCATCACCATCTCCATCTTCGGCCACCCACCGGCGAGGTGCCTCCACCGCTCCACACCTCCACACACCTCGCTAGATACCTCACCACCTCCACCACAGACACTGATCATGTTGCGACCTTCCACTGACCGTGCCACCCATTGAAACCTTCCCCCGAACACACCCACCTGCACGCACATAGTGTGCCCTAGGCACACGCATACAGGCTTCTTCACGCCATGCTGACCCCCGAGCCACCTTTTCCGTGCTCCGGTGAAGCCTACCGAGCATTCTAACAGGGCCGCAAGGCCGTATTCATGATTTCAGGACCCGAGCCCCTTCCGCCATAAACGACAGTATGAAGCTTGCTTGAAGCTTCATCCTGATTGCAGCGCCCCAGGCCTCCAGGTTCAGTAGGCGCGGTTTCCCCTCGCGTACCTAACCAGGCAGCCAATTTGCCTCGAAGACCTCAGCTACGCTGCAATTGCTCGCGTATCAACTGCGGGCTCACAGGCAGAAAGGTGGGAACTTTAGTCCTACCTCGGGCATTTTCTAGTGCCCCGCAATGCATAAATTGAAAAGGTGATAGAGGCTTATCGCCTCAGTCACACGAAGTGAGGTCCCCTCGCCCACTCACGCGTCGTCCGTGCCCACGCTACGCGGACCTGGCACCCAACCCGATTACCTAGACTTAGCACTCCTCGCGCATCACACCCACGCCGGTTCGCCTAGACCCGGGCATGCACCCGACCCAATTACCCGACTGTGGGAGAGCGTACCGAAGAGAGAAATAGAGAGAGAGAGAGAGAGAGAAATATAGGGAGGGTAGGGGTAGGTTTTTGCCTAACCATGCCTGTGCATTGAAGGTGAAGAAGGAGGAAGAGGAAGCAAAAGAAGAGAAGAGGAAGCAGCTAAGGATTTAGCCGCACCAAGGAGTAGGAGCTGAAAAAGAAGAAGAAAGGAGAGGAAGAAAAAGAAGGAGCAGGAACTGAAGCAGAAGAAGAGGAAGAGGAGAAGCCAACTGAAGAAGAAGAAGAAAGGAAAGGAAGAAAAAGAAGAAGGAGCAGGAGCTGAAGAGGAAGAAAGAGCTAGAGAAGAAAAGAAAAGGAGGGAGCTGTAGCCAAAGAGAAGAGAAGAAAAAAGGAGAAGAAGAGCAGCAGCAGACAAAGAAAGGAAGAAGAAGAAGAGCAGCAGCAGACAAAGAAAGGAAGAAGAAGAAGACGTGCACTGTAGCAAACGCCATTTAAGGCATCTAATTCATGGAATCAAACGTTTGAAGACAAATGAAGAAGAGAAAGAACAAAGAAGAAAGAGGGAAGAAAAGAAAAGAGAAGAAAAATTTTATTTCCTCTCTCTATTTTTTTGTAAAATAGCACATTATTGTGAATTATGATTTTTATGCTTCTAAAATCAAGTTTGCTCCTTGAGTTCGACCTTGGAGTACTTTTGAAATTTCGAGTAATAAAATTAAATCAAACTGATAATCAAACCCAATCACCATGCGGCCTACAGGAAAGTACTTCTTTAAGAACTCATGTTCTAAAGAAGTCCAAGAATTTATAGGTGTAGTCTGTGCAAGTGTTCTAAACCAAAAGGCAGCCTTATCTTTTAGTGAAAAGGAGAACATTTTCATTAAAAGCATGTGCTGATCATGACCTTGCGGACCCAGAGTTTGGGCAAGATTCTTCAGCTCCTCTAAATGCTGAAAAGGGTCCTCAGAAGCAAGTCCATGGAAGTGAGGAATGAGTGCTATACTATTCGTCTTCAGTTCAGCAGCACGACCCCCATTGGGATAACGTGCCACAGGCGTCAATTGAGCAACTGTGAGATTATAGTAATCCCATAGTTGAGGTCTGCAAGGTTGGGGTGGTGCCTGAGGGTTTCTAGGTTGAGGTGGTTGTGGTTGGGGGTTAGCTAAGAGATTAACAACTTGAGCAAGCTGTTGCACCTGTTGGGTTAAGGTATTCATTTGTAATTGTGCTTCGAACAGGTGTTGAAGATGAGGCATAGGTCCTCTCTCCGGGGGTGGGTTAGGAAGATTAGGATATGGTGGATGTTGGAACCTATGGATAGGTGGTGGTGGTGGTGGAGGATGTGCAATCAAATGTGGAGGAAGTTCTTCAAAATCCTCGAATTGTGATGACTCATGATCATCCTCTTGGTGAGTGGAATAGTGAATAGGAGTTTGAGACTCGGGAGGTAAGGGATTGGAAGTAGAAGGCAAAGAAGTGGATGCAATTACTTGGGTATCAGTACCCAAGGGGAGTACTAGCTCTGGGTTCTAGGATCTCCTACCTTCCATTGAGTTGGTTTTTGAAAACAAGTTTAATTCAATCCGTCACAACTCCATGGAAAAGTAAAGTTTTAGCTTAGTTCACAAAAAGCGGAAAATCCCAATCAAATCTCAATCACTCAAAAGACCAAGTCAAGCAAGCGAGATGAATCAAATTTTTTTACCTAGAGGCTGTTACGCAAAATTATATAGTACGCAAACAATTGTTTCAAACAATTGTACGTGTCCTAAAATAAACCTAGCGATGTGCAGACCTCTAAAATCCACTGGGAGTCTGGATAAGACTTGGCGTGCGAATCCAGATCCTGTGGTTGCAGAAGGAGATGAGGTAGAAACCCATGTGTTGTGATCTTAAGTGATCATTCTATGTGCACGATAGCAATCAACACAATGCGATAAAATCTCAGTCAAGGTTTCACTCAGTTTAAATATCTCCTTTTGATTTAGTTCAAGTGATTATGAAATGATTTCTATGCTGCTTGTCTCGCTTTTTAATCAATTCAATACAAAACATGGTCTTCTTAAATTTAAGTCAAATGCACTTATGACAGGAGTTTGAGAAAAGTAAGGAATGCGTACCTGACTCCAGCAATCTACAATATGCAAATTTGACTTGGAATTAAAATTTAGCAAAAAAAGTATGCAACCTAAAATGGATGCCTAAGGGTATGCTGCTGCTAGATAAGGATGAGATCTTTTTGATTTTTTTTTTAATTTTTATTTTTTTTGGATTTTTAATAATGCAACAAACAAAAACAAAGAAAGAAATCGATTAGGAAAACCACGAACGGAAAACCGTATCGATGAGAGATGAGTCTGAGAGATAGAAAAAACAAAGTCTAGAAAGTCCACAGTTATTACAATGAATGTGTGAGAACAGGCTCTCACAACTTATGACTAACAAATGGTCCTAGGTAATATACCTAAGTCTAACTAAACTATATTATACTATTACTATACTACTACTCCTACAGCTACTATGAGGGCACACTCCGTCTGGATGTCGGGTAGGAGCGCAGCAGTTCCATCAGGAAGACGACCTCCACCTGGAAGGTGATGCTGCTCCTCCTCAAGTGCTGTGGAAAAACAACAAATGATTAGTAACAGAATAAAAGGATGTATACACAACAACAAATTAATCGATGGAAGAACATAATTATGTGCAATCAATGAATTTAAAAGAAATGAAATCAAGAATTATATACAAATAAAGAATTAAAAAGTAATTTTGGCGTGAAGAGAGTTGCCTTCTCCACAACGACGCCAAAAAATAATGATCGTCATTGTTGTGAATTGATGTTGTTGTAGTAAATGTAAGAAATACAAACCATTATTACGACCATTTTTATTTAATTACCTAATTTTTACTGGTTTATTCCAGGTCATTCACTGAGAGGCAGTTATTGATTTACATCACTCTCTAGGTCCAAAATTATTCTTTAATTCCAAAAATGATTAATTTTATATACAATCAGTAATGAATGAATGAATGAATCTATGAAGAATGAATCAAAGTTTCCATGATGTACAAAAAAAAGTCAATGAAAGTGCTTGCAAAAATCTACTTACAAACAAGCATCAAATAATACATAGGTATATTCTATACTATCTATTTATAAGTTACATTATTAATACTTACATAATTATACATTACTAACTCATATTACATAGCATACTAACTTAACTTACTATACTGACATATACAGTAACACATATAATAGCTACAGCGACAGGTATAAACGTCGCTAGAACCTAGAAATACTATATACAGACTGTAAAAAGGAAACCAGGGTCTATAGCGACAGTTATTTCACCTACAATGACATTTTATTTTGTTAGTAAAGGTATGAAGTTATATATAAATGTAAATAGCTATACTACGTATGCATATATACTTTAGTTGTCTTATACATATCTATTTATACGGATCTCTGTATATACATTATACTTATACATACCTTTATTCTCTCTTTCACTCTTCACTTCTTCCCAACACTTCTCTTAATTTTACTCTTCTTATGTTCTCAGTGGCACTTAGGTGTTTAATACAGAGGTGTTGTGACATAGTCATTACGGCTCTTAATTAATCAAAAATTTGTTTAATTTGCGGGCACACTTTTCAAGGGATACACAGCACCTAGAGGGTGGGACAAGACCTCTACTAAGTGTGCCCTAATTTCTCATTAGGCCGCTTAATTACATGTTCATGCTCATACATTTGGGCTTAACAAGCCCGCACACACCCGGGCCCCCAGCCCCACACACATAGCTCAATTCATGCTCAGATATGTTCATATGTATTCGGTTGTTCGGGCGCCCGTGACGACTGAATAGCATAGGGAACAAAAACAATATAAAGCGCTGCGCGCACTCGCCCGCCCACGATGTGGGACTATTTGGGCACTTGCGCAGCGCTGGAAATCAAATGCAGCCATGCAGCATTCATGATTTTGGCCCTCGATTCGAGGGCCATAATTTATTAGTTATTAAAAATAAATTATGTCAAAATAAAGTATTTATATAGTACTATACAATTGTACAATTAATTTGGAGTTTTAATTATATTTACTATATAAATAAATTAGCTAAAGTATACAGTTTATACATATTTTTAAGTTTTATTTCTTAATTACGTATAAATTAGTTATTATATGGTCTACTTGACCTTATACAGAGTTAGTATACATGTCTAAATATTTTATAAACATTTTTATTGTATTTTACAGATTTAATTTCTATTTTATTTACATTTAAATAGCAAATTTTGACTGTTTTATTTGTAAATTAAATTTAAATAGTGTATATATTATAAATATACTTAAATTAGGTCAAATTACTTAAAATACAGTAGTATACATATACATTATAAATTAACTTAGTTTAACTTAATCTACTAATTTATTTTAATTTAATCTAATAACTTAACTATTAACTTAATAAATTAATTATTTATTCTGTACACATAATTAAATTAAGGTACCAGGTTCAGTATGTTTATTATATACGTATAAATACATATATACAGTCTTATAACTTATTAAGGTTATTTATAGTACTTGTTACCTATATGGCTTTATTGTTCATATATATTAGTTCAATGAATAATTAACTGTGTAATTAAGGTATATATAGTATAATCTAACTTAAATATTTACTTTACATAATGCAATACATACATAAGTTATTTAACTTATAGATATGTATACTTTACATTATAGATAAGTAATCTTATTATATAGCTTAAATAAATACTTATATACATATTATACAAGGGATTTCTACTATTTTTAGATTTTTTTTCAATTTTTATGATTTTTATTTATGTTATGGAGGTAGGAGAGGCAAATGAAAGAAATGGATGAGAAGAAGATGTTGTGATGTTTTTACGGGTAGACTCTTTTATTAAATTACATGGTATATAGAACCGTCGACTGGCAAATTATACCAAGTTGGGAGTTCAGAATACTATGAAACTTGGTATGCATTTAAGGAAATATCTGATTTTCAATCAGACAGTTTTTTTTAGATTTTTTTATAATTTTTATTTACATCCCAAGTTCACTCATCCTAAGCCTTTAAAGAGGTGTCTAAAATATTATAAGGGTTTAGGATGAGTCCTAAGTATCTAAAAGGCAGGGAACTGCCTTGAATATGTTCAGTACAGGTTATGGAAAAGATAGAAACAGTTAGGCATGCAACTCAAGACAAATTTCAATTAATTTGATATAGTGGACAGTTAAACTCATTATTTAGCTAACAAAGGATTAAAAAGATTTCATTACAAGCATTCAGAGGATATTACAAGTCAATTACAATATAGGAAAGCTTGTATACAAATGATACAACAATTTACATGAGTCAGCTTCTAACAAAATTAAATCTAATCTACTGTCCATAGGATTATTCAAACTTGGGATTCCTACTAGAACAACAGGAAGAAGCTATCAACAGCAGCAACAGCAGAAATCAGTAGAAGCTGCTAAATCTGATCCCATCATCCAACCAAATCCCTCTTCAGATGTCTCAACTGCTGCTGCAGTTGACTCATCTAAAGAGGAACTGATTTGCAATAAGACAAAGGAGTTAATTCCAACATGTACCTCCTCATCTAACCCTTTATATCCCAGATCAGATTATAAACAGTCTGGTTAGGGATTCAAAAGGGTTAATTGATGAGAGCCTCATCATGAGCCATAACTAGCTCATTTTGACCCAATAAAGAAGATAAAAGCTCCTACATAACCTAGAAGAAGGCCTAACTGAAGGAACAAGTGCCTTGAGAAGAAAACATGAAATAAAGGTTAAAACTGCAATTTTACCATTGCAGTACATAAACGGGATTTCTCAGAGGCAAAACATAGGTCAAATGGTCTAAATGAGATAAAAAGAGGGTTGAGTCAATCAGAAATGGGTTCATGTGCAATCTAAGAAATAAATGACACTTGGTAACCCTAAAACAGACCCGCTTAAATTAACAAGGTTCTGGTCATAACAAAAAGCAATTAAACCCTCTAAAAATCATGGAAAAATATCCTCTAGGGTTTATAACACTTAATTTGGCCTTTGGAACCTAGTTTGACCTAGATTAGGGTCCTAGCTCCTCAATTAACCTAATTTGGATTTTTACGTAAAATGTCCAGTCAAACGAGGTCAAACCTAAAATCCAACTTCACCATTGGATTCCTTAGGTCCAAATTAGGTTTGTACCAAAATTTGGACCTAAGGAGAGGTCATCTTGACCTACTTTGCAATTTAGTACACCCAAATCACAAATTGGTCCCTATCTTTTGAATACCTTTGCAGAGAGCCCCCTAGGTTCTTCGCCTCCTTTGCAAACCGGTCCTGCCGTCATTGCTAGGGCAGAATCGAGCTCCGGCGAGGTTCGGAGAGGGATTGCTCTCTAATCCCTCAGAGATTCCCTCCCAAAAATGGAAGGAGGATTCTCTGAGGAATTCCCTTCCTTATAAAGCCAATTACAATCGCTGGTGTGAACCCAATCTCTCGTGCGAACGCACGAGAGATTTGGGTATCCACCTTCCTTCCAACTCCGGCAAGTCGGCAGACCTAATGGCACGTTCTCCACACGCTGGCAGGAGCGGCCAGCACCTATAAAACACCCCCCAGACCCTGCCGCAGGACCCGAGCTTGATTTGGCCGAGTGTCCACCCCCAATTCGTCTCCTCCTGCCCGGCCAAAAGTCCCAGCAAGTTCCGGCGAGCCCCCCTCCCCTCCCTCTTCGCTCTGCCACAAAACCAGTGGCAGAGTTAGCTTCCTGACTTCCCTCCGCGTCGCGCAGTACCCGCGCACGCCGCCTCAGCCCCGTCGTCGTCGCCGTTCTCCCCCACTGGGCGTCATCTTCTCCGGCGACAGCAGGTACTGCTGTCCGCCTTCCGTCCCCTTTCGTCCTTACAATTAGGTTAGAACTCCTCTCCATCCTCTCCTCTCTCTTTTCCCCCTGTTATCTCATCTGATTACCCCTCGACCGACGCTGACCACCCTCATCTTCCACATCACCGACCGACCTCCGGCGAGCCGCTTCCACCATTCCAGCCCCCCACACGGCTCGCCAACCACTTCGAGTGCTCCGCCTCACCACCAGGAACTCGCTCCACCCTACAACTGCCACTCCAGACCTCCATAATCACCCCCCGAACAACCCACCATCTCCGGCCACAGGTTGACCTAGGCACGCACGCCTAGGCCGACCTGCGGCCTGCAGCATCATCCACCGCCTTCGCCATGCCACGGCGAAGGTCTCTAGCTGATCTGATTGGGCCGAGAGGCTCGTTTTGTGCATGACAGTGTTTGAGCTCCTGCCGCCATGGACGACCTCTGATGAAGCTCCAACGAAGCTCCAGGCATCAGGCTTCCCAGGCTGCAGATGCAGGAGACTCACGCGAGTGTCGCGAGGTGAGTGAGCCCAGCACGGAGCACCAGCAGAGCCATCCTCTTGGGCAATTGCATACGAGAGTCTGCGGGCGCGAGTGAAATCAGGGCGGAACGTTTAGTCCCACATCGTGGGATCGCAGCACTCAGGTACGCTATAAATTGTATTTGTGCTTTAAGCCGGTTGCCTCCGTAAGCACAGGGGTGAGGTCCCTCACTGACCCCACACCCGCCTCGTCCGCGGCTTGACCACGCGGATCTGGCGGATCCGACCCAACCTAAACCTACGCACTCCTCACGCATCGTCACCTGCAGGTGCGCCTGGTCCCGGGTACGATCCGCGACCCGATTGTGGCTGTGGCTCTGGGAGAGCATCCGTGAGTTAACGGCTTAAGAGAGAGACGCGCGGGTAGAGGGAAAAGGGTTAGGTTTTGCTCCTGTGCAGGCAGGCTGAACGCAGGAGAAGAAGGACTTGGCCACTACAGAAGAAGAAAAGGCAAGCCAAAGAAGAAAAGGAAGAAGGAGCAAGACAGAGAAGAAGAAGAAAGAAAGAAGCCTTCGCAGGAGAAGAAGGAAAGAAGAAGAAGAAAGAGCAAGACACAGAGAAGAAGAGAGGCAAAGAAAGATTAGAAGATCAAAAGAAGAAGAAGAAGGCTTCGCAAGACAAGAAAGAAAGCAGAGAAAGAAGCAAACGAAGAAGAAAACGAGAGACTGCAGAAGAAGATGAAAAGGAGAAATACTTTTAAGACGTCTGATCTTGTGATCAGACGTCCAATTTCATATTTTTGTCCTAATTATTTTTAATTGCATACATTCACATTTGAATTGATATTTTGAGTAAATTAGAGTGTTCAATTACATTTTGACTAGTAGTAATTTCCATTTGCTCCCTGTGATCGACCTCGGATACTCCGGTCTTCGAGAAATAAAATTCTTTATATTTGTTTAGACGTTTTGTCGGTTATACTACAACGTGACATCCTTTAAACCCGCACAAAATCGTCGACAACATTAATCCAAGGAGCACTTGACTGGAATTAAGGAGAGGAATGTAGCTGCTTCTGCAGCAGTTTACTATAAGTCTGGGATTGAAACACATAAAACATAACTCAGTAATTCATTCAACACAATCTGACAAGGGTCTTAATTTATAGAAAAACCACTCGGGATTACAAATTAAAACCAAAATCCCTTGTCAGTAACATCTGATCAAACCAAAGTTAAAAGAGCAACTGATCTAATTCTTTCTAATGCTATAGACAACATGTAGAAAGAATCAACTCAGTCCAATGAAACCAAACACTCCAATCCCAGATTCTGTAACCTTAAGGAATATGGAGAATTCCTTAGGTTAGGAAAACAGATTTGCTCCTCAAAATCAACTAGAGGATGCAAGGTAGAGTCTTAAATCAACTAAGTGATTTTTCATTGACTCATCCATGCATTCAAGACAGTTAAAATCTCATAAAAATCCAGTTAAGATCATGGCTCTTCTGAGGTGAATTTTGACTTCAAAATCACCTCAAATTCGTTGCCAAGCAATGAATCAAAATGATTCAAATTCTTTGCAATCCAAATTTCACTATCAATCCAGCAAACCAATTCTCTTTAAAGCTCAGATCAGGAGCTTTTGTGAGTAAAATGGAATGAGTGAGAAGCCCCTAACATGATCTTTGACGCTAATTTCAGATCTGATATCAGAGGATAATCAGATCTAAAATTAGGTCTGATGAGTGGGTGAAATAGCGAGAAATAAATCGTGGGAATCAGAAGCGGAATGAAAACATGAAGAGGGAGAAAACTTATGCTAAATGGTTGTGTGAAACCATTCCCTCTGATCTAGAATGATCAGAGGAGGTGAGGGGGGGAATTTACTCTAATTCTACTCCTACTGCTAAACTAACAGAAACAATTTACTCTAATTCTACTGCTAATATACTTAACTACTGCTACAGCTAAATTACAAAGTACTAAAACTATTATAATAGGAAGAATGGGACCTATGGGTCCTTAGCCGGTGGCAAAGGAGGAAAAAGGGAGGGAGGTGAACTCTAGCGGAGGGAAAGGCCTTCTAGTGAAGCTTCAGAGTCATCCTCACGTGCTATGAGGTCCTTAGCGATGAGGAGGGTCGGAGAGAAGTCGAGGATTTCATAGCCGGTGGCTATGAAATCAGGGATTTGGTGGGGAGGGGCAGCTGGAGTGGAAGAATGACCGCTAAGAAGGTAGGAGAAAGCGATCCATTGCGCGTGCGTCCACTGAGGTGCTTAAGTAGCAATCTTAGTGGCTCAGATCACCGTGCGGGTGAAGATAGTCGTCGATGCAACTGGCGGCAAGGATGAGAGGAGAGGAGAGCGCAGGCTGCCAACTTAAAAACTGACCATCGGATGGGATCTAGGGAGAAGGGTGAGCACATGCGCCGCTTCGCGCGAAGCTTCAATTCAGATCGGGCCGCAGATCAATAATCAAGAGAGATTGGACAATCGAGATTTGCCAAGTTCTTCGCGCGCTACAGTGCATGCGAGGAACTGCAAGTGGCGTGGTTCTTTAGGAAAATTTACAGGGAGAGCCCCTTCTCGAAGGGGTAGAAAAATTATGAACAGGTCCATAAGTGGTAAGAATTAGTAACTGAACGGACCCTAAGGGCTTTCAAAGAGGTCCCTGTGGGTTACAAATAGGTCCAGGAAAGTTTTCTAAAGAAGAAAATGTGATGCATGAAGGACCTAAATGTAAACTCTAAGTTTCAAGGCCTTAATGATGTCTAAATGCCTTCAAATTTTTATATGTACTCAATTGAACATTTGGGAATTTAATTGCAGTTTTTATTTGGACTTCTAAACTTGTTTATGTGTTCAATTAACACTTGGATCACCATTTGACCTTTATCTTAAGAATATCTCATTTTATGACCTAATTATGCAATTTTAACACAAAATCAAGGTTTTAAGCCCTTTTCTTTGATTCTCACACTTAACCCTTTTTATCTGTTAATTTGATATTGTTTAACTCAGTGTTTAGATTAACTTTAGCTTTTTAGCTATGATGAGTAGCCACTCATCAACCAGCGCACACCTCTCTGACCTCCTCGTTGTCGCTGCCTCTCCATCTCAGGGCCTTCGTCTCCGGCGACGGCAGATACGCGCCGTCCACCCCTCTGCCTCCCCTTTCGTCCAGACACTCTCAGATAAGACCCCTTGCTCTTCTCATCATTTTCCCTCATTTTATTCCTTAAACCACCCCTTGACTGCCGCTGTCCACCCTCATCTTCCTCCTCTCCAGCTGACCTCTGGCGAGATGCACTCATCACTCCGCACCTCCATACGTCTCGCCACCAACCTCTTCACCTCCGCCATCACCCACTAAGCATCATCCGCCCCTCCATTACCCGCCAACACCTCCATAAATGCCCCCCGATCAAACCCATCTTCACTGCCACAGAGCGACCTAGGCACGCATGCCTAGGCCGCCCCGCGGCCAGCCACCCACCTAGGCACCCTCGCCGTGCCACGGCAAAACTCCCCATCTGGTTTAATGAGGCTGTGAGGCCATATTGAGTGGTTTCAGGTTTGAGCCCCTGCCGCCATTAAAGCACGGAGCAAGGAGGTCGCAAGCAGCGCTCCAGGCTGCATCCACCCAGGTGATGTGCTCTAGGTGACGCGCGTTGAGTGCACGAATGCATCCAGCCAAAGAGTAGGCTTCGCGAGGCACCCAGCTGCGACAATTGAGCGAAAGACCTCACCTGTGAGTGCGAAGAAGCGGATGGGACTTTAGTCCCACCTCGGAAGTAGGAGGCGCAGAGGAGTCATTTAAGTTGTTTTTGTGTTTCCCTCTTATCGCCTCAGAACACGGGGTGAGGTCCCCTTGCCCACACCCCCGCCTAGTCCGCGACGCACACCCACGCGGACCTGGTACCCAACTCGTATACCCTGCACTCCTCGTGCACCACCCACGCTGGTGCGCCTAGACCCGGGCGCGTGTAACCCGACCTTTTTACCCGACTAGCTCTAAGAGAGCGAAGAGAGACATAGAGAGAGAGCGACGTGGGGGAGGGTAGGGGATAGGTTTTGCACTCTCGTGTGTGTAGGGAAAAGAAGAAATCAAAGAAGAAGGAAGAGGAAGGAGCAGCTAAGAAGGAGAAGGAAGATGGCACTGTAGCCGCAGAGAAGCTGAGGTAGAAGAAGGTACGGCTGAAGAAGAAAAGAGAAGGAAGGAGAACTCAAGGCAGAAGCCAAAGCTAAGGAAGGAAGAAGAAGAAAGGCTTGAAAGCAGACGAAGAGAAAGAAGGAAGAAGAAGAAGACAGACAGAGGCAGAAAAGAACGAGAAGGAGAAGGAGCTGAAGGCACTGTAGCAATTGCAAGTTAAGACGTCTGATTCACAAAATCCGACGTCTGATTCACAAGGAAGGAGGAAAGTTAGAGAAAGAAGGCCAAGTAGAGAACCAAGGGCAGAGAAGTCAAGGAAAAGAAAGAGAAGAAAAAAAAAGAAAGAAAAAGGAAAAGAAAGAGAGAAGAAAAAGAAGGAAGAAGTCACAGAGAGAGAAGGAAGAAAAGAGAAGAA
Source organism: Thalassia testudinum (assembly GCA_037157565.1). Classification (NCBI taxonomy): domain Eukaryota; kingdom Viridiplantae; phylum Streptophyta; class Magnoliopsida; order Alismatales; family Hydrocharitaceae; genus Thalassia; species Thalassia testudinum. Next base: position 27,963,443 of record JAZHRO010000013.1, read on the forward strand.
GAAAGACAATCTATTTCTTTTTACATTTTCCCTCTCTAGCATTTCGTATACATTGAATTTGCATTGAACATCATCTTTTGAGTAATTAGAGATTGTGATTTTAGTTTCTAAAATACCAACTTGCTCCCTGAGTTCGACCTCGGAAATTTTGACTTTCAAGTAATAAAATTGTGATTTGTTTTCGTGGCAATTTCAACTATACTGCAACGAACGACTTTTTAAACACGATCTCGTCACGTAAGCATAAACACAAACTTTAACAATCATGGATGCGGGATGAGCAGAGGGATATCCCTCCTATGAGAGTTTAGAGCACTATTTATGAGAGATTGAAATACTATTCATCACTTCTATCAGCATCCATATCAAGTCATTTCATTATTTTGCATCAATATTAATATATATTAAAATATATTCACTTAAACATAACATATCCATTAAAATATATTTACTATATCACATCAACATACTCACGCTAATAGTTTAATATTAAGTAAATATTCACTAAAATCACATCAATATACTAATCATTTTATCCCATCACTTATTTCACCACCCAAGCAAATATACCTCTTTACTTATCCAATCTCTATTGTATTTTATCTTGCAATGATATGTTCAAAAATTTTAAAAAAATAAAAGGAAAAATCAATTTAATAAATTTATAAGCCAATTAGGATATCACTACAATTTTTTCACAAAAAATAGGCTCTTCTTGCAATTAATGTGTAAAATACACGTTTTATACTTTAGGTAATTATATATTTAAAATTTTAAATAGGAAAATGAAAAATTAATTTCTAGGCTAACTAGGATCTCAATAACCTAAAAAATATCCCATATATGTTGATAAGAAAAGAACAAAACTTAATTTCGATAAATTTATTAGCCAATTAGGATCTTGTTGTAAGTTTTACATAACAAATAGTATCTTTCTACAATTAGTGATTAAAATATACGCTCTTTACCGTAGGGAATGATATGCTTAAAATTTTAAATAAAAATAATAATAATTTCAATAATTTTATAGGCAAATTAAAGTGTTACTATATAAAAGATAGGATCTTGCAATTAACAAATAAAATATATATTCCATACTTTAAATAATGATATATTTAAAATTTTAAACAAAAGCAAAAACCAATTAACATCTCAGGTTGCGTTTGGTAATGGATTTGGAGGTGATAGAGGAGCTTAGGGTTTAGAGGGGAGTTTAGGGTAGGATAAGGGCTTCCATCAAAGTGTTTCACAACTTCCCACCCAATATAAATCATTACTATTTCATATATCACATCAACACCAACATATATTAAAATATACCTACCTCAACATAATATTAAAATACATTTAAAATATCATAACTTTGGTATATTTTAAAATATACCCACTCACGCCTATCATAATATTAAAATATCATTCACTAATATAATATCACCATGCTAATTATTACAAACTCATCGACCAAATAACTTTCTCAACTGACCCACTCTAACACTATCTCAAATTTATCAAAATTTAGAACCAAACATAGCTTCAATGCCTTCAACTAAAACCTCATTCGTATGTTAAGGTAGGATTCAAAGCAACATCACTACATCCCTCTAGCACATCCCCGGTATTGCCAACCATGTTAATGGCCGAGAGCACACTCCATTATGCGAAAGAAATATGTAAGTAATATTTATCGGACGGACGGTGACATCTATAGTACCTACTCATTTAGACCCTTAACTCCATCATCGAGCAAAGCCATTGTTTAACACCATTTTAGCCACAAAAATTTGAGTTTAGAAATCTTCAAAGACAGATTTCTAAATCACATGGTAGTCACCTAATATAATGATTTATGCATCTACCTAGTTGATCGGACATTATTAGTCAAACCCAACACAAACGAGAATTGCCATATCGAGGAGACGACGACGACGGATCTCAATAGGAATTCAAAAGGTTAGAAATGAGAAGCATCATACATACATGTATATTAATTCACATTGTAATTATCAATTTACACAAATTAATTATCCATCACATACATAAACACCAAGTAATTAAAATTTCCTCTCAAGAAAACAAACGATTCATTTTCTTGTTTCCCGTTAAAAGACTTCGCCTTCGTCTCTAGTGGGATAGCAGCACCCTCATTCCCCCTATCCCAAAATTTAACATTTGTGTAATGTGCTGCGCGTGGGACTCTTCCTGATCAACATATAATATTATCCTTTTTATTTTATATGCGTGGATATTAAATCTCTCCCAACAATAAATCATGCAAAGTTCATAGGTTGAGATAGTGGTTAATTTCCACTCCAGACTAGTGAGGCAAGTCCTTCCCCCAATTATTGATTAGTTAACATTGGATGTACGCTTGCTAATATAAATAGCCCATCATATATAGATGAGCCAAATGCAAGGATAACTCATCTGGAAAGGGGCAAATAAATATCAAAATATTTGTATATATATATGTCAGGTACTCGTCCGTCTCATCTTAAACCAAGACTTGCTAATTAAATTTGTAAGCAATCAAGAGCTCCAAGACTTCAACGTATCATCGAACCCCCCTGTGCTGCTGCATACCCAACATCCTCAGGCATCTTGTTGGCCTGAATTGTGTTTACAACGTTGGCAATATTGTTCTGAGGCAAAAAAAAAAAACGTTAGGATTACAAATACCACGCAAAATAATTATACATCACAAGAAAGCGGTAGAAGGGTGAGCTTATATCAAACATAAATCAGCTATTGTCAAGCCCTTTTAACCATCTCTTATTAACGTTTGTGTTCTAACGTTTTATACCCTCTTAATGACCATCTCTACCTGAACATTTCACATCTTCTGTGCCCTATCCAACCTAGTAATAACTTCCAGTGAGTCGTTTATGCCCCCGAGTGTTCCTCTTTTAATCTCTTCTTGCACCACATCATAAAGTGTCTCAGCAAAGCTAACTTAGCATCTAAAGACGAGATGTCATGTTCAAAACCATGATGGCCGTCCACTGCTCTTCTACCTATTCCCAAAAGTCCAGATTCATTCTACTAGGACTTCTCAAACTTTACATCTCGCATCTCAAATTGTCATTTGACTTCCAACAAAGGTTGTGGTGTCAGAGAAACGCCTTTCCAGCAGAATCACATTAGACGAGGGTGCCAACTCCGTAAGCTATCCAAACAAATGAACTTGTCAATCCACAAGTAAAACACCGATTTGTAGCAGGGAAATACTCTTCAATAGGGATCGAAATGGGGTTGTTCTTGGGGTTACACTACCCTCATTTCAAGTAGTGTATTAGTGGATTTTGATTGACTCGATCGATCGAGGAAAATCCTAAGTTGGGAAAGACTTACGTGATGTTTTTTACTCTTAGGGTTTCCATCTAAATATATTTGTGCATTGTGTTGCTAACCTATTGTGTGATTATTTTATCTGCTTATCATTTTTACCCTGCACTATTCCCCCCCCACCACCCCCAACGCACACACACTAATGGTTCTCGTGTGCATAGCAATAGATTGACCTGCCACCCGTTAAATCCTCGCACCATGCACTTCACCTCCAAGTCTACATGAAAAGTCACAACCCTTGATGATCATGGGGCATAAACCAAAACAGGTGTCACCTCCACCACCCCCACAAAAAACTCCCATTTTCATTGCTCAATCGTCTTTGGCAACCCAAAATTTTCCTTAATGCCCTTGCATTTCTTCCTCCCCCAGACTCACTGATTGGTCCCCAGAGTCATCGCTAAGGCAGACAGGAAAAGCTCCTCCGAGAACCCATCTTTATAAGAAAAGAGTTCTTACCCTTGTGCAAAGTCAATGCCTTTACATGTGTGTTTTTCTTCATAATCTTTAAAGGTGGAGTTTCAGAATTTGGTTATCCATGTGCGTGCAGGCAGGCAGGCCAGATATGGAAGATGTCGGGCAGACGAGCAGACCCTTTCTTTACATGAATTTTTGCCCACGAGGTGTGAAATAGTTGTGCTATTGACTATATTGATCATTCAGACAAGGAACAGTTCCGGGTCAAAGAGGAGGAAAAGATAGAGTAAGAGAAAGAGGGATGAAGAGGAGCGAGTACCTCGGGTCCGGCATCATCCCAAGCAACTTCAGCGGTGAAACGTACGACTGCGAGGATTGGATCTTCCTCGGACGTGGCAACAATAGATTGAGTCGCCTCAAGGACTTTTCCGTCGCCGAATCTGCTACTGCTAAACGCATTGCGTTCGTTGGTGGTCTCCCACAACAAACCCACGTGGATCTCTCGATTGCTTCCCATCGGTCGCCGCCGCTAAGAGAGAGCACGCGCAAGAGAGGAGTCGAGATGACGATCAGATTCAGCTTCCCTTCCCTCTTAGCCCTGTCGCTAATGCTGTCGTTGTCGAGGAGAGAGCAAGGAAGACAATACGGGGACGTCGGAGAGAGGAGAGACGGAGAAAGAAGGTGGAGACAAGGTTTCAGGTTTTGTTTTCTAAGATGGTTGGCGGATCGCGTGTCAGGTCGGTTGGCGCGGATCCGCCGACAGAAAATGAAAATAAAAATTTAATCGGAGCATTAGAATCACACTTTTGAAAATATAGTTAATTATGTTTATATTTTTATAAAGTTATCAATTACATTTATATCCCTAGAAAATAAATTTATCTCGAGTCTAACATCGTCCTAAATAAATTCAATGGTGAAACGAATAACGATGAAGATAAGATCTTCCTCGGATGTGGCTACAATAAATTGAGTTGCCTCGAGGACTTTATTGTTGGACACACCATTTCTTTACATGAATTTTTGCCCACGAGGTGTGAAATAGTTGTGCTATTGATTGTATGGATCATTCAGACAAGGAATAGTTCTGTAGTGCATCATGTCAGGGTCATAGAAGACGACAAGGGGCCTTACCATTCAGGAATAATGGGAAAACGATAGAGAGACACAGAGAGAGAGAGAGAGATGGATGAAGAAGAGGAGCAAGTCTACCTCCGATCCGACATCATCCCAAGCAAGTTCAGCGGTGAAACATACGACAGCGAGGATTGGATCTTCCTCGGACGTGGCCACAATAGATTGAGTCGCCTCGAGGACTTTGCCGCAGCCGAATCTACTACTGCTAAATGCATTGCGTCTGGTGGTGGTCTCCCACGACAAACCTGCATGGATCTCCTCTCGATTGCTTCCCATCGGCCGCCGCTGCCAAGAAAGAGAGCGCGAGAGAGAGGAGTCGAGGATGACAATCGAATTCAGCTTCCCTCTTAGCCCTCCTACCTCTACAAAACACATAAAACCCATAAAAAGAAGAAAAATCCCAAAAATACACAAAAACACTCTCTATACTATGTATATACATGTAAATATAAGGGTATATATTAAGCTATCAATGTAAATAATGTAAAATATGTACATAATGTGTATATATAACCTGTGTATGTGTTATATAATGTAACTTAAGTATTTAAGATAACATATTATGTATATAACTTATGTGTATAATTATTTATTAATTATATTACTTACATGTACTATAAGCTACATAATTATGGAAACCCTAACAAATTAACTTATTTATAAATAATATTGTACATACGTAATTATATATGTACTATGTACATAATGAACCCTGTAACATAATTTAATTAAATATATATAATAAATAATGAATTTATTAAGTTACTAGCTAAGTTATTAAATTAAATGAAAATAAATAGTAATTTAAGTTATAATTAAACTAACTTATATTGTACATTTATATTATTGTATTTTAAGTAAATTAAGATAATTTAACAATATTTATAATATATTATGTTATTTATGACTTAAATTATATTTATACACCCTGAATTCACCTATTTAAATGTAAATAAACCAAAATAAATCGTGTAAAATACAATAAAAATAGGTATTAAATAATTTATTACATGTATTAACTGTGTACAGGGTCAATTAGACCATTAATTAACTAATATATACGTTAATTAAGAAATAAACTTAAAAATCAGTATGTATAGTGTAAATTTTAGGTAATTTATTTATGAAGTAAACATAATTAATTATGTAAATAAATTATATAATTAAGTAGACGTATGTAAGTACTTTAAAACTATATATTTTATTTTTAATTTATAAAAGTTAATGGCCCTCAAATCGAGGGCCAAACATATCAAATCAGACGTAGATGAACGCTGGTGCAGCGACTATGGGGCGCTCAACATAGCGCCACATCGGGAGTCTTCGAAGCGCCACAGTGCTTTATTACATTATTGCGCTGCCTCATTCTCAGTCTTTAAGCACTGGGCGCAAAACGAACATCCCCACTCCCCTTACGAGCATATGACTGAGCAGATAAATCTTAATTAGGTGCAAGACGTTGGTGCGTGCAGTGCACGGGCTTGTAGGGCCGTGTAGCATGTGTGTCTGTGGGCTCAGCGTGATTGTTAAGAGGAATATTGATCGGCTAATATGCGCAAATTAGGGTGCTCGGAGTATTGGTCTGATCCCACTCATCGAGTAAATGACCTTTGAACTTTAGTGACAGATAACAATGTCACCGTAAACCCTATTTTTTAACCTTATGTACATAACTTTTCCTAAGGTTTAGCGACGTTTATAGAAGTCGTTGTACATACTATATATGTTACTATAGGTGTTAATATATTAAGTTAGTATAGTCTATATTATAACATATTATTGTATAGATATGTAAGTATTGATATTATAAGTTATAAATAGATAGTATATAGTATTTAATTGTAATGTTTGATGCATGTTTGTAAATAGATGTTTGCAAGCAATCCTTTCGGCCAATTCTCTCTTTTTTTTTTTTGAGGATGCACCTGTGGTAGGCGAGAAGAGTCGGTTGCACCTTCTCGTAGGTGGAGAGGCCGAGGTAGGGCACTGTAGAGGTGTTGCCCTCCAGCAACTGAAAGCATGGCATTTTTGTTGACCTTCCCACAGACGGTGCCATTTGATGGGCCCCAAGAGGCCATCAAAGAATTTGTTGACCATTTGGAAGAAGTGGATTCAACTTGGACTGAAAGTCTCCAATCCCAAATGATGCATTTGAAGAAGATAAAAGATGAATTGAATTGAAAAAAAATCAAGTAACACCAAAGATAAGAAATAGGGTTAGAACTGTGAAAAGGAAACTTTAAACAAGATACACGACATGTGGCGTATCTTCTCAAAAGGGGGGAAAAGATATAAGGGATGTAGTTCCGAAATCAATCATGGCCCTTACAGGACCCATGCAGAGACAAGGCAAAAACAAGAGAAAACTATGAAGCTGAGTTCGAGAACTGAGAACTCCCAGTAGTCATTTCATACATTGCAAGCTTCTTATATTCTAAAATTCTGCTTTTACATTGATAATGTACTTTGTTACACTAGAAGAAGGATCTGGAAGACAAATGTGTGCTCCTTGTATCAATTTCCATGTTGTTCAGATGACTAATTCTCTAAATGAGTCACAGTCCCATTTTTCTTAATTCCAATTGCCAATGAGAATGATCAACAGGCATTCTTGAAATTATCCATGAAAGCTATAATGCTGTTGAGTATAGAACATTGTCATGTTAAAGGAATAATCTCCTCTTTTGGGCTCATACATTTGTCCTTTGTGACGGCCAAAGGGTCCATGGTGAATATAAGGTGCATGATATAGATAAACAAAATCTTTTCAAAAACATTAAAAATACTGTGGTGTTCAGCTAGCTAAAAAGAAGAAAATATCATGTAACCTTATTATGACAGTTTGATTCATCTGATCCATTTTACAATCAAGAATCTTGGCAGTGATTGCTTTAACCACCCAATTTTCCACGTCATCTTCATCTATCTGCAACACATAATAATAACATCAGATCGAACTAAAGGAAAAACATATAAAGTGCTTATTAGACAATAGAAGCAAACACACATGCAGTGCCTCTTTGATGAGAGAGTATGGGATAGAGCCCGAGCATTTTGATCCAAGATCCGCCAAGAGCATCAATCTCATTTTTGAGACGCAATCTTCATGAATTAGACCTGAAATTAAATTGTCCTGCAGCATCTGAGTAAAATGAAAGTAGTACTGATTTAAGGTAAACCATCAAATTGTACCATTGCCCTTCAACACAGAAGAATCAGCCGCGTGAAAGTCCAAGTAAGCATCTAGCCTTTGCGTAAGAAATATTTGAAGTAACCGGTAGACGGAAGCAATTTGCCATCTTTCTCCAACTGTGCAACGACAGGAAAATCTAAAAGATCACACTGCACAAAGGTTCACCATGAGTCTGTGAAAGAGCCTGCTTACGGATTAATATGCTTGTATTGCTGCCCAATGTGTCAAAGTGGCTGTCTATCTATCATATGTTCTGTTTCAATTTCAATTCCCTTTAAGATAAGAGTTTCTTGGAAAGGTCCCCTTAAGATAAGCATTAAAGAAGTCAACACATTAAAAGACAGACATTGAGGTGAGAAGCCAAGTCCCATGGAAAAGTAGCAGTATCAAGCAAACATTCAATAACATCATACAAGTACCTTACATGAGAGTATACCCACTCAATCGAGCAAACAATAGCTCACAGCATCACCAATATGATCAGGATTGAAGTCACGACTTGAGGCAACCGAAAGATTGTTGAAATCCAAGCAACCAGATCAAACAAGAAGGTCTAAAGCCCCAAGTAGGCAAGCACAACTAACACATGCAAGTAAACGGAAGACATGATTAGCTAGATATGCACATAAGGGAAACAGGTTTGCCAATTATGTCTTAATTACCCCATTGGATGCAAAGATCAGCAAGCGAAAATGGACGATCAGCACCCCCCAACCCGCTATGCATTTTCCACTATGCTACAATGTGTGGAGAGAGACTGCAGTTGCCAATTGACAAAGAAAAAATAGGAGAAGATGGTGGGATGATTTAAAACACCAATCAAACGTCATGTCAAAAGAAACTAGTGAATTGTTTACAAGTTGGAATCATAGTCCTCTATGTGCAGAGTCTAGATGAAGAAATTACACAAGTGCAGTTGGAGAATCAAAGAAATGAAGCAAGCAAAAACCACATGCCTCAATGTAATTTATGGTTTTTACGATAATAGCACCTTGAACTTAGAACATAATGACGAAAATGGCTGACACAGTTGCAGGTACTACAGCTGCCAATGTTTTGTTGGTCTCTGAGAACGCAAAGGGCAGTCACTCAAATGTATTGCCACCTTCCAAACATTTACAGCTTACAAGTGGTTACTTGACGAACTCAAAAGAACAAGAGCTTGATGCTCCACCTACACACCAAACACCTCTCCCCTTTAAACAACCCCCATTACGTTGTAACCACAGGGGCCACACAACCGCAAAAGGCTTGACCCTCTCCCGCTTAAACTCAAAAAACCTTGGGACTGGCACAGCACACCCAGCCCTAACTCCAAAGAACAATTGATCCTTCGTTATTGCAGCTGCCACTATTGGAACTAATTAAGCAAATGTTTGACCCATCATATTACCCAAAAAAATGGGGAGAAAACAAAAGGTTCTAATTCACTGCCATACCATTGATTCAATTGGCCTTTTGACATAATAGAATTATTCCATATCCATTAAGGAGTATTCTCCAAGTACTTGAATAGATGACTACCAAAATATAAATATTTATGGGGCTCCATTTTGAGAACATTAAGTGTCAGTCAGAATTTTAAATTGTTTATTGGATCTGCTTTGTGTCAAAAAACAGAAAAAAGCAGCAAATAAGTAGGCAAGCGTATCTCTAAAGCTCCCCTGAGATGAATGGAAAACCATATCAGAAGCCGGCTGTACTCATCTAAGCCACAGGTTACACACAGATGCAAAGCCATCAATCACAAAGAACGATTCCATCCAAAAGGAAATCAATTCTTTTTACGGCAAAGGATGATCACATAATAAGCGTAGCAATCATCCGCTTCATTGATAAAACCAAGCCGATTACAAATTTAGAACCACTTCAAGACCTCTGTCACTCTACAAGCATCATCAACAAAATGCACCCCACAACATCCCCCCTCCCGGAACAAGATAAAAAGAGAAAAAAATGTTTCTTCAAAGCTAAATGGTCCAAAGAAATGAGATCCCTGATAAAGCTCACCTAAAAGTCAACGCAAGAAGATGCAACCCACCACTTGCTCATACTTTCTTAGTGAAAAGCAAGGAAAGAACAAATGAGGGGTGTCTTTCTCTTTCAATGGTAGCTCAAAAAAAAAAGAATGATCTGACCCTATTATGTATTAGGTCTTAATGGATAGTCCTAGAAACCAACCAAAGGAGAATGAAGCCATTGCCCTCACAGGTTTCTATCACAAATAGAAGGTCTTGAAGTAGGAGACAGGATAGGAGTCCAATTTCTCTTTATATATATATTTGCGCGCACACACGATTGACTCCATTTTGAGAAATAACTAGCACATTTGGGTTCCATTATAGATATAATAAACAAAAAATGCATGGGGTTCCTTGGGTAGGCTTAGGTGGATTGGAAGAGAAGTATATTATTGAGGGTGGACACTATTGACTTGATTTCTCACTTGTCCAAAATTAACCCCAATGGTTGATGTACTCGGAAGCTTTTGTGAATATGTAAAGGTGGGTTGAGATAAGAAGCTTTTTGAATGTGAAACCAGAATCAGTTGCTTCTTCAAACCCAAGAAAGTAGGGCAGGAGGATGAGGTGAGGAAAATGGGGTTCAGATCCACAATTTCAAGTGTGACAAACCAGCGCACTAACCAAGCTATTTCCCCTTGACCCCCTCAATTGTAACCCATTGTTTCCTTTTAGGAATGTAAAAAAGGAAGTGCTTCTGCTCACTACAACTTTTGCAAGGCTTCAGCTTGTAGTAGCTCTCTGTTGATGCTACATAACTGAAGTGGAATGCAAACAAAATGTCAAGCCTACCCTATAAATACAACTCCACTCTGCATTAGGGATGTTCCAATAGTTTTGTACCCACTAACCCGCCAGTGAACAACCGATCAAAAAACTGAGTTCCTCATAACTATAAACTTTCATGCCAAAATCAATCTTTCTTTTAACCTAGGAAAATGGTCATGTTTGCAACCAACATTGCTACAAGAAATTTGTGTCCCATCCTCCTCTTTGTATTAACCATCTCGCATAATAGATTAACAATTTCACCACTTGTCAACCTTTCAAATACAAAAAACATCATTTGCCAATGTAACAGCACAGAACATAAAACATACAGTATAGCCACCCAGCATACTTCCACTTGAATCTCTATCCTAGCTAACTTGAATCACGTACCTGAAATATGTTGGAAGCCTTGATGAATTCTATGATAGCTTGGATAGCTACTTCTTTGGCTTCACTCATTGCAGGAACACCATCCACAGAAAATGTAGCTAAGTACTTGGAAAGAAAGTGGAAATAATCCTTGCTGAAGCTGAAAATCAAAGACAAAAAAAAAAAAAAAACTATTTATGTTTGAAAATGGAGAGACAAAATAATCAAAAAAATGTGAATATACCTTTTGTTGTCTTTCAAAATGTTGGCAATAGTAAGGTAGAGATTCCTTTGATCCAGTTTTTGTATTTTCCATTCCTCGAAAAAACTTTCTATCTTCTTAAAAGTAGGTATGATACTTTCGGTAATTTTAGCACTAGCTGCCAAATCCAAAGCCTTCATATAAACATAAAACCTGCTGTAATGATTATCTAGCAGGTTGTACAGATTAAACAAGCTGGAGAAGGAGAAGGATCAGAATACAAAAACCACCAGCTTAAAAAAATATGACTATTCATTCTCATTACATTTTCAGCCTCAAAGAAGCCTTGTCGCTTGGTTGTTGGATAAGCTTCACGGATATAAGCTTTGCCATCTCCAACGCTTCATCCGGTGAATTAGCTTGGGTCACAAGGTTGCAAATAACAGTAAAAATGCACTCCAGATCTGCATTACAAATGACAATCTACTTATGAAAAGGCAATACCATGTCTCCTACTTTGACTTGGCATAGGTCCCAAAAAGGTAGTGATCGTCATTCTAACCTCAATAACTTTTTTTCGGCTAAAGAAATATAATCCATATCTGGGATTTTGCTCATTTAGGAAAGGACAACCACTTGAGCTTACTAGTCATCCAATAATTTTTTTTAAGTTAGTGCCAAAGGAAAAAGAGGAAAACAATTCAATAAGGCACCAAGCACACATCGATGTGTCATTGCATTCCAAAAATCAACAAGGACAATCAGCAGTTTCCATGAGTTTATCAAATTAGTGACTTCAATGATAAGCATGAATGATGGATTGGCATCTAAGCTCTCTTTTTTTTTTTGAAAAAAAATGTTAGGAGATGACTAATGATTAGTAATCACCCTCAGTTCTATCTTAAATTGTGGTTAACAAAATTAAATCATGTCTCCCGACACTGGAGGATTCCCTAACATCATGATAATGGCAGTAACATAAGGGTATGATCTCTAAAAATGAATACATTGCTATCAAGTGAAAGAAGCCCTAAAAGAGCCATATCAGAAATTTTGATTTGAGAAATTATATTCTTTCATGAAAAGCGCCTCTGGTCAGCAACTTGGTGTCACCCAAACCAGATTCATCCATCCATCTTTTTCATCTTTTTTGAAAACACTCATCAAATTCTCGCCTAAACCAGATTCATCTTCTTACAGCATACTTCCAAGTACAAATATCGGCATGATCATAGCCTCTAGCTTCTCTAATTTAATCAATACTTTTACAATAGATAATTTCACACAAGCTCATTCATATCGGTCAATCTATTTAACAATATTAAACAAAAGATAACCCCACCCCTAGCATCTCTGTCTCTATACACAACCACTCCAAAATGAAAACGATAATCACATCCAGACTACCACACAATCTTTACCTTCTTGTCTATGAGATATCAGTTTAGCTAAACTCATATCTCACATCATCAATTTTAACCCTTGCTTTCATCTGTGTCTCTACCCATTACATTGACTTAATTCACCGTTACATTGCATCAGCTTAAGTATCATCAGCAACAACCACGTATGCTGGGAGATCATTTTGAAACAGCTCACTGACCATGATTAAGGCAAAAGGATAGGGCTATAGGGTTCATTTTGGTGTACGCCAATGTTCAAAAACCTGAGTGCTCCTCTACCTTTGTATCCTTAATTATATCTCAATATAACAAGAATAATTGCAAGATATGAAAAAAAAAATTACAAATGCATGCTTCCTTGAGAAAACTGAAGCTCCTTGAAGGATGACGAGCACTGTAGTCGTATCAAATCTTTTTGCATCATTTTTGGATGAAATAAGGATCTTATTAAAATTTTAATTAGAAAAAGAAAGAAAGAAGATCTAACTTCCAAAATTAATCCATGAGCCTAAGTTAACAGACCGAATTCAACTGAACTTAAGAAAAATGGGTAGGCCTTTTTGATGTCACCATATGGCTAATTTGTAATGTTACTGAAACATCATCAGATTTTCACAATCCCTAAGAATTTCTATGATAATGGACAGAGAACCTAGAGCACTACAAAATTAATACAGAAATTGTATCTGTAAGCAGGCTATCTTTTATTATCCAAGTGTTTATATGGTAATAAAAGAATGACCACCTATGGAGACAAGCCGGTTTTTTTATGGGAAAATGGAAAGGGACTTGATGTACCTTTGACAGAAACACAGGAAAAGACCAAATCAATGGAGGTAAGCATAAGGGAGGTTAAGTCCAGCCATCTTCCCATGATCATAAAGTCTTGGGCCTCAAGGCAGAGTCGATTAACCTGAGGTTCTGCAACCTGTAAAAAAAAGAGATACTAAGAGATTTTGACAAGTGAAATAATATATAAATATATGTATGGAAGTAAACATATTCAACTAGATAATATTTATTTTTCTATACAAACTATAATTGCAGTTCAAACCAACCAAAGCAAAACTTCCAGTTTTTATTCATAATCTTTAAAGGTGGAGTTTCAGAATTTGGTTATCCATGTGCGTGCAGGCAGGCAGGCTAGATATGGAAGATGTCGGACAGACGGGCAGACCCTTTCTTTACATGAATTTTTGCCCACGAGGTGTGAAATAGTTGTGCTATTGACTGTATTGATCATTCAGACAAGGAACAGTTCTGGGTCACCGTTCAGATCCACACAGGAATAATGGGCAAACGACAGAGAGAGAGAGAGAGGGAGGGATGAAGAAGAGGAGCGAGTCTACCTCGGGTCCGGCGTCATCCCAAGAAAGTTCAGTGGTGAAACGTACGACGGCGAGGATTGGATCTTCCTCGGACATGGCCACAATAGATTGAGTCGCCTCGAGGACTTTTCCGTCGTCGAATCTGCTGCTGCTAAACACATTGCGTTCGTTGGTGGTCTCCCACGACAAACCCACGTGGATCTCCTCTCGATTGCTTCCCATCGGCCGCTGCCACCAAGAGAGAGAGAGCGCGCGCGAGAGAGGAGTCGAGATGACGATCGGATTCAGCTTCCCTTCCCTCTTAGCCCTGCCGCTGATGCTATCGACGTCGAGGAGAGAGCAAGGAAGACAATACGGGGACGTCGGAGAGAGGAGAGACGGAGGAAGAAGGTAGAGACGAGGTTTCAGGTTTTGTATAAAGTGCAAACTTTAGGTAATTTATTTATGAAGTAAACATAATTAATTTTGTAAATAAATTATATAATTAAGTATACCTATGTAAGTACTTTAAAATCATATATTTTATTTTTAATTTAAAAAAATTAATAGCCCTTAAATCGAGGGTCAAACATACCAAATCAGACGCAGATGAATACTGGTGCAGTGGTTGTGGGGCACTTAATATAGCGCCACATCGGGAGTCTTCAATGCATCGCAGTGCCTTATTACATTATTGCGCTGCCGACTTGTCAGTCTTCAAGCGCTGGGCGCGAAGCGCATATCTCCTGTCCCCTCAACAAGATCGTCTGCCAGTAAAAAATAAATGACTCGTGAGCTTTAGTGACAGATAAGAATGTCATCGTAGACCCTCTTTATTGACCTTAGTACATGCATACTTTTTTCCTAAGGTTTAGCGACGTTTACGCTGTACATACCATATATGTTACTATAGGTGTTAATATATTAAATTAAGTTAGTATAGTCTATATTATAACATATTATTGTATAGATATGTAAGTATTGATATTATAAGTTACAAATAGATAGTATATAGTATTTAATTGCAGTGTTTGATGCTTGTTTGTAAATAGATGTTTGCAAGCAATCCTTGTGGCCAATTCTCTTTTATTTTTAGGATGCACCTGTGGTAGGCAGGAAGAGCCAGTTGCACCTTCTCGTAGGCGAGAAGAGCTGATTGCACCTTCTCGTAGGCGGAGAGGCCGAGGTAGGGCACTGTAGAGGTGTTGCCCTCCAACAACTGAAAGCATGGCATTTTTGTTGACTTTCCCACAGACGTGCCATTTGATGGGTGCCCGAGAGGCCATCAAAGAATTTGTTGACGTAGGAAACGTGACGTAGCCCAAGAGAATGAACATACGCAAGGTGACCAAATCTCCTAAGTAATCGAAGGATCCAGCTCAGCGAGTCACAAGCAAGAAATCACAAGGAAAACAAGGAGATTAGTGATGTAGTTCTACTGTAAGGGGTGTACGTCTTGGGGGAGGGCAAGTCTCCCGTAAATCCACTAGAGTAGCTGTATTACAATCTCGGAGTTTCTCTCTCTCGAATTGCATGTTATTCATGTTCTTGCCTAAAGAGAGCCCCAAAGGGTCTTCCTCTATTTATAACACAAGTATCTTAGCAAAGTAATATCTTCTTTAGCGGTCTTATCAGACTCTTCGGCATGTTCGTTGTCAGGCTATTAATAGCATCGATAACGTCATGGTTACTGCTAACGTGAGCATCATGGGCGTTTTCACCGCCTCTCTGACTTTGGTAAAATCAGGACCTCGTCCACCTGCATCTAGGCGGATCCGGATCTAAGAGCCCATTGTGCTTAATTTTGCAAGGGCTATTTCCGTCCCACATCACATATGTATATTGATCGGTACATAGTATTTTATTTTATGCAACGTGTGCATGGAATATTACTTTTGACCCAGAATGAATATCTTCCGATTTCACACAGATCACCCATGAAATTCAATTCGAGTCTACATGTGGTAAACACAAACTTTAAAAATCATGGACGCGGGGATGAGCAGAGGGATATCCCTCCTATGAGAGCTTAGAGCACTATTCATGAGAGATTGAAATACTATTCATCACTTCTATCAGCATCCATATCAAGTCATTTCATTATTTTGCATCAATATTAATATATATTAAAATATATTCACTTAAACGTAACATATCCATTAAAATATATTCACTATATCACATCAACATGCTCACCCTAATAGTTTAATATTAAGCAAATATTCACTAAAATCACATCAATATACTAATCATTTTATCCCATTACTTATTTCACCACACAAGCAAATATACCTCTTTACTTATCCAATATCTATTGTATTTTATCTTGCAATGATATGTTCAATTTTAATAAATTTATAAGCCAATTAGGATATCGCTGTAATTTTTTCATAAAAAATAGGCTCTTCTTGTAATTAACAGGTAAAATACACATTTTATACTTTAGGTAATTATATATTTAAAATTTTAAATAAGAAAATGAAAAATTAATTTCTAGGCTAATTAGGTTCTCAATAACCTAAAAAATATCTCATATATGTTGATAAGAAAAAAAGAAAACTTAATTTCGATAAATTTATTAGCCAATTAGGATCTTGTTGTAAGTTTTACATAACAAATAGGATCTTTCTACAATTATTGATTAAAATATACGCTCTTTATTGTAGGGCATGGTATGCTTAAAATTTTAAATAAAAATAATAATAATTTCAATAATTTTATAGGCAA
The DNA here is from genome assembly GCA_037157565.1 of Thalassia testudinum. Lineage (NCBI taxonomy): Eukaryota > Viridiplantae > Streptophyta > Magnoliopsida > Alismatales > Hydrocharitaceae > Thalassia > Thalassia testudinum. Next base: position 27,980,335 of record JAZHRO010000013.1, read on the forward strand.
ATTAAAGTGTTACTGTATAAAAGATAGGATCTTCTTACAATTAACAAATAAAATATATATTCCATACTCTAAATAATGATATATTTAAAATTTTAAACAAAAGCAAAAACCAATTAACGTCTCAGGCTACGTTTGGCAATGGATTTGGAGGTGAAATAGGAGCTTAGGGTTTAGAGGTGGGTTTGGGGTAGGATAAGGGCTTCCATCAAAGTGTTTCACAACTTCCCACCCTATATAAATCATTACTATTAGGGTTTAGGGTTTACTACAACAATGACCCCTTTTTGTATAAACCGGTAGTCGGAGGATCATATTTTTGGTCTAAGGGTGGAAAATTGTACATGCCTATTTGATTGTTTGTTTTGCAATGTCTTTAGCAGAGTCCTTCCATGGTGCTTCTATTTCTGCTTTGACAAGGTCGTTCTCAGATCATACGTTGTTGCTGTGGGATAGTTGTGAGGAGGTTGCCTATACGACTTGTTTCAAGTTCCAGAAATCTTGCCTTTTGGAGCCTGGATTTCGGGAGATGGTGAAGGAGAAGTGGCAGGAAGTTCTCAGCCTTTGGCTTTGCAATGCACACTATGTCCGAGTGTATAAGGAATGTCAGGTAGGCAATGATTGCTTTCAAAAAGGTGGGAAGGAGGCATGATTGCATGAGGAGAGAGGCTTTAGAAGCCTTGGTGGTGCTTGACAAGGAGGGCTTGGGGGAGGTTAGCCTTGAGGAGAGCAGTGGGAGAAGATTGTTGTGCAAAGCAAGATCAGGGAGGAGGACCATAAGAGAGATGGATTGGGGGTAGAAATGTAGGAAACTATGGCTAATAGAAGGTGATCCTAGCACGAGGTTTCGCCATTCGTTTGCTGGTGTCAGGAGGAGATCAAATTTGATCGCATCGATCCATGTTGGTGATAAGCCTCACTCGAAGGTAGCAAATTAGCCAGGCTTTTGTGGACCATTTCCACACCACACTTTTACAAGGAGGCATCTGGCAAGGAGGTGGAGATTAGGTTCGTCTAACTTGGGCAGATTGGATGACAAATCAAGAGTAGATCTACTCAGACCTATTTTTTATTGGGAGGTCTTGGCAATGGTTCGTGGTTTGAAAGTAGAGAGATCCCCAAGGCTAAATGGTTTGCTAGTTCTTTTCTTTGGGGAGTTGTAGGATGTTCTTAAGGTGGATGTTATGGTGGTGGTGCGGGAGGTGTTTCAGGAGACCACGGTTTTGAACAACTAAATCAATTCTTTTTCTTTTTGCTTCCTAAGAGGCCAAGAGTTGATAGGATTGATGAGTTTAAGCTGATTGCTCTATCAAATGCGATCTATTTGATTATGGTCAAGACATTAGCGAATCAACCATGTTTGGTGTTGAAGTTGTTGATTTCTCCTGTTCAGTCTATTATTTCTAGCATGTCACTTATGGATTCCTTTGTGTTGGAAGAAAAGATGGTGGCAGCTTCGAATAGATTTGATTTGTTGGCTTTCATGTGGAAGGTTATTTCTCCAAATTTATGATTCACTGTCTTAACAGTATTTGCGGGAGATCTCGAGGAGGGGATTTCCGGAGGAGTAGGTTAGGCTACTGAAGAGATGCCTCACGATGACCTCTTTTTGAGTGCTTATTAATGGACGATCATGTAGCACTTGGACATAGCCACACATAGGTGTCAAATAGGGTTGTCTACTTGCACCTTTGCTTTTCGATGTGGCGGTTGGCATGTTGTCATTCCTGTCGTATAGGGGATTTTAGCGAGGACTATTTCCTGGTTTTACTTTGGCTGGTGATGGTTCCTTTCTCACTCCCCTTCTGTAGTACACAGATGACAGTGTTTTTTGTTCAGGGAGGTGTTTGCCAAGCTAAGAATGTTACGCAATTGGTCAAATTGTTTGAGGATATTTCTAATCCTCTTATTAGTGGAAGGAAGTTTGTTTTTATTCTATTTCACTTGGATAGGAGTGTGGAGGAGAGGATTTCTGGGATCCTTGATACGCTAGTTGTGTGCCTATGTGTGGTATACTTGGGCTTGCTCCTTAGAGGTAAACATTTGTTGTCGATTGATTGGAGGCCAATTGAGGAGAGGTTAGCTAGGAGGCTTAATGGTTGGAGTGGAAAGCTTCTATCTAGAGGAGGTAGACTTGTCTTGGTTAAGGCAGTCCTATCAATGATCCTTGTTTTCTATCTTTCGATGTTTAGGCCCCGAAGAAGATTCTTGTGAAGATGGAGGTGGTCCGTAAAAGATTCTTTTGGAAGGGGCCCTATCATCATGGTCATTTTTTACAATTGGTTCCTTCGTAGGAGGTGTATAGATCGAGGAAGAAGGTTGGCTCAGGGATTAGGCAGCTTGATGATTTCAACATCTTGCTTCTTATGAAGTGGGTGGCAAGGTTCATGGTAGGTGGAGATGGGTTGCTAGATAAATTATTACGAGATTCTTATAGTTCCCCCATTAATGTATTATTTAAGCGATCTCGTAGGGTGCGACCCTCTGCTTTTTGGTATTCTGTGGAGTCGTTGATTGGTCGGGGTGTTTCTTTGAGCCTCTTTAGCAATGTTTTAAAAATTGAACCGGTTATTGAATCAGTCAGGTGCTACTTTAGTTTTTTAGTGGTTAACCAATGGTTTGTACCGGTTGAACCGACGATAATGTCAGCATGTGAAAAATCAAAAATAATTGAATGGTAAGACCTTTGGATTAGTTTGTATTGGTTCAACCAAGTCCAACCGCATTGAACAAGTGTTCAATAAAAGGGAGAATCGAAATTGAGAGTTTAACCTTGAAGAATATATAGCTCCCTGAATCTTTGTTTCAAGTTCTTAAGTCACATACATTTTCCTTTTTTTTTAATTTTTTAGATCTTAAGAGAATGGTCAAACCGGATCGTCTGGCCTGGTTTTGACTTTTATCACCCAAACCGGTCAATCCGACCAGTAAGGCACCAGTTTCCATTTGAACCGGTTGGTTCGGTTCGGTTCAATTTTTAAAACATTGCTCTTTAGACCATGGCTTAGTGGAGGATGTTCTTTTTGTTTCTAGAAGGATGACTGATTAGGTGGTGGAGCTTTGGATATCATATTTCCTCGACTTTGGGTTGGACGTGACAAGGATGCTCTAGTTTCTAATGTCTAGGATTGGGTTTCTCGCTCTTAGCCCCCTATTCTACAGTCAGGTCTTTCAGACTCCTCAAGGGAGGAGTTGCAGAAGTGATTGGGATTACTTTATGGTATAACTATCAGTGAGGATCTGGTGGATGGTTTTGTGTGGAAGGACGGAGTTTTCTGAGTGGCTCGGGCTTATAAAAAGATGACTTTGGAGTTCGGGCTGGCAACTATGGTGTGGAATGACTGCTCTTTGATTTGGAAGCTGCCTATCCCTCTGAAGGTCAAAATTTGTGTGGCTTCTCAGAAGAGAAAAGTTGGTGACAAAAGATCTCCAGTCAAGGTGGGCTGATGATGATAATGATTTGATTGTACTTTTTGTGGGGATGCGAAGGAGAACATGGATCATCTACTTTTTTTAGTGTCAGCTCTCTTCAGTGGTATGGAGGATGTGACATTCACCGTGCAGAGATGTCCTTTTCTACATGGTGGGATTCCTTCCGTTCTCTGGTTCATGTTGATCCAGTGGGCTGGGTGAAAGCGATTGCAGCATTGTGGTCCATCGGGCTTCAACGTAATGTGGTTCTATTTTTAGGAGGGAGAGGGCTTGGGTTGAGAATATTATGAGGAAGGTTTTCTCTGAGTTGTGGCTAAGTAATCTGTATGCCCATTTCTTTTGTGATTGATTAAATGACATTTTAGATTATTACCGAATCACGGTAAGTCAGTAATCATCCTTCTCTTTCTCAAAATATCTGTCAAAAAGTAATCACTTTATTGCCATAACACCTGGGCACAAGAAAATCAAGTGAGACATTGAATTTCTTCAAGAGAGGGTAAACCTAGATTAAGTTCATAAGTAGCATGTGCCTAGATAAGTTCCTATTATCTAGATTTGATGTGGAGTAATATGAAATTATACTTCTTATTGCACCACTTAAAGAGATTACCACTAACAAAGGTTTTAGTAGAATGACGATCCTCAGGATGCATAACTTGTGTGCTTTGCATCAAAGAAATCTTGTACTCTTACCCGCCCGTTATTCTGGAATAAGACATTCTGTCTTCTAGAAGATTTGAATTTTCTAAGAATGTGAAACACAACTTCGTAACGTCCATAAGTACGCTTACACATAGAATGACTTACTTTGCCAACAACAAAAGAAATATCAAAACAAGTTAAACGAACCTTTCGACCAAGGCCTTATACCTATATGAATCTAGATAGTAGATAAGATGAGTCTGATTGCATGGGCTCGGGACAGCTGGAGTTGTGTGCGGTGTGGACATCGGAAACATCATAGCGATGTATTATTCATATATTGGTTCTGTGAGGTAAGAAAATCGCCCCAGAGATTTCCTTACCTCCTCATTGCAGCTGCCATTTGCCGACATGGACAAGATTACACAGACTGATTACTATGAGTTCTTCCTGGAAAAAATGGAGAATAATCATGGCATGAAGAATGAAAAGCCAATGAAACACTTGACAATGTGCGTGCCTTGCAAAAACTGTGGTTGTATCAACTTGAAGGGTAAAACAGTAAAAATTACATTTTATCATTGCAAAATTACATTGTCCAGGAGCATACCCACTCTATCGGAGAAGAGGCCAAGTGTGTGACTCTTCTCCTCATTTTCTATGCTAATAAATTGTTACAGAGCTCTACTCATAGGACAATAGTCTCACATAAGTTTAAACCTAATGCTGGTGGTCTGTTGCAAATTCTTTTCAAAAGCCTGCACTGATCCTTAGGTCCAATACTCTAATAAAAGGCTACTTTAAGCAAGTGGCTTCACTCACCTTTTGGATTCAACCTTTTAATTTTAGCTTTATTGCTATGGTTGAGATAGTTCAATTCTATTTCCCGTGCCATACTTGACTACAGGTTGACATGTTTGCCAGGACAGTAGATTGAAAGATCTTATTCATGATAGAGGAGGAACTGTATTATCGTTCTTGACACCATGTTAATTTCATAACAGGGATGACAACGGTCGGCTTGTTCGTGCAGAGCGGTGGACAACAAAGGATATAACACAGAGAGTCAAGATGAAGAATTACTGGCAGGTATGAAGATTTTTTTCTTCTTTTCAAAGGATTCATGCTAGTCTTCTCTACTCAAAGCTCCACTAACAAATAATCAGAAATAAACCTGCTAATAAAGTCAAATTTACTGGGTTGGAAGCCCTTTAACTCTGATTGGTGGATCAAGGATTACAACTTATACATAATGTCAGCTTTATTGAGAGGGTATTGTTGAGATGCCACACAACTTGAGTTCTTCCCAATAAATATTGCATGTATGACTGAAGATGGGGGTTTAACTTCTGAAGCTGCGGAAGTGAATGTCTCTGTGGTGACAAGGATGCAGTGTCTTGTTAGTCTTAGATATGAATAGGACTCTCCACCCTAAGCATGTTGATATTGGAGACATTTCCAATGATATGGCTCATCGGTCTAGGTTCTTGGTTTCTTTGGCTGCAGCATGCACATGAAAATGCTGCTGGGTCCTATTCCTTGCATTACCTGCAGTATTGGCTTGTGGGCTCAATCATCACCCCTCAGATTAAACCAAGGTTTCAGATGTTGATGCTCGCACCATATCAACAAGTAAAAAAAGGGACCTGTTGGAGATATATAGCTGATATTCCAAAATTGAATCAAAATGGCTGAAAACATCAAAGTTTGTACAAATTATAATTTTATTTATAGTTTATAAATTATGATTTTAATTATTGCTATACAAGGGAAGAAATGTTTATAAAAATAGGAGCTAAATTTTAAATCACACAATAGAAGTATATTACATTCATAGCATTCAAACGGAAGAATAAAAGGTATGGTAATAATCTCATTAGTAGTATGAGAACTCACTGTAAAATGAAGATAACCAAAAGTTAATAACTAGACATTTAATAATCATAGAAAACAAGGAGTATTAATAATCCACTAGTAAGAAAGAATAAAACAGATCATGAGCCAAGCAAGATTTGAAGTGTATTATTTACGAGATCTTCAATGAGAAAGAGAGAGAGAAAACATGAAAAAACTAGCATACAAGATCAAATATGAGCTAAGTATTAGCATAATTTTCATGTATAGTATTACTTGATTGGTGATGAAAAGCTACAAAAAATGTAAGCATGAATTAGTTACACATATGACTGATTAGGATGGTTAACATAAGTATAAACATGAGCTAAGCATTGTTTACATGTATGATAAGGGTCAATTAGTAATAGTGAGCAAAAAAATTCATATAAAAAGATCAAGGATTGAGGAAGGGAGAATAAAATCTCAAATCATAGAGTGGAGAATTGGAAGAAATTAAAGAATGGAAATGGCTAGATACTTGAGAAGAGTCTCCAAGAATGCAAACCAAAGCCAATAAAACTTCGGACTTGAGAACAATTCAATGGACACAATAATATCGAGGACATATTGCAACATGTTGCTTGTTTTATGGGATATTCATTTTGATAGAAAGTACTTTCGTCCATTTAAGCTCTTAAATGTAATGTCTTTAATCATCTCCTCCTAGCAGACCATCTAAGCCTTTGGATTTCTATCCAAAGTTTGAAGGTGAATTACAAAGATCATCAGGAGTCAACTCACCTATTGCTATATTTGGTCTCTTATGTATCGTTCTTTAATCCTGATGCTTAACACGCCTCGACTTGAAATACATTTTTACAAGATCCCTATCATCTGCATCTGTATCCCCCAATATTTAGGGATATCGATCAAGATCCATTGATATGAGTGATATATCGTCTATATCCTGGAAAAAAGATACTCATGATATCGATATAAGTCATGTTGGGGTTATGGATATATGAGTGATATATATCGAGATATATGTTTCCATAGATTAAACAACACCTTTATTATAAAATAGTTCGGAGTTTAGGGATTCTAGGTTTTCAAGAGAAAAGTATCGAGAGAACTACTTTGATATGATAGTGTGTGCACCACCCTTGGTAATCTTTACATGTATATTGCAAAGACAGAAAAGGAATTAAGCAAATGGCTCTCAGATCCATTATAGTTCTTTTCCTCAGGAAGCACCAACTCTGGAAATTTTTACATAAATGTATTGCATAGAGGGAGAAAGTTTCAAGCAACCAACTTTTTGGGTCTGATGAGTGGGAATTACCCAATAAATAAGTGCCTGAGGCCATGGCAACCTATTTTGGATCATGAATCAGAAAGGCCCTGTCAGGTATAACCAAGGAAAAAACACTATTCATCCCACTTAATAGGCCTAACTCTATAGGAAGTAGCTAAGAGTGAAGGCTCAAAGGGCAGTCCTACATCCAAGCTCTCGTGTAAGTCATTACAATCCAAAGGATATGGCCTCTCACTTGTGGCAATTAGGGGAATATTTTGCCTGGAGAAGACCTTTTGCCACCAAAGGCAACTTCCGTCCTTATGTTCCTTGGCACTCATCATTTAGCAAAGCTTTGTCTTTTTTTTGAAAGGAAAAAGGATGACTACTAGAGGTCAATAGCCATCCACTTTAATTAACTTCAAAAACAACAGCCAAAAATCAACCAAAGTAGAGGCTTTGCTCACTACATTTTCCACCTAGGTACATTCCCCTCAAAAGACGATTGCGTTATGCTACAACCACAAAGCCACGACAGCTGTAGTCCATGCTCAATGCTCTTTTGTATGCCAATGCTCATAAATGTCTAGCAATCAACATCAGAGGAGTTATAGAAAACTCCATGGAGGTTCAGACGTTGCCACATCTAGGACATAAAAGAGCAACCCCAAAACAAGTGACTTTCATTACTAGCCGCTCATGTCGTAGGAACCGTAGAGAGAGTTTTACTTTTAAAGGCAATCTCATCTTCCAAAGCAAATGACAATTAGAAACAAAGTTGTTGGGCAAGACAGAATCCTCTTCACTCAAAAGACAATGTGCCTTTTTAATAGAAAAAGAACCATGGCTCCACACGAAATAATCTAGTGACGCCATCAATTGGAAATCCAGCAAAATGGACAAAATAAGTTGAAAGTCAACCCTTGCCTCTGAAAGACCACTTGTGGAGCCCATGAAAGCAAAACATCCCAAAAACTTACCACTGGGTTGAACTTATCGGCAACCTAGGCATCAAATTTGCAAGCACTCACATCTCCATCCAGTCATCCTCCCAAAAACGAAAGGTCTGCCCATTCCCTAACTCCAAGGCGATAAAAGCCACAAGTCTAGACATAACTGAGATGAAGCTTTGTCCAGAAAGCAGAAGGCCCCCTAACTAAAGTGCACCACTCTCTGAGATGAACGACATTTACATAAGAGTCCAACAGTAGTCTATGCCAAATGTACCTTCATTCTTGAAAAACTTGGCGATCCATTTAGCTACCAATGCCTTATTAAAGGAAGAGAAATCAAAGTCACCCAATCCCCCCTTATTCTTGGATCTACAAATTTCATCCCAACGAACAAGCTATAGAAATCCCCAACATAATTTGACCCCTTCCAGAATAACCTCTTCCTCTTGACTTCCAATTTATGCAACTTCTTAGGGGTTTGAAGACTAACAAGTAAAAAATTGAAATGGCAGAGAGGACCACCTTCAATAAGACCAACCTACCCCCCTTAGACAGGAGTCTCCCAATCTAGGAACTCAACCTCTTCTCCATCCTTTCAGCCAACTCAACCTCTCCCCACAATCACCCAACTCGAGGAAGGATGTCCCTAAAGTTGAAAAAAAATCCAAGTTGGATCCAATAAACAAATCTACTTGAGTTGGATACGTTGGGGTTTTAACTCCACATGTTGATTGAGTTGGGGTGGCATAACATGACCTCCAAATCACATAACCCAAAAGGAAGGTTCCTGCAAGTAATGCCTCTTGATAATCTCACATCTCTTCACCTTCCACAATTGTTTTGTATTCAAAACACTTTTCAGTGAACTTTGTCACCCTTCATTGGAGAGAAGGCAATGCTCAATTGCATTAGCCTTTGCAAAACCCATAGGGGAGTGACCATTGGAATAGGTCCTTGCCAAAGGGAAACAACTAGTGGCTCCACCTTGGAGATGAAGCCACTATGTTGGAGTACAGAATACAAAGCTTGTCAATCTGCAGAAAAATCCTTCATCATCCATGAAAATGGTGAACCTTGATAGAGGGGTAAGGGAGTCAAACATACTTCTTTAACTGTTGGTTTCCAATAAACAAAGCGCTTTCTCAAAAATTGCTACTCTCTGAACCAAGTCCCTTAGTGCTCTCGCTCGGATCAACAATAGTTCCCTTTCCTAGTGAAAATGTTTCTTACTAGGTCTGTAGCAACCATCACTCACTTCGCACGCATGAACCCTGTGGCCAAACCCACAATACTTCTAATAGATTATGTGCGAGTGGCCTAAACAAACCAAATGGTTGAAAAGGAGATGGTGGAAGCATCTCAACCAATGGACATGAGGATATGCCTGTTGAAGCTTGAAATTTATGCAAGAGGGGGTGAATTTTGCTCAAAAATAAGATTGAAAGCCAATAAAACAATCACATAAGAGGATTTCAGACATCAAATCTCTAGAGATTCGACTTCAAGATCTATGGGAGTTCATCTTTAAGGATTTCTTGGATATCATGAGTCTTGAGAGTTTACTTGAATTGTCACTACCTTTGAGTCTTTCCTTGGATAGTCGTTGCAAAGATCACAACAAAATCCATTACAAAGAGGGCCTTTAGTATGAGTGCTGTCGAGAGAGGGGGGAGAGAGAGTGAGGGAGGAGGGCGGGGCTAGTCTCTGGTGGTAGGGAAGGTGAGGAAGAAGGGGGTGGCACCGGAGGTGATCTGCTTCAAATGTAAAGGAAGGGGTCACATTTCACGGGAGTGTGGGGACCCCATACGTTGCCTACGATGTAAGGGTCTGGGCTACCGAAGGTCGTCGTGCGAGGAAGTTGGGTAGGCGATGGCTGGGAGAGCACAAGCGACGGTACCCCCGCCCCCGCCGAAGGGTACATCGATGGCTGAGGTGCAGGCTCCCTGGTCGGAGGAGACTACGAGGCTCAAGAAGACCCTCGCGTTAGCCTTGATTGGTGTTGTTACGACCCAGTTCCCAGATCCCTACAGGACCCGAGACCGGCTTGCCTCGACTAATCCCAAGACATAGTCGTCCAACAAGAAATAACCAAAAGCAGGAAAAAATACCACATTCACACATGAATTATAACTAAGCAGAAGGAAAACGAAACAGTAAAGGAAATAGAGCAACTGTCTCAAAATAGTATATGCCGCCATAACAACAACAACGGAAAGAAAACAAAAGTAACAGGAACGGCAAAATATAAGTCCATTACTCACTACAACAGCAGAAAAACAAAAGAGCTAGAAAGAAACGACTACGGCTGAGTTCGGCTGGGCCCAGCACCCTCTGCAGCCGGGAACTCGAGATGCTCAACTCCTGGTCCTGAATAGGGTTACGAAAAGACAGAGTCAGCGAACGCTGAGTAGAGTGGTGTTTACATTATTTATGTGTAAGTAAAGTAAAACAAACAAACAGGTTTTATTCTCATTTCTAGTTATCTCATCTATGTATTTCTGGTTCATTTATTTCACAAATGATCCAAGTATTTCTTGATCTTGCTTGTTCCTCATGAGAACGATCTTGATTGCAATCTTTTCCATGGTGTAGAACGTACACGTGGTGCTCTCCTTACTGGGAGAGTCCCCTGCGGTAGTCTTACACCCAATCAACCACCCCGAGGTCACTATCGCGACGTAACAGTGACTACGGTACGCATGATAAGCGCACGGGGAGCTACCCCGCACAGACACGCGGTTAGTCATTTCTGCTAGCGGGTACGCCCAAGGTACAGCACGGAACAGTATAAGGCATTGCCCTCTCAAAACAGGGGTCTCGCCCCTCAGAACCAAACAGGGGTCTCACCCCTTCACAGTCCACGTACCCTCGTCCGACTACCTCGATTTGCCCAGCGGGCCTAACAAAGTCAGTGTAAGGTGGCTAGCTTAACCCCAGGCCCCGTGGGGTGGCTAGCTCCCTCCTACACTAGTAGCACGCCTCGGTACTACGTACGCGAGGGCCAACAAGAGTCAGTGTAGAGTGGCCAATCCTAACATCGGGTCTCAACCCAAGGGCAGCTAGCTCCGCTCTACACTAAAAGAACCACTGTGCTCCTTGGTATCACGTACACAAGGGCCAACTCACTTCCCGTCTACACACAGAATTCCTTTCCATATCCAAGAGTTCTCCGAATTCCCCGTAGGGTTCACGCACCGTATTCGTTTCATTTATCAGTATTCAGATCTCATGGTTCATAACTCGTTCCTCATCCATATACAGGCAGCTCATATTTTAACATGCATCTCAAGTAAACAGAGTAGCTCAACCACTCTTATTTGTTTCTACCCTAAGGTTCATGTTTCATCTTAAGGTTTATTTCACAATTCAATTTCTCATTCACATATAGGCAACTCATATTTTAACATACATCTCAAGTAAACAGAGTAGCTCAACCATTCTCATTTGTTTCTACCCTAGGGTTCATGTTTCATCCTAAGGTTTATTCAAGTATTCTAAACATGCTCTTTCATTGTGTAAATCTTAATATTATAGTAAACCACTCTACCGGGTATCACGGGAGGAATGGGGGCCTGCACCGCAGATCTCGTCGTCTCCGCGGGCCTCGAACACGCCACCAGCTGGTAACCTATTCCAGCGACTATTTTACATCCGACAAGCTCAAAATAGTAGGTGCTCAACACAAACACGTAGAGAAACTCGAGTGGAAAACAGCAGTACTTCGTTTGCGGAAATCCGATTCCGTTTAGGCCCTGAATGGGCCAAAAACACGGTTACTGTTCAAAATCAGCCCCAGACGTCTTAAAAGATGTCAAATCTTACATCTCACTTCCTGCGGCTACCTCAAACGTCCGGACTCCTCTGCAACCGTCTAAGGGAAGTCCCAAACGTCGGACCTTCCTTCCAATCGTCTGGAAGTGCCGTCGGACATCTGGCAAAATAGTCAGACATCCAAAAGTGCCTGGAAAGGCGCACCGCGTGCCTTTCCAACGCCTTGCAGCTGCGTATGAAGACACAGACCCATTTTTAGCCAACAAGTCCTGTGCTACAGTTTGCATGGAGAAAAGTAGCGCAGAAACATGTACCTCCGCTTGAAAATGTGTTTCAGATGTTCGGCTTCGGCTCCGGACGTCTTGATGCTTCTCCAGACGTCTGGTCGCTGTCCCAAACGGCTAATACTGGAAAACCAGTATCCAGTATCTACTCGCACAGCCTGTCCTCCTCGCACCTTCACCTACAGGCACCACAACAGCGTCTCTCACGATTGCAAGAGGCCGAGGACTCCTTACCGCGAGCCCCTTGTCCTCGCACACGCTCTCGGCTCCTTCCACGAGCTCTCGACCGCGTACTCACGAGCCTCTAGTGCGAACTCAAATATGTCTTACAAATATGGTGATATTATCGTTGAAATTAATATAGTGAGTTAACCTAAATCGAGTCTACACCAGCTTCACAAATTTTTAACCTGGCCTATTTAATTTTATCTTGGTCACTTTTAGGCCCAGGGTCGATCTCAGGGAGGCAGGGATTAGGAGATCAAGGAGTTTCTACGCCTTTCCTAAAATGTATCTCTTCCTTACGCTTATTATGTTTTTGGTTTTTCTACTTTTAAGATTTTTTTGTGATAAGGTTGTTCTTGAGGCACACCCTCAAAAAAGGAATCCTTGGCCTTGAGCCAAATGGTCCTTGGCTTGAATCCAACTTAGGGTTCCAAAATCGATCTTGCTACTCACAAGATCGAGTACCTGCAAGACAAGAATTATCTTTTCTCTTTTATACTTTTTTAGGTCTTTTTAATAGCAAGAAATAAAAGACAAATGAAAGCAGACTAAATTACAAGGAAAGAATTGAAAAGAAATACTTAACTTAATATATATGTGTGTAGTAGATATAGAATAGATATATATATATATTTATATATTATATAGATAGGGGTAGAGGTGGAAATGGAGATGGAATGTAGCACGGTGTCAAGTTGGTCCACGTCTAGCAAGATGCAACCAACAAGACTAAGTGCCGTGTGGAGTGTGGAGAGGGTGTGTGTGAGTGTGGGTGAAGCGCTTGCTTTGCGCAGGTATCGGGAAATATTGGCAACTGGTGCGAATATTTCCGCAATACAATACACGATGAAGGGGTGAGTGCACAGGTATGTGGGTAGTCAATGTGAGGTAAATGTGTGTATGGTGGAATGTGGATATGTGGATATATAAGTATATATGTATATATATAAGTAGCTATAACTATATAGATATATATATATATGTATAGGAATATATATATATATATATTTATTTATTTATTTATTTATTTATGTGTATATAGATATTCAAGGGTGAGAGTGTGTGAGTATATATATATATATGCGTGTAGGTGTGTGTGTGTGTCCATGGGTCGAAGGCACGCAGTGCAGCGCTGGAGGAGCACCGCACAGTGTGCAGAAGGGGGGGTGTAAACGCCGCACGCATAACGCACAAAGTTTGCACGCAAAGCCGCAGCGTACAAGGGTTGCGCGCTGAGAGAGAGAGTTAAGACGTCCAGAGGCGTCGCATGTTGTCTGGCGAGTGGGCGTGGGCCGCTTCCACACGCGACTGCGCAGAGCGGTGAGGTGCGGGTGCTGGGAGATCGGCTGGAGGCGATAGCACAGAGGAGAGAGAGTGCAAAGCCACCAACTAAGTGAAACGAGCCGGTGGCTACAGTGTCGCGCAGAAAGGCGTGAACAGTGCGCTACAGCGCATGTGGGGAGCGGTGACCGAGTGGAGGCAGTTCGGCGTGCGGAGAAGCTGCAGAGCGCGCATACGTGCGCTGAAAGGGAGGCTGGGTGCTGTGCACACATGCGGAGGTGCGCAGGGGCATGCGGAGGTGCAGGCCGAGCTTCAGAGCTTGAAGCTCTGAAACAATGGCAACGAGGGCAATGAAACGAAGAAAGAAAAAACAAAACTAAAAATGAAAGGCGCAAATAACACAAAAAAGGAAACCACCACTCCCACCTGCTCATGAAGGAGCTAGGCGGTGGTGGAGCTCACAGTGGTGTCTTAAGACCACTGTGAATTTCTCCTGCACACAGTGTGCCTCTTCTCAACTTGTGAGAAGAGGAACTGTGTATGGAGGAGAGGGGAAGAGAGTGGCCGGCAGTGAGTGGTGTGTGTGGTGTTGTGTGCATAGGTCTGAGGGTGGAAGTGAGGTGTCTGAGGGTGGAAAAATCGGCCCCCGCAGCAGAGGAGGGTGTATGCTCTTTTATAGAAGGAGCGTACGCCACTCCCATACTGTTGGCATGAGGAGAGGCAAGCGAACGTGCATAACACCATGCCTGGCAGCCGAGGAATAAAAAAAGTGAGGTGAAATTGCAATGCAGCACACAATGAAGATGTTAATTATTGAAGTGGATTGAATGGCCATTTATTCTCACTCTCTTCCCCTCTTTATAAATGCATGCAAATGTATATTTACAAATGCAAGTATGGCTACATAAGATGCATGGGTAATGCTAGGAAATAACATAAGATGACATATTTATTGGCGTAACTTGTTGTGCAATCAACCTCCTCCCAAGTGCCACCGAGCTCGCGTTGCCGCTCCTGCAACAAGATACTCCTCGCGAATGAGCTCCCGCGAGGCCTCTCCCTCTTTCTTACACTCGCTCGCTCACTCCCTCTCACTCTCCCTCACGCACTTGTTCGTGTTCTCCCTCCCTCTTTCCTTCGCACACTCGCCTGCGGCAGTGGGAAAAGGTAACGGCGACAAAGGTGGTCACCGGCAAGGGAAGGAGAGGAAGGGGGCGGTGGCTGGTGGTGACGGGGAGAAGAAAGGAGGTGTAGGGGGGTTTAAAAAGGAGAGGTTTAGGGTTTTGAGTGAGAGGGTCACGAGGAGAGAACGCTCCGCACATCGCGAAAAGTAGGTTTCGATTTTTCCCACTTCTGGTCGTCCGGGCCTATGTCTAGATGTCTAATTGACACTCTAGACATCTTATCCAGCAAAAAGGGCAGCAGGTCATTTCAGGTGTGGTGGTGGAGGGCCACGTTGGGCTAGGAGAGCTCGAAGCGGAAGTGGTGAAGGTGCTGGGGGGCAGGGTAAGGGGTCTGGAGTTGAAGGTGGTAGGGGAGAAGTTCGTGTTGGTTGGCACGTGTCGGAGGTGGCGGAGCGGCTGCTCTTCAAGGTTTTCTAATGCCTGAGTGGAGTGATCAGGTGCTGTTGGGCGATTAGGTCTGATGGTGCACTCCAAGAGCGGCTACCGAGGGTGGAGTTGATGGTGGATCTGGTGGGCGTGCCGTTGTTCCTTCGCACTTGGAAGATCGTGGAGGCGGTGATCACCCCCTTTGTGCGGGTGAGGTGGTGCAGGGGCCTCAGCCTTGCTGGAGAGGACCTTGCGTCGCTACAGGCAATGGTGGAGCTCAAGCCAGGCAAGGAGCTCCTCAAGAAGGTGTCCTTGTGTTTGGGGACTACTTCGTGGATTGTGATGGTGAAGCCGATCGGAGGGAGCTGCAGTCCTTCGCCGAGGTGGTTCGAATGCCGGCCAGTGGGGGCTTGACAGCATAGAGGAGTGTTCCAATGCACGAGGCGGTGTGGGGATCGGAGGCCACTAGTAGGAGTGGCGCCTCGTGTGCTAGGTCGGCAACACAGTACCCGAGATCAAATGATCGCGCTCCTCTCGAGGCACAGTGCTCAAGGTGCGTGGTGCCAGGGGCAGAACGGCTGGACGAGGTGGAAGTTGGCGCTGTTGGAGAAGTGATGGAGGGGGGTGCAAGGTCCTTCGGGGATGTCAAGGTGCCACGCGAGTCGTTTGAGGGATGGCAGCTAAGGGATCAGGAGGGAGCTTTGAGAAACATCAACACTGTGAGGGCTGCGAGCTTCGACAGAAGTGTGATGGCGCAAGGGCATTTGGTGGGTTTTGAAGGGAGGGGGGTGATGTTGGATCTGGGTTTGAATCCTCGACCGGACCTGGTCACTTCATGGTCTCTCTTCGTGGCCCGCAGAGGGTCCCTTTGAGAGAGAGTTGCAGCGAGTTGGCTCCTCTTTGTCAGGGTGATGCGGAGCGAGGGAGGCGAGCGGAGGGACCTGTCCCCAGAGGCGGCGATGGCAGAAGGGGCGTGGAGCTAAGGATGACGAAGCTCCTCCATCAGAAGATGGAGCAGCTCTGGTCAGCGGCGAGGGGGGCTTCGGAGGGTGCTTTGTCAATGTTAGCGACATCCTCGCTACCCAGGGGAGGGTCAAGAGACGATGCGGGGCCCTCTCGAGGAGCTGGTGGTGATGGCAGTGGCATCGCCCCTTCCGACAGGGCGGAGGGCCTTGCTCGAAGGGGAGGGACCTGTTGCGGCCGCATATGCCCATGTGCAGGGGGGTGGGGCTCAGGTCAGGGGGTCTGTGGAGGAGGCAGAGGTAGGGGGTGCTCAGGGGGTGGTGGTGCCAGTGAAAGCGGTGACCGGTGTAGGAGCAGTTGGGGTCGGTTCAGGGGCTAGTGATGGAGTGGGAGGCGGGCTTGTAGATGGGGAGGGTGCAGAGGGGGGAGTTGGGAGCAAGAGGGGGGAGGTGGGCGTGGTTTGGTTTGAGGCGTTTCAGCTGGGAGAAGTGGAGCAAGTGGCGAAGGGGGTCGGGTTTGGCCTCTCAGTGGGGGGAGGTGGTCAGAGTACCCCATGTTGAAGGTTCTTACATGGAATGTGAGGGGACTTTGCGATCCCTTGCGTCGAGGGACGCTGAGGTCCTACCTTCGGAAGTAGAGTTTGGATATTGTGTTCCTCTAGGAGACGAAGCTGCAGAATTGCAATGAGAGGTTTTGGAGAGAGACTAGGGGTGGCATGTTGGGAGGATTTCTGGTGTTGGGTGTGGTTGGGAGATCAGGGGGGGTTGTGGTCGGATGGGAGGACTTGTTCTCCCTGGTAGACTCTGAGGTAGGCGTTGAAGCGGTCTTAGTACAGTTGAGGAGGCGGAGCAATGGACTGGTTTTGTTGTTCTCGTCTGCATATGGGCCGGTGGATGACTCCAAGAGGAGCCATCTCTAGGAGGGGCTGCACCAGGTTGCTGGGAGATTCTAGGGGTGGCCGTGGCTTATTGGAGGGGACTTCAACGGCACTCTCTTGGTGGAGGATAGGCCAGGGGGGAGAGGAGGGCGGGACTGAGGCTCTAAGGACTTTGTGGGGTTCATTGCTGAGCACGGGCTACAGGATGTGCCCCCCAAGTCCTATGCTTACACATGGAGGAACTCTGGAGGCTTGATGTCCAAGTTGGATCATTACTTGTGCTCGGTGGAGATGCTGGAGGTCTTCCCGCAGGGAGGGGCCCGTGCTTTGGAAAGGCCTTTCTTGGACCACACCCCTCTACTGTAGGAGTCTGGGGAGGGGTCCCACTGTGGTACATATGTTGGTGCTAGAGCACCACGATCATTTGTTTTGATGATAACAAAACACGTGTTATTTAACATTTGCAATTTGAGTCCTAGATTTCAGGTCAATTGCAAATGTGGACGTGTTTAGACGGAGTTCGAGCTCGCATCCAGGACGGATTGGAGGAGCTTGACGGAAAACAGAGGAGGTTCGCGTGGAGCGACAGATTGAAGATAGAAGACAAGAAGAATAGGATAGATTCTTTTTAATCCTCTCATGTACTTTTATCTTTATTTTTCTTACTCTTTATTTTCCTTAGAAATTATGTTAAAGAGCCTCAAAGAACCCTAACAGTAGTCCTAGGAACACCGGCACAACCCTAGGATACTTAGGTTTTCTGTAGAATACTTAGAAAACCAATATAGGGTTCAAACAGAATTTACAGACGTCTAATTCCCAAATCAGACGTCTGATAAAGCATTTTAAGACGTCTGACTGTTGTTTCAGACGTCTGATAACTGTTAGGCTGGACGTACTTAGTTCTGTCTGATGAAATCAGACGTCCAGACCTTAGACCAGACGTCTTAGAAGACGTCTGATGACTTTGCCAGACGTCCAATTAGTGGACCGTTGGCTGGCTTATCAGACACTCAAAGATATGACCGTTAGAGCCTTATCAGACGTCCATAGGACTTTACAGACGTCTGATAAATGACCGTTTTGCCTCGGTTGACCCAAAATCTCTTCTCAGAGATTTTCTAGTCGTTGCAACGTTTGGAAATCAATTCCCACAGTAAAAGTAGGTTTCCAGACGTCCATACATAGTTCCAGACGTCCTGTATGTCGTCTGATGGACTTGCACAAAAACCCTGTTTAGATCTGATTCAAGTCAGGGAGAAACCCGCATAGAATCAGACGTCTTAAAGTGGCCTTCCAGACGTCTGATGCCAGAGTTAGACGTCTGATAACCCTGTCAAATGTAATCATTGTCCTGATTTCAACCTGATTCTCTTGGACTTTGTTCCCAACGGCTATAGAACCCTTTCTAAGCCTTCCAAAGCCTTCCTAAGGCCTCTATAAATAGAGGGGAACCTTTGCAACACAAGATATACACTTAGAAATACAAAAGACACACTTAAGCAACATACTTCCACTCTCTTGTGTCCAAGAAGCTCTTGCTCTTTAAGCTCAAGTTCTACATCTTGAGAGCATCATTCCCTTCGCGCACCCGCTCTCCCGCCGTTGTCTACGAGAGCGACATTGCGCCGTTGCGTGGCTCACGCACCCGCGTCATCGTCGACGCACTCCTTGCAAAGGGGAGTTTCCTATTTCCTATAGAAGCTTAGGTTTATTACTTTGTTGGCTCTATAGGACTATTGTTTATTTTATCTTTGTCTTTTGGTTGGGTATTCGCTTTGCGAATTCCCGTCTCCTTCGTGGGACAAAATCCTTCTCGTGGAGAGAAGGGGTTGAGGAACGCTACCCTCGTACTTGTAGCGTGGTTGTATTGAGGTTGAATCACCCTCGTTTTAAGTGATTCGGTTTAGTGGATTTGATCAACTTGGTTGATCGGTAAATCCTAACTCGAGAGGGTTAGGTGGTGGTTTTCACCCGGTTTGGGTTTCCACCTAAAATTACTTGTGTACTTGTGCGATTGATTTTTGTGATATTGCTTTATATATTCAATTCCGCAATTTTATTACGTCACCCCTCCTGGTAGGGAATTTCAACATAGTGTCCGTGATGTCGACCGAACCGTGGCTAGTCTTTTGCTTGTTCTTATTATAGTAATGTCGTTGTGGTACAGATAAAATAGCTACGGTTTGTCGTCATTGCCACTATTACAATTTTACTCAGAAATGTTTTTCTTCCGAGGTCGAACTCAGGGAGTTACTAGAATTCTAGAAGTACAATGCTTCTTTATTACAAAAATAAGAGAGAGAAAAAGAGAGAGAGGGAGAAGTAGATTTTGTTTCTTGGCTTTTTTCTTTTTCTCTTCTTTCTCTCTTGGCCTGTCTTCTTTTTCTCTTCTTTCTCTTCTCTTTTCTTTCTTCACAGTTCTTGATCTTCTTCAATTCTTCTTCTCTCTTTATCTTCTTCTCTTTTCTTCTTCTTCTTTCTTCCTTCTTCTCTTTTCTTTCAGCTGCGGCACCTTTTCTTTTTCTTCTTCTTTGCTTTGTCTGTAGAGCTTCATCCGTCGTCTGATTTCTCAATCAGACGGCTTAAGTGGTGTCTGCTACAGTGCTTCCTTTGTGCTTCTCCTTCTTCTTCTACGGTCTTCTCCTACTTTGTTCCTTGGCCTTCTCCTTCTTTCTTCTTCCTTCGGCCAAGTGTGTTCTTCTTCCCTCGCACCCTGTCCCTGAACAAAGAGCAAAACCTACCCTGTCCCTCTACCCGCACGTCTCTCTCTCTCTCTATAAACCACTCACAGGATGCTCTCTCAGAGCCACGGGTAATCGGGTCGGGTTTCGTGCCCGTGACCAGGCGCACCAGTGTGTGGATGATGCACGAGGTGTGCTCAGATAGGGTCGGGTCGGATCCCACCAGATCCGCGAGGTGAAACGGCAGACGAGGCGAATGTGAGTAAGGTGAGTGACCTCAACCCAGTGCTTTCGGAGGCGACCAGTAGAAAACACAAAATCAACTTATACTACTGCGGGGTTTGGTAAACTCATGATGTGGGACTATCCTCTGCGCTCTTCTCGCGTGCACCCGCAGAAGAGCGCAGCTTCGCTTCCTCAGCTGCAGGCTCTATTCGCTTTGATTACTGGGTTAACTGCCTTCGCACTACCCTCCGGACTTCGCAGCGCCTGGAGCCCTGGGGTTCTAAAGCCTGGAGCGCGCGTGGAGCTACTTCAATGCAACGTCAATGGCAGCCGAGCGTCGAACCTGCCAGACACGAAAAGGGCCTCTCGGCCTAATCAGATAGCGGGGGACCTTCGCCGTGGCACGGCGAAGGTGGTGCAGGGTGCAGCAGGTCGTGGGCGGCGTCTGGCTGCGAGGCTAGGTCGAACAGCAACCGGAAAAATGGGTCTGATCGGGGGAGTGTGGTGGGGGTGTGGAGCGGCAGTGGGTGGGCGGAGGTTGTTCAGCGTGATGAGGCGGAGGTTCTGTGAGGGTCGGCGAGGCGTGTGGGGCTGTGGAGCGATGGGAGCAGCTCGCCGGAGGGTGGCCGGAGACGAGGAAGGTGACGGTGGACAGGAGCGGTCGAGGGTTAATTGAATGAAAGACAGTGAGGAAAAGAAAGAGGGGGAGATGGAGAATAGTTCTGACCTAATTACAGGGACGAAGGGGCCGGAGCAGGGCGGCAGTCGTATCGACTTTCGCCGGAGAATAAATACCCAGAGGGGGAGGGTGGCGGCAAGGAAGAGAGCGGGAGGGCGCGTGCTGGGTGCGGCGCGACGCGGGAAGAGAGAGCAAAGGTGGCTCTGCTGCTGGTATTGCAGTAGAGCGACGAGACGGAGGAGGAGGAGCCGCCGGAGCTAGTGGGTTTCTGCCGGAGTGGGAAGAGAGGAAAGGTGGGGGTTTTTCTCCGTCAGGACCGAGCTGCCAGAGTTGGCTGGAGACGCTAGTCCTTATAAAGGCGGAGGTGGAGAGGTGGGCGCAGGGAGGCGACGTGCCTCCCTCACCGGAGAGTGGTCGGAATTGCGACCCATACCTTCTGCGCGTTCGCACGGAAGGTGTGGGTGAGGGCAAACGTCATGGCGGTGTCCCTACGACAGCAGACGTCGCAAGGAACACCCGGTTCAACTTGCAAGTGGCCTCCCTCACCCTGCACGGCCCATGCTCCGCGCAAAGTCACCGGAGCATAGCGCTGCTCAGAGATTTGCAGGAGGGACCTATATGCAAAGAATGACGAAGAACCTAGGGGCTAAAATGCAAGGATTTCGAAAGTTGAGGGTCAAAAAGTAATAGATGAGGACCAAAATGCAAAGTCGGTCAAGAAGGTCTCATCTTAGGTTCAAGTTTTTATGCATGACTAAATGGGACCTAAGGATTCTAATGGTGAATTTTATTTCTAGGTCAGACCTTTTTTGACCGGCCAATTTACGTAAAAATCTAAATTAAATCATTAATTGGGCATGGTTCTCAGTGTAGGTCAAAATGGGTTCCTAAGGCCAAATTGAAGGTTCTAAACCCTAGAAATTATTTTTCTATGAATTTTAGAGGGTTTAGTCGATTTTTACTCTGCCTCGAACCTCGTGAATTGAAGTGGATTTGTTTTAGGGTTACAGAATGTCATTTAATTCCTTGGAGTTGCTGTAGCCCTTGTTGGATCAAATCATCCCACTTTCCTTCTTATTAGGTTAGTTTGACCTATGTTTGGATCCTGAGTTACCCTGTTTACAGATTGTGTTGGTGAAATTACATTTTTACCCCTTATGACTTGTTTTCTTCTTAAACTCAGAATTCTCTGAGTCAAGCCTTTCTATGAGTTATGTAGGAGCCTTTTCTCGAATATCTAGGTTAGATTGTGCTAGTTAAGGTTCATGATGAGGTTCTCATCAGTACATATTTCACGTTTTACAAGGCTTGGCTGCTGGAGGAGGGATTCAGGAACATGGTGAAGGACAAGTAGTAGGCTATGCACCCGGAAGGCTCGGCAGCTACGAGACTAGAGTCTAAACTTCGGGAGTTGAGACTCTTTTTGAAGGAATGTAGGAGACAGGTGAAAGAACGAAATAGGAAGAAAGATTTGGCACTCGGGGAGATCCAAAGGTTGGACAGAGTGGAAGACCAGGGCATGTTATCCGTGGAGGAGCGACACAACAAGGTGGAGCACATAAAGATCGTCCAAGATGAAGACAGAGATGTGAAGTGGAATGGAGAACAAGGTCCAAGCAGAAGTGGATCGAGGGAGACTCGAATACTAAGTTCTTCCATATGATGGCTTCAGCCAAGTGCAAGAGGAATTGGATTGATAAGCTCCAGGTGGGCGGGGTGGAATGTTCTGACAGGGAACCTATAGGTAGGGCGGTGGCATGGTTTGGGCATTTCGGTGGTGGATGCGGTGGAGGCATAGGGGTTGGTGGCACCTTTCACAGAGGACGAGGCTCGTAGGCCGGTCTGGGGGATGAATGCAGACGGATGTCCGGGTCTTGATGGGTTTCCAGTCCCTTTTTTAAAGAGTTTTGGTCGTTGCTGAAGGTGGAGATCATGCAAGTCCTTGTGGAGTTTGGGGAGAGCAGCAAGGTTTTCGATACGTTGAACAAATTCTATTTGTTCCTGTTGCCTAAGGAGGGGGCGGAGGCAATTGATGACTACAGACCGATTGCTCTCTCCAATACAGTGTACCTGATCATAGCAAAAATTCTGGCGAACAGGCTCAGAAAAGTGATTGGTGAGGTGGTGTCGGAGGTGCAGATGGCGTTTGTGCCAGGGAGGTGCATCTTAGATGGGTATGTTGTGGTGACGGAGATCCTTGCGCTTTGGAAGAGAGAGAAGAGGAAGGATTTTCTGTGGAAGGTTGATTTCAAGAAGGCATATGACTTTGTACAGTGGTCCTTTCTGTGGGCGACAATGGCCAAGAGGGGTTTCTCACCGATTTGGATTAGGTGGATGAAGCAGTGCATCACTATAACATCTTTCTCGGTCTTCATCAATGGGTAACCGGCAAGTGGTTGGATCCAGCCGAGGAGGGGCATTTGACAGGGGTGCCCTCTGGCACCCATGCTTTGTGTGTTAGCGGCTAATGCCTTGGCGAGGGCATTCGATAGGATGGGTGGGTCAGGCCTAATTCAGGGTCTCCCTGTGGGGGAAGGGGAGAGTGTATCGACGTTGTAGTATGCCAATGATACCTTCTTTGTGGAAGGGGCGGAGGTGGAGGCGAGGCGAGGTGGAGCCATATCCTTGTGGAGCTGTTCCATGAGGCATCGGGCATGCAGATTAATTTTCGAAAATCTTCTTTTGTCTCATTTGGGATGGCTACTGAGCAGGCCACAGGAGGTGTTCGGAGGCTTTGGGTACAGAGATTGGGTCTCTGCCACTCTCTTATCTAGGCATGTCTTTGACAAACGGGAGGGTTTCAGTGCGTGACTGAGTTCTGTTGGTTGAGAGGATTGAGGATCGGCTGGTAGGCTGGGTGTCGAAGATGCTTTCAAGAGGGGGGCGGCTAGTTCTCGTCAAGGCAATTCTATCGGCTATGTCAGCTTACTTTGCTTCGGTTGTGAAGGTGCCGTGAAAAATTGAAGATAGAATTGTGAGCCTAATGAAGAGCTTCTTCTGGGCCAACTATGGTGCGGGCGGGAAGGGGGCGAAGCTGGTTGCATGGACTGAGGTGTTAGAGAGGGGGGCTTGGGTGTTAGAGAGATTGGAAAGATGAATGACAGCTTCTTGACAAAGTGGATTGCAAGGCTTCTTAGAGGAGAGGCAGGTCTGGTGGGGAGGGTCCTACGTTCTTGCTATGGGGGACAGCCTAGCTGGGGTCTCCTGACGACACCACCTTGAGGAGCCTCACTTCCTTAGAGGCCTAGCTTTGGTGGCACCGAAGGTCAGAGCATTTTTTACCCTTGTGCTGGGGTCGGGTAAGACCTTCAGGTTTTGGACAGACGACTGGACGGGGCTTGGGTCCTTTGCAGAGCAGTTCCCTCAGCTTGCGGCGTTGGCAATTGACAGAGGGGCCTCGGTGACGGAGGTCTAGAACGGTGCATGGTGTCCTACATTCTCGGTCAGTCTGTCAGATTAGAGGATTGGAGAGGTGCAAGAGATGTTATAGGATCTACAGGGGCTTCAACAGGAGGTTGGTGTGGACTCTTATGGGTGGGAGGAAGGAGAGTTCTCAGTACGGAAGTCATATACGAGGCTTGGAGGTGTGACCATGGTGGGGGACATCGACTTGGTTGGGGATTGCAGACATCTCTAGGAGGCATGCTGACCCTTGAAGGTGTAAGTGTTTTCTTGGCTCCTCAAGAGAGGTAGACTGATGACTAGGATGTGGAGGGTGCGGTGGGCTCAAGACATGGAGAAGTCGTGTCCGCTTTGTGGGCAAGCAGAGGAGGATATTGATCACTTGTTCTTTGCTTGTCTGGTAGTAAGGCAGGTTTGGATAGGATTGAGGACCGATGATGGGCTCATGATTCATTTACTAGCTTCTAGAGATCGTTCAAATGTGGAGCTGATGTTAGGTGCGATGTATTTCATTCGAAGAAGGAGCGGGCTCGCCCGATGGCAGTGGTTTGGGCTGTTTGGTTGGGTAGGAATGAGATTGTTTTTAGGGGGCAGCACCCGTATGTAGAGAATATTGTTGCGTTTGCATTGTCTTTTATTTCGGGGTGGAGCTCGTCTTTGTGATGTGAGCCTTGTATGTGTTGTGAGTGATTAATGCGATTAATACAATTTTGTATGGTATCTAAAGGATAACCACTCTTTCCCTTTTCAAAACAAACAATCACATAAATGATGCCAATATTTATAGAGGAAACCCTTTTGAGGGAAAAACCTCTACCTATATCTCCCAATGTAAGATTTTGTCCCAACTATGTTGAAGCCACTGCAATTCCCCTACAAAGCAAAAACAAGCTAGCCTAAGAAATCCTTCTTGGATAGCCCCTTGGAAGAATTTTCTCTCCCCTTTTCGAGGGAGAAGGGAAACCCACAGCCCGAGTATCTAAGTACAAAATAAAATTGAAATAAGGGAAAAATACAAGTCTTATAGAGCGAAGAAACCTCAAATAAAGAATCGACTTAGAGAATACTTCCTTATTCTTCTCTTAGGTCAGAATTTGAAGATCAAGGAACCTTGCAAGGAAGGGAATAAAAGAGCCTTAAGAGTATAACAGTAAGAACAAGACTCTTAATGCACTTGGAAACTCTCAATTGATAGTACAACAGTGTTTGAATGCAAAAGAGTTGTGTTTCATGCATGATGCTTCAATGATATTTATAGAAGTCTTTTCAAAGAAAAAGATATTTAAGTGTTGAAACCCTCAAAAACTAATTTCTACACATTTTAAAACAATGAGAATACAAATTGAGGTTGCAACTCTTGAAAGTTCGAACATAATCTTAATAAACAAATGAGACTGAAATTAGTCAATTCAGACTAAAGATGAGACGTCCAGTTTTTATAAGTGGAGTCCATTAAGAGAAGCAGTCAGTCGACACTTGGGAATAGTGCCTTGAGCCTCAGTTCAAACCATGAGGAAATTGGACAATTAGAGAAGTCAATTAAGCTTCTAAGGGACCTTTTCACATTTTATTAGATTTGCGGTTAGATGATTAGGATATATGAGCTAGATGATTAATGAAGAGAAATTGGACTAGTAGAATAGCTTCTTAATCGACTTGAAATATGACTTTTTAACATTTAGACGTTGAAATTCAAATCATACACAACCATTAAGTTCCCAAACAAGCTATTTCGATACTTAGATGAATAGGGGCAAGTGTGAGACATCTAATTAAGAGTTTTTGAGATTATTTTGAAATGAACATGTCCTATAACCTTAATTGGACATCTGGGAAATTTATGAGACGAATAACTAAGAATCAAAAAGGCTCAAATAAGTAAGATCTTGAATGTCTTAAGGGATGCTCTAGAATGTGGCCAAGTGTTTAGAAACCTATTTAACTCTAAGGAAATGGAAAATTATTGGCTCTTTAACAAGTCTAATAAGAAAATAAAAATACAACTTGATAAGAGCTTCATCTCCATTATGCTTGTTCTCTCAAGGATTTCATCTAGAACATCTTCTATTCTTGAGTCATATTCCTAACAGATTAGTGATATACACAAAACCATGTGGCAATATATAGCAGCATAAACATTTTCACATATTTTTATGTTTTATAAACTTCATAATTGGGATGCTTAGTACCCTTGCACTATCAAAATTGGACAACCTGTCACCCATCTTCATTGTTGTGGATCTCACCTTGAACAGCCGCTTTGCTCTCCATGAAAGGAGACCCTCGCTCTCTCTCCCTCGTTGCCTTCATCTTGGGTAGTCCCTTGCATATCTGAACTATCAAAGATTACGGAGCATCAAGATTCCATCCCAGGCTGTGCAAACTTTTCTCTATTGTCTTTATAAATAAATAAATAAAACTCCGTTGTGGAATTTCACTCTGTGGGATAGGGATGTAATCCTGAAATTGTCAACTTAGTAATTTTCATTAGAGGTGATCTTGAAATGGTACAAATAACAATAAAAAATACAGTTAAACCGTAGGTTTTCAACAAGCCTCTAAACTGTATACTCCTTTAGGATTTGCTGATCTTTTTAGGATCACTCATTCAATTGTTAATCCAAGATACTGAATCCAAACTAGAAATAAACTTAGTAAAAGTCATCTTGCTATCAGATATCAGATATCCTGAGACTCCAGTAGTTAGACTCCTTATTCGGTATCTTGGACTACCGTTAAAGGGGAAGAAACTAACTTTGGCATATTAGAAACCACTTGCTGAAAGGTTATCGAAGAGATTGTTAGCTTGGAGTGGTAGACTCCTTTCTAAAGGAAGATGTTTGATCCTTCTTAAATCGGCCCTCTCTTCAATTCCGGTCTTCTTCATGTCAGTGTTTGCTCCACCAAAAAAAATTCTGAAGCATATTGATTTGATTAGGAAGAAGTTCTTTTGGAAAGGGCAGATTGCGAGGGGAGATTTGCACAACTAATTCCGTAGGATGATATTTGCAAGCCAAAAAAAGGTATTGGAGTAGGCAGGTTGGACCATTTTAATAAAGTGCTTTTATTGAAGTGGGTGTGCAAATTGTTTTCCATTAAGCAAGATATGCTTACATCTACATTGAAAGATTCCTATTGGGAAGACATGGATTTGAACCGAAGGGTTGTTCCTGTTAGTGGATTATCAGCATTTTGGCATTCATTTCGTCCAATCTTGTCAGAATTTTCAGACCATTTCAGGCCATGTCTGGGCGATGGGTCATTGTTTAAATTCTGGACTGATGATTGGTCTGAAAATGGGAAGTTTTCAGACCTGTTTCAGAGGTTATTTCAGCACATTACAGAGAAAGAGGCACGGGTGGCAAATGTGTGGGACTTTGAGCACAATGCATGGGATATTAGACTGCCAGAGGGCCTCTCTGATGCGATGTATTCTGAATTTCAGCAGCTACTAGCCGCTGTGGAGGATTTCTCGCCATCAACAGAAGTTGACAATATGCGTTGGAAACATGGAAAGTTCACCGTTAAGAATGCTTACAAGTTACTGATTTCTAATGGTGCACAGGTGACCCCCGTAGAGGGTGATTCTAAATTGATATGGAGCTGTAAGTTCTCGCTCAAAATCAAGGTTTTCTTTTGGTTCTTTAAAAGGAAGGGATTGGTAACTAAAAAATACAGAGCCAAGTGGTGTCCTACCAAGGATACAACAGGTCTGTTTTGTGCCCAGTCGGACGAGGGTTTCCAACATTTGTTTTTTAAATGTAGCTTCTCTAAAGAAGTCTTGGATCAGTGTGGAGTCCACACGGTTGACCATACAGACTGTGAGGCATTCTAGACAACATTCAGGGACCATCTTCACGTTGATATGATTGGGTGGTGCAAAGATTGTTGTTCTATGGACTACCTGGTTGTAGATGAACAGTAAGGTTTTCAATAATGGGCAGTTTTGGGTGGAGAATGTGGTGAGAAGGCTAATTATTTTTCTAATTCTTGGCTTCAAAACCTTTAAGTATGTTCTTTTTCTAATTTAATAGTTACAAGATGATTACTAGTCTCAGGTAATCTTCCTTCTTTTTTCTCAAAAAAAAAAAAAAAGTCATCTTGCTACAAACAAAACAAGACACCTTAGTAGTATTAGGGAAAAAAAATTTGCATAATACCAATTAGCAGGTGTGATTGTGTTTTCTTTTTTTTTTCGATTGATATGCACCTTAGAAGAAACAAGGTCGTAGGGCTTTTGGTAGTATATAGTTTCTCATGATTGTGAAGGGAGTCATTAGATGGAGTTGCAGATAGTTGTGATGTTTTTTCTTTTAGAAAGTTAGCTGTTATGATGAATATTAGATGCTAGATTCCTGATTTATGAACTTTAGATAACCATGAAACAATGACCCTAGCCTAGATGTGATTAATTAAGAAAAATCAATCTTGACAATTTGTTTGTGGTGGCCTAATGGAATTGGACTCAAAGCAACCACCTAATATACTTAAGCTCAACTTATCAATTTGTAGTATTCCATAATTCTTCACTTCTTGAGTTTACAAAGTGGCATTGTTTCTAGGGTGTTAACCTTAACTAATATTTGCGACATTGTTGTTGAAATAAGCCTCAGTCACTTAACTCTCGACAGTAGTAGTAGCTTCACCTCTTGGGTAGTTTTTTCCCTTTTAGTTTTCTTTTACTAGTGGAGGCTCCACTTTTTGGTGTTTGGATCTAATGCTATTTGTAATAATCAAGGCTTAGAGTTGAGCTTAATTGAGAAAAAGTAACCTTAACAACTTGTTGGTTATCAACCTTACAGATTCAAAGCAATCACCCAAAACGTTTACGCTTAAATTATGTGGTATGCCCCAATCCTTTATACCCCACTGCTCAATTTCCTGAATTTACCATATAAAACATGCGATATGTTGTAGGATCTTGATTGCCTGAAGTCCATGAGCATGCTCTTTTCATGGTTTCTTGGAAAAAAAACAAAAATAAAAACAAAAGAAATTCTATTATTTGTCATTTTATCTAAATCTCTCTAGGTCATATTGTGTTGTTATACATTCTGATTGTCATCAGCATGCTTCAAATCGGGATTTCTTCATAATAACTTTTACCCCCTTCTCCAGGGAGGTGTGTGCCTTGCTTTTGCTGATGAAGTTTTATGCTGGTTGTATGGGACAGTTAAAGAGAGTAAGTTTTATCTCTGATTTTTCTTATCTCTTGTTTGCATCTTTAATTTCTATTAATGATGGCTGCTGGTTCATCTATATTCAGATCAGGATTACATTCTGCAATTTGTCCAGCCGTTTCAAAGATTAGAGCTTCTTCAAGCACATTCCTGTCCAGAAGCCATCACCAATCATGTTGAGCAAATAAAAGGTTTTAGCGGTTCCTTACCATAAATCAAGCAGCATCAAAGTTACCCATCCAAGATCACTGCGTATGGCTTATTCTAGGATGATAATTCTCATGGTTTACAAAGCTACAGCCTCTTTTGGATCGATCAGTGGACTTTTTTCCTAAAAGTAATTCTATAGGATGTTACTCTTATTGCAGGTGATAAGAGAACAAGTTTGAGCAGAACATCCTCTTGAAGTTGGCAATCAACTATAGCATGAAATGTGCAGTTCGTTAACGTTTTTGTGCAACTTGCAATGTGTCCCAAGAGACGTATATTTTCTCTACTGCTGAGATCATGCCTACCTCGAGCTAAAAAGACTTGCAAGGAGTCCTTGAAAGCTGGGAAACCTTCACATTTATTATCATGCTTTATGGAACACGTTGGTTTTAAGAATATATGAAGCTTGTAACATCTTGGCATGGTTTGCCAAATGTACAACGAATTGTGGCATAACCATGATGGATGTGTCTTGGAATTTTCGTAAGGAACGCCAGCCTTTTGTACAATCCTTGGCATGTGCCTCCTGGTGGTTAGAAATGCCAGCTTTAGGAATGTTAACCTTCTTTGCTATTTAAAAAATAAAAGGATAGTTATTGGAGGTCAATAGTTATCCACTTCATTTAAGTGTGAATTACATTACAAGCATTGCATCCACAAATCAAATAAAGCTTGAGCTCCATTCACAATATTTTCCACTCATGATCTCTCCCTAAAAATGGTAGCATTATGCTGAAGTCAAATAGATCAGAACCGCCACCATTGTCATCCAAGAGTTTCATCATCTGTACTCCACCATGAAAGGAGCTCTAGAAACCATCATCAAAGGTAGCTCCAATCCTAATGATATTCAAAGCCTCCCAAGTTGCAGTAAAGAATTCGCAAAGGCAAAAAAGACGGGGAGGGGCTTCTGCACAACCACATAAGTTGCAAGTAGCATCATAGTTTTGCACATCCACTGGGAGGGGCTTCACCCATTGCCTCTTTTGCTTCTTAGTAACAAGATTATTTCTCTGCAAAAGCTAAAGAAGTGTCCTAACTTGCAAAGGAATCTTTATTTGTTGAAATGGTTGACAATTCTCAATCAACTTATCTATTAACAACACAATTCCCCTAACACTTTATATGCTTTTGTAACTATAAAATGTCCTTCAGTCCATACAAGTTGATTAGCAAAAGTGGAGCTAAAGGGTATAGTATAGAAAGTAGTAACTACAAATCTTGTACATGAGCCTTGAAAAATCCCCCACCAAAAGTGCAATCACAAACAAAAAATGTCATCCTAGATATCCTACGTTGTGCACCTTTTGTCCACAAGCCCAAATGATCTAAGAGCCAAATCAGAAAACAACCAACCTTCATCTAGTCATTCACCTGAAATGTAAATGTTCTCCCATCTCCCAAGCTAGGATGGAAAAAGAAGATACCCTCTACTATATTAGGACCACGGCTTTCTAGAAAGCGAAGGCACCACATAGAACCATTGCCTACTTTGTCATAACCAAAACCATGTCATAAGCATCCAACTAAACACCAAGGCCACCCTCCTTTTGGGGAGAACATGCCATATCCCAAGGTGTATTGGATGATGAAAAAGCCCTGAATGATCTACATCCTTTCAAAAAAATTTCTTCCTCATAATTTAAGTATGGAACACCTTCTTTGTAAGCCTAAAAATCGACAAGTAAAAAATAGGAATAGCCAATAAAGTTGTCTTGAGCAAGACAAGGACAAGGTGATTTCTACTAGACAACAAAAGGTTTCCAACAAAGGCTCAACCCGAGTGCTCAACCTCTTCCTCATACAGTCCAACAAAGCCTTCTAATCACACAAAGTTGTTTGCCTTTTAAAGTCAAACCAAGATAAACAAAAGATAGACGTCTTGTAATCATGTGAAGGGCCTAAGATGAGGCCAAAGCTTCATCCTCCACCAGGTTGAAAGGGACAAAAGTAGACTTGTAATTGACCACCAAACTAGATGTCTCACCGAAAATGCAAACAAGTGCAACACATTCTCAACCTCCCTTCTTCCCTCAATCAAAAATAAGGTGTTATCAACATATTGTGGACTTAAAGTTAAAAGCGACCCATCCCCCTACAAAGTGAAACTAGAAAAGAGGCCCCCATGACAAGCCTTGAAGGCCATTGCCGCCAAGGTGTCAACTAAAATGTTAAACAAAAGTGAAGCCAAAGGGCTACCCAACCTAACTCCACGCAACAGTTGTACCCAAGTACCGCTCAACTTGCCATTACTTGACACAAAAAAGGAAGTTGTCGTAATACACTGCTTCATCCACCGAATCCACCTCTCTAGAAAGCATCGTCGCCTTAGAATTTCCCATAAATATGTCCAAGAAATAGAATAATATGCCTCAGGGAAACCCACCTTCCGTAGAAAAACAGTCTTCATAGACCTTTATCATGATGCTATAAAAGATAACCTGGAAACCATCTGATCCCGATGCCCCTTCTATCTTCAATCCACGGATAGCAATACCACCTCCTCCTTTGAGACATCTGTAATGAGGGAGTCTATCATATTGTCATCAAGGGTCATCATGCCAACCGCCAACAATCTCCATCTCCCTAAGAATCGCCTCCTAGTAAAATTATGGAAATGCACATCAAGTACCACCGCAATCTGCATCCTATCAATGACCACCTCCTACCCAAGTCGTAAGGACATGATAAGATTTGTCCTCCGTCTTGCACTAGTAGCCATGTGGAAGCATCAAGTCTTAGCATCCCTCTCCTTCAACTGGAGTTGTCTAAATTTTTGCCTCCAGCCTGTCTCAATCTTGTGGTCTTCAACTTGAACCACGACTTGCAGTTGCCACCTTTCTTTCAGTTCAATGTGATAGAGAGGCAGTTGTCCTCCATCCTATCCAACCGAGAAACTCCCTTTTGTGCCTCTGCACGATTGTGATCCCTCCTTACCCTAACATCCTTCTTATCAACCATCAGGGTCACTCTAAGATGCTAAATTCTTGCAACAAAAGTACGTGTGACTGAGGAGGCAGGGGGAGTCTCGCTCCTCTTCTGTTGCACAAACTCCCTAAAATTTGACTCAAGAAACTAAAACTTGTGGAATCAGAAGTAAGACATGAACAGGGTCCCTTCATTTGAATTCCAAACGAAAGGAGTGTAATCAAAAAAAGGCTTATTTTTGACAATAACATCCTCCATCTATTAGTGCTCCTCCAACCCCAGAAAATAGAGGAATCTATCAATCCTTAAGCTAGAGCCTAAATTGTTTCTCCAAGTGAATGTCGCTTTGAAGATTGGAAAGTCATACAACTCCAGCTCATCTTCCGATCCTACAAAAGAAATTGTTGCATGATCAATCCTCTTCCATTTGGCTCATCGTCGATAGACAACGTTACATTCAAATCCCCACCAACAAGCCATAATCTCCCATCTATGAAAGCTGTAGGCTATCTGAGATCCTCCCACAATTCTGGTCGACAACCACCATCACATAGCCCACAAATAGAAGACAAGGCCATACAGGTACCATTAGAAGTCCAAGTAAGCGCAGTAATAACCATCCACCTTCCTTCTATTGAGGCAATCAACTCAAAAGAAGCTCTATTCCAAGAAAGTAAAAGACCACCTGATCACCTATCCGCATCCATAGAGATCAACCCAATAAATAGATCTCCACCAATCTCCCTTAACACTTTGGCATCAAAAGACTCCAAATGCATCTCATGTATTGAAGCAAAATCCATTCTCTACTCTAGCAGATAACACTGTAGAGTGGTCCAATGTGTGGAGCCGAAGAGTCCTCTAACATTTCATGTTAAGACACTAACCATGAGAGGGTGTTCTCCCCTTGATTTTTGGTCATGCCGACACCTCTTGGCATCCACAACCTGAGCTGCCCTGGCTTCAGCTTCATCATTCGCATACACTAGGAATGGCAAGTTGTAACATTAGTTATTTGTAGAAAAATGGCTCCTAGTGCTCTTTTATAAAATTTTTAATGTTAAAAGAATGCACATTTTGAATATATGCACTGCATTAATAAACATGATTTAGTATGTCTCATGCTAATGAACTAGATCTTTGATAGGTTTCTGTTGTCTCGACAAGATAAGATTTTAATGATAGTCCATGGGATGAAAGGCAAATTGCTCTTAGGGAGTACTTCAGTTCATGTCCCTGGTTTCATTAATTAAATTTACATAAAATGGGAAAAAGACTTTCTTCCATGAGTAAAAGAGGCTACCATCTTGGAGCAACTGATGGTCGTAAATAACTCATAATTATGTACTATGGACAACAGCATTATTGGTGATTATATATAGGATAATGGTAAAGAAACTTATATGCTCATCCACGTGCTTGCATGTCTCATCCATGTTCGTGAGCCTGTATGCAGCTCTCTCTATTTATCTTCTCGAGAACATGCAGTTTAAGATGGCTATGACATTTACTACTTGTTCAATTCCTTGCATCGCTAACTTAGTCTTGAGGTATTTTCTTGGTGATGCAAATGGTGACAGCACGGATAACATCAAACAGTTGCCTCAACTCCATAGATTCACAAACAAATTAACAATTTCTACAAATTGGGTATTACACTCATAACTTTGTGAAATTCACATTGGAAGCTTTCTTCCAAAATAAGATGGGCTAGGCTAAGCACAATGGCATAAGTTGAACTGAAGCAAATGATGAAGGGTAGGTAAAGATATTGATTAATAAGTTAGGTTGGGAAAGCCACGTGTAAGAAGCTACACGGAATTGCCGACCCGACCTTAGAGAAGAAATTGCCCAATCTCAAGATTTTATACCAAAGGCTAGAATTATTCTAACATAGGCTAAGAAAAGATTAACTTTATTCCACTTGCCAGACAGTTTGTTTTGATACCATTTGCCATCCCTTCAACGAGGAGCTCCGTGCTTGAGTATCCTGAGTAGAGATTTGTCGATTTTGAATGCTATTCCTTTAACAATAATATTTTGATAACAATCAAGTGAACATCCTTAGATCAATTTTGCAGAAGTATCCTTCATTCATATTTAGATCAATGTATTTTATAAGCAAAATCACGCATAGCACGTAAGCACGCAAGGGTGAGTTAACCCATCCAACCTCCTCAGAACACCATCATTTCAACTTCAACCACCGAGATAATCCATGAAAAAAGTTCAGACGATGGCCCCATTAACATCGAGCCCTGCAATCGCCCACGTCAAGATCTCACGTTGACATCACACAAAATCGGAAAAGCAACAACAGTGGAGTTGGAAGTAGAGCAGGCGATGAAGGAGCAATCAAAACCTAAAGACAGGTGATTCGTCTCTACTTTGTTAGTTTGTTTGCCATAGAAACAACCACAACCCTGTGCTTTGAGTAACCATCCTTTAAGTGGAGAATATTGATCCTGAAGACTCCTATGTCAATACCAATCTTCCAATCACAGCCAAATGTTTCCCTTAATCAAATAAAAGTGTCATTTTTCCTAAGCACAATCATGTACAGGCTTTCCATATACATGGAGGGGGTAAATTTAATGGAACAAACTCATTTCAAACAACTAGTAACACATACAAAAAATTCGGATGGCTCCCATTAAGAAGCCAGGAACAAGATACCAAACCTGAAATCAGCCACATTGTAATATCATAGTAACATCTGTGATGCCAACCACAGAAACAATTCTTTCAAGGACACATACCAACCTATTGTCTCATGTTTTTATAGCAAATCATAAAATGATGTTTG
This sequence comes from Thalassia testudinum, assembly GCA_037157565.1. Taxonomy (NCBI): domain Eukaryota; kingdom Viridiplantae; phylum Streptophyta; class Magnoliopsida; order Alismatales; family Hydrocharitaceae; genus Thalassia; species Thalassia testudinum. The sequence goes on from JAZHRO010000013.1 coordinate 28,015,557, forward strand.
ATTCTCTAAGATGGTGGGATCAAATGATTCCTAATCCTCTGCATTTTTAAATAGAACTTCAACTTCAGCTACGACCTTGTCAGCTTCTTCAAATTCTGGGCATGCCTCAGAGGTCTCTTTCAGCTCCCCCTGCAACAACAAAACATCACATTGTTGTCCATCATAAGGTTGGAACATTTGACCTCTTGGTCAGAAGAAAGAAAAAACTTCCAGGTCAATAAGCAAAAATTGTGTACCAAAGTTGCCTTCAGATCTGCAAGCGCAGCCTCCAAGCGCTTATGACAATCAGGAATCATCATCCTTGATTCTGCTAAAACATTCTCCTGAATCACGGAATAGGATGAACAGTTAGTTATCTGCCAACTCCCCTGCTGTCAACATACTCTAAAGGAACTGGAACATCAACGGTGCAGATTTTAGACCCAACATTTCTCAACAAATTGCTTGGCATATTGAAACTACTAACAACTTTGCTGTTGAGAACTACACACTGAGTTTTAGTAAGGCCAGATGGGCCAAGCCACAGGCAAAGATAACTTGGCAAAAAAATTACGAGCCGATGGTAAACAGTGTTTGATGGAACAAAAAGAAATGGGTTGCAGGAGCAAAGGATTGAACCATCTTTCATCTGGTTCCTGAAGATTGGAAGTTTGAAGAGAGGTTGAGCATGGTCCAGATAAGACATATATGACATATGCTCCATAAAATGAGAGTACGAACAGGTTGGAACAACAAACAACCCTTGTATACTGCTCTGGGAAACAAAAAACCTTTTTGTTGAAACAAAAATAACTTATTTATTTGTATACAAGTGCAAGCTTCTTTTTTTTTAATAAGTTTGTAATATATTAAGAAAGCTTCTATGAATTTTCATGCAAGTGGCTTTTTCCAACTATCCTATATTTCCACCTACATTGTCATGAAAGAATGCACACATATCTCGCCTTGCCCTGATAAGGAGATGCACACATTGTTCCATCCTGGTAAGGACATCTTCTAGGCTCAAGTATTGTCCCCTTACAACTCTAGATAAAAATGGAGTTGAATGCCAGCCAACTAAATCATTATATACATACACATGACCAAACTGGTTTTCCGGCATGCGTTATTACAATCAAGCCAATGCCTTATTCTTGACTCTTTCTACTTCAAGTGTAAGTATGCAGTCACAGTCACCAGATCATATTGTCATGTGTGATAATGTTTACCCAGCTACTCTATCACTCGGATATGACTATTACATTGAGAGATGAACTTTTGTTGTTGAGTTACACATGCTGTAAGACAATAAGTGGGAACCAGAGAGGTGTGCGGAGGCCTTCATAAAGTATCTTGTACTCCCATTTGTTCCTTGAGAAGAAATTGTACAAGATCACACCCATAGGGAGGAGTGCTTCTCATGTGGTCTTCCTCCCCTCTCCTCCTTATTAGAGGGATTTCCATATAAAACTAGGTGTTCATTATGAGATGCTCTTGAAATTGTGTTCATTTCATTTCCTATTTTATTATTCAACATATGAATAAGTAATTCACGTCTCACAGGAATGCAAATTGAAGCTTACAGAAAAAGAAAAAATGCTAGCACAGGAAGTTACATGCCAATGTATGAGTCATTATGGTATGCTTTAGTGCATTAAGAATATGTTTATTCTTCATAAGGAAAGCAAAAGAAAACATCAGTGGACCAACACAGAGCAGTTGGATCCTAAATGGAGAAAAGCATCCTGATCTATGTAGTTTGATTAATGAAACTTGCATACAGGCAGTTGAGACAGTAAAAGATGGCCACTTGAGATCAATAGCCATCCACTTCAGTGCCTTCAAATAAGCAAAACAATTTTGAGAATTATGAAGAGGTTATCCACAAACTCGAGAATTTTGAAATTCAAGGAGAAGAATTGTCATAAGCACAATAACTGCGAACTAACAAACCTGTTGCTTCGGGTCATATGGGTCAGCTCCTTTCTCCTTCATATCAGCAGTTTTTGCAGCTTCCCTCTCTACCTCTTTTTCATAAGAATGAAGTTCTTTCAGTATGCGCTTGCATGTACTTGTCTTTATTTTGAGATTCCTAACTGTAGCCATTCCTGTAGATCAGAAGCAGGTTAGACATTTCCTTATGCAATTAATTTCTTATCTTCTATACCACGGCAGCACATATATTACAACATTCATATCAAATGCTTAAAGGACTTTATCCCTGAACCCTAACATCCATCATCATCCTAAGCCTTCACAAAGTATGCAAATAAAAGGGCAGCCAAATAAACATGTTCAACTTTAAAATAGATCATGGTGAAGAGATTACAGATGAAAAGGTGCAAAACAACCAAAAGCCTCACGGGTGCCTCATCTAACCAACCTTGGTTAAACTTTTGGCAATGGATTGGATAGGCAAAGGGCTTATTCTTCCTTTTTCCATCTGGATAAGCAAAGCATCAGGAGGAAGCAAAGGATCTCGGTGGCAGAGATTTTCCGTAGGGCGAGTTGTAGTGTGGCCAACACGGACATTGATCTCATGAGGGACTGCAGACTTCTCTGGGAGGCAGAACGTCCACTGAAGGTGAAAATTTTGACATTGTTACTGAGAAGGGGGAGGATTATGACGAGAAAGTGGAGATCGAGATGGGCCCAGATGGATGATGTGAAGTGTCCCCTTTGTGATGGAGCAGAGGAGAACATTCAGCACCTCTTCTTCCAATGTCCGTTTGTGGTGCAGGTGTGGTAGAAGCTAGGGATTGACTAGATTGTCTATCGGGATGTGCTTAGCTTCTAGTCCTCTTTTCGTAGGGGGAGTGCTAGTGGCGGGATGAACTCATTTAGATTCAAGAGGGATCGAGCTAGAGTTCTGACTATCTTATGGGGTGTGTGGCTAGGTAGGAATGGAGTGGTTTTCGGGGGGGAGAGGTCCTATGTTGAAAATTTTGTTTCCTTGATTTCCTCCTAAGTGACGTTCTGGAGATCTATTATGTAATATATGATGTAATCCACTTTTCTAGAATGGAATGAATTTGGGTGATTATCATTTGGATAACTGTTCTTTGGCTTTTCAAAAAAAAATTGAATTTAGTTGCAAGGCAGATTCACATGCTTGATTATCATGGTTCTCTATTTTGACACCTAAACTGGCCATGCCACATTTCTAGGAAATTATGAAAAAGATTAAAATTGCACAAAAGGTTGTCAAACTTGTCTCTTGAATACTAGACAATGCGGCAAAAGACATGGACTCACATTTACAATAATTATATCACGGGAATTAATGCCCCTCTTCTAAAATTCTCATCATATGTTAATATACAGGTAATAGATGTTTTAAGTTATTTATTCATATGAAATACTGAAGGGATGACTTCCTTCTCTAATCAATACTACAGTGAACTGGGGGAGTTCTGTGTTTTCACTCTAGTTGGATGTCAAATTATGGGACATCTTCGATGGAGATCTTGGTCGATGTCAAATTATGGGAGATCTGTGAGAGCAACATGAAGAGCTTTAGTTGGGATGTTGTAGCACCCTTAAATTTCGATCTTGTCAATATTTGAGTTGGGAGTTTACTAAAAAGGAAAATATTTGAATCAGAAGTAAGTTGGATAAAGGTTAATAGCAATAATAGTAAATTACATCAAAAGTCAAGAGGATTCATCCCCCATTCGTCAATAACTTCATCATCGTCTATAACTAACTTTATTTAGTCATATTTCATCATTAAATACTCCTACATAACCACCAGAGGATCATATTCATTGCATAATCATTCTAAGAGAATAATAAGAAAACATGGGTAAAAATATAGTTTTAACATTTGCAGAACAATCACGGGATTTCTCAGGGGTTAATCAAAGGTCAAATGGTCTTAAATGTCTAACAAGTAGGTCCGTGTAGACATAAATAAGTTTTCACGCGTGAATTAAATGACATCTGAAACTCAAAAAAGAGACCCGCTTGATTAAGTAAGATTCTGATCAGTATAAAATTCACCTAAATCCTCTAAAATTCATAGAAAAATATTCTCTCAAGTTTGGCATCTTCAAATTGACCATCAGAACCCGCTTTGATCTAAAACAAAGTCTCAGATGGAAAGTTGCCCTATTTTGGATAACTGCGCAATTTACCTAGTAAAACTTGATCAAAACCAAATCCAACTTCACCATTAGATTCCTTGGGTCCAAATTGGGTTCGTACCAAAATTTGGACCCAATCTAAGATTATCTTGATCAAGTTTGCATTTTGGTCCAATCAAACTCTTTCTATCTCATTCAGACCCTCAACTTTTTGAATTCCTTGCAAAGAGCCCCCTAACTTCATCATCTTCTCTGCACGCAAGTCCTAGCACCATTTTTGAAAAGTTAAACCTTCACCGTCGAGTTTCAAGCGAGGATTTTTCGCTCGATTCTCAATCAATCTCTCCCAAATTCGAACCGACGATTCCTTAGGAAATCACCTTCCATTTGAGTCATTCCTTGGGCTCTACTTCTTTCCCAGATCCTTATGCGAACCTTTTGAAGGTACGCATGTCAAACATGCGCAAGAAACATGGAGTTTGCAAGCTTGTTTCCAAGCTTGAAACCCCTCCCCTTGGCCTATAAATGGATCCCTGAGGTCTAGCCAACTTCTTTAGCTAGGTTTTGGCCCAAAACCCTCTTCAAACTCCTTCCCCGGCCATCTCTGCCCTAGCTCCGACAAGCTCCTCCCTCCGTCGCTCTCCGGCCTTCCAACGGCCAAATTGGGAGTGCCATCATCTTCGTCTCCTTCGTCTGTGCTAGGTGTGCCAAAGCCAGGGCCGTCCTCTCCCTGTCTTCGTTGCCGTCCTCTTCCAGAGAAGTTCTTTTCCATGGCGTCGGCCAATCAAAGCCGACGTCCTCCTATCCCTTTCGTCCGGTTAGTTTAGTTAGTTAGGTCCCTCTCCTACTCTACTTCCTCTTCGTTTCTTCTATCATTCAATTTGACCTCTACTACCGCCGTTCACTCTCATCTCCTCCATCTCCGACGACCACTCCGATGAGGATTTCCGTCCGCTACACATCTCCATCCCCCTCGCCAACAAGCCCACCGCTTACATCATGCGCCCACGACCAAGAGCCCTAACTCTATTGGCCCGCTCAACCACCCCAGTCACCCGTCAATCAACCCACTGTTCTCCGCCCAACTCCTTCATCGTCCGACCACCACACACATCCATCCACCAAAAAAACAGCACGAAAGCACTCGCCGTGCTCCGGCAACCATCTTAAGTGTTTTTAATGTGGCCGTAAAGCCGTTTTACTTGTTTGCAGGGTTCCTCCTCCGGCCACCATTAACGAGCTTCCTCAACAAATTCTAGAGCAAGTTCTTGAAGGCACTGCCCCAGGGAACTGTCCCAGATGAAGCGGATTCACTCCAAGAGCGCCAGTAGACCAACAATTGGGGGGGTTGACCACCCCCCAAAGCGAATTGGACGAAGACTTCCACCTCCAGCTACTGCCTACTATGCGCGAAGGAAAGTGTGAGACTTTAGTCCTACATCGTTAACCACTGAGCACGAGCTGTGATATAAGACGAAAAAGTGCACAAGGCTATTCGCCTCAAGACACCTGGGGGGTGAGGTCCCCCGCTACCTATTACACGCCTTGCCCGTGACACTATGCACGTGGGCCTAGTCCGACCCGTATACCCGCCTACGCCTACGCACACCTTGGCTACTACCCACGCCAGTAGCCCTGATCCTGGGTGCTCTCATGCCCAATACCCGATTACCCGATTATTCCTGAAAAGAGAGAGAAAGGAGAGAGAGAGAGCGCGGGTTAAGGGGGGTTTTGCTCTTGAGTGTTCTCGACACTTAGTCGATTTCAGGGGAGAGTTCCCCCCTGTACATCAGAAGGGCCAAAGAAGGAAGGAATAAAAAAATGGAAGAGGCAAAAGGACAAGTAAAGAAGCCAAGGAAGAAAGAAAGGAGAAGGAAGAGGGCCTATGCACGCAAAGAATTAAGAAGAGAAAGAGAAGGCAAGCAGCAGGCAGAAGAAAATCAAAAGAGTAATGTAGCAACGTCTGATTATCAACTACTTCATATTAATTGTATTAAGTAATTGTTCTATATATTAAACTTATAATTGGTGATCCAGATCACCATTATTTTGTCTCGATTACTTTTGACTCTTCGTATACTCATGTCATACATTACATATTAGTTTGAGTAATCAATTGTGCTCATTTACATTATTTGTTGAGATTAGCGCGTGAATTACATATTTGCTCCAAGCGAACGACATCGAATTTCATTCAAGTTATAAATTTTATGTTTTTCACACTAATTCAACCTATACTACAACACAACGATTTTAAAACCCGTTTCAGAGCGATCAACATTTTGGTGCCATTGTCGGGGAGCAACGCGCAATTCACCACTATTCTCTTGCTATATTGTGATTATATTTGAAGCACTAACTTGCCCTGTTTGATTTCTTGTAATTTTGCGAGGTACTTCACGAGGAGATCTTCCACGCAAATCAACCACTCCAGGGCAAGTAGCTTTTCTATTCTTCCCTAATCAACCTCTTAATCTTGGAAAGACAAAAAAGGAAACGATCAATTATGAATCACCTGTCTTATTTTTCGTAGTAATTATCATTTAAAAGGCAAGTTTCCTAATTTACGAAAATTTTTTCAAATCTGATTGAAAATTGAGACGATTTTGTTTAGAATTCCCTACCCCAAATTTCCTGTGCCTATTAGATATCACGCTTAATTTCTGATCATCTTGGACTAATCACCTTTTTTTTTAGTTTAAGGTGTACATATTGAGATCAAATTTAATGTAGAATAGGGCCAATTAGGGTTTGACATTAGGATTTTGAGTACTAGTACACATTTTTGCCTAAATTAAAGGAAAGCTACCCTCCCACATTTGTGTGCTACCCAAGCCATTGATTGAAAAGATCTAATCAGAAAAACCCTAAAATCAGGCCTTAATTTCACTTAAACTCTTAAAATCTTGGACCTAATAACCTGGGAGTAAAATCAGGGCAATTTCTAGGTCTTGACCTAGATCTCATTATACCATCTTTAGGACAGGTCAGGTAAAGTTGGTCTACATTGTAGGCCAACCAACCTCCAAATTAGGTCACAAGTTGAATTAACTTCTAATCAAGTGAAATCAAAGGCACAAATTAAGATATAAAATTGGCAGACTTAAGATCTTAAGTTCGTATATTCCGGTCTACCTAGACCCTCAGTGTCAAGGAAGGTCGGGTGGGGAAAACCTTGTAATCCATGAAGACGCTCTACCGTATAGGGGTCTTTGCAGGGCTCTCCCTTCCTGGCTGCCCAGGTAATTCTCACGTGTGCGAATTTCTGATTCAGAGGTATCATACGTCTTGAAATTACCTTAGTCATCCAAAAATCTTTGGGTGCTTTGATTGGGTCAAAATTCACATCCAGTCCCTCATCCATTCTATTTAGGCTATTAGGTTTTTAACCTAAGAGGCCTCATTTGATCTTCTTGGGGATTTCTATATCTAATCTAATCAGCTTCAAATCTAATCTTAAGTTTTGATTCTACATCTTGATTCCACCATTTGGTTCAAAAAAAATGTAGCCTGACTATATAGGATGACTATTTACAAAAAACGGAGTCCCAAACGAGCATGAAAGAAAAGATAATCGAGAATGCCTATAGAAATCATGAAGAATATTATAAAAGGGACATGCAGGAAAAATTTACAAAAACAATAGACCTCATCACGAACTGTGTAGGGATAATATGGACATAAATGAAACACGGCTCAACCCGGGATCATCTATTAGCAAAACACAGTGAATTGGTGAAATTACACAAGTGTCTGCAATGTTGGTTAAGCCCTTCACTTCTAGAAAAATTGCAGGAATTTTTAGAAAAACGGGGAGAATTGCTGAATGAGTTATATAGAATAATTGATCAAAAATACATGTCAGAAATTAACAAAACATCTTGGAGTGAGACTAGTGATCAACACAATTTCCAAAATCTCGGGTTCAATGATAATAGTTGTTGTGAATCCCCAGCCCAAATAAATTCAGATTCAAATTTCATAGTAATTGACATTCCTAATCTTGAGATAGGTTGGGAAGATCCAATTGCAGGTGTTCTCGATTTCGAGCCAACCCTAAAGATACAAGAACCCGGTTCGCCTAGTTTTGAATTCCCAGACACCTGTAATGATGAGCTTAAAACAGAACTCCTTGAGAATGTAAATCCTGAGCCTTATCTTGTTAAGGTAATTCGCAAGGATGATTTTGACATCCCTATAGAGCCCAACCTAGATTCTAGTGATCCAACCCACACCCTTAACCTAGAATCTAGATTTGAGCCTTATCGAGATGATTATGAGGCCCCTTGTGATACGAGTCAGATTTTGAATCAAGAATACAATTCAGAGCCTGTATGTGATGAGTGCACATCTTCAACCTCCTCAGAGATACAGATTGATTTTTCGGAAGTCACGCCTATCTATGATATAAAAACCGAGGAGTCAGAAGAGTTGAGTTTTGATTGGGTCTTCCCTACAAGCCAAGAACCCGAGCCCACGCCTAATAGGGACACCTTTTTGAGCTCAGAATCTGAGAATATACTAGACCCAAGTCAGGTTGGTGCTTCTCCACATCTTGATTTACTCTATGGTGGAACCCCTAAACCCGAATCAGATTTAGAACATGATTCTCGCAAGTTCTCCGACGATTTCGAATCTTACCCTAATTACGGAGAACCTTTGTTTTCTTACGACTACGAGCCAATCTATGACCTCATGATCCATTCTTCGACTCTAACTTTGAGGTCTTTAATCTTGAGATCATTAATTCAAAATCAAGTTCCACTGAGATGGAACCATTCCTTTTTTATCCTCAGGTATCAGAAACAATAATTGCCGAGAGTGCCTGCAATCCAGAGTTTGAATCTTTCCATAACTTAGATTTCCATAACCCTCTAAACAATATTCAGGCATTTACAATTGATTTTGATAGCCACTATGATGACTCTCTAGATGAACCTACCTTGGAATCCTTCCTAGAGGAGCCCTCACACAAAATTTTTATTGATGCCACCTCTTCTACACATACAGAGCCTTCCAAAACCCGTTCTCAACCCCGACCCACAATCGGACTCAACTTTTAGTCTAATTCTCCTCTCGATGAGCCGGCTGCACATGATTCTCCACATTTTAATCGGGTTTCGGACTTCGATCAGACTGCGAATCACGCCCCATCCTTCTCTGATCACTCTGGTAGGGTTCCTACATCCTCCACCGACCCATTTTCATTTGAGGATCTCTACTTTGACCAGGCTGATCCAATTCAGCCAAACCCTAGCTTTTCACTTCCACATCTATTTGAGTCACACAGTATCTGGTGGGCACTGCATCTCTTGATCCACATTCATTAACCTGCCAGATTGATTGAGTTTGGATTGCATCATCAGCCTGCTGATCTAAACAAACACCTGGTTGGACCAATCAAGCTATTGATCAAGGTACTTGTTCTACAAAACTCATCTGATTTGACAACTCCCTTTCCATACCATTTTCTGCTGGGCTGAAGGCATTGAATTTAGTACTTAACGGAAGGCAACCCATCAATCCAAAAAATCGAGATCCTTCTTATTATGCTTCTGTACTTTACGTCTAATGCACTCTAAATTCAGTTTTAGAACAGCCAACTCTACCTCTAGTACACGTACCAGAACTTGAAATCGTCTGCAATAGTCATCCCGACCCATTCACCCACCCATTTATCTTATTCTAACTCCTAAACCTTAACTGTTTCATACCCTCCGTTTATAATGAGGGCATTGCAAAACTTAAGTATGAGAGGGTGTTAAAGTGTAAACACAAAAATTCAAATTTTGAAAGGTTTTCACAAAAAAAATACATATTTCAAAAAATCAGAAAAAGGAAAATTTTGAGAAAAAAAAACAAAAAAATGGAGAAAGGGAAATTTTGAAAAAAAATTAAATTGCATATCATTCTTGAGAGGAGGAAGAGGTGATTTAAATGTCAAAAAAGAGCAACAATTTGAAATAAAAAAAGTCATTAGTAAAAGATTATAAAATCTACTTAGTTCTAGACCAAATCAAAAAGAAAGAAATAAAAAGTTAAAAAGTGCTAAGAGACACAAAGATTAATGTGAGTGCTTATCTTAGGCCTCTTGGGCTTGTTTTAGATTTAAAAATTTAAGTATCCGTTAAGATCTGGATAGTCCTCAAAAGGTTGAGTAAAATGCAAAGCTTAAATATTAGGTCTAAGGTTTAGGGATTATTCAACCCCATTAACTGACCTTTGATTTGTGAGACTCGGTAACCTAAGCACCATCAATCACACAAAGTCTAGCTCAGTGCACTTTAATCATGAAATCATGCCAAAGGGCCTTTAATCTGTCTAAAAATGGTCTTAAGATCTAAATTAGGAGCGGCTCGAAAACACAAGTTGATTTAGATGAGTTCCCAACGCGAAGAGGCGAGAAATTCCTCTCGAAGATGCACAATAACATACCATCTCCTCGGTGCTTGTCTCCTAGGATATCTAAATACCCTACCGGGGGCATGTAAGCACCTTGTGCTGATTCAGGTGTAATGGGCAGGATTATCTTGAAATATCGATTGCCAGGGCCTAAATTTAGCTACAGAATGCCATGGGCAGCACTATCTCGAAGTGTCAAAAGCCAGGGTTCTGGGGATTGCCATGGGCGGTGCTATCTCGAAGCATCGAAAGCCAGGGACCCTATGAGGATTGGTGGTGGGAGTAAGGAATCCGATACAAACCATGTTGTAAATCCAATCCGAAGCTAGAAATAAAGAAGAAAAAGAGAGAAAACTCTCCAAAAAAAAATGCAAAATATTCTTCTCTTACAAAAATGCAACAAATTGAACCTAGACTAACAATGTTTTAAGCACAGGTGCTTTAACCGCGAAGTTCAACGAATCTTAAGTTAGTTCCTGTGGTCCTTAGAAACCTTCACGGCAGACTGAAACTAAAGCTGGTCAAGTCTGGATCTTGGTTGGTACTTGGGTACCTCTAGGCCTGCATTAGCATTTTGACCTAATCTACAACAGAAAGCACACATCAGAAATCTAAGCATAAAAAGGCATGGTCTAGAATTTGAGTTAATTCCATGAGATTTTGCTAAGAGACTAGCAAAAGTTAGGCGTGGAGATATGATAACATCATCATCATCTATATCTAGCTTTATTTAATCATATTCCATCATTAAATGCTTCTAAATAACTGCCAGAGGACCATAATTCCTTACATAATCATTCTGAGAAAATAACAAGAAAACAGGGGTAAAACTGCAGTTAACAGCATATCTCAATTGCAGAACAATCACGGGATTTCTCAGGGGTAAATCAAAGGTCAAATGATCTTAAATGTCTAACAAGTATGTCCGTGCAAACAGAAATGGATTTTCGCACATTTCAAAAATTAAATGACATCTGAAATTCTAAAAACAGACCCACTTGCTTAACTGATAATAATATCATCAGCCATAATTAGCTTTATTTAGTCATATTCCATCATTAAATGTTCCTACATAACTACCAGAGAGACAATTCACTGCATAATCCATTCTAAGGAAATACAAGAAACCAGGGTTAAAACTGCAATTTTACCATCATACCATAAATGTAGAATAACCGCAGATTTTTCCAGTGATTGAGTCAAATTGTCTTAAGAATCTAACAAGTGGTTAGTACAAGCAGAAAATGATTTTCTCGTGTTTTGAGAATTAAATGACTTCTGAAACCCTAAAACAGACCTGCTTAATCTACTGAGGTTCTGATCAAGATAAAATTCACATAAACCCTTTAAAATTCATAGAAAAATATTCTTTAGGGTTTGATACCTTTAATTTAACCATCAGAACCCATCTTGATATAAAATAGTCTCAAACAGACTTTTACCCTAGTTTGGGTAATTGTGTAATTTCTCCAGTCAAACGTGGTCAAAACCTAAATCTAACTTCACCATTGAATTCCTTAGGTCCAAATTAGGTTTGTACCAAAATTTGGACCCAATCTGAGATCATCTTGACCTAGTTTGCAATTTGATCATGTCTGACTCTTTTCTCTCACATGTATGCCCCTAACTTTCAAATAAATTACATTTGGATCCCAACTTTATCATCTTCTTCACAAAAAGGCCCCCGCCGCACCAAAATCCTATTCCTACAACTCCAACGACCCTAATATGGCAAGATCTCCATAAAAGAATCCCCAGATCAGACCGAGTTCCCCAAACTCGATTTCGACCGAAAATTCCCCAAATTCCTCTCTCCTATTTTGGCCGAATAGCTCCTTGAGCTCTGGCGACTCCTGCCTATCTTCATCATTCGACGTAATACCGACGATGGATTCTTCTTCCTCACCTTCCTCCGCGTCGTGCAATACCAGCCACCGTTGCTCTCTCTCTGCCGTCGTCGCCGTCCCCCTCTACCGGAGTATTTTCTTCCCCGACGCCAACCTACCAATGCCAGTGTTGTCCTCCCTCTTTCTTCTATTAGATTAGGGTTAGTTTAGTTAGTTTAAATCCTTAGGTTAATTTCCTACCCAAAAAATCAAAAATATCCCCTCAACGTCGCCATTCACCCTCATCTTCCCCGTCTCTGACAATCCCTTCGGCGAGGCATATCCATCGCTACATCCATCCATCTGCCTCACCAACCACCTCACAACCTTCGCCACAACTCCACCAATCAAACCCCTCTCCTATTTCGCTCCACCACTCACCCAAACACACCCCTGAACAACCCACCTTCGCACGGCTATCTCCGTCACCATCTGGCCACCTCACACAGTCTCACTACACGCTACACCCACCACCACAATCGCCGTCACACGGCGAAGCTACTGAATGTGTTTAACATGGCCGAGAGGTCATTTTTTGGAGTTTCAGGTGATCATGTTCGTTCACCATTATCGCAACTTCAAGCGAGCTTGAAGTTTGGTCCTCAGGCTGCTACCTCCAAGTTTGGGCTCCAGGTGACGCGGATTCACCTCAGCGACACACTCGCCCGGTCAATTGAAGCTATTGACCACCACAAGCACCTCAATCGAGTTCACCATCCACTGCAGCAGAAAAGAAGATAGGGACTAATAGTCCCACATCGTAGAGCAGTAAACCACCAGCAACGGATAAGTTGATTTTGTGATGTAGGCTATTCGCCTTAACACATGGGAGTGAGGTCCCCTTTCACCCGACACGCGCCTCGCCCGTGACACGCATTACGCGGGCCTGGCGTCGACCCAACCCGCCTAACCCGCGCACACCTCAGCTGCGACCCATGCCTGCAGCCCTGGTCCCGGGTGCGCTTAGATCTAAATTTGATTACCCGGTACTTTGCAAAGCTCTGGAAGAGCGAAACCCAGAGAGGAAGAAACAGAGCGCGGGGGCAGGGAGGTTTTGCACTGAAGATCAACGGTTGACACTTAGCCGTTTGAATAACAAGAGGAGAAGAAAAGCCAAGGCAAGAAGTGGAGAACCGCAGAAGAGACATCAAAGAAGAAGAAAAGAAACAAAGGGGAAGGTAGTGTAGCAAACGCATGTTTAAGTCGTCTGATGGCTTAAGGCGACGTCTGACTTGGGTAAAAGCGGTTGATACTGTTGATATATTTGAATACGTAAGTTTGAACGATTGATGGCATTGTTGCATTATTTGAACTCAATGCATATATGCTTAAATTGAATAATTGGTGATCTAAATCACCATAGTTTTTGCTTTGAGATTCTTTTTGCTATGCATAATTATTGTTAAACTCATGCTTTACATTGATTATCATTTCTGAGTAATTATTATTCATTTCTTGGTATTATTTGGCTTGAATCTTATGCTCAATTACATTTTATTTGAGATTAGAGATTGAATTCCTATTTACTCCCAACGAACGACCTCAGACTTTCATTCGAGTTATAAATTTTATCTATTTTTCGAGCTATTTTTGAGAAATTATTACTACAACGAATGCATCTTTTCAAACCCCTCGATTCAACCTGATTAACATTAACTGAGGTTCTAGTCTAGATAAACTTCACCTAAATCCTCTAAAATTCATATAAAAATATTTTCTCAGGTTTGACATCTTCAAATTGACCATCAGAACCCGCTTTGACCAAAAATAGAGTCCCAGACGAAAAGTTGCCCTATTTTGGACAACTACGCAATTTACCTAGTCAAACTTAGTCAAAACCAAAATCCAACTTCACCATTAGATTCCTTGGGTCCAAATTAGGTTCATACCAAAACTTGGGCCCAATCTAAGATCATCTTGACCAGGTTTGTATTTTGATCCAGTCAAACTCTATCTCATTCAGACCCTCAACTTTTTGAATTCCTTGCAAAGAGCCCCCTAACTTCATCATCTTCTCTGCACGCAAGTCCTAGCACCATTTTTGAAAAGTTAAACCTTCACCGTCGAGTTTCAAGCGATGATTTCTCGCTCGATTCTCAATCAATCTCTCCCAAATTCGAACCGACGATTCCTTAGGAAATCACCTTCCATTTGAGCCATTCCTTGGGCTCTACTTCTTTCCCAGATCCTTATGCGAACCTTTTGAAGGTACGCATGTCAAACATGTGCAAGAAACATGGAGTTTGCAAGCTTGTTTCCAAGCTTGAAACCCCTCCCCTTGGCCTATAAATGGATCCCTGAGGTCTAGCCGACCTCTTTAGCTAGGTTTTGGCCCAAAAACCCTCTTCAAACTCCTTCCCCGGCCATCTTCGCCCTAGCTCCGATGAGCTCCTCCCTACGTCGCTCTCTGGCCTCCCAACGGCTAAATTGGAAGTGACGTCATCTTCATCTCCTTCGTCCGTGCCTGGTGTGCCAAAGCCAGGGTCGTCCTGTCTTCGCCGCCGTCCTCCAGAAAAGTTCTCTTCAACAGTGTCGGCCAAGGCATCCTCCTACCCCTTTCGTCCGGTCAGTTAGTTAGGCCCCTCTCCCCCTCTACTTCCTCTTCCTTTCTTCTATCATTCAATTCGACCTCTACTACTGTGGTTCACCCCCATCTCCTCCATCTCCAGCAACCACTCCAGCGAGGGTTTCCGTCCGCTACACATCTCCATCCCCCTCGCCGACAAGCCCACAACTTCCGCCATGCACCCACGACCAAGAGCCCTAACTCTATTGGGTCGCTCAACCACCCCAGTCACCTATCGACCAACCCATCGTTCTCCGCCCAACTCCTTCACCGTCCAACCACCACACACGTCCATCCATCACAAAACCATCGCGAAAGCACTCGCTGTGCTCCGGCGACCATCTTAAGTGTTTTTAATGTGGTTGTAAGGCCGCTTTACTTGTTTGCAGGGTTCCTCCTCCGACCGCCATTAACAAGCTTCTCCAACAAGTTCTAGAGCAAGTTCTTGAAGGCACTGCCCCAGGTACCTGTCCCAGCCGAAGCGAATTCACTCCAGGAGTGCGAGTGGACCAGCAATTGGGGGTGTTGACCACCCCCCGAAGTGAATTGGGCGAAGACTTCTACCTCCAGCTACTGCCTGTTGTGCGCGAAGGAAAGTGTGGGACTTTAGTCCCACATCGTTAACCATCGAGCAGGAACCGTGATATAAGATGAAAGAGTGCACAAGGCTATTCGCCTCAAGACACCTAGGGGGTGAGGTCCACCGCTACCTATTACATGCCTCACCCGTAACACTATGCACGTGGGCCTGGTCCGACCCGTATACCGCCTACGCATGCGCACACCTTGGCTACTACCCACGCCGATAGCCCTGGTCCTGAGTGCTCTCATGTCTGATACCCGATTACCCAGTTATTCCTAAAAAGAGAAAGAACAGAAAGGAGAGAGAGAGAGAGAGCACAGGTTAAGGGGGGTTTTGCTCTTCAGTGTTCTCGACACTTAGTCGATTTCAAAGGAGAGTTCCCCCCTGTGCATCAGAAGTGCCAAAGAAGGAACAAAAAAATGGAGAGGCAAAAGAACAAGCAGAGAAGCCAAGGAAGAAAGAAAGGAGAAGGAAGAGGGCCTGTGCACGTAGAGAAAGAAGAGAGAGAAGGCAAGAAGCAAGCAGAAGAAAATCAAAAGAGTACTGTAGCAATGTTTGATTATCAACTCCATAGTAATTGTATTGAGTAGTTGTTCTATATGTTAGACTTATAATTGGTGATCCAAATCACCATTATTTTATCTAGATTACTTTTGCCTCTTCATATACCCATGCCATACATTACATATTAGTTTTTTAGTAATCAATTGTGCTCATTTACATTATTTGTTAAGATTAACGCGTGAATTCCATATTTGCTCCCAGCGAACGACCTCGGATTTCATTCGAGTTATAAATCTTATCTATTTGTCGCACTAATTCAACCTATACTACAACACAACGATTTTAAAATCCGTTTCAAAGCGATCAACATCGCCCACATAGATGTATCTTTCACCATCACTTGGCATTCGACAGCTTAGGCAACCCTACTTAGACACACTAATGTGAATAGTAGTTCCCGAATCTATCCACCAAATGTCTGAGGGTACAGAAGCATAATTAACTTCTGAACAAACCAAAGAGAGTGATGTACCTTTCCTTTCACGCCATGTATGACATTTGGTACAATCTTTCTTCACATGTCCCTCCTTGCAGAAGAAGCAGGGTGCCTTAGGCTTCTTCTGACTCCCCTTAGAGAAGGATGAACTGGCAGCAGCTATATCCTTAGCCCGTTTCCTTTTGGGCCCAGAAACCAGATGAGCACTTTTTGGTTTGCCCTACTTCAACCTCTCTTCCTCTTGCACACAATGAGAAATGAGCTCATTAAGAGTCCACTTCTCCCTTTGGCAGTTATAGCTGACCTTAAACTGCCCATATTGTGCAGGAAGGGAAATCAAAACTAGATGCACAAGGAGGTCATCTGATAACTCCAACTTAAGTGCCTTTAGTTTCGAGGCTAAATTGGACATTTCCATAATATGCTCCCATATTTTTCCAGTGCCCCTGTACTTGAGTGAGACAAATTTGCTAAGGAGATTGCTTGTTTTAGCTTTCTGACTCTTAGCAAATCTTTTCTCAATCTCATCAAGGAATTTCTTGGCATTTAATTCCTCTAAGATAAAATCTCTAAAGTTTTCTGGAATAGCACGTTTCATGATCATTAGACACAGTCGGTTTGATCGCTCCCACCTCTCAGAGTTCTTTATTTCCTCAGAGGAACTCTTATCCGTAAGAGGGGAGAGAGGATTAACCTGAAGTGCATAGTCTAGATCCATGCTTCCCAAAACAATAATAACACTATTTTTTCATAATTTAAAATTATATCCATTTAGTTCTAGAATTGAATTCAGGTTAGTAGTTATGGCAGATGCAGAGGAGTTAACTGGAAAAATAAAGGAAATAAACCAAATACATGCTTAGAATGAAGTAATTAAACAATACAATCATTAATATTTACTCTTTGGACAATAAACATTAATATTGTAAATGGCAATCTTAAGAATGATAAATAACTATTGAAAATAATCATGTAAGGAATCAAACCATCTTTGAATTAACTTAACTACTCACAAGAAAACCTAATAATTCAATAGGATATTTATCATTAAATGTGTACATATGCATTCAGTCATAAAGTGGCTCACCTTTGGGTTAAGCTCCCCACACAGAAATATAACGTACACAGTCGCTTTAATGTTTCAAATACACTGACATAAAAAGTAACCTTCTTTGGCAAGAATTACAAAATATGAAGAGTATTTGATACATTAAAACCACCTACTAATGTTCGTACCAAAATTTTATGCCAAATGTATCCCAAAACATCGCTCTAATACCAGTACTAAAGATTGGTACCGGTACCAGACTGAGTAGTACCGGTACTGATATTAGGTACCGATACTCCATGAGTACTGTACCGATCCTAGGATCGTGTCCAGTATCCTACATGTACCAGTACTCATGATGAGTACCGGTACGTATGGGATACTAGTGACATCCAGAGGCATTGCCAGTATCACATGAGTACCGGTACTCCTTCGATACCGGTGGCACTTCCTTAAGCCCAACCAGTATCCAACATGTACCGATACTCATGATGAGTACTGATACTCATATAATTCTGGTAGTGTCCAGGAAGCGCCAATACCGATACTCATCATGAGTATCGGTACCGGACCAATCATGACTCAATTCCAGGGCGACGATCTAAAATCGAGATTTAGGGAAAACACCTCAAATCATGATTTCAATCAGGAAAACTCGATTTGATTATTATCAGTGGGATATAAATGATCATAAAAACCAAAAACAAACATTAGTGGGCAATGATTCATCAAAATAGGATCGAATTAATCCACAAAACTATTCGAAGAACAATCCCCAAATAAATCGAACAGAAAATTATTTTCACAAAATTCAATTCATTTAGGCAATGATATAGCGAATAGAAAAAGACTCTGATACAACTTGTTGGATTTAATTCGCATAAAAATCAAAATCAAATGATTTTCTACCAAATCCCAAGAATATTCTATTCCTTATACCATCAACCAAAATGAATACAAAAAGAAAACGATGGAGGGATACTTGAGTCCATCGCAGCGGAAGCAAAGCAGAGATCGCGGAGATCCTCTGGGACCATGGGCTTACTTCTCCAACGAGAGGCGATGGCTATGGTGCTTCCAGAAGGTTGAGAGAGCGAAAAGAACTTATGGGGTGGTCGTAGACATGGTCGTCCCCTTTTGGTCCCCATTGGGGTCTATTTATAACATTTCTGCGATAGAATGCAGAAAACTAAAATGCCCATTTTGCCTTCACTCCTTCGGAGACCATAACCGGTTAAATTAAAATGTCAATTCTACCCATCACATAATTACATTTTTCTCTTAATGTTTCTATGCATTAAATCACATATCCTAATGAGATACAAATGGTCAATTTACACAATTAAACCACCTTAATAACCATAAATGTGATGTCTAAACATATGTACATATTTAACGTATAATTTCGTATAATAATACATGTTGATTCGTATTATGATTCTAACATCTTATACTCCCATTTGTTCCTTGAGAAGAAATTTTACAAGATCACACCCATAGAGAGGAGTGCTTCTCATGTGGTCTTCCACCCCTCTCCTCCTTAGAGGGATTTCCATATAAAATCAAGTGTTTATTATGGGATGCTCTTGAAATTGTGTTCATTTTATTTCCTATTTTATTATTCAACATATGAATAAGTAATTCACGTCTCACAGGAGTGCAAATTGAAGATTACAGAAAAAGAAAAAATGCTAGCACAGGAAGTTACATGCCAATGTATGAGTCATTATGGTATGCTTTAGTGCATTAAAAATATGTTTACTCTTCGTGAGGGAAGCAAAAGAAAACATCAGTGGACCAACACAGAGCAGTTGGATCCTAAATGGAGAAAAGCATCATGTCTAAGATCGATGTAGTTTGATTAATGAAACTTGCATACAGTCAGTCCCATTTTTTTTGGGACAGTAAAGGATGGCCACTTGAGATCAATAACCATCCACTTCAGTGCCTTCAAATAAGCAAAATAATTTTAAGAATTATGAAGAGGTTATCCACAAACTCAAGAATTTTAAAGTTCAAGGAGAAGAATTGTCATAAGCACAATAACTGCGAACTAGCAAACCTGTTGCTTCAGGTCATATGGGTCAGCTCCTTTCTCCTTCATATCAGCAGTTTTTGCAGCTTCCCTCTCTACCTCTTTTTTATAAGAATGAAGTTCTTTCAGTATGCACTTGCATGTACTTGTCTTTATTTTGAGATTCCTAACTGTAGCCATTCCTGTAGATCAGAAGCAGAAAAATTCATCACTCTGATTCTAATAGACATAAGAATATTTTCCAACTTAGATAACAGGTTAGACATTTCCTTATGCAATTAATTTCTTATCTTCTATTCCATGGCAGCACATATATTACAACATTCATATCAAATGCTTACAGGACTTTAACCCTGACCCCTAACATCCATCGTCATCCTAAGCCTTCCCAAAGTATGCAAATAAAAGGGCAGCCAAATAAACATGTTCAACTTTAAAATAGATCATGGTGAAGAGTGGAAGATATGATTAACAGATTACAAATGAAAAGGTCCAAAACAACCAAAAGCCTCACGGGTGCCTCACCTAGCCAACCTTGGTAAAACTTTTGGCAATGGATTGGATAGGCAAAGGGCTTATTCTTCCTTTTTCCATCTAGATAAGCAAAGGATCGGGAGGAAGCAAAGGATCTCGGTGGTGGAGGGTTTCCGTAGGGCGAGTTGTAGTGTGGCCAGCCCGGACATTGATCTCATGAGGGATTGCAGACTTCTCTGGGAGGCAAAATGTCCACTGAAGGTGAAAAGTTTCGCATGGTTGCTGAGGAGGGGAGGATTATGACGAGAAAGTGGAGATCGAGATGGACTCAGATGGATGATGTGAAGTGTCCCCTTTGCAATGGAGTGGAGGAGGACATTCAGCAACTCTTCTTCCAGTGTTCGTTTATGGTGTAGGTGTGGCAGAAGCTAGAGATCGACTAGATTGTCCATCGGGATGTGCTTAGCTTCTGGTCCTCATTTCGTAGGGGGAGTGCTAGTGGCGGGATGAACTCGTTTAGATCCAAGAGGGATTGAGCTAGAGTTCTGGCTGTCTTATAGGGTGTGTGGCTGAGTAGGAATAGAGTAGTTTTCAAGGGGGAGAGACCCTATGTGAAGATTTTTTTTCTACTCCATTCAGTCCCAAGTGGAGTTCTGGAGAGCTTTTTTGTAATTCTGGTGTATTCCTTTTTATGAAATGAATTAAATGTGGGTGGTTATCGTTTGGATAATCACCCTTTCATTTAAAAAAAAAAAAAAAATGAGCTATTCATGTATCTTTGTTTTGGAAATGTGGAATAAGGAATAAAAGATAGTATAGTGAATGGATAGTTCACATAGTTATAGTGAACAAATAGTCCGAAAGTGAACCTCACTCTTGCCCATAACATTTTTTCAATATTCAAATACTTTAAAGAAGTTGACAAACATTTTCAATGATAGCTGTATTATTATGAGAATGGTCAATAAATAATAGTCAGTATTATTTTGGTATTTGAACAAATAGTCCGAAAGTGAACCTCACTCTTGCCCATAACATTTTTTCAATATTCAAATACTTTAAAGAAGTTGACAAACATTTTCAATGATAGCTGTATTATTATGAGAATGGTCAATAAATAATAGTCAGTATCATTTTGGTATTTGATAACAGGTAAATGCAATTAACGTCATATTGTGTCTCGATGTCATGATTGTGAGAATACTGAAAAAATTCTATCAATAGTGTTACCCTCATAATAAAAAAAGTAATGTAGATCAGACAAAACAATCAAAATAAAAGAAAGTGGGAGCAATATACACAGATGTGTTGAAGGTTGCTTCATATTGGGAAATGATTTTAAATAAAGACACAAAAGTTTCAAATGAGTTGAAAGAAATTTTTTGAAAAGGACCAGCTTGAAAGAAGTTAAACACAAGGAGACCTTCATAGGCATTTACATGATCATTTTATTCGAAAGGTAAGATGTGAAACCAGGCCCAGGCCCTTTTTGGGTGGAACACCAATTGCAAAACAACTAGACTAATTAAGTAGGTTGGCATTTGCATGTTCAGTTCTACAACAGCATCCATATTTATTGTTCCTCCCGAAAGCACAAGATCCTCCCTCAGAGACAACAAAAAGAAGACATGATTTCACATATAATATGGCATGGCAAATATTACCATTTACGATGCATATAACTTACAAAAATGCAGTTCAATGCATGAATGTAATCAAGGCGCAAAATATTACACTCTCAGGGACTCCCTTTCTCAAGCACCCACAAACTCAATGGTACACATGGACAAATACACGTGAACACATTGTCACTCGTATCTACAAATTTATGTTCAAATTCTTTATTATTTTCAGAGTTATTTATAGAAAAGGTCATCACTATGGTTTCGCAGAAAAAGAATAACCAACCCAGGATAATGCCATTACCAAAACAATCACATGCTACCATGTTCACAGTGAGAAAATATCTACCAAGTATCTTATCTCCTATTTGTACTTCATATTTGAGCCTTTCGTTTGGTTCTGTTCTCTTTAGAGGTAATGTTTCAAAGAAGACTGTGTGTGTGCAAGCATGATATCTTCCTTGGCTGTCAAATGTCAATTCCCAGTCCCATAAAATACCAACACACGCATCCTCGTACACAATACAAGCTTCCTGCACAAATCCCATAATCCACAGACATTCCTTCTTCCTTGCACCATCTCCCCCTTCTTGTGCACACAAACACACCCCCAATCATAATAATGCATGCGCATACCTATAACATCCAAACGTACACAAATACACTCATGTGCATATATATACATTTGTTGCTTATATACATATACGTGTCCATAAATATACTTACACTCATACATATATGTTCATACATGTATACGTATTCATATATACGTACATACCCATTTAAAACTATCGCTATAATTGTATCTCCTTGCATTTAATCCAATACGAGTAAACACATATGTATCCCTACAAATACACACCAAGCCAACCTATAAATTTATATCCAAGAATCATATTTTATGCATCCATGTACATGTGCATGTAATATATGTTAATGTATACTTTTATATAACAACCACCTACATATATTCAACATACATATGTAAACATGCATCCTGATTCCTGACCATGTATGCATACGCGACTATGTATGTCAATTCCCCAACCATATATACGTGTATGCAACTTACGTATATATTTACATATCTACAACACACGTGTATATATGTGACAAAAACCTTTACACACTTATCATATACCTATATCCCACATAACCCCATGTATACGTACCCATATACTTGAATACATATCCATGGACGTATAGCACCCATATATACAACAAACATATATGTTATTTCACCTATAATATCCACACATATATAAAATATTTACAACAAAAATCCACCAACACACCACTCTAATTGGCATCTCGACTTACCCATCTCCTCCTCCCTCCCACTCACATTCTCACCCTGTTGTCCTCTCCTTCCCCTCCTCACACACACACACAAGACACCACTTCACCAATCCTACGTCCCCTTCCTATAGAAATTCCCCGATTATTACTTCCTCACTCCCCAACCAATGTAGCATTAATGCGCTGAAATGTTTATTTAAGTTTCTATCAGTTCTTCACACCTAGCAGCTAGGGCTTCATGAACAGCTTGGGCTATAATCCGGCAATTTAAATTATTACTTGGAGAGAGAGAGAATCAAAAAGAATTCAAGTAGTTGCAAAATGCCAGCGAAAAGTAACACGTAGATTAGTCAATCTTAAGTACCTCATGCATGCTCTGCATTATCCAACAATGCAGTCAATGGTATGAAATCCTTTCCGGACTTTGATCAATCAAATAGGACCTAAATGCAAAAATGGCATTGGAACTCTTCCATAAGAAAAAGTAATTTTCAAGCTGAAGGGCATAAAAACGTCTGTAGGCACCATCTTGAAATGCAAGACAAATACCATCGGCATACACACATCATCAACAACACTCAACCTAAGCCAACCCCCAAACTTCGAAGTCCATCAAGGCAAGAACATCACACCAAACACCAATCTACCACCAATGCCATCATCCCAAAGCTCCCGCATTGATTCTTTGTCCCAAACTCCCATCTCTAGGCCTTCCATTTCAAGTCCAAACCCCTGGACACTTCCAAAACCCCCTCATTCTGAGATCAAAGGATAGATCGCTATAACCGCCCCATACCACACGGTTCCACCCGACTGCATGGGCACAAGAGCTGCCACGCCACCTCCCAAAAATAGGACACGGAAACCCCTAGCATCGAGGATCGCACTCGATTTGCAACCATCCCCCACGCTTCGATGCCAACCCTAACGCGCACACCCGCGATATGCGAGGTGATCGGCATTCACGTGTACGGTAGGAATGGGGAGGAGAGGAGGCGCACAGGGGAGGAGAGGAGCTTCAGGGGAGTCTCCGAGGAGCCCTCGCGGGGTTGTTGAGAATTAGATCGACGCACCAGATGTGGGGAAGGAGAGCACACGAAAATTGTTTAAGATTACTAGTAAAAAAAATTAATTTCTAGTTCTCAAAATTTTTTTTTTAGTCAAAATTTTTTTAGTCATCAAAATTGTTTTTGTACTCAAATTTTACTTTTTAAATTTTCACCCCCTCCCCTCGCCAATTTACCTCTCTTCCTCCTTACCTTCGACCACATCCTCCACCCCTACTCTTCAACCTCCGACCACCTCCTCAGCCTCCTCTCAACCAACTCCTCTTCCCAAGGAAACGACCCTGCCCTCACCCTCTATCATTTTCTCGCCATCTACAGTGGTACCATTCTTTAGCTTCTTGCCGATCGTGATGATGCCTTTCTTGGGCTTATGGTCGAAGAGGAGCCCAAAGATATTGTGTGGTGGTGGTGGGCTTCGAAGACCTCCTTTTAAATGTCACCTTGGAGGAGGAGGTGGTGATTAGAGAAAAGGGGCGGAGGAAGTGCTCGGAGGTTGAAGAGTGGAGGTGAAGGAGGTGGCTAGAGGTGAGGAGGAATAGAGGTGAAGTGGTAAGGGGAGAGGAGGGAGGAAGTGAAAATTAAAAAAATAAAATTTAAGGATTAAAAAAAATGAGGACAAAAAATTATTTTTTTAAGATTAAAAAATAATTTTTATTACATTTTAGTATAAAATCATTAAGTTTAACGGAGTGACAAATACAAAAATAATATTAATTTTTTAATGAAAAACATGTAAATATAGTAATTTAAATAATATCTAAATAATTTTAAAAAATTTTAATAACATTCACTTTAAAATCCCTAAATAAAAACATGACCACATTCCCACCTACCGCAATCCTAATGTTGCTACCCTCACCTTCCCCCGCCACCACAAGCACCTCTCCCACGTGCTCCCCTTCCTTGTCTCTTCGTGTTCTCTCCTTCCCCACATCCGACGTGCCAATCTAATTCTCAACAACTCCACGAGAGCTCCTCAGAGACTCCCCCAAAGCTACTTTTCTCCCCTGCACGCCTCCGCTCTCCCCTATTCCTACCATAGGTATGTGAACGCCAAACTCCTCACGCATCGCGGGTGCGTGCGTTAGGGTTGTCACGGAAGCGTGGGGGATGGTTGCAAATCGAGTGCGATCCCCAATGTTAGGGGTTTCCGTGTCCTGTTGGGGTCTGGTGGAACCGTGGGGAGGGGGGTGTTATAGCGATCTGTCCTTTGATCTCAGAATGAGGGGTTTTGAAAGTGTCCAGGGGTTTGGACTTGAAATGGAAGGCCTAGAGATGGGAGTTTGGGACAGAGAATCGATGCGGGAACTTCGAGATGATGGCATTGGTGGTAGATTGGTGTGATGTTCTTGCCTTGATGGACTTCAAAGTTTGGAGGTTGGCTTACATTGAGTGATGTCGATGATGTCATGCGTATGCCGATGGTATCCGTCTTGCATTTCAAGATGGAGCCTACGGACGTTTTTATGCCCTTCAACTTGAAAATTCACGAGTTGTAGTAATGCATTATGTTTAAGCTAACTCGGTTTCTGTTTCATGTTGATTCCGAAAATGTGTATGGGCTACATGCGAAAATTTTGTATTCTAGCTTGCTTTTTCTTATGGAAGAGTTCCGATGCCATTTTTGCATTCGGGCCCTATTTGATTGATCAAAGTCGGGAAAGGATTTCATACCCATTATGAAAATGACGCGAACGAAAACATATTATACCACGCAATCTTCTTTTTCAAACGAAAACATGGATTTTTTAACCAAATAACACCGCATAAGAACCAAAATAAGAACGAACCATCAAAGGCATCCACAGAGAGCATCCAAAACATCCAAAGATTCGAACTTTAGCACGAGATCTAACGAAACTCCATAAACTTGGCACACCAACAACCCCACCAACCACCGAAAACAACAATTCAACTCGCAAGCATCCAAGACGAAAGAGGGGTAAAAATAACGAGGAAAACCCTAGAAACAAAACCCTAAACCGAGATCGGAGGGAAAGGATTCATACCGCCTCCGGTGCCGTTGGCCTCGGCTTCGGGCTCAGGCTCGGGCCGCTTCTCCACGGGCACCGACTCCTTGGGGGCCTCCTCGGGCGCCTTGGGTGGAAGAGGCAATGGGTATATACGTATATATGTGTGGATGGAAGAGGCAATGGGTGGGATGCGTGGATATACGTATATATGTGGACGGGGAGGGGGGTGAATTTTGAAATCCCCCCGTCCTATAATAGGGTATCTACGTATATATATCTTATTATCCTTTTATATATATATATATATGAAATCCCTAATTTTCACATGAGAAGGTCCATAGGATTCGTCTCTCTGAGGGGAGCACTGTCGTGACCTTAGATATATTTCAAAATTTTTGATCTAAAGCACAATTTAAAATATAATGAAATACTGTGAAATACAAAATATGTGTAACTCTAAAAAGAAGGTTTAACGACCTTAGATTTGCACAAAAGTAGTGCCATTGATTTCCAATATCTCAAGATGTTCAAAATGATTTTCGACAAGGGAATGATGTAGATTTTAAAAATAATGTGAGTGTTTTATTGGTTAACTTTTCCACAATAGGAGCTATGGTGCTCTAGTTTGTATAAAACAAAAGGCATTAGATTGCTTATAAAGAGGGAATTCCAGTTTGAGTGCAAAAATTTGGATGTAAGGTCTCACAAGAGGTGGGTTACCTAAAAAGTGCGAAGTGTCCTCAATTGCCATTGAGGAGAGGTGAGCACATCGCCTAAAGCTTTAAGTTGAGGAGAGAAGGCACCACCTAGAGCTTAGAGCTGAGGAGAGGAGAGGGCGTCAATTGGAGCCGATGGAGGTGAGAGAGATGAAGGGTCAATAAAACCGTCAGGGCTATGATTGAGAATTCGGGAGGGAGAGTGAGATGTAGACAAGATGAGGGTTTTGTTGCAACTTGTTGCCCCTTATATTTTACATATATGTATGAGGGTTATGAGCGTGCAAGTGACCTGTACGTAAGTCAAATGCAAGTACATCAATATAGTTCACTATGAATAATATTTTGGATTGAAAATTTAGGGATTGAAATCATTCTATATAACACGTGTTATACATCAAATTTGAAAACAATCCGACACTCCTAACACGTACATAAAGGGGCTCATTTTTTACGGCGTAAGTATTACGAAATTTAGCTTTGTTGGATCTAAGTGGTATGGGTATTAAATTAAATTTAAATTTTATGCATAATATGTTCATATGAAATGATCTAAATTTTCAAATTTTTAGTCCAAAATATTTTTTATCATGGGAGATATTGCCGCACCTACACGTAAGTTACGTGCAAATCACCTACACTCTCTTTTCCCTATATATATATGTATGTATGTATGTATGCATGCATGTATGTACAGAATTATAAATTGGATTGCAGGTTGGGTTGGGTTGAGTCGAACCTCAAACCTAGCTTAACCCATTTTTTATTAGGTTGGGAAACTCTCAACCCAATCTAATCCATTATAACCCTCAACCCAACCCAATTGGGTTTGGTCGTGTTGGATTCGGGTTGAACTCAACCAGTGTACATCCCTACCAATACAAGTCATCAAACTAAACCATAGGATTAGTCACCTAATATGGAATTGTAAACGCATCAATAGCCACACAAAGCATATCATAAAGCATCAATTAAATGATAGAGTAAATGCTAAGAAGAATCCTATGGGGGGGGGTCTTATAACAATCTGTCCTTTGATCTCAAAATGAGGGGGTTTTGAAGGTGTCCAGGGGTTTGGACTTGAAATGGAAGGCCTAGAGATGGGAGTTTGGGACAGAGAATTGATGCGGGAGCTTCGGGATGATGGCATTGGTGGTAGATTGGTGTCTGGTGTGATGTTCTTGCCTTGATGGACTTCGAAGTTTGGGGGTTGGCTTAGGTTGAGTGTTGTCGATGATGTTGTGCGTAAGCCGCTGGTATCCATCTTGCATTTCAAGATGGAGCCTACGAACATTTTTATGCCCTTCAGCTTGAAAATTCACGAGTTGTAGGAATGAAAGCATCCTTTATATCTTATTTATGTTAACTAGTTTTGCCGGTGCCCTACATTTGGATACAAGTCTAGCATTATTCACCGAGAGCCATTTGTGTCCGAACATAAAGCTTACATCTAGATCAAGACGATGCATATTAGCTAAGTTGGTAAGAATAACTCTTAGGTGGTGCCCCTACTTCACCACAGCATGTGTTTAATTTGACTTTTTGTGACATTCATCAAACAATCACAATAAAACGCTATTGACGAATTTTTGTCCCGGGCAACGATGGCAAAAAATAATCGTCGACGACCAGTTCGCACTAAAAAAGGGTTTTAAAATATCATTGTTGTAATATAAGTCACAAATACAAATCGATGTCTCATCAATTTTATTTATTTACTTATTTTTTACCAATTTATTCCAAGTCATTCATTAAGAGGCAGTTATTCCAGGTCCAAAAATATTATTTTATTCCAAAAATGTAATTTTATTTACAACAATGAATGAAAGAATCAAATAATTACATGAATTGGTTAATTATATACAAAAGAATTAATTAAAATACATCACAATGCTTGAAAACATGTGTACACAAACAAGCATAAAAAACTGGGTATAACTACTCTATGTTAATTATTTATAACAAATATAGATAATACCTAGGTATAGGTAAAAAAATAGTTAATAATACTTACTATACTAAGTTATTAATACCTATAGTAACATATATAAGTGTTGCTAAAACATTAGTAAACTATACACATAACCTAAGTCAAAACCTATTATCTATACTAACATATAACCTATGTATAGTGACACATATAAACGTCAATGTAGCCTTAGTAACATATTTACACTATTTAATGCAAAAACTACTTATACTAACATACATATATATATATAGAGTGACAGATGAATCTGTCACTAAAGCTCTATGTGTTATTTATATACATATAAGAGCTCAAACACTATATATATATACACACTATATTACATTATTTATATACATATACTTATTATACACACGATATATATATATATACACACAACACATGCATACAAATAACTCACACACTCAACACACACAGGCACAACTCTCACAAAGGTACTTAGGGGATTCAAGACTTAGGCATTTTAGAGCTTAACACTTAGTCACATTTCTTCTCCTCTCTTCTTAGCTAGTTCAGATCGGTTCGATTTAACTTTAACCCAAAAATTGATTTAGTGGGCAGGTGGCCTTTTCGAGATATACGCAACACCTATTTCTGGGTAGACTAGACATCTACTAGGGTCACCCTAATTGTTAATTAGGCGTATTTTATCCAATTCAATGCTCATTAATGGACCCACACAGGCTCACGCACAGTGCACGGTCCCTGGCCCATGCACCACACATCGTTCACAGTATCGCATATGCTCAAGGTATCGAGAGGAGAGGGTAATGGTATAAGGGTGCCCAACGCCTGATGACTGAGATGCCAGAATCACAAAATCCTAATAAGGCATTGCGGGACCTCTAACGTTACCAATGTGGTACAAAAGGAAGTGCCCTTCAGGCAATGCAGTTGCATGCTGGGCTATTCTGATTAGGTAATTTTGGCCCTTGATTTGAGGGTCATTATTTAATCTAAACTAAAATTAAATTATAGGATTATAAAGCCCTTACATAAGGTTATATAATTATGTAATTAATTTACAAAAATAAGTTAGTTTATTATATAATTAAATTAGGTAAAATTTACAGTATATACAAGTTAAATTAGAGTTTAATTCATTAATTAACGTATAAATTAGTTAATTAATCATCAAATTGACTTTATACAGAGTTAATACACATAATAAATTATCTATTCCATATTTTTATGATATTTTATAAACTTTATTTTAATTTATTTACAATTAAATATTAGTTTAAGATAGTTTTTCATATAAATAAACTATAAATACTATAATAGATTATAAATACAATCTAAATTAGTTGAAAATACTTAACATAATATATTATAAGTATACAATATAATTTATCTCAGTATTAACGTAAATTACTAATTTATTTTATTTTAACTTAATAAATTACATAGTTAACTTAATAACCTAATTATTTACTGTAAATATATACTTAAATTAAATTACAAGTATTATAATATTTATATTATATATCTAAATACGTATGTACAGTGTGAAGCATACATATATACATTTAAATAGTTTATAGAATTATTTAGTTCAGTATACATTTAAGTTATATAATTTAATATATAATAATACACTAAAGTTATATATACAATAAGTTATTCTAAATACTTAATTTACTACATAAAATACATATATAGGTTATTTATATACATTATATACATATTATACAATATTTACTTATAGCTTAGGTTTAATTACTATATACAAGTATATACATAGTATACATGGTATTTTTGGGAGTTTTTGGGGTTTTTCTAATTTTTATGAGTTTTATATAGATAGTATAGATAGGAGATGAGAGAGAAAGAATGAGATGAGAGAGAAGGGTTGTTTTTGGTGTGTTTAGTTTCAAAGTATACTGAACTGTTGGTTAGTATGTTCTACCAAGCCAGGGGTTCAGAATGCCTTGAAACTTTGCACACACCTAAAAATATACCTAATCTTGATCGAGACACATTTATTTTATTTTTTTTAAATTTTTATATGATTTTATTTATTTACAAAGTTCACCAATTTAAGACCTTCAAGGGTTATTTCACTAAAGAACCTAAGGCCTTAAAAGGAGTTCCAAGGCCTAAAAATGTAACTTGAACACCCAGATTTGCCCAACATAATAAAAGCAACATGTTTAAACCATAAAATATAATTTTCATCCCAATTTTCATTAGAATTCAATGTTTGACAGATTATCACTAAAAAATAACTGACGTAGCAAATAAAAAAAATTGATTCACAAGCTATTCAAATTGGTTTTCAATTCATTTGAAGAACAGGAATGGTTGAATATAAAATCCTAATATTACAAAGCAAGTCAGTGCAAGAAGATCGAAAAATTCACCTCATCATCTTCATCCAAGCATTACTGTTGTTGCTTAGAAGGGCATTTGAATTCAGCTGCTTAAAGTTATTGCTGTTGTTGCTTGCAGCAGACACTTAGATAGTTGCTCAATGCAATTGCCGATCAACCACCAACAAATACAACAACTTATATAGCTATTGCCCATGAAACCCAACAGCAGCTACCCAATTGGCTCAAATCAGACAACTTAGACCAGCTTAGATGGATTTAATCAGATCTTCTGAGGTTTGACTTGAATTCATCATAGCTGATCTAAGTCTATGTTAAGACCCATGCTGTTTGAACCTTTTAAGACGTCTGGACTTTAGGTAAGACGTTTGGACTATGGGTCAGACGTCTGAAAATCGAAATTCTTAGGCACGAACTTGTGTCTGCACGCAGACAGTACCCCTCGTTTTTCTTCCTTCTTCTCTCTCTTCTGTTCCCAACAAAACCCTAGCACCAACCTTATATAACCCCCTCCTCCTCTCTCGTTTCCCCCACTTCTCAACCACTAGCCACCTTCCTTCTTCCCTCCAGCGAGAGAGGCAGCGCGAGCGAGAGCGGCATGGAGGAGGAGCAGCGTAAGGAGAGCAGTTGAGCTTGTGAGCTCCCGTGGGAGCTCACCAGTGAGTGCACGGCCAGAGCAGCGCGTGCGCGAGGCGGAGGAGTGCGTCGGGGAGGTCCTCCCTGACACTGCTGCAGCCGAAGCTGCAAGCGAGAGGGCGGGGTGCGATAGGGCGGACGCAGGTTCTGGTTTTGGGTTTTTCCCAAAATCAGACGTCTGGAGGTGGTGCCAAACATCTGAGGAGAAGGTCTCGCGGAGGTACGTCTCTTTGCGGATACGGCCATGCAGGCCGCTCCGCCGATACCCCTTTTTCCATGCCATTTTGAGAAGATCGGATGTCTGCGTGAAGGATTCGCTTTGGGAAGGAGCAGAACACGCCCACCCACACTTTTTCAGACATCTGAGGAGCTTACCAGACAATTGTAGGCACTTCCAGACGTCCGAAGAGGTGGTCGGACATCTGGAGCTGAGTCCAGATGGTCCAGAAGAGTTCCTGGATGTCTGAGGATTGGCGCAAGGCTTAAGGTATGACACTGGACACTTTTAAGACGTCTGGAAGTTGTTCCAGGCGTCTGATTTTGAGTCAGAAATGCTATTTTTAACCCGTTTAGGATCCGTTTGAGGTCCGTTTTCCGTAAATAAGATACCGACGTTTCCTGTATGAATTCCTCTACATGTTAGAAGACTTTCTATACTGTTTTGAATATTCTCTTATGATTGATCCTTGTGATAGGACTTCATTCCGTTGCGGGTCCTGGGCTTGCTGAGGCACGTGAGCTTGCCGTTCAAGCTCCTACTACTCCTGGGTTTACGGGTAGAGTGGCTTCCCCCTAATTTAATCATAACCTAAATGCATGTGTGGAATGAATGCTTAAAACCTAGGATATGGCATAAATCCTAGGACGAGAAACACTTGAAAAGTCTGTATTGAATGATTGAATTGTAGTCTTGAATGAGTAGATAGAATGATAATAATTGCCTGTAATTAAATAACAGCTGCCTGTGAAATATGAAATACTTATGCTATCTAACTGTTGCATGTAAATTTTCTGTTGTACACGTTAAATGACATAATACGAGCTGCACATACATAAATTGAGAATGGAAATGTGAATGATGGAAATATAAGCTACCTATGTATAACCTGTAAATGGAAATGTGAACGAAAGCAATATGAGCTACATATGTATAACCTGAGAATGGAAATAGAAATGATGAAACCTGGTATGGCTTGACATGAGGAATATGAGCATGAACCCTACGGGAATTAGGAGTAGAACTCCTGGAAATAAATGGAATGGATATGGAAATGCGTTGGGAAATGTGCTGGCCCTTGAGTACGTGGTACTAAGGGGAGCGTGGTTGGACTCGAATAGGTTGTGTTAATATGGTGAAATTATCGTTGAAGTTACTATAGTGGGTTAACCTAAATCGAGTCTAACCATCTTCACAAAATTTTTAACCTGGCCTACTTGATTTTATCTTGGTCACTTTTAGGCCCAGGGTCGATCGCAGGGAAGCAGGAATTAAAGGTCAAGAAGTTTCTACGCCTTTCATAAAACTTATCTCTTCCTTGCGTTTATTATGTTTTTAATTTTTTTCTATTTAAGATTTTTTTATTGATAATATTATCCTTGATGTACACCCTCAAAATCAAGTCCTTGGCTTTGAGCCAAATGGTTCTTGGCTTGTAGCCAACTTGGGGTTTCCAAAAATTGGTCATATTATTCGCAAGACCGAGTACCTGCAAGACAAGAATTATCTTTTCTCTTTTACTTTTTTTTTTTTCTTTTTAATAACAAGAAACAAAAGATAAATAAAAGCAAGGTAGGTTGATGGCAAAGAGAGGAATACTTAGCTTAATATATGTATAGATATATAGTAAACACAATAAATATATATGTATATATTATATATAGGGGTGGAGGTGGAAGTGGAAATGGAGTGTAGCACAGTGTTAAGTTGGTCCACGTCTAGCAAGACGCAACCAATAAGACGGAGTGCCGCATGGAGTGTGAGTGGATGTGTGGGAGTGTGTGTGTAAGCGCTTGCTTTGCGTGAATATCGGGGAAAATCAACAACGAGTGCAGATATTCCCGCAATATGATGCGCGGTGGTGGAACTAGTGCACGGGAGTATGAGTAGTGAAGTGTATATATGGATATGGGTAGGTGGATACATGTGTAAAGGTATATATATATATATATATGCATATATGTAGTTGTATGTGTGTGTGTGTATATATATATATATATATATATATATATATATATATATATATATATATATATATATATATATATATATATATATATATATATATATATATATATATATATATATATATATATATATATGTATATGTATATGCATATATATAAGTGAGTGGATATATAAATATATGTGTGTGTGTGTGTGCTGGCGGAGGAGGGAAGAGCAACAAATAAGTCGTCTGCTACGCTACCCGTCGTCTGGTGTGCACGTTGCACCGGTGCAGTGGTGCGGGAGAGAGTGCACGCGCGCAGCACGCTGGGGGGGTGCAGTGCTCTTCATGCGCGGTTGCACCAGGGATATGAGGGGGATTGCACCAGGAATATGGCGTGGAAGGGAGCGGACAATTGGTTGCACCGAGGATGAGGCGCACTGCATAGCGCAGTGCGCAGTGCTGCGTGGTTGCACCGTTGATATTGGGTGCAGACGGGTGCTAGCGAGTGCAGGCGACCGGCAGGAGCGAGTAGCGTCGAGAGAGAGAGAGAGAGAGAGAGAGAGAGAGAGAGAGAGAGAGAGAGAGAGAGAGAGAGAGAGAGAGAGTGAGTGATGCCACCGGCTAAGTGAGAAACGAGCCGGTGGCTATAGTGTCGCGCGGACCGCGTGCTATAGTAGCTACATTGCCATGTGCGGTCTGGTGACCGGTAGCGGCCAGTTCTGCATGCGCGGGTGCACTGTGAAGCACCTGCGCACGCAGGAAGGAGATGCGCACGTCCTACAAATGCACGTACGGTGGCCGGCTGGAGCGTAGGCTGGCGTGTGGAGCTGCTGGAGCTTCTGAGCTTGAAGCTCTGGTAATGGCCGAGAGGATGACAGTAGTAAAAACTAAAGGTGAATCCACCACGCCCACCTGGTCACGAAAGAGCTGGGCAGTGGTGGAACTCACAGTGGTGGTAGTGGGACCACTGTAAGTCTTCTCCTGCTTACAGTGTGTCTCTTCTCAACGAGAATAGATAGTGTGTATGGAGAGGGAGAGGGGAGGAGGTTGGCCCAAGGTGATGGTGGAGCTGAAAGTGTCTAGAGGTGTATGAATGGGCCTCCCGCACAAGGGAGAGAGCAAGGCAATTTATAGACGAGGAAGCATGCCACAGCCATGCTGCTGGCATCGCACGTCCAGCCATGCTGCTGGCAGGAGGAGTGGCGCGAAGAGGCATGCATGCCCCATGCCCTACCGCCGCGGGAGAGAAAAGAATTCAAAGCTAATAAAGAGATGAAAATGGTGAAATTGCAATGCAGCACTTAATGAAGATGTTAATTAATAGATGGCCAATTATTCATACTCTCCTCCCCTCTTTAAAAATGCATGCAGGCGTCTATTTACAAATGAAACTATAGCTACATAAGATGCAATGGCAGTGCTAGGAAATAGCACAAGATAGCATATTTATTGGTGTATTTTTACTGTGCAATCATACCCCCATGCCTATCTTTTGCTAGTCCCTAGCAAAACATTTTTGTATTGTATTTGGAAATGATCTTAAGCTGAAGATTTTTTTCTGAAGTGACATGGGTGTGTTTATTTGTTGGATATCGTGAGAACCAATTGCAGAAAAGACTACCAGTACCTTAAATCTTACATAACATAGACCATCTCTTGACTAGCCTGGACTCTTAATATTTAAACCTTAAGTATGATTTCCAGGACTCAGAAAGTTTTGCCGTACTCGAGAGCTTAAGAGATTATGGTTTGTGCATAGTGAAGGATCAAGACTGACCAGATGAACATTAAGGCTCAAGCCTAGGGTTTCATGAATTTTTAAGTGTAGGTTGGTCCCAGTTTCTGCTCATGTCTTTAAATTGACCCTTAAAAAGATGATGGAAAACTCAACCCTCATTTTATTGCTTTTGTGGCTCAAGGAATATATGGTAGAAACAGGGTATTTATGGCGTGTCCTGAAAAACTTTTTAAGGAGAAGAATTTACAGACATTTGAAAGATATACTGACTTATTTGTAAGATTTTTTTATTTTTTTAATAAGTGTCAGTATATCTCTTACAACTTTATTTGGAGGAGCACACATTTTTTGTGGGAGAGTACCTTTTTAGTGGAAAGAGTTTCTCCTAGACACAAGACTAAAGCTTGAGATAAAAAGTCTACCTGCGTGCACAGGTAAGGACTCCACCTTCCCTAATGAACACTAGGGTTGGATCTTATGTTCACCTGGTCTTTCTAGATATGTGTAGTGTGAACCAAGATTACTTGGGCTCTCAAGTAGAAGCAAACCAATGAATCATGTACTGGTGACTCGGGTACAAGAATACGTCCTTGGTTAGGAGAGATTCCAATCTATCTTATCAATGCTCAAGTGAATTAAGCCAAACTTGAGCGAATCAAGCTTCTTGGCCTGGAAAGTCTTCAAAACAGCAGTTGAATATCCATAAATACTTATTGTATTTTTGTTTCAGCCTTCAGATCATTACTAAACACCTTTTTTTTTTTTTGGCCATGTACATATTTATAGATGGATATATATAATGGAAGCTACATGATATCATATAATACCCAGATCCTATGGATGCCTATCCACCCCCCCATGCCAAATGATGCTATGTCCTCATATGTATGCAGGGTAGAGCAAGGTCCAAAAATCAGGGAAGGAGAGCTGATGTGCATGGTATATAGCAGGGCGGTAGGGTGGGTGGATGGTGGGTGGTGAAATGAAAAGTGAAGAAGTGCGAAGTGAAGTGACATGGAATTGTGTAAGTGATAGTGGGGGAGTGTTGCTGGGGTGCCTCCTAATGAGCGCTGAATTTAACATTCCCAGCTGAACTCAAAGTGAGGCACGAAGTTAGTTACCCTCCAGCAGGGCAACAGTTTCACCAACGGGGGTAGGTTCATGAGTAAGATAGGGTTTTAACCGCTACCCATTGACCGTAAATTTATGCTCAGATTTGGGATCTTCAATTTCAACGGCCCTGTTGGGAAATGGTCTCGAGACCAAGTAGGAACCGGTCCACTTGGACTTCAATTTCCCAGGAAAGAATTTGAGCCGGGCATTATAAAGCCAAACTTGTTGAGATGGCTCAAATTCCTTCCGCCGAATTCGGCTGTTGTGAAAGGCCTTAGTACGTTGTGAAAGGCCCAACAGTTTCACCAACATGGGCCTCGGTGACAGCATCTCGCAGCTACGTGAATGCTCGTATGCAATCAGGGCCCATATCAAAGGGCACGTTGGTCGATAGGAGATGAGTTAAAGGTCTAGAAATCTTGGAGAAGTCTTTAATAAATCTCCTATAGAAACCGACGTGTCCCAAAAAGGAGCGGATTTGCTTAACAGAGCCAGGCACAGGTAAATCAGCAATCACGTCAAGCTTAGCTCTGTCAACCTCAATACCCCTATCGAAGATGATATGCCCGATAACAATCCCCTCGTGTACCATAAAATGACTTTTTTCCCAAGAAAGCACGAGGTTCACATCAATACATCTCTGAAGGATACGAGTCAGGTTGGCAAGACAATCATCAAATGAAGGTCCGAAGACCGAAAAGTCATCCATGAAGACCTCAAGAAAGTCACCCACCATATCATGGAATATCGCCAGCATACATCTCTGGAAAGTTGCTGGCGCGTTACAAAGTCCGAAAGGCATCCTTCTAAATGCGAAGGTGCCAAAGGGGCAGGTAAAGGTGGTTTTCTCTTGGTCTCGAGGGTCAATTGCCACCTGGCTATATCCAGAAAATCCATCCAGGAAACATAAAAATTTATTTCCCGCTAACTGCTCCAGGATTTGGTCAATAAAAGGTAGTGGAAAGTGATCTTTCTTAGTTGCAGCATTCAGTTTCCGATAGTCTACTGATGAGAGCCTCATCATGAACCCTAACTAGCACATTTTGATCCAAATAAGTGTACAAAAGCCCCTACAAAACCTAAGGGAAAGCCTAAATCAGAGAATTCTAAATTTAAGAATAAAATAATTCACAAGGAATAAAACTACAATTTTACCAATACAATACACAAATGGAGTGTCTAAGGGTCTAAACACAGGTCAAATGGGCTTAATAAGAAAGAAAGTGGGATGACCTGATCCGAAAAGGGTTATAGCAACTTCTATGAATTTAATGACATTCTGTAACCCTAAAACAAATCCGCTTTAATTCACAAGGTTCCAGGCAGGATAAAAATGAACTAAACCCTATAAAATTCATGGAAAAATATTCCCTAGGGTTTAGAACCTTCAATTTGGCCTTTGAGACCTATCTTGACCTAAATTGAGAACCATACCCAATTTTTGACCTAATTTAGGTTTTTTTGCAAATTGACCAGTCAAATGTGGTCAAACCTAAAATCAAACTTCACCATTAGATTCCTTAGGTTCAAATTAGGTTTAGACCAAAATTTGGACCTAAGGGAAGGCCATCTTGACCTACTTTACAAATTGGTCCACTTGAATTACTTTTCGACCCTTATCTTTTTGAACCATTGCATTTTGCCCCCCATCTTTCCTTTCGTTCTTTATAGAACGGTCCCTCTGCCACCCCACGCAGCTGCCCATACCTTCGGCGACCTTGCGCGGAGGATGGCGTCTTATAGAGTATGGGA
The DNA here is from genome assembly GCA_037157565.1 of Thalassia testudinum. NCBI lineage: Eukaryota > Viridiplantae > Streptophyta > Magnoliopsida > Alismatales > Hydrocharitaceae > Thalassia > Thalassia testudinum. Next base: position 28,054,022 of record JAZHRO010000013.1, read on the forward strand.
GCCGCTCTCAGAAACAAAAGGGGGGTTCCCTGCGTCGTCCTCTTTCGCAGGGACCCCCTCCCATGTCCTGCCATTGCCCACTCCTCTCGCGCAATTGCGCGAGAGGAATGGGTCTCCAATTCCAACCAACTTTGGCAAATTCTGCACGATCTCTCCTCGAGATTCTCTTCTTGCAAGCTGCTATTTAAGGGACGACAGGGCTCTTCGGTCGCCTCAAGCCTGTTTTGGCCGAGGAAAACCCCCAACTTCGTCTCCTCCTCCGGTCAAGAGCCCGCAGGCTCCGGTGACCCTTCCTCCTCCCCTTCGTCGCTCTGCTGCCATACCTGCAACAGAGTTCACTCCGCCTCGTCCTCCCGTGCTATGCCGCACCAGCTGGCACCTTCCTGACCTCCTCGTCGCCGTTACCCTCCTATGGGCATCTTCGTCTCCGGCGTCGGCAGGCACGCGCCGAGCGCCTCCTCCTCCCCTTTCATCAGTTAAGTAGGTAAACACTCTTCCCCTTTCTCTCTCTTTTATTTTCCCCTTATTAATTTGTTGTTTCCACCCACCGACCACCACTGTCCATCGCCACCTTCTCCATCTCCGGCCGCCCTCCGGCGAGGCGTTCCCGCCGCTCCACGCCTCCATCCACTTCGCCAACTACCCCTTAAGCACCGCAACACCTCACTGACCCTAAATCCGCACTCCATTCACCACGCCACACCTCCAGAACACCCCCCGAACACACCCACTCTTACATACACAGTGTGTCCTGGGCACACTCACACAAACACCCTCGCACCACTCCGACCACCTCTACACCTTCGCCACACTGTGGAGAAGCCGCCTAAGGTATTTGACAAGGCCGCGAGGCAGTGTGCATGTTTCAGGGACAGCGCGGCTCACCGCCATTAACGGGCAGGTTGGAGCTACTTCGCAAGCTACTCCAGGCGCCCAGGACCAGCAGGTGCGGAACCTCCTCCCGCACGCACTCAGGTTCAAAATTGGGGTCGCAGGCCTCTGCTGCTGCCCCAATTGGATGAACCTTCCTCCCGCAAACGCCCGAAAATGAAGGTGGGACTTTAGTCCCACCTCAGAAGTGTGTGGGTGCGCGCCCACACATAAACTGAAAATGTGTTCCTGGCTTATTGCCTCGAAACACTGGGGTGAGGTCCCTCGCCCTCACTCACCAGGTCTCGTCCGCGGCACTGCTCCACGCGGACCTGACCCGCAACCCGATTACCCTGATCCGTGCGCTCCTCGCGCACCACCCACGCCGGTGCGCTTGGGCCTGGGCACTCGACCCGACCCAATTACCCGGCTCATGGAGAGCGTACCAAAGAGATTCAGAGAGAGAGATGCGAGAAAGGGTAGGGTTAGGTTTTACGTTCGCATGTGTGTAGGGAGCAGGTGAAGAAGAGAAGGAAGGGAAGCAGCGAAGACTTGGTTGCAAGGAGAAGAAGAAGAAAGAAGAAGGCGAGGACTTAGCAGCAAAGCAAAGAAGAAAGAAGGTGAAGGAGAAGCCGCAACAAGGAGAAGAAGAGGAAGAAGCTGAAGCCAGGAAGGAGGAAAGCTAAAGAGAGAAGAAAGAGAAGAAGACGTAGAAGAAAGAAGAAGAGAAGACAATAGAAGAAAAGAAGAAAAAGCCAAGGAGGAGCTGCTGCAGTAAGGAGGCACTGTAGCAATCCAAAAAAGGGAAAGGCAGAAAAGAAAGAGAAAAAGAGAAGGAAAAGAAGAGAATCACAGAGAGAAAAAGAAGAAGCCAAGAAAAAGGAGAGAAGAAGAAAAAGAGAAATTTTTGCTCACTCTCTATGTTTCTAGAATGATGTGTGCTCCCTGAGTTCGACCTCGGGATAATCTAAATCTCGAGTAATAAATAAATTAAACTGGTGACCGTTTTTTGCAATATACTGCAACGAATATATCACCGCAAACGACAAGGCCGACTAGTTTTTGGCGCCATTGCCGGGGAGCAACGACCATTCTAGAAGCTATTTATTCACAATTTTTGATTTACTACTGACTTAAGCTCTTCTCTTTTGTTGTGCAGGCACAGGGAAACAAGAAGGAAACAAGTAGCCACACAACAACCATGCCAAGGGACAGGTAATTTTCTATCCTCTCTTTTAAGCCCCTAAAATTCTAAAGAGGAAGAAAAAGAAAGAACAATTTTGGAATAACCTGCCATCCATACCTAGTAAATCACAGAAGTTGCATGTTTTCAAATTTCAACACATTCTGTCTGTACATCCACTAAAGGTATTTAGGGCTAAAATCTTCTTGCTTGAGCCCTAATTACCTAATTTTGAGGCAACTAACTGGACCAATTAGAGCCAACTTAAGACTCAACGTTAGGGTTTTAGAGACACACTTTCTAATCAAGAATTGAGAATTCTCAAAAGAAGTGTGCCCAAGCCATTGCTTGAAAACATCTATTAAGAGAAACCCCAAGCAGTCCGGCTCTTAAAACACTTGAACCTTAAAAGATAAGGCCTAATAAGCTCTCAAAGGAACTAATAGGTGAAGTTGATCCCTTGGATCAACCAACCTTTAAATTAGGTCACTCTTTGCACTCAAAAGGGTAAAGTTCAAGTGAAACCCTAAGCACCTTGATCCTAATTAAAAGTGGTAGACTTAAGAAGTCAAGGTCCCTATTTTGGTCTACCTGGAATCTCAGTGACAAGAGAGGTCGGGTGGGGGAAACCCTGTAACCCGTGGGGGTGCTCTACCGTGTAGGGGTCTTCGCGGAACTCACCCTCTTTATCTGCCTAGGTAATTCTTAGGTGGACGACTTCTGATTAAGGGGTACCATCCGCCCCGAACCTCTATAGTCACCCAACATTTTGGGTGTCTTGATTGGGTCTAGCACCTGCTAACCTCGTCTAATCCATCAGTGCATGTTTGGTAGGAGGTTCTTGAAACCTCCTCTAGAAATTCACTCTCCCCGAGGCCGAGCCTTGGTACCCTTGTTTGTACAACCAACTCTTCACATAGACCTCTCCTCTGATTCTGAACCTAACTCCTCTGATTCTGAACCCAACTCACCTTCTTCTTCCACAATGGCTCAGCCAGTTGAGGAAGAGAATAATCTTGAGCACCAGCTCCAGCGACTCAATGACCTCTTCCAGAACTTCATGAACCCACCGCAGCGTCCCATGATGCGAGATCACTATAATCCCGCTGCGAGGGCAATTGGGCCTCGAGTCAGAATCCCAACTGAAGGACCTGATTCTGAACTGAAGCCCAACATGATTCATGCCATACCTAAATTCCATGGGCTTAATTCTGAAGACCCCCTCCACCACATCAAACAGCTAAAGCATCTGGCCTAGACTTTCGGGTCAGATGCGCAAAATCGGGATATCTTACTCATGAAGATGTTCTCTTTCTCCCTTATGGACAAGACAGCCCATTGGTATCAGACCCAGACTCGTCTGATCAACACTTGGGAGGAACTTCAGTCCAAGTTCTTGAAAAAGTTCTTCCCCGTTGGTCGGACCAATGCCTTGCGCCATCAGATTACTCACTTCATGCAACAGACAGGAGAACCTCTTCATGTGGCATGGGATCGATTTCAGGATCTCATGAGAAAGTGCCCCCATCACGGAGTTCCTAAATGGGAACAAGTCCAATCTTTTTTCCAGGGACTCCGTGAGGATATTAGACTATTCGTCAATGCAACTTGCGGAGGAAATATCATGGGTCAACATAAGGACACCGTGTGGGAGATTCTGGAGAATATGTGCGAGAACTCCATCAACAATGACTCCATGGAACTATTCGACAGGATGAATACCCGCATAGCAACGAACATTAGGGGAGCACATGAGACGTAGGGCCTGTCCACATCAGTCGACCTAGAATTAATGGCCAGTAGATTGGACAAGGTCTCTATTATTGAGAAGAAGGTGGATGAGCTGACTCAGCATTTGCAGCGAGCCACCTCTGCGCAGAACTCCTTCGCACAGCCTCCTTCCACACGGGAGACTGTGCAGAACATTTTCCACCGACTTTCTCCCAGGGTGAACTTGTATCCACCCCCATCTAACTCTCGGATCGGAGGAACCTCCGATCCTTTCTATTCTAGCTGGGGGAGCTCCACTCCCCCATTCTCTGATTTTTCTGAGGCTCCTCAGACCTGCGAGGACCTCAACGCCATCTAGAATGACCCATTCTCCAATACCTATAATCCTGGATGGCGAAACCATCCCAACTTCTAGTGGGCGGGGAATTCCCAGAATCCGAGACCACCCTTTCAGCCCCGTCCACTAGCAACTCATCCTTATCAGCCGCCTCAGCCTCGGCCCAACCCCACTTATCCATCTAGGCTAAACCAAGACCAGATGTCCCTTATCCTCCAAACTTTGGATGACATTCAGAGAACGAATGCGACTATTCAAAAGCAGCACAAGGACGAAATCACAGAGGTCCGAAATCAACTTGCCCAGTTGGCAAATTCTTGCCAACCAAGCACGCTTCCTTCTCAGCCTCTACCTAACCCTAATGGCGTGCCGACCCAGCGGCGCGTTATGAACCCAAACCCAGGCCAAGCACACATGATCTATCAGGCCCCTTCTATTCCTTCACCTGACGGGATGGAAGCTTCAACTTCTTATGCGGGTTATCAACAGCAGCAGCCCATTCTACCAACCCCTAACCAGAACCAGGCAGGACTTAATTCTGTAACAACCCGTAGTGGTAAGGCAACCCAAGATCCACCTTATCCAGACCACTCCAAGCCTGGTAGTGACCCGAATCCTAGGGCAGTCATCCAGGATGTTCCTATCCCTATCCCAGATCAAAAACCTGGACCTATCCTAGAGGAACCAACCAAGGTTCCATTTCCCGAGGCCTTGACCAAGGGAAAGAAGATAACCAAATCCGTGGCTCCCGAGGAGGACCTGGTTAAGCTCTTTGAGCAGGTCCAAATAAACATCCACTTGATGGATGCGATCCGCCACGTACCAGCTTACGCACGATTTTTGAAGAACGTGTGTACACCTCAGCGTAAGCCGCGAACCAAGAGTGAGAGTCCAATTGTACTGTCAGAGCAAGCCAGCTCTGTAATCCTGAGTAGACTCCCACCTAAGGCAAAAGACCCAAGCACTCCCCTGATTTCATGTAAGATCGGTGAAACCCAGTTCGACAGAGCATTGTTAGACTTAGGTGCCTCCATAAACTTGATACCCACATCCTTACTCAACCATCTAGAAGAATCTGAGCTAAAATCGACTGAGGTGACATTACAATTAGTAGACCGATCTATCAAGTGACCTAAAGGAATTCTTGAGGATGTTATTGTGAGGGTGCGGGATTTATATTTCCTTGTAGACTTCATAGTCTTAGATGTGGACGCACCTGAAAATCCAAGGGATACACCGATCATACTAGGGAGACCTTTTCTGGCCACTACAAGGGCCAACATAAGTTGTGAGAAGGGCCTAATAGAACTGAAATTTGGGAACCAGACTCTCAAAATTGATATCTTTAAGGCCCAATAAGGAATTAATTGCGGTGTCATTGAACAAATATGTGATATTAGGGCCGTGGTTGATGAACCACAACTTGAGGACAACATGATCATTCCTCATCAACCACAAGAGGATCTTGCACCGCAATTAGAAGAGGCAGACATTGAGATAAACAAACCCATAACTCCTACCCTTGTACCTCACACTCACCTTGAACCACCCGCTGCTACTGATAACCCCATTCTTGAACTCAAACCTCTTCCCGACCATTTAAAATGTCTTCTTGGGTTCTAATCAGGCATTTCCTGTGATTATAAACTCCAGACTCGCACTTGATCAGGAAGCCTGTCTAATTACTGTGCTCCAGCAACATCGCAGAGCCATTGGTTGGACTCTCGATGACTTGATTGGAATAAGTCCCTCTTATTGTACACACCGTATCTATTCTAAAGAGGGCGCACGACCTTCCCGTGAGATGTAGAGATGCTTGAATCCCAATCTGCAGGAGGTCGTGAAAAAGGAGATCATTAAGTGGTTAGATGCAGGGATCATCTACCCGATCTCCGACAGTCGTTGGGTAAGCCCAATCCAGGTTGTACCTAAAAAGGTAGGGCTCACCATCATTATGACTGAAACCGAAGAAGTCATACCCATCCGTATAGCCAACGCATGGAGAGTCTGTATAAATTACCGAAGACTCAATTCCTCCACGAAGAAGGATCATTTCCCACAACCATTCATTGATCAGATTCTCAAGAAATTAGCGGGAAATAGATTCTTCTGCTTTCTGAACGGGTACTCCGGCTACAACCAAGTGGCAATTCATCCTAAGGACCAAGAGAAGATGATAACACTACATATGGGGGTGATAATTCTGTTAAATAGGCTCATCTTAAGAATAAAAGGCACAACATAAGTAGAATGGGAGTATTGCATGCATCACATACCAAGATTGCTTATAAAATGTATTAATGGCCATTTGTGTAAGCACTTGTCAAAGCAGACCTCAGATGAGCAATCGGACCGCACGGATGAATTCAGAACGACGAACGGAGTCCAACAGACTCAAAATCGGCCAAATCTGACATCCGGAGCTCCCACAATGGGCCCAAGAAGTTCTGATCGTTGATCTGATGATCAACGGCCCTCGTTGCGCCACGTGGTACCCGCTCACCGCGCGCCGATTCCACCTTCTGCCAGAGATCAAATCTCAGCTGTTGATCTCTGATCAGACGATCGAGAACCACGCGCACGCCGGCGGTCGCTGCGACAAAGCAGCGGGCGTGGCGCAGCGGTTCACGTGCATGCCCACAACCACGCGACGCGGGATCGAGCCACGCGGTGCGGAAAATTGAAGATAGCGAGGCGAACGGCAAAATTGGGCTACCCGATCAGTAGCGAGCCGAGATAGCGCCACGCGACGCGCCCTCAGGCAGCGATCTTCCGCGTGCGCACGCACACCGGGCGACGACGCCCGCCAGCATGAGCGCCCAAGGTGCGATGCAAGCTCACCCGAGCAAAGATCTCAGCCATCCGATCTTCGATCGGATGGCTCTCATGCAGCGCCCACGGATTGTGCGGGAAGAAGAACGGCGCGGGCGTGCGACCGACGGGCTAGGGGCTTCACAGACACTTTTGGAAGGGTTTTAGCGACGTCCCGGACATTGCTAAAACCCCTTCTTCTTTTAGAAAGCCCTTCTCCCTATTTAAACCCCCACCAACCACTCATTCAAGGCATTCACTTCCCTTGCAACTACTCTACCCCTCTCTTAGCTAGCTTTAGGCCCTCTTGTAATCGCCGGAGACGACGAGCCGCCGATGGAGCCTTCTCCACCACCGTGGCTGCCTCATCGCTCTCCCTCTCTCTCTCTCTTCCTCTCTTTTAAGCTTTCCTTTACTTATGTTTACGAATGTATCAAATGTTGTAATCTATGAACTAAAGCTGCATGATTAATGAAGTTATTTTCCATTCAGTTATTTACTCCATTTCCTATCCAAGTTGCATGTTAAAGAAAGAAACGACTCTAACCCTAATCTCTCTCTATCTCTCTCTCTCTCGCTTTTCAACCACACCCTTTTCGAAAGCAACACTCCGCATTTTCCGTGACAACAAGTGATAAGCAAAATTCGATTTTCACGCCTCCCGAAACCGACACTTGGACTCACCCCCGTTTCTTTACTTTAAAATCGGCGTTGCAAGTGCGAACTATAACGACACTTCTTAACACATACGCACGAGCTCACGTCAGTTTTTGGCACCGTTGCCAGGGAGGTAACGGATTTGTTTTGTCACTTCCATTCCACATCCATTCTCACATCGTCGAATGCCCTGCTTTCCTTTTTACTTGATGGTTGCAGGAATTCGGCGCTTGGACGGTGAAGCGACGCATCCCACGATGGTAACGAGGGAGTAAGCGCAACAAGGATCAATAGTGAGTAATTCTTCACTCATGATTGTTTGCTTGCGTGAAAAACTAAAAAAAATTGTAAAAATTGAAAAAAAAAATGCTGTGGTGTATGATTGCTTGACCCACATCCTTAACACATCACCCCACAAAAAAATGTACACTCTAACATTCTGAATAAATTCTTGGAGTGTTCTTTTCTCTTTTTGAGTAGTGTTTGCGAAGCCACCGTGAATTGACTTGGGCCGCACCACTCAACCCTAAAATCGACTCATCTAATAGAAGCTGCATGATCATTAGGATGAGTACATTAGGGTTTTAGAGCCTCTACAGAATAAAAGGAAATCTACTTTCACCAAATTGTGTACAAAACCTGACGTGCCCACTAAAACTTGTCTGAAAACATTAATACACGTCAACCCTAAAAGACACTAGCGTAAGGATGAAACACTAAAAGACACCACATCTTAAAAATCCTTGCTTGAAAACCATGTTTTGATAGAGGCACGCACAATGAAAGTGGAAAATTAAGAGGCACCACCCCAATCAACGCCTCATCACATAACCTTAGCACAATCACTATCCTAGCCCTTTTAAAACTGAGTAGACGTGCCCTAGGTAGGACTGAGTTAAGTCTCGAAAGGCGAGGTTTTGTTCGCTGGGCACTTGGCTTTCATTCCCTTAGTAGAATCTGGTGACTAGGCTGCGGGACAGTGTCAAACGACCGCAGTTGTGGGGTCTACGGAACCGGAGGCGCAAGCTAAAGGAAGAACCTTCCCTGCAATCCCCTCGTAATCAACCTGGCCAGATTAGCCTTGGGAAGGGCAGTCCAGTGCTTACGGACTTAATCACCCTTTTTTGAGATTTCTAGGTCTCATAAGGAATATACCATAAGGACTAGGCTTGTTTGCTTGATTGAACACATTTCTCGCATCTGTTGCTCTCCGCATCCCCTCCTGTTCTTCTCTAGTGCATGCACGGGAGACGCTCACTGCATCCCAAGTTGTTTGTTTTGGGACAAGAATCTAGGTGACGTGATTCCGTTAGAAACATGGCTAAACTTAGGGTAGATGAGGCTGAGGATCAACCCCCACCAGACACAATGGCCATCATCCAAGCCCAAATTAATGCAAATCACTGGCTTCAGCAACAACAAATCCACACCATCATGCAAGCCATACACCGGTTACAGAACCCACAAGAACAACCACCACCACCTTTCCAAGGCCCACAAGGGCAACCACCACTTGATGTACCACCATTTCAAGATCAACCGAGGCCCCTCCGCGATTTTTATAATCCTTCCGCTATTAGAGTCGAGCCACACCTTAGGATCCCCGAAGGGGGAGATGATTTTGAGTTGAAACCGAATGTCTTAAGTTTAATCTAGAGCCACTTCCATGGAAGCTCAAATGAGGACCCCTTCCAGCATCTAGAGGATCTTGACCGCATAGCACAAACTGTGAAACCTAGGAACATTAGCCTTGACATTGTTCTAATCAAGATGTTTCCCTTCTCATTAAGAGACAAGGCTTCTCACTGGCTTAGAACCCTAGGTAAACCCATCACCACCTGGGAAGAACTGAGGCATGCATTTTTAAAGAAATTCTTCCCCATAGGAAAGACCAATGCCCTCAGAAGAGCTATTACTACCTTCACACTCTAGGGTAGGGAACAGTTCCATGAGGCGTGGGAAAGTTTAATGAACTCTTGAGGAAATGCCCACACCACGAAGTACCAAGGTGGCAATTAGCCCATATTTTCTACCATGGTCTGGATAGCAACCTACGGAACTTCGTCGATGCCTCATGCGGGGGGAACTTCCTGAACAATGACGAAGAGAGCGTGTTTGAGCTCTTTGAGTCTATGAGTGAGAATTCGCTCAACAATGCCTCCATGACCCAGTTTAACAGATCCAGTCAACCCCGTGGTGGGATTTATGAGGTACAAGCAAATTCTGGAATGGTTGACATGGACATCATTGCCAAGAAACTAGATCGAGTGGAATTGGTGGATAAAAAGATTGATGAGCTACTGAACTAGATTAGGAACCCCTTACAGACCTTCTCCCTAGCAAAGGGAGCACATAATGTTGACCTGGTCCAGCCCTTAACCCAACTGAACCTGGAACAACTCCTGACCACGTTCCAGGGAGGGACCTTTGCTCCCTCAACCCTTGATTACTCTCTTCCCTCTCCATCGACTTCGGCTATCCTTGAAGATGTGCAAGCTGTCCAAGGTTATGCGAAACCTGACCCTTTCTACAATACTTACAACACTGGCTGGCGTAACCGCCCCAACTTTGGTTGGGCAAACCAGAAATCACCGCAATTTCAAAACCAGCCTAGGCCAAATCAGCTGCCACACTTGCCCCCTATCAGCAAGAACCACTAGTTAAACCCCAATATAATCAGAATAGGACAGCCCCACCCCCACAAAACGAAATAGACACCATAATAAAGATGATGGCTGACATGAACCAGAAACATTAGGAGGAAATGGCCTTGGTAAAGGGACAGCTAAGCCAACTCTTGGACTGTAAACAACAAGGATCCCTACCTTCCCAGTCACAATCGAACCCGCGAAACATAATTAACAGAGGCCCCAATTCGCAAGGGTTCCAAGGCAACCCCAGGCAGGCTCACATGGTCCAGTTAGCCCCACAAACACCCCCTGGGTTTGGTGCTTCCTCGTCCTCGTCTTGTCAAGGATCAACTCATGGCCCTAATGCCTCTGTGAATGCGGTGACCTTGAGAAGCGGCACCAAAATCCAGGATCCCAAATGGCCGACTCTCCCCGAGACTTCAACCACTGAAATACCCGACTCAGATGAGGCACTAGAAAAACCCAAGGACGATCCACATTCAGACACCCTACCCTGAGGGATTGGAAACAATCAAGAAAAGGAAGAATGTTGTGGAAACTGAGGAGCTTTTGGAGATCTTTAAGCAAGCACAGATTAATATTCCGCTCCTCGAAGCCGTCAAGCACATCCCGGCTTACGCCAAGTTTTTCAAGGATGCCTGTACACCCAAACGTAAGCCAAGACCTTAAGCACCTAGGAAGGTTGTGCTCTTCGAACAAGTAAGTTTCATAATATCAAGCAACCTTCCACTCAAGAGAACTAACCCAGCAGCACCCCTGATTTCTTGCAATATTGGGGACATGACATTTGATAGAGTGCTCCTGGACTTAGGTGCTTCGATCAATCTGATTCCAATAACCCTGTACCACCAATTTGGTTTTGGAGAGTTGACACCAACACCTGTCACCATCCAGTTGGCTGATAGATTAGTGAAAACCCCAAAGGGGGTTGTCGAGGACGTGATTGTACGGGTCAAGGACTTCTATTTCCCGGTCGAATTCTTAGTGCTCGACATGGAAGTCCCTCGAAAATTACAGAACGCACCCATAATCTTAGGCAAACCTTTCTTAGCTACAGCTAAGGCAAACATTGATTGTGACACGGGATGTATGGAAATCGCCTTCGGAGACAAGAAAATGCAATTGGATATCTTTCGAGCGACAAAGTCTTTTGATTGCGATTGCGTTGAGGAACATGATCCCGTGGAAACCCTGGTTGAGGAATGCCTCACCCTTAGTTCTGTCTCAGACCACCAAACCCATGATGACTGTTCTGACCTATCCCTGTCACTAACCGTGGACCTCTGTAAGGCTGATTACCATCACACAACACCATTTGAGGAGATCGATGTTGATCAACTCCCGCCTTTTCCCTTTCCATCAACTATGATTCCACCCGCACCCGAGCTCAGGCCACTACCCGAGAATCTCAAGTATGTCTTCCTGGGACCTGACCAGACCTTCCCGGTGATTATTAATGCTCTTCTAACCAAGGATCAGGAACTCAGGTTGACCGCGACCCTTTCAGAACATCGGGTCGCCATTGGTTGGACCATTTCTGACTTAAGAGGAATTAGCCCCACCTATTGCACCCATAAGATTTACCTGGAAAATGGGGCACGACCCTCCCGCCGGATGTAGAGACGTTTAAACCCAAACATGCGGGAGGTCGTTAAGAAAGAAATTATCAAGTGGCTTAACACCGACATCATCTATACTATTTCCGATAGCCCCTGGGTGAGCCCCATTCAAGTGGTTCCAAAGAAAGCTAGGCTCACTGTTGTCACCAATGATCATGGCGAATCCTGAAACGATGTATCGAGGTTAATCTGGTGTTAAGTTGGGAAAAGAGCCATTTATCAGAAGAGAGGTCTATGTAAAGAGTTGGTTGCACAAACAAGGGCACCGGGGCTCGGCCTCGGGGAGAGTAAATTTCTAGAGGAGGTTTCAAGGACCTCCTACCAAACATGCACTGATGGATTAGACGAGTTTAGCAGGTGCTGGACCCAATCAAGACACCCAAAATGTTGGGTGACTATAGAGGTTCAGGGCGGATGGACCCCTTAATCAGAAGGTCGTCCACCTGAGAATTACCTAGGCAGCCAGAGAAGGTGAGTCCCGCGAAGACCCCTACACGGTAGAGCGCCCTCACGGGTTACAGGGTTTCCCCCACCCGACCTCTCTTGTCACTGAGATTCCAGGTAGACCAGAATGGGAACCTTGACCTCTTAAGTCTACCACTTTTAGTTAAGATCAAGGTGCCTAGGGTTTCACTTGAACTTTAACCTTTTGCATGCAAAGAGTGACCTAAGTTAAAGGTTGGTTGATCCAAGGGATCAACTTCACCTATTAGTTCCTTTGAGAGCTTATTGGGTCTTGTCTTTTAGGGTTCAAGTGTTTTAAGAGCCAAATTTCTTAGGGTTTCTCTTGATAGATGTTTTTAAGCAATGGCTTAAGCACACTTCTTTTGGGGATTCTCAATTCTTGATTAGAAAGTGTGTCTCTAAAATCCTAGCTTTGAGTCTTAAGTTGTCTCTAATTGGTCCAGTTAGTTGCCTCAAGATTAGATAATTAGGGCTCAAGCAAGAAGGTTTTAGCCCTAAATACCTTTAATGGATGTACAAATAGAATGTGTTGAAATTGAAAACAGGCAACTTTTGTGATTTACTAGGTATGGAAGACAGGTTATTCCTAAATTGCTTTTTTTTCTTTAGAATTTCAGAGGTTTAAGAGAGGATAGAAAATTACCTGTCCTTGGTGTGGTTGTTGTGCGGCTGCTTGTTTCCTTCTTGATTTTCTGTGCCTGCACAATCACAGAGAAGAGATTAAGTCAGTAGTAAAAATTGTGAATAAAAATTTTCTAGAATGGCCATTGCTCCCCAACAACGGCGCCAAAAACTGGTTGCTTTCCATCGTTCGTATGTTGCGTTTCTTGCTCTTAATGATTAATTCGTTATAGTATATTACAAACAATGGTCACCAGTTTACAATTTATTGCTCGAAATTAAAACTTTCCCGAGGTCGAACTCAGGGAGCACACGTCATTCTAGAAACATAATTTCACAATTCTGTTACAAAAAGAATAAAAGAGAGAGAGAGAGAGAGTGAGTAAGCAAAAGTTCTCTTTTTGGCTTTTTCTTCTTGTCTCTTCTTCTTCTCTTTCAGCCGGTTCTCTTCTTTAGTCTGCCTTCTTCTTTCTTCTTCTTTTTCTTTGCTGCAGCTGCCTCCTCTTTCTTTCTTCAGCTGTTGTGTCCTTCTTCTTCCTCCTTTTCTTCTTCTCTAATTTCCTTCTTTCTCTTTTCTTCCTTGATCCGGACGTCTGATTCTTCGTGTCGGACGCCTTAACGGTGCTGTTGCTATAGTGCCCCTGTTGTCTTCTTTTCTTTTGCAGCTTCTTCTTTGCGGCAGAGGCTCCCTCCTCTTTTCCTCTCCTTTTTCTCTGGCCCTTCCTTCTTCCTTCTTCTTCTTCTTCCCTGTTGCTACTTCTTTGCGGCTAAGTCCTTGCTGCCCTTCTTCTTCTTCTTTCCTACCTGTTTCCTGCACACACACACGAAGCAAAACCTACCCCTACCCCTCCCGAGCGGCTCTCTCTCTTTGAATCTCTCTTCGGTACGCTCTCTCAGAGCTGGGTTATCGGGTCAGTCGCACGCCTGGGTCCAGGCGCACCGGCGTGGGTGTGGTGCGTGAGGAGTGCACAAGAGTGAGGGCTAATCGGGTTGCGGGTCAAATCTACGTGGGCAGTGCCACGAACGAGACCCGGTGGATAGGTGAGGAGGGACCTCACCCTAGTGTTTCGAGGCGAACAACTTAGAACACCTTTTCAATTTATGTGTGGGCGTGCGCTCACACACTTCCGAGGTGGGACTAAAGTCCCACCTGCTGCTGCGCGCGCCTGCAGGCAGGAAGCTTCGAGCAATTGGGGTAGCAGCGAAGGCTTGCGACCCCAATTGAAGACCTGGACACACTCGTGCAAGCCTTCCGCATCGCCTGAGGCTTGCACCTGGAGCTGAAGAGGCTTGGAGCAGCTTGCGAGCTTGCTCCGAGCTTGTCATCAATGGCAGCGAGGAGGCGCGACCTGAAAACACTAAAACAGCCTCGCGGCCACGTCAAAAAGCTCGGGAAACTTCGCCAGAGCGCGGCGAAGGCGGTGCGGGGGTCAGCGTGGCGTGGGGAGGCCGGAGTGTGCGTGCCTAGGGCACACTGTGTGCATGAGAGTGGGTGTGTTCGAGGGGCGTTCTAGGTGTGTGGAGTGGTGGTGTGAGTGGGGGAAATGCTTGAGTGGAGTGAGGGGAAGCTTCTGGGCTTGTTGGTGAGGGGTGGGATGTCCTGTGGAGGTGGAGCGACCTCGCCGGAGTTGGTGGCCGGAGGTGGAACAGATGGAGGTGGTAGTGGCAGTCGAGGGGTTAAAAGTGACAATTGAAGAGGGGGAAAATTAAGAGGAGAGTAAGAGGGAGAGTTTGACCTATTTAACTAACGAGGGGGGGGGGGGGGGGGGGGAGGCGGTCAGCGCATGTCTGCCGACGTCGGAGACGAAGGTGCCCAGAGGGGAGTAATGGCGACGAGGAAGGGGTCGAGAAGGAGCCAGCTGGTGCGGCCTGGCACGGGAAGACGAGGCGGAGTGAGCTCTGCTGCAGGTATGGCAGCAGAGCGACGAGGAGGAGGAAGAAAGGTCACCGGAGCCTGCGGGCATTTGATCGTGGGAGGAGGAGACGAAGTTGGGGGGGATCCTCGGCCAAATCAGGCTTATCCCAAACGGCTACCCCTGCCGCTGCTTATAAAGGTGCTGGTGGGGAGAGGATCTCGAGGGAGAGACATGGGGAGCTCCTCGGAGAATGGTCGAAAAGCAGCCCCATGCCTTTCGTGCATTCGCACGAGAGGCATGGGCAGCCGCAGGTCAAAGGGGAGGATCCCTGCGAAAGAGGACAACACAGGGAACCCCCCTTTCGTTCCTGAGAGCGACCCCCATGCCCTACGCGGTGCCATCCTCCGTGCAAGGTCGTCGGAGGTATGGGCGCCTGTGTGGGGTGGAAAAGGGGCCATTCTGCAAATAACGAAAGAGAAGATAGGGGGCTAAATGCAAGAGTTCAAAAAGATAAGGGTCAAAAAGTAATTCAAGAGGACTAATTTGTAAAGTCGGTTAAAATGATCTTCTCTTAGGCCCAAATTTTTTTTACCAACCTAATTTAGACCTAAGGAATTTAATGGTGTAATTTGATTTTAGGTTTGACCACGTTTGACCGATCAATTTGCACAAAAACCCAAGTTAGGTCAAAATTTGGGTATGATTTTCAATTTAGGTCAAAATAGGTTCTA
Organism: Thalassia testudinum; assembly: GCA_037157565.1. Classification (NCBI taxonomy): domain Eukaryota; kingdom Viridiplantae; phylum Streptophyta; class Magnoliopsida; order Alismatales; family Hydrocharitaceae; genus Thalassia; species Thalassia testudinum. The sequence continues at coordinate 28,069,554 of JAZHRO010000013.1, forward strand.
CTGTCCAAATTGAAGGTTCTAAACCCTAGAGGATGTTTTTCCATGATTTTTAGAGGGTTTATTTGACTTTTATATTGCCAGGAACTTTGTGAATTGAAGCAGATTTATTTTTAGGGTTACAGAATGTCATTTAATTCCTAGAAGTTGCTATAACCCTTTTCGGCTCAAGTTATCCCACTTTCTTTCTTATTAAGCCCATTTGACCTGTATTCAGACCCTTAGACACCCTGATTGTGTACTGCATTGGTAAAATTACAGTTTTACCCCTTATGACTTGTTTTATTCTTCAATTTAGAATTCTTTGAGTTAGGCTTTTCTTTAGGTTTTGTAGGAGCTTTTGCACACTTATTTAGATCAAATTGTGCTAGTTAGGGTTCATGATGAATCTCTCATCAGGCTGGCAAGTTGTCATGGGTAACAGCCCATTGGTAGGTTGCTCAGAACCCAGCCACGGGACCACTTCTTCTTCATTGCCTCTAGGTACATTTGAGATCAGGGAAGCCACCTACGCAAAAAAAAAGGAGAAGAAAAGAAAACAAAATAAATCACACTTCCCTGCACGAGTATGGCTGGTAAGTGATCGTGGGTAACAGCCCATTGGTCGGTTGTCCAAAGCCCAGCTCAGTAATTGCACAAAAAAAACCAAAACACTTAAGGAAAAAGTGGGGAAATAGTACAAGCCGAGGAGATATACACTGGAAAAATCCTTGTGTTGACCCCAATTAAAACAAACGTAGGGAGAAAGCTACCAACCGAACAAATACATCTTCAGGCAAATATATTTCCTCTTCCGGTCACCTAGGAGCGTAGAAACCCGAAGTCTGTCTGAATTACCGTTGAGTGAGTCTATCACAATCTTCACACCAAGATGCTTAGCACTTAGGGTTTTGACCGAGTTTTAGGTGGGTTGGGTAGCCGTGAAAAGTTACCAACCCACTCTGAATTCCAAAAAAATTCTAATACACACACACATATACATATATATAGTTGTATACATTAAAGTAAGGATTCGGGCGATTCGTATTTTGGCAGACACCCGGGTGCTGCTTAGTCTTTGTAGATTAAGATCTTAGTCTATTTCCTCCTATTGACAAGTGACGAAGTGTCTAAGCAATTACTTCTTAAATTCTGACAGAAAATAAAGGCTAGAATAAACCTTACTAGGGACTAGCAAGGAGTAAGCATAGGGGTATGATAACACTGCATATGGGGGTGATAATTATGTTAAATAGGGCCCATCATAAGAATAAAAGACACAACATAAGTAGAATGGGAGCATTGCATGCATCACATACCAAGATTGCTTATAAAACTGTATTAATGGCCATTTGTGTAAGCACTTGTCAAAGCAGGCCTCAGATGAGCAATTGGACTGCACGGATGGAATCAGAACGACGAACGGAGTCCAACGGACTCAAAATCGGCCAAATCCGACATCCGAAGCTCCCACAATGGGCCCAAGAAGTTCTAATCGTTGATCTGATGGTCAACGGCCCTCGTTGCGCCACGTGGCACCCGCTCACCGTGCGCCGCTTCCACCTTCAGCCAAATCTCAGCTGTTGATCTTTGATCGGAAGGTCGAGAACCGCACGCACGCCCGCAGTCGTCGCGACAAAGCAGCGGGCGTGGCGCAATGGTTAACGCGCACGCCCGCAACCACACGACGCGGGATCGAGCTGCGCGGTGCGGAAAATTGAAGACAGCGAGGCACGCGGCAAAATTGGGACGCCCGATCAGCAGCGGGCGACCAAGATAGCGCCACGCGGTGTGCCCTCGGGCAGCGATCTCCCACGTGCGCGCGCCCGTCGGGCGATGACGCCCGCGCTCCCAAGGTGCGATCCAAGGGCACTCGGGCGAAGATCTCAGTCGTCAGATCTTCGATCGGACGGCTCTCATGCCATGCCCACGGATGGAGCGCGAAGAAGAACGGTGCGGGTGTGCGACCGGCGGGTTGGGGGCTTCACCGATGCTTTTGGAAGGGTTTTAGCGACGTCCCGGACGTTGCTAAAACCCCTTCTTTTAGAAAGCCCTTCTCCCTATTTAAACCCCCTCCAACCACTCATTCAAGGCATTCACTTCCCTTGCAACTACTCTACCCCTCTCTTAGCTAGCTTTAGGCCCTCTTTTAATCGCCGGAGACGACGAGCCACCGACGAAGCCTTCACCACCGTGGCTGCCTCGCCGCTCTCTCTCTCTCTTCCTCTCTTTTAAGCTTTCCTTTACTTATGTTTACGCATGTATCTAATGTTGTAATCTGTGAACTAAAGCTGCATGATTAATGAAGTTATTTTCCATTCAATTGTTTACTTCATTTCCTATCAAAGTTGCATGTTAAAGAAAGAAACGACTCTAACCCTAATCTCTCTCTCTCTCGCTTTTCAACTGCATCCTTTTCGCAAGCAAAACTCTGTGATTTCCGTGACAAGTGATAAGCAAAATCTGATTTTCACGCCTCCCTGAGACCGACACTCGGACTCACCTCCATTTGTTTACTTTAAAACCAGTGTTGCAAGTGTGAACTATAACGATACTTCTTAACACATACGCACGAGCTCACGTCAGAAGACCACATTCACCTGCCCCTTTGGGACATACGCGTTTCGAAGGATGCCATTCGGTCTCTGCAATGCATCTGCAACTTTTCAACGATGCATGCTTGCCATATTCTCTGATATTGTAGGTGATTATCTGGAAGTCTTCATGGATGACTTCTCGATTTTCAGGGCATCATTTGATGATTGCCTCCAACACTTGGTTCATATACTCAGGCGTTGCATCGATGTAAATCTGGTTCTTTCCTGGGAAAAGAGCCACTTTATGGTGCCTGAGGGGATCGTCCTAGGACACTTAATTTCTGAGAAGGGCATCCAAGTGGATTGAGCCAAGGTTGATCTGATTTCTCAACTTCCTATGCCTGGCTCGATCAGGGACATCCGTTCTTTTCTGAGGCACATCGATTTTTACCGTCGTTTCATCCCTGATTTCTCGAAAATCGCGTGCCCCCTGACTACTCTTCTCTCCAAGGATGTACCCTTTGAAATTTCCAAGGAATGCACTCAAGCTTTTGAAAACCGTCGTGACCGAGTCACCCAAGCCCCGATCCTACAGTCCCTGATTGGTCTCAACCCTTTGAGATCATATGCGATGCATCTGACTTCGCTGTAGGAGCGGTTCTGGGGCAGAAGATTGACGGGAAACCTGTGGTCATCTACTACGCTAGCAAGACACTTGACGAGGCTCAGCGTAACTACACGGTTACGGAGAAAGAGCTGCTAGCCGTAGTATTTGCCTTCGAAAAATTTCGATCTTATCTCTTGGGTTCCCACGTCATAATCTACTCGGATTACATAGCTGTGAGGTATCTCCTTGCTAAGAAGGACGTGAAGCCTCGATTAATCCGATGGATCTTGCTGTTGCAAGAATTCGACCTCGAGATTCTCTACAAGGTGGGAAGACAGAACGTGGTAGCTGACCACTTGTCTCGCCTTCCTTCTGAAATCATCAACCCTTCTGGACCCATCACGGAGCATTTTCCTGATGAGCACCTATTGACTATTGGTACTAGGCTTCCATGGTTTGCTGATATAGTAAACTACTTGGCATCTCATCAGATCTCGTCTGATTAGCCAAAGGCCAAGAAAAATAAGTTGCGCTCTGATGCCAAGTACTACATCTGGGAAGACCCGTACCTTTTCCGCATTAGTGCTGACCAAATCATCCGGAGATGTGTCCCGGAGGGCGAAGTCAATGGCATTTTCTCCTTCTGCCATGACCAGGCATGCGGTGGCCATTTCTCTGAGCACAAAACCGCATAAAAAGTCCTCTAGTGTGGCTTTTACTGGCCCACTATCTTCAAAGACGAATACAAACACTGTAAGGCATGCAGTCGTTGCCAAACTTTGGGCAACATGAGCCACCGCGACATGATGCCTTTACAGCCGATTCTCGTATGCGAGATCTTCGATATTTGGGGATTGATTTTTTGGGCCCCTTTCCTGTTTCGGACGGCTTCGAGTACATTTTGCTCGCTGTAGACTACGTGTCCAAATGGATCGAAGCCATTCCAACCCGAACCTGTGATCACAAGATCGTCATCAAATTCATTCATCAGAATATCTTCTCACGGTTCGGGATTCCTCATGTAATCATCTCTGACAGAGGGACCCATTTCACCAATGCTCAGTTCACCGAATCTTTATTCCTTACCACCCCCAAACTAATGATCTAGCTGAGCTATCAAATCGGGAGATCAAGAAAATCCTGCAGGTTACTGTTCGACCTGACAGGAAGGATTGGTCGTCCCGACTTCCGGAAGCTTTGTGGGCTTATAGGACCGCCCACAAGACCCAATTAGGCATGTCTCCTTTTAGACTGGTGTACGGGAAGGCGTGTCACCTTCCCGTCGAACTGGAGCACAAAGCCTATTAGGCAGTACGGAGCTGTAACTTAGATCTTTCTAAGGCTGGAATCCACAGAAAGCTTCAGATAAGCGAGATTGATGAATTACACCTTGATGCGTATGAGAACTCGCGAATCTACAAAAAGCGAGTTAAAGCCTTCCATGACAAGCACATATCTAGAAAGATCTTCCACCCTGATCAGAAGGTCCTACTCTTCGATGCCCGACTCAAACTCTTCCCTGGGAAACTGCGATCCAAGTGGGTCGGACTGTATCTTGTCCGACAGGTTTTTGGAAATGGAGCCGTCGAAATCAATCTTCTCAGCCACGATTCCGAACTTTTCATCGTGAACGATCAGAGACTCAAACCGTTCATTGATGTAACCTCTACAGATTTGACTGAGTCATCATTTATCCTCCATTCTCCCTGAGTTTATTGCACCTAGCTGATGGCATAAAACTCAGCACTTAACGGAAGGCAGCCCATCATTCTTTCTGAAAAACCCAAAACCTTTTCTGACACCTATTTGCACTTTAGGTTCATCCTTTAGGACAGCTGACTCCACCTCAGGTGCTCGCATCTGAGATTAGAAATCATTCGCAACAGTCACCCCGACCCATCTACTCACCAAAATACCTGTCATAATGCATGAACCAAGCTAAATAAAAACCCTCCTAATTTACAATGAGGACATTGCAAATCTTAGGCATGGGGGGTATGAAAGTGCAAAATGAATAAAAACTCATAAGAAAAGGTTTTAACATAAAAAAAAAAAAATTGGAAAGGAGGGAAGGATTCTTATGGATTTTACAAAAGGAGGAGGAGAAAAATAGCTAAATGATAAAAAGGAGCACAAAATGAAAGAAAATAAATAGTCATTAGTAAGCAATTAAGGAATTAACCTAAGTTCTAGACCACATTAAGGAAAAGAAAAAGGAAAGTGCACAGCAAGATTAGTAAGAATGCAAACCTTAGGCATTCTTGGATAGACTCTTAGTACCTATTAAGATCTAAATATTCCTCAAGAGGTTGAGGAAAATGACAAGCTAAAGTTTTAGGTCCAAGGCTTAGGGAGTATTCGACCTCATTAACTAACTTTTGGTTTACGGGACTCAGTAATCTAAGCACCCAAATTCACACACACAGTCTGGTTCAGTGAGCATAAGTATCAAAATCATGCAGAAACGTTTCAAATATTCTGAAAATGTCACCTAGATTAGGAGCAGTCGATCAACACAAGTTGATTTGGATGAGTTCCCGGCACGAAAAGGTGGAAAATTCCCCTCGAAGATGCGTAACAACATATCATCTCCCCGGTGCTTGTCTCTTAGGATATTTACATATCCTACTGGGGGCATGTAAGCACTCTGCTGATTCAGATTCCATGGATGGCATTATCACGAAGTGTCAATTGCCAGGGTTTGATTTCGGCCACGGAACACAATGGATGAGATTATCTCGAAATCTCGAAAGCCAGGGTTCTGGGGGTTACCATGGGCAGTGCTATCCCGAAGCATCGACTGCCAGGGACCCTTGAGGATTAATGCTAGGGACAAGGAATCTGATACAGATCGTATTGAGAAGCCAATCCTAAGCTAGAATTAAAAAGAAACAGAGGGAGCAAACTCTCCAAACAAATAAATCTTCTGTCTTTCTCTCTTACAAAACGCACTGCGAACTGAACTAAGGCTAAAATTATCTCAAGCACGGGTGCTTTAACCACGAAGTCCAATAAACCTTAGGTTAGTTCCTGTAGGACTTAAAAACCTTTGCTAAAGACTGAGGCTAAAGCTAGACATATCTGGATCTTGGTTGGTACTAGAGTACCTTTTAGGCCTATGATTGACATTTTGACCTAATCAAGGATATATGGGGAAAAGCACTTATCTAAACTTGATAAGAAATTCATGGTCTAGAATAAGGGTTAAAACCTTAAAATTTTGCCAAGGGACTAGCAAAAGCAAGGTATGGGGGTATGATGAGAGCTTCATCATGAACCCTAACTAGCACATTTTGATCCAAATAAGTGTACAAAAGCTCCTACAAAACCTAAGGGAAAGCCTAAATCAGAGAATTCTAAATTTAAGAATAAAATAATTCACAAGGGATAAAACTGCAATTTTACCAATACAGTACACAAACGGGGTGTCTAAGGGTCTAAACACAGGTCAAATGGGCTTAATAAGAAAGAAAGTGGGATGACCTGATCTGAAAAGGGTTATAGCAACTTCTAAGATTTTTAATGACATTTTGTAACCCTGAAACAAACCCGCTTTAATTCACGAGGTTCCAGGCAGGATAAAAATCAACTAAACCCCCTAAAATTCATGGAAAAATATTCCCTATGGTTTAGAACCTTCAATTTGGCCTTTAGAACCTATCTTGACCTAATTAAGAACCGTACCCAATTTTTGACCTAATTTGGGTTTCTGTGCAAATTGACTGGTCAAACGTGGTCAAATCTAAAATCAAACTTCACCATTAGATTCCTTTGGTCCAAATTAAGTTTAGATCAAAATTTGGACCTAAAGGAAGGCCATCTTGACCTACTTAAAATTGGTCCTCTTGAATTACTTTTTTACCCTTATCTTTTTGAACCTTTGCATTTTGCCCCCCACCTTTCCTTTCGTTCTTTACAAAATGGTCCCTCTGCCACCCCACGTAGCTGCCCATACCTCCGGCGACCTTGCGCGGAGAATGGTGCCACGCAGGGTATGGGAACCGCTCTCAGAAACGAAAGGGGGGTTCCCTGCGTCGTCCTCTTTCGCAGGGACCCCCTCCCATGTCCTGCCATTGCCCACTCCTCTCGTGCGAATGCGGGAGAGGAATGGGTCTCCACTTCGGGCCAACACCGACAAGCTCTCCACAATCTCTCCTCGAGATTCTCTTCTCGCCAGCTGCTATTTAAGGGACGGCAGGGCTCTCCGGTCGTCTCAAGCCTATTTTGGCTGAGGAAAACCCCCAACTTCGTCTCCTCCTCCTCCGGTCAAGCGCCTGCAGGCTCCGGTGACCCTTCCTCCTACCCTTCGTCGCTCTGCTGCCATACCTGCAGCAGAGTTCACTCCACCTTGTCCTCCCGTGCCAGGCCGCATCGGCTAGCACCTTCCTGACCTCCTCCTCGTCACCATTACCCCCCTCTGGGCATCTTCGTCTCCTGCGTCGACAGGCACGCGTCGAGCGCCTCCTCCTCCCCTTTTGTCAGTTAAGTAGGTAAACACTCTTCCCCTTTCCCTCTCTTTTATTTCCTCTTATTAATTTGTTGTTTCCACCCACCGACCACCACTGTCCATCGCCACCTTCTCCATCTCCGGCCGCCCTCCGGCGAGGCGTTCCCGCCGCTCCACGCCTCCATCCGCCTCGCCAACTACCCCTTAAGCACCGCAACACCTCACTGACCCTAAATCCGCACTCCATTCACCACGCCACATCTCCAGAACACCCCTCGAACACACCCACTCTCACGCACACAGTGTGTCCTGGGCACACTCACACAGACACTGTTACGAACGGGCGCTCCAGACGTCTTTTAAGACGTCTGGGAGGTGGCCCAGACGTCGTACTAGACGTCTGGAATCACTTACAGACGTCGGACCAGACGTCTGGGATCATTTCCAGACGTCTGAAAATAGGTTATTTTGGCACGCTACTTTTCGTCTGCGCGCCTAAGCGCACAGACCTGCGTTTTCTCTCTCTCTCTCTCCCTCTTTTTCCCTATCTCCTGCGGCCGCAGACACCTCTACCGTGTTCTCTCTCTCCTCCTCGCGCGGCCTTAAAAGGGCCACGCCTCTCCCTCACTCCCGTCACCTCCGCCTCCTTCCTCTTCTCCTTCAGCCAGTGCGCGAGAGCGAGCGCGAGGGTACAGCGGCAGCGACAGCCGCGGTGAGCGTGGGAGGAGGTGCTGCGCGTGGGAAAGGCGCTCGGCCATGAGGGCGAGCTCGTCGGGGCTGTTAGGGCCGGCCGGCGGGGGGTGCAGCGGGCGCGGACCGACGCGGGAGGACTGCTGCGGCTCGAGCAGCAGGCGAAGCACTCGCAGCGCGGCCGGGCGTCGCGAGCGGAGGGCTAGTGGCGCCCTGGTTCTGGAAAATTTTCCAGAATCAGACGTCTGTGCTTCTAGCCAGACGACGGGAACGACGTCTGGAAGACTGTCCAGACGTCTGAAAGGTGAGTTTTTCCATCTTCTTCCTTCCCTTCGATTGACCATACTAAGAGAGAGAGGAAATGGGTACGTGCAGGGTCGGAGATTCGCATCCAACGCGAATCAGATGTCTGGCTGCAGTGCCAGACGGAGGGAACGACTTCCAGACGTCCTGGGTGACCATCGAACGTCTGGGAACTAGGCCAGACGCCCCCGCAGGCTTCTGGACGTCTGAGACCCCACGCAAAGCGAGGTAATTCCCTGATCTACTTTTTAAGACGTCTGGAAGAAGTTCCAGACGTCTGATTTTGCACTGTTTCATCGTTTTCGACCCGTTTCGGGCCCGTTCGGGCTCCGTGTTCCGCGTTTTGAGTTGCGTTCTTTTCGGAATTACATACTCTACCTGTCTGCAGTAGCTGTATACTGTTTTGAGAAGTTCCTTGTGATAGGACCCCGTTCCGTTGCAGTCTCGGGTGTTGCGAAGGCACGCGGGATTCCCGACCACGCCCCCAGTTCGCCTGTTGTAACCGGTAGAGTGGCTTTAAGTATAATCTGTTAAATTATGAAACCATAAATAGAACCTAGGACATTGCATGAATCCTAGGAATGAGAAATAGATTGAATGGTAGATTCCTAGGGTGTTGCATGAATCCTAGGGCTGGAAAACTAGATTGTATGATAGATCCTAGGATATGGCATGAATCGTAGGACGGGAAAACTAGTGGAATGTATGAATACTGCAATCTTGGAAAATGTGGAAAGGAAATAATAGCTGCCTGTGAATTGAATTAACAGCTGCCTATTATGAATAAATGAACATGATTAAGAATATGGGATGTATGAACGTGAAACTGGAATGGTGAAACTGGAATGTTCTGAGTTAAAGAGCTGGAACCCTACGGGGAATTAGGAGTAGAACTCCTGGAAAGTGAATGGAATAGAATTGGGGAAGTGAGCTGGCCCTTGAGTACGGAGTACTAAGGAGAGTGACCGTCCCCCCTGTTTAGTGCAGAGAGGAGCCAGCCGCCCCAGGGACCCGGGGTTAGGACTGGCCACTCTGTATCGACTTGCTGGTCCTCGTGTACGTAGTACCGAGGAGAGCTACTAGCTACCCCACGGGCCCCGGGGTTCTGCTAGCCTCTCACACCGACTTGTTAGGCCCACTGGGGCAAACCAGGGTAGTCAGGCGAGGGTGCGCGGACTGTGGAGGGGCAAGGACCCTGTTTGGTTACTGTGGAGGGGTTGGACCCCTGTTACTGAGAGGGCTCTGCCCTGTACTGGTTCCGTGCTGTGCTTTGGGCGCACCCGTTAACGGAAACGATTGACCGCGTGCCAGTGCAGGTTAGCTACCCGTGCGTTTACCGCGTGTGCCGTAGTCACCGTTACGTCTGTTAGTGACCTTGGGGTGGTTGACTGAGAGTAGGATCACCACGGGGGACTCTCTCGGCCAGGAGAGCACCACGTGCTACTTCTACTGTTAGGAAAAGACTGCAATCAAGATCGTTCCCACGAGGAACATTCAAGATCAAGTGAAGGATCTGAGAAATAGATAAATTGTGAAACAATAGAAAGACGTAAATAAAGGAAGAAAGAAAATTAAACAGCTACAGTACACTTTACTGTTTCTTTAGTTTAGCTGCCACTCTACTCAGTGTTTTGCTGACGTGTTACACTCATTACCTTTCAGGACCAGGTGTTGAGCAGCCAGGGTCAGCGGCTGCAGAGGACGCTGGGCCAAGTAGGGTCCAGTAGAGTTATCACTGTTCTCTTGTACCTCTTTTTGTTCCATTATAGTGAGTAGTTCTTGTTTCCGCTGTACTTTTCTTTACCTGCAGTTCATATTATGTTATGAGTGTTGTTCTACTGTTGTGGTGGTTTATACTGTAGTGGTTTCTTTCCTTACTGCTGTATTTCCTTACTGTTATTTATATTCATGCTGAATGTGATTTATTTTACTGCTCTTTTGGTTACTTCCTCGTTGGACGACTAGGTCTTGGGATTAGTTGAGTCGGTCCGGTTCTCGTGTCTCGTAGGGACTTGGGAATCGAGTCGTTACAGACACCCTCACACCACTCCGACCACCTCTGCACCTTTGCCACACTGTAGCGAAGCCGCCCAAGGTATTTGACAAGGCTGCGAGGCCGTGTGCGTGTTTCAGGGATAGCGCGGCTCACCGCCATTAACGGGCGGGTTGGAGCTCCTTCGCAAGCTGCTCCAGGCTGCAGCACTCCAGGCGCCCAGGACCAGTAGGTGTGGAACCTCCTCACGCACGCACTCAAGTTCAAGATTGGGGTCGCAGGCCTCTGCTGCTACCCCAATTGGACGAACCTTCCTCCCGCAGACGCCCGAAAATGAAGGTGGGACTTTAGTCCCACCTCGGAAGTGTGTGAGCGCATGCCCGCACATAAATTGAAAAGGTGTTCCTGGCTTATCACCTCAAAACACTATGGTGAGGTCCCTCGCCCTCACTCACCGGGTCCCGTCCGTGGCACTGCTCCACGCGGACCTGACCTGCGACCTGATTACCTTGATCCGTGCACTCCTCGCACACCACCCACGCCGGTGCGCCTGAGTACTCGACCCGACTCGGTTACCCGACTCTGGGAGAGCGTACCAAAGAGATTCAGAGAGAGAGAGACACGGGAAAGGGTAGGGTTAGGTTTTGCGTTCTCATGTGTGCAGGGAGCAGGTGAAGAAGAGAAGGAAGGGAAGCAGCGAAGACTTGGCCGTAAAGAGAAGAAGAAGAAAGAAGAAGGCGAGGACTTAGCAGCAAAGCAAAGAAGAAAGAAGGTGAAGGAGAAGCCGCAGCAAGGAGAAGAAGAGGAAGAAGCTGAAGCCAGGAAGGAGGAAAGCTAAAGAGAGAAGAAAGAGAAGAAGATGCAAAAGAAAGAAGAAGAGAAGACAACAGAAGAAAAGAAGAAGAAGCCAAGGAGCTGCTGCAGAAAGGAGGAGGCACTATAGCAATCCAAAAAAGGGAAAGGCAGAAAAGAAAGAGAAAAAGAGAAGGAAAAGAAGAGAAGAACAGAGAGAAGAAGCTAAGAGAAAGGAGCGAAGAAGAAAAAGAGAAATTTTTGCTCACTCTCTCTCTCTCTCTCTTAAATTTTTTGTAACAGTATTGAGAGCTTATATGTTTCTAGAATGATGTGTGCTCCCTAAGTTCGACCTCGGGATAATCTAAATCTCGAGTAATAAATAAATTAAACTGGTGACCGTTTTTTGCAATATACTGCAACGAATATATCACCGCAAATGACGAGCCCGACCATCTACACACACTCTCCAAGATGTAGGGGTGAGTGGAGGGATGGATTCGCCCCTGTCATTGACACAGATGGTGAGTCTTGCCTTTTTGGGCACGACATGAATCGGGCTTACCCAGAGGCTATCGCTGATCGGGTAGATTATACCCGCATCCAGCCACTTAATAATTTCCTTTTTAATGACCTCCCGTATGTTAGGGTTGAGACGTCACTGCATCTAGTGGGAAGGTCAAGCCTCTTCCTCCGTATATATATGGTGAGTGCAATAGGAGGGGCTAATGCCAGTTAAGTCCGATAAGGACCATCCAATGGCTGCCTTGTGTTCCATAAGGACCTTTGTTAGTTTGCACTCTTTCTCCCTGGTCAATTTTGAACTAATGATTACGAGGAGCATTTCATTTGGTCCCAAGAAAACATACTTAAGTGTATCAGGCAACTCTTTCAGCTCGGGTGTGGATGGTGAAAGATCTGGCATTTCTTGGGACGAGAGTGTCCCAAGCAAATCAGAAGAAAACAAGGAAGGAGGAAGAAGTTGGCCCTCATATTGGCCGAGAAGAGGGGCATCTTGGATTGATGGATCCAACAAGGGATAGCCCTAGTGATCAGTATGTGGGCTCAAGGTCCCAGTGTGGAGTTGCAATTCCGCCTGATTTGGCAGGAAAGAAAGGGCAACCCGGTCTTCAAGAAGGTGGACTGATGGTGAGTAGCCCGAATATGACTCAGACCACAAGGTATGGGAAGTGGGGAAAACCTTGTCAAAAGTCTGGTCAGGAGAAAGTACGGGTAAGGGGAGGGATGGGGTAACGTCACAATATGTGTCAGTGTTGAACGTACGAATTACTATGCTGACAAGTTTGGTTTTAAAACCTTGTCGTTGTAGCTTGAAAGCGAAGAATTCGTGTTCAAAAAATAAAATTTATACCGAAATTGAAATTCCGGGTCGAATACAGGAAAGCTATGTCGATCTATATTCGCAATTATATTTTTTTAGAATTTTTCTTGAAAAGTAAGGCGATGTAATTACAATGAAGTTATTACAACAATCAGACTAGAAGAGAGAGAGAATATGCATTCAATATTTCAAAATGTTTATACAAAAAAACCAAATAAGGATTACACTAGAAAGTGGGAAATCAGCTACACTAGAAAGTAGGAAAATTCTACACTGGAAAGCTGTAAAGAAGAATGGGAGAGAGAAGTCATCCTCCTCGACGATCGCTTGGAGGACGAGCTAGACGGGATGACGCCTGGACGAAGGAGAATGGAGCAGGACGAAGGAGGACGAAACAGAAGAACGGGAACAGGGCAGCACGTCATCGTCGTCGCAGGATCCACTTCCGAACGGGGACGAAAATTTGGACTTTATCTCGCGAGGAGCATCCCGGGTGTGGGACAAGCTTCTCTTGAGCTTTGGAGAGGTAGAAAAGAGAAGGAAGGGATCAGAATTTCGTGTGGAGGGGGTCTCCTTTTATAGTTGCAAGGAGTGAAGGCAAATTGGTCATTGCATCTCTAAAACATTAAATAAGGGGTCTTTAGTGACGGATAAAGCCGTCACTAAAGCCCCATCGTGGGCGTAGTGGGCGTTGAACGCACGGCTGCTGGCTTCCACGCACACTCAATGCATGCTGCACGTTCAACGAATCTCAGTCGTCCGATTGAGAGATCGGACGGCTTAAGATGCGCCACCCCCGCTCCACAACGCGCGCCCGCCCGCGTGCGATGCCGCATGAGGCGCGGGCGTGCGATAGTGCTTCAACGCTATTGAGCGCGAATGGCCACCCGATCAAGATCTGAAGCTCGCCCGCTCGCGCGATTTCACGCTGCTCGCCTGCTTGCCGCGACTCAAACTCACGTCCACGCCTCGCGTTAAGGCGTAGTGGCGGTATGACTAGGTTTTGTTGTTTTGTTATAGAAATGGCGTTGTAGTACAGATAGTCGTTGCCACTATTATAATTTTTACTCGGAAATAAAAGATCTCCTGAGGTCGAACTCAGGGAGCAAACTGTATTCTAGAGATACAAAGTTTTTATTACAAAAATAGAGAGAGAGAAAAATTTGTCTTGTTGGCTTCTTCTTCTTTTCTCTTCTCTTTGGTTCTTCAGTTTTCTTCCTTCTTCTTATTCTTCCTCTGTTCTTCTTTTTCTTGCTTTCTTCTTTCTTTTTCTTCAGAGCTTCTTCTTTTCTTCTCGTGTTCTGCTTCTCTTCTTTTGTCTTCTTCCTTTGTTCTTCTCTTGGGTTCTTCAGAGCTTCTTCTTCTTTTTCTTTTTCCTTGCAGTCCTGTCCTTCTTTTCTTCTCCTTCTTCGTCCTCAGAGCGTCGTCTGATTTTTCAATCAGACGACTTAAGTAACCCGCTGCTACAGTGCGTCCTCCTTCCTTCTTTCTTCTCCTTCCTCTGTGGTCTGCCTTCTCTTCTTCTTTTCTCTTGTGCCTACACACTCACAGTTTCGTCAAGGGCAAAAACCTACTCTACCCACCCCCGCGTCTCTCTCTCTCAGAATTCACTCGTAAGATAGCTCTCCCAGAGCTGCCGGGTAGTCGGGTACGGGTCACGCCCGGGTCCAGGCCCACCGGTGTGCGGTGGTGGGCGAGGAGTGCAGGTCGGGTAAACGGGTCGGGCCAGGTCCGCGTGGGGTGGTCGCGGACGAGGCCGAGTCGAGTGGGTGAGAGGGACCTCACCCCGTGGTCAGGAGGCAAAGAGGCTAAGGCACTTTTTGCCTTTATGCGGGTGCGCGGCTTCGAAATCCCACGATGTGGGACTAACTTCTGTTGCCTTCGCGCGCGCCCACAGGACGACTCCACCTCGCCCTCTGATCAGCTGCAGTCGATGTCTGGGCCAACTGAAGAGGCAGAAGCCTTCGCGGACTTCGCCCCAACCTGCAGCACCTGGGAATCTGGGGCTGCAGGGCCTGGAGCTCGCCTCGAAGCTGCTTCAGTTGTCGCTAATGGCGGCTGGAGCAGCGAACCTGTTAGACAGGAATACGGCCCTTCGGCCTAATCAAACACGCGGGGGACCTTCGCCGTGGCAAGGCGAAGGTGGTGCGGGGTGTGGTAGGTCGTGGGATGGCGTCTGGTGGCGGGGCTAGGTCGGACTGTGGCTGCGAGAATGGGTTTGTTTGGTGGAGTATGGTGGGGGTGTGGAGTGGTAATGGGTGAGCGGAGGTTGATCAGGGTGAGGAGGTGGAGGTTCTGTGAGGGTACGGCGCGACGCGGGAAGAGCAGGTGAAGGCAGCTCTGCTGCTGGTAGTGCGGCAGAGCGACGAGGAGGAGGAGGAAGAACCGCCGGAGCAAGGGGGCTTCTGTCGGAGTGGGAAGAGAGGAAAAGGGGGGGTTTCTCCGTCAGATCCGAGCTGGAGAGTGCGGCAGAGCGTCGAGGGCTTTTATAGAGTCGAAATCAGAGAGGAGGGCGGAGGGAGACGACGTGCCTCCCTCGCCGGAGGACGCCGGAGATGGAGACCCATACCTTCTGCGCGTTTGCACGGAAGGTATGGGTGGTTGCAGAGACCATGGAGGTGTCCCTGCGACGGCAGAGGTCGCAGGGAACCCCCGGTTGACTTGGCAGAGGGTCCCCCTTACCCTGCCGGCGTCATGCTCCATGCAAAGTCGCCGGAGCATGGCGCTGCTCAGGGTTTTGCAGGGAGGACCCAAATGCAAAGAACGAAGAAGAGTTAGGGGCCAAAATGTGAGGGTTTCAAAAGTTGAGGGTCAAAAAGTAATGAATGAGGACCAAAATGCAAAGTCGGTCAAGAAGGTCTCTTCTTAGGCTCAAGTTTTTATGCATGACGAAATGGGGCCTAAGGATTCTAATGGTGAATTTTATTTCTAGATCAGACCTTGTTTGACTGGTCAATTTACATAAAAATCCAAATTAAGTCATTAATTGGGCATGGTTCTCAATGTAGGTCAAAATGGGTTCCTAAGGCCAAATTGAAGGTTCTAAACCCTAGAGATTATTTTTCTACGAATTGTAGAGGGTTTAGTCGATTTTTTCTTTGCCTCGAACCTCGTGAATTGAAGTGGATTTGTTTTAAGGTTACAGATTGTCATTTAATTCCTTGGAGTTGCTGTAGCCCTTATCAGATCAGATCATCCCACTTCCCTTCTTATTAGGTTTGTTTGACCTGTGTTTGAACCCTGAATTACCCTTCTTGCAGATTGTGCTGGTAAAATAGCATTTTTACCCCTTATGACTTGTTTTCTTCTTAAACTCAGAATTCTCTGAGTTAAGCCTTTCCTTGAGTTATGTAGGAGTTTTTATCCTTTGTATTAGGTCAAAATGAGCTAGTTATGGCTCATGATGAGGTTCTCATCAAGGCGCTGGACCACTGCGCTGCCTCGCCCAAATGGTCGTGCGGTCTATTTCAAGGCGCCGCATCCACAGCCGTTGGATCTTGATCCAACGGCGGGGAGGGGCGGATACGGGAGCTTCAGCGGGTGCGTGCGGGCGTTTGGGCGGTCGAGATGGCACCACGTGGCATCATCTTGGCCATCCATCTTCTAGATGTTGTAGATGGTGCCACGGGTGTCGGATTGGCTCGATTTTTGTGTCGTTAGGCTGCGATCGTCGATCCGAATCCATCTGTGCGGTCGGATTTGTCGTTTGAAGTGCGGATTTACACCATCTTGGCTCTTGATCTTCTAGGGTTCCCTGGTCGCTATCTGATGCTATAAATGACTGATTAGGGCGATCTTGCAGTCGTTGAACTCCGATCGTCGCTCTGATCACATCTGTACGGTTGGAACCTCGATCCGAGGCCCCGATAAAAAGTTTGCCCTGTCCAAGCAGATAAAAGGAGACAATTAACCTCCATTTTATTCAAACTACTCTAAATGCAAGATGATGCATGTTATGCAATATTTATATCATGCATTGCAATCCTATGCTTGAGAACATGCATAAATAGACATCTTAAGTAGTGTAAATGTGTTTACATCATACCCCCATGCCTATCTTTTGCTAGTCCTTAGCAAAAACTATATGCTATTTATAAAAGAATTAGGTTGGATTATTTGGGCATGAGTTATTTTCAATCATAAAGAAATTGTCTACTTAGGATCTGAACTTTCAAAGACACAACAGTGCCCGAGTATCTGCCAAAATGCAGACCACCTCAAGCCCTTGCCTTATTCAAAGAAAAAATTCTTTTTCCCTTTTTCCTCTTTTCTAATTTTTTTGGATTTTCAAATTTTAGGGTTTAAGAGTGGCTTTCTACGGCCATTCAACTCACCCAAGATTTGATGAGAACCCTAAATTTTAAGCATCTTATTGTGAATGTGATAGACTCATTGACCGGCAATTAAAACGGACTTCGGATTTCTACGCCTCTAGGTGACCTAAAAAGAATTCTGCCTAAAGGTGTATCTTTACAACCGGTAGCTTTCTCCCTACTTTTATTTTTTTACGGGGTCAACACAAGGGTGAATCCAGTGTATATCTCCTCGGTTTATTCTACTTCTCCGCTTCTTCCTAAGTGTTTTGGAAATTTTTAGTGCATTTACTGAGTTGGGTTCTGGACAACCGGTCGATGAGCTATTACCACCGACAACTTGCCAGCCATACTGGTGCGATGAAGTGTGGCTTATTTCTTTTGTTTCTTTTCTCCTTTTTTTTTTAAGTAGGTGGCTTCCTTGGTCTAAGATTTACCTAAAGGCTGCAAAAAGAGAAAGGTCCAGTGACTGGACTCTGGACAACCTACCTATGGGCTGCTACCCACGATAACTTGCCAGCCATATCACCTTAGAAGGTTCATTGGCTACCCAATTTCTGTTAAAATCACCGAACAACGAGTCAGTGCAAAGAAAGTGTGTAAATGCTTAAAACTAAAAAATTCCCTCAAATCAGAGGGTGGGTCGATAAGTCGTGTACTTATCACCCAAACTTATTTATTCCAAGTACGATAGAATTAAAATGGCGAGGACTCAAAAGACAAATCCACATTTTAGTGGATACACGGGCTAATTAAGTCCAAAGATCTGAAGGGTCTTTGTGTTCAGATCCTAATGTAAAATTTCTTAAGATTGAAAAGTCGTAATGTCCAACTAATCATTCCTAATTTTGATTTTTTTTATGTATAAATAAGAAGAGAAAAATAATTTACATGAATTTCACAAAGCTGACCAAATGATTCAAAAATGAATTCACCCCCCCATGCTTAGCTGATGTAATGTCCTCATTGAAAAAGAGACATGAAAGAAAGGGTAGAATATGAAAGATGTCACCTGAATATGAAGCTCGTATCAGCCTTGTGTCATATGTACAACTGCTGAGTTTAATGCAGTCAACTAGGCGAAGTCTAGCCAAAGAAGTCACAAAATGGCTAAAACTGTGAGAATAGTTTCATCCGGAAAAGTGTCAGCAATCGGAATGTCCGGACGAGAGGAATCACCCAGGAGTCTCGACAAATGATCTGCTACCACATTTTGTAACCCGATTTTATCCTTGATTTCAAGATCAAATTCTTGAAGAAGAAGAATCCAACGAATAAGCCGGGATTTAGCATCCTTTTTGGCCAAGAGATGTCTCAAGGCCGAGTGGTCGGTATAGATGATAACATGAGACCCTAAGATATAAGCCTTAAATTTTTCCAAAGCAAACAATACAGTTAGTAATTCCTTTTCAGTAACAGTGTAATTCCTCTGGGCTTCATCCAGAGTTTTACTATCGTAGTAGATGACATAGGGCTTTCTATCAATTTTCTGACCCAGGACAACCCTGACCGCGTAATCAGAAGCGTCGGTCATGATCTCAAAAGAGGTTGTCCAAATTGGTGGTTGCAAAACTGGAGCACAGGTGACTGTCGTTTTTAGGAAATCAAATGCCTTTCGGCATGATTCATCAAAAGCAAACGGCGTTTCTTTGGCAAGAAGATTGCTCAAAGGACGAGCAACCTTCGAGAAATCCTTGATGAATCTTCGATAAAATCTCACATGGCCAAAAAATGATCGGATTTGTTTAACAGATGTGGGAGGAGGAAGTTTAGCGATAGTATCAACCTTAGCTTTATCCACTTCAATTCCCCGTTCAGAGATTACATGACCCAAAACGATGCCTTCTTGGGTCATGAAATGACTCTTTTCCCAGCTAAGGACTGATCGTGTTTTGATACATCGCTTAAGAATCATTTCCAGATTAGCCAAACAAGAGTCAAATGATTCTCCGAAAACAGAGAAATTATCCATGAAGACTTCCATAAACTCTCCCACCATGTTAGAAAATATGGCTAGCATACACCTTTGAAAAGTCGCAGGTGCATTGCATAACCCGAAAGGCATCCTACGAAAAGTAAAGGTTCCGTAGGGACAGGTGAAAGTAGTTTTTTCCTGATCCTTGGGATGGATAGGAACTTGGTTGTATCCCGAGTAGCCATCAAGAAAACAGAAGTACTTCTGCCCGGCTAATTTTTCCAAGATTTGATTGATGAAGGGCATGGGAAAATGATCCTTTTTAGTGGCTGTGTTCAACTTCCTATAATCAATACAAACCCTCCAAGAGGAAGCTGAACGAGTTGTGACAGATTCTCCTCTCTCGTTAGTCACAATGGTAATCCCACCTTTCTTCAGAATAATCTGTACAGGACTTACCCAGGGACTATCAGAGATTGGATAAATAATTCCTGCATCGAGCCACTTGATGATTTCCTTTTTGACCACTTCTTGCATATTTGGATTCAATCTCCTCTGCATCTGGCGAGAAGAGCGGGATCCATCTTCTAAAAATATTCTATGATTACAGTAAGATGACTCGATCCCCCTGAGGTCATGAATGGTCCAACCAATTGCCTCCTTATGTTCCTTCAGGACCTTGATTAATTTATTCCCTTGCTCCTTTGTCAATTTAGCACGGATAATCACAGGGAGCATCTTCTGAGGTCCTAAAAATTGATATTTCAAATTCTCGGGCAATGGTTTCAATTCAAGCTGGGCGGTTTGATGATTGATGGTAGGATAGATGCTGAAGATTCAACAAGAGGAAGAGGTTGTGAGTGAACAAAATCAATAACCTCTTCCAAAGATATCAGGTCAGCCATAGAGGGTTGCAGGCCAAATTCATCATCCAAAGAGGATCTTTCGATTGAAGAAACTGTCAAACAAGTTTCAATGTTATCATTATCCTCATCAAGTTCCTCAATAAATCCACAATCCTCAAATTTGTTGATCGCCTTAAAAATATCCAATTTCATTCGTTGGTCCCCAAAGGTGATTTCCATACTATGGCTTTCACAATTAATGTTGGCCTTTATAGTAGCCAAGAACGGACACCCCAGAATGATGGGCGTGTTCCTCAGATTATCAGGTACATCCACACCAAGGACAAGGAAATCTACAGGAAAATAGAAATCCTTGACCTTAACTATAACATCTTCAATAACGCCTCGTGGGTTTGTGACCGAGCGGTCCACTAACTGTAGCATTACTGAAGTTGGCCGAAGTTCACCTAACCCAAACTTCTCGTAAAGAGAAGTCGGAATTAGGTTGATGGACGCACCCAGATCCAAAAGTACTCTATCAAATGCGTAATCTCCGATAACGCAAGAAATCAATGGAGCACCAAGATCTCTCTTTTTCTGAGGGAGGTAGTGCAGGATAACAGAACTAGCCTGCTCGGAGAGTACCACCTTCCTCGGAACAGATTCTCTCGACTTACGCTTTTGTGTACATAATTCCTTTAAAAATCTTGCGTAAGCCGGTATGTACTCGATAGCATCAAGGAGCGGGATATTGATCTCAACATTCTTAAATAGATTCAGAAGCTCCTCATTGCTATCAACAGACTTCTTCTTCTTTGGTTTGGTTAAGGCTTTAGGAAAAGGAACATGAGTCAGATCTTTGGAATCAGGTTCCTGAGCCTTGATTTCTCCTTCAAGATTCTCCTCTCTCTCCTCAGGTTCTTCAGGATTCAAAAGATTAGAATAGTGTGGTTGTGGATCCCGAGTCTTCTTACCACTCCTCAAAGTAACTGAATTTGCAGATGCATAAGAATTTGGGTCTTGGGGAGGGTTAGGAAAGATTGGAGGGGCTTGATTAACCATGAATTGTTGATTTGCAGAAGAAGAAGACGAGGAACCCTGCTCAACCACCTGAGCATGTGCGTGTGAGTCTCTCTGATTCCGTACCCATGGGTTTGGTTTCCCGAATTCATAATATTTCGCGGGTTGGGTACGTGTTGGGATGGTAGAGATCTAGGTTGACGAGAGTTAGCAATGAGCCCGGATTGCAAGTTGTCCAGCGAGTTTTTCATTTGCTGCATGAGCTGGAGCATGGATCCTTGCATCTCTACCATTTGACGGTTCAAATTAGCCTGCCTTGCAGGTTGATGGGCATTCCAAGCTGGCTGATTGACCTGATTCGGAGGCAACTGAGTATATACTTGACCCTGACCCATTGGTCGTTGCGGAGCATAGTTGCCGGGTCAGAATTGGGTCTATTGCCCCGGATTTTTCCAAGAGAAGTTAGGGTGGTTTCTCCAACCTGGATTATAGGCATTCAAGTAGGGGTTGGATCTAACATTCTCTTGTACAGCACAGACATCTTCATAGGGTGAGGATGGAGAGAAAGAAAGGGAAGGATCATAAAAACTGGGATCAAAGGCCCCAGTTTGGAACCCGTGGGGTTCCGAAAAATGCTGACTCATAGGTTGAGCCGCATCGAGTTGATTCACAAACTCTCGTCCAGAAGGAGCTCGTGAGGAATGGAATCCCAAATTTTGGGATTGAGTGGATTGAGAGTTGTTCATAGAATTGCTATCCATCCACTCTTCCATTCTCTTAGCAACCAAGTCCACCTTATCAAGTTTGTTACAAATCAATTCCATATCAAATGAATGAGAGTCATGGACTTCATTGACATTTGATCTGGGCTGCTGGGACCGGTTAAAAGTATCCATGGAGGCATGATTAATTGAATTCTCACTCATTTCCTCAAATAAATCATGTGCACTATCTGCATCTTTATTGAGGAAATTGCCTCCGCAAGAAGCATCCACATGATTTCTGAGTTGCTCAGTCAACCCATGAAAGAAGATCTGCATGAGTTGCCATTTCGGCACCTCGTGGTGTGGACACCTCCACAATAAGTCCTGGAATCGCTCCCAAGCCACATGAAACTGCTCCCCCGGCCGCTGGGTAAAGGTAGTGATTGCCCGTCTCAAAGCATTGGTACGCCCGACTGGGAATAATTTCTTTAGAAAAGTCGATTTCAACTCATTCCAAGTTGTAATTGGCCTTCCTATTGTCCTATACCAATGCGCGGCCTTATCCCTAAGAGAGTGGGGGAAGAGCCTCATGATCATTTGCTCCTCGTTTACGTTTCGAGCCTTGGTGGTCTGGACCAAAGTAGTCAAGTCCTCCAAGTGCTGAAATGGATCTTCGGAGCCAAGCCTATGATAATGTTTAATCAGGCTTAACACCTGGGGCTTGATTTCTACGTCACCGGCTGGAATCTGGACGCCGAAGTGTTCCCCGTAATTTGAAGGATCATAAAAATCCTTCAAGGGCTGAGCGCCCTGCATTCTCCGGAATCATTCTTGCATTCTCTGCATTTGTTCTAGCTGCCTTCGAAATTCTTCCTGTGGATTTCCAAGCAGAGGAGGCTATTGTTCGGTCATGGGATCAAATTGACCAAAATCCAACTTGCACCTCCTAGAATGTTCTAATGGTCCTTCCAATTGGGGATTCAATGACTGTCTCCCCCGCATAAACTAGGAAAAGGTCGGAAGGACTGGGGATAGGGACCCTGCAGCACAACAAAGCAAGGCTGTCCTTAAGTGGGGTAGCCTAAGGATCTACTGACTCCCAAAATCCGCCTTAAGACTGTAAATGATTTACTCTACTTGCGTCTGTTTAATCCAAACAGTTAGAAGGAGGGACTGGGGAGAAGGTTCTTCCTTCGGCTTTCGCCTCCGATTCCTAGTGTACCCCCCAGCCGCGGTCATTTGACGCTACTCCCCTAGCTAGACATTAGATTAATCAGTACAAGTAGGTTAATCAAAAACAATCTTAGACGATGCCATGAAGAGCGAATCAGACCTTAAGGCCAACGTCTACTCAATTTTATTAAGGCCTGGGATTGTGGTGCTTATGGAATGTGATGGGCACTTAAAATGGGTTGTGTCCTCAATGATTGATTGAGATTTGTGTAAGTGCGTGCACAACCAGGGTTTTCAAGCAAGATTATTTGTGATGTGTGAATTTTAATATTCAAATCTTGCCTAAGTAGCTTTTAGGGTTTCAAATTAGGTGGATTGCAATCAAGTTTCTAGGCAAACCAAGTTGTAAAACACGGGTGAAGATTGTTTTCCTTTAAAACCAGAAAGAAAGTGGAGTGCCTGGAATAGACCTAGATTGAAAACCCTAAGGAGGAGTTACTTGATGAGTTGGTTTTAAATAGAGTGGTGCGGCCCAAACAACTCAAACAATTGGCCACAAATGCACCACTAAGTTAGGCACTCAAAGATGGTTAACCTAGAATGATTTCTACTCTTTTATGTGTTGCTTTGTGTGTACCGGTTCCACATATCAGAACCCGGTTGAGTAGAAACAAATCAATTTGATTAAGTGCCTCGAATGTGGGTGTATGTTATGTGTTTGTTAAAAATTACCCCATAAGATTATCTTTTTGTTGTTTTTTTCATAAATGAGGGTGGAATGAATGTGAGTGAGAATCCAAACAACCAAACTATTCCTAGGATTTATGCAAACACCTAGGTTAATTGGAATTTGGATTTAATGTGGCGAATGAAATCTATGGAGGGGGGAAGAATGGGGAGCACTTATAGTTGTCTTCAACTGCACTTTACTCCAATCTACCGTTTAATGATTCCCTGATGGAGGTCTCTGCAAAACAATAGACACAAGAGAAAGTAAGTTAGAAAACAATAAAGTGCAAGAAATTCGAAAAGAAGATCGGAAATCGTTGCCTCCACGGCAACGGCGCCAAAATGTTGAACGTACGAATTGCTACGCTAACGTGTTTGGTTTTAAAACCTTATCGTTGTAGCTTAAAAGCGAAGAATTCGTGTTCAACAAATAAAATTTATACCGAAATTGAAATTCCGAGTCGAACACAGGGAGGCTACGTCGATCTATATTCGCAATTATATTTTTTTAGAATTTTTCTTGAAAAGTAAGGCGATGTAATTACAATGAAGCTATTACAACAATTAGACTAGAAGAGAGAGAGAGAGAGAGAGAGAGAGAGAGAGAGAGAATATGCATTCAATATTTCAAAATGTTTATACAATAAAATCAAATAAGGATTACACTAGAAAGCGGGAAATCAGCTACACTAGAAAGCTGTAAAGAAGAATGGGAGAGAGAAGTTATCCTCATCGGCGATCGCTTGGAGGATGAGCCAGACGGGATGATGCCTGGACGAAGGAGAATGGAGCAGGACGAAGGAGGACGAAACAGAAGAACGGGAACGGGGCAGCACGTCATCGTCGTCGCAGGATCTACTTCCGAACGGGGACGAAAATTTGGACTTTATCTCGCGAGGAGCATCCCGGGTGTGGGACAAGCTTCTCTTGAGCTTTGGAGAGGTAGAGAAGAGAAGGAAGGGATCAGAATTTCGTGTAGAGGGGGTCTCCTTTTATAGCTGCAAGGAGTGGGGGCAAATTGTCATTACATCTTTAAAACATTAAATAAGGGGTCTTTAGTGATGGATAAAACCATCACTAAAGCCCATTGTGGGTGTAGTGGGCGTTGAACGCATGGCTGCTAGCTTCCACGCGCGCTCAACGCATGCTGCACGTTCAACGAATCTCAGCCATCCGATCGCGAGATCGGACGGCTTAAGATGCGCCTCCCCCGCTCCTCAACACGCGCCCGCCCGCATGAGGCGCGAGCGTGCAATAGCGCGTCGACGCTATTGAGTGCAGATGGCCACCCGATCAAGATCTGATGCTCGCCCGCTTGCCGCGACTCGAACTAGCATCTGCGCCATGCGATCAAGGCGCTGGACCACTGCACTGCCTCGCCCAATTGGTCGTGCGATCGATTTCAAGGCGCCACATCCACAGCCGTTGGATCTTGATCCAATGGCAGGGAGGGGTGGATACGGGAGCTTTAGAGGGTGCGTGCGGGCGTTTGGGAAGCTGAGATGGCGCCACGTGGCGTCATCTTGGCCGTCCATCTTCTAGATGTTGTATTTGGTGGCACGGGTGTCGGATTGACTCGATTTTTTCGTCGTTAGACTGCAATTGTCGATCCGAATCCATCTGTGCGGTCAGATTTGTCGTTTGAAGTGCGGATTTACACCATCTTGGCTCTTGATCTTCTAGGATTCCCTGGTCACTGTCTGATGCTACAAATGCCTGATTAGGACGATCTTGCAGTCGTTGAACTCCAATCGTCGCTCTGATCACATCTGTACGGTTGGATCTTCAATCCGAAGTCCCGATAAAAAGTTTGCCCTGTCCAAGCACATAAAAGGAGACAATTAACCTCCATTTTATTCAAACTACTCTAAATGCAAGATGATACATGTTATGCAATATTTATATCATGCATTGCAATCCTATGCTTGAGAACATGCATAAATAGACATCTTAAGTAGTATAAATGTGTTTACATCAGTCAGTCAAGCAATGGTCTATATCCACCGGCAATCCACAGCAGTCAGAATAGGTCCCTATAAGTCCGATACACGCGCTAACGGCCATGTCCTCGTCAGACGTGTCATCCTCGAAGCAATCGCAATCAAAATTCTTGGCTGCCATGAAGATGTTTAGCTTGAGCTTCTCAGAGCCAACGGCAATCTCAATGCAGCCCGACTCACAGTCGATATGGGCGCAGGCTGTGGCTAGGAAAGGTCGACCGAGGATGATCGAACAATCAGAAAGTGAGCTAGGAACTTCCATATCTAAAATAAGAAAGTCAACAGGAAAATAGAGACTGTTGACCCTAACCACCATGTCTTCCACCACACCCTTTGGTATTTTGACAGAACGATCTGCTAACTGTAACGTGACAGGGGTGGGTTTCAGATTTCCTAATGCAAATTTCTCGAGCATGATGGTTGGTATAAGATTTATGGAAGATCCTAGATCAAGCAGAGTACGGTTAAAATTGCAGCCTTGGATGCTGCAAGAAATAAGCGGTGTGCCCGGATCTTTCTGCTTCGGTGGTAGGTTTGATAGTATAGCCCAACTCGCATGAGGCGAAAGGACCATCGGATTATTTGTTTTCTTTGACTGTCACCTGGGTGTAGTGTAGTCTTTGAAAAATCGGGCGACAGTTGGTATATGGTCGATAGCCTCCAATAGGGGTACCTTGATTTCAACATCCCTAAACAAATTACGCAGGTTATCAAAGGCCTGCGTATCCTTTTTCTTGCCTTTTGGCTCCGTCAGTAGAGCCTCAGGGAATGGGACTGATTCTGGCACTAGCTTGGGTGTATCGTCCTCACGAGAATGCGATGCGCATCACGAATGAGAGGACGATGAAAAAGATGGGCCGAGTTGAGGCGGATCGACAGTTTGCTTACCGCTCCTCGTAGTAATTGCATTGGACGTCGCGGGTCCAGTGGGATCATAAGGCGAAGGAGGGTTCGCAATAGGGACATAAGGGTGATTTGTTACACGGGATTAGCCTGAAATCTCGGTGGAATGCTCGGAGCTTGCAGAATTTGATGAACCTGCCCCTGAAAAGGGCGTACCTATGGTTGAGGACCACGGGGTACAAAATTTTCATGGGTTGGGAACAGGTTGGGCTGGAAGAGTACCCTGAGATCAAGTTGCCATGCGTAGTTGACTGATCTCAGCATTCTGCTGCGCCAATTGATGCTGAAGAGAGGTCATGTTTTCTTCATGGCGCTTAGACATTTCCGTCACCATTCGCATCAGTTTATCAAGAGGACTTGATGCGTGTTCTGTTTGAGAAATGCAAGGACCTGATGGCGAATTTGCCACAGGATTAGACTGAGCCCTTGGGATGACGGGTGCGGACAGTCGCATTGGCCCACTTGCAAGGTTTTGGCGCTGCGGGTTACTGGACCAAGCGAAATTAGGATGATTACGCCACCCTAGGTTGTAAGTAGCAGAGAACGGGTTGTTCCCCAGGGCGCAAGCATTTTTTAAGCCAGAAGACGAGTCCGCATGTAAATATGCATCCGAGCACATGGAGGCTTGGTCCTCCGTGTCGAAATATTGTCTTGCAGAAGCCAAGTCCACATTACTTACCAAATCGCTCGGCGCGATACTCGGTAAGGACGGTCTTACGGAATTTTTGGGAATAAGCCTGACTTTGGAAGGATTAGGGTTGTAATAAAGTGGTAAGGTGGAGGTGTTTGCCATAGAACGGGCGTGATTGGCCAGAAGCTCGTCCAGCTTCTTGTGCACGATGGAGATTTCATCAAATTTTTGTGCAATGAGGTTGAGATCTGTGGATGAATGGGCGGGTCCCGTGTCAACTTCGTGAACATTACGGGGCAGGCTGGTACGATTAAAGGTGACAATGGAGGCATTGTTCATTGAATTTTCGCTCATGTTTTCAAATAATTCAAATGCTCCATTCTCATCTTTATTCATGAAATTCCCTCTGCAGGAAGTGTCTGCAATCTGCTTCAAAGTTTCATTTAGCCCATAATAGAAGATCTGGGCTACATGCCACTTAGGCAGACCATTGTGCGAATATTTCCTAAGGAGGTCATTCTACCTTTCCCAGGCCTCATGAAATTGTGATTTCCCTACTTGGAGGGGTGAGATCAGTGTGACGTAAAAAAATGCGTAAATGAAATATAAAGCAATCTCAAAAAGACAATCACACAATGTACACAAAAAGTTTTTAGGTGGAAACCCAAACCGGGTGAAAACCACCACCTAACCCTCTCGAGTTAGGATTTTCCGATCAACCTAGTTGATCAAATCCACTAACCGAATCACTTTAAAACGAGGGTGATTCAACCTCAGTACAACCACGCTACAAGTACGAGGGTAGCGTTCCTCAACCCCTTCTCTCCACGAGAAGGATTTTGTCCCACGAAGGAGACGGGAATTCGCAAAGCGAATACCCAACAAAATAACAAAGATAAAATAAAACAACAAACCTATAGAGCCAACAAAGTAATTAACCTAAGCTTCTATAGGATTTAGGAAACTCCCCTTTGCAAGGAGTGCGTCGACGATGACGCGGGTGCGTGAGCCACGCAACGGCGCAATGTCGCTCTCGTAGACAACGGCGGGAGAGCGGGTGCGCGAAGGGAATGATGCTCTCAAGATGTAGAACTTGAGCTTAGAGAGCAAGAGCTTCTTGGACACAAGAGAGTGGAAGTATGTTGCTTAAGTGTGTCTTTTGTGTTTCTAAGTGTATCTTTTGTCTCTTAGTGTTTCTAAGTGTCTATGTGTGTTGCAAAGGTTCCCCTCTATTTATAGAGGCCTTAGGAAGGCTTTGGAAGGCTTAGGAAAGGTTCTATAGCCGTTGGGAACAAAGTCCAAGAGAATCAGGCCGAAATCAGGAACAATCATTGTTCTAACAGGCTTTCCAGACGTCTAATTCTAGCATCAGACGTCTGGAAGTTCACTATAAGACGTCTCATTCAAATGTCAGACGTCTGATTTTGGGCGGGTCTCTCCCTGACTTGGATCAGATCTAAACAGGGTTTTTACGCAAGTCCATCAGACGACATACAGGACGTCTGGCACTATGTCTGGACGTCTGGAAACCTACTTTTACTGTGGGAATTGATTTCCAAACGTTGCAACGGCTAGAAAATCTCTGAGAAGAGATTTTGGGTCAGCCGAGGCAAAACGGTCATTTATCAGACGTCTGGAAATGCCTAAGGACGTCTGATAAGGCTCTAACGGTCATATTCTTGACTGTTTGCTAAGCCAGCCAACGGTCCACTAATTGGACGTCTGGCAAAGTCATCAGACGTCTTCTAAGACGTCTGGACTAAGGTATGGACGTCTGATTTCATCAGACAGAACTAGCTATGTCCAGCCTAACAGTTATCAGACGTCTGAAACAACAGTCAGACGTCTTACAATACTTTATCAGACGTCTGATTTGGGAATTAGACGTCTGGAAGTGCTGTTTGAACCCTATATTGGTTTTCTAAGTATTCTACAGAAAACCTAAGTATCCTAGGATTGTGCCGGTGTTCCTAGGACTACTGTTAGGGTTCTTTGAAGCTCTTTAACATAAAATATCTAAGGAAATAAAGAGCAACAAAAGAAACGAAAAGGTACAACAAGTACAAAAGAAGGAAATCCATCCTATTCTTCATTTCCTTCCATCTTCAATCTTTCGCTCCACGCGAACCTCCTCTGTTTTCCGTCAAGCTCCTCCAATCCGTCCTGGATGCGAGCTCGAACTCCGTCTAAACACGTCCACATTTGCAATTGACCTGAAATCTAGGACTCAAATTGCAAATGTTAAATAACACGTGTTTTGTTATCATCAAAACAAATGATCGTGGTGCTCTAGCACCAACAGAAATTGCTCGCCGTTTTGTTGCGTGAAAGAAGTTATAGCCGGTGAAGCGCATTGGTTCACCCGATTGGGAAGAATTTCTTGAGAAATACTGTTCGCATCTCTTCCCAAGAATGGATGGTTCTCCTAAGGGTGTGCAACCATTGCGACGTTTTATCCCGCAACGAAAACGGGAACATTTCCGTGAGGACAATTGATAACCCGATGTTTCTTGGTTTAATAGTTTCAGCCAATCGGGTTAAGTCTTCCAAATGGAGAACAGGATCTTCACTTGCAAGACCATGGAAGTGAAAGTTAATTAAGCCAATTACAATGGGTTTCAATTCAAAATCGTCCCCGCCCATGGGGACCCGAAGTTGTCCTATGGTCTTTGTAGCAGCGGGATTTTGATAAGAGCTAAGAGACCTAGGCTCCTCCCGTTCGGGAGGGTTCTACATTTCCTCCAATGTTTCCCTAATGGCTTCAATCTGCTCATTATACATTTCCATTTGGGCTTGGAGGTGGGTTATGGGGTCTACAGCTCCACCACCACTTGGTGGGATTTGAGGGGGGCAGTTTCCTCCCTTGGGATTTGGGGGTGAGCGTGCAGCCATGTTTGTGGAGGAGGATGACGAATCAATTTCAATCCTTCTAGAATTATCAGACAATTAAAATAATTCAGGGTTCCCAAACATGCATTATCGCAGGAAGAATTGGGGAGATAAGAAGGGAAAAGGGGATGAGAGAAACGACGCCGCAAGGGTACACTTGACAACAAATCAAAGCAATCAATTTCCTAACATCTACAATGTGTCCTTAGACCTAAAGATCTAAGTTACCTACTATCACAACCTACGGAACCAAATGAGAGCACCGCGGAACCATTGGGCCAGATTGAAAGGTCATTTGCCCCAGTCTTAGACACCCGATAGCACGCAGGAACCCACACCAGCACGTAGGTGCTACACGTAGGTAGTTAGACCTCCAATCCTTAATAGGGGTCAAGTTGCTACCAGTTTTAATTTAGAGGCTTAGGATCAACTGCTCAAGGAATGTGAAGGATGTTGTATACGGCTAATGCCCAAGTGCATTGATTTTTTGAGTGTGTAAACCAAGTATGCAACGGGGAAATCTCCCCGAATTGGAGTTTTAGATGGTGAATGGTTTTTAGAATTTTAGCCTTAATTAATATGGATTTTAAGATTTCGCTGATTTACCAATTCAACCAATCTCCGGGTTTTGAGAAAACACAAGTTTTTCTATGCCCAACAAACCCTTCTTTAATGTGAATTAGTTAATGCATGCTAAAAATGCAATGAGCTTCCCTAGATGAAAATTTTTATGTTGGATGCATGAGTCTATTTTAAGCCAATGTGAAAGGGAGCTAAAGCACTTCAATTCAAGTGCTCCCAATCACCAAAATGATATTCCACACACAAGGCTCAACCACAAGATGATGTAAAGAAAATTAAAATGTTGGGGTTGAAATATTCGGGATCAAATCTAAGGCACGTGAAAGGTCGTGGTTGGGTTGGAATCAACTCAATTCCAAGTCTACCCACAAAAAAAATGTGATCCCGAAATGTGAACAAATGAGGCAAGGAGGGATGGCAATCAATCAATTTTAAACTTGTCTCAAAGAACACTTCACACAACGAAAGACTTGATTCTTGGATTTTCGCTATGCGAAGTTTGGCGGGAAATCAAGGGGCTGTGGGAGTGATAGCAAACAATCAATCAAGTGGTTTTTAATCCACTTGCCCCAAGAAATTCCCAGGAAGTGTTTTTAGGTTTCTTTTTTAATTTATTTAGGTGACAAGTTAACCTAAGTTGCTAAGAGAGAGAGACTTACCTTTTTAGCAATGTGGGCGAAGCTCCAGTGTGGCGCCAACGACTGCACGCTCTCTCTCCCACCTTGGATCTGCCCACGTCTCTGACTTCCTCTACTTGTCTCCTCCCTGCAACCGGTTTACCTGCACACAAGCAAACAAAAACACCCGTGAAGAGAAGGGTGTGAGAAGAGAAAATTAAAGGAATGGAGTAGAAACTTACTGCAATTTGCGCTT
This sequence comes from Thalassia testudinum, assembly GCA_037157565.1. Taxonomy (NCBI): domain Eukaryota; kingdom Viridiplantae; phylum Streptophyta; class Magnoliopsida; order Alismatales; family Hydrocharitaceae; genus Thalassia; species Thalassia testudinum. The sequence goes on from JAZHRO010000013.1 coordinate 28,100,818, forward strand.
CCCGACAACGGCGCCAGAAAAAAAGAGTGGTTGGACTCGAATAAGTTGTGTTAATATGGTGAAATTGTCGTTGAAGTTACTATAGTGGGTTAACCTAAATCGAGTCTAACCATCTTTCACAAAATTTTTAACCTGGCCTACTTGATTTTATCTTAGTCACTTTTAGGCCCAGGGTTGATCGCAGGGAGGCGGGAATTAAAGGTCAAGGAGTTTTTACGCCTTTCCTAAAACGTATCTCTTCCTTGCGTTTATTATGTTTTTAATTTTTTCTATTTAAGATTTTTTTTTGTTGATAATATTGTCCTTGAGGTACACCCTCAAAATCAAGTCCTTGGCTTGTAGTCAACTTGGGGTTTCCAAAAATTGGTCCTATTATTCGCAAGACCGAGTACCTACAAGACAAGAATTATCTTTTCTCTTTTACTCTTTTTTTTATCTTTTTAATAGCAAGAAATAAAAAATAAATAAAAGGAAGATAGGTTGCTGGCAAAGAGAGGAATACTTAGCTTAATATATGTATAGATATATAGTAGATACAGTATATATATATATATATGTATATATTATATTTAGGGGTGGAGGTGGAAGTGGAAATGGAGTGTAGCACAGTGTCAAGTTGGTCCACGTCTAGCAAGACGCAACCAACAAGACGGAGTGCCGCGTGAAGTGTGAGTGGATGTGTGGGAGTGTGTGTAAGCGCTTGCTTTGTGAGAATATTGGGGAATATTAGCAACGAGTGCAGATATTCCTGTGATATGATGCACGATGGTGGAACTAGTGCACGAGAGTATGGGTAGTGAAGTGTATATCAGGATATGGGTAGGTGGATATATGTGTAAAGATATATATATATATATATATATATATATATATAGGTGAGTGGATATATAAATATATATGTGTGTGTGAGTGTGTACCAGTGTGTGTGTGTGTGCTGGCGGAGGAGGGAAGCGCAGCAGATAAGTCGTCTACTGCGCTACCTGTCGTCTGGTGTGCACGTTGCACTAGTGCAATGGCGTGGGAAAGAGCGCACGCACGCAGCGCGCTGGAGGGGGCACAGTGCTCTTCGTGCGCGGTTGCACCGGGGATATGGCGCGGAAGGGAGTGGGCGATTGGTTGCATCAGGGAACAGGCACACTGCGCAGCGCTGCGCGGTTGCACCGATGATATGGGGTGCGAACGGGTGCTGGCGCGTGCGGGCGACCGACAGGAGCGGGTAGCGTCGAGAGAGAGAGCGATGCCACCGGCTAAGTGAGAAGCGAGCCGGTGGCTACAGTGTTGCGCAGACCGCGTGCTATAGTAGCTATAGTGTCGCGCGCGATCTGGCGACCGGTAGTGGCCGGTTCTGCGTGCGCGGGTGAGCTGTGAACTGCCTGTGCACGCGGAAAGGAGATGCGCACATCCTGCAGATGCACGCGCAGTGGCCGGCTGGAGCGCACGCTGGCGTATGGAGCTGCTGGAGCTTCTGAGCTGGAAGCTCTAGCAATGGCGGAGAGGATGACGACAGTAAAAACTAAAGGTGAATCCACCACGCCCACCTGCTCACAAAAGAGCTGGGCGATGGTGGAACTCACAGCGGTGGTAGTGGGACCACTGTGAGTCTTCTCCTGCCCACAGTGTGTCTCTTCTCAGTGAGAAGAGATAGTGTGTATAGAGAGGGAGAGGGGAGGAGGTTGGCCCAAGGTGATAGTGGAGCTGAAAGTGTTTGGAGGTGTATGAATGGGCCTCTCGCACAAGGGAGAGAGCAAGGCAATTTATAGAAGAGGAAGCATGCCACAGCCAAGCTGTTGCATCGCACGTCCAGCCATGCTGCTGGTAGGAGGAGTGGCGCGAAGGGGCACGCATGCCCCATGCCTTGCAGCTGCGCGAGAGAGAAGAATTCAAAGCTAATAAAGAGATGAAAATGGTGAAATTGCAATACAACACTTGATGAAGATGTTAATTAATAGATGGCCAATTATTCATACTCTCCTCCCCTCTTTAAAAATGCATGCAGGCATCTATTTACAAATGCAACTATAGCTACATAAGATGCAATGGCAATTCTAGGAAATAACACAAGATGGCATATTTATTGGTGTATTTTTGCTGTGCAATCAGAGCGCATGTTACCTCTTAGTTTAGAGGGGTGCTTACCGCCTTCAGGTTGAGACCTAGGGTAGGTTTGGTCACTTTGCACTGACTCGGTGGCCCTCGTGTACACTGTATCGGGGAGAGCTACTAGTGTACGGAGAGAGCTAGCCACCCCACGGGACCTGGGGTTCAGCTAGCCGCCCTACACCGACTTGTTAGGCCCACTGGGCAAACTAGGGTAGTCAGGTGAGGGTGCACGGACTGTGGAGGGGCGAGACCCTTGTTTGGTTCTTAGGGGCTAGACCCCTGTTACTGAGAGGGCTAAACCCTATACTGGTTCCGTGTTGTACTTTGGGCGCACCTGCTAGCGGAAACGACTGGCTGCGTGCAAGTGCAGGGTAGCTACCCGTGCGCTTATCGTGCGTGCCGTAGTCACCGTTACGTCTGTCCGTGACCTTGGGGTGGTTGACTGGGTGTAGGATCATCACTGGGGACTCTCCCGGCCAGGAGAGCACCACGTGTGCCTTCTACTCCTCGAAATAGACTACAATCAAGATCGTTCCCACGAGGAACATTCGAGATCAAGAAAGAGACGTGATAAATAAACCAAGTGGTGAAAAGGAATAATTAGTTAAAGAAAGTAATTGAAAAACAATAGCTACCTGTCCACTTTTACTGCTTTAATTAGTTGGTTGCCACTATACTTAGCGTTCGCTGACTTTGTGTACTCATAACCCTTTTCAGGTCCAGGTGTTGAGCAGCTAGAGCCTACGGCTGCAGAAGGTGCTGGGCCCAGTAGAGCCCAGTAGCTGTAGTTTCCTTTGTTGTACTCCTTATAGTAGTGAGTTAGACTCTATACCTTTATATTTTGTACTTTTACGTTCTGCACTTATATTCTGTACCTGGTTACTTTTCTACTGTTGTGGTGGTATGTACTGTAGCAGTTTTACTTATTTGCTGCTGTACCTTTTTACTGTTAGTTGCTTAGCATAGTGAATGTGGTTTACTTTCCTTTTTTTTTGTTACTTTCTCGTTTGACAACTGGGTCTTGGGATCAGTCGAGTCGGTCCGGTCTCGTGTTCTGTAGGGATTCGGGAACCGGGTCATAACAAGATGGTATCAGAGCAAGGTCGTCCCGAGAAGTGAACCAACTAGCTTGAAAATAACCAATTCACGTGCTTGTAACTAAAGTAACCACCACAACGTACCACTTGACGTCTGTTCTGAGTTCTTTCGTTGAAGTCCATTAGAGTTGACTTCTTCTGTTTTGTCTTCCGCGTCTCCTTACAGGAGATGCCCCGTCGGAGAATTCCCGAGACAGGCCGTGGATGTGACCGTGGACGAGGCCGGAGGGGCAGACGTGTCGAGCTTGGAGTATGTGCTACCCCTTCTCTCCTCATGAGCGTACAGTCTCAGGACCTCATCCAGTTGATCCGAGAGGTCGTTCGAGAAGAATTTCAGCTTCCATCTACTCCGCCGCCCCCTCATCTCTCTTTCGAGGGTACGGAGGGGGAGTTTTTCGTGGGACAGCATTGTCACCGTAGCACCAGGCGAGTCAGAAGAGCTCAAAGGAGGCACATGGCCCCCGCAAGAGAGCCGTCTCGTTTTGCGGGGCCGTCAGTAGCCTCAGGGAGCCCCTGACAGGGGCCAGCTGTCAGCACTGGACCCCCGCCCAGCCGTTAGCAGGGACCTACCGAGGACGGGAGTCGAGTTCCCCTTTGCTACCAGTGTGGCCAGCCGGGCCACATCAGGAGGGACTACCCGTCTAGAGCTGGAGGTCAGCAAATGCTCCACGCACCGAGCGCTGGAGGACGAGCAGGAGGTCGTGGTTTCTAGGTGCATAAGGGAGGGCAGTCGTCATGGGGAGGATACCGGCCAGCTGTCACTAGCTCCACCCCAGGCTTGACTGTTTTGTTCGCTCCCAGGTCTGAGGGGTGTCGCGACATCTTGCCTCATGGAGACGTCATAGCTTCAGTTTCTGCGGTGACAGGTATGGTTACAATTTTTGGTCTTTTTGGAGTACGTATTTCTTACTTCTAGTATGACGTACTTTCTTGCCCACCTGTTTATCGCTACTTTGGGGTCCGATAGCACTCTATTAAGGGATCCGTTGTGATCAGGGACTTAGGCGGCTAACTGTTGTTGCTAGGAAGGTTAATACAGATTGTGAGATTAGTGTTGGGGGACACCGCCTCTCCGCTGACCTGATTGTCATACCGATGGAGGATTTTGGCATGATTCTAGGGATGGATTGGCTGTCCGCTTACCACTCTTTGGCAAATTGTTTTGAGAGGAAGATCGTCTTCTCCATGCCGGAGATGCCTTCTTTGAGTTTCACAGACAACCGGTGGACGAAGGTTTCAGGTGCATTTCTGCACTTCGGGCGGCGAGACTTTTGGACCAGGGGTGTGAGGGCTTTCTGGTTTGTGTAGTGGCAGAGCCCAGCCCTGTGGCAGATGACGTGCCTTCGTGCGTGTGTGTTAAGAGGTGTCGTTATAGTTGCACTTGATACGTCGGTTTTAAAAGAAGTAAACGGAGGTGAGTCCGAGTGTCGATCTCAGGGAGGCGTGGAAATCGGATTTTGTTTACCACTTGTTGTCACGAAAAAGGCGGAGTTTTGCTTGCGAAAGAGATGGTTTTGAAAAGCGAGAGATAGAGAGAGAGTTTAGGGTTAGAAAGCTCTTGGTTTTGATCATGCACTTTAAACAGAAATTAAAATGGCAACTAAATGGAAAATAATTTCATTAAACATGCATTCATAGTTCATGGTTTACAACATTAAATACATGCTTCAACAAAAGTAAATGAAAGCTTAAAAGAGAGAGAGAGAGGTAGAGAGAGAGTGGAGAGCGACGAGGCAGCCACGGCGGTGGAGGAGGCTCCGTCGGCGGCTCGTCGTCTCCGGCGATTACAAGAGTGCCTAAGACTAGCTAGGAGAGGAGTGGAGTAGTTGCAAGTGGGAGAGGATGCCTTGAATGGTGGTAGAAGGGGGTTTAAATAGAGTTAAGGGCTTCCTAAAAGAAGAATGTGCTTTAGCGACATCCAGAACGTCGCTAAAACCGCATCCAGATACGTCGATGAAGGCCTTCTGCCGCCGGTCAGCCGCCCGCCCCTCTCTCTCTTCAGGCGCGATCCGTGGATGTCGAATGAGAGCCGTCCGATTGATGATCGGACGGCTGAGATCCTCCCGCGCCTGCGCTAGGATCGCGCTTCGGGCGCGCGTGCGCGCGCGCGTTTCCGCCCGGCGTGCGCGCGCGCGTGGGAGGTGGGGCGCTGTCGTCGTGCCGCGTGGCGCAATCCTAGCCACTCGCTTCTGATCGCGCGGCTCAATTTTGCCGCACCCTTCGCCCGCAAGTGATTTCCGCTCCGCGCGATTCGAACGCGCGTCGCCGCGACGCGGGCGTGCGCGCTAACCGTTGCGCCACGCCCGCGCTTTGTCGCGACGACCGCGGGCGAGCGCGCGGATCTCGGCCGTTCGATCGAAGATCAACGGCCGAGATGCGTCCTTGGCTGGCTTGGGGGCGTGCGAGCGGCGGGGGCGGGGCGACGTGGCGCGTTCTAGGCCGTTGATCTCCAGATCAACGGTCAGGATTTCTTGGGCCCATTGTGGGAGCTCCGGATGTCGGATTTGGCCGATCTTGAGTCCGTTAGACTCCGTTCGTCGTCCTGAATCCATCCGTGCGGTCCGATTGCTCATCTGAGGCCTGCTTTGACAAATGCTTTACACAAATGGCCATTAATACAATTTATAAGCAATCTTGGTACTTGATGCATGCAATGCTCCTATTCTACTTTATGTTGTGCCTTTTATTCTAAAGATGGATCATATTCAACCTAATTACTACCCCCTTGCGTGGTGGTATCAGCAGACTTTCAGAGCATCCCGGTGGTCCGAGAGTACCCCGATGTTTTTCCAGAGGAGCTGCCAGGACTACCGCTTGAGCGTGAGATCGAGTTCGAGATCTCACTTGTACTGGGGACCAGCCCCATTTCTATAGCACCTTACAGGATGGCACCACTTGCGTTGCGAGAGCTTAAGTCCTAGTTGTAGGACCTTCTGGAGAAGGGCTTTGTGAGGCCCAGTGAGTCTTCTTGGGGAGCCCCGATATTATTTGTGAAGAAGAAGGATGGCACCCTACGCCTTTATGTGGACTACAAACAACTGAATAGGGTCACCATCAAGAACAGGTATCCGCTGTCGAGGATTGATGACTTGTTTGACAAATTGCGAGGTGCCACGGTTTTCTCCAAGATAGATTTGAGATCTGGCTACCACCAGTTGAGGATCAGGGAGACCGACGTCTCCAAGACAGCTTTCTACACCCAGTACGGACACTACGAGTTTTTGGTCATGCCGTTGGGCTGACCAATGCCCCCGCTGCTTTCATGAATTTGATGAATCGGGTGTTCAGACCATATCTGGATTAGTTTGTGGTGGTGTTTATTGATGATGTGCTCATTTACTCACAGGACCAGGCGCAGCACGGACAACACTTGCGGATGGTTTTGGACACATTGAGATGACGTAGGCTGTATGCCAAATACAGCAAGTGCGAGTTTTGGTTGAGGTAGGTCATCTTCTTAGGTCATGTGATTTCAGGGGATGTCTTGGCTGTAGACCCAGCCAAGGTAGAGGCAGTGCTCAGGTGGGAGAGACCACGTACAATGACAGAGATCCGCGTTTCTTGGGACTGGCAGGTTACTACCGGCGGTTTATCAGGGGTTTCTTACAGATTGTGCGTCTTATGACACAGTTGACCCGGAAGGACGTGCCCTTTTCTTGGACAAATGCTTGCGAGACATGTTTTCAGGAGTTGAAGAAGAGGCAGACTTCGGCTCCTGTGCTTACCATCCCAAACAGCAATGACAGTTTGGTTGTGTAGACGGACACCTCTTTGCAGGGGTTAGGGGGTGTGCTCATGCAGCGGGGTCACGTTGTCGCTTATGCTTCGCGGCAACTGAAGCCCCATGAGCATAGTTACCCTACCCATGACTTAGAGCTGGCAGCTGTCGTCTTCGCGCTGAAGACATGGAGGCACTACCTGTATGGTGAGACTTTTGAGATATTCACAGATCATAAGAGCCTCAGATATTTGTTTGATCAGAAGGAGCTTAACATGAGACAGAGACATTGGTTAAAGCTCCTGAAGGGCTATGACTGCAGCATCTCCTACTATTTGGGGAAGGCCAACGCGGTGGCTGACGCCTTGAACCGGAATGCGCCCGCCCACTTGGCCAGTTTACAGGCACAGAGTTGGAGACTCATGGAGGAGTTGGGCAGTTGGCGACCCCTGGAGTTACTGGGGTACTATGGGGCAGTGACTGTGACACGGCAGACGAGATCAGAACTGATAGACCGCATCATCACAGGACAGATGACATACCCGTACCTGCAGTCATTGCGTGACAGAGTACTGTAAGGGGACCCTGGAGACTTCTCCTTTACTGACGAGGTATTACGCATGAGGGGACGTTTGTGCGTTCCCAGAGATGAGGAGTTGCTGAGAGAGCTCCTGACTGAGGCACACGGTTCCAGGTTCACCATACATCCCGGAAACACGAAGATGTATCATGATCTGAGACGTGATTTTTGGTGGAGAGGGATAAAGCGGGATGTAGGTGAGTTCGTGCAACAGTGTTTGGTGTGCAAGCAAGTGAAGGTCGAGCATTAGAGGCCTGCAGGACCATTGCAGCCACTTCCAGTGCCAGAGTGGAAGTGGGAGAGCATCACCATGGACTTGGTGGTGGGTTTGCCCGTTACCCAGCGAGGACATGACGCAGTTTGGGTGATTGTAGACAGATTGACGAAGATGGCACGTTTCTTGTCGATACGAGTCACCTTAGGACTAGCACAGATGGTAGAGAGGTATATTCACGACGCGGTACGTCTGCACAGAGCTCCGCGTGAGATTGTATCCGACCGGGACACCTGTTTTACGTCCCAATTTTGGGTTGAGTTTCAGCAGGCTTTGGGGACACGGTTGAGGTTCAGCACGGCATACCACCCCCAGACGGACAGACAGTCAGAGCTCACGATACAGACACTTGAGGACCTTTTGTGTGCCTGTGTATTGGACTGGAGGGGCTCTTGGGAGGAGCATTTGCCCCTGGTAGAGTTTGCATATAATAATAGCTATCACTCGAGCATCGGCATGGCACCCTATAACGACCCAGTTCCCGAGTCCCTACGAGACACGAGAACCGGACCGACTCGACTAATCCCAAGACCTAGTCGTCCAACGAGGAAGTAACCAAAAGAGCAGTAAAATAAACCACATTCAGCATGTATATAACTAACAGTAAGAAAGTACAGCAGTAAGGAAAGAAACTACTACAGTAGATACCACCACAACAGTAGAACAACATTTATCATATAACAAGAATTGCAGGTAAAGAAAGTACAGCGGAAACAAAACTACTCACTAGAATCGAAACAGAAGAGGTACAAAAGACTGTGGTAAACTCTACTGGACCCTACTTGGCCCAGCGTCCTCTACAGCCGCCGACCCTGGCTGCTCAACACCTAGTCCTGAAAAATGTAACGAGTGTAACACGTCAGCAAAACGCTGAGTAGAGTGGCAAACTAACTAAAGGCATCAGTAGAGTATACAGTAGCTGTTATGTTCTATTACTTCCTTTATTAACATCTTTCAATTTTCTCACTATTTCATTTATTTCTCAGATCCTTTACTTGATCTCGAATGTCCTCGTGGGACGATCTTGATTGCAGTCTTTTCCAAAAGTAGAAGTAGCACGTGGTGCTCTCCTGGCCGGGAGAGTCCCCCGTGGTGATCCTACCCTCAGTCAACCACCCCAAGGTCACTGACAGACGTAACGGTGACTACGGCACGCGCGATAAACGCACAGGTAGCTAGCCCGCACTGGCACGCGGTCAGTCGTTTCCGTTAACGGGTGCGCCCAAAGCACAACACGGAACCAGGGCAGAGCCCTCTCAGTAACAGGGGTCCAACCCCTCCACAGTAACCAAACCGGGGCCTTGCCCCTCCACAGTCCGCGCACCCTCGCCTGACTACCCTGGTTTGCCCTAGTGGGCCTAACAAGTCGGTGAAGGAGGCTAGCAGAACCCCGGGGCCCGTGGGGTAGCTAGTACTCTCCTAACACTAGTAGCTCTCCTCGGTACTACGTACACGAGGGCCAACAAGTCGGTACAGAGCGGCCAATCCTAACCCCGGGTCCCTGGGGCGGCTGGCCCCACTCTGCACTAAACAGGTACAGGTACTTCCCTTGGTACTGCGTACTCAAGAGACAATACAAACTACATCTCAGTTCCATTCCTTTTTCTTTCCAGGAGTTCCACTCCTAATTCCCCGTAGGGTTCCAGCTCTTTATCTCAGAACATCATATGTTTCACTTTCCAGTTTCACGTTCTCACAATCCATGATCTCAATCATGTTTCTTTATTCATAACAGGCAGCTGTTAATTCAATTTACAGGCAGCTTTATATTCCTTTCCATTTTTCCAAGACTGCAATATTATACATTCCGCTAGTTTTTCCATCCTAGGGTTCATGTCACATCCTAGGATCTAGCATACAACTAGTTTTCCAGCCCTAGGATTCATGCATCACCTAGGAGCTATCATTCCATACATTTCTCATTCCTAGGATTCATGCAATGTCCTAGATTCTAGTTATGGTTCCATACTTTAACAGATTTTAATAATAAACTTAAGCCACTCTACCAGGTACAACGGGAGTAATGGGGGCGTGATCGGGAATCCCGCGTGCCTCCGCGACTCCCAAGACTGCAACTGAACGAGGTCCTATCACAAGGATCAAACACAGGGAGTGTCTCAAAACAGTGTATAGCTACTGTAGACGGGTAGATGAATTAATTCTGAAAAGAACGCAACTCGAATCACGGAAAACGGAGCCCGAACGGGCCCTAAATGGGTCGAAAAAGACGATACCGTGCAAAATCAGACATCTGGAACTTCTTCCAGATGTCTTAAAGAGTGGATCAGAGAATTACCTGTTCAGTGTGGTTTCCCAGACGTCCAGAAGTCTGCGGGGACGTCTGTCCTAGCTCCCAGACGTCCGATGGTCACCCTGGACGTCTGGAGGTCACTCCCGCCGTCTGGTACAACTTCCAGACGTCTGATTCGCAAAGGATGGCGAATCAGCGAACCTGCGCACAGCCAACTCCCTCCCTTAGTACGGTCAGTCGACAGGAAGGAAGAAGAAAGCGGAATACACACCTTTCAGACGTCGGTATGAGCTACCAGACGTCGTCCTCGCCGTCTGCCTATCAACCCAGACGTCTGATTCTGGAAATTTTTCCAGAATCAGGGCGCGACCCGGACACTGCTCGCGACGCCGCCCGCGTCGCACCTCGCGCTCCTGCTGCTCAGACTGCAGCAGGTCCTTCTCCGCGTCGTTCCGCGCCCCCTGCGCCCTCCGCCGGCCGGCCAAGCCACTCCGGCGAGCTCGCCCTCACGGCAGAGCTCCGCCCTCGCACGCTGCGCCTCCTCCGCGCTCACTACGGCCGCCGCTGCAGCCCTCGCGCTCGCTCGCTCTCGTGCACAGGAAGGAGAAGAAGAAGGAGACGGTGGAGACGGGAGGGGAGGCGTGGCCCTTTTAAGGCCGCGCGGAGAGGAGAGAGAAGCCGCGGCAGTCGTCTGCAGCCGCAGAAGAAAAAGAGGGAATAACGAATATGCGGTCTGCGCGCGCAGGCGCGCAGACGACTCGTGGGTATGGGCGAATAACGGTTTTTCAGACGTCTGTAAACCATCCCAGACGTCTGGCAAGACGTCTGGATGTGATCCCAGACGTTTGGTCAGACGTCTGGGACACCTCCCAGACGTCTTAAAATACGTCCGGGGCACGCGTTCGTAACACACCCTATGAGGACTCTGTATGGACGGAGGTGTACTGCACCCTTGAGTTGGGTTGAGGTGGGGACCAAGTGGGAGGTTGGCCCCAGGCTGGTCCGATAGAGTCAGGAGGTGGTTGAGCAGATTCACAAACGACTTCGCACTGTCAGGAGCAGACAGAAGAGTTATGCCGATCGAAAGTGCAGAGAGGTGCATTTTGAGGTTGGGGATCACATCTTCCTTTGTGTTTCGCCCATTAAGGACTTACAGCGTTTTGGGGTGAAAAGGAAGCTCGCACCAAGGTCTGTGGGGCTTTTTGATGTCCTGGAGCGGGTTGGACCCGTTGCTTATAGGCTTACCCTTCCTCCACAGCTTTCTGGTGTGCACGACGTGTTCCATGTGTCCAACCTCAGGAAGTATGTCGCCGATCCCAGTCATGTGCTGAGCCACGAGAGTGTCGAGGTGGGTGACGACCTAACCTACCCCGAGCGACCAGTACAGATATTAGACAAGGCCGTCCGGAGTTTGAGACGGAAGCAGGTTACCCTGGTGAAGGTCTTGTGGAGGAGCCAGAGGTACGAGGAGGCTACCTGGGAGCCTGAGGCGGCGATGCGAGAGCGGTACCTGAAATTTTTTGAGGGTACGTCTTTTCAGACCGGCTTCAGTCCTCTTTAAGTTTGTTATGCGTATGTTGTTCTTTTTCCGCACCCTAGCTAGCTTAAGTTTCGGGGACGAAACTTCCTTTAAGTTTGTTATGATGTTAAGACCTGTGCTGTTTGAGCCTTTTAAGATGTCTTAACTTTAGGTCAGATGTCTGAACTGTGGGTCAGACATCTGGACACATTCCCAGACATCTGAAAATAGAAAGTCTTGGGTATGAACTCACGTCTACGTGCGTGCTGCGCGCAGACAGTATCCCTCGTTTTTCCTCCTTCTTCTCTCTCTTATGTTCCCAGCAAAACCCTAACACCAACCTTATATAACCCCCTCCTCCTCTCTCGTTTCCCCCACTTCTCAGCCACCAGCCACCTTCCTTCCTCCAGTGAGAGAGGCAGCGCGAGCGAGAGTGAGAGAGCGGCGTGGAGCAGCGTGAGAAGGAGAGGAGTTGAGCTTGCGAGCTCGCGTGGGAGCTCACCGATGAGCGCACGGCCGGAGTAGCGCGTGCGTGAGGCAGAGGAGTGTGTCGGGGAGGTCCTCCCTAACACTGCTGCAGCCGGAGCTGCAAGCGAGAGGGCACGGTGCGGCCACGTGCGGTGCGAGAGGGCGGAGGCAGGTTCTAGTTCTGGGTTTTTCCCTGAATAAGACGTCTGGAGGTGGTGCCAAACGTCTAAGGAGAAGATCTCATGGAGGTACGTCTCTTTGCGGATACGACCATGTAGGCCGCTCCGCCAATACCCCTTTTTCCTTGCCGTTTGAGAAGATTAGATGTCTGCGTGCAGGATTCGCTTTGGGAAGGCACGTGACACGCCCTCCCATGCTTTTTCAGACGTCTGAGGAGCTTACCAGATGACTATAGGCACTTCCAGACATCCGGAGAGGTGGTCGAACGTCTGGAGCTGGGTCCAAACGGTCCAGAAGAGTTCCTAAACGTTTGAGGATTGGCGCAGGGCTTAAGGTATGACACTGGACACTTTTAAGACGTCTGGAAGTTGTTCCAAACGTCTGATTTTGAGTCAGAAATGTTATTTTTGACCTATTTAGGGTCCATCTGAGGTTCGTTTTCCACAAATAAGATACCGACGTTTCTTGTATGAATTCCTCTACATATTAGAAGACTTTCTATACTGTTTTGAATATTCTCTTGTGATTGATCCTTATGATAGGACTTCATTCCGTTTCGGGTTCGGGGCTTGCTGAGGCACGTGAGCCTGTCGTTCAAGCTCCCACTACTCCTGGGTTTACGGGTAGAGTGGCTTCCCCCTAATTTAATCATAACCTAAATGCATGTGTGGAATGAATGCTTAGAACCTAGGATATGGCATGAATCCTAGGACAAGAAACACCTGAAAAGTCTGTATTGAATGATTGAATTATAGTCTTGAATGAGTAGATAGAATGATAACAATTACCTATAATTAAATAACAGCTGCCTGTGAAATATGAAGTACTTGTGCTATCTAACTGTTACATGTAAATTTCTTGTTGTACACGCTAAATGACATAATATGAGCTGCACGTACATAAATTGAGAATGGAAATGTGAATGATGGAAATATAAGCTACCTGTGTATAACCTATAAATGGAAATGTGAACGAAAGTAATACGAGCTGCATATGTATAACCTGAGAATGGAAATAGAAATGATGAAGCCTGGTATGGCTTGACATGAGGAATATGAGCATGAACCTACGGGAATTAGGAGTAGAGCTCCTGGAAATAAATGGAATGGATCTGGAAATGCGTTGGGAAGTGTGCTGGCCCTTGAGTACGTGGTACTAAGGGGAGCGCATGTTACCTCTTAGTGTAGAGGGGCGCTTGCCGCCTTCAGGTTGAGACCTGGGGTGGGTTTGGCCACTTTGCACCTACTCGGTGGCCCTCGTGTACACTGTACCGGGGAGAGCTACTATTGTTGGGAGAGAGCTAGCCACCCTATGGGGCTCGGGGTTCAGCTAGCCGCCCTACATCGACTTGTTAGGCTCACTGGGCAAACCAGGGTAGTCAGGCGAGGTTGCGCGGACTGTAGAGGAGAGAGACCCCTGTTTGGTTCTTAGGGGCTAGACCCCTGTTACTGAGAGGGCTAGGCCCTATACTGGTTCCGTGCTATACTTTGGGCGCACCTGCTAGTGGAAACGACTGACTGCGTGCTAGTGCTAGGTAGCTACCCGTGCGCTTATCGTGCATGCCGTAATCATCGTTACGTCTGTCCGTGACCTTGGGGTGATTGACTGGGTGTAGGATCATCACGGGGGACTCTTTCGGCCAGGAGAGAACCACATGTGCCTTCTACTCCTCGGAATAGACTGCAATCAAGATCGTTCCCACGAAGAACATTCGAGATCAAGAAAGAGACCTGATAAATAAACCAAGTGGTGAAAATGAATAATTAGTTAAAGAAAGTAATTGGAAAATAACAGCTACCTGTCCGCTTTTACTGCTTTAGTTAGTTGGTTGCCACTCTACTCAGCGTTCGTTGACTTTGTGTACTCATAACCCTTTTCAGGTCCAGGTGTTGAGCAGCCAGAACCTACGGCTGCAGAGGGTGTTGGGCCCAGTATAACCCAGTAGCTGTAGTTTCCTTTGTTGTACTCCATGTAGTAGTAAGTTAGACTCTGTACATTTATATTTTATACTTTTACGTTTTGCACTTATATTCTGTACTTGGTTACTTTTCTACAGTTGTAGTGGTATGTACTATAGTAGTTTTACTTCTTTACTGCTGTACCTTTTTACTATTAGTTGCTTAGCATAGTGAATGTGGTTTACTTTTTTATTTTTTTTGTTACTTTCTCGTTGGACGACTGGGTCTTGGGATCATTCGAGTCGGTCCGGTCTTGTGTCCTGTAGGGATTCGGGAACCGGGTCGTAACATCTGAAAAATCAAATCCTTGTAAAACTACTCAGAGATAAACTCCAATGCTCTTTTAAAGATCTACAAGCATAAAAATCTATCTGTATATTTTGAAATTTCAAAAGTCCCTGACATGATCTTTTCCCTACATTATAGATAATATAGAGGAAATAGATCATATTAGGTGATTGAAGTCATTTCCAAACAACTCTAGACCTCCATTAAAATCTCATAAAACCACTGATGAACATTATTTTCCAGATTGAATTTTGTATAGATTAAAAACCCATGTGGCCTTGATTTGGGCTTTTAATGTGATTTGATGTCTGAATAAATCATCTAATCTGCTTAAACACCATTGATTGGTGTTCAAGATGATCTAATGATTAACTCAGAATCAATTGGGTCCTCGTTTGACCTCAAATCAGTATCACTGATTATCTTTGGTCGAATTATCCAAAAAAAGGTTTAAATTAAGTGCATGCTCATCCACAAATTAAAAACCAAATCCAAAGCCTTGGATTCATTGCATTACACCTAATTTAGCGATAAAAACCTCGAATCGCTCGATTAAACTTGAATAAAACCAAATTAACTCCAAATCAAAAGATTTGATGTAAAACCCAAATTGGAAATAATTGAGCAAATCGAGACAATCAAATCAAATCGGGGGGTCTTTGTGAACTTATGGAATAAATGGGAGGCCCCCCATGTGGATTTTTGGCGCAAATTCAGATATAGAATTTGACCTTGATGGATGGGTGGATGATGAAAAGTCTGCGAGGGAAAATCAGAAGCAATTCATGAAGCGTAGAGAAAGTTGTATGCGTCGAAATGGAGGTGGAAAAAAAAACACCTCTCTAATTTGAATTGATCAGAGAGGGAGGAGTGAATCTAAGCTAATCTACTCCTACACTAAACCATCAACCAGTGAATTCTAACATCTAATCTACTCCTACTGATCTAAAATACACTAATTACAAATCTAAGCTACTCTAGAAAGCAGGAAGTCCTAATCTAACAAGAGGAGTGGGGTTGCCTAGATCTGAAGCTGGCAGTTAAGGAGGAAGAATGGGGGAGATCTCCAATGAATGAAGAGCCCACAAGAGGAGTTAGCATACGTCATCCCTAGCGGCGAGGAGGAATGGGAGGTGAAAAACCACACCTCTGTCACAGATGTGGCGAATGAAGAGGTTAGGAGAGTTGGAAGGGACGAATGGATTGCCTCAATAAAGTAGGAGAGGAGGTCGATAGTGTGTGAAGGGAGTTGGAGAGGGACTTAAGTGGCCGAGTTATTGATTCTAAACACTGTAGAGGTGCGATGAAGTACCTAGGGCTTGGGCGGTGAGGATGAGCATGCGAGGGTGCTCGAAGCTTCAAATTAAATCGCAGTCGTTATATGAGATATAGGCAAGGTGGTGAACACGCGTGTCAAAGAATGCGAAGCTTCGATTGGAGCTGGACCATTAGATCGTAGATCAAGGAAGCAACGACTGTGATCTCATGTGTTCTTGCGGCTACAATAGACCCAACGGTGTAGTAGCTCTATTGGAAGAATTGCGGGGAAGGTCCAAAATGGCGAAGGGGTTGAACATTTGTGGCAAAGCCCATAAGTGGCTGGGAATGATAGCAAAGTCGTCCTCAGGTCTTGTAAAGAAGCCCTTGGCAGTTTTCAAGCAAGTCCCTGGAAGGTTTTTAAATGAATAAAATGTATGTTAACTAAAAACCTAAATGCAATCTAATAAATGTGAGGTCCTAATGATGTTCAAATGCAACCAAGTTTTTCTTAAAACATAATTGAACATTTAGGAAGTTGATTTCACTTTTGATTTTAAGTTTTGAACTCAATTAAGTTTGTTCAATTTGCAATTGGATTATCATTGTATATTAATGAATAGAATATCTCATTTAATAACTTAATCATGCGTTGTTAACATAGATTTGATGTTTTAGGTCTTTTTAGTTATTTTTCACACTTAACCCATTTCATGTGTTAATTTAGTAGTGTTTAACCTAGTTTTTAGCTTAACTTGAGCATTTTAACTATGATCAGTCACACCTCATTAGTGTTGCCTCTGGACTTGACTCCCTACACCTTACACGCTGATAACAAATATAAGTATCTCCCTACCCACGAGTCACCCTCTACCTAAACCCCAACTCCCCACCTTCTAAGGGTTACTCCTATCCTATCTCTTTTGTGGCCAACTAATATGTACTTTTCTCAACCTTCAAAAAGGCATGCATCTCCAAGAGATTTAGAAGTATGAGTTTACAATGTCAATCAAATTTGTTCATTAATCTTGTAGAGAGAGGCAATCCATCGACTCAAGTTATTATATAAAATTTGAACCATGTTACAAAAGTTAAACCTTGGATAAATAATGTAAACATGGCATAATGATGGCATCGCCATCATCCTTTATAACTAACATAATTTGGATAAGTTCTAAAGTTAAATTCATTTAATTAACATATTAAAATGGTATTACTCAATTAGGGCTGAAGAAAAAGGAATTATTATACAACAGGGTTAATTCTGCAGTTTTCACAAACAATTATGAATGCAGAATGACTGGAGGGTGAATCTATGATTAATTAAAGGTCAATTGAGCTAAAACATCTTAAAAGTTGGTTGATATTGAGTAATTTAGGATTTACATTCAAATTGAATGTTTAATTCTAATTAAAACCCTAATTTCAACTCCACTTCAATTAAAACAGTTCAAATGAAAATAAATGTAATATAAACCTTCTAAAAATCAATTAAAAATATTTTATAAGGTTTGCAATAATCAATTTGACAATTGAAACTTGTTTTGACCTAAAACAGAATCAGGGACAGGTATTTGGTATAATTTGGTTCTAAATGTAAATTGACCATAGAAATGACATCAAAATCCAAAATTGAAGTCACTATCAACTTCCTTATGTCCAAATTAGGTTACCATAAAAATTTGGGCTTATTTAGACTTCATCTTGGTAACTTTGCATTTTGGTCCTTAAATCATGATTTCCTTTACAAATGCCCTCTCAACTTTCAATTTCTTAGCAAAAATGCCCCCACTAGCAACAACCTCACCTTCCATCTCCGCGACCGCTGGCCAAGCAACTCTGGCGAGCCATTCCCGCAACCTTCGACCCTCTCCTCACGCGCAAACAACCTATAAACCTTTCTCGCCTCACGCCATTGTGGGTCATCACGTTTTGGTGCACTATTACCCCTCTTCTTCTTCCTCTTCGATGCCACCATTAATGATGACCTTGGAGCTTCTTCGTCGACCCTTCTTCGCTGCTCCTCGCCTCCAACTGAGGCCGCAGATCACTCCCTCACTTCGTCGCCGTGCTTCCCATCAAAGAACCGGCTCTCGTACTCCTTTTTTCGGCTCCAATACCCCTCGCCGCCCCTCTTTCTTCTCCAACTCCGGCGCCCATGCTGGCTCCTTCCCCGTGCTCCTCTCTGTTGGTGCTAGAGAACCGCGATCGTTTATTTTGATGATAACAAAACACGTGTCATTTAACATTTGCACTTGAAGTTTTATATTTCAGGTTAATTACAAATGGAGATGTAGTTAGACGGAGTTCGAGCTCGCATCCATGATGGATTGAAGGAGCTTGACAGAGAACAGAGGAGCTTCGCGGGGAGCGATGGCTTGATGAAGGAGATGAAGAATATGATAGATTTCCTTTCCTTGTACTCTATGTATTTTTGTTTCTTTTGTTGCTCTTTATTTTATTACTTAGATTCATGTTAAAGAGCCTCAAAGTACCCTAACAGTAGTCTTAGAAACACTTGCACAACTCTATGATACTTAGGTTTTCTGTAGAGAACTTAGAAAACAAAAATAGGATTCAAACAGCCTTTTTAGACGTCTAATCTGAAACTTAGATGTCTGATAATGACTTTTAAGACGTCTGACTGTTGACTCAGACGTCCGATAATATTTAGGCTGGACTTAGTTAGTTCTGTCTGATGAAATCAGACGTCCATACCTTAGTTTAGACGTCTTAGAAGACGTCTGATGTTTTTTGCCAAACGTTCAATTAGTGGACCGTTGGCTGGCTTAGCAAACAATGAAGGATATGACCGTTAGCCTCGTATCAGACGTCCGTAGAGGACCTCAGACATCTGATACATGACCGTTTTGCCTCGGCTGACCCAAAATCTCTTCTTAGAGATTTTATAGTCGTTGCATTCTCTTGGAAATCCATTTTCGCAGAAAAGTAGGTTTCCAGACGTCCAAACATCATTCTAGACGTCTTGTATGTTGTCTGATGACAATTCACTAGAACCTTGTTTAGATCCGATTCAAGTCAGGAAGGAAACCCGCCTAAAATCATACGTTTGACTTTGATCCCAGACATCTTAAGTTGGTTTTGCAGACGTCCGATGCGAGGATCAGACGTCTAATAACCTTGTCAGTGTAATGATTAATCCTGATTTTGGCCTGATTTTCTTGGACCTTGCACCCAACGGCTATGGAAGCCTTTCAAGGCCTTCCAAAGCCTTCTTAGGGCCTCTATAAATAGAGGAGAACGTTTGCCACTCAAATACACACTTAGAAACACCAAGACACACCCAAGCTACATACTTTCCACTCTTTGGTGTCTAAAAGAAGACGAAGATCATATAGAAGAAAGCTCTTGCTCTCCAAGCTTAGTTCTACACTTAGAGAGCTTAATTCCTGTTGCGCACCTACTCTCCCTCCACGATTACAAGAGCGACGAAGCGTTACCGTGTGGTTCACACATCCGCGTCGTCGACACACTTCTTGTAAAGGAAAGCATCCTAACTCCTATAGAAGCTTAGTTTAAGAATATCTTTGTTGGCTCTATAGGACTATTCTTGTATTTTACTTTGCTTGTTTGGGTATTCGCTTTGCGAATTCCCGTTTCCTTCGTGAGATAAAATCCTTCTCGTGAAGAGAAGGGAGTTGAGGAACGCTACCATCGCACTTGTAGCGTGGTTGTAATTGAGGTTGAATCACCATCGTTTAAGTGATTCGTTTAGTGGATTTGATCAACTTGGTTGATCGGAAAATCCTAAATCGAGAGGTTAAGTGATGTTTTTCACCTGGTTTGGGTTTCTACCTAAAACTTATTGTGTACATTGTGTGATTGTCTATTTTGTGAGATTGTTATATTTTAATTCCACATTTTTACGTCACGCTAATCTCACCCCCTCCAAGTAGGGAATCACACACTCTTCCTCCTAGGTAACTCTTCCTCTCCCCCTCTCCTTCTAGATTCAGTTTAGGTCCTTAGATATAGGTTTTAACCCTTCCTCCTCCCTCGTTCCCGCCATCTTCTTCGCGAGCGACGACCACGCCTCGGCACCTCAAGCTGCCTCCTAATTTGTCAACCACCCCACTAGCACCACCACGCCTCAAGGGTCCCATCGGACGCCTTCCCCTTTTGCCGTCGTCGCCGCCTTCGCCGGTCACCTCCGAGCATCCTCGAGCCAATCAAACACCACCTCCACCTTCAGTGAAGGACGGTGGAGCTTCCCAACTCCTTGGATTGGAGTTTCGAACCCTTTCCACCTTGGTCGACCAACTCACTTCGCCAACCACCACGCCTCGTCGCAGCGCCACCTTCGGCCGTCTGCGAGCTTGCAAGCTTCGCGAGTAGCTCCACGTAGACGTAGGGAACTCAGTGCCACCCTCAACAAGGAGTTTCTGTGTCCGAAAGCTCGCCGATCTCATCACCACAACCGTCTTGCTCCTCCTGCTGTCAATGGAAGGAGGAAGAAGAAGGCCATGGACCCATCCGCAAGAAGAAATAAGTTGTAGGGGCCTAATTGAGAGAAAAGAAAAAAATTTAAGGACCTAATCGTGACAATGCAAGGACTAATTTGAAGACTTCCCTTTTATATTAGATCCTTGTTTTGTTTATTAGATTATGTGATCCCCTTTGAAATAATATTTTCAAAGCATTAATCATTTGAATGCTTAAGCACATTATCTGATTAACCTTTGTTGAGTATTAATTTAATTTTTTCAATTATAGTAGTGGGTTTTAGATTTCCTTTAAATAATTTTGAACTAGATTTTATACATTAAAAGAATAGCTCTATGATATCTAATTTTTAAGGTTAATCCTTGTGAAATCCAAAATAATGGTATTTACGCATACATTTACTTCCAGAGATGACCTTGGATTTTCTGATTAATTCGAATATTATAAATTTAAATACTTGATTCATTTTTATCACTATAGTACGATGCGATGATTCAATTAAAGCAAGTCCAGCACAAAAGAAAAAGTAAAATATTACAAAGCAACATTGAAAATCAATAAATTTATACAATATGGCCAAATTTAAATGCTACAAGTACGATGGCACGATATCACAAAAAAAAAAACCAAAAAGGACGTTACACATTTTATTACCTCTGTTATAATAATACATAATGTTCTTAATTTCGTTACCATTTATAGATCATCGTCTCTAAGAAATAACATCTCTCTCTTTAACACCATAATAGCACCAATCCCTCATCTTTATCTTATTCACTGCAGGACTCTTCTTTCTCTCTTACGTTACGATGGGACTCTCTATTTTAGGAGTTGTGGCATCTCTCTATCTTATTTTAACACATATTTGTATGCTCGCCCTACGCAAGACAAAGGCAACGCTTTTTGTGAACTGGGGGCCCTTCCCAAGGTTCCTTTCATAAATAAAATTTATTTCCTTAGCTTCTTTAGTTCCTTCTACTTAGGTTATCGTTTCCTTGGATTAGCGTAGAATTAATTTTCCTTAACTCCAATCACGCTCTACCATCGTCAGCTTGCCCAACCTTCATGTGGCCTTTTCCATTACTCTTTACCATGGTCCACGTGTTTGAGTAGGCAGACCACTTGGATTGTTAAGGGGATGCTGCTACACTTTTTTTTTTTTTTTTTTGGCCTTTGATGAAATTTTTCTCTTCTTTGTTCTTATTTTATTTTGCAAAACTAATACTATCAACCTTCTTAATTATTTATAAGAACAAAAAGTCTTACCATTTTAATTTTTAAGAAGATAAATGTGATAGACATTTAATTCCGTTGATTTTATAAACTTTTAATTGTCAAACAGATACTTTATCATAAAGTCAATTCCTTGGTGGTTACTTTAGTTTTTTTTTTTTTTTTTTAAGCCACTTACCCTTGTGTTAATTATTTCACAATTCCAATGGCCCTCTTCCAAAAATCATGATTTGTATGGAAAACTTGTGACAATCACCCAGTAATAGCACCACCCTTCCAAGCATTCCCAAAAAAGTCCTCGAAAAATATCTCAAGAGTCTCCATCATCTCTAATAACATCTCACACACACCAAAAAAATGAAAAAAAAAAAAAAACAATAATAATAATAATAATAAAAGAAGCATTTACCTGTCAGCCTGAAAATTCGTCCCCCTCCCCGTCCACATATATACGTATATCCACGCATCCCACCCATTGCCTCTTCCATCCCCGCTAGGGTTTTTCGCCTCTGACGCGCTCCTCCCCTCACCTTCCCCTCGATAGGGTTTTCCACGACCCAACCCAAGATCTACCCTTTCTCCACGCAACCCCCATCCCTCTCATCCCCTCCTCTCTAGGGTTAGGAGGATACCGGAGATGCCTCCCAGGGTGGCGAAGAAGTCGACGCAGAAGGGCGCCAGGGCCGTGGCGAAGACGCCGAAGTCGGGGCAGAAGGCGGCACCCGAGGAGGTGGCGAAGGTGGAGGAGATCCCCGCGGTGGAGAACAAGGCCGAGCCCAAGGCGCCCGAGGAGGCCCCCAAGGAGACGGTGCCCGTGGAGAAGCGGCCCGAGCCGGAGCCGGAGCCCGAGCCCGAGCCAGAAGCCGAGGCCAACGGCGCCGGAGGCGGTATGAATCCCTTCCCTCCGATCTCGGATTAGGGTTTTGTTTCTAGGGTTTTCCTCGTTGTTCTTAACCCTCTTTCGTCTTGCGTGCTTGCGAGTTGAATTGTTGTTTTCGGTGGTTGGTGGGGTTGTTGGTATGCCAAGTTCATGGAGTTTCGTTAGATCTCGTGCTAAAGTTCGAATCTTTGGATGTTTTGGATTCTCTCTGTGGATGCCTTCGATGTTTCGTTCTTATTTTGGTTCTTATGCGGTGTTATTTGGTTAAAAAATCCTTGTTTTTGTTTGAGAAAGAAGATTGCGTGGTATAATGTGTTTTCGTTCGCGTCATCGATGCTCCAACATTTTGTGACCACTTCAAAATCTTGAACCTTGTTCTGTAGACACCCATAAAATATAAATTCGTAGATAGAATCTGGGAGATATAGAGTTTTTTTCTTTGTCCTGTTCGCATGGTTTGTTATGATATTTTCTCTGTTAAGTATATAGTGGGATGCATATCAACCTGTTGGAAAGGCAATGGGTTTTATTTTGCTTGATTGGCAACAATGCTTAAAATTTGTGTAGAGTCCAGAGTTGTATAGAGATATTAGATGTGTTGTGTTAACACTATTATTTCGAGTTTTTGGTATATTATTACATACTTGGCGGGATACTTGTGTGCTTAACTGTTTGTATTATGTGTACAAATTAGAGTACTGATGCTGAATCATTTGTTGGGACATTTGTGAGTTTACTCTTTGTATTATGTGTACAAATTAGAGTACTGATGCTGAATCATTTGTTGTTAGATGATGGCGATGTTAAAGAGGTTTATGAGGATGAAGACAAGGGTGAACGCTTAGAACTGGATGATAATGACCCTGAGTATGAGCACGAGGAAGATGCTGGTGTGGACTATGAAGGGAAAGACGGTGAAAATGATGAGGGCCAGGAAGAGGTGGAAGAGTACGAGGAAGTTGAAGAAGACATGGAGGAAATAGAAGAGGAGGAAGAAGTGGATGCTGAAGGTGCTGAGGAGGATGGGAATGCTGTGGAACATGAAGTTGATGTTGAGGTGGAGGAACACCATGATGTAGTTCAAGAGAGGCGCAAGCGGAAGGAGTTTGAGGTCTTTGTTGGTGGCTTGGACAAGGAGGCTACAGAAGAAGACCTCAAAAAAGTCTTTAGCCAAGCCGGTGAGGTTACAGAGGTGAGGTTGATGATGAATCCACAGACTAAGAAGAACAAAGGCTTTGCCTTTTTGCGTTTTGCAACTGTAGAGCAAGCAAAGAGAGCTGTTGCAGAGCTGAAGAATCCCGTGGTATGCTGTAGTCGTTATTTTTGCATTGATAGATGAGGAGGATAGATTCTGCCTGTCCTAATTTCCATTTTGTACTTCCAGATCATGGGAAAGCAGTGTGGAGTCTCCCCAAGTCAAGACAATGACACTCTTTTCCTGGGAAACATTAATAAGTCTTGGACCAAGGAAAATGTAAGATTAGTCTTATGAATGCATTTTTAGTTTTCAAATTGATTTTATCAGTGTTATAAACCTATTTTCATTCTCAGCTTAAGGAGAAATTGAAGCATTATGGAATTGATAGTATAGACGATCTGACATTGATTGAAGACACCAACAACAAGGGGATGAATCGGGGATTTGCGTTTTTGGAATTTTCCTCTCGCTCTGATGCAATGGATGCTTTTAGGCGTTTGCAGAGAAGGGATGTTGCTTTTGGTGTGGATAGACCTGCTAAAGTTGCTTTTGCAGATACCTTCATTGAACCTGATGATGAAATAATGGCTCAGGTATTTATGCAAAATAGTTTTCTATAATTTTATGATTCATTCTCTTTGTATAAGTGAGAATTCTAACTTCTTCTACCATACAAAGTTAAGCTTTTAATGGATATTGAGTGTTTTCAACATAATAATTTAAGTCTCATAGTTAGACTAGTCAATTTGAGGTATTTGTTCCATTTTATAAGATCTGAGATGCACATCTCTCTATTCTGGTGGCATTGATGAATAATTCTGCTATCCCATTTCAGGTCAAAACAGTCTTTATTGATAGTTTGTCTGCTTCTTGGGATGAAGATCGTGTGAAGGAATACATTAAAAAATATGGGGCTATTGAGAAGATTGAGCTTGCTCGCAATATGCCATCAGCCAAAAGAAAGGACTTTGGATTCATCACTTTTGACACTCATGATGCTGCAGTTGCATGTGCTGAAGGTATCAACAACACAGAACTGGGTGAAGGAGATAACAAGGTAGGTGTTTGATTCTTGAACCGTATTGTTTTGGGTCTTGCATCATAATTGAAACTCCTGTTTGCATTGAAATTCTGAATACATTGGTTTATATGGGTTTGGGCTTATCCAGGTTAAAGTTAGGGCAAGACTGTCAAGGCCTCATCAAAAAGGCAGAGGAAAGCGAAGCTCCCGAGATATAAGGGTTAGTCGTGGAAGTGCACGAGGTGGTCGTCCCTTGTGGGCAAGTCGGCTACCACCTCGTAGAATTCCACCAAGTCGTCCATTTTCAATTCGTGGTCCTCCAAGCAGTTCCCGTGGGTTTAAACGCCCTATTAGTTTCAGAGATAGACGTCCTCTTGTTTCTAGTGCTGACAGGGCTAGGCGTCTGCCTCCACCTGAAAGGTCTTATGACAGGAGGCCTCCAGGTATCACAAATTACTGATCTCTATTTTATCATATGCTAACATCAAATCTTATCACTTTCCTTCCTTTCGGACAGTGCCTTCTTATGCAAAAGGCAGTTCAAAATGGGACTACAGCAGGCATAATGCGGCTCCCCCAAGAAGAGTTCCTGTAGAGCCTTCAAGGGTTCCTATTGATAGGAGATCTTCCTATAGGGATGATTATGCCCACCGGGGAGCTGGCTATGATGACATGCCACCTCGTACTGTTTCTCGAACGGCTCCTCGGCGAGGGTATGCTGATGAAGGATATGACCGTAGGGTTGAACGTGTTCCTCCCTCTGCCTATCGTGATAGTCGTGATCGTGATTATGAACCATTACCTGGAAGCAAACGACCTTACTCTGCGATGGTAAGTATACTTTCTTGGTTTATGTTTTTCTTCCCTGATAATCAAGTCAGAATGTTTCATGGTACACCCCTGTGTTGCAGGATGATGCTCCAAGGTATGCTGATGTTGGTGTTCGTCAGTCACGTGCGCGGGTGGACTATGGTCTCAGTGGTGGTGGTCACTATGCTGACTATGAAGAAAGGTTTGTGTCTGATGCTCTAATTGTAACTTTCAGGTTTGTTATTTATATATTTGCTTGACTTTTAATACCTGTTAGGTCTGCAAGAAGTCACATTGGTTATGGCAGCAGTCGAGGTTCCCTTGCATCCCAGGATTCACGTGATTATTACAGCACTGGTCGTCATGGAGTTGATTATGGCTCAGGTTGTAGCAATGGACCACTTTGTCAAAACCATCTTGCCGAATAATCTCAACCCTCCTTGCATGAATAGGTAGTAGATAAGCTTGCTGGTCTGACTTTTTTTGGTTGGTTGCAAGGTTCTGCAAGGAGCAGTGATGTTGGTGGAACATACTCTTCCAGCTTTGGGCGGACCTACTTGGCGCGAGAATCTGATGTATGCAAAATAGCTTTTTAGAACTTTGAGCATATTATTTAAACTACAGTGAGCTTGTTTGTGACTGTTCTATTTTTGGCAGGTTGGAGGAAGCTCTTACTCAACTTTGTATTCTGGTCGGAATCTGGGTGGAAGTGGGTACATGGGAGGTGGTGGTTCGGGATCATACTATTAAGGTGCGCGACCCTTTCTTGTAGTGTTGTATTTTTTTCCCTCTTTTCCTCTTTTTTGTGGTCTGGGTTTCTTGGTGGTTAGGATGTTCTGCCCTTCTCATCAGAGGACAAGGAGGTGGTAATTTGAATGATGGTGGCCTCCTTGGTGGGTGTTGAGCTTTGTGATCACATATGAGTTTGTCTTCATGAAACAGATGACAGATTTGGCATCACAGGAGACTGGTGTACGCTGTAGCTCCTGAAGATTCCTCTGTGATGCTTTCTTGGGTAGAGATTGTTGCGCCTTAGCGTACACACTTGTTAGTAAGGAAACTATTGATGGAGATGGGCCTAGTAAGTTGTGAAGGCATACTCTATATCCAACTATCTGCTTCTTGGATGGTTTGCCGTTGGAAGGAGTTGCATGTGGTCAAGAGTTATGGACACCAAGAGTTAAGGTGTGGTTTGTAAGAATATTTATTTTAATCTCCATGTTGAGTACTAAGTCTGATGGACAAGAAGTCTCTCTTTAAGCTTCCTTTGAGTAATCAGTTGAATAGCTTCAGCTTGAGGTGCTTTACAAAGCCCAGAATTCCTGAATATGGGCATTTATCATTCCAGATTTATTGGTTGAGCCTCGGGCGAGAATGATAAATGGCATGATGATGCCCTATACCCTCCCTGGGAATCTTTGTTGAGATACTTTTTTAACTAAGCACGTAAATGGCTATCTGCAGCTTCAATTGATGATCTACCATGACTAAGTGACAATTTGGACTCAAAGTGGTAAATGATATTTGCTCATTTTGGGCGGTATTGGGAGAGTCCACTTGGATGTAGTGTAGTACTTTTTGCTTTTCATGAGTTTATTATTGGCACAGCTACTGACTTGATATGGAAAAAGGTAAAGGATCGCAGAGTTCTCTCTTTTATATTCTTCTTGGTTAGCTCAAATTCTGGTTGAGCTTTGTTTCAGAATTATATTTATGGCCATAAGAACTGGATTAAGAATGTAGTTCTTTTCAGTGCAAGGTTATTTCCTATTTTGATTTTCTGCAAGGGAGAAATTACTTGCGTGGAAACAAAAAATACCATATTGCGGCTGATGTAATGGAAATGTGGTGACCTGAAGTTTTTTGAACTTCTGGCGGGTCTGCTGAATTGCTTTGCATTGAGAAGTTTGGTAAAGGGAAAAGTAATGAACCAGCGTTACTGATAACTATAACAGATTGACGCACATGGGGAACTGAAATATTTTCTTAATTGGACAGCGTCTCATGTTTGCTAAATTTTTGAAGGATGAGGTTTGACCTGTTGTTTTAAGTGAAATTTGATCTTCGAATGCCATTTCCTGGGTTTTGGTGCTCTGACTTGTTTCTCTGCAATAGTGAGGATCTTGATGATCAACATTGCATTCATCCGAGTGAAGTTGTCCTCACTGGCGAGCTACTTTGTCTCTCTGGCCTTTTAATTTGTTCAGTGGACATCTTTTGAGGCTTGTCCCAATCAGATGAAGTTGTCTTCGAATTTTCTCTAGTTTTGCTTGGCGAGAAGGAATGCACGAGGAAGTAGAATGAGAAGAATAATTTCAACATGGATATTTTTTTTTGTGGCTATAGACCCATTTGGACTTTGGGTTACTCTTTTCACTGGATTAGCCTTTATTTTTCATCACAAACTCTTTTGGTTTGTTGCAACCAATTGAATGAGAATGGAGAGACAGAATGCCAGAAAATGGATGGTGGTTCAGGGTTACCTGACCTATAAGTTTGACACCTGAAAGGATACGAACTCCGTAATCGTGGCCATAGGACTTGAATGTAGGAGAGTTATTAGAAAAAATGGAGGTAGGAGCTTTGTGGTATTAAGTTCCTCTGCCTGTCATTTGATTTCTCTAATGTAGCATTTTTTTTCTTGTATTATGCTTTTTTTCCTTCTGCATCCTGAACACTGCTCTTTGTACACGTTAACCTAGTCTCCTCATTACGGTGCATGGTAGTTGGATAATCATGCTAGGCTAAGTAGGCTTGTTTCTCTTTTGCTTAGTAAGTTGTGGAAGCACTTTCCATTTTTGCATAAATAGGTGGGCTGTTACCAGCATCGTTATTTCAAGGAGATTGACCTTACAATGATCAATTACGTGCTTTGTCTTGTTGGTTACTTGTATTACACCTATTTTTGGTGGTAAGTTTTGTTTCTTCGCACCTGTCATCTCAGGATTTTTAGTATAGTTGTGTTTAGAGCGTTTCTTGATCTCTTAATCTGTTTCATATTGCCTATGATTTGCATAGACCTTTCCCGTGGAAAATATGAAGGTGATCTTGTTGGGTGTCCTACTTTTGGACGGTAAGTCTATCTTCTGAATGAGTTGGACGCAAAGCAGTTAAATGAGGCTTACAATTGAAAACATTTTTTCCTCCACACGAGACCTCTTGGAGTCGTCGTCTTAGTTAGATGGTAATGTCTAAATGCTGCTGCTGCTGCGTTGCACGGTGCAGCGATTTCCTCCTTGTTACTCTTTACCCTTTTCCTGTACAAAAATCATACTGTTTTTTACATGTTTTGTAAGGAGCTAGGATGTGCCTGAGACTCGCCAGTTTGTCATCTTTCGTGCATGCTCCGAATGTGGTGGGGTTTAGTTCCCCAGGAAATGACTGCCCATTCTTCTTTTAGTTTCTTATTCCTCTTTCTTTTAAGGGCCAGCTCTCTGAGAGGAAATCTGATATTTTTGAATCAGGTATTCTAGGTTCTATATATTTCCATAGGACCTGTTTGCTTGGTGCCCTAATTTCCTGTTTGGGGCACCAAAGTTTAGAATTCATTGGTGCACGAATTGAGTCTTTAATTTTGGGTTTTGGCAATTCCTCTTCCCTACAACCACCCCCCCTGTCACCCCCCAATTCCTCATGTCAAAAACCATTATTTAATTTTACTTGTTAATTTTACCCGGCCTTTCTTTTTAACTATCTTTTCCTTATTTCCTTAACGTATTTAACTAAACAAACACTTCAAGTCAAATAAAACTAATGTTGTAAAAATCGGATCCGTCATTGTGCTGATTAGTTGTTTGTTTGGATTTTTGTGTTTCAACTATTGGTTTGTAGTGGTTGAATCGGTGAAGTCAGCGTCATTTATGGTTCAAGAAACACAGATTGTGTTATTCAGATGATTAGGTGGTTTTCTAATTTTTTATTTTAAAAATATTAAATAATTAGTTAATTTTTTAAAATTTATGTTACATGTAATGTTATAAATATATAATTTACTTTAATAGTATAATAAAAAAATATAGAAGATAATACTCATTAATTACTATAAAATTTAGAATATAATTACCTCTACCATTGTAGGGGTTTTGTGATTAGGTTGGATCTTTATTGACATGGGCATTGGTGACACGGTTTGGATATCGGGTGAGTATGTAGTTGAGTAGGCCACTTGGCCAGGCGTATGATCAGCTTACATTACTTGATGGGTTTGTTGATGCCTATGTGGGTGTTTACCCAGCCTAGTTGGTTTACTTCTTGAACGCTGATCACAGTCAGTATGTGAAAAAATTGAATCATGAGAATTTTGGCCAACTTCTTGAATTGGGGCTCAATAAAAAATAAATGAATTTAGAAAAGGTATTTGGTAGCTTTAATTATACTAAAATTTATATAATTTTAGTAAATATTAAATAAAAATAAAAGGTATTATCAAAATTGAGATTGTAATCTTATGATATGTCTAATGTTATGAATTTTATACTTTTAATCTTTTATATCATAAAAAATATAAAATATAAAGTATGTAACTTTAATTACATTAAAATAGACATGCATTTTTTTTCATATGCAATTTCCTTTTTTAAAAAATTTTTAACGAATGGTTGGTTTAATTCCATCTGTCGAATTGACTCTGTTTTAGCTTTTTTTGTTTGAATTGGTAGGCTTGATCAGTAAGTTATTGGTTTTTTATTTAACCGGTCTGATATTTAAAACACTAAAACTTAATTTTTTTAACAAGGTAGCAAATCCAATCAAATATCAAAGTCCCGCATGTTATCTATCTCAAACTTTTAATTGCCATACCTTGTAATAATTCTACTTGCCAAGCTTGCCCTTACGGCTTGCTTGCTTGGGTTTCTTTTTTCTCCCTTTTTATGTTTGCTGCTTCACAAAATGTTACGGCCTTAACACAGTTAAATAAAATTTCTGGTCATTGTAATGTAATATCCAGGCATATTTTTATATTCTATTTGCAATTGTCCATTCATAAGTTTTCTTATTGTTGCACTGCCACAATTCTTTCATGTACTTGCCTGCGATATTTTATATTTCTTTTGTACTTGCCTGCGAGATGATTGTGGTGCTGCTGACCGACCCTTCATGTTTCCTTTCATTTTTACCGCAATCAACATACATTGCAGGGTGTCCTGTAAGAGCCTTTTTTTAACTCTTGTAAAGCCAAATTTTTAGTTGTATATCAAAATTTACCTTGATCGAACAGATTGATTTGTGGTCGTAATCGCTGAACATCGATTTTCATGATCTTCATGCCTTCCTCTTTCTTGCGCTGGTTTGCCAATGTGCTACCTTGTATGATAGGCGGCTTTATGTATCATTGATTGGGCTTTATTGGGCCTCTATGTTGCCTTAGCTAATGGATTGATGACTTGGATTCGTTCCCCTTTCTTGTTCGTTTCCTCTTGCCAAATTTCTTCCTCGACGTGGCTGTATAGATGGTCAAGCGAACGAGCTATCTATTCTTACCCTCTGGTTGTTGATTTTTTTATTGGTATTTCATTGTTTGGTGTGAACGTTGTATCGTAGAAAGAAGTTCTAGACAACGATTTATCTCTGAAGATAAATTTGGTTTGCAAAAAATTTATTCCATATTTGATCCTAAAAAAAATTTTTTTGTTTGACGTGAATGTGGTCAAACATCCTGTAAGTTAGCTGTGTTTTGTGGAGGCGACACCGGTGTTTCCCGTTAAAATTAGAGGAGGTGTAGATCAGATTTAGTTGTAGATTATTCTAATTTTATATTTATTGTAATATGGATTGTTTTTCTTTATCGATCTTTTAAATATTGGTTGTGTGAATATGGTGTAGTGAGAATTAAAATGATTCTTTGAACGAGAATTTATATTGGAAGAGTATAATTTGAACGTGAAGAGATGCTATTTTCGTTGTGTTGGAATTAGTAAAGCTATGTGATGCACTCAGAATTAAATTATCGTGTTGTCGTGGTTATGATAGTTCTGGGATGTTTTTGTCTTTCGGTGCGTACATTTAGATTAATGACTTAGCTGAAGCCATTAAATTTTCCTAGCAATTTATGTATCTTGGCATACGTTAGTGAGTTTACGGTACGACTTCCCTCAACTCGCCTTTACGATGGGAAAAGGAAAAAAGGTAAAAAAACTCTAAATTAGATACAGAAAATCTTATGCTTGTGTTTGGTTGGTTGAAGATGTCATTTCATCGAGTATAAATGTATCTCAGGAGAATCAAATGGTACCAAGTGTAAACGAAGCAAATCATTGAAGTTCGTGTAGAATAACTCAATTCCATACTTCAGAAGATTAACAGCCATATTACAGGAGTTCTGGAATGGTTATTGTTGAAATATTTAAACTACTTTAATATCTTGGAAAATCGCACGCTAATTTGGAATAGCTTTTTCAAGTTAAAAGCTTAATCGATTGTCTGTATATTTGTAAGCCTAATCTCATGTTTTTGTAGTTTGCGGAAGACGTGGGAACACGTCTTCTTTTTCAGCTTCATTTGATTCTGTTCTCTTGGATATTTAATTTGAAAGAAGTCTATTCCCAAATAGCATTGTGCTTTAAAATCCCGACTCCAGTTAATTTTAATAAAGGGTGCCTTGGGTTTCTCTCTCTTTAAAAGGGGAATCAAGTATTTTACCATAATTTCTTCAAATAGCGCAAAACCTGCATCTATGTTGTACGGCGTGTTCGACAAGACTTTGTTATTTTGTCTTATACTGCAAGCTAATCTTGCGTTTTACCAAATTTGTAATCATTCCAAATAAAAGCTGTTTATCGATGTGTTTTTTCTTATCTTTTCGTTAGAGTGTAGGCCTATTGTCTTTGCTGTCTAGAGTTTACCTACTTTTTTGTGATATGATGCCTGGCATTTTTCATTTCATGTACGAAGGGTGAAGAATAAAGTATTATATTTTGCCACGGAATGTTTTCGATAGTGAAAAAGATGACGGTAACTTGGTCCAAATTATCCAGTCGAGAGGAAAATGTCAGTGCGAGGCAAGATATTTAGTTGTTTTATTAAGGCGGTGCTTGTTTTGCTGAATACGAGATTGGGAGGTTTAATTTTGAATGAATTTATTTCTCTTACATCAATTCCCTTATTCCTCAATCTCTTTTGAGTGAATATCATAGGGTTCACAATTTTCCCATTTATTTCAGTATCAATTTCTCCGGTATCCAAATTCACCCAGGTGCCTAAAATAAGCGAGGTGGTTCTGCGGACCTATTACTCTGGTAGTACAGCTCCATGACCTTTTCATAACCATGAAAGAAAATGTAATCTCGATCGTACCTACCAAATCCAAAATTACATTAGCATCCAAATTAACTTTCTATCATAAGTTAAAATTTTACGAAAACCCATAAATTCGTTGGAATTGTTCTCAAAATAATGAGTTTCAAGAATTTTATTTGAGGCTTTGTAATCATTCGTGTATGCCAATCACATTTATGAGCTTGAGAGTCTGAAAACGTTCATCCTGGCATATTGGAGAAACAACATCAAAATAAGTATCATCGAATTTCAAAATCCTTCGTCAACCAAGAAATAATTAAGTTCATAGTTATTAGAATCTAGATGGAATGAAGACAACCTTTTAATGGTAGGTAAAACTAGTAGATGCAAATTTAGGGTTAGCTTTAGCTAATATCTATTAACGGTTTTATGCTTCTGGCATTTGAGGATATATTTACTCAATGCGCAGTACAAGCAAAGGTAAAGGGTCCAAGTAACATTAGATCGAATTTGTGTTTCTGAAGTTTCTTGTTTAAGATGTTGCCATTAGCAGAAAGGACTCGAACTTCAGGCTTCAAGTGGCACTCTCATCTACTTCTGAATGGAACACAAAACTTGGAAATGTTGTCGTAATTTCCCTGAAAATTTGTAAATTTGACAGAAAAAAGTCAACTCACAGGGATAGCAACCACAAAAATAACCACCCATAGTTCTAGTCAATGCTTTCTTTGGCATAGTTTTGAGCTGAGCATTAGATATGTTGATTTTAGAAATGATAACAGATCACAAGCAGAATCAGATACCTAGAGGATTTAGTTTGGATATAGATTACCTTAGATATGGAAGAGTCATTATTTTCAACAGTGAAGGATAGCGAGAGACAAACTTATGCCATTCTTTTATATCTATTTTACCATCTTGATCCATGTCAGCTTCAGAGAATGTCTGGCCCAAGAGAAACTTTTTTTAATAAGCTCACGCTTCTATTCTATTCAAAATAGTAGATGAGGGTAAAAAACACATATGTAGTCATCAAAACCTTGTCAAGTATGGCCTCCACAGTCTCATCAGACAATTTCATCTCAGACTCGGAGAGGAGGGCAACAAGCATCTGCTTGACCTGTTTGCTAAGACATGTCAGCAAAATTTCTCACTGATTTTTTTTTTTTGACATGAAAAATTGTACAATGAGAGTTCAAAGGCAGAGTAGAAATTGCTACTTAAAAATCTCTATTGCTGGCAGCATGTTAGTTCATTTAAAATCATACGAGTAAAACCAGAAGTGGCTATCTAACCATTGATCAGCTCAGGTTTGATGCAGTTGAATTTATTCCACGAATAAGCCACTAATCTAGCTCTCAAATATCAAAACAACATCTGCTTCTCTCCATAAAAAAAATTATTGCTCCTGAGTGAGAAAGAAAAACATAGCAAAATCTATGCAAAGAAACATCTTTAATCTCAAAATTCCAGACGCATATAAAGAGCTTTACATTCATCACTAAAATGTGAGATAGAAATGAAAACGTGGTCTGTCATGTCACAAGATATTAAGGGAAAAAAATAGCCGACCTCTTGCCGCTCAATGAATCCACTGTTATCCAAATCATAAAGTTTGAATGAAACTGCAAATAGATCCAATTCAACATGGGTTAATGATTAATCAACTGCACAATTTTTAAAAATTTTGAAAATTAAATAGAGGTTGGATAGGTCTCTTACAGTCCACTTTTTTTTCATGTGGGACATTTGGATGGAAGACATTAAGGGCTTCGACAAAGTCATCAAAATCAAGGAACCCATTTTGTTTGGCATCAAATAAGTCAAAAATCTGCAACAAAGAAGTTTGTCGTAAACCATAAAGATAGGCACTATTGATAACATCTTGCTACCCGACTTCAAAGAATTTTTTTCCCTCGGCAAAACAGCATTAAGGCCAATAGAAATCAAAACAAGTGTTTCAACTCCATGTGACATGCAGAACCTGAAGATATTGCTAAACTTTGAATCAAGTGTTTAGATATTAAAATAAACTGCATGCAGCAAAATAAGCTTCGTACCGAAGTACATCAATTGGACACTTTTTTGAGAAATGTACCGAAGTACATCAATTGGACACTTTTTTGAGAAATGTAAGACATCTAAATTATACAAGTAATGAGATCTTGCATTGATAAGAAAAAGAAGAGGCACGAATGATGATTAGAATCCTGGGTCACAACAGTGAGTTGGTTGATGGGTGGCACGAATGATGATATGCTTGCCTGCGCATCCGTAAGTCAAACCGGATAATTATAAGAATATTCAAGTGGTAGATCTTCAAAATTGCATGTATGATTATACATGTTCCTTCTATTTCTCCAAGTAAAACCCTTTGGCAATACCTGAGTACCAGCTTGACAGAACAATTGTGACATCCTATATCATGTAAGGCAACATTCTCTCTTCAAGCTTCCACTGGGTTTTACATAAAAAGTACTGTACATATTGAATATGTTCCATTCTTGCAAGCTGGTTGTGAGTTTATGGGAATAAGAAATTGAGTCTACATCAAAGAATAGGAGATGGTATCTTCACCAACACTTCGTGGCGGGGATGGTGAGCCAGGTGGGACATCTTACACCTCTATCAGAAAAAGCAAAACGATGGAGAGTAAATGGGACCAGTCGAAAAAGACATACACATAATTATAAACGAAGTTTGTTAAGAGGCCATGGCCTTAACGCTGCTAGCAAAACATTTTCTGACCTTTTTTTTTTGAAAGGAGAATATACTCTGATCTTAAAAGCGCTATTGGTATAGAATTTTTTTTTTTTGAAAAGTGAGAGGATAGTTATCCAATCATTTCATTCCACCGGAAAGAATTACATCAAAATAGAATAAGAAAAATTTTTAACATAGGATCTCTTCCCACTAAAAAGCACCCCATTCTTGCCCAGCCAAACACTCTACAGCACAGCCAAAATCTTAGCTCGATCCTTCTTGGATCTAAAGGAGATATGCCCCTCTTGAGCATTCCCCCTGCGGAAAGATGACCAAAAGCTAACCACATCCCGATGTACAATCCAGTCGATCCCCATCCTCTGCCACACCTGCTCTACAAAGGGGTACTGGAAGAAGAGGTGTTGGATGTCCTCTTCCGCTCCTCCATAAAGAGGACAGCTCACGTCATCCATCTTGGCCCACCTCGCTCTCCACCTCTTCGTCATGATCCTCCCCCTCCTCACCAACCACCCGAAAATCTTCACCTTCAGTGAACACTCTGCCTCCCAGAGGAGCCTGTAGTTTCTCAAAAGATCTACGTCTGTGTTAGTCATGCCACCACTCAATCTGCAGAAGACCTTCGCCACTGAAAAGTCACATTCTTCCCAGGAGTATGTGTCACCACCCTCCTTTGGCTCCCATCCTTCCAGCTCCTACAACAACCTCTGGAAATCCTCACATCTCTGATCAGATAGGCCCCCCCCGGAAGATTGGACACCAAGTCCTAGACCAGCAATCTCCCATCGAAACCGATGGGTCAACCACACTCCCAAAGAGATGAGGATATCTGCCGCTGAGGGAAAGGCCAACCCCCTTCCAATCATTCAGCTAGAACCGGAAAACATGACCCTCACCTAGCGTAGGAGAAAAGAATGCTCGTACCTTCCTTGCCACCGTTGCCAGCCCCCTGAGAAAGGAAGATGCCCCTAAAGGAGGTGACTTCAAAGGCTCCCAAGAGATAAAAGACCCGTAACAACCCCTCATGACGTCACCAAACAACCCCTGTTCACAGCCCACGAGTCTGGTAATCCACTTCGTGAGGAGGCTAACATTCACTTTTTCCACATCCCTAACACCCAGGCCCCCCTCTTGCACCGACCTACAAACCTCCTCCCAGGCCACCAGCCTCGCCCTTCTTCCTGCCACCCCCAGATTAGACTAGAAAAAGTCACAGATCAGCCCGAAGATCTTCTTCTCTACCTATCTCAGCATCCTAAAAACAAATAGGAAATATGATGGAATAGACGCCAAAATAGCTTTCACCAAAACAAGCCTCCCACCTCTAGACAACAGTCTAACAGACCACCCTGCTAATCTCTTCTCCATTCTCTCCAGCAAAGGAAGCTAATCTCGCAGTCTAAGCCTCCTATCCGACAAAGGAAGGTCCAGATACAATGACAGATCCCACCTTCGTCCCAAGCACTCCACCCACTGACTTTGCCTCTTCGGCCACCATATTTGCGATATAGAAATTGTTAAGATTACTATTATTTGTGGATGTTTTCTATTTTATTATTGTATGAGGTACTACCTGTAATTCTCTCCAGCGTACCTCTCTATACAAAGGTCTTTAAGATTCAGTAATAAACTAATTCCATTCATTTCACTCAACATGGTATCAGAGCAGCGATTATAGGCCGATACTTGAATATCCCATCGAAAACCTACTCACCAAAGACCCCACTGAAACCCTGGCCCCTCTCGTTCTCCAGCGGCACTGACCCCAACGTCGCCCCCTCTCCTCCACGTTAGTAGCCTACTGGTAGCAATTAGCGCTGCTGGGGCTCTTCTCCCTCACCAGTAGATTGCCATGTGCCCTGTGTAGCAAGTGGCACTGCCGCTAGGGCCCCCTCTAGCCTAGTGTGCACACCCTACCCTTGAATGAGGTGTGTTGCCTCCTCTTCAACGATTTGAAATCAATTTTCAAACTACTTGGAGTTTTTTTTGATGATCTGAAATTAATTTTCAGACGGCTTGGCATTCTTTTTCCCGATGATCTGCATATTGAGATATAATGGCTGATCACAAGGAGTCTCTTAGCGACTCGTTGGGAAAAACTTTTACCATGAGTGCATCACTACATATGTAGGGCATAAACATTAAGCTTGATGGTACGAACTTTCTCTTGTGGTCTACCTAGATTGCTCGATTCGTCGAATCACATAGAAAGAAATATATTTTGATGAAGGAAAAACCGGCTGGAGAAAAACAGACTGATGATTGGAAGGCCGACAATGACTAGGTGGCTACTTGTTTGCTGAATAGCATGAATGAGCCTAATGTAAAGTAAGTTGTGTCGTGCTCGTTGACCAAGAAGATGTGGGAGGTTTTACATAAGATTCACTCTCAACAAAATAATATAGCATGTCTTTATTGTGTTATAGAACATATACACACATTCCGTAAAGGAATGACATCTTTGGCCAATGGGACGTTAAAGAATTTATGGGATGAGCAAGACACCTTTCAGCTTCTTTCTACCGATGTCTCTATTATGGAAAAGCAAAGGGAAGCTATCAGATTGGTACAATTCTTAGCTACACTTGGTCTTGAGTACAAAGCAATAAAGGATCAACTAATGACTCTATAGGAGATACCTACTCCTGCTCAGATATATGCTTACTTATCATAATTGGAGGTGTCTAATTTTACCCCTACTTCTGAGTCCTCGGCTATGGTATCCATTGGTTGTGGTTGGGACAAGTTTCCTAGTAGAGGTCAACCACGTCCTCCTAGAGGCAACATAGGCCACAGGTGAGGACATGTGGACCTATTCGACAAGCATTGTCACTGTCATAATCATACTGCGGATCGATGCTGGATCAAATATGGATATCCGCTTAGATAGGGACCACGAAACAATCAGGTTGTTACCAGTGGTGATGACACTATAGGTTGTAATGGAGACACCTCTTAGGTATTACTCTCACAGGAGGAATATGGCAAACTAGTGGCCGCTCAGTCGAGTTCATCTGCTAGTGCCTCTGATCAAGACAAAAGGAATGATTGCATTTGTGGGTGTTTTTTGTTTTTATTATTACATGGGGTACTAGTTGTAATTCTCCTAAGGGCACCTCTCTATGTAAAGATCCTTACGGTTCAATAATAAACTAATTCCACCCATTTCACCCAACAGAATGTTCATAAACATGGAGTAAATGCACATTAGAAAATTGAAAATTTTAAAATAGTAAACCTCATTGAAGCTATACAACATTGGCATACAGGAAATTCAGGCAAGAAACAACATGCATCATGATAAATTCAAAGCACATCCTCGTTGTTATATCATGATACCTAGATTTGGAATGCTTCAATTATCCTTCAGGATAGATTAGCATCCTAATTGCATGTGAAAACTCTCCAGATAAGAGGATTATAGACAATTCAAGGTCAATGTGCCAAATCATTTTTTAGTCTCCTAGGGTAAGAGCATCTTGACATGGCTCACAGAAAGAGTGTTGTTAAAGTCGAAAGAGGTAAAACTAGTTTAATGTGACAAAAAGGTAATAACTAGATACAATTGAGAAGATGAAATGGAAGCTCACCCTATCTGCAAAAAGACTTTCCTTTTTCCGATTTTTAAACAAGGCAAGATGAAACTCTTCCTGCACAATAGGAATATTCTCTATCCAGGTCAGCAAAATATTTTAAGGTTAAAATGAAAACTAAACAAATATATGCTATTACTCCTAAATGTCAACATGGTTATTATACGAGCATCCAACTTAAAACCAATTTGATTGAATGAAAAAGTCCAAGCATCAATATCAATCACTTCTCAATTTCCACATCTTTCAATAGCAGGTTATTTTGCCAATACATCATCTCCCCCCCGCCCTCCCAATTGAGGCCTTCTTTGGGGATGACATACAGTTTAATCTTGGCTATTAGACTGGCATGGCTCTGATCTCTTGGGAGAGCATCCAACTCAAAATCATTTGGGCTTGAGTGGAGAAGCCCAACCCGGTGATGTTAACCATTTCTCAATTTTACATTGTTTGGCTATTTTTAAGTTTTGAGGATGGGAATCAGAGAAACAAATTTGAGTCATAAGGGGAGAGATGCCTTGAAGTATGCAAATAATTACATATCTGAACTTGAGCACAAAAAAAGGATCAATATCAGTATCCAAACTGCACTATTATGAGTCTAAGCATCTTGGAGTAGAAAACACACCTTGTGTATCAATCCATCATCAATGATGGAACTGCTGATGCTCTTAAACAACTCGAACAGAGCTTCAACCTCGCTAACACTAACTACAAATGAGAAAAAATATGCATAAGGAAAACCTACTTTCATATGTATGCAACACAAAGAATGAAGCAAGCATCATTGTGACACAATTTGCCAAGTTGTTAGATTTATACGACAAAGCGTCAGTCTAATAGGAAAATTGGCAGTTCACAACACTGAAGTCTTCTATGAATGACTGATAGAGTCATCAAATGGATGGTTTGTACTATAGAGATCCAAGTATCTGAGCATGAAACCTTAAATAAATGCATATCTTTATGATCAAATTGTTCTTTATCTTAGGTTCAAAAGTGTTGCTTATTTGTAAGAGCCTTCACAATGTATGCTAAAGCAAAAACATCACGTAAGAGCACCTGTCAGGGCACAAATTATTATTTTAATTTCTACAGATTGGGAATGAGCTGATGCTTCCAATGCAGATTGGATAAACAGAAAAAAAAAGAGAAGTACAATGAACCAGACTCTTTCCTTATTGAATATTGCCAACAAGATCGATTTAAAGTGTTGTTCTTTTATATTTATTGTGCCAAAGGGGTGAAATCACATTATGTACCAGTTTCCGCAAGAAAGAAAGAAACACAATGGTAATTATTTTACCCTAATGCATGTGGAAAGACTGCCAATCAATGAGATTTGACTACAAACTACCTTCTCATAGAATCCACCCACACCAGAGATCATATTGATCATCAAGCACTGGAGGGTGTAATGGGAAGTACTTTTGAAAAAGAAAAAATCAACTTTGAGAGAAGACAAAAATTGCCAACTTCTCTAGGAATCTAACATCTTCTAATACAATGTGCATCATGGACTGCAAAATCCAGATCACATGCATCCATTTAGAATAACGAGGGCATTGGCTACTAGAAAGACTATGGCTTTGGCTTAGAATAATGTTTCAGCCAAGCAAAAAACCAAGACAAAATCCACGCTCCCCCTTACAGAGAAAGGGGCACAAATCCCAGAAGGAATATGTGCTGTCAGACTGTACATGTGCTGTGGGAAGGAGTGGCTGGGATGGATTGGCGTGGAAAAGAACTTGGAAAAGCTCTTGGGAAAATCGGTGCTCGCTTAGAATAATGTTTCAGCTTATACATTCTCTTAACCATCTTTCATTGAATGCCCCGATCAGTTAATTCAACCACAGAAAGAAAAAGGTAAATCTTCATACCCTTTCAGCTATTCAACAACTTTATTAACGGTCATAGAGTCCCTGTTGCTCGAATGAAGAGAAAATTGTACAAATAGCTTTCTTTTTTTCTTTTGAGAAGATAAATATGATGGGTATGGGATTTGATCCCGTGACCTCTTAGATACCAATGGGGGCTCCCAATCCCTAGGTGGCAACAATCTTTCTGTCCTAAATTTGATCAAGTCAACAAATAGCTTTCCGTTGTCTTCTAGACAAACAATTAACAAGAACTCGGATTCCTTATTTAACAGGCGACCCCAAACAAATGATGAGACTCCAGCTTTTGATAAAAAAAACTCCAGGTACTGCCATTCCTAATTTCATAAATAAGGTCTCCTAGACCACCTAGAAATAGGAAGCTTCTTCTCAAAATGCAGCCGCGAGCATTCCGCAAGCCCGGAACCCCATTCGAGCCCAATTCCTAACCTCGAAAGAAGACTGACTCCCTGGCATGCACGCGATTCCTTAATCCTATACTTCCTTTTGTAAAACATGCATTTATTCGAGCTAAACTACGTTTAACATAGCGCGCAAACTTACAATGCTTCGGGAAATCCTTGCTTTTCTTCAAGTGGTCATTAAACGCGACTTAAAAATGCAGTTTTCGCAGAACCGCACATCTGCTATATCGAAGCGATGCTCGTTGCTTGGGATGATGAAGCCATCAAACAGGTTGGGTAGGCCGTTGTTCATTCTCAAAAATTGGGTATCCGAACCGCACACATTCCGCGAAGCCCCATTCCCAAGGCAACGAAACAAGTGCGGTGCATTCCCACCAACAATTCCCCACAGGTTGGACGGAGAACGGGAGGAAACTTACAAGCCGTCCGCGACGCGAGGACGACGGGGTCGTCGCAGCCGGGGAACCGCCGCCGCCGCCTCCGGCCCTTGGAAGGGACGCAGCCCATTCCGCACCGTGCAGGAGATCGGCCGAACGGCGACGACGACTACCACCACGCCGCGTGGCCTCCGATCACCCCCTTCTCCGCCTACGGCAACACCGGCGCCTCGACTCCATCGCAATCTCCACCATCGCCTTATCTATAAAGAGAGCTCTTAGCCGCCGGAAAGAGGAAGAAAAGGGGGGCGACGTGAAGAAGGCGGTGGGGTAGAGGGAGAGAGTAATAATGAGCGGAATCGAGGCGTTGATTTCTGTTTCCTTTGCGGGGGAAACCAGAGATCGTGACCTCTGTGATTCCCATTGGAATCGGGAATATTCTCGCGACGTACCTGGCGAGGGAAGACCCGGGTGTTCGAGGGGTGGCAGAGGTGGGCCGCCGGGAAGGGGAGGGCGTTGGGGAGGTGGTGGGGGTGGTGGGATCCGGGGAACGGAGTGGGCCCCGTTAGGGGTGGTTTTATTTGTCGGGGGGCGGTGGGGGAATCGGACGGATGAGGGGGCTCAATGTGACACGTGTACGGAGGGGAGGGATTCGGTGGTGGTGTTAAATAGGGAAACTCTAGAACGGCTTTGGTTCCTTCTCTCGTGCCGCGGGGATCTTTCTGTCTGAGGCTGACCGGGTCAAAGCGTGTTTGGGCGGCCTTTCTGTCCAATTTTTGCCAAGTATGGGTTGGCCGGAATTTTTTTAGTAGTTTTTCCACGCGGGGAGACTTTGTTTTTTTTTTTTTTTTTTTTGGTTTAGTAATGTGGGGATGGTGAGAGTGGAGATTGTTTCTCCTTGTTCACGTGCAAGAGGAGTGATTGATTAATTCTCTTTCTTTTCTTTCACTCCAGAAGGATCTTACGTAGGCCTCCGTTTTTTTGGGGTTTGACGGTGAGTCTTTTTGGCTCAAAGAGAAAGTGGAACCAAAATTACACAAGTGGGATGGTTTGAATTCTTTAAAGATTAAAAAAAAAAAAAAAGCTTTGTGAACAAATGGCACCGAATTTTTTTTTGATGTTATATAATTGCTATAATAATTTTTATGTTTATGCATATGTCACCATGAGATTGGTTATTTTACAAAAGTACCGTCACGATGCTATTTTTTTTCAAAGTTTGAATGTAGAAGAAACGGGGTATTACTCTCTATTCTCACATAGAACTCATTAAGTTTAAAATTATAATACATGAGATATTGTCTCTACTGTACGAATTTTGATGTTTATGTGTTGTAACATGTTTGCCAAGAGGAAATTTTCTTTGCTACGTATAGTCATTCACTAAGGAAAGAGTGAGTTCTTGGTCTCTTTATATTTGTTAATGGTTTATTTTGCCATAACTCCATTGAGTGACTAAATCTGTTCCTTGTGATTCATGTTGGTTGCACCGCATGCTCTTTGCTGTAAGTTTGTGAAATGTTACAAGGACTAGGTTGTCAAAAGGGTTTGAACTCGTGAGTGGGTTTGTTTTGCTAGGCTCAGACCCTTGTAGCCAACAGGTCTGATGTTGCATCCATGAGTCAACCCACTATAATGTAATTGAACCCAATACCAACATGGGTCCTAACAATTCTACTATTCCAAATCCAATAGGTCTACAAGATGGATTTCCTTGCCCACGACCCAATCCATGTACACATGCATGTTAAGTTGACTTGGATTCATCTGAACAATTTAGCTTCAGGTCACGTGTACAAGTTAGATCCACCATGATCATTCTTTTCTAACTTGACATCCCTTCTTTTGCCTTCATCTTTGCTTGGCATTGTCTTTGATCATCAACAGATAGCTATGGAAACTCACGGTGGGAGGAGGTGAGGTTGGTGCCATAAGTGATACGAAGGAAAAGCGGGGAGAGGTAGGAGAGAGGGATACAGATGGGCAACAATAGTGGTTGGGGGGACTATCCTTTTCACTAGTGCCTCAATTTGTAAGGGGAATTTGTTGCGGAAAGATCCTCTCTAGTGCCACCCTCCTTCTCCCGTTGCCTTTCGACCTATGGGAGTATAAAATTCAAACTTCCAACTCACGCCAAATCACGAGGCTGCCTCATCCACGATTGATGGCACATTGCTTTGACTTGATCCCTGGAAGAACACACAGAAGTGATAGAGATAACAAGGCTGATTGCATATTTGGTAGATCCCAAGGTGTGGAAACGTCCAGTGGTTATCAGTGCACTAGAAACAAAAGGAAAATAGTTATTGGAGTCAAAAGGAAATCTAGGAAATGAAAAGCAAGGGAAACTCAATTTTTTAAAATAAGCCTCCTGATTGTTTGTGCTTGCAAGAAACTATAGAAAAATCAAGTTTTCCTTTGTTTCCCTTAAGATTCAACCTTTTGCAGTGAAGAAATTAGGTAGCTTCCATGTGAGGAAAAAGTGATTGAATCCTAGGAAAGGAGTGGATGAACTATGGATGGACGTTGGAAAGCGATGGGAATTTCTCTGTCAAAGCAAAAATATTTTGCTTTACTTCACTTTCCCTCATCTTCCAAAAGCAACCCCACCTCATCCCCGGATGCAACAGTAACGCATCCTCTGTTGTGAAGATCTCACATGGGAGGTTTTATAAACAAATCGACAATGTAGGTTTGAGCATGGCATTTAGGTGAAATGTGTGTAATTTATTTTCAACTCCAGTCTGTGACATTATCCATAACAAAAATTATCTAATGCAACAACATAAATT
This sequence comes from Thalassia testudinum, assembly GCA_037157565.1. Lineage (NCBI taxonomy): Eukaryota > Viridiplantae > Streptophyta > Magnoliopsida > Alismatales > Hydrocharitaceae > Thalassia > Thalassia testudinum. The sequence goes on from JAZHRO010000013.1 coordinate 28,145,135, forward strand.
TCATGAGAAACTGAGTTCGTTTATACATGCTATGATAGTGCCTCTTTTAATTTAGTTAATCATTCAATTGATAATTTAAGCAAGATAATCTCTGGAAATCATAGATTATTATCTCTAAAATCAACAATTAGTGCAATTTGTTAGAAGTTACTAGCCATAGTCATACACTCCACCGAACAATTAGATGTACTTAGATCAAGTATTTAGCTATTACTCATCCTATAGGTATGGTTTATGATAAGAGTGTTTAGATGCAGGAATGACATATGGATATCAAGAGGTAGTGTTCAATCTCACATGTCTGTGAGCATATGCACCCGATTCCTGCCCTTGCTTGATTACAGATGTACATGCTCCCTATTCAATGACTTAAAGATCGAAGTAGAATCTATCCATTCTTAGTCAACAAATGAATTTGGTGCATTCAAGACGAGAAATGCGATAAAGCTCTCAAATCTTGAACCCTAAGGTTCTTTGCATAATATGGGTCTCAAACATGTCACATTTGAGTTTGCATGCATTTTGTGTATCTAAGGTCTAATTTACGTGTGGAGCATGTTGTTGGAATCCTTTATAGTGCCAGCAGTCAAAATCCACATTCGAACTATCGATTCAAGGTCTAAATCACAAAAGTGAGGGTTACACAGTTTGCCTCTTCGATTTACACATTAATACTCAAACAAGCTCCAATTCATGCACAATGGATGTTGTCGAGTCTTTTTCAAGATGTGTAATTTAATCTTTGATTTGAGATCAATAAAATAGTTGTGCCCTCTAATTGCCTTTCAAAATATTTAATCATTGATGATGACCATTCATCTATTGCTCTAGTTGATTTGCCTTGGGAACTAATAATGTACACCAACATTGTTTGCTAGAAAAAGGTCCATGCAACAAGAAGCAACCATTGGCATATGAGGGTGTCAAAAACTCAAGCATAACATTTTCTTGTGAAAGAAGAATCAATATTGATAACTCACGAGAAGGCTTGAACTCTGGCCTAAATTGAGCGTACTAAGCATGTAACACCTGAACACTTCCATTGCCAACTGAATTTGCCACCTCCAGCTAAATAGAGTAAAGAGGGACATGACTATAAGGTTGGCATGGCCTTGCATAAATAACATAAACTTTGAGCCTAAGTCAAGCACCCCATTAACAAACAAAGACGAGAGGCAGGAGCTAACCAGTAGCTACCACACATTAAACTGGTGCAAGTTGTCAGTAAAGGAAGTGGCATATCGAAAAAGCAAAAGGACAGTTTTGAAATCTTTTTGAAACATGAAAACATAACTTTAAAAGCAGATCAAATTAGATCAAAAACATGGAAAACTATTTCTCAATAGCATGAGCTACGGGTTATATCTTTGTGACTGGTTATCATAAGGTGAATGCAATACGTGGTAGTTGGAATCACACTTCTACTCAATATTGCCAACAATGGCATGACACCTTTAGGTTTGATGATGAATTGAACGTTGGAGTTACAAAAAGAACACCTTCACTTTATGTTAGGGATCCCTCTCTCCTTGATTTGCCAACTGCATGCACGCTAAAAGGAAGATGGGGAGGGGGCATGCCCTGTAAAAGGGAGGCTTTAGCTTAAATCTCAAAGACCATTAACTTATCTCTATGGCTTTGATATTTACTTATATAGAGTGAAAACCTTAGTAGGAATGCAACTCCTAGCATTGAGAATTTACCAAAATGTCATCCTTTATAGCACTTTATGTAATTCTCAAAAATCATATAATAATCTCATTACAAAAATGCTATCGGTGCTTCTTTAATGCTAACTAATTATATATTTCAATTATTTGAAATAATTAACTTAATATTTCCTTAATTGTTGCATTGCTAGTTGCTATAGTATTCTAAGGGAGATTTTGTGGGCAATTTGTAGTCTATTTATGATTAAGATCACATTAAATCAAGGGCTAAGATTCAATATTAATTTTATTTGATTCAAGTAATCAATTTGTAATTCTTGGACTGGGAAATCCATATTGATAAATTAATTTGTGTATCATTCTATCATTCATCAATCATGAATAATTTCTAATTTATCAATCATCCCCACACCTAAGCAAGATCACAAGGTGGTAAAGGATGATGACTATTAGACTATTAAGGCATTACCTAACCTAAGATATATCATACATTGCATATGTTCTATACACATAGAGACACATATGATTAGCCTAGGGTTTAAGATTTTATCCCTAAAATGCCATTATGCTTTGGATGGAAGTCATATTGAATTCTTTTAGTTTCTTCTTTCCTATTTTGATTTGCTTATAGAGACAACTACTTATGGAATTAAACCTCCAAGGCCATAATATCAAAGCTCAACCTCTTCTCTAACAATTGGAGTTGTGTGAATCCCATCTTTAAAAGACATCTACATCCCATATCACGTAAACTAGCTTCCTAACATATTGGCCTTATACTCCGTGTCACCTTAACCGATTGGTGCCAAGTATATACAATCTAGATACAAACATTGATTATAAGGACATGTATCTATTTCTTTAAGAATAGTGTTTAAAAGAGAATCTTTACAATCCTAGTTCCACCAACCAATTCTTTGATCATGTCTAGGAGACAAATTTGAAAACTCCATTCCCTATAAGACTTTTTCATCTACAATCCAATCAAATGACAATCTCTTTTGGGTATTCTAGAAGATTGCCATCTCTTCCACAATTTCGAACTATAATCATGAGAATGAATAATGATTATGTATAGATCTTAATCATACATCCATTGTTTAGAATTTTTCCAAATAGTTATTTCCCTATCCTCACTTGTTTAATTTGACCTTTGTGCAAGTAAGACTAAAAGTAGAAGCAAGACCATACACATATTTACACTCAATATTTACTTAGGTAAATGAAGAGATGCATCCAATTCATATATTGGTGCTTAATTAGATTCAATGTTCAATGCGTCCATGGCTTGCCCACAACATGACGGTGAAATGATTTTTTTCTAATGTGGGCTATATTGACATACAAGTAATGTCAAAGTGTAGAAGTGCTAATGATATTTTACTAATTTTGATACTATGCTAACAAATCTGGCAAAATGGGTGACATTATGTATAATTTTTATATTATTTTCATACTTTAATAACCCATTTCTATCCATTTTCTGTTGCTGCTGCATGTTTGTTTAAATGATGAGAATTCTCACATGGATTTTTCTCCCTGTTAATTATATCTTTAAGGTATGTCGGCTTCTCCAAAATCTAATATTATTTATTTCTTATCCTCTAAGTTTGATTCAAAAAAAGAAAAGAAAAGAAAAAAAGATGTAGAAATCATAATGCGATGATGATTCAGAAGTCAGAATTTTCTTATATAAGTTATGTGCTGGCCCACTTGAAATACAAGGCAGGCCTCAAACTCAGACATTGTACGAAAAAATATAATGCATTATTCTTTGCAGTTGTAAGCATATGATGTTGTCTCTGTTTTTCTTACCTGCAACAATGGATACACAACCACGTTAAGAAATTCAATAAAAAGGTTGGATTTGTAAAAACAAGAATTGAATTTTGAAAGTAGAACTGACGCTGGCAGGGATGGAGAGGCTGGTTGGCGGAACAAGGCTTGCCCAAAACATTGGATCAGACACCTGATCTACAGAATTCCAGTCAGTTTTCTGTGGTATGGATGGAATGGGAGACTTCAAGTATGATGTTCTTTGAAGAGGCAAATCATTAAGGCCCATTGAAATGCCGGCCCTTCCAACCCCAACACAATTTGAAAATACAGGAATGGAATTGTCATTATTGTCTTCCTTGGTGCAAGCACCATCTTGGTCATGCATTTCTTTTATCTTTTGCTGGAAACTCTTGAAGGCTGCAGATCGGGCTAAGAAGTCACTTGCAGACACAGCAGAGGTGCGAGAATTAGATTCACGACGAAGCCCAAGAAAAGGAAGTTGGTATGGTTCTGTAGGTTTTCTAGTGCATTCTAATAGTCGAAGTTCATGGCTGACATCGTCAGGATTGCTGTACTTTTCATCATAGGATTTGGTAAAAGAATCGGAATGGTTTGGTCTCTTGGGGAACCACCACCTAATATATCCTGTGAGGTTGATCTTTCTTTCTGTGCAAAAGGCACTTGCATAGTTCTTCACCAATGATTCAGTTTCCCCATCTACACAACAAAAGGAAGTCACCAGTGGTCTAAAAAGAATACAATTTCAAAATCCAGAAAAATCAAATTACATCTCTAAATTGCCTTCACCGAACTTACTAAAATTCAAGCTATTGCAGTAGTCACTACCAAGCATCTGGCCCAAGGATGCTTCCAGAGGTGTAGTTTGAGAATTTCTGAGAAGTTTAGCAAACAGACAAAATGAGAAAACGATGGTAAACTGAACATATTATTTTCCATGCAGTCTATGCAATACCATTGATTAAAAAAGGCCTGAACTCGAGGAAAAATGAATGATTATAACTATTTGACAGAAATGAGATGTTTCTGGCAAATCTAATGTGCTTATTTTATCCACAAAATTTTGGACGTCACTGAGAAGATATTTCATAGTGATAACAATCAATTTAAAGATTGGCTATTGCATCGCTTCTCTTATCATGAACAAGATTTCTTTAAGCTTTGTGCCTTTCTTTTTCCAACATGGAACCATTCTTCCAATGGGGAGCATTATTGTTCTTGTAGGCTAATCTGATATATGTAGCTAAAGTTTGTCTTTTCCTAGCTCCAAGGGATAGCAGCTTCTCAGTTTGGTTAAAATCTTGCTGCTTGTGCAAGAGTGGCTCCCTATCTTGGAAAAGTAAACAAGCTTTTGTCTTTTATAAAGTCTTACAAGCATTCTTATGGTTATAGGTGGAATCCATCCACAATTTGAAGAAGTTTGCTGATCCTTGCTTGGACTTGCTCACATTGACTTATTTCTTATTAACGGTTACATGGACCAATTCAGATGAGCTTTCCATTCTTCCTGCTAGGGGTTGTGGTTCTGTGCCTCATTCAATTTCTCAGCATCACTAAGTTTATCTGACTCAGGCTATTCTTGAGCTCAGCTGATCCAAGTCTTGGCTTCTAACCGGTACCGCTCAGATTTTGCCCTAACCAAGTCTTCTCCATGATCCGGGAAAATCTGCTATCATCATCAGATCTGTTTCCCTCAGGTGCTTTCATATTGTACCGATGCTCCACCTTTTTTCTTTGATATGATAAAGAAAACCTAGCCACTGGTGAGCACTGGAGTCCATGCTCCTATGGTTTTTGCCTCACATTGTCAAAGGATTTTCCACATTAACCTTGTTCTGGTGATTGATTCTCTTGTCCCTCTCACACACACAAAAATTCTCGTGTTTGTGTGCGCATGATATTTTCTATAAGATTATCTCTACACAATAAAATCCTTAACTTTGACGGCATTAATGAAGACAATAGGGACTTCTTTTGAATAACAATTCAAACTACAAGATTACTGAGGCCATGAAATAGGAAATAAGACTAAAAATTACAGAATAACAAGGGATTTACATGCAGTAAGAATGTATTACGCCAACCAAGACTTCGGGACGGAGAAAGGAGGCATTAACTCTCAAAAAGTAGATAGGGCTTCTTCACAATAGTTAAGGGGCACATAATAACCAACATGTATACTTCTATGATATAAATAAATCTATTTCCCAAATGACTTATTTAAGACAATGCAAACCAAGATAAAGTAGCATAAATGTAAACCATACCATAATTCTGTTAGAGATAGTATTTACAATTACAAAAGTTAGTTTTAGGAGAATATGTTGATTTTATCTCTTTCCATATTTAGTGATATAATTAGATTTAAATTGATTGTAGTAGGATTATGATTAAGATCGACCCTCTCTATATAAAGGGACCAAGTCCTCATTTGTTTCTTGAGATTCAAAAATAAGATTTCCTATTTCCTCTAATGTCCAACATGATATTAAAGCAATGGTCCTAAACCGGTGTTTCATACCTACTTGCCTCTCTCCTATTTATTTCTTCTACCACAAAAAAAATTAAAAAAAAAGAGAGGAGAAAACAAAAAGAAAAAAGGAAGAAAAAAGGAAGAGGGGTTGTTGTTTAGCCTCATAGGAACCCTAGGAGGAGGGTTTCCGACGTTGCCACCGTCATCACACCCTCCGGCGAGGGCCTATCGCCCTCCTCTCCAGGTGACCTCCTCTAGCATCTCTCCATTCTCATTCTCTCATTTTCCCTCTTGATCGAGACTGCATCGCCTAGACCAAGTCGTTGTGTCGCGTCCTATTGCTTCCATTGCATCGCCACCATCCTCTAGGGCTCCAACGACCCTTCCTTCAATGTTGCCTAACCCAACCCCACACTCTTGGCCAGCCATTGCCGCCAAGTCATCCAATAGCATCGCCTAATGCCAATAGCGACGCCGCCATCGCCACTTGAGGCTTACAAAAGTCTTAATGGCATTGCCAGCACTTAGAGACGAACCTGCAGGGCACCGCTAGTGCTTGCAAGCCTCCTGTAAGCCACTGCGTGGCCCTTACACGCCTGCACAGGGTTTCTATAGGCCATTGTAGGCTATTGTAGAGCATTATGCAGCACCTGCAAGGGGTGCAATAGTGCCCATGCTCCCTTTATAGGTATGGATGCAGTTCTAGAGCAGTTTTTTCTTGCCACCAAGGGCTATCTTCGTGCTTGATGAGACCGTTGGTGCGTTTCTAGGCTGCTCTCACACGCAACCTTTGACTTCTTGGTGACTCGAGTCTCTTGAGAAGCCTACGCAAGGCCCAAGACACATGCGAAGCTGCTGCCTTGGAAGACACTTTTATTTTTATTTACCATTTCAAATCTGAAATAGTAAGGAACTTACTTCTTTAGTTTCAACATGGCTACCTCTAGGTCCTCTCCCTCCTCTGAAGTCAAGCCTATGGCTTCATCTGCCTCTCTAGTAGTTCAAGGCACCTCTATAAAACTCAATGGTGTAAGAAACTACCTCCTTTTGGCTCAAGCATTCAAGATTTTTATTGGTGGCTAAAAGAAGCTCTACATACTCACTAAGGATCCTCCTAAGACTAATGCTCCTGATTCCGACAAATATGAGCAAGACAACCATCTCGTGATGAATTGGATAATAAATAGTGTGGCGTCTCAGATTATGGCAAATCTTCTATACAAGAAGAATGCTAAAGAGATTTGGGAGAGTAGCGAAGTACTCCTAGAGATCTAATTACGTTTGCTTGTCTAATATTTATCGTCACATATGGTCTACTTCTCAAAGTGATCATACTCTACCTGATTATTTTACTGAAATGGAGGGACTATTTAAGGTGCTTAATGTCTTCAACCCTCCTGTTGTGACACTCCAATTGGACAAAGACAGACTTGACAGGTTTACCAGTTTCTAAATGGTCTAAGAACCAAATATGCGTCGACTCATGATTAGATTCTTGCCATGGAGAACATTCTTGATCTGGATGCTGTCTATAAGAGGCTCCGAAAGATTTCCTCTGATATTAGGTTGAGTATGTCTTATGCTACTATACCACCCACCCCTATGAAGACGTCAACCTTTGCGGTCTCTGGTAGGCGTGATACTTCTAGTCACTGTGGACAAGATCGCTATATCTACTCCCCTTGTGTTTACTGTCAACGTACTAGTCACTCTTCTAATCGCTGTTGGGAAAAGTTCAGCAAACCCACATAGGCAAATCAGACTTCGATTGCTAAGTCTCCTATTGCTAAAAGACTACGACAAAGTGGTCTCCCTTACCATTTACTATAGAGGAGATAGATCGTCTGCGACATTTACTGAGTGAGCCTTCCACTACTGCTACTATTGCCACAACTCTTGTGACCAAGACTACTACCACTAGTTTTGATCAGATTGCTACTTCTGGAGCATCTGATCCTACTACTTCCCATCACAAGAATTGGGAGGACTGGTAAGGGGGACTGAGTGAGGAGTCTTGTCTCCTACTCTGACAACAACTGCTGCTGTTACTATTACTACAACCCTACTATTGCTGGTGATTGCTACTTCTGCCACAATTGTCTTACTGCTACTTCTACTGCCTACTTAGGATAGTCTCCCACTACCTATCTACTACTGCGGTTGCTACGTCTGCTACAACCACCACTACCTGCCTACTATTGCGGTTGCTACTTTGCTACAACCACCACTTGCTCTTCCGATCTACTGCTTACTCCTCCAAAAGTCTACATTGCGGGGGAGTTCATTTTTGTAACAAGTTGGGCATTGTACACTCTAACTTACGAGGGAGTGTTAGAGAATTTTACAATTAGGAAAGTTAGTTTTAGGAGAATATGTTGGCTTTATCTCTTTCCATATTTAGAGATATGGTTAAATTTAAATTGATTGTAGGATTATGATTAGGATTGGCCCTCTCTATATAAAGGGACCAACTCCTCATTTGTTTCTTGAGATTCAGAAATAATATTTCTTATTTCCTCTAATCTCCAACAAATTCTGTAAGGAGGCATTGCGCAAACACAAAGAATAGTGCACAAGTCCTGTGATTTGTCGGAATAAATTATGTTTGACATTGCTAAGAATTATGCAAGGGAGCGTGAAGGCTCCCTTGTGTGTGCGAAAACAGTCCCAACAGTGAGCTATCCACATCAAGAAATTAGCGAGGAGGAGAGCAGGCACTGACTACCCCTGTTGGCCTGCGAGGGTGGTCGGCCTTGGTGGTGATGGTAGCCGGCTATGCGGAGAAGAGAAAGGAGATGAGCCTTGGAATAGTTGGAAATATTATTATTGACTCAAATTGATTACAAAAGGGAAGGTTATCTTTTATAGAAAGAACATATCTCACTAACTTGGAAACAAATATTATCTTCTAAAATAAGAAAGAACCTATCTTTAAAACCAAACCAAATACCAAACTATTTCCTAAAAAAAAATTTCTAAAAATAGAAAACTTGACTAAAAAGCAAGACCCAAACTTGGTCCCTTGGACCCTCTAACCGTCGACCCTGTTGGGGGCCTTCTAGACGCTGCCACGTGGCCAGCTGGCCTATGTGGCTTACTTTATTCTCAAAACTCCCCCTCAAGTCGAAGGTCGGGAAGCCAACGACTTAGTCTTTTACTTGTGAGGCTAAACGCCTCACTATTCATCTTCCTCGAGAATTGTGCTCTCGATCTTCTCTTTGGACGAGTCAACGATGTAGCTGTAGATTCTTCCCTATCAGGAGGGGTGACGTAATAAAATGCGGAATAGAATAATAAACAATCTCACAAATTCAATCGCACAAGGTACACAATTATTTTTTGGTGGAAACCCAAACTGGGTGAAAACCACCACCTAACCCTCTCGAGTTAGGATTTTCCGATCAACCAAGTTGATCAAATCCACTAAACGAATCACTTTAAACGAGGGTGATTCAACCTCAATTACAGCCACGCTACAAGTGCGAGGGTAGCGTTCCTCAACCCTTTCTCTTCACAAGAAGGATTTTGTCCCACGAAGGAGACGGGAATTCGCAAAGCGAATACCCAACCAAATAACAAAGATAACAAATAATTCTATAGAGCCAACAAAGTAATTTTAAACCTAGCTTCTATAGGAATTAGGAAACTCCCTTTTGCAAGGAGTGCGTCGGATCGATGACGCGGGTGCGTGAGCCACACGACGGCACAACGTCGCTCTCGTGAACTACGGCGGGAGAGCGGGTGCGCAAAAGCTTGATGCTCTCTAGATGAAGAACTTGAGCTTGGAGAGCAAGGGCTTCTTTTTGGACACAAAAGAGTGGAAAGTATGTTGCTTGGGTGTGTGTTGGTGTGCAAAGGCTCCCCTCTATTTATAGAGGCCTTAGGAAGGCTTTGGAAGGCTTAGGAAAGCTTCCATAGCCGTTGGGTGCAAAGTCCAAGAGAATCAGGTCGAAATCAGGGACAATGATTGCATTGATAGGGTAATCAGACGTCTAATTTTGGCATCAGACGTCTGGAAGACCACTTTAAGATGTCTGGGAACAACATCAGACGTCTGATTTTAAGCAGGTCTCTTCCTGACTTGAATCAGATCTAAACAGGGTTCTAGCGCAAGTCCATCAGACGATATACAGGACGTCTGGCACTATGTCTGGACGTCTGGAAACCTACTTTTTCGTGGGAATGGATTTGCAACGGCTAGAAAATCTCTGAGAAGAGATTTTCGGGTCAGTCGAGGCAAAACGGTCAATTATCAGACGTCTGAAAAGGCTTAAGGACACCTGATAAGGCTCTAACGGTCATATCCTTGAGTGTATGCTAAGACAGCCAACGGTCCACTAATTGGACGTCTGGCAAGGTCATCAGACGTCTCCTAAGACGTCTGGTCTAAGGTCTGGACGTCTGATTTCATCAGACAGAACTAACTATGTCCAGCCTAAATGTTATCAGACGTTTGAATCAACAGTCAGACGTCTTAAAACACATTATCAGACGTCTGGAAATTCTGTTTGAACCCTATATTGGTTTTCTAAGTTTTCTACAGAAAACCTAAGTATCCTAGGGTTGTGCGAGTGTTCCTAGGACTACTGTTAGGGTACTTTGAGGCTCTTTAACATAATGTTCTAAGGAAATAAAGAGCAAGAAAATAATGACAAAAGTACATGAAAGGAATAAAATGGAATTCTATCCTATTCTTCTTGTCCTTCCATCTTCAATCTATCGCTCCTCGCGAATCCCCTCTGTTCTCCATCAAGCTCCTCCAATTCGTCCTGGATGCGAGCTTGAATTCCGTCTAATCACGTCTCCATTTGCAGTTGACTTGAAATCTAAGACTCCAAGTGCAAATGTTAAATAACATGTGTTTTGTTATCATCAAAACAAATGATCGTGGTGCTCTAGCACCAACAGTAGCCTCTTGCGACCTCCGAAGTCATTGTCTGCGGCAACTTGATAGTCGTCGCGACAGCTGCCGTTGGCTTGTCTTCTCAAGATCGATAGACGTGAGAGAAACCATGTGTGAGGTATTGGTAGCCCCACGGTCTTTGTAACTTGCCTGAATCTTTAAGAAAGAAACTTCTTGGATCAACCACTAGTTTTTTCGCAACCTGGGAAGTCGTTGCTCCTTTGGGCAATCTCGAAAGTTGTTGCGTGAACTGTGATGTCCTCTCCTTGATATCTTTTCTTCGGGAAAATCTCCTCTTTTGAAGGAGAGTAAAACATCGGATGCAAAGTATCAATATACAAATAACTTGATAGATCTCCTTCTCTTGCTTCATTTTCTTCTTGCCTTCTCTTGATAACATGATGTCGCCGACCATCATGGAACTTTCGCCATCTTCTATGGCCTTCCTTCTCCGTGTAAGGTGTCAGATTTGTCGAGGAAGACTTTCTAGAGACGTAGGCCACCAACATGCGGTCAACAAACTCACACACACAAGAGAGCCTAGACTAGTGGCTCTGATACCATGTCAAGAATTACACAAGCTGAAGCGTGAAGGCTCCCTCGTGCATGGAAAAACAGGCTCAACATTGGGTTGTCCATGTAGAGAAATCAAGGAGGAGGAGAGCAACCACTGACTGCCCCTGTTGGCCGGTGCGGGTGGTCAACCTTTGTGGTGATGGTGGGTGGCTATGTGGAGAAGAGAGAGGAGAGAAGCCTTGGAATAGTTGAAAATATTATTATTGACTCAAATTGATTACAAAAGGGAAGACTTTCTTTTATAGAGAACATATCCCACTAACTTGGAAACAAACATTATCTTCTAAAATAAGAAAGAATTTATCTCTAAAAACAAACTAAATCCCAAACTATTTCCTACAAGAATTTTTCTAAAAATAGCAAACTTGACTCAAAAGCTCAAAAGCAAACAAACATTATCTTCTAAAATAAGAAATAATTTATCTCTAAAAACAAACTAAATTCCAAACTATTTCCTAAAAGAATTTTTCTAAAAATAACAAACTTGACTCAAAAGCTCAAAAGCAAGACCCAAACTTGGTCCCTTGGACCCTCTAGCTGTTGGCCCTGTTGGGCCATCTAGACGCTGCCACGTGGCTGTCCCACATGGCTTGCTTTATTCCCAACAGACATAATTTCCACCTAGAGTTCTCTCTTAAAGAGAGATGCGGAACATACTCTATCTTGTATAGGAAGATTATCTTTGAGACATCACAGTTCTGAAGATCCCTAATATACATATTCAGAGTACTTTGAAACCTAAATCACCTGTTAATACCACGGCATTTAGGGAAACCTCTTGAGAAAGCACTGCTCTTTCTGCAATGACAAAAAATCATTTTTCGTGAGAATAACAAAGAAAGCTTATTGGAGGCACTGCATACAATGGCATGCCTTCTAAGAGATACAAGATACTCCTCCTTTGACACATTTTGCATCTCTTCAATATCTCTTGAATAATCACTGACCTGTATTGGAGTAAAAACAAATGGTGAAAGCAAACAATCTGTGATCTTAAAGCATTTAAACTCAAGAAAAATTGTAAATCGGGAGAAAAAAAAAGCTCAAGATCAAGTATAAAGTTTTATATCAGTAACGCTCAGCATTCCAATAAAGAAAAACATAGGCAGTCCTAAAAGACCTAAAAAGTAAAATTTGGCTGAATGTGTGCTGTCATGGGTTGTAAAGCAAGCAGGGTTCAATTGAGTCATTGCTGCTTTTAATATCCCGCATGCATAGAAGTTTGATAATTGCTAGCATGAATATTGAAGCAAATTCACACATAGACAAATAAACCCCTTTTTTTCTCCCATATGTTTTCATTTCCTTACGTACCTGCACCAAATTGGGTTCCTTTTAGTGTAAATAGATGAGCACCCCCCACAAGAACAATTAATCAAGACAATTTCTTCTTTCATCATGGTACTAGAGCACAATGAACTTAGGCTCTTCGTGCTTGATATCGCCACTGTTGGGAATAAAGCGCCACGTGGCAGCCAGTCAGGCCACGTGGCAGTCTGTCAGAGGACCCAAGTGGGCACTGGTTTTGGTGTCTTGAGTCCTACTTTTGGTTTATTTTAGTTGCAAGTTTTGTTTTAGTTGATATGTTAGTTTTTAGCAAGTTTGTTTAGAGGATTTGATTTGTTAAGTAGAATTTGGTCTTTCTAAAATTAGGAGATTAGGATTGGCTTGTTTCCAATTTTAAGGGATTGTGATATGTTCTCTCTTCTATAAAAGAGAGCCTTTGTAATTCTTTGATCCTTGAGTTAATGCAATAATATTTCCCAACAATTCCAACTCCTCTCCTCTCTCTCTCTCTCTCTCTCTCTCTCTCTCTCTCTCTCTCTCTCTTCTAACGTGGAACAGTCCCTCTTGGACTGTTTTTCACACGCCTAGGAGCCTTCACGTTGCGCCATTCTTGACAAACCAATCCTAATCTCCTAATTTTAGAAAGACGAATCCTACTTAATAAATCAAATCCTCTAAACAAACTTGCTAAAAACTAGCATATCAACTAAAACAAAACTTGTAACTAAAGCAAATCAAAAGTAAGACTCAAGACACCAAAACCGGTTCCCACTTGGGCCCTCTGACAGACTGCCACGTGCCACTTTATTCCCAACAGCCACCAATCAAGACAATGTCCTCCTTCTCTCTTCTTTCTGTTGATTTTTTTTTTCTGATTTCCAGCCATGAGAGACCCAACTGGTGACCAAACGGGGCTAGCCAGGACTAACTGGGCCACTGTTGACCAAACTAAGCCATGCCACCAAATGAAGAATAAAGACTTAATCCTCTAGCATTTGTATTTTTCACAATGACAGTGGACTAGAGTTTGTCAATAAAGAATTACATGCTTTCTTCTACCACTAAAGAATTATGACTACATTTTGGTTGTCCATGAACCTGGCTAAGTATTAAGCCGATATGAATCTAGTAATAGATAAAGAAGTTTACTGCCATTTCTATGGGTCTTTGTATTCTCAAAGTCCTTACCAATAGACGTTTTAAACATGACCTTAAGGTCTATAACAACACAAGATGGCTTTGCTCCCCAAAATCCTAGTTTCCTTCACTATGACCACTATGCACTTTCTTTTCTCCTTGCAAGCTTAATTCCTATGTACACAAGTCCTTTATGGCCTAGCCAGAAAATGTTAGGCAAGAAAATATTTTGTGGTCTATTCCTTATATGTCATCATTGATCACCAAAATATCATCAAAATATATGGCAATACTAACAAACCAATTCCTTGTCTACGTCTAACAAGCATAGAATGATCCAACATGGTTCTCCTGATCCTAGGACTTTATATTGTAGTGCTGATAGCCATGATCATAGATTCTGCTTCAAGACACATAATGCCTTGTTGAACATGCAAACCTTGTGATTCGTCCACCCATCATCAATACAATCTAGAGTTTACATGCATGGTTCTTCCTCTGAACCATAAACTAATGTATTCTTAAGATCAACTTGGAAGATGAGCCAATCCATATTCACCATCATAAACACCCAAACTAAGTTCAAACAAGCAAGTGAGCAGTTTAAGAAGTAGTCCACTCCCTACAATTTGTGCAAATACTTTTGCTACCAGATGGGCTTTCAATCTACCAGTCTTCCTATCTAGAAGATACTTGATGATGGACCCCAACCATTGCATTGCCAACAATATGGCAATCCAATCCGTATTGTTCTTCTACCTTGCATCTTGTAACACCTCGAACCAAGTACTAGATACCTTAGTATCGATAATAGCCACTAAATAAGGGCTAAGATGATTAACTGAGCTAAAATGAGCCTTTTCAAAAAAAATTAAGCTAAAGTGAAAATTCAGATGCGGAGGGACACATATGCCTAAATTTCAACATTGTCTCTCTATCAATGATGCCATGGGTGGGAAATCATTATTTAGAGTATTATTGAACAGGACACATAGAGGACAATCTACGGTCTCTGAAGATGTGGCACTTAACTTACTTTGAACATAAATTTGGAAATCTACGTTAGTCTACTCCTTAATAACAAAATCCATCAAACATCTGGAAACATTTACATAGACTAATGGCTCAAAAACAAATTCAGAATACTTATCTTTCACTCAACAAGCTATTTTACTGGGAACTTTGAGCATGAGATGTATAACTACAACTACCACAGTTAGAAAAGAACCAAGCCATATCACTGGAAGCAAGTTTGAATGCATTATCTGGGAAAAAAGAGGGGAAAAATTCACTAAAAGAGCAAACACCGTATTTTATGAAAGAAAGTTTTGACATCAAAACTAACTTGCAAACGGTTTAGCAATAAAGGAATCTAGGTCAATGAATAAAAAATCATTGATAAAAACTATAAAATAATAATGTTACTCAGGTGCAACTTGTCAGTTCCTGCTGGTCCCAGTATGGTGCTCTATACGTCTCTTATGTTTTCTCTTGCCCTTGTGTTCCCCACATGCATCTCTCAAATGTTGCCTCTGGTCCTATTAGGGTGGCCAAGGATGTGTGGGGATGCGACACAACTCAAGTGGGGAGGACTTTGGAGAAGATCTATGTTGTTTTGGATTGTTACAACCAAACACCTCTTATCCAGCCAGATCCAGAGTCAGAACCTCACGTCTGATTCAGCTCTGGACAGTATGGTGTCTCTGAATGCTAGTTGATTCAACAAAATTGTAGAATCTGTGCCATAAGGTGTCATCATTATCCACGAGCTTGAGCATCCACTTCGTCAACAAGGCATCATTAAAATCAGACAAATGCAGCACCTCAAGCCACCCTGCTCCATCGGTTTACATATATCCTTCGACTTCACCAAGTTTAGGAACCTCCCCTCATGTTGTGCACCTTTCCAAATGGAACTTTTCCTAACCTCATCAATCTTTTGAGGTTGAATTTCCAGAAGGATCTTTTCCCCTCATGCTATTTGCAACCCCTTCCTTAAGGCACAATTACCTGGACTTCTATTGCCAGTCTAGCTCTTGATGTCCTGAAGTACCACATTTTGATGTTTACCTCTAACTTCAATCTCCTCCAGTGTAACCTCTCTCAAGTCTTCAATCCTGCCTAGCTCCAAGATCCCCTTTACTGCTTCCTAGCACTTCGCCTTCTTTCTGTAACCTCTTTTTTGTATACCAAATGCTGCAACTGGCTGGCAAAGTAAGGGTAGCCAAGGAGCAGGGCTGAATCTTCAGGCACTTGTATCTGAGGACATTGTACTGGGAGAATGAAAGAATTTTTGCAATCACCTCAATATCAATGCATTCGAGGGTTGGATGGTGGAACTTGGCAAAACCACCGTGTGTAATTGCCCTTTTTCCGTTTGATTCTCTCATATGCTCTACCTTACTTAACCAACTCTTTCTTGCACCATAACCTCAAGAATTCACTAAAGGCTCACGTGGAGGAAAAATCACAAAACCATCAATCAAAGTTTAAGTATGTTAGCATGTCATAAGTGTGTTATTTCTTTCTAGCTTTTTCCATGTGTGCTCCTTAGGGGCAAGGATGTATTTTTACTTTTTTGGTCTCTCTCTATATAAGAGAGGCCTAGGATTACAATAAACTTATCTTATTTCAACCAATTTGATATCAGAGCGACGATCTTAGATCGACACTTCGGTATCCCACCTTCACAAGCCTCTGTACCTTGTCCACCAAAACCCTAATCTTCATTGGAGGTACCCGGAGGAGCCTCCATCGACGGCCACCGACCCCTCGCCTCCGCCAACCAGCCTCATCGGTCTATGCCAATCAGGCTACCTTGGAAGGCCACGAACTGAGCTTCATCGGGGCGCGCTGCCTCAGGAGACTCCGTCAGCATCGCCAACCATCGGTGTAGTGGCGCTACCTCCGCCTTTAGCCTCTCCACTCGACTGGGGCTTCGTCTAAGGCGTCGCTCGCACCACCTAGGACAATGCAAGCACCGCTAGCATCGCCAGCGACACCTAGGGAGCCTCCAGCGCCTCCTAATGTCGCCTCAGACCTTAAGGTGTCGTGCGTCGCCCAGGGTGCCGCCAGCACCATTAGCGCCACCTAGGGCCTCGCCTAGCCTCTATCAGCGTCGGTGGGGCCTTCTCGGGTAGTCTCCCTGCACCCAGGATAGGCCAAAGCTTGTCCAACGTGAAGATGCCAGCCTAAATCTTGGATTTCAGATCTGATTGATGACTTCTTAAATATAGAAGTTTAATTGCAGCTCCAAGATTGTAAGGATAGCTTCAGATGATCAGTCCGAGGTGAATTCAGACACTTCTATGGACACCGGGGTGTTGAAGAATCTGTTTTTTGGTCCTATCGTCAAGTTGGACGAGACCACTTACCCACTGTGGTTTCAGACTTTCCTCATGACCGTCAGGGGTCATGGGAAGAGCCACATCATTACAGATCCGAAGCCCAAGAGCAAGACTAGCGTCAACGCCACCTGGGATAGAGACAATGTCATGGTCTCTGCGTGGCTTATGCAGACAGTTATTCCCCGTATAAGGGATGAGATCATGTATTACGACATTGCAAAGAAGATGTGGGAGTCCTTGCACAAGACCTATTCTCATCTAAGAACTCTGCACGAGTTTTTCAGGTCTTCTACGACCTTTTCTATTTGCGTCAAAAAGGACGCACTCTACCACAGTACTACTCCCTCTTAAAGGGAATGCTGGAGAGACATCACTCTTATCTGCCAGGATGTGCCTGTGATTCTTGGAGGAATTTTCGGAGACAGTTGGCCGTCTCTCTCTTCTTAGCAGGTCTTAGACCTGAGTATACAACTACCGGAGATCAGATTCCCACAGCTCCTGAGCTTCCTACCCTGGAGGAGGTTTACAGTAGACTCAGCCAGAGTTGCAGTTCGTACTACAGCCCCAGACAAAGGTACCCAGTCGTCTGCACTAGCAGCGATCCCTAGACGTGGCAGGGGTACCCCTTCCCATGGATGTGGTCGTGGATGTGGACGCTCGTCTGGTACATTCACTAAGACACCATGCACTTGCTGTGGTAGACTTGGTCATCCAAAGGTTAGATGCTGGCAGAAGCACGGTAGGCCACCCATGGCTAATCAGGCAGCTGAGGTTCTCGACGAAGTGCCTACCGATCCTAATGTGAGCTCCTTGAGTACAGAGATTGAGACCCTGAGATAGCAAATTGCGCAGTTGACACAGGCTTCATCCTCCTCTCAAATTCCGAACACTGCAACCATAGCCTCCTCATCAGAGACACCTGCGACTGGTATGTCGTCACTTTTATTTTCTGGTGAGTGGTTGATTGATTCTGGTGCATCTAAGCACCTATGTGGCAACTGTGGATCCTTCTCTCAGTTGGCACCTGTTATGCCAGGATAGTGCAGGTGGCTGATGGGAGACACTCGTCACTTGTTAGCAAGGGAGATATGTCATTATCTCCTACTTTGAGACTTGCAGATGTCTATTATGTGCCTGATTTTTCCTTGAGTTTATTGTCTATTGGCAGCATTACTAGGGATTTGAACTGCCAAGCTATCTTTAATGCGTCTTCTTGTGTCTTGCAAGACAAATTCACATGGAAGACGATTGGTGGAGGACGTAAGGAACATGGGGTGTATCGTCTGGATCGTACTGCTTTTGCTGCTTCTACTACCCAGGGCTTTGCTTCTATTGGATCTCCTCTCCAATGGCACCACCGCCTTAGCCATCTACCCATTCATCACCTCAGACGCGTTATACCATATATTCCCTCCACTACTGCTCTCACCTGTGATGCTTGTCAACTTGGCAAGCACCATAGGGCTAGTTTTTCCAATTCTACGTCTGTTTCATCTATCGCCATTTTTGATTTGATCCATATGGATGTATGAGGTCCCAGTTGTACTCCTAATCGACTTGGGAACAAGTATTATCTTATTTTAGTTGATTTTTCACGTGTGACCTGGATGTTTCTCTTGAAAAATAAGTCTAATGTGGGACAAATTATTGAGAACTTTGTAAAAGAAATAAAAACTCAACATTCTTGTTTGGTGAAGTGCTTTCGCTCAGATAATGCCTTAGAATTTTGTACTTTATGTTTGCGCAATTTCTTTTCTACTTGTGGCATTATCCATGAGACAACATGTCCTCATACCTCTCAGCAAAATGGTGTTGTTGAGAGGAAACATCGCCATATTCTTGATGTTGCCCGCACTTTGTTGATTCACCACTCTGTCCCTTCTTTCTATTGGGGTGATGCTATTTTAACTGCTTGTTTTTTAGTTAACCAGATGCCTAATGCTGCGTTGCATGAATGGATTCTTATTCAGGTCATGTATCATGATCGTCCCTTGTTTCACGTCACCCTTCGAACTTTTGGTTGTGTTGCCTTTGTCTATTTATTGAGACCAGGTCGGGATAAACTAACACCGAGAGCAATTAAGTGTATTTTTCTTGGGTATACCTGGATACAAAAGGGATATCACTGTTTTGATCTGCTTACTTCTTGGCATTATGTTTCAGCGGATGTTACCTTTCATGAGGCTGTACCTTTTTTTTCTATGACGGCAGATGAGATGCCTCTCGAGGGCGATATGGCACCTATGCCATATTCTCCCATTCGTTTTGGGAGTTTTCCTGAGATTTCTATCCCTACCACACCACCACCACCACCTGCTACGCATCCCTTTCCATGCCTAACTGGGCGTCTACAGACATATGTTTGCTCTCATGCTACCTATAAGGGACCGCCATCCTCACCCTCACCATCAGCTTCTCAGGTGAGTCCTTTAGACACTGACGTATGTTTGTCATGTGATGATCACAGGGACAGGACAGGTGATGTGTCAGACGATGATATTGACCTTTTGATAGCTATTTGAAAGTAGCAACGGACTTGTACTACTTATCCCATGGCGGGGGCACTTGCTACTAATACTCTTGCTCCTGGATTTGCTGGATTTACTCAGCCATTAACTACTACACAGATTCCAGCTACATACCATGAGACCATGCTTGATCCAAAATGGCGGGCAACCATGGAGGATGAGATGGTTGCTCTTCAAAGCCGTAAGACTTGGGAGCTTACTTCACTTCCTGATGGTGCTGCACTCGTTGGCTGTCGATGGGTATTTACTGTGAAGTTCAATCCTGATGGTGGTGTTGTTAAGTACAAAGCCCGCCTTATGGCAGAGGGATTCACCCAGATCTATTGGGTGGACTTCTTTGACACCTCTCTAATTGCCCAACTTCCCACAGTCCGGGTGTTGATTGCAGTGGCAATTCAGTTAGATTGGCCCTTGCATCAATTAGATGTGAAGAATGGCTTCCTTTATGGTGATCTCAAAGAGGAAGTTTATATGCAGCAGCCGCCTAAATTTAAGAGACAAGGGGTGTGTATGCCGATTACGAAAGGCTATATACGGCCTTAAACAGTCCCTGAGCCTGGTTTCAGAGATTGTCACAAGTTGTAGAGGCAGCTGGATTCAGGTGATCGACAACTGATTTTTCACTCTTTGTCAGGAGGACTAAACGAAGTACTGTGGTATTTCTGATTTATGTAGATGATTTGATCATCACAGGAAATGATATGGAGGGTATTGCTGAGGTTAAGCATATCCTAGCAGAACAGTTTGTCATGAAGGACCTGGGGGCTTTATGGTATTTCCTTGGTATTGAGGTGGCTCACAGTAAGGAAGGTGTGGTCTTATCTCATCGAAAGTATGCTTTAGATATTTTGCAGGAGGTTGGTATGCTTGGGGCCAAGGAGGCCAATATTCCTATGGACCCCAAGATGCCACTCTATGATGAGGATGCACAAGTGGTGGACAACAGAAGGTACAGATAGTTTGTTGACGAACTGTTGTATCTTACTATCACAAGATCGGATACCCTTTGCAGTCGAGAGACTAAGTCAGTTCATGGCCAAGCCAACAATACAGCATTGATGGTACTTAGATATGTCAAGAGGGCTCCTGGGAAGGGTTCTTTTTTCTCAAAGGGATCCTCTATGACATTGGTTGGCTACTCAGATGTAGATTATGTTGGATACCATGTGGATCGTAAATCCACTACTAGGTTCTGCACCTTCTTAGCAGGGAATTTGATCACCTGAAGGAATAAGAAACAAGGCACAATTGCGAGATCCAGTACCGAGTCTGAGTATAGAGCTAAGGCTCAAACAACTGCGGAGATGATGTTGATCAGATCCCTGCTTATTGACCTACAGGTGCAGTTTTCTAGTCCTCTGGAGATGCAATGTGATAACAGAGCAGCCACCTCCATTGCCAAAGCATGAGAGAACAAAGCATGTTGAGGTTGACTATCATTATACTAGGGACATTATACAAAAGGGGTTGCTATATATCACTTATGTTGCATTTAAGGAGTAGATTGCAGATATTTTCACTAAGCCTTTGACCAGATCTTCATTTGATTCGTGTATGTCCAAGCTGAGCATGATAGATATATATGCTCCAGCTTGAGGGGAAGTGTTAGCATACCATATGTGTGTTATTTCCTTTCTAACTTTTTCCATGTGTACTCTTCAGGGGTAAGGATATATTTTACTCTTTTGATCACTCTCTATATAAGAGAAACCTAGGGTTACAATAAACTTATCTCATTTCAATCAATTAAGTAATAGTCCTTTTTGGTCCCTTGAACAAATCTCCTAAGGTCTCTGCCATACTTAGCTAGAAATGATAACCAAACCAAAATAAATGATTTATCTCAAGCATAATGAAACACAATCTCTGGGTATGAATGAGGAAATTTCTCTATGCTTGCATTTGAACTCCCATATATCAAAATATCAAGAGTTCAGCATAAGCCAAGGATAAATCACATGTATACATGCAAGGAAGTTTGTGCACACAAGCAAGAAGATACATGTATAAGGAATACATATGATTCTGTTAGAGAAAAATCCCATGTTAGGAGTGGAAATTATCCACTTCCTATTTTGTGTTTTCTATTCTGTGTTTTAAAAAGTTGTTTAAGACAGGATCATTAGATATTTAATGAGATTTGGAGAGATTTAGTTTATTTCCTTCTATGATAAAATTAAGATCCGTGTCCTTTGTATATAAACGGACCAAATACTATGTTTTATTCTATTCCCCAAAACTCCATAGGGTATCAAAGGTCCTTCTTGGGAAGACCTTGACCTCTACCAAACCCTAGGAGGCTTCTATTGTTCGTCTTCAACTAGTCGAAGGGTCTCAACAGTTGGTTACTGAGGTCACCCACCTTCGGTGACCCTCCGATCGATGCCACTGCCCTCCAGTGACCCTTGTTGCCGTTGCTGCGATTATTTCTGCTGATGCTAGCATTATTTTTGTAGCCATTGCTGCCATTGCTACCTCGTGGAGGGTAGCCTGGGGTCCAACGACCCTCTCTTTCCTTCCGGTGACCAAATCTGACCGCCACAAGGCCAGATTTAGCAAAAAACCTAGCTGGGTAGTGCTATTAGTCACAATTCCAGCACAGGTGAAACCTTAGTGACCTCAGCATCTGGTCCAACGTGCTCTTATTAAGAATTACGAACTCTATTTGCTCCATTTGAAGAGTCGTGCCTCCGACAACCCTTAATGATGTCATTGTCGCCCCTGCTATTGTTACATCTATTGCTACCATTGCTTTCGTAGTTATTGTTGTTACAACTATTACTAATGATCCATACCACGCCCCCATTGAAAATTGAAGAAAAAAAAATTTCTATTGAGCAAGACTTCCTCTACTACTACTTTGGAATGTTTCCCATATATGACCGCTACTTCTGCTACGGTCTTTGTCTTCTATTGCTACAGTTGCGACCAATACAAAAGTCGCAAAAGTATTGTCTACGCACCCTATGCCTGACCCAACAGAAAGCTTTAAAGCCTCAACTCATGTCATCAACCAGAAGATGCCAATGAATGGTGGGAAAACTGAGCCACAGGTTCAACCCCATCCATAAATGCCTAAACCTAGTTCTCCTCTTCTCCTAGTGTGAAGAGTTTTTTTTTTCTAGAGATGGGCAACTACTAATACTTGGGAACGTGCCCCAATATAAAGTATATAGTTTGATTCAAGTTCAGTTTAAGTATTTTCATGTGCAAGTTCTAGTTCAATTCAAGTTTGTACTTGAGATCGACTCCTGTTGAAGACAAAGTATATGCATGAAGAAGTCTACACACATACCAAGTACCACTCTTTCAAGTTGGAGCGTGCACACCCAACTTGAGGGGAAGTATTAGAGAAAAATCCCACGTTAGGAATGAAAATTATCCACTTCATTTTTTTTTGTTTTTTATTTTTAGTTTTAGAAAGTTGCTGAAGAAATGTTAGGATGGTTAGAGATTTGATGATACTTGGAGAGAATTAGTTTGTTTCCTTTTTTGATAGAATTAGGATTTGTACCTTCTCTATATAAAGGGACCAAACACTATGTTTTATTCTTGAATTTTATAAATAAAACTTTCTATTCCTCAAACTCCACAAATTCAATGTTGACCTCGACATTGAAGTGGCCAGTCATAACTCAAAAGATGCATAAGCCAATGCATGACAATGTTTAAGACAATAATAAGGTGAGGCCCAAGAAAGCCAGCAATGGTAATGATTCATTGTTAGAAAAACTCTATGGTATGCACCATGACCAACAAAACCAAAACTAAATATCCACAAGTTCACCAAAATGAAATTAGGAGTCTTTGAAATAAAAGTACAAAAATGAAGAGGCTACATGACATCCAAACAAGTCAAATCTATGGCAGTGGCTTTCTTAGTCATATAAGATTTCATAAGACAACCAAAATTATGAATAGACAGATTGTTGTGATTATGGATGGTGTTCAACGCATGGTCAGACCTGATGGAGTCATAATAAGGAGGTATGGAGAGGCACTTTAGTGGTGCGGGGTGAGGTATCAACATGGTATGGTGATGCAAAGGTGGTGGTGGTGGTTATCTGAGGAGGGGGGAGGAGGGAGTTTGGAAGGAGAAGAGAGCAGAAAATCAAGAAGTAAACAAGATTTAAGGAGAAAAGTCCCAACAGGTTAATAGGAGGAAATTCCCAATAAGCTAAATTTTTTATTATTTTTTTCCAATTAGTTCATCATTTTGTGGAGCCAATCACAACTATAGAAAGTGGAAAGCAAAAATGTGATCAGACAGACCTTGGGTTGCATCTCAACTCTCCAATTTTGCGACAGACAAATCCTTATTAATAGCCTTTTGAAAACCACATAAGTATCTTCTGCTTTTAATTAAATAATTCATAATACAAGAACACACGAATCATCCACTCTAAATGGCATTTGTGACGCATGAAATTCAGCATTGTGGAGAAAATGAATTGTTCTATTATTTATAGAAACCATTGGCCTCTATTTATAGGAAGAGAGGCTAGGTGTAGACTATGTACAACTCCAAACAAAAAATAGAAATAACAGGAGGGCAGAAAACAGAAACTTCTCTATACTCAACTATAGAAAGTGGAAAGCAAAAATGTGATCAGACAGACCTTGGGTTGCATCTCAACTCTCCAATTTTGTGACAGACAAATCCTTATTAATAGCCTTTTGAAAACCACATAAGTATCTTCTGCTTTTAATTAAATAATTCATAATACAAGAATATACGAATCATCCACTCTAAATGGCATTTGTGACGCATGAAATTCAGCATTGTGGAGAAAATGGATTGTTCTATTATTTATAGAAACCCTTAGCCTCTATTTATAGGAAGAGAGGCTAGGTGTAGACTATGTACAACTCCAGACAAAAAAAAGAAATAACAGGAGGGCAGAAAACAGAAACTTCTCTATACTCCCCCTTGAAGCTGAAGCATAGATATCTGCCATGCTTAGCTTGGAGCAACACATTCAAACGATGCCCGCGGAAGTGCCTTGGTAAACATGTCCACAATTTGATCTCTTGAGGCCACATAAGAGGTGCAGATGAACTCTTTGTGACTTATATCACGAATGTAATGGCAATCCACTTCCACGTGCTTAGTCATCTCATGGAAAATAGGATTGTTGGCAATGAAGTGAGTTGCCTTGTTGTCACAATTCATCAACATAGGTCTAGGTGGAATGATTCTAGGTCAATGAGGACTGATCGGTTCCACATAAGCTCACAAATGGCCTAGGCCATAGCCCTATATTCAGATTTTGCACTGGATCTGACTACTATGGTCTACTTCATGCTTCACCAAGTAACCAAATTTCCTCTTATAAAAGTGCCTAACCCAATGGTAGATTGTCTACCTTCGAGACATTCTGCATAATCCGCTTCAATATACACTACCACATCTAAGGACTTCCCTCTGGTAAATAACAATACTTTTCCTTGTGAAGACTTCAAGTACCAAAGGATTATCATGGCTACATCTCGTGTGCTTTTCTTAGCTTGTCTATAAATTGGCTCACCCATATACGAACGTGATAATTCTTCCATTCCCTATTTTCTTCACAAATAGAGAATGCTACGCAGACAATCTCTTGAAACAAACCTCTTCAATGACATTAGATAACTTCTGGAACCAAGCATGCAAACTTTGTTTGAGCCCATAAATTACCTTATTTAGTTTGCATACCTTACTACACTCCCCCTCGGCATTGAATCCCAGCAACTATTGCACATAAACTTTTCCTCATGGAGATCATCATAGAGGAATGCATTTTTCACATCTAATTGGTGGAGTGCCCAATCTAGGTGAACTGCAACAGATTTTTTTTTTTAAAAGGGAAAAGGCTGTTATCCATCTGATAACCACCCAGAATGTATTATAATAGAAGATATGGCTTTGCTGTTGTTTGTAGGCTAAACTACAACAGATATTAGAATCTAAACAGTTGAAAGTTGCACAACTGGAGAGAAAGTATCAAAGTAGTCGACACATAAGTTTGAGTATAACCTTTGACCACTAAATGAGCCATATATCTTTCCACAATACCATCCGATCTATACTTGACGATGTATACCCACTTGCACCCTATAGTGGTAGCATCGGTCAGGGGATCAACCAGACTCTAAGTAACCTATAAGACTAAGCAGTCATCTCATCCTCCATGGCCTGCAGCCACTTCAAATCAAGAAGAGCTTCGTAATGAACTGTGGGTATGTACACAACCGAAAGACCCAATATAAACTATTTGTATTGAGAAGGTAGACTCACCATGGACATGTGCTTGAAAATAAGATGTAGCATGCAAGTTCAAGTCCCTTTCCTCAAGGCAATGGGAAGATCAAGCTCATTATCTATAGGGTCATCAGCATTCCCAACTACCTAATTGACTTCAGGTTGCTAGAGATCTTTTTGATTCAATATGGGATTTGTAGCGCTCAAAGGTATATTAGTGCTATCATGTGTAGGGAATCTAGGGATTACCTTAGGTACAAATGATGGTGCTGGCTCTGGAATGGGGCAGCCCTCTTGAAGATGATGACAATGAACATAAGTCACATGGAACCTATCATCAAGCCCTTCATGTTGAAGAGGAGTAATCAGGAGTCGGCATGGAAATCATAACATCAGCAACAATTCGAGAGTCTGCAAAAGAGTAATATGGGACAGAATCAAAAAAGAAGACATCAGCACTAACATGTAACGTCAACTGACCGAGGCATAACAACGATACCCTTTCTAAGTCCTAGAATACCCCACAAACATACACTTAATAGCATGGGGAGAAAGCTTGTCTCTATTGGAACTGCGGAGATTAACAAAGGAAACACACCCGAATACCTTAGGTGGCAACTGAAAGAGTTCCTTATTAGGGAACAAAAGAGAATAAAAGACTCCATCAAGAACAGTGGAGGGCATTCGAGTCACCAAATAGCATGTAGTCAACATCACTCCAAAAGGACAAAGGAATTCTATTCTGGATGAGAAAGTTCTAGCAACATCCAGGGTTGAGTTTCGACCACCCCGTTCTGTTGGAAAGTATAAGGACAACTAGTTTGATAAATGATTCCATACCCCAGGAATATAAAACATAGGGAATAGGTGCATAATTCCAATGCATTGTTAGTTCGAATGGGTTTTACATGGGAATCACATTGATTCTTTATTTCTATGAGAGTGCTTGACTACATCACCCACTTTCTACTTCGACTTTAGCAAGAAAACCCAAGAAAGATGAGAAAAGTCGTCAGCAATAACCAGGTAAAACCTGTGCTCCATACGATCAGGAGCACGAGTTGGACGCCAAACATCAAGATGAAGTAATTGTAGTAAGGACTCAGCGCTACGACTCTAGCGACTACGAAAAGAACTCCTATGGTGTTTACCCAGTTGATGCACCTCGCACTGGAACGTAGTAAGAGGAATATGAGGTATCATCCGTCGAAGCTTAGGCAAAAGTAAGTGACCAAATCTCAGATGCTAAAGATCTGTAGGAAGTAAAGCATGTCCCTGTTGAGTTATATTTATGTTTGTAAGGGGTGTTGTGCTATTTTATTTTTATGATGTACTTTTCCCATACATATATAAAGGTGTAGGGACTTCTTAGCAACCTTCAACTTGGTATCAGAGCCAAGGTTGAGGACTCCACCAAAAACAAAACCCTAACCCTACCTTAAGCCTTCTCACCGGAGCTACCGCCACCACCACCGGCGACCATGCCGACGTCAGACCACCACTGCAACAGCATCGATTGCTACCGCTACCTGCTGCAGCAGTAGGCCAGCAACAAGCCACCGTTGCCGGCAACAGTAGCAGCAACAGCGCAGGGCCACCGCCACCGCCAGCAGGAGCAGTAGGCCACCGCTGCTGGTGGTGGCAGTAGTAGGAGGTCATAGCGTCAGGAAGAGCTGCTGCAGGCCATCGCCTAGGCCACCTGCCACCATCGCCCAGGCCTAGCCACTGATTTTTTGTACTCTCTCTCCTGCTGTTGGTGTTTGGCAGCAAAGAGAGGGCACATCTCTGCCTTGTGTCTGATTGAAAGATCTTTGGATCGTAGTTAAGTATTAAAGCCAAGGATCTTCCGAAAAGATGATGTGATAGAATTTTCAGATCTTATCTATTAGATTTGGGGTGTGTATTCCCCTTTGATGCATGCTTTTGGGGTGTGTAGTCCCCTTAAGTATTGACCGCGTGTGAGCGGAGTTTTTTGGAGTGTATTCCCCAGTTGGTATATTTGTTGGGGTGTGTAGTCCCCATTTTCTGTCAATTTTTAGATCTAAAGTGTGAAAAAGTTCAGGGGTATGTACCCTTCTCCGTGGCACATCAAACTTTGTTTATGGCAGTGTGGTTCAGTAAACATGGAAGTATCTCAGTCAGAGATTGCACTAGGAACTGCCATGGGTGATACTCAAACCACTGGTGTGACGTGGTTGATTGATTCAGGTGCTTCCAATCATTTATCTAGGAATCTGCAATGCTTTGGACATATTCAACATGTCTCTCAGGGTCGTACAGTACAGGTGCCTGATGGGCAACTTTGCTCCTATTAGTGGTCAAGGGGAAATTAATGTTACCCCTTCTATGCAGCTTAATCATGTTCAGTTTGTTCCAGATTTATCCATGAACTTGCTCTCTGTCAATGAGATCAATTATCGAGTCATCTTTGATGAGCGTGGACGTATTTTCCAGGATAGAATGACAGGGAAGATATTGGTAGTGGATATGAAAAACTACACGATCGAAGTTGGTTTCGAAAAACCCGTCGTTGTAGTTCGATTTGCAAAGAAATCCGTCAACAGATAAATTTATATCGAAATTCTAAGAATTCCGAGTCGAACACAGGAAGGATACGTCGATCTAAAATCCGCGATTTATATTTTTTATGTTTTTGTTTGAAAATGAAATAATTACAATGGAATTGATATAAACAATAAGAGAGAGAGAACAATCACTTAATATAATCAGCATACTTTTACAACTACAAAGCGGGAAATGATTACAACTAGAAAGTAGAAAATTCTATTCTAGAAAGCAATTAAAAAGAAGGGAGAGCGATGTTATCCTTTTCGACGAATACTTGGAGGACGAGCCGAACAGAGCAACGCCTGGAAGATGGACAGAGTGGGAACGAGGACGAAGTAGGAAGAAGTGGGAACGAGGCAACACGTCGTCGTCGCGGGATCCACTTCTGGAATAGGAGCAATAAAATTGGATTTAACTCTAGAATAGCATCCCGTGTGTGGGACAAGCTTCTCTTGAGCTTTGAAGAGGGAGAGAAGTGAAGGAAGAAGTGGAGGATGGGTCTCTTTTTATAGTTGTAGGAATTGAGGGCAAATTTGTAATTTCAAGCTTAAAACATTAAAATCAGGCATTTAGTGACGGATTTATCTGTCACAAAAGGTCAGATCTTGGCCGACGTGCGCACGCCGTGCGCGCCTCCTCGCTTGCCGCACTCAAAACACCCGCTCACGTTCTTCAAATCCTAGCCGTCCGATCGCGAGATCGGACAGCTTAGATTTCTCCTTGCACGCACATTCGTCTGCGCTTAACAGCGTGCCTTCGTGCGATCGGGCCTGCGCAAGCGCGCATCGTGCGCATGGCAATCCAAGGCTCCTCCACGCACCACGTCTCCGCCCCACGCCCGCCCGATCATCTGACAGCTGGATTGCACCCGCTCTCGCACCCACGTCTGATTTGAGGCGCGTTGCGTTTCAAACGCACACCTCACGCTCGCAAAAGAGCGGCCGCTTGCTGTGCTACGGCCGACTTTGTGTCGCGCTTTTGTTTTCAGGGGTGCGTGCTTATGGTCGTTGGATCAAGATCCAATAGCCCAGATCGTCCGCGCCTTTCGCCTTAAGAGAGTGTGAACGGCTCATCTGGGTCGTTCCTGGCCGTTGGATCAAGATCCAACGGCTAGGATCAAGCGGTGGAGATCCTTTGGAGATGCAGCGGCGATCCTCAGGGCCAATTGGGCGGCTGAAATGGCGCCATGTGATGCCATCTTGGTCGTCCATCTTCTGTGTGTTGTAGATGATGCCATGGATATCGGATTGGAACGATTTTCACGTCGTTAGGCTGCGATCATCGATCCGAACTCATCCGTGCAGTCGGATTTGTCGTCTGAAGTGCGGATTGGCACAATCTTGGCCCTTGATCTTTAGGTTTCCTCAGTCTCTATCTGGTGCTATAGATGTCCGATCAGGGCGATTTTAAAGTCGTTGAACTCCAATCGTCGCCCTAATCAGATCCGTACGGTTGGATCTTCGATCCAAGGCCCCGATTAAAAGTCACCCTGTCCCTGATCATAAAAGGAGACAATTACTATACAATTTATACAACTTGACCTAAATGCATGATTATGCATGTTATGCAATATTTACAATGTATGATGCTAATATGACACTAAGAATATGCATTAATAGATATTTTTGACTATTTAGATGTATGTACATCACACCCCCATGCCTATCTTTCGCTAGTTCCTAGAAAAAACTATATGCTATTTAGAAAAGAATTAGGGTTGGATTACCCGGGTAAAAGTCATTTTCAACATTACGAAATTTTTACTTAGGAACTGAATTTTCAAAGACACAACAGCGCCCAGGTATCTGCCAAAATGTAAACTGCCTCAAGCCCTCGCCTTATTCAAAGAAAGATCTCTTTTTCTCCTTTTTCTTCTTTTTTAATTTTTTTGGATTTTTTAGTTTAGGGTTACAGAGTGACTTTCTACGACCACTCAACTCACCCAAGACTCGATGAGAACCCTAACTTCTAAGCATCCTTTTGTGAAAATAATACTCATCGGCAATCAGAATGGACTTTGGATTTCTACACCCTTAGGTGACCTTAAAAAGAATTCTGCCTCAGTAGTTTTCTCCCTACTTTTTCTTTTTATGGGGTCAACACAAAGGTGGATCCAGTGTATCTCCTCGGCTTATTCTACTCCTTCGCTTCTTCCTAAGTGTTGTAGGAATTTGACATGCATTTCTTGAGCTGAGTTCTAGACAACCTATCAATGGGTTGTTACCCACGATAACTTGTCAGCCATGCTCGTGTGGTGAAGTGTGGCTTATTTATTTTATTTTCTTTTTCTCCTCTTTTTGGACTCTCTTTTTTCTTTAAGTGGCTTCCCTGGTCTAAGATTTACCTAAAGGCAGCAGGAAAAGAATGGTCCAGTGGCTTGGCTCTGGACAACCTATCTATGAGCTGTTACCCACGATAACTTGCCAGCCATACCACCTTAGAAGGTTCATTAGATACCCAATTTCCGTTAAAACCGACGAACAACGAGTCAGTGATGAATAGTGTGTAGATGCTTAGACTTAAAGTTCCCTCAAATCAGAGGGCGAGCTGATAAGTCGTATACTTATCACCCAAACTTATTTAATAAAATTGAAATAAAATTCAGGATGGTGAGGACTCGATAAACAAATCCACATTTTAGTAGATACCCGAGCTAATTAAGCCCAAAGACATGAAGGGTCTTAGTGTTCAGATCCTACTGTAATATTTCCTAAGATTAAAAAGTCCTAATGCCCAAGTATTCTTTCCTAATTCAAATTTGTTTTATGTATATATAAGAAAACAAGTAGCATTTACAAGAATTCCACAAAGCTGACATTGATTAAGAAATGAATCTACCCTCATGCCTAGCTGATGCAATGTTCGCATTGAGAATAAAAGACATGAAAGGAAGGTAGAATGCAGAAGATATCACCTGAATATGATGCTCGAGTCAGCTCTGAGTCAGACTATACAACTCCTGAGTTTAATGCCATCAGTTAGGCGAAGTCCAGCCAAAGAGATCACAACATGATGAGAGCAACCGTGTCTAAGACGGGTTCTGGAACAATACGATCAATAAAAGCTTCAGACGTTAACCGTTGACTTTTAATGAATTACCTGTCTTTGGGTCAAAAATCTGAACGGCCCCGTTTGGAAAAATCTGATCGATGATGAACAGGTCGTTCCATTTTGACCTAAGTTTGCCTAGAAAGAGCTTAAGTCGAGAATCGAAGAGCCAGACCTTCCGGTTCGGCTCAAAGCTCTTGCAAGATATCAATTAGTCATGAAGAGCTTTGGTCCGAGGCTTGTAGATCTTGGCATTCTCATACGCGTCATTTCTAAGCTCCTCCAACTCAGATAGTTGGAGTTTCCTGATCTTTACGGCTAAACTTAAATCCAGATTGCACTGCTTGATTGCTCAGAATGCCCTATGTTCAATTTCTACAAATAAATGACACGCCTTTCCATACACCAGATAAAACGGTGACATGCCGATAGGCATTTTGTACGCCGTACGATAGGCCCAAAGAGCGTCATCAAGCTTTTAAGTCCAATCTTTACGATCAGGCCTAACTATCTTATGAAGAATATTCTTGATCTCCCGATTGAAGATCTCAACCTGTCCATTGTCTAAAGATAGTAACGTGTGGAGATTCTGTGATTTACCCCGTATTTTACCAGTAAATTACGAAATTGAGCATTAGTGAGGTGAGAACCACCATCGCTGATGATGGCCCTCGGAATCCCGAACCGACTGAAGATGTTTTTCCTGACAAAATTGATGACCACTTTGTGGTCATTGGTTCGGGTGGGAATAGCCTCGATCCACTTGGACACCTAATCAAAAGCAACAAGAATGTACTAATGTCCAAATGGAGGAAGGGTCCCATGAAATCGATACCCTAAACATCGAAAATTTCAACAGGAAGAATCGGGTTTAGGGGCATTATGTCTCTCTTAGTTATGCTCCTAAGTACCTGGCATTGGGAACATGACCTCGAGAATTCCTGAGCATCCTTTAATAAAGACGGCCAAAAGAATTCAAATTGCAAAATTTTTACAGCCGTCTTTTTCCTGGAGAAATGTCCACCGCACACAGATGCATGGCAGAAGTCGAGTATACTTTTAAATTCAATCTCCAGAACACATCGGCGAATAATCTGATTATAACCGATGCAATACAGTTCGAGGTCCTCCCAAAAGTAATATTCGGCCTCAAAGTTGAGTATATCCCGTTGTTGCTTGGTCCAATCTTGAGGGATTTGACCAACGGCCAAATAATTTACGATGTCTAAAAACCATGGAGTTTGGACACCTGAAACTGTAAGGATAGTCTCGTCCAGAAAAGTATCAACAATTGGAATATTCGGATGAGAAGAATCACTCAAAAGTCTCGAAAGATGATCCGCCACCACATTCTGTGCCCCGAATTTATCCTTTTTTTCAAGATCAAATTCTTGAAGCAGAAGAATCCATCAAATAAGCTGGGGTTTGACATCTTTTTTGGCCAAGATATGTCTCAAGGCCGAGTGGTTGGTATATATGATGACATGAGACCCTAAGAGATAAGCCCTTAATTTCTCCAAAGTAAATACTACATCTAGTAATTCCTTCTCAGTAACAGTGTAATTCTTCTGAGCCTTGTTCAGAGTTTTACTAGCGTAGTAGATGACAAAGGGCTTCCTGTCAATCTTCTAACCCAAAACAGCTCCGATCGTGTAATCAGAAGCATTCGTCATGATCTCGAATGGGGTTGTCCAAACCGGTGGTTACAACACCGGAGCACAAGTAACTGCCATTTTAAGAAAATCAAATGCCTTACGGCATGATTCGTTGAAATCAAATGGCGTATTTTTAGCAAGAAGGTTGCTCAAAGGGCGAGCAACCTTAGAAAAGTCCTCGATGAACCTCCTGTAGAACCATACATGACTAAGAAATGATCGAATTTGTTTGACAGATGTAGGAGGAAGTTTAAAGATAGCATCAACCTTAGCTTTGTCAACTTCGATACCTCGTTCAAAGATTATACGACCCAAGACGATGCCTTCTTGTGTCATGAAATGACACTTTTCCCAGCTAAGGACCAGTCTTGTTTTGATGCATCTTTTAAGAATCATTTCAAAATTAGCCAAACAAGAATCAAACGATTCTCCGAAAATGGAGAAATCGTCCATGAAGACTTCCATAAACTCTCCCACCATGTTTGAGAATATGGCTAGCATACACCTTTGAAAAGTCGCAGGTGCATTGCATAAGTCGAATGGCATCCTACGGAAAGCAAAGGTTCCGTAGGGACAAGTGAAAGTCATTTTTTCCTGATCCTCGGGATGGATAAGGACTTGATTGTATCCCGAGTAACCGTCAAGAAAACAGAAGTACTTCTACCCGGCTACTCTTTCAAGGATTTGATCAATAAAGGGTAAAGGGAAATGATCCTTTTTTATGGTTGTGTTCAACTTCCTGTAATCAATACAAACCCTCCAAGAGGAAGCTAAACGAGTTGTGATAGATTCTCCTTTCTCGTTAGTCACAACGGTAATCGCGGCTTTCTTAGGAACAATTTGCACGGGACTTACCCAAGGACTATCAGAGATCGGATAAATGATTCCTGCATCGAGCCACTTGATAATTTCCTTCTTGACCACTTCTCGCATATTAGGATTTAATCTCCTCTGCATTTGGAGAGAAGGGCGGGATCCATCTTCCAAAAATATTTTGTGATTGCAATAAGATAGCTCAATCCCCCTAAAGTCATGAATGACCCAACCAATTACCTCCTTGTGTTCCTTTAGGACCTTGATCAACTTAATCTCCTGCTCTTTAGTTAATATGGCATTGATAATCACAGGGAGTGTCTTTTGAGGTCCCAAAAACTGATATTTCAAATTCTCAGGCAATGGTTTCAGTTCGAGCTAGGGTGGGTTTTGGATTGAAGATAAAGATAATGCTGAAGAAGATTCATCAAGAGGGAGAAGTTGAAAGTGAAAAAAATCAATAACCTCTTTAGAATGTGGCAAGTTTGCCACAGAAGGTTGCAGGTCAGATTCACCACAACAGGAGGAACTTTCAATTGCGGAAACTGCCATACAAGTTTCAATATTCAAGCTATCATCCTCAAGTTCCTCTATAAATCTACAATCCTCGAATTTGTTAATCGCCTTAAAAATATCCAATTTCAATTTCTGATCCCCAAAGGCGATTTACATGCTACTGCTTTCACAATTGACATTGGACTTTCCGGTAGCTAGGAACGAACGCCCCAAAATGATGGGCATGTTCCTCAGATTTTCAGGTACATCCATGTCAAGGACAAGGAAATCTACAGGAAAATAGAAATCCTTAACCTTGACAATAACATCTTCAATAACGCCTCGCGAATTTATGACCAAACGGTCTGCTAACTTCAGCGTTACTGAAGTCGGCCGAAATTCACCTAATTCGAACTTGTCGTAAAGAGAAGTCGAAATTAGGTTAATAGATGCACCTAGATCCAGAAGTGCTCTATCAAAAGTGAATATCCAATAATACAAGAAATCAAAGAAGCACCTAGATCTCGCTTTTTCTGAGGACGATGATGTAGGATAACAGAACTAGCCTGCTCGGAGAGTACTACCTTCCTCGGAACAGATTCCCTTGACTTACACTTCTGTGTGCATAAATCATTCAAAAATTTAGCGTAAGCTGGTATGTGTTTGATAACATCGAGGAGCAGAATATTGATCTCGACATTCTTAAATATATTCAAGAACTCCCCGTTACTATCAAAAGGCTTCTTCCTAGGTTTAATCAAGGCCTCAGGAAAAGGAACATGAGTTAGATCTTCGGAATCAGGTTCCTGAGCCTTGATTTCTTCTTCGGAGTTCTCTCTCCTCAGACTTTCCAGGATTTGGTATATCAGAATAGTGCGGTTGTGGATCCTAAGTTTGTTTTCCACTCCTTAAGGTAACTGAATTAGCAAATGCATATGGGTTTGGGTCTTGGGGAGGGATAGGAAAGATTGGAGGGGCTTCATTAACCAAAAACCTTTGATTTGAGGAAGAAGCAGGACCCTGCTCGACCACCTAAGCATGTGCGTGCAGGTCCCTCTGATTCCCATACCCTTGGGCTTGATTGCCCAGATTCTGGATATTACGCGGGTTAGGACGGGTTGAGATGACAGAGATCTGGGTTAACAAGAATTAGCAATGAACCTGTTTTGCAAGTTGTCCAGCGAGGTTTTCATTTACTGCATGAGCTGGATCACAGATCCTTGCATTTCTACTATCGGTTCAAATGAGCCTGCCCTACGGGTTGACAGGCATTCCAAGATGACTGATTAACCTGATTCGGGGGCAGCTGAGTGTAAGCATGACCCTGACCCATTGGTCTATGCGGAGCATAATTGCTTGGTCGAAATTAGGTCTGCTGCCCAGGATTTTTCTAGAAGTTAGGGCGGTTCTTCTGACCCGGATTATAAGCATTAGAATAAGGGTTGGACTGAACGTTCTCCTGTACAGCATAGACATCCTCATAGGGTGAGGATGGAGAGAAAGAAAGGGGGGGATAAGAGAAACTGGGATCAAAGGCCCCAATTTGGAACCCGTGGGGTTTCGAATAATGTTGACTTACAGGTTGAGCCGCATCAAGTTAATTGACGAACTCCCGTCCAGAAGGAGCTCACGACGAATGGAATCCCAAATTCTGGGATTGAGTGGATCGAGAATTGTTCATTGAATTTCCAGCCATCCACTCCTCCATCCTTTTAGTAACCAAGTCCACCTTATCTAGTTTATTGCAAATCAATTCTGTATCGAATGAATGAGAGTCGTCGACTTCATTAACATTCGATCTGGGTTGTTGGGACCGGTTAAAAGTATCCATGGAGGCATAATTGATCGAATTCTCACTCATCTCCTCAAACAAATCGTGCGTGCTACCTGCATCTTTGCTAAGGAAACTGCCTCCGCAAGAAGTGTCCACGTGATTTCTGAGTTGCTCAATCAACCCGTGGTAAAAGACCTACACGAGCTGCCATTTCGATACCTTATGGTGTGGACACCTCCGCAATAAGTCCTGAAATTGCTCCCAGGCAACATGAAACTGCTCCCCTGGCTGCTGGGTGAAGGTAGTAATCGCCCATTTCAAAGCATTGGTACGTCCGAAAGGGAAGAATTTCTTTAGGAAAGCCGATTTCAAATCATTCCAAGTTGCAATTGGCCTTCTTATAGTCCTGTACCCATGAGCGACTTTATTCCTATGAGAGTGGGGGAAGAGCAACATGATCATCTGCTCCTCATTCACGTTTCGTGCCTTAGTGGTCTGGACCAAAGTGGTCAAGTCCTCCAAATGCTAAAACGGGTCTTCAAAGCCAAGCCCATGCAAATGTTTGATCAGGCTTAACACCTGGGGCTTAATTTCTATGTCTCCAGCAGGAATCTAGACGTCGAGACGTTCCCCGTAATTTGAAGGATCATAAAAATCCTTCGATGGCTAAGCGCCCTGTATTCTCTAGAGCCATTCTTGCATTCTCTGCTAGCTGCCTTTGAAATACCTCCTGTGGATTCTGAGGCAGAGGAGGTTGTTGATTAGCAATGGGATCAATTTAGCCAAAATCCAATCTACACCTCCTAGAATACTCTAGTGGTCCTTTCAATCGGGGATTCAATGACCTCCTTCCCAACATAAACTAGGAAGAAGTCGAAAGGACTAGGGATAAGAACCCTGCAGCACAACAAAATAAGCTTGTCCTTGAGTGGGATAGCCTAAGAATCTACAGACTCTCAGAATCTGCCTTAAAATTATAAACGATTTACTCTACTTGCGTCCACTCAATCCAACCAGTTAGGAGGAACTGGGGAGAAGGTTCTTCCTTCGGCTTGCGCCTCCGGTTCCTAGTATACCCCCCAACCGCAATCGTTTGACGCTACTCCCCTAGCTAGACATCAGATTGATTAGTACAAGCAGGTTAATCGTAAACAATCTCAGATTGGACCTCAAAGAGCGAATCAATCCTTAAGGCTAACGTCTACTTAATTTTATTTAGGCCTGGGATTGTAGTGCTTGTGAAATGTGGCAGGCCCTTAAAATGGGTTGTGCCCTTAATAATCAATTGAGTATCTGTGAGTGCGTGCACAACCGAGGTTTTCAAGCAAGATTATTTGTGATGAGTAGATTTTAAGGTTCAAACCTTTCTTAAGTAGCTTCTAGGGTTTAGATTAGGTTTAATTCTTTGATTCAAACCAGGTTTTCAAGCACGAATGAAGATCTCTTTCCTTTTTAAATCAAAAAGTGGAGTGCCTGGTATTGACCTAAATTGAAAACCCTAAGGGGAAGCTACTTGATGAGTTGATTTTAGGTTAATTGATACAGCCCAAACAACTCAAACAATTGGCCAAGATTGCACCACTAAGTTAGGCACACAAAATAATTAAACTAAACTGATTTCTACTCTTTTATATGTTGATTTGTGTGTACCGGTTCCACAAATCAGAATCTGGTTGAGTAGAAGAAAATCAATTAGGTTATGTGCCTTGAATGTGGGTGTATATAATGTGTATGTTGAATTACTCCACAAGAAATATCTTTTTGTTGATTTTTTTTTATATGCGGGTGAGATGAATGTGAGTAAAAATCCAAGCAACCAAACTAACCCTAGGATTTATGCAAACACCTAGGTTAATTCAAGTTTGAATTAATGTGGTGAAATGACATCTATAGAGGGGAAAGAATGGGGAGTACTTACATTTGTCTTCAACTGCACTTTACTCCAATCTATCGCTTGAAGATTCCCTGTAAAGATACCTACAAAACAATAGACAAGAAATAAAGCAAGTTAGAAAACAATAAAGTACGCGAAATGCAGAAAGAAAATTGAAAATCGTTGCCTCCCTTGCAATAGCGCCAAAATGTTGAAAGTGGAAAACTATGCGATAGAAGTTGGTTTCGAAAAACCGTCGTAGTTCGATTTGCGAAGAAATCCGTCAACAAATAAATTTATATCGAAATTCTAAGAATTTCGGGTCGAACACAGAGAAGCTACGTCAATCTAAAATCCACGATTTATATTTTTTTGTATTTTTGTTTGAAAACGAAATAATTACAATGAAATTGATATAAACAATAAGAGAGAAAGAGAGAGAGAAAGAGAGAACAATCACTTAATATAATCAAAATGTTTTTACAACTACAAAACGAGAAATTATTACAACTAGAAAGCAGAAAATTCTATTCTAGAAAACGATTAAAAAGGGAGAGAGATGTTATCTTCCTCGACGAATGCTTGGAGGACTAGCCGGACGGAGCAACATCTGGAAGACGAAGGACGAAGCGGGAAGGATGAAGCAGGAAGAAGTGGGAACGAGGCAGCACGTCGTAGTCGCGGGATCCACTTCCGGAACAGTGGCAAGAAAATTGAATTTAGCTCAAGAATAACATCCCGGGTCTGGGACAAGCTTCTCTTAAGCTTTGGAGAAGGAGAGAAGTGAAGGGATGAAGTGGAGGTCGGGTCTCCTTTTATAGTTGTAGGAATTGATGGCAAATTTGTCATTTCAAGCTTAAAACATTAAAATCAGGCCTTTAGTGACAAATTTATCAGTCACTAAAGGTCTAACCGTGGTCGACGTGCACGCGTCACCCCGCCTGTTGTGCTCAAAATGCCCACTCCGTTCTTCAAATCTTAGCCATCTAATCACGAGATTAGTTGACTCAGATTTCTACTCACGCACGCCTTCGTCTGTGCTTAACCGCGTGCCCGCGTGCGATTGGGTGTGCGCAAGCGCGTCATCGTGCCCATGGCGATCCAAGGCTCCTCCGCGCACGTCTCCGCCCCTCGGACACCTGATCATCATCTGACAGCTAGATTGCACCCGCTCCCGCGCCCACGTCTGATTTGAGGCGCACTGCATTTCGAATGCGCACCTCGCGCTCGTGAAAGAGCGATCACCCGTTGCACTACGGCCGACTTTGTGTCGCGCTTTTGTTTTCAGGCATGCGTGCTTACGGCCCAGATCGTCTGCGCCCTTCGCCTTAAGAGAGTGCGAGCGGCTCATCTGAGTCGTTCCTAGCCGTTGGATCAAGATTCAACAGCTAGGATCGAGCGGTGAAGATCCTTTGGAGATGCAGCAGCGATCCTTAGGACCAATGTGCGGCTAGGATGGCACCACGTGGCGTCATCTTGGCCGTCCATCTTCTGTGTTGTAAATGGTACCACGGATGTCGGATTGGATGGATTTTCGCGTCGTTAGGCTACGATCATCGATCCGAACCCATCCGTGCGGTCGGATTTATCGTCTGATGTGTGGATTGGCACCATCTTGGCCCTTGATCTTTAGGCTTCCTCGGTCTCTATCTGATGCTACAGATGTCCGATCAGGGCGATCTTGGAGTCGTTGAACTCCAATCATCGCCCTGATCAGATCCATACAGTTGGATCTTCAGTCCAAGACCCAATTAAAAGTCGCCCTGTCCCTGACCATAAAATGAGACAATTACTATACAACTTGACCCAAATGCATGATTATGCATGTTATGCAATATTTACAATGTATGATGCTAATATAACACTAAGAACATGTATTAATAGACATTTTTGGCTATTTAGATGTATGCACATCACATAACTCACCCTTAACCTTGTCAACCTCGACCACGGCCACGAGTCGATGGTCCTACACCTCTGCACCTTCCCTGAGGAGCAACCATGGCAAAGATATGCTCTACCCAGGTAGTGGGAGACAAAGAAACTGCAAGTCGACTCAATCGATTGTATACCTCTTCTTTCGATGGCATCTCAGGAAACGTCAGCATCTAAGAACGGGCTACATCATACGTTGGGTCTAATCCAGTGAGAAAATGCCCCTCCATGATCTATGCCATGTTTGCCTTCTGAGATTCGCATGAACATACAAGGGTGTAGGCATTAAATCCCTTAAATGCTTACTTGAGAGACGAGTAGTATTGTGCTAGCAACCTGGCTTCCTGTCTCATGTGCAATCTCGTGATGTAGCTGAAGAATGAGTGTCGCATTCTTGTCTTGAGAATAATTCTAGCGAAGTTTGTCCTACATCTCCGTTGTTTTATAGTACATAATCTCAATCACAATGTACTAGATGGTGGTATTCATGATCCACACCCAAACCATGGTATTATCCTTCTTCCAATAGTTGCATTTGCTGATCTTCTAAGCCAACTCCATCTCAAGGAATATGTACTACTTGTCATGACC
The DNA here is from genome assembly GCA_037157565.1 of Thalassia testudinum. Classification (NCBI taxonomy): domain Eukaryota; kingdom Viridiplantae; phylum Streptophyta; class Magnoliopsida; order Alismatales; family Hydrocharitaceae; genus Thalassia; species Thalassia testudinum. The sequence continues at coordinate 28,185,846 of JAZHRO010000013.1, forward strand.
CTTAATCACATTGAGGAATGATTGCGAATAGGATGCATAATTGGTCCCATTAAACTTCACCATGAGGCCAAAGAAAGGGTTCCATCCCCCTATACGACTGAATCAACAACTTCGGAGGCCATTCTTCTCAATAAGGCCAAACACCACCTCAAGCATTAATCAACAATATACCAAAAACTTATAAAGTCAACAAAATACCACTATTCGTGAATAAAAACCTCTGAATGCTTTCTCAATAGGACATCTTAAAATATCATATCTGAATCAGGCGAAAAAAACTCCAAAAATGAGTTCCAACCACCGTACATTAAGCAAAAGGGTCTTGATGACCTCCAACAATCCAAAATAGGTCATCGACAGCCTTAATCACTGCTTCAACAAGACTCTCCAGCAACTAGCCAGCTCACCGGTCATCAGCAATGACTCTCCTTCGAGCGACCCCTCCAGGGATGTCCCCACGAGGTAGCAACACCTCGTGTTTCTGTAGCAACCAAAAAACCTAGAGTAGTTTCTTGTTCAACCGATGCAAGTAGCTCAAGGAGACAATCTCTGGCAATTGGCAACATCGCTAAGGTCCAACGGCGATGCTTTGGTGCCACCGATGGCCTCTTCCTCAGCTATTGACAAGATCAAGGGTCCTCTCCCTTAGGTCTTATGCCCTAAGGTTTAGGATCTTAGAGAATCTTGAAAAGAGATCTCCCTTCTCAAGAGAGGCACAAATCCCAAGAAACCCTAGATTATTTGGTGAAGAAAGGAAAGGAGGGAAAAACCAAGAAGGTATCAGGCTCTAGCCAAGGACCGCCACTTTGATACCATGTAGAGAAAATGGATTGTTCTATTCTCTATAGAAATCCTAGGCCTCTATTTATAGAGAGAGAAGGTAGGGGTAAACTTCATACAAGTCCAAACAAAAAAATAGAAACAACAGAAAAGGACAAAAATCAGAAATAGAGCAACAGAAACTTCTCTACAAGCATCGAGTTATGCATTTCTTTAATAGAAATAAAGTGAAAACACAATCCATGTTGATTGCCTTTAGCTTTTAGGGAAGAATACTTTCGGAAAACGATAGAAAAATTACTAGATCATCTTACAGGAAAATTAATGAGTGTCCCAGCTCCCCAATATTTCAGGGCAGCAAGATCATATGCTCTTGCTGCAGCTTCTTCATCATCATAAGCTCCTATATCAATAGTAGGAAACGTCTATATAAACTCCAAAGGTCATGAAGATAGCACTGAAATAATCTAAGCATAAACCTCAATTACCTACCCAAGTATACTGTGACACCAGGTTACACAGTCACCAATTTTACATCCGGGTAAGCAGCGTCAGAGAGGGAAAAAAAAGAAGCCATCAGATTGTTTTCAACTTGTGACAAAGATATCGGATCAAAATTTACATCAAATTAAATGAGGTGCAACATGAACTCTACGATTGAAACCCTCTAAAATAGAGATGTAATTATGCTATTATAAAAATAAGAACAGTGGATGGTATCAAACTATGAGGGCAGATTAAATCTTACCAAATTTTCAATTGGTCAAAACTGTAACTTTAAGCATAGTTTCTTTCAAAGATAAACTATAAGTGCATTTAGAAGTTTTTTCTAAAAGGGAAAAGAGGGGCATTGTAAGGGTTGTTAACCCCCTGGAGTTTCACCAAAAACAAGGGGGAATTAAGTACACCAACAATTACAAAGCATATTAAAATGGTGCCATGGAAATAAAGCACAAACAAACTCACAATCAAAATCATACACATAAACCATGTGCACAAGGATTTATGTGGAAACCCTCCTCAATGGGAGAAAACCACAACAACGAGAGACCTAGTCCTTATCGCTCAATGGAGGGTAGGTTGTCTTCACTTAGACCAAAAGAAAGAGAGGGTGTTTACATTATATATGGAACGGGTAATACATAGGAGTGCACGTGGGTCGGATTCAACTCGAACTCAACCCAATTGGGGGTTGAGAGATATAATGGGTTGGGATTTTCCCAACCTGATAAAAAGTGGATTGGGTTGCGTTTAAGGTTTAACCAAACCAACTCAACTTGCAACCCGATACAACCCAATTTGCATACTCACATATATATGTACACATATATGAGTTGAATCAAGACAAATCCACCGCTGAGTAGTGATGTAATTAATATGGCTCAAGAGTGGACAAATTCAATACCAATCAATGTCGATAAAGCTTTGAGTGCCCATCCACCGTTAGTCATATTTCCACCCAATCTGATTTACGTCCAATCAATGTAAAGGATCAAAAACTTGCCACCCTCCTTATACCATTTGTCACCAACAATCAAAGTGCCACCCAATCTAGGAGAATTCAGTCCACGAAGCTCCACGCCCACAACACTAGGAAGCGTGCGGTTAAAAAACAATGCACAAGGAATCCTTGTTTACAATCAAAGCAAGGGATCCGAACAATATGACCCCAAGTTTGTGATCAGGAATGAGGACTCTAGGGATCCCTACAACTAGGGAGATACAATTAAGCACAACCACGTCGCCCACCGAAGCAAAGCCAACTTATGCTACCACGAGTCCTCAGATGGCATCATTGAGAACAAATAACGAGGTCCTATGATCAAATCTTGGACTCTGATACCATTTGGAAATAAAGCACAAACAAACTCACAATCAAAATCATACACAAACTATGTGCACAAGGATTTACATGGAAACCTTCCTCAACGAGAGGGAGAAAACCACGAGAACGAGAACCTAGTCCTCTCTCAATGGAGGCTAGGTTTTCTTCACTTAGACCAAAAGAAAGAGGGGGTGTTTACATTATATATGGAATGGGTAATACAGATCCACACTCAAAATCCATATACCCAATTACAATAACCCACTCAACAGGTACAAAACACCCTCCTCCGTGATTCCCTCCCACCTAAAGATAGCCCCATTGTGCTCAAGCCAGAGGCACCAAAGTATGATAAAGGCTCCCCTAATTATGTCCCCCTCTGCCAAAGGTCTATGCAAGTTGGACGAAAGGTCAAATTGTGGATTGAAGCTAATAGAGTATCTAGAACTTGTTTCCCAGCAGCATTTCGCAAAGGTACAGGTAAAAGAGAAATGGTTAGAATCCTCCACACCTTCACCACACAAGACAAAGTGGTATTTGTCTTATGCACCATTGCCTTATATAGTCACGAGTTATTACCCATTCTCTACGCAATTGCCATAAGAAAAAGTTCTCCTTCGAAGGTATTTTGCACTTCCAAATCTTCTTGTAAATCCATCAACCATGATCAAAATGAGGCATGCTCTCCATATATTTGAGATATGCCTTTCATACAGAAAATTGTCCTTCCCTCCATACTCAACCATCTCTAGGATGATTAGTTGCAATGTCCTATAGTGTCTATAACAAGAGAATAAGCCCATCCATCTTAGCATTAAGAAGAGGCTGAGGCAAGGGAGGTGCCCAATCCCCACTAGCAAAGCAATCTCAATCGTAAATTGATTAGTAGTCGGCGCTACCAATCTACGCTAAGCTTCAATAGAAATAACAGCAGGAAACCACTCGTAGGTCCAAAAGTGGAATCTAGGACCATCCCCAAATAAACTCCTACAATGTAGTTGAACTTTCCTTAGGATCTTCTGCAAGGCCACAATTGTGAACCTCCAAGAACATCGGTTCTTCTGGTATCCCAATCAATCGTATCACCATAAAAGTCACACAAGATCCTCTTTCACAGTGGGGTGTCGAGGCCCATATGTTGAAGAACCCATTTCGTAAGTAGGGCCTTATTCATTACTTGGAGGATGTCAGGAGAAAGAGTGTTGTCTTATTCCAAGAAATCCTAGGGACTCTTATATGGCGAGACCCGTTGGGTAAAATACAAAGTCATCCATGCATAATAAGAAAATAACAAATGCAAGAAATAAAAGACAACTAATTACTCTCAACACTCCCCCCTCAAGCTAGAGCATAGCTATCATATGTGCTCAACTTAGAACAAATATACTCCAATCTCTTCTTATCTAAGACCTTAATAAAGATATCAGCAATCTTCACTGGAGATGTATGGTGTGGAGATCTTGCCAAACAGTACTACATCTCTAACAAACTGATAATCCACTTCTATGTGCTTTGTCATCTCATGGAATGCTAGAATGTTGACAAGAAAGGTAGCAGCCTTGTTATCACAGTACATCAATATAGAGCGAACAACTTCTACAACAAAGTCATGAAGAATTGACCTAATCCAATAGAGCTCACAAGTGGTATAGACTATGACCCTGTACTCTAACTCCACATTGGACCAGGAGACAACATTCTATTTCTTGCTTCTCGATATGACTAAGTTACCAGCAACATAGGTGTGGTATCTTGTGGCCCGTCTATCCACATAGGCACCAGCATAATATGCATCTAAGTATCTGCACACATCATGGTGGCCATGACTCTAGAAGAATAATCCCTCGCTAGGAGAACTCTTCAAATACCTCAATACCTGACAGACTCCTACCCAGTGTATTTCTCTAGGCTCTTGCATAAACTGACTCAACCTTCCCACAGCATATAATTTATCTGGCCTCGTCACTGTGAGATATGGGAGCTTGCCAACCATAACACTATATCTGGTAACATCTAAGACCAGACTATTGGTGTCTGCAAAACGAGCAGCCAAATCCAGTGGTATACCAATAGGTTTGTATTAGCATCTTTGCCTCTCGAAGCATGTCCAGCACATACTTCCTTTGTGAAAGAACCATTCCTCCGTCAATATGGTGTATCTTAATTCCTAAGAAGTAACTAATCAAGTCAAGATCCTTAGTTACAAACTATGCATGCAAGAAGGTCGTGATCTCCTCTAGACCCTTGTGTCACCCCCTATTAACAAAATATCATCAACATACACAATCAGAATAACAGAGCCTGCCTATGTGTGCCTGGTAAACACAGAGTGGTTAGATGTCAGCCTAGTAAACCCAAAACTCTAAATTATAGTACTGAACTTGTCAAACCATGCTCTAGGGCTTTGCTTCAGTCCATATACCTCCTTGTGTAGCTTGCAAACCTTGTGACACTCACCCTTACTGACAAATCCAGGAGGTTGTTGCATATACTACTCATCAAGATCCCTATATAAGAATGCATTTTTAATGTCTAGCTGATGTACAGGTAGGGAAGAGCATTGGGTTGGGTCAACCCAGCCTGAGGCCCAACCCAATTAGGCCAACCCAAGCTCAAGCCTGAAATTAACTTGGGCAGAGCTTGGGTTGTAAGTATGACCCATTTATTAAATGGGTTGGGCCTTGGGCCAAGGTGACCCAAACCCAACTCAGCCCATGTAGCCCATTTAGGGGTCGACCTAAAGGCCAGCCTAACTGCCCAATTACATCAATATATATCATATATGTATATATATTCATATTGTATATCAAAATATATATCATATGTGTACCATACATTAAATACTAAATAAACATGGGTTCTCATTTTTCCACCAACAAAACCTTAAAACCCTCGTGCTCTTTGCAACTGCAAGTTATGCAATCCTACAATCCTATCCGAACTAAATACGAACCATTGACTTCTTACCATAGAGAAGTGTGACATCTGAGCTCGAACTAAATACGAACATATAAAATGAGCATTTTATTTTTTATTGTAATTTTCCCCCACTTGATTAAATTTAGTTGGCTTGTCATATGCTATATATGTAGAATATTCAACCCAAAAATTTGCAATGCAAGTAGCTGAATCATTTTGGTTGCACATGTACCACAAGAACACAAAGATCTCTTACCCTACGCAAAAGGAAAATATAATAACATTGTCACTTACATAACCGAAGATGATAATTGTTCTTTATAAGTCTTTTACTTATACTAAATGATAAATGGGTTGGCCCAGCCTGGCCTGAGCCTTTTTTTTTTAGGCCAAGTCAAGTTTGGGTCAAAAAATTTTATTTTGGGTTGGGCCTTGGGCTACCTTTTCAACCTATTTATTAAATGGGCTTAGATTGGGCCAAGCTCAGCTCGCAAGGGCCTGGCCCAATGCTCATCCCTATGTATAGGCCACCTCTAATTTATTGCTATAGACAATAGCATCCTGACCGAATTCAACAATGCAACCAGTGAGAATGTCTCAAAACAATCCACGCCAAAGGTTGGCAACCAACCTCGCCTTATAGCGCTAGACAAAGCCATCTAGGAGAGACTTAATAGTGAACACCCATCTACACCCTACTACTGTCGCACCAAGGGGTAGATCCATAAGCTCCTATGTACCCCGAAATTGAAGATCGGACATCTCTTCCTCCATCGACCGGGTCTAGTCAGGATCCTAAAAAGCCTCTTCACAACTCCGTGGAACCTGACGATTGTCAACTGCAAGAGAAAGTAAATGTCCTGCTGCAGATAACCGATCAGTAGACATATAATGTGACATAGAATAGCAAGCACATGACCGTGGAGCCTTCTGTAGTGCAATAGGAAGGTTTAGGTCGGCACCCTCGGTACTATGAGGTACCTAATCTCCAGATAAATCGGTAGAATTACTAGGAGATTGAGCAAAATCATGACGTACGGGAATGGTGGAAAGAGGCTCCACCAGTGGAGGAGGTTCTTTGTAGTGGAAGGTCCACAGGTAGTAGGTAAATGGCTCAGGATCCTGCGAAGCTGTATTTAGTGGACGAGATGGCTTAGTGGGCTTTGGGGGCGATGCAGATGATATAGGAAGCATATCTTGTGGCATTAACTGAGTTGAGGAACTCCCTTCCTGGGGGTAAAAGGAAAGCTCCTCAAAGAAGGTTACATCTAAACTAACATAAAAACTTATGGCTCACTAGATCGTAACAGCAATATCCCATTCAGGTGCACGACTATCCTAGAAAAATGCACTTCACAAATTGAGGAGATAATTTGTCTACCTTGAATAAATGAACAAAATAAATACAACCAAATACCATAAGAGTAAGAAGGAAAGCATCTCGACTAAGAAACGAATATAATAAGGTGTCTTAACCTTCAAAATAGAAGAAGACACCCTATTTATTAGAAAAGTAACAATAAGGACCGCATCAGCCCAAAAAGGGATGGAACAGACATCTGGAACATTATGCGAGCCACATCTAACACGTGTCGTAGCTTTCGTTCAGAGACCCCATTTTGTTGCGATGTGTGAACACAAGATGTCCGATGAATCACTCCCATGGAACTAAAAATTGTATCAACTTGGCATTCACGAACTCCAATCCATTATCACTATGGAAAGCTTTTATAATAATGAAAAACTGAGTCTTTATTTTTTTGAAAAAAATTTGGATAAGTAGAGGAGTTTTAGATTTTTCCAACATAAAAGCCTAAGACACACCGGTACAATCATAAATTGAAATTAGGAAAAAACAAAAACCCCTAACATTGCGAACCCTACATGGGTCCCATAAACCAGCATGCACAAGATCAAAAAGGAACCCAGACTTCTTCTGAGTGGAAAATGACGAATGATGGTGCTTGCCAAGTTGGCAGGCCTCACAAGGAAAGGAATCTGGAAATTGACAACAGAGGACGAAATACTCAAGTGACCTAAACGAAGATGCCACTACAGTGGAGTAGTAGCAAAAGAGATAGCAGACAGCAGAGGTAGAGGATTTAGGTGGTAGGCTAAGATAATATAGGCCATTCTGCTCAAGTCCACCAATCCACATTATCATTTGTAAATCCTGTAAAAAGAAAAACTGATCGTGAAAAACTACTCTGCATCCCAAGTCCTTAGTAGTCTGACTAATAGACATCAAATTAAGGGCAAATCTCGAGTCGCGCATGGCATCCAACAAAGCAAGAGGGCTGGAAAGAGATACATCTCCAAGGCCAGTGACAAGAGATAAACCACCATTAGCCACCCTAACTTGGAAGGGGTGGGCAAGAGAGCGAAAAGTCGAAAAAAGAGCAGAATCTCCTGTTATATGAGAGGAGGTACCTAAATCCGCTATCCATGCTAGAGCACAAGAGCTAACAGACAATGCAATGGTACCTGTAGGATGTGCAATTGACACATTGGCTATATTGGTGATCTGAGAGGTCATCATCTTGTCATACTTAGCCTTGGAAATAGTAATCTAATTCTCAGCATCCTGATACTGTGCATTAGCTTCCTCTGAGACAATTTGATTAGCACAAGGACCCTGACCCTAAGGGTACCCATGCTTAATCCAGCATCTATCAACAATATGGTTGGCTCTATGAGAATACTCACAAAACAGGTTCCCTCTGCCACAGTGTCGTCCCCCTCTAGTATGACCACGACTTCGAGAACCTCTGCCACCAAAGGTAGATGAACCACAACCACGACCAAGATATGCCATGGCAGATGAGTCTATAGCTGGGAACAGGCTTAGAGATCTCCAATCTAGAAAGCCGTGCATAAATGAGTCAGAATAGGAATCTCCTCAAAAGTCATCAACTGGTCTTTGACAGCTTTATACTCTAGGCCCAAGGTGGCTAGAAACTGTACAGATCTAATAGCCTCTCTCTACTTGGCCATGATAGCAATGTCAAAAGTCAATGGCTGATAGGTATCATGTTCATCCCACAAATTCTTGAGTATCCCATAACACTTGGACAAAGCACAGTCCCCCTTTTAAATGTGTGAATATCCTCTATCACGCGATACAATCTAGCGATGTTGCTCTTCTGGGAGTGAATCTCATGTAAGACATCCTGCATCAACTTAGTAAAAGAATAAGAGATGACCTGCTTAGAGATGCGTTCCTTCATGCTATTTAGCACACAAGTCATTACCCAATCATTATCAACCTCCCAATCTTCAATCTTCCCTAAGGCTTCAAGTTCATCCTTTGGAAGAATGTAACAAACAATTTAAACCGTCTAACTTGACGGCAGTGCCTTGCATGTGAGGCGAGGCGCTCGTGGAAGAAATCTTCCCCACAATTGCTAAGAACATCTTTGTTGTCAACCGTGACGCAAGATTTGTGCAGATCAAATATATGATCTCAATCGATGATGATCACTGCATAGAGATTGCAGCAAGAGGCCATATACAGAACTAAATTTGTGAAATTCAGATCATGCACATAGGAAAAATTCAGATCTGAGAGCAGGATCCTCTCCTCTAAAACATCTACACGCTGCTGCCAAGACCAATGAGTGCCTCAACAGCAGTACAAGGGAGTCCTAGAAGCGAGGAGACCATGCAGGAAATCAGTACGGTGACCCTACAAGCAACACCAGCAGCCGCTGGTGGTGCTAGCATCGCTGCTAGCTTCGCCAGCGATGCTACTGCCACTGCTTATAGTGCTAGCAACACTATGGTGTCACTACTGCAGGGAGGAGAAGACCGGCAGGGAGGGGCAACACTGATGAGAGAGAAGGGAGTACGGTGGAGGGTGGGGAAGCCTAGTTTTCAGTGGAATACCAAGCACCAGCCTAGGACTGATACTCTAATACCATGTTAGAAGAAAGAGTGTTGTCTTATTCCAAGAAACCCTGAAGACTCTTATATAGAGAGATCTATTGGGTAAGATACAAAGTCGTCCATGCATAATAAGAAAATAGCAAATACAATAAATAAAAGGCAACCAATAACTCTCAAAACAAGTTTAAGGCCCCCAACTTGCACACCTCTTCCCAAGATACCAACGAAAGAGTCATTGCTATCACCAGAAATGCTCAAGAATCTCCTTTTCAATAGAGACAATTCTTTTCAAGGCCATAGCAGGAAATCTGATTAGGGACAAAAAGTAGACAGGCACTGTTGAGAAGACCGATGAGAGTAGTACCAGCCTGCCCCCTTTGGGAAGTAGGCGAGATGCCTATCTGTGCAGATGCTTCTCCATCCTTTAGTCCCTAGTGATGATGCAGCCTAGAGATAGTAGAAAACCCAGATACTTGGAAGGTGTTTGTAATCGTTGTACCCCTGGAATCTCCCCACATTGAGTAGCCCTCTCCTGTGACATGTTAAACGGGAGAAAAGCTAACCTTTATAAATTCACTTTTACATCAGATGCCTCCTCGAAGGCTTCCAATAGCAAGTTGACATTCTATTATTAAGTTATGTTTTGAAGGTTATTTTATTTTGTTATTTATTTCATTGGACTCTTATTATAATTTTTCCTCATCTTCCTCTACGTAAAGAGGTGTAAAATCGACATAGTAAAATAAGAAGATTCAGTTTCTTCAACTTGGTATCAGAGCCAAGTTGGGGACTCTACTAAGAAAACTCTAACCCTACCGCACAGCATCTCCACCGTCGCCACCAACAGCAGTGCCGGCCAACAATAGCGTCACCACCAGCTAGCAGCAGCATCACCCCCCAGCAACAACGACAGCAGGGCCCTTCCGACCCTCCTCCAACGTCCTCCCTCGCTGTCGGGTCTTCTCTGGCAATAAGGAGAGGGCAATAGGCCGTGTTTCCTCCTGTGGCAGTGTCTAGGAAGGTTCTTAGCATGTTGGCGATGAAGTACTAGAGCAAGAACCTTCCAGAAGGTGTAGTAATGCAACACTGAACTGTGGTATGAAATTTTCAAACTCTTGGATTGACTTTGGGGTGTGTATTCCCCTTGTTTGATGATTTTTTCAAATGTGTATTCCCTTGTGTTGATGGATTTTGTTTGACTGCATGTGTGCGAATTACGGGGTGTGTATTCCCTGGATATTGTGTTTTTGGTACTGAAATTCAAATCTATTCTGTGAAGTTGTTTATGTTGTGAATTCATTATGGCTTCATCATCAGAGTATGAAGTGTCTTCAGGGCAAAATGTAGAAAGTGACATGTACAAAAGCCTATTTTTTGCTCCGATTGTGAAATTGGATGAAACCAGTTACCCCCATTGGTCTCAAACCTTCCTTGTTACTATGGAAGGTCATGAGAAGCAACACGTGCTTACAGAAGCACCACCAAAGCAGAAAATGGGGAAATATGCAATCTGGAATACAGATGATGCTATGGTGAGAGCTTGGATTCTGAATAATGTAATTCCCCGCATTGGAGATGAAATTATGTATTACAAATCGGCCAAAGAGATGTAGGATGTCCTGAGGGTTGCCTATTCACATGAGTTGAATTCAACTCAAGTCTTCCAGATACACTATGATCTATGTCATCTCAAGTAGGAGTCGATGAGTTTGCCATAGTATTATTCTACTATGCAATGCCTCTTGGGAAAATATAATGCTTGTAGACCTATGTGTACATCTATTGTATGCCGACATGCACCTATTGTGGGAGGATTGGCCATGTTGAGGCCAAGTGTTGGAATAAACTTGGAAGGCCTACTGTGGCCAACCAAGCTACAGTAACACCTGACACCCACTCCAGCAACTTCTACTGAGCCTCTAACTCTTGCAGATGCAGATTATGATGCAGTGGTACAGCGTCTAGCACAATTGACTCATGATCAGCCATAGTCTTCAGGCATAGCAACTTATGCCTCAGCTTCAGGTATGAGTAATACATGGTGTTGATAGATTCAAGTGCTTTAGATCATTTGTCTGGGAATCCCCAGTGATTTGAAGGTATACAAGATGTTCCACCAGGTCGTTCAGTCCAGCTTGCAGATGATAGGCATGCCCCCATTTGTGGAAGAGGGGGGGTGTCAGTTACTCCCACTCTACACCTTTCAGATGTTTATTATTTCCCTGATATGACTATGCAATTGCTTTCTATTAGCACTATGACAAAGCAACTCAATTGCCGTGCTATTTTTTATGTTGTTGGGTGTACTTTTCAGAACCACATGACGGGGAGGACGATTGGTGGTGAACATAAGGACGAGTGTATACCGACTAGTGCAGAGTCCAGTTGCAACAGCCTATTAGACGAGTCCTGCTGGGAGTGCCTTGCAGTGGCACAGACAACTAGGCCATTTGCCCTAGACGAACTACGCCGGATCTTCTCACATCAGTCACCAGCTATGAAGATTCAATGTGATGCTTGCCAGTTGGGGAAGTACCACAAATCTAGTTTTCTAGTTTCTACGTAGCCTAGTAGTTCGGCATGTTTTGATTTGATACATTATGATGTTTAGGGCCCTAGCCGTGTGGCAAATAGACAGGGCCATCGTTATTACTTGATTCTAGTGGATGATTTTTCTCGCCTGTCATAACTATTTTTGATGTATAATAAATCAGATGTTGGTACTATTATTAAGCAATTTATGGCTTTTGTGAAAAACCAAGTTGAGGTTTGTATTAAAATTATCAGAATAGATAATGCCTTAGAATTTTGCACCAAACAATTGGCAGGGTTTTACAGTTCTCTTGGCATTGTGCATCAGACCTCTTGCCCCTACACATTACAGTAGAATGGGGTTGCAGAACGAAAACATAGACACATTTTAGATACAGCTTGGACCTTACTCATTCAGAATAGTGTACCGCATATCTATTGGGGAGATGTAGTGTTTACAGCCTGTTATCTTATTAACAGGCTTCTTTCTTCTATGATTCATGAGCAGGTGCCATGGGTAGTGTTGTACCCTGATGCAAATTTGTTTCTTGTGCCTCACAAGACATTTAGTTGTGTTGCTTTTATGCACTTGCTTGAACCTGATCGTGATAAGTTGCCCCCAAAACAGTCAAGTGTGTGTTTCTTAGCTACTGTCGCACTCAGAAGGGATATAGATGTTTCGATCTCATTTCTAGGAAACACTATACTAGTGTGGATGTCACATTTCACAAGTCTTCCCTATTTCTCCAAATCCAGACATCGGTTACGTGATGTGGAGATTGTTGTTCCTATGCTTGTACCTCCAGTATCTATGGATGACTTTGCCAGTAGCAGCAAGGCCGTTACTTCTTCAGAGCAGCCTATGAGTACATTCAAAGTAGTACCACCAGATGAAAAGACATTCAAGGGCACTACATATCAACTAAGCATACCCACCCCCTACCCCTCCAGCGCTTACTAAACCACCATCGTCCTCCCCGGATCAGGTATATGTTGAGCCATCTAACAGTGCTTCTCCTGTTGATGTTTCCTCAGGTCAGGTCTCCATGAATGTTAATGATGATGTGCCTATTGCCATTCCAAATGCTCCCTATTCCTATGCCTAGTACCACGTTGCTCGGCGTGCAGTCTCCACTAATACTCTTAATATTGAGTTCCATGCATTTACTGCTGCAATCTCTAGTTGTGTGCTTCCTACATCATATCAGCAGGCTCTACTTAATCCACACAAGAAGTCTGCAATGGAGGAGATGTCTGCTCTCTGTAGCTGGGACACCTGGGATCTCACTACATCACCTTTTGGTGCGCATCTTATTGGTGCTAGGTAGGTCTTTGCCTTGAAATACAACCTAGATTGGTCTATTTCTCGGTACAAGGCTCATCTTGTGGCCAAAGAATTCACCCAAACCTATGGAGCAGATTTCTTTGACACCTTCTCGCTAGTTGCTCGCCTCTCTACTGTCCGTATACTTGTTTATGCGGTAGCACACTACAGATGGCCTTTACACCTGCTGAATGTCAAAAATGCATTCTTATATGGAGACCTCCAGGAGGAGATATACATGCAGCAACTTCTTGGATTTGAGGTTCAAGGGGAGTGTGTTCACAGGCTTAGAAAGGCCATTTATGCTCTTAAGCAGAGCCCCTAAGCCTAGTTTCAGCACCTGTCAGAGGCATTGGCTGTGGTTGGGTTGCAGAGGTTTTCGTCTAACCATTCCTTGTTTGTAAGGAAAACCATTGTGGTACTGTCACTCTACTTGTTGATAATAACACCATCATCCGTCATAACTAGCTTAAATTAACCAAAATCAAGTGATAAATGCTCCTTAATGTTCATTTAAGGGTCATAACTCCATTCTGAATTGAATCTAAGAAAAAGACAAGAAAAGAAGTTAATTATGTTGTTTTAACATATAATCACAAATGCAAATTAACTGAGGGCTTAATCAGGGCTTAACCCAAGGTCAAATGAGCTTAATTTTCCAAGAAGTAGGCCTAAGCTAACTGAATCAGGGTTTTATGAAGATCTGATAATTAATTTATTAAGATAAACCCTAATTTCAGCCTCACTTAAATTGAAAGGGTTCAGGGGAAAAGAAATGCAATCCAAACCTCTTAAAAATCATTGAAAAATATTCTATGAGGTTTGGAACCTTCACTTTAACCAAAGAAACTCATTTTGGCCAAAAACAGAGACTTAGATGGAAATTTACCTTGTTTTGGGCTTCTATGTAAATTACCCAAACAAATGTGGTCAAAGTCTAAATTTGAGGTCATCATTAGATTCCTTGGGTCCAAATTAGGTTTACCCCAAAATTTAAGCCTAATTAGAGTCCATCTTAACCTAGTTTGCATTATAACCTCTAAGTTCTTGATTATTGCAAAATTACCCCTAGCTTTCGATTCTTCTTGCATTCAGGTCCCTAACTTTGGTTGCACTTGCAATTGAGTCCCTGCCACCACCGTCTTCCTCCTCGAGCAAAGAAGGAAGGTGGCAGAGGCATGAAACCCAAATATGGTGAGATTTGAACAAGGAATTGAACACCCAAATCCTTGTCAACCCCACCAAACTTGGTGGGATTGACAATCAGATCGTGACCGATAGTTTAAGCCTTGTTTCGAGATATGATGTGACCGAAAATTATGCCGATGACCTCATGAAGTCAAAGCTTAAGAGTCGGATAGGAAACATGTCAAATGAAGCATTCTTGGCTTAATTGAACTGGTATTCACAACTATACCAAAGGGTCCTACATCTACAAGTCAACCTCGTGCTCGATTAACTGTCAAATCCCCTCTTCTTCTCTGGCGGTAATCCAACGCACCTCGAAGCTCCCTCGACCTACTTCCTCACCCTCTACCACATACAATAGGCAGAGGGTTTCCCTCCCTCAGACATCTACGAAGCTGGACGCAAAGCTTGGCTCCTTCGTCGGCTCTAGTTTCCCCCTCTTCCTCCTCATCAACGGTTAAACCAACGACCTCTCTCCATTCAGCCAATAGGTAAATTAGGTTAGAGCTTTCATCTCTCTCTTTCAATTAGGTTTAAGTAAAGCCTCTCCCCGTTCTTGCCCTCCAACTTCGGCTACCACCGCCAAGGCCACCTTCATCGCCGGACATCCTTCGCCTTCCTCTACCTCAATTAAGCACTGCAGAAGTTCACCCTCATCCTCACAACCCTTTTGTCGTGTTTAATTGCCCTTCACATTGCCTCCAGCTTCAACCCCGACTCCAATCACCAGAGTTACACCGAGCTTCACCGTTCAGCCACATCCGACCTTCAATCACTAAATCACCACCACCACTCGATCCACCTCACCACAATGAAGCTTCCCAAGTATCTAACTGGAGCCTTAGGTTCGTATTCTTCTCGCAGGTCCCTCATCGTCATCGTCGTCTTCTCCGTCACCAGCCGATGTCGTCTGGCGACCAATCGCCTAGCCACCACCACTAATAGCCGCAGACTAGCACGGGGGACACATTTGGGCCCTTGATTTGACGAACCAACGCCAGCTCGAGCTCCAATTCATTGGAGCAATCGCACGTAGGAGCAACGAAGGAGAAGTAGCACGCATAGTGCCACATCGGAGAATTTTAATTTGGAAATGCGTATATAATGATTTGTGTGTGTTAGCTGCTTGCCCTAGACGCAGGGGGTCGGGTCCCCATCCTCACAATCATACACATGCATGTGCCTGCACACACGTGGGCGCACGCCTGGGCGAGAGCCTAAGCCGATTCATTGGGTTCAGTCTGGGACTAAAGCAGGTTTGGTTTGAGGAAGAGAGAAATGAAAGAAGTAACTGAGAGAAGGGTAGGGGGTTTTTGCTCTGTCAGACTTTAGATCAGACGTCCAAATTTGAACTTTAAGTCGTTCGATCATTACTTCCCGTCGTCTGATCAAAGTATTCAGTGTTGAGTTATTTGAATCACAATTTTTGTTACTCAAACACTTTGATTTCTTTTTGGGAGTTTGATATTGCAATAAATTGTGCATATATTCTTTTATATCAAGCTCCCTGTGCTTCATTTTTATTAGTACTTAATTTGCAATCTATTGTTCCCTAAGACGGCTTCAAAACTCTTTTAATTTCGAAATTACAAATTTTAAATGTCAATTCACTTTTTTTAACTATACTACACCGCATATTTCAAACTCGACGAAAGCAAGCCAACATTTTGACACCATTGCTAGGGAGTAACGTGCAATTTCACCACTATTCATACCATTTATCTTGCCTGATTCTGATTGCTAACTTGCTCTATTTACGTGTTTCGAGGTGAATTCACAAAGAAGATCATCTACGTAAGGCAACTATACCAGGGGCAGGTAATCATTCTGACTTCTCCCCTAATCCCCTCATTATCTTGGGAAGATTAAAAAGGAAACAAATGAAATTAGGATCCAATTTTGCCTTATTTTTCTAGTAATATCATTCAAGGTGAAAGTTTCCTAATTTACGCAAGATTGATTAAAATCAGATTTGAAGTGATTCGATTTGATTAAAGATACCCAATTCATATTTCCCATGCCTATTAAGGACTCACTAATTCTCTCAACACCCTGGACTACTCACTTTCTTATTTGAGTTCAGGGTGTCATATTTGGAATCAAATTGAACTTGAAAGTAGAGCCAAGTAGGGTTTCACATTAGGGTTGAAGTGTTAGTACACATTTGCCTGCTAAAAAGAAAACAAATCTTCCCGCATTTGTGTGCCACCCAAGCCCTTGATTCAATTGATCTTATCAGTAAACCCTAAAATCAAGGCTCTAAAGTCACTTGAATCATTAAAAGTTGAGACCTAATAACCCGCTGAGAACCAAATCAGGGTAGTTCGGGTGTCTTGACCCGAGTTTCATCCTCAACCTTAGGACAAGTGAGGTAAAGTTCGTTTACTTTGTAAATCAACCAACCTTCAAAATTAAGTCACAATTTGAATCAACTTCTCAAGTGAAATTCAAGGCATAATTAGGTCTAAAATTAGTAGACTTAAGAGCTCAATTCACACATACCAGTCTATTTGGAACCACGATGACAAGGAAGGTTGGGTGGGGGAAATCCTGTAACCCGTAAGAATGCTCTACCGTGTAGGGGTCTTTGCAGGGCTCTCCCTTCTTGGCTACCTAATTCTCGGGTGTGCGAGTTTTTTATCCAGAGGTCCATTGCCTCGAACAGCCTTAGTCATCCAATTTTTTTGGGTGCCTTCATTGGATCCAATTCATATCCAACCCTCCATCTATTCTATAGTGCACATACAAAGGAAGAGGTTCCAAGGTCTAAACTTAGGACCTCTATTAGAGTCTGATCTAAATCAGGGTCAAGCCCCAATTGTTTTGGGTGAAATCTAGTCTGATCTAATTAATTCAAATATGGACCTGAATTTGATTCTTCATCCCAATCCGCCACCTGATTTCGAGTTTCAATCTGACAAATTAAGAAAGATGACCACTAACCCCAAAACCCATAAGAGTATGAAAAATCATATGATTGAGGATGCTAATAGTTTCAGCAAAGAATTCTACAGAACCTCAACCCCTATTAACAGAGTTCAAGTTAGTGATCAAAGATGACAAACCTCATTATGGACCACATCCAAATGATTGCAACACAACTAGCATGTGGTTCAACCCAGGAGACCCTCTTGGAACAGATCATTGCAGTAAGAAAATTGCATAGGAACGAGGGTTTACAATACTTGTTAAATCTACCACTTTGGGAAAAATACCAGGTTATCATTACACAAGGTGGGGATCTGTTGGATCAACTGAAAGAATTGAGCATTGAAAGATACCCGAACCTCCACCCAGAAGTTGAATATGAATCTTAGGGTAATTTTGAGGATCAATATGATTTCACAGAGCACGAGTTTGAAAATGGGGGTTTCTATGCGGAATTGCCAACCCAAATGGAACCAAATATTGATTTTGTGCATAATGAAATACCCGATCAATTCATAGGTTAGTCGGATTCCATTATAGGTGTTCCTGACTATGAGCCAGATTTGGAAGCTGGTTTATCGCAAATGGATTTTCAAAACACTTGTTATGAATTTGATTCAAAACTCCTCAAGAATGTAACTCTCGCACCTTATCTTGGTAAGGTATTCCTCGAGAATAGTTCTGACATCCCAACTGAGCCAAACTCAGATTCTAGTGACCTAAGTCCAACACCTAAGCTAGAATATGGATCCGAGCCTATTTAGGATGATTACGAGGCTCAATATGACGAGGATGGAATCTCATATTTGAAATACGACTTTGAGCCTATGCTTGATGAAGAAATCTCTCCATACTCCTCTAATTTATTTGAAGAGAAATCGATTTATGACGTAGAACCCAAGGAATTTGGAGAGTCAGGACTGAATTGGATCTACCTTAGATACCCTGAAACCAAGCCTATACCTAATAAAGATATCCCTATTAACTTGGAATCTAAAGCCAGGTTAGACCAAAGTCAGGTTGATAACTCTATGCATCTTGATTCTTATTGTGGTGGAAATCTCAATCTTGAATCAGGTTTAGAAAATGATTTTCTCGGATTCTCCTCTACTGACTTTGAACCATATTCTAATTCAGGAGAATCTTTGTTTCCAGATGATTACGAGACAATTTATGACCTCAATATCCACGATCCATTCTTCGATTCTTATTCTGAGGTCAATGATTCGGAGCTCGAAGTAGCCACACAGCCTAATTTGGAACCCAAGCCTTTCAGAGATCAGCCCTCACCACATTACTCCACCGAAATTCATTTCTACTTTGACTCACCTCGAACCAATCCGGTCAAAGCTGATTTCCCACCAAAGTTTGACAATTAATGGGACATTGATGAAACTGACAATCCACCCCTACTTACTTCTGATCCCATAAGTAGGGTTCCTACATTCTTCAGTACTCCACTATCTTTTAAAGATCCCTACTCTGATCTGGCTGAATCAATACAGCCAAACCCCAATTTGCATTTCCACACCCATTTGAGCCAAATTCAACTGGTGGGCTCCACACTTATTGATCCACATTTTTCAACCCACCAAACTAATTGGATTTGATCTGCATAATCAGCCAGTTGATTTGAACAAGTACCTAGTTGGACCAACCAAGCTAATCATCAAGGTGATTGTTCTACAAAATTTCTCAAATCTAATCACCCCTTCTCTTTAGCAATTTTCTCTCGACTGGAGGCATTGAATTTACCGTTTATCGAGAGGCAACCCGTCATTTCAAAAATCCGAAACCCTTCTGATCCTTCTTAAGCTGCATTCATATTGCCTTTAGGATTCAAACTTTAGAGCAGCTGACTCCACCTCTGATATTCATATCATAGCTTAAAATCATTCGCAACAGTCATCCTAACCCGTTCACCCACCTTTGAACACGTTCTAACCTCTGAACTAAGCTGAATTCGAGCACACCTGATTTGCAATGAGGCCATTACAAAACTTAGGCATGGGGGTATTAAAGTACAAAACAACTAAAAATTTAATTCTTTGAGGGGTTCTTATAAAAAAATAGTAAATTGAGGGAAAAGGGAGGAAAATTTTTTAGCTAAATTGAAAAATCTTTATTAAGGAGGAAAAAGAAGAGGGAAAAAGAAAGAAAAAGGAGCAAAACCAGAAGAAAAAATCGTATTAGTCCTAGCAATTGATTATGGAACAATACCTAAATTCTAAACCAAATCACATAATGAACTAAGTCCTAAAGTGCTAAAGAAAAAGAGATTAGTGAGGGACACCAATTTTAGGCCTCTTGGGCCTATTTTGGGCTTAAACACTCACGTATTTGTTAAGATCTGAACTATTTCTCAAGAGATTGAGGAAGTTGCAAGGTTGATGCATTAAGTCTAAGGCTTAAGGATTATTCGACCTCATTGTCTACCCTTTGGTTTGTGGAACTTGGTAACCTTAGCACCTAAAATTCACACACTAGTCTGGTTCAGTGAGCTTAATGAAAATAATGCCATAAAGTGTTTCGTTCTGAAAAAAATAATTTTCTTGAAAATTTGACTTAGGAGTGGCTCGAAAACACAAGTTGATTGGATGAGTTTCTACCGCAGAGAGGTGGAGTAAATACTCCCCTTAAGGACGCGTTACAACATATCGTCTCCTCGACGCTTGTCTCCTAGGATATCTAAATATCCTACTGGAGGCACGTAAGCACCTTGTGCTAGTTCATGTACCATGGGTGGCATTATCGCCCAAATGTCGATTACCAGGGCCTAGATTTAGTTACAGAAAGCTATGAGCGACACTATTACGAAGTGTCGAAAGCCAAGGTTCTGCAAGTTGCCATGGGAGGGCTATCACGAAGCATCGATTGCTAGGAACCCTTCGAGGATTGATGATGGGGATGAGGAATCTGATACAGACCGTGTTCAGAGCCAATCCGATATTAGATTTAGGGGAATCTAAAAACAAATGAGAGAACTCTCGAAAATATATCTCTCTTCTAGTAAAAATACACTGGTAAATTGAACATAGACCTTGCTACACATACACACAGGTGTTTTAACCACTGGGGTCAGTGAACCTCTAGGCATATTCTGGGCCTTTAGAAACCTTCGTTGCAGACCCAAGGCTAAGACTGGTCAGGTCCGTATCTTGCTGATACTTGAGTACCTCTAATCCTATTGCTGGTACTCCAATCTGATTTCTAGAGAGAACACGATCAGGCATCCTGACAGTAAAAAGATGGTCTAGAGATCTGGTCTGAAATCTAAGACAAGAAAGAAGTTACTTATGTTGTTTTAACACCTAATCACAAATGCAGATTAACTAAGCGGTTAATCAGAGCTTAATCCAAGGTCAAATGAACTTAATTTCTGAAGAAGTGGATGTGAGCTGACTGAATCAGAGTTTTATGAAGATCTGTGAATTAATTTATTAAGATAAATCTTAATTTCAGCCTCACATAAATTGAAAGGGTTCTTGTGGAAATAAATGCAATCTAAATCTCCTAAAAATCTTTGAAAAATATTTTATGAGATTTAGAACCTTCACTTTGACCAAAGGAACTCATTTTGACCAAAAACAGAGACGTAGACGAGAATTGCCTTGTTTTGAGCTTCTATGTATATTACCAAATCAAACATGGCCAAAACCCAAATTTGAGGTCACCATTAGATTTCTTAGGTTCAAATTAGATTTACCCCAAAATTTAAGCCCAATCTTGACCTAGTTTGCATTCTAACCCATAAATTCCTAATTATCGCAAAACAACCCCTAACTTTCGATTCTTCTTGCATTCAAGTCCCTAACTTTTGGTTTCTCTTGCAATTGGGTCCCTACCCCAATCGTCTTCGCCTTTGAGAAAAGGAAGGTGGCAGAGGCATGAAACCCAAATATGGCGAGATTTAAACAAGTAATTGAACACCCAAATCCTTGTCAAATCCGACCAAACTTGGTGGGATTGACAATCAGATCGTGACCGATAGTTTAAGCCTTGTTTCGAGATCTGATGTGGCTGGAAATTACACCGGCGACCCCATGAAGTCAGAGCTTAAGAGTCGGTTAGGAAACATGTCAAATGAAGCATTCTTGGCTTTAATTGAACTGGTATCGCAACTATATAAAGGGTTCTACGTCAACAAGTCAACCTTGTGCTCAATTGACCATCAATCCCCTCTTCTTCTCCGGTGGTAATCTGACGCACCTCAGAGCTCCCTTGTCCTACTTCCTCGTCCTCTGCCACGTACAATAGGCAGGGGGTTTTCCTCCCACAGACGTCTACAAAGCTTCACACAAAGCTTGGCTCCTCCTCCGTCAGCTCTAATTTCCCTCTCTTCCTCCTCATCAGCGGTCATACCGGCATCCTCTTTCCGTTCGGCCAATAGGAAAATTAGGTTAGGGCATTTATCTCTCTCTCTCTCTCTCAATTAGGTTTAGGTAAAGTCTCGTCCCCATTCTTCCCCTCCTCTGACTCTGGCTACCACCGCCACAGCCACCTTCACCACCGGACATCTTCCGCCTTCCTCCGCCTCAATTAAGCACAGCAGAAGTTCACCCTCACAACCCTTTTGCTGTATTTAATCGCCCCCCATCCCCAACTCCAATCACTGGAGTTACACCGAGCTTCACCGTCCGACCACGTCCGACCTTCAACCACTAAATCACCACCGCCACTCAATCCGCCTCACCACGGCGGAGCTTCCCAAGTATCTAACTGGAGCCTTAGGCTCGTATTCTTCTCGCAGGTCCCTCAATGTCATCGTTGTCTTCTCTGTCACCGACCGAAGTTGTCCGGTGACCAATCGCCTCGCCACCACCTCTAATAGACGCGGACCAGCACGGGGGACTCATCTGGGCCCTTGATTTGGAGAACCAACGCCAACTCGAGCTCCAATTCATCAGAGCAATCCCACGTAAAAGCAACAAAGGAGAAGCAGCACACATAGTGCCACATCAAATAATTTTAATTTAGAAATACGTATATAATGATTTATGTGTGTTAGCTGCTTGCCTAGACGAAGGGGGTCGGGTCCCCATCCTCACGATCATACCGCATGCATCATACCGCATGCACGTGCCCACACACACATAGGTGCACACCTGGGCGAGAGCCTAGGCCGATTCATTGGGTTCAGTCTGGGACTAAACCGAGTTTGGTCTGAGGAAGAGAGAAAAGGAAGAGGTATCTGAGAGAAGGGTAGGTAGTTTTTGCTCTGTCAGACTTTAGGTCAGACATCTAAATTTGAACTTTAAGTTGTTCAATCGTTAGATCCAATCATCTGATTAGAGTATTTAGTGTTGAGTTGAGTTATTTGAATCACAATTTTTGTTACTCAAACACTTAGATTTCTTTTTAGGAGTTTGATATTGCAATAAATTGAGCATATATTCTCTTTATATCAATCTTCACGAGCTTCATTTTGATTAGTGATTAATTTGTGATCTATTACTCCTGAGGACAACCTCGGAACTCTTTTGATTTCGAGATTATAAATTTTAAAAGTTGATTCGCTTTTGTTGACTATACTATGACGCATATTTCAAACTCAACGAAAGTGAGCTAACACTCGCATATGTTGATGACCTGATACTCACAGGTGATGATGCAACTGGTATTTCTCAGGTGGAGTACTTAGCTTGCCAGTTTGTTATGAAAGACCTTGGGAAGCTTAGGTATTTTCTTGGCATTGAGATTGCTACGAGCAAGCAGGATATTGTTATGTCCCAGAGAAAATATACTCTAGACATTCTCCAAGAGGCAGGCATGCTTGGGTCTAAGGCTGTTAATATCCCTATGGATCCAAAGGCTCATTCATTTGATGACACAGCATAACTGATTGATAAAAAGGCCTATAGACAGATAGTCGGAAAGCTGTTATAGTTGACCATCACTATGCTAGATATTAGTCTTGCAGAAGTAAGCTAAGTCAGTTCTTAAACAAACTACTACTAACCATTAGCAAGCAGTGATGCAGGTGTTGAGATACATTAAGGAGTGTCCAGATTGCGGCCTTTTGTTCCAGAAGAAAGCTCCTATGAATGTTGTTGCTTATTTTGATGCTGACTACGCTGATGATATTGGGGACAGAAAATCTACTACAAGTTTCTGTACCTTTGTAGCAGGAAATCTTGTGACCTGGAGGAACAAGAAACAAAGTGTGGTGTCACGTTCAAGCGCTGAATCAAAATACCGTGCTATGGCACACATGGCAATGGAAATGATCTGGATACGGTCACCGTTGCATGACCTTCATGTTAGAGTTGATAAGCCTATGGAGATGTATTGTTATAACAAGGCTGCAACTTATATAACTAACAATCCCATGTTTCATAAGATGACTAAATATGTAGAGGTGGATTGTCATCATACCAGGAGTCCTATCCAGTAGGGGTTACTCTGTACTGCTTACCTTCTTCAAATCAAACTACAGATATGTTTACTAAGCCGTTATCTTGCCCTATGTTTGAGAAGTGCAGAGATAAGCCGAGCATGGTTGATATATATGCTCTAGCTTGAGAGGGGGTGTTACGTTATGTGTTTAGGGTTATTTTATTTTGTTCTTTATTTCATTGGACTCTTGTTATAATTATTTTTCCTCACCTCTCTCTATATAAATAGGTGTAGGACCGGCTTAGTTAAATAAGAAGATTCATTTTCTTCAACTTCTATGCCTCGAGAGTAAAGCCCTAAAAAAAAAAGGTCGTGTATTAGAGTAAGGAAAACATGATTATATCACCCCATTAGACCCAAAGCCTCTAATTTCTTTAGCCCCACACAGAGCATAACAAGCATCTGCAAAGAAGTCCACAGCAAGTACAAATAACATTAGTGCCAACAAACACTCTTGACACACCCTCACCTAGGTTGGATCCAACCACCCTCAGGGCTATCATTGACAAGGACAAAACAAGAGGCTGACATCATAAAAGTTTCCATCCATTTAATTCACAATGGCACAATCCTCTCACCTTTCCTAACGAACAAAGAAACCTCTAGTTGAGACTATCATAAGCCTTAAAGACGTCTACTTTCCAACAAAATGCTCCAGTCCCTTCTCTCTACTAAGGTAGCAGAATACTTAAGGCCACAATATAATTCTCCATAATGGACCTTTTTTTATCACCCAAAATCCCATTTAGGTAAACTAAGGAGGAATTGACCATCCCCAACACCAATCCTCTAGGTAATACAAGGGTGGGGACTTGAACTTGGGTCACTCCTGCCAAAGTCAGGAGTCCCCACCGTTCAAGCACACCCTCTCCATAATGGATCTCCCCTCGATAAAAGCAAACTAAACCAACCTGATTGAACTGTATGATGCTCCCGTAAGGCGCCATATAATGTCTTAGCAAACACTAGATAAATAGAGTTGGAAAGGGCTATAAGCCTATAGTCATCCACCATTTCCGCATAATCCCTTTTAGGAAGTAGAAATCTTGGTGGAGTTGTCACTAGCTATCAAAGCCTAAAAAATTTACATCCCCTCATGCTTTATCAAGGCCTAGAATTCCATCATGAAGAGCACTAAAAAGGCATTAGAACCAATGAGCCATTCTTCTTCAAGGAGAGTATCATAACCCAAACCTCTTCCTACATGAATAATTGTATCAGTGAAGCAATGTCCTTGCCCAAAGGCATTCAAACAATAACCACCAGGGTGTTAAATTCTCTCCTTCTCTAAGAGAACAGTTAATAGAAATCTGTAAATGCCTTGCAACTTCTTGCATCCCCATGTGTGTTTCCTGTCTATCTGCTGAAACAGAGTCAATCTAGTTCCTCCTCATATTGTTCGTAAAGGAGTGGGAGAATCTAGCGTTGCAGTTGCTTTTCCAAAGCCAAAACTACCTATATCTTTATCTTCAAGCAATGCCATCTTTCTTATCGTCCACCTGAATTTTCTATCTAAGATTTTGACCCTCTCCCTACTCTCAGATAGTACATCCCGAGTGTCCTCCAAATGGTCAAGTTGGGAAACAACCCCCAAAGCCTTATCTCGAGTTCGAGTGCAGGCCCCTCACAATTGTTTCATGAATTCCCACAATTTCTCTCGCAAGTATTGGACTTTGATCTGGTATACTTGTGTAGGGTGGATATGCGTGTCACACTCCCTCAACCATTGCTCACCTTCTCCCTAAAGCCTTTCTCTAAGAGTCATGATCTTCGAACTTAAATTACCCAAGTGCATATCCTCTATTGAATCTCACTCCAAAGGGGGGAATGATCAAAGAAAAGTCTTAGAAAGACTTCTTAAGCCCAAGGGAACTACTTGCAAAAGCTAATGGAACCAAAGAATCTATCTAGTTGAAAGCGAGATCTATCATTCAAGCTCCTGTACGAGAATTTGCAATTGTTTACCTCTAGCTCCACCACCCCTTCAATAGAAATCCAATCCATAAAGTCTTCTACACTCCTATCCCTTCTGAGCAAGCCATCTGGCCAGTCCTTTAAGCATAAGGTTGAGTTAAAATCCCCAGCAAATAACCAAGCATTCTTTAATACTAGCTCCAAAATCTCAAACCAAGTGGCAAGTTTGTCCTCCAAGGTACAAGGGCTATACACATTGACAACTCTAAACAGAAAGTCGTCACTTTTTTCTCTCTAGGTCAACTACAATAGAGTATGAGCACCTGATCATGCCATTCAAAGAGAAATAATCCTTGTTCCAACCAATCAATGGGGCCTAACAATAGTGCAATGGATGATGATGATTTCTTGTCCTTTGCAAAAGAATCTACTTAGCATGTCTATTCGTAGGAGAATGTGTTTTCCCCTATTTGGCATCAGAGAACAACTATAACCATTCGTCTTCCAAAGTGGTGATTCATCTTTTGAGGCAATAGCGATAGATGGAGTTTTAACATATGACTTGACGCATTGATGAGAGTATTGAAAAGAATGCAAACATCAAGGCAATGCCAATATTACTTAGCTATCTCTATCTTAGGATCTTAAGGCAACCATAACTCAAGGCTTGGCATGATTTAGGAAGGTGGTATCTGACCCTTAGAATCTTGCACCGCATGAGAAGCCTTCCAAAGAACACCCTGGTCTAGGCAACCTATTGTTCTTTAGGCTATAATGAAGACTAGGACAAGTTGTTATTGTGTAGGAAGTCTGCTGGCTGGGACACCCTATCAACCAAGGCTAACAAAGCCCTTTTCTTGATGATCTCACTCAGTCAAGGTCCACCTAAGCTAGGATATGTATCCAAGACACGTAGAGTAATTTCTAGACTCATTATTGGCACACATCTTCACCAAGCAACTTCATAGATCACATTTGTTAGATATTAATTTCAAGACATGATGATAGACTTTTATGCATAAAACTTCTAACACAGCCACTCCATATCTTGTATGAGCATCCAACTCAAAACCTATAGCCGTCAAGTGGTGCATCAAACCCTACCTTGTAAACCACATTCCCTTTTCCTTGGAAAAACATTTGTGAACAACATTCTAACGGCAGCATATATCTGTAGTGAGCTAGTAATGTATAAAATAAAGGCATGCATCATTTATATTCAAATTTTACTTTTTCTTGTTATGTTCACCACCATATCCACTCGTGACTGTTCATTGCTTCCAATTACTACATACCGGTTTCCCAAAGTCAAAACATTATTAATTTTCTAAAATCTGATGAGATTTTCTTGACTTTTATTGGGTAAAACAGGAATTTTGTGGGGCAAAGCCTATATGCTTAATAACCCTTAGGCACAACAGTGAACAGATGTTCCAATATCACAACTAGGAGTCACCGCCACCAACCTGTGCACTGATTTTTAGCCAGGAAAACTATCATACTAAATAATGTTAACAGAATGTTACTTCATAGTTCATGAAGCTGCTGTTGAAGTTCCATAGTGAGTCATTATGTTAATTCTACTTGCTGAGACAGATTTTAATTGAAAAGTCAATTTCCCAACTTAACATAGTCGGACCTCAGAGGGTACAAGCCTTGTCCAACCAAGTTTAAATAACTAAATGGAGGGTAGGGAGGAACAAAAAGGGTAGAGCCTGGGAATAGCTATTCCCCAACTGTGAATTTGGACAAGACATGTTGTCCCAGAATCACAAGCAGAGAGCATCTAAGACTGAAGTAACCAAAGGTACCTTGCTTTCCTTTCTTGTTTTGATTTTGATTCCAAGTACTTTTATCCCAAAGATGTGCTTCATAACGGCCCGTCCACCTGTGTCTTTTATACAAAAGAGAAGTTAGTTGAATATAAGCTACAAAAAACCAAAAACAAAATCAGGGAGGCAAACTGCTATAAAAGATAGAAGAGGGCGACGAACCATGCATGGCATGTACTTAAACATAATTATGGATCAAATGACCTCTTGCATCAAAGTGATGGCAATAATAATGTTCAGGTGAGCTTCCATTTTCAAAATGGGAAAAAAATACAAGAGAAAGTATACAAGAAATTCAAAAATATATTTTGCGAGAGAATAACATTTTAATAGGGTTAGAAGAAGTAAGCATCTTGTTTATTCCAGAAACTCTAATCCTCATTATATATAATAAAGGATTTAAGAAAAATATAGTGGGACCCTAAGAAAGTGCAAAATACATGGAATATAAAAGATGGCATTCTCATTACTCCCCCTCAAGCTAAAGCTCAGACATCAATCATAGTCAATGTTTTTTCTTTTTTCTTTGTTTTTTTGAGAATGAAAAGGAAGATTACCAGAGGTAGTAATCATCCAAAGAATTTTATTAAGAAATTAGAACGAAGTTACAGATGATCAAGCCAAAAATCAGAAAGATAAGATACCTCCCTCAACATTTTCCACCCAAGCCTTCTCATTCCGGAAGATTACACCATTCCTTTGCAACAACAAACACCATCCATCCAGCCGTATCCACATACAGATTCTCTCTAAAAGACCCCCAGAGATCTTCAGTAGAATAAATATCCACCGTTTGCAAATTTACCAACCTCCAGACTTCCCTAGAGAAAGTACATTTGAGAAATAAATGGGAAATGTCTTCCTCTTCTTCACAACAAAAAGGGCAGCCAGCATCTATGTTCTGATTCCACGCCTTCCTCACACTGTTGGTGATCACTTTCCCTCTCCAAAGGAGCCACAAAAAAATATTTATCTTCAATGGCACTCTTAACCTCCAAATACAAGCACAATCACTGCTGATATCATGAATCTATTCTGCATCCGTTATAATTTTTCTATATGCTCTTGCAACCGAAAAGGCACCATCCATCCAAACCATCCTCTCTAAAACATCTACAACAGGTTGCAAATCCAAAATCAGAGCCATAAGTCAGCAAGAGTAGCCTCTGAAAGTCCCTCGGGTAGAATCAAACTCCAGCAACCCATGTGCCAATCCTAAACATCCATCACCTTAGCATCTTTGTTGTTGGCCAGTTGGAAAAGGCATGGAAAGAGGCGCAACAACTCTCCATTTTCAAACCAATTATCTCTCCAAAATATAAAGGAATCCCTTCTACCCAAAACTGATGAGAAGAACTATGCATACCCCCTCATGACTGGCACAATGGACCTCCAAAAAGCAGAGTCACCACTCCACAGCACCGCTCTCTCCTGCAAATTTAAGCTTGATCCATAAAAGTCATGAATCAACCTTATCCACCTAGAATCTCCACCCTCCAATAAATGAACCACCCACTTGAGTAATAGGGTCTCGTTAAACTCTTTCAAGAACCCCCATGCAATTCAGGAGATAGTAAGCAATCAAGATTGCACAAGCCCCATGCAAGTATTGCACATTATTATGTATCAGCAATGTCCTAGAAACTGCGACACCATTCTCCTAAGAAGTATAAGGATATGTTGGCTGACAAATGGAAGTTCTAAGTGGAGAAGAAAAGTTCTACATTCCAGAGTGTTTCATCAACAAATCCAGAGGAGTTGTAACTTACGCTAGAGATTTTAAGGAGGCATGTGAAGCTTCTATCATATACTGCATTAATCATGTGGTAATCAATTAGCAGGTATAAATCCCTCATTCATGCAATTGGAATTTGTTTCCACGACTTGTTTCTTAATTTGAACAATTCATATTGTTGTTTATCATGTTCAAAAAAGTTATAAATGATACCCTACGCATTCATAATGTGCCAAATCATTCATTTTCTACAATTCTTGTGCTATGGAATCACTAACGAGCCTTCTAGATCCATAGTGGTGTGCAATTATGCAAGAAAAAAACGGATGCCTCTTCTGACTTATGGAACCCAGCTGATATCTGCACTCTGAACTAATATTCTAGTCCACGATTGGGTTTTTCCCATCAAGTATAATGTTGTACACTTGAAAGCTTCGAGGCCAGTGTTAAGAGTAAGTGCTTCAGTTTATGATATGCTTTGTCTATAATTGGGCATATATATAACTCTTCCCTGTGTTCAAGGCCAGTGTTTGACTGTGGATCCAATTGCTTATCTATATTCTTAGCTAGCATATTATTATCAATTATGGTTTGAGTATCGAATCTATATGTTTTGCATGGTATCTAATTTGTGACAATTCCAGTATTGGTTGATATCTTTGATCTAACTTAAGAATAGCATGGAGAGAATAGCATAGTCCATGTTTTTCCATCACGATCTTACTTTACTCGTACTCCTTTGTAATTCACAATTTACAAATCACATCACATGTACGGCAACGATTAAGGTCTTCAGAAAAAATGTCGAGAAATATACCATCACATTCCACTTCAACCCCCTTCCCGTTTTCGCTGATCCGATACGTGCATCTAAATCAACACATTGTTGTTGCACGGTTGCGATTACAGCCAATATAACCGAAATTGCAAGCCAAAATATCCGGATCACTGTCATCGGTAAATGAAGCCATCATCCGTAACAAAAAAAAAAAAAAGAACATCCGAGTTAACATCAATGCTTGCGCCAACTTAAACAGCGATGGAGTCCACAACCCATTTCAGTTTCCCCTTTCCGGAAAGTTAGGAAGCGATGACGACGGGTTAACAATAAACAGAACTTGATCCCCAGCAGTTGCAAACCTGGTGACGCCTCTGTAGATGGAGCTCCTCTTGCCAGCGACACAAGGGGGCATCTTACTGATCCTCTCCTTGGCGGTGGTGGCGCATCCCAACCTCTCCCTTCGAGCCCCCTTCTTCAGGAACAGCACCTGCTCGCACTTGCCCAAACCCGCCGTCTCCTCCACCCCCTGTACTTGCCTTCCCGCCGACTCCACCTTCATCCCGCTCTCTTCCTCCATCTGCCTTCGCCTCTGTTTGATCACTTACGACGACGCCATTTGGGCCTCGAGGAAGCAACGGAGGACGGAGAAGCTGCTGCCACCTGAGGGGCGAGCAGAGGGCAGCATTTTGAGTGCGGTCGAGCGCGGTGGTACCTGCGGTGGGGACCGCCCGAGGAATCCAATGTCCGCCGGGCGATTACTTAAACTAATCTTACTTTGGATCGGAAAGAAGTGGTGCCATGACTAGGTTTGGGGTGGTTGGTGGGGTGGGGGGGGGGGGGGCGGGGGAGGTGGTGTGAGGTGTGAGGGGGGGGTGTCGGTTGCTGTGTGGTGTTTAGGAACAAGATGTCTCATTGTTATCGTTTTTTATTATGATTCTGACTTTTTTTTATTGTTCTGATTTTTCTATCGGTTATATAACGGCTAGTGACGAAAGCAAAAGATGGGGAAGGGACGTGTTTGAACGAGCCCCTTTTTCCCTCTTGACGCAGGAAATGGGAATCCGAATTCGTTTTTTTTCCGAGATGGGTATTTCAATATCCTTTCAGCAGAAAATAAAAGGGTTTAATAGAATGTTGAGGAATGGTTCATTTGTATGATATTGATAGCAAAAGAGGTAGTTCGAAAGTAGGACAAATAGATTGAATGTACGATTTATTTGGTTTAATAAGTGAACTCAATTAAGATGATTTATGTGTCGAGAAGCTAATTTTTCATTAAAAAAATATACTGTCATTAAGAAGTGGTACAATTTAAGTTCAATTAACCAAATCAACTTATTGTGTAACTGATTTTATATTTATGTACTGAAATAAGCAATTAAATTTTAACAAATCTACCAAAGTAAAAAATGTAAATGTATAATTGTACCTATGTTCAATGCAATATTCTTCTCCAATTATATCTTCCAACTCAAAATCTTCAATTCTTTCATATAGCAACTAGTAAGCATAATTCTCCAATCTTCAACCTTCATTACATTTAATTATGCACAACTATTTTACACATTTGCATATATACACCAATAGTCTTGCATAAACTTTTTTTGTGAAAATAAATGTAACTACCATTCCATAAATCAAAGATATCTTAATAATTTTAACTTTAATTGAATTATGTAATAATATTTTGCAAATAATTTTTACAACAATACTTGAAACTTTACATTTTAGTCTTTCAATTTTTTTTGTGACCATTATGACTTGTTTAATCATTTTCAAATATTTTATTAACATCGAATCAATAAAAACATAAAATTTGACATTAATATAATATCTCAATATATGGCATGCCCATTGGCTTGCCAAAGTATGCACATATCAAGACCTTGCCAAAATTTTGACATGATGTATAGCAACATATAAAAGACCATACCTTAGGACAAAGTAAGACCATAGTTATAAAGCCAACATCTCCCTTGCTAATCTACGATCTATCAATCAAGCAAAAAATTTGACACTCCAATAACTCTCCAACTTCAAATCTAGCAAAATAAGAAGTTGTTGTGTCAATATCAAAAGCGTTGAGGAGTAGGCATGCAACTCCTAATTTATTACATTTATGTGCATTCAAGTACATTTTATAATGGGCTATTATAAAAGTTATTGAAAAGTTTCTATCAGGAATCCAATGCTTTTATCAATGAATGTCACTTCATTCACTATCCATTTCTTATCTTTCTTATATGTGATGTCTATGTATAATTTTGTAACTAAGAGTGTCACAAAGGTACTTTCAAATATTTTTATTACTTCTTCACTCTGTGTTTCAATTTATTTGAATACCTCCTTAACATCAATTTCGAGGTTACCGTTAAGTTTGCAAAATAAATATGGGAGGCTTCCAAATGTAACAAACAACGTCAATAACGGATGTGAGGGATACAACAAAGTCGTTTGATTCAAAAACAAAAAATTACGAAAAAAGATGCTTTACCCAAGAGAGAAGCATTAATTTAAGTTCAACTAGGAGTTCCCCACTCCATGTCCTATGCCCCAAGGGATAAATAGTAAGTTCAACGACCCAAATTGAAAATTCAACTACATAATTGGACTATTCACTTCGAAGCAAACCCTAACAACACTTATCACATGCAAATTAATGTTTGTTTGAATAAAAGTGTGTAAATCAAAGTAGAAAGATGCGTAGTCCTTATTTCTACAATTTGGAACTCAAATCATCGACTTGGGAATGGATTCAGATTCCTAGCATCATAAGGATTCCAGCAACATGCTTTGCATGTAGATCAAACCATGTGAAGTGCATAGAAATCCATGCATGGTTTGCTTGGGAATTTGCAGTGCACCAATGTCCTTAGATTTAGAATCTCGAAGTAGTTCAAATTCCTTATCTCTTAATAATTCCAACAGTACCTAGTTCATGAACATAGGAGATCGTTTGTCCCAATTACAAGAAGTACTCGTAGTTAAGGAAAATATGAAAAAGATTATTATACTTATTCTAGCAGGAGTCCTCTTCCTTGTTTCCACACAATTCCTTTCTCCCCTTTATATAAGCACCCATACATGCCCCCCCTCCTCAAACGACTCCACCATTACCTTCCATCTTTAACTCAATAGTGGCAGCACTCAGCAATGAGGTAGCTGCAAACCATGGCAAAAGGGTGGCAGCCCACCAAAAGCTAGTAGGAACTCAAAAAGGGTTATTGGAGGTCAAGCACTCAATGGCAAGAGTCATTGAAGGGTGAGGTCGACGCGAGAAGATTTGGGTGCCTCTACTGCATGCACGAGGAGAATGTGGGAACACAAGGATCACCACAGCACTAGCCGAAGGGGCTTGGCAAAGGGTGTGCAATAGTCGGCAAGCTCATTAAAGGGCAATGGTTGACTAAATCGGCAGGAAGGTATGGGTATAGGGCTTTCCCTCCCCTACGTACAACGATCCTGCTATTATAAACAAACATGGTAGGTGTGCTCAATTAAGAGAAATTCATGAATTGGATTGAGAAATTTTGAAATCTGATGGTGTTCTCATAGTAGTCCAAGGGGTTAGTTCACTTTTGGGCATACCATGTTTGCTTTGCTTTGCTTTTTTGGACACATTTGGCATGCAATTAGTAGTTGCTACTTTTAATAAGGATAACATGGTGATGGTATCACCATCATCCTCCATATCTTGCTTAAATTAGATAATTTCTTAGTATAAATTCATCTAATTAAATCATCAAAAGGGCTTATTTCATGTGTGATTGAAATAAGAGGAATAACATCAAAATGAGTTAATTCTATTATTTTAATAGATAAATACAAGTGCAAAGTAACTCATGAGTGAACCTGTACTTCCTTTGAGGTCAACCAAACTTAAATTTTCAATAAGTGGGCCTGCATAAATTGATTTAAGGATTTTATGAAGTAAAAACCAATTTATAATTATTAAAATCCTAATTTCAACCCAACTTTAATTGAAAGGATTCCAATTAAAATAAATGTAATATAAACCTTCCAAAAATCATCAAAAAATATTCCCTAAGTTTTAGAATAATCAATTTTATAAAAAGAACCCAAGTTAACCTAAAACATAGACCTAAGATAATATTTATTACCTTCTAAGTTAAAATGCAATTTAACCAGTCTAACAACATCAAAACCAAAAATTTATGTCACCATGATATTCCTTACTCCAAATTAGGTTACCCTCAAATTTTGAGCCCAATCAAATTCCATTCCATCTTGATTATGTTTGCAATTTGCTCCTTGAGTTTCTGATTTTTGCAAAAACCCTCCTAAGTTTCAAATTTTCTTGCAACAATGCCCCTATGTGCACCTTCACCTTTAATGGCCTTCTTTCTCATTGTCAGCCAACCTCCGATTGTTGACTACGCATTTAACTGTAAGAATCTCGCGGCGTTGGTTGATGGTCCTTGCCAAACTTGGAAGAATCATTTAGCTCGCAATGCCGCACGCATTTGCGACTTCCACACGTGTATTCAACGCCTCCAACAACACCGCCAACACCACCGTCGCCAACTGCAAAATCCAGCCATTAATTCCACTTTCTCCGACATTGTCATGCTGTGAGGAGCTATAAAGCTCTGCCATCTTCCACTGAGTCATGTTGTCAAGTTGAGGCACATCTCCACCTCTCTCTTCTTCCTCGACGTCACCGTCGACGAAGACCTTGGAGCCCTCCATCCTCCCTCGTTGCTGCATCTTGCCGCCAACCGAGATCGCTGTTCTTCGCCCCTTATTGTCGTTGTGCTTCTTGTTAAAGAAGCAGGCCTCTCTGATCTCTTCTTCGCTCCAACCACCTCACCGTCCCCTCCTTCCTCACTGATAAAACTACATTCGCATGTTATAATTAGTTAATTTTAATGTAATTTCATAACTTAATATAAATAATTAGCATAATTATAGGATTAATAGCTTAATTAACACCTTTGCATGCAACAAATCTAAATAATGTTAAATTATGCATATTTGTATATTATTACAATATTATTTTATATTTACCGATACTGCAAGTTCATTAAAGTCCTATTATTAAATATGCATGGAGATAAGTGACTTGATTATTTAGTCTTATTTTATATACTATCAATTTAATATTTGTTCAATTAATTAACTTACGTTGAACTTAATTTTTTAATTAAGTTCAATTTAAGTTAATTAGTATTTAATTAAATTAAAATCAATTCTTAATCAACTAACCCATTTTTATGCCATTTATTTTTATAACAATTTTTTTTTTTTATTCCCCCCATCCTCTCCCGCCAATTCCCTCATCTTATTCAAAGAAATAAAAAATAAAAAAAAATCCATGCATACACCCACATCTCCATGGCTTATCCCACAATCATGTAACCCCTTCACAGCCGTTCCCTCCCGCTCCCTCCGTACACACCTCCCTCTCCCTTTTAATCCCTCCTTCCTCCACCCATTTTTCCTTCTCTCTCTTCCATCTAAACAACCCACCACCACCACACGGGCAGGAACTCACCCCTTCCCACTCTCAACTGATCTCTCTCTCCCTCTCAATCTACTCCTTCCTCCTCTCCTTTTCCCTTTCCTCTAACCACTGCCGACCACAGCACCTCCAATGCCGTCGATGCCCTCTCCTCCCCTTCCTCCTTCTCGTCGACGCTCTCCATCACCTCCAGCGTCGGCGTCGTCCCCCTCGTCTCCTCTGCTCCTTCCTCGCTAACGCCCACTCAAGCCGCAACAGCCACCGCTACCTCCTTCCTTTCTCCTCTTCAGCCTCGTCAACGCCCTTTGCCCTAACAGCCAGGCCGCGCCGCTCCGCCACCCACCGCCGCCCTCCCCTCCTCTCTTCTCCTTAGCCTCTCCTCCTTCCCCAACTCCCTTTTCTCTTCCTTTTCCCTTCTCCCTGCGTTAACCCTCCTCCACCTCCACACCAACCCAACACCACCACCATCAACCACCTCCGCTACTAGCTCCTTCTCCTCTCCTCTCCACGCCAATCACCTGCAGCCACCATTAACGGCCAAGCACGCCCCCTAAGTCAACGACAATCGCAGCTGCCGCCATTTCCTCCGTCTCCTCCGCAAAGCTCTTCCCCGACCTCTTCCTCTTCATCTACGTCGGCTGCACGAGCTCGTCTATCTTTTATTTTTATGTTTTACATTTGCTATTTTTTATTACCGTAGAAAAGATAGTGTTCAGTTATTATGAATGTTTTTTTTATGTGTTTGTAAGTCATTTTGTGATGCTTAAATTTGTATCAGTCTAATCCACGTAGCTTATTATCTTGTTTAGTGAAATAGAATTTAT
Source organism: Thalassia testudinum (assembly GCA_037157565.1). Taxonomy (NCBI): domain Eukaryota; kingdom Viridiplantae; phylum Streptophyta; class Magnoliopsida; order Alismatales; family Hydrocharitaceae; genus Thalassia; species Thalassia testudinum. The sequence goes on from JAZHRO010000013.1 coordinate 28,222,191, forward strand.
TTTAAAAGTGCTAGTCATGATTGAATTGATTTTAATTTTTGACGTAATCTTGTCTGTAAGATTTTTTAGGTTTTAAATCTTGCTTAGTTTGTTATTAATATTTTTTTTAATTCGTTATATAGATGTATATTTATTTTCATTGAATAGAAAGTCTAAGATCAAGTTTTTATAAACACGTAATTTAGTTTATGTTGAAATAGTTAGTAGTTCACATTAATATTTTAATGTTTGTATGCTTTTAATTTGTCAGGTCTCCTTTTAATTAGTCGTTAAGTTCATTTTCATAAACATTAGTAATCTTTGTTATCTCGTAGGGAATCGTTAAGGTAATATTAGATTTCAATTAAGTTCCAGGTTAATTATTATTTTCCTTTAAATTGCATAACCAAACTTATTAACCTAATTAGGAATTACTTTAGAGCATCTCAGTGAAACGATTCGGACTCACCAAATTACTAATAGTTTAATATAAATTTTAAACTTAACGCTCTTATTATGCTACAACAACGCATTTTTAGCTAAAGTGATTTGAGCGTGTCACTCGCGTCCGGCCAGTCAACGCCGAATGCCCTTCATCCTCCTCGTCACCTCTCAGGTAGTCCCATCTCTTCCTCTTTCCCTCTAGAATAGTTTAAACACCTTAAGTCTAGGATCCAAAGCTACCTCCTGATCGTGCCATCGTCATCTTCCCTACAGCTGACCGCATCGTTGGCAACCTCCTCCATGACACGCTGTTACGAACGCTTTCAAAGACGATTTTTTTAAGACGTCTGGGAGGTGGCCCAGACGTCTGGGATCTATTTTTCTGTGGCGTGCGGGGTTGCGTCTGCACGTAGGCGCGCGCAGACCTGCAACCGCCGCACCTCCCCCCTTTTTCCCTCTCTCCTCCTGCAGGCACAAGCTGCGCACTCTCTCTCTCTCTCTCTCTCTCTCTCTCCGCGCGGCCTTATAAGGCCCTCTCCCTCACTCTCATCCCCTCCGCTTCCTTCTTCTTCTTCCAGCCAGTGCGAGAGTGCGAGCGCGAGCGAGCGGCAGCATCGGCAGCCGCGGCGTGTTGCGGGAGGAGGTGTTGCGCGAGGGAGGAGACGCTCGACCGTGAGGGCTCGAGCTTGCCGGGGCAGCTAGAGCCGGCTGGCGGGGGACTAGCGGGCGTGGAGTGACGCGGGAGGGCTGCTGCAGCTCGAGCAGCAGGCGGACGAGGCGCGGCGCAGCCGTGCGTCGCGGGCGGAGAGCGAGTCAAGCTCTGATTCTGGAAGTTTTTCCAGAATCAGACGTCTAGGCTTCCAACCAGACGACGGTGAAGACGTCTGGAGGACTGTCCAGACATCTGGCAAGTGAGTTATTTTTTTCCTTCTTCCTTTTCTGCGACCGTTCGTACTGAAAACGAGGAGTGGGTATGTGCAGGTTCTGAGATTCGCCATCCAACGCGAATCGGACGTCTGGCCGCAGTGCCAGATGACAGGAAGGACTTCCAGACGTCTGGGGTGACCATCGGACGCCTAGGAACTAGGCCAGACGCCCCCGCAGGCTTCTGGACGTCTGAGAGACTACGCAGAACAAAGGTACTATCTGACCCACATTTTAAGACGTCTGGAAGAGGTTCCAGACGTCTGATTTTTTACTGTTTCGTCATTTTCGACCCGTTTAGGGCCCGTTCGGAGTCCGTTTTCCGCGTTTCGAGTTGCGTTCTTTTCGGAATAAAATCCTCTACCCGTCTACAGTAATTATATACTATTATGAGAAACTCCTTGTGTTTGATCCTTGTGATAGGACCCCGTTCCATTGCAATCCCGGGGGTTGCGGAGGCGCGCGGGATTTCCGACCACGCCCCCAGTACTTCCGTTGTAGCTGGTAGAGTGGTTTTAAAAATTATTAACATAATTTGTTACAAGTATGGAACAATTAATAGAACTTAGGGCATTGCATGAATCCTATGAATGAGAAACCGGATTGAATGATAGATCCTAGGGTGTTGCATGAATCCTAGGACTGGAAAATTAGATTGAATGATAGATCTTAGGGTACGGCATGAATCCTAGGCCTGGAAAACTAGTGATATGAATATAATATTGCAGTCTTGGAAAAATGTGGAAAGGAAATAAGAGCTGCCTGTGAATTGAGTTAACAGCTGCCTGTTATAAATAAATAAACATGACTGAGAACATGGGTTGCATGAACGTGAAACTGGAACGGTGAAACCTAAATGTGCTGAGTAAAAGAGCTGGAACCCTATGAGGAATTAGGAGTAGAACTCTTGGAAAGATAATGGAATGGAACTGAGAAAGGAAGATGTGGAAGTGTGTTGTCTCTAGGGTACGTGATACCAAGAGAGCACACATTACCTCTTAGTGCAGAGCGGAGCTAGCCGCCCCAGGGACCCGGGGTTAGGTCTGGCCACTTTGTACCGACTTGTTGGCCCTCGTGTACGCAGTACCGAGAAGAGCTACTAGTGTAGGGAGAGCACTAGCTACCCCACGGGCCCCGGGGTTCTGTTAGCTCACCTACATCGACTTGTTAGGCCCACTGGGCAAACCAGGGTAGTCAGGCGAGAGTGCGCGGACTGTGGAGGGGCAAGGCCCCTGTTTGGTTACTGTGGAGGGGTTGGACCCTTGTTACTGAGAGGGCTCTGCCCTATACTGGTTCTGTGCTGTGCTTTGGGGCGCACCCGTTAACGGAAACGACTAACCGCGTGCTAGTGCGGGGTAGCTACCCGTGCGTTTACCGCGCGTGCCGTAGTCACCGTTACGTCTGTTAGTGACTTTGGGGTGGTTGACTGAGAGTAGGATCACCACGAGGGACTCTCCCGACCAGGAGAGCACCACGTGTTACTTCTACTTTTCGGAAAAGACTGCAATCAAGATCGTTCCCACGAGGAACATTCGAGATCAAGTGAAGGATCTGAGAAATGGATAAATCGTGAAACAATAAAAAGACTTAAATAAAGAGATAAAGAAAATAAAACATCTACTGTACACTTTACTGCTCTTTAGTTTTAGCTGCCACTTTACTCAGCGTTTCGCTGACGTGTTACACTCGTTACTTTTCAGGACCAGGTGTTGAGCAGCCAAGGTCAGCGGCTGCAGAGAACGCTGGGCCGAGTAGGGTCCAGTAGAGTTACCACTGTTCTTTTGTGTCTTTTTTGTTCCACTGTAGTGAGTAGTTCTTGTTATTCTCTGTACCTTTCTTTACTTGTAGTTCATGTTATGTTATAAATGTTGTTCTACTGTTGTGGTGGTATATACTATAGTGGTTCATTTTCTTACTGCTATATTTTGTTACTCCTAGTTATATTCATGCCGAATGTGGTTTATTTTACTGCTCTTTTGGTTACTTCCTCGTTAGACGACTAGGTCTTGGGATTAGTCGAGTCGGTCCGGTTCTCGTGTCTCGTAGGGACTCGGGAATCGGGTCATTACACATGCCAAGCATATTCTTTGACCTCTGACCACCTTGGAAGCTCCACGACACTTTCATGAACAAAAGCCCTAAGTTTATTGAAGGTTTCGATGCCTCCAACATCCCACTGGATTACCACCGTTGCCACCACCTTCCTTGAGTTTAGCCTGCCACCTCCAGTGGCCCCACACCAAACGGCACCACCACCTTCCACGAGGTCAAGCGAAGCTTCCTAGCTATTTGCCTAAGACTAAGACTCGCCCCTTCAAGTCGAACATCGCCGGAGTTGCCATTTTGCCTGCCATCATTCACCATCATCGCCACCTTCGATCGACGACTAGACCCTGCCATCATCTCCAGCCTTAGTCAACCACATTTAACGGTTGAAGCTCACGCTGACAACCTTCTCGACGTCTCTCTGACGAAGCCACCAATGACGAAGAAAGGTCCCCCCCACTACTAGCAGGGACCTATTCGCAAGAAGAAAATACTTATAGGGACCTAATCACAAATTTTTAGGGACCTACGTGTGAGAACTCATCATTTCCAGGGACTAATTTGAATACATGTTTGAATAACTGAGTGTTTATCGTGATTATTGGCTGTTTGGGATGCTTATTAAAATCTTATGCCCAAACATTATTGACTTAATACCTTTAGTTCTGATTATCTTTAATTAAGCATTAGTTGAAATATAATCTCCTCGACTGTATTGATTAATTAATCCGTATATCTTAGAACTAGGTTTAGTGCTTAGAAAATCAAATTAATTCAATCTAGTTTATGAGCTTTTGCAAAACTTTGATAATGATAATTACGCATTTCTTTGTTCCATGTGAATGACCTCGAACTTTAATTCGAGATTTATAAATTTTAAGTGTTGATTTCACTTTTATTGACTATACTACGATGCATTTTAAATCAATTCTAGTGATCTTAACACATGGTTCCTAGGAATCTTCTTGAGTTAATCGTGAATGCATGGATGGTTAGCTCTTCCAAAGAAGAATAGTTGCTTCTTCCTCAAGATTGCGAACTAAGATAGGAAGTAGATTAAATGAACATTTGTGTGCTTGCTTTACTTTCCCAGTGGTTGTCACTATTGGAAAGAAAGAAGCTAATGAGCTTGCATCTTTTCCTCTCTAGCTTGCTTGGAGATGAGTTGAAAGTGGAAATCACTAAGCTCAGAAAAAATGTACTCTACTAATTAGTTATATGCTTATCCAAACAAGCCATGCATAGAAATCAATGCATGACTTGTTTGGAGATTTGCGATGCACCAACAACCTTAGATTAGAAATCTGCAGGTAGTTCAGATTCCTTGCCTCTTAACAAATCCAACAATACATGGTTTGCGAAAATTAAAGATCATTTATCCCAAGGATAAGAAGTACTAATAGTTAAGGAAAGTATGCATGATGGCATCTCCATCATCCGTTGTATCTAACTTAATTTGCCTAAGTTCTAAGGATAAATTCACCTAATTAACACATTAAAGGGGCATAACTCAATCAAGGCCGAAGAGAGAGGAATTGATAAAAATATGGGTTAATTCTGCAATTTTCACGATTATAAATGCAGAATGATAAGGGGTGAACCATGATTAATCAAAGGTAAATTTAGGATTTTCATTAATATTGAATAATTTAATATTTTAAGATTTTCATTTAAATTGAACGTTAATCTTAATTAAAATGACTAATTTTGATCATGCTTCAATTAAAACAGTTTTAATGAAAATATATGTAATATGAACATTCTAAATATTATTGAAAAATATTTTATAAGATTAAGCACAGTTGATATGACAATCAGAACTCATTTCGACCTAAAACAAAAACGTAGGTGGCTATGTGGTATATTTTTTGGTTAAAATGTAAATTAACCATGTAAATAACATCAGAACCAAAAATTAAAGTCACCAATAAATTTATCGTGCGTAAATTAGTTTAACATAAAAATTTGGGCTCATTTGGACTTCATTTGATCCTAGTTTGCAATTTGACCCTTGAAACTTCAAAGACCTATCTTTCAAGTTTCCTTGCAAAGACCCCCCAGCTTCTCATCTTCTTCACAAACAGGTCCCTCGACCTTGAAGCCGGCCATGGCATGTGAGAAGGCAAGATTTGATCGTGAATCCCTACTGACTCGAGCCACCATTCTCCGCGAAACTTGGAGGGCTTCTTCCTTGATCTCGTCTGCGTCTTTTAGCGAAGATTTCATCGTGGGAGACCATGTCTGGAGCTTGTTTCTTCGAGTCCTCGCTCCTCTTTGCGCGGCCTTAGGGCTATAAAGTTCAGCCATCCACCAAGGATCAAGTGTGTGCTTGTTTTGGCGTGAAACATCTCCTCCTCTTCCTCTCCCTCACACCATTAACGATGCACCATCGGAGCTTCTCTAACACCTTCATACGCCACCTTATCGACGAAATTGATAAGGGGCTTTGCTTCCCCTTCACTCTACGAAGCTTTACTCGAAGCTTCAGAGCTTCTCGCTTCCTCCTTCGCTCCAATTTCACGTCCAATGTTGTCGTCATTGACCTTCACCGGTAGGTCATCTCCTCCCTCCTCTCATCCAATAGACTTAGGGCTTCTCTCTCTTTCACTCTCAATTAGGTAGCTGAAACTCCACTGCTTCGTTCATCACCTCCATCACCCTCGCCACACACACCCATTAACGAGCTCGAGGAGCTCCATTGCAAGCTCCTCACCAGCCATCTCGACGACCCATTCAGTTAGGGCTTTGCTCCAGTTCATCACTTGGAGCTTTTGAACATTTAATCGTGGTCTTTCGACCCGTATTTTGAGTATAGGGCCTCGCCAGAGAGGACGCCAACGTTGAGCTTCTTCCCCATCTCTGCTGTCCTCGTTTGTCGTCGTTTTCACCATGGATCGCCGATCAAACTCTACCATCACCTTAGCAAGCAATAGGGCTCTTCCCCAAGCCCCTCACCGACCCCATCCACCGTGCGGAGAAGAAGGTGAAGAACACAAAAGTTGCTAGTAGGGACCATTTTGTAAGGCCGCAAGGACCTCTTTGCAACAATACAAGGGTAACTGTGCGAATCTTTTTAGATTTGGTTCAAAACTTGTTCCTAAGTGATTTTTAATGCTATATTTTACCACACATTCTTGTTGATGCTCACTTGTACCTAAGTACAGAAATACTTGATGATTATTTATTTGATAATTTTTATTGAGCATTGGTCATAACATTTGTTGCATTTAATTTTATATATTTAAATTGCATAATAGAATGCGACTATGAACTTGTTTGATTTTTAAGATTGATTTCGTATTACAAGTTCACTTAATTTTAATTAAAGCAATATAAATTTTAATTGTTAATTTGGCTTAGTCGTCTATACTACAAAGTGACACGATTTTAAAATATGACTCAATCCAGTTAATAATGCAAAACATTATTATCATAATCCTAATAAGAGTCCTCTTCCTAATTTCTACACAACTCCTTTATCCCCTTTATATAAGCACTCATTCATGTCCTCCCTCCTTAAACGACTCCACCACAGCCTCCATCTTCAAGTCCATTTGTGTGTGTGAGTGAGTGGGTGAGTGAGAGAAAGAGGGAGAGAGGTAGAGAGAGTGAGAGAGAGAGAGGGAGAAGGAAGAGAGGCAATAGCGGTGCCACTTAGTAATGAGGTAGTTGCAATTGTGGTGAGTAGTGTAGGAACTCAACAAGGGTTATTGGAGGGCAAGGGCTCAGCGGAAGCAATGGTCAAAGGGTGAGGTTAATGCAAGAAGGTTTAGGTTCCTCCCCTTCATACATTAGAAGACCATGGGCACCCAAGGGACACTAGTACACTAGTCGGAGAGGCTTGTTGTTGGGCATGAAAACAGCCAACGAGCAATCAAGGAGCTCGTCGAACGGTGGTGGTTGGTGAAACCGATAGGAATGCTTGGGCTATAGGGCTTGCTCTCCCTTGCGTACATGAGGAAGAAAAGAGAGAGAGGGGGGGATGCAAAAATTATGGGGGTTGAATTATAACCCCTAATTATTGCATTTGAGTCCCAATGACCTAGGCCATCTAAAGGCATAATTTGGTGATCCAAGACTATAATTCGGGGTTCTCAAACACACCATGTACATCTACATGGATCAATCAGGCAATTTCTACTTTGATTTTTCAGTCATTAATTAGAGAGCATGATAGAGAGATTCTCACTTAACAATATGAGTGATGGAAATTTCTTAATAAAAAATTAATAAAAATATATTGACATTGGATCACAAGATCAAGTTGTTTCTACATGGAGGCTCTGGCCAAATAAAATCTCACAAACTTTTTTTTGTTAAAATCATGCGCAAAGCACTCCGTAAATGAATAAGTACTTTATTACCACATATATATTGATTTTATATGTATTGATCGATGAAGTAGATAAGTAATCCACAAAAAAAATGAGTTAGTGATTAGACATTCACACAAAGGATAAGATTATATTGTCATAAATCACGAGCCGACCAGACCTATAGAGAAGGATTTATGAAATATCCCATGCTAATAAATCAATTGAATTTAGTTGTCCAAAAAAACTGACGACCAAACGTAACCGCAGCTCAACACATTGTTTGGAGCAATTCCAATAAATAATATAATATTTATTCCCTCTACCCAAGCAATACTCATCGTCAATTGCAGCAGCCAATTACTATTCCAACAAATGAATAATATAATAAATATCAAAACTCAATATCTTGATCACCAACTTAGTCCACGGCAACTAATAAGAAAGGCACCGTAGTAGAACAGCAGAAATCTTCCCATGCGTGGTGGTGCATGTGGGAGGTGTGATCGACGTTGAGTTCAGTGGCGAAGGTCGACGGGAGCACAGCCTTTGTATTGGTGGTGATGGTGTGGAGGACGTCCGCCAGATATTAGGGATGAGCATTGAGTCAAGTTCGCTCGATCCATTCCAAAGTCTAGTCTGATGCCCAACCTTACCTGAAGTCCAACCTAATTATGTCAACTCAAGTTTGATTCCGAAATTAACATGGGTCAAACTTAAGTTAAAAATATGAAATATTTATTTAATGATTAGATCGTCAAGATAATCTAAATTCAACCCAACTCAAAACTCACCTCATTTATGGGGGATAGCCCTAAGTTTGATCCGATGGTACAATTATATATATATATATATATATATATATATATATATATATATATATATATATATATATATATATATATATATATATATATATATAATTTTTCCACTGTTAAAAAAAACCCTTTTCATCACACCCCCGCTCTCATAAACAACCATTTTAAACTTAGATTCTTAAATTAAAAAAAAAATAATTATGTCGCTTCCGATGCATGGTGCAGCCTGCAGCCCAGAAGTAAAATGTATAGAGAGCATTATTTCCTTCCCATGCGTCAGTAATATTCGCATCTCAAGTATAAAGAGCCTTGCTCAACCTGCGTTAACTTTGGTCTCCAATATCCCCTCACTCCCTCACACACGTACAACTCCAACAACTCTCTTGCAAGTTGCAACCCATTGTCCACCCAATCAGCGACGCCAACTCTTCAACTCCCTTGCAGTACCTCTCTTGGCATCCTACCCTCCAAGCTCCAACCCACGCCGGATGCTGCTCCTCCTCACCCCTCATTGGATGCCACTCCTCCTCGCTCCATGTTGGACGTCGCTCTCCTCGCCCCTCGCCAGACCTCCCACCGCCATCCCACTAGATCGCCTTAAGCCTTCCTCCTCCTCACCTTCCTCTCATTCCACCTCTCCTCATTGTGTTGCTCCCATCAAGTGCTCATGCTATTTTTACCACAACTTGGTCAGTGTATTCAATATATGGTATTCATTTTCAATCTCAAGTTGGGGGCCCCATTTCCTTCTAAACTTCATCTATGTCGACATTCTCACTTGGGGTTTCTATTGGGGTAACTATCTCAATTGTTTGCAATTAATTCTTTGCTTTTTAAATGTGCACTAGTCATTGATCTTATTTATTTTAACTTAGATGTCAAATGCAAACAAAGACCAAATAATCGATGCAACTTTGATCGGTGATGACGGTGGGAATGAATAAGAATCACCATTGCAAAATAATGCTCAAGTTCCTAGAAAGTGCAAACGTCGATCTACTTCTAAAGTGTGGAAGATGTGACTATATTGGATGTTAAAGATGGAAAAGAAAAGTGTAAGATGCAACTACCGTGAGAAAATAATGGTTTGTGGTAGTAATTATGAAATTAGTCATATTGATAGACACATGGAGAAGGCGTGCCTATATTATACTAAGCAAAGGAGATCTCAAGGTATTATATCTTTTGTAAACTTTGTGGAGGGTGCCATTAGCACATTCAGCAATTGGAAATTTGACCTCCAACGAAATAGAAATGATCTTACCAAAGCGATTATTTTCACTGAATTATCTTCCAGAATTATGTAAGACTTCCATTTTCGCACTTTTCTTAAATACTTGCAATCAAAGTTTAAAGTTATTTCTCACTTTAGGTTGGGATTGTTTGAAAATTTACAAAATAAAGGAATCTAAATTAATGAAGCTATTACAAACATTAGCTCAAAGGATTTGTGTCAAATGAATATGTGGACTTCTCTACAAATCTTGGGTATATGTCCATTACTGTTTATTTTGTTGACAATAACTTGAAGTTGCAAAAAAAGATTATTAATTTCTATGTCTTGCCTCCTCATCATACTGGAGATGATATTGCAAACATGCTTGTTAGTCATTTGAATGAATGCGATATTAACAAGTTATGCACAATAACCATATATAATGCCTCTACCAATAATGTGGTTGTCAGAAACTTGGTTGATCACTATAAAGATTCACTCTTATTAACAAGGAGCATTTTTCGTATTCGATGTTGGGCACACATCTTAAATCTGATTGTTTAAGATGGCTTCTTTGAAATCAATAACATCACTACCAAAATATCTAATATGGTGAAACAACTTAAGTACTCTCCTAGAAGATTTCAAGAGTTTCAAGAAATTGCTAAACAAGAGGACATTCAAAGTAAAAAGGGATTAACTCTTAATGTAAGCATTTGATGGAATTTCACATACTTGATACTTTGTTCAAGCTTTGACATTTCAAAAGGTTTTCGACCATCTAAAGGTGTGCAATTCTCAATTGGTTGATGCTCCTTTAGTTAGTGAATGAAAAAAAGTTAATAATGTATGTGACATTTTGGAGATATTTTATACATCCACCAAAGCCTTCTCATGCCAGCAAAATTCAACTTTAAACTTGTTTTTTACTTTGATCTTTGAGGTTGAAAAACAATTATGTGAACTCAAGAGCAATGATGACATATCTATTAAGAACATGGCTTTAAAGATGCATTCAAAGTTTGAGAAATAATGGAAAGACAAAGATGCAATGTTGCCTTTAGCAATTGTGACAGTGTTAGATCCTCCTTATAAGCTTGATTTATTGCGATTATCTCTTTTAGAGCTTTATAGTGAGGATGAAGCTATTGAATATATCTCTCAAGTGCAACATGTGTTCCATATGCTTTTTTATTGAGTATGAATCAATTTACAAAGGAAGCCAAGGGGAAGGGCCTTACACATCATGTGTTCCTGAAAACAAGACTTATAGTTCTTCAAAAAAGAGAAAGCCAAATTTAGGACGCAAAGAAAGGAGATTGGATTTGGTGATTTTGGAAAGTCAGAACTAAACATCTATTTGGAGGACAAGTCTACTGAAAATGAGGATGAGGATGATTTTGATATTCTAAAATGGTGGAATGTAAATTCCATTAACTATAGAGTTCTCTCACATATGGCTTGGGATTTTTTAGTCATCCCTGTGTCTAAAGTGGCTTTAGAGAGTGCTTTTAATGCTTGTGGCAGGGTTATTGACCCATGACAAAGTAATTTAAGCCCTAAAACAGTGAAAACTTTAGTTTGCGCACAGGATTAGATTCACATTAAACCTAATCTCATGGAAGAAGATGAAGATAATGACGGCATTGCTTTATATGGTTAGTACATATCTATTTTGCTTTTGCTTCATTTTGTATGTTTTTCTCTATAATGAATTCTTGTGCTTAAATAGTTGAAGCATAGTCACCTCATTGGTTCTAATGGTGAATGATGGATTTTCATTGAGAAAAGTTTGGGTTATTATGCTATATCATATATGTGATCATTTCTGTGGCTATTCTTAAACAATATATTTGAATGTTTTCACATATAATTTTGTTTTTATGGTGAGGATTGACCATTTGGACAATTGAACTTGGAGTTGGAGGATCAACATCTTTACAAGAAGCTTTCATACAATTGTTGTCTTTCTTTTATAGTTGTTTTACATTTGTGGATGTTTTATGGACATTGAATTATGTTTATCTTTTTCACTTGATGTAGGTTTGTGGATATTTTATGAACATTGAACTATGCTTATCTTTTTTTTACCTGGTGTAGGTTTATGGATTATTTCATTATTTTATGAATTTTTTTCTACATTGGATATATACTCCGATGATTTTATAATAGGAAATATTGCAAAGAATATATGAAGGCTTATTAGGAACCATTGACTTGTCATGGTAAAGTGTGGATATCAAAGTTTGAAGATATAAACACGAAAGATGAATACTTAAAGTGATAAATGGGTTGGCCCGTCCCAACTCGAGCTCTTTTTTTTTTGCTAGGCCAGGCCTTGTGTTAAGAGATTTTATTTTAGGCCAGGCCTTGGGCCACTAATGGCAAATGATTATCGCATGCCGGGATTGCAGTTTGTATAAAAAAGAAATGTCGGTGTAGTATGTGCCACAAATACAAACCGTTATCGTGTTGATTTTATTTAATTACCTAATTTTTACTGGTTTATTCCAGGTTGTTCACTAAGAGGCAGTTATTGATATACATCACTCTCTAAGTCCAAGATTATTCTTTAATTTAAAAAAATAACTTTAATGTCTAATAAAGAATGAATAAATGAATGAATGGTTTGATTTTGTACAAAAAAAAAGAATCAATTAAAATGCTTGCAAATACTAATTACAAATAAGCACCAAACACTTCATAGACATACTTTATATTATCTACTTATAAGTTATATCACTAATACCTACATATATATACAATACTAATTAATAATACATACTATACTTAACTTAATATATTAATGTATACAGTAACATATATAATAGTTATAGCGACAGATATAAACGTCGCTGGACCCTAAAAAATATATACAAATTCTAAAGTAAGAATTAGGATCTATAGCGATAGTTATTATATCTTTAGTGATGTTTTATTTTGTTAGTAATGATATGTAGTTATACATATATATAAATAGCTATATTGCTTATACATATACTTATTATTTACCTTATACTTATTTATTTACAAATACTATTCATATAGATATACGTTGTATATTACAAACACGTATCTTCTTTAACTTCTCAAGTCTTCTTTGTGTTCTTCTCTTCTTAACTTCTCTACGGCTACACTTAATTTTTCCTTCCGCTTAACCTCTTCTACACTGTGTTTAAAGAGTCATTAGGGTCCTTAACAAAAATTAGTTTTAATTTGCGGGCACGCCTTTCGAGGGACACACAGCACCTGAGGACCGGGTGGGACCAGATCTCTATTAAGCGCACCCTAATTTCTTAATTAGGTTGCTTAAGTACATTTTTGACACAGATTTGGGCTTAACTAAGCCCTCGCACACACATGCCCTCAACCCACACACAATCATATATGCTCAAGTATGCTCAGTATAAGACGTTCAGTTGTTTCGGGCGCCTAGCGCCCATGACGACTTAACATCCTAAACAACAAAAACAACATAAAGCGCTGAGAGCGCTTCTTATCTGACAATGTGGCACTATTCTAGCACCTGTGCAATGTTGGAAATCAGGCGATTGTGCACAAATTCGTGATTTTGGCCCTCAATTCGAGGGCCATAATTTATTATAAAATTAAAAATAAATTATGGGATAATAAAGTATTTACATATTACTACTTAATTGTACAATTAATTTAGATTTTTAATTATATTTACTATATAAATAAATTAGCTAAAGTATACAATTTATTCATACTTAATTTTAAGTTTTATTCCTTAATTACATATAAATTAATTCTTATATGGTCTAATTGACCTTATACAAATTTAGTAACTATGTTACAGTATTTAATATATATTTTTATTGTATTTTACAAGCTTTATTTCTAATTTATTTATATTTAAATAACACAATTTCAGACTATTTTATTTATTTGTAATTTATGTCTAAATATTATAAACACTATAAATATACTTAAATTAGGTTAATTTACTTAAAATATAGTAGTATAACTCAACAGCATTAGTTAACTTAGTTTTAACTTAAACTACTAATTTCTTTTAATTTAATCTAATAACTTAACTATTAACTTAATAAATTAAGTATTTACTCTATAAATGTAATTAAATTAAGGTACAGAGTTTAATATGTTTATAATATACATATAAATACTTCTATACAGTATTATAACTTAATATGATTATTTATAGAAGGTATTAATTTACATAGCTATTTAGTACATATAAATTATTTTACTTAATAATTAATTATATAATTTAGTTATATACACTATCATCTAACTTAAATACTTAATTTACATTATACAATGTATACCTAAGTTATTCTTATTACAAATATATATATATATATATTTTACATTATGGATTAATAAACTTACTATAAAGCTTATATTTACACTTATATACATATTATACAAAGGATTTTTAGTATTTTTTTTGAATTTTTTACTTTTTATGGTTTTTATATATGTTATGGAGGTAAGAGATGATAGGGAAAGAAATGGATGAGGGGAAAGAAATGTTTTTCACCTGAAAGAGCGATCTTCGTTTTCATTGAAAACTTTAACATAAAATGTCATGTCGTTATAGTTCGTTGCGTGGTAGAAAATCGCTTTTCAAAATATTTTAATTCTTAAAATCTAACCACGAAAATAGTTAAGTCGTCTTCACAGGGAGGAATTAGCCTATAGAATGTCTTATTTGTTCAAGAAATCTCAATGTGTATGAATACTAACTGGTGCACGTGTTTTCAACATAATTTCTTGCTTTAAATAATTAATCAAGAATATAGGTGTGCATTTGCAAAATCACCACTAAAAAATATCATGTAAAATAATGATCTTGATACTGGTAAACACCGTAAATACTAATTTCTAGAATATAGCTTGTTTACCATAATATATATGACATGCATTAAATCATACATGAGAGATATTCATCTGCAAGCAATTTTGATGAAGTATAAGGATGGCTATGTAAATTCACTTCAATAATTTAATTCGTTAAATAAGGGAATAGTGTTCCCCCGTAATGGCAAGGTTGGTAATTTTTAATGCAAAAGGAAACAGAGTGTTTTCCTTCTCTCTTCTGCGCACGCATGGAGGGATCTTCTGCCGGCCTGTGAATGGTGGAGGCACGCCGGAGGCCGATCATTGCAATGGTGGTGATGCAGTGGCTGGAGGTGGTCGAAGTGGTCGGACGGCGAAGGAGAACGTCAACCATGTCGATGGCAGGTGGCGTTCGTGGACGTCGTGGCATGCAACTGGTGGGCGCACGGGGGTCGGGGGCGTGAGACGAGGAGAGCGGCGAGGTCGACGGTGAGTTTGGGTGCTTGTAATGGCCGTATGAAGCGAGGAGGCAGCTACAACTTTGGGTTCCTTCACTGCCAGTGGAGAAGAAGATGAAGGAGAGGAGGAGGAAGAGGCCATGCAGTGGCGCGCAAGTGTGCACACAGTGCGCGCAGGGCTAGTTGTGCGCGTGCGGGGCTGTTGAATGTGCGGGCAGCGCATGATGAAGGCAGCTGGCAGTGAGGGTGCTGCACACGGTGAGGGGACGTGCAGTGGGTCTGCTACTGCTGTGGTTGCATGCGGTTGTGGCTGCGGTGAGAGGGCGCGCGCAGTGAGAGCGGTGATAGGGCACGCCTACGATGAGAGCAGTGAGAGGAGTACGTGGTCCACAGTTCACGCTTTTGGCAAAGTGCACGCAGGATCCATGGTGCTTGCCTCCTTCACGATGGAGAATGATCCACGTAGGGCGGGGGAGAAGATCCTTCCCTCTGCAAGCCCAACCTTTTATTTTTAAAACCTCCTGCTGTTGCGGCTTCTCTCCCAATCTATTTCCTATCCCCGAGGACTCGGCTCTTCCAATGACTGGGCAGCAGTGGTGAAGTGGTGGCGGTGTCGACGGTTTGCACTGCAGGGGAAAAAATAAAATAAAATAAAAAGAAAATGGGTTATTTACAGAGTTATTCCAACATGATGCATATAATGCATACATGCCACCATAATTTATATTTTCTTCTATTACATGTGAATGTGATATATAAAATAAGCATGCCATCATATTTATAAACTAATCTGTTAATAAATTTAAGTATGCTATGTACAAGTAGAAATCTTTCTAATATTTTGGCATTTATGCATTCGATTAGCCCACAAATGCAGTCTCATCAGGACCTTTTTATGTTTGGTTTCTCTTATTAAATTTCATGGTATACAGAACTGTAGACTGATAATTCTACAAAGTTGGAGATTCTGATTACCATACAACTTGGTATGTATGTAAAGAAACACCTAATCTTAAATCAGACAAGTTTATTTTATTTTTTTAGATTTGTTTTAAATTTTTATTGAATTCCAAACTTCACACATTCTAAACCTTTTAAAGGTTTCCTAAGGTGTGTCAAGGCCTAGAATGAATCCTAAGGAGTTTAAAAGGCAATCAACTGCCTCAACAGTCTCAACACAACACATTGAAACGATGAGAACAATTTAGCACGCCAATCAATGTGTATTTCAATTAATTATGTTGATGGACAGTTAGGCAAGGATGTAAGAAGCTGACAAAAGAATTCTAACAGGTTACAAGCATTCAAATGGTGTTAAACATGCATTAAAAAAATACATGAATGCTTGTATACACTTTAGACACAACATTCAGCTCAAGTCAGCTATCCACAGAACTTAAACTAAGCTATTGTCCACTAATTTCTCAAGCAAAATCTACTGCAATAGAAACTGAAAACAAGTAGCAAAATCAACAGCAAGATAGGTGCTAAAACATTGCTGGAAATCCAGCAAAACTGAAGTCCAGCAACATTGATACCAACACTGCACTAGATCAAATTTCCCTTCAGATGACTTACAGCTACTACACTAGGAGCTGCTAGGCTGGATTTCAGGGAAATAGATCTGCAACAGGGAGAACTCAGAACCTAAATCCAGCTAAGTAATTCCTAATTCAGTTACTTCTATCCCAGATCAAATTCTAGAGAACCATGTCAGGGATATAAGAGAACTAGTGAAGCGGATGCTTAACTGGATTTGGTGGAAATGTAGCTGCAACTGCAGCAAACTGCTATAAATCTAGGATTCACAAGTACAAACAAAAATCACTTAAATACCATCTGACAAAGGTTTCAATTCTCATAAAAGCCACTCAAGAATACAACTAAAAATCAAGATCCCTTGTCGATAAAATCTCATCAGTTCAAAGTTGAAAGAGATCTGATCTAGCTCTTTCTAATGCTATAGACAGCATGTGGAAGGAGTTAAATCCATCAATTTAAAACATCAACTCAAGTCCCAGATCTCTGAAACCTTAAGGAGTATTGAGAACTCCTTCGGTTGAAAATCAGAATTGCTCTTCAAAATCAACTAAAAGATGCAAGGTAGAGTCTCAAATCAACAAAGCTAATTTTCATTAGCTCTACAATGCATTAAAGACATTCAAATCATTACAACAACTCAAATCAAATTATGGCTCATCTGAGGTGAATTCTGACTTCAGAATCACCTTAGATTCCCAGCCAAACAGTGAATTAAATAAACAATAACTCAGTTTGTTAGATCAAAGAATTCAAAGCTTACATAAACCTAAATCCTTAAAATCTGAATTTATAGAAAATCTGGCAAATCGGTTTCATTTTAAGCTCAGATCAGGGGCTTTTGTGACAAAATGGAATGAATGGGAAGCCTCTAAAATGGATTTCGATGCAAATTTCAGATCTGAGGTTGGAAACCATTCAGATCTGAAATTAGATCTAATGATTAGGTGGATTGCGAAATACAAATCAAGGAAAGCAAAAATGGGATGAAAACATGTAAAGGAAGAATAAAATGGACAATGATTAAATGAATTTCTTCCCCTCTGATCTGGGATGATCAGAGGAGGTGAGGGGGAAAATTGCTATGCTAAAACTACTCCTAATGCTAAACTAATCAGAACAGAAAATTGACTAGTAATTCTACATTTGATTCTACTCTATGCGAGTAGTGGGAAATGATCCTTCTTCATGGAGGAATTAAGTCTCCTGTAATCTATGTAGACTCTTCCTGAGTTGGTTATACGGGTCGGTATGACCTCTTTGGTTTCAGTCGTGATGGTGGCGAGCCCTGCCTTCTTCGACACAACCTGGATTGGGCTCACCCATCGACTGTTGGAGATCAGGTAGATGATCCTAGCATCTAACCACTTAATGATCTCATTTTTCACGACCTCCTGTAAGTTAGGGTTTAGACGTCTCTGCATCTCTCGCGAAGGTCGTGCATCCTCTTCGGAGTAGATATGGTGGGTGCAATAAGACGGGCTGATACCAGTAAAATCATCGAGAGTCCATCCAATGGCTTTACGATGTTGCTGGAGAACAATAATTAAACGAGATTCCTGGTCAGATGTGAGTATGGAGTTTATAATCTCAGGAAATGTCTGATTGGAACCCAAAAAGACGTATTTCAGATGATCGGGAAGGGGCTTGAGTTCTAGAACAGGATTATCAGCAGCAGCGGGTGGTTCAGGGTGTGTGTTGGGAACAAGGGTAAGAGTTATGGGTGTACCTTGATCAGGTTCAGACTTCTCTAATTGCGGGTTTTGATCTTCTTGTGGTTGATCGGGGATAATCAGGTTGTCCTCGATATGCGATTCATCAACCACGGCTTTGACATCACGTATTTGTTCTATAACTCCGCAATTAATCCCTTGCTAGGCCTTAAAGATGTTAATCTTTAGAGTTTGGTTCCCAAATTTTTAATTCTATTTGGCACTCCTCACAGCTTATGTTGGCCCTAGCAGTGGCCAGAAAAGGTCTCCCTAGTATAATTGGTGTATCCCATGGGTTCTTAGGTGCATCTATATCTAGAACTATAAAATCCACTGGGAAATAAAAATCCTGTACCCTAACAATGTCATCCTGGAGTATTCCTTTAGGAGACTTGATTTATCGATCAGCTAACTACAATGCCACCTCTGTCGGTTTAAGCTCAGACTCTTCAAGATGGTTAAGGAGGGATGTAGGTATTAGGTTTATGGAGGCACTAATGTAAACATGTTTACACTACTTAAGATATCTATTTATGCATGTTCTTAAGCATAGGATTGCATTACATTATATAAATATTGCATAACATGCATCATCTTACATTTAGAGTAGTTTGAATAAAATGGAGGTTAATTGTCTCCTTTTATGTGCTTGGACAGGGCAAACTTTTTATCGAGGCCTCGGATCGAAGATCCAACCATACAGATGTGATCAGCGCGACAATTGGAGTTCAACGACTCCAAGATCGCCCTAATCAGGCATCTGTAGCATCAGATAGTGATCGGGGAATCCTAGAAGATCAAGGGCCAAGATGGTGTAAATCCGCAATTCAAACGACAAATCCGACCGTACGGATGGATTTGGATCGATGATCGCAGCCTAACGACTCAAAAATCGAGTCAATCCAACACCCGTGGCACCATCTACATCATCCAGAAGATGCACGGCCAAGATGGCGCCACGTGGCGCCATCTCGGCCGCCCAATCGTCCGCACGCACCCGCAACCGCCCTTCCACTCCGTTGGATCAAGATGTGGATGTGCGCGCTTGATTTCATCCATGCGATTATTTGGACGGCATAGTGCAGCGGTTAAGCGCCTTATCGCGAGGCGCTGGCGCGGGATCGAGTCGCAGCGAGCAAGCGGGGGGCGCGGGCGAGCGTCGGATCGCGATTGAACGATCGCGCATGCCCGATAGCGCCCACGCGCTATTGCACGCACGACGGTAATGCGGCATCCCACGCGATTGGGCACGCGCTGAGGAGGCGGGCGTAACGCGATCTGAGCCGTCCGATCTCGTGGTCGGACGGCTGAGGATGGTTGAACATGCGCGAGTGTTGAGTGCGCGGGCAAGCGAGCGGGCACGCGCGTCGCCCACTACACCCACGTTCAGACCTTTAGCGACTGTTTTATCCGTTACTAAAGGTCCTGAATTAATGTTTTTAAAGTTCTAAAGACCAAATTGCCCCCACTCCTTGCAACTATAAAAGGAGACCCCCTCCACATAAAATTATGATCCCTTCCGTCTCTTATCTACCTCTCTAAAGCTCGAGAGAAGCTTGTCCCACACCCGGCATGCTCCTCACGAGATG
This sequence comes from Thalassia testudinum, assembly GCA_037157565.1. NCBI lineage: Eukaryota > Viridiplantae > Streptophyta > Magnoliopsida > Alismatales > Hydrocharitaceae > Thalassia > Thalassia testudinum. The sequence continues at coordinate 28,242,053 of JAZHRO010000013.1, forward strand.
AAATCAAATTTTCGTCCCCTTTCGGAAGCGGATTCCGCGACGATGATGACGTGCTGCCTCGTTCTCCTTCGTCCTGCTTCGTCTTCCTTCTTCTGCTCCGTCCTCCTTCATCCGAGCGTCGTCCCGTCTGGCTCGTCCTCCAAGCGATCATCGAGGAGGATAACTTCTCTCTCCCGTTCTTCTTTATAGCTTTCTAGTGTAGAATTTTTCCTGATTTCTAGTGTAGCTGATTTCCCGCTTTCTATTGTAATTCTTATTTGGTTTTATTATACAAACATTTTGATTTATTGAATGCATGTTCTCTCTCTCTCCATTTTTAGTATGATTGTTGTTATAGCTTCATTGTAATTACATCGCCTCGCTTTTCAAGAAAAATTCTAAAAAAAATATAATTGCGAATATAAATCGACGTAGCCTCTCTGTGTTCGACCCGTTATTTCCATTTTGGTATAAATTTTATTTGTTGAACACGAGTTCTTCGCTTTCAAACTACAACGACAAGGTTTTCAGAACCAAACACGTTAGCGTAGCAACTCGTACGTTCAGTAGGAACCTAGGTCTAGCAATGCTCTATCGAATTGGGTTTCACCAATTTTACATGAAATCAGGGGAGTGCATGGGTCTTTAGCCTTGGGTGGGCGTTTACTTAAGATTACAGAGCTGGCTTGCTCTGACAGTATGATCGAACTCCCACTTTTGGTTCGCGGCTTACACTTGGGTGTACGCACGTTTTTCAAAAATCGAGCGTAAGCCGGTACGTGGTGATTTGCATACATCAAAGGGATGTTTATCTGGACCCGTTCAAAGAGCTTGACCAGGTCCTCCATCGGATTAATCGAGGCTTCGCCTCCTTCTTAGCAAGGAGATGCCTCACAGTTGTGTGATCCGATTAGATTATGACATGGGAACCCAGGAGGAAAGATCAGAATTTTTCGAGGGCAAATACTACAGTTAGCAGCTCTTTCTTCATAATCGTGTAGTTACGCTGAGACTTGTCAAGTGTCTTGCTAGCGTAGTAGATGACCACGGGTTTCCCGTCAATCTTCTGCCCCAGAACTGCTCCTACAGTGAAGTCAGATGCATCACGCATGATCTCAAAGGGTTGAGACCAATCAGGGGACTGTAGGATCGGGGCTTGGGTGACTTGGTTACGAAGGTTCTCAAAGGCTTGAGTGCATTCCTTGGAAATCTCAACGGGTACATCCTTGGAGAGAAGAGTAGTCAGGGGGTGTGCGATTTTCGAGAAATCAGGGATGAAACGACGGTAAAAATTGACGTGCTCCAGAAAAGATCGGATGTCCCTGATCGAGTTAGGCATAAGAAGTCTAGAAATAAGATCAACCTTGGCTCGATCCACTTGGATGCCTCTCTCAGAAATTAATTGTCCCAAGACGATCCCCTCAGGCACCATAAGTGGCTCTTTTCCCATGAAAGAACCAAATTTACGTCAATGCAACGCATGAGTATGTAAACCAAGTGTTGAAGGTAATCGGCAAATGATGTCCTGAAAACTGAGAAGTCATCCATGAAGACTTCCAGATAATCACCTACCATATCAGAGAATATAGCAAGCATGCACCACCAAAAAGTCGCGGGTGCATTGCAGAGATCGAACGGCATCATTTGAAACGCTTATGTCTCGAAGGGACAGGTGAATGTGGTCTTCTCTTGGTCCTCTAGATGAATCACCACTTGATTGTAACCAGAGTACCCGTCAAGAAAGTAGAAGAATCTATTTCCCGCTAACTTCTCGAGAATCTGATCAATGAATGGTAGTGGAAAATGATCCTTCTTCGTGGAGGAATTGAGTCTTCGGTAATCTATGCAGACTCTCCACGAATTGGCTATACGGGTGGGTAAGACCTCTCCGATTTCAGTCATGATGGGGGTGAGCCCTGCCTTCCTAGGCACAACCTGGATTGGGCTCACCAAACGACTGTCGGAGATCGGGTAGATGATCCCTGCATCTAACCACTTAATGATCTCATTCTTCACGACCTCCTGCAGATTGGGATTCAAACATCTGTGCATTTCACGTGAAGGTCGTGTGCCCTCGTCAGAATAGATACGGTGTGTGCAATAAGATGGACTTATTCCAATCATCGAGAGTCCTACCAATGGCTCTGCAATGTTGCTAGAGAACAGTAATCAAACGGGATTCTTGATCAGGAGTGAGTTTGGAGTTTATAATCACAGGAAATGTCTGATTAGAACCTAAAAAGACGTATTTTAAATGATCGGGAAGGGGTTTGAGTTTAGGAATGGGGTTATCAGCAGCAGCAGGTGGTTCAGAGTGAGTGTGGGGTACAAGGGTAGGAGTTATAGGTTTGTCTAGATCAAGGTCCGACTCCTCTAATTGCGGTTCAAGGCCTTCTTGTGGTTGATGAGGAATAATCATGTTATCCTCAAGTTGTAGTTCAACAACCGCAGCTCTAATATCACAAATTTGTTCAGTGACACCACAATTGATCCCTTGTTGGGCCTTAAAGATATCAAATTTGAGAATCTGATTCCCAAATTTCAATCCTATTTGGTCCTCTTCAAAACTTATATTGGCCCTTGCAGTGTCTAGAAAAGGTCTCCCTAGTATGACTGGTGTATCCCTTGGGTTTTCAGGTGCATCCATATCTAAAACTATCAAATCTACAGGGAAGTAGAAATCCTGCACCCTCACAATAACATCCTCAAGAATTCCCTTAGGTGACTTGATAGATCGATCTGCTAACTGCAATGTCACCTCGGTCGGTTTTAGCTCAGATTCTTCTAGATGGTTAAGTAGGGATGTGGGTATCAAGTTTATGGAGGCACGTAGGTCCAATAATGCTCTATCAAACTGGGTTTCACCGATCTTACATGAAATCAGGGGAGTGCCTGGGTCTTTTGCCTTGGGTGGGAGTCCACTCAGGATTACAGAGCTGGCTTGCTCTGACAATACAATTGGACTCCCACTCTTGGTTCTCGGCTTACGTTGAGGTGTACACACGTTCTTCAAAAATCGTGCGCAAGCCGGTACATGGCGGATCTCATCAATCAAGGGGATTTTATTTGGACCTGCTAAAAGAGCTTGACCAGGTCCTCCTCAGGAGCCACGGGTTTGGTTGTCCTCTTTCCCTTGGTTAAGGCCTCGGGAAATGGAACCTTGGTTGGTTCCTCTAGGATAGGTCCAGGTTTTTGATCGAGGACAGGGATAGGAACATCCTGGATAACTGTCCTAAGGTTTGGGTCAGTACCAGCTTGGAGTGGTTTGAATAAGGTGGATCTTGGGTTGCCTTACCACTACGGGTTGTTACAGAATTTATTACTGCCTGGTTCTAGTTAGGGGTTCGTAGGATGGGTTGCTGCTGTTGGTAACCAGCATAGGTGGTTGAGGCATCCATCCCGTCAAGTGGAGGAATAGAAGGGGCCTGATAGACCATGTGTGCTTGGCCCGGGTTTGGGTTCATAACGCGCCATTGGGTCGGCACGCTATTAGGGTTAGGAAGAGGCTGAGAAGGAAGAGTGCCAGGTTGGTGAGAATTTGGCAACTGGGCAAGTTGATTTCTGACCTCTGTGATTTCGTCCTTGTGTTGCTTTTGGATAGCCGCATTCGTTCTTTGAATGCCAGCCAAAGTCTGGAGGATAAGGAACATTTGATCTTGGTTTGGCCTAGATGGATAAGTGGGGTTGGGCCGAGGCTGAGGCGGTTGATAAGGACGGGGTGCTTATGGACGGGGTTGGAAGGGTGGTCTTGGATTCTGGGAATTTCCCACCCACTGGAAATTGGGATGGTTTCGCCATTCAGGATTGTAGGTGTTGGAAAAAGGGTTATTTTGGATGGCGTTGAGGTCCTTGCAGGTCTGAGGAGCCTCAGAAAAGTCGGAGAATGGGGGAGTAAGGCTCCCCCGACAAGAATAGAAAGAATCGGAGGCCCCTCCGGTCTTAGAGTCAGATGGGGGTAGATACGAGTCCATCCCGGGATAAGGTCGGTGGAAAATGTGCTACACAGTTTCCCGTGCGGGTGGGGGCTATGCGAAGGAGTTTTGCGCATAGGTGGCTCGCTGCAAATGCTGAGTCAACTCATCCACCTTCTTCTCAATAATAGAGACCTTGTCCAATCGACTGGCCATTAATTTCAGGTCGACTGATGCGGACAGGCCCTGCATCTCGTGTGCTCCCCTAAGGTTCGTTGCTGCGCGGGTATTCGTCCGGTCGAATAGTCCCATGGAGTCATTGTTGATGAAGTTCTCGCACATATTCTCGAGAATGTCTCTCACGGTGTCTTCATGTTGACCTATGATATTCCATACGCAAGTTGCATTGACGAACAGTCTAATATCTTTACAGAGTCCCTGGTAAAAAGACTGGACTTATTCCCATTTAGGAACTCCGTGATGGGGGCACTTTCTCATGAGATCTTGAAAACGATCCCATGCCTCATGAAGAGGTTCTCCCGTCTATTGCGTAAAGTGAGTAATCTGATGGTGCAAGGCATTGGTCCGACCAACGAGGAGGAACTTTTTCAAGAACTCGGACTGAAGTTCCTCCGAAGTGTTGATCGGGCGGGTCTGTGTTTGATACCAATGGGCCGCCTTGTTCATAAGGGAGAAAGAAAACATCTTCATAAGTGGATATCCTGATTCTACGCATCTGACCCGAAGGTCTGGGCCGGATGCTTAAGTTGTTTGTTGTGCTGGAAGGGGTCTTCAGAGTTAAGCCCATGTAATTTAGGTATGGCGTGGATCATGTTGGGCTTCAACTTGGAATCAGGTCCTCTAGTCGGGATTCTGACTCGTGGCTCAATTGCTACCGCAGCAGGATTATAGTGATCTCGCATCATGGGGCGCTGCGGTGGGTTCATGAAGTTTTGGAAGAGATCGTTGAGTCGCTGGAGCTGGTGCTCAAGATTATTCTCTTCTTCAACAGGCTGAGCCACTGTGGAGGAAGAAGGGGAATTGAGTTTAGAATCAGAAGAGAGGTCTATGTGAAGAGGTTGTTGCACAAACAAGGATACCGAGACTTGGCCTCGGGGAGAGTAAGGTTAGTAGGTGCTGGACCCAATCAAGACACCCAAAATGTTGGGTTACTATAGAGGTGCGGGGCGGATGATACCCCTTAATCAGAAGGTCGTACACCTGAGAATTACCTGGGTAGCCAAAGAGGGTGAGTCCCACGAAGACCCCTACAGGGTAGACTACCCCCACGGGTTACAGGGTTTCCCCCACCCGACCTCTCTTGCCACTGAGATTCCAGGTAGACCAGAATGGGGACCTTGACCTCTTAAGTCTACCACTTTTAATTAGGATCAAGGTGCTTAAGGTTTCACTTGAACTTTTAACATTTTGAGTGCAAAGAGTGACTTAATTTAAAGGTTGGTTGATCAAGGGATCAACTTCACCTATTAGTTCCTGTGAGAGCTTATTAGGTCTTGTCTTTTAATGTTCAACTGACTTAAGAGCCGGATTGCTTAGGGTTTCTCTTAATAGATTTTTTCAAGCAATGGCTGCACACTTCTTCTGGGAATTTTCAATTCTTGATTAAAAGGTGTATCTCTAAAACCCTAGCTTTGAGTCGTAGGTTGGCTCTAATTGGTCCAATTAGTTGCCTTAAGATTAAGTAACTAGGGCTCAAGTAAGAAGGTTTTAGCCCTAATTACCTTTAGTGGATGTACAGATAGAATGTGTTGAAATTGAAAAACAGGCAACTCTTGTGATTTACTGTGTATAAAAGACAGGTAACCCGTAGATTGCTTTTCTTTTTCTTCCTTTTTAGAATTTTAGGGGCTTAAAAGAGAGGATAGAAAATTACCTGTCCCTTGGTGTGGTTGTTGTGCGGCTGCTTGTTCTTTCTTGTTTTCCTGTGCCTGCATAACAAAAGAGAAGAGATTAAGCCAGTAGTAAATCAGAAATTGTGAACTAATGGCTTCTAGAATGCCCGTTGCTCCTCAGCAACGGCACCAAAAAAAACTGATGATCGCTCTTTCGTCGTGTTTTAAAAATATGTTCGTTGCAGTATGTTGCGAAAAGTGATTATCAGTTTATTTCAATTTGTTACTCGAAATTTAGAATATCCTGAGGTCGAACTAAGGGAGCAAACTTTGATTCTAGAAGCATACAAATGCATAATTAACTATATAGTATTTTACAAAATTTAAAGAGAGAGAATGAACAAAAAATCATTTTCTTCTATCTTCTCTTCTACCCCCTTCCTTCTCTTCTTTCTCTGACTTTCCTTTCTTGGACGTCTGATTCTTTGAATCAGACGCCTTATCAGTCCCTTTGCTACAGTGCCTCACAGCTTCTTCTCCTCGGCTTCTTTTTCTTCTCTTCTCTGTTAGGCTTCTTTTTTCTTCTTCTTCTTGCACTGTGCCTTCTACTTCTTCAGTTGGCTTCTCGGCCTTCCTATCTTCTTTCTTCTTCAGCTGCTGCGGCTCTTCTTCTCTTTCTTTTCTCTGCAGCTTCATCCTTCCTATCTTCTTCTTCTTTCAGCTGCTGCCCTGTGCGACTAAGTCTTCAGTCGTTCCTCCTCTTTTCTTCTTCTCCTGCTTCCCTGCACGTTACACGGTTAGGCAAAACCTAACCCCTAGCAGCCCCACGTCTCTCTCTCTATTTCTCTCTCAAAGGTTCGCTCCTAGAGCATCTGCAAGTATACGGGTCGGGTAACGCGACCGGGACCAGGCCCACCGGCGTGCGGTGGTGGGCGAGGAGTGCATGGTAGGGTAATCGGGTTTGGACCCAGGCCTGCGGGGCGTGAGCGCGGGCAAGGGCAGGTGCGAGCGCATGGCACGCTGCGTGCGTGGGCGAGGGACCTGACTTCTGTGTATCGAAGGCGATAAGCTGTATACACTTTTTCAATTTATTTCACACACCTCACTCACAGGTTCACGAGGTGGGACTAATGTTCCACCCGCTATTGCTCGCACGCTCGCAGGAGATGTTCCGTCCAATTACAGCAGCTGCAGGCCTCGTAGCGCCAGTTGCTTGGACAGCTGGATGCGCGAGACTTCCCCAAACCTGCTCGACCTGGAACCCTGCAGCACTTCAGCCTGGAGCGAGCTTTCAACCTCTTCGAGCCGTCGCTAATGGCGGCTGGAGCTCAAACCCTGCCCGACACAAAAAGAATCTTGCAGCTCTATCAGACCACAGGAGGACCTTCGCCGTGTCACGGCGAAGGTGAGGTGGTAGGTGGCAGGCCGTAGGGCAGCTTAGGCGTGCGTGCCTAGGTCGCTCTGTGGCCGGATGGATGGGTTAGGTCGGGGGGCGGTTGTGGTGGTGTAGGTGGTCTGTGGATGAGAGGAGAATGTTTAATGAAGTGTGGTGGAGGTTGTGAGGTGGGTGGCGAGACGTGTGGGGTTGCGGAGTGACGAAAGCGTCTCGCCGGAGGGCGGCCAGAGATGGAGAAGGTGGCGATGGACAGTGGATGTCGAGGGGTAGAAACAACAAATGAACAAGGGGGAAATAAAGGAGAGAGTAAGGAGAAGAGTTTTTACCTAGCTATGCGGCCGAAAGGGAGGAGATGGCGATCGGCGCGTCTTTGCTGTCACCAGAGACGAAGGTGCCAGAGGAGGGGGCGGCGACGAAGAGAAGGGGTCGGAGAGTGCCAGCTGGTACGTCCTGGTGCGGAGGAGAATGGCGGAGCTGTCTTTGCCACTGGTATGGTGGCAGAGCGATGAGAAGATGGAGGAAGAGTCGCCGGAAGCGTCGGGCTGTTGGTCGGAGTGAGGAGGGGACGAATTTGGGGGAGTTCTCTGGCCAAATTGAGCTTTCAGCAACCAGCAGCCCCTGCCGCTCCTTAAATAGATGTTGGTGAGGAGGAGATCTCGAGGAGGAAGCATGGACAGGCCGCTGGAGAATGGCCGGAGAAGAGACCCATGCCTCTTACGTGTGATTCCCTACTCGGAGGGTAAGATCAGCGTGACGTAAAAAATTGCGGAGAAGATGATAAACAATCTTACAAAATAAATAATCGCACAAGGTACACAATTATTTTAAGGTGGAAACCCAAACCAGGTGAAAACCACCACCTAACCCTCTCGAGTTAGGATTTTCCGATCAACCAAGTTGATCAAATCCACTAAACGAATCACTTAAACGAGGGTGATTCAACTTCAATTACAACCACGCTACAAGTGCGAGGGTAGCGTCCCTCAACCCCTTCTCTTCACAAGAAGGATTTTGTCCCACAAAGGAGATGGGAATTCGCAAAGTGAATACCCAACCAAATAACAAAGATAAAATAACCACAATCCTATAGAGCCAACAAAGTAATTTAAACCTAGCTTCTATAGGAATTAGGAAACTCCCCTTTGCAAGGAGTGCGTCGAATCGATGACGCGGGTGCGTGAGCCACGCGACGGTGCAACGTCGCTCTCATGAACTACGGTGGGAGAGCGAATGCGCGAAGGCTTGATGCTCTCAAGATGTAGAACTCGAGCTTGGAGAGCAAGAGCTTCTTTAGGACACAAAAGAGTAGAAAGTGTGTTGCTTGGGTGTGTCTTGTGTATCTAGGTGTATGTAAGTGTGTGTTTGTGTGCAAGAGGTTCCTCTCTATTTATAGAGGCCTTAGGAAAGCTTTGAAAGGCCTTGGAAAGCTTTCATAGCCGTTGGGTGCAAAGTCCAAGGGAATCAGGCCAAAATCAGGAACAATGATTGCACTGACAGGGTTATCAGACGTCTGGAAGTTCACTTTAAGAAGTCCGGGAACAACATCAGATGTCTGATTTTAGGCGGGTTTCTTCCTGACTTGGATCAGATCTAAACAGGGTTCTAGTGCAAGTCCATTAGACGACATACAGGACGTCTGGCATTATGTCTGGACGTCTGGAAACCTACTTTTTCGTGGGAATGGATTTCCAATAGAGTGCAACAGCTAGAAAATCTCTGAAAAGAGATTTTGAGTCAGCCGAGGCAAAACGGTCATATATCAGACGTCTGGAAAGGCTTAAGGACGTTTGATAAGGCTCTAACGGTCATATCCTCCAGTGTTGGTTAAGCCAGCCAACAGTCCACTATTTGGACGTCTGGCAAATTCATCAGAAGTCTTCTAAGACGTTTGGACTAAGGTCTGGACGTCTGATTTCATCTGACAGAATAACTAAGTCCAGCCTAATTGTTATCAGACGTCTGAATCAACAGTCAGACGTCTTAAAACAAATTATCAGACGTCTGATATTGAAATTAGACGTCTGTAAACGATGTTTGAACCCTATATTGATTTTCTAAGTTTTCTACAGAAAACCTAAGTATCCTAGGGTTGTGCCGGTGTTCCTACAGAAAACCTAAGTATCCTAGGGTTGTGCCGGTGTTCCTAGGACTACTGTCAGGGTACTTTGAGGCTCTTTAACATAAATCCAAGTAACAAAAATAAAGAGCAACAAAAGAAACGAAAAATACAAAGAGTACACGAGAAGGAAATCTATCATATTCTTCATCTCCTTCCTTCTTCAATATATCTCTCCTCACGAATCTCCTGTGTTCTCCATCAAGCTCCTCCAATCCGTCCTGGATGCGAGCTCAAACTCCGTCTAATCACGTCTCCATTTGCAATTTGCTTGAAATCTAAGACTTCAAGTGCAAATGTTAAATGACACGTGTTTTGTTATCATCAAAATAAATGATCGTGGTGATCTAGCACCAACATCGAGCATTCGCACGAGAGGTATGGGTATCGGCTGGACATGGGAGGGGGTCCATGCGGAAAAAGACAACGTAGGGGACCCCCCTTCGTTTCTGGGGCTGGTCCCCATACCCTGCACGGCGCCATCCTCCGCGTGAGGTCGCCAGAGGCATGGGCAGCTGCTGTGGGTGGCAGAGGGACCGGCTTGCAAAGAACGAAGGGAAAGTTGAGGGGCTAAGTGCAAGGGTTCAAAAAGTTAAGGGTCAAAAAGTAATTCTTGAGGATCGATTTGTGAAGTAGGTCAAAATGGCCTTCTCTTAGGTCTAAATTTTGGTACAAACCTAATTTGAGTCTAAGGAATCCAACGGTGAAGTTTGATTTTAGGTTTGACCACGTTTGACCGGTCAATTTGCACAAAAATCGAAATTTGGTTAAAAATTGGGTATGATTTTCAATCTAAGTCAAGATAGGTTCCAATGGCCAAATTGAAGGTTCTAAACCCCAGGGGACATTTTCTCATGAATTTTATAGGATTTAATTTATTTTTATCTTGCCTGAAACTTCGTGAATTAAAGCGGGTTTGTTTTATGGTTATAGAATGTCATTTAATTCGTAGAAGCTGCTATAACCCTTTTCAGATCAAATCATCCCACTTTCTCTCTTATTAAGCCCATTTGACCTATTTTTAGATCCTTAGACATTCCGTTTGTGTACTGTAGGGGTAAAATTGCAGTTTTACCCCTTGTGAGTTACTTTATACTCAAATTTATAGTTCTTTGATTTAGGCTTTCCTTTAGGTTTTGTAGGAGCTTTTGTGTAGTTATTTAGGTCAAAATGTGCTAGTTAGGGTTCATGATGAGGTTCTCATCATACCCCCATGCCTAACTTTTTCTAGTCCCTTAGCAAAAATTTATGGTTTTAACTTTTGTTCTAGATCATGAATTTCTTCCATCAAGTTTTGATAAGTGCTTTTCCTCTTGTATTCTTGATTAGGTCAGAATGTCAATCATAGGCCTAAAAGGTACTCTTGTACCAACCAAGATCCAAATCTGTCTAACTTTAGCCTCAGTCTTTAGCAAAGGTTTTTAAGGCCTACAGGAACTAACCTAAAGTTTATTGGACTCTGTGGTTAAAGCACCCGTGCTTGAGATATTTTTAGCCTTGGTTCAGGTTGCAATGCGTTTTGTAAGAGAGAGAAAAGATTTATTCGTTTGGAGAGTTTTCTCTCTCTTTTCTTTTTAATTCTATCTTAAGATTGGCTTCACAACACGATCTGTATCGGATTCCTTGTCCCCATCATCAATCCTTAAGGGTCCCTAGCAGTCGATGCTTCGAGATAGCACCGCTCATGGTAACCCCCAGAACCCTCGCTTTCGAGATTTGGAGATAATCCCGTCCATGGTGTTCCGTGGCCGAATTCAGACCCTGGCAATTGACACTTCATGATAATGCCATCCATGGAATTTAAACCAGCAGAGTGCTTACATGCCCCTGGTAGGATATGTAAATATCCTAGGAGACAACCACCGAGGAGATGATATGTTGTTATGCAACTTCGAGGGAATTTCCCACCTCTCCGCGCTAGGGACTCGTCCAACGACTACTCTTAACCTAGGTGACATTTTCAGAATATTTGAAACGCTTCTGCGTGATTTTGATATTTATGCTCACTGATCTAGACTGTGTGTGTGAATTTGGGTGCTTAGGTTACTGAGTCCCGTAAACCGAAAGTTAGTCAACGAGGCCGAATACTCCCTAAGCCTTGGACCTAATACTTAAGCTTTTCATTTTCCTCAACCTCTTGAGGAATATCTAGATCTTAACGGGTACTAAGAGTCCAACCAAGAATGCCTAAGGTTCGTGTTCTTACTAATCTTGTTGTACACTTTCCCTTTTCTTTTCTTTAATGTGGTCTAGAACTTATGTTATTTCCTTAATTTCTTATTAATGACTATCCTTTTTTTTCTTTCATTTTGTGCTCCTTTTTATGATTTTGTGCTCCTTCTAAAATGGTCGTTTCTCCCCGGCAATGACGCCAAAAATTGTTGTAACGCTTTGTCATGTTTTTAAATTAGTCTCGTTGTAGTATAGTTGAAAAAAGCATTATAAACAATCAACAATTTTATTACTCGAAAGTCAAAATTTTTGAGGTAGAACTCAGGGAGCAAATTGGTATTTTAGAAGCAGAAATCACAATTCTCAAAATATGATATTTAACAATAATATAAAAGAGAGTCCATGTATAAGAAAGCTAAAGAGAGAATAGAAATGGAAGAGGAAATTGAATATTCTCTTGATGGCTTCTTCTTTCTTCTCTTTCTTCCTTTTCCTTCTCTTCTCGGCCGCACCTTTTCCTTCTTTCTTTCTCTGATTTTCCTTATGAATTAGACGTCTGATTCTGTAAATCAGATGCCTTATTTAGCGATTGCTACAGTGCTCACTCTTTCCTTCTGCTTCTTCCATTTGCCTTGTTTTTCTTCTTCAGCCTCTATGTCTGTCTTCAGCGGTTCCTCTTCTTCTGCTTTCTAGCCTTTCTTCTTCCTTGGCTTCTGCAGCAGTCTTCTTCAGCCGTGCCTCCCTTTCTTTTTCTTCTCTTTCTCTGTCGCTCCTCTGCTACAGTGCTTCTTCTTCTCCTTCTTTCCCGCAGCTGCTTCCTCCTCCTTTTCTTCTACGGCTTCAGTCTTCTTTGCTACGTCCTACAGCTCCTTCCTTGGTTTCTTCTTCTCCTTCCTTCTTCAGCAGCTGCCTCCTTTAGCTCCTACGCAGCACCACAACACAAAACCTAGCCCTACCCTCCCCGCGTCTCTCTCTCTCTCTCTCTCTCTCTCTCTCTCTATTTCACTCTTAGGAATGCTCTCCCAGAGTCGGGTAATTGGGTCGGGTCAAGCGCACCTTGGTCCAGGCGCATAGGCGTGGGTGATGCGCGAGGAGTGTGTGGGATAGGTAATTGGGTCGGGTGCCAGATCTGCGGGGGTAGGTCGCGGACGAGGCGTGAGCGAGTGAGGGCGAGGGACCTCACCCCTGTGTTCTGAGGCGCTAAGCCTATGCGACTTTTTCAACTTATTTCACCGCTTCTGCTCTCAATCTTCCGAGGTAGGGCTAAATGTCCCACCCTCTTCGCAGGTGCCCCAGCAGCAGAAGTCTTCACGAATTGCAGCAGCTGCGTGGGACTTGGACTCCAATAGTCGGGCTGATAGTGTGTGCGAAAGAAATCCACACTATTTGGGACCTGGAGCCTGGGGTCCTGGACGAAGCTCTCGAGCTTCTTCGTGCTTGCTTCAATGGCGACGGAAGCCTAAACCCTGTCCACAAGCAAACAGCCTCGCGGCCTTGTCAAAATCGCAGGAAGCTTCGCCTTGACACGGCGAACGTGGGACGGTGGTCGGCATGGCGCGGGGTGGCCTGAGTGTACTTGCCTAGGTCACCCTGTGCGTGCAGATGTGGGTGTGTTCGGGGGATGTGTTGGGGGCGTGTGGCGATGAATGGAAAGAGGGGTTATGGTTAGTGAGACGTGGAGGAGCTTGTGAGATGGTTGGCAAGGTGGGTGGATGCGTGGAGTGGCGAGAGCACCTCGCTGGTGGTCTGCCGGAGGTGGAGAAGATGGTGGTGGTCTGTGGTTGTCGAGGGGTCAAAAGTGTAAATTAAGAGAGGGGAAATGATGAGGAGGAGAGGAGGAACTTATCTATGGTGATTGGTGCGAAGGGGAGGTAGAGGGACGGACGGCGTGTATCTGCTGCTGCTGGAGATGAAGATGTCCAGGGGAAGGGTGACGGCGACGACGACAGGGCTAGAGGCGTGCACGCAGGTGTTGCACGTCGCGGAGGAAGGTGGTGAAGGTGGCTCTGCCACTGGTATTGTGACAGAGTGGCGAAAAAGAGGAGGGTTTACCGGAGCTCGCTGGACTCCTGACCGGAGGAGGAGATGAAATTGGGGTGATTCTTCGGCCAAGTTGAGCTTACCCCAATCGGCCGGACTTGGTGCTTCTTATATAGGCACGGGTAGAGGGTCAGGCACAAGGAGGCGACCAAAAGTCCTCGCCGGAGGCATGGCCGGAAATGATAACCATACCTCTCAAGCGTTTGCAGGAGAGGTATGGGGCGATTCAGGGCATGGGAAGCTGCTCAGGCAGTAGGGAGTTTCGCAGAGGACTCCCTTTTCAAATCTGGGAGCTGCTCCCTGGGAAAGCGAGGAGAAATCCCCCTCGAAACCTCGCCGGAGGTATGGGTCTCTGCTGCAATAGTAGAGGGACCTGAATGAAAAAAGTGACAAAGAAGTTGAGGGGATCTTCGCAAGGGTTTTCAAAAGTTAGTGGCCAAAATGTAATTGGGCGAACTATTTTCCAAAGTAGGTCAAAATGGCCTTCCCTCAGGTCCAAATTTTGGTAAAAACCTAATTTGGACCTAAGAAATCCAATTGTGAAGTTGGATTTTAGGTTTGACCACGTTTGACTGGGAATTTTGCATAAAAACCCAAATCAAGTCAAATATTGGGCTTAGACCCCAATCTAGGTCAAAACAGGTTCCAAAGGCCAAATTGAAGGTTTTAAATCCTAAGGGATATTTTTCCACGAATTTTTGAAGGCTTAGTTGATTTTTATCCTGCCTGAAACCTTCTGAATTTAAGTGGATTTGTTTTAGGATAACAGAATGTCATTTAATTCTTAAATTTCATAATAACTCTTTTCTGACTGAACCATCCCACTTTTTCTCTTATTAAGTCCAATTGACCTACGTCTAGACCCTGAGAAATCCTGTTGATGTACTGCAATAGTAAAATTACAATTTTTCCCTTTGTTTTATGTATTCTTTCCCGATCAGTAATCTTTTGAATTAGGCCTTCCTTTAGGTTATGTAGGAGCTTTTGTTCACTTTATTAGGTTAAAATAAGCTAGTTAGGGCTCATGATGAGGTTCAAAGGCGAACTATGCTCAGATCACAGTGTACGCCATGTACATAGTGTAAGCAAGTGGACCACGGTATATGCTATGGGCACGATGGAGGAGATGGAAGATGGAGAATGGATCCCTTGAGGAAGAAGAGGAGGTCTTTTTTTTTAAGGTTTTTTTACATAAATGTCACTACAATTGTTTGGATTTGTTAGAATGTTGTTGACTTCGGTATATTATTGGGTTTGCCACTAAAATCTTTGCACCGTTAGCAAAATTACCACTCCGTTAGCTTTCTGTCAGTGAACAAACCAAGGTTAGTGGAATGTTAACTGTAGTTGCGTTAGTGTTTGAATCTCATTGCAAAATGGAAAGGTCAAGATGTAATCAAGCGACTGATATTTGTTTGGGATGCATGATGATTGATGCATTGTCAGGGAGCTTTCAAACGTCCCATCAGGCAGTGGTGGGAAACAAGGGGTAAACCCTCATTCGTCGATCAATTTCCCTTCTTGAAGCATCATTCGTAGTTGGTTGGAGAAGAGGAGAGACGAGCGAAACGAAGATCTTCAGTTGAGCACTCGTGGTCATCATCAATCTCCCATCTCAGTTACTTTTAGCTCACTCTTCTTTGGTTGTCGTCCTCGTCAAAGGAAGTAATCGTTGCCTCGCCAACCGTAGGGAGCAAGAAGCTTCTTGACCTCTACTGCCTCTCATGATGTAAGGTTAAAGCAATCCCTCCACATTAATGATGTCAGTTTACTCCTTTCCATCTTCCGTTGTCATTCAATTTTCCCCTCGAGCATCATTCATTTTTCTTTGTATGCACGGTTGTGATTCATTGTCCCTTCCCTCTCAATGCAAAGCAGGAACTATAATCGAAGCTCGAAACAAGGGGCTTGGAAGTTCAGATGGTGGAAGGACTTGCGTGGCTTGTAGGCGGGTGGTCTTATTATTGTTTAGGTAAATATTTGGGGTATATATTTAGGTTTTTTAGTTAGGGTTTAGGGATTACGATGCATAGGGCTTTAATAATGGTTTTTAACGAGGAATTTGGGGTGAGGGTTTGGTGGATATTTGGGATTAGGATTTGTTTGAAGGGATTTGGATTGATAGGGTTTTCAGTCAGGATTCAGGGCTTACGATGTCTGTTTTGATAATGGATTTCAACAAAGATTTTAAGGTGAGGATTTTGTCGATTTTGGGGATTATGGTTTTTCTGGAGGGATTTGGGGTTTTTAGGGATTACTCGTGGTATTTCAAGCAAGGGTTTTGTGTATTGCAATGATTAGGGTTTTTCGTTTAGCTCTTGGTATTAGAGTTTTCTGGACAGATTTAGGATTTAGTGATCAAGTTTTCTATACTGTTGGGATTAGGGTTTTCTCGAGGGATTTTGGGTAAAGGTTTTCTATGTTGAGAGTAGTGTTTTCTCAACTATTTGGATAAGGGTTTTTGTAGATGGTTTTGTAACTTGTATTGGTTTGGAATAACTGCTAATTTGTAGGTTGTTTTATTAATTTGCAAGTTATTTTGTGTGAAGGTGGGAATAATTACGATGGGGTGGTATGAAGGTGAAGAAGGTATCATTGAGGTCGATATGAGATATGAAGGAATTTTCAAATCTATGAGGGGATCAAAAGGGGAGAAGTATAAGGGAGGTGATGAGAAAGTGATAGGCCTGGATCCAGATAGAACTTGCTAGTTTGATTTCATGAAGATATTGCCGAAGAGGTTTGAATGGGAGACAGGGAATGTACTGATGATGAAGTACAGAGTTCCAAATTTGTGCCCCCAACAATATGCTAAGGTAAACAATGAATCTGATATGCTTAAGATGTTCAGTTGTCAGATGAATGGAAAACCATTAGAGTTAGTTATTAGTTTTCATAACATTGATTCCTTATGCTATGCTGATAACTTGAATGAAAGGGACAAATTTAAGATGAATAAGAGAACTTTTGAGAAGGAATTACTTACCTAACCTTTATGTACAAAACCTTTAGCTACAGATGAGACACATGCTAATTTGAGAAACCCTAATATGGATGTTAGAAATGAAAATGTATCTGAAGTAGATTCAAATATTAATGTCCTACAACCAGTTCTTATAATGGATGAAGATCATGTTAATCAAACTCAAACAACAATACATAACACTATGCCATGTGCAAGTGTAAGCATTGAGAGAAGCAATAGTGGATCAAGTAGCAAGCGCAAGAAGAGCGTAGTCATTGGTCCTAAGAATATTGCCAATAGGAGCAGCCCAAGATTTTGTGGTGCCGTTGTTGATAAAGTTGGACTTGGTGGCAGTAGTTTTAGAAGTAGATGTTCACCAAGGCTAGCAAAGTTAAGAAGTAGGTTAGGTGAAAACATAGAGGTTTGTACCACTCACGATTCCAGTAGTAACAGATGGAAGACTAAAAAGAGTAAAAGAGGGAAGAAGGATACTGATAGATGGAAGAAGAAGGATGGTGAAAGAGGGAAGAAAGTGTAAATATCTACGGGAGGGAGTGAGATTTGAGAAATATATCTAAAAAAATATCACAATCTCATAAAAAGAACAATCACACAATTGCACAAGAGATTTTTAGGTGGAAACCCAAATCGAGTAAAAATCACCACATAAGCCTCTCGACTTGGTTCAGACCTAAATAGGGTTTTAGTGTAAAACCATCAGACGACATACATAATGTCTGGCACTAGGTTTGGACGTCGAGAAACCTAATTAAGTGTAGGAATGGATTCCCAAAAGCCTAAACGACTATAATCCTCAAGATAATTGATTTCGGCTCAATTGAGGCTCAACGGCTACATATTAGATGTCTGGGGTCCTTTTACGGACATCTGATAGAAGTCTAAAGGACATTTTTCTCAATGTTTACTTTGTTAGCCAACGTTCCACTAATTGGACGTCTGGCACAGCCATCAGACGTCTTCTGAGACGTCTAGACTAAGGTTTGGATGTCTAATTTCAACAGATAGAACCTATTAAGACCAGCTGTAACGAACGCGTGCCCCAGACGTCTTTTAAGACGTCTGGGATCACATCCAGACGTCTGACTAGACGTCTGGGATCGTTTTCCAGATGTCTGGAAATCCGTTAATTTCGACACGCGCGGGTCGTCTGCGTGCCTGAGCGCACAGACCGGATATTCGCTTATTCCCTGTTTCCTTGCGGCTGCAGACGCCTGCTGCGTCCTCTCTCTCCTCCTCGCGCGGCCTTAAAAGGCCACGCGCTCCCTCCCGTCGTCTCCACCGTCTCCTCCCTCTTCTCCTTCAGCCAATGAGCGTGAGCGCGAGCGCGAGGCGGCAGCGGCAGCCGCAGTGAGCGCGGAGGAGGTGCGGCGTGCGAGAGCGGAGCTTTTCCGTGAGGGCGAGCTCGCCGGGGCTGCTAGGGCCGGCCGGCGGAGGCCGCGGGGGGTGCGGAGTGACGCGGAGGGGGGACTGCTGCGGTCTGAGCAGCAGGCGCGCGAGGTGCGACGCGGGCGGCGTCGCGAGCGGAGGCCGAGTGGCGCCCTGATTCTGGAAGAATTTCCAGAATCAGACGTCTGGGTTGATGGCCAGACGGCGAGGGTGACGTCTGGAAGACCTTCCAGACGTCTGAAAGGTGAGTTTTCCGTCTTCTTCTTCCTTCCTGTCGACTGACCGTACTGAGGGAGGGAGATGGGTGTGCGCAGGCTCGGTGATTCACCATCCAACGCGAATCAGACGTTTGGCTGTTGTACCAGATGGAGGGAGCGACCTCCAGACGTCCAGGGTGACCATCGGATGTTTGGGAGCTAGGCCAGACGTCCCCTCAGACTTCTGGACGTCTGGGAAACCACGCTGAACAGGTAATTCTCTGATACCATCTTGTAACGACCCGGTTCCGAGTCCCTACGAGACACGAGAACCGGACCGACTCAATTAATCCCAAGACCTAGTCGTCCAACGAGGAAGTAACCAAAAGAGCAGTAAAAATAAACCACATTCAGCATGAATATAACTAACAGTAAGAAAGTACAGCAGTAAAGAAAGAAACTACTACAGTATATACCACCACAACAGTAGAACAACATTTATCATATAACATGAACTGCAGGTAAAGAAAAGTACAGCGGAAACAAGAACTACTCACTATAACGGAAACAAAGAGGTAAACAGTCCACCAAGACGTGGTAAGCGGACAACCAATCCATCCCCATAATCACTCCAAAGTCCTCCATCTGGATCATAATCAGGTCAGCTGGCAGGCTATGTCCTCCGACGCTGACCTCGCAATCCGTGTACACCTCCTCAGCTACAAATATCTGACCACTCGGACCTTTGATTACGAACGGATTCTCTAACAGTGTATAATCATGGTCCAAACTAACTGCGAAACTGGCTGTGACAAACGAGTGCGTAGCGCCGGAATCGAAAAGCGTGTAAACGAGTCTGCCAGAAACTGAAACCATACCTGCTACCACCGATCCCGAAGCTCTGGCATCCCTGTGTGTTAGGGCGTTGATACGCCCCTCAGCTCTAGGTGCGAACGAAGCAGCCACACTCTACGTCGGACGGGTAGGTGCTGGCCGGTACCCTCCTCGCGACTGCTGTCCTCCTCCTCGCGCCTGGGAATCGCGGCCTCCTACGCGCTCTCCAGTGCTCTGCGCGGGGTGTATCTGCTGACCTCCTGCCCTAGATGGGCAGTCCCTCCTGACGTGGCCCGGCTGGCCACACTGGTAGCAGAGGGGAACCCGACTCCCGCCCTCAGTGGGTCCCTGCTGTCGACTAGGCCGGGGTCCGGTGCTGGCGACTGGCCCCTGTCGAGGGCCCCAAAGGCCACTGATGCCCTGCACAACGTGACGGCTCTCCTGCGGACGCCACGTGTCTCCGTTCTCGCCGGCCCTGTGAGAAGTCTGGCTGAAAGGGCCTCTTCCGCCAGCCGTCGGTGTCTCGTGCGGACGGGTTGGTCTCCTCGGAAGTCATAGCTGCCTCTACCACCCTCGAAAACGTAGGCAGCTTCAGGGGTTTGACATACCCCCGGATCGCAGGCCGGAGCCCCTCGGTGAACCTCCAAAGGCGCTCCTCCTCAGTGGCTACCGCTGTCGCTGCAAAGCGGGACAGCTCCAAGAAACGCGTGCGGTATGCGCTCACAGTCATCGTCCCTTGGCGGAGAGTGTGGAACTCCCGCCTCCTCTGGTCCTGCCACGTCTGGGGAAAGTACTGCTCGCAGAAGAGGGTGACGAACTGGTCCCACGTCGGCTCGTCCCTCTCCTGTCCCGGACCGCCCTCCACCACCGGTGTGCACGACGTATTCCACGTGTCCAACCTCAGGAAGTACGTAGCCGATTCCAGTCACGTACTGAGTCACGAGAGCGTCGAGGTGAGCGATGACCTGACCTACCCCGAGCGGCCAGTGCAGATTCTAGACCGAGCCGTCCGCAGTTTGAGACGAAAGCAAGTACCCCTGGTAAAGGTTTTGTGGAGGGGCCAGCGGGTACGAGGAGGCTACCTGGGAGCCTGAGGCGGCAATGCGGGAGCGGTACCCGGAGCTTTTCACGGGTACGTCTTTTCGGACCGGCTTCGGTCCTCTTTGAGTTTGTTATGGTTATTTGGACGTCTTTTCCCGCACCCTAGTTGGCGCAAGTTTCGGGGACGAAACTTCCTTTGAGTTTGTTATATTGTAACGAACGCGTGCCCCAGACGTCGGACCAGACGTCTGACCAGACGTCTGGGATCACATCCAGATGTCTGACCAAACGTCTGGGATCGTTTCCAGATGTCTGGAAATCCGTTAATTTCGACACGCGCGGGTCGTCTGCGCGCCTGAGCGCGTAGACCGGATATTCGCTTATTCCCTCTTTCCCTGCGGTTGCAGACGCCTGCCGCGTCCTCTCTCTCCTCCTCGCGCGGCCTTAAAAGGCCACGCGCTCCCTCCCGTCGTCTCCACCGTCTCCTCCCTCTTCTCCTTCAGCCAGTGAGCGCGAGCGCGAGGGCGGCAGCGGAGGCCGCAATGAGCGCGGAGGAGGTGCGGCGTGCGAGAGCGGAGCTCTGCCGTGAGGGCGAGCTCGCCGGGGCTGCTAGGGCCGGCCGGCGGAGGGCGCGGGGGGCGCGGAGTGACGCGGAGGGGGGACTGTTGCGGTCTGAGCAGCAGGGCGCGAGGTGCGACGCGGGCGGCGTCGCGAGCGGAGGCCGAGTGGCGCCTCGATTCTGGAAGAATTTTCAGAATCAGACATCTGGGTTGATAGCCAGACGGCGAGGGCGACGTCTGGAAGACCTTCCAGACGTCTGAAAGGTGAGTTTTCCGTCTTCTTCTTCCTTCCTGTCGACTGACCGTACTGAGGGAGGGAGATGGGTGTGCGCCGGCTCGGTGATTCGCCATCCAACGCGAATCAGACGTCTGGCTGTTGTACCAGACGGCGGGAGCGACCTCCAGACGTCCGGGGTGACCATCGGACGTCTGGGAGCTAGGCCAGACGTCCCCTCAGACTTCTGGACGTCTAAGAAACCACGCTGAATAGGTAATTCTCTGATTCACTTTTTAAGACGTCTAGAAGAAGTTCAAGACGTCTGATTTTGCATAGTGTCGTCGTTTTCGACCCGTTTAGGGCCCGTTCGGGTTCCGTTTTTCGCGATTCGAGTTGCGTTCTTTTCAGAATTAATTCCTCTACCCGTCTACAGTAGCTATACACTTTTTTGAGACACTCCTTGTGTTTGATCCTTGTGATAGGACCTCCTTCAGTTGCAGTCTTGGGAGTTGCGGAGGCACGCGGGATTCCCGATCACGCCACCATTACTCCCGTTGTACCTGGTAGGGTGGTTTTAAGTTATTAATAAAATCTGTTAAAGTATGGAACCATAATTAGAACCTAGGACATTGTATGAATCCTAGGAATGAGAAATATATGATAGCTCCTAGGTGTTGCATGAATCCTAGGGCTGGAAAACTAGATTGTATGATAGATCTTAGGATATGGCATGAATCCTAGGATGGGAAAAACTAGTGGAATGTATAATACTGCAGTCTTGGAAAATTGAAAGAGATATAAAGCTGCCTGTAATTTGAATTAACAACTGCCTGTTGTGAATAAATAACGTGGTTGAGAACATGGATTGTAAGAATGTGAAACTGGAAAGTGAAACTTGGATGTTTGAGTAAAAAGGATGGAACCCTACGGGGAAGTAGGAGTAGAACTCCTGGAAAGTGAATGGAATAGTATTGGGGAAGTGAGCTGGCCCTTGAGTACGGAGTACCAAGGAGAGCGACTGTCCCCCTATTTAGTGCAGAGCGGAGCCAGCCGCCTCAGGGACCCGGGGTTAGGACTGGCCACTCTGTACCGACTTGCTGGCCCTCGTGTACGTAGTACCGAGGAGAGCTACTAGTGTAGGGATGTACTAGTTACCCCACGGGCCCTGGGGTTCTGCTAGCCTCCCACACCGACTTTTTAGGCCCGCTGGGGCAAACCAGGGTAGTCAGGCGAGGGTGCGCAGACTGTGGAGGGGCAAGGCCCCGGTTTGGTTACTATGGAGGGGTTGGACCCCTGTTACTGAGAGGGCTTTGCCCTGGACTGGTTCCATGCTGTGCTATGGGCGCACCCGTTAACGGAAACGACTGACCGCGTGCCAGTACGGGTTAGCTACCTGTGCGTTTATCGCGCGTGCCGTAGTCACCGTTACGTCTGTCAGTGACCTTGGGGTGGTTGACTGAGGGTAGGATCACCACGGGGGACTCTCCTGGCCAGGAGAGCACCACGTGCTACTTCTACTTTTTGGAAAAGACTGCAATCAAGATCGTTCCCACGAGGAACATTCGAGATCAAGAAAAAGATCTGGGGAATAAATGAAATAGTGAGACAATTGAAAGATGTGAATAAAGAAAGTAATAGAACATAACAGCTACTGTACACTCTACTGTTGCCTTTAGTTTTAGTTGCCACTCTACTCAGCGTTTTGCTGACGTGTTACACTCGTTACCTTTTTCAGGACCAGGTGTTGAGCAGCCAAGGTCAGCGGCTGCAGAGGACGCTGGGCTGAGTAGGGTCCAGTAGAGTTACCACTGTCTTTTGTACCTCTTTGTTTCCGTTATATTGAGTAGTTCTTGTTTCCGCTATACTTTTCTTTGCCTGCAGTTTATGTTATATGATAAATGTTGTTCTACTGTTGTGGTGGTATATACTGTAGTAGTTTCTTTCCTTACTGCTGTACTTTCTTACTGTTAGTTATATTCATGCTGAATGTGGTTTATTTTTACTGCTCTTTTGGTTACTTCCTCGTTGGACGACTAGGTCTTGGGATTAGTCGAGTCGGTCCGGTTCTCGTGTCTCGTAGGGACTCGGAACCGGGTTGTTACACCAGCCTAAATTATTAGACGTTTGATTCAACATTTAGACGTCTTAAAGTCCAAGATCAGACGTCTGATTTCCAGATTGGACGTCTGATCAGGCTGTTTGATGCCTATTTGGGATTTCTAATTTCTCTATGAAAAGCCTAAGTATCATAGGGTTGTGCAAGTGTACCTAGAATTACTGTGAGCGTACTTTGAGTCTCTTTAACAAATAATCTAAGAAATAAAAGAGCAAATAACAAAGAGACACAAAGTATAAGATAGAAAAGACATCTATCCTATTCTTCTAACTTCATGCTTTCGCTACTTGCGAAGCTCTTTCTCCGTCATGGATGCGAGCTCGAACTCCGTCTCTACACTTGTCTCCATTTGCAATTTGACCTGAAAACTAGGACTTAAAAGCAACTATTAAATAACAAGTATTTTGTTATCATCAAAATAAATGATCGTGGTAGTTTGGCACCAACAGAAAGATGGTGACAGAGGGAAGAAGGATAGTGAAAGAGGGAAGAAGGATGGTGACAGAATTGGTGGGAAAGGGAAGAAATCAAGTGATGAAGTTGGTGAAGTTAATGTTGTTAGTGATAACACAAGAGATGTTGGTGATGTCAGTGGTAATGAGGTAAGAAGAAGTGGGAGGATCAGAGGTAAGCGAGAAGTTATGTCTGATGTGTTTGTCCATGATGCAATTGAGAGTTCTGATGACAGTGAGTTCTGCGTGTCTGCTGATGAAAGTGATAATAGTGAGTCATTTTTGATTTAGAAGTGGAAGCTTAGAATCAACTTGAGGAAGAAGTGTCTGATTATGAAGGTAGGGAGCTCACAACTACTATTCAGAACTGTAAGTTTTATGAGGGAAAACAATTTACAAATAATGCATTGTTTAAGTTGGCCTTATCATGAGGTCACACGTGATCCCAACTAAAACAAAACTACACCAAAAAATAAGAAAAAGAAGATCTAACACCAACAAACGAAATCGACCATCGCAACAGTTGCTCGCAGTACCCGTCGTGATAGTCGAGTGCTGCCGTCAGTGTTGGTCACCGCCTGAGCCCTCCAAGAGGAAGATGTCGAGGTTGCATGACCGCCGAGCACACCGCTAAGCGCAACCTTCACGGCAGGGGGGCAAAACGCCATGGTTGCATGATCGCCAAGCACCTCCGGCCGTTGACTCAATGACCGTCGCCAACGACCTCATGACCTTGGAGTTCCATCGTCGTTGCGATGAAAACCTACGACCACCCCGATCTCGAACAACCACCACAAGCAGCCATATTATATAAATATAGGTAAATAGATAAATATAGATATGCATACTGTTCTTGACCCAACCATGTATAATCGAACTAACACAAGCAACCATATTATATAAATATAGATAGATAGATAAATACGGACATGCGTACTATTCTCGACCCAACCATGTATAATCAAACCACCACGAGCAACCACATTATATAAATATAGATAGATAAATAGATATAGATATGTATATTGTTGTTGACCCAGTCATGTATAATCGAACCACGAAAACTTAGATTGGAATAACAAGATCCAAGGGCATGCCCACTTCGCTGACTCGGGTCACCAATGAATCCCCCCACACCCACCCGACCGAGCGCAGATCATGTAACCGTTGCGGCCGCGGTCCTCACAGGCCTATATAAGCACCACCGCTCCGGAAGCCAGCGAGCTCTCCACCCAATTGGAAGTGCTCACCCCCCACCTCTCCTCTCTAGGGTTTTAACGTTCCCGCCAAGGCGCCGTCTGGGAGAAGCGAGATGGCCTCCTCGCAAGGTCTCCCCTCCTCTCCGGGCCACATCGAGTCCCTCACGAGGAGCTTCGCTCTCGTGCCGCCAGCTGCCGTCCCCGCCCTCCTCAGCTGCGTGTTGGCCTCCGCCCCCTCGCTCTCCCCCTCGCAGCTCTTCTCCTCCCTCCTCGACGCCTTCCCCCGTCGCATCGAGGTCGCCGAACGATCCCGACGTCAATTACGTCACGATCGGTTCGAATTCTTGCATTCCCGTTCTTAACGTTTCCATCTGCTGTTCCAGGAACTGCTGAAGGAGGGAGACTCGAAGTTGGACTCGGCGAGTTCAGGTTTCGTGGTTTGTTACGTGAGTTCTCTGTTCCACTTGGCCAAGAATGGAGGTGAGTTTTGAGACATCGTTTACTCCGAAGGGAATTCTTTGTAACATGCTGATCCGTGCTGGTTGCTTGTGCAGCGTGGGACGAGTCCGGGGACGATGTTGGTAGGCAGCTTATATGGAGAGTGACAGTGCCGCTGCTTCGCATGACGATTCCCAACGATAAGGGGTTGCTGAAACAGGTGAGGCGGATATGGTAAAAAGAGGCTGTTGCTTTGTAACGTGTTCGATATTAGTACACTGGGAACAGATCCGCGGGACCTTATCTTGATTAGGGGTTTCCTGTTGACGTATGAATGCCATTGTGTTAATTAATCCGATGAACTTGAATAAGGCCTAGGGTTAGAACATTGGAAGTTGACATTTGCTCGATGAGTGATGTCAATTAGAAACTCGGGAAAGGTATGGATGGTTAAGTAATGGCGATATTCTTTGTCAATGCAAATTGGAATAATGGTGCATACGCGATAAAGTGGGTAAGAAGTTGTAGAATTTGAGATTTTTTTTTCCTTTCTAGTTTTAAAATAATCATGACGTTTTCTGCAAACTATTTATTCACGATATTTTGATGGAAAATCATTTGAGCTCAAGTGCTTATATGATATGCATTTTTTTTTTGTTTTGCAAAAAAAAAGAAAAAGGGATAATCTTGATTTTGTGATGAAAATAATGGCAGGGAGAAATAAAATCTCATTGACAAGAATATGTTTGCCATTTATATTTCTCCATGTAATGACATTTTGGATGGTTACCGAATTAGTGGCTTGCATTAGTAATTCAGATTTGATCTTTTTTTTTTTTTCCTTCAGTTGGTACATGGTTTGTGATTTTGTGTGTGTTTATTCGCTAATGGATATTGCAAGGTTTAAATGATCAAGATACCCTAAATTGAAATCCAAGGTTCATTGTTTGCGTCTAAGAAGAGGAGTGTCAATCACAGGTTTGGGAGAGGGAAAACTTGTGTATTGCTTCTAGGACTCATGGGAGAGATGCTCAGCTGCTGTAGGTTGTAGTCATGGTGGGTGTGTAGGAGGGGCAAGGGAATGGGAGCTTAGGGATTTGGAAGGAAGATCGGGGAACTTTGGGCCATTGGAATTGTATGGGGTGCCGAATCAATAGTCCATGTACCTATTATGTTATATATATACATATTTTAACATTACGAATTAGGGATTGGATTGGATTGAAATAAAGTCCTGATGTATTCCAATCTATTTTTTAGCGGATTAAAACTTTCCAATCCAATCAAATCCAATAAAGACGGAAAACCTAATCTGATCCAATTCAATTTGATGGATTCATATTGGGTTGTGAATTTATCTGATCTGTATGCTCACTACCTAATAGCACTTTTTTTGACCATGTAGTTGGCCATGTGTTCTGTCCTGGCTCTGAATCCCTGCTTGTTTGTTCCTCATGATGTTGGTTTCAGATCGAAGAAATGCTGTGTGATGCGGTCTGCTCATGGTTGTCATGGGAGATTTTGGAGGAAACCCTTGTGCCCTTTTGTTTAGGGTTAATTTGTCTACATGTTGGCATTGATAAAAATGAGAAGTTGACACTGTTTTATGGTACTGTGTATACTTCTGCTAGCTTTTATGGTGACAATGCTAATGACCGAGGCTCATTGCCTGTTACGATTGTCTGTCATGTCTTGACTTCTCTACTTGGTATGGCTTTAAGAATAAAAGCTGATAATGGAGTTCAAGAAGGCGAATACCTCCATGTAGTGGAAAGTATTTGTCCTGCCAATGGCTTTGCTTGCAAGCTAATGTTTGTACTTTCTCAAATGGTGATTGAAATGCTGTCCCAGTCCATTGAATGCCGCTCTTTTGCCATTTGCTTCCTCCTTCCTTCCGTAGTATGGGCATTTTCTTTCATCCCTTCTTCAGAAATAATGGTTCAGGGGGTGCCACATTCCCTTTCAAGGTGAGCTGACTCGTTACATAGGTTATATTATTTTTTTACTTCCCAATCTTACTACATTAGTTTTTTTTCCCTTTTTTCATAATTTTTGGTTAGATGCTTATCCATCTGAATGTACAGATATCATTTCTCTAGGAGAATCTGGGAATGCTGCAGATCTTTATTTGCTCTCGGAAAGCTTGAGTGCCTAGATGCACTTAAAATACTATCCCTCTACTCCAAATTCTTTTTTAGTGCTGGAGGATATAAATACCCTGCAAAAGAAAATTTCGACATGAGAGATGAACATGAATTTTGGGTGGAAATACACAGAGGCTTGGTGTGTTCTTATTTCATGTTCTTGTTTTGTTTAATTTAAGCAAGATTGCCCTGCTACATTTTTGTTTGGTGATCTTTTAATTCTCTGTTACGCATCTTACAGGTTGACAAGGACTTCCCAGCTAGAAAAGCCTCACTCTATATTCTTAAGTTATCTTTAGGGCAGCAAGCTATTTGTCCAGAGCCTGAGGGCAGTGCATTTCCTGCTACT
Source organism: Thalassia testudinum (assembly GCA_037157565.1). Lineage (NCBI taxonomy): Eukaryota > Viridiplantae > Streptophyta > Magnoliopsida > Alismatales > Hydrocharitaceae > Thalassia > Thalassia testudinum. The sequence continues at coordinate 28,269,439 of JAZHRO010000013.1, forward strand.
GGTTCAGATTCCAAGGTAACTATCAGTCAGACAAATGTAGCTGGGAAAGGTTTATCCCATTCTGGCATGACGAGGAAGGAGAGGTGGGCTCACAAGGAAGCCAAATCCCTTGGTGTTGGTGGGATTCAGAATTTCAGTGAAAATAGTGGTGGAAAGGGAAGATGGAAAGCATTTTTCCTTCTATATGAAATGCTTGAAGAATATGGCACACACTTAGTTGAGGCAGCTTGGACACACCAGGTATAGGCCATTGGTGCAATATTCTTGGTGCTTCCTTGAATGCTATGTTACTTTTCCTGCCTTTCTATTTTAGCATTGTTTATTTACTTATCTGCTTCTCTTGCCTGCTTGGATTGACAAATTGGAAGAAGATGGTTTATAAAAGGATTTTCCTCCTTCTAACTGCAGGTTGTAGTAACTAGTTAATCGCTTGGATCATCCTATGCTTGAAGCTGAATAGTTCTAAATCTAGCGGGGAACTTGTTGAAAACTCAATACACTTCTATTCATTTCCATTCTTTAACCTATAAAGACATTTTCAAACTTGATCAAGTATTTTTAAGGATTTCCCATATACCCAACTTTTTTTCAAGTGTCTCAAACTTTGACTACTAACCTATAGTCATCTTCTTATCCGCCCTCCCCCACTACACAAAAGGATCGGAGGATTTTTCTCTCTCTTTCTCTCTCTGTTTTTTTTTTTTTTTTTTAAAAGACTAGAGGATCTTAATGCATAGATATGATTCTTCTCTAGTCAATCTTATAGTCCATTTTAGCGACAAGACATCTCCACAAAAGTTGCATGTGGCTGATGCGAATCCTCTGCATGTAAAAAGGTTGGTTAATGAAAAAAATGTTCAGCAGAACGTATCACAAGAATATAAGGTAAAGCATCGTAAATACATGAAAGCTAGTGATAATGGATAGTTCTAAATGTATGATAGTTTCCATTACCAACTAATTTATTTTTATTTATTTGATGTTGCTATTTTTGGCATCTTATGTAATTCTTTCTTTATTACTTTGTTTATATTACTTATTTCTATTATATACTCTTATCTTATATCAAACTTCTTTATGGTCTATAACCAAAGGAGTCTCTATCAATAGCAATCATTTGAGATCTTTTTTCTAGATTGTATCAAACCAATTCTATAACCAATCGTTTGTGCCATCCTCGACTCTCTCTTTGTTTTTTTTTTCCACCAAATACCTTGTTGTTCCTTTGATTAAGTCACTGGTAACACTTATTCTTCATTAAAGACTTTAAAGAATCTTCGAGAGTGTTGCACCTGTGGTGCAGCTGCCTTTGTGGGCCCCTGCTCTCTTGCATAATCCTTGTACATGTATGGTCACCCATCAGTGCTTGCTACCCTTCCTCTTGCTAGTGATCTCCAACACTATTGGTGTTGTGCTACTTATCATTAGTGCAACTCCTTGGTACTGTTGCCACTATCGACTGTCTTTGGTCAATCCCTTCTCTCTCTCTCACTCTCCCTGTTGTTGTTGGTCTTTCCATGTTGCCTCGTTTGTTGAATTGCTCCCTAATTGGCCTTACTTCTAGCGAGTGTTCCCTCTTGTAGGCTCTCAAGCCGTGTTGCTGCCTACTGCAGTGCCCTACCGTGATTCATGGATTGATGTGTACTTCGTGAATTGTGAGATGTAAGTTTGCGTGTTTTGCATGATTTGATTTACACGTGATTCAGGCTTGAGCCTCCTTATTATCTATGCTTAGATTCATGAAGTGTGAATTTGCCTGCTTGGCCATGCGATAACAAACATTGTTGCCTTATTTTGCGCTTGTTATGGATGTACTGGTGATTCATCTTGCAACATAATGTCTTTGCATTTGACACTCTTTTAGTCTTCCTATTGTTGCTATTGCTTTTGTTTTTCTCCTTTCAACATGCCGACTTGAGGACCATCTCCTTTTAAGGTAAAACGTTGGTACCTTCATCAAGCTTGTTGGTGTCGAGAACTAAACTGTGTGCCTAGACATTTCTTATTTTTCTTGGGGTCTAAAGGAAGCTTTATATTTTGATGTAGGATGTTCTTGACTTCAAGGTTGTTGGTTATGAGAAGTAGGAGCAAGACATGCACATGATCATGAACACCGTTGAGGCTAATGTTATAGCTAATACATTGTAGGAAATGTAAAATAGTTTTGCTAAAAAGTACTCACAGACATCCCATGATTCTCAATTGTCAGACTACCATTGAAGGGTCGATATGGTGCATTTGGTTGACTACAAAACCATGGAGGCGTTGTATGAGGATATGGCAACCTTTCAGTTATGTTGTGCTACTTAGACTTTCCTCGATGGCTTGAGCTCACACTATCAGTCTATGCCTGCCTTAGGGAGAATTTACAATAGACTTTAGAAGATGGAAGTAAAGTATTTGTTTCCTATTAATACTGCTCAGGTTCCTTCGGCAGGATTAAAGGCCTTACTTTTGTGACTATTGATAGTTGTAGCCATGGTGATGGTCGTGGTTGTGGTGGTAGTTGCGATGAAGGATGCACTTTATATCAGTCATATTTTCCATTGCAAACATGCCAACCATCCATTTGGGAGAAGTTTTGCAAGCTTGCTTAGGCTAGTGAAATGTTTATGATTATTGAGCAAAGCCCTAGAGAGTGCATTTGATTGGAGTTTGATCCAATTATTGAATCTGATTGGAGATTTCTAGCTTACTGATTCACAACTTGATAGCCTTTCATAGAATAATGGGAACTTCTATGTTTGTGATGCTTATAGAAGGATATGAGGACCTAACCTCTTATGGGACTATAGGCTGTTGTGGGCTGCAACGTGTCCCATTAAGGTTGAAAGCTTTTGTTGGTTCTTACCGTATGGAAGAATTATGATGCAGGTGTGGAGATCCATGTGGATGCTAGATGAGGATACATCGTGTGCTCTTGATGGAATGAATGTTGAAGATATTAACCACCTATTCTCTGGGTACATGCTTTCTCAACAGGTTTAGACACATTTTCATTTTGGTTGGCTTAGCCATGTAGACAAGGCACATTTTTGGGTGGCTTTTAGTTGTGGTGGACAACTATTAATGCCATATGTTTTCATATCTAAAATGGAGAGGGACAAGATGATGGCCGTTTTTTTCAGGGAATTTGGTTAGGGAGGAATGAGTTGATTTTGGGGTGAGTTTTTATATTGAAAATTTTCTCTCTCTTGTATTGTGATACACGCGCTTTGATGGGAATCAAAATGAGCTTGTTGCATCGACAATGGAGGTCAGGGAGTAACCCTCTGGCACCCTATTTTGGTGACCATAGGTGGTACACCAACAATTATGGTAGAAGAGAAAATAGAAAGAAAAGCTGTATCTCTTGCCTTTCAAGCCAACTTTTTCCATACATATAGCCATTGGCCATCTCAGGGATAAGCCTTAAAGGCTTACTGGCACCATGCATGAGGGAAGCAAAATATCCCAATCTCCTCACAACAAGAAAATAGAGGAGTCAAAAAAAGGTGCATGATATGTAATGACCTAAGTGACCATGACTATGTATGCATGCGACGCTAACTTCCTACGTAATGCAATTCGAGGCTAAGGAAATATGGGATGCAATTCTAACTAATGGGACCCAAAAGGGCCTTATTGGACTCAGCTTGATGGTGACAGTATCAATTGTCCCTCCCCATTTGAAACTGGCATCATCTTTGATTGCTCGTGATGGGATGTAGCAACAGAGATCTTCATAGTTTTCCCAAGTGGCGAGCTGCTCATCCTCTCCCATCCGGAGTACCAAAACGCTTGTAGTGGCGACCCTACAACGTTTCACCATGTGTTGCTGTAAGATCTTTTAAGGGTAGCAGGGTTGGCCATCAGTTGGTGGCCATGCTGATGGTATTTGTGGTTCTGATGGCATTATCCCATGATGTAGCTTCAGCCAGGAAATATATATATTTTTCTTGAAAAGGGAAAGGGTGGTTATCCTTAAGATACCACCCAGGAAATGCTCAACCAGGAAATATGGAATACTGAGTGGAGTTGACTACCTTTAGGGAGCTTTAATTCATAAGCCACCTCACCGATCTTGCATACTGTAGGATAGTGGCTGTAGTACCTTGGTGAGAGTTTGTTGTGTTGTCTCTTCCTAAGTGTTGTGGGGTGGAAAGCAGGTAGTTGAAGATAGACTGTTCAGACGAAAAATAGCTTGACATCATGGTGGTGTTGATTAGCCATGGTGCACATGTGGTCCTGTGCACGACGTAAATGGTCCTTAAGCTTGGTCAGAATAGCATATTTGGCCATAAGGTTGTGCTCAACCTCCTCCAAATTAGTTTCCCCCGTCACGTAGGAGTGTAGCAATGGGGGAGGATGTGTGTATATGGTTTTGAGTGGCACGAATCCCATTGGCGAATGCCATCTTGTATTGAAAGAATATTCAGCTCATGGCAACCATCATACCCACGAATGTAGGTGCTCCTTGCAGAAACAATGAAGATAGGCCGTGATGCTCTGTACATGGCTTCAGATGTACTCTTCCTTAGACTTGCAACTTTTGTGTTGTGGTTTCCTTCTGATGAGATGAAGCTGCTATGTTTATGGTCATCCAAAGCAGATAGGTCCTTGACTCAGGCAAAGAAGACAAGTGGCTTGTTGTACATTAGGAGACTTCAATTGTATAATGAGTCTAGACCTTGAAGGCCACAACTGGAAGGTATAAATTGGATCTCAAGCCAATTAATAAATAAATTATCTGATAATGGGAGATATCATGCATCTATAACTGTTCCTTATTGTTAGCGTTCACATTTTCATATATCCTAGTGGGTGTTTGCTCATCAACCTACCTTTCAGATGTAGGTGATTCTGCCTTTCAGATGTAGGTGATTCTGCCTTAGACACATGCAAACGTTGGAGAGATACCCAAGCATGATGCAGGAGAGGTGGCACTTGTTGCGTAAAAGAAGGTCATTGTTGCTTTTATTTAGCTTTCCGATAGAGTAATGGTTTTCCAAACTTGCTCTGGCTATCTTTAATTTAGGTTTTTTCGAATAGAGCGGTGGTTTTCCATACTTGCTGTGACACTACCTAGTATTTCGTATATTCTGGAGTTGTCTATTTTATTATATTCCACTCTGCTTAATGGACCACCATTTTTTATGCTTATCTAGTATGATTGTGACTCTGACAGTTGATTGCGTGGTTGGAATTTTTTATGTATATATGTATGGCAATGATGTTTTGGAAAGGTATTGTAATGGAAACCAGGGCCTTTGTTTTAGTAGCCGCAAAGGTAAGTCTTCCTTTAGGATAGCATTTAGTGTGGAATCTTATAAGATTAAAATGGGAGCTGCTGAATTTGTTGATGCATACTTGTATCCACTTAAGTTTGTTCTCAGGTACTCTTAAATGGCCTGTATCAAAAGCAATGACAATCTCTTCCTTGAAGGTAACAAGGTGGAATCTTCTCTCTCTCTCTCTCTGAAGAACATTACAGATGATCCTTCTTCTTGTGTAAAATTAAATAATGGATGCAAGGTGAATAATTCATGGTTCCATCCTGGAGCCTGGATGATTCAATATCATCTTCCTTAAATATATTATGATTTTTATTCTTTTGACTACCCATGGGAATTTTCCTTGAGATTCCCTGAGGGTCCCATGGGTGCTTTATCCCTTCTAGACTTTTTATTCCTTGTGCCACTCTATCCCAGTGGAACTGTAGAGAGATTGGATAGGGTAGTTGCTTAATGCCTCTCTATCTTCCCTCTCTATCATGGCACTTGATTTCCAGCCTTGGTGAAGTGTCTCATTACCTCATTTTCTGTTTAAGCACTTTGGACTAGTCTCGGGCCTGTGTTCATATCATTTTTACTTGTTGGGCTCCAAAGTCCTTTCTACATTTCTTTATTAGTGGTTGGATCCTGCTCCAGTTCCTAGTGGGGAACTCAAGGCAAATTTCTTTTTCTGCATGATGGTTTGCCACAAAATTATGAAGTATTATGCATATAATTGTGCACTTATGGTATATGGTATTTGTTGGGAATCGAAGAAGATGCCATGTGTAGCCTCTAGAAGAATTCCAAGAATGCATCGACTTTTACAATTTCTCTTGGTGACCTTGGCTCGAAGAAAAGCTGAAGCTCTTTGCCGGCTCAGGAGCAAGGCACCATACTTCTCGAGGAGACACGTGGAACCCTCTAACGCATCAGTGAATGCCAAGATGAAGAGCTCGACTCTCGAGCGTAGAAGAAGAGGCACGGAGATCATAATCAAAATCTTAAGAAAAAGAACGATGCATCAATTTCAGTTTCGGTAAGTCATCGGCCTCCCAACGTCCGACTTGAGGGGGAGTGTTGGGAATCAGAGAAGATGCCACATGGCAGTGCCACGTGGCAGCAGCAGCAGCAGCAGCCATCCAGGCTGGCGACAAGGGGTCCTTTGGATCAAGTTTGGTGCTTTTCTATATTTAGAAAATTAGTTTTGTTAGAAATATGTTTGTGATTTGTTTTAGTTAAGAGATAAGATCTTGCCATATGAGAAAAGATCTTATCTCTAGAAATATGAATATTTGTTTACTATATTTAGGGGATATGTACTCTCTATAAAATAGAGTCTTCCCATATGTTTTCTTTGAGCAATAGTAAAAATTCTTCCAACTTCAAAGCTCCTCTCCTCTCTCTACTTCTTCCTACTGCTGCAGGCCAGTCCACATCAGATTGGCCACATCTCCTGCCTCTGCAGACCAGTCTGCACATAGCAGACCAGTTCCTGCCCCTGCAGGGCCTTCTCTTTGGTCCACAAACTTCCGGTCTGCTCTTCCAGATTCGCTGATTATCTAGATTAGATGTCTGGTGGTCGTTCAAGACATCTTAAACACACAATCCAGTATTGTGCGTGAGATTTCTGGATCTATCCACACACAGGAGCCTCCATGTTCCGTTTGTGCCCACCTAGAAATCTCAACAGTATTGAATGAACTAGATGAATTTATTAAAGAAGTGGGGATAGTCATGGCTGATTTAATTTATCATTTTAGGTATATTTATTTTTTCAATATGCACCGCATGATTTATATGTCTCCAATTCTGGAAGTGTTGCCGAAGCTCAGATGGAAACATTGGAAGGAATGTTTTCCTGGTTAGCAGTATTGTGGGAGCGCGGTCTTTTCCATGAAAATCCTCAAGGTATACTAAATTTTGCTGGAATGCCATTTCCATCTTGGCCTTTATTTGCTAGTTTTTCCCTTTTGTCTTAATTGCAGTTCGGTGTTTGATTTTGCAATCTTTCTTAAGCATTGACTGGGAGAGCCATAGAGACTATGCGAAGCAAGTGCCTGAGAAGTTCATTATTGGTCCCTTCATGCAGGGATTAAATGATGTGGTGCAGCATAAAGATTTTGGTAAGTTCATAAGAGAATAGCTGAATTTGCTAAGTTAAAGAATACACTGATGTTTTCATTTCAGTTTGTTGTATGTAGAACTAGCATTGAAGTTCCCTTGGTGTGAATACCAACCTGTGAATTTCTCCTTTTCTAATAAATGGTTTGATAAGCACTCTTGGTATGGATTATCTTAAATTTTTTCGGAAGAAATTCATTCTACGCCTTTCCGTGGCTCATCATTTGCTTTTGTGTAAAATAATCTATTTGCATGGAGGTCTTTGTACCCATGTAAGATTTCAACCACATATATTGTGCATATTAAATGACTGACTTGTCTTTATTAAAAGGAAATAGATCACTACCTTACCAGCACTTCTGCTACGACTATGGGTACTTTCCAAGATTTAGTTAACCACAACCCATATAAAAGATAATCAGGCATCAAACATGTTTAGCAAGGCTCTCCTTCACTTCTCGTTTGATAAATGATGTTTCAAGCTGACATGATTGATATCTATGCTCCAACTTGAGGGGGAGTGTTAAAGATTATTTCTATTTTGTTCTTCTATTATTGTTACTTTCTTTAGTTATTTTGTAGTAGAGGGACATGTTTATTATTTTTTCTTTTGGCTCTTCTATAAATAGAGGCCTATGGTTTTGCAATAGAATTAGGTTTATGTTTTCTTCCAACAGAAGTTTATAGATGTCCATGAATTTATTTGGACTATGGTCTCTTTAACACTTGATGGATGGATAGAGCCTAAGCTTTATGATGTAGCATAGTATATTATATACAAAATATGGGGTGTTTATTGTAATGTTTCCTTATTTTTATATTTGGCAAAAGGTTCCATTGTAACCAAGTCATTTTCTTTTTCGCTATCAAGTTTAGGAATGGCTCTTTTTTTGTTTTCCAAGTAGCATTTTGAAGGCACTATCCCTTTATATAAAGGGGTACCTCCTTCATGTACATCATTTGTTGAATAACAAAATAAAAAAATTACCCCTAAGTTGTCAGACCTATGACTTCTTCCACCCCTGCTCTCTCTATCACTCTTCCCTTATTCTCTTTCCTCTTCTTCATTCTTCTTTTCTTCTTGCAATCGAACATGCAACAAACATCCATTCATCTTTTCCACTATCGGCCACAACTTATCCTCACCATCGATCACCCTTCCACTTGCACTTTTCTCTATTTATGCCCCCCCGACCACCCCGATGGTGTATGACCTTGTGTGCCTCTCCTTGCCACCGTTGGTCATCTGTCACCTTGCCATCTCCCGAACCATCTTTTTTGGCGTATGCTATCGCCTGTAGCACCAGCGAGCCAGTGCGAGTCCTCTCCAATGCAATCTTACTAGTTGTGCACTTCCTCCTCACCAGCCTCCTCTGGATGTTGTGCATCAACTGCAACGCACTACCATTGTTGCTTCCTGCCTTTGCTCGTGCCATGTCTCTCTTCGTACATATGGCTCCTTGGTGACTCCTCCCTGTTACCATCACACGTGTGCAATGTAATGCTCTCCCCTTCTACGTGATGCCAACTTGAACCCATACCACTTCTCTTAGCTGGTCTCCCGTTAGCAATTCGTCATCGGGATCTATTCTTGCCTTCAAAGTATTGGTTACTCATTTATATACATGTAACACTTAAACACTTGGGACTATTTAAAGAATATATTTGGATTTCACACTTCCTCACCAAACACCCATTTATAACAAGAAAAGTTTTGGAGAAATTATTTGTTCTAGTTTCATTAAATAAATTTATTTACTCGTTAAACCTTGTTTTGCGTTAATTGGTATCAGAGCCATAGAAGTTCGTGTTACCTGGATGCTTTTATGAACCTTAGCAATAAGATGACAACTCTTGTGGGTTAGACAGAGATACTTAAAGATATGAAAGGTGTCAACTTAGGGAACAATTTGACCGATCTAGCCAAGCTTCTTTGTAATGCAACGTTGATCTCGAGCGCAATGAGTTTAATGAAAAACCTTAAAAGTTACCTTGTCCTCAAAGTCCCCATCCTTGTCTATGTTGATAGCTTGCTCCCCCGGCACAAGAAGCTATTGGGAATGCAAGTCTTGAACAATCACAAAAGATATTGGATGGGGATGAGGCATTTGGATCGAGGTGCTTGAGTCCGTGTGACATCTTGATTTCGATGCCTTCCTTAATTGGCTTGATCACTTGCCCACTTCTTTGAGTTGAAGGCTTTATCAAAGTTGTTACCCTTAAGATGAAGGGATATGCTATAGTTGAATAATATGAATAAGCGGAAGCAAAATAACAAGATATCAAAAAGCATTACATAAAAAATACTTGGGTTTACGTGGAAACCTCACTCATGAAGAGTAGGGAGAAAACTATGGGAGAAGGGCCCTCTGATAGGGCTGATTTCTTTGTATTCTTCTCAAAGAAATGAGCAGGGGGTACATGCCTATTTATAGGCCACCACAGACAACACAGAGGCCCTTTCCATTATGTGCCTGTGGGACTAAACCAACTACATACTCCAACACTCCCCATCAAGCTAGAGCTTGCAATGCTCAACTTGTATAACACAAAAAATCCTACTTTACACAATAGAACACAACTCTATAGTTCTTGCTTGTAGGTGGGCGTGCTAACGACGACAGGGCTGAAGCTGCTGGACGAATTGCTGTAGCTAGCTCTGACAAGGGCCTCTTCTCTAGAGATGTCAACTAATGCGGGTGCCACCCCATTCAATATCTCTGACAACAGTCTTTTTGTAAGATCTTGAAACTAGATGTCCCTCTCTAGAGTCAATGAAACTGGATCTCCTACATAGAAACCCGACATAGGCTCTTCCTCTAAGGACCTCGAAACTGGATCTCTTAGAGTTTGGTTTCTCATGTGGTGATTTGTAACAAATGGACTCCCAAATGGAGGTGACTATAATATCATCCACACCCCCTTTCTTACATACCATATGGGGGAAGAAAATAACAAAGAAAATAATAAATAAGACTAAGAAGAGCTTCTCCCCCTTCTCTTAAACATAATCATCAATATTTTTTTAATCAAATTTTCTTCTATCTCTTTTTTAAAAATCTTTCCTTCCTTTTTTCGATATCCCATTTTTTTATTCTCTGAAAATCTTCCTTCCTTCCTCTTCTTTTTTTTTTTTCTCTTTATTTATTTATTTATTTATTTTTTCCTTCTGTCCCTTTTCTTCCGATATTTCTCTTCCCCTTTTTAATCTTCCTTTTTTTTTTTCTTTTTCCTTCTCTCGTTATTTTCTTGCCTCTCTCCCCTTTCTTTTACTCTACCTTACCTTTTTAAAAGACTTACCTCTGCCACTCGACACGATCTTCGCCTCCATGTCTTTATCCCCCATCTCCTTCTTGCTCACCATCTCTAGATCTTACGTTCTCCAATCTCGCGGAGATCATGTCGAGATCCTTGCCGCCTCACCGCGATCTCTGCTGCCTCCATCATCTTCTTTGCGACCGTGTGCGTTGCCAGAGATCTCTCACTGAGATCTGGATTGAGTTGGTGTGTGATCTCTAGATGCGGTACAAAGGGCTTTGACCGGATCGGGATCGGGCAACTGTGGCCACCAATCGTGGCCTATTGTTGCCTCCTCGATGACTGCAGGGTAGCGTCGCCTCCTCGTTCCTTGTGCAACACTGTTACAGGGGTGCAGTGTCGCCTCCATTGTCGAGCTTATCACTGAGCTCAGCATCATCTCTATTCCTTTGCTACTGCCATTGATGGCTTACACCTCCTTTGTGCGACCACGTTGACGCATCTCCATCACCACTATAGTGGTCTTGCAATCTCGCGTGAGATGTCCATCGTGCATCGCCATTGTCTATCTCGAGTGCTGCTTGGAGGGCTTGTGATGTCTCATAGCCCCTGCCTTCATCGCCATCATCACTCTCTACACGTGAGACTTCATTGACTACTTGTCCATTGACCACAGAACAATGTGCTCTTTCTTCTTCAGGCATGTGTTGACTTCATGCCTCCTTGTCGTTGCTATCCCCATGGAATAGGATCAGTAAAAAAAAGCAATAATCTAGAACAAATGATATTGATAGAAAATGTCTTTAGTAAACATGGGATAAAACCCAAGATTGAACTTGTTCTGAAATCAAGTTAAATAATATGAATAAGTGGAAGCAAAATAACAAGATATCAAAAGCATCACATATAGAACACTTGGGTTTATGTGAAAACCCCATTTACGAAGAGTGGAAAGAAAACCATAGGAGAAGGCCCCTGATAAGGTTGATTTCTCTATATTCTTGTCAAAGAAATAAGCAGGGGGGTACATGCGTATTTATAGGCCACCACCTAAAACACAAAGTCCTACTCCACCATGTGGGACTAAACTAACTACATATTCCAATAGCTATGTCATAATGGAATTGCCTCCAAGAAGATTTGGAGTGCGTGGGAAAGGAATGCATTCGCTTGTGGATCAAGATGAAGTTGCAAGAAAAATTCTTGCCTTTAGAGGATTGTGAAAATTTATATCACGAACTCCACACTTTGCGTCAAGGAACCAAAATCATCTAAGAATATATGAAGGAATTCTAAATATTGATTGCCAGTGTGATTGATGACCAACTAATGGTTCTCTGAATTCATTGTTCGAGGCTCAATATTTAAGATAAGCTCCACATGTGTGATTGCAAGACCATCGACAAGGCCCATAACCATGCAATTAGAGTGGAGACTAAGTTGTCACGACAAGCTATTCGTCATCTTAGTATGGCCATAACTACTTAAGTCTCGTCTATATCATCCTTAGTAAGCTTTTGAGCTCCAAAAGACACCTCCTACTTGACTACTTCAACAGTTTATTCTTAGGCGCGAGCTAAATATGAATCTTGTCACCTAAGGGTCATTGAGTAGTTGAATGTTTAAATGCTCGAGTTGCCCACATCGATTACGTGCGAAATGAATCAAAGGAATTGCCTTGCTAGCTTGCCACAAAGACTCGGAAATGTTGGTTGGATATGCTAATCCTATCAATGATGACAAATCTTTCAACATGGCCGCTAGGGGTGTTTAAACTAACTATATCAAAGACCATTATGAAAACGTGATTGTAGATGGCAACACCATTGACTTGTTTCTAATTATTGAATATGACAATACTTTCATAGAAAGTCATCAATCTATAGTGCCTCCTATTGCACTTGTGACAGTTATTCCCTTATCTCCTAAAGAAATTAGGAAACTATTAATAATATTGATGGTCACTTAAAAGATTCTCTTGAAGTTTTGAAGGAGGCATCTTAAGTAATTCCTTGCTATATTAATTAGTGCATGATGGAAGAGGACAAAGATCTAGAAACAATGAAAACTAAGTTGAACATTGATGCTTATTCGTTTGCATTCTATTCCATGGAGATTGTTAATAGAAATTGTCTAGAGGAATGGGTTTATTGGCTGGTGATCCCTAAAAAAGGAACCATGATTGAAGGTGTACCTCTATAGGACATGACATTGATGTTTTCTTCATTTACTTTCATTGAGGATGAAAAGGAGGTTGATGTACTCAAAGAATTGAAGTCCCCTCCTGATTGGCCCCCCGTGGACATAGAGGATCCGACTCAATAAGTGATCAAACTTCCTAGAGTGGGTGGTCCGATCAAGGGATCAAAGCAATCTCACAAATGGCGTAGGAGTTGATTACTCAGTTCCACCGCAGGAGGTGTACGTCGATTTAAATGTCGACATAGATATGATGTCGGTTTACAGGTAAATCGTCGGCATGCCGACGAAACCGGCGGTATGCTAGGGAAGATGGGTTGCATTGGGTGGGAAAGCTGGGTGGGAGGGAAACTTGAGTGGATAGGGATGGGAGGGAAATTCGAAATCGCTATCGGAGGGAGCTGGGCACATACACACAGACACACGATTTTGATATACAGCTTTAAATATGTTAATAAACGATTGTTTCTTGTTACATACAACTATAAATATGTTCCTAATATGTTGATTCACTTGTGTTCCAAATTTTAATCATTTCTGTTATTTTTGTCGGCATGTATCGGCATGCCCTTGGGATGCCTCCGAAATGTCATTTTTTCGGGTCGTCGAAATTGTCGAAATCTGCCATCGAAAAATGGGATGTACACCTACAATTTCATCGGCATGGTGTCAAAATCGGCATTTCGAACCTTAGTCTGGGGGGAGGATATGACTCCTAACTATGCACTAGAATTTTGTAAGATAACAGAGTATACAATCTTTCGATTTCTCTTGGATTGCTTAGGGGTGGATTTGCGTGCCTTCCCACCTATTTATAATGCAGGGATGAAGCTCCTAGCGACATCTTCTGAGCGGATTAGGCTCGGGCTCCTAGTAGGATCTCCTGAGCAGATCACGTTTCTAACAAGATTTTTTGGGCAGATACGCTGCAAGGTTATTGATGGCAGCTGCCATTGTCAGCATTTATTGAAGGCGCAAGCCTGTTGTACTTTTGCTGAACCTCCAATGGATAGGGCCTCCTGGGTTCGGCTGTGCCCTGCTTGCTTGTATGTAGGCTGGTTGGACTGCCAAATCTGTCTGTGTAGGAGGTTCTCTTGGATGTAGGCATGTTGGATCTCTAAACCTGCTTGTATCCAAGCTTCTTTGGGTCATATCCTTCTTTTCGAGCCTATTGCGGGGTTTCGGGTTCGAGGATATTTTTTGCCCATAATTATATGCCCCTTACTCTCGAGTTAGCGTTTGTTTGCTGAGAAAGTAACACTTGGAGTAGAAACTCCGCAGTAGGCGATGCCCCCAAATGTTGCCCCAGCTGTGTATACAAGAGGGGAAGTGAAAGAGCGATCTTCGTTTTCGATAAAAACTTTAGCATGAAATGACGTGTCGTTATATTTAATAGTGTGGTAGAAAATCATTTTTCAAAATATTTTAATTCTTAGAATCTAACCACGAAAATAGTTAAGTCGTCTCCACAGGAAAGAATTAGCCTATTTAAACTAGTGAATCATGTCTTGTTTATTCGGTAATCTCAATATGTATGCATACTAATTGGTGCACGTGTTTTTAACATAATTTCTTGATTTAAAGAATTAATCAATAATGTAGGGGTGCACATGCAAAATCACCACCAATGAAATACCTGAATTACTATCTTAATACTGAGAAGCATCATCAAATTTAATTAAATCAGAATTTGTCCCCAATAATAAATATACATGCTTGCTTATTCATGAGATGAATTTGACTGTATGCAATTCAATTAGAATTGAGGGACATGCATGCAAATTTACTGCAATATATTAACCAGATAAATGAATAGAAGCTGCAATGGCAAAAGTGGTAAATTTTAATACCCCCTTGCACTGATGCAAAACAGGGGAGTTGGAAAGAGGGCTCGCACACGATGGAGAGGGCATGGCTGAAGGTGCGAAGCTTCGAGGAGGTCGAGGACGCGAAGGGCGTTCCAATGGTGGTGGTCCCACGTTTAGAGGTTGCCGGAGTTTGTCGGACGGGGAGACGGAGGTCGTCGGCGGTGGGTTTCTCTGCGTATGCGCGTGGACTGCCATCGACGTTTCTGATGATGTGGCTGAGCTCGTGGAGTCGAGGCGAGTCTGGTGGCATCGACGGCGTGAAGAACAGATGGCTGTGGTGATGGCTGCGTGGAGAGGGGCGAAGTCGGTGTTGGGTTCTTCTCTGTTGGCTGACGGAGAAGATGAAGGAGAGGAGGGGGTGCGATTGTTCTGTTTGCATGGTGCTGCTGATGGTGGTATCGCGCGTGAGGCAGGTGCCTGCAAGCGTTGGGCGCGCGCGTGGCCGCGTTGCTGCGAGCGCGTGGGGGGATAAGGTGGTGGTGGTACTTAGGGCCTACGCACGCGGGTGGCCGCGCACAGGTCTGCTGCTATCGGTGGTGTTGCGCACGCGAATGGTTGTGTGCGAAGGTGGACAATTGCACGCACTTCGGCTGCGCACGCATGCGGCTGAAGCGCGGGCTTCGCCTGCTGCTTGTGCACGTGGAAGGTGATGCGTTGAGGGGTGGCTGCACGCGATGATGGTGAATGGCGCGCGCTACACGCGAGGGCGCACATGCTGTTGGTTGCATAGAGGCTGCATGTGGCCACGGGTCGACGATGGAGAAGCCGATGAGGGTAGATGCGTGCAGTGCATGGCTGTTGGGTTAAGGTGAGGGGATGGGGCACGGCGGGTTAAGGTTGTGTGTTGGTTCTTGTGATGGTGAAACAAAGGAGGGAGTTTGAAGAAGAGGGAGCAGTGATTTGGTGATGTGGAAGGAGGCCGCATGCTGTCACCATGCGATCAGCGAGGAGTAGAGGTGCAGTTCGCCTAAACCATGGTGTACGCCGAGTCCACAATGCATACAGGATCCATGGTGCTCGCCTCCTTCACGGTGGAGAATGAGAATCTGTAGCCATCCCCCCGCCGAGAGAGAAAATATCTCCTAAGGGTTGTTCTGCGGTTGGAGAAAAGCTCGGCGTGGAGTGGGTGGTGCGTTAGGATAAGGGATGGGGATTGTTGCGTGGGGGAAGGCAGTGCATGAGGAAGGGGGGGCGGTAGCTGGTCGCGTGTGCGTGCGAGAGGTTTTATTTTATAAACTAATTATTTATATACACTAAGTTATAAAATGCAATAGAATATATGTAAACGTAAGTAATGATGTATGCAATAATTTTATGACCTAATGTAGTTATTAACAAACATAAAATGTAAGAATATATTTAACTTAGACATAACAATAGTCCATTAAAATGGACTCATTAGGAAGCATTTGATATACAGTAGGGCTCTTTGGGCGAAGGCCTGTAGTCGTATGGGGCACATGGGCTTGTTATGCCATTGGCCTTAAGAGGCGGTTATGACTGTCGTTGGCCTTAAGAAGCGGCATTGGGGCGTGTCCGCTCACTGTGTTACCGGTCTTAAAAGGCGATTTTGTGACGCGTTTGCCCGCTATGTTACCTTCCTTAAAAGGCGGTTTTGAGGACGCAACGCGTCCGCCTGCTTTTTCCACGGGTAATCGCCAGGTACGCTGGGGTCGAAATGGTCTCGTTATTCGAAGGGATTGGAATTTATTGCTGTTATGATGAGGTGAAGACCTCAAGTGATGTGTCGACCATTGATGAGACCTTTTTTCTGCAGCAGTGGATATGTGCGCAGAGGTATTAGATGTTCGTAATGATGGTCGAGGTTTTCTTTGCCTTTGATGATTCATTTGGAATCCGTGCCAGATACAGTGCGATTTTGTTTTTTCGAAAATTGCACCCCGCAAGGGAGAATCGCCCTCCGTGGGGGCTATATATATAGGAGTGCCACTTACCTTGGAGGGTGCCTGCGCGGAGAGCCCTTACTCTCGGCAGAGCGGTGTGAGGGGATATCCTTCGTCGGAGCGCCGCCATGTCAGGACCTCTTAAAATCGAAAGCCATCATGTTGGGTTTTGCAAGCAAGGGTAAGTCCATTGCTTCTTCCTCTGGAGTCTCTGCCGAGACCAGGTCCTTGTATAGTTTTTCTTCGGACTTTCATAGTTGGTCCGTTATTTTGTCGTTTTTGGGGAGTACAGGCTTGGTAGGGTGCCGTTTGAGGCTTGTGGGTCTGAGACCCATCTGTGTTCAGATGGGACGAAGGACATGTTTATTATAGGTAAATATGCCATAGAGCATGGTCTACGGGTGCCATTGAATCCCTTTGTTTCCTCCTTTCTTTGCTTTTACTACCTTGCTCCTTCGCAGCTCAGCTCTAATTGTTGGTTGGTGCTGAACGCTTTTACCGCTCTTTGCCTTCATTGGGGGATTATTTCCTGTCTTGCTTTGTTCCGCCTACTTTTTTGGGCTGATGCCCTTGAAAGTGAAAAAGGGAAGGCCTCCCTTCGGCATACATATGCTGTATAGCCGGTAAGTCGGATACCGGATAGTGGACATCTCCAATAGTTTGAAGGGGCATGACCACAATTTCTTTTTTCTCTCCAATCTTGAAGACCTCAGAGTCCTCTGTATTTGGCAAGGTCTGCCTGAGAAGGACCAGCCGCCTTAAGCCGAGGATCTTGACTCGTCCATGTGCGCGAACGTGGAGAAATTAGTTAAGTTTGGTCCGATCGCTTGGTCGAGGCTCAAGTGGAAGGATGTCCGGGAGGCATCATGGGTGGCGGACGAGTTGTCGACGCCATGTAAGTGGGGGGAGGTATAGAATGGCTTTTGCGTTGTACCTTACACTTGCCCATTGCTAATCCGGTATCTTTGATTGCAGTTTTCGAGCGGTTCGCCTGGTCGGGCACGCCTAAGCGTCAAGGCAGCATCGTAACCCGCCGTGGTTCGCGACAAGGCGAGGGAAGGCCTGCGAAGCAAGGCGAGGGGAGTGAATCTGCTTATCGGCAGGGGTTAAAGCGAAAGGAGGCCCTTGAAGGGGCCACGGAGGTGGTAGAGGTCCCCCTGAGGCGGGCGAGGAAGGGTCATCGCGTGGAGCCTTTATGGGAGGAGTCAGTGATGTCCTCGCTGCGAAGTCTTGACGAGGCCGAGGGGGTAGGTGCGCCTTCCGCTCCTCCAAATCCGTCTGAGACACCTGAGGTGATCTCCCTTGTTGACTACCCCTCGGTGGTTCCACTGGAAGTGGTTCGGCCAGAGGGTACCTCTGGCTTTGCCGTTCCGTCCGCTTCGCCTAGGGCCTTCGCTTTATTAGCCCGGGAGGCGACTAGCGGGGGCGACGTTTTTGGCCAGCCCTACTACCGGCAAAGTTCTACCGGTGCCTAGGTTTTGGTGGATCCCTTTGGGCGGGGGGGCTCGGGGATGATTGGCTGTAACGTTGGGTCCATCGTTGGGTCTGCGTTGGAGGGTGCCTCTGGGGGATCTGAACCCGGGCTTGGGGTGCATGTTTAGTTGGGGACGTCTGGCGGGGCCCTTGACTTGGAGAGGCAGGTGCTAAGGCACCTGGATGATGTCGTGTCTTGGGCCACTTCTGGTCCTCGCGGCATGGACTGGAATCACGTGTTCTATTGCATGTACGTGGTAAGCTTCTGAGGTTTGTATTTCATTCTTATTTTTCTTGGCCAGAGCTACTTGTATTTTGATGCGTTAGTGGTTTTCAGGCGGACATGCTTGGGTCGTGCTGCATTCCGCGTGGTGGTGTTCCCCTGGACCTTCCTGCTCGACTGGCCCGGGCAACATAGTGGACCTGGCCGCTCAATGGGCCTTGACGGCTAAAGCGGAGCATCAGCAATTGCTTCGGCAAGTGTTGGAGGTCGTTGCACGAGAAAAGGCGGAGAAGGCGACGAAGGAGGTGGAGCGAAGGCTCCGTTCCCAGCGAGAGGCCCCTAGCCAAGTGGGCCTGCTGGAGGGGGAGTTGAAGAAGGCCCGCTCTCAGCTGCGGAGGGCCTTTGCCACTAGTGAGGGGCTGGAGAAGGAACTCACGAGGGGGCACTACTCCATCTTGCGGCTCTGGGGGGCCTGTCTGAGTGCTTATCGGTCGCCTGAGCCAAGGTCGCCTCCTTGAAGGAGGTGCAAGTGCTGAAGGTCGAGCATTCTTCCTTCGTGGAGGGGTACAAGAGGGTTCTTGAGGAGGAGTGCATTTGCTTGAGTGCGTCGAGAGATAGACTTGCCTCCATGCGAGCAAGTCTATAAAGGGAAGAGGCAGATGTGGAAAGGCTAAAGGCCGACCTCGTTGAAGCCCGGGAGCTAACGTCTAAACGGGGCTTGCGGTTGGCAAAGTTAGAGGGGGCGGAGGGACCCGCAGAGGAAGCAGAAGGGATGAAGTTGAATGTTGAGGTGGTCATGGATTTCTTCGCTAGGGACTCGTCTATGGGATCAATTCGGGAGGAGCTTGTACAGGATATTGGGAAGCAGACTCTGACTTCCATCCATGCCCTTATAGTGGGGAAGCAAGTCTTCGTGGAGTTGTGTAATTGGTCGATCAACCAGCTAATGTCAGAATATGACCGACCCAAGGGGGCTGGTCTTATTGCTGATGACAGGCATGGAATTGCCTGCGGATTGATCGCCTGACAAAGGGGTGGCTCAGATGGCTACCGAAGAGGTAGCGCTGTTAGTTGTCGAGGAGGCGAGCCCGACAGAGGTCGTCGGCCCGGCTGTAGGGGTTGCTAGCCCGCTCCGCCTTTCGCCTGCAACTGGTCTGGACATGTTTTGAGTCGTGGGAGTAGAGTCCTCCGGCAATGTTTGCCTTATTGCCTTTTCTGTTTCCTCCTCTCTCTCTCTTTTTTGAGAGAGATGTAACAAACAAGGTCGTTGGAATGAAAGAGGATCTTTTTATTACTCATGGGCATTTATATATGATACATTCGTAAGTTGCTTGCATTCCAAGTACGAGGGATATCCCTACAATTTAGGGCTTGTAATTCGTAGAAGTCACCTGGACTGCCTTTTCGAATCTTGTAAGGTCCTTCCCATGGTGGGTCTAGTTTCCCGCCCGACTGGGTTAGCATGGAGACTTCGCACTTATGTAAAATCAATTCTCCTTGAGAGAACGTTCGCGTCTTGACACGCTTATTGTATGAGACGGCTGTGGCTTCTTTACGCTTGAGGGCCGTCTCGGAGGCTTTGTCTCTTAACTCGTCTAGGAGGTCTAGGGATAAGTGGACTTGATCATCGTTGGTGGTCGGGTCATAAAGTTGCATTCTGTAGGTGGGGAGGACTATTTCGATTGGTAGTTGGGCTTCCATGCTATATACCAGGCTGAATGGTGTGTGGCCTGTGGAAGTTCTCTAGCAAGTCCTGTATCCTCTAAGAATGTTTGGAAGTTTCTTCGGCTATCTCCCTTTGGTTGAATCTAACCGGCGTTTGAGCGTTGAGATGATGGTGCGGGTTGGTTACTCCGACTTGTCCGTTTGCTTGAGGATGTCATACTGACATAAAGCACAGATGGATGTCTCAGCTGGTGCAAAATTCTTTGAATTTTTTGTAAGTGAATTGGGTTCCGTTGTTCGTGTCTATGTAGTGGGGTATCTCGTATCGAGTTATGACGCTTTTTCGGATGAAGGATATGATCCTGTCAAATGTGGGGTTGGCCATGGCTTCAACTTTGACCCATTTGGAAAAGTAGTTGCCAGCTACCAAGATGAGCCGCTTCTGAGCCGGTGTCGGCGGGAAAGGATCGACAAAGTCCATGTCCTATTTTACAAAGGGGATGTGTGACATGATGGGTACCAGCTTTCTAGGTGGCAAGTGGTGCAGGGTGGTGAGTCGGCATTTATCGCATTTGCACACAAAGGCTTTAAATGCTACTCCATTTGGGGCCAGAAGTAGCCCGCTTGGAAAAGTCTGGCGAGAAACGTCTTGTATCCTTCGTGGTTCTCGCAAGCGCCTCTATGGGCTTCTCGTAGGGCTTGGGTTGCCTCGTCCTGAGTTAAGCAGCGTAGTAGGGGGTGGAATACTCCCACTTGTACAACTATTCTATCAGGGTGTATCTGGTGGCCTTGAGCCGGAAGGCCCTACGTCGGGGGTTCTCCTAGGGGCAGCTCGCCAAAGCTCAAGTAATGATAAGCGTCATCCAGGAGGTGGATGGCTCTATCACGAGTGTTATGGGAGTGAGGATAGTTGGATCTTTGAGAGTTTGAAGGCAGATGTTCTCGTCTTGCTCTTGAGGGACGGCGGCGGCGAGTTTAGCCAACGCGTCTGCGAAGAGGTTGTCCGCTCAAGGTACCTGCCTGATGGAGACGGTTTTGAAATCGGCTAACTCCTTGACTTTGTCTGCGTATAGCATTATTTTTGGGTCCCGAGCCTAGTACTCGTTTATTTGGTTGGCGCCAGTTGGGAGTCTGTGTGAATCTCGAGCGAGGTAATCCCCATGGATTTTGCTACTTAGTTGCCTGCCATCATGGCCTTGTATTATGCTTGGTTATTGGATGTAGGGAAGTTCAATTTTATGGTGTACTTACGAATAGCGTTGTCTGGGGTGGTTAAGATTGGGTTGTCATGGACGAGCCGTTGTCGTATAGTTGCCAGGGGAGTGAGAGGGAGGCATCGGGATTAGTGAATTCGACAATGAAGTCCGCGAGGACTTGTGCCTTGATTGCCTTTCGCAGCTGATATTTGACGAATTCGGCTAGCAACATAGTCCATCTGATCTGTCGTGTTGACCCCGTGGTCCTGTGTAGCATTTGCCCGAGGGGGTATTCTGACATGATTGTTATTGTGTGGGTTTGGAAGTACGGGCGTAGCTTTCAGGCAGCAATAACGAGGGCTAGCCCTAACTTCTCAATGACCGTGTACTTGGCTTCCGCACTTTGATAGGTTTTGTTGACGAAATACATAGGCCGCTGAATTCTGCCCCAATCATTGACTAGGATGGTGCTGACGGTCGATGCGGAGGCGGCTAAGTATAGGGAGAGAACTTCCCCGGGTTAGGGGGTCGTCAGGACGGGGGGACTTCGGAGTCTACTCTTGACTTCCTTCAGGGCCTTCTAGTAGTGGTTAGTCTAGTGGGCAACGTTATAGCCTTTGCCCTTTTTTATGCATTTGAAGGAGGGTAGGCATTTGTTAGAAGATCAAAATAAGAATCGACCTAATGAGGTGATCTTGTCGACCAACGACTACAACCCTTTTAGTACGCCTGGTGGTTGCAGGTTTTCAATCGTCTGGATCTTTTCCGGGTTGGCTTCGATGCCCCGGGTAGAAACCAGGAACCTTAGAAACTTATCGGTTGAGACCCCAAAGATGCACTTGTCGGGGTTCAGGCGGAGGCAGATGTTCCTTAGAATCTGAAACACCTCAGCCAAGTACTCTAAGTGTTGTGGAAAGTTTATTTCCTTTACGAGCATATCATCGATATACACCTCAAATGAATTTCCTATTATTCTTGCGAAAATCATGTTTATAAGGCGCTGGTATATGACCCCAGCGTTTTTTAGGCCGAAGGGCATTACTCTATATTGGAACATGCCCCTATCCGTGATAAAGGGGTGTGGAGCTTGTTGGTTGGGGTGAGGTTAATCTGGTGGTATCCGCTGTAGGTGTCCAGGAAGGACATGTGAGATTGTCCGCTATAGGAGTCCACCATTGGCAGGGGGAACTTATCCTTCGGGTAGGCTTCGTTCAAGTTGGTGAAGTCGACGTACATGCGCCATTGGCCGTTGGCTTTCTTAACCATTACGACATTCGAGAGCTATGTCAGGTACAAGGATTCTTCTATGAATCCCGCGATCAGGAGCTTTTGTACCTTTGCCTCGGATGCCTGCCACTACTTGGTCGACTTTTGCTGGTGCGCCTGTTTGACTGCGCAGGTGCCCGCCTGAATGTTTAGATGGTGCTGAATTAGGTACGGGTCCACGCCGGGCAGGCCATTGGTGGACCAGGTGAAGATGTTCGCGTTGGCCTAAAGTAGGAGCAGTAGCTCCTGTACTTTGGAGGGTGCAAGGTTTACTTCGACTCGGGCGAGCTTGGTAGTGTCGTTAGGATACATCTGTATAGCCATGGCTGACGAGACCGGTTGTAACCTCGAAGTCGACGGCTGGTCACCATGGATGGTTTCCTGTTGGATCACTTGGACTTGGTTTCTCTTCCCCTATTTCCGTGACTTTAGGGGATGCGGTTCTAGGGACTGCTCCAACTCGATTTAGAGGAGTTCTCACCCGGCCGACTGATCTTCGTGCACTATTCCTACTCCACGTGGGGATTGAAAAAGCACGAATTGGAAGTAAGAGAAGGGGATCAGTCGGAAGGTGTGGGTTGTGGGACGGCCAAGGGTGCCTTCAAAAGCTGTCAACCTGGCCACTACGAAGGTAGCCCGTGCAGTTGAGGTGTCCCTTTCGCAGATGGACAAGGGGAGGTTGATTTCTCCCTTCGGCATTACTTTGTGGTTGTCGAAGTCGGCCACCGGGTGAACTGAAGGGGCTAGGTTTTTTTCCACGAAACCCAGTTGACGCAGGGTTTTGAGGAAGAGGATGTCCACGGCGCTTCCCTCGTCGACGAGGAGCCAGGGGTGATGTCCTGCCAGCAAGAGTGTTACCAGCAGTGGGTTAGTGTGTTTGGCCGAGTCGGGGAGAGAGGCGAACAGTTGTGAGGTTGCCTGCTTGACGGGGCCTTTTTCGCCCCACTGAAGAGTGGGGAAAGCACTAAGGGTTGGCTGCTTGAAGGGGTTGGGTTGTCGGCTAGGGGCGTCGTTGACGCCAAAAATGACCTCGACCTCCGCACCTGCAAGTGGGTGGTGAGCATATTGAAGTGCCCTGATTATGGCCGTTAGGACTTGGCAGTGGTACTCGGTTGGCGGGAGATGGGGGGATATTGCTTGCTCGAGATGGCAGGCTGTGGTATCGTCACGCTCAGGGGCCTCAGCGAGTACCACGTTGATTCCACGGAGGTGCTGGAGCTTCGCCTTATGGTGATCTTCCGAGCCTTCCATGGGTCCCTTGCTTTTATCCTGGCCCTCATTTCACCTAACGAAGTTGGCTAGATTCTTATGCAAATCGCGGCAGTCTTCAATGGTGTGGCCTCGGGCCTTGTGGTACTTATGGTAGGGCCCGGTGTCTGCCTTCCTCTTCATTAGCTTAGGCGGGAGAAGCAGGTTCTTATCCATAGACCATACTTCCGCCAACACGTCTGCTTGATTCAAGGCTAGGAGAGTGTATTTTTTGAAATACTCTCTCTTAGTCTGGCAGGGTCCATTGTTCCAGCCTTTGCCAGGCTGGTCACTCCGCTCCGCGAAGCTGGCCTTGCGCTTACTGAAGTGGCCACTTCCACTGATGGAGACAGGGACAGGGTCATCTGGGGCTCGGCTTTCTTGGGTCGGGCTGGCGTCTTCCTTAGATCCCTTGGTCGGTTGGTTGCGGGAGCGGAAAGAGCCATCTTGCTCCACGAACCTCGTTCCGTCCCAGAGTTTTGCCTTGTCTCTAAGCGGGAAGTCGTCGATGTAATACTAAAATCTCTAAGTCAGGAGCTCTGACTTGAAGTATTAGATGGCGATGGCATCATGAGGCCGCTTACACTTGATGTACTGGGCCTTAAACCGATCTAGGTATGACTGGAAGGACTCACTCCTTCGCTGTCGGACTTCGAATAGCCTCTCGGGGTTATCTCTAACCCTCTGCTGTCCGACGAAATACGGGCAGAACTTGTTGGCTAGTTTTTGGAAGTAGGCGATCTGCCCTGTCGGCAATTCGTTGAACCACTCATGGGCCATGCCGGACAGATAGGATGGGAATACTTTGCAGGGTACTCCGTCGGGCCAGCCATGTACCGGTATCATCTGGCGGTAACTCCCAACGAAGCTGTTGGGGTCTGCTGTCCCGTCATATGGAGCCATGACAGGCTGCTTGAATCTCTCGGGTAGGGGGGCTGTCATCACCTCCTTCGTGAAGGGGCGGGTGGTGACGTAGGCTCGGAGGCGTATGCCTCTCATAGCTCGGGTAACCTAGCCGACGACCTCGGGGATCGATCCCCCGTTACTGGTTGCAAGGGGTTGGGCCCCCGAGATCTCCTCTGAGGTAGGTGGGCGAGGAGTCTTCAGTGGGTTAGGGGATACTTCGCCTCTCTGGCTATTAAGCTCGCATTTCAGCTGCTCGAGCTGTTCGCGCAGGTAGGCATTGTCGTCCTCTACCTCGCCATGCCACCTTAGTTACTTGTCGTTGGGGTTGGGCTGGTGGGCCTCTCCTTGTGGGGGTGGATCGAGCTCTCAGATCTGTCTGATCTCCAGGAGCTTCTCAGTGATTGAGACTTCCTCAACCCTCAGAGCCGCTAGTTTGGCTCGAAACTGCTCTTCCCTTGCCTGTAGCTCATGGAGGGAGTCGCGCTCGTGGCCCTTTGGCTGCTGAGCGGGGGCTCCCTGCTTCTTTTTGTTTGGCTCGGTCAGTAGAGGGTGTCGCTTGGACATTGATACGCTCGACTCGGCCCGATTCGACGCTTTTTCGGGGTCGACGCGGGAGGAGTTGCAGGTTGTGGGAGCCATCGTGGAGACCTTGAGAGATAGGAAACGATATCAATGGACAATCGCTTCCCATAGACGACGCCAATTGATCGACCCCCCATGGACACGGAGGATCCGACTCCCTAGAGCGGGTGGTCTGATCAAGGGATCGAAACAATTTCACAAATGGCACAGGGGTTGATTACTTAATTCCATCGTAAGGGGTGTACATCTGGGGGGAGGATAGGACTCCCAACTATGCGTTAGAATTTTGCAAGATTACAGAGTATACAATCTCTCGATTTCTCTCGGATTACTTGGAGGACTTGTATGCCTTCCCACCTATTTATAATGCAGGGATGAAGCTCTCAGCGACATCTTTTGAGCAGATTAGCCTCGGGCTCCTAGTAAGATCCTCTGAGCGGATCGCGTTTCTAGCAATATTTTCTGGACAAGTACGTTGCCAGGTTATTAATGGTGGCTGCCGTATCAACATTTATTGAAGGCGCAGGCCTGCTGCACTTTCGTCGAGCCTTCAACGGATAGGGCCTCCTGGATTGCTAGATTCGTCTGTGCAAGAGGTTCTCTTAGATGTAGGCGGACTAGATCTCCAAATCCGCCTGTATCCATGCTTCTTCGGGTTGGATCTTTCTTTTCGAGCCTATCATGGGATTTCAGATTCAATGGTATTTTTTACCCCTCATCATATATAGTAATCGCATGGATGAATATTGCCTAGGTCTTTTTTATTTGGAGCTATTCTTCTAGAGATGATGCTTTTACGACCATTGAAAATGTTGCACCTGAAGTTATTACCATCAAAGCCATCGGGTCCTGACTACTACAGGCTACAACAAACTTGTAGGAGTGAGATATTTTGAAGTAGGGGAGGGTTGATGCAACATAACATGTGATATATAAAATATACGAGGGTCATCAAAAATTTTCCTTATTTTTATTTTAGTAAAGGGTCATTGAAGTATTTATGAAGGCTCTATCATTCTGCAAAAAGTGGTGCCCCCCTCCATGGACAACATTGATTGAAAAATTGAATAAAAAGAGTCTGTCCCCTGAATTGTTAGGCCTGTGACCACTTCCACTTGTACCCGTTTGTCGTCCTTTTCTTTCTTCTTTTCTTCTTCCTACAACCGAACACCCACCACATCTCCAGCCATCTTCTCTGTTGCCGTCCACTTCCCATCCTCACCCTTGATTACCTCAGGCGCTTCACATTCTTCCAACGCACCTTCATTTGTGCCTCCCCTAACCACCCTAATAGCGCAAAACCTTCTGTGTCTATCCTTGCAATTGTCGGTGTTGGATTTTAAAGAATTAGATTATTTCCGGTATGTGAATTGGATCCCTTAGTATGAATAGGGTAACATACTTAGTCAGATTGAATAAACTTGATGCGTGTTGATTCGGAGATCTAAACAATTTAAAGGATTTGATAGCACATCAAGAGAAACCATCATATTTGATTCAATCATTTGTTTTCGGCTTGAGTTGGGATGACGACCTTCTTTAGAGATCGTCACCTGATTGGTGTTCTTGAATGGAGATTTAGGATTGTCACATGAGTCAGGTCAAGGAGTTGTCCTGATGAAATATGAGATATCAAAGTCCATCTCTGATGTTGTCATGGAGAAGGTATATCCTTTGATCTGAGAAAGATATGTCTCTGTGCACGAACACATGCATTTGACAGATCAATGGTAGATGTACCTTTCTTGGTTTTGATATTGGAAAGCTAGTGCATATGGGAGAGAATAGGAGACACAGTCTCTTGAAGGGCTCTCAAAGGGATTACACAATTCTGCTTCATAGCTATATGCAATAGTTTGGTGGTGAGAGCTTACTTCGAGTGTATTAGGAAAGACAAATTTTACATGTAGTCATGGAGTTTTGATGAGATTCAAGTATCCTTTTGGAAGGGAGTTGGTACGTTCTCATCCTAATAATATGAAGAGATGTCAGAAATAATATTATCCAATGAAGAATGACAGCTGTCTAATGGGATTAGACCTTAAGGGTAATATTGTCCTCCTTGTGTGAAGGATTTATATGTATTTCAAATACCTAGGGAGGTATAGTACTATAATCTAAGAATCCTGAACGTTGCATTGTTGGCGTGAGGAAACCAACAGTGATTTTGATGGATTCCTATTTGTAAAGAAATTAATTGTTTTTTAAAGAGTTAAATAACAATTGATTTAATATTTAATTGAGCCTAATTTGGTTGCTTGATCCAAAATGTTTGGATGGTAATTAAATATTATTTGGATGTCAAATCCAAAATCCATATAAATATTTCTGGTCTAAACATGCAAAAAAAGAGTAGGATTACATTCTAACCCTTGCCTGGAGATTCAAGGTTCCCATTTAATTAGGATTTGATTGAATTCCTATACATATCTCCCCAAGGGAAAGGGAAAGAGAAACCCTAACCTCTTCAATTTGATCAATCACAATCCACAACCACCATTGAAAAGGAGAAGAGGAAGGGCACCACCTTCTTCTTCTACCGCCACATCTTGGATGTCCACTTCCAAGGACTCCTTTAGAAGTCCTAAAGTATTTTTGGACTTCCTGAAACTTTAGTTCTGGATGTCTCTGTTGCTGGTGGATGACTCTTTCCTTTGGGCAAGCATGAAGGTGTTCCTCTTGCTAGAGGAGCACGTGGATTGAGCAGTAGGGCGAATGTCACCCTCGGGATTTGTGAAGGCATTCGTGAAGATCAAGGATTGAGTGTTTTCAGTGTTGCAGGTTTCATCCATTTGTCAAGAAGTAAGGTCTCCACACCAGTACTTATAGTAGAAGGCATTGCCCTTGGGGTGCTGAACTACGCCACTTGCAAAGTATACCTTTATCTTGTGAGACCATGGAACGAGAGAAAATTAGTCTCTCATGTGGTTCAAGTTCTAGGGTGTTTTTGTTTAATCACCAATCGATTTTTGGGCATCAATTGATCGTTGTTTTGAAATCTGAAAAACACCGGTTTCACACTTTCATGATTTTATGGTGCGATTTGATCTCTTCCCTTCAGTTGGTTGTCTCCTGCCTTGCTGCCTCCCCGACCATCTTCAGTGCACGCCATTGCCTGCACCACCAGCCCCCCCTGGTGAGTCCTCCCACGTGCTGCCTCACTAGTCATGTGCCTCCTTGCAAGTCCCCTCCAGATGCTGCGCACCAACTGCAGTGAGTCACTGCTGTTGCTCTGCCTCTGCTCCTTGTGCCGTGCCTCGCTCTGTGTGCAGGGCCTGCACAACGACTCCCTGCCACCACCATATGCACGCAACATGACGCTTTCATTTCTGTGTGTTGCCAACCTGAACCCGTGCTTCTTTTCCTAGCTGGCTTCCCCGTCAGGAATTCATCACTGATTCACTGGGGAACTAATCTTGCCCTCCAATCAATGGTTACCATATAGACAGTGAACACTTCAACACTTGGGACTGTTTGAGGAATATATTTGGATTTCACCCTACTGCATTGAATGCTCAGTCACAGAAGGAAAGTTTGGGAGAAAATATTTGTTCTGATTTCATTAATAAATTATATTTATTCATTAAACCCCATTCTACAATACTCTGGAGTCTAGATAATGGATGCTTGCTTTAATTTTTACTAGACAAGAAAACAGGCCTGAAAAGGACTATCATTTTTGTGATCAAGACAATTGTATAGGTAATATAGATCTAGAATGAACTTTTCAAAAAAAAAAAAAAGATCTAGAATGCAAAATTGGCATATTGTTGTCCTTTTGGTTACAAGATGAAGAGGACTTAACCATTTCAGAGGAGAATTGGTGGAAGTGCCTGGGTGCATTGCTTTTCAAGTGTGATGACATTGCTGTGGTGTTTGGTTTCTTAACTACTTGAATGATAAGCATCCGGGTTGGTTGATCAGAGTGGGAGGGATCTTTTTTCTTGACTTTTATGGGATTTTACTCACATTCAAAAGTCAAGGTATTTGCTTGTGTTGGTGTACTTTTAGCTTATCTTGTTCCGTCTTATTGCCATCTTATTGTGTGGTATATACTTTTAGCCCTCTGGTCTCTCTCTCTATATAAAGAGACCTAGGGTTTCTAATAAAGTTGAACTCTTTCAGCCAACTTTGTATCAGAGCACCGATCTTAGACCATGGCTCTAGGTATCCCACTCCTCAAGGCCTCTGAAACCCCAAACACCTAAATCCCGTTCTCTCTCCTCTTTCCTTGGCGGTGGAGGCGCTTTGCGGTGGCCCTTCGGCCGCACGCGAGTGCCTTGCAACGGCATTGACACGGCGCCAGGACTCCTGAGCCATCGCACGACCCCAAAGGCTCCACGTAGCAGCCCTAGCACCCGAAGGTGGCGCTGCTCCGACTTGACTCGACCTTACGACGGGGCTACGGCGGCGCGGAAGCCCCTCTATCATCGACCAGTGCATCAGCGAGGCCTTAGTGGCTTGAGGTGTCGGCGTTGCGACCGGTTCTAGCCCTTACGACGGGGCTAAGGCGGAGGTCAACAGACCTAGCGGCGGTGCAGCAGACCTAGTGGTATTCCGGCAAGGGTCAGTAGACCTAGCGGCGCTCCAGCGAGGGTCAGCAGACCTAGCGGCGCTCCGGCGAGCGTAAGTAGACCCAGCGGTGGCTCTCGCAGCTCCTTACAGGCGCTGCTGTCGACGCTGTAGGTCCTTGCAGCTGCGGCGGCGACCTGTAGCACGCCTTAGCGACGTCTCCCTGCTCCTGTTGGTGTCACAACGGCTATCTAAGGCCACGACCGGTGGAGATCAGTCGCTAGAAGGGCCCTAGATCTGTTCATGGCCTCCTTGGGTGTTCTCCTTGTACCCAAGTGAGGCTACTACTTGTCTAAGGAAGCTTCATAGTAGTTATGTTGATCTGAATCTATTGCATTGTATTATTGATGATCTCTTGGTCCTAGACACTTGAGTGAGGCTTTCGGATTTAGGAGATGGCTTCAGATGATCAGTCCGAGGTGTCTTCGGGCTCTACTTCGAACACCGGGGTACTTAAGAACCCGTTCTTTGGTTCAGTTGTCAAGTTGGATGAGATCAACTACCCATGGTGGTCCCAGACCTTTCTTATGACCGTCGGAGGTCATAAAAAGAGCCATATACTTACTGATCCGGAGCCTGAGAACAAGACTGGCATAAATGCCAACTAGGACAATGATAATGCCATGGTTTGTGCGTGGCTTATGCAGACAGTTATTCCTAGAATATGAGATGAGATTATGTATTATACTATAGCAAAGGAGATGTGGGAGTCCTTGCGTGATACTTATTCACATGCTAAGAACTCCGCACGTATTTTTCAGGTCTTTTACGATCTCTTCTACCTATGTCAGGAGGGGCGTATGCTGTCACAATATTACTCTCTCATGAAGGGTATGCTGGAAAGACACTACTCGTACTTGCCAGGGTGTGCCTGCGAGTCCTGGAGGAGTTTTAGGAGATAATTGGCTCTCTTTTCTTCGCTGGTCTTGGACCTGAATATGCTGCAGCCAGAGATCAGATTCTTACTGCTCTGGATCTTCCTAGCCTGGAGGAGGCATATAGCAGGCTTAGCAGAGTTACAGTGTGTTCTCCTACATTGATTCTACTGCTCAGTCGTCTGCGCTGGCTGCGATCCCTGGACGTGGCAGGGGTACTTCTTATCCTGCATGTGGTCGTGGACGTGGATGTTCCTTTAGTATGCGGAATAAAACACCATGTACTTACTGCGACAGACTTGGTCACTCTGAGATTACATGTTGGCAGAAGCATGGTAGACCATCGGTGGCAAATCAGGCAGCTGAAGTCCCAGATTCAGCTTTTATTACCCCTGATGTTAGCTCCCTGAGTACCGAGATTGAAGCTCCACGGCAGCAGATTGCTCTTTTGACTCAGGCTTCCCCTTCTCAGCCACCTGACACGGCAGCTATTGTTACATCTTCGGAGGTTCCTGCGATTGGTATGTCCTCTCTTTCGTCTTCTGATGAGTGGCTGATTGACTCTGGTGCATCCAAGTACCTTTGTGGTGACAGAGGATCTTTCTCCCATCTTGCACCTGTTACATTTGCCAGGACAGTACAAGTGGCTGATGAGAGACACTCGCCACTTGTTGGTAAGGGAGATATGTCTTTATATCCTACCTTGAGGCTTGCAGATGTTTACTATGTGCCTGATTTTGCATTGAGTTTATTATCTGTTAGCAGTATCATCAGAGATTTGAACTGTCGAGTTATTTTTGATGTGTCCTCTTGTGTTTTGTAAGACAAATTCACTGGGAAGACGATTGGTGGAGGGCGTGAGGAACATGGGGTGTACCGTCTGAGCTGTATTGTTTTTGCTACTTCTGCTACTCAGGGTCTTGCTTCTGTTGGATCTCCTCTCCAGTGGCACCACTGCCTTGGCTATTTACCCATTCATTACCTCAGACGTGTTTTTCCACATATCCCCTCCACTACTGCTCTCACCTGTGATGCTTGTCAACTTGGCAAGCACTATAGGGCTAGTTTTTCCAGTTATTCTTCTGTTTCATCTGTTGCTGCATTTGACTTGGTTTATATGGATGTGTGGGGTCCCAGTCGTACTCCTGATTGACTTGGGAACAAATATTATCTTATTTTAGTTGATGATTTTTCTCGTGTCACTTGGATGTTTCTTTTAAAGAATAGGTTTGATGTTGGGCAACTTATTGAAAACTTTGTTAAGGAAATAAAAAATCAGTATTCATGTTTGGTGAAGTATTTTTGTTCGGATAATGCTTTGGAGTTTTGTATTACCCGCTTGCGCACTTTTTTTCTAGTTGTCGCATTATTCTTGAAACTACCTGTCCTCATACCTCTTAGTAAAATGGTGTTGCTGAGAGGAAACATCGGCATATTCTTGATGTTGCCTGTACCTTATTGATTCATCACTCAGTCCCATCTTTTTACTGGGATGACGCTGTTTTGACTGCATGTTTTTTGATAAATCGAATGCCCAATGCTGCGTTACATGAACGGATTCCTCTTCAGGTCATTTATCCTGATCGCTCTCTGTTTCACGTCACCCCTCGGACTTTTGGCTGCGTTGCCTTTGTCCATTTGTTGGGACCGGGTCGGGATAAACTTGCACCGAGAGCAGTTAAATGTGTTTTTCTAGAGTATACCTGCATATAGAAGCGGTATCGTTGTTTTGATCCGCTTACCTCTCGACATTTTATTTTTGCGGATGTTACCTTTCATGAGGCTGTACCTTTTTTCTCTATGACGGCTGCTGAAATGCCTCCTGAAGGTAATATGGCACCTATGTCGTATACACCTTTTCGCTTTGGGAGCTTCCCTGAGATCCTTGTCCTTGCTACATCACCACTACCACCTGCTACGCCCCCCTTTCCTCTCTTGACTGAGCTACTTCGGACATATGTTCACCCTCATACTACCTATCAGGGACCCCTACCCTCGCCTTCGCCATCGGCTTCTCAGGTGAGTCCTTTAGATACTGACGTATCTTTGCCATGTGATGGTCACAGGGACATGACATATGATGTGCCAGGAGATGATCTGAATATTCTGATAGCCATTCGGAAATAACCACGGACTTGCACCACTTATTCTACGGCAGGGGCACTTGCTACTGATAGTGTATCTCCTGGATTTGCTTGATTTACACAGGCCTTAGTTACTACGCCGATTCCAGCCACTCATTGTAAGGCTATGCTTGATCCAAAATGGCGGGCAGCCATGGAGGATGAGATGGTCGCTCTTTGAGGTCGTGGGACTTGGAGCTAACCCCACTTCCTGCTGGTGTTGCTGTTGTTGGCTGTCGGTGGGTGTTTACTGTGAAGTTTAACTCTGATGGTGGTGTTGCTTGGTACAAAGCTTGTCTCGTGGCAATGGGGTTTACCCAGACCTATGAGGTTGACTTCTTTGACACCTTTTCACCCGTCGCCAGGCTTCCCATGGTCTAGGTCTTGATTGCCGTGGCAGTTCAGTTGGATTAGCCTTTGTATCAGCTAGATGTCAAGAGTACCTTCCTTTATGGTGATCTTCATAAGGAAGTCTATATGCAGCAACCACCTAGCTTTGAGAGACAGGGGGAGTGTGTATGCCGGTTACGGAAGGCTATATATGGCCTAAAACAGAGTCCTAGAGCTTGGTTTCAAAGATTATCACAAGTTGTTGAGGCAGCTGACTTCAGGAGGTCAACAGCTGATTTTTCACTCTTTCTCAGGAGGACTTCGTGAGGTACTGTGGTACTCTTGATTTATGTTGATGATTTGATTATTACATGGAATGATGAGCAGGGCATTACTGAGGTCAAGTGCCTCCTTGCGAAGCAGTTTGTTATGAAGGACTTGGGGGGCCTACGGTACTTGGAATCGAGGTTGCTCGTAGTAAAAATGGTGTGGTCTTGTCACAGAGGAGGTATGCTTTAGATATTCTGCAGGAGGTTGGTATGCTTGGGGCTAAGGAGGCCAATATTCCTATGGACCCCAGGACGCTACTGTACGATGGGGATGCACAGGTGGTGGACAGTAGGCAGTATAGACAGTTTGTGGGCAAGCTATTGTATCTCACTACCACAAGGCCAGATATCTCCTTTGCAGTTGGAAGATTGAGTCAGTTTATGGCCAAACCAACACGTCAGCATTGGGATGCAGCATTGATGGTGCTTAGATATATCAAGAAGGCTCCTGGGAAAAGTCTTTTCTTCTCCAAGGGATCTTCTATGACCTTGGTTGGATACTTAGATGCAGACTATGCGGGATGTCATGTGGATCTTAAATCTACTACTGGGTTTTGCACCTTCTTAGTAGGGAAGCTGATCACATGGAGGAGCAAGAAACATGGTACTGTTGTGAGGTCCAGTGTTGAGTCTGAGTACAGAGCTATGATTCAGACAACTGCTGAGATGATGTGGATCAGATCCTTGCTTGTTGATCTAAAGGTGCAGTTTTCTAGTCCCATGGAGATGAGGTGTGATAATAGAGTAGCTACCTTCATTGATAATAGTCCTATTTTTCACGAGAGGACGAAGTATGTTGAGGTTGACTGTCACTATACGAGGGGCATTATTCTGAAGGGACTGCTATATACCACCTCTGTTGCATCTGAGGAGTAGACGGCAGATATTTTCACCAAATCCTTGGCCAGATCTTCATTTTTCACCTGTATGTCCAAGTTGAGCATGATTGATATCTTTGCTTCAGTTTGAGGAGTGTTGGTGTACGTTTAGCTTATCTTATTCCATCTTATTGTTGTCTTATTGTGTGGCATATACTTTTAGCCCTCTGGTCTCTCTATATAAAGAGATCTATGATTTCTAATAAATTTGAACTCTTTCAACCATCTCTTGGTTGTTTGGGAGAAAAGAATTCTTAGAAAGGTGGCGAGGGAGGATAATTTACCTTTTGCATAATTGGCTGTGTAACACTGTGGAGCTTTACGAGGAGAAGATCTGGTATGGTGCTTTTATTGTTTT
The DNA here is from genome assembly GCA_037157565.1 of Thalassia testudinum. Classification (NCBI taxonomy): domain Eukaryota; kingdom Viridiplantae; phylum Streptophyta; class Magnoliopsida; order Alismatales; family Hydrocharitaceae; genus Thalassia; species Thalassia testudinum. Next base: position 28,304,068 of record JAZHRO010000013.1, read on the forward strand.
TTTGTAGTTTTTCCATTGAGGAGATATTGGTGGTGTGGCTTCCATGTACAGGTCCAAGGGGGAGAAAACATATATGCAGGCACTCTTGGAAAAAAATTGGTTGGAGGGTTTGAGGTCCTCTTTCAATGCTGTATTCAACATGTATAAAGTGTTTATTGCATGCATATCTTCTCGAAAGTATGGGGTGGGACTTTTAAAGTAGACTGACTTCCTTTTCAAAAAATAATATATTATATCTTGCCTTTGTTTATAAAATCCAGATGCCTTTATTATTATTACTGTTACTACTACTATTATATTTATTTATTTATTTTGGGAAGACAGATGCCTTTATTGGCGATCACTTATGCTTAATGTTTCTACGAGTAATTATTTTAATTCATATTTTTTTTGGATGCATCTTCTTTTCCCTACATTAGTTAGGAAAGCTCTCTGCTGAAATATTGTAATCTATGTAATAAAAGTAATATTTTTCTTGAAAACTATGTATTAATTTCAAGTCTTCAACCATAAATATAGAGCTTCCTGGTGGCAGGTTTGAAGGGGGTTTACACTTCAAAAGCTATACAGGGTGCAACCAATTTTTTGAGCCTATATAGTCTTCAGTTTTCCCGAAGGTCAGCTTTTAGATATCATTTTTTGACATGCTGTCTAATTTTTCTTGATATCCATATCTTGCAAGCATTTAGTGATTTGTAAACTGGAATTTATGGTCTATGTCCTTTCTTTCAACTCAAGTGCTTATTCGATGTTTTTTTTGGAAGGGGCTTTTCCGATGTTTAGTCATCAAATTCCCTTCCCTTTAGATATAGAGATACACTTATGCAAGACATTTGACTTTTCAGTTTTGAGAAATAGCTGTGGGCACTACGGGCATTGAACTAATCTACTCAGCACTAGCACTGGAACTATGTATTTGCTGAAATATGGGCGGGATAGTAAAAGTCAAACCACCTTACATTATCTGCCTGTGAAGAAGCTTTTGTTGTGAAGTATTCTGATGACAATACTCATGTTGTTTTAGTGTTCGGATTGCGTTCTTGTGCCGCTTGGCTTCAGTCGCAAGGCAAGAGTCACTTGGGCGTCCGGGGCTGATGGCCCTTGCTTTCTGCCTGTCTTCAGTGGCCTGTGGATCAAGTCTATGCCCTGAGAGTAATGAGCAATGCTACTCAAGCAAGTTTAAGTTTGTTGAACAGGAAGAAGTTTCTGATGACATGGTAATTCAAGAGTCCTCAGAATTGCTGGAGACTCTGGGAATCATTATTCAAAGAAGCAAACAACATTTCAACCCTAGATATCGTCTTAAAGGTCTCTGATCTCCAAACTTCCATTTCGAAAAAAAAACCCTTACGAACTTCACTTTTTTCTTCTCAATTACTCCTTTCCTTTATGCTTTGTGAAGTAGTTGTAAGAACTCAGTTTTGAGCACATGGCGTTTTGTGGATGGACTTCAGTTTGTGAGCAGGTAATCCACACTGCATATTCAGTGATCTGGATTTCTGAAGTGCCGCTTGATATTCTTTTGCATTTCCTTTCCAACGTGCCAAACGAGTTTACAGACTTTGGTGGTAAGTATTGATAAGTATGTTTGTTCATCAGTGATTTATTTATCAGTTTGTTGCCAAAAAAGGCACAGTCTTATTTTCTCGACTCTTTTCTGCACAGTTTATGTATGTGTTAATCAACGAGGGCAGATAAATAATGTAGCCATTTGGTGTGACTTTAGGTTTTACAGTGATCGACTTTATTATGCACCAGTAGTTTATTTCATCCTGTGCTGGATCTCCTTATCTTCAGCTTAGATTGGAATTAGAAAATTTGGAATTACTTTTGTTTGATCATCTCTATGTTGAGCATTTTCTTGATTCTTTTAATATGTTCTTGCTTTTTGTTAATATCTTCAAATTTGCAGTTGACCATGTTTAATGCTGCTTGAGAAGAAATGATATATATATATATATATATATATATATATATATATATATATATTTGTTTTTTTGAAGGGGAATGACATACATACGTACGTACACACACACATGATTTAATTTGGCTGTGGTTGTGAGATTTGCATCTAGTGGGAGCTTGGGCCTCGCTAGGTGTGCTTCATCTTCTCATAGGGGCTTTGCATCGACAAAACTGCTCCAAGATACATACGGTCTTCTTTACTAGTCCTGTGAAGATCTTCAAGGAGGTGGTGAATACAGGGGTTCTTGTTGGGGATTGCTATGACATCTCTGTGGTGGATAGGAGGGTGGCGTAGGTCTTGAAGGTGAAGTGCGTCCCTAGGGGGGTTGGAGTAGGGGTTGTAGGGGTAAACTTTGTTTCCCTATGGTTAGAGTGGTTTCTTGGAATGTGAGGGGCCTGTGCGATGCAGGGCGCAAGGCAACCATTAGGAGGTATTTGAAGGAGTGGAGGGCAAACTTTATTCTTTTGCAGGAAACACACCTCGAGAAGTGGGAGTTTCGGTTAGAAGGAATTTGGGTTGGGACAAGCTGTTGGAGGTGCTTGTGATTTCTTTTGAAGGGTGATCAGGTGCTTAGGTTTTACTGTGGAATGGGGGTAACTTTCAGCTGTCCTCTTTCGTGGTTGCAACTAGGGTCGTCTCAAGAATTTTCTTTGGGATCTTTGTTGGAACAACCTTTCTCATTTTTGGGGTTTACCATCCCTATGATGGGTCTCATCGGCTGGCATCGTGGGAGGAGTTGAGGTAGGTCTTTGTTCTTGCTAATGGGCGGCCGTGGTTGGTGGGAGGTGCCTTTAATGTCATCTTGGAGGTGATAGACAGATCAGATGGTAGGTTGGATACTTATATAGAGGAGTTTCGACAGGTTGTGGATGAGCTTGATCTGTTGGACCTTCCTACATCTGGAGTGACATTTACATGGAGGAATGGTGCGGGATTTGCCTCTCGGATTGATCATATCTTTTGTAATGTGTCGCTTACTGAGTCGTTTTAGGGGACCTTGGTGATGGCCTTAGATGGGTTGTTTTCAGACCATACATCGTTGCTTTGGGACGATGGGGAGGGGATGCCCTTCTCATCTTACTTTAAGTTTTAGAAGTCGTGGCTGGTTGAACCAGGATTTCGGGACTTCATCCATTCCAAGTGGCATGAAACACCTCGGCCCACTTGTGCTACATGCATGTTGGCGAAAAGGATTAGGGGCATCGAGATTGCTTTAATGGAGTGCAAGAAAATGGTGCAGGACAGATGCCATTGGGTTAGGAGAGAGGCGTTGTAGGCTATCAGAGTATGGGTCCTTTAGAAGAGGCTAAGCATCAGGAAAGGCGAAGACTATAGGCGACAGTAAGGGAAGAGGATCACAAGAATGAGATGGACTAGAGGTAGAAGTCTGGACAGCTTTGGCTAAAGGAGGGGGACACCAATATTAAATTCTTCCATTTGGCAGTGAGTGCTAGGAGGAGGACAAATCTTATTTAGCTACTATGGGTAGGGTATGAGGTCCTTAATGATAGAGCTCAAATTTGCGGTGCGGTCAGCTCACCTTTTCATTCCTTCACCAGAAGAAGACCTGTCGGTGAGTGTAGAGGTTGGGGTCCTTAAATATGGCTATGGTAGATGACCAAGAAAATGAGGAATTGCTTTAGGAGGTCACTAAGGTGATCTTAATGGCTTTACATGGTCTCAAGGCTAAAGTATCTCCAAGTTCCGATGGTCTTCAAGTCTTGTTCTACAAGGAGTTATGGGGAATCGTTGGTAAGGATGTCATGGGCATGGTGCATGAATTTTTTGATGGGAATCGGGGTTTTGAAAGGCTCAACAAATTCTTTTTTTTCCTGCTGCTGAAGAGGGCAAGGGTTGACATCATTGATGACTACAGTCCGATCACCGTTTCCAATGCGATCTGCTCGTTAGTGGCCAAAGTTTTGGCTAAGAGGCTTCGTGTGGTGTTACCACGATCTATCTCCCAAGTTCAGTTAGCTTTTATTTTTGGGAGATCTTTATGGGATTCGTTTGTTCTGGTTGGGGAGATGTGTTTTATGCATGCAGGGGTGGCAGGTTGACTTTCTTATGGGAAGTTGATTTTTCTAAGGCGTATGACTCCGTTACATAGGCCTACTTGTGGGAGATTTCAAGGAGAAGGGGCTTTTCAAAGAGGTGGATTGGGATTATGAAGCAATGCATTACGACTACCTCTTTTTTGGTGTTGGTGAATGGAAAGTCGTGCGGGAAATGGACCCAACCAGGTAGCCACTGCGTGGAGTTTGGTAAGGGTGCCCTTTGGCGTCGCTTTTGTTCAACATAACTTTTGACACTCTGGCATGTCTTGCTATCAAGGGATGCGGTGGGGGTCTCTTCTTTGGGTTTACGTGGGAGTTAGATGGATTTGTCTTGACCCCTATGTTGCAATAAGCGGATGACATGGTCTTCTTTATTCAGGGTGTGTTGGAGCAGGCTCAGAACATCTCTTCCATGGTTAGAATGCTTGGTGCAATCTTTGGCCTCTTTATCAATGGGAGAAAGTCGACCGCTATCGCCTTTAATTTGGAAGATGGATTGGTGGAAGCTATCTCATTTGTGCTTGGCACACTTGTTGCTCGTTTGCTATTGACTTGGTGCATCCGTTAAAAGGGAATGTATTAGTTATGGCAGGTTGGAATCTTGTGGTGAAGATTTATAGGAGGCTCATTGGTTAAAGTGGTAGACTATTGTCTAATGGAGGGAGGCTTGTGCTAGTGATGGCTGTTTTGTCAACTATTCCTGTCTTCTACCTTTCTATGTTTAGGTTGCCTAAGAAGGTGCTCAACGAACTAGAGGTTATTATAAAAAGGTTCTTTTGGAAAAGGGCCAAATCATGATGATTGCTTCTTACAGTTAGTGGTGTGGAGTGAGACTTGCAGACCTAAATCTAGAGGACTTGTGGTAAGAAAGTTGGATGCTTTCAATAATGCCTTGCTTATGAAATGGGTTGTGAGGATTCTTAACTTGGGTGAGGGGCTGGTGGAAAGGTTAGTGAAGGACTTGTATGGCTCACCAGTTGAGGTGATCCTGGGCTGCGCAAATCAGCGAGGCTCCTCAGTGTTTTGGTCTAGCATGCTGCTTGTTCGGCAACATGGGTTCGAGGTTGGATATTTCGGGTCGTGCCTCAGATTGGGGGAGCTTTTTTCATTTTGGAGGAATGACTAAACAAGATGTGGGCCTCTTGCCACGTGTTTTCCATGGGTTTTTGGGACGATGGCGGACAATGAGGTGTACGTGTCACATATGTTGGATGTGGGGTTAACTTGTGGGCACGTATCTTACAACTGGGATTGTTTGATACCGCTTTGGTGGAGTTCCAATCAATGATGACCATCTTGGAAGATTATAGGCCATATGGCGTTAGGTTGGATAGATTTGTTTAGAAGGATGGTTGTTCAATGTGGGGAAAATTTACAAGATGATCACTAATGAAGAGGATACCTTTCCCAGTTATTGAAGGATTGTGCTTTGTTTTGTAAGTTGAAGCTGCCACTGAAGGTTAAGATCTTGTGGCTACTCAGAAGGGAGAAGCTCGCCACCAAATACTATATATCAAAGTGGTTGGCTGATCCGAATCTTGCATGTCCCTTGTGTGATGCAGTTGTGTAAGACATCAAACCTTTATTTCATGCCTGCTGCTCCTTTATGTCTGTGTGGAGGGTGTTGCAAATCTAGAGTTGATTTTTTATCCTCGACTACTTTCTGGGACTCATTCTGGAGGATGATATATGACAATATGGTAGGATGGATCATGGGTTTGGTGGGCATGTGGTGTATCTGGCTTCAATGCAATGTCGTCGTTTTTATAGGTAATGAGCTTGAGTGGACAACATTGTGAGAGAGACCGTTGTGTTCTTGGATATGTATCTTGAAAATATGTAAGTTCGTTCGATTTTTTATAATGAAATTCTGGATGATTAATGACCGTCGGTAATCATCCTTCTTCCTCTAAAAAAAACATGTAAGAAGACCATTGGGAACCATCGGAAGACCAATATGTGAAGCAGTGCTTGACTTAAAGTAAATGTTAATTGACTAATGGAAAACCTTGGGAGTTTCTGGAATGGGAGTTCAGGTGTAGTATTGGCTGATATGGTTAACAACAACAACCAAGCATTTTTCCACACTAAGTGGGGTTGGCTATATGGATTTTTTACCTCTACACAGATCGATTTTGAGTCATTTTAGGACTTAAATCAAAGTGATTGAGGTCATACTTAATAGTTTCCTTCCAATACCTGTTTGGTCATCCTCGCGCCCTCTTAGCAGGTTCAGCCTCCAACTTCTCGCATCTTTTGACTGGAGCATCTAGTGGCCTTTTTTGCAAATGTCTAAGCAATGTTAGGCATGTTTCTCTCATTTTATCCTCTATCAGCACCACCTTAACATTTTCTCGAATAATCTTATTTGAAATGCGGTCCTTTCTTGTATGACCACACATGCACCTTAATATCATTTCTGCCACAGACATCTTATGTACATGCCTATAGTTAATAGCCCAACATTCAGAACCATACAACATGGTTGGTCTTACCACAGCTTGATAGTACTTTCCTTTGACTTTTAAAGGAATCTTCTTATCACAGAGAACACTAGATGCACCCCTCCATTTCAACTACCCTGCATTAATTCTATGTGTAATATCTCCATCAATTCAATCATCTTGTTGAAAAATGGATCCCAGGTACTTAAAAGCATCTTTCATTGGAATGCACTCTTCAATTTTTACATCCATTCCTTCATTGTTCCTTCTACTACTAAACTTGCATTTCATATACTCAGTCCTTGTCCTTCTTAGGTGTAGTCCTTTAGCTTCCAGGGCTTCTCTCCAAAGCTCAAGTTTTTTGTTCACTCCATCTCTTATCTCATCAACCAACACAATATCATTAGCAAAAAGGATACATCATGGCACCTCAGCTTGGATATGCTTCATCAACTTATCCATGACCAAGGCAAAGAGATAAAGGTTTAAAGCTAATCCTTGATGTAAACCAATGGTGATATCAGAGTAGTCCGTTAAATCATCCTTAGTCCTTACACAAGCTGCAACTCCATAGTACATATCCTTTACGAGGTTGATATATAAAATTGGTACATGTCTCTTCTCCACAGTTCTCCACAAGATATCTCTTGGGATAAAATCGTACGCCTTCTTTAAATCGATAAAAATCATATATAAATCATTCTTCTTGACTTTGGAGGTCTTCATCATACGTCTCAAGAGATGTATTGGTTCAATAGTAGACCGGCATGGCATAAAGCCAAACTGATTTTTAGTTACTACAGAGACTTGCCTCATCTTTCTTTCAATTATTTTCTCCCAAAGTTTCATTGTATGGCTTATCAATTTAATACCTCTATAGTTGGAACAATTTTGTATATCTCCCTTGTTCTTGTATAAAGGTATTACAAAACTTTTCCTCCATTCCTCTTGCATCTTCTTGCCTTTTCAAATCATATTAAATAATTTTGTGAGCTAAGTTATACCCCTTTCTCCCATCATTCTTCAGACATCCATAGGAATATCATTAGACCCAACAACCCTCCTACTTTTTATTATCTTCAAAGCCTCCATTACATCTTTCTTTTGTATTCTTCGATAGCTTGCCTGATTGACATAATATTTTGAGTTGGCTAACTCTCCTAAGATGATGTTATTCTTTTGTTTTCATTAAAAAGCTTATGAAAATATCTTTTCTATCTTGTATTTATATCATCACTAGCTATAAGCACCCTTCTTTCTTCATCTTTGATGCACCTTATATGTGTAAGGTCATTTGCTTTCCGCTCTCTTGCTTTAGCTAAGTTGAAGAAATCTTTTTTATCGTTTTTAGAATCAAGTTTCTTATAAAAATGCTCCTAAGCTTTTGCTTTTGCTTTACCAACTACTTTTTTTGCTTCTTTCTTTACTCTTTTGTAATTTTCTATATTTTCATTGGTCTTATCTCAATATAAGGCTTTAAAGTAAGCTCTTTTAATTTTAAGCTTCTCCTATATTTCCTCACTCTACCACCAAGCTTCCTTTTGTCCTGGAACTCCTCTTTTAGACACGTCTAACACCTCCTTTGCCACCTTCTTAATATAGTTTGCCATATTTAATCACAATTCATTAGTACTGCCATTAAGATTCCAAGTCTTTTCTTGCATCATCTTCTTTTTGAATCTATCTTACTCTTTCTTAAGATTCCATCATTTAATTATTAAATTTTTAAATAGCCATTTTCTTCTCTTTGCCTTCTTCATGTGAACATCCATCACCAAAAGACGATGTTGAGCAGTTAAACTCTCCTCTGGAATAATCTTGCAATCTTTACAAGATAAACGATCTTTTCTTCTTAAAACAAAGTAATCAATATACGTTCTTGTTAAGCCACTTTTATAAGTGATCAAATGCTATTATCATTTTTTGAAGAAGGTATTTGCTATGAATATGGTCGGTGCTAAATAAATTGGCCAATTAGGCGGACTACTCAATTGAGTAGTCCTATTCGATCCATACTCGGGCCAATAGTCGACTGATCCGACCACTAGGCTGACTGTAAGGTTGATTTCTATATATCAATTCATTAGTCTATCCCAACTCGACCCGAGTGCAAGCTACAATGATAAAAAAACCTTTGAGATTATGCTATTTATTTCGTTTAGGCTTATTTTCATTACCTTAAGCTTCAAAATGGTTGATATGGATGTAATGATATATTTTACTTGTGGAAATATTGAATTATGCAAGTAAATACATTTTATTAATGTATTTTACCAATATATATATATATTTAAATATTAAAAAAATATCCATTTGAGTACTCCCTTACTAGTCCCCTACATACCCTATACGCCTTATTTAGTGACTTAGCCGACAGAATTTTGATTATTAACTTTTACAACATTGGATATGGTTCATAGGCTGACTTCCATGTGGAATAATATTCGACTTATACACTAATGTATTTGATTTTGATAATAATAAAATATATAGGTTTTATGTTATTCTTGGAGAACATTTCACGTACAAGTATTGAAATAGCAGCAAGAATCGAAATAGGAGACTTAAAAGGAAGGAGAATAAGAAAGAAGATAGAAGAGCTAGAAGATTAGATCTTTAGACGTTTGCAAACTTGAAAAGGTTGATTGACCAATTTATTAGATGTCTCTTGTAATGATTGTTGGTAGCTCGGCGTTCACTTTGATTCATCAAATGACCAACATCATAATTAGACATTTTAATGCCTTTCAAGTGTCTTATACACTTATTGACATACAACTACTTGTCGGGCCTTGGAAACCTAACTCAAGGTAGATTTTGTGTCAGAGCTTAAATCTTAAGATGATTCTCACATCAGACGTCCAATAAGATTTTTAGATGTCCTATAAGTTGATCGATACTTAGACCAGGCATCCTAGTTCTCTCATGACCTAAGTCTAAGAAATTTGGCCATTGTAGCTAAAAGTTCTACTATATAATTAGTCGACCTTCACTCTCAAATAAGTCGTTTGATCACTTGATTAGACATCCCTTGGATAAGTTTTTATTGATCTACTTTCTGGAGGTTGTTCATTAGACATCCACTTCTTTGATAAGACGTCTGACTAGACCAGATCAGACGAGTGATGACTTAATTAGACATCTGATACTGTATTGATAGTTGTGTATCTTTTTACAATCTATCCTGATTTTGAGAGATTCTATTCCTAATCACTTCTAATGGCTATAAAGACTCAACCTATTTAGAGCCTTCTTAACTTCTCTATAATACTCTAGTGGCTCTTCATTGCAAGATACACAGAGTCAATTCTTATAGAATCATTCTAGTTGCTCTTCATTGCCACTGACATCATTGGAGCCCTTTCTAGTTGGATCTGTTGCCATTGGTTATTTCCGATGCCTTTAGAGCTCCCTAATGCCATCAATCAATGCATAGTTGCATGAGGAGAGGGTCTCAATGGAATGAGGAGGCTTTCAATACGCAAAACACCCACACACTTTGTACATGGAAGCTTCCACAATGAGTATGCAAATGAAATCAAACTTGCATTGATAAATCAGAGGTGACATTTAGCTGTCTTTTCTATTTGTTAAGAAATAAATCATAGTTGTCTTTTCTATTTTTAGTTATAGTTATTTTTAGTAAAGTGTAATTGTAATTAGACGTCTGAAACTGTATTGATAGTTACGTATCTTTTTACAATCCATCCTGATTTTGAGAGATTCTATTCCTAATCACTTCTAATGGCTATAAAGACTCAACCTATTTAGAGCCTTCTTAATTTCTCTATAATACTCCAGTGGCTCTTCATTGCAAGATATAGAATCATTCTAGTTGCTCTTCATTGCTACTGACATTATTGGAGCCCTTTCTAGTTGGATATGTTGCCATTGGTTATTTCTGATGCCTTTAGAGCCCCCTAATGCCATCAATCAATGCATAGTTGCATGTGAGGGTCTTAATGGAATGAGGAAGCTTTCAATGCGCAAAACACCCACATACTTTGTACATGGAAGCTTCCACAACGAGTATGCAAATGAAATCAAACTTGCATTGATAAATCAGAGGTGTCATTTAGTTGTATTTTTTATTTGTTAGGAAATAAATCATAGTTGTCTTTTCTATTTTTAGTTATAGCTATTTTTAGTAAAGTGTAATTGTGATTTCCTTGTTTGCCCTTGTCCTCTATCTATTAAAAGAAAGCCAAGGACTTGTTTTTTTTATATCAACCAAGTTCATTTTTTGTTCAAATCTTCACATGATATCGGAGTCATAACCATATCACTAGCTTCAAACTCAGATTTCAATGAAGGAAATGACCCAAGGTAAGCTGAAGAGGGGGGTGGGCGACGGGGGGGGGGGGTTTCTCTCCCTTGTGCTGTTCACTAGGAGATTTGTTTGAAGTGTAGGGAGAAAGGTCATTAGGCAAGGGACCGCAGGAATGGCGTGGTTTGCCTCAGGTGCAAGGGTGTCGGTCATCGTCAACGATCGTGTACAATGGTTGACATGAAGGATCATGCGGCCACGTCCACGACACGGGCTTTTCCACCGTCGCCTCGCGATCCTCAATCTATGGATGTTGAGTCCTCTTGGTCGAATGAGGTGGTATGATAGATTCGGTGTTGGAGTCTTTGGTGGTGGGGACTTTCCTTGTTGGTTCCCTATCGTTGGAGGTGGTGAGGTTGTTGCTGTATAGCGTGGGGTTGACCTCATATGGTTGGAAGGTGGCAATTTACTCCACAACGAAGGTTTTGGTGTTCAGTTTGGATGCTTCAGATATTTCCCGTTTGAAGTACGAGGTGACGTTTACTTATAAAGTCAGTATTTATTGGTCCTCCTCGAGCGTTTATGAAGGTGCGTCTGATGAGAGGGTGCCTTTACATCCTGTAGTCGTTTTTTGTATCTCTGGAATCCCTTTAGGGTAGATGTTCCTTTGCAAGGGTATGAAGATGTCCTAGCCTTGGCCTCCTTGAAGGCAATCTCTCCAAGGTGGTGGTTGAAGGGGAGCTGTTGATAAGGGCTTGCCCACCAAAGGGGTTCTACGTTGTGGGGGGTGCTTATGCACGGTGTCTTTCTGTAAAATTCATGAGTGGTCGTCCTCAGAGTGTGAAATTCGTGGTTTCTCTTACGCCTTGGTGGTCGCGGGGGGGGCGGGGATTGGCCATGGATAGTAGCCTTAATGGTGAAGCTCATGCTTCGCCGATGGCGACGAGTAGGACGGGTAGAGAACTTGTGCGACGGGCAGGGGCAGTCAGTGCACTTTCCGTTAATTTTGGTGGTTGATTTCTAGAACAATGAACTGCTAGCTCATGATGTTATCAACTTTTCGAATCCCAAAAATGGTTGCTATGGTTGGGAATGATGAGGGTGGTTTCCATGACCTTTTAAATTTGGGCAAACATCCAATTTTAGATGACGGACAACACTCACTGCGTGTGCGTGTTGCTTCCGGATCCTTAAATGGATCCGTGCGTGGTAAGTTGGCCCGATCTCTTAATGGTGCTTTTCATCTTTCGACCTTTGAGGTGGGGGGTCCCTCATCTACTACGAGTTCTATCTTGCAGGATGTTTACACAGCAACAAGTGTGTTGAAGTTGGAGGCGATGACGGCGGCAATGCAAGGGGACGGTGCCGATGGAGATCCAATGTCGTTGATCAGGATGGATGGTGTGTCGCACTTTCCACAGGTGGACTCCAGACCCATGTGTGGGTCCAGACGTGGTGAGTTCACTCCTGACACTTTTTCCAGAGATTGTTGTGTTTCCCAAGAAACGGAGGTTGCTATTGCCACTTTTGCTCTTGAACAGGACCATGGGGTTTCAACGGCTTTTGGGTCCATCTTTACCACCCAACACATGGAGGATGTCTACCTTCTTAAGTCACGAAGATTGAATGAGGCGGATTTGATGGAACAATTTGTAAGGTGTATTGATGCGCCTAAGGATGTCGCGTCAAATGTGGGGAATGGTGGTCGACGGGAGAGAGAAGATTTACGGGAGCAATCCATATTGATACGATCTTCTTTAAGCAGATCATCTTCTCGTCCAAAAATGATATCGCAGAAAAATCGATTGGTTCTCAGTGCTTGTTATAAGCGGAAGATGTCCACAAAGAAGTCATCTATCAAGGGGAAACATTGGTGATACTCAAGGGGAAATAAGGGATGTTGATGCCCATGTAGCCAAGGTGATTGATGTGAAGAAGGTACGTAGAGGAGGGGCTAGTCGTGCGTTTCATGATGAAGATTCTATCTTGGAATGTGCGTGGCATCCGAGATGAGGGTAGGAGGGCGATTTTGAGGAGGTATTTGGCAGAGTGGAAAGTGAACGTTGTGGTTTTATAGGAAACTAACCTTGTGGGTTTGACTGCTCAAATAAAGAATATCATTTGTGGTGATAGATACTTGGATTTTTTGGAAGTGAAAGCGGAAGGGAGATCGGGAGGCATTCTTATCTTGTGGCACGATGATACTTTTGGTCTAGAGTCTTCTTTAGTGGCAGGAAGAATGGCTACAGTAGTCTTCAATAGGAAAATGGATGCTTTTAATTTCGCTGTGTTTGGTCTATATGGACCGTGTGAAGATATGGCTAGGTTGCACTTTTGGGAGGAGATTGAGCAGGCCTCATAGTTTGTGGATGGCAGGCCTTGTCTAATAGGGGGGATTTCAATGCAACTTTACATTTGGATGATAGATCAGATGGTAGGAGGGATGGGGCTTCTGTTGATTTTCGGCGTGTGATCCAAGATCTTGAGTTGATAGACCTGCCTATCAATGGTGCACATTATACATGGAGGAATGGATTTGGGGTGGCATCCTGCATTGACAGATTCCAATGTAATGTCTCCTTAGCAGAATTTTTTCATGGGGCTGAAGTGACCACGTGTGATAGGACGTTTTCTGATCATATGTCGATCCTATAGTCTAGTAATGAGGCGGCAAATTTTTCCATGTATTTTAGATTTTGTAAATCCTGGTTAAAGGAGGGAGATGATTTGAGAGACATGGTCTTCTACGCTTGCTTCTTCTTCAGTTGCAAGGATGGTGGTGTGTGTAGGATTCGAGCAATCCAGCAAACAATGATTGATTTCAAGTGTGATCTACGGTGGTGTAGGGAGGAAAGGAGGAATGAAGCTTTGAAGATCTCGGATTTGGATAAGCGCGAAGAGTTATCTCCTTTATCCATCCATGACTGTAATGAATGCAGGAAAATGTAGATAATTGTTTCGGAGGAAGATCATAAAATGGAGATGGACTGGAGGTAGAAATCCTGTCAATTATGACTTAAAGAGGGTGATGCTAATACAAACTTTTTCCATTTGGCAGCTAGCAGTAGGAGACAAAACATGACCAACGCCCTTGAGGTGGGTGGCTCTACTTTACATCAGAGAGATTCGATTTGTGATGCCTTTAGGACGCACTATCATGAGTTCACTCTGAGACAGACGAGTGGGGACTGGCATTTGGGGACGTTCGAATTGGGTCAGGTGAAAGAAGTGAAGGCAGAGCTTCTGAAGGAGGTAGGCAAAGAGGAGGTTTTGGTTGCACTTAGAGGTCTGAAAGCAGAGGGATCCCTGGGACCTGATGGTTTACAAGTCTTGTTTTTCAGGGAAATGTGGGAGTTGGTGGGATCAGATTTGGTGGCTTTGGTGAGAGAATTTATGGAGGGCAATAGGGGATTTGATAGATTGAATCATTTCTATTTGTTCCTTTTGCCCAAGAAACTAGGAATTGTGTCCGTTGATGAGTTTAAGTCCATCATCTTGTCAAATGCTATTTATCTACCGGTGGCTAAGGTGCTTGCAAATAGACTACGTTTGGTTATGCTCGATATTATATCTCCGATCCAGTCGGCTTTCATTGAGGGACATTCCTTGCAGGATTCTTTTGTTTTGGTAGAGGAGATGGTGGCAGCCTGGAAGAGAAGGGGCACTCATGCTTTTCTTTGGAGAGTTTATTTTTCCAAGGCTTACGACTCTCTTTCTTGGAGATACTTGTGGGATGTTCTTAGGAGGAAGGGTTTTCTTGAGAGAAGGGTGCACATGATGAAAAGATGTGTTACACATCATCTTTTTTTGTGTTGGTGAATGGTCGATCAAATGGAGCATGGATTCAACCGCAACGGGGGGTGCATCAGGGATGCCCTTTGGCACCACTTCTCTTTGATATTGCGGTTGATACTCTTGCTGCTTTGGCCTTTAAGGCATGTGGTGGTAATCTCTTTGAAGGATTTACCTACCACGGTGATGGATCCCTCTTCATGCCCCTCCTGCAGTACGCGGATGACATAACCTTCTTCGTTCAGGGAGGTGCTTCTGCGGTTGAGCACATTTCCTCTGGTGAGAATTTTTGCCTCCATTTCTGGTCTCAAAATAAATAGGGCAAAGTCGATTCTTGTCCCTTTCTCCTTTCCAAGTTTGGAGCTTCAAGATATTGAAAATGTTTTAGAGATGTATGTGGGTCATTTACCACTTAGATATCTTGGGCTACCGCTCAAAGGAAAAAAACTGACAACCTCTGATTGGAGTTGTGTTGTGGAGTGGGTCTAGAAAAGACTTTCAACTTGGAGTGCTAGGTTACTTTCAAGAGGCGGGTGGCTTGTCTTGCCAAAATCAGTCTTGTCATCCATCCCGGTGTTTTTCTTGTCAATCTTTAAGCCACCAAAGAAGATTATCACTCGTTGGAGTTGATTAGGAAGATGCTTTTCTGGAAGGGGATGAAACATGAGGGTAGATTTGCACAATTGGTTCCTTGGAAGGAAATCTGCATGCCCAAGAAAGATGGGGGGTTGGGAGTGTGAAGTCTAGAGGCTTTTAACGGAGCTTTACTCATGAAGTGGGTTGTAATGATTCTTTCTGGAGAAAATTCTATGGTTTCCACTGTGATTAATGATTCATAATGATTCATATGGTTTGATTATGAATCTGAATGATGGGGCGAATACAAGACGTGGAATGTCTGCATTTTTGGCAATCACTGTGACTGGTTCTAATGGAGAATGTTGGTGCCTTTGAACCGGTTTTGGGTGATGGAAAACCTTTTAAGTTTTGGACTGATATATAGTGTGATTCAGGGCCCCTTTCAGAGACCTTTCCAAGAGTATTCCGTCTTGCTCCAAACAAGAATGCGATGGTGGATGATTTGTGGGATGCTTAGAGAAATACCTGCGATTTTCAGTTGCCTGTGAGCCTTTCTGATCAGACGTTTGCTCAATTTCAGCAACTATCTGGGTTAATTTCAGATGTGCAACCTAAGGAGGGTCTGATTGCTTTGTCTGGAAGGAGGGAAGATTTACTGTGAAAAGTGCATACGATAAAAGTGTTTCAACTGACGGAAATTCAGATGTGATTCAATCAGATTGTGGTTTGCTTTGGAAGTGTCATCTTCCTATGAAAATCATGATTTTCCTATGGCTGCTACGGAGGGAGCGCTTGGTCACTAAGAAGGCATTGGATAGATGGTTTGATGAGGTTGATACAACTTGTTCTTTAGGTGGCCGATTGGAGGAAGATGTGGAACACCTTTTTTCTGGGTGTGACTTCTCCAAAGATGTTTGGGATCGATTGCAGCTCTGCACTTCCAATTGTGATGGTCAACAACAATTCTGGAATTCTTTTCGAGATCACTACAGTCTTGATGTGGTTGGATGGATCACAGCTTTTGCGGCACTTTGGTGTATTTGGTTGTAAAGGAATGAAGTGATTTTTAGAGCTGAACGTTGTTGGGTGGATAATGTAAAGTTGGAGATACATTTTTTGTCTGATTTTTGGCTATAAAACTTGCAAGTCCGTTCCTTTTTCATGATTAATACAATTCTAGGATGATGACCGATCTTTGATAATTTTCTTTTTCCTTTCTAAAAAAAAATGGTATTAGAGTCATTGATCTATGTGGCTTAGGGTTAGGAGAGAAGAAGAGTGGGGTCTCCGATGGCGCCGTTGGCCTTTAGCGAGCCATCGGGGAGGCTCGTCTTCTCCGCGTCAATCTATTCCTCTCTTCTCTTTCACTAATCTCCTCGCATTTTCTCAACGTTGGAATCCACCAACAGCACTTTCAATGACAACCGAAGATCATCACCACTGCCACCAACTGATGCTTCGATCATTGTTGATCTTCGCATTATCATGTAGATGGGATGCACTCTCGCACACCTAGAGCATTTCAACTGGCTCTTGAGGCGTAGGAGTAATGGCAGCGAGGTGACCTTATGCACTTCTGGAGAAACCAAGCATGGTACGTTGGCTCGCGAGGTGTAAGAGCAATGATACCTGTGTGACCTTATGCATACTCAAGAAGACCAAGCTTCATCATCTTCAGACTCTTGAACATGGGAGTAGCAACGCCCAAGTTATAGTCGTGATTTCTCACCTACCCAGCACCTTACGCGGGATGTACAAGTAGAAATACGACAAGTTGATGCAGATGCTGAAGTCAATTATTCTATCTTCTACTACCTTCGGCTACAGTTGGTTTGCGCCATCATGAACATCTGCGGGGGAGTGTTAGAAAATAAATAAGAGATGACATTGTCTTTTCTATTTGTTAGGAAATAAATCGGAGATGACATTTAGTTGTCTTTTCTATTTTTAGTCAGTTATTTTTAGTAAAATTAATTGTGGTTTTCTTGTTTGCCCTTGCCCTCTATCCATAAAAAGAGAGCCAAGGATTTTTTTTCTCATATCAACTAAGTTCATTTTTCTCTCAAATCTCCTCAGATACCATGTGGAAAGGAAAAAAGGAAAAAAAGAGAAAATGATCACAAAACATCGATTTTAAGGAAAATCATTCTCAATAGAAAGGGAAAACCATGGGAATAAGGAGGTCTTGCACATTGCTGGATCCAGCTCCAAGATCTAATTACCCTGTTACGTAGCTTCACTGCAGGCTGTGTGAAGAGGTGTAAAATTCCTAGGTCTTATACAACCCGTCTCTTTGAAACTTTTCATAGAGGGTTATATTTTAGGTGTGGACATAATGTGTGTAAACATTAAAATTCATTATGTGGGTGTAAGCATGGACATGCATGTGAAGATTTTATGGATTTTAGTTGACCACAAATGCAATATATTGATCTTTAATCTTTGGTTGAAACTCAACTCACAGCACACAAGCCCTGTTGATTTACCTTACTTTATTCCGCAAGGTAACAAATAGGATTTTTTGTTTTGTAGAATAAATAAATGGATGCCGAAACCTTTCAATTTGTTTTTCAAGTCTGTAGTCTAATTTTTGAACATGCAGTGTGATCACAATTCTTTTCTATTGGTTCTTGCATGTTAAAGGTCCTTTGCGAAGAAAAGTTCTGGAGTGGTTTTATAATTGCTGCAAAGAGGACGGTGGCAGAACTGCTGAACCTGATTGGCTTTTGAGAAATCTTTGCAACTTTCCAACAAAGTTTATTGTACATCAATTTTCTTCTGGTGGTCATTTTTGCTTCGATGATGATGATGTGAAGTCATGGGGTCTTGAGGCCCAAAGGTGGTCAAGAGTATTCTTTTTAGTGGTCAGCAGGATGCAGCATTTCGATTCCATATTTGCGGTTTGTCCCCTTTTCCATTACTTGCATACTCTCATTATTTACTATGCATGTGTTTTTCAGTCTCTTCAGTTTCCTTGTTTCACGAGGGCTAGCTAAATAACATCCATTTTAATTTTTGAATGCTCCTTTGTTGATTCGTTTTGGTTATGCCAATATGGGGATCAGGAAGAATTTTTTTGGTCACGAGAGAAGTTGTAGAAGTTTAGCGTTCTATATTCCAATACTGCTAATTGAATGAAATCTTCTTTGATCGGAAATCCAAGTAGATGGATTGTATTCTCTGTATTAGTTGCAGTTTGAACTACATTTAGTGGCAAATTATTGCAAACCAGCTACCCATATCTGAAAATTCTTTTTAATATATTTCCCTGTAAGTATTTTGTCAACACTTGGATGCCTTGGTCTTTTTTTCTGAGTTTTTTTTTTGTGTCTTATAATGGGGGAAGTTTTATTTTCAGAATCGTGATTGGATATATGGGGATTACTGGTGGTTTTTAGCTTGTGAAAAACTGAGGCGGTGACTGCTTACATTCAATAAAATTTTGAATGGCTACTTTTTACTAGCCATCTTTTTCCCTCTCAAAAGAAAAGAAAAGAAAAGAAAAGAAACTAAGTGTTCTTGTCTGGACATCATTCTTGTCTTGTTATGCTTACATTCAATAAAATTTTGAATGGCTACTTTTTACTAGCCATCTTTTTTCCTCTCAAAAAAAAAGAGAGTGTTCTTGTCTGGACATCATTCTTGTTTTGTTACTGAACTTGTTATTGTCATCCATTACCCAAATTCATTAATTGGATAAAAAAGGAATTGTCTTTTCTTTTCCCTCTTGCTTTCAAATACAATTGGCACTGATAGATTGAGTAGTCTTTTTTAATTCTTCAATTAGATAGAGAATCAAAGTCAATATAGGAGCATTGCCTGATTTTCAGTAAAAATGTGTTTCTCCAAGTAAAAGTATGATATCTTTAGCCAAATTCTTCTGGCATAAGGCTTAGGCCTAGAATCCGGGGTGAATCCAAGCAAATTCCAGCTGATTCAGGACACTGTCAAAAATGGTGATATATCTCTATCGAAGGGACACTGGCAACATGTAGAATATTATGGTATTCATGTAGTTGTGAGACAGGATTTTTTTTTTCAAAGTAAGAATGCCTTAAGCACAACTTGGTCAACTGTGAGACATCTCTAAAAAAATGTCAATCATACAGTTAATCATGTAAAACAAAATGATTTACATTGCTCTCATTTAAGTGAAAGGTGAAAGTTGTTTTTAAGAACTCGTAAATATCTTTTGGATCCCTATGTTCCAGATTGACGTGATCTAGGACTAATAGTTGTTGGATTTTGGCTGAATATCCCAAGATCCTTTACTTCTGGAAGGATCATAATATTTTGAAAGTAGTGTGTTGATGGAAAAGAACATCTTCTTGATCAAAGAACCTAGGTAGTCTACATATGGAGAGACACGAGGAAAAGTTGTAAGTGCGAAGTAAACTAATGAATAATGCCTTTCCTTAACTTTTCCTCTCAATTTGGCTTGGAGCATAGGGGTCTTGCTTGCTCAATTTGTCGAAAATGAAGGATAATTGAGTCCAGGGAAGTATGCTAGTTTGTTTTCAGTAGGGATATCCAGAGTATTTAATGGATGTCTCCTAGTCCTCTGTGTATATTGTTGATATTATCTGGTATCAATAGGGGATTCTAAATCAATTTATATCGAATACACCGCCAATCACTGACTGTCGGTATCTTGGGGAAGTGTTGATAGGTGTTGTTGAACATTACCAACAATATGGTGATATCCGTGCAAAAATTCTAACATATCCCTTCCGAAAAATAAATCCATGGTATCACTTATATGGGCAATATCAGTAGAGATATTTGGTATTATTCACTAATATCTCTGTCTTGGCTTGCAATTCTCTGCCTTCTACTTTATGCCCTCTCCTTCCCTTAAAGATTTCATTCCTTCTTTTCTTCCAAGTCAAGGTATTGATCTCTACCTTCTTCTCCATCTCTACCTTTCATATTCTCTATTCTTTTGTAAGAAAACATCTTTTATCGATGCCGTTGGTGTCCTCCATTTCTTCCATATCTCCTCCAAAATTAGGCCTTGAGGCTTAGGTTCCTTCCATCATAGCATTGTATATTCATGATTCAGCATACTTTTTCCTTACTGTTCGTTAAAATTAGAAATTGGCCATCACAATTTAGAAATTTAGGAGCTTAGCGTTAGGTTGTTTTTTTGAAAGGGAGCTTGGTTTGTAGGTTGTACCCTTGTATATACCTGGTGTTGTTATTCTAATTGCCTAAAGAGCTACGTAGCCAATTTGTACTTGTATAGCACTTGTAGTTAATTATTATCTGAATATTACTTGTGTTAGTGTTGAAATAAGGTGGCCATGTGGACAATCCACATGGCACCTTGGTCACATGACATTGTCCACAGTGCATTGTGGTCCATAGGAGTCGGCCAAGGTGGCCTTAGGGTTAGGTGTTGAGTTGATTTGCATGGCAAGTTATTTTGTGTCACATATGGCAACTTATTTTTAGCAATTGATTGAGTCCAATTTAGGATAGATTAATTTTAGGAATAATTGATTGTGATTGAGTTTTGTTTAGTATATGCAATTCCTAGAGTTGTTCGGATTGCAATTAAGTTTGTGATTGGATTTGGTTCTCTTTAAATAGAGATCAAAACCTGCTTATTTTCTTTGAGTTGTAATAATATTTTCTACATTCAAAGTCCCTCCCCTCTCTCGTTCCTCTCTCCCTGCGCCATTATTGAAGAGGAAGGGCTTTACGCCATTCTTACAAATCTTCACAACTTGTATTTCGATTCCTCTACTACTTATAGATAGATTTGTGTTAGTATATTCTAGCTTGCATGTCTAGTTGTAAGTTGTAAGGTACTTGTATTTGTTTGGCACATGTGCTTGTATTTAGATTTTTGTAGGTGCAGCCCAGCTTTCACTTATTTTTATATGTATAGCCTAGGTTGTACTATTTTATGTGTGTGGCTTGACTTATTTAAATTTATTATTGTGGAGGTTTGTGTAGCGAGATGGAGACTCCTTGGTGTGGAGATTTACACATGGAGAACCTACGCATGGGCTATTGGTGCAAGAACCGAGAGAGGAGGGAGAGAGAACTCGGTGAGAGAGAGGAGTTGAGGGAAAGATGGATATATTGTTGTAATCAATTCAACTCAAAATAACATAAGATGCTCTCTATATATAGAGATATTATACGTAATGTTAAAAATAGAAAATAGAAAATCAGGATTTAATATAACAACAACTAAGCCTTTTCCTACACTAAGTGGGGTCGGCTATATGGATTCTTTGCCTCCACATAAATCTATTTTCAGCCATTTTAGGACTTAAATTAAAGTAATTGAGGTCATACTTAATAGTTTCCTTTCAACACTTGTTTGGTCTTCCTCGCCCCCTCTTAGCGGGTTCAGCCTTCAACTTCTCGCATATCTTAACTGGAGCATCTAGTAGCCTTCTTTGTAAATGTCCAAACCATCTTAGATGGGCCTCTTTCATTTTATCCTCTATCGGTACCACCCTAACCCTGTTTCTAATAAATTCATTTGAAATACGGTCTTTTCTTGTATGACCACACATCCATCTTAACATTTTCATTTCTGCCACAGACATCCTCTGTACATGCCTATAGTTTATAGCCCAGTATTCAGAACCGTACAACATGGCTGGTCTTACCACAGCTCGATAGTATTTTCCTTTGACTTTTAAAGGAACCCTCTTATCACAGAGAACACCAGAAGCACCCCTCCATTTCAACCACCCTGCATTAATTCTATGTGTAACATCTCCATCAATTCTACCATCATGTTGGAAAATGGATCCCAAGTACTTAAAAATATCTTTCATTAGAATGCACTCTTCTCCAATTTTTACATCAATCCCTTCGTTGTTCCCTCTACTACTAAACTTACATTCCATATACTCAGTCTTCGTCCTACTTATGCGTAATCCTTTATCTTCCAGGGCTTCTCTCCAAAGTTCAAGTTTTCTGTTCACTCCATCTCTTGTCTCATCAACCAACACAATGTCATCAGCAAAAAGCATACACCAAGGCACCTCAACTTGGATATGCTTCGTCAACTCATCCATAACCAAGGCAAAAAGATAAGGGCTTAAAGTCGAACCTTGATGCAGACCAATGGTGATATCAAAGTAGTTTGTCAAATCATCCTTAGTTTTTACACAAGCTGCAGCTCCATAGTACATATCCTTTATGAGGTTGATATATATAATTGGCATTTGTCTTTTCTCCAAAATTCTCCACAAGATATCTCTTGGGACAGAATCATAGGCCTTCTCCAAATCAATAAAAATCATATGTAAATCCTTTTTCTTCACTTTGTATGTCTTCATCATACGTCTCAAGAGGTGTATTGCCTCAATAGTAGACCTGCCTGGCATAAAGTCAAATTGATTTTCAGTTACCATAGAGACTTGCTTCACCCTTCTTTCAATTATTCTTTCCCAAAGTTTCATCGTATGACTCATCAACTTAACACCTCTATAGTTGCAACAATCTTGTATATCACCCTTGTTCTTGTATAAAGGTACCACAAAATTTTTCCTCCATTCCTCTGGCATCTTCTTGCCTCTCCACACAGTATTAAATAAATTTGTTAGCCAAGTTATACCCCGTTCTCCCGTCATTCTCCAAATATCTATAGGAATATCATCAGGCCCAACAACCCTCCCACTTTTTATCATCTTCAGAGCCTCCTTTACTTCTTTCTTTTGTATCCTTCGATAACATGATCGATTCACATACTCTTCTGAGTTAACTAACTCCCCTATGATGATATCATTCTTTTGTTTTTCATTAAATAGCTTATGAAAATATATTTTCCATCTTGTCTTTATATCCTCACTAGCTATAAGTACCCTTCCTTCTTCATCCTTGATGCATCTTACATGCGTAAGGTCATTTGTTTTCCGCTCTTCTTGCTTTAGCTAACTTGAAAATATCTTTTTCACCTTCTTTAGAATCAAGTTTCTTATAAAAATGCTCCCAATCAGGATTTAATAATTTACTAAAAGTTGTAACTTAAGATTCTCCCAACAAATCTAATTATCTTGACAACTAACATACCAAACTTGACTAACTTGGATCCAAAGTAACCTAACTTTATCCCTAAGCCAACCAGTAGGGTTGGCGCCTACTTGACAGACAAAATCGCCATGTGGATAGTCCACATGGCCACTGTGTCATGTGGTAGTCCATGTGGCTTCTTCATTATTCACACTCCCCCTTAAGTCAGGGTCGGGGAGAGGACGACGACTTGGATGGACTTTGGTGAGTATCTAGAGGCCCCACCATACCTCTTCTTCTTCCATGATCAATTGATCATTCTTGGTTGGAGTCTTGGTAGCCACTACAAGTTTGGAAGCAGCCTCGAAAGTTGTCGTCTCTTTGGCGCCATTACTCTGGTTTTCTTTAAGTGATAGAAAGATGAGCGATCCCATACACGGTATTGTACACTTTTTCTCTGGGAAAAATCTCCTCTTTTGAAGGAGAGTAAAAAATCAGATATGAAGTGTTCATTGGAGTAGCATGAAGATCACCAACCGTATCATAACTCGATAAATCTCCTCTTCCTTATTCTAGGCCTCGAGCTTCGCTAACTTTGTCTTCAAGAAATGAGCCTCTTTTTACTTCTACTCTTCACCTAAGGTGTTGGATACATGAGAGAGATAACTTGCTAGGTCCTCTCATCTTCTCCTTAGGCCTTGCGTTGAGAAGGCCTACGGATTTATAGGCTATACTAGAGGGGAGGGGTGAATAGTATAGACGACAATTTAAAAATAATTTAAGCAAAGCAATCACAAACCACAAATAAACATTCACCAGTGCACCTGAATATATAGTGGAAATCCTTTCGGGTGAAAACCACTACCTAAGTCTCTTAGCTTAGGATTTTTTCGATTAGGCAATGTTTGTCAATGACCCTTCTCTTTTAATACCTGAAGAGGACACGAACGAGTCTCCTAAAACAACTTGGGACCCAAATTAAATTGGCAGAAGAAAATGTATTACAATATAATCCTAAGGAACCTCAATGAAAATTCAAATCGATGTTTTTCGTAGAGGCTTTTGAGCGAAGTGCTTTGAAAAGTGTGGAAGTAGGAGCACAGAAGTGCTTTAGAGAAGAGGGTGTAGGAGCACTTTTTCTAATAGATTTTGCTTTTAGTTGTGTGTAGAAAATAAGCTGCCAGGGACCTTTATTTATTCTTGAAGTTCAGCCTGAAAAGGAAGTTGTTTAACTGCAGTTGATCGATCAAAATTTGATCAAAAAGCCTTTTGGTCGATAGATCAACTTGGTAGATCGATTAACTATTGATCAATTAAACCATAATTTTGATCGATTAATTTAAATTTTATGATTGGTTAAGGTAAGTCTTTGATCAATCAATGTCAATTGGTCGATCATACTTAAATATTGTTCGGTCAAAAAGGCCTGAATTAGGTTTCTAAGTTTACTTGCAATTTGCGAAAATCACTTGAGGTTCCATACATAAGTTCTAGACTCAAGAAAGATGAAAATTTATGAGAGACTCCAGAGAAGCTCTTGTCCTTTCCATGAGTCATGATAGAGACTTGAAAGATTAGTTTGACAAATAATATAATTTTGATACATCAAAATTGAGGTATTAACATGCGTATGGTGCCAAGATCCTTCAAGGAGCTCTTGAGAGAACTCCCTATGGCAAGTGAAAATGCCTTGAACTCCAAGGGCCTCGGTGTTGGGTGGAGAACTTATGCACAAGAGGGAAAAATTCTCTTTGTGCATGAACTCTTCTCCCAGATTTCTTCTTGATCCACGCACACACAACGAGCCTAAATCGAAGGCTCTGATAGTGTGTGGAGGTTTGCACAACGAGATGGAGACTCCTTGATGTGGAAAGTTACATGTGGAGAACCCACGCGTGGACCATTGGTGTAGGAATCGAGAGAGAAGGGAGAGAACTCGGTGAGAGAAAGAGGATAAGAGTTGATGGAAACATGGAAATATTTTTGTAATCAACTCAACTCAAAAGAAATAGAAAACAAAAAAGAAACTCGGGACTCAATAATTTACTAAAAATAGTAACTAAATATTCTCTTAACAAATCTAATTATCTTGACAACTAACATACCAAACTTGACTAACGTGGACCCAAATCAACCTAACTTAATCCCTAATCCAACCACTAGGGCTGGCACCCTTGTGACTGACAAAACTTGCACGTTGATAGTCCACATGGCCAATGTGCCATATGATAGTCCATGTAGCTTCTTACACATTTCTCTAGTATGCTATTAGAAGCTATGATTCTTATCTTTGTAGTCATTAAAAAATAGTTCTATATTTATTTATGCTTGTAGTAGATATTAAGATCATGATTTTGTCATGTTGGAGCTGTTTTGAGGTCATTTTGCAGCCAATTTGGAGATTGCAATGATATATCAGCTATATCTCCAACATGCCTCCCTTTTGCCTTATCCTAATGGCATCAATATCAACATTTAGAACTTTGCCATTCAACACAATATTTAAGATAAAATGTCTGTCAACCTCAATAAGCTATTGCACTTGCGGAAAAGCTAGGTTATTTGAAGGAAAAGTTGTTGATTTCTTTTCTTTTCTTTTTTCTTTCTTTGTTTTTCTTGGGAGGGGGGAGGGATAAAAGGTTGTTGCTTTCTTCTTGCATAGCATATGCATAGAGTAGTCAATTGGAACACCACAGTCATGCAAAATGGAATTTTACCAACATAAACTCATTGGTGGCTTGGGCTATAGCTTAATAATGACTTTGCATTAGACCATGACACTGCACTTTATTTCTTGGTTTGGTAGATAGCTAAGTTACCACTTAGGTAATTATGAAAGACATACATAAATCATTCAAGTTGGGGACCATAAATAAAGTAATAAACAACTCTTCGATTATACAAGATATTCTCTTTGTACAATGACCAAAGTTGGCACTAGTCAATTAGCTGACTGGGCTAAACCTTAGTCAACAAGCTATTTATGAACATAGCAGTTGCGACATTTTTTTTGAAATTCACATCTTTAGTCATGAATCTGGACCAATCGCACCCCTTGATGCATCCATCTCGTATTCATTCATTGTAGGTAGCTTTTGGGCCCTTAATAATCTCTGATTTGTTGGAATTAGAAGTAGAAACATGGGTTTCATCCTTGGGCACTCCTATTGCGAGTGCTATGATTTTTTTTTTTGAAATGTGTAGGAGCTACACTTGCCACGTTGATTCATAAAATTTTAGCCTTTGAACCCATCTAAAAGTTGGTGCCTTAAATGTAGAAAGAGGTGAGGAGAAGTTTTGTATAGGGATTGATGGGAGGAAGTGAAATCCATTGCGAATGCATTATTTCCTTAAACAAGGCGCAAGTGAAGGAGGTTAAGGGAGAAGGAAATGATTCTCATCTGTGCCCTCCAATAAAGATCCTTGGTGAGGGTGTAGAGTTTCTTGTGCTCTCTAATAAAGATCTCGAGCACTTGCGACCATAGAATGTAATTCTGGCCCACTTCAACTTGACGAAGGTTCACTTAAACTGTGATAGTAGTAGTGGAGGCCAAGGGTTTGGCCTCAGAGGAGGAAGATGATCTAGATGTAGACATAAGGGCATAAGGTGCATAGTTTGAACTAGTGTTGCAGAGGTAGAGATAATACATCCATGTGATGTGCAGGAATACACGACGTTCATGGTTGCATCAGATGAGTGGACCAACAATGCGCATCATATGCATCACAAGGATGTAGAGATTCATTTCTCAGGTGAGATTTGATGAGGAAGTTATAAACTGCAAATCTGGGGTTGGATTGGATAGTGGGATTGGCTTAAGAACAAGCCAACCTAATATGAAAGGTCTTAAATGGAGCCTACATGACGTTAGAAACGGTGAATGATAGGTCTGCAACAAAAAAATCTTGTGCAAGGCCTATAGAGGCCAAGGACTGATAAGAGAGGACTACACAAAGGCTGTTTATGGCCAACTGCCTATGAAAAGGGCCGTGTAAGGCTTGCTGAGGTGAAGGACCAATTAGGAAGTGCCACATGAGGCTTGTGAAGGCCACATACTAGCAAGGGAAGTCCATGTTAGGGTTATAAAGGTCAAGCATTGGTGAAGTTCTCGGTAGAGACGCTAGAGAGCTCCAGGAATCTCATTTGGCAGTGGTGATGGGGGGTTGTCCGATGCTTCCAAGGGTCTGATGAAGTTGGTTGTGGGTTGTACAAGGCCTTCAGTGTCATTGTGGTGGCAATAGATGACCGTCAAAGGCCTTCAGTGGCCCTGTGGCGGCGACAGAGGGCCGTGTGAGGCCTCGGTGGCCCTGTAGTGGCGACAGAGAGCTGTGTGACAGTGTGAGGCCTTTGGTGGTCCTGTGGCAGCAGCAGAGAGTCACACAAGACCCTAAAAGGACCTTGAGGTGATGGAGGGGCCCAGATTGAGGTGCTGGAGCGATTGCTGGCCGCCCTATAGTTTGATGATGGTGAGGTTGGCTTCTTCAACCATTAGGGTAAGTTTTTTTCCCTCTTTCCCAATTATTTGTTGGGGGGACAAAAAGAGGATGGGAGTCAAGTAGGTATCAAACATCTGCTTAGGACTGGTGCATTGATACCATGTAGAAGAAAAGATGGCATATATCATTCTAGAAACTGTGGCCTGTCTTATATTGAGGGGGCTAATGGATAAATTCTAGAATAGTTTTAAGAGATAAAAAATTCATGTGATGAGCATAAAAAGGAAGAAATAAAGGCCTTTAATGGTATTTCATTATCCAAAATCATTATGAGTAGTTGATCCATTGTTCTCTCTTGTTTGATCTGTTTTTTATGCGAGTAAAGCTATGAGCACAAGTAGGACCAATCACACGGATATTTGTACTCAGTATTTATTTATTCTGATAAATGGAAGACAAACATCTAATTCATGTCCAAACATCTAGCCAAGTTGCATAGCTCCAACACCGACGATAATTCATCAAGTAAACCACACATGCAAAACTCCACGATTGCATTTCCTTCGACCTATCATTATAGGAACATACTGACATGAACTCTAACATCAATCTCCAGCTTGAACTTAAACATTAAATCATCCAATCTTACATGGGATGCATGTATATGTGATCACTTTTCATGATTCTCTATTTGTGCCCCTTCCAAGGGCAGGTGCCTCTATGCGGTGCCACCGAGGATTTAACTTCTACTGGTGCTTGTTTGTTTAATGTGGCATTGAGGCTTGGCTTCAACCTGCTGTTCTGCTACAATCAGACTTGTTCCTTAGGTGTCTAGGTGGTGATGTTAAATCTTGGAAAGCTAGAGATTTGGTAATGCAGAGAAGGAAGAATGGGGGAAAAATGACTTAATGTTTACTGAGATAGCACTTACCCCATATATTACAAGTGCTAAGAGCAAGAGGGAGAATTCCAAAGTGCCCATAAGGGTCTGCTAACATGAAGAGCATTACTGTGACGTATGAAATTACTACTTTAATGCTTCTTCAGAACTCTCAAGAATTGTTTATTGAGTGATGCTTTTACGTAAACACATAATTGGTACACATCTTGGTATTAAGCTTTTATATCATGAGTTTATAGATGTATTTATGCACACTCATATCTGAGCAACTAAAGTCAATGGCTTTGTTTTATTTTAATTTATTTTGAACTTCTTTATCCATCCGGGAGAAGTATTTCCAATACTGACAATGAATTTGAAATTAAAGTTGGTTGTTTTGGCTTCTCATTGAATGTTAAAACATTTATTGTTCTGTTTTGAAGTTACTGACATTAAAACATCTCGCCAAAAACTGGAAGAAGTTTCAATTATTGCTGATTCTAGAATGTGTTTAATTCTTGAAATTTACAGTAATGTTCTATAGTTGCACGGGGGTAACATCTGCCAACATCATGGTCCAGTGCTTAGGTTGTTTGGACTTTTAAATTAACTGTATCAGCTACAACTTGGCATTCTAAAACAGATGCATTTCTGTTTGCTATATGCAGTTTCTGAAGTACCATGGCTCCAATATTTGCAAATGTGATTCATCTACGGACTGGGTGCCGGCCAAGTTTCTCATTCTTGCTTCGAAATTTATCGAAGAATTTAGGAAATGGAGTTGGACATCATGCCACCATGTGGAGATATGCATTGAAACTGAAGTTGGATCAACCTACAATCTGGTTCAAATGTCTCTACAAGAGGTTTCTGTCATAAACGACAGATTCCGAAGCACAATTATGTCCATTGCTGTAGGAAAAGCTAATGATAGTTTCTTTTATTAGTTTTTAATCAATTTGTTAGAAGATTTCTTTTGATGTAATGAATGTTTCTCCAATTTTCCAGGAAGAACTTAAGCAATTCGCAACATCAGCTTGTAATAGATTTTGGTCTCCTCAGATGGTGAATGATGCTGATTTGCCAAAATCCATTAAGGGACGGCTTGGAGGGCCAAGCCAAAGAAGGTTGGATTTTTTCACTGCAACTGCTGTGCTGCAAGCTGTATGGTTCAGTTTCCTATACCCTTAAAACAGTTTGTCTTTTGGTTACTGTCATGTAAGGAGATTCAAGAAGATTGACAATTTTGCTTCCAAAACTAGCATCTAATTTTTGTTTTCTTTTCTATAAGACCTGATAGGGTGACAATCATTCACGCATATCATCCACAAAAGTAGCAAATCAGGTGTCATTTGCAAAAAGAAGAAAAAAAACCAATGAAAATTAAGCATCAAACATAATCTATCACTGTGTTTAAAAAAGTAACTAACCAAGAGTTCATTACATTTAAGTTCTAGGAAAGAAAGATGACAGGTCCTTTGCAGGAATACATGGAAGAAAGATGGATGCCAATATCTACCCTCAAGTGCTTGCAGGACACTAATGGATACTGTGGAGGTTGGTGCGACGTGGAGCCTCCTTGGCATGTTGATACATGTGTGAACACTCCACGCATGGACTGTTAGGCACGTGAATGGTGATAGAGAGAGAGGGAGAGAGAGAGAGAGGAGTTGAGAGATATGTTGGAGCAATTATTGCATTCAACTCAAAAGAAACATACATAGGTTCTCTTTATATAAAGAGAGCAAATCCTAATCTCAAAATATGGAACAAATCTAATCAAATCTCCTAAAAATAGAAAACATCAAATCCACTTAACCACTTGCCTAAAGGACTTATCACTATACTAAAAAAGCAAACATGGACTCTGAGTAAAGACAAATGACAAATAATCCCCTTAGGGCTGATGCTGCTTGGGTGGACCAAACTTGACGTAGACATGCCACGTGGCCCTTTATTCTTCATACTTCCCCTCAAGTCGAGGTTGGGAGGACGATGACTTGCTCTTGAACTTTTTGAGGTTAGATGCCTCACCACTCTTCTTTTTTGAGCTCGAAGCTATCCAACTTGCCATTTGAAAAGTTGATGGTTGATGTAGTTGGAA
Organism: Thalassia testudinum; assembly: GCA_037157565.1. Lineage (NCBI taxonomy): Eukaryota > Viridiplantae > Streptophyta > Magnoliopsida > Alismatales > Hydrocharitaceae > Thalassia > Thalassia testudinum. The sequence continues at coordinate 28,334,574 of JAZHRO010000013.1, forward strand.
GCACCTTAAAGCTTGGTGGTTGTTCCTTGTACGACCACCTTGCCTTCTCCCATCGACAACGTAGCCTTGGTGTCGGCCATCTTCCTCAATCTACTATCCTCCTACTCTGTGTAAGGCGCTTGATGTGGTGGGAAGAGGATTTGTTGAGAATCCCCAGCAAGATCCCTTGGGCCTTGCGCAAGCTGTCAAAATCTTTCAAGGAATTCGTTGAGCAAATTCCCATGTCGAAGAAGAAAGCCATGCACATGTGGCCTTTTCGTTGATGCGAAGAATCCACACACAAAAGAGAGAACTCCTTTGTGCATGGACTTTTCCTCTCGAATATGTGCACGCCAAGGAGTCTTAGATCAAAGGCTCTGATACCATGTTGAGGTTGGTGCGATGTGGAGCCTCCTTGGCGTGTTGATACACGCATGAACAATCGACGCGTGGATTACTGGGCGTGTGAATAGTGTGAGAGAGGAGAGGAGTTGAGAGAGATGTTGGAACAAGTATTGCATTCAACTCAAAAGAAACATACATACGTTCTCTCTATATAAAGAGAGCAAATCCTAATATCAAAATAGGGAATAAATCTAATCACATTTCCTAAAAATAGAAAACATCAAATCCACTTAACCACTTGCCTAAAGGACTCATCACCATACTAAAAAAGCAACTTTGGACTCTAAGCAAAGACATAATCCCCTTAAGGCCGGTGACCCTTGGGTGGACCAAACCTGATGTTCTTCACATATACAATGCCAGAAAGAAGGTGCTATCAGCATCTCCTGTTAATTTATCGTTAAGGACCTCCAGATTCTTGGAAGTGGAACAGGGGTAGGAACCTCCCTAACCTCTAATAGTTAGTCTTCAACACCATCTATTTTTATAGAGGAGAGGTTGCTAGGTGGACAAGTTAGTTACTAATGTCATAGCCCATCATTCCAAGCAGACATCATTTTTCGCCATATGGGCTAACGATAGACCATGAAATACAGAACTTCCTTCAGACAGCAATACATACTTTAGCTCTCTCCGATCACCGTTGTCTTCCTCCTGCTTCATTTTCTCCCTCTAGGACAGCCAGCCACATTTACAACAGTCATACAAGTTAATTTATATGCCCTGAGATTTTGGTTGCTGGCACATTTCACATTCTATTAGTCAAAATTAAAACATTATTTATCCTCTTGGTTCTAGACATCGCTAATTTTAGTATTTTTTACATGAAATCATCCGGTCACATTGTTGTCATGCTTAAACATATTAGATATAAGTGCAGGTTAACATTTCCAATAATTAAATCATTCATCTTGTTATGAGGATGCTCTCTATGTTATAATATATGTTACTTTCGGGATGTTTGCTGCATTTATCATTCTTTGAATAGAGAAGTGACTGGGGTCTGAGTGCTTTGTATAATGTTATTCAAATGGTAGAATCTGAGACTTGTACCAAGAGATCTCTCTTCTTTTCATGCAGATGTTATCTGTGGAAGTCGTTGCTGGTGTCTTCATCTGCCATTTACAGGTAAATGGAGGCACTTATCTGAAGTCACTTCTCATGTTCTTGTGGAACTTCACATGGAGTGTTATTGAGTCCTCAAAACATCACAGAGAGGTTTGCTGATTCATTTATTGGTGTCTTTCATTTCATCTTTGATCTATAAGATACCGAGATATCAACTTACTTGTCATCATTTTCCATGATTGCATTTTTCTTGAGTAGTCAGGAGCAGAGATTCAGTTGGCAGCGTTTGAGGCCTTGGTACCAGTTCTCAGGACATTGTCGTCATCTTTTCCACTGTCTGCTTTTGACATCTTATGTTTGTACAACAGATCTTCACATCAAAACAATGAGGATAAGCTGTTTCTTGATTTTCTACTTATTAGTTTTCTGGAAAGCATCAATAATGTTCTTGCAAATGGTCTTCTTACACGTAGCAGACGGGCTGTATTGATGGGCTGGAAGGTGCCTCTTCTTTTCTCAGATATATTTCGGTTGAGTGCATTCAATTTAGTCCCTGGTTATATTCTTCTCATTCTGGTTTGATGGACTTGTTGATGTTAGTGCAGTGGCTTTGTCTGCATTCCATTCTTTCTATTCCTTACAACATTGCTGCAGAGGGAGCTTGTCAGCATAGTTCTAATATCTCATTTTCTGATGCCTCCTTGAGATGTGCAATGGTTGATGTTGTAGAGAGGTATGCTGGAATCCTCATTTTACATGACATAATTTTGAATTCCAAAGTCTCTCTGCGTTGTGTATCGACCTATAAAATTCAATGTGCTTTTGTAAGGAATGTATTGGCTCGCCCAATAAAATCAAGCACTTGTCTAGTTAATGTGAGGTTAAAGATATTTGATATTGGCTTAATCAATTACATTTAACTACTACAACTTATGTGAATTACACCCCACTGCTTGTTCTCTTACTAATCAAGAAAACTGCTTGTATTAGTAACTACTTTTGGCCTTTTTGGGGGGAAAATCTCCCATTGCCTCTATCGAGAAAGTTCCAGCATTTTTGTGGGAGAGAACCATGCACAAGAATTGACCACAAGAAGAAGGATTTATGATGCCTCTACAACGAGAGGGAAAACCGTAGGATCACAAAGCCTTAACCATTGATAGGATTTTCTTTCACTTGAGAACTAATGATGAGAGGTGTTTACATTTGTGATAGAATAGTGAACTCAAGAGAGAGGGACAGAGGAGCACCGTGGAGAACTCCTTTTTATTATTGTAGATAACTCAAATAAACATGGTGGGTATTGGTCTCTATATATAGAGATCAAATCCTATAACAAATAGGAAAGAGTAATCCTAACAACTCAATAGAAAAACTTGCCTAGATTTTTCAAAAAAAAAAGAAAAAATTGCCTAATAAAGTCTTTCCTAATGAATCGTAACTTGACTCTTAAGTAAACTAAGTACTTGGTTAACAAGCCAACTTAACAAAACTGACAAGGGAACTTCTTGCCACTTGATGCTGACGAGATCTCTTGATCTCTTAGTAGAAATGATGAGATGTCCACGATCTCTAACAACATTGTATGCTAAGATAGGGTAAATGGGCCCATATCCGAAGACCATATACCTGTTTATATTAATACTTAACATCCCCTTCAAGTTTGGCACAAATGTTAAAGATGCTAAACTTGCCTACCTTTTTCCCATACCATGTCATGGCTAAGTCCTTTCGTGAATACATCGACAATTTGATCTTTAGGTTTGATGTAAGGAAGACAAATCTATAGAATGAATCTTCTCATGGATTACATCTATATTAAACTTGAACTTGACATGGTTTGTGCAATCATGTGAAATTGGAAGATTGGTGGTTGCCTTATTATTCTAATAGAGCTTCATAGGCATTTTAGGTTGAACACCATTATCAAACAATATTATATTAAAGTATATAACATCTTTATGAACTCTAAGGCCCTTGCTCTATCCTCTAGTTTTATATTGGATCTATTAGACAAACATTTTTTTGGAAAAGTTGACAAACTGGTTTTAGTCCTCCAAATAATGAAATTACCTCCAACATATATAAAATAACCAATGTTTGATCTTGTATCAATCAATCTTATCGAGCTAGCATCATTGTATCCTTCTATCCTTTCCTTTCATGAATGAAAGCTCTTTTATCAGTCGCGTAGACCTATGAAGGAGGATGCTACTTTGATGATTGGACCTTTCACTGAGGATGAGGTCTTTGCTGCTGTGCATCGTGTACGATCCCTTAAGCATGAAGGGTCTCTTAGATCAGATGGCTTTCTTGTTCTATTTTTCAAGGAGTTTTGGCCTTGGTTAAAAGAGGTGATGGAAACTTTTGACTATGATGATTGGAGATGGCTTTTTTAGAATTAATGGATTCTTTCTCTTCCTTCTTCCCAAAAGAAATGTAGGGAACTTAAATGATTATAGATTGATCGCCTTCTCAAATTCTATCTACGCTTGGCGATTGACGACTGATGTAGACCATTACATTAGATTAATGCAATTTGCTTTTATAATGTCATGCGCCGTCACCTCAGCATCATGAAAGGCTTCAACCATAGAAATATTAGAAAGAAATCTATCAATACACGAAGCAGCCCCACTCCCATTCCTTCAAGTAAACCGTGACCCAGATAGCGGAAGTTCCACCAACTCGAGCTCCTGAATCGTGTGCTGAAAATCAACTGTAGTTCTATCACACCTCTTATTTGGTCTATCTTCCGTATGGAGAGTTGCATTAAAATCTCCACCCATCAGCCATGGCCTTTCATCTACAAAATTTGAAGCCCACGATATCTCCTCCCAAAAAATAGGTCTGGTTGAATCATCACAAGGCCCATACACACATGAGATAACAAATGAGAAATCATCTGCTTTTCTAGTAAGTGCTGCTGACAACACCCTTCCATCAATTAAAGATGAGTCAAGTTGGAATTGATCACCATGGCACAAAACAAGAATGCTTTTAGATCTACCTTTTGCCTTTATTTCGAGGTATTCTGAGTATCTGTCACCACAAATATTGTTCTTCATCTGCACCGATAAAGCATCCAAATGTGTTTCATGTAACATCACAATATCTATCTTCCAGTCAAGGTTTTAAATATCGATATCGATATCATACCGACAAGTTAAAAAAGGGATATATTGGGGATATATCTCTGGTATATCGCCGATATCGGTGAATTTTTGAAAAATTACTCAGAAAGTCATAAAATATAAAGAAAAGTCAAATTAACATTTTTGTGACTAATATATTATAAAGGAATGGCTAAAAAACATGTGTGTGTGTGTTTTCACGCCTCCCGCCCAGTCTTGCCTACTATCGTTTTCAACTTCAGACCTCCCGCCCAACAGTTCCCGCCCAGCCGTCCCATTTCAACAGTGCCACAGCACCATTTTTCCCACCCAACCGGTGATATATTGCCGATATCTCAGGAATATCGCTCGATATATCGGCGATATATCATCGATATTCGAGAAAAATACACTTTGGGTGGTATTGATACCACCCGACCCGTCGATATGCGATATATCGTCGATATATCGTGATATGTTAAACCTTGCTTCCAATCAACCAGATATCTTTTTAAAATAGATCTTCACTCTTCGACCGTTCTCGGATCATACGCCAATGTTATGGAGAAGTAATGAGAATGCAAATTTTGCTACATATTTTAAGTTCCGGAAATCATGGTTGAAGGAACCAGGTTTCAAGGAGCTGATATGTGATAGATGGGTGGCTACGCTAGAGTGTTCATCGGCTACACATACCTTAGCGAGTAGAATACGGGCTATCCGGGAGGTGATGATGGAGTTGAGGCGTGGTTTATGTCCTATGTAGCGAGGCAAGAAGGAAGCAGGTGTTGACGAGGATCTCAGCATTGGATAGACAGGAGGAGCAGGCGAGCTTGACAAATGACGAGTGCTAGGAACGTATATACAAACGGTGGTTTTGGAGGAAGAAATCTAAATAGCTATGGCTAAAAGAGGGAGATTCAAACACAATTTTTTTTCACATGGCTGCTAGCAATAGGAGAGTGAATATGATCAATGTTTTGAAGGTTCATGACTCTATGATACGTGATCGGAACTAGATTTGCGATGCTTTTCGTAGTCATTTTGATGACTTCGCTAGAAGGTAACATGGTGGTGATTGTCATGTGGGCACTTCAGAATTGGTATAGGTTAGGGAAGATGCAAAGGTGGATCTTGTTCGGGAGGTGGGAGATGTGGAAATCATTGGTGTGTTGAATGGGTTAAAGGTTGAGGCCTCGCTTGGACCAGATGGCTTGCAGATTCTTTTTTATATGGAAATGTGGGATATTGTGGGACGGGATGTGGTGGCTATGGTTTAGGAATTCTTTGAAGGTAATGAAGGTTTTGAAAGGATTAATCGCTTTTATTTGTTCCTTTTGCCAAAGAAGACAGGTGTAAAGTTGGTTTATGATTTCAGACCGATAGTGCTATCCAATTCTATCTATGTGCTAGTGGCCAAGATCTTAGCAAATAGCTTACGATTCGTCTTGCCTGATCTGATTTCTCCGGTCCAATTGGTCTTTATTAAGGGTAGATCTTTGTAGGAGTCTTTTGCTTTGGAGGAGATAATGGCTGCTTGGAAAAGAAGAGGAACGTCGGCTTTCTTATGGAATGTGGACTTTTCAAAGGTTTATGATTCGATTTCTTGGGCCTATTTGTGGAATATTTTGGGGTGGCGGGGTTTTCCTTTGAGATGGATTCAGATGATGAAAAGATGTGGGATCACATCATCTTTTTCTGTTTTAGTTAATGGGCGGTCCAATGGATGTTAGATTCAACCACAGCAGGGAGTTAGGCAAGGATGTCCATTAGCCCCTATACCTTTTGATATAGCTGTGGACACATTGGCCTTTGTCGTTTAAGGCATGTGAAGGTCACCTCTTTAATGGATTCACAATACAAAGAGATGGCACTTTAGTCACCCCTTTATTACAATATGCGGATGATACTATTTTCTTTGTAGAGGGTGGTAAGTTGGAGGCAATCCATGTTTCTTCATTGGTGAGAATTTTTGTTGATATAACAGGTTTGAAGACCAATAGAAGGAAGTTATTGTGCCTTTCTCCATTTTGGAATGGGAGGTTGGGGAGATTGCAAATGAGACATCGGTGTCCCACTTGCCGATTAGATATCTTGGTTTGCCATTGAAAGGAAGGAGGCTAGTGGTTGTTGATTGGGATTGTGTGGTGGAGAGATTAACAAAAAGATTGTCATCATAGAGTGGTAGGCTTCTATCGAGAGGAGGTTATTTGATACTTTTGAAATCTATCTTATCATCCATACCGATGTTTTTCCTATCTGTTTTTAGGCTGCCAAAGAAGATAATCAGATCTATGGACATGATTCGAAAAAGGTTCTTTTGGAAGAGTGTAAATCATGTGGGGAGATTTGCCCAACTTGTTCCCTAGAATGAAATTTGTCTACCCAAATGTGAAGGTGGCTTGGGGGTAAGGTGATTAGATGAGTTCAACAAGGCCTTACTGCTCAAATGGGTGGTGAGAATTCTCTCTAGAGATGTGTCCATGGCCAATATGGTTATAAGAGACTCATATGGGGTGGATATGGATTTGGTGGAGCAAGCTATGCTTAGGAGAGGGTCTTCCTCCTTTTGGCTGTCCATTAGAATGACGTTACAAGACTCTATCAGTGACTTTAGTACGGTCCTGGGTGATGGTTTGGATTTCAAGTTTTGGTTGAACGATTGGAGTGGATTAGGGAGATTTTTAGAACTTTATTCAAGAGTTTTTTAGCTGATTAGTAACAAAGGAGCATTTGTCGGTGAAATATGGGATGAACATAATATTTCGGACTTTAGATTGCTTCTTGGGCTATCGGAGTCCACCCTGCATGCTATCTCAGATCTCAAACCGGATAGAAATTGCAAGGATGCTTTCAACTAGAGAAATGAGGTCTTAACGGTGAAGAAGGCCTACTCAAGGTTGATTCCAGCTTGATTCCAGCTGGTAATGAAAATAATGACACCAAGAAAGATTCAAAAAAGATTTGGAAATGCTTGCTGCCTTAGAAGATAAAAATCTTTCTTTGGATGTTTAGGAGAAAATGGCTAGTGACTAAATGTTTCCTGCGAAGGTGGAGGGATGATATTGATGTCACGTGTGTTAATGAGGAAGATCTGGATCATCTTTTCTTCAATTGCTCGTTCTTTAAGTATATCTGGAAGATTCTGCAGCTTCATACGATTGATAGCTCCAACTTCTCGTCCTTCTAGAGATCTTTCTAGGACCATTATGATCTGGATGTTGCTAGCTAGGTAAAAGGATTTGCAGCGTTATGGTGCTTATGGCTACAACGGAATGACATGATTTTTAAAGAGTGCTACTGGGTGGAAAATGTAGTGAGTGAGGTTAATTATTTGTCTGATTTTTGGCTCTAAGTCCATTCCTTTTACTTAATACAAGTATTGGATGATTACCTATCTCAGGTAATTTTCCTTTTTCTTTCTCAAAAAAAAAAAAATAGATTCATTATAGAAAATTATGTTGCCTCAAAGATCTTGTTGGTTGAGAAGAGATCTAATTCTTAGACATATTGCTAGAAAGTGGATTTTTCAAAAGCCTATGATAGACTGAATTGGAAGTTTGTTTGGTCTTATTTGCGAGTAGGGGGCTTCTTACCACTTTGGATACAATGGATGAAAACGTGTCACATTACCCTCCTATTCTGTGCTTGTGAACGGGAACTCGGAAGGTGGATGGATTAGCCTAGAAGAGGTGTGCAACTCGTTAACATCCTTGCTCTTTGGAATTGCGACAAATTTTCTAGTAGATGCCATCTATGTCTTATGTTAGATTGGGGACCTTCAAGGATTTGGCTGATGAAGGGGTGGTATAGAGATCCTCATCTTATGGTATGCTAATGATTCGATTCTTTTTATTAAGGGCTACATTGATGAGGCACATACGGCCAAATTTATGTTAGAAGCATTAGGTGAGTCCTCTAGCTTGAGGGTTAAGTTGCAGAAATCTAGTTTCTTGCCTTTTAGGATGGCTTTAGAGGTTGTGGTTCAAGTTGGTGACATCTTGGGAGTGTAGCCTTTGCAAACCCTGTTCACCTTAAGCTTTCGTTATCTGATGACCATATCAAAGATAAGGATTGGACTTTCATCATCGAACAAATGGAGAAAAGATTGTAGGTAGGACGCCAGGCTTCTTTCGGGGGGATGGGGGTTAGATAGTTAGACTGACCCTTTTCTCCTCAATCCTCTCTACTGTACCTCTATACTTGTAACTTATCTTTTAGATTGTAGTTGTTGTACTTCACCGCATAGATTCCATCAGATGACACATTCTTTGGTCCTCTGGATTTGGTGATAAGTTCCTCTTTGTAGTTTCTTGGGAGGAGGTGTGCAAGCCAAAGGGAGATGGTGACCTATGGGTCCTCGACTTGAGAATCATGAATGTTGCATTTCTTATGAAGTGGGTGCTTTGCCTGACGGACCCAACTTGCCCTCTGGAAGAGATTCATTAATGAATCTTGTGGAGACTCTATGGATTGGGATGTAAGGAGGCTATTAACCTGTGGTGAATTTGCTTTCTATCGTGCCTGCAGAAAATTCTTAGAAAGGTTAGGCCTCATTGTAGAAGTAGTTTGGGAAATGGTACCTATACGTGGCCTTCTTGAGCTTAGAACGTTTGCCTTTCCATTCATATCCTGGTGCTACACACAGATGAGAATATCTTGATGATATATTCATGTAAATCTCTTCTTTAAGATCCTATTCAAGAAGGAATTTTTCACATCCAACTATGTAGTTGCCATAGGAATTATTTTGTGCCTAGCAATGTCTACTCATTGTTGGTTGCTTTTTTGAGATCTACAAAGCAAGATCTAAAGACTCGGAGAACAATTCCACGGTACTAATGCCACATGGAATTGGTTGTTCACAAGAAGCAACAACCATTAAGCCTTTTCCCATATTAAGTGGGATTGGCTACATGGATTCTTTGCCTTCACTCAGATATATTTTGGGCCATTTCGAGGCTTAATTGGAAGTAATTGAGATCACGGTTAATAGTTTCCTTCAAACACTTCTTTGGTCTTTTTCACCCCCTTTTGGTAGGTTCAACCTCCAGCTCTTTACACCTCTTGGCTAGGGCATTTATTGACCTTCTCTGCAAATGTCTAAACCACCTTAGACTCTCTCATTTTATCCTCTATTGGTGTCACCCTAACCTTTTCTCGGATAATTTGATTTGAAATACGGTCCTTGTATGGCTACACATCTATCTTAACATATTCCTTTCTGCTATAGCATCTTTTGCAAAAGCCTCTAGTTAATGACCCAACATTCTGAACTATACAACATAGCATGTCTTACAATTACTTTGTAATACTTTCCTTTAACCCTCGAAGGAACCCTTGTATCACATAGAACACTAGATGCTTCCCTTCATTTCAACCACCATGCATTAATTAATTGTGTAACATCTCCATCAATTTCACCATCTATTGAAAAATGGATCCCAAGTAGTTAAAAACATCTTTCTTTGGAATGCACTTGACTTTAATTTTTACATTCATCCCTTTATTGTTCCCTCTATCATTAAACTTACATTCCGCATACTTAGTCTTTCTTCTACTTTGATGAAAGCCTTTAGCTTTCAATGCTTCTCTCCAAAGCTCAAGATTTTTATTTAGTTCATTTCTTATTTTCATCAACCAACACAATATTATCAAGAAAAAGCATATGCCATGGCACCTCTACTTGGATATGCTTCATCACTCATCCATGGCCAAGGTAAAGAGGTAAGGGCTTAAAGCTGATCCTTAATGCAAGCTAATAGTGATATTAAAGTAGTTCGTTAATTCATCCTTAGTCCTTACACAAGCTACAACTCTATATTACATATCCTTTTTGTAAGCAAGAGGAAACCATAAAAAAATGTAGAAAGTTCTTCAGAAAGAGAGGTAAGAACAAGTGAGGGAAATGTACCTGGACCTGGAGATTCATATTCCTGTTTATGTTAGCACTGAGTAAATGTCAGCCACACCTTCTTAGTGGGAATTAAAATACATGCATACCTCATGTTATTTTTCTTTTAAACCTTCCTGATGAAGCTAGTTCAAATACATCTCTCTTTTGTGGGTGCACGTTTTTTTTTTTTTTTGAAAGAATTGTGGGTGCACCTCTTCTTCCTATTCTCTTGTTTTTCTCTTTACACCAATCTTCATTTTTTTCTTCTTTACAAAAAGACATCAAAGTCAAACCTTTTTCACCAAATGATTATCTAACTATGAGTTTCATGAAGGCATAAATTTTTCCCTACACCATGAATTGTAATCCATTATTCCACGAGAATCAAGAAGAATGAAACGGTAAATGTTATTTTTGTGATAATCATCTATTTTTTTATTTTATTTAACTTCTTGATAATATTGGATATGCTGCTGGTATTGTTTTTTTGTTTTTGACTTTTCTCTTTGGATGTTACTTTGGCAGCCTTGAAACTGCTGGCGAATCATCTGCTCTGCCTATGTTTAGATGTGTGAGGTTAATTCTTAGGCTGCTTAGTCCGGTTGGAATTGCATCTTTAATGGACAGTAGCTCGCAGGTATTCATTCTTCTCAGTTGGTTTCGTTTTCTTCAGTTTTCGTACAAAATTTTCTTACATATCCATGTTGACATTAGTGTAATCATTTGTATCTTTCGATGATTATGCCTTGTTTAAGGGTAGATGTATACTCTTTCCAAATCCTTCGTATAATGAGAGTGGGAGAAAATGGTCAAATCTAATTATTAAAGGATTCATCTTCTTTTTATATAGAGGAGAGGTATTAGGAAAATAACTGTGCATATCTAACATAAAATAGAAAATAATAAAATAGGACAAAGAGAGTAATAAATGGACTACCTCAACACTCTCTTTCAAGCTGGAACATAGATATCAGTTATGCTCAACTTGGAACAATAGCCATTGAATGTTGAATGTGGAAGAAGCTTCGTGAAGATATCAGCTATCTGGTCCTCAGAGGGGACAAATGTAGTGCGCGACATCCCTCGTTGAATTAGGTCCTTGGTGTAGTGGTAATCCACCTTAACATGCTTGGTGCGTTTATGGAATATGGGATTGTTGGCTATATTTGCGATTGTCCTATTATCGCATCTCATCTTCATGTGTTCTTCAATTTGGATATGCAAATCACGCAGTAGAGACCTCATCTAGATCATCTTTGCGGTTGTCTGGGCCATCGCCCGATATTTTGACTCAGCACTGGAGTAAGAAACCATTCTTTGTTTCTTGCTTTTCCAGGTAACCAAATTTCCTGCCACAAATGTGGAGAACCTAGCAGTGGATTTTCTGTCAGCAACACCTTGCATAGTCAGCATTAGAATATTCAACTACTGTCATGGGAGTCTTTCTGAAACAGAATCCTATATCTAGGTGCCTTCAAATATTTTAGCATTTGCATAGATGCCTACTAATGTTGCTTAGTTGGCTTCTTCATAAACTGATTAAGCTTTCCCACAACCAAAGCAATATCTGGTCTGGTAATTGTTAGGTATATAAGTTTCCCCACAAGCTGCCTGTAAGCTCTACTGTCAACATACTCTGCCTGCTCATCATAGAGGTGCACCTTGTGGTCCATAGGAATATTGGCTGGTTTGGACCCTAGCATGCCTGTCTTCCGTAGTACATTTAAGACATTTTCCATTGAGAAAGTACAATGCCTTCTAGCCACTTCTATGTCCAGAAAATATCGGAGGTGACCTAGGTCCTCTATAACAAATTCCTTAGCCAAGGACCTCTTGACCTCAACTATTTCGGTTCTGTCATCACCGGTAATAATGAGATCATCAACATAAATAGGCAATGCCACAATACCCTTCTCAGTCTTCCTGACAAAAAGAGTGGTCTGAAGATCTCTGCAAGGCCATTTTCTCCACCACCTTTGAGAGCTTCTAGAACCAAGTTCTTAGACTCTGTTTAAGGCCATAGATGGCCTTCTTCAACCTGCATACACACTCCCGTTTAATCTCGAACCTGGGGGGCTGCTGCATATATATTACTTCTTGAAGATTGCTATAGAGAAAGGCGTTCTTCACATCGAGTTGGTGAAGCATCCAGACCTTGTGTGTAGTAACAAAATAGGTATCCTGATTGTTGACAGGAGAGCAATCGGGGAGAAAGTAGCAAAGAAGTCCACCCCATACATCTGGGTGAACCCCTTTACCACCAACCGAGTCTTATACATTGAAATAGACCCATTAGGGTTTTATTTCAACGTAAAGACCTAATGATATCCCACAAGGCGAGCACCGGTAGGAAGAAAGTTTAGCTCCCAAGTTTTTGCTTGAAGTGTAGCCATCTTATCCTCTATGGCTGTACACCACTTTGGATCAAATTTGGCCTGTTGTTATGTAGAAGGTATCTCTGTAGTGGTAAGAGCCGTAGTAAAGAGCCCGAGTGTAGTCCCCAGATTAGCTGTAGTCACTGCTCTAGCTACATGATACTAAGCACAAGAACAGTGAGCCTTTTTAACAGCAATACGAAGGTCGTCATTTGGGATACTATCACCCCATTCTGCACAATCACCACTGGAAACATCATTAAATCCCTCAATATATACCTGACTTGGGAAGGATGGTGGATCTGAAGTAGGGGGTGTGTTTCCTGTAGGGATTGGCAACTGAAAAGTAATAGGTAGATCCTTGAATCTTTGGTCATCAGTACCACTATCGGGTGTCGAATTGCTCACATGAGCTTGACTACCAAAATCAGGTGTAGGACCAACCTTAAATATATGAAACTCATCCATAAGCACAGATGGAATTGGCATAGGGGCAAACTTAGCCTTGGGAACTAATTGTTGTGCTGCAAGAGAGAAATAAGGTACTGATTCATGGAAGGTAACATCATCACTCTCATAGTGCCTTCCAGCCACAAGATCAAAGCACTGATACCCTTTTGTGTCCATGAATAGCAGAGGAAGATACACTTTACTGCTCTAGGTGCCAACTTAACAATAAACTTGCTCAGCGTAAGTCAAATTTGTGTCAAAGGTTATAAAATCAGTTTCACCTCAAATGAATTTAAAATAAAAGACAAACAAACTAAGCAAACCTTACTTAAAGGTCGCAGATATAAAGATATCTATATTGTTAACTTCGGTAAATGCGACATCTTTGAATGTCTAGTCGTTTTTGACGATGAGGCAATACTCTGGCATAAACGATTAGGGCATGTTTACATGAATAACATAAGTAAGCTTGTGAAACATGAGCTAGTCAAGGGGTTGCCAAAGATTGATTTCAAGAAAAACAAAATTTGTGATTCTTGTGAAATTGGTAAGCAAACCAAAACTTCCTTTAAACCAAAAAGGATGGTTAACACTTCTTAACCTCTAGAACTACTTCACTTAGACTAGTTCGGACCAACCAAATCTGAAAGGTTGAGTGATTGTCACTATTGTTTTGTCATTATTGATGACTTTTCTAGATTTACTTGGGTATCTTTTGTAATGACTTGACCATTGATATGTTTAATTAACTTGCAAAGAGATTGCAAAATGGGAAATGATTGGAAGTCATTAAGATAAGAAGTGATCATGGTGGAGAATTTGAAAATCAATCTTTTTTTATCTTCTGTGATTAATTTGGGATAAAAGATGAGTTTGCATTTCTTAGAGCTTCTCCCTAAAATGGAGTTGTTGAAAGAAAGAATAGGACCCTGAAAGAGTGTGCCTGTATAATGTTGTGCGAGTCAAAGCTGCCTCGATATTTTTAGGCTGAGGTTGTAAACGTTGCTTGCTACATTCAAAATAGATCCTTGATCGGACCTATATTATACAATACATCTTTTAAACTTTACCATGGAAGAATACCTAAGATTTCCTATTTCAAAGTGTTTGGATGCAAATGTTTCATACTGAATGCAAAGGATAACCTTGATAAATTTGATGATAAGAGTTCAGAAGGAATCTTTTAGGTTACTCTATTAAAAGTAAAGCATATAGAGTTTACAACATGAAGAATCGTATTGTTGAGAAAACTTTACATGTATATTTTGATGAAACCCTAACACACCCACAATCCTCTCACAATGATGATGATGAACACCTAGGAGATCCTTCAAACATAGGTGAGGAAAATATCTTAGAAGATCTACTAAAAGAGATATCGTATTTGAAAGATCATCTTAAGGAATTAATAATTGAAGACCTACCTAAAGGAATTCAAATCAGATCATTAGTAAATACCTTAACACTTGCAACTTTTGTCTCTCAATTAGAACCTACGAATGTTAGGGATGCTTTTACTGATGAATACTGGATTATTGCAATGCAAGAAGAATTAAATTAACTTGAGAGAAATCAAGTGCGGGAACTTGTTCCAAAACCTGATTCTCAAACTATTATAGGGATCAAATGGGTCTTTAGAAATAAACTCTATGAATCAAGAGAAGTAGCCAGAGATAAAGCTAGACTTGTGGCGTAAGGATATAATCAAGCAGAAGGAATTGATTTTGATGAAACTTATGCACCTGTGGCTCGCTCAGAATCTGTTCGGATGTTGTTAGCCTTTGTCGCTTACATGGAGTTGAAACTCTTCCAAAAAAAAGGACGTTAAAAGTGCATTCCTAAATTGATTTATTAAGAAGTCTATGTTAATTAACCTTCAGGTTTTGAAAATGTAATGTTGACCATCCAGAATATGTTTACAAATTGCATAAAGCATTATATGATCTAAAATAAGCTCCACGAGCGTGGTACGACAGGCTAAAAAATTGCCTAATTGAAAATGGCTTTAAGATAGGAAAAATGGATCTAATTTTGTTTAGAAAATGAAAAGAAAGTGATTTTCTGGTAATTCATATTTATGTTGATGATATCATTTTTGGAGCCACTAATGAGCTTTTATGTGAAGAGTTTGCCGAGGTTATGGAGGAGCAATTTGAAATGTGTATGATGAGAGAACTTTGATTTTTTCTTGGTTTTCAAATAGACCAATTGACCACTGGGATATTCATATCCTAAACGAAGTACATCTTAAAGATTCTCAAGAAATTCTCCATGGATAGGGTGAAAGAAATAGAAACACCTATGATAGCTTCAACACAACTCAAAAATGAGAAAACAAGTCTAGATAAAAAAATTATTTAGAAGCATGATGGGATGCTTGCTACATCTCATTGCTAGTAGACCTAATATTCTGTTACTACTTGTTTGTGTGCTCATTTTCAAGTAAATCATAAAGAAATACACCTAAATGCTATTGAAAGAATTCTTAAATACCTTAACACCACCTCAGACTTAGGTCTTTTCTATCCTAAGTCAGCAACATTTGATCTATACTCATTTTGTGATATTGATTATGCGGGTAGTTTTACGGATCGTAAGAGTACTAGTGGAACATGCCAACTTTTTGGAAATTCCTTAATCTCTTGGTTCTCTAGAAAATAGAATACTGTTTCCTTATCCACAATAGAAGCTAAATACATATCTGCTTTCTTAGCCTGTTCACAATTACTTTGGATGAAACAAACCTTAGAAGATTTTGGCCTAACTTATGAAAATAACAAAATACTTTGTGACAATGCTAGTGTCATTAACCTATCCAAAAATCATGTGCAACACTTTAGAACCATTTTCTATGAGATTATGCACTAAAAGGTGAAATAAACTTAGAATTTGTGTAAACAGACGGCCGTTGATATTTTCATCGAACTCTTACTCAAAGATGGGTTCAACCTTATATGACGTGCTATAGTTCTAGCAAGACTAAAAGAACTAGCTGACAAATATGAAATTATTGTGTTTTTTAGTTTGATCGATCAAAAATTTACTTTTGATTGACCAACTCTGATTGACCGATCAAAATCCTAGTTTTGATCGACCACTTCTTTGGTAAGAATTTCCCTTAAAAAATTTGAAGTTTGGTTGACTAAAATTAATGTTTGATTCAGCATTTTGTTTTGGAGGGAAATTTCCCCCCAAAATTTTGACCCTTGATCGACCAATTCTTTACTTTGATCGATCAATTGTCATTTTGATCAACTAAATTTTGATTGGTTATCCTCTTCATCTAAATCGCCTCCAATCTCGATTTACTTATACCATACATAACCACTCAAAAAATATAAAACCCAACCTTACCATCATTTTTTTTACCACAAACCTACTCCACCAACAAAAAACCTCACTCTACCGTACACCTCCCCTACCGACCAAAATCGAAGAAAGACTATCCTAACCCTACACCAGCACACCACCATCCCACACGCCGCCACTGAGCAATGCCGCCACCGACCAATGCTGCCGCAACCATCGACCAACCACCATCATCGACCATGGCCACCAGAAACCCCCCTTCCTTGCACCAACACCTCCTCCAACCCTCTCTCCTTGCATTTGCCGCCGCCGCGTCCTCCTCCTTAGACGAGCACCACTGCACCCTCTTCATCGTCCTCCCCTTAACGGCGTCCCCTCTCCTCCTACCACCGCCTGGTCATCATCTTGATCTATCACTTTGATCGATCTCGGTATCTTTTCTACCTCTCCTCATTTCCCTTCTTTTTCCTTAAAAACATTTGTGCTTATATATGGTTTATATTTGGTGTAGTTTGTATGAGTGTGTGCATGTGAAATATTGGTACTTTGTGAGTTAAATTCGACTGTGGAGTAATCTATTTTTTCACACCAAAATTAGTTTGATCGATCAATTTCTTTGGTTGATCGACCAAATCTACTATTTCCAGGCGTCTGTTCGTTTCAGTTTTGATCGACCAATTATCCTTTTTTGATCGATCAACATCCCTTTTGATCGACCAACTGGCTCCAAAACACACACATGCTTCTTCTTCTGCCTCTTGTGACGATACTTTCGACCACTACATCATTGAGGTCGCACACGAGCGTTTTTTCATCCTAACTAAACTATCTCCACATGTCAGTTGTCCCATGGACTTTGCTTATTTTGAGGCGATCTTTCTTGTTTTACGGGATAAATTTGCTTACCACCAAATATTGTCTTTTTGAGCGTAACTTTTATGTGGGATCCAAGACTAACCGCATTCCTGGTGTTGACCCCATGGCGTGTCACCTATTTTATGCTAATTTGAAAAACATAGGTGAAGGGTTCAACATAGAGCTTACTTCTAATGTTTACGGGATCGAGGTCTTAGTGAATGCTGACATTATTACCAAGATTCTTGGCTACCCTAACATTGGTCCTACCTCCTTGGAGCTCCACCAGCAGACCCAGAGTGACACCATTAGGGAGACTCTTCTCACTCCCTCTCACTATGATTTGGGATGCCATGCGAAGTCCTCTTACTTTTGTCGTCCTCGATTTCTTAATCGAGTCTTCTTATGGAGTTTTATTCCAAGTTGACCTCATTTGAGAACTGCCTTGAGATCATGCTCATCACCCTATATGACTTTATGAAGAACAAGTGGTTCAACAGGAACCACTTGATTTTTTCCTTGATGGACAAGAAACCCATCAGCTCCTTTTAGATTGGGATTCTCCTATCTCACATCTTTCTACATTTCAATGTCCCAATGGATATCAACAATTCATTACTCGAGTCACCATTTTTGATAAGCTCACATATTCCAAAATGGTGCAAGCACAGGGAGCTTGTGGAGAGCAAGCTGATCCCCAGGAGTAGCCTCAGGAGCATGACAGACCATTTTACTCTGGGAGCATCCTCCTCTGCTATACCTCTAGCTTACCTGCCATATGAGCACTTCATTATCGCCTGTCCTCCGCTAGCTCGTCTTACTTCTTTCTACGACCAGGAGTGGGGTCTTGTCAACAGGCAGCTCACCGGTAGCGACTGTCAATATTTAGGATGTTAGTGATAGTATCTATTGATGATGCACATACAACGAGAGATGTTGAATGGGATTTCTACGTTGAAAATTTGAGTTTTGAAAACTGTCGTAGACGCGTAGACCCATCAAACAGATAATTTAATCGAAACTCTGATGAGTATCGAGTGAAATACGGGGAGGCGAATGTTTGATAAAAAATCACATTTATATTTGTTGTCACGAAGTATATTAGATGGTCAAATTAAATTTACGCTAGCTATCTACTTAAAGAATAATTAATAGAAGAGAGAGAAAGAATAATACAAATAAAAAGAAAATAAGGAGATAATAAACAAATATTTCATAGTCACAGATTCATGTTCATTACAACTACTTGCTATATTAGACAGTAGGAAATTTAATCTAGAAAGTGATGAAGAGGACAACCGCGGGATGCTCCTCGAACGGGGTGAGATGGAAAAATTATATTTTTAACTCTAATGGAGCATCCTGGGTTTGGGACAAGCTTGTAGAGCTTTGGAGGGAGTGAGAGAAGAGAGGAAGAGATAGAGAAAATGAGTGGTAGGGGTGCCCTTTTATAGTTGCAAAAGTTGGGGACAAAAAGGTCTTTTTATAAACTTAACACATTAATTGCTGGGGTCTTTAGTGACGGATATAAACCTCACTAAAGACCCCACGTCGTTGAAGCACGCACGCGCCCCTGCCTCTCTGCCTTCAGCTGTTGAGATGCCCTTTCGCACGCATGCATCCTCAGCCGTCCGATTGAGAGATCGGACGACTTAAATGCGTGCATGCCTCTTGATCTCCAGCCTCACGCGCGCCCGCATCAGATTGGGTGTGTTCCTGCGTTAGATCGCATGTGAAGCGCGTGCCTTCATCCAGCGTGCCATGTCGAGCTTCCTCGACCTGATTGCCATTGCACAGGTGAATTTCGCCTGCGCCCGCGTGCGCGCTTGATTTGAGGCACTTGGTGTATCGACCAGGCGTCGCTGCCTTCGCGAGGAGGTGCGCAACCAGTGTGCTATGCCTCTTGTGTCACATTTACACTTTAAGGGCCAGGCACTCGCAACCGATAGATGGTGATCCAATGGTCGAGATCACCCGAGCCCTTGCTTTAGAAGGTACTGCATGGCTGAGGAGCGACGTGGCACGTTCTGATCATCACTTGAAGAGGTGGAGCGGGAGGTTTAGGCTGGTGTTGGGTTGCTGGGATGGTGCCACGTGGCGCCATCCTGGCTGTCCATCTTTTCTGACTTGTAGATGTTGCCACGGATGCCAGATTGAATCGATTTTCGCATCGTTGGGCTGCGATCGTCGGTCTAAACCCATCCGTGCGGTTGGATTTGTCTTCTGAGGTGCAGATTTAATACCACCTTGGCCCTTGACCTCTGATCTTTCTCAGACTATATTTGATGCTACGGAGGTCCGATCGGGGCGATCTCAGAGTCGTTGAACTCTGATCGTCGCCCTGATCAGATCCGTACGATTGAATCTCAAATCTGAGGTCCCGAAAAATGTTGCCTTGCTCCCTAACCACAAAAAGAGAATTAATCTAAAATTTATACAATCTAACCTAAATGCATGCTGATGCATGTTATGCAATATTTATAATACATGAATGCTTCTATGACACTAGAAACATGCATAAATAGGCATTTTAGGTCAATTAGATGTGTGTACATCAGTAGACAAATTTAGTTTTGTTGCGGCACATACATCAGGTATCTCAATACCTGAATGCTCAGGGATAATTCTTGGATAAACTTGGAGTGTCTATTCATAGCTTGCAACAGTAGTACCACAGACCTTATCCTCGCTACTCTACAGCTGCTCCTTTAGCAACACCTCCTCCTCTAGGAACATCAGATCAGCAGGTTACTCCTCGCCAGATAGTCATGCAGCCGACACCGACCTTTGCATGGTGACGCCTTTGTCTTAGCCGACTGTCCTCCCCGGCACCATATGATCCTATGGATCTTGAGTTTGATGTTGATCTTCAGAGCACAGTGGATTCCTTCTTTGCCTCACTAGGATAGACTTTACCTCTTGTGGACTTTTATGTGTATTAGTTGCTAGTCCTTTCTGGATTATCTATGTTAGTTTGTAGAACTTCATATATGTGGACTTGTTCTATCTATCTTTCACATATGCAGTGGAAAAATAATTACACACAACCTCAACAATAAAGAAATATCACAAAGACCCATATAACCTGTAAAACTCAACAATCCCCCTCAAGTTGGAGCATGGGCATTAGATATGCTCAGCTTGGAACATAAGAATTTAAGCTGCTTCTTTGAGAGTGCTTTAGTGAAAATATCTGCAATCTGGTCTTTGGTGCTAATATAGGGTGTGAAGCAAGGTTCGAAACGTTGATTTCAATGCTGCTTTGATCATGCACATTTCGCCGGCATGTTGTGGAAGCACACATGCTTCGACTATGGATTTCAACGATTTTGATGCCCCAAAAATAGTCTATTTGGTAGGCACGTCGAGGGCATGTCAACTAAAATGGTAGAAGTCAAAATGATTGGAATTTTAAGAATAACTATTTGAAAGGATAAATATTTTCATTTAAGCTCTAAACCCCGTCTTATACTTCCTATTTAAATGGATAACTATTTTTCTAAAATTAAGGACTACAAGAAGAACAATGCTAATACTAATTTAAACTTAGGATTTTATTTTTAGGAATTAAATAAAGGTTTTCTAAATTCTAAAGTGTAATTAGAACTATATGTTTGTGATAATAGTAAATTTGGATTCTAGTGTGTAGTTTTATTCTATAATTTGGGATAGATGTGGTATAAAATCTATGGAGAATAAGGGCCACGTGGTAGTGCCGCATGGCAGGTCTGTTAGGGCCACGTGGCAGTCCATCGGTTACCCAAGGGGCGTCAGCCCTAAGGGATTTTGTTAGGGTGTCTTTGGGTAAGTTTCCTAATTTTAGTATGTTAGGATGTCAAGTAATTAATTTGTTAGGAGGATATGCTATTTACTGATGTTTAGAGGTTTGATTGATCTTGTTTCTTTATTTAGAGATTAGGAATAACTCTCTATGTAAAGAGAAAACTTATTTAATTGCTATTGAGTTGAATGCAATATATTTTTTAGAAAATCAACAGCACCCTCTCTTTCTTATTTTTTTTCACGGCAGGCCTTTCTCTCTCCATAGCCCACCAAGCTTCATGCGTAGGCTTTCCACATGCCAAGGCCTACTTTACCCTTCCACGCGTGAATCAAGGAGGTGTGATGAGAGATCATGCACAAGAAAGTCCAATCGTGTGTGACGCTTACGTGCATTGGAGCCTCGATTTTTCGAGGCATCTTCGTCGAATTGTGAGTTTTCTCAAAGAATTTCTTGAAGGATCTTAGCACCTTATGCCAGGCCTAAGGAGTTAAGAAGGGGATTTTGACAAATAGCTTCTCTCATGCATCCAACGCCTTACACAGAGCATACAAGTAGCAGAAGGCCTGTTTTTTGAGGATAAGGATGGCTAAAAACGAGAACCAGTTCAACATCAAAGAAGGAAATGTTATATAGTTCAAGGCACCAGGATCAAGTTTCAGGGTGCCTCGAACTATATCCTATAGGCGCGGGCTTTCAGGATCTTCGTAGGCAGCTAAGACAAGTTGCATGTCCTACTCGAGGAGAAGTAGATACTCTAATAAGTCGATCCATCCATCCATCCATCGTCTCCAACATGTTATAAAAGAAGTCGACGTTCGAGATGTTGGATTCCTTAGAGAAGAGATACTCCAATAAGTCAAACAATGCCTGCATTATCGACATATATACTCGCATCTAGACGACAAATCAAGGGGATCTTCCCTTTGATAAGTATTACTCGAAGATAGAGGAATTATTTGAAGAACTGGAGATCTACGAGTTTGTTTGCTACGACAAGCAGACCATTGTACGTGAAAGATGGTAAGTTGCGAGATTCTTGTCGGTGTTATCCCCGATATTGGCTTTGGCACGTGATCAGATCCTGGCACTGGACGGGGGTTTGGATCTTGAGATGATTTATAGTCGTCTTGAGAAGCTTAGAGAAATCGATGCAGGATTCAGTAAAGTTGTGGTGTCTGGAAACACTACAATGGCTATATTTGATGGAGGTGCAAGTTGCAGAAGAGGACGTGGTAGAGGCTTAGGTCGAGTTTGTCCATTATGTCAACATTGCGGATGCACCAATTGTCCCAAAGATCGTTGTTAAGATAAATTTAGGAAACTTATATATGAGGCTACTATCACCTTACACATGGATTCTCTCACTTCTGCGGACTTCTAGAAGATTAGAGCCATGTTTTAAGAGGTGAAGACCACGGAGGTCGTTGCGACGACTATTGTGGTTGCCAAAGAGGTAGTAACGACTATTGAGGTCGCAAGAGTCTACACCGTGACTTCTACCAAGGAGAGGATCAAGGATGTGGAACTCAAAGAAGATGAAGAGTGGTGGGGGCTCTAGCTTCATTACAAGTGCAACAAGTCATCGTCCTCTCGGCCCCGACTTGGCAGTGCCCCGTGGTAGGTCCATTGGTCACCTAAGGGGCGTCGGCCCTAAGGGATTTTGTTAGGGTGTCTTTGGGTTTAAGTTTTCTATTTTTAGTATGTTAGGATGTCAAGTAATTAAGTTAGGAGGATATGTTATTTATTGATTTTTAGAGATTAGGAATAACTCTTGTTTCCTTATTTAAAGATTAGGAGTAGCTTTTTATATAAAGAGAGAACTTATGTAATTGCTATTGAGTTGAATGCAATATATTTTCTACAAAATCAACTCCCTCTCTCTCTCTTTTCTTTTTCACTGCCGATTTCTCTCTCTCTCCATCGCTTATCGATCTTCACGTGTAGTCTTTCCACGTGTTAAGGCCCACTCCACTCTTCCACGAATCTCCACATAATCAAATCTTAAGAGAAGAATAGAGCAAGAGTTGTAGTTGTCTTACATCAGCGAAAAATCCATCTCCTAAGGAGAAGATAAAATTAGGATGGGACATTAAAGTAGATAGAGTAAGGGGAAGAGCATGACACTTAGTTCCTCTACCAGTTATTAGAGTTGTTGGTAGAATAATGAGTTAAAACATGACACTAAGAATGAGTTGAAGCTTTAGTAGAATCTATTTTGAGGTAAGTAAAAAAGGGGGTTTAAAACATAACAAAAACAACGAACAATGAGAGAAACAACAGCAACAACTATTGAAATGTTAAGTGCATTTCTCCAATGCCAATCATTTCATTGAAATTGTCGAAATCCCTGTGTTTCGACATTGTTTTCATGTCGATATGGTCCTATCCCAAAAATGCCCATGTTGACGGTATGTTGCCAGTATGTTGTCAAAATTTAGATCATTGTTGTGTTCTTGTTCATAATAGCATCTCTAATGAAGTGGCAATTCACTTCAATATGCTTGGTCCGCTCGTGAAATGTTGGGTTATTAGCAATGAATGTGACAGCCTTATCATCATAAAACATAGGAATATGCCCTGAAATCCGAACACCAAGATCTTGCAAAATGGATTGGACTCATAACAACTCGCAGGTAGTATGTGCCATGGCTTTGTACTCAAATTTTGCACTTGATCTTGAAATAACTACCTGCTTTTTCCTCCTCTAAGTGACAAGATTGCCTCCCACATAGGTACAGTACCCTGTGGTAGACCTCCCGCCTTCATGTGCCCTAGCATAGTCGGCACTAGAATAGCCACTAACATCAAGATAACCATGGTTATGAAAAGAGTGCTCCTTTCTCGGACTAGTAGCATGCTTCAGATATTTGAACACTTGATAAAGTTCATCCTAGGGTACCTCTCTGGGTGTTTGCATGAATTGGTTCAGTCGTCCCATTGCAAAGGCAATGTCAGGTCTAGTAACTGTTACGTATAATAGCTTCCCAACCATGGCATGATACTTAGTCACATCCTGTAATGGTGGACTATCTGCATCTGCAAGAGGCAATGACAAATCCATAGGCAAATATGTTGGTTTTCACCTAAGCATACTGGCCTCCTTTAGCATGTCTTAACACATATTTCCTCTGAGACAAGACTAGTCCCCCATTTATATGCTGCATCTCTATGCTAAGAAGGCCCAAATCTTTAGTAACAAATTGTGAATACAACAAAGATTTGGTGTTCTCTATGCCTTCTTTGTCATTGCCTGTCAATAAAATGTCATCCACATAGACAATAAGATCACTGATCTTGTCTCCTTGTGCATTGTAAATACTGAGTGGTTAGCAAAAGATCTAGTAAAGCCATGCTCCTGTATTGCTTTACTAAATCTTTCGAACCACGCCCTCAGACTTGGTTTAAGGTTATAGGTGGCCTTCTTTAGCCTGCACACCTTTCGACACTACCCTTGAATGATGAAGCCTGGAGGTTGTTGCATGTAAATATCTTCCTTCAAGTCATAAAGAAATGCATTATTGCCATCCAGTTGGTGAACAGTCCACCCCTAATTAACAACCACAAAATGCAGGATTCTGACAGAATTAAGTCTTGCCATTAGAGAGAGGGTCTCAAAGTAGTCCACCTTAATGGTTTGTGTACAACCTTTGGCAACATGACATACTTTGTATGTTCTTCTTTAGCAAGTGTTT
This sequence comes from Thalassia testudinum, assembly GCA_037157565.1. Taxonomy (NCBI): domain Eukaryota; kingdom Viridiplantae; phylum Streptophyta; class Magnoliopsida; order Alismatales; family Hydrocharitaceae; genus Thalassia; species Thalassia testudinum. The sequence continues at coordinate 28,359,500 of JAZHRO010000013.1, forward strand.
TGAATGGGTCTTAGAACAAATCTCTATGATCTTGTAGAGCCTGGTGGTTGTCAACGGTCAAAGAAGACATTGTTTTGCTGCAGGCAAATGGTTAAGTGACATAAATCGAGAAACATGATATCTAGCACAATATCACTAAGCCTTTCGTTGAGCAATGGGATGATCCAGATCTGTGCTCTCACTAGTGAAAGGTATCTGTACCTCAGATGAGTCACTGGCATCGGGGGAGAACTGAGTAGGTGTGGTAGTCAAGGGCTCGTCTACTGGAGAGGTAGACGTGGTCTATGCTAGAAATGTTTAGAAAATGTATTTGTAACATCGAGATGTCTAGGAAAGGTGACTGGGGGGACATCTGTCTGTGGTAAGGAAGGCTCAGAGGTTTCTTGTGGTGGTGCAGCATGCATAGGAGGAGGAACCTTGTGAGATATGTACGGAGTTGAGGACTCCCCCTTTTTGAGATAATAGGGAATTTCTTCAAAGAAGGTAACATATGTACAGACATAAAATCCTCGTGTTAGAGGGTTATAACTCTGATATCCTTTGTGTTCTAGAATACCTAAGAAAAATGCACTTGACATACCAAAGTGAAATCTTCTCCTCCTCCTTGAATAGGTGAACAAAGCAAACACAATCAAAGACAACAGGAGTGATGGGAAATAAATCTCTACCGAGGAACAACATAGAGTGGGGGGCTCTACCACCCAAGACAAGGGAAGAAACCTGATTGACAAGAAAGGTGGCAGTCAAGACTGCATCCACCTAAAAGGAAGATGGAACATTCATTTGGAACATGATGGTGCCGGCAACATCCAAGAGATGGAGCTTACATTTAGCAACTTTATTTTGTTGTGAGGTATGAATGCAAAACGTTTGATGAATAATACCAATAGACAGAAAGAATCGAGTAAGCCTGGATTTCACAAATTCAAGTCGATAACTCTTAAAAAATTTAATAACTATGGAAAAGTGAGTCTTTGTTTCTTGGAAAAAAAATTTATTCCTTGGAAAATTTTTTGAACAATAACAGGGACCTTCGACTTCTCTTTCACCATAAAGACCCATGACATTCGGGTACAATCAATTAACAAAACAAAGTGACCAAAACCTTTAACATTATGGACCTTACATGGACCCTACACATTTGCATGAAACAAATCAAAAACTGACTCAGTACGTTTATTGTGGGACGAAAGAGATGACCAGTGGTGCTTGCCAAGTTGACAAGCTTCACACTGAAAGGAATCTGGGAATGACAAATCTAGAAGCTGGTGATGGAGCACATGAAGATTGGGATGGCCAAGACGAAGGTGCCACTGAAGAGTAGTGGTGGCACACACAGCAACGGCAGAGGAGGGAGGTGGAATGTGGAGGTAGTGCAGGTTGTTTTGCTCAAGTCCATCAATTCGCCTCATCGTTTGTAGGTCTTGCAAGAAGAAATACTGGTAATAAAAAATAGCCTGCCATTGAAGATCTCTGGTAATTTGATTAATATACATTAGGTTAAGTGCAAATCTCGGTGCATGCATCACATTAGACAGAGGCAAGGTAGGAGACATGGAAATGTTCCCAAGTCCCATGACGGGTGATATGTCTCCATTTACTACCTTAACATGGAAGGGGTTAGCGAGATTCCGTAGGGAAGAAAAAAAGACCAGAAGCACTTGAATTAGCAATCCAGATTAGAGCATAGGACTTGGTAGATAGGGTGGAGGTACTTGTGGGCTGTAGAATAAATGCCCCAGTTAAAGTGAAAGCCTGGGATGCAATGGAGCTCTCATCCTCTGCCTTAGAGATAGTAACCCGACTGTCATCCTCTCGAGCTCGGGTAGTATCCTTTATAGATATAGTTGACGAGCACGTGGGTCCGTTCTTTGAGTGTAGCCATGTTTCACCTAACATCTATCAACTGCATGACTATTCCTGTGGCAATACTCACATAAGAGATTGCCTCGTCCACGACCATACTACTACATGCACCACCACGGCTACGACCACGAAGACCTCTAGAACTAGAATTCCCCCCAGCCGCGGCCTACAGTTGCCATGTTGGAGGAATTAGATGTGGGTACAGGTTTAGAAGTCTCTAGTTTGGAGAGGCGAGTATAAATTTGAGCTGATATAGGTATCTCATCCATTGTCATGAATTGGTCCTTGACTACCTTATATTTTGGTCCATGGCCAGAGAGCAACTGTATAGATCCGACCACCTCTCGTTTTGTAATGATAGCTACATTAAAGGATATAGGCTGCTGAATGTCCTGCTCATCTCATAAATTCTTGATGGTACCGTAATAATTAGCCATGGGCATGGTACCTTTTTGGAGTTTGTGTAGCTCCTCCACAACTCTGTAAAGATGGGTGATGTTGCTCTCATGGGAATGTATCTCATATATAACTTCCCACGTCTTCTTTGTCGAGGCATAAGCCATCACCTACTTGGCAATAGTTTGGGCCATGTTGTTTAATAAACATGTGGCTACCTGATCATTATTTGTCTTCCAATCGCCAGTTTTACTGTAGGATATTAGCTCGTCCAATAGTTACAGTCAATATCCATGTCTTGGAATACTTTTGTAATATAGTGTTGAAGACTACCATTGATACATCAATGAATACAATACTTGATACAACTTCATAACATGGGAGTCCTATTATGAGTATGTTAGAGTATTGTAAATAGAGGAAAAAAATCGGAGGAGTTGTATCGAGTTAGGTCGAAGTTCAACATGGTATTGATTTGGTGGCATTGGTTGATGCTTGGTGTGGTTCACTGGTACTACTTATATTTGATTTCTTCTGGTGGGTATTATTATGAATATCTTCAGTTATTATCATGTTATGTGCATTTTCTTTTCAATGCTATGATATAACTTTGTTGATTTGTTAGTAGTGTATTTCTATTATGTTTTCATTCAAAATTTATGATTTTGATCTTCTAAGCATTTTTTCGTGTATGCAGTAGTTGTTAAAATGTTAATCTTCATCAAATTTGTTACATTTTGGGTTATTTGGGCCTTTTTTTTAGCAATTTCCTCTAAATTCATCGATATCAGCAATACACCCTTGATATATCCACGACATATCCTCTTTTTGACTTGTCGATATGACATTGATATTGACATTTAAAACCTTGGCTCCAGTGTGGCAGCTCCTTCCTTCCTTGGCCTCTGGTGACAAGAGGGAAGGAGGATGGAGGGTGCTAGTGCACCCCTACCAAGGAGAGGTGCCTCCCCAAGTGTAGGAGGACCCCCTACGGTGGTGCTATGGGAGAAGTAGGCCCTCCAGTGGTGACATTGGGCTGGGCGACACCATCGGAGAAGTGCACAATTGAGGAGTGTCGATCGGTGGCGCTGTAGACAAGGGTTGGCGATGCCCTTGAGACGAGGAGAGAGAGGTTGGGTGGTGGTGCTGTTGTCCTTGTTGGGTGGCGGCACTACTGTTGAGAAGAGAAGGGGGAACGAAAGTAAGGTGGATGCGTTAGGCGGCTAGGATTTGGTGGGGTATTCAGGAACCAATTTAGGACCACTGCTTTGATATCATGTTAGGATAGAAATAAGTGAATTGTGCTCCAATATCATGTTAGGATAGAAATGAATGAATTGTTTATTTCACATGTCCCTATGTGCCTTTATATAGAGAGGCACAATGAAAAAATAACAACACACACCTTCATACAATTAAGGAAATATCACAACTCAACAAGTCTCTTACTGTAGATAGATCCCAAAGGCACACACTGTTTTCTTGTTTCTGTTGCAATAATGCTGGCATTGCGTTCTTTGTAACATTCTGCTTTGCTTCAACCTCATTAGTCCTACAGCTGCCGTACTTTTTTTATTGACGATGATGATACACTTTATTTGAATCATAGTTCATTGCTCTTCTGGTGCCTAACGAACGATGGTGTTTGTGTTTTCAATTGCAAAAGACTAAACCTTTTTGTCATAATATTTTGCTTTCTGCCATATTTTCAGTAATATCTTGCAGAATATTTCATTTTCACTTCTTTCTTTGCCTGTTCAAAGTAGGTGACGCAGCAGCTGGTCCACTCTTCTTGGATGTTACATCTAAACTGCAACAAACGATATGTTGCTCCAATTTCAGCACTGTTGTCTTCTGTCTTGCATCCCTCACTTTTTAATGTTCTCAGCTTGCATGAAGTAGATGGTAATAAGAAAGGTCCCCTGAAATGGGTAAGTATTGAAAGAAGATCCTGTTTGAATTGCTGTTTTTGAAGCCCTATACTTCTATATCTTTTATTTTAATGTTCTTGGTTACATTATATATTTCTCAATCTGGAGCTGTATTCCATTTTAACAAGGGTCACTTTTACGGAGTGTCATACACAGTCAGTGCTGTAACTGTGTAATCAAATGCTCTTTCAAAAAAAAAAAAAAAGCTGTGAAATCAAATGCTTTACCAAAAAAACCTTGTTCCTAAAAGAAAAAAGGACCTCTTCAAAAGATGTGAAGGATGTGAGAATTGTATGAAGTAACATGCTATAATTTTGCAACATTACAATTTTGTCATACTTGAACAGCAATCCATAGTATTCTGAAGTAAAAAATGTATGTACATTTCTTCTTTTGCAGTTCGTTGAGCAGCTTCTTGAAGAAGGAACAAAAAGCCCGCGGACTATTAGACTTCTGGCTTGTCATTTAACTGGGTTGTGGCTTTTATATCCCAAAACGATCAAGTTCTATATTAAAGAATTGAAAGTCTTATCACTTTATGGATCTGGTACTTTTGCATTTTGTTCATTGTTTTCTCTTTTTTACTTGGATATACTATGTGCTTGTTCATGATTTTTATCATTGTTTGAATTTCTTTAAGCAGTTGCTTTTGATGAGGACTTTGAAGCTGAGTTATCAGAAAATGTTGATGCCCGATTAGAGGTTCCTTTTTTGGCTCAAAGTCCATTTTCTGAGTTTGCCGAGGTAACATAGCATGTAATTTCCATAGTGACATTAAACTCTTTCTATAAAAATATCAATTATTCTGAAGGGTTTCATTGCTGATGATGCAGGCATAATTCTTGTTAAATGGAGTTGTAGTTCCTTGCATTATGCTTTTTATTTTGATAAGCCTTTCATTTGCATTTTAAGTAAGCACTGGCAATATATGTCAAATTTTGCCCTGTATATGGTTTGACCAATCTTCCATTCAGCGTATATGGATGTGGTATGTTGTATGCATCCAAATATGTGTCTGATTTTTTAAATTATTCTCCGCATGTCACATATCTTCAAGGTTATCACATCATCAACTTTTACATTTCTTGTCTTGCATTTAATATAACTTCCTACTAGCTAATGCATAATAATTCATTATTTCAGTTCTACATGTTCAAAAAATTCCCCAGCCAGTGATTTATGTACTTCAATTTTCATTTGGGCACTTGGGGATTTTCAATTTCATAAACTTTCGATTTTTCTATTAAGAAGTATGTCCAGGTGTACGATCGATCTTAGTGATCCCAAAGCTAAAATTCTTCTGCTTTTTTTGCTTTGCTAAGTGCAAGGAGGGTGTGATCCCAAAGCTTTTGGCACTGTTTTTGGGGCCAATATGAGAGAGGCGGCTTGGGATGCGATCAATCTTAGTGAAGATGAGTTGATGGGCAAGAGGTTTGGGGGGGAGGTGCCTTACGCGGACGATGCGGCCTCAGATGTGCGGAGTACGACAAACAGGGTTGGCTCTAAGAAGATGAAAGCAGGTCATCATTGGCCTATATCCAGCAAATCTTCAGGCCGTAATGATATGCCACATAAACACAAGCTTATTTTGCTTGGCTGTTACAAGCGTAAGCGGGTATTGAAGAAAATGCCAGAAAGAGTGTCTCAAGAATGTCGAGGAATATGTGGCAAAGGTCATGGGTGCCAAAAAGGTATATATGGGGGATGAGAAGAAAAAAATGGTGAACGTCTTATCTTGGAATGTGTGGGGACTCCGAGATGATAGGAGGCGGTCGGTTTTGAGTAATTATTTGGCTGAATGGAAGGTTGATGTAGCTTGTTTGCAAGAGACACATTTGGAGAGCTTGTCTTCTCATTTAAAGATGCAGATTTGTGGTAATGTTTTCACAAATTATATAGAAATGGAGGCAGATGGAAGATCTGGAGGTTTGTTGATGATGTGGCATGACGATGTTTTGGAACTCTTCTCCTTTAGGAGTGTTGGTAGAATGTTGATAGGTACTTTCACAAGGAGAACAGATGGATTTTCTTTTGCTTTGACTACAATGTATGGGCCTTGTGATGATGCTTCCAGACTTTCCTTTTGGGAGGAATTTGAACATGCCTCGTCTTTTGTTGCAGGGATGCCGTGGTTGATAGGGGGTGATTTTAACGCGATGCTCAGTGCGGATGATAGACTATATGGTCGAATTGACATCTCTACTGTGCAATTTCAGCAGGTTGTTCAGGACCTTGAGCTTATTGACTTGCCAACGGCGGGTGTTCATTTTGCTTGGAGGAGTGGGAGTGGTGCGGCCTCATGCATTGATAGATTTATATGTAATGTTGCTCTAACGGAATCTTTTCAGTTTGCTGATGTGATTGCATGTGATAGATCGTTCTCTGATCACACTCCCATTCTTTGGTGTAGTAATGAGGAGGCAAAGATGTCCACATATTTCAAGTTTCACAAGTCATGGATGAAAGAGGACAGGTTCAAAGATTTGATTAGAGAGATGGATGGCCATCACCTCAGCTACATCAGCTACACGTACTTTACCCTACAAGATAAAGGCCGTAAGATAAGCAATGATTGAGTTTAAACGTGAACAGGGAGAAAAGGAGGAAAGAGGCCCTTGTGAAGATAGCCAATTTGGACAGGAAAGAAGAAACTATTTAGCTGTCTAATGTGGAGTGCCAAGAGCGGCAAGATAACCAAATGGCGGTGTTTGAGGAAGATTTAAAAAAAAAATGGATTGGAGGCAGAAATTACGATAGTTATGGCTTAAGGAAGGGGGATGCAAATACTAGATTTTTTCATTTGGCGGCAAGTGCTAGAAGAAGGAAAAATATGATTACTAATTTGAAGGTGGGGGAGGAGGTTTTAAAAAGGAGAAATAAGATTTGCAATGCTTTTAGAATTTATTTCCAAGATTTTACGAGAAGATAACCATGTGGGGATTGGCACCTGGGAAATTTTGGAATTGGAGCAGGTACAGGAGAAAGCGAAGGTGGCACTCACTAGGGAGGTGGAGGAAGAGGAGATACTACATGCCTTGCGTGGAATGAAGGCTGAAGGATCACCTGATCTGGATGGGCTATAGATTATTTTTTTCAAAGAGCTGCTTGATGTGGTTGGGCCTGATGTGGTGGCAATGGTTAAAGAATTCTTTAAGGTTAACAAAGGATTTGAGAGACTTAATAAGTTTTATCTATTTTTACTTCCCAAGAAGCTTGGAGTAGAAAAGATGGAAGAGTTTAGACCCATCACCCTATTTAATTCTATGTATTTGCTGTTAGCAAAAATTCTTGCAAGCAGGTTACATAATATATTACCAGACATTCACCAGTGCAATCTGTGTTTATCTGGGATAGATCCTTGCAGGACTCATATGTGTTGGCGAATGAATTCCTGTTGGCTTGGAAAAGGAGAGAGTGTCCAGCTTTCTGTGGAAAGTAGATTTCTCTAAGGGTTATGATTCCATATCTTGGAATTATCTTTGGGATATTTTGAAAAGGAAAGGTTTTCTGGAAATTTGGATACATTTTGTGAAGAGATGTGTTACAACATCCTCTTTTTCTGTTCTTGTCAATGGGAGGGCTGATGGAGGATGGATTCAACCACAAAGGGGGGTGCGTCAGGGATGTCTGCTAGCACTTATGTTGTTTAATATTACTGTGGATACACTGGCAGGGATGGCATTTAAGGCATGTAATGGTTATCTGTTTATAGGATTTACTACAGTAGGGTGAGGCGTCTACTTACACCTATTTTGTAGTATGCGGATGGCACAACATTTTTATTGAAGGGGATATAGTGGCGGTTAGACATGTCCCCTCGTTGGTGAGAATTTTTTTGGAAATTTCTGGCTTAAAGGTCAATAGAAATAAATCAAGTTTGGTTACGTTTGCATTGGGGAGGGAGTTGGTGAATGACATTTCGGGTATTTTGGAAACCCCTATAGTGTACCTCCCAATTACTTATCTCGGCCTCCCTTTGATGGGTCAAAGACTGGGTGTTTCATATTGGAAGCATCTGCTTGAGCGGTTTTCAAGCCGATTATCATCATGGAGTGAAAGACTTCTATCCTGTGGGGGAAGGCTGATCCTGTTGAAATCGGTCCTATCCTCTTTGCAGGTGTTCTTTATTTCTGTGTGCTCACCTCCCAAGAAGATTATCAAGCAAATGGATATGATTAGGAAGAAGTTCTTCTGGAAAGGACCCGATCTCACGGGAAGATTTTTACAACTCGTACCATGGGATGAGATATGTAAGCCTAGGAAAGACGGTGGGCTTGGCGTTTGTAAGTTGAAAGAGTTTAACAAGGCTCTTCTTCTAAAATGGGCGGTAAGACTGATGTCGGAGGAAAAATCTCTAGTTACTTCCATTGTGAAGGACTCATATGGTAGTATGGTGGATTTCATGCTGAGGTCAGGGGTGCATATGAGGGGTGTTTCAGTGTTCTGGAGTTCAGTGGGCCACTTGGTGAATGAATATGCAGATCAGTTTTCGCCGAATCTGGGTAATGGGTCAGCATTTAAATTCTGGATGCATAACTGGTCTGAATGTGGACGCTTTTCAGATTTGTTCTAGTGCCTCTTCCATCAAACAACGAATAAGGAGGTGTTGGTTGGTGAGGTGTGGGATGAAATACATGGAACATGGGATTTCAGCTTATCTGATGCAACATTTGAGGAATTTCAGCAACTGACAAACATTCTCAAGGACTTCTCTCCAGATTCAACAAAAGAAGATTCTTTCTTTTGGAGGGATGGGGAGTTTACAGTAAGCAAAGCATATAATCTTCTAACTGTAGATGGGCCAAATTCAGATTTGGTGATAGCTGGTGATTCAAAACTCATTTGGTCCTGCAAGGTACCGCTCAAGATTCCGCTCTTCTTATGGTTTCTAAGGAGGTGGTGACTAGTTACTAAAGCATACAGATCTAAATGGGCGACAGATGGAGATATCTTGTGCTCATTATGCCAGCAGGTAGAGGAGGACGTGCAACATCTTTTATTCGACTGTGGTTTCTCTAAAGATGTCTGGGATCAATTTCGTTTGCCTATGGTGGACAAATCTAATTTTGAAGCCTTCTGGAGGAGTTTTAGAGATCACCTCGGGTTGGATGGGGCAGGCTGGTGTCAAGAAATCACTGTCATTTAGATTATCTGGCTTCAGAGGAATGGCAAGGTGTTGGGTTGACAATTTACCAAGAGAAGCAAAATGTCTTTCTTAATTTTGGCTTCAGAATATGTAAGTTCGTTCTTTTTATATATTAATGCAATTAGGATGATTACCATGCTTAGGTAATCTTCCTCTTTTTCCCTAAAAAAAAAAAAGAATATCCAGGTGTATCCAAAAAAATCATCAGTGAAAGTTACATAGTGACGAGATCATAACAGTGAAGCATGTGAAGCAGGATCCCAAACATCAGCTATAATATACCAGTGGAAACAGAGATAGACAATCTGAAAGGTAATTTGGGATTATTTCCATGTTGACAACCATGACAAATGGTTTTCTTATTAAAACTATAGATTTTATTAGGCCAAGATCAAGTAACTTCTTTGAAACAGAGGTAGACAATATGAAAGGCAATTTGGTATTATTTCCATGTTGACAACCATGACAAATGATTTTCTTAATAAAACTATAGATTTTATTAGGCCAAGATCAAGTAACGTCCTTAATGTTTCAAAATTACAATGACCAAAACAATGATGCCTTTATTCTAAAGAAGCTAAAGGAACTTTGTTGCCAATATTATTATGAAAAACAGGAACTGAAGTAGAATGGAAAGTAGGAACAGAAGTGGAAGCATTATCATCTTGATTAATGCATGTGACAATCCATTAACGTCTATGCCATTGCCCCTAGGAAGAATCCGGTTGGATTGATTTGCCTTCAAAATGCATAAGCTTTTGTGAATATACAATGGTTCTTATTATCATCCAACACTCGAGAAACAAATAGAAGATGGTATTGTGTTGTACGAATGTAGTAAACATTGGAAAGGTGAATGCAACCATCATGAGTGCAAATATCATGGTCTTCGATGTGAGTGATTGGATGCATTGTGCTATTACTAGTGATTATGCAACCTTTCCCAAACTAACGCTTTAATGAAACGAAGTTACCTTTGTTATTTGAAATGTGATTGCCAGCCCTAATTTTAACTATCTAGTCATTAGGAGTAAGCTGCATGTCTTTGAAGATCATAGTAGTTGAAAGCACTGTGATTGGGTTTGCCACAGTGTTGCAAACAACTCTTGCTTGATTGGAGCAGCCAAAGCCATGAATTCGACCTTGCTATTGTTGTTGCTATCCATGTCCATAATGTGGTTGTCCACGACAAAACCTGTTCACTTGCTAATTGTGTTCTTTGCCATGATTGTGGTTACGACTTTGTCTATGGCCTTAGATGGTGAAAGTAGCATTAAGAGATGATACTTTAGTGCTAGAATCCATCTCAGCAAAAGCTGTTTGATCCCTTGATTTGCGAGCTAGTGTTGTAAAAGCTGGTAGTTGGTATTCAGTCGGTCAAGTCACTGACTAAGGAGTACAACTTTGTCTATGGCCTTAGATGGTGAAAGTAGCATTAAGAGATGATACTTTAGTGTTAGAATCCATCTCAGCAAAAGCTGTTTGATCCCTTGATTTGCGAGCTAGTGTTGTAAAAGCTGGTAGTTGGTATTCAGTCGGTCAAGTCACTGACTAAGGAGTACATGGTATGTGGGGGGAGTAGTTAGGGAGTACTCGGTCGAGTATTTTTTAAATATTTAAATCAAGAAATATATATATCACCAAGTAAAATATACCATTACATAAAAGTAAACCATTTTCAAGTTTCAAATTATGAAAATAATCTACAAACCATAAGTCCAACGAAATAAAAGCACAACTTTGAAGTGCTGAAGCAGCCGAGCAAGAGAATAAAATTATAAGTTAATTCTCTCTAGAGAAATTAGATGCATAGTTGGTCGAGTAGACCGGCTGCATAGCTGAGTAGTTTGTCTTGTTGACTATGTGCCCGAGTATGGATTGTTCAGTTGGTTAGGGGACTGACTAGGAGTAGTCAGCTGACTACTTGGTCAACTCAACCGATTTTTACAACAGAGCTGAGAGGGAAGTATTATGTTGAACTTGTGAGAATTTAATTCTTCAAAAGTAGGTAAAGGTCGTTTGGTAGTTGTAGTGGTGATGAACACCCTGTACGGTAGTGTAGGACATTATCAATATCAATTGTAATATAACCAACAAGTGCAAGCTCATTGCATATATTCTTCACCTTGTTACAATACTCTGTCACACCATCTTTTGTTGCTTGATGTGAGCTAGCACATACTTCAGTTGAATGATTTTAGCTTCAGCCATCTGAGAATAACTGTTGCTAAGTGTATCCCATAGTTCCTTGGTAGTTTGCACATGAACAATTTGTGTTGCAACTTCTTCAGACAAGGTGGACTTGATCCAGCCGATAAGTTGCTCGTTAAGAGTGAACTACTCAACATATGCAAGATTTGAAACGAGATGAATGTCCTGTGAGGGCTTGGAATCATCAGTTCTTTTGCCACTAGTCTTGCTCTTCTCTTGCAAGAACATGGGTGGTGTAGATTTCGTCCCATCGATATGATCAATAAGACATTGTCCATGAATGAAGGTCGGAATGCACCAAGGAGCTGGGGCAATGTGAATCCGGCAAATGGCTTGGTTGAGCGACGCCAGAGTGACATTAGAACTGTTGAAGTGATGTCGAAGTAGTTTAGTTGATGTTGGATTTTGACCATTGGTGATCAAAATTGGTCAGAATAGGGTCATAGGGATCGAATTTGACCCCTCAGTGGCTAGGTGGTGTCAGATCCTATGAAGAAATAACCAGATTTGGGCGAAGTTGGTCATATCTGGTCAGATTGGGGCCTGTGGTGGTTGCTCCTAGGGGGATGATGATCAGAATTGGTTTGAGATGCTTGGGTTAGGTTGGTGTTGATGGCAGGATGACAATGGGGACTGAAGTCCTTAGTGATTTATTCAATTGAAACGGTTTCCATTGTAAGAGTCAAAACAAGTGACTGGAAAAGAAAACAAAACAAAAGGATCAAAACCTAATTCGCGTAAACAACGGATTGTTGCTATGGTACCAGGTAAAAACTAGGTACGATCACAAATGAACAATGGAGAGAGGAGACATTTGTTAACCTAGTGGAGGAAAATGATACAAAGTGGAGGAATTGCTGTTCAGCATATAACTGTGGAAAATTAGATACTTGAGATCTTGACAAAACCGGTGTGCATCAGAATATTTTCCAAGCCGAAGAACAAACTGAGTACTTGTCAACCCCATACTCTGTTTGCAAGGAGATGATAAAACTGAGGTGTTGAAGGGCTGCACAATAAGTAGTACTGTATATTTCAATGCATGTTGGTGTGGCCTGTAATTTTCTTGTTATAGGCTGCAAGTAATTTTGATATATATAAAAATCCTAGGGCTCCTCTACTGCTCATCGGGTGAGGAAAAACCTTATGCGTAGACTTAGGCCGACACATTGCCATCTTGAACCATGTTAACGAATTTTGTGCCTTGTGGTATGTTTATTTGTTTTCTCCACAGAATAACATAAATCAAGGATCTTGTATGTTCAGTCTCTCTGATCCTGTTAATGTGGGACATTTGAACGGTCTTTTTTCTCTTATTATCATTTGGAAGGATATGTGTTTCCAGGAATTTTTCACCGTTTTTTCCAACTGAAACTTTAGATCCATTTTGATGGTGAGTGATAGCCATTTATCTCTGTTGTAGGCATTCATTAACACAGAGATGTATGCTCGTGTATCTGTTGCTATTCTCTTCTTCAAACTTGCAAGCAAGATGGATTCAGAACAGGAAGATGCTTTGGCCATTAGCTCATGTGGGAAGTCATTTCTACTTGAGTTTCTAACTTCTGCAGTGAGTCTCTTTGGATTAATATTAACGCTATTAAAAGAACGGCTCATGATGGTGGTACATGCTTTGCGGATACGTATTAGGAATGTGCAGAAATATTTATGCTTTGGGTTATTCCTGAAGATAATAAAGAAATGTTTGCACAAGATGGTGTTTTAACCAACATATTGCTCAGTTTTGATTATGTCAAAAGACATCAAACATGTGATAGATAAGCGGTAGCTTTTGTAATATTTCTAATTTATCACACGAAATGGATTTAATAAGGATACTGGACTTTTCTCATGAAATTGTGTTGTGCAATATAAAATATTTTAATCTTTTCATGGATTGAGTTTTTGTGTACATATGACATATGCCTCACATTGTGGAAATGTAAAAAGTCCTTGATGTATCAAAACAGTAAATTAACTTAAAAATATAATTTTACCTGTCTGGGTATTTCTTTTAGCAGTCATTTCATGCAAATATGAGGTTTGTGCAAATGTTTGTTCAAAACATCTTGATTTCTGAAAGATGCTTGAAAGATGAAGATCAAGATCCAAAAGTAACCTATACGGAAGCAACATGAAAACTAATTTTCCTCTATCTTGTTTGATCTTGCGAGATTTGAGGTAATACCTTTGGAACAGATCAATGTGCCCAATAAGTCCCAATAGACCAAGAAGATCCTCTTCTTCTCAAGTGGATGATTCTTCATCGTCTGGGATGTTGAACTGAACATCATATTATGGACACCTTTGCAATCTGCTTGTGACATGCATCAGGGAGATGCTCCTCTTGCTGCCACCTAGGGAGAGAGGTGGGGGCATGACCAAGAGTGAGGGTAAGGTAGGTGACACCCCTTGGTCATAAAGCGCTGGTTGTGGCATGGTTCTTTTTGGTCTCGTAGGATTGCCTTTGGAAATATATGCAAAGAATGTCTATTAAATCTCCATCTAATGGTTGTGAGATTAATCACTTAAATATTAAAAAATCACATCATAAATGCTTATGAGGTTGTGATTCTGTTAGATCTCTTTGATCTCAGGATTAGTAGGGACGAGGGAGCAGTCTTCCTTTATTTTGATTAGGAAAGCAATTGTGTGATATTTTGAGAATGGACCTATATGGAAGATGTGTATCTAGAAGTTTTGTTTCTTAAATTGGTGTTGTCAGTCGATGGCCAGAGGCTCCGTGAAAAAATATAGATGGTTATTTAAAACTGATATCTAATGGGAACACCATCATAAGTCCTAACTGGTCACTTTTAGTTAGGATTAAAAGATAAATGCTCCTACATAATCATCTGAGGGTTATAACTCCACTTCATTTTGTTTTGAGAAGAAAACATGAAATTAGGGTTAATTCTGTAATTTTAACAGCATATTATCAACACAGAATAATCAAGGGATTTGTCAAGGGTAAACTGAAGGTCAAATGAGCATTAAAGACTAATAAGTGGGTCCATGTAGATAGAAACATGGTTTCACGCATTTTGAGAACCAATACAGCACTCAAAATCTTAATTCCAGACATGCTTAAATTACAGAAGTTTCGGTCAGGATAAAATTCATTTAAACCTCCTAAAATTCATAAAAAATATTCCTTGAGGTTTGATAGCCTTGATTTGACCATTTGAACATATTTTGACCTTAAACAGTCAGATAGATTTCTACGCTAATTTGGGTTTCTGCGCAAATTATCTAGTCAAACTTGGTCAAAACTGAAATCCGACTTCACCATCAGATTCCTTAGATCCAAATTAGGTTGGTACAAAAATTTGGGCTCAATCAGAGTCTATCTTGACCTAGTTTGCATTTTAGTCAATTTAAACTATATTTTTCACACCTAAACCCTTAGTTTTCGAAATCTTTACATTTTGCCCCCTAACTTCTCATCATTTTCTTTAAAACGGTCCCTACCGCCATTAATAGTGTAAACCCAAACACACCAACATTCAATCTGGGATTTCTCCTTCATTTCTTGGCCAATTCCTTCTAAAATTAGAAGGAATGATCTTGAAAGAATACTCAATCTTATGAACCAAGTCTTGGACCTCAATTCACGTCCAGGAGCTTGTGCAAACTCCTCATGATTAAGGATCTTCTTCCTTAAAAATTCGAGCTCCTTAAGCTTGTTTCCAAGCTTGGAGCAAGCCCTGAGACCTTTAAAAGGTCCCTCCTTTCAAGGCCTTGCTCCTTAGCGAGTTTTTGGCCCAGAATCTTCTTCTACTTCCGGCCTGCTTCAAGCTTGTCTCCGGCGACCTTCCTCCTCTGACCTCTTTGCTTAATGCCACGTATTATAGGCAGCAGGTCCTTATTCGTCTTCGTTGTCCGCATTTCGCCATACCTGCAAGGGGCTTCCTCCTTCAGACGTCGCCGTTCCTCTCTCCGGAGCTTCGTTCGTCTCCAGCGTTGACCAATCATAGTCGGCGCCATCTCTGCTCCCACGTCGTCTGTAAGCATTCCTCTTCGACTCCTCTTCACCTCCTAATTCATTTTACACCTTCAGCACTCAGGATTGCTTACTGCTACACACGCCCCACCGTCACCTTCCCCAGCTCCGGCCGCACTCTGGCGAACACGCACGCCTGCTCCACTGCATCAACTGCCTTGCCACTGCTCCTAGAAGCATTGCCGTGGCCTTACGATGGAAAACCCCAACAAAATTGGGGCTATGGACCACCAAAATCGCCCACCGAATACCACCACCTTCGTTCGCCTTATCTGACTTTGCCATGCACACACACCCCTCCTCACAGCACGCCACGACCATCACGTTTGCTGCGGTCCGACGAACCTTCTTAGCATACTGGTTGGGGCGTTTAGCTCGTGTTTTGCATTTCAGGTACCTTGCCGAACAACCGCCGCCGCCACCTTCTTCGACCTTTGCTGCAGTTCTCTGGCCGTGTTCTTTGTTCTTACCACTCCCAGGTGTTGCAGATCATCTCCAGGTTCCCTCCCAGGTCACCAATTGCTGCTGCCAGGGCTTCCTTCGTCCCCAATTAGACGCTACACCACTTGCAGCTACCACGCGAAGAAGACGTGGGACATTAGTCCCACATTGTGGATTGAGGCACCTTCAACTGTGCGTATAAGGAAAAAGTCCCCTCTGCTATTTGCCCAAGTATGCAGGGGTTGGGTCCCTCAACGCATGCACCTGCGTACCCTCGCTCACCCTCACACCCGGTGAGTGTAGACCCGGTATTGTTCTTGATCCGATTACCCGTCTACCTGGGTCTGGTCCGTTCTGAGCTGGGAAGAAAAGAAAGAGAATCTGAGAGGGAGGAGGGGGGTTTTTGTTGGCTTGAGATTCGAGCCCTCTCCCTTTCTCAACACTTAGCCTCTGCGGGCTTTGTGTGAGGCCCTTGAGCCTTCGTTGTTGGTGCTGTGCTTCTTCTGAGGCTTGAAGGAGAGGAGCCCTTGTGCTTCTTCTGTGGTGCTGTGCCTCTTCTGATAAGGCGTTTGATGCCTTGTTTTGTCATTTGAGGCATTTTACTGGTTACTGTTGGTACATTTGAGTACTTAACTGTCGTGAATTATTGATTGTGGTTTAATGTTCAAATATTTGAGTAGATTAAGAGCTTAACATTGAGGGTTAATTTGGTGATTGAAATCACCATTTTAACTCGATCTTTTTGCATTGGTCTTCTAAATTCTTACTGAAATATCATTTTGAGCATCTTATTGGTTTTAATTGTATATTCTTGTGATAAATTGTGATTGGTGAATTAAATTGCACAATTACTCTCTGCGAACGATCTCTGCGAACGATCTCAGACTCACTTTTGATTCTGAGCTTTATAAATTTAAGTGTTTTACGCTTTCGTTGACCATACTACACGCATTTTCTTAAACATCAATGATTTCGCGTAAATAATATCCAAACTCCCATTGGATTCTCTAAATTATTTTGGTCCAATTTTGGGATTACTTAAATATTATTTAACACATTCTATAACCTTTCTTCTTATAATGTTAACTTCATTCAAATTATTATTATTTTTGAAAGAATATGAGGCTAGTCACAGGATAGGTGTTTATCCTAAATATTATTAATGAAATTAGGTGCACTGTTACATAGCATTGGACCAAAGCTTGAAAAGAGAGGATTCGTTGTAGTAAGATTGGTTTTGTCATTCTGATAAGGATGAACTTAGGATTAAAGATATAAACAATTGTACTTCTATTTGTTATTCTCAATATACATGTGAATTCTTCACACTGCAAGGTTTTATCGCATTTTTTTTTTATTTTCGTTTTCATCTTTACCAAGGGTCACACATATTTGCATTCTCTTCATATCATTGAGGGAAAACCAAAATATCCTTTCTTGAAAGGATTTTCTCGGTCTCTACCAAGTAATGGATTTGATTAGGACTCTACAATCATGCATGGAATTATATTACATTGCAATATACTTAGATCTAGCTTGGTATTTCGGTTCAACCTATTTAACTTATGTGATTGTTTCAAGAGATCATATTTCTTCATTATTCTCATTATTATACACATCTGGTTTCCAATATATAGCATTTGGGTGAGTGCTTCAGCTGTTGATCTAACCAAATGTGTGTATTCTAGTATATGAGAATTGCCTTAGGTTAAAAGATATGCCTTCTTTTGAAAAAGGCATTCCTACCTTCAAAAAATTTCCATTCTTGATGTTACTTGCCATATTTTGGGGTGAGTTCTATAGCGAGGTATGAAACCCCCTAACTTGTCTCTAGTATGGGTGCGCTCACCATGGTTATTAGAAAAAAAATCCCCTGAAAGGTATTTAAGGATTATTAATCCCTTGTTACTGTATTAAGGAATTTTTTTCATAGTTCTTGGTATTTTTGTACTACAAATGAAGTAGATTAGCATCAAGTTGATTGTATTTTACTGATGATCTCGAGCTTGGTTGGAAAAAGGGGCATTTGAGATGGTTGATTTTCCTACTCAAGGAGATGGGACTCAAGGGGAGTTCAAAGACCTATTCCTTAGCCTAATCATGAAGTTTGACAAGACCAACTATGCATTGTGGCTGGACTAAATCCTCCATGTGGTTGGGGGACATGACAAGGAGCACATTCTTGCTAAATTGGAGTGTGTAGAGATGATTGGAAGGTATGCAACATGTGTTAAACTTTGGAATAAGTCATGTGGTAGTGCCACATGGCAGTTGGTTATGAGTCACGTGTGGGGCCCCTGTTTGGGTGCATGAATGTCTATGTGCGTGCATGGGTTTTGGCTTATAAGGCATGTTTGTTTTGTGCTATACGTGGCATTTTGTTTCTTTGATTGGTTGATTAGAGTCCAAATTAGGATCGAGTCAATTTAGGAATAGGTGGTTTGATTTAATTGAGTTTGTATTAAGAAATAGGATTAGCAAATTCTAAATTACTTAGGATTGCAATTAGGATTGTAATTGGGATTAGATCTCTTTAAATAGAAACCAACTCCCCTTGATTTCTTTTGAGTTCCAATATTAATATTTCCAATTCCAAGGACTCCTCTCGTCTCTCTCATCTTCCACGCCACCATCCTCTCTGTCTCTCTCTCTCTCCATGTGTACCACCTTGAAGGAGAAGGACCCTCTCCAAGCATAATCAACTCTCACAATATGAAAGAAAGATAAAGCCAAGGTTTGGCATATCAATACCACCATCCAGCGTATCACCATGAACATGGAGATTATATTATGTTTGATGGTTCCCTGTTGATTGTATGCAGACTTAGAGCTTAGGATCTGTATGATGGTGGTGATCAAAGTTCGATTAGTGATTCCATTGTGGAGCTAGCTAATATTGTATGCATGTGTATGTTAATTCCATTATGTTGGCATTAATGTTTAGGGTATTTCCTCTCTTTGCCAAGCATGATCCTTCTGGTTGACACGTGAGTCAACATCACCACTTGTGAGTGAGGCAGTTCAATATTATTGGAGCCCACTACATGTGAGTGAGGCAGTTCAGCATTATTGGAGCCCTTTCACAATTGTGCAGTGCCTACACAGTCTGGGCAGATGGACTACTTAAACGGAATAGAGCCTTTTACAGGAGCCACTACTGCTGCAAAAGGGGTGGGGCCCATCACTTGAGGTGAGGCAGATTGGGAGGACTTCACATGGGACAACCCCTATAGGCATCGATTATGTGATCCTTGTTCCTAGCATGCTGGAGATCTGGTGATTTGAGAAGATAAAGGGTGACGATTCTGGCTTATTGGGATCCGAACACTAAAGCTCTTGTATTATACACACAAACAAAATATTGAGGCAGTTTTATCAGACTCCTGATTGTCATTATTTAGTCAATCAGTGGTGAAATTACATCCTTGTCAATAAAGGAATGGTAAACAAAAAAATAGCAGGGAAAATCATATCTCTGAAGAACTATGGCATATTTTTGAAACTGCATGTTATGTGTGTCATATCTAGATATGATGACTTTATCAGTTTACAACAAGGTTCGTAAATTCTAGATATCACAGACCAGTCAAAATGTTAAGCAATGCATGATTTGAAAAATTCATGGCAATTCTAATGATTCGGAAATTCTGATGTATTTTCACTTGCTTAGGTCAACGATAGGGATCTTTCAAAGGAACTTTACAAAAAGTACAGTGGGGTAAGTAAGTATTTTTAGTATGCATTTCAAATTATACTTTCACCTGCTGCATTTAAATTTAGGGCGTTAATCCTTTTCTCAGGTTCACAGACGGAAGGTTCGTGCTTGGCAGATGATATGTGTGTTGTCTTGCTATGTTGAGGATGATATAGTCCAGCAAGTAACATCTATGTTGCATATATGCCTTTATGTAAGAAATTTTACATGCACATGGTTGTTGTTCAGATTCATTCCTTTGTAAGAAGTATTTGTAGAATTGATTTACTAGCTAAGCACCATCTCCGCTTGATTACTGTACCTCGTCTACCTCAGTTGGGTTAGTCTGAATGAATAAACTATTCAGGAATAACTTTTTAAGCTGCTTAAATTTAACTTAGTTTTTTGCAGAGAAGATTTTGTTGCCACTATAATGTTGCCAAACTAGAACATGGATGTGCAATGCTAGACTTTTAAAAAGCCTTTATCAAGCTGGACTTACCTTTGATCCTCCAGGCTGTACTTCAAGTTCTTATTTCTGTAACAGCCTAAAATGTGCCATCTTCAACGTGTGCACCCCAAGCTTTGCCTTCTCTATTTGTGGAGAGAATGAAATGTTCCATTTTTTCTATTTGTGGAGAGAATAAAATGTTCTATCTTGTAAGAAAACGGTAGATCCAATATATATAGGGAGAGGGGCTGAGAAAAAATTAATAGCAATAGAAGAGATAAAAGGAAAGATTATGTATCTCTCTTCACTCTCTCTCAAGCTAGAGCATCGATATCCTTCATGCTCAACTTGGCATAACATCTGTCAAAGTTTAGCTCAAGGAAGTGCCTTGGTGAACATATTTGCTACTTGGTTTATTAAGGGCAATAAGTGCTTAGTTCTCTTGTGAAACACTAGATTATTAGTTATGAAAAGAGCTACCTTGTTATCATACTTCATCTCCATGGAACCAGTCAAAGGTACGTAAGGATCCTCCAACATAGAGTGAATCAACATCAACTTAGCTATAGCTTGAGCCATGGCTCTATATTCGGACTCGACACTTGACTTGGCCACCATCGTCTGTTTCTTACTTTTTCATGTGAGAAGATTGTCCCCAACAAAGGTATAGAAGCCAATAGTCAACCTTTCGTCCTTAGGGTATCCTGTATAATCTGCATTAGTGTGTGCCACCACATCTAGCGATGTTCAACATGCAAAGAATAGACCCTTCCTGGTGAGGATTTTAGATACCTGAGAATCATCATAGCAACTTCCTAATGTATCTCATAGGTTTATCTTTAGATTGACTCACTTTACTCACTACAAAGGCAATGTCTTGCCTCATCACTGTAACATATAGGAGCTTTCGTACAAGATATATGTACTTTCTAGCATCTACCGGACCCGAGTTATCATCATACAAATGTATGCTTGGGTCGATAGGAATATAAATCGGTTTAGCGCTTAACATTTTAGTTTCTTGAAGAAGATCCATCATATTCTTCCTTTGAGAAAGGACAACTCTACGTGTGTTTTTGGATAAGGCTATCAAAGGTGAGGGGAGTCCAAAATGCCCAAGGCGCTAGCTCGAGAAAAATGAGATGCTAATATATATATATATGCAGTAAACAAAATTTGGTATGTTATGATTGTATATATATAATGTACAAGATATAGAAGTGATTAGACAAATAAACTCAATGCACGTACATATGCACATTGATACATATCATAAGTGTGTACATTTTCGTACATTTACATATACACATGTAAATGAACACATTATATTTATATGCTATAGTCATGCACACGTGTGCGTATGTACAAATATATTTGTATGCATAAGTTGATATGTGCGTACATACATACACAAACATATAAAATATGTGTGTATTTAAGCACATGTATATGTATATATCTATGCATATGTGATATACATACGCATAGGTGTGTGTTTAACTAAGAGAAGGTACTCAATAATTAGGTGAAAAGAAATAACATAATGCCGAGAAGTAAGCGGATCAAAACAGCGATACCCCTTTTGTATCTGGGTATAGCCTAGAAAAACACACTTAACTACTCTCAGTGCAAGTTTATCCCGACCTGGTCCCAACAAATGGACAAAAGCAACGCAACCAAAAGTTAGAGGGGTGACGTGAAATAGGGGGCGATCAGGATACATGACCTGAAGAGGAATTCGTTCATGTAACGCAGCATTGGGCATCCGATTAATAAAAAACATGCAGTCAAAATAACATCACCCTAGTAAAGAGACGAGACCGAATGATGAATCAATAAGGTGCGGGCAACATCAAGAATATGACGATGTTTCCTCTCAGCAACACCATTTTGCTGAGTGGTATGAGGACAGGTAGTTTCATGAATAATGCCACAACTAGAAAAGAAATTGCGCAAACGCATAGTATAAAACTCCAAGGCATTATCAGAACGAAAGCACTTCACTAAACACAAATGCTGAGTTTTTATTTCCTTGACAAAGTTCTTAATAATTTGCCCCACATCAGATTTATTTTTCAAGGGAAACGTCTAAGAAATACGAGAAAAATCATCAACTAAAACAAGATAATATTTGTTCCCAAGTCGATCAGGAGTATGATTGGGACCCCACACATTCATATGAACCAGGTCAAATGTAGCAACAGATGAAACAGAGGAAGAACTGGAGAAACTAGCCTTGTGGTGCTTGCCAAGTTGATAGGCATCACAAGTGAGAGCAATAGTGGAGGGGATATGCGGTAGAACACGTCTGAGGCAATGAATGAGTAGATGGCCAAGGCAGTGGTGCCACTGGAGAGGAGATCCAGCAGAAGCAAGGCCCTGAGTAGCAGAAGCAGCAAAAGTGGCATGGCTCAGACGGTATACCCCATGTTCCTTACGTCCTTCACCAATCGTCTTCCCAGTGAATTTGTCTTGCAAGATAAAAGAGGACGCATAAAAAATAGCTTGGCAGTTCAGATCTTTGGTGATACTGCTAACAGATAATAAACTCAATGGAAAATTAGGAACATAATACACATCTGCAAGCTTCAAGGTAGGAGATAAAGACATGTTCCTTGCCAACAAGTGGCGAGTATCTCCCATCAGTCACCTGTACTGTCCTGGCAGGTGTAACCGGTGCAAGTTTGGAGAAAGAGTCAGTTCATGGCCAAGCCAACACAGCAGCATTGGGATGCAGCGTTGATGGTACTTAGATATGTCAGGAAGGCTTCTGGGAAGGATCTTTTCTTCTCCAAAGGGTCTTCTATAACATTGGTTCGATACTCAGATGCAGACTATGCTGGATGTCATGTGGATCGCAAATCCACTACTGGGTTCTGCACCTTTTTAGGAGGGAATTTAATCACATGGAGGAGCAAGAAACATGCATAGTTGTGAGATCCAGTGCCGAGTCTCTGTATAGAGCTATGGCTCAGACGACTGTTGAGATGATGTTGATCGGATCCTTATTGATCTACAGGTGTAGTTTTCTAGCCCCATGGAGATGTGTGATAATAGAGCAGCCACCTCATTGCTAGCAACCCAGCATTTCACGAAAGGACGAAGCATGTTGTGGTTGACTGTCACTATTTCAAGGACATTATTCAAAAGGGACTACTATACACCACTTCAGTTGCATCTGAGGAGCAAACTGCATATATTTTCACCAACCCCTTGGGTAGATCTTCATATGATACTTGTATCTCCAAGTTGAGCATGATAGATATCTACGCTTCAACTTGAGGGGGAGTGTTGGTGTATATTAGTCATTTTATTTCTATCTTATTGTAAGGGCTATAATAGTTTTTGTCCCTCATTTATATACTTTTAGCTCTACGGTTCCTCTCTATATAAAGAGGGCTTAGGGTTTCTAATGAAATTGACTCTTTTCATCCAATTGAAATTAAAACCTTTAACAATATTTTAAAAAATAAAAAATCAGCAAACTTGGTTCAGGTGCTTGGTTGGGTGCCTAATGCTTTGGCCCAGGCGCTCGCCTTGGTAGCGTCGCAGGAAAATTAGGCGAGACGAGCCATGTCGAGGGGTTAGGGCCTCACCTTGCGTAAACTTGGCACCTAGGTGTGCCTAGGTGAGTGCCTTGATAGCACTGATCCTAAGTCCTTTGTAAGTTTGTAACAAAGTGCTTGGTCAAAAACTCCTTTGTAGCCATCATGTCCTGTGCATCATCTCCAGCCCAAATGATATGATTTACACAGACAAGCATCACAACTCCAACATTTATTTTCTGGATAAAGAGATAATGTTCTACCATGGATCTTTTGAATCCAACTTTCTCAATAACCTTAGATAATTTTTGAAATCATGCTTGTGGACTTTGCTTGTGGTCATATATTACCTTTTGTAGCTTTTAGACCGTTATACACCCTCCCTTAACCTCAAACCTTAGGAGTTGCTACGTATAAACTTCCTCTTGAAAATCACCATATATGGAGATATTTTTCATATCAAGCTAATATAGTGGCTAGTCTCGATGAACACTTACAGAAATAAAGATATGTACTATAGGAAGACGTGGCACAGAAGAGACCGTGTCAAAGTAATCAACCATATACATTTGTGTGTATTCGTTTGCCACGGGATAAGCCTTGTACCTCTCAACAAAACCATCTTGGTGATGCGTCACTGTAAAGACCTATTTACAACCAATTATCGCTGCATTAGAAGGCGGCTCAACAAGATTCCAGGTACCTTGTGATAAGAGTGTTGACATATGATCCTCCATAGCTTGCCATTTCGGATTAAGAATTGTCTCCTAATGTGTAGAGGGTTTGTGTATAGTGGAGGGACTCATTACAAATTGTTTATATTGGGGGGGCTGAATGGTCAAAGATGTGTATTTAGAAAAGGAGATGCATCGTGAACATTTGTTACACTTGTGGTTCCTTGCTCATGAAAACTAGAAGTAGCGGTAGTACCTTCAGGAGTAGGGACTACCTCAGGTGCGACCAATTGACTAGGCTTAGGAAGAGGGGGTTCCGTCTTGTGGTGAATATAAATCATCCTGAACCTATTCTTTTGGCCATTCTTAGTAGTAGTAGTTGGAGTAGGAATAGGAATAGTGGCTTCATTCTCAGAAGCAGGAGTAATAATCTGTGAGTTAATATTGGAATAGTAAGGTACTGACTCATGGAAAGTAACATTTGCACTCATATAGTGACGACTGATACTATCATAACACCTATATCTCTTTTAAGTCCTCGAATATCCAATAAGGATGCATTTAATAGCAAGAGAATCGAAGGTCGGTTCCTATTCAGCCAATGCTTGTAGCGTGAGGAGGCGATAACTGGCGATAAGCGGCATGGTGACCTCTCTGACTGTAGCAGCGGGGTCCCCTCCCTTGGCTCTTGTGCCTTAAAACTGGGACCTAAGAGATTCTTAAGAATTTTTTTTTTCTTAAGAAAGTGCGCAAATTCCAAGAAATCCTAGATTATTTGGTCGGGAAAGAAAGATAAGAGAGTTTAAGGAGGTTTCAAGCTCTAGCCTAGGACCACCGCTTTGATATCATATGGAGAGAATGAAATGTTCTATCTCATAAGAAAATCCTAGACCCCATATATATAGGGAGGGGCCATGAACAATTACAAATAGACCCAACAACGAAAATAAATTGCACCAGAAGAGATAAAAGGGAAAAGTGCATATCTCTCTACACTATTCCAGTAATTCTGATTTTCTTGGGAAAATTTCAGTTGAACAAAGAAATGAATAAAATGCAAGTGAGTTTTTCAAAAGAAAACATGAATGAATTGTTCAGCCTTCGGCCAGTTAAGTTTTATTTTTTTCTTTTTGCATTACTAATTTGCCAATCGAAGAAATATCAATGTAGAGAATGCTTTGTTTGTGCATATGGTGGGTTTAGCCTGTTAAATTTGAAAATTGCTTGGTTTCATAGAATGCCAAACTTTGGTCAAAATTGCTTTTCAACTGAAAGTTGGTTTAAACAAACATGGAGATTCTATTCCATAAACTAGGTACCCAGCAGTTATTTTTTTACTTTACAATAGTTTTTTGTCATGGCTTTCGCTGTAAATTTTGGTAATCTTCTACGCATTTTAACATTTTTTGATATTTTTTACAAGAACGGAAGGGGATGTTAGCAAGGAAAGCTAATTACACAAAGGATTACAAAGCATGTTATAGTGTTACAAAGTACCCTATGTAGAGGTTGTGTCCCTTCTAAAGAATAACCCATCATGCTCATGCCCAATGCACCAAAGTAAGAAGATTAAAGCTCTCCCAGTCGTATCTCCATTTGTAAGTGTCCCATGAATGTTGGACCAAGCGTCTGAATGTGAATTGATGAAGGGGTACCTTACCTTTGTTACTTAACAAGTCTTTGGTTGTGTTTCATTTGTTTATGTTCATGGCCCTAATAGAGATAAATTGTCACCTAAAGCCATCAAGTGTATCTTTTTGGGAAATTCTTGGACTCAAAAATGATATAGGTGCTATGACCTAATTGGGAGATGATACTATGTTTGTGTAGATGTTTCATTTTTTGAGTCCATTCCCTATTACTCATCTATTGGGTTACGAGTGGATGCCTCTTCTTAATAGGGTTGCTACGTTTATTGCAGTTGATAAATATGATAAGCAGAAGCATAAAAGATATTAAATCATAAAGCAATGAAACCCCACTCATGAAGAGCGATGAGAAAATCATAGGAGAAGGCCCCGATAGGGCTGATATCTATATTATTATTCTCAAATAAACAAGTGAGGAGTACATGTCTGTTTATAGGAGATCACACAGTACACAAAGTTTCAATCCATTATGTGGGACTAAACCAACTACACACTCTAAGACTCTCCCTTAAGCTGGAGCATGCGATGCTCAACTTGTACAACAAAAAAATACCACTATACACAACAGAACACAACTCTCTCAATCTGGTGATTACTTGTAAGTGGGTGTGCTAACGATCAGGTTGGAGTTGTTGGATGAACTGCTGTATCTGGCTTTGACAAGGGCCTCTACTATAGAGACCTTAATTGGTGTTGGTGACTCCCCATTCAATATCCCTGTCATGGGCCTTCCTCTGAGGACCTCAAAACTGGATCTCTCCTTTGGCGTCCACGAAGTTGGATCTCCCACATAGAAACTTGACATGGGCCTTTTTTATGAGGACCTCAAATCTGCATCTCCCTCATTTAGAGACCTCGAAACTTTGAACCTCCCAGAGTTGTAGTTTCTCATGTTGTGACGTTGAACAAAGGAACTCTCAAATAAGGGATGACTATAATAAGATCCACACTCCCCCTTTTTCCCAAACTCTTTGGGAGAAGAAATAAACATAGAGAAGATGATTAGACTAGAGAAGAGCTTCTCTCATCTTCTCTTAGAATTCATCATTTTGTTTTTCTATCTCTCCCTTTTTTTGTGATATTTTTTCTCTTTCTTCTTTTTCCTTCTATTTTCCCCCTTTTTTACTCAACTCACTTTCCTCTTTTTATTATTCCCCTTTAGCTTTTCTTTCTTTCTTTTCTTTCAATCTATCTCCCCTTTTTAATTTCTCTATTTTGTCTCCTTCTCACCCTCTTTTTTTTGCTAAAAAGACCAAAAATAAGGAAAATGACACTGAAAAATAGGGCAAAATTGTAAACAAATAAAGAGGGAACTTATCACTTAGAGTTCAAAGAACCCATGTCAGGCGCTGCCTCCCCTTGAAGGCGTCATCATCCTCCTCTTGCTCGATCCTCTTTTGCTGCCACTTGTTCTCGTCGATCGTGGAGAAGATCTCAATTTGGCAAATGTGGTAGGGTTAAGTGTGGATCAAAGAGGCGTGGGCCTCGAGATGGCAATGATCTTGGTGATGGTTATGGAGTCGATTGTGAGGGAAATTGAGGCAATGACGAGCGATCAACGTCTCCTTCATCGATCTTCTTATTTGTTCACGTGTTAGCCCAGATCCACATCTTTACTTCGTGCGTACGATCTCGCGTGAAATCTTTGTTGAGATCCTCGTCATGATCTTTACCTATGATCGCGCTTTAAGTGCCATAGGGTCCTTACATTATCATCGAGCAACACCTCCTTAATGATCTCGAGTTTGAGATCCCTATTCGCCTCCACGTCCTCATCCGATCTGTCTCCAAATCATTATCACCTCCATTGCCTTTTTGATCATTTGCTTCATTGACTCCACAAACTCCTCCTTTAGGGTTCGTAAGAACCCAATATGCAGTCCTTTACGTCGTTGCTTGCTGCCGAATCTTTACCTTGAATAAAGAGATTAGGGTTTCTCCTCTCTTGAGATTGGAGACAATATGGAGACATGAATAATGGAAAAAATCTCAAGAATAATAATGGTAAAACTTGAGAACAAAACCTAAGATCGAACAACTCTGATACCAAGTTGATAAATATGATAAACAGAGGCATAAAAGATATTAAAGCATAAAGCAATGAAAATACTTGAGTTTTCGTGGAATCCCCACTCATGAGAGCGAGGAGAAAGTAACGGGAGAAGGCCCTAATAGGGCTGATATTTGTATTAGTCTTCTCAAAGAAATAAGTGAGTACATGCCTATTTATAAGTCACCACATACCACACAAAGTCCCACTCCACTATATGGGACTAAACCGACTACACATACCCCAACAATTGCTAACAACCCAGCTTTCCATAAGAGAACAAACCTTATAGAGGTTGATTGCCATTATACCAGTGACATGTTTTAGAGTGGTTATGTTCACACTTCTCATGTTTCTTCAGCGGAGCCAGGCTGTAAGCATGTTTATAAAGGCACTTTCTCCTTCTTTATTTGAAATATGTTGTTTCAAGTCGAGCATGATTGATATCTATGCTCCATCTTGTGAGGGAGTGCTTGTTTTTTGATATTGTTTCTCTTACTTCTTGCCCAAGTTGGACCTTCCTATTAATTTCCTAGGCACTCCTGTATATAGGAGCTCGAGGTTTTTGCTTTCAATATGGAAAACAACTTTCTTTATATTACAAGAAACAAAAGTAAACTCTCCACCTAATGTAGACTTTTGAAGGAGGAGGCAAATTAGGCAATAGATTGGAGGAGCAGGTGCAGCCATGCAGAAGTAGTAATCATAAGAGACAAAAAGTAGTAGTAGGTAGGCAACAGAAGACAATCCCAAGCAATATCAACTAGTAGGTTGAGATGAGAGATGATCCCAAGCAGTAGCAGTTAGTAGTAGTTGAGTGATGGTATTAAGTAGTAGAGGAAGTAGCAACAAGAGTAGATGGTAGTAGGCTATAGCAATAGTAGCAATAGTAGTATCCTCATGATAAGTAGGTAGTCAGGAGTGGGAGATGAGGATCCTTGCTCAGATCCCTACCACTCGTCACCATCCTCGTGATAGATAGCAGTTGTAGGATTAGATGCTCTAGCCGTAGTGATCCGATTAGAAGTGGTAGCAGTAGTCTCGGCTAAACGAGTTGTAGAGGACTCACTCCTCAGTAAATGTCTTAGACGATCGAACTCGTTTGCAGTGAACAGTGGAGGAGACTGCTTTGCCATAGTCTTAGTTACAGGGGACTCGGCGATAGAAATCTGATTCGCCTAGGTAGGCTTGCCGAACTTTTTCTAGCAGTAATTAGAAGAGTGATTAGTTCTCTTGTAGTGAATGCAAGGGGAGTAGATATGACAACCTAATCAATGATCGCCAGAATGACCACCTCTCTCACCAAAGGCAACGTAGGTAGAGGTGTTAGGCACAAAAGTAGGAGCAGTAAGTGGTGTATCAGCATTTATGTTATGGAGGCGGTTATATATTGCCTCTAGGTTAGGCATCGTGTCGAAAGATAGAATTTGGTTTTTAATGGACTGGTACTGTGATGCTAAGCCATCCAAAAATCAGTAGGGTTGCCACTTTGCACTCTTTGTAACCTGCTTCTCGCAGTAAGCAGATTGAAGTACAACTAGCACCTCGAATAGGCCCTCCAAGGTAGTGAAATATGCAATCAAGGATGTGTCACTTTGACTGGTATTCGATGTATGCTTGAAGATCTTTGCATGACGAGAGTTGTTTGTCTGAAGGGAGTATCATTTCTCTAGAGTCTCCTAGATATCCCTTGTTGACTTCTTGTTCTGTATATTGGAGGTAATAGTAGGGTCGGTGCTGTTCATTAACCGGTTCATAACTAGATAGTTGTCCTCCTATTTCTTGTATTTGGCAGCATCTTTTGGTTTAGGAGACCTATTTGCTAGTGCGTGTAACTTCTCTTATCCTCTAACGAATATGCGGAATGCACGTGACCAGAGACAATAGTACAGGGATTGAATTAATTTGATAGTCTCCCCTTGAACTAGCACGTAGGCTGAGATCCTGGCCTTAGTAGTAACAATAGTAGAATTTCAGTCCGCCATGAGAACAGAAGAGCATAGAGTCAGGTATGCGTGTTTTTGTGCACAAAAGCGTGCACTACACATGCAAAGTAAAGATAAATCTTGTCTAGAGTATGTTTATGGGTAAAACCTTGCGTAAGGAGTAACCTCGAAGGTCACTGAATCCAAGTTAGTGGCCTAGGGATCCAGATCCAGTGAACCGTATCAACAGGGAATGGCTACAAGACCTCTGGTGGCAAGAGAAGGGGCTAATCCGGTCTAGAGTGGCTGGAATAGTATTGCTTCAGCACAAGTGACCTCGCTTAAGCGTCATCGGGTTAGTCAATGGTAAGAGGTGGTGTTGGCGGTGTTGTAGGAGGGCTTTTAGTCGAGGTTGTGCTATTGATCTGGACCAAGGAGCAGTGCTGCAGGTTGCAGAAGGCCTCTAAACGATGAAATCAAGAGGAGATGATGTTGATGCGTGGCCATCGGAGTGCCCTATAGGGCTTGGTGAAGTAGTGTAGGGGGTTCATTGAAACCTTAGTCGTCGAAGGCAGTGTTGGTGATGCTTCTTGGTCCTAGCCCAGGATGCAACAAGAGAGGTCAATTACAACCTTGATTGAGAGATGGTGGGCCCTGAGGGCATATTTGTTTCGTAGCAATGGAATGGAGATGGAATAGAATCAAGTATAGAAAGGAATAAGGTAGGGAATGGAAAGGAATGGTTGATTCCATTTCTTTGTTTGGATTATGGTAGGAATGGAATCGTTAATGATGGATCTAATTCCTTTCATTTATTTAATAGGATAAGTTATCGAAATGAATAGAATTGAAACTTTTTTACATATATGACCCAATATATTTTTAAAAATATGGTAATTGTCAGTTTTAACATAAAATTTAAGTTAATTACATCTTAATCCATTAATAAGGAATAAATATTATTAGTTTTTGTAGAAGCCCTTAAATTTAAGGAAATATTTCAATTTAATCCATTACTTTATATATATTGCACTAATTGAAATTTAACATACCTATCCAAACAAAATAGCAAATCAATTGATAAGGAAAACATTGAAGGTTAATTTATAAAATATAAATGTTTTAATAATAAGAATTCAACTACATTATTCATTGTGAGAATCGAAAAAAATAAACTCAACAATTTTAATTTAAAAAAGTTCTAGCAAAGCCTTCTTTCTCATCATCTGGGAGTACATAAAAAATTCAATGTATCAACATCACGAGCATTCTTAGGACCAATTTGTTGGCATTGACATTGATTAAAGTATTTTTGATAACTCTCCATTCAACTTCAATTTGTTTTTAAGAGCATTAATCTCAATAGCTCTACTAAATTGGTTGGTTGCTTCTTTAATTTCTGAAGTAATCATCGTTACAGCATCGATGGTAGATTTTCCTAAGCTATCAGTAAGAGACCTCTTTCTTTTACGCCTGCGAACAAAATTCTCTTCAGATACTTATTGATTTCTTGAAAGAAGAGGGGATCCAAGATCAATATCATCTATGCCAACTGTATTAGCATTATTCTCATTTGCAGTTTTAGCCTCTACATCAATAACATCAGCAGCAGCTTTAGCATTACTTTCTGTAGCACGATCTTTTCCGGAAATAGTACAAAGGTCATTCGAATATTGGAATTGTTTATTTTTGAAAAAATAAACATCATAAGAAAATTTAATTTATAATAAAATTTAAAATTATATTAGTTCAAAACAAAATTTTTTGCATATAATTTTCCCATATCTTATTCTCAGCAACCACACACTTTAAATTTGGATTGTATCTAAAGCCACTTGTACTTCCATTTAACATATCCCACACAATGTGAAAGTGGTTCTTAAATGTCTTAATTCGTGATTCGATATTTGGCCTTCCTTTTATTCCACGACTTGGTAATTTTTGTTTAGGTGCCTTTTCTAATACTCTAAGATATCTTGATTTGAATCCGTTATCAGCCTTGTAGGTCCCATCATGGACCAAATCAAGTAGTGCTTCGATAAGCTTTTGATCTTTCTTATCTGATCATTTTCGCTTATTCTTCCTAGGGCCAAAATTCCTTTCTATTGCGTGGCTCATATTTTTTAAGAACAATTTACAAAATTACATCAGATAAAGCAAATATATAAGAAAAAGAAATAATCTTCACAAATTGAAAAAAAAATATAAAGTATCTTTAATTATTCAATTACAAGAAATTTTTAATTTTTGAAATAAGATTGTTAGAGAAATGGCTAATAAAGAAAAAATGTGTTCAATTATATTCATGAATGAAACATTGCATTAGTTAAATTATCGCTTCATAACATCCATGCATTAGATGGTTCTACTGTTATCAACTCCGTTTTGTCTTCTTCAACGGATTCATCAGTTGAGTATTTCCCATTCATTGGCATATTTGGAACTTCTGGTACTTCATCCTCTATTGGATCATATTGCATCTCACGTCTTACATAATTAGGAAGAAGACAATAAGCTAAAATAATTCTATTTTATTGGAAATAATGGATTCCTCAATATCGCCAAACGTTTCTTCAGTCATCTAGAACAATGCTCAATCACATTCCTTGCTCTCACGTGCTTCAAATTAAAAACTTTTTTAGGGGTACTTGGTTGATAATTTGTTCTCTACAAAGTAAAATTATATTGTTGTCCTCTGCAGGGGGCGAGAAAACCTTCACCATTCATGTATCCACAGGCAACCAAATAATATTGCCCTATAAGTAAAAATTAAGGGTTGAGGTTTTTGATATATTTATATGTAGTCACTTTAAAGAAACTTAATAAAGCATATTTATTGCGAGGAACAATCAGCCCATTACTTGTTGAAAGTGCATCTCTCAATACACGACTATCGGTTACAGATCCTTCCCAACCTGATAATACGTAGATAAATTGCATATCTGGTGAACATGCACCCAGAACATTAATTGCAATTGTCTGTTTTCTTGACCTATACTTCGATTTTTCTATTTTTGGTATAATCATTTTAATGTATGTTCCATCAAGAGCACCAATGCAGTCCTAAGACATAAATTGATGTTTACTAAAATTAAAGATGTCTATGTAAAATTATGCAAGTATGTATGTACCTTAAACCATTTCCATCGATCATAGGCTGAATTTGTAGGAATTGGTTGTGGCTTCTTGTATAACTCATTATGTAGTTGTAAAACAACATTCAAAACACGGTGGAAATATCTGTTGACCGTCTCTCCATACCGTATGAAATGAAATTTGATAACTTTATTCTTTACATGATGTGCTATAATATATATGAAAATAGCAACTTATTCGTTAACTTTTATATTTTGAGAATATGATAATTTGCAAATAGTTCTTAGCAAGTCACAGATTCGAGAAGGAAAATTGATCCATTCTCATCTAGTAACAATTTGTGTCATTGTCGTATAACAATCTTTGAAGAGATATACTTCGTTGATAATTTAAGTTAATCCTATTTCTCTTCGATAGATGCTTTATGCAATGTCATCGTACAACCCCCTCTATAATAAAGATAAATAAGTGTAGCAATTGTTGTATATTTAACCAATGCACTATTGTTATGATCAATATCTGTCGTTGCTTCTTCTATCTTAATGAATTAGGTAGACATGTCATAACTACATGGTATTCAAACGAAAAGATTAATTCAATTTTACACTGAATTAAAATCGGCATACAAAATATTAAAGAACATAGTCCATGTAAGATGC
Organism: Thalassia testudinum; assembly: GCA_037157565.1. NCBI lineage: Eukaryota > Viridiplantae > Streptophyta > Magnoliopsida > Alismatales > Hydrocharitaceae > Thalassia > Thalassia testudinum. Next base: position 28,393,237 of record JAZHRO010000013.1, read on the forward strand.
TTGATTAAAATATCTAAAAAGTAATACAAATAACATAAAAGCTTTACACATCTACAACAGGGAGCATTTTTTTCTTTAAAACAAGGGAAATATCTGGAGTGGAGAAATTAAACAGGCTGCAGATTTCCTTGATGAACATCTTTTATTGGAAGCTTCAATTCTATTTTGGTTGCTAAGCTATTAATGTGTAACACTTGTTTGATCATTGAGTACAGCATAGTAAACAAAAGTTTATAACCCACACTAATGTAGGATGGTACCCTATATGACTTGTTTCTTATTTTAACTTCTCATTCCAACTGAACACGTATTGGATGATCTTGTAATTACTTCTGTTTTGATGTATCAAAATTATGCTATTTGTGAAACTAATATTTTAGAACTTCTTTTATGGATCAAAGCTTCTCTCCTGGATCAAAGCTAGAAGAATGTTAATCTGAGTCTCAGTGTCTTTTTTATCTTTATTGAGTCTAAAGTATTTTGTAAGGAATCTCAAAATAAGTCTCAAACGGATTTTCGCATTTCATATTAAAAACAAGTTTTCAAGGTTATTGATTGACCAAATAAGTTAATTGATCGATCAAGTTATTGATCGATCAACCAACTTAATTAATCGATCAAATCACCCTATTTTAGGAAGTTGATTTAGGTTAATTAATTGATCCATCATTGATCGATCAAATAACTAGCTTGATCGACCAAACCTCATTTTGTTCGACTAAACTACCTTAATTGATCGGTTAATTTGATTTTCTTTTCAGGTTGATTTGCTAGTATAAATAGAGGTCGTATGTACCCCTTTTACACAACACTCTCAAGTAGAAAAACCATTCAAAAGAAAAGAGCTTCTTGTGCTTCTCCAAGTGCTTCTGTGCTCCTATTTTTCACGCTTTTCAAAGCACGACGAATCAAACCTCCTTTGAAATTCTGGTTTGACTTTTGTTGAGGTTCCGTAGTTTCTTATTGTTTTATATTGTTGCTTTTGATTAACGGATCCCACGTTGGGAGAAATCCATTGCTTTTCTTTAGGATAGGGAATGGTTTGTTGTAAAGAGGTGTGTCACCCTTATTTAAGTGGTACGTTCGTGGATTGATTAATTTCACCTAATTGGAAAAATCCTAAGTTGAAAGGTTTAGGTAGTGGTTTTGACCCGATTTGGGTTTCCACTATAAATCCATGTGTTATCTGTGCTTGAAACTCTTGTGGATTGATTTGTGTATATTTAATTTGAATTTTTAAGCGATACTATTAACCTCTCCCCTCTAGTATAATTTTACAATTCGCAGGCACCCTCAGATGCATCCCTAACATTTGTATGGTAAATCTAACCCCCTCAGCAAATCGACACTTTCCCGCCCTCCTTTCTTTCCTTTCTTTATGTAATTACATACTCAAATTGAAACATCCAATTTGAATACCCTATTTCCAATGAAGAAATTCTTGTATTGTTTACCCTTATTTTGGATTATGGTGGTAGTTATATCTTAGGAAAAAATTATGCCTAAACATAAAACTAATAACTTGCTATGTGCATTCAAATTCAAACACAGATACATCAGGGACCGGAGGGCAAAGCAAAAATAAAAAATGTCATAGATCTATGTTTCAAACCATCTTAATCCCACAGTGATACACCTGATCTATGATGGGATCAACATAGCAAGGATAAAAATATTTTAGAGCTATGATGGGGTCACCACAGTAATAGCATATTACCTCTGTGTGTGAGGTCTGTTTGTTTGTTGATGTGCAAGAGACGTCACGAGAGAGAGGGAGGCGTTGGGGGTTGTGAGCGTCATTGTTGCGAGAGAGAGGGGGGCGCAGGGGTTGTCGTCGTGGGTGTCGCCGATCGTGAGAGAGTGGGGGCGCAGGGGTCTTTTAGGTCGGGGTGGTCACGAGCATATGGGGGGTTGCAAACGTTGTTGTAGGGGTCGTTGTTGTGGGGGTCGCCGGTTGCGAGAGGGGGGGGGTGCGGGGGTCGCGAGAGAGGGGTGGTCGTGGGGGTCGCGAGCGTCGAGGGTATTGTAGGTGTTGTCGCAGGGGTCATGATAGTCGAGGGGGTCGCGAAAGAGGGGTGGTCGTGGGGGTCGCTAGCGTTTGGGGCTCCCAGGTGTCGTCATGGGGGTTGTTGGTTGCGAGAGAGGGGGGCGCGGGTGTCACAAGCATCAGGGGGTCGCGAGAGAGGGGGTGCGGGGGTTGCGAGCATTGGGGGAGTCGCGAGAGAGGACTTATAGCGAGGGTCATTGGTTTGCGAGTTCGTTGGGAGTGGAGTCGAGTGGTTACATGGGAATTGAATGGGTAATTCGAGGGGGGGTTCTAGGAATGGAAAACCCATCATTTGTGGTAATTCAAAAACCCATGGAAACGAGATTCCGATCCTATATTTGACATCCAAACTTGGGAAAGAAATCGATAGAGGCTTTTTCATTCCATTCCGCCTCCATTCCTGCGAAACGAACATGTCCTGAAGGGGTTGACCGGAGAGGAGAGTCACCGATGGCGTACCGATGGCCATGGGGTTGGCCAGTGCTGCTGATGGTTTGTAGAAGCCTTTAGGGTTAGGGCTTTTTTTTTGGTGGAAGAAAGAGAACAGAGAGAAGTCGAGTGGGTAATGAACTTCGGCTAGAATCGCTACTATGATACCATGTTGGAAATACTATCATGAATCTTAAAAGAACATATGGAATTGGTTCTTTATATAAAGAGGGCCAATCCTACTTGTAATGCCAGTACAATCAAATCTAATCAATTTCTAACTAACTAAAATGTTTCTCTATGATTTTGTAAAGAAATAAAATAGAAAGAATTAAAATAAGAAAGAGATTATTTGAAATCTAAAGTGCTATTTCCCAATTTTCTCCAACAGAGAGGTTGCCTTAGGACTATTGAATTAGTATCAGTGTAGAAGCATTTATTTCCATTGGCATCTGGATGCATATAAATCCTTGCAAAAGCTGCAATTGAAGCTGCCATTTGCATGGTAACAGTCCTCACTGGTTTCCAAGATTCCTTTGATGATTGAATATTGATTTTGTACATTGCATACTCAAAGCGTTGGAAGATGTTGGAAAAATTTCCAGTGGTGGGGAAGGGACAATTGGGGAGACCAAAAATTTTATTCCCATTTCCCCTTTGGTTTTCTTGTGTGGCCATTTTTTTGTGGAAGTGCATGTAGTTATTACTCTTTCTTCATTGATGTCTTCTTTTACAAGAGTTCATTTTCCTCCATTTCCCTACACCCTATATCGATATTCTTTCTACGTTGGGAGGGAGTGGCAAGGGGAGGGATTGGCCTCTTGTGATAGGTATACAAGGATCAAATAGCATTTTCATGTCCGACGAGCTAGGTTATGAGTGTGTACTGAAACCTTTGTTGGGAAATAAATTTTAGGGAATAAATTAGGATTCCATTAGATTTTTCTTCCATATTTAGGTCCTTGCTATTTTTAGTAAATGTATGGTGTATTTTCTCGTATGTCAAAGCCCTCTCTTTATATAAAGAGAGCTAAGGCCTCTATTTCCAAATCAATAAAATCCATATTTTCCTAAAAATCCCAACATGGTATCAGGCTACCGATCTTGGTGGGTTAGGGTTTAGAAGGAGAAAACACAGTGGGGGGAGGCCCTCTGGTGGCATCATCAGTCTCCGGCAAGCCACCGATGAGGTCCTCTCTCCCAAACCTCTCCTCTCTTCTTCCTTCTTCCGATGTTGCTGCTGTTGTTGCAAACAATAGCCATGACATCATCAACAACAACGACATCGACAGCAGCGACAATTGCTGCTACTATTGCCCTTTCTCTCATGCTATAGAAGGCGTTGTTGGTTGTATAAGGCTACTGTGGATTCTCTCTCCCTCGTATAAGTTGTCTTGATTGGGTCCTTATATGTTTGAGTGGAAGAAACAATGAAAATGGGAGCAACCTCAAGATGTCCAGATAATGGGCAGCTCTCACGTACCTCAAGAGAAACCAAGCGTGGATTGGCCTTAAGGACCTAAGGTTGAAGACACGAAGGGAGTACAATGTCGGCAAGAGTTGATTTCCACTATCTTGAGGATCCGAGTCTTCGCCGTCTCCTACATCTCGACTTGTGTGGGAGTGTTGGGAAATAAATCATAGGGAATAAATTAGGATTGCGTTAGGTTTTTTTTCCATATTTAGGTTTCTGTTATCTTTAGTAAATGTGTGGTGTGTTTCCTTGTATGTTAAAACCCTCTATATAAGGAGAACTAAGGCCTCTATTTTCAAGTCAATAAAGTCTATATTCTCTCAAAAATCCCAACAACCTTAAACACACAAAGATCCCCTCCATTCTTAGAGGTGCCATGTAAGTGAGAAGTATTTCCCTCCTCCCTATTTAGCAATTGAGATGGAAAAAACATCCGTAAACCAAAAGTAGTTGAGTTTTGTGCTCCTCCAAGGGGTCTATGGAAAGTTCTTATGATCTTTCTCTTAGTGGAGTGATTGCACTCAATCCATACTTCATCAATTCCATGCTTAATGGAATGTTGCACTCAGTCCACATTTTGCTTGGATTTTACACCTGATCTATGAATTTATGCAGTTCTATAGCATTATCCTAAAAGCTTGTGCAATCATCAGGTTTGATTTATAAGGCTTTTATCTGATCTTCACTTGTGCATGTGATTCTTGATGTTACGATGCATGATTGTTTGTGATGTGTGGAAGATTTGAGAAAGTGGGCTTGAGAACTGGGCTGCACATGGTATTTAGTGTTGCAATTCTTCTGTGTTACACTAATGCTATGTTTCTCTGAATAAAGTCCATGTTTTGTTTAATGTCGTGGCATCGTGATGTTGTATTACGCTGCTATGGACTTTGCAGATCAAGTTATGGTGATCTTGTTCTATAAACTATAGATTTTCTCCATCCTGTCCACATTTGTCCAATAAAATGTCTCATGTAATGATAAATCTGTATTTTTTTTTCCCACACAAAATATTGTGTTGTGCTGGAGAATAAATTAGATTAGATATTTTAGGATCTAATTAATTAGGTTTGGTTGTTCTATTATTTTTAGCTTTTCTTATTTTTGGTCGGTGTTTAATTGTTTTCCTTTTCATACCTATGTCCTCTCTCTATATAAAGAAGGCTAAGTCTTGTTTAATAAAATAATACTAAAGTTTATTTTCTCAACATGGTATTATAGTCGAAACGACGCCAGGGAAATCCTGCTATGTTCGCCTCTAGAGAGAGTCTCTTGACGTTGTCGTCGCCCCTCTCCACGTGCCCACAGCTTCTTCGCATGTGCATGGCGCGGGGGGGTGGGTGGGTGGGTGGGGGGCAACAGCTATTGCACAACGTCGCCTCACCTGCTGAAGCAAACCCAACGTCGCTGGTGACTGCACTGTCACCCAGGCCTATCAGCTGTGATTTGTAGCACTGCCTAAGGGTGCTACTAGTCTGTTGGTTTGGGCCCTGATTTGATTGGCCACGATATGATCTGATCTTCCAGTTGATTTGAGGGCTGCTCTATCCAGATTACCATGATTTGATTTGGGCCACTCTATCGGCCTATGCTCTGTTGGTTGATCTGAATGGTGCTCAAATCTTGTTATCTTCTATCTGTACACTTCTGTGTATGTGATTTGTTGCTTTGATTGGCTTAGCATTGCCTCATGTGCCCCAGCATCGCCCTGCAGACCTTGGGGTGATTCTTGTTGGTCTGATCTGGCCAATCGATCATCACCACCCTGCTCGATTTGCGTGCATACCTACCGATCTCTTGTACAATCCTATGTGCGGGTCCGTGCGTACGAAAGCCTCTTAGTGTAGATGATCGTTTTGCACATGATCCTCGTTGCATCTGTGCGCTATTTGTTGTGCGTATGGTGTATGCATCTATGCGCGAAAATGTGCATTCCTGACTGCTGTTACTATTGCTATAGTAGTCTGCTACTTAGGATCATCTATTTTACTATTGCTTGGGAACGTCTCCCACCTTCTACTTGGGATTATCTCCCATATTACTGCGGCGGCTACTTTTGCTATAGCCGTTATCTACTTGAGAATGTCTCTCATCTACATCTGCTTGGGATCGTCTCCTATTCTATTGTAGTTGCTACTTCTACAATAGTCGCCATCTTTTCCTCTGCTTTGTTGCCTACTTCCGTAGATGTCTACATTGCAGGGGAGGTCATTTTTTATTTTCTTGTATCAAGTTGGGCATTACACGCTTTAACTTGGGGGAGTGTTAGAGAATAAACTAGATTAAATATTTTTGGGTCTAATTAGTTAGGTTTGGTTGTCCTACTATTTTTAGTTTTTCTTATTTTTGGCAAGTGTTTCATTGTATTTTATTATTTTTCCTTTCATACGTAAGCTCTCTCCCTGAATAAAGGACCCTAAGGCTTGCTTAATAAAATAACACTGAAGGTTACTTTCTTAACATGCTGAATTACCACATTTTTCTGGTCTTGGGATATGTAGTCAATTGGAGAGGCTTGTTAAAGCTTGCTTTTCAAGTGTCTCATGCAGTCATCATATAATAGGTTGTGGCTTGTCTAGTTGCAGACCTGTGCCTATAATTTATAATTTCAAAGCAAGCATTTCTCCCATGGTTTCTAATAGTCAGTTTTCCTTTTTTGCATGTGTCTGTAGAGAAACAACTTATCAGCTGTTCGTCAATATCTCGAACTTTTTGCAATCCAAATATACCTGAAATTTCCTTCACTGGTAAGTTGCATTAGTTCCCATTGAAGTTTTTGTGAAATTGAAATTGTACTATATTTATCATAAAATCATTCTACACATTAGCCCTTAGATCAATTCTTGTGGTAGTTACCCTTAGATGAAATGTTGATATCTGTTTCTTGCACAAGTCCCTTAGCTGCAGTTTGTATTTTACTCATTTTTTCACGGGAATTAATTCCATCCTTCTAGCATGTTTAATGGGCATTTTTATTGTTGTGCCACTTAGGCAGTTGATTAATTGCTTGGTTTTCCTTAGAACCTGTATTTTCCATAATTGTTGTTGCTAAGACAATCTGTTGGCTAGTTACTTCACTCCGGTAATTGGATGTGTTTTTGGATGTATTGGAACCATTCACTTCTGGTTAGGTTTGTAAATGGATCTGAGTCAGCAATTGCATATACTGATGATGTCAAAATATACCTAGTTCTGCAGAAATGAGGATTATGGTCTGCACGGGGGTGTGAGCTTATAAATGCAACCTCCATAGTTTTTGAAAAGGGAAAAAACAAAACCTATAAGGTTGTTTTGATCAGTGAGAGATTGTGGAAGTTTAGGGAGTTTAACTATTGCAGATATCTTTCCATAAACATAGGTGCCGTTCTTTGAGCTGCAGAGAGTTTTGTTCCTCATCTCTCTTTTTCTCTTTTTATCCTTTTCTTGCTTGATTTTCTACATGTTTGAGGGGTGTGGATCATGAGGTTCTCATAATAGATATTCTGCCTTTTCTTTCACATTTTTGCTCATATGTTGTGCCACTGAAATCTGCCCAAAAGATTCATCCTTGTTTCTTTCGTTGCTGATCATGCTAACTTTTCATGGAAAAGAGAGAAAATGTTAGAATTATCCACTCCCTTGTGCCCATTGATTTTGTTCCTCTAATTGTTTGTGTTCTTTGTCCGATGGGAATTTCATAACAAGTCTTCATTATCAGCAGGTTTCAAAAGCATGTGCTTTATTCCATTTTACAACTTCCTGTAATAATTAATGGTGTGCCTACGTCCCTTTGGTAGCTGTGTCAGCTCAACAGTTATTGTTTTGATGATGCCTGGTCTGTACGTTGCCATTATCCATAGTTGTTGAAGAAGTAGAAAGGAACTATTTCTAAAATGACCGACTTTTGACACTTCTCTTAAGCTGGAGTCCCTAAGTCTATCTTCCTAGCTTGGAAATACTGCTATATGTGAGAGCATGAGAAAATGCTTGAGTGAAGGTTTCAACCAATGCTCCTTGGAAGTAAGATTTGAACTGTGCACTTTACATCGTATTGGCAGTGAACCTCTACATAGGCTCTGTAAATTTGATTTGATGATCTAGGCTTTCCTAGTTTTGATTGTTAGGAAGCTCTAGTTTCAGTGGATGATTCCTTCAGATTATTTGAAGGTGACATCGGAAATGAAGTTATGATCCACAGAAGGCAGTGTTTTGGACTTATGATCAAGTTGGAGGAAACCAACTATATTTGACGGTCATTGCCATATTGATGGTAATTGTGGGTCATGACAAGAAACATGTGTTACAAATTACTATGATTGTGTTTTGGGGTTTATCTCTTTCTTTGTATTTGATCCCATTCTTATTGGGCTTATGATGTAATTTTTCCCGGGCTATATAGACACCTAGGGTTTCGTTGAGAAATATATTATTCTCGCTTCTTCTCAACCTGATGTTAGAGCGGTGGATGTTAGAGCGGTGGCCTTAGGTGGCAGTCCAATATCCCACCAAAAACAACTAGATATAGGGTTTCTTGAGGAGCTAACACAAAAAAACTTGTTTCTTTGAGAAACAAGCCCTAGCAGCCAAAAGACCTTCATTAGAGGCCACTAGAGGCTAGCCACGAATTGTTAGCCACCGACGTCTCTCGGCCTTGGTGACCTCCCAATTGGTGCTGCTTGGACATTGGTGGCTAGTAGCCAATGCTGCTAGCATTGTTGCATCCTATAGTGGCTTGTAATAGCCTTCCTATGGCTTCCTCTGCCCAACCAACTAATTCTTTGAGGTTACCTGACCGCTAGTAGTTGGCAACCCCTTTGTTGGAGGTTTGGCGACCTTTGGCAACATCGTCTAGTAGCCGGCAGCCCCATTCATGTGGTTGTTTCGCTCTTTGGTGGCTTTAAAAGCTATTTTCTGTCTAGTTGGAAATAAAACCTTTTTAATCGTGGTGACAACCCATCATTGATGATTTGAGTTGATACTCTAGTTGTTTGCTATTCTACATTTTTCGTGATCTTATACATTGAGGACATCGTGGCAGGAACTAAAGACTTCTCTAGTGACTCGTTGGGGAAGGGTTCTACCATGAGCGCTATCTCTCATACGTAGGGTACCTCGATCGAGCTCGATGATATCAATTTTCTTCTGTGGTCCACATCCTTTGCTCGGTTTGTAGGATCACACTGGAGCAGGTATATTCTCCTTAAAGATGAACTTGAAGAGAGGGATAAGATTGATGATTGGGAAGCGAACAATGCTTGGGTGGCTACTTGTATGTTGAATAGCATGAAGAAATCTATCGCTAAGCAAGTTATGTCATACTTCTTAGTAAAGAAGATGTGAGACGTTTTTCATGAGATTCATTCCCATTAAAGAAACATCACTTGCTTGTATTGTATGTATGATTAAGGATATACACATCTTTAAGAAAGGCTCTACGTCGCTTGCTGAATGTTATGGTTTTTTGAAGAGCCTATGGGATGAATAAGACATTTAATAGCCTATTTTGATGGAAAAATAATGGGAAGCTATGCACTTTGTTAAGTTCTTGGCAACACTTGGGCCAGAATATAGTGTAGTTAAAGATCAGTTGATGATCCTTGAGGGAATCCGAACTTCTATGCACGTCTTTATAGACTTGAAATATTCGAGCCTACACTTTAACTTCACTCGTTAGCTAGAGCTTTAGTAGGTGGGCATGGCCCTAGTGGTTCCTTAGGTAGGGGAAAGGATGTCTGCCTGTTGGTTGTGGATGTGGATGGGGTGCCCTGTTTTGTGGATGAATCACAGATAGGTGATGGATCAAATATGGCTATCCATAGGGTATATGTCCTCTAAGGGCCAATCAAGTCTCCTCGAGTTCAGATAATCTGGAAATTCAACATGATTTGATGTCCTCTCCTTAGGTTACTATCTTCAAAGAGGAATATGATAGATTGTTCTTGAACTTAGTCCACATCTTCTATTGTTGCATTTATAGTAAGACCAACAAGTACCCATGCCCTCTCCACCAGATCTTATGGATCTGAATGGATTAGAGACATAGGTGCCTTCGTAATGCCTTCTCGTTACCATCCTTGCAGTCCCTTTCAAATCCCTTTAATGTCCAGGTAGAAGATGGTTCGCTTTCTCCTGTTACTAGTCTAGGAATTATACCACTTGCTGGGTCACTTTCTTTTACTGCTTTCTAACATGCACCCAAATTTGCATTAAATTTATTACCCATTAGTCAAGTAACCAAAGCCTCAAAATGTTCAGCAATCTTTTGAGTATTTTTTTTTGTCTTGCAAGATCTACTACCTGAGTTTACTATCCCAAAACCTTTTTACTTTTGTAGCACTCACTACTATTGTGTTATAGTGGCATCTCCACTTGGGTCAACTAAGTATCCCAGTTCTTCGTCATCAGTTTCTAGAGTTGAATTTCCCAGTCTTTTCTGTGTGATGCTTATCAACTTGGCAAGCAGCATAGGGTGTATTTTCATTTCAAGATAAATAAAAGGGGCTTCATGCTGATCTTTGGGGCAAGGTTTGAAATGTTGATTTTGACGTCGTTTCGATAAATTTCTAAGTGTGTATTTCAAAGGCATGTCGAGGGCACGTGGTGGAAATGCTCGTATTTCGACGTCATATTTCGATGATTTTGATGCCTTGAAAATAGTTCATTTCGGAGGCACATCGAGAGCATGTTGGAGGCATGTCAACATAGATCAATAAAAGTGATAGAAGTCAAAATAATTATAATTTCAAGGAAATTACAAATTTAAATATATTTATGTAAGAATAATAATGTTATATTTGAATATTCATATGCAACATATAGTCTATTATATCATGTTCAAGTTTAAGAATCGAATATCAAATAATTATTGTGGGAATTAAATTAACAAATATCAAATAATTACATGCAAAGATAAAATATTCAAATATATAGTTTGCAGAAAACTAAAGTAAAAATGTAAATGCTAAAGTTTAAATATCTAATCAACTGATTTTAAATTAATTTATCAATTAATTTGAGGTCTTCCACCATGCGGACAGATTAACCAATTTAAATAGATTTAAATTAACATAACTGTGTATTGTGTTGGTTATTTTTATTTATGCCACCTCTTATGAGTCACATTTAGATCTAGTTGTTTCATATTTATGTATGAAAAATATAGGTTGTCACCTTCAAACATGGGATCATGGGTTTCTAGGTTGTATGTTATTCTTGAAGTAAATGATGATTAGTTAATGTAGTAAATAAGCCCCTGGTATTTGCAATTTCAGGTTTTATTCTCTTATAGATGGTTGCAAGTTGTTTATTCTTTGATGCTAACCCAAACTTAAGATTTTATTTTTTTAAATTAAATAAATATTTCCTCAATTCTAAATTGTGATTTGACCTATATGTTTGTAATAATAGTAGATGTATAGTTTAATATATAGATCTACTCTATATTTATGAATAGGTGTGGAATCAAATCTTAAGAGAGTTGGAAGAGAGAAGTAGCGAGACGAGGGGAAGTAGCAGCAACAAAGATTCGACTTGGATAAAAATAGAGTGGCAGTAGCAGCGTGGGAACAATAGCAGTAGTAAAGAATAGGAGAACTGAGAGCGAGTAGTAGCAGTAAGTCGAAATGTCGAGTGCATTTCGTCTCTTGTTGACATTTTGACGAAATTTCAACGACATTTCGTCAAAGTCCTTCGTCAAAGTCCTTGTGTTTCGACTTTATATTGATGTCGATATGGCCTAACCCTAAAAATAGTCATTTCAACAACATGCCGACATGTCGTTAATTTAAATCACTTATAAAAATAGGAATGGGTAGAAACTGGTTATTGAGACATTTATATTGAAATAAGTCATTTCGTGGGCATGTAGAACAATGCTTTGGGGATCCTGGTTAGGAGTCTTAGGATTTTTTATTGATGATTGCACATGTGCACTAAGGTTATTTGGGTATCTTTAATTGTCAAAAATTTCTTTATGGAAAAAAAATCGCAAATTTTCACTTCTATTCTTGCTTTCCAAAGTGGTAATGGACTTGAGTTTGTTAACAAAAATTTGTTTGACTTCTTTGCCTCTTTTGGAGGTCATACACCAAACATCTTATGTTTGCATCTCTTAGCGAAATAGGGTCATCGAGTGGAAGTTGCATTACTTGATGTTGCTCGTCCTATGATGTTTTAGGTAAATGCTCATTCTTATTTTCTTGGTTGATGCTATTCTCATGGTAGCATTTCTCATTAAAAGTGTCTTCTTGGGATTTTGGTGGCAAAATTCCATATTCTTAGTTATATCATGGACAGGATTTGTTTTCTTTACCCCTTTAGAGTTTTTGGGTGCAGCTGCATTGTTTGCATCTTTAAGGTGGATAAGTTGGCTCCTCGGACGGTTAATTGTGTCTTCTTGGGATACTCGAGGACTTAAAAGGGATATCGCTGCTAGGACCCAATGACACTTCGGTTCTATGTAATTGTTGATGTAAATTTCTTTGAAGATGTCCCTTCTCTTCTGCTGGGAAAGGCATGAAGTCTAACCTTGGAAATGATTTGCAACCAATGCCATTTAAGCCATCATTATTTTTAGGACCATTACTTGCTCCACCTCCACCATCCCTTATGCCGCCACTATCTCCACCACCTTTGCCTCCACCTCCTTTACCACCACTTACCCTCTCTATATACTACTGTCGACAACCTTAGTGTTGTTAACATCCCTTACCCTCCATTACTGGTGTTGAACAGTTAACACTATACCTTTTACAGATCCTCCATCACTATCCCATCAATCCTGCTTCATCAGATGAAGATCTACATCAGGTATTCCCTTCTACCTTTTCTGACTTGGACCTTCCAATTGTTCTTAGGAACTACCCTCATTCATGTGCCAAGCATCCCATTTCTAATCGTATGATGTTTGACAATCTTCCTGTTTCTACAAAACACTTTTCTCTCTTTGTTGATGGTCAGCAGATTCCTAGGAGTCATATTAAAACACTGAAGCATCCTTCTTGGAAGGTCGTGTTACAACCCGTCCCTTTACCCTAGTAGAAGCCCGAGTCGATTTACAATTCTCTCAAAATCAGGCCGTTCAACATATAAACATAAAACAATATTTACATGCACAACATGTCACAACACAGATATATATAAGTAATAAAAAAAAATTGAATAAGTCAATAAAACATTCATAGCCATGAAACGTGTGAGTACATACCTGAAGAAAAGTAAAATTAAATAGCACTGAAGAAATTAGGATAAATGCGATGACGTCTGCCACAACTATAGTGCTGCACTTGGATTGACACCATCAACCCCTACGATTGCAGAATCTGGCTTTAACACACTAGGGCCTGAGTACAAAATCCACAATCCACAGGAAATGTCAGTAGTAGCAAAATAATAAAGAGAGAACAGAACTAAGCAAGTGGGAAAACAAAGAAAATAGGTACTGATATCAGTTATTCATTTTTCCTTTTCTTTTAGTAATCTCATTCTCTGTCTTCCCATGCTCTAATTGTTATCTGTCCAATTATTTTTGTTGGAAGGCTTAAGGAGATCTCATTGCAATATCTTATGGAATAGATTGAATATGGTACACCCCCTTAGTTGGGAGGATGCTCCACACTTGCTTTATTATCTAGTTAACTACCCTGGGATCTCAACCAAGGTGAAGTGGTGATTACGGTCTATGTGATACGTATGCGGGTAGCTATTTCACACTATCACACAACTAGTCATTTTCATTATAAGATACAAAAATAACACCAACCACTCGCAACAGTAACGCATACCCATTGCACCTCTCTCTTCGGTTGGCGAAACAGCCTAAAGAAAACATGTTACAGGGAGGCTAGCTTACTCCCTTAGCCAATTTCTACTCCTAACAGGTATAGCCGGTCATGCTGTTGAAGTTGGGCACGTGATTAACTTCCAATGGGCATCACCAACCCAAATTAATCACCCCAATGCCATCCACTTTTCTGTCCACCAATATAGCCAATATGTAATGGTTCTCTTTCTTTCATTCAATCATATTTTCATAATTCACATTTTTATCAAAAATCAACTTCGGACGTGTTCTTTGATACATGGACTAATAATCCAATTTGTGGTCCGATCAGAGTTATACAGAAATGTGTGCATCATTTATTCAAAGTATGCATCATAATTTATTTGACTATTTGATCATGCAATTCCAACTGTAACTAATGAGGCTTTTAAATATATGCCCCTTAATATTTGAATATTATGTATATACCCTTGTATTTTTTATTATTGCATAAATATCCCTCACCTTTTCTCTTTGTTAACATAAATGCCCATGAGGAACTCAAGTACTTATCAAGAGGGTGGCATACTAAGTCAAGTATCATTTAAATATAGATATTTAATCACAAGCGATGTTTATAGGGTAAAAACATGGGGCTATTCTACCTAAAGTCACCAGGGGTCACGGTGACTCCAAAATGCATGCCTATGTCCATTGTTACTACCCTAGGGTCCCGTGTGCTCTGTGCGTGTTCCATGAATTGACTTTGGGTTGCATCTGATAAGAAAACAGAACAAAATCACAATGAGTTTTTATTGTAATTTTCACATGCAAAATAGTTTTCAAAAGGGATTGTAGGGTTTACCAATGCGTAGTTCTCATTGAGACAATTTGATTGGTACTAAGAATGTGAAAATTAGACGTCGTTTGACCCTCGAATAGATCGAAACACAAGATGGAAACTTGCGTCCATGCACGTACATGCACCCCTCCAACATGAACGTCGCTTTGCATGACCGCACAGCCTCGTTGTCGTGCGTGCCTCCGCACTCACCACGTGCGCCCTGTGCTCACTCGTGCGGTGCTTATGCGATGCATGTTCTCATTGGGTGTGCTCTACGTATGGCCTCCCCTTGTCTCTCCTCTTCTTCTCTCTCTTCTTCTTGAGATGTGTGCAATTTGGGGACGTGATTGATGACCCAAAACCCTAATTATAGGTTTTGCAACTTGTTAAACTATGATGTAGTTAATAATCCTTTCCACCAATCTTTGACCGTGGGATTCGGAATTGAGTAGACCACTCCTTACGACATCATTCCACAAGTGTAGAATGTGCATGTAGCCAATTCACACCCACCATGGTGTGATAGTTCTGTATCTTGATGCGTACTATCTCAACCTTTCATTTGTACATCTTGATGTATATTTAATGACATCCTTAAGCTTTGTCATTCTTGTTAATGTTTCACTTCCCTTTTTCACAAATTGGTTTTTGTGTCTCTAATACTTTAATACTTATTAGATTTTCCTTTAGTAAGTCCCACGATTGTGGTTAGAAACAACCAGTGATTTAAATGCTGACGGCATGCCGGCGGTTTTCGGGAGGAGGGCGTGCCGATACGGTTAAGGTATCGATTTGCAGGTATGTCGTCGAAATACCGATAATTTCGGCGGCATGCCGACAATTATCGCTGGTATGCCGACAGGTGCCGCTGGAGGGAAGGTGGTGTGCGGGGGAGGGAGTCTGAAAATTCGAAATTCGAATAGGAGGGAGGGAAGCTGGTTTGGTTGGCGGGAGTCTGAAATCCGAGGGAAGGTTGGGGGAGGGAGTATGAAAATTTGAAATGGGAGGGAGGGACACACATACACATACGCATACGCGTACACACAGACGGACACACACACGAGTTCTCGCTCCAACAAGTGACCACACACATTTTAGGCTTCAACATGTCCTAATTTAGTCGTACGTGGGCTTCAAGAACATGTCACACACACATGAGTTCAGGCTTCAATATGTCATTTTTTACCTAACATGGTCTTCAACATGTCAACATTTGATTTTTTTGCAATTGATATCATTTTAATCACTTTTGTCATTTTTGTCGACATGTCCTTGGCGTGCCTCCGAAATGACATTTTTTCGGGCCATCGAAATCGTCGAAATTTGCCATCGAAAAACGGGCATTTCCATGACATGTCAATTTCATCGGCACGGTGTCGAAATCAGCATTTCGAACCTTGGAAACAACTCCATAGTAATCATTGTCTCTTACAACTCAAGCATCAAGTGGGTGCCTAGAGGGGTAGTGTCACCAACACACTTCGTGGCTGAAAAGGATCTTTAAGGAGTTGTCTTTAAAATTGTTAGATGCCTCCAAATTGATAACCAATTTAATTGTGTTACCGCCTTTGTTGACCTCAACCTCATACGAGACAAAAAACTTCTAATGATTTTTTTCACCATTTTGTGAAGGAACTCAACCTTGAAGGATCAGCATTAAGTTACTTCCATTTAAGCAAGCAATATAATGGAGGTCATTACGACCATACTTAAGACGTTCAGTTTGCTAGGAGAGGCTAACCCACTCGTAACTCGTAAGGGTCTTGTAATTTCCCAACCATTAGGGATTGTCTTCATGACATATGCTCCTCCCAATAAATAACTTCATCATGTAAGAACTATTGGTTAGGTACGTAGCCAAGTTTGTCATGCACGTACAAATGATGGATAGAGCATAAATCTTGAAAATCATGATCAAACTGCAAGAGTTTATCCACCAGTAGATGTCCTTACTTTGTTAGTCCATCCATCGCTTGAAGACAATATACACTTTCGACTTCAAATTCAAGGGACATGGAGTATGCCCCGGTTAAGGGTCGAGAAAGGGTTTGGATAGAGGACAAAATCTAAAGTAGAGAATTCTTGACTAGTAACACTTTTGGAAAGTGTAGCTTGAGTGAGTTTGTCTTGGAAACTGTAGTCAAAGGATCACGTCAAGTCCTTTCATTATGAACAATACCATAATATGAGCTACTCTTTAGGATTAAGCAAGCCATCTTAGGGTTATTAGATGGCTTATCAAGACGCATAAGACTTGAAGAAGCAAACAATGATTTAAGAACTTTAGATGATGATTTAAGAACTTTAGATCAAGACCTGATTGATGGCTATGATATGTGATATATGACTAATACGTTGAGTCTATTCGATCTATTTTATGTTTATATGGGACAACTTTGCTCTGATATCCTCTGTTTCGACTCGAGCCCCCACCTTAATAGGAGCCTGAGTCGATTTATAATTCTCTTAAGATCTGGTAGTCCAAAATATAAGCATAAAACATTTACATGCATAATGCGTCACAGCGCACACACACACATAAGCAATAAAGAAGAAACTAACTGAACTGAATAAGTCAATAGAATGTTCATAGCCATCAAATGTACTGAAGAAATTACATACCTGAAGAAAATTGAAATTAAATAATACTGAAGAAATTAGGATAAATGCGATGACATCTACCACAGTTACGGTGTTGCACTCGGATTGTCATTGTCAGCTCCTATAGTCACAGGATCTGGCTGTAACACACTAGGATCAGAGTATAGAGTTCATAGGAAAAGTCAACAAATGCTGAATAGAGTGGCAAGATAATGGAAAGAGAATAGAAATAAGTGTAGAAAACAAGGAAAATGTGTACTGTTATCGGTTATTCAATTTTTTTTTCTTTTATTAATCCTATTATTTGTGCCTTCCCATATTCCACTGGTATCTGTCTAAATCAATTTCCTTGAAGGCTCAAGGAGATCTCGTTGCGGTATCCTAATCAGTAGATTGAATACGGTACACCCCTTTGGCCGAGGGGATGACCTACATCGGCTTATTATCTATTTAATCGCCTTAGGGTCCCAATCGAGGTGAAGTGGTGATTATGGTCTGTGTGATACACGTGTAGGTTGTTACCTCGCACTGGCACACGACTAATCATTTCCACTATAGAGTATGAAAACAACACCAACTGTGTGCAACGGTAACGCATATCCATTGCACCTTGCTACCTGGTGACCTTAGGTAAGGTAGTCCCATGTTTTTATTCTATGAACATTGCTTGTGATTAAATGTCTATTTTTAAATGATTCTTGACTTACTATGTCCCTCTCTTGTTGAGTACTTGAGTCCTTTGAGAAATTTATTTGGATACCGAATTAATTAATTAAGGGGGTTTTTACATGTATGTCCTTGTAATCTTTCAATATTACATCAATACCCTTGTATTCTTTGTTATTACATGAATACTTCTCACATATTCTCTTCGTTAACATAAATGCCTCTAAGTTAACCATCATTACTTTAAACCATTATGATTGTTAACTTAAGGGCATTTAGGTTAACAGAAGGAAGATGTGAGGGGTATTTTTGTAATAGCAAAGAATCCACTTAATTGTATAAAAAGGGACTTCTTTGCCAACGTTCACTTTTTTGACCGTTGGAGGGGGTCTCATCTTCTATTTAAAGGGTTTTTCTTCCATTCAACAATCTTATTTCACCCTTTAACAAAATAGGTAGTGATTTCTTATTTCGTTATGTTATTACTAGGATTTGATTTAATTCTATTGTTTCCAAATTAGTAAGGATTAGGATTATCATTGTTATCTCCTATCCTGTATAAAGAGTGGTTGATTTCTTCTCATCAATAACAAGAATTACTTATTATTCTTCTACTTGGTATTAGAGTAGCGAAACCGTAACCCTAGCTCTCTCTCTCTTTCTCTCTCTGCTTAGGGAGGCATGCTGCCCCTCCCTTCCCTACTTGGGGAGTGTTGTTGTCGACCTATCCTCCCTCTGTGTCTTGTTGCCATCCTTCTCTCTCTTCTACCTGCGCGTGTCATGTAGCGAAGCAGGGGCCACCATTCGTCCTCTCCTCTCTATTTCATGCTCTCTCACATGGCTCCTGGAAGGAAGGAGCACCACCATCGGCCCTCCTTTATCTCCCTTTCTCATTGCTGCTTCAGATAGGAGGCCATCGCAAACCCTCCTCTCTCTTGTCATGCTCTCTCTTTTATGCGACCCTTGGGAGGAAGTGGGGCCACGCAACCTTCTCTCCTTTGTCGATCGAACTCCCAAGGCATCGCTTAGGGCCCTACATCGCCTCCACTATGCTATAGCACCACCTACAGCACTACTACAGAAGCCTTACCTCGATCTGCATGCCTGCAAGCCATCGCACATGCCTATATGTGATCTTGTGAAGTACAAGTTGATTACAATTTAGATCAATAATTAAGTAATTAATACGTTCTTTTATCCATTATCTTGATCATTGAAGTCTAGGTTATTATAGATTTGGACTTGTCTCTTCTTGTAAACATCCCTCGAATTGGATGCAATAGGGGCTAGTAGTGTCTTACCCATGTCGAGTACCTGCGATGTAGGACACAATTTTCATATGACCTCAAAACAACCTCAGGGCTTGGTGACTTTCGTAGTTTTGATGTCTTGGGTATTGGGGACTTAGGGCATGATGGCATAGTTTGATACCTCATTATACACCCTTGGGGAATCTTGGACATGATTTCATTGGCTTGCAATGTAGATTCACTGAACTCTTTATCGTATAGATATGGTACATTTTTCTTTCCACTTGATGGAATTATGCTGATTAGAAACTGTATTTAGAAATTTATATAAGAACTTAGATGCAATTAGAAGCCCTTTAAAGCCAACCATAGGAATTTATGTAAATGATAGCTTTATCATTCAAACAATGTATGTAAACAGAGGGCATACATATTATAGTTTCAATATCATTCGAATATGATTGTATAGCACCTGTCTGAGCTTTATGGCTCCATTTAGGGTAGTAGAGAAAGAGAGGGGGTGCAAAGTAGGAGAGAGAGAGAGAAATTGACTGTAAAAGAGAGAAGAGAGAACAATCTAGAAAAACAAAGGAAGAGAGAGGGGGCGATCACCAGAGGAAAAAAGGAGAGGGTGATTGTAAGAGGGGAGAGGGAGAGGAGGTGCAGCAGCAGTGACAAAAGAAAAGGAGAAAGAGAGACAGCAGCCATAGGAAGAAGAAAAGGGAGAAGTGCACAGAACTAATTGGATATAGGTTAATCCTCTTGTTTTTTGAAAGAAGTGTTTATCTAAGTGGTACGCTTATCAAAATATTGGGAAAATCCTCTCTTTCTCTTAAGTTTATCAATTTCCTCATCTTGTTTTCCTATCTAATTTTCTTTGCGCTCTTGGAATTTTCTTCCCCCACGGTTTCCTTTCTAAGATTCCTTCTTAATGTATATATGTTTAAACATTCTCTTAATACTGCCGGTTTGGGTGCAAGGGACTTTTACTATTACATAAGATTTATCTTTTGTTGCTCTCTTGCTTTCAGCATGATTGGGTGGTGATTAAAGAATAAATTTTATATCAGGTTTAATCTAAATGGTCCAGCAACGTAAAATTTGGGTATCTTGTAAAAGTCTATTCCTACGATTAAACCAAAGTAATATCCAGTAAATGGTATCTTGTCTATTGGTTTTATGTTTCAGAAATTAGATGTGATAAAAGTTGGTCAAGAGATAAGGTTCAGTAAAGAATAAATTAATAGGATCTGAGATAGGAACCTAAGCATAGGGATTGAAAATGTTGAGGAAATGCCATGTGCGCTAAGTTGGCATTTAGTCTTATGGAATGTTAAGTCTCTCAGAAGGGCTTCAAATTGTTTGACATACTTGGTGGTTTCAATTTAGAAGCGAGATTTATATAATCTCATTTAATTGTAGCAATTTCCCACCTCGTGCTGCAACTTGATGTAAGGCGTCAAGTATTTCTGTGACTGCAAGTATATTTAGTCTTACAAGTGAGAAGGGAGTAATATACATACTTTATAGGAAATTTTGTGCTCGATGCTTCCATTTTTACTGAGTGTGATTGTTATATCAAATTTCTGGTGATGCATGAAACAAGAGCTATTTGATTTGAAGAGGTTGGATCTATATGACAACTATCTAATCGTGGTACCAAACTATGAAATGAAACTGTGAGGAACAAAATGATGGGTTGGCATTCAAAAGAAACCCTAGCCTCTCTTTTGTACCAGAGAGACTTGGGAAAATTACATAGTCA
Organism: Thalassia testudinum; assembly: GCA_037157565.1. NCBI lineage: Eukaryota > Viridiplantae > Streptophyta > Magnoliopsida > Alismatales > Hydrocharitaceae > Thalassia > Thalassia testudinum. The sequence continues at coordinate 28,414,052 of JAZHRO010000013.1, forward strand.
TTTCAAGAAATAACATAAATAGCAAATACATCCCTAGGCTCAACACTCCCCCTCAAGTTGGGGCATATCTACTAGACCCAACTTGTAAATCAAAATATTTCTCCTTTAGAGCCTTGGTGAATATATCTGTTAGCTGAAGCTTAGAGGAGACATAAGGGTGCTAATCTTCCCTGCAAGGATTGCATCACGAACAAAGTGACAATTTACCTCAATATGCTTGGTCTTTCATGAAAGACAGGATTCGAAGCAATATATGTGGTTAACTTGTCACAAAGAAGTGGGACTGGCATAGTAGCCTAAATGCGTAAATCATGCAAAAACGTAACAACCCACATAATTTCACAAGTAGCTTGTGCCATCGCTCGATACTTAGCCTCTGTACTCGAGCGAGCAATAGTCCTTTGATTCTTACTTCTTCAGGAAATTGTTTTCCCACCAAGATAAACTACAAAGCTTGCAGTAGAATGTCTATCTTCCACAGACCCAACATAGTTTACATTAGAATAATATATAATATCCAAACTGCTACCATCTCGGTAGTATAGCCCTCGACCTAGTGTTCCCTTGAGGAACCTAAGAATAAGGCAAACCTCATGCCAATGACTATATCGTGGAGACTGCATATGTTGGTTGACTCTGCTCATTGTAAAACTAATATTAGGCCTCATGATAGTAAGATATAGTAAACGCCCCACTGTACTACGATATTGAGTGACATCTTCATACAATGGATCCACCTCATCAGAAAAATGTGCAGGCAGGGGTTCAACAGGTATACCGGAAGGCTTGGTCTCAAGCAAACCAACCTCCTCAAGGATCTGGAGCGTATGGTGTCCCTGTGACAAAGAAAGACATGAACCTCGTCATACAACCTCAATCCCCAGAAAATATCTCAGATCTCCCTAGTCCATGGTAGTAAAAGTGAATTGTAAGAAGGACTTGGTTTGGGCAATTTTATCCTCGTTATCACTAGTGAGAATCATATCATCTACATAAATAGTCAGAATAACCATTCGAGTATGCCCACCATACCTAGTCTTCCTGATGAAGACGGAGTGGTAAAAAATAGAGCGTTGGAATCGAATCTTAATCTCTGAGCTAAGCCTCTCAAACCAGGCACGAGGACTTTGCTTAAACCCATATATCGTGCCTTCCTCAAACGACAAACAAGCTCCCCCTAACTAGTGTAACATGGTGGCTGTCTCATGTACACCTCCTTAGACAACTCACCATACAAGAAGGTATTTTTAATGCCAAGCTGATATAAAGGCTATCTCCTGACAATAGCAATTGAAATAATAATCTTGACAGAAGTAATGCCAGCCACAAGAGAGGTCTCAAAGTAGTTTATCCTGTGAGTCTGGGTAAAGCCGTTGGCAACAAGCTTAGCCTTATATCTATCCACTGTCTCATCAACTCTATACTTGATGGTATAAACCCATCTGCAATTAACCACTGTCGCATTAGGAGGACATGATACATGATCCCATGTCTTCTGTGGCTGTAATGCCTGCATCTCCTCATCCATCGCTGCATGTCACCTAGAGCCCTGAGAGGGTTGAACAAAATTCCTGGGAATAATAGTGGTAGTAATAGTAGAAGCAAACTGATGAACCCCATCCTCTAGATGGGCAACCCCTGTGTACTGTGAAAGAGGATAAAGAGTGCACGCTCTTCTGGATCTCCTCAGAACTAACTGCTCCTTTGTATCTGAACCATTCTCATCTGTCAGTATAGGAAAAGGCTTGCATCTAGTGAAATGTGTGGTTTTCGATCGTAAACCTGTGTTTCCTTCAAGGCAGCCTGTATAGAAGTTCCTTCCTTTGAGAAGTATGGATTCTTCTCAAAGAAAGTAACATCTGCTGTAACAATGTATCTCCTGCGACTTAGGTCATAGCACCTGTATTCCTTCTGTGTCCTGGAATACCTAAAAAAGACACATTTGACTGCTCTAGGCAAAAACTTATCTTGATTGACATGCACTTGAACAAAGCAAGTGCACCCGACAGTGAAAGAGCAAAGGGCCTATCACAGTCTGGATGAGTCACCTGGAAGGGGAGCTGTCCTCCAAGCACAGACAAGGGCACCTGATTAATCAGTAAGTATAGCATCTCTCCAAAATTGCTTAGGAACTTTCATATGGATTATCAAGGTCCTAGCAATATCCAGGAGATGTCGAAGCTTGCGCTCAGCCACACTGTTCTTCTGAGATGTGAGTACAAGATGTTTGGTTAATGATGCCTCTGGAGGAGAAAGGACTCTAAACATCTCGCTGCATAAATTCTAAGGCATTATGACTGCAGAAGACTTTAACTATATCGGTGTACTGAGTCTGAACCTTTGCCAGGAACTACTGAATAATTTGAGGAATCTCTAAGCGTGTCTTAATCAAGAACACCTTGGTAAGGCAACTGCGATCATGAACAATGGCAGTATAATATTGGTGTCCTCTTGGAGTAGGAACTCTAGATGGCCCCCAAACATCACAATGCTCTAGGGAGAAGGGAACAATACTCACCCTAGCAACCCTCCGTGGGTAAGTACTCCTATGGTGCTTCCTAAGCTGACAGTCCTCACACTGCAGAGTTAAAGAGTCTGATAATCCAGGATACATCTGTTTCATCTTCTTGAGTGATGGGTGCCTAAGCCTCTTGTGCCATTGCCAGGGATCAGTAGCTATGAAACATTTCCAGCAAACAACATAGGCGTGTCTAGGTAGTAGAACCTTCTCTCTCTATACCCTCACTTATAATATCTCTTGTCTGTCGATTCTGGAAGTAGCAATGACCCTCATCAAAGACTACATGGCACCCAAGATCCTTGCAAATACGACTTATAGACAACAGGTTCATTGGGAATTTTGGAGCACAATGAACCTCCTCAATCAACATCTTTGGAGAGGTGTGTACACACTCAACTGTTGTAATTGGTGATGTGACTCCATTAGCCACTCAGACATCCTTGATTCTACATGGAGCCTTGGGATCTACAAGTTGCTCCACATCTCCTGTAAGGTGAATAGAGGCACCGGAGTCAATTACCCATGTTCCTCCAATCCTCTTCTTCTTTGTGCCTTCCTGGACTACAAACACAAGTCCTTTCAGATTTGAACTTGATCTTTCTTATGGACTAACTACATCTTCTTCGCATGAAAGAAGGCTCATAATGCATGAGGGAAATAACTTTATCATCAAAGGTGAGAGAAGGCTCATCACCACATATATGATGCGTAAGATCAACTTCATCACGCAAGAGACATCACCATGGGCCACTTGTAGGCCCCTTGTCAGTCTGCTGGCAGTGACAACAGACTTAACAGGGACTTGGGTGGTGGTTTGGTCGGCGGCCAACAACCCAGTAGGGGTCTGGGCGGCGGTCAGTAGCTCGATGGGGTTCTGGGTGATGGTCAGCAGTCTTTGATCACCAACGGCGGTGTTGAGAGACTGCTTTCCAACGTTGCTGCTGCTGCTGCCATGTTCCATTGGGTTTTGGATGATCAAATCACCTTTATATTTGTGATTTGATCATCTTTTGGGTGGGTATTTAGTGAGATATCGGAGTACCGACCTAGGGCCACTGCTCTGATACTATGTGAGGTACAAAATGATGGCTTGGCATTCAAAGGAAACCCTACCTTCTCTTTTATACTAGAGAGGCTTGGGAAAATTACAGTCATCTAAGAAATAACATAAATAGCAAATACATTCTTAGACTCAACAGAAAATATGAACTTTACTAGTCACTCAAAATTGGTCATTTGATGTTTTGTGTGGTGGCATGATGATCCAACACTAATGTGAAAGTGAGTGTTGGAAATATCTAGCATTTGAGGTCCATTTTGAATTAGAAGATGCATGAATTGTGCATCAGGATTTGTGACTAGGGAATTCTTGAACTAATTTGAACCCTAGGGCTTTTGATTAAGGATCATTGAAGTATTTCCGCTTTAGAAGAAGATATTGCGGGTCCTTAGAGGCACATTTGGTATTGGACATTGTCGCTATCCTAAGATGACAACCTGAAGAAGTGATTCATGGAGGGTGAGATCTCCACTAGCTCTAGGTTGACTTACATGTGATAGTGCACTAGAGGGGGGTGATTAGTACAATCAAAATAATATAAGAAAATTAAAAATAGATGGGCAATCAAAATTGCCACACAAAAGAGACGTGAATTTTTAAGTTTAAAACCCCCATGGGTAAAATCCACTATATAAGAGTTCTTCGACTTAGAATTTTTTGATTGATCTAACTGATCAAATCCACTCTCCACAGCACTCAAAATCGAGGGTGGTGTACTTCAATTACAAGTTCCCTTTTTGATCCCTATCAAAGAGCTTCTTCCCTTCTACGTAGGAAGAAATGGGGATCCAACAGGCCGGATACCCAAGTACGATAACAAAACAGAAAATACAAAAATCCTATAGAGCCATAAGTATATAAATAACTTTAGCTTGTATAGGTGTAGTATACTTCCCTTTTTGATGTTCTGTGAGGTGCTTGATGGGTGCTTAAGAGTTCGGCAGAGAGAACATGTGAGCACTAAGTGAGTAACAAGTTCCTTGAGAGTTCTTCCAAGTTCTACTTGTTCTCGTAGAAATGGTTGGAAGAATTGTATCTTGTGTGTTTTGCAAAGGGAGCCACGAGCTATTTATAGAAGTGTGTTAAGTAAGGTTATGTGGCCATTGGAAGTGATTAGGGAAGGAATTAAATGATTAGATGACTTTTTTTGCAACATAGGTTGATTGACAAAGTGGTTAGATGTCTATTTTTTGAGGCTTAATTTTACTGGAATTGGGTTGAGGTCCACTAGGTCATCTGGCTAAGGAGTCAGACATTTAGTAGAGCATCCGATGATCTTGTTGGTCATTTTGATCTCTTTTCTTTTATTTGGCTTTCGATGGACCAATGAATATCTATATGTTGTTGTATAATCACGTTGGACGTTTGATAGGGTGTCAGGTCGTTTAATAATGTGATTGGTTGTCTAATAAAGCAAGGTGAATGTTAGGATTCAACATTCATTTTTTGGGGTTGTTTGACCGAGTGGTTGGATGACTTAGTTTGAGTTATGGGTTGTCTGATTAGAGGGTTGGATGTTTGATTAGTGAAGAAAATTCTTGTTTTGAATTTTTTCCTAATTTAAGGTTTGCCTAAGTGTTAAGGGCCATGTAGGTGTTAGGGTTAGATTAATACACTTGGGTTCTTTTATAATAAATCAAAAAAATAAGAAAAATGAAAAGTTACATCATTTGAAAATAAATACAAAAACTTGATCTTCTTTCTTCTTCAAGCTTTTGGCCTTCATTTCTAGTCTCTTCATCTTTCTTTGTCTTTTTGCTTCTTGATATGCTATTATCAATTTTTATGCCTAAAATGTTGGTTCTCCAAGAACAACATAAAATTTATGTGTTTTGTTATCATCAAAATTAAGAACATTAGTGCTTATGTACTAACAACATGGATTGAAACCTTGGGGAATTGTTAGAGATCTAGCTCGCGACTACTAGGGTATGATTTGGAGTAATCTTGATCTTAACCAACTTTAAGATAACCATAGACCATAAAACCAAATTTAAATTCCCACTACAAAATGTAATTGAAATTTCTCTTAGAAACTTATTTCCTTCAAATTCATGAATTTTCCTTTCAGTTTATTTCAATTTTTTTTATGAGTATTAGGAGCTGGATGGGCAATGAAAAGGGATGCCACTTATTCTTGTCTTTCACAAAGGGACTTATATCTTGATTGGTACATTATCTCCACCCCCTTTGTGGATGATGGGCACGGATGGGCTCTAATCAATGTGCACATCCTTGAAACATCTTGGGAACTTGGATTTGAGTTCTTATAGTAACTTAGTTACATGGAGAAGTAGAAAGCAAAATGTAGCATTTTTAAATTGAGTCATAATACAAGGCTATGGCTCATACTGCATGTGAGCTTCTATGAATGAAATCTTTACTTTGAGATTTTGGTCTTCGTGATGAAATACCTATTCCTCTATATGTTGATAATAAGACAGCTACCTTTTGTTCACATGATTGTACCTTTCATGAGCACATAAAGCACATAAAAATAGATTGTCGCTTCATTGGGATGTGGTGTTTTGGAGAGACATACCCAATACTTATTTCGTTAGAGAATCAATTTGCATGTGTTTTCACTAATGCTCTCCCATGCTTGTATTCTATCCTAACTAGACATGATGGATATGTATGTTCTAGCTTGAGAAGTGTTAGAGATTATTATTTATTTAGTCTCTCTAGTTGTGGGTTTTCCTTTTATTTTGTTTTCCTTATATATACTTCCCTTTTATGTATCTCTATTCCTATCTTGTTTTGGGTGTTTCACCATAAATAGATGGCATGCTCCCCAATAAGAAATGCTCTCTTGTTTGCAGTCCGCTTTGACTCAGTGCGGTGACGCTCTCCCTTTTTTATTAGCTCCAGCAATAATTGAACACAGCCTAAAATTCCTGGTTTGAGCTTCTCTTGGGATGTGTGTGATATCACAACCTTACTGAAGCCCCTTGTCACACAAGCTTATTATTTGCAACTGATGCATTTTTCTTCATGTACACTGATGTTTTGTTTCCTTGCTGTTCACACTCTTGCAACGGTTAACCATCACAATGCTGCGTTCTCCCACACATGCTTCATGTCTTTTCTACTACAGCTCTTATTCTTTGACCGGAAATGGAAGTGACCTGCATAGGCATGCATTATGAATGCATTTGGATTTTTGGCAGTCTGTAAACATAGTTTTGTTTATTTGGATTCTTGTCCGCTGACTTTCTTATAATGGCTGTTTCTTCCTGACGTGCATGATTTAAGAAATACATTTATTTTTATGCTGAACTTATAATGAGTTATATCCCTTCACTAAAGAAAGTGAAATTATCATGTCCTTATTTACTTGGGTGAATGTTTAGGTTTAGTAAGTTTAGCATGATGTAGTATTTGCCTCTCTAAAAAATGTAGATGCTTACTGTCTTTTTTTGGGCAATGCAATTATACAGACTGAGAAGCAACTGATTCCAATATTGCGTGACTATAATATGCGACCGCAGGTACTTGCTTGCCTTGTACTAATGGGCTGGTATTCTATGTGTATATGCTTTTCTTGTAACAATTTTTTTGGCAATCTCAGGCACTGTCTTCATATGTCTTCATATCTGCTAATGTGATTATTCATGCTAGGGATGCTTCTGTCCAGTTAACACATCTGAACGAGTTACTTCCACCTATAATTCCATTGTTAACTTCACATCACCATAGTTTGCGTGGCTTTACTCAGGTAAATTTTTTCCCATGATTGTTTGCTTTCACTATATTAATCCTTGAGATCAAATCTATCAAGAGGTTTTGGTGTATTTCCAATTTATCATGTCAGTGAATCTTGTGCAGATTTTCATTTTAGGGTATGCAGGTATTGGGGTTAGTTCCAGTGATGAGGGGCCTAGGGTTGTCCATGGTTTGGGTCTGAGTTTGGTTCAGCTATATACAGTTACAAATCTGTACCCCTTTCAAAGTCACTACTTGTATCCTACCGTTACCTATTGGGCCTAAATCTAAACCCGAAAACCATATCCATTTATTCATCGACTACATATATGAAAAGGTTTTGAGATCCAACTTAACATATGTGTTGCTCTCAACACATACCATATGATTTGCAAACAAAACATGGAGTTTGGTAATGTGTGACACATAAAAATAGAAATAATAAGTTTACAACTAAATGAAGTATTACTTTTCTTTACCACAATATGGATCCACTAAATATGGTGAGGGCATGGTATAAAGTTTTTGAAAAGCATTATCCACACATATGCATCCATACACAGATATACACACATTTATTTGGTAAAATGTTGGGTAAACATTTAAATGTTCAAATCCATACTGATACTTTTACCTAGTTATGTTTGTAAATTAAAATCATACACATTTAAAAATTAAATGGGTCCGATTTTACCTACTCCAAATGGGTTGAGTTGGGTACTGGTTTGGTGAACTGCACTTTGTGCAACTTTACTCAAGTATGCTTTCCCATGCTTATTTTACTTTCACTATATTAATCCTTGAGATGAAATCTATTAAGAAGTTTTGTGAATCTTCAATTTATCATGTCAATGAATCTTGTGCAGGTCTGTATAGTAGGATATGTGGGTATTATGCTCAGTTCCAATTTACTTACGATGAGGGCCATGTTTGATGGTAGTCTATAACGATGATTTAAACCAAACCTTATAGTGTAAGGAAATTGAAATAAATTAGGTGGTATTTGTCCAACCTCATGATGTTTACAGGTTTTACTTACCAAAACTTCTTCTTGTCCTTGTTTATGAACCATAGAGGCATGGAGCAAGCAATTGTGTAGTAGAAGTAAGGGATGATGGATTACTCTGCAAACTAATGTGTCCTAGATCACCACTTGTGCTTGATTTTGTTCAGTCTGTTTAATTTGAGAGAAAAAGTGAGCTTCCCATTTGAAACGGCATTGGGTAGGAGGCATAGGTAGATAGGTGGAATTGTAGGTAATCATTAAGGCATGTAGATGGGTAGTTAGGAAATGATCACAAGTATCAACCACCTTTGATAGCTTCTGGTGCTATGCCTTAGACTCTACTTTAGGCTATAGGTCACCTTGTGGAGATGACATACCTTCTAAGATTCCCCTCGAAACTTGAAGCATGGTGGTTGCTACATGTAAACCACCTCCTGTAAGTCAATGTAACGAAATATGTTCTTCACATCTAGTGGGTGAAGAGGTCAATCTTGCTTGGGATCTTAAGGGTAGGGAGTCACGCTACTGGTAAGAAGGTGTCATTGGGGTCCACTCCCATATGCTTAGGTAAATACCTTGGCAACAACCTTGGCCTTGTATCGCGATGTGGATCTTTCTTAATTGTGCTTTAGAGTGAAGATCCACTTTAATGGCATTAGATGGTGGGTCGGTAAGCTTGCATGTATTAGGGTATGTAAGAAATAGGCATCTCCTCCTTAATGGCTTGTCTCCATTTAAATCAAGTAATGCCTGATGGTGGGATATAGGAATGGGCATCACATATGGTGCCGAAGAGAATTGCTTGAAGAAGATCCAAGGCACCCCGTAGAGGCATGCCTAGAAATGAGATGCATAGTCCAATTGCTCATCTACAACTTTAAGTCTACCCGATTATCATGGCTATCAGCAACCAACTGCGCATATCATCTACAACTCTTAGTCTACCCTATTGTTATGGTTATCAGCAACCAACTGCACTTTTGCAGTTAAGTTATGTACCACATGGACATTGAAAGCATTGCTAATCACTAGATTTATCAGTGCTCTTAAAATCTCTACAGATGATACTGTGAAGGTCAAAAAGGGTAGGGAGATGACTTTAAATCATTGGGGTTTGCGGTACGTCCAAGGTTCTGAAATGATAGGCTAGAATTTCCTCTAGTAATGTGGACAAGCATAGGCACCATATCATCTATATCAGGAACTATACTCATACGTGACCCAGCCATGGAGAAGTAGGAAACAGATTAAAAAAATTGTCATATATTCACTAACACAATGGTGATGTTGAAGAAGATTCAAACACTAATGTCCATTCTATTTGACTTGGAATACTTAAGAAGACAGATGTTGCTACTCTACAAACCAACTTTTCTTTTCTTGGACCAAGAAGATGAATAAATGCCATGCACTTGAAAACATGAGGCAATCTGGGTATAAGAGTTGTATTAGGATCCATTCATCAAGCACCATGGACGCCATGCGATTAATAAGGTTGCAAGAATTGCATCTCTTTGATGTATAGAAAGTACACTGTTGTTGATCAAAAGTGTCTTGGCAACATCTAAAAAATAGTAGTGCTTGTTGCTTGCATTCAGCAACACTGTTCCGTTGTGATGTATGTGGGCAAGTGGTTTGATGTCCTATAGCATGGGACTTATATAGAAATCATGCAAATATGTGGTACAGAACTCCAAGTTGTCATGTGAATGAACAATTTTAGTTTTGGTATGGAATTGCATTGTCATCTCCAAAATAAAATTCTTAATAATCAACTATACATCGGACTCCTGGTTCAACAAAGTCACCAAATAGTAGTAATATCCCAGTCTATTAGCAACATGACTGGGACCCTAAACATCTACGTGAATTAGCTCAAATAGTGTCTTGGACTTCCAAGTTTAACCAAATGATAGGTACATTAAAGATGCTTCCCCAATTAACACACTGCACACTTGATTTTGGCACTGAGAGAAATCTGAAGAAAGATACATTAGAGTTTGACAAGAGGAAGGTGACTAAAACCCTTGCCTTTAAAGGGTAGACATGGAAGAAGCAACAACGGTGACATGGGTAGAATATGGGGACTAGAATAGTAGGTATAAAGTGTTATTTTGTGGAGAGCAGAAAAGATGAGATGAAGGGGTATTGGCACCAATCTAGGGTTGCTATTGTAAAAACCAAGTTGGAAGAAATGTGCATTCTACTCAAAGAGAAACCATAATCCCCTTGGTGGGAAAGTGATCAATTTATGGACAAACCTACCAAGACTCAATGGGATGTAACATTAATGGTGTTAAGATATTCGAAGTCTTCCCTTGAAAAGGTATTACTGTTTTTTTTGAGAAGGAAAATGATGGCTACCGGAGGTTGATAGTCGTCGACATTCAATTGATTAAAAAAGTATCATTACAAAAGTTGCACAAAAGGGATTTCTGTTTGTAATAGGTAATGTTGCGGCATATGCTATGGAGACTATGTCGGTTGTCTCTGTTGATAGAAAATTCACAGTTTGATTTTGTAGTTGTGTTTCTGGAATTTGGTGATTGGAGAAGTGAAAAACAGGCAGTGGTTTCACAATTTAGTGTGGAGTGAATATTGGGCGATGGCACATTTGTAGAATTGATGTGGATGTGCTTTGCTTAGTAGCCTTTGAGGTGCCAGTTGAGTTTGCTATTGAGATTCTGTGATAATTGAGTTGCTCTGTCCATTGCTAATAATCCATATTTTCCAAGCATATGAGGCATGTTGAGGTAGATTGCCACTACATCAGAGGTTTGATATAGCAAGGGTTTTATTTGTATCACTCATGTTTGCTACTATTTTCATGAAGGCTCTTCTGCAGACCTTATTCAGTAAGCGCTTTTTCAAGTTGAGCATGATCGATAGGTATGTTTCGGCTTGATTGGGATTGTTGAGAGGCACCCATAGTATATGTGTTACCTATTCATGTTTATTTCCTTTTGTCATTTAAGGTTATCCAAGGGTTTGTTTGTAATTTTTTCACTACTATATATAAAGAGGATTAGGGTTTCTCTTTGAGTAGCATGTACATCTCTTCCAACTGATACCAAAATGGATCCAATTGCTACCGATTATGATATTACAGTTAGATTCATTACCAAAAGAGTGCTAAAATCATGGATGCTGCCGAAGGGTGTGGTAGTGCTATACACAAAAAGGAAGAGACTAATAAAATGTCCAAGGCAAATTGACCTTTGCAAAGGGTTAGGTTCTATTGCATATACGGAGTGTATAGATGGTAGTTTCTAGTTTTCAATGTGATAAAGTTACGTAGTGCCTTTTTATCTTTGAGAAAGAGGTGTTTGCATGTGTTTATATGTTAGTATCATGGTTGCTGTGAATGATCTCATCTAGTTGCTTTCTATCCATATAATGCATATAACTTTAGTTTCTGGTTGGATCTAGAGAAATACGTAGAGTGGAACATGGCAAATAAGAAGCTGAAAGATTTTGTTGAAATTTTTCATTTGGAAATTCTTGGAAAAGATAATCATAGGTTCTTCTCACCATTGGAACAATAGGGCTGTTATGCACATCACAGAACTTGTGGAAGAGATGAAATAAAGCCACTTTTTAATCAGAGGTTTAATCAATTATTAGAAGTAGCCAAAAAATTAGGATACATTATGGGAAAATGAAACCTGCATGCCTTTAAAAAAAAAAAAAAAAACTTCCATGGAAGAGAAGCAAATGAAATCTCTCATAAAAATTCTTGTGGAATTGAGAATCAGGTTTTCATTCTTTACATGCCTAATCACGAATTATCAACTGCATCCAATATCCGAAAAAGTCCTAATTGTTTTGAACTTTCCATTTTTGTTTGGGATGGAATGTTTACAGAATTCTCATGAATCGGATCCTTTGTTCCATGATATATCCATAAGATTCCTGTTTCTTAAGCAAGCCCTTGAAAGGGCTTGGTTGATCCATGATTTATGTTTCTTATTTCCTTTCCTTTTTGATTGTTTTGAGAAAGATTTCAATATACTCTTCCTATTGACTCTTTTCTGATTGAGATGTTTGGATCCATGAATCTGTGTCTTTCTGGATCTTAATCCTGGAAGAATGAAAATATATACAAGCTCTATTTTTTGTTGCCATTTTATGAGTCTTCCTTTTTTGTATAAACTAGAACTAAGCTTATTTGGATAAAGTCCATTTTATTGGATCTACACATCCCAATTAAAGGTCTGGTCTCATTATGGTGAACTGTGACAATACAGCTGCACTATTTGTTGCTAACAATCTGGTGTTCCATGGGTGAATAAAGCGTATTGAAGTAGATTTTCACCACATCAGGTATATGATACAAATGGGCTATGTCACTACTGCCTCTATCTTTTCTGGGATTCAAGTGATAAACATGTTCACCAAGGCGGCAAGGCCTTGACATGTCAATTTTGCATCATCTCTCCAAGATTTGTTTGCGAGACATAAATGTTCTAGCTTGAAGGGGAGAATTAGTAGATATGCTTATCTTTATGATCGACAGTATCAGTGGTTTATTATTTTCCTTTCAAAGGCTTACCATTTATTATTTGATTATGTATTGGATTGCCTTGTGTGAGCCTAATCTAATCCTCTGAACAATAGGGTTGGCTCTATTTTGTTGTGATCCCTCACAGAATCTAGTCATATGTATAATGGGGCTGAATGCATCACCAAGTAGTAACTAGTAAGTGATCAAATACATCTTAAAAGAATTCAGTAACTCTTCTATTAGGAATTGCTCCATGTTGCTCAATTTCAACTCCCAGCTAAAGCATGATCATCTCGTGAAGTAATGCCATCATGGGAAGGTGGAATACTTCTTGGTCCCATTCCATATCTCAATTGCTTCTAACAATGAAAGCACGGGTAGTGTATCGGCTTCAGCTAGCATTTAATTTTTGAGGGGGTGAAGTGGAGTTTTATTTTAAAGCTGCATCCTGGAATTTTGATTCAGTAAAAAAGTCAAACTTAAAAAAAGTAGATATTTAACTAGAAATATAAGATTTCTGCACAAAAATTGAGATCCAAAACCTTGAAAATCTGAAGCCAAATCGGCTTCATTTCAAAAATGAATTTAATTTCCAGTATCTAGCTTTTGAACAAATCATTTTCCAAAATTAAGTGTTCTGCCATCAAGGCACTCACTAGGCAGGAGTATTCTGGCTTCACAATGTTTTTGGCAATTTCTTTCTGAAGTATTACTATTTCAAATTTTTTATTAAAAGCAATAAATTTACGTTTAATCTTTGATTAGGTGAGGAGTCAAAATGTAATTTATTGGCATGTCTTTCAGGTTCTAGTCTACCATGCTCTTTGCAAAATGGTACATGTCCTTCAGCCAGATTCGGAAATATTGGAGAAGAAGTGCTTCAAGGACTTGAAATCCTACTTGGAAAATAATGCTGACTGTAGCAGGTAACCAATTCTGGGTCTTTTCTTTTGATGTCTTTGTTAAAGTTTATAGTTATTTTTCTGGTGATGCATATCATATTTTTTTGAAAAGGTATAAATATGCATATTTTGTTCTTTTCCTTCTGGACTCCTATTTCCCATTATGTTTTTGGTGCTTCTCTAGGTTACAGTCCATCAATATGATTTATTTAGTTTCTTTTCAACATGGTATGAGTGTAGGATGGCCCCTGGATTTTCGAGTTTTTATGCTCAAGCAGTTGGCCAAAGAGGATGCCTCACGCCCTAAAACAGATTGTGCAATTGTGAGATAAATGAAAGATGGTGCCGATAGTTGGTTGCAATACCTATCAATACAAAATTGAATGCAACTGATTTGTTGCTGAAGTTGATGGGATCCTTAAGGAAGAAGAGAATGCATGGAGTAGAGCAATAGGGCTTTTTGGGTTAAGGAGGTATATTGAAATACAAAGTTTTTCATTGCGGTTATGGAAAAGCAAGAATACATTTACAAAGATATAAAGGACAAACATTGTTGGATGACACATTATATTGTCACGCCCTGTAACCACTCAACAGCGGTGATCTTTGGATTCACGGGTGTGGATTTGATTTTTCATCAATATCTAGGGTTTTCATGATTGCAAAAGTAGTCTACTTACATTTCATTTTTGGGCATGGCACAAAATATATAATAATACTACAGCAAGAGCAAGCCACATAAAATATAAGATAATAACATTGCATTTAATATTGTAGAGAAGTTTTCTTTTATCTTCTTTACTGTTATCTTGCTATTTGTTTTTTTTATAAGGGCTTATATACAAATAGAGGCTTAGGATTTTAATAGAGAAATGAATACTGAAAGAGTATTTGGAATAATACGTAAAGAGTGTTAATTTAGTTAGGTTAGTCTATTTAGTTATGTTAGAAAGTCATGAATTCTATTTATATTCCTATTTTCTGTTTCCTAGTTCTATTGGGTTTACCACATAATTTGTTAACTCTACACTCCATATAAAGGGAGTTAGGGTTCCTATTTTCAATAAGAGAGGCATTATTTTATCCAACATGGTGTTAAAGTAGGATTCTTGATTCTTGGGAAGCCTTGTTGCCCTCGTCCTATGTGCCTCCCCCCTCTCTTGCGTGCATTGCCCTGCTCATCGCGTGCTATTGTGTGTGCATGATTTGCCCTACGTACGACACCATGTATGCTAATGCTGCTCCTGCTGTGCACTATGTGTGTGGCAATGCCCTGTGTACAATTAGCATGTTGTCGTGCTCTTTGCCATGGACACAAACATGTGGCGCTGCTCTTTGCCGCATGCACACTACATGTGTGTTGCATGTCTACTATGTGCATAGTGCGTGGCTAAGGTGTCGATGATGTTGCTGCAGTTGCTGCTGTTGTGGCTAATGTTGTTGTTGTTGATGCGGCTATTGATGTTCCTGCTACTGTTGATGATCCTTGTAGCCTAGTGGCGTTGTTGGTTGCAGTCTTAACATCGACAAAGCTCCAATGAACCCAACAACTAGTTTGACGTGTTCCTATTGTGGAGTTGTAAACTCTATTTGCTTAATTTGGCATCTTAGGATCCAGGCAACTTGCTGTTGTGGTTTCAAACCAATTAGATGTTGCTGTCGTGATTCTAATCCTCTACTGAATGAGAGCTGGGCCTTGATTGAAGGTCCCAACCTTCATCTATTGCTACTTCTATCTACTCTTAAGATCATGATTTGTCTTTATTTGATCTTTGTGATTTGATCTCCCTGATCAAGGGAGCTGCTCCGATTTTACGTGCATCGTGCATGCCTATTTTGTGCTTTGATTGTGTACACTATAGATCTTCTTTGATTGCTTGCTATTTACTATTAACTACTTGGTATCGTCTTGAGATCGCCTCTCGACTACAATTGCTATTGCTTGGGATCATCTCCTTTTCTACTTCTACTATTTTTTTCCTTGGGATTGTCTGGGATTGCCTGTCCCTTCGACCTGCTGCTTGCCTGCTCGTCAAACTAGAAGTTTCAAATTTTGTCTACTGTAACAAGTTGGGCATGATTGTTATCCACACTCCAACTTGGGGGGGGGGGGGGGGTGTTGGAGTATTAAGAATAGTAAGTAAAGAGTCATAATTTAGTTAGGTTAGGTTATTTAGTTAAGTTAGTTAGAAAGTCTTGAGTCCTATTTATATTCTTGTTTGTTGTTTCCTAGTTCATTAGGTTTACTATGTAATTTGTTAACCCTACTCTCTATATAAAAGGGGTTAAGGTTCCTATTTTCAATAAGAGGCATTATTTTCTCTAATAAATACAACTCTACTTCTTTACGTGATATCAGAGCAATAGTCTTAGGTTGGAGCTTGACATATACTTGGCTTCTCTTTCTTATTTTTTCTCCACTAAATAGTCTAGGGTTTCTCCACTTCCTTTGAGGTTTGTGAAACTCTTTTGGGACAAGAACTCTTCAAGTAGTAGTAAGGGGCCCATCGATAGGGCATAAAACCCAAGGAGGACCCTCCTTTATCTGGCCCTTATTGCATATTAGGGCTGCCAGCTCTGGCAAGCCATCTCATTGCAGATTAGGGTTAACGTCACTAAAGCCTTCAATGCTACCACTGGAGTCGCCATTGCTATTGATTTGGTTGGGCTGTTGCTGAGCCACCCTAAGGCTTGATTGAGGGCCTTAACTAGTCTAGAAGCATTGCCATCAAGGCTTAGGCAACATTTGTGTGTTCACCTAGAATTGGAGCATTGTTGTCGATGGTTAAGGTGCACCACTAGTCGTTGGAAAGCCTCGCTGGAGGTTGGCGACCATTGCTTGGAGCTATTGCATGTCTATTTTGGTTATTAAAACCCTTATGTGGTTGGTCTATTGTTAGGGGAGCTTGTTTTGGTGACCATTTTGGTCTGTTTAGACTTGATATGTGAGTTATTTTGCTACTCTTGATATATGAGTAGTTGAATGATTTGGTTTGTGGATGGTGGCATTCCTATGATTACGTGGTAGTCTCGTGGTTATTGGTTGTTATCTTGGTGTGGAGCTTCGACTTGATTGGGAAGAATGGCCTCAGAGATCGTTAATTTTCCTACTTAAGGGGGATGGAACCCAAGGGGAGTTCAAGATTCCTTTTGTTGGAGAATGTGTGTGGTTGGTTTAGTGTCATATCGTGAGATGTGGATTGATTTGTGTGTGGTGGCCTATACGTAGGCATATACTCCTCCCATATTTCTTTGAGAAGATTAATACAGATCTTAGACCTATCGAGGCCTTCTCCTTTCTCCCCGCTCTTCGTGAGTGGGGTTTCCACGTAAACCCAAGTGTTATGCATTGATTATTGCTTTGATATTGCTTCCGCTTTGTTTTAAATGTCAACTTGGCATCAGAGCAAGTTCGATTCATGGGTTTATTCTTTGAATTACTATCTTTTATCATTTGTTTTCGGAGTTCCAATCTCTTGACCTGAAGGAGAATCGAGGACTCCTCGGTGGAGATCATGGTGAGGGTGACATGCCACTAGATCTTGATGGTGTTCGGGAAGGCTGGGACGATCGAGGGGACGTTCGGGTTTAAAGGAGCCTCTCTTCGGTGGTGGCACGACCACCTTCCAGACGGGGATGTGAGGACCGATGGTGCCCCGTAGGGCGATCGCTGGCGGTGGATCTTATGAAGAAGCACGGTGTCGCGAGAAGAAGAAAGAAGTAGAGGCCATAGCGATGTTGTGGACGGGCACGTACGTGCTCGCATTGTGCATGGCGATGGTCGAGTTGCTCAACGACCTAGACAAGGCTGTGAGACATGGTGAGGGCTCAATGTCAGTGCTGATGCTAGTGCTAGTGGTGGCGATGATGGAGGGCTTGGCTTGGCGGAGGAGCCACTCGATGGTCTCGTCGTCGGAGCGGTGATCGAGGTCGTGAATGAGTTGGAAGATGCGGGTGGCACATATGGCTGGCATGCGAATGCGGTAGCCACGACCGTTCACTTTGGTGTGGCAGTCCTTAGAGGAGGAAGAAGAGGTTGCATGACTGGTTGAGGTGCTGTTGAACTCTAAGATCTTTTGGGGTTTTCTTTTATATCTTGGGCTTACTGTTATCTTGATCGTACTTGATAGCTATGCCAAAAGAAAGAAGAAAAAAAAGGGAAAAAAGGGGAAAAAAGAGAGGAAAGAAAAAAGAAAAGAAAAAAGGGGAAGAAAGAAAAAAGAAAAAAGGGAGAAAAGAAGATGAAAAAAAATGATGATGAAATTAAAGAGAAGAGGGGGAGAAGCTCTTCTTTATTTTGATTGTATTTCTTCTCGTTGTTTTATTCTCCTATATAAGTATGGGAGAAAGGGGGAGTGTGGATGCCTGGTATAGTCATCCTTTATTTAGGAGTCCCTTTTGTTCATGGACTCTACATGAGAAACCATGACTCTGGGAGGTCCAACGTTTTAAGGTGTCCAGAGAGGGAGATTTAGTTTCAAAGTCCTCAGAGGATGGGTCCATTTCAAGTTTCTATGTGGGAGATCTAGTTTCATGGACTCCAGAGAGGGAGATCCAGTTTTGAGGTCTTTAGAGGAAGACTCATGTCAGGGATACTGAATGGGGAGCCACAGCGCTTGTTGTGGTCTCCAGAGGAGAGGCCCTTGTTAGAGCCAACTACAGCAGTTCGTCCAGTAGCTCCAGATATCGTTGATGCGTCATCATCAGTACACCCGCCTGCACGCAAAAACCAGTTAAGAGAGTGGTGTTTTGCTATGTAGATTGGGTTTTGTTGTTGTACAAGCTGAGCATTCCATGCTCCAGCTTGAGGGGGAATGTTGGAGAATGTGTGTGGTTGGTTTAGTGTCACATTGTAAGATGTGGACTGTGTTATGTGTGGTGGCCTATAAATAGGCATATACTCTTCCCAAATTTCTTTGAGAAGATCACTATAGATCTCAGCTCTATTGGGGCCTTCTCCCGTAATTTTCTCCCCACTCTTCGTAAGTGGGGTTTTCACGTAAACGCAAGCGTTATGCGTTGATTATTGCTTTGATATTATTTCTTCCGCTTTATTTTTAATCTCAACTCCTTTCTTTGGCTTAATTGTGAACTTTGATGGGACCGACTACATGTTGTGGATGCAATGAATCCTTGATGTGGTTGTAGGTCATGATAAGGAGCATAGACTCATTTACTTGAAGCTTGTTGAGAAAGTCAGAGAATATGCGTTGTAGAAGAAGAATAATGCCATGGTTAGGGCGTGGAAATTGGATTATGAATACCACTATCCAGCAGATTGCTACTGAGATCATGTACTACAAAGTGAAGATGTAGGGAGAATCTTCGTCAGACATACTCTCAGGACGAGAATGCAGCGTGCATCCTCCAACTTTACCATGACAGGAGGGCAGACCACTTGCTTAGTACTACTTTGCCCTGAAGTCCGCCTTTGAGAGGTTGAATTTCTACACCCCTGTGTATTCTTGAGTCTTAGGAAACATATAGGGTGCAAACCATGGTGGAGCATTTCCATGCAGGATTGGATCTTGCTTATGAGGCAACCTGCTCTTAAATGTTGACACTGATTGTGATAATATCTATAGAAAAAGCTTACAATCGATTGAGCAGACTTATAGTTTCTTTGTGACCCTCAACTTGTATAAAGCATACTTCTTCCATGTTTATGTCTCAGGGAAGAGGTAGGAGTGTAGGACTATCCATTTAAGGCTTTGGGACGAGGACTAGGAGGCCAGTGCCGTGTTATGCCCTAGTGCTTACATTGTGGGAAGCTGGGTCATATTGAGGACGCATGCTGGAGTAAGCATGGGAAGCCTTTTAGTATGCACTAGGCATTTGCAACTCCACTAATGGTGTTATAGTACACCTCTATCATCAAAATTCAGTATGATGAACTGGTTGAGAGGCTCAATCATCATCGAATATTTACAATCCCTACAGCAACCACTTTGAGTTCTTCAGGGAATGCAAATACTATTGGTTTTCCTAGATTCTTAAGTATATGCCTTGTTTGCCATGATAGTATAAAGGATACCTATTGGCTTGTGGATTTTGGGAGCCTCCTAATATCTATGGGGGAAGGCACGACAATTCTCTCGATTGGAGTTGTGTCCTAGGCGAGCCAAATCTGAATTGAATCATTCAATCGGTGATTCAGATATGAATGTTAAATCATGTGGACACACTAATATAGTTAGCTGAGTCTCAGTATAATTGGAATAATGTACTAGAACCATGTTGGATATGCCGATGATTGGTGTCGATGATTCAAATGGTTTGAATTGAGGATTTCAATAAGTTATTATAGCCATCATTTATTCAGCAATCTTCTCTAGAAACTGTTGCCTGATTAATGCCCTTGATCCACATCCTCCGCATAGGAATAAGAATTTGGGGTTGTCACTCAAATTGAGTGAAGGAGTTGACTCGATGAGATGGAGAGGCAGAAGTTTAATAAAAGAAGCAGGCGTATCATTTAACATGAGACAGATATCTCTGTGTTTGGGGATGCACTTTTGGTGGATTGATAGTTGATGCACCCACCTTGGTGTTATACTGGAAAGATGATGTGCATATGCGGGTACATCAGACACATGATCTCTTAAAAGGATCACATATAATGCTATCGTTGGTGTACATAGTAGATTGGGAGACTCAGGCTTACTCTGTGTATATTAGGAAGCATGAAATTCTAGCATGGTCATACGGGTCCTGATCTGACCCATACATGAAAGAGAAGAAGATAGTCCTTTGGAAAAGGATGTGGTCTTTGTTCTCGTCCTAATGATACAAGGAGAACATGAAAATGTGTAACCCATGATAGGATAGATTGTGAATCTGGGATTTAATCCTAGGGGTTACACATGTCTCCCAATGTAAACGATTCATGGGTATTTGAAAGTTGGTCAGATTACTTTCATAGCATCTCATTTTTTTTGTGTCCCTCGAGAACTTGGTAATCCTAGCATTATTCTTTGAAATTTGGTCATAAGATAGGGATGAGCCAAGTGGCTCAGTACAAACACAATGCTACCATATTATCAAGAAATAAGGTAGTGTTTGGGTTCATCATGGCTTTTGTCCATTTTCATTGTACTTTCCTAAGTCCTTATTTACTACTTTAGTTATTCCTTCCCATCCTTTATCGTTTACAAGGTCATTCTTTATTATGGTCCCATACTTGCTTTTTAAATCATAACATATGGAATCTTTCCTCATGTTCCTTCCCTCCTAGTGGGAGCACTACTTTCTTTTAGTTGTGTTAACCCTTGTGGGAACAAACCCCTCCCTACTATTCAAGATTCTCGAAAAGTTATTCCACTCAAGATCATTTGTGTATCAATTTTTACCCTTTAATGATCCTTAGCAATGTAAAGAGGATGCACACCTAGAACGTTTAACTTTTGCTTGAAGTAGTATAATCACAAGTATTCACCAAGATACCAAAATATCTTGACATTCCTATCTACTCCAATCTTGGGAAAAGTGCTCCACATCAATTCTCCCCATTTAGGTATTAGCATCATTTGCACTTGTAGGCTTCGATTAGGTTATTGCCTTAGTACCCCTTTCACGATCTTGGTTGTGATCCCTGAGCCATTATCACTACAATGAACTATCGAATTCTAGGTCCAACCTTGGTATCTTTTTGCACCTGTAAGCTTCGATTAGGTTATTGCCTTACTACCCCTTTCATGATCTTGGTTGTGATCCCTGACCCATAATCACTACAATGAACTATCCAATTCTAGGTCCAACCTTGGTATCTTTTGTTTACCAATTTGCATAAACCCATGTTATCCATCATACCTGGATTTAAGTTTGACCTACATTTCCTGCCAGTAATAGTTCTCCTTTCCTTTGCTTTCAAATTCCTCTCCCCTCCCTCCCTTTCAATACTCTTATGTCATTCCCTCCTATTTATAATCCACTCTTGTGTGTGTGTGTGTGTGTGTGTGTGTGTAGAGAACTTGTAGGATTTAATAGGTCTACACTAGAGGGGGGTGAATAGTGTACCAAGATAAAATATGAATTTTAAAATAAATCAATCACTACAAACATGATAGATCACACCTAACTTTTAGAGTGAAAACTCTTTCGGGTATAAATCATTACCTAAGTTTCCTAACTTAGGATTTTATGACTAGTCGATGCTAGTCAAATCCACCATCGCATCACTTGAACGAGGGTGACACTTCTTACAATACCTTCTTTTTTACACTTAAATAAGTGAAGAACAATGAGACTCCCAACAACTTGGATCCTAAATCTAAATAATAGGAAAATAACAAGAATGTAAATAAATAATATATCCTATGGAACCTCAAAAAGATATACAAATCGTGGATTTTGAGGTCGGAGAAAGATATGCTTTAGAAAGCATTGAAAGCATGCGCAGAGGTGCAAAAGCACGCCAGAGAAAGAGAACTTTTGCTTTTTAGAATCTTTGAAAGATGTTTTGGAATGGGGGTTGATGGGTCCTATTTATAGGTGTTTTAGGCTTGATTTAGAAGGTTTGCAATAATGGCATTGGTCGATCAAAATTATATATTGGTCGATCAAGATGAACTTTGGTCGATTAAACCAACATTTTGATCGATTAAAGGTTGATCGATTAAACTAGGAATTTGATCGGCTTGAAGCGCAATTTTAGGATAAAAGTATAGGTTTGGTCGATCAATTGAATTTGGTCCGATCAAGATAAAATTTTGGTTGATCAACAGTATTGAAAATTTAGAGTTTGACCTAAGTTTGTTATGTATTGAAGGTCAAAACGAAATAGATAGTTTTTGAGGTTCCTTACATATTTTTAGACTCAATAAAATTAAAATAGCAACTCTAAAACATATAAAAGACTTCTTGAGTCCAAGCTTTCTTGGCACATGATCATTCATTTGAGAATCCATCTTAATGTGACTTGAAATGATTAGTTCACAATAAAACATAATTTTGTTACATCAAGGGTATCAATAACTCCATCCTTGTCTTGTATCCTTATCACATGTCCTATCGGTTTTCCACGTGTTTCCATCATCTGCCACGTCATTACTTCATATCTATCTCCTTTTTACCTCATTCTTATCCTTTTCCATCTCTCTTTTAGATTCATGTCACATGTCCCATCATCTACCATGTGTTCCTTCTTTGCCATGCCTCCCTCACTTGACACGTGTCGTCATCTTGATTCTATTTTATCTCATCTCATCTCACCCCATCTTATCTCCATCTCTTGCCAGGTGTCCCTCCATATCTTGCCACACATCCTCACTTCATCTCATTCATCTCATGTCTCTCCCTGTGTCATCATCTTATTCTCATGCCCATTCACGCGTTATCATCTCAATGTCATCTCTAGCCATGTGTCATCATCTAAATCTGACATCTCACCTTCGTCCTTCTCAAATGCTCATTGTTACAACTAGTACGACCTCTTTGTTAATGGCCTAGGCTCCTAACCTTTAGACTACCAATCCTCATTGGTTAATTTTCAGCATTAAATATCTTTATTTATTTTCTAAACTAATACAACTTTTACCACAATTATCGTCATCTTTCACCAGGTATTTAGCGAGGTTGTTACATATCCTTGTTTTATGAGACATAAGATTGAGGGAAATGATGAACGGAATTTCGTACACAAAAAGATTTGGTTTGAAATATGTTGTGTGTAAAAATCCGTCAATCAAATAATTTTACTGAAACACAAAGTGAGTCTTGGGTCGAATACGGGGAGGCTACGTCGATTTTAAATCCGTAATTATATTTTTTTGCATTTTTTTTATAAATGAAACATTCACAACGATTATAGGCAACTATTCTACTTGTAATATAAACAAGAGAGAGAGAGAGCAACTTTTATAATAAAGATAATGTCATTACAACTAATTTCTAAAACTAGAAAGCTGAAAATTTACTCTAGAAAGCGATAAAAAGATAAAGGGGTGAGAAGTTATCCTTCTTGACGACTGCTTGGAGGACGAGCTGGACGGATGATGCCTGGAAGGAGAGCGAAGACGGAGGATGGAGGTTGAATTTGGAAGAACTGAGGATGAGATAGGACGTCGACATCGCGGGATCCGCTTCCGAGATCTCCGCTAAGAGGGTGAGAGGTGGAAAAATTTGATTTTAACTCTGGCGGAGCTTCCCGTAGCTTGGGAGCACTAGAGCGAGCTTTAGAACTTGAGTTCTTAGTTCTTAGAGAGGGAGAGAGATGAAGGGATGAGAAAATGAATGGTAGGGGTGGCCCTTTTATAGGTGTAAAAATTGGGGGCAAAAGGGTCTTTTAAGGCCTTTAAAATAAATGCAGGGCCTTTAGTGACTCTTGTAAGCGTTACTAAAGCCCCACGTCGCTGAAGCCGTGCATGCAAGGAGGACCCTCCGATGGAGATCGAGCTCTCCTCAAAAGGCCACGTTAGGCGTCGCTTCCTCTGCAACGTTGAAGCGCTCAGATCGCACTGCCTCGACATCAGCCGTCCGATCGATCCATCAACCACAGTGCCTCTTCTTGCAGCATGTCAGATTGCACGTGGATTAGGGCATCATCACACGTGTGTGCGTGCTTGCCCATCCACGCTGCCACGTTGTCGCCTCCATAGCCGTTAGAAGAAGATCGTACGGCCCAATTAAAGCACAAGCAAGCGAGCTGTGGATTTGAGGTGTGTGGAGACTCGAACGCGCACCACTTGCTCTGGATAAGGCATCCGACCGCTATGCCACGCCTTCCCTTTGGTTAAGTTTTGGTTTTAAGGTGCAAGTGCTCTCGACTGTTGGATTGCGATCCAACGGTCGAGATCTTGCGAACTCTTGCCTTGAGAAATTGTGAATCGCACCTCGATTAAATCTCAACCGTTGGATTGCGGATCTGATGGTTGAGATTAAACGATCAAATGAAGGAGATGCGCTGCAGCGGTGCTTGGGCGATTTATGCAGTTGGGATGACGCCACATGGTGCAATCCTGGCCATGCATCTTCAAATGCTTATAGATGGTGCCATGGATGTTGGATTTGATTGATTTTTGCGTCATTGGTTTGCGATCGTCAATCTGAACTCATCTGTGTGGTTGGATGAGGTACAAATTTTACACCACCTTGGCCCTTGACTTTTGATCTTTCTCGGATTGCATCTGATGTTGTGGAGATCTGATCGGGGCAATCTTGGAGGCGTTGGACTCCAATCGTTACCTTGATCAGATCTGTATGGTTGGAACTTCAATCCGAGGTTCCGAAATGATATTGCCCTGTCCCCTAGCTACAAAAAGTGCAAATTAACCTAAAATTTGTACAAATTAATCTAAATGCAGAATGATGCATACTATGTAATATTTATAATGTTGAATGTAATTATATGCCTAAGAATGCACATAAATGGACAATTTATGTGACATAGATGTGTCTACATCAAGGGAGTAGAGATACTTGTTCTCTTCATGAATAGGGAAGGCAGAAAATGAAGTACTCACCTAGCAGATGTTGATTAATTTAGTTTTCTAAGGTAGATGCTTTATAGATGGATGTTGTACATAATTTGGTGGCAATCTTGTCACCTAGCAGAGGAAGAAACAAATGTTGTGTCTGGATCCAGTAGGTAACATTGCCTGGAAGTCGTCGTGGCCTGGTGGCTTGCTTGTCCTTTTAAAGGCTATACCAATGTAATCTCCCACACCTATGCACTGTGATAATATGGTTATCAGCTTTTGCACCAATAATCCAACTTCTCGTGCGCACATTAGTCACATAGAAACCAACTACCATTTCATCTATGATGTTATGATGTGGACAAATCATCACCATGTTTCTTCAATCTTCTCATAGATAGCTAATTTTTTATGAAGTCACTTCATAGGGCTTGTTCATGGATATTATATCAAAGCTGGGCAAGTGAGATGCCAGTGTTCTAGCTTAAGGGGAGGTTAGAGGTAGCAATTGGTGGCCTTTTTATGTATTTTCTATTTTGTTCTTTTTCTTTTGTACTCCTATTTGTGTACATCCCCTCTAATGTTTTTGGGTTTTTCTATGCATATATGGTGCTACCCGTCAATAAGATTTATTTGCTTTCAAAAAGGCTTACTTTTGTTCTAACATCGTTATAGCAGAGTGCAAGCTGCAATTTTCTGTAGAAAAAATCACAAGTCATGTGAGACGTGGAAAAAATGAAGAGATATTTCTATATACATACAATTTAGTTTTGTTGTATGCATAATATGCTTTTTTGTTTCTTCTTTTTTAATTTTTTGATTAAAAGTTAAACATACATGTTTAAGATGGTTTAGAGATCTGCAACAAAGGCCGATGCCTCGATTTTAAAATTGGATTTGTCCTGATTGAAGCAATTTTAGAAGGAAGCTATAATGCATGGTCTTGATTATTAGGATTTGTGATCAAGAATGGTCTAAGATAGGTTTGAGTGTTGGCAAAAAATTAATACTAGCTGATAATACAGGGTGCATTACTTGTTGCTGCTAAAGTTTTTTGATCAAGAACCATCATATTCACATAGGAACATAAGCAAACTTAGCTCAACCTGATGACACTAGGTTGTTATAGGCTGTGTTTGGAATTTTTTATGCATAACCTTATTGTGTTATAGGCTGTCTTTTAAACATTGGTCAACTACAACCTTCTTATGTTGGTCAAAATATCATCATGTTTGGGCACATTTGGTCGACCCGAAATTCCATTAATATGCAGTTGCATTGGATTCTTACATGCCTACTTTTGAATGGAATATTTTATATTAGGTACTTGAACTTTTGGCATATGTATTTGTAAATAATGAAGGTTCATCTTCTTTCAAAAAAAATAATGAAGTTTAATAAAAAATTATGCCAATAATGTTAGGAGGCTAAGCTCCAGGATATTAGATGGGTGAATTTAAGGGAAAAATGAGATTGCATCTTTTAAATCTGTTTTAATCGATAACCTCTCTGTTCCTTATTTGAAATCATTCAAAACCGTGTAGGCTCTTTAGGGCCCATCTTCTTCTTGTTTAGGAAGGGCTACATTGCAAGATGCCTCTATATGTGGAAGTTATGATGTGTGGAGGCGGTTTTGTTGGTCTAATCTGACTGTTTTCCAACCCTTCCAAAACTAATGAACTTAATGGACAAGAAAAATGAACATCAGAACACAAAAGAATTCATTCGACAATTAATCCTATTGAATTGGATCAAGGTTGATAATGACAAAATGTGTATGGTGATTGAGTCACTTGAAGCATTTGATTAATGTGGTTGCATTTTGTGGTTGCCAAAGTTCCTGTTGGAGGTGATATAATATATATAAATATTATAAGTTACCAAGGATGTGCTGATGATTTTTTATTTTGTCCATTGCTTGTGCTCTATGGAAACATTTGGCTATAAATAAATGTGTAGGGCCTATTCTTTTCATCATTGAGAGGGGTAACCTTAGACACATACGTAGGATAGTACATTCATTGTCTCGAATTGCATTATCAAATTGTGTGGTTGATTTTTACTCACATACATTTGCTCATTTGTTCTTTTTCTAGCTTTAGTTTAACACGGTGATGCAAATCTTTAGCTGGAATGCTAAGGGTTTCAGTGTGTGAAGGGTTTTATCTAGTATGAAGGTGGATGGCAAGAGAATATAAGTGAGATGAAGCAATCACACAACATAGAGATTTTATTAGGTTCCACCACAAAAGGTGTTTAGTAACTTGATTTTTGTTGATCATGTTGCGCTAGGCAAAAGCTCTATTTATAGATGTATTCCAGGAGTTGGAAAAGTCGTTAATTGTAATTGATGATGATGATGCAGATCCGTATGTCTTTGAATTGAACCAATGGTTAGGGGAAGTGATCCGAGGTTGATCACTTATACCATGTTAAAAGGTCATGATAAAACTATTGCTTAGAAAAGGGTTGAATTGTAAATGTTGTAAATTATATCAATGTATGTGGACGTGTATTGTAATTTTCCCTATTACTTGGGTTGTAAGAAACCTAGTTATTGTAAATAAATCCCTGAGCCTCCTCTACATATCATCATTGGAGTGAGGGAAACCCCAGGTGCAGACGTAAGGCAGCACTCTGCCATCTTGAACTGCATCAACAAACTCTGTGCCTTGTTGTTGGTCTTGTTCTTGTTCCTAGTTCTTATTTTATCATGTCACTCATTCCATCGGTGACATTGAATTGGCAAGGTTGTTAGAGTGTACACAAACCACCTAAAGAATCAAATTGAATAAATAGTGGGAAGATAAAAGTTTCAGAGATTAGGCCAGACACTATTAACTGGGTAGCCTTGCCCTGTTTGATCTCTTTGTTGTTGATCAGTCTAGATACAGAGTATTTGCCCTGTTTCTTGAATTAAGGTTTTATTCATTCGACCCAAATCAATCAATTAAAGTTAAATTATCTGATGTGGCATTATCCTAGCTGTGCTTGCTACTTTTTATCAAATGGTAAGTGATTTGATGATTTGGGTGGCACTACCCAAAAGGTACTTAAGGGTTAAGCTGGTCGACAAGTCCTTTATGTGACCCTGACATTGCAGTGACCTTAACACTTCCCAGCCTCAAAGCTCTTAACTGATTGACCCAAACCTCCTCGAGGATCCGTTGGCCCTACTGTAGGGAAGATCGATATCTGCTGGGCAAGCCATTGAACCCTTCGCTTACTGTTAGGACTGCATTTATTGAAACCAAAATGCAATATCCTAGGGAAGTTAAGGATTTGTTGAGGAGGTGAGGATTAGTTCCACATGGTTTCTGCATGTTAGAGTCTGAAAGGATTTTCACTGGGCCTCATGATGAGCATTTTACTAACCATAAGTTTGCTATTGAAAATGGGTTTGATGATCCCCTATAGCCCTTTCTGCTTAGAGTTTTTTAATTCCTACACCATCACCTGCTCAACTTAGTCCCGGTTGTTGCTGATTAATGCCTTCAGATTGCTAATCTTGACAGACTGGATGGTAGAAGTCGTTAACAGATTCAGAGGTACAGGAGAAGTAGGTCTAGCAAATTATTGTTCGTGTAGACATAGAGGAGGTGGAGGACAAAGATCACAGCAAATTTGGCTGAGTGAAGGTGATGCAAACACAACTCTTCCACATGGTAGCCAATAGGAGGCAAATGAACTTTATTGGTATGGTTTGAGTTAAAGGAACATAGTACAATGGTAAAGAGGGCATTACAACATCTGCAGCAAGCCACTTAGGAGCATTCACTAGGAGTCGTTGAGTTAACCTATAGATGGATTGGAATGAGGACCCCTTCCCTTGCACTTGAATAGGTAGAATTTTTGGTGCAGCCTTTCTTTTAGTCTAAGGTCAAGGAGTTTGTGGCTGGCTTTACTGCAGAAAGAGCATTGGTGCTTAATATTTATCCATTCTTATTTTTTAAGGAACTCCAGTCAGTTGGGCGGGATGTTCTATGGGTTGTCAAGGAGTTCTAGTAGGGAAATTGAGGATTCGAGAGATTGTATAAGTTTCTACTATTCTCATTGGTAAGGAAGGGTTTTTTTTGACAAGTTGCTAAAAGAGATTTAGCAAAAAGAACCGAAGACTTTTGGCCTGTTTGCCCTCTCTAAAGCCATCTACTTGATTGTTGAGAAGCTCTTGACAAACAAGTTAAGGGAGATTGTGGGTGACTTGGTTAGGTTGTTTAGACGACCTTTACTAAGGATAGATATTTAAGGGATGTTTGGTTGGCTGGTTAAGTGAGTTTGCAGTGGGTTAAGTATTTAACCCGTCACTTAATTTGCCATCATTTACGTTAGGTTAAGTAGACTTAACCTAGGGTAAAGTTATTCTGCTCTCTCCATGGAATAACTTTAACCCGCCAAAACATCTAAACGGGTTAACTCATTTATTCTACCATTTATTCGACTCCTTCCTTATTTCTTTACTTATTCCACAAACTTATTCCCCTTACCAAATGGAGCCTTAGTGAACAATGTAGACTTGACGATGGAGATTGTGAAGGGAAAAAGATGCATTACTATTGAAAGGAAACCCTAGGCTCTGTTTTATAATAGAGAGGTTTGGGAAAATTACGCAGTCATCCAAAAACAATATAAAATAGTAAATATATTCCTAGGCTCAACACTCCCCCTTAACGTGGGGTGTAGATGTCAACGAGATCCAACTTGTCGCACAGGAAATTAAGACGTTTCTTTTTAAGAGCCTTGGTGAATATATCTCTGTAAGGACTGCATCACGAATAAAGTGGCAATCTACTTCAATATGCTTGGTCCTTTCATGAAAGATTGGATTCGAAGCAATATATGTGGCTGACTTGTCACAAAGTCACAAAGAAGTAGAACTAACATAGTGACCTGAATGCCCAAGTCCTGCAGAAACGAGACAACCTACATAATCTCACAAGCAGCCTGAGCCATTGGTTTGTACTTAGCCTTTGCGCTCGAACGAGCAACAACACTTTGCTTCTTACTCCTTTAGGAGACTAGGTTCCCACTAAGATAGATTGCAAAGTCTGAAGTAGAACGTCGGTCATCTATAGACCCAACATATTCTGCATTAGAGTATTCTAGAATGTCCAAATTGCCACCATCTCTATAGTAGAGTCCTCTACCTAGTAACCCCTTAAGGTACTTAAGATTAAGGCCAACCTCATGCCAAAGACTATATCGTGGAGTTTGCGCGTGCTGGCTAACCGTGCTCGTGGCAAAACTGATATCAGGCTTTATGATAGTAATGTATAGTAAACATCCCATTGTACTATGGTATCGAGTGACATCCTTATATAGTGGGTCCTCCTTAGAAGAATATGCAGGCAGCGACTCCACTGGTATACCAGAAGGCTTGGTCCCAAGCAAGCTAGCCTCCTCAAGAATATGTAATGTATGCTGCCTTTGTGATAGGGAAAGCCAAGATCCTTGTCGAACTGCTTCGATCCCCAGAAAATATATAACATCACTCATGTCCTTGGTGACAAAAGTAGACTGTAAAAGGGACTTGGTCTGGATAATTCCATCTTGATCATCTCCAATAAGAATTATGTCATCTACATAAACAACAAGAATGACAAGTTGCTCATGATCACCATACTTAGTCTTCTTGAAAAATATAGAATGGTTTGAGCTGGAGTGTTGGAACCCAATCCTCTCAATCTTTGAGCTAAGCCTCTCAAACCAGGCACGTGGACTTTGCTTTAATCCATATATAGCCTTCCTCATAAGACACACAAGCTCCTCCTAAGTACTGTACCCTTGTGGTTTTCTCATATATACTTCCTCAGATAAGTCACCATATAAGAATGCACATTTAATGTCCAACTGATACAAAGGCCAACTCCTAACAATAGCAATTGAGATGATCCTGAAAGATGTAATGCGAGCCACATGAGAGAAGGTTTCAAGATAATCTATCCCATCATCAAGTATAGAGCTGATGGGATTGTGGATAGATATAACACTAGGCTTGTTGCCAAAGGCTTTACCCAAACCCATAGTATAAACCCATCTACAATCAATAATAGTAGCACTAAGGGGACATGGTACAAGATCCCATGTCTCTCGAGACTGTAGCGCCTACATCTCTTCATCCATT
The DNA here is from genome assembly GCA_037157565.1 of Thalassia testudinum. Taxonomy (NCBI): domain Eukaryota; kingdom Viridiplantae; phylum Streptophyta; class Magnoliopsida; order Alismatales; family Hydrocharitaceae; genus Thalassia; species Thalassia testudinum. The sequence continues at coordinate 28,445,285 of JAZHRO010000013.1, forward strand.
GCTGCATGCCACGTAGAATCCTGAGAGGCCTAAACAAAATCTTTGTGGATAACAGTTGTGGTAATGGCTGAGGCAAACTGACGAACCCCATCCTCCAGATGTTCAACACTTATCTACTAAGATAAAGGATGAAGAGTACATGCTTTGCTGGACTTCTTCTGCACTACCTGCTCGTCAGTATCTAAGCCACCCTCATCAGTCATAATATGATGAGTCAGGCAAAATTTGTGGTCTCTGATGCTAAATCTGTGTCTCCTCCAAAGTGGCCTTTATAGAGGTTCCTTCCTCTAAGAAGTATGGGATCTTCTCAAAGAAAGTAACATCTGTTGCAATAATATATCTCCTGCGGATGGGGTTATAACACCTGTATCCCTTTTGGGTTCTGTAATATCTAAGAAAAACACACTTAACTGCCTGAGGTGAAAACTTGTCTTGGTTGCCATATGCCTATACAAACAAGTACATCGAAAAATCCTCAATGGGAGAGCAACGGGCCTGTCACAATCTTAATAGATCTCTTGGTATGGAATCTGTCCTCCAAGCACAGACGAAGGTACTCGATTAATCATATACATTGCAGTAAGTATAGCATCTCCCTAGAACTGTTTAGGAGCCTTTATGTGAATCATTAAGGTCCTAACAATATCAGAAAGATATCGAAGCTTCACGCCATTCTTTTGGGATGTATGAGCACATGACGTTTGGTGAATAATGCCCCTGGAAGAGAAAAGCTCCTGTACATCTCGCTGCATAAACTCTAATGCATTATCACTGCAGAAAAGCCTAACACTGGTAGCATACTGGGTTTGGACCTTTAAAAGAAACTGTTGTATAATCTGAGGAATCTCTGATCAAGCTTTCATCAGGAAGTCCTAAGTAAGACGATTATGATCATCCACAAAAATTGCATAATACCGTTGCCCTCCTGGAGTAGGTACTCTAGATGGCCCCTAGACAGTACAATGCACAAGAGAAAAGGGAACAATACTCGCCCCAACATCTCTCCGTGGATATGTACTCCTCTGATGCTTCCCAAGCTGGCAATCCTTGCACTCCATAGTCAAGGAGTTTGGCAGATCAGGATATATCTGGTGCATCTTCTTAAGTGATGGGTGTCCAAGTTTCTTGTTCCATAGCCAGGGATCAGTGGCTATGGAAATGGCTCTAGCAAACAAATTGGGCGTGTCATGGTAATAGAGATTATCTCGCTCTATACCCTCGCCTATAATCTCTCCCATCTGACAATCCTGGAAGTAGTAGTACGCCTCATCAAACACTACATGACACCCAAGGTTTTTGCAGATGCGACTCATAGACGACAGGTTCATTGGGAATTCAAGAGCACAATGAACCTCTTCCATCATCATCTTTGAGAATGCACGTACACTTCCAACCACCATGATTGGTGACATGACCTCATTGGCCACTCTGACATCTCTGATCCCACGTGGATTTGTGGGATTCATCAACCACTCAACATTGCTTGTGAGTTGTATAGAGGTGCCAGAATCAACCATCCACGTGCCTTTGGCCCCCATCTTCTTCTTTGGTTCTCCTTGGGCTGCACACGCATGCCCTTGTGGGTCTGAAATGAACCTTTTAGGCGACCCCATCACATCCTCCTTGCATGAGAGAAAACTCGTCATGCTTGATAAAGGAAGATTCATCAACCAAGGTGAGAGAAGACTCATCACATCACCACATGCACTAAGCGTGATAGAAGGCTCATCACGTAGATTACAGCATCAAGGATGGGAAACACGGGCCACCTGCTAGCCTGCAGGGCTGCCGGCAGGCCTTTAGCGGCAACGTTGGGTCCACCAGTAGCATTGTCAGCAGCACAGGCAGACCTTGTAGCAGTGGTGGCGGCATTGAGAGATGTTTCTCCCATGTTGCTGTTGCTGTGATCTCTACTTTGTTTCTCCATCGAATCACCTTTCTATTAGTGATTCAATCATCTTTTGGGTGGGTATTTGGTGGGATATCGAGGGACTGGTTTAGGACTGCTGCTCTGATACGATCTGAAGGGGAAAAGATGCATTACTATTGAAGGGAAACCCTATCCTATCTTTTATAATAGAGAGGTTTGGGAAAATTACACACATCTAAAAGCAATGTAAAATAGTAAATACATCTCTAGGCTCAACAGAGATCAGTAGTTGTTTGAAGAGGAATGTTGCAAGAGACTTTCTTTGGAAGGTGTGAAGGTTTATGATTCAAGAACATTGCATTCCTATGGAGCTCATTGTGCAAGTATGGTTTCCTTGATATCTAGGTTGCCTAAGTGAAAAGATGTGTGACCACAAATTCCTTTGTAGGTCTAGTGAATGCTAGGCTATTGGAAGGCAGGTGGATTGAGACACAATGTAGGGTAGGATAGACCTACACTCTTGCATTCTTGCTCTGTGTTGGATGTGGATGGCCTTAAAATTTGCACATTTGCAACTTTTGATAGAGGCTTGCTTAAGGCTTTTAGTCTAGGTAATTCTAACTGTAGAGATTTGGAGAATAGAAACTTCATTATTGAATCTCAAAGAACAAAACATAGAGTTGGTTCCTTTACATAGAGAAGGCCAATCCTACTTCTAATCCTAATAGAATCAAATCAAATTTTTAACAACCTCAACCATATCTCTATAATTAAGAAAGAAATAACACAAGAAAGAGATGATTCTAATTGCTAATTTTATAATTTCTCTAACAATAACATTATTGTTATAGTGCTACAATATGAGGGCACTAGCTTTTTCATGGAAGGTCCATGGAAGAAAGAGGGGAATGTTCTATTCTACTTGGACTACTTGGGGGCTTCTTAGGGCTAATAGTGACCAAAGAGAAGTCATCTTCATATCTTTCAAGGTGCAGTATGATGGAGCAATAAGATGTGCGGTCATTCTAGGGTGTCTATTTGATGCAATACCTAGGGTGTTCGTCCCTTTTCATTACTTTGGCTTACCTCTTTCAAACAATCCTTTGTGGGTGTCTCATTGGAACATTTTGTTCAAAGTGAGGAGAAAAGGCTTCTTGGGTCGAAGTCATTGTTTCCTTCAAAGAGTGGAAGATTGGTGTTATTATGGTCAATTTGCTTTATCATTCCTATAATCTACATGCCTGCCTGTTTGATGGCTTAAAGTATGGTAAACAAGTTGGATGCTTTAAGGCATTTGTTTTGCAAGCAAGTGGGTGAGGGAAGTCTTGGCTTGGCCATGGTCACTTGGGAGGATATGTATAAACCCATTTCTGATAGGGGCCTAGGGATTTTGCACATAAGTGTCACGAATCAATCTTTACTAATGAATTCTATTGTTCGTATAATGGGCACAGAAAGAAACTGCTATCGCCTTTGGTTGAGGCATGCTATGCTATGGGATTGAACTGGGTTTATAGGTTGATCTCCATTAAAGGTTCCTTTGCTTTTTGGAAGGACTTATTTAGGATTATACCTTTCATGAGTCCACATTTCTTGGTCGTGTTGGGAGTGAGATTTGAAATGTTGATTTCGATAAATTTTTAAGTATGCATTTTAGAGGCATGTCGAGGGTATGCCAGAGGCATACCGCTGTATACCAACAAAAATGGTCGAAGTAGTCAAAATGATTAGAATTTCAAGGAAATCACAAGCTTAAATATATTTATGTAAGAATAATAATGTTATATCCTAATATTCATATGCAACATATAGTCCACTATATCATGTTTAAGTTCAAGAATTAAATATTAAATAATTACTGTGTGAATTGAATTAAGTCATGCAAAGATAAAAGATTCAAATATATAGTTTGCATAAAACTAAAGTAAAAATTTAAAAGGTGAAATTTTAATATCTAGCCAATTGACCTTAAATTAATTTATCGGACAATTTGAAGTCTTTTATACTGATAGACTAGTTAATATGAATAGATCTAAATTACCATGTGTGTTGTATTGGTCATTTTTATTTATGTCACCCCTTATAAGTCATGTTTAGACCTAGTTGTATCATATTTATGTATGAAAAATATAGGTTCACCTTCAAACATGAGACCATGGATTTCTAGGTTGGATGTTATTTTTGAAGTAAATGATGATTAATTTATCAAGTAAATATGCTCTTAGTGTTTGCAATTTTCAGGTTTTATTATTTTATTTATGGATGTAAGTTCTTTATTATCTAATGTTATTCCAAGCTTAGGATTTTATTTTTAGGATTTAAACAAATGCTTCATCAAATTCTAAATTGTGATTAGACATATATACTTGTAATAATAGTAGATCTAGAGTTTAGCATGTAGATTTACTTTATAATTATAGATAGATGTGGAATCAAACTTTAAGAGAGTCGGAGGAGGGGAACAATGAGATGAGGAGCAGTAGTAATGAAGATTCGGTTAAGATAAGAATAGAGTTGCAACAGTAGCGTAAGCAACAATAGTTTGTTCAAGTCCCTGTGTTTTGACATTATATTGATGTTGATATGGCCTAACCCAAAAAATAGTCATTTTGACAACATACTAACGACATGATGTCAAAATTTAAATCACTTATAAAAATAGTAATGAGTAAAAAATGGTTATTGAGACACTTATAATGACCTTAAAATATGATAATGATTTAAGAAGTGTACCTAATGCCACCCATTTCTCTGAACTTATCAGCGTATTATCCATATTTGACAAAATATTGCAGGTACTCCTGCATTTCGACATTACATGTATGCCGATATCGCCCAACGTCAAAGAAAGGCCATTTCATGGGCACGCTGTGGGCACGCGTGAGCATTCAGAACAATGGTTGGGAGATGGCAATGGATTTGGATTTTGATTGGATTATTTGACGAGATGTGGCCCTTTCTTGGATACATTTCTTATGGCTTTTTGCATTGCCTTCAAATATACTAGTTTTGTGTTAGATTATAGGGATCTGGTTGGCAATGCATGGATAGCTTGATTTTGGGGGAATCTACTTCAATAGAGGATGGCGGATTTCTTGAATCTTCAGGAGAAGCTTCTATTTAGAGTATGGGGAGCCTTGATCATTGGATGTGGGAAGATCGTTCCTTCTCGGCGAAGTCAGCCTTTATATACTTTTCTTCTCTTCCTCGGATAAGTGATGGGCTTTTAAATGGCTTCCGATGGATTTGGAAGTTGAATATGCTTTTGAAGTTTAAGATCTTTGGCTGGTTGTCATGCTGGGAATGCATTACAACGAAAGTTTATTATCTGAAGACATTACCGCATTCTGACACAACTGGCTTTTTATGAAGGAGGATTTGGAACTTTGCACAACTTGTTCTTCTTGTGCCTTTTTGGAATTGTTGCTTGGGAGCATGCTGGCTTGCAATATGTGAACCCCTTGTCTTTGGAGGACCTTTGGAAGAGCCTTGTAAGAGGTCCTTTTTGCAATAAACTTGAATGGATGGTCTCTTTGCTTTCTTTGAGCTGTTTGGCACCAAAGAAACAGAGTGATCTTTAGGAGCGAGAGACCTTTTGTTGAAAATCTTTGTAACCCTTTGAAGTTTTTTTGTAAAAGCCTGTTATCTCTATCCTTGTGATTCACCTCCCTCCCAAAATTTTCTAAAAAAACGAAAGAAAAAGAAAAAAGTATTTGTTGAAAACTTGAATGCTGGTACTTGTATATATGAAGAAAAATTGAATGTAGCCATCTGACAACATTTCTGTATCTCTTGTATCATGCCCTTATGTTTCGACTGAATCAGATCTGCTGTTGTTTGCCAATATATTCCATTTGTATTTTGGATTAATCTCCAACTAAAAATGTTAATCATATTACATTTCGTCTCTTTGATGATATCTTGGTTCTAGAATTGGTTTTTGCATTCTAATTCAATAATGTACAATTGAAAACAAATCACAATTTAAGTTCTGCACTTAAATTGAAGTCAGCCAAGAAAGCAGAGACCTGTTCGGAAATCTGAGAGCTGTGTGTTGCTGACTTCATCTACATTATGGTTACTTGGGAAATAGTTGAATACCACATAAATTAACTAAAGGATTATCTGAACTTTCCTAGTATGTCCATTGCAACTTTCTTCTCTGTTGAGACTTTATAATAGTAAATGCTAGAAACCAACTTAGCCTTCTTATACTGGGGATCAGGGAAGAAGCTATTGCCAGCAGATGTTCTCTTGTATGCTCAGTTACTATGCCCATCGTATAATCTTTGGATCATTTTCAAAGGGGAAACAATATTTCAGATCCATTACGTAGTGGCATATTTCCTTTTTACATATATTTGAAGGTAAAGGTCATTGTTTTATCTGATTAGATCTGCTTGTTATCCTTGAGAAAATATTCATTATTCTGAGAATTGGTGGTGTTAAGTTTGCTGCAGAGGCTTGAACCCTGGTTTACCTAAATTCATTGGCATTTGAATATTTCTTTTTAGGCTTAGAGCATCTATGGAAGGCTTCCTTGACTCCTTTGATCCAGAGACTTCCACTACACCTGGCAGAATTTTTAACCCTAAAAATGAGGTATGTGTAATCAGACCTCTGAGTTAATTTTATTTGCTCTTTTCTTTGTTGGTTTCTCCCTGCATGAGTGTATATTCTCTAAGTTTTTGCTTTTCTTTTGCTTCTAATTGATTATTTTATTTTGCTTCAGTCTTCTGATTTTGAATGTGTTCCGGTGTCTCTCATGGAGCAGATTACCAAATTCCTGGACGTAAGCACACAATTCTTTACAGTATGAGCATTCTTTCCAAACCAATATCTTTGATAAAAATCCAAAATAAGTACTATTTGATTATCTTTTCTAGAATTAGCACCATGTTAACTAAGACATAGCTGATGCAGTCCAGAAAGAAATTTGATTGGGTTTCAGATAATCCGAAGATTATTATCAATCTATTGGTGAATAATCATCCAAAGACTATTATTAATCTCGATGTGAATAAGTATCATCTTTTCACTGTGAAGCATCATTTTCTCTAGGGTGGTCGGTTTGAAAAAAATCAATCAGATAGTTTATTTCATAGTCCAACCTCTTAATATATAGAGGTGAGAAAATTACATGAGTTCTCTTCAAAGAAATAAGAAATACTACGATTAAGGAAATAAATAAAGAAACATAAGAAACACTAGATCATAGGGGCTAACACTCCCTCTCAAGCTGAAAAATAGATGGTTGTTATACTAAGCTTGGAACAACAAATATCGAAGGATGATCGAGGTAGCACCTTGGTGAAGATATTTGTTGTTTGGTTGTTAAAGGAGATATGGGTAGTGAAGATGAGACCTCTATGAATCAAGTTACATGTGTAGTGGTAGCTAACCTCCACATACTTGGTTTTCTCGTGAAACATCAGATTGTTGGCGATGTAGGTAGCTGCCTTGTTATCACACATCATCTCCATAGGTACATCGTCGGGAACATGTAGGTCTGCAAGGGGAGATCTTACTCACATTATCTCGGATGCAATGTGTCATGGCCCTATATTCTGACTCTACACTAGACCTGGAGGCAACTTGTTTCTTGCTCTTTCTAGTCACTAGATTTCCTGCTATATAGGTGCAAAAAGCCAGTAGTGGATTTCTTGTCCGCCAGACATCTTGCATAGTTTGCATCCGAGTAGGCCACAACACTCATAGAGGTCCCCTTAGCGAATAAGACTCCTTGGTGCTTTTTTCAAGTACCTTAGCACATCATTGCAGCATCTCATGCCTAGTGGGCTTATCCATAAACTGACTCAATTTCCCACTAGTAAGGGAAGTATCAGGTCTGATAATGGTCAACTACAGAAACTTGCCTACTAGGTCTCTGTATTGTCGACTGTTCATTGTCTCATCCTCATTATACAAATGCACCTTGAGATACATAGGAATATTGGCTAACTTTGCTCTTAACATGTTTATCTCCTGTAGCAAGGCAAGTGCATACTTTCTTTTGGAAAGAACAACATCCTTCTTACTCTGTGCCACCACTATCCTAAGATAGTATCTGAAAGGATCAAGATCTTTTTTAACAAAATTAGTTGCCAAACTCTTGAGCTCAACAGTATCATGTACATTACTCCCCATAAGAATGATATCATCCACATAAACTAGCAGTGTCACCACACCCTATGTCATCCTTTTGATAAACAAGGAATGATATGAAGAGGACCCTTGAAAGCCTAACGTCTCAATAACCTTTGATAGCTTCTCAAACCATGCCTTGGCTCTATTTTAGACCATAAATCGCCTTGTGTAGGTGACACACTCAGATACACTCTCTCCCTGAACGTGATAGTCAGGAGGTTGCTACATGTATACTTTTTCTTGCAGGTCACCATACAGAAAAGCATTTTTGACATCAAGTTGGTGGAGAGGCCACTCATGCTGCACGACAACAAAAATTAAGATGCAGATAGTAGGAAGATACGCTACTTGAGAGAAAATGTCAAAGAAATCCACCCCATAAGTCTACGTGAATCCTTTGGCCACAAGACGGGCTTTGTGTTTGTCAATTGTCTTGTCGAGGTTATATTTGATGGTAAACACCCATTGGCACCCAACAACTAAAACTCTTGGAGGTAGGTCAGCAAGTTCTCATGTGCCATGGGAGCGGAGGGCGACCATCTCATTCTCCATGGCTTGATACCACTTAGGATCAAGCATAGCCTACTAATGACTAGTAGGAATGGATGCGGAAGAAAGAGCATGGTAGAATTTTCCACAGGCCCCTCCTAAAAATGCAGTGGACACAGCATGTGATATGGGATATTGGGCACAATTTCGTGGTGTCTTGTGAAGTGTAATGGGAAGATCAAGATCATTTGTTGTAGGAGGCTTCATCTCACCACTAAATACAAGCTTACCATTGTCATCCTGTAGACCCTCTTTATCATCACTATGCACAATCTCATCAGTGTTTAAATCACTTGTGCTCACTTGAGGTAGGGAAGGAGCTAGTGCAGAAGAAGGGGGTTGCTGTCAATAGGTAACGAGAATTCTGGATGTGACTAGGGGCTCACAAAACCTCTTAGGCTCAGCAGGTGGTGGCTTAGATGGTGGCGGCATAGAATTAGTGATTATAATTGCCTCTAAGGGCTTAGGAGGAATAGATGTAGGTACCTCAGCAACCTCATGAGAGAGACTTCTCCTAGTAGTGGAAAAGTAGGGAATGGACTCGTGGAATGTGACATTTGCACTAACATAGTGGCGTCTTCCAACTGGATCATAACATTTGTACTTCTATGTCCTCGAATACCTAAGAAAGATACACTTGGCAGCATAGGGAGCAAGTTTATGCCTAATGGTGATACATCAAATAGATCACTATCTAGAAATAAGGTGGAATGATGAACTTGCTTGTCAAGAACTGTAGAGGGCATTCGGTTAATAAGCTAGTATGTAGTCGACACTCCATCTCAATTTCTATGTGGTACAGTGTTGACTATTTTGAATCAAGAGTGTCTGTGCAACATCTAGGATATGTTGATGCTTCTATCTTACCACACCATTCCATTGAGATGTATGGGGACTTGTCTGATGAATAATGCCATAATCTCAATAAAAAGAGTGTAGAGACGTGCAGAACTCTAATGCATTGTCTGATCTAATGACCTTCACCTTCGCCTCATATTGATTTTGTATTTTTGCCAAAAAGATGAATCATATCACTAGCTTTAGACTTGGCCTTTAACAGAAATATCCAAGTGAGACAGGAGAAATCATCCACAATCGCCAAATAGAATCTATGCCCCAAACGATCCAATGTCCTACTAAGTCCCTAGACATCCAGATGTAGCAATTGGAACAAGGCTTGGGACCCCTGGTGTTGACTTGTTGGGAAGGTATTCTTATGGTGCTTCTCGAGTTGACACGCCTCACAGTGAAAGGTGGCAGTAGGAAAAAGTTTGTGGTAACATCCTCCGAAATTTTAGCAGTAGGAGATGACCAAATCGAAGATGCCACAAGTAACTGGAGGCATTCCTCGACGGGAGAGAACCATGGCCTACATAGGGTGACCGTAGAAAACGATAGACTCCGCCTTGTTCATGACCATATCCAATGGTGCATCTTGTAAGAATATTGCCTTCTTCACTCACAACTGTACCCTTTAATTTACATCACAACACATTATCACATCCCATCCTTACTACATAACTGAACATCATACATAACACATAACAGTAGCATTTATATATACATCACATGTTATTACGGAGTCCTATATATGCATCACAATGCCATAGTTTATCATATACATGCTTGTCAGCCACTATATCTACATATCTATCCTATAATACTAAAGCAGGGTTTGAGCTGGCCACGTGTCGGCCTCTACCCCCGTCGCCTTCCCTTCCCGTGCTCTCCCCTCCCGTCCTTGCCCCCACTCCCCCGCACTCTCTCTTTCCCCCTCGATGGAAAACAAAATGGCCCGCCCACCATCCCTACTCTACCTCTCAGTTCGTTTCTCCAAGTGGTTGTGCCGTACCTGAAAAGAAAATGAAGATAAAATAAAATTAAAAAAGTAGAGTGACCCTATCAAAATATTCTTAATCATGCTTTATTCATTTGATATATACTGACAAATGACATAAACATGAAAGAGAAATGACATGTTGACGAAGAGAAATAGTGTAGAAGTCTACAAAAATATTAATATCACAGTAAAAGTAGGAAAAATATTTAAGCTAAAATGAGGAAAACATCTTTTTCTAAAGGAATTATTGCTTTATATATGAAATATAAGTAATACATCTTAAGATAAAAACAAATAAATAAGTGATGTAGTGGGGCTTGACCACGACTCCTCTACATGTTAGAGTCTCCATCTTCTTATTATTTCATCAACAAGAAGAGCATAATTCATTTCCAAATCTAATCTATACTACATATGAAAACGGGTCTCCCCGTCACCACGTTTCAACTCCTGCCCCGTCCCTCACCCTCTCCTCTTCTCTTCCTACGAGCCCATCCCCAAACCCCTTGCTCTCTCTTTCCCTTATCTCACCACATTTAATATATATATATATATATATATATCTCTCTCATCCGTTTGCCTCATCCCACGGCCCCAACTCTCTACCCCCCTCTTTCCTAATTAAAAACCCATATATGAATTTACATTTAATGTCTCTCTCTCATCCCACGATCCCTAACACACTCTCTCTCTTAATTAAAAACTCATATATGAATTAACATTGAAAGAGATATCACCCATTTTCTTAACATATTTCTCCTCAATATATTTTAATAATTGAGATCTTTTCAAATTTAAGTAAATATGAAAATAACTCTAAATTTGCAAATATTGTAGAAGCAATATTGAAGATTATTTACTAATCCTATGTTTATTTGTGCTACTATAAAAAAGTAAATTCGTATTCATCTATATATTAAGATACATTTTTTTTATCATCATTTAGAACATTTTTAGCTCTACCTTCGCATATAAGTTGCTCAATAAAGCTTGAGGTTATGACTATGAATGTTGTTAGTATTCTTTTTAATTTTTTCCATACATATTGTACATATCATATATTCTTATTCTATTATTTAATATGAACTACTATTCTAATTATTAAAATAAAAATGATTATATGTATATTAGATGATTTAATAAATTATATATAGTTATATTTGGTACAAGTTTTAAGTGAAAATAAATTAGATAATGTTAATAAAAATGGTGTTTATAATTTGCTTTAACATGTAATTTAATGTAATAGCATGAGCATGTATAATTTGTGCTCTCTCTAAAAATCTCTTCTAACTCCAATCTATCCAAGACATCATATTCAAGTTATCAATTAAACTTGGTTCATTATAGTTTGAGTGAAAGTATTGTTATCTAATCTATTGATCTATCAGTGACTATTTCGCTGCAAAGCATGGGTTAGCTGACTAGTATATAACAAAAGGTGGTTGCTAAATGAAGTGAGCTACAAGTAAGAAGGTCGACCTATTTACTAACTGTACAACCCAAAAAGATGTCGGTCGCTATCGTCGTCGCCTCACATCAACCCGTACAACTCTAGGAGGTAGATGATGTCAGGGACACCTATGAACTCCCAAAGGCACATCCAGATTAGCTCCTCCTCATTGTTAAAAATGATCTCTGCCTCCTTGGGGATAGAGGTAAGGATCCATGTTGGCTGAAGCCTCTCCCGGAGTAGATGGGCCCGTTTCTGAACGACCTTGATGCACAACCGGTCGGATACCCTCCGCATCGACATTATGATAGGGTTATATCTAGTTTTATATATTGTTGGTGCTAGAGTACCACGATCATTTGTTTTGATGATAACAAAACACGTGTTATTTAACATTTGCAATTTTAGTCCTAGATTTCAGGTCAATTGCAAATGTGGACGTGTTTAGACGGAACTCGAGCTCTCATCCAGGACGGATTGGAGGAGCTTGACGGAAAACAGAGGAGGTTCGCGTGGAGCGACAGATTGAAGATAGAAGACAAGAAGAATATGATAGATTCTTTTTAATCCTTTCATGTACTTTTATCTTTATCTTTCTTGCTCTTTTTCCTTAGAAAATTATGTTAAAGAGCCTCAAAGAACCCTAACAGTAGTCCTAGGAACACCGGCACAACCCTAGGATACTTAGGTTTTCTGTAGAATACTTAGAAAACCAATATAGGGTTCAAACAGCACTTCCAGACGTCTAATTCCAATATCAGACTTCTGATAAAGTATTTTAAGATGTCTGACTGTTGTTTCAGACGTCTGATAACTGTTAGGCTGGACATACTTAGTTCTGTCTGATGAAATCAGACGTCCAAACCTTAGACCAGACATCTTAGGAGACGTCTGATGGATTTGCAAGACGTCCAATTAGTGGACCGTTAGCTGGCTTAGCAAACACTCAAGATTATGACCGTTAGAGCCTTATCAGATGTCCATAGGACTTACCAGACGTCTGATAAATGACCGTTTTGCCTCGGCTGACCCAAAATCTCTTCTCAGAGATTTTCTAGCCGTTGCAACGTTTGAAAATCAATTCCCACAGTAAAAGTAGGTTTCCAGACGTCCAGACATAGTGCCAGACGTCCTGTATGTCGTCTGATGGACTTGCGCAAAAATCCTGTTTAGATCTGATCCAAGTCAGGGAGAGACCCGCCCAAAATCAGACGTCTGACCTTGGAATCAGACGTCTTAAAGTGAAGTTACAGACGTCTGATGTTGGAATTAGACGTCTGATAAGCCTGTCAGAACAATGATTGTTCCTGATTTCGGGCTGATTCACTTGGGCTTTGTACCCATCGGCTATGGAAGCTTTTCTAAGCCTTCCAAAGCCTTCCTAAGACCTCTATAAATAGAGGAGAGCCTTTACACACCAATATACACCAAGAGAAACACAAGACACACACTTGGATACACTTAATTACATACTTTCCACTCTTTTGTGTCCAGAAAAGATTTTGCTCTTTAAGCTCAAGTTCCATCACCTTGAGAGCATCAAGTCTTCGCGCATCCGCTCTCCCGCCGTTGTTCACGAGAACGACATTGCGCCGTTGCGTGGCTCACGCACCCGCGTCATCGTCGACGTACTCCTTGCAAAGCGGAGTTTCCTTATTCCTATAGAAGCTAGGTTCATAATTACTTTGTTGGCTCTGTAGGACTTGTTTATTTTATCTTTGTTATTTAGTTGGGTATTCGCTTTGCGAATTCCTGTCTCCTTCGTGGGACAAAATCCTTCTCGTGGAGAGAAGGGGTTGAGGAACGCTACCCTCGTACTTGTAGCATGGTTGTACTGAGGTTGAATCACCCTCGTTTTAATGTGTGATTCGGTTAGTGGATTTGATCAACTAGGTTGATCGGAAAATCTTAACTCGAGAGGGTTAGGTGGTGGTTTTCACCCGGTTTGGGTTTCCACCTAAAAAATCTTTGTGTACTTGTGCGATTGATTTTTTTGTGAGATTGCTTTATATTTTATTTCGCTTTTATTACGTCACCCCTCTTCGAAGGGAAAACTACATATATATATATATATTGTTGTACTCCATATTTTATGTTTTATCTGTAAGGGTGTTTTGATAATTTTTATTTTTCAGTGGAGTTGTGTTGTAATTTGTCCAACATCTCACTCTATGAAAATAGAGGTTGGGTTTCTGAATAAGATGACTTTTGTTTTCTCCTAACTTGGTATCAGAGTGGCGGTCCTAAATTAGAGCTCGTGATATCCCACCTAAATAAGCCTCTAATCCCTTGCACCAATCTCTCAATCCTCCCTCCATCGATTAGATCTCTTCACCGGTGCCACTAGCGTTGTCACTGGTGGTACTCCACAAGCAGCGTTGCCTTTCAGTTGATCATCCTATAGTGTTGCCATTGGCAGAGCTGGATGTTGAATGTCAGATGATTACGCTATCGGAATTGATTTTGAAAACCTGTCGTAGTTCGAGTAGCGAAGAAATCCGTTCAACAAATAAAATTTATACCGAAAAATCTGTAAAGAAATCCCAGGTCGAACTCAGGGAAGCTACGTTGATCAAAGTTCGTAATTATATTTTTTTGTGTTTTTATTTAAAGGGTGGAATAATCACAATGAAATCAGTATAGACAAGAAGAGAGAGAGAACACTCGATATTATAAAATGTTTTTACAACTAAGAAAGTGAAAAGATTACACTAGAAAGCAAGAAATTATTACAACTAGAAAGCAAGAAAATTCTACTCTAGAAAGTAGGAAAAAGAATGGGAGAGAGAAGTTATCCTCCTCGACGATCGCTTGGAGGACGAGTCGGACGAGACAATGCCTGGAAGACGAGGAACAGAGTGGAAAGGAGGTTGAAGTAGGAGGAACGGGAATGAGGCAACACGTCATCGTCGTCACAGGATCCGCTTCTGGAACGGGGGCGAAAACTTGGTTTTAGCTCTTGAGGGGCATCCCGGGAGTGGGGCAAGCTTCTCTTGAGCTTTGGAGGAGAGAAGAGAAGGGATGAGAAATCTATATGGAAGAGGTCTCCTTTTATAGTTGCAAGGAGTGGGGGCATTTTGGATAATACAACTTGAAAAACATTAATTCAGGACCTTTAGTGACGGATTTATCTGTCACTAAAGGCCTGAACGTGGCCAACGTGCGCGCCGCTCGTGCGCTCCCTTTCCTCCGCGCCCTTTAACGCTCGCGCACGTTTGCACGCGCTCAGCCGTCTGATCAAGAGATCGGATGTCTTGAACTGCCTACGCCTGCGCCGCACGCCTGCGTGCAATCGCACGTAAGCGCCGCGTGTCTGATTACGCGTGGGCACTATTGCTCGATCTCTGCCGTTGGATGCGCATTGTGCGGCTCCAATCACGTGCCCATGTGCAGCGAATGCGGGCTCGACGCGCGTTGCGCGCTCGACTGCTGCACTGAGTGTGCGTTTGTGTCGCGCGGAGAGTTTGGCGTACGGCTGATCTCGACCGTTGGATCTTCATCTGACGGTCGAGATCAAGCGTTGCATGCACCTTTAGAAGAGGAGAGTGTTGGATGAGCGGTGACGTGGTGCGATCTCGGCCGTTGGATGGGCATCCAACGGTTGAGATTTGTCGAGCGGGTGAAGAAGAGCTGCGGCCGGTGTTGGGCGGCTATGATGGCGCCACATGGCGCCATTTAGGCCGTCCATCTTCTGAGTGATGTAGATGGTGCCACGGGTGTTGGATTGGACCAATTTTCGTGTCGTTAGGCTACAATCGTCGATCTGAACCCATCCGTGTGGTCGGATTTGTCGTCTGAGGTGCGGACTAACACCATCTTGGCCCTTGCTCTTTAAGGTTCCTCGGTCTCTATCTGGTGCTACGAATGTCCGATTAGGGCGATCTTGGAATCGTTGAATTCCAATCGTCTCCCTGATTATATTCGTACAGTTGGATCTTCGATCCGAGGTCCTGTCCTTGACCATAAAAAGGAGACAATTACTATGCAATTTGTACAACTTGATCTAAATGCATGATTATGCATGTTATGCACTATTTACAATGTATGATGCTAATGTGACGCTAATAACATGCGTTAATAGACATTTTAGGTTAATCAGATATATGCACATCACTGGATCTGATCGCTGGTGATCAGATCGCCACCCGATCTGATCGTCTGATCAGGTCGTTTCCACTAGGTCTGCCACCTTGCTGGTTCCAAGTCCTCGCCACCCCTAGTTGGGGTTGCAACAACCAGCACCCACTAGATCGGGATCCAATTTGATGATCTAGGTGCCTACTCCAGATTTGATTATTTCTAATCAGATCAAAGAAGTCCTTGGTTTGGAGACTCCGATTTTGGCATTTTCATCGAATGAATCTGTCATTTGCAGATTGAATGTGATTTGGAATTTTTTTTTATAGTGTGGGTTCGTGGACAAGAGAGAGGTGGCTTCTTCGAGTTCATCCGAAGTTACATCGGATTTTGTAGTGGACACAAGGACTTACAAAAGTTCATTTTTTGGTCCTATGACAAAACTTGATGAGACAAATTATCCTACGTGATCCCAAACGTTTTTTATGACTGTTAGGGGTCCTGGGAAGGAGCACATCCTTAGTAGCCCAAAATCCATCTAGAAAAAAGGTGTGAATGCTATTTGGGATAGGGATAATGCAATGGTATGCTAGTGGATGGTGAATTGCGTTATACCCTGTGTTGGTGACGAGATTATGCATTACACTACGGCCAAACAGATGTGGGATTCTCTTCATATGACCTATTCTCATGAGAATAATTCGTCTAGAGTATTCTAGGTTTACCATGAGTTTTCATCTTCGTCGGGAGGGCTGCACTTTGGCGTAGTATTATTCTATTGTGAGGGGTCTTTTGGAGAGGCATAACTGTGCACTTGTGATTCTTGGAGTGGCTTTTGGAAAGAGTTAGCAGTTTCTGTGTCTCTCTCTCAGGCCTTGGTCCTGCATTTATAACTGTTAGGGAGCAGATTTTGACCTTACCTGAGGTCTCGTCTCTTGAAGAAAGATATAGTAGGCTCAGTCGGATTGCCCTTCAGACTCCATTGATAGATTCTACAGGACAGACATTTGCTTTGGCTGCGATCCCTAGATGTGGAAGAGGTGGCTCCTCTTCACGTGGTCGTGGGTGTGGATTTGGGGGGTATAGTCGTATCCCCTGTACTTACTGTGGTCAGATAGGACACAGAGGCTGCATGCTAGTAGAAGCATGGCAAGCCTATAGTGACTAATCAGGCGACTGATATTCCAGATGCATCTTCAGAGGTTATTTCCAGGGTGAAATTTGATGAACTTCTTCACAGGGTTTCCTAGATAGCACAGGCCTCCACTATTCAACCCCCAGATATTGTTGCTTTGCTTTTTCCTCCTCAGGTAGTGAGTTGGTTTGCTCATCTTTTTCATTGAGATCTGGTGAATGGTTAGTAGATAGTTGAACGTCTATGCACTTATGTGGAGATCAGGAGTCCTTTCTTGCCATGCATCCTGTAGCACCAGGGAGGACTGTTCAGGTGGCAGATGGTCGGCATTCTGTTGTGGTTGGAAAGGGAAATGTCCCTTTGTCCTCTACTCTTCATCCATCTGATGTTCTTTTTATTCCAAAATTTCCCCTCAATTTACTTTATGTGAGTAGTATTACCAAGGAATTAAAATGTTAAGTTATATTTGATGTCCAGTCATGTGTCTTGCAGCACAAGCTTACGGGAAGGACGATTGGTGGACGTGCGCACAGAGGGGTATACCGTCTGTGCTGTTCACCCATTGCTGCTGCTGTTGTTGGCTATGGGGGAGGTGCCTCTGGGTCTCTTCTTCAGTGGTATCGTTGCCTTGGTCACCTACATTTGGAGAAATTCAGATGTGTTATACCTCATATTTCATCCATTGCCTCTATTATTTGTGATGCTTGTCAACTTGGCAAGCATCATTATGCCAGCTTTACATCTACAAATTCTGGGTTTGCTTTTGTTTTCCAACTTATTCATATGGATGTATGGGGTCCTAGTCGGATTCCTGACCGGCTAGGCCATCGATATTTCTTAGTTTTTGTTGATGACTTTTTCCTGTGTTTCTTAGATTTTCCCTATGAAAAATAATTGGATGAAATGATTCAAATCATTATTGAAACCCTAAGGCTCTCTTATATAGAGAGAGACCAAAAAGGGTGAAAGTACATAGATGCCCCTAAGGAGCAAAGCCCACAACCGTATGATAGAGAAATAGAATAAAAACATATGCTAACACTCCCCCTCAAATTGGAGAATAGATATCTATCATGCTTAGCTTGGATACACATAAATCAAATAGAGATCTGGCTAGGGCCTTGGTGAAAATATCTGCAATCTACCCTGCAGATGTGACTGGTGTGGTTTAGCAACCCCTTCTGAATGATGTCCCTAGTATAGTGGCAATTAACCTCAACATGTTCCATCCTCTTATGAAATGCTGGGTTGTTGGCAATGAAAGTGGCTGCCCTGTTATCACATCTTATCTTTATTGGGGTAGAAAACTGTATCTGCAAGTCAGTAAGTAGGGACCTAATCCACATCATCTCTGCAGTTGGCTGAGTCATGGCTCTGTACTCAGACTCGACACTGGATCTCGCAACTGTGGCCTGTTTCTTGCTCTCCAAATGATCAAACGCCCTGCCAAATAGGTACAGAATCTGGTAGTGAATTTGCAGTCCACATGACATCCGGTGTTGTTCGCGTCAAAGTAGCCAACTAAGGTCATAGAAGATCCCTTGGAGAAGAGGGGACCCTTCCCAGGAGCCTTCTTGATGTATCTGAGTACCATCAACGCTGCGTCCCCGTGCTGATATGTTGGCTTGGCCATGAACTGACTCAGTCTCCCTACCACAAAGGAGATATTCAGCCTCATGATAGTGAGGTATAGCAGCTTACCCACATGCTGCCTGTACTACTTGCTGTCCACCAACTATGCATTTTCATCATAGAGTGGCATCTTAGGGTCTATAGGAATATTAGCCTCCTTGGCCCCAAGCATATTAACCTCCTGTAAGATGTCTAATGCATACTTCCTCTGGGACAAGGCCACTCTTTTTATTGTGACCCACCTCAATGTTAAGAAAGTACTGTAGAGCTCCCAAGTCCTTTATAACAAACTACTCTGTGAGGATGCGCTTAATCTCAACACCCTGCTCATCATCACCAGTGGCAATGAAGTCATTAACATAAACAAGAAGCACCACAGTACCTCATCCAATCCTCTTGACAAAAAGGGAAAAGTCGGTTGTTGATCTCCTGAATCCGGCTGCCTTTACAACCTGTGACAACCTCTGCAACCAAGCTTTGGGGCTCTGCTTAGGGCCATAGATGGCCTTCTGCAATCTGCACTCTCCCCCTGAACCTTGAAGCATGGTGGCTGCTACATATAGATTTTCTCTTGGAGATCATCATAAAGGAATGCATTCTTTACATCTAGCTGGTGTAAGGGACAATCAAGGTGTATTACATCTGCTACAAATATCTGTACTGTGGGAAGTCTGGCAACTAGTGAAAAGGTGTCAAAGAAATCTACCTTATAAGTCTGGGTGAACCTGTTTGCCACTAGATGTCTTGTACCTGGCAATGCCCCCATCTGGATTGAATTTCACTGTAAATACGCATCTATAGCCAACAATAGTAGTCCCGTCAGGAAGTAGAGTGAGCTCCGAGGTCCGCGACCCGAAAGTGCAACCATCTCGTCCTCCATGGCAGCCTGCCATTTTGAATGAAGCATGGCTTGCTGGTAAGTAGTGGGGATCTCTACAGTTGACAAGGTAGAAGCAAACTGGACAAACGACTTCCTAAGATGCGCGCTGGGAAGATCACCTGCAACATGGTAGCGAGCATAGGTGCATGGAGCCTTCCTAAGGAAGATCCTTAGTAGCATCAGGTACTGTAGAGTGACTTGTGGGACCATCGTCAATAGGCAACTTAGTGGAGTCAACATATACTTGTGCAGGAGAGTCTGGTGGTGTAGAGGAAGATGTACCTGTCTCAGGTGGTGGCCGTTGTCTAATCAACCTATGGCGTAGATGGAGATGGCCTCTACAGAGTTAAGTGAGGTCTACTGTACATGCGTATCGGGTCATGTAGCTTCTCAAAATCATCCACGGACTTCCTGGAATCTGAAGTGGGGGGCGAGGGAGTTGAAACATGAATATCCTCAAACTTGATAGGGAGAAAGGGCATCGGTGCAGGTGCATCTGAAGTAAACATCCAGTGGCCTCTCATAGAAAAATAAGGCACCTCATGAAATGTGACATCCATGCTAACTAGTGTCGCCTACCATTGGGATCATAACATTTGTAGCTCTTCTGGGTGGCATTGTAACCCAAAATACATACTTGACCGCATGGGGTGTAAGTTTTTCCCTGCCATGACCAAGAATGTGAACAAATGAAACATAGCTGAAAACTTAAGGAGGTACAACAAACAAATGTCTATCTGGATACAGTATCTGATGCAGAATCTGCTCATGAAGGACAAAACTAGGCATCCTATTGATCAGGTGGCAAACAGTCAAAACGATGTCTCCCCAATAGGAAGATGGAACATTGTTATGTATCAACAATGTTCGGGCCACGTCTAAGAGATGTCTGTGTTTCCTTTCTGCCATGCCATTTTGCTGGGACGTATGGGGTCAGGAGGTCTGATGTATGATGCCTAGGGAGCTATAGAATTGGGCCAGTCTTCTGGTGCAAAACTCAAGTGCATTGTCGGTTCTAACAATCTTTATAATCGTAGAAAATTGAGTCTTGATCTGATTAATTAACATCTCAATCGTATTTCCTGCATCTAACTTACTACGAAGAAAAAATGTCCATAATAGCCTGGAGAAATAATCGACTAGCAAGTAGAAGCGGAATCCATGCCTGTCTGGAGTACGGCTAAGGCCCTATATGTCCATGTGGAGTAAATCAAAACATGCAGATGACAACTGTAGTGCTAGGAGAATAGCTGGAACGGTGATGCTTGCCTAGTTGGCAAGCGTCATAAAGATCAGTAGCAGGTGATGACGAATAACCCGTCTTAGTTGATCTAGAGAGGGATGTCCCAGTCGACGGTGTCACTGAAATGTTGCCCCTAGCTTGTATGCCACATCTGCCTGTCCAACAATTGCTAATGGAGATTGAGCTAAGCGGTATACACCTCCTTCCTCGTGGTCACCACCAATAGTTTTTCCTGTGAGTGTCCTGGAAAACACACCCCACATCATTAAAGATTGCTCAGTAGTTGAGCTCTTTGGTAATTGTTGAATCGGAAAATCGTCGCAAATAGATTTGAATTTGGAAAACATGTCATTGTGAAGTAATTTGCGAGAAAAATCCGTCAGCTGATAATTTCAACTGAAACTCAGAAGGAATTTCAGGTCGAATACAGGGAGACGGATGTTTGATTAAAAATCGTGTTTGATTTGTTGTCACGAAATAGATTAGCTGGTCGAATTAAATCTAAACTAACTATCTACTTAAAGAATAATTAATAGAAGAGAGAGAGTAATACAAATAAAGACAAAATAGTGATCGAATAAACATGGATTTTATAACTACAGAGTAATGTTCATTACAACTAATCACTATACTAGAAAGTTGGAAATATTACAATTAGAAAGCGGTAAATCTACTCTAGAAAGCAGTAAAGAGAAGGGAGGTGAGAAATTATCCTTCTCGACGGCTACTTGGAGGACGAGCCGCGTTGACGGAGTGCCTGAAAGAATGTGGTGAGATGTGGGATGAAGGAGAACGACGACGGACGATGGAGAACGGGACAGGGCGACGTCGCAGCGGGATTCGCTTTCCGAACGGCGGAGAGAAGACAACTGCGGGATGCTCCGTGAAGGTGAGGTGGAAAAATTATAATTTTAACTCTAATGGAGCATCTCGGGTTTGGGTCAAGCTCGTAGAGCCTTTGAAGGGGTAAGAGAGGAGAGGAAGGGATGAAGAATTCGAGTGGTAGGGGTCTCCTTTTATAGTTGTAGGGATTGAGGGCAATTTGGTCATTTTATGCTTTAAAACATTAATTTAGTGACGGATTTTAGCATCATTAAAGACCCCAAACATAGGCATAGTGTGCTTGCACCCGCCGCCTTCTCCTTTCCCCGCACGCTCAACGCATAAGCCACGATCTCGCGATCTAACAATTAGATGGCTTAAACGCACTGCTCTTCATCGCACGCTTGCGCGTATGTGCCCCGAGCCCATCTGTGCGGCCACGTGGCTGCTCCATCCGCCGTTCGCTCCACATCCTACGGGCGAATTTTGCTTGCGCTTCTGATTTGAGGTGTGTGCAGCTCGAACGTGTGAGCTTCGCGTCGCCCACAGGCGCGTGACCGCTGCGCTATCGCGGTGGATTGACGAGAAGACAACTTAGGCTCTATCGCTCATGGTCGTTGGATCTTGATCCAACGGTTGTGATTGCTCGATGTCTCAGCGTTGAGTTGTGAAGGCGGTTGAGGATCAATCTCAGCTGTTGGATGATGATCCAGCAGTTGAGATGCCATGGCGCGGTTGAGAAGAGAGCGGCAACGGTGGGTCTTTAGGCCGGTTGGGCGGCTGGGATGGTGACACATGATGCCTTCTTGGCTGTCCATCTTCTAAGTCTTGTAGATGGTGCCATAGATGTCAGATTGGATCGAGTTTCTGCTGTTAGGCTGCGATCATCGATCCAAACCCATTTGTGCAATTGGATTTGTCATCTGAAGTGCAGATTTACACCACCTGGCCCCTTAACCTTAGATCTTTCTCGGATTGCAGTTGATGCTACGGAAGTCCGATTGGGGCGATCTTGGAGTTGTTGAACTCCGATCGTCGCCCTGATTAGATCCGTACAGTTGGATCTTCAATTGAATGTCTCGATTAAAATATTGCCCTGTTCCCTGACCACAAGAAGAGAATTAACCTAAACTTTATACGATCTAATCTAAATGCAAGATGAAGCATTTTATGTAATATTTATAATGTATGATGCAATTATACGCCTAAGAACATGCATAAATACACTTTATGTGATATAAACGTGTTTACATCCGTAATCCTGCTAACTGACAGCAAATTGATCGAAAAATCCGGAACAAATAGAACATTGGGTAGACTTAAGATGGGAGATATAGTAACCTCCCCCTTGCCTTGGACCTGAGAAAGATGTCCAGTAGCCACCTGAATTGTCATGCTAGGAGGAACATCACGCACCATGTGGAAGTACTCCCGATCTCCACTAAGATGCCTGGATGCCCCGGAATCAATTAACTATCCATCATCTGCAGAAGAAGTAAGAGCTGCAGTATCTAAAGTAGTAGACACAACAGCCTCATCCTCTTTCCTAACAATTCTATCGGCCCGCTCTGTAGTTTTAGTCACACTCTGAACATGACCCATCTTACTAGGGAACATAGCTGTGGCCCACTGCCTGCTACTCTGCTGACGGAGGCGCCCCCTACCTCGTGTAGAAGTGCCTCCTTGTCTATTTAGATGACATTGTCTGACATGATGGTCTCTGTCAAGATTGACTTGTCCTGCTTCCATAGCGGCCTCCATCATGAACTCAACAATTTACGATGAGTTCAACATGTCCAAAGGGAGCTAAACAACTCCTTGTCAATCAATGAAACGAACTGATCCACATGCATCCATCAATCTCATAGAGGAAATCCATATTCACGTCAAGGAAACACTGGCAGGTTTAGAAGAAATCTAGTTCAGATCTGCATCTTCATTGGTGGACATCCTTGGACAAATGTTGGCATCGCTTGGGTGCGGGGAAGAACACTCGAGATGGCCCCAAGGAGATCTAGCTGTCTCTCTCTCGTGCAAGGGAAGCGAAGTAGCCTTAGAAACAGGGTATCAACTCCTCCAACCGTTATTAAAGCATTGCAGATGATGCCGTGCTGCCATAGAGCACGCTGTGCCGCCCCTACTTCCCTACGTTGGCCTTGCAGGGCTGCTGCAGCACTTCCCGACGTCACCTGAGCAGCAGGTCGTCACCCAGCGCCGCTGCGGCACCTATTGCGGCCTGCAGCGTCGCTGCTGCTGCATCGTCGAACCTACTGCGGCCTGTAGCAGCCCACTCGTGTGACGCCGGAGCACCTGCGGTCAAACACGTAGCCCCGAATGTCGCCGCACGTGGCGCAGTGCCCACATCGACCACCCGAGCGACGTCGCATGTGGTTGCACAGATCGGGTCGACGGTGGATGTGCTCCACTGCGTGTGCGTTGCCAGAGAAGATCTGGTGCTGCTGCTACCACTGGGAGAGAAGAAAAGGGCGTGGGTGTAGTGTTTAGAGGCCTTGAGGGTTGGATATCGAGAGCCATGGTCCAGGACCAATGCTCTGATACCAAACTAAAAATAATTCAAATCATTATTGAAACCTTAGGGTTCTCTTATATATAGAGAGATAAAATAGGGTGAAAGCACATAGATGCCCTTGAGGAGCAAACCCCACAATCGTACAATAGAGAAATAGAATAAAAGCATGTTAACAAAAATAAATCTAAGGTTGGAAACATTGTGGAGAATTTTGTTATTGAAATAAAGACTTAATTTTCTATTGTTATTCTATTGAAGAATGTGAGTTGGTGTTTAGTGTCATTTCTTGAGATGTGATTTGTTAGAGTGTGGTGGCCTATAAATAGGTGTGTACTCCTCACTTATTTATTTGAAAGGAATTAACAGAAACACACGGCCATAGGACACTTCTCGTGTGGTTTTCTCCCCACTCTTCGTGAGTGGGGTTTCCACATAAAACCAAAGCGTTCTTGATTGGTTTATTGCTTTGATATTATTGTTTTCGTATTATTTTAGATTTTAACTTGGTATTAGAGCTAATCAATCTTGGGTTTGACCTTGAGATTATACGATTTTTATCATCTTTTGTTACGAGTTCGTCACAAGGGGTTGCAGTGGTGGTGCTTTGTCAGAGTCAAGCCAGCAAAGAGGAGCCCATATCAAGCCAGCAATGAGGAAGATGATGGCCCATGATCAGTGGTGATGGCATGCAATGGAGAGGCTCTCGCGACTATGGAGATCGCAGAGTTCTTGTGGGAAGGTGGCCGCATAGTAGGAAAGGAAGCGAACAATGTTGGAGCATTAGTGACGCCACTAGGGCTAAGGTAGACCCCAGCAATGCCGCACAAAGTCGATCTAGCGGAAGTGGTCGAGGTGATAGTGTGATCCTCAAGGAGAAGATCCTCAAGGTGGCGATTACGCACGAGGTGGTGCGGCAAGGAGGGCCTCAGGCGAGGTGATCTACAACCTCACTAGGCGGCACTCCTTTAACAGCGCTTAGGTGAAGCACCGGCAAGCTGAGGTCGGAGAGGTCGAGGGCTTCTTGTTGTCGCTCATGGCTCTTGCGACAGCTTCGAATTCGTCGATGATGGCAGCAAGGGAGCAGAAGGCAGTAATGGAGATGTGCAGTAGTCTTGGTCTGTTTAGGTTATTACTTTTTTTTGGTTTAGATCATTCAATCCTTATTGTTTGGGTCATTTGCTATGTTCGCTCTGATATGTTAGCTTTAAAAAAAGGGGGTGGAAAACGGAAAGAAAGAGAAAAAAGGAAGAAAAAAAGAAGAGAAAAAATGAAAAAAAAGATGATGAATACTGATGAGATGAGGGGGAAAAGCTCTTCTTTAGTATTATCATTTCCTATGTTTATGATTGAATTTCTTCTCGTTATTTTCTTCTCCCTTACGAGTATGGGAGTAATGTGTATACATCTAATTGGTCTAAAATGTATATGTATATTCCTATTGTCGTAGAAGCATTATTTATTATAAATATTACATAACATGCATATCATGCATTTATATTAGTTTATACAAATTATAATTTAATTTTCTCTTTTTGTGGTGGTGGGATGGGGCGATATTTATCTGAACCTCAGATTGAAGATCTAACCGAACGGATTTGATCAAGGCGACGATCAAAGTTCAAGACCTTAGAGATCGCCCCGATCAGATCTCCATAGCATCGGATGCAGTTCGAGGAAGATCAGAGGTCAAGGGGCAAAGTGGTGGAAATCCGTACCTTAGATGATAAATCCAACTGCACGGATGAGTTCGGATCGATAATTGCAACCGGATCGACGATCGCAGCTCAACGGCATGAAAATCGATCCAATTCGACACCAGTGGGACCATCTACAAGCAATGGAAGATGGACAGTCAGGATGGTGCCACGTAATCTGACGCTGATGAAGGAGAAGGGTTGCGAAGCTCTTGAGGCTATTTGGGCGACTGAGATGGCCTTAAGAGTGGTGCCATCTCAACCGCCCAAATAGCCTCAAGAGTGCCGCAACCCTTCATCAGCGTCAGATTAATCTCCATAGTTGGATGATGAATTTTCACCATCGAATCATCATCCAACGGTGGAAAGTGTTGGCATGGAATTTCAAAAACTCGACCATCCGCGCTCACAACGCGATGGTTGAGTGCTTTATCAGCCAACGTCGGACACGTGTTCGAATCGCGCCCTGCGGATCAAATCTGTTGAAGAGGCGGCCGCGTCAAATTTGGCCGTTGGATGTGTATCAAGTGGTTGCGGATGCTGCTACATGGTGCACTCTCGTGAGCTGGATGAGAGCGCTTCATAGATGCGTGCGATCGTATGCAGAGCAGCATGCCTTGAGAAGGCAAAGCGCACGCGGATCTAAGCTGTTCGATGTTGCGATCGGACGACTAATAGTGATGCAACACAATCTGAGCGCCAGTGGTTGAAGGCGAGGAGGTGCACCACGTGGCTTCATGCGGAGTGTCCGATCTTGATCACACGGCTGACAAGCCACGCACGGCAACAGCTACCTTTGCCTTTAGTAACGCTTACATCTTTTGTGAAGGCTTGAAATACATCTTTTGTCCCCATTTCTATGCCTATAAAAAGGCCCTACAACCTCCACTTCTTCATTCCATCTCTTCTCTCACCTTCTCCAAAGCTCTAAGGAGTTAGTCCCAAACCTG
The DNA here is from genome assembly GCA_037157565.1 of Thalassia testudinum. Taxonomy (NCBI): domain Eukaryota; kingdom Viridiplantae; phylum Streptophyta; class Magnoliopsida; order Alismatales; family Hydrocharitaceae; genus Thalassia; species Thalassia testudinum. The sequence goes on from JAZHRO010000013.1 coordinate 28,472,107, forward strand.
GGATGGTCCTTTAGAGTAAAAAATTAAAATTGTCCATCTTCTCACCCCTTTCGTGAAGTATCCCGTTGTTGTCTTTTCGCTAGCATTCGGTAAGCAAATCCCACTACGACTCCGCCCTTCTCCGTCCTTTAGTCCCGTTCTCCCATGTCCAGCATCTCACCACCCGCTTTCGGGCGCTTTGTCAACACGACTCGTCCTCCAAGTAGTCGTTAGGAGGATTTTATCATTCCTATCTTTTACCATTTTCTAGTGTAGTTTTCATTTTGCAAGTAGTTGTAATGATCATATGGTTATGAAATATTGGTTCACACACTCTCTTTTTGCTGTATTATTCTTTCTTTTCTATTATTTATTCTTTTAGTAGAATATTTAGCGTAGATTAATGTCAACTAGCTACTCTACTTTGTGACAATAATTCCAAACGTAATTTTTAATCAAATGTTTGCCTTCCCGTGTTCGACCTGGGTCTCACCAGAGTTTCGATAAAATTTATTTGGTAGCGGATTTTCTTGGGAATTTTGCGACTGGGGTTTCTCCAAACTTAAGTTTTCGCAATGGAATCTCGCTCATCATTTTGGCGTCGTTGCCGGGGAGGCAATGTTCTTTGATTTCCCATGTTTTCTGCCTTATTCATCGTTTACCTTACTTGTTTTCATTCTTATTGTGATAGTAGGTACTCTCTCGAGGTGAGCAAAAGCGGTAGATTTGAGCAAAATATGGTTGAAGGATTTGTAAGTGTACCCCACCTCTCACCTCCTTAGATTTCATTTCATCACCTTAAGTCAAACCTTAATTAACCTAGATGCTCTCATAAACCCTAGGCTTAGTTTGGTTGTTTGGATTGTCACCTGCACCCACCTCACCCTCCGCTTATAAAAAAATAATCTAAAAATATTTTTGATTTGATTATGGGATTTATTTAAATTTACTCACCTTATACACCCCCACACGCCTACAGCACACACACCCAAGGTACCTCACTTTGATATGATTCAATCACTTAATCGGGATTTTGAGCTAAGGACCCGGTACACCTACACGACTTATAGAAATAAGTGATTAGAAATAGATTGGGCTAAAATTGTTTGGGTGCCTTAATCAAGTGGTCTGAAAGGCCAATTGATTGGGCTGTTTAGGCTGCACTACTACATATAAAATTAATTCATTAAGTACCTGCCCTTTATGATTCAACTTTTAGGAATTAACCAGGCACACCACATTCTTTTTGAGTTTTAAAGGAAGATATCTTCACTTGTGCTTTCAAAACCTGGTGTGCCAATTGAACTTTGACTGAACAAATCTAGCAGTTGAACCCTAAAAGCTACTAAACATGGTTGAACCCTAAAAGACAAATAATCAATAAGCTTAGTGTAAAAACCTTGGTTGTGCATGCATACATATTAATCAATCTTTAAGGGCCTATCACATTTCAGAGTATAAACAAACCTAAGCCTAATTAAAACAGAGTAGATGTTAGTCTTAAGGATTGACTCGCTCTTTTGGGTCCAGATCGAGATTGTTTTTTATTAATCTACTTCTACTGGTCCATTTGATGTCGAACTAGGGGAGTAGTATTAAATGACTGTGATTGGGGAGTTTCAAAGGAACCTGAGACGCAAACCAAATGAACAACCTTCTCCTTGATCCCTCCCTTTAACTGGTTGGATTGATTGGAAAAAAGTAGACCAATTCGTTTCTTTCATCTCAAGACAGATTTTGAGAGTCTGTTGGTCTTTAAGCTATCTTACCTGAGGATATATTTGATTGTTTGTACTGCAGGGCACTTTTATTTCTCTTTTTTCGCCCGTTTTGTTGTGGATCCTTCCACATCCTACACACATTTTCACTCATACCCTCCTTACATCTCTTTTCCCCAATATGACAATTATTATCCCGACCCGTGCTGTACTTAATCATCTACTAGTTGGGATAACTCGGATTGTGGATACAATTGTGGATCTCCGTGTTCAGGGTCTAACCCTGGACACCATGATTTTGATTGTTATCATTCTCCGAGCTACACCGATTATAGATCACCACCCTCCTATAGACAACCTAATACGATCTACGATCAAGATGGATATGATGATTAGAACTCTAACCCTCCCCAGGATTACACTGCATATAGGTCATCAAGCCTTTTTGAACAACCCAAAATGACCTATTATTAGGGAGGGCTCCAAGAGCCTCAATTCGTTGACTACTTTGAATTAAACCCAAATCCACCCAACTCTGAACCAAACCATTTGGTTCAGGTAAACCAGGTCCAAGATAAGGTGTTAGCTAACTTAAGGAACACCATTCAATCTTTAAAAGTTCAGGCAACACCCTACACTGGGGAATTAGAGCTTCTGATTCAAATGATTGATGATCTTAACAGATATTTATTGGATTGGCTCCAAGATGTTGAGGATAAGGACTCGGGTGAGTTTTTACTTAAGAAATTATCAAGGTTGAGGATGAGATTTGTGATTGCTTTAGTCCAATCTTTGGATAATTCCCAAGATGAACCCCTTTTACGAGAGACAATGTCAGAACCTGCTCAGGCACCTTTAGGGGAGAATACATTTTACGAGATCGGGGATAACAAGGTTGGTTTAGAGCAACCAATTGAGGATGAATTGATTTCTTTACCCGAGATCCGTGAACCAGGGTACGAGGAAGAATGTCTCTATGGACCAAGGAACAATATATGATTTTGAGACATTGATGTGGATCCAAAATTCTTTGATTCTGAAGGTGAATATTTATGTGAAGTCTCACTTGAGTTTGAGGAAGATAATTTTAGTGAGATATACAGGTTTGAGGAGTATGATGAATCATTTGATAACTCGGTAATTGAGGATTTTGATCTAACTGGGGCTAGCATGGAGGATTTAGATCCTGATTTCATAAATGATTCAATTCATAGCCTTATTCCTCAATCACACCCCATTGAGTATAATGATGATTATCTTTTTGAGATTACAAAACTTAAGTCATTTTTAATTGAGCCATAAATTTTAGACTTGGATATTTTAGGTAGGGTTGATAATACTTTTGAGGTCTCGGAAACTTTGATTTTGGAGGATAGGAATCTGTAAATGAAGATCTGGGAGTCCAATTTCGAGGGAAGTAGAAGTCTAAATCTAAGGGTTCCTATTTGTCTGAAGCCGCCAACCTTTTATCAGGACTCTTATGATATTTTTGATTCTGAGGATGTACAACTCAAGCAAAAATTCATTGATTATCATTTTTTACCTTGATTTTTCTATTGACCGACTTTTTAGACTTGAGTTGTATCCTCACAAATCGTAGGCCTGACCTCGGTTGCATATTGATCTCTGATTCTGGGTAATTTTCATCCAGAACCTTCGTACTACTTGACCATGGGGCATGGATCTACATCATAACCTGGTCCACATCTGTGGACATTCTTTGGTGGCGGGTCACGTGATTAATCTTTTTCTCCAAGTCCTCACCTGCTATTCTGATTTTTGTCTTTCTCCGTTGCCTGTATGGTGTGCGTAGCTGAAGGCAATAAATTTAGCACGTATACAGTCTGTTTTCATCTCGGAGCTGACTGGGTAATTACAAAATTCAGTTGATTTCGTCTCTACTCCGCTCTTTTTCATGTCTTTTTAATACAATGGGAACATTGCATTTGATAGGTATGGGACGGTGGATATCCTTATTTGAATTATTTTATTAGATCCATAGATTCTTCTATTTTCTCTTTATTTACGAAAAAAATTGAATTATGAAAGAGAACTTGGGCATTAGAGTTTTTCAACCTTAGGAAGTAATACAATAGGACCTGAACGCCTAGTCCCTTCAGGTCTTTGGGTTTAATCAGCCTGGGTGTCCATTAAAATGTGGACTTATTTCTCGAGTCCTTGCCATTCGTAAATTTATTTCTAATTAGTTAAATAAGTTGGGGTGATAAGTACACAACTTATCAACTTACCCTCTGATTTAAGGAGACTTTTAGTTTAAAGCATCTGTATAGTATGTGCATTGACTCACTTTTCGACGGTTTTATCGGCAATTGGGTAGCTAATGAATTTCCTAGTGTAGTATAGCTGGTAAGTTATAGGTTACAGTCCATTTGTTGGTTGTCCAGAGCCTAACTACACGACCATTCTCATTTTATTGCCTTTAGGTAAATCTTAGATAATAGTAGCCACCTACTAAAAGAAATAATGAGATAGAAAAGAAAAAAAAATAAGCCACATTTCACCGCACGAGTATGGCTGACAAGTTGTGGGTTTGATGCCCCATTAGCTGGTTGTCTAGAACCCAGCTCACGAAATGCACATTTAATTCCGAACATTGAGGAAGAAGCGGAGAAGTGGAGTAAATCGGGCAGACCTACATTGGGTTCGCTCTTTTGTTGACCTCATAAAAATAGAGTAGGGAGAAAGCTACTGGTCGAACACATACACCTTTAGGCAAAAATTCTTTATTAGGGTCACTTAGGGTTCGTAGAAACCTGAAGTTCGTTCTAATTACTGATTAGTGAGTCTATCAAAGTTTCATAAAGAGATGCTTAGAACTTAGAGTTCTTTGAGTCTTGGGTGGGTTGAGTAGCCGTAGAAAGCTGCTTCAAAACTCTAAACTTAAATGATCCAAAAAAATTAGAAAAGAAAAAGAAAATAAATGTATTTATTTTTTAATAAGGCGAGAGCTTGGACATCTATATTTTAATACATCTAGGCACTGTTGAGTCTCTGTAGTTTAGGTCTTTAGTACAAGCTTCGTATTGTTACGAAATAACTATTACCCAAATAATTTGATTCTAACTCTTTTACAAATAGCATGTAATTTTGCTATGGACTAACAAAAGATAAGCATGGGGGTGTGATGTGTACACATCTATTTGGCCTAAAATGTCTATTTATACATATTCTTAATGTCATAGAAGCATTATATATTATAAATATTGCATAGCATGCATCATCATGTATTTAGATTAGTTTGTACAAATTATAAGTTGCTCTTTTGTGGTAAGGGAACATGGCGATATTTATTGAGGCTTTGGATTGAAGATCCAACCGTATAGATTTGATCAGGGCGACGATCGGAGTCCAATGCCTCTAAGATTGCTCTTATTAGACCTCCGTAGCATCAGATGTAGTCTAAGGAAGATTATGGGACAAGGGGCAAGGTGGTGCAAATTCGTACCTCAGATAACAAATCCAACTGCATGGATGGGTTCAGATCGACAATTGCAACCCAACGGCATGAAGATGGATGGCCAGGATGGTGCCACGTGCTGCCATCTCAGCCGCCCAAATAGCCTCAAGAGCATCGTAGCCCTTCTCCTTCATTAGCATCAGATTAATCTCTATAATTGGATCATCATCCAATAGCGGAAAGCGCCGACGTGGAATTTCAAAAACTCGACCATCTGCACTCACAACGCCGTGGTCGAGTGCTTTATCAGCCAACGCAGGACGCATGTTCGAGCCACGCCCTGTGGATCAAATCTGCTGAAGAGGGGCCGCGACAAATTCAGCCGTCAGATGTGTATCGAGTGGTTGCTGATGCTGCTACGTGGTGCACTCTCGTGCGCTAGAGGAGAGTTCTCCGGACACGTGCGCAATCACATGCGATCGCATGTGCGATTGTACGCGGGCGCGGCGTGCATTGCGAAGGCAAAGCGTGCATGGATTTAAGCCGTCCGATCACTGGCAGAGATGCAGCACGATTTGGGCGCCAGTAATTGAAGGTAAGGTGCGCAACGTGGCTTCATGTGGAGTGTCCGATCTCGATCACATGGCTGATGTATAGAGAATTCGTCGGAAAAGGATTTGAGTTTTGAAAACTCGTCGTCGTAGTGTAGTTTTCGAGAAAATCTAAACAATCAAATAATTTTTACCGAAATTCAAAAGGACTCCCGAGTCGAATACAGGGTGGGTACGTCGATTCGAAATTCGCAATTATATTTTTTTGTAATTTTTGTTTAAAGACGAGATAATCACAATAATTCTATTTTATTTGAAGTATAAATACTACAACTTGTGTGGGAGATAGAGAACTTTTATAATCAAAATAATGTTATTACAACTACAACTAGAAAGCGTGAAATTTAATCTAGAAAGCGATAAAGATAAGGGGGAGGGAAGTTATCCTCGTCAATGGCTGCTTGGAGGACGAGTTGGACGAACGTTGCCTGGAAGGAGAGCAAAGGCGGAGGACAGAGGACGGAGGACGGATAGGGAAAAACGGAGGGCGAGGAAGGGCATCGTCGCGGGATCCACTTTCGGAATGAGGGCAAGAAGACGACCACGGGTTCTCCACGAAAGGGGTGAGAAGTGGACAAATTTCGATTTTTACTCTAGAGGAGGATCCCGGGTTTGAGGCAAGCTTCTTTAGAGCTTCAGAGAGGGAGAGAGACGAAGGGATCAAGAGAATGTGGTAGGTATAGGTCATTTTGTATTGGTGAGGTTTGAGCCCAAAAAGGTCTTTTAAATCTTTAAAACAAACATTAACTTAGGGTCTTTAGTGACAGATTTAATCGTCACTAAAGCCCAATCGTGGGTGTAGCATGCGCATGCCCTCGCCCCTTCATCTTCAGCCGTTGAGATGCTTCATCGTGCACACGATCTCGGCTGTTCGATCGAGAAATCGGATTGCTGAGAAGCGCTCAAGTCTCTTCACCTTACCGGGCCCTCGATGCCTGCGTCAGATCGCATGTGACAAGCCACGTCAGATCATGCGTGACAAGCCATGCTCATCTATGTCTCCACGTCGCCTCGTTCACCGTCGCCCGATTGGGATCCAACGGCCGAATTTGGCCCGCTTAATCGATTTGAGGCGTGCGGGACTCGAACCCGCGACCTCTGTCTCGCCCATGGGTACGAAAACATTGTGCCAAGTTGCCCTTTGAGAAGCATTTACGTCTAAGGCGCACGAGCTCATAATCGTTAGCTTAAGATCCAACGACCCAAATCTAATGGTCGGTTGAGGAGAGAGAGAGCAACGGCGAGCCTTGGGCGGTTTGGGCGGCTGAGATGGCACCACGTGGCGCCATTTTGGCCGTCCATATTCTCTGACTTGTAGATGGTGCCACTGATGTCGGATTGGACCAATTTTCGTGCTGTTGGGCTGCGATCGTCGATCTGAACCTATCTGTGTGGTTGGATTTGTCATCTGAGGTACAAATTTACACCACCTAACCCCTTGGTCTTAGATCTTTCTCGGACTGCATCTGATGTTACGGAGATTCGATCGGGCAATCTTGGAGTTGTTGAACTCCAATTGTCGCCCTGATCTGATCCGTTTGGTTGGATTTTCAATTCAAGGTCTTGATTAAATATCGTCGTCCCTGGCCACCAAAAAGAGCAAATTACAATACAATTTGAACTAAATGCATGATGATGCATATTATGTAATATTTATAATGAATGATGTTTCTACAATACTAAGAACATGCATAAATAGACATTTTTGGTTACTTAAATGCATACACATCACACCCCCATGCCTTTCTTTTGCTAGTCCCTAGTAAAAATTATATGCTATTTATAAATAAAATTAGGATCAAATTATTGTGGCAAAAGTTATTTTTCAACACTAAGATCGAATTATTGAAGGCCTGAGCTATAGAGACACAACAACGCCTGGGTGTGCCAAAATGCAGACCGTCCAAGCTCTCATCTTATTGAAAAGCATAAGCATATTTTTTTTTCTTTTGTAATTTTTTTTATTTTTATGTTAAGGGTTTTAAGGCAACTTTTTACGGCTATACAACTCACCCATGAATCGAAGAGAACTATAGGTATTAAGCGTCTTTTTGTGTGAAATGTGATAAACTCACTGATCAGCAATTAGAATGGATTTTGAGTTTCTATGCCCCTGTGACCTTGAAAAGGAATTCTGCCTAAAGGTGTATCTATACGATCGTAGCTTTCTCTACTTATTTTTTTGGGGTCAACATAAGGGCAAACCCAGTGTATCTCCCCGACTTATTTTACTTCTCCGCTTCTTCCTAAGTTTTTGGTGAGCTGGGTTCTGGACAACCGGTCGATAAGATGTTTCCACCGACAACTGGTCAGTCATACTCGTGCGGTGAAGTATGGCTTATTTCTTTCTTTTCTTCTTTTCTATTTCTATTTCTCTCTTTTTGGATACTTTTTCTTTTCTTTTTTTTTTTGAGTAAGTGGCTTCCCTTATATAAGATTTACATAAAGGCAGTAAGAACAGAATAGTCGTGTGACTGGGCTTTGGATAACCGACCAATGGATTGTTACCTACAATAACTTGCCAGTCATACCACCCTAAGAGGTTCATTAGCTACCCAATTTCCGTAAAAATCGTCGAAAAGCAAGTTAATGCAAATAATGTGTAGATGCTTAGACTTAAAGTCCCCTCAAATCAGAGGGCAGGTTGATAAGTCGTGTACTTATCACCTCAACTTATTTAATCAATTTGAAATGAATTTTCAAATGGCGAGGACTCGAGAAACAAGTTCACATTTTAGTGGACACCCAGGCTGATTAAGTCAGCGGATCTGAATGGTCTAAGTGTTCAGGTCCTACTGTATTATTTCCTAAGATTGAAAATTTCTAAAGTTTTCGTTTCCTAATTCAATTTTTTTAAAATAAAAAGGGAAAATGCGGAAAATTTTCAGGAAATCCACAGAGCGGACAATATGATTAAAAAATGAATCCGCACCCCATGCTTTACTCATGCAATTCCTCGTTGAAAATAAAAGGCATGATAAAGGGGCATAATAGAAAAATATCACCTATATTCCATGATGCTCTGGTCAGCTCTGAATCAGACTATACAAGTGCTGAGTTTAATGTCATCAGTTAGGTGGAGTCAAGCCAAAGAAGTCACATCATGGTTAAAGCAATCTTGTCTGGGTTCTGGAATAATGCGGTCAACATAAGGTTTCAGATGCTATTCATTGTCCTTAAAAGAATTTCCCATCTTAGGGTCAGAAATCTCAACGGCTACATTTGGGAATATCCAATCAATGATGAACGGGCCGTTCCACTTTGACCTAAGCTTGTCGGGAAAGAGCTTAAGTCAAGAATCAAAGAACCAGACCTTATGTTGCGGCTCAATGCTCTTGCGGGAAATCAGCTGGTCATGAAGAGCTTTGGTCCTAGCCTTATAGATCTTGGCTTTCTCGTATGCGTCATGTTTAAGCTCCTCCAACTCAGATAGTTGGTGTTTCCTGGTCTTTCCGGTTAAACTTAAATCAAAGTTGCATTTCCTGATTGCCCAAAATGCCCTATGTTCAATCTCAACGGGTAAATGACATGCCGATAGCTTGTACATCGTACGGTAGGCCCAAAGAGCATCATCAAGCTTTTGACTCCAGTCTTTTCTATTAGGTCTGTCTTTTACAGAATGTTCTTGATCTCCCGATTGGAGATCTTAGCCTGTCCATTCGTCTGGGGGTGGTAAGGTGTGGAGATTCTGTGATTCACCGCGTATTTTACCAGTAAATTGCGGAACTAGGCATTGGTGAAGTGAGTACCACCATCGTTGATGATGGCCCTCGGAATCTCGAATCGACTGAAGATGTTCTTGTCAAAATCAATGACCACCTTATGGTCATTGATTCGGGTAGAGATAGCCTCAATCCACTTGGACACGTAGTCGGTAGCTACAAGAATTTACTGGTGTCCAAATAAAGGGAGGAAGGGTCCCATGAAATCGATATCTCAAACGTCGAAGATTTCAACGGGAAGAATCGGGTTTAAAGACATCATGTCTCTCTTAGCTATGCTTCTGAGTGCCTGGCATCGGGAACATGACCTCGAGAATTCCTGGGCATCCTTGAATAAAGACGGCTAATAAAATCCAGATTACAAAATTTTTGCAGCCATTTTTTTCCCGGAGAAATGTCCACCCCATGCAGATGCATGGCAGAACTTAAATATGCTTTGAAACTCATTCTATGGAACACATCGGCGAATAATCTGATCAGAGCCGATGCGGTATAGTTCAGGGTCATCCCAAAAGTAATATTTGGCTGCAGATATAAGTCTATCCCATTGTTGCTTTGTCCAATCCTGGGGATTTGACCAACGGCTAAATAATTAACCATTTCTACAAACCAAGGGCTTTGGTCACCTAAAACTGCAAGAATAGTCTCGTTCGGAAAAGTATTAGTAATTGGAATATCCGGATGAGAAGAATCACTTGGTAGCTTCGAAAGATGATCCGCACATTTTGTGCCCTAGATTTGTCTTTAGTTTCAAGATCGAATTCTTAAAGTAAAGAATCCATCGGATGAGTTAGCCAAGAGATGTCTCAAGGCTGAGTGGTCGGTAAAGATTATAACATGAGATCCTAAGAGATATGCCCTGAATTTTTCTATGCCTTGAATACTACATCTAGCAACTCATTTTCGGTAACAGTGTAGTTTCTTTATGCCTTATCCAGGATTTTACTAGCGTAGTAGATGACAAAGGGCTTCCTATCAATTTTACTAGCGTAATCAGAAACGTCAGTCATGATCTCAAATGGGGCTGTCCCGACTGGTAGTTGCTGCGCTGGAGCATAAGTGACTGCCGTTTTAGGAAAATCAAATGCCTTGTGGCATGATTTATCAAAATCAAATGGCGTATCTTTGGCCAGAAGGTTGCTCAAAGGTCGAGCAGCCTTAGAGAAGCCCTTGATGAACCTCCTATAAAATCCCACATGACAAAGAAATGTTCGGATTTGTTTAACAGATGTGGGAGGAGGAAATTTGGAGATACTTCTACCTTAGCTTTATCAACTTCAATTCTCCGCTTAGAGACTACATGACCCAGGATGATGTCTTGTGTCATGAAGTGACTTTTCTTTTAGCTAAGGACTAATCGTGTTTTGATGCATCTCTTAAGGATCAATTCTAGGTTAGCCAGACAAGAATTAAATGAATCCTCGAAAATGGAGAAATCGTCCATGAATACTTCCATAAACTCTCCCACCATGTCTGAGAAAATGGCTAGCATACACCTTTGAAAAGTCGCAGGTGCATTGCAAAGCCCAAAAGGCATTTTATGGAATGCAAAGGTTCTGTAGGGACAGGTGAATGTCGTCTTTTCCTGGTCCTCGGGATGGATAGGGACTTGGTTGTATCCCGAGTAACCATCTAGGAAACAAAAATACTTTTGCCTGGCTAACCTTTCAAGGATTTGGTCAATGAAAGACAGGGAAATGATCCTTTTTTGTGGCTGTGTTCAGCTTCTTGTAATCGATATAGACTCTCTAAGAGGAAGCTGAACGAGTTGTGACAGATTCTTTTTTCTCGTTAATCACAACGGTAATCTTGACTTTCTTAAGAACAATTTGCTCGGGGCTAATCCAGGGACTATTCGAGATTGGATAAATGATTCCTACGTCGAGCCACTTAATGATTTCCTTCTTGACTACTTCTCGCATATTGAGATTCAATCTCCTCTGCATCTGGCGAGAAGGTGGGATCCATCTTCCATAAAAATTCAATGATTGCAATAAGATGGCTCAATCCCCCTAAGGTCGTGGATGGTTCAACTAATTTCCTCTTTATGTTCTTTTAGGACCTTGAGCAATTTCATCTCTTACTCAGTTAGTTTTGCACTTATAATTACAGGGAGTGTTTTCTTTGGTCCTAAAAATTGATATTTCAGAATTTCAAGCAATGGTTTCAGTTCGAGCTGGGGCGAGTTTAGGATAGAGGGTAAGGAGGTTGCTGATGAAGATTTATCAGGACGATCCAATGGAAGAGGTTGGGAGTGAACAAAATCAACAACCTCTTCAGGGTGTGGCGAGTCTGCCACGGAGCGTTATGGGTTAGGTTCGCTGGTGCTGGTCGAGTCCTTGAGTACATTGATCAACATACACGTCTCAACATTAAAATAATGATCATCGAGCTCCTCAATAAATCCACAATCCTCAAATCCTTTTATCGCCTTGAAAATATTAAGGGCCAATTTCCTGTCTCCAATAGCGATCTCCATGCTACTGCTCTCACAATTGATGTTGGCCTTGGCAGTAGTTAGGAACGGGCACCCCAGAATGATGGGAGTGTTCCTCAAATCTTCAGGTACGTCCATGTCAAGGACTAGGAAATCTACAGGAAAATAGAAGTCCTTGACCTTGATAATAACGTCTTTAATAACGTCTTTCGGTGTGGTGACCGAACGGTCCGCTAACTGTAGCATTTTTGAGGTTGGCCTGAGTTCACCTAACTCAAACCTTTCATAAAGAGAGGTCGGGATTAGGTTGATGGATGCATCTAGATCCAATAGTGCCCTATTAAATGTGTAATCCCCAATGACACATGAAATCAAGGGGGCACCTGGGCTCTCTTCTTTTGAGGAAGGTGATGCTGGGTAATAGAACATGCCTACTCAGAGAGAATCACCTTCCTCGGGGTGGGTTCTTTTGGCTTACGCTTTTGGGTACATAGATCTTTCAGGAATTTAGCGTAAGTTGGGATGTGCTTAATAGCATCGAGGAGTGAGATATTAATCTCTACACTCTTAAATAAATTCAGGAGCTCCTCGTTGCTATCTTGGGTTTTCTTCTTCCTGGTTTTCAATGAGGCCTCGCGGAACGGGATGTGGGTGGTGTCCTCAATTTCAGGTCCCTCGGCCTTGGTTTCTTCTTCACCCTCCTTTTCTCCCTCGGGCTCCCCAGGGTTTTGGTTTCTAGAAGGTAGTAATTTTGGGTCCTGGTTTGGCTGTCCACTCCTGAAATAACAGAATTTGCAGAAGCGTACGGGTTTGGGTCTTAGGGAGGGTTAGGAAAGATTGGAGGGGCTTGATTTGCCAAATAACCCGGATTGGATGAAGTAGGACCTTGCTGAACCCACCTGAGCATGTGCGTGTGGGTCCCTTTGATTCCCGTACCCCTGGACTCGATTTCCCTGATTCTGTATGTTGCGAGGGTTAGGTACGGGTTGAGATGGTAGAGATTCGGGCTGACGAGAGTTAGCAATGAGCTCGGATTGCAAGTTATCCAGCGATGTCTTCATTTGTTGCATGAGTTGGAGCATGGATCCATGCATCTCTACCATCTGTCGGTTTAAATCAGCCTGCCCTACAGGTTGACGGGCATTCCAGGTTGGCTGATTGACCTGATTAGGGGGTAGCTGAGTGTATAGATGACCCTGATTCATTTGTCTTTGCGATGCATAGTTGTTAGGTCAGATTTAGGTTTGCTGCACCGGACTTTTCGAGATGTTAGGGTGGTTCCTGCAACCCGGATTATAAGAGTTAGAATATGGGTTGGACCTTATATTCTCCTGTACAACATACACATTCTCATAGGGCGAGGATGGTGGGAAAGGAGAGGGATCAGAGAAACTGGGATCAAAGGCCCCAGTTTGGAACCCATGAGTTTCCGAGTAATGTTGGCTCACAGATTGAGCCGCTTCCAGTTGATTCATGAACTCCCATCTAGTAGGAGCTCGTGAAGAATGGAATCTCGAGTTCTGGGATTAAGTGGATCGAGAAGTATTTGCAGAGCTTCTAGCCATCCACTCTTCCATTCTTTTGGAAACTAGGTCCACCTTGTCTAATTTATTACAAATCAGTTCCATATCGAATGAATAAGAATCATAGACCTCATTAACATTCGATCTGTGTTGTTGGGATTGGTTAAAAGTATCCATGGAGGCATGATAAATGGAATTTTCACCCATTTGCTCAAAACAATTCATGCGCACTATTTGCATCCTTGTTGAGAAAATTTCCTCCGTAAGAAGCATCCATGTGGTTACGGAGTTGCTCAGTCAACCCATGATAAAAGATCTGCACGAGTTATCATTTCGGCACCTTGTAGTGTGGACGCTTTCGCAATAGATCCTGGAATCGCTCCTAGGCACCATGAAGTGGTTCCCCCGGCCGCTGGACAAAAGTAGTAATCGTTCGTCGCAAAGCATTGGTACGCTCGGCTGGAAAGAATTTCTTTAAGAAAGTCGTTTAAGATCATTCCAAGTTGTGATCAGCCTTCCAATTGTCCGGTACCAATGTGCAGCCTTATCCCTAGGAGAGTGGGGGAAAAGTCTCATGATCATTTGCTCCTCGTCCACGTTTCGTGCTTTGGTGGTCTAGAACAAAGTGGTCAAGTCCTCCAAATGTTTAAACGGGTCTTTAGAGCCAAGCCTGTGGAAATATTTAATCAGGCTTAACACCTGGGACTTGATTTCTACGTCTTCGACTGGAATCTGGATGTCGGGATGTTCCCTGTAATTAAAATGATCATAAAAATCTTTCGAGGGCTGAGCGCCCTGACCATGCATTCGTTGGAACCACTCTTACATTTGCTACATTTGTTCCAGTTGCCTTTGCAGTATCTCTTGCAGATTCTGAGGCAAAAGAGGTGGTTGATCAGCCATGGGATCAATTGGATTAAAATTCAACCTACGCGTCCTTGAATGATCTAATGGTCCTTCCAAGCGGGGATTCGATGACCTTCCAAGCATAAACTAAGAAGAGATCAGACGGACTGGGGATAAGAACCTTGCAACACAACAATACAAGCTTATCCTTAAGTTGGGTAACCTAAGGACCTATGCTTCAAAATAAACTCAAATCACAACACGAGTGGAGGGTGGTGTAAGGCCTTAGGATGGGTTGGTGCTTGACTGATTGGTTGATTGGGTTGATTATGAGTCATTGGGCCAACGTCTACTTGATTTTATTAGATTAGGCTTGGGATAGTAATGCTTTGGAAATGTGGTGGGCTCTTAGAATGGGTTGTGCCCTTAATGATTAATTGAATAAGTGTGACTGCGTGCACAAGCAGGGTTTTCAGGCAAGATTATTTGGATGAGTGTCTTTTAGAGTTTAAATCTTGCTTAAGTAGCTTTTATGATTTGAATTAGGGTGATTTCAATCAAATTAAGGAGGCACACTAAGATTTGCAAACACGAGTGAAGATATTTTCCTTTGAAATCATGATAAAGTGGAGTGTCTGGTATTGACCTTAATTGTTAACCATAATGAGTAAGCTACTTGATGAGTTGTTTTTATATGAATTGGTGCAGCCCAAACAACTCAAACAATTGACCTTAATGCACCAATGAGTTAGGCACATAAGTGGTTACCTAATCTAATTTCTACTCAATTATGTGTTTAGTTGTGTTTACCGGTTCCAAAGATCGGGTTACCATTTAAGTATGAAGAATCAGAAGTAGTTGTGTACATCTGTGGATTTTTTTAGATTTTTTTTAAGCGGGGGTGAGGTGGTTGGAGGTGAAAATCAAAGCAACCAAACTAATCCTAGGGTTTATGAGAGCACTTAGATTAATTTGGGTTTAAATTAGGGTGATAGAATGAAGTCTATGGAGGGGGAAAGAATGGGGGAGCACTTACAGTTGTCTTCAACTGCACTTTACTCCTTTCTACCGCTGGAAAATTCCTAATTAGGGTACTTACACGACAATAGAGAAGAAATAAAAGAGTTAGAAAGCAATTAAGTGTGCGAAATGCAGAAAAGAAATCGAGATCCGTTGCCTGTCCGGCAACGGCGCCAAAATGATGTATCGAAAATTCATCGCAAAAAGATTTGAAATTTAAAAACCCATCCTCGTAATGTAATTTGTGAGAAAATTTGAACAATCAAATAATTTTTACTGAAACTCAGGAGTCCTGGGTCGAACATAGGGAGGTTACATCGATTCGAAATCCGCAATTATATATTTTTGTAATTTTTGTTTAAAGTCAAGATAATCATAATAATTCTATTCTATTTGTAATATAAACACTACAACTAGAGAGAGAGAGATAGAGAGAACTTTTATAATCAAAATAATGTTATTACAACTACAATTAGATAGTGGGAAATCTAATCTGGAAAGCGATAAAGAGAAGGTAGAGAGAAATTATCGTTTTCGACGACTGTTTGGAGGACGAGTCGGATGGATGTTGCCTGGAAGGAGAGCGAAGGCGGAGAATGGACGGATCGGGAAGAACCGGAGGCGAGGCAGGGCATCATCGTCGCAGGATCCACTTCCAGAACGGGGGCGAGAAGACGACCACGGGTGTTCCACTAACGGGGTGAGAAGTGGATAAAATTTTGATTTTTACTTTAGAGGAGCATCTTGGGTTTGGGACAAACTTCTTTAGAGCTTTGAAGAGGGAGAGAGATGAAGGGATCAAGAAAATGTGGTGGGCATAGGTCCTTCTATAGGTGAGGTTTGAGGGCAAAAAGGTCACTTGAATATTTAAAACAAACATTAACTCAGTGTCTTTAGTGACAGATTTAATTGTCACTAAAGCCCAATCGTGGGTGTAGCACGCGCATGCCCCCGCCCCTTCATCTTCAGTCGTTGAGACACTTCATTGCGCACACGATCTCAGCTGTTCGATCGAGAGATTGGATGGCTGAGAAGCGCTGAAGCCTCTTCACCTTACCATGCCCTCGACGTTAGTGTTAGATCGCACGTGACAAGTCGCGCTCATCCGTGTTGCCATGTTCACCGTCGCCCGATCGCCATCTAACGATCGAATTTCGCCCGCTTAATCGATTTGAGGGGTACAAGACTTGAACCCGCGACCTCTATCTTGCCCATGGTGCAAGACCATTGTGCCAGGCTGCCCTTTGAGGTGCGTTTACGTCTAAGGCACACGCGCTCATGGCCATTGGATCCTGATCTGTTGGTCGGTTGAGGAGAGAGAGCAACGGTGAGCCTTCGATGGTTTGGGAGACTGAGATGGTGCCACATGGAGTCATCTTGGCTATCCATCTTCTCTGACCTGTACATGGTGTCACAGATGTCGGATTGGACCGATTTTCACGTCGTTGGGCTACGGTCGTTGATCCGAACCCATCCGTGTGGTCGGATTTGTCATCTGAAGTACGAATTTACACCACCTAGCCCCTTGGTCTTAGATCTTTCTCGGATTGCATCTGATGCTACGGGGATCTGATTGGGGCGATTTTGGAGTCGTTAAACTCCAATCGTCGCCCTGATCAGATCCGTACGGTTGGATCTTCAATCTGAGGCCCCGATTAAAGATTGCCCTGTCCCATCGACCAAAAAGAGCAAATTACTATACAATTTGTACAATTTAACCTAAATGCATGATGATGCATATTATGCAATATTTATAATGCATGATGCTTCTACGATGTTAAGAATATGCATAAATAGACATTTTAGGTTACTTAAATACATACATAACGGCTCACAAGTCGCGCGTGCCAATAGCTACCTTTTCCTTTAGTATCGCTTATATGTGTCACTAAAGGTCGGGAATTTATTTTGAAGACTTAAAATGCCTCTTTTGCCCCTACTTCTATGCCTATAAAAAGGCCCTACACCCTCAACTTCTTCATCCCTTCTCTTCTTTTACCATCTCCAAAGCACTGAGATAAATTCAAACACGAGATGCTCCTCTAAAGTAAAAAAATTAAAATTTTGTTCATTTTCTCACCCATTTCGTGGAGCATCCCATGGTTGCCTTCTCGCCACCATTTGGGAAGCGGATCCCGTTGCAATGCTGTCTGATGAGAGCGTCATTATAAACCCTAACTAGTACAATTTAATCTAAATAAGTGTGAAAAAATTCCTACAAAACCTAGAGAAAAGCCTAACTCAGAGAATTCTAATTTAAAGAATAAGACAAGTCAGAAGGGGTAAAACTGTAATTTTTCCAATGCAGTGCACAATCAGGGTGTAAGGGTCTGAATACTGGTCAAATGGGCTTAACAAGAAAGAAACTTGGATAGCCTGAGCCGAAAAGGGTTATAGCAACTTCTAGGAATTAAATGACATTCTGTAACCTTAAAAACAAACATACTTTAATTCACGAGGTTTTAGGCAGGATAAAAGTCAACTAAATCCTTTAAAATTTATGGAAAGATACTCCCTAGGGTTAAGAACCTTCAATTTGGCCTTTGGAACCTATCTTGACCTAAATTGAGAACCATGCCCAATTTATGACTTAATTTGGGTTTTTGCGCAAATTGACCGGTTAAACGTGGTCAAACCTAAAATCAAACTACACCATTGAATTCCTTAGGTCCAAATTAGGTTGGTACAAAAATTTAGGCCTAAGAGAAGACAATTTTGATCGACTTTACAAATTGGTCCTCTTGAATTACTTTTTGACCCTTATCTTTCTAAATCCTTGCATTGAGCCCACTATCTTCTCTTTCGTTCTTTGCAGAACTATCCCTCCTGCCACCCCACGCAAGCGCCATACCTCGGGCGACCTTGCGCGGAGGATGGTGCCGTGCAGGGTATGGGGGTCGTTCTCAGGAACGAACAGGGGGTTCCCTGCGTCGTCCTCTTTCGCAGGGACCCTCCTCTTTGACCTGCGGCTGGTCATGCCTCTCGTGCGAATGCATGAAAGGCATGTGTCTCCATCTCCGACCATTCTCCGACGAGCTCCCAACGTCGCCCCCTCGAGATCCTCTCCTCGCCAGCACCTCTATAAGATGCAGTAGGGGCAGCCGTTTCTGGTAAGCTTGTTTTGGCCGAAGAACACCCCAAACTTTGTCTCCTCTCACTCCGATCAGACATCCCAAGCTTCCGGCGATCTTTCTTCCTCCTCGTCGCTCTGCTGCCATACCTGCAGCAGAGCTCACTCCGCCTCGTCTTCCCATGCCAGGCCGCACCAGCTGGCACCTCCAGATCCCCTCCTCGTCGCTGTTACCCCCCTTCTAGGCACCTTCGTCCCCAGCTCTGGCAGGCACACGCCGTATGCCCTTCTTTCCCTCTTCGTCAATTAAGTAGGTAAAAACCTTCCCCTTTCTCTCTTTGTTATTTTCCCTTCTTAAATTGTCACTTTTAACCCCTCGACTGCCACTACCACCTCCATCTCTACTCTACCTCCGGCCACCAACTCCGGCGAGGTCGCTCCACCTCCACAGGCCATCCCGCCCCTCGCCGACAAGCCCTGAAGCTCCCCCTCACTCCACTCAAGCATTTCCCCCACTCCATTCACCACCTTGCACCTCTACACCACTCTTCGAACACACCCACCTGCACCTCTGCAGTGTGCCCTAGGCGCACGGTCACAGGCCCTTTCCCGCCACGTCGACCCCTGCACCGCCTTTGCCGCACTCTAGCGAAACCTCCTAAGCTGTCTGACGTGGCCGTGAGACCGTTTTAGTGCTTTCAGGTCTCATCCCCCTCGCCACCATTGACGGACACCAGGAGCTGCTTGGCGAGCAGCTCCAGGCCCCTTCAGCATCAGGCACAGGCCCCAGGCCACGCGGAACCCTTCCGCGTGTCTGCCAAGGTTCTCAATTGGGGCCGCACGCCTTCGCTGCTGCCCCAATTGCTCGCAGCTTCTCGCCTGCAGGTGCGCGGGGCAGAGGTAGGACTTTAGTCCCACCTCGAAAGTGTGTGGCCGCACGCCTACACATAAATTGTAAAGTGCTATTAGCCAATCGCCTCCGAATACACATGGGGTGAGGTCCCTCACCTAAACACCGCCCTCGTCCTTGAGCTCATCACACGGATTTGGCGTGACCTGACCCAACACCCTCCTGTGCACTCCTCGCGCACCACCCACGCTGATGCGCCTGGACCCGGGCACGCATCCCGACCCGATTACCTGGCTCTGGGAGAGCGTACCAAAGAGAGATTCAGAGAGAGAGAGACGCGGGGAGAGGGTAGGGTAGGTTTTGCGCTAAGCTTGTGTGTGTGTGCAGGGAACAGGTGGGGAGGAAGAAGCAAGGAGCTGTTGAAGAGAAGAAAGAAGAAAGAAGAGGAAGAGCAACGGCAAGGACTTAGGCGTGGAGAAGCAGCCACTGAAAAGGAGTTGAGGAAAAGGAAGGGCCAGAGAAAAAGAAAGGAAAGGAGAAGGAAGAAGTTGCAAAAGAAAAGAAGACAGCAGGGGCACTGTAGCAACTGCGTAGTTAAGGCGTCTGACGCTAAGAATCAGACATCCGAATCAAGAAAAGAGAAAGAAGAAAATCAGAGAAGAGAAGAAAGAGAAAGGACACAGCAGCTGAAGAGAGAAAGAAAGAGGAGGCAGCTGCAGCAAAGAAAAAGAAGGCAGATTGAAGAAGGGAATCGACTGAAATAAAAGAAGAGAGAAGAAAAAGCTAAAAAAAAAGAGTTTTTGCTCTCTCTGTCTTAATTTTTGTAAAACAATACATTGTGAATTCATATGCTTCTGGAATCATAGTTTGCTCCCTGAGTTTGACCTTGGGAAACTTGTAATTCCGAGTAATAAATTGTAAACTGGTGATTGTTTTTCGTGATATACTACAACGCCTAGAACTTTAAAATAACACGAAACCAAAGCGACGCACACCACTGTCCTACTTCATGCTCCGTCCTCCAGCTCCATTCTCCCTCGTCCAGAATCTCACCACCCTCTTCTGGGCGCTCCGTCAATGCGGCTTGTCCTCTATGCAGCCGTCGAGGAGGATTTTCTTATCCCTTTCTTTTACGACTTTCTAGTGTAGTTTTCATTTTGCAAGTAGTTGTAATGAACATATGGTTATGAAATATTGATTCACTCTCTTTTTCCTGTATTATTCTCTCTTTTCTATTATTTTCTTTAAGTAGAAAAGCTAGCGTAAATTAATTTTAACTAGCTACTCTACTTTGTGACTAATTCCAAACGCAGTTTTAAATCAAACGTTTGCTTCCCCGTGTTCAACCCAGGACTCACTGGAGTTTAGGTAAAATTTATTTGGTTGTGGATTTTCTTTCGAATTTTACGACTTGGGTTTTCCAAACTTAAACTTTTCTCAACGAAATCTCGCTCATCATGGAGAAAGGGGGAGTGTTGGGCCTGATATAGTTACCCTCGTTTGGGAGTTCCTTTGTTGCAGTCCCAAGGCATGATGGGTGACATAGAATATTGCTACAAACCTTTTTGGAGTAGCAGATCTTGGCATGAGAAACCAAACTCTGGAAGGTCGAAAGTTTCGATGTCTCCACAGAGGGAGATCCTTTTTCGAGGTCCTCAGAGGAATGGCTCAATCGATTTCTATGTAAGAGATCCAGCTTGGAGGTCTTTAGAGGATGACCCTTTACAGGGATACTAAATGGGGTGCCACCAGACAAGGTCTCCAGAGAAGAGGCCCTTGTCAGAGCTAGCTACGGTAGTTCATTTAGCAACTTCAGATCTCGTTGATGGGTTGTTATGAGCACACTTCCCTACAAGCATGAATCAGTTCAAGGTGTGGTTTCTGTTGTGTAGAGTGGGTGTCGTTTTCTGTACAAGTTGAGCATTCCATGCCCCAGCTTGAGGGAGAGTGTTGAAGAATGTGGGCTGGTGGTTAGTGGCACATCTTAAGATGTGGTTTGTTGGAGAGTGGTGGCCTATAAATAGGCGTGTACCCCCTCTCCCACTTAGTTCTTTGAGAAGAAAAATAGAAACACACACCTATAGGGTGCTTCTCTCGTGGTTTTCTCTTCGCTCTTCGTGAGTTGGTTTCCACGTAAAACCCAAGTGTTCTTCATTGGTTTATTTGCTTTGATATTATTGTATCCGTATTATTTTAGATTTTAACTTATTCGAATGTTCGGACAATGTATTGGAATTTTATACTAGTGTGCGATCTTTTTATAAATGCAATGGCATTATCCATTAAACCACCTATGTTCATACCTCTTAGTAGAATGGTGTGGCTGAAAGGAAACATAAACACTTGATGTTGCCTGTACCGTGTTGATTCATCATTTTGTCCCATCTTTATATTTGGGAGATGTGGTGTTAACTGCATGTTTTCTTATTAACAGGATGCCTAACTTTGCTATTCATGAATAGATTCCTTGGCAAATTTTGTATCTTGATAGACTGATTTTTCATGTTCCCCCTCGGGTTTTTGGCTGTGCGGCATTTGTTCACCTTCTTGGTCATGAATGGGACAAACTGGCACCTAGAGCGGTGTAGTGCGTTTGCTTGGGCTATGCCCGGACACAAAAAGGTTATCAATGTTTTGATCCTGTTACCTTTCGCCATTTTGTATCTACCGATGTTACTTTCCATGAGACAATTCCATATTTTTCTACTTTTGGTCAGGAGTTGTCTCCTACTATTGAGGTTGCACCTATGGCTATACCTTACGTACCTATTGTTATTCCTGATACGAATACACATGTTCTTGCGACCCTTGAAACACAGAGATATATTGAGCCCCTTCGCACTTATGTCAGGCCACATACTACTTTGTAGGTTCCCCCTCCTTCGCCTTCTCCTCTGGCTTCCTCAAAAAAGGTGAGCTCTATTTGTTTAACCTCTTCTAAATTATGTTTTGATGATTTTACAAAATAACTAAAAGAAGAATTAAACATTATCTCTGTCTTGCAGGTTTCTTGTACATCTCAGCAACTGAAGAGGACTAAAAGATGAAGATGTGGATTAGTCTAGGTCTTAGGAGTTATTGTAAAAATTACGAACTGTTATATTTCTAATTTTATTAAATTTAGAAAGAGTTGTAAAGAACCCCGATAGATATAAAATCTGTAGACTTAGGCTTACAATACTTGCGTAAAATGTTGAAACAAAATCCAACATAGAATAGACATATACTTTAGCATCAAACGTCTGTAAGTGTCAGATGTTTGATAAGTCATCTTATATGTTCATCAGATGATCAATCACCATATATATAATCCCTTAGGGTTTAACCACTTAGGTTCTAAATGACAAAATATCATTCCTGGCATGCATGCATAGAGCACTTCAGATGTCTGGTAACACCATTAGCCATCCAAAAATACTACCGTTAGGATTAATTCTCTCAATCTCCTTTGTCAGAACGAAGTGAGATTTTACCCTAGTTCTAGATGTCTGGATAACGTCCAATAATAGAACGTTAGACCTAAACTTGCTTAATGAAAATGCTGTCATTAATGACCTTCAAACATCCAAATCCTTGGTACACTAGAATCCTGTTTAGATTTGGCTCAAAACAGAAACGGACTTGCAGTTTATTAAATGTCCAAAAATAACCTCAGTCGCCTTAAAATACAATATTAGACGTCTAACCATTAGTACCAAGAACCCTATTTCCGTTTAATTGAATCAAGGAACATTGATCCTTTAGATTAGACGACCAACATATTCGTTAGATGTTTGATAAGATGTCTGACCCAAAAATTAGTCACTAATTCTGCCGTCTGTGTATTTATTAACCTGATTTGATTTGGATTTCGGCTAAATCTATTGGGAGATGTTCCTAACGGCTAAGGGGTGCCTCCTAAGTCTTCTTAAAGGTTCTTTTGAGGCCTATATGTATTCCATAACCCCTCTTAGGCTAAATACACTTTAGAGAGATAATTCACAAGCAAATACACTAGCTCTACATATGTGCAAATTGAATCCTTGGGCATTCACTCTCGCCCTCACCGTTAGGTTGCTGCCATCTTCTTCAGGATAGTTGATAAGTTTAAATTACATATCTTTTGTGGAGCTCTATACGGTGCATTTTTATTTCTTTTTACTTGTACTTGGGTGTCCAACCTGTCAGATCCCCGTCTCTTCCTTGCGATGGGAGAAACCTTTAGTTCAAGATCCAAGGTGCAAATTGTATTAAGGTATGCCACTCTCGATTTCAGTGGTATGGTTAGTGGATTGATCACTTGACGATTGTAAATCCTAAGTCAACTTGACTTAGGTGGTAGTTTTTCCCTTATTTGGGTTTCCACCTAAAAATCTATTCTCATTTGTGTGATTGATTTTTATTTGCCTATTATACTTTAATTTCACTTTTCACTCCCCTTTAGTTCAATTTGAAGATCTGCATCCTTAAGACATTGACGATTATGTGCTTAGCGATGCAGATTATGTACTGTTTCTCATGAGGAGGATGATCTTGATCTTCCGATAGGCATTCGGAAGGCTACACGGAGTTGTGCTCGATATCTAGTTGCAGGTAGCCTTGTGACAGATGGTCTGGGGACGGGAGTTGCCAGTTTTTGTCATGCCTTGCTAGCTACTCATATTCCTACAACATATCATGAGGTCATGCTTGA
The DNA here is from genome assembly GCA_037157565.1 of Thalassia testudinum. Classification (NCBI taxonomy): domain Eukaryota; kingdom Viridiplantae; phylum Streptophyta; class Magnoliopsida; order Alismatales; family Hydrocharitaceae; genus Thalassia; species Thalassia testudinum. The sequence continues at coordinate 28,495,973 of JAZHRO010000013.1, forward strand.
TCCAAAGTGGCGTTAGGCTAAGGAGGAAGAGATGGTCGCTCTCCGGAGTAGGGCCATGTGGGAATTGACTTTTTTGCCATAGGGATCCACTGTTGTTGGGTGTTGTTGGGTTTTCGCCCTGAAGTACAACCCAGATGGCTCCATTGCAAGGTATAAGGCTAGATTGGTGGCGAAAGGGTTTATTCAAACATATGAAGTACACTTCTTTAACACTTTTTCTCCTGTTGCTCGCCTTTCTACTATGCGTATTCTTGTGGCAGTTGGAGTGCATATGGATTGGTCATTACATCAGCTTGATGTCTAGAATGCCTTCTTGTACGGAGATTTGCAGGAAGAGCTGTTCATGCAGCATCACCTGGGATATGAAGTTCAGGGGGAGTGTGTGTGCAGGTTACGCAAGGTCATCTACAACCTTAAGCATAGCCCTTGTGCCTAGTTTGAGAAATGCTCAGGTGGTGGAATCAGTGAGATTTCAGAGATCCTCGGTAGATCACTCCTTGTTTGTCAGGAAAACAGGGAGAGGTGTCACTGTTCTTCTTGTATATGTGTAGGATTTTATTGTTATAGTAGATGACTATGATGGGATAACATATATCAAGAGATGTTTGGTTGACCTGTTTGTAATGAAGGATCTGGGTCCATTAAGATACTTTCTGGGGATAGAAGTAGCTTGCTGTAGGATTGGTGTTGTATTGTCCCAAAGGAAGTATGCTCTAGATGTTCTACAAGAAGTTGGCATGCTAGAGGCCAAGGTAGCCAATATACCCATGGATCCTAAGGGGCATTTATGTGATGTTGAGGTTGTTGTTGTGGATTGCAGGCAATATAGATAGTTTGTTGGGAAGTTGTTATATCTCACATTACTAAATTGGACATATCTTATGTTGTTGGCAGATTGAGCCAGTTTATGGCTAAACCCACTAGACAACACTGGGATGCTACAATAATGGTGCTCAAATATATCAAGAAGGCTCCTGGCAATGGTCTTCTATTTACTAAAGGGACTTCGATGAAAGTAGTGAGTTATTTTGATGCTGATTATGGTGGATGTCATTTGGATCGAAAATCTACTATAAGTTTTTATACTTATATGGCTGGAAATCTTTTGACCTGGAAGAGCAAGAAACATGCAGTAGTTTCTTGATCCACTAGAGAATCAGAGTACAGGGCAATAACCTAGACAATAGCTCTGATGATGTGGATTTGATCCTTGCTAGCTGATTTGCATAGTGAGATTGATGGACCTATGGAGATGCGGTGTGATAATAGGGCAGTCACCTATATAGCCAATAATCCTAAGTTTCATGAACGCATAAAGCATGTGGAGGCTGACTGTCATTACACTAGAGACATCATTCAGAAAGGGTTGCTCTACACAACTCCTGTTTCTACCAAAAACTAGACAGCAAACATATTTACTAAGCCACTTGCCGAATCTAACCTTTGATGCATGTTGTTCCAAGATGAGCATGATATATATCTATGCTCCAGCTTGAGGGGGAGTGTTGTACTTCATATTTTATGTTTTGTCTATATGGGTGTTTTTGTAATTTTTATTTTTCAGTGGAGTTGTGTTTTAATTTGTCCTCTCTATATAAGAGAGGTAGGGTTTCTGAATAAGATGACTTTTATTTTCTCCGACCTTATATATATATATATATAGGTCAGATCCAGAGAGCATTATGCCTACAAATCTAAGATTAAGCACGTATTGTTGACCATCAGATGACTATCGGATGGTGCACAATAATACCATTGATGGTATGGAAAGTGGTTTCTTAACGTGCTCGAGATTGGCGGTTAGAGATTTTCTTTCATATTAAAATTTGGTGTAATTGATAGCATGCCTAAAAAGTGTAGCTTAAAATAAGCTATCCGTAATTGTGGTTACAAATATAGGTTGGGCAAATTGAAGTAATATGTTTGCTTAAAACGGTACGTTAATTGATATAAAATTACGTTTTGCAATTTAAAATTTACATAAGTGCTTTGTAAAACATGAGATATTATTGTAAGAAAATAACATAAATGATGTAACAACTAACAATGCAAGTTGTAACAAATATAGGTATTCAATGTAATAAGAGGCTATGTTGTAACAAGAATGCAGTACCATCATAACTGACCAACATGTTACTGGATGTTGTAATGCAACAAATTAAAGATACCTGTGCACAACAAATGTGGGCACGATAATGTATTACCGACTGTTGTAATACCGTAAAAATTGTAATACAACGAATCAAATAAATACATAAACATACGTGGGCACGATAATAGTTTTGACAAAAATTGTGTTACAATTATATCGTAACTGGGCACGACATCTTATCTTATGTTAATAAATGAATGCAGCATATTAAACACAACTTGGTTGACTTTGTGAATAAACATTGCTCACTGAGTAAAGTGTCGAAAAATAGGATACTTGTCATTTGCATGTGTTACAAAATATTTGTTTTACGTATTACAAACAAATTCGGGATGGCTATCTTCCACTGAGGTCTGCTCCATTTAAAATTGTTGTGTTACAGATTATTGATATGTGGCAATGCAAGTACATACACGAGTAGTTATTTCTTCGTGATTACGGCTGCATCAAAAATGTATGTGTAATTTTGGTGTAATACAACGAATACATGTTATGTAATAAAAAATGCATCAAATTTGGTTGCTGCTGATTTCAAAGGGTTGTGTTATAGAGCTTGTGATTTATGTATTACAAATACATTTGTAAGTTGGAATCTTTACCCGAGTACTTCTCCATTGAAACTGTTGTTTTACAAAATTATTGATCTAACGTATTACAAATAAAAAAAAAACAAGTTCTTATCTCTCGACGAGAAAAAGTTGTATTCAAATTAATGTGTTATAAAACTTCTGATGGGAAGTATTACAAAATCATCACGAAATATTAATTCTTCCATAGAAACATTGTGTTACAAGAAATTGTAACATAGCAAGGAAACATAATTTATGTAAAATTCAAAATGACGTATTGAAGTAGCATAATAGCATATTAACATTGTTATATTCGAATTCATGCGATACAATTACATGAACGCCAATGTTGAAATATATGTCATCTAAAGTAATACTATGATAAAGGGGTTTCAAAACACTTATTTTATTATATATATGCATACATTACTTGGAAGAATGGTCTCGTCTGGCTTTCAAAAGGTGAATCCGTGAAAAACCAAAACGAAGCCATATAAATAATGAAGAGTATGAGAGTGTAATGATACAAACAAAATACGATGCATACCAAAAATATCAAAACAAATATATTTAGCAACAACTTAACATAACAGACTATGTATAAATTAAGAGATACATATTTACTTTTTATATTTATTTACCAAAATGCAACGGCCATTTTTTGAAAATGTGGTAAACTACCTCTGTGATATGAGAGTGGTTTCATGAAGGATGTGCCCAATCGAACGTACAAGAAGATAGGTTTTTCATGAGAAAAAAAGGCAATGTGTTCAATGAATATATCAAGCATATGCTTAGGTTTACACTAACGATATGAATCCAACATCTATATACATAGTTACCCTTGTCTCACTAACCACAGTTGACTCACGACATGATTTGTTTTAGTTGTCCTAGCATTGGCCTAACGGTCAATTTGCAAATCAAGTTCACCTCACGGGGATATGAGGTGGATCTAGGTTGCGTGTTTCCTTTTCTGGGATTTTGGGTTTGGGCTACCGTAGCCTTCGGTAGCTTACACCCTTAGCCCTCGGTCCGGAAGCTGCTTGAGATAATCATGGTAAGTTACCATGTATAACCAGCGTAGTGAATGCCTAACTAACCAATGGATATATCAAACATATGCTTTGGTTTACACTAACGATATGAATCCCACATCTATATACATAGTTACCCTTGTCTCACTAACCACAACACTTGACTCACGCCATGACTTGTTTTGGTTGTCCCAACATTGGCCTAACGGTCAATTTGCAAATTAAGTTTACCTCACGGGGATATGAGGTGGATCTAGGTTGCGTGTTTCCTTTTCCGGGATTTTGGGTTTGGGCTACCTTAGCCTTCGGTAGCTTACACCCTTTGCCCTTGGTTCGGAAGCCGCTTGATATAATCATGGTAAGTTACCATGTATAATCAGCGTAGTGAATGCCTAACTCCCCAACCTGTGCTGACCTCACCCCCTGACAGAGCATCACTAGGTAACATCGTTGGCCACTTACTCGAGCTTGACCGAGTTGCCTTCCCACTTTAAAGTTGGTTGTGAACTGCCACACTGATTAACCACCTTGCCTTGATATTCTGGGTCCAACCTCTTGATTCTTGACCCATGTTGATCCCATGAGTAGTCCCGGTGTTTTTCCTTTTGCATGAAAATTATTTAGGTCAATGATCGCGTGTATTGTCCAATGGTTCCCCATAGAGCTACCATCAGGCATCCCCATTGCACTGCCTCTCCAGGTACTTGTTCTTGAGCCCCTAGTGGTACCTTATAATTCTTGCATGAAAGACTGCAGACCATAAACTACATCAATCTGGGATTATAGTATCAGACGTCTGTTATCATGGTTAGACCTTTGATCTTAGTGCATCAAGATGTCTGATACTAAAATTAGACGACAACCTGATGTAGTGACCCTGATCCTGGGCCCTAGACATCTTGCCCAATTATCAGACGTCACGTCCTCTGATTAGACGTCACATATAACAAAATAAGGCATCGGCATATTTACCAGACGTCGCCTGGGCTATATTGTAAAATGACCCAAATACCCTTACCATCAATTGTCTAGACTCATGCTTGGACATCTAGAGACCTTTCCAGACGTTTGACCATCATGTCAGACTTTAGATGGTACACACTTCAAGACAAAAGTGCACTCGCTACAAGGTTCGTCTGATCTGGCCATCAAACATCCCCTTATTACAATATCAGATGTCTGACCGTAGTGTCGGATGATCGAAACTATAATTAGTGTGACTCTGGAGGAAAAATATCCTCCAGCAATCATCTAATTTGAGCATCGGACATCTAATGTCCCATCATGAGATGTCTGATTACCAAATCAGACGATGTCTGGTATTGCTCGTGCACAGTGCGAACCTGCACAACTTACCAGTTGACTAAAATCCCTTCCAAACTACATAGAGCAACCAAATGCCATCTAGACCCCTAGTAGCATCCCTTAGCACTCACTGATCATTGAAATCAACCCCATCGACCATTGAAGCTCCATTCTCATGACATGCAAGTTGGGTTTTGAGTTTGGGGATGCCCCTTGCATCCCATCACCAAACCCCTCGGAAATCAGGAGGAAACCTAGGCATTTCCTTCGCATTTCATCTAAAAAGCACAGCCATGCAACACAAATGGAAAATACACACCCTACCTCAAAATTTAGATGATACTTCCACTTCTCTTCTCCCAGCTGCCGCCCCCTTGGCTTCAATGGTAAGACCTGCAGTAGAGCATTATCCATGCCATCAAAGACCAAAATCAGACCCCTTGCTTGCTTCTAAGCATAAGATAGTTGTCTGATTGCCGAAATCTCTCCATGAACCCTACATGTAGCTCATTTTTCTCCACAAGAGCCTCAAGAGAAGGAAACCTTAAAATTAGATGGGCCATTTACCTTAATGGGGGAGCCACTGAGGAATAAGTTGCTGCTCCTGCCCTCCTTGCAGCTTCCCTTCTCCTCATTTTCCTTTACCTGTTGTCATTCTCTTCTCTCCCCCTCTCTCTTCTACTTCTCATGCCGGTGGAAGTGACAAGGAAGACAATGGTGGGACACCTAATGATTGGAGGGGGTCTTCACTGATCCAACTTTTTTTTTTTTGAAAAACTTCTTAAGTGGCTCCTTCCACCCTTAGCCACCATCATTAAATCAAATTCTTGGCCTTTGCTAACCAATGGAATCATTGTTCCACCTTGTTAACACCTTAAGTTGGGTGGTTAAAATTTCAAATCTCATTTTAGGTGATTAATTCCCACTAATACCCTTACACACTTAATTGCATGTTTAGGACTTCTGATTCGTAACTTAGAAAGGTTAATCACTCGATTAGCCTTAATTAATTGTGAAATTACATATGGGTTCTCACAGGAGAATTGTCTTGCATCATCATAAATGTGTCGAGATGCTCTTGTTAATCTGCTACCATCTTTTGGGGCTGACACATAGCTCCTGCTTGAGACATACCATGCTGATAGAGTACTCGAAGCAGTATCTCTTGCTCACTCCTAGGAACAATGACGGTATCATGTGTCCTCCTGGTGTAGCTAGGCCATTATGCTCAATAGTAGTAACTTTCCTCTCCTCTGATTCTAGTTGAAGCAAAATATATTCCTTATCATGACCTTCCATGATAATCAAACATGTTTGTGGTCACTAGGTCCAATTGATCTTACCAGGCTTCCCAAGGGTACCAATGTTACGACCTGATCCCAACTCCCTATGGAATCCGAGAACAGCCCGCGTCAACTAAATCCCAAGTTCCAGTCATCCAATGAGAAATAACCAAATGCATAAATTATTCTAAAACCACACATGCAATGTAACTAAGAAAAAATAGATAATAGACAGTAATGGAAATTAGCACAGAATTTCCAAGGGTATAACATGCCACAAGCGGAATAGTAACATCCACTGACATAGCCATCATAACTAAAGTAGAGAGGCATAACAGAAACATGCACTAACAGGCTAAAGATACTAACAACAAAAATGGGCTACTGAAACGGAAAAGAGAAAGTATAACTACGGTTGGGCTCGACTGGACCCAGCAGCCTCTGCAGCCAGTGGCGCTGGCTACTCAACTCTCTGACCTAAACATGGTTACATATAACTATGGTCAATTAATGCTAAGTAGAGTGGTGCATATGTATATTAATGCAATAAACATAAAAGGAAAAGCAGCAATTAGTCATACATTTTGCCAGTTATTTATTATCATCTGTTTTCGTCTTTAACAACTATGTGTTTCTTTTCCTGGTCTGCTATCGTCCTCGGTAGCATTTCTCATCGTTTTAAAGATAAAAAACCTGTGTTTCTGATTCAGTTATTTTAGTACGGGTCCACAACATTTCTTAATCTACTTCTTCCCTAGGGAACGATCTTGATGCAGTTTTCCCATGATGTAGGATGTACACGTGACACTCTCCTAGTCGGGAGAGTATCCCGTGGTAGTCCTACACCCGGTCTACCACCCCGGGATCATGGCCGTGACGTAGCGGTGACTACGACACGTACGATAACCACATGTGTAGCTACCCCTTATTGGCACATGGTCAGTCGTTTCCGTTAACGTGTACGCTCAAACGTACAACACAGAACAGAACATGGGCCACACCCCTCAACAGGCTACGTACCCTTGCCCAGCTATCCCAGTTTGCCCAGTGGGCCTAATAGGAGTAGGTGTGAAGAGGTTAATCCAACCCTAGGTCTCAATCCAAGGGTGGCTAGCACTCTCCCTACACAAAAGTGACAGTAGCTCTCCTTGGTACCACGTACATGAGGGCCAGCTCACTTTCCATACCCAAGTCTAAACAACCAACACGCCCGTAGGCAACATGTTTCATCAGACATCATATATCAATTTCAGTATACTTTGATTTCCTTCCCTAGCTCCCCGTAGGGTTCATGCATAATACTCATCTTATTTCATTACATGGCATGCATCCCTATTACATACTGGTTTCTAATTCATACAACGGGCAGCTCGTAAATTAACAGGGTAAACAATCATCAACAAGATAAGCGATCATCTCATCATTTAAATATTCTGGTTCTCATAGTGTGGATTTTAACAACATGCATTCTCATGTTTTATAACATGCAAGGTTCATGCACAGAATATAAACCATTCACATTTTCAATCCTAGGATTTATCTCACAACCTAGGTTTCAAGCAGATATTTCTAACTTAGCATGCACTTTACTAATTTAAACCACAGGAGTAGAGAGAGCTACTCTACCAGGGTATACGGGTGGTATGAGGGCTCGTACGGTGGATCCTGACGTCTCCACGGGTCCCGTGTGCATTACGGACTGGAGACCTATAACGTTGACGAATATGTCAAACAAGCTCAAAATAGTATAGACACGACCCTAACACGTAGGGAATTCCAAAAGAAAATCAACGGTACTTTGCGCAAAATCAACTTTGTTTGAGCGCTGAACTGATCCAAACTCACGCACTTTGACCAAAATCAGACATCTAGCGTTAGTCTCAGATGTCTTAAACGAGCGTAGGAGCTCACCTTGCTTTCCTGCATCCGTACCCGTCGTTTGCTACCCCTCACAGTCGTCCGAGGGGGTCTCCAAACATCTGACACTGTTCCTGGTCGATTGGAAGAGCAGTCGGATGTCTAACACAGCTTCCAAACGTTCTAAAGTACCTGAATGTCGTGCTGCACGCCTTTCCAACGTCCTCGTACCTGCGCACGCACGCGTAGTGAAAATACGACACCTCAACACAACCATATCACGCATGCATGGTTCACTGCTTATGCAGAGAACGTACCCTGGCACTCTGCATGCTATCGGACATCCTGAGCTCTCTCCGGACATCCGACGACCCCTCCAGACGTCTAGCGAGTGTCGCAGACATCTGATAATGCGGAAATATCCGCGCACAGAGTCTCCTTGTGAAGCTTCTCTCCTCACGAAGACCTCCTTGCCACTGGAGTTGCAGTGGCTACCACAGCAACTTCTGGGGACCTTAAGGCTCTCCCTCATGAGCTCCTCTTTCTCTCCCAACTCCTCCGGCGGCCCCCTTCTCCCTCCCACGTGCGCTCCTCTGGCTCCCGTCCTCTCCTCCCCCACCTACGGTTGCAAGGGAAGGGAAGGAGATGGACAGCGGTGGTGAACCAAAATGGAGGAGTAGTATCCTCCATGCTTCTCCTGCTCCCCTCCTCTCCTCTCGGTCACAAGGTGGAAGAGGAGAAGAGAAGGTGACAGTTGCATTGGTGGAGTGGAGGTGGTGGTGTGGTGGCATGAGTTGAGAGGGTGGGGGGGGGGGGTTTATAGAGGAGGGTTTAGGGTTTTAAGTTGTGTGGGTGTGAGGTGTGGGGTCGGGTAACTTGCAACCTTGGCCCTGCAAAATCTCCCCATTCCCGCAGAGCCTACAAAGTAAGTCCCAGGGGGTTTAAAATTACGTTAAACCCCTCTAGAAATCACAAACTCCCTACGGGGTCCTCTAGTGCAAAAAAAAATTGCGTTAATACCCCTAAAATTTTGGAAAAATTTTGAACGACCGTTGGGAAGGGTCATTTCAACCAGCAAAGGGGCTCTACTACACTCCAGACTCGGAGACACTCTCCAAAGTCTCTCGACAAATTTCCTGACTTCATATCAACTTCAACTAGAACCAACAAACATCCACACACTTGGAATGAATGAAGATCAGACCATCACACAGGAACTATAGTCCCTGTTGATGTAGGAACACGTTAAAAAACAGGAAGAAGAATACCCTCAGGACCCAGTTGAAGTGCTGAAACCACGCAAATCTTCCTCCAGCAACGCAAAGTTCAAGCATAGGCCTTGTTGGGCGATGTTGTAGCCTAGAAGTCCACAAGGGTGACACAAGAGGCCCACCTGGGTGAAGCTACAAATGGTGCCAGCGCCATCTGCAGTCCCTGATGGGCGATGCAGTCCCTGGGCCATGCTGTCCTTGGGCGAAGCAGTCCCTGGGCAATGATGGAGAGGCAGACGATCTGGGGGCCCACGATTACGATGCTGCAGGCAATAAGCCAAGGGTGAGGCAGCAGTTGGATGGCCTATTGACCGGCCTAGAGGCTGGCATCAACAGAGAGAACCACCACGTGCAGCCTTAGCCCTTAGGTTTTTTTTTTTTCAGTGGAGAAGAAGAGGGCATGGGAATCAAGGCGGGTATCGTAACCTAGCCTACAACTGTAGCGCTGATACCAAGTTAGAATAAATGAATCGGATAGTTTATTCCATAGTCCAACCTCTCAACACATAGAGGTGGGAAAATTACAGTAGTTCTCTTGAAGAAATAAGAAATACTACAACTAAGGAAATAAACAAAGAAACATAAGTAACATTAGACCGTAGGGGCTAACATAGCCCGAAGAATAGTGTTAGCTTTAATCTTGACAATTGTCGCCGTAAATGCAGACTTTTTGAGTATTATCATTGTTGTATGTATGAGCCGCATTGTGCCTTGGACTCAAGACTTGATATCATGCCTTGGACTCAAAGCTTGTGAAGCATGAAGAGTTTTGTTTTACACTGGTATTTTAAAAATTCATCAAGCTCACTTGCTAAGCTCAGCAATATGAGCTTGTAATCCAAGTGGGGGCATTAAAGTGGGGTTGGATATTGGGTTCAGGCTCCATGGTTCAATAAACATGCTAAAGATTCATCTCGGAAATCAAGACTTCAAGCATTGCAAGTGGTGAGAATGGTGGCACACAAATCACAAGAATTACACACATGGAAGCAGGTACAATGAATCAACGATGGTTGTTGATCACTGCTTGCAACTGCCAAGAACAGAACTTTAATTGAACACAAGGAATACACTAAGAAGGGAATGCCTCTCGCTCTGAACTTCTCTCAATTATTTTCCCTTTTGAAGTAAATTTCTCGTTCTCGTCATTGTCTTGATTCTAGAATGGTCCATCTTCTATTGCTCATCATTTGCAGGTCATTTCCTGCAAGAATGCATCCACATCTTGAGCAGTTTGCACCCCTGACCTCGGTGCTCTTATCCCATCCCAATTGAGTTCTCTCATTGTAGACTTTGCACAACTCATCACCGCTATGTTGGCTGATGTGGCATTGTCATGCTTGTCATGGCCAAGGATTGTTCCACAGTCTTCCTTGAAATTCACTTGCTTCTTGCATGCTCCTATGGTCGAGATCTCAACAATTTACTGCTGTCATCTTATATTATTTGTTTGGAAAATAACTTGAGCTGTGTCGCCTATCATGACCTACCCCTCTAGTCTATACTCTATGTTTGGCACCTATTTTCTGTGTGGTATTAGGTTTTCTCCTTTGCTTACTCAGAACTCTTCAAATGTGATTGCCTTTAGATTAATTCTTTCTAGTAATATTAGATTTATCTCAGCAGTTGGCGCGTGCTCAATTCCCTTTAGAGTTTGCACCTTTCTGTCAAACATGCAAAATTGCACCAAGCAAACTCCTACGATCTTGTGGACCTCTCTCCTCTTCCTATCCTGACTATGTTTCCATTGCATGCCTGATATGTATGGACCTGAAGATGGTGTCTAGTCACCATACCAAATCTTTCCTTTCACCTGTCATCATGGATATATGCTATCATGTCTTCTTCCATAAGGATAGCTATTGTAGAATCATTGTAGTGTAAACCACGAGTAGACCTCTTTCCATTGATCTACTCCATCTCCTTCCTCATCTTCTTGTCTTCTCATCGTGGACTATCAGCCTTTGTATAACCCCTCTTTGTCATAGTAGAAGCATGTAAAGGGATCACAAAATGCTGAATGAACCTCTCTCCTCACCTCCTTTGATTTGTTGCATTAGTTCTTTGAAGCCAGCCCTTAATCATCATGAGGAGTAGATTCATTGTGCCCCTTCATCTTGAATCCATTAGCGGTGTGGCATCTCTTTCAATGTGAGTCTCTCTGCCGCAAAATAGTATCATTGCAACTAGTTCAACGCCTTGTCCTCCTTCCTAATATGTGACTTTCCATTGTTAGTCTTTTCCTCAAGAGCAATCACATTCATCATTGTCTAGACATGGCTCTTGCATTGATCCTTCAGGCCATAAAATCTCGTATTTATAAGATGCCAATTTATCAACGGTTTGGCCCTCTAGCAACCTTAATCCATTTTTTTGGAAGCATCTATCGACCTTAATCTTCTAGCTCCTGTAGGATTATCTAGATCGATGACTTTGCAAAGGGTATTGTTTACCAATAACAACTCTTTCATGTTCACAAGATCTTACATCTTGTCCACTCCTTTTCCTCCATCTTCTTTGATTTTCCTATTTAAATGGCTTTCATAATTCTACAATGCAAGAGGATATTTTTCATCAAGTCCTTCCATAGATTACAGTTATTCTACCTGCTGAGGGCCTCCATGGAGAATAATGCACGCATTGAGGTGACATGTCATCATCTTCCAATCTGGATGTATGCTGCATTGGCAATCTCAAGTTGTTTAGTCATGCTTGATTGAATCAGATCTTCACTAATCACTTTGAAAATAATGATAAGTCAGACTATCTCACTTTATTTTGAAATTGGAGGTGGATTCCTTCGATCCAATCTGTCCACATCCTCCAGAGCATGTCAAAGCCTTACTTTAGCATCCTAGCTCATCTCCATGGCCTTTAAATGCTCTTGCTCAAACCCCTCAAACATAATTCCAATCGTGCAATCAACCCACCTTGTCATTTAGCCCCTAAGAGGGCTTCTCGTTTCCAAAACCTTTCCTCTTGATTCAGCACATATTGATCTTTTCAAGATTTTAAGAAGTTCGTAAAGAAGGGAACATATCACCTAAACTTCTTCCTATATTATGGATTAGAAGAATCCATTCCACTGACTGCCTCTACACCTTATTCACACTCCCACAACACTTCACCACATACAGACCTTGTCCCATCAGATTACCGGTCTTATTTGTCTCTTTGGCCTTCCTATATGCCATCCTACAGTGCTATGTAGACGCTCATGTGCTCCCACCTAGGGATGTTGCCTTCTTGTTCTTTTGGCCTTTGACCTTGGCTTTCAATTGTTCTCATGCTTGACCATGCTTCTCTGCGATCCCCTTGTCATGGGTTGCCAGCTTTCTATGGCAAATCAATCTCTCATGGTAGTTGATGGAGACAGGGGTGCATGAACCACAAGAATCATGCATGTAGAAGCATGTACAAGCACTCATGAGATGATGGTGGTTGTTCATTGCTTGCAACCACTAAAAGGAAAATATTAATTAAAACTTAGGAGTACATATCCTTGCTCACTATCTCTCTTCTCTTAATTTGGAGTTTACAAGTTCTGCCCTTTGCTTGACCTAATAAAGACTTGGAGTCTGTTCCTAATCAGACTGATTATATGGAATACAAGTAAAGAAAAAAAGCTCCATGTTCCTAAAATAACAGGTCCCTATTGTGGATTTTACATAATCTTAAGATATCTAAATTGAAGAAAGTTTGAATCTAATATTTGGCTCTAGAATGTTACAGCTAGAAAATGATTTTGAAGGATTCAGGCCTTTGGCATTCTATCAAAGATGCTACCGTAGAAAACATCCAGTGTTTGGATTGTTCAACCCTTTTTTTTTTTTTTCGTTACAGAACATTTAGTGTTTGAATTTTGTATTTGACTTTGGAATCTTTTACAGAATACAGAGTCCAAGGGTTTTTTCCCCCAAAAAATCTTCTCCTTTTGGTGGTCTGTGTCTAAAGATTGGATTCTAGAAAAATAAGAATCCATTTTACATAATTTTCCATGGTATCTACAGACCATAATCCCTTGAAAATGTACTCCAAGATTAAATTCTGAAGATCACATACAGATTCATTAAAGTATGTAGCTTGCAATCACTAACATTCCAGGTTCACATCTAGACATGCTTGAAAATGCACTTGAAGGTCCGGTTTTCAAGATCACATCCTGATACACTTGAAGTATGTAATATGTAGGTAGCAACTTTCCAAGACGACATTTAGCATTCTTGAACTATGTAGTGTGTAAGTATTGATAATCTTCTAGGCTGTGTTTGGATTTTTTATCATGGTGGGTTAGGTGACATGGCAAGGTTAAAATGATGGTATGGACATGATTTACAGGAAATGTCATCTTGAATCTCTTTTCATAACATAATGCCTTACCTATCACATATAACCCCTACTTCACTTTCCAACAAAATTATAATAAAAGATAACCCAACATTAAATATAAAATAAGTAAACTATAACTCTCTATTTAAATCACATCAAATAATATATAACATCACATTTCACTAATTCCACCACTAAACACAACACCATCTAATTTAATCCTTCCAACAATTTAACACGGACTAAAATCTAAGCCTTATGCAAATGCAGCCTTAGGGTCAATATTTGAAATGAAGATTTATGACATAGGCTTTAATAACCAATCAGGTGCATGCCTGATTTGGCTTGCAAGGCATTTTGATCAGGTGATTCTTTTTGCAGGCTGCGAGAGAAGATCTAAGATACTCCATGGAGAAAGATATGATGACCATAAAGAATGAGAGCTTAAGTGATGGTGCTTACCTGAATACAAAGACTTGTGAAAGTGAAACTGCTGAGAGCTTATCTGATGTTCAGATGGACTTTCAGAAAAAGATTTCTCTTCATAAGCATGAGAAGCATCTTTCTCTTACTGGTTTGAATTGGACTCCACACATTTTTGAGTTTCCAAACTCTCTTCATGGTAAGATAATCATTTTGGGGAATGAAAATGTTCATCATTTTGAAATTTGTCTTAAATGGGATATAGTTAAGTCTTAAACGGTGGTGCTAATGGGCATCACAATACAGTTATAGGATTGTTAGAGAGCATAGTAATTGGTAGCATTCAGTAACTTTTGTTTTGTTTTGTTTTTGTGCTATGGAATTTGATGTAATTTCTTGAATTGTTTCCTCAAACATAGAGAGGTACCTTCCAATAAGAGTATGTTGGTTATTTCTGTTGTATTGGTTATTTCCATTGTAATGGTACCTCCGAGAAAGTTTATCAAAAAAGCATCGGTTCTATGGAATTTTGGATTACAATTGTTGGAGTTCGTGGAATAAGCCATGTGGCAGTGATGAGTCACGTGTGGGGACCATGTTGGGCACATGTGTGCGTGCATGAGTATTGGCTTGCATGCCAAAATGTTTTGTGCCACTTGTGGCAAGTTATTTTTCCTAGAGATATTTTAGGCTTCTTAGTCAATAAGTTAACTTTGTTTAGGAAAAAGTCTATTAGGATTAAGATATTTCCAAGTTTGTTAGGATTGTGATTGTTGGATTGAATCTCTTTAAATAGAGATCAAATCCTTTTATTTTTACTTAAGTTCCAATAACAAAATTTCCTACTCTAAGAACTCCTCTCCTTTCTCCCCTTCCCTCACACGACCGTCCTCTCTCTCTCCCTCCCTTCTCTCCACGTGCAACCTTCAAGGAGAAGGGCTCCCCTACGCTCCAAGCAACTCCTATATGGTATCAGAGTGGGTCCTCTTGGTCCCTTGATCTCACACGTATGGAGAGAAGGAGATCTCTCTCTATGCACAAAAGTCTCTCTTTATGCGTGGAAAATGTGGAGCTGTGTTGAGGGTCGAGTGCCAAGCCAAGTTCAAGTCAACTTCAAGGCGCGTGAACTTCTCATGCACCCGGGAAAGCCAACCAAAGGGCGTTGCTCTGGGTTGTATAAGAAGAGGCATAGAAACCTCAAAGTCTAAGTTAAGGAGGTGCGTCGACCTCTCACGCATCAGAGAATGCCAAGCTATAGCACTTGACTCCTGGGCATGTATGAAGAGGCACAGAGACCTTCACAAGTTGTAGTTATGGCTGACGCAAAGGTCTTAATCACCATGGAGGTGACGGTACTTGTCTAGGGCACGGCCATCAAATTGTGGGTGTGTCCAACTACATTTTATGGGCAAGAGCCTTCAAGATCTTTGTTGGTGGACAAGACAAGCTACATGTTATCCTAGAGAAAGCCCCTAAAAATCGTGAGGGAACAAAGGCAAAAAGGTGGGAGAAAAGGAATTATATGGTAATGAATTGGCTTATGAATTCTATTGACCCTTATATTGCAGCCAATATGTTGTACAAAAACATGGCCAAGGATACGTGGGATGCGCTCAAGAAGAGATTTTCTAAGAAGACAAGCTACACCAAACTCGCTGCCATCCATTGGCAGATCTAGAGCTCGAGTTAAGGGGATCTTCCTCTTGACAAGTACTTCTCAACGATAGAGAGTCTCTTTGAGGAGCTTAGCATCTATGAGTCGGCCTATTGTGACAAATAGATTGAGTCACATGTACGTTGGCAAGCATGCAAGTTTTTCAGGGGTCTTTACCCCCAATATCAGGTGACGCATGACCAAATCCTCGCCATTGGAGAGGATCTTGACCGTGAGACTCGAGATCGCAGATCTAGGAAGTTCTACCCTAGTTGTGCCAGACACAACTGCTCTAACCACTATTGAGGGTGGCTCTGGATGTAGAAGAGGTAGAGGTCGTGGCTTTGGTCAGGTTTCCCCTCCTTGCCAACACTGCAACTGAACCAATCATCCCCATGAGAGATGTTGGGACAAGCATGGAAAACCTCCACATGGATACGTCTAGTCCATATCCACCAGAGGCCTCATTTACATTCGTGGATTTATAGAAGCTCTAGCACTACTCAAAGAAAAGAAGATGATTGTGGCCATGGCAACAACTTTCGAGGTTGCTAAAGAAGTAATGACTACTGAGGTTGCAAAAGGACTCACAGTTGTAGTAGAAGATTTGTTCAATGAAGATGCATACATGGATGTGGATGATGAAAAATTGTGGGGCATCTAACTTGACAAAAGTTCAAAATCAAGCAAGTTTTCACCCTCTCTGTCGTTCAACCTGAGGGGGTGTGTTAGAGTTCTTGGAATAAGCCATGTGGCAGTGATGAATCACGTGTGGGGTCCATGTTGGGCATGTGTGTTCTTTCATGAGTATTGGTTTGCATGCCAAATTGTTTTGTGCCACATGTGCCAATTTGTTATGTTTGTTTAGGAAAAAGTCTATTAGGATTAGGATATTTCCAAGTTTGTTAGGATTGTGATTGTTGGATTGAATCTCTTTAAATAGAGATCAAATCCTCTTGTTTTTACTTAAGTTCCAATAACAAAATTTCCTTTTCTAGGAACTCCTCTCCTCTCTCCCCTTCTCTCATGCCACAGTCCTCTCTCTCTCCCTTCTCTCCACGCATGCAACCTTTGAGGAGAAGGCTCTCCTAGACTCCTACACTCCAAGCAACTCACAAAACCATCTTTAGTAAGACAATAAATATGATGTCGACTGTTGAAGCTCTACGACCATGTTGATTGTCAGCATATCTGGTTGTCATTAGCATGTCCATGTAAATCATACCATAGTTCCACATGAGTAAAGGTCTTTGGGATTTTCTGATGTGGTTCTTTTGCACTTTCAGAGTGTTGTCTGATTCCTGTGAAAATAGTTTCTTTGAGATCGAACTATACTAAATCATTAGGGTTATCTTAGATAATAATGAGCAATGGCATTCACCAGGCTTTGTATGAACTGTTTTAACTGTTTGTCATTGGGGTGCCTGTATGGTTTTCCCACTTGGACCAATTTTTTTATGAACTGAAATCCAGGTAAAAGTTAATGAACTTTGGACCAATGGCATGCATTATGTAAGTTGGCCAATTTCTTCTTATTTTTGGGAAATTTTGTTCGTCTACAGTTTCGTCTGGTCAAAGTTTGTATCTCATCTTCTGACTTAGGTCAATTTCATCTGTATGGGAAAAAAAAGTCAATTTCTTTGGTAATTCTGACCAAATTTGGTCAAACTCAATCGTTGGAAAGGTGGTAGGTCCTTTGTCAAGATTAAGAGTTGATAAACGGAAGTAAAGTTTGTACTCATCCTAAAAACAATACAGAAGGTCCTTTGCCTTTGAGACCTCACTGGACCAAGGCAGCCCTGCACTGCTGCTTCAGAAGCCTCACCGGACCAAGACAGCCCTACTAAAACCACTCCCATAGTTGGGCAGCCTGCTTGGTGGCTATTTTGGGAAGATTGCTGCTAGATGAGTCTCAACACCTCTAAGCCACTGCCTGCTGAAGACCCAAGCCCTAGAGCCCACACTCCAGTGGATCTAGCACCAGGAATGATACATGGAGTCTACGAAGAAATCATAAGATTCAATCTAGAGATCGAACACTATATAGAAGCATAAGATCAAAAATAACCACATTAGAACAAAGGGTTTACATAGAAAACCCTTCTTATTGGGGGTTGAGCACATGAAAGTCAACTAGGGGGCAATGAGAGGGAGAGGGGGTGATGGGGTAGTGCAGGTTCTCTCTCACTCTTATGAGATGCTGTGCTACAAGTGTCGGCCTAGAGGACACGTTGCGAAGGAGTGCTATGATCCAATGGTATGCCTTTTATGCAAGTGTTGCAGGCATCGCAAGAGCACTTGCCCCATGAGGATATGAACTCTTCTCAAGTTCTACCTCCTCCACTTGGTCCTCCATCTATGGAGTTTGAGGCATCGTGGTCACCAATGATTCTCTATTGCATTCCAGTTTGGTTGGGGAGATTATTGGGGATGAGGTGGCTTTGTTGGAGGTGAGATTAGAGATTGAAAAGAAAAAATCTTGGTTCTTATGGCTGGTTGATTACACTATTCTCTCTAATGAGAATTCTTCTCTTTAGTCTCATTCAATCTGGCATTGATCGTATGAGATTTGGGGAGATGGGTGTTGAGGAGTCTATCATTAGATGGAGGCTATCGACAGTTCATGGTGGAGCTCTTGATGATAGACCCTCGATGAGGTCACTCATTAAATTTCACATCCATGGCGTTCCATTGCGCTTGCACACAATGGAGGTGGTCCAGGCTCTTTGTGCTCCGTTTGCAAAAGTTAGAAGGTGTGAAGGGCTTTGCCGTAGTGAGGGTGATATCTCAATGAAGATTGAAGGGGATATGCTCATGGGTTGAGTGATGGGAGAGAAGGTGCTGCGACAAGGAGGTTTTTCATGGGTTGTCACCTTCCATGGGATATCCAAGGAGGTGGTTGAATAGAGGTTGTCTGCTGTTGTGGTTGCTGTAGTTGCTGCTCTGGTTGCTCCTCTAGCAAAGCGCCTGATTTGGAAGCTTGTAGTTTAGGGCAAAATTCAAAATTTGTGCTAGGTACCGGACTAACTGTTGCATCAACGGCGGCTCCTGATTTAGCAGGGTTGGTTGAAAAGAATAGGATATTTCAAATTGGTAACTCAAGACAGCTCTCCAGACTCAAAGACTCTACTTCCGCTACGCATACCTTTACATGCAAGATTCATGCTGTTAGAGCGGCTTTGATTGGTTACAAGAAGGAATTGAAGGTACCGAGTGCATCCCATCACATATGTGGTGACTCAAGACAGCTCTCCAAACTCAAACCAGTACCATCAGGTAAGATGATCTTGGTTGTTGATGGGCGTCATTCTCCTATGACAGGTCAAGGGGAGGTATAGGTTGTGTCCCATGTACAGTTGGAGAATGTTCTACATGCTTCGGACTTCCCTTTAAGACTTTTATCTATCAGTTGGATCATAAAGGAGTTGAAATGTAGAGTAATGTTTGATGCCATGTCACTTTCTAGGACATGTTGTTATGGAGTTCTGTTTGTGTCTTTTGTTTTATTGGTGCTATGTATTATTTTTTCTTTCCTTCATGGGGTTGTACCATAATTTGCACCCACCTTTCCCTATATGTAAAGAGAGGTAGGGTTTGAGAATAAATTAAATTGATTATTCTTCCCAACATGGTATCAAAGTGACGGTCCTGGACTGGAGCTCGTGATATCTCACCCAAATATGCCTCTGATCCCTTCCATCGATCCCCCATCTCCTCTCCCATTGGCCGGTCCCCCTCACTGGCGCCCTAGGTGCCACTAGCGTCGTCGATGGTGGTGCTCTCCTGCCAGGTTCACCCCTCCAGCTGTCTCTCCTCTTCATCTGCACTACCCCTGATCAAATCTAGAAGACTCTCGCCGGTCTGATATGATCCTCGCAGATCCTGCAGGTTTGATTGGACCCTGCTGCACCTACTATGATGGTTTGCAGGTCTAATTGGACCCTGTTGTGCTTACTGCGGTGGTCTGCAGGTCTAATTGGATGCTGCTGCAGCCACTGCAGGTCCTATTGAGGCCTAATCTACATCATCAACCTACTCTGTTTGGCTGTGCAATGGCCTTAGGTGACCTTCCTCAGATTATGATCTAAAAGGTTTTTTTTCCAGACTTCCTCTTCATCAGATTGATATGATCTATCCCTGATTCAATGCTTTAGAATTTTATTTCTTGGTGGATTTATGGTTCTACTATAGTGGCTTGGCCCCCTCTGATAGTGAGTCGGGCACTTCTACCACTCAGGGATTGGCAGATGATACTGTGACCATTACCCGGAGTGAGTATGATAGACTACTCCAAAGTCATAGCTATCATGATGTGTTTTAGGGAGCAACTAAGTTGGGTTCTATTGCACATGATAGGAATCGGCGTAGTTCGGAGTGGCTTGTTGATTCAGGTGCTTCATGACGCCTCAGTGGAGATCGAGATTACTTTACCCATCTCCAATCTGCACCAGTAGGTAGGACGGTGCAGGTTGCAGATGGTAGACATTCTAGGGTAGAAGGTTGGGGAGAGGTATCAGTGACTTCTACTTTGAGATTACCTGGTGTTTTGTATGTTCCAGAATTTCCTATAAGCCTACTTTCAGTCAGCAAGATTACCAAGGAGCTCAATTCCCATGCCATCTTTGATGATGTGAGATGCATCATTCAAGACAAGTTGACAAGGAAGGTGATTGGTAGTGGAAATGTAGTCGACGGAGTTTATTGTCTGGCTCAAACTTCACTTACATCTACATGTTGAGATCTTCTGCTTCTGAGAGTGCATTTCAGTGGCATCTCCGACATTGAAATCTTCCTTTAAACAACCTTCGTAGAGTCATTCCACATATCTCTTACGGCTCGAATATGCTGGGCAAGCACCATCGTTCCTCCTACCTTGTGAGTACTCGTCCTAGATCGACAACCTTGTTTGAATTGTTGCACCTGGATGTGTGAGGGCCAAGTGGGATACCAGATAGGCAGGGTTATCGTTACTATTTAGTAGTTGTTGATTTTTCGCACCTATCATTGGTGTTTCTATTGAAGAGTAAGTCGGATGTTGGATCTATCATTGAGCATTTCATGTTGGAGATTAACAATTAGTATTCAGCAGTTATTAAAGTAGTAAGATCCGATAATGCGCTTGAGTTATGCACCACCAGACTGTCTACTTTCTACATGTCCCATGGGATAGTGCACCAGATTCCCTATGCACATACCTCTCAGCAAAATTGAGTGGTTGAGAGGAAACATAAACATCTTTTAGATGTGGCTCTCACCTTGTTGATTCATCACAATGTGCCTCCGTTATATTGGAGAGATGCAGTTCTTACAGCGTGTTATTTAATAAATAGGATTCCCAGTTCAGTGCTTCATAAGCAGATTGCATTTGCTCACCTCATTTCCCCAGGACAAGACAAGCTTGTACTACGAGCAGTCAAGTGTGTGTTCTTGGGGTATTTACAAACTCAGAAGGAATATAGATGCTTGGATCCTATTATTGGTAGACACTATGTAAATGTTGATGTTACCTTTCATGAGTCTATTCCATATTTTTCTACTGCTGCCTAGAGTTTATCTCGAGGTTATGGAAGCACCTATGTCTATCTCCTGTTCCCTTGGAGGGGATACTTATTTCTACTTCCCCAACTACCACGATTACTCCTATGGAATTTTCTAACCCCGTTATGTCTTATAGATGCCCTCATAGTACTTTCCAGATGCCAAATTCCATAGCAACAACTGAGATACGACCTCCACCTCAGGTAACCACGGATAGGTTGCAAATTGATGATATGATACCCAGTGATGATGCTATGGGTCTTAATGTGGATATTTTTACTTCAGAGCTAGTGCGGGAGGATCTGAGAGATGATCTCAACCTTTCGATTGCCATTCGGAAGGCACCTTGGAGTTGTGCCAAGTATCCAGTTATAGGGAGTTTATCTATTGAGGGACTTAGTTATGCTTTTGGGAGCTTCTGTTGTGCATTGTCTGCCACACAGGTTCTGCCACCTACCAGTAGGCCATACTTGTTCCAAGTAAGGACGAGATGGTTGCCCTTCACGATGTACTTGGGAGCTCGCACCCTTACCAGAGGGTGCTGTTGTAGTTGGTTGTGGATGGGTGTTTGCACTCAAATACAACCCACCCAGATGGGTCTATTGCGTGATACAAGGCATGGCTTGTTGCTAAAGGGTTTACCCAAACATATAGGGTGGATTTGTTTGACACATTCTCTCTAGTAGCTCAGCTTTCTACAGTGAGGATCCTCATTTCTGTTGCAGTTTAGTGAGATTGGCATCTTTATCAGCTTGATGTCTTTCTTTATGGGGATTTACAGGAGGTATACATGCAACAGCCCCCCGATTATGAGGATTAGGGGAAGTGTGTATGTAGATTGCAGAATGCTATTTATGGCCTCAAGCAGAGCCCGAATGCTTGGTTTCAAAAGCTCTCTTAGGTGGTAGAGTCTGGGGTTTTCTTAGATCATCTGCATATCATTCCTTGTTTATTAGGACAGAGAAAGGAGGGAAAGGAGTTGTAGTTCTTTTGGTATATGTTAATAACTTGATTGTCACTAGTGATAATACAACAGGTGTGGCTGAGATTAAGCAGACTTTGGTAGATCAATTTGTGATGAGGGATCTAGGGCTTTTGTAATATTTCCTTGGGATAGAAGTAGCTCATATTAGGCGAGGTATTGTTCTATCTCAATGAAAATTTTCCCTAGATATCCTGAAGGTAACGAGTATGTTGGGAGCTAAACTAGCAAACATTCCCATGGATCCTAAAGCACAACTATATGACAGTGATGTAGAGTCAGTTGATAGCAGACAGTATCGTCAGCTGATGGGAAAGCTATTATACTTGACGATTACTGGGCCTGATATTCCCTTTGCTGTAGGGAAGTTGAGTCAATTTATAGAGAGGCCTACTAGACAGCACTAGGATACAGCCATGATGGTGCTCAGGTACCTGAAAAGAGCACCACGACAGGGTTTTCTTTTCACTAAAGGGACATCCATAATGGTGGTTGGATAT
The DNA here is from genome assembly GCA_037157565.1 of Thalassia testudinum. NCBI lineage: Eukaryota > Viridiplantae > Streptophyta > Magnoliopsida > Alismatales > Hydrocharitaceae > Thalassia > Thalassia testudinum. The sequence continues at coordinate 28,518,873 of JAZHRO010000013.1, forward strand.
TCTAACGCAGATTATGCAGGCAGCTATGATGACTAGAAGTCTACTGTAGGCTTTTGTACTTGTGTTGCAGGGAATTCGGTAACCTGAAGGAGCAAGAAACAGATTGCTGTGTCCAAATCCGACGCTGAGTTTATGTATCGTGCTATGGCTCAAACATCTGCAGAGTTGATGTGGGTGAGATCCCTGCTGATTGATCTATATATACTGAAAAGACCCTTCCCAAGGGCTGTTGAGCCATTTTCTGAAATTTAGGGAGTGTTGCTGCAATTTGTAACCCTCTGGATTTCTTGTTTTGGAGGTTCTGTAGATAAAAGAGGCTCTTGCGGGGTATTTGTTGCAAAATGCCCTGGTCCCACCCACACACGCACACGCACATGCACACCCCTAAACCCTAACCCCCCTACTCTATTTAAACCCCTTTGCCTCGATTTTTGAGCCACCTACCCTCATCCATTTCCCTCTTCAAGCAATGCCCACCCTCCTTTCGTTCCTCTGTAAGCAGCAGGAGAGGGAGGAGTCCTAGAGATCGAGATCGAGATCGAGAAAGAGAGGGTGGTGTTGCTGCTGCAGCTCTTGGTGCGGGGGGTAGGGTGATTTCACGAGAAGGCTCGTGAATGGTTCTGCGGAGTCATTTTTTCGCAAAACCAGACGTCTGGAGAGTCCAACAGACGTCTAGTCGGACGTCTGATACCACGCAAAAATCTGAGGTAATGCCCTATTCGAGACTTGTGCGCGATTTTCGATCTATTCTTCTCCGCCCAGTAGGCGTAAGACTGAGCCTGGGTGTGTATGTGGTGCACAGAGCGTGGGCGTTTTCCACGAGAGGAAGGCTCGCAAAGGGCTCTAGGAGATTTTTCTCCGCAGATCAGACGTTTGTGTCCCTCAATAGATGTCTGATCGGACGTCCGGAGGTAGCACCAGACGTCCGATAAAGCAGATTCAAACGGTAAGGTCCTGTCCGCCTGTATATTTCGTACGTGTTATCTGCGAGTGACTGTACGGCATTGTATGCATGCAGGGTCATTGGGAAGAGGCGCAGGCGCGGCTCCCCTGATACTTTAGGACGTCTAGACATCTCTTCAGATGACTGATACCCGTCCCAGATGTTTGAGTGCACTGCCAGACGTCTGGAAGGACCCTTGGACGACCGTAAGGGGTGCCAGACGTCCGAAATCAGCGCAGAACGCAGGGTGAGCATTCTAGTGTCATTTAAGACGTCTGGAAACTATTCCAGATGTCTGATTTCAGTCTGGTTGGAATATTCTAGGTATCAGGCGACCGATCCAACTGGACCAACCTGCCTGGTCTGGTTTAGGTGAACCGGGAAGTGTGTTTGGGCCGGTTCAAGGCCCAAATGAAATCGATTTTTTCGCAAACGAAGTATCATTGGTTTTCTGTCGAATTTTCCCATGTGATGGAGTTGTGTTCTAATTGTCTTGAGCGTATTCTTGTCATGTGAGATGTTAGAAATGCGTGGTTTGACCATTCATGTTAAATAGGTCGTCCGTTCGTGGTGTGCAAGGGACCTGCGGAGGTTGCGAGGTCTGCCGTTTGTGCTCCTACATCTCCCGATTACCCAGGTAGAGTGGTTTTACTATGCCTTGTTAATTAATTAATTAAGTGTATGCTATTTTAGAGCTATTTGATTGAACCTTAGGATGTGAAATGAATCCTAGGGCTGAAATAAAGGAATGCGCATTATTGAATGCTTAATTTGTTGTGATGTTTCCTGAGTGTGGTGAAACCATGAGCTACCTGCTATATGTTTAATTAATCATGACATAAATAGAGATATATGGATGCTACGGAAATAAGGAAATCTGTGGACCTACGGGGAATTTAAAAGGAAACTAAAATCGTGATGTGGAAAATCTGTGGAATGATGGAACATGTTGCCTACGGGCGATTGTTTGGACTTGGTAAGGGAAGTGAGCTGGCCCTCGTGTATATGGTACTGAGGAGAGCAACTGTCCCTTAGTATGAAAGTGAGCTAGCCCTTGTGTACGTGGTACCAAGGAGAGCTACTGTTCCTTCTGTGTAGGGGGAGCTAGCTGCCCCATGGGGTCGAGGGCTAGGATTGGCCTCCTACACTGACTCCTGTTAAGGTTGACTGGGCAAACTGAGATAGTCGGGCGAGCGTACGTAGACTGTTGAGGGGTGAGACCCCTGTTCTGTTCTGTGCTGTACGTTTGGGCATACCTGCTAGCGGAAACGACTGACCGCATGCCAGTGCGGGGTAGCTATCCGTGCGTTTATCGCGCGTGCTGTAGTCACCACTATGTCGCAACCGTGATCTTAGGGTGGTAGACTAGGTGCAGGACTACCACGGGGTGCTCTCCCGGCCAGGAAAGTGTCACGTGTACATCCTGCATCGCGGGAAAAACTGCAATCAAAATCATTCCCTTAGGGAAAAGAAGATTCAAAGACATTGTGGATCTTTATTAGAAAATCGACTCATGAACACTTAGTAGTTAAATTAACCATATGATTGGGTAATTGGATAAATGCATGCATAAAGCTACTATTCTTTACTTTCTTTAAATGCTATAACTGTTTTAAATACATCACTCTACTCAGCCTTAGTTGACCACCGTCATATATAACTGTGTATAGGTTAGGGAGTTTAGCAGCTAGCACCACCGACTGCAGAGAGTGCTGGGTCCAGTCGAGCTCAGCTATAGTTTAACTTGTTCCTTCCGTTTCCGCTACTTTTTCTTGTTAGTATGTCTTATGTTGAAAACTGTTATCATTATGTCCTTTTTGCCTTAGTTGTGATGACTAGTGACTATGTTTTCTGCCTATGGCATAGTATCTTTCTGGAATCTAATTTATATTTTTGTTGTTAACTTTATTTTAAATTGCTTAGCTACTTGCATGCATGATTTGTGGTTTGTTTCATACGTTTGGGATAGTCTCTCGTTGGACGACTGGGTCTTGGGGTTAATCGAGGCGACCCGTCCCTAGGTTCCCAGAGGGGTCGGATTCGGGTTGTAACATATACAAATAATGGACTTATGGAGTTGCAGTGTGACAACCGGGTTGTTGCTTATATTGCCAACAACCCTGTGTTTCGTGAATGCACCAAACACGTAGAGGTAAGTTGCCATTACACTAAAGATTTGATTCAAAGGGGGTTTATCTTTACCACCGAGGTTGCTTCAGAGGCTTAGACTGCGGATATCTTTACCAAGCCACTGGCTAGGTCCTCCTTTGATACATGTGTGTCCAAGCTAAACATGATTGATATCTATGCTCTAACTTGAGGGGGAGTGTTATGGAGTTCTATTTGCTCCTTTTGTTTTATTGGTGCTATGTATTATTTTTTCTTTTCTACATGGGATTGTACTATAATTTGCACCCACCTCTTTCTATATAAAGAGAGGTAGAATTTGAGAATAAATTAAGTTGATTATTCTTCCTAACTCATACCGATCGGAAGGGTCATTGGTTGTGGACATGAGAAAGGCGGTGTGAATTGCCTCATCCAGTCACCATATGTTGGATGGCCAAGCATCCCTATCATCTGGGGGGGTCTTCTAGTCTTTTGTGGCACCTTTAATTTGGTCATCTCCCATTATCTAAACTTCAACATGTGTTGCCACAGATTCTGCCTACTGCTACTTTTCAGTGCGAAGATTGCCATCTTAGTAAGCTTCATAGGAGCTCCTTCTCAAGGACACAACATCAAAGTTCTAGGGAAATGTTTCAGTTACTTCATCTAGATATTTGGAGACCTAATCGTAATCTTGATGATTCGGGTTTACAGGTTCTACCTTAGCACATATTGCATCCTGAGTGAGTTTTTTCATGTGCCCTCAGCCTCAAGTGGTGTGCGGTCAAGGATGGTGCACGATCCATGCAGATTGCGTGCTTCTAAGAAGTCAAGAATAAGCAGCTTTGGAGGAACCTGACGGTAAGGCTACATGTGGCTTCATTGTAGATCAAGTTGGCGATGGATATGTGGGTATCAAGGTGTTGGAATGGGGATCAAGCTGATGATAGGGAGAGGAGCAAAAAGGTAAAATGACATCTCAACGTAAAAATCCTAGGGGCTTTCCTACCCCGATAATATTTTAAGGAAGAAGTGGAATGATTATCATTGAAAGTGTGCCTTCGTTATCAAGAGGAACACTATGGGAAAACATCAAGGTCTAGTCTGAACAATTACCTGAGAACCACAGAAGCATAAAACATCTATTCTACTACTACATTTTTCAAAAAGATTGATGCATATTATCAATTAAGCTTCTTCTATCTTGGAGTTGGCCTCTTTTCTCAATGCTTCATACATGCAGAATAATTAGCCATCAATTCAGAGCTTTTTTTCTTTAGTAGCTAACGTATCAAGCCCAATATTTTGGATGGAAGTCAAACTAGACTGTTGGGAAATGAGAGAACTTGTTTTATTCCAATAACCTTAGGGATTGTTATATAAAGGAGCTCTTTAGGTAAATTACAATGAATGTCCTTATAAGAATAATAAATTTGTGAACAAGGACAATAAAGATATATAAAAGAAAGACAAGTGAAAAACAACTCTCAACACTCCCGCAAGTTGGAGCATAAGCATCAGACATGCTTAGCTTGGAACGCAGGTACTCCAATCTCTTCTTGATAAGAGGCTTGGTGAATATATCGGCAATCTGATCATCACTGGAGGTGTACGGTGTGGAGATCTTACCAGTCATCACTGCATCTTTAATAAAATGGCAATCCACCTCAATGTGTTTTGTTCTCTCATGAAATGCTAAATTGTTTGCAAGGAATGTTGCCCCCTTGTTATCATAATACATAGGCATAGGACTCGAGACCTCAACACCAAAGTCATTTAGAATAAATCGCACCCAGAAAAGCTCACATGCAGTATAAGCCATAGCTCTACATTCTGATTCTACACTTGATCTAGATACCACATTTTGCTTCTTACCCTTCCAAGTAACCAGATTTCCTCCAACATACGTGTAATAGCCAATAGTGGATCTCCTATCCTCATGAGCACCAGCATAATCTGCCTTATCCACATACATCAAGATGTCCATGCCTTTGGAAAATTAATCCTTTCCTCGGTGAGTTCTTTAGATATCTTAGCACCTGGCACACAATCAGAAATCTCCATCTGTGACAAGCAAGCATAGATCTGTGCTGGGGTAGGTATCTCTTCTGATGTCATCAATTGGTCCTTGACTATCTTGTATTCAGGATCTAAGGTGGCTAAGAACTGTACTGATTGAATGGCCTCTCTCTACTTGGCTATAACAGTGACATCTCTACTATGATGGGCTAATATGTATCATGCTCATCCCACAAGTTCTTCATCGTTGCATAGCACTCAGTCAATGTCATGATGTCTTTCCTGAAGGTATGGATCTCCTTTGTAACTCTGTATAATTGGGCAATATTATTCTTTTGAGAATGACTTTCATGCAGCACCTCCCACAACTTCTTGGCCGTTGAATATGACAACCTGTTTGGTTATGTTCTCCTTCATGCTATTAAGCATATATGTAGCCACCCTCTCATTATCGGCCTCCTAGTCTTCCCTCTTCTCGCTATCAAGTGGTTCTTCCTTCAACAACATATATTTCTTACGATAAGACCCTACAAATCAGGAAAAAGTAGATCACAATAGAAAATTGGTCCCATCCAATTTGATGGAGGTCCCTCGCATATGAGAGGGTGTGCTCGAGGTAGACAAGTTTCCCATCGAGTCGTTGATAGTAAGGTCTTTATGGTCTTCCATCATAAATCAATTCATAGGGTAGCAACAAAAATGTCTTCAAGACTAGGAGCAAATCATATGGAGTTAAGATAACTCCAAAATCAAATCTAAAACAAAGGCTTCATACCACCATCAAACGAATCGTGTGTACCAAGAAGACTCTGCAGCATGTGCGCACACCACCAAGGTCCGATGTGGACCCTCGACGACAACGTTGGCTAGTGCTATGAAGCTTGTGGCAATGCTGGGCATTGCTGGACAGCTTAGGGCACTGCTGGCAACGCTGGGGTGACCTGCTGAGGCAACACGCAGACCTAGCCAAGTGCTGCAGTAGCTAGCAGTGTTGCTGCTGTCGACAGGGAAGCTAGTGGTGTTGTTGTTGCACCAGAAGAAGAGATCGAGAGAGAGAAACGGGTTTTGATGGAAGGTTTGGCAGCTAGGTTTTAGGTGGGGTACCCGAGCACTCTGTTATCATGTTGAGAAATGAGAGAACTTGTCTTATTCAATAAACCCTAGAGACTCTCATATAGGAGAGCCCTTTGGATAAATTACAATGAATGTCCTTTAAGAATAATAAATATGTAAACAAGGACAATAAAGAAATATAAAAGAAAGACAATTGAAAAGTAATTCTCAACATAGACCAATAGACCTTTTAAGTGGATTTAAGTTTCTGTTTTTGCCACAATATTATTCCTGGTTTTGCTGTTGCCATCACTTTATCCTTTTTTATTGTTTTCACCCATTTTTGTTAATGATTGGAGTTGTTTTCCATCCAAAAGATTCATTGAAGCTTCACGTATTTAATTTTTATTTGAATCTACTCTCTATGTCATCTTACCCATGGGGATTTCAGGTTTCAAAATCACATTTGATGGATTTTGCTGATGTGTTATGGGTCATACCTCCTAGTATCATGAAAATGTAGCTAAATTTCACTTGCACATTTCTCAAAACTCTGGTCCATAGCAAGTTCTAGAGCTTAACATTGTTCTTTGGATAGCAATGGAGCGATTGAACTAACAAAAACAATTCAAGGATTCTCCTTGGCTGTTCCTACCATTAATTGCTTGTACATATTTTAAAGACAAATTGTATGTCTAATATTTTCTTGGCATGCAAATTGGCTAATTTTTGTGTTACCAGAAATGGAGAAAGAAGATTTGCTTCTTAGCCAGATAGCACTGTCAAGAAGTCAAGCCAGAGAGAAATTTAGGGAAAGTCGGCAGCAGTTCATCCTTGTTGCATCATTGCTTGATCACATTCCAAACCTTGCTGGGCTAGCTCGTACCTGTGAGGTTTGCTTTCATTGGCTCTCAACTACAGATCATGTTATGTTTCTAGTTGATTTTAGCTGTCCTTTGACTGTTATTACATCTAATTATCAGGTTTTTAAAGCAACTGGTCTTGTTGTTGCTGATGCAAGTATTACGCATGACAAACAATTTCAACTGATCAGGTATTGTCTGTACTAGCGAACCTTACACTGAATTGGAAGAAATTGCTGCTTTAAATTGCATGTATTTTCACCAAAGGAAAAGTACAAGGCCTCCAGTTGGAAGCCTCCAGTTGATTGTCATCTAGAGGATGTTTGGTTGGTGTGATGCCAGACTGGAGCATTAGCTTACTTGTGAAAACTCGGAGCAACCCAGGCAAAAGCACAGTGTTACAATATTAAAGAATTTGTCTACAAAAGATACTTCAATGGGTTTGATAAGTGGAAAAGGTGGGAGGTACCTGATAAGGGAAATTTTTGCTTTTGCAATAACTAATAATAATTGTCAAGAATTGGCGTGGAAGCGGAGCGTTGAGACTCCCGTACGTGGGAAAAACAGCCCAATGATGGGGCTTTCAACGCACGGAGAGGGAGAGCAACCCTATGGCTGCTTCAATGGACCTGCCTGGTCCTGTAGGGGCTGCAAACCAGTCCAGCAGTGACTGGACGAACCGGTCTGGTCGTCTGGACTGAGTTGCAGGCCGGTCTGCTATGTGCAGACTGGTCTGCAGTGGAGGAAGTCTGGCCTGATTGCTGAACCCTCCTGCAGGTGCTGGAGAAGGCTGGTCCAGGCTTGGACTGGCCTGTTGGGATGCGTGCAGATCTGCAGGAGTCCTCCTAGTGTCGGCTGCTACTTGTAGAAGTAGAGAGGAGAGGAGCACAATGTTTTGGAAGTATTAATTGTATTGCTCAAAGAAATAATAGTTGGGGAGGCTCTTTATTTATAGAGAGAATATATCCACTAAAAATAGTAAAGACTCAAATCCTAAAATAAATCTTAAAACTTGTTTCCTAAAGAGATAAGATCTTTTCTCATTTGAAAAGATTTTATCTCTTAACAAAAGAACTAATCCCACAACTTTTATTCCTAAATCCACTTTACTAAAAATAGGAAATCACTAATTTTGGTACGCTCAAGTTTGGTTCTTGGGAACCTAAACTGCCGGTCCTACTCGGCATCCAGATGGCTGCCACGTGGCACTGCCCGTGGCCTGATGGCTGCCACGTGGCATGTTCCACATGACACTTTCACTGAATCCCACCAATAATGATAATAATAATGATGTGCTAATAATAATGTGTCGTATAAATCATGGTGGAAAAATCCCATATCAACAAATAATCATATATGCATGAATCCAAGATGTAATTAATTCAAACACGCATAATACTAAATAACCATGAATAATGTAATGTCATCTCCACAAGGAGGCAATCACACGTAAATAAGCTCAATGGTCAAATATAAAGATAACAAGTGGTAATGCCAATAACAAGAAAAATAAAACTATAGAGGTAAGGAAAACTTGGTAGATCACAGTGGATGCGGGATCGTAGTAAGAACACACAGTCATGTTAGCGGTGCAGTGACGAGAACGTCGAAGAGTCACGGTCGTAGTCGTCACGGTGGAGTGGGTGGAGCGTTCGCGGTCAAGGTGGCATGGTGAGGAGCTCGCGGTAGTTGCTCTAGACGTGAACAGAGAAGAAGGTGGTCGTAGTGGTCTCCTCTACTCTGACCGAAGGCATGGAGTCGCAGTGGTGGTGATGGTGCATGGTCGATTGCAGCAGAAGTGTCGAGGTCGGAGCCGAGTGGAGGGATACAGTGGAGGCTATTGCTGTCACTGAGGTGAGGTCATGGCTATTAGGAAGAGATGTTGAGGCCGAGAGGGCGATCGTGGTGGAGCACGGTGGTTGCTTTACTGTGCGTATGGGCCGTCGAAGGTGGAGCACACGGTGGTCGTGGTCGCGGTCGCTGGAGGGGAAGGTTACTGGTAAGGTCGAGCGGTCGTCGAGGGTGTGGTGGAGTACGGTGGGCAGTCGTGGTCGTTGGAGAGGTCAAGGATGTTGCGGAGGGTCATGGTGAGGTCGTGGAGTGGTCCTCTATTCTGGGCGAGAAATGAGAGAGAAGGTGGAGGGTGCGGTGGTGGGTGCTGCCCGGGGCATGGTGACGAGGGCAATAAGCATAGGAGAGGTCGATGCTTTTGGTCGTCATGCATCTGAGATCGGGGGAGAGAGTGGTCGGGCGAGGTGGTTAGTGATGGTCTCTATTGGGTTGGTGAGGGATAAGGTAGAGGAGAGTCGAGGGGTGTTATGCGAACGAAGGTGGTCCCTCCATTTTTAGTGCAGGGGCAAGGGGGGAAATCGTGAGATGGAGTTGTGAACAAGGTTCGAAATGTCGATTTCGACGCCGTACTGATGAAATTGTAGGTATGTATTTCGTGGGCATGCCGAAGGCATGCCGTGGAAATGCCCGTTTTTCGATGGCAGATTTCGACGATTTCGACGACCTGAAAAAATGACATTTCGAAGCACGCCGATGGCATGCCAACAGAAATGACAGAAATGATTAAAATTTGAAAGACAACTAAATCAAAATGTTAGAAACATATTTACAGTTGTATGTAAGCCTATATGAACAAAAAAATAATTGTTATTTAAGCCTATATGACAAAAAATCAACGTGTGTGCCCTCTGATTTAAACATCCAATTCCTTTTCAAATTCTTGCCGCTCCAATTCCCAATGCCGCTCAGACGGTCGGCACGCTGCCGTTTCGTCAGCAACTGTCGGCATGTCGGTGAAACCCTCGGCATGCTGACGGTTTCCCTGCAAACTGACACTATCTTTGTGTCGGCATACCCTTTCTCCAAAAACCCCCTTACCGGCGGCATGCCGGCGACATGCCGTCGGCATTTAAATCACATGTCGTGAATGGTGGAAGCCAAAAAATAAATAAGTCGGAGAAAAGGGAAATTGAGAGGGGATTGAAGTGAGAAAAATAGAGTCAATCAAAGATCCTAGGCAATTTGTGATGAAAAATCACTTGGGCTTTTTAAAAATTCTCTATTTGGGAAGGAATCAAATTGTTAGGATTGCATTCCCAATGGGTGTGATGCCGTTATAGTTTCTAAAATGACCCTACATCAAAATAAATACTTAATCAAATTACGTAAAAATTAATGAAATGCAGGGAATGATAAGTTTAAAGCTTAAAGAAATTTATCAATGTAATGCATGCTTTAAATTAGATCTCCATCTTACTAATAATGTATTTAGGCTTAATTATAGTCCACTAAAGTGGACCTATCGATACCTAGTAAACCTAACACTTCCATGAAGTTGGGATAATTTAACAAAAAGGTGTCATTCTCCGCTAGGATGTTTAAGCATGTGAAAGTAGAAAGTTGTGCTGGTAAACTGACATAAAATTAACATTCACATGTGTTAGTCCCTACGGTCTTTTATCAGTTTGTTATTAACATTCACATGTGAGATCTAGAATTAGTTAGAGTTCTGAGCCACATCCCTTCATGCTTTCTATCGGGACAATGGAATCATCCATCAAAGAAGTTTGTCCTCACACGTCCTAGTACAATGGTATTGTAGAACGAAAGCATTGGCATATCTTAGATATTGCATGGTCACTCTTAATTCAGAATGGTGTATCGAATAGATATTGGGGAGATGTGGTATTGATTGCATGCTATCTTATTAATCGGATGCCATCTACTATCCTCGATGAGCAAGTTCCTTATTCTACCTTGTTTCTAGACAATGATCTATGTAGAGTATCACCTAAAGTTTTTGAATGTGTTGCATTTGTACATATCCATGAGCCCAATAGGGATAAGCTTGCTCCCCTTGCTGTCAAGTGTCTTGCTGGTATATTCGAGAACACACAAGAGGTATAGATGTTATGATTCAATTGGAAGACATCACTATGTTACTGCATATGTCACCTTCCTTGAGTTTGTTCCATATTTTTCTATTATCGAGAGAAGTCTCTCCTAAGGTTGTTGAGGTATCTACGCCTATTCCTCCTATGCCCCTGGAGGCAATCCCGATCATTGATCCTGTGTCACCACTACTTGTGTCACCACTCTCTGAGCCTGAGAGATTTCGTAAGCCCCCTGTCATATACAAGCTTCCCGTCACGTGTAGGAAGCGACCCCTTTCTCCTCTGTGTCAGTGCCTCTCCCACCTCAAGTGACTACAAGTTCTTTATAGACTGATGAGATTATGCCCAATGATGATGCAAGACAATTTTAGGGCGACGGTGTTTCTCCTATACCGTTTGAGCAATCAGGGGAGTCTGTGGCGATGACCACATTTCAAATGATCTAGATCTTCCAATTGTTGTTTGTAAGGCCCTACGAAGTTATGCCAGATATCCCATTTCTAGTGTTGTGTCCACAGCCTTTCTATGAGGAGTGTATAGCATGCTTTTCCAGGTCTTGTCCACTATGCAGGTTCCCACAACTCACCAGTAAGCCATGCTCAATTCAAAATGGCGTCAGCCCATGGAGGATGAGATGACTACACTTCACTCCTAAAGAACGTTGGTGAGGTTCGAAATGCCAATTTTGACGTTGTTTCGATAAATTTTCAAATGCGCATTTCACCAGCATGCCGACGCATGCCAACAAAAATGGTAAAAGTAGTCAAAATTATTAGAATTTTAAAAATAACTATTTTAATGGATAAATATTTCCATTTAAGCCCTAAATCCTATCTTTTACTTCATATGTGATATGTCGATACATAACCTGTGCAATAGCAGCAGCAGCATAGCAGCAATAGCAGTAGTAGTAGCAGCATGCCGGCAGCATGCTGGTGAAACACCTACATGTTAACATATAATACATGTCGATATGGTACTATTGGAAAAACTACCATTTCAATGACATGTTGATGGCATGCCGTCGGCATTTAAATCACTGAATGTGGGAATTTGCTGATCTACCACCAGGTGCATTTGTTGTTGGGTGCTGATGGGTCTTCACCCTAATGTACCATTTAGACGGAACGGTTGCTAGATATAAGGCTCGTCTTGTGGCCAAAAGGTTCACACAGACCTATGGTGTGGATTTCTTTGACACTTTCTCCCTGATTACACAGCTTCCTACAATGACTATAATTATATATGTTGTATAATGGGATTGGCTACTTTATGAACTGGATGTTAGGAATGCATTTCTATATGAAGACTTGCAATATGAGGTATATATGCAACAACCTCCTAATTATGAGGTTAAGGGGGAGTGCTCTAGGGTTTGTCAATTATGTAAGGATATTTATGGTTTGAAACAAAGCCCTAGGACCTTTTTAAGAAGCTCTATGAGGTGGTTGAGACCCTTGGCTTCCACAGATCGTCACTAGGTCACTCACTATTTGTTAAGAAAACTACAAATGGTGTGATGGCACATTTTGTCTACGTTGATATTATTCTTACAAGAGATTATGGGCGTAGCACCACTAAAGTCAAGGAATGTCTTGCAAAGAACTTTGTTCTGAAGAATCTTGGATCACTTAAATATTTTCTTGGGATAGAGGATGCCTAGAGTAAAAAGGGTGTTGTGCTTTCTAAGAGGAAATATGCTCTGAATTTGTTGCAAGAGACTAACATGTTGGGGATGAAGCCAGCAAATATTCCTATTGTGAGGAATAAAGGCTACATGATAGTGTCACATGGCAAGTCTGCCAGGTCATGTGGTAGTTCGATTTTGGCACCGAAGTACGTCGACCCTAAGGATATGGTTTGTGATTGCTTTAGGTCTAAGATTCTTGTTTTTAGTTTGTCTTAGGTGTCAAATTAGTCAGGTCAATTAAGGATTTGTTTTAGATTGTTTGACTACATTAGGATTTGGTTTATTTCCTGAGGATTGTGATTTGTTCTCTCTATAAAAGATAACCTTTTGTAATTGTTTTTTCGAGTTAATGCATTATTAGTTTCCAAACAACATCTACAACTCCCCTTCTCTCCCTTTCTTCTTCAAGACTGACTGCACCCCTTTCTTTGCTTTCCCTGTTGCGTGGAAAGGAACCACCTGCGACAGCCTGTTGCTACCTATTTCTCCCTCGTGGTAGTCTCCATGCTTCGTATGCACCCGAAACTTCACATGGTATCAAAGCTTACGATCTAGGCTCTTCTCAGGGATTTTTCTACACCCGTGTGAGAAGGAGAAGGAAATGAAGCCTCTCCCCAAGCATAAAGCCTTTTCTGTGACGTGAAGAAAAGAGTGTAGCACCACACCAATATCATCACCGAACTGCATTAACCTCGACCAAGGTCGACGCCAAAGTCTTTTACTACTTGGTTGAAGTCTTTCCCAGCTCTCAATGAGAACCGAAGTCTTTTTTTGTTTAAACTATCTCAGAGAATGATGGCGTGCTTAGAGATACAAGTTTCAAAGATGCTCGTGCACAGAACCACAATCAAGTTAGTTCTTCCAACTACGATCTCTAGGCATGTGCATTTAAGATCTTTGTTAATGGACAAAAGAAGCTGCACGTCCTTCTTGAAGAATCGCTAGAGATGAAAGATGTTGCCAAAAAGACGAAGAAATTAGAGACGAGAGTCTATCAAGTTATACAAAGACGACGACTGCTCCAATAGCCATGACTTCAAAGGTTGCCAAAGAAGCAACGACTACGGAAGTGGCAAGAGGATTTGCAGTAACATTAAAAGAAGATGGTGGAGCATCTAGTCACACCATCAACGAGATTGAGAAGCAAGCCATCAACCTCCCAGCTTTGACTTGAGGGGGATTATGAGAAATAAAAGCCACGTGGCAAGTCTGTCAAGCCACATGGTAGTGCCATGTAGCAGTTCGGTTGTGGCACCAAGGGTGGCCAGCCCTAAGGATATGGTTTGTGGTTGCTTTGGGTCTAAGTTTCCTGTATTTAGTATGTCTTAGGTGTCAAATTAGTTTGGTCAATTAAGAATTTGTTTTAGATTATTTGATTAGATTAGGATTTGGTTTGTTTCCTGCTTTAGAGGATTGTGATTTGTTCTCTCTATAAAAGAGAACCTTTTGTAAGTATTTTCTCTTGAGTTAATGCATTATTAGTTTCCAAACATCTACAACTCCCGCTCTCTCCCTTTCTTCTCCAAGACCAACTGCAGCCTTCGCTTTGCTCTCCCTGTTGCGTGAGTAGGAACCACCTGCAGCAATCTGTTGTTGCTTATTTCCCCCTCGTGGTAGAGTCTCCATGCTTCGGATATGCTCGAAACTTCACACCTATTAATCCTAGATGCGGGGGTAGAGGCAATTGACAGTTGTCAATAAAGAGGATTAGTTGGCAAACTTCTGTACCTACGAATTACAATATATGATATTTCCTTTGCAATTGGGAAATTAAGCTAGTTTATGGATAGGCCTAATAGCTAGCACTGAGATGTGATGATGGTGTCGAGATACTTGCAAAAGGTACCAGGGAAGGAGATCCTGTTTACAAAGGGGACCTCCATAAGTATTGTGGCCTACTCTAATGCTGATTATGCACGGTGTTTGGTAGATAGGAAATTTACCATTAGCTTGTGTACTTATGTTGCTTGGAACTTGGTGACTTGTAGAAGCAATAAGCAAGTTGTTATTTCTAGATCTAGTGCAAAGTCCAAGTATTGGGCTATGGCACATACAATTGCAAAGATGATGTAGGTGAAATCCCTCCTCGCTGACATGCATGTGACAGTTGATACTCTTATGAAGATGAGGTGCGACAACAAAGCAGCTAGTTACATTGCCAACAATCCCATGTTTCATGAGAGGATCAAGCACATGGAGGTAGACTGTCACTACACACCTGACTTGATCCAAAGAGGCCTTATTTACACCTCACATGTTTCTTCTAAGGACCAGACAACAAACATCTTCACAAAGCATTGCCTCTATCTCTGTTTGATAATTGCTATTCCAAGCTAAGCATATGACATCTGAGGGAGAGTGTTAGCCCCTACGGTCTCTTATTAGTTTGTTATTTTCTTAGTTATATTATTTTCATTTTCTTTGAGTATTCATGTAATTTTTTCATCTTTATATACTGAGAGGTAAGATTATGAAATAAACTATTTGATTCATTTGTTCTGGCTACATGCAGCCCAAAAGTTTCTTGACAGATCAACCATTTGAATTTTATGGAGAATTTTCTCTTTTTTTTTATAACATTTACAATGAATTTTCTGATCATACTGGATGTCAAAGAAACTTCTCATATTGCCTTTTCCTATGTATCTTTGGCCAACTCATTTCAACGGGTTCAGCTATATATGGATCCCTCACTTCTGAAATTCAGATATAGGATCATACTGTACTTTCCACATAATAAGCGCTGGAATCTTAGGATAATGTTTTCAGGTATAAATAAGCTTGGTCATTGCTTGACAGGAGTTGTTCTTTTGAGAAATTTTGCAACAAGGCTCTCGAATATGGAATAAGTTTATTCCACCCCATAGATAGAATGCATTTATTTATTATGATATGGGAATGCATTTATGCTTTACTCGTTGATGTAATGTAAAGTACACTTTAATCTCTGGTAGGACAAAGTATGATAACCCGAACCATCGATACCTCTTGTTATCTATACCAAATTCTATTTCAAACTCATTTCTTCATGTAACTCTTACCAGAATCTCGTATCATTTCTCAAACCTTATTATCTTCCCTGAACGCCAATTTAAGAACAAACTCAGTTTTTATGATGGCCATTGGCTATCTAATACAACCCCAGTTGTCTGGGCTTCTGATCAGCCGTGGAAAGGATGAACCTCACAGTAGGGTGAGATTCTCTCATATTACACATCCACACGTGCACACCCACACATGCACGCCCCCCCCTCACACACACATTCCTGTGCACACACGCACACGCACAGAGAGATTATTTACAAGTATCAAACTTCTAAACTTCACAATTCAGCAGTGGAAAGTTGGCATCTAATTGTTCCACCACTATCTGCTCCCCTTTTCGTCATTAACCATAATCATGCAGGGTTTTCATCAGTTATCTCAATCTTGCAGTGTAACGGCTGAGAAATGGATACCAGTGATAGAGGTCCCAGTACGCAGCTTGAAGGTTTACCTGGAAAGAAAAAGACTTGAAGGGTTCTCCATTCTGGGATTAGAGCAGACAGCGAACAGCATCCCTCTTGACCAGTATTCATTTCCAACAATGACAGTATGTCCTGAACTTATGGATCATAGTGTACCACAGAAAAAAATTCTCCCCTAACTTTGTGCTAATCCAGGTTCTGGTACTTGGACGTGAAAAAGAAGGCATTCCTGTAGACATAATCCACATTCTAGATGCTTGTGTGGAAATTCCTCAGCTTGGGGTCATCAGGTCACTGAATGTTCATGTTAGCGGCGCAATTGCCCTCTGGGAGTATATACGGCAACAAAGATGCAAGCCAACTTGATTCCTCTCATGCGGGTCGTCATCTCTTCCTTGAATTCTAGTCTCCACTCTTTCGAGTATATTTTGTTTATTTAATCTATGGAATCTTTACAAAGATCATTAATGAGAATTTGAGATGTTATTTAGATAGATTTCCCCTACCTATCATTCATTTATCCTTCGGACCAATAGGGTTGATGTAAACATTTTATGAAATACGTGTTGGAGGATGCATTTCCACAGGGATACTACTGTGATAAATTCAAGGCCTGCCATTTCGTCCATTAAAATAAGCATATAGTAAGACAATTTCTTGATTGTAATAATTATTTATGGAATGAGTTTAGTTTTCCTCTGCAAAATAAAGATGTTCCGTTTTCCGTTGTGAAATAAAGATGTTTCTGCCTCCAGAATGCAAATACATGAGCAGAGATAAGGTAAATGGTTCGGCGAAGGAGCATTTTTAAATCGTCTGAGATTACTTCCAAGAACTCTGCCCCCATTTGAAATTCTTGGCGTAAAAGTATTTTGACTGTTTATCGACAAACGGCCTTCCTTTTAAGGTTTTGAATGAATATGGCAACTGTATTTGGGAGGGAGCGTGACTGCTGAGGCTTGTGTTTGAAATTCAGTCACCAATACGTTGCATTTTTTTAGCTTAATCTAGAGAATTGTAAAAGAGAGAAATGTACATCAGCACAAAAGGTCATGCGTCCCTCTGAATCAAATTGTATCGATAATATTTGATTTTGAAGATTTTGAAATAAATAACACTAGTGACATGTAGCAGTTCTAATTCAAATTGCGTCTCATGACATTTAGTTCTGGTGATTTTTTAATACCAATGGTGCTTTATAATTAAATATCTCCGGTGATATATATATATTTTTTTTAAAGGGTGCATGAATTTCTGCATAAATTTCTATGTAGACAAATCACATTACGAAGAAAAGGCATATCGAAAATGATCATGCTTTGCAATGCTGTAGGCTTGAATGGAACAGGAGTAAGTCATTGGGCAACTATTTGATCTCTGTTTCTGTCGTCACTTTGTTTCACATCCATATCAAATTTTTTTACCGGGATGGTTATTCCGTATGTACATCTTTGTCGAGTTAGCCCCCTGTAAAACTATCTGCAAAATAAGCCCCAACGATTTTGAGGCAGCTCTGGTGGTTTATATCTTAATCTGCATTTTCCAAGTCTCATTTGGATGACTGAGATCAAGTTGTAAATGTAAATCGTCAAAGTTTCCATGTTTACATTTAAACACTGCCTCTATAAGTGATTGTCAAGAAGTGGAATATGTAAATATAATCATTGAGTTCGAAATTATCTTGAAATGAACTTGTGGATTCTCAATCTGCTGTCTTAATCTACTTGCCTACATTTCCCTTGGAGCATTCCCTGGCTGTGGCAATATAGATAAATGATGGAAAAGGGAATTATGCAAAAGGGATTTAGTTCCGTATCATCGGCATGGTGGATGACGTGAACAACCTAAACTGGTAGAGGACGAGTAGGTACCATGGCGTTAGGGGGGCTGATCTGATGGGCTGTGCGAGTTGCGTGGGAGCCTTCTCTGATCCCACACTTGTTCTTGAGCACAAGCAATTAGTCCCCTATAAGCCGCTTATTGTCATCTCTCATTCCCTTGCAGTTAGTTCTGTGCACGATGGCTCCAACGTCCATATCCATCGTTCTCACTCCCTTCATTATCTTATGGACCCTTTGTTCTGTCGATGCCAAGGTCTTTATGGTTCTTTTGGATGCGAAAGATTCTGTTTCTTACGAATGCATCAGAAACAACATCAAGTAATATGGGATTTTGCTGTTGGTCATCGTCTTATTTCATCTTGTCATCCTTATATGATCTGGTCAATTTGTTTCTCAATCATTATTCCAGAAACGATAACCAAATCAAGGCGTACAAGGAGAAGATCACCAGCATGCATGACTCCTTCCTTGCACAATTGCTTCCGGTAGGATCCTACTCCAAGCTCTACAGCTACACTCGCCTTCTAAATGGCTTTGCCATCCACGCATCCTCGGATGAGGTAACCTTTGGTGCCTTTACTTGAGTGCTCCTTGAAGCACTTGTGTTGGGTATGGTCTCATTTCAATGACGCATGAGGATTGTCGTTCGTTTCATTCAGGAAAAATTGAACGTCGGTAAACAATGGAATAGCTTCTGATGTGTCATCGAAGGTTAACAATATCAAATGAATCATGCAAGTTGTTGGACGTTATTTGGATCAATCCAGACAATCCATCCAAACCGTCACAAATATATCATTTGAAACTATGGGTCAAGTCAAGATCCTATGCAACCTGAAAAATCCAAATTATTAAATTGAAAATCCGTGGGCTACACCTACAAATCCAACTCAAACTCAATTATATAGATAAATTAATTTATAAACGATATTGATATATCTTTAAGGAGCCTATTTTTGTAATTATAGATGGTGTTTATTTTTTTTATATGATGGATGAAATATTTACTCAGTATTATGTTACAAAATATTTTGTAAAAAAATAACCCTCTTTTGTTAACAAATATTGGTAAAATTTGGATTTATCTTGACCTAGAACTTAGATTCAAATTTATCCAAATCTAATCTATTTTGGTTGACTCATTGATGATTATTTTGTCACCCAAATCAAACATAACATAAAAATCAAAACCCACGGAAAATCAATCGACACCCAACCTTATGCTATGTAACTCTTGAAGGAATTTGGACATCAAATGATTGAGTTCTAATAGAAGCAAGGGACTTTTACCCTTGCAAAACATCCGAAATTGCATTCTTGGATTTATCATATTTAAGTTGCTCAATTTCAGAGCTCTTGACTACATGAATAGAAGCATAGAAATTAACCATATGTGAACCAACTCAAAACATGTTTAGGTTAACTACCTATCTAAAGATTGGCATGTGATTAAAATGTTAGAATTACTAAATAGAGAAAAATTTGTCAAAAGGATCCAGACATGACAAGAGTTCAAACCTTAAGGTGTAGTTTGAATGGAGAGATAGATTTCATGAGATAATTTTTTTGTAAATAGGTTATCCTACATTTTTATTTGAAAGTCATAAGGATTATTTTGATAGGTTAACCTATGATTGTTTGAAAAATTTCTTGGTTAACCTACGAAAATGCATGAGATAACCCACAAAAATAACTTATCCTACATCAACTACAGAATAACTTGTCATGGGTTAAGTCCTCTCAACTCGAGTCAAAATATCCTTCTCACCATACATGGTTAGGTTCTATTTTGATAGGTTATCTTCCTTACCAAATTAGATCTAAATACATTTGTGGTTGTAGCGTTGGGGAAAAACATTGGAATTAATTTGATTATTAGGATAGAAAGCAGAAAACACGCTTATTTCTTGACTTTTGGATCAAATTAAACTAGCAAAATTCTTTTCAATGCTTGATTTTAGTGGTATTTGTGTAGAGGATGTCAACTTTGTAAGTCTGTATATGTAAATATAAAAAACTAAAGGGCATCTGTGTAATAGAAATAGATTACATAGGCAAAGATTTAGGTTAAGCACTTCTTTCTTTCCTCCAAGTCCTTCAAATTGTTAGCTCTTAGGAGAAAAGCATGGATAGCAACGGATTTCCACATTGGTCGGGAAATTTTAATACCAAATCAAATTATATTCATGGAAGATAATCTTCATATAGCCATTATTTAACTTGTTTGTTGTCATATGATCTCCCTTTTCTTCCTGCAATCATCATATATCTTGAGGGAAAATTGAACACGAAGGTATTGACCATGCTCTAATTCAAATCATGGTACTTTCGACTATGCACATGAACACGTGAGTTTAATATCAGAGCAAACACACGAATGTGTCCATACATTCTTTCATTCTTTTGGTAGAATGTGGGCACAAATTTGGATCATGCCAAAAGTGAAGGATGGTTGAATGCCAACTTACCATGAACCTAACTTTGAGATATTAATTGCAAAAGCGAAATATTCTCGTTTGTACCTTAGGTCCTCAAGATCCTACGCAATGCCTCTGGAGTCCATACCATCCAAGAGGATGTTAGAGTTTCCAAGTTCACCACCCACACCCCTGAGTTCCTCGACCTCCCGAATAAGGTCTGGCCACAGCTCGATGGCGCTGTTGAATCAGGCAAAGGCGTAGTGATCGGCATAATTGACACAGGGATCAACCCAAGCCATCCAAGTTTTGTAGGCAACATTACTCTTGCAGGAGGACGAGGGGGTTTGGGGAATGGAAGTGAGTTCAGCAATAGCAGATTCAGAGGTGTTTGTGAAGTAGACAGGGAGTTTAGACCCATCCCATGCAACAGGAAGATCGTCGGAGCACGCCATTTTTTGCACGCGGCAACCGCAGAGGATGGCTTCAATGATACGCGCCACCCGATCTCTCCATTTGACGAGGATGGCCATGGCAGGCAAGTCCTCAAATATGCCACATAAAGGAAGAACAAAATTTTGGTGCATAATAGCTATCCAAGTTCTATGTACATGATATTTACGGTAAAAGATAATGTGCTAACCCATTAATTAACATTGATTTACGAGCATGGCTTCAAAACTTGATAGGGATAGGTTGAGACGTACAAAAGATGGAATGGAAGGTATACATGCATCTATCAATAGGTCTATACGTCCATCACCTCCTTACATCTTAAATAACGGGAAAAGGTCGGTAATAGAAATACAAAAAATTCGGCCACTCTACAAGGGGGCAGTCACAAATATCACCTTCTTAATTGTCATATTGGAAGCCACCGTGGAAGTCTGTTAATGCCCGAGCCTCTACATTTGACAATGTCCCCCCCACGTAACTTAAAATTTCCGACTCCTTTCCTAATTGCAGATTCCGATTTTCTAGTCCTAAGCAGTTTGAACATTAGGATTGCAACTTCCTCTCGTACTCTCTTCTTAATTTGCTAATATATCATCGATGGTGACAGTAGATTGTAACAAGAAGAACAAGAAAGCATGAATTTCATGATATTCTTACCGTAAAGAATACATAAGGGCTTGAAATTTTTTGAGAGTATAATTTAGAAAAGGCTCCCCAATTTTATATCTATTCCCATATTATGTCCCGATAAATTTTTTTTCCCAACATGGATGGTATTTTCCACACTTTGTGACAACAAGGGACTTAATGCAATGGAGTCGTACGTCTATCTTAGCAGCCAGGTGATGTCGAGTGGATTATTTCTGCCAAGTTTAAGATGAAAATATCCCTATTTTATTTGTCTACCTCTTTTTATCTTTGGAGGACTTTGGTGACCGGTAGAGGCTTGGAGGTAGAGGATGGAGATCCTCTGGAGATGTAAGGGCAAACTTGTTAATCAAGCAAAACAACTAATGATATTGTTATCCACTATTAGCATGCAAAAGTAAGCACCCTTAATTTAAAAATGGGCATATAGTTGGGGACCTTATTTGTAAATTGCTCTTTTTTTCAGCCTGCATGTATTATACATACATTCCAAAGCTTTTATCTCCCATGACACAAAATTCTCATCCATGATATTATCATATCCAATGCAGCCATGCTGCGTCTATTGCTGCAGGGAATCACCAAACTCCGATCGTTGTCAATGGCTCCAACTTTGGAAATGCCAGTGGAATGGCACCCGGTGCCGGGTAATATATGATTCCAAAACTATCTCCTCATAGCTCCTTTTCTATCTCAGCCAATGTTTAATTTCTCTTCACCACATATATTGAGACGGAGCCAAATTTGGGAGACCTTCGAGTAGACGCTCTCATGTATGTTTGATATTACGCAAAGGGATAGGTTTGGCGTACACAATAGTGTACACACTTTCGTACACCTCTCCTGCTTACTAGAGAGGAGGCATACACATGACCTATGACATGTTATGTGATTAGACGATGCCATATGCATGCGATGTAAGTGGGATATATAAAAGTGTGTACACTAATTTATGTGTAAGTATGCCATTGTCCCTTTTGTCCATGTGAGCTTGAAAATACATTTGGATGGATGGGTGAAAATGATGTCTCATGAGAAATAGGATAAATTTATCCCATCCTCTTCAAATAAACCTATCCTAAATTTTATACCCTTATCAAAAGATAAAGTTCACCAAAGAGGAGATAAATGGGTGTATCCTAGGAAACAAACATGGCTCAGCGAAGTTGACTAAATCTGGGGCCTGCTTTCGATCACAATATCAATCATCGGTCTCAGCACTTTCAAGCTAAATCTTAAGAGCATAATATTCCCAATAATTCCCAAAACGGCCTTGCAGGATTGCTGTATACAAAGCCATGACAGCGCGGGGCGGATACATGTCAGACGTAGTTGCTGCAGTCGATCAGGTCAAAATTGTAAATTTCTCGTTTACTGATCAGAGATATAGCAACCAGGAAATGATACATATCACTCACATTGAAGTATACACATTTTTATATACCTCACTCACATCTCACATGACGCCATCCGATTAAATATACATGTCATGAGTCATGTGTCACCTCTCTAATAGGAGGAGGGGTATACAAAAATATATACTTCTGTGTACATCAAATATTTTCCATGTTAATCTCACCATCAACAATTTAACCATGCATGCTTGACGTTTCAGGCAGCAGAAGATGGTGTGGATATACTGAGCCTCTCATTTGGACCGGCGGCGGGAGTGCCCAGAGGAGCATCCACCTACTTGGGCATCCTCGAGACCCAGCTCCTATTCGCTGCGAGGGCCGGGGTATTCGTCGTCCAAGCCGTCGGAAATGGCGGGCCGTCGGCCGGAAGCATACTCTCCTTCAGCCCGTGGATCATGAGCGTTGCTGCCTCGACCACCGATCGCAGATACAACAACTCCGTCGTCTTGGGAAACCGTCGGAGTTTCGCTGGCATTGGCATCTCCCGTAGCAACCCTTATCCCAAGTCTTCTTTCTTTTCTTAATTCAAAATCGTTGGTTAGAACTAACTGCAATTGATCGAAGATAGATTATCTCACTCTGCCGAGAATACGTGGAAGCACGTGCCATAGGAAATTGATGCTACACCGACGTTTAAGGGAAAGGAAACGTCGATATAGATTTGATCTGCCGACGACAAAGAGTAGACAAAGTGCAAATTAGTTCAATCTCCACACCAAATTAGGTGCCTATACAATAGTTAACGGATATCTCGCTTTCTAAAAAATGCCGAGGTACAGTATATCAACTGCAATCTCGGTCCATGTCGTTGTTGATAAACTATATATTGCACAGCGCAATCTTCTTATTTTGTGCAAAGTGCTTAGACACGAAATTCACTGGTCAATACCCATGCAAAAGTTACTCCACTCTTGTTGAGTACGTTAAGCTATACATACTTATTCTAATGTGACATTAGATGTACTTGATCGGGACGATATAAAGTCAACAAAAGCAATATCCACCTGATTAATTGGTTTCGTGATCAAGGTTGTGGACTCTTATCCAAAAGATTAGAGTTTTAAGTCTCATCTTATTCCTAAAAAAAAAAAATAGCTACACCACTGCATGCATGCATTCAACACTTACACAATTAAATTACCTTTTCTCATATTCTTATAAATTTTTATCCTATAACTAGAAACGACTATTTGAATTTTTTTCCTGATTTAATGTCGACCTTTACCTAAACACCAAAAAAGTAAGTAACCCCATGGTAAATTCTTTTTCCTTGGGTTAAACCTTCCTAATTTCCCTCCCAATATGGTACCTAAGACGCATCTATCGAAGTTTGCATAGAAACGTCTTGCATCACCAACTACTACCTTCTACTTCAGCTCCCACGGGGAGTCGGCCACTCTACCTCCTCGCTGCGGCTGCCGACGTATCCGTGTCGAACGCCAGCATGAATTCAAACCAGGACTGCCTGCGCCGCGAGCTCTTCATCCGCTCGCTTGCCCGCGGCAAGATCATCATTTGCACCTTACAGTTCGACGAGGTCGACGAGGCTGAGAACGAGCTCTCCCTCCTTCACCGGATCGCCGGCAACATCCGGTCGGTCAAGGCGGTGGGCTTCGTCCTCACAGCCGACCCCAACGTCGGATCGTACCGGTTCAAAGGGACCACCTTGACCCTCCCCGTGCCAGGCATCGTCCTCAGTGACAAGCAATCGTCCAGGGTAAGCATTGCAAGCTATTGCATGCCGGTAATTGTTTACCAGCTTGTAGACCCTTGTGAATTTTATAATTAATTACACGGAGACCCCTGAGTTTCTTTCCGCAGGCAATGTGGGATTATTACAACGGGAACACGTACCGGAAGGCCGATGGGGCCATGAGGTTTCGAGCACGTGCGAAGATTTCGGATGGCAGACGTGCAATTTTCACCGAGAGCGCACCGGCGGTTGCAGAGTACTCGTCAAGAGGTCCGGATGTGGATGACTACCACATGATGCAGGCGGCTGATGTCCTCAAGCCCAATGTTCTCGCGCCGGGATCTTCCATTTGGGCTGCATGGAGTCCTCCCAGCAGAGGCAATGATTACCTCAAAGGTACAAAATTAGCATACCAACATACATGGATACATGCAGACCTATATATATATATATATAGGTAACCAACCTCGCTCCCATATCTTATTCATACGCATCAGGTGTATATATTGACGAATCCTTTGACTTGTATTTCATCATATATTTATCTAATTACGGATTCACCCAGCCTTAATTTTGACCAAACGTTATCCACGTACAACATGTGCATGCATTAACACGACGACGCTGTTGATCGCACGTACGTACGTACCAAGCACAGGTCAGAGCTTCGCGCTGCTGTCGGGGACGAGCGTGGCGGCCCCACACGTGGCCGGCATCGCGGCGCTCGTCAAGCAGAAGCACCCGACGTGGAGCCCCGCCGCCATCGCCTCCGCCATGATGACCACCGCCAGGTCCACCGAGCGCTCGGGTGGGCCCATCCTCGCCCACGGCCATGGCGGGCCCTCCAACACCTCCATCGCCACCCCCTTAGACCTCGGCTCGGGATTCGTCAACGCCTCCCGCGCCCTCGACCCGGGACTCATCTTCGACGCCAGCTTCGACCATTACGTCCGCTTCCTCTGCGCGGTCCCACGCTCCGACCCGGAGTCGGTCCACAACGCGGTCGGGGTCAGGTGCCCGAATATCGGGATGCAGTGGGGGTCGGACCTCAACCTGCCGAGCGTGACGGTGGCGAGCCTCGTGGGGTTGAGGCAGGTGGAGAGGAGGGTGACCAACGTGGCCGGCAAGAGCGAGACGTACCTGGTTGTTACGATAAGAATATTTTCCTCTTTTTTTATTTACATTTCCTCCTACGTTCAATGGTAATTATATGCATGAGAAAAAGGGTATAATTTAGGTCAAGTTTACGTAACATCTTTAACTAAAGTAATATTTTAAAATAAAAATTTAAAAATTAAAATCATTTTACGTGAATATATTATATATAAAATTATAAGTGAATCCAATACTCTCATCTCTTACATCGAAATGGATTTAATGATTAAAATCAATTATTTAAATATGAAAAAATTTGACGTTAGTTAATTGATATGGTAAAGATATTTAATTTTAAAAAAAATTTATATACTTTATATTTTTACCAAATAAATTTTTATTTGGTGCAGATAGTATATATGTATATATATAAACCTACCTTCTATTTTTATCTCATTCTTCTCTTTTCATCTTAATTTCTCTTTTTATTATTGTCTTAATACTCTATGTAAAAGCTGAACAATATTTCATCTTAATTTATTTATAAAACAGGTGATCGTGAGGGAGCCCGCGGGGGTGAACGTGACGGTGGTCCCGCGAGTCTTCACGGTGGTACCGGGGGCGTCGAGGAAGGTGAGGATCACGCTGGCGGCGGCGGAGGCAAGGAGGGAGTTCGCCTTCGGTGAGGTGGTGATGTTGGGAGATAGGAACCATGAGGTGAGGGTGCCGTTGGCCGTGTACGTTAGCAGTGCCTGGAAGCCATGAGGGTTAATTAATTTGGTAGTAATTAATTAGTAATTACCTATCACTATATAATTATGTGTACGTGTGGTGTTCTCTGTTTCGTCGTTGGAATAATGACGTTCCAATAGTTAATTTTGATTTGTTTGCGTTGCGCATCTGAAGCACCGTTCTTGGAAGAGGCACCTTCGGTCGAGAGATGATAAGCATCTGAATGGCTCCTTCGCAAATAACCCCTGAAAGCAGGAGATTATAACATTCGCTTATAATTATGAATGTGTTCACCCCGCTAGTCACGATAGATCTAATCTGATGTTTCATTCAAACCTACAGGTCTTTAGATCTGACGTCTCAAAAGTATATGTTATGAAAAGTGTTTAACGATCTTAGTTGTCACTTCTCCAACAACTGATCAACCTAAATTAAGTCTTTTAGCCTTAGTCAAACCAACGAGGATGTATAGTGCATGAAGCAACCTGGAGTAGTGTAGTCATCGAAGTGAACAAGTAGCATAGGACAGCAACAAAGAAGCGGTGAGCCAAACCTCAAGCATAGACTTTCGGGCTTGTTTGGTCCATTGGATTCCGGCCCAAGATGATTCCTTGGATTTTGACAAGAAATAATTCCACGTAGCCCCTAGAGTTATGAAATTCTACTGAATGCTTCTAACTTTACCCTAATTAATTCCGCTACCCTTGACGTAGCTGCCCAACTTCCGATCCTCCCATGAGGGCACCTTATCTCACCACTCTACCACCTGTGACCGATGCTTTGATGGCCGATGGGTGTCCTCTCCATCTATGCTTGCTGTGATTCATTGAATTTGTGGGTCTTTTCGCTCGAAGGAATATAGATGGTTGTGCACAAGGATGTTCGTGCTTGGCAGACCAAAAGCTAGTTGAGTAGGTGTGTTTATTCCTTATCACAATAATTGTTTCATGAGTTCCGTTAGCAATTGTCTGCTCCATTCCCATTGATTTGATTCGATTTGGTTCGATTCGATTCTTATCTCTTTTCTTGTTATAATAAAGTTAATTTGCTTTCTGATTATATCTTCATTTGACCTAAAAATGATTTGCTGCTTTAATGAACCTTTTGTGGATTATTTTTACACACTTTTCATAACCCATTCAGCTTACTTCATCACGAGGGCTCGAATGTCAAGCAAAAGAGTCCAAAGGCCTCTTTTTCAAAGATCAAATTTCACTAAACCCATGCTCTCTTCCACTTCTAGATTCTAGCAACGAAACACCGTAATTCCTCCAAGCAAGGGATTACCTTCACCAATTCCTTGCCAGGCCACAAGTATCACCTAAACACAAAAGGTGACAAATTCTTCTCCTAATTCCATATCTTTTTGATTCCTTGTGCAATATCATCCTTTTAATTTCGCATATCAAACATAACCTCAATGAAGTAATGTGAAACTAGGAACATAGGGGATGAGACGAAGCAAGCAAATGAACATGAAAAATAGTGTCAAAACCTTGAAAATGAAGAATATATGTAAAAAAATCAATACGAGAAATTTTAAAAATAAAACAAGAAAACAAACCCAAAGAATTCTATTCAAACTCCATAGGAGTCATGCATTCGACCATTAGCAAATAATTCATAGAGTTCAAGAGTAACTTCTTTAGATTTACTAGCAAACCCTCGATTGCATCATGGTGAAGCGTGACGTCATATAAATTGTTGACGCACGATTCATACTTTTAGGAGTTGAAAATGTTAATTAAATATGCAATATGCAAATCACTCAATGCAAACAAAATCCAAATGAATTGGATTTGGATCTAACGATATTTGGATTATCTATGTGTACATATGTTTCTATATAGGAAAAAGTAAATGAACATGTTTTACATCGTACAGATAAGAGTGGTAGTTTTAATCGGTGTATTTTGATTTTTCATATGTAAAAATCACTTTCCACTGATGAAAAATTATTTTTCGTAGGTGAAAAATTAGGTTCCAAGTAAAAAATCATTTTTCATTAGTAAAAAAGGAAAACACACTGGTGTATTTTGAATTTCAACCGATTGAAAGTCATTTCCAACCAATGTATTTTAATTTCCTTGATTTTTAACCAATTGATTCTCATTTTCAACCGATTGATTCTTGACTATGCGTTGTAAAATACATTACAACGTGTGTTTTCATACTCACATCCTTTTCTATATATATGCGTATGTATATATGTGTATGCGTATGTGTATACACCTAGATCTATATATATGTGTGTATATATGTATGCATATATAGAGAATTATTCTATGAGCCTAACACTCGAATAAATTATTATGCATATCTACGATCATTGTGAAATAATCTCTTGTATTTTACAAAAGTATTAATTTATTTTACAAAAATCATTTTATACTACAACAAATCAAATCTATTTTATGACTTGTAATTTACAAAGTAATATTCCCATAAATCTTTCATTGAGATGACCATCGAAACTATTCTCATTTTTATAAAATTTCATATGTAAGCTGTCTAACCAATAAACCTTCAACCCATACAGGTAGATTTCTTATTTATGACTTAGAGATGAGTTTGAATGAGTTTTACTTATAAGTTATTCTTCCACAATGTACTTGACTGTTCCGTTGCATGCTTGTGTAGGAAAATGGGATCCATACCAAGTACTTGTGCATAAGGTGGTAGAGGAGATGGGTTCTTAGAGTGTAAGAATACTATTCAAAATAGATAAAGTTTCGGTTTTAAAGTGGGTGATTGAAAGCCTTGTGGGAGTTTAGGCATCCACCTCGATTGTCCCAATAGCTATCCTAAATAGAATAATGGAGCTTGAGGCACGTCACCTCCTAAGGTGGAAGGGCATCTGCTTACCCAAAGAGGAAGGGGGTTTGGGTTGAAGTACTTCCACGATATGGGAAAAGAAGAAGCATGCAAGAGAGTACGAAAACTCTTAGATCTACGGGAGGAAGGAATTGGGGCTACATGGATGAGAAGGCGATATGATGCGGAGAGGCTCTTTACCTCGGGTGGAGAGGTCAAGGACTCAAGGTGTTGCATTCATATTCTTTCACACAAATAACATTTAAGGATCACTCCATCTTGGTGAATGATCATGGTTGCAAATTTTGGAGGTGGTCAAACTCAAGGATATGGGACATCATTCGAGTGTCTGCACCAACTCAGGAAGAATATAAGAGCATTTAGGCAAGAAACCATGTACTTAAATGCTCCGCTTGTGCTACTCTTGCACTTCATGGAAGATTGTTGGCAAGGAATAGGCTACGCTTGTAGGGAATGCAAGTAGAGACCACATGCAAGTTATGCGAGATCGATGAAGAAACTCGTGATCATCTTTCCTTTACATGTGCATGTAGAGCACAAGTCTTTGCTGATGTGCTACATAGGCTACGAATGGAGGAATGCTTGGCAGAATCAATCCCACAAGCTTCTTAAGTTAGCCCAAGATTTTACATGATGTAGGAGTTTTTTTTACAGAAGGAGCATAACCTAATTGGCACATCCACCCAAGAGCTGAGTCATAAATGGATAATTAGTTTGCGAGAAGCCAATGCTTAGTTTATTTGCTCGATTATCTATGTAAAATGAGGATAATCCAATTTGGCTAACAAACTAGATTAACCAAAGTTACAAGAGTGTTAACTTAAGGTAATTAATCTCAAGTTTGATTCGGGATAATTAAGCTATCTTACGGATTAACTCTAGCTATCTTATCTCATAGAAACAAAATAAGACGTGACCATTCTACCGTACAAATA
Source organism: Thalassia testudinum (assembly GCA_037157565.1). Classification (NCBI taxonomy): domain Eukaryota; kingdom Viridiplantae; phylum Streptophyta; class Magnoliopsida; order Alismatales; family Hydrocharitaceae; genus Thalassia; species Thalassia testudinum. Next base: position 28,548,989 of record JAZHRO010000013.1, read on the forward strand.
GGATATATAACCCATCAGTTTATCACATTGCATTCCAAATAATTATAGTTAATCTAGCTAGATAATCTTTTTTTACTTCCAAGCAAAAATATAGGATAATCCTTCTAAAAAAATGTTATCCCACATAATTCTATCCCTCATCTCAAATTAAACTTAAGTGACCAAATGGAGATCTCCGGCCACGGATAACAAAGAGTAACCCGGTAGCTAGGCAGTATCCCAATGAGAGAACAATGTATAGAAGGATGGTGCAACGAGAGGAAAGCAAGGCTTACGAATGAACAAAGAGTCACAGTTATAAGAAATGGGCGAAACCCTCTCATTACCCACCAAGAGAGAGGTGAGAGGGATGAAAAATGGAAACAAGAACCAAAAAGGAGAGCGGCAGTAGCTGCACGGTGGTGGTTGGGATCCAAAGGTTGCAGCAACGAATAATTCCAAATAGAGAGAGATCACAAGGGAGGAGAGAAATCATTAGAGGCGAAGAGAACTTTCTATATACTCTTAACTTTGTTTGTTTTCATTCTCTTCGATCCCTTTTTTGCTCTGAGAAATACGTTGCCGCCAAAATTTTGGCACGCATTGTTGTGGAGCATTGCAAGCATTATGGTCAATGTCCAGCGATCATGAGAACCCATAATTGTTGGTCTTCGTTCTTGTCGATATTTTACTCTCTGAAGTTTGTGACAGTAGTAATTGTCAACGATATAGTTGAAGGGGCACCAGCAAAGATAAGCCATAATTAATCTGAGTTCCTTTTTAAGTCTTTTATCCTAATCTTTGGATCGATAGCATATACATCCTTCCGAACATGACGTGTGTTGTTTAGAATATATGTCCTCTTTAATGAAAGGAGGGCTTAAAAGAAAGCTTGAGAAAAAACTTGTGCAAAATCTTTATCTGATTGAAGCAACGGCAAGGACAATTATTACAGGCAAGTGCACGACACACACTTCGGAACTTAAGCCCAAACCCCTTGTAAGAAGGTCGTACGTGGGTCGTTGGGGAGTTGTCATTGTTACTCTGTCACTAAACCTCTACTTAATTGCGCTCAATTAATTTGCATTTGATTGAAAAGTATTTTCCGATTTTAGAAACGAAAAACATCTTATCATACAAGCGGAAATGTCTGCATATTTTTGAGAGCCTAATCGATCTTTCTTCTTTAGTTATCTGATGATCGAAGGTGGTCAACCACGTTTCAACTGGATTAAAGCTGCTGACCAACCATTAATTCACGTCCAGCAAATTTGACCCAAAAGATTTCTTTGTTCGCATGCGTAATTGACATTATCTCTACTTTCACTTTTACGTTTGCCATCTCTAACTTTAAAATCACATCACTCCAAACCTGCTCCTTCCTTTTTGACTAACTTTTTTTTTTTTCAACTTATTCCAACAAATCAACACCGCAGATAAAATAAAATTTCCAAATTCCTCCAATAAAATAACAAATTCAATCAAACATCCTACCAAAATAAAATTCTTTAACTTGTACGTTTCTTTTGCTCCTAATTTTTATTCCTACCTATAATTTCAATTTTCAGACGACACCAAAGGTCTGAATGTGATTCACGGGAGTCTGGACGTGACTTCCTCCCCAAAATTATATTGTCATATCCTAATTTAGTAACCAATGCACTCACTGTATGAGGTCAAAAGATAGGGGTCCGCTAACTTTGAGCAACACAATAAATCTACATCCTTACTCTGCTCAAATTTAACTACCGTACACGGGTATTGAACAAAGGAACAAAAATAATTGACAGTTGTTTGACATCTTATATGATTTGCCCTCGCATCTTTGTAGCAATGACATGAGCCTAAGGTGAAATTTGGGATCTAGTGAGTTAAAAATCACATGATTTTGGAGCCTCTCAACTTCATTCCCTCCTTGGAGAAGTGGGAAAGTATATTGACACTATCCTACCAACTCATACCCTCCGCATTTGAACGAAAAGTAAGGTAAAAGTACAAAAGATTCGTTGATCTCCTCACGATGCATAGAGCCTGCAAGGAAGGTTAGTTCGATCCCTAAGGTAGTATTTGGTAAAGGGAATGGATTTGAAGAATAAATAGAGGAATATCAAAGGACTGAAATGAAATGACGGAATAAGTAGATTAACTTATTTGAGAGATTTGACATGTTAAAATTATTTTACTGAAAAAATGAACTAACTTTACCATAGATTATGAAATGATCCTTTTCAAAGGTCGTTTGGAAATTTTTCGAAATGATAGGGGTGTAAATGTAATTTTAAATCCCCTAGGTTTAAGTTTGTGAACTCTGCAGGGGCAATATCGCAATTTCCCCCTCATTTCCCACCATCAACCCACACACACACACCCACCCAAAACCCTAACCCTCTTCTTTAAAACCCCCTCACCTCTCCACCCTCTCCACACCTCCAACACCACCTCCACCTTCACTCCTCCACAGTCGATAGCCTTCCCTTTTCTCCCCCGTCCCCCTTCCAGCTATGAGTGGGGGAGAAGAACGAGGGGAGCAGGAGGAGTGTGGGCGGAAGAGAGAGGAGAGTGAGCAAAGGAGAGGAGGGGAGCTGGAAGTGCATGGAGCAGAGGAAAGGAGCTTGGAGGAGCTCAGGAGAGGGGGCGGAAAGTGTGGCCGGGGGAGCTGAAGGAGCTCAAGAGAGAGGAGAGACTGCGCAAGAGGAAGACCTACGCGAGGAGGGCAGCGCTGCTGCAGTTGCAGCAGTTGGAGCTCGTGACGAGGAGGTTCACGAAGCATTTTGCAGAGTCATTTTCCACAGTATCAGACGTCTGTGACACCCTCCAGACGTCTGAAGGAGTAGCAGGACGTCTGGAGGTGACACCGGACGTCTGATAGCGCACAAAATACTAAGGTAAGTCCCCTGCTCGACGTGCATGCATATACGGTTGTGTTGAGCTGTCGTTATTTAAGCTGCTCGTGCATGCGTAGGTATGAGGGCGTTGGAAAGGCACGTGGCACGACCTTTGAGGCATTTTAGGACGTCTGGAGACCATGTCAGATGTCTAACTGCTCATCTAAATGACCGGGAGCAGTGTTAGACGTCTGGAAGCTCCCTCAAACTGCTGTGAAGGGGTTTGGACATATGAAAAGAATGCAGGAAAGCAAAGTGAGCTTCTGTAATCGTTTAAGACATCTGGGCTTGCCCCACACGTTTGATTTTGCTCAGAGTGCGTGTTTTTGGGTCTGTTCAGGGCCCAAACGAAGTCGATTTTTCGCAAACAAAGTATCGTTGGTTTTCTTTCAGAATGTGGCCACACTAGGGTTTCATGTGTTATTTTAAAGTCCTAGGCATTGTAGTATATCACGAAAAGCTATCACCAGTTTACAATTTATTACTCGGAATTAAAAGTTTCCCAAGGTCGAACTTAGGGAGCAAACTATGATTCAAGAGGCATATGAATTCACAATATATATTGTTTTACAAAAATTAAGACAAAGGAGAGAGAGAGAGCAAAAATTGCTTCTTTTCTTTTTTTTCTTTTCCTTCTCTTCTCCTTTCTTCTTTCTTCTGCGTCTTCTTATTCTTTGCTGCAGCTGCTTCCTCTTTCTTTCTCTCTTCAGCTGCTGTGTCCTTCTTCTTCCTCCTTCTCTTCTTCTCTGATTTTCTTCTTTCTCTTTTCTTCCTTGATCTGGACGTCTGATTCTTAGCGTCGGATGCCTTAACGGTGCTGTTGCTATAGTGCCCCTGCTGTCTTCTTTTCTTCTGCTCCTTCTTCTCTTCGCTGCGGCCTCTCCTTTTCTTTCCTCTTGGCTTCTCTGGCTTCTTCTGCTCCTCTCCTTCCTTCCTTCTCCTTTTCCTTCACTTGCAGCGACCAAGTCCCTGCTTCCCTCTTTAGTTCCTTCCCTGCACAAACTAAAGAGGAGCAAAACCTACCCCTTTCTACCCACACCCACAACTCTCTCTCTCTCTCTGTATATCGCTCTTCAGCACGCTCTCCCAGAGCTGGGTAAACGAGTCGGGTAGCGTGCCCGGGTCTAGGCGCACCGGCGTGGGTGTGGTGCGCGAGGAGTGTTCAGGAGGGTGTCGGGTCGGGTCACGCCAGATCCGTGTGATGAGCTCACGGACGAGGGCGGTGTTTAGGTGAGGGACCTCACCCCATGTGTATTCGGAGGCAATTGGCTAATATCACAAAATCAATATAAACTACTCACGCGCCTTATAGCTTACCGAGGTGGGACTATTGTTCCACCATTCTTTCGCGTGTGCCCGTAGGAGAGCGTTCTCCAATTGCAGCACTGTAGGCATTGCGGCGTCACTTGCTGGGACAAATGACTTCGCGAGACCTCCCCAAGTTAGCTGGATCTTGGATCCTGGAGCATTGTAGGCTGGAGCAAGCGTGCAGCTTCCTCGAGTCACCGTAAATGGCGGCTGCAGCGTGAAACCTGCCTGACACAAAAAGAGCCTTGTGGCTTAATCAGACCACAGGAGCACCTTCGCTGTGTCACGGCGAAGGTGAGGTGGTAGGTGGCAGGTCGCAGAGCGGCCTAGGCGTGCATGCCTAGGTCATTTTGTGGCTGGCCGAATGGGTTTGAACGGGGGGTAGTTGTGGAGGCGTAGAGGGTCTGTGGATGAGCGGGGGATGTTTAGTGAGGTGAGGCGGAGGTTATGCGGTGGTCGGCGAGACGTGTGGGGCTGCAAAGTGATGGGAGCATCTCACCAGAGGGTGGTCGGAGATAAAGAAGATGGTGGTGAACAGCGGCGGTTGAGGAGCGTTTGGTGAAATAAGATGAGGGAAAATAACTGAGAGAAAAAGGGGAAGGTTTTTACCTACTTAATTAACGAAGAGGGAAAGAGGAGGCGCTCGGCGTGTGCCTGCCGGCGTTGGGGACGAAGGTGCCCGAAAGGGAGGTAACGGCGACGAGGAGGGGATCTGGAGGCGCCAGCTGGTGCGACCTGGCGCGAGACGACGAGGCAGAGTAAGCTCTGCTGCAGGTATGGCAATAGAGCGACAAAGAGGAGGAAAGATCGCCAGAAGCTTGGGCTGTCTGACCGGAGTGAGAGGAGACGAAGTATGGAGGTGTTCTTCGGCCAAAGCGAGCTTGCCTAGAACGGTTGCCCCTGCTGCTTCTTATAGAGGTGCTGGCGAGGAGAGGATCTCGAGGGGGAGACGTGGGGAGCTCGCCGGAGAATGGTTGGAGATGGAGACCCATGCCTCTTGTGCGTTCTCACGAGAGGCATGGGCAGCCACAGGTCAAATGGGAGGGTCCCTGAGAAAGAGGACGACGCAGGGAATCCCCCTTTCGTTCCTGAGATCAGCCCCCATACCCTGCGCGACGCCATCCTTTGCGCAAGGTCGCCAGAGGTATGGGCGCCTGCGTGGGGTGGCAGAGGGGCCTTTTTACAAAGAACGAAAGAGAAGATGGGGGGCTAAATGCAAGAGTTCAAAAAGATAAGGGCCAAAAAGTAATTCAAGAGGACCAATTTGTAAAATCGGTCAAAATAGTCTTCTCTTAGGCCCAAATTTTTGTACCAACCTAATTTGGACCTAAGAAATTCAATGGTATAATTTGATTTTAGGTTTGACCACGTTTGATGGGTCAATTTGCACAAAAACCCAAGTTAGGTCAAAATTTGGGCATGATTCTGAATTTAGGTCAAGATAGGTTGCAAAGGCCAAATTGAAGGTTCTAAACCCTAGGGAATATTTTTCCATGAATTTTAGAGGGTTTAGTTTATTTTTATCCTACCTAGAGCCTCATGAATTAAAGCGGATTTATTTTTAAGGTTACAAAATGTCATTTGATTCCTAAAAGTTGCTATAACCCTTTTCAGATCAGATCATCCCACTTCCTTCCTTATTAAGCTCATTTGACCTATGTTTAGACCCTTAGACACCCTGTTTGTGTACTGCATTGGTAAAATTACAGTTTTACCCCTTATGACTTATTTTATTCTTCAATTCAGAATTCTCTGAGTTAGGCTTTTCTTTAGGTTTTGTGGGAGCTTTTTCACACTTATTTAGATCAAATTGTGCTAGTTAGGGTTCATGATGAAGCTCTCATCAATGCTCTACATGTTAGTTTCATACCTATGCTATTTTAAGCTCGTTTGACATGATTGGTCAATGGTATAGGTCTCCCATTCGTAGTTTACACAGGATTCGCAAAGACGTCAGGATCTACCGTACGAGTCCCCATTCCACCCATATACCCTGGTAGAGTTATCCTTTCTAATCTTGTGATTTAAATAATTAAAGTGCATGCTATATTAGAAGTATCTAATTGAACCCTAGGATAGGGAATGAACCCTAGGGCTGAGGAGAATGAATGTATATTACTTGATCCACACTGGCAATACTCTGAAATGCATGTTAAAGTCTTTACTGCTAGCAACTGAATAATTAATTGATGTGGTGATTGCTTAATTCGTTGGGTCATGAGTTACTTGTTACTTGATTAAGAATCGGAATGTGAATGGAAATATATGTCGTATCATGAAATAAGACGAATACTAATGCACAAACCCTACGAAGAACTAGAAAAGGAATCAAATACTGTGATATGGAAATCCGATGTGTGTGGAAACATGTCGCCTACGGGCTGGTTTGTTGTATGGACTTAAACATGAAAAGTGAACTGGCTCTCATGTACGCAGTATCGAGGAGAGCTACTGTCACTTTAGTTAAGGGGGAGATAGCCACCTCTTGAGTTGGGACCCAAGGTTAGGATTTGTCACCTTACACCGACTCTTGTTAGGCCCACTGGGCAAATCGGGATAACCGGGCAAGGGTACATAATCTCTTGGTTTCGCAGTGTTTAAAAAGGTACGTGTTGTAGTATACCGCAAAAAATGATTATTAAATTTTATTTATTTATTACTCGAAATTCAAAAACATTTCGAGGTCGAACTCAGGGAGTAAATTGATATTTAGAAGCCGAAAATCATAATTCTCAAATATGTTCAATATTGGTGCAAGGAAGATAAATGCTAGAGACAAAAAAAAGAAATAGATTCTCTTTTTTTTCTTCTTCCCTTCTCTCTTTCTTCTTTGCTTTCTCTCTTCTCTTCTTTCTTTGTCTTCAGATGTATGATTCTTTGAATCAGACGCCTTAACTACCTTTTGCTACAGTATCGCACCTTCTTCTTCTTCCTTCCTTCTCTTTGGCTTCTGCTGCTCTAACCTTGGCTGCTTCTTCTCCTTCTGCTTTCTTCTTCCTTCTCTTTGGCTTCTTCTTCTCTTCTTGCATTGTGCTACGCCTCCTCGTCCTTCTTCTTCTTCAGCTCCTTCCTCTGCCTTCTTCTTCTTCTTTGGCGCGGCTAAGTCTTCAGCTTCTGCGCCTCCTCTTCTTCTTCTTCTTCTTCTTCTGCTCCTTCCTCTACCTTCCTCTTCTTCAGGTCCTTCCTTCCCCTTTCTTCTTCCTTTCCTGCGCACATAGAGGCAAAACCTACCCCTACGCTCCCCACCTCTCTCTCTCTATTTCTCTTCGCTCTCTCAGAGCCAGCTGAGTAATCGGGTTGGGTTAGTGTGCTCGGGACCAGGCCCACCAGCGTGCGGTGGTGGGCGAGGAGTGCATGGTAAACGGGTCAGGCTAGGTCTGTGGAGGCGTGGGTCGCGGATGAGACCAGGTCGGGTGAGTGGGACCTCACCCCGTGGATCTGAGGCGATAAGGTTATGGCACTTTTTCAATTTAAGTGTCGCCTCCCGCTCGTCAGCTTCCGAGGTGGGACTAAATGTCCCACCTTCATTTCACGAATGCCTGCGGCAGATGTCGCGCTTGATTGTAGCTGTAGCGAAGACTTGTAGCTACAATTGGAGGTCTGGAGTCGTGCGCAAAGGGAATCCGCGTGACCTGGGCTAGCGATCTGGGGCTGGTGAGTTCTGGAGCAGCTTGCAAGCTTGCTCCAAGCTCTGCTCCAATGGCGGAGGTGGCTCTGAACCTGAAAACACGAACACGGCCTCGTGGCCCTGTCAAATGCCTTGGAGCAGAGGTGGTCGGCGAGGAGTGGGAACACTTGTGGGAGCGTGCCTAGGGCACACTGTGGAGGTGCAGGTGGGTGTGTTCGGGGGTTGGTTCGAGTGAGTGGCGCGGTGAGTGGAGTGAGGGGAAATGATCAGTGAGGTGAGGCAGAGTTTGTGGGCTTGTCGGCGAGGGTGGGGTGGCCTATGAAGGTGGAGCGACCTCGCCGGAGTTGGTGGCTAGAGGTGAAAGGGATGATGGTGGTTGGTGTGTGGCAGTAGTCGATTTAGGACATTGACATGGGGAAAATGAAGAGGGGAAGAAGGGGTACTTATCTAAGGTGTTCAGAGCGAAGGGGAGAGGCAGAGGGCGAGCGGCGGGTGCCTGCCGTCGCTGGAGACGAAGAGGCCCAGGGGAGAGATGACGGCAACGACGAAGAGGGTCGGAGGATGCACGCTGGTACGACGTGGCGTGGAGGAGAACGGCGGAGTTGGCTCTGCCACTGGTATGGTGGCAGAGCGACGAGAAGAGGGAGGAAGAGTCGCCGGAAGCTTTGGGCAGTCGGCCAGAGTGAGGAAGAGATGAATTTGGGGGAGTTCTCTGGCCAAATTAAGCTTAAAGGAAGGGGCGTGGTCTGTGCTTCCTTAAATAGGTGTAGGTAGAGCGAGAAGCATACGGAGATGGCGGGAAAACCACGTTGAAGGTAAGGCCAGAGGGAGACCCATACCTCTCAAGCGTTCGCACGAGAGTTATGGTGGGTTTCAGGGCATGGGGAGCTACCCATGCGGTAGGGGGCTCCGCAAGGAGCTCACCTTTCAAATCTAGGGACGGCTCCCCATGCAAGCAAGGAGAAAACCACCGCGCAAAGTCGCCGAAGGTATGGTCCCTGCTGCAAATGGAAAAGGGACCGAAATGAAGAAAGAGACGAAGAAGTTAGGGGGGGATTTGCAAGGGTTTCAAAAAGTTGAGGGTCTGAATGTAATTTGGAGGAACAATTTGCAAAGTGGGTCAAGATGACCTTCCCTTAGGTCCAAATTTTGGTATAAACCTAATTTGGGCCTAAGGAATCCAATGGTGAAGTTGGATTTTAGGTTTGACCACGTTTGACTAGACATTTTACATAAAAACCCAAATTAGGTCAAATATTGGGCATGGATCCTAATCTTGGTCAAAATAGGTTTCAAAGGCCAAAATGAAGGTTATAAACCTTAGTGGATATTTTTCCATGAATTTTTGAGGGTTTAGTTGATTTTAGCTTTCCTGGAACCTTATGAATTAAAGTAGGTTTGTTTTAAGGTTACAGAATGTCATTTAATTCTTAAATTTCACAATAACCCTTATTTGACTGAACCATCCCACTTTTTCTCTTATTAAGTCCAATTGACCTATGTCTAGACCCTTAGAAATCCCGTTGATGTGCTGTAATGGTAAAATTACAGTTTTACCCCTTGTCTCATGTTTTCCTTTTAGATTAGTAATTCCCTGAATTAGGCCTTCCTTTAGGTTATGTAGGATTTGTTCATTCTATCAGATCAAAATAAGCTAGTTAGGGTTCATGATGAGGTTCTCATCAGTACACAGACTGTTGAGGGGTGTGGCCCCTATTCTGTTCTATGTTGTACGTTTGGGTGTACCCATTAGCGGAAACGACTGACCGCATGTCAGTGCGGGGTAGTTACCCATGCGCTTATAGCACGTGCCGTAGTCACTGCTACGTCACGGCCATGACCACAGGATGGTAGACCGGGTGTGGGACTACCACGGGTGCTCTCCCAACCAGGAGAGTACCACGTGTACATCCTACATCACGAGAAAAGCTACATCAAGATCGTTCCCTTAGGGAACAAGTGGATTAAAAAATGTTGTGGACCCTTACTAGAAATCGAATTAGAAACACATAAATGTTTTAAACGAAAATAAATAATAATACATAACTGGAAATTGTATGGTTACTTAGCTGCTTGTTCCTTTATGTTTACTTGCATGTAAATGACTTATCCACCACTCTACTCAGAGTTAGTTAACCATAGATTTATATAACCATATTCAGGTTAGGGAGTTAAGAAGCTAGCACCATCGGTTGCCACCCAACTGAGCCCAACTGAAGTTGTTCTGTCACTTTTCTGTTGCAGAGGCTTTTTGTTAGTAGTGAGTACTTTTAGCATGTGATACATGTTTCTGTTATGTTTCTCTCTATTTTGTGTGATGGCTATGTCAGTGAACATTTATATTCCACTTGCGGCATGTAATATCTTTGAGATATTCTGTTCTATTTCCATTGCTGTCTATTATCTATTTCTGCTTAGTTACATTGCATATGTAGTTGTGGAATGTTTTATGCATTTGGTTATTTTTCATTGGACGACTGGATCTTGGAATCTAGTCGAGGCGGCTGTTCTCGGGTTCCATAGGCAACCGAAATCGAGTCGTAACAAATTAAAATCTCTTTTGATCTGATGCAAGTGATAGATAAGTTAAGTAGGGTCAAATAGAGATTAAGTCTACTTAACATCCCTTAACCCTCCTGCCAAACACCTGCTAAAGATTAAGGAACGAAAGTGGTAAGGTGAGTCATCCGCTGGTGATCTACATGAGAAGGTCAAGGTGAGAGGAGGTAACAAGTCTTTTTATGAAATATATTTAAACAATTCAAATGCACAGTGATGATTGCTTACGAGGTGAGATCGTGTTTTAAAACGACATTCGTTGTAGTATAGTCGAAATCGTCGCGAAAATAATTAACAATTTATTTTACTAGAAAACTAAAGTATCCGAGGTCGAACTCAGGGAGCAAATTGGTATTTTAGAAACTAAAATCACAACTCTTAATTTTACTCAAAAGATGATGTTCAATGCAAATTCAATATATATGAAATGCTAGAGAGGGAAAATGTAAAAAGAAATCGATTGTCTTTCTTCTTCTCTTTTCTTCCTTCTTCTCTCTTTGTGACTTCTTCTGCCTTCTTTTTCTTCTCTCTTTATTTTCCTTTTGCTTTCCTCTGCTTGGTCGCACCTTCTCCTTCTTTCTTTCTTCACCAGCTGCCTTCTTTTTCTTCTCTTCCTCTGCTTAAGCTTTGGTTGCGGCTACAGTGCTTCTTCTTCTCTTTCCTGCAGCTCCTTCCCTCAGCTTCTTCCTCTTCTTCAGCAGTTGCCTCCTCCTCCTTCTTCCCCTGCTCAGTACAGGGCAAAACCTACCCCTACCCTCCCTTGCGTATGCTCTATCTCTTTTCTCTCTTCAGTTCACTCTCTTAGAGCCAATTGGGTATTCGGGTTGGGTTAAGCGCACCGGCGTGGGTGATGCGCGAGGAGTGCAGGGTTATCAGGTTAGGTCAGCCAGATCCTCTAAGGAGTGAGAGCGGACGAGGTGGTGAATGGGTGAGGGGACCTCACCCCGTGTACTGGAGGCAATAAGAGTAAAACCCAAAAACAATATAAATGACTTACCGCTCACCTGCGTTTCCAAGGTGGCACTAAAGTGACCCACTCGCTTCTTTGCGCCCGCAGGGGAAACATCCACCCAATTGAGGCAGCTGCAATCGCGGAGGCCTCTAATTGCCAGGTGCAGAAGGTTCGCAGGAGGGTTGCGCACACCTGGGGCATCTCAACCTGGAAGGGAATGACCTGGAGCTTGCGAGCTCGCTACTCCATGCCTTCACTAATGGCAGCAGAGGGGTGGAATCTGAAATGCATTGATCGAGCGTGTTTTCAATCAGTTTGATTATGTTTTATTACTCGAAAACAAAAAATTCTTCGAGGTCGAACTCAGGGAGCAAAACTTGATTCTAGAAGCGTAGAAAATCACAATTTACAATAGATACTGTTTTACAAAAGAAAGACTAATGAAAGGAAAAGAAATATCTTCTTCTTCTTTTCTTCTCTCTTTCTTCTTTTGTCTGCCTCTCTCTCTCTCTCTTCAGACGTCTGACTCCAAGGGTCAGACAACTTAAATGCCACTTGCTACAATGCTTTGCCTTTTCTTTTCAGCTACCGCTGTTGCTAGTTCTTCTTCTTCCTCTTGGCTTCTTCTTCCCTGTTGAGCTGCGCCTCCTCCTCCTTTTTCTTCCTTTCTTTTTGCCCTGTGCCTCTGCTCTCTCTTTTCTTCTCTTCCTGCTTTAGCTACTTGGTGCGACTAAGTCTCAGCTGCGCCTCTAGCTTTCTTCTTTCTCCTTCTGCCTCAGCTTCTCTACGGCTACAGTGCCGTCTTCTTCTTCCTCCTTTGCTTCCTTTGCTGCTCCAAGTCCTTCACCCTTTCTCTTTGGCTACAGTTGCCTTTCTGCGGCTAAGTCCTCGCCGCTCCTTCTCCTTTGCTTCCTCTTCTGCTCCCTGCATAGGCATCAGGTTAAGCAAAACCTAACCCCTACCCTTCCCTGCATCTCTCTCTCTTTCTATTTCACTCCAGGGTTCACCCTCCCAGAGCCTTAATCGGGAATGCGGGTCGGGTGACGTGCCCAGGACCAGGAGCACCAGCGTGGGTTGTGCGCGAGGTGTGCACAGGCAGGCTATTCGGGTCTGTCCAGGTCCACGGGGGGATAGTTACAAAAGAGGCCAGGTGAGTGAGGGTGAGGGACCTCACCCCTATGTGTCTTGAGACAACGAGCCTAAGATACTTTTACAATTTATGTCGCACCTCCTGCTTGTCAACTTTCGAGGTGGGACTAAATGTCCCACCTGCTTCTCACACGCGCCTGCAGAGTGAGCTTCGCAATTGCAGCAGGTGTGGAGTCTCTTGACTCCAATTGAAGTCTGGGTGTGTGCATGCCTCAAACCCGCACAGCCTGAGGGTCTCTCCTGGAGCCGAGCGCGACCTGGAGCGACCTGAAGCTTGCTTCAAGCTTAGCGACAATGGCGGAAGGCATCCTGACCCTGAAATCAATAGTACGGCCTTTCAGCCATGTCAAATTGTTCGGGGAGGTTCGCTGGAGCACGGCGAAGATGGCCCGGTGGTCAGAGTGGCGCAGGGTGGCCTGGGCGTGCGTAACTAGGTCACCCTGTGGCTGTGCAGGTGGGTTTGTTCGGGGGACGTGTAGGGAGTGTGTGGCGGTGAATGGGAAGGGGGGTTATGATCGGTGAGTCCTGGCGGAGCTCGTGGGGTGTCTGGCGAGGCGTGTGGAGGTATGACGCGATGGCTGCACCTCACCGGTGGTCTACCGGAGGTGGAGAAGGTGGCGGTGGATAGTGGCGTAGAGGGGTCGAAAATGTGATTTAAAAGAGAGGAAATGAAGAGAGGGAGAGAGGGAACTTATCTATGAGTCTCTGGGCGAAGGGGGGAAGCGATGGTAGCGAACGACTGTGTTGCCGTCGCTGGAGACGAAGGTGCCCAGGGAAGGGATGACGATGAGGAAGAGAGGCTGGAGAGCGCCTGCTTGTACGGTAAGACGTGACGGACGATGGCGGAGGTAACCTTGCCACTGGTATGGTGGCAGGGTGACGAGAGAGGAGGAGGAGGAGGGTCATTGGAGCCTACAGGCGAATGGTTGGAGGAGGAGACGAAATTTTTCTTTGACCAAAACAGGCTTGAAGGAAGCGGCAAGGGTTGTCGTTCCTTAAATAGGTACTGGCAGAGAGAGAGTCGCAAGGAGGAGACGGGGATACCTCGCCGGAGGTATGGTCGGAAAAAAACCCATACCTCTCGAGCGTTCGCACGAGAGGTATGGTGGCCGACAGGGCATAGGAGTGGGCCCATGCTGCAGGGGACAACGCAAGGAGTCTCCCTTTCAGGTCTGGGGCTGGCTCCCCAGGTCTGCGCGGCGCCATCCTCCACACAAATTCACCAGAGGTATGGCCTGCGTAGGCGGGTGGCAGAGGGACCTGTTTGAAGAAAACGACAGGAAAGCTAGGGGGCATCTGCAAGAGTCCAAAAAGCTAAGGGTGAAAAGTAATTGTTGAGGACCGTTTTGTAAAGTGGGTCAAGGCAACCTTTCTTTAGGTCCCAATTTTGATATAAATCTAATTTAGACCTAAGGAATCCAATGGTGAGGTTGGATTTTAGGTTTTACCATGTTTGACCAGACATTTCGCACAAAAACCCAAATTAGGTCAAAAATTGGGTATGGTTCTCAATCTAGGTAAAGATAGGTTCCAATGGCCAAATTGAAGGTTCTAAACCCTAGGGGATATTTTTTCATGAATTTTAGAGGGTTTAATTGATTTTTATCTTGCCTTTAACTTTGTGAATTAAAGTGAGTTTATTTTAAGGTTACAGAATGTTATTTAATTCTCAGATTTTGTCATAACCCTTTTCTGATCAAACCATCCCACTTTTTCTCTTATTAAGTTCATTTGACCTGTGTCTAGACCCTTGAAATCCCGTTCATGCTCTGTAATGGTAAAATTACAGTTTTACCCCTTGTGCATTATTTTATTCTCAAATTTGCAAGTCCCTGATTTAGGCTTTCCCTTAGGTTTTGTAGGAGCTTTTGTTCAATTTATTAGGTCGAAATGTGCTAGTTAGGGTTCATGATGAGGTTCTCATCATACCCCTATGCATAACTTTTGCTAGTCCCTTAGCAAAAATTTAAGGTTTTAACCTCTATTCTAGACCATGAATTCCTTTCATAAAATTTGGTAAGTGCTTTTTTTCTCCTGTCTCCTTGATTAGGTCAGAATGCCAACCATGGGCCTAAAAGGTACTCTAGTATCAACCAAGATCTAGGTTTGTCTAGCTTTAGACTCAATCTTTAGCAAAAGTTTTTAAGGCCCACAGGAACTACCCTAAAGTTTATTAGACTCTGTGGTTAAAGCACCTGTGCTTGAGACATTTTTAGCCTTGGTTCAGTTTGCAGTGCGTTTTGTAAGAGAGAGACAGAGGGTTTATTTGTTTGGAGAGTTTTCTCTCTCTTTTCTTTTTAATTCTGGCTCAGGATTGGATTCACAACACGGTCTGTATCGGATTCCTTGTTCCCATCATCAATCCTCAAAGGTCCCTGGCAATCAATACTTCGAGATAGCACCACCCATGGTAACCCCCAGAACCCTAGCTTTCGAGATTTCGAGATAATCCCATCCATGGTGTTTCGTGGCTGAATTCAGACCCTAGCAATTAACATTTCATGATAATGTCATCTATGGAATCTGAACCAGCAGAGTGCTTACATGCCCCCAGTAGGATATGTAAATATTATAGGAGACAAGCACCGAGGAGATGACTTGTTGTTATGCATCTTCGAGGGGAATTTTCCACCTCTCCGCTTCGGGAACTTGTCCAAATCAACTTGTGTTGATTGGCCGTTCCTAATCTTGGTGACATTTTCAGAATATTTGAAATGTTTCTGCGTGATTTTGATATTTATGCTTGCTGAACCAGACTGTGTGTGTGAATTTGGGTGCTTAAGTTACTGAGTCCCGTAAATCGAAGGTCAGTTAATGTGGTTGAATACTCCCTAAGCTTTAGACCTAATACTTAAGCTTTTCATTTTTCTCAACCTCTTGAGGAATATTTAGATCTTAACAGGTACTAAGAGTCTAGCCAAGAATGCCTAAGGTTAGCGTTTGTACTAATCTTATTGTGCACTTTCGCTTTACCTTTCCTTAATGTGGTTTAGAACTTTATTTAATTCCTTAATTTCTTACTAATGAGTATCCCTTTTCTTTTTTTCACTTTGTGCTCCTTCTTAATATTCTGCTTTTTTCCTCCTTTTGTGAAGCCTACTAGCACTTTTCTTCCCTCCTCCAGATTTTTTTTTTCGTATATGTGAATTTTTGTTGAAACCTTTTCTTGTTGTGACTTTTTATTGCACCTTCATACCCCCCCATGCCTAAGGTTTGCAATGTCCTCATTGAACATTACATGGGTTTTTATTTGGCCAGGTTCAAGCATTAGGACAGATTTTAGGTGAATGGATGGGTTGAGGTGACTGTTGCGGACTATTTCTAATCTCAAATACGAGTATCTGAGGTGAAGTCGGTTGTCCTAAGGAATGAACCTAAAGAGCAAAGAATTGTTAGACAAAGGTTTCGATTTTTCAAAAAGAATGATGGGCTGCCTTCCGTTAAGCGTTGAGTTTTACACCATCGGCTGGGTGCAATTAGCTCAGGGAGAAGGAGGATAAATGATGACTCAGCCAAATCTGTATTGGTTACGTCAATGGACGGTTTGAGTCTCTGGCTGTTCATGACGAAAGGTTCGGAATCATGGCTGAGCGGAATGATCTCGACTACTCCATTTCCAAAAATCTGTCGAACAAGGTATGGTCCGACCCACTTGGATCGTAGTTTCCCAGGGAACGATTTAAGTCAGGCATCGAAGAGTAGGATCTTCTGACCAGGGTAGAAGATCTTTCTAGATATGTGCTTGTCGTGAAAGGCTTTAACCTACTCTTTGTAGATTCGCGAGTTCTCATACGCATCAAGGCCTAATTCATCAATCTCGCTTATCTGAAGCTTTCTGTGGGTTCCAGCCTTAAAAAGATCTAAGTTGCAGTTCCGTATTGCCTAATAGGCTTTGTGCTCTAGTTTGATGGGAAGGTGACATGCCTTCCCGTACACCAGTCTAAAAGGAGACATGCCTAATTGGGGGTGACATGCTCTTATAGACATGCCTAAAAGGAGACGTGCTCTTATAGACATGCCTAATCCTATAAGCCCACAAAGCTTCCGAAAGTCGAGATGACCAGTCCTTCCTGTCAGGTCAAACAGTAACCTACAGGATTTTCTTGATCTCTCGATTTGATAGCTCAGCTAGACCATTATTATGGGGGTGATAAGGAGTAAAGATTCGATGCGACACCCCATACTTGGTCATCAGTGACCTGAACTGAGCGTTGGTAAAATGGGTCCCTCCATCAGAGATGATCGCACAAGGAATCCCGAACCGCGAGAAGATATTCTGATGAATGAATTTGAGGACGATCTTGTGATCACAGGTTCGGGTCAGAATGGCTTTGATCCATTTGGACATGTAGTCAACAGCGAGTAGAATGTACTCGAAGCCGTCTGAGATAGGGAAGGGGCCCATAAAATCAATCCCCCAAATATTGAAAATCTCGCATACGAGAATCGACTGTAAAGGCATCATGTCGCGATTGCTCATGTTGCCCAAAGTTTGGCAACAACTGCATGCCTTACAGTGACTGTATGCGTCCTTGAAGATAGTGGGCCAGTAAAAGCCATACTGGAGGATTTTTGATGAGGTTTTATGCCTAGAAAAATGGCCACTGCATGCCTGGTCATGGCAGAAAGAGAGTATGTCATTGATTTTGACCTTTGAGACACATCGTCGGATAATTTGGTCAGCACCTATGCGGAATAAGTACGGGTCTTACCAGATGTAGTACTTGGCATCGGAGCGCAACTTGTCTTTCTTGGCCTTCGGCCAATCAGACGGGATCTAGTGTGATGCCAAGTAGTTTACTATATCAGCAAACCATGAAAGCCTGGTACTAATAGTCAAGAGGTACTCATCAGGAAAATGCTCCGTGATGGGTCCAGAAGGGTCGATGATCTTAGAAGGAAGGCGAGACAAGTGGTCAGCTACCACGTTCTGTCTTCCCGCCTTGTCGCGAATCTCAAGGTCGAATTCTTGCAATAGCAAGATCCATCGGATTAATCGAGGCTTCGCATCCTTCTTTGAAAGGAGATGCCTCACAATTGTCTGATCCGAGTAGATTATAACGTGGGAACCCAGGAGATAAGATCTGAATTTTTCAAGGGCAAATACTATGGCTAGCAGCTCTTTCTCTGTAACTGTATAGTTATGCTGAGCCTCATCAAGTGTCTTGCTAGCGTAGTAGATGACTACGGGTTTCCCGTCAATCTTCTGCCCCAGAATCGCTCCTACAGCAAAGTCAAATGCATCACACATGATCTCAAAGGGTTGAGACCAATCAGGGAACTGTAGGATCGGGGCTTGGGTGACTCAGTCACGAAGGATCTCAAAAGCTTGAGTGCACTCCTTGGAAATCTCAAAGGGTACATCCTTAGAGAGAAGAGTGTTCAGGGGGCATGCGATTTTCGAGAACTCAGGGATGAAACGATGCTAGAAACCGACGTGGCCCAGAAAAGATCGGATGTCCCTGATCGAGCTAGGCATAGGAAGTTTAGAAATCAGATTAACCTTCGCTTGATCCACATGGATGCCTCTCTCAGAAATTAAGTGTCCCAGGACGATCCCCTCAGGCACTATAAAGTGGCTCTTTTCTTAGGAAAGGACTAGATTTACGTTAATGCAACGCCTGAGTATGTGAACCAAGTGCTGGAGGCAATCGTCAAATGATGCCCCAAAAACTGAGAAGTCATCCATGAAGACTTCCAGATAATCACCTACCATATCAGAGAATATGGCAAGCATGCACTGATGAAATGTCGCAGGTGCATTGCAGAGATCGAAAGGCATCCTTCAGAATGCGTAAGTCCCGAAGGGGCAGGCGAATGTGGTCTTCTCTTGGTCTTCTGGATGAATCGCCACTTGTAACCGGAGTACCTGTCAAGAAAGCAGAAGAATCTATTTCCCGCTAGTTTCTCAAGAATCTGATCAATAAACAATAGTGGGAAATGATCCTTTTTCGTGGAGGAATTGAGTCTTTGGTAATCTATGCAGACTCTCTGCGAGTTGGCTATACGAGTAGGTATGACCTCTCCGGTTTCGGTCGTGAGAGTGGTGAGCCCTACCTTCTTAGGCACAACCTGGATTGGGCTCACCCAGCGACTGTCGGAGATTGGGTAGATGATCCCTGCATCCAACCACTTAATGATCTCCTTTTTCACGACCTCCTGCAGATTGGGATTTGGACATCTCTACATCTCACGTGAAGGTCGTGCACCCTCTTCAGAATAGATGCGGTGTGTGCAATAAGAGGGACTTATTCCAGTCAAATCATCGAGAGTCCAACCAATGGCTCTGCGATGTTGCTGGAGAACAGCAATCAAACGGGATTCCTGGTCAGGTGTGAGCTTGGAGTTTATAATTACCGGAAGTGTCTGATTCGAACCCAAAAAGACATATTTCAAATGATTGGGAAAAGGCTTGAGTTCAAGAACGGGGTTATCAGCAACAGCAGGTGGTTCAGAGTGAGTGTGGGGTACAAGGGTAGGAGTTATGGGTCTGTTTAGATCAAGTTCCGACTCCTCTAATTGCGATTTTAGATCTTTTTGTGGTTGATGAAGGATAATCATGTTGTCCTCAATTTGTGGTTTATCAACCACGACTCTGATGTCACAAATTTGTTCAACGACACCACAATTAATCCCTT
This sequence comes from Thalassia testudinum, assembly GCA_037157565.1. NCBI lineage: Eukaryota > Viridiplantae > Streptophyta > Magnoliopsida > Alismatales > Hydrocharitaceae > Thalassia > Thalassia testudinum. Next base: position 28,568,087 of record JAZHRO010000013.1, read on the forward strand.
GTTGGGCCTTAAAGATATCAATCTTGAGAGTCTGATTCCCAAATTTCAGCTCTATTTGGCCCTCTTCACAACTTTTGTTGGCCCTTGCGATGGCTAGAAAAGGTCTCCCTAGTATGATTGGTGTATCTTTTGGATTCTCAGGTGAGTCAATGTCCAGAACTATGAAATCTACAGGGAAGTAGAAATCCTGCACCCTAACAATAACATCCTCAAGAATTCCCTTAGGTGACTTGATAGATCGATCGGGTAACTACAATGTCCCCTCAGTTGGTTTCAGTTCAGATTCTTCTAGGTGGTTAAGTAGGGATGTGGGTATCATGTTTATGGAGGCACTTAGGTTCAATAATGCTCTATCAAACTGGGTCTAACCAATCTTACATGAAATCAGGGGAGTGCCTGGGTATTTTTCCTTGGGTGGGAGTTTACTGAGGATTACAGAGTTGGCTTTCTCTGATAGTACAATCGGACTCCCACTCTTCATTCGTGGCTTACGATGAAGTGTACACACATTCTTCAAGAATCGTGCGTAAGCCGGTACATGGCGGATTGCATCCATCAAGGGGATGTTTATTTGGACCTGCTCAAAGAGCTTGATCAGGTCCTCCTTAGGAGCCACGGATTTAGCTGTCCTCTTTCCCTTGGTCAAGGCCTCGGGAAATGGAACCTTAGTTGGTTCCTCTAGGACAGGTCCAAGTTTTTGATCTGGGACAGGGATAGGAACATCCTGGATAATTGTCCTAGGGTTTGGGTCACTACCAGGCTTGGAGTGGTCTGGATAAGGTGGATCTTGGGTTGCTTTACCACTACGGGTTGTTACCGAATTTAGTCCTACCTGGTTTTGGTTGGGGGTTGGTAAGATGGGCTGCTGCTGTTGGTAACCCGCATAGGAGGTTGATGCTTCCATCCCGTCAAGTGATGGAACAGAAGAGACCTGATAGATCAAGTGTGCTTGGCCCGGGTTTGGGTTCATAATGCCCCGCTGGGTCGGCACGCTATTCGGGTTAGGCAGAGGTTGAGAAGGAAGTGTGCCTAGTTGGCGAGAATTCACCAACTGGGCGAGTTGGTTGTGGACCTCTGTGATTTCGTCCTTATGTTACTTCTGGATAGCCGTATTCGTTCTTTGAATGTCAACCAGGGTTCGGAGGATAAGGGACATTTGGTCCTGGTTGGGCCCGGATGGATAAGTGGGGTTGGGCCGAGGCTGAGGTGGCTGATAAGGACGAGGGGCTTGCGGACAGGGTTGAAAGGGTGGTCTTGGGTTCTGAGAATTTCCTGCCCACTGGAAATTGGGATGGTTTCGCCATCCAGGGTTGTAGGTGTTGAAAAATGGGTCATTCTGGATGACGTTGAGGTCCTCGTAGGTCTGGGGAGCCTCAGGAAAGTCGGAGAATGGGGGAGTAGAGTTCCCCCGGCAAGCATAGAAAGGATCGGAGTTCCCTCCGGTCCTAGAGTCAGATGGGGGTGGATACAAGTCCATCCCAGGAGAAGGTCAGTGAAAAATGTTTTGCACAGTTTCCCTTGCGGGAGGTGGCTATGCGAAGGATTTATGCACAGAGGTGGCTCATTGCAAGTGCTAAGTCAGCTCGTCTACCTTCTTTTCAATAATTGAGACCTTGTCCAACCGATTGGCCATTAATTCCAGGTCGACTGATGCGAACAGGCCCTGCGTCTCATGTGCTCCCTTAAGGTTTGTTGCTACGTGGGTATTTGTCCGGTCGAATAATCCCATGGAGTCATTGTTGACGGAGTTATCGCACATATTCTCGAGAATTTCCCACACGGTGTCTTCATGTTGACCCATGATATTCCCTCTGCATGTTGCATTGACGAACAATCTAATATCTTCACAGTCCCTGGTAAAAAGACTGGATTTGTTCTCATTTAGGAACTCCGTGATGGGGGCACTTTCTTATGAGATCCTGGAATCGATCCCATGCCTCATGAAGAGGTTCTCCTGTCTGTTGCGTGAAGTGAGTAATCTGATGGTGCAGGGTGTTTGTCTGACCAACAGGAAAGAACTTCTTCAAAAACTCGGGCTGAAGTTCTTCCCAAGTGTTGATCGGGCGAGTCTGTGTCTGATACTAATGAGCCGCCTTGTCCATAAGGGAGAAAGAGAACATCTTCATGAGTAAGATATCCCGATTCTATGCATCTGACCCGAAGGTCTGGGCCAGATGCTTAAGCTGTTTGATATGCTGGAAGGGATCTTCAGAGTTAAGCCCATAAAATTTAGGTATGGCATGAATCATTGATGAGAACCTCATCATGAACCCTAACTAGCACAATCTAACCTAGATATTCAAGAAAAAGCTCCTACATAACTCATAGAAAGGCTTGACTCAGAGAATTCTGAGTTTAAGAAGAAAATAAGTCATAAGGGGTAAAAATGCAATTTCATCAACACAATCTGTAAATAGGGTAACTCAAGATCCAAACATAGGTCAAACTAACCTAATAAGAAGGAAAGTGGGATGATTTGATCCAACAAGGGCTACAGCAACTCCAAGGAATTAAATGACAGTCTGTAACCCTAAAACAAACCCACTTCAATTCACAAGGTTCGAGGTAGAGTAAAAATCGAATAAACCCTCTAAAATTCATATAAAAATAATCTCTAGGGTTTAGAACCTTCAAGTTGGCCTTGGGAACCCATTTTGACCTACATTGAGAACCATGCCCAATTAATGATTTAATTTGGGTTTTTACGTAAATTGGCCTGTCAAACAAGGTCTGACCTAGAAATAAAATTCACCATTAGAATCCTTAGGTCCCATTTAGTCATGCATAAAAACTTGAACCTAAGATGAGACCTTCTTGACCGACTTTGCATTTTGGTCCTCATCTATTACTTTTTGACCTTGAACTTTCGAAACCCTTGCATTTTAGCCCCTAATTTCTTCTTCGTTCTTTGCAAAGAGGTCCCTCCTGCAAATCTCTGAGCAGCGCCATGCTCTGGCGACTTTACGCGGAGCATGGCGCCGCGTAGGGTGAGGGAGGCCACCTGCAAGTTGAACCGGGTGTGCCCTGCGACGTCTGCTGTCGCAGGGACACCGCCATGACGTCTGCCCTCGCCCACACCTTCCGTGCGAACGCACGGAAGGTATGGGTCGCAATTCCGACCACTCTCCGGCGAGGGAGGCACGTCGCCTCCCTGCGCCCACCCCTCCGCCTCCACCTTTATAAGGACCAGCGTCACCAGCCGATGGGGGCAGCTCGGTCCTGACGGAGAAAAACCCCCACCTTTCCTCTCTTCCCACTCCGGCAAAAACCCACCAGCTCCGGCGGCTCCTCCTCCTCCGTCTCGTAGCTCTGCTGCAATACCAGCAGTAGAGCCACCTTCGCCCGCTCTTCCCGCGTCGCGCCGTACCCAGCGCGCGCCCTCCCGCTCTCTTCCTCGCCGCCGCCCTCCCCCTCTGGGTATTTCTTCTCCGGTGACAGTCGATACAACTTCCGCCCTGCTCCGGTCCCTTCGTCCCTGTAATTAGGTTAGAACTATTCCCCATCTCCCCCTCTTTCTTTTCCTCACTGTCTTTCATTCAATTAACCCTCGACCGCTCCTGTCCACCGTCACCTTCCTCGTCTCCGGCCACCCTCCGGCGAGACGCTCCCATCTTCGCAGCCCCACACGCCTCGCTGACCCTCACAGAACCTCCACCTCATCACGCTGAACAACCTCCGCCCACCCACTGCCGCTCCACACCCCCACCACACTCCCCCGATCAGATCCATTTTTCCGGTCGCTGTCCGACCTAGCCCCGCCGCCAGACGCCGCCCCATGACCTGCTGCACCCTGCACCACCTTCGCCGTGCCACGGCGAAGGTCCCCCGCTGATCTGATTAGGCCGAGAGGCCCTTTTCGTGTCTGGCAAGTTCGACGCCCGGCCGCCATTGACGTTGCAATGAAGCAGCTCCACGCGCACTCCAGGCTTCAGAACCCCAGGGCTCCAGGTGCTGCGAAGTCGAGAGGGTAGTGCGAAGGCAGCTAACCCAACAATCAAAGTGAATAGAGCCTGCAGCTGAGGAAGCGAAGCTGCGGTCTGCTGCGGGCGCTCGCGAAAAGAGCGCAGAGGGTAGTCCCACATCGTGAGTTTACCAAACCCCGCAGCAGTATAAATTATTTTTGTGTTTTCTACTGGTCGCCTCCGAAAGCACTGGGGTGAGGTCCCGCACCTACTCACCTGCCTGGTCCACGAGCTCATCACGCAGATCCGACGGACCCGACCCGACACTACTTGCACACTCCTCGCGTACCAAACACGCCGGTACGCCTGGTCACGGGCACGAAACCCGACCCGATTACCCGCAGCTCTGGGAGAGCGTCCTGTGAGTGGTTTACAGAGAGAGAGAGACGTGCGGGTAGAGGGACAGGGTAGGTTTTGCTCTTTGTGCAAGGACAGGGTGTGAGAGAAGAAGACCAAGGAAGAAGAAGAAGGAGAAGGCCAAGGAAGAAGGAAGAATAAGACCGCAGGAAGAAGAAGAAGAAGGAGAAGCACAAAGGAAGCACTGTAGAAAACACCACTTAAGCCGTGAGACTGAGAAATCAGACGACGGATGTAGCTCTGCAGACAAAGCAAAGAAGAAGAAAAAGAAAAGAAAATGGTGCCGCAGCTGAAAGAAAAGAGAAGAAGAAAGAAAGAAGACAAAGAAGAGAAGAGGAAGAACTGAAGAAGATCAAGAACTGTGAAGAAGAGAAGAAAAAGAAGACAAGCAAAGAGAGAGAGAAGAGAAGAAAAAGCCAAGAAACAAAATCTACTTCTCCCTCTCTCTCTCTCTCTTATTTTTGTAATAAAGAAGCATTGTACTTCTGGAATTCTAGTAGCTCCCTGAGTTCGACCTCGGAAGAAAAACATTTCTGAGTAAAATTGTAATAGTGGCAATGACAACAAACCGTAGCTAATTTATCTATACCACAACGACATTACTATAATAAGAACAAACAAAAGACTGGCTAAGCTTTGGTGTCATCATTAGACACTAATCATGTTGGGCTTCAATTCGGAATCAGGTCCTCCAGTCGGGATTCTGACTCGAGGCTCAATTGCCACTGCAGCGGGATTATAGTAATCTTGCATCTTGGGGCACTACGGTGGGTTCATGAAGTTTTGGAAGAGATCATTAAGATGCTGGAGTTGGTGCTCAAGATTATTCTCTTCTTCAACAGGCTGAGCCATGGTGGAAGAAGAAGGGGAATTAGGTTCAGCACCAGAAGAGAGGTCTATGTGGAGTGGTTGTTGCACAAACAAGGGTACCGAGGCTTGGCCTCGGGGAGAGTGGATTTCTAGAGGAGGTTTCAAGGACCTCCTACCGAGCATGCACTGATGGATTGGACGAGGTTAGAAGGTGTTGGACCCAATCAAGACACCCACAATGTTGGGTGACTGTAGAGGTTCGAGGCGGATGATACCCCTTGATCAGGAGGTCGTCCACCTGAGAATTACCTGGGCAGCTAGAGAGGGTGAGTTTCGCGAAGACCCCTACACGGTAGAACGCCCCCACAGGTTACAGGGTTTCCCCCACCTAACCCCTCTTGTCACTGAGATTCCAGGTAGACCAGAATGGGGACCTTGACCGCTTAAGTCTACCACTTTTAATTAAGATCAAGGTGCTTAGGGTTTCACTTGAACTTTAAACCTTTTGTTGTGCAAGAGTGACCTAATTTAAAGGTTGGTTGATCCAATGGATCAACTTCACCTATTAGTTCCTGTGAGAGCTTATTAGGTCCTTTCTTTTATGGTTCAAGTGAATTAAGAGCCGGATTGCTTAGAGTTTCTCTTAATAGGTCTTTTCAAGAAATGGTTTAAGCACACCTCTTTTGGGAATTTTCAGTTCTTGATTAGAATGTGTGTCTCCAAAACCCTAGCTTAGAATCCTTGGTTGGCTCTAATTGGTCCAATTAGTTGCCTCAGAATTAGGGTAATTAGGGCTTAAGAAAGAAGGTTTTAGCCCTAGTTACCTTAAGTGGATATGCAGATAAAATGTGCTGAAATTTAAAAGCAGGCAACTCTGTGAATTACTATGTATAGAAGACAGGTAACCCTAAATTGATTTTTATTTTCTTTTTCTTCTTTAGAATTTAAGGGGCCTAAGAGAGAGGGTAGAAGGTTACCTGTCCCTTGGTGTGGTTGTTGTGCGGCTGCTTGTTTCTTCTTGCCTTCCTGTGCCTGCACAACAGAAGAAAGATTAAGTTAGTATTCAATCAGAAATTGTGATTTAGTAGCTTCTAGAATGCCCGTTGCTCCCCAGCAACGGCGCCAGAAATTGATCGAGCATGTTTTCGATTGGTTTGATTATGTTTTATTACTTGAAAACAAAAAATTCTCCGAGGTTGAACTCAGGGAGCAAAACTTGATTCTAGAAGCGTAACTGTTTTACAAAAAAAAGACTAAAGAAAGTAAAAGAAATGTCTTCTTCTTCTTCTTTTCTTCTCTCTTTCTTCTTTTGTCTGCCTCTCTCTCTCTTCAGACATCTGACTTCAAGGGTCAGACAACTTAAATGCCACTTGCTACAGTGCTTTGCCTTTTCTTTTCAGCTACCGCTGTTGCTAGTTATTCTTCTTCCTCTTTGCTTCTTCTTCTTCTCTGTTGAGCTGCGCCTCCTCCTCCTTTTTCTTCCTTTCTTTCTATCCTGTGCCTCTTCTCTCTCTTTTCTTCTCTTCCTGCTTTGGCTACTTGGTGTGGCTAAGTCTAAACTGTGCACCTAACTTTCTTCTTTCTTCTTTCTCCTTCTGCCTCAGCTTCTCTACGGCTATAGTGCCGTCTTCTTCTTCCTCCTTTGCTTCCTTTGCTGCTCCAAGTCCTTCACCCTTTCTCTTTGGCTGCAGCTGCCTTTCTGCGGCTAAGTCCTCACCACTCCTCCTTTGCTTCCTCTTCTGCTCCCTGCATAGGCGTCTAGTTAGGCAAAACCTAACCCCTATCCTTCCCCGCGTGTCTCTCTCTTTCTATTTCACTCTAGGGTTCGCTCTCCCAGAGCCTTAATCGGGTATGCGGGTCGGGTGATGCACCTAGGACCAGGCGCACCGGCGTGGGTGGTGCGCGAGGTGTGCACAGGCAGGCTATTCGGGTTTGGCCAGGTCCGCGGGGGGATAGTCGCGGACGAGGCTAGGTGAGTGAGGGTGAGGGACCTCACCCCTGTGTGTCTTGAGGCAACGAGCCTAAGACACTTTTACAATTTATGTCGTGCCTCCCGCTTGTCAGCTTCCGAGGTGGGACTAAATGTCCCACCCGCTTCTCGCATGGGCCCGCAGAGTGAGCTTCGCAATTGCAGCAGGTGTGGAGTCTCTTGACTCCAATTGAAGTCTGGGTGCGTGCGTGCCTCAAACCCGCATTGCCTGAGGGTCTCTCCTGGAGCCGAGCGCGACCTAGAGCAGCCTGAAGCTTGCTTCAAGCTCAGCGACAATGGCGGAAGTCGTCCTGGTGGTTGATCCAAATGGTGGCTCGATTGGTCGAGACCAATGTGTATTTTTATTTTTATTACTCGAAAATAGAAAATTTCTGAGGTCAAACTCAAGGAGCAACACTTGATTTTAGAAGCGTACAAAATCACAATTTACAATATAGATATATACTGTTTTACAAAAAATGATAAAAGAAAGGAAAATTTATTCTTTTCTTCTCTCTTTCTTCTTCTTCTTCTGCCGCTTTCTTTCTCTATTTAGACGTCTAACTCCAAGGGTCAGATGACTTAAACTTCGCTTGCCACAGTGTTCTGCTTCTACTAGTTCTTCTTCCTCTTGGCTTCTTCTTCTTTTCTTCTTTTGCTGGTTTTTTTTTCTCTTCTTCTCTGCGGCTTCTCTTTCTCTTCTTCTTTTCTTCTTTGTTTGGCCTTCTTGGCTTCTTCTTCTCTGTTGAGCTGCGCCTCCTCCTTCTTCTTTTTCTTCCTTTCCTTCTGCACTGTGCCGCCTTCTTCTTCAATTGGCTTCAGCCCTTCCTCTTCTGCTGCAACTCCTCCTTGGCCTCTTCTTCTTCTTTCTTTTCTTCAGTCGCGTCTCTTCTTCTTCTCTCTGCTGCACTCCCTCCTCCTTCTTCTTCTTCCTTTCAGCTCCTTGGCGCGTCTAAGTCTTCAGCTGCTCCTCTTTTCTTCTTCTTTTGCTTGCCTACACAGGGCACAGTTAGGAAAAAACCTACCCCTACCCTCCCCATGTCTCTCTCTCTCTGTTTCTCTTGTAGGTCACCGCTCTCCCAGAGCCTACTCGGGTATGCGGGTCGGGTAATGCGCCTGGGACTAGGCCCACCCGCGTGCAGTGGTGGGCGAGGAGTGCAGGTCGGGTATACGGGTCAAGCCAGGTCTGTGGGCAGTAGATCATGGACGAGGCAGTGATAGGTGAGAGGGACCTCGCCCTGTGGTTAGGAGGCGAAGAGGCTATGTCACTTTTCCAATTTATCTCATAGCGCTCGCTCACAATCTTCCGAGGTGGGACTATGTTGTCCCACCTTCTTTCGCGAATGCCTGCAGCAGGAGTCTCCTTGATTGCAGTGGCTACATGGGGCTTCAGTGCCAATCGCTCGTCTGGAGTTGTGAGCGAAGGGATTCCGCACACCTAGGACCTGTAGCCTGTAGCGAGAAGTCCTGGAGGAGGCTCTCAAGCAAGCTCCTTGCTTGCGTTAATGTTGACAGGCCTCTAAACCTGTCAACCACAAAAACGGCCTTGCAGCCTTGTCAGAAGGCTCAGACAGCTTCGCCTAAACATAGCAAATGTAGTGCGAGGGTCAGCGTGGTGTGGGGTGGCTGGAGTGTGCGTGCCTAGGGCACCCTGTGTGCGTGAGAGTGGGTGTGTTCGGGGGGTGTGGAGTGGTGAGTGGAGTGAGGATTTAGGATTAGTGAGGTGTTGTGGTGCTTATGGGGTGGTTGGCGAGAAGGATGGAGGTGTGGAGCGGCGGGAACGCCTCGCCGGTGGTCTGGCCGGAGGTGGAGATGGCGATGGTGGACAGTGGAGTCGAGGAGTCAAAAGATCAAATTGACAGAGGGGAAATAAAAAGGAGAGTAAGGGGAACTTATCAGGTAAGTTAGGAGCGAATGGGGGCGGAGGAGATGGCAAATGGCTGGTACTGCCGTCGACGAAGACGAAGATGCCAGGGGAGAGAATGGCGACGAAGAAAAGGGGTCGGAGAGCACCCGCTGGTATGGCGCGGCGTTGCAGAGGATGGCAGAGTTAACCCTGCCACTGGTATGGTGGCAGGGCAACGAGAGAGGAGAGGGAGAGTTGCCGGAAGCTCTGGCAGTTGGCTGGAGTTGGGAGGAGACAAAGAGGAGGGGGAATCTCAGGCCAAACGAAGCTTGGGAGGTGTAGAATGATTTGGGCTTGCTTAAATAGGCACGGGCAGGAGGTCAATCGCAAGGAGGCAGCGAGAAGTCATCGCCGGAGGCGTGGCCGGAGGGGATACCCATACTTCTCGAGCATTCGCACGAGTGGTATGGGGCGATTCAGGGTATGGGGAGCTGCTAATGCGGTAGGGGGGTTTGCAGAGAGCTCCCCTTTCAAATCTGGGAGCAGCTCCCTAGGAAAACAAGGAGAAAACCGCCTCGCAATGTCGTCAGCGGTATGGGTCCCTGCTGCAATGGCAGAGGGACCTGAATGAAGAAAGTGACGAGAAAGTTGATAGGGTTTTTGCAAGGGTTTACAAAAGTTAGGGGCCAAAATGTAATTGGGTGGACTATTTTGCAAAGTAGGTTAAAATATCCTTCCATTAGGTCCAAATTTTGGTACAAACCTAATTTTGACCTAAGGAATCCAATGGTAAAGTTTGATTTTAGGTTTGACCTTGTTTGAATAGACATTTTGCATAAAAACCCAAATCAGGTCAAATATTGAGCTTGGACCCCAATCTAGGTCAAAACAGGCTCCAAAGGCCAAATTGAAGGTTCTAAACCCTAGGGGATATTTTTCCATGAATTTTAGAGGATTTACTTGATTTTTATCCTACCTGGAACCTTGTGAATTCAAGTGGGTTTGTTTAGGGTTACAGAATGTCATTTAATTCCCAAAGTTTGTCATAACCCTTTCTTGATCGAATCATCCCACTTTTTCTCTTATTAAGCCCATTTAACCTGTGTCTAGACCCTTAGAAATCTCGTTTATGTACTGCATTGGTAAAATTACAGTTTTATCCCTTGTGTCATGTTTTATTCTCATATTAACAATTCCTTGAATTAGGCCTTCTCTCAGGTTATGTAGGAGCTTTTGTTTACTTTATTAAATTAAAATGTGCCAGTTAGGGTTTATGATGAGAATCTCATCATACTCCTATGACTAGCTTTTGCTAGTCCCTTAGCAAAATTTTAAGGTTTTAACCTCTGTTCTAGACCATGAATTTCTTTCATCAATTTTGATAAGTGCTTTTCCTTCTCTTTGTCTTTTTCATTAGGTCAGAATGCCAATCATGGGCCTAAAAGGTACTCTAGTACCAACCAAGATCCAGATTTGTATAGCTTTAACCTCAGACTTTAGCAAAGGTTTTTAAGGCCCTCAGAAACTATCCTATAGTTTATTGGACTTCGTGGTTAAAGCACCCGTGCTTGGGATATTTTTAGCCTTAGTTCAATTTGTAGTGCGTTTTGTAAGAGAGAGACAGAAGGTTTATTTGTTTGGAGAGTTTTCTCTCTCTTTTCTTTTTAATTCTAGCTTAGGATTAGCTTCACAACACGATCTATATCGGATTCCTTGTCCCCATCATCAATCCTCAAAGGTCCCTGGCAGTCGATGCTTCGAGATAGTACCACCCATGGTAACCCCCAGAACCTTGGCTTTCGAGATTTTGAGATAATCTCGTCCATGGTGTTCCGTGATCGAATTCTGACCCTGGCAATTGACACTTCGTGATAATGCCATCCATGGAATCTGAACCAGCAGAGTGCTTACATGCCCCTAGTAGGATATGTAAATATCCTAAGAGACAAGCACTGAGGAGATGATATGTTACGCATCTTTGAGGGGAATTTCCCACCTCTTCGCACCGGGAACTCGTCTAAATCAACTTGTGTTGATCAGCCGCTCCTAATCTAGGTGACATTTTTAGAATATTTGAAACGCTTCTATGTGATTTTGATATTTATGTTTGCTGAGCCAGATAGTGTGTGTGAATTTGGGTGCTTAGGTTACTGAGTCCCATAAATCGAAGGTCAGTTAACTAGGCCGAATACTCCCTAAGCCTTAGACTTAATACTTAAGCTTTTCATTTTCCTCAACCTCTCGAAAAATATCTAAATCTTAATGGGTACTAAGAGTCTAGCCAAGAATGCCCAAGGTTTGAGTTCTTACTAATCTTGTTGCGCACTTTCGCTTTATTTTTCCTTAATGTGGTCTAGAACTTTGGTTAATTCATTAATTTCTTACTAATAACTATCCCTTTTCTTTTTCATTTTGTGCTCCTTTTTAGTATTCTGCTCTTTTTCTCCTCCTCCTTCTATAAAGTTTACTAGCATTTTCTTCCTCCTTCAAAGTTTTTTTTTTTTATATGCAGATTTTTTTGTTGAAACCTTTTCTTGTTATGTCATTTCATTGCACGTTCATCCGCCCCCCCCATTGCACTTTCATACCCCCCCCCCCCATGCCTAAGGTTTGAAACCCTTTTTCTTGTTTGGTCAGGTTCAAGCATTAGGACAGAAATTTGGGCGAGTGGATGGGTCGAGGTGACTGTTGCGGACGATTTCTAATCTCAGGTACGAGTACTTGAGGTGAAGTTGGCTATCCTAAGGAATGAACCTAAAGTGCAAAGAAATGTCAGAAAGGGTTTTGGTTTTTCAAAAAGAATGACGGGCTGCCTCCCGTTAAGCGTTGAGTTTTACGCCATTGGCTAGACGCAATAAGCTCAGGGAGAATGGAAGATAAATGATGACTCAACCAAATTTGTAATGGTTACGTCAATGAACGGTTTGAGTCTCTGACCGTTCACAACGAAAGGTTTGGAATCGTGGCTGGGTGGACTGATCTCAATGGCTCCATTTCCAGCCCACTTGGATCGCAGTTTCCCAGGGAAGAGTTTGAGTCGGGCATCGAAGAGTAGAGCCTTCTGGCTAGGGTGGAAGATCTTTCTAGATATGTGCTTGTCATGAAAGGCTTTAACCTACTCTTTGTAGATTCGCGAGTTCTCATACGCATCAAGATGTAATTCATCAATCTCGTTTATCTGAAGCTTTCTATGGGTTCCAGCTTTAGAAAGATCTAAGTTGCAGCTCCGTACTGCCCAATAGGCTTTGTGCTCCAGTTCAACAGGAAGGTGACACACCTTCCCGTACACCAGTCTAAAAGGAGATGAAACGGTGGCGACAACTATGACTAGTTTTTGCTATAGCGTTGTAGTATAGCTAGTTATTGCCATCATTTCAAATATATATATTTTTTTACTCGGGAATAACAATTCTCCCAAGGTCGAACTCAGGGAGCAAGTCGTATTCTAGAGATATACATGTTCTATTACAAAAATAAAGAGAGAGAAACAGAGAGAGAGATGAAAGTTTGGCTTCTTCTTCTTCTCTTCTTGCTTCCTCTGTCTTCTCTCCTCTTTGGCTTTTGTTCTTCCTGTTCTTCTTCTTCTTCTTTTCTTGCTTCTTGCTTCTCTTCTTCTTCTTTTCTTGCTTCTTGCTTCTCTTCTTCTTCTGCTTTCTGTTTCTTCACTTGGTTGCTCCTTCTCTCTTCTTTTTCTTCAAATCTTCTTCTTCTTCTTTTCTTTCTTGTCTTTCCTCTTCTTTGCCGCGGTCCTGCTTCTTCTTTTCTTCTTCTTCCTTGCTTTCTGTTTCTTCACTTGGCTGTTCCTTCTCTCTTCTTTTCTTCTTCTTCTTTGTCTTCACCTGTCTTCAGGACGTCGTCTGATTTTCCAATCAGACGACTTAACCCGCGGATGCTACAGTGTCGCTTCAGTTTTTCTTCTTCCGCAGTCCTTCTTCTTCTTCAACTGTGCCTGCACGCTCAAGAGTTCAGCATCAGATGGCAAAAACCTACTCTACCCTCCCCCCCCGCGTCTCTCTCTCTCAGTATTCACTCTTTGGAAGGCTCTCCCAGAGCAACCGGGTAATCGGGTACGAGTCGCGCCTGGGTCCAAGCCCACCGGCGTGCGGTGGTGGGTGAGGAGTGCCAGTCAAGTCGGGTCGGGTCGGGTCGGTCGGATCCGCGTGATTAGCTCGCGGACGGGCCGGGTGAAGCGGTGTGAGAGGGACCTCACCCCGTGTGCTGAGGCGATAAGCCTACAGCACTTTTTCAACTTATATCGGCGCGCCTCTTTGAAGCCTTCCGAGGTGGGACTAAATGTCCCACCCCAATGTGAGCGCCTGCGCAGAGGAAGCAGCGGCAGCCGAACTTCGTGCTAGGGCTTCGGGCGAGGGCTTCGCCCGAACTGCAGCCTGACACTTTGCGAAGCTACCCCGCGAAGCCTGGGAGTCTAACCTGGGCGTGGTGTGCCTGGAGCAGCAGGTAGAAGGAGCTTCGCTGCTCAGCAATGGCGATGGCGGGCGCAACACCTGTTCACAGAAGCACGGCCTCTCGGCCTAATCAGATATGCGGAGAACCTTCGCCGTGGCACGGCGAAGGTGGTCGGAGGGTCTGCAGTGGGCGTGGTGGAGCAAAAGGGTCGCCCTAGGTCAAACTGCGGGCGGAGAAGTGGGTGTGTTCGGTGGATCTGCAGAGGGCGTTTGGTGGGAAGTGGAGGGGCGGAAGAGGATCAGGGTGAGGAGGCGGAGGTTATGCACAGGTCGGTGAGCCGTGTGGGGTACTGGAGCGATGGGAGCGGTTCGCCGGAGTTTGGCCGGAGGTGGAGAAGGTGAGGGTGATCGGTGGGAAATCGGTGGCGACAGTAAGGGCTTTCAGTATGGAAAAGAAAGAGGGGAGGAAGAGGAGAAGTTTTACCTACTAAGCTGGACGAGGAGGGGTTGGCGCAGGCGACAGTCGTATCGACTGTCGCCGGAGAAGAAATTGCCCAGAGGAAGGGGCGACGGCGAGGAGAGGGCTGGAGAGGCGCCAGCTGGGTGTGGCGTGACGCGGAAAGATCGAGGGAAGGTAACCCTACTGCTGGTAGTGCGGCAGGGCGATGAGGAGGAGGAGGAGAGGCCGCCGGAGCAAGGGGGCATCTGTCGGAGTGGGAAGGGAGGAATTGAGGGGGTGTCTCCGTCAGATCCGAGCTCGGAAGAACGGCGGAGCGACATGGGTATTTATAGGGGCAGAATTAGAGAGGAGGGCGGAGGGAGACGACGTGTCTCCCTCGCCGGAGGACGCCGGAGGAAGGAGACCCATACCGTCCGTGCGTTCGCACAGGCGGTATGGGCGGTCGCAGCACTCAGGGGGGTGTCCCTATGGTGGCTGACGACGCAGGGTACCCCCCATTGACTTGCCAGGGCCCCTCCCTCACCCTGCGCGGCGCCATGCTCCGCGCAAGGTCGCCGGAGCATGGCGCTGCTCAGGTTTTGCAGGAGGGATCTAAACGCAAGGAATGAAGGAGAGTTAGGGGCCAAAATGTGAGGGTTCAAAAGTTGAGGGCGAAAAAGTAAATATATGAGGACCAAAGTGTAAAGTTGGTCAAGAAGGTTTCTTCTTAGGCCTAAGTTTTTATACATGACTAATTAGGACCTAAGGATTCTGATGGTGAATTTTATTTCTAGATTAAATCTTGTTTGACCGGTCAATTTACGTAAAAACCCAAATTAAGTTGTTAATTGGGCATGGTTCTCAATGTAGGTCAAAATGGGTTCCTAAGGCCAAATTGAAAGTCCTAAACCCTAGAGATTATTTTTCTATGAATTTTAGAGGGTTTAGTTGATTTTTACCTTGCCTCGAACCACGTGAATTGAAGTGGGTTTATTTTTAGGGTTACAGGATGTCATTTAATTCCTTGGAGTTGCTGTAGCCCTTATTAAGTCATCTCATCCCACTTTTCTTCTTATTAGGTTGTTTTGACCTATGTTTGGACCCTGAGTTACCCTATTTTCAGATCGGATTGGTGAAATTGCATTTTTACCCCTTAGTTCCTATTTTCTTTGCAAACTCAGAATCTCTCTGAGCCAAGCCTTTCTAGAGTTATGTAGGAGCTTTTTCTTGCATATCAGGGTTAAATGGTGCTAGTTTAGGGTTTGTGATGAGGTTCTCATCAGGAGACATGCCTAATTGGGTCTTGTGAGCGGTCCTATAAGCCCACAAAGCTTCCGGAAGTCGGGATGACCAGTCTTTCCTGTCAAGTCGAACAGTAACCTGCAGGATTTTCTTGATCTTCCGATTTGATAGCTCAACTAGACCATTAGTCTGGGGGTGGTAACGAGTAGAGATTCGGTGAGACACCCCGTATTTGGTCATCAATGACCTGAACTGAGCATTCGTAAAATGGGTCCCTCCATCAGAGATGATTGCACGAGGAATCCCGAACTATGAGAAAATATTCTGATAAATGAATTTGATGAAAATCTTGTGATCACAGGTTCGGGTCGGAATGGCTTCAATCCATTTGGACACATAGTCCATAGCGAGTAAAATGTACTCGAAGCCATCCGAAATAGGGAAGGGGCCTATAAAATCAATCCCCAAAATATCAAAAATCTCGCATACAAGAATCGGCTGTAAAGGCATCATGTCATGATGGCTCATGTTGCCCAAAGTTTGGCAACGATTACATGCCTTACAGTGACTGTATGCATCCTTGAAGAGAGTGGGCCAGTAAAAGCCACACTGGAGGATTTTTGATGCGATTTTATGCCCAGAGAAATGGCCATCGCATGCCTGGTCATGGCAGAAAGAGAGAATGTCATTAATTTCGCCCTCCGGGACACATTGCCAGATGATTTGGTCAGCACCTATGCGGAATAGGTACAGGTCTTCCTAGATGTAGTACCTGGCATCGGAGCACAACTTGTCTTTCTTAGCCTTCGGCCAATCAAACGGGATCCGATGTGATGCCAAGTAGTTTACTATATCAGCAAACCATGGAAGCCTAGTACCAACAGTCAAGAGGTGCTCACAGGAAAATGCTCCGTGATGGGTCCAGAAGGGTCGATGATCTCAGAAGGAAGGCGAGACAAGTGGTCAGCTACCACGTTCTATCTTCCCGCCTTGTCATGAATCTCGAGGTCGAATTCTTGCAACAGCAAGATCCATCGGATTAATCAAGGCTTCACGTCCTTCTTTGCAAGGAGATGCCTCACAGGTGTGTGATCTAAGTAGATTATGATGTGGGAACCCAAGAGATAAGATCTAAATTTTTCAAGAGCAAATACTACCGCTAGCAGCTCTTTCTCCGTAACCGTGTAGTTACGCTGAGCCTCGTCAAGTGTCTTGCTAGCGTAATAGATGACCACGGGTTTCCTGTCAATCTTTTGCCCTAGAACCGCTCCTACAGCGAAGTCAGATGCATTGCACATGATCTCAAAGGGTTGAGACCAATCAGGGGACTGTAGGATCAGGGCTTGGGTGACTCGGTCACGAAGAATCTCAAAAGCTTGAGTGCATTCCTTGGAAATCTCAAAGGGGACATCCTTGGAGAGAAGAGTAGTCAGGGGGGTGCGATTTTCGAGAAATCAGGGATGAAACAATGGTAAAAATCGACATGCCCCAGAAAAGATCAAATGTCCCTGATCGAGCTAGGCATAGGAAGTCTAGAAATCAGATTAACCTTGGCTTGATTCACTTGGATGCCTCTCTCAGAAATTAAGTATCCCAGGACGATCCCCTCAGGCACCATAAAATGGCTCTTTTCCCAGGAAAGAACTAGATTTACGTCAATGCAACGCCTGAGTATGTGAACCAAGTGCTGGAGGCAATTGTCAAATGATGCCCCGAAAACTGAGAAGTCATTCATGAAAACTTCCAGATAATCACCTACCATATCAGAGAATATGGCAAGCATTGTTGAGAGCCTCATCATGAACCCTAACTAGCACATTTTGACCTAAATAAGTGTACAAAAGCTCCTACAAAACCTAAGGGAAAGCCTAAATCAAAGAACTATAAATTTGAGTATAAAGCAACTCACAAGGGGTAAAACTGTAATTTTACCAATGTAGTACACAAACGGGATGTCTAAGGGTCTAAACACAGGTCAAATGGGCTTAATAAGAAAGTGGGATGATTTGATCCGAAAAGGGTTATAGCAACCTCTAGGAATTAAATGACATTCTGTAATCCTAAAACAAATCCGCTTTAATTCACGAAGTTTCAAGTAATATAAAAATCAATTAAACCTCTAAAATTAATGAAAAAACATCCCCTAGGATTTATAACCTTCAATTTGGCCATTGGAACCTATCTTGACCTAAATTGAGAACCATACCCAATTTTTGACTTAATTTGGGTTTTTATGCAAATTTACCAGTCAACGTGGTCAAACATAAAATCAAACTTCACCATTGGATTCCTTAGGTCCAAATTAGGTTTGTACCAATATTTGGACCTAAGGGAAGGCCATTTTGACTTACTTTACACATTGGTCCTCAAGAATTACTTTTTGAACCCTTGTACTTAGCACCTCAGCTTTCCCTTCGTTCTTTGCAAGCCAGTCCCTCTGCCACCCGCAGCAGTTGCCCATGCCTCCGGCGACTTTGCACGGAGGATGGCACCACGTAAGGTATGGGGACCGGCCCCAGAAACGAGAGGGGGGTCCCCTACGTTGTCTTCTTTCGCATGGACCCCCTCCCATGCCTTGTCGATGCCCATACCGCTTGTGCGAACGTGGGAGAGGAATGGGTCCCTTCTCCGGCCATTCTCCAGTGGCCTGCCCATGCTTCCTCCTCGAGATCTCCTCCTCACCAACATCTATTTAAGGAGCTGCAGGGGCCGCTGGTTGCTTCAAGCTCATTTTGGCCAGAGAACTCCCCCAAATTCGTCCCTCCTCACTCCGGCCAACATCCCGACGTTTCCGGCGATTCTTCCTCCCCATTCTTGTCGCTCTGCCACCATACCAGTAGTAGAGTCAGCTCCGCCATTCTCCTCCGCGCCAGGCCGTACCAGCTGGCATTCTTTGACCCCTTCTCAGTGAGAAGGATCTTTGTTCACTCTCTCTCTCTTTAATTTTTGTAAAAGTAGTATATTGAATTGTGAATTTGTATGCTTCTAGAATCAAAGTGTGCTCCCTGAGTTTGATCTCAGGATATTTTAAATTTCGAGTTATAAATTTTTATTTGTTTTCGCAGAGAGTTCATCTATATTACAACGAGATATCTGTTAAAACACGATCAAGCCTCCACTAGAGAACATTTTGACACCGTTGCCGGGGAGCAACGGGCATTCTAGAAGCTATTAATTCACAATGTTTGATTTACTGCTGACTTAATCTCTTCTCTTTTGTTGTGCAGGCACAGGAAAACAAGCAGCTGCACAACAACCACACCGAGGGACGGGTAATTTTCTATCCTCTCTTTTAAGCCCCTAAAATTCTAAAGAGGAAGAAAAAGAAAAGCAATCTAGGAATTACCTGTCTTTCATACATAGTAAATCACAAGAGTTGCCTATTTTTCAATTTCAACACATTCTATCTGTATATCCACTAGAGGTAATTAGGGCTAAAACCTTCTTGCTTGAGCCCTAGTTACTTAATCTTGAGGCAACTAAACTGGACCAATTAGAGCCAACCTAAGACTCAAAGCTAGGGTTTCAGAGACACACCTTCTAATCAAGAATTGAAAATTCCCAAAAGAAGTGTGCCTAAGCCATTGCTTGAAAAAATCTATTAAGAGAAACCCTAAGCAATCCGGCTCTTAAGTCACTTGAACCTTAAAAGACAAGACCTAATAAGCTCTCAGACGAACTAATAAGTGAAGTTGAACCCTTGGATCAACCAACCTTTAAATTAGGTCACTCTTTGCACTCAAAAGGATAAAGTTCAAGTGAAACCATAAGCACCTTGATCCTAATTAAAAGTGGTAGACTTAAGAGGTCAAGGTCTCCATTCTGGTCTACCTAGAATCTTTGTGACAAGAGAGGTCGGGTAAGGGAAACCCTATAACCCGTGGGGGCGCTCTACCATGTAGGGATCTTTGCGGGACTCACCCTCTCTGACTGCCCAGGTAATTCTCAGGTGGACGACCTTCTGTTTAAGGGGTATCATCCGCCTCGAACCTCTATAATCACCCAACATTTTGGGTGTCTTGATTGGGTCCAGCAACTGCTAACCTCGTCCAATCCATCAATGTATGTTTGGTAAGAGGTCCTTGAAACCTCCTTTAGAAATTCACTCTCCCCGAGGCCAAGCCTCGGTACCCTTGTTTGGGCAACAACCTCTTCACATAGACCTCTCTTCTGATTCTGAACCCAATTCCCCTTCTTCCACAATGGCTCAGCCTGTTGGAGAAGAGAATAATCTTGAGCACCAGCTCCAGTGACTCAATGATCTCTTCCAGAACTTCATGAACCCACCGTAGTGTCCCATTATGCGAGATCACTATAATCCTGCTGCGGTGGCAATTGAGCCTCGAGTCAGAAACCCGACTGGAAGACCTGATTTCGAGTTAAAGCCCAACATGATCCACGTTATACCTAAATTCTATGGGCTTAACTCTGAAGAACCCTTCCAACAAATCAAACAGCTTAAGCATCTGGCCCAGACCTTCGGGTCAGATGTGGAGAATTGGGATATCCTCCTTATGAAGATGTTCTCTTTCTCCCTTATGGACAAAGCAGCCCATTGGTATCAGACACAGACCTGCCCGATCAACACTTGGGAGGAACTTCAATCCGAGTTCTTGAAGAAGTTCTTCCCCTTTGGTCAGACTAATGCCTTGCGCCATCAGATTACTCATTTCATGCAACAGACAGGAGAACCTCTTCATGAGGCATGAGATCATTTTCAGGATCTCATGAGAAAGTGCCCCCGTCACGGAGTTCCTAAATGGGAACAAGTCCAGTCTTTTTACCAGGGATTTCGTGAAGATATTAGACTATTCGTCAATGCAACTTGCGAAGGGAATATCATGGGTCAACATGAAGACACCGTGTGGAAGATTCTCGAGAATATGTGCAAGAACTCCATCAACAATGACTCCATGGGACTATTCTACCGAACGAATACCCGTGCAACGACGAACCTTAGGGGAGCACACGAGATGCAGGGCTTGTCTGCATCAGTAGACCTGGAATTAATGGCCAGTCGATTGGACAAGGTCTCTATTATTGAGAAGAAGGTGGATAAGCTGACTCAGCATTTGCAGCGAGCCACCTCTACGCAGAACACCTTCACACAACCCCCTCTTGCACGGGAAATTGTGTAGCACATTTTCCACCGACCTTCTCCAGGGATGGACTCGTATCCACCCCCATCTGACTCCAGGATCGGAGGGACCTTCGATCCTTTCTATTCTTGCCGGGGGAGCTCTACTCCCCCATTCTCTGACTTTTTTGAGGCTCCTCAGACTTGCTAGGACCTCAACGCCATCCAAAATGACCCTTTTTCCAACACCTACAATCCTAGATGGCGAAATCATCCTAATTTCCAGTGGGCGGGAAATTCCCAGAATCGAAGACCACCCTTTCAGCCCCGTCCACAAGCACCTCATCCTTATCAGCCGCCTCAGCCTCGACCCAACCCCACTTATCCATCCGGGCCGAACCAAGATCAAATGTCCCTTATCCACCAGACTTTGGCTGACATTCAGAGAACGAATGTGGCTATCCAGAAGCAACATAAGGATGAAATCACTGAGGTCCGAAATCAACTTGCCCAGTTGGCAAATTATCGCCAACCAGGCACACTTCCTTCTCAGCCTCTTCCTAACCCTAATAACATGCCAACCCAACAGCACGTTATGATCCCAAACCCGGGCCAAGCACACATGATCTATCAGGCCCCTTCTATTCTTGCACCAGACGAGATGGAAGCTTCAACCTCCCATGCAGGTTACCAACAGCAGCAGCCCATTTTACCAACCCCTAACCAGAATCAGGCAGGAATAAATTCTGTAACAACCTGTAGTGGTAAGGCAACACAAGATCCACCTTATCCAGACCACTCCAAGCCTGGTAGTGACCCAAACCCTAGGGCAGTCATCCAGGATGTTCCTATCCTTGTCCCAGATTAAAAACCTGGACCTATCCTAGAGGAACCAACCAAGGTTCCATTTCCCGAGGTCTTGACCAAAGGAAAGAGGACAACCAAACCCATGGCTCCTGATGAGGACCTGTTCAAGCTCTTTGAGCAGGTCCAAATAAACATCTCCTTGATGGATGCGATCCGCCACGTACTGGCTTACGCACGACTTTTGAAGAACGTGTGTACACCTCAGCGTAAGCCGAGAACCAAGAGTGGGAGTCCAATTGTATTGTCAGAGCAATCCAGCTCTGTAATCTTGAGTAGACTCTCACCCAAGGCAAAAGACCCAGGCACTCCCCTGATTTCATGTAAGATCGGTGAAACCCAATTCGATAGAGCATTATTAGACCTAGGTGCCTCCATAAACTTGATACCCACATCCCTACTTAACCATCTAGAAGAATCTGAGCTAAAATCGACCGAGGTGACATTGCAGTTAGCAGATCGATCTATCAAGTCACCTAAAGGGATTCTTGAGGATGTTATTGTGAGGGTACGGGATTTCTACTTCCCTGTAGATTTCATAGTTTTAGATATGGACGCACCTGAAAACCCAAGGGATACACCAATCATACTAGGGAGAGCTTTTCTGGCCACTGCAAGGGCCAATATAAGTTGTGAAGAGGGCCAAATAGAACTGAAATTTGGGAACCAGACTCTTAAAATTGATATCTTTAAGGCCCAACAAGGGATCAATTGTGGTGTCATTGAACAAATCTGTAATATTAGAGCTGTGGTTGATGAACCACAACTTGAGGACAACATGATTATTCCTCATCAACCACAAGAGGATCTTGAACTGCAATTAGAGGAGTCGGATCTTGATCTAGACAAACCTATAACTCCTACCCTTGTACCCCACACTCACTCTGAACCATCCGCTGCTGCTGATAACCCCATTCTTGAACTCAAACCCCTTCCCGATTATTTAAAATATGACTTTTTGGGTTCTAATTAGACATTTCCTATGATTATAAACTCCAAACTAACACCTGATCAGGAATCCCGTCTGATTACTGTTCTCCAGCAACATCGCAGAGCCATTGGTTGGACTCTCGATGATTTGACTGGAATAAGTCCCTCTTATTGCACACACCGTATCTATTTTGAAGAGGGCGCACGACCTTCCCGTGAAATGCAAAGACGTTTGAATCCCAATCTGCAGGAGGTTGTGAAAAAGGAGATCATTAAGTGGTTAGATGCAGGGATTATCTACCCGATCTCCGACAGTCATTGGGTGAGCCCAATCCAGGTTGTGCCGAAGAAGGCAGGGCTCACCACCATCACGACTAAAATCGGGGAGGTCATACCTACCCGTATAGCCAACTCGTGGAGAGTCTGCATAGATTACCGAAGACTCAATTCCTCCACGAAGAAGGATCATTTCCCACTACCATTCATTGATCAGATTCTCGAGAAGTTAGCGGGAAATAGATTCTTCTGCTTTCTTGACGGGTACTCCGGTTATAACCAAGTGGCGATTCATCCAGAGGACCAAGAGAAGACCACATTCACCTGCCCCTTCGGGACATACGCATTCCGAACGATGCCTTTCTTTCTCTGCAATGCACCTGCGACTTTTCAGCGGTGCATGCTTGCCATATTCTCTGATATGGTAGGTGATTATCTGGAAGTCTTCATGGATGACTTCTCAATTTTCGAGGCATCATTTGACGATTGCCTCCAGCACTTGGTTCACATACTCAGGCGTTGCATTGACATAAATCTGGTTCTTTCCTGGGAAAAGAGCCACTTTATGGTGCCTGAGGGGATCGTCCTGGGATACTTAATTTCTGAGAAAGGCATCCAGGTGGATCGAGCCAAGGTTGATCTAATTTCTAGACTCCCTATGCCTAGCTCGTTCAGGGACATCTGATCTTTTCTGGGGCACATCGGTTTTTACCGTCGTTTCATCCCTGATTTCTAGAAAATCGCGTGTCCCCTGACTACTCTTCTCTCCAAGGATGTATCCTTTGAGATTTTCAAGGAATGCACTCAAGCTTTTGAGAACCTTCGTGACCGAGTCACCCAAGCCCCGATCCTATAGTCCCCTGATTGGTCTCAACCCTTTGAGATCATGTGCGATGCGTCTGACTTCGCTGTAGGAGTGGTTCTGGGGCAGAAGATTGACGGGAAGCCCGTGGTCATCTACTACACTAGCAAGACACTTGACGAGGCTCAACGTAACTACACAGTTACGGAAAAAGAGCTGCTAGCTGTAGTATTTGCCCTTGAAAAATTCCGATCGTATCTCCTGGGTTCCCATGTCATAATCTACTTGGATCACACAGCTGTGAGGCATCTCCTTGCTAAGAAGGACGCGAAGCCTCGATTAATCCGATGGATCTTGCTGTTGCAAGAATTCGACCTCGAGATTCGCGACAAGGCGGGAAGAAAGAACGTGGTAGCTGACCACTTGTCTCACCTTTCTTTTGAGATCATCGACCCTTCTGGACCCATCACGGAGCATTTTCCTAATGAGCACCTCTTGACTCTTGGTACTAGGCTTCCATGGTTTGCTAATATAGTAAACTACTTGGTATCTCATCAGATCCCGTCTGATTGGCCGAAGGCCAAGAAATACAAGTTGCGCTTTGATGCCAAGTACTACATCTGGGAAGACCCGTACCTTTTCCGCTTAGGTGCTGACCAAGTCATCTGACGATGTGTCCCGGAGGGCGAAATCAATGACATTCTCTCCTTCTGCCATGACCAGGCATGCGGTGGCCACTTCTCTGGGCACAAAACCGCATCAAAAATCCTCTAGTGTGGCTTTTACTGGCCCACTATCTTTAAGGACGCATTCAGTCACTGTAAGGCATGCAGTCGTTGCTAAACTTTGGGCAACATGGGCCACCGCGACATGATGCCTTTACAGCCGATTCTCGTATGCGAGATTTTCGATATTTGGGGGATTGATTTTATGGACCCCTTTCCTATTTCGAACGGCTTCGAGTACATTTTACTCGCTGTGGACTACGTGTCCAAATGGATTGAAGCCATTCTGACCCGAACCTGTGATCACAAGATCGTCATCAAATTCATTCATCAGAATATCTTCTCACGGTTCGGGATTCCTCGTGCGATCATCTCTGATGGAGGGACCCATTTTACCAATGCTCAGTTCAGGTCACTGATGACCAAATACAGGGTGTCTCACCGAATCTCTACTCCTTACCACCCCCAGACTAATGGTCTAGCTGAGCTATCAAATCGAGAGATCAAGAAAATCCTACAGGTTATTATTTGACCTAACAGGAAGGACTGGTCGTCCTGTCTTCCGGAAGCTTTGTGGGCTTATAGGATCGCTCACAAGATTTTTGGAAATGGAGCCGTCGAAATCAGTCCTCTCAGCCACGATTCCAAACCTTTCATCGTGAACGGTCAGAGACTCAAACCGTTCATTGACGTAACCAGTACAGATTTGTCTTAGTCATCATTTATCCTCCATTCTCCCTGAGCTTATTGCGCCCAGCCGATGGCGTAAAACTCAGTGCTTGATGGGAGGCAGCCCGTCATTCTTTTTGAAAAACCCGAAACCTTTTCTGACATTTTTTTGCACTTTAGGTTCATCCTTTAGGACAGCCAACTTCTCCTTAGGTACTCATACCTAAGATTAGAAATCGTCCGCAATAGTCCCCTTGACCCAATCACTCACCAAATACCTGTCCTAATTTATGAACCAAGCTAAATAAAAACCCACCTAATGTACAATGAGGACATTGCAAATCTTAAGCATGGGGGAGTATGAAAGTGCAATAAAATAACAAGGAAAAGGTTTCAACAAAAAAAAAACCACATATACGAAAAAAAAAACTTTGAAGGAGGAGGAAAGTGCCAGTAAACTTTATAGAAAGAGGAGAAAAAGAACAAAATGATAAAAATGAGCACAAAATGAGAGAAAAGGGATAGTCATTAGTAAGAAATTAAGGAATTAACCTAAGTTCTAGATCACATTAAGGAAAAGAAAAAGGAAAGTGCACAACATGATTAGTAAGAACACAAACCTTAGGCATTCTTGGATAGACTCTTAGTACCCAATAAGATCTAGATATTCCTCAAAAGGTTGAGGAAAATGAAAAACTTAAGTATTAGGTCCAAGGCTTAGGGAGTATTCGGCCTCGTTAACTGAGTTTTGGTTTACGGGACTCAGTAACCTAAGCACCCAAATTCACACACACAGTCTGGTTCAGTGAGCATAAATATCAAAATCACGCAAAAGTGTTTCAAATATTCTGAAAATGTCACCTAGATTAGGAGCAGTCGATCAACACAAGTTGATTTGGATGAGTTCCCGGCGTGGAGAGGTGGGAAATTTCCCTCGAAGATGCGTAACAACATATCATCTCATCACTGCTTGTCTCTTAGGATATTTACATATCCTACTGAGGGCATGTAAGCACTCTGCTGGTTCAGATTCCATGGATGGCATTATCACAAAGTGTCAGTTGCCAAGGTTTGAATTCGGCAACGGAACACCATGGATGGGATTATCTCGAAATCTTGAAAGCCAGGGTTCTGGGTGTTACCGTGGGCAGTGCTATCTCGAAGCATCGATTTCCAGAGACCCTTAAGGATTGATGATGGGGACAAGGAATCCGATACAGATCGTGTTGTAAAGTCAATCCTAAGCTAGAATTAAAAAGAAAAGAGAGAGAAAACTCTCCAAACGAATAAATCTTCTGTCTCTCTCTTACAAAACGCACTGCAAACTAAACCAAGGCTAAAAATATCTCAAGCACGGGTGATTTAACCACAGAGTCCAATAAACTTTAGGTTAGTTCCTGTAGGCCTTAAAAACCTTTGCTAAAGACTGAGGCTAAAGCTAGACAGATCTGGAACTTGGTTGGTACTAGAGTATCTTTTAGGCCTATGATTGGCATTCTGACCTAATCAAGGATACAAGAGGAAAAGCACTTATCAAAACTTGATGAAAGAAATTCATGGTCTAGGACAAAGGTTAAAACCTTAAATTTTTACTAAGGGACTAGCAAAAGCTAGGCATGGGGGTATGATGAGAGCCTCATCATGAACCCTAACTAGCACATTTTGACCTAAATAAATATACAAAAGCTCCTACAAAATCTAAGGGAAAGCCTAAATCAAAGAACTATAAATTTGAGTATAAAGCAACTCACAAGGGGTAAAACTGCAATTTTACCAATGCAGTACACAAACGGGATGTCTAAGGGTCTAAACACAGGTTAAATGGACTTAATAAGAAAGAAAGTGGGATGATTTGATCTAAAAAGGGTTATAGCAACTTCTACGAATTAAATGACATTCTGTAATCCTAAAATAAATTCGCTTTAATTCACGAAGTTCCAGGCAAGATAAAAATCAATTAAACCCACTAAAATTCATGAAAAAACATTCACTAGGGTTTAGAACCTTCAATTTGGCCATTGGAACCTATCTTGACTTAGATTGAGAACCATACCCAATTTTTGACCAAATTTGGGTGCAAATTGACCAGTCAAACGTGGTCAAACCTAAAATCAAACTTCACCATTGGATTCCTTAGGTCCAAATTATGTTTGTACCAAAATTTGGACCTAAGGGGAAGCCATTTTGACCTACTTTACAAATTGGTCCTCAAGAATTCCTTTTTGACCCTTAACTTTTTGAACCCTTGGACTTAGCCCCTCAGCTTTCCCTTCATTCTTTACAAGCCGGTCCCTTTGCCACCCGCAACAGCTGCCCATGCCTTCGGCGACTTTGCACGGAGGATGGTGCCGCGCAGGGTATGGGGACCGACCCTAGAAACGAGAGGGGGGTCCCCTGCGTTGTCTTCTTCCGCATGGACCCCCTCCCATTCCCTTGCCGATGCCCATACCTCTCGTGCGAACGTGCGAGAGGCATCTGTCTCTTCTCTGGCCATTCTCCGTCGGCCTGCCCACGCTTCCTCCTTGAGATCTCCTCGCCAACATCTATTTAAGGAGCTGTAGGGGCCGCTGGTTGCTTCAAGCTCGTTTTGGCCAGAGAACTCCCCCAAATTCGTCCCTCCTCACTCCGGCCAAGAGCCCGATGCTTCCGGCGATTCTTCCTCCCCCTTCTTGTCGCTCTGCCACCATACCAGTGGCAGAGCCAGCTCCGCCATTCTCCTCCACGCCTGGCCGTACCAGGTGGCATTCTCCGACTCCTTCTCTTCGTCGCCGCCCCCTCCTCTGGCACCTTCGTCTCCAGTGACGGCAAAGATGCGCCGATCGCCATCTCCTCCCTTTCGTCCACTTAGCTAGGTGAAAACTCTTCCCCTTACTCTCTCCTTTATTCCCCCCTATTAATTTGTTGTTTCTACCCTTCGACTGCCACTGTCCATCGCCACCTTCTCCACCTCCGACCAGACCTCTGGTGAGGTGCTTCCTTCATTCCACTCACCCATCCACCTCGCCAAGCACCTTAGAAGCTTCACCACTTCCCATTGACCACCTCTCGCCCTCCCACCAACCACGCCATCCACAGAAACTACCCCCCGAACAAACCCATCCTCTCGGCCATAGGGCGACCTAGGCACACAAGCCTAGGCCACCCGGCGGCCAGCCGACCCCCGCCTCACCTTCGCCGTGATACGGCGGAGGTTTTCTGATGTTCTGACGGAGCCACGAGGCAGTGCTCATGCTTTCAGGTTATGCATGCTAGCCGCCATTGACGCGGGCGTGAAGAAGCTTGCTCGCGAGCTCCAGGTCGTGCGCTCCAGGCGGCAGAGTCCCAGGAGGTGCGGATTCGTGTCGCGAATCCACACAGCCAAGCAATTAGCTCAGCAGGTGACCGAGGCTGTGGCAATTGGAGGGAAGGTCTCCTGCAGGCGTGCGAGCAACAGCGGGCGGGACATTAGTCCCACCTCATAAACGGTTGGGCGCAGCACTTCACATAAATTGAAAAGGTGTATTAGGCTTATCGCCTTCGATACACAGGGGTCAGATCCCTCGCCCACGCACACAGCGCACCACGCGCTCGCACCCGCCCTCGCCCGCGCTCACACCCCGCAGGTGCTGGTGACGTGTTTTGCCTGTCTTGTTATTTATATTCATTGTAGTATATGACAAAACCGTTACCAGTTTAATAAAAAAAATTTTTTACTCGGAACAAGATTCCCGAGGTCGAACTCAGGGAGCAACTATGATTCTAGAAGCATAAATGTTCACAATTATGTTACAAAAATAATAAGCAAGAGAGAGAGAGAGAGAGGGAGAGAGAGAGCTAAAGTTCTCTTTTTGTTGGCTTCTTCTTCTCTCTTCCTCTTCTCTCTTTTCTTCTTTTTGCTGATTTTTCTCTTCTTCTCTTCTTCTTCTTCTTCTTCTTCTTCTGCTTTGGCCGTTCCTCTTCTTCTTCTTCTTTCTTCTTTTCTTCTTCTTTCTGCTTTGGCAGCTAACCTCCTGTCGTCTGACCCGGTGGTCAGACGACTTAACTATGCATTTGCTACAGTGCAGCTCATTTTCTTCTTCTTCAGCTCCTCTCCTTCTCTTCTTATTCAGCCGCTCAGTGTGGCTAAGTCCTTCAGCTGCTCCCCCTCTCTTCTTCTTCCTTCACCTGCTTCTTCTTCTTTTCCTTCTTCCCTGCACGCATACACACCCATTAGTGCAAAACCTACCCCTACCCCTTCCCTGTGTCTCTCTCTCTCTGAATCTCTCTTAGGAATGCTCTCCCAGAGCCGGGTAATCGGGTTCGAGTAGCGTGCCCGGGACCAGGCCCACCGACGTGCGGTGGTGGGCGAGGAGTGCTTGGTCGAGTAGTCGGATTCGGCCCAGACCCGTGGGGCGTGAGCGCGGGCGAGGGAAGGTGAGCGCGTGGCGCTCTGCGTGCGTGTGAGGGACCTGACCCCTGTGTATCGAAGGCAAACATCCTGATACACTTTTTAAATTTAAGTGTGGGCACGAGGCTACACACTTACGAGGTGGGACTAAAGTCCCACCTCCAGATTGCGCACCCGTAGTTGAGGAAGCCGCTGCCAATTGGGGCAACTGCGAGGCTCGCAACCCAAATCGCAAGCCTAGGTGCCTTCGCGAAATTAGTCCGCGCTGCCAGGAGTGCGTGCCTGGGCTGGAGATGGCCTGGAGCTGCGAGCGAAGGAGCTTCAGCAGCTCTTCAATGGAGGTGAGGAGGCGCTAACCTGAAAACACAAGGATGGCCTCTCGGCCACATCAGATAATGTGGGAAGCTTCACCGGAGTGTGGCGAAGGCAGTGCGGGGGTCGGCGAGGCAGGAGAGCACCTGTGGCGGTGGACCTAGGTCAGACTGTGTGTGTGAAAATGGGTCTGTTCGGGGGGTGATCGGGCGGTGAATGGCGGTGTATGGAGTGGGGGAAACGGTTGAGTGGAGTGAGGGGGAGCTTCTAGGCTTGTCGGCGAGGGTTGAGGTGGTCTGTGGAAGTGGAATGGCCTCGCCGGAGATGGTGATCGGAGATGGAGCAGATGGAGGTGGAAGTGGCGGTCGGTGGATTAAAGGGTAAATCAGGAAGGGGAAATGTAAGGGAGGGAGAGAGGACGATTTCTACCTATTTAATCGACGAAGGGGGAGAGGGAAGCGTCTGGCTCGTGCCGGCCGGAGCTGAGGACGAAGATGCCTAGGGGGAGGTTATCGGCGACGAGGAAGGGATCTGAGGACGCCAGCTGGTACGACCTGGCGTAAGGAAGATGGGGTGGAGTAGACTCTGCTGCAGGCAGGGCAGCAGAGCGACGAGGAGGAGGAGGAGAAGATCGTCGGAAGCTCGGACACTCTTACCGGAGAGGGAAGAGATGAAAAGTAGGGTTTCTCTCGGCCAGAAGAAGCTTGAAGGAGTCGGCAGACCCTGCCGCTCCTTATAAAGGCCTTGGCGAGGAGAGGGGACCGAGGAGGCGACGTGCGTACCTCGCCGGAGAGTGGCTGGAAAGGATACCCATGCCTTTCGTGCGTTCACACGAGAGGCATGGTCGGTTGCAGAGGTCAGGGGAGGGTCCCTGCGACAGAGGACGTCGTAGGGAACCCCCCGTCTATTCCAGAGGACGGCCGCCCTACCCTACGCGGCGCCATCCTCCGCACAAGGTCGCCGGAGGTATGGCGCTGCACATAAATGGCAGGGGGACCGTTCTGCAAAGAACGATGAGAAGTTAGGGGGCTGAATGCAAGGGTTTCAAAAGATAAGGGTCAAAAAGTAAATTAAGAGGACCAATTTGTAAAGTCGGTCAAGATGGTATTTTCTTAGGCCCAAATTTTTATACCAGACTAATTTGAACCTAAGAATTTTAATGGTGAAATTTGATTTGAGGTTGGACCATGTTTGACCAGTCAATTTGCACAAAAATCCAAATTAAGTCATAAATTGGGCATGGTTCTCAGTTTAGGTCAAAGTAGGTTGCAAAGGCCAAATTGAAGGTTCTAAACCCTAGGGAATATTTTTCTATGAATTTTAGAGGGTTTGGTTGATTTTTATCCTGCCTCGAACCTCATGAATTAAAGTGGGTTTATTTTAAGGTTACAGAATGTCATTTTTTCCCAAAAGTTGTTATAACCCTTTTCAGATCAGATCATCCCACTTCCCTCCTTATGAAGCTCGTTTGACCTGTGTTTGGACCCTTAATTACCCTATTTGCATACTGCTTTGGTGAAATTACAGTTTTACCCCTTATGATTTGTTTTATTCTTTAACTCAGAATTCTCTGAGTTAGGCCTCTCTTTGGATTTTGTAGGAGCTTTTTCACACTCATTTGGATTAAATTGTGCTAGTTAGGGTTCATGATGAGGTTCTCACCAGCAGGCCTGGGTCCGAACCCAATTACCCTACCGTGCACTCCTCGCCCACCACCGCACGCCAGTGGGCCTGGTCCCGGGCGCGTTACCCGACCCGTCTACCCACGAATGCTCTGGGAGCGAACCTTTGAGAGAGAAATAGAGAGAGATGCGGGGAGGGTAGGGGTTAGGTTTTTCCTAACCGTGCAACATGCAGGGAAGCAAGAGAAGAAGAAAGGAGGAGGAACGGCTGAGACTTAGCTGCGCAGAGCGTAGCTGAATGAAGAAGGATGAGGTAGCTGCTGAAGAAAGAAGAAGGAAACTTAAGGCAGAGGAGCAGCTGGAGAAAGAGAAAGAAGACAGGAAGGAGGAAGCTGCAGAGAAAGGAAGATGAAGAAGAGAAACTAAAGAAAGAAGAAGACTCGCAGAAGGAAAAGAGAAGAAAAGGCAAGGCAGAAGCTAAAGAGGAGAGAAGCCAACTGAAGAAGGAGAAAGCACAGTGCAAGAAGAAGAAGAAACCAAGAGAAGAAGAGCCTACGAGGCACTGTAGCAAAGGGGTAGATAAGGCATCTGATTCAAAGAATCAAATGTCCGAGAAAGGAAAGGCAAAGAAAGAAGAGAAGAAAGAGAGAAGAAGAAAGAAAGAAAGAAAAGAAAAAAAAAGAGAAGGATCTTTGTTCACTCTCTCTCTCTTTAATTTTTGTAAAA
Organism: Thalassia testudinum; assembly: GCA_037157565.1. NCBI lineage: Eukaryota > Viridiplantae > Streptophyta > Magnoliopsida > Alismatales > Hydrocharitaceae > Thalassia > Thalassia testudinum. The sequence goes on from JAZHRO010000013.1 coordinate 28,599,487, forward strand.
GTAGTATATTGAATTGTGAATTTGTATGCTTCTAGAATCAAAGTATGCTCCCTGAGTTCGACCTCGGGATATTTTAAATTTCGAGTTATAAATTTTTATTTATTTTCGCGGAGAGTTCATCTATATTACAATAAGATATCTGTTAAAACACGACCAAGCCTCCATTAGAGAACAAGCATGCATCGCTGAAAAGTCATGGGTGCATTGCAGAGACCGAAAGGCATCCTTTGGAACGTGTACGTCCCAGAGGGGCAGGTGAATGTGGTCTTCTCTTGGTCCTCTGGATGAATCGCCACTTGGTTATAATCAGAGTACCCGTCAAGAAAGCAGGAGAATCTATTTCCTGCTAACTTCTCGAGAATCTGATCAATAAATGGTAGTGGGAAATGATCCTTCTTCGTGGAGGAATTGAGTCTTCGGTAATCTATGCAGACTCTCCACGAGTTGGCTATACGGGTAGGTATGACCTCTCCGGTTTCAGTCGTGATGGTGGTGAGCCCTGCCTTCTTAGACACAACCTGGATTGGGCTCACCCAACGACTATCGGAGATCGGGTAGATGATCCCTGCATCTAACCACTTAATGATCTTCTTCACAACCTCCTGCAGATTGGGATTCAGATGTCTTTACATTTCACGTGAAGGTCGTGCGCCCTCTTCAGAATAGATGCGGTGTGTGCAATAAGAGGGACTTATTCCAGTCAAATCATCGAGAGTCCAACCAATGGCTCTACGATGTTGCTGGAGAACTGCAATCAGACGGGATTCCTGGTTAGGTGTGAGTTTGGAGTTTATAATCACATGAAGCGTCTGATTGGAACCCAAAAAGACGTATTTCAAATGATCGGGAAGGGGTTTGAGTTCAAGAATGGGGTTATCAGCAGCAGCGGGTGGTTCAGAGTGGGTGTGGGGTACAAGGGTAGGAGTTATGGGTCTGTCTGGGTCAAGTTCTGACTCCTCTGATTGCGGTCTTAGATCTTCTTGTGGTTGATTAGGGATAATTATGTTGTCCTCAATTTGTGGTCCATCAACCACGGCTCTGATGTCACAAATTTGTTCAACGACACCGCAATTGATCCTTTGTTGGGCCTTAAAGATATCAATCTTGAGAGTCTGATTCCCAAATTTCAGCTCTATTTGGCCCTCTTCATAACTTATGTTGGCCCTTGCAGTGGCCAGAAAAGGTCTCCCTAGTATGATTGGTGTATCCCTTGGGTTTTCAGGTGCGTCCATATCTAAAACTATGAAATCTACAGGGAAGTAGAAATCACGAACCCTAACAATAACATCCTCAAGAATTTCCTTAGGTGACTTGATAGATGGATCTGCTAACTGCAATGTCACCTCAGTTGGTTTTAGTTTAGATTCTTCTAGATGGTTAAGTAGGGATGTGGGTATCAAGTTTATGGAGGCACCTAGGTCTAATAATGCTCTATCAAACTGGGTCTCACCGATCTTACATGAAATTAGGGGAGTGCCTGGGTCTTTTGCCTTGGGTGGGAGTCTACTCAGGATTACAGAGCTGGCTTGCTCTGATATTACAATTGGACTCCCACTCTTGGTTCGCGGCTTACGCTGAGGTGTACACACGTTCTTCAAGAATCGTGCGTAAGCTGGTACGTAGCAGATCGCATCCATCAAGGGGATGTTTATTTGGACCTACTCAAAGAGCTTGATCAGGTCCTCCTCATGAGCCACAGGTTTAGTTGTCTGCTTTCCCTTGGTCAAGGCCTCAGAAAATGGAACCTTGCTTGGTTCTTCTAGGATAGGTCGAAGTTTTTGATCTGGGACAGGGATAGGAACATCCTGGATAACTATCCTAGGGCTTGGGTCACTACCAGGCTTGGAGTGGTCTGGATAAGGTGGGTCTTGGGTTGCTTTACCACTACGAGTCGTTACAGAGTTTAATCTTGCCTGGTTTGGGTTAGGGGTTGGTAAAAGGGGTGGCTGCTGTTGATAACCCGCATAGGATGTTAAAGCTTCCATCCCGTCAAGTGATGGAACGGAAGGGGCCTAATAAATCAAGTGTGCTTAGCCTGGGTTTGGGTTCATAATGCACCTCTGGGTCGGCACGTTATTAGGGTTTGGCAGAGGTTGTGATGGAAGAGTGCTCGGTTGGCGAGAATTCGCCATCTGGGAGAGTTGGTTGTGGACCTCTGTGATTTCGTCCTTGTGCTGTTTTTGGATAGCTGCATTCGATCTCTGAATGTTAGCCAGTGTTTGGAGGATGAGGGACATTTGATCTTGGTTTGGCCCAGATTGATAAATGGGGTTGGGCCGAGGCTGAGGCGGCTGATAAGGACGAGGGGCTTGTGGACAGGGCTGATAAGGTGGTCTTTGGATCCGAGAATTTCCCGCCCACTGGAAATTAGGATGATTTCGCCATCCAGGGTTGTAGGTGTTGGAAAATGGGTCATTCTGGATGGCGTTGAGGTCCTCGCAGGTCTGAGGAGCCTTAGGAAAGTCGGAGTATGGGGGGTCAGAGTTCCCCCGACAAGAATAGAAAGGATCGGAGGTCCCTTCGGTCCTGGAGTCAGATGGGGGTGGATACGGGTCCACCCCAGGAGAAGATCGGTGGAAGATGTTTTGCACAGTTTCCCTTGCAGGAGGTGGCTGTGCGAAGGAGTTTTGCGCAGAGGTGTCTCGTTGCAAATGCTGAGTCGGCTCGTCCACCTTCTTCTCAATAATAGAGACCTTGTCCAACCAACTGGCCATAAGTTCCAAGTCGACAGATGCGGATAGGCCCTGCATTTCATGTGCTCCCCTAAGATTCGTCGATGCATGAGTATTCGTCCAGTCGAATAAACCCATGGAGTCATTGTTGATAGAGTTCCCGCACATATTCTCGAGAATCTCCCACACGGTGTCCTCATGTTGATCCATGATATTCCCTTCGCAAGTTGCATTTACGAATAATTTAATGTCCTCACGGAGTCCCTGGTAAAAAGACTGGACTTGTTCCGATTTAGGAACTCCGTGATGGGGGCACTTCCGCATGAGATCCAGGAATCGATCTCATGCCTCATAAAGAGGTTCTCCCGTCTGCTGGGTGAAGTGAGTAATCTGATAGCGCAAGGTGTTTGTCCAACCAACGGGAAAGAACTTCTTCAAAAACTCAGATTGAAGTTCATCCCAGGTGTTGATTGGACGGGTCTATGTCTGATACTAATGAGCCGCCTTATCCATGAGGGAGAAAGAGAACATCTTCATGAGTAAGATATCCCGATTTTCCGCATCTGACCCGAAGGTCTGGGCCAAATGCTTGAGCTGTTTGATATGCTGGAATGGATCTTCGGAATTAAGCCCATAGAATTTAGGTATAGCATGAATCATATTGGGCTTCAATTCAGAATCAGGTCCTCCAGCCGAGATTCTAACTCGAGGCTCGATTGCCACCGCAGCGGGATTATAGTGATCTCACATCATGGGGCGCTGCGGTGGGTTCATGATATTCTGGAAGAGGTCATTAAGACGTTGAAGCTGGTGCTCGAGATTATTTTCTTCTTCAACAGGCTGTGCCATGATGGAAGAAGACGGAGAACTAGGTTCAGAATCAGAAGAAAGGTCTATGTGGAGGGGTTGTTGCACAAACAAGGGTGCCAAGGCTTGGCCTCGGGGAGAGTAGATTTCTAGAGGAGGTTTCAAGGACCTCCTACCAAACATGCACTAAAAGACTGGATGAGGTTAGAACGTGTTGGACCCAATCAAGACACCCAAAATATGTTGGGTGACTATAGAGGTTTGGGGCAGATGATACCCCTGGATCAGAAGGTCGTCCACTTGAGAATTACCTGGGCAGCCAGAGAGGGTGAGTCCCGTGAAGACCCCTACATGGTAGAGCGCCCCCACGGGTTATAAGGTTTCCCCCACCCGACCTCTCTTGTCACTGAGATTCCAAGTAGACCAGAATGGGGACCTTGACCTCTTAAGTCTACCACTTTTAGTTAAGATCAAGGTGCTTAGGGTTCCACTTGAACTTTAAGCCTTTTGTGTGCAAAAGTGACCTAATTTAAAGGTTGGTTGATCTAAAAGATCAACTTCACCTCTTTGTTTCTTTGAGAGCTTCTTAGGTCCTTTCTTTTATTGTTCAAGTAGATTAAAAGCCTGATTGCTTAGGATTTCTCTTGGATAGGTCTTTTCAAATAATGACTTAGGCACACCTCTTTTGGAATTTTTAATTTTCTGATTAGAAGAAGATGTGTCTCTAAAACCTTAGCTTGGAATCCTAGGTTGGCTCTAGTTGGTCCAATTTAGTTGCCTCAGAAATGGGTAACTAAGGCTCAAGCAAGAAGGTTTTAGCCCTAATTACCCAGTTACCTTAAGTGGCTATGCAGTTAAAATGTGTTGAAAGTAGAAATCAGGCAACTTTGTGAATTACAAAGTATGAAAGACAGGTAACCCTAGATTGATTTTTGTTTTTCCTCTTTAGATTGTGAGGGGCTTAAAAGAGAGGGTTAAAAAGGTTACCTGCTTTTTGGTGTGGTTGCTGTGCGGCTGCTTGTTGAATTCCTTTCCCGCAATAAGCACCACAAAAGAGAGATTAAGTCAGTATAAAATCAAAAATTGTGATTTAAAGCTTCTAAAGTGCCTGTTGCTCCCCGGCAACGGCACCAAGAATTGATGAGCTCGAATTTCGCGGTGTTTTAAAAGATACGTTGTAGTATGTTGCGAAAAACGATTATCAATTTAATTTATTTATTACTCGAAATTTGAAAACATTCTGAGGTTGAACTCAGGGAGCAACTCGGTCTTTAGAAGCAGAAAAAATCACAATTTACAATACTGTAATGTTTTACAAAAATGTAGAGACTGAAAGTAGAATTTTTCTTCTCTTTTTCTTCTTTTCTCTCCTTGTTCTTTGCTCTCTCTCTTTTCTTTTCTCTATCTTCAGACGTCTGATTCTATGAATCAGATGCCTTAAGTGGTGTTTGCTACAATGCGCATCTTCTTCTTCCTTTCTTCTCTTTGGCTGCTGCTGCTGCTTCTTCTTCTTTTCCTCCCTGCTTAGCCTTCCTCTTTGCGGCAGCTCCCTCCTTCTCTTTTCTTCTCTTCCTCTTTGGCTCTGCTTCTGCTCCTTCCTCTACCTTCTTCTTCTTCTCTCTTGATCTGTGCCTCCTCCTTCTTTTTCTTCCTTTCCTTCAGCACCATGCTTTTTCCTCTGCCTTCTTCTTCTCTCTTGATCTGCGGCTAAGTCCTCAGCTTCTTCCTTTTCTTTATTTGGCCTCTTCTTCTCCTCCTGCTTCTTCTTCCTCCTTCTTCTTCTTCCCTGCATAGGCACGATTAAGCAAAACCTACCACTACCCTCCCCGCGTCTCTCTTTCTCTCTATTTCTCTCTCAGGTCACATCTCTCCCAGAGCCAGCCGGGTTATTGGGTCGGGTATATGCGCCTAGGACCAGGCCCACTGGCGTGTGGTGGTGGGCGAGGTGTGCACAGGTATCGGGTCAGGTCAGCCAGATCCGCGGAGGAGTAAGCGCAGACGAGGTGGTGAGTGGGCGAGGGGACCTCACCCCGTGTTCTGAGGCAACCTAAAGAAAACACAAAAACAATAAAAGGCGCTCACCTGTGCTGGGCATTTCCGAGGTGGGACTAAAGTCCCACCTTCGTTCCGCGATCGCTCGCAGCAGAAATCGCGTACGATCACAGCAGATGCAACGCCCCTTAGCGCCAATCGCTTGGCAGTGTGTGTGCGCGAGACTGAGCCATGCCTTCTGAACCTGGAGGCCTGGAGTGCTGGGGCTTGGAGAAGCTTCAAGCGAGCTCCAAGCTTCTGCGCCAATGGCGGAAGGGGCTGCGACCCTGAAATCACAAGGACAACCTTACGGCCACGTCAAATCACTCAGCAGGCTTCGCCGTGACACGGCAAAGGTGGCCCGGGGGTCAGCGTGGTGTGAGGACGCCTGTGCGTGTGTGCCTAGGGTACACTGTGTGCGTGCAGGTGGGTGTGTTCGGGGGGAGGTTCCAGTGGGTGGAGCAGTGAGTGGAAGGGCGAAGGGTGATCAGTGGGAGGTGGTGAAGCTTAGGGACCGGTCGGCGAGGGGTGAAATGGTCTGTAGTGGTGGAGTGGCCTCGTCGGAGTTGGTGGTCAGAGATGGAGAGGGTGATGGTGATCTGTGGTGTCGAGGGGTCGAAGGTACAAATTGTAGGTTCTGGCCCTACTAGGAGGGGTGACGTAATAAAATGCGGAAATACAATATAAAGCAATCTCACCAAAGAAAACCAATCACAAAATACACAAAGATTTTTAGGTGGAAACCCAAACCAGGTGAAAACCACCACCTAACCCTCTCGAGTTAGGATTTTCTGATCAACCTAGTTGATCAAATCCACTAACCGAATCACTTTAAAACGAGGGTGATTCAACCTCAGTACAACCACGCTACAAGTACGAGGGTAGCGTTCGTCAACCCCTTCTCTCCACGAGAAGGATTTTGTCCCACGTAATAAAAAGAATCTATCCTATTCTTCTTGTCTTCTATCTTCAATCTGTCGCTCCACGCGAACCTCCTCTGTTTTCCGTCAAGCTCCTCCAATCCGTCCTGGATGCGAGCTCGAACTCCGTCTAAACACGTCCACATTTGCAATTGACCTGAAATCTAGGACTCAAATTGCAAATGTTAAATAACACGTGTTTTGTTATCATCAAAACAAATGATCGTAGTGCTCTAGCACCAACACAAATTATCATAGGGGAAATAAAGAGGGGAGTGAGGGAAACTTATCTGGTAGGTTAGGAGCGAAAGGGGGAGGCGGAGGGCGAGCGGCTGGTGCCTACCGTCGCCGGAGTCGAAGGTGCCCAGGGGAAGAGGACGGTGATGACAAAGGGGGTCGGAGGGCTCCCACTGGTACAGCGCACAAGAAAGGGGAGGAGTCATTGGAAGCTCTGGGTGGTTGGCCAGAGTTGGGAGGAGACAAATTGGATGGGGATGTCAGGCCAAATCGAGCTTGGAGGAAGCAGCGTGGCGAGCCCTTCCTTAAATAGGTACTGGCAGGGCGGGAAGCGCGCGAGGGCGGCGGATAGGCCACGCTGGAGGTAAGGTCAGTCGGATACCCATACCTCTTGCGCATTCGCACGAGAAATATGGTGGGTTTCAAGGCATGGGGAGCAGCACATGCAGTAGGGGGCTCCGTAGGGAGCTCCCTTTCCAAATCTGTGAGCGGCTCCCCACGCAGGAGAGGCGCAAACCTCCACGCGAAGTCGCCGGAGGTATAGCCCCTGCTGCAGATGGGAGAGGGACCGAAGTGAAGAAAATGACGAGGAAGCTGAGGGGGTAATCGCAAGGGTTTCAAAAAGTTGAGGGTCATAAAGTTATTTTGAGGACCAAATTGTAAAGTGGGTCAAGATGACCTACCATTAGGTCTAAATTTTGGTATAAACCTAATTTTGACCTGAGGAATCCAATGGTGAAGTTGGATTTTAGGTTTAGCCATGTTTGACTGGACGTTTTGCACAAAAATCCAAATTAGGTCAAAAATTGGGTATGGACCCAAATCTAGGTCAATATAGGTTCCAAAGGCCAAATTGAAGGTTCTAAGCCCTTGGGGATATTTTTCCATGAATTTTAGTGGGTTTAGTTGATTTTTATCTTTCCTAGAGCCCTATGAATTAAAGTATGTTTGTTTTAGGGTTATAGAATGTCATTTAATTCCTAGATTTTGTCATAACCCTTTTCTGACCAAACCATCCCACTTTTCCCTTATTAAGTCCACTTGGCCTATGTCTAGACCCTTATAAATTCCTTTGATGCTCTACAATGGCAAAATTACAGTTTTACCCCTTGTGTCATATTCTCTCCTCAGATTGGTAATTCCCTGAATTAGGCCTTCCTTTAGGTTATGTAGGAGCTTTTGTTCATTTTATTAGACCAAGGTAAGCTATTTAGGATTCATGATGAGGTTCTCATCAGCAATCGTCAAATGATGATCTAAATACTAAAAAGTCATTCATGAAGACTTTCAAATAATCACCTACCATATCTGAGAATATGGCAAGCATACACCTCTGAAAAGTTGTGGGTACATTGCAGAGACCCAAAGGCATCCTTCGGAACACGTACGTCCCGACGGGGCAGGTGAACGTGGTCTTTTCTTGGTCCTCTAGATGGATGGCCACTTGTTTATAACCGGAGTACCCGTCAAGAAAGCAGAAGAACCTATTTCCCACTAGTTTTTCGAGGATCTGATAAATAAATGGTAGTGGGAAATGATCCTTCCTCGTAGAGGAATTGAGTCTTCTATAATCAATGCAGACTCTCCACGAGTTAGATATACGGGTTGGTATGACCTCTCCAGTTTCAGTCGTGATGGTGGTAAGCCCTGCCTTCTTAGGCACAACCTGGATTGGACTCACCCATCGACTGTCGGAGATGGGGTAGATGATCCCAGCATCTAACCACTTAATGATCTCCTTTTTCACGACCTCCTGCAGATTAGGGTTCAAACGTCTCTGCATTTCTTGCGAAGGTCGTGCACCCTTTTCAGAGTAGATATGGTGTGTGCAATAAGAGGGGCTGATACCAGTCAAATCATTGAGAGTCCATCCAATGGCTCTACGATGTTGCTGGAGAACAATAGTCAAATGGGATTCCTGGTCAGGTGTGAGTCTGGAGTTTATAATCACAGGAAACGTCTGATTGGAACCCAAAAAGACGTATTTCAGATGATTGGGAAAAGGCTTGAGTTCCAGGACGAGATTATCAGCAACAGCAGGTGGTTCAGGGTGTGTATGAGGAATAAGGGTAGGAGTTATGGGTGTATCAGGTTCAGACTCCTCTATTTGAGGGTTTTGATCTTCTTGCGGTTGATCGGGGATAATCAGGTTGTCCTCGATATGCGGTTCATCAACCACGACTTTGATATCACATATTTGTTCTATAACATCGTAATTAATCCCTTGTTGGGCCTTAAAGATGTCAATCTTTAGAGTTTGGTTCCCAAATTTCAATTCTATTTGGCCCTCCTCACAACTTATGTTGGCCCCAGTAGTGGCCAGAAAAGGTCTCCCTAGTATAATTAGTGTATCCCTTGAGTTCTCAGGTGCATCCATATCTAGAACTATAAAATCCACCGGGAAGTAGAAATCCCGTACCCTAACAATGACGTCATTGAGTATTCCTTTAGGTGATTTGATGGATCGAACGGCTAACTGCAATGTCACCTCTGTCGGTTTAAGCTCGGACTCTTCAAGATGGTTAAGGATGGATGTAGGTATTAGGTTTATGGAGGCACCTAGGTCTAGCAAGGCTCTGTCGAATTGGGTTTCACCAATTTTACATGAAATCAGGGGAGTACCTGGGTCTTTAGCCTTGGGCGGGAGTTTACTCAAGATTGCAGAGCTAACTTGCTCTAACAATATGATCAGACTCCCACTTTTGGTTCACAGCTTACACTTGGGTATACACACGTCTTTCAGAAATCGTGCGTAATCTGGTACGTGGCGGATTGCATCCATCAAAGGAATGTTTATCTGGACCTGTTCAAAGAGATTGACCAGATCCTCCTCAGGAGCCACAGGTTTGGTTATCCTTTTTCCTTTGGTCAAGGCCTCGGGAAATGGAACCTTGGTTGGTTCCTCTAGAATAGGTCCAGGTTCTTGATCTGGGATAGGGGCATCCTGGATAACTATCTAATGAGAACCTTATCATGAGCCCTAACTAGCTTATTTTGACCTAATAAAGTGAATAAAAGCTCCTGCATAACTTAAAGGAAGGCCTAACTCAAGAGATTACTAATCTGAAAAGAATACATGAAACAAAGGGTAAAATTGTAATTTTACCATTGCAGTACATCAACGGAATTTCTCAGGATCTAGACATAGGTTAATTGGACTTAATAAGAGAAAAAGTGGGATAGTTCAGTCAGAAAAGGGTTATTGTGAAATTTAAAAATTAAATGACATTCTATAACCCTAAAACAAACCCACTTAATTTCACAAAGTTATAGGTAGGATAAAAATCAAATAAACCCTATAAAATTCATGAAAAAATATCCCCTAGGATTTAGACCTTTCAATTTGGCCTTTGGAACCTATTTTGACCTAGATTGGGGTCCAAGCTCAATATTTGACCTAATTTGGGTTTTTATGCAAAATTTTCAGTCAAACGTGATCAAACCTAAAATCCAACTTCACCAATGGATTCCTTAGGTCCAAATTAGATTTTTATCAAAATTTGGACCAAAGGGAAGGTCATCTTGACCTACTTTGCAAAATAGTCCACCCAATTACATTCTGACTCCTAACTTTTGAAAACCCTTGCGAAAACCCCCTCAACTTCTTCGTCACTTTTCTCATTCCAGTCCCTCTGCCATTGCAGCAGAGACCCATACCTCGGGCAAATTTTCGAGGAGGATTTCTCCTCACTTCCCCAGGGAGCTGCTCTTAGATTTGAAAGGGGAGTCCTCTACGAAATCCCTTACCACCTGAGCAGCTCCCCATGCAATGATTCGCACCATACCACTCGCGTGAACGCTCGAGAGGTATGGGTATCGTACCTGCAGTGACCTCCGGCGAATATTTTCTCACCTTCCATGCGTTTGACTCTCCGCCCCTGCCTATAAATGAAGCCTCAGGTCCGGCCGCACCTTTCAAGCCTGTTTTGGCCGGAGATATCCTCTGAAATTCAGCCTTCCTCATCTCCGGCCAACTACCTGCAAGCTCCGGTGACCTCTCCTCCCTCCTCTCGTCACTCTGCCACCATACCAGTGGTAGAGTCATCTCCGCCTTGCTCCTCCGCATCGCACCGTACCCGCGCGAGCCTCTCCGACCCCTTCCTCGTCGCCGTCATCCCCATCTCAGGGCGTCTTCTCCAACAACGACACCTACACGTCTCTCGTCCTCCGCCTTCCCCCCTTCGTCCAACTCTCCCCAGTGTGTTCCTCTCCCCCTTCTCTGTATTTCCCTTATCTTTATTGCTATTTTTATCCCCTCAATGCCACAGACCACCACCACCTTCTCCACCTCCGAAAAACCACCAACGAGGCGCATCCACCGCTCCGCACCTCCACATGCCTCGCCAGACCCCTCATCACCTCTACCATCACCCACTGAGCATCATCCGCCCCTCCATTACCCGCCAACACCTTCAGAAACGCCCCCGACCTAACCCATCTTCACGGTCACAGAGTGACCTAGGCACGTACACCTAGGCCGCCCTGCGGCCAGCCACCCACCTAGGCACCTTCGCCATGCCATGGCGAACCTCCCCATGTGGTTTAATGGGGCCGCAAGGCCGTATTGAGTGACTGCAAGTTTGAGCCTCCGCCGCCATTAGCATCGGCTCGAAGCAGCTCACAAGCTTCAACCCAGGCACGTCACTCCAGGTCTCCAGGTCCGAGAGGTGCGGGTTGGACTCATACACACATTCAGCAGGCAATTGGCCTCAAAGGAGAGCCCAGCTGTAGCAATTGGGCGAAAGTCTCCTGCAGGTGTGCGCGAAGAAGCAGGCTCCTGAACTCAAGAGCGCAGTGAGTGGTTTATATTGAATTTCTGCAATTTTCTCTTCGCCTCCAAACGACACGGGGTGAGGTCCCTCGCCCACTCCCCCACCTCGTCCGCAATCACCCCTACGAGGACCTGGCTGACCCGTTTACCTTGCACTCCTCGCGCACCACCCACGCCGGTGCGCCTGGACCCGGGCGCGCGTAACCCGACCCATTTACCTGATTCTGGCTCTGAGAGAGCGAAGAGAGAAATAGAGAGAGAGTGATGCGGGGGGGGGGGTATGGGGTAGGTTTTGCTGCGTGGTGTTGTGCAGGGAAGAAGAAGGAGGAGGAGGCAGCTGCTGAAGAAGAAGAAGAAGCACTGCAGCCGCAGCCAAGCTTAAGCAAAGGAAGAGAAGAAAAAGAAGAAGGTAGCTGGTGAAGAAAGAGAGAAGCAGGGACTTAGCAGAGAAAGAAGAAAGAAGACCAGAGGCACCATAGCAGAGGAGCGGTCAAGCAAAGGAAGAAGAAGAAGAAGAAGACAGAGAAAGACAAAGAAGAAGAAGAAGCCAAGGAGGAAGCCGCAAAGAAAGGAAGAAGAAGAGGAACAGCTGAAGACAGAGGTAGAGGCTGAAGAAGAAAGACAAGGCAGAAGAAGGAAGAAGAAGAAAGAGTGAAATCACTGTAGCAACTGCAAGTTAAGACATCTGATTCACCAAATTAGACGTCTGATTCACAAGAGAAGAAGACATCAGAGAGAGAAAGGAGAAGAAAGAAGAGAACATTCAATCTCTTCTCTTTTTGCATATTCTCTCTTCAGCTTTCATAAACAATGAATTGCATTTTTGAACATCATCTTTTGAGCAATTTCAAAGTTGTAATTTTAGTTTCTAAAATACCAATTTTCTCTCTAAGTTCGACCTCAGATACTTTAGTTTTCGAGTAAAATAAATTGTTAATTGTTTTCACAGCGATTTCAACTATATTACAACAAACGTCTTTTTAAAAACATGATCTCACCTCGCAAAACCAATCAACACTATTGTTTACGAGGCTAGATCATGTTTTAAGATATGTTGCGTTGTAGTATAGATGAAATCGCCTCGAAAACAAATAAGAATTTATTACTCGAAAACCAAGGTATCCGAGGTCGAACACAGGGGGCCAATGGAATTTATTCACTAATCTTAATAACATAATTGAACACTTAGAGTTACTCAAAACCTAACTCAGAATATAAATGCAAGAATTTAAGAGTCAAAAATGTAGCAAATATAGAAGAATTGGGCGTCTGATTCTATGATCAGACGTCTTAAATGATAGCCTTTCTTCTCTTCTCTTTAATTCTGCTCTTTCTTCCCTCTCTGACTTAGCTTTCTCGGCCCCCTTGATTTCTTTCTTCTTTCCTTCTTCAGCTTTCTCTTTTTTTCTTCTTCTTCTTTGCCTTCTTCTGTGGTCTTCTTCTTTCTCCTTCCACTCTCTTTGATTTCTTTCTTTCTTCTTTCTTCCTCAACCGCACCTCTACTACAGCGCTTCTCCTTCCCTTGGCTTCTGCCTTTCTTCCTCTTCCTTTTCCTTCCTTGGCTTCTGCCTTGATTTCCTTCTTCAGCCTTTCTGCAGCTAAGTGTCTTTCCTTCCCTGCTTAGCTTTCACCTCAGCTGCACCTTCCTCTTCCTTCTTCTCTTCTTCTTCCCTGCGCATGCACACAGAAGCAAAACCTATCCCCTACCCTCCCCCGCATCTCTCTCTCTCTATTTCTCTCTAAGGTACGCTCTCCCAGAGCCGGGTAATCGAGTCAGGTATCACGTGCCCGGATCAAGGCGCACCTGCGTGGGTGTGATGTGCGAGGAGTGCGTGGGATAGGTAATCGGGTCGGGTGCCAGATCCGCGGGGGCAGGTCACCGACAAGGCGTGAGCGAGTGAGGGCGAGGGACCTCACCCCTGTGTTACTTGAGGTAATGAGAAGAAAGCACAACATCAATTTATACTACACACCTGCGGTAAGGATTTCCGAGGTGGGACTAAAGTGTCCCACTCGCTTCACTCACGCGCCCGCAGGGTGTCGCCTTCAATTGCCACAGCTACGGCTACTCTCCAGCCAATTGCCTAGCTGCGTGGATGCGCAAGACCAATCCGTATGTCCTGAAGCGCAACACCTGGGTGGATGCGGCTTGGAGCGACCTTGCAACCTTCTTGCTTCAGCATCAATGGCGGAAAGGGGGTCGACCTGCATTTCAGTCATACAGCCTCGCGGCCCTGTCAAATTACTTGGGGAGCTTCGCCGTGGCACGGTGAAAGTGCTGTGGTGGTTGGCTGGCCGTGGGGCGACCTAGGCGTGCATGCCTAGGTTGCTCTATGGCCGTGAAGGTGGGTTAGGTCGGTGGGTGCTTGCGAAGGGTATGGCGGTTAGTGGAGAGGCAGATGACGATCAGTGGGTGATGGCGGAGGTGATGAGGGGTCTGGCGAGGCGTGTGGAGGTGTAGAGCGGTGGATGCGCCTCGCTGGTGGTCTGCCGAAGGTGGAGAAGGTGGTGGTGGTCTATGGCGTCAAGGAGGTAAAAATAGCAATAAGGATAGGGGAAATAAAGAGGAGGGGGAGAGGAATTTATCTGTGGTGATTGGAGCGAAGGGGAGGCAGAGGGGCGAATGGCGCGTATCTGCCGTCGCTAGAGACGAAGGCCCTGAGATGGAGCGGCGGCGACGACGAGGAGGTCAGAAAGGCGTGCACTTGGTACGGCACGGCACAGATGAGCACAGCGGAGAAGACTCTACCACTGGTATGGTGGCAGAGCAACGAGAAGAGGGAGGAGAGGTCGCTGAAGCTTGCCGGCAAATGGCCGGAGATGAGGGAGGATGAAATTTAGGGGGATTCTCAAGCCAAATCAAGCTTACCCCCTTCGGCCGAACCTGGCTCTTCTTATAAAGGCACAGGCAGAGGGTCAGATGCATGGTGGCGGGCAAAAATCCTCGCCGGAGGTATAGCCAGAACTGATACCCATACCTCTCAAGTGTTCGCACGAGAGGTATGAGGCAATTTAGGGCATGGGGAGCTGCTCAGGCGGTAGGGGGTTTTATAGAGGACTCCCCATTCAAATCTGGGAGCAGCTCCCTGGGGAAACGAGGAGAAATCCTCCTCGAAACCTCACTGGAGGCATGGGTCTCTGCTGCAATGGCAGAGGGATCGGAATGCGAAAAGTGACGAAGAAGTTGAGGGGGGTTTCGCAAGGGTTTTCAAAAGTTAGGGGCTAGAATGTAATTGGGTAGATTATTTTGCAAAGTAGGTCAAAATGACCTTCCCTTAGGTCCAAATTTTGGTAAAAACCTAATTTGGACCTAAGGAATCCAATGGTGAAGTTGGATTTTAGGTTTGACCACGTTTGACTGTATATTTTGCATAAAAACCCAAATTAGGTCAAATATTGAGCTTGGACCCCAATCTAGGTCAAAACAGGTTCCAAAGGCCAAATTGAAGGTTCTAAACCCTAGAGGATATTTTTCCATGAATTTTAGAGGGTTTATTTGATTTTTATCCTGCTTATAACCATGTGAATTTAAGTGGGTTTGTTTTAGGGTTACAGAATGTCAATTAATTCTTAAATTTCACAATAACCCTTTTCTGACTGAACCATTCTACTTTTTTCTCTTATTAAGTCCAATTGACCTATATCTAAACCCTGAGAAATTCCGTTGATGTACTGCAATGGTAAAATTATAGTTTTACCCTTTATTTCATGTATTCTTTACAGATCAGTAATCTCTTGAATTAGGCCTTTCTCTTGGTTATGTAGGAGTTTTTGTTCTCTTTCTTAGGTCAAAATAAGCTAGTTAGTGCTTATGATGAGATTCTCATCATACCCCCATGCCTTGCTTTAGCTAGTCTCTTAGCAAAATTTCAAGGTTTTAACTTCTGTTCTAGACCATGTGTTACGAACATGGGCATCAGACGTAGTTTAAGACGCTTGGGAAGTGTCCCAGACGTCTGGCCAGACGTCTGGAACCCTTCCCAGACGTCTGGTATTGAAACGCTGTGGCTTCGAGAGATAACCGGGTTTTATTGTTATAGCGTTGTAGTATAGCCAGTTATTGCCATCGTTTCAAATATATAAATTTTTTACTCGGAAAATAAAAGAGTTCCCGAGGTCGAACTCAGGGAGCAAGTTGTATTCTAGAGATATACATGTTTCTTTTAAAGAAAGAGAGAGAAAGAATTTGTTGTCTTTTCTTCTTTTCTCTTTGCTTCTCCTCGTCTCAGATCTTCTGTTATCTTCTTCTTCTTTATCTGCAGTGGTGATGTTCTTCTTCTGCAGTGGTGATGTTCTTCTTCTTCTTTCAGCTGTTCCTGCTCTTCCTTTTTCTTCTGCAGAGCGGTCCTGTTCTTCTTCTTTTCCTTTCTTCAGATCTTCTTCTCGTGCTCTTCTTCTTTGAGTTCTTCCCTGTGTTCTCCTCTGCCTCGCCTTCTTCTGTTGTTCTTCAGATCTCCTTCTTTCTTCTTTTCTTTTTCCTGTCAGGACGTCGTCTCTCCTTCTTTCTTCTTTTCCCTTCAGGACGTCGTCTGATTTTCCAATCAGACGACTTAAACCGCTTGTTGCTACAGTGTCTCCCTCAGCTTCCTTCTTCTTCCGCGGTCCTTCTTCTTCACCTGTGCCTGCACACTTCAGAGTTTACGTCAGAGGGCAAAACCTACTCTACCCCCCGCCCCTCCGTCTCTCTCTCACAGAATCCGCTCATAGGATAGCTCTCCCAGAGCTGCCGGGTAGCCGGGTACGGGTCGCGCCCGGGTCCAGGCCCACCGGTGTGAGTGGTGGGCGAGGAGTGCAGGTCAGTCTAAGTCGGGTCGGGTCAGGTCCGCGGGGCGTGAGCGCGGACGAGACCGGGTAACCGGGCGGGTGAAGGGGACCTCACCCCGTGTGCTGAGGCAGTAAGCCTCCAGCACTTTTTCGCTTTATACCGCTGCGCCTCTTCAGACTTTTCCGAGGTGGGACTAAATGTCCCACCTCAATTGAGCGCCCGCAGCGGAGAAAGCAGCGGGCGATCGCGGCTTCACGCGAAGCCTTCACCCCAGCTGCGAGCCTGATGCTTTGTCGAAATGCCTCGCAAGGCCTGGGAGTCGAATCTGGGCGTGGCGCGCCTGCAGCTGCAGGCGGAAGCAGCTCCTTCTGCACGGCAATGGCGGCGGAGGTCGGGTGACCTGTTCACAGCAAAACGGCCTCTCGGCCTAATCAGAAGGTGCCGGGAGCTTCGCCAGAGTGCGGCGAAGCTCGTGTGGGTGGTGGCGAGGCGTGCAAGGGCTGCCCTAGGTCGGACTGTGGGTTGGAGGATGGGTTTGTTCGGTGGGGTTGCAGAGGGTGATGTGGGGGAAGTGGAAGGGCGGGGGTTGATCAGGGTGACGAGGCGGAGGTTCTGCGGTGGTCGGCGAGCCGTGTGGGTTGCTGGGGTGATGGGAGGGTCTCGCCGGAGTTTGGCCGGAGACGAAGGGGGTGACGGTGGACAGGAGCGGTCGAGGGTTTAATCAAATAAAAGACAGTGAGGAAAAGAAAGAGGGGGAGATGGGGAGGAGTTCTGACCTAGCTACGGAGACAAAAGGGGCCGGAGCAGGAGAAGAAGATGCCCAGGGGAAGGGGCGGCGGCGAGCAGAGGGCCGGAGATGCGCCAGCTGGGTGCGGCGTGGCGCGGGAAGAGCAGGGGAAGAAGTCTCTGCTGCTGGTATTGCGGCAGAGCGAAGAGGAGGAGGAGGAGGAACCGCCGGAGCTGGTGGGCGTCTGCCGGAGTGAGAGGAGAGGAAAGTTGGGGGTTTTCTCCGTCAGATCCGAGCTGGGAAGAACGGTGGAGCGACGGGGGTATTTATAGGGACCGAATCAGGGAGGAAGGTGGAGGGAGACCACGTGTCTCCCTCGCCGGAGGACGCCGGAGATGGAAACCCATACCGTCCGTGCGTTCGCACGGCCGGTATGGTGGGTTACAGCGACCAGGGGGGTGTCCCTGCGACGGCTGACGACGCAGGGCACCCCCGGTTTACTTGCTAGGCTCTCCCCCTCACCCTGCGCGGCGCCATGCTCCGCGCAAGGTCGCCGGAGCATGGTGCTGGCAGGTTTTGCAGGGGGGACCTGAACGCAAAGAACGAAGGAGAGTTAGGGGCCAAAATGCGAGGGTTCAAAAGTTGAGGGCCAAAAAGTAAATATATGAGGACCAAAGTGTAAAGTTGGTCAAGGAGGTTTCTTCTTAGGCTCAAGTTTTTATACATGACTAATTAGGACCTAAGGAATCTGATGGTGAATTTCATTTCTATATTAAACCTTGTTTGACCGGTCAATTTATGCGAAAACCCAAATTAAGTTATTAATTGGGCATGGTTCTCAATGTAGGTCAAAATGGGTTCTGAAGGCCAAATTGAAGGTTCTAAACCCTAGAGATTATTTTTCTATGAATTTTAGAGGGTTTATTCTATTTTTACTTTGCCTAGAACCTCGTGAATTGAAGTGGGTTGTTTTAGGGTTACAGATTATCATTTAGTTCCTTGGAATTGCTGTAGCCCTTGCTAGATCATCTCATCCCACTTTTATTCTTATTAAGTTGCTTTGACCTATGTTTGGACCCTGAATTACCCTGTATGCAGATTATACTGGTAAAATTGCATTTTTACCCCTTATGACTTGTTTTCTCCTTAAACTCAGAATTCTCTGAGTTAAGCCTTTCCTTGAGTTATGTAGGAGCTTTTATCCTTTGTATTAGGTCAAAATGGCTTGAGTCTCTGACCGTTCACGATGAAAGGTTCAGAATCGTGGCTGAGTGGACTGATTTCGATTGCTCCATTTCCAAAAACCTGTCGGACCAAATATGGTCCGACCCACTTGGATCTCAGTTTTCCTGGGAAGAGTTTTAGTCGGGCATCAAAGAGTAGGACCTTTTGACCAGGATGAAAGATCTTTCTCGAGATGTGTTTGTCATGGAAGGCTTTAACCCGCTCCTTGTAGATTTGCGAGTTCTCGTACGCGTCTAGGCGTAATTCATCGATCTCGCTGATTTGGAGTTTTCTGTAGGTCCCAGCCTTGGAAATATCTAGATTACAGTTCTGTACTGCCCAATAGGCTTTATGCTCCAGTTCTACGGGAAGGTGGCATGCCTTTCCGTACACCAGTCTAAAGGGAGACATGCCCAATTGGGTCTTGTGGGCGGTCCTATAGGCCCACAATGCTTCCGGAAGTCGGGACGACCAGTCCTTCCTGTCAGGTCGAACAGTGACTTGCAGGATTTTCTTGATTTCCCGATTAGACAGCTCAGCTAGACCATTAGTTTGGGGGTGGTAAGGAGTAGAGATTCGGTGAGACACCCCGTATTTGGTCATCAGTGACCTAAACTGAGCATTTGTGAAATGGGTCCCCCCATCAGAGATTATTGCACGAGGAATCCCGAACCTTGAGAAAATGTTTTGATGAATGAATTTGAGAACGATTTTGTGATCACAGGTTCGGGTCGGTATGGCTTCGATCCATTTGGACACGTAGTCCACAGCCAACAGAATGTATTCGAAACCATCCGAAACCGGAAAGGGGCCCATAAAATCAATCCCCCAAACATCAAAGATTTCGCATACTAGAATCGGTTGCATAGGCATCATGCCGCGATGGCTCATGTTGCCCAAAGTCTGGCAACGACTGCATGCCTTGCAGTGACTGTACGCGTCTTTGAACAGTGTGGGCCAATAAAAGCCGCACTGGAGGACTTTTGATGCGGTTTTATGCTCGGCGAAGTGGCCACCGCATGCCTGGTCATGGCAGAAAGAGAGGATATTGTTGAATTCCCCTTCCGGGACACATCTCCGGATGATCTGATCGGCACCTATGCGGAAGAGGTACGGGTCTTCCCAAATGTAATACTTGGCATCGGAGCGTAATTTGTCCTTCTTGGCCTTCGGCCAATCGGACGGGATCTGATGAGATGCCAAGTATTACATTTGCAAACCATGGAAGGCCAGTACCAATAGTCAGCAGGTGCTCATCGGGAAAATGCTCAGTGATGGGTCCGGAAGGGTCAATTATTTCAGAAGGAAGACGGGACAAGTGATCAGCTACCACATTTTGCTTTCCCGCTTTGTCGCGAATCTCAAGGTCAAATTCTTGCAACAGCAAGATCCATCGGATTAATCGAGGTTTCGCGTCCTTCTTTGCAAGGAGATGCCTCACAGCTGTGTGATCCGAGTATATGATGACACGGGAACCCAGAAGGTACGATCTGAATTTTTCTAGGGCAAATACTACAGCTAGCAGCTCTTTCTCAGTAACCGTATAGTTACGCTGAGCCTCATCGAGTGTTTTGCTGGCGTAGTAAATGACCACAGGTTTCCCGTCAATTTTCTGCCCCAAAACCGCTCCTACAGCGAAGTCGGATGCATCGCACATGATCTCAAAGGGTTGAGACCAATCAGGGGACTGTAGGATCGGGGCTTGGGTGACTCGGTCACGCAGGATTTCAAATGCTTGAGTGCATTCCTTGGAAATTTCGAAAGGAACATCCTTGGAGAGAAGAGTGGTCAGGGGGCGCGCGATTTTTGAAAAATCAGGGATAAATCGTCGATAAAAATCGACATGCCCTAAAAAGGAACGGATGTCCCCTGATCGAGCTAGGCATAGGAAGGTGGGAAATCAAATTAACCTTAGCTCGATCCACTTGGATACCTTTTTTCCGAAATTGAGTGTCCTAGGACAATTCCCTCAGGCACCATGAAATGGCTCTTTTCCCAGGAAAGAACCAAATTCACATCGATGCACCGCCTGAGTATCTGGACCAAGTGCTGGAGGCAATCGTCGAATGATGCTCCGAAAACTGAAAAGTCATCCATGAAGACTTCCAGATAATCACCTACCATATCTGAGAATATGGCAAGCACGCATCGCTGAAAAGTAGCGGGTGCATTGCAAAGACCGAAAGGCATCCTTCGGAAAGCGTATGTTCCGAAGGAGCAGGTGAACGTGGTCTTTTCTTGGTCCTCAGGATGGATTGCCACCTGGTTATAACCGGAGTACCCATCAAGAAAGCAGAAGAACCTATTTCCCGCCAAGTTTTTCGAGAATTTGATCAATGAAGGGTAGTGGGAAATGATCCTTCTTCGTGGAGGAATTGAGTCGGCGGTAATCTATACAGACTCTCCACGAGTTGGCTAATCGGGTAGGAATGATTTCTCCGGTCTCAGTCGTTATAGTGGTGAGTCCTGCCTTCTTGGGCACGACCTGAATTGGGCTCACCCAACGACTATCGGAGATCGGGTAGATGATTCCGGCATCTAACCACTTGATGATCTCCTTTTTCACGACCTCCTGCAGATTGGGGTTTAAGCGTCTCTGCATTTCACGAGAAGGTCGTGTGCCCTCTTCTGAATAGATATGATGAGTACAATAAGAGGGACTTATTCCAGTCAAATCATCGAGAGTCCATCCGATGGCTCTGCGATGTTGCTGGAGGACAACAATCAGACGGGATTCCTGTTCAGGACTGAGGTTGGAATTGATAATCACAGGAAGGGTCTGATTAGAACCCAAAAAGATGTATTTCAAGTGAGCAGGAAGGGGTTTCAGTTCGAGGATGGGGTTATCAGCAGCAGCGGGTGGTTCAGCATAGATGTGAGGTTCAAGGGTGGGAGTTACTGGGTTGTTCATATCTGGATTCGACTCCTCTGTTTGCGGGTCAAGATCCTTCTGTGGTTGATGAGGCATAATCGAGTCATTCTGGAAGTGTGATTCATCAACCAAAGTCCTGATGTCACAAATTTGTTTGATGACACCGCAATTAATTCCTTGTTGGGCCTTAAATATATCAATTTTCAGTGTTTGATCTCCAAACTTAAGCTCTATTTGGCCCTCCTCACAGCTGATGTTGGCTCTAGCAGTAGCCAAGAAAGGTCTCCCTAGAATGATTGGTGTATCCCTAGGGTTCTCAGGTGCGTCCATATCTAAGACTATAAAGTCCACTGGAAAATAGAAATCCCGCACTCTTACAATAACATCCTCGAGAATCCCTTTTGGTGACTTTATAGATCGATCTGCTAATTGTAATGTCACCACGGTTGGTTTTAGCTCAGATTCTTCTAGATGGTCAAGTAAGGATGTGGGTATCAGGTTTATGGATGCACCCAAGTCTAACAATGCTCTATCAAATTGGGTACCACCTATCTTGCAGGAAATCAGGGGAGTACCAGGATCTTTTGCCTTGGGTGGGAGTCTACTGAGGATTACAGAGCTGGCTTGCTCTGACAGAACAATTGGGCTCCCTCCCTTGGTTCGTGGCTTACGCTGGGGTGTACATATATTCTTTAGAAATCGTGCGTAAGCTGGTACGTAGCGGATTGCATCCATCAAGGGGATGTTTATGTGGACCTGCTCAAAGAGCTTGACCAGGTCCTCCTCAGGGGCCACGGGTTTGGTGGTCTTCTTTCCCTTGGTCAAGGCCTCGGGAAACGGGATCTTGGTTGGTTCTTCTAGGATAGGTCCAGGTTGTGGATCCGGAACAGCGGTATCTTGGATAACTATCCTAGGGTCATGGTTATCAGGCTTGGAGTGGTTTGGATAATGCGGGTCTTGAGTTGTTTTACCACTACGTGTTGTTACAGAATTTAATCCGGCCTGATTTTGGTTTGGGTTTGGTAAGAGGGGTGGCTGCTGCTGAAATCCCGCATAAGAAGTTGAGGCTTCCGTCTCGTCTAGAGATGGAGCAGTAGGGGCCTGATAAATCCATTGTGCGTGGCCTAAATTTGGATTCATAACGCGCTTCTGGGTTGGCACGTTATTTGGGTTAGGAAGAGGTTGGGAAGGGAGTGTGCCTGGCTGGCGAGAATTTGCCAACTGGGCCAGTTGAGTTTTAACCTCTGTAAGTTCGTCCTTGTGCTGTTTTTGAATAGCCGCATTCGTTCTTTGAATGTCAGCCAGAGTCTGAAAGATTAGGGACATTTGATCCTGATTTGGCCCTGATGGATAAGTAGGGTTGGGCCGAGGCTGAGGCGGCTGGTAATGACGAGAGGGCTGTGGGCGGGACTGAAAAGGTGGTCTTTGGGTTTGGGAATTTCCCGCCCACTGAAAATTGGGATGGTTTCGCCATCCAGGGTTGTAAGTGTTGGAGAATGGGTCATTCTGGATGGCGTTGAGGTCCTCGCAGGTCTGAGGAACCTCCTGAGAATCAGGGAAAGGGGGAATGGAGTTCCCCGGGCTGGTGTAGAAAGGATCGGATGATCCTTCGATCCGAGAATCAGATGGGGATGGATATGGATCCATCCTAGGGGAAGATCGGTGGAGGATGTTTTGCACAGTCTCCTGTGTGGAAGGAGGTTGTGCAAAGGAGTTACGCGCGGAGGTGGCTCGCTGCAAGTGCTGAGTCAGCTCATCCACCTTCTTCTCAATGATTGAGACCTTGTCCAATCGACTGGCCATTAATTCCAGGTCGACTGATGCGGACAGGCCCTGCGTCTCATGTGCTCCCTTAAGATTCGTCGCTGCGCGGGTATTCGTCCTGTCGAATAATCCCATGGAGTCATTGTTGATGGAGTTCTCACACATGTTTTCGAGAATCTCCCATACGGTGTCTTCATGTTGACCCATGATGTTTCCTCCGCAAGTTGCATTGACGAAAAGGCGGATGTCCTCACGGAGTCCCTGGTAAAAAGATTGGACTTGTTCCCATTTAGGAACTCCGTGATGGGGGCACTTTCTCATGAGATCCTGAAAACGATCCCATGCCTCATGGAGAGGTTCTCCTGATTGTTGAGTGAAGTGTGTAATCTGATGGCGCAAGGCGTTGGTCCGACCAACGGGAAAAAACTTTTTCAAAAACTCGGATTGAAGTTCTTCCCAAGTGTTGATCGGCCGGGTCTGAGTTTGATACCAATGGGCGGCCTTGTCCATAAGAGAAAAGGAGAACATCTTCATGAGAAGAATATCCCGATTTTACGCATCTGATCCAAAAGTGTGGGCCAGATGCTTTAGCTGTTTGATGTGCTGGAAGGGATCTTCAGAATTAAGCCCATGGAATTTAGGTATAGCATGAATCATGTTGGGCTTTAATTCAGAATCAGGTCCTCCAGTCGGGATTCTGACTCGAGGCTCAATGGCCACCGCAGCAGGATTGTAGTGGTCTCGCATCATAGGACGCTGTGGTGGGTGCACGAAGTTTTGGAAGAGGTCATTGAGTCACTGGAGCTGGTGTTCCAGATTATTTTCTTCCTCAACTGGCTGAGCCATGATGGGGGAAGAAGAAGAACTTGGTTCTGAATCAGAAGAGAGAATAATGTGAGGGTGTTGCTGCACAAACACGGGCGTCGAGGCTTGGCCTTGACGAGTGCGAATTTCTAAAGGAGGTCTTAAGGGTGGTCTTAAGGACCTCCTTCCGTACATGCACTGTTGGAAGAGGTAAGTTTAGAAGGTGCTGGACCCAATCAAGACACCCAAAAAATGTGTTGGGTGACTATAGAGGTGCGGGGCAGATGGACCCCTTGATCAGAAAGATCGTCCACCTGAGAATTACCTGGGCAGCCAGAGAGGGAGAGTCCCGCGAAGACCCCTACACGGTAGAGCGTCCCCACGGGTTACAGGGTTTCCCCCACCCGACCTCTCTTGTCACTGCGGTTCCAGGTAGACCAGAATGGGGATCTTGACCTCTTAAGTCTACCAATTTTAAGATCAGGGTGCTTAAGGTTTCACTTGAACTTTAGTCTTTTAAGTGCAAAGAGTGACCTAATTTAAGGTTGGTTGACCCAAGGGGTCAACTTTACCTCTTGTTTTCTTTGAGAGCTTTTAGGTCTTGTCTTTTAGGGTTCAAGTGTTTAGAGAGCCAATTGTTTTAGGTTTTCTTTGAATAGGTATTTTCAATCAATGGTTTAGGCACACTTCTTTTGGATTTTCTCCATTCTTGATTTAAGTAGTGTGTCTCTAAAACCCTAATGTTGAATCTTATGTTGGCTCTACTTGGTCCAGTTAGTTCTTTGTTGGGTAATTAGGGCTCAAGCAAGAATGTGTTAGCCCTTAAATACCCTTAATAGTGTGCAGGACTAATGAGTTGAAAACATGCAACTCTTTATGGTTACTAAGTATGGAAGACAGGTTAGCCCTATATTGCTTGTTCTTTTCTTTTCTTCCTCTTTAGAGTTTAGGGGTTAATAGCGAGAGGAAAAATTTACCTGTCCTCGGAGTGGTTGTCGTGCGGTTGCTTGTCTTCTTGATTTCCTGTAGCTGCACAAAAGAGAGGAGATTATCAGAAATTAAAAAGAAACAGGAATGTTTACCTCTAGAATAGCCGTTGCTCCCCGGCAACGGCGCCAAAATTGATGGGCGATGAGCGTGAAGAGATAACCGGGTTTTATTGTTATGTCGTTGTAGTATAGCCAGTTATTGCCATCATTTCAAATATATAATTTTTTACTCGGAAAATAGAAGAGTTCCCGAGGTCGAACTTAGGGAGCAAGTTGTATTCTAGGGGTACAAAGTTTCGTTTACAAAAATATAGATAGATAGAGAGAGAGATGAAAATTTGTTGGCTTCTTCTTTCTCGTCTGTCTTCTTCTTTCTTTTCTCTTCTCTTTGGCTTTTGGTTCCTTTATCTCCTTGTGGTCTTCTTCTTTTTCTGTCTTCTTTATCTGCAGCAGTGGGTGATGTTCTTCTTCCTCTTTTCTGCCTTTAGAGCCGCTGCTACAGTGCCGCTCGGTGCTCCTTCCTTCAGCGTTCGTCGTCCTTCTTCTCTGCCTCGCTCGTCTTCTTCTTCTTCGCCTTTTCCTCTTTGCTTCGAGCAGTCCTGGCTGCTCTTCTTCCGTCAGTCTTCTTCTCCGGTTCTTCTTCTTCACCTGTGCCTGCAAACTTGCACCGCTTGATCAGAGGGGCAAAACCTATCTCTACCCTCCCCCGCGTCTCTCTCTCACAGAAGCCGCTCTTAGGAAAGCTCTCCCAGAGCTGCCGGGTTGCCGGGTACGGGTCGCGCCCGGGTCCAGGCCCACCGGCGTGAGTGGTGGGCGAGGAGTGCAGGTCAGTCTAAGTCGGGTCGGGCCAGGTCCGCGAGGCGTGAGCGCGGACGAGACCGGGTCGAGCGAGCGAGTGAGTGAGAGGGACCTCACCCCGTGCTCAGGAGGCAACGAGCATAAGGCACTTTTTGCCTTTATGCGGGCGCTCTCCTCTGAAAGGTTACGAGGTGGGACTAAATGTCCCACCCCAATTTGGGTGCATGCGCGGAGGAAGCAGCGGCAGTCGAGGCGAAGCGCGGGGGCTTCGCGCGAGAGCTTCGCCTCAACTGCAGCCTAACGGTTTGCCGAAGTGCTCCCGCACAGCCTGGGAGGGTGACCTGGGCGCGGCGCACCTGGGGCAGCAGGTGAAGAAGCTGCTTCGCTTCAACAATGGCGGCGACGAGCGCAGGTACCTGCCCACAGAAAAACGGCCTCTCGGCCCAATCAGAAACGCGGAGGACCTTCGCCGTGGCACGGCGAAGGTGGTCGGGGGGTGTGCAGGCGGCGGGGCGGAGCCCAAGAGCTGCCCTAGGTCGGACTGTGGGTCGGAAGATGGGTTTGTTCGGTGGAGTTGCAGAGGGTGATGTGGGGGAAGTGGAAGGGCAGAGGTTGATCAGGGTGAGGAGGCGGAGGTTCTGCGATGGTCGGCGAGCCGTGTGGGTTGCTGGAGTGATGGGAGCGGCTCGCCGGAGGATGGCCGGAGGCGGAGAAGGTGAGGGTGATTGGTCGGAATCGAGGTAACAGTAAAGATGTAAAATGAGGAAAAGGAAGAGGGGAGGAAAAGGAGGAGTTCTACCTACTTAGCAGGAGGAGGAGGGGCCGGAGCGGGCGACAGTCGTATCGACTGTCGCCGGAGAAGAAGATGCCCGGGGGAAGGGGCGGCGGCGAGCAGAGGGCCGGAGAGGCGCCAGCTGGGTGCGGCGTGGCGCGGGAAGAGCGAGGGAGAGCAACCCTGCAGCTGGTAGTGCGGCAGAGCGACGAGGAGGAAGAGGGGAGGCCGCCGGAGCTGGAGGGCTTCCTGTCGGAGTGGGAAGAGAGGAAGTGGGGGTCTTTCTCCGTCAGGATCGAGCTACTCAGAACGGCGGAGCGACGGGGGTATTTATAGAGGCGGAATCAAAGAGGAGGGCGGAGGGAGATGACGTGTCTCCCTCGCCGGAGGACGCCGGAGATGGAAACCCATACCGTCCGTGCGTTCGCACGGCCGGTATGGTGGGTTGCAGCGACCAGGGGGGTGTTCCTGCGACGGCTAACGACGTAGGGCACCCCTGGTTGACTTGCCAGCCCCTCCCCCTCACCCTGTGCGGCGCCATGCTCCGCGCAAGGTCGCCGGAGCATGGTGCTGGCAGGTTTTGGCAGGAGGGACCTGTATGCAAAGAACGAAGGAGAGTTAGGGGCAGAAATGTGAGGGTTCAAAAGTTGAGGGCCAAAAAGTAAATATATGAGGACCAAAGTGCAAAGTTGGTCAAGAAGGCTTCTTCTTAGGCTCAAGTTTTTATACATGACTAATTAGGACCTAAGGAATTTGATGGTGAATTTTATTTCTAGATTAAACCTTGTTTGACCGGTAAATTTATGCAAAAACCCAAATTAAGTTATTAATTGGGCATGGTTCTAAATGTAGGTCAAAATGGGATCTGAAGGCCAAATTGAAGGTTCTAAACCCTAGAGATTATTTTTCTATGAATTTTAGAGGGTTTATTCTATTTTTACTTTGCCTCGAACCTCGTGAATTGAAGTGGGTTTGTTTTAAGGTTACAGATTATCATTTAGTTCCTTGGAATTGCTGTAGCCCTTGTCAGATCATCCCACTTTCCTTCTTATTCGGTTTGCTTGACCTGTGTTTGGACCCTGAATTACCCTATATGCAGATTATACTGGTAAAATTGCATTTTTACCCCTTATGACTTGTTTTCTCCTTAAACTCAGAATTCTCTGAGTTAAGCCTTTCCTTGAGTTATGTAGGAGCTTTTATCCTTTGTATTGGGTTAAAATGAGCTAGTTATGGCTCATGATGAGGTTCTCATCAGGAAGTAAGAGTAGAACTCCTGGAAAGGAAATGGAATAGAATTGGGGAAGTGTGCTGGCCCTTGAGTACGGAGTACCAAGGAGAGCAACTGTCCCCCTGTTTAGTGCAGAGCGGAGGTAGCTCCCCAGGGACCCGGGGTTAGGTCTGGCCACTTTGTACCGACTTTTGGCCCTCGTGTACATAGTACAGAGGAGAGCTACTAGTGTAGGGAGAGTACTAGCTACCCCACGGGCCCCGGGGTTCTGCTAGCCCTCCTACACCGACTTATTAGGCCCACTGGGCAAACCAGGGTAGTCAGGCGAGGGTGCGCGGACTGTGGAGGGGCAAGACCCCTGTTTGGTTATTGTAGAGGGGCTGGACCCCCTGTTACTGAGAGGGCTCTGCCCTATACTAGTTCCGTGCTGTGCTTTGGGCGCATCCGTTAACGGAAATGACTGACCACGTGCCAGTGCGGGGTAGTTATCCGTGCATTTATCGCGCATGCCGTAGTTGCCGTTACGTCTATCAGCGACCTTGGGGTGGTTGACTGAAGGTAGGACCACCACGGGGGACTCTCCCGACCAGGAGAGCACCACGTGTTACTTTTATTTTTCGGAAAAGACTGCAATCAAGATCGTTCCCATACGGAACATTTAAGATCAAGAGAAGGTTCTGAGAAATAAATCAACAGTGAATAAATGGAAAAATATAAATAAAGAAAGTAAAAATATAACAGCTACTGTACACTCTACTGCTTCTTTTAGCTTTTAGTTGCCACTCTACTCAGCGTTTAGCTGACGTGTCACCCTTGTTACCTTTTCAGGACCAGGTGTTGAGCAGCCAGAGTCAGCGGCTGTAGAGGGCGCTGGGCCTAGTAGAGCCCAGTAGTGTTACCTGTAGTACCTTCTGTACTTTTCTTTCTGCTGTAGTGAGTAGTTTTCTGTTACTCCCTGTACTCTCTTTATTGTAAGCTTCATGTTATGTACATATTTATTTCTCTTCTGTTGTAGTGGTATATACTGTAGTATTTCCTTTCTTTACTGCTGTATTTTGTTACTGCTAGTTATGTACATGGTGAATGTGGTTTATTTTACTACTCTTTTGGTTACTTTCTCGTTGGACGACTGGGTCTTGGGTTTAGTCGAGTCGGTTCGATTCTCGTGTCTCATAGGAATTTGGGAATCGGATCGTTACACCATGAGTTTCTTTCACCAGTTATGATAAGTGTTTTTTCTTCTTTTTCTTTGGTGATTAGGTTAGAATGCTGATAGTAGGCCTAAAGATGCTCTAGTACCAACCAAGATACGGACCTGAACAAAGAGTCACAGTTATAAGAAATGGGCGAAACCCTCTCATTACCCACCAAGAGAGAGGTCAAAGGGATGAAAAATGGAAAGAAGAAACAAGAAGGAGAGGGGTAGTAGTTGCACGGTGGTGGTTGGGATCCAAAGGTTGCAGCAACGAATAATCCCAAATAGAGAGAGGTCACAAGAGAGGAGAGAAATCCTTAGAGGCGAAGAAAACTTTCTATATACTCTTAACTTTGTTTGTTTTCATTCTCTTCCATCCCTTTTTTGCTCTAAGAAATACGTTGCCATCAAAATTTTGGCATGCATTGTTGTGGAGCATTGCAAGCATTATGGTCAATGTCCAGTGATCATGAGAACCCATAATTGTTGGTCTTCGTTCTCGTCGATATTTTACTCTCCAGTGATCATGAGTAACGATATGCTTGAAGGAGCAATAGCAAAGATAAGTCATAATTAATCTAAGTTTCTTTTTAAATCTTTTATCCTAGTCTTTGGATCAATAGCATATACATCCTTCCGAACATGACCTGTGTTGTTTGAAATATATGTCCTCTTTAATAAGAGGAGGGCTTAAAAGAAAGCTTGAGAAAAAGCTTGTGCAAAATCTTTCTCCGATTGAAGCAACGGCAAGGACAATTATTGCAGGCAAGTGCACGTGACACGCTTCGGAACTTAAGCCCAAACCCCTTGTAAGAAGGTCGTACGTGGGTGGTTGGGGAGTTGTCATTGTTACTCTGTCACTAAACCTCTACTTAATTGCTCTCGATTAATTTGCATTTGATTGAAAAGTATTTTCCGATTTTAGAAACGAAAAACATCTTATCATACAAGCGGAAATGTCTGCATATTTTTGAGAGCCTAATCGATCTTTCTTCTTTAGTTATCCGGTGATCGAAGGTGGTCAACCACGTTTCAACTGAATTAAAGTTGCTGATCAACCATTAATTCACGTCCAGAAAATTTGACCCACAAGATTGCTTTGTTCGCATGCGGAATTAACATCATCTCTACTTTCACTCTTACGCCATATCACTCCAAACCTGCTCCTTCCTTTTCAACTAGCTTTTTTTTTTTTTTTTCTTTACAACTTATTCCAACAAACCAACACCGCAAATAAAATAAAAATTTCAAATTCCACCCACAAAATAACAAATTCAATCAAACTTCTTACCAAAATAAAATTCTTTAACTTCTACATTTCTCTTGCTCTTAATTTTTATTCCTACCTATAATTCCAATTACTAGACGACACCAAAGGTCTAAATGTGATTCACGGGAGTCTGGATGTGGCCCCCTCCCCAAAACTATATTGTCGTATCCTAATTTGGTAACCAATGCACTCGTTGCATGAGGCCAAGAGATAGGGGTCCACTAACTTTGAGCAGCACAATAAATCTACATCCTTACTCTGCTCAGATTTAACTGCCGTACACGGGTATTGAACAAAGGAACAAAAATAATTGGCAGTTGTTTGACTTCTTATATGATTTGTCCTCGCATCTTTGTAGCAATGACATGAGCCTAAGGTGAAATTTGGGATCTAGTGAGTTAAAAATCACATGGTTTTGGAGCCTCTCAACTTCGTCCCCTCCTTGGAGAAGTGGGAAAGTAGATTGACACTGTCCTGCCATCTCACAACCTCCGCATTTGAACGAAAAGTAAGGCAAAAGTACAAAAGATTCTTTGATCTCCTCACGATGCATAGAGTTTGGAGTTAGAGCCTGCAAGGAAGGTTAGTCCGATCCCTAAGGTCATATTTGGTAAAGGGAATGGATTTGAAGAATAAATAGAGGAATATCAAAGGACTGAAATGAAATGAGGGAGTAAGTAGATTAACTTATTTGAGAGATTTGACATGTTAAAATTATTTTACAAAAAAAATGAAATA
The DNA here is from genome assembly GCA_037157565.1 of Thalassia testudinum. Classification (NCBI taxonomy): domain Eukaryota; kingdom Viridiplantae; phylum Streptophyta; class Magnoliopsida; order Alismatales; family Hydrocharitaceae; genus Thalassia; species Thalassia testudinum. The sequence goes on from JAZHRO010000013.1 coordinate 28,630,074, forward strand.
ACTTTACCATAGATTATGAAATGATCATTTTCAAAGGTCGTTTGGAAATTTTTCGAAATGATAGGGGTGTAAACGTAATTTTAAATCCCCTAGGTTTAAGTTTGTCAACTCTGCGAGGAAAAAGGAAACCTTGCAGGGGCAACATCGCAATTTCCCCCTCATTTCCCATCATCAACCCACACACACACACCCACCCAAAACCCTAACCCTCTTCTTTAGAACCCCCTCACCTCTCCACCCTCTCCACACCTCCAACACCACCTTCACCTTCACTCCTCCACAGTCGACAGCCTTCCCTTTTCGCCCTCGTCCCCCTTGCAGCTGTGAGTGGGGGAGAAGGAGGGGGGCAGGAGGAGCGTAGGCGGAAGAGAGAGGAGAGTGAGCGAAGGAGAGGAGCGGAGCTGGAAGTGCATGGAGCAGAGGAAAGGAGCTTGGAGGAGCTCAGGAGAGGGGGCGGCAAGTGCGGCTGGAGGAGCTCGAGAGAGAGGAGAGACCGCGCAAGAGGAAGACCTGCACGAGGAGGGCAGTGCTACTGCAATTGCAGCAATTGCAGCTCGTGATGAGGAGGTTCACGAAGCATTCTGCGAAGTCATTTTCCACAGTATCAGACGTTTGAAGGAGTAGCAAGTCGTTCGAAGGCGACACCGGACGTCTGATAGCGCACAAAATACTAAGGTAAGTCCCCTGCTCGACGTGCATGCGTATACGGTTGTGTTGAGCTGTCGTTATTTAAGCTTCTCGTGCATGCATAGGTACGAGGCCGTTGGAAGGATGCGTGGCATGACCTTTGAGGCATTTTAGGATGTCTGGAGACCATGTCAGATGTCTAACTGCTCTTCTAAATGACCGAGAGCAGTGTCAGACATATGGAAGCTCCCTCAGACGGTTGCGAAGGGGTTCAGATGTCTGAAAAAAATGCAGGAAAGTAAAGTGAGCTTCTGCAATCGTTTAAGACATCTGGGCTCGCCCCAGATGTTTGATTTTGCTTAGAGTGCGTGTTTTTGGGTCGGTTCAGGACCCAAACGGAGTCGATTTTTCGCAAATAAAGTATCGTTGGTTTTCTTTCGGAATGCTCTACATGTTAGTTTCATACCTATGCTATTTTAAGCTCATTTGACATGATTGGTCAATGGTATAGGTCTCCAATCCGTAGTTTACACAAGACTCGCAAAGACGCCGGGATCTACTGTACAAGTCCCCATTCCACCCGTATACTCTGGTAGAGTGGTCCTTTCTACTCTTGTGATTTAGATAATTAAAGTGCACGCTATATTAAAAGTATCTAATTGAATCCTAGGATAAGGAATGAACCCTAGGGCTAAGGAGAATGAATGTATATTACTTAAACCACACTGGCAATACTCTGAAATGCATGTTGGTATGGTGATTGCTTAATTCATTGTATCACGAGCTACCTGTTACATGATTAAGAATCAGAATGTGAATGGAAATATATGTCGTATCATGAAATAAGACGAATACTGATGCACTGTAGCGACCCGATTCCCGAGTCCCTACGAGACACGAGAACCGGACCGACTCGACTAATCCCAAGACCTAGTCGTCCAACGAGGAACCAAAAGAGCAGTAAAATAAACCACATTCAGCATGAATATAACTAATAGTAAGAAAATATAGCAGTAAAGAAAGAAACCACTACAGTATATACCACCACAACAGTAGAACGACATTCATAACATAATATGAACTGCAGGTAAAGAAAAGTACAGCGGTAACAAGAACTACTCACTACAGTGGAATGAAAAGAGGTACAAGAGAACAGTGGTAACTCTACTGGACCCTACTCGGCCCAGCATCCTCTGCAGCCGCTGACCCAGGCTGCTCAACACCTGGTTCTAAAAGGTAACGAGTGTAACACGTCAGCAAACGCTGAGTAGAGTGGCAACTAAAACAAAAGAAACAGTAGAGTGTATAGTAGCTGTTATGTTCTGTTACTTTTTTTATTTACGTCTTTCAATTGTCTCACGATTTCATTTATTTCTCAGATCCTTCACTTGATCTCGAATGTTCCTCGTGGGAACGATCTTGATTGCAGTCTTTTCTAAAAAGTAGAAGTAGCACGTGGTGCTCTCCTGGCCGGGAGAGTCCCCCATGGTGATCCTACTCTCAGTCAACCACCCCAAGGTCACGGACAGGCGTAACGGTGACTACGGCACGCGCGATAAACGCACAGGTAGCTAACCCGCACTGGCACGCGGTCAGTCGTTTCCGTTAATGGGTGCGCCCAAAGCACAGCACGGAACCAGTACAGGGCAGAGCCCGCTCAATAACAGGGGGGTCCAACCCCTCCACAGTAACCAAACAGGGGCCTTGCCCCTCCACAGTCTGCGCACCCTCGCCTGACTACCTTGGTTTGCCCCAGTGGGCCTAACAAGTCAGTGTAGGAGGCTAGCAGAACTCCGGGGCCCGTGGGGTAGCTAGTGCTCTCCCTACACTAGTAGCTCTCCTCGGTACTACGTACACGAGGGCCAGCAAGTCGGTACAAAGTGGCCAGACCTAACCCCGGGTCCCTGGGGCGACTGGCTCTGCTCTGCACTAAATAGGTACAGGTACTTCCCTTGGTACTACATACCGAAGAGACAGCACACTACCACGTCTTTCTTTCTCAGTTCCATTCCTTTCTCTTTCCAGGAGTTCCACTCCTAATTCCCCGTAGGGTTCCAGCTCTTTTAACTTAGAACATCTAGGTTTCACTTTCCAGTTTCACGTTCTTACAATCCATGTTCTAAGTCACGTTGATTTATTCATAACAGGCAGCTATTAATTCAATTTACAGGCAGCTATTTGTTCCTTTCCATTTTTCCAAGACTGCAGTATTCATATAATCCACTAGTTTTCCCCGTCCTAGGATTCATGTCATATCCTAGGATTTATCATACACTCTAATTTTCCATCCCTAGGATTCATGCAACACCTAGGATCTATCATTCAATCTATTTCTCATTCCTAGGATTCATGCAATGTTCTAGGTTCTATTTAAGGTTCCATCATTTAACAGATTATACTAATAAACTTAAAAGCCACTCTACTAGTTACAACGGGAGTACTGGGGGCGTGGTCGGGAATCCCGCGTGTCTCCGTAACCCCCGAGACTGCAACGGAACGGGGTCCTATCACAAGGATCAAACATAAGGAGTTTCTCAAAACAGTATACAACTACTGTAGACGGGTAGAGGATTTAATTCCGAAAAGCACGCAACTCGAAACGCGGAAAATGGACTCCGAACGGGCCCTAAAAGGGTCGAAAACGACGAAACAGTGCAAAATTAGACGTCTGGAACCTCTTCCAGACATCTTAAAAAGTGGTTCAGAGGATACCTTCGCTCTGCGTAGTCTCTCAGACGTCCAGAAGCCTGCGAGGGCATCTGGCCTAGTTCCCAGACATCCGATGGTCACCCAGGACGTCTGGAAGTCATTCCCGTCGTCTCGCACTGCAGCCAGACGTCTGATTTGCGTTGGATGGCGAATCCAGAACCTGCGCGTACCCATTTCTCTCTCTCAGTACGAACTGCAAAAGAAAAGGAAGAAGGACGAAAATAACTCACCTTTCAGACGTCTGGACTGTCCTCCAGATGTCCTCCCCGTCGTCTGGTTGGAAGCCCAGATGTCTGATTCTGGAAAAAAAATTCCAGAATCAGGGCGCGACTCGCCCTCTGCTCGCGACGCACGGCCTCACCGCGTCTCGTCCGCCTGCTGCTCGAGCTGCATCAGACCTCCCGCGTCACCCCGCGTTTGCTGCTCCCCCCGCCGGCCGGCCCTAGCAGCCCCGGCAAGCTCGCCCTCACGGCCGAGGGCCTCCTCCCTCGCGCAGCACCTCCTCCCACGCTCACCGCGACTGTCGCTGCCGCCGCTCACTCGCGCTTGCACTCACGCACCGGCTGGAAGGAGAAGAGGAAGGGGGCGGAGGTGATGAGAGTGAGGGAGAGGGCGAGGCTTTTTAAAGCTGCGCGGGGAAAGAGAGAGAACGAGAGAGGCAGCGCTGCGCCTGCGGTCGCAGGAGGAGAGAGGGAAAAAGAGAGAGGAAGGTGGTTGCGGGTCTACGCACGCCTGCGCGCAAACGCAGTCCCGCGTGCCACCAAAAATAGATCCCAGACATCTGGAAGGGGTTCCAGACGTCTGGCCAGACATCTGGGCCACCTCCCAGACGTCTTGAAAAATGTCTTGGAGTGCGTTCGTAACAATATAACAAACTCAAAGGAAGTTTCATCCCCGAAACTTGTGCTAACTAGGGTGCGGGAAAAACGTCATAATAACCATAACAAACTCAAAGAGGACCGAAGTCGGTTCGAAAAGACGTACCCGCGAAGAGCTCCAGGTACCGCTCCCGCATTGCCGCCTCAGGCTCCTAGGTAGCCTCCTCGTACCGCTGGCTCCTCCACAAAACCTTTACCAGGGGTACTTGCATTCGTCTCAAACTGCGGATGGCTCAGTCTAAAATCCACACTGGTCGCTCGGGGTAGGCAGGTCGTCGCCCACCTCGACGCTCTCATGACTCAGTACGTGACTGGGATCGGCTACGTACTTCCTAAGGTTGGACATGTGGAACACGTCATGCACACTAGAAAGCTGCGGGGGGAGGGCAAGTCTGTAAGCAACGGGTCCAACCCACTCCAGGACCTCAAAGGGCCCCACGAACCTCGACGCGAGCTTCCCTCTCACCCCAAACCGCTGTAGGCCCTTCATGGGCGAAACACTAAGGAAGACGTGGTCCCCAACCTCAAACTGCACCTCTCTGCGTCTCCGATCCGCGTAGCTCTTCTGTCTGCTCCCGACAGTGCGGAGTCGCCTGTGGATCTGCTCGACTACCTCCTGACTCTACCGGATCAACCTGGGGCCAACCTCCCACTTGGTCCCCACCTCAACCCAACTCAAGGGTGCCGTACACCTCCGTCCGTACAGAGCCTCGTAGGGAGCCATGCCGATGCTCGAGTGATAATTGTTGTTGTATGCAAACTCCGCTAGGGGCAGGTACGCAGGCACGCAAAAGGTCCTCAAGTGTCTGTATCGTGCACTCAGACTGTCCATCCATCTGGGGGTGGTAAGCTGTACTAAACCTCAACCGCATCCCCAGGGCCTGCTGAAACTCAACCCAAAACTGGGACATAAAGCGGGTATCCCGGTCGGATACGATCTCCTGCGGAACTTCGTGTAGTCGTACCACGTCGCGAATATACCTCTTTCCAACTGTGCTGGTCCCAAAGTGACTCGGATCGGTAAGAACCGTGCCGTCTTCGTCAGTCTATCCACAATTACCCAGACCGTGTCGTGTCCTCGCTGGGTAATAGGTAAGCCCACCACCAAGTCCATGGTGATGCTCTCCCACTTCCACTCTGTCACTGGAAGCGGCTGTAGCGGCCTTGCAGGCCTCTGATGCTCGACTTTCACCTGCTGACACACTAAGCACTGTTGCACGAATTCACCCACATCCCGCTTCATCCCCCTCCACCAAAACTCGCGTCTCAAGTCGTGGTACATCTTCGTGTTTCAGGGATGTATGGTGAATCTGGAACCGTGTGCCTCAGTCAGGAGCTCTCTCAACAGCTCCTCGTCTCTGGGGACGCACAACCGTCCCCTCAGGCGTAGCACCTGGTCTGTGAAAGAGAAGTCCCCTGGGTCTCCTGACAGTACTCTGTCGTGCAAGGACTGCAAGTACGGACCGGCTATCTGTCCTGTGATGATGCGGTCTATCAGCTCTAGCCTAGTCTGCCGTGTCACAGTCACTGCCCCACAGTACCCCCGTAACTCTAGAGGTCGCCAACTGCCCACCTCCTCCAAAAGGCTCCAACTCTGTAACTGTAAACTGGCCAAGTGTGCGGGCGCCTTCCGGCTCAAGGCGTCAGCCACGACATTGGCCTTGCCCGGGTGATAAGAAATGCTGCAGTCGTAGTCCTTCAGGAGCTCCAACCAACGTCTCTGTCTCATGTTGAGCTCCTTCTGATCAAAAAGGTATCTGAGGCTCTTGTGATCTGTGAAAATTTCGAAGGTCTCACCGTACAAGTAGTGCCTCCAGGTCTTCAGCGCGAAGACAACAGCTGCCAACTCTAGGTCGTGGGTAGGGTAGGTATGCTCATGGGGCTTCAGTTGCCGAGAAGCATAAGCGACAACGTGACCCCTCGGCATGAGCACACCTCCTAACCCCTGCAAGGAGGCGTCCGTGTACACAACGAACCCGCCACTACTGTCAGGGATGGTGAGCACGGGAGCCGAGGTCAACCTCTCCTTCAGCTCCAGAAAACACGCCTCACAGCCGTCTGTCCAAGCGAAGGGCACGTCCTTCCGGGTCAACTGTGTCATAGGATGCGCAATCTGTGAAAAACCTCTGATGAATCATCTGTAGTAGCCTACCAGTCCCAGGAAACTACGAATCTCAGTGACTGAACGCGGTCTCTCCCACCTGAGCACTGCCTCAACCTTGGCTGGGTCCACCGCCAAGCCGTCTCCAGAGATCACATGACCTAAGAAGATCACCTCCCTCAACCATAACACGCACTTGCTGTATTTGGAGTACAGCTTACGTCGTCTCAGTGTGTCCAGAACCATCCGCAAGTGTTGTCCGTGCTGCGTCCGATCTCGAGAATAGATGAGTACATCATCAATGAAAACCACCACGAACTGGTCCAAGTACGGTCTAAACACCCGGTTCATCAGATCCATGAAAGCAGCGGGGGCATTGGTCAGCCCAAACGGCATGACCAAAAACTCGTAGTGTCCGTACCGGGTGCGGAAAGCTATCTTGGAGACGTCGGTCTTCCTGATCCTCAACTGGTGGTACCCAAACCTCAAGTCGATCTTGGAGAACACCGTGGCACCCCGCAACTGGTCAAACAAGTCGTCGATCCTCGGTAGCGGATATCTGTTCTTGATGGTGACCCTATTCAGCTGTCGGTAGTCCACACAAAGGCGTAAGGTCCCATCCTTCTTCTTCACAAACAGTACCAAGGCTCCCCAGGGAGACGCACTGGGCCGCACGAAACCTTTCTCCAAAAGGTCCTACAACTGGGACTTGAGCTCTCGCAGCTCAAGAGGTGCCATCCTGTATGGTGCGATGGAGATGGGGCTGGTCCCTGGTACTAGTGAGATCTCAAACTCGATCTCACGCTCGGGCGGTAGTCCTGGTAACTCGTCTGGAAACACGTCAGGGTACTCTCTGACCACCGGGATGCTCTGGAAGTCTGTCACAGGGCTGGGCTCTGCCACCACACAAGCTAGGATGCCCTCACACCCCTGGCTCAAAAGTCTCACCGCCTGAAGTGCCGAGATGCACCTGAAACCTCCGTCCACTGGCTGTCCGTGAAACTCGAAAGAAGGCAACTCCGGAATGGAGAAGACGATCTTCCTCTCAAAACAGTCCACCAAAGCGTGGTAAGCGGACAGCCAATCCATCCCCAGAATCACTCCAAAGTCCTCCATCTGTATCATAATCAGGTCAGCTGGCAGGCTATGTCCCCCGACGCTGACCTCGCAATCCGTGTACACCTCTTCAGCTACAAACAGCTGACCACTCGGACCTCTGATTACGAACGGATTCTCTAACAGTGTATAATCCTGGTCCAAACTAACTGCGAAACTGGCTGCGACAAACGAGTGCGTAGCGTCGGAATCGAAAAGCGTGTAAACGAGTCTGCCGGAAACTGCAACCATACCTGCTACCACCGATCCCGAAGCTCTAGCGTCCCTGTGTGTCAGGGCGTTGATACGCCCCTCAACTCTAGGTGCGGACGAAGTAGCCACACTCTGCGTCGGACGGGTAGGTGCTGGCCGATACCCTCCTTGCGACTGCTGTCCTCCTCCTCACGCCTGGGAACCGCGGCCTCCTGCGCGCCCTCCAGTGCTCTGCGCGGGAAGTATTTGCTGACCTCCTGCCCTAGACGGGCAGTCCCTTCTGATGTGGCCCGACTGGCCACACTGGTAACAAAGGGGAACCCGACTCCCGCCCTCAGTGGGTCCCTGCTGTCGGCTGGGCGGGGGTCCGGTGCTGGCGACTGGCCCCTGTCGAGGGCCCCCAAAGGCCACTGATGGCCCTGCAAAACGTGACGGCTCTCCTGCGGGCACCACGTGTCTCCTCTCTCGCCGACCCTGTGAAAAGTCTGGCTGGAAGGGCCTCTTCCGCCCGCTGTCAGTGTCTCGCGTGGACAGGTTGGTCTCCTTGTAAGTCATAGCTGCCTCTACCACCCTCGAAAACGTAGGCAGCTTCAGGGGTTTGACATACCCCCGAATCGCAGGCCGGAGTCCCTCGGTGAACCTCCAAAGGCGCTCGTCCTCTGTGACTACCGCTGTCACTGCAAAGTGGGACAGCTCCAAGAAACGCGTGCGGTACGCGCTCACAGTCATTGTCCCCTGGCCGAGAGTGTGGAACTCCCGCCTCCTCTGGTCCTGCCACGTCTGGGGAAAGTACTGCTCGCAGAAGAGGGCGACGAACCGATCCCAGGTCGGCTCGTCCCTCTCCTGTCCCCTGACCGCCCTCCACCACCTGTGTGCCGCACTCTCTAGCTGGTACGTGGCAAAGGCATGCGGCACTCCACTGGGGGGCGAAGGGTGTCGAAAATCTTCTCCAGCTGCTCGAGCCAATCCTCTGCCTCGGTCGGGTCCTCATCCCCCTTGAAGGAGGGGGGCTTCAACTTCCGGAACTGCCTGAAGGACTCTGAGTGGCGCTGCAGTGGGGATGCTGGTGCACCTCCAGGAAAAGGTGCCTCATGGACAGAAGTGTCGGAGGAAGGTGGGGGCGGCGGCGGCCCATCCCCTCCCCCGTGTCCAGCGCCGCGTCCGTCGGGTGGTCCCACAGAGGACTCCCGCTCCGCAGCCCCAGGGTGAGGCGCTCGGGGCGGTGGGTGGAGCTCCTCTTGCACAATATCCCGTATCAGCTGGGCGAGGTCCTGGGCCTGGACGCCCGAGAGTAGTGGCTGGTCCACTGAGGCGTCGGCAACGGCACGCCCACATCGTCGACCTCGTCCTCGGCCGTGCCCGCGGCCCGCCTCACCAGTCCCGCGACGAGACATCTCCTGCAAGGAGACGGGAAACAAAATGGAACACGTCACTATGGAACGATACCTAACGGAAACGTCTAAGAGCTCATGTCAAAAGATATGTTGTGGTGGCTACTCTAGTTATAGACATGTGAATTGGTTATTTTCCATTCAGTTGATTCACTTCTCGGGACGACCTTGCTCTGATACCATCTTGTAACGACCCGATTCCCGAGTCCCTACGAGACACGAGAACCGGACCGACTCGACTAATCCCAAGACCTAGTCGTCCAACGAGGAAGTAACCAAAAGAGCAGTAAAATAAATCACATTCAGCATGAATATAACTAACAGTAAGAAAATACAGCAGTAAGGAAAGAAACCACTACAGTATATACCACCACAACAGTAGAACAACATTCATAACAAAATATGAACTGCAGGTAAAGAAAAGTACAGCGATAACAAGAACTACTCACTACAGTGGAACGAAAAGAGGTACAAGAGAACAGTGGTAACCCTACTGGACCCTACTCGACCCAGCGTCCTCTGCAGCCGCTGACCCTGGCTTTTCAACACCTGGTCCTGAAAGGTAACGAGTGTAACACGTCAGCAAAATGCTGAGTAGAGTGGCAACTAAAACAAAAGAAACAGTAGAGTGTATAGTAGCTGTTATGTTCTGTTACTTTCTTTATTTACGTCTTTCAATTGTCTCACGATTTCATTTATTTCTCAGATCCTTCACTTGATCTTGAATGTTCCTCGTGGGAACGATCTTGATTGCAGTCTTTTCCAAAAAGTAGAAGTAGCACGTGGTGCTCTCCTGGCCGGGAGAGTCCCCCGTGGTGATCCTACTCTCAGTCAACCACTCGAAGGTCACGGACAGGTGTAACGGTGACTACGGCACGCGCGATAAACGCACAGGTAGCTAACCCACACTGGCACGTGGTCAGTTGTTTCCGTTAACGGGTGTGCCCAAAGCACAGCACGGAACCAGTACAGGGCAGAGCCCTCTTAGTAACAGAGGGGGTCCAACCCCTCCACAGTAACCAAACAGGGGCCTTGGCCCTCCACAGTCCGCGCACCCTCGCCTGACTACCCTGGTTTGCCCCAGTGGGCCTAACAAGTCGGTGTAGGAGGCTAGCAGAACCCCGGGGCCCGTGGGGTAGCTAGTTCTCTCCCTACACTAGTAGCTCTCCTCGGTACTACGTACACGAGGGCCAGCAAGTCGGTACAAAGTGGCCAGACCTAACCCCGGGTCCCTGGGGCGGCTGGCTCCGCTCTGCACTAAACAGGTACAGGTACTTCCCTTGGTACTACGCACCCAAGAGACAGCCCACTACCACGTCTTTCTTTCTTAGTTCCATTCATTTCTCTTTCCAGGAGTTCCACTCCTAATTCCCCGTAGGGTTCCAGCTCTTTTAACTCAGAACATCTAGGTTTCACTTTCCAGTTTCACGTTCTTACAATCCATGTTCTCAGTCACGTTTATTTATTCATAACAGGCAGCTGTTAATTCAATTTACAGACGGCTATTTGTTCCTTTCCATTTTTCCAAGACTGCAGTATTCATATAATCCACTAGTTTTTCCCATCCTAAGATTCATGCCATATCCTAGGATCTATCATACAATCTAGTTTTCCAGCCCTAGGATTCATGCAACACCTAGGATCTATCATTCAATCTATTTCTCATTCCTAGGATTCATGCAATGTTCTAGGTTCTATTTAAGGTTCCATCATTTAACAGATTATACTAATAAACTTAAAAGCCACTCTACCAGTTACAACGGGAGTACTGGGGGCGTGGTCGGGAATCCCACGTGTCTCCGCAACCCCCGAGACTGCAACGGAATGGGGTCCTATCACAAGGATCAAACACAAGGAGTTTCTCAAAACAGTATACAACTACTGTAGACGGGTAGAGGATTTAATTCCGAAAAGCACGCAACTCGAAACGCGGAAAACGGAATCCGAACGGGCCCTAAAAGGGTCGAAAATGATGAAACAGTGCAAAATCAGACGTCTGGAACCTCTTCCAGACGTCTTAAAAAGTGGTTCAGAGGATACCCTCGCTCTGCGTAGTCTCTCAGATGTCCAGAAGCCTGCGGGGGCGTTTGGCCTAGTTCCCAGACGTCCAATGGTCACCCAGGACATCTGGAAGTCGTTCCCGTCGTCTGGCACTATAGCCAGACGTCTGATTCGCGTTGGATGGCGAATCCAGAACCTGCCCATACCCATTTCTCTCTCTCAGTACGGACGGCCGAAGAAAAGTTAGAAGGACGAAAATAACTCACCTTTCAGACGTCTAGACAGTCCTCCAGACGTCCTCCCCGTCGTCTGGTTGGAAGCCCAGACGTCTGATTCTGGAAAAAATATTCCAGAATCAAGGCGCGACTTGCCCTCCGCTCGCGATGCACGGCCGCGCCGCGTCTCGTCCGCCTGCTGCTCGAGCTGCAGCAGACCTCTCGCGTCACCCCGCGTCTGCTGCTTCCCCCGCCGGCCGGCCCTAGTAGCCCCGGCAAGCTCGCCCTCACGGCCGAGCGCCTCCTCCCTCGCGCAGTACCTCCTCCCACGCTCACCGCGGCTGTCGCTGCCACCGCTCACTCGCACTCGCGCACCAGCTGGAAGGAGAAGAGGAAGGGGGCGGAGGTGATGAGAGTGAGGGAGAGGGTGAGGCTTTTTAAAGCCGCGCGGGGAGAGAGAGAGCGAGAGAGGCAGCGCTGCGCCTGCAGTCGCAGGAGGAGAGAGGGAAAAAGAGAGAGGAAGGCGGTTGCGGGTCTGCGTGTGGCTGCCCGCAGACGCAGTCCCGCGTGCCACCGAAAATAGATCCCAGACGTCTGGGCCACCTCCCAGACGTCTTAAAAAACCTCTTGGAGTGCGTTTGTAACATGCACAAACCCTACGAAGAACTAAAAAAGGAATCAAATACTGTGATATGGAAATCCGATGTGTGTTGAAACATGTTGCCTACTGGCTGGTTGGTTGTATGGACTTGGACATGAAAGTGAGCTGGCTCTCATGTACGCAGTACTGATGAGAGCTACTATCACTTTAGTTAAGGGGGAGCTAGCCACCTCTTGAGTTGGGACCCAAGGTTAGGATTGGTCACCTTACACCGACTCTTGTTAGGCCCACTGGGCAAATCGAGATAACCGGGCGAGGGTATGCAGACTGTTGAGGGGTGTGGCCCCTGTTATGTTCTATGTTGTACGTTTGGGTGTACCCATTAGCAGAAACGACTGACCGCATGTCACTGCGTGATAGCTACCCATGCACTTATAGCACGTGCCGTAGTCACTGCTACGTCGCAGCCATGACCACGGGATGGTAGACCGAGTGTGGGACTACCACGGGTGCTCTCCTGGCTAGGAGAGTGCCACGTGTACATCCTGCATCACGCGAAAAGCTACATCAAAATCGTTCCCTTAGGGAACAAGTGGATTAAGAAATGTTGTGGACCCTTACTAGAAATCGAATTAGAAACACATAAATGTTTTAAACGAAAACAAAAAATAATACATAACTGGAAATTGTATGGTTACTTAGCTGCTTGTTCCTTTATGTTTACTTGCATGTAAATGACTTATCCACCACTCTACTCAGCGTTAGCTGACCACAGATTTATATAACCATATTCTGGTTAGGGAGTTGAGCAGCTAACGCTACCGGTTGCCACCCAACCAAGCCCAACCGAAGTTGTTCTGTCACTTTTCTATTGCAGAGGCTTTTTGTTAGTAGTGTGTACTTTTAGCATGTGATACATGTTTCTGTTATGTTTCTCTTTGTTTTGTGTGATGACTATGTCAGTGAACATTTATATTCCGCTTGCGGCATGTAATATCTTTGAGATATTCTGTTCTATTTCCATTGCTGTCTATTATCTATTTCTGCTTAGCTACATTGCATATGTAGTTGTGGAATGCTTTATACATTTGGTTATTTCTCGTTGAACGACTGGATCTTGGAATCTAGTCGAGGCGGCTATTCTCGAGTTCCGTAGGGAATCGAAATCGAGTCGTAACATATTAAAATCTCTTTTGATCTGATGCAAGTGATAAATAAGTTAAGTAGGGTCAAGTAGAGATTAAGTCTACTTAACATCCCTTAACCATCCTGCTAAACACCTGCTAAAGATTGAGAAACGAAAGTGGTAAGGTGAGTCATTCGCGGGTGATCTACATAAGAAGGTCAAGGTGAGAGGAAGTAATAAGTCTTTTTATGAAATATATTTAAACAATTCAAATGCACACTGATGATTGCTTACGATGCGAGATCGTGTTTTAAAAAGATGTTCATTGTAGTATAGTTGAAATTGTCGCGAAAATAATTAACAATTTATTTTACTCGAAAACTAAAGTATCCGAGGTCGAACTCAAGGAGCAAATTGGTATTTTAGAAACTGCTTATGCGACGAGATCGTGTTTTAGAAAGACATTCGTTGTAGTGTAGTTTGAAATCGTCGTATAAACAATTAAGAATTTTATTACTCGAAAGTCAAAATTTTCAAGGTCGAACTCAGGGAGCAAATTGGTATTTTAGAAATGATGAGAACCTCATCATGAACCCTAACTAGCACATTTTAACCTAATAAAGTGAACAAAAGCTCCTACATAACCTAAGGGAATGCCTAATTCAGGGAATTGTTAATCTGAGAATAGAACATGACACTAGGGGTAAAACTGTAATTTTACCATTGCAGTGCATCAACGGGATTTCTAAGGGTTAGACATAGGTTAAGTGAACTTAATAAGAGAAAAGTGGGATGGTTTGGTCAGAAAAGAGTTATGACGAAATCCAGGAATTAAATGACATTCTATGACCATAAAATAAACCCACTTTAATTCACAAACTTTCAGGCAAGATAAAAATCAATTAAACCCTCTAAAATTCAAGGAAAAATATCCCCTAGGGCTAGCACCTTCAATTTGGCCTTTGGAACCTGTTTTGACCTAAATTGGGGTCCATACCCAATTTTTGACCTAATTTAGGTTTTTATGCAAAATCTCCAAGCAAACGTGGTCAAACCTAAAATCCAACTTCACCATTGGATTCCTTAGGTCCAAATTATGTTTATAACAAAATTTTGACCTAAGGGAAGGTTGTCTTGACCTACTTTGCAATTTGGTCCTTAAAAATTACTTTCTGACCCTTAACTTTTGAAATCTTTACGATTACCCCCTCAACTTTTTCGTCTTCTTCTTCACTCCAGTCCCTCTGCCATCCACTGCTGAGGCCATACCTCCAGCGACTTTGCGCGGAGGTTTGCGCCTCTCCTGCATGGGGAGTTGCCCCCAAAATTGAAAGGAGAGCTCCCTGTGGAGCCCCCTACTGCATGGGCGGCTCCCCATGCCCTAAAACCCACCATACCTCTCGTGCAAACACGTGAGAGGTATGGGTGTCTGGCCGACCATCCCTCCGATGTGACTTTCCCACCGCTCCCGCGTGCCTCCCAGCCGACCTTTGCCTATTTAAGGAGCGGCACACCACGCCGCATCCGACAAGCTCGATTTGGCCTGAGATCCCCCTCCAATTCGTCTCCTCCCAACTCTGGCCGACTGCTAAAGCTTCCGGCGACTCCTCCTCCACTCTCTCGTCGCTTTGCCACCGTACCAGTGGCAGAGCCTATTCCGCCGTCCTTCGCCGCACTGTACCAGCAGGCGCCCTCCAACCCCACTTCTTTGTCGCCGTTCTCTCCCCCTGGCACCTTCGACTTCGGCGGCGGTAGTGCCAGCAGCTCGCCATCAGCTGTCCCCCTTCGCTTTGGACTCGATTAGATAAGCTTCCCTCACTCTCCTCTTTATTTCCCCTCTGTTAATTCGTTCTTTTGACCCCTCGACACCACAGTCCACCATCACCCTCTCCACCTCCAACCACCAACTCCGGTGAGGCCATTCCACCGCCACAAACCGTTCCACCACTCGCCAACCTAAGCTTCACCACCTCCCACTCATCATCTCTCGCCCTTCCATTCACCACACCACCCACTGTTTCCTTCCCTCGAACACACCCACCTGCATGCACACAGTGTGCCCTAGGCACACACACAGCAGCCCTCACGCCACACTGACCCCCGGGCCACCTTCGCCACGCCTTGGAAAAGCTCCCCAAGGTATCTAACAGGGCCTCAAGGCCGTAATCGTGATTTCAGAGTTGCGACCACCTCTGCCATTAACGTCGAGCTTGGAGCTAGCTTGCAAGCAGCTCTAGATCTTCTCAGCCCCAGGTTACAAGCCTATATCACGCGGAATCTCCTCGCGCACTCGACCAGGTCTTCAATTGATGTCAGGGGCCTCAGCTGCAGTTGGAATTTCATGTGCCATCTGCTGTGGGCATGTAGGCAGAAGCAGGTGGGACTTTAGTCCCACCTTGTGAGTTTTCGAGCGGCACAGGCGCTTAAATTGAAAAACTGTATAGGGCTTGTTGCCTTGAAACCACGGGGCAAGGTCCCACTCACCTTCACTCGTCTCGTCCGTGACCCGACCTCTGCGGACCTGGCATGACCCGTTTACCTGACCCTGCACTCCTCGCCCACCACCGCACGCTGGTGGGCCTGGTCCCGGGCTCGTTAACCCGACCCGTATACCCGAGCAAGCTCTGGGAGAGCGAACCCGAGAGAGAAATAGAGAGAGAGAAACGCGGGAAGGGTAGGGGTAGGTTTTGCTTAACCGTGTACCTGTACAGGGAAGAAGAAGAAGAAGAGGCCAACTGCAGGAGAAGAAGAGGCTGAGGACTAAGCCGCAGGAGCAGGAAGCTGAAGAAGAAGGCACAATGCAGAAGGAAAGGAAGAAAAAGAAGAAGGCAGAAGAAGGAGCTGAAGCAGAAGCAGAGCCAAAGTGGAAAAGAAGAAGGCAGAAGGAGGGAGCTGCCGCAAAGAGAAAGGCCAAGCAGAAAGAAAAGGAAGAGAAGTAGCAGCCAAAGAGAGAAGAGAAGAAGAAGCCAAGGAAAAGAAGCAGCAGTAGCCAAAGAGAAGAAAGGAAGAAGAAGAAGAAAGAAGACGTGCACTGTAGCAGTTGCCACTTAAGGAGTTTGATTCCTAAAATCAAACGTCTGAAGACAGAGAAAAGAGAAGAGAGAGAACAAAGAAGGAGAAAAAAGAAGAAAAAGAGAAGACAAATTCTACTTTTATTCTCTGCATTTTTGTAAAACATTTCAGTATTGTGAATTGTGATCATTTTGCTTCTAAAATCAAGTTTGCTCCCTGAATTCAACCTCGGAGTATTTTTTAAATTTCGAGTAATAAAATAAATTAAACTGATGATCCTCAAATGAACACCAGTTTTTGGCGCCGTTGCCAGGGAGAAACGGCCATTTTAGAAGCTTCAAAATCACAATTTTTGATTTTATACTGACTTAATCTCTCTTTTGTTGTGCAGGAAAGGAAGGCAAGAAAAGACTAGCAGCCGCACAACAACCACACCAGGGGACAGGTAACCTTCAACCCTCTCTCTTAAGCCCCTCACATTCTAAAGAGGAAAAAATAAAAAGAAAATCAATCTAGGGCTACCTGTCTTCCATACTTAGTAATTCACAGAGTTTCCTATTTTTGAGTTTCAACACATCTTAACTACATATCCACTTAAGGTAACTAGGGCTAAAACTTTCTTGCTTGAGCCTTAGTTACCCATTTCTGAAGCAACTAATTAGGCCAACTAGAGCCAACCTAGGATTCCAAGCTAGGGTTTTAGAGAGACATCTTCTTCTAAACAAATAATTGAAAATTCCAAAAGAGGTGTGCCTAAACCATTGTTTGAAAAGACCTATTTAAGAGAAACCCTAAGCAATCAGGCTCTTAATTTACTTGAACAACTAAAAGAAAGGACCTAAAAAGCTCTCACAGGAACAAAGAGGTGAAGTTGATCCTTTGGATCAACCAACCTTTAAATTAGGTCACTTTTGCACACAAAAGGTTTAAAGTTCAAGTGAAACCCTAAGCACCTTGATCTTAATTAAAAGTGGTAGACTTAAGAGGTCAAGGTCCCCATTCTGGTCTACCTGGAATCTCAGTGACAAGAGAGGTCGGGTAGGGGAAACCCTGTAACCCGTGGGGGTACCCTACCGTGTAGGAGTCTTCGCGGGACTCACCCTCTCTGGCTGCCCAGGTAATTCTCAAGTGGACAACTTTCTGATCAAGGGGTATCATCCGCCCCGAACCTCTATAGTCACCCAGCATATTTTAGGTGTCTTGATTGGGTCCAACACGTTCTAACCTCATCCAGTCTATCAATGCATGTTTGGTAGGAGGTCCTTGAAACCTCCTCTAGAAATTCACTCTCCCCGACGCCAAGCCTCGGCACCCTTGTTTGTGCAACAACCCCTCCACATAGACCTTTCTTCCGATTCCGAACCTAGTTCTCCGTCTTCTTCCATCATGGCTCAGCCTGTTGAAGAAGAAAATAATCTCAAGCACCAGCTTCAACGTCTTAATGACCTCTTCCAGAATTTCATGAACCCACCGCAGCGTCCCATGATACGAGATCACTATAATCCCGCTGCGATGGCAATTGAGCCTTGAGTCCGAATCCCGACTGGAGGACCTGATTTTGAACTGAAGCCCAATATGATTCATGCCATACCTAAATTCTATGGGCTTAACTCTGAAGATCCCTTTCAGCATATCAAACAACTCAAGCATTTGGCCCAGACCTTCGGGTCAGATGAGCAAAATCGGGATATCTTACTCATGAAGATGTTCTCTTTCTCCCTTATGGACAAGGCGGCTCATTGGTATCAGACACAGACCCGTCCGATCAACACCTAGGATGAACATCAATCCGAGTTTTTGAAGAAGTTCTTTTCTGTTGGTCAGACAAACGCCTTGCGCCATCAAATTACTCACTTCACCCAGCAGATGGGAGTACCTCTTCATGAGACATGGGATCGATTCCTGGATCTCATGAGAAAGTGCCCCCATCACGGATTCCTAAATGGGAACAAGTCTAGTCTTTTTACTAGGGACTCCGTGAAGACATTAGATTGTTCGTCAATGCAACTTGCGGGGGAATATCATGGGTCAACATGAGGACACTGTGTGGGAGATTCTCGAGAATATGTGCGAGAACTCCAACAATGACTCCATGGGTTTATTCGACCGGACGAATACCCACGCATCGACGAATCTTAGGGGAGCACATGAGACGTAGGGCCTGCCTGCATCCGTCGACTTGGAACTTATGGCCAATCGATTGGATAAGGTCTCTATTATTGAGAAGAAGGTGGACAAGCTGACTCAGCATTTGCAGCGAGCCACTTCTGCGCAAAACTCCTTCGCACAACCACCTCCCGCAAGGGAAACTGTGCAAAACATCTTCCACCGATCTTCTCCTGGGATGGACCCGTATCCACCCCCATCTGACTCTAGGACCGGAGGGACCTCCAATCCTTTCTATTCTTGTTGAGGGAACTCTAATCCCCCATACTACGACTTTCCTGAGGCTCCTCAGACCTGCGTGGACCTCAACGCCATCCAGAATGACCCATTTTCCAACACCTACAACCCTGGATGGCGAAACCATCCCAATTTCCAGTGGGTGGGAAATTCTCAGACCCAAAGACCACCTTATCAACCCCGTCCACAAGCCCCTCGTCCTTTTCAGCCGCCTCAGCCTCGGCCTAACCCCACTTATCAATTTGGGCCAAACCAAGATCAAATGTCTCTCATCCTCCAAACTCTGGCTGACATTCAGAGATCGAATGCGGTTATCCAAAAATAGCACAAGGACAAGATCACAGAGGTCCACAACCAACTCGCCCAGATGGCGAATTCTCACCAACCGGGCACTCTTCCTTCATAACCTCTGCCAAACCCTAACAACGTGTCGACCTAGGCCAAGCACACTTGATCTATCAGGCCCCTTCTGTTCCATCACTTGACGGGATGGAAGCATCAACCTCCTACGCGGGTTATCAACAACAGCAACCCATCTTACCAACCCCCAACCAGAACCAGGCAGGATTAAATTCGGTGACAACCCGTAGTGGTAAAGCAACCCAAGACCCACCTTATCCAGACCACTCCAAGCCTGGTAGTGACCCAAGCCCTAGGATAGTTATCCAGGATGTCCCTGTCCCAGATTAAAAACCTGGACTTATTCTAGAGGAATCAACAAAGGTTCCATTTCCCAAGGCCTTGACCAAGGGAAAGAGGACAACTAAACCCGTGACTCCTGAGGAGGACCTGATCAAGCTCTTTGAGTAGTTCCAAATAAAAATCCCCTTGATGGATGCAATCCGCAATGCACCGACTTATGCACTATTCTTGAAAAATGTGTGTACACCCCAGCGTAAGCCGCGAACCAAGAGTGGGAGTCCGATTGTACTGTTAAAGCAAGCCAGCTCTGTAATTTTAAGTAAACTCCCACCTAAGGCAAAAGACCCAGGCACTCCCCTGATCTCATGTAAAATTGGTGAAACCCAATTTGATAGAGCTTTGTTAGACCTAGGTGCCTCCATAAACCTGATACCCACATCCCTGCTTAACCACCTTGAAGAATCCAAGTTGAAACTGATTGAGGTGACATTGCTGTTAGCTGATCGATCCATTAAGTCACCCAAAGGAGTTCTCGAGGATGTTATTGTTAGGGTGCGGGATTTCTACTTTCCAGTAGATTTTATAGTTCTAGACATGGACGCACCTGAGAATCCAAGGGATACACCAATTATACTAAGGAGACCTTTTCTGGCCACTACTAGGGCCAACATAAGCTGTGAGGAGGGCCAAATAGAGCTGAAATTTGGAAACCAAACCCTCAAGATTGATATCTTTGAGTCCCAACAAGGGATTAATTGTGGTGTGGTAAAGCAAATTTGTGATATCAGAGCCGTGGTTGATAATCCGCAAATTGAGGACAACATGATTATCCCCAATCAACGACAAGAAGATCTAAAACCGCAATTAGGGGAGTCTGAACCCGATCTGAACACACCCCTAACTCCTACCCTTGTTCCTCACACCCATTCCGAACCACCCGCTGCTGCTGATAATCCCGTTTTGGAACTCAAGCCCCTTCCCGATTATCTGAAATATGTCTTTTTGGGTTCCAATCAGATATTTCCTGTGATTATAAACTCCAGACTCACGCCTGATCAGGAATCCCGTCTGATTACTGTTCTCCAGCAATATCGTAGAGCCATTGGTTGGACTCTCGATGGTTTGACTGGAATAAGTCCCTCTTACTGCACTCACCACATCAATTCCTAAGAGGGCACATGACCTTCGCGTGAAATGCAGAGATGTCTGAACCCTAATCTACAGGAGGTCGTGAAAAAGGAGATCATTAAGTGGTTAGATGCAGGGATCATCTACCCGATCTCCGACAGTCGCTGGGTGAGCCCAATCTAGGTTGTGCCTAAGAAGGTAGGGCTCACCACCATCACGACTGAAATCGGAGACGTCATACCTATCCGTATAGCCAATTAGTGGAGAGTCTGCATTGATTACCAAAGACTCAATTCCTCCACGAAGAAGGATCATTTCCCACTACCATTTATTGATAAGATCTTCTTAAAAGTAGTGGGAAATATATTCTTCTGCTTTCTGGACGAGTACTCCGGTTACAACCAAATGGCAATTCATCCAAAGGACCAAGAGAAGACCACGTTCACCTGCCCCTTCAGGACATACGCATTCCGAAGGATGCCTTTCGGTCTCTGCAATGCACTTGCAACTTTTCAACGGTGCATGCTTGCCATATTCCCTGATATGGTAGGTGATTATCTGAAAGTCTTCATGAATAACTTCTCAGTTTTTGGGGCATCATTTGATGATTGCCTCCAGCACTTGGTTCATATACTCAACCAATGCATTGACGTAAATCTGGTTCTTTCTTGGGAAAAGAGCCACTTTATGGTGCCTAAGGGGATCGTCCTGGGACATTTGATTTCTGAGAGGGGCATCCAAGTGGATCGAGCTAAGCTTAACTTGATTTCCAAACTCCCTATGCCTAGCTCGATCAGGGACATCCGATCTTTTCTGGGGCACGTCCGTTTTTACCGTCGATTCATCCCTGATTTCTCGAAAATCGCGTGCCCCCTGACCACTCTTCTCTCCAAGGATGTGCCTTTTGAATTTTCCAAGGAATGCACTCAAGCTTTTGAGATCCTTCGTGACCGAGTTACCCAAGCCCCAATCCTACAGTCCCCTGATTGGTCTCAACCCTTTGAGATCGTGTGCAATGCATCTGACTTCGCTGTAGGAGCGATTCTGGGGCAAAAGATTAACGAGAAACCCGTGGTCATCTACTACGCCAGCAAGACACTTGACGAGGCTTAGCGTAACTACACGGTTACGGAGAAAGAGCTGCTAACTGTAGTATTTGCCCTTGAAAAATTCAGGTTTTATCTCTTGGGTTCCCACGTTATTATCTACTCGGATCACACAGCTGTGAGGCATCTCCTTGTGAAGAAGGACGTGAAACCTCGATTAATCCAAGGGATCTTGCTGTTGCAAGAATTTGATCTCGAGATTCACGACAAAGAGAGAAGACAGAACATGGTAGCTGACCACTTGTCCCACCTCCCTTCTGAGATCATCGACCCTTCCGGACCCATCACGGAGCATTTTCCTGATGAGCACCTCTTGACGATTGGTACAGGCCTTCCATGGTTTGCTGATATAGTAAACTACTTGGCATCATGTTAGATCCCGTCTGATTGGCCGAAGGCCAAGAAAGACAAATTGCACTCTGATACCAAGTATTACATTTGGGAAGACCCGTACTTATTCCGCATAGGTGCTGACCAAATTATCCAGCGATGTGTCTCGGAGGTCGAAATCAATGACATACTCTCATTCTGCCATGACCAGACATGCGGTGACCATTTTTCTGGGCATAAAACCGCATCGAAAATCCTCCAGTGTGGCTTTTACTGGCCCACCATCTTCAAGGACGCATACAATCACTGTAAGGCATGCAGCTGTTGTCAAACTTTGGGTAACATGAGCCATCGCGACATGATGCCTTTACAGCCGATTCTCGTATGTGAGATTTTCGATATTTGGGGGATTGATTTTATGGGCCCCTTCCCTATCTCCGACGGCTTCGAGTACATTTTACTCGCTGTTGACTACGTGTCCAAATGGATCGAAGCCATTCCGACCCGAACCAGTGATCACAAGATCGTTATCAAATTCATTCACCAGAATATCTTCTCACGGTTCGGGATTCCTTGAGCGATCATTTCTGATGGAGGGACCCATTTCACAAATGCTCAGTTCAGGTCACTGATGACCAAATATGGGGTGTCACACCGAATCTCTACTACTTATCACCCCCAGACTAATGGTCTAGCTGAGCTATCAAATTGGGAGATCAAGAAAATCCTTTAGGTTATTGTTCGACCTGACATGAAAGACTGGTCATCTTGACTTCCGGAAGCTTTGTGGGCTTATAGGACCGCCCACAAGATCCAATTAGACATGTCTCCTTTCAGACTGGTGTACGGGAAGGTGTGTCACCTCCCCGTCGAACTGGAGAATAAAGCCTATTGAGCAGTACAGAACTGCAACCTAGATCTTTCTAAGGCTGGAACTCACAGAAAGCTTCGATAAGCGAGATTGATGAATTACGCCTCGATGTGTATGAAAACTCGCAAATCTACAAAGAGCAGGCTAAAGCCTTTCATGACAAGCACATTTCTAGAAAGATCTTTCACCCTGGTCAGAAGGTCCTACTCTTCGATGCCCGACTAAAACTGTTCCCGGGAAAACTACGATCCAAGTGGATCTAACCATATCTTGCCTGAAAGATCTTTGGAAATGGAGCCGTCGAGATCAGTCCACTCAACCACAATTCCGAACCCTTCGTCGTGAATGGTTAGAGACTCAAACCGTTCATTAACGTGACTAATACAGATTTGGCTGAGTCATCCTTTACCTTCCATTCTCGCTGAGCTCATTACGCCCAACCAATGGCGTAAAACTCAGCGCTTAACGAGAGGCAACCCGTCATTCTTTTGAAAACCCAAAACCGTTTCTGACATTTCTTTGCACTTTAGGTTCATCCTTTAGGACAGCCGACTTCACCTCAGGTACTCGTACCTGAGATTAAAAATCGTCCACAACAGTCACCTCGACCCATCCACTCACCCAACACCTGTCCTAATGTATGAACTGATGAGAACCTCATCATAAACCCTAACTAGCACAATCTAACCCAGATATGTGAGAAAAAACTCCTACATGACCCAAAGAAAGCCTTAACTCAGAGAATTCTGAGTTTAAGAATAAAATAAATTCTAAGGGGTAAAACTACAATTTCACCAATGTTGTTTGCAAACAGGGTAATTAAGGGTCCAAACACAGGTTAAACAAGCTTAACAAGAAGGAAAGTGGGATGATCTGATCTAAAAAGGGTTGTAGCAACTTCCAGGAATTAAATGACATTCTATAACCCTAAAACAAACCCACTTCAATTCACGATGTTTGAGCCAGGATAAAAATCAACTAAACCCTCTAAAATTCATATAAAAATAATCTCTAGGGTTTAGAACATTCAATTTGGCCTTAGAAACCTATTTTGACCTAAAAAGAGAACCATGCACAATTAATAACTTAATTTGGATTTTTACGCAAATTGGCCAGTCAAACATGGTCCAACCCAAAATTAAAATTCACCATTAAAATCCTTAGGTTCAAATTGGTCTTGTATAAAAACTTGAGCCTAAGAAGAGACCTCCTTGATCGACTTTACAATTTGGTCCTCTTCATTTACTTTTTGACCCTTATCTTTTGAAACCCTTGCATTTAGGCCCCATCTTTTCATTGTTCTTTGCAGAACGGTCCTCCCTGCAACTTCTGCACAGCGCCATACTCCGGCGACCTTGCGTGGAGCATGGCGCCGCGCAGGGTAGGGCTGCCGTCCTGCAAAGCAGGAAGCGGGGTTCCCTGCGACGTCCTCTGTCGTAGGGACCCGCCCATGCCCTCTGCCGACCACCATACCTTCCGTGCAAATGCACAGAAGGTATGGGTATCATCTCCGGCCTTACTCCGGTGAGGTTGGCACGACACCAGCTCGCCCTTCCCTTTGTGCCAACCCCTTTATAAGGAGCGGCACACCCTTCCGACTCCGACAAGCTTTTCTTTAACGGAGAAACCCCCCCCTTCATCCCTTCCTCCTCCGTTAGAAGGCCCGAAGCTTCCGGCGACTTTCTCCTTTTCCTCCTCGTCGCTTTGCTGCCCTACCTGCAGCAGGGTTTGCCTTGCTCCATCGTCCACGCCGGGCTGTACCCGCCGACGCCCTCTGCCTGCTTCCTCGTCGCCGCACTCCTCCTCCAGGGCTTCTTCGTCTCAGCTCCAGCAGATACGAGTCAGCTGCTCCGCCCTCCCCCTTCGTCTAATACTTAGGTAGATAGCTTCCTCTATATTTCCCTTGCATTTCCCCCTTTTTAAACTGCCCTGTCGACCACCCGATCGCCACTATCCAGACCATCCTCTCCACCTCCGATCACCCCTTCCGGCGAGACCATCTCACGTCCACAGACACCCCCGCACCTCGCCGAACACCGCACAAGCTCCCTCACACTCCACTCTATCGATTCCCCATCTCCATTTACTGCCAAACGCCACCCGACCACCCCCCGAACAAACCCACCTCTCTGGCCACAGTCTAACCTAGGTCAGCCTCTTCACGCACTCCCACACGCCACCGACCACCACACAAGCTTCCCCTCACTCCGACGAAGCTTCCTGCGTATTCTGACTGGGCCGAGAGGCTGTTGTTGTGTTTTCAGGTGCGTGCCCCTCACCGCCATTGACGACGAGCAGCAGCAGCTTCACCTACAGCTGCAGGTGCTCGCCAGCCTAGGTGCGTGTCCCAGGTCGTACGATTTACCTCTGCGAAGGCACCCAGGCCTGCAGCTGGGGCAAAGACGTCGTAGGCTACTGCAATTGGCAGCTGGTAGCTCGCCTGCGGGTGCCAAATTGGGAGGTGAGACTTTAGTCCCACCTCGGAAGTGCGTGGCCAAGTGCAAGCACTTAAATTGAAAAAGTGCCTAAGGCTATTCGCCTTCAAACACAGGGGTCAGGTCCCTCCCCCGCACGCTGCGTACCACGCGCTCACTCGCCCTCGCCCGCGCTCACTCCCCGCGGGTTTGGGCAGGATCCGATTACCCAAACCGCGCACTCCTCGCCCACCACCGCACTCCGGTGGGCCTGGTCCTGGGCGCGATACCCGCACCCGATTACCTGGCTCTGGGAGAGCAGTCCTAAGAGAGAAATCTGAGAAAGAGAGAGATGCGGGGAAGGGTAGGGGTAGGTTTTGCTCTAACCCTTGTGTGAGCATGCAGGAACAGAAGGAGAAGAAGGAAGGAAGGAAAAGAAGAAGGGGAGAGGCAGAAGCCTTAGCCGCACTGAGCGGCTGAAGAAGAAAAGATGGAGAGGAGTTGAAGAAGAGGAGAAGAAGCCGCACTATAGCAAACCCACAGTTAAGTCGTCTGACCACTACATCAAACGACGGAAGGGCAGCGGTCAGAACAGAAAGAAGAGAAAAGAAGAGGGGTGTAAGAGAAGAAAAGAAAGAAGGAAGCAGAGAAGAAAAAGAAGAAGAAGAAAAGAGAAAGAAGAAAGGAGACACAGTCACAAGCAAGGAAAGAAAGAAAGAGAAGAACAGAAGAAAAGAAGCAGAAAGAGGAAGAAGTCAGAGAAGAAGAAGATTACCACAGCCACAGAAGAAGAAAAGAAAAGAAAGAAGAAGAAAGGAAGACTCTGCAGGAAAAAGAAGAGAAGGACATCAGCTGGAAGAAAAAGAAGGAAAGAAAGAAAGGAAGAAAAAAGAAGAAAGAACAAAGAAAGAAAGAAGAAGAGAAGAGAAACGGCCAAGGAAGAAGAAGAAGAAGAAAAGAGAAAGAGAAGAAGAAGCCAAGAGATCTCTCTCTCTCTCCCTCTCTCCCTCTCTCTCTCTCTCTCTCTTATTTTTGTAACCTAATTGAGAACTTTTATATTTCTAGAATTCTAGTTGCTCCTTGAGTTCGACCTCGGGAAAACTTTGTATTCCGAGTAAAAAAATTGTAATAATCTGGTAGCTGTTTGGCACTGCAATGATTGTAAATCATATAACATAAACCCAACCGTTATCGGCGTTACCATTTTTGACGTCGTTACCGGGGAGCAACGGCTATTCTAGAAGCTATAAAGTCTCTATTTGTGAGTTTCTAATAATCTCTTTTCTCTTTTGTGTACAGGTACAGGAAAATCAAGAAGCAGCCGCACAATAACCACTCCAAGGACAGGTAACTTCTATCCTCTCACTATTAACCCCTAAATTCTAAAGAGGAAGAAAAAGAAAAGAATAAACAATATAGGTATAACCTGTATTTCATACCTAGTAATAGCTACATATTTTCAAACCACTATTTCTGCACACACTATTAAGGGTATTTAAGGGCTAACACCTTCTTGCCTGAGCCCTAATTACCCAACAAGGAGTTAACTGGACCAAGTAGAGCTAACATAAGACTCAACATTAGGGTTTTAGAGACACACTCCTTAATCAAGAATTGAGAAATCCCAAAAGAAATGTGCCTAAGCCATTGATTGAAAATACCTATTTAGAAAAACCCTAAGCAATTAGCTCTCTAAAAACACTTGAACCCTAAAAGACAAGACCTAATAAGTTCTCAAAGGAATCAATAGGTGAAGTTGACCCCTTGGGTCAACCAACCTTCAACTTAGGTCACTCTTTGCACTCAAAAGACCTAAAGTTCAAGTGAAAATCTAAGCACCCTGATCTTAAACTAAAATTGGTAGACTTAAGAGGTCAAGATCCCCATTCTGGTCTACCTGGAATCTCAGTGACAAGAGAGGTCAGGTGGGGGAAACCCTGTAACCCGTGGGGACGTTCTACCGTGTAGGGGTCTTCGCGGGACTCACCCTCTCTGGCTGCCTAGGTAATTCTCAGGTGGTCGATCTTCTGATCAAGGGGTCCATCTGCCCCGCACCTCTATAGTCACCGAACATCTTGGGTGTCATGATTGGGTCCAGCACCTGCTTAACTCATCTCTTTCAATAGTGTATGTTTGGTAGGAGGTCCTTGAAACCTCCTTTAGAACTCCACTCTCCTCGAGGCCGAGCCTCAGTACCCTTGTTTGATAAAACAACACTTCACATCGACCTCTCCTCCGACTCCGAACCCAACTCACCTTCTTCTTCTACAATGGCTCAGCCAG
Organism: Thalassia testudinum; assembly: GCA_037157565.1. NCBI lineage: Eukaryota > Viridiplantae > Streptophyta > Magnoliopsida > Alismatales > Hydrocharitaceae > Thalassia > Thalassia testudinum. The sequence goes on from JAZHRO010000013.1 coordinate 28,657,220, forward strand.
TTGAGGAAGAGAACAATCTGGAGCACCAACTCCATCGACTCAATGACCTCTTCCAGAACTTTGTGCACCCACCACAGCGTCCTATGATGCGGGACCATTATAATCCTAATGCGGTGGCTATTGAGCCTCGAGTCAGAATCCCGACTGGAGGACCTGATTCTGAATTAAAGCCCAATATAATTTATGCCATACCCAAATTCCATGGGCTTAATTCTGAAGACCCCTTCCAGCACATCAAACAACTAAAGCATCTGGCCCAGACTTTTGGGTTAGATGCACAAAATCGGGACATTCTCCTCATGAAGATGTTCTCCTTCTCCCTTATGGACAAGGCCGCTCATTGGTATCAAACACAGACCCGACCGATCAACAATTGGGAAGAACTTCAGTCCGAATTTTTGAAGAAGTTCTCTCCCGTTGGTCTGACCAATGCCTTGCACCATCAGATTACCCACTTCACTCAGCAAATGGGAGAACCTCTCCATGAGGCATGGGATCGCTTTCAGGATCTCATGAGAAAGTGCCCCCATCACGGAGTTCCTGAATGGGAATAAGTCCAGTCTTTTTACCAGGGACTCCATGAGGATATCAGGCTTTTCGTCAATGCAACTTGCTGAGGGAATATCATGGGTCAACATGAGGACACCGTGTGGGAGATTCTCGAAAACATGTGCGAGAACTCCATCAATAATGACTCCATGGGACTTTTCGACAGGACGAATACCCGTGCATCGATGAACCTTAGGGGAGCACACGAGACGTAGGGCCTGTCTGCATCAGTCGACCTGGAACTGATGGCCAGTCGATTGGATAAGGTCTCCATCATTGAGAAGAAGGTGGACGAGCTGACTCAGCACTTGCAGCGAGCCACCTCTGCGCATAGCTCCTTTGCACAGCCTCCTTCCACACGGGAGACTGTGCAAAACATTCTCCACTGACCTTCTCCTGGGATGGATCCATATCCACCCCCATCTGATTCTCAAATCGGAGGGTCATCCGATCCTTTCTATACCAGCCAGGGGAATTCCATTCCCCCATTCTCTGACTCTTTGGAGGTTCCTCAGACCTACGAGGACCTCAACGCCATCCAGAATGATCCATTCTCCAACACCTACAACCCTGGATGGCGAAACCATCCCAACTTCCAGTGGGCGGGAAATTCCCAAACTCTGAGACCACCCTTTCAGCCCCGTCCACAACCCCCTCGTCCTTACCAGCCGCCTCAGCCTCGGCCCAACCCGACTTTTTCATCAGGTCCAAACCAGGACCAAATGTCCCTCATCCTTCAGACTCTGGCTGACATTCAAAGAACGAATGCTGCTATTCAGAAACAACACAAGGATGTACTTACAGAGGTTCGAAATCAATTGGCCCAGTTGGCAAATTCTCGCCAACCAGGCACACTTCCTTCCCAACCTCTTCCTAACCCGAATAATGTTCCAACCCAGCGGCGCGTTATGAACCCAAACCCGGGCCAAGCACACATGATTTATCAGGCCCCCTCTATTCCTTCGCTTGACGGGATGGAGGCTTCCACTTCTTATACGGGCTATCAGCAACAACCCATCTTATCCAACCCTAACCAAAACCAGGCAGGACTAAATTCTGTAACGACCCGTAGTGGTAAGAAAACCCAAGATCCACCCTATCCAAACCACTCCAAGCCTGGTAGTGATCCCAACCCTAGGACAGTAATCCAGGATGTTCCTATCCCTGTCCCAGATCAAAGACCTGGACCTATCCTGGAAGAACCAACCAAGCTTCCATTTCCCGAGGCCTTGACCAAGGGAAAGAAGACAACCAAGCCCGTGGCACCTGAGGAGGACCTGGTCAAGCTCTTTGAGCAGGTCCAAATAAACATCCCCTTGATGGATGCAATTCGCCACATACCGGCTTACGCACGATTCTGAAAGAATGTGTGTACACCTCAGCGTAAGCCGCGAACCAAGAGTGGGAGTCCAAGTGTACTGTCAGAGCAAGTCAGCTCTGTAATCCTAAGCAGGCTCCCACCTAAGGCAAAAGATCCTGGTACTCCCCTGATTTCCTGCAAAATAGGTGAAACCCAATTTGACAGAGCATTACTAAATTTGGGTGCTTCCATAAATCTGATACCCACATCCTTACTTAGCCACCTAGAAGAATTTGACCTAAAACCAACTGAGGTAACACTACAATTAGCAGATCGATCTATAAAGTCACCTAAAGGGATTCTTGAGGATGTTATTGTAAGAGTGCGGGATTTCTATTTCCCTGTAGACTTTATAGTCTTGGACATGGACGCACCTGAGAACCCTAGGGATACGCCAATCATTCTAGGGAGACCTTTCCTGGCTACTGCTAGAGCCAACATCAGCTTTGAGGAGGGCCAAATAGAGTTCAAATTTGGAAATCAAACGCTAAAAATCGATATATTTAAGGCTCAATAAGGAATCAATTGCAGTGTCATCGAACAGATTTGTGATATCAGGGCTTTGGTTGATGAAACGCATTTTGAGAATGACCTGATTATACCTCATCAACCATAGAAAGATCTTGAACCGCAATTAGAGGAGTCAAATCCAGATTTAGACAGACCCATAACTCCTACCCTTGAACCTCACATCTACCCTGAACCACCCGCTGTTGCTGATAACCCCGTCCTTGAACTGAAACCCCTTCCCGATCATTTGAAATACATCTTTTTGGGTTCTAATCAGACCCTTCCTCTGATTATAAATTCCAAACTTACTCTTGAACAGGAATCCCGTCTAATTGCTGTTCTCCAGCAACATCGCAGAGCCATTGGATGGACTCTCGATGATTTGATTGGAATAAGTCCCTCTTATTGCACACATCATATTTATTCAGAAGAGGACGCACGACCTTCCCGTGAAATGCAGAGACGTTTAAACCCCAATCTACAAGAGGTCGTGAAAAAGGAGATCATCAAGTGGTTAGATGCAAGGATCATCTACCCGATCTCCGATAGTCGTTGGGTGAGCCCGATTCAGGTTGTGCCTAAAAAGGCAGGGCTCATCACCATTACGACTGAAATCGGAGAAGTCATACCTACCCGATTAGCCATCTCGTGGAGAGTATGCATAGATTACCAACGACTCAATTCCTCCACGAAGAAGGATCATTTCCCACTACCTTTCACTGATCAGATTCTCGAGAAATTAGCGGGAAATCGATTCTTCTGCTTCCCTGACGGGTACTCCAGTTATAACCAGGTAGCTATTCATCCTAAGGACCAAGAGAAGATCACGTTCACCTGCCCCTTCGGAACATATCCATTTCGAAGGATGTCGTTCGGTCTCTGTAATGCACCCGCAACTTTTCAGCGGTGCATGCTTGCCATATTCTCTGATATGGTAGGTGATTATCTGGAAGTCTTCATGGATGACTTTTCAGTTTTCGGGGAATCATTTGATGATTGCCTCCAGCACTTGGTTCATATACTCAGGCGCTGCATCGACGTTAATTTGGTTCTTTCCTAGGAAAAGAGCCATTTTATGGTGCCTGAAGGGATCGTCCTAGGACATCTGATTTCTGAGAAGGGCATCCAAGTGGATCGAGCCAAGGTTGATCTAATATCTCACCTTCCTATGCCTAGCTCGATCAGGGACATCCGTTCTTTTTGGGGCACGTCGATTTTTACCGTCGTTTTGTTCCTGATTTCTCGAAAATCGTGCGCCCCTTGACGACTCCTCTCTAAGGATGTACCCTTTGAAATCTCCAAGGAATGCACTCAAGCCTTTGAGAACCTACGTGACCGAGTCACCCAGGCCCCGATCCTACAATCCCCTGATTGGTCTCAACCCTTTGAGATCATGTGCGATCCATCTGATTTCGCTGTAGGAGCGATTTTGGGGCAGAAAGTTGACGGGAAACCCGTGGTCATCTACTATGCTAGAAAGACACTTGACGAGGCTCAGTGTAACTATATAGTTACAGAAAAAGAGCTGCTAGCCGTAGTATTTGCCCTTGAAAAATTTCGATCTTATCTCATGGGTTCCTACGTCATCATCTACTCGGATCACACGGCTGTGAGGCATCTCCTTGCCAAGAAGGACGCGAAGCCCCGACTAATCCGATGGATCTTGCTGTTGCAAGAATTCGACCTCGAGATTCGTGACAAGGCGGGAAGACAAAATGTGGTAGCTGACCATTTATCCCGCCTTCCTTCTGAGATTATCAACCCTTCCGAACCCATCACAAAGCATTTCCCTGATGAGCACCTGCTGACTATTGGTACTAGACTTCCATGGTTTGCTAATGTAGTAAACTACTTGGCATCTCATCAGATCCCGTCTGATTGGCTGAAGGCCAAGAAAGACAAATTGCACTCTGATACCAAGTATTACATTTGGGAAGATCCGTACCTCTTCCGCATAGGTGCTGACCAAATCATCCGGAGATGTGTCCCAGAAGGTGAAGTCAATGATATTATTTCCTTCTGCCATGACCAGGCATGCGGTGGCCATTTCTCTGGGCACAAAACCGCATCGAAAATCCTCCAATGTGGCTTTTATTGGCCCACTCTGTTCAAGGATGCATACAATCACTGCAAGGCATGCAGTCGTTGCCAAACATTGGGCAACATGAGCCATCGCGACATGATGCCTTTGCAGCCGATTCTCGTATGCGAAATCTTTGATGTTTGGGGGATTGATTTTATGGGCCCCTTTCCTGTTTCGGATGGTTTCGAATACATTCTGCTGGCTGTGGACTACGTGTCCAAATGGATCGAAGCTATACCGACCCGAACCTGTGATCATAAAATTGTTCTCAAATTCATTCATCACAATATCTTCTCACGGTTCAGGATTCCTCGTGCTATCATCTCAGACGGGGGGACCCATTTCACAAATGCTCAGTTCAGGTCACTGATGACCAAGTACGGGGTGTCTCATCGAATCTCTACTCCTTATCACCCCCAGACTAATGGTCTAGCTGAGCTGTCAAATCGGGAGATCAAGAAAATCCTGCAGGTCACTGTTCGACCTGACAGGAAGGACTGGTCGTCCCTACTTCCGGAAGCCTTGTGGGCCTATAGGACCTCCCATAAAACCCAATTAGGCATGTCTCCCTTTAGAATAGTGTACGGGAAGGCGTGTCACCTTCCCGTCGAATTGGAGCACAAAGCTTATTGGGCAGTACGGAATTGTAATCTAGATCTTTCTAAGGCTGGAACCCACAGAAAGCTTCAAATCAGTGAGATCGATGAACTACGTCTTGATGCGTACAAGAACTCGCAAATCTACAAGGAGCGGGTTAAAACCTTCTATGACAAGCACATCTCTAGAAAGATCTCTCATCCTAGTCAGAAGGTCCTACTCTTCGATGCCCAACTCAAACTTTTCCCTTGGAAGCTGCGATCTAAGTGGGTCGGATCATACCTTGTCTGACAGGTTTTTGGAAATGGAGCCGTCAAGATCAGTCCGCTCAGCCATGATTCCGAACCTTTCATTGTGAATGGTCGGAGACTCAAACCGTTCATTAATGTAACCTCTATTGATTTGGCTGAATCATCTTTTATCCTCCATTTTCCCTGAGCATATTGCGCCCAGTCGATGGCATAAAACTCAGTGCTCAACGGGAGGCAGCCCGTCATTCTCCTTGAAAACCTAAAACCTTTTCTAACACCTTTGTGAACTTAAGGTTCACCCTTTAGGATAGCCGACTCCACCTCAGGTGCTTGCATCTGAGATTAGAAATCGTCCGCAACAGTCACCCCGACCAATTCACTCATCAAAACATCTGTCCTAATGTATGAACTAAGTTGAATAAAAACCCCTAGGTTACAATGAGGACATTGCAAATCTTAGGCATTGGGGGGTATGAAAGTGCAAAAACTTGTTAGAAAAGGTTTTAAACAAAAAAATTCACATATCCCAAAAACACCATAAAAATTAAAAAATTAAATTTTTTTTTGAAAAAGAATAATAAAATGAAATGAGGGGAGGAAAGAAAATTTTGAGGACTCTACAATGGAGGAGGAGAAGAAAAAAAGGAACAAAATGAAAAGAATGAGCATAAAATGAAAGAAAAGTGATAGTCATTAGTAAGAAATTAAGGAATTAACCTAAGTTCTAGACCTCATACAGGAAAAGAAATGAAAAGTGCACAGTGAGATTGGTACGAATGCGAACTTTAGGCATTCTTGGAAAGACTCTTAGTACCCATTAAGATCTAGACATTCCTCAAGAGGTTAAGGAAAATGAAAAGCTTAAGTATTAGGTCTAAGACTTAGGGAGTATTTGGCCTCGTTAACTAACTTTTGGTTTACGAGACTCAGTAACCTAAGCACCCTAACCTCACACAAAGCCTGGTTCAGTAAGCGTAAAAATCAAAATCACGCAGAAGCGTCGCAAAAAATTCTGAAAATGACACCTAGAATAGGAGCGGCCGATCAACACAAGTTGATTTTGACGAGTTCCCAACGTGGAGAGGTGGGAAATTCCCCTCGAAGATGCGTAAAAAAATATCATCTCCTCGGTGCTTGTCTCTTGGGATATTTACATATCCTACTGGGGGCATGTAAGCACTCTGCTGGTTCAGATTCTATGGATGACATTATCACGAAGTGTCAATTGCAAGGGTCTGAATTCGGCCACGGAGCACCATGGATGGGATTATCTCGAAATCTCAATAGCCAGGTGTTACGAACGTGGCCTCAAGACGGTTTTTAAGACGTCTGGGAAGTGGCCCAGATGTCTGAACAGACGTCTGGAACCCTTTCCAGACGCCTGGTGTTTAATTTTTGTGGCGTACGGGTTGCGTCTGCGCGCATGCGCGCGCAGACCTTCACCCGCCGCTCTCTTGCCTCTTTTTCCCTCTCTCCTCCTGTAGGGCGCGGTGCTTCTCTCTCTCCCCGCGCGGCCTTAAAAGGCCCCTCACCCTCTCCCTCACCCTCATCTCCTCTGTGTCCCTCTTCTTCTTCTCCCAGCCGGTGCGAGAGCGCGAGCGAGCGGCGGCAGCAGAGGCCGTGGCAAGTGTGCGGGAGGAGGTGTTGCGCGAGGTAGGAGACGCTCGACCGTGAGGGCTCGAGCTTGCCAGGGCAGCTAGAGCCAGCCGGCGGGGGAGCAGCGGGCGTGGAGTGTCGCAGAGGGGCTGCTGCAGCTCGAGCAGCAGGAGGACGGGGCGCGGCGCGGCCGTGCGTCGCGAGCGGAGAACGAGTCGAGCTCTGATTCTGGAAGTTTTTCCAGAATCAGACATCTGAGCTTCCAACCAGACGACGGTGAAGACGTCTGGAGGACTGTCCAGACGTCTGGACGGTAAGATATTTCTACCTTCTTCCTTTTTCGCGTGTACTGCCATGCGGTCATCTGCCGCGCCTTCGTCTGCGACTCATCGTACTGAGAACAGGTGTGGGTGCGTGCAGGTTCTGCTCGGGAGGGCGCGAGGGCTCGCCATCCCACGTGAATCGGATGTCTGGCCGCATTACCAGACGACGGGAAGGACTTCCAGACGTTCGGGGTGACCATCGGACGTCTAGGAACTAGGCCAGATGCCCCCGCAAGCTTCTGGACGTCTAAGGGACTACACAGAACGAAGGTACGCTCTGACCCACATTTTAAGACGTCTGGAAGAGGTTCCAGACGTCTGATTTTGGGTAGTTTCGTCGTTTTCGACCAGTTTAGGGCCCGTTCGGAGTCCGTTTTCCGCGTTTCGAGTTGCGTTCTTTCCAGAATAAAATCCTCTACCCGTTTACAGTAATTATATACCATTCTGAGAAACTCCTTATGTTTGATCCTTGTGTTAGGACCCCGTTCCATTTCAGTCTTGGGGATTGCGGAGGCGTGCGGGATTTCCGACCACGTCCCCGGTACTCCCGTTGTAGCTGGTAGAGTGGCTTTTAATTTATTTAGCATAAATTGTTACAATTGTAGAACAATTAATAGAGTCTAGGGTATTGCATGAACCCTAGGACTGAGAAACTAGATTGAATGGTAGATCCTAAGGTATTGCATGAATCCTAGGACTGGAAAACTATATTGAATGATAGATCCTAGGGTACGGCATGAATCCTAGGACTGGAAAACTAGTTGAATATATATATATATATATTGCAGTCTCAAAAAATTAGAAAGGAATTAATAGCTGCTTGTTATGAATGAATAAATATGCTTAAGAATATGGATTGTATGAACGTAAGACTGTAACAGTGAAACCTACAATGGCCAAACAAAAAGAATACGAACCCTACGGGGAGTTAGGAGTAGAACTCCTAGAAAGAGAATAGAATGGAACTGAGAAAGTGAAACGTGGAAGTGTGTTGTCTCTTGGGTACGTGGTACCAAAGAGAGCACACATTACCTCTTAGTGTAGAGGGGAGCTTGCCGCCCTCAGGTTGAGACCGGGGTGGGTTTGGCCACTGTACACCGACTTGTTGGCCCTCGCATACGCAGTACCGAGGAGAGCTACTAGTGTAGGGAGTGCACTAGCTACCCCACGGGCCCCGGGGTTCTGCTAGCCTCCTACACCGACTTGTTAGGCCCACTGGGCAAACCAGGGTAGTTAGGCAAGGGTGCGCGGACTGTGGAGGGGTTGGACCCCTGTTACTGAGAGGGCTCTGCCCTATACTGGTTCCGTGCTGTGCTTTGGGCGCACCCGTTAACGGAAACGACTGACCGTGTGCCAGTGCGGGGTAGCTACCCGTGTGTTTATCGCGCGTGCCGTAGTCACCGTTACGTCTGTCATCGACTTTGGGGTGGTTGACTGAGAGTAGGATCACAACGGGGGACTCTCCCGGCCAGGAGAGCACCACGTGTTACTTTTACTTTTCGGAAAAGACTGCAATCAAGATCGTTCCCACGAGGAACATTCGAGATCAAGTGAAGGATATGAGAAATAAATAAATCGTGAAATAATAGAAGGACGTAAATAAAGAAAGTAAAATATAACAGCTACTGTACACTCTACTGTTTCTTTAGTTTTAGCTGCCACTCTACTCAGCGTTTCGCTGACGTGTTATACTCGTTACTTTTCAGGACCAGGTGTTGAGCAGCCAAGGTCAGCGGCTGCAGAGGACGTTGGGCTGAGTAGGGTCCAGTAGAGTTACCGCAGTTCTTTTTGTACCCCTTTTGTTCCACTGTAGTGAGTAGTTCTTGTTACTCTCTGTACTTCTTTACTTGTAGCTTCATGTTATGTTATAATTGTTGTTCTACTGTTGTGGTGGTATATACTGTAGTAGTTCCTTTTCTTACTACTATATTTTGTTGCTGCTAGTTATATTCATGCTGAATGTGGTTTATTTTACTGCTCTTTTGGTTACTTCCTCGTTGGACGACTAGGTCTTGGGATTAGTCGAGTCGGTCCGGTTCTCGTGTCTCGTAGGGACTCGGGAATCGGGTCGTTACACCAGGGTTCTGGGGGTTACCATGGGCGGTGCTATCTCGAAGCATCGACTGCTAGGAACCCTTAAGGATTGATGATGGGGACAAGGAATCTGATACAGACCGTGTTGAAAAGCCAATCCTAAGCTAGGATTAAAAAGAAAAAGGGAGAGAAAACTCTCTAAACAGATAAAATCTTCTACCTCTCTTTCTTACAAAACGCACTGCGAACTGAGCCAGGGCTAAAATTATCTCAAGCACGGGTGCTTTAAACGCAAAGTCCAATAAACCTTAGGATAGTTCTTGTAGGCCTTAAAAACCTTTGTTAAGGACTGAGGCTGAGGCTAAACAGATCTGGATCTTGGTTGGTACTAGAGTGCCTTTTAGGCCTATGGTTGGCATTCTGACCTAATCTAGTTTACAAAAGAAAAGCACTTATCTGAAATCATTAAGAACTTCATGGTCTAGAACAAGGGTTGAAATCTTAATATTTTGCTAAGGGACTACCAAAAGCTAGGCATGGGGGTATGATGAGAACCTCATCATAAACCCTAACTAGTACAATCTAACCCAGATATGTGAGAAAAAGCTCCTACATGACCCAAAGAAAGGCTTAACTCAGAGAATTCTGAGTTTAAGAATAAAACAAATCATAAGGGGTAAAACTGCAATTTCACCAATGCAGTTTGCAAATAGGGTAATTAAGGGTCCAAACACAGGTCAAACAAGCTTAACAAGAAGGAAAGTGGGATGATCTGATCTAAAAAGGGTTGTAGCAACTTCCAAGAATTAAATGACATTCTATAACCCTAAAACAAACCCACTTCAATTCACGAGGTTCGAGATAGGATAAAAATCAACTAAACCCTTTAAAATTCATAGAAATATAATTTCTAGGGTTTAGAACCTTCAATTTGGCCTTAGAAACCTATTTTGACCTAAAAAGAGAACCATGCCCAATTAATAACTTAATTTGGATTTTTACGCAAATTATCCGGTAAACATGATCCAACCCAGAATTAAAATTCACCATTAAAATCCTTAGGTTCAAATTAGTCTTGTATAAAAACTTGAGCCTAAGAAGAGACCTCCTTAACCGACTTTACAATTTGGTCCTCTTCATTTACTTTTTGACCCTTATCTTTTGAAACCCTTATATTTAGGCCCCCATCTTTTCATCGTTCTTTGCAGAACGGTCCTCCCTGCAACTTCTGCACAGCGCCATACTCCGGCGACCTTGCCCGGAGCATGGCGCCGCGCAGGGTAGGGCTGTCATCCAGCAAAGCAGAAGCAGGGTTCCCTGCGACGTCCTCTGTCGCAGGGACCCGCCCATGCCCTCTGCCGACCACCATACCTTCCGTGCGAATGCGCGAAAGGTATGGGTATCATATCCGACCTTACTCTGGCGAGGCTGGCACAACGCCAGCTCGCCCCTCCCTCTGCGCCAACCCCTTTATAAGGAGCGGCACACCCTTCCGACTCCGACAAGCTTTCCTTTAACGGAGAAACCCCCCCTTCATCCCTTCCTCCTCCGTCAGAAGGCCCGAAGCTTCCGGCAACTTTCTCCTTTTCCTCCTCGTCGCTCTGCTGCCCTACCTGCAGCAAGGTTTGCCTTGCTCCATCATCCGCGCCGGGCTGTACCCGCCGACGCCCTCCGCCTGCTTCCTCGTCGCCGCACTCCTCCTCCAGGGCTTCTTCGTCTCTAGCTCTGGTAGATACGTGCCGGCTGCTCCGCCCTCCCCCTTCGTCTAATACTTAGGTAGATAGCTTCCTCTATATTTCCCTTGCATTTCCCCCTTTTTAAACTGCCCTGTCGACCACCTGACCGCCACTGTCCAGACCATCCTCTCCACCTCCGATCACCCCTTCCGACGAGACCATCTCACGTCCACAGACACCCCCGCACCTCGCCGACCACCACATAAGCTCCCTCACACTCCACTCTATCGATTCCCTATCGAGCAGCCAATCAACACAAGTTGATTTGGACGAGTTCTCGGTGCGGAGAGGCGGGAAATTCCCCTCTAAGATGCGTAACAATATATCGTCCTCTCGGTGTTTGTGGGCATGTAAGCACTCTGTTGGTTCAGATACCATGGATGACATTATCACAAAATGTCAATCGCCAGGGTCTGAATTCGGCCATGGAACGCCATGGGTGGGATTATCTCGAAATCTCAAAACCAAGGTTCTGGGGGTTACTATGGGTGGTGCTATCACGAAGCATCGAATGCCAGCGACCCTTGAGGATTGATGATGGGGATGAGGAATCCGATACAGACCATGTTGTGAAGCCAATCCGAAGCTAGAAATAAAAAGAAAAGAGAGAGAAAACTCTCCAAACAAGTAAAACCTCTGTCTCTCTCTTCCAAAAAATGCACTGTAAACTGAACCAAGGCTAAAATTATGTCTCAAGCACAGGTGCTTCAACCACGGAGTTTAATAAACCTTAGGATAGTTTCTGCAGACCTTAAAAACCTTTGTTAAGAACCAAGGCTAAAGCTAAATAGGTCTGGATCTTGGTTAGTACTAGAGTACCTTTAGGCCCATTGTCAGCATTCTGACCTAATCAAAGAGAAAAGAGGAGAAAAAACACTTATCAAGATTGGTGAAAGGAATTCATGGTCTAGAACAGAGGTTAAAACCATAAAATTTTACTAAAGGACTAGCAAAAGCTAGACATGAGGGTATGATGAGAACCTCATCATGAACCCTAACTAGCACATTTTAGCCTAATAAAGTGAACAAAAGCTCCTACATAACCTAAGGGAAGGCCTAATTCAGGGAATTGTTAATCTGAGAATAGAACATGACACTAGGGGTAAAACTGTAATTTTACTATTGTAGTGCATCAAGAGGATTTTTAAGGATCTAAACATAGGTCAAGTCAACTTAATAAGAGAAAAGGTGGGATGGTTTGGTCAGAAAAGGGTTATGACGAAATCTAGGAATTAAATGGCATTCTGTAACCATAAAACAAACCCACTTTAATTCACAAAGTTTCAGGCAAGATAAAAATCAACTAAATCCTCTAAAATTCAAGGAAAAATATCCCCTAGGGCTAGCACCTTCAATTTGGCCTTTGGAACCTGCTTTGACCTAAATTAGGGTCCATACCCAATTTTTGACCTAATTTAGGTTTTTATGCAAAATCTCCAGGCAAACGTGGTCAAACCTAAAATATAACTTCACCATTGGATTCCTTAGGTCCAAATTAGGCTTATACCAAAATTTGGACCTAAGGGAAGGTCATCTTTACCTACTTTGCAATTTGGTCGTTAAAAATTACTTTCTAACCCTTAACTTTTGAAACCTTTGTGATTACCCCCTCATCTTTTTCATCTTCTTCTTCACTCCAGTCCCTCTGCCATCCGCAGCTAAGGCCATACCCCCAGCGACTTTGCGTGGAGGTTTGCGCCTCACCTGAATGGGGAGCTGCCCCCAAAATTGAAAGGAGAGCTCCCTGTGGAGCCCCTTACTGCATGGGCAGCTCCTCATGCCCTGAAACCCACCACACCTCTCGTGCAAATACACGAGAGGTATGGGTGTCTAGCCGACCATCCCTCCGACGTGACTTTCTCACTGCTCTCGCGCGCCTCCCAGCCGGCCTTTGCCTATTTAAGGAGCGGCACACCATGCCGCATTCGGCAAGCTTGATTTGGCCTGAGATCCCCCTCCAATTCGTCTCCTCCTAACTCCGGCCGATTGCTAGAGCTTCCGGCGACTCCTCCTCCACTCTCTCGTCGCTCTACCACCACACCAGTGGCAGAGCCTGTTCTACCGTCCTTCGCCCCGCCGAGTCGTACCAGCGGGTGCCCTCCAACCCCTCTTCCTTGTCGCCGTTCTCTCCCCCTGGCACCCTCATCTCCGGCGACGGTAGTGCCAGCCGCTCGCCATCAGCCGTCCCCCTTCACTCTGGACTCGATTAGATAAGCTTCCCTCACTCTCCTCTTTATTTCCCCTCTATTAATTCGTTCTTTTGACCCCTCAACACCACAGTCCACCATCACCCTCTCCACCTCCGACCACCAACTCCGGCGAGGCCATTCCACCGCCACAGATCATTCCACCCCTCACCAACCAGTCCCTAAGATTCACCACCTCCCACTCATCATCTCTCACCCTTGGGTCGCGGAGGACCGGTTTGTTTGTATTTTATTACTCAAAAATAAAAACTCTCCGAGGTCGAACTCAGGGAGCAAAACTTGATTCTAGAAGCGTAGAAAATCACAATTTACAATAGATACTGTTTTACAAAAGAAAGACTAAAGAAAGGAAAAGAAATGTCTTCTTCTTCTTCTTTTCTTCTCTTGTCTGCCTCTCTCTCTTTCTTCAGACGTCTGACTCCAAGGGTTAGACGACTTAAATGCCACTTGCTACAGTGCTTTGCCTTTTCTTTTCAGCTACCGCTGCTGTTGGTTCTTCTTCTTCCTCTTGGCTTCTTCTTCTTTGCTATCTCTGCTGTACGCCTTCTCTCCTGACTTCTTCTTTCTTCTCTGGACTTCTTCTTCCTTCTTTCTCTTTTTGCCTCAGCTTCTCTGCGGCTACAGTGCTGTCTTCTTCCTCATCCTTTGCTTCCTCTACCGCTCGCCTTCTCTTCTTTCTCTCGGGCCGCAACTGCCTTCCTGCGGCTAAGTCCTCACAGCTCTTCCCTTGCTTCTCCTGTTCCCTTCACAGGCGACCGGTTCGGCAAAACCTAACCCCTACCCTTCCCATGTCTCTCTCTCTCAAATTCACTCCAGGGTTCGCTCTCACAGAGCCTTAATCAGGTATGCTGGTCAGGTGATGCACTCGGGGCCAGGCGCACCGGCGTGGGTGGTGCGCGAGGTGTACAAAGGCAGGGTTAGTCAGATCCGGGTGCTAGGTCCACGAGGGAAGTGTCGTGAACGAGGCGTGGTGAGTGAGGGCGAGAGACCTGACCCCAGTGTGTTTCGAGGCGATAAGCCTAAAACACAATTTCAATTTATGCGTATGCGCCCACTCGTCAGCTTCCGAGGTGGGACTAAATGTCCCACCCGCTTCTCGCACGCGCCTGTAGAGTGAGCTTCGCAATTGCTGCAGGCGTGGAGTCTCTTGACTCCACTTGAAGTCTGGGTGCGTGCGTGCCTCAAACCCACACCGCCTAAGGGTCTCTCCTGGAGCCGAGCACGTCTTGGAGTGGCTTGAAGCTTGCTTCAAGCTCAGCGATACTGGCGGAATGCGACCTGACCCTGAAATTAATAGCACGGCCTTTCAGCCATGTCAAATCATTCGGGGAGGTTTGCCCGAGCACGACGAAGATGGCCCAGGGGTTAGAGTGGTGCAGGGTGGCCTGAGCGTGCGTGTTTAGGTCACCCTGTGGCTGTGCAGGTGGGTTTGTTCGGGGGGTGTGTTGGGAGTGTGTGACGGTGAATGGGAAGGGGGGTTGTGATCAGTGAGTCGTGGCGGAGCTCGTGGGGTGTCTGGCAAGGCGTGTGGAGGTGTGACATGGTGGCTGCGCCTCGCCGGTAGTCTGCTGGAGGTGGAGAAGGTGGCGGTGGACAGTGGCATAGAAGGGTCGAAAGTACAAAATTAGAGAGGGGAAATAGAGAGGAGAGAGAGGAGAAGAGATGTCACCTATTTAACAGACGAAAGGAAGGAGGAGGCAGCGAGCAGCTGTGTGGCCATCGCCGGAGACAAAAGAGCCCAGGAGAAGGGACGGTGACGAGGAAGAGGTGCTGGAGGGCACCTGCTGGTACGGCTAGGCGCAGCGAAAGATGGCGGGAGTAACCCTGCCACTGGTATGGTGGCAGGGTGATGAGAGAGGAGGAGGAGGGTTGCCAGAGCCTACGGGCAAATGGTCGGAGGAGGAGGAGACGAAAATTGGGGGATTCTCTCGGCCAAAACAAGCTTGAAGGAAGCAACAAGGGCTGCCGTTCCTTAAATAGGTGCTGGCCAATAGGGAAAGGCGAGGAGGAGACGTGAGTTCCTCACTAGAGGCATGGCCGATAAAAGACCCATACCTCTCGAGCGTTTGCACGAGAGGTATCGTGGCCGGTAGGGCATGGGGGCCAGCCCATGCTGAAGAGGACAACGCAAGGAGTCCTTTAAAATTTGAGGCCAGCTCCCCAGGTCTGTGCAGCGCCATCCTCCACGCAAAATCGCTGGAGGTATGGTCTGCGCAGGCGGGTGGAAAAAGGACCTGTCTGAAGAAAATGACGGGAAAGCTAGGGGGTATCTGCAAGAGTCTAAAAAGTTATGGGTCAAAAAGTAATTGTTGAGGACCATTTTGTAAAGTAGGTCAAGGCGACCTTTCTTTAAGTCCAAATTTTGGTATAAACCTAATTTGGACCTAAGGAATCCAATGGTGAGGTTGGATTTTAGGTTTTATTATGTTTGACCAGACAATTTGCATAAAAACCTATATTAGGTCAAAAATTAGGTATGGTTCTCAATCTAGGTCAAGAAAGGTTCCATTGGCCAAATTGAAGATTCTAAAACCTAGGAGATATTTTCTCATGAATTTTAGAGGGTTTAATTGATTTTTATCTTGCCTGAAACTTTGTGAATTAAAGTAGGTTTGTTTTAGGATTACAGAATGTCATTTAATTCCCAGATTTTGTCATAACCCTTTCCTAATCAAATCATCCCACTTTTTCTCTTATTAAGCCCATTTGACCTTTGTCTAGACCCTTAGAGATCCCGTTTATGTGCTGTAATGGTAAAATTACAGTTTTACCCTTGTTTATTATTTTATTCTCAGATTTGTAATTTCCAGATTTAGGCCTTCCCTTAGGTTATGTAGGAGCTTTTGTTCAGTTTATCAGGTCAAAATGTGCTAGGTAGGGTTCATGATGAGGCCTTCCCTTGTCTACCTCATGAAAAATTCATGGTCTAGAATAGAGGTTAAAACCTTAAAATTTTGCTAAGGGACTAACAAAAGCTAAGCATGGGGGTGTGATGAGAACCTCATCATGAATCCTAACTAGCACATTTTGACCTAAATAAGTGTACAAAAGCACCTACAAAACCTAAGGGAAAGCTTAAACCAGGGAATTATAAATATGAGTATAAAATAATTCACAAGGGGTAAAACTGTAATTTTACCAATGCAATACATAAACGGGATTTCTAAGGGTCTAGAAACAGGTCAAAAGGGTTTAATAAGAGAAAAAGTGGGATGATTCAATCAGGAAACGGTTATTGAAAAATCTGGGAATTAAATGATATTATGTAACCCTAAAACGAACCTGCTTTAATTCACAAAGTTTCAGGTAAGATAAAAATTAATTAAATCCTCTAAAATTCATGAAAAAATATTTCCTAGGGTTTATAACCTTCAATTTGACCATTGGAACCTATCTTGACCTCGATTGAGAACCATACCCAATTTTTGACCTAATTTGGGTTTTATGCAAAATATCTGGTCAAATATGGTCAAACCTAAAATCCAACCTCACCATTGGATTCCTTAGGTCCAAATTAGGGTTATACCAAAATTTGGACCTATGGAAAGGTTGCCTTGACCCACTTTACAAATTGGTCCTCAATAATTACTTTATAACCCTTAACTTTTTGAACTCTTGCACTTACCCCCTCAAATTTCCTGTCGTTTTCTGTGAACCGGTCCCTCTGCCACCTGCAGCCACAGGCCATACCTCCGGCGACTTTGCGGGGAGGATGGCGCCACACAGGGCATGGGAGCCAGCCCTAGAAACGAGAGGAGGATCCCCTGCGTTGTCCTCTTCCGCATGGACCACCTCCCATGCTGTGCTGGCACCCATACCTCTCGTGCGAACCCGCGAGAGGTATGGGTCTCTGACTGCCCATGTCTCCGACAGGGTTTTTCTCCCCACTCTCGCACGCCTGCCAGCCTGCCCTCGCCTATTTAAGAACCAGCACGCTTTGCCGCTTCTGGCAAGCTCGACTTGGCCAAAGTTCCACCCCAATTTCATCTTCTTCTCCTCCGGCCAAGTGGTCCAGCAAGCTTCGACGAGCCACCCTCCTCTTTCTCGTCGCTCTGCCACAATACCAATGGCAGAGCTATCCTCACCATCCTCCTCCGCATCGCGCAACACCCGCGTGAGCATCCCTAGCCCCGTCATCGCCACCGTCTCCCTCCACTGGACACCGTCTTCTCCGGCGACAGCAGGTACTACTAGTCGCCAGCTCTCCCCCTCCGTCCACTTAGCTAGGTAAAAATCACTCGTCTCTATCCCCTCTTCAATTCCCCTCAATCTATTTCATGAATTATCCCTCGACTGCCACTGTCCACCGCCATCGTCCCCATCTCCGGCCAACCTCCGGCGAGATGCATCCGTCACTCCACACCTCCACACGTCTCACCACCAACCTCTCAACCACCGCCACAGTCCACTGAACATCTTCCACCCATCCACAGGTCGCCACACGCACTCCACGCTTCCCTCGACCTAACCCATCTTCACGGCCATAGAGCATCCTAGACACGCACGCCTAGGTCGCCCCACGGCTAGCCACCCAACTAGGCATCTTTGCCGTGCTCTGGCGAAGCTCGCCGAGCGTTCTGACAGGGCCGCGAGGTCGAATTCGTGGTTTCAGGTCCCGTGCCTTCGTCGCCATTGACGTCGAGCTTGGAGCAAGTGCTGGTGAGGCATGTTCCGTCTTTATGTTTATTTATGGTTTACAGTCGTTATAGTATATGACAAAACAGCTACCAGATTACTACAAATTTTACTCGGAATAACAAGTTTTCCCAAGGTCGAACTCAGGGAGCAACTATGATTCTAGAAGCATAAATGTTCACAATTATATTACAAAAATAAGAGAGAGAGAGAGATCAAAAGTTCTCTTGGCTTCTTCTTCTCTCTTCCTCTTCTTTCTTTTCTTCTTCTCTTTCAGCAGATGTTTCTCTTCTTCTCTTTCTCTACGGCTGCAGAGGCTTCTGCCTTCTTTCTTCTTCTTCTTCTCTCTTCTTTTCTTCCAGCCTTCTTCCTCTTCTTTCTCTTTTCTTTCTCTTCTACTCTGCTTCTTCTTTTTAGCTTACGGCTGTGGTGATCTTCTTCTTCTTTCTTCTTTTCTTTCTCAGCCTGCCTTGTTCTTTCTTCTTTCTTCTTTTCTTCTTCTTCTCTGCTTCTGCTTCTTTTCTTTTCCTCTTCTTTCAGCTCTGGCCGCTGACCTTCTGATGAGAACCTCATCATGAGCCATAACTAGCTCATTTTGACCCAATACAAAGGATAAAAGCTCCTACATAACTCAAGGAAAGGCTTAACTCAGAGAATTCTGAGTTTAAGGAGAAAACAAGTCATAAGGGGTAAAAATACAATTTTACCAGTATAATCTGCATACAGGGTAATTCAGGGTCCAAACATAGGTCAAAGCAACTTAATAAGAATAAAAGTGGGATGAGATGATCTAGCAAGGGCTACAGCAATTCCAAGGAACTAAATGATAATCTGTAACCCTAAAACAAACCCACTTCAATTCACGAGGTTCAAGGCAAAGCAAAAATGGAATAAACCCTCTAAAATTCATAGAAAAATAATCTCTAGGGTTTAGAACCTTCAATTTGACCTTAGGAACCCATCTTGACCTACATTGAGAACCTTACCCAATTAATAACTTAATTTGTGTTTTTGCGTAAATTGACCAGTCAAACAAGATTTAATCTAGAAATAAAATTCACCATCAGATTCCTTAGGTCCTAATTAGTCATGTATAAAAACTTGAGCCTAAGAAGAAACCTTCTTGACCAACTTTACACTTTGGTCCTCATATATTTACTTTTTGACCCTCAACTTTTGAACCCTCGCATTTTGGCCCCTAACTCTCCTTCGTTCTTTGCGTTCAGGTCCCCCCTGCGAAACCTGCCAGCACCATGCTTCGGCGACCTTGCGCGGAGCATGGCGCCGCGCAGGGTGAGGGGGAGAGCCTGGCAAGTAAACCGGGGGTGCCCTGCGTCGTCAGCCGTCGCAGGGACACCCCCCTGGTCACTGTAACCCACCATACCGGCCGTGCGAACGTACGGACGGTATGGGTTTCCATCTCCGGCGTCCTCCGGCGAGGGAGACACGTCGTCTCCCTCCGCCTTCCTCCCTGATTCGGTCCCTATAAATACACCTGTCGCTCCACCGTTCTTCCCAGCTGGGATCTGACGGAGAAAAACCCCCAACTTTCCTCTCTTCTCACTCCGGCAGACGCCCACCAGCTCCGGCGGTTCTTCCTCCTCCTCCTCTTCTCTCTGCCGCAATACCAGCAGTAGAGACTTCTTCCCCTGCTCTTCCCGCGCCACGCCGCACCCAGCTGGCGCCTCTCCGGCCCTCTGCTCGCCGCCGCCCCTTCCCCCGGGCATCTTCTTCTCCGGCGACAGTCGATACGACTGTCGCACGCTCCGGCCCCTCCTCCTCCTGCTAAGTAGGTAGAACTCCTCCTCTTCCTCCCCTCTTCCTTTTCCTCACTTTAAACATCTACTGTCGCCCTCGATTCCGACCCCTCACCCTCACCTTCTCCGCCTCCGGCCATCCTCCGGTGAGCCGCTCCCATCACTCCAGCAACCCACACGGCTCGCCGACCACCGCAGAACCTCCGCCTCCTCACCCTGATGAACCTCCGCCCTTCCACTTCCCCCACCTCACCCTCTGTAACTCCACCGAACAAACCCATCTTCCGACCCACAGTCCGACCTAGGGAAGCCCTTGCACGCCGCCCCACGCCTCGCCACCACCCACACGAGCTTCGCCGCACTCTGGCGAAGCTCCCGGCACCTTCTGATTAGGCCGAGAGGCCGTTTTGCTGTAAACAGGTCACCCGTCCTCCGCCGCCATTGCCGTGCAGAAGGAGCTGCTTCCGCCTGCAGCTGCAGGCGCGCCACGTCCAGATTTGACTCCCAGGCCGTGCGAGGCATTTCGACAAAGCGTCAGGCTGCAGCTGAAGCGAAGCCCTCGCGCGAAGGCCTCGCGTAACGCCGCGATTACCAGCTGTTTCCTCCGCGCAGGCGCCAACTCGGGGTGGGACATTTAGTCCCACCTCGGAAAACTCTGAAGAGGCGCAGCGGTATAAAGTGAAAAAGTGCTGGAGGCTTATTGCCTCAGCACACGGGGTGAGGTCCCCTTCACCCGGCCGGTTACCCGGTCTCGTCCGCGCTCACGCCCCGCGGACCTGACCCGACCCGACTTAGACTGACCTGCACTCCTCGCCCACCACGCACGCCGGTGGGCCTGGACCCGGGCGCGACCCGTACCCGGCAACCCGGCAGCTCTGGGAGAGCTTTCCCAAGAGTGGCTTCTGTGGGAGAGAGACGCGGGGGGAGGGTAGAGATAGGTTTTGCCCTTCTCTCTGATCAAGCTGTGTAAGTGTGCAGGCACAGGTGAAGAAGAACCGTGGAAGAAGACGAAGGCTGAAGGAAGGAGGATCACCGAGCGGCACTGTAGCAGCGGCGGTTTAAGTCGTCTGATTGGAAAATCAGACGACGTCCTGAAGGCAAGGAAGGAGAAGGAAGGCGAGGCAGAGGAGAACGCAGAGAGGCCAAGACAAGAACTGAAAGAAGAAAAAGAGCACGAGAAGAAGATCTGAAGAAAGGAAAAGAAAGGAAAGAAAGAAGAAGAAGAAGAAGAACAGGACCGCTCTGCAGAAGAAAGAAAGGAAAGAAAGAAGAAGAAGAACAGGACCGCTCTGCAGAAGAAAGAAAAGAAGAAAAAGAAGAAGAACAAAAAGAAGAGAGCAGAAGATCTGAGAAGGAAGAAGAGGAGAAGCAAAGAGAAAAGAAGAAAAGCCAACAAATTCTCTCTCTCTCTCTTCCTTTATTTTTGTAAAAGAAACTTGTACCCCTAGAATACAACTTGCTCCCTGAGTTCGACCTCGGGAACTCTTTATTTCCGAGTAACAAATTGTATTAAACTGGTAATCACCTCCCTCTATACTATACTACGACGAAATAATAAAACTATAGAGGAAGGAACACCCATAACCACCTTCCTTCCTCTTTTCTTCTTCTTTTGGCTGTTGCCCTTCCGACGTCTGATGCGGTGCTCAACCGGCTTATCTGCGCATTTGCTACAGTTCTCTCCTCTCTTCTTCTTCAGCTCCTCTCCTTCCTTTCTTCCTTTTCAGCTGCTTGGTGCAGCTAAGGCTTCGACCGCTCCTCCTCTCTTCTTTCTTTCTTCCGTGCGCGGATACACACCCATCAGTGCAAAACCTACCCCTACCCCTTCCCCGCGTCTCTCTTTCTCTCTGGATCTCTCTTAGGAATGCTCTCCCAGAGCCGAGTAATCGGGTTCGGGTAGCGCGCCCGGGACCAGGCCACCGGCGTGCGGTGGTGGGCGAGGAGTGCTTGGTCGGGTAGACAGATCTGGCCCAGACCCGCGAGACGTGAGTGCGGGCGAGGGTGGGCGAGCACGTGGCGCGCCGCGTGCGTGAGGGACCTGACCCCTTTGTATCGAAGGCAAATAGCCCGATACACTTTTTCAATTTAAGTGTGGGCGCGCGGCCGCACACTTACGAGATGGGACTAAAGTCCCACCTCCAGATTGCGCGTCTGCAGGCGAGGGAGCTGCTGCCAATTGGGGCAGTGATAGCGAAAATACGCGGTTTGTTAATTATGCCGTTGTAACACGTAAATCCGCTTTCACTCTTAAATTTATATTCCTAGATAGGGGAGTATCTAGCGTTGTCCAAGGAGGCCAAATGTTTGCAATAGTGATTCTTTTACTTGGAATACAATCTCAACTTTCTTTTTGGTATTTTTTCAATATATAATTTTTTTTGTTTTTAAGCTAAGGCAACATGCAAACTGGTGGCGGAAAAGGTGATTTACACTTCAATTTAAATACTACTTCTATGTGGCAAGTAGAGCCTCTCCCTAAGCTCACTCTAGGCAAGTGGAGGCCTAAAATAATTAGGGAGAGGGAGTGAAAAATGCTAAAAAAATAAAGCAAGTAGAAATGCAAAACAGAAAATTGCAAAGAAGGCAACTTGATTGATGAAAAGTGTTTTACAGAAAAAAGCCTAGTAGAGGAATGCTTCTACTATTAGAAAAATTAAAATAAGAAAGGCAAACACAAATCCTCTAGATAGATGGTGAAGAAGAGGGCTTCTTGCTCCAAGGTTGGTGGCTCCCAAGCTTGAAAAGAATCCTTCAACTCCTTCCTTGCAGTGCTCCGCCAAGGTGATATCCTCCAAGGCAAGCCCTAAGGGGGCGTGCCCTAAGCTTCTCTCCAAGGGTGGACATCCACCCTAGGTCCTTCTCCCTTGCCTGGCCGTCCTCCTTGAAGTGGAAGAGTCCTCCTCCTTGGCGTGGCCCAAGTTGAAGAGAGTGGGGAGAAGAAGGCACCAAAAGGGCTGGTGATGTGCCCCTTTAATCTCCTTCTCTACTCCTTCTTCTTGGCCATAGGTATAGGTGGTTTAGGTAGCAAAATATACTAATGGAGGATGCCCCAAAATGGTGGTAGGTGGTGGGTTTTTATAGAATAGGAAGGAGGCTAAGGTGTCCCTTGAAATGGAGGGCCAAGATGGAATGATGGAGGTGGTTAAGGATCCAATGGCCAAGGGTGTTTGGCGCCACCTTAAGAGACACCAAGGGGGTAGTTATGGGGGTTGACACCCCTTGATGTTGGCGCCAAAAAGGGTTCTAGAAGGTGGTCTAAGTTGGCGCCAAGAGGGATTCTAGAAGGAGGGGTAGGTGGATGGCTAGGATGGCTTATGTGGGTAGGTGTAGGGTGGATTAAGGGCTGAAAGTTGGCGCCAATATAGAGGTGGTTAGGGGTTGTTTTTGGCACCAACTTAAGGTGTCTTTTGGTGGTGATAATGGGGTGAAGGGATGGCTAGGAGGTGGCGCCAACTTGAGTAGGGTAGCTAGCTTAGGTAGGCTTAAGTTGGTGGAGCTAGCTAAGGTTGACTTTGAAGGTGGTGGATGGCCAAGGAGCTGGTTGCTAGCTAAGCTAGCTTAGCTAATGGAGGAGTATAGGAGAAGGTGTTGGAGCTAGGGTTTGGAGGGAGGAGCTGAGGTGGAGAAGTCTAGAGCTGAAATTGGAGCTGGCTGCTGCTGAAGAGGCTGGCATGGAGCTACTCTAGCAGGCTTAGCTTGCTAGTTCTTTGCCAGTTGCTAAGCAAAGCTAAAGTGAGCTAGCTTCTACCAAAATGAGCTGAGGTGAGGTAGGTCTGGTGCTCCCGGGGAGAATCAAGCTGGTTGAGGTAGCTAAAGTAGCTTAGCTCAATTGAGTTGAGCTAAGCTGAGTCCCTGGGAGCTGGACTTGAGCTTCCTGAGCTGGGATGAGTTCTTCTTCAGCTCGCTGGAGTTGAGTGGAGCTGGATGTAGCTGGATCTAAGCTGGGGTGAACTCCTGTCAACTCAGCTGAGCTAGATAGATCTCCCTGTGGACTAGTGGAAGCTGAGATGAGCTAGACTCAGCTAAGTTGAGCTGGATCTGAGCTGACTTGAGCTAGGGTGAGCTAAGATGAACTCTCTTGAGCTTCCATTCAGCTGAGATTAGCTGAATGGAGCTGGGATGACCTAACCCTAGTTCAAGTAAGCTAGGTTCCAGCTGCGGTGAGCTAGATCAAGCTGAGGTGAGATGAATCAAGCTGAGGTGAGCTGGATTAGACTGAGTTCCAGCTAGTCTGGGCTTCTCCTTCACCATTTGCCTTCTTGAGTGCTAGGGTTTTAGGGATCTATATATCTGTACATCCTAACACTCACCAAAACATATTAAAAAGACAATGAACAATGCAATGCATGCCTAACCTATTTTATGCCTAAATGCAGCCCAAAAACCCGTTTGCGGAGTAAAATCCTAAGAGCTAGGTTTGTTTTAATGCATAAGAATGATGATAAACTGGCGTTTATCACACCCCCATGCTTATCTTTTGCTAGTCTCTTAGCAAAACTTAAAACGAAATTTTTGGGAAATCTAATTTTTTCAACTTTGAGGAGAAAAAGAGATTAAGGGACCTTAGTTGATTAAAACACAGGAGGTACGGGATTTGTTAAAGATAAACATCGGGATTTGTTTTTGGATTCAATCATTAGATAGAACGGGATCAATATATCCTCCAGAAAATTCACAAATTAACCCTTTGTTAATTCAGATGACTTGAAATGTTTGTTTTTAGGATTTTTCTGGCTCATGAATCTAATTCGCAACTTGAAAAATCCTTTAAAACCTTGTGTCTGTGATTGTGAAAAGCCAACATTTATAAGGGCGTGTTAATTTATTTATTATTACTTTTCTTTTTCTTTTTTTTCTTCTTCCCCCATGCTTATTTTTCACTTAGTCTTACAACAGATGTGTCGGTATCATCATTCCCGTTACCATTCCTCGAGGGGGCTTTGGCGCCAGTACTTCGGGATAGCACTGCCCATGACACCACCCAGGAGCTCACAACCCCAAAACACGATGCGGTGTAAAGAGGCGCTCCAAGCAAACTCACTCTCTTGCTCCGACACTATAGGTAGAGCACCGTCCAAACACTTGAGCTGCTAAAATACGCTTTAATGCTCCGTCTAAAGATATGAAATATAGATATGTAGCAGCGCCGAGGCGGTAACATGTTGACATCGCATCCTCAAAGGAGGCATTTTCCTCCTTCTCGGCGGTGGGAACTCAAACCAATGATCTGCTTCAGACTTTTACTAAGTCCAAACAAGGGAGTTTTTTCAAATTTTTAGTTATTTTTAAGTGTTGGCTTGTGTGAAGAGTGACACAAGAAGTTTCTCAAAACATGCAAGTTTTTGAATCAGAAGCTAAGTCAAATACTTTCCACATTACAAAATAGGATCAAGTCACTTGAACTATCATGAGTTCAGGTGAAATTTTAGAGAAGGATATTTGATCTAGTCTAAAATAGACCCTGGAATTCTAATGATCAGATCCATATCCTTATCCTTAGTTTGTTAAAGATTAAATCCCATTGTACCAAAAGTGAATTTTTCGACCTTAGTCCCAATTTCAAAATTTTTCCTCAAAAAGTTTTTAACATTTTTATTTTTTTGGGTATGCAAGCAGGAAAAAAAGAAAATTGCATGTTTTTAGGTTTTGAACATCCTAAATCGATCGTAAAAATTTAAAAACATCCCCCCATGCTTAAGATATG
The DNA here is from genome assembly GCA_037157565.1 of Thalassia testudinum. NCBI lineage: Eukaryota > Viridiplantae > Streptophyta > Magnoliopsida > Alismatales > Hydrocharitaceae > Thalassia > Thalassia testudinum. The sequence continues at coordinate 28,682,562 of JAZHRO010000013.1, forward strand.
CCATGTCCTCATGCATTAGGAGGGAAAAGAGGATCACCTTAGTGAAGAACGGTCGGGTTTAGGATAAACAAAACCTGGAAAAAGAAGAAAAAAAGGAAAGCAAGAAGAAAAAAAATGATGGGTTACCTCCCATCCAGTGCTATCTTTTACGCCATTCAGCCGGGCGTGAAGGTTTGCACGGAAGACGTAAGATCATGTAAATAATTGGACACTTGGATCCCCACAATAAAGGTGTCTTCTTCTAGATCCATAGAAAATTGATTAGAAATAATATTGGGATCAAAGTTGGATGGAAAATGATAAGTGTAACCCGAGTCTGGCCATGGTTTTAAATTAGGTTGGGTGCCAAACTCGGGCGGGGTTGGTGGCAGGTCCGTAAGAAAGGGGTCGGGGAAGGAATGATGAGGATTGGGTGAAGTTAGTGTGGAAAAGTTAGGTGCGTGAATAGTGGGTGGGTTAGGGTGCTTAGGGGGGGAATCAGGAATAAATTTAGGATCAAGACAAGTTTCTGGATCACAGATTTCGCCGACCACTGATTCTGAATCAGAGTCCTCAAAAAAATTGTGGTCGGTAAGGGTATCTATTAACATTGTCTCTTCCACCATATTGAAAATTTCAGTATCTAAGTCCTCAAAGAAGTTATCATCATGGAATCTCCTAGAGGATTTAAAAATATCTAAAGTGATAGTTTGGCCTGCACAGTTAATATCCATTTTGCCTGTGTGGCAATTGATATTTGCCTTTGCGGTGGCCAAAAAGGGGCATCCAAGAATTATTGGGGAGTCCAATAATGATTCAAGTGCCTCAATGTCAAGAACCAGAAAGTCCGCAGGGAAGACACAATTCTGGACCTTGACTAAAACATCATCGACAATCCCACGAGGTTTGATTGTAGATCGGTCGGCTAATTGCAGGGTAACCTCGACGGGTTTTAATTCACCGATCTGAAATTCTTCGCATAAACTTGTGGGAATAATATTAACTGAGGCACCAAGATCAAGGAGGGCTCGATTAAATGTATTGTCATCAATAATTACAGAAATTAAAGGCGCCCCCGGATCTTTCATCTTAGGAGGCAGCTTACTCTGTAGGACAAAGCTTACTGTCTCCGAAAGATGCACATGTCCTAGATTTTTGGCCTACCTTTTAGGAGTACAAATCTCCTTTAAAAATTTAGCATAAGCAGGTATATATTTAATGGCATCTAGGAGAGGAATATTGATATGAACTTGCCCAAATAGCTCCATGAGTTCTTCTGTAGTGGGCTTAGATTTCTTTTTTTTGTTGGTGGTGGGGTAGAGAGCTTGTGGGAAAGGGACAGGAATATTGTCTTGAGATTTTTATTTTTCTTTTTCTTCCTGATGGGGAGGTGGGGGGTCAATTTGCACAGGTATTTCACCAGGTTTGTGTGAAGGCCCGGGGTCAGTGGTGGTTTTCCCACTCCTCAAAGTAACTGCATGTGCAGTCGGATTATTATTTAGAGGAGGTGGGGGGGCCTGTGATTGCAAAAACCTAGTGATGAGAACCTCATCATGAGCCATAACTAGCTCATTTTGACCTAATACAAAGGATAAAAGCTCCTACATAACTCAAGGAAAGGCTTAAATCAGAGAGATTCTGAGTTCGCAAAGAAAACAGAAACTAAGGGGTAAAAATGCAATTTCACCAATCCAATCTGAAAACAGGGTAACTCAGGGTCCAAACATAGGTCAAAGCAACCTAATAAGAAGAAAAGTGGGATGAGATGATTCAATAAGGGCTACAGCAACTCCAAGGAATTAAATGACATCCTGTAACCCTAAAAACAAACCCACTTAAAAACACGAGGTTCGAGGTAGAGAAAAAAATCAACTAAACCCTCTAAAATTCATAGAAAAATAATCTCTAGGGTTTAGAACCTTCAATTTGGCCTTAGGAACCCATTTTGACCTACATTGAGAACCATGCCCAATTAACAACTTAATTTGGGTTTTTGCGTAAATTGACCGGTCAAACAAGGTTTAATCTGGAAATAAAATTCACCATCATAATCCTTAGGTCCCAATTAGTCATGTATAAAAACTTGAGCCTAAGAGGAAACCTTCTTGACCAACTTTACACTTTGGTCCTCATATATTTACTTTTTGGCCCTCAACTTTTGAACCCTCGCATTTTGGCCCCTAACTCTTCTTCATTCTTTGCGTTCAGGTCCCTCCTGCAAAACCTGACCAGCACCATGCTCCGGCGACCTTGCGCGGAGCATGGCGCCACGCAGGGTAAGGGGGAGGGTCTGGCAAGTCAACCGGGGGTGCCCTGCGTCGTCAGCCGTCGCAGGAACACCCCCCTGGTCGCTGCAACCCACCATACCGGCCGTGCGAACGCACGGACGGTATGGGTCTCCATCTCCGGCGTCCTCCGGCGAGGGAGACACGTCGTCTCCCTCCGCCCTCCTCTCTGATTCCGCCTCTATAAATACCCCCGTCGCTCCGCCGTTCTCAGGAGCTCGGTCCTGACGGAGAAACACCCTCTTTTCACTCTCTTCCCACTCCGACAGGAAGCCCTCCAGCTCCGGCGGTTTTTCCCTCCTCCTCCTCGTCGTTCTGCCGCACTACCAGCAGCAGGGCTGCCTTCCCCTGCTCTTCCCGCGCCGCGCCGCACCCAGCGTGCGCTTCTCCGGCCCTCTCCTCGCCGTCGCTCCTTCCCCTGGGCAACTTCTTCTCCGGCGACAGTCGATACGACTGTCTCCTGCTCCGGCTCCTCCTCGTCCTGTTAAGTAGGTATAACTTCTCACCTTTCTCCCCTCTTCCTTTTCCTCACTTTGAACCCTTACTGTCGCCCTCGATTCCGACCAATCGCCCTCACCTTCTCCACCTCCGGCCACACTCCGGCGACCCGCTCCCATCACTCCAGCACCCCACACGGCTCGCCGACCCTCACAGAACCTCCGCCTCCTCACCCTGATCAACCTCCGCCCTTCCATTCCCCGCCATTCGCCCCCTGCAGACCCACCGACCAAACCCATTTCTCGTGCTGCATTTCGACCTAGGGCAGCCCTTAGGCTCCGCCTCGTCGCCTGCCTGACCCCCCCACCACCTTCGCCGTGCCACGGCGAAGGTTCTTCGCGTATTTGATTAGGCCGAGAGGCCGTTTCTCTGTGGGCAGGTACTTCGCTCGCCGCCGCCATTGCTGAGCAGCGAAGCTTCTTCAACCTGCTGCTCCAGGCGAGCCACGCCCAGGTCTGACTCCCAGGCTGCGCGAAGCGTCTTCGCGAAGTGTCCCAGGTGCGCGGCTGGAGCGAGTGCCTCGCGCGAAGCCTCGACCGCCGCTGTTTCCTCCGCGCAGGCGCCAAATTGGGGTGGGACATTTAGTCCCACCTCGGAAGACTCCGAAGCGGCGCACTGATACAAATTGAAAAAGTGCTGGAGGCTTATCGCCTCAGCACACGGGGTGAGGTCCCCTTCACCCGGCCTCGTCCGCGCTCACGCCCCGCGGACCTGGCTCCGACCCGATTAGCCCGACCTGCACTCCTCGCCCACCACCGCACGCCGTGGGCCTGGACCCGGGCGCGACCCGCGTACCCGATTACCCGGTTGCTCTGGGAGAACTTTCCTAAGAGCGAATTCTGAGAGAGAGTGACGCGGGGGGGGGAGGGTAGAGTAGGTTTTGCCCACTGACATAAACTTTGTAGTGTGCAGGCACAGGTGAACAAAGAAGAAGAACCGTGGAAGAAGAGAAGAAGAAGAAGGCCGATGAAGACTGAAGGAAGGAGGAGCACCGAGCTGCACTGTAGCAGCGGCGACTTAAGTCGTCTGAGTGAAAAATCAGACGGCACTCTGAAGGAAGAGAAGAAAGAAAGAAGAAGAAGAAGAACATCACCACTGCTGCAAATAAAAAAGAAGAAGGAAGGAGAGACGACGTCCTGAAAGCAGAAGAAGAAGACCACAAGAAGATAAACAAAGAAGAAGCAGCTGAGACAGAGCTGAAGAAGGAAGACGTGAAGCGCAAGGAAAGAAGAAACAGGACCCGCAGCGAAGATCTGAAGAAAAGGACAGAAGAAGAAGAGCACGAGAGGAAGATCCGAAGAACAGAAGAAGAGAGAAGACAAGAAGAACAGGAAGAGAAGAAGAAGAAGCCAAATTTCCTCCTCTCTCTATTTCTCTCTCTCTTTACCTTTACTTTTTTTGTAATAGAAACTGTATACCTCTAGAATACGACTTGCTCCCTGAGTTCGACCTCGGGAGAACTGTATTTTCCGAGTAACAAATATTAGCAAATGATGGCAATAACTATCTGTACTACAACGACTTAAGAAAAGCTAGTTGCTGCCACCGTTTCGCCAGTTGGCGCCGTTGCCGGGGAGCAACGGCTATTCTAGAGGTAAACATTCCTATTTCTTTTAGTTTCTGATAATCTCCTCTCTTTTGTGTAGCTACAGGAAATCAAGAAGACAAGCAACCGCACGACAACCACTCCGAGGACAGGTAATTTTTTCCTCTCGCTATTAACCCCTAAACTCTAAAGAGGAGGAAAAGAAAAGAACAAGCAATATAGGGCTAACCTGTCTTCCATACTTAGTAACCATAAAAAGTTGCATGTTTTCAACCCATTATTACTGCACACTATTAAGGGTATTTAAGGGCTAACACATTCTTGCTTGAGCCCTAATTACCCAACAAAGAGCTAACTAGACCAAGTAGAGCCAACCTAGGATCCAACACTAGGGATTTAGAGACACACTCCTTAAGCAAGAATTGAGAAAACCAAATGAAGTGTGCCCAAGCCCTTGTCTGAAAATACCTATTCAAAGAAAACCTAAAACAATTGGCTCTCTAAACACTTGAACCCTAAAAGACAAGACCCAAAAACTCTCAAAGGAAACAAGAGGTAAAGTTGCCCCCTTGGGTCAACCAACCTTAAATTAGGTCACTCTTTGCACTCAAAGAACTAAAAGTTCAAGTGAAACCTTAAGCACCCTGATCTTAAAGTAAAAATTGGTAGACTTAAGAGGTCAAATCCCCATTCTGGTCTACCTGGAACCGCAGTGACAAGAGAGGTCGGGTGGGGGAAACCTTGTAACCCGTGGGGACGCTCTACCATGTAGGGGTCATTGCGGGACTCTCCCTCTCTGGCTGCCCAAGTAATTCTCAGGTGGACGATCTTTCTGATCAAGGGGTCCATCTGCCCCGCACCTCTATAGTCACCCAACACATTTTTGGGTGTCTTGATTGGGTCCAGCACCTTCTAAACTCATCTCTTCCAACAGTGCATGTACGGTAGGAGGTCCTTAAGACCACCCTTAAGACCTCCTTTAGAAATTCACTCTCGTCAAGGCCAAGCCTCGACGCCCGTGTTTGTGCAGCAACCCCCTCACATTATTCTCTCTTCTGATTCAGAACCAAGTTCTTCTTCTTCCCCCATCATGGCTCAGCCAGTTGAGGAAGAAAACAATCTGGAGCACCAGCTCTAGCGACTCAATGACCTCTTCCAAAACTTCGTGCACCCACCACAGCGTCCTATGATGCGGGACCACTACAATCCTGCTGCGGTGGCTATTGAGCCTTGAGTCAGAATCCCGACTGGAGGACCTGATTCCGAATTGAAGCCCAACATGATTCATGCTATACCTAAATTCCATGGGCTTAATTCCGAAGATCCCTTCCAGCACATCAAACAGCTAAAGCATCTGGCCCAAACTTTTAGGTCAGATGTGCAAAATCGGGATATTCTTCTCATGAAGATGTTCTCCTTTTCTCTTATGGACAAGGCCGCCCATTGGTATCAAACTCAGACCCGGCCGATCAACACTTGGGAAGAACTTCAATCCGAGTTTTTGAAAAAGTTTTTTCCCGTTGGTCGGACCAACGCCTTGCGCCATCAGATTACGCACTTCACTCAACAATCAGGAGAACCTCTCCACGAGGCATGGGATCGTTTTCAGGATCTCATGAGAAAGTGCCCCCATCACGGAGTTCCTAAATGGGAACAGGTCCAATCTTTTTATCAGGGACTCCGTGAGGACATCCGCCTTTTCGTCAATGCAACTTGCGGAGGAAATATCATGGGTCAACATGAAGACACCGTGTGGGAGATTCTCGAAAACATGTGCGAGAACTCCATCAACAATGACTCCATGGGATTATTCGACAGGACGAATACCCGCGCAGCGACGAATCTTAGGGGAGCACATGAGACGCAGGGCCTGTCCGCATCAGTCGACCTGGAATTAATGGCCAGTCGATTGGACAAGGTTTCAATCATTGAGAAGAAGGTGGATGAGCTGACTCAGCACTTGCAGCGAGCCACCTCTGCGCGTAACTCCTTTGCACAACCTCCTTCCACACAGGAGACTGTGCAAAACATTCTCCACCGATCTTCCCCTAGGATGGATCCATATCCATCCCCATCTGATTCTCGGATCGGAGGATCATCCGATCCTATCTATACCAGCCCGGGGAATTCCATTCCCCCTTTCCCTGATTCTCTAGAGGTTCCTCAGACCTGCGAGGACCTCAACGCCATCCAGAACGACCCATTCTCCAACACCTACAACCCTGGATGGCGAAACCATCCCAATTTTCTATGGGCGGGAAATTCCCAAATCCAAAGACCACCTTTTCAGTCCCGCCCACGGCCCTCTCGTCATTACCAGCTGCCTCAGCCTCGGCCCAACCCTACTTATCCATTAGGGCCAAATCAGGATCAAATGTCCCTAATCCTTCAGACTCTGGCTAACATTCAAAGAACGAATGCGGCTATTCAAAAACAACACAAGGATGAACTTACAGAGGTTAGGACTCAATTGGCCCAGTTGGCAAATTCTCGCCAGCCAGGCACACTCTCTTCCCAACCTCTTCCTAACCCGAATAACGTGCCGACCCAGAAGCGCGTTATGAATCCAAATTTAGGCCACGCACAATGGATTTATCAGGCCCCTACTACTCCATCTCCAGATGAGATGGATGCTTCAACTTCTTATGCGGGATTTCAGCAGCAGCCACCCCTCTTACCAAACCCAAACCAAAATCAGGCCAGATTAAATTCTGTAACAACACGTAGTGGTAAAACAACTCAAGACCCGCATTATCCAAACCACTCCAAGCCTGATAACCATGACCCTAGGATAGTTATCCAAGATACCACTGTCCCAGATCAAGAACCCGGACCTATCCTAGAAGAACCAACCAAGGTCCCATTCCCTGAAGCCTTAACCAAAGGGAAGAGACGAACCAAGCCCGTGGCACCTGAGGAGGACCCGGTCAAGCTCTTTGAGCAGGTCCACATAAACATCCCCTTGATGGATGCAATCCACCACGTACCGGCTTATGCACGATTTTTAAAGAATGTGTGTACACCCCAGCGTAAGCCGCGAACCAAGAGTGGGAGTCCAATTGTTCTGTCAGAGCAAGCCAGCTCTGTAATCCTAAGCAGACTCCCACCCAAGGCTAAAGATCCTGGTACTCCCCTGATTTCCTGCAAGATAGGTGATACACAATTTGATAGAGCATTGCTAGACTTGGGTGCTTTCATAAATCTGATACCCACATCCTTACTTAACCATCTAGAAGAATCTGAGCTGAAACCAACTGAGGTAACATTACAATTAGCAGATCGATCTATAAAGTCACCAAAAGGGATTCTCGAGGATGTTATTGTGAGAGTGCGGGATTTCTACTTTCCTGTAGACTTCATAGCCTTAGATATGGACGCACCTGAGAACCCTAGGGATACACCAATCATTTTAGGGAGACCTTTCTTGGCTACTGCTAGAGCCAACATTAGCTGTGAGGAGGGCCAAATAGAGCTCAAATTTGGGAATCAAACACTGAAAATTGATATATTTAAGGCCCAACAAGGAATCAATTGCGGTGTCATCGAACAGATTTGTGACATTAGGACTTTGGTTGATGAAACACACTTCCAGAATGATCTAATTATACCTCATCAACCGCAGAAAGATCTTGATCCGCAAACTGAGGAGTCGAATCCAGATATGAACAACCCAGTAACTCCCACCCTTGAACCTCACATCTATACTGAACCACCCGCTGCTGCTGATAGCCCCATCCTCGAACTGAAACCCCTTCCTGCTCACTTGAAATACATCATTTTGGGTTCTAATCAGACCCTTCCTGTGATTATCAATTCCAACCTCTGTCCTGAACATGAATCCCGTCTGATTGTTGTCCTCCAGCAACATCGCAGAGCCATCGGGTGGACTCTCGATGATTTGACTGGAATAAGTCCCTCTTATTGTACTCATCATATCTATTCAGAAGAGGGCACACGACCTTCTCGTGAAATGCAGAGACGCTTAAACCCCAATCTGCAGGAGGTCGTGAAAAAGGAGATCATCAAGTGGTTAGATGCCGGAATCATCTACCCGATCTCCGATAGTCGTTGGGTGAGCCCAATTCAGGTCGTGCCCAAGAAGGCAGGACTCACCACTATAACGACTGAGACCGGAGAAATCATTCCTACCCGATTAGCCAACTCGTGGAGAGTCTGTATAGATTACCGCCGAGTCAATTCCTCCACGAAGAAGGATCATTTCCCACTACCCTTCATTGATCAAATTCTCGAAAAACTTGCCGGAAATAGGTTCTTCTGCTTTCTTGACGGGTACTCCGGTTATAATCAGGTGGCAATCCATCCTGAAGACCAAGAAAAGACCACGTTCACCTGCCCCTTCGGAACATACGCTTTCCGAAGGATGCCTTTCGGTCTTTGCAATGCACCCGCTACTTTTCAGCGATGCATGCTTGCCATATTCTCAGATATGGTAGGTGATTATCTGGAAGTCTTCATGGATGACTTTTCAGTTTTCGGAGCATCATTCGACGATTGCCTCCAACACTTGGTCCAGATACTCAGGCGGTACATCGATGTGAATTTGGTTCTTTCCTGGGAAAAGAGCCATTTCATGGTGCCTGAGGGAATTGTCATGGGGCACTTAATTTCGGATAAAGGCATCCAAGTGGACCGAGCTAAGGTTGATCTGATTTCTCACCTTCCTATGCCTAGCTCGATCAAGGACATCCGATCTTTTTTGGGGCATGTCGGTTTTTATCGACGATTTATCCCTGATTTTTCAAAAATCGCGCGCCCCCTGACCACTCTTCTCTCCAAGGATGTACCTTTCGAAATTTCCTAGGAATGCACTCAAGCATTTGAGATCCTACGTGATCGAGTAACCCAAGCCCCGATCCTACAGTCCCCTGATTGGTCTCAACCCTTTGAGATCATGTGCGATGCATCTGACTTCGCTGTAGGAGCGATTTTGGGGCAGAAAATTGACAGGAAACCTGTGGTCATTTACTACGCCAGCAAAACACTCGATGAGGCTCAGCGTAACTATATGGTTACTGAGAAAGAGCTGCTAGCTGTAGTATTTGCCCTAGAAAAATTCAGATCGTACCTTCTGGGTTCCCGTGTCATCACATACTCGGATCACACAGCTGTGAGGCATCTCCTTGCAAAGAAGGACGCGAAACCTCGATTAATCCGATGGATCTTGCTGTTGCAAGAATTCGATCTTGAGATTCGCGACAAGGCGGGAAGGCAGAATGTGGTAGCCGACCATCTGTCCCGTCTTCCTTCTGAGATCATTAACCCTTCCGGACCCATCACTGAGCATTTTCCCGATGAGCACCTGCTGACTATCGGTACTAGCCTTCCATGGTTTGCTAATGTAGTAAATTACTTGGCATCTCATCAGATCCCGTCCGATTGGCCGAAGGCCAAGAAGGACAAATTACGCTCCGATGCCAAGTATTACATTTAGGAAGACCCATACCTCTTCCGCATAGGTGCTGATCAGATCATCCGGAGATGTGTCCCGGAAGAGGAAATCAGCAATATCCTATCCTTCTGCCATGACCAGGCATGCGGTGGCCATTTCTCAGGGCATAAAACCGCATCCAAAGTCCTCCAGTGTGGCTTCTACTCGCCTACACTATTCAAGGACGCATACAGCCACTGTAAGGCATGCAGTCGTTGCCAGACTTTGGGCAACATGAACCGTCGCGACATGATGCCTTTACAGCCGATTCTCGTATGCGAAATCTTCGATGTCTGGGGGATTGATTTTATGGGCCCCTTTCCTGTTTCGGATGGTTTCGAGTACATTCTGCTTGCGGTGGACTACGTGTCCAAATGGATCGAAGCCATACCGACCCAAACCTGTGATCACAAGATTGTTCTTAAGTTCATACATCAAAACATTTTCTCAAGGTTCGGGATTCCCCGTGCTATTATCTCTGATGGGGGGACCCATTTTACAAATGCTCAGTTTAGGTCACTGATGGCCAAATTTGGGGTGTCTCACCGAATCTCTACTCCTTACCACCCCCAAACAAATGGTCTAGCTGAGCTATCAAATCGGGAGATCAAGAAAATCCTGCAAGTCACTGTTCGCCCTGATAAGAAGGACTGGTCGTCCCGACTTCCGGAAGCATTGTGGGCCTATAGGATCGCCCACAAGACCCAATTAGGCATGTCTCCCTTTAGATTGGTGTACGGAAAGGCGTGTCACCTTCCCGTCGAACTAGAGCATAAAGCCTATTGGGCAGTACAGAACTGTAATCTAGATCTTTCCAAGGCTGGAACCCATAGAAAACTCCAAATCAGCGAGATCGATGAATTACGCTTAGACGCGTATGAGAACTCGCGAATCTACAAGGAGCGGGTTAAAGCCTTCCATGACAAGCATATCTCAAGAAAGATCTTTCATCCTGGTCAAAAGGTCCTACTCTTTGATGCCCGACTCAAACTTTTCCCGGGAAAACTGCGATCCAAGTGGGTCGGACCATATTTAGCCCGACAAGTTTTTAGAAATGGAGCTATCAAAATCAGTCCACTCAGCCACAATTCCGAACCTTTCATCGTGAACGGTCAGAGACTCAAGCTGTTCATTGATGTGACTTCTACTGATTTGGCTGAAGCATCTTATATCCTCCATTCCCCTTGAGCTTATTGCGCCCAGCCAATGGCGTAAAACTCAGTGCTTAACGGGAGGCAACCCGTCATTGGCAAAAAAAAAAAAAAAATCCAAAACTTTTTCTGACACCTTTTTGCACTTAAGGTTCACCCTTGTAGACAGCCAACCCCACCTCAGATGCTTGCATCTGGGATTAGAAATCGTCCGCAAAATTCAACCCGACCCATTCACTCATCCAAATTTCTGCCTTAAGGAATGAACTAAGTTGAATAAAAACCCCCTAGGTTACAATGAGGACATTGCAAATCTTAGGCATGGGGGGATATGAAAGTGCAAAACTTGTAAGAAAAGGTTTCAAACAAAAAATTCACATATGCTAAAAACACCATAAAAATTAAAAAAAATTTTCGAAAAAGAATAAGAGGAAAAGAGGAGAAGGAAATTTTGTGAAGGAGAGGAGAAAAGAAACAAAATGAAAAAGGAGCACAAAAAAGATTAAAGAAAAAAGTAATAGTCATTAGTAAGAAAATAAGGAATTGACCTAAGCTCTAGATCATTTTTTTCAAGAAAAGAAATGAAAAGTGCATGGTAAGATTAGTAAGAACGCAAACCTTAGGCATTCTTGATAGACTCTTAGTACCCATTAAGATCCAGACAATCCTCAAGAGGTTGAGGAAAATGAAAAGCTTAAGTACTAGGTCCAAGGCTTAGGGAGTATTTGACCTCGCTAACTAACTTCTGGTTTACGGGACTCAGTAACCTAAGCACCCCAACCCCACACACAGCCTGGTTCAGTAAGCATAAAAATTCAAAATCATGCAGAAGCATCGCAAAAAAATTCTGAAAATACACCTAGAATAGGAGCGGCCGATCAACACAAGTTGATTTGGACGAGTTCCCAGCACGGAGAGGCGGGAAATCCCCTCAAAGATGCGTAACAAAATATCATCTCCTCGGTGCTTGTCTCTTAGGATATTCACATATCCTACTGGGGGCATGTAAGCACTCTGCTGGTTCAGATTCCATGGATGGCATTATCTCGAAGTGTTAATTGCCAGGGTCTGGATTCGGCCACGGAACACCATGGATGGGATTATCTCGAAATCTCAATAGCCAGGGTTCCGGGGGTTGCCATGGGCGGTGCTATCTCGAAGCATCGACTGTCAGGAACCCTTGAGGATTGATGATGGGAGCAAGGAATCTGATACAGACCGTGTTGAAAAGCCAATCCTAAGCTAGAATTAGAAAGAAAAAGAGAGAAAACTCTCCAAACAGAAAAACTTTCTATCTCTCTCTTATAAAACGCACTGCGAACTGAACCAGGGCTAAAATCATTTCAAGCACGGGTGCTTTAACCACAAAGTCCAATAAACCTTAGGTTAGTTCTTGTGTGCCTTAAAAACCTTTGCTAAGGACTAAGGCTGAGGCTAGACAGATTTGGATCTCGATTGGTACTAGAGTACCCTTTAGGCCTATGGTCAGCATTCTAACCTAATCTAAGCTCAAATGAAAAAGCACTTATCTGAAGCTATTAAGAACTTCATGGTCTAGAACAAGGGTTGAAACCTTAAGTTTTTGCTAAGGGACTAGCAAAAGCTAGGCATGGGGGTATGATAAGAACCTCATCATGAGCCATAACTAGCTCATTTTGACCTAATACAAAGGATAAAAGCTCCACATAACTCAAGGAAAGGCTTAACTCAGAGAGATTCTGAGTTCGCAAAGAAAATAGAAACTAAGGGGTAAAAATGCAATTTCACCAATCCAATCTGAAAACAGGATAACTCAGGGTCCAAACATAGGTCAAAGCAACCTAATAAGAAGAAAAGTGGGATGAGATGATTCAATAAGGGCTACAGCAACTCCAAGGAATTAAATGACATCCTGTAACCCTAAAAACAAACCCACTTAAAAACACGAGGTTCGAGGTAGAGAAAAAAATCAACTAAACCCTCTAAAATTCATAGAAAAATAATCTCTAGGGTTTAGAACCTTCAATTTGGCCTTAGGAACCCATTTTGACCTACATTGAGAACCATGCCCAATTAACAACTTAATTGGGTTTTTGCGTAAATTGACCGGTCAAACAAGGTTTAATCTGGAAATAAAATTCACCATCATAATCCTTAGGTCCCAATTAGTCATGTATAAAAACTTGAGCCTAAGAGGAAACCTTCTTGACCAACTTTACACTTTGGTCCTCATATATTTACTTTTTGGCCCTCAACTTTTGAACCCTCGCATTTTGGCCCCTAACTCTTCTTCATTCTTTGCGTTCAGGTCCCTCCTGCAAAACCTGACCAGCACCATGCTCCGGCGACCTTGCGCGGAGCATGGCACCACGCAGGGTAAGGGGGAGGGTCTGGCAAGTCAACCGGGGGTGCCCTGCGTCGTCAGCCGTCGCAGGAACACCCCCCTGGTCGCTGCAACCCACCATACCGGCCGTGCGAACGCACGGGACGGTATGGGTCTCCATCTCCGGCGTCCTCTGGCGAGGGAGACACGTCGTCTCCCTCCGCCCTCCTCTCTGATTCCGCCTCTATAAATACCCCCGTCGCTCCGCCGTTCTCAGGAGCTCGGTCCTGACGGAGAAACACCCTCTTTTCACTCTCTTCCCACTCCGACAGGAAGCCCTCCAGCTCCGGCGGTTTTTCCCTCCTCCTCGTCGTTCTGCCGCACTACCAGTAGCAGGGCTGCCTTCCCCTACTCTTCCCGCGCCGCGCCGCGCTGCACCCAACCCGTGCTTCTCCGGCCCTCTCCTCGCCGTCGCTCCTTCCCCTGGGCAGCTTCTTCTCCGGCGACAGTCGATACGACTGTCGCCTGCTCCGGCTCCTCCTCGTCCTGTTAAGTAGGTATAACTTCTCACCTTTCTCCCCTCTTCCTTTTCCTCACTTTGAACCCTTACTGTCGCCCTCGATTCCGACCAATCGCCCTCACCTTCTCCACCTCCGGCCACACTCCGGCGACCCGCTCCTGTCACTCCAGCACCCCACACGGCTCGCCGACCCTCACAGAACCTCCGCCTCCTCACCCTGATCAACCTCCGCCCTTCCATTTCCCCGCCATTCGCCCCCTGCAGACCCACCGACCAAACCCATTTCTCGTGCTGCATTTCGACCTAGGGCAGCCCTTAGGCTCCGCCTCGTCGCCTGCCTGACCCCCCCACCACCTTCGCCGTGCCACGGCGAAGGTTCTTCGCGTATTTGATTAGGTCGAGAGGCCGTTTCTCTGTGGGCAGGTACTTCGCTCGCTGCCGCCATTGCTGAGCAGCGAAGCTTCTTCAACCGGCTGCTCCACGCGAGCCACGCCCAGGTCTGACTCCCAGGCTGCGCGAAGCGTCTTCGCGAAGTGTCCCAGGTGCGCGGCTGGAGCGAGTGCCTCGCGCGAAGCCTCGACCGCCGATGTTTCCTCCGCACAGGCGCCAAATTGGGGTGGGACATTTAGTCCCACCTCGGAAGACTCCGAAGCGGCGCACTGATACAAATTGAAAAGGCGCTGGAGGCTTATCGCCTCAGCACACGGGGTGTGGTCCCCTTCACTCGCCCGATTACCCAGCCTCGTCCGCGCTCACGCCCCGCGGACCTGGCTCCGACCCAATTAGCCCGACCTGCACTCCTCGCCCACCACCGCACGCCGGTGAGCCTGGACCCGGGCGCGACCCGCGTACCCGATTACCCGGTTGCTCTAGGAGAGCTTTCCTAAGAGCGAATTCTGAGAGAGAGTGACGCGGGGGGGGAGGGTAGAGTAGGTTTTGCCCACTGACGTAAACTTTGAAGTGTGCAGGCACAGGTGAACAAAGAAGAAGAACCGTGGAAGAAGAGAAGAAGAAGAAGGCCGACGAAGACTGAAGGAAGGAGGAGCACCGAGCTGCACTGTAGCAGCGGCGACTTAAGTTGTCTGAGTGAAAAATCAGACGGCACTCTGAAGGAAGAGAAGAAAGAAAGAAGAAGAAGAAGAACATCACCACTGCTGCAAATAAAAAAGAAGAAGGAAGGAGAGACGACGTCCTGAAAGCAGAAGAAGAAGACCACAAGAAGATAAACAAAGAAGAAGCAGCTGAGACAGAGCTGAAGAAGGAAGACGAGAAGTGCAAGGAAAGAAGAAACAGGACCCGCAGCGAAGATCTGAAGAAAAAGACAGAAGAAGAAGTGCACGAGAGGAAAATCCGAAGAACAGAAGAAGAGAGAAGACAAGAAGAACAGGAAGAGAAGAAGAAGCCAAATTTCCTCCTCTCTCTATTTCTCTCTCTCTTTACCTTTATTTTTTTTGTAATAGAAACTGTATACCTCTAGAATACGACTTGCTCCCTGAGTTCGACCTCGGGAGAACTGTATTTTCCGAGTAACAAATATTAGCAAATGATGGCAATAACTATCTGTACTACAACGACTTAAGAAAAGCTAGTTGCTGCCACCGTTTCGCCACCTGGGTGGCTGCTGAGGTGGTGGATTAGGGGGAGGCTGATTCGGATAGTGTGGAGTTTTGCCTGTATAATGGTTTCCTTGGTGATTAGGGTTGGGCATGGGTTGGGACGGAAGATGTCCTGCAGGTCTTTGCGTGGGAGTAACCCCAATCTGATTGTTCAGATTTGTGATGGTGCGGGTTACTTTCGTCATTCTTGTTTGCATGTCCTGCAGGGTTCGCATCATCTGGGCATTGATGTCTTGTTGGGATGGCCCAGGATGGAAGTTTGGATTCGACCCATACCCATTAAAATGATATGGTTGGGAGGAAACTTGATTATTCCAGGAATAGTTCGGGTAATTTTTCCAATTGGAAGAATTTTTAAAGGGCTCCTGGATGGCAAAAATATTGAGTGGGGCTAAGATCTGGATAGTTGTAATTCCCCAGTGAATCATGAGCAACCTCAGAATAATCAGCAGGGGTAGTGTTGAGATTGTGCAAATTTTCTCTTCGTGGAAAGTTAGGTTGGGTTAGATGTGGGTGTGGAGCTTGAGTTGATGTGGCTAGTCTTTCCTCAATTTTCTTTTGATTAATATGCATCTGGTCGAGTTTTTGAGCAATCAATTGAAGATCGTCTTGGGTGACAGGGATAGATTGAGTGCCTATTTCATGAACACCGAACTGTGGGTTTTGAGTTCTGCAAAATGTGTTCATGGAAGCTTGATTAAATGAGTTTTCACTCATTTCTTCAAACAGGTCATAGGCACTTTCTGCATCTTTATTTAAGAAGTTACCGCCACACGAGGCGTCGACAAAATGTCGGATTTGATCTTCAAATCCATGATAGAAGATTTGCACGAGCTGCCATAAAGGAATCTCGTGGTGCGGATAACTTCTTAAAAGATCTTGAAATCTTTTCCAAGAATCATGGAAAGTGTCACCAGATTTTTGGTGAAAGGTCGTAATAGATCTTCGCAAGGAATTGGTACGACCTATGGGAAAGAATTTCTTGAGGAAGGCGCTTTTGAGCTGAGGCCAAGTTGTGATGGGTCGGCCAATGGTCCTGAACCAATAAGCGGCCTTATCTTTAAGAGATAATGGAAAAAGTCGCATCAGCCATATGTCTTCTTGCACATTTCGGGAACGGGTTGTCTGTGCAAGAAGAGTTAGCTCTTCAAGGTGGCTGAAAGGGTCTTCTCTAGGAAGGCCAAGAAAGTGTTTAATTAGGTTCAGGACCGCAGGCTTGATCTCAAAGTCCCCCTTCGGTATGACCACCCCTGGTCGTTCCTCATAATAAGACGGATCATAGAAGTCTTTTAGAGGAACAACAGGCTGCTGACGGGGTGGTGGGTTTGGCCTTGGATTGGCTAGGTTTTGGATGTTCCTAGTCAATGTTTGTTGATTGGAATTTAATTTATTAATCTGATCGGCCATCAATTTTAAAAGATCAGGTAGGGGGTCTTGATGTTGTGTGTGGGGCAACTCAAGATTAGGGAGCTCCAAGTGTGGGAAGTTAATGGTGGGTGGGTTTTGGGTGGAAGGGTTAGAATTAGGGTTAGTGGTGGGGTTAGAGGTGGAAGTGAAAGGATCAGTGGACCTATTTTGTTGTGTTTCCATTTTTTCAGGAGAAGAAGACAGAAAAGGTGGTCTTTTTGCGTGGGGGGCGAAATCAAATGGTTCTTCCAAGTGCGGATTTGGAGACCGTCGCCCGTGCATAAAATGAAAGAACGAGAGAGGAGGAGAGGAGAAAGAGATGGGAGAAAGTGTGCAATTCAAACAAATAAAACTAGACCTAACTTAAATGTGACTCCCTAATAATAACCTAAGACTTGGTCTATATAGGAAATAAGTAGTCAATAGTGAATACCTGTTCTATCAACAAATCTAGCCAAGTTGCTTAAGGGGAGGTTTGGGCCCAAAAGTTTCCTAGGGAAAACCCCAGGTGCTTGTACAAACCCGCGCCTGGTCATTTGACACGGCCCCTCAGCCTGAACACCAGATATAGATGACAGAATTAGTACTAACTAAGGAAAACTTAAGACCTAAATAGCAAGCCTAAGTTGATAAAGCCTTAGGGGTCAAGTTGCTACAAGTTTTAATTAGGTCTAGGATGCTATAGTGCACACGGAATGTGGAGGGTGTTTATTAGGATGTTGCCCTGTTATTTTGATTTTTTTTTGTGTGTGCAGGAAGTGGAGAGTGGCTCCAATGAAAATTAAGTTGTCACACAATTTTCTTGTATTTATGTCTTTTAGGATTTAATTTAATTAAATGTATTTTAGGGTTTTTCTCTTTAAATTTTCAAACAAGTTTGAAATCTCACAATTAAAGGAAAGACAAGTTATATTGGTGATGGTTAATTTCCTTTAATGTGAGTCTCTAAAAAGAAAGAGAGAAATCCTAAGCCAATTATTCCTAAGATAGAAAATTACTACCAATGGATTGATTTTTTACTTTTTGAATTAAGTAGTGGTCCAAATAAGTCAAACAACACCACTACTTTGAATAAAATCAAACAAGGATTCCAAAAAATATTTTTGTAAGATTTTAGGAATTTGTTTGACAATTTTTTGAATTTTTAATTGTACTGGTGTCAAAGTCCAGAAATGATACCTGTGAGTATTTTGGACTTTTCAGTATTACCACCGACCTCAGAAAATTTTTATGATTTTATATGATATGTAAAATTTCACAAGGATTCCAGCAAGATAAATTTCACAAAAATTGGATAAGTACAAAAATTCTAAAAATTCACGGACAGTAGCAAAATAGGAAGATTAGAGGGTGTGACCCCTCTGCAGTCCACGAATTTTAAAAAATTAAGCACAAATCCAATTGCTCTAAAATTTGGAACAGATGTTCCTAACGTAGTTGGAAATCACTATATGAAATTTTATGATTTTAGGAGGCCTGTGGTATTAGGAATAAATTTTTCAAATCCAGACAGAAATCTGGACCCAAAAAATAGAACACCAATACTTGCAATGGAGTGGTGTTAAAGAAGCATTCAAGCAAACAATGGATTTTATATGAATACCACTCCACTTAATTAATTTGTTTGGGATCCTGAAAGCCAAGTTTAATATATTTTTGGTAGTTTTAATTAATTATGTGACTAGAAAGAGGAACCAACCTGAATTTCGCGGGAAGAAAAGGAACTTTAAGCTCTCGCTTCCAGATTCCCGCCTTCCCGCTGTAGTTCCTGCACACACAAAAGAAAGAAAGAGAAGGGGATGAGATCCACTTCAAGCAAGAGAAAATTAATTAATGCAAAGCCGTGCCTCCCCGGCAACGGCGCCAAAAAGTGATAGCGAAAATACGCGGTTTGTTAATTAAGCCGTTGTAACGCTTAAATCCGCTTTCGCTCTTAAATTTATATTCCTAGATAGGGGAGTATCTAGGGTCGTCCAAGGAGGCCAAATGTTTGCAATAGTGATTCTCTTGCTTGGAATACAATCTCAACTTTCTTTTTGGTATTTTTTCAATATATCATTTTTTTTTGTTTTTAAGCTAAGGCAACATGCGAACTGATGGCGGAAAAGGTGATTTACACTTCAATTTAAATACTACTTCTATGTGGTAAGTAGAGCCTCTCCCTAAGCTCACTCTAGGCAAGTGGAGGCCTAGAATAATTAGGGAGAGGGAGTGAAAAATGCTAAAAAAATAAAGCAAGTAGAAATGCAAAACAGAAAATTGCAAAGAAGGCAACTTGATTGATGAAAAGTGTTTTACAAAAAAAAGCCTAGTAGAGGAATGCTTCTACTACTAGAAAAATTAAAATAAGAAAAGCAAACACAAATCCTCTAAATAGATGGTGAAGAAGAGGGCTTCTTGCTCCAAGGTTGGTGGCTCCCAAGCTTGAAAAGAATCCTTCAACTCCTTCTTTGCAGTGCTCCGCCAAGGTGATGTCCTCTAAGGCAAG
Organism: Thalassia testudinum; assembly: GCA_037157565.1. Classification (NCBI taxonomy): domain Eukaryota; kingdom Viridiplantae; phylum Streptophyta; class Magnoliopsida; order Alismatales; family Hydrocharitaceae; genus Thalassia; species Thalassia testudinum. Next base: position 28,701,803 of record JAZHRO010000013.1, read on the forward strand.
CCCTAAGGGGGCGTGCCCTAAGCTTCTCTCCAAGGGTGGACGTCCACCCTTGGTCCTTCTCCCTTTCCTGGCCGTCCTCCTTGAAGTGGAAGAGTCCTCCTCCTTGGCGTGGCCCAAGTTGAAGAGAGTGGGGAGAAGAAGGCACCAAAAGGGCTGGTGATGTGCCCCTTTAATCTCCTTCTCTACTCCTTCTTCTTGGCCGTAGGTATAGGTGATTTAGGTAGCAAAATATACTAATGGAGGATGCCCCAAAATGGTGGTAGGTGGTGGGTTTTTATAGAATAGGAAGGGGGCTAAGGTGTCCCTTGAAATGGAGGGCCAAGATGGAATGATGGAGGTGGTTAAGGATCCAATGGCCAAGGGTGTTTGGCGCCACCTTAAGAGACACCAAGGGGGTAGTTATGGGGGTTGACACCCCTTGATGTTGGCACCAAAAAGGGTTCTAGAAGGTGGTCTAAGTTGGCGCCAAGAGGGATTCTAGAAGGAGGGGTAGGTGGATGGCTAGGATGGCTTATGTGGGTAGGTGTAGGGTGGATTAAGGGCTGAAAGTTGGCGCCAATATAGAGGTGGTTAGGGGTAGTTTTTGGCGCCAACTTAAGGTGTCTTTTGGTGGTGATAATGGGGTGAAGGGATGGCTAGGAGGTGGCGCCAACTTGAGTAGGGTAGCTAGCTTAGGTAGGCTTAAGTTGGTGGAGCTAGCTAGGGTTGACTTTGAAGGTGGTGGATGGCCAAGGAGCTAGTTGCTAGCTAAGCTAAGCTAAGCTAAGCTAGCTTAGCTAATGGAGGAGTAGAGGAGAAGGTGTTGGAGCTAGGGTTTGGAGGGAGGAGCTGAGGTGGAGAAGTCTAGAGCTGAAATTGGAGCTGGCTGCTGCTGAAGAGGCTGGCATAGAGCTACTCTAGCTGGCTTAGCTTGCTAGTTCTTTGCCAGTTGCTAAGCCAAGCTAAAGTGAGCTAGCTTATACCAAAATGAGCTGAGGTGAGGTAGGTCTGGTGCTCCCGGGAAGAATCAAGCTGGTTGAGGTAGCTAAAGTAGCATAGCTCAACTAAGTTGAGCTAAGCTGAGTCCCCGGGAGCTGGACTTGAGCTTCCTAAGTTGGGATGAGTTCTTCTTCAGCTGGTTGAAGTTGAGTGGAGCTGGATGTAGCTGGATCTGAGCTGGGGTGAACTCCTGTCAACTCAGCTGAGCTAGCTAGAGCTCCCCGTGGACTAGTGGGAGCTGAGATGAGCTAGACTCAACTAAGTTGAGCTGGATCTGAGCTGACTTGAGCTAGGGTGAGCTAAGATGAACTCTCTTGAGCTGCCATTCAGCTGATATTAGTTGAATGGAGCTGGGATGAGCTAACCCTAGTTCAAGTAAGCTAGGTTCTAGCTGCGGTCAGCTGGATCAAGCTGAGGTGAGCTAGATCAGGCTGAGTTCCAGCTAGTCTGGGCTTCTCCTTCATCATTTGCCTTCTTGAGTGCTAGGGTTTTAGGGATCTATATATCTGTACATCCCTAACACTCACAAAAACATTTTAAAAAGACAATAAACAATGCAATGCATGCCTAACCTATTTTATGCCTAAATGCAGCCCAAAAACCCGTTTACGGAGTAAAATCCTAAGAGCTAGGTTTGTTTTAATGCATAAGAATGATGATAAATTGGCTTTTATCAGGCAGCTGAGAGGCTCGTGACCCAAATCGCAAGCCTGGGTGCCTTCGCGGAGTCAGTCCGCGCTGCCTGGGACTCGCACCTGGGCTGGAGAAGGCCTAGAGCTACGAGTGAAGGTGCTGCAGCAGCTCAACAATGGCGGCGAGGGGGTGCTGACCTGAAAACACAGTGACGGCCTCTCGGCCACATCAGATAATGTGGGAAGCTTCGCCGGAGTGTGGCGAAGACAGCGCGGTGGTCGGCGAGGCACGAGAGCACCTGTGGAGGTGGACCTAGGTCAGACTGTGTGCGTGCAGATGGGTTTGTTTGGAGGGTGGCTAGGCGGTGAATGGAAGTGAATGGAGAGGGGGGAACGGTTGAGTGGAGTGAGAGGGAGCCTCTGGGTTGGTCGGCGAGGGAAGAGGTGGTCTGTGGAAGTGGAATGGACTCGCCGGAGAAGGTGATCGGAGACGGAACAGGTGGAGGTGGAAGTGGCAGGCGGTGGAGTAAAAAGAGTGAATCAGTAAGGGGAAAATGTAAGGGAGAGAGAGAGGAAGAGTTCTACCTATTTACTCGATGAAGGGGGAGAGGGAAGCGTCCTGCTCGTGCCTGCCGGAGCTGAGGACGAAGATGCCCAGGAGGAGGGTATCGGCAACGAGGAGGCGGTCTGAGGGCGCCAGCTGGTACGGCCTGGCACGGACGATAGGGCAGAGTAAACTCTACTGCAGGTAGGGTAGCAAAGCGACGAGGAAGAGGAGGAGAAGATTGCCGAAAGCTTCGGGCGCTTTGACCGGAGAGGGAAGGGATGAAAAGTAGGATTTTTCTCTACCAAAGGAAGCTTGAAGGAGTCGGCAGACCTTGCCGCTCCTTATAAAGGCCTTGGCGTGGAGAGGAGACCGAGGAGGTGACGTGCCTGCCTCGCCGGAGAGTGGCCGGAAAGGACACCCATGCCTGTCGTGCGTTCGCACGAGAGGCATGGTCGATGGCAGAGGTCATGGGCAGGTTCCTACGACAGAGGACGTCGCAGGGAACCCCCCCTCTATTCTAGAGGACGGCCGCCCTACCCTGCGCGACACCATCCTCCGTGCAAGGTCGCCGGAGGTATGGCGCTGCGCAGAAATGGCAGGGAGGACCGTCCTCTAAAGAACGACGAGAAGTTAGGGGGCTAAACGTAAGGGTTTCAAAAGATAAGGGCCAAAAAATAAATTAAGAGGACCAATTTGTAAAGTTAGTCAAGGTGGTCTTTTCTTAGGCCCAAATTTTTATACCAAACTAATTTTAACCTAAGGATTTTAATGGTGAAATTTTATTTTATGTTGGACCATGTTTGACCAGACAATTTATGCAAAAATCCAAATTAAGTCATTAATTGGGCATGATTTTCATTTTAGCTCAAAATAGGTTGCAAAGGACAAATTGAGGGTTCTAAACCCTAGGGAATATTTTTCTATGAATTTTAAAGGATTTATTTTATTTTTATCCTACCTCAAATCTCTTGAATTAAAGTGGGTTTGTTTTAGGGTTACAGAATGTCATTTTATTCCTAGAAGTTGCTATAACCTTTTTCAGATCAGATCATCCCACTTTCCTTTTTATTAATCTCGTTTGACCTATGTTTGGACCCTTAATTACCCTGTTTTCATACTGCATTGGTGAAATTACAGTTTTACCCCTGATGATTTATTTTATTCTTTAACTCAGAATTCTCTGAGTTAAGCCTCTCTTTGGATTTTGTAGGAGCTTTTTCACACATATTTGGATTAGATTGTGCTAGTTAGGGTTCATGATGAGGTTCTCATCAGCAAGCTCGCAAGCAGCTCCAAGCCTTTCCAGCTCCAGGCCAACAGCCCAGGTCGCGCGGAACACTTCCGCGCACAGCTCCAGGTCTTTAATTAGTGGCAGAGGCCTTTGCTAAAGCAGTGATTATGCACGTTTACTGCTGCCAGGTGCACGACAAGCAAGTGGGACTTTTAGTCCCACCTCGGAAGTGTGTGGGCAGGCGCCCGCACATAAATTGATTTTGTGTTTCAAGCTTATCGCCTCGAAACACACTGGGGTGAGGTCCCGCGCACCCATACCACGCCTCGTTCGCGACACTATCCCTGCGGACCTAGCACTCGGATCTGATTAGTCCCTACCAGTGCACACCTTGCGCACCATCCACGTCGCTGCGCTTGGTCCTGGGCACGTCACCCGACCCGCTTACCCAATTACGGCTCTGGGAGAGTGAACCCTGGAGTGCATTTGAGAGAAAGAGAGACGTGGGGAGGGTAGGGGTTAGGTTTTGCCTAACCTTACACTGTGCAGGGAAGCAAGAAAAAAAGAAGAAGGAGAAAGGAGGAAGAGCGGCTGAGGACTTAGCTGCACAGAGGAGCAGAAGCTGAAGAAGAAGGAGGAGGAGGGAGTACAGTAGAGAGAAGAAGAAGAGACACGGCTGAAAAAAAAAAAGAAAGAAGAATAAGAAGCCAAGGAAGAAGAAGCTCCAGACGTAGCTAAAGCCTAAGGCAAAGGAGAAGATAGAGAAGGCCTTGCACATAAGAAGAGAAAGAGAAGCCGCAGAAAAGAAGAGAAAGAGAAGCAGCAGAGAAGAAGAAAAGAAGAAGAAGCCAAGAGGAAGAAGAACCAGCAGAAGAAGCACTGTAGCAAGTGGAGTTTAAGTTGTCTGACCCTGGAGTCAGACGTCTGAAGAGAGAAAGAAAAGGGCAAAAGAAGAAGAAAAGAAGAACAAATTTTCCTTTCTTGTTTTTGTAAAACAGTAGATATCCATAATGTAAATTGTGATTTTGTACGCTTCTAAAATCAAGTGTTGCTCCCTGAGTTTGACCTCGGAAATTTTCTATTTTCGAGTAATAAAAACAAATATACATACTGGTTGCTAATGATCAGCAATAGCTCGACTAGACCATTAGTTTGGGGGTGGTAAGGAGTAGAGATTCGGTGAGACATCTCGTATTTGGTCATCAGTGACCTGAACTGAGCATTGGTAAAATGGGTCCCTCCATCAGAGATGATCGCATGAGGAATCCCGAATCGTGAGAAGATATTCTGATGAATGAATTTGATGACGATCTTGTGATCACAAGTTCAGGTCGGAATGGCTTCGATCCATTTGAACACGTAGTCCACAGCGAGTAAAATGTACTCGAAGCTGTCCAAAATAGGGAAGGGGCCCATAAAATCAATCCCCCAAATATCGAAAATCTCGCATACGAGAATCGACTGTAAAGGCATCATGCCGCGATGGCTCATGTTTCCCAAAGTTTGGCAACAACTGCATGCCTTACAGTGACTGTATGCGTCCTTGAAGATAGTGGGCCAGTAAAAGCCACATTGGAGGATTTTTGATGCGGTTTTATGCCTAGAAAAATGGCCACCGCATGCCTGGTCATGGCAGAAAGAGAGAATGTCATTGATTCCGACCTCCAGGACACATCGCCGGATAATTTGGTCAACACCTATGTGGAATAAGTACGGGTCTTCCCAGATGTAGTACTTGGCATCGAAGCGCAACTTGTCTTTCTTGGCCTTTGGCCAATCAGACGGGATATGGTGTGAAGCCAAGTAGTTTACTATATCAGCAAACCATGGAAGCCTAGTACCAATAGTCAAGAGGTGCTCATCAAGAAAATGTTCCGTGATGGGTCCAGAAGGGTCGATGATCTTAGAAGGAAGACGAGACAAATGGTCAGCTACCACGTTTTGTCTTCTCACCTTGTCGCTAATCTCGAGGTCAAATTCTTGCAACAGCAAGATCCATCGAATTAATCGAGGCTTCGCGTCCTTCTTTGCAAGGAGATGCCTCACAGCTGTGTGATTCGAGTAGATTATGGCGTGGGAACCCAGGAGATAAGATCTGAATTTTTCAAAGGCAAATACTACAGCTAGCAGCTCTTTCTCCGTAATCGTGTAGTTACGCTGAGCCTCGTCAAGTGTCTTGCTAGCGTAGTAGATGACCACGGATTTCTCGTCAATCTTCTGCCCTAGAACCACTCCTACAGCGAAGTCAGATGCATCACACATGATCTCAAAGGGTTGAGACCAATCAGGGGTCTGTAGGAACAGGGCTTGGGTGACTCGGTCACGAAGGATTTCAAAAGCTTGAGTGCATTCTTTGGAAATCTCAAAGGGTACATCCTTGGAGAGAAGAGTAGTCAGGGGGTGCACGATTTTTGAGAAATCAGGGATGAAACGACAGTAAAAATCGACGTGCCCCAGAAAAGATCGGATGTCCCTAATCGAGCTAGGCATAGGAAGTTTAGAAATCAGGTTAACCTTGGCTCGATCCACCTGGATGCCTCTCTCAGAAATTAAGTATCCCAGGACGATCCCTTCAGGCACCATAAAGTGGCTCTTTTCCCAGGAAAGAACCAAATTTACGTCAATGCAACGCCTGAGTATGTGAACCAAGTGCTAGAGGCAATCATCAAATGATGCCCCAAAAATTGAGAAGTCATCCATGAAGACTTCCAGATAATCACCTACCATATCAGAGAATATGGTAAGCATGCACCGCTGAAAACTTGCGGGTGCATTGCAGAGACCGAAAGGCATCCTCCGGAATGCATATGTCTCGAAGGGGCAGGTGAACGTGGTCTTCTCTTGGTCTTCTGGATGAATCGCCACTTGGTTGTAACCAGAGTACATGTTAAGAAAGCAGAATAATCTATTTCCCGCTAGTTTTTAGAGAATCTGATCAATAAACGGTAGTGGGAAATGATCCTTCTTCGTGGAGGAATTGAGTCTTCGGTAATCTATGTAGACTCTCCATGAGTTGGCTATACAGGTAGGTATGACCTCTCCGATTTCAGTCGTGATAGTGGTGAGCCCTGCCTTCTTAGGCACAACCTGGATTGGGCTCACCCAACGACTGTCGGAGATCGGGTAGATGATCCCTGCATCTAACCACTTAATGATCTCCTTCTTCACGACCTCCTGCAGATTGGGATTTAGACGTCTCTGCATCTCACGTGAAGGTCGTGCGCCCTCTTCAGAATAGATGCGGTGTGTGCAATAAGAGAGACTTATTCCAGTCAAATTATCGAGAGTCCAACCAATGGCTCTGCAATGTTGCTGGAGAACAGCAATCAGACGGGATTCCTGGTCAGGTGTGAGTTTGGAGTTTATAATTACCAGAAGTGTCTGATTTGAACCCAAAAAGACATATTTTAGATGATCGGGAAGGGGCTTGAGTTCAAGAACAGGGTTATCAGCAGCAGCGAGTGGCTCAGAGTGAGTGTGGGGTACAAGGGTAGGAGTTATGGGTCTGTCTAGATCAAGTTCTTACTCCTCTAATTGCGGTTTTAGATCTTCTTGTGGTTGATGAGGGATAATCATGTTGTCCTCAATTTGTGATTCATCAACCACGGCTCTGATGTCACAAATTTGTTCAACGACAGCACAATTAATCCCTTGTTGAGCCTTAAAGATATCAATCTTGAGAGTCTGATTCCCAAATTTCAGCTCGATTTGGCCCTCTTCACAACTTATATTGGCCAGAAAAGGTCTCCCTAGTATGATTGGTGTATCCATTGGATTCTCAGGTGCGTCCATGTCTAGAACTATAAAATCTACAAGGAAGTAGAAATCCTGCACCATAACAATAACATCCTCAAGAATTCCCTTAGGTGACTTGATAGATCGATCGGCTAACTGCAATGTCACCTCAGTCGGTTTCAGTTCGGATTCTTCTAGGTGCTTAAGCAGGGATGTGGGTATCAGGTTTATGGAGGCACCAAGGTCTAATAATGCTCTACCAAACTGGGTCTCACCAATCTTACATGAAATCAGGGGAGTGCCTAGGTCTTTTTCCTTGGGTGGGAGTTTACTTATGATCACAGAGCTGGCTTGCTCTGATAGTACAATTGGACTCCTACTCTTGGTTCACGGCTTACACTGAGGTGTACACACGTTTTTCAAGAATTGTGCGTAAGCTGGTATGTGGTGGATTGCATCCATCAAGGGGATGTTTATTTGGACCTGCTCAAAGAGCTTGATCAGGTCCTCCTTAGGAGCTACAGGTTTGACTATCCTCTTTCCCTTGGTCAAGGCCTCGAGAAATGGAACCTCGGTTGGTTCCTCTAGGATAGGTCCAGGTTTTTGATCTGGGACAGGGATAGGAACATCCTGGATGATTGTCCTAGGGTTTGGGTCACTACCAGGCTTGGAGTGGTCTGGATAGAGTGGATCTTGGGTTGCTTTACCACTACAGGTTGTTATCGAATTTAGTCCTGCCTGGTTCTAGTTGGGGGTTGGTAAGATGGGCTGCTGTTGTAAGTAACCCGCATAGGAGGTTGAAGCTTCCATCTCGTCAAGTGATGGAACAGAAGGGACCTGATAGATCAAGTGTGTTTGGCCCAAGTTTGGGTTCATAACGTGCTGCTGGGTCGGCACGCTATTCGGGTTAGGAAGAGGTTGAGAAGGAAGTGTGCCTGGTTGGCGAGAGTTTGCCAACTGGGCGAGTTGGTTGCGAACCTCTGTGATTTCATCCTTATGTTGTTTCTGGATAGCCACATTCATTCTTTAAATGTCAGAAAGAGTCTGGAGGATAAGGGACATTTGGTCTTGGTTGGGCCCGGATGGATAAGTGGGGCTGGGCCGTGGCTGAGGTGGCTGATAAGGACGAGGGGCTTGTGGACGGGGCTGAAAGGGTGGTCTTAAGTTCTGAGAATTTCCCACCCACTGGAAATTGGGATGGTTTCACCATCCAGGGTTGTAGTTTTTGGAAAAGGGGTCATTCTGGATGGCATTGAGGTCCTTGCAAGTCTGAGGAGCCTCAGGAAAGTCAGAGAATGGGGGAGTAGAGTTCCCCCAGCAAGAATAGAAAGGATCAGAGGTCCCTCCGGTCCTGGAGTCAGATGGGGGTGGATACGAGTCCATCCCAGGAGAAGGTCAGTGAAGAATGTTCTGCACAGTTTCCCATGCGGGTGGTGGTGTGCAAAGGAGTTCTGCGCAGAGGTGGCTCGCTGCAAGTGCTGAGTCAGCTCGTCCACCTTCTTCTCAATAATTGAGACTTTTTCCAATCGACTAGCCACTAATTCTAGGTCGACTGATGAGAACAGGCCCTACGTCTCATGTGCTCCCCTAAGGTTCGTCGCTACGCGGGTATTCGTCCGGTCGAATAATCCCATGGAGTCATTGTTGATGGAGTTCTCACACATATTCTCTAGAATCTCCCACACAGTGTCCTCATGTTGACCCATGATATTCCCTCTGCAAGTTGCATTGACGAACAATCTAATATCTTCACGGAGTCCCTGGTAAAAAGACTGGACTTGTTCTCATTTAGGAACTCCGTGATGGGGTCACTTTCTCATGAGATCCTGGAATCGATCCCATGGCTCATGTAGAGGTTCTCCCGTCTGCTGTGTGAAGTGTGTAATCTGATGGCGCAAGGCGTTTGTCCGACCAACAGGGAAGAACTTCTTCAAAAACTTGGACTGAAGTTCTTCCCAAGTGTTGATCGGGCAGGTCTGTGTCTAATACCAATGAGTCGCCTTGTCCATAAGGGAGAAAGAGAACATCTTCATGAGTAAGATATCCCGATTCTGCGCATCTGACTCGAAGGTCTGGGCCAGATGCTTAAGCTGTTTGATATGCTGGAAGGGATCTTCAGAGTTAAACCCATAGAATTTAGGTATGGCATGAATCATGTTGGGCTTTAATTCGGAATCAGGCCCATAGAATTTAAGTTCCTGTGAGAGCTTACTAGGTCCTTTCTTTTATGGTTCAAGTGAATTAAGAGCCGGATTGCTTAGGGTTTCTCTTAATAGGTCTTTTCAAGCAATGGTTTAGGCACACCTCTTTTTGGACTTTTCAGTTGTTGATTAGAAGGTGTGTCTCTAAAACCCTAGCTTTGAATCCTTGGTTAGCTCTAATTGGTCCAATTAGTTGCCTCGGAATTGGGTAACTAGGGCTCAAGCAAGAAGGTTTTAGCCCTAGTTACCTTAAGTGGATATGCAGATAAAATGTGTTGAAATTTAAAAGCAGGCAACTCTGTGAATTACTATGTATAGAAAACAGGTAACCCTAGATTGATTTTTCTTTTCTTTTTCCTCTTTAGAATTTAAGGGGCTTAAGAGAGAGGGTAGAAGGTTACCTGTCCCTTGGTGTGGTTGTTGTGCAGTTACTTGTTCCTTCTTGCCTTTCTGTGCCTACACAACAGAAGAAAAATCAAGTCAGTATTCAATTAGAAATTGTGATTTAGTAGCTTCTAGGATGCCCGTTGCTCCCCAGCAATGACGCCAAAAACTGGTCAAATTGAAGGTTCTAAACCTTAGGGGATATTTTTCCATGAATTTTAGAGGGTTTAGTTGATTTTTATCCTACCTGGAACCTTGTGAATTTAAGTGGATTTGTTTTAGGGTTACAAAATGTCATTTAATTCTTAAATTCCACAATAACCCTTTTCTGATTGAACCATCCCACTTTTTCTCTTATTAAGTCTAATTGACTTATGTCTAGACCTTGAGAAATCCCGTTGATGTACTGCAATGGTAAAATTATAATTTTACCCTTTGTTTCATGTATTCTTTTTAGATCAGTAATCTCTTGAGTTAAGCCTTCCTTTAGGTTATGCAGGAGCTTTTGTTCACTTCATTAGGTCAAAATAAGCTAGTTAAGGTCCATGATGAGGTTTTCATCAGAAACTAAAATCACAACTCTCAATTTTACTCAAAAGATGATGTTCAATGCAAATTCAATGTATATGAAATGCTAGAGAGGGAAAATGTAAAAGGAAATAGATTGTCTTTCTTCTTCTCTTTTCTTCCTTCTTCTCTCTCTGTGACTTCTTCTGCCTTCTTTTTCTTCTCTCTTTATTTTCCTTTTGCTTTCCTCTGCTTGGCCACACCTTCTCCTTCTTTCTTTCTTCACCAGCTGCCTTCTTCTTTCTTCTCTTCCTCTACTTAAGCTTTGGCTGCGGCTGCAGTGCTTCTTCTCCTTCTCTTTCCCGCAACTCCTTCCCTCAGCTTCTTCTTCAGCAGCTGCCTCCTCCTTCTTCTTCCCCTGCTCAGCATAGGGCAAAACCTACCCCTACCCACCCCCGCGTACGCTCTCTCTCTTTTCTCTCTTCAGTGCGCTCTCCCAGAGCCAATCGGGTATTCGGGTCGGATCAAGTGCACCCGGGTCTAGGCGCACCGGCGTGGGTGATGCACGAGGAGTGCAGGGTTATCGGGTCAGGTCAGCCAGGTCCGCCGAGTAGTGAGAGTGGACGAGGAGGTGAATGGGCCAGGGGACCTCACCCCATGTACTGGAGGCGATAAGAGTAAAACACAAAAACAATATAAATGACTTACCGCTCACCTGCATTTCCGAGGTGGGACTAAAGTGTCCCACCCGCTTCTTTGTGCTAGCAAGGAAGACGTCCGCCCAGTTGAGGCAGCTGCAGTTGCGGACGCCTCTAATTGCCAGGTGCAGAAGGTTCGCAAGAGGGTTCCGCGCACCTGGGGCATCTTAACCTGGAAGGGAATGACCTGGAGCTTGCGAGCTCGCTGCTTCACGCCTTCACTAATGGCGGCAGACAGGTGGAATCTGAAATGCACGAATATAGTCTCACGGCCCTGTCAGATAACATGAAAACCTTCGCCGTATCATGGAGAAGGTGAAGTGGGGTCGGCGTGGCTCAGAACGACCTAGGCGTGCGTGCCTAGGTCAGACTATGACCGTGTGTATGGGTTTGTTCGGGGGTAGTGTGTGGTGCGTGTGGTGGGCGATGGAGAAGTGGAAGATGATCAGTGGAAGGTGGCGATGCTTATGCGGTAGTTGGCGAGGTGTGTGAGTGTGTGGGATAATGGATGTGCCTTCGCCAGTGGTCGGCTGGAGGTGGAGATGACAGTGGTGTTTGTGGTTGTTGGGGGTTGTTTTGGGAAATAAAGAGGGGGAAAATGAAGAGAAGAGAAAGGGGTCTTATCTGAGAGTGGTTGGACGAAAGGGGAGGCAGAGGGGCGAACGGTGCGTATCTACCGTCGCCGGAGACAAAGGCCCAGAGAGAGAGAGGCGGCGGTGAGGAAGAGGTCAGAGAGGCTCGCGTGGGTACGGCTTGATGTGGAGGAGCAAGGCGGAGATGACTTTGCCACTGGTATGGTGGCAGAGTGACGAGAGGAAGGAGGAGATATCGCCGGAGCTTGCGGGCGTCTAACCGGAGATGAGGAAGGAGGAAATTGAGAGGGTATCTCATGCCAAAACAAGCTTGCCCGATGCGGCCGGACCTGAGGTTACTTTTAAAGGCACAGGCAGAGGGCCTTATGCTTGGAAGGCAAGCTTCCAAGCGCAAGACTCTTGCCGGAGGTATGGCTCGTAAACGATACCCACACCTCTCGAGCGTTCGAATGAGATGTATGGTGCAAATCAGGGCATGGGGAGCTGCTCAGGTGGTAGGAGACTTCTCAGAGAACCTCCCTTTCAAATCTGAGAGCAGCTTCCTGGGGAAGCGAGGAGAATCCTCCTCGAAACTTCGCTGGAGATATGGGTCTTCTACTGCAATGGCAGAGGGACTGGAATTTAAAAAGTGACGAATAAGTTGAGGGGGTTTTTGCAAGGGTTTTCAAAAGTTAGGGGCCAAAATGTAATTGGGTGAACTATTTTGCAAAGTCGGTTAAGATGACCTTCCCTTAGGTCCAAATTTTGATACAAACCTAATTTGGACCTAAGGAATCCATTGGTGAAGTTAGATTTTAGTTTTGACCACGTTTGACTGGATATTTTGTATAAAAATCTAAATTAGGTTAAATATTGAGCTTGGACCCCATTCTAGGTCAAAACAGGTTCCAAAGGCCAAATTGAAGGTTATAAACCCTAGGGGATATTTTTACATGAATTTTAGAGAGTTTAGTTGATTTTTATCCTAACTGAAACCTTGTGAAATTAAGTGGGTTTGTTTTATGGTTACAGAATGCCATTTAATTCTTAAATTTCACAATAACCCTTTCTGACTGAACCATCCTACTTTTTCTCTGATTAAGTCCAATTGACCCATGTCTAGACCCTGAGAAATCCCGTTGATGTACTATAATAGTAAAATTATAGTTTTACCCTTTGTTGCATGTTTTCTTTCCATATCAATGGTCTCTTGAGTTAGGTCTTCATTTAGGTAATGCAGGAACTTTTATTCATTTTCTTAGGTCAAAATAAACTAATTAAGACTCGTGATGAGATTCTCATCACACATATCAAAAGAAAATCATTTACGCACGATATTTATAAAAAATCAAACAAATCAGACGTGTGAGTCATTTTCGTAATCAATTTAAAAAAAAAACTTACAAATAATTTGCACAAAAGTCACTATAAACATTACTTTATACATATCCAATCTATATGATTTTTCAATTCTTACAATCAAATTTCCTAAAATCATTTCATACAAGAATCCAACATCCTCTCCCCTTAATTTCCTCCCACGAGATTGCTCCTGCCTAATAAACAACTCTTTTCTGCCATACCCTCGACAAAATGATTAATTATTAGGGCGAAGGAGGCACGATTGCAAACTGCACGTGTGCGTAAAGTCTAAACTACTATGCATGCTCTACTACATAAATATTAATGCTTTACAAACTTATCTAATAGTGTAAAGGTTAAGCAATTGCCTTGCCTAAAATATCAAGGTTAAAATTTGACATTATAAAAGAAAATTACGAGCACAATTGTACACAAACATGTATACTTGTAGTATATGAATATATATGTAGGCATGCTTTTATGTGCATGAGTGTGTATCCTTATGTATAATTAAGATGTATAAGAATGGATCCATTCGACAATAACTAATCAGTTAAGAAGCTTAAATTAAGATTTAAATAGGTAGAAATTAGATTTACACATGGAATGACTCTTAAGAAAAGATTCATTCTTTAAATTGAAATTCCATTATACTTTTTAATTTCTTTGATGGGTTTGGTTGCAGGGGCAAATCTTTACATCAGATATTTTACGACTTTCATCTAAGATGTACTTCTTTTAAGTTAGAGATATGAAATGTATTTGAGGTTTTCATCAACCAACGGGATAGTTTAGGTTAGTAAACTATCAACCCTACTCCTTGAAATATCTCAAAGGGTCCAATGTAATGGGACTTAAGCTAATCGATCCTTATCTAACTTTCCGATAAATTTGACAAACACACTAAAGCAATCGATCATGCTGAATAAGCAAGAGTTAGACAATGTAATAAGAAAGGGGGAAGAAGTGGACAACGTATACTCAAGGTGTGTCATGGATGCATAAATTCTAACAGACCAAGGAGAGCCCGATACCACTCCAAGCTACACGTAGGTTGTGAGTTGATGGGTCAAACCATGTGCTATACCAAGTGAGAAACAAGTTATGAGAAGAGATTAATTTGCTATGAATAAAAGCTCTAAAGGATGTATTGTCAAACTCTAAGGAGAAAGTTCATCAAGTAGAGATGATGAATTCAAAGCCAATAGGTAAAATTAAGATTTAGAATAGGACATTTGTACTCTGTGTGTGCTTTGAAGAGTATACGAAGTTGTGAGATTGTCTTCTAGGAGTGAATTCTAGGAGAAATCAAGAGTGTGGAAATTAAGAGTCAAGGAATTAAGCAAGTCTATGAAAGTAATATAGTTAGTGATCCAATGAGTATCGGTGTTAATGCTAGTTTGGAAGAATAAAAGAGGACATGAATCACAATAAAGAAAAGAGAAGTTGTAAGATTTAGTTGCCTTTGCTATAGTTTTTTCATTTAGTTCTTTGCTAGATAATTTCTTTCACCTCATTGTACTCAAGGTCTCATGTTTGTTAGTAGAAGTATGCTCAGGAAGAACATTCAACCTTAAAATATTCATCGATGAGTTAGTTTCTTGTTTTTATTTATTCATTTCTCTATCATCTATGCACTTATTTGCCATGACTCATAACACAACCTAAATTAAAAAAGGAACTATGCGGTGATACGTGGGTTTTGGCAACCTAGCTAGGCACCAAAGTAAATCTACAATCAACCCATCTGAAAATACATAAAACAAGCCTAAGCAAACACAAGCCTAGCCAAACACAAATGACTTTATAACAATCAATTGTTGAGTTGGGTTTGCCAAATGGGACACATTTTGAATCACGTAGAGGATGTCTACTGCAATTAATGCTCAATCTCATTATGTGTAAGACTCTCAGCAAATACCATTTGACAAGGCTAGCTTTACATGTAGACCCATGCCATGCATGTCATTTTCACCATGTTCCCATGATCTCCTTGAGAAGTGGCTTGGGGTAGTTGCACGGACAAGTTCTTGACCTTTCTATCATGCTAGCAGACCCTTACAGTTGGATGCTAGATTAACCTCCAAGAAATAATCTTGACAATTTAAAATCTTACCCTGGCACATGTAATTACCGCTGAATCTCTCATTGTTAATCGAGGTAGAGAATTATGATGCAAAGAATTACACCCCCCAAGATCTTGTAGCAAGAGCACATAGCTAGGCTAAGTCATAAACATCCCTCACTTAGTGACTTGGAAGTTCTAGCTTTCCCAGGACATGCAACCCTTTTGGCGGGTGGAACCTAATAAAAACCTATGCCTTAGTGTACACTTGCCTCCATTTCTTTCCACCTTCCTAAACTCCCGACGAAGCTTCGTTCTTGGAGGTCCAAACTCTAAACAAACTTACCACGACTAAGCCTCGTGGGTTAGGCGAACATCATTTAGATTTCACAGAAGCTATTGGTATGGAAATTTCCCATGATTCTTTGTATAACATTTCTATCATATTAATATTCCAATATATCATGTATAACCATGTGTATGCTTATATATGTGTGTGTACACAAGGATGTGAGGGAAAGAGGACAACCGAAACATTCCCTCAAAAGAAAGAAACTGACATGCCTCGGCTCGAAGAACAAGAGATCTCCGAATCAGATAGACTCTATATCAAAGTGCTACAAAATTAGAATAAAATAAAAATTAAAAGTAAGAAAAGAAGCGAAGAAAGTGTTCTCTTAAGTAAATTTTAATAAGTCGAAGCAGTTGCTCTATGTTGTAAGATAATGGTAGCCTCATCGAAGATGAGACTTCAACAATTAATTCGATCAAAGATAAAAAGAGCTCAAAGATGCAGAAGTCGAAAATGAGTCGACCACATCTTAGTCGCATTTGACAACAACCTCTAACGTGATCCTGACAAGGAAGATCATGAGGGAGGAAAGCCTGACCTAAGCTAATGATCCCATCACACAGGGACCTTCAAGCAAGAGAAAGGGTCGGAAGAGGAGGAGAGTAACGACAAAGCTTAACATGAGTGACGTTAAAACGGATAAAGATAAAGATGGCTGCAGTACGAACAAGTTGGAAAAAGGGAGCCCATACCGAGGCCATGTTAGAATTTGGTTGGAAGTGGGGACGGGACGCGAGGGAGGCATAAAGGTAGGGATTGCGTACCTATGCCAAACTACAACGCTAAAATAAGCACAATAATTTACGCTGAAAGAAGGGAGGAGTGTGGCTGGTTTTTATGACATATATGTAAGATTCTTCGGGACTCCAAGCGCTGATAAGGTGTAACCGGCAGCAATAGGAACAATTAATTAATTAAACTATAGCTTATTTATATAAAGATATCTACGGTAAGTAAATTAAGAGTTAGTTTAGTTGGAAGATTAGAAAAATAATGTTAAAAAAATATGAAATTAGTATTAATTTATAATTATATTTATTTATAGAATGGTGTTAATATTAATTTATATTTGAATTGGTGTTAAGTTGTAGTGTTAATCTTTGTGGTATTTACTTAATAGTGGTGTTAAGTATATAAAATATAAAATATGTTAGAGATACGAGTGTTGTATAATTTTAACACGGATTTAGCTAACATCAATTGAAATTGGTGTTAGATAAATCCAAGTTAGTAAATTAAAAGTTAAGTAGTCATGTAAACAGAAATTAACCTTCCTTTTAAAAGATTAACCCCCCAAGTAAAGTAGACCTATAAGGCAAGACTTACCCAATCGTCACAGTCGAACATGTGGGAGTAGTCGCTATCTTGGGCATTATTAGCATTATTTTTTTTCTTAAAGAAAAATATTTCATTACAAATGGAAAAAACCTAATGTAAAAGGATATACTCTCACACGAGAAAGGAAAGAAGAAAAAATCAAATATCCTCGAAAAAAAGATAATATCACCTCGTAGAAAAGAAAGGATTCCATAGACATGGAAATAATCAAAATAACCAAAGTAAAGAAGATAGAAAAAAATAAAAAATAAAAAAGAAAACGTTTCAATCATTTTCCTCCAATATCTAAAGAAACAGTAATTTTACGTTCGTTGGTACGACAACCTTATTAAAATAAAATTTCAAAAATTTACACTAACGAGAAGATCATGGTAAATTAACATCCAACGGAAGGTTTCGATCGTGATAGACACGGAAGCACTATCAGCATTATTAAAGTCATTTCCTGTCCGACGCTTTTGCGGTATAAAGTTCGATGTACATGTGCTCGAAGGGCATCACGCGCTCGCCTAATCAAAGCGGGAAACTGTTTAATGTCTTGGAGAAACCACCAAAAAAGTAAGCACGCTTCTTGCTATCGTCTCCAAGTTTTAAGAACCGTAGATGGGGATCGTGATTGCTCGAAGGCTGTGATGTGGGTTATGGCTACCGATCATGAGGTACTACGTTGGTGCCCTTTGTCACTGTAAAATACTATTTGTTGATGTCCTTTGTGTGGGACGGGTGCCATCGTTTTTTTTTTGCTTTTGTGCGCTTTTTTTTCATTGAGCCAGGCTTAAATTTTTTTTTTTAAGAAATAAATATTCCATTATATAAAGAAAGAACTTGATATATAAGAACACATCCCATGAGAAAAGAAAAATAAAGAAAAGTATACCACCTTCAAAAGGATGAAGTTACATCAAGTAAAAATAGGGAAATAAAATATGGAAAATAACAAGATAAGAAATAAAAGGAAAAGAAAAAGAAATATCTCGAGATCAGGAACTAGTTGAACTTCAGAAAAGAGAGTGACCCCACACTTATTGATACGATGAAATGTAACGAGATAAAATCTTGAAAATTATACTAACGAGAAAATAGAATAAATCGACCACTGACTCGTATCAGAAATCTCGACCATAATAAGTAGGGGATCAGACGTGATCTCTAATAAAATAAAGCTACACTAAAAGGTAAGAAAAAGAAGACCTAACACCTCCAACAGACAAAACCAACAACGGCAACGTCTGCTCGCAGCATCCACCGATGGCCACCGACCATTGTCGCACAACCCTCACGAGGCCAAGACCGCCGAGCGTCATCGCTATTGCCGACTAATCACCTGAGCCCGCCAAGAGCAAAATGTCGTGGCCGCATGACCGCCAAGCGCAACCTCCGCTGCATCTCAACAAAACACCAAGGTCGCATGTCCGCCGAGCGCACCTCCACTCGACAACTCAACTACTGTCGCCGCCAACCTCGCGACCTCGGAGTGCCACCACCGCTGCCGCAAAAAGCCGTGACCACCCCAGCCTCGAACGGTCACCACGAGCTGCAACCGACCATGCATGTTGAGGAGGAGGTCTGAACATCAAAGAGGAGAGGTCCGGAGGGAAGAAGAGGGCTTCCGGAAGTAGGGAACTCCGATTGACCTCGTACGATCGATCAGAGCCAAAGTCGCTTCTCACAATTTTCACTTGCTTAGTGGGGGGTGGGGGAGTTCCTTGGAGAGGCCGTTTAAGCAAGGCTCAAGTGACAGGAGAGCAAATATTATATTGGCCACACCCCACGTATCACTGCTGGAGTACAGTAAAAGGGAGGGACAACTTCAAGAGACCCTACCCGCATTGAGGAACATAAACCCCACGCGCAAGGGAAATCAAAAGTTGCATGAAATCTCTTTAAGTGATAAGCCACTTGCGAGAAACCATACCAACAGGCTCCGGTAAAAGTGAGAAGACAGGAAAAACAGGAAAAAAAAGTACATCCAAATAACCAACGATTGCACAAGAAACTTGCATGACGTCGATGGCATGAACCCAAACCGGCAACACGATGTCCAAAATCCCAAGCTTCAAATCTGGTGGTGCTACAAGTGCACCCATCAAGGAACCAAAGAAGGTTACGGTTCTGGAGAGCGTATCTCGAGCATGACGATTCTACAGACTTCACTCAAGAAACTCGATTTGGCAGGTCAAGGGCCATTGATCTCGGCACAAGCCAAAAGCCAACCTCCTCCAACCGGAGATCGTCCAACGTGATACGTGCAAAATGATATGGAAACTCTATTCAACCTTGTGGAGATGATTTAAGTCACAGTTAAATTGTTAATAAGCATTGCTAATTACATCAGGTCGTTGAACAAGTGGGTGACGTATATATGCATCATTTGTGATTTGGATATTTGAAATTAGATATTTGTGGGTATCTATGCTTGATCGTCCAATACTCGTGCTCAGAGATACTATAAAATATAATTTGGATAAGTTAATTTCTTAAAAATTTTAAATTCGAGTAATAGCTGAGAAAGAAGCACTATTTATCCCCTCCCTCTCCGGTGCTGTTCCGCTTTTCTTCACACCCAAAATGACATGATCATGGTTGATACCTACCTCGTGAGATAAGCTCCCAGGAAAGTTTAAAGTATCATATACCATATTTTTGTAGGAATAAGGAATTTATAAACTGAGACATATAATTCCATTTAACAAAAAAAAAAAATCACTGTATCATTCTCTTGAAGAGTAAAAAAAATATCTTTAAAAATCAACAATATTCGTTATGTGCATGAAATACATATATGACTCATTTTAACTTCAGGTCTTACTTTTTTGAGATTATAGTTGGAGATGTATTCAAATTCTAGATTCCTGAAGATATGTTAAAAGCAAAGCACACTCCTGTGCGTGGCACATTTTTTATGAAGACAAATATAAATTCCTAATGAAATTTTTTTTTATTGACATGTAGACTAGATAGTCGTCTAAGGAAGCCGTCTCCAACAACCATACATGGAATCGAACTTGGAGGGATACTCCATGGTAAGCAAAGACCCGAGAGGGCCAGAGGAAAGTCATTCTCATTGTTAGGAAATTACATGACGGCCTGACGGGCACTTTTTTTCTTTTTTAATAAGTACACGAAGTTAAGGAATCGGTTATTTTGAGAGATCAATTTTGAAAAATTAATTTTAGAAGTGATAGAATCCTAGATAAATATAGGATCGTAAAATTTTAATGTTAAAAATAAATATAATATAGCCAAATTATAAGATATTTAGCTAACAATTGTGGATATTTTTTTATATAATCTTAAGATAAATTATTTTTACCTTCCTCTCCTGAATTGGATAATCTTGATATTTAAAATTCTATCGTGAAATTATTACAAGGTAGAATTTAAAAATCCAACCATAATAGATGACACAATTCCTGTAAACGAACAGCTCCTAACCATTTAACAAAAAAAGAGTAATGAGTTTTGTAAATAAAAACTCAAAAAAACAGGGTAAAGGAACTTTATTTCACACCCCCCCACCCCTAACAAGAGTCACAGATCCAAACGTAATAGCCGCTGCCGATGTTACGGAGGAAATAGTTGTGGGAAGTGGTGTGGCATTGGGCTTGTGTTAACAATTGCTCAAAAACTAGGGTGTTGTGTCCTTCCTAGGGTTTGCTGACTTCGCCGACGGTTGCTCCTCTGGGGAGGGATTTGTGCCTTCGTCCCAATAGGAGTAGCGGCTCCTCCTTGTTGCGTGTGTGTGCTGTTCGTGAAGCGTTGCAAGGCTCCTGCTTCATCCGCTGAGGTTCTGTGTCCAAACAGGAGGAGTAGCGGCTCATCCTCCTTGCTGGGTGGTCCATTTAGAGGGTTGCAGTTGAAAGGAGTTATTGTTCCGCCACAGCTGTGGTGGTGTTTAGGGCTTCTTGTGGTTCTGGGGCGCTACGTTCTCTTCCTCTCTATTCCAGGTAGTGAAGTTTTAAGTTCTGGCTTTCTTTGGGTTTTTCTTTAGGAACATCTCTGGAAAAAAAAAGGGGCGAAGTTGTCTGCCTTGGGTTTTCCTTGTGCATCTTATTTTGTGTTTCCTGTTAATACGCCTTATCTGGGTGCGAAATGGAACAAAGTGAGCAAGAAAATATCGACGGGATAAGGAAGCTCTTACACAGGAATGAGGAAGTGGCAGAGGTTTCTGTTTTGGCTGATGAGTCTTCATGAATATATTAGCATGGAATTGTAGAGGTTTGGGGTCATCCTCAGCGGTTTGACATCTAAAATCTCGGTTAACTTTCACGGAGGTTATAAAGATCCGTCCCACTTTTAGTTTTTTAAGACATCTGGAGTCTCAATCAAACATCAGTCCAGGCGTCTGAACTCTTTCCCAGATGTCTGAACTCTTTCCTAGACCTCTGAAAATAAAATTTTTGTATGTGTTCTACACTCTACGTGCGGGCGGCGCATAGAACTTCTTTTCTCTCTCTCCTTTCTCCTTCCTATCCGAATCCTAAACCCACAGCACCTATAAAGCCACCCTCCCCTCCTCTCCTTGCCACCCCACACACCACCACCACACCCCACCTTCACTGCCACGAGAGGAGGTGAGCGAGGGTGAGCGAGAGAGAGCGAGAAAGAGAAGTGCGGGAGGAGGAGGAGAAGGCCGAGGTCAGGAGCTTCGATGGAAGCTCGTTGGAACTCGCACGGCCACCGTGTGCGCGTGCGGGAGGAGAGTCCGGAGCGGCGTCCTCGACCACCTGCAGCAGCTGGAGCTGCAGCAGAGCATAGCGAAGAGCGCTGGGAGCGAGTTCTGATACTGTAAATTTTCCAATATCAGACGTCTGGAGTGAAGTCCGGACGACTGACGGAGCATCTGGACGTCTATAGTCAAAACCAGACGTCTGAAAGCTCCTTTATCGCGAAGGTACATTCTTTTCGTGGTTACGCCATGCAGGCCGCACCGCAGAGGGATGTGTCGGTCTGATTTTGGGTGGCTGCTTTGTCGTACGTAGGAGCAACCTTGGGAAGGAGTGTGGAACGCCCTCCCACGCATTTTCTAACGTCTGATAAGCTCACCAGACAACTAGAGATACTTCCAGACGATCGAAGGAGTGGTTAAACGTCTGGAATCGCCTTCAAACGATTGCAAGGGAGTTCTAGACGTCTGAGGACACCGTAGGGACTTGAGATGAGATTCTGTATCTTTTAAGACGTCTGGACTTGTGTCCAGACGTCTACTTTGGTTAGTAGACACGTTTCTTTACCCATTTGGGGTCCGATCGAGATTCATTTTACGCAAATGAAGTATCTGTAGTTTCCTTGCGAGTTTTTCTACGTACTAGAAACTTTTATACATTGTTCTGAATCCTCTTTTGTGATGTATTCTCTGGTATACGATTTCGGCCTGCTACGTGTTTGGGGTTCGCAGAGACGTTTGTGTCTACGATTCGAGCTCATATTACTTCCAGATTGTCTGGTAGAGTGGTTTACTTCTGTTAATCATATTAAATAAAAATGTGTCTGTGGAATTAGTCAACTGGAAACCTAGGATGTAGCATGAATCTTAAGACAAAGAAATGAATAAACTAATTGTACTGGATGATTGCATTTGTATACATGATTAAGTTAAACTACTAGCAATTGTCTGTAATAAAGTTTTGAGTTGCCTGTTAGAATAAGAGCTATCTAAGATAAATAAACAATTACCTGTGAAATCATCAGTTGTATGTATTGAATTGTGAAAACACGAGCTGTCTGTATATAAACAAGAACTGAATTGTGAATGATGGAATCTGGATCGGAATAATGTGGTGAACATGAGCATAAACCCAACGGGAAATTAGGAGTAGAGCTCCTGTGGTTAGATGGAAAATCTGGAATGTAGACGAGAAGTGTGCTGGCCCTTAAGTACGTGGTACCAAGAAAAGCGACTGTCCCCTTTTTGTGTAGAACGGAGATATCTACCCTTGGGTTGAGACCCGGGATTAGGATTGTCCACTATACACCGACTTCTGTTGGTCCTCGTGTATACGGTACCGAGGCGAGTTACTAGTGTAGGGAGGGAGCTAGCCACCGAATGGGGTATAAGGTTCAGCTAGCCCCCTAAACCGACTTGTTAGGCCCTCTGGGCAAATCGAGGTAGTCAGATGAGGGTGTGCGAACTGTGGAGGGACGAGACTCTTGTTTGATTCTGAGGGACTAGACCCCTATCTCTGAGAGGGCTAGTCCTTATACTGTTCCGTACTGTACTTTAGGCGTACCTGTTAAAGGAAACGACTGACCGCGTGTCAGTGCGGGATAGCTACCCGTGCATTTATCACTTGTGCCGTAGTCACGCTACGTCTTGACAGTGATCTCGAGATGGTTGACTAGGTGTAGGACTATCACGAGGGACTCTACCAGCTATGAGCGCACCACGTGTACCTTCTACTCTTAAAAAAAGACTGCAATCAAGATCGTTCCTACGAGGAACATACAATTTTAAGAAAATCTGAAAGTTTGAGAAAAACGAGTGAAAATGAAATGTATATAAAATAAAATAACTAGAAAAGAGAATTAAACATGTTGCTTCTACTGCTCTAGATAGTATAGATACCACTCTACTCAGCATTCGCTGATTCTGTCTTTTTCATAACACTGTTCATGTCTAGGAGTTGAGCTGTCCGAGCTTCTAGCTGCGGAGAGTGCTGGACACAGTTGAACCCAGCTATAGTTTTTCTACACTTCTTATTGTACCTTCTTACTGTTGTAGTGAGTTTTAAATTTTTAACTACTGTTGTTTCTATTACTTTTGTTTCCGTTGTCTCTGTTGTTGTGGTAGTATGTATTGAAATAGCAGTTTTACTTTTTTTTACTGTTTTGCATATTTTTACTGCTTAGTTATATTGCATATGTAAATGTAATTTACTTTCCTATTTTTTTGGTTATTTCTTGTTTGATGATTGGATCTTGGGATTAGTTGAAGTGAGTCGATCTCGAATCCTGTAAAAATTCGAAAATCAGATCGTAATAGTGGCCGACGTCACTTTTATCTCGGAGACCCATCGGAAGAAAGTGAATTTTGAAAAGAAAATAAGGAAGTTAAAGAACTTCTATTATTTTGCTCTGGAAGCTAATGGCAAGGCGGGGGGGTTGAGCACTCGGGAGTTAAATGTTCATGTTATTTACTCTGAATTCCACTGCATTTTGTTGAAGATTAAAGCTGATTGTTTTGTCTGGTATTTAGCATTTATATATGGAACACCCATGCAAAACAGCAGGAAGAAATTTTGGAGAAGAATGGGCAGACTCTTAGAGAATCATGCAGATAATTTGGGTTTGCGTGGGGGATTTCAACGTTATTCTGTCGGCAGCTGATAAAATGGGAGGCTCTGTGGTGCCTTCAAGGGAATTCCATCATCTAAAGGGTTTCATGTCTAAGTTGGGATTGGTTGACATCGATTATTCTGGGCAGGCCTATACTTGGGCGAACAAGTGACCGTTGATATCGGTTATTCTGGGCAGGCCTATACTTGGGCGAACAAGTGACAACCCAAATTCTTGACTAAGGAAAGGCTTGACAGGGTCCTCGCTTCTGCGAATTGGATAGCTGATTACCCACATGCAAGGGTATTACATTTGCCAGCGTTGGGTAGCGATCATAGTCCCATATTATTAAGATTAATGAGGAAGAACCAGGCCAAGTGTGTTTGGAGGATGGGAGCCGAATGGTGTATCAGAAATGATTTCAAGTCAGCGGTAGAAAAGGGTTGGAAATCTGATGGGAGAGCAATCTG
This sequence comes from Thalassia testudinum, assembly GCA_037157565.1. Classification (NCBI taxonomy): domain Eukaryota; kingdom Viridiplantae; phylum Streptophyta; class Magnoliopsida; order Alismatales; family Hydrocharitaceae; genus Thalassia; species Thalassia testudinum. The sequence goes on from JAZHRO010000013.1 coordinate 28,726,150, forward strand.
GGAAAAAAAAAAAAGAGATTATGGCAGCAGAATTTAAAAATTGGCATTCAAGGGCTGATGTTAACCGGTAAAAAAGGAAAAATGATATGGAAGCTGAAATGACAAATCTACAAGGTTTGGGACCCTTTGACAGCAGCCTGGACATAGAAAAGGAGCTACAACAGTATGAGGAGGTCTTGTTGCAGGAAGAAGTATACCGGTGTTAGAGATCTAAACATAAATGGGTATAGAGTGGCGATCGCAATACCAAATTTTATCATATTTATGCTCAGAACAGGGAAAGAAAAAACACCATTGATTGGATTGTCCTCCCGAATGGAGAAGAAACGGGAGATCTGAAAAAGATTAGAAATTGTTTCTTCAATTTCTACTCTAATCTATATGCATCACAGGTAGCTATAAATAGTCCTAAACATATATTTGTTGCACAGGATTGGCCTACAAGGTATTGTCATCAATGCCTCCTTGCAAAATCCCAGGCCCTGATGGATTCCCAACTATATTTTATCAAAAATGTTGGAATGTGGTTAGAAAAAATGTTGTTAACTTCATGCAGGAATGTTTTAGCAAACAGGCTATATGCCCTTTTCAATGAGCAGTACCTATCTGACTCTAGTCCTGAAGATGCATGTGCTAAGAGAGCCAAAGGACTATCGACTGATCAGTCTAACCAATACATTATATAAGCGAGTTGCAAAGTTAGCAGCAAGAATATTGAAGCCGATTTTGAAGAGAGTCATTTCTTGTAAACAGTTAGGTTTTTTTGTCTGGTAGGCAGATTGCTGATGATATGGTGCTTGCAAAAGAGGTCATGCATGCTATGAGGACATTGAAGAGAAAGTAGGGGTCCATGATTATCAAGCTGAATATGAAGAAAGCATTTGACAGAATTGAGTGGAATTTTGGCAACTTTTGTCTTGGTCAGTTACAAGTCCCCACTTCTCTTGTAAAGTTAATAATGTCTTGTATCACTACGGCTTCTTTTCAAGTGCTTATTAATGGTTTGGCTACCATTGTTATTTTTCCTTCATGAGATATTAGGCAAGGATGCCCCCTGTCGCATTATATATTTATCTTATGGTCACAATATTTATCGAGATAATTGGACTCTACTCTCTACATTAAATGCATTTCAAGATATAGGCTTAGTAGAAATTCCACCCACTTGATGCTAGCTGATGATATGATATTATTTGCTCAAGCCACTCCTAATGAAGCAATGATGATACAAGAGATATTAGTGGATTATGAAACCTGTTCAGGGCAGAAAATTAATTATGCTAAATCAAGAATATTTTTCAGCAATGGTATGAGTTGTGACGAGCAGGAGATTATACTAGCTATTATTGGACACATGAAGAAACAGGAATTGTATTTGGGATGCCCTTTATTGAATGGTGCAACCCAATCAAAATTGAAGGAATTATTACTAACTAAAGTATCAAAAAAATTAGCAGGTTGGGAGGCAAGAGTGCTGTCACAAGCAGGGAGAGGTGTTTTAATTCAGAGTTCCTTATTATCTATTCCTAATTTGATGTCAACTAATATGCTATCGAAAAACCTCTGTCAGCAATTAGATAGAATAAGGATTTCTGGTGGGGGTTCTCTGAGGACAGGAGACATTTATTGGAAGGCTTGGAAGGATATATGTATACCAAAGCAATTGGAAGGATTGGGTTTTAGAGACACGAGGCTAGTCAATATGGCATTTATTATGAAGATGGGATAGAATTTATGTACTCAGCCAGAAGGCTTATGGCAGGAACAATTGAAAGGTAAATATTTTTCGGAAGGTTCTTTCTGGAAATATATTCCCTGTTCAAAGCATTCCCATTTCTTGAAGGCATTAGCGGAAGTAAAGCATATTTTATGGAAAAGTTCTTTGTGGCAGATTGGAAATGGGAGCTCAGTTTATATATGGAGTGATCCTTGGCTTAGCAATAATGATTATGGGATCATGCCAAGAGATTATATTGCATTGCAGCGATCTAAGGTGTCTGAATCGATGGAATGGGAGGGAAGATACTAGAATGAAGCAATGATACCAAATCTTTTTCTGCCGGAGACAGCAGAGGAGATATGTTCAATTCCAATCCATCAAGGGCCTGATGTGATGGTATGGAAACCGCATCCAAAAGGCCAATTTACAGTGAGGTCAGCATATTTATCTATGCTTACTGAGATTGGAAGGAATGGGGTGGGGGAATGCCAGGGTGCATTCTGCAAGAAAGTTTGGGCGAACAAAAGTATTTTTGTGGAGAGCTGTTGTTGATGCTCTACCACTCATGAAATATCTTGCTAAAAGAGTACATGGATTTGAAGTTGAGTGCCCCTTTTGTCATACCTTTGAGGAGAGCTGGGAACATAGCTTATGGGAAGCAGTGTGGTTCTTTTGGGTTTTAAGATTGGAAGATATAAATGATTTTTGGGGAGATGTTTTTCTTCAGTTGGGGAAAAGTCTATGTCTCATTGGCCTGATTATTTTGCGTTTATATAGTGCATGCTTTGTGGCTTCAAAGGTGCAAAGTTGTAATGGAGGGGGTGCATCCGGAGCCAACTGAAGTGGTTACTGCGGCAGAAAAAATGGCTTCATTTTATGGTTTGCAGAAGGAAGGGAATAAATTAAATCAAAATGAAATGAATGCTCACAGTCATGGAAGCATGGCTGAAGGTCCCAGGCAAGATGATTGTATTTCTTCTTCAACGGATCATGTGGCTTGGGTTGATGCAGCAGTTGGTAAATATAATTCAGTAGCTGCTGCTGTACTGGGCAGTATTAATGGGCAAAAAATTCAATGCAATGCTCGTCAGCTGGATACAGCTAACATCGGTGAAGCAGAAGCTCGGGCAATTCTTCATGGCTAGATGTTGGCCTTAGATGCTGGTTTGCAGGAGGTGGCGGTGCTATCCGACGCCGTCAATCCGATAAGGCAAATTTTAGCCCATCAGCAGCCGAGTTGGAAAATACGACTTGTCACTCAGCGTTGTCGGTATATTCTCAATGTTCATGATGGTTTCTCGCTGCCGAAGGTTGATAGATTGCTTGTGCGGCGGACGCATGTGTTGGCTAAGTATTGTTTTACTTGTTCGCTACAAGGAAATTGAGTCTCTCCTGATTTCCCTTGTAACTGTAACGGCTGCTAAGCAAAAACTTCTTTCTTGCACAAAAGAAAAAAAAAAAAAAGCACAATTGCCCGAAAACCCATGCCCGATCTCAAAGGTCGGGCACGTCAATCCCAACGGAAGTGGTTAAAGGTGGATGTGGGCTCCACGAGTGGTCGTGAGGCGGCCACTGCAGGATAAGGAGAAGGCGTGGAATCGTCTTCGATTTCTCTTTGATAAACTGTCTCTTTGAAAAAACGTCTTTTAATCGACCATCGGCATTAATTAAATAAATTTTCAATTAATTAATTAAGTAGTTGTTAACTAGTGGCAGCCAATATTAACATTAACTCGTATATATGTCGGCGCTCTCTCTCTCTCCCGTTCCTTCTTCTGTCGTCTTTCAATTAATCAGTCACATCATACCTTTACTGATAGGATTCTGGTCATAAAAAAAAATTCCATCCGTTTCCCTATTTATTTATCACTACTCTAAGTTGGCGAATCCAAACTTTCAGCATTAACACTTCCAAGCCACAAACACAATCTCTTTTGAACGTCTCCTCCGCTCCCCCTCCATGCAAGCACCCAAAAGCCCTAGTCGATAGGGGGGCCTCAATCAGCCTACGACTGTTGATCGGCACCCCCCCTTCGAAAAACTCTTCCTCGCTCCCTCGGGTCATTAGCTTCGAAGATCGGAGATGCTCATTGACATGCAAGGTCACATGCCTCTCCTCGCTCCTTGGCTGGGGTCGTCATTTGTCGTCTTGGTTGTAGCTCATCTCACGAGGTTGTTGCACGTCATCGTTCGTTGCTGTGTTGGTCCTTGACGTTTGCTCGTTGACCATCGTTGCGAGGTCGATTGTGGTTGCGGTCGAAGCTTGTTGTTGATCGTCTTGTGTTTGTTGCTTTTGCTTGTCGGCCAACGGTCGTAGGATTGACAGGGCAAAGGATGGTGTTGTGGTGGATGGTGGTGATCACGGCTTGGAAGGCGGAGGTTGTGGGGTCTTTGTGTGCCTTTGTGGGTTGTTTTCGTTTGCAAAAGTTTTCTTTATCTTCTTTTTCTTTCTTTTTTAGGATAGGTTTATTTGTTGGGATCACATGTGACCCCATGTTATCATGGTCTAGATTCCTAACCTATGTCAGTAGTTGATTTATTCGATTTCTCGTTTGCAAATTCTTGAAGAATTTTCTTGTTAATACTTTGTCGCATTTACGAGTGTAGGATTGACCTCCTTTGGGAGATCGTCTAATTCCCGATCTTGTGGCGGGTTCTTATTATTTTTTCTTTAGTCTTATTTTTTGTGTTTTAAGTTCCTTCGCTTTTACAGGATGTATTTTTCCCTTCGTAGGTAAGAATTTTCTATCCTTTCTTGCAATTTCACTTTGTATCGGATTCTTTCCCTTTTAATGAAAATATCGAGAGAAAAAACACTTCCAAGCCACGCTTGTTTGGTGAAATTGGATTTTTATTCCTCATTTTGGAGGCTCAATTTTGAAATTCACGGGTATCAGGATTAAGTTCTTAATTTTAAGTTTACGAAATTCTAAACACCCCCTTCCCTCGTGGAATTTATGAGACCATCTTGTTAATTCTGCCCAACCACTCACAATCCCTCTCCCCCTAATAACACAAGTGTTGCCCCTCTAGCACAAGTGCTCTCCTTTACTTCTGGTCTCGTGGTGGCCTTAGCTGCCACCCTTCCCCTAAGTCTGTCGGATATCTCGACTGGTGAGTAGATTTAATTACTTAAATAAGAACAATAGTTTCTCAATTCAAATTCTAACTAATCGAAAGGGATAGATTTACATACCTTTTATCCCCTCCATTTAAGATGAGCATCATCATCTAACTGTCTCCCCACTAGCGACTACCCTCCCAAGCGAAGCACCCATCCTCACCCTCTCGAGTGATGCATTTGTGCCTGCTAAATGAGATGATCTTAGTGAGGAGAACCTCATCATGAATCCTAACTAGAATATTTTGATTTAAATAAGTATACAAAAATTCCTACAAAACCTAAGGGAAAGCATAAATCAGATAACTATAAAATTGAGTATAAAGTAAATCACAAGGGGTAAAACTGTAATTTTACCAATGCAGTATACAAACGGGATTTCTAAGGGTCTAAACACAGGTCAAATGAGCTTAATAAGAGAGAAAGTGGGATGATTTGATCTGAAAAGGGTTATAGCAGCATCTAGGAATTAAATGACATTCTATAACCCTAAAATAAATCTGCTTTAATTCACGAAGTTTCAGGTAAGATAAAAATTAATTAAACCCTCTAAAATTCATGAAAAAATATCCCGTAAGGTTTAAAACCTTCAATTTGGCTATTGGAACCTATCTTGACCTAGATTGAGAACTATACTTAATTTTTGACCTAATTTGGATTTTTGTGCAAATTGACCGGTCAAACGTGGTCAAACATAAAATCCAACTTCACCATTGAATTCCTTAGGTCCAAATTAGGGTTATATCAAAATTTGGACCTAAGGAAAGTTTGTCTTGACCTACTTTACAAATTGGTCCTCAAGAATTACTTTTTAAACCCTTACACTTAACCCCTTAACTTTCCCTTTGTTCTTTGCAAGCCGGCCCCTCTGCCACCCGCAGCAGCTGCCCATGCCTCCGGCGACTTTGCGCGGAGGATGGCGCCGCACAGGATGAGGGGACCGGCCCCAGAAACGAGGGGGGTCCCTTGTGTTTTCTTCTGCATGGACCCCCTCTCATGCCCTGCCGACACCCATACCTCTCGTGCGAACGTGCGAGAGGCATGGGTCTCTTTTTCTACCATTCTCTGGCGGCCTGCCCACGCTTCCTCCTCGAGTTTTCCTCCTCGCCAACACCTATTTAAGGAGCGGCAAGGGCTGCCGTTTGGGTCAGACTTATTTTGGCCGCAGAATCCCCCAAATTTCATCTCCCCTCTCTCCGGCCAAGTAGCCCGCAAGCTCCGACGATTCTTCCTCCTCCCTCTCGTCGTTCTGTTGCCATACCTGCAGCAGGGTTCACTCTGCCTCGTCCTCCCGCGTTGCGCCGCACCAGCGCATGCCTTCCTGCCCTCCTCGTCGCCGTTATCTCCCTCAGGGTTGTCTTCTCCGACGACGGCACAAACGAGCCGTCTGTCTCCGCTGCACCCCTTCACTCCAAATAATCCAGATAAGCTCCCCATCTTCCACTCTTTCATTTCCCTCATTCTATTTCACACAACACCCCTCGACCGCCACTGTCCGCCCGCATCTTCCCCATCTCCGGCCACCCTCCAGCGAAATGCCTCCGTCACTCCGCACTCCCACACGTCTCGTTACCCACCTCACAACCTCCGCCACACTCCACTGAACATCATCCACACACCACCTACACCACCACAAACGCCCCCTCGACCTAACCCATAACTTCGACCACAGAGCAACCTAGGCACGCACGCTTAGGCCACCTGTTACGAACATAGGCATCAAACGTAGTTTAAGACGTCTGGGAAGTGTCCCAGACGTCTGGCCAGATGCCTGGAACCCTTCCTAGACGTCTGGTATTAAATTTTTTCGGCGTACGGGTTCGCGTCTGCGTGCCTACGCGCGCAGACTGAACCCGTCGCCTTTGTTTCTCTTTCTCTCCCTGCAGGCGCCGCTTTCCTTCTTCTCTCTCCCCACGGTTGCCTTATAAGAACGCTCCCCCTCTCCCTCACCCACGCTCCACCGTCTTCTCTTCTCCTTCTCCCTGCCAACGACAGCGCGAGCGAGCGAGTGAGCGAGTGCGGCAGCAGCGGCTGCTGTGAGCGTGCGGGAAGGAGTGTTGCGAGAGGAAGAAGAAAGCTCGACCGCGAAGGTGCGAGCTTGCCGGGGCAGCTAGAGCCGGCCGGCAGGAGAGCAGCAAGCGTGGGGTGGCATGGAGGAGCTGCTGCAGCTCGGGTAGCAGGCGGACGCGGCGCGGCCGTGCGTCGCGGGCGGAGAGCAAAAAGGGTCCTGATTCTGGGAAAAATTTCCAGAATCAGACGTCTGGACTCACGTCCAGACAACGTCGAAGATGTCTGGAGGAAGGTCCAGATGTCTGACAAGTACAATATTTTCCTACCTTCTCCTTTTCACACGTGTACGACCATGCAGTCGTCCGCCGCGTTCTTCTGCGCCTCTTCGTGATGAGAGCGGGTGTGTGTGTGCGCAAGTTCTGTTCGGGAGGGCACGAGGACTCGCCATCCCACACGGATCAGACGTCTGGCCACAGTACCAGACGACGGAGAGGACCTCCAGATGTCCGGGGTGACAATTGGACGTCTGGGAACTAGGACCAGACGATCCAGTGGGCTTCTGGACATCTGAAGGTTTGCGCAGACCGAGGTATGACCTGATCGACCTTTTAAGACGTCTGGAAGATGTTCCAGACGTCTGATTTTGGACAGACTCATCGTTTTTGACCTGTTTAGTGTCCGTTCGGAGTCCGTTTTCCGCGTGTCAAGTTTCGTTCTTTCCGAATTTATTTCCTCTACTTATTTACAGTAATTGTATACTGTTCTGAGAAACTCCTTGTGATTGATCCTTCTGTTAGGACCCTGTTCCGTTGCGATTTTAGGGGTTGTAGAGGCGCGCGAGATTACCGACCACGCCCCGAGTACTCCCGGTTTCGCGGGTAGAGTGGCCCTTTAATTTATTTAACAAAATTTGTACAATCATAAAACAATTAATAGAGTCTAGGGCATTGCATGAACCCTAGGGCTAAAGAATTAGATTGAATGATAGATCCTAGGGTATTGCATGAATCCTAAGACTGGAAAACTAGATTGAATGACAGATCCTAGGGTATGGCATGAATCCTAGGACTGGAAAACTAGTTGAATATATATATTGTGTAGTTTCCCTACCAGGAGGGGGTGACGTAATAATTGTGAAAATAAAATATAAACAATCTCACAAGATGCAATCACACAAAGTACACAAAGTATTTTTAGGTGGAAACCTAAACCGGGTGAAAACCACCACCTAACCCTCTCGAGTTAGGATTTTCCGATCAACCAATTTGATCAAAATCCACTAAACCGAATCACTTTAAAACGAGGGTGATTCAACCTCAATTACAACCACGCTACTTAGACGAGGGTAGCGTACCTCAACCCCTTCTCTTCACGAGAAGGATTTTGTCTCGCGAAGGAGACGGGAATTCGCAAAGCGAATACCCAACCAAATAACAAAGATAAAACAAGTAATCCTATAGAGCCAAAAAAGTAATATTTAACCTAAGTTCTATAGGAAATAGGATGCTTCCCTTTGAAAGGAGTGCGTCGACGACGCGGATGCGTGAGCCACACGACGGCGCAATGTCGCTCTCGTGAACAACGGCGGGAGAGCGGGTGCGCAACAGCTTGATGCTCTCAAGATGAAGAATTAGAGCTTGGAGAGCAAGAGAGACAAAATGGTTTGAAAGTGTATTGCAAGGTGTGTCTTGGTGTTTCTAGGTGTGTGTGGGTGTGTAAAGGCTCCCCTCTATTTATAGAGACCTTAGGAAGGCTTTGGAAGGCTTAGGAAAGGTTCCATAACCGTTGGGTACAAAGCCCAAGAGAATCAGCCCGAAATCAGGAACAATCATTGCACTGACAGACTAATCAGACGTCTAATTCTGGCATCAGATGTCTGGAAGATCACTTTAAGACGTCCGATTTCAAGGTCAGACGTCTGATTTTGGGCGGGTTCCTTCCTGACTTGAATCAGATCTAAACAGGGTTCTCGTGCAAGTCCATCAGACGACATATAGGACGTCTGGCACTATGTCTGGACGTCTGGAAACCTACTTTTTCTGTGGGAATGGATTTCCAAACGTTGTAACGGCTAGAAAATCTCTAAGAAGAGATTTTGGGTCAGCCGAGGCAAAACGGTAATTATCAGACGTCTGGAAAGTCCTATAGACGTTTGATATGGCTCTAACGGTCATATTCTTGATTGTTCGCTAAGCCAGCCAACGGTCCACTAATTGGACGTCTGGCAAAGTCATCGGACGTCTCCTAAGACGTCGGGTTTAAGGTCTGGACGTCTGATTTCATCAGACAGAACTAACTATGTCCAGCCTAAATGTTATCAGACGTTTGAATCAACAGTCAAACGCCTTAAAACACTTTATCAGACGTCTGATTTTGGATTTAGACGTCTGGAAATGTTGTTTGAACCCTATATTGGTTTTCTAAGTTCTCTACAGAAAATCTAAGTATCCTAGGGTTGTGCCGATGTTCCTAAGACTACTGTTAGGGTACTTTGAGGCTCTTTAACATAATTTTCTAAGGAAATAAAGAACAAGAAAATAACGACAAATGTACATGAAAGGAATAAAATAGAATTCTATCCTATTCTTCTTGTCCTTCCATCTTCAATCTATCGCTCCTCGCGAATCCCCTCTGTTCTCCATCAAGCTCCTCCAATCCGTCCTGGATGCGAGCTCGAATTCCGTCTAAACACGTCTACATTTGCAATTGACATGAAATATAAGACTCCAAGTGCAAATGTTAAATAACACGTGTTTTGTTATCATCAAAACAAATGATCGTGGTGCTCTAGCACCAACAATCTCCCCCTTTTTGATGATGACAAAATCATAAATAATAATGCAAAAAAAATCCTCCCCCTTTTTGACATTATCAAAAAGATTTAATTGATTTCTTATAACTCCCCCTTAAAACATGCTCTTCTATAAATTTCTTTTAACAAGGGTGATGTCCTCCCCCTTTTTTCTTTTTATAACAACAAGATAGCTATTATTTTTCTCCCCCTTTCTAAAGGAAATTTAGCTACCTAATATCTCCCCCTTAAAAATTTACAATTAGCTCATAAAATTTTTTAACTCCCCCTATCTAAATGCTAATGATAAAAAGATAAGGTGAAGAATTTTTACCTCACCTACCATGGCCAATAAAATGGCCCGAATGGTGGTGGATGACACATCGGATGGGACTCCCATCCGTAGCTTGGAGGCCCGGGCATTGGCGCCGGTCTCCAATCTGGTGGTCGACGTGCGGCGGGTCCGTCGCTTGTTCACCGTCTCGTCGGTCTTCTTGTTCTCCTCCTTGGTCTACTCCTTGGTTCTCCCAACTTGAGTTGACCAGCTTTGAGTTTGTAGGTCCAGTCCTTTGTGTTGTAGTTATCCTTGAACCCTACAAAACAAGATTCTAATTCTTTTTTCAGTATCCAAGTGTGCTTGGATCCGGATCTGTTAACGGGTCTCCTTGATGGAGATCCTTTCTCAATCTTAGGGCTATATAAATTGATGAGAACCTCATCATGAGCCATAACTAGCTCATTTTGACCTAATACAGAGGATAAAAGCTCCTACATAACTCAAGGAAAAGCTTAACTCAGAGAATTCTGAGTCTAAGAAGAAAAAAGTCATAAGGGGTAAAAATGCAATTTTACCAGCACAATCTGCAAACAGGATAACTCAGGGTCCAAACATAGGTCAAACTAACCTAATAAGAAGGAAAGTGGGATGATCTGATATGATAAGGGCTACAGCAACTCCAAGGAATTAAATGACAATCTGTAACCCTAAAATAAACCCACTTCAATTCACGAGATTCGAGGTAAAGAAAAAATCTACCAAACCCTCTAAAATTCATAGAAAAATAATCTCTAGGGTTTAGAACCTTCAATTTGACCTTAGGAACCCATTTTGACCTACATTGAGAACCATGCCCAATTAATGATTTAATTTGAATTTTTACGTAAATTGGTCGGTCAACCAAGGTCTGACCTAGAAATAAAATTCACCATTAGAATCCTTAGGTCCCATTTAGTCATGCATAAAAACTTGAGCCTAAGAAGAGACCTTCTTGACCAACTTTGCATTTTGGTCCTCATCCATTACTTTTTTGACCCTCAACTTTTGAAACCCTCGCATTTTGGCCCCTAATTCTTCATCATTTTTTGCATTTGGATCCTCCCTGCAAAACCCTGAGCAGCGCCATGCTCCGGCGAGGCATGGCGCCGCGCAGGGTGAGGTGACCCTCTGCCAGTTGAACGAGGTGTTCCCTGCGACGTCTGTTGTCGCAGGAACACCTCCACGATCTCTGCCATCACCCACACCTTCCGTGCGAACGCGCAGAAGGTATGGGTGGCAATCCGGCCATCCTCCGGCGAGTGAGGCACGTCGTCTCCCTTCGCCCTCCTCTCTGATTTCGCCTCTATAAAAACAGCCACTGTCTGCCGCATTCAGCAGCTCGGATCTGACGGAGAAACACCCCCTCCTTCCTCTCTTCCCACTCCGGCAGAAGCTCTCCAGCTCCGGCGGTTCTTCCTCCTCCTCCTCGTCGCTCTGCCGCAATACAAGCAGCAGAGCCACCTTCTCCCGCTCTTCCCGCATCGCGCCGTACCCAGCGCACGCTCTTCCGCTCTCTCCTCGCCGCCGCTCCCTCTCTCTGGGCACCTTCTCCGACGACAGTCGATACGACTGTCGCCCAACTCCGGCCTCCTTCGCCCCTATAAGTAGGTAACCGTTACTTCTCTTTCTCCCCTCTTTCTTTTCCCTATTTTAATTTATTCAATTAGACCCTTGATGAGAACCTCATCATGAGCCATAACTAGCTCATTTTGACCTAATACAGAGAATAAAAGCTCCTACATAACCTTAGAAAGGCTTGGCTCGGAGAGATTCTGAGTTTGCAAAGAAAACATAAACTGAGGGGTAAAAATGTAATTTCACCAATCCAATCTGAAAATAGGGTAACTCAGGGTCCAAACATAGGTCAAAACAACCTAATAAGAAGAAAAGTGGGATGAAATAACTCAACAAAGGCTACAGCAACTCCGAAGAACTAAATGATAATCTGTAACCCTAAAATAAATCCACTTCAATTCACGAGGTTCGAGGCAAAGTAAAAATAGAATAAACCCTCTAAAATTCATAGAAAAATAATCTCTAGGGTTTATAACCTTCAATTTGGCCTTAGGAACCCATCTTGACCTACATTGAGAACCATGCCCAATTAACAACTTAATTTGGGTTTTTACATAAATTGACCGGTCAAACAAGGTTTAATCCAGAAATAAAATTCACCATCAGAATCCTTTGGTCCTAATTAGTCATGCATAAAAACTTGAGCCTAAGAAGAAACCTTCTTGACCAACTTTACATTTTGGTCCTCATACATTTACTTTCTGGCCCTCAACTTTTGAACCCTCACATTTTGGCTCCTAACTCTCCTTCGTTCTTTACGTTTAGGTCCCTCCTGCAAAACCTGAGCAGCACCATGCTCCTGCGATCTTTCGCGGAGCATGGCGCCGCGCAGGGTAAGGGAGGGAGCCTGCCAAGTCAAATGGGGGTGCCCTGCGTCGTCAGCCGTCGCAGGAACACCCCCTGATGGCTGCAACCACCCATACCGGCCGTGCAAACGCACGGACGGTATGGGTATCCTTCCTCCGGCGTCCTCCGACGAGGGAGACACGTCGTCTCCCTCCGCCCTCCTCTCTGGTTCTGCCCCTATAAATACCCCCGTCGCTCCGCCGTTCTTCCCAGCTCGGATCTGACGGAGAAACCCCCTCACTTCCTCTCTTCCCACTCCGACAGACTCCCCCTTGCTCCGACGACTTCTCCTCCTCCTCGTCGCCCTACCGCACTACCAGCTGCAGGGTTGCCTTCCCTCGCTCCTCCCGCGCCGCGCCGTACCCAGCGCGCGCGTTCTCCGGCCCTCTCCTCGCCGTCGCTCCTTCCCCTGGGCAGCTTCTTCTCCGGTGACAGTCGATACGACTGTCGCCTGCTTCGACCCCTCCTCGTCCTGCTAAGTAGGTATAACTTCTCCTCTTCCTCCCCTCTTCCTTTTCCTCACTTTAAACCTTTACTGTCGCCCTCGATTCCGACCAATCACCCTCACCTCCTTCGTCTCCGGCTACCCTCCGGCGAGACGCCCCCATCGCTCCACAGCCTCACACACCTCGTCGACCCTCACCGAACCTCCGCCTCATCACACTGAACACCCCCCACCCCTCCACTGCCACTCCACACCTCCATAACGCTCCCCCAAACAAACCCATTTCTCTGGTTGCAAACCGACCTAGGGCTGCCACCAGACACCGCCTCGCGGCCTGCCGCACAGCTCAACACCTTCGCCGTGCCACGGCAAAGGTTCCCCAGTAGTTTGATTAGGCCGAGAGGCCATATTCGTGTCCGACAGGTTCTGAGGCTCGACCGCCATTGACGCCACATTGAAGCAGCTTCTCCCGCGCTCCAGGCTTGAGGACTCCAGGTTTCCAGCTGCTGCGGATTAAGGAGACTCCTGCGAAGGCAGCCAGCCAACAACCGACGAAAATCGAAGCTGCAGCTGCAGAAGCAAGGCCGCGGTCTTCCAGCAGGCGCACGTGAGGAGAGGCGTCAGTTTAGTCCCACCTCGGAAACTCGCAGAGGCGCGCGGGCGCTTAAAGGCAAAAAGTGCCTTACGCTGTTTGCCTTAGTTCACGGGGTGAGGTCCCCTTCACCCGCCCGATTACCCGGCCTCGTCCGCGCTCACGCCCCGCGGTCCTGGCCCGACCCGACTAAGCCCGACCTGCACTCCTTGCCCACCACCGCACGCCGGTGGGCCTGGACCCGGGCGCGACCCGAGTACCCGATTACCTGGTTTCACTGGGAGAGCTTTCCTAAGAGCGAATTCTGAGAGAGAGACGCGGGGGGGGAGGGTAGAGTAGGTTTTGCCCTCTGACGAAAACCTTGAAGTGTGCAGGCACAGGTGAAGAAGAAGAAGAAGGATTGCGGAAGAAGAAGAAGAAGAAGAAGAAGAGAACACAAAGAAGAAGAAGACGGAAGCTAAGGGAGACACTGTAGCAACAGCGGTTTAAGTCGTCTGATTGCAAAATCAGACGACGTCTTGAAGGCAAGGAAGAAGAAGCAGGACCGCGGCAACGAAGAGGAAAGACAAGAAAGAAGAAAAAGAAGAAGAAGATCTGAAGAAAAAGAAAGAAGAAGAGAAAACAAGGAAGAACAGAAGACAGAAGAAGAAGAGCACGAGAGAAAGATCTGAAGAACAGAAGAGAAAAGACAAGAAGAACAGGAAGAGAAGAAAGAAGAGAAGAAGAAGCCACCAAATTTTTCATCTCTCTCTCTCTCTCTCTCTCTCTTTATTTTTGTAATAAGAATTTGTACTTCTAGAATACGACTTGCTCCCTGAGTTCGACCTCGGGAACTCTTTTATTTTCCGAGTAAAAAAATATATGTAATGATGGCAATAACTAGCTGTACTACAACGCTATTTCTATAACAAAACCTAGTTATCGCGTGACAGCCATCAACCCTCGACCGACCCGACCACCATCACCTTCCACGTCTCCGGCCCACCTCCAGCAAGTCGCTCCCATTATTCCGCCACTCCACACGACTCGCCGACCAACCCAAAACCTCCGCCTCATCCCACTGAACCGTTTCCGCCCCTTCACTGCCCCTCCACATCACTCCCCCAAACAAACCCACTCCCCCGGCAACAGTCCGACCTAGGGCAGCCCCTACACGCTGCCCTACGCCTCGCCACCACCCGCACGAGCTTCGCCCACTCCAGTGAAGCTCCCTACACCATCTGACTAGGCCGAGAGGCCGTATCTCTGTGATCAGGTTACCCGTCCTTCGCCACCATTGCCGAACAGGTGAAGCTCCTTCGTTCTGCAGCTGCAGCTTCGCTTCCGCCCAGGCCTGCGCTCCAGGACGCACAGATTGCAACCACGCAGCTGCCCAGGCCTTCAGCTGAAGAGAAGACCTCGCAACAGCCGCGATTGCCTGCAGCTTTCTCAACTGCAGGTGCCAAATTGGGGTGGGACATTTAGTCCCACCTCGGAAGATCCTGAAGCCGCACACCGGTTTAAATTGTAAAAGTGAAATAGCCTTATTGCCTCCGAACGCACCGGGGTGAGGTCCCGCGCCCACTCACCCGCCTGGTCCGCGAGCTCACCACGCGGATCCGGCGGACCCGACCCGACACCCCACCTGCGCACTCCTCGCGTACCATTCACGCCGGTACGCCTGGTCACGGGTACGAAGCCCGACCCGATTACCCGGCGGCTCTGGGAGAGCTATCCTACGAGCGAAGTCTGAGAAAAAGAGAGACGTTTAGGTAGAGGGAAAGTGGTAGGTTTTGCGTTGGCTGTGGTGTGTGCAGGAACAGGCGAGGCAGAGAAGAAGAAGGCCGACGAAGAAGACTAAAGGAAGAAGGAGGAGCACCAAGCAGCACTGTAGTAGCGGTGACTTAAGTCGTCTGATTGGAAAATCAGACGACGCTCTGCAGCGAAGGCAGAAAGAAGAAGGAAGAAAAGACAGAGAGAAGAAGAAGACGAGCGACAAAGCTGAAAGAAGAGAAGAAATGGAAAAAAAAAGCTCTGAAGAACAAAAGAAATAGAAGAAGCAGAAGAAGAAGAGGAACTAAAGAACAGAAGAAAAACAAGAAGAAAGAAGAAGCCGTGCAACTGAGCAAGGTAAAGGATCGCAAGAAGAAAAGTTCTGCAGCTGAGGTAGAAAGAAGAGAAGATAAAGAGAAGAAGACGAGAAGCTCTGAAGAAGAAAAGAAATAAGAAGAAGCAGAAGAAGAACTGAAGGCAGAGAAGAAGAAGATAAGCTAAGAAAGAGAAGAGAAGCCACAAGACTTAGATTTATTTCTCCCTCTCTCTCTTATTTTTGTAATAGAAACATTGTACTTCTAGAATACAACTTGCTCCCTGAGTTCGACCTCGGGAACTCTTTTTCCGAGTAACAAATTGTATTAAACTGGTAGTAGGTGCCCTTTCTCGTTGCAGTGGTAGCAACGTCTCGGGCTTTCCTTCTCCTTTTTCTCTTTCTTTAATTCCCTACAAAACTTGGAAAATTTTTTAAGTAAAATTCTAAAGTCTTTATCGTCGGAACTTACCTCGCTATCCGATGCGACTCTGAAGGCAAGAGTCTTCTTCGTTTTAGGCTCCGGTGTATCCTTCTTCTTCTGCTTCAACTTTGTCTCGTAGGCCATTAGATTGCCTAGGAGATCTTCCATGTTGAGCTCCTCCACTTCGTTCGCCTCCTCGATGGCGGTGACTTTCTGTTCCCATTCCGATCCAAGGGAACGAAGAAGCTTCCCTTGAAGCTCCCCCTTGATAAAAGTCTTCCCTAAAGCTTTCAAGTTATTTACAATGAGAGTGAACCTAGTGTTCATCTCACTTAAAGACTCGTTAGGTTTCATAGAAAAACATTTAAATTCTTGAGAAAGTAAATTTATTTTAGAAGTTTTTACCTTAAAGGTACCTTCATGAGTTACCTCGAGTGTGTGCCAGATCTCGTATGCGGTGGCGCATTGCGAGATTCTATTGAACTCCTCAGAGCTAAGTGCGCAGTAGAGGGCGTTCATGGTCTTCGCGTTCAAAGAGAGTTCGCGAATTTGTTGTCGCAAGTAGCCTCCCGTGGGTTTTTCTGGGATCTCAAATGGTGTCTCACACCTGGCCCAAATCGTGAAGTCATTGGCTTGAAGCGAAGTCTTCATCCACAGCTTCCAGTAGGGGTAGTTGCTCCCGTCGAAGAATGGCGGACGAGACGTGGACTGCCCCTCGGAGATTCGGATCGCTGATGTGCTTCCCTCCATTTGATCTCTTGCCGGGTGTTACTCCGATCTCGCAAGAACCTGCTCTGATACCAACTGTAGTTTCCCTACCAGGAGGGGGTAATGTAATAATTGCGGAAATAAAATATAAACAATCTCACAAGATGCAATCACATAAAGTACACAAAGTATTTTTCGGTGGAAACCCAAATCCGGTGAAAACCACCACCTAACCCTCTCAAGTTAGGATTTTCCGATCAACCAAGTTGATCAAAATCCACTAAACCGAATCACTTTAAAACGAGGGTGATTCAACTTCAATTACAACCACGCTACTTGGACGAGGGTAGCATACCTCAACCTCTTCTCTTCACGAGAAGGATTTTGTCTCGCGAAGGAGACAGGAATTCGCAAAGCGAATACCCAATCAAATAACAAAGATAAAACAAGTAATCCTATAGAGCCAACAAAGTAATATTTAACCTAAGTTCTATAGGAAATAGGATGCTTCCCTTTGAAAGGAGTGCGTCGACGACGTGGATGCATGAGCCACACAACGGCGCAATGTCGCTCTCGTGAACAACGGCGGGAGAGCGGGTGCGCAACAGCTTGATGCTCTTAAGATGAAGAATTAGAGCTTGGAGAGCAAGAGAGACACAAAATGGTTTGAAAGTGTATTGTAAGGTGAGTCTTGGTGTTTCTAGGTGTGTGTGTTGGTGTGTAAAGGCTCCCCTCTATTTATAGAGGCCTTAGGAAGGCTTTGGAAGGCTTAGGAAAGGTTCCATAGCCGTTGGGTACAAAGCCCAAGAGAATCAGCCCGAAATCAGGAACAATCATTGCACTAACAGATTAATCAAATGTCTAATTCTGACATCAGACGTCTGGAAGACCACTTTAAGACGTCCGATTTCAAGGTCAGACGTCTGATTTTGGGCGGGTTCCTTCCTGACTTGAATCAGATCTAAACAGGGTTCTTGTGCAAGTCCATCAGACGACATATAGGACGTCTGGCACTATGGACGTCTGAAAACCTACTTTTTCTGTGGGAATGGATTTCCAAACGTTGCAACGGCTAGAAAATCTCTGAGAAGAGATTTTGGGTCAGCCGAGGCAAAACGGTCAATTATCAGACGTCTGGAAAGTCTTATGGACATCTGATAAGGCTCTAACGGTCACATTCTTGACTGTTCGCTAAGCCAGCCAACGGTCCACTAATTGGACGTCTGGCAAAGTCATCAGACGTCTTAGGTCTGGATGTCTGATTTCATCAAACAGAACTAACTATGTCCAGCCTAAATGTTATCAGACGTCTGAATCAACAGTCAGACGTCTTAAAACACTTTATCAGACATCTGATTTTGGAATTAGACATCTGGAAATGTTGTTTGAACCCTATGTTGGTTTTCTAAGTTCTCTACAGAAAACCTAAGTATTCTAGGGTTGTGCCGGTGTTCCTAGGACTACTGTTAGGGTACTTTGAGTCTCTTTAACATAATTTTCTAAGGAAATAAAGAGCAAGAAAATAACGACAAATGTACATGAAAGGAATAAAATGGAATTCTATCCTATTCTTCTTGTCCTTCCATCTTCAATCTATCGCTCCTCGCGAATCCCCTCTGTTCTCCATCAAGCTCCTCCAATCCGTCCTGGATGCGAGCTCGAATTCCGTCTAAACACGTCTACATTTGCAATTGACATGAAATCTAAGACTCCAAGTGCAAATGTTAAATAACACGTGTTTTGTTATCATCAAAACAAATGATCGTGGTGCTCTAGCACCAACAATCTCCCCCTTTTTAATGATAACAAAATCGTAAATAATAATGTTAAAAAAATCCTCCCCCTTTTTGACATTATCAAAAAGATTTAATTGATTTCTTATAACTCCCCCTTAAAACATGCTCTTCTATAAATTTCTTTTAACAAAGGTGATGTCCTCTCCCTTTTTTCTTTTTATAACAACAAGATAGCTATTATTTTTCTCCCCCTTTTTCAAGGAAATTTAGCTACCCTATATCTCCCTCTTAAAGGAAATTTCCTTTCTAAAGGAAATTTATAACAACTGACGCGGGGGAGGGGATGGGCTGCCACCCTCCCACCTTCCTACGACACTTCTGTACAGGAGGCTCCTTTACCTGAAGGTGCTCCAGTATCTCCACTGCAGCACCACTTCGAGCTTTTCGGGCAGTTCCGGAAGCTAAAGCCCCCCTCCTTCAAGGGGGATGAGGACACGACCGAGGCGGAGGATTGGCTCGAGAAGATCGAGAAGGTTTTTGACACCCTTCGCCCCCCGATAGAGTGCCGCGTGGCCTTTGCCACGTATTAGTTGGAGAGTGCGGCACACAGGTGGTGGAGGGCGGTCAGGGGACAAGAGAGGGACAAGCCGACCTGGGAACGGTTCGTCACCCTCTTCTGTGAGTAGTACTTTCCCCAAACGTGGCAGGACCAGAAGAAGCGGGAGTTCCACACTCTCCATGAGGGGACGATGACCGTGAGCGCGTACTGCACGCGTTTTCTGAGCTGTCCCACTTCACAGCGACAGCAGTAGCCACTGAGGAGGAGCGCCTTTGAAGGTTCACCGAGGGGCTCTGGCCTGCGATTCGAGGGTATGTCAAACCCCTGAAGCTGCCTACGTTCTCGAGGGTGGTGGAGGCATCTATGACCTACGAGGAGACTAACCCATCCGTGCGAGATACTGACAGCGGGCGAAAGAGGCCCTAGCAGCCAGACTTTTCACAGGGCCGGCGAGAGAGGAGACACGTGGCGTCCGCAGGAGAGCCGTCACATTTTGCAGGGCCATCAGTGACCTTTGGGGGCCCTCGACAGGGGCCAGTTGCCAGCACCAGACCCCCGCCCAGCCGACAGCAGGGACCCACTGAGGGCGGGAGTCGGGTTCCCCCTGCTACCAGTGTGGCCAGCCGGGCAACATCAGGAGGGACTGCCCGTCTAGGGCAGGAAGTCAGCAGATACTTCCCGCGTCGAGCACTGGAGGGCGAGCAGGAGGCCGCGGTTCCCAGGCGTGAGGAGGACAACAGTCACGAGGAGGGTAGCGGCCAGCAGCTACCCGTCCGACGTAGTGTGGCTACTTCGTCCGCACCTAGGGCTGAGGGGCGTATCAACGCCCTGACACACAAGGATGCCAGAGCTTCGGGATCAGTGGTGGCAGGTATGGTTTCAGTTTCCGGCAGGCTCGTTTTCACACTTTTCGATTCCGACGCTACACACTCGTTTTTCGCAGCCAGTTTCGCAGTTAGTTTGAGGCAGGATTATATGCTGTTAGAGGATACGTTTGTGATCAGAGGTCCGAGTGGTCAGCTGTTTGTAGCTGAGGAGGTATACACGGGTTGCTAGGTCAGTATTGGGGGACATAGCCTTCCCGCTGACCTGATTATGATACAGATGGAGGACTTTGGCATTATTCTGGGGATGGACTGGCTATCCACTTACCACGCTTTGGTGGACTGCTTTGAGAGGAAGATTGTCTTCTACATACCAGAGTTGCCTTCTTTCGAGTTCCACGGTCAGCTAGTGGACGGAGGCTTCAGGTGCATTTCTGCATTTCGGGCGGCGAGACTTTTGAGGCAGCCGTGTGAGGGCTTTCTAGCTTGTGTGGTGGCAAAGCCCAGCCCTGTGGCAGACTTCCTGAGTATCCCAGTGGTCAGAGAGTACCCCGACGTATTCCCAGACGAGTTGCCAGGACTACCGCCCGAGCGTGAGATCGAGTTTGAGATCTCACTAGTACCAGGGACCAGCCCCATCTCCACCGCACCATACAGGATTGCACCACTTGAGCTGCGAGAGCTCAAGTCTCAGTTGCAGGATTTTTTGGAGAAGGGCTTTGTGAGGCTCAGTGCGTCTCCCTGGGGAGCCCCAGTACTGTTTGTAAAGAAGAAGGATGGTACCCTACGCCTTTGTGTGGACTACCGACAGCTGAATAGGGTCACCATCAGGAACAAATATCCGTTGCCGAGGATCGACGACTTGTTTGACCAGCTGCGAGGTGCCACGGTATTCTCCAAAATCAACTTGAGTTCTGGATACCACCAGTTGAGGATCAAGGAGGCAGACGTCTCCAAGATAGCTTTCTACACCCGGTACAGACACTACGAGTTTTTGGTCATGCCGTTTGGGCTGACCAATGCCCCCGCTGCCTTCATGGACCTAATGAATCGGGTGTTTAGATCGTACTTGGACCAGTTCGTGGTGGTATTCATTGATGATGTGCTCATCTATTCTCGAGATCAGACACAGCACGGATAGCACTTGCGGATGGTTCTGGACACACTGAGACGACGTAGGCTGTACGCCAAATACAGCAAGTGCGAGTTCTGGTTAAGGGAGGTGACCTTCTTAGGTCATGTGATCTCTGGAGATGGCTTGGCGGTGGACCCAACCAAGGTCGAGGCAGTGCTCAGGTGGGAGAGACCATGTACGGTTACTGAGATTCGCAGTTTCCTGGGACTGGCAAGCTACTACAGATGGTTTATTAAGGGCTTTTCACATATTGCACGTTCTATGACAGTTGACCCGGAAGGACGTACCCTTCACTTGGACAGACGCTTGTGAGGCGTGTTTTTAGGAGTTGGAGAGGCTGACTTCGGCTGCCGTGCTCACCATCCCTGACAGTAGTGGCGGGTTCGTTGTGTACACGGACACCTCCTTGCAGAGGTTAGGGGATGTGCTCATGCAGAGGGGTCACGTTGTCGCTTACGCTTCGCGGCAACTGAAGCCCCATGAGCATAGCTACCCTACCCACGACCTGGAGCTCGTAGTTGTCTTCGCGCTGAAGACCTGGAGGCACTACTTGTACGGTGAGACATTCGAGATTTTTACAGATACAAGAGCCTCAGATACCTATTTGATCAGAAAGAGCTCAACATGAGACAGAGATGTTGGTTGGAGCTCCTGAAGGACTATGACTGCAGCATTTTCTATCACCTGGGAAAGGCCAACGTGGTGGCTGACACCTTGAGCCGGAAGGCGCCCGCACACTTGGCCAGTTTACAGGTGCAGAGTTGGAGCCTTATGGAGGAGATGGGCAGTTGGCGACCCCTAGAGTTACGGGGGCACTGTGGGGCAGTGACTGTGACACGACAGACGAGGCCAGAGCTGATAGATCGCATCATCACAGGACAGATGGCTGACCCGTACTTACAGTCCTTGCGCGACAGAGTACTATTAGGAGACCCAAGGGACTTCTCTTTCACAGACCAGGTGCTGTGCCTGAGGGGACGTTTGTACGTTCCCAGAGACAAGGAGCTGCTGAGAGAGCTCCTGACTGAGGCACACGGTTCCAGATTTACCATACATCCCGGAAATACGAAGATGTACCATGACTTGAGACGTGAGTTTTGGTGGAGGGGGATGAAGTAGGATGTGGGTGAATTCGTGCAGCAGTGTTTAGTGTGCCAGCAAGTGAAAGTCGAGCATCAGAGGCCTGCAGGGCCGCTACAGCCACTTCCTATGCCAGAGTGGAAGTGGGAGAGCATCACCATGGACTTGGTGGTAGGCTTACCTGTTACCCAGCGAGGACATGATGCAGTCTGGGTAATTTTTGATAGATTTACGAAGACGGTGCGTTTCTTGCCAATCCGAGTCACCTTGGAACCAGCACAGTTAGCAGAGAGGTATATCCGCGACGTGGTATGTCTACACGGAGTTCCGCGGGAGATCGTATCAGACCGGGATACCCGCTTTACGTCCTAGTTTTGGGCTGAGTTTCAGCAGGCCTTGGTGACGCGGTTGAGATTCAGTACAGCTTACCACCCCCAGACGGACGACAGTCTGAGCGCACGATACAGACACTTAGAGGACCTTTTGCATGCCTGTGTACTGGATTGGAGGGGCTCTTGGGAGAAGCAGTTGCCCCTGGCGGAGTTTGCATATAACAACAGTTACCACTCGAGCATCGGCATGGCTGCCTACAAGGCTCTGTACGGACAGAGATGTACGGCACCCTTGAGTTGGGTTGAGGTGGGGACCAAGTGGAAGGTTTGCCCCAGGCTGATCCGGCAGAGTCAGGAGGTAGTCGAGCAGATTCACAGGCGACTCCGCACTATCAGGAGCAGGCAGAAGAGCTACGCGGATCGGAAACGCAGAGAGGTGCAGTGCGAGGTTGGGGACCACGTCTTCCTTCGTGTTTCGCCCATGAAGGGCCTGCAGCGGTTTGGGATGAGAGGGAAGCTCGCGTCGAGGTTTGTGGGGCCCTTTGAGGTCCTGGAGCGGGTTGGACCCGTTGCTTACAGGCTTGCCCTCCCTCCACAGTTTTCTGGTGTGCACGACGTGTTCCACGTGTCTAAGCTCAGGAAGTATGTCGCCGATCCCAGTCACGTCCTGAGCCACGAGAGTGTCGAGGTGGGCGACGACCTAACCTACCCCGAGTGGCCAGTGTAGATTCTGGACAGAGCCGTCCGCAGTATGAGACGGAAGCAAGTACCCCTGGTGAAGGTTTTGTGGAGGAGCCAGCGGTACAAGGAGGCTACCTGGGAGCCTGAAGCGGCGATGCGGGAGCGGTACCCGGAGCTTTTCGCGGGTACATCTTTTCGGATCGGCTTCGGTCCTCTTCGAATTTGTTATGTATATATATTGTTCTTTCCCGCACCATAGTTAGCACAAGTTTCGGAGATGAAACTTCCTTTGAGTTTGTTATATTGTTACAAACATGGGCATGAGATGTAGTTTAAGACGTCTGGGAAGTGTCCCAGACGTCTGGAACCCTTCCCAGACGTCTGGTATTAAATTTTTTCGGCGTACGGGTTCGCGTCTGAGCGTCTGTGCGCGCAGATTGAATCCCCCACCTTCGTTTTTCTCTTTCTCTCCCTGCAGGCACTACTTTCCTTCTCTCTCCCCGCGGCTGCCTTATAAGAATGCTCCCCCTCTCCCTCACCCTCACTCCACCGTCTTCTCTTCTCCTTCTCCCTGCCGACGAGAGTGCGAGCGAGCGAGTGAGCGAGTGCGGAAGTAGTGGCTGCTGGGAGCGTGCGGGAAGGAGTGTTGCAAGAGGAAGAAGAAAGCTCGACCGCGAAGGTGCGAGCTTGCCGAGGCAGCTAGAGCCGGTCGGCGGGAGAGCAATGAGCATGGGGTGGTGTAGAGGTGCTGCTGCAGCTCGGGCAGCAGGCAGACGCGGCGCGGCGCGGCCGTGCGTCGTGGGCGGAGAGCAAAAACGGTCCTGATTCTGGGAAAAATTCTCAGAATCAGACGTCTGGACTCACGTCCAGACGACGCCGAAGACGTCTGGAGGAAAGTCCAGACGTCTGACAGGTGCAATATTTTCCTACCTTCTCCTTTTCCGCGTGTACGGCCATGCAGTCATCCGCCACGCTCTTCTGCGCCTCTTCGTGATGAGAGCGAGTGTGTGTGTTCGCAGGTTCTGTTCGGGAGGGTGCGAGGGCTCGTCATCCCACACGGATCAGACATCTGGCCACAGTACCAGACGACGAAGAGGACCTCCAGACGTCCGGGGTGACAATCGGACGTCTGGGAACTAGGACCAGACAATCCAGCAGGCTTCTGGACGTTTGAAGGACTGCGCAGATCGAGGTATGACCTGATCGACCTTTTAAGACGTCTGGAAGTTCCAGACGTCTAATTTTGGACAGACTCGTCGTTTTTGACCCGTTTAGGGTCCGTTCGGAGTCCGTTTTCCGCGTTTCAAGTTCCGTTCTTTCCGGATTTATTTCCTCTACCTGTTTACAGTAATTGTATGCTATTCTGAGAAACTCATTGTGATTGATCCTTGTGTTAGGATCCTATTCCGTTGCGATTTTGGGGGTTGCAGAGGTGTGCGGGATTGCCGGCCACGCCCCCAGTACTCCCGATTTCGCGAGTAGAGTGACCCTTTAATTTATTTAACAAAATTTGTACAATCATGAAACAATTAATAGAGTCTAGGGCATTGCATGAACCTTAGGGCTGAAGAATTAGATTGAATGATAGATCCTAGGGTATTGCATGAATCCTAGGACTGAAAAACTAGATTGAATGATATATCCTAGGGTATGGCATGAATCCTAGGACTGGAAAACTAATTGAATATATACATTGCAGTCTTGGAAAAGTGGAAAGGAAATGATAACTGCCTGTAAATTGGTTAGCAGCTGCCTGTCATGAATGAATAAATACGGTTGAGAACATGGGTTATATGAACATAAAGCTGGAACGGTGAAACCTAAATTGGCTGAGTTAAAAAAGCATGAACCCTACGGGGAATTAGGAGTAGAACTCCTGGAAAGGAAATGGAATAGAATTGGGGAAGTGTGCTGGCCCTTGAGTACGGAGTACCAAGGAGAGCAACTGTCCCCCTGTTTAGTGCAGAGCGGAGCTAGCCGCCCCAGGGACCCGAGGTTAGGACTGGCCACTTTGTACCGACTTTTGGCCCTCGTGTGCACAGTACCGAGGAGAGCTACCAGTGTAGGGAGAGCACTAGCTACCCAACGGACCCTGGGATTCTGCTAGCCCTCCTACACCGACTTGTTAGGCCCACGGGGCAAACCATGGTAGGCAAGCGAGGATGCGCGGACTGTGGTGGGGCAAGACTCCTGTTTGGTTACTATGGAGGGGCTGGACCCCTGTTACTGAGAGGGCTCTGCCCTATACTGGTTCCATGCTGTGCTTTGGGCGCACCCATTAACGGAAACGACTAACCGCGTGCCAGTGCAGGGTAGCTACCCGTGCACTTATCGTGCGTGCCGTAGTCACCGTTACGTCTGTCAGCGACCTTGGGGTGGTTGATTAAGGGTAGGACCACCACGGGGGACTCTCTCGGCCAGGAGAGCACCACGTGTTACTTCTACTTTTCGGAAAAGACTGCAATCAAGATCGTTCCCACGAGGAACATTCAAGATCAAGAGAAGGATATGAGAAATAAATCAACAGTGAATAAATGGAAAAATATAAATAAAGTAAAAATATAACAGCTACTGTACACTCTACTGCTTCTTTTAGCTTTTAGTTGCCACTCTACTCAGCGTTTCGCTGACGTGTCACCCTTGTTACCTTTTCAGGACCAGGTGTTGAGCAGCCAGAGTCAGCGGCTGCAGAGGGCACTAGGCCTAGTAGAGCCCAGTAGTGTTACCTGTAGTACCTTCTGTACTTTTCTTTCTGCTGTAGTGAGTAGTTTTCTGTTACTCCCTGTACTCTCTTTATTATAAGCTTCATGTTATGTATATGTTTATTTCTCTTCTGTTGTGGTGGTATATACTGTAGTATTTCCTTTCTTTATTACTGTATTTTGTTACTGCTAGTTATATACATGGTGAATGTGGTTTATTTTACTTCTCTTTTGGTTACTTTCTCGTTGAATGACTAGGTCTTGGGATGAGTCGAGCGGTCCGATTCTCGTGTCTCGTAGGGATTCGGGAATCGGGTCGTTACACCACCCCGCAGCCAGCCAACCTCCGCTTCACCTTCATCATGATACAGCGAAGGTTTTCCTCTGATCTGACAAGGCCGCAAGGCCGTGTTCACGCGTTTCAGGTTCCGACATCCCTTCGCCATTGCCGAAGAAGCTTGAAGAGAGCTTGCTGCAGCTGCAAGCCTCTCCGCTCCAGGTGCACAGCCCCAGGTTGCGCGGAATCCTCCTGCACACAACCCCAGCCAGGTGTTTGGCTGCAAGGACCCCTGCAGCGTCGGCAATTGAACGCAGCTCCTGCTGTGAGCATTCGCGAAATTTAGGTGGGGCTTTTAGTCCCACCTCGTAAACGTCCGAGCGCAGCGCTTCGAATAAATTGAAAAAGTGTCTTACGCTTATCGCCTTCAATACACAGGGGTCAGGTCCCTCGCCCACGCACGCAGCGCACCTCGCGCTCGCACCCGCCCTCGCCCGCGCTCACGCCTTGCGGGTCTGGGCCGAACCCGATTACCCGACCAAGCACTCCTCGCCCACCACCGCACACCGGTGGGCCTAGTCCTGGGTGCGTTACCCGACCCGTATACCCATGAATGCTCTGGGAGCGAACCTTTGAGAGAGAAATAAAGAGAGAGAGAGACGTGAGGCGGGTAGGGGTTAGGTTTTGCCTAACCATGTAACGTGCAGGGAAGCAGTAGAAGAAGAAAGGAGGAGGAACGGCTGAAGACTTAGCCGCACAGGGCAACTATTGAAGAAAGAAGAAGGCAGGAAGGAGGAAGCTGCAGAGAAAAGAAAGAGAAGAAGCAGCCAAGAGCTGCAACAGAAGAAAAAAGAAGAAAGAGGAAGAAGAGAGGAAGGCAGAGAAGCCAACTGAAGAAGGAGAGGGCACAGTGCAAGAAGAAGAAGAAGGAAGTCGAATAGAGAAGAGAAGAAAAGGAAGCCATGAGGAGAAGAACCTGCGAGGCACTACAGCAAAGGGGCTGATAAGGCATCTGATTCAAAGAATCAGACGTTCGAGAAAGGAAAGGTAGAAAAAGAAGAGAAGGAAGAGAGAAGAAGAGAAGAAAGAAGGAAAAAAAAAAAGAAAAGGATTTTTTGTTCACTCTCTTTAATTTTTGTAAAACAGTATATAGTTAATTGTAAATTTGTATGCTTCTAGAATAAAAGTTTGCTCTCTGAGTTCGACATCGGGATATTCTAAATTTCGAGTAATAAATTAAAATAAATTAGTAATCGTTTTTCATGGTAATACTACAATGAAGATATCTTTAAAATACCGTGAAATGTGACCGACCACTTAGCACAATAGATCGCCAATTAGCATCGATTAAGATAAGTTGTCTATTTTAGCCATAATCACCCATTATATCTCGATTGTGCCTGTTGATTCGTGAATCCATTGATATGTTTTTTGTGTTTCGAAACTGTAGTCTGTCACGTTATTTCATTTATTTCTTATTTGTTTTACGAGTAGACTATTAGGTTTATAGAGCAGTTTTCAATTATAAATTGTGTATGGTATGGAATTTTTAGTTTATGGAATGGTTCTCAGTTATCATTTGTTCAGGTTATGGAATATATGTGAAATTTACGGAATGGTTACTGGAATGGTTCGGTTTTATACGTGGTTAACTTAATATTTCGGGCATGTGTTATCGGTTTGACATATATAGTATAATTTGGGATCTATCATGCAATAACATTTAGATTTGCCATCTATTCTCATATTTGCAATCTATTCTACGTCTCCCTTTTAGATTCACAATCCTCATTTCTATTTCTATTTAGTATATCAGCCGAGAAGTTATGTACTTTATTAATTTGTTTTGGCTTCAGCAACTTGTTGCTTTTCCATTCGTCAAAAAGTAGGGAATGTAGGTCTTAACACAAAAAATGATGCGGAGATATTATGAGTGTTATTTTCGTTCTTCCAAAGTATTGAAAGTTTGGATTTATTTAATAATTAATATTTAATATAAAAAAAATAAAAAATATAAGATTTATTATATGATGATTTTCACCACATTCATGAAAATTAACACATCAATTTAATATAAAATGTATATGTTATAAATAACTTTAAATTGATAATAAATTATTTTACATCGGTGATAAATTATTCTAGGTAATATTACATCGATGTAAAAGAATTTTACATCGACAAATTATTCTAAGGTACCTTTACACTGGTGTAATCTCATTTTACATCAGTGTAAAATTATTCCAGGAGTGATTTCACTTATCCAAAGTGATTTTACATCTATGTAAAGTGATTTTGACTTATGAGTTTAAGATTTAGCATTTAGGGTTTAAGTTTATGAAAAGTGATTTTACATGTTAGAAGTGATTTTTTACTTGAAAGGTGATTTTTCACCTTAGGTTTTAGGACTTAGGATTTAGGATTTAGCTAAACCCTAAACAGTAAAAATAAACCTTAAATCATAAGGTAAAAAAATCACCTTTTAAGTATAAAATCACTTGTCATAATTGAAGAAACACTTAAAATTTAAGTTTATACCTGTACAATCTTACTTTACACCTATAATATTGTATCGATGTAAAGTAATTTAAAGTAAAATTCAACCTGCAAAATGATTTTTCACTCTTGTAAAGTATTTTTGAAGGTGATTTAAGTGATTTACGCATGTATCAAATTGATTTATTATTAATTTCAATAGTGATGAATTCCATCATATATCAACATTCCTTTTACATAAAAAAAAGATACAAGTTAGAATCATATTCACACTCATACAATTAAATATCAACTTTTTACGTCAATTTTTATATTTTTTAACCCACATCCTTTTCTTTTACGCAAATTTGATTCAAGTTGAAGTTAATTGCTAGGGTTGAAAGAATTGACGGAAACATATCCAAGAAAAAAAAAATAATCCCATTCTTCTCACTTTACACATGGTCTTGATTCATGTACAAAGAAATTCCCTGCGCTTTAGTTAAAGTTTGGAACGACTTACTTCTTTTGCATACAAAGATACTTAAGTTCAGTTAAAATATTATATATGATTATCCTTTGTCATTAGTTTCGTATGTCGATTATTTGATGACATGGAGCTATTATAAAGTTAAACTATTATAAAATTTGACGTACAAACATAGATTATGAATGTTTCGTTAAATTTTCCTACTATTCTTAAATTTGACATCTATTTTGGCATGTGCTTTAAAATTTGACATCGTTTCTAATTTTTCAAATTATTTTGCGTCCACTCCTAAGTTGTGCATGTATTTATAGATATAACATCTATTTTAAAACAAGATAGATTGACTTGCTACTAGAAGACCGTTACGATGATCGATGCTCGATGCTCGAGTTCCTAATTATGATTTCAAAATCCTTCATCATAGAAGAAGTAATGCAGTTTGCTACTAAGTTTTCATTCAAGACTAGATGCTGCTGCCAAGGAGGATTGGATTAAAGAAGGCAAGAACTATTCCTGCTGGATGCTGAACAGTGATTGCTAAGTTAACGATGAATGAGTAAATTTATGTTAAAAAAGTAGGGAATGTTGATGCCGATGCAAAAAGTGATGTGAGATTATTTTTGATAATATCAATTTATTTCATAATTAATATTTAATGTTAAAAAATAAAAGAATATAAGATTTGTTATGTGATGATTTTCATCATATTTAAAAAAATCACTACATCATTTTAATATAAAATACACATGTGATAAATAACTTTTTATTGGTGATAAACTACTTTATACTGGTGATAAATTATTCTGGATGATTTTACACTGATAATAAATTATTCTAACGTATCTTTACACAGGTGTAATCTCATTTTACATTGGTAAAAATTATTCAAAGGGTAGTTTCACCTATTCAAAATGATTTTGACCTATAAGTTTAAAATTTAGGGTTTAGAATTTAGGCTTATGAAAAGTGATTTCACATATAAAAAGTGATTTTTCACCTTAAGTTTAGGGGTTAAGATTTAGGATTTAAGATTTAGCTAAGCTAAACCCTAAATACTAAAGATAAATCCCAAATCCTAAGGTAAAAAATCACCTTTCAAGTGTAAATCATTTCTCATAAGTGAAGAAACACTTAGAATTTAATATCACACCGATGCAATCTTGTTTTACACCAGTGCAAAGTAGTTCAAAATAAGATTTTATCGATACAATCTTACTTTATACCCATACAAAATTATTTTGAGGGTGCAAAGTGTTTTACATAGGTATAAAATAAAATTGCACTCATGTAAAATAATTCTGAAGGTGATTTGAATAGTTTACATTCATACCAAAGTAGTTTATTATTAATTTCAACAATAGTAGATTCCACCTTATATCAGTATTTTTTTTACATAAGAAAGAGAAACACGAGTTGAGATTACATTCACATTGGTATGTATCAACTTTTATATTCCTTAACCCACATCCTATAATTTGATAAACGTTGTTAACATAAAAATGTATATAGATTGATGTTCACATTTTGAAGTATTTGAGGAAAAGTATCCCTCACAGCACTTATGCTCTTAAATCTTTGTAATTCATATTTTGCGTGCGTGTATACCCTTTGAAGAATAATTTCTATCAAAATTTTAGGCTTTATTAGAAATAAAAAAAGTAAGCCTATATACTTCATCTCTTATTCCTTTGGTGGGTTTGGACACTATCAAATTAGCGAATTTTGGGATTTGATATTATCAAATTAAGTCTCTATAAGTAAAAGAGAGTATTCTATGATAATCTACTATGGCAAAATATAAAAACACGTATTTTGCAATGAGTTTTACAATGTAAAAGTCAAAATTATGTCATGTGCCCCCATATAAGCATGCTCCCTCCACATGTGTGGGATCGACCAATAAAATATATAGGTGCATTCAAAATATTTCATTGTTATATGAAAAGTTATGTATCCTTTACAATACATGTGGTAGGGTCTATCATCCATCAAAAATAAAAAATCATCATTGATTTTCATCTAAAATTGAAAATCAATGATGTTTGGTTCAAAACTAAAAATTATCGTTGATATTTAATTCATATGAAAAAGTCACTGGTTATATTTAGTTCATATAAAAAATCATCAGTGATATTTGATTTGAATGCAAAAATCACCTGTGATGTTTGGTTTAGGAGTGAGCTACGATGTAAGTCCCACCAAGCCTGTAATTTAGGGAGAACATATAGCCACATGTCCTTTTTATAATGTACGTTGCAAAATATATTTTCCTTAGAATGTGATAAGAAAATTAAAGCACATCAGTTGGAAATGATTTTTAACTAGTTAAAAATCAAACTATATCGTATATTTTACCTTTTTACAAGTGGAAAATGAATTTTCATTTTAAAAGTGATTTTTCATCTATAAAAAGTGATTTTTCATTGATAAAAATTGATTTCCATGTAAGAAAACCAAAATGCAAATGTTAAAACCAAAACTCTCATCCTTACATTGTAAAATATGTTAAAGATTATGTTTATTTACTTTTCCTCATAATCAAAATACACCGGTATATTTTACCATTTTATCTGTATAAACTAATTTTTCACTTGAAATATTATTTTTCATCTATAAAAGATAATTTTTTACTGGAAAAATAACTTTTCATTCATAATAAGTGATTTTCAATTAAAAAAATTAAAATATATCAATTACAATCACAACTCTAATCCATACTTCACAAAATACGTTACATACCGTATTCATTTACTTTTGCACACACCCTCCCCCACCCTCCACCTCCCTACATGCAAATGCCCAAATTATGACGGTAGTTAATTAGGTAGGTGTTCCTCATCGATGGAGTCAACGAGGAAGTTGTTAGGTCAATTAAGGCATTGATGGAATTGGATGGATCTATTGCGGCACGTGACATTCAACTATGCCGTAAAAATAGTTTGAAATAGGATGGTGCTCTTACACACATTTCCCTGCAAAATCTTTTTTTTCTTCTGCGGCACGATATTTCTGGAGAGGGAAAAAAAAACAACATCACCTCGTTAAAAAATAAAAAGGGAATCTTCTAAGTTCAAACGTCGGAAGAAAATATTCCCTCGTAGAATATTAAATTCGCCGTGGCTCTTCGGTCACAGCTAGAGTCACAATTAGGATGACCCCACAAAACGGGTGTCCTAAAGTAATCTTATGACGAAGCTACGTCGAATAGACTCGGAAACTATCATCCGATTCGCATGTAATGCATCGTCGATGTAAAATGCAAAATGGTAAAAGCACCTGCTTGAAAGTATGATGACCAACACTAGCCCTGAGAATTATCTCGAAGCTACTAATTTACAAATCGACACAATCATGACAATATACGCCGTAACTTACGATTCCGTTAAAAACAAATATTAAAATATATTTATTAAAAATTAAAACTCAACACAATTAAAAATTAATCTATTAAAAATCAAAATATATTAATTAAAATTTAAGATTAATTGATTAAAAATTAAATAAATCGGTCGAAAATTAAAATATATTAGTTAAAAATAATTTTTTATCGATTAAAAATAAAAATAAAAATATATCGATTAAAGATAAAAAATATACTGATGTATTTTACATCTCAAGTGATACTGATTCAAAATAATTTTTTATCGGTTAAAAATCAAAATACATTGATTAAAAATAAATACATCTAAGGAGAGTGATTTTTATCAGTAGAAAATTAAAATATCAATCAAAATTACATTTTCTCACTTTACATGTTACAAAATATACTGCAGCATGTATTTCTTTACTTTTTTTTAACCACGAAAATCTCTTAGAAAAACATGTTGCAACGTTTCCTTTTCAACTTTACATCTCTTCTGGAGATAAATGACGTCACCCCACCCACCACCACCCCCTATCTTGCCAAAAACGAGAGGCCCACAACCGAGAGCACCATGCAGGATACAAAACACCTACAAATAGAGAGGACTTTGGAATGTGCGTGCAACATGTTGGTGTGGCGGAACAATTACTCTTCTACTTGCCTCTAATAACGAACTTGCCATCGGACTCATCTAGGGCTTGCACATCATGCTTAACTGGCTCAATTAATTCCAACTTTTGATGTTAGAAGAAGGGCCTGATCACCGCTTCTCCTTATCCTTATTCTAAGCTGCAAAATGCCAGCCTGATTTGAGCATCATCTCCTCAATGGATGGCTAAGGGATGGCTCGTGGAAAGCCACAATCAAAGAATGATTAGCCTAAATCTACAACTTCGTTCAAAAGAAACCACGAGGAGTACGTTTTGTATAATCCAAAGTTGTTCGCCCTTTCGGACTACGTTCAAGGAACCTTCTGCGGGAACATCCGCCGTCCTATCACCAAACTCCCAGGGGTATTCTCGTCCACGCAGCCATTATAAATACCCCTTCTTTCACCTCTCCCCTACCCCCTTCCCTCTCCACCGCCTCCACCCCCACCGCAACATTAACCGATACTTCCTCCCCAAACACAGAAGCAAAAGAAGCACCCCATCGTCCCATCCCTCAGATCTCCGGTCTCCATCATGGGCTTCCCCATGGGTTGCTGCTCTGAGCTCGCCGTCCCGAAGCTCCTCGTCTACCTCATCCTCGCACTCGCCTCGCTCCGCCGACTCGTCGCGTGGCTCCTCACCTTCCTGGGCCTCGGCGACCTCCTCG
Source organism: Thalassia testudinum (assembly GCA_037157565.1). Lineage (NCBI taxonomy): Eukaryota > Viridiplantae > Streptophyta > Magnoliopsida > Alismatales > Hydrocharitaceae > Thalassia > Thalassia testudinum. Next base: position 28,759,735 of record JAZHRO010000013.1, read on the forward strand.
ACCTCGACCTCTCCTCCTCCTCCTCCTCCTCCTTTGACTCCCCCGTCCCCCACCCACTTCACGGCCTCCTCCCCATGTCCCCCGCCCGCCTACAGGAGGCCCTCCCCGCCGTTACCTACAGGGAAGACGAGGGGGCCTGCTGCTCCGGTGGGAGGGAGAGCTGCGCGGTGTGCCTCTACGAGTTCGAAGAGGGGGAGGAGGTGAGGAGGCTTCCCGGTTGCCGCCACGTGTTCCACACCGCCTGCCTGGACCCCTGGATGGCCCTCGGCAGTAGGACCTGCCCTCTCTGCCGCGCACCCCTCCTTCAAGAGGAGGAGGAGGAGGAAGTGTTGGGACCCACGTTGCTCGACGGCGGCTACGACGACGGCCTCCTCGAGCTCTACGACGACGGCTACGACTACGGGGACTTCGACGTGTACCCAATTGGCGGTGGTGGAGGGGCTTTGAGGTTCCTGAGCGCGGAGGAGCTCCTGTACTCCACCACCCTTAGGAACAGGTGAAGGACGAGAGGGAAGAGGAGAAAGGTGGGTTTTTTGTACATAAGAGAGTGGGGATCCATCTCAAGGGGTAGGATTTGAGAAAAGATTTGTTCTTTTGTTTTTTATCCTCTGTTCTTTGTTTCTGGTAAGTGTCCTCTGTTCTCGAGGGGTGAATGTTGTTGTTACTTCTCCTCCTCTTCTTCTTTACTCTGTCGCCGAAGAGTTGGAGGGAGGGAATGATTGAGTGGGTACGGGAATCGGTGGAAATGATTGAAATAAGAAAGAAAGAAAGAAAGATCTCTCTCTCTCTCTCTCTCTCTCTCTCTTGCTGCTCATTTGGGGTGTCTTTCCTTCTCTGTACGCGTTTATGCGTGTGATGATTCGATGGATTGATTTCAGCAAGTGGTGCGGGAGAGGGAGTGGGGAAGAGGTGGAGGAGGGAAAGAATGGATGATGACCACGTGGCCACCCTCGTCGATCATTGGATTTCCCATACAAATGGTGGGGATGGATTCGGGTCGCGTCGGGTCGGGTCGGGTTGCGCTGGCACACCCTGATCGGTTTCGGGTGCAACTGGGTGCGGTGCGCGTGGCTAGGGGTGGAGGGCTGGAGGCTCGCCGGTTCGGATGGGTCAAGCGTTGTACCGGCACTATGACCAAGTCAAGCAGCGTATCCGACTTGAGTTGGTGGATCGATTTGGGTGTGAGTCAACATACCTTCAAGTTGGTTGTGCAACTTCGTGGGTTAGCATCAACTTCCTCGAAAATATGGGTTTCGTCAACACTTTGAGTTTTGTAACAGCTTAGGTAAACTAATTCTAAGATTTTCAGTGTTATGAGCAGTCAAAAAGTGGGAGGGGACTCCTAAACTTGTCCTAAGATTTTTGGTGTTATAAGTAGTCAAAAAGTAGGAGGGGACTCATAGAAGACGCGCAAAAAAGAAAGAAAGGGCAAAAAAAAAAAAAAAAAGGGCACCCACAAGATAAGAATAATCCTCAACTCTGTTGGATCTCGTCGCTGGAAGAGCAGTTCATCAGGAAATGACAATTTTTGCGTATACGCTGAAGCAACCATAGCACCGAATGAGAACTGGAATCTCGTACTGGAAATACTACGAATGGTCTCAGTGCCAAATGTTCTCGTGGATGATCCCGAAAATAAAGAAGGGGTTTTGAATTTTTTGCTCAAAATCCTCCTAGAAGTCTGGCCAAAAAAATTTCCGACGAAAAACTTATATTAAAGAAGAAAAAAACTAATTTAACCGTCAAAGGAGAAAGAAAGAATTAAGCATTTCAGGGATTAATAGGTAATGAATTTTTCTTCCTCAACTTGCTTCATGTCGCTCCTTTCCTAGTTTATTGAAATACCTGTGCATGTTCGTGCCCCATAGTATGAGAAGGGTTAAGAATAGAAATTAGGTTATTAAGATCGAGCTCCCAACTCCTAGGTGTAGTTCTAAATGTAGTTTTTATCATTTGTGATATTCATAACTAATACAATAAATAAATAACGTAAAAATTTTATTTTTACTTGTTACACCTACTATCATCCGTCACATCCACCCCATATCGATTATGTATATCTCTACAAACTCACTCACACCTAGTATATCTAACTCCTACCAAATCACTTCCAATACAAATAAAAATAAAAATTAATAATAACATATCAATTCAAATATCACATCCACAACCGTTAATCCTCCTCCTACCCTTCCTTCTATTTATCTTTAAGACTTTCTAAACTTTACCTAATCTTAAAACCTCTACTAAACAGGACCTTAGGGCTTGTGTGGACGTGAGGTTTGTGAACTTTTTCCCTATCACAAGTTTTTATTGAAATTTTTCCCATCACTTTAACCCAAAATCCCACATAATTATTTCCAATCATCTCAATCAAATCTTAATAACCTTTACTCACACTTATATACCATTAAACAAATACTCACAATATCCTCAACTTCTACTTTTTAATATTAAACAAGCATCCTCTTGCATCTTCCACTTTTTACATTAAACAAACATTCAATAACATCACATCAAAATAACAATCACTTTTATCCTATTTGAACGTAGGATAAAATACTATAGAGATATGTTAATATAGAATAAGTGGAGCCAAATATTTGAGTGGTAGAATAAGTAGAAGGTTAAGGGATATGATAAAATGATTGATATTTCGATGTGACGTCAGTAGATATCGTTTGATGTTAAAAGTGAAAGTGATGGATGTAATAGATAACTATTTAATATTAGAAATGGAAGTAAAAAAAATAATGTGTATTTATTTAATATGAAAATTATTGTAATTTAATTATAATATTCGAAAGTAATTATATAAAAATGTATATTAAAATCACTGATAAAATCTCACGATGGAAACAACTCCGTCCAAGTATGCCCCTTGGAAAAATCAGGTGAGGAATAGGATTCCGATACGGTGGGAATGAGGTCGAAGTGAGGGCAATCGACACCACCGATCTTTGCTTTCGGAAACTCCCGATGATCTTCGAGATCACCTCCAGAACGCAGATTGATTATGATCAAATGCAGATGATACGTGGGCTGCTCGTGGCAAAGCCATAGGCTTCCTAATATAGCTTCTGATCACATGGCCTGCCCTCCACGTGTCCGAGATTAACGGCTATGATCATTTACCTTTGGGAGCGGGTAAATATGGTGGACGAATTTACCGGTCCCTTTCTTCTCAACGAGGGCAAAATCCAACCGAGCAACCAAATTAAATAGGAATCAGACTGCCAAGCATGGGTGGGGGCATTGAGTTGGATTGCTCTTTAGCGTCATCATTGATTCGCCATCACTCATTGTGATCGTCCGCGGCCTTTGTCAACACCAAAAGCTTGTCGGTACCTTCACGAACGGAAGTCACGGGTTTAGGTCCAGTTTTAGTAAATGTTAAATAAATTTTTATTTTGCAAATTTATTTTTTATATTTGTCGTATTTATTTAATGAAAAACATTTATCATCTATCCATTTATTCATTGAATATCTATTTCTTAAATAGGTATCCATTGGTATGTCTCGTATGACCATTTGATATTTAATAAAATTTATATAAAAATTATCAATATATATTAATAAATAACTAAAAAGGAAAATAAAGTTGAAATAAACTATAGTAACGTGTAGTATGTGTCGATGTAATTTCAATGGTATCTTATTTATTGAAATCTGAGGTTGGGAAGATATTGGATCAGACGAAACAGCACGAGGAAGTCCAGAGTCAGACCAGACTCGCCCTCACACGCCCCACCCGACACTCCCACACATGCTCAACCGCATGCGACACATGTCGAGCGGATTCGCCTATGCTCGCACTCGTGGATCCGCCCGCATGCCCATCCAATTGCACCTGCGTCACGCCGCTCGATGCGCGCCATGTGACGGTCACTCTGTGCTCTCCCGTACTCTCACCGCAGCCACTCCGTGTACCACACGTCACCAATCAGGCATGTGTCACCAGATCGCACGGTGTGCGTTCACCGCAGCCGTCACCTTTGCGAAAATTGCGAGAGGAAGCCTGAGTTTTGCAGATTCGCTACTGGGTCCCTACGAAGAAAATTTTGATTTTTGATAATGAAAATCTAAGATTTTCATTCTCTCTTCCTCTCTTAATTTGAGAGAGTTGAAGACCGAAGACAACCCAAGGGACCCAAGGGGTCCTTATATAGGCCTTAGGGGTGGTTATGAAATTTCCTCACCTTACATTTAGATCCTTGGTAACTTCTTTTGGCCATAACTTGAGCTCTACACCTCGAAATCGTGCAAAACAAGAGTCGCCGGAAAGCTTGCGACAAGAGGAATTTAATGGTATCATATATGGCACCATTTTGATAAAGTTAGACTAGGATTTGACTCGAAATACATAATTCTTAGCAATTTAAAGAGGTTCTAATACCAGTACCAAACCTTGATTGGATTTCCAAGTTTGAACTGATCCGAACCACTTTGAAATGACTCGAAAATTGAATTTTGAGATGTTACAATAATAATGTATTATTTATTAAATTATACAAACATCTCTTCGTATAGAAAATAATTTAGGAAGTATACATGAGTTATTTTTAAAAGAAAAATATGTTGCATAAAATTTAATAAAAATAAATATTACATTTAATAGGATATACATGTTTGAAAATATCAATTTTCACACTTAAATTCAAATCTAAGGATGATTAAGTAAACCTAAATCCATCCATTTATTAAAGCCTGCCCCAATCATTTCAAATTGGATTAGATCCCCACTGAAGAATAAGTTGAATGTTACACCTTCTTAACACGGAGTACTAATTTAACTAACTGCACTACCGTTGGCTTAATTAATTGGTGTTACACATCAAAAGTTTCTCTCAGAAGATGCTGTTTCTTCATGCCTAATTGCATCTTATCAAGCTTAATTACTGGATGGGGAATTCTCGCACTAAAGAATCAACCGAAAGGTCCAATCAAATATCTCCACACAAGTACATAAATAACTAAGCTCGTGGAATGTTGCTGAGAAGAAATTGGAATATATGCGAGAACTCTACCTTTCCTCCGACCTTCATTCCCAACCTTTGTTAAGGACTCACAAGCGGTATGTCGCAAGGGCCACCGTCGTGCCTAGACGTGAAAACCACAATGATTATTTTAGGAGTTAATGAGCAGAAAAATCACCTCACGAATCCAATGACATAAGGATAGATCTGTCTACTTGACATCACGGTGGATCTGGATATCCTCCATCCTACAGAAACCCGACAACGAGGGAAGATCTAGCGATCTAATAGGACCTGACTACCCGCTAACTGGATCCACCCACTCGACAACTAGGCATATCCTCCCCAATACAGGGAACAACTAACCATTGGCTGCGTTAACCGAATAAGAAACATACAAGCATTAATGCACCGATAGATGCACAAACGGTCGTCTGGCGATTGCCTAATTAAATATTATTAATAGTCAAGTCCTGTGATTGTGGGAACGGAAAGGAGCCCACGATCGGAGGAGGTTCATCTCATAAATACTTCGAATGGACTAACTTTTATTTTTTTCACACAATTAGAAAGGAAAAGAAATAAATGAGAGATTGTATCACGAAATTACTAGTGAAATTTGGAAGTATCATCCTCTCCTTAGATGCATGCCCTTTTGGTAAAACAAAGTCATCAACTCCCTACATCAATCCCTTGTGATTACTTATTTGAATCAAGATTCATATTCCAAAGATCTCAATCAACATTTAAGATCACTCGCGTATGATAATTACATGAATGTATGCTAACTGAAAAATTCACATATCATCCTTTAAGCTAAATTAGACCAATTGTGATATTTCACTTCTAAATCATATATTACCGATAATGTTTAAAATATCATCCGTGATATTCAAATATTTTAATTTCAAATCAAACATCAACGATACAATATTGTAAATATCATAGCTGATATCCATATTTTGAAAAATACGTGAGCCGGTACGTCTTAAAAGTACGATCTATCACAATTTGTGTGTCAAGAGGGCAGTGCTTATTGGTACATAAATACGTCCTATAGTTGATATTAGATATTAATTCAAGGAATAACCTGTGCTGATACATAGGATGCAGGTGATATGTCAATAGATAGGCTAACGTAACAATACAAGAGTTTAATAACGGCCTGGACCGTACACGTAAAGTAAGCTCCAACATAACGGTAGGCTATAGTCTAGCACAACCCAAAAGCAATTAGGCATAGGCTTAGACCTATGTTTGTAAGATCGATCGAACAATAAGACTTCGTTATGTAGCTAATCAAATCTACCATAGCCTATCCTGACCGAACGTGGGATATTTATGTCAGATTTTCTCGTTATTGGCTTGGAGATAAGTGATGGCCACCGAGAGACATAGGTCTTTGGTTCAACCTGCCCTCTCGCTTCGGTTGTTTCTGATCACGCCTTTTTATTGTCACGGAATTGGGCTGACCAGTTCGGTTAATCAACAAAATTTTGTAATTGGGAAGTCGAGAAAAGTATAGACGTAGGTGACCAAGAAAGCAATTTATTCAAGTTTTTTATGGTTGAGTTCTCCACGTTACAGACGTAGACAAGTCAATTAACGCCGACCGCAAGGACACCAACATGGTCCCCAAAATGTTGCAGGTCCAAGTCCGAAGATGTGCCTTTGAAACCTGCATTCCAACAGATAAGCCAAAAATATACACAGAAATCTGAACATGTACGACAAGCTGATGCAATAGTCACAGCTCGGGAGGTAAGAAAAAAATGACGTTTAAAATTGAGGAATCGATGATAACTTACGATTATATTTATATTAATAATTATTCCAATTTATTTAAATTGATATTAAGATACGGTATTAATTTTTGTGATATTTATTTAATAATGATATTAGGAATATAAAATATAAGAAACATCAAAATTATTTATTATATATGACTTTAACATGAATTTAGTTAATGGTAGTAAAAATTAATATTAGATAAATTTATATTAAAGTAATCAAATTTAAATTATCAAATAAAAATTTAAATAGTTAAATAAATAGAAGTTAACCTTCATCTTAAAGGGTTAATCTTCCAAATGAACTGCACCCTACAGGATAGCAAATCCGTACTGATGCTTCAATCTAGTCCGATAGAATTCCAGCTTGTTTGTTTTCCCTTCGTCTCGTATGAGCACTATAGTTTCATTTCGGGCATACACCAGAGAAAACGTTGCTGTGATTAGCTGTCACATTGGTTGTGATCCGTGTAATCTTCGATGCCTCTTGCATTGGAAGGCTTGAATAGATTATAAACATCAAAATTGTTATATGACCTATTGGTGGAAATTCGGAGACTTGACCATTCTAACATGACGAAGAAGATCTCGAGACACGCTGAAAGATTTGAGCTTTTCGAGACAGTCCCTTGAAAAAAAGGGTGTCGAACATCGTTCTTCTGGATGTCTCATTGCACCGAAGCATCAGCAATATGAATTCAATCTGCAAATGCAAACCTGCAACGCAATTAAGAAGATGATATCGTTTAAAATCTACGATCTCATCATATTATATATTACATACTTACAGGAATGTGACTATGATATGGTCATCTCAGAGGATGCAATATTATTTTCACAAGTCATGAGTGGAAGTAATTCTACAAAATGATATAATATCATGAGGGAGGAGATGGATCCCATGATTGTAAACCAAGTTTAGGACTTGGTCGAATTACCTAGAGGAGCAAAAGCCATTGGTTTCAAATGGATTTTCAAAATCAAAAGAGATCCATATAGAGCAATATAAGGCCAGAATTGTAACTAAAGGTTTTACCCAAAAGGAAAATATAGATTGTAACGAAACTTTTGCTCTTGTGTCAAGGAAAGACTCGTTACGAATAGTCATGGCATTAGTTGCTCACTTTGATTTGGAACTACATCAAATTGACATGAAAACAACCTTTCTTATTTGGGTGTGCATGTGTAGATGCAACAACTTGAGGGATTTATCTCAGATAAAGGCAACCATCTGGTTTGGAGGTTCAAGAAATCTATATATGGACTAATAAAAGCATTCCATCAATGGTTTATCAACTTTAAGAATGTTGTAACCTCATCTGGATGCATTAAAAACATTGTTGATAATTGTATATACCTTCTTACAAGTGGAAGTAAATATACTTTTTTAGTCTTATATGTAAATGATATTTTACTAGCTAGTAATGACTTGTGAATGTTGCGTGAAACAAAAATTTTTCTCACTAATAATTTTGAAATGAAAGATATGAGTGAAGCTAGCTATGTCATTAGCATAGAAATTCATAGAGATAGATCCAAAGGATTACTTGGATTGTCTCAAAAGACCTATATTGAAAAGATATTAAAGAGATTTGGTATGAAATGTTGCTCTCCTAGCCTTGCACCTATAATAAAAGATGATAGGATCTTTGCTTCCAAATGTCCTAGAAATGATCTTGAAAAGAAATAGATGAGGAACATTCTATATACATCTGCAATTGAGAGTCCAATGTATGCTCAAACGTGCACCAGATATATACTTTGCAATTGGGATATTAGGTAGATATCAAAGCAATCCAGTCATAGACCATTAGGTAGCAACAAAGAAGGTCATGCGATATTTGCAAGAAACTAAGGATTTCATGTAAACATACCAGCATTCAGACTCCTTAGAAGTCAATGGCTATTCGAACTCAAATTATGCAAGTAGTAAGGAGGCTAGAAAGACAACCTCAGGTTTTATCTTCCTACTTACTAGAGGTGTCATTTCATGGAAAGGTGTGAAACAAATCATTATCACATCAAGTACAATAGTGGTAGAGATCGTGGCTTTTCATGAGGCTATAACACAAGCACTTTAGCTAAAGAATTTCATTATGGGTCTTACGATAGTGGATTCCATCTCAAGACCACTGAAGATACACTGTGATAATTTTGCAACAGTATTTTTCTCTAATAACATCAAGTATGTGTGAGCCAAGATGAGAATTGACATTAAGTATCTTATTGTCAGAAAGTAAGGAATCATCAAGTATTGATCGAACATATAGGAGCAAAATACATGATCGCAAATCCTATGACAAAGGGGTTGCCACCTAGTACATTTTTGGATCATGTAAAAGAAATGAACTTATCAAGTACCTTGTAATAATTTCAATACATCCATTTGCATACACATTACCTTGGTATGATAATTAATGTTTTGTGATTTGTTTCCTTTTAATAAAGCATACAATTTTATAAACAAATACAAAAATTTGGACCCGTGTTAATATTTGGTATTAGCATATAAAACTGTTTGTTGAGTTAATAAGTTATTCATCATAATACTTGAAAGGTCATATCCGTCTTAAGGATATCTACCACTAAGATTCGTATCAATAGAATTTAATTTAACAAATAGATAAGGCAATAAATTATTTTCTATGGGCCAAGTGGGAGAAATGTTAAAACTACTTGATAATTACATAAGATAGCTCATGTATGCCAAAGAATGTATCCATTGGGACATGTTTGATTTTGGTGGTTATCTCTTAATGAAAAGAGTTAACTACCATTATAAAAATAATTATGGCAGGTCCCCCCTCTCTTCACCTATTATGTGCCAAAAATTGATGATCCATTACTCAAGCATCTTGAGAAGTGAAGGAGAAGGAAACATCAACTTCCATTGTCAGGCAACAAGGACCATTGGACGTTGATCAGGTGAGACGTTAGTTAGTCATGTAAAGGGCAAGGACACATCAAATTTTAATTTTTGGGGATTAATTTAAATTAACAATGGCTTCAAGTAATCCCTGATCTCATCAAATATCCCTTAGGAGGGATTTTGACATTGAAAGAGAGAGAGGAAGGATTAATGAGAATAGGCTACTTCAATCAACATTAACATTTGAAATGACCCGCTGCCATTTGAGTTGGATAAGACGTCTGGATTATTCATCAGACGTCTGTCCAAACATCTGGATAGATGGTCGGACGTCTAAAAGTAAGAAGAACTGTACCTCCTTTTCCTTTCCCACACGCAGGCGACACCGTACCCCCCCTCCTTCCTCACCCGAAACCCTAAACACCTCCTATTTAAGCCCCCACACCCACGTGCCCTCTCCATCACCAGCAGCCACTGCCACCTCCATCATCTCCCCCTGTTGGCAGCCGTCCTCGTCCCCGCCCCTCTGCCGTGAGTGAGCGAGGGCGTGAAGGAGAGAGGGAGAGAGCGTAAGTGAGTGCGTGAGAGGGAGAGAGTGTGAGCGAGGCTGTGAAGGAGAGAGGGAGCAACCTCGCAGGAGCTTGTGTGTGAGGGGCTTTGTTGCGAGTGCGACGGCATGAGCTCGGTGGAGCTCGAGGAGGAGCTTGGAAGCTCGAGAGGAAGACGCAGGAGCTTGGAGGAGCTCGTACGGGAGAAGCCGAGAGCTTGTGCGAGGAGGAGGAGCTCGCGAAGGAGAGCTTCGCGACCTCCTAAAGCTACTGGCGTAGTAGCTACAGGCGATACGAAGGAGTTCGTGTGAAGAAGAAGGCTCGCGAGAGTTCTGCATACTGGATATTTTCCAGTATCAGACGTCCGGAGCACACCCCAGATGTTTGGAGTAGCAGGGGGACGTTCGAAGCTAAAGCCGGACGTCTGAAAGCACGCTTAGTGCCAAGGTACGTATTTTCAACACGGTTTCCGCCCATGCAGAAGAGACAGTTAGCCGTTTTTAGCTCTGCGCATGCATATGCAGGTGCAAAGCGTTGGAAAGGCGTGGGGTGCATCTTTCAAGGTGTTTTTGGATATTTAGGCACATCGCCAGACGTCTGACTGCACTCCCTGACGATTGGAAGGAGAGTTCGACGTCTAGAACTCCCCTGAGACAATCGCGGAAGGATCCGACCGTCCGAGGAAGCCGTAAGAAACCCAGGGTGAGTACTGACGTCTTTTAAGACGTCTGGGCTTAGTCCCAGACGTCTGATTGTGGACAATATGCGTGTTTTTGGCCCGTTTAGAGCCCAAACGAAATCGGATTTCCGTAAACGAAGTACCGTTGTTTTTCGCTTGAATTTCTCTACGAGTTAGTGTCACTTGTATACAGTTTTGGGCTCGTTTGATGTGGTTGGTCAATTGTATAGGTCTCCAGCCAGTTGAGTACGCGGGACTTGAGGAGGTGACGAGATCTGTGATCCGAGCCCCCATTCCTCTCGTGTTTTCCGGTAAAGTGGTTTGCAAAAATATTAAGATTTAAACAAATAAACTGTATGTTTAGAATAACTTGAATGAACCCTAGGATGAGAAATGAACCCTAGGGTAGGAATAAATGAATATGGCTTGAGTTACACTGTTTACTTGAGATGCATGTAAAACCCTAAATACTAGAAAATGTATTAGTTTATTGATGTGATCTTTCTCAATTAGTAAATCATGAGTTGCCTGTTATAAGAATGAAACCGGTAATGTGAATAGTGAGATCGAAATGTTGGAAAATGGAACGAAAGGAAAACCAGCATGAACCCTATGGGGAATTAGGAGAATAACTCCTATACATGGAAAGAGATTAGCAAGTAGACGGGAAGTGAGTTGGCCCTTGAGTATTGTTACAACCCGTTTCCCGAATCCCTGCAGGATCCGAGACCGGCTTGCCTCAACTAATCCCAAGACTCAGTCGTCCAACAAGAAATAACCAAAAGACAAGAAAATAAGCCACATTCACATATGCAATATAACTAAGCAATAAAAACGTACAAACAGTAAATGAAAGTAAAAGCTGCTGTTCCAGTACATGCCACCACCACAACAGGAACAACGGAAACGAAAGCAACAGTAACAATAGTAGCTAAAAAGTCTGAAACACACTACAACAGTAAAAAGGGGGTACAACAAAGAGTGCAGAAAACTACGGCTGGGCTCAACTGAGCCCAGCACCCTCCGCAGTCAGAAGCTCGAGCTGCTCAACTCCTTGACCTCAACAATGTTATGAAAAAGACAAAGTCAGCAAATGCTGAGTAGAGTGGTAACTATAATATCTAAAGCAATAAAAGTAATAGGTTTAATTACCTTTTCTAATTATTTTATTTTATGTGTAACTCCTTTTCACCCCTTTTTGTTAACTTTCAGATTTTCTTGATCTTGCATGTTCCTTGTGGGAACAATCTTGATTGCAGTCTTTCCCGAAGAGTAGAAGGTACACGTGGTGCTCTCCTGGCTGGGAGAGTCTCCCATGGTAGTCCTACACCAAGTCAACCACCCCGAGGTCACTGTCAAGATGTAGCGGTGACTACGGCACGCGTGATAAACGCACGGGTAGCTACCTCGCACTGACATGCGATCAGTCATTTCCGCTACCGGATATGCCCAAAGTACAACACGGAACAGTATAGGGCCTAGCCCTCTCAGAAACAGGGGTCTAGCCCCTCAGAACCAAACAGGGGTCTCGCCCCTCCACATTCCGCGCACCCTTGTCTGACTATCCCGATTTACCCAGAGGGTCTAACAAGTCGGTGTAGGGTGGCTAGTTGAACCCCGGGCCCCGTGGGGTGGCTAGCTCCCTCCCTACACTAGTAGCTCGCCTCGGTACTGTGTACACGAGGGCCAACAGAAGTCGATGTAGAGTGGCCAATCCTAACCCTCGAGTCCCAACCCAAGGGCGGCTAGCTCTACTCTACACAAAAGGGGACAGTCGCTCTCCTTGGTACCACATGCTCAAGGGCCAGCACACTTCCCATCCACATTCCAGATTTTCCATCTAACCACAAGAGCTCTACTCCTAACTCCCCGTAGGGTTCATGCTCATGCTCACCACATTATTTCAATCCAAATTTCATCATTCACAATTCAGTTCTCGTTTATATACAGGCAACTCATATTTTCACAATTTAATACATGCAACTAATGATTTCACAGGTAACTGTTCAGTTATCTCAGGCAGCTCATATTCTAACAGGTAGTTCATACTTATTTACAGGTAATGTCTAACAGTTTAACTTATTCATGTACACGAATACAATCATGCAGAACAATTGGTTCAATCATTTCTCTGTCCTAGGATTCATGCCACATCCTAGGTTTCTAGTTGGCTAATTCCACAGATACATTCTTATTTAATAAGATTAACAAGGGTAGACCACTCTACCAGACAATCCAGGAGTAATGGGGGCTTGAACCGCAGACCCAGTGGTTGCGTGTTCTTGTCACTTTTATGGTTATTAGAGTCGTTGTGGTATATGACAAAACAGTTACCAGTTTAATACAATTTTTTTACTCGGAATGACAAGTTTCCCGAGGTCGAACTTAGGAAGCAACTATAATTCTAGAAACATAAAGGTTCACAATTCTGTTACAAAAAGAATAAGAGAGAGAGAGAAAGGGAGCAAAAGTTCTCTTTTTTGGCTTCTTCTTCTTCTCGCTTCCTCTTCTCTTTTCTTCTTCAATCTGCCTTCTTCTCTCTTCTTTTCTTTGCTGTAGTTGTGGTGACCCTTTCTCTTTCTCCTTTCTTCCTCTCTGATTTTCTTCTCTTCTTCCTTGCGGCTGTAGAGGCTTCTGTCTTCTCTCTGATTTAGCTGCTAAGTCTTCCTTTCTTCTTCCTTCTTTTCTTCTTCTTTTTCTTCTACTCTGGCCGTTCCTCCTCTTTCCTTCTTTCTTTCTCCTTCCTGTCTTCTTCTACTTTGGCTGCTGCCCCTCCGACGTCTGACTCAGCGTTCAGACGGTTTAACTTGCGTTTGCTACAGTGAGGCTCCTCTTCTCCTTCAGCTCCTCTCCTTCCTTTCTTCTTCAGCAGCTGCTCAATGAGGCTAAGTCTTCAGCCGCTCCTCCTCCTCTCTTCTTCTTCCTTCGCCTGCTTCTTCCTTCTTTTTCCTTCTTCCCTATGCGCACACACAACTATCAGTGCAAAACCTACCCCTACCCCGCGTCTCTCTCTCTCTGAATCTCTCTTTGGAAAGCTCTCCCAAAGTCGGGTAATCGGGTTCGGGTTGCGCGCCTGGGACTAGGCCCACCAGCGTGCGGTGGTGGGCGAGGAGTGCTTGGTCGGGTAGTTGGATTCGGCCCAGACTCGTGGGGCATGAGCGTGGGCGAGGGCAAGTACGAGTGCGTGGCGCGCTGCGTGCGTGGGTGAGGGACCTGACCCCTGTGTATCGAAGGCGAGCAGCTTAATTCACAAAATCAATTTAAGTGTCGGCGCGAGGCTACACACTTGCGAGGTGGGACTAAAGTCCCACCTCTGCTCTGAGCTCCCGCAGGCGAGAGGGCACTGCCAATTGGGGCAGCAGCGAGGGCTCGCGACCCCAATCGCGAACCTGGGCGTACTCGCGGAAGCAACCCGCGTTGCCTGGAGCTCACGCCTGGGCTGGAGGGGTCCTGGAGCTGCTTGCGAAGAAGCTTCAGCAGCTCGTCAATGGCGGCGAGGAGGCAGAGACCTAAAATCACAAGGACAGCCTCACGGCCACATCAGACAACACAGGGAGCCTCGCCGGAGTGTGGCGAAGGCAGTGCGAGGGTCAGCGAGGCGCGAGTGTGCCTGTGGAGGTGCGCCTAGGGCAGACTGTGTGCACGGAAATGGGTGTGTTCGGGGAGTGGTCGAGTGGTGAAGGGCGGTGAAGGGAGTGTTGGTGCTAGAGCACCACGATCATTTGTTTTGATGATAACAAAACACGTGTTATTTAACATTTGCAATTTGAGTCCTAGATTTCAGGTCAATTGCAAATGTGGACGTGTTTAGACGGAGTTCAAGCTCGCATCCAGGACGGATTGGAGGAGCTTGACGGAAAACAGAGGAGGTTCGCGTGGAGCGAAAGATTGGAGATGGAAGACAAGAAGAATATGATAGATTCTTTTTTATCCTTTCATGTATCTCTTGTATTTTATTTTCTTGCTCTTTATTTTCCTTAGACATTATGTTAAAGAGCCTCAAAGAACCCTAACAGTAGTCCTAGGAACACCTGCACAACCCTAGGATACTTAGGTTTTCTGTAGAATACTTAGAAAACCAATATAGGGCTCAAACAGCATTTCCAGACGTCTAATCCCAAAATCAGACGTCTGATAAAGTATGTTAAGACGTCTGACTGTTGTTTCAGACGTCTGATAACTGTTAGGCTGGACATAGTTAGTTCTGTCTGATGAAATCAGACGTCCAGACATTATACCAGACGTCTTAGGAGACGTCTGATGACTTTGCCAGACGTCCAGTTAGTGGACCGTTGGTTGGCTTAGAAAACACTCAAGATTATGACCGTTAGAGCCTTATCAGACGTCCATAGGACTTACCAGACGTCTGATAAATGACCGTTTTGCCTCGGCTGACCCAAAATCTCTTCTCAGAGATTTTCTAGCCGTTGCAACGTTTGGAAATCAATTCCCACAGTAAAAGTAGGTTTCCAGACGTCCAGACATAGTACCAGACGTCCTGTATGTCGTCTGATGGACTTGCACAAAAACCCTGTTTAGATCTGATTCAAGTCAGGGAGAAACCCGCATAGAATCAGACGTATGACCTTGAAATCAGACGTCTTAAAGTGGCCTTCCAGACGTCTGATGCCAGAGTTAGACGTCTGATAACCCTGTCAAATGCAATCATTGTCCTGATTTCGGCCTGATTCTCTTGGGCTTTGCACCCAACGGCTATGGAAGCTTTTCCAAGCCTTCCAAAGCCTTCCTAAGGCCTCTATAAATAGAGGGGAACCTGTTAGTTCAACTACTCATATATAATATTTTGATGATTTTACAAAATGAAGAAAATGAAATAATAAATAAAGCGTAGCATATTGTTTTCTCTCTATAATAACATATTTGCAGGATTTCAAAAAGCTTTCCAAGACGGGAGATTAAAAGCGTGAAGACGAGTAGCATAAGTATTAGGTCTTAGGCCTTTTGCATGTAAACTTTCAAAGGTTGTAATTTTCATCTTATTTGAGTCTAGAAATATTGTAAAGAGCCCCCAAACATAACCTATAAATAGCTAACTTAGGCTCTCTACACTTAGGATAAATTAGAAACAAAAAAACCCAACACTTATACTTTTATCAGACGTCCAGTAAACAGTCCAGACGTCTGATTTTCCATCATAAGACGTTTGGCATGTTTATCAGACGTCTAATTTCAAATATCTCTGCCTTTGTCCGTCTCCTCATAAACATCAGTCGAAGGACTTCACTTTCAGACGTCGATAACCGTTCACAGACGTCTAATTCTTTACCCAGACGTCCTCATACTAACCGTTAGACTTTCCGTAGGCAAAAACAATTTCCAGACGTCTTGACACACTTCCAGACATCTGTCTTTGAACCGTTGGCCATGATTTTCTGTGCGTATCTCTCTACGGCCACATAATCTTTTGGCAGAAGTAGGGAGGAAGAGTATTTAGGTTTCCAGACGTCTGGTAATGTCCTCAGACGTCCGTAACGACGTCTGATCCTTTAAACCTAGAACCCTGTTTGGATCCGATGATAACAGGAACGAATGCACCATTCATTAGACGTCCAGTAAACTAATCAGACGTCTTATGACATAATATCAGACGTCCTTCTTTTGATCCAATAGAGTCCGTTAAGGATGTCCTGCAAGATTAGACGACCATAGGAAAAATCAGACGTCCTATAAGACGTCTGATCCTATAATTAGACGTCTGATGTTGCTGTCAGAATCATCATTACCCTGATTTTGTGTGGATTTCGTCCTAAACTCTTGGGATTTGTCTCCAACGGCTAGAAGAGCTCTCCCAAGTGTTCTTGAAGGTTCCAAACTTGCCTATAAATAGACTACAACTCTTCTTTGGCAAAACACACCTCTTGAGATACAATTCCATTAGAAAAATCTCTTGCTCACTACTCTAAGCTCCATCTTGCCCTTGTGCTGTGCTAATACTCTGATCAAAGGGCAAATCCATACTCCCGGCTCGCTCCGTTCTGCAAATCATCAGGGAGTTCTTTTCATGCTTAGTAGATAAGAAAGCAACTAAATTATTGGGGTGCTCTATAGGTGTTATTTTTACTTGTTAATTTCTGTACTTTGGGTATCCGGCCTGTCGGGTCCCCGTCTCTTCATCTTGAAGAGAGAAACCTCCGTTTAGGGATCGGAGGTGGGAATTGTAATTGAGGTACACTACCCTCGTTTAAGTAGTGTGGTTAGTGGATTGATCACCTTGTGATCGAAAATCCTAAGTCAAGAGATTGGCTTAGGTTGTGGTTTTCACCCATCTTGGGTTTCCACCTAAAAATAATTGAGTATATTGTGTGATTGAATTTGTTGTATTACAATACAATATAATTTCACTATTCACCCCCCCTCTAGTGCAATTTCATTTGGTATCAGAGCAGGTTTTCCGCCTACAAGAGTAACATCCGCGGAAAGATCACATGGAGGGGAAGGTGATTTCCACAAGCAGATTGGAGGGGCAATCCACCACTCGACCACCACTCTTCGAAGGAACCAACTACACCTACTGGAAGCTGAGAATGAAGATGTGGCTTCAAGCCAACGATTTCTCCATTTGGGAGAAATGCGAATCCGCATACGTCATTCCCGAGAAACCAGAAACTGGTTACACAGTGGAGCAAATCCATCACCTTGGACTGAATGCCAAGGCAATGAACTCACTCTACTGCGCTCTCAGCTCGGAGGAATTCAACCGCATCAGCCAATGCGAAACCGCCCACGAGATCTGGAGAACCTTGGAGGTTACTCACGAAGGTACATCTAAAGTTAAATCCTCAAAGATAAACTTGTTATCGCAGGAATTCGAAGCTTTCTCTATGAAGGAGAATGAAAGACTTGGGAACATGTACACCCGATTCACGTTAATCGTGAATAACCTCAAGTCTTTAGGAAAGACATTTATAAAGGGGGAGCTTCAAGGGAAGCTCCTTCGCTCCCTTGGACCTGAGTGGGAGCAAAAGGTAACGGCAATAGAAGAAGCCAACCAAGTAGAGGATCTAGACATGGAAAATCTACTTGGGAATCTCATGGCTTACGAATCAAAAATGGAGCAAAAGAAGAAATCAACCTCATCGGAGCCAAAGAAGAAGACCTTAGCCTTCAAAGCTACTTCAGATGATGAGGTAAGTACCGATGACGAAGAATTTGTTTTATTAGCTAAAAAGTTTAAAAAGTTTCTCAGAAATAGAAGAGAGATCAAGGGAAGGAAAAGAGAAGAAGATCCTCTAATTTGCTATAATTGCAAAAAGAGAGGTCACATAAGGAAAGATTGTCCCTTACTCAAAAGGGATGATGAGAAGAAACCCAAGAAGCCTTCTGACTACAAGAAGATCTCCAAACCGAAAGGATTCAAGAAGAAGGCGTTTCAAGCAACGTGGGATGACTCCACCTCCGAAGAAGAAGAGGAGGAGGAAACAAATGAAGAAACGGCATGCTTGGGACTAATGGCAACAAATGATGGTTCCGAGTCTGAATCTGAGGAACCTGAGGTAAACCCCTACTCTTTGGATGAATTACAAGATGCCTTTGATTCACTATATATAGATCTTAAGAAAACTAAAACCCAAAGCAAGGCTTTAAAAGAAGAAAAGTTAGAAAATAAGAGATTAATCAATGATCTTGAAGAAAAGAATCTAATTCTTACAAAAGAAACCACTGCTTTAAATATGCAAATAAAAAATCTAATGATTGAGAAAGAGTCATTAACAAATGATTTGTATACAGCAATGAGTGAACAAAAATTTTTAGATAGAGAAGAATTACTCGACAAAATCCATGTGCTTGAAAAATCAAACTCTTTTAAAAAGGATGAAAATGGCTTACTTAGAGTAGAGATTAGGGCATTAGAAGATAAACTAGATATAATGAAAATAGAGATAAATCATCTCAAAGAAAAGTCAAACCAACTTCTTGAGGACCTAGCCAAATTTACAAAGGGGAAAGATAACTTGGACAAACTTATTGCCCATCAAAAACCTTCCTCAAGTAAATTTGGATTAGGCTTTTATGAGCCTAGTCAAAGTGAGCCGAAAAAGGACCCTCCTCTAAAGGAGAACACTAACAAATACGGATCCACTTTACAATGGATACCGAAAAGACAACTCTCACTTTGTTTTGTAGGGATGAAAGGACATCATAATGTCAAAAATTGGATATACAAAATGAAGGATGGATGACTCAAATTAGAAAGACCTATAGAAACACCAAGTCACCATCGAAGATCTTTTGTAGGAGGAAGAAGGTCTACAAGGAGGAAGACAAGGAAACCTCCACCACCAAGGAGGCCGATGGGTGATGGACTCCGGATGCTCCAAACATATGATAGGAGACAAGCGCCTATTTTTGGACCTCCAACCTACGGATGGAGGAACAGTTACATTTGGCAACAACCACAAGGGCCATATTATTGGCCTTGGCAAAATAGGTAACCCTCTCTCTCCCATCTCAAATGTTTCTCTAGTTAAAGGACTAAAACATAATCTTTTAAGTGTAAGTCAAATATGTGATAAGGGTTTTAAAGTAGTGTTTACTTCTAAAATGTTTGAAATTATGCATGCATTAACCAATGAAATCCTTCTTAAGGGAACTAGATTTAAAGACATTTATGTTGTAGAATTTGATAAAAATGGCACTTATGAATGTCTTATAGCAAATGATGAGTTAAGTATATGGCATAAAAGACTAGGACATGTTCATATGAAGCTGGTTCAAAAATTAGCTAAACATGAACTAGTCCGAGGTCTTCCTAAAAGAAAATTTTTAAATGAGCTTGTTTGTGATTCATGTAAATTAGGTAAGATTATAAAATCTAGTTTTAAAAGCAAAGAAGTTATATCCACATCAAGACCTTTAGAACTACTTCACCTAGATCTATTTGGACCAACAAAATATGAGAGCCTCAGTGGATGCAAATATTGCCTTGTAATTGTAGATGATTTTTCGAGGTTTTCATAGGTCTCCTTCTTGAGATCTAAAGAAGGAGTGTTTTCCGTCTTTTCTATTTTTTGTAGAAAAATTCAAACTGAAAAAGGCTACCAAATCACTCGTATCCGTAGTGATCATGGGGGCGAGTTTGAAAATTCCTTGTTTGATGATTTTTGTCAAGAGCATGGTATTGCTCATGAGTTCTCTTTTCCTCGAACACCTCAACAAAATGGGGTGGTTAAGAGAAAGAACCGTACTCTTCAAGAGTGTGCTCGAACATTGCTCATAGACTCGGGGTTACCGAAGTACTTTTGGGCTGAGGCGGTTAACACGGCTTGTTACGTGTTAAATCGCACCTTAATTCGATCCGGATTGCGAAAAACTTGTTTTGAACTATACTATGGGAAAATACCCAAAATTAGTTATTTTAAAGTTTTTGGATGTCGATGTTTTGTCTTGAATACCCGCTCTAATTTAGATAAATTTGATGCCAAAGGTGAAGAAGCCATCTTTATTGGTTACTCCTCACGTAGTAAGGCATATCGGGTTTTTAACAAGACCACATTAATAGTGGAGGAAACCCTTCATGTCTCCTTCGATGAATCTCCTCATTCCTCCATTGACCGAGTCAATATGGATGATGAAGATGATTCTACTATTGATGTGTCTAACATTCCAAACTCCAATATCCATAATCTTCCAAAAGATTGGATATATCAAAGGGATCATCCCGAAAGTCAAGTCATTGGAAGTGTTTCTGATGGCGTTAAAACCCGATCTCGTTTTAATTGCACCTTTGGTCTCTCCGCCTTTGTATCTCAAGTTGAACCGAAGAGTGTCGAGGAAGCATGCTCCGAAGAAACTTGGATGATGGCCATGCAGGAGGAACTCAACCAATTCCAAAGGAATGAAGTTTGGGATCTAGTACCTAAGCCTGAAGGGCAAACGGTAATAGGTACCAAATGGGTATTCCGGAACAAGTTGAATGAATCCGGTATAGTTATTCGAAATAAGGCTCGGTTGGTAGCACAAGGGTACAACCAAGAAGAAGGAATTGATTTTGATGAGACCTACGCTCCCGTAGCTCGACTCGAATCAATTCGCATGCTTCTTGCTTATGCCACCTTTCTTGGCTTTAAACTCTTTCAAATGGACGTTAAGAGCGCGTTTCTTAACGGATTCATTAAGGAGGAAGTTTTTGTAAAACAACCTCCTGGTTTTGAGTCTCATGATAAGCCTCATTTTGTCTACAAATTAAACAAGGCACTATATGGTCTAAAGCAAGCTCCTAGAGCTTGGTATGAAAGGCTCAAAGAGTACTTGTTAAATGCAAAATTCTCTATAGGGGAAGCTGATTCCACATTATTCATTAAAAGAAAAGGAAAAGACATTTTATTAGTTCAAATATATGTAGATGATATTATATTTGGTGCTACTAATGAATCTATGTGTAGAAAGTTTTCAGAAATTATGCAGGAAGAATTCGAAATGAGTTTGATGGGTGAACTCAAGTTTTTCTTGGGCTTGCAAATCACTCAGCTCGAAATTGGAACCTTTGTGTGTCAATCTAAATACACAAAGGAGATGTTGAAGAGATTTGATATGAACAAAAGTAAAGGGAAGAACACTCCTATGAGTGTCACAACTTCCTTAGACTTGGACGAATCAGGTACGCCCATAGATCAAAAGCTCTATCGTAGCATGATTGGATCTTTACTGTATTTAACTTCCAGTAGACCTGATATTTTGTTTAGTACATGCTTATGCGCTAGGTTTCAATCAAATCCTAAACAATCACACCTAAATGCTGTAAAACGAATATTTAGATATCTAGTTGACACATCTGATTATGGCTTATTCTACCCTAGGAGTCCACAATTCAACTTAGTTACATATAGCGATGCGGACTACGCAGGTAGCCGCACTGATAGGAAGAGTACTAGTGGGACGTGCCAATTCTTAGGCGAATCACTAGTCTCTTGCTTCTCAAAGAAACAATCTAGTGTAGCTTTATCAACTACAGAAGCTGAATACATAGCCGCTGCACTAGCATGTTCCCAAGTGCTTTGGATGAAAAGTACTTTGAAGGATTTTAACTTGATATTTAATAAGATAAAAATATTATGTGACAATACTAGTGCTATCAACCTCTCGAAAAATCCCGTACATCACTCTCGCACAAAACATATTGATGTTCGACATCACTTCCTAAGAGACAATGTACTTAAGGGAGAAATCGAAGTTGAATTTATTTGTACTGAACTGCAGTTAGCTGATATTTTCACTAAACCTTTGAATTATGATCGCTTTAATTATATACGTAGGAAACTAGGCATATGTAAGCTAAGTGATATTTGAAGAATTTAGTGATTTAATGGAACCTCTTTTGTCATGAGCATAGATTGAACCTTGATTTCACTAAGCCTTCATTCAAACATCCAAATGCACACTCTGTCCAATCTCAGACGTCTGATTAAATAATCAGACGTCTTATACATTAAAATTCGTCGTCTAAACATCTGGGACAGACGACGATTTTATATAACAAAACAGTCATATCAGACGTCTGGTACACCACACAGACGTCTGAACTGTCGTCCAAATGTGTTGACAGACGTCTATCTCGGAGACAGAACATGTACTGCCTGTCGGACGTCTGAATATATGGCTAGACGTCGTAGGGATCGTCTGACAGGAAAAACGGACGACCCTGTAACTTTAAACGAAAATCCAGGAAGGTCTGTCTGCAGAAATCGGACGTCTAATATTAAATTTAGACGTCTTCATTGCCGTCTGAGTAAGAAATCAGACGACAACCTGGAGAATAAATCTTTTTGCTGGGGAGGATTCCTGCAGAAATCAGACGTCTATATTATAATTAGTCGTCTGATTATTCGTCTGATGAAAAAAAACAGACGTCTCCCTGAAATGGGCTAAAATCCCTCTGGCAAATCCCGACGTCTGACATCGTTGACAGACGTCTGATCAGGGAAAAATCTGCGCGTCGCGGCTTTTCTCTGGACGGTTTGAAATGCAAATCTCCCCAACTTCAGGGGGAGACTTGCTCGGTGACCTTGGGATATAAGATCCCCTTCGCAAAGGTCCCACTCTCCTGTCCAAAATCCCTACCCCACACAAGATCTGCGCGCCGCTCTCCCTCACACCCGACGGCCCACAGCAGCAGTTGGCGAAGTTCTGCTCGCAGCCAGACGACCGTCGCGCCTCTTCGACGACTGACGGAACTGCTGCTCCTCTGCGCGCGTCGTCCCTGCCTCTCGACCGCGCATTTGGAGGCTTCCCTCCTCCCGTGGGTATACCCTCTCAACTCCTAGGGCATTTTCATGCTCTTTTACCCACGGCCTTGTAGCATCTAGTTCACTTCTTGATTCACTTGACCTACATGTGCATTTCATATCATTGTCAGCCTTAAAACCCTAACCCTCGGTCAAGAAAACCCTGTTAGCCCTAGCTGCATCTTCCATGGCAAGGGTATTACCTCATGAGGATCAAGCCGACATTTTAGTGGCTTGCATCCAAAGGTATATTGCCACAACTACATGGCAGGTTGTATTGCCTCAAGGCATACTGCCACATATTTTTTCATGATGATTGCAGTGTTTGAAACTAT
This sequence comes from Thalassia testudinum, assembly GCA_037157565.1. Lineage (NCBI taxonomy): Eukaryota > Viridiplantae > Streptophyta > Magnoliopsida > Alismatales > Hydrocharitaceae > Thalassia > Thalassia testudinum. The sequence continues at coordinate 28,783,175 of JAZHRO010000013.1, forward strand.
GTTTTGGGTGAATGTTGTTTGGTTGAATGGTTGTTTCTGTTTTGTAGGTATTCTATCCTTAACGCACCACTCATTTTTCCTAAACCTAACCACCCATTCCACCAAATATGCCTCCCCGTAGGAAGCAAGTTGGGGGATCTTCCAGTTCCTCTTCCACTTATTTGGCAGAACAATTGCGGGGTGACATCGCTAGGCAGCGATTTCGTCGTTTCGCGAATGCCAAAGTTAAATGCCCTCGTTTTATTGTTTGGAATGATTTTGCCCATTTGAACCTTCGGGAACACTTCCAAACTCTCCATCTTTTTCAATATTTTGACCGTCAATTCCACTCCGGCATTGGAACTCTTGGTGTGTTCCCTGATCTTTGCCGTCTCTTTTATGCCAACATCGTTGAGGACTACAGCAACGATGAACTTGAACTCCATACCCGCCTATTTGGTCGTGAAATACACATCACATCTGAAACTATCTCTGACCTTCTAGCCATCCCCAATGAGGGAAATGATTTCAATGACATTCTGAGGCAATACGACCCAGAAATCATCAATCAAGAGTTAGTTCTCCCGGAAAAATATGTTGAAAACCTTGGCACTCTACCGTGCAAAAATCTCAAACCCCTTCCACGTCTACTCTCTCGCATTTTTGGGTGGGACCTCCTAAACAAATCAGGAGGTTTTGATTACATCTCACGCCAACACAAGGCTCTCCTTTTTGCGGCCGTTCGTCATATTCCTTTCAATTATTACCGCCTCATTGTTCGCGTCATGAATGAGGACCATGGGGCATCACTTCCGTTTGGATCTATTCTATCCAAAATCTTTTCATCCCATCGGATTTCCATAACTGACCAAGCAGTTGACAAGAAAATTGAGCCTTACAACCGGGCCACAGCCGCCAAGATGCATATACTTAGAGAACATCTTGAGCCCACCGACGAACCCATGGAAGAAGAGCCCCTTCCACCCTTTCCAGACTTCCATGAACCACGGCCCCTTCAAATAGAAGCTCCCCGCTCAAGCTTTGATGAAGCATGGGATCCAGCCACAGATTCCCTCTCCTCCGGCATCTCCCTTTTGCTGCGTCGAACCGGCGAGATGTACACCTACATGGGAAGCATGCGACGCGACATCGACGAACTTAGATCAGATGTTCAAAATTTGCAGATAGGACAAGGACCCGCTCGTCGCCGCCGCCGCCAAGATCAAGAAGAATAGTTTTAGTGCTTCTATTTTTCTATCTTTTATTCTAATTTTGTATTAAGGGGCCTTGACCCTGTACTTAATATTTTTGGGAACAAATAGCTAGTCCATGCTTAAATATTTCTATTCCTAATCAATTTTCCTTAATGCCTTGTCATCTTTTAAACATGCAATTTTAGTCACGCACTCTACTTTGTAGATATCACTCTTGTAGTTTGGATTTTGACTCCCTTTAACAACCCTTCATGATGATATTCAAAAAGGGGGAGAAGAATGTAGGTAAAAAAATTAAGGAATAATATAAAAACAACCTTCTTAAATAGATAAAGGCTATTAAGTACAACCTTTAGGGGGAGGAAATAGGAACCTACAGCTATATTTTGAAAATCATCAAAAAGGGGGAGATTGTTAGTTCAACTACTCATATATAATATTTTGATGATTTTACAAAATGAAGAAAATGAAATAATAAATAAAGCGTAGCATATTGTTTTCTCTCTATAATAACATATTTGCAGGATTTCAAAAAGCTTTCCAAGACGGGAGATTAAAAGCGTGAAGACGAGTAGCATAAGTATTAGGTCTTAGGCCTTTTGCATGTAAACTTTCAAAGGTTGTAATTTTCATCTTATTTGAGTCTAGAAATATTGTAAAGAGCCCCCAAACATAACCTATAAATAGCTAACTTAGGCTCTCTACACTTAGGATAAATTAGAAACAAAAAAACCCAACACTTATACTTTTATCAGACGTCCAGTAAACAGTCCAGACGTCTGATTTTCCATCATAAGACGTCTGACATGTTTATCAGACGTCTAATTTCAAATATCTCTGCCTTTGTCCGTCTCCTCATAAACATCAGTCGAAGGACTTCACTTTCAGACGTCGATAACCGTTCACAGACGTCTAATTCTTTACCCAGACGTCCTCATACTAACCGTTAGACTTTCCGTAGGCAAAAACAATTTCCAGACGTCTTGACACACTTCCAGACGTCTGTCTTTGAACCGTTGGCCATGATTTTCTGTGCGTATCTCTCTACGGCCACATAATCTTTTGGCAGAAGTAGGGAGGAAGAGTATTTAGGTTTCCAGACGTCTGGTAATGTCCTCAGACGTCCGTAACGACGTCTGATCCTTTAAACCTAGAACCCTGTTTGGATCCGATGATAACAGGAACGAATGCACCATTCATTAGACGTCCAGTAAACTAATCAGACGTCTTATGACATAATATCAGACGTCCTTCTTTTGATCCAATAGAGTCCGTTAAGGATGTCCTGCAAGATTAGACGACCATAGGAAAAATCAGACGTCCTATAAGACGTCTGATCCTATAATTAGACGTCTGATGTTGCTGTCAGAATCATCATTACCCTGATTTTGTGTGGATTTCGTCCTAAACTCTTGGGATTTGTCTCCAACGGCTAGAAGAGCTCTCCCAAGTGTTCTTGAAGGTTCCAAACTTGCCTATAAATAGACTACAACTCTTCTTTGGCAAAACACACCTCTTGAGATACAATTCCATTAGAAAAATCTCTTGCTCACTACTCTAAGCTCCATCTTGCCCTTGTGCTGTGCTAATACTCTGATCAAAGGGCAAATCCATACTCCCGGCTCGCTCCGTTCTGCAAATCATCAGGGAGTTCTTTTCATGCTTAGTAGATAAGAAAGCAACTAAATTATTGGGGTGCTCTATAGGTGTTATTTTTACTTGTTAATTTCTGTACTTTGGGTATCCGGCCTGTCGGGTCCCCGTCTCTTCATCTTGAAGAGAGAAACCTCCGTTTAGGGATCGGAGGTGGGAATTGTAATTGAGGTACACTACCCTCGTTTAAGTAGTGTGGTTAGTGGATTGATCACCTTGTGATCGAAAATCCTAAGTCAAGAGATTGGCTTAGGTGGTGGTTTTCACCCATCTTGGGTTTCCACCTAAAAATAATTGAGTATATTGTGTGATTGAATTTGTTGTATTACAATACAATATAATTTCACTATTCACCCCCCCTCTAGTGCAATTTCAGAACCTTTGTAACACAAACACACAAGAAGAGAAACATAAGACACACTTAGAAAAACACTTGGATACACTTAGACACACAAGATATACACCTAGAGAGACCAAGATACACTAAGATCAAGTATTTCCACTCTCTTGTGTCCAAGAAGCACTTGCTCTCTAAGCTCAAGCTCCATCATCTTGAGAGCATCATTCCCGTTGCGCACCCGCTCTGCCGGCGTTGATAACGAGAGCGACGTAGCGCCGTCGCGTGGCACACGCACCGCGTCATCGTCGACGCACTCCTTGCAAAGGGGAGTTTCCTATTTCCTATAGAAGCTAGGTTTAATTTTGTTGGCTCTATAGGACTGTTGTTTTATTTTATCTTTGTATTTTGGTTGGGTATTCGCTTTGCGAATTCCCGTCTCCTTCGTGGGACAAAATCCTTCTCGTGGAGAGAAGGGGTTGAGGAACGCTACCCTCGTACTTGTAGCGTGGTTGTACTGAGGTTGAATCACCCTCGTTTCAAAGTGATTCGGTTAGTGGATTTGATCAACTAGGTTGATCGGAAAATCCTAACTCGAGAGAGTTAGGTGGTGGTTTTCACCCGGTTTGGGTTTCCACCTAAAAAATACCTGTGTACATTGTGCGATTGATTTTTGTGAGATTGCTTTATATTTTTATTTCCGCATATTTTTACGTCACCCCTCCTAGTAGGGAACCTTCAATTGGTATCAGAGCAGGTCTTGCTATTTCGGCGTAACAACCCGGCAAGAAGATCGATGGAGGGAAGCAGTTCCGCGTGTAGGATTTCGGAGGGACAGTCCACAACCCGTCCGCCCTACTTTGACGGGAACAACTACAGCTACTGGAAGCTGAGGATGAAGACGTGGCTCCAAGCCACTGAATTCGAGGTATGGGGATGTTGCGAAACCCCATACGAGATCCCGAAGCGACCCCAAGGAGGCTACTCGCAGGTGCAGATTCTAAAGCTCTCACTCAACGCAAAGGCAATGAATGCCTTGTATTGCGCATTGAGTCCAAAAGAATTCGAACGAATCCAAGAGTGCACTACCGCCCACGAGATATGGAGGAGGTTGGAAGGCACTCATGACGATTCCAGCTCGGAGGAAGAAGAAGAAGAAAAGGAAGAAACCGCTTGCTTTGGTTTCATGGCCAGAGGAAGCAATAGCGACAGCGAAAACGGAAGCGACAGCGACAATGAGGTAAGTTATGATCTTCAAGAAGCTTTTAATGAACTTTTTGAGATTAGTAAATCACTTAGGGTAGAAAATAAAAGCATTAAAAAGAACCTTAGTTTTCTTAGAAATGAAAATGATAGGTTAGAAAAACAACTTAAGGACATAGAAGCTAGTCCTAAGGATGATAACCTATTATTAGATAATCATAACCTCATCAATGAAAATAATAAATTGATTGAGGAAAATAATAGTCTAAAGTTAGAAATTTCTGATTTAAAGACTAAGATGGATATTATAGAAAAAGAAATTGCATGTCTTAGGGAAAATTCTAACAAATTAATCAACAAAGTAGATAAGTTTTATAGCCCTAAGGTTGAGAAAGGATCTCCATCAAGGAGACCTTCTAACAAATCTGGATCCAAGCTCACTTGGATACCGAAGAAAAAATTAGAATCTTGTTTTGTAGGGTTCAGGGATGACTACAACATAAAGGACTGGACCTACAAACTCAAGGCTGGTCAACTTAAGTTGGGAGAACCAATGAGTAGACCAAGGAGGAGAACAAGAAGACCGACAAGACGGCGAACAAACGACGGACCCGCCGCACGTCGACCACCAGATTGGAGACCGACGCCGATGCCCGGGCCTCCAAGCTACGGATGGGAGCCCCATCCGATGTGGCATCCACCACCACCATTCGGGCCATTTTATTGGCCATGGTAGGTGAGGTAAAACCCTTTACCCTATCTTTTTATCATAAGCATTTAGATAGGGGGAGTTAAAAAAGGATGAGCTAATTGTCAATTTTTAAGGGGGAGATATAAGGTAGCTAAATTTCCTTTAGAAAGGGGGAGAAAAATAATAGCTATCGCATTGTTACAAAAAGGGGGAGAATATTACCTTTGTTAAAATAAACTCATAGAAGAGCATGTTTTAAGGGGGAGTTATAGGAAATATAAAATCAATTAAACTTTTTGATAATGTCAAAAAGGGGGAGGATTTTTATGCATTATTTACGGTTTTGTCATCATCAAAAAGGGGGAGATTGTTGGTGCTAGAGCACCACGATCATTTGTTTTGATGATAACAAAACACGTGTTATTTAACATTTGCAATTTGAGTCCTAGATTTCAGGTCAATTGCAAATGTGGACGTGTTTAGACGGAGTTCAAGCTCGCATTCAGGACGGATTGGAGGAGCTTGACGGAAAACAGAGGAGGTTCGCGTGGAGCGAAAGATTGGAGATGGAAGACAAGAAGAATAGGATAGATTCTTTTTTATCCTTTCATGTATCTTTGTATTTTATTTTCTTGCTCTTGATTTTCCTTAGACATTATGTTAAAGAGCCTCAAAGAACCCTAACAGTAGTCCTAGGAACACCTGCACAACCCTAGGATACTTAGGTTTTCTGTAGAATACTTAGAAAACCAATATAGGGCTCAAACAGCATTTCCAGACGTCTAATCCCAAAATCAGACGTCTGATAAAGTATGTTAAGACGTCTGACTGTTGTTTCAGACGTCTGATAACTGTTAGGCTGGACATAGTTAGTTCTGTCTGATGAAATCAGACGTCCAGACATTATACCAGACGTCTTAGGAGACGTCTGATGACTTTGCCAGACGTCCAGTTAGTGGACCGTTGGTTGGCTTTGAAAACACTCAAGATTATGACCGTTAGAGCCTTATCAGACGTCCATAGGACTTACCAGACGTCTGATAAATGACCGTTTTGCCTCGGCTGACCCAAAATCTCTTCTCAGAGATTTTCTAGCCGTTGCAACGTTTGGAAATCAATTCCCACAGTAAAAGTAGGTTTCCAGACGTCCAGACATAGTACCAGACGTCCTGTATGTCGTCTGATGGACTTGCACAAAAACCCTGTTTAGATCTGATTCAAGTCAGGGAGAAACCCGCATAGAATCAGACGTCTGACCTTGAAATCAGACGTCTTAAAGTGGCCTTCCAGACGTCTGATGCCAGAGTTAGACGTCTGATAACCCTGTCAAATGCAATCATTGTCATGATTTCGGCCTGATTCTCTTGGGCTTTGCACCCAACGGCTATGGAAGCTTTTCCAAGCCTTCCAAAGCCTTCCTAAGGCCTCTATAAATAGAGGGGAACCTTTGTAACACAAACACACAAGAAGAGAAACATAAGACACACTTAGAAAAACACTTGGATACACTTAGACACACAAGATATACACCTAGAGAGACCAAGATACACTAAGATCAAGTATTTCCACTCTCTTGTGTCCAAGAAGCACTTGCTCTCTAAGCTCAAGCTCCATCATCTTGAGAGCATCATTCCCGTTGCGCACCCGCTCTCCCGGCGTTGATAACGAGAGCGACGTAGCGCCGTCGCGTGGCACACGCACCGCGTCATCGTCGACGCACTCCTTGCAAAGGGGAGTTTCCTATTTCCTATAGAAGCTAGGTTTAATTTTGTTGGCTCTATAGGACTGTTGTTTTATTTTATCTTTGTATTTTGGTTGGGTATTCACTTTGCGAATTCCCGTCTCCTTCGTGGGACAAAATCCTTCTCGTGGAGAGAAGGGGTTGAGGAACGCTACCCTCGTACTTGTAGCGTGGTTGTACTGAGGTTGAATCACCCTCGTTTCAAAGTGATTCGGTTAGTGGATTTGATCAACTAGGTTGATCGGAAAATCCTAACTCGAGAGGGTTAGGTGGTGGTTTTCACCCGGTTTGGGCTTCCACCTAAAAAATACCTGTGTACATTGTGCGATTGATTTTTGTGAGATTGCTTTATATTTTTATTTCCGCATATTTTTACGTCACCCCTCCTAGTAGGGAACCTTCAGGGAGTGGGGGAAATGTTTGAGTGGAGTGAGGGGGAGCTTCTGGGCTTGTTGGCGAGGGGTGGAATGGTCTGCGGAGGTGGAGCGACCTCGCCGGAGATGGCGACCTGAGATGGGGAAGGTGGTGATGGACAGTGGCGGTCGGTGAGTCAAAATGGTAAATTAAGAAGGGGAAAATATAAGGGAGAGAGAAAGGAAGGTTCCTACCTACTTAGTCGACGAAGAGGGAGAGGAAGGCGTCTGGCTCGTGTCTACCGGAGCTGGGGCAAAGGTGCCCAGGAGGGGGTTATCGGCGACGAGGAGGAGATCTGAGGACTCCAGCTGGTGCGGCCTGGCGTGGGAAGACGGCGCAAAGTGGGCTCTGCTGCAGGCATGGCAACAGAGCGACGAGGAGGAGGAAGAATCGCTGAAATCTAGGGCTCTCTGACCGGAGAGGGGAGAGACGAAATCTAGGGTTTTTCTCCGCCAGAAGTAGCTTAAAGGAGACGGCAGACCTTGCCGCTCCTTATAAAGGCACTGGCGATGAGAGGGGACCGAGGAGGCGACGTGCCGTGCTCGTCGGAGGTGGCCGGAAATGGACACCCATGCCTTTCGTGCGTTCATACGAGAGACATGGTCAGTTGCAAAGGTCAGGAGAGGGTCCCTGCGACAGAGGACGACGTAGGGAACCCCCCGCTCGTTCCTGAGGACGGGCACCTTGTCCTGAGCGGCTCCATCCTCCGCGCAAGGTTGCCGAAGGTATGGCGCTGCGCAGAAATGGCAGGGAGGACCGTTCTGCAAAGCACGACGAGAAATTTAGGGGGCCTTTTGCAAGGGTTTCAAAAGATAAGTGTCAAAAAGTAATTCAACAGGATCAATTTGTAAAGTCGGTCAGGATGGTCTTTTCTTACGCCAAAATTTTTATACCAACCTAATTTGAACCTAAGGATTTTAATGGTGAAATTTGATTTTAGGTTGGAACATGTTTGACCGATCAATTTGCGTAAAAACCCAATTTAAGTCATAAATTGGGCATGGTTCTCATTTTAGGTCAAAATAGGTTGCAAAGGAAAAATTGAAGGTTCTAAACCCTAGGGAACATTTTTCCATAAATTTTGGAGGGTTTATTTGATTTTTATCCTACCTCGAACCTCGTGAATTAAAGTGAATTTATTTTAGGGTTACAGAATGTCATTTAATTCCTAGAAGTTGCTATAACCCTTTTCAGATCAGATCATCCCACTTCTCTCCTTATTAAGCTCATTTGACCTTCATTAAGACCCTTAATTTCCCTATTTGCGCACTGCATTGGTGAAATTGCAGTTTTACCCCATATGATTTGTCTTATTCTTTAACTCAGAATTCTCTGAGTTAAGCCTCTCTTTAGGTTTTGTAGGAGCTTCTTCACATTTATTTAGATTAAATTGTGCTAGTTAGGGTTCATGATGAGGTTCTCATCATACCCCCATACCTAGCTTTTGCTAATGCCTTAGCAAAATTTTAAGGTTTCAACCCTTGTTCTAGACCATGAAGCTCTTAATGAGTTCAGATAAGTGCTTTTTCTTCTTCCGTAACCTTGATTAGGTCAGAATGCCAACCATAGGCCTAAAAGGTACTCTAGTACCAACCAAGATCCAGATCTGTCTAGCCTTGGCCTCAGTCCTTAGCAAAGGTTTTTAAGGCCTACAAGAGCTAACCTAAGGCTTATTGGACTTTGTGGTTAAAGCACCCGTGCTTGAGATAATTTTAGCCCTCGTTCAGTTTGCAGTACGTTTTGTAAGAAAGAGAGGTAGAAGATTTATATGTTTGGAGAGTTTTCTCTCTTTTTTTTTTTTTAATTCTAGCTTAGGATTGGCTTCTCAACACGGTCTGTATCAGATCCCTTGTCCACATCATCAATCCTCAAGGGTTCCTGGTAGTCGATGCTTCAAGATAGAACCGCCCATGGTAACCCCCAGAACCCTGGCTTTTGAGATTTCTAGATAATCCCATCCATGGTGTCCCGTAGCCGAATTCAGACCCTGGCAATTGACACTTCGTGATAATGCCATCCATGAAATCTGAACCAGCAGAGTGCTTACATGCCCCCAGTAGGATATGTAAATATCCTAAGAAACAAGCACCGAGGAGATGATATTTTGTTACGCATCTTCGAGGGGAATTTCCCACCTCTCCGCGCTGAGAACTCATCCAAATCAACTTGTGTTGATCGGCTGCTCCTACTCTAGGTGTCATTTTCAGAATTTTTGCAACGCTTCTGCGTGATTTTTATTTTTATGCTTACTGAACCAGGCTGTGTGTGAAGTTAGGGTGCTTAGGTTATTAAGTCCCGTAAACCAAAAGTTAGTTAACGAGGCCAAATACTCCCTAAGCCTTGGACCTAATACTTAAGCTTTTCATTTTCCTCAACCTCTTGAGGAATGTCTAGATCTTAATGGGTACTAAGAGTTTATCCAAGAATGCCTAAGGTTTGCGTTCTTACTAATCTCACAGTGCACTTTCCATTTCTTTTCCTTAATGAGGTCTAGAACTTAAGTTAACTCCTTAATTTCTTACTAAGGTCTCCTTGATCATTTTGTTCTTTTTCTCCTCCTCCTTTGTGGAGTCCACAAAATTTCTTTCCTCCTCTCATTTTATTATATTTTTTTTTCAAAATTTTTTTAAAAATTTTTATGGTGTTTTTGGCATATGTGACTTTTTTTGTTTAAAACCTTTTCTTGTGAGTTTTGCACTTTCATACCCCCCCATGCCTAAGATTTGTAATATCCTCATTGTAACTTAAGAGGGTTTTTATTTAGCTTAGTTCCAACATTAGGACAAGTATTTTGATGAGTGAATGGGTCGAGGTGACTGTTACGGATAATTTCTAATCTCAGATGCAAGTACCTGAGGTGGAGTCGGCTGTCCTACAGGGTGAATCTTAAGTGCTAAAAGGTGTCAGAAAATGTTTCGGGTTTTTTCAAAAAGAATGACGGGCTGCCTCCCGTTGAGCGCTGAGTTTTACACCATCGGCTGGGTTCAATATGCTCAGGGAAAATGGAGGATAAATGATGATTCAGCAAAATCTATAGAGGTTACATCAATGAACGGAATCATAGCTCAGCTAGACCATTAGTCTAGGGGTGATAAGGAGTGGAGATTTGATGAGACACCCCGTATTTGGTCATCAGTGACCTGAACTGAGCATTCGTAAAATGGGTCCCCCCCGTCAGAGATGATTGCACGAGGAATCCCGAACCGTGAGAAGATATTGTGATGAATGAATTTGATAACGATTTTATGATCACAGGTTCGGGTCAGTATGGCTTCGATCCATTTGGACACGTAGTCCACAGCTAGTAGAATGTACTCGAAGCCATCCGAAACAGGAAAGGGGCCCATAAAATCAATCCTCCAAATATCGAAGATTTCGCATACAAGAATCGGCTGCAAAGGCATCATGTCGCGATGGCTCATGTTGCCCAAAGTTTGGCAACGTCTGCATGCCTTGCAGTGATTGTATGCGTCCTTGAATAAAGTGGGCCAATAAAAGCCACACTGGAGGATTTTTGATGCAGTTTTGTGCCCAGAGAAGTGGCCACCTTATGCCTGGTCATGACAGAAGGAGAGAATATCATTGATTTCACCTTCCGGGACACATCGCCGGATGATTTGGTCAGCACCTATGCGGAAGAGGTACGGATCTTCCCAGATGTAGTACTTGGCATCAGAGCACAATTTGTCTTTCTTGGCAGACGGAGAGGGACCTGCTGCGGTCTGAGCAGCAGACGCGCGAGGTGCGACGCGGGCGACGTCGCGAGCGGAGGCCGAGTGGTGCCCTGTTCTGGAAAAATTTCCAGAATCAAACGTCTGGGTTGATAGCCAGACGGCGAGGGAGACGTCTGGAAGCTCATACAGACGTCTGAAGGGTGAGTATTCCGCTTTCTTCTTCCTTCCTGTCGACTGACCCTACTGAGGGAGGGAGTTGGCTGTGCGCAGGCTCGCTGATTCGCCATCCTTTAAGAATTAGACGTCTAGAAGTTTTACCAGATGGCTGGAGCGACCTCAAGACGTCCGGGGTGACCATAGGACGTCTGGGAGATAGGCCAGACGTCCCCTCAGACTTCTGGACGTCTAGGAAACCACGCTGAGCAGGTAATTCTCTGGTCCACTTTTTAAGACGTCTGGAAGAAGTTCCAGACGTCTGATTTTACACAGTGTCGTCGTTTTCGACCCGTTTAGGGCTCGTTCGGGTTCCGTTTTCCGCAATTCGAGTTGCGTTCTTTTCAGAATTAATTCCTCTACCCATCTACAGTAGCTATACACTGTTGTGAGACTTTCCTTGTGTTTGATCCTTGTGATAGGACCTCATTCAGTTGCAGTCTTGGGAGTCGCGGAGGCACGCGGGATTCCCGATCACGCCCCCATTACTCCCGTTGTACCTGGTAGAGTGGCTTTAAGTTATTAATAAAATCTGCTAAATTATGAAACCATAAATAGAACCTAGGACATTGCATGAACCCTAGGAATGAGAAATAGATGGAATGATAGCTCCTAGGTGTTGCATGAATCCTAGGACTGGAAAACTAGATTGTATAATAGATCCTAGGATATGGGATGAATCCTAGGATGGGAAAACTAGTGGAATGTATAATACCGCAGTCTTGGAAAATGGAAAGAGATATAAAGCTGCCTGTAATTTGAATTAACAGCTGCCTGTTGTGAATAGATAACGTGGTCGAGAACATGGATTGTAAGAATGTGAAACTGGAAAGTGAAACCTGGATGTTTGAGTAAAAAGGATGGAACCCTACAGGGAAGTAGGAGTAGAACTCCTGGAAAGTGAATGGAATAGTTTTGGGGAAGTGAGCTGGCCCTTGAGTACGGAGTACCAAGGAGAGCGACTGTCCCCCTGTTTAGTGCAGAGCGGAGCTAGCCACCCCAGGGACCCGGGGTTAGGACTGGCCACTCTGTACCGACTTGCTGGCCCTCGCGTACGTAGTACCGAGGAGAGCTACTAGTGTAGGGAGGTACTAGCTACCCCACGGGCCCCGGGGTTCTGCTAGCCTCCCACACCGACTTGTTAGGCCCGCTGGGGCAAACCAGGGTAGTCAGGCGAGGGTGCGCGGACTGTGGAGGGGCAAGGCCCCGGTTTGGTTACTGTGGAGGGGTTGGACCCCTGTTACTGAGAGGGCTCTGCCCTGGACTGGTTCCGTGTTGTGCTTTGGGCGCACCCGTTAACGAAAACGACTGACCGCGTGCCAATACGGGTTAGCTACCTATGCGTTTATCGCGTGTGCCGTAGTCACCGTTACGTCTGTCAGTGACCTTGGGGTGGTTGACTGAGGGTAGGATCACCACGGGGGACTCTCCCGGCCAGGAGAGCACCACGTGCTACTTCTACTTTTTGGAAAAGACTGCAATCAAGATCGTTCCCACGTGGAACATTCGAGATCAAGTAAAAGATCTGAGAAATAAATGAAACAGTGAGACAATTGAAAGATGTAAATAAAGAAAGTAATAGAACATAACAGCTACTGTACACTCTACTGTTGTCTTTAGTTTTAGTTGCCACTCTACTCAGTGTTTTACTGACGTGTTACACTCGTTACCTTTTTCAGGACCAGGTGTTGAGCAACCAGGGTCAGCGGCTGCAGAGGACGCTGGGCCGAGTAGGGTCCAGTAGAGTTACTACTGTCTTTTGTACCTCTTTGTTTCCGTTATAGTGAGTAGTTCTTGTTTCCGCTGTACTTTTCTTTACCTGCAGTTCATGTTATATGATAAATGTTGTTCTACTGTTGTGGTGGTATATACTGTAGTGGTTTCTTTCCTTACTGCTGTACTTCCTTACTGTTAGTTATATTCATGCTGAATGGGGTTTATTTTACTGCTCTTTTGGTTACTTCCTCGTTGGACGACTAGGTCTTGGGATTAGTCGAGTCGGTCCGGTTCTCGTGTCTCGTAGGGACTCAGGAACCAGGTCGTTACAGTGCTCATCAGGGAAATGCTCCATGATGGATCCAGAAGGGTTGATGATCTCAGAAGGAAGGCGAGACAAATGGTCAGCTACCACGTTTTGTCTTCCCACCTTGTCGCGAATCTCGAGGTCGAATTCTTGCATCAGCAAGATCCATCGGATTAGTCGGGGCTTCGCGTCCTTCTTGGCAAGGAGATGCCTCACAGTCGTGTGATCCTAGTAGATGATAACGTGGGAACTCAGGAGATAAGATAGAAATTTTTCAAGGGCAAATACTACGGCTAGCAGCTCTTTCTCCGTAACTGTATAGTTACGCTGAGCCTCGTCAAGTGTCTTGCTAGCGTAGTAGATGACCACGGGTTTCCTGTCAACTTTCTGCCCCAGAACCGCTCCTATAGCGAAATCAGATGCATCGCACATGATGTCAAAGGGTTGAGACCAATCAGGGGATTGTAAGATCGGGGCCTGGGTGACTCGGTCACGGAGGTTTTCAAAGGCTTGAGTGCATTCCATGGAGATCTCAAAGGGTACATCCTTAGAAAGAAGAATAGTCAGGGGGCGTGCGATTTTCAAAATGAGAATGAAACGACGGTAAAAATCGACGTGCCCTAAAAAAGAACGGATGTCCCTAATCGAGCTAGGCATAGGAAGCCGGGAAATTAGATCAACCTTGGCTCGATCCACTTGGATGCCTTTCTCAGAAATTAGATGTCCTAGGATGATCCCCTCAGGCACCATAAAATGGCTCTTTTCTCAGGAAAGAACCAAATTAACATCGATGCAACGCCTGAGTATATGAACCAAGTGCTGAAGGCAATCATCAAATGATGCCCCAAAAACTGAGAAGTCATCCAGGAAGACTTCCAGATAATCACTTACCATATCAGAGAATATAGCAAGCATGCACCGCTGAAAAGTCGTGGGTGCATTGCCAAGATCGAAAGGCATCCTTCGGAATGCGTAAGTCTCGAAGGGGCAAGTGAACATGGTCTTCTCTCGGTCCTCAGGATAAATAGCCACTTGGTTATAATCGGAGTACCCGTCAAGAAAGCAGAGGAATCGATTTCCCGCTAATTTCTCAAGAATCTCATCAATGAAAGGCAGTGGGAAATGATCCTTCTTCGTGGAGGAATTGAGCCATCGGTAATCTATGCAGACTCTCCACGAGTTGGCTATTCGGGTAGGTATGATTTCTTCAGTTTCAGTCGTAATGGTGGTGAGCCCTGCCTTTTTAGGTACGACCAGAATTGGGCTCACCCAATGACTGTCAGAGATCGGGTAAATGATCCCTGCATCTAACCACTTAATGATCTCCTTTTTCATGACCTCCTGTAGATTGGGATTCAAACGCCTTTACATCTCACGGGAAGGTCATGTGCCCTCTTTTGAATAAATATGGTGTGTGCAATAAGAGGGACTTATTCCAGTCAAGTCATCGAGAGTCCAACCAATGGCTCTGCGATGCTGCTGGAGAACAGCAATCAGAAGAGATTCCTGATCAGGAGTAAGCTTGGAATTTATAATCACAGGAAAAGCCTGATTAGAACCCAAAAAGCTGTATTTCAAATGATCGGGAAGGGGTTTTAGTTCAAGGATGGGGTTATCAGCAGCAGCGGGTGGTTCAGGATAAGTGCGAGGTTCAAGGATAGGAGTTATGGGTTTGTCTAAATCAGGGTCTGACTCCTCTAATTGCGGTTCAAGATCTTTCTGTGGTTGATGAGGCATAATCAGGTTATTCTAAAAATGTGTTTCATCAACCAAAGCCCTAATATCACAAATTTGTTCAATGATACCGCAATTGATTCCTTTTTGGGCCTTAAAGATATCAATTTTGAGAGTTTGATTCCCAAATTTCAGTTCTATTTGGCCCTCCTCACAGCTGATGTTGGCTCTAGCAGTGGCCAGGAAAGGTCTCCCTAGAATGATCGGTGTATCCCTAGGGTTTTCAGGTGCGTCCAAGTCTAAGACTATAAAGTCTACAAGGAAATAGAAATCCCGCACTCTTACAGTAACATCCTCAAGAATCCCTTTAGGTGACTTTATAGATCGATCTGCTAACTGTAGTGTCACCTCAGTTGGTTTTAGCTCAAATTCTTCTAGGTGGTTAAGTAAGGATGTGGGTATCAGATTTATGGAAGCACCCAAGTCTAGCAATGCTCTGTCGAACTGGGTTTCACCTATTTTGCAGGAAATCAGGGGAGTACCTGGATCTTTTGCCTTGGGTGGGAGTCTGCTCAGGATTACAGAGCTGGCTTACTCTGACAATACAATTGGACTCCCACTCTTGTTTCACAGCTTACGCTGAGGTGTACATACATTCTTCAAGAATTGTGCGTAAGCCGGTACGTGGCGAATCGCATCCATCAAGGGGATGTTTATTTGGACCTGCTCAAAGAGCTTGACCAGGTCTTCCTCAGGAGCCATGGGTTTGGTTGTCTTCTTTCCCTTGGTCAAGGCCTCGGGAAATGGAACCTTGGTTGGTTCTTCTAGGATAGGTCCAGGTCTTTGATCTTGGACAGGGATGGGAACGTCCTGGATTACTGTCCTAGGGTTTGGATCACTACCAGGCTTGGAGTTTTCTGGATAAGGTGGATCTTGGGTCTCCTTACCACTGCGGGTGGTCACAGATTTAGTCCTGCCTGATTCTGGTTAGGGTTTGATAGGATGGGTTGCTGCTGATAACTCGCATAAGAAGTTGAAGCCTCCATCTCATCAGGTGAAGGAACAGAGGGGGCCTGATAAATCATGTGTGCTTGGCCCGAGTTTGGGTTCATAACACGCCACTGGGTCGGCACGTTATTAGGGTTAGGAAGAGGTTGAGAAGGAAGTGTGCCTGGTTGGCGAGAATTTGCCAACTGGGCCAGTTAGTTTCGAACCTCTGTGATTTTGTCTTTGTGTTGCTTCTGAATAGCCGCATTCGTTCTCTGAATGTCAGCCAGAGTCTAAAGGATGAGGGACATTTGGTCTTGGTTTGGCCCTGATGGATAAGTAGGGTTGGGCCGAGGCTGAGGCGGCAGGTAAGGATGAGGTGGTTGTGAACGGGGCTGAAAGGGTGGTCTTTGAGTTTGGGAATTTCCCGCCCACTGGAAGTTGGGATGGTTTCGCCATCCAGGATTGTAGGTATTGGAAAATGGATCATTTTGGATGGCGTTGAGGTCCTTGCAGGTCTGAGGAACCTCTGAAGAGTCAGAGAATAGGGGAATGGAATTCCCCCGCTAGTATAGAAAGAATCGGAGGATCTTGCAGATTTTCTAGTGGTGTAACTCCTTTTGTTAACTTTCAGATTTCCTAGTGCTGTAACTTTTGTTATCTTTTCTAGTTATTTTATTTTATGTGTAACTCCTTTTCACCCCTTTTTGTCAACTTTCAGATTTTCTTAATCTTGCATGTTCCTCGTGGGAGCAATCTTGATTGCAGTCTTTCCCGAAGAGTAGAAGGTACACGTGGTGCTCTCCTGGCTGGGAGAGTCCCCCATGGTAGTCCTACACCCAGTCAGCCACCCCGAGGTCACTGTCAAGATGTAGCGGTGACTACAGCACGCGTGATAAACGCACGGGTAGCTACCCTGCCTAACACGTGGTCAGTCGTTTCTGCTACCGGATACACCCAAAGTACAACACAGAACAGTATATGGCCTAGCCCTCTCAAAAACAGGGGTCTAGCCCCTCAGAACCAAACAGGGGTCTCGCCCCTCCACAGTCCGTGCACCCTTGTCTAACTATTCCGATTTGCCCAGAGGGCCTAACAAGTCGATGTAGGGTGGCTAGTTGAACCCCGGGCCCCGTGGGGTGGCTAGCTCCCTCCCTACACTAGTAGCTCGCCTCGGTACTGTGTACACGAGGGCCAACAGAAGTCAATGTAGAGTGGCCAATCCTAACCCCCGAGTCCCAACCAAGGGTGGCTAGCTCTACTCTACACAAAAGGGGACAGTCGCTCTCCTTGGTACCACATACTCAAGGGCCAGCACACTTCCCATCCACATTCCAGATTTTCCATCTAACCACAGGAGCTCTACTCCTAACTCCCCGAAGGGTTCATGCTCATGCTCACCACATTATTCCAATCCAAATTTCATCATTCATAATTTAGTTCTCATTTATATACAGGCAACTCATATTTTCACAATTTAATACATGCAACTAATGATTTCACAAGTAACTGTTCAGTTATCTCAGGCATCTCATATTCTAACAGGCAATTCATATTTATTTACAGGTAATGTCTAATAGTTTAACTTATTCATGTACTCGAATACAATCATGTAGAACAATTGGTTCAATCATTTCTCTGTCCTAAGATTCATGCCACATCTTAGGTTTCCAATTGACTAATTCCACAGATACATTCTTATTTAATAAGATTAACAGGGGTAGACCACTCTACCAGACAATCCAGGAGTAATGGGGGCATGAACCGCAAACCCAGTGGTTGCGTGTTCTTGTCGCTTTTATGGTTATTAGAGTCATTGTGGTATATGACAAAACATTTCCCAGTTTAATACAATTTTTTTACTCGGAATGACAAGTTTCCGGAGGTCGAACTCAGGGAGCAACTATAATTCTAGAAACATAAATGTTCACAATTCTGTTGCAAAAAGAATAAGAGAGAGAGAGAGAAGGAGCAAAAGTTCTCTTTTTTGGCTTCTTCTTCTTCTCGCTTCCTCTTCTCTTTTCTTCTTCTCTTTCAACTGGTTTTTTTCTTCTTCAATCTGCCTTCTTCTCTCTTCTTTTCTTTGCTGCAACTGTGGTGACCCTTTCTCTTTATCCTTTCTTCCTCTCTGATTTTCTTCTCTTCTTCCTTGCGACAGCAGAGGCTTCTGCCTTCTCTCTGATTTAGCTGCTAAGTCTTCCTTTCTTCTTCCTTCTTTTCTTCTTCTTCTTTTTCTTCTGCTCTGGCCGTTCCTCCTCTTTCTTTCTTTCTTTCTTTCTCCTTCCTATCTTCTTCTGCTTTGGCTGCTGCCCCTCCGACGTCTGACTCGGCATTCAGATGGCTTAACTGTGCGTTTGCTACAGTGCGGCTCCTTCTCTTCTCCTTTAGCTCCTCTCCTTCCTTTCTTCTTCAGCAGCTGCTCAGTGCAGCTAAGTCTTCAGCCGCTCCTCCTCCTCTCTTCTTCCTTCGCCTGCTTCTTCCTTCTTTTTCCTTCTTCCCTACACGCACACAAATATCAGTGCAAAACCTACCCCTACCCCTTCCCCGCGTCTCTCTCTCTCTCTCTGAATCTCTCTTTGGAAAGCTCTCCCAGAGCCGAGTAATCGGGTTCGGGTTGCGCGCCCGGGACCAGGCCCACCAGCATGCGGTGGTGGGCGAGGAGTGCTTGGCCGGGTAGTCAGATTCGGCCCAGACCCGCAGGGCGTGAGCGTGGGCGAGGGCAGGTGTGAGCGCGTGGCACGCTGCGTGCGTGGGTGAGGGACCTAACCCCTGCGTATCGAAGGTGAACAGCTTAATTCACAAAATCAATTTAAGTGTGGGCGTGAGGCCACACACTTACGTGGTGGGACTAAAGTCCAACCTCTACTCTGAGCTCCCGCAGGTGAGAGGGCATTGCCAATTGGGGTAGCAACGAGGGCTCGCGACCCCAATCGCGAACCTGGGCGTACTCGCGGAAGCAACCCGCGCTGCCTGGAGGTCACGCCTGGGGTGGAGGGGTCCTGGAGCTGCTTGCGAAGAAGCTTCAGCAACTTGTCAATAGTGGAGAGAAGGTAGAGACCAGAAATCACAAGGACAGCCTCACGGCCACATCAGACAACGTAGGGAGCCTCGCTAGAGTGTGGCGAAGGCAATGCGAGGGTCAGCGAGGCGCGAGTGTGCCTGTGGAGGTGCGCCTAGGGCAAACTGTGTGCGCAGAAATGGGTGTGTTCGGGGGGTGGTCGGGCGGTGAAGGGTGGTGAATGGAGTGGGGGAAATGTTTGAATGGAGTGAGGGGGAGCTTCTGGGCTTGTCAGCGAGGGGTGAAATGGTCTATGGAGGTGGAGCGACCTCGCCGGAGATGGCGACCGGAGATGGGGAAGGTACTGATGGACAGTGGCGGTCGGTGAGTCAAAATGGTAAATTAAGAAGGGGAAAATTTAAGGGATAGAGAGAGAGGAAGGTTCCTACCTACTTATTCGACGAAGAGGGAGAGGAAGGCGTCCGGCTCATGCCTGCCGGAGCTGGGGACGAACGTGCCCAGGAGGGGGTTATCGGCGACGAGGAGGAGATTTGAGGACGCCAGCTGGTGAGGGCTGATGTGGGAAGACGTGGCAGAGTGGGCTCTACTGCAGGTATGGCAGCAGAGTGACGAGGAGGAGGGAGGATCGCCGGAAGCTAAGGTTCTCTGACTGGAGAGGGGAGAGACGAAATCTAGGGTTTTTCTCCGCCAGAAGTAGCTTGAAGGAGACGACAGACTGATGAGAACCACGTCACAAACCCTAAACCAGCACCATTTAACCCTAATTTTCAAGAAAAAGCTCCTACATAACCCTAGAAAGACTTGGCTCAGAGAAATTCTGAGTTTGCAAAGAAAATAGAAACTAAGGGGTAAAAATGCAATTTCACCAATCCAATCTGAAAACAGGGTAGCTCAGGGTCCAAACATAGGTCAAAACAACCTAATAAGAAGAAAAGTGGGATGAGATGACTGAACAAGGGCTACAGCAATTCCGAAGAATTAAATGACATCCTGTAACCCTAAAAACAAACCCACTTAAATACACGAGGTTCGAGGCAGCGAAAAAATCAACTAAGCCCTCTAAAATTCATAGAAAAATAATCTCTAGGGCTTAGAACCTTCAATTTGGCCTTAGGAACCCATTTGACCTACATTGAGAACCATGCCCAATTAACAACTTAATTTGGGTTTTTGAGTAAATTGACCTGTCAAAGAAGGTTTAACCAAGAAATAAAATTCACCATCAGAATCCTTAGGTCCTAATTAGTCATGTATAAAAACTTGAGCCTAAGAAGAAACCTTCTTGACCAACTTTACACTTTCGTCCTCATATATTTACTTTTTGACCCTCAACTTTTGAACCCTCACATTTTGGCCTCTAACACTCCTTCGTTCTTTGCGTTTAGGTCCCTCCAGCAAAACCTGAGCAGCACCATGCTCCGGCGACCTTGTGCGGAGTGTGGCGCCGCGCAGGGTAAGGGAGGGAGCCTGCCAAGTCAAATGGGGGTGCCCTGCGTCGTCAGTCGTCGCAGGAGCACCCCCATGAGCACTGCAACCACCCATACCGGCCGTGCGAACGCACGGACAGTATGGGTCTCCTTCCTCCAGCGAGGGAGACACGTCGTCTCCCTCCGCCCTCCTCTCTGGTTCTGCCCCTATAAATACCCCCGTCGCTCCGCCGTTCTTCCCGAGCTCGGATCTGACGGAGATACCCCCTCACTTCCTCTCTTCCCACTCCGACAGATGCCCCCTTGCTCCGGCGGCTTCTCCTCCTCCTCCTCGTCGCCCTACCACACTACCAGCAGCAGGGTTGACTTCCCTCGCTCTTCTCGCGCCGCGCCACACCCAGCGCGCACTTCTCCGGCCCTCTCCTCGCCGTCGCCCCTTCCTCTGGGCAGTTTCTTCTCCGGCGACAGTCGATACGGCTGTCGCCTGCTCCAGCCCCCCCTCGTCCCGCTAAGTAGGTATAAGCTCTCCTCTTCCTCCCCTCTTTCTTTTTCTCACTGTAAATCTTTACTGTCGCCCTCGACCTCGCCCAAACACTCTCACCTTCCCCATCTCCGGCCAAACTCCGGCGACTCGCTCCCGTCATTCCACCACCCCACACGGCTCGCCGACCCTCACAGAATCTCCGCCTCCTCACCCTGATCAACCTCCGCCCTTCCACTTCCCACCAATCACCCTCTGCAGACCTACCGACCAAACCCATCTCGCCACCTGCAGTTTGACCTAGGGCGGCCCTTAGGCTCCACCCCGCCACCTGCAGACCCCCCGATCACCTTCGCCGTGCTACGGCGAAGGTCCTCCGCGTATCTGATTAGGCCAAGAGGCCGTTTCCCTGTGAGCAGGTACTTCGCTCGCCGCCGCCATTGCCGAGTGAAGCAGCTTCCTCAACCTGCTCCTCCAGGCGCGCCACGCCCAGGTCAGGCTCCCAGGCTACGCGGGGCATCTCCGCAAAGAAGTCCCAGGCTGCAGTTGGGGCAAAGCCATCGCGTGGAGCCTCGATTGGGCGCTACCTCCTCCGCGCGGGCGTCCAATTGAGGTGGGACATTTAGTCCCACCTCGGAAACTCACCGAGGCAAGCAAGCGCTTAAAGGCAAAAGTGCCTTAAGCTGTTTGCCTCAGATCATGGGGTGAGGTCCCCTTCACCCGCCCGATTACCCGGCCTCGTCCGCGCTCACGCCCCGCGGACCTGGCCCCGACCTGATTAGCCCGACCTGCACTCCTCGCCCACCACCGCACGTCGGTGGGCCTGGACCCGGGCGCAACCTGCGTACCCGATTAACCGGTTGCTCTGGGAGAGCTTTCCTAAGAGCGAATTCAGAGAGAGAGAGACGCGGGGAGAGGGTAGAGTAGGTTTTTGCCCTGACCGAACTGTGAGTGTGCAGGCACAGGAGAAGAAAGAAGAAAGGAGGACGCACTGTAGCAGTGGGTTACTTAAGTCGTCTGATTGAACAATTAGACGACGCTCTGAGGACGAAGAAGAAAGAGAAGAAAAGACGAGCAGGATCGCAAAGAAGAAGACAAAGAGGAAAAGCAAAACACGAGGAGAAAGAGAAGAAGAAGCTCTGAAGAAAAAGAAAGAAGAGAAGAAGCAAGAAAAGAAGAAGAACACGAGAAGAAGATCTGGAGGAAGCAAGCAAAAGAAAGAAAGGTTCAAGAGCCAAGAAGAGAGAAGACAAGAAGAACAGGAAGAGAAGAAAGAAGAGACAAAGAAAAAGAAAGAAGAGAAGAAGCAAGAAAAGAAGAAGAAGGACACGAGAAGAAGATCTGAAGGAAGCAAGCAAAAGAAAGAAAGATTCAGGAGCCAAGAAGAGAGAAGACAAGAAGAACAGGAAGAGAAGAAAGAAGAGACAAAGAGGAAGAAAGAAGAGAAGAAGAAGAAGCCACCAAATTTCCATCTCTATCTCTCTCTCTCTCTTTATTTTTGTAATAAAAACTTTGTACCCCTAGAATACGACTTTCTCCCTGAGTTCGACCTCGGGAGAACTTTATTTTCCGAGTAAAAAAATATATGTAATGATGGCAATAACTAGCTGTACTACAATGCTATTTCTATAACAAAACCTAGTTATCGGCTGATCATCACTTTGGCGCCGTTGCCGGGGAGCAATGGCTATTCTAGAGGTAGTTAAATTCCTATTTTTAAATTTCTAATAATCTCCTCTTTTGTGCAGATACAGGAAAATCGAGAAGACAAGCAACCGCACGACAACCATTCCGAGGACAGGTAATTTTCTATCCTCTCAACCCCTAAATTCTAAAGAGGAAGAAAAGAAAAGAACAAGCAATATAGGGCTAACCTGTCTTCTATACTTAGTAAACCATAAAAAGTTGCATGTTTTCAACCCATTATTCCTACACACTATTAAGGGTATTTAAGGGCTAACACATTCTTGCTTGAGCCCTAATTACCCAACAAAGAACTAACTGGACCAAATAGAGCCAACATAAGATTCAACATTAGGGATTTAGAAACACACTTTTAAGCAAGAACTGAGAAACCCTAAAAGAAGTGTGCCCAAGCCATTGTCTGAAAATACCTATCCAAAGAAACCCTAAAACAAGTTGGCTCTCTAAAGACACTTGAACCTTAAAAAACAAGACCTAATAAGCTCTTAACAGAACTAGTAGGTAAAGTCGACCACTTGGGTCAACTAGCCTTCAACTTAGGTCACTCTTTACACTCAAAAAAAACCTAAAGTTCAAGTGAAACCTAAGGACCCTCTTGAATTAAAAGTGGTAGACTTAAGAGGTCAAGATCCCCATTCTGGCCTACCTGGAACCGCAGTGACAAGAGAGGTCGGGTGGGGGAAACCCTGTAACCCGTGGGGACGCTCTACCGTGTAGGGGTCTTCGCGGGACTCACCCTCCCTGGCTGCCCAGGTAATTCTCAGGTGCACGATCTTTCTGATCAAGGGGTCCATCTGCCCCGCACCTCTATAGTCACCCAACACATTTTTTGGGTGCCTTGATTGGGTCCAGCACTTTCTAACCTCTTCCACTCCAACAGTGCATGAACGGTAGGAGATCCTTAAGACCACCCTTAAGATCTCCTTTAAGAATTCACTCTCGTCAAGGCCCAACCTTGACTCCCGTGTTTGAACAGCAACCTAACCCCATCATTCTCTCTTCTGATTCTAAATCAAACCCTTCTTCTATCATGGCTCAGCCAGTTGAGGAAGAAAACAATCTGGAGCACCAGCTCCAGCGACTCAACGACCTCTTCCAAAACTTTGTGCACCCACCGCAGCGTCCCATGATGCGGGACCATTATAATCCTGCTGCGGTGGCCATCGAGCCTCGAGTCAGAATCCCGACTGGAGGACCTGATTCTGAATTAAAGCCCAATATGATTCATGCTATACCTAAATTCCATGGGCTTAATTCTGAAGATCCCTTCCAGCACATCAAACAGCTAAAGCATCTGGCCCAAACTTTCGGGTCAGACGCACAAAATCGGGATATTCTTCTCATGAAGATGTTCTCCTTTTCTCTTATGGACAAGGCCGCCCACTGGTATCAAACTCAGACCCGACCGATCAACAATTGGGAAGAACTTCAGTCCGAGTTCCTGAAAAAGTTCTTCCCTGTTGGACGGACCAACGCCTTGCGCCATCAGATTACACATTTCACCCAACAAACAGGGGAACCTCTCCATGAGGCATGGGATCGTTTTCAGGATCTCATGAGAAAGTGCCCCCATCACGGAGTTCCTAAATGGGAACAGGTCCAATCTTTTTACCAGGGACACCATGAGGACATCCGTCTTTTCGTCAATGCAACCTGCGGAGGAAATATCATGGGTCAACATGAAGACACCGTGTGGGAGATTCTCTAAAACATGTGCGAGAACTCCTTCAACAATGACTCCATGGGATTATTCGACAGGACGAATACCCGCACATCGATGAATCTTAGGGGAGCACATGAGACGCAGGGCCTGTCCGCATCAGTCGACCTGGAATTAATGGCCAGTCGATTGGACAAGGTCTCGATTATCGAAAAGAAGGTGGATGAGCTGACTCAGCATCTGCAGCAAGCCACCTCTGCGTATAACCCTTTCTCACAGCCTCCTTCCACAAGGGAAACTGTGCAAAACATTCTCCATCTATCTTCTCCTAGGATGGACCCATCATCCGAATCTTTGCCCGGAGGTCCTTCCGATTCCTTCTACACCTGCCAGGGGAAATCCATTCCCTCTTTCTCTAACCCTCTGGAGGTTCCTCAGACCTGCGAGGACCTCAACGCCATCCAGAACGACCCGTTCTCCAACACCTATAATCCTGGATGGCGAAACCATCCTAACTTTTAGTGGACGGGAAATTCCCAAACCCAAAGACCATCCTTCCAACCCCGCCCACAACCTCCTCGTCCTTACCAGCCGCCTCAGCCTCGGCCCAACCCTACTGGGCCAAATCAAGATCAAATGTCCCTTATCCTTCAGACCCTGGCTGACATTCAAAGAATGAATGTGGCTATCCAAAAACAACATAAGGACGAACTTACAAAGGTCCGAAACCAATTGACCCAGTTGGCAAACTCTCGCCAGCCAGGTATTCTTCCTTCCTAACCTCTGCCTAATCCTAATAACGTGCCAACCCAACTGCGCGTTATGAACCCAAACCCGGGCCATGCCCATATGATTTATCAGGCCCCCTCTGTTCCTTCACCCGACGGGATAGAGGCCTCCACTTCCTTTGCAGGTTACCAGCAGCAAGCTATCTTACCCAATCCTAACCAAAACCAGGCAGGACTTAATTCCGTAACAACCCGTAGTGGTAAGGAAACCCAAGACCCACCACATCCGAACCACTCCAAGCCTGGTAGTGCTCCCAAGCCTAGGACAGTAATCCAGGACATCCCCACCTCTATCCCAGATCCACAACCTGGACCTATCCTAGAAGAACCAACCAAGATCCCGTTTCCCGAGGCCTTGACCAAGGGAAAGAAGACTACCAAACCCGTGGCCCCTGAGGAGGACCTGGTCAAGCTCTTTGAGCAGGTCCACATCAACATTCCCTTGATGGATGCAATCCGCCACGTACTGGCTTACGGACGATTTCTAAAGAATATATGTACACCCCAGCGTAAGCCGCGAACCAAGGGCGGGAGCCCAATTGTGCTGTCAGAGCAAGCCAGCTCTGTAATCCTCAGTAGACTCCCACCCAAGGAAAAAGATCCTGGTACTCCCTTGATTTCCTGCAAGATAGGTGATACCCAATTTGATAGAGCTTTGCTAGACTTAGGTGCATCCATAAACCTGATACCCACATCCTTACTTGACCATCTAGAAGAATCTGAGCTAAAACCAACCGAGGTGACATTACAATTAGCAGATCGATCTATAAAGTCACCAAAAGGGATTCTCGAGGATGTTATCGTAAGAGTGCGGGATTTCTATTTCCCAGTGGACTTTATAGTCTTAGATATGGACGCGCCTAAAATCCCTAGGGATACACCAATCATTCTAGGGAGACCTTTCTTGGGTACTGCTAGAGCAACATTAGCTGTGAGGAGGGCCAAATAGAGCTCAAATTGTGGAGCAAACCTTAAAAATTGATATATTTAAGGCCCAACAAGGAATTAATTGAGGTGTCATCAAACAAATTTGTGACGTCAGGACTTTGGTTGATGAATCACACCTCCAGAATGACTCGATTATGCCTCATCAACCACAGAAGGATCTTGACCCGCAAATAGAGGAGTTGAATCCAGATAGAAACAACCCAGTAACTCCTACCCTTGAACCTCACATCTATACTGAACCACCCGCTGCTGCTGATAACCCTATCCTCGAATTGAAGCCTCTTCCTGCTCACCCGAAATACATCTTTTTGGGTTCTAATCAGACCCTTCCTATGATTATCAATTCCAGCCTCAATCCCGAACAGGAATCCCTTCTGATTACTGTTCTCCAGCAACATCGCAGAGCCATCGGGTGGACTCTCGATGATTTGACTGGAATAAGTCCCTCTTATTGTACTCATCATATCTATTCAGAAGAGGGCGCACGACCTTCTCATGAAATGCAGAGACGTTTAAACCCTAATCTGCAGGAGGTCGTGAAAAAGGAGATCATCAAGTGGTTAGATGCCGGGATCATCTACCCGATCTCCGATAGTCGTTGGGTGAGCCCAATTCAGGTTGTGCCTAAGAAGGCAGGACTCACCACCATAATGACTGAAACCGGAGAAATCATTCCTACCCGATTAGCCAATGCGTGGAGAGTCTGTATAGATTACCGCAGACTCAATTCCTCCACGAAGAAGGATCATTTCCCACTACCCTTCATTGATCAAATTCTCGAGAAACTAGCGGGAAATAGGTTCTTCTGCTTTCTTGACGGGTACTCCGGTTATAACCAGGTGGCAATCCATCCTGACGACCAAGAAAAGGCCACGTTCACCTGCCCCTTCGGAACGTACGCTTTCCGGAGGATGCCTTTCGGTCTTTGCAATGCACCTGCTACCTTTCAGCGGTGCATGCTTGCCATATTCTCAGATATGGTAGGTGATTTCCTGGAAGTCTTCATGGATGACTTTTCAGTCTTTGGAGAATCTTTTGATGATTGCCTCCAACACTTGGTCCAGATACTCAGGCGATGCATTGAGGTGAACTTGGTTCGTTACTGGGAAAAGAGCCATTTCATGGTGCCTGAGGGAATTGTCCTGGGACATCTAATTTCAGAAAAAGGCATCCAGGTGGATCGAGCTAAGGTGGATCTGATATCTCGCCTTCCTATGCCTGGCTCGATCAGGGACATCCGTTCTTTTTTAGGGCACGTCGGTTTTTACCGCCGTTTCATTCCAGATTTCTTGAAAATCGCGCGCCCCTTGACTTCTCTTCTCTCTAAGGATGTACCCTTTGAAATCTCCAAGGAATGCACGCTAGCCTTTGAAAACCTGCGTGTCCGAGTCACCCAGGCACCTATCCTAGAATCCCCTGATTGGTCTCAACCCTTTGAGATCATGTGCGATGCATCTGATTTCGCTGTAGGAGCGGTCCTGGGGCAGAAAACTGACGGGAAACCCGTGGTTATATACTACGCTAGCAAGACACTTGACGAGGCTCAGCGTAACTATACGGTTACGGAGAAAGAGCTGCTAGCCGTAGTATTTTCCCTTGAAAAATTTCGATCGTATCTTCTGGGTTCCCATGTCATCATTTACTCGGATCACATGGCTGTGAGGCATCTCCTTGCCAAGAAGGACGCGAAGCCCCGACTAATCCGTTGGATCTTGCTGTTGCAAGAATTCGATCTTGAGATTCGCGACAAGGCGGGAAGGCAGAATGTGGTAGCCGACCATCTGTCCCATTTGCCTTCTGAGATCATCGACCCTTCCGGACCCATCACGGAACACTTTCCTGATGAGCACCTGCTTACTGTTGGTACTAGACTTCCACGGTTTGCTGATATAGTGAACTACTTGGCATCTCATCAGACCCCGTCTGATTGGCTGAAGGCCAAGAACGACAAATTGTGTTCTGATACCAAGTATTACATTTGGGAAGATCCATACCTTTTCCGCATAGGTGCTGATCAAATTATTCGGAGATGCGTCCCGGAAGAGGAAGTCAGCAATATCGTCTCTTTCTGCCATGACCAGGCATGCGGTGGCCATTTCTCAGGGCATAAAACCACATCAAAAGTCCTCCAGTGTGGCTTCTACTGGCCTACACTTTTCATAGACGCATACAGTCACTGCAAGGCATGCAGTCGTTGCCAGACTTTGGGCAACATGAACCATCGCGACATGATGCCTTTGCAGCCAATTCTCGTATGCGAAATCTTTGATGTTTGGGGGATTGATTTTATGGGCCCCTTTCCTGTTTCGGATGGTTTTGAGTACATTTTGCTTGCTGTGGACTACGTGTCCAAATGGATCGAAGCCATACCAACCCGAACCTCTGATCACAAGATTGTTCTTAAGTTTATTCATCAAAACATTTTCTCAAGGTTCGGCATTCCCCGTGCTATAATCTCTGATGGGGGGACCCATTTTACAAATGCTCAGTTTAGATCACTGATGGCCAAATTTCGGGTATCCCACCGAATCTCTACTCCTTACCACCCCCAAACAAATGGTCTAGCTGAGCTGTCAAATCGGGAGATCAAGAAAATCCTGCAAGTCACTGTTCGGCCTGACAGGAAGGACTGGTCGTCCCGACTTCCGGATGCATTGTGGGCCTATAGGACCGCCCACAAGACCCAATTAGGCATGTCTCCCTTTAGACTGGTGTACGGAAAGGCGTGTCACCTTCCCGTAGAACTGGAGCATAAAGCCTATTGGGCAGTACAGAACTGTAATCTAGATCTTTCCAAGGCTGAAACCCACAGAAAACTCGAAATCAGCGAGATCGATGAATTACGCCTAGACGCGTATGAGAACTCGCGAATCTATAAGGAGCGGGTTAAAACCTTCATGACAAGCATATCTCGAGGAAGATCTTTCATCCTGGTCAAAAGGTCCTACTCTTTGATGCCCGACTTAAACTTTTCCCGGGAAAACTGCGATCCAAGTGGGTCGAACCATATTTAGTCCGACAGGTTTTTGGAAATGGAGCAATCGAAATCAGTCCACTCAGCCACGATTCTGAACCTTTCATCGTGAACGGTCAGAGACTCAAGCCGTTCATTGATGTGACCTCTACTGATTTGGCTGAATCATCTCTCATCCTCCATTCCCCTTGAGCTTATTGCACCCAGCCGATGGCGTAAAACTCAACGCTTAACGGGAGGCAGCCCATCATTCCCTCTGAAAATCTAAAACCTTTTTTCTGACACCTTGGTGCACTTAAGGTTCACCCTTCAAGACAGCCGACTCCACCTCAGATGCTTCCATCTGAGATTAGAAATCATCCGCAAAATTCATCCCGACCCATTCACTCACAAAAACAACTGTCTTAAGGAATGAACTAAGTAAATAAAAACCCCTAAAATCACAATGAGGACATTGCAAACCTTAGGCATGGGGGGGTATAAAAGTGCAAAACTTGTAAGAAAAGGTTTTAAAACAAAAAAATTCACATATGTCAAAAACACCATAAAAAGTAAAATTTTTTTCAAAAGAAGAATAAGAGGAGAAAGGAAATTTTGTGGAGAAGGAAAAGAAACAAAAGGAAAAGGAGCACAAAAAGATGAAAGAAAAGAGTAATAGTCATTAGTAAGAAGCTAAGGAATTAACCTAAGCTCTAGACCATTTTTCAAGAAAAGAAATGAAAAGTGCATGGTAAGATTAGTAAGAACGCAAACCTTAGGCATTCTTGATAGACTCTTAGTACCCATTAAGATCTAGACAATCCTCAAGAGGTTGAGGAAAATGAAAAGCTTAAGTACTAGGTCCAAAGCTGAGGGAGTATTTGACCTCATTAACTAATTTTTGGTTTACGGGACTTAGTAACCTAAGCACCCTAACCTCACACACAGCCTGGTTCAGTAAGCGTAAAAATCAAAATCACGCAGAAGCGTCGCAAAATTCTGAAAAGTACACCTAGAGTAGGAGCGGTCGATCAACACAAGTTGATTCGAACGAGTTCCCAGCGCGGAGAGGCGGGAAATCCCCTCAAAGATGCGTAACAAAATATCATCTCCTCGATGCTTGTCTCTTCGGATATTCACATATCCTACTGGGGGCATGTAAGCACCCTGCTGGTTCAGATTCCATGGATGGCATTATCACGAAATGTCAACTGCCAGGGTCTGAATTCGGCCACGGAACACCATGGATGGGATTATCTCGAAATCTCAATAGCCAGGGTTCTGGGGGTTGCCATGGGCGGTGCTATCTCGAAGCATCGATCGCCAGGAACCCTTGAGGATTGATGATGGGAGCAATGAATCTGATACAGACCGTGTTGAAAAGCCAATCCTAGGCTAGAACTAAAAAGAAAAAGATAGAGAAAAACTCTCCAAACAAAAATACTTTCTACTTCTCTCTCTCTTGTAAAACACACTGCGAACGGAACCAAGGCAAAAATCATTTCAAGCACGGGGTGCTTCAACCACAAAGTCCAATAAACCATAGGTTAGTTCTTGTGGGTCTTAAAAACCTTTGCCAAAGACTGAGGCGAAGGCTAGACAGATCTGGATCTTGGTTGGTACTAGAAGTACCTTTTAAGCCTATGGTCAGCATTCTAACCTAATCTAGGTTCAAATGAAAAGGCACTTATCTGAAATGGTTATGAATATCATGGTCAAGACCAAAGGTTAAAACCTTAGGTTTTTGCTAAGGGACTAGCAAAAGCTAGGCATGGGGATGTGATGAGAACCTCGTCACAAACCCTAAACCAGCACCATTTAACCCTAATTTGCAAGAAAAAGCTCCTACATAACCCTAGAAAGACTTGGCTCAGAGAAATTCTGAGTTTGCAAAGAAAATATAAACTAAGGGGTAAAAATGCAATTTCACCAATCCAATATGAAAACAGGGTAGCTCAGGGTCCAAACATAAGTCAAAACAACCTAATAAGAAGAAATGTGGGATGAGATGACTGAACAAGGGCTACAGCAATTCCGAAGAATTAAATGACATCCTGTAACCCTAAAAACAAACCCACTTAAATACACGAGGTTCGAGGCAGATAAAAAATCAACTAAGCCCTCTAAAATTCATAGAAAAATAATCTCTAGGGTTTTGAACCTTCAATTTGGCCTTAGGAACCAATTTTGACCTACATTGAGAACCATGCCCAATTAACAACTTAATTTAGATTTTTGCATAAATTAACCAGTCAAACAAGGTTTAACCTAGAAATAAAATTCACCATCAGAATCCTTAGGTCCTAATTAGTCATGTATAAAAACTTGAGCCTAAGACGAAACCTTCTTGACCAACTTTACACTGTGGTCCTCATATATTTACTTTTTGGCCCTCAACTTTTGAACCCTCACATTTTGACCCCTAACTCTCCTTCATTCTTTGCATTTAGGTCCCTCCTGCAAAACCTGAGCAGCACCATGCTCCGGCGACCTTGTGCGGATCATGGCGCCGCGCAGGATAAGGGAGGGAGCCTGCCAGGTCAAACGAGGGTGCCCTGCGTCGTCAGCCGTCGCAGGAGCACCCCCATGAGCGCTGCAACCACCCATACCGGCAGTGCGAACGCACGGACGGTATGGGACTCCTTCCTCCGGCGAGGGAGACACGTCGTCTCCCTCCGCCCTCCTCTCTGGTTCTGCCCCTATAAATACCCCCGTCGCTCCGCCGTTCTTCCCGAGCTCGGATCTTATGGAGATACCCCCTCACTTCCTCTCTTCCCACTCCGACAGATGCCCCCTTGCTCCGGCGGCTTCTCCTCCTCCTCCTCGTCGCCCTACCGCACTACCAGCAGCAGGGTTGCCTTCCCTCGCTCTTCCCGCGCCGCGCCGCACCCAGCACGCGCTTCTCCGGCCCTCTCCTCGCCGTCGCCCCTTCCTCTAGGCAGTTTCTTCTCCGGCGACAGTCGATACGGCTGTCGCCTGCTCCAGCCCCCCCTCGTCCCGCTAAGTAGGTATAAGCTCTCCTCTTCCTCCCCTCTTTCTTTTTCTCACTGTAAATCTTTACTGTCGCCCTCGACCTCGCCCAAACACTCTCACCTTCCCCATCTCCGGCCAAACTCCGGCGACTCGCTCCCGTCATTCCACCACCCCACACGACTCGCCGACCCTCACAGAATCTCCGCCTCCTCACCCTGATCAACCTCTGCCCTTCCACTTCCCACCAATCACCCTCTGCAGACCCACCGACCAAACCCATCTCGCCACCTGCAGTTTGACCTAGGGCAGCCCTTAGGCTCCACCCCGCCACCTGCAGACCCCCCGATCACCTTCGCCGTGCTACGGCGAAGGTCCTCCGCGTATCTGATTAGGCCGAGAGGCCGTTTCCCTGTGAGCAGGTACTTCGCTCGCCGCCGCCATTGCCGAGTGAAGCAGCTTCCTCAACCTGCTCCTCCAGGCGCGCCACGCCCAGGTCAGGCTCCCAGGCTACGCGGGGCATCTCCGCAAAGAAGTCCCAGGCTGCAGTTGGGGCAAAGCCATCGCGTGGAGCCTCAATTGGGCGCTGCCTCCTCCGCACGGGCGTCCAATTGAGGTGGGACATTTAGTCCCACCTCGGAAACTCACCGAGGCAAGCAAGCGCTTAAAGGCAAAAAGTGCCTTAAGCTGTTTGCCTCAGATCATGGGGTGAGGTCCCCTTCACCCGCCCGATTACCCGGCCTCGTCCGCGCTCACGCCGCGCGGACTTGGCCCCGACCCGATTAGCCCGACCTGCACTCCTCGCCCACCACCGCACGCCGGTGGGCCTGGACCCGGGCGCGACCTGCGTACCCGATTAACCGGTTGCTCTGGGAGAGCTTTCCTAAGAGCGAATTCAGAGAGAGAGAGACGCGGGGAGAGGGTAGAGTAGGTTTTTGCCCTGACCGAACTGTGAGTGTGCAGGCACAGGAGAAGAAAGAAGGAAGGAGGACGCACTGTAGCAGCGGGTTACTTAAGTCGTCTGATTGAACAATCAGACGACGCTCTGAGGACGAAGAAGAAGGAGAAGAAAAGACGAGCAGGACCGCAAAGAAGAAGACAAAGAGGAAAAGCAAAACACGAGGAGAAAGAGAAGAAGAAGCTCTGAAGAAAAAGAAAGAAGAGAAGAAGCAAGAAAAGAAGAAGAACACGAGAAGAAGATCTGGAGGAAGCAAGCAAAAGAAAGAAAGATTCAAGAGCCAAGAAGAGAGAAGACAAGAAGAACAGGAAGAGAAGAAAGAAGAGACAAAGAAAAAGAAAGAAGAGAAGAAGCAAGAAAAGAAGAAGAAGAACACGAGAAGAAGATATGAAGGAAGCAAGCAAAAGAAAGAAAGATTTAGGAGAAAAGAAGAGAGAGGATAAGAAGAACAGGAAGAGAAGAAAGAAGAGACAAAGCGAAAGAAAGAAGAGAAGAAGAAGAAGCCACCAAATTTCCATCTCTATCTCTCTCTCTCTCTTTATTTTTGTAATAAAAACTTTGTACCCCTAGAATACGACTTGTTCCCTGAGTTCGACCTCGGGAGAACTTTATTTTCCGAGTAAAAGAATATATGTAATGATGGCAATAACTAGTTGTACTACAATGCTATTTCTATAACAAAACCTAGTTATCGGCCGATCATCACAGACCCTGCCTCTCCTTATAAAGGCATTGGCGAGGAGAGGGGACCGAGGAGGTGATGTGCCGTGCTCACCGGAGGTGGCCGAAAATGGACACCCATGCCTTTCGTGCGTTCGCACGAGAGGCATGGTCGGTTGCAGAGGTCAGGGGAGGATCCCTGCGACAGAGGATGATGCAGGGAACCCCCCTCTCGTTCCTGAGGACGGACACCTTGCCCAGCGCGGCGCCATCCTCCGCCCAAGATCGCCGGAGGTATGGCGCTGCGCAGAAATCGCAGGGAGGACCGTTCTGCAAAGAACGATGAGAAAGTTAGGGGGCCTTTTGCAAGGGTTTCAAAATATAAGGGTCAAAAAGTAATTCAAGAGGATCAATTTGTAAAGTCGGTCAAGATGTTCTTTTCGTAAGCCCAAATTTTTATACCAACCTAACTTGAACCTAAGGATTTTAATGGTGAAATTTTATTTTAGGTTGGACCATGTTTGACCAGTTAATTTGCGCAAAAACCTAATTTAAGTCATAAATTGGGCATGGTTCTCATTTTAGGTCAAAATAGTTTGCAAAGGCCAAATTGAAGGTTCTAAGCCCTAGGGAACATTTTTCCATGAATTTTGGAGGGTTTATTTGATTTCTATCCTACCTCGAACCTCGTGAATTAAAGTGGATTTGTTTTAGGGTTATAGAATGTCATTTAATTCTTAGAAGTTGCTATAACCCTTTTCAGATCAGATCATCCCACTTCTCTCGTTATTAAGCTCATTTGACCTTCAGTAAGACCCTTAATTTCCCTTTTTGCACACTGCATTGGTGAAATTGCAGTTTTACCGCTTATGATTTATCTTATTCTTTAACTCAGAATTCTCTGAGTTAAGCCTCTCTTTAGGTTTTGTAGGAGCTTCTTCACATTTACTTAGATTAAATTATGCTACTTAGGGTTCATGATGAGGTTCTCATCACCCAGGCATCTCTGCGAGTCCTAGACACGCAGCAGGTTGAAGTCCTATACCAAGGAATACATCACAACGGAGGATGTAAAGCAGTGTATAAAGGTTTCTAGTACGTAGAACAACTCACAAGGAAACCACAGATACTTTGTTTGTGTAAAACGGATCCCGATCGAATCCCAAACGGGTCAAAACGTGTCTACTGACCAAAATCCGACATATGGAAACAAGTCCAGACGTCTTAAAAGTTACATAATCTCACCTAAAGCTCCTACGGTGACCTCAAACGTCCAGGGCTCTCCTGCGACCGTCTGAAAGCAGTTCCAGATGTCTGACAAGTCTTCCGGTCGTCTGGAAGCACCTTCGGTCATCTGGTGAGTTGATCAGACATCCGAAAGTTCATGGAAAGGTGTTTCGCGCACCTTCCCAAGGCTGCTCCTGCGTATGACAGAGCAGCCACCCTAAATTAGCCAAGAAAATCCTCTACGATGTGGCTTGCATGGCCGTAATCGTGAAGAGAACGTACCTTCGCGATAAAGGTGCTTTCAGACATCTAGTCTTTACTCCAAACGTCCAAATACTCAGCTAGTTGTCCGGACTGCACTCCAAACGTATGATACTGGAAAATTTCCAGTATCAGAACGCGCTCTCAACGCTCCTCACCGTGCTCCGCCGCATTTCTCCTAGCTCTGCAGCAACTCCAGCTGCTGCAGGTGGTCGAGGAAGATGCTCCGGACTCCCTCCTCCTCCCGCACGCGCCGCGGTGGCCGTGCAAGCTCCGACGAGCTTCCAAGAAGCTCCCGACCTCGGCTTCCTCCTCCTCACGCACTCTCCTCCCCCTCCTTGCTCTCACGCGCTTGATGAGAGCCTCATCATGAACCCTAACTAGCATAATTTAATCTAAATAAGTATGAAGAAGCTCCTACAAAACTTAAAGAGAAGCTTAACTCAGAGAATTCTAAATTTAAGAGTAAAACAAATCATAAGGGGTAAAACTGTAATTTTACCAATGCAATACACAAACAAGGTATTTAAGGGTCTAAACACAGTTCAAATAAGCTTAATGAGGAAGGAGGTGGGTTGATCTGATCTGAAAAGGGTTATAGCAACTTCTTGGAATTAAATGACATTCTGTAACCCTAAAACAAATCCACTTTAATTCATGAGGTTCGAGGCAGGATAAAAATAAATTAAACCCTCTAAGATTCATGGAAAAATATTCCCTTGGGTTTATAACCTTCAATTTGGCCTTTACAACCTATTTTGACCAAAAATGAGAACCATGCCCAATTTATGACCTAATTTGGGTTTTTACGCAAATTAACTGGTCAAACATGGTCAAACCTAAAATTAAATTTCACCATTAAATTCCTTATGTTTAAATTAGGCCGGTACAAAAATTTGGGCCTAAGAGAAGACCATCTTGACCGACTTTACAAATTGGTCCTCTTCAATTACTTTTTGACCCTTATCTTTTGAAACCCTTACACATAGCCCCCTATCTTTCCCGTCGTTCTTTGCATAATGGGTCTCCCTGCCACTCTGCGCAGGCGCCATACCCTCGGCGACCTTGCGCGGAGGATGGCGCCGCGTAGGGTATGGCGCCCGTTCTCAAGAATGAACGGGGGGTTCGCTGCGTCGTCCGCTGTCGCAGGGACCCTCCCCTGTAACCTGTGGCTGCCCATGCCTCTCGTGCAAATGCACGAAGGCATGGGTCTCCATCTCTGGCCATCTCCGACGAACTCCCCACGTCTCTCCCTCGGGCCACTCTCCTTGCCAACACCTTTATAAGGAGCGGCAGGGGCTGCCATCCACTCCAAGCTTGTTCTGGCCGAGAAAATCCCCCTCTTTCGTCTCCTCTCTCTCCGGTCAGACTGCCCTAGCTTCCGGCAAACTCTCCTCCTCCTTGTCGCTCTGCTGCCATACCTGCAGTAGAGCCCACTCTGCCTCGTCGTCCCACGCCAGGCCGCACCAGCTGGCGTCCTCAAATCTCTTCCTCATCGCCGTCACTCCTCCTCTGGGCATCTTTGTCCCCAGCTCCAGCAGGCATGCGCTGGACAGTCTTCCTCTCCCTCTTCATCGATTAAGTAGGTAGGAACTTTCTCCTTACTCTCCTCTCACTTTTCCCTTCTTGAATTAGTATTCTAAACCCCTCGATTGCCACGACCACCTTCATCTGCTCCACCTCCAGCCACCATCTCCGGCGAGATCGCTCCACTTCCATAGACCTTTCCATCCCTTGCCGACAAGCCCAGAAGCTCCCCCTCACTCCACTCAAGCGTTTCCCCTACTCCATTCACCACCCAACACACTCTAAGCACCCCCCGAACACACCCACTTCCACGCACGTAGGTTGCCCTAGGCGCACGACCACAGGCACTCTCACAGCACACCGCCTCTCGCACCGCCTTCGCCACACTCTGGCGAAGCTCCCTGTGTTGTCTGACGTGGCCGTGAGGCCATCTTCGTGAATTCAGGGTTCACCCTCCTCGCCACCATTGACGAGTAGCAGGAGTTGCTTCGCAGGCAGCTCCAGGTCTCCTCAGCTCCAGGCACGGGCTCCAAGCAACACGGGGCACGTCCACAAAGGCACCAGGTTCTCAATTGGGAGCGCGAAGCCTTCGCTGCTGCCCAATTGCCAGCTGCTTCTCACCTGCGGGCAAGCGGAGCGGAGGTGGGACTTTAGTCCCACCTCATAAGTGTATGGGTGAACACCCACACTTAAATTGAAAAGGTGGTGGTACTGCGCTTTTGTCTGTATAGTTATTATAGTCGTTGTGGTATATGACAAAACACTTACCAGTTTAATACAATTTATTACTCGGAATGACAAGTTTCCCGAGGTCGAACTCAAGGAGCAAACTATAATTCAAGAAGCATACAAGTTCACAATATATACGGTTTTACAAAAATTAAGAGAGAGAGAAAAAGAAGGGGTGATTGGCTTCGACTCTCTTCTTTCTTCTTCTTCTTTTCTTCTTCTCTGCTTCTGTGGTTCCTCTTTCTCTTTCTCCTTTCTTCCTTTCTGATTTTCTTCTCTTCTTCCTTGCGGCTGCAGAGGCTACTGCCTTCTCTTTGATTTCCTTCAGCTGCTAAGTCTTCCTCCATTCTTCATTTCTGGTTTTCTTCTTTCTGCTTTTCTTCTTCCTATCTTCTTCTTTTTCTTTGCTTTCTTCTGCTCTGGCCGCTGACCTTCTGTCGTCTGACTCGGTGCTCAGACGGCTTAACTGTGCATTTACTACAATGCGACACTTCTTCTTTTCCTTCAGCTCCTCTCCTTCCTTTCTTCTTCAGCAGCTGCTCAGTGCGGCTAAGACTTCAGGCGCTCCTCCTCTCTTCTTCTTCCTTCTCCTGCTTCTTCCTTCTTTTTCCTTCTTCCCTACGCGCACACACAATTATCAGTGCAAAACCCACCCCTACCCCTTCCCCGCGTCTCTCTCTCTCTATTTCTCTCTCAAAGGTTCACTCCTAGAGCATTCGCGGGTATACAGGTCGGGTAACGTGCCCAGGACCAGGCCCACCGGCGTGCAGTGGTGGGAGAGGAGTGCTTGGTCGGATAGTCAGGTTCAGCCCAGGCCCGCGGGGCGTGAGCGCGGGCGAGGGCAGGTGCGAGCTCGTGGCACGCTGCGTGCGTGGATGAGGGACCTGACCCCTGTGTATCGAAGGCGAACAGCTAATGTTACTTTTTCAATTTAAGTGTAGGCGCTAGCCCACACACTTCCGAGGTGGGACAAAAGTCCCACCTCTGCTTCGCGCACCCGCAGGCAAGAAGGCGCTGGCAAATGGGGCAGCAGCAAAGGCTCGCGACCCCAATTGCGAACCTGGGCATTTTTGCGAAAGTGCCCTGCGTTGCATGGAGTTCACACCTGGGCTGGAGGAGTCCTGAAGCTGCCTGCGAAGAAGCTTCAGCAGCACTTCAATGGCAGCGAGGAGGTTGAACCCTGAATTCACGAAAATGACCTCCCGACCACGTTAGACAACACAGGGCGCTTCGTCGGAGTGTAGCGAAGGCGGTTTGAGGGCCGGCGAGGCGCGAGAGTGCCTGTGGCCGTGTGCCTAGGGCAGACTATGTGCGCGGAAATGAGTGTGTTCAGGAGGTTGTCTGGAGGTGAAGGGCGGTGAATGGAGTGGGGGAAACGCTTGAGTGGAGTGAGGGGGAGCTTCTGGGCTTGTCGGCGAGGGGTGAAATGGCCTGTGGAGGTGGAGCGACCTCGCTGAAGATGGCGGCCGGAGGTGAAGCAGATGGGGGTGGTAGTGGCAGTCGAGGGGTCTGAAATGCTAATTGAATGAGGGAAGAGTGAGAGGAGAGTAATGGGAAGATTCCTACCTACTTAGTCGACGAAGAGGGAGAGGAAGACGTCCGGCTTGTGCCTGCCGGAGCTGGGGACCAAGGCGCCCAGAGGAGGAGTAACGGCGACGAGGAGGAGATCCGGAGACGCCAGCTGGTGTGGCCTGGCGCTGGAAGACGGGGCAGAGTAGGCTCTGCTACAGGTATGACAGCAGAGCGACAAGGAGGAGGAAAGATCGCCGGAAGGTAGGGCACTCTAACTGAAGAGGGGAGAGACGAAATCGAGGGTTTTTCTCCGCCAGAAGTAGCTTGAAGGAGACGGCAGACCCTGCCGCTCCTTATAAAGGCACTGGCGAGGAGAGAGAACCGAGGGAGCGACGTGCAGTACTCGTCGGAGATGGCCAGAAATGGACACCCATGCCTGTCGTGCGTTCGCACGAGAGGCATGGCCGGTTGCAGGGGTCATGGGAGGGTCCCTGCGACAGAGGACGACGTAGGGAACCTCCCGTTGGTTCCTGAGAGCGGGCGCCATGCCCTGCGCGGCGCCATGCCCTGCGCGGCGCCAACCTCCGCGCAAGGTCGTCGGAGGTATGGCGCTACTCAGAAATGGCAGGGAGGACCATTCTGCAAAGAACAATGAGAAATATAGGAGGCTAATTGCAAGGGTTTCAAAAGATAAGGGTCAAAAAATAATTTAAGAGGACCAATTTGTAAAGTCGATCAAGATGGTCTTTTCTCAGGCCCAAGTTTTTATACCAGCCTAATTTGCACATAACAATTTTAATGGTGAAATTTTATTTTAGGTTGGCCCATGTTTGACCAGTAAATTTGCACAAAAACCCAAATTAGGTCATAAATTGGGCATGGTTCTCATTTTAGGTCAAAATAGGTTGCAAGGGCCAAATTGAAGGTTCTAATCCCTAGGAAATATTTTTCCATGAATTTTAGAGGGCTTAGTTTATTTTTATCCTGCCTCGAATCTCATGAATTAAAGTGGGTTTGTTTTAGAGTTACAGAATGTCATTTAATTCATAGAAGTTGCTATAACCCTATTCAGATCAGATCATCCCACTTCCCTCCTTATCAAGCTCATTTAACCTTTGTTTAGACCCTTAATTACCCTGCTTGCGCACTGCATTGGTGAAATTGCTATTTTACCCCTTATGATTTGTCTTATTCTTAAACTAAGAATTCTCTGAGTTAAGCCTCTCTTTAGGTTTTGTAGGAGCTTCTTCACACTTATTTAGATTAAATTATTCTAGTTAGGGTTCATGATGAGGTTCTCATTATACCCCTATGCCTAGCTTTTGCCAGTCCCTTAGCAAAATTTTAACGTTTCAACCCTTATTCTAGACCATGAAGTTCTTAATGAGTTTAGATAAGTGCTTTTTTTTTCTTTCGTAACCTTGATTAGGTCAGAATGCCAATCATAGGCCTAAAAGGTACTTTAGTACCAACCAAGATCCAGATCTGTCTAGCCTTAGCCTCAGTCCTTAGCAAAGGTTTTTAAGGCCTACAAGAGCTAACCTAAGGCTTATTGGACTTTGTGGTTAAAGCACCCGTGCTTGAGATAATTGTAGTCCTGGTTTAGTTCGCAGTGCGTTTTGTAAGAAAGAGAGGTAGAAGATTTATATGTTTGGAGAGTTTTCTCTCTCTTTTTCTTTTTAATTCTAGCTTAAGATTGGCTTCTCAACACGGTCTGTATCAGATTCCTTGTCCCCATCATCAATCCTCAAGGGTTCCTGGCAGTCGATGCTTCGAGATAGCACCGCTCATGGTAACCCCCAGAACCCTCGCTTTTGAGATTTCAAGATAATTCCATCCATGGTGTTCCGTGGCTGAATTCAGACCCTGGCAATTGACATTTCATGATAATGCCATCCATGGAATCTGAACCAGAAGAGTGCTTACATGCTCTCAGTAGGATATGTAAACATCCTAAGAGACAAGCACTGAGGAGATGATTTTTTCTTACGCATCTTCGAGGGGAATTTCCCACCTCTCCGTGCTGAGAACTCGTCTAAATAAACTTGTGTTGATCGGCCGCTCCTACTCCGGGTGTCATTTTCAGAATTTTTGCAATGCATTTGCGTGATTTTGATTTTTATGCTTACTGAACCAGGCTGTGTGTGAAGTTAGGGTGCTTAGGTTACTGAGTCCCGTAAACCAAAAGTTAGTTAACGAGGCCAAATACTCTCTAAGCCTTGGACCTAATACTTAAGTTTTTCATTTTCCTCAACCTCTTGAGGAATGTCTAGATCTTAATGGGTACTAAAAGTCTATCCAAGAATGCCTAAGGATTGCGTTCTTACTAATCCCACTGTGCACTTTCCATTTCTTTTCCTGAATGAGGTCTAGAACGTAGGTTAACTCCTTAATTTCTTACTAATGACTATCTCTTTTCTTTCATTTTGTGCTTTTTCTTTTGATCTTTTTTTTTTGTCATATGTGAATTTTTTTGTTTAAACATTTTCTTGTGAGTTTTGCACTTTCATGCCCCCCATGCCTAAGATTTGCAATGTCCTCATTATAACTAAGGAAGGTTTTTATTTAACTTAGTTCATACATTAGGATAGATGTTTTTGATGAGTGAATGGGTCGGGGTGACTGTTGCGGACGATTTCTAATCTCAGATGCAAGCACCTGAGGTGGAGTCGGCTATCCTAAAGGGTGAACCTTAATGGTTTGGTGTTACTATGAGGTGTTATGAATGTGCAGTAATTAGGTTTGTTGAGATTTGTTGTGATTTGAAACACCATTAGTGTCATTGTAGTGAGTTGTATGGGATACCAGTCATTATAACCATTATTATTTACTCATCTAATTTTTACTGGTTTTATTCCAGGTCGTTCACTGGGAGACAATTATTAAATTACATCGCTCTTTGATATCAAAATTATCCTCTAATTCCAAAAAGAAGCTTTACATCTTAATAAAGAATGAATGAATGTGGACAGGGTTTGCCTACTTACTAAAAATTAATTGTAATGCTTGCAAAAACTAACTATAAACAAGTACCAAACAATTCATCATTATACTTTAAACTATATCTTTACAAGTTATAATATTAATACTTACATGAAAGTATACTATCAACTAAGATTACATAGCATATTAACTTAACTTACTAATCTGATACCTACAGTAACACATACAATAGTTATAGTGACAGATAAAAGCGTCGCTAGATCCCAGAAAACACTATATACAAACTTAAGGAGGGAAACTGGGGTCTGTAGCGACGATTATGGTGACGTTTTATTCCGTTAGTAAATGTATGAGTTAATTTACATAAAAGTAATTGGCTATACTATGTATACATATATATATATTTATATTTCTCTTGTATGTGTATTTACTTACGTATGTACATCTTCTCTCTCTCTTTTCCTTCACACTAATCTTCATCAGATCTTCTTCTGTGTTTTCATTCTGCCTTAGTGAATTTAACACGCCGCGGCTGAGAGGCATTTAACTATCGTCATTAGCTCTCTTTAATTAATTAAAATGTGTTTAATTTGCGGGCGTGCGTTTCGAGAGATACATAGCACCCAGAGGGTGGGACCAAACCTCTACTAAGCACGCCCTAATTCTCATTAGGCTGCTTAATTACATGTTTGATAACTCAGCTCAGGGCCCTCTCAGTGCACGCACACACACACCTCTCTCTCCGGGCCCCCGGCCCCACACAGATCATGCTCAGTATGCTCAAAGGTATGCTCAATATGTGTTGTTTCGGGCGCCCGGCTCCCGTGACAACTAAACGGCATAAACACGAATTCAATAAAAATCGCTGCATGCGTTTTGCAGCGCACGATGTGACGTTATTCGAGTGCCACATCTGTGCTTAAAAACGCGTGCAGCTGTGGACTGAAGGAGAATTAGGCCCATAATTCGAGGGCCATAATTTATTTAAAAATAAAAATAAATTATGGTAAATAAAGTATTTACATAATACTATAT
The DNA here is from genome assembly GCA_037157565.1 of Thalassia testudinum. Taxonomy (NCBI): domain Eukaryota; kingdom Viridiplantae; phylum Streptophyta; class Magnoliopsida; order Alismatales; family Hydrocharitaceae; genus Thalassia; species Thalassia testudinum. Next base: position 28,825,780 of record JAZHRO010000013.1, read on the forward strand.
AATTATTCAATTAATTTGAAATTTTAATTAAATTTACTACATAAATAAATTCATTACAGTAGACTATTTTTGCACACTGATTTTGGTGTTTTATTGGTTAATTGCTTATAAATTAGTTACTAAATGGTCTAATTGACCTCATACAGAGTTAGAATACATATATAAGTATTTCATAAACATTTTTATTATATTTTTCCGAATTAATGTATGTGTTATTTACATTTAAATAGCAATTTTAATTATTTTGCTTATAAATTAAGTTAAACTTAATATAATCAGGTATAAATATACTTAAATTAGCTTAAATTACTTAAAGTATATTAGTCTTAGTATACAGATTCAATTAACTTAATTATAATTCTAAACTACTAATTTAACTAATTTAATTTAACAACTTAGCTATAAACTTAATAAATTCATTATTTATTATTTATAAAGGATTAAATTAAGGTAAAAGATTTTATTTACTTATAATCTACATATACATAGATATATATACAATTTTATAGTTTAACTTTCTTAATTATATTATCTACTGATCTTGTTAGTTTAATAATACATATAAATTAGTTCAATTTATAGATAGTGATATAATTATTGTATTTACTGTCTAAACTAAATCAAAAATCTAATTTACAGTATTCATTATATTTACATAGTAAGTTATACAGTATATATATATACATACTACCTATTTACATATGTAGCCTAGTATATTTCTTATGTCTATATGAATATACCTAATATACAAAGTAATATATATATGTATATATATATATTTATTTATTTATTTTTGGTCCTTTTGGGTGTTTCATTTTAATTTTTTACTGTTGTTACAGATCTGACAGAATTAGGAGAGAAGGGAAGAGTTGACTGAGGAGAGAAAGAGGCTTGTTTAACTGTCTTTTAAAGTTTTAACCCTTTTTATCCTGTTTATGATTGCCTTCTTTCTATATAGCATGAAATTTAGGATGTATTTACCCACCTTAATACTGTCCTCAGTTAAGTTTCCTATTTTAAATCTTGTTTGGATGGTTATTTTCGACTAAACTAGCTGACACAATTGAGAAAGAATAGACATGTATGCACAGAAATTAGAGTTCAGTTATTTAAACAAGAGAGTTTGTATACATAGGGAATGAAATACAATCAAATGTCAGCTATGTTCAGAATAAAGCTACAGGGTTTTACATTAGAACCTATCTTCTACAACTTAGAACAATTAGACAGTAGCAGCAACATGACATTTCAGACCCTGCAGCAGCTCAGATCAAATGTCCAAATGGTCTAGCTGCTGCTGCAGTTAGTCCATTTGAGATGAAATGTGAGTTGGAGAGAAGAAAAATATAGCTGCAAGATGCAGCACTTTGCTGTGTCCATTGAGATTAGAATAAAAAATCCAAACTAAAAAAGAAAATCTCTCTCAATCCCCAATCTGACAAGGGTTTAATTTCTCACTAAAATCACTAAATACTTCAATTCAAATGCCAAAAACCCTTATAAAAAACTTCACTTCAGATTAAATCCACAAATATCACTGATTTAACTCTTCCTAATGCTATAAACAACATGAAGGAAGAATTAATTCAGTCAATTAAAGTCCTGAGTTCAAATCCCAGTTTCTGAAACCTTAAGGAGTATTGAGAACTCCTTAGGTTAGGAAATCACCAAACAGCCATTCAAAACACACTGATGAATGGAAGATCAGACTTCAAATCACTACAGTGATTATCCTTAGATCTGACTTGCATTCAATGCATTCAAAAAATTATCAAATCAGATCTATGTATGGCTCTTCTGAGATGATTTCTGTCACTAGAAAACCTCTCAGATTCCTTGCCAACAATGAATTCAAATCAAACTTCATTCAATTTGTCAGATCAGACAGTAAAACCAAATTGAAAGAAAAATCCTTAAAATTCAAATTGAGGAGAAATCTGACAAACTGAAAGTTTCAACACAAATCAGGGGCTTTTGTGACCAAGAGTGAGGTGAATGGGAAGCCCCTTAAGTGCTTGTTGACGCCAACTTCAGATCTGAGGTTGAAAACCAATCAGATCTGAAATTGGATCAGAGTGTATGGGTGAAAAGCAAGAAAACAGGTCGTGGAAAATCAGAACTGGATATGAAAGTATGGAGAGGGAGATAATTCGAAAACATGGTTATATGACATCTTCCCCTCTGATCTGGAATGATCAGAGGAGGTGAGGGGGGAAATTTAAGCCTAATTCTACTACTACAGCTACTTTATCCTACAGCGAAATTGAACATTAACAATTACATGAATTCTACTCTAAACTACTTAACTACAGCTAAAACTAATATGCAGAATTATAAACCTAATCTAACAGGAAGAATGGGACCTATGGGTCCTTAGCCGGTGGCTAAGGAGGAAGAAGGGAGGAAGATGACTCCAGCGGAGGGAAGAGTCTGCTAGTGAGGCTCCAGGGTCATCCTCAGGTGCTACCAAGTCCTTAGCGACGAGGAGGTCGAGAGAAGGTGATGATTTCATAGCCGGTGGCTGTGAAATCAGAGGCTGGATGGGGAGGAGGAACTAGAGTGGACGAATGATCACTAAGAGGTGTAGGAGGGAGCAATCCCTTGCGCGCGACACCACTGAGGTGCTTAAGTAGCATACTCAGTGGCTGAGATCACCGCGCAGGTTAGGATAATCAAGATGCAACCAACGGCGAGGATGAGAGGAGCGGAGCGCGCGGTGAGTTTTACTCAAAATCTGACCATCAGATGAGAACTGGGGAGAAGGGTTAATCGCACGCGCCGAATCGCGCGAAGCTTCCATTCAAATCTAACCGCAGATCAGGATCATGAAGAGCGACGGACGGCTGAGATTGGCCGTGTTCTTCGCGCGCTACAGTGCGTGCGAAGAGTAGCAGGCCATTCTCTCAAATAACGGAAAATTGCAGACAGACCCATGTACGAAGGGGTAGAAGAATTGCGTGTAGGCCCATAAGTGAAAGAACTACAACAGGAAGGACCCTGCAACCTTTAAAAAGGGTCCCTGCAACTTACAAGTAGGTCCAAAGAGGAATTTTTAAGGGTAAGAGTGTAATGCATGAAGGACCTAAGTGTAAACTACCTATTTCATAGCCTAAATGATGTCCAAATGCCTTCAAATTTTTATATGTGCTTAATTGAACATTTAAGACATTAATCATACTTCTGATTTGGCCTTTCAAACTTATTTATGTGTTCAATTGACGCATGGATCATCATTATTGCTTTACTTGCAGGATATCTCGTTTTGTGACCTAATTATGAAGTTTTAACACAGAGTAAAGGTTTTAGGTCTTTTTCTTTAATTCCCACACTTAACCTTTTTTATCTGATAATTTGATGTTGTTTTACTTAGTGTCTAGCTTAACTTCAGCTTTTTAGCCAAGATGAGTAGCCACTCATCAAACCTCAAGTGCGAAGAGGTGTCAGAAAAGGTTTCAGGTTTTTTGTCAAAGAGAATCACGGGCTGAGTTTTACGCCATCGGCTGGGCACAATATGCTCAGGGAAAATGGAGGATAAATGATGATTCAACCAAATCTGTAGGGGTTACATCAATGAACGGTTTGAGTCTCTGACCGTTCATGATGAAAGGTTTGGAATCATGGCTGAGCAGACTGATTTCTACGGCTCCATTTCCAAAAACCTGTCAGACAATGTATGGTCCGACCCACTTGGATCGCAGTTTCCCAGGGAAGAGTTTGAGTTGGTTATCAAAGAGTAGGACCTTCTGACCAGGATGAAAGATCTTTCTAGATATGTGCTTGTCATGGAAGGCTTTAACCTGCTCTTTGTAGATTTGCGAGTTCTCGTACGCATCAAGGCGTAATTCATCGATCTCGCTTATCTAAAGCTTTCTGTGGGTTCCAGCCTTAGAAAGATCTAAATTGCAGCTCCGTACTGCCCAATAAGCTTTGTGCTCCAGTTCGACGGGAAGGTGACATGACTTCCCGAACACCAGTCTAAAAGGAGGGAAGCCTAATTGGGTTTTGTGGGCGGTCCTATAAGCTCACAAAGCTTCCGGAGGTTCGGACGACTAGTCCTTCCTGTCAGGCTGAACAGTGACCTATAGGATTTTCTTGATCTTCCGATTTGATAGCTCAGCTAGACCATTAGTCTAGGGGTGGTAAGGAGTGGAGATTCGGTGAGACACCCCGTATTTGGTAATCAGTGACCTGAACTGAGCATTCGTAAAATGGCTCCCCCCGTCAAAGATGATTGCACGAGGAATCCCAAATCGTGAGAAGATATTGTGATGAATGAATTTGATAACAATTTTGTGATCACAAGTTCGGGTCGGTATGGCTTCGATCCATTTGGACACGTAGTCCACAGCCAGCAGAATGTACTCAAAGCCATCCGAAATAGGAAAGGGGCCCATAAAATCAATCCCTCAAATATCGAAGATTTTGCATACGAGAATCAGCTGCAAGGGCATCATGTCGCGACGTCTCATGTTGCCCAAAGTTTGGCAACGATTGCATGCCTTGCAGTGATTGTATGCGTCCTTGAATAAAGTCGGCCAATAAAAGCCGCACTGGAGGATTTTTGATGTGGTTTTATGCCCAGAGAAGTGGCCACCGCATGTCTGATCATGGCAGAAGGAGAAAATATCATTGATTTCACCTTCCAGGACACATCGCCGGATGATTTGGTCGGCACCTATGCGGAAGAGGTACAGATCTTCCCAGATGTAGTACTTGGCATCATAGCGCAATTTATCTTTCTTGGCCTTCGGCCAATCAGACGGGATCTGATAAGATGCCAAGTAATTTACTATATTAGCAAACCATGAAAGTCTAGTACCAATAGTCAATAGGTGCTCATCAGGGAAATGCTCCATGATGGGTCCAGAAGGGTTGATGATCTCAGAAGGAAGGCGAGACAAATGGTCAGCTACCACGTTTTGTCTTCCCGCCTAGTAACTGCGGTATCGCGTGTTTTGTCGTTATGGTTATTTATGGTTTACAATCGTTATAGTATATGAAAAAACAGCTACCAGATTACTACAAAATTTTTTACTCAGAATAACAAGTTTTCCCGAGGTCGAACACAGGGAGCAACTATGATTCTAGAAGCATAAATGTTCACAATTATGTTACAAAAATAATAAGAGAGAGAGAGAGGGAGCAAAAGTTCTCTTGGCTTCTTCTTCTCTCTTCCTCTTCTTTCTTTTCTTCTTCTCTTTCAGCTGATCTTTCTCTTCTTCTCTTTCTCTGCTTTCTTCTTTCTTTCAACGGGAGAGTCTTCCTTTCTTCTTCTTTCTTTTCTTTTCTTTCTTGCGGCTGCAGAGGCTTCTGCCTTCTTTCTTCTTTTCCTTCTTCTTTCTTCTTTAACCTGCGGCTATGGTGATCTTCTTCTTTCTTTTCTTTTCTTCCTGCCTTCTTCTTTCTTCTTTAGCCTGCAGCTGTGGTGATCTTCTTCTTCTTCTTTCTCTTCTCTTTCTCAGCCTGCCTTCTTCTTTCTTCTCTTTCTTCTCTTCTTTCCTTCCTTGCGGCTGTGTCTTCTTTCTCTTTTCTTCTTCTTCTCTGTTTCTGCTTCCTTCTTTTCTCTTTCTCATCCTGCCTTCTTCTTTCTTCCTCTTCTTCTTCTTCTTTCCTTGCGGCTGTGTCTTCTTTCTCCTTTCTTATTTTTCTCTGCTTCTGCTTCTTTTCTTTTCCTCTTCTCTTTTCTTTCTGCTCTGGCCGCTGACCTTCCTTCCTCTTTTCTTCTTCTTTTGGTTGTTGCCCTTCCAACGTCTGATGCGGTGCTCAGACGGCTTATCTGCGCGTTTGCTACAGTTCCTTTCCTTCCTTCTTCTTCAGCTCCTCTCCTTCCTTTCTTCTTCTTCAGCTGCTTAGTGCGGCTAAGGCTTCGGCCCCTCCTCCTCCCTTCTTCTTTCTTTCTTCCCTGCACGGATACACACCCATCAGTGCAAAACCTACCCCAACCCCTTCCCCGCATCTCTCTTTCTCTCTGAATCTCTCTTAGGAATGCTCTCCCAAAGTCGGGTAATCGGGCTCGAGTAGCGCGCCCGGGACCAGGCCCACCGGCGTGCGGTGGTGGGAGAGGAGTGCTTGGTCGGGTAGTCGGATCCGGCCTAGACCAGCGGGGCGTGAGCGCGGGCGAGCGCGTGGCGCGCCGCGTGCGTGTGAGGGACCTAACCCCTGTGTATTGAAGGCAAACAACCCGATACACTTTTTCAATTTAAGTGTGGGCGCGCGGCCGCACACTTACGAGGTGGGACGAAAGTCCCACCTCCACATCACGCGTCTGCAGGCGAGGGAGTTGCTGCCTTTGGGGCAGCTGCGAGGCTCGCGACCCAAATCGCAAGCCTGGTCGCCTTCGCGGAGTCAGTCCGCGCTGCCTGGGACTCGCACCTGGGTTGGAGAAGGCCTGGAGTTGCGAGTGAAGGAGCTGCAGCAACTCAACAATGGCAGCGAGGGGGTGTTGTCCTGAAAACACAGTGACGGCCTCTTGGCCAAGTTAGATAACGTGGGAAGCTTCGCTGGAGTGCGGCGAAGGCAGTGCAGTGGTCGGTGAGGCGCGAGAGCACCTGTGGAGGTGGACCTAGGTCAGACTGTGTGCGTGAAGATGGGTTTGTTCGGGGGGTGGTTGGGCGGTGATTGGCAGCGAATGGAGAGGGGGGAACGGTTGAGTGGAGTGAGGGAGAGCCTCTGGGCTGGTCGGCGAGGGAAGAGGTGGTCTGCGGAAGTGGAATGGACTCGCCGGAGAAGGTGATCGGAGACGGAGCAAATGGAGGTGGAAGTGGAGGTTGGGTGATTGAAATGGCAAATTAGGAGGGGGTAAATACAAGAGAGAGAGAGAGGAAAACTCTTGCCTATTTAGTTGACGAAGAGGGGGAGAAAAGCATCCGGCTCGTGCCTGTCGGAGCTGAGGACAAAGGTGCCCAGGAGGAGGTTATCGGCGACGAAGAAGGGATCTGAGGACGCCAGCTGGTACGGCCTGGCGTGGGGAAGATGGGGCGGAGTAGACTCTGCTGCAGGTAGGGTAGCAGAGCGACGAGGAGGAGATCCCTGGAAGCTCGGGCACTCTGACCGGAGAGGGAGGAGATGAAAAGTAGGGTTTTTCTCCGCCAGAGGAAGCTTGAAGGAGTCGGTAGACCTTGCCGCTCCTTATAAAGGCCTTAGCGTGGAGAGGGAACCGAGGAGGCGACGTGCCTGCCTCGTCGGAGAGTGGCCGGAAAGGATACCCATGCCTTTCGTGAGTTCGCACGAGAGGTATGGTCGACGGCAGAGGTCATGGGTAGGTCCCTGCGACAGAGGACGTCGCAGGGAACTAGTAACGGGTGGTAGAGCTGTTCTGTGTTTCGTCTTTACCTTATTATAGTTTACAATTAGTCGTTATAGTATGTATCAAGACAGCTACCAGATTACAACAAATTTTTACTCGGAATACAAAGTTTTCCTGAGGTCGAACTCAGGGAGCAACTAGAATTCTAGAAGTAGAAAGTTCTCAATTAGGTTACAAAAAATAAGAGAAAGAGAGAGAGAGGGGGGGGCTAGAGTTGTCTTGGCTTCTTCTTCTCTCTTCTTTTCTTTCTTTCTTTCTTCTTTCTTCTGCAGAGTCTTCTTTTCTTCTTGCCTGCTCTGCTTGCTTCTTTTCTTTTTCATCTCTGCGGCAGTGGTGATCTTCCTCTTCTTTTTCTTTCTTCTTTCTTCTTTCCTTCCTTGCTTGCGGCTGTGCCTTCTTTCTTTCTCTTTTATTCTTCTTCTTCTTCTTCTTCTTCTTCCTACCTTCTTCTTCTGTTCTTCTTTTCTTTCTTTCTTTTCTTCCTGCCTTCTTCTTTCTTCTTTGCGGCTGCAAAGGCTTCTTTCTTCTTCTGCGGCTGTAGGGATTCCGACGTCTCATGCAGTGCTCGAACGACTTATCTGTGGCCTTGCTATAGTGCCTCCCTTCTTCTTTCTTCTTCTGTTTCTCTCCTTCCTTCCTTCTTCAGCTGCTGCTGAGCGGCTAGGGCTTCAGTCTCTTCTCTTCTTCTTTTCCTTCTTGCCTTCTTCTTCTTCTTTTCTTCCTGCACGCTCACACAAATGTCAGAGCAAAACCTACCCCTACCCCTTCCCTGCGTCTCTCTCTTTCTCAGAATTCTCTCTTAGGACTGCTCTCCCAGAGTAGGGTAATCGGGTGCGGGTATCGCGTCCGGGACCAGGCCCACCAGCGTGCGGTGGTGGGTGAGGAGTGCACGGTTCGGGTAGTCGGATCTGACCCAGACTCGCAGGGCGTGAGCCCGGGCGGGAGCGAGCGAGCGCGTGGCGCGCAGCATGCGGGAGAGGGACCTGACCCCTATGTTCGAAGGCAGTCAACCCTATGCACTTTTTCAATTTAAGTGCGGGCGCTCAGCCACGCACTTACGAGCTAGGACTAAAGTCCCACCTCCCGATTTGGTTCCTGAAGGCGAGCAATCTGCGGCCAATTGAAGCAGCCCATAAGGCCTTCGCCCCAACTGCAGGCCTGGGTGTCTTCGCAACTCCTGCCCGCGTAGCCTGGGACATGCGCCTGGGCTGGAAGATGCCTGCAGCTGTAGGTAAAGCTGCTGCAGCTCGTTGACAATGGCAGCGAGAGGGCGCGAACCTGAAATCACAGCTACGGCCTCTCGGCCCAGTCAAAACACGTGGGATGCTTCGCCGGAGTGTGGCAAAGCTTGTGCGGTGGTCGGCGGGATGCAGTAGTGCGTGCAGAGGCTGACCTAGGTCAAACTATGGGCGGAGAGGTGGGTTTGTTCAGGGGGGGTTGGGTGGCGCTTGGCAATGGATGGAGAGCGGGGATCGGTGGGGTGGAGTGTGAGGGAGCTTCTGGGATGGTCGGCGAGGTGTGAAGGGGTCTGTGAGCGTCGGGTGGACTCGCCGAATGGGGTGATCGGAGGTGGAGAAGGTGAGTCTGGATAGTGGCTGGCGGGCGGTTGAAAGGGCAGATCGGAAGAGGGAAAATACAAGAGAGAAAGAGCGGAAGCTATCTACCTAATTGCTCGACGAAGGGGGAGGGTAGAGCAACCAGCTCGTATCTGCCGAAGCTGGGGACGAAGACGCCCTGGAGGAGGGTTTCGACGATGAGGAAGCAGGCGGAGGGCTCCAGCAGGTACAGCCTGGCGCAAACGACAGAGCAGGGGAAACCCCGCTGCAGGTAAGGCAGCAGAGCGGCGAGGAGGAAGAGGAGGAGCTCGCCGGAAGCTACGGGCTCTCTGACCGGAGGAGAAAGGGATGAAGAGGGGGTAGTTATCCGTCAAAGGAAGCTTGCAGGAGTCGGCAAGGTGTGCCGCTCCTTAAAAAGGGCTTGGCACAGAGAAAGGGGCGAGCTGGCGTCGTGCGAGCCTCGCCGGAGTAAGGTCGGAGGGGACACCTGTGCCTTCCGTGCATTTGCACGGAAGGCATGGTGGTCGGCGGAGGTCGTGGGTGGGTCCCTGCGACAGAGGACATCGCGGGAAACCCCGCTTCTGTTCTAGAGGACGGCATCCTTACCCTGCGCAGCGCCATGCTCCACACAAGGTCGCCGGAGTATGTCGCTGCGCAGAAGTTGCAGGGAGGACCGTTCTGCAAAGAACGATGAAAAGTTGGTGACCTAAATGGAAGGGTTTCAAAAGATAAGGGTCAAAAAGTAAATAAAGAGGACCAAATTGTAAAGTCGGTCAAGGAGGTCTCTTCCTAGGCTCAAGTTTTTATACAAGACTAATTTGAACCTAAGGATTTTAATGGTGAATTTTAATTCTAGGTTGGACGTTGTTTGACCGGCCAATTTGCGTAAAAACCTGAATTAAATTATTAATTGGGCATGGTTCTCTTTTTCGGTCAAAATAGGTTTTTAAGGCCAAATTGAAGGTTCTAAACCCTAGAGAATATTTTTATATGAATTTTAAAGGGTTTAGTTGATTTTTATCCTGCCTCTAACCTCGTGAATTGAAGTGAATTTATTTTAGGGTTACAGAATGTCATTTAATTCCTAAAAGTTGATATAACCCTTTTTAGATCAGATCATCCCACTTACCTTCTTGTTAAGCTTATTTGACCTGTGTTTAGACCCTCAATTACCCTGTTTGCAAACTGCATTGGCAAAATTATAGTTTTACCCCTTATGATTTGTTTTATTCTTAAACTCAGAATTCTCTGAGTTAAGCCTTTCTTTGGGTCATGTAGGAGCTTTTTCTCACATATCTGGATTAGATTGTGCTAGTTAGGGTTCATGATGAGGTTCTCATCATACCCCATGCCTAGCTTTTGCTAGTCCCTTAGCAAAATTTTAACGTTTCAACCATTGTTCTAGACCATGAATTTCTTAATGATTTCAGATAAGTGCTTTTTCTTTTGCAACCTAGATTAGGTCAGAATGTAAGAGAGGTAGAAGATTTATCTGTTTGGAGAGTTTTTTCTCTCTTTTTCATTTTAATTCTAGTTTAGGATTGGCTTTTCAACACGGTCTGTATCAGATTTCTTGTCCCCATCATCAATCCTCAAGGGTTCCTGACAATCGATGCTTCGAGATAGCACCACCCATGGTAACCCCCAGAACCCTGGCTATTGAGATTTCAAGATAATCCCATCCATGGTGTTCCGTGGCCGAATTCAGACCTTGGCAATTAACACTTCGTGATAATGCCATCCATGGAATCTGAACCAGCAGAGTGCTTACATGCCCCCAGTAGGATATGTACATATCCTAAGAGTCAAGCACCGAGGAGATGATATTTTGTTACGCATCTTCGAGGGGAATTTCCCACCTCTCCGCGCTGGGAACTCGTCCAAATCAACTTGTGTTGATCGACCGCTCCTACTCTAGGTGTTATTTTCAGAATTTTTGCGACGCTTCTGCGTGATTTTGATTTTTACGCTTACTGAACCAGGCTGTGTGTGAGGTTAGGGTACTTAGGTTACTGAGTCCCATAAACCAAAAGTTAATTAACGAGGCCAACTACTCCCTAAGTCTTGGACCTAATACTTAAGCTTTTCATTTTCCTTAACCTCTTGAGGAATGTCTAGATCATAATGGATACTAAGAGTCTATCCAAGAATGCCTAAAGTTCGCGTTCTTACTAATCTCACTATGCACTTTCCATTTCTTTTCCTGAATGAGGTCTAGAACTTAGGTTAGTTCCTTAATTTCTTCCTAACGACTATCACTTTTTTCTTTCATTTTGTGCTCCTTTTCATTTTGTTCCTTTTTCTTCTCCTCCTCCTTTGTATAGTCCACAAAATTTTCTTTCCTCCTCTCATTTTATTATTCTTTTTCAAAGAATTTTTTAATTTTTATGGTGTTTTTGGCATATGTGAATTTTTTTTTGTTTAAAACCTCTTCTTACAAGATTTGCACTTTCATCCCCCCTATGCCTAAGATTTGCAATGTCCTCATTGTAACTTAGGGGGTTTTTATTCAACTTAGTTCATACAATAGGACAGATGTTTGATGAGTGAATGGGTTGGGGTGACTGTTGCGGACGATTTCTAATCTTAGATGCAAGCACCTGAGGTGGAGTCGGCTGTCCGAGAGGGTGAACCCTAAGTGCACAAAGGTGTCAGAAAAGGTTTCAGGTTTTCAAAGAGAATGACGGGATACCACCCGTTGAGCGCTGAGTTTTACGCCATCGGCTGGGCGCAATATACTCAGGGAAAATGGAGGATAAGTGATGATTCAGCGTAATCAGTAGAGGTTACATCAATGAACGGTTTGAGTCTCTGACCGTTCACGATGAAAGGTTCGGAATCATGGCTGAGTGGACTAATTTCGACGACTCCATTTCCAAAAACCTGTCGGACCAAGTATGGTCCGATCCACTTGGATCGCAACTTCCCAGGGAAAAGTTTGAGTCGGGCATCGAATAGTAGGACCATCTGACCAAGATGAAAGATCTGCCTAAAGATGTGCTTGTCATGGAAGGCTTTAACCCGCTCCTTGTAGATTCATGAGTTCTCGTATGCATCAAGGCGTAATTCATCGATCTCGCTGATTTGAAGCTTTCTGTGGGTTCTAGCCTTAGAAAGATCTAAATTACAGCTCAGTACTGCCCAATAGGCTTTGTGCTCCAGTTCGACGAGAAGGTGACACGCCTTCCCGTACACCAGTCTAAAGGGAGACATGCCTAATTGGGTTTTGTGGGTAGTCCTATAGGCCCACAAGGCTTCCGGAAGTCGGGACGACCAGTCCTTCCTGTCAGGCCGAACAGTGACCTGCAGGATTTTCTTGATCTCCCGATTTGACAGCTCAGCTAGACCATTAGTCTGGTGGTGATAAAGAGTGGAGATTCGGTGTGACACCCCGTATTTGGTCATCAGTGACCTAAACTGAGCATTCGTGAAATGGGTCCCCCTGTCAGAGATGATAGCACGAGGAATCCCGAACCATGAGAAGATATTGTGATGTATGAATTTGAGAACGATTTTATGATCACAGGTTCGGGTCGGTATGGCTTCGATCCATTTGGACACGTAGTCCACATCCAGCAAAATGTACTTGAAGCCATCCGAAACAGGAAAGGGGCCCATAAAATCAATCCCCCAAACATCAAAGATTTTGTATACAAGAATCGGCTGCAAAGGCATCATGTCGCGATGGCTCATGTTGCCCAAATTTTGGCAACGACTGCATGCCTTGCAGTGATTGTATGCATCCTTGAATAGAGTGGGCCAATAAAAGCCACACTGGAGGATTTTCGTTGCGGTTTTGTGCCCAGAGAAATGGCCACCGCATGCCTGGTCATGGTAGAAGGAGAGAATATCGTTGACTTCACCTTCTAGGACACATCTCCGGACGATTTGGTCGGCACCTATGCGGAAGAGGTACGGATCTTCCCAAATGTAATACTTGGCATCAGAGCGCAATTTGTCTTTCTTAGCCTTCGGCCAATCAGACGGGATCTAACGAGATGCCAAGTAGTTTACTACATTAGCAAACCATGGAAGTTTAGTACCAATAGTAAGCAGGTGCTCATCAGGGAAATGCTCTGTGATGGGTCCAGAAGGGTTGATGATCTCAGAAGCAAGGCGAGACAAATGGTCAGCTACCACATTTTGTCTTCCTGCCTTGTCACGAATCTCGAGGTCGAATTCTTGTAACAGCAAGATCTATCGGATTAATCGGGGCTTCGCATCCTTCTTGGCAAGTAGATGCCTCACAGCCATGTGATCCGAGTAGATGATGACGTGGGAACCCAGGAGATAAGATCGAAATTTTTCAAGGGAAAATACTACGGCTAGCAGCTCTTTCTCCGTAATTGTGTAGTTACGCTTAGCCTCGTCAAGTGTTTTGCTAGTGGAGTAGAAGACCACGGGTGGTGGTGTGACTTCTGTCTTTATTTATATTTGTTCTAGTATATGACAGAACAGTTACCAGCTTAATACAAGATTTTTTTACTCGAAATAACAAGGTTTTCCCGAGGTCGAACTCAGGGAGCAACTAGAATTCTAGAAGTAGAAAGTTCTCAATTAGGTTACAAAAATAAGAGAGAGAAAGAGGGGGGGCTAGAGTTCTCTTGGCTACTTCTTCTTTTCTTTCTTTCTTCTGCAGAGTCTTCTTTTCTTCTTGCCTACTCTGCTTGCTTCTTCTCTTTTCTTTTTCTTCTCTGCGGTAGTGGTGATCTTCCTCTTCTTTTTCTTTCTTTCTTCTTTCTCTTCTTCTCTTCCTGCCTTCTTCTTCTGTTCTTCTTTTCTTTCTTTTCCTTCCTGCCTTCTTCTTCTTCTTGGCAGCTGCAGAGGCTTCTTTCTTCTTCTACGGCTGTAGGGATTCCGACGTCTGATGCAGTTCTCAGACGACTTATCTGTGGCCTTGCTACAGTGCTTCCCTTCTTCCTTCTTCTTCTGTTTCTCTCCTTCCATCTTCTTCAGCTGCTGCTGAGTGGCTAAGGCTTCGGCTGCTTCTCTTCTTCTTTTCTTCCTACACGCTCACACAAAGGTCAGAGCAAAACCTACCCCCACCCTTCCCCGTGTCTCTCTTTCTCAGATTTCTCTCTTAGGACTGCTCTCCCAGAGCCGGGTAATCGGGTGCGGATATCGTGCCCGGGACTAGGCCCATCGGCGTGCGGTGGTGGGCGAGGAGTGAGCGGTTCGGGTAGTCGGATCCGACCCAGACCCGCGGGGCGTGAGCGTGGGCGAGCATGTGGCACGCTGCGTGCAGGAGAGGGACCTAACCCCTGTGTTCGAAGGCAATAAGCCTTAGGCACTTTTTCAATTTAAGTGCGGGCGCTTGGCCACGCACTTCCGAGGTGGGACTAAAGTCCCACCTCCCAAATTGGCGTCCGCAGGCGAGCGATCAGTCGCCAATTGAGGCAACCCGTAAGGCCTTCGCCCCGCTGCGGGCCTGGGTGTCTTCGCGACACCTTCCCGCGCGACCTGGGATGAGCACCTGGGCTAGAGGGTGCCTGCAACTGCAGGTGAAGCTACTGCACCTCGTCGACAATGGCGGCGAGGGGCGCGAACCTGAAATCACAGCTATGGCCTCTCGGCCTAGTCAGAATACGTAGGAAGCTTCGCCGGAGTGAGGCGAAGCTTGTGCGGTGGTCGGCGGGGTGTGGGAGTGCGTGGAGAGGTTGAACTAGGTCAGACTGTGGCCGAAAAGGTGGGTTTGTTCGGGGGGTGGTCGGGTGGCGCTTGGCAGTGAATGGAGAGGGGGGATCGATGGAGCGGAGTGTGAGGGAGCTTCTGGGTTGGTCGGCAAGGTGTGAGAGTGTCTGTGGTCGTGAGATGGTCTCGCCGGATGGGGTGATCGGAGGTGGAGAAGGTGGTCTGGGCAGTGGCGGTTGGGTCGTCGAAAGGGCAATTTAAAAGGGGGAAAATACAAGGGAAGGAGAGAGGAAGCTATCTACCTAACTACTCGACGAAGGGGGAGGGAAGAGCAGCCAGCTCGTATCTACCGGAGCTGGAGACGAAGACGCCCTGGAGGAGGATTTCGGCGACGAGGAAGTAGACAGAGGGCGCCAGCGGGTACAGCCTAGCTCGGACGACAAAGCAGGGCAGACCCTGCTGCAGGTAAGGCAGCAGAGTGACGAGGAGGAGGAGGAGGTCGCCGGAAGCTTCGGGATCTCTAACCGGAGGAGAAAGGGATGAAGAGGAGGGTAGTTCTCCGTCAAAGGAAGCTTGCAGGAGTCGGCAAGGTGTGCTGCTCCGTATAAAGGGCGTGGCGCAAAGAGAGGGGCGAGCTGGCGTCGTGCCAGCCTCGCCGGAGTAAGGCCAGAAGGGACACCCATGCCTTCTGCGCATTCGCACGGAAGGCATGGTGGTCGGCAGAGGACGTGGGTGGGTCCCTGCGACAGAGGACGTCGCAGGGAACCCCGCTTGTGTTCTAGAGGACGGCAGCCCTGCCCTGTGCAGTGCCATGCTCTGCGCAAGGTCGTCGGAGTATGGCGCTGCGCAGAAGTTGCCGGGAGGACCGTTCTACAGAGAATGATGAAAAGTTATGGACCTAAATGTAAGAGGTTCAAAAGATAAGGGTCAAAAAGTAAATAAAGAGGACCAAATTGTAAAGTCAGCCAAGGAAGTCTCTTCTTAGGCTCAAGTTTTTATACAAGACTAATTTGAACCTAAGGATTTTGATGGCGAATTTTAATTCTAGGTCGGACCATGTTTGACTGGCCAATTTGTGTAAAAACCTAAATTAAGTTATTAATTGGGCATGGTTCTCTTTTTAGGTCAAAATAGGTTTCTATGGCCAAATTGAAGGTTCTAAACCCTAGAGAATATTTTTCTATGAATTTTTGAGGGTTTAGTTGATTTTATCCTGCCTCGAACCTCATGAATTGAAGTAGATTTGTTTTAGGGTTACAGAATGTCATTTAATTCGTGGAAGTTGCTACAACCCTTTTTAGATCAGATCATCCCACTTTCCTTCTTGTTAAGCTTGTTTGACCTGTGTTTGGACTCTTAATTACCCTGTTTGCAAACTGCATTGGTGAAATTACAGTTTTACCCCTTATGATTTGTTTTATTCTTGAACTCAGAATTCTCTGAGTTAAGCCTTTCTTTGGGTCATGTAGGAGCTTTTCTCACATATCTGGGTTAGATTGTGCTAGTTAGGGTTCATGATGAGGTTCTCATCATACCCCCATGCCTAGCTGTTGCCAGTCCCTTAGCAAAATTTTAAGGTTTCAACCCTTTTTCTAGACCATGAAGTTCTTACTGATTTCAGATAAGTGCTTTTTCTTTTGTAGCCTAGATTAGGTCAGAATGCCAACCATAGGCCTAAAAGGTACTCTGGTACCAACCAAGATCCAGATCTGTCTAGCCTCATCCTCAGTCCTTAACAAAGGTTTTTAAGGCCTACAAGAACTAACCTAAGGCTTATTGGACTTTGTGGTTAAAGCACCCGTGCTTGAGATAATTTTAGCCCTGGCTCAGTTCGCAGTGCATTTTTTTAAGAGAGGTAGAAGATCTATCTGTTTGGAGAGTTTTCTCTCTCTTTTTCCTTTTAATTCTAGCTTAGAATTGGCTTTTCAACACGGTCTGTATCAGATTCCTTGTCCCCATCATCAATCCTCAAGCGTTCCTGACAATCGATGCTTCGAGATAGCACCACCCATGGTAATCCCCAGAACCCTGGCTGTTGAGATTTCGAGATAATCTCATACATGGTGTTCCGTGGCCGAATTCAGACCTTGGCAATTGACACTTCGTGATAATGCCATCCATGGAATCTAATCCAGCAGAGTGCTTACATGCCCCCAGTAGGATATGTACATATCCTAAGAGTCAAGCACCGAGGAGATGATATTTTGTTACGCATCTTCGAGGGGAATTTCCCACCTCTCCGCGCTGGGAACTCATCCAAATCAACTTGTGTTGATCGGCCGCTCCTACTCTAGGTGTTATTTTCAGAATTTTTGCGACGCTTCTGCGTGATTTTGATTTTTACGCTTACTGAACCAGGCTGTGTGTGAGGTTAGGGTGCTTAGGTTACTTAGTCCCGTAAACCAAAAGTTAGTTAACGAGGCCAAATACTCCCTAAGTCTTGGACCTAATACTTAAGCTTTTCACTTTCCTCATCCTCTTGAGGAATGTCTAGATCTTAATGGGTACTAAGAGTCTATCCAAGAATGCCTAAAGTTCGCGTTCTTACTAATCTCACTGTTCACTTTCCATTTCTTTTCCTGAATGAGGTCTAGAACTTAGGTTAATTCCCTAATTTCTTGCTAACGACTATCACTTTTTGCTTTCATTTTGTGCTCTTTTTCATTTTGTTCCTTTTTCTTCTCCTCCTTTGTATAGTCCACAAAATTTTCTTTCCTCCTCTCATTTTATTATTCTTTTTCAAAGAATTTTTTAATTTTTATGGTGTTTTTGGCATATGTGATTTCTTTTTTTGTTTAAAACCTTCTCTTACAAGATTTGCACTTTCAACCCCCCCATGCGTAAGATTTGCAATGTCCTCATTGTGACTTAGGGGGTTTTTATTCAACTTAGTTCATTCATTAGGACAGATGTTTTGATGAGTGAATAGGTCGGGGTGGCTGTTGCGGATGATTTCTAATCTCAGATTCAAGCACCTGAGGTGGAGTCGGCTGTCCTAAAGGGTGAACCTTAAGTGCACAAAGGTGTCAGAAAAGGTTTCAGGTTTTCAAAGAGAATGACGGGCTGCCTTCCATTGAGCGCTAAATTTGTCACCTTCCGCCAAGCAGGAAATGGGATGTAGAGAGAATGGTTAAATCAGCAGATTTTAGTATAACAAGCACCTTGATCAAGAGCAAGCACCTGGTTGGTCCAACCAGGTGCTTGTTCAGATCAACAGGCTGATGATGCAGCCCAAACCCAATTAATCTAATGGGTTGATAGACACAGATCAAAAGGTGTGGAACCCACCATATACTATGAAGCTCAGATGAATGTGGAAATGTGAATGAGGGGTTTGGCTGAGTCGAATCATCCTGGTCAGAGTAGGGACCTGAAAAATAATCAATGAATGACACGGAAACCCTACAGGGATGATCAAAGAATGATGGAGCATGGTCTTTTGTCTGATCAGTGTTCGCAACCCGATGTGGAATTTCAATTGGGTCGGTGAGAGGTGAATCTGAATAGAAATTGAGTCCGATTGTGGGTCGAGGTTGAGAAGAGGTTTTGATTAGTTCTGTGGGTGTGGAAGAGGTGGCTTCAATGAGAACTGTGTATGAGGGCTCTTCTAGAAACAAATGACAGGTGGTCTCCTGTAAAGAGTCCTCTGGGTAACTATTAAATGCCTGAAGAGTGTTTATAGGATGACGGAAATCTGAATTGAGAAAAGATTTGAATTCTGGGTTGCAATCACTCTTTCCATTTTTTGTTTTTGGTTTCTGTGGATCAAAAAGAAATGATTCTATGTTATTTGAATCAGTGATCTCAGGAATCGGGACCTTAGAGTCGGAGTCAAAGAATGAGTCATGTGAGCTGAGATCGTAGACTGGTTTGGTGTGTTCAGGAAAGAGAGTCTCTCCAAAATTATAGTTAGATCCGAAGTTGTCGGAGAGTTTGTGAAAATCGAGTTCTAAATGAGATTCATGATCATGAATTCCACCGTAGCATAAATCATCTGATGTGGAATCAGCAGCCTGACTGGGGTCTATCCTATATGTCAATTCTGGGCTTAAAAAGGTGTTCTATCTAGGCTCAAGTTCCAAGTTGGTAGGATAGACCCAATTGAAACCCCACTCATCCAACTCCTCGATTTCTGTATCGTAAATTGGCATGTCTTCCGGAAAGTTAGAAGTTGGAGAGGGATATTCATCAAATACAGGTTCGGAATCATATTCTGTATCAGAAATTTGATCTTTATCATATGGGGCCTCATAATCTTCCCAATAAGTTTCAGATCTAGGTTCGAGGTTTAGAATGTGGGTAGAATTACTAGAACCTAAGTCCGAATAACCTTCGAGGGTCACCTTATCAAAATAAGGGGCGAAATTTATACCCTCAAGAGGTTCAGTTCTGATCTCATTATTGCAGGAGTCTTGGAATTCTAAGCTTGGCAATTCATGGTTTAGGGTTGGCTCAATATTATGTTCTCCTGCAATATCCCAACCTAGTTCAATATTAGGCATGTTGTTTTCTATCTGGGTTGGGAATTCACAACCACTTTGTGCCTCAGTCCCGAGATCAGGGAAATCGGATTGATCCTTAATACTGTTCCAAGATGGTTCATCCTCTGTTTCTATTATATACGGGTATTTTTGGTTGATAGTTTGTTCCAGTAATCTCATCATCTCTACCCATTTTTCAAGAGCATCTTGGTGTTGTTCCCAAAGTACAGGATTTGTCAAGCATTGAAGATATTCAGATTTATGTAATTTTTCTATCTCAATGTATCCTGTTAAGAGCATTTCCCGGGTTGATCCTTTTGCAATTTCTGTCAATAGAATTTGGGCATAGTTTATGATGAAGGCTGTGGTTGCAGGGATATCAACCTGAATGTTTTCTATTGGTGTTGAGGGTTTATATTTGATTTCATATAATTCAAGGGCATCCTCAATCATCCTATCTCTCATGGATCTTTGTGATTCAGGTTTCTTGAAGGGTGATGCTAAGTAATTAGGCTGCATATTTGGATCAGGCAGTGAAATCAAGATGTAGAATCAGAATTTCGATGTAGACTCAAGTTGTGTTAAGATGGAAGAAGAGGGACTTGGTTCAGAATCAGAGGAAAAGGGATATGTCAAGGGTTGGTTGCACATGCAAGGGTACTGAGGCTCGGCCTCGAGGAGAGTGAATTTCTAAAGGAGGTTTCAAGTACCTCCTGCCAAACATACACTGATGGAGAAGATGAGTTTAGCAGGTGCTGGACCCAATCAAAACACCCAAAATGTTGGGTGACTGTAGAGGTGCGGGGCAGATGGACCCCTTGATCAAAAGATCGTCCACCTGAGAATTACCTAGGCAGCCAGAGAAGGTGAGTCCCGCGAAGACCCTTACACGGTAGAGCATCCCCACGGGTTACAGGATTTCCCCCACCCGACCTCTCTTGTCACTGAGATTCTAGGTAGACCAGAAGAGGAATCTTGACCTCTTAAGTCTACCACTTTTAGTTTAAGATTAAGGTGCTTAGATTTTCACTTGAACTTTAGGCTTTTTGAGTGCAAAGAGTGACCTAAGTTGAAGGTTGGTTGACCCAAGGGGTCAACTTCACCAGCTAGTTCTTTTGAGAGCTTATTAGGTCTTGTCTTTTAGGGTTCAACTGTCTTTAAAGAGCCAAGTTGTTTAGGGTTTCTTTGAATAAGTATTTTCAATCAACGGCTTAGGCACACTTCTTTTGGATTTTCTCAATTCTTGATTAAGGAGTGTGTCTCTAAAACCCTAATGTTAAATCCTATGTTGGCTCTACTTGGTCCAGTTAACCCTTTGTTGGGTAATTAGGGCTCAGGCAAGAAGGTGTTAGCCCTTAAATACCGTTAATAGTGTGTGCAGGAATAGTGTTTTGAAAACATGCAGCTGTTACTAGGTATGAAAGACAGGTTATACTTATATTGTTTTTTCTTTTCTTTTTCTTCCTCTTTAGAATTTAGGGGTTAATAGAGAGAGGATAGAAATTACTTGTCCTTGAAGTGGTTGTTGCATGGCTGCTTCTTGATTTTCCTGTACCTGCACAAAAAAAAGAGAAGAGATTATTAGAAACTCACAAATAGAGATTTTATGGCTTCTAGAATAGCCGTTGCTCCCCGGCAACGGCGCTAAAAACTGGTGGCGTGACTCCTGTCTTTGTTTATATTCGTTGTAGTATAAGGCAGAATAGTTACCAGCTTAATACAAGATTTTTTTACTCGGAATAACAAGGTTTTCCCGAGGTCAAACTCAGGGAGCAACTAGAATTCTAGAAGTAGACAGTTCTCAATTAGGTTACAAAAATAAGAGAGAGAGAGGGGGGGACTAGAGTTCTCTTGGCTTCTCTCTTCTTTTCTTTCCTTCTTTCTTCTACAGAGTCTTCTTTTCTTCTTGCCTTCTCTGCT
This sequence comes from Thalassia testudinum, assembly GCA_037157565.1. Classification (NCBI taxonomy): domain Eukaryota; kingdom Viridiplantae; phylum Streptophyta; class Magnoliopsida; order Alismatales; family Hydrocharitaceae; genus Thalassia; species Thalassia testudinum. The sequence continues at coordinate 28,846,674 of JAZHRO010000013.1, forward strand.
TGCTTCTTCTCTTTTCTTTTTCTTCCCTGCGGCAGTGGTGATCTTCCTCTTCTTTTTCTTTCTTCTTTCTCTTCTTCTCTTCCTACCTTCTTCTTCTGTTCTTCTTTTCTTTCTTTTACTTCCTGCCTTCCTCTTCTTCTTGGCGGCTGCAGAGGCTTCTTTCTTCTTCTGCGGCTGTAGGGATTCCGACGTTTGATGCAGTGCTCAGACAACTTATCTGTGGCCTTGCTACAGTGCTTCCATTCTTCCTTCTTCTTCTGTTTCTCTCCTTCCTTCCTTCTTCTTAAGCTGCTGCTGAGTGGCTAAGGCTTCGGCCGCTTCTCTTCTTCTTCTTTTCTTCCTGCACGCTCATACAAAGGTCAGAGAAAAACCAACCCCTACCCTTCCCCACGTCTCTCTTTCTCAGATTTCTCTCTTACGACTGCTCTCCCAGAGCCGAGTAATCGAGTGCGGGTATCGTGCCCGGGACCAGGCCCGCTGGCGTGCGTTGGTGGGTAAGGAGTGCGTGGCTTTGGTAGTCGGATCCAGCCCAGACCCGCAGGGCGTGAGCACGGGCAAGTGCGTGGCGCGCTGCGTGCGGAGGAGGGACCTGACCCCTGTGTTCGAAGGCGATAAGCCTTAGGCACTTTTTCAATTTAAGTGCGGGCGCTTGGCCACGCACTTCCGAGGTGGGACTAAAGTTCCACCTCCCAAATTGGCGTCCGCAGGCGAGCGATCAGTCGCCAATTGAGGCAGCCCGTGAGGCCTTCGCCCCCGCTGCGGGCCTGGGTGTCTTCGCGACTCCTGCCCGCACAACCTGGGACGCTCACCTGAGCTGGAGGGTGCCTGCAGCTGCAGGTGAAGCTGCTGCACCTCGTCGACAATGACGGCGAGTGGTGAGACCCTGAAATCACAGCTATGGCCTCTCGGCCCAGTCAAAATATGTAGGAAGCTTCGCCGGAGTGAGGCGAAGCTTGTGCAGTGGTCGGCGGGGTGCGGGAGTGCGTGGAGGTTGAACTAGGTCAGACTGTGGCCGGAAAGGTGGGTTTGTTCGGGGGGTGGTCGGGTGGCGCTTGGCAGTGAATGGAGAGGGGGGATCGGTGGAGCAGAGTGTGAGGGAGCTTCTGGGTTGGTCGGAGAGGTGTGAGAGTGTCTGTGGTCGTGAGATGGTCTCGCCGGAGGGGGTGATCGGAGGCGGAGAAGGTGGCCTAGACAGTGGCGGTTGGGTAGTCGAAAGGGCAGTTTAAAAGGGGGAAAAGACAAGGGAAGGAGAGAGGAAGCTATCTACCTAATTACTTGACGAAGGGGGAGGGCAGAGCAGCCGGCTCGTGTCTTCCGGAGCTGGAGACGAAGACGCCCTGGTGGAGGGTTTCAGAGATGAGGAAGCAGACGGAGGGTGCCAACGGGTACAGCCTAGCGCGGACGACAAAGCAGGGCAGACCCTGCTGTAGGTAGGGCAGCAGAGTGACGAGGAGGAGGAGGAGGTCGCCGGAAGCTTCGGGCTCTCTGACCGGACGAGAAAGGGATGAAGAGGGGGGTAGTTCTCCGTCAAAGGAAGCTTGCAGGAGCCGGCAAGGTGTGCTGCTCCTTATAAAGGGCTTGGCGCAGAGAGAGGGGAGAGCTGGCGTCGTGCCAGCCTCGCCGGAGTAAGGCCGGAAGGGACACCCATGCCTTCCGCACGTTCGCACGAAAGGCATGGTGGGCGGCAGAGGTCATGGGTGGGTCCCTGCGATAGAGGACGTCGGAGGGAACCCCGCTTGTGTTCTAAAGGACGGTAGCCCTGCCCTGCGCGACGCCATGCTCCGCGCAAGGTCGCCGGAGTATGGCGTTGCGCAGAAGATGCAGGGAGGACCGTTCTGCAAAGAATGATGAAAAGTTGGTGACCTAAATGCAAGGGTTTCAAAAGATAAGGGTCAAAAAGTAAATAAAGAGGACCAAATTGTAAAGTCGGTCAAGGAGGTCTCTTCTTAGGCTTAAGTTTTTATACAAGACTAATTTGAACCTAAGGATTTTGATGGAGAATTTTAATTCTAGGTTGGTTCTTGTTTGACCTACCAATTTGCACAAAAACCTAAATTAAGTTATAAATTGGGCATGGTTCTCTTTTTAGATCAAAATTGGTTTCTAAGGCCAAATTGAAGGTTCTAAATCCTAGAGAATATTTTTCTATGAATTTTATAGGGTTTAGTTGATTTTTATCCTACCTCGAACCTCGTGAATTGAAGTGAATTTATTTTAGGGTTACAGAATGTCATTTAATTCCTGGAAGTTGCTACAACCCTTTTTAGATCAGATCATCCCACTTTCCTTCTTGTTAAGCTTGTTTGACTTGTGTTTGGACCCTTAATTACCCTGTTTGCAAACTACATTGGTGAAATTACAGTTTTACCCCTTATGTTTTATTTTATTCTTAAACTCAGAATTCTCTGAGTTAAGCCTTTCTTTGGGTCATGTAGGAGCTTTTTCTCATATATCTGGGTTAGATTGTGCTAGTTAGGGTTCATGATGAGGTTCCCATCAACGGGTTTCCCGTCAACTTTCTGCCCCAGAACCGCTCTTACAGCGAAATCAGATGCATCACACATGATCTCAAAAGGTTGAGACCAATTAGGGGATTGTAGGATCAGGGCCTGGGTGACTCGGTCACGGAGGTTCTCAAAGGCTTGTGTGCATTCCTTGGAGATCTCAAAGGGTACATCCTTAAAGAGAAGAGTAGTCAGGGGGTGCGCGATTTTCGAAAAATCAGGAATGAAACAACTGTAAAAACTGACGTGCCCCAGAAAAGAGCGAATGTCCCTGATCGAGCTAAGCATAGGAAGACGAGAAATTAGATCAACCTTGGCTCGATCCACTTGGATACCTTTCTCAGAAATCAGATGTCCTAGGACGATCCCCTCAGGCATCATAAAATGGCTCTTTTCCCAGGAAAGAACCAAATTAACATCGATGCAGCACCTGAGTATATGAACCAAGTGCTGGAGGCAATCATCAAATGATGCCCCAAAAACTAAGAAGTCATCCATGAAGACTTTCAGATAATCACCTACCATATCAGAGAATATGGCAAGCATGCACTGCTGAAAAGTCGCAGGTACATTACAGAGACCGAAAGGCATCCTTTGGAATGCATACGTTCCGAAGGGGCAGTTGAACGTGGTCTTCTCTTGGTCCTCAGGATGAATAGCAACTTGGTTATAACCGAAGTACCCGTCAAGAAAGCAGAAGAATCGATTTCTCGTTAATTTCTTGAGAATCTGATCAATGAAAGGTAGTGGGAAATGATCCTTCTTCGTGGAGGAATAGAGCCGTCGGTAATCTATGCAGACTCTCCACGAGTTGGCTAATCAGGTAGGTATGACTTCTCCGATTTCAATCGTAATGGTGGTGAGCCCTGCCTTTTTAGGCACAACCTGAATCGGGCTCACCCAACGATTGTCGGAGATCGGGTAGATGATCCCTGCATCTAACCACTTGATGATCTCCTTTATCACGACCTCCTGCAGATTGGGGTTTAAACGTCTCTGCATCTCATGAGAAGGTCGTGCGCCCGCTTCTGAATAAATATGATGTGTGAATAAGAGGGACTTATTCCAGTCAAGTTATCGAGAGTCCAACCAATGGCTCTACGATGTTGCTGGAGAACAACAATCAGACGGGATTCCGGATCAGGAGAAAGTATGGAATTTATAATCACAGGAAGGGTCTGATTAGATCCCAAAAAGATATATTTCAAATGATCGGGAAGGGGTTTTAGTTCAAGGATGGGGTTATCAACAGCAGCGGGTAGTTCAGGGTAAGTGTGAGGTTCAAGGGTAGGAGTTATGGGTCTGTCTAAATATGGATTTGAATCCTCTAATTGCGGTTCAAGATCTTTCTGTGGTTGATGAGGTATAATCAGGTCATTCTCAAAATGTGTTTCATCAACCAAAGCCCTGATATCACAGATCTGTTCGATGACACCGCAATTAATTCCTTGTTGGGCCTTAAATATATCAATTTTGGGGGTTTGATTCCTAAATTTGAGCTCTATTTGGCCCTCCTCACAGCTGATGTTGGCTCTAGCAATAGCCAAGAAAGGTCTCCCTAGAATGATTGGTGTATCCCTAGGGTTCTCAGGTGCGTCCATGTCCAAGACTATAAAGTCTACAGGGAAATAGAAATCCCGCACTCTTACAATAACATCCTCGAGAATCCCTTTAGGTGACTTTATAGATCGATCTGCTAATTGTAGTGTCACCTCAGTTGGTTTTAGGTCAGATTCTTCTAGGTGTTTAAGTAAGGATGTGGGTATCAGATTTATGGAAGCACCCAAGTCTAGCAATGATCTGTCGAATTGGGTATCACCTATTTTGCAGAAAATCAGGGGAGTACCAGGATCTTTTGCCTTGGGTGGGAGTCTACTTAGGATTACAGAGCTGGCTTGCTCTGATAGCACAATTGGACTCCCATTCTTGGTTCGCAGCTTACGCTGAGGTGTACACACATTCTTTAAGAATCGTAAGCGAGCCAGTACGTGGCGAATCGCATCCATCAAGGGGATGTTTATTTGGACTTGCTCAAAGAGCTTGACCAGGTCCTCCTCTAGTGCCACGGGCTTGGTTGTCTTCTTTCCCTTGGTTAAGGCCTCGGGAAATGGAACCTTGGTTGGTTCTTCTAGGATAGGTCCAGGTCTCTGGTCTGGGATAGGAACGTCCTGGATTACTGTCCTAGGGCTGGGATCACTACCAGGCTTGGAGTGGTTTGGATGGGGTGGATCTTGGGTTTCCTTACCACTACGGGTTGTTAAAGAATTCAGTCCTGCCTGGTTTTGGTTAGGGTTTGATAGAATGGGTTGCTGCTGATAGCCCGCATAAGAAGTGGAAGCCTCCATCCCGTCAGGTGAAGGAACAGAGGGGGCCTGATAAATCATGTGTGCTTGGCCTGGGTTTGGGTTCATAATGCGCCGCTGGGTCGGCACGTTATTAGGGTTAGGAAGAGGTTGGGAAGGAAGTGTGCCTAGTTGGCAAGAATTTGCCAACTGAGCCAATTGATCTCGAACCTCTGTAAGTTCATCCTTGTGTTGTTTCTGTATAGCCGCATTCATTCTTTGAATGTCAGCTAGAGTCTGAAGGATGAGGGACATTTGGTCTTGGTTAGGCCCTGATGGATAAATAGGGTTGGGTCGAGGCTGAGGCGGCTGGTAAGGATGAGGTGGTTGTGGACGAGGCTGAAAGGGTGGTCTTTGAGTTTGGGAATTTCCCGCCCACTGGAAGTTGGGATGGTTTCTCCATCCAGGGTTGTAGGTGTTGGAGAAGGGATCATTCTGGATGGCGTTGAGGTCCTCGCAGGTCTGAGGGACCTCCAAAGAATTAGAGAATGGGGAAGTGGAATTCCCCTGGCTGATATAGAAAGGATCGGAGGATCCTCCGATCCGAGAATCAAATGGGGGTGGATACGAATCCATCCCAGGAGAAGGTCGGTGGAGAATGTTTTGTACAGTCTCCCGCGTGGAAGGAGGCTGTGCAATGGAATTATGCGCAGAGGTGGCTCGCTGCAAGTGCTGAGTCAGCTCGTCCACCTTCTTCTAGATGATAGAGACCTTGTCCAATCGACTGGCCATCAATTCCAGGTCGACTGATGCGGACAGGCCCTGCGTCTCGTGTGCTCCCCTAAGGTTCATTGATGCGCGAGTATTCGTCCTGTCGAATAATCCCATGGAGTCATTATTGATGGTGTTCTTGCACATATTTTCAAGAATCTCCCGCACGGTGTCCTCATGCTGACCCATGATATTTCCTCCTCAAGTTGCATTGATGAAAAGCCTAATATCCTCATGGAGTCCCTGGTAAAAAGACTGGACTTGCTCCCATTTAGGAACTCCATGATGGGGGCACTTTCTCATGAGATCCTAAAAGCGATCCCATGCCTCATGAAGAGGTTCTCCCGGTAGCTGGGTGAAGTGTGTAATCTGATGGCACAAGGCATTGGTCCGACCAACGAGAAAGAACTTTTTCAAGAATTCGGACTGAAGTTCTTCCCAATTTTTGATCGGTCGGGTCTGAGTTTGGTACCAATTAGCGGCCTTGTCCATAAGGGAAAAGGAGAACATCTTCATGAGGAGTATGTCCCGATTTTGTGCATCTGACCCAAAAGTTTGGGCCAGGTGCTTTAGCTGTTTGATGTGCTGGAAGGGGTCTTTAGAATTATGCCCATGAAATTTCGGTATGGCATGAATCATTTTGGGCTTTAATTCAGAATCAGGTCCTCCAGTCAGGATTCTGACTCGAGGCTCAATGGCCACCGCAGCAGGATTATAGTGGTCCTGCATCATAGGACGCTGCGGTGGGTGCACAAAGTTCTGGACGAGGTCATTGAGTCGCTTGAGATGGTGCTCCAGATTATTCTCTTCCTCAACTGGCTGAGCCATTGTGGAAGAAGAAGGTGAGTTGGGTTCGGAGTCGGAGGAGAGGTCGATGTGAAGTGTTGTTTTCTCAAACAAGGGCACCGAGGCTCGACCTCGAGGAGAGTGAAGTTCTAAAGGAGGTTTTAAGGACCCCCTACCAAACATACACTGATGGAGAAGATGAGTTTAGCAAGTGCTAGACCCAATCAAGACACCCAGAATGTTGGGTGACTATAGAGGTTCAGGGTAGATGGACCCCTTGATCCAAAAGATCGTCCACCTGAGAATTACCTGGGCAGCCAAAGAGGGTGAGTCCCGCGAAGACCCCTACACGGTAGAGCGTCCCCACAGGTTACAGGATTTCCCCCACCCGACCTCTCTTGTCACTAAGATTCCAGGTAGACCAGAATGGGGATCTTGACCTCTTAAGTCTACCACTTTTATTTTAAGATCAAGGTGCTTAGATTTTCACTTGAACTTTAGGCTTTTTGAGTGCAAAGAGTGACCTAAGTTGAAGGTTGGTTGACCCAAGGGGTCAACTTTACCTGCTAGTTCTGTTGAGAGCTTATTAGGTCTTGTCTTTTTAGGGTTCAAGTGTTTTTAGAGAGCCAATTGCTTAGGGTTTTTCTAAATAGGTATTTTCAATCAATGGCTTAGGCACACTTCTTTTGGATTTTCTCAATTCTTGATTAAGGAGTGTGTCTCTAAAACCCTAATGTTAAATCCTATGTTAGCTCTACTTGGTCCAGTTAACTCCTTGTTGGGTAGTTAGGGCTCAGGCAAGAAGGTGTTAGCCCTTAAATACCCTTAATAGTGTGTGCAGGAATAGTGGGTTGAAAACATGCAGCTGTTACTAGGTATGAAAGACAGGTTATACCTATATTGTTTATTCTTTTCTTTTTCTTCCTCTTTAGAATTTAGGGGTTAATAGTGAGGGGATAGAAAATTACCTGTCCTTGAGTAGTTGTTGTGTGGCTTCTTCTTGATTTCCAGTGCCTGCACACAAAAGGAGAAGAGATTAATAAAAACTCAATAGAGAATTTTATGACTTCTAGAATAGCCGTTGCTCCCCGGCAACAGCGCCAAGATAGTAACGGGTGGTAGAGCAGTTCTGTGTTTCGTCTTTACGTTATTATAGTTTACAATTAGTCGTTATAGTATGTATCAAGACAGCTACCAGATTACTAAAAATTTTTACTCGGAATACAAAATTTTCCCGAGGTCGAACTTAGGGAGCAACTAGAATTCTAGAAGTAGAAAGTTCTCAATTAGGTTACAAAAAGTAAGAGAAAGAGAGAGAGAGAGGGGGGGGCTAGAGTTATCTTGGCTTATTCTTCTTCTCTCTTCTTTTCTTTCTTTCTTTCTTCTTTCTTCTGCAGAGTCTTCTTTTCTTCTTGCTACTCTGCTTGCTTCTTCTCTTTTCTTTTTCTTCTCTGCAACAGTGGTGATCTTCCTCTTCTTTTTCTTTCTTTCTTCTTTCTTCTTTCCTTCCTTGCTTGCGACTGTGCCTTCTTTCTTTCTCTTTTCTTCTTCTTCTTCTTCTTCTCTTCTTGCCTTCTTCTTATGTTCTTCTTTTCTTTCTTTCTTTCTTTTCTTCCTGCCTTCTTCTTTCTTCTTTGCGGCTGCAAAGGCTTCTTTCTTCTTCTGCGACTGTAGGGATTCCGACGTCTGATGCAATGCTCAGACGACTTATCTGTGGCCTTGCTACAGTGCCTCCCTTCTTCTTTCTTCTTCTATTTCTCTCCTTCCTTCCCTTCTTCTTTCTTCTTCTATTTCTCTCCTTCCTTCCTTCTTCTTCAACTGCTGCTGAGCGGCTAGGGCTTCGGCCGCTTCTCTTCTTCTTTTCCTTCTTGCCTTCTTCTTCTTCTTTTCTTCCTGCACGCTCACACAAAGGTCAGAGCAAAACCTACCCCTACCCCTTCCCAGCGTCTCTCTCTTTCTCAGAATTCTCTCTTAGGACTGCTCTCCCAGAGCCGGGTAATCGGGTGCGGGTATCGTGCCCGAGACCAGGCCTTCCGACGTGCGGTGGTGGGCGAGGAGTGCGCGGTTCAGGTAGTCAGATCCGGCCCAGACCCGCAAGGCGTGAGGGAGAGCGAGCGCGTGGCGCACTGCGAGCGGGAGAGGGACATGACCCCTGTGTTCGAAGGCAGTCAGCCCTATGCACTTTTTCAATTTAAGTGCGGGCGCTCAGCCACGCACTTACGAGCTGGGACTAAAGTCCCACCTCCCGATTTGGTGCCCGCAGGCGAGCAATCTACGACCAATTGAGGCAGCCCGTAAGGCCTTCGCCCCAACTGTAGGCCTGGGTTTCTTCGCAACTCCTGCCCGCGCAACCTGGGACGTGCGCCTGGGCTACAAGTTGCCTGCAGCTACAGGTAAAGCTGTTGCAGCTCGTCGACAATGGCGGCAAGAGGGCGCGAGCCTAAAATCACAGCTACGGCCTCACAACCCAATCAGAACACGTGGGAAGCTTTGTCGGAGTGTGGAGAAGCTTGTGCGGTGGTCAGCGGGATGCGGGAGTGCGTGCAGAGGCAGACCTAGGTCAGACTGTGGGCAGAGAGGTGGGTTTGTTCGTGGGGTGGTTGGGTGGCGCTTGGCAGTGGATGGAGAGGGGTGATCGGTGGAGTGGAGTGTGAGGGAGCTTCTGGGATGGTCGGCGAGGTGTGAAGGGGTCTGTGAGCGTGGGGTGGACTCGCCGAAGGGGGTGATCGGAGGTGGAGAAGGTGAGTCTGGACAGTGGCTGGCGGGTGGTCGAAAGGGCAGATTGGAAGAGGGAAAATACAAGAGAGAAAGAAAGGAAGCTATCTACCTAATTACTCGACGAAGGGGGAGGGCAGGGCAGCCGGCTCGTATCTGCCGGAGCTGGAGACGAAGACGCCCTGGAGGAGGGTTTCGGCGATGAGGAAGCAGGCGGAGGCCGCCAGCAGGTACAGCCTGGCCCGGACGACAGAGCAGGGGAAACCCTGCTGCAAGTAGGGTAGCAGAGCGACGAGGAGAAAGAGTAGGTGTTCACCGGAAGCTTTAGGCTCTCTGACCGGAGGAGAAAGGGATGAAGAGGGGGGTAGTTCTCCATCAAAGGAAGCTTGCAGGAGTCGGCAAGGTGTGCCGCTCCTTAAAAAGGGCTTGGCGTAGAGAGAGGGGCGAGCTGGCGTCGTGCCAGCCTCGCCAAAGTAAGGTCGGAAGGGACACCCATGCCTTTCGCGCATTCGCACGAAAGGCATGGTGGTCAGCAGAGGTCGTGGGCGGGACCCTGCAACAGTTCTAGAGGACGACAACCCTGCCCTGTGCGGCGCCATACTCCGCGCAAGGTCGCTAGAGTATGGCGCTGCGCAGAAGATGCAGGGAGGACCGTTCTGCAAAGAACGATGAAAAGTTAGTGACCTAAATGCAAGGGTTTCAAAAGATAAGGGTCAAAAAGTAAATAAAGAGGACCAAATTGTAAAGTCGGTCAAGGAGATCTCTTCTTAGACTCAAGTTTTTATAAAAGACTAATTTGAACCTAAGGATTTTGATGGAAATTTTTAATTCTAGGTTGGACCATATTTGACCTGCCAATTTGTGCAAAAACCTAAATTAAGTTATTAATTGGACATGGTTCTCTTTTTAGGTCAAAATAGGTTTTTAAGGCCAAATTGAATGTTCTAAATCCTAGAGAATATTTTTTGATGAATTTTAGAGGGTTTAGTTAATTTTTATCCTACCTCGAACCTCGTGAATTGAAGTTGATTTTTTTTAGGGTTAAAGAATGTCATTTAATTCCTAGAAGTTGATATAACCTTTTTTAGATCAGATCATCCCACTTACCTTCTTGTTAAGCTTGTTTGACCTGTGTTTGGATCCTCAATTACCCAGTTTGCAAACTACATTGGTGAAATTACAGTTTACCCCTTATGATTTGTTTTATTCTTAAACTCAGAATTCTCTGAGTTAAGCCTTTCTTTGGGTCATGTAGGAGCCTTTTCTCACATATCTGGGTCAGATTGTGCTAGTTAGGGTCCATGATAAGGTTCTCATCAGGAACCCCCCGTCTATTCTAGAGGACGGCCGCCCTACCCTACGTGGCGCCATCCTCCGCGCAAGGTCGCCGGAGTTACGGCGTTACGCAAAAATGGCAGGGAGGACCATTCTGCAAAGAATGATGTGAAGTTAGGGGGTTAAATGCAAGCATTTCAAAAGATAAGGGTCAAAAAGTAAATTAAGAGGACCAATTTGTAAAGTCGGTCAAGATGGTCTTTTCTTAGGCCCAAATTTTTATACCAGACTAATTTGAACCTAAAGATTTTAATGGTAGAATTTTATTTGAGGTTAGACCATGTTTGACAGGTCAATTTATGTAAAAACCCAAATTAAGTTATAAATTGGGCATGATTCTCATTTTAGGTCAAAATAGGTTGCAAAGGCCAAATTGAAGGTTCTAAATCCTAGGGAATATTTTTCTATGAAGTTTAGAGGATTTAGTTGATTTTTATCCTACCTCGAACCTCATGAATTAAAGTGGGTTTGTTTTAGGATTACAGAATGTCATTTTATTCCTAGAAGTTGCTATAACCCATTTCAGATCATATCATCCCACTTCCCTCCTTGTTAAGTTTGTTTGACCTATGTTTGGACCCTTAATTACCCTGTTTCCATACTGCATTGGTGAAACTGCAGTTTTACCCCTTATGTTTTGTTTTATTCTTTAACTCAGAATTCTCTGAGTTAGGCCTCTATTTAGGCCTTGTAGGAGCTTTTTCACACATATTTGGATTATATTGTGCTAGTTAGGGTTCATGATGAGGTTCTCATCACCACCTTGTCGCAAATCTCGAGGTCGAATTCTTACAACAGCAAGATCCATCGGATTAGTCGGGGCTTCGCATCCTTCTTGGCAAGGAGATGCCTCACAGTCGTGTGATCCGAGTAGATGATGACATGGGAACCCAGGAGATAAGATCAAAAATTTTCAAGGGCAAATGCTACGGCTAGCAGCTCTTTCTCCATAACTGTATAGTTACGCTGAGCCTCGTCAAGTGTCTTACTAGCGTAGTAGATGACCACGGGTTTCCCGTCAACTTTCTGCCCCAGAACCGCTCCTACAGCGAAATCAGATGCATCGCACATGATCTCAAAGGGTTGAGACCAATCAGGGGATTGTAGGATCGGGGCCTGGGTGACTCGGTCACGGAGGTTTTCAAAGGCTTGAGTGCATTCCTTGGAGATCTCAAAGGGCACATCCTTAGAAATAAGAGTAGTTAGGGGACGCGCGATTTTTGAAAAATCAGGAATGAAACGGCGGTAAAAATCGACGTGCCCTAGAAAAGAATGGATGTCCCTGATCGAGCTAGGCATAGGAAGCCGAGAAATTAGATCAACCTTGGCTTGATCCACTTGGATGCCTTTCTCAGAAATTAGATGTCCTAGGATGATCCCCTCAGGCACCATAAAGTGACTCTTTTCCCAGGAAAGAACCAAATTAACATCGATGCAACGCCTGAGTATATGAACCAAATGCTGGAGTTAATCATCAAATGATGCCCCGAAAACTGAGAAGTCATCCATGAAGATTTCCAGATAATTACCTACCATATCAGAGAATATGGCAAGCATGCACCACTGAAAAGTAGCGGGTACATTGCAGAGACCGAAAGGCATCCTTCGGAATGCGTACGTCCCGAAGGGGCAGGTGAACGTGGTCTTCTGTTGCTCCTGCAGATGAATAGCCACTTGGTTATAACCGGAGTACCCGTCAAGAAAGTAGAAGAATCAATTTTCCGCTAATTTCTCGAGAATCTGATCAATGAAAGGTAGTGGGAAATGATCCTTCTTCGTGGAGGAATTGAGTCTTCGGTAATCTATGCAAACTCTCCACGAGTTGGCTATTCTGGTAGATATGATTTCTCCAATTTTAGTCGTAATGGTGGTGAGCCCTGCCTTTTTAGGCACGACCTGAATTGGGCTCACCCAACGACTATCGGAGATCGGGTAGATGATCCCTGCATTTAACCACTTAATGATCTCCTTTTTCACGACCTCCTACAGATTAGGATTCAAACGTATCTACATCTCACGGGAAGGTCGTGCTCCCTCTTCAGAATAAATACAGTGTGTGTAATAAGAGGGACTTATTCCAGTCAAGTCATCGAGAGTCCAAACAATGGCTCTGCGATGTTGCTGGAGAACAGCAATCCGACTAGATTCCTGATCAGGAGTGAGGTTGGAATTTATTATCACAGGAAAGTCTGATTAGAACCCAAAAAGATGTATTTCAAATGATCGGGAAGGGGTTTTAGTTCAAGGATGGGGTTATCAGCAGCAGCGGATGGTTCAGGGTAAGTGTGAGGTTCATTGATAGGAGTTATGAGTTTGTCTAAATCAGGATCTGTCTCCTCTAATTGCGGTTCAAGATCTTTCTGTGGTTGATGAGGCATAATCAGGTTATTCGCAAATTGTGTTTCATCAACCAAAGCTCTAATATCACAGATTTGTTCAATGATACCGCAATTGATTCCTTGTTGGGCCTTAAAGATATCAATTTTGAGAGTCTGATTCCCAAATTTTAGTTCTATTTGGCCCTCCTCACAACTGATGTTGGCTCTAGCAGTGGCCAGGAAAGGTCTCCCTAGAATGATCGATGTATCCCTAAGGTTTTCAGGTACGTCCATGTCTAAGACTATGAAGTCTACAGGGAAATAGAAATCCCACACTCTTACAATGACATCCTCAAGAATCCCTTTAGGTGACTTTATAGATCGATCTGCTAACTGTAGTGTCACCTCAGTTGGTTTTAGCTCAGATTCTTCTAGGTGGTTAAGTAAGGATGTAGGTATCAAATTCATGGAAGCACCCAAGTCTAGCAATGCTCTGTAGAATTGGGTTTCACCTATTTTGCATGAAATCAGGGGAGTACCTAGGTCTTTTGCATTGGGTGGGAGTCTACTCAGGATTACAGAGCTGGCTTGCTCTGACAGTACAGTTGAACTCCCACTCTTGGTTCGCGGCTTACGCTGAGGTGTACATACATTCTTCAAGAATCGTGCGTAAGCCAATATGTGGCGAATCACATCCATCAAGGGGATGTTTATTTGGACCTGCTCAAAGAGCTTGACTTGGTCCTCCTCAGGTGCCACGGGTTTGGTTGTCTTCTTTCCCTTGGTCAAGGCCTTGGGAAATGGAACCTTGGTTGGTTCTTCTAGGATAGGTCTAGGTCTTTGGTCTGGGACCGGGATAGGAACGTCCTGGATTACTGTCCTAGAGTTTGGATCACTACCAGGCTTGGAGTGGTCTGGATAAGGTGGATCTTGGGTCTCCCTACCATTGCGGGTGGTCACAAAATTCAGTCCTGCCTGGTTCTGGTTAGGGCTTGATAGGATGGGTTGCTGTTGATAACTCGCATACGAAGTTGAAGCCTCCATCCCATCAGGTGAAGGAACAGAGGGGGCCTGATAAATCATGTGTGCTTGGCCCGGGTTTGGGTTCATAACGCGCCGCTAGGTCGGCACGTTATTAGGGTTAGGAAGAAGTTGGGAAGGAAGTGTGCCTGGTTGGCGAGAATTTGCCAACTGGGTCAGTTGGTTTCGAACCTTTGTGATTTCGTCCTTGTGCTGCTTCTGAATAGCCGCATTCGTTCTCTGAATGTCAGCCAGAGTCTCAAGGATGAGGGACATTTGGTATTGGTTTGGCCCTAATGGATAAGTAGGGTTGGGCCGAGGTTGAGGCGGCTGGTAAGGACGAGGTGGTTGTGGATGGGGCTGAAAGGGTGGTCTTTGAGTTTGGGAATTTCCCACCCACTGGAAGTTGGGATGGTTTCGCCATCCAGGATTGTAGGTATTGGAAAATGGATCATTCTGGATGGCGTTGAGGTCCTCACAAGTCTGAGGAACCTCCGAAGAGTCAGAGAATGGGGGAGTGGAATTCCCTAAGCTAGTATAGAAAGGGTCGGAGGGTCCTCCGATCCGAGAATCAGATGGGGGTGGATATGGATCCATCCCAGGAGAAGGTCAGTGGAGAATGTTTTGCACAGTCTCCCGTGTGGAAGGAGGCTGTGCAAAGAAATTATGCGCAGGGGTGGCTCGCTGTAAGAGCTGAGTCAACTCATCCACCTTCTTCTCGATAATAGAGGCCTTGTCCAATCTATTGGCCATCAATTCCAGATCGACTGATGCGGACAGGCCCTGCGTCTCATGTGCTCCCCTAAGGTTCGTCGATGCGCGGGTATTCGTCCTGTCGAATAATCCCATGGAGTCATTATTGATGGAGTTTTCGTACATATTTTTGAGAATCTCCCACACGGTGTCTTCATGCTGACCCATGATATTTCCTCCGCAAGTTGCATTGACGAAAAGCCTAATATCTTCACAGAGTCCCTGGTAAAAAGACTGGACTTGTTCCCATTTAGGAACTCCGTGATGGGGGCACTTCCTCATGAGATCCTGAAAGCGATCCCATGCCTCATGGAGAGGTTCTCCTGTTTGTTGCGTAAAGTTGGTAATCTGATGGCACAAGGCATTGGTCCGACCAACGGGAAAGAACTTTTTCAAGAATTCGGACTGAAGTTCTTCCCAATTGTTGATCGGTCAGGTCTGAGTTTGGTACCAATGAGCGGCCTTGTCCATAAGGGAGAAGGAGAACATCTTCATGAGCAGTATGTCCCGATTTTGTGCATCTGACCCAAAAGTTTGGGCCAGGTGCTTTAGCTGTTTGATGTGCTGGAAGGGGTCTTCAGAATTAAGCCCATGAAATTTAGGTATGGCATGAATCATGTTGGGCTTTAGTTCAGAATCAAGTCCTCCACCCGGGATTCTGTCTCGAGGCTCAATAGCCACTGCAGCGGGATTATAATGATCTCGCATCATGGGACGCTGCGGTGGGTGCATGAAGTTCTAGAAGAGGTCATTGAGTCGCTGGAGCTGGTGCTCCAGATTGTTCTCTTCCTCAACTAGCTGAGCCATTGTGAAAGAAGAAGGTGAGTTGGGTTCGGAGTCGGAGGAGAGGTCTATGTGAAGTGTTGGTTGCACAAACAAGGGCACCGAGGCTCGGCCTCGAGGAGAGTGAATTTCTAAAGGAGGTTTCAAGGACCTCCTACCAAACATACACTGATGGAGAGGATGAGTTTAGCAGGTGCTGGACCCAATCACGACACCCAGAATGTTGGTTGACTATAGAGGTTCGGGGCAGATGGACCCCTTGATCAAAAGATCGTCCACCTGAGAATTACCTGGGCAGCCGAGAGGGTGAGTCCCGCGAAGACCCCTACACGGTAGAGCGCCCCCACGGGTTACAGGGTTTCCCCCACCTAACCTCTCTTGTCACTGAGATTCTAGGTAGACCAGAATGGGGACCTTGACCTCTTAAGTCTACCACTTTTGGTTAGGATCAAGGTGCTTAGGTTTTCACTTGAACATTAGCCTTTTGAGTGCAAAGAGTGACCTAAGTTTAAGGTTGGTTGACCCAAGGGGTCAAATTCACCTGCTAGTTCCTTTGAGAGCATATTAGGTCTTTGTCTTTTAGGGTTCAAGTGTTTTTAAGAGCCAAATTTCTTAGGATTTCTCTAAATAGGTGCTTTCAAACAATGGCTTGGGCACACTTCTTTTAGGAATTCTCAATTCTTGCTTAGAAAGTGTGTCTCTAAAACCCTAATTTTGAATCTTATATTGGCTCTACTTGGTCCAGTTAGCTTCCTTTAGATTGGGTAATTAGGGCTCAAGCAAGAAGGTGTTAACCCTAAATACCCTTAATGGATGTACAGATATACTGTGTTGAAATTGAAAACAGGCAGCTTTGATGATTTACTAAGTATGGAAGACAGGTTATGTCTAAATTGCTTTCTTCTTTCTTTTTCTTACTCTTTAGAATTTAGGGGTTAAAATGAGAGGATAGAAAATTACCTGTCCTAGGTGTAGTTGTTGTGCAGCTGCTTGTTGTCCTCTTGATTTCCTGTGCCTGCAACACAAAAGAGAAGAGATCAATAAAAAGTCAAAAATTGTGAATTAATAGCTTCTAGAATAGTCGTTGCTCCTCGGCAACGGCACCAAAAACTGGTACTGCACTTCTGTCTTTAAAGTTATTATAGTCGTTGTGGTATATGACAAAACAGTTACCAGTTTAATACAATTTATTACTCGGAATAACAAGTTTCCCGAGGTCAAACTCAGGGAGCAAACTATAATTCTAGAAACATATAAGTTCACAATATATACGATTTTACAAAAATTAAGAGAAAGAGAAAAAGAAGGGGTGATTGGCTTCGACACTCTTCTTTCTTCTTCTTCTTTTCTTCTTCTCTGCTTCTGTGGTTCCTCTTTCTCTTTCTCCTTTCTTCCTGTCTGATTTTCTTCTCTTCTTCCTTGCGACTGTAGAGGCTACTTCCTTCTCTTTGATTTCCTTCAGCTGCTAAGTCTTCCTCCTTTCTTCATTTCTGGTTTTCTTCTTTCTACTTTTCTTCTTCCTGTCTTCTGCTTTTTCTTTGCTTTCTTCTGCTCTGGCCGCTGACCTTCCATCGTCTGACTCGGTGCTCAGACAGCTTAATTTTGCGTTTGCTACAGTGCGGCTCTTCTTTTCCTTCAGCTCCTCTCCTTCCTTTCTTCTTCAGCAGCTGCTCAGTGCGGCTAAGTCTTCAACCACTCCTCTCTTCTTCTTCCTTCGCCTGCTTCTTCCTTCTTTTTCCTTCTTCCCTACGCGCACACACAATTATCAGTGCAAAACCCACCCCTACCCCTTCCCCGCGTCTCTCTCTCTCTCTCTCTCTCTATTTCTCTCTCAAAGGTTCGCTCCCAGAGCATTCGCGGGTATACGGGTCGGGTAACATGCCTGGGACCAAGCCCACCGACGTGCGGTGGTGGGCGAGGAGTGCTTGGTCGGATAGTCGGGTTCAGCCCAGGCCTGCGGGGCATGAGCGCGGGCGAGGGCAGGTGAGAGCGCGTGGCACGCTGCGTGCATGGGTGAGGGACTTGACCCATGTGTATCAAAGGCGAACAGCTAATGTCACTTTTTCAATTTAAGTGTAGGCGCGAGGCCACACACTTCCGAGGTGGGACTAAAGTCCCACCTCTGCTCCGTACGCCCGCAGGTGAGAAGGCGTTGGCAATTAGGGCAGCAGCGAAGGCTCGCGACCCCAATTGTGAACCTGGGCATTTCTGCGAAAGTGCCCCGCGCTGCCTGGAGTTCACGCCTAGGCTGGAGGAGTCTTAGAGCTGCCTGCAAAGAAGCTTCAGCAGCTCATCAATGGCGGCGAGGAGGTTGAACCCTGAATTCACGAAAATGACCTCCCAGCCACATCAGACAACACAGGGCGCTTCGCCAAAGTGTGGCGAAGGCGATGCGAGGGTCGGCGAGGCGAGAGAGCGCCTGTGGCGGTGTGCCTAGGGCAGACTGTGTGCGCGGAAATGGGTGTGTTCGAGAGGTGGTCTGGAGGTGAAGGGCGGTGAATGGAGTGGGGGAAATGCTTGAGTGGAGTGAGGGGGAGCTTCTGGGCTTGTTGGCGAGGGGTGAAATGGCCTGTGGAGGTGGAGCGACCTCGCTAGAGATGGCGGCCGGATGTGAAGCAGATGGGGGTGGTAGTGGCAGTCGAGGGGTCTGAAATGCTAATTGAATGTGGGAAGAGTGAGAGGAGAGTAAGGGGAAGATTCCTCCCTACTTAGTCGACGAAGAGGGAGAGGAAGACGTCCGGCTCGTGCCTGCCGGAGCTGGGGACGAAGGTGCCCAGAGGAGGAGTAATGGCAATGAGGAGGAGATCCAGAGACGCCAGCTGGTGAGGCCTGGCGCGGGAAGACGGGGCAGAGTAGGCTCTGCTGCAGGTATGGCAGCAGAGCAAGGAGGAGGAGGAAAGATCGCCGGAAGCTAGGGCACTCTGACCGGAGAGGGGAGAGATGAAATCGAGGGTTTTTCTCCGCCAGAAGTAGCTTAAAGGAGACGGCAGACCCTGCCGCTCCTTATAAAGGCACTGGCGAGGAGAGGAGATCGAGGGAGCGACGTGCCATGCTCGCCGGAGATAGCCGAAAATGGACACCCATGCCTTTCGTGCGTTCGCACGAGAGGCATGGCTGGTTGCTGGGGTCATGGGAGGGTCCCTGCGACAAAGGACGACGTAGGGAACCTCCCGTTCATTCTTGAGAGCGGGAGCCATGCCCTGTGTGGCACCAACCTCCACGCAAGGTCGCCGAAGGTATGGCGCTGCTCAGAAATGGTAGGGACGACCGTTCTGCAAAGAACGAGGAGAAAGATAGGGGGCCAATTGCAAGGGTTTCAAAAGATAAGGTCAAAAAGTAATTTAAGAGGACCAATTTGTAAAGTCGATCAAGATGGTCTTTTGTCAGGTCCAAATTTTTATACCAGCCTAATTTGAACCTAAGGATTTTAATGGTGAAATTTGATTTTAGGTTGGACCATGTTTGACCGGTTAATTTGCACAAAAACCTAAATTATGTCATAAATTGGGCATGGTTCTCATTTTAGGTCAAAATAGGTTGCAAAGGCCAAATTGAAGGTTCTAAGCCCTAGGGAATATTTTTCCATGAATTTTAGAGGGTTTAGTTGATTTTTATCCTACCTCGAACCTCGTGAATTAAGGTGAGTTTGTTTTAGAGTTACAGAATATCATTTAATTCCTAGAAGTTGCTATAACCCTTTTCAGATCAGATCATCCCACTTCCCTCCTTATCAAGCTCATTTGACCTTCGTTTAGACCCTTAATTACCCTATTTGCGCACTGCATTGGTGAAATTATAATTTTACCCCTTATGATTTGTCTTATTCTTAAACTCAGAATTCTTTGAGTTAAGCCTCTCTTTAGGTTTTGTAGGAGCCTCTTCACACTTATTTAGATTAAATTGTGCTAGTTAGGGTTCATGATGGGGTTCTCATCAAGTGGTATAGGCTCTTCGCCTCCGAATACACACGGGGTGAGGTCCCTCACCTATCACCGGGTCTCGTCCGCGGCACACCCACGTGGATCTGACCCAACCCGACACCCTCCTATGCACTCCTCGCGCACCACCCACGCCGGTGCGCCTAGACCCAAGCACGCGACCCGACCCGATTACCCGACTCTGGGAGAGCTTACCAAAGAGAGATCCAGAGAGAGAGAGACGCGAGGAAGGGGTAGGGTAGGTTTTGCGTTGATATTTATGTGTATGCACAAGAGAGAAGAAAGAAGAGAAGTAGCAGCCAGGACTTAGCTGCAGGGAAGAAGGAAGAAGCAAGAGAAGGAAGAAGAAAGAGAAAAAGAAAGGAAGGAAAGAAGCTGAAGGAAAAGAGGAGCTGCACTATAGCAACCGAGCAGTTAAGTCGTCTAAGCGCTGAATCAAACGTCGGCGAAAAAGGAGAGTCAGCAGCAAGAGAAGAAGAAAAGAAAGAAGAAGAAGAAGGGCCAGAGCAGAAGAAAGAAGAAAAAAGAGAAAGAGGAACCGCAGCTGCTGAGAAGAAGAAAGAAGAAGACAGGCTAAAGAAGAAGAAAAGAAAAATGAAGATGAAAACAAGTTGAAGAAAAGAGCCAGCTGAAGAAAGAGAAGAAGAAAAAGCCAATTACCCTCTCCCTCTTTCTCTCTCTCTCTTAATTTTTTGTAAAACCTTATATATATTGTGAATTTATATGCTTCTGGAATTTTAGTTTGCTCCCTGAGTTCAACATCAGGAAGCTTTTCATTCCAAGTAATAAATTGTATTAGATTGGTGATCGTTTTTGTCATATACCACAATGACTATAATAACCACATCAACAAAGACGACAACCAGCGCTCCCTCGCTCACCTCCTCCCGCCGCTCCGCCGCGCTTTGAAGGTGGAGATGGTGGTGTGTGGAGTGGAGAGTAGAGGAGGGGGAGGGTGGCTTTTATAGAGCTGGGGGGGTTTAGGGTTCGGCAGGGGGGAAAGAAGGAGAAAAGAGAGAGAGAAAAGGAGAGTTCTGCGCGTCGCCCGCGCACAGAACGTAGATCGCGTACAAAATTTTAATTTCCAGACGTTCGGGAAAGGGTCCTAATCGAGGGTTCACGACGAGATCGTGTTTTTTTAAAAAGATATTCGTTGTAGTATATTTGAAATCACCGCAAAAAATGATTATCAATTTTATTACTTGAAATTCAAAAACCTCCGAGGTCGAACTCAGGGAGTAAATTGGTATTTCAGAAGTAAAATATCACAATCTCAAAATTTACTTAAAAGATAATGTTCAATAATAATGCAATGTATATAAAGGCTACAGAGTAAAAAGAAATAGATTTTTTTTCTCTTTTCTTTCTTCTTCTCTTCTCTCCTTTTTCTTTTCTTTCTCTCTTCCTTCTCTTCTTTCTCTGTCTTTCCTTTCTCATACGTCTGATTCACATCTGATTCTATGAATCAGACGTCCTAACTGGTGATTGCTACAGTGCTTCTTTTTCTTTTCTGCTTCACTTGGCTTTCATCCTTCCTGTCTTCTTCTTCTTCTTCTTTCTTTTGCTCCTGCTTCTCTCTGCCTTTGCTTTCTCTCTTCCTTTCTCTGCAGCTACCTCTCTGCTGTGCCTCTTCCTTCTTTTTCTTTTCTTCAGCCACGCCTTCTCCTTCCTTCAGCTACTCCTCTTCTTCTTCTCTGTGGCGGCTTCCTTCTCCTTCTTCCCTGCACAGCACAGAGAAGCAAAACCTACCCCCTACCCTCCGCCACATCTCTCTCTCTATTTCACTCTTTAGACTGCTCTCCCAGATCCTTCTCAGGTTATCGAGTCGGGTATGTGTGGCCGGAACCAGGCCCACTAGCGTGTGTGGTGGGCGAGGAGTGCACGAGTAGTCAGGTCAGGCAGCCAGGTCCGCGAAGGTGTGGGTCGCGAACGAGGCATGGTGGGCACGGGGACCTCACCCCGTGTCAGGAGGCGCTAAGCCCCTGACACTTTTACAATTTATATCGCCTCTCCCACTTCAGAACTTCCGAGGTGGGACTGAATGTCCCACCTGTTGGTGCTAGAGCACCATGATCATTTGTTTTGATGATAACAAAACACGTGTTATTTAATATTTGCAATTTGAGTCCTAGATTTCAGGTCAATTGCAAATGTGGACGTGTTTAGACGGAACTCGAGCTCGCATCCAGGACGGATTGGAGGAGCTTGACGGAAAACAGAGGAGGTTCGCGTGGAGAAAAAGATTGAAGATGGAAGGAAATGAAGAATAGGATAGATTTCCTTCTTTTGTACTTGTTGTATTTTTTCGTTTCTTTTGTTGCTCTTTATTTTCCTTAGAAATTATGTTAAAGAGCCTCAAAGTACCCTAACAGTAGTCCTAGGAACACCGGCACAACCCTAGGATACTTAGGTTTTCTGTAGAATACTTAGAAAACCAATATAGGGTTCAAACAGCACTTCCAGACGTCTAATTCCCAAATCAGACGTCTGATAAAGCATTTTAAGACGTCTGACTGTTGTTTCAGACGTCTGATAACTGTTAGGCTGGACATAGCTAGTTCTGTCTGATGAAATTAGACGTCTATACCTTAGTCCAGACGTCTTCGAAGACGTCTAATGAATTTGCCAGACGTCCAATTAGTGGACCGTTGGCTGGCTTAGCAAATAGTTAAGAATATGACCGTTAGAGCCTTATCAGACGTCCTTAGGCCTATCCAAACGTCTGATAAATGACCGTTTTGCCTCGGCTGACCCAAAATCTCTTCTCAGAGATTTTCTAGCCGTTGCAACGTTTGGAAATCAATTCCCACAGTAAAAGTAGGTTTCCAGACGTCCAGACATAGTGCCAGATGTCCTGTATGTCATCTGATGGACTTGCACAAAAACCCTGTTTAGATCTGATTCAAGTCAGGGAGAAACCCGCATAGAATCAGACGTCTGACCTTGAAATCAGACGTCTTAAAGTGGCCTTCCAGACGTCTGATGCCAGAGTTAGACGTCTGATAACCCTGTCAAATGTAATCATTGTCCTGATTTCGGCCTGATTCTCTTGGACTTTGTTCCCAACGGCTATGGAAGCTTTTCTAAGCCTTCCAAAGCCTTCCTAAGGCCTCTATAAATAGAGGGGAGCCTTTACACACCAAGAAACAACAAGAGAAACACAAGAAACACTTTGCAATACACTAAGATCAAGTATTTCCACTCTCTTGTGTCCAAGAAGCTCTTGCTCTCTAAGCTCAAGTTCTACATCTTGAGAGCATCATTCCCTTCGCGCACCCGCTCTCCCGCCGTTGTCTACGAGAGCGACATTGCGCCGTTGCGTGGCTCACGCACCCGCGTCATCGTCGACGCACTCCTTGCAAAGGGGAGTTTCCTAAATCCTATAGAAGCTTAGGTTTATTACTTTGTTGGCTCTATAGGACTTGTTGTCTCTTTTATCTTTGTTATTTTGTTAGGTATTCGCTTTGCGAATTCCCGTCTCCTTCGTGGGACAAAATCCTTCTCGTGGAGAGGAGTTGAGGAACGTACCCTCATACTTGTAGCGTGGTTGTACTGAGGTTGAATCACCCTCGTTTTAAAGTGATTCGGTTAGTGGATTTGATCAACTAGGTTGATCGGAAAATCCTAACTCGAGAGGGTTAGGTGGTGGTTTTCACCCGGTTTGGGTTTCTACCTAAAAATTACTTGTGTACTTGTGCGATTGGTTGTCTTTTTTGTGAGATTGCTTTATATATTATTTCCGCAATTATTACGTCACCCCTCCTAGTAGGGCCGAAACCTTCAATTGGTATCAGAGCAGGTCTCGCGAAATCGGCGTTACAAACCGGCGAGGATCTAGATCATGGAGGGAAGCATAGCCGCAATCAGAATCTCCGAGGGGCAGTCCACCGTCCGACCACCCTACTTTGACGGGAACAACTACAGCTACTGGAAGTTGCGGATGAAGACATGGCTTCAAGCCACCGACTTCACAGTCTGGGCCAGATGCGAGACACCATTTGAGATCCCAGAAAAACCTGCGGGAGGCTACTAGCAGCAACAAATCCGTGAGCTCTCTTTAAACGCAAAGACCATGAACGCCCTTTACTGCGCGCTCAGCTCGGAAGAATTCAACAGAATCTCGCAGTGCACCACCACATACGAGATTTGGCACACACTCGAGGTAACTCATGAAGGTACCTCTAAGGTAAAAACCTCAAAAATTAATTTACTTTCTCAAGAATTTGAATCTTTTTCAATGAAATCTAACGAGTCTTTAAGTGAGATGAACGCTAGGTTCACTCTCATTGTAAATAACTTGAAAGCTTTAGGAAAGACTTTCATCAAGGAGGAGCTTCAAGGGAAGCTTCTTCGTTCCCTTGGACCGGAGTGGGAACAGAAAGTCACCGCCATCGAGGAGGCGAACGAAATGGAGGAGCTCAACATGGAAGATCTCCTAGGCAATCTGATGGCCTACGAGACTAAGTTGAAGCAGAAGAAGAAGGATACACCGGAGCCTAAACCAAAGAAGACTCTCGCCTTCAGAGCCGCGTCGGATAGCGAGGTAAGTTCCGACGACGAAGACTTTAGAATTTTACTTAAAAATTTTTCCAAGTTTTGTAGGGAATTAAAGAAAGAGAAAAAGGAGAAGAAGGAAAGCCCGAGACGTTGCTACCACTACAACGGGAAAGGGCATCTGCGACCAGAATGCCCTCTTCTCAAAAAGGAGAAGAAAAAGGAAAAGGAGAAGAAATCTAAGAAGAAGGCGTTCCAAGCCACTTGGGACGATTCTAGCTCGGAGGAAGAAGAAGAAGAAAAGACCATAGAAGAAGAAACCACTTGCTTCGGTTTTATGGCCAGAGGAAGCGACAGCGAAAGCGAAAGCGACTCAGACAACGAGGTAAATCTCGATCTTCAAGAAGCTTTTAATGAACTTTTTGAAGTTAGTAAATCACTAAAAAGAGAAAATAATAGCATTAAAAAGAATCTTAGTTTTCTTAGAAGTGAAAATGATAGGTTAGAAATAAAGCTTAGGGACCTAGAAAGTTGCTCTAGTCCTAATAATATGCTTTTAGAAAATAAAAATTTAATCAATGAAAATACTAAATTGATTGAGGAAAATGATAGTCTAAAGTTAGAAATTTCTAATTTAAAGACTAAGATGCAAACTATAGAAAAAGAAATTGCATGTCTTAGGGAAAATTCTAACAAATTAATCAACAAAGTAGACAAGTTTTATAGCCCTAAGGTTGAGATAGGATCTCCGTCAAGGAGACCCACTAACAAATCCGGATCCAAGCTTACTTGGATACCGAAGAAAAATTTGGAATCTTGTTTTGTAGGATTCAGGGATAACTACAATACACAGGACTGGACCTACAAACTCAAGGCTGGTCAACTCGAGTTAGGAGAACTAAGGAGTAGACCAAGGAGGAGAACAAGAAGACCGACGAGACGGCAAACAAACGACGGACCCGCCGCACGTCGACCACCAGATTGGAGACCGGCGCCGATGCCCGGGCCTCCAAGCTACGGATGGGAGCCCCATCCGATGTGGCATCCACCACCACCATTCGGGCCATTTTATTGGCCATGGTAGGTGAGGTAAAATTCTTAACCCTATCTTTTTATAAGCATTTAGATAGGGGGAGTTAAAATTAATGAGCTAATTGTCAATTTTTAAGGGGGAGATATAAGGTAGCTAAATTTCCTTTAGTAAGGGGGAGAAAAATAATAGCTATCTTGTTGTTACAAAAAGAGGGAGAATATTACCTTTGTTAAAATAAAGTCATAGAAGAGCATGTTTTAAGGGGGAGTTATAGGAAATGTAAAACCAATCAAACCATTTTGATAATGTCAAAAAGGGGGAGGATTTTTATGCATTATTATTTACGATTTTGTCATCATCAAAAAGGGGGAGATTGTTGGTGCTAGAGCACCACGATCATTTGTTTTGATGATAACAAAACACGTGTTATTTAACATTTGCAATTTGAGTCCTAGATTTCAGGTCAATTGCAAATGTGGACGTGTTTAGACGGAACTCGAGCTCGCATCCAGGACGGATTGGAGGAGCTTAACGGAAAACAGAGGAGGTTCGCGTGGAGCGAAAGATTGAAGATGAAGGAAATGAAGAATAGGATAGATTTCCTTCTTTTGTACTTGTTGTATTTTTTCGTTTCTTTTGTTGCTCTTTATTTTCCTTAGAAATTATGTTAAAGAGCCTCAAAGTACCCTAACAGTAGTCCTAGGAACACCGGCACAACCCTAGGATACTTAGGTTTTCTGTAGAATACTTAGAAAACCAATATAGGGTTCAAACAGCACTTCCAGACGTCTAATTCCCAAATCAGACGTCTGATAAAGCATTTTAAGACGTCTGACTGTTGTTTCAGATGTCTGATAACTGTTAGGCTGGACATAGCTAGTTCTGTCTGATGAAATCAGACGTCCATACCTTAGTCCAGACGTCTTAGAAGACGTTTGATGAATTTGCCAGACATCCAATTAGTGGACCGTTGGCTGGCTTAGCAAACAGTCAAGAATATGACCGTTAGAGCCTTATCAGACGTCCTTAGGCCTATCCAGACGTCTGATAAATGACCGTTTTGCCTCGGCTGACCCAAAATCTCTTCTCAGAGATTTTCTAACCGTTGCAACGTTTGGAAATCAATTCCCACAGTAAAAGTAGGTTTCCAGACGTCCAGACATAGTGCCATACGTCCTGTATGTCGTCTGATAGACTTGCACAAAAACCCTGTTTAGATCTAATTCAAGTCAGGGAGAAACCCGCATAGAATCAGACGTCTGACCTTGAAATCAGACGTCTTAAAGTGGCCTTCCAGACGTCTGATGCCAGAGTTAGACATCTGATAACCCTGTCAAATGTAATCATTGTCCTGATTTCGGCCTGATTCTCTTGGACTTTGTTCTCAACGGCTATGGAAGCTTTTCTAAGCCTTCCAAAGCCTTCCTAAGGACTCTATAAATAGAGGGGAGCCTTTACACACCAAGAAACAACAAGAGAAACACAAGAAACACTTTGCAATACACTAAGATCAAGTATTTCCACTCTCTTGTGTCCAAGAAGCTCTTGCTCTCTAAGCTCAAGTTCTACATCTTGAGAGCATCATTCCCTTCGTGCACCCGCTCTCCCGCCGTTGTCTACGAGAGCGACATTGCGCCGTTGCGTGGCTCACGCACCCGCGTCATCGTCGATGCACTCCTTGCAAAGGGGAGTTTCCTAAATCCTATAGAAGCTTAGGTTTATTACTTTGTTGGCTCTATAGGACTTGTTGTCTCTTTTATCTTTGTTATTTTGTTGGGTATTCGCTTTGCGAATTCCCGTCTCCTTCGTGGGACAAAATCCTTCTCGTGGAGAGAAGGGGTTGAGGAATGCTACCCTCGTACTTGTAGCGTGGTTGTACTGAGGTTGAATCACCCTCGTTTTAAAGTGATTCGGTTAGTGGATTTGATCAACTAGGTTGATCGGAAAATCCTAACTCGAGAGGGTTAGGTGGTGGTTTTCACCCGATTTGGGTTTCCACCTAAAAATTACTTGTGTACTTGTGCGATTGGTTGTCTTTTTTGTGAGATTGCTTTATATATTATTTCCGCAATTATTACGTCACCCCTCCTAGTAGGGCCGAAACCTTCACCACCCCCCTTGCGTGTGCTGCAGCAGCAGGTGTTCCCTTTGATTGCGAAGCTGCAAGGGCTTGTGGCTTCAATTGGTGGACTGGAGTCATGCGCGAAGATGTTCCGCACGACCTGGGATAGCAACCTGGGGCTGGTGAAGTCTGGAGCAGCTTGCAAGCTTACTCCAAGCTTTACTCCAATGGGGAAGGGACATCGGCACCTGAAAACACCAAAACGGCCTCACGACCTCATTAAAACGCTCAAGGAGCTTCGCCAAGGCACGGCGAATAGGTGGCGGTGGTCAACGCGATGCGAGAACAGTTGTGGTGGCATGCCTAGGGTTTACTATGGCCGTGTAAATGGGTGTGTTCGGGGGTACTTTTGGGTGGTCGATGGAGAGATTGGTGTAAGGTGTTGTGAACAATGAGTCGAGGCAGAGGTTGTAGGGTGGTTGGCGAGGTGTGTGGAGGTGCGAAGCGGCGGGGGCACCTCGCCGAAGGTCTAGCCGGAGATGAAGAAGGTGATGGTGGTCTGTGGTGGTCGGTGCGTGATTTGTGAAATTGATAAGGGGAAAATGAAGAGGGGAGGAAGAGGAACTTAACTAAGGGACTTGGAGCGATGGGGGGAGGCGGAGGGCGAGCGGCACACCTGCCGTCGCCGAAGACGAAGGCCCTGAGATGGAGAGGCGGCGACGATGAGGAGGTCAGAGAGCCTCGCGCAGGTACAATGCGATGCGAAGGAGTGAGGCAGAGATGGCTCTGCCACTGGTAGGGTGGTAAAGCGACGAGAAGGAGGGAGAGTCACCGGAGCCTGCGGGCAGATGGCCGGAGGAGGAGGAGACGAATTTGGGGGGTTATCTCTAGCCAAAACAAGCTTGCCCCAAGCGGAGAGCTTTGGGCTTGCTTAAATAGGCATAGGCAGAGGGCGAATTGCAAGGAAGCGGCCAAAAGTCGTCGTCGAAGGTATGGCTGAAGTGAGACCCATACCTCTCGAGCGTTCGCACGAGAGGTATGGGGCGATTAAGGGCATGGGGAGCTACTCATGCGGTAGGGGGCTTCGCAGAGAACTCCCCTCTCAAATCTGGGAGCGGCTCCCCATGAAAACCAGGAGAACACCTCCTCGCAAAGTCATCAGCAATATGGGTCCCTGCTGCAATGGAAGAGGGACCAAAATGAAGAAAGTGATGAAAATTTAAGGGGGTATTTGCGAGGGTTTCCAAAAGTTAAGGGTCAGAATGTAATTTGGTGGATCAATTTGCAAAGTAGATCAAGATGACTTTCCCCTTAGTCCAAATTTTGGTACAAACCTAATTTGGACCTAAGGAATCCAATGGTGAAGTTGGATTTTAGGTTTAACCTCGTATAACTGGATATTTTGCACAAAAATCTAAATTAGGTTAAATATTGGACTTGGTCACCAATCTAGGTGAAAACAGGTTCCAAAGGTCAAATTGAAGGTTCTAAACCCTAGGGGATATTTTTCTATGAATTTTAGAGGATTTATTTGATTTTTATCCTACCTGAAACCTTGTGAATTAAAGTGGATTTATTTTAGGATTACAGAATGTCATTTAATTCTTAAATTTCACAATAACCCTCTTCTGACTGAACCACCCTACTTTTTCTCTTATTAAGCCCAATTGAGCTATGTCTAGACCCTAAAAAATCCTGTTGATGCACTGCAATGGTAAAATTACAGTTTTACCCTATTCTTCAGGTATTCTTTTCAGATTAGTAATCCCCTAAATTAGGCTTTCCTTTAAGTTATGTAGGATCTTTTGTATACTTTATTAAGTAAAAATATGCTAGTTAGGGCTCATGATGAGGTTCTCATCAGGTCCAGACGTCTGGACAGACGTTTGGCTGACACTCCAGACATCTTAAAAGGCTAAAAGTGGGACGGATCTTTACAAGTATGCGGTACCAAGGAGAGCACCTGTCCCTTTAGTGTAGAGGAGAAACTAGCCACACCTTTGGGTTGAGATCCGGGGTTAATCCTAGTCACTCTACGCCGATTTCTGTTTTGTCCCTCGTGTACGTGATACTGAGGTGAGCTACTTAGTGTAGGGAGGGAACTAGCCGTCCCACCGGACCCGAGGTTAGAACTAGCCACCCTACACCAACTCTTTTTAGGCCAACTGAGCAAACCGAGATAGTCGGACGAGGGTATGCGGACTGTGGAGGGACGAGACCCCTGTTCTAAGAAGGCAAGGCCCTATACTGTACCTTTAGGCATACCCGCTAGCAGAAATGACTGACCGTGTGCCAATGAGAGATAGCTACCCGTGCGCTTATCACGCGTGCCGTAGTCACTACTACGTCATTGCAGTGACCTCGGGGTGGTTAACTGGGTGTAGGACTACCACGGGAAACTCTCCCAACTAGAAGAGCACCACGTGTACATCCTACATCACGGGAAAGACTGCAATCAAGATCGTCCCCTTGAGAGACAATCAAGATAAAAAAATAACTGGTTCTTAAGAGAATGAACAAATTAGAACTACTCAATTGAGCTAAGTGGAATTGAAAAATAATTAGTTGCTTGTCTTAACTTAAATTGCCTGTAAATGATTTAGTTACCACTCTACTCAGCGTTAGCTGACTACGAAATTTTATAACCTTGTTCAGGTCAGGAAGTTGAACAACCAGTACCACCGACTACAGAGGGAGCTGGACCCAGTCGAGCACAGCCTTAGCTGTGTTTCCTTACTATTGCCTAACTTCTGTTGTAGTAGTGGGTATTTTGTTACATGTAATATTGTTTCAGTTACTTTCCGCTCTCTTAGTTGTGATGGATTATATTATTGTGAGACTATTCGCTCTGTTTTTCCTTTACTGTCTCTTATTTATTTTTTGTTTAGTTACATTGTATGTGTGGTTGTGAAATATTTCCTATTTTTTGTTATTTCTCGTTGGATGACTAAATCTTAAGATTAGTCGAGACAGACTGATCTCAGATCCTATAGGAATCTAAGGTCGGATCATAACAATATCAAATCATTTTATTACATTATATTAATATCAATATATATTAAAATATATCAATTCTAACATAATATAATCATTAAAATATATTTGTTATATCACATCAATCTACTTACATCCATATTTTAATATTAAATAAATATCAATTAACATCACGTCAATATACTAATTATTTTATCTAATCATTTATTCTATCACCTAAATAAACACCTTTTTTTTATACTTATCTCTACTGATACTTTATCCCCCATCAAACGGTTGCCCATCACCATTTGCTTATCCTAGTAAAGGTGCCTCCTTGGATGCTGGGACAAGCAACAAACGTGGTGGCTAGAAACCATGTAAATCGGGTGACCAGAAACAACAAACCCTAGAGATTAAACGATGTAAATCGGCATCCCCTTCAAACATGTGTAATTAACGATGTTAATGAAAACCATACGTTTAACACCTTTGAATGAATGAAAACAATACCTCGAATCACCACCCTTGGATCCTCCTGCTCAAAACCTTGCACAACCTTCAGACACTGCACCAGGATAGTGCCTCCTTCACGCCCTTCGTATTGCTTCATTCACTTTCCCTACCGAATCTTCTTCTTGCCACCATGGTGGAGCAAAAATTGATTGTCGTTGATACGTGTACATATAATACAACGTCTCGATCCCAACCACAAGACCCTCCTATTTTTATTAATTTTTAAACATTTGAGTGAATCTCAATCTATACGTGGGCACTAAGATTGGCATGAATCAATTTATATATGGTTAAAATTTGAAAACCCATGTAAGCGAGCAACTTTGTGAAAGCATCTGTATGTTAAATCTATGATCAAAAGGAAAGCTATAGAAGTCACAAATACAAAAGCACCTGCAACTCTTGCGCTTAGGTTATCACACCTAAATCATAACGTGTAGTGACTGGCTGTAAACTTTCTTGCTGTGAGCGTTACAGACATATGTTCCTCACACATTTACCTATACAAGAAGCAGAAACTGCATTCATGTCACAGATGTGACAACAAAAAGCACATGTAAGCATGGGAGTAAGTTGATGAAGACCAGACCAACCGGATGTCTAGGAGTATGAGCTTTGAGACTTGGAACAATAATTATCTTAGACCTTTTTTGAAAGGTATCATGTTAGCCTTTTTCACTTCAATGAGTTGCATAATTACAGCTAGTTCTATCCAACAAGGAGGTTTATATGTCATTAACCTCAACCTGTAGTAGAGCCATCTGCCCGTGAATTCTGGCCACCTCCAGGCTGCCATCTTTGACTCAACAAAAAATGCTGAGCAGAATTTCCAAAGAAATCCTGACACAGTTCTTCTTGGTGATACAATATCACGTGAAAACCTCAACATGTCCGGAGTCCCATCTCCCTTCACCTGAAACCTTGAAACCTTCTAAATACTCATCTTCATGAGTCCACCACAAGGCTACACCAATTTAGTAGTAATTTTATAATAATATGAACATAACTTTTCTAGGCCAGATCAAGATCCAAGATTTTGTATTACGGGAGACCACAGAATAAACCTTGAAAACTGTGCTACCTGTGACCAGTGAAGGTTAATGTCACGACACACGCTAGGATTTATGAGTTTGCCCCACCTGTAGAGGAATAGTTAACCAGGCAAGAGTAATGGACTGTCCACCCCCAACACAAAAACACAACAAATAAATGAGTTGGCGGCAGCCACGGGAAGAACATGGGTTATCAAGGAACAATAAAAGGGAAAAAATGTAGAAAGCCAATTAGGGAGACACCGATTCCAAATGGTAGCAACCACTGCATGAGGTCACAAGCAAGGAAGTATCGGCGTGTGCATAAAATGAAACTCGAAAACCTGTCTGAGCTGTGGCAAGTGAAAGTTTGTTTCAACATGTGGGCAACCAGTAATGGGTTTTCCCACCTATATCTGTTAGATACCGATCCCTAATGGAATGAACAACAGCACGAGGTCATAAAATCAAAAACATGCGGAGATCTATCAAATAATAAGTGCACGAAAGCGGGCAACTTTGCCAGAGGCAAGAGACGAAGACAACTGACCCTGGATATAAATCAAGCACAGGAATGTGAAAGACACAACTGTGGTGCATGCTGATTCCAACATTGACGAAATAAAACCATAAGTGCAAGGAAAAATCATATAGCAACTGTAATTTGAATGATATAAGACATTGAGCAATCAACTAAAAATACTACAATCAAAACTAGCCCTAGACTTAAAAAGCCATAAAAAGCTAGGCATCACGTCCCAGCTAGGATACTTGTAATTTGAAAGCGAAAAACTAGCCATGCTGTTGATGGTGAAGATGCTTGACTTGGGTACTTGTCTCATCTTGCCCTCCACATTCCAGCTAGGCATCACGACTCAAGAGATCATAAACTCAAATAAAGGCAATTTGAGTCAACACCAGACTTCAGAGTAGGTTACCCTTCCAACACCCAATATTAACCAATAAGGAATTCTTGAGTGAAAACTCCATAAAAGTACAAAACTGGAGCTCCCTATATTATTCCCCCATATCTGAATCATAACCTCCACATCCTCAATCTCTCTCCCTGGTGGTTTCCACGATTATTTGGTTTTTGAGACTTGAGTCACTCAGTTGAACAGCTTCTTCAAGCTTGAGCTCTTCAAATCCTAAAAGGAAAACAAGTGCCAAAACATTTATGCAAGTGACTAAATCACATTAGACATTGATGAGATGTTTCATCTGACAACCACATAAAAATATCACGACCATTATAGTAGAAATATAGATCCTTGTGATAATCAGCACAACGATGCAGGATAAGAACACCTCTCGGCCACAGAAGACCAACACAGGCACATGAGACTGTTGGAGGGTGAGAGAAAGGTAACTAGAAAACACCTAAGAAAAACTCTGGACACTAGGAAAGATTATTCAGTAATTAATTATAAACATTAGGAATAAACAACAAAACAAAGACCTTGAATGTGAAAATGACAGATGACAAAAACATTGCCAAAAATAATGCCACCCTTTAACATTTTTGTGTCACAAAGAGACATGATCAACTTCCTGAAAATTTGGAACAATGGTCGCATATTAGGAAGTCCGGTAGTACTCCAGAAAGGCTATCATTCAGAATTCATCCAAAAATTATACATCAAACGGCCAAAGAAATTCAGAAAAGAGCATTAGCCATTTCATGATCCGAAGTAACAAATCCAGGAAGTAATTGCATGTAACTTCCTCATGAAGATCCCCATATAGGGAGGCATTTTTAATATCAACCTGAAGGACTAGTTGGCAGCGAAGGATAGAAGAATCCGAACTGAAATCAGCCATGCCATAGGTGAAAAAGTAACCTTTAGCAACAAGTCATGCCTTATGTATTTAAACAAAGCCATTTGGAAGATAATTTAAGGTAAACATCCATCTACACCCTAAGGTTCAAACACCAATTTTGACGACGTTTCGATAAATTTCCAACTGCGCATTTCGCCAACATGCCGAGAGCACGCTATGGAAACACCTGTGTTTCGACATCGAATTTCAACGATTTCAATGGCACAAAAATAGTCTATTTTGGAGGTAGGCCAATGCATGATAACAAAAATGAAAAAAGTAGTTAAAATGATTAAAATTTGAAAAATAACTATTTAAATCGATACATATTTTCATTTAAGCCCTAAGCCTTCCCTTATACTTCCTAGTTAAATGGAAAAATATTTCTAAACTTTAAGACTATAAGAAGAAAAATGTTAATGCTAATTCAAACTTGAAATTTTATTTTTAAAAATTAAACAAAGATTTCCTCAATTCTAAATTGTAATTAGACATATACATTCGTAATAATAGTAAATCTAGACTCTAGTGTGTAGATCTACTTTATAATTAGGGATAGATGTGAAATAGAATCAAATCACAAGAGAAGCATAGCGAAGCAGTTGTAGTTATCTCACGTCAACGAAAAATCATTCTCTTGAGGAAAAGATAAAAGTAAGATGGGACATTCAAATAGATAGAGAGGTAGGGGGAAGAACATGACACTTAGTTCCTCCACGAGTAATTAAAGTTGTCGGCATCAACTAAACGTGAGTTGGAAGGTTTAATAGAATTTCTTTTAAGGTAAGTATAGCAACAAGGGATTTAGAACATAGCAGCAATAGCAACGATGAAGAATGAAAGCAACAACTATTGAAATGTCGAGTGCATTTCACCAATGCTGATCAAATCTTAAGAGAGGAACAAGAGTAGCAATGCAAAAGAATGGGAGTAGTAGTAGCAGTGGAGGAGAAGAATGGGAGAAGAGCAATAGTAACAGTGGAAAGGAAGGAGAGAAGTTAGAAAAGTAACGAAGGTTTTAAATATTGATATCAATATTGCATCGGTAAGTCAAAAAAGGGATATATTGCAGATATCAAGGGAATGTTGGTGAAATCACTCAAAATGGCTTAAAATGTAGAAGAAATGCTTAGGCTTTAGAAGATCAAAATTATGATTTGAGATGTAAAAAAAAATTCAAAATTTCAATGCCCCCTATAGTACCAATCACCAATATATGAGAAAAATGATACATAGCCCGTATCAATATTTTTCATGTTGGTGATATGCAATACGCTGATGCACAACTTATGTAGCAATAGCAGCAGAGTAGAGCAATGCAGCACAGCAATAGCAGCCAGCAGTAGCTGTGGTGCGCAATGAGCGACGAGCGCA
Organism: Thalassia testudinum; assembly: GCA_037157565.1. Taxonomy (NCBI): domain Eukaryota; kingdom Viridiplantae; phylum Streptophyta; class Magnoliopsida; order Alismatales; family Hydrocharitaceae; genus Thalassia; species Thalassia testudinum. Next base: position 28,881,183 of record JAZHRO010000013.1, read on the forward strand.
GTAGCAACCATGGCGCGTGGCACACGCAACAACAACAACCATAGCACATATGACCAACAGGCAACACAACTCTGTAGCTTGACATACCATCGACATGTCATCAAAATCCCTACATTTCGATAAATGTATTATGTCGATACAGGTACCTACCAAAAACCTTCATTTTGCCAGAGGTATTTTGATCACTGCTACACCCCACAACTATAGCACCTGGGGATAACTCCACCAAATCCCATGTACCATGAGATTGAAGCATTGTCATCTCTTCCTCCATCGCCGCTTTCCAAACTGGATGCTGGAGAGCCTCAGTACGACTGTGGGAAACCTAGTAACCATTCACAGCAAGAGACATCAATCGAACAGTAATAGGTAATCTATCATAAAATATATATGCAATAGAATAACGGGCACATGAGCGTTAAACCTTCCGATGAGCAATAGGAAGGTCCAAGTCAAACCCCTCTGTGGAAGGTATTACCTAATCTCCATCAGATTTAGCAAGACTAGTGGAGAAAAAAGCGGTAGGTATAGTAGATAATGATTCCCCTCTAGGCATCTCGGGGACTCTCTGCCAGTAAGTACGAAGAGGTGGTGGTGGTGGCAGTGATGGGGAAGACACCGGTGATGGAGATGGCTCAAAGTGCACTGGTGGAGACAGGTGGCTAGGATGGCTCAGAGGGCACCAATGGTGTTGCAGCAGGCACAAGGAAAGGGATATCCTGAGCCTGATGAAGATGCAGAATGCTCCAAAAGTAGGGGACATTCTTAAAAATTGTCGCATCTAAACTGACATAAAATCAATGCCTCAATGAATCATAGCAATGATATTCCTTTTAAGTCCGCGAGTATCCCAAAAAAATATACTTAGACAGATTGGGGAGACAACTTGTCCACCTTAAACAGATGGACAAAACAAGCACATCCAAAAATAGGAGTGAGATGAAAACTATCCTGGCTCAAAAACAAAAGAGAGAATAAGTTGTCTTGCCTTTCAAGACAGAGGAACACACCCTATTAATAAGAAAGCCTGCAGTAAAAACAGCATCAACCCAATACTACGATGGGACATGCATCTGAAACATTGTGGTCCTGGATACATCAAGTGGATGTCAGAGCTTGCATTCAGCCACCCCATTTTGTTGTGAAGTATGAACATAGGAAGTCTGGTTAATGACTCCCAAAGATGTAAAGAAATCAATGATAGCGGCATTCACAAATTCCACGCCATTATCACTCCTAAAAACACAAATAACATATGAAAAGTGAATCTTAATTTTAGAGAAAATTCTTAATAATCACATGAGTTATTCTTAATGATCACAAGAGTTCCAAGTAACACAATATATAGACCAAGTAACACAGGTACAATCATCCACAAGAATGAGAAAATATCTAAAACCCCCGAAACTACAAACTCGACAAGGTCCCTACAAATCAACATTAATCAAAGCAAATGGAGACAGCTCTCTTATTCTGACTACGAGGAAAAGAAACCCTATGATACTTGCTGAGTTGACAAACATCACATTGAAAGGACTCAAAAGCTAACAATGCAGTACAGAAATACTCAAGTGGCCCAGATGTAAATGCCATTGTAGAACAGTAGTAGACAAAGCGACAACATTGAATAAGGTTTAGGTGAAAGGCTCAAGTAATAGAGGCCATCACGCTCAATTCCTCCAATCCACCTAAACATCCAAAGATGCTGCAAGAAAAAGAAATGATCATAAAAGATTGCTCGACAATTCATTGACTGATAGAGATAAGATTCAATGCAAATTTGGGGCATGAGCAATCCAATAAGCGGGATATCTCCACATCCAAGTCACCGAAAACAAGACACCATCAGCCACCCTCAAATTGAAGGGACTAGCCAAAGACTACAACGAAGAAAACAAAGTCACATCTCCAGTAATGTGAGAGGAAGCACCAAAATCTGCCACTCATTCTAAACAATCAAACTAAGCTAGCACCAGTGTAGTAGCTGCCAATCTGACAACCGAAGCTCTAGCAAAAGATATAGATTGAGACATTATTAACCTGTCACACTCCTCTCGAGAAATAGTGACCCAAGACATGGTAGATGTTCCTTGCATTGAGGAGAGGTGCTCATGGTAGATATCTTCCTCAAGGAGTCACCAAGAACATCTTTGTGATCTCCCATGGTGCCTAATTTGTGGGAAACACAATAACAACAGGAGTTACCACCCAATCAGACCATATATAGGGGGTCCAAAAGATGGCATTCAAATTTGAAGCATTGCCTTCAGACCCAAATCATCAGACCTGGACAAAAACTTCAGTGGCAAACAGGAAAGTGCAGCAGCAGTCCGAAGCACCCGCAGATCCTGCTGGCTGCACTGAAGAAATCTAGCAACACGAAGAAAGGCCACAGCAGCAGCAATAAAGGCCTGGGAACAACCTAGGCTGCTGCCGGCAGTGATGGGAGGATGCTGTTAAGGGGGCCCAGTGGTGGTGGAGATGCCCCTGCAACAGCAGCAGCCGCCCTAGCAGGGCCGGCGGCGTGGAGGGATCCGCTGCCCCGGAGGGAATCAAGTCAACAAAGAACCCTTGAGACCAAGGATTCCATGTTCTAAATAATTTTTTTGGTGATATTTGGTGAAATATCAAAATACCTGTCTCGGATCGTTGCTCTAATACCATATTAGGTGGAAAGGATGGAATGAATACTATTAAGAAATCCTAGGGGTCTTTATATAAAGACAACCTAGGGGGTAGGGACAATTACATCTAATACCCCATACAATAAGAAAATAATACGAACACACCAAATAAATAAAATAACTCGCAACACAATAAAAGAAAATTTTTTTAGCAAAAGAAGATGAACATACAATGATGACATAATATTTTCAGTGCACATACATAACGAATATCCTTAAGAATAAACTATATTTGTTTCTATTTTGTGTTTTGAATTTTTAAGATGTTGGACATTTCCATTTGATATTCTTATTTTCTGTTTTCAATCTCCCTAGTGCTCAAGAATTGGACGCGTTATTTACCTATAATTTCATTTTTGAAATATTTTGGTGAAGTGAATTGTTATGAAAATGTGTTATTTGTTTTATTTTAGTGGGAGATAACGATCAATCTTATTTAACCAAAAGAACCCTATACCTCCTTATATAAGAAGAGGTGTGGGTAAATAGCAATATATGTTCAGACATAAAAATAAAATAATGATTGACCAACTTTCAAAATTAATTGGTAGTTATCACCCTCGATAAATATCCTTTCCTTTTTCAAAAAAAAACTTTCAAAATTGATTGATCAAAATTTAAAAAAAAAAAATTAAAAGGGTCAAGGGTGGTTATCTAGTCGATAACCACTCAGAAAATATATTAATTAAAGGCCAAGTAAAATGGCCAAAATTTCACGGTAGTCACCCAGAAGTTAGCTAAAGTAGAAATAGAAGAAATAAAGTTCTCAAGATAGGCGTGCTGCCCTTTAAAGATAGTTGAGTTTCTTCCAAGCACCCCAGAGCATCGACAGGACATTTACCTTCTCTTTCTTCGTCCTGAAAATGTTCAACCCTCCTACACAATTCCAACTTCTAAACAAGCTCCAAAACTCCACCTAAGACGTGTGTATAATCCAGGGAAAGCAAAAATGGCCCCACACCTGAGCAAAAAGCATGCATCCAAAGATGTTCAATGTCTTCATCTACCATTTGGCAAAGTAGACACACCTTATCAATCTCTGTTGCCCATCTGGCTCTCCATACTTTTGTCATCAGTCTTCCTCTTCTAAGCAACCAAGCAAAGATCTGCATCTTCAAAGGGCATAAAGCAAACCAAATCTATCTACAATCCCTAAGAAATGTAGCATCTATGCTTGCTCCTCCATTGCCCAGCCTTCTATAAGCCTTCCTGACAGTGAAATCTCCATTGTCCCACCAGAGAGCTCTTATGCCACCTTCAAGATGGAAACCTTCTAACTCCCACCACAGTAACTGGAGTTCCTAAATCCTTTGGTCTAAAAAGTTTCTCAAAAATGTAGGGCACTAAGAACCCTCCCAATAATCAATGACCTCCTGTGGGTCACCAGGCAGGGCAAATAATCTAGGGAACTGGTCCCCAAGCTTTCCTAGAACCATCCAATCATCCTGCCAAAATAGAATGGAGTCACCCAAAGCTTACCACAAGGGAGAAGAAATTATGCACCTTAGGCATCACCAAAGACAAGCCCTTAAGGAAGTGAGAAGCTCCATCTTGAGGCGAGCCCAACAAGTTCCTAGTCATGGAGGTTCCATAACAGACCTCAATGACCTTCCCAACCGAATCCAGTCGTGGCCCAACATCCTAGCAATCCAGTTTGTCAAAAAACTATCATTCATCTACCTCATATCTCTAGCTCCCAAACCTCCTTCACTGAAAGGCCTACAGACATTCTCCCAAGCAACCATCCTAGCTCCCTTCCCAGTTGAACCATAATTGGTCCAAAAGGATCTCTCATCAAGACAAAAATCTTCTTCTCAATGTTCTGCGAGATTCATAAAACAAAGGTAAACTAAGAGGGCATCGCCACTAACACAGCCTTCAACAAAACCAATCTGCATCCCCAAGATAGAACCTTAGAAGCCCAACCCACCAACATCCTCTCCAACCTAATCAGAGGTCTCCAGTCCTGTACAGATATCCACTTATCAGATAATGGTAGTCCCAGATAGAAAATAGGTAGTGAACACTCTTCAATGTGCAATGCCGCACTACAACCCATAGCCTCCTAAGTGGACATCTAGAATGGAACAAAAATAGGCTGGGAAAAATTAATATGCAATCTCAACGCCTCTCCAAAAATTTACAAGAGGTTTGTACCATCCTCGCTTCATTTTCCAAGCCTTCAACAAAGAAGACAAGTGTCATCTACATACTGTAATACCTAGATTTAACTTTCATCCCCTACAAAAAAGCCCTTAAACAAAAGTTCTGGCTGCAGATCTTGCCAAGGCATCCACCGCATTGACAAATAGCATTGGAGCCAATGAGCACCCTTGTCTAACCCCTCTCCCAAGATAGATCCATCCACCTATCGGGTTGCAATTGATGGGCACAGAGAAAAAGGTCATGGTCACGCAACACTTCATCCAATCTACCCATCTAGGAGGAAACCCTCTTCTAAGAAGAAAGGCCCAAGTGAAAGACCATCAGATGGAGTCATAAGCCTGACTAAAATCAACCATCCACAAGAATGCCTTCTTATACTTCTCCAGAAAGCCAAAATCTCTAATGCAACCACATATCGATCTAGAATACTCCTACCTGGAACAAAAGCAATTTGCACAGAAACAACGATTCCTCCCAAAGCACCTCTCAATCTATTCATCAAAACCTTTGCCAAGATAAAATAAATGGCATTTGGCAAAGCAATGGCCTATATTCCTCAATGGCTTCTGCGCCTTCTTCGAGAGGAGAACATATAGAATTTGTTAATGCTGTTAAATCCCTAGTTGCCATCAGCAAACTCATAGATCGTCTGCATTACATCATCTTTAGTTGAAATCTACAATAATGCGAAAATGAATCAAAACATAGACAATCAAAGAACACTTGGGTTTACGTGAAAACCCCACTCACGAAGAGCAAAGAGAAAACCACAAGAGAAGGTCCTGATAGGGCTCTGATGTTTCTATTCTTCTCAAAGGAATATGGGAGGAGCATACGCCTATTTATAGGCCACCACTCACCACACAAAGTCAACATCTTCCAATGTGGCACTAAACCAACAACACAATTCTCTCAACACTCCCCCTCAAGCTAGAACATGGAATGCTCAGCTTGCAACACAAAGAATCCCACTCTACACAACAAAACAAACACTCTGGACTGGTTCTTGCTTGTAGACGAGAACACGGCCTAGAGTTGCTGGACGAACTGTAGCTAGCTCTGAAAAGAGGCCTCTCCTCTAGAGACCTGATGCCAGTGGTTCCCCATTCAGTATCCTTGAAATGGACCTTCCTCTTAAAATCTCAAAGCTTTATCACTCACATAAAAACTGACTAGACCCTTCCTCTGAGGACCTCAAAAATGGATCTCCCTCTTTGGAGACATCGAAACTCTGGACCTCCCAGAGTTGGGTTTCTTATGTGAAGATCAGCTATTAGACAAGTTTGTAGCGGTATCCAATGTTACCCATCATGCCCTAAGACACGTCTATAACGGTATCCGATGTCACCTCAACTGCTGAGGATACCATTGTACCTTAGGATTGCAACAAAAAAACTCCCAAATATGTATGACTATAATGGCTTCTATACTCCCCCTTTCTCCCATACTTATATCAGAGAAGAAAATAAACAATAAGAAATGACAATGAAAATAGGGAAGAGCTCCTCTTCATTTTTTTTTTGAAAAATTTTCTTTTCCTCCTTTTTCCTTTTTTTCTTTTTTTTTTATTTTTCCTCTTCATCTTTTTTTCTTTCTTCTCTCTTTCTTTTTTTCTCCTATTTTTTTTCTTCCTCTCTTCCTTTTTGTTTTACTCTTCCAACTGCTCTCCTTTGCACCACTTCAAAGATATTCAAAATAAAAAAGAAAACAGGACTTTAACAAGGGGCACCGAGCTCCCCCTCCTCCGCTCCATCAACCTTGCACCGCTCTACTCCGAGCATGCTGCCGCCCCGCCCTACTGGGCCTCCGCCATCGACGCCACCTTCGATGACCTAGAGGATCTCTGTCGCCATCAACGCGCCAAGTCACCGCCGCGATCTCACAACCCCTTCTCCTCAGATCTCTGCTGCCAACACCAGTGCAAACATCACGCAGCATGCCACGACCTCGTGCAACGTGCCATCATACCTCACTACATGCGCCGCATAGCTAGCGCTGCTCCCTTCCGATCTGCTTGTCTGGGGGGGAGGCGCAAGGTGGAGCTCCTCCCTTCCGATCTGCTCCAGATCGGATCTCTGCCACGTGTGGAGAGATCGACGCTGCGATCCTCCTTGGGGATCGCTCCACTCTCATTCAACGATCACGCATGCCAAAGCCATCACCATCACCATCAGCTTTCTCTTCTCCCTCGCATCCAAACCAAGGAGGGAGAGTAGCAGCAACAGGAGTAGATTGCCACCGCTACCTTCAGCAAAGAGGAGCTCCAGAGACTTCTAGAGAAGAAACCCCACCCGATTCTGCTACAATGGGTTCGAGCCCTTAGGGCACATGCACATCGCACAGGGGGTGGCGTAGGAACACTCCCCCTTCGGTACTCATAGATCTCTCATCAGATCTCGCTGATCTCTACCACTGCCACCCTTTGCTTGTCTCGAGGGAGGTGCTATGAAAGGTGCCACGAAGGGTGGAGCTCCTCCTCCCTTCCGATCTGCTCCAGACCGGATCTCTGCCTCATGTGGCGAGATCAATGCTACAAGCCTCCTTGGGGATCGCTCCACCCTTGCTCAATGATCGCGCACGCCAGAGCCATCAACATCGTCATCAGCTCTCTTCTCCCTCGCATCCGAACCAAAGGAGGGAGAGTAGCGGCAACAAGAGCAGATTGCCACCGCCACCTTTAGCGACAAGGAGCTCCGGAGGCTTCTAGAGAAGAAACCCCACCCAATCTGCTACGATGGCTTCGAGCCCTTAGGGCACATGCACATCACACAGGGGGTGGCATAGGAACACCCCCTTCGGTACTCGCGGATCTCTCATCAGATCTCGCTGATCCCTACCACTGCCACCCTTAAGAGTCCTTCGACACCATCGCCGCTGCCGCTAATTGCACGAGATCGACGCCTTCATCGCCAAGATTCATGAGCGCCCATTCTTGCGAGATCTCGCGTTGGGCTTCTCAGCAGCGTGATCTCCTTCGAGCTCTCAATCTGGATGGTGACCTATCGGGGCCTGCAGCACCCTTTTTCTTGGTACCAAGGGCGAGGCATGTGGTGATGACCACGAGGAAGCCCTTGGGAATGTCAGCAACCACGATTAGGCCACTCGATGTTGTCGGATCTACGACTCGCCTGATTGATCTTGCAAATAGCAATAAACTCCAACAACATAAAGGAAAACATGATAAAATGAACCCAAGAATCGAACATTCTCTGAAACCAAGTTGAAATCTACAATATTGCGAAAATGAATCAAAGCATAAAGACAATCAAAGAACACTTGAGTTTATGTGAAAACCCCTCTTACAAAGAGCAGGGAGAAAATCACGAGAGAAGGCCCCGATAGGGCTCTGAGTTTCTAATCATCTTAAAGGAATATGGGAGTACACGCATATTTATAGGCCACCACTCACCACACAGTTCACATCTTCCAATGTGGCACTAAACCAGCAACACAATTCTCTCAACATCTTTGACAAGTGACCAAAATTCCTTACAGAAATGGACAAGGAAACCATCTTGGACCTAGACACATCAGCATTCAACCCCCACACCGCCTTCCTAACTTCCTCCTCCAAGAAAGGTGAAATAAGCTCCACCTGGTCCCTCGAGATAGTAGGGATGTCTATCCCCAACCATCTCCACTACCCTCTAAGTCTCCTCCCGGTAAAATTTCTGAAGTAATTAGCAGCTACCTTCCCCACCATTCTGCTATCACAGTGATAATAGAAATTGATCGACGAATTCATAAAATTGATCAATCACTTGTTACTCAAAAGTGAATTATAGCTCTTCCATAATCAACTGTGCTTTGCCTATAAATAAGCCTCGATGTTGGCTCTTTAACAACACAGAAAAACAACTCTCTCTCTCTCTCTCTCTCTCTCTCTCTCTCTCTCTCTCTCTCATAAAGTGCACGTGCTTTCATTGCTTCCCGTTCTTTCAACTTCAAAGCACAACCTTTAAACAATGCAAGCTTCTAGAAAAATCAATTTGAAAATTTATTTCTAAGGTTCCATAAGATTATTTATGTTCTTATTTCATTTTCGTTGTTTCGTTTGATAAGGACCCCTTGTGTTGGGATTCCCAGAGTTGTGACTTCTTTAGATAGAAAAAGAGAAGTGGTTATAAGAGGTGCCACCCTCGTTCAAGTGGTACAATAGATATTTGACCATCTTCGCCTAGTCGAGAAAATCTTAGGTTGATGAGACCTAGGTAGTGATTTTTATTTGAAAGGATTTCCACTATAAATTTGGGTGTTATTGTGATATTATCTTTTATTGTACCTTGATTACTTTATTTCACACTATTCAACCCCTCTAGTGTAGACTTCCATATCCGCAAGCAATCTTACATACAATTTTGGAGAAGGTCCAAGCAAAATGCCATGGGTTCTTTAAGCCACGTCATTAATGTAATATCTTGCCCATCATGCTAGGAAGCATCAAGAGAATCCTTGTCCATGATAATTTTGATAGTATCAAGTGCTAACTGCACAAGGATTGTCATGATAGTGGAAGAGTTCTAAGACATTGAAGACCAATGATCTTGGAATGTCAGGTGAAAGATCAAGACATTTTGTTCAACTCTTTTAACCACTCTAAAAGGACCAAACCATTTGGTATTCAATTTGTGTGGACACTCATTAGGAACCTCACTCCTTGCAAAAATACAAAGTTGTCGGTCTCCCATCTAAACTCTGACCCCCAACAAGTATTAGCCGAGGCTTAGTATTAAGCGATCATGGTTTGCAATTTGGCTTGAAGCTGTTGGTGGATTAGGTGGATCGTACTACTAGTTCTTCAGCAATCACTCTTGTCCTTCCATGTGAATAAATGAGAAGGCAGTCTAAAACTTTGGGTGCAGGGTAGCCAAACACACTTGAATGGAGATTTATTGATCAACCTACATATGGAATTACTAGATCCCACTGAGACAATCTTCTGCCTGCAAGAAAGCGCAATAAGTTGCCTAAAGATTTATTTGCAACCTCTGTCTGGCCATCATTTTGTGGATGGTATGCAATACTAAATTGTAATTGCATGCCCAATTGAACCCATAATGTTCTCCAAAAGTGACTTAGAGATCAAGTGTCCCTATTGGAAGTGAAACATCTAGCAATACCACGCAACCTAACATCTTCAAAGAACAATTTAGCTACATGCGATGCATCCACGATTTCCTACCTGAAATAAAGTGTGCCATTTTTTAAAATCAGTTTACCATCATGAAAATTGAAACAACCTTGCTAGCAGTTAATGCTGACCAAAACAAAATCCATACTAATCTCCTCCCAAGGTCACACGAGAATGGATAAAGGAGTGTAAAAGCAGCTATTCTAAGCTTCTCCCTTAAAGCATAAGCATACTTCAAAACATTGTGCAACTTTCACCATGTCACACTTCATCTTAGACCAAACGAAACACTCACTGATCATGGCTAAGCTCTTATTGCAACCAAAACTCTGCCCCTAATCCTCCTCCATAAATCTCAAGAATCAAATTATCACGGAATGAAAATGGAGTTGAACGCTATGCATAAACTGGTCCAAAATCAGGATCATTCAGATACATGTCTCAACATGTCCTCAAGAAATCCGAACTCAGAAACTTGGATAGAAACAATAGCCAAAACATGGGTCTTCAATTAAGGGCATCAACAACCCAGTTCAAGGTTCTAGATTTATGTTCGAGGTGGATAATATATTCTCGCAAGAAGTTGACCCACTTGGCATGGTGCTAGGGTTCCTATGAGAATTTAAATAGTGCAGTGCCTTGTGATTCAAGTTGAGAATAAATTCACATTGGCTAAGGTAATGTCGCCAATGTTTCCAGGCTTGAATGACGACATAAAACTCTGCATCAAAAGTAGAGTACCGGGTGCAGGCATCATTCAATTTTTGGATAAAGTAGGCCAACTGGGCAGCCCTCCTAACTGGGAACATCACCAATGCCTTATGTGTGACCTCAAAAATCTTGGAAAAGCCAAGAAGAGCAAGTACAAGGGCACTTGCTATATGGTCTTTGATGAGCTGGAAGCTCTGCTTCACCTCTACCATCCAAGTGAAAGAGCTTCCCCACAAGCAATCAGTAACCGGCACAATGACAATACTAAAACTCTTAACAAATCCCTTACAGAATGAAGCTAATCCATGGAAACTTTGAATTTCAGTGAGCAATATCAATGCAAGCCACAAGCATATCACCTCAATTAGTCATGAAGGTGCACATCCCTCGAAATTGAGATAAAGATGGTGATCTCTCAACTCCCAAGGAATGCAGGAACTGCCCCGGGTGTGACAAATGATAGAAAGAACTCATTCTATAAATCATAAGGTCATCAAAATAAACAATGACAGTTTCCCATGCAAAGGCATACCACATGATTCGTAATACGTGTGAAGGTGCTCGATACATTGGCCGACCCAAACTGCATAACCAACCATTCATACAGTCCTTCATGCTTGGATGCAGTTTTCTGTTCGTCTCCAGGTTTACTTTGGTTTGGATGATATCCACTCTAAAGGTCTTTTGTACTTATAGATGGTCAGCCCCGAAAACATATCAAGTATATCATCCAGACATAGGATTAGAAACCTATATTTGACAGTGATTTTATTTGTCTCTATGATCAAGTCACATTCTCCAAGAACCATCTTTGAACCATCTTTCTTCGCAGTAAACAGTGTTGGCACAATCACAAGGTTCAAACTTTCATGCAAGAACCCCTTCTGAATCAAATCTGCAACCCATACATTTCCACATGTTTATCTAAACCCTTTTTTTTTATTTTGAAGGTGAAAAAAGGGAGAGTAACTTAAAGGTACTCACCCAAATAAATTTATTAAATCAAGGGGTGTTACATCAAAAGTACATCAGGAAGCAACATCCCAAAGCACCAACTGTGAGAAGATAGAAGAAATAACATTCCCAATATAAGAGTTGTTTCCCATAAAGACTAACACATTCCTTCCCAGCCAAATATCCCAAAGAATCGCCAACATTTTGGCCTGCTCCCTTTTTGGCCTGAAGGCTGTGATTTAAATGCCGCCGGCATGCCGTCGGTAAGGGGATTTTTGGAGGGAGAGCATATTGACACAAAGATAGTGTCGGTTTGCAGGGAAACCGTCGGCATGCCGAGGATTTCGCCGACATGCCGACAGTTACCGACGAAATGTCAGCATGCCGACGATGGCTGAGCAGCACTGGGAATGGGAGCGGCGGGAAATTTGAAAAGGCTGAGCGGGAAGCTTTCAGGGAACCTGGGAACGGGCGGGCGGTCTGGAGGGAAGGGGAAGAGCATGGAAGGGAAGGGGACACACACACAGGCTAAAATAACCTGTAAATATGTTTTTTAATATAGAAAAACCTGTAAACACGTTTCTAATATCTTGATTTAGTTATCTTTCAAACCTTAAATCATTTCTGTCGGCATGCCCTCGGGTGCCTCGAAATGTCATTTTTTTCGGGCCGTCGAAATCATCGAAATCTGCCATCCAAAAACGGGCATTTCCACGGTATGCCTACGAAATGCATACCTACAATTTTATCAGCACGACGTCGAAATCGGCATTTCGAACCTTGCCTGAAGGCATTACATCCCGTCCACGCCGCAACTCTACGAAAGAATGCCCAAAAGGTGTCAAAAGAGGTCAAATCAAGCTAGCTGAGTCTAGACCCACGAGGCAAAATGGCTACTGAAGAAGAGATGGTCACTATTCTCTTCCACTTGCATGCAATGTGGGCAAGAAGTGTCCTCGAAAGGCACACACCATGCTTTCCTTACCTTTGTAAGGACCCTGTCATGCCTCAGGAGCCATGCAAAAAACCTAATTTTCAATGAGCAATCTACCAACCAGAGAAGCCTGCAATCTCTCAAAAGATCAATGTCCACTGGCTAAGCGATCGAAATCAACCTACCGTATGCTTCCTTCACAGAGAAAGCCCCATCATCCCAGCATAGTGCGTCCCTGTTGCTTTCCGGCTCCCATCCTTCCAGGACCCACACATCTCTGGTTCGAGAAAGCCCCCTGGAAGGTCCAGCACCAAGCATCCTCCCAGCAACTCAACAGTCACCCCCTTTTTAACTGCTCTGGATAAAATCCGTGGGAACCTGCTGCTTAGCGATCTATTCCCCTACCAATCATCTGTCCAAGATCGAAAGTCATTGTCATCCCTAAGCACAGGGGTGAACCACCCCCTAACCTTTGGCGCGACTATAGCCATCCCTTTAACGAAAAGCAATGTCGCAACTGCGAGGGAGATAAGCGTTCCCAGGAGAGGAAGGTGCCATAACATCCTCACATGACTTTACCAAAGAGGCCCTCCTCTCCTCCCACCAACTTGGAGATCCACTCGGTGAGGAGGCTCAAGTTAGCCCCTTCCACGATCCTAACTCCAAGGCCCCCTCTCCTAAATGGGTTTACAGACATCTTCCCAGGCAACCAACCTCGCTACTCTGCCAGCATTGCCAAAGTTTGTCCAAAGGAAGTCGTACATGAGGCCAGTGATCTTCTCTATCTGTCGTGGAGCCTTGACAACCGAAAGGAAGTACATCGACATAGAGGAAAGGGTCACCCTACAGAGTGTCAACCTATCTCCCTTGGAAAGCATCTCTGCCCATCCTACCAGCCTTCCCTCCATCCGCTCCAGTAGCGGAAGCCAATCCTACAACCTACGCCACCTGTCAGGGGTAGCCCAAGGTAGGAAAGAGGTAGCCCCCCAACCTCCGTGCCAAGGGCAACCCCACATACCTACTACTCCTATGAAGACAAGTTGAGGGGGATGAAGGTGGATTTTGCATAGTTGATCTACATGCTAGACACCTCCCCGAACACGTGCAAGACCAGACAAACCTTCCACGCCTACGGGGTGGCACCGTTCACGAGTATCAAAGTATCATCAGCATATTGCAGAATTGATACTTCACAGCCACCTCCAGCCTTGAAGCCTCTAAACAACCCTCACGCACAAGATCTCATCATGACCCTAGCCAACATGTCTACCGCCAAGGCGAAAAGCATAGGAACCAAGGGGTAGGCCTGCTTAACCCCCCTTCTCGGCTGCACCCAACCCCCTGCAGAATTACCGTCGACTACCATAAATGAGGTCGTGGTGACACAGCATTTCACCCAATCAATCCACTTATTCTGTAAACCCCTCTTAGCCAAAGAGGACCAGAAGAAGGACCATTACATCGAGTCAAAGGCCTTAATGAAATCAACCTTCCAAAGGAAGGCCCTGGTCTTCTGCCTTCTCCAACTGGCCAAGGCTTCCAAGGCCACAACAGAGCCGCCTAGAATTCCCCTTCCAAGAACAAAAGTTGTCTGCATCTAAGAGATGAGATTTGGTAAGAGTCCTCTCAGCCTATTTGCCAAAGCCTTAGCAACAATAAGATATGCAACATTAGAGAGCGTAATCGGCCAAAAGTCTTCAGTCACCTCGGCCTCTTCCTTCTTCGAGAGCAAGAAAAGGAAGGATCTATTCAGCTTGCCAAAACTAGTGTTGCCTGCTTCAAACTCAACCACCATCCGCATCATATCTTCCTTCACCAAGGGCTAGAATTCCCTATAGAAGTTAACAGGGAAGACATCCGACCCCAGGCACCTGTTTGCGTTGTGGCCCTGAATCGCCATCCTGATCTCGTCCTCTGAGAACTCCCCCCATAAGGACCTCTACCTACATCTCCAAGATTCGCTGGCCATCTTCCCCTGTCCACCACCATGCACCAATGCCTCTACTGCTAGAGAACTCTCTATAGTAACTACCTGTTGCCAGCCCGACATCCTCTTTCCCATTATGTCACATTCCCTCGACCAGCAGGCTTCAATCTAATTAGTCCTTTTAGCCGAGACCACTTGGTGGAAGAATTTCGTGTCGTAGTCACCTTCCTTGAGCCACTTATGTCGAGATCTAGTCTTCTACTCTACCTCTACCTGCTTATCCTCCTCTTGAACCCACCTTTGTCTCAGCAGCCCTATGGACTCTATCCATCTTCGAAAGCTGGCCCTTATCCTCTAACCTGTCAAGCCTGCTTATCTCAGATAGTGCTTGTCTTTCTCTGCTCTCTCCTTTGCCTTAGCACCTTTCGATATTATCTAAGGTCGCTCTTCAGGCAAGCCAATTTCCTAGCCAGGTGAGCAATCGCCGTCCCCTCCACCTCCAAGGATGTCCACTTATGCTTAACCATTTCTCTAAATCCCAACTCCAGCAACCAAGACCTCTCGACTACCAAAGGAAGGGGGAGTGATCAGAGAAAGGTCTCTCCACTGGCAAAACGGCCATCAGCAAATAGGCCTTTGCGAGCTCAACATTGGAAAGGAATCTATCAATGGGTGACAGTTGGCCACTACCATTCCTCAACATGTAAGAATAGGGAGCTGGGGCAAGGTTAATTAGGCCAAAGGTCACCACAAATTCAGCAAATTATTCTAAGCTAGGGTCTTGTAGTCCACGACCGTTCGACCTGTCTTCCACTTGCAGAGTGGTGTTGAAGTCGCCTCCCACTAGCCAGTGGCATCGACGGTTAGTCACCCCGACCGAAGCGAGCTCCTCCAAAATGCGATCCCGTGCGTGCACATCGCATAGCTCGTATACTACCGTGACTACGAGCGAAGCACCATCCCTCCTACGGAAAAACCTCGTGGAGATGATGTGCTCTCCCATGAAGGAGTCTTCCAGTGACAAGGCATCCTCCTAGCAACCTACCAGCTGACCTCCTGCTCGATCTACCACGTCGAGTTTGGCAAACCCATCCAGCAAAGTACCACCAATCTCCCTCCAAGTCCTGACATCGCAACATATGAGTTTGGATTCTTGAAGCAGGACAATGTCGACTATCCACTACCTAAGGTATCCCCCCAACATCGCCCTCCTTGCAGGGTCGTTAAGGCCCCGCACATTCTAGGTAAGAATCTTCATCCTAGAGCAATCTCGGGCACCACCTTGGTGATTGACTTGAAAATATCCACGTAGAAGACCACAATGGCCTCCTCGACCTCGCCGCTAAGGCCTCCAACTTTATCTCCAGCCATGGTGTTATTATTAGCCCGTAACCTAACATCGATCACGTCACAGGGCGAGCCCATCCCAACCCTCCTTCCACGATAAGACCATTGCCCAACGAAGCAGATGACTCCCCTCATACATTGGCCAGGGTGAGGCTCCCACATAACCATCTCACAAGGTGCCGTCCTCTCTGACCAACGCCGCGACTGCGACTAGATGACAACAACGCGCACCTTATCGCCTTCCCCTCCAGATGCGAGGAACTCGTCATCTTCATGGTCTCACCATGCAACCAACTTTGACATGTCTCCGACCAATGCACCAAGGGCAAGGGTGGTTGTGTCCTCTAACGATATGTCGCAGTGGGGCGAAGTCCCACAAGAGCACCCCTCATGGTCAGTGTTGAGCAAGACCGGTGGAGGGAGCAAAACCGGGTTGGTCGAGTCACCTTCGTCTAACCCGACCTGAGAGCCCGAAAGAGGGGCCATGGCATCCTCATAAAGGGGGTGCATCCTTATCAGTAAGGGGATGGGGAGGGGAGGGGGCGCAAACCTTCATGCCTCTTGCAAAGGCATGATGATCCCTTGGTACTGGCCGCCAACACCGCCGTCGAAGCTACCACGTCATCAAGAATCAAGTGACGCAACACCTCACCATCCGCACATGCCACCAAATCTGCCATGTCAGCGAGACTCAGGCAACGTAGCTCCTCCCCAACGACATCAGCATGCCACACCATCAGGCGGTGCACCAATCGCCAAACCCTAACGAAGCCGAGTTTGCACCTCACGATGTTGTCGATGCCGGGTCTACTCCTTACAATGACACTGATCTCCAACGAAGGCCTAGCCTCCGTGGTGAAGCAACCTCGTCTCCAGTGGGGAGGCACCCACCTTCAGCTCAACCACCACCTCAAGGGACTCCGCAGAAATCCCAATCACGCGAACCTCCCTAAGGTACAACTAAGAGGGAAATGAGGGCTTCGGTGACAACCACAATGCATAGTCAGCACGACACTCCCTCGAGGTGGAGGCGAAGATTTAGCCTCTCCGACGGCTGCTCCATCACCCCAACGTGGATGCACGAGAGCCGCCAACAAATCGCCCCCTCAAGAAATGCTCTGTGAAGCAAAAGCACTCCTTCAAAAAGGAGGCCAACCCTAACAGAAGGAAGCACCCCAGAAGGATAAGTACCACCCTAAGCTACGAATCCTTGTACAAGATCTCTCTAATCCACCTATAGACCTCGAACTCCACCTTCCCCTGCACCACACCTCCTATGAGACCCTTAGCGACTTCTGCTTCCAAACCCTCCACCTCACATGACCAAGGGTCATCCACCTCCACCAAGGGAATCGAGGCTGGCAACAGCAAAGGGAGAGCACATGGTTGGTCACTCCTGCCCCCGCACCTATAAGCCGCCTTCCAATGTCCAACCCCGCCATTGGGGGGCTCCCTACATTCCCTTGCCCAGTGACCGAGGCCAAGGCAACGAAAGCACCTTCATTCATCCCCCAGGGCCCCCTTGGCCCTATCTCCCTTCCTCCTGCACCACGAAGGATCCTTCTTCCCACGACGCCTCCTGCCAAGGACTCATGTCTAGCCATCATCATCCGCAAGTGCCTCCCCCTCCCCTAACACCTCCGCTTCTGCCGAGGGTGAGGTCTGTGAGCACCCTCGCCCGTCCTCGTGGAAGGCACTAGAGGGTGCACCCACAGCTAGTTGCGTAGCGACACTCTGCCTCTCCCCTCTCCTGTTCTCTCCTCTCTCCCTTCCCCCGAGCTCTCCTCTTCTCTCCATTGTTCCCCTCTCGAATTGTTTCTGTTGCTAGGGATTTCAAGTTGATGGGTGTTTATTTGTTTGAACTTTGAGGTTGGTCGACCCCTCCCTCTACTTCATCTGCTAGACACATCTTATAGCATGGGAAGCATAGTGAAATGGTTCTTAGCATGAGGTTAATTTGGTTTTGGATATCATGCAAAGAAGGTAGCCATCAAGTAATTCCTCTTGCATGGTTGCCCTTGCACTAAAGGTTGTACCTCAAGAGGCACATATGTAAACTCAGGGCTATTTCCAATTGATGCATACACCATACAAGAATCCCATATTTGTCATACGAATGGTGCCAACATCAACGAGGATGAACAACTCAAAGCTCAATCTACAATCGATAGAGGATCCCAACATAGAACAATCTGAAGTCAAGGCACAAGTAGTTCTAGCAATAGTGGGGGCATACACAACCATCTGTCATGGACTGTGGATTTTATGATAAGGCCAAAGGATAATCTATGTCCTACCATAAGGAAAAAATAGGTATTCCTTTGCCCCTTATGATAAATGTCCCTATTAATGTCCAAGGTCATCCTAGAAGAATGTAGCAAACATCCATTGAGGCCACATGCAACCAAACCTCATCCTCTCTAGAAAGGTCTAACCAAGAATTGGACAAGGCATCAATTAGTGTGGAATAAAGGCCACGTCAGCGGTCAATGACCATGTGGCAAAGTCCAGTTGACCCACCGTTGGGCACGTGAAGTTTAGGATTTGGTGTAGTGTTTCCTAGTTTGTTTTGTGCCACATATGACAAGTTTTGTTAAGAGACATTTTGGTTTCTTAATTGCTAAGTTATAGAGTTTTAAGAAAGTCCAAATTAGAATTAGGATTTGGTGATTTCATTTATTTCTTGATTTTCTACAACTCCCTTCTTTCTCTCCACCATAGCCATCAACCCTCTCTCACCTCTCTCCACACACCATCATTAAGAGGAAGAAGGGCTCTCTCCACGCTTTCCAAATCTTTACATAGTATCAAAGCACGTCATTTGGACCCCTTGATCCCACACCTAGAGGAAAGAAGAGAAAAGGAGATCCATGCAAGATCACATGGAGTTACCTCTATATGTGTGGAACACGTGTAGTTGCCTTGGAGACAAAGCGTCGCACCAACTCAACTACAAGGTGACCTTATACACACCCATAGACCCAAGCAACTTGACGGACTCTTGAGATGTAGGAGCAACGACACCAAGGGATTGAGGTGACGCATGGAACCCTTTAGCATGCCGAGGAACGCCAAGATCTAGTGCTTGGCTCTTTGGTGTAGATGAAGAGGCACAGAGACCTTTTCAACCACTGCATTAAAGACAACAGTAACAAACACAAAGGCTCAAGATAAACACCATATATTTTCTGAAAAGGCAAATACAAAAAAGTGGGAGAAGGAAAAATATTTAAAGGAGCAGTGATTCTTCATTAAACAAGCTACCGCAATCAATGTACTTCATCGATGGGATTCTCTTATCTGATTTTTTATTTTCCTCCAAAAGAAGAGATTTTCCCAAAGAAAAAGTGTCCATCATAAAGCTTGGGATCACGCACCTTCTACCACGAAATTTTGAAGGCAAATCTTCACCCTCTCCGACTTCAACTAGTGGGGACGTGTTAGCATGGAATAAAGGTCACGTCAACAGTCAGTGGCCACGTAGCAGTGCCACATGACAGAGTCCAGTTGGCCCACTATTGGGCACATGATGTTTAGGATTTGGTGTAGTATTTCCTAGTTTGTTTTGTGTCACTTGTGGCATATTTTGTTAAGAGATATTTTGATTTTTTAGTTTTCAAGTAAGATTTAGGAAAGTCCAAATTAGAATTAGGATTTGGTGATTTGATTTGTTTCTTATTTTGCAAGTTTGTTATGGTGATTGCATCTCTATAAAAGGAGAGCAATGCACCAAGTTTATTATTGAGTTGAGCTTACAATAATATTTTCTAGTTTCCAAAACTCCCTCTTCTTTTCTTCTTCACCGTCGACTCCCCTCTCTCTCTCCTCTCTCCACACGCAATTATTGAAGGACTACACACTATCCTTCCAAATCTTCATACCATCAATGTTCGGGCATTTGAGTTCCTCCTTTAACCTCAGACATGCTATAAGGTCGAGTTAAAGGTTAAGTATGGAGACCTAGCTTCTCAACCAACTCTTTAAGACAAAATTCCCAACACTCCTACCATCAACATAAGCAAGTAGCAACAACCAGCTGACGAACAAGTGATGCAAAAACACTACGTTGCAAGCAAGATTCATCATCTTCCACCTTGGAAGAAAGCATTAACTGGCTAATAGTCATTATGGACCCATTGTTTTCTCCTAGAAATTCCTTGTGGTCAATCAACAAAAACAAAGCAAAAGCTCCCCCTTCAACATCCAAACAATAAAACTCTTCATCTAGGTGTGTGTAGCCAACCACCATCTCAATAGCTTCTTCAACATCAGGCAATGGTTGGTCGTTGGAGTCATCTTGTATCACGTAAGCAATTAGCAATGTAGGCATTAGGGCAATCCACAACTCTGTGCCCCCTTTAGTAGCTTCAAAAACTAATCTTAGGTCCCACATTTGGTTTAGCTCCGAAAATTCCAAATCCAACTAAAGCAAGATGAGAAGACAAAGCAGGATGTCCAAAAAGTAAATGGGAGGGGGGAGGAATGATCCTATAGAAAGGAGATAAGGAACAATTTTGATGCCCTTCGAGGATATTGCAAAAGAGCATGCACTGATGGATGCAGAAATAGTAGGTTTCACATTCCTACTGGTGGTAAGCCTAGCCAACTTGGAGTTGACTCTAAGAACTCAATCATATGCATTGTTAACTATCCTCTAGTCACACATGCATAGCTCACCTTAGATGTTGGCCCATAGCCCATTGATGTAACTGGACATTAATTATGCATCTTTCTCCCTAAGTTATTCCAGGCTACAAGGATCTTAATACCTCCATGTATTCCCTAACACTGCAAAGAGAAAATGGGGTGTCAGTGTAGCACGCTAACGTAACAGGTGTAAATGAGGTGGTGGTGATGCCATTGCAGGAGGTACAAAGCCAGTGTGAGAAGCCGAGAAGATTGCACTAGGACCAATGGTGTCAATGGTGTGGTCCCATGCAATGAGCTTGGCAATGGAGCTAAGTATAGTAGTAGTAATAGGTGCAAAGAAAGGGCAACACAAGGGGTTTGGGCAATGATGGTATGCTGCTGCAGGAGCTGGCAGTGGGGGTGACATGTGTGTTGGGGGATGCACAAAGAGGTTTTCAGGGTGGAGAGAAGGAAGGGCAATAGAGATAGCAATGGTGGCTATGCAGGAGAGTGATGCTAGGGGTGGTGTTCATTGATGCAAAGGGGGGATAAAGAGAGTTCAATGGGAAGAGGGAGTTGAGGGAGAGAGAGATAAAGGAAGACGGAGAAGACGCAGATTATTACTAAGGAAAGGTTCCACTTACTATCATTCTCATACAATAATTGTCACCCCCTATTTAATGGGGGGTACCAAGCCCAATGAAAAGAAAACTAAAAAAAAGAATTACACCCCTTAGATGGCATATGTTGGAAACAAAGCCTCGTTTGGAGAAGGGGCGCATAATATTTCACAAGGGCACCCTTCCAAGCTATAAATATTGGAAAATTGCATTCACACATTTGAACACTTTGTTAAATAATTATCATGCTGCATCAAAGTTTGTTGTAAGGTTCTTTTGTATCTTTACCCCAATAACAGGTGACCACTAATCTCATGTTATCATCCTTTTTCCTTTCAAAATGGGAGGAAAACAAAGAATTCACCACTTAACAATAAACCAAAAAGGTGTACAAGATGCATGATGTCACCTATGGGGTTGTATTATTGTATAGAGGGCTGGATTTAGGTCGTTGGATCTTTAGATTAGTACATAAAAAGACCTATTAGGTCCTTCAGCATTGATTCTTCTGACTGCATTGCCAGTGTCAAGGTGGAACGGGAGATTTTGGCTGCATAGAAAGCCAGGGCCTGATTCTTGCAATTTGTTAATATAGATTTGAACTTTTCCAAGTATTTCTTGGCGATCATGATTCCCACTGCTACTTTTTCGAGAGAAAAAATTACTACCGCTGTTGATATTCTGTTTTCTAGCAAAAATGTCTTGGATGATCTTCAGGGAAGTGCGATAAACTATGTACAAACTGCTTTTTTTTTCTGGAAGAGTATGTACCATCTGTGATGTCTACATAAGGACCTATGCCAAAAGGTATATACATTCCCATTCATCCAAAACTCAAATGACAATCCATGACAGCCTTCTTCTGATATGTATCATTAGCATACACATGTCAGCAGGCATTGTTTTCTGAAAAGTAAAATGGTCGCTATCCGCATGATAACCACCTAAGATTTTCATTAATCACCAAAACATGATAGATTACAAAGCTTTATCCCAAGCACAGATAAAAGAAGAAATCAAAGAAACAAAATTCTCAAAGTATGGTGTTCCTTCCCTAAAAATGGTTACACTTCTTCCCAACCACATATTAGCAGGCATTTTAATAGCAATTATTTCCCAGATGTAGGATACATAGTTGACAGATGTATCCAACTGGCAGAATAATGGCCTCTTTTTTTTTTTTTTTGAAAAAGGAAAGGATAGTTATCCAGAGTGATAACTACCCAAATATATAAATAATAGAATCAACAGTCACCGCCAATACAATAGGCAAACCCCAAGGTCCCCCACTCACAAGGAACCACACCAAAGATTAAACAAAGAATTAACAGACTCAACAAAATTCTCCACATAAAGTCTTTGGCCCCTGAAAACCACAACATTCCTGCCCAGCCAGATGCCCCATATCACTGCCATCGGTCTGGCCTTCTCCTTCTTTGTACTGAAGACGATCCATCCAACATCACCTCCTCCGCTTCTGAAGCTGTGCCAAAAATCTTCGAAAGATCGACACTCCCACCATCCATCTCCCACCCTGCCCCATATCTTTACCACAAACGGGCAAGTAAAAAAAATGTGGTCAATCTCCTCCCCACCTCCACACAAAAGGCAGACCTTACTTTCTCCAGGAGCCCATTTCGCCCTCCAAACCTTGGTCACAAGCCTTCTCCTAAGTAACCAGACAAAGATCTTGACCTTTAAAGGACACTCGGCCTTCCAGATCTGTCTACAGTCCCTCACCAAATCTAGCTCAACCATGGGATCTCCAGTGGACAATCTCCTGTAGGCAGCCGCTACCGAGAACTCACCTTCATCCCAACCAAACATATCCGTACCAGAAGCCGGTTGCAGCCCTTCTAACTCTTCAAGCAGAACCTGAAAATCATGAGTTCTCGCATCTGACAGGTTTCCTAGAAAACACAGGTACCACCCATCTTCCCACACCTCAGCCACAGATGCCTCTTTGTTTTGGGACAAAGCAAACAACCTCTGAACTCTCGTAGCAAGCACACCTTGTCCCATCCAATCATCCTGCCAAAATCCGAAAATCTCCCACATTCCCACCACAGGAACAAAGCAGTTCCGCACCCTAGGGGCCACCATCGACAGACCTTTCAAAAAATGAGAGGCATCCTTCGGCAGAGAAATCAGGAGATCCCACCGCACCGAGCCACCATAAGCCGTCCTAAACACCTTGCCCACCAAATTCTCCCTACATTCCAAGAGGCTTCCCACCCATTTTGCCAACAGGCTGTCGTTAGACCTCACTAGGTCCCTCACCCCGAGCCCCCTTCTTCCAACGGCCTGCAGACCTCCCACGCAACCAACCTGGCACCCGGTCCATTCGTCCCCTGGTTGGATCAAAAGAAATTCCTCATAAGTCTCTCTATCTTCCCAACAACCTGTCGAGGCATCTTCAGAACAGAGGTGAAATACGACGGCATTGCTGCCAGAACCGCCTTGAGCAAGACCAGCCTTCCACCCCTTGACAAAAGCCTGGACGCCCACCCTTCCAATCTCCCCTCCAGTCTCTCCACCAGGGGAGCCCAATCTTTCACCAGAATCCAGCCATCCGTCAATGGTAAACCCAGATATCTGATCGGAAGCTTCCCCTGCTCTATGCCAAGACCCAAGCTACACCCCCTCACCTCCGCCTCAGTCAAATTGAAAGGGATAAAATCAGATTTAGACAGGTTGATCTGCAGTCCTGAAGCCTCACCAAACAAGAAGATTAGGATCCACATTCTCCTGGCTTCCACTTCCCCACCTTCAATGAAGAAAAGCGTATCATCCGCATACTAAAGTAACGGGATACTCGTCCCATCTCTCAAAGATAAAACCCCTTACCAAGTTCCTCTCACACGACCTCTTAGCTGCCCTCGCAAGAGCATCCGCTGCAATCACAAAAAACATCGGGACCAAAGGACATCCTTGTCTCACCCCCCTCCTCGGCTGAATCCAACCTCCTGCCGGGTTTCCATTGATAAGAACCGAGAAAGACGTCGTGGTAACACATCTCTTCATCCAATCAATACACACCGGCGGAAAACCCCTCTTCACTAAGGACGCCCAAAGAAATGACCACTAAACCAAGTCATAAGCCTTGTTGAAATCAACTTTCCACAGGAAAGCCTTCTTATTTCTCTTCCAGGACGAAAGGATCTCCGAGGCCAACACATACCCCCTCCAAAATATTTCTACCAGGAACGAAAGCCGTCTGCAGCAGGTCTACAATCCCAACTAGCGTCCTCCTCAATCTATTCGCTAGAAGCTTCGCCACAATCAAGTAGATAGCATTTGAGAGGACTATCGGTCTGTACTCCTGGATCTCCTCAGCAGCCTCCTTTTTCGGTAGCAGGAACATGTAGAACTTGTTCAGCCTATTGAAACCCAAATTTCCAGCTCTAAACTCTTGCACAACTCGCATCACATCCTCGTTCACCACCGACCAAAACTCTTTATAGAAAGCAACCGGAAAACCATTCGGCCCCGAACAACCATCTGCGTTCAGCCCCCAGATTGCCTTGCGGATCTCATCCTCCTCAAATGGACTCGTCAAGAATCTGGCTTCAGCCTCCCTAATCCGCGGAACCTCATATCCTAACCATCTCCATCTTTCCCCCCGTCTTCTCCTAATAAACTCTCTGAAGTATCTCGCAGCTGCCCCCCCATCGCCTCCCTTCCCATAAACTCCTCCCCATCCACCACCAACCTGTCAATCCAGTTCCTTCTCCTCCTTCCTGATGCAGCCATATGAAAAATCAGGTGTTGGAATCGCCTTCCTTCAGCCACCTCTGCCTAGACCTCACCTTCCACACCATCTCCACCTTCCGGTCTTCCTCTTGTATCACTTGTATCTGCCTTGCTCTGCTAACCCTGTCAGCATTAGAAAGGAGACGAATATGCTCCGCCATGTCCAAACGTGCAATCTCACCAAGAGCCTCCTCTCTCTTCTTCCCACGTTCCTCCCTAATCTGCTTCATACGGACCTTCAAAAAAGATCTCAAATCCCGCAGTTTAGTTTGCAATCTAACAGCCACCGAACCATCCACATGAACCGACCTCCACTGCTCTTCTACCAGCCCCCTGAACCCCTCTTCCAAGAGCCACGCCCTGTCAAACTTAAAATACGTACCATGCCTCCATTCCTCGTTCGACGCCCACAACAATGAGTGTGATCCGAGAACGGCCACTCCAGGGGTCTAACCTCCGCCATTGGGAACAACTCTGCCATCGCCATTGAGGCGAAAAATCTGTCGATCCGGGATCGCTGTCCTCCAGAACTCCTCCACGTGAAAAGATAGGACAAAGGTGGAAAGTCAACCAGCCCCTACTCCGCAACAAAGCCCGCAAACGCCTCAGAGCCTTGGTCCAATCCACCACGGCCATCTGGTCTGTCCTCTGTCAGCAAAGTGACATTAAAATCGCCACCAATCAACCAAGGTATCCCCTAAAAAGCTGTTGCAACCTGACTCAGATCTTCCCACAAAGCCTACCTCCTCCAACCCTCCGTCGAACCGTAGACCGAAGAAAAGAGCATACACATACTATCACGACGCCTCTAGAGCCTAACAGTGACAACATGGGACCCAACCAACGAGTCCAATAAGGAGAAATCATCGTCCTTCCACCCCACAACAAGTCCCCCCGCACATCCAACCGCATCCAGGGCTAAGAACCCCCCAAAAGCACCTCCCCCCACCTCCCTCCACAGCCTCCTATCACAGCTCCCCCACTTCGTCTCTTGGAGAAAGATCATGTCAGGCCCCCATCTCTGAACGTACCCCCACAGAGCTGCCTGCCTCGATGGATCATTCAAATCCCTCACATTCCACGATAGGACCTTGGTCATGTAAAACCCCGGGAACCTCCTCCTTGCGTCAACCGTCTAAACCCCATCTCCGCAGCCACTTCATCCACCTCTCCCTCTTCCAACAGCACACACCGACCATGTGAGCTCCCCTCACAGCCGCCCTCCAATCCACCTTGCCCCACAGCCTCCCCTTCGTCTGCAACCAGCATCTGCATCTCCCCCTACGTCAGGACCTCCCCCACATTCAGCCCAGCCACCGTGCCAGCCCTTCGCACCTTCGCCACATCCTCCAAATCCCCAGCGTCAACACCAGCTCCCACCGCTCGCCGCTCCTCCACCGCAAGGACCCCTGGAATAGCCATCGCCCTATCATCGCCCCCAGTCAGGTCCACCGTCGGCTCCACGCCTTTTCCTCCGGAAGGCAAAGCGATGCCCAGCTCCACCCGCGTCCGACGCTTGTTCTCCCCAACCACTCTCCCAGTCGGAGCCTTCGCAGCGTGCCCCCTTCAGTAGGACCACCGCAGCCTGTAGGTGAGCCGTTGTGGGCCTAACAACCTTTGCTCTCGTCGCCGCTCGCATCCCACCTCCTCTACCGCACCGCGCCCCATCGCCCGGTCCGGTCTGTCAATGGCGTGTCGCGAACCTCCATCCACAGTTCCCCGCCCGCCAGCTTCAAAAGTCCGAGATCTCGGGTCTGCCCGCGAGGAAAGACCCGAACCGGAATCACCACCTAAGCCATCCTCCCCCGTAAATGGGTCAGGACCGCCCGACCCGGGTCCGCCACGGTCACACCCCACTAAACCCCCGGCCACCTCAGCGCCTCAGTCGCACTCGCAATCAGCAGAGTCCCCCAGCTTCAGCACCACAGACTCCCCCCTCAATCCCCCCGCAAGACCCGCACCGGCCTCCCTCATCCCCGCCTCTTCACCTGCCACAGACCGCGCCATGAGGATCGTAACCGCTGCACGATCCTCACCGCAGTCCACGCCACGACCTTCGGACTTCCCAAAAATAGCCCGCCCTTCCTCAGCTCGCCCGCCGCCTCCTCCAAGCGCCACCAGCCACCACCTCAGCGAAGGACCTAGGGCTCCCGGATCCCCACTAGACGCGAACCAGCCAGGAGGAGCTCCCTCACCTGAGTACCATCCTCTCCACAAGTTGCTGCCCCTACCTCATCTCCACCCACGCTCCGAAACGCGACAAATCTACCGACCTCAAGCCCATGCCTTCGCAACTCCGGAGCCGTGCAAAAGGGGCAACCACCGCTGTTGCCACCTCCACCATGCGGAGGAAAAGGGGAACCCCCTCAATCAACACCTTCCGTCTCGCACCGGCCGGCGGTCGTTCTGTCAACGCGCCATCCGACCTTACCGGCCAAGGACATCGCACCACTCCCCGGCCACACCGCAACACCTTGAAGGCCAACCGCTGCAGCTCCTCCCGCCCAAGTTCCAGCAACACCAAACGCCCACTCCCGAGGGAAGCCACCCCAACGGGTCCTCCGCCATTCCCCAAGAAGGCGGCGACCGCCCTTCTCAAAGCACCCACTTCCACCTCCCCATCCAGCACCACCGCCACCAGAGCCGACGCCAACCCCCCTTCCAACGCCCCGATCTCCTCTGACCAGGGCGCCTCAACCTCCACGAGAGGCGCCCCCTCCGGGGGGGCGGGGTGACCCCTCCCTCCTCGAAGAGACCCCACCACCCGACCCTCGGACCCGCAACCTGACCTCCGATGCCCCAGACCGCCACAGCATAAACACCGCACCGGATCCCTACAGACCGTCACCACATGTCCCCTTCTGAGGCATTTGAAGCAGCTCACCAACTCTGCTCCCCTCCGCAACCTCCTCACCACCGTCCAGTCAGAGCCGCCTCTCCCCACCCCACTCGCCAGTCGCCCTACGAACCCCCCCTCGCTCTCCCTCTTATAAGTCCATGTTTCCCTTATGCAAATTATGAAGGGAACATGAAGAGGAACACTCAACCACTAAGTTTGCACTGTTGGTTGGAGGCAACCCTATTACCTAGAAGAGCAACGTTCTCTGGATCCTTCAAACAAATATTCCAAAGCTTTGCATGTTATAAAAGTTTCACTTCTAAAGATTTTTATAACTTATAAGTATCTTGGAGATGAAATCTCATGTGCCATGCAAAGCTTTTCACTGACGAATCATACACATTAGGCAAGAAAATTAAGGAAAGCAAAGCATAAATACCTAGTGTAGTTCCTTGAATGAGTGGATGGAAAATGTCACGCAAGGGCCTACCTTTAAAGAAAGAAAGAAAAAATACTCTATGGGGAAAAGATAAAACAATGGTCGATAGCCATCAACATGGAAAAGTGAAATTTTCGTTACCTCAATAAGGTTTCAGGGTGAAGATAAAAATTAAAGGCATTTCATAATAATTCAGGCCTGCCTCAATCGTTGTGGACTGCACAACAGAAAATTAGTAGTGATAGATCCACATCTGAAGTGCTAAGGAAGAGTAAAATACTTCTAGTTGCCAAACAATAAGGTCAAAAAAAATCAGGAAACAGAAAACTTATCTGCCGAGATATCTGCAAGCCATTTCACAATATCAGGCAGAATGTTGTCCACATAATTGTCAAAACTAGAATAATCCACAAGTACCCAATCTCTTAATTAGTTCCATTTCCATATAGATGGTTAAACTATATACAATCCCACAGCAGCTGCAGCATAGCTCCATTGACTAAAAGGTACTTGTCTCTCATAGGAGATTTCAAACACAAATACTGTTGGAACCGACAGATGACCTAAAACTCATTTGAACCTTTTAACATGGATTCAAGCACTCATTTTTAATTCACCATGGAATTCCCTAATCTAAGTCCTTGAATGGCTAGCAATAGATCCAAATAGAATCAATCAATAAATGTAGCCAAGCCCACAAAATGGGAGAAAAAGATCAGACGTAGTTCTAGTACAGCAGTATCATGTAAGGATTATTCTCAACTACATTCTCTATTAGCCTTCCCGTAGAAATTTTCCCACTGTTGAAACCTGCGCTTTGTCTAATTTTTCTTAGTGTTGACATCCGTGCTCTCTTTCTATTAATGCCCCTTGGGCATCACTTCATCCATTTTCTTTGTCCAAAAAAAGAAAATGTTAGCAGCTTTGATGTGCATTGCAAACAATCATATGTAACAGATGAAGTCAGAGAACTATGTACATGTGGGACATGAGCATTCAATTGAAGAGAAATTTATAATATGCAAACACAATGAAGTTCCCCACTTGGACCAAATACCAAAAACTGTCTATAGTGGTAAATAAAGCGATGAAAAGTAACTTGGTCAAAGCATAAATGACCACTACACCAGCACATACTAGAATTTAAAAATACCACAGCTAGTCCATCCCACAAAGGAATGCCAACCAGGTCTAGACTGTATTAACCCTTTTCGTGTACTGTACACTTCCGCAATGTAACAATCCAAGATGCCCACTAAATGGTTTGCAGTGTATAGAGTCCCCCATGGGATCAAATCCCATAACCACCATATCTACCTTCTAAAAAAATAATCCAAGATGGCAAGAGCCACTTCATACTATTATAAACCAAGATTTTAAAAAATATGAGGCAGCACCAAGGTGGTTTGCCTTCACCGAAGCATGGCGTAAGCCTCAAGGTAGTCAAGCCATAAGCCTCAACCCTCAGGCTTTGGGTAGAAAATAAGGAAACAAAATTAATGGGCCTCAGGGACCATCGTCGAGGCCACCAAAGGCCATCAAAAAAATTATAGAGCGTGAAATACATAACAAAGCCAAAAAAAATAGAAATAGACAAACATCCATGAAATTAATAACCCAGTTCCACTCAATATGAGTGCATGTCTCGAGAGGGGATCTAACCCTCAATGTCCACTATGTATTAATAGAAAAAATACAATAAGATAGTGAGTTGTATCCCCTTTAGGTTACTACCCCCTTGGGCATTCCCTGCACCATGTAGATGAGGGCCCTTTTTATAGTGTACAAAAGTGGTCAGTTACACTTTTGGAGAAGTGTAACCACCAAGGTAGTACAACTTGACCTACTTAACCATCGAGAAGTAGTGGACTCATGTCTCATCGCCTTCCAAAGCAGACTAAGTCAATGTTACGAATGCGCGTTTCAGACGTCTTTTAAGACGTCTGGGAAGTGACCCAGAAGTCTGGAACCACTTCCAGACGTCTGGAAATCGGTTATTTTTGGTACAACGGTTTCGTCTGCGCGCCTGAGCGCGCAGACCTGCGAGCGCATCTCTCTCTCTCGCTTTTTTCCCTCTCTCCTGCAGCTACAGGCTGCGCCCTCAGTCCTCTCTCTCTCCTCGCGCAGCCTTAAAAGGCCACGCCCTCTCCCTTACTCCCGTCATCTCCGTTCCCTTCCTCTTCTCCTTCCAGCCGGTGCGCGAGAGCGAGCGCGAGTGAGGCGACGGCAGCGACAGCCGCGGTGAACGTGAGAGGAGGTACTGCGTGTAGGAAGAAGCGCTCGGCCGTGAGGACGAGCTCGCCGGGGCTGCTAGGGCCGGCCGACGGGGGGCGCAGCGGGCGCGGAGCGACGCGGGAGGATTGCTGCGGCTCGAGCAGCATGCGGACGAGGCGCGGCGCGGCGCGGCCGGGCGTCGCGAGTGGAGAGCGAGTCGCGCCCTGATTCTGGAAACTTTTCCAGAATCAGACGTCTGGGATTCTAGCCAGACGACGGGAACGACGTCTGGAAGACTGTCCAGACGTCTGAAAGGTGAGTTATTCCGTCTTCTTCGTTTTCTTCGATTGACCGTACTAAGAGAGAGGAAATAGGTACGCACAGGGTCTGAGATTCGCATCCAACACGAATCAGACGTCTGGCTGCAGTGCCAGACGACTGGAGCGACTTCCAGACGTCCTGGGTGACCATCGGACGTCTGGGAACTAGGCCAGACGCCCCCGCAGGCTTCTAGACGTCTGAGAGACCACGCAGAGCAAGGTAACCCCTGATCCACTTTTTAAGACGTCTGGAATAAGTTCCAGACGTCTGATTTTGCACTGTTTCGTCGTTTTCGACCCGTTTAGGGCCCGTTCGGGTTCCGTTTTCCACGTTTCGAGTTGCGTTCTTTTCGGAATTAAATCCTCTACCTGTCTACAGTAGCTGTATACTGTTTTGAGAAATTCCTTGTGTTTGATCCTTGCGATAGGACCCCGTTCCGTTGCAGTCTCGAGGGTTGCGGAGGCACGCGGGATTCCCGACCACGTCCCCAGTTCGCCTGTTGTAACCAGTAGAGTGGTTTTAAGTATAATCTGTTAAATTATGAAACCATAAATAGAATCTAGGACATTACATGAATCTTAGGAATGAGAAATAGATTGAATGGTAGATCCTAGGGTGTTGCATGAATCCTAGGACTGGAAAATTAGATTGTATGATTGATCCTAAGATATGGCATGAATCCTAGGACGGGAAAACTAATGGAATGTATGAATACTGCAGTCTTGGAAAATGTGGAAAGGAAACAATAGCTGCCTGTGAATTGAATTAACAGCTGCCTGTTATGAATAAATGAAAATGATTAAGAATATGGGATGTATGAACGTGAAACTGGAAAGGTAAAACCGGAATGCGCTGAGTTAAAGAGCTGAAACCCTACGGGGAATTAGGAGTAGAACTCCTAGAAAGTGAATGAAATAGAATTGGGAAAGTGAGCTGATCCTTGAGTACGGAGTACCAAGGAGAGCGACTGTCCCCCTGTTTAGTGCAAAGCGGAGCCAGCCGCCCCAGGGACCCGGGGTTAAGACTGGCCACTCTGTACCGACTTGCTGGCCCTCGTGTACGTAGTACCAAGGAGAGCTACTAGTGTAGGGAGGTACTAGCTGTAATTCCCTACTTGGAGGGGTGAGATCAGCGTGACGAAAAAAAATGCGGAATTGAAAATATAAACAATCTCACAAAATAAGCAATCACAAAATGTACACAAGTATTTTTAGGTGGAAACCCAAACCGGATGAAAACCACCACCTAACCCTCTCGAGTTAGGATTTTCCGATCAACCTAGTTGATCAAATCCACTAACCGAATCACTTTAAAACGAGGGTGATTCAACCTCAGTACAACCACGCTACAAGTACGAGAGTAGCGTTCCTCAACCCTTCTCTCGACGAGAAGGATTTTGTCCCACGAAAGAGACGGGAATTCGCAAAGCGAATACCCAACCAAAAGACAAAGGTAAAATAAACAACAAACCTATAGAGCCAACAAAGTAATAAACCTAAGCTTCTATAGGATTTAGGAAACTCCCCTTTGCAAGGAGTGCGTCGACGATGACGCGGTGCGTGAGCCATGCGACGGCGCAACTTCGCTCTCGTGAACTACAGCGGGAGAGCGGGTGCGCAACAGCTTGATGCTCTCAAGAGAATGGTGCTTGAGCTTGGAAAGCAAGAGCTAGCTAGGACACAAGAGAGTGGAAAGTGTAATACAAATTGTTTCTTGTGTATCTTGGTCTCTCTAGGTGTATCTTGGTGTGTAAAGGCTCCCCTCTATTTATAGAGGCCTTAGGAAGGCTTTGGAAGGCTTAAGAAAGGTTCTATAGCCGTTGGGAACAAAGCCCAAGTGAATCAGTCCGAAATCAGGAACAATCATTGTTCTGACAGGCTTATCAGACGTCTAATTCTAGCATTAGATGTCTAGAAGTTCACTATAAGACGTCTAATTCAAAGGTCAGACGTCTGATTTTGGGCGGGTCTCTCCCTGACTTTGATCAGATCTAAACAGGGTTTTTACGCAAGTCCAACAGACGACATACAGGACGTCTGGCACTATGTCTGGACGTCTGGAAACCTACTTTTACTGTGGGAATTGATTTCCAAACGTTGCAACGGCTAAAAAATCTCTGAGAAGAGATTTTGGGTCAGCCGAGGCAAAACGGTCATTTATCAGACGTCTGGACATCCTATGGACGTCTGATAAGGCTCTAACGGTCATATCTGGAGTGTTTGCAAAGCCAGCCAACGGTCCACTAATTGGACGTCTGGCAAAGTCATCAGACGTCTCCTAAGACGTCTGGTCTAAGGTCTGGACGGTTGATTTCATCAGAAAGAACTAACTATGTCCAGCCTAACAGTTATCAGACGTCTTAAAATACATTATCAAACGTCTGATTTGGGAATTAGACGTCTGGA
Organism: Thalassia testudinum; assembly: GCA_037157565.1. Classification (NCBI taxonomy): domain Eukaryota; kingdom Viridiplantae; phylum Streptophyta; class Magnoliopsida; order Alismatales; family Hydrocharitaceae; genus Thalassia; species Thalassia testudinum. The sequence goes on from JAZHRO010000013.1 coordinate 28,914,257, forward strand.
AAGTCTATTTGAACCCTATATTGGTTTTCTAAGTATTCTACAGAAAACCTAAGTATCCTAGGGTTGTGCCGATGTTCCTAGGACTATTGTTAGGGTTCTTTGAGGCTCTTTAACATGAAATATCTAAGGAAATAAAGAGCAACAAAAGAAACGAAAAATACAAGTACAAAAGCAGGAAATCTATCATATTCTTCATTTCCTTCCATCTTCAATCTTTCGCTCCACGCGAACCTCCTCTGTTTTCCGTCAAGCTCCTCCAATCCGTCCTGGATGCGAGCTCGAACTCCGTCTAAACACGTCCACATTTGCAATTGACCTGAAATCTAGGACTCAAATTGCAAATGTTAAATAACACGTGTTTTGTTATCATCAAAACAAATGATCGTGGTGCTCTAGCACCAACAATCTCCTCCTTTTTGATGATGACAAAATCGTAAATAATAATACATAAAAATCCTCCCCCTTTTTGACATTATCAAAAAGGTTTGATTGGTTTAAAATTCCTATAACTCCCCCTTAAAACATGCTCTTCTATGAGTTTCTTTTGACAAAGGTAATGTCCTCCCCCTTTTTGTAACAATGAGATAGCTATTATTTTTCTCCCACTTTCTAAAGGAAATTTAGCTACCTTATATCTCCCCCTTAAAAATTGACAATTAGCTCATTAATTTTTAACTCCCCCTATCTAAATGCTTATAAAAAGATAGGGTTAAAAATTTTACCTCACCTACCATGGCCAATAAAATGGCCCGAATGGTGGTGGTGGATGCCACATCGGATGGGGCTCCCATCCGTAGCTTGGAGGCCCGGGCATTGGCGCCGGTCTCCAATCTGGTGGTCGACGTGCGGCGGGTCCGTCGTTTGTTCGTCGTCTCGTCGATCTTCTTGTTTTCTTCCTTGGTCTACTCCTTGGTTCTCCCAACTTGAGTTGACCAGACTTGAGCTTGTAGGTCCAGTCCTTTATGTTGTAATTATCCCTGAACCCTACAAAACAGGATTCTAATTCTTTTTTCGGTATCCAAGTGGGCTTGGATCCGGATTTGTTAGAAGGTCTCCTTGATGGAGATCCTTTCTCAACCTTAGGGTTATAAAAATTATCAACTTTGTTGATTAATTTGTTAGAATTTTCCCTAAGACATGCAATTTCTTTTTCTATAGTTTGCATCTTAGTCTTTAAATCATAGATTTCTAACTTTAGACTATCATTTTCCTCAATCAACTTATTATTTTCATTGATGAGGTTATGATTTTCTAATAATAGGTTATCATTTTTAGGACAAGTTTCTAGATCCTTAAGTTTTATTTCTATCATTTTCATTTTTAAGAAAACTAAGGTTCTTTTTAATGCTTTTATTTTCTATCCTAAGTGATTTACTAATCTCAAAAAGTTCATTAAAAGCTTCTTGAAGATCGAGATTTACCTCGTTGTCTGAGTCGCTTTCGCTTTCGCTGTCGCTTCCTCTGGCCATGAAGCCGAAGCAAGCGGTTTCTTCTTCTATGGTCTTTTCTTCTTCCTCCAAGCTAGAATCGTCCCAAGTGGCTTGGAACGCCTTCTTAGATTTCTTCTCCTTTTCCTTCTCCTTTTTGAGAAGAGGGCATTCTGGTCGCAGATGCCCTTTCCCGTTGCAGTGGTAGCAACGTCTCGGGCTTTCCTTCTTCTCCTTTTTCTCTTTCTTTAATTCCCTACAAAACTTGGAAAAAATTTTAAGTAAAATTCTAAAGTCTTCGTCGTCGGAACTTACCTCGTTATCCAACACGGCTCTGAAGGCGAGAGTCTTCTTTAGTTTAGGCTCCGGTGTATCCTTCTTCTTCTGCTTCAACTTAGTCTCGTAGGCCATCAGATTGCCTAGGAGATCTTCCATGTTGAGCTCCTCCATTTCGTTCGCCTCTTCGATGGCGGTGACTTTCTGTTCCCATTCCGGTCCAAGGGAACGAAGAAGCTTCCATTGAAGCTCCCCCTTGATGAAAGTCTTTCCTAAAGCTTTCAAGTTATTTACTATGAGAGTGAACCTAGTGTTCATCTCACTTAAAGTTTCGTTAGTTTTCATAGAAAAAGCCTCAAATTCTTGTGAAAGTAAATTGAGTTTAGAAGTTTTTACCTTAGAGGTACATTCATGAGTTACCTCGAGTGTGTGCCAGATCTCGTATGCGGTGGCACATTGCGAGATTCTGTTGAACTCCTCCGGGCTGAGCGCGCAATACAACGCGTTCATTGTTTTCGCGTTGAGAGAGAGCTCCCGGATCTGCTGCTGCGAGTATCCTCCGGCGGGTTTCTCTGAGATGTCGAAGGGGGACTCGCACCTGGCCCAGACTGTGAAGTCGGTGGCTTGAAGCCACGTCTTCATCCGCAACTTCCAGTAGGGGTAGTTGCTCCCGTCGAAGAACGGCGAACGGGTTGTGGACTACCCCTCGGAAATCCTGCTTGTGGAACAGCTTCCCTCCATGTGATCTTTCCGCGGATGTTACTCCTGTCGGCGGAAAACCTGCTCTGATACCAAATGTAATTTCCCTACTTGGAAGGGTGAGATCAGCGTGACGAAAAAAAATGCAGAATTGAAAATATAAACAATCTCACAAAATAAGCAATCACAAAATGTACACAAGTATTTTTAGGTGGAAACCCAAACCGGGTGAAAACCACCACCTAACCCTCTCGAGTTAGGATTTTCCGATCAACCTAGTTGATCAAATCCACTAACCGAATCACTTTAAAACAAGGGTGATTCAACCTCAGTACAACCACACTACAAGTACGAGAGTAGCGTTCCTCAACCCCTTCTCTCGACGAGAAGGATTTTGTCCAACGAAGGAGACGGGAATTCGTAAAACGAATACCCAACCAAAAGACAAAGGTAAAATAAACAACAAACCTATAGAGCAAACAAAGTAATAAACCTAAGCTTCTATAGGATTTAGGAAACTCCCCTTTGCAAGGAGTGCGTCGACGATGACGCGGTGCGTGAGCCACGTGACGGCGCAACTTCGCTCTCGTGAACTACAGCGGGAGAGCGGGTGCGCAACAGCTTGATGCTCTCAAGAGAATGGTGCTTGAGCTTCGAGAGCAAGAGCTAGCTAGGACACAAGAGAGTGGAAAGTGTAATACAAATTGTTTCTTGTGTATCTTGGTCTCTCTAGGTGTATCTTGGTGTATAAAGGCTCCCTCTATTTATAGAGACCTTAGGAAGGCTTTGGAAGGCTTAAGAAATGTTCTATAGCCGTTGGGAACAAAGCCCAAGTGAATCAGCCCGAAATCAGGAACAATCATTGTTCTGACAGGCTTATCAGACGTCTAATTCTAGCATCAGACGTCTGGAAGTTCACTATAAGACGTCTGATTCAAAGGTCAGACGTCTGATTTTGGGCGGGTCTCTCCCTGACTTGGATCAGATCTAAACAGGATTTTTACACAAGTCCAACAGACGACATACAGGACATCTGGCACTATGTCTGGACGTCTGAAAACCTACTTTTACTGTGGGAATTGATTTCCAAACGTTGCAACGGCTAAAAAATCTCTGAGAAGAGATTTTGGGTCAGCCGAGGCAAAACGGTCATTTATCAGACGTCTGGACAGTCCTATGGACGTCTGATAAGGCTCTAACGGTCATATCTGGAGTGTTTGCGAAGCCAGCCAACGGTCCACTAATTGGACGTCTGGCAAAGTCATCAGACGTCTCCTAAGACGTCTGGTCTAAGGTCTGGACGGCTGATTTCATCAGAAAGAACTAACTATGTCCAACCTAACAGTTATCAGACGTCTTAAAATACATTATCAAACGTCTGATTTGGGAATTAGACGTCTGGAAAGTCTGTTTGAACCCTATATTGGTTTTCTAAGTATTCTACAGAAAACCTAAGTATCCTAGGGTTGTACCGATGTTCCTAAGACTACTGTTAGGGTTCTTTGAGGCTCTTTAACATGAAATATCTAAGGAAATAAAGAGCAACAAAAGAAACGAAAAATACAAGTACAAAAGAAGGAAATCTATCATATTCTTCATTTCCTTCCATCTTCAATCTTTCGCTCCATGCGAACCTCCTCTGTTTTCCGTCAAGCTCCTCCAATCCGTCCTGGATGCGAGCTCGAACTCCGTCTAAACACATCCACATTTGCAATTGACCTGAAATCTAGGACTCAAATTGCAAATGTTAAATAACACGTGTTTTGTTATCATCAAAACAAATGATCGTAGTGCTCTAGCACCAACACTAGCTACCCAACGGGTCCCGGGATTCTGCTAGCCTCCTACACCGACTTGTTAGGCCCACTGGGGCAAACCAGGGTAGTCAGGCGAGGGTGCACAGACTGTGGAGAGGCAAGGCCCCTGTTTGGTTACTGTGGAGGGATTAGACCCCTGTTACTGAGAGGGCTCTGCCCTGTACTGGTTCCGTGCTGTGCTTTGGACGCACCCGTTAACGGAAACGACTGACCGCGTGCCAGTGCGGGTTAACTACCCGTGCGTTTACCGCGCGTGCCGTAGTCACTGTTACGTCTGTCAGTGACCTTGGGGTGGTTGATTGAGAGTAGGATCACCATGAGGGACTCTCCCGGCCAGGAGTGCAACACGTGCTACTTCTACTGTTCGGAAAAGACTGCAATCAAGATCGTTCCCACGAGGAACATTCGAGATCAAGTGAAGGATCTGAGAAATTGATAAATTGTGAAACAATAGAAAGACGTAAATAAAGGAAGAAAGAAAATTAAAACAGCTACTGTACACTTTACTGTTTCTTTAGTTTAGCTGCCACTCTACTCAGCGTTTTGCTGACGTGTTACACTCGTTACCTTTCAGGACCAGGTGTTGAGCAGCCAGGGTCAGCGGCTGTAGAGGACGCTGGGCCGAGTAAGGTCCAGTAGAGTTACCACTGTTCTCTTGTACCTCTTTTTGGTTCCACTGTAATGAGTAGTTCTTATTTCCGCTGTACTTTTCTTTACTTGCAGTTCATATTATGTTATGAATGTTGTTCTACTGTTGTGGTGGTATATACTGTAGTGGTTTCTTTCCTTACTGCTGTATTTTCTTACTGTTAGTTATATCCATGCTGAATGTGATTTATTTTACTGTTCTTTTGGTTACTTCCTCGTTGGACGACCAGGTCTTTGGTTAGTCGAGTCGGTCCGGTTCTCGTGTCTCGTAGGGACTCGGGAATCGGGTCATTACAAGGTCAAGTACATTGGAATCCGACGAGTCCGATCACAAGCCTCGCGAGCTTATTTTTGTAAGGAAAATTCCTTCCCTCATTAGTTGTCCCCTCTTGTAGTCTAGCTGTGTTGACTGCAAGAGTGTAATTGCTTCTTTTTCTCTTTGCCCTTGCACAGGAGCTCTCATTGCCCTCAGCAACTACCATGCGATCATGTCAGGAGGTAGGTGCTCTCTTGCCCTCGCCCTCACACTTCCTTCTCGGGGGGTGGGGTTGCAAGTTTTTTTTCTGAAAAATCGGGTGATTAATAAAAATACAAGTAGCAATTGAAGTACGGGAGTTCGCATCCTGATTTGAGACTTGATCTCAACCCATCGTTTGCACTGACAATACTAGAGTACCAAGATTCTCCCCAGGGCCTCTTTACGAGGTAACCCACATTAATATGCCAATGTTCCTCACATTGAGCTCATGCTCGCACGAGGCCCAAGGCCTACTCTTGTAGGGCTACCCTCAAGCAACCATCTCGTACAGGTAACTTGTACTTATGGGAACGAGATGTACCAATTCTCAACCAAATGGGGAGATGAGTTGAATGCAAGCTTAATAATGCAAGCCACTTGCAAATACGAGTACCTATTTTGTGAAATCAAAAGCTTGACTTATCTTTTTTGTACAAGAGTGAAGATGCTCAGAGAAATGTTTAGCTATATGTATGTCACCTCGTTAATTCTCCTCTTTTTCATTTTTCACTGGTAGTGCCTCTATTTGCCTCACATGAGCCACTTTGCTTAGTTTGCTACACCAAGCGGGGGTAGGCACCAGCCAAGCTTTCATCTAGCTAATCGCCGCCAAAGATTAGGTGGGAAGGTAGGGGAGCTAACCAATGAGAAGGCCAGCTGACACCTACAGCAATTGGAAAGGGGTCATAAACCCGCCTCATGCCCTATTAGGCAGCACCACATAGCAGGTAGGGGGGAGGGTCAATCAACCTCCTACCCTGTTAGGCGACACCACATAGCATGCAAGGGGAAGGTCAACTGGCACCCCAAACAACGTGAGGAGGGGGTAACCAACTGGCTAGGTCAACCGGCACCTAAGACAAGGCAGGAAGGAGAGGACATCAAACTAATGGTTGGGCCAACTGGAGCCCAAGACATGGTTGGAAGGGGGGACCATTTGATGGATCTTTGGAGGCCCAACTGGACTCTAGTGAGAAAGGGTCCCTCTGACAAGGAGCCACCTACTCCTAGCAAGAAAAAGGGACCCTCTGGCAGGGGACCAATTCCAACGAGGTCGACCAAACTTTTCCCCCTTGTTCTCAGCCCCTTTGGTGCCCTTTCAATCAAGAATAAAGGCCTCCTACTAGGACACAAGGGGAAATATCCCTTCATTAATGAAACCATTGGCCAAGAGCAATTGCCTTCATCAAAATCAGATGAGTAACCAAGAGAAGGGAGACCATAGCCCATGCATGAGAAGAGCATGGTATTTTGTTGACATTTCCCACATTCAATGTCATTTAATGGGCCCAAGGACCACCATCAAGGCCACCAAAGGCTATTAAAAAATGTATAACGCAAGAAAAGTAACAACAACAACCAAACTTTTTCTCACACTAAGTGGGGTCGGCAAGAAACGTAACAGAGCCAAGAAAAATAAAAATAGGCAGCCATCCAAATGAAGACAAGGGATGGTAACCCAGTTTCACCCGACATGTGTATACATCTAGGAGGGGATTTAACCCTCAATATCCACTATTTATAGAATAATATAGAAAAAAATACAAGATAGTGAGTTGTATCCCCTTTACGTTACCGCCCCCTTGGGCATGCCCTTCACCATGTGCATGAGAGCCCTTTTTATAGAGTATAAAAATGGCTAGTTATACTTCTCCAAAAGTGTAATCGCCAATGTAGTGAAGTGTAACCATCAAAGTAGTGGAGTGGACTCATGTCTCTTAGCCTCCCAGACCGAATTGGGTCAAGCGGATTGGAATCCAGCAAATCCAATCTTGAGCTTATTTTTGTGAGGGCAATTTATTCCCTCATCAATGACATAAAAATATACTTATTAAGTGCTACTAATGAAAAAGCAATGTAAAGAACATACTTTCATATCATTTTTACTCTATCACAACGTTGAAAGAGCGAAACTAAATGAGATGTGAGATTTAAATAAAAAGATAAACATCCAAACAATATAAAAAATTAGAAATTAAGCTTATCAAAATTCTAAACTTAATTAAAAATTCATAGCATGAGAACTACCACAACTAAACTAAGTTCCCAAATCATAGAGAGACTTAAGACATACATTAAATATAATACGTGATATTTAAGTTTTGAATGAATATCACTGGTGAAATATCATTATCACCGGTGATATTTGGTTCAGGTGATGGTTTGGGTCTCGAGAGGTGGATATTTGGGGTCGGGCAAGGGTTTCTCTTCCCTAAAAGGTGTCTCATGCTCAACCCATAACACCTAAAATCAGAGTTGACTTGAGGCCTCGCTCACACCTCATAGCCTCAGCATTGACCTGCATAGCCGAGGTGCACGCCTCACTGTTGAACCTTGAGAAGCTATCACCTCGAAGCTTTTTCCTTTCACCTAACCTCAAGGCATATGCCTCGAGACACAATTTTTAAAATCATGCTATAAACACATGAAAAAGACACATGGTTGTCCTATCCACACATTTGTGATGCCAAAAATTGTCATGGTCCATGAGAGACTCAATAGAGTTCAACTAAATTATATAACAAGAGCCTCATGCAAAAAAAATAAAAAAAGGAAAGTGAAATTCTATTATCCATTCTTAAGGAAGAAGAAACAAAGTAGCAATGATGTAAAAGAAAAGCCATGACAAAATTTCCAAAACTATTGCCTTAGTGATTTTTACAAGCTGAGGAGCATATGGTGTAGATGGAGATGCCATTAATTTAATGTACAAGGGCATCATCATTTATGCTGAGCATCTCAAACCAGAACCATAATAGCAACCAGAGTGAGATGTCACTATCATGATAGCCGCCTCCTCATTGGGTTTGCATCCTTGTCACATTCATGTCTCCCAGAAGATTTAGAGTTAGCACCAAGTCTTACTTCTCTGCCATATCTGAAATGACCTTTCTGTCCATTAGATCTACGAGGTGAACTTCGAAGATGGTCCTCACAACCTCCAAGAAAACTCCTCAAAGTTCCTCGGTCCTCAATCTCAGGATCATTCTTTAATCGAGAAGTCTCCAATCTATATTCATTTCCATCAACATACCGGAGGTGCCTCATCTCACCATGAGACGGTGAAATGAGCATTTCATATCTATTACCATGTCCTCTTCTATCGTCATACTCATCAAGTCTTGGTCGTTTAGCAACATTAATGAATTCATGATGTCTGCCAGGATGCAAGTGCTGGTAATATTCTCCCCCATCCATTCGTGAATCCAAAACATCTAACCGGTGACCACGAGAAAATGGTCGCTCAGGGGGGCTTCTCTCTAAAGATCGTCTATAGACCCTGTATTCACGTCTCCTCATGTCAGTCTCTAAATCCTTCCTTTCATGAATTGCTCTTGAAGGCTGACTTGGGTGGTTTCTGAAATGTGGAACAAAAGCTGGTAGCCTATCCACATAGCTGGCATGCCGATAAGGTAACTTCACCAGTTCCCCTCTATCATCAGATCTAAAATCTGAGGGAGATCTGGCACAATGTCTGTATCTGTGATGATCCATTATCCTTCCACCATCATTCCTTGTTGGCGATGCCCAAGTATGAGGAGAGCGAGTCCTTGACCGCGAGCGTGATCTACCATGGAGCCGAGGAAGACTTGATCCTCTTTGAGAGGGTGGACTGTGATCTCTATATGAAATCACACGATGACCAGGTAAAGCAGAATCAATCCTGTCACCAGAAACCTGAAAGGTATACCTCTCCTTCCGACCAGCAGAAAGCATTCTCGGTCCATGCCTGTAAGACCCTCCATCGTCATTTAAATGCCTATCCGGACTAACCTCTCTGGATATCCTGCGTTTTGACTGGGAATCGAATGCCAATGTATCATCTCTCTCACTTCGAGGCAATCTATCTCTTCTTGATGAAGATAGCCTTCCTGTGTGAGATCTATACGCAGGACGTGCAGGCGTGCTTGCATTTCTTCTTGATGTCCAACCAGAGGATTGCAAATGACTTGGATCAACAACTGTGCCATCTGGAGCCACAGCAAACCCATTGCTCTCAACTTTCGCAGCAGCAGCCTCAAGTGCATTTTTTGGTGTAGGTTGAACATAACCAACTGAACCATAGTATCTGTGCCCTTCATGTTGATTTTGAACCCACTGATTGAGAGGTTCATTTGAGGGATAACCTTTGCTTCTTGCCTCCTGCGAATGAAAAGGCTCGGCCTTTCTAGAGAAGTGAGCATTAGCAGTATGAGTTGAATCACCATTCTTGTTAGCCCTATACAATAAAAGAATCATGAAAAACAATGAGACCAGAGTAGGTCACAGAAGAAACCAAGTAACATATTCTAAATTGTTCTATGGTTACCTGCTTCCCAGGTTGCAAGTTCCATCTGTACTGCATGAGAGCTCGGAGGACCTTTTCCTGTCAATCCGTGAGAGAAGTTCCCTTGAATGCTTTGATTCAGACAATTTTTTGCAGGATTCACCAGTGCTTGCCGCATCAGATGTAATTTCTCCTTTTGCACACAATCCTCTGGCAGGACCTGCAGTGATTTCAGGGTCTACAGCTGACTGATTCATTCCTGATGAGTTCATCTTCACAGACGCAGAATGATCTGACTTCTTGAGACAAATGTCAACTTTAGAAAAATGATTGGCATGGCTGACACTGTTGATGCCTGTGCTGCTGCATGGAGTGTCCTGGATAGACCTTTCCAGTCTCTGATTTCCATCATTTCCTTTAGCATGCTTTACTTCAAGGAGGTTAGTTTTTTCTTTGACACCTTCAGTATCTAAACATTCAGAATTCTGCTCTGAGTTTTCTTCTAGACTCTTATTAGAGGCTTGATCTGTAACAGGATGAATGCCGCAGTTTTCGGTTAGGGTCTCAACCTTACATTCAGAAGTCCCAAAGTTTGAAGTAATGGCAGATGCAGAACCATTAATTGCATCTTCATGCATGTAGTTTTCCCTTTCATCAGAACCATAATCAACATGTTCATCATCCCCATACTCATCACCATCTGTTCCCCCGTCATGCAAAAGAGATTCTCGAAGTTCCCCATCTTCATATTGCGAATCATCATCTCTGTGGCGCTCAATCTTTCCCATCTCAGAAGGGTGTGCAGCATGACAATCTTCAGGACCATTCTCATCTTGCTTCTTTACAACACCACTTGTTAAGCTTTTGCCAGCATCATCAAAGCCAACCACATTTGAAGACATGCTCTTGTTATCGGTAGCCAAAGCTGCAACAAATCGGTCATCATAAGCCTTTACGTCCTTTTGATCCCCAAAACATATAGTCACAGGATTAATGTTATAAGCACACTGCTTAGGGCTCCCATGTCTTTCTCTACTAGAATGGCAACTTTCTGCATCTTCTACAGATTGACGACCGTGATAAGAATGACCTTCAGGAGTCTCCATTTTCCCAATTTTGTCTCCATCAGAGCACATAACTACCTTGTTTGAACTGGTACTCCTACAAGCAGGAAACTCAACAGGGACAGATTCATAGTCTTCATCCTTGCAGCTTCTTTCTGGAGGACCATCTTGCCTTTCAACATCTATCTGCATAGAGCTCTGAGATGCTCCACTGTTATCGTGCATTTCATCTTGAGAAACTTCCTGGATACTTGCATGATCAATTGGTGGGCACACATTGAGCTGATCAAGGGCTGATTTTATGCAACTCATCTGAGTGAAAATCTTATTAGAAGGATCAGATGCAGGACCAGAACTTGAGCATGGGCCATCTGAATTCGAGCAAGGATTATGAACTTCCTCATTAAGAGGATATGGCTTGGGCAAGATGTTCACAACTTGAATTGTGCTAACAGAATTTTGCATTGGATTACGTGGCTTGAATTCTTCTGTACTAGATAAATCATTTTCTGTCTGAGACAAGCTATGACACAAGTTTGGCAAACTAACATTTACAGAATCATTGCAACTGTAATGTATTTTTGGTTCAGTAGGTGGATCCATACTGGTACATTTCTTATCCTTCAAGATATTATTAGAGACATCCTCCTCAACAAGCTTTGTTTTGTCACCAACAGAATCTAGCTCATTTTTGGATTTCTCATTGCAAACATCACTGTCGATACACCCACCAATTAAATCAGTGTCTTCATCATCTGCAAATTCCTGTGCATCCATGTTCAAGTCCCAGTGGAACTTAAGATTTTTTGACGACATCTTCTCCATACTGGAAACTTTATCATCTTGGGTATGAATATTATTAGAACAGCTTGTATTTTCATCTGACAAACGAGCATCCCTAATGCAACTTCCATCTTCTGCAGCAGACAAACCTAAAATGGCAACTGACATTTCAGATGTGTCATGTTTCCTATCTGAGACACCAGCATCAGATGATCCCTCGTCATGGGATCCTATACTTATAAGGCCTTTCTGAGGGCATGGGCATTCATATTCTTCATCCTTGGAAACTGAAGCCTCGGAACACATATTTTCACCTCCAAGGCGACTACTGCATGCAGCAGCAGCTAAAATTGATATACCTGAAAAATCAGCAGCACCTGGATTGCCAGAGTGTAAGCCATGTGACTCTAGTTTTCTGTTTGCATGATGAGATCCCTGGCTTCCCAATACAAGGTCAGATACTTCTGAGGAACTAGGAGGTGAACCTCGAGAAGAACTGGGTGAGTGGGTTAGTAGAAGCCTTTTCTTAATAGGTACACCCTCTAAAGAACCATCAAAACGATGTCCAAGAATAGTTACACCCAACTGCAGAAAACATGTATATCTCAGTGCATCATGGTTAATAACAAAAGAAGCAAAGAAACTAATCAAATAAGCTTCACTTGTTACCTACCTTCTCAGATTCAGAAACAGACATTTCTTTGGACTTCAAGTCTTTATCAGTAGAAATTTCCTCTTGGCTTAAATGCTTAACATGCAATCTCTGTTTACTGTCAATAAATACGTACGTCCTTCGCCGCCTTGGCACCTGGTGTTCACCTCTAGAATCAGTATTCCAAGCCAATTGAGGATCAATGATTCCCAGCAGCTCGACTCCTGAGGTTCCCAGCATATTCAAGCGCCTTGAACAGGTTAAGCAGCTAAAGGAAATCTACAGCCAATGCTGAACAACAACAATGACCCGAAAAATCATCAGCAGATTTCGAAAAGAACAAAAGCTATTGAAAATTGTCTTCAACAAAGGATCTATGTAACAATCAAAGAGGACGGAACAAGGCATGGAAGTATGAAATTTGTTTAACAATAATTTTCAACAGATTTTTAATGAGAAAGACTGATGTATGCCTGCCATATTAGATCCATAAAATAAGGAACTGATATGGAGCCAACAATTTATAATCCAGCTTTCTGACCTTTCTTCTTGCATCACTCCAACTACGTAATTTGAATCCGATGCAAAACCAGTTCAATGCAATAGAACCTCTTCCAGAATATAATAAAATATTACTAGCCTATTGATATTGATGGATCAGTTGAAATCTGAAAATTCTCAATGTGCAGTCACTCAACTTGTTCAACAATTACCTTTCTTGTAAAAGAACAATGAGAACCAACCAGCAGCCCCTGAGTCGGACAACTGAACAGAGCCCTCCTTCCTAACAAGAGAATCATAATTTAGCATATCCTTGGTCCAAAACGGGAAGCAAAAATAACAATTCCTATTTCAAGTTCACGACAACAACATTAAGGTCCAGGTGCTGATAATAACAGACAGCCCACATCAGCAATTGACGGGCATTAGCTAGAGGCAGATTCTGTTAACAAGCCTTCCATCAAGGCCATCCAGTAGACTCTCAAGTTGGATACATTTCAATGTGCAAAAAAACTATCTTTCTCGCATCCAAGTCTGGCATGGATAAAAATAAACACTTGAAATCAACAATAATGTCGACAGAAACAACGACTCCATCGTCTTGACCCTTAATTGCAGGAGGAGCACTGAAAACCCAAACAGAGCAGGATTTACCAGCTTTAAGCCACTTCCAGCAACATATCCCCAATTGCAAAGCCACTAAAAAGTCCAGGATGTAAGATTGAAGAAGGCATACCACACATCTCCAACTCTAGCATCTGAACCAATATGTAAGCAAAAGATTAGGCCGACTCTAATGAGCTTAACAAGGCAGATATCTACTATCCAGTAGCCAGATCATCCTCAACCCAGGCATTCCTTGTGCCAAGCTTCATCAGACATGTTGGCATGAGCAGGACAACAACCAGAATGGGATAACAACTCTAGCTGCAATTACCGCATCATTGCCATAATGTAAGACGATGGATGTCAACTCCCAAGCCTCAGAACCGGCAATACTCCTACCTACAGTTCAGCGCCCTATTCCTGGAAAGACGTCAACAGGGGAACACGGGGAGGTGGAGATGGCAACACACCCACTTGACGACAGGGTCAACAACCGAACGAACATCATCCACCCAGAGAAGGCAGCCATCTTCCGATCCGGATCAAGGAACACAAGGGATCAGCCCTCGCGAAGGGCACGCTTCCCGCATCCTGCAGGAAGATCCTTTCCACAGAGCAAAGATCACATCCGAAATGACAACATCAACCTGCCGGCACCGTCCAGGGAAAGCACCTGCGACCAGAGAAACCTAGATCTAGGTGAGACGATTCGGACTGCATCTACGGAGGGCATCAGGAGAGATCAAGATTCCCGTAACGTCAACACCTTTCCGGATCCACAACCATCCTCTGCCTCAACGGATCGATCCCAGACCTAGTCCATCCTCGGAAAACCCTAGCACCGTTCTCCCAGCCTGCTCTGGAGGCCACAAAGGCCACATCTTTCCACTGAATCCGCCGAGATCCACGGGGCCACGTGACCCCCCCCCCGGCGCTCCTCCGCAGGGGGATCCAGACGATGGAGGACAACTTCGCAGATCGATCGATCCCCGGGGAACAAAAAAGGCAGCCAAAAAAAGCAGATAGAAATCAAGAGCTAGGGTTTCAAGTACCTGTGATCAAAAAACCGGGTCCCCCCACAACGGGATCCACCAAAAACAGACCCGTCCGTTCCTTCCTCACAATCCCCAAAGTTTCGCCGTAGAAGGATGATCCCCCGTTTCCCCCTGTACCATTCTCGGGCTCCCCACGCTCCCTTCCTCCTCCTCTTCCTCCACTTGCCCTTCCTCGACGTTCGCGTTAGCGGTCGCCGTGGAGATCTCGTTAGGGTTAGGGTTTAGGCGTCCTTCCGGAGATCGCGTTTCTCTCTCGATGGCGCCGCGCGGGTCTCCTCCTCTTTCCCTCTTCACCCTCTCTTCGTCGTCTCGTCTTCCTCGACCTTCGCTGCTGCCGTCTCTCTCCTTCCTCTAATCGGAATTGTTGCAGTGGCGAACCGCCCACCGGTATTTATAGGCGTGAGTAATTGGCAATGCCGGGAATGCCCCCGATCTTTTGTGAGAACTACGGGGTTGGGTCGGCTCGAGTCGGCTCGGGCTTCCGGCGCGCCACGGCTGCAAGTCAAATCAAGTGGGTAGTGGGCGTGAGATCCGCGTAGCGTGAGGGGTTTTGAATGGGACCCTCAACGTTGAGATCCCCGATCGAGATATCGGAGTTTCCAATGGGAAAATGTTGGATTTAATATGCTGTGTGGGGTGCCACCCACCACCGTAATGGGGCGCCTCAAACGACGGTCGCGATCTCCGATGGCGGTGAGGGTGTCTCGGGAGATTGGCTTGGAGAAACGGATCCGTTTTGGATGGTCGTGATTTGCGCGAGGAAAGATTCGGATTTTGGCGATGTTTTTTTGCGTTGGATTTAGATTTTGGGAAACAATCAGTTGAATAAGGAAAAGATTTTGGGTTTCGGATTGCGTCTTTCGCGATAGCAGAGCTTTGATGGATGGATATTGATCAAAGTTTCTAGGATAGGGATCTCAACTAAAGTAAGCAAACGTAAGAAATTCATACATAGAGTTATGTAAAAGATTGGTGACTTAATTTCACCTAATAAGTTATACATTTAGAGAAAAAGTGATGCTCCTAAATTCTACTAATATTCTATAATACAATCTATGTTTTATCTTCCTCACTAATTGTGTAAAAAATAAAATTTAATTTTAGAATTATAATGCGAACATACATATATTATTATTATTATAGAATTATATGTATTTAAGGTTATTAAAGTAATCTAATTACGTAAATTGATTACTCACATATCATTAGAATATAGGATTTAATGCATAAAAACATTAAGGATAAATGCAATTTCGTGATCGGTGGAATTATCATTTTATTTTAAGTAGTTATGGTCCCTGGAGGGGTGAGGGCAAAGTAGGTATTTGATTTTCTGCATCCTATCGCAGAAAAATTATAAATAGAGCTCATAACATAACCCAAGGGGTACGCTCCAATTAAGTTCTTTTCCTCTCTCACTCTCTCAACCCTCTAGAAGTACCATTGTCACCGCCTCTCGTTTGAGAAGCAAACCCATGACTCCAGAGGATCTCCGTGATCTCCTCAATACTTCAGCTATGATGGATTCAGGTATCCCTCCATCATTTTCTTTTTCAATTTTCATTATGGTTGATGATATGGGAAATATATTGGTCTTGGGAATTATAGAAAATCATATGGTTCTGATTTTTATTCGATTTTAATTCTATTAGTTAGCCCATCCTAGGTATTTATAGAATAAACTTCCTCCAATCGCAGGTTATTTTCTATTCCCACAATCTCATGACTTAGCTATTAATAGCATTTAATCAAGTAACCGTTGGACGATTGATAGTGCATACGACGGCGCAACGTTCGTACATTTCACCTTCAATCAATGCAATCAATGATCGGTTGGTAGTTCCCTAGATTAGGCAAGACCTACCTAGTAGTCAAGTAGATGGATCCAATTAGTAGGTAGCCGGATCCTATTAGATTGTCGAATCTGCTGAGGCTGTCGGGTCCCTATAGGATGCCGGGTAGCCGAATCCGTTGGGAAGTCAAGTAGTCGAATCCACCTGAACACGGGACAATTGAATCCATGAAATAATTTTTCTCCCCTTGATGAGAGCCTCATCATAAACCCTAACTAGCACATTTTGATCCAAATAAGTATACAAAAGCTCCTACAAAACCTAAGGGAAAGCCTAAATCATAGAATTCTACAATTAAGAATAAAATATTTCATAAGGGGTAAAACTGTAATTTTACCAATGCAATATACAAGAGGGGTGTCTAAGAGTCTAAACACAGGTCAAATGGGCTTAATAAGAAAGAAAGTGGGATGACCTGATCCGAAAAGGGTTATAGCAACTTGTAGGAATTAAATGATATTCCGTAACCCTGAAACAAATCCGCTTTAATTCACGAGGTTCCAGGCAAGATAAAAATCAACTAAACCCCCTAAAATTCATGGAAAAATATTCCCTAAGGTTTAGAACATTCAATTTGACCTTTGGAACCTATCTTGACCCAAATTGAGAACCATACCCAATTTTTGACCTAATTTGGGTTTTTTTGCAAATTGACCAGTCAAACATAGTCAAACCTAAAATCAAACTTCACCATTAGATTCCTTAGGTCAAAATTAGGTTTATACCAAAATTTGAACCTAAGGGAAGGCCATCTTGACCTACTTTACAAATTAGTCCTCTTAAATTACTCTTCGACCCTTATCTTTTTGAACCTTGCATTTTGCCCCTCAGCTTCCCTTTCGTTCTTTACAGAACGGTCCCTCTGCCACCCCACGCAGCTGC
Organism: Thalassia testudinum; assembly: GCA_037157565.1. NCBI lineage: Eukaryota > Viridiplantae > Streptophyta > Magnoliopsida > Alismatales > Hydrocharitaceae > Thalassia > Thalassia testudinum. The sequence continues at coordinate 28,931,304 of JAZHRO010000013.1, forward strand.
CCATACCTCCGGCGACCTTACGCGGAGGATGGCGCCATGCAGGGTATGGGAGCCGCTCTCAGAAACGAAAGGGGGGTTTCCTACGTCTTCCTCTTTCGCAGGGACCCCCTCCCATTGCCCACTCCTCTCGTGCGAACGTGCAAGAGGAATGGGTCTCCACTTCCAGCCAACTCCGGCAAGCTCTCCACGATCTCTCCTCGAGATTCTCTTCTCGTCTGCTGCTATTTAAGGGACGATAGGGCTCTCCGGTCGTCTCAAGCCTGTTTTAGCTGAGGAAAACCCCCAACTTCGTCTCCTCCCCCTCCGGTCAAGCGCCCGCAGGCTCCGGTGACCCTTCCTCCTCCCCTTCGTCGCTCTGCTGCCATAGCTGCAGCAGAGTTCACTCCGCCTCATCCTCCCGTGCCAGGCCGCACCAGCTGGCACCTTCCTAACCTCCTCGTCGCCGTTACCCCCCTCTGGGCATCTTCGTCTCCGGCGTCGGCAAGCACGCACCAAGCGCCTCCTCCCCTTTCGTCAGTTAAGTAGGTAAACACTCTTCCCCTTTCTCTCTTCTTTATTTCCCCCTTATTAATTTGTTGTTTCCACCCACCGACCACCACTGTCCATCGCCACCTTCTCCATCTCTGGCCGCCCTCCGGCAAGGCGTTTCAGCCGCTCCACACCTCCATCCGCCTTGCTAGCTACCCCTTAAGCACCACATGTAACGACCCGATTCCTGAGTCCCTACGAGACACGAGAACCGGACCGACTCGAGTAATCCCAAGACCCAGTCGTCCAACGAGGAAGTAACCAAAAGACAGTAAAATAAACCACATTCAGCATGAATATAACTAACAGTAAGAAAGTACAGCAGTAAGGAAAGAAACTACTACAGTAGGCACCACCACAACAGTAAAACAACATTTATCATATAACAAAACTGCAGGTAAAGAAGGTACAGCGGAAACAGAAACTACTCACTAGAACAGAAACAAAAAGGGGTACAAAGCTGTGGTAACTCTACTGGACCCTACTCGGCCCAGCTTCCTCTGTAGCCGCCGACCCTGGCTGCTCAACACCTGGTCCTGAAAAAGGTAACGAGTGTAACACGTCAGCAAAACGCTGAGTAGAGTGGCAAACTAACTAAAGGCAACAGTAGAGTGTAAAGTAGCTGTTATGTTCTATTACTTCCTTTATTTACATCTTTCAATTTTTCTCACTATTTCATTTACTTCTCAGATCCTTTACTTGATCTCGAATGTCCTCGTGGGACGATCTTGATTGCAGTCTTTTCCAAAAGTAGAAGTAGCACGTGGTGCTCTCCTGGCCGGGAGAGTCCCCCGTGGTGATCCTACCCTCAGTCAACCACCCCAAGGTCACTGACAGACGTAACGGTGACTACGGCACGCGCGATAAACGCACAGGTAGCTAGCCCGCACTGGCACGCGGTCAGTCGTTTCCGTTAACGGGTGCGCCCAAAGCACAGCACGGAACCAGGGCAGAGCCCTCTCAGTAACAGGGGTCCAACCCCTCCACAGTAACCAAACCGGGGCCTTGCCCCTCCACAGTCCGCGCACCCTCGCCTGACTACCCTCGTTTGCCCTAGTGGGCCTAACAAGTCGGTGAAGGAGGCTAGCAGAACCCCGGGGCCCGTGGGGTAGCTAGTACTCTCCTAACACTACTAGCTCTCCTCGGTACTACGTACACGAGGGCCAACAAGTCGGTACAGAGCGGCCAAGCCTAACCCCGGGTCCCTGGGGTGGCTGGCCCCACTCTGCACTAAAACAGGTACAGGTACTTCCCTTGGTACTGCGTACCCAAGAGACAGTACAAACTACATCTCAGTTCCATTCCTTTTCTTTCCAGGAGTTCCACTCCTAATTTCCCGTAGGGTTCCAGCTCTTTATCTCAGAACATCATATGTTTCACTTTCCAGATTCACGTTCTCAATTTCCATGATCTCAAACATGTTTCTTTGTTCATAACAGGCAGCTGTTAATTAAATTCACAGGCAGCTTATATATTCCTTTCCATTTTTCCAAGACTGCAGTAATATACATTCCACTAGTTTTTCCATCCTAGGATTCATGCCATATCCTAGGATCTATCATACAATCTAGTTTTCCGGCCCTAGGATTCATGCAACACCTAGGAGCTATCATTCCATATATTTCTCATTCCTAGGATTCATGCAATGCCCTAGGTTCTAGTTATGGTTCCATACTTTAACAGATTTTATTAATACTTAAAACCACTCTACCAGGTACAACGGGAGTAATGGGGGCGTGATCGGGAATCCCGCGCGCCTCCGCGACTCTCAAGACTGCAACCGAACGAGGTCCTATCACAAGGATCAAACACAAGGAGTGTCTCAAAACAGTGTATAGCTACTGTAGGCGAGTAGAGGAATTAATTCTGAAACGAACGCAACTCGAATCACGGAAAACGGAGCCCAAACGGGCCCTAAACGGGTCGAGAAAGACGATACTGTGCAAAATCAGACGTCTGGAACTCCCTCCAGACGTCTTAAACGGTGGATCAGAGAATTACCTGCTCAGCGTGGTTCCCCGGACGTCCAGAAGTCTGTGGGGACGTCTGCCTAGATCCAAGACGTCCGATGGTCACTCCGGACGTCTGGAGGTCACTCCCGCCGTCTGGTACAAATTCCAGACGTCTGATTCGCAAAGATGACGAATCAGAGGACCTGCGCACAGCCAACCCCCCTCCCTCAGTACGGTCAGTCGACAAAAAGAAGGAGAAAGCGGAAACTCACCTTTCAGACGTCTGTATGATATCACAGACGTCGACCTTGCCGTCTGGATATCAATCCAGACGTCTGATTCTGGAAATTTTTCCAGAATCAGAACCTTGCTCGGCCTCCGCTCGCGACGCCGCCCGCGTCGCACCTCGCGCGTCCGCTGCTCCGCCCGCAGCAGGTCCCTCTCCGCGACGCTCTGCGCCCCCTGCGCCCTCCGCCGGCCGGCCAAGCCGCTCCCGGCGAGCTCGCCCTCACGGCAGAGCCCCGCCCTCGCACGCCGCAGCTCCTCCGCGCCTACTGCGGCTGCCGCTGCCGCTGCGCCCTCGCGTCCGCTCGCTCTCGCGCACAGGCAGGAGAAGAAGGAGGAAGATGGTGGAGACGGGAGGGGAGGCGCGCCCCCCTTTTAACGCCGCGCGGAGAGGAGAGAGAAGGCGGTCGCAGTCGCCTGCAGCCGCAGAGAAAGAGGCAGGATCGCAGGTCTGCGCGCACAGGCGCGCAGACGAATATCCCGTGCGAGCATAACTGTTCGCCAGACGTCTGTAAACTATCCCGGACGTCTGGTCAGACGTCTGGATGTGATCCCAGACGTCTTTACAGACGTCTGGGCCACCTCCCAGACGTCTTAAAAGACGTCTGGGGCACGCGCTCGTTACACCACGACACCTCACTGACCCTAAATCTGCACTCCATTCACCACGCCACACCTCCAGAACACCCCCCGAACACACCCACTCTCACGCACACAGTGTGTCCTGGGCACACTCACACAGACACCCTCGCACCACTCCGATCACCTCTGCACCTTCGCCACACTGTGGCGAAGCCGCCCAAGGTATTTGACAAGGCCGCGAGGCCGTGTGCGTGTTTCAGGGACAGCGCGGCTCACCGCCATTAACGAGCAGGTTGGAGCTGCTTCGCAAGCTGCTCCAGGCTGCAGCACTCCAGGTGCCCAGGACCAGCAGGTGCGGAACCTCCTCGCGCGCACACTCAGGATCTAAATTGGGGTCGCAGGCCTCTGCCGCTGCCCCAATTGGACGAACCTTCCTCCCGCAGATGCCCGAAAACGAAGGTGGGACTTCAATCCCACCTCGAAAGTGTGTGGGCGTGCGCCGACACATAAATTGAAAAGGTGTTCCTGGCTTATCGCCTCGAAACACTAGGGTGAGGTCCCTCGCCCTCACTCACCGGGTCTCGTCCGCAGCACTGCCCATGCGAACCTGACCTGCAACCCGATTACCCTGATCCGTGCACTCCTCGCGCACCACCCACGCCGGTGTGCCTGGACCCGAGTACGCGACCCGACCCGATTACCTGACTCTAGGAGAGCGTACCAAAGAGAGATTTAGAGAGAGAGAGATGCGGGAAAGGGTAGGGGTAGGTTTTGCGTTCGCGTGTGTGCAGGGAGCAGGTGAAGAAGAGAAGGAAGGGAAGCGGCGAAGACTTGGCCGCAAGAAGAAGAAGAAAGGAGGCGAGGACTTAGACGCAAAGCAAAGAAAAAAAGAAGAAGGTGAAGGAGGATTTGCTGCAAGGAGAAGCTGAGAAGAAAGAAGAAGGAGAAGGCGTAGAAGAAAGAAGAAAGAAGAAGAAGCAGCAGCAGAGAAAAGGAAAAGAAAAAGAAGAACCGCAGCAGAGGAGAAGAAGAAAGAAGAAGGCAGAGAAGCTGACTGAAGAAGAGAAGGCACAGTAAGAGAAGGGAGAAGAAGAAGAAGCCAAGAGAAAGAAGAGAAGGAAAAGAGGAAGAAAAGAACCGCAGCTGCTGAAAGAAAAGAAGCACATGCGAGAAGAGAGAAGAAGAAGAAGCCAAGAGAAAGGAGAGAAGAAGAAAAAGAGAAATTTTTGCTTACTCTCTCTCTCTCTTAAATTTTTGTAACAGTATTATGAGCTTATATGTTTCTAGAATGATGTGTGCTCTCTGAGTTCGACCTTGGGATAATCTAAATCTCGAGTAATAAATAAATTAAACTGGTGACCGTTTTTTGCAATATACTGCGATGAATATATCATTAAAACATCGTAAACGACTAGCCCAACCAATTTTTGGCACCATTGCCGAGGAGCAACGGCCATTCTAGAAGCTATTTATTCACAATTTTTGATTTACTACTGACTTAAGCTCTTCTCTTTTGTTGTGCAGGCACAGGGAAACAAGAAGGAAACAAGCAGCTGCACAACAACCATGCCAAGGGACAGGTAATTTTCTATCCTCTCTTTTAAGCCCCTAAAATTCTAAAGAGGAAGAAAAAGAAAGAGCAATTTAGGAATAACCTGTCGTTCATACCTAGTAAATCACAGAAGTTGCCTGTTTTCAAATTTCAACACATTCTATGTACATCCACTAAAGGTATTTAGGGCTAAAACCTTCTTGCTTTAGCCTTAATTACCTAATCTTGAGGCAACTAACTGGACCAATTAGAGCCAACTTAAGACTCAACGCTAGGGTTTTAGAGACACGCTTTCTAATCAAGAATTGAGAATTCCCAAAATAAGTGTGCCCAGGATATTGCTTGAAAACATCTATTAAGAGAAATCCTAAGCAATCCAGCTCTTAAGTCACTTGAACCTTAAAAGACAAGACCTAATAAGCTCTCAAAGGAACTAATAGGTGAAGTTGATCCCTTGTATCAACCAACCTTTAAAATTGGTCACTTTTTGCACTCAAAAGGTTAAAGTTCAAGTGAAACCCTAAGCACCTTGATCCTAATTAAAAGTGGTAGACTTAAGAGGTCAAGGTCCCCATTTTGGTCAACCTGGAATCTCAGTGACAAGAGAGGTTGGATGGGGGAAACCCTATAACCCGTGAGGGCGCTCTACCGTGTAGGAGTCTTCACGGGACTCACCCTCTCTGGTTGCCCAGGTAATTCTCAGGTGGACGACCTTCTGATTAAGGGGTACCATCCGCCCCGAACCTCTATAGTCACCCAAAATTTTGGGTGTCTTGATTGGGTCCAGCACCTGCTAACCTCGTCTAATCCATCGGTGCATGTTTGGTAGGAGGTCCCTGAAACCTCCTCTAGAAATTCACTCTTCCCAAGGCCGAGCCTCGGTACCCTTGTTTGTACAACCAACTCTTCACATAGACCTCTCCTCTGATTCTGAACCCAACTCACCTTCTTCTTCCACAATGGCTCAGCCAGTTGAGGAAGAGAATAATCTTGAGCACTAGCTCCAGCGACTCAATGACCTCTTCCAGAACTTCATGAACCCATCGCAGCGTCCCATGATGTGAGATCACTATAATCCCGCTGCGGTGGCAATTGAGCCTCGAGTCAGAATCCGGACTAGAGGGCCTGATTATGAACTGAAGCCCAACATGATTCATGCCATACCTAAATTCCATGGGCTTAATTCTGAAGACCCCTTCCAGCACATCAAACAGCTAAAGCATCTGGCCCAGACTTTCGAGTCAGATGCGCATAATCAAGATATCTTACTCATGAAGATGTTCTCTTTCTCCCTTATGGACAAGGCAGCCCATTGGTATCAGACCCAGACACATCCGATCAACATTTGAGAGGAACTTCAGTCCGAGTTCTTGAAAAAGTTCTTCCCCGTTGATCGGACCAATGCCTTGCGCCATCAGATTACTCACTTCACGCAACTGACGGGAGAACCTCTTCATGAGGCATGGGATCGTTTTCAGGATCTCATGAGAAAGTGCCCCCATCACGGAGTTCCTAAATGGGAACAAATCCAGTCTTTTTACCAGGGACTCCGTGAGGATATTAAACTGTTCGTCAATGCAACTTGCAGAGGGAATATCATGGGTCAACATGAGGACACCGTGTGAGAGATTCTCGAGAATATGTGCGAGAACTCCATCAACAATGACTCCATGAGACTATTCGACAGGACGAATACCCATGCAGCGACGAACATTAGGGGAGCACATGAGACGCAAGGCCTGTCCACATTAGTCAACCTGGAATTAAGGCCAGTCGATTGGACAAGGTCTCTATTATTGAGAAGAAGGTGGATGAGCTGACTCAGCACTTGCAGCAAGCCACCTCTGCGCAGAACTCCTTCGCACAGCCTCCTCCCGCACGGGAGACTGTGCAGAACATTTTCCACCGACTTTTTCACGGGGTCGACTCGTATCCACCCCCATCCGTCTCTCGGATTGGAGGAACCTCCGATCCTTTCTATTCTAGCCGAGGGAGCTCTACTCCCCCATTCTCTGACTTTTCTGAAGCTCCTCAGACCTGCAAGGACCTCAACGCCATCTAGAATGACCCATTCTCCAATACCTACAATGCTTGATTTCTAAGGACGACGCAGGGAACTCCCCTTTCGTTTCTGAGAGCGGCTCCCATACCCTGTGCGGCGCCATCCTCCGTGTAAGGTCGCCGGAGGTATGGGCAGCTGCGTGGGGTGGAAGAGGGACCATTTTGTAAAGAACGAAGTGGAAGCTGGGGGGTAAAATGCAAGGGTTCAAAAAGATAAGGGTCGAAGAGTAATTCAAAAGGACCAATTTGTAAAGTAGGTCAAGATGGTCTTCCCTTAGGTCCAAATTTTGGTATAAACTTAATTTTAGCCTAAAGAATCTAATGGTGAAGTTTTATTTTAGTTTTGACCACGCTTGACTTGTCAATTTGCAAAAAAATCCAAATTAGGTCAAGAATTGGGTATGGTTCTCAATTTGGGTCAAGATAGGTTCTAAAGGACAAATTGAAGGTTCTAAACCCTAGGGAATATTTTTTCATGAATTTTAGTGGATTTAGTTGATTTTTATCTTACCTGGAACCTCATGAATTAAAGCAGGTTTGTTTCAAGGTTACAGAATGTCATTTAATTCCTAGAAGTTGCTATAACCCTTTTCAGATCAGATCATCCCACTTTCTTTCTTATTAAGCCCATTTGACCTGTGCTTAGATCCTTAGACACCCTATTTGTGTATTGCATTGGTACAATTGCAGTTTTACCCCTTGTGAATTATTTTATTCTTAAGTGTAGAATTATCTGATTTAGGCTTTCCCATAGGTTTTGCAGGAGCTTTTGTATACTTATCTGGATCAAAATGTGCTAGTTAGGGTTCATGATGAGGCTCTCATCATACCCTCATGCCTAGCTTTTGCTAGTCCCTTAGCAAAATTTTAAGGTTTTAACCCTATTCTAGACCATGAATTTCTTATCAAGTTTAGATAAGTTCTTTTCCTCTTATATCCTTGATTAGGTCAGAATGCCAATCATACTATAAGGAACTCTAGTACCAACCAAGATCCAGATCTGTCTAGCTTTAGCCTCAGTCTTTAGCAAAGGTTTTTAAGGCCTACATGAACTAACCTAAGGTTTATTGGACTTCATTTTTAAAGCACCCGTGCTTGAGATAATTTTAGCCTTGGTTCAGTTCGCAGTGCATTTTGTAAGAGAGAGAGACAGAAGATTCATTTGTTTGGAGAGTTTTCTCTCTCTTTTTCTTTTTAATTCTACCTTAGGATTGGCTTCTCAACACGATCTGTATCGGATTCCTTGTCCCCATCATCAATCCTCAAGGGCCCCTTGCAGTCGATGCTTCAAGATAGCATCGCCCATGATAACCCCCAGAACCCTGGCTTTCGAGATTTTGAGATAATCCCGTCCATTGTGTTCCGTGGCCGAATTCAGACCCTGGCAATTGATACTTCATGATAATGCCATCCATGGAATCTGAACTGAGACAAGTGTTTACATGCCCCCAGTAGGATATGTAAATATCCTAAGAGACAAGCACCGAGGAGATGATATGTTACGCATCTTCGAGGGGAATTTCCCACCTCTCCGCGCTAGAACTCATCCAAATCAACTTGTGTTGATCGACTGCTCCTAATCTAGGTGACATTTTTAGAATATTTGAAACGCTTCTGCGTGATTTTGATACTTATGCTCACTGAACCAGATTGTGTGTGTGAATTTGGGTGCTTAGGTTACTGAGTCCCGTAAACCAAAAGTCAGTTAACGAGGCCGAATACTCCCTAAGCCTTTGACCTAATACTTTAACTTTTCAATTTCCTCAACCTCTTGAGGAATATCTAGATCTTAATGGGTACTAAGAGCCTATCTAAGAATGCCTAAGGTTTGCATTCTTACTGATCTTGGTTTGCACTTTCCTTTTTCTTTTCCTTAATGTGGTCTAGAACTTAGGTTAATTCCTTAATTTCTTACTAATGACTATCTCTTTTCTTTCATTTTTTACTCATTTTTATCATTTAGCTCTTTTTCTCCTCCTCCTTTTGTAAAATCCACAAGAATCCTTCCCTCCTTTCCAATTTTTTTTTTTAAAATTAATTTTTATGTTGAAACCTTTTATCATGAGTTTTTATTCATTTTGCACTTTCATACCCCCCATGCCAAAGATTTGCAATGTCCTCATTGTAAATTAGGAGGATTTTTATTTAGCTTGGTTCATGCATTAAGATAGGTATTTTGGTGAGTGGATGGGTTGGGGTAACTGTTGCGGACGATTTCTAATCTCAGATGCGAGAACCTGAGGTGGAGTCGGCTGTCCTAAAGGATGAACCTAAAGTGCAAAGAGGTGTTAAAAAAAGTTTCTGGTTTTTCAGAAAGAATGACGGGTTGCCTCTCGTTAAGCGCTGAGTTTTACGCCATCAACTGGGCGCAATAAGCATAAGGGGAATGGAGGATAAATGATGATTGAGCCAAATCTGTACTGGTTACATCAATGAACGGTTTGAGTCTCTGATCGTTCACGACGAAAGGTTCGGAATCGTGGCTGAGAGGACTGATTTCGACGGCTCCATTTCCAAAAATTTGTCAGATAAGATATGGTCTAGTGTCTGGTGATGACACCAAAGCTTAGACTTTTGTTTGTTCTTATTATAGTAATGTCGTTGTGGTACAGATAAAATAGCTACGGTTTGTCGTCATTGCCACTATTACAATTTTACTCAGAAATGTTTTTCTTCCGAGGTCGAACTCAGGGAGCTACTAGAATTCTAGGAGTACAATGCTTCTTTATTACAAAAATAAGAGAGAGAAAGAGAGAGAGAGGGAGAAGTAGATTTTGTTTCTTGGCTTTTTCTTCTTCCCTTCTTTCTCTCTTTGCCTGTCTTCTTTTTCTCTTCTTTCTCTTCTCTTTTCTTTCTTCACAGTTCTTGATCTTCTTCAGTTCTTCTTCTTCTTTCTTTATCTTCTTCTCTTTTCTTCTTCTTCTTTCTTCCTTCTTCTCTTTTCTTTCAGCTGCAACACCTTTTCTTTTCTTTTTCTTCTTCTTTGCTTTGTCTGTAAAGCTTCATCCGTCGTCTGATTTCTCAATCAGACGGCTTAAGTGGTGTCTGCTACAGTGCTTCCTTTGTGCTTCTCCTTCTGCTTCTTCTTCGGTCTTCTTCTGCTTTGTTCCTTGGCCTTCTCCTTCTTTCTTCTTCCTTCGGCCAAGTGTGTTCTTCTTCCCGCTCACCCTGTCCCTGCACAAAGAGCAAAACTGTTACGAACGCGGCTTCAAGACGTTTTTTAAGACGTCTGGGAGGTGGCCCAAACGTCTGACCAGACGTCTGGAACCCTTCCAGACGTCTGGGATTTAATTTTCTTCTGCGTACGGGGTTGCATCTGTAGTTTTCCCTTCGAAGAGGGGTGACGTAATAAAATGCGGAAATAAAATATAAAGCAATCTCACAAAAAATCAATCGCACAAGTACACAAAGATTTTTAGGTGGAAACCCAAACTGGGTGAAAACCACCACCTAACCCTCTCGAGTTAGGATTTTCCGATCAACCTAGTTGATCAAATCCACTAAACGAATCACTTTAAAACGAGGGTGATTCAACCTCAGTACAACCACGCTACAAGTACGAGGGTAGCGTTCCTCAACCCCTTCTCTCCACGAGAAGGATTTTGTCCCACGAAGGAGACGGGAATTCACAAAGCGAATACCCAACCAAAAGACAAAGATAAAATAAAACAAGTAATCCTATAGAGCCAACAAAGGAATTTAAACCTAGCTTCTATAGGAAATAGGAAACTCCCCTTTGCAAGGAGTGCGTCGAGTTGATGACGCGGTGCGTGTGCCACGCGATGGCGCAATGTCGCTCTCGTAGACAACGGCGGGAGAGCGGGTGCGCGAAGGGAATTTAGCTCTCTAGGTGATGGAACTTAAGCTTGGAGAGCAAGATCTTTTCTTGGACATAAAAGGGTAGAAAGTATGTTGCTTAGGTGTATCCAAGTGTGTGTTGGTGTGTCAAAGGCTCCCCTCTATTTATAGAGGCCTTAGGAAGGCTTTGGAAGGCTTAGGAAAGGTTCTATAGCCGTTGGGAACAAAGCCCAAGAGAATCAGCCCGAAATCAGGACAATGATTACACTTGACAGGGTTATCAGACGTCTAACTCTGGCATCAGACGTCTGGAAGGCCACTTTAAGACGTCTGATTCCAATGTCAGACGTCTGATTTTGGGCGGGTTTCCTCCTGACTTGAATCAGATCTAAACAGGGTTTTTGCGCAAGTCCATCAGACGACATACAGGACGTCTGGCACTAAGTATGGATGTCTAGAAACCTACTTTTACTGTGGGGATGGATTTTCCAAACGTTACAACAGCTAGAAAATCTCTGAGAAGAGATTTTGGGGCAGCCGAGGCAAAACGGACATTTATCAGACGTCTGGAAAGGCCTAAGGACGTCTGATAAGGCTCTAACGGTCATATTCTTGAGTGTTTGCTAAGCCAGCCAACGGTCCACTAATTGGACGTCTGGCAAAGTCATCAGACGTCTCCTAAGACGTCTGGTCTAAGGTCTGGACGTCTGATTTCATCAGACAGAACTAACTATGTCCAGCCTAACAGTTATCAGACGTCTGAAACAACAGTCAGACGTCTTAAAATACTTTATCAGACGTCTGATTTTGGAATTAGACGTCTGGAAGTGATGTTTGAACCCTATATTGGTTTTCTAAGTATTCTACAGAAAACCTAAGTATCCTAGGGTTGTGCCGGTGTTCCTAGGACTACTGTTAGGGTACTTTGAGGCTCTTTAACATAATATTCTAAGGAAAATAAGAGCAAGAAAATAAAGACAAGAGATACAAGAAAGGATTAAAAAGAATCTATCATATTCTTCTTGTCTTCTATCTTCAATCTGTCGCTCCACGCGAACCTCCTCTGTTTTCCGTCAAGCTCCTCCAATCCGTCCTGGATGCGAGCTTAAACTCCGTCTAAACACGTCCACATTTGCAATTGACCTGAAATCTAGGACTCAAATTGCAAATGTTAAATAACACGTGTTTTGTTATCATCAAAACAAATGATCGTGGTGCTCTAGCACCAACAGCGTTTGCGTGCATGCGCGCGCAGACCTGCAACCGCCACCCGCTTTCCTCTTTTTCCCTCTCTCCTCCTGCAGGGCACAGTGCTCTCTCTCTCTCTCTCCCCGCACGGCCTTAAAAGGCCCTCGCCCTCTCCCTCACCCTCATCTCCTCCGCTTCCTTCTTCTTCTTCCAGCCGGTGCGAGAGCGAGCGGCGGCAGCAGCGGCCGCGACAAGTGTGCGGGAGGAGGTGTTGCGCGAGGGAGGAGACGCTCGACCGTGAGGGCTCGAGCTTACCGGGGCAGCTAGAGCCTGCCGGCGGGGGAGCAGCGGGCGTGGAGTGTCGTGGGAGGGCTGCTGCAGCTTGAGCAGCGGGCGGACGGGGCGCGGCGCGGTCGTGCGTCGCGGGCGGAGAGTGAGTCGAGCTCTAATTCTGGAAGCCTTTCCAGAATCAGACGTCTGGGATTCCAACCAGACGACGGTGAGGACGTATGGAGGACTGTCCAGACGTCTGCCAGGTAAGTTATTTCGTCCTTCTTCCTTTTTTGCGCATACAGCCATGCAGCTGTCCGCCGCGCCTTCGTCTGCAACCCGTCGTACTGAGAGCGAGGAGTGGATACGTGCAGGTTCTTCTCAGGAGGGCGCGAAACTCGCCATCCAACGCGAATCGGACGTCTGGCCGCAGTGCCAGACGACGGAGAGGACTTCCAGACGTCCGAGTTGACCATCGGACGTCTGGGAATTAAGCCATACGCCCCCGCAGGCTTCTGGACATTTGAGGGACAACACAGAATGAAGGTACCATCTGACCCACATTTTAAGACGTCTGGAAGAGGTTCCAGACGTCTGATTTTGGACTATTTCGTCGTTTTCGACCCGTTTAGGGCCCGTTCGGAGTCCGTTTTCCGCGTTTCGAGTTGCGTTCTTTTCGGAATAAAATCCTCTACCCGTTTACAGTAATTATATACTGTTATGAGAAACTCCTTGTGTTGATCCTTGTGTTAGGATCCCGTTCCATTGTAGTCTTGGGGTTGCGGAGGCGTGCGGGATTTCCAACCACGCCCCCAGTACTCCCGTTGTAGCTGGTAGAGTGGCTTTTAAAATTATTAACGTAATTTGTTACAATTATGGAACAATTAATAGAACCTAGGGCATTGCATGAATCCTAAGAACGAGAAACCAGATTGAATGATAGATCCTAGGGTATTGCATGAATCCTAGGGCTGGAAAACTAGATTGAATGATAGATCATAGGGTACGGCATGAATCCTATGACTGGAAAACTAGTGATATGAATATAGATATTGCAGTCTTGGAAAATGTGGAAAGGAAATAATAGCTGCCTGTAAATTGATTTAACAGCTGCCTGTTATGAATAAATGAACATGATTGAGAACATGGGTTGTATGAACGTGAAACTGGAATGGTGAAACCTAAATGTGCTGAGTTAAAAGAGCTGGAACCCTACGGGGAATTAGGAGTAGAACTCCTGGAAAGAGAATGAAATGGAACTGAAAAGGAAAGATGTGGAAGTGTGTCGTCTCTTGGGTACGTAGTGCCAGGGGAAGCACCTGTTACCTGTTTAGTGCAGAGCGGAGCCAGCCACCCCAGGGACCCGGGGTTAGGTCTGGCCACTTTGTACCAACTTTTGGCCCTCATGTACATAGTACTGAGGAGAGCTTCTAGTGTAGAGCGAGTACTAGCTACCCCACGGGCCCCAAGGTGCTGCTAGCTCACTTACACCGACTTGTTAGGCCCATTGGGCAAACCAGGGTAGTCAGGCGAGGGTGCACGGACTGTGGAGGGGAAAGACCCCTATTTGGTTACTGTGGAGGGGCTGGACCCCTGTTACTGAGAGGGCTCTGCCCTATACTGGTTCCGTGCTGTGCTTTGGGCGCACCCGTTAACGGAACGACTGACCGCGTGCCAGTGCGGGGTAGCTACCCGTGTGTTTATCATACGTGCCGTATTCACCGTTACGTCTGTCAACGACTTTAGGGTGGTTGACTAAGAGTAGGATCACCATGGGGGACTCTCCCGGCCAGGAGAGAACCGCGTGTTACTTCTACTTTTCGGAAAAGACTGCAATCAAGATCGTTCCCACGAGGAACATTCGAGATCCAGTGAAGGATCTGAGAAATAGATAAATTGTGAAACAATAGAAAGACGTAAATAAAGGAAGAAAGAAAATAAAACAGCTACTGTACACTTTACTGCTTCTTTAGTTTTAGCTGCCACCTTACTCAGCATTTCGCTGACGTGTTACACTCATTACTTTTCAGGACCAGGTGTTGAGCAGCCAGGGTCAGCGGCTGCAGAGGACGCTGGGCCGAGTAGGGTCCAGTAGAGTTACCGCAGTTCTTTTGTACCCCTTTTTGTTCCACTGTAGTGAGTAGTTCTTGTTACTCTCTGTACTTTTCTTTACTTGTAGTTCATGTTATGTTATAAATGTTGTTCTACTGTTGTGGTGGTACGTGCTGTAGTAGTTCCTTTTCTTACTGCTGTATTTTTGTTACTGCTAGTTATATTCATGCTGAATGTGGTTTATTTTACTGCTCTTTTGGTTACTTCCTCGTTGGACGACTAGGTCTTGGGATTAGTCGAGTCGGTCCGGTTCTCGTGTCTCGTAGGGACTCGGGAATCAGGTCGTTACAAGATGGTATCAGTGCAAGGTCGTCCCGAGAAGTGAATCAACTGACTGGAAAATAACAAATTCACATGTCTATAACTAGAGTAGCCACCACAACATATCCTTTGACATGAGCTCTTAGACGTTTCGTTAGGTATCGTTCCATGTTGACGTTTTTCGTTTTGTTTCGCGTCCCCTTGCAGGAGATGCCTCGTTGCGGGACTGGCGAAATGGGCCGCGGGTGCGACCGAGGACGAGGTCGGCGAGGTAGGCGTGCCGTTGCCGACGCCTAAGTGGACCAGCCACTACTCCCGGGCATCCAGGCCCAGGACGTCGCCCAGCTGATACGGGACATTGTGCGAGAGGAGCTCCACCCACCGCCCCGAGCGCCTCGCCCTGGGGCTGCGGAGGGGGAGTCTTCTGTGGGACCACACGACGGGTGCGGTGCTGGACACGGGGGAGGGGATGGGCCGCCGCCGCCCCCACCTTCCTCCGACACTTCTGTGCACGAGGCACCTTTTCCTAGAGGTGCACCAGCATCTCCACTGCAGCGCCACTTCGAGCTCTTCGGGCAGTTCCGGAAGCTGAAGCCCCCTTCCTTCAAGGGGGATGAGGACCCGACCGAGGCAGAGGACTGGCTCGAGCAGCTCGAGAAGATTTTCGACACCCTTCGCCCCCCGGTGGAGTGCCGCGTGGCCTTTGCCACGTACCAGCTGGAGAGTGCGGCACACAGGTGGTGGAGGGCGGTCAGGGGATAGGAGAGGGGCGAGCCGACCTGGGATCGGTTCGTCACCCTCTTCTGCGAGCAGTACTTTCCCCAGACGTGGCAGGTCCAGAGGAGGTGAGAATTCCACACTCTCCGCTAAGGGACGATGATCGTGAGCGCGTACTGCACGCGTTTCCTGGAGTTGTCCCATTTTGCAACGACAGTGGTAGCCACTGAGGAGGAGCGTCTTTGGAGGTTCACCGAGGGGCTCCAGCCTACGATTCGGGGGTATGTCAAACCCCTGAAGCTGCCTACGTTTTCGAGGGTGGTGGAGGCAGCCCTGACTTACAAGGAGACCAACCCGTCCACGCGAGACACTGACGGCGGGCGAAAGACGCCCTTTCAGCCAGACTTTTCACAGGGCCGGCAAGAGAGGAGACACGTGGCATCCGCAGGAGTGCCGTCACGTTTTGCAGGGCCATCAGTGGCCTTTGGGGGCCCTCGACAAGGGCCAGTCGCCAGCACTGGACCCCCGCCCAGCCGACAGCAGGGACCCACTGAGGGTGGGAGTCGGGTTCCCCTCTATTACCAGTGTGGCCAGCTGATGAGTGGCTACTCATCATGGCTAAAAGGCCGAAATTAAGCTAGACACTAAGCAAAACAATATCAAATTAACATATAAAAAGGGTTAAGTATGGGAATTAAAGAAAAGACCTAAAACTTTTAATGTGTGTTAAAACCTCCTAATTAGGTCAAAAAAATGAGATATTCTGAAAACTAAAGAACAAATGATGATCCATGCATCAATTGAACACATAAACAAGTTTGAAAAGACAAATCAGAAGTAAAATCAATGTCTTAAATGTTCAATTAAGCACATGTAAAAGTTTGAAAGCAATTGGACATCATTTAGGCTTAGAAATAAATAGATTACAATTAGGTCCTTCATGCATTACATTTCTACCCTTCAAAACTCCTTCTTGGATCTTTTTGCAAGCCGCAGGGACCCTTCTGTATGACTGCAAGGCCCTTCCAGTTATAGTTCTTTTCACTTTTGGACCTGCACGCTATTCTTCTACCCCTTCGTTCAAGGGTCTTCCTGCAAGTTTTCCCTCATTTCAGAGAGAAGCCGGTGTTCTTCACGCGCATTGTAGCACGCGAAGAACACAGCCATTCTCGACCGTCCATCGCACTTTTGATCTCGATCTGCGGCTGGAATCAAATGGAACCTTCGCGCGATTCGGTGCGTGCGTTCACCTCTCTTCCCAGATCTCATCTGACGGTCAGATCTCTCTCTTGACTCTCCGCGCGCTCTACCCATCTCATCCTCACCGCCGGCTCAATTTTGATTAACCTCACCCTTGCGGTTATTCCAATCACTGAGCTGCTACTTAAGCACCTCAATGGTGTCGCGCGCAAGGGATCGCTCCCTCCTACATCTCTTAGCGATCAGTTCGTCCACTCCAGTCTCTCCTCCTCATCTAGACCCTGATTTCACAGCCACCGGCTGTGGAATCATCGCCTGCTCTCGACCCTCCTCGTCGCTAAGGACCTCGTAGCACCTGAGGACGACCCTGGAGTCTCACTAGCAGACTCTTCCCTCCGCTGGAGTCACCCTCCTCCTTTCTTCCTCCTTAGCCGCCGGCTAAGGACCCATAGGTCCCATTCTTCCTTTTAGTTTAGGTTTTTAATTCTGCACAAGTAGTGTTAGATTTAGTTTGCAGTAGTTTAGAATAGATTTAGTTTTAATTGTTAGTGTTTAATGTTAGCTGTAGTTAGATTAGTCTTAGGAGTAGAATTAGTATTAGATCCCCTCCCTCACCTCCTCTGATCAGTCCAGATCAGAGGGGAAGAATCATCTGTTCATTGTTCAATTTATCTCCCTCTTCGTGTTTTGTTTTTCCATCATCCAAATTCTGATTCTTGTTTTTCCTTTTAACGACGAATTTTTCATCAATCACCCACACATCCTGACCCAATTTCAGATCTGATGGTGCACTGCCTCAGATCTGAAAGTGGCGTCACAAGCACCATTTGGGGCTTCTCACTCACTCCATTTGTTTCACAAAAGCCCCTCTGTTTTAAATGGATTGCCTCAGTTTGTCAGAGCACTTTTGATTTGGATTTTAAAGGATTTTTACTCTCTGAAATGTTTTGACAGATCTGACAAATTGAAGGGATTTTTGGTTTTCATTGTGGGCAAGGACTCTGAGAAGTTCTCTGGTGACAGAGAACCAATCAGAAGAGCCTTTCATGATTCTGTTTATACTTTGTTTTGAATGCATTCACCAGCTTCCATTAAATTTCCTTAATGCATTCTTAGTCTCTTTTTGCTATTTCAGAACTGCCATACACTATTTGTGTTGATGATCATTTCTGTATGGTGATTCTCTAACCTAAGGAGTTTTCCATACTCCTTAAGGTTGCAAGAAACTGAGATTGTATGTTGTTGGTTTTAATTGATTGAGCTAAGTCTTCCTTCATGCTGTCTATGGCATTAGGAAGACTAACTCAATGCCATTTGAGTTTTGATCTGAAAGGATGATTCTAATAAGGTTTTTCCTAATGAGTATTTGAGCTGAATTTACATGAGATTTCCGTGAGATTTAAACCCTTATCAGATTTGGATTTCAACTCTCAAAATTTTTAGTTTGGTTTGAATTTTCTCTTATTCCCAGTTACACAGCAACATGCTGCATCTAGCAGCTACATTTCCCTCCATCTCTAAATTCTCCTCTTCTCTAAATTTTCCTCTCATCTGTTGAATACATCCCCTTCTTCAAATGGACTAACTGCAGCAGCAGTCAGCCCATTTGACAGTGGCTTAAGCCACTGCTGATGCTAAACAAAACACCCTGAACAGCACACCTTCTCATCCCTCTCCATCTTCTCTGACAGTAGCTTAGCTGCTGTTTAAATTGAAATCAAAACTTAATTAACCCTTCTTCCCTCATTTCCTAACTTCTTACTAAAACCTAATTATACATACTTATTTTAAAACTGTAAATATACCTATCCATAGTATTATAACTATAACATATAGCCTAATTATGTAAGATACATAGTTATACTGTAAATATGTATAAAACCTGTACATAAATCAATATACATATGTAATCTATGTAAATATATGTATATATACTAAACTATTATGTATGTATCTACTTAATAATGTATATATATATAAACAGATCCCTATTTACATATTTAATAGCTAAATTATAGAGTAACTTAGCTAAATTAATAATTTAGAGCTATAATTAAATTAAATAAATCTATAAACTTAGGATAATATATATAGTAAGTAATTTAAGCTAATTAAAGTGTATTTATACCTAGTATAGCTTACTGATTAGCTTAGTTTTAATTTAACAACCCAGAATAGCTATTTTAACCTAAATAAAACATAAATAAATTCGTAAAAATACAATAAAAATATGTATTAAATACTTAAGTATGTAAATTAAAAATGTTTAAGGTCAATTAGACCATTTACTAATTATTTTATAAGTAATTAACTATTTAATCACCTAAATCAACCTGTATAATCAGCCTAGTTTAGCGAATTTATTTGTATAGTAAAAATATTTAAAATTAAAAATTAATTAATCAATTATGTAGTATTATGTAAATATTTTATTTACCATATTTTATTTTATTTTTTTTAATAATTTATGGCCCCCAAATCGAGGGCCAAAAACGTGCCCAGACGAAGCTGCGCCTGATTTCCAGCGCACGATGTGGCGCTGGAATAGCACCACATCGTGTGCTGCAAGTCAAGCGCAACCACATATAAGTTAATTATGCTATAAGTTCAACAGTCGTCACGGCGTCGGGCGCCCGAAACAGCATCCTATTCTATTCGATCCGATTACCCGTTAGCCATGTACAGTCTGATTTGAAATGAATGTGTGTGGCGGCCGGGGTCCCGAGCGTGCGAGCATGTGGTGTGTGGCTGAGGCCTTGCGCTGATATGAGAACGTAATTAAGCCACGTAATCTGAGATTAGGACGCGCTTAGTAGAGGTCTGGTCCCACCGTAAAGGTGCTGTGTATCCCTCGGAAAGTGCACCCGCAAACTACGCATGTTTTAAACTAATAACATTAGCCCTAACCCCCTCCCCACCGCAGCCTCTGAAGTTTCTTAAGACAGAAGAGTTTAACACAGAAGAAAAGAACAGACGAGTTAAGTTAACACAGAGAAGAAAAAGAGAGAACACAAGAGATAACAAGAACAGAAAGACTTACTGTACATACAGTAGTAGAATAAGTAATATACATACGTATAAGTAAATATATATAATTACTAATAGAATAAAGTGACACTATAAACGTCGCTAAAGACCTCAGTTTTGCCTTTTAGGTTGTATAGTGTTTTCTGAGATTTAGCGACGCTTATATCTGTCACTGAAACTGCTGTATATGTCACTATACATAATAGACTAATAAGTTAAGTTTCTACACCATTGCATTCTAATGTATTATGTACTATTATGTTAGTACTAATAGGATAACTTGTAAATACATAGTTTAGAGTATAATAATAGATTGTTTGATGCTTGTTCATAGTTAGTATTTTTGCAAGCATTTCTTAGTAATTAGGTAAATAAAACACACATTCATTCATTCTTTAATAAGATGTAAAGTTTCTTTTTGGAATTAGAGGATAATTTTGAGATCAAAGAGTGACCGAATTAAATTCAATAAATTGCCTCCCAGTGAACGACCTGGAACAAAACCAATAAAAATTAGATAAATAAGCAAATGATAATAATGGTTGTAATGACTGGTACTCACCCATACTCACCACTATACAACATTCTTAATGTTATATTATACACCCTATACTACAACGACATGATCATAACAATAATCATTCATCATCATACAACCAATGTGTTAGATACACATTCACACATTACATCACCAGAATCAGAAGGGACTGCCCGTCTAGGGCAGGAGGTCAGCAGATACTTCCCGCGCAGAGCACTTGAGGGCGCGCAGGAGGCCGCAGTTCCCAGGCGCGACTACGAGGACAGCAGTCACGAGGAGGGTACCGGCCAGCACCTGCCCGTCTGACGGAGAGTGTGGCTGCTTCATCCGTACCTAGAGCTGAGGGGCGTATCAACGCCTTGACACACAGGGATGCCAGAGCTTCGGGATCGGTGGTGGCAGGTATGGTTTCAGTTTCTGGCAGACTCGTTTACACACTTTTCGATTCCGGCGCTACGTGTAATTTCCCTACTTGGAGGGGTGAGATCAGTGTGACGTAAAAATGCGTAAATGAAATATAAAGCAATCTCAAAAAGACAATCACACAATGTACACAAAAAGTTTTTAGGTGGAAACCCAAACCGGGTGAAAACCACCACCTAACCCTCTCGAGTTAGGATTTTCCGATCAACCTAGTTGATCAATTCCACTAAACGAATCACTTTAAAACGAGGGTGATTCAACCTGAGTACAACTACGCTACAAGTACGAGGGTAGCATTCCTCAACCCCTTCTCTCCACGAGAAGGATTTTGTCCCACGAAGGAGACGGGAATTCGCAAAGCGAATACCCAACCAAAAGACAAAGATAAAATAAACAACAAACCTATAGAGCCAACAAAGTAATAAACCTAAGCTTCTATAGGATTTAGGAAACTCCCCTTTGCAAGGAGTGCGTCGACGATGACGCGGTGCGTGAGCCACGCGACGGCGCAACTTCGCTCTCGTGAACTACGGCGGGAGAGCGGGTGCGCAACAGCTTGATGCTCTCAAGAGAATGGTGCTTGAGCTTGGAGAGCAAGAGCTAGCTAGGACACAAGAGAGTGGAAAGTGTGATACAAATTGTTTCTTGTGTATCTTGGTCTCTCTAGGTGTTTCTTGTGTGTGTCTTATTGTGTCTTGGTGTGTAAAGGCTCCCCTCTATTTATAGAGGCCTTAGGAAGGCTTTGGAAGGCTTGGAAAAGCTTCCATAGCCGTTGGGTGCAAAAGTCCAAGAGAATCAGGCCGAAATCAGGAACAATCATTGTTCTGACAGGCTTATCAGACGTCTAATTCTAGCATCAGACGTCTGTAAGTTCACTATAAGACGTCTGATTCAAAGGTCAGACGTCTGATTTTGGGCGGGGCTCTTCCTGACTTGGATCAGATCTAAACAGGGTTCTAGTGCAAGTCCATCAGACGACATACAGGACGTCTGGCACTATGTCTGGACGTCTGGAAACCTACTTTTTCTGTGGGAATGGATTTCCAAACGTTGCAACGGCTAGAAAATCTCTGAGAAGAGATTTTGGGTCAGCCGAGGCAAAACGGTCATTTATCAGACGTCTGGAAAGACCTAAGGACGTCTGATAAGGCTCTAATGGTCATATTCTTGACTGTTTGCTAAGCCAGCCAACGGTCCACTAATTGGATGTCTGGCAAAGTCATCAGACGTCTTCTAAGACGTCTGGACTAAGGTTTAGACGTCTGATTTCATCAGACAGAATACTAATTCCAGCCTAACAGTTAACAGACGTCTGAAACAACAGTCAGACGTCTTAAAATGCTTTATCAGACGTCTGATTTGGGAATTAGACGTCTGGAAGTGCTGTTTGAACCTATATTGGTTTTCTAAGTATTCTACAGAAAACCTAAGTATCCTAGGGTTGTGCCGGTGTTCCTAGGACTACTGTTAGGGTTCTTTGAGGCTCTTTAACATGAAATATCTAAGGAAAAAAAGAGCAACAAAAGAAACAAAAAATACAACAAGTACAAAAGAAGGAAATCTATCCTATTCTTCATTTCCTTCCATCTTCAATCTTTCGCTCCACGCGAACCTCCTCTGTTTTCCATCAAGCTCCTCCAATCCGTCCTGGATGAGAGCTCGAACTCCGTCTAAACACGTCCACATTTGCAATTGACCTGAAATCTAGGACTCAAATTGCAAATGTTAAATAACACGTGTTTTGTTATCATCAAAACAAATGATCGTGGTGCTCTAGCACCAACACTACGCACTCGTTTGTCGCAGCCAGTTTCGCAGTTAGTTTGGCCCAGGACTATACGCTGTTAGAGAATCCATTCGTAATCAGAGGTCCGAGTGGTCAGCTGTTTGTAGCTGATGAGGCGTACACGGATTGCGAGGTCAGCGTCGGGGGACATAGCCTGCCAGCTGACCTGATTATGATACAGATGGAGGACTTTGGCGTAATTCTGGGGATGGACTGGCTGTCCGCTTACCACGCCTTGGTGGACTGTTTTGAGAGGAAGATTGTCTTCTCCATGCCGGAGTTGCCTTCTTTCGAGTTTCACGGACAGCCAGTGGACGGAGGCTTCAGGTGCATTTCGGCACTTCGGGCGGCGAGACTTTTGAGCCAGGGGTGTGAGGACTTCCTAGCTTGTGTGGTGGCAGAGCCCAGCCCTGTGGCAGACTTCCAGAGCATCCCGGTGGTCATAGAGTACCCTGACGTGTTCCCAGACGAGTTACCAGGACTGCCGCCCGAGCGTGAGATCGAGTTTGAGATCTCACTAGTACCAGGGACCAGCCCCATCTCCACCGCGCCATACAGGATGGCACCGCTTAAGCTACGAGAGCTCAAGTCTCAGTTGCAGGACCTTTTGCAGAAGGGTTTCGTGAGGCCCAGTGCGTCTCCCTGGGGAACCCCGTACTGTTTGTGAAGAAGAAGGATGGTACCCTACGCCTTTGTGTGGACTACCGACAGCTGAATAGGGTCACCATCAAGAACAGATATCCGCTGCCGAGGATCGACGACTTGTTTGACCAGTTACGGGGTGCCACGGTGTTATCCAAGATCGACTTGAGGTCTGGATACCACCAGTTGAGGATCAGGGAGGCAGACGTCTCCAAGACAGCTTTCTGCACCCGGTACGGACACTACGAGTTTTTGGTCATGCTGTTTGGGCTGACCAATGCCCCCGCTGCTTTCATGAACCTGATGAACCGAGTGTTTAGACCGTACTTGGATCAGTTCGTGGTGGCATTCATTGATGACGTACTCATCTATTCTCGAGATCGGACGCAGCACAGACAGCACTTGCGGATGGTTCTGGACACACTGAGACGACGTAGGCTGTACGCTAAATACAACAAGTGCGAGTTCTGGTTGAGGGAGGTGACCTTCTTAGGTCATGTGATCTCTGGGGACGGCTTGGCGGTGGACCCAACCAAGGTCGAGGCAGTGCTCAGGTGGGAGAGATCGCGTTCAGTCACCGAGATTCGCAGTTTCTTGGGATTGGCAGGCTACTACAGATGACTCATCAGAGGTTTTTCACAGATTGTGCATCCCATGACACAGTTGACCCGGAAGGACGTGCCCTTCACTTGGACAGACGCCTGTGGGGCATGTTTGCAGGAGCTGAAGGAGAGGTTGACCTTGGCTCCCGTGCTCACCATCCTTGACAGTAGTGGCGGGTTCGTTGTGTACACGGACACCTCCTTGCAGGGGTTAGGAGGTGTGCTCATGCAGAGGGGTCACGTTGTCACTTATGCTTCGCGGCAACTGAAGCCCCATGAGCATACCTACCCTACCCACGACCTGGAGTTAGCAGCAGTCGTCTTCGTGCTGAAGACCTGGAGGCACTACTTTCACGGTGAGACCTTCGAGATTTTCACGAATCACAAGAGCCTCAGATACCTTTTTGATCAGAAGGAGCTCAACATGAGACAGAGATGTTGGTTGGAGCTCCTGAAGGACTACGACTACACGGCGTTCCACAGGAGATCGTATCCGACCGTGATACCCGCTTTACGTCCCAGTTTTGGGCTGAGTTTCAGTAGGCCCTGGGGACGCGATTGAGGTTTAGTACAGCTTACCACCCCCATACGGACGAACAGTCTGAGCGCACGATACAGACACTTGATGACCTTTTGCGTGCTTGTGTACTGGACTGGTGGGCCTCTTAGGAGGAGCACCTGCCCTTGGCGGAGTTTGCATACAACAACAGCTATCACTCGAGCATCGGCATGGCTCCCTACGAGGCTCTGTACGGACGGAGGTGTACGGCACCCTTGAGTTGGGTTGAGGTGGGGACCAAGTGGGAGGTTGGCCCCAGGTTGATCCGGCAGAGTCAGAAGGTAGTCGAGCAGATCCACAGGCGACTCCGCACTGTCAGGAGCAGACAGAAGAGCTACGCAGATCGGAGACGTAGAGAGGTGCAGTTTGAGGTTGGGGACCACGTCTTCCTTCGTGTTTCGCCCATGAAGGGCCTACAGCGTTTTGGGGTGAGAGGGAAGCTTGCATCGAGGTTCGTGGGGCCCTTTGAGGTCCTGGAGCGGGTTGGACCCGTTGCTTACAGACTTGCCCTCCCTCCTCAGCTTTCTGGTGTGCACGACATGTTCCACGTGTCCAACCTCGGGAAGTACGTAGCCGATCCTAGTCATGTACTGAGTCACGAGAGCGTCGAGGTGGGCGACGACCTGACCTACCCCGAGCGGCCAGTGCAGATTCTTGACCGAGCCGTCCGCAGTTTGAGACAAAAGCAAGTACCCTTGGTGAAGGTTTTGTGGAGGAGCCAGCGGTACGAGGAGGCTACCCAGGAGCCCGAGGCGGCAATGTGGGAGCGGTACCCGAAGCTCTTCGCGGTTACGTTCTTTCGGACCGGCTTCGATCCTCTTTGAGTTTGTTATGTTTTTATATGACGTTCTTCCCGCACCCTAGTTAGCGCAAGTTTCGGGGACGAAACTTCCTTTGAGTTTGTTATATTGTTACGAACGCGGCTTCAAGACGTTTTTTAAGACGTCTGGGAGGTGGCCCAGACATCTAACCAGACGTCTGGAACCCCTTCCAGATGTCTGGGATTTAATTTTCTGCGGCGTATGCGATGCGTCTGCGCGCATGCGCGCACAGACCTGCAACCGCCACCCGCTTTCTTCTTTTTCCCTCTCTCCTCCTGCAGGGCGCAGTGCTCTCTCTATCTCTCTCCCCGCGCGGCCTTAAAAGGCCCTCGCCCTCTCCCTCACCCTCATCTCCTCCACTTCTTCTTCTTCTTCCAGCTGGTGCGAGAGCGAGCGAGCGGCGGCAGCATCGATCGCGGCAAGTGTGCGGGAGGAGGTGTTGCGTGAGGGAGGAGACGGTAGACCGTGAGGGCTTGAGCTTGCCGGGGCAGCTAGAGCCGGTCGGCGGGGGCGGCCGTGCGTCGCGGGCGGAGAGCGAGTCGAGCTCTGATTCTGGAGGTTTTTCGAGAATCAGATGTCTGGGATTCCAAACAGACGACAGTGAGGATGTCTGGCAAGTATGTTATTTCGTCCTTCTTCCTTTTTCGCACGTACGGCCATGCAGCCGTCCGCCGTGCCTTCGTCTGCAACCCGTCGTACTGAGAGTGAGGAGTGGATACGTGTAGGTTCTGCTCGGGAGGGCACGAGACTCGCCATCCAACGCGAATCGAACGTCTGGCCGCAGTGCCAGACGACGGAGAGGACTTCCAGACGTCCAGGTTGACCATCAGACGTTTGGGAATTAAGTCAGATGCCCCCGCAGGCTTCTGGATGTTTGAGGGACAACACAGAATGAAGGTACCATCTGACCCACATTTTAAGACGTCTGGAAGAGGTTCCAGACGTCTGATTTTGAACTGTTTCGTCGTTTTCGACTCGTTTAGGGCCCGTTCGGAGTCCGTTTTCCGCGTTTCAAGTTGCGTTCTTTTCGGAATAAAATCCTCTACCCGTTTACAGTAATTATATACTGTTATGAGAAACTCCTTGTATTGATCCTTGTGTTAGGACCCTGTTCCATTGCAGTCTCGGGGGTTGCGAAGGTGTGTGGGATTTCCGACCACGCCCCCAGTACTCCCGTTGTAGCTGGTAAAGTGGCTTTTAAAATTATTAGCATAATTTGTTATAATTATGGAACAATTAATAGAACCTAGGGGCATTGCATGAATCCTAGGAATGAGAAACCAGATTGAATGATAGATCCTAGGGTATTGCATGAATCGTAGGGCTGGAAAATTAGATTGAATGATAGATCCTAGGGTACGGCATGAATCCTAGGACTGGAAAACTAGTGATATGAATATAGATATTGCAGTCTTGGAAAATGTGGAAAGGAAATAATAGCTGCCGGTAAATTGATTTAACAGCTGCCTGTTATGAATAAATGAACATGATTGAGAACATGGGTTGTATGTGTTGGTGCTAGAGCACCACGATCATTTGTTTTGATGATAACAAAACACGTGTTATTTAACATTTGCAATTTGAGTCCTAGATTTCAGGTCAATTGCAAATGAAGACGTGTTTAGACGGAACTTGAGCTCGCATCTAGGACGGATTGGAGGAGCTTGACGGAAAACAGAGGAGGTTCACGTGGAGCGAAAGATTGAAGATGGAAGGAAAAGAAGAATAGGATAGATTCTTTCTTTTGTACTTGTTGTATTTTTCATTTCTTTTGTTGCTCTTTATTTCCTTAGATATTTCATGTTAAAGAACCCCAAAAAACCCTAACAGTAGTCCTAGGAACACCGGCACAACCCTAGGATACTTAGGTTTTCTGTAGAATACTTAGAAAACCAATATAGGGTTCAAACAGCACTTCCAGACGTCTAATTCCCAAATCAGACGTCTGATAAAGTATTTTAAGACGTCTGACTGTTGTTTCAGACGTCTGATAACCTTTTAGGCTGGACTTAGTCTTCTGTCTGATGAAATCAGACGTCCATACCTTAGACTAGATGTCTTATGAGACGTCTGATGACTTTGCCAGACGTCCAATTAGTGGACCGTTGGCTGGCTTAGAAAACACTCAAGATTATGACCGTTAGAGCCTTATCAGACGTCCATAGGACTTACCAGACGTCTGATAAATGACCGTTTTGCCTCGGCTGACCCAAAATCTCTTCTCAGAGATTTTCTAGCCGTTGCAACGTTTGGAAATCAATTCCCACAGTAAAAGTAGGTTTCCAGACGTTCAGACTTAGTGCCAGACGTCCTGTATGTCGTCTGATGGACATGCGCAAAAACCATGTTTAGATCTGATTCAAGTTAGGGAGAAACCCGCATAGAATCAGACGTCTGACCTTTAAATCAGACGTCTTAAAGTGGCCTTCCAGACGTCTGATGCCAGAGTTAGACGTCTGATAACCCTGTCAAATGTAATCATTGTCCTGATTTCGGCCTGATTCTCTTGGGCTTTGCACCCAACGGCTATAGAACCTTTCTTAAGCCTTCCAAAGCCTTCCTAAGGCCTCTATAAATAGAGGGGAACCTTTGCAACACAAGATACACACTTAGAAAAACACAAGACACACTTAAGCAACATACTTCCACTCTCTTGTGTCCAAGAAGCTCTTGCTCTCTAAGCTCAAGTTCTACATCTTGAGAGCATCATTCCCTTCGCGCACCCGCTCTCCCGCCGTTGTCTACGAGAGCGACATTGCGCCGTTGCGTGACTCACGCACCCGCGTCATCGTCGACGCACTCCTTGCAAAGGGGAGTTTCCTAAATCCTATAGAAGCTTAGGTTAATTACTTTGTTGGCTCTATAGGTTTGTTGTTTTATTTTACCTTTTGGTTGGGTATTCGCTTTGCGAATTCCCGTCTCCTTCGTGGGACAAAATCCTTCTCGTGGAGAGAAGGGGTTGAGGAACGCTACCCTTGTACTTGTAGCGTGGTTGTACTGAGGTTGAATCACCCTCGTTTAAAGTGATTCGTTTAGTGGATTTTGATCAACTAGGTTGATCGGAAAATCCTAACTCGAGAGGGTTAGGTGGTGGTTTTCACCCGGTTTGGGTTTCCACCAAAAAATTCCTGTGTACATTGTGCGAATGATTTTTGTGAGATTGCTTTATATTTTTATTTCCGCATATTATTACGTCACCCCTCCTAGTAGGGAACTTTCAGTATGAACGTGAAACTGGAATGGTGAAACCTGAATGTGCTGAGTTAAAAGAGCTGGAACCCTACGAGGAATTAGGAGTAGAACTCCTGGAAAGAGAATGAAATGGAACTGAGAAGGAAAGATGTGGAAGTGTGTCGTCTCTTGGGTACGTAGTGCCAGGGGAAGCACCTGTTACCTGTTTAGTGCAAAGTGGAGCCAGCCGCCTCAGGGACCCGGGGTTAGGTCTGGCCACTTTGTATCGACTTTTGGCCCTCGTGTACACAGTACCGAGGAGAGTTACTAGTGTAGAGCGAGTACTAGCTACCCCATGGGCCCCGGGGTGCTGCTAGCTCACCTACACCGACTTGTTAGGCCCACTGGGCAAACCAGGGTAGTCAGGCGAGGGTGCGCGGACTGTGGAGGGGCAAGACCCTTGCTTGGTTACTGTGGAGGGGCTGGACCCCTGTTACTGAGAGGGCTCTGCCCTATACTGGTTCCGTGCTGTGCTTTGGGCGCACCCGTTAACGGAAATGACTGACCGCGTGCCAGTGCGGGGTAGCTACCCGTGTGTTTATCGCGCGTGCCGTAGTCACCGTTACGTCTGTCAATGACCTTGGGGTGGTTGACTGAAAGTAGGATCACCACGGGGGACTCTCCCGGCCAGGAGAGCACCACGTGTTACTTCTACTTTTCGGAAAAGACTGCAATCAAGATCGTTCCCACGAGGAACATTCGAGATCCAGTGAAGGATCTGAGAAATAGATAAATTGTGAAATAATAGAAAGACGTAAATAAAGGAAGAAAGAAAATAAAACAGCTACTGTACACTTTACTGCTTCTTTAGTTTTAGCTGCCATTCTACTCAACATTTCGCTGACGTGTTACACTCGTTACTTTTCAGGACCAGGTGTTGAGCAACCAGGGTTAGCGGTTGCAGAGGATGCTGGGCCGAGTAGGGTCCAATAGAGTTACCGCAGTTCTTTTGTACCCCTTTTTGTTCCACTGTAGTGAGTAGTTCTTGTTATTCTCTGTACTTTTCTTTACTTGTAGTTCATGTTATGTTATAAATGTTGTTCTACTGTTGTGGTGGTACGTGCTGTAGTAGTTCCTTTTCTTACTGCTGTATTTTTGTTACTGCTAGTTATATTCATGCTGAATGTGGTTTATTTTACTGCTCTTTTGGTTACTTCCTCGTTGGACGACTAGGTCTTGGGATTAGTCGAGTCGGTCCGGTTCTCGTGTCTCGTAGGGACTCGGGAATCGGGTCGTTACAAAAACCTACCCTGTCCCTCTACCCGCACGGCTTTCTCTCTCTGTAAACCACTCACAGGATGCTCTCTTTGAGCTGCGAGTAATCGGGTTGGGTTTCATGCCCGTGACCAGGCACACCAGTGTGTGGGTGATGCGCGAGGTGTGCTCAGATACGGTCGGGTTGGATCCCGCTAGATCCGTGAGGTGAAATCGAGGACGAGGCGAGCGTGGGTAAGGTGAGGGACCTCACCCCAGTGCTTTCAAAGGCGACCAATAGAAAACACAAAATCTACTTATACTACTGCAGGGTTTGGTAAACTCACGATGTGGGACTATCCTCTGCGCTCTTCTCGCGCGCGCTCGCAGGACGATTCCGCCTTGCTCTCCGCTTAGCTGCAGCCACCATCGGTGCCAAATGCTGAGGCAGAAGTCTTCGCAGACTTCACCCCAACCTGCAGCAACTGGGATCCTGAAGCTGCAGGGCCTGGAGCTCGCCTCGAAGCTGCTTCAGTTGTCGTTAATGGCGGCTGGGTCTACGACCCTGTTTGAAAGAAGCACGGCCTCTCGGCCTAATCAGACTAGCGGGGGACCTTCGCCGTGGCACGGCGAAGGTGGTGCGAGGTGTAGCAGGTCGTGGGGTGGCCTAGGCGTGCGTGCCTAGGTCGTTCTGTGACTAGAGGTGTGGGTGTGTTCAGGGGAGCGATGAGAGGGTGTAGAGAGACAGTGGGTGGGCGGAGGTTGTTCAGCGTGATGAGGCGGAGGTTACGTGAGGGTCGGCGAGGCGTGTGGGGCTGCGGAGCGATGGGAGCGTCTCGCCGGAGGGTGGCCGGAGTCGAGGAAGGTGACGGTGGACAGGAGCGTTTTAGGGTTTAATCGAATGAAAGACAGTGAGGAAAAGAAAGAGGGGGAGATGGGGAATAGTTCTGACCTAATTACGGGGACGAAGGGGCCGGAGCAGGGTGGCAGTCGTATCAACTGTCGCCAGAGAAGAAATACCCAGAGGGGGAGGGCGACGGCGAGGAAGAGAGCGGGAGGGCGCGACGCGGGAAGAGCAGGCGAAGGTGGCTCTGCTGCTGGTATTGCAGCAGAGCGACGAGATGGAGGAGGAGGAGCCACCGGAGCTGGTGGGTTTTTGCCGGAGTGGGAAGAGAGGAAAGGTGGGGGCTTTTCTCCATCAGGACTAAGCTACCAGAGTCGGCTGGCGACGTTGGTCCTTATAAAGGCAGAGGCGGAGGGGTGGGCGCAGGGAGGCGACGTGCCTCCCTCGCTGGAGAGTGGTCGGAACTGTAACCCATACCTTCCGTGTGTTCGCATGGAAGGTGTGGGCGAGGACAGAGGTCATGGCGGTGTCCCTGCGACAGCAGACGTCGCAGGGAACACCCGGTTCAACTGGTAGGTACCCTCCCTCACCCTGCTCGGCGCCATGCTCCGCGCAAAGTCGCCGGAGCATGGCACTGCTCAGAGATTTGCAGGAGGGACCTGTATGTAAAGAACGACGAAGAACATAGGGGCCAAAATGTAAGGGTTTCGAAAGTTGAGGGTCAAAAAGTAATAGATGAGGACCAAAATGCAAAGTCGGTCAAGAAGGTCTCATCTTAGGTTCAAGTTTTTATGCATGACTAAATGGGACCTAAGGATTCTAATGGTGAATTTTATTTCTAGGTCAGACCTTGTTTGATAGACCAATTTATGTAAAAATCCAAATTAAATCATTAATTAGGCATGGTTCTCAATGTTGGTCAAAATGGGTTCCCAAGGCTAAATTTAAGGTTCTAAACCCTAAAGATTATTTTTCTATGAATTTTAGAGGGTTTAGTCGATTTTTACTCTGCCTCGAACCTCGTGAATTGAAGTGGATTTGTTTTAGGGTTACAGAATGTCATTTAATTCCTTGGAGTTGCTGTAGCCCTTGTTGGATCAAATCATCTCACTTTCCTTTTTATTAGGTTAGTTTGACCTATGTTTGGACCCTGAATTACCCTGTTTACTGATTGTGTTGGTGAAATTGCATTTTTTCCCCTTATGACCTATTTTCTTTACAAACTCAGAATTTTCTGAGTCAAGCCTTTCTATGAGTTATGTAGGAGCTTTTTCTCGCATATCTAAGTTAGATTATGCTAGTTAGGGTTCATGATGAGGTTCTCATCATACCCCCATGCCTAGCTTTTGCTAGCCCCTTAGCAAAAACTTAAGGTTTTAACCTTTGTTCTAGACCATGATGTTTTTAATAACTTCAGATAAGTGCTTCTTCATTTGAACTTAGATTAGGTTAGAATGCTGACCATAGGCCTAAAAGGTACTCTAGTGCCAATCAAGATCTAGATCTGTCTAGCCTCAGCCTCCGTCCTTAGCAAAGGTTTTTCAGGCCCACAAGAGCTAACCTAAGGTCTATTGGACTTTGTGGTTAAAGCACCCGTGCTTGAAATAATTTTAGCCCTAGCTCAGTTCGCAGTGCGTTTTGTAAGAGAGAGATAGAATTTTTTTTTTTGTTTGGAGAGTTTTTTCTCTCTTTTTCTTTTTAATTCTAGCTTAGGATTGACTTTTCAACACGGTCTGTATCAGATTCCTTGCTCCCATCATCAATCCTCAAGGGTTCCTGGCAATTTATGCTTCGAGATAGCACCGCCCATGGCAACCCCCGGAACCCTGGCTGTTGAGATTTCGAGATAATCCCATCCATGGTGTTCCGTGGCCGAATCCAGACCTTGGCAATTGACACTTCGTGATAATGTCATCCTGGAATCTGAACCAGTAGAGTGCTTACATGCCCCCAGTAGGATATGTAAATATCCTAAGAGACAAGCACCGAGGAGATGATATTTTGTTACGCATCTTCAAGGGGATTTCCCGTCTCTCCGCGCTGGGAACTCGTCCAAATTAACTTGTGTCGATCGGCCGCTCCTACTTTAGGCGTACTTTTCAGAATTTTGTGACGCTTCTGCGTGATTTTGATTTTTACACTTACTGAACCAGGCTGTGTGTGAGTTTAGGGTGCTTAGGTTACTGAGTCCCGTAAACCAAAAGTTAGTTAAGGAGGTCAAATACTCCCTAAGCCTTGGACCTAATACTTAAGCTTTTCATTTTCCTCAACCTCTTAAGGAATGTCTAGATCTTAATGGGTACTAAGAGTCTATCCAAGAATGCCTAAAGTTTGCATTCTTACTAATCTCACCATGCACTTTTCATTTTTTTTTTTTTTTGAATAAGGTCTAGAACTTAGGTCAATTCCTTAGTTTCATTAAGCTCTAGTTCTACGGGAAGGTGACACGCCTTCCCATATATCAGTCTAAAGGGAGACATGCCTAATTGAGTTTTGTGGGCCGTCCTATAGGCCCACAATGCTTCTAGAAGTCGGGACGACCAGTCCTTCTTGTCAGGCCGAACAGTGACCTGCAGGATTTTCTTGATCTCCCGATTTGATAGCTCAGCTAGACCATTAGTTTGGGGGTGGTAAGGAGTAGAGATTCGGTGAGACACCCTGTATTTGGTCATCAGTGACCTAAACTGAGCGTTTGTGAAATGGGTCCCCCCATCAGAGATTATAGCACGAGGAATCCCGAACCTTGAGAAAATGTTTTGATGAATGAATTTGAGAACGATTTTGTGATCACAGGTTCGGGTCGATATGGCTTCGATCCATTTGGACACGTAGTCCACAGCAAGCAGAATGTATTAGAAACCATCCGAGGCAGGAAAGGGGCCCATAAAATCAATCCCCCAAACATCAAAGATTTCGCATACGAGAATCGGTTGCAAAGGCATCATGTCGCGACGGCCCATGTTGCCCAAAGTCTGGCAACGACTGCATGCCTTGCAGTGACTGTATGCGTCTTTGAACAACGTGGGCCAGTAAAAGCCACACTGGAGGACTTTTGATGCGGTTTTATGCCTAGAGAAATGGCCGCCGCATCCTCGTCATGGCAGAAAGAGAGGATATTGTTGATTTCCTCCTCTGGGACACATCTTCGGATGACTTGATCAGCACCTATGCGGAAAAGGTACGGGTCTTCCCAGATGTAATACTTGGCATCAGAACGCAATTTGTCTTTCTTGGCCTTCGGCCAATCAGACGGGATCTGATGAGATGCTAAGTAGTTTACTATATCAGCAAACCATGGAAGTCTAGTACCGATAGTCAGTAGGTGCTCATTAGGAAAATATTCTGTGATGGGTCCGGAAGGGTTGATAATCTCAGAAGGAAGACGGGACAGATGGTCGACTACCACATTCTACCTTCCCGCCTTGTCGAGAATCTCAAGGTCGAATTCTTGCAACAGCAAGATCCAACTAATTAGTTGAGGCTTCGCATCCTTCTTGGTAAGGAGATGCCTTACAGCCGTGTGATCCGAGTAGATGATGACATGGGAACCCAGGAGATACGATCAGAACTTTTCGAGGGAAAATACTATGGCTAGCAGCTCTTTCTCCGTAACCGTATAGTTACGCTGAGCCTCGTCAAGTGTCTTGCTAGCGTAGTAGATGACCATGGGTTTTCCGTCAGCTTTCTGCCCCAGGACCGCTCCTACAGCGAAATCAGACGCATTGCACATGATCTCAAAGGGTTGAGACTAGTCAGGGGATTGTAGGATAGGTGCCTAGGTGACTCGGTCACGAAGGTTTTCAAAGGCTAGTGTGCATTCCTTGGAGATTTCAAAGGGTACATCCTTAGAGAGAAGAGAAGTCAAGGGGCGTGCGATTTTCGAGAAATCAGGAATGAAACGACGGTAAAAATCGACATGTCCTAGAAAAGAATGGATGTCCCTGATCGAGCTAGGCATAGGAAGGCGAGAGATCAGATCAACCTTAGCTCGATCCACTAGGATGCCTTTTTCTAAAATTAAATGTCCCAGGACAATTCCCTCAGGCACCATGAAATGGCCCTTTTCCCAGGAAAGAACCAAATTCACATCGATGCACCGCCTGAGTATCTGGACCAAGTGTTGGAGGCAATCGTCAAATGATGCTCCAAAAACTGAAAAGTCATCCATGAAGACTTCCAGATAGTCACCTACCATATCTGAGAATATGGCAAGCATGCACCGCTGAAAAGTAGCGGGTGCATTGCAAAGACCGAAAGGCATCCTTTGGAAAGCGTATGTTCCGAAGGGACAGGTGAACGTGGTCTTTTCTTGGTCCTCAGGATGGATTGCCACCTAGTTGTAACCGGAGTACCCATCAAGAAAGCAGAAGAACCTATTTCCCGCTAGTTTCTCGAGAATTTGATCAATGAAAGGTAGTGGGAAATGATCCTTCTTTGTGGAGGAATTGAGTCGGCGGTAATCTATACAAACTCTCCATGTGTTGGCTAATTGGGTGGGAATGACTTCTCCGGTTTCAATCGTTATAGTGGTGAGTCCTGCCTTCTTAGGCACAACCTGAATCGGGCTCACCCAACGACTATCGGAGATTGGGTAGATGATTCCGGCATCTGACCACTTGATGATCTCCTTTTTCACGACCTCCTGCAGATTGGGGTTCGAATGTCTCTGCATTTCACGAGAAGGTTGTGCGCCCTCTTTTGAATGGATATGATGAGTACAATAAGAGGGACTTATTCCAGTCAAATCATCGAGAGTCCACCCGATTGCTCTGCGATGTCGCTGGAGGACAGCAATCAGACGGGATTCCTGTTCGGGATTGGGGTTGGAATTGATAATCACAGGAAGGGTCTGATTAGAACCCAAAAAGATGTATTTCAAGTGAGCAGGAAGGGACTTTAGCTCGAGGATGGGGTTATCAGCAGCGGCGGGTGGTTCAAAATAGACGTGAGGTTCAAGGGTAGGAGTTACTGGGTTGTCCAAATCTGGATTTGACTCCTCTGCTTGCGGGTCAAGATCTTTCTGCGGTTGATGAGGTATAATCAGGTCATTCTGGAAGTGTGTTTCATCAACCAAAGCCCTAATGTCACAAATCTGTTTGATGACACCGCAATTAATTCCTTGTTGGGCCTTAAATATATCAATCTTCAGGGTTTGATTCCCAAATTTGAGCTCTATTTGGCCCTCCTCACAGCTAATGTTGGCTCTAGCAGTAGCCAAGAAAGGTTTCCCTAAAATGATTGGTGTATCCCTAGGGTTCTCAGGTGCGTCCATGTCTAAGACTATGAAGTCTACAGGAAAGTAGAAATCCCGTACCTTCACAATAACATCCTCGAGAATCCCTTTTGGTCACTTTATAGATCGATCTGCTAATTGTAATGTCACCTCAATTGGTTTTAGCTCAGATTCTTCTAGATGATCAAGTAAGGATGTTGGTATCAGATTTATGGAAGCACCCAAGTCTAGTAAGGCTCTATCAAATTGGGTATCACCTATCTTGCAGGAAATGAAGGAAGTACCAGGATCTTTAGCCTTAGGTGGGAGTCTGCTTAGGATTACAGAGCTGGCTTGCTTTGACAGAACAATTGGACTCCCACTCTTGGTTCGCGGCTTACGCTGGGGTGTATACACATTCTTTAAGAATCGTGCGTAAGCCGGTACGTGGAGGATTGCATCCATCAAGGGGATGTCTATGTGGACCTACTCAAAGAGCTTGACCAGGTCCTCCTCAGGTGCCACGGGCTTGGTAGTCTTCTTTCCCTTGGTCAAGGCCTCGGGAAACGGAATCTTGGTTGGTTCTTCTAGGATAGGTCCAGGTCTTGGATCTGAGACAGGGGTAGGAACGTTCTGGATTACTGTCCTTGGCTTGGGATCACTAACAGGCTTGGAGTGGTTTGGATGAGGTGGATCTTAGGTTTCCTTACCACTACGGGTTGTTACGGAATTGAGTCCTGCCTGGTTATGGTTGAGATTGGGTAAGATGGGTTGCTGCTGATAGCCCGCATAGGAAGTGGAAGCCTCCATCCCGTCGGGTGAAGGAACAGAGGGGGTCTGATAAATCATATGGGTTTGGCTCGGGTTTGGGTTCATAACGCGTCGCTGGGTTGGCACGTTATTCGGGTTAGGAAGAGGTTGGGAAGGAAGAGAGCCTGGCTGGCAAGAATTTGCCAACTGGGCCAGTTGATTTCGGACCTCTGTAAGCTCGTCCTTGTGTTACTTTTGAATAGCAGCGTTCGTTCTTTGAATGTCAACCAAAGTCTGAAGGATAAGGGACATTTGATCCTGATTTGGCCCTGATGGATAAGTAGGGTTGGGCCAAGGCTGAGGCAGCTGGTAAGGACGAGGGGGTTGTGGGCGGGGCTGAAAGGGTGGTCTTTGGGTTTGGGAATTTCCTGCCCACTG
Organism: Thalassia testudinum; assembly: GCA_037157565.1. Lineage (NCBI taxonomy): Eukaryota > Viridiplantae > Streptophyta > Magnoliopsida > Alismatales > Hydrocharitaceae > Thalassia > Thalassia testudinum. The sequence continues at coordinate 28,967,877 of JAZHRO010000013.1, forward strand.
AAAGTTGGGATGGTTTCGCCATCCAGGGTTATAGGTGTTGGAGAACGGGTCGTTCTGGATGGCGTTGAGGTCGTCGCAGGTCAGAGGAACCTCCAGAGAGTCAGAGAAAGGGGGGATGGAATTCCCTAGGATGGTGTAGAAAGGATCGGATGGACCTCCGGTCCGAGAATCAGATGATGGATATGGATCCATCTTAGGAGAAGATCGATGGAGAATGTTTTGCACAGTCTCCCTTGTGGAAGGAGGCTGTGCAAAGGGGCTATGCGCAGAGGGGGCTCGCTGCAGGTGCTGAGTCAGCTCATCCACCTTCTTTTCAATGCTGGCCATTAATTCCAGGTCGACTGATGCGGACAGGCCCTGCGTCTCATGTGCTCCCCTAAGATTCGCCGATGCGCGGGTATTCGTCCTGTCGAATAATCCCATGGAGTCATTGTTGATGGAGTTCTCGCACATGTTTTCGAGAATCTCCCACCCGGTGCCCTCATGTTGACCCATGATATTCCCTCCGCAGGTTGCATTGACGAAAAGACGGATGTCCTCACGGAGTCCCTGGTAAAAAGATTGGACCTGTTCCCATTTAGGAACTCCGCGATGGGGGCACTTTCTCATAGATCCTGAAAGCGATCCCATGCCACATGGAGAGGTTCCCCTGTTTGCAGAGTGAAGTGAGTAATCTGATGGCGTAAGTGATGAGAACCTCGTCACAAACCCTAAACCAGCACCATTTAACCCTAATTTGCAAGAAAAAGCTCCTACATAACCCTAGAAAGACTTGGCTCAGAGAAATTCTGAGTTTGCAAAGAAAATAGAAACTAAGGGGTAAAAATGCAATTTCGCCTATCCAATCTGAAAATAGGGTAGCTCAGGGTCCAAACATAGGTCAAAATAACCTAATAAGAAGAAAAGTGGGATGAGATGAATCAACAAGGGCTACAGCAATTCCGAAGAATTAAATGACATCCTGTAACCCTAAAAACAAACCTACTTAAATACACGAGGTTCGAGGCAGAGAAAAAATCAACTAAACCCTCTAAAATTCATAGAAAAATAATCTCTAGGGTTTAGAACCTTCAATTTGGCCTTAGGAACCCATTTTGACCTACATTGAGAACCATGCCCAATTAACAACTTAATTTGGGTTTTTACGTAAATTGATCGGTCAAACAAGGTTTAACCTAGAAATAAAATTCACCATCAGAATCCTTAGGTCCTAATTAGTCATGTATAAAAACTTGAGCCTAAGAAGAAACCTTCTTGACCAACTTTACACTTTGGTCCTCATATATTTACTTTTTGGCCCGTAACTTTTGAACCCTCACATTTTGGCCCCTAACTCTCTTTCGTTCTTTGCATTTAGGTCCCTCCTGCAAAACCTGAGCAGCACCATGCTCCGGCGACCTTGCACGGAGCATGGTGCCGCGCAGGGTGAGGGAGGGAGCCCGCCAGGTCAAATGGGGGTGCCCTGCTGATGAGAGCCTCATCATGAGCCATAACTAGCTCATTTTGACCTAATAAAGAAGATAAAAGCTCCTACATAACCTAGAAGAAGGCTTAACTGAAGGAACAAGTGCTCTGAGAAGAAAACATGAAATAAAGGTTAAAACTGCAATTTTACCATTGCAGTACATAAACGGGATTTCTCAGAAGCAAAACATAGGTCAAATAGTCCAAAGTGGGTTGAATTAATCAGAAATGGGTTTATGTGCAATCTAAGAATTAAATGACACTTGGTAACCCTAAAACAGACCCGCTTAAATTAACAAGGTTCCAGTCAGAATAAAAATCAAGCAAACCCTCTAAAAATCATAGAAAAACATCCTCTGGGGTTTAGAACACTTAATTTGGCCTTTGGAACCTAGTTTGACCTAGATTAGGGTCTTAGCTCTTCAATTAACCTAATTTGGGTTTTTACGCAAAATATCCAGTCAAACGAGGTCAAACCTAAAATCGAACTTCACCATTGGATTCTTTAGGGCCAAATTAGGTTTGTACCAAAATTTGGACCTAAGGGGAGGTCATCTTGACCTACTTTGCAAGTTAGTACACCCAAATCACAAAGAGGTCCCTATCTTTTGAATATCCTTGCAGAGAGCCCCCTAGGTTCCTCGCCTTCTTTGCAAACCGGTCCTGCCGCCATTGCTAGGGCAGAACCGAGCTCCGACGAAGTTTCGAGAGAGATGGCTCTCTAATTCCTCAGAGATTCTCTCCCAGAAATGGAAGGGAGATTCTCTGAGGAATTCCCTTCCTTCTAAAGCCAATCAAATTCGCTGGCGTGAACCCAATCTCTCGTGCGAACGCACGAGAGATGTGGGTATCTTTCTTCCTTCCAACTCCGGCGAACCGGCTGACCTAATTGCGCGTCTTTCACGCTCTGATAGGAGCGGCCAGCACCTATAAAACACCCCTCGGACCCGGCCACTCATCTTAAGCTTGATTTTGACGGAGATCCCCTCCAAATTTCTTCTCTCCCATCTCCGGCCAAACGACCCACAAGCTCCGGCGACCGCTTTCCCTCCTTCTCGTCACTCTGCTGCCATACCAGCAGCAGAGTCCTCTCCGCCTCTTCCTCTCGCGGCGCGCTGTACCCTGCGCGCAAGCTCCTGACCTCATCTTCGTCGCCGCTTCCTCCCCCAGGGTCTTTCTTCCCCGACGACGGCAGTCACGAGCCGTCCTCTCCACTGCCTCCCTTCACTCCAGACAACCCCAGATACGTTCTCCATCATCTCCTCTCTCTTTTCCCCCTGTTATCTCCCTTGATCGACCTTCGACAGACGCTAACCACCTCCATTGTCTTCGCCTCCGACCGCACTCCGGCGAGCCGCCCACACCACTCCAGCCCTCCACACGGCTCGCCAACCACCTCGAAAGCTCCGCCTCACCTCCAGGAACACACTCCACCCTCCCACTGCCACTCCAGCCCCCCACAACCACCCCCCGACCAACCCACCATCTCCGGCCACAGGTTGACCTAGGCACGCACGCCTAGGCCGACCTGCGGCCTGCTGCACTGCCCACCGCCTTCGCCGTGCCACGGCGAAGGTCTCTATCTATTCTGATTTGGCCGAGAGGCGCGTTTTGTGGACGACAGGATTCGAGCTGCTGCCGCCATGGACGACCTCTGATGAAGCTCCCGCGAGGCTCCAGGCACCCGGTCTTCCAGACTACAAGTGCTGCATACTAACGCAAGTGTCGCGAGGTGAACGAATCCAGCCGAGGAGCGCTAGCAGAGCCAGCAGCTGCGGGGCAATTGCACGACGAGGTTTCTGCAGGCGCGCGTGAAGGCGAGACCAGATAGTCCCACATCGTGGGATTGCAACCGGCAGGTACCGTATAAGTTGTTTTTACGCTTTATTCTTATCGCCTCAGTAAGCACAGGGGTGAGGTCCCTCACTGACCCCACCCGCCTCGTCCGCGGCCTGACCACGCGGACCTGGCGGATCCGACCCGACCTAGACCTACGCACTCCTCACGCATCACACACCTGCAGGTGCGCCTGGTCCCGGGTACGATCCGACCCGATTGATACTGTGGCTCTGGTAGAGCGGTTAGAGTGAATTGCTTGAGAGAGACTCGCGCGGGTAGAGGGAGAAGGGTTAGGTTTTGTTCCCCTGTGCAGGCAGGCTGATTGCAGGAGAAGGACTTGGCCGCTGCAGAAGAAGGAGAAGCAAGACAAAGAAGAAGAAGAAGGCAACGAAGAAAGGAGAAGCAAGACAGAAGAAGAAGAAAGAAAGAAGTCTTCGCAGGAGAAGAAGGAAAGCAGAAAGGTTAGAAGTCTTCGCAGGAGAAGAAGAAGAAGGACAAGGGAAGATTGCAAAGAGATCCGAAAGGCAAAGCAGAAGAAGAAAAAGAGAAAGAAAGATCACATTTAAGACGTCTGATACATAAATCAGACGTCTAATTCTATTTTTTTTACATCTTTCTTAAAAACTCTTTGAATCAATTATATTTGCATTTAACAGTTGTATTCTTGGGTTTTACAAAGTACTGAGTTTGCTCCCTGTGTTCGACCTCGGATACTCTAGTTGTTCGAGTAATAAAATTATTTGTTTAAACGTTTTGTCGGTTCTACTGCAACGTAATACGCCTTTAAATCCGCACAGAAACGTTGACAACACCTGCGTCGTCAGCCGTCGTAGGAGCACCCCCGTGAGCGCTGCAACCACCCATACCGGCCGTGCGAACGCACGGACGGTATGGGTCTCCTTCCTCCGGCAAGGGAGACACGTCGTCTCCCTCTGCCCTCCTCTCTGGTTCTGCCCCTATAAATACCCCCGTCGCTCCGCCATTCTTCCCAGCTTGGATCTGACGGAGATACCCCCTCACTTCCTCTCTTCCCACTCCGACAGACGCCCCCTTGCTCCGGCGGCTTCTCCTCCTCCTCCTCGTCGCCCTACCGCACTACCAGCAGCAGGGTTGCCTTCCCTCGCTCTTCCCGCGCCGTGCCGCACCCAGTGCGCGCTTCTCAGGCCCTCTCCTCGCCGTCACCCCTTCCTCTGGGCAGTTTCTTCTCCGGCGACAGTCGATACGGCTGTCGCCTGCTCCAGCCCCCCCTTGTCCCGCTAAGTAGGTATACGCTCTCCTCTTCCTCCCCTCTTTCTTTTTCTCGCTGTAAATCTTTACTGTCGCCCTTGACCTCCCCCAAACACTCTCACCTTCCCCATCTCCAGCCAAACTCCGGCGACTCGCTCCCGTCATTCCACCACCCCACACGGCTCGCCGACCCTCACAGAACCTCCGCCTCCTCACCCTGATCAACCTCCGCCCTTCCACTTCCCACCAATCGCCCTCTGCAGACCCACCGACCAAACCCATCTCGCCACCTGCAGTTTGACCTAGGGCGGCCCTTAGGCTCCGCCCCGCCACCTGCAGACCCCCCGATCACCTTCTCCGTGCTACGGCGAAGGTCCTCCGCGTATCTGATTAGGCCGAGAGGCCGTTTCCCTGTGAGCAGGTACTTCGCTCGCCGCCGCCATTGCCGAGTGAAGCAGCTTCCTCAACCTGCTCCTCCAGGCGCGCCACGCCCAGGTCAGGCTCCCAGGCTGCGCGGGGCATCTCTGCAAAGAAGTCCCAGGCTGCAGTTGGGGCAAAGCCATCGTGTGGAGCCTCGATTGGGCGCTGCCTCCTCCGCGCGGGCATCCAATTGAGGTGGGACATTTTGTCCCACCTCGGAAACTCACCGAGGCAAGCAAGCGCTTAAAGGCAAAAAGTGCCTTAAGCTGTTCGCCTCAGATCACGGGGTGAGGTCCCCTTCACCCGCCCGATTACCCGGCCTCGTCCGCGCTCACGCCCTGCGGACCTGGCCCGACCCGGCTAGGCCCAACCTGCACTCGTCGCCCACTACCGCACGTCGGTGGGCCTGGACCCGGGCGCGACCCGCGTACCCGATTACACGGTTGCTCTGGGAGAGCTTTCCTAAGAGCGAACTCTGAGAGAGAGAGACGCGGGGGGGAGGGTACAGTAGGTTTTGCCCTCTGACGAAAACCTTGAAGTGTGCAGGCACAGGTGAAGAAGAAGAGAACACAAAGCAGAAGAAGGAAGCTAATTGGTACACTGTAGTAGCATCGGTTTAAGTCGTCTGATTGCAAAATCAGACGATGTCTTGAAGGCAAGGAAGAAGAAGAAAAGAAGAAGCAGGACCGCGGCAAAGAAGAGGAAAGACAAGAAAGAAGAAAAAGAAGAAGAAGAGCACGAGAGGAAGATCTGAAGAACAGAAGAAGAAGAGAAAACAAGGAAGAACAGAAGGCAGAAAAGAAGACCACGAGGAGATAGACAAAGAAGAAACCAAGAGCCAAAGAGAAGAGAAGATAAAGAGGAAGAAAGAAGAGAAGAAGGAGAAGCCAAATTTTCATCTCTCTCTCTCTTTATTTTTGTAATAAGAAATACTGTACTTCTAGAATACGACTTGCTCCCTGAGTTCGACCTCGGGAACTCTTTTATTTCCGAGTAATAAATTTTTAATTGTAATGACAACCGTAGAGCCGTCTTATCCTATACTACAATGACTCTACTATAAGAGACGCGTTGCGGTTGTCCCCATTAACAATTTTGGCGCCGTTGCTGGGGAGCAACGGCTATTCTAGAGGTAATTAAATTCCTATTTTTAAATTTCTAATAATCTCTCCTCTTTTGTGCAGCTACAGGAAATCAAGAAGACAAGCAACCGCACGGCAACCACTCTGAGGACAGGTAATTTTCTATCCTCTCAACCCCTAAATTCTAAAGAGGAAGAAAAGAAAAGAACAAGCAATATAGGGCTAACCTATCTTCTATACTTAGTAAACCATAAAAAGTTGCATGTTTTCAACTCATTATTCCTGCACACTATTAAGGGTATTTAAGGGCTAACACATTCTTGCTTGAGCCCTAATTACCCAACAAAGAACTAACTGGACCAAATAGAGCCAACATAAGATTCAACATTAGGGATTTAGAGACACACTTTTATGCAAGAACTGAGAAACCCTAAAAGAAGTGTGCCCAAGCCATTGTCTGAAAATACCTATCCAAAGAAACCCTAAAACAAGTTGGCTCTCTAAAGACACTTGAACCTTAAAAAAGAAGACCTAATAAGCTCTTAACAGAACTAATAGGTAAAGTCGACCACTTGGGTCAACTAACCTTCAACTTAGGTCACTCTTTGCACTCAAAACAAACCTAAAGTTCAAGTGAAACCTAAGCACCCTCTTGAATTAAAAGTGGTAGACTTAAGAGGTCAAGATCCCCATTCTGGTCTACCTGGAACCGCAGTGACAAGAGAGGTCGGGTGGGGGAAACCCTGTAACCCGTGGGGACGCTTTACAGTGTAGGGGTCTTCGCGGGACTCACCCTCCCTGGCTGCCCAGGTAATTCTCAGGTGGACGATCTTTCTGATCAAGGGGTCCATCTGCCCCGCACCTCTATAGTCACCCAACACATTTTTTGGGTGCCTTGATTAGGTCCAGTTTCTAACCTCTTCCACTCCAACAGTGCATGAACGGTAGGAGATCCTTAAGACCACCCTTAAGATCTCCTTTAAGAATTCACTCTCGTCAAGGCCCAGCCTTGACTCCCGTGTTTGAACAGCAACCTAACCCCATCATTCTCTCTTCTGATTCTGAATCAAACCCTTCTTATCATGGCTCAGCCAGTTGAGGAAGAAAACAATCTGGAGCACCAGCTCCAGCGACTCAACGACCTCTTCCAAAACTTTGTGCACCCACCGCAGCGTCCCATGATGCGGGACCATTATAATCCTGCTGCGGTGGCCATCTAGCCTCGAGTCAGAATCCCGACTGGAGGACCTGATTCTAAATTAAAGCCCAATATGATTCATGCTATACCTAAATTCCATGGGCTTAATTCTGAAGATCCCTTCCAGCACATCAAACAGCTAAAGCATCTGGCCCAAACTTTCGGGTCAGACGCACAAAATTGGGATATTCTTCTCATGAAGATGTTCTCCTTTTCTCTTATGGACAAGGCCGCCCATTGGTATCAAACTCAGACCTGGCCGATCAACAATTGGGAAGAACTTCAGTCTGAGTTCCTGAAAAAGTTCTTCCCTGTTGGACGGACCAACGCCTTGCGCCATCAGATTACACATTTCACCCAACAAACAGGGGAACCTCTCCATGAGGCATGGGATCATTTTCAGGATCTCATGAGAAAGTGCCCCCATCACGGAGTTCCTAAATGGGAACAGGTCCAATCTTTTTACCAGGGACTCCGTGAGGACATCCATCTTTTCGTCAATGTAACCTGCGGAGGAAATATCATGAGTCAACATGAAGACACCGTGTGGGAGATTCTTGAAAACATGTGCGAGAACTCCATCAACAATGACTCCATGGGATTATTCGACAGGACGAATACCCACGCATCGACGAATCTTAGGGGAGCACATGAGATGCAGGGCCTGTCCGCATCAGTCGACCTGGAATTAATGGCCAGTCGATTGGACAAGGTCTCGATTATCGAAAAGAAGGTGGATGAGCTGACTCAGCATCTGCAGCGAGCCACCTCTGCGCATAACCCTTTTGCACAGCCTCCTTCCACAAGGGAAACTGTGCAAAACATTCTCCATCGATCTTCTCCTAGGACGGACCCATCATCCGAATCTTTGCCCGGAGGTCCTTCCGATTCCTTCTACACCTGCCAGGGGAATTCCATTCCCTCTTTCTCTAACCCTCTGGAGGTTCCTCAGACCTGCGAGGACCTCAACGCCATCCAGAACGACCCGTTCTCCAACACCTATAATCCTGGATGGCGAAACCATCCTAACTTTCAGTGGGCGGGAAATTCCCAAACCCAAAGACCATCCTTCCAACCCCGCCCACAACCTCCTCGTCCTTACCAGCTGCCTCAGCCTCGGCCCAACCCTATTGGGCCGAATCAAGATCAAATGTCCCTTATCCTTCAGACCCTGGCTGACATTCAAAGAACGAATGCGGCTATCCAAAAATAACATAAGGACGAACTTACAGAGGTCCGAAACCAATTGACCCAGTTGGCAAACTCTCGCCAGCCAGGTACTCTTCCTTCCCAACCTCTGCCTAATCCTAATAACGTGCCAACCCAGCGGCGCGTTATGAACCCAAACCCTGGCCATGCCCATATGATTTATCAGGCCCCCTCTGTTCCTTCACCCGACGGGATAGAGGCCTCCACTTCCTTTGCAGGTTACCAGCAGCAAGCTATCTTACCCAATCCTAACCAAAACCAGGCAGGACTTAATTCCGTAACAACCCGTAGTGGTATGGAAACCCAAGACCCACCTCATCCGAACCACTCCAAGCCTGGTAGTGATCCCAAGCCTAGGATAGTAATCCAGGACATCCCCACCCCTATCCCAGATCCACAACCTGGACCTATCCTAGAAGAACCAACCAAGATCCCGTTTCCCGAGGCCTTGACCAAGGGAAAGAAGACTACCAAACCCGTGGCCCCTGAGGAGGACCTGGTCAAGCTCTTTGAGCAGGTCCACATCAACATCCCCTTGATGGATGCAATCCGCCACGTACCGGCTTACGCACGATTTCTAAAGAATATATGTACACCCCAGCGTAAGCCGCGAACCAACGGTGGGAGCCCAATTGTGCTGTCAGAGCAAGCCAGCTCTGTAATCCTCAGTAGACTCCCACCCAAGGCAAAAGATCCTGGTACTCCCTTGATTTCCTGCAAGATAGGTGATACCCAATTTGATAGAGCTCTGCTAGACTTGGGTGCATCCATAAACCTGATACCCACATCCTTACTTGACCATCTAGAAGAATCTGAGCTAAAACCAACCGAGGTGACATTACAATTAGCAGATCGATCTATAAAGTCACCAAAAGGGATTCTCGAGGATGTTATCGTAAGAGTGCGGGATTTCTATTTCCCAGTGGACTTTATAGTCTTAGATATGGACGCACCTGAGAACCCTTGGGATACACCAATCATCTTAGGGAGACCTTTCTTGGCTACTGCTAGAGCCAACATTAGCTGTGAGGAAGGCCAAATAGAGCTCAAATTTGGGGAGCAAACCTTAAAAATTGATATATTTAAGGCCCAACAAGGAATTAATTGCGGTGTCATCGAAAAAATTTGTGACGTCAGGACTTTGGTTGATGAATCACACTTCCAAAATGACTCGATTATGCCTCATCAACCACAGAAGGATCTTGACCCGCAAACAGAGGAGTCGAATCCAGACATACACAACCCAGTAACTCCTACCCTTGAACCTCACATCTACACTGAACCACCTGCTGCTGCTAATAACCCTATCCTCGAATTGAAGCCTCTTCCTGCTCACCTGAAATACATCTTTTTGGGTTCTAATCAGACCCTTCCTGTGATTATCAATTCCAGCCTCAATCCCGAACAGGAATCCCGTCTGATTACTGTTCTCCAGCAACATCGCAGAGCCATCGGGTGGACTCTCGATGATTTGATTGGAATAAGTCCCTCTTATTGTACTCATCATATCTATTCAGAAGAGGGCGCACGACCTTCTCGTGAAATGCAGAGACGTTTAAACCCTAATCTGCAGGAGGTCGTGAGAAAGGAGATCATCAAGTGGTTAGATGCCGGGATCATCTACCCGATCTCCGATAGTCGTTGGGTGAGCCCAATTCAGGTTGTGCCTAAGAAGGCATGACTCACCACCATGACGACTGAAATCAGAGAAATCAGTCCTACCCGATTAGCCGATGCGTGGAGAGTTTGTATAGATTACCGCCGACTCAATTCCTCCACGAAGAAGGATCATTTTCCACTACCCTTCATTGATCAAATTCTCGAGAAACTAGCGGGAAATAGGTTCTTCTGCTTTCTTGACGGGTACTCCGGTTATAACCAGGTGGCAATCCATCCTGAGAATCAAGAAAAGACCACGTTCACCTGCCCCTTCGGAACATACGCTTTTCGAAGGATGCCTTTCGGTCTTTGCAATGCACCTGCTACCTTTCAGCGGTGCATGCTTGCCATATTCTCAGATATGGTAGGTGATTTCCTGGAAGTCATCATGGATGACTTTTCAGTCTTTGGAGAATCCTTTGATGATTGCCTCCAACACTTGGTCCAGATACTCAGGCGATGCATTGAGGTGAACTTGGTTCTTTCCTGGGAAAAGAGCCATTTCATGGTGCCTGATGGAATTGTCCTGGGACATCTAATTTCAGAAAAAGGCATCCAGGTGGATCGAGCTAAGGTGGATCTGATATCTCGCCTTCCTATGCCTGGCTCGATCAGGGACATCCGTTCTTTTTTAGGGCACGTCGGTTTTTACGGCCGTTTCATTCCAGATTTCTCGAAAATCGCACGCCCCTTGACTTCTCTTCTCTCTAAGGATGTACCCTTTGAAATCTCCAAGGAATGCACGCTAGCCTTTGAAAACCTGCGTGACCGAGTCACCCAGGCACCTTTCCTACAATCCCCTGATTGGTCTCAACCCTTTGAGATCATGTGCGATGCATCTGATTTCGCTGTAGGAGCGGTCCTGGGGCAGAAAGCTGACGGGAAACCCGTGGTTATATACTACACTAGCAAGACAATTGACGAGGCTCAGCGTAACTATACGGTTACGGAGAAAGAGCTGCTAGCCGTAGTATTTGCCCTTGAAAAATTCCGATCGTATCTTTTGGGTTCCCATGTCATCATTTACTCGGATCACACGGCTGTACGGCATCTCCTTGCCAAGAAGGACGCGAAGCCTCGACTAATCCGTTGGATCTTGCTGTTGCAAGAATTCGATCTTGAGATTCGCGACAAGGCGGGAAGGCAGAATGTGGTAGCCGACCATCTGTCCCGTCTTCCTTCTGAGATCATCGACCCTTCCGGACCCATCACGGAACACTTTCCTGATGAGCACCTGCTTACTGTTGGTACTAGACTTCCATGGTTTGCTGATATAGTGAACTACTTGGCATCTCATCAGACCCCGTCTGATTGGCCGAGGGCCAAGAAAGACAAATTTCGTTCTGATACCAAGTATTACATTTGGGAAGATCCGTACCTTTTCCGCATAGGTGCTGATCAAATTATTCGGAGATGTGTCCCGGAAGAGGAGGTCTGCAATATCCTCTCTTTCTGCCATGACCAGGCATGCGGTGGCCATTTCTCAGGGCATAAAACCGCATCAAAATTCCTCCAGTGTGGCTTCTACTGGCGTACACTTTTCAAAGACGCATACAGTCACTGCAAGGCATGCAGTCGTTGCCAGACTTTGGGCAACATGAACCGTCGCGACATGATGCCTTTGCAGCCAATTCTCGTATGCGAAATCTTTGATGTTTGGGGGATTGATTTTATGGGCCCCTTTCCTGTTTCGGATGGTTTCGAGTACATTTTGCTTGCTGTGGACTACGTGTCCAAATGGATCGAAGCCATACCAACCCGAACCTCTGATCACAAGATTGTTCTTAAGTTTATTCATCAAAACATTTTTTCAAGGTTCGGGATTGCCTGTGCTATAATCTCTGATGGGGGGACCCATTTTACAAATGCTCAATTTAGATCACTGATGGCCAAATTTGGGGTATCCCACCGAATCTCTACTCCTTACCACCCCCAAACAAATGGTCTAGCTGAGCTGTCAAATCGGGAGATCAAGAAAATCCTGCAAGTCACTGTTCGGCCTGACAAGAAGGACTGGTCGTCCCGACTTCCGGAAGCATTGTGGGCCTATAGGACCGCCCACAAGACCCAATTAGGCATGTCTCCCTTTAGACTGGTGTACGGAAAGGTGTGTCACCTTCCCGTAGAACTGGAGCATAAGGCCTATTGGGCAGTACGGAACTGTAATCTAGATCTTTCCAAGGCTGGAACCCACAGAAAACTCCAAATCAGCGAGATCGATGAATTACGCTTAGACGCGTATGAGAACTCGCGAATCTACAAGGAGCGGGTTAAAGCCTTCCATGACAAGCATATCTCAAGAAAGATCTTTCATCCTGGTCAAAAGGTCCTACTCTTTGATGCCCGACTAAAACTCTTCCCGGGAAAACTGCAATCCAAGTGGGTCGGACCATATCTAGTCCGACAGGTTTTTAGAAATGGAGCAATTGAAATCAGTCCACTCAGCCACGATTCCGAACCTTTCATCGTGAACGGTCAAAGACTCAAACCGTTCATTGATGTGACTTCTACTGATTTGGTTGAGTCATCTCTCAGCCTCCATTCTCCGTGAGCTTACTGCGCCCGACCGATGGCGTAAAACTCAGCGCTTAACGGGAGGCAGCCCATCATTTTTCTTGAAATCTAAAACCCTTTCTTTTTTTTTTACACTTTTATGCACTTAAGTCACCCTTTAAGACAGCCGACTTCACCTCAGATGCTTGCATTTAAGATCAGAAATCGTCCGCAGAATTCATCCCGACCCATTCACTCACAAAAATATCTGCCTTAAGGAATAAACTAAGTAAATAAAAACCCCTAAATCACACTGAGGATATTGCAAACCTTTTGCATGGGGGGTATAAAAGTGCAAACTTATAAAAAAAAAAATGGGTTGGGTTTAAACAAAAAAATTCACATATGCCAAAAACACCATAAAAATTAAAAATTTTTCAAAATAAAAAAGAAGAATAAGAGGAGAAAGAAAATTTTGTGGAGAAGGAAAAGAAACAGAATGAAAAGGAGCACAAAAAGATGAAGGAAAAGACTAATAGTCATTAGTAAGAAGTTAAGGAATTAACCTAAGCTCTAAACCATTTTTCAAGAAAAGAAATGAAAAGTGCATGGTAAGATTAGTAAGAACGCAAACCTTAGGCATTCTTGATAGACTCTTAGTACCCATTAAGATCTAGACAATCCTCAAGAGGTTGAGGAAAATGAAAAGCTTAAGTACTAGGTCCAAGGCTTAGGGAGTATTTGACCTCGCTAACTAACTTCTGGTTTACGGGACTCAGTAACCTAAGCACCCCAACCCCACACACAGCCTGGTTCAGTAAGCATAAAAATTCAAAATCACGCACAAGCGTCGCAAAAATTCTGAAAATACACCTAGAATAGGAGCGGCCGATCAACACAAGTTGATTTGGACGAGTTCCCAGCGTGGAGAGGCGGGAAATCCCCTCAAAGATGCGTAACAAAATATCATCTCCTCGGTGCTTGTCTCTTAGGATATTCACATATCCTACTGGGGGCATGTAAGCACCCTGCTGGTTCAGATTCCATGGATGGCATTATCACGAAATGCCAACTGCCAGGGTCTGAATTCGGCCACGGAACACCATGGATGGGATTATCACGAAATCTCAATAGCCAGGGTTCTGGGGGTTGCCATGGGCGGTGCTATCTCGAAGCATCGATCGCCAGGAACCCTTGAGGATTGATGATGGGAGCAACGAATCTGATACAGACCGTGTTGAAAAGCCAATCCTAGGCTAGAACTAAAAAGAAAAGAGAGAGAAAAACTCTCCAAACAAAAATACTTTCTACTTCTCTCTCTCTCTTGCAAAACGCACTGCGAATTGAACCAGGGCAAAAATCATTTCAAGCACGGGGTGCTTCAACCACAAAGTGCAATAAACCTTAGGTTAGTCCTTGTGGGTCTTAAAAACCTTTGCCAAAGACTGAGGCTAAGGCTAGACAGATCTGGATCTTGGTTGGTACTAGAAGTACCTTTTAAGCCTATGGTCAACATTCTAACCTAATCTAGGTTTAAATGAAAAGGCACTTATCTTAAATGGTTATGAATATCATGGTCTAGACCAAAGGTTAAAACCTTAGGTTTTTGCTAAGGGACTAGAAAAAGCTAGGCATGGGGGTGTGATGAGAACCTCGTCATAAACCCTAAACCAGCACCATTTAACCCTAATTTGCAAGAAAAAGCTCCTACATAACCCTAGAAAGACTTGGCTCAGAGAAATTCTGAGTTTGCAAAGAAAATAGAAACTAAGGGGTAAAAATACAATTTCACCAATCCAATCTGAAAACAGGGTAGCTCAGGGTCCAAACATAGGTCAAAACAACCTAATAAGAAGAAAAGTGGGATGAGATGACTCAACAAGGGCTACAGCAATTCCGAAGAATTAAATGACATCCTATAACCTTAAAAACAAACCCACTTAAATACATGAGGTTCGAGGCAGAGAAAAAATCAACTAAACCCTCTAAAATTCATAGAAAAATAATCTCTAGGGTTTAGAACCTTCAATTTGGCCTTAGGAACCCATTTTGACCTACATTGAGAACCATGCCCAATTAACAACTTAATTTGGGTTTTTACGTAAATTGACCGGTCAAACAAGGTTTAACCTAGAAATAAAATTCATCATCATAATCCTTAGGTCCTAATTAGTCATGTATAAAAACTTGAGCCTAAGAAGAAACCTTCTTGATTAACTTTACACTTTGGTCCTCATATATTTACTTTTTGGCCCTCAACTTTTGAACCCTCACATTTTGGCCCCTTACTCTCCTTCGTTCTTTATGTTTAGGTCCCTCCTGCAAAACCTGAGCAGCACCATGCTTCGGCGACCTTGCGCGGAGCATGGCGCCGCGTAGGGTGAGGGAGGGAGCCTGCCAGGTCAAACGGGGGTGCCCTGCGTCGTCAGCCGTCGCAGGAGCACCCCCGTGAGCGCTGCAACCACCCATACCGGCCGTGTGAACGCACGGACGGTATGGGTCTCCTTCCTCCGGCGAGGGAGACATGTCGTCTCCCTCCGCCCTCCTCTCTGGTTCTACCCCTATAAATACCCCCGTCGCTCCGCCGTTCTTCCCAGCTCGGATCTGACGGAGATACCCCCTCACTTCCTCTCTTCCCACTTCGACAGACGCCCCCTTGCTTCGGGGGCTTCTCCTCCTCCTCCTCGTCGCCCTACCGCACTACCAACAGCAGGGTTGCCTTCCCTCGCTCTTCCTGCGCCGCACCACACCCAGCGCGCGCTTCTTCGACCCTCTCCTCGCCGTCGCCCCTTCCTCTGGGCAGTTTCTTCTCCTGCGACAGTCGATACGGCTGTCGCCTGCTCCAGCCCCCCCTCATCCCGCTAAGTAGGTATAAGCTCTCCTCTTCCTCCCCTCTTTCTTTTTCTCGCTGTAAATCTTTACTGTCGCCCTTGACCTCGCCCAAACACTCTCACCTTCCCCATCTCCGGCCAAACTCCGGCGACTCGCTCCCGTCATTCCACCACCCCACACGGCTCGCCGACCCTCACAGAACCTCCGCCTCCTCACCCTGATCAACCTCCGCCCTTCCACTTCCCACCAATCGCCCTCTGCAGACCCACCGACCAAACCCATCTCGCCACCTGCAGTTTGACCTAGGGCGGCCCTTAGGCTCCGCCCCGCCACCTGCAGACCCCCCGATCACTTTCGCCGTGCTACGGCGAAGGTCCTCCGCGTATCTGATTAGGCCGAGAGGCCGTTTCCCTGTGAGCAGGTACTTTACTCGCCCCCGCCATTGCCAAGTGAAGCAGCTTCCTCAACCTGCTCCTCCAGGCGCGCCACGCCCAGGTCAGGCTCCCAGGCTATGCGGGGCATCTTCGCAAAGAAGTCCTAGGCTGCAATTGGGGCAAAGCCATCGCGTGGAGCCTCGATTGGGCGCTGCCTCCTCCGCGCGGGCGTCCAATTGAGGTGGGACATTTAGTCCCACCTCGGAAACTCACCGAGGTAAGCAAGCGCTTAAAGGAAAAAAGTGCCTTAAGCTGTTCGCCTCAGATCACAGGGTGGGGTCCCCTTCACCCGCCCGATTACCCGGCCTCGTCCGCGCTCACGCCCCGCAGACCTGGCCTGACCCGGCTAAGCCCGACCTGCACTCCTCGCCCACTACCGCACGCCGATGGGCCTGGACCCGGGCACGACCCACGTACCCGATTACCCGGTTGCTCTGGGAGAGCTTTCCTAAGAGCGAATTCTGAGAGAGACGCGGGGGGGGGGGGAGGGTAGAGTAGGTTTTTCCCTCTGACGAAAACCTTGAAGTGTGCAGGCACAGGTGAAGAAGAAGAGAACACAAAGCAGAAGAAGGAAGCTAAGAGGTACACTGTAGCAGCATCGGTTTAAGTCGTCTGATTGCAAAATCAGACGACGTCTTGAAGGCAAGGAAGAAGAAGAAAAGAAGAAGCAGGACCGCGACACAGAAGAGGAAAGACAAGAAAGAAGAAAAAGAAGAAGAAGAGCACGAGAGGAAGATCTGAAGAATAGAAGAAGAAGAAGGGAAAACATGGGAGAACAGAAGGTAGAAGAGAAGACCACGAGGAGATAGACAAAGAAGAAGAAACCAAGAGCCAAAGAGAAGAGAAGACAAAGAGGAAGAAAGAAGAGAAGAAGGAGAAGCCAAATTTTCATCTCTCTCTCTCTCTCTCTCTTTATTTTTGTAATAAGAAATACTGTACTTCTAAAATACGACTTGCTCCCTGAGTTCGACCTCGGGAACTCTTTTATTTCCGAGTAATAAATTTTTAATTGTAACGGCAACCGTAGAGCCGTCTTATCCTATACTACAATGACTCTACTATAAGAGACGCGTTGCGGTTGTCCCCGTTAACAGCAAGGCATTGGTCCGACCAACGAGAAAGAACTTTTTCGAAAATTCGAACTGAAGTTCTTCCCAAGTGTTGATCGGCCGGGTCTGAGTTTGATACCAATGAGCGGCCTTGTCCATAAGAGAAAAGGAGAACATCTTCATGAGAAGAATATCCCGAGTTTGCGCATCTGACCCAAAAGTTTGGGCCAGATGCTTTAGCTGTTTGATGTGCTGGAAGGGATCTTCGGAATTAAGCCCATGGAATTTAGGTATAGCATGAATCATATTGGGCTTCAATTCGGAATCAGGTCCTTCAGTCGGGATTCTAACTCGAGGCTCAATGGCCACCGCAACAGGATTATAATGGTCCCACATCATAGGACGCTGCGGTGGGTGCACAAAGTTTTGGAAGAGGTCATTAAGTCGCTAGAGCTGGTGCTCCAGATTGTTTTCTTCCTCAACTGGCTGAGCCATGTTGGGGGAAGAAGAAGAGCTTGGTTCAGAATCAGATGAGAGAATGATGGGGTAGGGCTGCTGTGCAAACATGGGCGTCGAGGCTTGGCCTTGACGAGAGTGAATTCCTAAAGGAGATCTTAAGGGTGGTCTTAAGGACCTCCTACCGTTCATGCACTGTTGGAATAGATGAGTTTAGAAGGTGCTGGACCCAATCAAGACACCCAAAAATTTGTTGGGTGACTACAGAGGTGCGAGGCAGATGGGCCCCTTGATCAGAAAGATCGTCCACCTGAGAATTACCTGGGTAGCCAGAGAGGGTGAGTCCCGCGAAGACCCCTACACGGTAGAGTGTCCCCACGAGTTACAGGGTCTCCCCCACCTGACCTCTCTTGTCACTGCGGTTCCAGGTAGACCAGAATGGGATCTCGACCTCTTAAGTCTACCTCTTTTACTTTGAGATCAAGGTGCTTAAGGTTTCTGATAGTGGCGGTATGACTAGGTTTTGTTGTTTGTCATAGAAATGGCGTTGTAGTACAGATAGTCATTGCCACTATTACAATTTTACTCGGAAATAAAAGGTTTCCCGAGGTCGAACTCTGGGAGAAAACTATAATTCTAGAAATATAATGTTTCTATTACAAAAATGAGAGAGAGAGAGAGAGGCAGATTGGTCTCTTGGCTTTTTCTTCTTCTCTTCTTTGTCTCGTCTTTGTCTTCTTCTTCTCTCTCTTTGCTTGATCGTCTTCAGTTCTTCTGTTCTTTCTTCTACTTTATCTTCCTTCTCTCTCTTTTTCCCTTTGATCTTCTTCAGCTTTTTGTCTTTTTTTCTTTTTCTTTTTCTTTTGTTCTTCTTCTTTTCTTTCTTCTTCTTTTTGCTTTCAGCTGCAGTGCCTGTTCTTCTTTCCTTCTTTTCTTTTTCTTCAGAGCGTCGTCTGATTTCTCAATCAGACGACTTAAGTAGCACCTGCTACAGTGCTTCCTCGGTGCTCCTTCTTCTGCTTCTTTCTTCTTTCTCTTCTTCCTCTTCTTCTTGCAATCCTTCTTCTGCTTTGCTTCGAGCAGCCCCGGCTGCTTCTTCCTTCTTTTTCTTCTCCTTCCTCTTCTGCGGTCTTCTTTCTCCTCTCCTCTGCCTGCGCACTCACATAGCTTGGTCAGAGCAAAACCTAACCCTACCCTCCCCCGCGTCTCTCTCTCTCAGATTTCGCTCGTAGGATCGCTCTCCCAGAGTCGGGTATTCGGGTCGGGTTCGCACCCAGGACCAGGCCCACCGGCGTGTGGTGGTGGGCGAGGAGTGCAGGTCGGGTATACTGGTCGGGCCAGGTCTGCGGGGGGTGGTCACGGACGAGGCTGGGTGAAGCGGGTGAGAGGGTCCTCACCCCGTGGTCAGGAGGCGAAGAGGCTATGGCACTTTTCCAATTTATGCGCGGGCGGCGTTTCGAAATCCCACGATGTGGGACTATCTTCTGTGCTATCTTCGCGCGCACCCGCAGGTCGACTCCACCTCGCCCTCTGATCAGCTGCAGCCGATGTCAGTGCCAACTAACGAGGCAGAAGTCTTCGCAGACTTCGCCCCAACCTACAGCACCTGGGAACTTGGGGCTGCAGGGCCTGGAGCTCGCCTCGAAGCTGCTTCATTCGTCGCTAATGGCGACTGGATTGGCGACCCTGTCAGACAGAAACACGGCCCTTCGGCCGAATCACACTAGCGGGGGACCTTCGCCGTGGCACAGCGAAGGTGATGTGGGGTGCAGCAGGTCGTGGGGCGGTGTCTGGCGGCAGGGCTAGGTCGGACAGCGACCGGAAAAATGGGTTTGTTCGGGGGAGTGTGGTGGGGGTGTGGAGCGGTAATGGGTGGGCGGAGGTTGCTCAGTATGATGAGGCGGAGGTTCTGTGAGGGTCGGTGAGGCGTGTGGAGCTGTGGAGCGATGGGGGTGTCTCGCCGGGGGGTAGCCGGAGACGAAGGGGGTGACGGTGGTCAGGAGTGGTCGAGGGCTTAATTGAATGAAAAATAGTGAGGAAAAGACAGAGGGGGAGGTGGGGAGTGTTTCTGACCTAGTTGTAGAGAAGAAGGGGGCCGAGGCAGGGCGGCAGTCGTATCGACTGTCGCCGGAGAAGAAGATGCCCAGAGGGAGAGGGCGGTGGCGAGGAGAGAGCGGGAGGGCGCGCGCTGGGTATGGCGCGACGCAGGAAGTGTGGGCGAAGGCGGCTCTGCTGCTGGTATTGCAGCAGAGCGACGAGGAGGAGGAAGAACCGTCGAAGTTGGTGGGCTTCTGCCGGAGTGGGAAGAGAGGGAAAAAGAGGGTGTTTCTCCGTCAGGACCGAGCTGCCCTCTTCTGCAGGCGGAGGCGGCTTTTATAGAGGCTAAGGCGGAGAGGTGGGCGGAGGGAGGCGACGTGCCTCCCTTGCCGGAGGACGACCGGAGTAGGGACCCATACCTTCCATGCATTCGCACGGAAGGTATGGGCTGCCGCAGAGATCATGGAGGTGTCCCTGCGACAGCAGACGTCGCAGGGAACACCCCGTTGAAAGGGCAGAGGGCCTCCCTCACCCTGCGCAGTGCCATGCTCCGCGCAAAGTCGCCGGAGCATGGCACTGCTCAGGGTTTTGCAGGGAGGACCTAAATTCAAAGAACGATGAAGACTTAGGGGCCAAAATGCGAGGGTTTCAAAAGTAGAGGGTCAAAAAGTAATAGATGAGGACCAAAATGCAAAGTCGGTCAAGAAGGTCTCTTCCTAGGCTCAAGTTTTTATACATGACTAAATAGGACCTAAGGATTCTAATGGTGAATTTTATTTCTAGATCAGACCTTGATTGACCGGTCAATTTACGTAAAAACCCAAATTAAATAATTAATTGGGCATGGTTCTCAATGTAGGTCAAAATGGGTTCCCAAGGCCAAATTGAAGGTTCTAAACCCTAGAGATTATTTTTCTATGAATTTTAGAGGGTTTATTCGATTTTTACTTTGCCTCAAACCTCGTGAATTGAAGTGGGTTTATTTTAGGGTTACAGGATGTCATTTAATTCCTTGGAGTTGATGTAGCCCTTGTTGGATCAAATCATCCGACTTTCCTTCTTATTAGGTTAGTTTGACCTATGTTTGGACCCTGAGTTACCTTGTTTACTGATTGTGTTGGTGAAATTGCATTTTTACCCCTTAGCTCCTGTTTTCTGACAAACTAAGAATTCTCTGAGTCAAGCCTTTCTATAAGTTATGTAGGAGCTTTTTCTCGCAAATCTAGGTTAGATGGTGCTAGTTTAGGGTTTATGACGAGGTCCTCATCAGTTTCACTTGAATTCTTAGGTATTTTAGTGAACAAAGTGGCCTAATTTGAAGGTTAGTTGACCCTAAGGGTCAACTTTACCTAGGGATTCCTTTGAGAATTTAGGTCTTGTTTCCTTTTTTAGGGTTCAAGTGTTTATAGAGCCAATTGTTTAGGGTTTTTCTTAATAGGTATTTTCAACCAATGGCTTAGGCACACCTCTTTTTAGGAAGATCTTTTCCTTGTTAATAGAAGGTGTGTCTCTAAAAACCCTAGATTTTTAATCCTTGGATTGGCTCTAGTTGGTTTATTTTAGTTGCCTCAAAATTTTAGTATTTAGGGCTCAATTAAGAAGGTTGTAGCCCAAGTTACCTTAGTTGGATGGACAGTTAAGCATGTGTTGAAATGAAAATTAGGCAACTCTGATGAATTACTATGTATGATGCTGGTAGCCCTAAGTTGATTTTTCTTTTTGTTCCTTTTCAGATTTTAAGGGAGTTAAAAAAAGGGCTAATGAGGATTACCTGTTTGGTGAAGTACTTGTTGTGCGACTGCTCTTCTCATTTTTACCTGCACACAAGAGAGAGAAAAAGATTAGCAATCTCTTAAAAGAAATTCAAAGCTTCTAGAATAGCCGTTGCTCCTCGGCAACGGCACCAAAAATAGTGTCTGGTGATGACACCGAAGCTTATCCTTTTGTTTGTTCTTATTATAGTAATGTCGTTATGGTACAGATAAAATAGCTACGGTTTGTCGTCATTGCCACTATTACAATTTTACTCAGAAATGTTTTTCTTCCGAGGTCGAACTCAAGGAGCTACTAGAATTCTAGGAGTACAATGCTTCTTTATTACAAAAATAAGAGAGAGAAAGAGAGAGAGGGAGAAGTAGATTTTGTTTCTTGGCTTTTTCTTCTTCCCTTCTTTCTCTCTTTGCCTGTCTTCTTTTTCTCTTCTTTCTCTTCTCTTTTCTTTCTTCACAGTTCTTGATCTTCTTCAGTTCTTCTTCTTCTTTCTTTATCTTCTTCTCTTTTCTTCCTCTTCTTTCTTCCTTCTTCTCTTTTCTTTCAGCAGCGGCACCTTTTCTTTTCTTTTTCTTCTTCTTTGCTTTGTCTGTAGAGCTTCATCCGTCGTCTGATTTCTCAATCAGACGGCTTAACTGGTGTCTGCTATAGTGCTTCCTTTGTGCTTCTCCTTCTGCTTCTTCTTCGGTCTTCTTCTGCTTTGTTCCTTGGCCTTCTCCTTCCTTCTTCTTCCTTCGGCCAAGTGTGTTCTTCTTCCCTCGCACCCTGTCCCTGCACAAAGAGCAAAACCTACCCTGTCCCTCTACCCGCACGTCTCTCTCTCTCTGTAAACCACTCACAGGACGCTCTCCCAGAGCCGCGGGTAATCGGGTCGGGTTTCGTGCCCATGATCAGGCGCACCGGTGTGTAGGTGATGCGCGAGGTGTGCTCAGATAGGGTCGGGTCGGATCCCGCTAGATCCACGAGGTGAAACTGCGGACGAGGCGAGCGTGGGTAAGGTGAGGGACCTCACCCCAATGCTTTCGGAGGCGACCAGTGGAAAACACAAAATCAACTTATACTACTGCAGGGTTTGGTAAACTCACGATGTGGGACTATCCTCTGCGCTCTTCTCGCGTGCCCCTGCAGGATGATTCCGCCTTGCTCTCCGCTCAGCTGCAGCCACCATCGGTGCCAAATGCTGAGGCAGAAGTCTCCGCAGACTTCACTCCAACCTGCAGCAGCTGGGATCTTGAAGCTGCAGGGCCTGGAGCTCGCCTCGAAGCTGCTTCAGTTGTCGTTAATGGCGGCTGGGGCTACAACCCTATCAGACAGAAGCATGGCCTCTCGGCCTAATCAGACTAGCGGGGGACCTTCGCTGTGGCACGGCGAAGGTGGTGGGAGGTGCAGCAGGTCGTGGGGCGACCTAGGCGTGCGTGCCTAGGTCGTCCTGTGACCGGAGGTGTGGGTGTGTTCGGGGGATCGATGAGAGGGTGTAGAGCGGCAGTGGGTGGGCGGAGGTTGTTCAGCGTGATGAGGTGGAGGTTACGTGAGGGTCGGCGAGGCGTGTGGGGCTGCGGAGCGATGGGAGCGTCTCACCGGAGGGTGGCCGGAGTCGAGGAAGGTGATGGTGGACAGGAGCGGTCGAGGGTTTAATCGAATGAAAGACAGTGAGGAAAAGAAAGAGGGGGAGATGGGGAATAGTTCTGACCTAATTACAGGGACGAAGGGGCCGGAGCAGGGCGGCAGTCGTATCGACTGTCGCCGGAGAAGAAATACCCAGAGGGGGAGGGCGGCGGCGAGGAAGAGAGTGGGAGGGCACGCGCTGGGTACGGCGCGACGCGGGATGAGTAGGCGAAGGTGGCTCTGCTGCTGGTATTGCAGCAGAGCGACGAGACGGAGGAGGAGGAGCCGCCGGAGCTGGTGGGTTTCTACCGGAGTGGGAAGAGAGGAAAGGTGGGGTTTTTCTCCGTCAGGACCGAGGTACTAGAGTCGGCTGGCGACACTGGTCCTTATAAAGGCGGAGGCGGAGGGGTGGGCGCAGGGAGGCGACGTGCCTCCCTCGCCGGAGAGTGGTCGGAACTGCGACCCATACCTTCCGCACGTTCGCACGGAAGGTGTTCGCGAGGGCAGAGGTCATGGCGGTGTCCCTGCGACAGCAGACGTCGCAGGGAACACCCGGTTCAACTGGCAGGTACCCTCCCTCACCCTGCGCGGCGCCATGCTCCGCGCAAAGTCGCCGGAGCATGGCGCTGCTCAGAGATTTGCAGGAGGGACCTGTATGCAAACAAAGAAGAAGAACCTAGGGGCCAAAATGCAATGGTTTCGAAAGTTGAGGGTCAAAAAGTGATAGATGAGGACCAAAATGCAAAGTCGGTCAAGAAGGTCTCATCTTAGGTTCAAGTTTTTATGCATGACTAAATGGGATCTAGGGATTCTAATGGTGAATTTTATTTCTAGGTCAGACCTTGTTTGATGGGCCAATTTACGTAAAAATCCAAATTAAATCATTAATTGGGCATGGTTCTCAATGTTGGACAAAATGGGTTTCCAAGGCCAAATTGAAGGTTCTAAACCCTAGAGATTATTTTTCCATGAATTTTAGAGGGTTTAGTCGATTTTTACTTTGACTCGAACCTCGTGAATTGAAGTGGGTTTGTTTTAGGGTTACAAGATGTCATTTAATTCCTTGGAGTTGCTGTAGCCCTTGTTGGATCAAATCATTCCACTTTCCTTCTTATTAGGTTAGTTTGACCTATGTTTGGACCTGAGTTACCCTATTTACTGATTGTGTTGGCAAGATTGCATTTTTACCACTTATGACCTGTTTTCTTTACAAACTCAGAATTTTCTGAGTCAAGCCTTTCTATGAGTTATGTAGGAGCTTTTTCTCGCATATCTAAGTTAGATTGTGCTAGTTAGGGTTCATGATGAGGTTCTCATCATGGTCCGACCCACTTGGATCTTAATTTCCTAGGGAAGAGTTTGAGTCAGGCATCGAAGAGTATGACCTTCTGACAAGGGTGGAAGATTTTTCCAGATATGTGCTTGTCATGAAAGGCTTTAACCCGCTCTTTGTAGATTCGCGAGTTCTCATACGCATCAAGGCGTAGTTCATTAATCTCGCTTATCTGAAGCTTTCTGTGGGTTCTAGCCTTGGAAAAATCTAAGTTGAAATTTCGTACTGCCCAATAGGCTTTGTGCTCCAGTTCGACGGAAAGGTGACATGCCTTCCCGTAGTGATCCACCTTACCAAACCTGGTAGTGATCCAAACCCTAGGACAGCAATCCAGGACGTTCCTATCCCTGTCCCAGATGAAAGACCTGGACCTATCCTAGAAGAACCAACTAAGGTTCCATTTCCCGAGGCCTTGACTAAGGGAAAGAAGACAGCCAAACCCGTGGCTCCTGAGGAGGACATGGTCAAGCTCTTTGAGCAGGTCCAAATAAACATCCCCTTGATGGATGCGATTCGCCACGTACCGGCTTACGCATGATTCTTGAAGAACGTATGTACACCTTAGCGTAAGCCGCGAACCAGGAGTGGGAGTCCAATTGTACTGTCGGAGCAAGCCAGCTCTGTAATCCTGAGCAGACTCCCACCCAAGGCAAAAGATCCAGGTACTCCCCTGATTTCATGCAAAATAGGTGAAACCTAGTTCGATAGAGCATTGCTAGACTTGGGTGCTTCCATAAATCTGATACCCACATCCTTACTTAACCACCTAGAAGAATCTGAGCTAAAATTGACTGAGGTGACACTCCAGTTATCAGATCGATCTATAAAGTCACCTAAAGGGATTCTTGAGGATGTTATCTTAAGAGTGCAGGATTTCTATTTCCCTGTCGACTTCATAGTCTTAGACATGGACGCACCTGAAAATCCTAAGGATACACCGATCATTCTAGGGAGACCTTTCCTGGCCACTTCTAGGGCCAACATTAGTCGTGAGGAGGGCCAGATAAAGCTGAAATTTGGGAATCAAACCCTCAAAATTGATATCTTTAAGGCCCAACAAGGAATCAATTGCGGTGTCATTGAACAAATCTGTGATATTAGAGCTTTGGTTGATGAAACACAATTTGAGAATAACCTGATCATGCCTCATCAACCACAGAAAGATCTTGAACCGCAATTAGAGGAGACAAACCCTGATTTAGACAAACCCATAACTCCTATCCTTGAACCTCACACTTACCCTGAACCACCTGTTGCTGCTGATAACCCATTCTTGAACTAAAACCCCTTCCCGACCATTTGAAATACATCTTTTTGGGTTCTAATCAAACTTTTCCTGTGATTATAAATTCCAAGCTCACTCCTGATTAGGAATCCCGTCTGATTGTTGTTCTCTAGCAACATCGCAGAGCCATTGGTTGGACTCTCGATGACTTGATTAGAATAAGTTCCCCTTATTGCACACACTGTATTTATTCTGAAGAGGGCGCACGACCTTCCCGTGAGATGCAGAGACGTTTGAATCCCAATCTGCAGGAGGTCGTGAAAAAGGAGATCATTAAGTGGTTAGATGCAGGGATCATCTACCCGATCTCCGACAGTCGTTGGGTGAGCCCAATTCAGGTTGTGCCTAAAAAGGCAGGGCTCACCACCATTACGACTGAAACCGGAGAGATCATACCTACCTGAATAGCCAACTCGTGGAGATTCTGCATAGATTACCGAAGACACAATTCCTCCACGAAGAAGGATCATTTCCCACTACCTTTCATTGATCAGATTCTCGAGAAATTAGCGGAAAATCGATTCTTCTGCTTTCTTGACGGGTACTCCGGTTATAACCAAGTAGCTATGCATCCTGAGGACCAAGAGAAGACCACGTTCACCTGCCCCTTCGGGATGTACGCATTCCGAAGGATGCCTTTCGGTCTCTGTAATGCACCAGCAACTTTTTAGCGGTGCATGCTTGCCATATTCTCTGATATGGTAGGTGATTATCTTGAAGTCTTCATGGATGACTTCTCAGTTTTCGGGGCATCATTTGATGATTGCCTCCAGCACTTGGTTCATATACTCAGGCGTTGCATCGATGTTAATTTGGTTCTTTCCTGGGAAAAGAGTCATTTTATGGTGCTTGAGGGGATCGTCCTAGGACATCTAATTTCTGAGAAAGGCATCCAAGTGGATCGAGCCAAGGTTGATCTAATTTCTCGGCTTCCTATGCCTAGCTAGATTAGGGACATCCGTTCTTTTCTAGGGCACGTCGATTTTTACCGTCGTTTCATTCCTGATTTTTTGAAAATCGCGCACCCCCTGACTACTTTCTCTCTAAGGATGTACCCTTTGAGATCTCCAAGGAATGCACTCAAGCCTTTGAGAACCTTTGTGACCGAGTCACCCAGGCCCTGATCCTACAATCCCCTGATTGGTCTCAACCCTTTGAGATCATGTGCGATGCATCTGATTTCGCTGTAGGAGCGGTTCTGGGGCAGAAAGATGACGGGAAACCCGTGCTCATCTACTACGCTAGCAAGACATGTGACGAGGCTCAGCGTAACTATACAGTTACGAAGAAAGAGCTACTAGCAGTAGTATTTACTCTTGAAAATTTTCGATCTTTTCTCCTGGGTTCCCATGTCATCATCTACTCGGATCATACAGCTGTGAGGCATCTCCTTGCCAAGAAGGACGCGAAGCCCCGACTAATCCGATGGATGTTGCTGTTTGATAAGAACCTCATCACGAACCCTAACTAGCACAATTTAATCTAAATAAGTGTGAAGAAGCACCTACAAAACCTAAAGAGAGGCTTAACTCAGAGAATTCTGAGTTTAAGAATAAAACAAATTATAAGGGGTAAACTGTAATTTCACAAATGTAGTGCGCAAATAGGGTAATTAAGGGTCTAAAAGAAGGTCAAATGAGCTTGATAAGGAGGGAAGTGAGATGATCTGATCTGAAAAGGGTTATAGCAACTTCTAGGAATTAAATGACATTTTGTAACTCTAAAATAAATCCACTTTAATTCACGAGGTTTGAGGCAGGATAAAAATCAACTAAACCCTCTAAAATTCATGAAAAAATATTTCCTAGGGTTTATAACCTTCATTTTGGCCTTTGCAACCTATTTTGACCTAAAATGAGAACCATGCCCAATTTATGACCTAATTTGGATTTTTGTGTAAATTGACTGGTCAAACATGGTCCAACCTAAAATCAAATTTATCCATTAAAATTATTAGGTTCAAATTAGGCTGGTATAAAAATTTAGGCCTAAGAAAAGATCATCTTGACCAACTTTATAAATTGGTCCTCTTAAATTACTTTTTGACCCTTATCTTTTGAAACCCTTGCAAATGACCCCCTACCTTTCTCCTTGTTCTTTGCAGAACGGTCCTCCCTGCCATTTTTGAGCAGCGCCATACCTCCGGCGACCTTGCGCGGAGGATGGCGCTGCGCAGGGCATAGCGCCCGTTCTCAGGAACGAACGGGAGGTTCCCTACGTCATCCTCTATCGCAAGGATCCTCCCATGACCGCTGCAACCGGCCATGTAGTGACCGTTCTGGCTTGTTTATGTAAATTACACTTTAAATTACAGTCATTATAGTATGTAATAAGACAGCTACAAGATCACTATTGAAAATTTTTACTTGGAAATAGTTTTCCCGAGGTCAAACTTAGGGAGCTACTGGAATTCTAGAAATATAAAAGTTCTCTATTAGATTACAAAAATAATGGAGAGAGAGAGAGAGTGCTAGAGTTTGTCTTGGCTTCTTCTTCTTCTCTCCTTTTCTTTCTATCATTCTTCTTCTTTCAGCTGCTCTCCGTCTCTTCATTTTCCTGCAGAGTCTTCCTCTCTTCTTTCTTTTCTTTTCTTCTTCTGTGGCTGTGGTAATCTTCTTCTTCTTCTCTGACTTCTTCTTCTTCTTCAGCCTTCTTTTCTTCTGTTCTTCTCTTTCTTTCTTTCCTTGCTTGCGGCTTCAGTGTTCTTTCTTCTTTCTCTTTTCTTCTTCTTTTTCTTCTTCGATTCCTTCTTTCTTTTCTTGCTTTACAGCTCCTCTTCTTTTCTCTTCTTTCTGTTCTGGCCGTTGCTCATCCGTCGTCTGGTGCAGTGGTCAGACGACTTAACTGTATGTTTGCTACAGTGCCTTCCTTCTCTTCTTTTCTTCTATTTCTCTCCTTCATTTCTTCTTCTTCTTCCGCTGCCCTGAGCGGCTGAGGCTTTGGCCGCTTCCCTTCTTCTTCTTTTCCTTCCTTCCTTCTTCTCCTTCTGTTCCTGCATGCTCACACAAGGATTAGAGAGCAAAACCTACCCCTACCCTTCCCCGCGTCTCTCTCTTTCTCAGATTTCTCTCTGAGGACCGCTCTCCCAGAGCCGGGTAATCGGGTGCGGGTATCGTGCCCGGGACCAGGCCCACCGGCGTGCGGTGGTGGGCAAGGAGTGCGCGGTTTGGGTAATCTGATCCTGCCCAGACCTGCAGGGCGTGAGCGCGGGCGAGGGCGAGTGAGCGCGTGGCGCGCAGCGTGCGGGAGAGGGACCTGACCCCTGTGTTCGAAGGCAAGCTTTCAGGACTTTCGAGGTGGGACTAAATGTCCCACCTAAATTTCACGAACACTCGCAGCAGGAATCCTCGCGATTGCCGTGATACGTGAGGTCGCGCCTTCGATTGGGGTCCTGGGATAGGGCGTGAGTTCTTTCCGCGGGGCCTGGGACTCCCACCTGGAGCTGCGGAGGCTTGGAGCTGCGAGCAAGCTTGCTCCAAGCTCGGCAGTAATGGCGGCGAGGGGGCTCCGACCTGAAAATAGGAATACGGCCTCTCGGCCCAATCAGAAGACGCAGGGAGCTTCGCCGGAGTGCGGCGAAGGCAGTGCGGGTGGTGGCGAGGCGTGAGGCCGCGGGTGGAGGTAGCCCTAGGTCAGACTGTGTGCGAGAAGATGGGTTTGTTCAGGGGGTGGTCGGGTGGCGTTTGGCAGTGAATGGAAAGGGGGGATCGATTTAGTGGAGTGAAGGGAAGCTTCTGGGGGAGTCGGCGAGGGGTGAGAAGGTCTGTGGAGGTGGAATGGGCTCGCCAGAGAAGGTGGTCGGAGACGACGCATGCGGAGGTGGAAGTCGCGTGCGGTGGAGTGAAAAGGTAAATTGAGAGAGGGTAATGTAAGGGAGGAGGAGAGGAAGCTATTTACCTAAGTTTTAGACGAAGGGGGAGGACGTGGCATCCGGCTCGTATCTGCCGGAGCTGGAGAAGAAGGGGCCCTGGAGGAGGAATGCGGCGATGAGGAAGCAGGCGGAGGGTGCCGGCGGGTACAGCACGGCACAGACGATGGGGCACGGAGAACCCTGCTGCAGGTAAGGCAGCAGAGCGACGGGGAGGAAGTCGCCGGAAGCTTCAGGCCTTCTGATGGAGGAGGAAGGGATGAAGTGGGGGTTTTCTCCGTCAAAGAAGAGCTTGAAGGAACCGGCAGGGTTTGCCGGTCCTTATAAAGGGGTCGGCGTAGAAAGAGGGGCGGGCTGGCGTCGTGCCAGCCTCGCCGGAGCATGGCCGGAAGGGACACCGATACCTTCCGCGCGTTCACACGGAAGGTATGGTGGTCGGCAGAGAGCATGGTCGGGTCCCTGCGACAGAGGATGTCGCAGGGAACCCCGCTTCTGCTTTGCAGGGTGGTAACCCTTCTCTACGCGGCGCCATGCTCCGCGCAAGGTTGCCGGAGCATGGTGCTACGCAGAGTTTGCAGGGGGGACCGTTCTGCAAAGAATGATGAAAAGATGGGGGACAAAATGTAAGGGTTTCGAAAGATAAGGGTCAAAAAGTAAATGAAGAAGACCAAATTGTAAAGTCGTCCAAGGAGGTCTCTTCCTAGGCTCAAGCTTTTATACAAGACTAATATGAACGTAAGGATTTTAATAGTGAATTTTAATTCTAGGTTGGACTAAGTTTGACCGGCCAATTTTCGTAAAAACCCAAATTAAGTCATTAATTGGTCATGGTTCTCTTTTTAGGTCAAAATAGGTTTCTAAGGCCAAATTGAAGGTTCTAATCCCTAGAGATTATTTTTCTATGAATTTTAGAGGGTTTAGTTGATTTTTATCCTACCTTGAACCTCATGAATTGAAGTAGGTTTGTTTTAGGGTTACAGAATGTCATTTAATTTCTTGAAGTTACTATAATCCATTTTAGATCAGATCATCCCACTTTCCTTCTTATTTGGCTTGTTTGACCTGTGTTTGGATCCTTCATTACCCTGTTTATCAACTGCATTGGTGAAATTGCAGTTTTACCCCTTATGATTTGTTTTCTTCTTAAACTCAGAATTCTCTGAGTTAAGCCTTTCTTTAGGTCATGTTGGAGCTTTTTCTCACATATCTGGGTTAGATTGTGCTAGTTAGGGTTCATGATGAGGTTCTCATCACCATGCCTCTCGTGCGAACACACGAAAGGCATGGGTGACCATTTCCAGCCATCTCCGGTGAGCACGGCATGTCGCTCCCTCGGTCTCCTCTCCTCGCCAGTGCCTTTATAAGGAGCGACAGGGTCTTCCATCTCCTTCAAGCTACTTCTGGCGGAGAAAAATCCTCGATTTCGTCTCTCCCCTCTCCGGTCAGAGTGCCCTAGCTTTTGGCGATCCTTCTTACTCCTCCTCGTGGCTCTGCTGCCATACCTGCAGCAGATCCTACTCTGCCCCATCTTCCCACTCCAGGCCGCACCAGCTAGCGCCCTCAGATCTCCTCGTCGCCGATAACCCCCTCCTAGGCACCTTCGTCCCCAGCTCCGGTAGGCACGAGCCGGACGTCTTCCTCTCCCTCTTCATTGACTAAGTAGGTAGGAATCTTCCCCTTGCTCTCCTTTCACTTTTCCCTCATTCAATTAGCATTTCAGACCCCTCAATTGGCACTACCACCCCCATTTGCTTCACCTCCGGCCGCCATCTCTGGCGTGGTCGCTCCACCTTCATAGGCCATTTCACCCCTCGCCGACAAGCCCAGAAGCTCCCCCTCACTCCACTCAAGCGTTTCCCCCACTCCATTCGCCGCCTTTCACCTCCCGACCACCCCCTGTACACACCCACTTCCGCACACACAATCTGCCCTAGGCACACGGACACGGGCGCTCTTGTGCCTCGCCGACCCTCGCACTACCTTTGCCACACTCCGGCGAGGCTCCTACGTTGTCTGATGTGGCCGTGAGGCTATCTTTGTGATTTCAGGTCTTCGCCTCCTCACCGCCATTTACGAGCTGCTGAAGCTTCTTCGCAGGCAGCTCCAGGACTCCTCCAACCCAGGCGTGAGCTCCAGGCAACGCGGGGTGCTTCCGCGAATGCGCCCAAGTTCGCAATTGGGGTCGCGAGCCTTCGCTGCTGCCCCAATTGCCAGCTCCTTCACGCCTGTGGGCGCGCGGAGCAGAGGTGGGACTTTAGTCCCACCCCGTAAGTGTGTGGCCTCGCGCCCACACTTAAATTGATTTTGTGATATTAGCTGTTCGCCTTCAATACACAGGGGTCAGGTCCCTCACCCACGCACGGAGCGCGCCACACGCTCGCACTCGCCCTCGCCCGCGCTCACGCCCCGCGAGCCTGGGCCGAGCCTGACTACCTGACCAAGCACTCCTCGCCCACCACCTCACGCTGGTGGGCCTGGTCCCGGGCGCGCAACCCGAACCCGATTACCTGGCTCTGGGAGAGCTTTCCCAAAGAGAGATTCAGAGCGAGAGAGAGACACGGGGAAGGGGTAGGGGTAGGTTTTGCACTGATAGTTGTGTGTGCGTGCAGGGAAGAAGAAAGGAAGGAAAGGAGCTGAAGGAGAAGAAAAGGAGCCGCACTGTAGCAAGCTCACAGTTAAGCCGTATGAGCACCGAGTCAGACGTCGGAAGGTCAGCAGCCAGAGCAAAGGAAAGCTGCAGCTACTGAAGAAGAAGAAAGAAGACGCAGCGAAGAAAAAGAAGAAGACAGGAGAGAAAGAAAGAAAGAAGAGGAACAACCAGAGCAGAAGAAAAAGAAGAAGAAAAGAAGAAAGAAGAAAACTAGAGATGAAGAAAGGAGGAAGACTTAGCAGCTGAAGGAAATCAGAGAGAAGGCAGAAGCCTCTGCAACCGCAAGAAAAGAAGAGAAGAAGATCAGAGAGGAAGACAGGAGAAAGAGAAAGAGGAATCACAAAAGCAGAGAAGAAGAAAAAGCCAATTCTTTCTCTCTCTCTCTTAATTTTTGTAAAACCTTATATTGAGAATTTATAGGCTTCTAGAATTATAGTTGCTCCCGGAGTTCGACCTTGGGAAACTTGTCATTTCGAGTAAGAAATTGTATTAAACTGGTAACTGTTCTTGTCATATACTCCAACGACTATAATTACCATAGCGACAAAGGACCCGCACCACTGTTGCAAGAATTTGACCTCGAGATTCGCGACAAGGCGGGAAGACAAAATGTGGTAGTTGATCATTTGTCTTCCCTTCCTTCTGAGATCATCAACCCTTCTGGACCCATCACGGAGCATTTCCCTGATGAGCACCTGCTGACTATTGGTACTAGACTTCCATGGTTTGCTAATATAGTAAACTACATGGCATCTCATCAGATCCCGTCTGATTAGCCGAAGGTCAAGAAAGACAAATTACGCTCTGATGCCAAGTACTACATCTGGGAAGATCCATACCTCTTCCACATAGGTGCCAACCAAATCATCCGGTGATGTGTCCCGGAAGGTGAAATTAATGATATTCTCTCCTTCTGCCATGACCAGGCATGCGATGGCCACTTCTCTGGGCACAAAATCGCATCAAAAATCCTCCAGTGTGGCTTTTATTGGCCCACTTTATTCAAGGACGCATACAATCACTGCAAGGCATGCAGTCGTTGCCAAACTTTGGGCAACATGAGCCATCACGACATGATACCTTTGCAGCCGATTCTCGTATGCGAAATCTTCGATATTTGGGGGATTGATTTTATGGGCCCCCTTCCTATTTCGGATGGCTTCGAGTACATCCTGCTGGCTGTGGACTACGTGTCCAAATGGATCGAAGACATACCGACTTGAACCTGTGATCATAAAATCGTTATCAAATTCATCCATCACAATATCTTCTCACGGTTCGGGATTCCTCGTACAATCACCTCTGACGGGGGACCCATTTTACGAATGCTCAATTCAGGTCACTGATGACCAAATACGGGGTGTCTCACCGAATCTCCACTCCTTATCACCCCCAGACTAACGGTCTAGATGAGCTATCAAATCGGGAGATCAAGAAAATCCTGCAGGTCACTATTCGACCTGATAGGAAGGACTGGTCGTCCCGACTTCCGGAAGCTTTGTGGGCTTATAGGACCGCCCACAAAACCCAATTAGGCATGTCTCCTTTTAGACTGGTGTACGGGAAGGCATGTCACCTTCCCGTCGAACTGGAGCACAGAGCCTATTGGGCAGTACGGAGTTGTAATTTAGATCTTTCTAAGGCTGGAACCCACAGAAAGCTTCAGATAAGCGAGATCGACGAATTACGCCTTGATGCGTACGAGAACTCGCAAATCTATAAAGCAGCGGGGGCATTGGTCTAAACACCCTGTTCATCAGGTCCATGAAAGCAGCGGGGGCACTGGTCAGCCCAAACGGCATGACCAAAAACTCGTAGTGTCCGTACCGGGTGCGGAAAGCTGTCTTGGAGACGTCGGTCTCCCTGATCCTCAACTGGTGGTATCCAGACCTCAAGTCTATCTTGGAAAACACCGTGGCACCCCGCAACTGGTCAAACAAATCGTCGATCCTCGGCAGTGGATATCTGTTCTTGATGGTGACCCTATTCAGTTGTCGGTAGTCCAATACAAAGGCGTAGGGTCCCATCCTTCTTCTTCACAAACAGTACCGGGGCTCCCCAGGGAGACACACTAGGCCTCACGAAACCTTTCTCCAAAAGGTCCGGCAACTGGGACTTGAGCTCTCGCAGCTCAAGTGGTGCCATCCTGCATGGCGCGGTGGAGATAGGGCTGGTCCCTGGTACTAGTGAGATCCCAAACTCGATCTCACGCTCGGGCGGTAGTCCTGGTAACTCGTCTGGAAACACGTCGGGGTACTCTCTGACCACCGGGATGCTCTGGAAGTCTGCCTCAGGGCTGGGCTCTGCCACCACACAGGCTAGGAAGCCCTCACACCCCTGGCTCAAAAGTCTCGCCGCCCGAAGTGCCGAAATGCACCTGAACCCTCCGTCCACTGGCTGTCCGTGAAACTCGAAGGAAGGCAACTCCGGAATGGAGAAGACAATCTTCCTCTCAAAACAATCTACCAAGGCGTGGTAAGCGGACAGCCAATCCATCCCCAAAATCACACCAAAGTCCTCCATCTGTATCATAATCAGGTCAGCTGGCAGGCTATGTCCCCCGATGCTGACCTCGCAACCCGTGTACACCTCCTCAGCTACAAACAGCTGACCACTCGGACCTCTGATTACGAACGGATTCTCTAACAGTGTATAATCCTGGTCCAAACTAACTGTGAAACTGGCTGCGACAAACGAGTGCGTAGCGCCGGAATCGAAAAGCGTGTAAACGAGTCTGCCAGAAACTGAAACCATACCTGCTACCACGGATCCCGATGCTCTGGCGTCCCTGTGTGTTAGGGCGTTGATACGCCCCTCAGCTCTAGGTGCGGACGAAGCAGCCACACTTTGCGTCGGACGGGTAGGTGCTAGCCGGTACCCTCCTCGCGACTGCTGTCCTCCTCCTCGTGCCTGGGAACCGCGGCCTCCTGCGCGCCCTCCAGTGCTCTGCGCGGGAAGTATCTGCTGACCTCCTACCCTAGATGGCCAGTCCCACCTGACGTGGCCCAGCTGGCCACACTGGTAGCAGAGGGGAACCCGACTCCCACCCTCAGTGAGTCCCAGCTGTCGGCTAGGCGGGGGTCCGGTGCTGGCGACTGGCCCCTGTCGAGGGCCCCCAAAGGCCACTGATGGCCCTGTACAATGTGACGGCTCTCCTGCAGACACCACGTGTCTCCTTTGAGTCCTCCTAACGCGCCTAGTGTGGCGGCGAAAATCTCGTTCCACCACTAATTCCCCTGTCATACGCTCGGAAGGCGGAGGGGGTGGCGACGTGGGTGGAAGCTGAAATTCTTCTCGAACCACCTCTCGAATCAGTTGGACGAGGTCCGGAGACGGTATGCTCAGGAGAAGAGGAGGGGTAGTATGTACTCCAAGCCCGACACATCTGTCCCTCGGGCCCCGACCTCGGCCGCGGCCCACCCTCCTAGCTCCATGACGAGGCATCTCCTACAATGGAGATGAGAAACAAAACGAAAAAATGTCAAAACAGACGGTACCTAACGAAACTTCTAAGAGCTCATGTCAAGAGATATGTTGTGGTGGCTACTCTAGTTATAAACCTGTGAATTCGTTATTTTCCAGTCAATTGATTCACTTCTCGGGACGACCTTGCTCTGATACCATCTTGTAACGACCCGGTTCCCGAGTCCCTACGAGACACGAGAACCGGACCGACTCGACTAATCCCAAAACCTAGTCGTCCAACGAGGAAGTAACCAAAAGGCAGTAAAATAAACCACATTCAGCATGAATATAACTAACAGTAAGAAAGTACAGCAGTAAGGAAAGAAACTACTACAGTAGATACCACCACAACAGTAGAACAACATTTATCGTATAACAAGAACTCCAGGTAAAGAAAGTACAACGGAAACAAGAACTACTCACTAGAACAGAAACAAAAGAGGTACAAGAGACTGTGGTAAACTCTACTGGACCCTACTCGGCCCAGCGTCCTCTGCAGCCGCCGACCCTGGCTGCTCAACACCTGGTCCTGAAAAAGGTAACGAGTGTAACACGTCAGCAAAACGCTGAGTAGAGTGGCAAACTAACTAAAGGCAACAGTAGAGTGTACAGTAGCTGTTATGTTCTATTACTTCCTTTATTCACATCTTTCAATTTTTCTCACTATTTCATTTATTTCTCAGATCCTTTACTTGATCTCGAATGTCCTCGTGGGAACGATCTTGATTGCAGTCTTTTCCAAAAGTAGAAGTAGCACGTGGTGCTCTCCTGGCCGGGAGAGTCCCCCGTGGTGATCCTACCCTCAGTCAACCACCCCAAGGTCACTGACAGACGTAACGGTGACTACGGCACGCGCGATAAACGCACAGGTAGCTAGCCCGCACTGGCACGCGGTCAGTCGTTTCCGTTAACGGGTGCGCCCAAAGCACAACACGGAACCAGGGCAGAGCCCTCTCAGTAACAGGGGTCCAACCCCTCCACAGTAACCAAACCGGGGCCTTGCCCCTCCACAGTCCGCGCACCCTCGCCTGACTACCCTGGTTTGCCCTAGTGGGCCTAACAAGTCGGTGAAGGAGGCTAGCAGAACCCCGGGGCCCGTGGGGTAGCTAGTACTCTCCTAACACTAGTAGCTCTCCTCGGTACTACGTACACGAGGGCCAACAAGTCGGTACAGAGCGGCCAATCCTAACCCCTGGGTCCCTGGGGTGGCTGGCCCCACTCTGCACTAAACAGGTACAGGTACTTCCCTTGGTACTGCGTACCCAAGAGACAGTACAAACTACATCTCAGTTCCATTCCTTTTTCTTTCCAGGAGTTCCAATCCTAATTCCCCGTAGGGTTCCAGCTCTTTATCTCAGAACATCATATGTTTCACCTTCCAGTTTCACGTTCTCACAATCCATGATCCCAATCATGTTTCTTTATTCATAACAGGCAGCTGTTAATTCAATTTACAGGCAGCTTTATATTCCTTTCCATTTTTTTCCAAGACTGCAGTATTATACATTCCACTAGTTTTTCCATCCTAGGGTTCATGCCACATCCTAGGATTTAGCATACAACTAGTTTCCAGCCCTAGGATTCATGCATCACCTAGGAGCTATCATTCCATACATTTCTCATTCCTAGGATTCATACAATGTCCTAGATTCTAGTTATGGTTCCATACTTTAACAGATTTTAATAATAAACTTAAGCCACTCTACCAGGTACAACGGCAGTAATGGGGGCGTGATCGGGAATCCCGCGTGCCTCCGTGTCTCTCAAGACTGTAACTGAACGAGGTCCTATCACAAGGATTAAACACAAGGAGTGTCTCAAAATAGTGTATAGCTACTGTAGACAGGTAGAGGAATTAATTCTGAAAAGAACGCAACTCGAATCGCGGAAAACGGAGCCCGAACGGGCCCTAAACGGGTCGAAAAAGACGATACTGTGCAAAATCAGACGTCTGGAACTTCTTCCAGACGTCTTAAACAGTGGATCAGAGAATTACCTGTTCAGTGTGGTTTCCCAGACATCCAAAAGTCTTCGGGGACGTCTGTCATAGCTCCCAGACGTCCGATGGTCACCCCGGACGTTTGTAGGTCACTCCCGCCGTCTGGTACAACTTCCAGACGTCTGATTCGCAAAGGATGGCGAATCAGCGAACCTGCGCACAACCAACTCCCTCCCTTAGTACGGTCGGTCGACAGGAAGGAAGAAGAAAGCGGAATACACACCTTTCAGACGTCGGTATCAGCTACCAGACGTCGTCCTCGCCGTCTGCCTATCAACCCAGACGTCTGATTCTGGAAATTTTTCCAGAATCAGGGCGCTACTCGGCCTCCGCTTGCGACGTCGCCCGCGTCGCACCTCGCGCGCCTGCTGCTCAGACTGCAGCAGGTCCCTCTCCGCGTCGTTCCGCGCCCCCTGCATCCTCCACCGGCCGGCCAAGCCGCTCCGGCGAGCTCGCCCTCACGGCAGAGCTCCACCCTCGCACGCCGCGCCTCCTTCGCGCTCACTGCGGCCGTCGGTGCAGCCCTCGCGCTCGCTCACTCTCGTGCACAGGAAGGAGAAGAAGAAGGAGACGGTGGAGACGGGAGGGGAGGCATGGCCCTTTTAAGGCTGCGCGGAGAGGAGAGAGAGAAGGCGCGGCAGGCGTCTGCAGCTGCAGAAGAAAAAGAGGGAATAACGAATATGCGGTCTGCGCGCGCAGGCGCGCAGACGACTCGCGGGTGTGGACGATAACGGTTTTTCAGACGTCTCTAAACCATCCCAGACGTCTGGCAAGACGTCTGGATGTGATCCCAGACGTCTGGTCAGACGTCTGGGCCACCTCCCAGACGTCTTAAAATACGTCCGGGGCACGCATTCGTAACAGCGGCCGATCAACACAAGTTGATTTGGACGAGTTCCCAGCGCGGAGAGGTGGGAAATTTCCCTCGAAGATGCGTAACAAAATATCATCTCCTCGGTGCTTGTCTCTTAGGATATTTACATATCCTACTGGGGGCATGTAAGCACTCGGCTGGTTCAGATTCCATGGATGGCATTATCACGAAGTGTCCATTGCAAGGGCCTAAATTTGGCCACGGAACACCATGGACGGGATTATCTCGAAATCTCGAAAGCTAGGGTTCTGGGGGTTACCATGGGCGATGCTATCTCGAAGCATCGATTGCTAGGAACCCTTGAGGATTGATGACGGGGACAAAGAATCTGATACAGGCCGTGTTGAAAAGCCAATCCTAAGCTAGAATTAAAAAGAAAAAGAGAGAGAAAACTCTCCGAACATATAAATCATCTACCTCTCTTTCTTACAAAACGACTGCGAACTGAGCTAGGGCTAAAATTATCTCAAGCACGGGTGCTTTAACCAGAAAGTCCAATAAGCCTTAGGTTAGCTCTTGTAGGCCTTAAAAACCTTTACTAAGGACTGAGGCTAAGGCTAGACAGATCTGGATCTTGGTTGGTACTAGAGTACCTTTTAGGCCTATGGATGGCATTCTGACCTAATCAAGGTTACAAAAGAAAAAGCACTTATCTAAACTCATTAAGAACTTCATGGTCTAGAACAAGGGTTGAAACCTTAAAATTTTGCTAAGGGACTAGTAAAAGCTAGGCATGGAGGTATGATGAGAGCTTCATCATAAACCCTAACTGGCATAATTTAATCTAAATAAGTGTGAAGAAGCTCCTACAAAACCTAAAGAGAGGCTTAACTCAAAGAATTCTGAGTTAAAGAATAAGACAAATCATAAGAGGTAAAACTGTAATTTCACCATTGCAGTGTGCAAACAGGGTAATTAAGGATCTAAACGAAGGTAAAATGAGCTTAATAAGGAGGGAAGTGGAATGATCTGATCTTAAAAGGGTTATAGCAACTTCTAGGAATTAAATGACATTTTGTAACCCTAAAACAAATCTACTTTAATTCACGAGGTTTGAGGCAGGATAGAAATCAACTAAACCCTCTAAAATTTATGGAAAAATATTCCCTAGGATTTAGAACCTTCAATTTGACCTTTGCAACCCATTTTGACCTAAAATGAGAACCATGCCCAATTTATGACCTAATTTGTGTTTTTGTGCAAATTGACCTTTCAAACATGGCCCAACCTAAAATAAAATTTCACCATTAAAATCCTTACGTTCAAATTAGGCTAGTATAGAAATTTGGGCCTAGGAAAAGACCATCTTGGCCGACTTTACAAATTGGTCCTCTTAAATTACTTTTTGACCCTTATCTTTTGAAATCTTTGCAAATGGACCCCTATCTTTCTCATCGTTCTTTGCAGAACGGTCCTCCCTGCCATTTCTAAGCAGTGCCATACCTCCGGCTACCTTGCGCGGAGGATGGCGCCGCGCAGGACATGGTGCCCGTTCTCAGGAACGAATAGGAGGTTCCCTACGTCGTCCTCTGTCGCAGGGACCCTCCCATGACCCCTGCAACTGGTCATGCCTCTCGTGCAAACGCACGAAAGGCATGGGTGACCATTTCCGTCCATCTCCGGCGAGCACGGCATGTCTCTCCCTCGGTCCCCTCTCCTCGCCAGTGCCTTTATAAGGAGCGGCAGGGGCATCCGACCAAGGCAAGCTAGTTTTGGCCAAGAAAAACCCTCGATTTCGTCTCTCCCCTCTCCGGTCAGACAGCCCAAGCTTCCGACGATCTTTCCTCCTCCTCCTCGTTACTCTGCTACCATACCTGCAGCAGAGCCCACTTTGCCCCGTCTTCCCATGCCAGGCCGCACCAGTTGGCGTCTCCGGATCCCCTCCTCGTCGCCGTTACTCCTCCTCTGGGCACCTTTGTCCTCAGTGCTGGTAGGTACGCGTCGAGCACTACCTCCCTCCCTCTTCGTCAATTAGACAGGTCGGAACCTTCCTCTCTCTCGCCCTGTTATTTCCCCCTTCATAAATTTCACTTTTAACCCCCCAACCATCACCATCCATCGCCATCTTCCTCACCTCCGGCCACCATCTCCGGCGATGTCACCCCACTTCCACAGACCCTTCCACCCCTCGCCGACAAGCTCAAAAGCTCCACCATCACTCCCTGATTAGTTTCCCCATCTCCATTGACCGCCAGCACCTCTCCAGACCACCTCCCGAACACACCCATTAGCAAGCACGCAGAGTGCCCTAGGCGCACGGCCGCAGGCACTCTCGCGCCTCGCCGACCCCCGCACCTCCTTCGCCATCCTCTGGCGAGGCTCCCTGTGTCGTCTAATGTGGCCGTGAGGTTTTCTTCATGATTTCAGGTCTTTGACTTCTCGCCGCCATTGACAGCAGGTTGGAGCTGCTTCGCGAACCAGCTCCAAACTTCCTCGGCCCCAGGCGCAGGTTCCAGGCGACGCGGAAAGACGTCACATTCGCACCCAGGTTCGCAATTGGGGACGAGGGCCTCTGCCGCTGCCCCAATTAGCGAAGCTTCTTCCTGCAGGCGCCTGAAATCGGAGGTGAGACTTTAGTCCCACCACGTAAGTCTGTGGCCTCATGCCCACACTTAAATTATTTTTGTGCTATCGGCTTATCGGCTCCGAAAGCACACGGGGTGAGGTCCCTCACCTATTCACTCGCCTCGTCCGCGGCACTACCCACGCGGACCTGGTGACCCGACCCGACTAACCTGCCTGT
The DNA here is from genome assembly GCA_037157565.1 of Thalassia testudinum. Lineage (NCBI taxonomy): Eukaryota > Viridiplantae > Streptophyta > Magnoliopsida > Alismatales > Hydrocharitaceae > Thalassia > Thalassia testudinum. Next base: position 29,008,868 of record JAZHRO010000013.1, read on the forward strand.
GCACTCCTCGCGCACCACCCACGCCGGTGCACCTGGACCCGAGCGTGCAACCTGACCCGATTACCCGGCTCTGGGAGAGCTTTCCAAAGGGAGATCCAGAGAGAGAGAGACGCGAGGAAGGGGTAGGGGTAGGTTTTGCACTGATCTGTGTATGTGTGCGCAGGATAGAAGGAAGAAGCAGGCGAAGAAGAAGAAGGAAGGAAAGGAGCCAAAGGAAGAAAAGAGGAGCTGCACTGTAGCAAACGCACAGTTAAGCCGTTTGAGTGCCGAGTCAGACGTCGGAGGGTCAACAGCTAGCGCAAAGAAAAACTGCAATTGCTGAAGAAGAAGAAAAGAAGAAGAAGAAAAGAAGAAAGAAGAAAACTAGAGATGAAGAAAGCAGGAAGACTTAGCAGCTGAAGGAAATCAGAGAGAAGGCAGAAGCCTCTGCAGCCGCAAGGAAGAAGAGAAGAAAATCAGAGAGGAAGAAAGGAGAAAGAGAACCACAGAAGCAGAGAAGAAGAAAGAAAAAGAAGGTACAAGAAGAAGAAAGAAAGAAGAGAAAGCAAAGAAGAAGACTGAAAGAGAAGAAGAAAAAGCCAATTCTCTCTCTCTTAATTTTTGTAAAATCTTATATTGAGAATTTATAGGCTTCTAGAATTATAGTTGCTCCCTGAGTTCGACCTTAGGAAACTTGTCATTCTGAGAAATAAATTATATTAAACTGGTAACTGCTCTTGTCATATACTCCAATGACTGTAATTACCATAGCGACAAAGGACCGCACCATGCTCCCCTAATGTTCGTCGCTGCGCGGGTATTCGTCCTGTTGAATAGTCCCATGGAGTCATTGTTGATGGATTTCTCGCACATATTCTCGGGAATCTCCCACACGGTGTCCTCATGTTGACCCATGATATTCCCTCCGTAAGTTGCATTGACGAATAGTCTAATATCCTCACGGAGTCCCTGGTAAAAAGACTGGACTTGTTCCCATTTAGGAACTCCGTGATGGGGGCACTTTCTCATGAGATCCTGAAAACGATCTCATGCCTCATGAAGAGGTTCTCCCGTTTATTGTGTGAAGTGAGTAATCTGATGGCGCAAGGCATTGGTTCGACCAACGGGGAAGAACTTTTTCAAGAACTTGGACTGAAGTTCCTCCCAAGTGTTGATCGGACGGGTCTGGGTCTGATACCAATGGGCTGCCTTGTCCATAAGGGAGAAAGAGAACATCTTCAGGAGTAAGATATCCCGATTATGCGCATCTGACCCGAAAGTCTGGGCCAGATGCTTTAAATATTTGATGTGATGGAAGGGATCTTCAAAATTAAGCCCATGGAATTTAGGTATGGCATGAATCATGTTGGGCTTCAGTTCAGAATCAGGTCTCTCAGTTGGGATTCTGACTCGAGGCTCAATTGCCACCGCAGCGGGATTATAGTGATCTTGCATCATGGGACATTGTGGTGGGTTCATGAAGATCTGGAAGAGGTCATTGAGTCACTGGAGCTGTAGTAACACTGGTAAGGCTAGGTTTCGTCTTTATGTTATTATAGTTTACAATCAGTCGTTATAGTATGTATCAAGACAGCTACCAAATTACTACAAATTTTTACTCGGAATACAAAGTTTTCCCGAGGTCGAACTCAGGGAGCAACTAGAATTCTAGAAGTATAAAGTTCTCAATTAGGTTACAAAAATAAGAGAAAGAGAGAGAGGGGGCTAGAGTTCTCTTGGCTTCTTCTTCTTCTCTCTTCTTTTCTTTCTTTCTTTCTTTCTTCTGCAGAGTCTTCTTTTCTTCTTGCCTGCTCTGCTTGCTTCTTCTCTTTTCTTTTTCTTCTCTGTGGCAGTGGTGATCTTCCTCTTCTTTTTCTTTCTTCTTTCTTCTGTTCCTTCCTTTCTTACGGTTGTGCCTTCTTTCTTTCTCTTTTCTTCTTCTTCTTCTTCTTCTTCTTCTTCTTCTTCTTCTTCTCTTCCTGCCTTCTTCCTCTGTTCTTCTTCTCTTTCTTTCTTTTCTTCCTGCCTTCTTCTTTTTTTCTTTTCCTTCCTGCCTTCTTCTTCTTTTTGGCTGCTACAGGGATTCCGACGTCTGATGCAGTGCTCAGACGACTTATCTGTGGCCTTGCTACAGTGCCTCCCTTCTTCTTTCTTTTTCTGTTTCTCTCCTTCTTTCCTTCTTCTTCAGCTGCTGCTGAGCGGCTAGGGCTTCAACCGCTTCTCTTCTTGTTCTTTTCCTTCTTGCCTTCTTCTTCTTTTCTTCCTGCACGCTCATACAAAGGTCAGAGAAAAACCTACCCCTACCCCTTCCCCGCATCTCTCTCTTTCTCAGAATTCTCTCTTAGGACTGCTCTCCCAGAGTCGGGTAATCGGGTGTGGGTATCGCGCTCGGGACCAGGCCCACCGGTGTGCGATGGTGGGCGAGGAGTGCGCGGTTCGGGTAGTCGGATCCGGCCCAGACCCGCGGGGCGTGAGCGCGGGCGAGGGCGAGCGAGCGCGTGGTGCGCTGCGTGCGGGAGAGAGACCTAACCCCTGTGCTCGAAGGCAGTAAGCCCTATGCACATTTTCAATTTAAGTGCGGGCGCTTAGCCACGCACTTACGAGGTGGGACTAAAGTCCCACCTCCCAATTTGGTGCCCGCAGGCGAGCAATCTGCGGCCAATTGAGGTAGCCCGTAAGGCCTTTGCCCCAACTGTAGGCCTGGGTGTCTCTGCGACTCCTGCCCGCACAGCCTGGGACGTGCACCTGGCCTGGAAGATGCCTGCAGCTGCAGCTCATCAACAATGGCAGTGAGAGGGCGCGAACCTGAAATCACAGCTACGGCCTCTCGGCCTAGTCAGAACACGAGGGAAGCTTCACCGGAGTGTGGTGAAGCTTGTGCGATGGTCGGCGGGATGCGGGAGTGCATGCAGAGGCTGACCTAGGTTAGACTGTGGGCGCAGAGGTGGGTTTGCTCGGGGGGTGGCTCTTGGCAGTGGATGGAGAGGGGGATCGGTGGAGTGGAGTGTAAGGGAGCTTCTGGGCTGGTCGGCGAGGTGTGAAGGGGTCTGTGAGCGTGGGGTGGACTCGCCGGAGGGGGTGATCGGAGGTGGAGAAGGTGAGTCTGGACAGTGGCTGGCCGGTGGTCGAAAGGGCAGATTGGAAGAGGGAAAATACAAGAGAGAAAGAGAGGAAGCTATCTACCTAATTACTCAACGAAGGGGGAAGGCAGAGCAACCGGCTCGTATCTGCCGGAGCTGGAGATGAAGACGCCTTGGAGGAGGGTTTTGGCGATGAGGAAGCAGGCGGAGGGCGCCAGCAAGTACAGCCTGGTGCGGACGGTAGAGCAGGGCAAACCCTGCTGCAGGTAGGGCAGCAGAGCGACGAGGAGGAAGAGGAGTTCGCCGGAAGCTTCGGGCTCTCTGACCAGAGGAGAAAGGGATGAAGAGGGGGTAGTTCTCCGTCAAAGGAAGCTTGCAGGAGTCAGTAAGGTGTGCCGCTCCTTAAAAAGGGCTTGGCGCAGAGAGAGGGGTGAGCAGGCGTCGTGCCAGCCTCGCTGGAGTAAGGTCGGAAGGGACACCCATGCCTTCCGTGCATTCGCATGGAAGGCATGGTGGTCGGCAGAGGTCACGGGCAGGTCCCTACAACAGAGGACGTCGCAGGGAACCCCGCTTCTGTTCTAGAGGACGGCAGCCGTGCCCTGCGCGGTGCCATTCTCCGCGCAAGGTCGCCGGAGTATGGGGCTGCACAGAAGTTGCAGGGAGGACCGTTCTGCAAAGAATGATGAAAAGTTAGGGACCTAAATGCAAGGGTTTCAAAAGATAAGGGTCAAAAAGTAAATAAAGAGGACCAAATTGTAAAGTCGGTCAAGGAGGTCTCTTCTTAGGCTCAAGTTTTTATACAAGACTAATTTGAACCTAAGGATTTTAATGGTGAATTTTAATTCTAGGTTGGATCATGCTTGACCGACCAATTTGTGCAAAATCCTAAATTAAGTTATTAATTGGGAATGGTTCTTTTTTTAGGATAAAATAAGTTTCTAAGGCCAAATTGAAGGTTCTAAGCCATATAGAATATTTTTCTATGAATTTTAGAGGGTTCAGTTGATTTTTACCCTGCCTCGAACCTCGTGAATTGAAGTGAATTTGTTTTAGGATTATAGAATGTCATTTAATTCCTAGAAGTTGATATAACCCTTTTTAGATCAGATCATCCCACTTACCTTCTTGTTAAGCTTGTTTGACCTGTGTTTGGACCCTCAATTATCCTGTTTGCAAACTGCATTGGTGAAATTGCAGTTTTACCCCTCATGATTTATTTTATTCTTAAACTCAAAATTCTCTGAGTTAAGCCTTTCTTTGGGTCATGTAGGAGCTTTTTCTCACATATCTGGGTTAGATTGTGCTAGTTAAGGTTCATGATGTGGTTCTCATCAAGCTGGTGCTCAAGATTATTCTCTTCCTCAACTGGCTGAGCCATTGTGGAAGAAGAAGGTGAGTTGGGTTTAGAATTAGAGGAGAGGTCTATGTGAAGAGTTGGTTGTACAAGCAAGGGTACCGAGGCTCGGCCTCAGGGAGAGTGAATTTCTAGAGGAGGTTTCAGGGACCTCCTACCAAACATGCACTGATGGATTAGACGAGGTTAGCAGGTGCTGGACCCAATCAAGACATCCAAAATGTTGGGTGACTATAGAGGTTCAGGGCGGATGGTACCCTTTAAGCAGAAGGTCGTCCACCTGAGAATTACCTGGGCAGCCAGAGAGGGTGAGTCCCACGAAGACCCCTACACGGTAGAGTGCCCTCGCGAGGTACAGGGTTTCCCCCACCCGACCTCTCTTGTCACTGAGATTCCGGGTAAACGAGAATGGGGACCTTGACCTCTTATGTCTACCACTTTTAATTAGGATCAAGGTGCTTAGGGTTTTACTTGAACTTTAACCTTTTGAGTGCAAAAAGTGACCTAATTTAAAGGAGAAGGAAATTAAAAAATTAAAAAAAAAATTTCGAAAGAGAATAAAAGGAGAAGGAAATTTTGTGGGAGGAGAAAAAGAAACAAAATGAAAAAGGAGCACAAAATTATGAGAAAAAAGTAGTCACTAGTAAGAAACTAAGGAATTAACCTAAGTTCTAAACCCCATTCAAGAAAAGAACTGAAAAATGCACAATGGGATTAGTAAGAACGCAAACCTTAGGCATTCTTGGATAGACTCTTAGTACCCATTAAGATCTGGACACTCCTCAAGAGGCTGAGGAAAATGAAAAGCTGAAGTATTAGGTCTAAGGCTTAGGGAGTATTTGACCTCATTAACTAACTTTTGGTCTACGGGACACAGTAACCTAAGCACCCTAACCTCACACACAGCCTGGTTCAGTAAGCGTAAAAATCAAAATCACGTAGAGGCGTCGCAAAATTCTGAAAAGTACACCTAGAATAGGAGCGACCGATCAACATAAGTTGATCTGGACGAGTTCCCAACGCGGAGAGGCGAGAAATCCCCTCGAAGATGCGTAACAAAATATCATCTCCTCGGTGCTTGTCTCTTAGGATATTCACATATCCTACTGGGGGCATGTAAGCACTCTGCCGGTTCAGATTCCATGGATGGCATTATCACGAAGTGTCAATTGCCAGGGTCTGAATTTGGCCACGGAACACCATGGATGAGATTATCCCGAAATCTCAATAGCCAGGGTTCTGGGGGTTGCCATGGGCGGTGATATCTTGAAGCATCGATTGCCAGGAACCCTTGAGGATTGATGATGGGAGCAATGAATCTGATATAGACCGTGTTGAAAAGCCAATCCTAGGCTAGAACTAAAAAGAAAAAGAGAGAGAAAAACTCTCCAAACAGAAAAACTTACTACCTCTCTCTCTTACAAAATGCACTGCGAACTGAACCAGGGCAAAAATCATTTCAAGCACGGGGTGCTTTAACCACGAAGTCTAATAAACTTTAGGTTAGTTCTTGTGGGCCTTAAAAACCTTTACCAAAGACTGAGGCTAAGGCTAGACAGATCTGGATCTTGGTTGGTACTAGAGTACCTTTTAAGCCTATGGTCAGCATTCTAACCTAATCTAGGTTCAAATGAAAAAGCACTTATCTGAAGTTGTTAAAAACATCATGGTCTAGAACAAAGGTTAAAACCTTAGGTTTTTGCTAAGGGACTAGCAAAAGCTAGGCATGGGGGTATGATAAGAACCTCGTCATAAACCCTAAACTAGCACCATCTAACCCAGATTTGCAAGAAAAAGCTCCTACATAACTCTAGAAAGGCTTGGCTCAGAGAAATTCTGAGTTTGTAAAGAAAACAGAAACTAAGGGGTAAAAATGCAATTTCACAAATTCAATCTGAAAATAGGGTAACTCAGGGTCCAAACATAGGTCAAAATAACCTAATAGGAAGAAAAGTGGGATGAGATGATCCAATAAGGGCTACAGCAACTACAAGGAATTAAATGACATCCTGTAACCCTAAAAATAAATCCACTTCAATTCACGAGGTTCGAGGCAAATAAAAAATTGAATAAATCCTTTAAAATTCATAGAAAAATAATCTCTAGGGTTTAGGACCTCCAATTTGGCCTTAGGAACCCATTTTGACCTACATTGAGAACCATGCCCAATTAATAACTTAATTTGGGTTTTTGCGTAAATTGACCGGTCAAACAAGGTTTGATATAGAAATAAAATTCACCATCAGAATCCTTAGGTCCTAATTAGTCATGTCTAAAAACTTGAGGATAAGGAGAGACCTTCCTGACCAACTTTACATTTTGGTCCTCATCTATTACTTTTTGGCCCTCAACTTTTGGAACTCTCACATTTTGACCCCTAACTCTTCTTCGTTCTTTGCATTTGGGTCCTCCTTGCAAAACCCTGAGCAGCGCCATGCTCCGGCGACTTTGCGCGGAGCATGGCGCCGCGCAGGGTAAGGGAGATCCTCTGCCAAGACAACCGGGGGTGCCCTGCGACGTCTGCCGTCGCAGGGACACCTCCCTGGCCGCTGCAACCGCCCATACCGCCCGTGCGAACGCATGGAAGGTATGGGTCTCCATCTCCGGCGTCCTCCGGTGAGGGAGGCACGTCGTCTCCCTCCGCCCTCCTCTCTGATTTCGACTCTATAAAAGCCCTCGATGCTCTGCCGCACTCTCCAGCTCAGATCTGACAGGGAAACCCCCCCTTTTCCTCTCTTCCCACTCCGACAGAAGCCCCCCTACTCCGGCGGTTCTTCCTCCTCCACCTCGTCGCTCTGCCGCACTACCACCAGCAGAGCTGCCTTCACCTGCTCTTCCCGCGTCGCTCCGTACCCAACGCGCGCTCTCCCGCTCTCTCCTCGCCGCCGCCCTCTCTCTCTGGGCACCTTCTTCTCCGGCGACAGTTGATACGACTGTCGCCCTGCTCCTCCCCCTTCGTCCCTGCAAGTAGGTAACAGTTACTTCTCTTCCTCCCCTCTTTCTTTTCCCTATTTTAATTTGCTCAATCAAACCCTCGACCGACCCGACCACCATCATCTTCCACGCCTCCGGCCCACCTCCGCCGAGTCGCTCCCATCCTTCCGCCACTCCATACGACTCGCCGACCAACCCAAAACCTCCGCCTCGTCCCACTGAACCGTTTCCGCCCCTTCACTGCTACTCCTCACCTCCACCATACTCCACCGAACAAACCCATTCTCGCGGCTACAGTCCGACCTAGCCCCGCCTCCAGATGCCGACCCACGACCTGCCACACCCCACACCACCTTCGCCTTGCCACGGCGAAGGTCCCCCGCGTGTTTAATTAGGCCGAAGGGCCGTATTCCTGTCTAACAGGTTCGTTGCTCCAGCCGCCATTAGCGACGACTGAAGCAGCTTCGAGGCGAGCTCCAGGCCCTGCAGCCCCAGATTCCCAGGTGCTGCAGGTTGGGGCGAAGTCCGCGAAGGCTTCTGCCTCTTCAGTTGGCCCAGACATCGACTGCAGCTGATCAGAGGGTGATGTGGAATCGTCCTGCGGGCGCGCGCGAAGGCAGCAGAAGTTAGTCCCACATCGTGGGATTTCGAAGCCGCGCACCCGCATAAAGGTAAAAAGTGCCTTAGCCTCTTTGCCTCCTGACCACGAGGTGAGGTCCCTCTCACCCACTCGACTCGGCCTCGTCCGCGACCACCCCACGTGGACCTGGCCCGACCCGTTTACCCGACCTGCACTCCTCGCCCACCACCGCACACCGGTGGGCCTGGACTCAGGCGTGACCCGTACCTGACTACCCGGCAGCTCTGGGAGAGCTATTCTACGAGTGAATTCTGAGAGAGAGAGACGCGGGGGAGGGTAGAGTAGGTTTTTGCCCTTGACCAAACTGTGAGTGTGTAGGCACAAGAGAAAAGAAGAAAGAAGGAAGGAGGACGCACTGTAGCAGTGGGTTACTGAAGTCGTCTGATTGAAAAATTAGACGACGCTCCGAGGACGAAGAAGAAGGAGAAGAAAAGAAGAACAGGACCGCAAGGAAGAAGAAAAAGAAGAAGAAGAAGCTCTGAAGAACCCGAAAGAAGAGAAGAGAAGAAGACAACGACGAGAAAGAAGAGAGAAGAAGAAAAAGCCAACAAAATAAATCTCTCTCTCTCTCTCTTTTCACTTTTGTAATAGAAACTTTGTATCTCTAGAATACAGTTTGCTCCCTGAGTTCGACCTCGGGAGATCTTTTATTTTCGAGTAAAAATTGTAATAGTGGCAATGACTATCTGTACTACAACGTCATTTCTATAACAAAACAACAAAACCTAGTCATACCGCCATTATTAGGTCTTGTCTTTTAAGGTTCAAGTGACTTAAGAGCTGGATTGCTTAGGGTTTCTCTTAATAGATGTTTTCAAGCAATGTCCTGGGCACACTTATTTTGGGAATTCTCAATTCTTGATTAGAAAGCATGTCTCTAAAACCCTAGTGTTGAGTCTTAAGTTGGCTCTAATTGATCCAGTTAGTTGCCTCAAGATTAGGTAATTAAGGCTCAAGCAAGAAGGTTTTAGCCCTAAATACCTTTAGTGGATGTACATAAAATGTGTTGAAATTTGAAAACAGGCAACTTCTGTGATTTACTACGTATGGATGACAGGTTATTCCTAAATTGCTCTTTCTTTTTCTTCCTCTTTAGAATTTTAGGGGCTTAAAAGAGAGGATAGAAAATTACTTGTCCCTTGGTGTGGTTGTTGTGCAGCTGCTTGTTTCCTTCTTGTTTCCCTGTGCCTGCACAACAAAAGAGAAGAGTTTAAGTCAGTAGTAAATCAAAAATTGTGAATAAATAACTTCTAGAATGGCCGTTGCTCCCTGGCAACGGTGCCAAAAACTGGTCGGGCTCGTCGTTTGCGGTGTTTTAATGATATATTCGTCGTAGTATATTGCAAAAAATGGTCACCAGTTTAATTTATTTATTACTCGAGATTTAGATTATCCCAAGGTCGAACTCAGGGAGCACACATCATTCTAGAAACATATAAACTCACAATACTGTTACAAAAATTTAAGAGAGAGAGAGAGTGTGTGAGCAAAAATTTCTCTTTTTCTTCTTCTCTCCTTTATCTTGGCTTCTTCTTCTTCTCTCTTCTCGCACTGTGCTTCTTTTCTTTCAGTAGTTGCGGGTCTTTTCTTTCTCTTTTCTTCTTCTCTTTCCCGTCTCTTCTTTTCTTTTCCTTCTCTTTTTCTCTTTCTTTTTTGCCTTTCCCTTGTTTGGACGTCTGATTCTCTGAATCAGATGCCTTAACGGCCCTGTTGCTATAGTGCCTCCTCCTTTTTTCTGCAGCAGCTCCTCCTTGGCTTCATCTTCTTTTCTTCTGCTGTCTTCTCTTCTTCTTTCTTCTGCATCTTCTTCTCTTTCTTCTCTCTTTAGGTTTCCTCCTTCCTGGCTTCAGCCTCTTCCTCTTCTCCTTCACCTTCTTTCTTCTTTGCTTTGCGACTAAGTCCTCTCCTTCTTCTTTCTTCTTCTTCTCCTTGCGGCCAAGTCTTCGTCGCTTCCCTTCCTTCTCTTCTTCACCTGCTCCCTGCACACATGCGAACGCAAAACCAACCCCTACCCTTTCCCGTGTCTCTCTCTCTGAATCTCTCTTTGTTATGCTCTCCCAGAGCTGGGTAATCAGGTCGGGTCGTGTGCCGGGTCCAGGTGCACCGACGTGGGTGGTGCGCGAGGAGTGCACGGATCAGGGTAATCGGGTCGCGGGTCAGGTCCGCATGGGCAGTGCTGTGGACGAGACCCGGTGAGTGAGGGACCTCACCCCAGTGTTTCGAGGCGATAAGCCAGGAACACCTTTTCAATTTATGTGTGGGCGCGCGCCCACACACTTCCGAGGTGGGACAAAAGTCCCACCTTCATTTCTAGGCGTCTACGGGAGGAAGGTTCATCCAATTGGGGCAGCGACAGAGGCCTGCGACCCCAATTTTGAACTTAAGTGTGTGCGCGAGGAGGTTCCACACCTGCTGGTCCTTGGCGCCTGGAGTGCTGTAGCCTGGAGCAGCTTGTGAAGCAGCTCCAACCTGCTCGTTAATGGCGGTGACCCGCGCTGTCCCTGAAACATGCACACGGCCTTACAACCTTATCAAATACCTTGGGTGGCTTTGCCACAGTGTGGCGAAGGTGCAGAGGTGGTCGGAGTGGTGCGAGGGTGTCTGTGTGAGTGTGCCCAGGACGCACTGTGTGAGTGAGAGTGGGTGTGTTCGGGGGGTGTTCTGGAGGTGTGGCGTGGTGAATGGAGTGCAGATTTAGGGTTAGTGAGGTGTCGCGGTGCTTAAGGGGTAGCAGAGAGGCGGATGGAGGCGTGGAGTGGCGGGAATGCCTCGCCGGAGGGCAGTCGGAGATGGAGAATGTGGCGATGGACAGTGGTGGTTGGTGGGTGGAAACAGCAAATTAATAAGGGGGGAATAAAGGAGAGAGTAAGGGGAAGGGTGTTTACCTACTTAACTGACGAAAGGGGAGGAGGAGGCGCTCAGCGCGTGCCTGCCGACGCTGGAGACGAAGATGCCCAGAGGGGGGTAACGGTGACGAGGAGGAGGTCAGGAAGGTGCCAGCTGGTGCAGCTTGGCACGGGAGGACGAGGCGGAGTGAACTCTACTGCAGGTGTGGCAGTAGAGCGACGAAGGGGAGGAGGAAGGGTCACCGGAGCTTGCGTGCGCTTGACCGGAGGAGGAGGAGACAAAGTTTGGGGGTTTTCCTCGGCCAAAACTGGCTTGACCAGAGTGAGTGTGGGGTGAAAGGGTAGGAGTTATAGGTTTGTCTAAATAAAGGTTTGACTCCTCTAATTGCGGTTCAAGATCCTCTTGTGGTTGGTGAGGAATAATCATGTTGTCCTCAAGTTGTGGTTCATCAACCACAGCTCTAATATCATAGATTTGTTCAATGACACCGCAATTGATCCCTTGTTGGGCCTTAAAGATATCAATTTTGAGAGTCTGATTCCCAAATTTCAGTTCTATTTTGCCCTCTTCACAACTTATGTTGGCCCTTGCAGTGGCCAGAAAAGGTCTCCCTAGTATGATTGGTGTATCCCTTGGGTTTTCAGGTGCTTCCGTATCTAAGACGATGACATCTATGGGGAAATAGAAATCCCTCACCCTAACAATAACATCCTCAAGAATTCCCTTAGGTGACTTGATTGATCAATCTGCAAACTGCAATGTCACCTCGGTCAGTTTTAGCTTAGATTCTTCTAGATGGTTAAGTAGGGATCTGGGTATCAAGTTTATGCAAGCACCAAGGTCCAATAATGCTCTATCCAACTGGGTTTCACCGATCTTACATGAAATCAGGGGAGTACCTGGGTCTTTTGCCTTGGGTGGGAGTCTACTCAGGATTACAGAGCTGGCCTGCTCTGACAGTACAATTAGATTCCCACTCTTGGTTTGCGGCTTACGCTGAGGTGTTGATGAGTGCCTCATATAAACCCTAACTAGCACATTTTAACCTAAATAAGTATACAAAAGCTCCTACAAAACCTAAGGGAAAGCCTAAATAAAAAAATTATAAATTTGAGTGTAAGCAACTCACAAGGGGTAAAACTGCAATTTTACAAATGTAGTACAAAAACGGGATGTCTAAGTGTCTAAAAAGGTTGATGAGAACCTCATCATGAACCCTAACTAGCACAATTTAATCCAAATGAGTGAAAAAGCTCCTACAAAATCCAAAGAGAGGCTTAACTCAGAGAATTCTGAGTTAAAGAATAAAACAAATCATAAGGGGTAAAACTGTAATTTCACCAATGTAGTATGCAAACAGGGTAATTAAGGGTCCAAACACAGGTCAAATGAGCTTAATAAGGAGAGAAGTGGGATGATCTGATCTTAAAAGGGTTATAGCAACTTCTAAGAATTAAATGACATTCTGTAACCTTAAAACAAACCTACTTTAATTCACGAGGTTTGAGGTAGGATAAAAATCAACTAAGCCCTCTAAAATTCATAGGAAAATATTTCCTAGGGTTTAGAACCTTCAATTTGGCCTTTACAACCTATTTTGACCAAAAATGAGAACTACGCCCAATTAATGACTTAATTTGGGTTTTTACGCAAATTGACCGGTCAAACATGGACTAACCTCAAATAAAATTTTACCATTAAAATTCTTAGGTTCAAATTAGTCTAGCATAAAAAATTTGGGCCTAAGAAAAGACCATCTTGACCGACTTTAAAAATTGGTCATCTTAATTTACTTTTTGACCCTTATCTTTTGAAACCATTACATTCAGCCCCCTAACTTCTCGTCGTTCTTTGCAGAACGGTCCCCCCTGCCATTTCCGAGCAGCGCCATACCTTCGGCGACCTTGCGCGGAGGATGGTGCCGCGCAGGGCAGGGCGGCCGTCCTCAAGAACAGACGGGGGGTTCCCTGTGACGTCCTCTGTCGCAGGGACCCTCCCTTGACCTCTGCAACAGACCATGCCTGATGAGAACCTCATCATGAACCCTAACTAGCACAATCTAACCTAGATATATAAGAAAAAGCTCCTACATAACCCGACGAAAGGCTTAACTCAGAGAATTCTGAGTTTAAGAAGAAAATAAATCATAAGGGGTAAAACTGTAATTTCACCAATGCAGTTTGCAAACAGGGTAATTAAGGGTCCAAACATAGGTCAAACAATACTAATAAGAAGGAAATTGGGATGATCTTATCTAAAAAGGGTTATAGCAACTTTAAGAAATTAAATGACATTCTATAACCCTAAAATAAATCCACTTCAATTCACGAGGTTCGAGGAAAGATAAAAATCAACTAAATCCTCTTAAATTCATAGAAAAATAATCTTTAGGGTTTAGAACCTTCAATTTGGCCTTAAAAATCCATTTTGACCTAAAAAGAGAACCATGCCCAATTAATGACTTAATTTGGGTTTTTACGTAAATTGGTCGGTCAAACATGGTCTAACCTAGAAATAAAATTCATCATTAAAATCCTTAGGTTCAAATTAGTCTTGTATAAAAACTTGAGCCTAAGAAGAGACCTCCTTGACTGACTTTGCAATTTGGTCCTCTTCATTTACCTTTTGACCCTTATCTTTCGAAACCCTTGCATTTTGGCCCCCATCTTTTTCATCGTTCTTTGCAGAATGGTCCCTCCTGCAAAACTATGCGCAGCACCATGCTCCGGCGACTTTGCGCGGAGTATGGCGCCGTGCAAAGAGGGGTTACCGCCCTACAAAGCAGACGCAGGGTTCCTTGCGACGTCCTCTGTCGCAGGGACCCAGCCATGCTCTCTGCCGGCCCCCATACCTTCCGTGCGAATGCCCGGAAGGTATGGGTGCCCCTTCCGGCCATGTTCCGGCGAGGCTGGCACGTCGCCAGCCCGCTCCTCCCTCTATGCCAGCCCCTTTATAAGGACCGGCACCCCCTGCCGGTTCCTTCAAGCTCTTCTTTAACGGAGAACACCCCCCACTTCATCCCTTCCTCCGTCAGAAGGCCCACAGCTTTCGGCGACCTCCTCCTCTTCCTCCTCGTCGCTCTGCCGCCTTACTTGCAGCAGGGTTCTCCTTGCCCTCTCGTCTGCACTGGGTTGTACCCGCCGGCTCCCTCCGCCTGCTTCCTTGTCACTGCACTCCTCCTCCAGGGCCCTTTCTTCTTCAGCTCCGGCAGATACGAGCCAGCAGCTCTCCCTCCCCCCTTCGTCCAAAACCTAGGTAAATAGCTTCCTCTCCTCCTCCTTTACATTTTCCCTCTATCAGTTTACCTTTTTGCCCCACCGCACGCGACTTCCACCTCCGCCTGCTCCGCCTCCGATCACCTTCTCCGGTGAGCCCATTTCACCTCCACAAACCCCCTCACACCTCGCCGACTACCCCAAAAGCTTCCCCTCACTCCACTCAACAGATCCCCCCTTCCCATTCACTGCCAAACGCCACCCGACTACCCCCCGAACAGACCCATCTCTCCGGCCACAGTCTAACCTAGGGCTACCTCCACACGCATCCTCACGTCTCGCCACCACCTGCACTGCCTTCACCGCACTCCGACGAAGCTCCCTGCATCTTCTGATTGGGTCGAGAGGCCGTATTCCTGTTTTCAAGTCGAAGCCGCCTCGCCGCCATTATCGAGCTGCTGCAGCTCCTTCTCCTGCAGCTACAGGTGTTGTTCCGCCCAGGTTCGCACCCCAGGACACGCGGGTTCTTGCTGCGAACCATCCCAGGTCTGCAGCTGAGGCGATGGCCCCGCGTGCTGCTGCAATTGCCTGCAGCTTCCTTAGCTGCAGGCGCCAATCTGGGAGGTGGGACTTTAGTCCCACCTCGGAAGTGCGTGGCCAAGCGCCCGCACTTAAAATTGAGAAGTGTTCAAGGCTATTCGCCTTCGAACATAGGGGTCAGGTCCCTCACGCACGCCGCGCGCCACGCACTCGCCCTCGCCCACGCTCATGCCCCACGGATCTGGGCCGGATCCGATTACCCAAAATCGTGCACTCCTCGCCCACCACCGCATGCCAGTGAGCCTGGTCCCGGGCGCGATACCCATACCCGAATACCCAGCTCTGGGAGAGCGGTCCGAAGAGAGAAATCTGAGAAAGAGAGAGACGTGGGGGAGGGTAGGGGTAGGTTTTGCTTTCTAATCCTTGTGTGAGCATGCAGGAGTAGAAGGAGAAGAAGGAAGGATGGAAAAGAAGGAAGGCAGCCGAAGCCTTAGCCACTCAGGGAAGAGAAGAAGAAGAAGCGAAAGAGAAGAAACAGAAGAAGAGAAGCACTATAGCAAACCTACAGTTAAGTCGTCTGACCACTGCATCAGACGACGGTTGAGCAGCGGCCAGAAGAGATAAAGCAAGAGAACAAAGAAAGAAGAAGTCAGAGAAGAAGAAGAAGATTGTCACAGCCGCAGAAGAAGAGAAGAAAAAGAAAGAAAGAAGAACAGAAGAAGACATAACCACCAGAGAGAAAGAAAGAGAAGAACAAAGAAAGAAAAAGAAGAAAGAAGAAAGAAGAAAGAAGAAGAGAAGGAGAGCAGCTGAAAAGAGAAGAGAAGAAGAAGCCAAGACAAACTCTCTCTCTCTTATTTTTGTAATCTAATAGAGAACTTTTGTATTTCTAGAATTCCAGTAGCTCTCTAAGTTCGACCTCGGGAAAACTATTTCCGAGTAAAAAATTTTGTAATGATAACCTGGTAGCTGTCTTATTACTACAACGACTGTAATTTAAAGTATAACAAACGTAAACAAGCTAACTGGACAGCAAACCCCGGTCATCAATGCCTCTCGTGCGAACGCACGAGAGGCATGGCTATCCTTTCCGGCCACTCTCCGGCAAGGTAGGCACGTCGCCTCCTCAGTCCCCTCTCCTCGCCAAGGCCTTTATAAGGAGCGGCAGGGTCTGCCGTCTCCTTCAAGCTTCTTCTGGCCAAGAGAAACCCTACTTTTCATCTCCTCCCTCTCCGGTCAGAACGCCCAAGCTTCCGACGATCTTCTCCTCCCCCTCCTCGTCGCTCTGCTTCCCTACCTGCAGTAGAGTTCACTCTGCCCCGTCGTCCGCGCCAGGCCGTACCAGCTGGTGTCCTCAGATCCCTTCCTCGTCGCCAATAACCTCCTCCTGGGCATCTTTGTCCTCAGCTCCGGCAGGCACGAGTCGGACGCCTCCCTCTTCCCCTTCGTTGATTAAGTAGGTAGAAATCTTCCTCTCTCTCTCCCTTCCATTTTCCCCTTCCTGATTTACCCTTTTACTCCACCGACCGCCACTTCCACCTCCATCTGCTCCGTCTCCGATCACCTTCTCCGACGAGGTCACCCCACCTCCACAGACCACCTCACCCCTCGCCGACAAGCCCAGAAGCTCCCCCTCACTCCATTCGACCATTTCCCCCACTCCATACACCGTCACTCACTGCCCGACCACCCCCCGAACAGACCCATTTCCACGCACACAGTCTGACCTAGGTCCACCGCCACAGGCGCTCTCACGCCTCGCCGACCCCTGCACTGCCTTCGCCACACTCCGACGAAGCTTCCTACGTTATCTGATGCGGCCACGAGGCTGTCCTTGTGTTTTCAGGTCAGCGCCCCCTCGTCACCATTATTGAGCTGCTGCAGCTCCTTCGCTCGCAGCTCTAGGCCGTCTCCAGCCCAGGCATGCGCTCCAGGTAGCGCGGACTGATTCCGCGAAGGCACCCAGGCTTGCGATTTGGGTTGCGAGCCTCGCAGCTGCCCCAATTGGCAGCGGCCTCCTCAACTGCGGGTGCACAATCTGGAGGTGGGACTTTAGTCCCACCTCATAAGTGTGCAGCCGCACACCCACACTTAAATTCAAAAAGTGTACCGGGCTGTTTGCCTTCGATACATAGTGGTCAGGTCCCTCACACGCACGCAGCGCGCCACGCGCTCGCTCGCCCTCGCTTGCGCTCACGCCTCGCGGGTCTGGGCTGGATCCGACTACCCGACCAAGCACTCCTCGCCCACCACCGCACGCCGGTGGGCCTGGTCCCGGGCACGCTACCTGAACCCGATTACCCGACTCTGGGAGAGCATTCCTAAGAGAGATTCAGAGAGAAAGAGAGATGTGGGGAAGGGGTAGGGGTAGGTTTTGCACTGATGGGTGTGTATCCGTGCAGGGAAGAAAGAAAGAAAGAAGAAGAGGAGGAGCAGCCGAAGCCTTAGCCACAGTAAGCGGCTGAAGAAGAAAGGAAGGAGAGGAGTTGAAGAAGAAGAAAAGAAGCCGCACTGTAGCAAACCCATAGTTAAGTCGTCTGAGCACCAAGTCAGACGACGGATGGGCAGCGGCCAGAGCGCAAAGGAGAAGAAAGAGAAGGACAAGAAAGAAGAAGACTCTGTAGCTGAAAGAAAGAAGGAAGCAGAGAAGAAGAAGAAAAAGAAGAAGGCAGGCTGATAAAGAGAAGAGAAAAAAGAAGATCACCACAGCCACAGGCTAAAGAAGAAAGAAGAACGCAGGAAGAAAAGAAGAAAGAAGAAGGTAGGAAGAAAAGAAGAGAGAAGAAGAAGAGGAATGGCCAAAGCAGAAGAAGAAGAGAAAAAGAAGAGGAAGAGAAAAGAAGAAGAAGCCAACAAAAGAGAACTCTAACTCTCTCTCTCCCTCTCCCTCTCCCTCTCTCTCTCTTATTATTTTTGTAACATAATTGTGAATATTTATGCTTCTAGAATCATAGTTGCTCCTTGAGTTCGATCTCGGGAAAACTTGTTATTCCGAGTAAAAAAATTTGTAGTAATTCGGTAGCTGTTTTGTCATATACCATAATGACCATAATAACCATAAAGATGAAACTAGCAACAGCACAGGTCAAATGGGCTTAATAAGAAAGAAAGCGTGATAATTTGATTTGAAAAGGGTTATAGCAACTTCTAGGAATTGAATGATATTTTGTAACCTTAAACTAAACCCGCTTTAATTCACAAAGTTCCAGGCAAGGTAAAAATCAATTAAACCCTCTAAAATTCATGAAAAAACATCCCCTAAAATTTAGAACCTTCAATTTGGCCATTTGAACCTATCTTGACCTAGATTGAAAATCATACCCAATTTTTGACCTAATTTGGATTTTTGTCCAAATTGACTGGTCAAACGTGGTCAAACCTAAAATTCAACTTCACCATTGGATTCCTTAGGTCCAAATTAGAGTTATATCAAAATTTGGACCTAAGGGAAGTTTTCCTTAACCTACTTTACAAATTGGTCCTTAAGAATTACTTTCCGACCCTTAACTTTTTCAAGACTTGCAAAAACCCCCTCAACTTTCTCATCACTTTCTTCATTCAGGTCCCTCTACCACAGCAGCAGGGACTCATACCGCTGGCAACGTCGCGAGGCGTTTTTCTCCCTGCCTGCCTGAGGAGCTGCTCCCAGACTTGAAAGGGGAGCTCTCTGCGATCCCCCCTACCGCATGAGCAGCTCCCCATACCCTGAATCGCCCCATACCACTCGGGCGAACGCTCGAAAGGTATGGATATCCCCTCCGACCATGCCTTCGGCGTCGGCTTCTGGCCGCCTCAGTGCGATGAACCGCCTGCTAGTGCCTATTTAAGCAAGCCCATGTCGTTCTGCACCAGGCAAGCTTGATTTGGCTGGAGATCTCCCTCAAAATTCCTCTCTTCTCCTCCAGCCAGGTGACCAACAAGCTCCGGTGACTCTTCCTCCTCCTTCCAGTCGCTCTGCCATAATACCAATGGCAGGGTTGTCTTCACCTCCTTCCTCCGCGTCGTGCAACACCCTCACGCTCACCCCTAGCCCCGTCGTCGTCGCCGCTCTCCCTCCACTGGTATCTTCTTCTCTAGCGACAGCAGGTACTGCCTGTCGCCCTTTCTCCCCTTTCGTCCATTCAATCAGGTTAGGAACACTCCTCTCTACCCCTTTTTCAATTCCCCTCAATTTATTTCACCAAAATACCCCTCGATTCCGCTGTCCACCATCGCCATCTCCACCTCCGGCCAGACCTCCGACGAGGTGTCCCCGCCACTCCACGCTTCCATCCACCTCGCCAAACCCTTAGAAGCTCCACTATTACTCCTTGATAATTTTCTCTCTTTCCATTGACCATCACACTCTCCACACACTGCCCCCGAACACACCCACCTGCACCTCTACAGTGTGCCCTAGGCACGCTCCCACAGACGTTCCCACGCCTCGCCAACCACCTCTGCACATTCGCCACACCTTGGCGAAGCCCCCCCAAGGCATCTGACAAGGCCGCAAGGCTGTGTTTGTGTTTTCAGGTTCGGAGCGTCTTCTGCCATTAGTGCAGGAGTGGAAGCTTGCTTGAAGCAAGCGTGCTGAAGCTCCAGGTCCGCCCAGCCTAGGTGCAGTAGTCTCAGGTGTGCGGAATACTTTCGCGCACGCACTCAGGCCCTCAATTGGAGTCAAAGGCCTCAGCTGAAGCCACAATTGCCCGCACCTTCCTTCTGCAAGAGCACGAAGAAGCAGGTGGGACTTTAGTCCCACCTCGGAAGTGGAGGTGCACCTGCACTTGCATAAGAGGAAAAAGTGACTTAGTATATTCGCCTCAAGTCACACAAGGGTGAGGTCCCACATCCTCACTCACAAAGTCTCGTCCGCGGCACTCCCCACACAGACCTGGCTCACAACCCGAATACCTTGCTTGTGCACACCTTGCGCACCACCCACGCCGGTGCGTCGGGTCTTGGGCGTGTCACTTGACCCGCATACCCGAACCTTGGAGTGAATTTGAGAGAGAGAGACGTGGGGACGGTAGGGGTTAGGTTTTGCCTAACCAGACGCCTGTGCAGGGAACAGGAGGGGAAGCAAAGGAAGAGGAGCGGCGAGGACTTAGCCGCAAAGCACCCGCAGCAGAGAAGAAGAAAGAAGGAGGAGGAGATGCAATGGCTCAAGAAGAAAAGAAGAAGAAGCCAAGGAGGAGCTGCAGCCAAGAAGGAGGTGAAGAAGAAGAAAGAGCCAAAGAAGAAGAGAAGGAAAAGAGAAGAAAAGAGAAGGAGGGAGCCTGCCGCACAGAGGAAAGCCAAGAGGAAAAGAAGAAAAGAAGAAGAGGCCAAGGAGAAGAAGCAGCAGCAACCTCCAAGAGAAAAGAAAGGAAGAAGAAGAAGAGAGGGCGTGCACTGTAGAAAAGGGGCTGATAAGGCATCTGATTCAAAGAATCAGACGTCCGAGAAAGGAAAGCCAGAGAAAGAAGAGAAGGAAAAGAGAAGAAAGAAAGAAAAGAAGAAAAGGTTTTTTTGTTCTAGCTCTTAAATTTTTGTAAAATAGTATATCATAGTAAATTGTAAATTTGTATGCTTCTAGAATCAAAAGTGTGCTCCTTGAGTTCGACCTCAAGATATTTTAAAGTCCGAGTAACAAATTGGAATAAACTGGTATTCGCTTTCGCAACATACTGCAATGAACATAACTTTAAAACACCGCGAAACGGCGGATGACCAGGTGTACACACGTTTTTCAGGAATCGTGCGTAAGCTGGTACGTGGCGGATTACATCCATCAAAGGGATGTTTATTTGGACCTACTCAAAGAGCTTGACCAGGTCCTCCTCAGGAGCCACGGGTTTTGTCGTCCTCTTTCCCCTAGTCAAGGCCTCGGGAAATGGAACCTTGGTTGGTTCCTCTAGGATAGATCCAGGTTTTTGATTTGGGACAGGGATAGGAACATCCTGGATGACTGTCCTAGGGTTTGGGTCACTGCCAGGCTTGGAGTGGTCTGGATAAGGTGGATCTTGTGTTGCCTTACCACTACAGGTTGTTACAGAATTTATTCCTGCCTGGTTCTAGTTAGGGGTTGGTAGGATGGGCTACTACTATTGGTAACCTGCATAAGAAGTTGAAGCTTCCATCCCGTCAGGTGAAGGAATAGAATGGGCCTGATAGACTAAGTGTGCTTGGCTCGGGTTTGGGTTCATAACACGCCGCTGGGTCGGCACGTTATTCGGGTTAGGAAGAGGCTGAGAAGGAAGTGTGCTTGGTTGGCAAGAATTCGCCAACTCGGCAAGTTCGTTGCGGACCTTTGTGATTTCGTCCTTATGTTGCTTTTGGATAGCCGCATTCGTTCTCTGAATGTCAGCCAAAGTCTGGAGGATAAGGGACATTTAACCTTGATTGGGCCTGGATGGATAGGTGGGGTTGGGCCGAGGCTAAGGCGGCTGATAAGGATGAGGGCCTTGTGGACGGGGCTGAAAAGGTGGTCTCGGATTCTGAGAATTTCCTGCCCACTGGAAATTGGGATGGTTTCGCCATCCAGGATTGTACGTGTTGGAAAATGGGTTATTTTGGATAGCGTTGAGGTCCTCGCAGGTCTGAGGAGACTTAGAAAAGTTGGAGAATGGGGGAGTAGGGCTCCCCCGGCAGGAATAGAAAGGATCGAAGGTCCCTCCAGTCCAAGAGTCAGATGGGGGTGGATACGAGTTCATCCCAGGAGAAGGTCGGTGGAAAATGTGCTTCACAGTTTCCCGTGCGGGAGGGGGCTATGCGAAGGAGTTCTGCGTAGAGGTGGCTCGCTGCAAATGCTGAGTCAGCTCATCCACCTTCTTCTCAATGATAGACCTTATCCAATCGACTGGCCATCAATTCCAGGTCGACTGCTGCGGATAGGCCCTGCGTCTCGTGTGCTCCCCTAAGGTTCGTCGCTGCGCAGGTATTTGTCCGGTCAAATAATCCCATGGAGTCATTGTTGATGGAGTTCTCACACATATTCTTGAGAATCTCCCACACGGTGTCTTCATGTTGACCCATGATATTTCCTACGCAAGTTGCATTGATGAACAATCTAATATCCTCACGGAGTCCCTGGTAAAAGGAATGGTCTTGTTCCCATTTAGGAACTCCATGATGGGGGCACTTTCTCATGAGATCCTGAAAACGATCCCATGCCTCATGAAGAGGTTCTCCCGTCTATTGCGTGAAGTGAGTAATCTGATGGCGTAGGGTATTGGTCCGACCAACGGGGAAGAACTTCTTTAAGAACTTAGACTGAAGTTCCTCCCAAGTGTTGATCGGGCGGGTCTGTGCTTGATACCAATGAGTCGCCTTGTCCATAAGGGAGAAAGAGCATCTTCATAAGTAGGATATCCCAATTCTGCGCATCTGACCCGAAGGTCTGCGCCAGATGCTTAAGCTGTTTGATGTGCTAGAAGGGGTCCTCAAAATTAAGCCCATAGAATTTGGGTATGGCATGAATCATGTTGGGCTTTAGTTTGGAATCCGATCCTTCAGTCGGGATTCTGACTCAAGGCTCAATTTCCACCACAGTGGGTTATAGTGATCTCACATCATGGGGCACTGCGGTGGGTTCATGAAGTTTTGGAAGAGATCATTGAGTCGCTGGAGCTGGTGCTCAAGATTATTCTCTTCTTCAATAGGCTGAGCCATTGTGGAAGAAGAAGGGGAATTAGGTTCAGAATCAGAAGAGAGGTCTATGCGAAGAGGTTGTTGCACAAACAAGGGTACCGAGGCTTGGCCTCGAGGAGAGTGAATTTCTAGATGAGGTTTCAAGGACCTCCTACTAAACATACATTGATGGATTGGACAAGGTTAGTTGGCGCTAGACCCAATCAAGACACCCAAAATGTTGGGTGACTATAGAGGTTCGGGGTAGATGATACCCCTTAATCAGTAGGTCATCCACCTGAGAATTACCTGGGCAGCCAGAGAGGGTGAGTCCTACGAAGACCCCTACATGGTAGAGCGCCCCTACGGGTTACAGAGTTTCCCCCACCCGACCTCTCTTGTCACTGAGATTCCAGATAGACCAGAATGGGGACCTTGACCTCTTAAGTCTACCACTTTTTATTAGGATCAAGGTGCTTAGGGTTTCACTTGAACTTTATCCTTTTATGTGCAAAAAGTGACCTAATTTCAAGGTTGGTTGATCCAAGGGATCAACTTCACCTATTTGTTCCTGTGGGAGCTTATTTGGTCCTGTCTTTTGAGGTTCAAGTGACTTAAGAGCTGGATTGCTTAGGGTTTCTCTTCATAGATCTTTTCAAGCAATGGCTTAGGCACACTTATGGGAATTTTCAATTCTTGATTAGAAATTGTGTCTTTAAAACCCTAGCTTAGAATCTTATGTTGGCTCTAAGTGGTCCATTTAGTTGCCTCAAGATTAGGTAACTAGGGCTCAAGTAAGAAGGTTTTAGCCCTAATTACCTTTAGTGGATGTACAGATAGAATGTGTTGAATTGAAAAACAGGCAACTCTTGTAATGACCTGGTTCCCGAATCCCTACAGGACATGAGAATCAGACCGACTCGACTGATCCCAAGACCCAGTCGTCCAACAAGAAAGTAACAAAAAAGCAGTAAAATAAACCACATTCACCATGCAAACAACTAACAATAACAAAAGTATAGCAGTAAAGAAAGGAACTACTACAATACACACCACCACAACAGTAGAGAATTAAAAACAGGTACAGAAATTTGGAGTTTACAATAAAAGAGTACAAAAGTGTAACAAAATATTCACTACTACAGAAAATGGGTACAACAAAAGTACAACTACTGGGCTCTACTAGGCCCAGCACCCTCCGCAGCCGTAGGCTCTGGCTGCTCAACACCTGGACCTGAAAAGGTGGTAAGTACAACACATCAGCGAAACGCTAAGTAGAGTGGCAACCAGCTAACTAAGAGAAACAGTAAAGGTGGACAGGTAGCTGTTGTTTTCAATTTTTTTCTTTCTTTTTAACTAATTATTCTTTCTTTCATCACTTGGTTTATTTATCAGGTCTTTTTCTTGATCTCGAGTATTCATCGTGGGAACGATCTTGATTGCAGTCTTTTCCGAAAAGTAGAAGTAGCACGTGGTGCTCTCCTGGCCAGGAGAGTCCCCCGTGGTGGTCCTACCCTCAGTCAACCACCCCAAGGTCGCTGACAGACGTAACGGTGACTACGGCACGCGCGATAAACGCACGGGTAGCTATCTCGCACTGGCACGCGGTCAGTCGTTTCCGTTAACGAGTGCGCCCAAAGCACAACACAGAACTAGTATAAGGCAGAGCCCTCTTAGTAACAGGGGTCTAGGCCCCCCACAGTAACCAAACAGGGGTCACGCCCCTCCATAGTCTGCACACCCTAGCCTAACTACCCTGGTTTGCCCAGTGGGCCTAACAAGTCATTGTAGGATGGCTAGCTGAACCCCGAGCCCCATGGGGTGGCTAGCTCTCTTCCTACACTAGCAGCTCTCCCCGGTACTGTGTACACGAAGGCCAGAAAATTGGTGCAAAGTGGCCAAACTCACCCTAGTCTCGACCTGAGGGCGGCAAGCTCCCCTCTACACTAAGAGGTAATATGTGCTCTATTTGGTACCATGTACCCAAGAGACAACACACTTTCCCATTCACTTTTCCAGTTCCATTCTGTTTATTTCCAGGAGCTCTACTCCTAATTCCCCGTAGGGTTCGTGCTCATGTTCCTTAGGCCAAGCCATGCTAGGCTTCATCATTCAGGTTTATTCGCATATAGCAGGTGTTTCCAACATTCAATCTTTCTTTTCCAATTTATATACAAACAGCTCATATTTAATTTCAACCAACAGAAATTACATGTAGCAGCTACTAACAACAGTACTCTACATTTCATAGGCAGCTGTTATCCAATTACAGGCAGTTATTATTCCATCTACTCATTTCAAGACTGCATTTCAGGCATTTAATATAATTGTTCCAGTGTTTCTAGTCTTAGGATTCATGCCATACCCTAGGATTTATCATTCAATCTAGTTTTCAGGTCCTAGGATTCATGGCATATCCTAGGATCTATCATTCAATCTAGTTTTTCTGGTCCTAGGATTCATGCCATACCCTAAGATCTCCCATTTATTCCATATATGCACTTATGTTTGTAATTAACTAAGGGAAGCCACTCTACCCGCAAAATCGGGAGTAATGGGGGCATGATCGGCAGGTCCACGTGCCTCTGCAACCCCCAAATCTGTAACAGAACGTGGTCCTAACACAAGGATCAACCACAAGAAACCACTCAAACACATGATAAAAGCATTCCAACAAGTAGAGGAACTTATACGAAGAAGAACGAAATCTAAAACGCGGAAATCGGACCTCGAACGGACCCTAAACAGGTCAAAAATGACAATTTTGACCCAAATCAGACGTCTGGAACATCTTCCAGACGTCTTAAAAGGAGTCTAGATCCATACCTCACTCTGTGCTGCTCCTCAGACGTCCAGAGATCTTGCTGAACCGTCTGGACCTAGTTTCAGATGTCCGACCACCTCTCCGAACATCTGGAGACGCTCTCCGTCGTCTGGTGACTTACCCAGACGTCTGAACCGCGTGGGAGGGTGTGTCCTGCGCCTTCCCGAAGCGAAACCTGCACGCATACATGAAAACTCTCAAACACGGCATGCAATAGAGTTTCGGCGGAACGGCCGCATGGCTGTACCCGCAAAAAGGGATGTATATGCACAGTATGTACCTCTCAGTCGTCTGGAGCTTCTTCCAAACGTCGTCCACGTCATCTGGATGTAGGTCCAGATGTCTGATTCTGGGAAAAATTCCCAGAATCAGAACCTCCTTCGTCTTCTTCCTGCTACGCGCGGCCGCATCGCGCTCGTCCGCCCGTTGCTCGAGCTGCAGTAGAGCCGGGGGAAACCTCCCCAACACAATGCTTCGCCTCGCGCATGCCGACCGGCCTGGAGCTACTCCGGCGAGCTCTCTCTCTCTCTCACGGCTCACGTGCTCTCCTCTCTTCCCTTCTCTCGCTGCCCTTCTCCTCTCCGCCGCTGCACTTAGCTGCAGCTGCTGCCCGCACTCTCGCGCTGGAGGAAGGAGGAGACGAATGGGGTGGTGAACGAGGGAGAGTATTTGTAAGCACGGGGGGGGGGGGGGGGGGGGGGGGCAGTTCTGCAAGTCGGCGAGGGGAGGAAGAAAGAGAAGAGGGCGGTTGGGGTGCAGTCTACGCGCGGCACGCGCGCAAACTTGCGGTCGCACGCATGTAAAAATTTATTTCCAGACGTCTGGGAAGGTGTCCAGACGTTTGACCAGACGTCTGGACCAACTCCTAGACGTCTTAAAGTGTTTTGATGTCACGGGTCTTAACAACTCTTGTGATTTACTATTTATGAAAGACAGGTAACCCCTAGATTGCATTTCTTTTTCTTTCTCTTTAGAATTTTAGGGGCTTAAAAGAGAGGATAGAAAATTACCTGTCCCTTGGTGTGGTTGTTGTGCGGCTGCATGTTCCTTCTTGTTTTCTTGTGCCTGCACAACAAAAGAGAAGAGATTAAGCTAGTAGCAAATAAGAAATTATGAATTAATAGCTTCTGGAATGCTTGTTGCTCCACGGCAACGGCGCTAAAAAACTGACGGTCGCTCTTTCGTCGGTTTTGGAAGTATAGTCGTTGTAGTATGTGATGAGAACCTCATCATGAATCCTAACTAGCACAATTTAATCCAAATGAGTGTGAAAAAGCTCCTACAAGACCTAAAGAGAGTCTTAACTCAGAGAATTCTAAGTTAAAGAATAAGATAAATCATAAGGGGTAAAACTGCAATTTCACCAATGCAGTGCGCAAACTGGGTAATTAAGGGTCTAAATGAAGGTCAAATGAACTCAATAAGGAGGGAAGTGGGATGATCTGATACGAAAAGGATTATAGCAACTTCTAGGAATTAAATGACATTTTGTAACCCTAAAACAAACCCACTTTAACTCACGAGGTTCGAGGCAGAATAAAAATCAACTAAACCCTCTAAAATTCATGGAAAAATTTTCCCTAGGGTTTAGAACCTTCACTTTGGCCTTTGCAACCTATTTGACCTAAAATGAGAATCATGCCCAATTTATGACTTAATTTGGGTTTTTACGCAAATTGACCAGTCAAACATGGTCCAACCTAAAATAAAATTTCACCATTGAAGTCCTTAGGTTCAAATTAGGCTGGTATACAAACCGCGCCTTTGGAGAGAACCCTCCATGGAATGCTTGCCAGGCTCCTCCCAATCACATAACCATCCTTAAGGTTATGGGATTGGTTTCCTTCCTAGCAAGCTAACTAGGAAACAAACGTGCGTACAAAATATTTTTATACATATGCTAAAGCTAAGGGACATTATATTGGTAACTGAGGGAAAATATTTTGTACTATCTAGACTTAATAATCTAATATGGGTATAATGGGGCCTGTTAATACCCATATGGAATATGGGGTATGGAATTGGTATGCATGTGAACCCATATTAGATTGGCGATAGCTAGCTTGCTAGCTTTTTCCTCCCTGGAGGTCGGTCCTCCCATAGGTCGGGGTACGCGGTTGGGTTTCCTCTTGCTCTGGTTTCGGTCCCATCTTGACCGACTTTACAAATTGGTCATCCTAAATTACTTTTTGACCCTTATCTTTTGAAACCCTTGCACATGGCCCCCTAACTTTCTCGTCATTCTTTGCAGAACGGTCCTTCCTGCCATTTCTGCGCAGCGCCATACCTCCGGCGACCTTGCATGGAGGATGGAGCCGCTCAGGGCAAGGTGCCTGTCCTCAGGAATGAGCGGGGGGTTCCCTGCGTCGTCCTCTGTTGCAGGGACCCTCCCCTGACCTCTGCAACCGACCATGCCTCTCGTGCGAACGCACGAAAGGGATGGGTGTCTATTTCCGACCACACTCCGGCGAGCATGGCACGTCGCCTCCTCGATCTCCTCTCCTCGCCAGTCCTATATAAGGAGCGACAGGGTCTGCCGTCTCCTTGAAGCTAGTTTTGGTCGAGAGAAACCCAAGATTTCATCTCTCCCCTCTTCGGCCAGGCAGCCCGAGCTTCCGGCGGTCCTCCCTCCTCCTCCTCATCGCTCTGCTGCCATACCTACAGTAGAGCCCACTCTACCCCGTCTTCCTGCGCCAAGCCGCGCCAGCTGGCATCCTCAGACCTCCTCCTCGTCGCCGATAACCCCCTCCTAGGCATCTTCGTTCCCAGCTCCGGCAGGCATGAGCCGGACGCCTTCCTCTCCCCCTTCGTCGACTAAGTAGGTAGGAATCTTCCCCTCTCTCTCCCTTATATTTTCCCCTTGTTAGTTTACCATTTTGACTCATCGACCGCCACTGTCCATCACCACCTTCCCCATCTTCGATCGCCATCTACGGCGAGGTCGCGTCACCTCCACAGACCACCTCACCGCTCGTCGACAAGCCCAGAAGCTTCCCCTTACCCCACTCAAACGTTTCCCCCACTCCATTTACTGCCCTTCACCACCCGACCACCCCCTGAACACACCCATTTCCGCACGCACATTCTGCCCTAAGCACACCTCCACAGGCACACTCGCGCCTCGCCGACCCTCGCACTGCCTTCGCCACACTCCGACGAGGCTCCCTGCGTTGACTGATGTGGCCGAGAGGCTGTCCTTGTGATTTCAGGTCTCCGCCTCCTCGCTGCCATTGACGAGCTGCTGAAGCTCCTTAGCAAGCAGCTCCAGGACGCCTCCAGCCCAGGTGTGAGCCCCAGGCAGAGCGCGGTGATTCCGCGAGCACGCCCAGGTTTGCGATTGGGGTCGCGAGCGCTCGCTGCTGCCTCAATTGGCAGCACCTTCTCGCCTGCGGGCGCACAGACTGGAGGTGGGACTTTAGTCCCACCTCGTAAGTGTGTGGCCTCGCGCCCAGACTTAAATTGAAAACGTGAATTAAGTTGTTCGCCTTTGATACACAGGGGTCAGGTCCCTCACCCACATGCCGCGCGTCACGCGCTTGCACCCACCCTAGCCCGTGCTCACGCCCCGTGGGTCTGGGCCGAATCCGACTACCCGACCAAGCACTCCTCGCCCACCACCGCAGGCCGGTGGGCCTGGTCCCGGGCGCATAACCCGAACCCAATTACCTGGCTCTGGGAGAGCTTTCCCAAAGAGAGATTCAAAGAGAAGAGAGATGCGGGGAAGGGGTAGGGGTAGGTTTTGCACTGATCATTGTGTGTGCGCGCAGGGAAGAAGGAAAAAGAAGAAGTAGGCGAAGGAAGAAGAAGAGAGGAGGAGCGGTTGAAGACTTAGTTTCACTAAGCAGCTGCTGAAGAAGAAAGGAAGGAGAGGAGCTGAAGATAAGAAGAAGAGCTGCACTGTAGCAAATGCATAGTTAAGTCGTCTGAGCACCGAGTCAGACGACGGAAGGGCAGTGGCCAGAGCAGAAGAAAAAGAAAAAGAAGAAGAAGAAAAAGACACGAAGGAGAAAGAAAGAAAGAAGAGGAACGGCCAGAGCAGAGGAAAAAGAAAAAAGAAGAAAAAGAAAAAGACAGGAAGGAGAAAGAAAGAAGAGGAACAGCCAGAGCAGAAGAAAAAGAAGAAGAAGAAAAGAAAGAAGAAGAAAGGAAGACTTAGCAGCTGAGAGGAAGAGAAGGCAGAAGCCTCTGCAGCCGCAAGGAAAGAAAGAAGAAAATCAGAAAGGAAGAAAGGAGAAAGAGAAAGGTCACCACAGCCACAGCAGAAAAACGAAGAGAGAAGAAGGCAAATTGAAGAAAGAGAAGAATCAGCTGCAAGAGAAGAGGAAGAGAGAAGAAGAAGCTAACAAAGAAAAAAAGAGAACTTTTGCTCTCTCTCTCTCTCTCTATCTCTTAATTTTTGTAAAATCTTATATTGTGAATTTATGTTTTTAGAATTATAGTTGCTCCCTGAGTTCGACTTCAGGAAATTTGTCATTCCGAGTAAAAAATTTGTATTAAACTAGTAACTGTTTTGTCATATACCACAACGACTATAATAACCATAAAAGCGACAAGATCACGCGACCAGTATGTTACGAAAAAAAAACGATGGTCAGTTTATTTTAATTTATTACTCGAAATTTAGAATATCTCGAGGTCAAACTCAGGGAGCAAACTTTAATTTTAGGAGCATACAAATTCACAATTATGAATTAAAGTTGGTTTGTTTTAGGGTTACAGAATGTCATTTAATTCCCAGATTTTGTCATAACCCTTTTCTGACCAGATCATCCCACTTTTTCCTTTATTAGGCTCACTTGACCTATGTTTAGACCCTTAGAAATCCCATTCATGTACTACAATGGTAAAATTATAGTTTTACCCCTTGTATCATGTTTTATTCTCAGATTAACAATTCCCTGAAATAGGCTTTCACTTAGGTTATGTAGGAGCTTTTGTTCATTTTATTAGGTCAAAATATGTTAGTTAAGGTTCATGATGAAGTTCTCATCAGAACCCCTTGCCAATTTTATTTTCGTACCAATCACACTGCTGCCTCATGTGTATTACAGATATGAACACTTGGCCACCACACCTCAAATAAATCAAATTGATATGCCTAATCGTCAGCTATGGCATGTGGATTCGAGTGCCACCCACCACCTTACCAAGTCTCTCACAAATCTTTACATAGCTAATGATTATGCTGGTACTGATCAAGTACACTTTGGGAATGGGCAAGGTTCGTGCATTAAACATATTGGTTCCTCTACTATTCATCACGATACATATTCATTACACTTGAATGATATACTGCATGTTCCAGAGGCATCAAAGAACTTATTTTCCATTTATCAATTCACTAATGACAATTCTTGTTATTTCAAGATCTATCCGCAGCAAGATCTATCTGCAGCATCTAGTGGTCAAGGATCTTGCAACCAAACAAGTGCTTCTTAAAGGGAAAGACACTCAAGGTCTTTATCAAATGTGGCTTCCAAAATCTAACGCAACAATTTCAACTACACATACTTCCCTTGCTGGCACTCTAGATTCGGACATGCATATAAAGATATTATCCAGAAAATAATAACAAAATATCAGTTGCATGTTTTCAATTCCTTCAAGCAATTTTTATGTGAGGCATGTTTACAAGCAAAATGTCATAAGCTACATCTTTCTGAAAAAGTTATCGGTGCAAGTTCACCCTTTTAATTAGTTCATTCTAACATATGGATTTGTTACGACCCGATCTTAGCTCCTTACAGAACTTGAGATTAGCTCGCCTCAACTAAATCCTAAGACCCATTCGTCCAACAAGAAATAACCAAATGCAGAAACATTCCACAACCACACATGCAATGTAACTTAACAAAATAAATAATAGGAAGCCAAGGAACTAGAACATAATATCTTAAAGATATTACATACCACAAGCGAAAAAGTACTAGTACAGACATGACCATCACAACTAGAACAGAGAGAAATATAACATAAATATAGCAGAAATAGTTACTACATACTAAAAGAATCCACTACTACAAAAGAAACCTCAGCAATGGAAAAAGAAAAGAACATTACGGCTAGGTTCGGCTGAGCACAACACCCTCTGCAGCTGGTGGCGCTGGCAGCTCAACTCCCTGACCTGAACACGGTTATATAAATCTGTGATCAGCTAATGCTGAGTAGAGTGGTGGTTAAGTCATTTACATGCAATTAAACATAAAGGAAACAAGGAACTAATTAACCATCAATTTTCCAATTATGTATTATTATTTATTTCCGTTTAAACATTCATGCATTTCTGATTCAGTTTCTAGTAAGGGTCCACAATATTTCTCAAATCCACTTGTTCCCTAAGGGAACGATCTTGATGCGATTTTCGTCGCGATGCAGGATGTACACGTGGCACTCTCCTGGCCGGGAGAGCATCCTGTGGTAGTCCAACACCCGATCACCATCCCGGGGTCATGGCCGCGACGTAGCGGAGACTACACATGTGCGATAAACACAGGGTAGCTACCCCGCATTGGCACGCGGTCAGTCGTTTCCGTCAACGAGTATGCCCAAACGTATAGCACAGAACCAAACAGGGGCCTTACCCCTCAACAATCTGCGTACCCTCGTCCGGCTATCTCGGTTTGCCCAGTAGGCCTAACAAGAGTCGGTGTAGGGGGTCACTCCTAACCTCAGGTCCCAACCTAAGGGGTGGCTAGCTCCCTCCTACACTAAAGTGACAGTAGCTCTCCTCGGTACCACGTACACGAGGGCCAGCTCACTTTCCATACCCCAAAATCGTACAAACAACCAGCTCGTAGGCAACATGTTCCACACACACTGGATTTCCATATCACAGTATTTGATTCCTCTTCTAGTTCCCCGTAGGGTTCGTGCATCAGTATTCATTTTCTTCATGATACGTCATATATTTCCATTCACATTCCGATTCTCAATCGTATAATAGGCAGCTCGTGATTTAATAAATGAGGCAAGCACCACATCACTTAACTATTCAATTGCTAACTACAAAGACTTTAACATGCATTTCAGAGTATAACAGTACAGCTCAAGTAATGTACATTCATTCTTTTCTGCCCTAGGGTTTATTCCATATCCTAAGGTTCAATTAGATCATTCTAATATAGCATGCATTTTCATCATTTAAATCATAGTGTTAAAGAAGACCACTCTACCAAGGTACTTAGGTTGAATGGGGGCGCGAATGAAAACCAACGATACTTCGTTTGATAAAATCAACCCCGTTTGGACCCTGAACCGGCCAAAAACATGCGTATTGACCAAAATCAGATGTCTGGGGCTAGTCTCAGACGTCTTAAATGAACGCAGTAGCTCATCTTGCTCTCCTGCGCCTGTATCCATCATCTACTACCTTGCAAAGCTGTCTGAGGGGGTCTCCAGATGTCTGACATTGCTCCTGGTTGTCTAGAAGAGCAATTAGACGTCTGACATGGTCTCCAAACATTCTAAAGTACCTCGAAGGATGTGCCACACACCTTTCCAAAGCCTCGTACTTGCGCATGCACGCACAGGTTAAAAATGCGACACATATATATGACGTACAAGCATGCAGGCTCGTGCTAGGTACATACCTCACACTCTGCATGCTTCAGATGTCTAGTGTCTTCTCTGGACGTCCTGTGGCTCTGTCATACGTCTGTAGAGTGTTACAAACATCTAATGCTGCGGAAAAATGATTTCGTAGAATGCCTCGCAAAGCTTCTCCTCGCGAGCTCTAGCTGCTGCAACCGTAGCAGCGGCACCTTCCACGCTGATGATCGTCTTTCGTCGATGTTAAAAATATATTCGTTGCAGTATTACCATGAAAAATGATTATCAATTTATTTTAATTTATTACTCAAAATTTAGAATGTTCCGAGGTCGAACTCATGGAGTAAACTTAATTCTAGAAGCATAAAAATTCACAATTCACTATAATATACTACTTTACAAAAATTAAAGAGAGAGGGAACAAAAATCTTCTTTTTCTTTCTTTCTTCTCCTCTTCTCTCTTCCTTCTTTTCTTTCTCTGCCTTCTCTTTCCCGGGCGTCTGATTCTTTGAATCAGACGCCTTATCTGCCCCTTGCTACAGTGCCTTGCAGGTTCTTCTCCTCTTGGCTTCTTCTTCCTCTCTGCTCGGCTTTCTTCTTCTTCTTCCTTTCCTCTGTGTGGCAGGCTTCCCTCCTTCTCTTTTCTTCTCTTTTCCTTTGGCTTTCTTCTTCACCTCCTCTATTGCAGCTCTTGGCTGCTTTTCCATCTCTTCTCTTCAGCCATGTCTCTTCTTCTTCTCTCTGCTGCCTCCCTCCTCCTTCTTCTTCTTCAACTTCTGCTGCTCTGTGTGGCTAAGTCCTTAGCCGCTCCTCCTCCTTTCCTCTTCTCTTGCTTCCCTGTACATTACAAGGTTGGGCAAAACCTAACCCCTACCTGCCCCATGTCTCTCTCTCTCTCTTTCAAATTCACTCCAAGGTTCACTCCTAGAGCCTTAATCGAGTAAGCGGGTCGGGTAACGCGCCCGGGACCAGCCGCACCGGCGTGGGTGGTGCGCGAGGAGTGCTTGGTTGGGTAATCGGGTTTGGACCTAGGTCCGTGGGGCGTGAGCGCGGGCGAAGGCAGGCGCTAGCGCATGGCGCGCTGCGCGTGCATAGGCGAGGGACCTAACCCATATGTATTGAAGGCGATAATCGTAAGGCACAAAAACAATTTATGTGCGGGCGCTCACCCGCACACTTCCAAGGTGGGACTAAAAGTCCCACCCGCTTTCGCATCTTCGCCTGCAGCTGAAGTCCTCGCGATTGCAGTGACACGCAAGGCTTGCGTCTGCGATTGGGGACCTGGGACCGCGTGTGAGTCCTTTCCGGGCGGCCTGGGACTCCAGCCTGGGATTGCGGAGGCGTGGAGCTACTAGCAAGCTTGCTCCAAGCTCGGCAGAAATGGCGGTGAATGCTCGAGACCTAAAAGCAGCAATACGGCCTTGCGGCCCTGTCAGACCATCAGAAAACCTTCGCCGTATCACGGTGAAGGTGAGGCGGGGGTTGGCTAGCCGCGAGGTGGCCTAGGCATGCGTGCCTAGGTCTCTCTATGGCCGTGAGGATGGGTTAGGTCTGGGGAAGGCGACAGGGGTTGGCGTGGTCAGTGGAGGGTCGTAGGGTGATCAATGGGTGGTGGTGATGCTCAGGGATCGATTGGTGAGGCGGATGGAGGCGTGGAGCGGCGGGGACGCCTCGCTAGAGGTCTGGCCGGAGGTGGAGATGGCGATGGTGGACAGTGGAATCGAGGGGTATTTTTGTGAAATAAAGTGAGGGGAATTGAAGAAGGGGTAGAGAGCAGTGGTTCTAACCTGATTTAGTGGACGAAGGGGGAGAGACAGCGACTGGCAGTACCTACTGTCGCCAGAGAAGATGATGTCCAGTGGAGGGAGATGGTGGCGACGACGGGGCGAGAGGTGCTTGCGCGAGTGCTACGCGAAGCGGAGGAAGGTGGTGAGGACAGCTCTGCCACTGGTATTGTGGCAGAGCGACGAGAAGGAGGAAGGCGGCTCACCGAAGCTTGCTGGACCACTTGGCCGGAGGAGAAGAAGACGAATTTGAGGGAGATCTCCGGCAAAATTAAGCTTGCCTCCAATGGCAGCCCCTGCCGTCCCTTAAATAGGTGCTGGCTGGGAGGGAGACACGAGGAGGAGGCATGAATTGGCTTGCCAGAGATGTGGCCGGAAAAGAGACCCATACATCTCGTGCATTCTTATGAGAAGTATGGGTGCCGGCAGGACATGGGAGGAGGTCCATGCGGAAGAGGGCAATGCGGGGGACCCTCCTCTTGTTTCTGGGGCTGGCTCCCATACCCTGCGTGGCGCCATCCTCCGCGCAAAGTCGCCGGAGGTATGGCCTGCTGCTGCGGGTGGCAGAGGGACTGGTCTGAAGAAAATGAAGGGAAAGTTGAGGGGGTAAACGTAAAAGTTCAAAAAGTTAAGGGTCAAAAAGTAATTACTGAGGACCAATTTGTAAAGTAGGTCAAGGTAAATTTTACTTAGGTCCGAATTTTGATATAACCCTAATTTTTACCTAAGGAATAAAATGGTGAAGTTGGATTTTAAGTTGACCACTTTTGACTAGTCAATTTGAACAAAAACCCATATTAGGTCAAAAATTAGGTATGATCTCAATCTAGGTCAAGATAGGTTCCAATGGCCAAATTGAAGGTTCTAAACCCTAGGAGATATTTTTTCATGAATTTTAGAGGGTTTAATTGATTTTAATCTTGCTTGGAACTTCGTGAATTAAAGCGAGGTTGTTTTAGAATTACAGAATGTCATTTAATTCTTAAAAGCTGTTATAACCCTTTTCAGATCAAATCATCTCACTTTCTCTCTTATTAAGCCCATTTAACCTGTGTTTAGACCCTTAGAAATCCCGTTTGTGTACTGCATTGGTAAAATTACAGTTTTACCCCTTGTGAATTGCTTTATACTCAAATTTATAATTCTCTGATTTAGGCTTTCCCTTAGGTTTTGTAGGAGCTTTTGTATACTTATTTAGGTCAAAATATGCTAGTTAGGGTTCATGATGAGGTTCTCATCATACCCCCATGTCTAACTTTTGCTAGTCCCTTAGCAAAAATTTAAGCTTTTAACCTCTATTCTAGACTATGAATTTCTTTCATCAAATTTTGATAAGTGCTTTTCCTCTTGTATCCTTGATTAGGTCAGAATGCTAATCATAGTCCTAAAAGGTACTCTAGTACCAACCAAGATCCAGATCTGTCTAGCTTTAGTCTCAATCTTTAGCAAAGCTTTTTAAGGCCTACAAGAACTAACCCAAAATTTATTGGACTCCGTGGTTAAAGCACCCGTGCTTGAGATATTTTTAGCATTGGTTCAGTTTGCAGTGCGTTTTGTAGGAGAGAAACAGAAGGTTTATTTGTTTAGAGAGTTTTTTCTCTCTTTTCTTTTTAATTCTGGCTTAGGATTGGCTTCACAACACGATCTGTATCGGATTCCTTGTCCCCATCATTAATCCTCAAGGGTCCCTAGCAGTCGATGCTTCGAGATAGCACCACCCATGGTAACCCCCAGAACCCTGGCTTTCGAGATTTCGAGATAATCCTGTCCATGGTATTCCGTGGCCGAATTCAGACCCTGGCAATTGACACTTTGTGATAATGCCATTCATGGAATTTGAACCAGTAGAGTGCTTACATGCCCCCTGTAGGATATGTAAATATCCTAGGAGACAAGCACCGAGGAGATGATATGTTACACATCTTCGAGGGAAATTTCCCACCTCTCCGCGTCGGGAACTCGTCCAAATCAACTTGTGTTGATCGGCCGCTCCTAATCTAGGTGACATTTTCAGAATATTTGAAACACTTCTACATGATTTTGATATTTATGCTCACTGAACCAGACGGTGTGTGTGAATTTGGGTGCTTAGGTTACTGAATCCTGTAAACCGAAAGTCAGTTAACGAGACTGAATACTCCCTAAGCCTTGGACCTAATACTTAAGCTTTTCATTTTCCTCAACCTCTTGAGAAATATTTAGATCTTAACGGGTACTAAGAGTCTAGCCAAGAATGCCTAAGGTTCGCGTTCTTATTAATCTTGTTGTACACTTTTGTTTTTCTTTTCCTTAATGTGGTTAAAACTTTGGTTAATTCCTTAATTTCTTACTAATGACTATCATTTTTCTCTTTCATTTTGTACTCCTTTTTATCATTCTGCTCTTTCTCTCCTCTTTCTGTAAAGTTTTTCAGCATTTTCTTCCTCCTTCAGAGTTTTTTTTTTTTTCATATATGCGGATTTTTTTGTTGAAATCTTTTCTTGTTATGTCATTTCATTGCACTTTCATACCCCCCCATGCCAAAGATTTGCAATGTCCTCACTGTACATAGGTGGGTTTTTATTTAGTTTGGTTAATGCATTAGGACAGGTATTTGGTGAGTGGATGGGTCAAGGTGACTGTTGCAGATTGCTGGTGATGCATGTTTCGTCTTTAAGGTTATTATAGTCGTTGTGGTATATGACAAAACAGTTACCAGTTTAATACAAATTTTTTTACTCGGAATGACAAGTTTCCCGAGGTCGAACTCAGGGAGCAACTATAATTCTAGAAACATAAATTCACAATATAAGGGTTTACAAAAATTAAGAGATAGAGAGAGAGCAAAAATTCTCTTTTTTGTTGGCTTCTTCTTCTTCTCTCTTCCTCTTCTCTTTTCTTCTCTTGCAGCTGATTCTTCTCTTTCTTCAATCTACCTTCTTCTCTCTTCTTTTTCCTGCTGTGGCTGTGGTGACCCTTTCTCTTTCTCCTTTCTTCCTTTCTGATTTTCTTCTTTCTTTCCTTGCGGCTGCAGAGGCTTCTGCCTTCTCTTTCTTCAGCTGCTAAGTCTCCCTTTCTTCTTCCTTCTTTTCTTCTTCTTCTTCTTTTTCTTCTGCTCAGGCCGTTCCCCTTCTTCCTTTCTTCCTTCTTCTTCTTCTTCTTTGCGTCTTCTTTCTTTCTTCTTTAGCCTGCCTTCTTCTGCTTTGGCTGCTGCCCTTCCGTCGTCTGACTCGGCGCTCAGACGGCTTAACTGTGCATTTGCTACAGTGCAGCTCCTTTTCTTCTCCTTCAGCTCCTCTCCTTCCTTTCTTCTTCCTTCGCCTGCTTCTTCCTTCTTTTTCTTTCTTCCCTGCGCGCACAGACAACTATCAGTGCAAAACCTATCCCTACCCCTTCCCCGCGTCTCTCTTTCTCTCTGAATCTCTCTTTAGGAAAGCTCTCCCAGAGCCGGGTAATCGGGTTCGGGTTGTGCGCCCGGGACCAGGCCCACCGGCGTGCGGTGGTGGGCGAGGAGTGCTTGGTCGTGTAGTCTGATTTGGCCCAGACCCGCTGAAATAGTGGCGGTATGACTAGGTTTTGTTGTTTGTTATAGAAATGGTGTTGTAGTACAGATAGCCATTGCCACTATTACAATTTTACTCGGAAATAAAAGGTTTTCTCAAGGTCAAACTCAGGGAGCAAACTATAATTCTAGAAGTACAATGTTTCTATTACAAAAATAAGAGAGAAAGAGAGGTAGATTGGTCTCTTGGCTTTTTCTTCTTCTCTTCTTTCTCTCTTGTCTTTGTCTTCTTCTTCTTTCTCTTCTCTTCTCTTTGCTTGATCGTCCTTAGTTCTTCTTCTTCTTTACCCTCTTTCTTTTCCTTTCCTTCTTCTCTCTTTGATCTTCTTCAGCTCTTTATCTTCTGTTCTTCTTCTTTTTGCTTTCAGCTGCGGCGCCTGTTCTTCTTTCCTTCTTCTTTTCTTTTTCTTCTGAGCGTCGTCTGATTTCTCAATTAGACGACTTAAGTAGCACCTACTACAGTGCTTCCTCGGTGCTCCTTCTTCTGCTTCTTTCTTCTTCTTCTCCTTCCTCTTCTTCTTGCAGTCCTTCTTCTGCTTTGCTTCGAGCAGCCCTGGCTGCTTCTTCCTTCTTTTTCTTCTCCTTCCTCTTCTGCGGTCTTCTTTCTCCTCTTCTTCTTCTCTGCCTGCACACTCACATAGCTTGGTCAGAGCAAAACCTAACCCTACCCTCCCCTGCGTCTCTCTCTTTCTCAGATTTCTCTCAAAGGATCGCTCTCCCAGAGCTGGGTATTCGCGTACGGATTCGCGCCCGGGACCAGGCCCACCGGCGTGCGGTGGTGGGCGAGGAGTGCAGGTCGGGTATACGGGTCGGGCCAGGTCCGCGGGGGGTGGTCGCGGACGAGGCCGGGTGAAGCAGGTGAGAGGGACCTCACCCCGTGGTCAAGAGGCGAAGAGGCTATGGCACTTTTCCAATTTATGCGCGGGCGGCGTTTGGAAATCCCACGATGTGGGACTATCTTCTATGCTATCTTCGCGCGCACCCACAGGTCGACTCCACCTCGCCCTCTGATCAGCTGCAGTCGATGTCGATGCCAATTGAGGAGGTAGAAGTCTTCGTAGACTTCACCCCAACCTGCAGCACCTAGGAACCTGGGGTTGCAGGGCCTGGAGCTCACCTCGAAGCTGCTTCAGTCGTCGTTAATGGCGGCTGGAGTGGCGACCCTGTCAGACAGAAACACGGCCCTTCGGCCTAATCAAACTAGCGGCGGACCTTCTCCGTGGCACGGCGAAGGTGGTGCGGGGTGCAACAGGTCGTGGGGCGGCGTCTGGCGGCGGGGCTAGGTCGGACAGCGACCGGAAAAATGGGTCTGTTCGGGGGAGTGTGGTGGGGGTGTGGAGCAGTAATGGGTGGGCGGAGGTTGCTCAGTGTGATGAGGCGGAGGTTCTATGAGGGTCGGCGAGGCGTGTGGGGCTGTGGAGCGATGGGGGCATCTTGCCGGAGGGTAGCCGGAGACGAAGGGGATGACGGTGGACAGGAGTGGTCGAGGGTTTAATCGAATGAAAAATAGTGAGGAAAAGAAAGAGGGGGAGGTGGGGAGTAGTTCTGACCTAGTTATAGGGATGAAAGGGGCCGGAGCAGGGCGGCAGTCGTATCGACTGTCGCCGGAGAAGAAGATGCCCAGAGGGAGATGGCGGTAGCAAGGAGAAAGCGGGAGGGCGCGCGCAGGGTACGGCTCGACGTGGGAAGAGCGGGCGAAGGTGGCTCTGCTGCTGGTATTGCAGCAAAGCGACGAGGAGGAGGAAGAATCGCCGGAGCTGGTGGGCTTCTGCCGGAGTGGGAAGAGAGGGAAAAAGAGGGTGTTTCTCCATCAGGACTGAGCTACCCTCCTCTGCAGGCGGAGGCGATTTTTATAGAGGCGAAGGCGGAGAGGTGGGCGGAGGGAGGCGACGTGCCTCCCTCGCCGGAGGATGGCCGGAGTAGGGACCCATACCTTCCGCGCGTTCGCACGGAAGGTATGGGCTGCTGCAGAGATCATGGAGGTGTCCCTGCGACAGCAGACGTCGCAGGGAACACCCGGTTGAAAGGGTAGAGGGCCTCCCTCACCCTGCGCGGCGCCATGCTCCGCACAAAGTCGCCGGAGCATGGAGCTACTCAGGGTTTTGTAGGGAGGACCTAAATGCAAAGAACGATGAAGACTTAGGGGTCAAAATGCGAGGGTTTCAAAAGTTGAGGGTCAACAAGTAATAGATGAGGACCAAAATGCAAAGTCGGTCAAGAAGGTCTCTTCTTAGGCTTAAGTTTTTATAAATGACTAAATAGGACCTAAGGATTATAATGGTGAATTTTATTTCTAGATCAGACCTTGTTTGACCGGTCAATTTACATAAAAATCCAAATTAAATCATTAATTGGTCATGGTTCTCAATGTAGGTCAAAATGGGTTCCCAAGGCCAAATTGAAGGTTATAAAACCTAGAGATTATTTTTCTATGAATTTTAGAGGAATTAGTCTATTTTTACTTTGCCCCAAACCTCGTGAATTGAAGTGGGTTTGTTTTAGGGTTACAGGATGTCATTTAATTCCTTGGAGTTGCTGTAGCCCTTGTTGTATCAAATCATCCCACTTTCCTTCTTATTAGGTTAGTTTGACCTATGTTTGGACCCTCAGTTACCCTATTTACTGATTGTGTTGGTGAAATTGCATTTTTACCCCTTAGCTCCTGTTTTCTTCACAAACTCAGAATTCTCTGAGTCAAGCCTTTCTATAAGTTATGTAGGAGCTTTTTCTTGCAAATCTAGGTTAGATGGTGCTAGTTTAGGGTTTATGAAGAGGTCCTCATCACCCGCGGGGCGTGAGTGCGGGCAAGGGCGGGTGCGAGCGCGTGGCGCGTAGCTTGTGGGTGAGGGACCTGACCCCTTTGTATCGAAGGCAAACAGCTTAATTCACTTTTTCAATTTAAGTGTGGGTGCGAGGCCACACACTTACGAGGTGGGACTAATGTCCCACCTCCAGTCTGCACGCCCACAGGCGAGAAGGCGCTGCCAATTGGGGCAGCAGCGAAGGCTCGCAACCCCAATCTCAAACCTGGGCGTGCTCGCAAAATCAGCCCCCGTTGCTTGGAGCTCGCGTCTGGGCTGGAGGAGTCCTGGAGCTGCTTGCGAAGGAGCTTCAACAGCTCGTCAATGGCGGCGAGGAGGCGGAGACCTGAAATTACAAGGACAGCCTCACGGCCACATCAGACAACGTAGGGAGCCTCGCCGGAGTGTGGCGAAGGCAGTGCGAGTGTTATGAACGGGCGCTCCAGACGTCTTTTAAGACGTTTGGGAGGTGACCTAGACGTCGTACCAGACGTCTGGAATCACTTACAGACGTCTGGGATCATTTCCAGACGTTTGGAAATCGGTTATTTTGGCACGCTACTGTTCGTCTGCACGCCTGAGTGCGCAGACCTACGTTTTCTCTCTCTCTCCCTCTTTTTCCCTCTCTCCTGCGGCCGCAGACGCCTCTGCCGCGTTCTCTCTCTCCTCCTTGCGCGGCCTTAAAAGGGCCACGCCTCTCCTGCACTCCCGTCACCTCCGCCTCCTTCCTCTTCTCCTTCAGCCAGTGCGCGAGAGCGAGCGCGAGGGTGCAGCGGCAGCGACAGCCGCGGTGAGCGTGGGAGGAGGTGCTGCGCGTGGGAGAGGTGCTCGGCCGTGAGGGCGAGCTCGCCGGGGCTGCTAGGGCCAGCCGGCGGGGGGCGCAGCAGGCGCGGAGCGACGCGGGAGGACTGCTGCGGCTCGAGCAGCAGGCGGAGCACTCGCAGCGCGGCCGGGCGTCGCGAGCGGAGGGCGAGTGGCGCCCTGTTTCTGGAAAATTTTCCAGAATTAGACGTCTGTGCTTCTAGCCAGACGACGGAAACGACGTCTAGAAGACTGTCCAGACGTCTGAAAGGTGAGTTTTTCCCTCTTCTTCCTTCCCTTCGATTGACTGTACTAAGAGAGAGAGGAAATGGGTACGCGCAATGTTGGAGATTCGCATCCAACACGAATCAGACGTCTGGCTGCAGTGCCAGACGGCGGGACCGACTTCCAGACGTCCTGGGTGACCATCGGACGTCTGGGAACTAGGCCAGATGCCCCCGTAGGCTTCTGGACGTCTGAGAGCCCACGCAGAGTGAGGTAATTCCCTGATCCACTTTTTAAGACGTCTGGAAGAAGTTCCAGACGTCTGATTTTGCACTGTTTCGTCGTTTTCGACCCGTTTCGGGCCCGTTCGGGCTCCGTTTTCCGCATTTCAAGTTGCGTTCTTTTCGGAATTACATCCTCTACCTGTCTACAGTAGCTGTATACTGTTTTGAGAAGTTCCTTGTGTTTGATCCTTGTGATAGGACCCCGTTCCGTTGCAGTCTCGGGGGTTGCGGAGGCACGCGGGATTCCCGACCACGCCCCCAGTTCGCCTGTTGTAACCGGTAGAGTGGCTTTAAGTATAATCTGTTAAATTATGAAACCATAAATAGAACCTAGGACATTGCATGAATCCTAGGAATGAGAAATAGATTGAATGGTAGATTCCTAGGGTGTTGCATGAATCCTAGGGTTGGAAAACTTGATTGTATGATAGATCCTAGGATATGGCATGAATCCTAGTACGGGAAAACTAGTGGAATGTATGAATACTACAGTCTTGGAAAATGCGGAAAGGAAATAATAGCTGCCTGTGAATTGAATTAACAGCTGCCTGTTATGAATAAATGAACATGATTAAGAATATGGGATGTATGAACGTGAAATTGGAATGTTCTGAGTTAAAGAACTGGAACCCTACGGGGAATTAGGAGTAGAACTCCTGGAAAGTGAATGGAATAGAATTGGGGAAGTGAGCTGGCCCTTGAGTATGGAGTACCAAGGAGAGCGACTGTCCCCCCTGTTTAGTACCGAGGAGAGCTACTAGTGTAGGGAGGTACTAGCTACCCCACGGGCCCCGAGGTTCTGCTAGCCTCCCACACCGACTTGTTAGGCCCACTGGGGCAAACCAGGGTAGTCAGGCGAGGGTGCGCGGACTGTGGAGGGGCAACGCCCCTGTTTGGTTACTGTGGAGGGGTTGGACCCCTGTTACTGAGAGGGCTCTGCCCTGTACTAGTTCCGTGCTGTGCTTTGGGCGCACCCATTAACGGAAACGACTGACCGCGTGCCAGTGCGGATTAGCTACCCGTGCATTTACCGTGCGTGCCGTAGTCACCGTTACGTCTGTCAGTGACCTTGGGGTGGTTGACTGAGAGTAGGATCACCACGGGGGACTCTCCCGGC
The DNA here is from genome assembly GCA_037157565.1 of Thalassia testudinum. Classification (NCBI taxonomy): domain Eukaryota; kingdom Viridiplantae; phylum Streptophyta; class Magnoliopsida; order Alismatales; family Hydrocharitaceae; genus Thalassia; species Thalassia testudinum. The sequence continues at coordinate 29,051,972 of JAZHRO010000013.1, forward strand.
CAGGAGAGCACCACATGCTACTTCTACTGTTCGGAAAAGACTGCAATCAAGATCGTTCCCACGAGGAACATTCGAGATCAAGTGAAGGATCTGAGAAATAGATAAATTGTGAAACAATAGAAAGACGTAAATAAAGGAAGAAAGAAAATTAAACAGCTACTGTACACTTTACTGTTTCTTTAGTTTAGCTGCCACTCTACTCAGCGTTTTGCTGACGTGTTACACTCGTTACCTTTCAGGACCAGGTGTTGAGCAGCCAGGGTCAGCGGCTGCAGAGGACGCTGGGCCGAGTAGGGTCCAGTAGAGTTACCACTGTTCTCTTGTACCTCTTTTTGTTCCGTTATAGTGAGTAGTTCTTGTTTCCGCTGTATTTTTCTTTACCTGCAGTTCATATTATGTTATGAATGTTGTTCTACTGTTGTGGTGGTATATACTGTAGTGGTTTCTTTCCTTACTGCTGTATTTCCTTACTGTTAGTTATATTTATGCTGAATGTGGTTTATTTTACTGCTCTTTTGGTTACTTCCTCGTTGGACGACTAGGTCTTGGGATTAGTCGAGTCGGTCCAGTTCTCGTGTCTCGTAGGGACTTGGGAATCGGGTCGTTACAGCGAGGGTCGGCGAGGCACGAGTGTGCCTGTGGAGGTGTGCCTAGGGCAGAATGTGCGTGCGGAAATGGGTGTGTTCGGGGGGGTGGTCGGGCGGTGAAGGGCGGTGAATGGAGTGGGGGAAACATTTGAGTGGAGTGAGGGGGAGCTTCTGGGCTTGTCGGCGAGGGGTGAGGTGGTCTGTGGAGGTGGCGTGACCTCGCCGGAGATGGCGACCGGAGATGGAGTAGATGGGGGTGGATGTGGCGGTCGGTGGGTTAAAATGGTAAATTAGGAAGGGGAAAATATAAGGGAGAGAGAGAGAAAGATTCCTACCTACTTAGTTGACGAGGTGGGAGAGGAAGGCATCCGGCTCGTGCCTGCCGGAGCTGGGGATGAAGATGCCCAGGAGGGGGTTATCGGCGACGAGGAGGAGGTCTGAGGACGCCAGCTGGTGTGGCCTAGCGCGGGAAGACGGGGTAGAGTGGGCTCTGTTGTAGGTATGGTAGTAGAGCGACAAGGAGGAGGGAGGATCGCCGGAAGCTTCGGCTACCTGACCGGAGAGGGGAGAGACGAAATCTAGGGTTTCTCTCTGCCAAAACTAGCTTGAAGGAGACGGCAGACCCTGCCGCTCCTTATATAGGCACTGGCGAGGAGAAGAGATCGAGGAGGCGACGTGCCGTGCTCGTCGGAGTGTGGCCGGAAATGGACACCCATGCCTTTTGTGCATTCGCAGGAGAGGCATGGTCGGTTGCAGAGGTCAGGGGAGGGTCCCTGCGACAGAGGACGACGCAGGGAACCCCCTACTTGTTCCTGAGGATGGGCGCTTTGCCCTGCGCAGCGTCATCCTCTGCGCAAGGTCGCCGGAGGTATGGTGCTGCGCAGAAATGGCAGGGAGGACCGTTCTGCAAAGAACGATGAGAAAGGTAGGGGGCTTTTTGCAAGGGTTTCAAAAGATGAGGGTCAAAAAGTAAATTAAGAGGACAAATTTGTAAAGTTGGTTAAGATGGTCTCTTCCTTGGCCCAAATTTTTATACCAGCCTAATTTAAACATGAGGATTTTAATGGTGAAATTTGATTTTAGGTTGGACCATGTTTGACCGATCAATTTGCTCAAAAACCCAAATTAAGTCATAAATTGGGCATGTTTCTCATTTTAAGTCAAAATAGGTTGTAAAGGCCAAATTGAAGATTCTAAACCTTAGGGAACATTTTTCCATGAATTTTAGAGGGTTTATTTGATTTTTATCCTGCTTCAAACCTCGTGAATTAAAGTAGGTTTGTTTTAGGGTTACAGAATGTCGTTTAATTCCTAGAAGTTGCTATAACCCTTTTCAGATTAGATCATCTCACTTCCCTCCTTATTGAGTTCATTTGACCTTCATTTAAACCCTTAATTACCCTGTTTGCGCACTACATTGGTGAAATTACAATTTTACCCCTTATGATTTGTCATATTCTTTAACTCAGAATTCTCTGAGTTAAGACTCTCTTTAGGTCTTGTAGGAGCTTTTCACACTCATTTAGATTAAATTGTGTTAGTTAGGGTTCATGATGAGGTTCTCATCACGGACAATTTCTAATCTCAGGTACGAGTACCTGAGGTGAAGTTAAATTGTAATGGTTACGTCAATGAACGGTTTGAGTCTCTGACCGTTCACGACGAAAGGTTTAGAATTGTGGTTGAGTGGACAGATCTCGACTGCTCCATTTCCAAAGATTTGTCGGACAAGATACGGTCCGACACACTTGGATCGTAGTTTCCCAGGGAAGTCTTTATGTCGGGCATCGAAGAGTAGGACCTTCTGACCAGGGTGGAAGATCTTTCTAGATATGTGCTTGTCATGAAAGACTTTAACCCGCTCTTTGTAGATTCACGAGTTCTCATACGCATTAAGGCATAATTCATCAATCTCGCTCATCTGAAGCTTTCTGTGGGTTCCAGCCTTAGAAAGATCTAAGTTGCAGCTCCATACTGCCCAATAGGCTTTGTGCTCCAGTTCGACGGGAAGGTGACATGCCTTCCCGTATACCAGTTTAAAAGGAGACATGCTTAATTGGGTCTTGTGGGCGGTCCTATAAGCCCACAAAGCTTCCGGAAGTCAGGATGACCAGTCCCTGTCGGGTGGCAGAGGGACCGGTCTGAAGAAAATGAAGGGAAAGTTGAGGGGGTAAACGTAAAAGTTTAAAAAGTTAAGGGTCAAAAAGTAATTACTGAGGACCAATTTGTAAAGTAGGTCAAGGAAAACTTTCCTTAGGTCCAAATTTTGATATAACCATAATTTGGACCTAAGGAATCCAATGGTGAAGTTGAATTTTAGGTTTGACCATGTTTGACCAGTTAATTTGCACTAAAAATCACATTAGGTAAAAAATTGGGTATGGTTCTCAATCTAGGTCAAGATAGGTTCCAATGGCCAAATTGAAGGTTCTAAACCCTAGGGGATATTTTTTCATGAATTTGAGGGTTTAATTGATTTTTATCTTGCTTGAAACTTCATGAATTAAAGCAGATTTATTTTAGGGTTACAGAATGTCATTTAATTCTTAAAAGCTGCTATAACCCTTTTCAGATCAAATCATCCCACTTTCTCTCTTATTAATCCCATTTGACCTGTGTTTAGACCCTTAGAAATCCCGTTTGTGTACTGCATTGGTAAAATTACAGTTTTACCCCTTGTGAATTGCTTTATACTTAAATTTATAATTCTCTGATTTAGGCTTTCCCTTAGGTTTTGTAGCAACTTTGTATACTTATTTAGGTCAAATGTGCTAGTTAGGGTTCATAATGAGGTTCTTATCACACGCGTAGGTTCCCCCCTGCGCGGCTTCTCCTCCCTCTCAAGCTCCTCCCCTCGTGCGCACCGCCCCTCTCCCAAGCTCCTCTGAGCTCCTCTCCTCTCCTCGCGCCTCCTGCTCCTTCCCTCACCCACTCTCTCTCTCTCTCTCCCTTGCCCACACTCCCCTTGCTTCCCTCCTCCCCCATGCACGGCTGCAAGGGGGACGGGGAAGAGGAGGGGAGGCCGCCGGTGCAAGGTGGTGGAGTGAAGGTGGAGGTGGAGGTGGTTGTGGTGGTGTTGTGGAGATGAAGAGGGTGGAGGGGGTGTGGGGGGTTTTAAAGAAGAGGGTTAGGGTTGGGTTGTGTGTGTGCGTGGGTGGGTTGTGGAAGAAGGAGAGGGGAAATTGTGGGGTTGCCCCCGCAAGGTTTTCTTCTTCCCCACATAGCTCACAACTAAAAGCAAGGGGGTTTACAATTGCGCTCACACCCTTACTCTTTCGGGAAATTCTTGAACAACCATTGGGAAGGGTCATTTCAAGATTTCTCCTGTGGTATCTTTTGAAGGATACAAATATTGTGTCATGTTTCTTGATGATTTCAGCAGTTATATATGGGTATTTCCAATGCATACAAAGGGGCAGGTATTTGATATTTTTCTTCATTTTCATGCCTATGTGCAAAAATAATTTGATACTTCTATTCGTTCCACTCAAACTGATTGTGGTGGTGAGTATCATAAGCTCCATACTTCGTGTAAGACCAATGGTGTTGTTCATAGAATATCGGCTCCTTATATGCCTGAACAAAATGGTCGAGCTGAAAGGAAAAATAAGCACCTGATTGAAACTGCCATTGACCTTATGAGTCATGCGGTTGTCCTATTACATTTTTAGACACCTGCTATTATTTCAGCTGGTTATCTCATAAACAAACTTCCATCACCGGTCAACCAAAATATGTCACCATGTGAGAAATTATTTCACAAAACTCCTGATTATAAGTTCCTATGAATATTTGGTTGTGCTTGCTATCCTCTTTTACGGCCCTATAATAACCACAAACTTTAGCCTCGATCAACTATGCATATTTTTCTTGGCTATAGTAAAAACCATAAAGCATATCATTGCTTCAACCCTACTATAAATAAATTGATAATTTCTCGTCATGTTGTGTTCAATGAAGATTCATTCCCCTTTAAGACACTTCAAATGGTAGCTCCCTTAAATTCTAGACTGTCAGATACCTACACATTTCTCTTGCCCATTCCACCAAACATATTTCAGAAAAATCATCCAACCATGTTCCTACACCTATAACCCCATCCCACACAATCTCTCCAGATATTCCCTCCACCTCACCAACAAATATCCAAACCACTCAACTTTCTCCCATTCATACACAAAATGACATAGTACCACCTATTACAACTATCCCCCCTCCCAGTCAACCTGATGCTCTACCTTTACAACCTCACCACATGCACACAAGGTCAATGAGTGGTATTATCAAGAAGAAGGTTTATGCTACCACCACTCATCCTCTTCCAAAGGATCTTCATGTTCTTTATAATGAACAAGAGCTGACCACCTTTACATATGCTTTTAAAAATAAAAACTGGACAGCAGCAATGTTAGATGAGTTCTACTTCAACAAAATGGCACGTGGTCATTAGTACCTAGAAAACCTCACATGAATATTCTTGGTAATAAGTGGGTATATAAAATAAAAAGGAAAGCTAATGGTTCCATTGATAGGTATAAAACCCATCTTGTAGCAAAAGGCTACCATCAAGTAGCTAGACTCGATTATACCGAAACATTAAGTACGGTTGTTAAACCAACCACAATTTGTTTGTTACTCAGCCTACTCCTTACAAAGCAGTGGTTTATTACACAATTGGATATTCATAATGCTTTTCTTCATGGCCTTCTTTCTGATGATGTTTATATGCATCAACCACAATGTTTTATTCATCCCAAGTTTCCTGATCATGCTTGCAAGCTTCACAAAGCACTCTGTGAACTTAAACAGGCGCCTCGAGCATGGTTCCATTGCTTGACACAATTTTTGGAATCACTTTGATTCGTTGGATCCAAAACAGATACATCATTATATATTAGGCATCACTCAACATATATGCTTCTCTACGTGGATGATATTCTCCTTATCAGCTCATCAAAAGCTCCTATGATTGACCTCCTGGCAGCAATTAAATCTGAATTTCATGTCAGAGAAATGGGCTTTCCATCATATTTTCTTGGCATTGAGTTTCTTCGTACAAAGGATGGTTTACATCTATCACAAAGAAAGTACTTGGCCGATCTCCTTATTCATTTTCACTTTGATGGAATGAAGGCTATTAAAACTTAGTTGGCTCCCAACTTCGGGACACTCCTCACTACTGATAGCCCTCCTATCTCCAATCCAACCATTTATCGACAAATTCTAGGAATTTTGCAATATGCGACATTCACACTGCCCAACATCTCTTATCCTGTGAACTTTCACAATATATGCAAACACCTTGTGAGGCACATTTTGATGCACTTAAACATCTTCTTCGATATATTAAAGGAACAATCTCCTATGCTCTTTTATATCCTCATCAGAACAAGCTTCAGATCACTGTATTCTCTGATTCAAATTGGGCAAGCTGTCCCTATGATATAAAATCAACTACAGGATTTATCATATTTTTAGGAGACAATCCTGTATCTTGGCTATCAAAAGAGCAAACAAATGTATCTCGCTCTTCAACGGAGGCTGAGTATCGAGCTATCGCTGATGAAACATCCGAAGTTTTATGGCTAAGATCTCTTCTAGATGAAATGGGTGTCACTATTCCTTCCACACCAACATTATATTGTGATAATGTGGGAGCTACTTATCTCACTTCTAACCCAATGTTTCATGCCAAAACAAAGCATGTGGAGATCGATTTTCATTTTGTCTGTGACCAAGTGTTATGACCCGGTTCCTGAATCCCTACAGGACAGGAGACCAGACCGACTCAACTGATCCCAAGACCCAGTCGTTCAACAAGAAATAACCAAAAAGTAGGAAAGTAAACCACATTTACTATGCTAAGCAACTAATAGTAAAAAAGGTACAGCGGTAAAGAAGTGAAAGCTGCTACAATACGTATCACCACCACAACAATAGAAAAGTAACAAGGCACAGGAACATAAAAGTACAGAAACGTAAAGGTACAGAACATAAAGGTGCAAGAGTCTAACTCACTACTACAAAAGAAGTACAACAAAAGAAGCTACTACTACTGGGCTCTACTGAGTCTAGCACCCTCTGCAACCTGAGACTCGGGCTGCTCAACACCTGGACCTGAAAAGGGATTATAAGTACACAACGTCAGTGAACGCTGAGTAGAGTGGCAACAAACTAACTAAAGCTGTAAAAGTGGATAGGTAGGTGTTATTTTTCAATTACTTTCCTTAACTAGTTATTCTTTTTTACCACTTGGTTTATTTATCAGGTCTTTTTCTTGATCTCGAATGTTCCTCGTGGGAACGATCTTGATTGCAGTCTCTTCTGAAAAGTAGAAGTCGCACGTGATGCTCTCTTGGCTGGGAGAGTCCCCCGTGGTGGTCCTACACCCAGTCAACCACCCCAAGGTCACGGATAAATGTAACGGTCACTGCGGCACGCACGATATGCGCACGAGTAGCTACCTCGCACTGACACGTAATCAGTCGTTTCCATTAACGGATGTGCCCAAGTACAGCACGGAACAGTATAGGGCCTAGCCCTCTCAGTAATAGGGGTCTAGCCCTGAAGAACCAAACAAGGGTCTCGCCCCTCCACAGTCCGCGCACCCTCGCCTGACTATCCTGGTTTGCTCAGTGGCCTAACAAGTCGATGTAGGGTGGCTAGCTGAACCCCGAGTCCCGTGGGGTAGCTAGCTCACCCCGGTACAGTGTACATGAGAGACAAGAAGTCTGTGCAGAGTGGCAAATCCTAACCCCGGGTCCCAAGCCAAGGGCAACTAGCTCCGCTCTACACTAAATAGGGGACAGTCGCTCTCCTTGGTACTACGTACTCAAGGGCCAGCTCACTTCCTCACTCACATTTCTAGATCCATTCCATTTATTTCCAGGAGCTCTACTCCTATTTCCCTGTAGGGTTCATACTCATATCCCTCATGCCATTCCATACCAGGTTTCATCATTTCTATTTCCATTCCCAGGTTCTACACATGCAGCTCGTATTTCTACCATCCACATTTCCATTCTCAGGTTATACACATGCAGCTCGTATTCCTATCATTTACATTACCATTCTTAGATTATACACATGCAGCTCGTCTTATATCATTTAACATATACAACAGGAAGGTCACATGCAATTGTTAACTAACTGATGAGAACCTCACCATGAACCCTAACTAGCACAATCTAATCCAAATATGTGTGAAAAAGTTCCTACAAAACCCAAAGAGAGGATTAACTCAGAGAATTCTGAGTTAAAGGATAAAACAAATCATCAGGGGTAAAACTGCAATTTCACCAATGCAGTATGCGAACAGGGTAATTAAGGATCCAAACACAGGTCAAATAAACTTAATAATGAGGGAAGTGGGATGATCTGATCTGAAAAGGGTTATAGCAACTTCTAGGAATTAATTGACATTCTGTAACCCTAAAACAAATCAACTTTAATTCACAAGGTTCGAGGCAGGATAAAAATCAACTAAACCCTCTAAAATTCATATAAAAATATTCCTTAGGGCTTAGAACCTTCAATTTGGCCTTTGAAACCTATTTTGACCTAAAATGAGAACCATGCCCAATTAATGACTTAATTTAGGTTTTTGCGCAAATTGATCGGTCAAACATGGTCCAACCTAAAATCAAAATTCACCATTAAAATCCTTAGGTTCAAATTATTATAGTATAAAAACTTGGGCCTAAGAAAAGACCATCTTGACCGACTTTACAAATTGGTCCTCTTAATTTACTTTTCGACCCTTATCTTTTGAAACTCTTGCGTTTAGGCTCCCAACTTCTCATCATTCTTCGCAGAACGGTCCTCCCTGCCACTTCTGCGCAGCGCCATGCCTCCGGCGACCTTGCGCTGAGGATGACGCCACGTAGGGCAGGGTGGCCATCCTCTAGAACAGACGGGGGGTTCCCTACGACGTCCTCTGTCGTAGGGACCCTCCCCTGCCCTCTGCCATCAACCATGCCTCTCGTGCGAACGCACGAAAGGCATGGGTATCCTCTCCGGCCACTCTCCGGCGAGGTTGGCACGTCGCCACCTCGTTCCCCTCTACGCGCCAAGGTCTTTATAAGGAGCGGCAAGGTTTGTCGACTCCTTCAAGCTTTCTCTGGCAGAGAAATACCTCGCACTTCATCCCTTCCCTCTCTGGTCAGAGCGCCCGAGCTTCTGGTGACCTCCTTCTCCTCCTCCTCGTCGCTCTGCTGTCCTACCTGCAGTAGAGTTTACTCTGCCCTGTCGTCCGCGCTAGGCCGTACCAGCTGGCACCCTTCAACCGCTTCCTCGTCGCCGATACCCTCCTCGTGGGCATCTTCGTCCTCAGCTCTGGCAGGCACGAGCCAGGCACTACTCTCTCCCCCTTCGTCAAGTTAATAGGTACAAAGTTTCCTCTCTCTATCCCTTGTATTTTCCCCCTTCTAATTTGCCATTTCAACCACCCGATCGCCACTGTCAAACTCCATCTTCCCCATCTCCGGTTGCCTTCTCCGGCGAGGCCATCCCACTTCCACAGACCTCCTCACCCCTCGCCGACTACCCCAGAAGCTCCCCCTCACTCCACTCAACCCTTTCCCCCACTCCATACACCGCCACTCACAGCCCGACCACCCCTCGAATAGACCCATTTCCACGCACACATTCTGACCTAGGTCCACCTCCACAGGCGCCCTCGCGCCTCGCCGACCACTGCACTGCCTTCGCCGCACTCCGGCGAAGCTTCCCACGTTATCTGACTTGGCCGAAAGGCCGTCACTGTGTTTTCAGGTCTGCAGCCCCTCGCCGCCATTGTTGAGTTGCTGCATCTCCTTCGCTTGCAACTCCAGGCTTTCTCCAGCCCAGGTGCGAGTCCCAGGTAGCGCGGAAAGCTGCTGCGAATACGCCCAGGCTTGCCAATTGGGTTGCGAGCCTTGCAGCTGCCCTAATTGGCCGCAGCTTCCTCAGCCGCGGGTGCAAGATTTGGAGGTGGGACTTTAGTCCCACCTCGTAAGTGTGCGGCCTCGCGCCGACGCTTATATTGAAAAAGTATATCGGGTTGGCTGCCTTCGATACACAGGGGTCAGGTCCCTCTCACCAGCACGTAGCGCGCCATGCGCTCACCCGCTCTCACGCCCAGCTGGTCTGGTCCGAACCCGACTACTCGACCAAGCACTCCTCGCCCACCACCGCACGCCGGTGGCCTGGTCCCGGGCGCGCTACCCGAACCTGATTACCCGGCTTTGGGAGAGCAGTCCTAAGAGAGATTCTGAGAAAGAGAGAGACGCGGGGAAGGGGTAGGGGTAGGTTTTGCACTGACCACTGTGTGTGCGTGCAGGAAGGAAAGAAAGAAAGAAAGAAGAAGAAGCAAGCTAAGGAAGAAGAAGAGAGGAGGAGTGGCCGAAGCCTAAGCCGCACTGTAGCAAACCTACAGTTAAGTCGTCTGAGCATCAAGTCAGACAACGGAAGGGTAGTGGCCAGAGCAGAAATAAGAGGAAAAGAAAAGGAGCAGAAGCAGAGAAGAAGGAAGAAAAGGAAGAAAGAAGACACATCCGCAAGAAAGGAGAAGAAAAGAAAGAAGGAAGCAGAGAAGAGAAAGAACAAGGCAGGCTGAGAAGGAAGGAAGACTCTACAACTGAAAGAAAGAAAGAAAAAGAGAGGAGAAAGAAAAAAAAGATCACCACAGCCGCAGGCTAACGAAGAAAGAAGGCAGAAGAAAAAGAAGAAGAGGAACGACCAAGAAAAAGAAAAGAGGGAAAAAGAAGAGAAAAAAAGAAGCCAACAAAACTCTCTCTCTCTCTCTCTTATTATTTTTGTAACAAAATTGTGAATATTTGTTTCTAGAATTCTAGTTGCTCCATGAGTTCGACCTCGGGAAAACTTGTATTCCGAGTAAAAAATTTTGTAGTAATCTGGTAGCTGTTTTGTCATATACTACAACGACCATAATAAACATAAAGATGAAACAAGGCAGCAACCGGTCGTTACTACTAGCACAGGTAATTCATATTTCACAGGCAGCTTTGGTTCATTTACAGGCAGTTGTTAACATTCCTATCTACTCATTCAGACTATAATTCAATCACATATACAGACATTTCAAGTATTTTTCATCCTAGGATTCATACCACATCCTTGGTTCTAATCATTCATTTCATACATGCATTCAGGGTTGTAATTAAATTAGGGGAAGCCACTCTACCAGTCAAGCCAGGAGTATTGAGGGCTCGAACGGTAGGCTCACGTGCCTCAGCAAGTCCTGAATCCGCAACGGAACGAAGTCCTATCACAAGGAATAATCACAAGGGAACATTTAGAACAGTATAGAAAGCCTTCTAACAAGTAGAGGAACTCACAAGAAAAACATCAATACCCTATTTGTGTCAAACGGACCCTAAACGGGTCAAAAACAGTGCTGCTGACTCAAATAAGACGTCTGGAACAATTTCCAGACGTCTTAAAAGTGTCCAGAAACGCACCTCAAGCTCTGCGTCCACCCCAGACGTCTAGGAACTCTTCTGAACCGTCTGGACCCAGCTCCGGTCGTTCGACCTCCTCTTCGGACGTCTGGAAGTGCTTCCAGCCATCTAGTAAGCCGCCTAGACATCTGAAATGTGTGGGAGGGCGTGTCTCACGCCTTCTCGAAGCAAATCCTACATGCCACCAGCAAATCTTCTCAAAACAAAACATGTGAAGGGTAGCAGCGGAGCGGCCCGCATGGCCGTATTCGCAAAGGGAACGTACCTTCGCGAAGACCTCTCTTCAGACATCTGGAACCGCTTCCAGATGTCCGCACTGTCGTTTGGACGTCACTCCAGATGTCTGATTCTGGGAAAAGCCCAGAACCAGAACCTGCTCCCGCTCACTCTCGCTGCGCGCGGCCGTGGCTTGCCTCCTCGCCTGCAGCTCCGGCTGCAGCAGTGTCGATGATGAGAGCCTCATCATGAGCCATAACTAGCTCATTTTGACCCAATAAAGAAGATAAAAGCTCCTACATAACTTGGAAGAAGGCCTAACTGAAGGAACAAGTTCCTTGAGAAGAAAACATGAAATAAAGGTTAAAACTGCAATTTTACCATTACAGTACGTAAAAGGGATTTCTCAGAGGCAAAACATAGGTCAAATGGTACAAATAAGATAAAAAGTGGGTTGAGTTAATCAGAAATGGGTTTATGTGCAATCTAAGAACTAAATGACACTTGGTAACCCTAAAACAGACCCGCTTAAATTAACAAGGTTCCGGTCAGAACAAAAAAGCAAGTAAACCCTCTAAAAATCATGGAAAAACATCATCTAGGGCTTAAAACACTTAATTTGGCCTTTGGAACCTAGTCTGACCTAGATCAGGGTCCTAGCTCCTCAATTAACTTAATTTGGGTTTTTTCGTAAAATGTCCAGTCAAACGAGGTCAAACCTAAAATCCAACTTCACCATTGGATTCCTTAGGTCCAAATTAGGTTTATACCAAAATTTAGACCTAAGGAGAGGTCATCTTGACCTACTTTGCAATTTAGTACACCCAAATCACAAATTGGTCCCTATCTTTTGAATACCGTTGCAGAGAACCCCCTAGGTTCTTCGCCTCCTTTGCAAACCGGTCCTGCCGCCATTGCTAGGGCATAACCGAGCTCCGGCGAGGTTCGGAGAGGGATTGCTCTCTAATCCCTCAGAGATTCCCTCCCAGAAATGGAAGGAGGATTCTCTGAGGAATTCCCTTCCTTATAAAGCCAATTACAATCGCTGGTGTGAACCCAATCTCTCATGCGAACGCACGAGAGATTTGGGTATCCACCTTCCTTCCAACTCCGGCAAGCCGGCAGACCTAATTGCGCGCTCTCCACGCGTTGATAGGAGCGGCCAGCACCTATAAAACACCCCCTAGACCCTGCCGCAGGACTCGAGCTTGATTTGGCCGAGTGTCCACCCCCAATTCGTCTCCTTCTGCCCAGCCGAAAGTCCCAGCAAGCTCCGGCGAGCCCCCCTCTCCTCCCTCTTCGCTCTGCCACAAAACCAGTGGCAGAGTTAGCTACCTGACTTCCCTCTGCATCGTGCAGTACCCGCGCACGCCGCCTCAGCCTCGTCGTCGCCGCCGTTCTCCCCCACTGGGCGTCATCTTCTCCGGCGACAGCAGGTACTGCTGTCCGCCTTCCGTCCCCTTTCATCCTTACAATTAGTTTAGAACTCCTCTCCATCCTCTCCTCTCTCTTTTCCCCCTGTTATCTCATCTGATTACCCCTCGACCGACGCTGACCACCCTCATCTTCCACATCACCGACCGACCTCCGGCGAGCCGCTTCCACCATTCCAGCACTCCACACGGCTCGCCAACCACCTCAAGAGCTCCGCCTCACCACCAGGAACTCGCTCCACCCTACAACTGCCACTCCAGACATCCATAATCACCCCCCGAACAACCCACCATCTCCGGCCACAGGTTGACCTAGGCACGCACGCCTAGGCCGACCGGCAACCTGCAGCATCGTCCACCGCCTTCGCCGTGCCACGGCGAAGGTCTCTAGCTGATCTGATTGGGCCGTGAGGCTCGTTTTGTGTATGACAGTGTTTGAGCCGCTGCCGCCATGGACGACCTCCGGTGAAGCTCCAAAGAAGCTCCAGGCATCAGGCTTCCCAGGTTGCAGATGCAGGAGACTCACACGAGTGTCGCAAGGTGAGTGAGCCCAGCACGGAGCGCCAGCAGAGCCATCCGCTTGGGCAATTGCATACGAGAGTCTGCGGGCGCGCGTGAAATCAGGGCAGAACGTTTAGTCCCACATCGTGGGATTGCAGCACTCAGGTATGCTATAAATTGTATTTGTGCATTAAGCTGGTTGCCTCCGTAAGCACAGGGGTGAGGTCCCTCACTGACCCCACACCTGCCTCGTCCGCGGCTTGACCACGCGGATCTGGTGGATCCGACCCGACCCAAGCCGACGCACCCCTCGCGCATCACACCACCTGCAGGTGCGCCTGGTCCCGGGTACGATCCGACCCGATTATGGCTGTGGCTCTGGGAGAGCGTCCGTGAGTGAACTGCTTAAGAGAGAGACGCGCGGGTAGAGGGAGAAGGGTTAGGTTTTGCTCCTGTGCAGGCAGGCTGAACGCAGGAGAAGGACTTGGCCGCTACAGAAGAAGAAGAAGGAAAGGCAAGCCAAAGAAGAAAAGAAAGAAGGAGCAAGACAGAGAAGGAGAAAGAAAGAAAGCCTTCGCAGGAGAAGAAGGAAAGCAGAAGAAGAAGAAGGCTTCGCAAGACAAGAAAGAAAGCAGAGAAAGAAGCAAACGAAGAAGAAAACGAGAGACTGCAGAAGAAGAAGAAAAGGAGAAATACTTTTAAGACGTCTGATCTTGTGATCAGACGTCCAATTTCATATTTTTGTCCTAATTACTTTTAATTGCATACATTCACATTTGAATTGATATTCTGAGTAAATTAGAGTGTTCAATTACATTCTAACTAGTAGTAATTTCCATTTGCTCCCTGTGATCGACCTCAGATACTCCGGTCTTCGAGTAATAAAATTCTTTATATTTGTTCAGACGTTTTGTCGGTTATACTACAACGTGACATCCTTTAAACCCGCACAAAACGTCGACAACAGTCGAGGATGACTTCCCCGACGCACTCCTCCTCCTCTCGCACATGCCACTCCAGTGGTGTGCCCTCCGGTGAGCTCCCACACGAGCTCGTGACCACAACTCCTCTTTTCCTCGTCGCCGTTCTCGCGCTCACTTGCTCGCGCTGGCTCTCTCGTTGGAGTGGAGAAGAAGATAGGAAGGTGGCTGGTGTGGGGAGAACGAGAGAGGGGGAAGGGGTTTATAAAGAGGGTGGGTTAGGGTTCGCTGCAGGCAAGGAGAAAGAGAATGGAAGGAAAATGAGAGGGTATTGTTTGCGCGCAGCCCGCTCTTAGATGCGAGCTCGTACCCAAAAATTTTTATTTCCAGACATCTGGGAAGGTGTCTAGACGTCTTACTAGACGTCTGACCGACAGTCCAGACGTCTTAAAAGTCTCAGGACAGAACGTGTCTTAACACCAAGTATCAAAACAGCGTCTCTATGTCCGATTTATTCCAAGCAAAGAACAACTTGCAGACATGCTAACCAAGCCCCTTCCTCGATTGCAAATTTCAGACCATTTGAAACAAATTGCAGATCTGTGAATGACCTACAGTTTGAGGGGAGGTGTTAACCTTCAGCCATAACAAACCGGCCAAGTGGGTCATGATGGTGGTTTGTGGTATTGCTGAGTTGGAGGTACTCTATTGGCTTGGCTGCAACAACCTGTAATGTAACGACCCGATTCTTGAGTCCCTACGAGACACGAGAATCGGATCGACTCGACTAATCCCAAGACCTGGTTGTCCAACGAGGAAGTAACCAAAAGAGCAGTAAAATAAACCACATTCAGCATGAATATAACTAACAGTAAGAAAATACAGCAGTAAGGAAAGAAACCACTACAGCATATACCACCACAACAATAGAACAACATTCATAACATAATATGAAACTGCAGGTAAAGAAAAGTACAGCGGTAACAAGAACTACTCACTACAGTGGAACCAAAAAGAGGTACAAGAGAACAGTGGTAACTCTACTGGACCCTACTCGGCCCAGCGTCCTCTGCATGCCGCTGACCCTGGCTGCTCAACACCTGGTCCTGAAAGGTAACGAGTGTAACACGTCAGCAAAACGCTGAGTAGAGTGGCAACTAAAACAAAAGAAACAGTAGAGTGTACAGTAGCTGTTATGTTCTGTTACTTTCTTTAATTATGTCTTTCTATTGTCTCACAATTTATCTATTTCTCAGATCCTTCACTTGATCTCGAATGTTCCTCGTGGGAACGATCTTGATTGCAGTCTTTTCCGAACAGTAGAAGTAGCACATGGTGCTCTCCTGGCCGGGAGAGTCCCCCGTGGTGATCCTACTCTCAGTCAACCACCCCAGGGTGACGGACAAACGTAACGGTGACTACGGCACGCGCGATAAACGCACAGGTAGCTAACCTGCATTAGCATGCAGTCAGTCGTTTTCGTTAACGGGTGCGCCCAAAGAACAGCACGGAACCAGTACAAGGCCGAGCCCTCTCAGTAACAGGGGTCCAACCCCTCCACAGTAACCAAACAGGGGCCTTGCACCTCCACAGTCCGCGCACCCTCACCTGACTACCTTGGTTTGCCCAGTGGGCCTAACACGTTGGTGTAGGAGGCTAGCAGAACCCCGGGACCCGTGGGGTAGCTAGTACCTCCCTACACTAGTAGCTCTCCTCAGTACTACGCACACGAGAGCCAGCAAGTTGGTACAAAGTGGCCAGTCCTAACCCCGGGTCCTTGGAGCGGCTGGCCCCGCTCTGCACTAAACAGGTACAGGTACTTCTCTCGGTACTACGTACCCAAGAGACAGCACACTACCACGTCTTTCTTTCTCAGTTCCATTCCTTTCTCTTTCCAGGAGTACCACTCCTAATTCCCTGTAGGGTTCCAGTTCTTTTAACTCAACACATTCAGGTTTCACCTTCCCAATTTCACATTCATACATCCCATATTCCCAGACGTGCTCATTTATTCATAACAAGCAGCTATTAAACCAATTTACAGGTAGCTATTATTTCCTTTCCACATTTTCCAAGACTGCAGTTATTCATATATTCCACTAGTTCTTCCCATCCTAGGATTCATGCCATACCCTAGGATCTATCATACAATCTAGTTTTCCAACCCTAGGATTCATGCAATACCCTAGGATCTACCATTCATTCTAGTTTCTCATTCCTAGGATTCATGCAATGTCCTAGGTTCTATTTATGGTTCCATAATTAACATATCATACTAATAAACTTAAAAGGCACTCTACCGCTTACAACAGGAGTACTGGGGGCGTGGTCGGGAATCCCGCGTGCCTCCGCAACCCCCGAGACTGCAACGGAATGGGGTCTTATCACAAGGATCAAACACAAGGAGTTTCTCAAAATAGTATACAACTACTGTAGACGGGTAGAGGATGTAATTCCGAAAAGCACGCAACTCGAAATGTGGAAAACGGACTCCGAACCGGCCCTAAACGGGTCGAACACGACGAAACAGTGCAAAATCAGACGTCTGGAACCTCTTCCAGACGTCTTAAAAAGTGGATCAGAGGTTACCTTTACTCTGCGTGGTCTCTCAGACGTCTAGAAGCCTGCGGGGGCGTCTGGCCTAGTTCCCGGACGTCCGATGGTCACCCCGGACGTCTGGAAGTCGTTCCCGTCGTCTGGCACTGCAGCCAGACGTCTGATTCACGTTGGATGCGAATCTCAGAACCTGCGTGTACCCATTTCCTCTCTCTCTTAGTACGGTCAGTCGAAGAAGAGGAAGGAAGACGGAATAACTCACCTTTCAGACGTCTGGAAAGTCCTCCAGACGTCCTCCCCGCCGTCTGGTTGTTAGCCCAGACATCTGATTCTAGAGAAAATTCCAGAATCAGGGCGCCACTCGCCCTCCGCTCGCGACGTTCGGCCACGCCGCGACTCGTCCGCCTGCTGCTCGAGCCGCAGTAGGCCTCCCACGTCACCCTGCATCCGCTGCTTCCCACGCCGGCCGGCCCTAGCAGCCCTGGCGAGCTCGCCCTCACTGCCGAGCGCCTCTTCCCACGCGTAGCACCTCCTCCCATGCTCACCGCGGCTGTCGCTGCCGCCGCTCACTCGCGCTCGCGCTCACTCTCGCACAACGGCTAGAAGGAGAAGAGGAAAGGGGCGGAGGTGACGGGAGTAAGGGGGAGGGCGTGGCCTTTTAAGGCCGCGCGAGGAGGAGAGAGAGAGCTGGACAGAGGGCGTAGGAGGGAGAGGGAAAGAGAGAGAGACGCTCACAGGTCTACGCCCTCAGGCGCGCAGACGAACATGCGTGCCGAAAATAACCGAATCCCAGACGTCTGGAAGGGGTTCCAGACATCCGGTGAGACGTCTGGGACACCTCCCAGACGTCTTAAAAACTTCTGAAGCCGCGCGTTTGTAACAATATAACAAACTCAAAGGAAGTTTCGTCCCCGAAACTTGCGCTAACTAGGGTGCGGGAAAGACGTCAAAATAACCATAACAAACTCAAAGAGGACCGAAGCCGGTCCGAAAAGACGTACCCGCGAAGAGTTCTGGGTACCGCTCCCGCATGGCCGCCTCAGGCTCCCAGGTAGCCTCCTCGTACCGCTGGCTCCTCCACAAAACCTTTACTAGAGGTACTTGCTTTCGTCTCAAACTACGGATGGCTCGGTCTAGAATCTGCACTGGCCGCTCGGGGTAGGTCAGGTTGTCGCCCACCTCAACGCTCTCGTGACTCAGTACGTGACTGGGATCGGCTAGTACTTCCTGAGGTTGGACACGTGGAACACGTCGTGCACACCAGAAAGCTGCAGGGGGCGGGCAAGCCTGTAAGCAACGGGTCCAACCCGCTCCAGGACCTCAAAGGGCCCCACAAACCTCGACGCGAGCTTCCCTCTCACCCCAAACCGTTGCAGGCCCTTCATGGGCGAAACACAAAGAAAGACGTGATCCCCAACCTCGAACTGCACCTCTCTGCGTCTCCGATCCGTGTAGCTCTTCTATCTGCTCCTGACAGTGCGGAGTCGCCTATGGACCTACTCGACTACCTCCTGACTCTGCCGGATCAACCTGGGGCCAACCTCCCACTTGGTCCCCACCTCAACCCAACTCAAGGGTGCCGTACACCTCCGTCCGTACAGAGCCTCGTAGGGAGCCATGCCGATGCTCGAATGATAACTGTTGTTGTATGCAAACTCCGCCAGGGGCAGGTGTTCCTCCCAAGAGCCCCTCCAGTCCAGCACACAGGCACGCAAAAGGTCCTCAAGTGTCTGTATCGTGCGCTCAGACTGTCCGTCCGTCTGGGGGTGGTAAGCTGTACTAAACCTCAACCGCGTCCCCAGGGCCTGCTGAAACTTAGCCCAAAACTGGGACGTAAAGCGGGTATCCTGGTCGGATACGATCTCCCGCGGAACTCCGTGTAGTCGTACCACATCACGGATGTACCTCTCTGCCAACTGTGTTGGTCCCAAAGTGACTCGGATCGGCAGGAATCGTGCCGTCTTCGTCATTCTATCCACAATTACCCAGACAGCGAAGTGCCCTCGCTGGGTAACAGGTAAGCCCACCACCAAGTCCATGGTAATGCTCTCCCACTTCCACTCTGGCACTGGAAGCGGCTGTAGCGGCCCTGCAGGCCTCTGATACTCGGCTTTCACCTGCTGTCACACTAAGCACTGCTGCACGAATTCACCCACATCCCGCTTCATCCCCTTCCACCAAAACTTGCGTCTCCAGTCGTGGTACATCTTCGTGTTTCCAGGATGTATGGTGAACCTGGAACCGTGTGCCTCAGTCAGGAGCTCTCTCAACAGCTCCTCGTCTCTGGGAATGCACAACCGTCCCCTCAGGCGCAGCACCTGGTCTGTGAAAGAGAAGTCCCCTGGGTCTCCTGATAGTACTCTGTTGCGCAAGGACTGCAAGTACGGATCGGCCATCTGTCCTGCGATGATGCGGTCTATCAGCTCTGGCATAGTCTGTCGTGTCACCGTCATGCCCCACAGTGCCCCCGTAACTCCAGGGGTCGCCAACTGCCCACCTCCTCCAAAAGGCTCCAACTCTGTAACTGTAAACTGGCCAAGTGTGCGGGCTCCTTACGGCTCAAGGCGTCAGCCACCACATTGGCCTTTCCCGGGTGGTAGGAGATGCTGTAGTCGTAGTCCTTCAGGAGCTCCAACCAACGTCTCTGTCTCATGTTGAGCTCCTTCTGATCAAAAAGGTATCTGAGGCTCTTGTGATCTGTGAAAATCTCGAAGGTCTCACTGTACAAGTAGTGCCTCCAGGTCTTCAGCGCGAAGACAACTGCTGCCAACTCTAGGTCGTGGGTAGGGTAGGTATGCTCATGGGGCTTCAGTTGCCGCAAAGCGTAAGTGACAACGTGACCCCTCTGCATGAGCACACCTCCTAACCCCTGCAAGGAGGCGTTCGTGTACACAACGAACCTGCCACTACTGTCAGGGATGGTGAGCACGGGAGCCGAGGTCAACCTCTCCTTCAGCTCCAGAAAACACGCCTCACAGGCGTCTGTCCAAGCGAAGGGCACGTCCTTCTGGGTTAACTGTCTCATAGGACGCGCAATCTGTGAAAAACCTCTGATGAATCTTCTGTAGTAGCCTGCCAGTCCCAGGAAACTGCGAATCTCAGTGACTGAACGCAGTCTCTCCCACCTGAGTATTGCCTCGACCTTGGCTGGGTCCACCGCCAACCCGTCTCCAGAGATCACATGACCTAAGAAGGTCACCTCCCTCAACCAGAACTCGCACTTGCTGTATTTGGCGTACAGCCTACGTCGTCTCAGAGTGTCCAGAACCATCCGCAAGTGCTGTCCGTGCTGCGTCTGATCTCTAGAATAGATGAGTACATCATCTATGAAAACCACCACGAATTGGTTCAAGTACGGTCTAAACACCCGGTTCATCAGATCCATGAAAGCAGCGGAGGCATTGGTCAGCCCAAACGGCATGACCAAAAACTCGTAGTGTCCGTACCGGATGCGGAAAGCTGTCTTGGAGACGTCGGTCTCCCTGATCCTCAACTGGTGGTATCCCGACCTCAAGTCGATCTTGGAGAACACCGTGGCACCCCGCAATTGGTCAAACAAGTCGTCGATCCTCGGCAGCGGATATCTGTTCTTGATGGTGACCCTATTCAGCTGTCGGTAGTCCACACAAAGGCGTAGGGTACCATCCTTCTTCTTCACAAATAGTACCGGGGCTCCCCAGGGAGACGCATTGGGCCTCACGAAACCTTTCTCCAAAAGGTCCTGCAACTGAGACTTGAGTTCTCGTAGCTCAAGTGGTGCCATCCTGTATGGCGTGGTGGAGATGGGGCTGGTCCCTGGTACTAGTGAGATCTCAAACTCGATCTCACGCTCAGGCGGTAGTCCTGGTAACTCGTCTGGAAACACGTCAGGGTACTCATTGACCACCAGGATACTCTGGAAGTCTGCCACAGGGCTGGGCTCTGCCACCACACAAGCTAGGAAGCCCTCACACCCCTGGCTCAAAAGTCTCGCCGCCCGAAGTGCCGAAATGCACCTGAAGCCTCCGTCCACTGGCTGTCCGTGAAACTCGAAAGAAGGCAACTCCGGCATGGAGAAGACAATCTTCCTCTCAAAACAGTCTACCAAGGCGTGGTAAGCGGACAGCCAGTCCATCTCCAGAATCACTCCAAAGTCCTCCATCTGTATCATAATCAGGTCAGCTGGCATGCTATGTCCCCCGACGCTGACCTCGCAATCCGTGTACACCTCCTCAGCTACAAACAGCTGACCACACGGACCTCTGATTACGAACGGATTCTCTAACAGCATATAATCCTGGCCCAAACTAACTGCAAAACTGGCAGCGACAAACGAGTGCGTAGCGTCGGAATCGAAAAGTGTGTAAAAGAGTCTGCCGGAAACTGAAACCATACCTACCACTACCGAGCCCAAAGCTCTGGCATCCCTGTGTGTCAGGGCGTTGATGCGCCCCTCAGCTCTAGGTGCGGACGAAGCAGCCACACTCTGCGTCGGATGAGCAGGTGTTGGCCGGTACCCTCCTCGTGACTGCTGTCCTCCTCCTCGCGCCTGGGAACCGCGGCCTCCTGCGCGCCCTCCAGTGCTCTGAGCGGGGAGTATCTGCTGACCTCCTGCCCTAGACGGGCAGTCCCTCCTGATGTGGCCCGGCTGGCCACACTGGTAACAGAGGGGAACCCGACTCTCGCCCTCAGTGGGTCCCTGCTGTCGGCTGGGCGAGGGTCCGGTGCTGGCGACTGGCCCCTGTCGAGGGCCCCCAAAGGCCACTGATGGCCCTGCAAAACGTGACGGCTCTCCTGCGGATGCCACATGTCTCCTCTCTCGCCAGCCCTGTGAAAAGTCCGGCTGAAAGGGCCTCTTCCGCCCGCCGTCAGTGTCTCGCGCGGACGGGTTGGTCTCCTCATAAGTCATAGCTGCCTCTACCACCCTCGAAAACGTAGGCAGCTTCAGGGGTTTGACATACCCCCTGATTGCAGGCTGGAGCCCCTCGGTGAACCTCCAAAGGCGTTCCTCCTCTGTGGCTACTGCTGTCGCTGCAAAGCGGGATAGCTCCAAGAAACGCGTGCGGTACGCGCTCACAGTCATCGTTCCTTGGCGGAGAGTGTGGAACTCCCGCCTCCTCTGGTCCTGCCACGTCTGGGGAAAGTACTGCTCGCAGAAAAGGGTGACGAACTGGTCCCAGGTCGGCTCGTCCCTCTCCTGTCCCCGGACCGCCCTCAACCACCTGTGTGCCGCACTCTCCAGCTAGTACGTGGCAAAGGCCACGCGGCACTCCACCGGGGGGCGAAGGGTGTCGAAGATCTTCTCCAGCTGCTCAAGCTAGTCCTCTGCCTCGGTCGGGTCCTCATCCCCCTTGAAGGAGGGGGGCTTCAGCTTCCGAAACTGTCTGAAAAGCTCGAAGTGGCGCTGCAGTGGAGGTGCTGGTGCACTTCCAGGCGAAGGTGCCTCGTGCACAGAAGTGTCGGAGGAAGGTGGGGGCGGCAGTGGCCCATCCCCTCCCCCGTGTCCAGTGCCATGTCCATTGTGTAGTCCCACAGAGGACTCCCCCTCTGCAGCCCCAGTAGGAGGCGCTCGGGGCGGTGGGTGGAGCTCCTCTCGTACAATGTCCCGTATCAGCCGGGCGAGGTCCTGGGCCTGAATGCCTGGGAGTGGTGGCTGGTCCACCGAGACGTCGACAACGGCACGCCCACCTCGCCGACCTCGTCCTCGGCCGCGCCCGCGACCAGTTTCGCCAGTCCCGCGACGAGGCATCTCCTACAAGGAGACGCAAAACAAACGAAATACGTCAGTATGGAACAGTACCTAACGAAAACGTCTAAGAGTTCATGTCAAAAGATATGTTGTGGTGGCTACTCTAGTTATAGACATGTGAATTGGTTATTTTCCAGTCAGTTGATTCACTTCTCGGGACGTCCTTGCTCTGATACCATCTTGTAACGACCCGATTCCCGAGTCCCTACGAGACACGAGAACCGGACCGACTCGACTAATCCCAAGACCTGGTCGTCCAACAAGGAAGTAACCAAAAGAGCAGTAAAATAAACCACATTCAGCATGAATATAACTAACAGTAAGAAAATACAGCAGTAAGGAAAGAAACCACTACAGTATATACCACCACAATAATAGAACAACATTCATAACATAATATGAAACTACAGGTAAAGAAAAGTACAGCAGTAACAAGAACTACTCACTACAGTGGAACCAAAAAGAGGTATAAGAGAACAGTGGTAACTCTACTGGACCCTACTCGGCCCAGCGTCCTCTGCAGCCGCTGACCCTGGTTGCTCAACACCTGGTCCTGAAAGGTAACGAGTGTAACACGTCAGCAAAACGCTGAGTAGAGTGGCAACTAAAACAAAAGAAACAGTAGAGTGTACAGTAGCTATTATATTCTGTTACTTTCTTTAATTACGTCTTTCTATTGTCTCACAATTTATCTATTTCTCAGATCCTTCACTTGATCTCGAATATTCCTCGTGGGAACGATCTTGATTGCAATCTTTTCCGAACAGTAGAAGTAGCACGTGGTACTCTCCTGGCCGGGAGAGTCCCCCATGGTGATCCTACTCTCAGTCAACCACCCCAGGGTCACGGACAGACGTAACGGTGACTACGGCACGCGCGATAAACGCACAGGTAGCTAACCCGCATTGGCATGCGGTCAGTCGTTTTCGTTAACGGGTGCGCCCAAAGAACAGCACGGAACCTGTACAGGGCAGAGCCCTCTCAGTAACAAGGGTCCAACCCCTCCACAGTCCGCGCACCCTCGCCTGACTACCCTGGTTTGCCCAATGGGCCTAACAAGTCGGTGTAGGAGGCTAGCAGAACCCCGGGACCCGTGGGGTAGCTAGTACCTCCCTACACTAGTAGCTCTCCTCGGTACTATGTACACGAGGGCCAGCAAGTCGGTACAAAGTGGCCAGTCCTAACCCCGGGTCCCTGGAGCGGCTGGCCCCGCTCTGCATTAAACAGGTACAGGTACTTCCCTCGGTACTACGTACCCAGGAGACAGCACACTACCACGTCTTTCTTTCTCAGTTCCATTCCTTTCTCTTTCCAGGAGTTCCACTCTTAATTCCCTGTAGGGTTCCAGTTCTTTTAACTCAGCACATTCAGGTTTCACCTTCCCAGTTTCACATTCATACATCCCATATTCCCAGACGTGCTCATTTATTCATAACAGGCAGCTGTTAAACCAATTTACAGGTAGCTATTATTTCATTTCCACATTTTCCAAGACTGCAGTTATTCATATATTCCACTAGTTCTTCCCATCCTAGGATTCATGCCATACCCTAGGATCTATCATATAATCTAGTTTTCCAGCCCTAGGATTCATGCAACACCCTAGGATCTACCATTCATTCTAGTTTCTCATTCCTAGGATTCATGAAATGTCCTAGGTTCTATTTATGGTTCCATAATTAACAGATTATACTAATAAACTTAAAAGCCACTCTACCGGTTACAACAGGAGTACTGGGGGCATGGTCGGGAATCCCGCGTGCCTCCGCAACCCCTAAGACTGCAACGGAACGGGGTCCTATCACAAGGATCAAACACAAGGAGTTTCTCAAAATAGTATACAACTACTGCAGATGGGTAGAGGATGTAATTCCGAAAAGCACGCAACTCGAAATGCGGAGAACGGACTCTGAACCGGTCCTAAACGGGTCGAAAACGATGAAACAGTGCAAAATCAGACGTCTGGAACCTCTTCCAGATGTCTTAAAAAGTGGATCAAAGGTTACCTTTGCTCTGCGTGGTCTCTCAGACGTCCAGAAGCCTGCGGGGGCGTCTGGCCTAGTTCCCAGACGTCCGATGGTCACCCCGGACATCTGGAAGTCGTTCCCGTCGTCTGGCACTGCAGCCAGACGTCTGATTCGCGTTGGATGCGAATCTCAGAACCTGCGCGTACCCATTTCCTCTCTCTCTTAGTACGGTCAGTCGAAGAAGAGGAAGGAAGACGGAATAACTCACCTTTCAGACGTCTGGACAGTCCTCCAGATGTCCTCCCCGCCGTCTGGTTGTTAGCCCAGACGTCTGATTCTGGAGAAAATTCCAGAATCAGGGTGCCACTTGCCCTCCGCTCGCGACGCTCGGCCGCGCCGCGACTCATTCGCCTGCTGCTCGAGCCGCAGCAGGCCTCCCGCGTCACCCCGCGTCCGCTGCTTCCCCCGCCGATCGGCCCTAGCTGCCTCGGCGAGCTCACCCTCACGGCCGAGCGCCTCTTCCCACGCGCAGCACCTCCTCCCACGCTCACCGCGGCTGTCGCTGCCGCCGCTCACTCGCGCTCGCTCTCGCGCACCGGCTGGAAGGAGAAGAGGAAAGGGGGCGGAGGTGACGGGAGTGAGGCGGAGGGCGTGGCCTTTTAAGGCCGTGCGAGGAGGAGAGAGAGAGCAGGACAGAGGGCGCAGGAGGGAGAGGGAAAAAGAGAGAGAGAGACGCTCACAGGTCTGCGCGCTCAGGCGCGCAGACGAAACACGCGTGCCGAAAATAACTGAATCCCAGACATCTGGAAGGGGTTCCAAACGTCTGGTCAGACGTCTGGGACACCTCCCAGACGTCTTAAAAACGTCTGAAGCCGCGCGTTCGTAACATGTAACAACCTACAACAGTCGGTCACAGCCATTGCCTTTATATACGATTGTCTTGGCTCTTACAATATAAGATAACAATATAGAAAAATCCATTCCAAAATTATTGTTGGCTGAGTTCTCTGCCTATCTAACAAAATGATATGCAATTCTCTCCTTCCCTCTCAATTCATTCAATTTGGGAGGCCCAATCCTTCCATTCCCTTCCCTTATCTTCCAAAAGTTTGCAACCAAACATATTTTTAACACCTATTCCATCCTTACCCTTTGTTACGACTCGTTCCCGAATCCCTACAGGACACGAGACTGGACCGACTCGATTGATCCCAAGACCCAGTCGTCCAACGAGAAGGTAACCAAAATGCAGGAAAGTAAACCACATTCACTATACTAAGCAACTAACAATAACAAAAGTACAGCAGTAAAGAAGTAAAACTACTATAGTACACACTACCACAACAGTAGAAAAGTAACCAGGTATAAGAATATAAAGTACAGAATGTACGAGTACAAACGTAAAGGTACAAGAGTCTACTCACTACCACAAAAGAGTACAGTAAGGGAAACTACAGCTACTGGGCTCTACTAGGCCCAGCACCCTCTGCAACTGTAGGCTTTGGCTGCTCAACACCTGGACCTGAAAAAGGTTATGAGTATACAAAGTCAGCGAACGCTGAGTAGAGTGGCAACCAACTAACTAAAGCAGTAACAGTGGACAGGTAGCTGTTGTTTTTCCATTTACTTTCTTTACTAATTATTCTTTTCCATCACTTGGTTTATTTATCAGGTCTTTTTCTTGATCTCGAATGTTCCTCGTGGGAACGATCTTGATTGCAGTCTTTTCCGAAGAGTAGAAGGCACATGTGGTGCTCTCCTGGCCGGGAGAGTCCCCTGTGGTGATCCTACACCCAGTCAACCACCCCAAGGTCACGGATAGACGTAATGATGACTAAGGCACGCGCGATAAGCGCACGGATAGCTATCCCTCACTGGCACGCGGTCAGTCGTTTCCATTAGCGAGTGCGCCCAAAGTACAGCACGGAACCAGTATAGGGCCTAGCCCTCTCAGTAACAGGGGTCTAGCCCCTAAGAACCAAATAGGGGTCTCACCCCTCCACAGTCCGACACCCTCGCTTGACTACCCTGGTTTGCCCAGTGGGCCTAACAAGTCGGTGTAGGGTGGCTAGTTGAACCCCGGGTCCCGTGGGGTGGCTAACTCTCTCCTTACACTATTAGCTCTCCCCGATACTGTGTACGCGAGGGCCAAGAAGTCCGTATAGAGTGGCCAATCCTAACCCCGGATCCCAACCCAAGGGCGGCTAACTCCGCTCTTCACTAAACAGGGGGGACAGTCGCTCTCCTTGGTACTTCGTACTCAAGGGCTAGCTCACTTCCCCACTCACATGTCCAGATCCATTCCATTTATTCCCAGGAGCTCAACTCCTAATTTCCTCGTATGGTTCATGCTCATATTCCTCAGGCCATTGTCATACCAAGTTTCATGATTTCTATTTCCATTCTCATGTTATACATATGCAACTTGTATTTCTATTGTTCACATTTCTGTATACAAGTTATACACAGGTAGCTCGTATTTCCATCATTCATGTTACTATTCTCAATTTATATACATGCAACTCGTATTATGTCATTTAATGTATGCAACAGGAATTTTCATGCAACAGTTTGCTAGCACAAGTACTTTACATTTCACAGGCAGCTGTTATTTATTTATAGGCAATTGTTATCATTTTATCTACTCATTCAAGACTGCAATTCAATCATCCATTACAGGCATTTCAAGTGTTTATCGTCCTAAGATTCATGCCATATCCTAGGTTCTAATCATTCATTCCACACATGCATTTAGGTTTTCATTAAATTAAGGGGAAGCCACTCTACCAGTAAACCCAAGAGTAGTAGGGGCTTGAACGGCAGGCTCACGTGCCTCAACAAGCCTCGAACCCACAACGGAACTAGATCCTATCACAAGGATCAATCACAAGAGAATATTCAGAATAGTATAGAAAGTCTTCTAACAAGTAAAGGAAATCATACGGGAAACATCGGTATCTTATTTGCGGAAAATAGACCTCAAATGGACCCTAAACGGGTCAAAAATAGCGTTTCTGACTCAAATTAGACTCTGGAACAACTTCCAGACATCTTAAAAGTGTCTAGTGTCATACCTCAAGCCCTGCGCCAATCCTCAGACATCCAGGAACTCTTCTGGACTGTCTGGACCCAGTTCCAGACATCCGACCACCTCTCCGGACGTCTGGAAGCACTTCCCGTCGTCTAGTATGTCACCCAGACGTCTGAAATGCATGGGACGGCGTGTCCCGCGCCTTCTCGAAGCGAATCCTGCATGCAAATATCCGATCTTCTTAAATCGGGCATGCAAAAAGGGGTATCGACGGAGCGGCCTGCATGGCCGTATTCGCAAAGGGACGTACCTTCGCGAGACTTCCTCTTCAGACGTCTGAAACCTCCTCCAGACGTCGGCTCCATCGTCTAGACGTCGCTCCAGACGTCTGATTCTGGAAATGTGTCCAGACGTCTGACCAAACGTCTGACCTACAGTCCAGACGCCTTACCAGATGTCTTAAAAGGCTCAACAACACGGGTCTCAACACCCTTCATCTCTTAATCCATCCATCCAAGCACAGGCTAAATATAAAGAATTTAGACTATTAAATTTAAGAAATGCCCAAAGATATGAATCCATGGAAGTGTTGAGTAAGCATAGGGTATCACCTAGAAAAAGGTTAGATATGAACATAATATTCAAGTCTATTTTCTAAGGAGTAAAACAAGCCTTATGGAGTAGAGCATACCCCTAGGTCTAGCAGATGGCAAACTCTCTAGGTGGAATCATACATCCCATCAAGGGACTACACACCCATCCGAGGCATTTGAATGATCATCGAATCCTCAAATTGGTATGAATTATTGCTAAGGACACTACTAAACATAACCAATGCCACCAAAGGGTTGAAAAGCTCTCTTTGTTTATCTTATGTCAAAGAGAAACCCTAATCAAGACACTAACAAGCTCCTATTTCATTGATTGAACTAAAACTACTCAAGTATAAACTTGAGTCTAATTAAAAGAAGCTGGTTTTAAAAATTTATTAGGCACGAGCTTAATAGTTCCAAGCAAGCATTTGACCAAGAAGGTCTCTTTGTTTATCCTTTGTCAAAAGCAAAAACTTAAGCAATGTGCCTATCGAGTTCCTAATTTGCTAATGGAACTACTGCTACCATGTTAGCTAATCCTTAACAAAATGGAAGAAGCAATATAATCAAAGATCCCTACTTTGATGTATGGTTGTGGCAATTTATACCATTACCATATATAAAACTAAGAAGGTCGCACTAGGAATCTCAAAGAAGCAGAGCTAAATGCAATTGCTTGGGGTCTTCGCAAAAACATTTTGGTGCTACTCCTCTATCATTTTGAGTGATTGCTTCAGTGAGATTAATACGATTCTTGGCAGGCAACTGCCCAGTTTGAACAGCAAATTCTTAATTCATAATTGTCAAACACTTTTTTCTTTGCTTTAGGACACTACTTTAGTTAATGTTCCTAGAGAAGAAGTCTACTTAGCTCATGTTCTAGCTACTTCTTGTAGTAGGGATGGGTTAAAAGGTAGTTCTTGTAATTTCAGCCCTCATAAACTTATCTCTCTTCCTTTGTTTCCATTGGCCTTGCTTAGCTAAAAATTGAAGGTGGTGAAACACCCCTATAGCAATAAATGTGGTGTTGTGTTTTCCCGAGGTGGTGTTGGATAACTGTATTCTCCCCTCTTGGGTTATATCTAATAGAAGGTGCTGAAACACCCCTTATAGCAATAAATGTGGTGTTGTGTGTTTCCCGAGGTGGTGTTGGATAACTGTATTCTCCCCTCTTGGATTATATCGGGATGCTTTTATCCTTAAATAAATCTCTATTTTCCAAAAAGGGAAAAAATAGATCACCAAACACTTACCCCTTCTTCTACTTAAATGGCTACGTTTATCTTGCCTCTTCCCCCATTTCCATAGTACCCTTTTCGACTCCCCCCATCTCCATTTTTCACTTCCCTCTCCACCATTTCCCCACTCCATCTTTCCTCTGCATCAAAGTTAGGAAGTAGTAATATTTTCTTGAATACATACAATTAATTATGGGTTTAAACTTAAGATTGGATACTAGAGATGGCTTATCTTAGTAGTCTCATTTAATTTTGATAACAATTTAGATCAATTATACAAAAATACGAAAGATATTTTTGGAAATGAATTATATAGTTAAAATAAATTACGTAGACCAATTATATCTTAATAGTTAAAATTATATGGTGTTTTATATTTGAAGTTTGATGCTTATTTTATGCTACACTTTGGAAAGTAAGCATTGAATCCTGTTTAAGTATTGTATTATGTCTTTAACCTCTAAAATGCCTCTTTAATGCATATTTAGCTCTAATTACCATGCAATTGGCCAAGCGATGTATCCCCAGATCGTGTGCAGAGTACGAAGTACCACCGATGGTGTTAAAGACAATGCCAAAACATTAGAAAATGTGTTTTTAATGTTTATGAAATATCGAAAGTATTTGAAAACATTTTGCAACACTTTTAAGGATATTTATGCAATTGTTACAAATTCCATGAAGCATTCAATTATCATTTCCTGATGAAAATGTGTTGACACATGATATTATTGATTATTATTATGCATGTCAACAGATTTTTTCACAGGTTGTAAAGACTTGACTACAGATATGGCGAATAGTTGTATCACAACAATTATGGTGAGGGATGAAGGATCGTGTTGTATGCCCAAAGCATCACAAGTTCAGGTGCTGAGGAAGTCAATGCGGAGAAATTCAATTGGAGTGTTTCATAATATAAAGACAGCTTTTAATTTTACATTCATTATTTTAACTTTATATTTTGATGTTAAAATCAATCAAATAATCCACAATACAGGCATCAAGATACAAATCTACATATTCATCTACATGCACACTCGTTCGAATATCGAGTATCCATTATGTAATGACTTATCAAACTCGATAGCATGTCTTTTCCAACATTACTAGGATTACATCTTTATTAATTAATTCTTGAAACTCAACCCACATGTTGGTAGCACGGTCTATTTTGGCTGCATAGTTGGAAAATGCATGGTTTACAAACTGCATGGCTATTGGCCCCTAAGGTATCATCTGTGAGGGTGTCTTTTAGCCATGTAGTTAACAAAAATTTTGGAGTATTGGTAACTTGGCTAGGTTTATCTAAGAAAATTACACAAAAGATCATAATTAAATTAATTAATAACCAAAATAATTATGGGATACATCATAAAAATAGGTAGCCTCAGGATCTAGAATTGGATTCACATTAGCAAAGGTGATCTTGATCATGTGTGAAAATGATAATGACATTTCGCTTTGGTTTGGCGA
This sequence comes from Thalassia testudinum, assembly GCA_037157565.1. NCBI lineage: Eukaryota > Viridiplantae > Streptophyta > Magnoliopsida > Alismatales > Hydrocharitaceae > Thalassia > Thalassia testudinum. The sequence goes on from JAZHRO010000013.1 coordinate 29,082,678, forward strand.
TCGTGAAAGAGAGATAGTTTATAATTTATTAAAAATTAAAGATGAAAAAATAAATTAATATATTTTATAATATATATTGCAACGTATGAATGAAGATAATGATTTCAATCAGTGTATTTTGATTTTTCATTCGTTGAAATCACTTTTTATCGATGAAAAATTAATTTTTACATATGAAAAATTACATTTTAAATGAAAATTCATTTCTCACATATAAATAAATAAAACATAGTAATTTATTTTTATTTTCAATCAATGTATTTTAATTTACAATAAAAATATTTTATAATTTTTAATCAATATATCTTAATTTTTTTGATTTCAATCGATTAATTCTTTTATCACAAGTTGAAAAATATATTATAACATATATTTCTATGCTCGCATCCAAAAATAAACTCCCTCTTAATTTTCGGACTCCGTCACTCTCTCTTTTTATTTTTCTCTCTCCCTCACCACAAGTACGAAGAAGGATAGATTCCCTCCTCACTGGGGCGCTCGGAAGGGCGTTAGACGAGTTTAAAGAGTGGATGGGTGGAGGAGAAGAGGGGGCTCACTGATTACTCGAGGATAAGACATCCACACCGGAGATGAGGCCATCTTCACGTGGCTGTGTATGCCATTCCATGTGGAGAGGTGGCAATCTGTTTCCCTGTCGATACTTCCGGTGTGGGGACGACCCCACTAACTTTTGCAAGTTGCGGTAGAGAGGAAGAGGTGGCTATGCAAACGAGGGGAGATGCAAAGATTAGGGCTCTGTTTAATTGGCAGAATAATTGAAGTTGGGTTAGAATTAAATATTTAACTTGTTATTTAATCTAACATAAGGTAGTTAATTTAAGATAAAGTTATTTTACTTTTATTATGAAATAATTTTAATTATATTAAAATAGTTAAATATGTTAACTTACTTATTCTATCATTTATTTTATATTTTCTTTATTCATCGATTTGTTTCACAAATTTATTTTCTTTACCAAATAAAGTCTAGGAGCCTATTTGGCAAATGGGTTAAGTGAATTAACATACTTTTGTTCACTACTTAAGCCGATCATCACTTGTGATAAGTTAAGAGAAGTTAACCTGATATAAAACTATTCACATTTTCTGTGAAATAACTTTAACTCACCTTCACACTTAAATACTAAAACTCACTTATTCCACCACTCAATCTCTATTCTTCTGTTCATTCTACTAACTTATTCCCTTTATTAAGTAGACTCTAGAGAATTAAGCCCATCATAGCATGCTTGAGAGGAAGATCACCTTAATTTTGGTAGAGGAGATTGCCCATCTCCATCAAAGTTGGCTTGAGAGGCTATATTCATGACACTACCTTATGAAAATGCCAACAATATATAATTTGTTCTACAATCTACTGGCTAGAGAGAAAAGTATAGTTAGAAACCTTACATTTGGTGACGACGCAGGAAAAAGTAATTTGAAATAAGCATGAAGAGAAGTTCGTGATAGTTGATTAATTATTATAGGTTTATTCTTGATCCCAATCAAGTTTCACGTATATAACTAAAAGCTTTCTTGAGATTTTTGCAGTGGCACCTTCTTAAGTGATTGTTGACTTGCCCTTGGCAAGAAAAAGAACAATTATAAAAATAACTATGACTTATGATCAATCATGCATGCCTAAAGTTGTAGCAAGCATTATGGCACACTATTGTATACCTTCCTATTGTCTTTGTTATAAATGCATCATCCTAACTTGTCTTGCAACTATGATTCCAAGGCAAATTGGTAAGCAGCCCTTTTGCTCCTATCAGATTGTGGTCATTGTACACAAATATTCCATGTATTTTTCCTTGAATCTTTGTTTGAACAACATACATCACCGATATCTAATTATTATTCACATTCCATGCTTACAGAAAAAGAGGCACTCGTCAATTTTGCTGAGAGGAAAAATCAATGGCTCCTTGCAACCTACGGATTGCTTGATTAATTAGATCTTAAGAAAGAACATCCATCTCTACAAAATCTTACACTTGAAATATGGAATATCGTTAACGAACATATCAAGATTTAAACTCAACCAAACTCTAATCTTTCATCCTTTTTCTGCCTTGACATGTCAATTTTTATGCTTTGGTGGTTGTGCAACTCGTTTGAATATATGGAAATAATGAAGGTTGTAGAGGGTGAAATTCAAGCACCCAGAAACTTCACCTTGAGCTATCCTGAACAGACTAGTCTCAAATGCTACAACATGAAACAAGCTTCTTGAAGATCTCACTTGACCCCAGATCTCAAGCATGGAGCTATCTTGAACATATCAGCCTCAACTACTACAACATGAAACAAACATCTCTAAGATCTCATTTGATCTCAAATCTCAAGCTTGGTAGAGCTTCCTCGTTGACAAAAGATCAAAGCTAACCCCATCTTGTGTAGAGGTAGAGGGGGAGGCTAGGAACCTAGTGGCAACGATGCTAGATTGGGGACAACTAGGATTTAAGGTGACTTGGGGTGAGGAGGAAGAGAGCATGTAGCATTTTGACTGGTGCCTTAAAGATGCAACTTGCACACTTTTCAAATTTCTTGACACGGAAGCCTTACTGCAATTTTTCTTTCTATAGAGTTATATAGGTATTGTACACAATTTCAAAGCCAAATAAGCAGCAGCTAAAGTTTGAGGACTAACAAAGAAGACTGGTTCCTCATCCAAAAGAAAAAGGCACTCATGCATGGTCAATTGATCGAGGGAGGGGTGGGAGGTGCTTTGAGAGAAGAGAGGATTAGGCCAAGGTCAGCAACCAAGGGAGGCAAAGGAGACCTATGAGAGGCATAGGATGTAGAAAGTAAGTTTCGTAAGGCCTAATAAGGGATAATTTGTATGGAAGTTTAAGTTTAAACCTAAGTTCATTTGAACTCTTCTATTTAAGCAGATCATGTTCTTTTTATTTGCTTTGACAAAAAGTAATTCAAATGTTTGACTTTGGATAACCAAGGCAAATTGGGATCGCATTTTTCTCTGAGTTTTTCAAATAGATTGGAATTCAGATTTGATTATCCAATCCGCGTAACCATCTGATCCAGTCATCCTCAATTTGACCCCCCGCATTAACGCTCACCACCACTCCACAACTCATAAATGTATTGACAAACCTTGAGATCTGGCATCGACTCCCCATTGGAGAAACCATTGCCCTTTCAATATTTGGGGTCAGAAAAGGATGTCCCCATCGTGAGGAGAGAGTCCAATGCCACTTGCAGCTTTTTGTCCCATACCTCCATAGGTCAAATCATACGGCCATTTTTAATATAAAGCCAGGTAGTGTAGTAAGGGATAAGCCAAGCAGGTGATCCTCCGGAATAGTCTGGAATTGGAGTTCCCTCAGGAAGTGGTTGACTCTTTCTTAGGGTAGTCTTTTCACTCATGAATCTGACCTCACTATGGATGATTATGCTCTTGGCCGGGGAATTTCACATACTACTTAATCTAAGGCAGGCAGGGTACAAATGGAAGCTTGCTTTTCATAACATTTCATTCAAAGACAATCAGATGTGGCTCCGGATCGGATTAATGTGATTGTGACCTCCCTCATCCTATCTGTCCTCGAATACAGTTGTGTGGTTGGACCTTTCAATTTCGTGCACAATTACACCATGGTTTTGAGGCAGTAAATGACAGACAGCACACTGAGATTACATTTGGTGACACTGAGTTAACGACAGTAAAACTCTATACACAAGGAATGGCAGAAGGATCAAGGGTTCGTTTCCAGTGCCTGTTTACCCTTTATTCTCTGGTGAAGTTTGGGACTCTACGTTACCTTATATCATGAAATTTCTTTTGCGTAAAAACTCCATCTATTTCCTAAAAAAAACTCAATTTCCCAAAATCATCCCACTTATAATAAGCACAAATGGACATTAACATGCAAATACATGTGAAAGTTCATGCCTCTTTTTTGAACTAAACTATACGGCAGCATGGATATAGGATATTTGAGTAATATTTCAATTCAAAATCATGTAACTATCACCACTATCATTTAAAATATCACTGATCACTTTTTAATATTATTGATGCAATATAACAAATAAATGATACATGAACATTTTCGTGAACCATTGCATTTCTGCAATCTTATAGATAAAATGCATTCCACCGAAAAACAATCCAGTTGTCAGAATAAATGATTTCAAATCTCATTCTCTGAGAGATGAAATGAGATATAGTACGAGAATGACGTAGATATTCCATTGCCAAAGCTTCTGAGAAGAATCATCTCAAGAAAAAACCTTTTAGCAAAAACCCCTTCTTGCAGTGCGCCTTAATTCCAGAAAAATATTGACATGGACTCAAGCAAAACCAACAGCAAACCGACATTGCAACTTGAAAGTCTCAAGGGAAATAATCGAACAATTATTTCAGCTAATAAATGTCAAAGAAAAGCCACTTTATTCATGATAAGGCACCACGTTGAGTCTACCTTTATACCAATCTCCCGAAGGAAGAAAATAAAAGACTTAAAAGGGCAAGGTAGAAACTTTGGTGAAAAACACAAAGTTATAAACATATCAATAACCATTATATTCTTTTGTGTTCGCCACTGCACAGCACAAGTCGGTTTCACGCTTTTACTAACATGCCACAGATGACAGAATTAACTGACCTCTCGACAGATTCATACGTGTGTACACTTCATCACAACCAAGGGGAAAAAAGAAATCAAGTATTTTGAGGTGCATGCCATAAAAATGTCAATCTTGCAAGAACAATCTTCAAGGAAAATAGTCTGTTCAAAATAAGGGCAAGCTCTCTGCCCATTCTCACCCTATGCTAGAGAAATTACCTGACAATTCAATCTGCAATCCGGTAATGTGTCACAAATAAAAATTTCAACCGTTGGGACTCAAATGATCTTTTTCTTATTTTAATATGTTATTTCTCTGACTCATGATACAAGTCATTCTCTCTGCCTTTGTATTAGAATAACGATCCGAGGTTGACGTTCTGTAGCCATCTTGATTCTCATATCTCTTTTTTTCTTATATAAAAATAAAAAAATCCCTAACCCTATTGTGGAAAGAGATCCACTTCTGCCACCGGCCTCTTGACCGGTTGGTGGCCTCCTCACTGACCAACGACTGCACTGCCATGTAGCCATTGGTTGGATCTACTCTCCTCCAATGTCGTGTGGCTTCAGAGGGCCCTTAGACCATTGCCTCCAACATGATTTTTTTGAAAGGAGCAAGGGTGGTTATTCGGTTGATAACCATCCAGAAAATATATTAATTAAAGGTCAAGCAAAATGGCATGAATTACATAGTTGTTGCTTAGAAATTAGCTAAGGTAGAAATATAAGAAATAAAGTTATGAAGGTAGGGAGCTACCCTTTAAAGATAGTTACGTTTCTTCAAAGTTAAATATCCTAAAGCACAACTAGGACATTTGCCTTTTCTTTCTTTGTCCTAAAAATGTTTGACCCTCTTGCACAATTCCCACTTCCAAACAAGCACTAGAAATCCACAAAAGCAAAAATGGACACACCTTGTCGGTCTCTACCACCAATCTAGCTCTCCAGACTTTTATCATCGGTTTTTCTCTTCTAAGCAACCAAGCAAAGATCCTTATCTTTAAAGGACATGAAGATGGCCAAATATGTTTGCAATCCCTGAGAAAAACAGCATCTGTGAACGCTCCTCCATTGCCCAGCCTTCCATGAGCCTTCCTAACAGTGAAACCTCCAACCCACCCAAATGAGTCTATGCCACCTTCTGGATGGAACCTTTCTAGCTCCTACCACAACATATGGAGTTCCTAAATCCTCTGGTCAAAAAATTTCCTACAAACGTGGGGTACCAAGAACCCTCCTAGCAATCAAAGACCTTCGCCTGTGGGTTAGCAACCGACACAAATAGTCTAGGGAACCAAGCTTTCCACGACCCATCCAATCATTTAGCCAAAATAGAAAGGAGTTGCCTAAGCCTACCATAGGAGAGAAGAAATTCTATACCTTAGGCATCACCAAAGACAAGCCCTTAAGGAAGTGAGAAGCTCTACTATGGGGCGAGTCCAATAGGTCCCAAGTCCTGGAGGCTCCATAACATTCCTTAACAACCTTCACAACCAAATCATATTTGCGGTCCAACAACTTGGCAATCCATTTTGTTAGAAAATTATCATTCATCTAACTCAGATCTCTAACTCCCAAACCTCATTTATTGAAAGGCATGCAAACATCCTTCCAAGCAACCAGCCTAGCTCTCTTCCCAGCTGAACCATAATTGGTCCAAAAAAAAATCTCTCATCAAGGCAAAAATCTTCTTGTCAATATTCTGCAAGATTCGTAAACCATTAGTAAAATAAGAAGGCATTGACGCTAACATAGCCTTCAACAAAACCAACCTTCCTCCCCTAGATAGGACCTTAGAAGCCCAACTCGCCAGCTTCCTCTCTAACCTTTCAATCAAAGGTCTCCAGTCCTGTATAGATATTCGCTTATCAGACAACAGTCGGAGATAGGAAATTGGTAATGACCTCTCTTCAGTGTGTAGCTCCATAGTACATCCACTAGCCTCCTAGGTGGACATATGGAATGGAACAAAAATAGACTTGGAAAAATTAAAATGCAATCCCAACACCTCTCCAAAAATTTCCAAGAGAATTTGTACCCTCCTCGCTTCAACAAAGAATAGGGTGTCATCTGCATACTGTAACACCTAGATTTGACTCTCATCCCCTCCAAAAAAGCCCTTACATAGGTCTCTGTCAGAAGTTGTGGCTGTAGATCTTGCTAAGGCATCCGCCACAAGAACATTGGAGCCAACAGGCACCCTTGTCTAACCCTTCTCCTAGGCTAGATCCATCCACCCGCTGGGTTGCCATTGATGAGCATAGAAAAGGAGGTCGTTGTCACACAATGCTTCATCCAATCTACCCATCTAGGAGGAAACCCTCTTCTAATAAAAGACTATCGAACCAAGTCATAAGCCTTACTGAAATCAACCTTCTAAAAGAATGCCTTCTTCCTTGTCCTCCAGAAAGCTAGAATCTTCGATGCAATCACATATCCATCCAGAATACTCCTACCTAGAACAAAAGCAGTTTGCATGGGAGTAATAATCTCTCCCAAAACACCTCTTAATTTGTTTGCAAGGACCTTAGCCACAATAACATAAATGGCATTTAACAATGCAATGGATTGCATTCCTCAATGGCTTCCACACCTTCCTTCTTAAGGAGTAGAAACATATAAAATTTATTAATTTGTTAAATCCTTGATTGTCATTAGCAAACTCATAGATCACCTGCATTACATTATCTTTGACAAGTGACCAAAATTCTTTGTAGAAATGGATAGGGAAACCATTTGGACCAAGACATGCATCAGCATTTAACCCCCACATTGCCTTCCAAGAAATGTGAAATAAGCTCCCCCACTTGATCCCTTGAGATAGTAGGGATGTTAGTCCCCAACCATCTCCAACTCTCTCAGTCTCTCTCCTGTAAACTCTATGAAATAATCGACAAGCACCTTCTCCACTATTCCTCCATCATAGTGGTCAATGCCATTCACCTTCATCTTTTCAATCCAATTTCTCCATCTCCTAACAGAGGCCATTAAGTGGAAAAACTTAGTGTTCGATCCCCCTCTTTCAGCCACCTCTACTTGGACTTAGCCTTTCATTTAACCTCTACCTTGTCCTATAGTTGCATTGTATGTAAGTGTACCACTTTGGCTCGTCGTCCTTCCTCAGATAAGACCCCCATATCGTCTTCCCTGTCCAAGCGAGAAATTTCTGCCAATGCCTCATTCTTCTTCCTATTCCTTTTTTCTCTTAATTATTTTCTATAAGTTCTCAGAAACATCATCAGCCCATGCATTTTCCTTCTAATTTAACCGCTGCAAATCTTTCAGATTGGATAGAACCCTATTTCTCCTCCACCAATCTCATAAACCCCTCCTCTAGAAGCCATGCCTTATCAAATTTGAAGTAGGTCTCGCACCTCTGCTCCTCATTCGATTGCCACATTAGAGGTGTGTGATATGAAAACGGTCTATCCATTGGCTGAACATCTGCAAGGGAGCAGCCTGAAGTAGCTCCACAAAAGCAAAGAATCTATCGATTCAAGACATCTACCCAGCAGAACTCCTCCAAGTGAAAGCACACGAGCTGGGCACCATATCAACAAGACCACACCCCACAACAAAAGCAACAAAAGCCTTAGATCCCTGATCTTTGCCCCCCTGCTGTTCGGTTTGTCTTCCTGAACAAAGTGACATTAAAGTCACCTCCAATAAGCCACGAGCAGCCTTGAAATTTCTTAGCCACCTGTATAAGGTCTTCCCTTAGCACTGAGCGTGCTCCATCATTGTTAGGGCCATAGACTGCAGACACTACCAACTTATATTGTCCCGTTGCCTCATCGGGTGCATTGTCACCACATAGGAACCCAAAAGAGAATCTTCCAAATTAAATTCATCCTTCACCCAACCCACTATAATCCCCCCAGACCTTCCAATTGTATTCATGGCACAGAAACCCTCTAGGTAATTCTGGCCAATCTCCTTCCAAGCCTAATTAGATACCTGTTCCACTTTGATCTCTTGAAGTAAAACCACCCCCAACCCCCACAATTCAAGATAACCCTTAAGTGTTGACTGTGTGGAAGGGTTATTTAAACCCTGCACATTCCATGAGAGGACCTTCATCATTGGGCTCCCGTTAGTACTCCTCTCGAGTCGCATCCCCAAGAGCGTTCGCTTCTCAATTGCCCACAATACGGAACTTCTCCAGAGTTCAGACTCCCATCACATGAAGTCAGGTCCTAACATGGGAACCCATCGTAAGCGCAAGGAGAGAAGAAATGTTTAAGAGGCTCCACCCTATTCGGATCCGCATTACAAATAGGTTTGGGACTGGATTCAAAACCCCCTCGTGCTTCACTAATTTGATGTGGGGCCTGCTTTGAACTCCCCACGATATCAAAGGCGTGAGGAACATAATCAATGCAAACCCCCCCCTCCCCCGCCTTCTGATCTTCCATCAATGTGAATATCGTCAATCTTAGGCACCGCAAAAGTTGGTGCAAATCCCGCTCTATTGCTACCATCGTCGCCACAACTTCTCACCTTCCAAATTTGCTTCGACCTCTCCGATGCACCACCACCCCTCCTCCCTTTGTTGGTGGTCGAATCGACAACCGACCTTACTCCCTCCACCATCAAGACATGAGCGTAGGATCTTCTCCCTTTCTCAATTTGGTGGATGGCCACCACCCACGCAGCACCACCGAGACATATTGTCACATTCTCAAGGACCTTCATGGCAACTACCAAATGGACTATTGCACGAATACACAACAGGTCTCCTACAAGGCCAAGGCCAGAGCATGTTCTGAGGATTGCAAATGGCACCCATATTGCCTTCACCACCTCCACGATCCTCAATCGTAAAGGAATCCCTGAGATAGCCACCTTGATCTCTGCCTTCCATGGTGGCCTCTCAGAGCTCACACCATCATTGGACGATGGCCATCGCCACTGCACACCTCCATCACCAAGCTTGGTGACGCCAAACACCATTAGCCTTGGCTCCTTTAGCTGCAAATCGAATAGAAGTTTCTTGGGACCCATCGTCACCAACTTGATCTCTGGTCTTGGGCCCAGAAGACACAGCACCTCCTCCTTAGCCTCCAGCGCTTTGACATCCCCCTTGAATGACCTCGCCAATCAAAGCTCGTGTAGGAGCTGCCTCCAATGGCTACACTAGAGATGACCAAGGCGCCTCAACCTCTACCATAGGAGCCCCCTGCAGGGGGGGGGGGGGGGGGGGGGGGGGGGAAGAGAGGCCCTTCGTCTCTACCATCTCTGATGGAACGCTCCTCGCACAACACTGCCTACTCCAATACCTAAGGACCCTGCATCTCTAACAGTGAACCAGGTCTCTACACTACCCTGTAAGATGTCCCCAACCAAGGCATTTGAAGCATTGGGGCCTCTCCTGCCTCCTTTGCCTTACTCTCTAGTTTCTAACGATCACCCAACCACCATCGTCCCTCGATCTCTCTAATCGCTCTCCTACTCATGGTCCTCTTCAAACTCCTATCTTCAATACCAATTCTACTTTTCTTTTCTTGGTGGCTATTCCTTTTTATGTTAGAAGGACTTTGCTACTTTAAGATTTGGATTGCCTTTAGCATGATTTAAGGGCTTCTTCGCCACCAATGTTGCTTGTACTCCTTATTTAAGCATTGTCACCCTTGGAACTCCCTCCTGCAATGTTGCTAGCACTTCCATACAGTGTCATTGAGGGCTTCTCTCGTCTATCTAAGTGTTGTTGAGTCGTCCTCAAGGTCCAGCAACCCTCTACAACGTTGCTGAGCACCTTCGTGGGTCGGCAATGCTTGCAACGATTTCCCTTTCTCCTGTTGAGCGTCGATAGGTCCTTCATTAGGACCCTAGGTGCTCTGCAAGTCGATCCTTAGGGCTCGATTTTCTTCATAGGAGGGCATGGTTAACTGATGTCATTTAAGGTTATACCATGTGATGATTTGAACTCTATATTATGCATATCTTGATCAATTTGGGCCCTGGTTGGAGAGACAATGGCTTCCAAAGCTTCTTCAAAGGTGACATCATAGTATGATACGGAGGCAGTAGCTTACAAGAGCCCTTGCTCTGGTCTTATGGTGAAGTTGGATGAGACCAAATATGCTCAATGGTCAAAGATCTTCCTTATAATAGTGGAGGGTCATGACAATGAACACGTCTAGCTTTAGCCAGAGCAAGAGGAAAAGAGTGGTAAGAATGTCGTGTGGAAGAAGGATAATGCCATGGTTTGTGCTTGGATCATAAATTGTCATCTCGAGGATTGGGGATGAGATCATGTACTATAAGATTGCCAAAGAGATGCACAACAGTTTTCGAGAGACTTACTCACATGAGAACTCTAGTTGGGTGTTCCAAGATTGTCAGGAAGGTTGATCGTTGTCACAATATCATTCTATTCTCAAGACATTGTTTGAAAAATACAATGACTGTCGCCCTGTTTGCACGTGTGATTCATAGATAATGCATTGCAAGGAGGCTTGATGAGAACCTCATCATGAACCCTAACTAGCACAATCTAATCCAAACATGTGTGAAAAAGCTCCTACAAAATCCAAAGAGAGGCTTAATGATGGCTTGGTTGTTGTGTTTGTTATATGTCAAGTTATAGTCGTTATAGTAATAAGACAGCTACCAAGTTATCATTACAAAAATTTTTTACTCGAAAATGATTTTCCTGAGGTCGAACTCAGGGAGCTACTGGAATTCTAGAAATACAAAGTTCCTCCATTAGATTACAAAAATAAGGGAGAGAGATAGAGAGAGAAAGAGAGAGAGAGGGAGCTTGTCTTAGCTTCTTCTTCTCTTCTCCTTTTCCTTCTCCTTCTTTCAGCTGCACTTCTTTTCTTCTTCTTTCTCTTCTCTGCTCACGGCTGCGTCTTCTCTCTTCTTTTCTTCTGCAGAGTTCTTCTTCTTTTGTCCTTTCTTTGTTCTTCTCTTTCTTTCTTTTTCTTCTCTTCTGCGGCTGTGACAATCTTCTTCTTCTTCTTCTTCTTCTTCTTCTTCTTCTGACTTCTTTTTCGTTCGCCTTCTTCTTTCTTCTCTTGCTTTACCTCCTCTGGCCGCTGCTCAACCGTCGTCTGATGCAGCGGTCAGATGACTTAACTGTAGGTTTGCTACTACAGTGCTTCTCTTCTTCTGTTTCTTCCCTCTTTCTTCTTCTTCTTCTTTGCTTCTTCTTCTTCCTCTTTGCCCTGAGCAGCTAAGACTTCGGCCGCCTTCCTTCCTTCTCCTTCTGCTCCTGCACGCTCGCACAAGGATCAGAAAGCAAAACCTACCCCTACCCTTCCCTGCGTCTCTCTCTTTCTCAGATTTCTCTCATAGGATCGCTCTCCCAGAGCTGGGTATTCGGGTACGGGTATCTCACCCGAGATCGGGCCCACCGGCGTGCGGTGGTGGGCGAGGAGTGCGCGGGTTAGGATAGTCGGATCCGGCCCAGACCCGCGGGGCGTGAGCGCGGGCGAGGGCTAGCGCGTGGTGCGCGGCGTGCGTGAAGGACCTGACCCCTGTGTTCGAAGGCGATAAGCCTACAACACTTTTTCCCTTTATTTGGCTGTGGCGCTTTCAGAACTTCCGAGGTGGGACTAAATGTCCCACCCCAATCGGCGTTCGCAGCTGAGGAAGCTGCAGGCAATTGCTGCAGCGTGCAAGGCCTTCACCCCAGCTGCAGGCCCAGGACGCTTCGCGGAGGCAAGCTGCACGTCCTGGGGCGAGAGCCTAGGTGAGAGAGAGCTTGCAGCTACAGGTGCTAGAGCTTCAGAAGCTCGGTAATGGCGGTGAAGGGTCGTCAACTTGAAAACAAGAATACGGCCTTTCGACCTAATCAGAGGATGCAGGGAGATTCGCCGGAGTGCGGCGAAGGCAGTGCGGGTGGTGGTGAGGCATGAGGCGGCGTGTGGTGGTAGCCCTAGGTCGGACTGTGGACGGAGAGATGGGTCTGTTCGGGGGGTCGTCGGGTGGCGTCTGGCAGTGGATGGAAAGGGGGGATTTGTTGAGTGGAGTGAGGGGAAGCTTTTAGGGTAGCCGGCAAGGGGTGAGAAGGTCTGTGGAGGTGGGATGAGCTCGCCGGAGGGGGTGGTCGGAGACGGAGCAGGCGGAGGTGGGAGTTGTGTGCGGTGAGGCAAAAAGACAAATTGAGAGAGGGAAAATGTAAAGGAGGAGGAGAGGAAGCTATTTACCTAGGTTTTGGACGAAGGGGGAGGGCGGAGCCACCGGCTCGGACCTGCCGGATCTGGGGAAGAAAGGGCCCTAGAGGAGAGGTGCGGTGATGAGGAAGCAAGCAGAGGGTGCCGGCGGGTGCAGCACGGCACAGACGAAAGGGCTAAGAGAACCCTGCTGCAGGTAAGGCGGCAGAGCGACGAGGAGGAAGAGGAGTGTTATGATCATGGCATCAGACAGGTTTTTAAGATGTCTGGGAAGTGGCCCAGACGTCTGTCCAGACGTCTGGTAATAAATTTTTTCGGCGTACGGGGTTGCGTCTGAGTGCGTGCGTGCGCAGACTGCACCTGCCGCTTTCATTCCTCTTTTCCTCTCTTTCTTCCTGCAGGCGCACCGCTCTCTTCTCTCTCTCCTCGCGCGGCCTTATAAGACACCCTCGCCCTCTCCCTCACCCTTATCTCCTCCGCCTTCCTCTTCTCCTTCTCCTTGCCAGTGCGAGAGCGCGAGCGAGCGAGTGAGCAGCGGCAGCAGCGGCCGCGGCAAGCGTGCGGGAAGGAGGGTTGCGAGCGGAAGGAAGAAGCTCGACCGCGAGGGTTCGAGCTTGCCGGGGCAGCTAGAGCCGGCCGGCGGAGGAGCGGCAGGCATGGGGTGTTGCTGTCACGCTTTTTGTGCGGGTTTAAAGTATATCACGTTGTAGTATAGCCGACAAAGCGTTCAAACAAATAGAGAATTTTATTACTAAAAAATCGGGGTATCCGAGGTCGAACACAGGGAGCAAATGGAATTTACTACTAATCAAAATGTAACTGAACACTCTAATTTACTCAAAATGTTAATTCAAATATGAATGTATGACATTAAAAGTAATTATGACAAAAAAATATGAAATTGGACGTCTGATCTGGTGATCAGACGTCTTAAAAGTATTTTCCCCTTTTTCTTCTTCTGATCTTCTTTCTCTTCTTTGCTTACGAAGGTTTCTTCTTCCTGCCTTTGTATCTTTTTTCTCTTGTTTCTTCTCCTGCCTTGCCTTCCTTCTTTCCTCTTCTTCTGATCTTTGCTGTCTTCACCTGACCTTTCTTTCGTTCTCTGGCTTGCTCCTGCCTTGCTCTTCCTTCTTCTCCTGCGAAGGCTTCTTTCCTCTCCTTCTTCTCTGCCTTGGTCTCTCCTTCGCTCAGTTTCTTCTTCTGCTTCTTCTCTTCTCCTTGCGGCTAAGTCTCTCCACGCTCAGTCTGCCTACACAGGAGCAAAACCTACCCATTTCCCTCTACCCGCGCGTCTCTCTCTCTCAACAATTCACTCAGGGACGCTCTCCCAGAGCCACATGGATATTCGGGTCGGATCGTACCCGGGACCAGGCGCACCTGCAGGTGGTGTGATGTGCGAGGAGTGCTCAAGGATTGGGTCGGTCGGATCCCGCCAGATCCGCGTGGTCAAGCGGCGGACGAGGCGTGCGTGGGGGGCAAGTGAGGGACCTCACCCCTGTGCTTACGGAGGCGATAAGGTAATATCACAAATTCAATTTATGTCGTAGCGGCACCTCGTCTCTCCACGATGTGGGACTAAAGATTCTGCCCTGATTTCGCGCGCGCCCGCAGACTCTCGTGCCATCCCCACAGCTGCTGGCTCTGCTTGCGCTCCTTGCTGGACCAGGGCACTTCGCGACACTCGCACGACTACGCAGCACCTGCAGCCTGGGAGCCCTGGCGCCTGGAGCTGCTACGGAGCTTCTTCAAATGTCGTCCATGGCGGCAGGAGCATCAACACTGTCAGACACAAAACGAGCCTCTCGGCCCAATCAGACCAGCTAGAGATCTTCGCCGTAGCACGGCGAAGGCGGTGGACGGTGCTGCAGGCCGCAGGTCGACCTAGGCGTGCGTGCCTAGGTCAACCTGTGGTCGGAGTTGTGGGGTTGGTCGGGGGGTTATTGTGGAGGTCTGGAGTGGCAGTGGAGGGGTGGAATGAGTTCCTGGTGGTGAGGCGGAGCTCACGAGGGGGTTGGCGAGCCGTGTGGAGGGGCAGAGTGGTGTGGGCGGCTCGCTAGAGGTCGGTTGGAGGCGAGGAAGATGGAGGTGTTCAGGCACTATCGGGGGGTAAGTAGATAAAATAGCAAGGGAAAAAGAGAGAGGGGAATGTGGAGAAGGTATTTGGCCTAACTACAGGGATGAAGGGGGACGGAGAGGCGAACAGCAGTACCTGCTGTCGCCGGAGAAGATGCTGCCCAGTGGGGGAGAACGGCGGTGACGACGGGGCTGAGGCGGCGTGCGCGGGTGCTGCGCGACGCGGAGGAGAGTCAGGAAGATAACTCTGCCACTGGTTTTGTGGCAGAGCGAAGAGGGAGGGGAGAGGGGCTCGTCGGAGCTTGCTGGGAATTTTGGCCGGGCAGGAGGAGATGAATTGGAGGTGGAAACTCAGCCAAATCAAGCTGAAGATGAGTGGCCGGAGGTGTGGGTTCTTATATAGGCACTGGGCCAGTCGTTCAAGGCGTGGAAGGCACGCAATCGTCTGAGGTCGGTCGCCGGAGATGGAAAGAGTTTAGATACCCAAATCCCTCGTGCGTTCGCACGAGAGATTGGGTTCACACCAGGGATCAAGATTGGCCTCAGATGGAAGGGAATTCCTCAGAGAATCTCCCTTCCATTTCTGGGAGGGGATCTTTGAGGAATCAGAGAGGATTCCCTCTCAAATCCTCGCCGGAGCAGGATTCTGCCTTAATAATGGCGGCAGAACCTCATTGCAAAGGTGGCGAGGAAGTTAGGGGGCGTTCTGTTATGCTTTTCAAAAGATAGGGACCAAATTGTGATTTGGGTGTACTAAATTGCAAAGTAGGTCAAGATGACCTCCCCTTAGGTCCAAATTTTGGTACAAACCTAATTTTAACCTAAGAAATCCAATGGTGAAGTTGGATTTTAGGTTTGACATCATTTGACTAGACATTTTATGTAAAAACCCAAATTAGGTTAATTGATGAACTAGGATTAGGTCAAACTGGGTTCCAAAGGTCAAATTAAGTGTTCTAAACCCTAGGGGATATTTTTCCATGATTTTTAGAGGATTTAATTGATTTTTATCCTGACCAGAACCTTGTTGAATTAAGTGGATCTGTTTTAGGGTTACCACATATCATTTACTTCCTAGATTGCACATGAACCCATTTCTGATTGACTCAACCCACTTTTTATCTCATTTAGACCTTTTGACCTGTGTTTTGCCTCTGAGAAATCCCGTTTATGTACTGCAATGGTAAAATTGCAGTTTTAACCTTTAATTCATGTTTTCTTCTCAGAGTACTTATTCCTTCAGTTAAGCCTTCTTCTAGGTTATGTAGGAGCTTTTATCTTCTTTATTGGGTCAAAATGAGCTAGTTATGGCTCATGATGAGGCTCTCATCATACCCCCATGCCTAGCTTTTGCTAGTCCCTTAGCAAAATTTCAAAGTTTTAACTTCCATTCTAGACCCTGAGTGTCTGTCAACAATGATAAGTGCTTCTCCTTTTGTGATTAGGTAGGAATGCCGACAATAGGCCTAGAGGTACTCAAGTACCAACCAAAATCCAGACCTGTTCCGCTTTAGACTCAGTCCTCCGCAAAGGTTTCTCCGGCCCACAAAAACTAACCTAGGGTTTGTTGGACTCCACGGTTAAAGCACCCGTGCTTGAGACATTTTTAGCCTAAGTTCAGTTTGCAGTGCATTTTTTTGTAAGAGAGAGATAGAAGATTTATTTGTTTGGAGAGCTTTTCTCTCTCTTTTCTTTTTGTTTCTAGGTTCGGATTAGCTTCTCAACACGGTCTGTATCGGATTC
Organism: Thalassia testudinum; assembly: GCA_037157565.1. NCBI lineage: Eukaryota > Viridiplantae > Streptophyta > Magnoliopsida > Alismatales > Hydrocharitaceae > Thalassia > Thalassia testudinum. The sequence continues at coordinate 29,099,215 of JAZHRO010000013.1, forward strand.
CTCGTCCCCATCATCAATCCTCAAGGGTTCCTGACTTTCGAGATTTCGAGATAATCCCGCCCCTGGCGTTCCGTGGCCGAATTCAGCCCCTGGCGATCGACATTTCGTGATAATGTCGCCCATGGTATCTGAACCAGCAGAGTGCTTACCTGCCCCCAGTAGGATATTTAACTATCCTAAGAGACAAGCACTGAGGAGATGATATGTTGTTACGCATCTTTGAGGGGAATTTCCCGCCTCTCTGCGCTGGGAACTTGTCCAAATCAACTTGTGTTGATTGGTCGCTCCTAATCTAGGTCACTTTTGTAGAACATTAAACGCTCTTATGTGATTTGAATGTTTATGCGCACTGAACCAGACTGTGTGTGAATTTGGGGTGCTTAGGTTACCGAATCCCGCAAATCGGAGATCAGTTAGCGAAGCCGAATACTTCCTAAGCCTTAGACCTAATACTTAAGCTTCGCATTTTCCTCAACCTCTTGAGGATTATCCAGATTTTAACGGATACGTGAATTTTTAAGCTAAAGATACTAGCCCAAAAGGCCTAAGACCAGCGTTCCCGCTAATCTCTTGTTATGTTTCCTTAGCACTTTTTCTTTTGTTTCTTTTCTTGATCTGGTCTAGAACTTCAGTTAATTCCTTAATCTTTTACTAATGACTATTTCTTTTTCTTTTCCTTTTGTGCTCCTTTCTTCATTTTTGCTCTTTTTCTCCTCCTTATGCTTATGTGGCTCACAAAATTTCCTCCCTCCCCCCATTTTTTGTTCTTTTCTTAATTTTTTTTCAATTTTTTTTGTGTTTTTGACATATGCAAAATTTTTTGTGTGTGAGACTCCTTCTGATTTTTTTCTTGGTTCTGTATGTATGCACTTTATCACCCCCCCATGCTTAAGTTTTGCAATGTCCTCATTGTAAACAGAGGGTGTGAATTAGTGTTGAGGTCAGGGACTTAGAACAGGATACACCGGGTGGGTGAATGGGTCGAAAATGACCGATGCGAATGATTTTAAGCTCTGATACGTGTACCAGAGGTGGGATCAACTGTCTAAGGCTGGACTCAAGGTGCAATAGACGTGGAGTACAAATGGATAATCAGACGGGTCTCTGTTTTTGGGAATGACGGGTTGCCTCCCGTTAAGCGCTAAATTTAATGCCTTCAGCCAAGCGGAAAATGGGGTGGAGAGGGGGTGGTCAAATCAATGGAGTTTTGGAAAACAAGCACCTTGATTAAGAGCCTGGTTGGTCCAACCAGGTGCTTGTTGAGATCAGTGGGCTGATGATGCAGCCCGAACCCAATAAGTCTGGTGGGTTGATAGATGTAGATCAGCAGATGCGGAACCCACCATATGCAGTGAAGTTCTGATGGATATGGAAGTGAAAACTCGGGTTCAGGCTGAGTCGAATCAGCCTGGTCAAAGTAGGGTTCCGAAAAATTATCCATGTAAGGTGTGGAATCCCTACAGGGGTGATCAAAGGATGGAGGCTCCTGATTTGTGGTCTGATCAGTACCCGATACCTGGTCTAGATATGGAGTTGAATCATCTGCGAACGGCTCAGTGAGAGGTGAATCGGAATAGAAATTGAGTTCGGTTGCGGGTCGGGGTGGGGAACGGGTTTTAATTAGTTCTGTATATGTGGAGCAGGTGGCTTCAAAGAAGATTGACATGTTATAATCAGGAGGCAGATTTTCTCCGATGTTATGGTCAGATTCGAGATCGTCGGAGAGTTTGCGAAAATCAAAGTTTGAATGAGATTCTAGATCATGAGTTCCACCATAGAATAAGTCATATGTTGTATATTCAGCAGCCTGACTGGGATCTAGCCTAAATGTTAATTCTGAGCTTAAAAGGGTATCCTTATCTGGTAGAGGCTCAGATTCTAAGCTAGTAGGGCAGACCCAATTGAAACCCTGCTCGTCCAACTCCTCGATTTCTGTGTCGTAGATTGGCATGACTTCCCAAAAATCGATTCGTTCCTCTGAGGAGGTTGGCGAGGGATATTCATCAAATCGAGGCCCAAAATCATATTCTTCATTAAAAGATTGATCTTCTTCATCTGGGGCCTTGAAATCTTCAAAATATGTTTCAGATCTAGGTTCTAGGCTTAGGATGTGGGTTGAATTACTAGAATTTAGGTCTGAATAACCTTCGAGGGTCACCTTATCAGAATAAGGGACGGAATTTACACCCTCGAGAGGTTCAGTTCTACTCTCATACTTGCAGGAGTCTTGGGATTCTAAAATGGGCTCATCATGGTCTTTTCCTGCATTTGGAGCTTCCCAACCTTCTTCAATATCAGGTGCATTATACTCCATCTGGGTTGGGAATCCACAACCATTTTGTGCCTCAAACCCGAGGTCAGATTTATCCTCGATGTTGTTCCAAGATAGCTCATCCTCTGTTGGTGGTATGTACGGGTATTTCTGATCAATCACTTGTTTTATTAATCTCATTATCTCTTCCCATTTTTCAAGACTATCTTGGTGTTGCTTCCAAAGTCGAGGATTTGTCATACAGTGAAGGTATTCACTATTGTGCAATTTTTCTATCTCAATGTATGCAGTAATGAGCAAGTCACGGGTTGATCCTTTGTTGGCTTCTGCTAATAGTACTTGGGCACAAGTTATGACAAAGATTGTGGTTGTTGGGACATCAACCTGAATGTTTCCTACTGTTGTTGAGGTTTCTTCATTTTCATAAAATCTCATGGCATCCTCAATCATTTTATCTCTCATGGATCTCCGATATTCAGGTTTCTCGACTGGTAGTCCTAGGTGTTTTGGCTGCATTTTTGGATTAAGTGGTGGAATCAAGATGTAGAATCAGAGTTTGAATCACGATGTGTTATGAAGCGATCAGATCTGAATAACGAGTCCCACTGAAAATGAGTGTGTGTGCTCTAAAGAGAAAAGATGAAGGACTGGAGATGTTCTTGACCCAATCAAGACACCCAAAAGATGTTTGGATGACTATGGAGGTTCGGGGTGGATGGACCTCTGGATCCGAAGATCGTCCACCTGAGAATTACCTGGGCAGCCAGAGAGGGAGAGTCCCGCAAAGACCCCTACACGGTAGAGCGTCTCTACGGGTTACAGGGTTTCCCCCACCCGACCTCTCTTATCACTGAGATTCCAGGTAGACCAGAATGGGGACCTTGACCTCTTAAGTCTATCACTTTTTATTTCAAAGGTGCTTTTAGGGTTCTCACTTGAACTTTAGATGTTTTTGGTATTGTGACCTAATTTAGAGGTTAGTTGACCCAAGGGGTCAACTTCACCTAACCTGTCTTATAGATGGTAGAATAATTCTAAGTTTGGAGCCTAGAGATCACCCTGATTTGACTCCCAGGTTATTAGGTCCAAAAATTTTAAGATTCAAGTGATTTTAGAGCTCAATTTTAGGGTTTGTCTTATTTAGCTCTCTTCAATCAAGGGCTTGGGTAGCACACTGATGCGGGAGGGTTTATTTCCTTTTATACAGGCATGTGTGACTAGCGCTTCAAGACCCTAATGTGGAAACCCTAATTTGGTTCTATTTCCAATCCTCTTTTTCTTTTTCAAAAGTTCTCTTTGGACTTATAAACAAGAAGTGTGTGGTCCGCCGAGATTAAGCGTTATTTCAATTAGGCACAAGAATTTGTGAGATGGAATCTAAAAAAAAAAATCACTCCAACTTCAAGAATATTTGCAGAAATTTTCGCAAAATCAGGAAATGTTTTGCCTTAGAGAAGGTGATTACTATATAAAGAAGGCAACTGATTCCTAAATTGATTTTCTTCCTTTTGTCTTTCAAAGATTAGGGGATGATTAAGGAAGAAAAGAAATTACCTGCCCTGGAGTGGTTGACTTGCGGGAGAGATTTTCTCATGAAGTACCTGCAAGATCACATCAAAGCAAAGTAGGGCAAGTTAGTGTTCAATATGATAAAAAGAATGTAGAGACTAGTGGTAAATTGCGCATTGCTCCCCGGCAACGCCGCCAAAATGTTGTCACGCTTTTTGTGCGGGTTTAAAGTATATCACGTTGTAGTATAGCCGACAAAGCGTTCAAACAAATAGAGAATTTTATTACTCAAAAACTGGGGTATCTGAGGTCAAACACAGGGAGCAAATGGAATTTAAGACTAATCAAAATGTAATTGAACACTCTAATTTACTCAAAATGTTAATTCAAATATGAATGTATGACATTAAAAGTAATTATGACAAAAAAATATGAAATTGGACGTCTGATCTGGTGATCAGACGTCTTAAAAGTATTTTCCCCTTTCTCTTCTTCTAATCTTCTTTCTCTTCTTTGCTTGCGAAGGCTTCTTCTGCCTGCCTTTGTATCTTTTTTCTCTTGTTTCTTCTCCTGCCTTGCCTTCCTTCTTTCCTCTTCTTCTGATCTTTGCTGTCTTCACCTGACCTTTCTTTCGTTCTCTGGCTTGCTCCTGCCTTGCTCTTCCTTCTTCTCCTGCGAAGGCTTCTTTCCTCTTCTTCTTCTCTGCCTTGGTCTCTCCTTCGCTCAGTTTCTTCTTCTGCTTCTTCTCTTCTCCTTGCGGCTAAGTCTCTCCACGCTCAGTCTGCCTGCACAGGAGCAAAATCTACCCATTTCCCTCTACCCGCGCGTCTCTCTCTCTCAACAATTCACTCAGGGACGCTCTCCCAGAGCCACACGGATATTCGGGTCGGATCGTACCCAGGACCAGGCGCACCTGCAGGTGGTGTGATGCGCGAGGAGTGCTCAAGGATTGGGTCGGTCGGATCCCGCCAGATCCACGTGGTCAAGCGGCGGACGAGGCGTGCGTGGGGGGCAAGTGAGGGACCTCACCCCTGTGCTTACGGAGGCGATAAGGTAATATCACAAATTCAATTTATGTCGTAGCGGCACCTCGTCTCTCCACGATGTGGGACTAAAGATTCTGCCCTGATTTCGCGTGCGCCCGCAGACTCGCGTGCCATCCCCACAGCTGCTGGCTCTGCTTGCGCTCCTTGCTGGACTAGGGCACTTCGCGACACTCGCACGACTACGCAGCACCTGCAGCCTGGGAGCCCTGGCGCCTGGAGCTGCTACGGAGCTTCTTCAAATGTCGTCCATGGCGGCAGGAGCATCAACACTGTCAGACACAAAACGAGCCTCTCGGCCCAATCAGACCAGCTAGAGACCTTCGCCGTAGCACGGCGAAGGCGGTGGACGGTGCTGCAGGCCGCAGGTCGACCTAGGCGTGCGTGCCTAGGTCAACCTGTGGTCGGAGTTGTGGGGTTGGTCGGGGGGTTATTGTGGAGGTCTGGAGTGGCAGTGGAGGGGTGGAATGAGTTCCTGGTGGTGAGGCGGAGCTCACGAGGGGGTTGGCGAGCCGTGTGGAGGGGCGGAGTGGTGTGGGCGGCTCGCCGGAGGTCGGTCGGAGGCGAGGAAGATGGAGGTGTTCAGGCACTGTCGGGGGGTAAGTGGATAAGATAGCAAGGGAAAAAGAGAGAGGGGAATGTGGAGAAGGTATTTGGCCTAACTACAAGGATGAAGGGGGACGGAGAGGCGAACAGCAGTACCTGCTATCGCCAGAGAAGATGCTGCCCAGTGGGGGAGAACGGCGGCGACGACGGGGCTGAGGCGGCGTGCGCGGGTGCTGCGCGACGCGGAGGAGAGTCAGGAAGATAACTCTGCCACTGGTTTTGTGGCAGGGCGAAGAGGGAGGGGAGGGGGGCTCGCCGGAGCTTGCTGGGAATTTTGGCCGGGCAGGAGGAGATGAATTGGAGGTGGAAACTCGGCCAAATCAAGCTGAAGATGAGCGGCCGGAGGTGTGGGTTCTTATATAGGAATTGGGCCAGTCGTTCAAGGCGTGGAAGGCACGCAATCGTCTGAGGTCGGTCGCCGGAGATGGAAAGAGTTTAGATACCCAAATCCCTCGTGCGTTCGTACGAGAGATTGGGTTCACACCAGGGATCAAGATTGGCCTCAGATGGAAGGGAATTCCTCAAAGAATCTCCCTTCCATTTCTGGGAGGGGATCTCTGAGGAATCAGAGAGGATTCCCTCTCAAATCCTCGCCGGAGCAGGATTCTTCCCTAATAATGGCAGCAGGACCTGATTGCAAAGGTGGCGAGGAAGTTAGGGGGCGTTCTGTTATGCTTTTCAAAAGATAGGGACCAAATTGTGATTTGGGTGTACTAAATTGCAAAGTAGGTCAAGATGACCTCCCCTTAGGTCCAAATTTTGGTACAAACCTAATTTTGACCTAAGGAATCCAATGGTGAAGTTGGATTTTAGGTTTGACCTCATTTGACTGGATATTTTACGTAAAAATCCAAATTAGGTTAATTGATGAACTAGGATTAGGTCAAACTGGGTTCCAAAGGCCAAATTAAGTGTTCTAAACTCTAGGGGATATTTTTCCAAGATTTTTAGAGGATTTAATTGATTTTTATCCTGGCCAGAACCTTGTTGAATTAAGCGGATCTGTTTTAGGGTTACCACATATCATTTACTTCCTAGATTGCACATGAACCCATTTCTGATTGACTCAAATCACTTTTTATCTCATTTAGACCTTTTGACCTGTGTTTTGCCTCTGAGAAATCCCGTTTATGTACTGTAATGGTAAAATTGCAGTTTTAACCTTTAATTCATGTTTTCTTCTCAGAGCACTTATTCCTTCAGTTAAGCCTTCTTCTAGGTTATGTAGGAGCTTTTATCTTCTTTATTGGGTTAAAATGAGCTAGTTATGGCTCATGATGAGGCTCTCATTAGGTGTCGCGGAGGGGCTACTGCAGCTCGGGCAGCAGGCGAATGGGGCGCGGCGCGGCCGTGCGTCGCGGGTGGAGAGCGAATCGGGCTCTGGTTTTGGAAAATTTTCCAGAATCAGACATCTGGACTTACGACCAAACGACGCTGAAGACGTCTGGAGGACTGTCCAGACGTTTGATAGGTAAAATATTTCTATCTTCTCCCTTTTTCGCGTGTACGGCCATGCAGCCGTCCGCCGCGACTTCGTCTGCGTTTCGTTGTGCTGAGAGCAGGTGTGTGTGTGTGCGCAGGTTCTGCTCGGGAGGGCACGAGGGCTCGCCATCCCACGTAAATCAGACGTCTGGCCGCAATGCCAGAGACGGAGAGAACCTCCAGACGTTCGGGGAGACAATCGGACGTCTGGAAACCAAGCCAGACGTCCCAGCGGGCTTCTGGACGTCTGAAGGACTACGTAGAACTAAGGTACGACCTGACCCACCTTTTAAGACGTCTGGAAGAGGTTCCAAACGTCTGATTTTGGACAGTTTCGTCGTTTTTGACCCGTTTAGGGCCCGTTCGGAGTCCGTTTTCCGCGTTTTGAGTTCGTTCTTTCCAGAATAAATTCCTCTACCCGTTTCCAGTAATTGTATGCCATTCTGAGAAACTCCTTGTGATTGATCCTTATGTTAGGACCCCATTCCGTTGCAGTCTTGGGGGTTGCGGAGGCGCACGAGATTGCCAACCACGTCCCCAGTACTCCCGTTTTCGCTGGTAGAGTGACTTTTTAATTTACTTAACAAAATTTGTTACAATTGTGGAACAATTAATAGAGTCTAGGGCATTGCATGAACCCTAGGATTGAGAAATTAGATTGAATGATAGATCCTAGGGTATTGAATGAATCTTAGGACTGGAAAACTAGATTGAATGATAGATCCTAGGGTACGGCATGAATCCTAGGACTGGAAAACTAGTAGAATATATAAATATTACAGTCTTGGAAAAGTGGAAAGGAAATAATAGCTGCCTGTAAATTAATTTAACAGCTGCCTGTTATGAATGAGTAAATATGATTGAGAACATGGGTTGTATGAACGTAAAACTGGAACGGTGAAACCTAAAATGGCCAAACGAAAAAAGAACATGAACCCTACGGGGAATCAGGAGTACAATTCCTGGAAAGAGAATAGAATGGAACTGAGAAAGTGAAACGTGGAAGTGTGTTGTTTCTTGGGTACGTGGTACCAGAGAGAGCACACATTACCTCATAGTGTAGAGGGGAGCTGTAACGAACGCGTGCTTCAGACATCTTTTAAGACGTCTGGGAAGTGGCCCAGACGTCTGACCAGACGTCTGGAACCACTTCCAGACGTCTGGGAATCGGTTATTGTTGGCACGCGCAATTCGTCTGCGCGCCTGAGCGCGCAGACCTGCGAAAATTCCCTCTCTCTTTTTCCCTCTCCCTCTTGCGCCCTCTGTCGCGCTCTCTCTCTCCTCCTCGCGCGACCTTAAAAGGCCACGCCCTCCCCTTCACTCCCGTCACCTCCTCCCCCTTCCTCTTCTCCTTCTAGTCGGTGCAAGAGAGCGAGCGCGAGTGAGCGGCGGCGGCGACAGCCGCAGCGGGTGCGGGAGGAGGTGCTGCGCGGGGGAGGAGGAGTCGACCGTGAGGGCTTGAGCCTGCCGGGGCAGCGAGAGCCGGCCGGCGGGGGCGCAGCGGGCGCGGAGCGACACAGGAGGACTGCTGCAGCTCGAGCAGCAGGTAGACGAGACCCGGCCGGGCGTCGCGAGCTGAGGGCGACTTGCGCCCTGGTTCTGGAAACTTTTCCAGAATCAGACGTCTGGGCTGATAGCCAGACGACGGGCCCGACGTCTGGAAGACTGTCCCGACGTCTGAAAGGTGAGTTATTTTCGTCTCCTTCCTTTTCTTCGACTGACCGTACTAAGAGAGAGAGATGGGTACACGCAGGTTCTGAGATTCGCATCCAATGCAAATCAGACGTCTGGCTGCAGTGCCAGACGACTGGAGAGGCTTACAGACGTCCGGAGTGACCATCGGACGTCTGGGAACTAGGCCAGACGCCCCCGCAGGCTTCTGGATGTCTGAGAGACCACGCAGAGCAAGGTAACCCCTGATCCACTTTTTAAGACGTCTGGAATAAGTTCCAGACGTCTGATTTTGCACCGTTTCATTGTTTTCGACCCGTTTAGGGCCCGTTCGGGTTCCGTTTTCTGCGTTTCAAGTTGCGTTCTTTAGGAATTACATCCTCTACCCGTCTACAGTAGCTGTATACTATTTTGAGAAATTCCTTGTGTTTGATCCTTGTGATAGGACCCCGTTCCGTTGCAGTCTCAGGGGTTGCGGAGGCACGCGGGATTCCCGACCACGCCCCCAGTTCGCCTGTTGTAACCGGTAGAGTGGCTTTAAGTATAATCTGTTAAATTATGAAACCATAAATAGAACCTAGGACATTGCATGAATCTTAGGAATGAGAAATAGATTGAATGGTAGATCCTAGGGTGTTGCATGAATCCTAGGGCTGGAAAACTAGATTGTATGATAGATCCTAGGATATGGCATGAATCCTAGGACGGGAAAACTAGTGGAATGTATGAATACTGCAGTCTTGGAAAATGTGGAAAGGAAATAATAGCTGCTTGTAAATTTGTTTAAACAGCTGCCAGTTATGAATAAATGAACATGAGTAAGAATATGGGATGTATGAACATGAAACTGGAAAGGTGAAACAGGAATGCGCTGAGTTAAAGAGCTGGAACCCTACGGGGAATTAGGAGTAGAACTACTGAAAAGTGAAAGGAATAGAATTGGGGAAGTGAGCTGGCCCTTGAGTACGGAGTACCAAGGAGAGCGACTGTCCCCTTGTTTAGTGCAGAGCGGAGCTAGCCGCCCCAAGGACCCGGGGTTAGGACTGGCCACTCTGTACCGACTTGCTGGCCCTCGTGTACGTAGTACCGAGGAGAGCTACTAGTGTAGGGAGGTACTAGCTACCCCATGGGCCCTGGGGTCCTACTAGCCTCCTACACCGACTTGTTAGGCCCACTGGGGCAAACCAGGGTAGTCAGGCGAGGGTGCGCGGACTGTGGAGGGGCAAGACCCCTGTTTGGTTACTGTGGAGGGGTTGGACCCCTGTTACTGAGAGGGCTTTGCCCTGTACTGGTTCCGTGCTGTGCTTTAGGCGCACCTGTTAACGGAAACGACTGACCGCGTGCCAGTGCGGGTTAGCTACCTGTGCGTTTATCGCGCGTGTCGTAGTCACCGTTACGCCTGTCCGTGACCTTGGGGTGGTTGACAGAGAGTAGGATCACCACGGGGGACTCTCCCGGCCAGGAGAGCACCACGTGCTACTTCTACTGTTCGGAAAAGACTGCAATCAAGATCGTTCCCACGAGGAACATTCGAGATCAAGTGAAGGATCTAAGAAATAGATAAATTGTGAAACAATAGAAAGACGTAAATACAGGAAGAAAGAAAATTAAAATAGCTACTGTACACTTTACTGTTTCTTTAGTTTAGCTGCCACTCTACTCAGCGTTTTGCTGACGTGTTACACTCGTTACCTTTCAGGACCAGGTGTTGAGCAGCCAGGGTCAGCGGCTGCAGAGGACGCTGGGCCGAGTAGGGTCCAGTAGAGTTACCACTGTTCTCTTGTACCTCTTTTTGGTTCCACTGTAGTGAGTAGTTCTTGTTTCCGCTGTACTTTTCTTTACTTGCAGTTCCATATTATGTTATGAATGTTGTTCTACTATTTTTGTGGTACATACTGTAGTGGTTTCTTTCCTTACTGCTGTATTTTCTTACTGTCAGTTATATTCATGTTGAATGTGGTTTATTTTACTGCTCTTTTGGTTACTTCCTCGTTGGACGACCAGGTCTTGGGATTAGTCGAGTCGGTCTGGTTCTCGTTTCTCGTAGGGACTCGGGAATCGGGTCGTTACAGGAGCTTGCTGCCCTCAGGTTGAGACCAGGGTGGGTTTGGGCACTGTACACCGACTTGCTGGCCCTCGTGTACACAGTACCGAGGAGAGCTACTAGTGTAGGGAGAGCACTAGCTACCCCACAGACCCCGGGGTTCTGCTAGCCTCCTACACCGACTTGTTAGGCCCACTGGGAAAACTAGGGTAGTTAGGCAAGGGTGCGCGGACTGTGGAGGGGTTGGACCCCTGTTACTGAGAGGGCTCTACCTTATACTAGTTCCGTGCTGTGCTTTGGGCGCACCCGTTAACGGAAACGACTGACCGCGTGCCAGTGCGGGGTAGCTACCCGTGTGCTTATCGCGCGTGCCGTAGTCACCGTTACGTCTGTTAGCGACCTTGGAGTGGTTGACTGAGGGTAGGACCACCACGGGGGACTCTCCCGGCCAGGGGAGCACCACGTGTTACTTCTACTTTTCGGAAAAGACTGCAATTAAGATCGTTCCGACGAGGAACATTCGAGATCAAGAGAAGGATCTGAGAAATAAATCAATAGTGAATTAATAGAAAGACGTCAATAACGAAAGTAAAAATATAACAGCTACTGTGCACTCTTCTGCTTCTTTATCTTTTAGTTGTCACTCTACTCAGTGTTTCGCTGACGTGTTACACTCGTTACTTTTCAGGACTAGGTGTTGAGCAGCCAGGGTCAGTGGCTGCAGAGGACGCTGGGCCTAGTAGGGTCCAGTAGAGTTACCTGTAGTACTTTTTGTACTTTTCTTCCACTATAGTGAGTAGTTTTCTTTGTTACTCCCTGTACTCTTTGTCGAAACTTTATGTTATATACATGTTTATTTTCCTTCTGTTGTGGTGGTGTATAGTGTAGTATTTCCTTTTCTTACTGCTGTATTTTGTTACTGCTAGTTAGATTCATGGTGAGTGTGGTTTATTTTACTGCTCTTTTGGTTACTTTCTCGTTAGACGACTAGGTCTTGGGATTAGTCGAGTTGGTCCGATTCTCATGTCTCGTAGGGATTCGGGAATCGGGTCGTTACAAGATGGTATCAGAGCAAGGTTGTTCCGAGAAATGAACCAACTGACTGGAAAATAACCAATTCACATGTCTATGACTAGAGTAGCCACCACAACATTTCTTTTGGCATAAGCTCTTAGACTTTTTTGTTAGATATCGTTCCATATTGAAGTGTTTCCGTTCTGTTTCGCGTCTCCTTGCAGGAGATGCCTCGTCGCAGGACTAGTGAGGCGGACCGCGGGCGCGGCTGAGGACGAGGTCGACGAGGTGGGCGTGCTGCTGTCGACACCTCAGTGGACCAGCCACTGCTCCCGGGCATTCAGGCCCAGGACCTTGCCCAGCTAATACGGGATATTGTGCGAGAGAAGCTCCACCCAACGCCCCGAGCGCCTCTCCCTGGGGCTGCGGAGGGGGAGTCCTCTATGGGACCACACGACGGACGCGGCGCTGGACACGGGGGAGGGGATGGGCCGTCATTGCCACCACCTTCTTCCGACACTTCTGTGCACGAGGCTCCTTTACCTGGAGGTGCACCAGTATCTCCACTGCAGTGTCACTTCGAGCTCTTCGGGCAGTTCCGGAAGCTGAAGCCCCCCTCCTTCAAGGAGGATGAGGACCCGACCGAGGCAGAGGACTGGCTCGAGCAGCTCGAGAAGGTTTTCGACACCCTTCGCCCCCCGGTGGAGTGCCGCGTGGCCTTTGCCACGTACCAGCTGGAGAGTGCGGTACACAGGTGGTGGAGGGCGATTAGGGGACAGGAGAAGGATGAGCCGATCTGGGACCGGTTCGTCACCCTCTTCTGCGAGCAGTACTTTCCCCAGACGTGGCAGGACCAGATGAGGCGGGAGTTCCACACTCTCCGCCAGGGGACGATGACCGTGAGCGCGTACCGTACACGTTTTCTGGAGCTGTCCCGCTTTGCAGCGACAACGGTAACCACTGAGGAGGAACGCCTTTGGAGGTTCACCGAGGGGCTTCGGTCTGCGATTCGGGGGTATGTCAAACCCCTGAAGCTGCCTACGTTTTCGAGGGTGGTGGAGGCAGTTATGACCTACGAGGAGACCAACCCGTCCGCGCGAGACACTGACGGCGGGCGGAAGAGGCCCTTCCAGCCAGACTTTTCACAGGGCCGGTGAGAGAGGAGACACGTGGCGTCCGCAGGAGAGCCGTTACGTTTTGCAGGGCCATCAGTGGCCTTTGGGGGCCCTCGACAGGGGCCAATTGCCAACACCGGACCCCCACTCAGACGACAGCAGGGACCCACTGAGGGCGGGAGTCGGGTTCCCCTCTGCTACCAGTGTGGCCAGCCGGGCCACATCAGGAGGGACTGCTCGTCTAGGGTAGGAGGTCAGCAAATACTTCCCGCGCCGAGCACTGAAGGGCGCACAGGAGGCCGCGGTTCCCAGGCGCGAGGAGGAGGACAGCAGTCACGAGGAGGGTACCGGCTAGAACCTACCCATCAGACGCAGAGTGTGGTTGCTTCGTCTGCACCTAGAGCTGAGGGACGTATCAACGCCCTGACACACAGGGATGCTAGAGCTTCGGGATCAGTGGTGGCAGGTATGGTTTCAGTTTCTGGCAGACTCGTTTACACACTTTTCGATTCTGGCGCTACGCACTCGTTTGTCGCAGCCAGTTTCGCAGTTAGTTTGGGTCAGGATTATATGCTGTTAGAGAATTCGTTCGTAATCAGAGGTCCGAGTGGTCAGTGATGAGAACCTCATCATGAGCCATAACTAGCTCATTTTGACCCAATACAAAGGATAAAAGCTCCTACATATCTCAAGGAAAGGCTTAACTCAGAGAATTCTGAGTTTGAGAAGAAAACCAGTCATAAGGGGTAAAAGTGCAATTTTACCAGTATAAACTGCATGCAGGGTAATTCAGGGACCAAACACAGGTCAAAACAGCTTAATAAGAATAAAAGTGGGATGAGATGATCTAGCAAGGGCTACAGCACTTCCAAGGAACCAAATGATAATCTGTAACCCTAAAACAACCCACTTCAATTCACAAGGTTCGAGGCAAAGTAAAAATAGAATAAACCCTCTAAAATTCATAGAAAAATAATCTCTAGGGTTTAGAACCTTCAATTTGGCCTTTAGAACCCATTTTGACCTACATTGAGAACCATGCCCAATTAATAACTTAATTTGGGTTTTTGCGCAAATTGACCGGTCAAACAAGGTTTAATATGAAAATAAAATTCACCATCAGATTCCTTAGGTCCTAATTAGTCATGTATAAAAACTTGAGCCTAAGAAGAAACCTCCTTGACCGACTTCACACTTTGGTCCTCATATATTTACTCTTTGGCCCTCAACTTTTGAACCCTCGCATTTTGGCCCCTAACTCTCCTTCGTTCTTTGCAATCAGGTCCCTCCTGCAAAACCCTGCCAGCACCATGCTCCGGCGACCTTGCGCGGAGCATGGCGCCGCGCAGGGTGAGGTGAGGGACCTGGCAAGTAAACCGGGGGTGCCCTGCGTCGTCAGCCGTCGCAGGAGCACCCCCCTGGTCATTGTAGCCCACCATACCGGCCGTGCGAACGCACGGACGGTATGGGTTCGTGTTCCGACCATTCTCCGGCGAGGGAGACACGTCGTCTCCCTCCGCCTTCCTCCCTGTTTCATCCCTATAAATACCCCCCGCTGCTCCACCGACGAGGGCAGCCTGGATCTGACGGAGAAAACCCCCAACTTTCTTCTCCTCTCCCTCCGGCAGACGCCCACCAGCTCCGGCGGTTCCTCCCCCTCCTCCTCTTCGCTCTGCCGTAATACCAGCAGCAGAGACCTCCTCCCCTGCTCTTCCTGCGCCACGCCGTACCCAGCTGGCGCCTCTCCAGCCCTCTGCTCGCCACCGCCCCTTCCCCTGGGCATCTTCTTCTCCGGCGACAGTCGATACGACTGTCGCCCTGTCTCGGCCCCTTTCGTCTCCATAGCTAGGTCAGAACTCCTCCCCACCTCCCCCTCTTTCTTTTCCTCACTGTCTTTTATTTGATTAAACCCTCGACCGCTCCTGTTCACCCTCTCCGCCTCCGACCACCCTCCGGCGAGCCGCTCCCATCACCTCAGCGACCCACACGGCTCGCCGACCACCGCAGAACCTCCGCCTCCTCACCCTGATCCTCTTCCGCCCCTCCACTTCCCACCAAACGCCCTCTGCAGATCCACCGAACACACCCACTTCTTCGCTCACAGTTTGACCTAGGACGACCTGTTGGCTCCATCACGCCCCCTGCAGACCCCCTGACCACCTTCGCCGTGCCACGGCGAAGGTCCCCCGCCTGTCTGATTTGGCCGAGAGGCCGTTCTTCTGTGACCAGGTGACTCGCCCGCCGTCGCCATTACTGAGCAGGCAGAGCTCCTTCACCTGCAGGTGCAGGCACGCCTTCGCCCAGGTTCGACTCCCAGGTTGCGCGGGGAGTCTCCGCGAAACGTCCCAGGCTCGCAGATGGGGCGAAGGCCGCGTGTGAAGCCACGATCGCCCACTGCTCCCTCCGCGACGGGCGCTCAATTGGGGTGGGACATTTAGTCCCACCTCGGAACTTCTCGGAGGCGCGCGGACGCATAAAGGCAAAAAGTGCCTTATGCTGTCTGCCTCCTGACCACGGGGTGAGGTCCCTCTCACCCGACCCGGCCTCGTCCGTGACCACGCTCCGCGGACCTGGCCCGACCCGATTAAACCAACCTGCACTCCTCGCCCACCACCACACGCCGGTGGGCCTGGACCCGGGCGTGACCCGAACCCGATTACCCGGTAGCTCTGGGAGAGCTTTCCCAAGAGTGGTTTCAGAGAGAAAGAGAGACGCGGGGGGGGAGGGTAGAGTAGGTTTTGCCTCTTGACGAAAAACTCTGAAGTGTGCAGGCCAAAGAAGAAGAAGAAGACCCGCGGAAGAAGAAGTGCAGACGAAGAAGAAGGAGCTGCACTGTAGCAAATGCATAGTTAAGTCGTCTAAGCACCGGGTCAGACGACGGAAAGTCAGCAGCCAGAGCAGGATAGAAGGCAGGCTGAAGAAGAAGGAAGAGCAACGGCCAAAGCAGAAGAAGAAGAAAGGAAGACTTAGTAGCTGAAGGCAGAAGCTCTGCAGCCATAAAGAAAAAAAAGGGAAAAGAGAAAGGGTCACCACGATTGCAGAAGAAGAAGAAGAGAGGTCAAGGCAGAAAACCAAAGAAGAAGAAGAACAAGGAGCTCTGAAGAAAGAAGAACATCACCAACGGAAGAACAGCAGGAAGAAGAAGAAGAGCATCACCATTGCAGAAGAAGAATATCACCTCTGCAGAACAGAGAGAAAGAAGGAGATCTAAAGAAAGAGAGAAAGAAGAGCATCCCCCTCTGCAGAACAAAGAGAAAACAACAAATTCTTTCCCTCTCTCTTTATTTTTGTAAAAGAAACATGTATATCTCTAGAATACAACTTGCTCCCTGAGTTCGACCTCGGGAACTCTTTTATTTTTCCGAGTAAAAAAAATTTTTATTTGAAATGTTGGTAATAACCGGCTTTACTACAACGTTATAACAAAACAAAACCGACGTTTCATTTTGGCGCCGTTGCCGGGGAGCAACGGCTATTCTAGAGGTAAACATTCCTGTATCTTTTAATTTCTGATAATCTCCTCTCTTTTGTGCAGCTACAGGAACTCAAGAAGACAAGCAACCACACGACAACCACTCCGAAGACAGGTAAATTTTTCCTCTCACTATTAACCCCTAAACTCTAAAGAGGAAGAAAAGAAAAGAACAAGCAATATAGGGCTAACCTGTCTTCCATACTTAGTAACCATAAAAAGTTGCATGTTTTCAACTCATCACCCCTGCACACTATTAAGGGTATTTAAGGGCTAACACATTCTTGCTTGAGCCCTAATTGCCCAACAAAGAGTTAAATGGACCAAGTAGAGCCAACATAAGGTCAAACATTAGGATTTCAGTAGAGACACACCCCTTAATCAAGAATTAAGGAAATCCAAAAGAGGTGTGCCCAAGCCATTGATTGAAAATAATTAACAAGAAAAATCCTAAAACAATTGGCTCTCTCTAAACACTTGAACCCTAAAAGACAGGACCTAAAAGCTCTTAAAGAAAACAATAGGTAAAGTTGACCCCTTGGGTCAACCAACCTTAAATTAGGTCACTCTTTGCACTTAAAAAGACTAAAGTTCAAGTGAAACCTTAAGCACCCTGATCTTAAAATTGGTAGACTTAAGAGGTCAAGATCCCCATTCTGGTCTACCTGGAACAGCAGTGACAAGAGAGGTCGGGTGGGGGAAACCCTGTAACCCGTGGGGACGCTCTACCGTGTAGGGGTCTTCGCGGGACTCTCCCTCTCTGGCTGCCCAGGTAATTCTCAGGTGGACGATCTTTCTGATCAAGGGGTCCATCTGCCCCGCACCTCTATAGTCACCCAACACATTTTTGGGTGTCTTGATTGGGTCCAGCACCTTCTAAACTTACCTCTCCCAACTGTGCATGTACGGAAGGAGGTCTCTAAGACCACCCTTAAGACCTCCATTAGAAATTCGCTCTCGTCAAGGCCAAGCCTCGACGCCCGTATTTGTGCAGCAACACCCTCACATTATTCTCTCTTCTGATTCAGAACCAAGTTCTTCTTCTTCCCCCATCATGGCTCAGCCAGTTGAGGAAGAAAATAATCTGGAACACCAGCTCCAGCGACTCAATGACCTCTTCCAAAACTTCGTGCACCCACCGCAGCGTCCTATGATGCGGGACCACTACAATCCTGCTGCGGTGGCCATTGAGCCTCGAGTCAGAATCCCGATTGGAGGACCCGATTCCGAACTAAAGCCCAACATGATTCATGCTATACCTAAATTCCATGGGCTTAATTCTGAAGATCCCTTCCAGCACATCAAACAGCTTAAGCATCTGGCCCACACTTTTGGATCAGATGCGCAAAATCGGGATATTCTTCTCATGAAGATGTTCTCCTTTTCTCTTATGGACAAGGCCGCCCATTGGTATCAAACTCAGACCCGGCCGATCAACACTTGGGAAGAACTTGAATCCGAGTTTTTGAAAAAGTTCTTTCCCGTTGGTCGGACCAACGCCTTGCGCCATCAGATTACACACTTCACTCAACAATCAGGAGAACCTCTCCATGAGGCATGGGATCGTTTTCAGGATCTCATGAGAAAGTGCCCCCATCACGGAGTTCCTAAATGGGAACAAGTCCAATCTTTTTACCAGGGACTCCGTGAGGACATCCGCCTTTTCGTCAATGCAACTTGCGGAGGAAACATCATGGGTCAACATGAAGACACCGTATGGGAGATTCTCGAAAACATGTGCGAGAACTCCATCAACAATGACTCCATGGGATTATTCGACAGGACGAATACCCGCGCAGCGACGAATCTTAAGGGAGCACATGAGACGCAGGGCCTGTCCGCATCAGTCGACCTGGAATTAATGGCCAGTCGATTGGACAAGGTCTCAATCATTGAAAAGAAGGTGGATGAGCTGACTCAGCACTTGCAGCGAGCCACCTCTGCGCGTAACTCCTTTGCACAACCTCCTTCCGCACAGGAGACTGTGCAAAACACCCTCCACCGATCCTCCCCTGGGATGGATCCATATCCATCCCCATCTGATTCTTGGACTGGAAGATCATCCGATCCTTTCTACACCAGCCGGGGAAACTCCATTCCTCCTTTCCCTGACTCTCAGGAGGTTCCTCAGATCTGCGAGGACCTCAACGCCATCCAGAACGACCCATTCTCCAACACTTACAACCCTGGATGGCGAAACCATCCCAATTTTCAGTGGGCGGGAAATTCCCAAACCCAAAGACCACCTTTTCAGTCCCGCCCACAGCTCTCTCATCACTACCAGCCGCCTCAGCCTCGGCCCAACCCTACTTATCCATCAGGGCCAAATCAAGATCAAATGTCCTTAATCCTTCAGACTCTGGCTGACATTCAAAAATCGAATGCGGCCATTCAAAAACAGCACAAGGACGAGCTTACTGAAGTTAAAACTCAACTGGCCCAGTTGGCAAATTCTCGCCAGCCAGGCACACTCCCTTCCCAACCCCTTCCTAACCCAAATAACGTGCCAACCCAGAAGCGCGTTATGAATCCAAATTTAGGCCACGCTCAATGGATTTATCAGGCCCCCACTGCTCCATCTCCAGACGAGATGGATGCCTCTACTTCTCGTGCGGGATTTCAGCAGCAGCCACCCCTCCTACCAAACCCAAACCAAAATCAGGCCTGATTAAATTCTGTAACAACACGTAGTGGTAAGACAACTCAGGACCCGCATTATCCAAACCACTCCCAGCCTGATAACCATGACCCTAGGATAGTTATCCAAGGTACCGCTGTTCCAGACCCACAACCTGGACCTATCCTAGAGGAACCAACCAAGATCCCGTTTCCCGAGGCCCTGACCAAGGGAAAGAAGACCACCAAACCCGTGGCCCCTGAGGAGGACCTGGTCAAGCTCTTTGAGCAGGTCCACATAAACATCCCCTTGATGGATGCAATCCGCCACGTACCAGCTTACGCACGATTTCTAAAGAATATATGTACACCCCAGCGTAAGCCGCGAACCAAGGGAGGGAGCCCAATTGTTCTGTCAGAGCAAGCCAGCTCTGTAATCCTTAGTAGACTCCCACCCAAGGCAAAAGATCCTGGAACTCCCCTGATCTCCTGTAAGATAGGTGGTACCCAATTTGATAGAGCATTGTTAGACTTAGGTGCATCTATAAATCTGATACCCACATCCTTACTTGACCATCTGGAAGAATCTGAGCTGAAACCAACCGAGGTGACATTACAATTAGCAGATCGATCTATAAAGTCACCAAAAGGGATTCTCGAGGATGTTATCGTGAGAGTGCGGGATTTCTATTTTCCAGTGGACTTTATAGTCTTAGACATGGATGCACCTGAGAACCCTAGGGATACACCAATCATTCTAGGGAGACCTTTCTTGGCTACTGCTAGAGCCAACATCAGCTGTGAGGAGGGCCAAATAGAGCTTAAGTTTGGAGATCAAACACTGAAAATTGATATATTTAAGGCCCAACAAGGAATTAATTGCGGCGTCATCGAGCAAATTTGTGACATCAAGACTTTGGTTGATGAATCACACCTCCAAAATGACTTGAGTATGCCTCATCAACCACAAAAGGATCTTGACCCGCAAACAGAGGAGTCAAATCCAGATGTGAACAACCCAGTAACTCCCACCCTTGAACCTCACATCTATACTGAACCACCCGCTGCTGCTGAAAACCCCATCCTCGAACTGAAACCCCTTCCTGCTCACTTAAAATACGTCTTTTTGGGTTCTAATCAGACCCTTCCTGTGATCATCAATTCCAACCTCAGTCCTGAACAGGAATCCCGTCTGATTGTTGTCCTCCAGCAACATCGCAGAGCCATCGGATGGACTCTCGATGATTTGACTGGAATAAGTCCCTCTTATTGTACTCATCATATCTATTCAGAAGAGGGCACACGACCTTCTCGTGAAATGCAGAGACGCTTAAACCCCAATCTGCAGGAGGTCGTGAAAAAGGAGATCATCAAGTGGTTAGATGCCGGAATCATCTACCCGATCTCCGATAGTCGTTGGGTGAGCCCAATTCAGGTCGTGCCCAAGAAGGCAGGACTCACCACTATAACGACTGAGACCGGAGAAATCATTCCTACCCGATTAGCCAACTCGTGGAGAGTCTGTATAGATTACCGTCGACTCAATTCCTCCACGAAGAAGGATCATTTCCCACTACCCTTCATTGATCAAATTCTCGAAAAACTAGCGGGAAATAGGTTCTTCTGCTTTCTTGACGGGTACTCCGGTTATAACCAGGTGGCAATCCATCCTGAGGACCAAGAAAAGACCACGTTCACCTGCCCCTTCGGAACATACGCTTTCCGAAGGATTCCTTTCGGTCTTTGCAATGCACCCGCTACTTTTCAGCGATGCATGCTTGCCATATTCTCAGATATGGTAGGTGATTATCTGGAAGTCTTCATGGATGACTTTTCAGTTTTCGGAGCATCATTCGACGATTGCCTCCAACACTTGGTCCAGATACTCAGGCGGTGCATCGACGTGAATTTGGTTCTTTCCTGGGAAAAGAGCCATTTCATGGTGCCTGAGGGAATTGTCCTGGGACACTCAATTTCGGAGAAAGGTATCCAAGTGGATCGAGCTAAGGTTAATCTGATTTCTCACCTTCCTATGCCTAGCTCGATCAGGGACATCCGATCCTTTTTAGGGCATGTCGGTTTTTATCGACGATTTATCCCTGATTTTTCAAAAATCGCACGTCCCCTGACCACTCTTCTCTCCAAGGATGTTCCCTTCGAAATCTCCAAGGAATGCACTCAAGCATTTGAAATCCTGCGTGACCGAGTCACCCAAGCCCCGATCCTACAGTCCCCTGATTGGTCTCAACCCTTTGAGATCATGTGTGATGCTTCCGACTTCGCTGTAGGAGCGGTTTTGGGGCAGAAAAATGACAAGAAACCTGTGGTCATTTACTACGCCAGCAAAACACTCGATGAGGCTCAGCGTAACTATACAGTTACTGAGAAAGAGCTGCTAGCTGTAGTATTTGCCCTAGAGAAGTTCAGATCGTACCTTCTGGGTTCCCATGTCATCATATACTCGGATCACACGGCTGTGAGGCATCTCCTTGCAAAGAAGGACGCGAAACCTCGATTGATCCGATGGATCTTGCTGTTGCAAGAATTTGACCTCGAGATTCGCGATAAAGCGGGAAAACAAAACGTGGTAGCTGATCACTTGTCCCGTCTTCCTTCTGAAATAATTGACCCCTCCGGACCCATCACGGAGCATTTTCCCGATGAGCACCTGCTGACTATTGGTACTAGCCTTCCATGGTTCGCTAATATTGTAAATTACTTGGCATCTCATCAGACCCCGTCCGATTGGCCGAAGGCCAAGAAAGACAAATTACGCTCCGATGCCAAGTATTACATTTGGGAAGACCCGTACCTCTTCCGCATAGGTGCCGATCAGATCATCCGGAGATGTGTCCCGGAAGGGGAAATCAACAATATCCTCTCTTTCTGCCATGACCAGGCATGCGGTGGCCATTTTGCCGGGCATAAAACCGCATCAAAAGTCCTCCAGTGCGGCTTTTACTGGCCCACACTGTTCAAAGACGCATACAGTCATTGCAAGGCATGCAGTCGTTGCCAGACTTTGGGCAACATGAGCCATCGCGACATGATGCCTATGCAACCGATTCTAGTATGCGAAATCTTTGATGTTTGGGGGATTGATTTTATGGGCCCCTTTCCTGTTTCGGATGGTTTCGAATACATTCTGTTGGCTGTGGACTACGTGTCCAAATGGATCGAAGCCATACCGACCCGAACCTGTGATCACAAAATCGTTCTCAAATTCATTCATCGACACATTTTCTCAAGGTTCGGGATTCCTCGTGCAATAATCTCTGATGGGGGGACCCATTTCACAAATGCTCAGTTTAGGTCACTGATGACCAAATACGGGGTGTCTCACCGAATCTCTACTTCTTACCACCCCCAAACTAATGGTCTAGCTGAGCTGTCTAATCGGGAGATCAAGAAAATCCTGCAAGTCACTGTTCGACCTGACAGGAAGGACTGGTCGTCCCGACTTCCGGAAGCATTGTGGGCCTATAGGACCGCCCACAAGACCCAATTGGGCATGTCTCCCTTTAGATTGGTGTACGGAAAGGCATGCCACCTTCCCGTCGAACTGGAGCATAAAGCCTATTGGGCAGTACGGAACTGTAATCTGGATCTTTCTAAGGCTGGGACCCACAGAAAACTCCAAATCAGCGAGATCGATGAATTACGCATAGACGCGTACGAGAACTCGCAAATCTACAAGGAGCGGGTTAAAGCCTTCCACGACAAACACATCTCGAGAAAGATCTTTCATCCTGGTCAAAAGGTCCTACTCTTTGATGCCCGACTCAAACTCTTCCCAGGAAAACTGAGATCTAAGTGGGTCGGACCATATTTGGTCCGACAGGTTTTTGGAAATGGAGCAATCGAAATCAGTCCACTCAGCCACGATTCTGAACCTTTCATCGTGAACGGTCAGAGACTCAAGCCGTTCATTGATGTAGCTTCTACTGATTTGGCTGAGGCATCTTATATCCTCCTTTCCCCTTGAGCTTATTGCGCCCAGCCGATGGCGTAAAACTCAGCGCTTAACGGGAGGCAGCCCGTCATTCTCTTTGAAAACCTGAAACTTGTTCTGACACCTTTCAGCACTCGAAGTTCACCCTTATAGACAGCTGACCCCAACTCAGATGTTCGCATCTGAGATTTGAAATCGTCCGCAAAAATTCAACCCGACCCATCCACTCACCCAAATTTCTGTCTTAAGGAATAAACTAAGACCCCCTAGGTTACAATGAGGACATTGCAAATCTTAGGCATGGGGGGGTAGGAAAGTGCAAAAACTTGTAAGAAAAGGTTTCAAACAAAAAATTCACATATGCCAAAAATACCATAAAAATTAAAAAAAAAAAATTTTTGAAAAAGAATAAGAGGAAAAGAGGAGAAGGAAAATTTTGTGAAGGAGAAAAGAAACAAAATGAAAAAGGAGCACAAAATTATGAGAAAAAGTGATAGTCATTAGTAAGGAACTAAGGAATTAACCTAGGTTCTAGACCTCATTCAAGAAAATAACTGAAAAGTGCACAATCAGATTAGTAAGAATGCAAACCTTAGGCATTCTTGAATAGACTCTTAGTACCCATTAAGATCTGGACACTCCTCAAGAGGTTGAGGAAAATGAAAAGCTGAAGTATTAGGTCTAAGGCTTAGGGAGTATTCGGCCTCGTTAACTAATTTTTGGTTTACGGGACTCAGTAACCTAAGCACCCTAATCTCACACACAGCCTGGTTCAGTAAGCGTAAAAATCAGAATCACGCAGAAGCGTCGCAAAAATCTGAAAAGAACACCTAGAATAGGAGCGGCCGATCAACACAAGTTGATTTGGACGAGTTCCCAGCGCGGAGAGGCGGGAAATCCCCTCGAAGATGCGTAACAAAATATCATCTCCTCGGTGCTTGTCTCTTAGGATATTTACATATCCTACGGGGGGCATGTAAGCACTCTGCTGGTTCAGATTCCATGGATGGCATTATCTCGAAGTGTCAATTGCCAGGGTCTGGATTCGGCCACGGAATACCATGGATGGGATTATCTCGAAATCTCAATAGCCAGGGTTCCGGGGGTTGCCATGGGCGGTGCTATCTCGAAGCATCGATCGCCAGGAACCCTTGAGGATTGATGATGGGAGCAAGGAATCTGATACAGACCGTGTTGAAAAGCCAATCCTAGGCTAGAACTAAAAAGAAAAAGAGAGAGAAAACTCTCCAAACAGAAAAACTTTCTATCTCTCTCTTACAAAACGCACTGCGAACTGAGCCAGGGCTAAAATCATTTCAAGCACGGGTGCTTTAACCACGAAGTCCAATAAACCTTAGGTTAGTTCTTGCGGGCCTTAAAAACCTTTGCTAAAAGACTGAGGCTAAGGCTAGACAGATTTGGATCTTGATTGGTACTAGAGTACCTTTTAGGCCTATGATCAGCATTCTAACCTAATCTATGAAGGCACTTATCTAAAACTATTGAAAACTTCATGGTCTAGAACAAGGGTTGAAACCTTAAGTTTTTGCTAAGGGACTAGCAAAAGCTAGGCATGGGGGTATGATGAGAACCTCATCATGAGCCATAACTAGCTCATTTTGACCCAATACAAAGGATAAAAGCTCCTACATATCTCAAGGAAAGGCTTAACTCAGAGAATTCTGAGTTTGAGAAGAAAACCAGTCATAAGGGGTAAAAGTGCAATTTTACCAGTATAAACTGCATGCAGGGTAATTCAGGGACCAAACACAGGTCAAAACAGCTTAATAAGAATAAAAGTGGGATGAGATGATCTAGCAAGGGCTACAGCACTTCCAAGGAACCAAATGATAATCTGTAACCCTAAAACAACCCACTTCAATTCACAAGGTTCGAGGCAAAGTAAAAATAGAATAAACCCTCTAAAATTCATAGAAAAATAATCTCTAGGGTTTAGAACCTTCAATTTGGCCTTTAGAACCCATTTTGACCTACATTGAGAACCATGCCCAATTAATAACTTAATTTGGGTTTTTGCGCAAATTGACCGGTCAAACAAGGTTTAATATGAAAATAAAATTCACCATCAGATTCCTTAGGTCCTAATTAGTCATGTATAAAAACTTGAGCCTAAGAAGAAACCTCCTTGACCGACTTCACACTTTGGTCCTCATATATTTACTCTTTGGCCCTCAACTTTTGAACCCTCGCATTTTGGCCCCTAACTCTCCTTCGTTCTTTGCAATCAGGTCCCTCCTGCAAAACCCTGCCAGCACCATGCTCCGGCGACCTTGCGCGGAGCATGGCGCCGCGCAGGGTGAGGTGAGGGACCTGGCAAGTAAACCGGGGGTGCCCTGCGTCGTCAGCCGTCGCAGGAGCACCCCCCTGGTCATTGTAGCCCACCATACCGGCCGTGCGAACGCACGGACGGTATGGGTTCGTGTTCCGACCATTCTCCGGCGAGGGAGACACGTCGTCTCCCTCCGCCTTCCTCCCTGTTTCATCCCTATAAATACCCCCCGCTGCTCCACCGACGAGGGCAGCCTGGATCTGACGGAGAAAACCCCCAACTTTCTTCTCCTCTCCCTCCGGCAGACGCCCACCAGCTCCGGCGGTTCCTCCCCCTCCTCCTCTTCGCTCTGCCGTAATACCAGCAGCAGAGACCTCCTCCCCTGCTCTTCCTGCGCCACGCCGTACCCAGCTGGCGCCTCTCCAGCCCTCTGCTCGCCACCGCCCCTTCCCCTGGGCATCTTCTTCTCCGGCGACAGTCGATACGACTGTCGCCCTGTCTCGGCCCCTTTCGTCTCCATAGCTAGGTCAGAACTCCTCCCCACCTCCCCCTCTTTCTTTTCCTCACTGTCTTTTATTTGATTAAACCCTCGACCGCTCCTGTTCACCCTCTCCGCCTCCGACCACCCTCCGGCGAGCCGCTCCCATCACCTCAGCGACCCACACGGCTCGCCGACCACCGCAGAACCTCCGCCTCCTCACCCTGATCCTCTTCCGCCCCTCCACTTCCCACCAAACGCCCTCTGCAGATCCACCGAACACACCCACTTCTTCGCTCACAGTTTGACCTAGGACGACCTGTTGGCTCCATCACGCCCCCTGCAGACCCCCTGACCACCTTCGCCGTGCCACGGCGAAGGTCCCCCGCCTGTCTGATTTGGCCGAGAGGCCGTTCTTCTGTGACCAGGTGACTCGCCCGCCGTCGCCATTACTGAGCAGGCAGAGCTCCTTCACCTGCAGGTGCAGGCACGCCTTCGCCCAGGTTCGACTCCCAGGTTGCGCGGGGAGTCTCCGCGAAACGTCCCAGGCTCGCAGATGGGGCGAAGGCCGCGCGTGAAGCCACGATCGCCCACTGCTCCCTCCGCGACGGGCGCTCAATTGGGGTGGGACATTTAGTCCCACCTCGGAACTTCTCGGAGGCGCGCGGACGCATAAAGGCAAAAAGTGCCTTATGCTGTCTGCCTCCTGACCACGGGGTGAGGTCCCTCTCACCCGACCCGGCCTCGTCCGTGACCACGCTCCGCGGACCTGGCCCGACCCGATTAAACCAACCTGCACTCCTCGCCCACCACCACACGCCGGTGGGCCTGGACCCGGGCGTGACCCGAACCCGATTACCCGGTAGCTCTGGGAGAGCTTTCCCAAGAGTGGTTTCAGAGAGAAAGAGAGACGCGGGGGGGGAGGGTAGAGTAGGTTTTGCCTCTTGACGAAAAACTCTGAAGTGTGCAGGCCAAAGAAGAAGAAGAAGACCCGCGGAAGAAGAAGTGCAGACGAAGAAGAAGGAGCTGCACTGTAGCAAATGCATAGTTAAGTCGTCTAAGCACCGGGTCAGACGACGGAAAGTCAGCAGCCAGAGCAGGATAGAAGGCAGGCTGAAGAAGAAGGAAGAGCAACGGCCAAAGCAGAAGAAGAAGAAAGGAAGACTTAGTAGCTGAAGGCAGAAGCTCTGCAGCCATAAAGAAAAAAAAGGGAAAAGAGAAAGGGTCACCACGATTGCAGAAGAAGAAGAAGAGAGGTCAAGGCAGAAAACCAAAGAAGAAGAAGAACAAGGAGCTCTGAAGAAAGAAGAACATCACCAACGGAAGAACAGCAGGAAGAAGAAGAAGAGCATCACCATTGCAGAAGAAGAATATCACCTCTGCAGAACAGAGAGAAAGAAGGAGATCTAAAGAAAGAGAGAAAGAAGAGCATCCCCCTCTGCAGAACAAAGAGAAAACAACAAATTCTTTCCCTCTCTCTTTATTTTTGTAAAAGAAACATGTATATCTCTAGAATACAACTTGCTCCCTGAGTTCGACCTCGGGAACTCTTTTATTTTTCCGAGTAAAAAAAATTTTTATTTGAAATGTTGGTAATAACCGGCTTTACTACAACGTTATAACAAAACAAAACCGACGTTGCAGTCAGCTGTTTGTAGCTGAGGAGGTGCACACGGGTTACGAGGTCAGTATCGGGGGACATAGTCTGCCAGCTGACTTGACTATGATACAGATGGAGGACTTTGGCGTAATTATGGGGATGGACTGGATATCTGCTTACCACGCTTTGGTGGACTGTTTTGAGAGGAAGATCGTCTTCTCCATGCCGGAGTTGCCTTCTTTCGAGTTTCACGGACAGCCAGTAGACGGAGGCTTCAGGTGCATTTCGGCACTTCGGGCGGCAAGACTTTTTAGCCAGGGGTGTGAGGGCTTCCTAGCTTATGTGGTGGCAGAGCCCAGCCCTGTGGCAGACTTCCAGAGCATCCCGGTGGTCAGAGAGTACCCTGATGTGTTCCCAGACGAGTTACCAGGACTATCGCCCGAGCGTGAGATAGAATTTGAGATCTCACTAGTACCAGGGACCAGCCCCATCTCCACCGCACCATACCGGATTGCACCGCTTGAGCTGCGAGAGCTCAAGTCTCAGTTGCAAGATCTCTTGGAGAAGGGCTTTGTGAGGCCCAGTGCGTCTCCCTGGGGAGCTCCGGTACTCTTTGTAAAGAAGAAGGATGGTACCCTACGCCTTTGTGTGAACTACAGACAGCTGAATAGGGTCACCATCAAGAACAGATACCCGCTGCCGAGGATCGAAGACTTGTTTGACCAGTTGCGAGGTGCCACGGTGTTCTCCAAGATCGACTTGAGGTCTGGATACCACCAGTTGAGGATCAAGGAGGCAGACGTCTCCAAGACAGCTTTCCGCACCCGGTACGGACACTATGAGTTTTTGCTCATGCCGTTTGGGCTGACCAATGCCCCCACTGCTTTCATGAACCTGATGAACTGGGTGTTTAGACCGTACTTGGACCAGTTCGTGGTGGTATTTATTGATGATGTACTCATCTATTCTCGAGATCAGACGCAGCACGGACAGCACTTGCGGATGGTTCTGGACACACTGAGACGACGTAGGTTGTACGCCAAATATAGCAAGTGCGAGTTCTGGTTGAGGGAGGTGACCTTCTTAGGTCATGTGATCTCTGGGGACGGCTTGGTGTGGACCCAGCCAAGGTCGAGGTAGTGCTCAGGTGGGAGAGACCGCGTACAGTCACTGAGATTCGCAGTTTCCTGGGACTGGCAGGCTACTACAGACAGTTCATCAGGGGTTTTTTACAGATTGCGCGTCCTATGACACAGTTGACCCGGAAGGACGTGCCCTTCACTTGGACAGACGCCTGTGAGGCGTGTTTTCAGGAGCTGAAGGAGAGGTTGACTTCGGCTCCCGTGCTCACCATCCCTGACAGTAGTAGCGGGTTCATTGTGTACACCGACGCCTCTTTGTAGGGGTTAGGAGGTGTGCTCATGCAGAGGGGTCACGTTGTTGCTTAAGCTTCGCGGCAACTGAAGCCCCATGAGCATACCTACCCTACCCACGACCTGGAGCTGGCAGCTGTTGTCTTCGCGCTGAAGACCTGGAGGCACTACTTGTACGGTGAGACCTTCGAGATTTTCACAGATCACAAGAGCCTCAGATACCTATTTGACCAGAAGGAGCTCAACATGAGACAGAGACGTTGGTTGGAGCTCCTGAAGGACTACGACTGCGGCATTTCCTACCACCCGGGGAAGGCCAACGTGGTGGCTGACGCCTTGAGCTGGAAGGCGCCCGCACACTTGGCCAGGTTTACAGTTACAGAGTTGGAGCCTTTTGGAGGAGATGGGCAGTTGGCAACCCCTAGAGTTACGGGGACACTGTGGGGCAGTGACTGTGACACGACAGACTAGGCCGGAGTTGATAGACCACATCATCACAGGACAAATGGCCGATCCGTACTTGCAGTCCCTGCGCGACAGAGTACTGTCAGGAGACCCAGGGGACTTCTCTTTCACAGACCAGGTGCTGCGCCTGAGGGGACGGTTGTGCGTTCCTAGAGACGAGGGGCTGTTGAGAGAGCTCCTGACTGAGCCACACGGTTCCAGATTCACCATACATCCCGGAAACACGAAGATGTACCATGACTTGAGACACGAGTTTTGGTGGAGGGGGATGAAGCGGGATGTGGGTGAATTCGTGCAGCAGTGTTTAGTGTACCAGCAGGTGAAAGCCGAGCATCAGAGGCCTACAGGGCCGCTACAGCCGCTTCCAGTGCCAGAGTGGAAGTGGGAGAGAATCACCGTGGACTTGGTGGTGGGCTTACATGTTACCCAGCGAGGACACGACGTAGTCTGTGTAATTGTGGATAGACTGATAAAGACGGCACGATTCTTGACGATCCGAGTCACTTTGGGACCGGCACAGTTGCCAGAGAGGTATATCTGCAACGTGGTACGTCTACATGGAGTTCTGCGAGAGATCGTATCCGACCGGGATACCCGCTTTACGTCCCAGTTTTGGGCTGAGTTTCAGCAGGCCCTGGGGATGCGATTGAGATTCAGTACAGCTTACCACCCCCAGACGAACAGACAGTCTGAGCGCACGATACAAACACTTGAGGACCTTTTGCGTGCCTGTGTACTGGACTGGAGGGGCTCTTGGGAGGAGCACTTACCCCTGGTGGAATTTGCATACAACAACAGTTATCACTCGAGCATCGGCATGGCTCCCTACGAGGCTCTGTACGGATGGAGGTGTACGGCACCCTTGAGTTGGGTTGAGGTGGGGACCAAGTGGGAGGTTGGCCCCAGGTTGATCCGGCAGAGTCAGGAGGTAGTGGAGTAGATCCACTGGCGACTCCGCACTGTCAGGAGTAGGCAGAAGAGCTACGCGGATCGGAGACGCAGAGAGGTGCAGTTTGAGGTTGGGGACCACGTCTTCCTTCGTGTTTCACCCATGAAGGGCCTGCAGCGGTTTGGGGTGAGAGGGAAGCTCGCGCCGAGGTTCGTGGGGCCCTTTGAGGTCCTGGAGCGGGTTGGACCCGTTGCTTACAAGCTTGCCCTCCCTCCTCAGCTTTCTGGGGTGCACGACGTGTTCCACGTGTCCAACCTCAGGAGGTACGTCGCCCATCCCAGTCACGTCCTGAGTCATGAGAGCGTTGAGGTGGGCGACGACCTGACCTACCCCGAGCGGCCAGTACAGATTCTTGACAGAGCCGTCTGCAGTTTGAGACGGAAGCAAGTACCCCTGGTGAAGGTTTTGTGGAGGAGCCAGCGATACGAGGAGGCTACCTGGGAGCCTGAGGCGGCAGTGCGAGAGCGGTACCCGGAGCTCTTCGCGGGTACGTCTTTTCGGATCGGCTTCGGTCCTCTTTGAGTTTGTTATGTTTATAGATGTTCTTTACTGCACCCTAGTTAGCGCAAGTTTCGAGGATGAAACTTCTTTTGAGTTTGTTATATTGTTACGATTGTGGCATCAGATGGGTTTTTAAGACGTCTGGGAAGTGGCCCAAACGTCTGTCCAGGTGTCTGGAACCCCTTCCAGACGTCTGGTAATAAATTTTTTTGGCGTACGGGGTTGCGTCTGCGCGTGTGCGCGTGCAGACTGCACCCGCCGCTTTCATTCCTCTTTTCCTCTCTCTCTTCCTGCAGGTGCATCGCTCTCTTCTCTCTCTCCCCGCGCGGCCTTATAAGACACCCTCACCCTCTCCCTCACCCTCATCTCCTCCGCCTTCCTCTTCTCCTTCTCCTTACTAGTGCGAGAACGCGAGCGAGTGAGCGGCGGCAGCAGCGGCCGCGGCGAGCGTGCGGGAAGGAGGGTTGCGAGCGGCAGGAAGAAGCTAGACCGCAAGGGTTCGAGCTTGCCGGGGCAGCTAGAGCCGGCCGGCGGGGGAGCGGCGGGCGTGGGGTGTCGCGGAGGGGCTACTGCAGCTCGGGCAGCAGGCGGATGGGGCGCGGCGCGGCCGTGCGTCGCGGGCGGAGAGCGAATCGGGCTCTGGTTCTGGAAAATTTTCCAGAATCAGACGTCTAGACTTACGACCAGATGACGCTGAAGACGTCTGGAGGACTGTCCAGACGTCTGATAGGTAAGATATTTCTATCTTCTCCCTTTTTCGTGTGTACGGCCATGCAGCCGTCCGCCGTGACTTCATCTGTGTTTCGTCATGCTGAGAGCAGGTGTGTGTGTGCGCAGGTTCTACTCGGGAGGGCGCGAGGGCTCGCCATCCCACGTAAATCAGACGTCTGGCCATAGTGCCAGACGACGGAGAGAACCTTCAGAGTCCGGGGAGACAATGGGACGTCTGAAAATCAAGCCAGACGTCCCAACGGGCTTCTGGACGTCTGAAGGACTACGCAGAACTAAGGTACGACCTGACCTACCTTTTAAGACATCTGGAAGAGGTTCCAGACGTCTGATTTTGGACAGTTTCGTCGTTTTTGACCCGTTTAGGGCTCGTTCGGAGTCCGTTCTCCGCGTTTCGAGTTTCGTTCTTTCCAGAATAAATTCTCTACCCGTTTCCAGTAATTGTATATCGTTCTGAGAAACTCCTTGTGATTGATCCTTGTGTTAGGACCCCATTCCGTTGCAGTCTTGGGGGTTGCGGAGGCGCGCGAGATTGCCGACCACGCCCCCAGTACTTCCGTTTTCGCTGGTAGAGTAGCTTTTTAATTTACTTAACAAAATTTGTTACAATTGTGGAACAATTAATAAAGTTTAGGGCATTACATGAACTCTAGGATTGAGAAACTAGATTGAATGATAGATCCTAGGGTATTGCATGAATCCTAGAACTGGAAAACTAGATTGAATGATAGATCCGAGGGTACGGCATGAATCCTAGGACTGGAAAACTTGTGGAATATATAAATATTGCAGTCTTGGAAAAGTGGAAAGGAAATAATAGCTACCTGTAAATTGATTTAACAGCTGTTTGTTATGAATGAGTAAATATGATTGAGAACATGGGTTGTATGAACGTAAAACTGGAACGGTGAAACCTAAAATGGCCAAACGAAAAAAGAACATGAACCCTACGGGGAATCAGGAGTACAATTCCTGGAAAGAGAATAGAATGGAACTGAGAAAGTGAAACGTGGAAGTGTGTTGTTTCTTGGGTACGTGGTACCAGAGAGAGCACACATTACCTCTTAGTGTAGAGGGGAGCTTGCCACCCTCAGGTTGAGACCGGGGTGGGTTTGTCCACTGTACACCGACTTGCTGGCCCTCGCGTACACAGTACCGAGGAGAGCTACTAGTGTAGGGAGAGCACTAGTTACCCCACGGGTCCCGGGGTTCTGCTAGCCTCCTACACCGACTTGTTAGGCCCACTGGGCAAACCGGGGTAGTCAGGCGAGGGTGCGCGGACTGTGGAGGGGTTGGACCCCTGTTACTGAGAGGGCTCTACCCTATATGGGTTCCGTGCTGTGCTTTGCACGCACCTGTTAACGGAAACGACTGACCGCGTGCCAGTGCGGGATAGCTACCCGTGCGCATATCGCGCGTGCCATAGTCACCGTTATGTCTGTCAACGACCTTGGGGTGGTTGTCTGAGGGTAGGACCACCACGGGGGACTCTCCCGGCCAGGGGAGCACCACGTGTTACTTCTACTTTTCGGAAAATACTGCAATTAAGATCGTTCCCACGAGGAACATTCGAGATCAAGAGAAGGATCTGAGAAATAAATCAATAGTGAATTAATAGAAAGACGTAAATAACGAAAGTAAAAATATAACAGCTACTGTGCTCTCTTCTGCTTCTTTAGCTTTTAGTTGTCACTCTACTCAGCGTTTCGTTGACGTGTTACACTCATTACTTTTCAGGACCAGGTGTTGAGCAGCCAGGGTCAGCGGCTGCAGAGGACGTTGGGCCTAGTAGGGTCCAGTAGAGTTACCTGTAGTACTTTTTGTACTTTTCTTCCACTGTAGTGAGTAGTTTTCTTTGTTACTCCCTGTACTTTCTTTGTCGAAACTTTATGTTATGTACATGTTTATTTCCCTTCTGTTGTGGTGGTGTATACTGTAGTATTTCCTTTTTTTACTGCTGTATTTTGTTACTGCTAGTTAGATTCATGGTGAGTGTGGTTTATTTTACTGCTCCTTTGGTTACTTTCTCGTTGGACGACTAGGTCTTGGGATTAGTCGAGTCGGTCCGATTCTCGTGTCTCATAGGGATTCGGGAATGAACCGGCAGGGGGTGACGGTCCTTATAAAGGGGCTGGCGCAGAGGGAGACGCAGGCTGACGACGTGCCTGCCTCGCCGGAGTGTGGCCGGAGGGGGGACCCATACCTTCCACGCGTTCGCACGGTAGGTATGGCGGCCGGCAGAGAGCATGTCCAGGTCCCTGCGACAGAGGACGTCGCAGGGAACCCCGTGTCTGCTTTGCAGGGTGGTCACCCCTCTCTGTGCGGCGCCATGCTTCGCGCAAAGTCGCCGGAGCATGGTGCTGCGCAGAGTTTTGCAGGTGGGACTGTTCTGCAAAGAACGATGAAAAAGTTAGGGGCCAAAACGTAAGGGTTTCGAAAGATAAGGGTCAGAAAGTAAATGAAGAGGACAAAATTGCAAAGTCGGTCAAGGAGGTCTCCTCTTAGGCTCAAGTTTTTATACAAGAATAATTTGAACCTAAGGATTTTAATGGTGAATTTTATTTCTACGTTGGACCATGTTTGACCGACCAATTTACGTGAAAACCCAAATTAAGTCATTATTCGGGCAAGGTTCTCTTTGTAGGTCAAAATGGGTTTATAAGGCCAAATTGAAGGTTCTAAACCCTAGAGATTATTTTTATATGAATTTTAGAGGGTTTATTTAATTTTTATCCTACCTCGAACCTCGTGAATTGAAGTGGGATTGTTTTAGGGTTATAGAATGTCATTTAATTTCCTAAAGTTGCTATAACCCTTTTTAGATCCAAACATCCCACTTTCCTTCTTATTAGGCTTGTTTGACCTATGTTTGGACTCTTAATTACCCTATTTGCAAACTGCGTTGGTGAAATTACAGTTTTACCCCTTATTATTTATTTTCTTCTCAAACTCAGAATTCTTTGAGTTAAGCTTTTCTTTGGGTTATGTAGGAGCTTTTTCTTACAATCTGGGTTAGATTGTGCTAGTTAGGGTTCATGATGAGGTTCTCATCATTTAACTCAGAGAATTCTGAGTTAAAGAATAAAATAAATCATCAGGGGTAAAACTGTAATTTCACCAATGCAGTATGCAAACAGGGTAATTAAGGGTCTAAACATAGGTCAAACGAGCCTAATAAGAAGAGAAGTGGGATGATCTGATCTGAAAAGGGTTATAGTAACTTCTAGGAATTAAATGACATTCTGTGACTCTAAAACAAACCTACTTTAATTCACGAGGTTCGAGGTAGGATAAAAATCAAATAAATCCTCTAAAATTCATAAAAAAATATTCCCTAGGGTTTAGAATCTTCAATTTGGGCTTTGCAACCTATTTTGACCTAAAATGAGAACCATGTCCAATTAATGACTTAATTTAGATTTTTGCGTAAATTGACCAGTCAAACATGGTCCAACCTAAAATAAAATTTCACCATTAAAATACTTAGATTCAGATTAGTCTGGCATAAAAATTTGGGCCTAAGAAAAGACCATCTTGACTAACTTTACAAATTGGTCCTCTTAATTTACTTTTTGACCCTTATCTTTTGAAATCCTTACGTTTAGGCCCCTAACTTCTCATTGTTCTTTGCAGAACGGTCCTCCCTGCCCTTTCTGCGCAGCGCCATACCTTCCGGGACCTTGCGCGGAGGATGGCGCCGCGCAGGGCAGGGCGGCCATCCTCTAGAACAGACAGGGGGCTTCCCTACGACGTCCTCTGTCGCAGGGACCCCCCTGCCCTCTGCCACCGACCATGCCTCTCATGCGAACGCACGAAAGGCATGGGTATCCTTTCCGGCCACTCTCCGGCGAGGCAGGCACGTCGCCTCCTCGGTCCCCTCTTCGCACCAAGGCCTTTATAAGGTGTGGCAAGGTCTGTCGACTCATTTAAGCTTCCTCTGGCGGAGAAATACCCCACATTTCATCTCTTCCCCCTCCGGTTAGAGCGCCCGAGCTTCCGGTGATCTTCTCCTCCTCCTCCTCGTCTCTCTGCTGCCCTACCTGCAGCAGAGTTTACTCTGCCCTATCGTCTGTGCCAGGCCGTACCAGCTGATACCCTCAGACCGCCTCCTCGTCGCCGATACCCTCCTCTTGGGCATCTTCGTCCTCCGCTCCGACAGGCACGAGCAGGACGCTTCCCTCTCCCCCTTCGTCGAGTAAATAGGTAGAACTCTTCCTCTCTCTCTCCCTTACATTTTCCCCTTCCTGATTTTCCCTTTTACTCCACCATCTGCCACTTCCACCTCCATTTGCTCCGTCTCTGATCACCTTCTCCGGCGAGTCCATTCCACTTCCACAGACCACCTCTTCACTCGCCGACCAGTCCAGAGGCTCCCCCTCACTCCACTAAACCGTTCCCCCCTCTCCATTCACTGTCATTCCCCGCCCAACCACCCCCGGAACAAACCCATTTTAATGCACATAGTCTGACCTAGGTCCACCTCCACAGGAGCTCTCGCGCCTCGCCGACCACCGCACTGCCTTCGCCGCACTCCGGCGGATCTTCCCACGTTATTTAACTTGGCCGAGAGGCCGTTACTGTGTTTTCAGGTCAGCACACCCTCGCCGCCATTGTTGAGCTGCTGCAGCTCCTTTGCTCGCAGCTCTAGGCCTTCTCCAGCCCAAGCGCGAGCCCCAGGCAACGCGGACTGACTCTGCGAAGGCGCCCAGGCTTGCGATTTAGGTCGCGAGCCTCGCAGCTGCCCCAATAGGCAGCAACTCCCTCACTTGCAGGCGCGCAATCTGGAGGTGGGACTTTAGTCCCACCTCGTAAGTGTGCGGCCGTGAGCCCACACTTAAATTGCAAAAGTGTATCGGGCTGTTTGCCTTCGATACACAGGGGTCAAGTCCCTCACACGCACGCGGCACGCCACGCGCTCGCTCGCCCTCGCCCGCGCTCACGCCTCACGGGTCTGGGCCGGATCCGACTACCCGACCAAGCACTCCTCGCCCACCATCGCACGCCGGTGGGCCTGGTCCTGGGCGCGCTACCCGAACCCGATTACCCGGCTCTGGGAGAGCATTCCTAAGAGAGATTCAGAGAGAAAGAGAGACACGGGGAAGGGGTAGGGGTAGGTTTTGCACTGATGGGTGTGTATCCGCGCAGGGAAGAAAGAAGAAGAGAGGAGGAGCGGCCGAAGCCTTAGTCGCACTGAGTAGCTGAAGAAGAAAGGAAGGAGAGGAGCTGAAGAAGAAGCAGAGCAGAGAAAGAAGACAAGAACAAGGCAGGTTGAGAAGAAAGAAAGAAAAAGAAGAAAAGAAGAGGAAGCAGAGAAGAAGAAGAAAGAACAAGGCAGGCTGAGAAAGAAGAGAAAAGAAAGAAGAAGATCACCACAGCCGCAGGCTAAAGAAGAAAGCAGAAGGCAGGAAGAAAAGAAGAAAGAAAGAAGAAGCAGAGCAGAAGAGAAAGAAAACAGAAAGAAGAAGAAGGCAGGAAAGAAGAAAGAAGAAGAAGAGAGGAACAGCCAAAGCAGAAGAAGAAGAAAAAGAGAAGAGGAAGAGAGAAGAAGAAGCCAACAAAAGAGAACTCTCTCTCTCTCTTATTATTTTTGTAACATAATTGTGAACATTTATGCTTCTAGAATCATAGTTTCTCCCTGAGTTCGACCTCGGGAAAACTTGTTATTCCGAGTAAAAAATTTGTTAGTAATTTGGTAGATGTTTTGTCATATACTACAACGACTAAATAACCATAACGACGAAACATGCTTCACCAAGGCTATTGTTCTACAGTTTCTAGCAGGTTTAGGGCCTTGATGATGCGTTCGTTCGTTGCGGTTTTCAAAAGATACGCGTTGTAGTATATCGCAAAAAATGATTATCAATTTTATTTACTTATTACTCAAAATTAAAAAACATTCCGAGGTTGAACTCAGGGAGCAATTCGGTATTTAGAAGCAAAATATTACAATTTCAATTATGTTTAATACTGATGCAAAAATAAATGCTAGAGACAAAAAAGGAAATATATTTTTCTTCTCTTCTTTCTCTCTTCTTTGCTCTCTCTCTTCTCTTCTTTCTCTGTCTTCAGACGTCTGATTCTGTGAATCAGACGCTTAAAGTGGCGTTTGCTATAGTGCCAGCGTCTTCTTTTTCTTCTTGTCCTTGGTTCCCTACCGCACTTCTTCTTTCTTTTTGTCTCTGCGG
This sequence comes from Thalassia testudinum, assembly GCA_037157565.1. Lineage (NCBI taxonomy): Eukaryota > Viridiplantae > Streptophyta > Magnoliopsida > Alismatales > Hydrocharitaceae > Thalassia > Thalassia testudinum. The sequence continues at coordinate 29,136,581 of JAZHRO010000013.1, forward strand.
CTGCTCCTTCCTTCAGCTGCTCTTCCTCTTCCTTCTTCCTTCTTCTTTGGCCAAGTCCTCTTTCGCTGAGGCTGAGTCTCCTTGGCTTCTTCTTCTCTTCCTCTTCTTCTGCTTCTGCTCCTTCCTCTACCTTCTTCTTCTTTAGCTCCTTCTGCACTGTGCTGCACCTCTTCCTTCTTCTCTTCCTCTTCCTCTTCTTCCTTGCACAGGCACGAAGAAGCAAAACCTACCCCCTACCCTCCCCGCGTCACTCTCTCTCTATTTCTCTCTTCGGTTCGCTCTCCTAGAGCCAATCGGGTATTCGGGTCGGGTCAAGCGCACCCGGGTCTAGGCGCACCGGTGTGGGTGATGCGCGAGGATTGCAGGGTTATCGGGTCAAGTCAGCCAGGTCTGGGGAGGAGTGAGCGTGGACGAGGTGCGTGAGTGGGCGAGGGGACCTCACCTCGTGTTCTGAGGTGAAGAGAAGGAAACACAATCAATTTATGCTGCGCACCTGCACTGAGAACTTCCAAGGTGGAACTAAAGTCCAACCTGCTTCTTCGCGTGCCCATAGGGAGGCGCTTCATTCAATTGCCACAGCTGCAGTCACTCGCTGAGCCAATCTCTTGGCTGGATGTGTTCGCGCACCCAACCCGCACTGCTTGGAGGTCTCTCCTAGAGCAAAGAGCGACCTGGAGCTACTTGAAGCTTGCTCCAAGCTCAGCGACAATGGCGGAAGGGGCGACGAACTTGAAAACACGAGCACGGCCTCGCGGCCCTGTCAGATACCTTGGGGAGCTTCGCCAAGGTGTGGCGAAGGTGGCCCGGTGGTCGGAGTGGTGTGAGGGCGTCTACGTGTGAGTGCAGGTGGGTGTGTTCGGGGGGGTGATTCGAGTGAGTGGTGCGATGCTTGGAGTGGGGGAAAATGATCAGGGAGTGATGGTGGAGCTCGTGGGCTTGTCAGCGAGGGTTGTGGTGGGCTGTGGAGGTGAAGCAGCCTCGCCGGAGTTGGTGGCTGGAGGTGGAGAGGGTGATGGTGGTCTGTGGTGTCGAGGGGTCGGAGTTGTAAATTAGGAGAGGGGAAATCAAGAGGGGAGTGAGGGAAACTTATCTAACGGGTTTGGAGCAAAAGGGGGAGACAGATGGCGAGCGGCGGGTGCCTGCAGTCGCCGAAGACGAAGGTGCCCAGGGGAAGAAGACAGCGACGATGAAGGGGGTCAGAGGGTGCACATTGGTTCGACGTGGCGTGACGGAGGACGGCAAAGCTGGCTCTGCCATTGGTACGGTGGCAGAGTGACGAGAGAGGGAGTAAGAGTCGCCGGAAGCTCTAGGCAGTCGGCCGAAGTTGGGAGGAGACGAATTGGAGGGAGATCTCTGGCCAATTTGAGCTTGGAGGAAGCAGCGTGGTCTGCCCTTCCTTAAATAGGCACAGGTAGGGTGGGAAGTGCGCGAGGGCGGCGAGAAAGCCATGCTGAAGGTAAGGCCGGTCGGAGACCCATACCTCCCGAGCGTTCGCACGAGAGGTATGGCAGGTTTCAGGGCATGGGGAGCTGCCCATGCGGTAGGGGGCTCCTCATGGAGCTCCCCTTTCAAATCTGGGGGCGACTCCCCATGCAGATGAGGCGTAAACCTCCGTGTGAAGTCATCAGAGGTATGGCCCTTGCTGCGAATGGCAGAGGGATCGAAATGAAGAAAAAGATGAGAAAGATGAGGGGGTAATTGCAAGGGTTTCAAAAAGTTGAGGGTCAGAAAGTAATTTTGAGGACCAATTTGTAAAGTGGGTCAAGACAATCTTCTCTTAGGTCCAAATTTTGGTATAAACCTAATTTGGACCTAAGAAATCCAATGGTGAAGTTGGATTTTAGGTTTGACTACGTTTGACTGGATATTTTGCACAAAAACCTAAATTAGGTCAAATATTAGGCATGGACCCCAATTTAGGTCAAAATAGGTTCTAAAGGTCAAATTGAAGGTTATAAACCCTAGGGGATATTTTTCCATGAATTTTAGAGGGTTTAGTTGATTTTTATCCAGCCTAGAACCTTGTGAATTAAAGTGGATTTGTTTTAGGGTTACAGAATGTCATTTAATTCCTGGATTTCGCCATAACCCTTTTCTGACCAAACCATCCCACTTTTTCTCTTATTAAGTCTAATTGACCTTTGTCTAGACCCTTAGAAATCCCGTTAATGCACTGCAATGGTAAAATTACAGTTTTACCCCTTGTTTCATGCTCTCTTCTCAAATTAGTAATTCCCTGAATTAGGCCTTCCCTTAGGTTATGTAGGAGCTTTTGTTCACTTTATTAGGTCAAAATATGCTAGTTAGGATTCATGATGAGGTTCTCATCAGGCCTAAATATTCTGCAACCTGTTCCTATATGCTTACTATGACTGAACTCTTGACTTAAGCGGAGGCATACAGTGGGATGAGTAGTATTGCTACTCCTCCATTAGTGATGCTCCTAATACATAGACCTTTTCCTTGGTTGCAAACTTCAGCTGAGGACGTGGTACCTCCTCTACACGTGAACGTTGGAGAGTGTGTGCTCCTTATGGTAGAGGACATTCCTTGTGTATCTACTATGGTAAACCGGGTCACTCAAGGAAATTGTTGGACTAAGCATAGTTAGACACCATTTATGAATCAAGCAATTGCTTCACCCCTTGCTTTAAGGGACACTGTTACCGTGTCACGCTTAGACTAGACAGGCTTCTATAATGTCTTATACAGTTGGCTTCGACTAGCCCCTCTACCACAGCTGATGTACCTACTACTACTACTACTGACACGGTTGCATTAGCCACCGCATTAGGTATGCCTGTTGCTCTTTCTATTCAGGTAATGTTAATGACTCAAACTGGCTTATGGATTTTGGTGCTTCTCGTCACTTATGTGGAGAACGACAATGATTTTGTTGACTCGGAATTGTTCTTGAAGGCTGTACAGTATAGGTGGCGGACAAGAGACATTCTTCTATTACTGGTCAAGGAGAGGTGGTTGTTACGCCTATCACGCGTTTGAAAAATGTCCTTGTTTTAGATTTTCCTATCATTCTTTTAATTAGTAGAATTACTAAATAGCTGAATTGTTGAGCACTTTTGCTATCAAGTCTTATATGTTTCAGGATATCTTGATAGGGAAGATAATTAGTGGTGATAGTGAAGATGGAGTAGTATATCGTTTATGTTAGTCTCCTTTTGCTACTACGAGTATCGATTTTTCTTCTACTACTAAATTTGCTCTTCAATGGCATCTACGTTTGGATCATCTCCCACTTAGGAAGCTTTGTTGGGTCATTCTACAAATTTCTCCACCCGTTGTCATTAATTGTAATGCTTGTCAACTTGAGAAGCATCATTGAAGCACTTATCCATCTAGTCAGAGTCTTGGGTTACAACTCATTTTTGAGTTAGTTCATATGGATGTTTGGGGTCTTGGTTGTATTTACGATAAGTTGGGACATAGATACTATCTCGTTCTAGTATATGATTTTTCTAAATTTGTCATGGCTTTTTCTTTTTAAGTAGAAGTTTGATTAATGTCAGCTCTATCATTAAAAATTTCATTCTTGAAACTAAAAACCCAATTTGATGCCACTATCAAAATTATTCGTTTTGATAATGGTTTAGAGTTTTGCACTCAGTCATTGCGTGAATTTTATAAATCTCATGGAATTGTGCATCAAACTACTTGTCCTCATAATGGTGATGCCAAGAGTAAACATTGTCATCTCCTGAATGTAGCTAGGACACTATTGAACCACAATAGTGTGCCTTCTTTGTAGTGGGGCGATGCCATTCTCACTACATGCTATCTCATTAAGCACATGCCTCCCTCTACTATTGATGAGTAGATCCCCCTGTAGTTTTTGTATCCTGACGGAAATCTTGTTCATGTTTCTCCCTTAGTATTTGGTTTCGTGGCCTTTGTTCATCTTTATGAACTCGGACATGGTAAGCTGGCTACTAGGATTGTCAAATGTGCCTTTTAGGGATATTGCTTAACACAAAAAGTGTACAAATGTTATGATTCGGTCCATTGGCATCACTACATTAGTGTTGATGTAACTTGCCATGAGTCTATACTCTATTTCTCCACTATAGGGAGGCATGTGACTGATGTTTCAGATATTGCCTCTATGCCTATCTGTTGTATAGCCTTGGAGGATATTTCTGTATTTAAACCAGTCCATTTTTAGGATCCCCCAATAACTTACAAGCATCACACTCCTCCCTTAAAGCCACCACCATCTTCCCCCTAGGTGAGAATAGATTCTTTGAATTATGACGATATTTTGACCGACAATGCTCCTGGTCACGGACCAAGTATACCATCCCATAATGTTGAGCTAGTTGCCTCTCATGATTTGGACCTTCCCATTGCTGTAAGGAAGGTGCCTCCGACTTGCACCATGAATGCTCTTTCTAAATATGTCCCTATGGCAGGTCTTCGGCCATGATATCAGAGTTTCTGTAGTGCCTTATCTGCCATGCATATTCCTACGTCACATCAGCAAGCGCTTCTTGATCTAAAGTGGCGGCAAGCCATGAAAAAGGAAATACTGACCCTCATTTTCCATTGTACCTAGGAACTAATTAATCCATCTCCAGATGCAGCAGTAGTTGGATGCAAATGGAATGATTGACAAATATAAGGCTTGACTTGTTGCCAAGGGATTTACTCAAACCTACGATGTTGATTTCTTTGATGCTCTCTCTTGTGGCCCACCTACCCACGATTCACATACTAATTTTTGTGGTTGTTCAACGTGATTTGCCTCTGCATCAACTAGATTAGAAAAATACTTTCTTATATGGTGATTTGTAGGAGGTTGTGTATAAGGGTTGTGTATATGTTGATTGGCCTCAACAACCTCCCGATTTTGCGTATAAGGGGCAGTGTTCCAAGGTCTATCGTCTTCACAAGGCAATTTATGGTCTGAAGCAAAGTCCTAGGTCTTGGTTTAAAAGATTGTCAGAGGTGGTTGAGGCCTTTGGCTTTCGAAGATCTTTCTCATACCACTTTCTCTTTGTGCACAAGACTACAAAGGGGCTAACATGTGGATATTCATCAGTAGAGTTCTTCTTAGGAAATTACTATACTTGACAATCACACAGCTTGATATTTCCTTAGTTGTTGGGAAATTGAGCCAGTTCATAGATAAATCTCATAAGGCACATTGGGATGCTACTATGATGGTGTTGAGATATTTAAAAGCCTCTCCTGGAAAGGGCCTTCTATTCACAAAAGGTACTACCATGGACATTATTGCTTATTCTGACGCTAATTATGCAGGCCACCTTACTAATAGAAAGTCAACGACTGGGTCCTGCACTTAGGTGGTTGGCAATCTAGTGACACAGAGAACCAAAAAGCATGTGGTGGTCTAAAGATCTAATGTTGAGTCAGAATATAGAGTAATGACTCATACTGTTTCCCAGATGATGTGTGTGGTTTGTCATATCAAACTTACATATTACTATTGATTCTTCGATGGAGATAAGATGTGATAACATGGTAGCCACCTATATTGTAAACAACCTTGCATTCCATGAACGAACAAAACTTGTAGAGGTTGACTGTCACTATACTCGAGACTTGATCCAGTAAGAATTTGTTCAGACCACTCATGTTTTCTCAGAGGATTAGGCATTTGACATTTTCATCAAGGTACTTCCAAAGACCTCCTTTGGTAGATGTTCCAAACTGAGCATGATCGATATCTAGGGATTGAAATAGGTCAGGTTTGGCTAAACCCATACCCACTTACAAAATTCATACCCATCCCCTACTTATTTACCCATCGAGTACAAAATCCAAACCCATACCCATCTACCTATCAAGCACTCATTTACCTATCGGGTACCCATTTATAACTTGATCTTACAATTAAATCATGCCCAAATTAAAGTTAAAAAAGAAAAAAAAATTATAACAAAATTCATTAATTATTTAGTTTTAACAAACTCAAAACATAAGGACTTGAGCTACCCCAATTTTATTGATCCCCACTAAAATTAACACAGAAAGAGCTAAACCCTAAACCCTAAAAAATAAAAGATACAAAGAAAAATAAAATACAAAAATGTTTCAAACAAAAGATCCTCGTCGCAAAACAAATGTTCAATGGAAGCTTTCAAAACACTCCCAACCTTCAAAATCATGGAGAGAATCATGAGAGAGATTAAGGTTGGAGGAATGAGGGACTTAAGGTGAGACTTATATATCTCGGATAAATGGATATTTCATTCGAGTACTCAGGTTAAGTAATCAGGTATAGATCCATACCGATACCTGAATCTAAATCTGGTTGAGTTTTTTGGATAAAATACATATCCAAACCTGATTGGATTTGGGTCAGGTTTTACCCATTTTTTTCAGGTCGGATTTGGTCAGATTTAGGGTTACCAAAGCTTGCATTGCTATTGATCTTTTTCTTATTTTAGTTTGTTATGTCATTTTACTTATTCTATAAGGATACTTCTGTAGTTTTTTCCCTAGTCCTCTTCTTAAAGGGGACTAGTGCCTTGGTATAAAATGAGACAATTTGTTCTTTCTGGCTCCAAATATTGTTTTGACTTTTGTTCAAAAAGCTTAACAATCAAACATCTACCATCCCCCCACCACGTACTAGTGAAAAATCTAACAATTATATTTGCAAGACAAATAAAAATTCCAACTTCTCTTTTGTCAAAAATTCATCAGTCAAACACCTATGTAACACTGCAACTAAAGCCACAGGGACAAATCTGCACGCATTGGGTCTACATCTAAAGCTATCCAAAAGGTTTGAATTAGAGCACACTCCTGCTCTCCACAAACCCCTAGCTACAACCAACCCTAGCACTACCACTAGGCCCCTAGTTGGCTGCGGTCATGTACCCTCACCCACTTTACTCCCCTTTCGTCCTTCCCATTTCTGCCCTCTCCCCAATTTTTCAATCTCCACTCCACTTGTCCCCCAGCCCTCTGCAGCTACTGTGGCTCCCTCAGCCATTCTTGACCCCCAATCTCCATGTTGACAACCCTTGTCGAGGCCTGCAGTCCTAGTCAATGGTAACAGTACAACCCTTGTCAAGGTTTCTGTCCTGTATGCCTTACTGACCTGTAACCACTCAGATGATGGAGGCATGCAGCTTCATCGACCTCCCATCTCAATCCTTGTTGAGGCCTCTGTTCCTCCACGGCCCTTTGTTACCATTCGCAGCCCCTTGTCCTCCCTTTCCCCCTGCTACCCTCCCTGCCTCACATGGAGGAAGACCGGCCTCCATCACCATTTATGGACTCTTGCCACCTTCCATAGCCTACCACTGCTGGCAGCCCCTTGTTCTCGGTGGTTCCCACCATGGCTCATGCATGTGGCCTACTGCCATGACCTCCATGGCCCTTGCAGTTGCCATCTGGAACCTCCATTATCCTTGGTGCTCACCCTCCAACGCAACATCAACCCCTTTTGCCTTTTTGGCCCTATGGCGCTTACCCTTTTTGCTACTGTATATGCCCTCACCCTCTACGGCCGACACCATTTGCAGCCCTATTATGGCCCTCATTCTTCTTCTCAGGGAGCTTCCATTGAGGATGGAGCCTATGCAACTTCAAGGTTGAAGCTCCCCATCTTACCCTGCCTGTGGCTTTTAGCACTGTTCTGACCTTCCAGGCTGATATTCTTCGAGCATTCTCTAGTTACAAGGCTTCCTTCATGCTCTAAGGAAGAAGCTCTCAACGGTATCTCTGTATCTGCCATAGTGGTCTTGTCGTCTCCCTTAGGATGATGCTAGGTTTTTGTTCATCATGTACATTGTTTATTGCACTTATTGGATTTGGTTCGCCTCTTAAGAGGCTTGTGATGCAAGAAATGCCTTTCAGTGGCTAATTTACCCCTGTAGTTAGTCAGGACTTGTGGTGCTAGTCCTTCAGGATTATTGTTGACGGGCTATCCCTTACAAGATTGGCCAACTTCAGGCCTTCTTTTTTTTCTTTTTGAGTGATAAAAATTATTTACTGCTAAAAGAAAAAAAAACTCATCAATAAAACATTGGAAATTAGACGTAGCCTAAGAGAAAATAGTTAAAAAATGGCAATAAATAAACAGTTGTAACAATAGTCATCTGCAATTGATTAAATAGGCAGAGGGGAAGATCCATGCACACACAAGAGACACCCTGTCTATCTAATGTATTATCCGCCTTTCTATTTGAGATGGAATGGAAAACCCTGGACCTTTCCCTTGTAACCAAGTCCCTTCTCTGAATGGATTTGGTTGACACATGGCCTCTATAAACCATGTTAAATCCACTCTCCTTCACTGTTTTGGCACTTCTAGTCAATGGATAAAACCAACATCAATGCCACAAGTACCTTAAATAGTAGAGCACTTGGTATCAAATATTTGCTAAAAGCCTAAAACCATCTTGTCAGTATATCTACAAAGACATGCACACTAAGTTGGACTTTTGTTGTGGTTAACCACAACGGTAACATTCATATTTTCTGAAAATATCTGACAATGAGGCCTCATTTGGGTTGTCATGAAGTTATTGGATCCATAGATTCCTCTCAGGCTCACATGTAATCTGGTTGCAATAAAATGCAACCTTTGCATTGACCCAATCATGGTACTTCTCAATGAGCAAAAATAATAGAAACATTGTCCTTCATCCTCAGCAAAATATAGGCACGACAATCTTACAGACTACATAAAATCTAGGCCCTAGAATCCAGTTGCATGCAAAAGGAGCCTGTGAAATCCAATTACATCGTGACAATCCAAGTGGGTCTAAATCAAAGATGAATTTGGCATATGAGAAGATGTAATAGTAAAGCCTTTTAAATATCAAAGAGGTTTTATTACCAAAATCATTGTGTGAATGTGAGAGAAAATAATACTTTTGTTAGAGAAAATTCATGTTCGGAAGTGGATAATCTTATTTTATGTTTTCGTATTTACTGTTTTCTATTTTTAGTTTTTAGTAAGTTATTAGAGATATCTTTTAGTTTATTAGAGATATGTTAGGGATTTGATTAGATTTAGAGAGATTGAGTTTATTTTCTTTCTTGTATTAGTATCGGTCGGTGAAAATGAGCAAGTTATTATTCCAAAGAAAATCATACACCCCTTTATATAAAAGAAGAGGTGTGGGTAAAATACAGAGAAGGACCAGAGAATAAAAGAAATAGTAAAACATGACATATATATGGGGGCACTATAACACTCCCTCTCAAGTTGGAGCATAAACGTCAATCATGCTCAGCTTGTCACGGCAACTATCAAATGCAGTCCGACCAAGTGGCTTGGTGAAGACATCTGCAATCTGGTCCTCTAAAGAGACCAGAGTAGTGTAGATGATCCCCTTCTGGATGAGATCCCGTGTATAATGGCAATCAATCTCCACATGTTTCGTGCGCAAACATAGGATTGTTAGCAATGTAAGTAGCTGCTAGGTTGTCACACTTCATCTCCGTCAGCTCCTTTATGTGAATATGCAAATCTCTCAAGATAGACCGTATCCACACCATTTCTACAGCAGCTTGTGCCATGGCACGATACTCTGACTCTGCACTCGATTTGGATACAACTGTCTGCTTCTTGCTCTTCCAAGTGACTAAATTTCCAGCAACAAAGGTGCATAAACCAATAGTGGACTTCCTGTTAATAAGACAGCTTGCATAATCAGCATATGAATATCCTATAACTATCATAGGATACCCCTTTCTAAACAACAGCCTACGTCCAGGTGTTTTCTTCATGGATCTAAGCACCTGCATAGCAGCATCCCAATGTTACTTCGTGGGCTTATCCATAAACTGACTCAACCTCCCCACAACAAAGGAAATGGCTAGTCTGGTAATGGTCAGGTACAGCAACCAACCAACCAACTGTCTATAGCTCCTGCTCTCCACCTATTGTGCCTCAATGTCATACAGATGGACCTTGGGGTCTATGGATACATTTGCTGCCTTTGCCCCAAGCATCCCAGTGTCCTGGAGAATATCAAGAGCATACTTTCTCTGACTAGCTACAATTCCTTCTTTTCCTCTAGTCACCTCAATGCCCAAAAGGTATCGTAGAGGACCTAAGTCCTTTGTAACAAACTACGACGCCAATTCCTATTTGACCTATCCAATCCCTTCTGTATTATCTCCTGAAATGATAAGATCATCAACATATACAAGGAGCACCACAACTCCCTTGTCAGTCCTCCTGATAAATAATGAATGATTTGAAGTAGATCTCACCATGCCCAATCCTTCCACAACCTCTGACATTTTGTGGAACCATGCACGAGGACTCTGCTTAAGCCCATATATCACCTTCCTTTGCCTGCACATACACTCCTCATCAGCCTCAAACCTGAGGGGCTGCTGCATATATACTTCTTCATGAAGATCACCATATAAAAATACATTCTTTACATCTAACTGATATAACCCCATCAGTCTCTGTTTGCTACAACAGATAAGAGAATCTGAACCGTAGAAAGTCATGCCACTGGTGAGAATGTGTCAAAGAAGTCTACCCCATAAATTTAAGTAAACCCTTTGGCCACCAACCAAGTCTTATGCCTAAAAATAGACCCGTCAAGGTTATATTTCAAGGCAAAGACTCATCTGCATCCTACCACCCATGCAATAGATGGTCTCGTCGTAAGCTCCCACATGCCTTGCAAACGTAAAGTTGTCATCTCCTCCATGGCCTAAAGCCACTTAGGATGAAGCATGGCCTCCTAATAAGATGTGGGCAGCTTGGATGCAGATACAGCAGAAGTAAATGCAGCAAACTAGAAACCTAGCCCATCATTGCCAGAAGCATCTGTGTTCCTGCACTGAGCACAACTTCGAGGCACCTTACGAATGGCAATAGGCAAATCACTGTCCTCAATAGCCTCATCTGGAACATTAGTAACTTCCTGCTCCTCTGGAACACCAGTAGGTTCCTACTAATTATCCCTATGAGAAGCATTAGACACAGGCATATCAGTATCATCAACACATACTTGTGTGGGGGAGGATGATGGTGCTGGGGCAAGAGGGGGGAGATATTATGACTAGTGGTTTATAAGTTACCGGAAGCTTATACACAAATGGCTATCCCTTGAATCTGTTATTTGTACTCGCAGATAGCTAACGTGGAGAGAAATCTCCAAACTATATAGTAGGAACCGGCATTGGTGTCGTCCCACGAATAGTAGGCATCCGCTGAGCAATAAAGGAAACATAAGGTACAACCTTATGAAAGGTAACATCCTCATTGACATGATGCCGTCTGGTCAATGGATTATAGCACCTATACCCTTTCTGGGTAGAATTGTAGCCCAGAAACACACTTCACTACCTGTAGTGCTAGCTTGTCCCAGCTAGGTCCATTAATGTGGACAAATGCAACACAACCAAAAATGAGTGGTGGCACATGAAACAACTCTCTATCTGGATACAATATCTGCTAACAGATCTATTTAGGCAATACAAAGTTGGACATTCTATTGATCAAATAGCAGGAAGTAGGACACGCATCGCCCCAATAAATCTAAGGAACATTATGATGTATCATCAATGTTCAAGCAATATCTAGGAATTGTCTATGTTTACTCTCTGCTATCTCATTTTGTTGGGATGTAAAAGGATAGGAGGTTTGATGTATGATACCATTCAATTTGTAAAAATCACGCAATCTAGAAGTACAAAACTCCAATGCATTATCTAAGCACACACATTTCACAATGGTAGAAAACTGGGTTTTTATTTCAAGAATAAAGTTTTGAATGACATTGCCAACGTCTAACTTATTCTTTAATAAAAATAATCATGGCGTGTGAAAAATCATCCACAATGACTAGGTAATATCTATGACCTTGTCTATCTGAAACATGACTTGGACCCCAGACATCCAAGTGAATCAACTAAAATGTAGAATCAGTAGTGGGGGAACTAGTAGGAAATGAAGCTTAGTGATGCTTCCCAAGCTGACAAGCATCACGAGTAATCTTAGTGGCCGGAGAGACATGGGAGGAAATCCGACAAAGCCTATCCAGAGGAATGTGTCCAAGACAATAGTACCACTGCAGTGCAGTCCCTGCAACAAAACTGAACTCGCCCTGACACAATCAGTTTGGACTAGGCGATAGACGCCCCTCTTCATGTCCACCACCGGTCACCCTCCCCGTGAACCTATCCTGTAACACATAACCTACATCGTCAAATATAACATGACAGTTGAGGTCTTTAGTAATTTTACTCACAGATAAAAGATTAATAGGGAATTTGGTACAAAAAAAAACTCAAGGCAACTGTAGAGTAGACGAGAGAGACACCTCCTGTAACGACCCGATTCTCGAGTCCCTACGAGACACGAGAACCGGACCGACTCAACTAATCCCAAGACCTGGTCGTCCAACGAGGAAGTAACCAAAAGAGCAGTAAAATAAACCACATTCAGCATGAATATAACTAACAGTAAGAAAATACAGCAGTAAGGAAAGAAACCACTACAGTATATACCACCACAACAGTAGAACAACATTCATAACATAATATCAAACTGCAGGTAAGGAAAAGTACAGGGGTAACAAGAACTACTCACTACAGTGGAACCAAAAAGAGGTACAAGAGAACAGTGGTAACTCTACTAGACCCTACTCGGTCCAGCGTCCTCTACAGCCGCTAACCCTGGCTGCTCAACACCTGGTCCTGAAAGGTAATGAGTGTAACACGTCAGCAAAATGCTGAGTAGAGTGGCAGCTAAACTAAAGAAACAGTAAAGTGTACAGTAGCTGTTTTAATTTTCTTTCTTCCTTTATTTACGTCTTTCTATTGTTTCAAAATTTATCTAATTCTCAGATCCTTCACTTGATCTCGGATGTTCCTCGTGGGAACGATCTTGATTGCAGTCTTTTCCAAAATGTAGAAGTAGCACGTGGTGCTCTCCTGGCCGGGAGAGTCCCCCGTGGTGATCCTACTCTCAGTCAACCACCCCAAGGTCACGGACAGACGTAACGGTGACTACGGGACGCGCGATAAATGCACAGGTAGCTAACCCGCACTGGCACGCGGTCAGTCGTTTCCATTAACAGGTGCGCCCAAAGCACAGCACGGAACCAGTACAGGGCAAAGCCCTCTCAGTAACAGGGGTCCAACCCCTCCACAGTAACCAAACAGGGGCCTTGCCCCGCCACAGTCCGCGCACCCTCGCCTGACTACCCTAGTTTGCCCAGTGGGCCTAACAAGTCGGTGTAGGAGGCTAGCAGAACCCCGGGGCCCGTGGGGTAGCTAGTACCTCCCTACACTAGTAGCTCTCCTCGGTACTACGTACACGAGGGCCAGCAAGTCGGTACAAAGTGGCCAGTCCTGACCCCGGGTCCCTGGGGCGGCTGGCTCCGCTCTGCACTAAACAGGTACAGGCACTTCCCTTGGTACTAGGTACCCAAGAGACAGCACACTACCACGTCCTTCTTTCTCAGTTCCATTCCTTTCTCTTTCCAGGAGTTCCACTCCTAATTCCCCGTAGGGTTCCAGTTCTTTTAACTCAGCACATTCAGGTTTCACCTTTCCAGTTTCACGTTCATACATCCCATATTCTCAGTCATGCTCATTTGTTCATAACAGGCAGCTGTTAAACCAATTTACAGGTAGCTATTATTTCCTTTCCACATTTTCCAAGACTGCAGTATTCATATATTCCACTAGTTCTTCCCATCCTAGGATTCATGCCATACCCTAGGATCTATCATACAATCTAGTTTTCCAGCCCTAGGATTCATGCAACACCCCAGGATCTACCATTCATTCTAGTTTCTCATTCCTAGGATTCATGCAATGTCCTAGGTTCTATTTATGGTTCCATAATTTAACAGATTATACTAATAAACTTAAAAGCCACTCTACCGGTTACAACAGGCGTAGTGGGGGCGTGGTCGGGAATCCTGCGTACCTCCGCAACTCCCGAGACTGCAACGGAATGGGGTCCTATCACAAAGATCAAACACAAGGAGTTTCTCAAAATAGTATACAACTACTGTAGACGGGTAGAGGATTTAATTCCGAAAAGCATGCAACTCGAAACACGGAAAACGGACTCCGAACGGGCCCTAAACGGGTCGAAAACGACGAAACAGTGTAAAATCAGACGTCCGGAACCTCTTCCAGATGTCTTACAAAGTTGATTAGAGGTTACCCTTATTCTGCGTGGTTTCTCAGACGTCCAGAAGCCTGCGGGGGTGTCTAGCCTAGTTCCCAGACGTCCGATGGTCACCCCAGACGTCTGGAAGTCGCTCCCGTCGTCTGGCACAACTGCCAGACGTCTGATTCGCGTTGGATGCGAATCTCAGACCCTGCGCGTACCCATTCCTCGTGCTCAGTACGGACGGTCGAAGGAAAGAAGAAGGTACGAAAATAACTTACTTACCAAACGTCTGGATAGTCCTCCAGACGTTTTCCTTGTCGTCTGGTTGGAAGCCCAGACGTCTGATTCTGGAAAAATTTCCAGAACCAGGGCGCAACTCGCCCTCCGCCCACGACGCACGGCCGTGCCGCGCCTCGTCCTCCTGCTGCTCGAGCTGCAACAGGCCTCCCGCGTCACTCCGCGCCCGCTGCGCCCCCGCCGGCCGGCTCTAGCAGCCCCGGTAAGCTCGCCCTCATGGCCGAGCGCCTCCTCTTCTCGCGCAGCACCTCCCCCCCGCACTCGCCGCGGCTGCCACCGCTGCCGCTCGCTCACTCGCGCTCGCACTCGCGCACCGGCTGGAAGGAGAAGGAGAAGCGGAGGTGGTGAGAGTGAGGGAGAGGACGAGGCTTTTTAAAGCCTCGCGGGGAGGAGAGAGAGAGCGGGATAGGGGGGCAGCGCCTGCGGAGGAGAGGGAAAAAGGGAACCCGCAGGTCTGCAAGTGCAGGTGCGCAGATGCGACTGCGCGTGCCGCCGTAGCCGAATCCCAGACATCTGGGAGGGGTTCCAAACGTCTGGTCCAACGTCTGTGCCACCTCCCAGACGTCTGAAGCCGCACGTTCGTAACACCTCCCCTTGTCCATTTACTTTAGAGTGATGACCATCAGCCACCTGCACAGTTCTACCAGAAGAAACTGCTTGTATCTGTCTAAAACAACTCTGATCTCTCTACTCAAGTGCTTGGAGGCTCCAGAATCAATGAGTCATGTAGTACTACTGCTATGGGGAAGAACGAAAATACTATAAGCATATTCCATACTTGCGGAGGCAACTGCAGCAGTATCAGAAGTGGATGGAGTCTCTTGAGTCACCTGAGCCATTCTCTAGGCAAGAGCCTCAAACTCTGAGTTGGGCACCATATCAGTCTCCATCTTTGGGGTCGAGGCAACCTAATTTGCCACGGGAGGATGAACATGCTTGGTCCAATAGTTAGCCTCCACGTGACCAATCTGTCCACAATATGTGCAAGTGGGTCGTGGTTTGCCAGGCTATCCCTGACCACGCCTACGAGTGGATGGAACTCCATGTCCACCACTAGCAGCAAAGTTCAAAGTCTAGCTCGTCATCTCAGGATTAGTAGATTTAATGGACAATCTACTAACCCTACTGTAAGCCTCCTCCAGAGTAAGAAGCTCTGTGAGAGTAAGCATTTGATCCCATGTAGACTCATACTCAAACCTCAAACCAGACAAGAATTTGAGCACTGTAAACTCCTTGTGACGCTCTCTCTGCATCGCACATGTGCGCATTGGCCTGCATGAGCTGTAGCTCTCCAACAACCCCTTCAGTTTGGCATAACACTATGCCTATGTCAATACATCATGCCTCAGCGAGAAGGTGTCATGAGTAATCTGGAACACCTTACTCGAGTTCTTTTCATGGGAATATGCATCATGAAGAGTGTCACATCTCTCTGATAGTCCTATAATACATTATCCCATCTCCGATGTGAGTAGCTATGACATTCGTAATCCATGCTCTCACCATAGTGTTGTCACGCTTCCATGTAACATTTCCCAGTTTTCTCTGTTGGCTCTAGCTCTAGGAGAATATGTTCCTTATCATAACCTTCAACCATCATGAGGAACGTCTGCAACCAAGGGGCGTAGTTGGTCTCATCAAGCTTTGTAATGGGAACAAATGAATTTTTGATGTTCCCACGATCCGTCACACTCTCGGATGGGCCTTCGGACTTTGGAGAGGCAGCCATGAACCCATATCAAGAAGAAAAATCACCATGAACAGATCACTTCAAAGACGGGATAGATCTGAATCAAAGGTTTTCAGATCTGCATGATGAATAGAAGGCCCCCTTGGACAAACGTAAGCCTAGCAAAGGTGCGGGGGAAGGCACCCAAGATGGCCCCAAGGGGACTTAAAGTCACTCTGGCTGCAATCATAGGAGGTGCAACCCTAGAACAGGGTCGCAAGCACCCCTACAGCCGATTGGAGCAATGTCGCACGCCCCTGCAAATCGTCGCTGCTCCTGCAAATGGAGCGGCGTTGCTAATCAGGCCATCGTTGTTGCACACTCTGGCTTCCCCTTTCGCGACATTGTGGCTAGGCAAGAGCACAAGAAAGGGATCCAACCCGAGGGAGGCAGCCCCTGCACCGCCGCCGCTAGGCAGGGATGAGAGGAGGCTGCCAGACGACACCACCGACGCGCGCGAGAGAGACAGAGGGGGGTTTGGTGGTTTAGGGTTTTGGAGGCTCTTTTTCGGGTGGGATATCAAGAGCTCCGGTCAAGGATCGTCGCCCTGATACCAAGTCAATGAAAATGAGCAAGTTATTATTCCAAGAAAACCCTACACTTCTTTATATGGAGAAAGAGATGTGGATAAAATACAGAGGACCAGAGGATAAAAGAAATAGTAAAACAAGACATAAAGACATATATATAGGGGTACTATAATAGTACCCTCTCTACATAAAGGACCAAACTACATGTTTTCTTCTAGAGATTCATGACAATAAAAGTTCTCCAATTATAGTAATCCCTACATCGTATCAGAGAGGGTTCATCTAGGGAACCCCATGTCCTCTACCATACCCTAGGGGTGCTAGCAGCCCCCTCGCTGCTTTAGGAAGCATGTACAATCCCTTGGCCAGTGTTGGCGACATCGTGTGTTGCCAAGTATCACCCAAAGATTGCCAAGGTGTGTTGCTTGGGCTATCTCCTCTCCATCACTGATTAGAGTGGGACTAAATTGGTCCCTATTCATCACGTGGGCCCCCTTCCATCAAGCAGCATCCACACTGCAAGGTTGGTGTGACGCCATACAATAAGTTGTGAACCGATTTTTCAGCCTAGTTCATGATCCAGTCATCGATTTTCGCTTCGTGCGTGAAGCGAGTACGTTGGTGGTGCCATGGCAAAAGGAGATTCTTCGATGATGACTTCTGAGGCCAAGATCTTGGCCTCGATACTTGTTCAAGGAGATCCTGGTTGGGCCTCAGTACTATCAACCCAACTTTTACTTGGCCCAAAAGAAAGTTCTAAAGCCTCAAGTCATGTGATCAACGGCAAAGACGCCAATGAGTGGTGGGGAAATTGAGCTACAAGCTCAGCCCCATCTATAAATGCACACAACCAGTTCCCTTCTAGTGTGAAGAGTTTTTTCTTTGGTAACGGGTGATTGTCAGTGCTTGATAATGCACCTCGTACAAGTAAAAATATCAAGATCAATTTAGTTTCAATTTCAATTCAATATTGGTGTTAGTTGACTAGTCTATAAGTTTAGTTGAAGTACTTTATATTAGTGCTTGGGATCGACTCCTCGTTAGGTGCCAAATATGTGCATGATCAAGTTTGCATGCGTGCTCTAGCCTCAACTACACCAGATGAGGGTAGACTTTACTAGTACACTACTACAAGTTGGACGTACATACTCCAACTTGGGGGAGAGTGTTAGATAAAATAAGAAATTAGGAATTAGAATTGTTGGAGATCTCATGAATCTCCACATTGGAGTTTACAAGATCCTACGTGAATTGGAGATCGAGGAAGTCGACCATGCCAAGTTATCTTGTTTCCTTAATTTGGTTTCTAGTTTTAAAATTATTTTAGGAAAGTTTATTATGTTAGAGATTTGTTTTGATTAAAGATATGTTTTTTCCTATTCTAAAATATTGTATTAGGATTAAAAAGAAGGATTGGTTTCTCTGAATATAGAGACTAAATCCCATTGTATCTATTTGAGTTTTCTACCATAATAAAAGCTCCACATTCTAATTTCTTGACATGGTATCGGAGCGGATTCAATCTTGAACCACACATCCTCCTCCATACCTAAGAGGCCACGCTCCCTCTCCTCTGCATGGGCGACGACTCGCATCGCCCATGGGTCATTGCTCAAGAAGTTGGCCGCCTAGGCCAAGTAGGTGCCCATAGAGGCGTCAATGGACCCCTTCTCAAATCGAGTAGTGCTATGTGGTCCTGTAATTTGGTCTGGCTGAGTAAGCAGGCCGAGTAGGCATTTATTCAGTAGCATACTCTCCCACTTTTGAGATGGAGCCACCCAATTTGATTTTTTGGGAGATTTCTTCTTTTTATCATTTTAGGTATTGTTTGACATGATGTCCTAATTTTAGGTTTTTTATCTAGATTTCATTTTAGATTCTAGGTAATATGTTTTGATTTAGATTGATTGGAAGCTGTTGATTTAGTTTTCATTTTAGATTCTTGATTTAGATATATTGTTTATATTTATTGATAATAAACATGAATATTTAGATTCTAATCTCCACATTTTCTTTTTTCAAGATGTCTGATCTTTTATATTCTAAGTTGTATAGTAATTAAAAAGTAGGAGTATTAACTATGTTATTTTTACTATACTACTTAAGGTAGTTGTATAGTTATAACATTACATGTAACACAATTTTTAATAAGTTAACTAATTATTTTATATTTTTTAAAATAAAAAAATTTTAACCCACATACTCGTCTGCATACCGCATACTCTCTATGTGGTGACCCAACCAATCATATACCGCATACTAACTTCCTAAACCCTACTATGGGTTACCATGGAATGCCTTGCCTTGGCTGTATCTCTCATCCTCATCGACTGAGAGAGGGTTACAAAAGGTCCTCTACTCCCCTCCTGCATGCGCTTCTCCACCACCAACACCTCTTGTGTGGTCTAAGGCCAATGCATGACCAATTTTTTTGAACCAAGAGTGTTTGATTTTCTCCATGTCAATCCCTATGTAGGAAAATCCCCCTGTGCGTGACTTATGATAGAGGGAGATCAGCCCATCGTGACCCCTTAAGCCAAGACATTAGCTTTTGTACTAGTTTAAGGGACCACAAGTCCCCATGTTGCTATTGACTAAAGAGCGAGGCCTCCTCTACTACTATTAGGGAATGCTTCCCATATATGGTCGCTACTTCTGCTACAATCTGTCTAGTTCAGTTACAATTTGTGGTTGGGATTGACTCCTACAATCAATTCCATGTTTCAGTGCATGGAATTGTCTTTCATAAACTCTTTGAGTCATTTTTTGCTTCAACTCCATAGGTGTTGGATGTTCCCTAATGAAGAGAGGTTGTTTGCATGCTTGAAGAGAGACTGTTGGATTCTGTGATGCGCACTCTAGCCAGTAAAATTCAATTCTTGAGAAAGGCATTGATCATTTACAAGAAAGAACTTAAAGAAAAAAGGGAGGCAAAAAGAGTTGACATGCTACATGGCATTTCAAACCTGGATAGAAAGGAAGAAATGCATCCACTTTCTAAGGAGGATGGTAAGGAGAGGAGGTGGTAGAAGGTTATACAGGACGAAGATCGAAAATGTAAGATGGATTGGAGGTAGAAATCTAGGCAAATTTAGCCGAAGGAGGTTCTCATACAATATTCTTTCATGCTTTGACAAGTGCAAGGAGGAGACCAAATCTTTTGAGTTCTGTAAGAGTTGAAGATGTCACCTTTAGTCAGAGAGCAGGTCTATGAGGCCATTTGTCTTCACTTCCATCACTTCATGAGGAAGAGATCATTGAGAGAGTAGAGGCTTGAAGAGTTAGATATGCCACATTTAGATGAGTCTTTGAAGGGGGACCTTGTCAGGAAGATTTAAGAAGAGGTCTTACCTAAGATACAGGATTTTAAGGTGGAAAGGCCCCCAGGACTTGATGGTTTCCAGGTTTTATTCTATAAGGAGATGTGGGAGCTAGTTGGGAGGTATGCCATGGTAACAATACATGAGTTCTTTGATGGGAATTGTGATTTTGAGAGGTTGAATAGATTATATTTGTTCCTTTTTCCTAAAAAACTCGAGGCAAAATCTATTGGTGATTACAGGCCTATCGCATTGTTGAATATGATATATTTGATAATTGCTAAGGTTCTGGCTAATAAACTTCGCTTGGTTTTACCTTATATTATTAGCAATGCCCAATCTATTTTCATTAAGGGCAAGTCTTTGCATAAGTCTTTTATCCCAGCTGAGAAGATGACAACTCTGCGATTGAGAAGTGGGACAGAAGCTTTCATTTGGAAAGTGGGCTTTGCCAAAGCCTATGATTCAGTTTCATGGTCATTTTTCTGAGAGATCTTGAGAAGAGGTTTCTTGGAGGCTTCGGTCCAACTCATGAGGAGATGCATTACCACTTCCTTTTCTCAATGTTGGTTAATGGCAAATCCGTTGAACTCTGGGCCCAGCCATACAGAGGAATTAGACAAGATTGTTCATTGGCCCCACTCATTTTTAACATTGTTGTGGACACTCTTGCGAGGTTGGCCTTCAAAGCTTGTGATGGTGGTTTATTTTCTCGCTTCCGTTTGCATGGTGATGGAAGTTTGATAACACCAATACTACAATATGCTAATGATACAATTTTCTTTATAGAAGGGGGTGAAGGCAATGCTAAATATGTAGCCTCTTTGGTGAAGATCTTTGCTGAAATTTCTGGTTTGAACCTCAACAAGAGTAAATTGACAGTGGTCCCCTTTGGAATGGATAGAGCTTCTACTGTGCGCACTAGTGAGGCCTTGGGTTCACCTTTGGTGCATTGCCTTTGATGTACCTTGGTCTTCCTTGAGGATGCTTGGTGCTCTTGAAGTCGGTGCTATCTTCCATTCTTGTTTTTTATTCTTTTATTTTTAAACCACCTAAGAAAGATTCTCTCCAAGTTGGATGATATCCGAAGGAGATTCTTTTGAAAGGGTTTGGATCATGAGAGAAGGTTCTTACAAGTTGTTAAGTGGAGTGAGGTTTGTAAGCCCAAGAAGCAAGGTGGGTTGGGTTTTTGCAAACTAAGAAGTTTAACAAAGCTCTTCTTCTAAAATGGGCAGAGAGGATTTTCCAAGGTGGGGAGTCCATTTGGAATAGACTCATCATTGACTCCTATGGTTCTTCTTTGGATATTTGAGAGCAGGCTGTTTGTAGAAATAGGGATTCTGCTTTTTGGAGATCGGTTGTGCAAGTTATGACTAATTATAGACAGTTTTTCAAGACGGTTCTAGGAAGAGGGGATCTTTTTAAATTTTGGCAAGATGACCGGACTGAATATGGTGTTTTCTCCTCTTGTTTCCCAAGAGTTTTTCAGCTGGCAGTCAATAGAGATGCTAGTGTAAAGGATGTTTGGGATTATGACACAGGTTGTTGGAGTATTATCTTGCTGTAAGGACTATCAGATGTGACTTTTTCTAAATTTCAGGGACTGCTGCAGGTAATTTCAGATCTGCAACCCAGAGATGAAGTTGGTAAGCTGATCTTGACGGGCAGATTTTGTGGTTTCAAAAGCCTATAGGTGTATTACCGACTGTGCTATTAGTTTGGATGATATTAATGTTGATTGTGCCTTGTTTTGGAAGCTGAAGATTCCCCTTAAAGTCAAGTTATTCCTGTGGGTATTGTGAAGAGAAAGGCTGATCATGAAGTCTGTAAGGAAGCGATGGTTTCCAGCTATTGATGCTGCTTGCCCAGTCTACAATAGTGATGTGGAAGACTCCATTCACTTGTATACATGGTGTTCTCTTTGAAAAGATGTTTGGAAGATGAGTAATATACATGGTACAGATTTTTCATCTATGGATGGCTTGTGGAATTGGTTCAAGAGCTATGTTCATGCAGGCACACTAGGGTGGATCAAAGTGGTGCTTACTCTTTGGAGTCTATGGTTGCAGAGAAATGGTGTTGTGTTCCGAAAGAAGAGAGTGTGGCCATAAAATGTCGTTCGAGAGATCTTTTTTTGATTTTTTGCTAAACTCTCTGTAAGTCTGTTCCTTTTGTTTTAATAAAACTTTCTGGATGATTACTAGCCTCCAATAAGCATCCTTTTTCTTTGAAAAAAAAAGTGTGTGTGATCTACATGCATGCTCTAGTCCCACTTGCATCAGAAGGGGAGAGCGTATGTCAAATACAAGAATCATGCTTAAGCGCCAATTCCAAGTTCATGCTACAGTCTGTTCTCCTGGAGGTAGGGCGACCATCATGTGCTTAGGAACATTCCCCAACTATTATCCATGATCCAATTCAAAGATCGAAGACCGTTCGTGCGTGCAAGGCATAAGCACGAGCTACCACCTAGTGTTCCCTTGCAAGTTGGAGATGTCCAACTTGGGGTTAGTGTTGGAGATCTTGGAGATCTCGTGAATCTCTAAGTTGGAGATCATGAGATCCCACGTGAATTGGAGGGCAAGGAAGTCCACCTTGCTAAGTTATCTTGTCTTCTTAATTTGGTTTCTAGTTTTAGAATTATCCATTTAAAAAAGTTTGTTATGTTAGAGATTTGTTTTGATTAAAAATATGTTTTTCCTATTCTAGAATATTGTATTAGGATTAGGAAGTAGGATTGATCTATATAAAGAAACCAAATCCCATTATTTCTATTTAAGTTTTCTACAATAATAAGAGTTTACATTCTAATTTCTTCACAAGAATTATCTCCTTATTTTTCTTTCAAGAAAAAGATTATCTCCTTATTTTGTTCTTTCATATTTTGTTTATTTCTAAATTTTAGAGATATGTTTTAGGATTGTTAGAAATTTAATAAAAATATAATGGGATATGATTTAGTTCCTTTCTAATAGGATTAGGATTGGATTGCTCACTATATAAAGGAACCAACTCCGTGTTTTGCTCTTTCAGCATCTATCAAAGTATTCCTTTAAGTTGAAACATGCACGTCCAACTTGGGGGGGGGGGGGGGGGGGGGGGGGGGGGGGTGTTGAAGAAAATCCACGTTAGGAAGTGGGTAATCCTATTTTATGTTTTGTTGTTTTGTGTTCTCTATTTAGTAAGTGATGGTAACACTATCATCCGTCATAACTAGCTTAACTTAGTGGAAATCCAGAGATAAATGCTCCTAAATAATTGCCTGAGGACCGTAATTCCACATAGATCTGTTTTGAGGAGAGAACAAATTAGGGTTAATTCTGTAGTTTTAACATCACATCATAAATGCAGAGTAACCACAGGTTCACCCAGGAGTTAATTAAAGGTTAATTGAGCATTAAAGTCCAAAGAGTGGATCCACACAGACAAAAAACAGGGTTTCGTACATTTCAAGAACTGCAACAGCACACAAAATCCTAATTTCAAACCCGCTTAAATTGAAAAGATTCTAGTCAAGATAAAATTCATCTAAATCTTTTAAAATTCATAGAAAAATATTCTAAGAGGTTTACTACCTTTGGTTTGACCATTTGAACCCATTTGACCTAGAACAGAGTTTCAAATGGGATTTTACCCTGATTTGGACTTTTGTGCAAATTTTCCAGTCAAATATGGTCAAAACTGAAATCCAACTTCACCATTAGATTCCTTGGGTCCAAATAAGGTTAAATACAAAATTTAGGTCCAATCAGAGTCTATCTTAACCTAATTTGCAATCTAGTCCCTTAAAACTTTATTTCTCTTACTTAAACCCCTAACTTTTGATTTTATTACGATCAGGTCCCTAAATTTCTCATCTTCTTCACAATTATGCCCTTGCCGCCATTGTTGGGTCAAATCCTACATAGCCGACTTTGACTTGATGAAACCATCATCAAATCTCCACCAAATCTCACCAAATTTGGTGAGATTGGTGTTTACACTACACCAAATCATTTGCACCAGATCCCAAGTCCTAATATAGCCCCAATCATCTCCAGCGAAACTTGGAATTTCCAAATTCTTGCTCCAACTAAATCCTAAGCAAATCATACAAATTCTTTATTTGAAGAGCACATGCAAGCTCTATATAAGCTCCTCTAGGTTCCAGCATCCTCCTTAGCTCGGTTCCAGGCCAAAAACTCTTCCTCTTCTTCCCCGGCCGCCTCCAACCGCAGCTTCGGCAAGCTCCTTGATCTCCCGTCGTCACCCACTGCCACGTACAATAGGCCGAGGGAGCTTTCTCACCTTCTTCTGCCCTTTCATCCATTAAAATAGATTCACTTCCTCCCTCTTTCTTCTTAGATTAATCCTAAACCCTTAGATTCACAATTCCGCCGCCATTCACCTCTCTCCCTCACCGTCTTCTCCGCCTCCGACCATGCCTCTGGTGTGGTCGCTCAACCACCACACACACCCAAGCACCACATTACCACTCCCAAAAGCTTTGTCGTGATTCCACCATCAAAAGCCCTCTATTGGCTCTTACATCAGCTCCTTCACCCCACCGGACAAACCCACCATTCGTAGCCCTAACAGCCACCGTCCGACCACCACAATCACCCACACACCAAATCACGACTACCACATGCTTTGCCACTTCACGACGGAGCATCCTAGCTATCTAATTGGGGCTTTTGGCCCATATTCTTATCACAGGTACACCATCGGAGCTCTGCCGCCGCCTTCATCGTCCTCAACACTGACCGCCTCTCTCTAGCCACCACTCGACCTGCTACTACCATCACTCGACGCAACTTCACATCCAAAAGGCAGTAGGGTCATCAATTGAAGCAACCAAGGCAGTAGCTGCACCAATTCGACAAAGACCTCTACTGCAATTTCACACAAAGAAGAAAGCACTTTTATTGCCACATCAGCCGCACCAAAATCTCTTTAGCACATAAATTGGATTCTCGCTGAGAGCTTATCGCCTCAACTACACAGGGGTGAGATTCCTTTCACCTCAATTCTCACACCTCACCAGACTCCTACGCCGACGGGTCTAGTCCGCTACCCGATATTGTACAAATCTGATTACTTGAATTAGATCTGATTAAGGGAGAATCTCTGAGGAGGAAGGGGGAGGGTTTTGCTTCAGGATTCATGCCCGATGCCTCAAGATGCATGCATGCCCGCTTAACACTTGACATCTTGAGAGGCTTTGTGCTATGCTAGTGCCTTGTGTTGTGATCACTTAAGTCATCTGGGGTTCATACACGACGTTTGTTATTGGTTAAGGCACTGTAGAGTTATTGGACTCCTATTCTGACATGGCTATTTGCAAATAAGTGGTTTAAATACCACTGTAACGATATTTGAGTTAAATTGATACATGAGATATATGTTTAATTTGAGGAATTAAGTGATGATTCAAATCATTATTCTTTTTAGATTCCTAATTTCTTTTTATCTAAATAACTTGTGATACAATTGAGTATCATTTTGAGTAGATTGAATATTATTTTGAGTTGATTATTATTCATTGAATATCTCTTGGGTTTAATTGATTGTACTCATTATTTCTTGCAATTAGTGAGTAAATTCCACATTTGCTTCCTTTAAACAACCCCGGACTCAATTTTTATTTTCAAGTACTTTACAAATTTAAATGTTGTAAAGCAATTTTTGTTGACTATACTACGATGCTATACGTTGCTTAAATGACGACTCTCGCGATAATCAGTAACTTATTAGAAATATGTTTTAGTTAAATGATATTCTGGATGGTTATTGAGTGCCAATAGTCGTACTTTTCTCTCTCAAAAAAAAAAAAACAAAAGAAAAAGAAATATGTTTTAGTTTATTAGAGATATATTAGGATTTTAAGTGAATTGATTAGATTTAGAGAGTTGAGTTGGTTTTCTTTCTGTATTGGCACCCTCTCTATATAAAAGGATCAAGCTACATGTTTTCTTCTTGAGATTCATAATAATAAAATTTCTCTAATTCTAGCAATCTCCATAACTTTAAAGGGCTGGATACGAATGTGGAATTACAGTTTAGGACCCAAAGGGGCATATATTGCAAAATGGAACATGAAAGGTGAAACTGAAGTATCTTATTTTCAAAAGAATAGAAATTTTTATGAAGGTATAGCTGTAAGTATACCTATATACTTGGGGAAATGCTGAATGAAAGTAGCGAGCAGTGCCATTTACTTATATTTTAATGCTAAAATGGAGCAAAAGCAAATACATCATTTTACAACAAAATTTGCTTTGCAGTGCATTCCATAATGCCTCTTCCAGCCAAGCTTATAGTAGAATCTTGTTGGAATGTTCATCCAAAGAAGCGAGTTGCCAACATCATCCACAGTTGGACAATCTATCAACTACAGATACTGAGCTATCTTGTACAATCAAGAATTTCCAATTATGTCCATGTTAAACCTATTTACACCCTAAAAACCACAGTTTTCCATGAAGGAGGCTACGACATCCCTTTTTTCTTTCAAAACATTGTCAGAAGGCTATTTCAACTTACCATATAGTGGCAGCCAGTCTATATGCTTCATATAACCAATCGTAGGTACCTGAGGTATGCAAATTAATTCTCCATGAACTTGTAATGCCACCTGGAGAACCTTATTGCATAGCATAAAAAGCAAGCAAACATTAGCAGTAACTGCTCTACTGTGAATCACTAAGCAGCAGTTCAGTAAATGGGCTTGGGTAGCCTACTTGGGATATTGCTACATATTTTTGAGAATTAATAAACCAAATCCAATGCCAAGAAAAGTGGCTATAGAAATTCCAAAGATGCCTGCCAGGATCGCAGGGACAATTAAAGAACTCCATCCTTTAGCTGTTGCCATCCCACAAGCAGTGGTGGGTCCACCTATGTTGGCATTTGAGGCCAATAGCAATAGCTTTCTGTCTAGCCCAAGCAATTTTCCAACCCCCAAAATAATGGCAAGGTGGACAGTTACTTGTATGGAAGCAAACATAAAAATAATCGGTGCTGTGTTCATGACATTTAAAATACTTCCGCTGGCTCCAATAACAGCGAAAAATACCTGCTCCAAAAGCAATCCAGGGACCAGGATCAGTGGTGAAATCAGCAAAAGATCATATGTGTATGTGTACATAAACCAGAGCTAGATGCATTCAGCAAGCAAAATCTAGTTCTCAAAGTTAAAAAAAAAATCAGAAATTCTGGTTCGGATCAACTTCATAGTGATCCAATCAACCCCATTTCAGATGTGCTTATTCACTGCAACCAGAAAATCAAGACTATACTCTTATTTTGTCAAGTTCATTTTCCACGAACGAAGTCATCGACAAGACAACCTGTTTCCAGAAACATAAGCCTCTACCAGCACAACTATTTTTTTTTTGGAAAGGAAGGAAAAATGAGAAGTAAAACACTTACGTCCTTAAACAGTGATTATTTTTGAAAAGCTAATCAGTGATATTATGGAGATATAAAAACAACTATATAAGTCTGGTTGCAGATTCTACGAGCTAGTTTGGGAGGAGGGATAAATTTGGTGGGATAACTTTTATGTAGGTGAGTTATCCTGTGTTTTTGTTTGGAAGTCAAGAGGGTTTATCCTGTTTGGTTAACCTACTATTGTTTGATATCTAGAGGGATAGCCACCCTTCATCCTTTCAAAAAAAAAAAACAGTTGAGAGAAAGAAATAACTTGTCTTATTCTCAAGCCCTACCTCTCTTTATATATAGAGAGGTGGGTGCAAAATTACATAACCTCGAAAAATAGATATAGCAAATACACCAAACAATAATAGAGAGTACTCAACACTCTCCCTCAAGTTAGAGCATAGATATCTATTATGCTCAGCTTGCTCATACGAGTATCAAAGGAGGATCTTGCCAACAGCTTGGTGAATATATCAACAGTCTAAGCCTCTGAAGCCACCTAGGAGGTAAAGACGAATCCCTTTTGAATCAAGTCACTGATATAATGACAATCTATCTCCACATGTTTGTTGTGTTCATGAAACATAGGGTTGTTTGCAATATATATAGCAGCTCGGTTATCACACTACAGTTCTATGGGACCATCAATCTATATATGCAGATCAATTAGTAGGGTTTTATCCACATCATCTCTGTTGAAGTCTAAGCCATACTTCTATATTCAAATTCCGCACTAGACCTAGAAATAACAGTCTGCTACTTACTCTTCCAAGTCACTAGATTTCTTGCAACATATATACAAAACCTTGTAATGGACTTCCTATCATCATGATTGCCAACATAATCTGCATCAGAATATCCAACTACTATCATAGATGCTCCTCTTGTGAAAAGTAGACCATGTCCTAGTGATCTTTTCAGGTACCTAAGTACCATCATAATTGCATTGCAATGTAGTTTTGTAAGCTTCTCCATAAATTGACTCAGCTTTCATACTGTAAAGGAATGTCAGGTCGGGTAATTGTTAGATATAACAATTTCCCTACCAACTACCGGTACTACCTGCTGTCAACCAAATCAGCTCTACCATATAATTGCGTCTTGGAATCCATGGGAATTTTTGTTGGTTTAGCTCCCAGCATGCCTGTCTCTTTTAGAACATCCAAGACATATTTCCATTAAGATAGAACAATACCACATTTACTTCAAGCTACCTATATCCCAAGAAAATATCACAAAGACCCCAAGTCTTTCATCACAAACTGATATGCTAGAGTCTGTTTCTCAACTACACCTACCACATCATCACCAGTAACTATCAAATCATCTACATAAACCAGAAGAACCACTACTCCTCGTTCTATTCGTTTAACAAATAAGGAATGATTTGCAAATGACCGAAGGAACTCACTGACTCTACCACCTGCAAAAGCTTTTGAAACCAAGCTCTCTAGCTCTTCTTAAGGCCACAAATGGCCTTTTATAGTCTATGTAGACACTCCTACTAAATCTCGTAACCAAGAGGTTGTTGCATGTATACCTTCACCTGTAAATCATCATAGAGAAATGCATTCTTCACATCTAACTGATGAAGATGCCAATCCCTAGGTACTGCCATAGAGTTGAGTATGTGAACTGTAGATAGTCATGCCACAGGTGAGAAGGTGTCGAAGAAGTCGAGTCTGTACGTCTATGTGAAGCCCTTAGCCACCAGACGGGCCTTGTATCTTGCAACTGACCCATCCGGATTGTACTTGAGTGTGAACACCTAAGGGCAACCTACAACAATAACACCTATTGGTAGGGGTGTAAGCTCCCATGCTCCTCTAGATTGTAGTGCGGCCATCTCCTCCTCCATGGCCTAATGCCACTTTGGATGGAGCATAGCCTGCTGATATGTCGTAGGTATCTCAGAAGTAATAAGTGTCCAACAAAAACTCCCAAAAAAGTTTCCCAAGCAATCGGTAACAAGACTATTAGCAACATAAATCGAGCACAAGTCCGAGGAGCCCTCCGAATAGTAATCGGAAGATCAGAGTCTGCAGTAATATCAACTGAACCATTATCTGTAGAAGAAAGCTCCCTACCTGTCCTATACAATCACCACTAGATAACATATCATCAGTATCTAAAGCCTCAAAGCTCACCTAAACTGGGCCTATAAGTGACAATGGGATTAGTAAACCTCGAAGGAGTAGTGGTAGCAGTAGGAAGCTCCTCTATAGCAATCGGGGGAAGAGGCATAAGAGCATAAGTCATTTCCATGGGTAAATCACGTCCTGAAGTGGAGAAATAAGCAATAAACTAATGGAAAGTGACATTAGCAGAGACAATGACGAAAGGACACAGGATCAAAACACCAATATCCCTTTAAGTCCTTGAATACCCCAAGAAAACACATTGTACCACCCTAAGGCAAGTTTATCTCTCCCTGGAGTAAAGTCATGAACAAAAGCTACACAACCAAAGACCCGAAGAGTGACAAGAAACATCTCCTAGTCAGGATATAATAGTTGCCACGGAATCTGCTCATAAATAGCAGAATTAGGCATTTTATTAATCAGAAAATAAGTGGTCAAAATAGCATCACCTTAATATAAGGAAGGAATTGAATGATGTATTAATAAAGTATGTGCAACATCAAGAAGATGGCGGTGCTTCCTCTCAGCAGCACCATTCTACTGAGAGGAATGTGCACAAGCGATCTAATGAACAATACCATAAGATGCATAGAAAGAGCATAAATCCTGAGTCCACAACTCTAAAGGATTATTAGACAGAATGACTTTAATAATAATAGAAACCAAGTCTTCATTTCTTTCACAAAGTTCTCAATAATAGCTCTTACATTAGATTTATTTCACAACAAAAATACCCAAGAAACTCTGGAATAATCATCAATAATAACTAAAAAATACCAGTGACCTAGCCAATTAGGAATCCGACTACCCCCCTGCCCCTCCCATAAGGACTAGTTGAAAAGACGAAGTAGACCCAGCACTATGCAAGGAAGGAAAACTGGCATGGTGATGCTTGTCAAGTTGATAAGCATCACAAGTAATGACGATCATGGGAGATATGTGGGGCAAGACATGCTTGAGTCTGTCCAACAAGAGATGGCCAAGACAAAGGTGCCACTGGAAAGAAGACCCAGTAGCAAGAGCGACCTGATCAAGAGCGGTAGCAGCAATAGAAACAATCTGGCTCAGGTAGTATACCACCCCCTTCTTCATGTCCTCCAATCATCCTCCCTATGAGCTTGTCCTACAAGGCATAAGATTGTGCATCAAAAATGACTTTGCAATTCATTTCTTTAGTAATGTGACTAATAGATAGCAAATTCATAGGAAAATTAGGTACAAAGAGAACATTAAACAACTGTAAAGTAGATGATAATGGTATCTTCCCCTATCCAGCAACTTGGACATATCTCTCATCAGCAACCTATACTGTGAGACCCAGAGGAACACGAGTAATATGTAAAAATGACCTCTAAACTCCACACAAATGTCGTAATGCACCAGAGTTCATTAACCACTCACCACATCACTGAAACTAACAAAAGGAGCAGACCAACTCTATACCTGAGGAGGAAGAGGCAAGGGCATTTGTCCCTGAAGTAGGTGGAGCATGAGACTGCAACAACTGTGAAAACTTCTATAGCAAATCATTAAACTCAGCACGAGAAACAGTATCAGAGGTATCTGTACTATCCATTGCCTGGTGGGCAAAAGCAGATCAGCCATGCATAGTCCATCATTTGTCCTCAGAATGACCCAATTTCCCGCAATAGGTGCAGGTGGTATGAGAGTGATCACCAGAGCCATAGCCACAACCTCATCCACAGGTAGAGGGAGCTCCCCTACCATGACCTAGAACAACAGCAAGGGCAAAAGTTTGCCCAGTCGTATCAGGTGCAGGAAGCTGCACTGCAATACGACTTAGACGACTATATGTATCCTCCAAGGATAGAAGCTCGGAATGGTCAAAATCTGGGAATGAGCAACACTGTAATCAAGGCCAAGCACTAACAGAAAGAGAGATACTGTCAACTCTCTCTTGTAATCTCTCTGTGATGAACAAGTACAGATAGGGCAGCAAACATTGTGCTTCTCCAAAAGGCCCTTCATAGTTGAGTAATATTGAGTAAAAGACTTTCCTTCTGTCGCATCTGAAACAAATTATAATAGATCTGGAAAACAAGAGTAGAATTCTTCACATGGGAGTATGTCTCGTGAAGACTCGCCCACATTACCTTCGCAGTAGGATAATATATGATCTCATCCTCGATTCTAGGTATAACGCAATTCATAAACCAAGCCATAACAATTGCATTATCCTTCTCCCCAGCATTTGTCCTAGGTGTAGGCTCTAGTTGAGTCAGTGTGTACTCCTTCCCGTGGCCTTTAGTTATCATAAAAAAGGTCAGCAACCATTGTGGATAGTTGGTCTCATCTAACTTGATCATCAGACAAAAAAACGAGTTCTTATAGGCCACCATATCCATCAATGTATCTAGTGTTGTTCCTAAGGAAGAAGAGGCCATCTGACTAGAGGAAGAAGCCATCTTACACCCACAAGCTCACACCAATCAACTTCGACAGCAAATTCAGACCATAAGCGTGTAAATCAGATCTCTTTATAGAGAGAGAGAGAGAGGTGGGTGTAAAATTACATAACCCTATAGGAAAAATAAATATAGTAAACACACCATACAATAGTAGAGAGTACTCAACATTAAAAAGTTGTTTTACCTGCAATAGAATCAGTGCAATGGCCTCCCCAGCAGGCGCAAGAATTCCCAACCGTCCAGGAAATGCTGTTGCTAAAGCAACAGCTACGGCTGTTACACAGGGAAGATGCCCTCCTTGAAATCCCAATAATTTCGTCATGTGGGTGGCAAATTTGCAGATTGCAAAGGATAAAGCAAGGGCTGTGGCAGTCTCCAATACTGGAAACTTGTCTCCTGAATTGAATTTTATGTCCGGTAGTCCATCTGCAGAAATTCAACATGGCTTTAAAAAAAATCTACGACTGAGATTCAATTTTTTTGAAGAGAAGCTGAGTTTTGATTTTCGTTCCAGTTTTTGTGATCCTTCTTTCCTTTTTCAGTCCATTTTCATAGTTTATGTATTTCAAAGGTAAAAAAGAGATCCACAGGGCAATACTTGAGTAGCACGGCGATAGCACAGCTAGTGATGCACACTGATTGGATTGGATTAGATTTAGCCTAAAACCAACATCCAATTTAATCTCAATATTCCGAATTGAATTGGATTTGCTTTAAAGATGCCTGATCTTTGAAAAATGCAGAAATTACCACCGGACATTCAAGTCTAACATTTTGTTCTGTCAAGCCATAATACCCCATATAAGTGCCGTAACATGGGATGTCAGAACACTTCATTGCATTATTCAACAAGCAATATATTGCATATATTCCACAAGCACCTCTCTCCCACCTTTTTATCTCATCTCTCGTTCGCTTTTACTTTTTTCTGCAGCAAATCATGGAGAAAAGTAGATTATACAAAAGGCTAGTACAGAGAAGAAATAGGATAAATGAGATAAAAAGGTGGGAAAAGGGTGGTCATGGAATAAATAAAAATACTACAGATTCCCACATTAGATGTGAAGCCCTGTGATTATTTTCAGTAAAGGATTTGTGGTGGGGAGACCAAATCATTACCATTGTGAACTTCAAATACTAATTTAATCATTTTTAAAGATGGATACCTTTTTGTTTGCCATCATATAGTTGGAGATCTCTTTTGTAAATTACTCTGATTTTTCAGTGAAAGATCGGCTTTTAACAATCAGCCATATCATCTTTTGATACCTAATGGCATCCGTGCATGAGGGATGTGCATGCATGGCTGAGTGTTTTTGTCTGTGCATGTATTTTTTTTTGAAAGGTTCTTTACATGCATTTTGAGTATTCAGAACCCTTCACCTTATTCTTCATCATCGATCTCCTCATCAGCTCTTTTTTATTGCCTGTCTCCTACATCAATTTAATGCAACTTACATTTTTTTTTTTTTTTTAAAGATGACAGGTGGTTATCCCGATGATAACCACCCAAATTGTATTAACACTAAGAAAGGTCTTAGGCCAAGAAGAAATTAAAGACAAAAGGGACTCCACCACATTCTCCACATACCGAAGAGCACTTCATAGAGTCAAAGACTCCAGAGATATCCCTACACATTCTCAATAGGAGAGATGAGTGGGAGTGGAGGGAGAGAGTTCGGAGGGAGAGGGGTGAGTGAGGGAGGATGGGTGGCGGTTCGTTCTAGGAAGCAGAGGGTGGAGGGGAAGCCTCAGGTACGGTGTTTTAAGTGTCTTGGTGCGGGTCATGTTGCAGTGACCTACAGGGAATTGGTGAGGTGTTTGCGATGTGGCCGTTTTGGCCATCGTCAGGCGGGATACCACCTTCGTTGTGGGGAAGCTGAGTCTTTGAAGACGAAGGCGCTGCCTCGCCCCCCCCCCCGGTGCACCTATGCTTGAGGTCGGGGCCCCGTGGTCTCCACAAGTTAGGGGCATTGAGAAGAAGTTGGTGGGGGCTCAAGTGGGCGAAGTAACTGGTGGACGTTGGGATTGGAGGAGGTTGAAGGAGGCATGCTGGGGCTACTTGGAGGGTCCAATGCTAAAGTTGCGAAGTTGGCTTGGTCGAAGGTGATCCTTTTTGGCCTATGTCGGGAGGACATTGATGGCCTCCTCTTCCA
Organism: Thalassia testudinum; assembly: GCA_037157565.1. Lineage (NCBI taxonomy): Eukaryota > Viridiplantae > Streptophyta > Magnoliopsida > Alismatales > Hydrocharitaceae > Thalassia > Thalassia testudinum. Next base: position 29,170,703 of record JAZHRO010000013.1, read on the forward strand.
AACTTCTGTGGTGGAGGGGGTTGTCCGATGTTGAAGGCCGGTCCATCATGATGGTGCGACATCAGAGAGACTGCCATAGAAGGCGGAGGAGGTTCTTGATTTTGCGGGGATTCCATTGTGGTTATGTACGAGAGAGACGTTGGAGGCGCCAATGGCTCACTTCGCATCGCTCAAGAGGTGCGCTTCACTGCGAGTTCAGGAGGCTGATATCTTCTCTCTTAGGGTGACGGTGGAACTGATCCCTGGTGCGAAGATTCCTGAGAAGGTGCTCCTGAGGTTGGGCGACGCCGTGTTGGTGGTGGAGGTGTAAGCGGCCACCACGGGAGGGATTTCCTTCCAGCATACCCTCCTTAGGGGAGCGGGTGGGCCCATTGTGGTTCGCCATGGGTGGGGGCATCGCGTAGAAACTGGAAAGTTGGGTGGAGATTTGATGGAGGCTCGACGAGCAGAGGCGGTGACGGTGAAGGTGACAAACGCGGCTCTGGCGAAGGCTGTTTCAAAGGTGGCACGGCAGTTATGGAAACCTAAGGGTCGGAGCGCGAGGAACTGGGGAGGCGAGGAATCTTTGGCATCGATTGCAGAGAACGAGGTCCATGTGATTAGTGACGAGTCAGGGGATTTGAATAGGGGAGTGTTTTGAGGTGAAGACAACTCGACTTCCCTTTTCGCTTCGTGTGGGCCCATTCTTGTTAGCGTTGAGCTGGAGGAGGGTGCCATTAAGGTGCCAGGGTATCCTTGGAAAAAAGATTTGCACAATCTTTTGCAGAGTGGGCCCCAACCGCTTGATAGGCCGGATGAGGTGCCTCACAGATCTTGCCAGGATCCGTCTAAGGGGGTGGGTGCTCAAAAGAAGTCTGGTTTGTGATCTCGACCTCGATGAGGCTCTTTTCTCTCCGACCCCGGGCCTGGGCACAACGACGAAGTGCCTTATCCTTCTCCATCGTCGATGGAGAGGGAGGCTGCTTCAGACGGAGGTGGCGATATGGGGTCCGCCTGAGATACCTCTATTGCTGGGGCTTTCTTGGAGGAGGTGAGGCTACAAGGAATGGCGACACGCAACCGTTGGAGATGCCAAAGCAATCTCACCATCGTCGGTGGGGGTATGCAAGGTCAGGGGCGACTTCAAATGTGGGTCCTCAGGTCTCTTGTGCCATAGAGGTGCAGGATGTTCTAACTCCTGAAGGGGGCATGGCGACTAATCCAATGGGGGGTGATGGAGCAGCGGTGGAGATGGTGAGGTTGGGGGGTGCGGAGGTGGAAGTTGTGGAGGTCCTTTCTGCCGAGGTTGGGGTTGCAGAGGGGGTGGGGGACACAAGTGGGGCATTTTGGGAGGACTGTGCGGTGTTTAGGGATGGGGAGGAACACTCTGATCGAATGGTGGAGGGGTTTGGGGCAGATTCTATGGAAGATAGTAGGGTTGCAAAAGTGGTGGGATTCAAGAGTTGTGGCGAGGGAGATAACATAGTTTCTACATGTTGAAAGTCCTATCTTGGAATGTGAGAGGTCTAAATGACCTATCTAGAACGACAGCACTGAGATCATATTTGCAGAAATGGGGTCTAGACATGGTAATGTTGCAGGAGATGAAACTCCAGGGTTGTGGGCAGTAAACTTGGAGGGAGATTGGGGGTGGAAATCTTGAGAAATTTGTGGCAATTGATGCGATGGGTCACTCAGGGGGGGTTGTGGTGAGCAGGAGAGATGATATCTTTACTTTGGAGGATTCCCTGCTGGGTTCTTCAGTGGCTTCTATAAAATTAAGAAGACGGCGAGATGAGTTCTATTGTGTGATGTCGATGGTGTATGGGCCAATTGATGACACAGTGAGGCATGCGTTGTGGAAGGATCTCAGTCAAGTCTCTCTAAAGTTTCAGGGGTGCCGTGGATGATTGCAGGAGATTTCAATGTCACTCTATTTGCAAAAGACAGGCCTGATGGGAGAGGCAGCCGGGATTGTGGTTCGGTGGAGTTCATGGATTTTGTGGAGGGTCATGGGCTAGTGGACATGCCTTCGTCATCTTGCGCCTACACGTGGCGTAGTTCTGGTGGGCAAATGTCGACACAGAATAAGTTCTCTTCAGTGGAGTGGGCTGAGGTTTTTCCTTTGGCAGATGTCAGGCTGATGCAAAGACCATTCTCAGATCACACCCCGATCATGTGGAGGTCAAATGAAGGTATGCGTTCTGGTACTTATTTCAAGTTTGAGAAGTTCTAGCTTCTAGAGGAGGGTTTCAAGGAGAAAGTGGAGGAGAAATGGAGGTCTTTCCAAACTGTTGGGTCAACAGTGACGAGAAGGGAGACCAAACTCTAGGAGCTCAGTACCTTTCTAAAGGAATACAGGAGGTAGATCAGAGTGGACAAAAATCGGAGGAAAGATGAGGCTCTGGGAGAGATTGAGAGGTTGGATCGAGTGGAAGACCTTGGCCTCCTCTCTGCAATTGACCATACAGCGAGGGCGGAACATGTTAAGACTGTATAGGCGGAGGATAGAAAAGCAGAGGTGGAGTGGAAGACCAAATCCAAACAGAGATGACTGAAGGAGGGGGACTCTAATACACATTTCTTTCACATAATGGGCGACAAAGGAATTGGATTGATAAATTAAAGGTAAGTGACAAGGTTGTTGGGAGAGAAGAGATCGAAAAAGCAATGGCAAATTTTTTCAGACTTTTCAAGCAGGAGGCAAAGAGGATAATGAAGGTGGCTGGGATAGGGCATGCCCACCATTACAGAGGCATAGGTGAATGGGTTGGTGCCATCTTTCTCAGAAGAGGAAGTCAGAAGGGCTATATGAGACTTTAATGCAAATGCGTGTCCGAGCTCAGATGGTTTCCCTATGCATTTTTATAAAGAAATCTTAGGTTTGCTCAAAGATAAAGTCATGCAATTAATAGAAGAGTTCAGAGAGGGGAATCTTGGCTTTAACAGATTGAACAAGTTCTTCATGTTTTTGTTGCCAAAGAGAGATGGGGCGGAGAGTATTGACGATTTCAAGTCCATTGCACTTTCCAATGAAATTTACTTGATAGTGGCAAAGGTGTTGGCCAATAGATTGAGGAAGGCCTTAGAGGGGGTGATCTCTCCAATGCATACAACATTTGTGCCAAGGAGGAGCATACTTGACGAATGCGTTGCAGCCTTGGCGATTCTTGCCTTTTGGAAGAGAGAAAAGAGGAAGGCTTTCCTGTGGAAGGTTGATTTCAGTAAGGCTTATGAGACGGTACAATGGTCCTTTTTGTGGGCAGCCATGATCAGAAGGGGCTTCTCGTCACTTTGGATACGGTGGATGAAGCAGTGTATCACCACTACTTTCTCGGTGCTCATCAACGGCAACCTGACGGGTGGGTGGGTTCAACCAAGGAGGGGTGTCCTTTGGCACCCATGTTGTTTGTGCTGGCTGTAGATGCTTTGGCCAAATCAGCAGGTAAGGCTATTGAGGAAGGGCTTCTTAGCGGTTTCCGAATGGATGGTGGTGGTGCGATCCTTGTGTTGCAGTATGCAGATGATACTCTGCTTTTTGTCGAGGGGTCCCACGTGAAGGCGCGAAGGATCCGCATTTTGTTAGATCTATTTGGAGAGGCATCTGGATTGAAGATTAATTTCTCTAAATCAAAGTTTGTTCCTTTCAACATGTTGGAGGAGGAGGCTATGAGTTTTAAGGCTGCTTTGGGTACAAATCGGGGAACGCTACCCATAACTTACCTAAGTCTGTCATTGATAGATAGGAGAATCCCGATGTAAGAATGGTTGCCTCTGGTGGAGAAGATTGAGGGGAGGTTGGCGAGGTGGGCTTCTTGCCTTCTTTCCAAGGGAGGGAGGCTTGTGCTATTGAAGGCGGTCCTAGCTGCTAGCCCTCGTACTTTGCATCTATCTTAAGGATGCCCAGGCAGGTGGAGAGGAGGATTGCGCGGCTGATGAGAGATTCCTCCTTGATGAGTGCTAGTTCGACTCGGAAGGGGGCGAAGCTGGTGGCTTGGGAGGAGATGTGTAAGTCGATCAAGGAAGGAGGTTTGGGTGTTAGGGAGGTGCAGAAGATGAATGACAGTTTCCTGACGAAATGAATTTCCAGATTGTTAGGGGATGAGGAGTGCTTGGTTGGGAGGGTCTTGAGGTCGTGCTATAGCTCCATGTTGTCCTAGGATTTGCTGTGTTCTCCCCCACGTGGAGCATTGCATTTTCTCAAGGGGATCTCTATGGTGGCACCTAGAGTACAAGGTTTCTTCACACCGATGCTTGGGACAAGGACGACATTCAAATTCTGGGAGGAAGATTGGACGGGGGAGGGGAAACTCTGACCAGTTCCCTAGACTAGTGGCTTTGGTAGTTGAAAGGGGAGACATGGTGGCAAATGCTTAGGAGGGGTGCTGGTGCCTGGCTCTCGTGGGAAACTTGTCAGATCAGAGGATTAATGAGCTTTAGAGGATGCTGGTGCAATTGGAGGGGTTCGAGCAAGAGGAGGGGGGGCCTAACTATTTTGGCTGGGAGGAGGGTGACTTTTCTATTTGTGCTACCTATAAGAGGTTAGTAAATCCAACAGGTATGGGAAACATTAACCTGGTTAGAGACAACTAGATGCTGACGACGACATGTCCTTTGAAGGTCAACATCTTTAGTTGGCTACTACGAAGAGGGAGGATCATGACGAAGGTATGGGTGTCGCGATGGGTTACTGATGCAGATACCACATGTCCTCTATGCCTGGGGTCGGAAGAAGATGTTCAGCATCTGTTCTTCAACTATCCTTTTGCGATCCAGGTCAGGAGTAGAGTTTCCGATGTTTGGTGAGCTCATCACACTTTTGATGGCTTCTGGAGTTCTTACAGATCAGGAGATAGGGATGGGAGCCACCACGTGTTTAGATCAAAGAAGGAGAGGGCGAAGCCACTAGTGGTGTTGTGGAGTTTGTGGTTGGAGAGGAATGCGGAGGTTTTTAATGCAACTTACATATTGTGTTCGATATTTGGAGGGAGGAGAGGATGGTGGGGAAGGGAGGTGCAAAGAGGGTCTCCGGTGGGGATTGGGTGCGTGCCTTCCCTTGGAAGCGATGCCCGCATGATTTTGGAGTCGTACGTTTCAAGTGTAGGTAGAGAGAGCACTTTGCAAGAAAATGCAAAGATCCTGTGGTGTGTGTTCTATGCAAGAGATGTGATCATCATCATTGGTCTTGCTTGCATAGAGTTTCGACAGTCAATGAGGTTTGCCTTCCTCCTCTACCTTTTGAACCTCCATCAATGGAACTTGATGCATCGTGGTCTAGTGCGATGTCCTCTATTGAGGAAGCTCTAAATGCTTCACTTATCGGGGATTTCGTCATGGGGGCGGTGCCTCTTTCGATGATCAAGAAAGAGGAGAGCCAAGGGCTCCACTCTCGAAATTGAAGGATTATGTCTTTCTCGCCTACGAAGGTCATGATGTTTGGTTTGGATTATCACGACGTCGAAGCCCTATGTTTCAAGGAGTTTGTTTTAGGAGAGGTGGTTCTCCAATGGAGGTCTCCGTCCGTCATTGCATGATGGAGCCTTGGATGAAAGACCTCCATCGGGACCTTTCATGGCTCCCATTCGAGGTATTCTGCTAAAGTTGCACTCGACCGAGGTGGTGGTGCCTATTTGTGCCTCATTTGTAAGGATCAAGAGGTGTCATGGCCTTCCCTTCCAAGGTGAGGAATTCTTGGCTGTGGTCATGGAAGGTGAACTATTCTTTGGTTGAGTAGTCCCTTCTAAGTTGGTTCATCAACATGGTGATTCCTCTTGGGTCATCATGTTGGAGGTGTTGTCATCAAGCGAGAACCAACGATCATATGTAGCGACTGTGGTCGGAAGAGGATTGTGCGCAGACTTATCGACGGGGAAAAGGATTGAATCCTTCATTTGGAAACTAGTTCATCAAGTGCAGAGCGTAAGATTCAAAATTCGAATTCCTGGAATGTGACCTAGAGCGATGAGCAAAGAGGGTGGGGGAGATTGGACCTTGGTGGAGCAGCGTCGGAGAGGGGGGCATTGAAGGAAGGAGGTGGTCTGCTTTCGATGTCGTGGGAAGAGACATGTTGCGTAGGAGTGCAGGGACCCCATCTACTGCTTGAGGTGCAGCAAAGTCGGGCACATACACTTTAGGTGCCAATGAGAGGCCAGGCTGTGGTCACGCCACCACTGAGTGCTCCTTCTTTCCATGTGGAGGCATTGTGGTCGAAGGAGCTTCACGGGCTAGAGACTGTATTAGGAGGGGCACTTGAACGGGACATGGTCAAGGGATGGATTGGCTAGAGGAAGCTGGAAGAGGGGTTGTGGAAAATGTTCCTGGGGGGCACGACCTCAGTGCATTGCATCTCCGATCGAAGCGTGTCGCTAGTGGGGTTGGAGCAGGAGGTGAGGAAGGGGGTGTGCTTTGAGGTGGTTCAAGTTGGAGAAGCACTTGTTCGATGGCACCTTCCAAGCTTGCATGATGGGGCGGTACGGGAGAGACCTCGTTAAAGTTCGGATTCACTTTCGTGGTTTCCCTCTCGACCTTTAGATGAGGGGTGAGGTTACTGCGATGGTTAAGCCTTTCGCTTGTCTAAGATCCTACTCGGGTCTCAACTTGAAGGGGGTTGACTTTCAATGGTGGAGATGCGGGTGGCACCGAAGTAAGGTATAAAGGTGCCAGACAAGATTGTGCTCTATCACAGGGGCCTTTTGTGGCTGGTCAGGTGTAAGGTGGAGCGTAAGGAAGGAACCCTCGATTGGTAGTACGCTTAGGTAGTCAATGCCAATCGCCCTCGGCATTCGGAGGGCTTGGGGGAGTAGTGTCGGGAGGTGGCCATAGTGTGGAAGGCCAGCAGTTGCGCCAAGGGGGGCGAGGACCCTGATGTGGTAGGATCTTCACACTTACTAGTATTATCAAGCGTGGCAGTTGTGGGCCTCGAGGTGATAGGAGCAATTTCCCATGGGGCACGTACAGATCTTTCGTGCGTCAGGTGCGAAGGCAGCAGTGATGGTCTTGACGTGTTGGGAAGGGAGAAGACGAGTTCGAAAGCGAGGGTTTTGGGGGAGGCGAAGGGTTGAGAGGGGGTTTTAAATGGGGATATAACACTGGAGGAAGGGGGTGCATGGCATGTGACCCTACTCGAGTCACGGGTCCGACCCCGCAACTTAACTCGCTTGAGGAGGCACCAGTTTGGGGATTCTCTAAGCCCCCTCCCCCTAACCCGATCACTTCCTTTTCACCATTTCTCTTAATAAGGAGATCTCGGGCATCGCCCTCGTGGTCAAAGGAGGAGGAGACTTGGCCGACGATGCAAGGATGGAGGCAGCAGCGACCCCACACTCTAAGGGTTTGGATAAGGAGGAACCGCATGAGGATGATGGCATCTCGCAAGGGGGGCGATCACCATGCGGCATCCTACGCCGATGAGTAGAGGGTTGAGGGTGAAGTACTGGTCGTGTTGTACGTATAGAGGAAGGGATCGAAGGGGTGCATCTAAGAGGGTGAAGGTGGGTCCAAGAGGCCAACCTATGGTGGTGAATGAAGGAGGTGAAGAAGCGGATGTGGGCATTGAGTTGGCACTTGTGGTGAGAGAGGGGCTTCTGCAGGGAGGAGGGGGCGCAGCATCAATTTCCTAATGCTGAAAGCCTAAAAGCCCTATCGTGGAATGTGAGGGGTCTTAACGGCCCCGTGCGGAGGGCCTCCCTGGGGGGCTATCTACACTCTTGGGGGGCCTCGATGGTGGTCTTGCAAGAGACCAAGCTTGACGACCATGACCAACAACTTTGACGTGAGATTGGTGGGACATTCCAAGGGGATTCCTCGCTGGGTAAGCCTCTAGGAGATCGGGGGGGTACTCTTGGGCTAGCAAGATGATCTGTTGGAGTTGGAGGAAGAGATAGTGGGGAGGCACGTCGTCACAGTGTGCTTAACTTGAAGGAGTGACAAGTTCAGCTTCGTGGTGTCTGCGATGTATGGCCCCATAGATGACACCGCTTAGATTGCAAATGTGGGAGGATCTCACGCAGGTGGCCAAGCATTTCCACGGGATCCCATGGCTATCTGGGGGTGACTTCAATGTCATGCTACGCTGCCATGACCGACCAAAAGGGAGAGGAAGATGAGATCGTGGCTCAAAGGCCTTTACGGACTTCGTGGCCTTACATGGGTTGCTCGACCTAGTTCCAACATCTTGCGGAAACACGTGGAGGAACTCCCTAGGGAAGAAATCCAGAATCAATCAATTCTTATGTAACATCATGATATTAGAAGCGTTTCCCATGGTAGGGGTGGTCTCACTTGACAAGCCTTTCTCCAACCACACACTGCTGATGTGGAAGACGAATGAAGATGTCAGATTCAAGACCTATTTCAATCAACAAATCTTAGCTACTGGAAGAAAGGTTCAAACAATTGGTGGAGAAATGGCAGACTGCAGATAGCACAGGTTTGCAGCAACAAAGTTGGAGCACAAACTAAGGGAGCTAAGGGCCTTCTTGAGGGCCCACAAAAAGGAGATTATGGAAAGGCAGGACCAAAGGAAGGTAGCTAATTGGCAAAGATCACCAAGCTGGACAAATGCGAGGATGTAGGTCCCCTGTCAAAGGAGGATTTGAAGGCCAGAGATGAACACATGGGGTTGGTGCAGGAGGACAAGAAGGCGGAGGTGAGCTGGCGCGTCAAATCTAAATAGAGGTGTATAAAGGAAGGAGACTCCAATATGCGGTACTTCCACCTGATGGCATCCTGTAGGAGGTGTTATAGGATTGACAAGCTAGTGGTGGATAGGGAAGAGTTCTCTGGCAGGGAGGAGGTAGCTAGGGCAACATCAAATCATTTCAAGGAATTCACGGGGGCAAGGAGGCTGGTGGGGTGGAGATGGGTGGGGACGAATGCACAACGCATCTCGAAGGTGCAGGCAGACAGCCTAACATCCTGTTTCACAAAGCACGAGATTAGGGGCGCACTCTAGGGACTAAATGCGGATGGGTGCCTAGGGACAGATGGTTTCCCAATGATTTTCTATAAGGAGTTTTGGGCGATGCTGAAGAAGGATATCATGTAGGTCGTCCGAGAGTTTATGTAAGGTAATGGAGGTTTGATAGACTTAATGGCTTCTATATGTTCCTATTGCTAAAAAAGGAGGGGGCTGAGGCAATTGAGGCATATTCCTATTGCTTTGAACAATTTATTCGGCATGCCTTCAAAATGTGCATTTCTAATGTTACATCATCAACATCAAGTGGCAAGAAGTCCCCTTGCCGGTTTTGTTAAGTTGGCTTGTTAGCCAAGTAGCTTACTTAAAGAGTTAAGTTATGGTTTGTTAGGTAAGTTTCGTTATTGAGTTATTAGGATTACTCTTCTCTATTTGTTATGGGATCGGATCTCTATATATAGAGACCAATACCCACCATGTTTATTTGAGTTCTCTACAATAATAAAAAAGGAGTTCTCCACCGTGCTCCTCTCTCCCTCTCTCTCAAGTTCTCTATTCTATCACATGGTATAAGAGCACATTGAACCTTGCATGGAACTATGTATACAATTCCCATATTACTATGTAAAAGATTATCCAATATGTAATATGATGTATAGAGGGATATAGACGAAAATCTGCTTCAGAAGAACTTTTGTTCATGCATAGAAATTAAGCTTAGCAACTTCTATATTTGAATTTTTCCCATTGGTATTAGTACAAACTAGGCTACTATTGGAAAAACCAACATGCATAAAATACTGGCCCCTAACTTATGTGCTCATAATTAAATGCTAGAATTTCACTAGCATTTAATTGCTAAAAACATTTGCTTCCTAAAGTACTATAAGAAAACCTCAAAACAATGCCATTTTTGTATTATGTTTCAAATGTGGGCATCCCAGCTATGGATAAGTCCCATTGCACATTAAAAAATGGAAGGGAGGTGACAAAGGAGGGCTACACTTGATCGATGATTGAAAAGAATATATTTTGGAAAAAAAAGAATACATACCTTTTCCAGCTTTAGATGTTTCATGTGGGATTTTAGCAGCAAAAGCAAAAATTGTTGCCAAGTATATTGCACAGATAACATTGTCAGCAGCCATTCCAGCTGCAAAAACTGATGGAGAAACACCCAGGGCCTTTGATACTGCAACATAATTCACAGCTGCAGGAAATCTGCGTTTAAAAGAGTATTCATGATGATACAATAACAATATACTTCAGGAAATGACAAAATTTAACTGACTATCCTCAAATCAAATAGGAGAAAGAGATGTGACTAAGAACATGGCAGATCCTTTCTCCAAGAAAAGAACATGGGCAGATCCAGTACCAGTGGAGTCATTTAATTAATGCTGCCCCTTGTGGAATCAAAAGAACATGGGCAACCTTTCATTAATTGCAATACTTCTTGATCACCAAATCAAAAAATATGCTGACCCTTTTGTAATCTGCAACATTGGTGATATAACACACCACTTGTGTTTACCTCAACACATGTCAGACCACTCATGCAGTCCTGTTAATGCTCTTTCCAGGATAATTACAAACGTATTTAGTGGGTTCGGTAGTTTAGTGCATAAACTATTAAGTTGATTGCAACATCAGCCAGCAAATTTCTCAATTCAACGGGCATCAATACAAAAAATTCACTACACTTTTTGATAATTGAAGGTTAAGTAGAAACCATCTTATAGTTCAGAAGTATTGTGCTAGATCCATAATGCATGCCCACCCCCTTTGACTACACTGAGGAAAAAAAAAAGTCAATAGGTCTACCTCCTGTCCAGGAAACAAACAATAGTGTAGAAAGTTTAAAGACCAACTTTCCATAGCTAGATATGCAACGATTCTTTATATCGAATTCCAAAATTCTACTGGATGGAGACAAAATATGTCAAAAGATTGGTCTTTAAGCAGGTTTAGGTAAGAAGAAAGAAAATGCCATTTTCTCAAACAACTACTAAATTCAAAACATCAGTTAAACAAGGGTTGTTTTTTGAATACTACTATGGATGCAGCAGTTGTTTTCAGAGGATGGAAATCATCGATTCGAGGAAAGGGATGTGGGCAGTTTTATCTATCTAAAATTGCTAATTCCTTTGACTATGAGAAAGCTAACTTCAGATCCATTTATACTTTACTGTCTTGTGGGCATCTCAAAGTTAAGGCCTAACTTAATGTCTCACTTGTATAGTTGTATAACAGAAAAGGCAGAATAGATATCATGTTTGTCAACAAACACGAAACAGATAGATCAACTTATTACGACAACCAGTTACAGGCCACACCCACACCCTTCAGATACATGGACTTTCCCCTCACCACAATGGGATGTATCACTACCAGATAGTGTTGTAAAAGTCGGTAGTCAGTATTTAGTTAGTCAGGCCACTGACTACAGAGTATACGGTATGCGAGGGAGTAGTCGGAGAGTACTCGGTCAGGCATTTTATATATATAGACACACACATATGAAGAAGTAAAATATATCATTGCATAAAAGTAAGCATATTCAAGTTCAAGATTATAAAATAAGCTATAAAGTACAAACAATATCAAATTCATTACAAATTTAATAATTAAACTAAGGTATAAATCATTACAAATGCATTACCAATGACATGGCAACATAAGCCAAGAATTAATATTTACTTGAATCAAATATATTCGGTGATGGAGGGTTTTTACTTGGTCAAAGAGGAGTCTCAGGTGAAAATAAACAATTTTAGGGGAGTGATCAAGGGAAGGGGGTCAAGTGGGATTTTATTTGACCTAAAAAAAAATAATATACCTACGTACTTATTTTTCCCTCTATGCAAAAATCAGCCTACTACTCAACCGACTACACCAACTACTCAGCCAAGTAGTCGGTGTTGCCGACTATAGGCATGACTATGGGTTATTCAGTCGGTAAGGCACCGCATAGGATTACTCGGCCGAGTAGGCCGATTTTTACAACACTGCTAGCAGGATCCCCATTATTGAGAGATTGGGGAAGAGACCACAGGGGTGGACCTCGTCTTCTATCTAGGGATGGCAGACTTGTTTTGCTGTCATCTATGTTGCCAGCCCCTCCATTATATTTTATTTCCCTTCTGTGGATGCCTATGCCTGCTACTGTCCTAAAGAGAATAGATTCTATTAGATTCAAATTTCATTGGATCAGGAGATGGTTTCCTTCCGTTGGTATCTCAGGAAGAGGCGTGTAGGCCAAAGGAGCATGAGGGGTTAGGGATCCTCAACTTGCAAGTGCTGGATGATGCTTTGCTCTCTGAGCAGGCCCTCTGGCTTATGGGTCCCAACAAGTCATTTTGAAAAGATAATGATTCTTTTGGGTATATCTCGGATTGAGAGGAGAGGAGGATACCAACCAGGGTTCTCAATTTTGAACAGGGTAGCAGAAGCTGTTGCCAAAGGTTATGCCACATTGTAGAAGTCATTTGGGAGATGGCTTTAGATTCCAATTTTTGTCACATTAATGGTCCTCCACTGGTTTCATTGCAAATATTTTTCCAAGACTGGCTGCCTTGGCCCCTGATCCTTGTACCTTTGTTACTGAGTGCTTTGTGAATGAGTTCTGGTCCTGTCTCTCCCTCACTTCCTTCCCAATGCCATGTCTAAAGAGCTTCTATGATGTTTTAGACCATCCGAGGTATAAGACTTGGACAGGGAAGGGATGGCTACATTTGGCACCATGATCTGTTCTTTGTCAGGAAAGCTTATTAGTTATTCATGGAGCACACGTCACTTGTAGGGGAAGACTTGGAGGCTGATTGTGGGAAGACTTGGAGAACTAAGGTCCCTTTTAAGGTCAAATTTTTTGTGTCTGTTAGGAAGAAAAAGTGTAGTCATTAGAGACTATGGTACACATTTGGTGACTGAGGCTAATGCTACTTGCCCTTTCCGTGGTGAAGGTGTTAAAGACGAGAACTACATCTTTTTCACTTGCCCCTTCACCCAGACATAGTGGGAGAGACACTACAAACTGGTCTATCAGCTACGCGGTGCCTCTCTGGGTTTTGGTCTAGCATTCATGGAGCCCTTGCAGACATAAATACAATAAGGAGAGCCTTCATTATGCTATGATGCATTTAGTTGGAGGATAATGGGATCGTCTTTAGAAAGGAAAGACCCTCTGTTGAAGGCATTTTACATGACTTTAATGCGCATTGTAGCTATTGGTGTAACTAATTCTCCTTGTCAATGAATTTGGGGGGTTAACACGAGTTGTTAACCCACGTTTCCCCTTTTGAATATATGTATATATATGGCCCTCAAGTTTTACTTGAGAAAAGTAGTACAAGAACATGTTAAGAGTTATGTTATCGTTATTTTTCTTTCTTTTATTTTCTTATAGTATGTGGATCACTCTATATTTTACCCAAATCTTCTATATAATGAGAATTAAGGTTTTATAATAAATTACGTTGCTCTTTTTTTTTTTGACTTGATATCAGAGCAACGGTCATAGGTCGGCATTTGGTGCCCTTATTCTCCCTTTTTTCTACACCAAATACAAAAAAATCATAAGTTTTCCCCTTAAAAAAATTCTTCGAAGGGAAGAATCATCCTATCGGAGGCTCATCCACAACCTCTCTACTGCCACCGACCTCCAGCGAGGTCACTGGACCGCTGCGCACCCTCCAATGACCCCCCACCAACCACCCAACGTCATCACTAGTGGGAGGAGATCCCTATTCGAACTCCATCAATGGCAATTGCAAGCCCAATAGCACCCAGAGGCTATTGCTGGGGTCCTCGCTGGTTGTGACCACCATCGAAGGGGTCGCCTGCCATTGTTGCACGTCGGCGGCCCACATTGAACTCTGACGACTCGCCAAAACGTTGCTAGCTGGCCGGTGAAGTCTTGCTTGGCCTCATTTTGGTCTAAAATTGGATTTTTTCGATCCCATTTCATGATTTAAGCCGACATGGAACATTTTTCTGGCATCTTGGGACTCTAGTTTGCTTGGGAGATGGCTTCTCCGAATTCTTCGAATGTTACATCAAAGGTGACAGAAATGGGGTCTACAACAACTCATTTTTTGGCCCAATGATCAAGTTGGACAATATCAACTACCTATAGTAGTCTCAAACTTTCCTCATGATTGTGGAGAATCATGATAAAGAGCACATTCTCATGCAACCAAAGTCCAATGAGAAGAGAGGCAAGTATACCATGTGGAAGGACAACACAATGGTACGTGTTTGGATAATGAATAATGCTATTCCCTGAATTGGTGATGAAATCATGTAATATAAGATAGCAAAAGAGACGTAGCATAGTTTACAAGATATATATTTCTATGAAAAGAACTCTAGCCAAGTCTTTTAGACTTATATCGAGATGATGAGTCTCTAGCAGGAAGGGAAGGCATTGTCACGGTATTATTCCACACTTAGGCACTGTTTGTTTGCAGGGATTAGGTCATTTGTGTTGTGTTTGGGTCCTTCAATCCTAGGTTATAACATTCTCAGGATAGAGCCCTCAATCCCAAGATTATCCAATTCTAGGGGAAGATGTGGATGAGCTCAACCCAGGATTGTGTAAGAGAACACCCCCACCTATCCTCCCAAACACCCTATGATTTGAACCATATTTCCCCAAAACACAAAAACTTCACAATCCCATCATTTACAAAATCAATCCCTTAAAATGAATCCCTCAAACGGTACCTTAAGGCATTATTTGAGAAATACAATGCCTATCGTCCTATTTGCACTTGCGAGACTCAAAGAGCATATAAGAACATGGTTCGAGAAGTTGGTATGCGCTATGCGGTCGGCCGAGTCATCGCATAAAGTGTATGGTATGCGAACAAGTATGCGGATGAGTATGAGATTTTATATTTTTATTTTAAAAAATATAAAATAATTAGTCCACTTATTAAAATTTGTATTCAGAAAAATAATACATAAACTCAACAACAACTAAAATGAGACCTAAACTCACATAAAATCATACCAATCAGTCCTACAATAAAGTCAAAACTAAAATACATTTTCTTAAAAAATAATCAGACCACATATACATTCTATCACAAAATCAACCGACTACTCAGCTAACTACTCAGGTATTCGGCTCAAATAGTTGGTCTTTCCCGCTTAATGGACCGCCTGAGGATTCTCGATGCGGAGACTGGAGAGGGCAGCACTGATGAGTATGCAGCCGCATAGTCAACCTACTCAGTTGACTTCCTTAACACTAGGAAAAAGGCGACAACCCTTCAATTTCTTATAGGCTTAGGGCCTAATTACTCATCTACATGGGCTTAGATGTTCACAATGGTAGATTTACCTACTCTAGAGGAGGCTTACAGTTGTATGAGTCGTCTTGTAGTACCCTTGACAACTGAGGTGACTGATTCTAAGACATTTGCATCGACAATGAATTATGGAAAAGGTCGAAGTGGCCCCTCTGTGAGAGGACGTGGATGTTGTTGCACCTTATAGGGATCAGAGGTCGCCCATCTTGCACATTTTGTGGCAAAATTGGACAACGAAGAATTTTGATGAACAAAGCATGGAAAGATTTCTTCTGCTCATAAAGCTATTGCAAGAGACTCTTCTACAAAGATAGTAATAGTTGCACACGTTGAGTATAATGATCTTCTACAGCGAGTACCCTAGATGTCAACTACATCATCTGCCAACTCACAGCCCAACACTGCTGTGTTTGTTAGTCCACTAGATACAACAATTGTGATGTCTGCACAATCTCCTAGTTGTGACCTTGGCTGGTTGGTGGACGCTGGAGCTTCTCGACACTTATGTGGTGATCGGAATAGTTTTTCCACTATCAGACCTTTTCCTAAGACGTACAATTCAGGGGGCTGGCGGTCGATATTCACCAATTATTGGCTAGGGGAATGCCTACCTCACCCCAAACATGAGACTAATAGAAGTTTTCTTAGTTTCTGATTGTCCTATTAGCCTACTTTTTGTTAGTAAGGTAACAAAGTAATTAATTGTAGAGTTGTATTCTAGGTGATTATCCGGATAATCACCCTTTTTCTTTTAAAAAAAAAAAATTGCAATGCTATTTGATGTTGTCTCATGTTTTTTAAGATGTTCTAACGAAAAAGACAATTGGCGAAGACTGTAAGGAAGGGGCCAGTCATGTTGCTTCTCTACCACTACATCAAGTACCTTATGACACCTCCAGTTGGGTCATCTCCTATTAGTCAAACTCAGGCGTGTGATTCCCCAACTTTCACCTATAACTAGAGTTAACTGTGAAGATCACCGAAGTTCTTATCCATCTAGTTAGAATCCTTGGTCGAAGACATTGCTTAAATTACTCCCAATGGATGTTTAGTTCTCCGTTGTATTGCTAATAAACTAGGACTTCGTTATTATTTGGTTGTTATTAATGATTTTTGTCATTTGTCATAGATGTTGGTCATATTATTAAAATTTTCATAATGAAAATAAAGACTCACTTTGGTGCCAATGTGAAAATTATTCGTTTTAATAATGATTTAGAGTTTTACACTCATCTTTTTATACAGCTTTTATCTTTCCCAAGACATATCCATCAGACAATTTACCCTCATACCTTTGAGCAGAATGGTATTGCTGAATGCAAGCACTGACATATCTTGGGTGTTGCTAGGGTCAAGCTTATTCAATATGGTGTTCCATATTTATATTAGGGAGATGTTATCCTGACTATTTACTACTTTATTAACATGATGCCTTCCTCTATGCTTAATGAGCAACTTCCTATCCAATTCTCTATCCTAATACAGATTTGTTTATTGTCCCCCCATGAATCCTTGATTGCGTTTCCTTTTTTCATGTGCCGAGTGTGGGTAGGGACAAGTTGGCTTCTTAGGCTATAAAGTGTCTTTCTAGGTTATTCTAAAAACTAGAAAGGATATCAATGCTATGATCCTATTTGTAGTTGTCACCATGTTAGCACTTAAGTTACCTTCCATAAGTTTGTTCCTTATTTCTCTATTACTAGGTTTAGAGTTAGAAAAATAACGAATAATGTTGCTATACCTGTTCCTCCTAGGGCTATGGAAGACATTCCTATGATTGTTCCTGACAATGCCACTGTTTCTTCTAATGATGACCAATTCCAACTTACTCATGCCCATTGTCCTCCCCCATCAGAGTCAATGTTACACGTCTCCGCTCATGTAAGCAATGAGCATATTTCCACTAACAATAGTGTCCTCAATGATGCACCATCAGAGGTGGAGCTAAGATCAGATGATGTGCAACCAACATTTACAAAAGGCCTTAATCTTCCTATTGCATTGAGAAAGGCACTGCATAGCTGTACAAGGCACCCTATATCTAGGCATGTCCCGCTGACACATCTTGAGCCTACTTTTAGACAATGCTCTCTAGTTCTATCAACTGTGGCAATTCCTACTTCACATCAGCAAACTCTCCTAGATCCTAAGTGGCGATAAGCGATGAAGGAGAAACATCTGCCTTGATTTCTAAAGGCACTTGGTGTTGGTGCTAGAGCACCACGATCGTTTATTTTGATGATAACAAAACACTTATTATTTAATACTTGCTTTTGAGTCGTAATTTTCAGGTCAAATTACAAATGATTACAAGTATGAAAGATAGAGTTCAAGCTCGCATCTATGGCGAATTGGAGGAGCTTAACAAAAAAGGAGCTTCGTGAGGAACAAAAGCGTGAAGTCAGAAGAATAGGATAGATGTCTTTTCTATCTTGTACTTTATATCTCTTTGTTATTTGCTCTTTTATTTCTTAGTAGCATGTTAAAGAGCCTCAAAGTACCCTTAAAGTAGTCCTAGGAACACCTGCACAACCCTAAGATACTTAGGTTTTCCATAAAGAACTTAGAAAACCTAAATAGACATCAGACAACCTGATCAGACGTCCAATCGGGAAATCAGACATCTGATCTTAACTTTTAAGATGTCTGACTTTTGACTCAGACGTCCAATAACTTAGGTTGGACTTAGTAGATTCTGTCTGTTGAAATCAGATGTACAGACCTTAGTCCAAACGTCTTAGAAGATGTCTGATGGTTGTGCCAGACGTCTAATTAGTGGAACATTGGCTAACAAAATAAACGTTGAGGAAAATGACCTTTAAGCTTCTATCAGACGTCCGTAGAGGACCCAGACGTCTGATATGTGACCGTTGAGCCTCGACTGAGCCAAAATAACTTGTCTTGAGGATTATAGTCGTTTAGGCTCTTGGGAATCTATCCCTGCAATTAAATAGGTTTCCAGACATCCAGATCTAGTGCCAGATGTTATGTATGTCGTTTGATTGATTTACACTAGAACCTTATTTAAGTCTGAACCAAGTTAGTAAGGGAACCCGTCTAGAATTAGACATTTGATTTAGTTTCCATACGTCTCGAGTGTGTCTTCCAAATGTCTGATATTTGTCCCAGACGTCTAATAACCCTGTCAAAATCATTAATGATTCTGATTGCGGCCTGTCTTGCCTTGGGATAATCCCCAACGACTATCTAAGGCTTCTAAGGCCTTCCAAAGCCTTCATAGGACCTCTGTAAATAGAGAAGGACCCTTGCCTTGTTTAGATACACCAAGCAATACAATTTCCACATACATTGTCCTAGAGAAGAAGATCATCTAGATGTGTTGTTGCTCTTCGAGATCATCTCACACATTTTGAGAGCTCCACATTCGCTGTGCACACGCTCTCCTGCTGTCGATTTCGAGAGCATTGTCGTGTCGTTGCGTGGTTCACGCACCCATGTCAAGTCGACGCACTTCCGCCAAAGGAAAGTTTCCTAACTCCTATAGTAGTTAGGTTTTATTCTTTGCGGCTCTATAGGTTGTATTTTATTGTCTTTGGTTGGGTATTCGCTTTGCAAATTCTCATCTCCATCGAGGGACAAAATCCTTCTTGTGAAGAGAAGGGATTTGAGGAACGCTACCCTCGTATTTGTAGCGTGATTGTAATTGAGGTTGTACTACCCTTATTAAAGTAGTACGTTAGTGGATTTGATCGACTAGGTCAATCGGAAAATCCTAACTCAAGAGGGTTAGGTGGTGGTTTTTACCTGATTTGGGTTTCCACCTAAAAATACTTGTGTAAATTATGCGATTGTTCTTTTTGTAAGATTGTGATATTTTATTCCGCATTTTAGATATATTCCGCAAATCTCACCCCCTCCCGTAGGGATTTACACTTGAGAGCTTATTGAATTACCTACTGATGCTATTGTTGTTGGTTTCAAATGAGTTTTCATAATGAAATACAATCCAAATGGCTTCATAGGATAATACAAGTTGCAACTTGTAGAGAAAGGGTTCACTTAAACCTATAAAGTGGATTTCTTCGATACTTTCTCTCCAATAGCTAGAGTACTGACAGTGTGTATTCTAATCTCAGTTGCACTACTATATGATTGGCCCATCCATCAACTTGATGTTAAAAATGTCTTCTTCTACGAAGATCTACTGAAGTGGTGTATATATAGCAACCTCTTAAATTTGAATCTCGGGGAGAATGTTTCAAGGTGTATAGGTTAAGATAATATACGGACTAAAGTAGAGTCCTCACACATGGTTCCAAAAGTTATCAGAGGTAGTTGAGAACCTCAGATTTAGACAATTGTCAGCTAATCACTCTCTATTGTATGGAATACCTCTCATAGAAGAGTCGTGATGCTTATGTACGTTGATGACATTATTATTTCAATTTAGAAAAACATCTTACTGATTTGTGATCAAGGATTTGGAATCACTAAGATATTTTTTAGACATTGAAGTTACTAGGAGCAAGCGACATGTTGTATTGTCTCAAATAAAGTATGCTATGGACCTCTTGTAGGAAACTAACATGTTAGGTGCTAAACCCACGTCTATTCCTGTGGATCCTTGAGTTCACTTACATGATGCTACCACGGCCCTAGTTGACACTCGATGAGTTAGGGGTCTTGTTGGCAAGTTGTTATATTTGACTAGTACGCATTCAGATATTTCTTTTGTTGTTGGAAAAGTTAGTCAATTTATGGATAGGCCAATAAAATTGCATTAGGTTGCAGACATGATAGTTCTCGGGCATCTTAAATCCATCACCAGGAAGGGAGTTCTTGTTTACCAACAACTCATTAGACATCATTGTATGTACAGATGCAGATTATGCAAGTTGCTTTAAGGACAAGAAGTCTACCACTAGACTTTGTACCTATCTTGCTAGTAATCTTGTGACGTAACGTAGCAAGAAGCAGGTTGTAGTTGCACAGTCTCATACTGAATTGAAGTATCATGTTATGGCACAAACTACTACTAAAATGATGTGGATTCGCTCTGCCATTGTAAATCTACATAGTTGAAAAATATAAATTATGTAGAAGCATAAATCAAAGCATAAACAATAATAGAATGCTTAGGTTTACGTGGAAACCTCACTCAAGAAGAGTGGGGAGAAAATCACAGGAAAAGGCCCTCATAGAGCTCTGATTTTTATAATTCTTTTCAAAGGAATATGGGAGGAGTACACGCCAATTTATAGGCCACTACTCACACACAAAATCCACATCTTTCAATGTAGCACTAAAGCTACAACCTAATTCTCTCAACACTCCCCTTCAAGCTGCAACATAGAATGCTCAACTTGTAATACAAAGAAACTCCTCTACACAGCAGAACAAACAACACTCTCAATAGGTACAACAGACTCTCCTCCGCAGACCAGTTGCACTCTTGTTCATGCCTGTAGGCAGGTATGCTGATGACGACATATCAGACCGACTAAAGCTCGATGAAAAATTGTTGTAGCTGGTTCTAACAAGGGCCTCTCCTCTGGAGATCTCAACTATTGCTGGTGGTTCTCCATTCAATATCCCTGAAAAGGGTCTTCCTCTGAAGACCTCGAAAAATGGATCTCCCTCTCTGGAATCCACGAAACTGGATCTCTGATGAGAGACTCATCATAGCTCCTAATTATCACTAATTAGCTAGTTTCTCTAACTAATTACCTAAGAATATACTAAATACAGGGTTAATTATACTAAAGGGGTTAAAACACCAAGGACCTGCAAAATAAGTTAAAAACACAAAATTAAATATTAATTAATATTAATAATAATTTAATTAATAATGTGGACTCAATTAGTAATCATTTAGCTAGATATTTAGTATTTAAACTAAATTAATATTATGACCTAAGTATGTAATTAACTTAATTAAACTAATCATTTAAATAAATATAGCTAAAAAGGGTAAAAATGTACTTTCAAGGAAAAAATATAGTATTTACCTAATTTATAATAACATATAAAAAGTTGAAAAAGAGATAAATTAAAATAAGCCTTAAAACTCACCATTTACGTTTAGGTCCTTAACTTCTATTTCAAATGAGTCCTTTTTATTGTAGAAACGCCCCTGTGTATATCATCTTCTTCAACCCTTCTTCAACCCTTCTTCCGTCGTAAATGGCTGAGGACAGCCAGTATTCATACCCTTTGATCACCAAAGATCCTACGTTAGAAGACCCTCGCCATTGCCGCCCAGCTTGCGCTCACCACCATCTTCACATCCGACGGCTCGGATGCCCTCGAAATCCTATTTAGACTAGGTAGGTAACCTCACCGATGTCAAAGACGACACCGGTTGTTTCCATGAACCTAGACCTAATGCCATCCAGATTCAACCCCCCTAACCCCCAGCTCTGCCTATAAATAGCCCTGATCACCACCGATTCCCAGTTAGCGACCCCCTACTCTCTTCCCTCAACTGCGGTCGTTCATAGGCTTTTCTTCTCTTCCTCTGGCGACTTCGACCTCCCATATTCGGTCGTCTTCGAGAAGAACAACCTCCTCCCTACTTCCACCATCCTCCGTCACGTCTATGGACGGAGTTGCACCGTCAACTACCTCATCTTCACATCACACTCCTTTGCCACTGGAGCTCTATTCTCCCCCTCTATTTCCTCCGTTGTGAACATCGACGGAGTCCTCTAACCCTCATTTCGTCTAGATATTAGTAGATTAGTTGTAGATTTCATTGTAAATTAATCTAGTGTAGTTAATTAGGTAATTAGCTTAGAATTAAACCTAGTTTTCCAGTCATCTTCCACAAGTCCGGCAAGCCAATTCCGGCTCGCCAAGCTTTCTTTCACTCATTAAATCACAAGATCATCTTCTTAATCTCTCCACGAATCCATTCCACTTCTTTTCCTCTTAATTTTATCACATTACACGCCTAATCCCACTTCACCTACACCGGACACCTCCGCTGTCTATAGCGGAGGTCTCCGACCATTTCCACATCCAATAGGAACCCTCCATCACCTCTCCATTACTTTAGGGTCCCAATTCACCCCTCAATTAGATCTATACTCCACTATTTAAGAAACACCTAATTCCATCCAACCTCTTGAGCTCGCTGTCAATGGCAGCTCAAGAGGAGTTTTATTCACTAATCACTCTTGTACAGAGCATCGTCACACTCTTCTAGAACTTGTCCCTTAATTGAGATCTTTTTCACTGAGTTTGTGTCTTTGATTCTTCATGGATTCTTAATAAATCTTTATGTCCAATCATTAATCGACCCAACTGAAGTGTTCTTGAGGTTTTGTGCAACCTCAAGAATCTTTTGAGACACTTCCCTATCTGTTTAATGGAGATTTGATCTCCAATTGCAAGTCTCATCCTTCACCAGAGCTCTAGTGAGCTCCGACGAGCTCAAATAGAACCACAGCCTTTCAAATCTTCTGTGAAGCTTAAGAGAGGATTATTTTGATGAGAGGACTAACTCCTACTAATTAGATCAGGGTTTTAAGGTTTATTACTTTCTGACGATCTTCATCTTCCTCAGCTCCAGCAGAGCTGAGTAGACATGTTCACTGAGCTTTAAAGCTTAAGATTTGGTCCCGAAGAATGTGTAGACCTCGAGGATTCTAAAAACACATTCAAATAGGTCTTAGAATCTTTGGAACGATCTGTTGAACACACCACCTTCAGAGCTCACGCGACAGGGTTTGTGAGCATTGTTGGAGTGCTTAAAACACAATTTTGATGAGCTTAATAGATTTCTTAGGGTGATTTTAGTCAGATCGAGTAGTTTATTGGATCTAATAAGCTCTTAACTCAAAAGTCAAACTTTGAGCTTCTAAAGTCAAACCCAAGTCCAATTCGAGGCTTAAAGGCCTGAATCTCTAATTGAATGGAGTATTTGAGTTTCTATAATGATTTAGAACCTTTAGGAACTGAGTTGATGAGGTTTCATTGAGTTCCTTTGGAGATTCCATTATCAATGCATTTTGGGTTCAAACTGGAACCCAATGGTTTTCATAGCTAATTTGTTGAGTTTTGATATCAATTTCCACTTAGATCAGTCATTTATCACTCTTTAAACTCGTCCAAATCGACCCTACATTCAGATATTCTCGAATTCAGTCTCTGAGTTTCACATACAAAGTTTTGAAGCTCTTTGAGCTTATGAAGCTCTCTTCATCTCTCATATCTCTCCTCATCTTCGCAAGATGTATTCTGAACTATTATGAGACTCTTACTCAAGGGCATTAGCTGATTTCTCAGGTCAATTGATCTAAAATTTCCTCATATGTAGCACATTCCAGAATGGAAACAGTGCCATGTTTAATTCCCAAAACTATGGATCAATCGTGAACCAACCATCAAATTGATGGTGAAATTGGAAACCCAAGACCCCGAGCTCTTGTTAGAGCTTTGGATCACCCTAAATGGTGGTCAGTGCCGACTGGAATCAATGTCCGAAGTCGACGTCGACAGATGAAGCACTAAAGGAGATTCTGCTGCCTTTTGTCCCACATCGGGAACAAAGGAAGCGTCGCAGCTGAATAAAACTAATTCCACGCTAAGATCGCCTGGTCGTTAGCGCAGGGTGCAACTTGAACATTCCTTCGAGCACGAATGCGTGCACGTGGGCCAGGGTGGGCATGAGCAGATTTGTGGGCCTGGTTAGGCCCATTACTATACAAAAAGGTTAAAATCCACCGTTAATAAATGAGAATCGATTCGAGTAGGGTCTGGTCCTGCCCCCAATGGGCGCTGTGTATCCTTGAAATAACCGGTCTACCCACTAAATAAATTTTTGTTAAGTGTTAAACATGCGTTAAAGGGTTGAAAATTACTAAGTGTGAAGATGTATTGCAAGTAAGAGCTAAGGGGGAGAAAGAGCAAGATAAGTATACGGTGAGAACTTAAGAAAAAAATTGAGTAAGAGAGGAGAATAAAGAGCTAAAAGAGAGAGAGGGTACTGAAGAGTAAAGATAGAAGAGAAGAAGGAAAGACTAAGAGCTGAGAGGGAGAGAGAGAGATGCACGAACAAAAAAAAAATGATATAAGTGAAAGGTGAATTAAATAAAGAGTGAGACGTCTAATGGACTAATCAAAAGTCTAATTTTAACATTTAAGTCATTTGATATTGAAAAGTGACGTCTAGTTGAAGGCTGAGAACTAAAAGAGTGTTAGTGTCTGAGCTTAATGTAACAAGGCATCTGATTTGTTTTATGATTTCTTTTTATGCCTTATCTTGTGTAAGCATTCAATGTAAACATTTCTTTTCTTTGCTATTCAATGTAAAAACCTTTCATGTATATTTTTTTTCATATAATGGTAGTTGCATGGTTTGATGTTTAATTTCATGTGCAATTGTTCATGTGCCTAACATATCTTGTAATTAATGTAGTAATTAGTCATTAGTTAATTTAAAATAATAAAAATGGTGAATTAATTAAGTTTATACCTTCCAGTGAACAACTTAGAGTCAACTAATTAAATGAATTAAAATCTAACATATTATGTTAGCTTGACCATATAGTACAAATAACGACAATGCTTTAACAAATCAAGTTAACCTAAGTCAATTCTTTATGCAATTAATTAAAACTAATAACCTTAATTAACTATGTTGAGAATTATATAACCAATCTCCCACATAGAAACCTGAAATGAACCCTTCCTCTGAGAACCTCGAAACTCTAGACTTCCCAAAGTTGGGTTTCTCATGTGGAGTCCATGAACAAAAGGGACTTTCAAATGGGAGTGATTACAACAAGCTTACACACTCTCCCTTTCTCCCATACTCATATGAGAGAAGAAAAATAATAGCAAGAAGAAAATAAAACAATAAAAGCAAGCGAAGACTTCTCCACCTCTTCTCTTAAACATAAACCTCCTTTTTTCTAATTTTTTTTCTCTCTTTTTTTTCACTCTTTTTCCCCTTTTTTTCTTCGTTTTTCTTTACATCATTTTCCATTTTTTCCTTCTTTGCATCTTCTTTTCCTTTTTAACTCCCTCACCCCTTAGGGTTCAGGAGAACCCCAACACCATAGCGCACGGCCGCCGCTTAACGCTACCAATTCCCGCATTGGCTACCTCCACGCTGTCCATGCCTCCGGCCTTGTTCGCTCCTGCCGCCTCCTTAGCAGATCCCCGCCACCTTGCTTCTCTGTCGTCCTCGCATCCGCAGCAACCTCGTTGTCGACATCCTCTTCTGCCTAGATTGCCCTCCTCTAAATGGGCATCTTCGCCAACGTCGTCCTTGTCGTCCTCCAGCAATGCGGCCGCCACTGCTACTCTTCACTCTTCTCCTTCTCCACCGAGCAGATCTCCTCCACATTCGTTGCCTGCAGTGGGCCACATCTACGTGGAGCACTAACGTGGCTACAGCCAACACCTGCAGTAGGCGCCGCTCCTCCTTGCGATCGCCAGATGTGCCTCTGCGACACCATCGCAATCGAGCGCAGCCACAAGGGTCGACACCAACGCGCTCAACCCCAGCATTACGCCATCGATGGTGTCCTCCATCTCCTCCATCGCAACTGCCCTCTACCGTAGCAGCCTCATCTTCAGCGCAACCCATACTAGAGCGTCACCGCCTGCTAAAGCATTACCACCTACTACAGCTTCTTTCTCATCAGAACACACCACTGCAACCGTCGTCGTGGCCTCATCTTCAGCACCGCGTGTACCCTAGTCACGTCGGCCTCCTGTAGCGGCCTACTACCGCTGCTCCATTCTCCTTTCATGCTCCCAAATGCACTGTAACAAAAACACTCCAAGAACAAAATATAATAATAAAATAATTTGAAGATTGAAAATAATCCAAGAACGACTTGCTCTGATACCAAATTGAAAAATATAAATAATGCGAAAGCATAAATCAAAGCATAAACAATAATAGAACACTTGGATTTATGTGGAAACCCCACTCGCAAAGAGTAGAGAGAAAGCCACGGGAGAAAGCCCCAATAGGGCTCTGATTTCTATATTTCTTCTCAAAGGAATATGGGAAGAGTACACGCCTATTTATAAGCCACCACTCACACACAAAGTCAATATCTTCCAATGTGACACTAAACCAACAACCTAATTCTCAACATACATATTCAGGTGCCACTGACTATGAAGATGAGATGTGATAATAAAGTCATCACATATATTACAAATAATCTTATGTTCCATGAGAGAACCAAACATTTTTATAGACCTTTTCAAAAAAAAAAAATCATGTTCAGTTAGACTGCCACTATACTAAAGATTAGATTGAGAGGATTCTTACATACCACTCATGTTAGTTCTGAAGATCAAACTGTAGATGTTTTTACCAAGACACTTCCTAGGACCTTCGACAAATGTTGCATCAAGTTGGACATTATTGACATCTATACTTTAGCTTAAGGGGTAGTGTAAAGAATTATGTTATTGTTATCTTTCATTCTCTTATTTTATTATAGTATTTTATCCAAATCCTTTATATAATGAGAATTAGGATTTTTTAATAAACTAAGTTGGTCATTCATTCTGACCAAACGAAAACCAAGGTACATATTTTACTTACATCCACCAATGTAACTACTTGACAAGGCTGCAGCTACCTTCCAACTATCCTGCCCAAGTGAACGCATTGGAACAACAGAATATGCTATTAATGTTCCAGCAATCGTTCCAACTGCAAAATGAAACCATAGAAAAGGTGAGAAGTACTGGAGTAGAAATGGCCAGCAAAAAGAAAACATGCACACTTATTCTCGTAAAAAAAAAAAAAATTGAATGTCACTTTGCATTGCATCAGGGTGTGATCCATACCACTACAGGGAAGGGCAGAAACATAATGGTTAAGTTTTAATCTTTAGATCAAATTAGAAATGTGATGTTTTTTTCCTTTGATATGTATGGTGATGCAGCCTATGATTCTCTTATCCTGGCTCTACTAAAATGCCATCCCGCTCTAGTAGAACTACAGCTCAATATGTTTAATAGATAGTCTGGAAAAGTTTAAAACACTACACAATGTTAATCATAACGATATTTTCAGTTATTCTGAATATTTCCCAACTGCAATAAAGATACAGATATGTTTATGGATATGAAACCCCGTACATACACCTGTATCCATTTTCGTACACGCATGTAGCCCATTTCAATATCTGCTCGACCACAAACTCGTTGATGGCCAAATGGATACAGCTGATGTATGTCTGTTTGCATCCCCTATGCACCTTAGGTGTAAACTGGTGAGGACCATCAACATCAAATCCACTGCACATCCGCTTTTTAAGAGGATATGCTTATAGAATTATATTACATATGAGGACATGGTTGAGTTTATTATCGAGAAATATTTATGTTTATATCTGTTACGAAATTGTCAAGATTGACAAGAATGTGGAGCGTGGAGGCTCTACTTGGGCGTGGAAGAATAGTCCATGTGTGAACTATCCACGCATGGTGACTAGAGGAGTGGAGGAGCACCACCAGTTGGCTGGGTGGCAGGTGGTGGCTGATGGTCGGCCAAGAGGGTGACCGGCTGTTGGAAGAAGAGAGAGAGAGGAGAGAAGCCTTGGATTGAAAATATTTGTATTGCTCAAGATAAAATATAAGTGAAGACTCTCTTTATTTAGAGAGAACATATCACAACATTTGGAAACAAAAGATCTTATCCCATGAGAAAAGATCTTATCTCTAAACAAGAAAAGGAATCCTAAACATCATTTCCTATAACCGCATTTACTAAAAATAACCAAACTTGCATCTTAAGCAAAACACCAAAATTGGTCCCTTGGACCATGATCGTCGGCCCCTGTGGGCCTTTTATTGCTTACCACATGGCCCTGCCACGTGAGTTGGATGGCTACCACATGGCATTGCCACGTGGCCCATCTTTTATTCCCAACACTGCCCCTCAAGTCGAAGGTCACGAAGCTAACGACTTGGTCTTCAACTTGTAAGGCTAAACGTCTCACCATTCATCTTCTTCGAGAGCCAAGCTCTCGATATTCTCTTTTGACAAGTCGATGGAGAATCCTTTTGCGACCTCCGGAGTCGTTACTTTTGTGGCAACCTGAGTAGTTGTTGCGACAGCCACGATTGACTTGTCTTCTCGTAGAAGAGCACGCAACTCCTCAAGGTTATCATGAGTTAGGGAGTCCACACGTAAGGTGTTAGTAGCCTCATGTGGTGGTCTCTCAAACTTCTCACAACACTTGTCTTATAGATGATTGTTACGTCCATAGTGTTGGCACTTTGGGTAGACGCGGCCAGGTCTAGGTCCACATCCACGTCCACCCCCTCATCCTCACCCCGCACTTGCTTCTGGAATAGCAAGTGCAAAACTCTCGCCTCCTAGCATATCTTCCTCCTCAGGAATCTCCATCTTAAGGAGACAGCAGAAGATGGTCTCACGATCCACCTTCCCTTCTAAAGCAAAGATCTAATCTCGGGCAACTCGATAACGAAAATGCAATCCCGATAAAAACTTGGTGGACTGCTAGACTACCTATGTCTCCTACTTGTCGCAACAAAGTACCTCATAGATCTCCAACTCCTTAAATAACGCCTCCATCTTCTCGTAATATTTGGTCAAGGAAAGATCTCCTTGACTGGCTGTCCAGATACGAGTGTAGAACTCAGTAATACGGGAGTTGTTTGATGTTCAGGCATACATCTTCTCGAAGACCGTCCAAAACTCATATGCGCTCTTTTTGTAGAGCACATTTGAGGCTATAGACGAATCCATCGAGTTCATGAGCCAGTTCATGACGACGTAGTTCTCCTTCTCGAATTTCTTCTTCTTGTCATCCTTGAATTATGGCGGCTCCTTAAGGAGAATGTTCAATTTCTCCTGGCCTCCAACAAATATCTTGAAGGTGCGAACCCACATGACGTAGTTGGAAGTCCCACTTAACTTGATAGTTGTCCCGGAGACAACCACCTTGCTTTCTCTGGGACTAAGCGTGGCGTCTCCAACCGTCATGGTTGATTCCGTCATCTTCTAATTTTCCTTCTCCGTGTAAGGCTCCGAATTTATCGAGAATGACTTATTAGATGCAAGAACCACTAACTTGTTGTCAAGATACCCACAAGCGCAAGAGAGCCTAAATCGATCGCTCTGATACCACGTCAAGATTGATAAGAATGTGGAGCGTGAAGGCTCTACTTAGGCGTGGGAAAATAGTTCACATGTGGACTATCAACGCGTGGTGACCGAAGGTGTGGAGGAGCACCACCGGTTGGCTAGGTGGCAGACGGTGGCTAATGGTCAACCAAGAGGGTGACCGACTATTGGAAGGAGAGAGAGATAGTGAGAGAGTGAGAGAGAGGAGAGGAGCCTTGGATTAGAAATATTTATTTTGCTCAAAATAAAATACAAGGGAAGACTCTCTTTATATAGAGAGAACATATCCTAATATTTAGAAACAAAAGATCTTATCCCATAAAAAAAGATCTTATCTCTAAACAAGAAAAAGAATCCTAAGCATTGTTTCTTAAAACCACATTTATTAAAAATAACTAAACTTGCATCTTAAGCAAAACACCAAAATTGGTCCCTATGGGCCTTTTATTGTCGACAGAAATAAATGAGGATCTAATTCATTGGTTATCAAAGATCCAATTAGTTAATTTTCTTACTTATTTTGATTCATGTTATTTTTAGTATGTTGGTGTGTTTTCCCTTTTTGTACTAAACCCTCTCTCTATATAAAGAAGAACTTGGCTTGGTTATTGAATAAGAGCAAATATTCTCTCCAAAATCTCCACATGGTATTAGAGCCACCAATTATGGTGGTCTAGGATTTAGAGAACAAGATCTAGAGGGGAGAGGCCCTCCAACGATGACGTCGATCTCCACCTAGCCACCAAAGAGGCTCTCTCCTCTCCCAGCTCCTCTCCTCTTCTTTTTTCTTCTTCTGCTGCTGTTGTTCTCACCATCGCTAGAGGAAAAGACGTTGCCGGCACCGCCACCGACCCACCACTGGCAAGGGACCACTATGAGGGTGGTCATCGGTGCCCCAGTCTTCATATGCACCACTTTCGAGGGTTGACCAGATCTTGAGCTTGGCCCACCAAGCCTTGTTTGTTTGACGATCTAGCACCACCACTCGACTCCTTGAAGGTTGGGCTACTAGATCAAGGTGGTCCGAGCAACCTCTAGCTCATTGGAGCACCGCCATCAAAGCCACCAACTCCACTGCCGCTGCCTATGGGGGAGAACCCCCTCCCCTTATTTCGATCAGTTAAAAAGAAAGAAAAAAACGGGGGGTTTAGGGTTGTTTGTGTGAGTTTGCCATTTTTTAAAGTTGATGTGTTTATTTTTGGGGATTTACGTGTGCACCCCTCTAAAGTCTTGTTTTCCTCTTTTTGGTCATTATGTGTGAATAAGCGAGAGAAGCAAAGAAGACAAGAGTCTACTCAAGATGTCAAGTTGATGGGCAGCACTCTCACGCACCATGGGAACACCAAGCAAAAGATCTTGACTTCAAGGCATACAAGAAGAGGCACTCGAGTTTGAAGACACAATAGAGGGACTACTACGTCAACTATCATTGATTTCCGCCATCATGAATGTCTACGGGATCCAAGTCTTCGCTGTCACCCACGTGTCAACTTGCGAGGGAGTGTTAGGAAATAAATAAGGATCCAATTAGTTGATTCTCAAGGATCCAATTAGTTAGTTTTTACTTATTTTTGTCCATGTTATTTTTAGTATATTGGTGTGTTTTACCTTTTTGTACCAAACCCTCTCTCCATGTAAAGAGAGGCTTGGCTTGGTTATTATTAAATAAGAACAAATATTCCCCTCAAAATCTCCACAATATCCATTGTACAGTTTGAATTAAACATAGCTTTTTCTAAGAGAACAAGGATTGCTACTGTATTATCTACTTCATTAACCACCAAACAAAACACACTTACAAAAATTCTGATCAGGAACTACACAAACACGTAACCTCCCTTACAATTTTATCCGCCCAAGCCCGCTCCCTCCTAAAAAGGATCCTATTTCTTTGCAACCATAGCAACCATAAGCCAGCAAACACCTTCTCCAAGGAGATTGGATCAGCCTGACCCCATTTCTAAAGCTACTCCAAGACTATCGATTAAGCCAGACTCCAACACTGGTGCGTGAGTCTGGGACAACACCACTGCAAAATTGCACTTAAAAAGTAAGTGTAAAATGTATCCATCCTCCATGTCACACAATGAATAGGATACATCAGCCTCCATGGTCCACCTCCTTGAAACCTTCATCACCAACCTCCCCATTATAAGAAGCCGCCCAAAAACATTAAACTTTAGTGGCATCCTTCAACTTCCACAAAGCTAGCCAAACCAATCCAATGTTCAAATTCTGAACATCTGACTCATTTATAAAGAGATGAGTTTTCGATCTGGTAAAGGCACTTCTAAAGAGATGGAAAGGACACTTTTAAAGAGATGATAAGCCTTTTTTACCAAAAAGCTCCCCTGCTCCAATAAACCGAGTTAGACACACCTTCCTTCGGTCGAATCCCCTCCAATTTCTATCAAAAGAGACTACAAATCCTTAAGCCTTGCCTCCAACATGAGGAACCCCAAACATCTGCACTTCTCTCCATCGGCCCCTCCTAACACTCCATCACCCTGTATAGTTTGTCAGGCAACAAGAAAAATAGTCTAGGTACCGAATTTGCCAGTCTTCCTGTGCCCATCCAGTCATCAAGAAAAAATCTAAATGTTACTCCATCTCGAAGAATCAGCTCATACAAATGTCATACGCAGCTTATTGTTGCACAAAGACCTCTCTAAAAAGCTGATGCACCACTAATGATGATAAACCTATGAACACAGGACAAAGAGGACCATACAAGTCCTGCAAGATATTGACCCATATGCCGCATTCATGACACGTAAGTTTAACCACCCACTTTGTTAACAGCGCATCACTTAAATCACCAAAATATAGCAATCAAAGACCTCCGTACTCCACACGACTGCAAATATCTTCTCAAGCAACTATGTGTAAGAATTGGCACTCTCTCTTTTTTTTTCTTTTTGAAAAGAAAATTGGCCCTCATGTTGGGAACCATTTCAAAAAATTCTCTTCCTAATACGGTTAACCTCTTCAAGATCTTCTTCAATGTTTAAAACAGAAAAGTGAAAAATGGACCATTGATTGCTCTAAAGCAAAACTAGTAACCACCTCTCACGAGAAGCCTGCCATGCTAGCTAGCCAATCTTCTGTTAAGCTTTTTGATCAAAGACACCAAATATCCTACAGTCGTCTACTTGCACTTAATGGGAAATCCAAGTAAGTTATCATGAGAATTCTAGACATAGTTGTAAGCAAAGGAGAGCATATGGTGACCTCCTCGCCCACGCTAAATGGGACAAAGACAACTTATCATGATTTACTTGTGAGGCTAAGAAAACCAAAAAAAAACAAAAAAATTGACTAAAGTTACCAAATTCTCCATCTCATGTCTCCCAACTTGCACAAAAAAAGATAGTGCCACCTCTGTATTGTAGGATGGGAATAAAAGGTGGATGACCATCACAAACAAGGAAAGCCATTAACACTGGTACATTGCCATCAATAATGAATAGCAACTAGACTAAAGGATACCCTTTCCTATCACCACTCTAAGGCTACATCCAACCCTTCAACGGCTTCTTGTTGACCAACATTGTGAAGGACGTAATACACTACTTCATCCATCCTAGACACTAGTTTTATGCAAAAAATCATCTTCTCAAGGTCTACCAAAGGTAAAGCCAACTGAACTCTAATTTTTAAGAAATCCACCTTTCATAAGAAACCATTTTCATCCACTTGTTTAAGTTGTAATAATCTCATTTGCATAATAAAAGACTCCTACAACAACCTCCCCTCTACAAAAGCCGACTAAATTGCCCTAGTCAAACCTGGAAGAACCACCTGCATCCTATTAGCAAGAACCTTTGCCACTAATATAGGTAGCGTTGGAGCACACAATATGCCAGAAATCATCAATCCTCTTTGCATAGAGCTTCTTAGGCATAAGAAACATAGAGGACTTGTTCAATTTCTCAAAGCTAAAATTAGCTCCTAAGAACTCTTGTACCATTGCCATAAAATCTTCATTAATTATCTCCTTGAACTCCTTGTAGAAAAGGTTAAAGAAACCATCTGGTTTACAAGAAACCTTAAACTTTAGCCATCAATCATAGTTAAAACATCCTCTTCAGAGATTTCCCCCACCAAAATTGGATCATACTCCTCATCAAGCATAGGAACTTCAAAGATATCTACTCCTAAGATCCTGACCATTGCCTCCTAATAAAGTCTTGAAAATGCACCCTAGAGATGTTAGTCACATGGCATTTGTCTATAAGCACATCCTCCCCCACCCGAATATGATAAATCAGATTAATTCCCATCTTGTTGGTTTTTTTTTAAGGAAAAAAAGGATGATCACATGAGATTAATGATCACCTTGCAACTCTCCCCTTCTATTTACACTCGAGATACTTTGTAAGGCGGTCACCTTGGTCTATTCTCTTCTTCCCTTGATCTATTTCACGTAACTAATGAAAGAATGACCATAGCTGTTGTAACTTAGCAGCAGGGGAAAAAGGAAAAACCAAAAAAAAGCCCATCGATGTCCGAACTCACCGGAGCCGAGCAAGAAGGCGGCGAGCAGCGTGCCCGTGGACCCGACGACACGCCGGAGATCGGCGTTGAAGAGCAACAGCGGGACCGCCAGGGCCAAGAGGTACTCCATCACCACCCCGTACGCTGCGGCGTCGCTCGGCACGACGCCCGCGGTGCTCAGCGCAAGCCCCGCCATCGTGCTCACCAGCGCACCGCTCACCGCCTTCCCCACCGCCGTCCTCTCCGACCTCCACGCGCATACATACATACATACATACATACATACATACATACATACATATATTTGCACATATTCCAAAGCAATTGATTAAAACAAGCATGATTTTGGGGGTTGGGAGGAGGGTGGGAGTGGGGAGGAGGTCACCAGAGGCCGAAGGCGCCGAGGGAGAAGAGGGCGGACCACGTGGCCCAGTGGTCGGTTGGGGAGACGAGGGCTCTGGTGGAGGTGAGAGGTCGCCTCGGAGGGGAGAATGGGGTGAGGGGACGCGGGGGTGGAGGGAAGTGGAGGAGGGGGGAGGGGAGCGGGTGCTGGAGGGCGGAGAGGAGGAGACAAGAGGAAAAAGCCATGGGAGGAGAGTGAGCAGGAGTGGCTCTTCGGTGTGTGGATCAGTTGGTGTAGCCGAGGAGAGTGTGATCGACATCGGGATGTGGAAATGGACCATTGTTCTTAAGTGAAGGGCTTTTGATTTGGGCCCAACTTGTTCGTAACAAAAGGACCAGATGAAGGCCCAATTCTGGGCAAAATTGTACTGCGAAGGAGTGAGCGGGATGTGGCTCGTTTCAGAGGATAAAATGGGGTATGAATATTCTTATCTTACATAAAGAGCATACTTCATGTACACGGATAACCCTGGTAATAGGTTTTACACATATAGGTGTTGTTATCCCTGCAGAAAAAAAACACAAAACATCTCACAAACCCAACGTGGGTTGGATGATTGAGAACGGGACAAAATCATCGTGGCAGGGCCCCCTCCCCATTTTTTTTTTTTTTTTGGGAGGCGAAAGGGGGAGGGGGAGGGGGAGGGGGTATAATTTTTTTTCCGTAGGAAATGCTTTGTATCTCAAACATTTTTCTTTAGAGATAGGGAACACCTTACAGCTACTTTTTGGTTTGCATGTATTCTAAATTGTATAAATTTTGGTGGAGGATAGGTCGAAAAGAGGTATTTTATTTGATGGTAAAATAAGTATTGGATTGAATGCAATAAAATAAAAAGATAGGCTATAAGTTATATTGTTTGATTAGGTTGTGTTTGCTGACATGGTTTGTTTTATTTGTGTTTGGTAATATGAGTAATTTTTCTATGAGATTGCAAGATTCATGATTTGCATATCACCAAAATCCATCCAAAGAATAGGTCTCTCCATGAGAACTCAACATTGCTTGAGTTCTTCTAAGCCTTGAGTGTGCCACGGCGTCAATGCAATATGCCCCATTATCTCCTTCTTCTTTACGCTGGTGATGAGGACTCTAAAGATGCGGGGAGGTGATTTGTACTTAAAGATAAAATATAAAATGCAATATGAACCAATCGCACCAAATGAGGCACTCTTGTTTATAAAAAGAAATCTTTCTTCTGGAAAAAACTCCACCTAAATATCTCAATTTAATGTTTTGCCCCCAACTTAAGTTAGAATAACTAAAATCATACTATTTCAAAAGAAGATAGTATAACCATTGATGTAATTCCAACCTTGGACACCTCCAAGGCGAATTTTGACCCTCCGGAGAAAAATTAGGAAATGTACTGTCCAAGCACCCAAATGTACAAAAAAATATAAGAAAGTAAACTTTACACAAAATCCTATAGAGCTAAGATTTTGCATTAAGTGCAATAAGATTAAGTGAATTATACTTTGTACTTTCCTTTCATGAAATCATAGAGTGAAGAACCAAGGTAGTAAGAAGTACATAAGTAAATATTAAAAGTGTGAAGCAAGTACTCTAAATTGCTTGGTTCTCTAAATTTCTTGTGTTTGAAGACTAACACATAAGAAAGAATTATTATGCATCAAATCTAAGGCTTGTATGGTTCTTATAGAATTCATTTCAAGCCTTAATAATCAAATTTTGAACATTTCGTAACATAGAAATTGATTTAAAAGGTTGTTAACACAAAAGATTTGATATTCTATTCTAAAAAAAACTCTTAAATTAATCAATAATGCTTCACATTAGACAGTTAACAAAGAATTTTAAACAACCATCAAATATTTAGTAGCAAAAATCAAAATTTATTGCAATTGGCTTAGACAAGTATCTTAATCGATTAATTCTTATAATGGTGTACTTGTTCATTAGTTAAAGTCTCCCATTAATTAGTTAATTACAAAATTTTGAAGTTACTTGTTTAATCATTTAATTTAGCCAGTTAATTTATATTCTATTATATATGCTAGTGGTTTGTTTAATCAAATGATTAACGATTTAACAAAGTGTTATTTTACTTTGTAATCATTATAATTCAAATTTTTTACAACCTTTGAGTCTGATAATTAAACATTTGAATCTTTAAATGATTAACAAAACTTTAATAAACATTTAATCAAAATTTTGACTAAAATTAAAGTGGATGGGTGTCTCTATACAAATCGTAAGTGTTAAGTGACCCTATAAAAAAAAAGAAGTGATCTTTTCTTAACTCTTTCACAAAGTCTACAAAATAAAACATAAAGATGAGCTTTCTAACTCTTTCCTTTGAATCTCTTTGATACTTGAGCTTGATATATTGTTGCTATATGGCTTTAAAGCTCCAACCCCTCCTTATGCTTCCTAATTGCTTATTCTCATTTTATATTTATGAAAGCTTAGTGATATATAACAAGCAATTTAGGTTAATTTCTCTCTTAATTGTTTTTAAACATCTAAATTAGCTCTTTAGTGCATCGACAGTAGTAGACTCTCTACATTTCAATGCTTCTTCTCTCAATAACTCCCCTAATTTTGGTGGCCCTGTGAGTATAGTTGTTGCTTGGTGGACAAAAAGATTTTATAGTTTCCTAGCAGTCCATAATCCATAATATATATTAAGGTCCGTGGTTGTTTGAGTCTGTGTGTCATAGTAGCAGCAGTGACAATGGCATTTGACGTAAAAATGATCAACGTCAGCCCTATTTAAACACCTCCTCGCTACCGTCACTTTTGTTTCCTCTCCTCGCACCTTGCTCCTCCATCTCCCCTCCAGATCTTGCCCGCTCTGACAACTCCAACCTCCTCGCCTCAGCTGTGGCTTCCTCCCACTCTTCCTGGTCCTCCTCTACCTCCATGCCTGTCTCCGTCTCCTCACCCCTCACCTGAAAGCTCCTTCGCTGTTGTTTCCACCTCCAGTTACCCCTCACCTTGCAGCCTCCTCCTTGCAGCTGCTTCTCTCCAAGCCCCTCCCATCTCGGTCGCCAACCGTGACCCTCCGACGCCGCCGATCACGTTTTCTACCGAGCCACACGCCGACCCCTTGCAACTCCTCCGGTTACCCCTCCTCTTCCTCACCTCCTCCTTGTAGCTCCTCCGTTCCGAGCACCTCCCATCTCGCTAGCCACCCTTCCATTCCCTAGCAAACCCTGCTGGCACCGACCCCCTCCCCTACCCCTCCTTTGCCTTGGCTCCTCCTTGTAGATACTTCATTCCGAGCCCCTCCCATCTCGCTCGCCAACCATGACCCTCCGACTTGCAGCTCCTCCATTCCCTCGCCACACGCCGACCCCCTCCACTACCCCTCCTCACCCCTCACCTTGCAACTCCTCCACTATTGTTTCCACCTTCGGTTACCCCTCACCTTGCAGCCTCCTCCTTGCAGCTGCTTCTCTCCGAGCCCCTCCCATCTCGATCGCCAACCGTGACCCTCCGATGCCGCTCATCACGTTTTTTGCCGAGCCACACGCCGACCCCTTGCAGCTCCTCCGTTCCAAGCGCCTCCCATCTCGCTCACCACCCCTCCGTGCCCTAGCAAACCTTGCTGGCACTGACCCCCTCCCCTACCCCTCCTCTGCCTCGCCTCCTCCTTGCAGCTCCTCCATTCCAAGCCCCTCCCATCTCGCTCACCAACCGTGACCCTCGATTTGCAGCTCCTCCGTTCCCTCGCCACGCGCAAACCCCCTCCACTACCCCTCCTCTGCCTCGCCTCCTCCTTGTAGCTCCTCCTCAACCTCAGCATCTCCAGACGAACCGCCTTGCAGCTTTGGGGATCGATGCCACCGCCGCCATCTCCAGACGAACCGTACTTAGCTCCTCAGCGTATGCTCTTCAGTTCCGCCTCCAGCTCCTGTGCTGAGGCCCTGTCTCCAGCTCCTCAGCGTCTCTACCTCCATCTCCAGCTCCTACCCTCCCCTGCACCTGCAGCTACTCTAGCTCCACCTCAGTTCTGCCCCTCGACGTACGTCTCTATCCCTCTACTCCAAAAAAACACACCCACCATAAGAAAAGAAAAGAGGAAAGGGAAATACCCTTGGCAGTATGACCTTCCTCAAGGGCAGTGAGGGGGAAGGTCATCCTGCGAGGGGTCTTTCTGGTGGAAATCGGGTCTTGGGACAGTACTGTGAGATGGCTCAGTTGGCTTTCTTAACCCTTGGGTCGATGTGCCTAGATAATGTAATTCTTGCCTTTTTACTTTGGTCGCTGTACATTCATTTATTTCCTGATGTTGTATATACATTCATTTATATGTTGTAATTCATTTATTGCCTTTTGATGTTGTATATACTATTTTGATGTTGCATATACTATTTTCTGGTTGTTGTAATAAATTGTTCTGATAAATTGTTGTATATAGTTGGGATTGTTAAAGGTCCTACTAGATTGATACTGTATGTTGTATGTACTGTTCGATGAAATTGCCATGACCTTCAAAGGTTAGTTGTTCGCTTCAGTTATGCTTTTTTTCCCAGCAAGAGATGAGAGAGAGAGATAGTGGAAAGAGAGAGAGACATGACTCAAAACACATTTTCCATCTTTGATATCTTTACTTAAATAAAAAAACCACATACAGAATACATAGCTACTCCACATCTTTTGCTCCATAGCTTCGATGTTGAAGAAGATTTATGGTGTTGGGTGGTATGAGGTAATCCAGTCATTGGATTAAAGGTAAGTCATCTAATATATAGAAACAGTTAGCCATTTCATTCATTATGACTTCCCTGTCGATTTATGATTCTTTTTTTAATTCAACATGAATATTACGAGAGTTGGTCATTCGATTTAATGAAGCTTTCAAGTCATTTTTTTATCGTTTTATCACCAACTATTTTTTGAATGGTTGGTTCTCTTTCGCCAAATATTTTTTTAACAATCTTACCTAATATAATTATTGAATGGCATTTGAAAGGTTGATCATTGACTTTATTAAAACTTCCATCTTTTTCTTGAATTTTATATCTAAGTTTAAAACTTTCATCTTTTTTCTGAATTTTATATCTAAGTTTATATTACATATCAATTTTTATATTACATTTTTACTTTTCATGTCGATGATTTAGTTTCATTTATATTTTATCTAATTTTCTACTTCTGCAATTGTTTGTGGATGATTTTTAAGAATTTTTCTATTTTGGTTTGACAGGAGCATATATTGCAATTGGATCTCCCACGATGGATGAATAACAAAACCAAGAGACTTCTTTTGGTGAGTTGAATATTGTAATGTATAATATTTTCCGGATATTGAGTTAATCAATATAATTATCTTATAAGTCTATTTTGAAATGTACTATTTCTTAATATAATTTAGGACCTGTGAGGTTAATAATGATTTCTAAAAGTTTCCTTCTTCCCCTTCATAGATGAGTCTATTGCAATACGATCTCCCACAATTAATGAGGAACAAAATGAAGGATCTTCTTCTGGTAAGCAAAATATTATAGTGTATAATAATTAATATAATCTCCCACAATTAATGAGGAATAATACTCTTATTTCTTTATGAAAAAAGAAATTGTGAAATCAAACATTTTTCGAACCAACATTCTTAAAGTTTTATTTCTTAAGTAATAATTGTTGGAACGAAATGTTTCGTTGATTCCTCATCTCTAGCTATTGCTGCTTCTACTTCCACAAGGCCAACGCAACCTTCGTCTACTTCCACAGCTGGTAAATTGCTTCATACTTGAGTTCTATTACTTTATGCATATATTGTACAATCTTGTAACTTTGTTTCTGATTGTTTGCGTGCAAGTTTGTTGGTATATATTCTGTTGCCATGTTTATTATTTTAATTTTAGATAATATGTATTTGTGACGAAGTTGATTTTATGTTATCATTTTATCGAGCATTATTTGATAATAAATCTATGGTCATCTTATTATTCTCTTAGGTAAAACACGGAAAATGAATTATTGCTTTCTATCCCATAAAGAAAAATAATGGATATGTCAAATTGCATTAAATCATCTCCCTTTTACTTTGATTTGTGATTATATCTCTTTATCCATTTTTTAGAATGGTTGTCAAAACTTCATTTTGAAGTCTGTTCCATCTTTCTAGGCCTTTCTGGTAGGAAAAGGTTGAGAGGTTACCTTAAATCAGGTTCAAACATATTCTCCTTTCGAACCCTCTGTTGCGAACATTCTATTGATTATTAATCATGATTACCTTATTGTTTGATTAGACTTTCCTAATCTTACATTTCTATTGTATATTCTTTTAGTAAGGGAATCAGGCAATCATACAACACTTTAGTTGAAGACATCATAACAGGTGGTTGACACTTTTATGTCAAATCACATTCTTATCTTATTTTTACTTGCATGCCTTCAATTTAATAGAAGAGTCATGCAACTTCAGCATATTTGACTCTTTCTGTGTTGTCATGAAAATCAATTATATTAAAGTTTACAGATAATCCATCGATTCTTTCACCGAACTTGGACAATCATTCAACTTCTTCGATCAGAAGTATGATATTGAATTTGTTTTCCTTTCCTTTAATGGAAACTTTGTTTCGCATCTTAAATTCAGCTTTCTCACCTCTTTCTTAGGAAGAAATCTCGATCATTGAAATTTCGATCCTCCGGATTGTTGTTGCGAGAAATGCAGTGCAATAGTATGGTTTGAAGAGAGGATATTGCGTTCGGGTATTGTATCACCAAAGTTCCGAATATGTTGCTTGGATGGAAAAGTTAGATTAACGTTTCTTAAAAATGTTCCACTATTCCTTCATACACTTTTGTCTGGAAACCATCCACACTCTTCGCACTTCAAGAAGTTCATACAACAGTATAATAACTGTTTTAGTTTCACTTCTGTTGGAGCTTCTGTCGATTAGAGTGTGAATGATACACATGACTCATTTTGTTATAGAATACATGGACAAATGTATCATCGTATTGGATCATTATTTCCAAATCATGAAAATGATCCAAGTTTTGCTCAAATCTACATATATGATACTGAAAATGAGATTGAACATAGATGTCACACATTATTGTTAAGATCAACTGGTCCAGTTGTTTGTCAAGACTTGATAGCAGCTTTGCAATCTATGCTGTACCAATGTGATCCATATGTGTCAATTTTTACACAAATCAAGAATTGCATTGAAGAAGATGACATAGTGGACATAAAGCTAAAAATAATTGATTCTAGAAGAACCGGTGGCAATCAATTTTCTCAGCCTGTAGCTTCTGAGGTTGCAGTGTTGATGGTTGGAGATGGTACTAACTCAACAGACAATACTCGTGACATTGTTATTTGTAAACAAGGGTATGGATTTCAACGAATAAGTGAAACTCACCCAGCATACATGCCGTTGCAATATCCTCTCCTATTTCCATATGGAGAAGACAGTTGGAGATTGGGTTTAAGACGTGATATGGAAGAAAGTGCATCGGAGAAACGTTTGCTAAATATGATGAAATTTTATGCTTTTCGACTACAAAATAGAGTTGTGAAAATGGGCAGTGCTTTGTTGGGAGGAGGTAGATTATTACAACAATTTATTGTTGATGCATATGCATGTATTGGACAAAGCAGATTAACCTGGTGTTACGACCCGGTTCTCAAATCCCTACAGGACACGAGAATCGGACCGACTCGACTGATCCCAAGACCCAGTCATCCAACGAGAAAGTAACCAAAAAGTAGTAAAATAAACTACATTCACCATGCAAGCAACTAATAGTAAACAAAGTACAGCAGTAAAGAAACAACTACTACAGTACACACCACCACAACAGTAGAGAATTTTAAATAGGTACAGAAATATGAAGTTTACAATAACAGAGTACGAAAGTGTAACAAATACTCACTACTATAGAAAACGGGTACAACACAAGTACAACTACTGGGCTCTACTAGACCCAGCACCCTCCGCAACCGTAGGCTCTGGCTACTCAACATGTGGACCTGAAAAAGGTGGTAAGTACGACACGTCAGCGAAACGCTGAGTAGAGTGGCAACCAGCTAGCTAAGAAGAACAGTAAAAGTGGACAGGTAACTATTGTTTTTAATTTCTTTTTTATTCAACTAATTATTCTTTCTTTCATTACTTGGTTAATTTATCAGGTCTTTTTCTTGATCTCGAATGTTCCTCGTGGGAACAATCTTGATTGTAGTCTTTTTCGAAGAGTAGAAGTAGCACGTGGTGCTCTCCTGGCCGGGAGAGTCCCCCATGGTGGTCCTACACTCAATCAACCACCCCAAGGTCGTTGACAGACGTAACGGTGACTACGGCACGCGCGATAAACGCACGGATAGCTACTTCTACTTTTTGGAAAAGACTGCAATCAAGATCGT
This sequence comes from Thalassia testudinum, assembly GCA_037157565.1. Taxonomy (NCBI): domain Eukaryota; kingdom Viridiplantae; phylum Streptophyta; class Magnoliopsida; order Alismatales; family Hydrocharitaceae; genus Thalassia; species Thalassia testudinum. The sequence goes on from JAZHRO010000013.1 coordinate 29,213,252, forward strand.
TCCCACGAGGAACATTCGAGATCAAGAGAAAGACCTGAGAAATAAATCAAGAAAGAGTAAATAGAGAAATAAAGAGAGAAATTGAAAACAGCCACTTGTCCACCTTTACTGTTTTTCTTAGCTAGCCGGTTGCCACCCTACTCAGCGTTTTGCTGACGTGTCATATTTGTCACCTTTTTCAGGACCAGGTGTTGAGCAGCCAGAGCTTACGACTGCGGAGGGTGCTGGGCCTAGTAGAGCCCAGTAGTTGTACTTTTGTTGTACCCATTTTCTGTAGTAGTGAGTATTTCTGTTACACCTTGTACTCTTTTATTGTAAACTTCATATTTTTGTACTTGTTTTAAATTCTCCACTGTTGTGGTGGTATGTACTGTGGTAGTTTTTTTCTTTACTGCTGTACTTTTGTTACTGTTAGTTACTTGTATGGTGAATGTGGTTTATTTTACTGCTTTTTAGTTACTTTCTCGTTGGACAACTGGGTTATGAGAACCTCATCATAAGCCATAACTAGCTCATTTTGACCTAATACAGAGAATAAAAAGCTCCTACATAACCTTAGAAAGGCTTGGCTCAGAGAGATTCTGAGTTTGCAAAGAAAACATAAACTGAGGGGTAAAAATGCAATTTCACCAATCCAATCTGAAAACAGGGTAACTCAGGGTCCAAACATAGGTCAAAACAACCTAATAAGAAGAAAAGTGGGATAAAATGACTCAACAAGGGCTACAACAACTCCGAAGAATTAAATGACATCCTGTAACCCTAAAAACAAACCCACTTAAATACACGAGGTTCAAGGCAAAGTAAAAATAGAATAAACCCTCTAAAATTCATAGAAAAATAATCTCTAGGGCTTAGAACCTTCAATTTGACCTTAGGAACCCATTTTGACCTACATTGAGAACCATGCCCAATTAACAACTTAATTTGGGTTTTTACGTAAATTGACCAGTCAAAGAAGGTTTAATCTAGAAATAAAATTCACCATCAGAATCCTTAGGTCCTAATTAGTCATGTATAAAAACTTGAGCCTAAGAAGAAACCTTCTTGACCAACTTTACACTTTGATCCTCATACATTTACTTTCTGGCCCTCAACTTTTGAACCCTCACATTTTGGACCCTAACTCTCCTTCGTTATTTGCATTTAGGTCCCTCCTACAAAACCTGAGCAGCACCATGCTCCGGCGACCTTGCGCGGAGCATGGCACCGCGCAGGGTAAGGGAGGGAGCCTGCCAAGTCAAATGGGGGTGCCCTGCGTCGTCAGCCGTCGCAGGAACACCCCCCTGATGGCTGCAACCACCCATACCGGCCGTGCGAACGCACGGACGGTATGGGTATCCTTCCTCCGGCGTCCTCCGGCGAGGGAGACACGTTGTCTCCCTCCACCCTCCTCTCTGGTTCTGCCCCTATAAATACCCCCGTCGCTCCGTCGTTCTTCCCAGCTCGGATCTGACGGAGATACCCCCTCACTTCCTCTCTTCCCACTCCGACAGACACCCCCTTGCTCCGGTGGCTTCTCCTCCTCCTTCTCGTCGCCCTACCGCACTACCAGCAGCAGGGTTGCCTTCCCTCGCTCTTCCCGCGCCGCGCCGCACCCAGCGCGCGCTTCTCCGGCCCTCTCCTCGCCGTCGCTCCTTCCCCTGGGCAGCTTCTTCTCCAGCGACAGTCAATACGACTATCGCCTGCTCCGGCCCCTCCTCGTCCTGCTAAGTAGGTATAACTTCTCCTCTTCCTCCCCTCTTCCTTTTCCTCACTTTAAACCTTTACTGTCGCCCTCGATTCCGACCAATCACCCTCACCTTCTCCACCTCCGGCCACACTCCGGCGACCCGCTCCCATCACTCCAGCAACCCACACGGCTCGCCGACCACCACAGAACCTCCGCCTCCTTACCCTGATCAACCTCCGCCCTTCCACTTCCCACCAATCGCCCTCTGCAGACCCACCGACCAAACACATCTCACCACCTGCAGTTTGACCTAGGGCGGCCCTTAGGCTCCGCCCCGCCACCTGCAGACCCCCCGACCACCTTTGCCGTGCCACGGCGAAGGTCCTCCGCGTATCTAATTAGGCCGAGAGGCCCTTTCTCTGTAAACAGGAACTTCACTCGCCGCCGCCATTGCTGAGGTGAAGAAGCTCCTTCGACCTGCTGCTCCAGGCGCGCCGCGCCCAGGGCACGCTCCCAGGCTGTGCGAGGTATTTTCGCAATGTGCCAGGCTGCAGTTGAGGCGAAGCCATCGTGCGAAGCCTCGACCGCCGCTGCTTCCTTCGCACAGGCGGCCAAATTGGGGTGGGACATTTAGTCCCACCTCGGAAACCCACTGAGGCAAGCGGGCGCTTAAAGGCAAAAAGTGCCTTAAGCTCTTTGCCTCAGATCACGGGGTGAGGTCCCCTTCACCCGCCCGATTACCCGGCCTCGTCCGCGCTCACGCCCCGCGGACCTGGCTCCGACCCGATTAGCCCGACCTGCACTCCTCGCCCACCACCGCACGCCAGTGGGCCTGGACCCGGGCGCGACCTGCGTATCCGATTACCCGATTGCTCTGGGAGAACTTTCCTAAGAGCGAATTCTGAGAGAGAGAGACGCGGGGGGGGAGGGTAGAGTAGGTTTTGCCCTCTGACGAAAACCTTGAAGTGTGCAGGCACAGGTGAAGAAGAAGAAGAAGAAGGACTGCGGAAGAAGAAGAAGAAGAGAAAAAGAAGAAGAAGACGGAAGCTAAGGGAGACACTGTAGCAGCAGCAGTTTAAGTCGTCTGATTGCAAAATCAGACGACGTCTTGAAGGCAAGGAAGAAGAAGAAAAGAAGAAGCAGGACCGCGAACAAGAAGAGGAAAGACAAAGAAGAAGAGAAAACAAGGAAGAACAGAAGACAGAGGAAGAACAGAAGACAGAAGAAGAAGAGCACGAGAGGAAGATCTGAAGAACAGAAGAGAGAAGACAAGAAGAATAGGAAGAGAAGACAAGAAGAACAGGAAGAGAAGAAGAAGAAGCCACCAAATTTTTCATCTCTCGCTCTCTCTTTATTTTTGTAATAAGAATTTGTACTTCTAGAATACGACTTGCTCCCTGAGTTCGACCTCGGGAACTCTTTTATTTCCGAGTAAAAAGATTATATATGTAATGATGGCAATAACTAGCTGTCCTACAACGCTATTTCTATAACAAAACCTAGTTAACGCCTCGACCATCATTACTTGTATGGTGAATGTGGTTTATTTTACTACTTTTTGGTTACTTTCTCGTTGGACAACTGGGTCTTGGGATCAGTCGAGTCGGTCCGATTCTCGTGTCCTATAAGGATTCGGGAACCGGGTCGTAACACTAGCTCTCTCCCTACACTAGTAGCTCTCCCCGGTATTGTGTACGCGAGGGCCACGAAGTCGGTACAAAGTGGCCAGTCCTAACCCCGGGTCCCAACCCTAGGGTGGCTAGCGCCGCTCTGCACTAAACAGGGGGACAGTCGCTCTCCTTGGTACTCCGTACTCAAGGGCCAGCTCACTTCCCCATTTACTTTTCCAGTTCCATTCTATTTATTTCCAGGAGCTCTACTCCTAATTTCCCCGTAGGGTTCATGCTCATGTTTCTCAGGCCAAGCAGTACTAGGTTTCATCATTTCAGGTTTATCCACATATAGCACGTGTTTCCAACATTCAATCCTTCTTTTCCATTTTATATACAAGTAGCTCGTATTTAATTTCAAACAACAGGAATTACATGTGACAGTTACTAACAACAGTACCCTACATTTCACAAGCAGTTGTTATCCAATTACAGGCAATTATTATTATTCTATCTACTCATCCAAGACTGCAATTCAGGCATTCAATACAATCGTTCCAGTGTTTCTAGTCCTAGGATTCATGCCATATCCTAGGATGCATCATTCGATCTAGTGTTTCCGACCCTAGGATTCATGCCATACCCTAGGAACTATCATTTATTCCAGACATACATTTATGTTTGTAATTAACTAAGGGAAACCATCTGCCCGCAAAATCGGGAGTAATGGGGACATGATCGGCAGGTCCACGTGCCTCTGCAACCCCTAAATCCGCAATAGAATGAGGTCCTAACACACGGATCAACCACAAGAAACCACTGAGAACATGATAATACGCATTCTAACAAGTAGAGGACTAATACGTAGAAGAACGAAATCTTAAACGTGGAAATCAGACCTCAAATGGACCCTAAACGGGTCAAAAATGACGATTCTGACTCAAATCAGACGTATGGAACACCTTCCAGACATCTTAAAAGGGGTCCAGATCCATACCTCACTCCGCGCTGCTCCTTAGACATCCAGGGGTCCTGCTAGACCATTTGGACCTAGTTCCAGACGTCCGACTATCACTTCGGACATCTGGAGATGCTCTCCGCCGTCTAGTGACTCGTTCGGACGTCTGAACTGCGTGGGAGGGCATGTCCCGCGCCTTTTCGAAGCGAATCCTGCATGCGTATGCAAAATCTCTCAACACGGCATGAGACAGAACTTCGACAGAATGACCTGCATGGTCGTATCCGCAAAAGGAAGCATAGGAGGAAATACGTACCTCTCAGTCGTCTGGAGCTCCCTCCATACGTCGCTCACGTCGTCTGGATGTAGGTCCAGACGTCTGATTCTGGGAAAAATCCCAGAATCAGAACCTCCTTCGTCTTCTTCCCGCTGCGCGCGTCCTTACCGCGCAGCCGCTCGTCCACTGCTCTGCTGCAGCATCGTCGGGGAAACCCCCCGACACATACTCCGCCTTGTGCACGTCGACCGGCCTCGAGCTGCTCCAGCGAGCTCTCTCTCCCTCACGGGACACACGCTCTCTTCTCTTCCCTCTTGCTGCTCTTCTCCTCTCCGCCGCTGCACTCCACCGCAGCTGCTGCTCGCTCTCACCCTTGCTGAAGGAAGACGAGGGATGGATGGATGTGGGTGGCGAACGAGGGAGAGGGAAGGGGATATTTGTAGGCGTGAGGGGGAAAAGTTCTGCAGGTCTGCGAGGGAAGAAGGAAGAGAAGAGGGCGGCTAGGGCTCAGTCTGCGTGCGGCACTCGCGCAAACTCGCGATCGTACGCACGCAAAAATTAATTTCCAGACGTCTGGGAAGGTGTCCAGACGTCTAACCAGACGTCTAGACCAACTCCCAGACGTCTTAAGGTGTTTTGATGTCACGGGTCTTAACACCTGGTTACGCAAAAATCAAGATAAATTAAGATTGGAAACTTTTGGTAATATATATGATGTTTTTGAAGGAGAACAAACAGCTACAAATATAGGCAAAAGGATTGTTTTGCTTGCATCTTTTACTGGAGGTCCAAGGTATTTACTTCAGAATTATTACGATGCAATGTCTTTGTGTGCCTGGGCTGGACCTTCATATATATTTTTAAAATTCACTTGCAATCCGAATTGGCTCGAAATTCGTTTCTTGCTTGACATAGCTGGATGTCAAAGGCCAGAAGATCATTTGGATGTTATTGCAAGGGTCTTCAATGTTAAGGTGAAGGAATTACGAGAAGATATTATTAGATGATTTTTTGGAAATGTAAAATCAGGAATTTCTCTTTTATTATGTTACATTCAATGTACACGATTATCGCTTCATTCTTATTCTATTGATACATTTATTTATGCTTTCTTAGATTTATCTGTTATTAAGTTTCAAAAGCATGGACTACCTCACATGCATATGATTATCACATTAGGGCCAGCTTATAAAATTAGAACAGTCCAAGACATTGACCAAATCATATCTATAGAGATACCAGATCAACACTTTGATATGTATGCATATGAAACAGTATCCAAATGTATGATTCGTGGCTCGTGCGGTACTATCAATCTTAATAGTCCTTGCATGATGAACAAAAGGTGCTCAAAATATTATCTAAAAAGATTTATAGATGAGACAATTCTTGATGGACAAGGCTATCCGATTTATAGAAGACGCGATGATGGTAGCAGAATTGAGTCACGAGGAACAATTGTTGATAATAAGTGGGTGGTACCTTATAATATCGATCTGTTGACGAAGTTTGATGCTCACACAAATGTGGAAGTTTGCAATCAAATATTTGTTTAAGTATGTCCATAAAGGTTTTGACAAATTGACATTTGCACTGTACAAAGAAAACAACGAAGGTATCGATGAAATCAGCAGCTATTTGAATGCAAGGTATATTTTTGCAGCTGAAGCTTCATGGAGAATCTTTGATTTCAATTTACATGATAGACAACCTGCTGTGCAACGCTTAGTATATCATTTACCCAATGAACAAAGCATTATCTTTCGAGACAATCAAAACAACAGAATATTGTTGAGAATCCTTTTAATCAGCAAACTATGTTAACAGAGTGGTTTACAGCAAATAGAAAGTATGTTGCTGTAAGAGCATATACTTATGTCCAATTTCCTGAATATTATGTTTGGAAAGATGAAAGACGGGAATGGAGTCCACAAGTTTGTGGCAAATGTATAGGGCATCTACCATCTGCTAAATTTTCATCAGGAGAACTTTATTACTTACGTATGCTTCTTCACAAAATTCATGGGGCTACAAGTTATATCAACTTATGTACAATTAATGGTGTTGCCTATAATAATTTTAAAGATGCATGTGCTGCATTGGGACTTCTTGATGATGACAATGAATGGATCCATGCAATAGAAGAAGCATCAATTTGGGCAACTGGTTGGCAGTTAAGATATTTATTTGCTTCTATATTGATATCAGTGCAAGTAAAGGATCCAGGAACAATTTGGGATACATGTTAGAGAGCATTTACTGATGATTTTCAACAAAGACGTGCAATTGATTCAGATCATACCATCAATATATTATCGGATGCTCAGTTACAATCGAAAGGTTTAGAACATTTGGAAGCAATTCTAAATAAAAATGGAAAATCGCTTACTGATTATCCATCACTTCCATCACTGCCTACATATGATGTAACTAATGTTAGCAGACTTTTCTTGAATGAGATGAACTACAATATTAAGTTAGAAGCTTTTGAATTCGAACGCTTATTTTCTGGTTTAAATGAAGAACAGTTACATGCATATAATGAAATTATGCAATCTTGCAGCAGTGATGTTGGACATTTTTTCTTTGTTTATGGAGGTGGTGGAGTTGGTAAAACATACTTATGGAAAACATTGATTGCAAAACTTTATTCCCAGCGAGAGATTGTAATTCCTGTCGCTTCGTCTGACATTGCTTCATTATTGCTACCTGGTGGCCGTACAGCTCATTCAAGGTTTAAAATACCACTAGAGCTTGATGAGTCATCAACCTACAGCATCTCTCGACAATCAGAACTTGGCCGATTGCTTTCTTGTGCAAAATTGATTATTTGGGACGAAGCTCCAATGATGAGTAAACACGCATTTCATGCATTGGATAGAACTTTGCGAGACTTGATGACAAATGTAAGAGAAAATGCTGAAAGCTTACCTATTGGCGGTATTACAGTTGTTTTGGGTGATGATTTTCGACAAATACTTCCAGTTGTGAATAAGGGTGGTCATGCTGATATTGTTGATACATCTATAATAAAATCTCCTCTTTGGCAATTTTGTAAATTATTGATTTTGAAGCGGAACATGCGACTTGAAGTTCATAATGATGCTGAGCAAACATCTGATCATGACTTTGCGCAATGGTTGCTTCAAGTAGGTGAAGGCCGAATTGAATATATCCCTTTTGGTGATACTGAACAATCTTCTTGGATTAAATTACATAATGATATATTAATTCCTAATGAACTTGATTTGCAAGGTTTAGTGGATGCAATTTATCCAAACATATCTATCAACTATATGGATATAACTTATTTTAAAGATTGTGCGATTTTGGCAGCAAGGAATGATGATGTATCTTCCATCAATCAATTTGTTTTGGATATGATACCTGGTGAGGAATTTACTTATCATAGCTCAGATAAGGCAATACCATTAGATGGAATGGGTAATTCTAGCGTTGGCAACTACCCAGTTGAGTTTTTAAACTCTTTGAACCTACCTGAATTACCTGCAAGTGAATTAAAGATCAAAGTTGGTGTCCCTATTATGTTGCTGAGGAATATCGATCAATCAATTGGTTTATGTAATGGCACTCGCATTATTGTCAAAGCACTGCAATTCAGAATCATCGACACTGAAATATTAACAGGAGATTTCTCTGGTCGTCGCCTTTATATACCAAGAATAGAATTAATTGCATCAAAAACTGGTGGCCCCTTTGCTGTAAAAGGAAGGTAGTTTCCCATAAGATTAGCATTTGCAATGACAATCAACAAAAGTCAAGGGCAAACTTTAAAGAATGCTGGATTATATTTACAAACACCAATTTTCTCTCATGGTAAGTTATATGTCAGTTTGTCAAGGGTGACATCGAAGCAAGGTTTGAAGATACCTCTATCGAATAAATCAAACCATCCAAAGTATTGTACAAAAAATATTGTTTATGAAGAGATTTTTGAAGAAGTGAGGTCTAGATGCGATATTTAATACAGGTAATCATTTATATTTTGATTTCTAACATATAGTTATTATATTTTTTTTTTTAACTAGCTCCAACTTTGCAATTATAGCTTAACTTATATCGCTCCTTAACCTTTTTTTATCATCCACTATAGCCTATTCAAATGTCATTTCACAAAACAATAATATTTTTTCACCAATAAGCAGAGCTCATGCTTTTTATATTATTTTTATTTCTTCACCATTGAGTATATAGTTTTACCTATAAGATTTTATTCTTCCTCTTACAATTCATATATCCAATTATCTCTAACTATATGCCCATAAGTTCCTTCAATAGTCTAACTAACTTCAATAGATAAGCCTTCCTTTCCATCAGTAATCTTCTTCTCCATAGCTTCTTCAGAATAAGCCACTTGTGCATTTGTAACATATTCAGTTTTCCAAATAGGTAGAATATGTTGAGGCTAGGATATACTTTGAGGAACATTAAGGGGCTCAGAAACTGTTGCCATCGACTGGAATCTATGTAGATGTCTTTTCTTCGGTGGCATACAAAAAAAGTCACATGATTGGGATTCAATTTTAACCCCATGCTGCACATAAAAATCATTATGTGATATATAAAAAGCCAGCATCATAGCAACATCTCAATTAAATTGCTTGGTGTTAAAATGAACAAACCTCCTTGCTATTGGTTGCAGGCATCATGCATACTTTCTGCTCCTTATGAATTTATCCAATTGATTGTTATAACCCCCACTCAACAAGATAACTTATCGAAACTGACATTACAATAGCACTTCTTTGTATCCAACATTAACAGAACCATTCACACAACTTATCCTGACAACAAAGCCATAAGCCAAATTTTTCTAAGTATTGAAATGAGATATCAAAGGTCTGCTTTAACAAAATCAACTGACCTGATCAAACTTCCGCAACAGATCAGCATAAAAGATGTTAAAAAAGTTCATCCAAACTGATAAAAATTTACTCATCTCAACAAAGACATCCAGGTATATCAATCAATTTTATGATCTAAGATGAAATTAGCAAACTGCTGCAAGCTACATGTCAATGTGATCTTACAGAAACAAACCACAAATTTGGAGATCCTCTACCAATACAAAAGAATGAATCTTTTTGAAAAAAAATACAAGAGATTGAAGAACAGCATCTCTAATTCGTAAGAACTTTGGAATAAATTCAGGATCTGATGCTCAGTAACCAAAGCACTAGAATGCAGTTATAATCCCCATAACAGCTTCCTCTTATAATACAACCACCTCTCCCTCAATGCATAAGCATTCTATCCTCAGAAGGTTTTGTCCATTTAAACTAAGTGCACTTTTCCTTTTTAGCCAAATCATCCTAATGGATCTCCGCAAAAAATTCCAAAACTTCAACACAGAAAAGAAGCTACATTTATTAAGTGGATTAGAAACCATCCCAAGCTACAAGCTCTAGAAAAAGGGTGGAAGACCTGCAAGTAGGTTTCTTCCAGAAAGAATAAAATCCACAAGGTGCTTAATACATGAGGAATCATCATACTAAAAATAAAAACAAAATATGTGCAAAAATGTCGTATCTATAGTTTTACCCATGTGTATGTGAGCACATGGCTACAATCTTTCAACAATTACTTTCATAATCCCATTTCCATGCAAATGCCATATATTAATTTCTATTCCCTTTATGTCACCAACCTTTATATGCTAGATGAGAAGACTATCTCCAGCCCATCTACACCTATGGCTAATAAAGAAAAAAAGAGATCCTTTCAAGATACATTGCTGTCTCAATCTTTCTTTGCATTGAAGAAGCCATGTTTGAAGTAAAGAGAAAGTAGCTTACAAGTTTCTATTCCTCATGGTTCGTCTTCAATTCCACCCTTGATTTACATCAAAGGTAATTGCTGATTGGAGCAAAAATCCCCACTGATTCTTAATTAATAATTTATATTGCTTCTTCTCTTTACTGATGAAAATCATTTCGCTATAAACAAATCGAGCGCAAACAATCCCAGGATTGTGTAACATTGGTGTTGAGGCGACGGGTTACTATGCTATCGAATTTGGTTTTAAAAAACCTGTCGTTGTAGTTTGAAAGTGAAGAACTCATGTTCAACAAATAAAATTTATATCGAAATAGAAATCCCATGTCGAACTTAGGGAGGCGGACGTTTGATTAGAAATACGTATTTGTTTTATTTATCACAAAGCAGAATAGATGATTGGAAACTATCTATCTATTTACAATAAATAGAAGAGAGAGAGAGAGAGAATATTACAAACAAAAGCAAAAAGGATGTGGAATGAACATGGATTTCATTATCAAAGAGGTTGTTCGTTACACTACTCATTACGACTAGAAAGCGGGAAATGATTTCTCTAGAAAGCAGTAAATATACTCTAGAAAGCAGTAAAAAGAATAGGGAGAGAGATATCCTCCTCGACGATCGCTTGGAGGACAAGTCGGACGGGACGACGCCTGGAAGAAGGGGAACAGAGCAGGAAGAAAGAGGACGAAGTGGGAAGAATGGGAACGAAGCAGCACGTCATCGTTGTCGCGGGATCCGCTTCCGAAATGAGGGCGAAAAATTGACTTTACCTCTTGAGAAGCATCCCGGGTGTGGGACAAGCTTCTCTTGAGCTTTGGAGAGGGAGAAAAGAGAATGAAGGAATGAAAATTTTGTATGGAGAGGGTCTCCTTTTATAGTTGCAATGAGTGAGAGAAATTTGGTCTTTTTAATTTGAAAAACATTAATTCGGGATCTTTAGTGATGGATAAATTTGTCGCTAAAGGTCCAAATGTGACCTTCGTGGGCGGTGTTCGTGCTCCCGCTCGCCTCCAGTGCGTGAAACGCTCATTCACGTTCTTGAAATCTTGGCCCTTCGATCGTGAGATCGAACGGCTGAGACACATCCTCGCCATGCCTCCTCATTGTGCGCTCGTAGCGTGCGATCTTGCGTTACCTGCAAGCATGCAATAGCGCGTGGGCGCTGTCAGGCGCTCGCAACCACTCGATCGCGATCGAGCGGTCGTTACGCCTGCTCGCCCGCTCCTCAGATCCCACTCCTTGATGAGAACCTCATCATGAACCCTAACTGGCACATTTTAACCTAATAAAGTAAACAAAAGCTCCTACATAACCTAAAGGAAGGCCTAATTCAAGAAATTGTTAATCTGAGAATAAAACATGACACAAGGGATAAAACTGCAATTTTACCATTGCAGTGCATCAACGGGATTTCTAAGGGTCTATACATAGGTCAAGTGAACTTAATAAGAGAAAAAGTGGGATGATTTGGTCTGAGAAGGGTTATGGCGACATCTAGGAATTAAATGACATTCTACAACCTTAAAACAAACCCACTTTAATTCACGAAGTTATAGGCAAGATAAAAATCAACCAAACCCTCTAAAATTCATGGAAAACTATCCCATAGGGTTTAGAACCTTCAATTTGACCTATGGAACCTGTTTTGACCTAGATTGAGGTCCATACCCAATTTTTGACCTAATTTGAGTTTTTATGCAAAATATCCAATCAAATGTGGTCAAAACTAAAATCCAACTTCACCATTGGATTTCCAAGGTCTAAATTAAGTTTATACCAAAATTTGGACCTAAGAGAAGTACGTCTTGACCCACTTTGCAATTTAGTCCTCAAAATTACTTTCTGACCCTTAACTTTTTGAAATCTTTTCATTTACCCCCTCATCTTCCTTGTCATTTTCTTCACTTAGGTCCTTCTGCCACCTGCAGTAGTAGGCCATACCTCCAGCGACTTTGCGTGGAGGATGGCGCCGCACATGCATGGGGAGCCGACCCCAAATTTGAAAGGGGAGCTCCCTGCGGATCCCCCTACCGCATGGGCCGTCCCCTATGCCCTGAAGACCGCCATACTTCTCGTGCGAGAGGTATGGGTCTCCGTCTGCCATACCTCCGGCGAGATTTTTCCCACCGCTATCGCGCGCTTCCTGACCGGCCTTCACCTATTTAAGGAGCGGCACACTCTGTCGCATCCTTCAAGCTCCATTTGGCTTGAGCTACCCCTCCAATTCATCTCCTCCCAACTCCGGCTATTCAACCAGAGCTTCCGACAACTCTCCCCCTCCTCTCTCATCGCTCTGCAACAGTACCAGTGGCAGAGTTACCTCCGCCGTCTTCCGCTGCGCCACGCCGTACTAGCGGGCACCCTCCAACCCCTCTTCCTTGTCGCCGTCTCTCCCCCTGGGCACCTTCGTCTCCGACGACAGCAGTACCAGTCGCTCGCCATCTCCGCCTCCCCTGTTCACTCTTGACCTGCCAGCTAAGTTGCCCTCACTCCCCTCTATATTTCCCTTCTGTCAATTTGATCTTTCGACCCCTCGACTCCACTGTCCACCATCACCATCTCCATCTCCGGCCACCCACCGGCGAAGTGCCTCCACCACTCCACACCTCCACACACCTCGCCAGATACCTCACCACCTCCGCCACAGTACACTGACGATCTTGCGACCTTCCACTGACCGCACCACCCACTGAAACCCTCCCCTGAACACACCCACCTGCACGCACACAGTGTGCCCTAGGCACACGTGCACAGGCATCTTCACGCCACGCTGACCCCTAAGCCACCTTCGCCGTGCTCTGGTGAAGCCTGCCGAGCGTTCTGACAAGGTCGCAAGGTCGTATTTGTGATTTTAGGTCCCGAGCCTCTGCCGCCATTGACGCCGAGCTTGGAGCAAGCTCGCAAGCAGCTCCCAACCTCTCCAGCTCCAGGACACAAGCCCAGGTCACGCGGAATACGTCAGCACACAGCTCCAGGTTGCTTATTGTCCTCGAAGGCCTTAGCCGTCGCTACAATTGCTCGCAACTCCTGCTGCTTGGCGCGCAACAGAAAGGTGGGAAGTTTAGTCCCACCTCGTAAACGCAAGGGCGCGGTGAGTGCCATAAATTGATTTTGTGTATTGGGCTTATCGCCTCAACTACACGAGGTGAGATCCCCTCACCCACTCACCGCCTCATCTGCGCTCACTCCTCCGCGGATCTGGCTGACCTAACCCAATACCCATGCACACCTCGCCCACCATCGCATGCCGATGGGCTTGGTCCCTGGTGCATTAACCCGACCCGTATACTCGAGTAGGTTCTGGGAGAGCAAACCCAAGAGAGAAGCAGAGAGAGACGCGGGGAGCATAGGGGTAGGTTTTTGCCTAACCATGCCTGTGCAGGGAAGCTGAAGAAGAAGAAGGAAGAAGAGGAAGTAGAAGAAGAGAAGAGGAAGTGGCTAAGGACTTAGCCACACTAAGGAGCAGGAGCTGAGGAAGAAGAAGAAGGAAAGGAAGAAAGGGAAGAAGAGGCGCAGCACAGAAGGCAGAAGGAGCTGAAGCAGAAGAAGAGGAAGAGGAGAAGAGGCCAACTGAAGAAGAGAAAGAGGCTGAGGACTTAGCCGCAGCAGGACCTGAAAAGGAAGAAGGCAGAAGAAGGAGCAGAGGCAGAGCCAAAGAGAAAAGAAAAAGAGAAGAAGAAAAAGCCAAGGAGAAGAAGCAGCAGCAGCAGCCAAAGAGAAGGAAGGAAGAAGAAAAAGGAGACGTGCACTGTAGCAACCGCTACTTAAGGCGTCTGATTCCTAGAATCAGACATCTGAAGACAGAGAAAGCAAAGAGGATGGAGAAAAGAAGAAAGAGAGATTAATTCGACTTTCATTCTCTACTATTCTTTTTGTAAAACACTTCAGTATTGTAAATTGTGATATTTTTGCTTCTAAAATTAAGCTTGCTCTCTGAGTTCGACCTTGGAGAATTTTTAAATTTCGAGTAATAAAATGAAATCAAATTAATGATCAAAAACCTGACACCACTCCACAAGGCTCGAATGTTCGCCTCTTCATCGCGTAAGCATGTTCGACCAACGCGCTACAAGTGCATTTGAGTCGCGCTTGCGATTTGTGTGCACGCGTCCACAACCGTTGGATGATTATCCAACGGCGGAGAAGCGACGATCAGATTGAAGAAGAGAAGGAGCAGCGGGTGCAGCGGCCGGTTGGACAGCTGAGATGGCGCCACATGGCACCATCTTGGCCGTCCATCTTCTGGATGATGTAGATGGTGCCACGATTATCGAATTGAGTCGATTTCGCGCTGTTAGGCACCGATCGTCGATACGAATCCATCCGTGTGGTCGGATTTGTCGTCTGAAGTTCGGATTTACACCATCTTGGCCCTTGATCTTATAGGGTTCCCCGGTCTCTATCTGACGCTATAGATGTCTAATTAGGGCGATCTTGGAGTCGTTGAAGTCTAATTGTCACCCTGATCAAATCTCTACGGTTGGATCTTCGATCTGATGCCCCGATAAAAATTTTTCCCTGTCCCTGAACATAAAAGGAGACATTTAACCTCCATTTTATTCAAACTAATCTAAATGCAAGATGATGCATGCTATGCAATATTTATAGTATGTAATGCAATTCTATACTTAAGAACATGCATAAATAGATATCTTATGTAATGTAAACATGTTTACATCAATTGAACATGGCTCATCCGAATTTATATAATGTCTCCTACCACCTCAGGTTAGCTAAATTATGGTATGGAGAAATTCATGGCCCAAAGGAAAGAAAAAAATTGGTATTTATTATCGTGGATCAAAATGTAACAATATTACGATCTTAAGAAATCCGTTACCTGATTTTCATCTTCACGTTTCTTTAATCATAGGTCGCTTTTTCTTTTACATTTCATGCAGGGTAATCAAATGAAGGGAAGCATTAATGACTTCAATTTAGATCACTGGAAAAGAAAATTGCAAATAGGTTCTATCTATCTATTTAGTAAAATTCAAATTTCTACAACAAAACGATGGCATGTCATCATCGACCACCGATATTCTATCCTCATCAATAATAGATCCACTATTGAATTACTTGATGATGATGGAACCATACCTAACATAAAGCATAATATAACATCATTGGATGCGCTACATCAAATTAAACTAAATGCAGAAGTCCTAATGGGTTCCCTACTTATCGTCCTATATTTTTCTCATCACTATTATTCGACTTCTTATTATCTTTCTAACATGCTTAAATAACCTTCGTTCAGATGTCATTAGAATATTACTCAAGTAAAGACAAGGGAAGGCAACACTCCAAAAAAATTAAATGTTGACATTATTGATCGAAGGTATATTTCTTCTCAATCTTTCTTTTATTACTATATTTTTATATCCATCTTAAAATACTTTTATTAAATGATTTACTTCGAATAGTTTCGTAAATATATTTTTAATTAAATAACATATACCGATAACCATTTACTTTTCGCATTTAGTGGAATGATTAGAAGGATCATCATATGGGAGGAGTTAGCTATCCAATATAACAAAGAGCTCCAAAAAGTTTCAGAGCACAATGCAATCATTTTTGCAACACATTTTTCAGTTTCTTGTACAAAGGTTTTTATAGTTCCAAATGAAATATCAAACATTTCTTCTTATTTATAGCTACGTGCAATGATCTAAATTTAAATTTCTATCTATTATAGGTGATCACTATCTTGCAACAACACGAATGTCAACATTGCAAATAAATAATTTCCAACTTCAAGAGGCCACTTTACTTAAAGACTAGTATCTTGCTTCTCATTTTAAGAATCAATTACTTTATATTACTATAATTATTTCTTCTAATATAGGTTTATCACACAAGGTACTTCAAACACTAAAGTCTACGAACTTACCCTACCTAAAAACCTCAAATTATCGTCTTCGGACCTACCTTTGCTGTGCATTTCTCAAATAATTGAAGCATCTGCCATATGTTCGAAAGAGGTTCTTCAAAAAAAACATATCGATGCTCTTTCTTAATTTCCTGTTTTAATATAGAAGCCTAACAACATTTGCACCAACTACTTTCTTTTATAGTTAAAAACATATCAAACAAAGGCTTCCATCTCAGGAATTTTCACATACACTCAACTATGGTATGATTGTTGCCGACAATGTCTTGCAACGTTTCGGTATGATGCTGATAATCTTTGTTGTTTAAATTGTAGGACAACAAATCCAGAATGTATATGCAGGTAATTGCTCAAACAAAAAAAAAAAATCTTTATACTTTGTATTCTTTTTAATGAACTTTTACTTCTTTATCTTTCAAGAATGAAGCTTCGCATTGGTATCTTCGATGAAACTGGAGAAATTTATGTCACTTCCTTTGGACCGATGGCTAAGAAAATTTTGGGAATAACAATATCTGAACTCCTTCGATTACTTGAACAGGCACTCTTTACTACTTTTCGATATATAATTAATTTTTTTCCACTATCCTCTTTTTATGAAAATATTTTTGGTGTAGGATTATGCAATTCATGCACTTGGACAATTAATCACTAACTGTTTATGGAAAAAATACATTTTCCATTTAGTCATCACCCCCAAAAATCAATGTTTTGCATTGCTGAAGAAATTTACAGCGAATGCGATTTCTGATGTAAATGATCTAGATCAAACCAAAATACCTTTGCCATCTTTAACCTGATTTTATCTATTGTCAAGTATATTCTTTTACCATCTTTCTTCACATTTTCAGGTCATTGAAAAATATCATAATAATAAACTTAATTTTTTTGAAGAGCACAAATGATTAGTACTGAAAGTTAGACTTGCTTCTTCAGAAAAGAAGTGGATGGCGTTGACAAGCATTTTTTGACATTTTGATGGAAAGGTGACTTTTTGGTTAAATCAATTTTGAATGCTCTTTTCTTATTTTTCAACTCTCTGTTTCAATTCCGCAACACATTAATATGTAGCACTCTTCCTGCTTACAAACTTTATGTTCCAACAAGGCAATATTCTGATTCGATCACCTCTTGAAATAGAGTGTCCATTCCCAAAAAATCAGCTCCAGTTTCTCACTCCTTTTTTGGATGACCTCAAGGGTTACACTAACAATTGACCTTGAATATGGCTTCCTTGTGGCATGACACCTCTTCTTGATAGTCTCAACATGAAGATCCTGATGAAAACAGTTTAATGTCAATATTTGCATTTTGTGGAAAAAAAAAAGGAAAAGAACACAAGCAAATTTAATATGGATTGGGAAAGGCTGCAAATGAAGTTAGCATCATAATAGAAGTTATAGAGATAGAGGACCAGATCCTGCAGACCAGGTTGTAAGAGATCTTCATAAGAGATTTGCATTTATTCTGTTCGATGCCACCTCCTAAGCTATCTTCAATACTGTTGTGAGTAAACTCCCAACCCGCTGCCTTAGATTGTGCATTGTGGTTTGCCTGCATAGAAAGAAGGAATAAGTTCCTTGAACATTACTATCTGTATCAAGTATGGCAATGATGTTGGTTCTTGAATACTTAAAATCAATGCTGAAAAAGATAATTCCATTCAAATGATTCTGCAGTGATGTCCACCTTCTTTAATGGATTTCTATGATCACTTTGTTAAAGGTATTAAGAATATTCAAATCAGGATGCAGATGGCTTCTAGGGAGCTAATCCATGTCCACCACCTCTTCACGTCCCCTCTCTGGCATGTGGAGAACTCTGTAAAAAGATGGTGATGAGAACCTCGTCACAAACACTAAACTAGCACCATTTAACCCTGATTTGCAAGAAAAAGCTCCTACATAACCTTAGAAAGGCTTGGCTCAGAGAGATTCTAAGTTTGCAAAGAAAACATAAACTGAGGGGTAAAAATGCAATTTCACCAATCCAATCTGAAAATAGGGTAACTCAGGGTGCAAACATAGGTCAAAATAACCTAATAAGAAGAAAAGTGGGATGAAATGACTCAACAAGGGCTACAGCAACTCCGAAGAATTAAATGACATCCTATAACACTAAAAACAAACCCACTTAAATACACGAGGTTCGAGGCAAAGTAAAAATAGAATAAACCCTCTAAAATTCATATAAAAATAATCTCTAGGGTTTAGAACTTTCAATTTGACCTTAGGAACCCATTTTGACCTACATTGAGAACCATGCCCAATTAACAACTTAATTTGGGTTTTTACGTAAATTTACCGGCCAAACAAGGCTTAACCTAGAAATAAAATTCACCATCAGAATCCTTAGGTCCTAATTAGTCATGTATAAAAACTTGAGCCTAAGAAGAAACTTTCTTGACCAACTTTACACTTTGGTCCTCATATATTTACTTTTTAGCCCTCAACTTTTGAACCCTCACATTTTAGCCCCTAACTCTCCTTCGTTCTTTGCGTTTAGGTCCCTCCTACAAAACCTGAGCAGAAGCATGCTCCGGCGACCTTGCGCGGAGCATGGCGCCGCGCAGGGTAAGGGAGGGAGCCTGCCAGGTCAAACGGGGGTGCCCTGTGTCGTCAGCCGTCGCAGGAGCACCCCCATGAGCGCTGCAACCACCCATACCGGCTGTGCGAACGCACGGACGGTATGGGTCTCCTTCCTCCGGTGAGGGAGACACGTCGTCTCCCTCCGCCCTCCTCTCTGGTTCTGCCCCTATAAATACCCCCGTCGCTCCGCCGTTCTTCTCAGCTCGAATCTAACGGAGATACCCCCTCACTTCCTCTCTTCCCACTCTGACAGACGCCCCCTTGCTCCGGCGGCTTCTCCTCCTCCTCCTCGTCGCCCTACCGCACTACCAGCAGCAGGGTTGCCTTCCCTCGCTCTTCCCGCGCCGCGCCGCACCCAGCGCACGCTTCTTCGGCCCTCTCCTCGCCGTCGCCCCTTCCTCTGGGCAGTTTCTTCTCCGGCGACAGTCGATACGGCTGTCGCCTGCTCCGGTCCCTCCTCGTCCTGGTAAGTAGGTATAACTTCTCCTCTTCCTCCCCTCTTTCTTTTTCTCACTGTAAATCTTTACTGTCGCCCTCGACCTCGCCCAAACACTCTCACCTTCCCCATCTCCGGCCAAACTCCAGCGACTCGCTCCCGTCATTCCACCACCCCACACGGCTCGCCGACCCTCACAGAACCTCCGCCTCCTCACCCTGATCAACCTCCGCCCTTCCACTTCCCACCAATTGCCCTCTGCAGACCCACCGACCAAACCCATCTCGCCACCTGCAGTTTGACCTAGGGCGGCCCTTAGGCTCCGCCTCGCCACCTGCAAACCCTCCGATCACCTTCGCCGTGCTACGGCGAAGGTCCTCCGCGTATCTGATTAGGCCGAGAGGCCGTTTCCCTGTGAGCAGGTACTTCGCTCGCCGCCACCATTGCCGAGTGAAGCAGCTTCCTCAACTTGCTCCTCCAGGCGCGCCACGCCCAGGTCAGGCTCCCAGGCTACGCGGGGCATCTCCGCAAAGAAGTCCCAGGATGCAGTTGGGGCAAAGCCATCGCGTGGAGCCTCGATTGGGCGCAGCCTCCTCCGCGCGGGCGTCCAATTGAGGTGGGACATTTAGTCCCACCTCGGAAACTCACCGAGGCAAGCAAGCGCTTAGAGGCAAAAAGTACCTTAAGCTCTTTGCCTCAGATCACGAGGTGAGGTCCCCTTCACCCGCCCGATTACCCGGCCTCGCCCGCGCTCACGCCCCGCGGACCTGGCCCCGACCCGATTAGCCCGACCTGCACTCCTCGCCCACCACCGCACACCGGTGGGCCTGGACCCGGGCGCGACCTGCGTACCTGATTAACCGGTTGCTCTGGGAGAGCTTTCCTAAGAGCGAATTCAGAGAGAGAGACGCAGGGGGAGAGTAGAGTAGGTTTTGCCCTCTGACTCTGAACCCTTGAGCGTGCAGGCACAGGAGAAGAAAGAAGGAATGAGGATGCACTGTAGCAGCGGGTTACTTAAGTCGTCTGATTGAACAATCAAACAACGCTCTGAGGACGAAGAAGAAGGAGAAGAAAAGACGAGCAGGACCGCAACGAAGAAGAAAAAGAAGAAAAGAAGAACACGAGAAGAAGATCTGAAAGAAGCAAGAAAAGAAGAAGAAGAACACGAGAAGAAGATCTGAAGGAAGCAAGCAAAAGAAAGAAAGATTCAAGAGCCAAGAAGAGAGAAGACAAGAAGAACAGGAAGAGAAGAAAGAAGAGACAAAGAGGAAGAAAGAAGAGAAGAAGAAGAAGCCACCAAATTTCCATCTCTATCTCCCTCTCTCTTTATTTTTGTAATAAAAACTTTGTACCCCTAGAATACGACTTGCTCCCTGAGTTCGACCTCGGGAACTCTTTTATTTTCCGAGTAAAAAATATATATATGTAATGATGGCAATAACTAGCTGTACTACAACGCTATTTCTATAACAAAACCTAGTTATCGGCCGATCATCAGATGGCAAAAAAAAACCACACAAAGACACAAAACACCCTTTATGGATGGACGTGAAAGAAATGTGGGGAGAACACCATCACCACTGGCAACCTCTATTGTCCGAAGATGGGCTCCTCCAGATAAACACATCAGGAAATGGAGACACCAAGGAAGATAGAGAGGAGCAGCTCCTCCTCCTCGCAAGCAAAGAAGTCTCCTCTCCTTCACAGTGGGTTGGCAAGCTCTAATAGTCCCCTGCAAGAAAACTCACAATTTTAGCACTATGTCCATCCCTGTCCCCCACTTTTATTTAAATCTCTCTTCTCCTCTAGCGTGTGATGGTGGTGGGTGGCAGAGCTCAGAAGAGGAGGGGGTGGAAAACATCAAGTTATGTGCCGCCCAACTACCGCGCACCACCCCCCACCCTCTGTCATAAATATACTTCTCGAAGGGTGCTTGGAGAAGAAGAAATGGTTGCCTTGGTTCCTAGAATTGGTGTACAGGATTCATTAATACCTTTGACAGTCAAAAATTGAGATGTGCATTGCAGCTCTTAAGAGGTTGGTTGTAGTAGCATCTCCGAGAGGTGCATTGCAGGTGGGGCAAGGTGATAAGTGGAGTGGCCCTTCGCCTTGCAAATCATGGAGTGCTCGGTAGATAATCGTTGTGTGCTTATACTTATTTGCTTAACCATGCAAGAAGATCTGCACAGGCTGGATCTTTATTTTTGGAATAGAGGGATATCTCTACACTACCACAATCTTTTTCCCCCATGCAGGCTGCTTTTCCAAAGTTTAGCTTGGTAGGGGTCGTCAGGCTTCCTTATTTTGCGAAATAAGCGACTCAATGTATAGGCTAGATACATCTCCCAAATTCCCACTCACATCAAGTGTTGTATAAACAGCTTCTTTTGATTCTTTAAGGCCATTGAACTGCAGCAAAGAATGACATTGAATGCAGAAAATGGAAGTGTGGAATAGGAGAAAAAGAAAAAATAAATAACTCAAGACAGCTAAGGACAATAGAGATTTTGGGATCATTAATTCATCTAGCACCTCATCAATGCATTATTCGATCAACCCAACTATTTATGCTACTTTAGCTGATTTGGATGGAGAGGATGGCGGTGGTGATGTATTTTGGATTTGGATGCTATATTCTATCGTGTTGTAGTGCCTGCCTACTAATGTGCCAACTTTGTAAGACCATTTCATGGAGATGGTGGTGTGTGGGTAGGTGTCTAAGTGTCTGTGGGATAGAGACCCTTTTAAGTATATTTGGGAGGTGGCACAGTAAGGCATGCCTTTGCTGTTGCTTCTTAAAAACATGATGTATGGTTGCCATCGCAGTGATGGGAAAACGATACATGGGGTGGGCATTTACCTCATGTTTTCCATCATATTCATTTTTTATGATTGTTGTTGCATTTGTGAAAATTATAATATTGAAGGGTAGAAAATATAGAAAAATATGTTCTATTTTAATCTCCCTTTCATTCAGCACATGGTCAAGTTAAGCTCTTTGATGGTGCAATTGATATATCTTGATATATTCTATAATAACAGTAACACAAGTTTTCTCACAGGACTAATCATTATACTTTAAGACTCAAACTAAGTTAGATGTGTGTCCTATAAAGTATCAGTAAAATACTTTTGAAAGAGTCCTCTAGAAAAAACTTATTTCTATTTGCACTTAAAAACAAGCATTACAACAACTCCACTTCTTTCAATTTCAAATTTCAGCATTTTAATTAAAAATCAATAACCATTTTCATCTATTCCTATTGTTTACTAATTACTGACTCATCTCCATTTACTCTTCTTTTTTATAATGAATCGCTAACTTTCTAAACCCTATTTTTATTATGTAGGAACGAAGGCTATCTTTAAATCGAATGATGTTCCCTCTAGCTCAAAGTGCGAATGGTGTCATGCATATTTTTGCTAACATTGTGTACATATACATCTACATGATTAATATGCGTACACATCTTTTATTTTATGTGTATATATCTACATGCTTTATATCTGCATCTTCCATGTATTACTTATCTTTTATTCAATGTGTACATATTTATATCGTTCATATTTTCCACAATCAGGTTTTGCAATCTACCTGCTTAAATATTACATGTTTGCTATAATTATTTCAGGTTTTGATAAAATCTTGATCAAAGAGGGGATATGCTGTCGAATTTTTATTACTTTTATACATTTCATTTGTTCTGCTAATCAAAAGATAAAATTATCATTTCTACACCCACAGCAATGCACGGATAATAAACAATGCGCGGGCAATAAAATTATCGAAGAGGATTCCCTTATATGGAGTTGGTCAACCTTTGCAAGAGGATTTGGCCTTAGAAACTTCCTCTCTTGATTCTTCTTATGAAAAGCACTCTCAAATGCACTTAATTTAAGGAACCTTCTTGCTAATAGGATTCCTAAAATTAATGCCACCTGTGAACTATGCAAACATGATAGAAAGAATGTTCAACACCTATTTATGGGACGCCTTTCCACAAAAGTCATTTGGTCTCTTTTGGGGATTAGAATTAAGGCTTTCTCTAGCCTTACTTTCTAGCTTACCATCTTTGGATCAATAGATGCAATGTGATCCATGGGAGCATAGAATGTAATCCTTCTAGTTAAAAATAATATTCAAGCCTCTCTTAATTTCTACAGCATATATCATTTGGGTTGTTGTAAGGAAACACCACATATGCATGACCCCAGGCATGGTATAGAACCTTTATATAACAAACCTGGGAATATGGGAAGAGATGGGAATGTTGGAATTATGATGCAAGTTCTACCATTGCAGCATGATAATTCAGATCAGAATCATGGCAACAAGGCAATGCCTCTCTCAGCTATGGAGCATGACATTATTCTATCTTTTGAAATCTAAATGGATCTGATGCCAAATTATGAAATTCATCATATTTCATTACAAGGTATTGTAGAATCCTAACTAGGAGGGGGTGACGTAATAAATTGCGAAAATATAATAAAATAAACTCACAAAATTCAATCACACAAGGTACACAATTATTTTTAGGTGGAAACCCAAAACGGGTGAAAACCACCACCTAACCCTCTCGAGTTAGGATTTTCCGATCAACCAAGTTGATCAAATCCACTAAACGAATCACTTAAACGAGGGTGATTCAACTTCAATTACAACCACGTTACTTTATACAAGGGTAGCGTACCTCAAACCCCTTCTCTTCACGAGAAGGATTTTGTCCCACGAATGAGACGGGAATTCGCAAAGCGAATACCCAACCAAAGAACAAAGATAAATTAACAACAGTCCTATAGAGCCAACAAAGTAATATCTAACCTAAGCTTCTATAGGAATTAAGATGCTTCCCTTTGCAAGAAGTGCGTCGAATTGATGACGTGGGTGTGTGAGCTACACGACGGCGCAACGTCGCTCTCGTGAACTACGGCGGGAGAGCGGGTGCGCAAAGGCTTGATGCTCTCAAGATGAAGAACTTGAGCTTGGAGAGCAAGAGCTTTTCTAGGATACAAAAGAGTAGAAAGTTTGTTGCTTGAGTGTGTCTTGGTGTGTGTTTGTGTGCAAGAGGTTCCTCTCTATATATAGAGGCCTTAGGAAAGCTTTGGAAGGCTTAAGAAGCTTCCATAGCCGTTGGGTGCAAAGCCCAAGAGAATCGGGCCGAAATCAGGAACAATGATTGCACTGACAGGGTTATCAGACGTCTGATCCTGGCATCAGACGTCTGGAAGATCAGTTTAAGACGCCTGGGAACAAAGTCAGACGTCTGATTTTAGGCGGGTTTCTTCCAGACTTGAATCAGATCTAAACAGGGTTCCAGTGCAAGTCCATCAGACGACATACAGGATATTTGGCACTATGTCTGGACGTCTAGAAACCTTCTTTTTCTGCGGGAATGGATTTCCAAGAGTTGCAACGGCTAGAAAACCTCTGAGAAGAGATTTTTGGTCAGCCGAGGCAAAACGGTCATTTATCAGACGTTTGGAAAGGCTTAAGGACGTCTGATAAGGCTCTAACGCTCATATTCTTCAGTGTTTGGTAAGGCAGCCAATGGTCCACTAATTGGACGTCTGGCAAAAACATCAGACGTCTTCTAAGACGTCTGGTCTAAGGTCTGGACGTCTGATTTCATCAGACAGAGCTAACTAAGTCCAGCCTAAATGTTATCAGACGCCTGAATCAACAGTCAGACGTCATAAAACATATTATCAGACGTTTGATTTTGGAATTAGACGTTTGAAAAAGCTGTTTGAACCCTATATTGGTTTTCTAAGTTCTCCACAGAAAACCTAAGTATCCTAGGGTTGTGCAGGTGTTCCTAGGACTACTATTAGGGTACTTTGAGGCTCTTTAACATGATGTTCTAAGGAACAAAAAGAGCAAGGAAATAAAGACAAAAGTACATGAAAGAAATAAATAGAATTCTATCATATTCTTCTTGTCCTTCCATCTTCAATCTATCGCTCCTCGTGAATCTCCTCTGTTCTCCATCAAGCTCCTCCAATACGTCTTGGATGCGAGCTCGAACTCCGTCTAATCACGTCTCCATTTGCAATTGACCTGAAATTTAATACTCCAAGTGCAAATGTTAAATGACATGTGTTTTGTTATTGTAACGACCCGATTCCCGAGTCCCTACGAGACACGAGAACCGGACCGACTCGACTAATCCCAAGACCTAGTCGTCCAACGAGGAGTAACCAAAAGAGCAGTAAAATAAATCACATTCAGCATGAATATAACTAACAGTAAGAAAATACAGCAGTAAGGAAAGAAACCACTACAGTATATACAACCACAACAGTAGAACAACATTCATAACATATTATGAACTGCAGGTAAAGAAAAGTACAGCGGTAACAAGAACTACTCACTACAGTGGAACAAAAAGAGGTACAAGAAAACAGTGGTAACTCTACTGGACCCTACTCGGCCCAGCGTCCTCTGCAGCCACTGACCCTGGCTGCTCAACACCTGGTCCTGAAAGGTAACGAGTGTAACACGTCAGCAAAACGCTGAGTAGAGTGGCAGCTAAACTAAAGAAACAGTAAAGTGTACAATAGCTGTTTTAATTTTCTTTCTTCCTTTATTTACGTCTTTCTATTGTTTCAAAATTTATCTATTTCTTAGATCCTTCACTTGATCTCGAATGTTCCTCGTGGGAACGATCTTGATTGCAGTCTTTTCCGAATAGTAGAAGTAGCACGTGATGCTCTCTTGGCCGGGAGAGTCCCCCGTGGTGATCCTACTCTCAGTCAACCACCCCAAGGTCACGGACAGACGTAACGGTGACTACGGCACATGCGATAAATGCACAGGTAGCTAACCCGCACTGGCACGCGGTCAATCGTTTCCGTTAATGGGTGCGCCCCAAAGCACAGCATGGAACCAGTACAGGGCAGAGCCCTCTCAGTAACAGGGGTCGAACCCCTCCACAGTAACCAAACAGGGGCCTTGCCCCTCCACAGTCCGCGCACCCTCGCCTGACTACCCTGGTTTGCCCAGTGGGCCTAACAAGTCGGTGTAGGTGAGCTAGCAGAACCCCGGGGCCAGTGGGTAGCTAGTACTCACCCTACACTAGTAGCTCTCCTCGGTACTGCGTACACGAGGGCCAGCAAGTCGGTACAAAGTGGCCAGACCTAACCCCGGGTCCCTGGGGCAGCTGGCTCCGCTCTGCACTAAACAGGGGAACAGTCGCTCTCCTTAGTACTTCGTACTCAAGGGCTAGCTCACTTCCCCAATTCTATTCCATTCACCTTCCAAGAGTTCTACTCCTAATTCCCCATAGGGTTCCAGCTCTTTTAACTTAGCACATTCAAGTTTCACCTTTCCAGTTTCACGTTCATACATCCCATATTCTCAATCATGCTCATTTATTCATAACAGGCAGCTGTTAAACCAATTTACAGGTAGCTATTATTCCCTTTCCACATTTTCCAAGACTGCAGTATTCATATATTCCACTAGTTCTTCCCATCCTAGGATTCATGCCATACCCTAGGATCTACCATACAATCTAGTTTTCCAGCCCTAGGATTCATGCAACACCCTAGGATCTACCATTCATTCTAGTTTCTCATTCCTAAAATTCATGCAATGTCCTAGGTTCTATTTATGGTTCCATAATTTAACAGATTATACTAATAAACTTAAAAGCCACTCTACCAGTTACAACAGGAGTACTGGGGGCGTGGTCGGGAATCCCGCGTGCCTCCGCAACCCCCGAGACGGCAATGGAACGGGGTCCTGTCACAAGGATCAAACACAAGGAGTTTCTCAAAACAATATCTAATCACTGTAGACGGGTAGAGGATTTACTTCCGAAAAGAAGGCAACTCGAAACGCGAAAAACGGACTCCGAACGGGCCCTAAACGGGTCGAAAACGACGAAACAGTGCAAAATCGGACGTCTGGAACTTCTTCCAGACGTCTTAAAAATAGGGATCAGATGGTACCTTGTCTTGCGTGGTCTCTCAGACGTCCAGAAGCTTGCGGGGGCGTCTGGCCTAGTTCCCAGACATCCGATGGTTACCCCGGACATCTAGAAGTCCCTCCAGTCGTCTGGCACCACTGCCAGACATCTGATTCGCGTTGGATGCTAATCTCAGAACCTGCGCGTACCCATTCCTCGTGCTCAGTACTGACGGTCGAAGGAAAGGAAGAAGGTACGAAAATAACTTACCTTTCAGACTTCTGGACCGTCCTCCAGACGTCTTCCCCGTCGTCTGGTTGGAAACCCAGACGTCTGATTCTGGAAAAACTTCCAGAATCAGAGCGCGACTCGCCCTCCGCCCGCGACGCACGGCCGCGCTGCACCTCGTCCGCCTGCTGCTCAAGTAGCAGCTGGCCTCCTGCTTCACCCTGCGTCTGCTACTCCCCCACCGGCTGGCTCTAGCAGCCCCGGCAAGCTCGCCCTCACGGTCGAGCGCCTCCTCTTCTCGCGCAGCACCTCCTCCCGCACTCGCTGCGGCTGCCACCGCCGCCGCTCGCTCACTCTCGCACTGGCTGGAAGGAGAAGAGGAAGGGGCGGAGGCGATGAGAGTGAAGGAGAAGGCGAGGCTTTTTAAAGCTGCGCGGGGAGAGAGAGAGAGAGAGAGAGAGAGAGAGAGCGAGACAGAGGGTAGCCTGCGCCCGCAGGAGAGAGGGAAAAAGCGACCGCAGGCGCGCAGACGCAACCGTGCGTGCCGCCGAAACCAAATCCCAGACGTCTGGAAGGGGTTCCAGACGTCTGGTCCGACGTCTGGGCCACCTCCCAGACGTCTTAAAAGACGTCTGAAGCCGCGCGTTCGTAACAGTTATCATCAAAACAAACGATCGCGGTGCTCTAGCACCAACAGGTATTACCCATAGTAGCACTGATGGGGGGTTAACTGTCATTCTTGATGCTGCAGTTAGGAAATTCCACACACTACTACCCGTTTAGAGATACAATGAGCCAGTTCGTTCTCCATAAAAAGATGAGAGATGGATTCCTGAGAAGATGAGGACTGGCAATAAGAACATTCGGAGATGAGAGAAATACCTAACTTGCTAATGTTGTCATCAGTTGGGAGTTTGGTGTGAATGACCTTCCAGGCTAGAAAAGCCAGAGACTTGTGCTAATTTTCAAGACTTCAAACTTCCCTTCAAATTCGTTTATTCTCATTCCAAATCTATGGATCAAAGCAACCTTTCTAGCATTTGCTTTATGCAATCACAGAATGTCAAGATTTTCTAATGCAATTCCCTACATTCTTGATTAGCCAAGTTGGCAAATTTGGTGTCATTTTGGCCCATAATCTTGCTGCTTACTATTTAGAATGGGGATGTTCTAGGTTTTGGGTTGACTCCTCATTACCTTACGAGTTTTTAACTTCGTAATTGATTCATTGTTTTCTTTGTACATTTTTCTTACATTTTTAACTTTATTTTTCAATCGAGTTTGGCTTACGATGACCTAATGGTATCTTCATCCTTCCATAGGCACCTTCGTATTTCTTTGTTGACAACTTTGTTAATTTGAACCAATCATTAAATTAAATGTCCTTATTTTATACCTAACTCTATAACTGATTTATCGTAGCCCAATCTCTTAAGTTGCATCTCATCTCAAAAATAACACAAAAGTTCATATTAAATGAAGCAACTATTATAAGAATTACATCTACACCCTTACGAGTGCTAAAAATTACAGTTAAGACCTTATGTCTCTTCCTTTTTAAAATCTTTTCCGTTCGAAATTATAGAATGAATAAAATTAAAAAATAGTATATAAGTCCCTATGCACTATAAATTGAATCGAGGTCCTCATAAGTGCTTAAAATTGCAAATATAACCTTATGTCACTTCATTTTTTTATTTTTTCTTCTGATCGAAATTGCAAGAATCTCCTTAAATGAAATAAAAATAACATAGGGGTCCGTATTCACTATATCAACTACTATAGCTGCATTTGATGTAAAAAATTACATCCAAACCCTGACGAGTACTAAAAATTGCATATAAGACCCCATGTCTCTTCCTTCTTTTAATATTTTTCCAATCAAAATGTCAGAAAGCTCATTGAATGAAATAAAAATAGCACAGAGGTTCCTACAAGGATGAAACTTACTTCAAAGTATATTGTAACTAATTATATTTGAAATTATTGTTCAACAACTTGATGGGAAGATCCTTTTTTCTCCACTTCCCTTTACAAGACTAAATATATGATTAAGATATATGTTCATACATAATGTCAATCAATAATTCTTGTATTAAACCACTTATATGTTGTAAGTTTCTCAAAATATATTGATAAAAGATCAATAAAAAAGAGGATGATATGTCGAATTTTCCTTATATTACTACCTTTAATTGCTTCTTTTTCTCATTACCATAATAATTTCCACGTTATTCTTAACATCTCTACATTGAGCACTCTTCTTCTAAGGTTCGCAAATTTCTTTTCACCCCTGCAACAAAGCACGGGTTGAAAACCAGTATATCATGTGAAAGCTTGTGTGAAAAGCAATCATAGTACATCATTAATCTTAGTGTTTTTTTTATTTTTAACTTTTGGTTGCTCCTACGTGGTGACGTTTTCCTTTTTCTCTTTTTTATAGCTGTTGCATGACTCATTTTTCCTTTTTTTTCTTTATATATTTGAAAATTTTCTCCTAATGAATGTTGTATTGAAAATTTTTCCATATAAGGAAACATGAATACTCATTGTAAGGCTCATTTTTCTTTTTTTTTTTTATATGTTTGGAAAATTTTTTACGAAGCCCGGTGTGAAAAGCAGTCACGGGTGCACTGTTGATCTTCCTTTTTATTTTTTTCTTTTTTTCTTTTTTTTTTTTTGCTGTGGCGTGGCGACGTTTTCCCTTTTTTTTTTTTCAACCATTGGATGACTCATATCCCTGTTTTTTCCTTTCGGTGGGTTTGGGAATTTTATCCGTGCAAGGGCACGCGAAAGTATGTTATATCGAAAATTTTTCCCGGAACATGGACGCACATTAGTAAGATTCATTTTCCTTTTTTTTTCATATATAATTGAAAATTTTTTTTAGAAAGGTACAATAACATATGTTATCTTAAGAATTTTTTTCGTACAAGAGTGCGAGAGTACGTTGTAATATATTTTCCAATGCATCATGTATTTTAATTTTCAATCAGTATATTTTGATTTTTTACGATGCAACATACCGTATACTTTAATTTTCAATTGGTATGCTTTGATTTTCCACGATACAATAGATCATGTATTTTGATTTTCAATTGGTGTGTTTTAATTTCTCAAAATACATCGGTAAGAAAATAAAATATAAGGTTGCATGTTGCATTGAAAATTTTTTCCGTGCAAGATATAGGAATGCACATTGTAATACATTTTCCAACATATCATGTACTTTAATTTTAAATTTACGTGTTTTAATTTTCCGTGATCGTGTGTTTTGATTTTCAATTGGTGTTTTTGATTTTTCAAAATACACAAATTGAAAATTAAAATATCTCACTTAAAAGGTGAAAAATCATAACACACCGATTGAAACTATCACATATTGTAATATACGTTTGTTTACTTTTTATCTTTCTTTTTTTTTATTGTAGTAATTTTTTAGGAGTAAAATTTTCATATGATTTTAATTTTAATATTTCTACAACGAGATGCTTGTCTTTTTTTATTGCATTAACTTTTTAGGAGTAGAATTTTCATACAATTTTAATTTTTATATCCTCACAAATAATAAGACACAAGCTAAAAATTAATTTATAATAATTTTGCAATCGCTTGAACAAATCAAATCAAGTGTATTGGAAAATTCCTCGACGAATCCTAATTGATATATTTCAAATCTATCAGGTAACTACCTCACCAATTGGTGGCACTAAGCTGACCTAGTTGAAATCTCAAGTTTAGCCTCTATCCAATTAGCAGAAATCACCTTGACTTGTAACTATTTAAAGCCATTTTTCTATTTAACTATTAGCGGTTGGTATAGTAGGTAAAACAATAAAATTTTAAGATTTTCGAGCTATACATTGTGAATGTGGTTTATTTTACTGCTCTTTTGGTTATTTTCTCGTTGGACGGCTGGGTCTTGGGATCAGTCAAGTTGGTCCGATTCTTGTGTCTCGTAGGGATTCGGGAATCGGGTCGTTACATTACACGTCCTACGGGTTCAATCAATAGTTTTAATGTAATATGCACTTCAATTATGTAATTCACAGGGATAGCAAAACCACTCTACCAGGGTAACTAGGAGATGTGGGGGCACAACTGGCGGACCTCGCAGCCTCCGTAGGTCCCGTGCACACCACGAACAGATGACTTATTTAACACAAACGGTCAACCCACACATTACTAACATCTCACATGACAAGAATGCGCTCAAAACAATTTGAACAAAACTCCATCACATTGGAAAATCCGTCAGAAAGCCAATGGTACTTCGTTTGTGAAAAACTGACTTTGTTTGGACCTTACCGACACAAACACACTTCCCGGTTCACTTGAACCGGACCAGGCAGGCTGGTCCAACTGGACTGGCCGCCTGATACCTGGAATATTCCAAACAAGCTGATATCAGACATCTGGAATAACTTCCAAACGTCTTAAACGACACCAGAATACTCACCTTGAGTAATGCGTTGAAATCGGACATCTGGAACCCCTCACGGTCGTCCGAGGGTCCTACCAGACGTCTAGCAGTGCACTCATACATCTGGGATGGGTATCAGTCGTCTGAAGAGACATCCAGACGTCCTAAAGTGTCTAGGGAGCCACACCTGCGCCTCTTCCCAACAACCCTACATGTGTATAGTGATGTACAGTCACTCGTAGACAACACGTACAAAATATACAAGTGGACAGGACCTTACTGTTTGAATCTGCTTTATTGGACGTCTGATGCTACCTCCGGATTTCCGGTCAGATGTCTGTTGAGAGATATAGACGTCTGATCTGCGGAGAAAAATCTCTCCCAGAGTCCTTCGCGAGCCTTCCTCTCCTCGCTGAAAGCGCCTACGCCCTGTACAACACACACACACCAAGGCGCTTAGCCTTACGCCTACTGAGCAAGGAAGAAAACATCGAAAATCATGCACAAGTCTTGAACATGGCGTTACCTCAGATTTTGCACGTTATCAAACGTCTGATGACAGCTCTGGACGTTCGACCAGACGTCTGGTTCTACGGAAAAATGACTCCGCAGAACCGTTCGCAAGACTTCTCCTCGCGAAATCACCTCCCCCCGCACCAGGAGTTGCAACAACAATGGCGCTCCCTCAGCTTCACACGTACGCCCTCTCTCCAAGCTCCGTCGTCAGCTCACTCAAGCTCCTCCTTATGTACTCAAGCTCTCACAGCGGGAGCTCCTTGTGCGAGCAGGGAGTACATGGAAGGGAAGGGGGGAAAGGAAGGTGCTGGTGTGTGCCGTAGGGAGGAAATGGGAGAGGGTAGGTGGCTCAGAAATTGAGGTAAAGGGGTTTAAATAGAGAGGGGGTTTAGGGTTTAGGGTTGTACGTGAGTATGGATGGGGTTGGGGCATTTTGCATGAAATGCCCTGCAAAAGCCTCTTTTATCCGCAAAACCCTCAATATATATATATATATATATATATATATATATATATATATATATATATATATATCCTAACATTCTCCTACCCACACAAACTCCCATCACATTGACGTAGGAGTAAAGGGATGGAAGAGGATCAACAAAGTAAAAAGATGAAGCAAGTGTTTCTCGGAGTACTTTTCTAGGTAAATGATGGTCTTAATAGGAAAGAGGAGAAAGGGGAGGGAATGAGAGCTGCAGAAGATGAGGAGTGGGGATGTTCAAAAAATTCGTTAATCTTAAGTACTATCAAATTTGATCTTATTGGGTCGGGTATTTATTTATAAAATATGGGTTGGATATCCATTAAATATGACCTGTTACTTCTCGGGTTTTCATTTGGGTACCCGTCAAGAGATCTACAGGTACCTGTTAACTAACCCGTCATATGACTCGTTAATTGACTCGTCTTATGACCCGTCTTATAACCCATTCATGATCCATCCATATTGCCAATCTTGTAATCCAACTAAGCCAACTTGCGACCCCATTTCCTCGATTCTCACTATGTTCACAGCTCAATCCCAACCCATTGACCATTACAACCTTTATCCCTTCAAGCAGATCGGGGAGAGGGGGGCGAGGGTTGAGAGGTGGAGGAGGAGGTCGCATCATAGTCGACGTCGACTGAGGCAACGTCGAGGCTCCCTGGGCTGGCGGATCTAGACTCGATCCAGCTTGTAAGGTCACGAACATGGTCGAGCTCGAAGGCGAGGAGGAGCTTGAGGTCACGGAGCTCGAACCAAAAATAGGCGAAGTTGTGGAATGTGACGTGGCCACCGAAGAAGGTCTCGTCACGATGGCTTCAGTGCTTCTGTGCTTTCTTCCCTCCCTCGATCATTCAATGCGACAAACCCCTTCCTCGCCGTCCTCAGTCACACACGCCTTCCCAATAAGGTATGATACCCGTGTGCTGTTTCCCATCGTCACTAATACATATATAACCTGATAGTCATCGCATTCCCCTTGACCCCATCTTGAAAACATTGTTATGTGTTTTAAGTTTTTATTTTTTTTAAGAAAGAAATGACTACAGCAATTAATAATAGTAGTTAAGATTTATTGATATAAGACTTATTTTTATTTTTATTTTTATCTTTATCTTTTTTATTTTTTATTATTTATTTTTATTTTTACATTTTTTATTTTTTCAATTTTTATTTTTATTTTTATTTTATTTATTTATTTTTATGTTTTTATTTTTATTTTTTATTATTTGTTATTCATTTTTATTTTTTATTTATTTATATTTATATATTATTTTTAAATTTACTTTTAATTAATAAAATTTTTATTTTTAAATTTACATTTTTATATAAAAGTATTTTTTATAATTTTTAAATATTTTTATATATTTATAAAAATATTTTATCATTTTAATGAATATTGTCATATATATTTTTATTTATTTATAATTTTCTTTAAATTATATTTTATGTCCTTAATTTTTTATATTTTAACTAATTTAGTTAACAAATACCTATGATCTAATTTAACATAATTGAATATCATATTTATTAAATTTTTATTTGAATAGATCCGTTTGGATCATGACTCATTTAAAATTACGTGAGATCGAGTCAAGTAAGAATGAGATAGAAACCTCAGTCACAAACACCCCTAACAAGGAGGCACAAGGACGTTGGATCCTTCGAATGTACTTGCAAATCATGGTATCAAGAAGATGAAAAGATATAGCCATAACATACAACATTTCAGCATTGATAGCACAACACCATCGTCACCGTACCGTAACCATGCAGAGGCATCGTAGCACTACCATACCATGTGTTATTAGGGTGATCCTTGCAGTTTCTAGATTCTCCTGGAACGTTAGAGTCCCTGGTCATTTGAACAATGCTTATTTTATGACTGAAACCTAACGTCCCACCAAATTGTAAAACGGTGGGCCCATGGCATGGAAGGGAGCCCACGAGGCCCAATTCCGTCCATAATTTCTGACCTAAAGCACATTCCACGGGCGTTTGTCACTTTGCAAAGGTGAACCCAGCGACCAGCAGCATACGGCATCACCGCCACTTGCCGCCGCCAAAACCCAAGCATGAAGAAGCCTATCATGGGGTCACCACATACAACCTCGGATACCCAATCCTTCTTTATTAGCCACGTAATTACGGCTCCTTTCAATCAAATATTAATCAAATAGACGGCAGAATAGAGGTCCATCGGCTAAGGTTTAGTTTGATAAAGAACATAATCCATCAAATTAAAGATTAATTTTATTTAATAGAAGTATATTTTGATTCAGGTTAAAAAAATTTAACCTAAAATAAATTATTCTAATGATATGAGATTAATTATTTTCATAAATATTTCATATATTTTTACATCTTAATTCAGAACTTTTCAAATAATCCAGAATAACTTTTATAATTTTCAAATAAATATAGAGAATAACCCATACATAAAAAAAATTATTCTATCAAATTTATTCCTTCGTCCAAACTAAACCAACCGCCCACGGAGAAACCATGCATCTGAACAGTAATTTCAATTATTGAGTAGAATGGATGTTTACCATTTAACATGCAAGGAATGGGACCCATGTTTATGCCTGACAGCATAACTAGCTCTTTTTTTTCGGTAGAGAGATATTGGAGTGAAGGAACAACTGTCGATCCGTCTTCTTAGGAGAGATTTCCACTATTTTGGGGAAAAAATAGTGGAGGTTATTCCATGTTTATAGCATAAGGAAAAATTTTGATTGAAAGATGGTCAAATAATGTGGGGGGTAAAAATGGGGATCAAAACGAGCGTTGTCTTCCCATACCGCTTCGCCTTGATTGTGCTGAAAGGCCATTTTTAGATCGTTAACAAACCTCTGCTCGTTCAGACTTTTTTTTTTAGACTCCCTGGACTGCATTTGACAAAGATTATGAGGAGGTTATCCCTTGAATACGGAAGATTGTTAAAAAGGTATTACAATTTACACACTAACTCAAAGAATATAACTTATCCTACTTTATCAATTAACATTAACTTCAAATTATCTTATTATTTCACATCAATATTAATATATATCAAAAGATACCCACATTAATATAATATATTTATTAAATATATTTACTACATCACATCAATCCACTCACACCTATATCATAATATTAAATAAATATTTACTAATTATCTTATTACATCATTTATCCACCACCCAACCAAATATACCTCTCCACTTATCATCACAACACTTTATCTCAAGTTAAACCTTTAGACTAAGAGCTTGTTTGAACATAGGATAAAATAATGTGGGGGATAAGATACGTGATGAGGAGTATTTGATTAAGTGGTGAAGTACGGGGAAAGTTAAGTCATTGGAATAAAATGATTTGTATATTAATTTGATGTTGGTAAATATTTATTTAATATTAAAAATAAAAGTAAATGATATTATTAAATATTTATTTTTTATAATAATTCATGTGATTTGATAAGATAAACCTCATCAAAATCTCCAACAAAAATCCAAGGGAAAAATATTTCCCCATTGATGCCAAAAATCACGACAACCTTCACTTACACGTTTAATATTAAACAAATATTCATAAACATCTTACACTCTTATTTTTAATATTAAATAAATATATATTAATATCACATCAATATATCAATTATTTTATCATACAACTTAACTATATTCATAAACATCTTACACTCTTACTTCTAATATTAAATAAATATATATTAATATCTCATCAATATATCAATTATTTTATCATACAACTTAACCGTCGTTTATTCTACCACTTAAATAAATAACTCTTTCCACTTATCTTATCTCTATAATATTTTATCATGCATCCAAACAAATGCAAAAGAAGGGATATCCCCCCAATTAACACCACCTCCGAACGGACCCAGGAAAATGCTTAGTCACTTTAAACGTCTATTATAGATGTATCATGCAACAATAAGCGTACTTCTAAAAATCATGCAACAATTTGATAACGGCCCCCCACCAGTAACAATGGGTCACAATTGAGCATACCATGTGACGTGCCGATTCTCGTGAAGGAATAAGCCTTTCCCTTGGACCACTACATGGATAGCGTCTGCGTCTATCCGCTGACTCTGCCCAACGTTCGCACCCCGTTTCTTTTTCCCACCGCCAGTCACAAGTATAACAGGATAGGAAAAAAAAGGAACCGCAATATAATCTCTACCAAATCACACCATCCTTGACAATACACATCAAGCATTGCTCAGCATATAGAGATTCCCACTGAACAAATACATGTTGCTTTGCTTCGGTGCCATTAGGAGGACCAGCAAGGCCAGCGTGATGCTGTCCACTGCTTTCAGCTTCGGAGGCTGTGAAGGGAGGTGGCCTATACCCAAAAGAGGGCAGATCAAGACCAGGATAGCCGCATCTGCAATCCACTCCATTGCATCTGCAATCTCAAGAGTGACACAGCCACACCTTTCCCGTTGATCCATATCATTCTAGGGAGATTTTTCCAGAATAGAGCTGTGAACCGCAAATCTACTTGGTTCCAGTTGATCATTTTGTTGTCTTTGCTTCCATACCGATTCTTTTGCATAACCATCAGGACATGTCCTGATCCATTGAGGCTAAGCACAAGTATGTTACTTGTCTCATTCAGTGTACACCTTTTTTTCCTCTTAGTAAAGTGAGATGCATGATTTCATGTTGCAAAAGGACTTCATCCAAACACAGGCAACTATTTGGTACTGTTGCTGATAGGTTTTAGTCAGGTTTGTTCGAACATGTATTCTGTCAAGATGATATTGCCTCAGGCAGAAGGACGACAATCAGGTTTTGACTGAACATGGAAAGGGCTCGATGCTAACAAATACTACTGCTCGCTCGAACAACCTCCAACCATGCCCCTATTCTTCTTCAAAAACCAAAAAAAAAAAAAAAAACCTTGAAAGTATTTGCATCAATTCCTTTGTAAACTTCTCGTATAAGTGCTAAAATTACCTGGTGGTGTTGGGAATTGGCAAGTTCCAATAGATCTCAAGCTCACAAATATGAAAATCTTTGTCCTATTGAACAGTCTAACTACAAGAAAGGACAAGCAGAAGCAAGGAAACATCATATTTCAGGTAGCGTGCTGCTACATACGACACAACAAGTTTAATTGTTATTCAGACAAAATAAGATTCCAACTATGATAGATGATTGGAATGAAAACATCAGAGTAACCCACGGGAAGAACAGTTGTGGGAAAAAAGCATACTTCAGACTTGCAAAGAAGGTAAATTCACGTGCAAAAGAAATGGGCATCATTAGTAGACAAAAAGGCTGGTACACGGTATAAATATTGGAAATTTGCAAGTTCTGTACATAAATCAGTAGTTATGGAAGGCAACTAAGCTCAAGCTCATGACTATGTGTGCCATCCATGTGCACCTTTCCAGGCCACCTGTAACGACCCGGTTCCCGAGTCCCTACGAGACACGCGAACCGGACCGACTCGACTAATCCCAAGACCTAGTCGTCCAACGAGGAAGTAACCAAAAGACAGTAAAATAAACCACATTCAGCATGAATATAACTAACAGTAAGAAAGTACAGCAGTAAGGAAAGAAACTACTACAGCAGGTACCACCACAACAGTAAAACAGCATTTATCATATAACAAGAACTGCAGGTAAAGAAGGTACAGCAGAAACAAAACTACTCACTAGAACAGAAACAAAAAGGGGTACAAAAGCTGTGGTAACTCTACTGGACCCTACTCGGCCCAGCGTCCTCTGCAGCCGCCGACCCTGGCTGCTCAACACCTGATCCTGAAAAAGGTAACGAGTGTAACACGTCAGCAAAACGCTGAGTAGAGTGGCAAACTAACTAAAGGCAACAGTAGAGTGTACAGTAGCTGTTATGTTCTATTACTTCCTTTATTCACATCTTTCAATTTTTCTCACTATTTCATTTATTTCTCAGATCCTTTACTTGATCTCGAATGTCCTCGTGGGAACGATCTTGATTGCAGTCTTTTCCAAAAGTAGAAGTAGCACGTGGTGCTCTCCTGGCCGGGAGAGTCCCCCGTGGTGATCCTACCCTCAGTCAACCACCCCAAGGTCACTGACAGACGTAACGGTGACTACGGCACGCGCGATAAATGCACAGGTAGTTAGCCCGCACTGGCACGCGGTCAGTCGTTTCCGTTAACGGGTGCGCCCAAAGCACAGCACGGAACCAGGGCAGAGCCCTCTCAGTAACAGGGGTCCAACCCCTCCACAGTAACCAAACCGGGGCCTTGCCCCTCCACAGTCCGCGCACCCTCGCCTGACTACCCTGGTTTGCCCTAGTGGGCCTAACAAGTCGGTGAAGGAGGCTAGCAGAACCCCGGGGCCCGTGGGGTAGCTAGTACTCTCCTAACACTACTAGCTCTCCTCGGTACTACGTACACGAGGGCCAACAAGTCGGTACAGAGCGGCCAATCCTAACCCCGGGTCCCTGGGGCGGCTGGCCCCACTCTGCACTAAACAGGTACAGGTACTTCCCTTGGTACTGCGTACCCAAGAGACAGTACAACTACATCTCAGTTCCATTCCTTTTTCTTTCCAGGAGTTCCACTCCTAATTCCCCGTAGGGTTCCAGCTCTTTATCTCAGAACATCATATGTTTCACTTTCCAGATTCACGTTCTCAAAATCCATGATCTCAAACATGTTTCTTTATTCGTAACAGGCAGCTGTTAATTCAAATTACAGGCAGCTTTATATTCCTTTACATTTTTCCAAGACTGCAATATTATACATTCCACTAGTTTTTCCATCCTAAGATTCATGCCACATCCTAGGATCTAGCATACAACTAGTTTTCCAGCCCTAGGATTCATGCATCACCTAGGAGCTATCATTCCATACATTTCTCATTCCTAGGATTCATGCAATGTCCTAGATTCTAGTTATGGTTTCATACTTTAACAGATTTTATTAATAACTTAAGCCACTCTACCAGGTACAACGGGAGTAATGGGGGCGTGATTGGGAATCCCGCGCGCCTCCGCGACTCTCAAGACTGCAACCGAACGAGGTCCTATCACAAGGATCAAACACAAGGAGTGTCTCAAAACAGTGTATAGCTACTGTAGACGGGTAGAGGAATTACTTCTGAAAAGAATGCAACTCGAATCGCGGAAAACGGAGCCCGAACGGGCCCTAAACGGGTCGAAAAAGACGATACTGTGCAAAATCAGACGTCTGGAACTCCTTCCAGACGTCTTAAAAAGTGGATCAGAGAATTACCTGTTCAGCGTGGTTAACCAGACGTCCAGAAGTCTGCGGGGACGTCTGCCCTAGATCCCAGACGTCCGATGGTCCCTCAGGACGTCTGGAGGTCACTCCCGCCGTCTGGTACAACTTCCAGACGTCTGATTCGCAAAGGATGGCGAATCAGCGAACCTGCGCACAGCCAACCCCCCTCCCTCAGTACGGTCAATCGACAAGAAGGAAGAAGAAGGTGGAAAACTCACCTTTCAGACGTCTGTATGATCTTACAGACGTCGACCTTGCCGTCTGGCTATCAACCCAGACGTCTGATTCTGGAAATTTTTCCAGAATCAGAACCCTGCTCGGCCTCCGCTCGCGACGCCGCCCGCGTCGCACCTCGAGCGTCTGCTGCTCAGCCCGCAGCAGGTCCCTCTCCGCGTCGCTCCGCGCCCCCTGCGCCCTCCGCCGGCCGGCCAAGCCGCTCCGGCGAGCTCGCCCTCGCGGCAGAGCCCCGACCTCGCACGCCGCACCTCCTCCGCGCTCACTGCGGCTGCCGCTGCCGCCCTCGCGTCCGCTCGCTCTCGCGCACAGGAAGGAGAAGAAGGAGGAGACGGTGGAGACGGGAGGGGAGGCGCGCCCCCTTTTAACGCCGCGCGGAGAGGAGAGAGAGAAGACGGCAGGCCGCCTGCAGCCGCAGAGAAAAGAGGGAATATGCGGCCTGCGCGCTCAGGCGTGCAGGCGACTCGCGTGTGTCGAAAATAACGGATTCCCAGACGTCTGGAAACGATCCCGGACGTCTGGTCAGACGTCTGGATGTGATCCAAGACGTCTGTTCCGACGTCTGGGCCACCTCCCAGACGTCTTAAAAGGCGTCTGGGGCACGCGTTCGTTACACCACCCAACTCACTCTTAACACGTTTGATCAAGCCTTGATGTTGCAAACACTGTCTTAAGGCCCAACTAGCCATTTAATTAAAGTTTCATCTGTGGGTTTATTTATAAGTCCAGAGAACATGAATGCCTTCAACATCCCATTCTCACATATCATGAAGGTGAAACTAGAATGTTTTCTTTCATGTGATAGAAAAGTAAGTCATATCAAGCTGCATTTAGGGACAGAGAAGAATGATAATTCCAAAAATTTTGCATGAGCTGTTATCAACTGTTATTTCAGTTTGTCTAGATCTTAATGTAGATGCTGGGATCTTACATTACAATTAGTGTGCAAAAACCCAAATACATCCTTACAATGGAAGAGCAGTTGGAATCAAAACAACCACAAAAACGAACCCAGATATATTCATTGTTATCATGGAATAGGACATCAAGAAATATCACCGTATTTCCAACTTTTTAGCTGGTGCCATGTCATATATCATGTCGTAAAATATGGTTTCCAAGGCATGCCTCAGAGCAAGATGCATATTTTTAGTCTTGAGTGGTCTCCTCAGGCTAGTTAGAGTGTGTACCTCACTTTGTCAAAGGACATAAACCACAGTAGTGAGATGCTTGATGTGATGGTGAAGTTCCTCATCAGCAAACTGCAATGCTAGATGGGGTTTCTTGGGTTTAAATAATTGTTTCTTAAAATTTATTTGTGTAATTTTAGTATTCAATGTCTTAATTTCATTTCTCTATGGTCACATGGATGTGCATCACACACATGCATGCATGATCACAAGCAAACACATTGTGTTTCGTTCAATTAGTTATATACGTCTCTTTAAATGATTTGGTGACTTGCTCTCAATACTTATTCATTAGTGTTGTATTGTAGGTTGTTTTAGTGGCTTCATTTTACACACTTACACTCATAGCCTATATGACAATCACTCATTCATATGGCTTTCGTATTACTGGTGTGGTGACTCTTAGACACCATCTAGTTTGATTGTGGTATTCATTAGGTTTAGAACTCCTTTATCAAGTCTGCTTGAATTTTTTGGTTAGAAATGCTTATCTTTGACCAATAATATGTTCTTCAACTGATATGGTGGAGTGAAACCAAGTGGGAATATGTTTTTTTTCGCCAGACTTTATTACACAGACTTGCTTGATATCAATTTTCACCCAAACCCTAAAGCTTGCATCGTCACCAACTCAAGGCTTATGCCTCATCTCTATAACATACTGACCGTCTTATTACACTCACACCTCGTGCTTTTTAAAAGCTTTTCCTCAAGGGCAGACTAACAAAAAGCCAAATCCACATTGTTATTTATCAATTGCTATTACAACTATACAATCGAAAACTTTATAAGTATTTGAATTCCTTGATCTTCATTCAAATCGCTTCTTTCTGGAAAGAAGCATTCGCCCAAACTGCCAAGGTAGATACCGCTTTCCCTAGCACATAGGTTGTTCAGGAAGTGAAAGAAGCAATCATGTAGACATAAATCCTGGAGTACCTTTTGGCTAATCTCTTTCATCACCTGCTTACAAAGGTTTGGTGAGCACTTGATGCTCTGGTAATATGGTTTCAATAGAAGTAGTTGTTAGTGATTTTAACACAAATAGAATCTACTGGAAGCACCAATTCATTTTTTATGAAAGGGTACAGGATGGCTTAGGCCACAATCAATAACACTCACACCCTGTGCTTTTTAAAAGCTTTTCCTGAAGGGCAGACTAAGAAAAAGCCAAATCCACATTGTGATTTATCAATTGCTATTACAACTATATAATCGAAAACTTTATGAGTATTTGAATTCCTTGATCTTCATTCAAATTGCTTCTTTCTAGAAAGAAGCATTAGCCTAACAAGGTAGATACCTCCTTCCCTAGCACATAGATTGTTCAGGAAGTGAAAGAAGCAGTCACATAGACATAAATCCTGGAGTGCCTTTTAGCTAATCTCTTTCATCACCTGCTTACAAAGGTTCGGTGAGCACTTGATACTCTGACAATAGATGGTTTCAATAGAAGTAGTTGTCAGTGATTTTTCCACCAACAGAATCTGCTGGAAGCATCAATTCATTTTTTATGAAAGGATAAAGAATGGCTTTGGCCAATCAAATGCTAGTGTTTGGGCATTCTTGCTTACATAATGGACAAAGGATACAAGATTTCAAATTGTGAGGATTCCAACAGGTAAAGTAAAATTGTTAAGTGATAAAAATAGGGGGGGAAAACAACTTCAACAATAAGTTTCAAGAAAACCTATATTATATGAGATCCATTAACCAATAAGATGATTTTAAGGTGATTTATTAGGTTTAGATTTCTATTATAGTTCAAAGCATGGCACCAGTGAATTTTTCCCACTTAACCTCTCATTTATAGTTTTTCCAATTCTGCCTCAAGCCTTTATTATTCCTTATCCAGATTGAAATAATTCTTTATTTAGAATAAAATGTAATTTAGTTTTTGGAATGGACATAACACAAACATGATTTAAGCCCCTGGTTCCACTGATTGAGTTCACTACATAAGTAGCTTTGGTGCCCTGCTATACAAATGTTCTAGTTCAACCCCTGCCTACTTATGAATCAGTATTGAATCAAAACGCACAGTAGTACTTGAATTCAAAAGATGGAACTGAAGATTGAAGTCGCAATATCATGGCTGATCAGTATGTGTATTCCCTAATCAGGTTAATGCAAAGCCTCATTCAGGACTACATAAAAGATCTTGCTTCCTTATAAGATGTGTCATGTTATGGACAGTGTTCTCACCGCTATCCATAGGCGCAAACAAAAAGCTTGATCAGTCTGTACATGGTGACTCATAAAAAAGCTTGTTGGCTTCAATAACCTCTAAATGCCACATTGCTTCTCGATCAGGATATGCTGAGAGATCCACCATCTTGTGAACCTACATCAATCAAAAGGTGCATTCACATGTTGTACATACACTATCGTATACCAAACAATCTACTCACAAATAGACCTTATTGTCCAATATCATAACAGACCGCAAGCAATCCAAAACGTTTATTTTTTAAAATAATTAGGAATCACAAGCACAGTATGCTTTTCAAAACAGTAATTCCATGAAACCTAGATGTATAACATTATGCTCCAATGTAGACTGATGGAGACGGTCAATGTCTACATGGCAATGTCATCCATTTTTAACTATGTTCCGATGTTCCAATCAAAATTCCTAACACAAAGGTGATATGAATATTTCCATTGCATAGATTTGCTAAGCATGGATTTCTTCTTTTCCCTACAACCATGTGCCACATTATAGAGATGGCACCAGCATAGAGTCATACTCCAGCATGATTCCACTTAAAGATGTAAATGCAGGAATAAAGAAGAAGCCCAATAGAACCTATAAAGAACAATAAAGTGAAAGGTAAAAAACAAATCACAACACTAGTGAGTATGAAAAAACAAATCCAACTTGAAGGGGCAGAATCACCATATCAACACCTCCACACTCGTTTCGCATCCAAATCCTAAAACCATTACGCTTTCTTAACTCTATGAAGCACATTCTCCAACCTAACATATTAGAACTAACGATCTTCCAGTTTCCAATCTATTTTCATGCCTCAGTACCAAACTTCAGAAGTGTTTGGATGGAATGATAACCCCACTTATGTCCCCACATGAAATCACCTACATCAGAATAGGGCTTGTAGCTTGAATTTGTTCGATAAAATATTTTAAAAAAATCATTTGAAAAAAAACAAACTAAACATAAATATTGAAACTAAAT
This sequence comes from Thalassia testudinum, assembly GCA_037157565.1. Lineage (NCBI taxonomy): Eukaryota > Viridiplantae > Streptophyta > Magnoliopsida > Alismatales > Hydrocharitaceae > Thalassia > Thalassia testudinum. The sequence continues at coordinate 29,257,944 of JAZHRO010000013.1, forward strand.
TTGCTAGCTTAACAAATCAAACATTAACACAAGGAATGTTCATTTGATAAAAATTTGAGTTCGGAAAAATTATATATACATATAATGCATAAAAATTATATACATACAAAAATGTAGCAAACTAGGAATGTAGCATGGAACAGAACAGGTATATCATATTTAATGTTTATGATTTTATATTTTATATTTTATATTTTAATGATTTTAGTCTTATCATTTAGTTGTGTACTTAGTTTTACAAATAGGTTCTTTTTAATGTCCTTTTAAATCTTATTGGATGCTTGAACTTTAGGAAAACATTTTAAGTTAAATTGTTATCCAACAAACCGCTATCGAATATCATTTTTTAACATATCATCAAACATGTTTATTCGAATAGTGTAAATGAACTAATAACGAATCAAACCCGAATGTTCAATTTCGTTATTAAACCGAATTCAAACATTGAATATCTTATCAAACTCGAGCATACCTATGTTTGAGTAAACTCGGTTCGATTAGCACAACTACATCAAAATAACTTTGCTCCGAGTGCAAATCAATCCGTCAACTTATGCCATGATATGGCTATCAAATCCAACTGCTCATTCTCCAATGTGACAAATAGCATCCTCCCGAATATCTTATAATAAAAAGTTCGGAAAATTTTCCATTTATTTCACTAAATCCTCCTGCCAACAAGTTATTCCACCTTCCTTATCGCCTCATCCAAACCATAAAGAAATGTGTAGTTACCTTAATCTGCGGGACGCCGTCGCAGCGCAGCACGAGATTCCCAACGACCATAACGTACATTCCTGCAAGCATTACGGAACGAACGAGCTTTGAGACCCAGAGAACGCAAAGATCTCGAGAAATCACCATGAGAGTGGCAGATCGGAGCTCCGCACCGGACTTCCACTCTGGATCGCGCACAATGGCGGTCAGGTCGAGCTCCGCGAGGCCCGTTCCGTCGTCTAGGAAGAGCGCGGCGCCTCGCCCTTGGCCGTCCGGGAGCGAGCCGCGCACCAGAACGCCCTGAGACTCCGGAAAGGGTGACGCGAGGTGAGGGAAGCAGATGTCGGGTTAGGGCACAGCGTAAGGGAATGGGTGTTTTGGGGTGGGAATGGGAGGGGGTGAGAGGGACCTGAAGCCAAGCGCGCTGCAAGAGGATGCCGTAGAGGGAGAAGGAGTTGGGGGGGGAGGAGGAGGAGGAGGAGGTCTCGTGGGGTAGGGCCTCGCGCAGCTGCGAGCACAGCAGCTTCAGCGCTGCGAGGCGGTAGTCCATGTCTCTCTTTTGTCTGCCCCCGCGCGGCGTCGAGTGGAGCACTGCGCTCTTGCGGTGAGAACAAGGGGGCCGCGCGCGCTCTCTAAAAACGGTGACTCTTGCTTAGGGATGTAGGTTTCAAAGTAAAAGGATGGGTAAAGTTCCATCCAAATCTGATTTGATTCGGGTGCGAATTTTATCTAGATAATTTGATTGGATTTAGATATGGGTGTGTATATCTGATTATTTTATTTAAATATTTAAATAAATTTTTTATTTATTTAAAATATTTATGAGTCTTATTTTAAGTTTCTTATTCCTCTTAATTTTAATTTTTTTCATAATTTTGGAAGTTGAGAATGTTTCTAAAGTTTTCATTAAATATTTATTTTTGAGATGAATTTTTTTTTTGAAATATACTTGTATTTAATCTTTCTTTTTATTTTTTATATTTTTATTTTTGATATATTCTCCTTGAAAAGTTTTTTTTGTAATAATTTTTATGAAAATCAATAAAATTAGAATAACCTGAGTTCCTATATTGAGAGCTTGCTAAAAATAAACAATTAATAAATTATATAATAGAGTTTTCTTCTTCTTTGACTTTAATTTGATACGATTTAATTGTAAGATCAATTTAAAAATGGATATCCGATGGGAAAATGGGTACCTGATGGGTAGATGGGTATGAGTATTAGTTTAAATTTTTGTATTCAATGGGTAAATGAGTAGGGTATGAGTATGAATTTTGTAAATAGATATGAGTATGGGTTTAGCAAAACCCAAGCCGAACCCAACCCGTTTGCATCCCTACTCTTGTTGCGCTTGTTCTTGCAGAATTTATTTATAAAATGAGAACAGGGGCCATGATGTCTATTTGTGTAATAAATGCGAACTCCTAGGTTTAGTTGGAATCATCACCATCTAGGCGGTTAACCAAAAGAGATCATCTAGCTAAATTGAGCAAAGTGGGTAATCCAGTTGACCTTTCAAGTGACTTGGGACTTGAACTTATGCCAACTAATATGAGTTCACTTAAATTTTCAAGTAAACTAAGCTTATTCTTCCTGACTTATTTAGACGAATTAGTTGTCTTGCCAATTGAATCTTATTTGTCCTACTAGACTCGTCCAGATGATTATTTGGGCATTGTCCAACTACACGAATAAGAAGAATTTTACATGTCTTACTTATTGAGTTTTGTTAGATATATTTGGACTTGTTTATGGCCCTTGGGCCTTAAAGAACTATTTAATAATTGAGCTTTTAATAAAGATTTCCTTCCCTCGTCATTCCTTACGTGAACTCACCCTCTCTCCACCATGGCACCGCTTTTCTTCTCTCTCTCTCTTCTTTTGTGCCAATTCTTCCTACAGCCAACCCCTCATTCCTAAATTACCCCTTAGTCCACCTTAGTCAACATTCCCTCTAGTAAATCCCTTGTAGGTTTTCTAAAAACCTCTTTTAGTAATTCTACCCTTCCCATCCAACTCTAGCCTAAAAAATATTCTCTTTCTCTCCCGAATTAACTTACACAACCCACCGACTCCCCAATTTTCTTCATGGCAACTCTTCGCTCCCAAAAATCCTAATGAAAACCCTAATTACCCTATTCAAACCTTACATCCCTTTTACCTAAGAAACCACCCCTACCCTAATAACTACCCCTCCCTGATCCTTCGACAAGAACCCTTCCCCTTGCCAAGAACTCATGCACACCCATCCTCATGCCCAAGCCCCCCATACGTCAACTCCCTGTCCACCTCCTATGGCCATCCACCTCCATCCCAACCCTCCACCACCACCACAGCCATCACAACCACCTCCACGACCTCTCTATCCTTCCCATCACCCACGCATACCCCTCCTCGTCTTCGTCTCTCCAACCTTTTCCCTCAAGATCTCACAACATATGCTTGGTGGAGTTTTTCAACTTCTTTGGCAAGTTCATGCGCATTCAAAAGAAGATTGGAGTGCACATGGCCTGTAGCACATCTTCGACTTCACCCTTGCCATCTCCATGTCAATTATGTTAGTGCAAAGCACTAATCAACCAAATTTCAATGTTAACAAAATAAGCTATATTGGTCTAACATTATATTTCAGAGCTCTAATAAGATATGAAAGATGCATGGATTAAATGATCAAGATGAAGATAATTGAAGTATAAAGATACTTATTTTGATGAAGCTCAAGAAAGCAAAAAGAGGAAATACATATGTTGGTTAACTTAAGAAAGCAAAAGGATCAAGTTATGTAATTCAAGACGTTATCAAGTTTAAAGAAGCTTCAAGTATTTATTTTTGTTGCGACCCGAACTCGGCTCCACGTAGAACCCGTGTCAGGTTGCCTCGATTAACCTAAGATCCAACCGTCCAACGAGAAATATACCAAAAAGAAAATCATTCCACAATGCAACATAGCTAGAAACATTAAATAAAAGACAGAAAGCTGAAAGGTAAACTGTAACTGTAAGCAGTATCACAAAAGAATAGCAAGGTTCTCAGCATAGCCATCACAACCAATATGAAAAGATAGAAACGAAACTACTAGTCCAGGAATGGAAACTCACGACAACCGAAGGAAAAAGTCACACTACAGGAGAAACGGAAATGGAAATAAACTAAGTCTGAGCTCAGCTAGGCCCAGCTCCCTCTGTAGCCGGTGGTACTACCACTCACCTCCCTGTCCTAGACACATGTGGTAGATGTCAGCAAAAAACTGAGTAGAGTGACAAGCATACAATCAACTAATCCAATTTAATTAAAAGCAGTAAACATTTTAGGCAGTTGTAAATGTTTCACGCATTTTCATATTTTGTTTCTATTTCTATGTATTAGCTGTTTAGTGTTTTGAATATTCTAACAAGGGGTCTCGTTACCTCTTGGTTCACATGTTCCCTAACAGAACGATTTTGCTGCAGTTTTCCCCGCGATGCAGAACGTACACATGGTGCTCACCCCGATGTAATAGTCGTGACGTAGTGGTGACTACGGCACACGCGATAAGCACATGGAAGGCTACCACGCACTGGCACGCGGTCAGTCATTTCCGCTAACGGATATGCTCTAAGTTGTACAACACAAGATAAAATAAGGGTGGTGCCCCTCACCAATCTGCGTACCCTTGCCCGATTATCCTGGTTGACCCCATGGGCCTAACAAGAGTCGATGTAAGGAGACCATTTCTACCTTGGGTCCCAACAGAAGGGAAAGCTAGCTCTCTCCTTACATAAGGGGTGATTAGCTCTCCTCGGTATATGTGTACTGAGGGCCAGCTCACTCCCATGGTAAAACCCAACAATAGTCATACCAGACAATAGGTGAATCATCCATTGTCATTAAAGTTCATAGCACGACAGATAACTTATTGTCTAGCTGTCACTAAGAGCATTATAATCCCTTAAATTCTGTTCAAGCATTAGAGATTGCATGCATCATAAGTCATAATTTATATTTAGTATGTGTAACGACCCGATTCCCGAGTCCCTACGAGACACGAGAACCGGACCGACTCGACTAATCCCAAGACCCAGTCGTCCAATGAGGAAGTAACCAAAAGACAGTAAAATAAACCACATTCAGCATGAATATAACTAACAGTAAGAAAGTACAGCAGTAAGGGAAGAAACTACTACAGTAGGCACCACCACAACAGTAAAACAACATTTATCATATAACAAAACTGCAGGTAAAGAAGGTACAGCGGAAACAGAAACTACTCACTAGAACAAAAACAAAAAGGGGTACAAAGCTGTGGTAACTCTACTGGACCCTACTCGGCCCAGCGTCCTCTGCAGCCGCCGACCCTGGCTGCTCAACACCTGGTCCTGAAAAAGGTAACGAGTGTAACACGTCAGCAAAACGCTGAGTAGAGTGGCAAACTAACTAAAGGCAACAGTAGAGTGTACAGTAGCTGTTATGTTCTATTACTTCCTTTATTTACATCTTTCAATTTTTCTCACTATTTCATTTACTTCTCAGATCCTTTACTTGATCTCGAATGTCCTCGTGGGACGATCTTGATTGCAGTCTTTTCCAAAAGTAGAAGTAGCACGTGGTGCTCTCCTGGCCGGGAGAGTCCCCCGTGGTGATCCTACCCTCAGTCAACCACCCCAAGGTCACTGACAGACGTAACGGTGACTACGGCACGCGCGATAAACGCACAGGTAGCTAGCCCGCACTGGCACGCGGTCAGTCGTTTCCGTTAACGGGTGCGCCCAAAGCACAGCACGGAACCAGGGCAGAGCCCTCTCAGTAACAGGGGTCCAACCCCTCCACAGTAACCAAACCGGGGCCTTGCCCCTCCACAGTCCGCGCACCCTCGCCTGACTACCCTGGTTTGCCCTAGTGGGCCTAACAAGTCGGTGAAGGAGGCTAGCAGAACCCCGGAGCCCGTGGGGTAGCTAGTACTCTCCTAACACTACTAGCTCTCCTCGGTACTACGTACACGAGGGCCAACAAGTCGGTACAGAGCGGCTAAGCCTAACCCCGGGTCCTTGGGGCGGCTGGCCCCACTCTGCACTAAAACAGGTACAGGTACTTCCCTTGGTACTGCGTACCCAAGAGACAGTACAAACTACATATCAGTTCCATTCCTTTTCTTTCCAGGAGTTCCACTCCTAATTCCCCGTAGGGTTCCAGCTCTTTATCTCAGAACATCATATGTTTCACTTTCCAGATTCACGTTCTCAATTTCCATGATCTCAAACATGTTTCTTTGTTCATAACAGGCAGCTGTTAATTAATTTCACAGGCAGCTTATATATTCCTTTCCATTTTTCCAAGACTGCAGTAATATACATTCCACTAGTTTTTCCATCCTAGGATTCATGCCATATCCTAGGATCTATCATACAATCTAGTTTTCCGGCCCTAGGATTCATGCAACACCTAGGAGCTATCATTCCATATATTTCTCATTCCTAGGATTCATGCAATGCCCTAGGTTCTAGTTATGGTTCCATACTTTAACAGATTTTATTAATACTTAAAACCACTCTACCAGGTACAACGGGAGTAATGGGGGCGTGATCGGGAATCCCGCGCGCCTCCGCGACTCTCAAGACTGCAACCGAACGAGGTCCTATCACAAGGATCAAACACAAGGAGTGTCTCAAAATAGTGTATAGCTACTGTAGGCGGGTAAAGGAATTAATTCTGAAACGAACGCAACTCGAATCACGGAAAACGGAGCCCAAACGGGCCCTAAACGGGTCGAGAAAGACGATACTGTGCAAAATCAGACGTCTGGAACTCCCTCCAGACGTCTTAAACGGTGGATCAGAGAATTACCTGCTCAGCATGGTTCCCCGGACGTCCAAAAGTCTGTGGGGACGTCTGCCTAGATCTAAGACGTCCGATGGTCACTCCGGACGTCTGGAGGTCACTCCCGCCGTCTGGTACAAATTCCAGACGTCTGATTCGCAAAGATGACGAATCAGAGGACCTGCGCACAGCCAACCCCCCTCCCTCAGTACGGTCAGTCGACAAAAAAGAAGGGGAAAGCGGAAACTCACCTTTCAGACGTCTGTATGATCTCACAGACGTCGACCTTGCCGTCTGGATATCAATCCAGACGTCTGATTCTGGAAATTTTTCCAGAATCAGAACCTTGCTCGGCCTCCGCTCGCGACGCCGCCCGCGTCGCACCTCGCGCGTCCGCTGCTCCGCCCGCAGCAGGTCCCTCTCCGCGACGCTCTGCGCCCCCTGCACCCTCCGCCGGCCGGCCAAGCCGCTCCTGGCGAGCTCGCCCTCACGGCAGAGCCCCGCCCTCGCACGCCGCAGCTCCTCCGCGCTCACTGCGGCTGCCGCTGCCGCTGCGCCCTCGGGTCCGCTCGCTCTCGCGCACAGGCAGGAGAAGAAGGAGGAAGATGGTGGAGACGGGAGGGGAGGCGCGCCCCCCTTTTAACGCCGCGCGGAGAGGAGAGAGAAGGCGGTCGCAGTCGCCTGCAGCCGCAGAGAAAGAGGCAGGATCGCAGGTCTGCGCGCACAGGCGCGCAGACGAATATCCCGTGCGAGCATAACTGTTCGCCAGACGTCTGTAAACTATCCCGGACGTCTGGTCAGACGTCTGGATGTGATCCCAGACGTCTTTACAGACGTCTGGGCCACCTCCCAGACGTCTTAAAAGACGTCTGGGGCACGCGCTCGTTACAGTATGGAATGGACAATTTGTTTCATCATCATAAAACCTTAATCGCAACCATTAGGGTTAGCAATTCTTCACATCAAACATTAATCAATCATACATGTAACTCAAGTGCAGAGTTTATCCATTTAAGCTTAAGGCATGCATGTATGTAAATACACTTGTAAGTCTATGCAATCATCTGTTTCATTCACATTTATAAAAAATCTTGGTACTTGATTAATTAACTACTTATAGCATCCATTTAATGAAACTAAACACACGGGAACAGGAAGGACCACTCTACCTAGAGGTACAGGAGACATGGGGGCTCACGAGACCGATCATGACGCCCCCGTAGGTACCACGGACTCAGATCCTACACTAATTCAATGGTAAAAAGGAGCATTAAACACTTCGGCCGATATTTCAGTATGCAAAAATAATTCAAAATAGTGTAGAAATGATTCCAAAATGTGGGAAATTCCAAGAGCTTTCCAATGATACCTGTCACGTGGAAATCAGACCTTGTTTGGGCCTTGAATCGGCCCAAAAATCCTTCCTGGTTCACTTGAATCGAACTGGGTTGGTTCAATCAGATCGAGCCGCCCTCCTGGCTCTTGTATCAAACGTCTGAGGTACTACTCAGATGTCTTATATAGTGTGGAAGCACCACCTCTCCTCCTCAGACGCCCAGCGGGTGTCCCAGCTATCCTGGGTGCACTCCGGACATATGATACCCCACCGGACGTCTAAAACGAGTGTCTTCCTTGTTCTCGCACAGCAAACCTACTCCTCTCCTATGCAGAGCCGTCTGCAATGCAACCCCGACATCGCACAACGCCCTCGGAGCCCACACGCCATCGAAGCTCTGCCTTGCCTCGCCGGCTTCGTGGCGAGCTGTTGCTCAATGCTCGTGCTTGCGAGCTGCTGCTCGCTCCACCCCTACGTAGCAACACCTCCCCTCGCACGATGGTAGTGGCAGTCGTAGTCCACCTTCACCCCCTCGCGCAGCTCGACCATGACCTCATGCAATGCTGGAGCTCGGTCATGAGCTCCCCCCTCCCACGCAGCTCCTCTCTCTCTCTCTCTCTCTCTCTCTCTCTCTCTCTCTCTCTCTCTCTCTCTCTAGAGGTGGAAGAGGAAAATAGGGCATGCCACCCAAGGGGGAAGTGTGGGGGGAAGTAGGGTTTACAAGGGGGGGCTTTATGGTGGCGTTGGATTAGGTTTTAGGTGGGGAAAATTTATGGGTTTGACCCCCACGAAATTTGTTCATCCGCATGGGGTCCATAGAATAAGATCTAGGGGTGTTAGAATTTTGGAAAACACCCCTAAAGTTCAAGAAACTCACTGAACCTGTTAAGGGTCATTTCAATTTTTTTCTTTTTTAAAAGCTTTTTATAAGAGCCAATGCACAATACCTAAACACATGGCACTTATTTAGAAGAATCATTAAAAAATATTCAAAATTAATTGATTAGAAATATTTTAGAATCATCTAGAAGGTTAGTTAAGTGTTTGAAATCACATATTCTCAACATGACACACGTTTCAAAATTTACAACGTTCGAAACAAAAAATTAATCGATTATAAAGAAAAATAATTAATCAATTAATTTCAATTTTGATAGAAAAATTAATTGATTAAAATTGTAAATTAATTTATTAACAACCCATTAGGAAGCCCATGGACTTGGGTTAACCGATTAATTTTGAGCTTTCATGTTTTGGTTTGAACTAAGATATGTAGAAGTTAATCAAGTAATGTTTTCTTCATTAATCGATTAACAATAATAAATTAATTAATTAATGTGAGCATTAATCGATTAATTTCAAATATTTTTGAACTATTTCGCATCTTTTTAAAATGACATCTTTCCTTTAAAAATCTAAACATTTGATTTTTAATTAAGGTGATTATTAAGATTCTAAACACACTCTATAAATATCCTATGATAGCTTAAGATCAAGATACACAACATTCTCTCTTTTGCTGTTAATTTTCATCACTCTTGATATTACAAATGATTTCAAAGTGCTCAATTGCTTATTCTCCATCAGTGAAACACTTTCTACTTCGCTTCCACTGTGCCACATGTTACAATCTCAAAAATGGAAAGTTTAAAGGAGTAATTTTTGAGTCATAGGTACTTATACTTTCAATTGTGCATAATCTTAACTCTATAGGACTTATTGTACTTTTTATATTTAGAATTTTTATTTTGTTAGGTGACTAAGTTGTAGGCTTCCCATTCTTCTCTATTTATGAAGAATAAAATACTTCTTGAGATTGTCCAATAAATGGAGTTGCACTAAAGGTACACCACCATCAGATTTGTGGCATGGTTTAGTGATTCTTAGATTTGCGAGGACAAGACTCTAATTGGGGATAACCAGGTAGAGGTTTTTCGCAATTTGGGTTTTCTCTCTAAATCTTGATTTCCATTCATGGTTTGAAATTTGTGGTGTTTTTTTAATTGTATATTTTTATCTTAAGCATAAATCACCCCTTTGACGACTCGAGTCTTGCCAACCGACGAAACCCAAGTCGCCATGTGCTAACAACCAGCACAATTTACCCACAAGATCGCAATCACCAACACATAATTATAAAATATAAACATAGTCAACAAACAATTAATCGTATTGCAAAAATTAAAGTAACATAAATTGAATACTAACCAGAGGATTTATCATAGTATATAATCCCAAAGAAATGTACATTAGAAATCCCTTGCGAACTGCCAAGTATACTTGAGTACGGAACCCAACAACACGGTAAAAATTGAGTAGAGTAGAAACAATAACAACAGAATGTAATGGTAACTAAGCATAAGAGAAAATGAGTATTATAGCTTTAATTAATCTATTTATTAAGCATTTCATTATACGATTATGTTTCGTATATTTGAATACCAATTTATCATAATTCACCATCTGTCAATCGTCGTCTTTGGGCACGACACGATTTCTTGTAACTTCCTGCATCTTAAGGCCGGTATAAGCCACCCTCTTGGTCGGGAAGACAACTTATATCCACCAAGTCACTGCTTTCCATCATCCTAGGGTCATTGCGAAAATGGGCGGCAGCTACGTTATATGGCGTGAACACTTACTAGCTACACATGTTGAACCATAGACAGCTAATGACCCACCCATCGGTTGAGTAAAGAAAAACCAACTCCAACCCTCAAGCCCTGCAATCTACTATCCCAGTTGGCCGCTAAGTCCAACCAAAGAGTCGTAGAGAGGCCAACAACTCTATAAACCAGCCCAGAGCTGATCTTGTAGACCAAAGCTACAACAAAATCTAGCGAGTAGCGGGCTGAAACCAGTTATCAAATTCTTTTAATTCCAGACAAATTCGTCGTATGATCATTTTCAGATAATTGTATCGTTTATTTGCATCTAATCAAACCATATCAACAATTGTACTTTTAATTCCAGGATTAATATTCACCTTATCCTCCGACTTATTTGTTTTTAAGAAATTTTCAATTCCTGATTGTAGTTCTAATAAATTCAATATTTAACCATCCTAATGATGTTAGTTTTACTAAAAATAGAGCTCCTTTTGTAAATGCTATGATAAAGCCATATTCAACCAACTTAAATGCCTTATAATTCATTTACTTCATGAAAATATCAAATAAATTGTCGCTAACTTCTTTTAATCCAATAATTAACTATATTACTTTGGTTATTCACATTCCAAGTCAACAACTTGATTTTCATTATCAATATTTAATATTCCAGTACCTAGAGCAACAAAAATATCCAAATGGGTCTGATCCCAGCAAGAGGTAAAAACGCACACTAAACGGTGCAATACGTGAAGAAAATCACTATGTAGATAAACTGTATGGAAAATGTGAGAGACTACTTTATCTAATGTCACCGGAGGGTTACTGTGACTCCAAACCATGGACATAGGGCCTGGGAGCAGTATCAACGCCTGCTTGGAAATCTGTGAATGCACCAAGGGCAATATCAACATCAAGACACGAAGGAAATAAATTAAAACATCATAATCTTTTGTTGAAAATTTCACGTAACAATTAATTTCCAAACCAAGTTTAAAATTTACTATAAAGACTCGTTCTGATTTGAGCCTTTTAAGACGTCTGGAATGTCAGTTAGACGTCTGGCCAGATGTCTAGACCCCTTCCCGGATGTCTGAAAATTGAAAAAATCTGTACGCACCTTGCGGTTTGCGCGCAGGCAACACGCAGACTCTTCTCTCTCTCCTTCCCTCTTCTTTTTCCCCGTTCGAACCCTTACCCCTCAGCTACAAAAGGGACCCCCTTCCTCTCCTCTCCACTCCACCACTACCACCACCTTCCACTCCACTACCGTGAGTTACGGCGCGCGCGAGAGAGAGAGCGAGAGCGAGGAGGAGGAGCAGGCGTGAGGAGAAGGAGAGGGTCGAGGTTGCGAAGCTTCGTGGAAGCTCGCTGGAGGTTCGCACGGCCATTGCGGCGGGTGCGGGAGGAGAACATTGGGGTGTCGTCCTCGACATTCTGTAGTAGTTGGAGCTGCAATTGAGCGGAAGGAGCCACGGCGAAGCATAGCGAGAGGAGTAGGAATGCGGTCTAGCACTGGAGTTTTTCCAGTATCAAACGTATGGAGTGCCTTCTGGACGAATGGATGGACGTCTAGATGTCTGAAAGCGGGTGTATCACGAAGGTACGTCTTCCTTGTGGTTACGGACATGCAGGCCGCACCGTAGGTGTGATCCGTTTGGCTAAAAAGAGGGTGCTGCTCTGTCATGCGCAGGAGCAGCTTTGGAAAGGTGCGCGACGTGCCCTTCTACGCTTTTCGGACGTCTAGACAGCTTACCAGACGACCGGAGACGTTCCTAGACGACTTAAGGGTCAGACGTTTGGAACTACTTCCAGATGGTCGCGGAGGAGTCCTGGACGTCTGAGATCATCATAGGAGTTTGAGGTAAGTCTTTGTGACTTTTAAGACGTCTGGACTTGTTTCCAGACGTCTGGTTTGGGTCTGCAGATGTGTTTTTGACCGTTTAGGGTCCGTTAGGGATCCGTTTTACACAAACGAGATACCGTGGTTTCCTTGTGAGTTTCTCTATGTATTAGAAGACTTTATATATTATTCTGAACCTTCCATTGTGATGTGTTCCTTGCTATAGGATTTCGACTTGTTGCATGTCTGGGGCTTGCAGAGGCACGTGGGCCTGCAGTTCGAGCCCCCAGTACTCCCGGATTGTCTGGTAGAGTGGTCCACCCCCGTTCTACTTACAATACATGATTGTATCTATGAAAAATTAGACAACTGGAAGCCTAGGTGATGAGAACCTCATCATGAACCCTAACTATCACATTTTGACCTAAATAAGTATACAAAAACTCCTACAAAACCTAAGGGAAAGCCTAAATCAGATAACTATAAATTTGAGTGTAAAGCAATTCACAAGGGGTAAAACTGTAATTTTACCAATGCAGTATACAAACGGGATTTCTAAGGGTCTAAACACAGGTCAAATGGACTTAATAAGAGAGAAAGTTGGATGATTTGATCTGAAAAGGGTTATAGCAGCTTCTAGGAATTAAATGACATTCTATAACCCTAAAACAAACCTGCTTTAATTCACGAAGTTTCAAGTAAGATAAAAATCAATTAAATTCTCTAAAAATCATGAAAAAATATACCATAGGGTTTAGAACCTTCAATTTGGCCATTGGAACCTATCTTGACCGAGATTGAGAACCATACCTAATTTTTGACCTAATTTGGATTTTTGAGCAAATCGATCGTTCAAACGTGGTCAAACCTAAAATCCAACTTCACCATTGGATTCCTTGGGTCCAAATTAGGGTTATATCAAAATTTGGACCTAAGGAATGTTTGCCTTGACCTACTTTACAAATTGGTCCTCAAGAATTACTTTTTGACCCTTAACTTTTTGAACCCTTGCACTTAACCCCTCAACTTTCCCTTCGTTCTTTTCAAACCGGTCCCTCTGCCACCCGTAGCAGCAACCCATGCCTTCGGCGACTTTGCACGGAGGATGGCACCGCGCAGGGTATGGGGACCGGCTCCAGAAACGAGAGGAGAGTCCCCTGCATTGTCTTCTTCCGCATGGACCCTCTCCTATGCCCTGTCGTCACCCATACCTCTCGTGCGAACGTGCGAGAGGCATGGGTCTCTTTTCCGGCCATATCTCCAATGGCTTGCCTATGCCTCCTCCTTGTGTTTCCCTCCTCGCCAGCACCTATTTAAGGACCGGTAGGGGCTGCCGTTTCCGAGAAGCTTGATTTAGCTGGAGATTTCCCTCAAAGTTCTTCTCTTCTCCTCCGGCCAGGTGACCGGCAAGCTCCGGCGACTTTTCCTCCTCCTTCCAGTCACTCTGCCACAATACCGGTGGGAGAGTTGTCTTCACCTCCTTCCTCCGCGTCGTGCAACACCATCACACGCGCTCCCAGCCCCGTCGTCGTCGCCGCTCTCCCTCCACCGGTACCTTCATCTCCGGCGACGGCAAAGACGCACCGATCGCCATCTGCTCCCTTTCGTCCGCTTAGATAGGTAAAAACTCTTCCTCTTACTCTTTCCTTTATTTCCCCCATGTTAATTTGTTGTTTCTACCCCCCGACATCCACTGTCCATCGCCACCTTCTCCACCTCCGGCTAGACCTCTGGAGAGGTGCTTCCGTCATTCCACTCACCCATCCACCTTGACAAACACCTCAGAAGCTTCACCACTTTCCACTGACCACCTCTTGCCCTTCCACCGACCACGCCACACACTCCATACCTCCACCAAACAACCCCACAAACAAGGCCACAGAGCGACCTAGGCACGCACGCCTAGGCCGCCCCGCGGCTAGCCAATCACCGTTTCACCTTCGCCATAACACGGCGAAGCTCCCCAAGTGATTTGATAAGGCCGTATTCATGAAGTGCAGGTTCGACCCTCTTCCTCCATTGACGCGAGCGTGAAGAAGGTTGCTCGCGAGCTCCAGGTCGTGCACTCCAGGCGTCAGAGTCCCAGGAGGAGCGGATTGGCATCGCAAACTCACACAGCCAAGCAGTTGGCTCAGCAGGAAACCAAGGCTGTGGCAATTGGGGCAGGTCTCCTGCGAACGTGAGTGGTGCGCTCTAGTTCGTATGCTGCGTTTCTTGGCGGTGTTATAATGATTAATTTGTTATAGTATATTACAAACAATGGTCACCAGTTTGTAATTTATTTCTCGGAATTAAAACTTTCCCAAGGTCGAACTCAGGGAGCACACGTCATTCTAGCAACATAAAGGTTCACAATTCTGTTACAAAAAATAAGGGAGAGAGAGAGAGTGAGCAAAAGTTCTCTTTTTTGGCTTTTTCTTCTTCTCTCTTCTTCTTCTCTTTCAACCGGTTATTCTCTTCTTCAGTCTGCCTTCTTCTTTCTTCTTCTTTTTCTTTTGCTGCGGCTGCCCCTTCTTTCTTTCTTCTTCTTTTCTTCGCTGCGGCTACCTCTTCTTTTCTCTTCTTTTTCTCTGCTGCTGCCTCTTCTTTTTTCTTTCGTCTGTGTCTTCTTCTTTTCTTCATCAGCTCCACAATTCTTCTTCTTCTTTCTTCTTTTCTTTTTCTTCTCTTCTTCTCTTTCTTTTCCCTGATCCGGACATCTGATTCTTCGAGTCGGATGCCTTATCGGTGCTGTTGCTACAGTGCCTCCTTCTTCTCTTCTTCTGTTGTGTTCTTTTCTTCCTCTTCTCTTTTCTTTGGCCCTTTTGGTTTCTTCTGTGCGGCAAAGGCTCCCTCCTTCTCTTTTCCTTTCTTTTTCTCTGGCCCTTCCTTCTCCTTCAGCTCCTTTCTTCAGTATCTCCTTCCTTCTTCCTTCTTCTTCTTCTGTGCTGCTGCTTCTTTGCGGCTAAGTCCTCGCTGCCCTTCTTCTTCTTCCCTACCTCTTCCCTGCACACACACCAGCGCAAAACCTACCCTTACCCTTCCCGCACGGCTCTCTCTCCCTCTCTCTGAATCTCTCTTTGGTATGCTCTCCCAGAGCCGGGTTATCGGCTCGGTCGCGCGCCCGAGTCCAGGCACACTAACGTGGGTGTGGTGCGTGAGGAGTGCATAGGAGTGAGGGGTAATCGGGTCGCGGGTCAGATCCGTGTGGGCAGTGCCGCGGACGAGACCAGTGAATAGGTGAGGGACCTCACCCCAGTGTTATCGGAGGCAACTAGCGTATAATACCTTTTCAATTTATGTGTGGGCGTGCGCCCACATACTTCCGAGGTGGGACTAAAGTCCCACCTGCTGCTTCGCACGCTGATGAGTGGCTACTCATCATGGCTAAAAAGCTGAAATTAAGCTAGACACTAAGTAAAACAATATCAAATTAACAGATAAAAAGGGTTAAGTGTGGGAATTAAAGAAAAAGACCTAAAACCTTTACTCTGTGTTAAAATTTCAGAATTAGGTCACAAAATGAGATATTCTAAAAGTAAAATACAAATGATGATCCATGCGTCAATTGAACACATAAATAAGTTTGAAAGGCCAAATCAGAAGTATAATCAATGTCTTAAATGTTCAATTAAGCACATATAAAAATTTGAAGGCAATTGGACATCATTTAGGTTATGAAATGGGTAGTTTACACTTCGGTCCTTCATGCATTACACTCTTACCCTTAAAAACTCCTCTTTGGACCTACTTGTAAGCCGCAAGGACCCTTTTGAAAGGCTGCAGGGCCCTTCCAGTTGTAGCTCTTCTCACTTATGGGCCTGCACGCAATTCTTCTACCCCTTCGTTCAAGGGTCTTCCTGCAATTTTTCCCTCATTTCAAAGAGAGGCCTGCTGCTCTTCACGCACACTGTAGCGTGCGAAGAACACGACCAATCTTAGTCGTCAGTCGCTCTTCAGATCTTGATCTACGGTTGGATTTGAATGGAACTTTCGCGTAATTCGGTGCGTGCGTTCACCTCTCTCCCTAGATCTCATCTGACGGTCAGATCTTGTGCTCAGCTCACCGCGCACTCCGCCCCTCACATCCTCGCCGTCGGTTGCATTTTGAATATCTTCACCTGCGCGGTGATCTCAGCCACTGAGCTGCTACTTAAGCACCTCAGTGGTGTCGCACGCAAGGGATCGCTCCCTCCTACACCTCTTAGTGATCAATTCGTCCACTCCAGTCTCTCCTCCCCATCCAGCCTCTGATTTCACAGCCACCGGCTGTGAAATCATCACCTTCTCTCGACACTCCTCGTTGCTAAGGACTTCGTAGCACCTGAGGACGACCCTGGAGCCTCACTAGCAGACTCTTCCCTCCGCTGGAGTCATCTTCCTCCTTTCTTCCTCCTTAGCCACCGGCTAAGGACCCATAGGTCCCATTCTTCCTGTTAGATTAGGTTTTTAATTCTGCATAATTAGTTTTAGCTGTAGTTAAGTAGTTTAGAGTAGAATTAGCATAATTGTTAATGTTTAATTTTCGCTGTAGGTTAAAGTTGCTGTAGTAATAGAATTAGGCTTAAATTCCCTCCCCTCACCTCCTCTGATCAGTCCAGATCAGGGGAAGAATTCATCAAACCGTGTTTCAAATTATCTCCCTCTCCATTTTTTTTCACAATCCAGTTCTGATTTTTTTTCACGACAGGTTTCTCTCATCTTTCACCCACACACCCTGATCCAATTTCAGATCTGGCTGGTTTACAACCTCAGATCTGAAATTGACGTCACAAGCACTTAAGGGGCTTCTCACTCACCTCATCTTTGATCACAAAAGCCCCTTGATTATGGGTCAAAATTTTCAGTTTGTCAGATTTCTTTTCAACATTGATTTTAAGGATTTATTGCTTTCTGGATTTACTGCCTGATCTGACAGATTGAAGCTGAGTTGAATTCCCTGTTGGCAATGATTCTGAGGGGATTTCTGGTGACAGAAATCATCTCAGAAGAGCCATCCATTAGTCTGATCTTGCATTCACAAGTTACTGTGAAACCTTTAATGAGTTCTCAATACTGTTTTGATAATTCAGAAGAACCATACATTATCTGTTTTGATAATTACTGTAATAATTACTGTGGTAATTTGTATGGTAATTTCCTAACCTAAGGAGTTCTCAATATCCTTAAGGTTGCAAGAAACTGGGATTTGATCTTATGGTTTTAATTGACTGAATTAATCCTTCCTTCATGCTGTCTATAGCATTAGGAAGAATTAATTCAGTGATATTTGTGGATTTAATCTGAAATGAAGTTTTTGATGAGGGTTTTTGGGCATTTGAATTGAGACATTTATTGATTTTCGTGAGAAATTGAACCTTTGTCAGATTTGGGATTTACTTATTTGCTTTTCAGTTGATTTTGATTGACTTTAATTCCAGTAACACAGTAAATTGCCGCATCTTGCAGCTACATATTTCCTTCTTTCCAAACCCTTCCCTTCTCACCATTTGGATTCACCTTCCTTCTCAAATGGACTAACTGCAGCAGCAGTTAGCCCATTTGACAGTGGCTTAAGCTGCTGTAGAAAAGAGAAAATTAAACACCATTCCCCTTCTCATCTCTTGGACAGTAGCTTCGGCTGCTGTTAGAAAAGAAAATTGAACATAATTAATCCTTCCTTTCTCACCTCCTACTGAAATCTAATTATAAGTATACTGAAATCTGATACTATATATATACATATACAACTAACTATAACTATAATGTACATAATAACTATGTAAGTATACTATATACTGAAATCTGATTTAAAATACTATCTATATATATATATATATATATGGATATGGGCAATAAGTATAGAAATAGTATATTACTCTATAAGTATATATGTAGCATATTGTATACTGTATAAAATTGTATATATCTATATATATGTAGATTATAAGTATATTAAATTCTGTACCTTAATTAAATCTTTTATATATAATAAATAATGAATTTATTTAGCCAACAGCTAAATTGTTAAATTAAATTAGATAAATTAGTAATTTAGGGTTATAATTAAGTTAATTGAATATGTAGACTTAGGTTAATATATCTTAAGTAATTTAAGCTAGTTAAAGTATATTTATACCTTTTTTATACTACTTTAACTTAGTTTATAAGTTAAACAGCCAAAAACTGCTACTTAAACATAAATAAAATAGAAATTAATTCAAAAAAAATATAATAAAAATATGTATAAAATACTTATGTATGTAATCTAACTCTGTATAAGGTCAATTAGACCATATGCTAACTAATTTATAAGTAATTAACCAAGAAAGCACCTAAATTAGCATGTAAAAATAGCCCACTTTAATGAATTTATTTATATAGTAAATCTATTTAAAATTCAAAATTAATTGAACAATTATATAGTATTATGTAAATACTTTATATTCCATAATTTATTTTATTTTTTTATAAAAGTTATGGCCCTCAAATTGAGGGCCAAAATAGCTTCCAGCCGCAACTGCGCGCAGGTTTCTAGCGCAGATGTGGCGCTAGAATAGCGCCACATCGTGCGCTGTAAACCAGACGCAGCGGTATAACATGAATTCGTGTTTCCGTATGTTCAGTCGTCATGGGGGCTAGGCGTCCGAAATAAGGAAACACTTCATGCATACTCGATCCGATTATGAGCATATCTGAGCATAGTATATATGTGGGGGCCGGGGGCCCGAGAGGCGTGTGTGGCGTGGGACTGAGGCCCTGCGCTGAGAAAGAAAAACGTAATTAAGTGGCCTAATGAGAATTAGGGCGCTGGGAATCTGGGTGCTGTGTATCCCTCGAAAAGTGCTAACCCAAATTAAGAACATTTTTAACTGATTAAAGAGAACTAATGACAGTGTTAAGTGCCTCTCGCCGCAGCATATTAAACCTATTAAGTTAGAATGAAAACGCAGAAGAAGTATAACAAAGGAAGAACGTCTGAAGAAGATGTGTGTTAAGTAAGAGAGAGAGACAGAAGATGTACATACGTAAATACAAATACAAGAAAAAGATAGAAATATATATATATATATGTATACGTAGTATAGCCAATTATTTGTATAAATGAACCCATATATTTACTAATAGAATAAAATGTCACCCTAAGTGTCGCTATAGACCCCAGTTTCCCTCCTTAGGTTTGTATAGTGTTTTCTGAGATCTAGCGACGCTTGCGTCTGTCACTAAAACTGTTGTATGTGTTACTGTAGATATCTGACTAGTAAGTTAAGTTAATATACTATGTAATCTTAGTCTATTGTGTACTTCCATGTTAGTAGTAATACTATAACTTGTAAAGACATAGTTTATAGTATAGTAATAAATTGTTTGGTGCTTGTTTATAGTTAGTTTTTGCAAGCATTACAATTGATTCTTATTAAGTAGATAAGCAATGTCCACATTCATTCATTCTTTAAAAAGATATAAAGCTTCTTTTTTTGGAATTAGAAGATAATTTTGAGATCAAAGAGCAATGTAATTCAGTAAATTGCCTCCCAGTGAACGACCTGGAACAAAACCAGTAAAAATTAGATAAGTAAATAATAATAATGGTTGTAATGACTGCTACTCCATACAACTCACCACAATGACACTCATGATGTTTCAAATCACAACATACTACAACAATCATTATCACATCAGTCATCACAACCATTGTATTACGTGCCTGCAGGCAAGAAGCTTCGAGCGATTGGGGCAGCAGCCGAGGCTTGCGACCCCAATTGAAGACCTGGGCACACTCACGGAAGTCTTCCGCGTTGCTTGGAGCTTGCACCTGGAGCTGGAGAGGCTTGGAGCAGCTTGCGAGCTGGCTCCAAGCTTGTCGTCAATGGCTGCAAGGAGGCGTGACCTGAAAACACTAAAACGGCCTCGCGGTCACGTCAAAAAGCTTAGGGAACTTTGCCAGAGCACGGCGAAGGCGGTGCGGGGGTCGGCGTGGCGTGGGGAGGCCAGAGTGTGCATGCCTAGGGCACACTGTGTGCGTGAGAGTGGGTGTGTTTGGGGGGTGTTCTGGGTGTGTGGAGTGGTGGTGTGAGTGGGGGAAATGCTTGAGTGGAGTGAGGGGAAGCTTATGGGCTTGTCGGCGAGGGGTGGGATAGCCTATGGAGGTGGAGCGGCCTCGCCGGAGTTGGTGGCCGGAGGTGGAACAGATGGTGGTGGTAGTGGCAGTCGAGGGGTTAAAAGTGACAATGGAAGAGGGGGAAATTAAGAGGAGAGTAAGGGGAAGAGTTTGACCTATTTAACTGACGAAGGGGGGGAAGGAGGCGCTCGGCGCGTGCCTGCTGACGCCGGAGACGAAGGTGCCCAGAGGGGGGTAACGGCGACAAGGAAGAGGTCGAGAAGGCGCCAGCTGGTGCGTTGTAGCGCGGGAAAACGAGGTGGAGTGAGCTCTGCTGCAGGTATGGCAGCAGAGCGACAAAAGGAGGAGGAAGGGCCACTGGAGCCTGTGGGCGTTTGACAGTGGGAGGAGGAGACGAAGTTGGGGGGGAATCCTCAGCCAAATCAGGCTTGCCAAAAATGATTGCCCCTGTTGCTTCTTATAAAGGTGCTGGCGAGGAGAGGATCTCGAGGGGGCGACGTGGGGAGTCCGCCGGAGAATGGCCGGAAAGCAAACCCATTGCTTTCGTGCGTTCGCACGAAAGGCATGGGCAGCTGCAGGGAAATGGGGAGGGTTCCTGCGAAAGAGGACGACGCAAGGAACCCCCCTTTCGTTCCTGAGAGTGGCTCCCATACCCTGCGCGGCGCCATCCTCCGCGCAAGGTCGCCAGAGGTATGGGCTCCTGCGTGGGGTGGCAGAGGGGCCGTTCTGCAAAGAACGAAAGAGAAGATAGGGGGCTAAATGCAAGGGTTCAAAAAGATAAGGGTCAAAAAGTAATTCAAGAGGACCAATTTGTAAAGTCGGTCAAAATGGTCTTCTCTTAGGCCCAAATTTTTGTACCAACCTAAGTTGGACCTAAGGAATTCAATGGTGTAATTTGATTTTAGGTTTGATCACGTTTGATCGGTCAATTTGCACAAAAACCCAAGTTAGGTCAAAAATTGGGTATGATTCTTAATTTAGGTCAAGACAGGTTCCACTGGCCAAATTGAAGGTTCTAAACCCTAGATGATGTTTTCCCATGAATTTTAGAGGGTTTATTTGACTTTTATCTTACCAGGAACTTTGTGAATTGAAGCGGATTTGTTTTTAGGGTTATAAAATATCATTTAATTCCTAAAAGTTGCTATAACCCTTTTCGGATCAGGTTATCCCACTTTATTTCTTATTAAGCCCATTTGACCTGTGTTCAAACCCTTAGACACCCTGTTTGTGCACTGCATTGGTCAAATTATAGTTTTACCCCTTATGAATTATTTTATTCTTGAGTTTGGAATTCTCTAAGTTAGACTTTTCCTTAGGTTTTGTAGGAGCTTTTGCACACTTATTTAGATCAAATTATGCTAGTTAGGGTTCATGATGAGGCTCTCATCATACCCTCATGCCTAGCTTTTGCTAGTCCCTTAGTAAAATTTTAAGGTTTTAACCCTTGTTCTAGACCATGAATCTCTTATTAAGCTTAGATAAGTGCTTTTTCTCTTGTATCCTTGATTAGATCAGAATGTCAATCATAGGCTTAAAAGGTACTCCAATATCAACCAAGATCCAGATCTGTCTAGCTTTAGCCTCAGTCTTTAACACAGGTTTTTAAGGCCTACAGGAACTAACCTAAGGTTTATTGGACTTCGTGGTTATAGCACCCGTGCTTGAGATAATTTTAGCCTTGGTTCAGTTCGCAGTGCGTTTTGTAAGAGAGATAGAAGATTTATATGTTTGGAGAATTTTCTCTCTTCTTCTTTTTTTTTTAATTCTAGGTTAGGATTGGCTTCACAATATGATCTGTATCGAATTCCTTGTTCCCATCATCAATCCTCAAGGGTTCCTGGCAGTCGATGCTTCGAGATAGCACCACCCATGGTAACCCCCAGAACCCTGACTTTCGAGATTTCGAGATAATCCCGTCCTTGGTGTTTCTTGACCGAAATCAGACCCTGGTAATTGACAGTTCGTGATAATGCCATCCATGGAATCTGAACCGGCAGAGTACTTACATGCCCCCAGTAGGATATGTAAATATCCTAAGAGACAAGCATCGAGGAGATGATATGTTGTTACGCATCTTCGAGGGGAATTTCCCACCTCTTCGCACCGGGAACTCGTCCAAATCAACTTGTGTTGATCGTCTGCTCCTAATCTAGGTGACTTTTCAGAACATTTTGAAACGCTTCTACGTGATTTTGATACTTATGCTTACTGAACTAGACTGTGTGTGTAAATTTGGGTGCTTAGGTTACTAAGTCCCGTGATGAGAGCCTCATCATGAATCCTAACTAGCACAAATTAATCTAAATAAGTGTGAAGAAGCTCCTACAAAACCTAAAGAGAAGCTTAACTCAGAAAATTCTGAATTAAAGAATAAGACAAATCATAAGGGTAAAACTGTAATTTTACTAATGCAGTACGCAAACAGGGTAATTAAGGGTCTAAACACAGGTCAAATAAGCTTAATAAGGAGAGAAGTGGGATGATCTGATCTGAAAAGGGTTATAGCAACTTCTAGGAATTAAATGACATTCTGTAACCCTAAAACAAATCTACTTTAATTCATGAGGTTCGAGGTAGGATAACAATCAACTAAACCCTCTAAAATTCATGGAAAGATATTCCCTAGGGTTTAGAACCTTCAATTTGGCCTTTGCAACCTATTTTGACCTAAAATGAGAACCATGCCCAATTTATGACCTAATTTAAATTTTTGCGCAAATTAACCAGTCAAACATGGTCAAACCTGATATCAAATTTCACCATTAAAATCCTTAGGTTCAAATTAGGCTGGTATAAAAATTTGGGCCTAGGAAAAGACCATCTTGACTGACTTTACAAATTAGTCCTCTTGAATTACTTTTGGACCCTTATCTTTTGAAACCCTTACACATTGCCCCCTATCTTTCTCGTCGTTCTTTGCAGAACGGTCCTCCCTGCCATTCTGAGCGGCGCTATACCTCCGGCGACCTTGCGCGGAGGATGGCGCCGCGCAGGGCATGGCGCCCGTTCTCAGGAACAAACGGGAGGTTCCCTACGTTGTCCTCTATCGCAAGGACCCTCCCCTGTGTCCTGCAACCACCCATGCCTCTCGTGCGAACGCGCAAAAGGCACGGGTCTCCTTCTCCGGCCATCTCCGGCGTGCTCTGCACGTCATTCCCTCGGGTCGCTCTCCTCGCCAGCACCTTTATAAGGAGCTGCAAGGCAAGCTAGTTTTGGCCGAGAAACTCCCCCTCCTTCGTCTCCTCTCTCTTCGGTCAGACTGCCCAAGCTTCCAGCGAACTCTCCTCCTCCTCCTCCTCGTCGCTCTGCTACCATACCTGCAGCAGAGCCCACTCTGCCCAGTCTTCCCACGCCAGGCCGCACCAGTTGGCGTCCTCAGATCTCCTCCTCATCGTCGATAACCCCCTCCTAGGCACCTTCGTCCCCAGCGCCAGTAGGTACGCGTCGAGTGATGCCTCCATCCCTCTTCGTCAATTAGGTAGGTAAAAACTCTCCTCTCTCTCTCTCTGTTATTTCCCCCTTCTTAATTTACCATTTTAACCCACCGACCGCCACTGTCCATTACCACCTTCCCCATTGATGAGAACCTCATCATGAACCCTAACTAGCACAATCTAACCCAAATATGTAAGAAAAAGCTCCTACATAACCCAAAGAAAAGCATAACTCAAAGAATTCTGAGTTTGAGAAGAAAATAAATCATAAGGGGTAAAACTGCAATTTCACCAATGCAGTTTGCAAACAGGGTAATTAAGGGTCCAAACACAGGTCAAACAAGCCTAATAAGAAAGAAAGTGGGATGGTCGGATCTAAAAAGGGTTATAGCTACTTTAGGAAATTAAATGACATTATGTAACCCTAAAACAAATCCACTTCAATTCACGAGGTTCAAGGCAGGATAAAAATCAATTAAATCCTCTAAAATTCATAGAAAAATAATCGCTAGGGTTTAGAACCTTCAATTCGGCCTTAGAAATCCATTTTGACCTACAAAAAGAACCTTGCCCAAATAATGACTTAATCTGGGTTTTTACGTAAACTGGCCGGTCAAACGTGGTCCAACCTAAAAAAAAATTCACCATTAAAATCCTTAGGCTCAAATTAGTCTTGTATAAAAACTTGAGCCTAAGAGGAGACCTCCTTGACCGACTTTGCAATTTGGTCCTCTTCATTTACTTTTTGACCCTTATCTTTTGAAATCTTTGCATTTTGACCTCCAAATTTTTCATCATTCTTTGCAGAACGGTCCCTCCTGCAAAACTCTGCGCAGCACCATGCTCCGACGACTTTGTGCGGAGCATGGCGCCGCGCAGAGAGGGGTGACCGCCCTGCAAAGCAGACGCGGGGTTCCCTACGACGTCCTCTATCGCAAGGACCCGGCCATGCTCTCTACCGGCCCCCATACCTTTCGTGCGAATGTGCGGAAGGTATGGCTCCGCTCTCCGGCCACACTCCAGCGAGGCTGGCACGTCGCCAGCCCGCATCTCCCTCTGCGCCAGCCCCTTTATAAGGACCGTTACCCCCTGCCGGTTCCCCCAAGCTCTCTTTGACGGAGAATAACCCCCCACTTCGTCCCCTCCTCCGTCAGATGACCCGCAGCTTCCGGCGACTCCCTCCTCTTCCTCCTCGTCGCTCTGCCGCCTTACTTGCAGCAGGGTTCTCCTAGCCCTCTCGTCTGTGCCGTGCTGCACCCGCCAGCACCCTCCGCTTGCCTCCTCGTCGCCGCACTTCTCCTTCAGGGCCCTTTCTTCCCCAGCTCCGACAGGTATGAGCCGGTGGCTCTGCCCTCCCCCTTCGTCCAAAACCTAGGTAAATAGCTTCCTCTCCTCCTCCTTTACAGTTTCCCTCTCTCAAATTGCCTTCTTGCCTCACTGCACACGACTCCCACCTCCGCCTGCTCCGTCTCCGACCACCCCCTCCGACGAGCTCATCCAACCTCCACAGACTTTCTCACCCCTCGCCGGCTACCCTAAAAGCTTCCCCTCACTCCACTCAACAAATCCCCCCTTTCCATCCACTGCCAGACGCCACCCGACGACCCCCCGAACTGACCCATCTCTCCGGCCACAGTCCGACCTAGGGCTACCACCATACGCCGCCTCACGCCTCGCCACCACCCGCACTGCCTTCGCCGCACTCCGGCGAAGCTCCCTGCATCCTCTGATTGGGCCGAGAGGCCGTATTCTTGTTTTCAGGTCGACGACCCTTCATCGCCATTACCGAGCTTCTGCAGCTCCTTCACCTGCAGCTGCAGGTGCTCCCTCACCCAGGCTCATGCCCCAGGACGCATAGCTTGTCTCCGCGAAGCGTCCCAGGCCTGCAGTTGGGGCAAAGGCCTCGCACGCTGCAACAATCGCCTGCAGCTTCCTCAGCTGCAGGCACCAATTGGGGTGGGACATTTAGTCCCACCTCGGAAGTTCTGGAAGCGCCGCAGAAAAAGTGTTGTAGGCTTATCGCCTTCGAACACAGGGGTCAGGTCCCTCACTCACATCCCGCACCACGCACTCGCCCTCGCCCGCGCTCACGCCCGCGGGTCTGGGCCGGATCCGACTATCCTAACCCGTGCACTCCTCGCCCACCACCGCACGCTGGTGAGCCTGGTCCCGGGCGCGATACCCGTACCCGAATACCTGGCTCTGGGAGAGTGTTCCTATGAGAGTAATCTGAGAAAGAGAGAGACGCGGGGAAGGGTAGGGGTAGGTTTTGCTTTCTGATCCTTGTGCGAGCGTGCAGGAGCAGAAAGAGAAGGAAGGAAGGCGGCTCAGTGCAGAGAGGAAGAAGAAGCAAAGAAGAAGAAGAAGAAAGAGAGAAGAAACAGAAGAAGAGAAGCACTGTAGCAAACCTACAGTTAAGTCGTATGACCACTGCATCAGACGACGGTTGAGCAGTGGCTAGAGGAGATAAAGCAAGAGAAGAAAAAGAAGAAGTCAGAAGAAGAAGAAGATTGCCACAGCCGCAGAAGAAGAGAAGAAAAAGAAAGAAAGAGAAGAACAAAGAAAGAACATAATAAGAAGAAAGAAGAACTCTACAGAAGAAAAGAAGAGAGAAGACGCAGCCGTGAGCATAGAAGAGAAAGAAGAAGAAAAGAAGAGTAGCTGAAAGAAGGAGAAGGAAAAGGAGAAGAGAAGATGAAGAAGCCAAGACAAGCTCCCTCTCTCTCTCTTTCTCTCTCTCTCCCTTATTTTTGTAATCTAATGGAGAAACTTTGTATTTCTAGAATTCCAGTAGCTCCCTGAGTTCGACCTCGGGAAAACCATTTCCGAGTAAAAAAATTTTGTAATGATAACTTGGTAGCTGCCTTATTACTATAACGACTATAACTTGACATATAACAGACACAACAACCAAGCCATCATTTCTTGGCGCTGTTGCCTAGGAGTAACGGCTATTTTAGAAGCTATAAATTCTCTATTTTGGAATTTTCTAATAATCTTCTCTCTTGTGTGCAGGTACAGGAAAAATTAAGAAGCAGCCACACAACAACCACTCCAAGGACAGGTAACTTCTATCCTCCCACTATTAACCCCTAAATTCTAAAGAGGAAGAAGAAGAAAAAAATAATAATATAGGTATAACCTGTCTTTCATACTTAATAACAGTTGCACGTTTTCAAAACCACTATTCCTACACACAGTATTAAGGGTAATTAAGGGCTAACATCTTCTTGCCTGAAGCCCTAATTACCCAACAAGGAGTTAACTGGACCAAGTAGAGCCAACATAGGAATTAACACTAGGGTTTTAGAGACACACTACTTAATCAAGAATTAAGAAATCCCAAAAAAAGTGTGCTTAAGCCATTGATTGAATATACCTATTCAGAAAAATCCTAAGCAATTGGCTCTTTAAAAACACTTGAACCCTAAAAGACAAGACCTAATAAGTTCTCAAAGGAATCAATGGTGAAGTTGACCCCTTAGGATCAACCAACCTTCAACTTAGGTCACTCTTCGCACTCAAAAAGCTAAAAGTTCAAGTGAAGACTTAAGCACCCTGATCTTAAACTAAAATTGGTAGACTTAAGAGGCCAAGATCTCCATTCTGGTCTACCTGGAATCTCAGTGACAAGAGAGGTTGGGTGGGGGAAACCCTGTAACCCGTGGGGATGCTCTACCGTGTAGGGGTCTTCGCGGGACTCACCCTCTCTGGCTGCCCAGGTAATTCTCAGGTGGCCGATCTTTTCATCAAGGGGTCCATCTGCCCCGCACCTCTATAGTCACCCAACTTTTTGGGTGCCTTGATTGGGTCCGGCACCTGCTAAACTCATCTCTTCCAACAGTGTATGTTTGGTAGGAGGTTCTTAAAACCTCCTTTAGAACTTCACTCTCCTCGGGGCTGAGCTTCAGTGCCCTTGTTTGAGAAAACAACACCACACATCGACCTCTCCTCCGACTCCGAGCCCAACTCACCTTCTTCTTCCACAATGGCTCAGCCGGTTGAGGAAGAAAACAATCTGGAGCACCAGCTCCAGCAACTCAATGACCTCTTCCAGAACTTTGTGCACCCACCGCAGCGTCCTATGATGCGGGACCATTATAATCTTGCTGCGGTGGCTATTGAGCCTCGAGTCAGAATCCTGACTGGAGGACCTGATTCTGAATTAAAGCCCAATATGATTCATCCCATACCCAAATTCCATGGGCTTAATTCTGAAGACCCCTTCCAGCACATCAAATAGTTGAAGCATCTGGCCCAAACTTTTGGGTTAGATGCACAAAATCGGGACATTCTCCCCATGAAAATGTTCTCCTTCTCCCTTATGGACAAGGCCGCTCATTGGTACCAGACTCAGACCCGGCCGATCAACAATTGGGAAGAACTTCAGTCCGAATTTTTTAAGAAGTTCTTTGTCGTTGGTCGGACCAATGCCTTGCGCCATCAGATTACTCACTTCACGCAGCAAACGGGAGAACCTCTCCTTGAGGCATGGGATCGCTTTCAGGATCTCATGAGAAAGTGCCCCCATCACGGAGTTCCTAAATGGGAACGAGTCCAGTCTTTTTACCAGGGACTCCGTGAGGATATCAGGCTTTTCGTCAATGCAACTTGCGGAGGGAATATCATAGGTCAACATGAGGACACCGTGTGGGAGATTCTCGAAAACATGTGCGAGAACTCCATCAACAATGACTCCATGGGATTATTCGATAGGACGAATACCCGCACATCGACGAACCTTAGGGGAGCACACGAGACGCAGAGCCTGCCCGCATCAGTCGACCTGGAACTAATGGCCAGTCGATTGGACAAGGTCTCCATCATTGAGAAGAAGGTGGACGAGCTGACTCAGCACTTGCAGCGAGCCACCTCTGCTCATAGCTCCTTTGCACAGCCTCTTTCTACACGAGAAACTATGCAAAACATTCTCCACTGATCTTCCCATGGGATGGATTCATACCCATCTGACTCTCGGATCGGAGGGTCATCCAATCTTTTTCATACCAGTCCAGGGAATTCCATTCCCCCTTTCTCTGATTCTTTGGAGGTTCCTCAGACCTGCGAGGACCTCAACGCCATCTAGAATGACCCATTCTTCAACACCTATAACCCTGGATGGCGAAACCATCCCAACTTCCAGTGGGTGGGAAATTCCCAAACCCAGAGACCACCCTTTCAGCCCCGTTCACAACCATCTTGTCCTTACCAGCTACCTCAGCCTCGACCCAACCCTACCTATCCATCAGGGCCAAATCAGGACCAAATGTCTCTCATCCTTCAGACTCTGGCTGACATTCAAAGAACGAATGAGCCTATTCAAAAGAAACACAAGGATGAACTTACAGAGGTTCGAAATCAGCTGGCCCAGTTGGCAAATTCTCGCCAACCAGGCATACTTCCTTCCCAACCTCTTCCTAACCCGAATAACATGTCGACCTAGCGGTGCGTTATGAACCCAAACCCGGGCCAAGCACACATGATTTATCAGGCCCCCTCTGTTCCTTCACCCGACGGGATGGAGGCTTCCACTTCCTATGCGGGCTATCAGCAGCAACCCATCTTACCCAACCCTAACCAAAACCAGGCAGGGCTAAACTCTGTAACAACCCGTAGTGGTAAGGAAACCCAAGATCCACCCTATCCAAACCACTCCAAGCCTGGTAGTAATCCTAACCCTAGGATAGTAATCCAGGACGTTCCTATCCCTGTCCCAGATCAAAGACTTGGACCTATCCTAGAAGAACCAACCAAGGTTCCATTTCCCGAGGCCTTGACCAAGGGAAAGAAGACCACCAAAACCGTGGCACCTGAGGAGGACCTGGTCAAGCTCTTTGAGCAGGTCCAAATAAACATCCCCTTGATGGATGCAATTCACCATGTACCGGCTTACGCACGATTCCTAAAGAATGTATGTACACCCCAGTGTAAGCCGCGAACCAAGAGTGGGAGTCCAATTGTACTATCAGAGCAAGCTAGCTCTGTAATCCTAAGCAGACTCCCACCCAAGGCTAAAGATCCTGGTACTCCCCTGATTTCCTGTAAGATAGGTGATACCCAATTCGACAGAGCATTGCTAGACTTGGGTGCTTCCATAAATCTGATACCCACATCCTTACTTAACCACCTAAAAGAATCTGAGCTAAAACCAACTGAGGTGACATTGCAATTAGCAGATCGATCTATAAAGTCACCTAGAGGGATTCTCGAAGATGTTATTGTAAGAGTGTGGGATTTCTACTTTCCTGTAGACTTTATAGTCTTAGACATAGACGCACCTGAAAACCCTAGGGATACACCGATCATTCTAGGGAGACCTTTCTTGGCTACTGCTAGAGCCAACATCAGCTGTGAGGAGGGCCAAATAGAGCTCAAATTTGGAAATCAAACCCTAAAAATTGATATATTTAAGGCCCAACAAGGAATCAATTGCGGTGTCATCGAACAGATTTGTGATATCAAGACTTTGGTTGATGAAACGCATTTTGAGAATGACCTGATTATACCTCATCAAGATTTGAACCGCAATCAGAGGAGTCAAAACCAGATTTAGACAGACCCATAACTCCAACCCTTGAACCTCACATCTACCCTGAACCACCCGCTGGTGCTGATATCCGCATCCTTGAACTGAAACCCCTTCCCGACCATTTGAAATACATCTTTCTGGGTTCTAATCAGACCCTTCCTGTGATTATTAATTCCAAGCTTAATCCCAAATAGGAATCCCGTCTGATTGCTATTCTCCAGCAACATCGCAGAGCCATTGGATGGACTCTCGATGATTTGACTGGAATAAGTCCCTCATATTGCACACACCATATTTACTCAGAAGAGGGCGCACGACCTTCTCGTGAGATGCAGAGACGCTTGAACCCCAATCTGCAGGAGGTCGTGAAAAAGGAGATCATCAAGTGGTTAGATGTAGGGATCATCTACCCGATCTCCGATAGTCGTTGGGTGAGCCCAATCCAGGTTGTGCCTAAAAAGGCAGGGCTCACCACCATAACGACTGAGACCAGAGAAGTCATACCTACCCGATTAGCCAACTCGTGGAGAGTCTGCATAGATTACCGATGACTCAATTCCTCCACGAAGAAGGATCATTTCCCACTACCTTTCATTGATCAGATTCTCGAGAAATTAGCGGGAAATCGATTCTTCTACTTCCTTGACGGGTACTCCGGTTATAACCAAGTAGTTATTCATCATAAGGACCAAGAGAAGACCACATTCACTTGCCCCTTCGGAACGTACGCATTCCGAAGGATGCCGTTTGGTCTCTGCGATGCACCTGCGACTTTTCAGCGGTGCATGCTTGCCATATTCTCTGATATGGTAGGTGATTATTTGGAAGTCTTCATGGATGACTTTTCAGTTTTCGGGGCATCATTTGATGATTGCCTCCAGCACTTGGTTCATATACTCAGGTGCTGCATCGACGTTAATCTGGTTCTTTCTTGGGAAAAGAGCCACTTTATGGTGCCTGAGGGGATCGTCCTAGGACATCTGATTTCTGAGAAGGGCATCTAGGTGGATCGAGGTAAGGTTGATCTAATCTCTCGCCTTCCTATGCCTAGCTCGATAAGGGACATCCATTCTTTTCTGGGACACGTCAGCTTTTACCGTCGTTTCATTCCTGATTTCTCGAAAATCACGCGCCCCCTGACGACTCTCCTCTCTAAGGATGTACCCTTTGAAATCTCCAAGGAATGCACTCTAGCCTTTGAAAACCACCGTGAACGAGTCACCCAGGCACCAATCCTACAATCCCGTTACTGGTCTCAACCCTTTGAGATCATGTGCGATGCGTCTGATTTCGCTGTAGGAGCTGTTCTGGGGCAGAAAGCTGACGGGAAACCCGTGGTCATCTACTACGCTAGCAAGACACTTGATGAGGCTCAGCGTAACTATACAGTTACGGAGAAAGAGCTGCTAGCCGTAGTATTTGCCCTTGAAAAATTACGATCTTATCTCCTAGGTTCCCACGTCATCATCTACTCGGATCACATGACTGTGAGGCATCTCCTTGCCAAGAAGGACGCGAAGCCCCGACTAATCCGATGGATCTTACTGTTGCAAGAATTCGATCTCGAGATTCACGACAAGGCAGGAAAACAAAATGTGGTAGCTAACCATTTGTCCCCCCTTCCTTCTGAGATTATCAACCCTTCCGGACCCATCACGGAGCATTTCCCTGATGAGCACCTGCTGACTATTGGTACTAGACTTCCATGGTTTGCTGATATAGTAAACTACTTGGCATCTCATCAGATCCCGTCTGATTGGCCGAAGGCCAAGAAAGACAAATTGCGCTCTGATGCCAAGTATTACATTTGGGAAGATTCGTACCTCTTCCGCATAGGTGCTGACCAAATCATCCGGAGATGTGTCCCAGAAGATGAAGTCAATGATATTCTTTCCTTCTGCCATGACCAGGCATGCGGCGGCCATTTCTCTGGGCACAAAACAGCATCAAAAATCCTCCAGTGTGGTTTCCACTGGCCTACACTATTCAAAGACGCATACAGTCACTTCAAGGCATGCAGTCATTGCCAAACTTTGGAAACATGAGCCATCACGACATGATGCCTCTGCAGCCGATTCTCGTATGCGAAATCTTTGATGTTTGAGGGATTGATTTTATGGGCCCCTTTCCTGTTTCGGATGGTTTCGAATATATTCTGCTGGTCGTGGACTACGTGTCCAAATGGATCGAAGCCATACTAACCCGAACCTGTGATCACAAAATTGCTCTCAAGTTCATTCATCACAATATCTTCTCACGGTTCGGGATTCCTCGTGCTATCATCTCAGATGGGGGGACCCATTTCACGAATGCTCAGTTTAGGTCACTGATGACCAAGTACGGGGTGTCTCACAGAATCTCTACACCTTATCACCCCCAGACTAAGCTGTTAAATCGGGAGATTAAGAAAATCCTGCAGGTCACTGCTCGGCCTGACAGGAAGGACTGGTCGTCCCGACTTCCGGAAGCCTTGTGGGCCTATAGGACCGCCCACAAAATCCAATTAGGCATGTCTCCCTTTAGACTGGTGTACGGGAAGGCGTGTCACCTTCCTGTCGAACTGGAGCACAAAGCCTATTGGGCAATACCGAACTGTAATCTAGATCTTTCGAAGGCTGGAACCCACAAAAAGCTTCAAATCAACGAGATCGAAGAGCTACGTCTTAATGCGTATGAGAACTCGCGAATCTACAAGGAGCGGGTAAAGCCATCCATGACAAGCATATCTCTAGAAAGATCTTTTATCCTGGTCAGAAGGTCCTACTTTTTGATGCCCGACTTAAACTTTTCCCTAGGAAGCTGCGATCCAAGTGGGTCGGACCATACTTGGTCCGACAGGTTTTTGGAAATGGAGCCGTCGAAATCAGTCCACTCAACCATGATTCCGAACCTTCCATCGTGAACGGTCAGAGACTCAAACCATTCATTAATGTAACTTCTACTGATTTGGCTGAATCATCTTATATCCTCCATTCCCCATGAGCTTAGTGCACCCAGCCGATGGCGTAAAACTCAACGCTCAACGGGAGGCAGCCTGTCATTCTCTTGGAAAACCTGAAACCTTTTTTTGACACCTTTGTGCACTTAAGGTTCACCCTTTAAGACAGCCGACTCCAACTCAGGTGCTTGCGTCTGAGATTAGAAATCGTCCGCAACAGTCATTCCGACCCATTCACTCACCAAAATATCTATCCTAAGGAATGAACTAAGTTGAATAAAAACCCCCTAAGTCACAATGAGGACATTGCAAATCTTAGGCATGGGGGGGTATGAAGGTGCAAAACTTGTAAGAATAGGTTTTAAACAAAAAATTCACATATGCCAAAAAACACCATAAAAAAAATCATAATAAGAGGAGGAAAGAAATTTTGTGGAGGAAGGAAAAAAGAAACAAAATGAAAAAGGAGCACAAAAATGAGAGAAAAGTGATAGTCATTAGTAAGAAACTAAGGAATTAACCTAAGTTCTATACTTCATTCAAGAAAAGAACTGAAAAGTGCACAGTGAGATTAGTAAGAACGCAAACCTTAGGCATTCTTGTTTGACCTGTGTTTGGACCCTTAATTACCCTGCTCGCCAACTGCATTGGTGAAATTGCAGTTTTACCCCTTATGATTTGTTTTCTTTTTAAACTCAGAATTCTCTGAGTTAAGCCTTTCTTTGGGTCATGTAGGAGCTTTTTCTTACATGTCGGGGTTAGATTGTGCTAGTTAGGGTTTATGATGAGGTTCTCATCATACCCCAATGCCTAGCTTTTGCTAGTCCCTTAGCAAAATATTAAGGTTTCAACCCTTGCTCTAGACTATGAAGTTCTTAATGATTTCAGATAAGTGCTTTTTCTTTTGCAAACTAGATTAGGTCAGTATGCCAACCAAAGGCCTAAAAGGTACTCTAGTACCAACCAAGATCCAGATCTGTCTAGCCTCAGCCTCAGTCCTTAACAAAGGTTTTTAAGGCCTACAAGAACTAACCTAAGGTTTATCGGACTTTGTGGTTAAGGCACCCGTGCTTGATATAATTTTAGCTCTAGCTCAGTTCGCAGTACGTTTTGTAAGAAAGAGAGATAGAAGATTTATCTATTTGGTGAGTTTTCTCTCTCTTTTTCTTTTTAATTCTAGCTAAGGATTGGATTTTCAACACGGTCTGTATCAGATTCCTTGTTCCCATCATCAATCCTCAAGGGTTCCTGGCAGTCGATGCTTCGAGATAGCACTGCCCATGGTAACCCCCGGAACCCTGGCTATTGAGATTTCGATATAATCCCATCCATGGTGTTCCGTGGCCGAATTCAGACCCTGGCAATTGACATTTCGTGATAATGCCATCCATGGAATCTGAACCAGCAGAGTGCTTACATGCCCCCAATAGGATATGTAAA
Source organism: Thalassia testudinum (assembly GCA_037157565.1). NCBI lineage: Eukaryota > Viridiplantae > Streptophyta > Magnoliopsida > Alismatales > Hydrocharitaceae > Thalassia > Thalassia testudinum. The sequence continues at coordinate 29,292,669 of JAZHRO010000013.1, forward strand.
TATCCTAGGAGACAAGCACCGAGGAGATGATATTTTGTTACGCGTCTTCGAGGGGAATTTCCCACCTCTCCGCGCTGGGAACTCGTCCAAATCAACTTGTGTTGATCGGCCGCTCCTACTCTAGGTGTCATTTTCAGAATCTTTTTGCAATGCTTCTACGTGATTTTGATTTTTATGCTTACTGAACCAGACTGTGTGTGAGGTTAGGGTGCTTAAGTTACTGAGTCCCGTAAACCAAAAGTTAGTTAACGAAGCCAAATACTTCCTAAGCCTTGGACCTAATACTTAGGCTTTTCATTTTCCTCAACCTCTTGAGGAATGTCTAGATCTTAATGGGTACTAAGAGTCTATCCAAGAATGCCTAAGGTTCGCGTTCTTACTAATCTCACTGTGCACTTTTCATTTCTTTTCTTGAATGAGGTCAAGAACTTAGGTTAATTCCTTAGTTTCTTACTAATGACTATCACTTTTTTCTCTCTTTTTTGTGCTCCTTCTTTCCATTTTATTCCTTCCTCTTCCTTTGTAGAGTCCTCAAAATTTTCTTTCCTCCTCTTATTTTATTATTCTTTTATTTTCAAAATTTTCTTTTTAATTTTTATGGTGTTTTTGGGATATGTGAATTTTTTGTTTAAAACCTTTTCTTACAAGTTTTTGCACTTTCATACCCCCCCATGCCTAAGATTTGCAATGTCCTCATTGTGACTTAGGGGGGATTTTATTCAACTTAGTTCATTCCTTATGATAGATATTTTGGTGAGTGAATGAATCGGGGTGACTGTTGCGGACGATTTCTAATCTCAGATGCAAGCACCTGAGGTGGAGTCGGCTGTCCTAAAGGGCAAACCTTAAGTGCACAAAGGTGTCAGAAAAGGTTTCAGGTTTTCAAATAGAATGACGGGCTGCCTCCCATTAAGCGCTGAGTTTTACGCCATCGGCTGGGCGCAATAAGCTCATGGGGAATGGAGGGTAGAAGATGATTCAGCTAAATCAGTAGAGGTTACATCAATGAACGGTTTGAGTCTCTGACCGTTCATGATGAAAGGTTCGGAATCATGGCTGAGTGGACTGATCTTGATGGCTCCATTTCCAAAAACCTGTCGAACCAAGTATGGTCCGACCCACTTGGATCGCAACTTTCCAGGGAAAAGTTTGAGTCGGGCATCGAAGAGTAGGACCTTCTGACTAGGATGAAAGATCTTTTTAGAGATGTGCTTGTCATGGAAGGCTTTAACCCGCTCCTTGTAGATTCACGAGTTCTCGTACGCATCAAAACGTAGTTCATCGATCTCGCTGATTTGAAGCTTTTTGTGGGTTCCAGCCTTAGAAAGATCTAGATTACATTTCCGTACTGCCCAATAGGCTTTGTGCTCCAGTTCGACGGGAAGGAGACACGCCTTCCCGTACACCAGTCTAAAGGGAGACATGCCTAATTGGGTTTTGTGGGTGGTCCTATAGGCCACAAGGCTTTCGGAAGTTGGGACGACCAGTCCTTCCTGTCAGGCCGAACAGTGACCTGTAGGATTTTCTTGATCTCCCAATTTGACAGCATAGCTAGACCATTAGTCTGGGGGTGATAAGGAGTGGAGATTCGGTGAGACACCCCGTATTTGGTCATCAGTGACCTGAACTGAGAATTCGTGAAATGGGTCCCCCTTTCTAAGATGATAGCACGAGGAATCCCGAACCGTGAGAAGATATTATGATGAATGAATTTGAGAACGATTTTGTGATCACAGGTTTAGGTCGGTATAGCTTCGATCCATTTGGACACGTAGTCTACAGCCAGCAGAATGTATTCGAAACCATCCGAAATAGGAAAGGGGCCCATAAAATTAATCCCCCAAACATCAAAGATTTCGCATACGAGAATTGGCTGCAATGGCATCATGTTGCGATGGCTCATGTTGCCCAAAGTTTGGCAATGACTTCATGCCTTGCAGTGACTGTATGAGTCCTTGAACAGAGTGGGCCAATAAAAGCCGCACTGGAGGATTTTCGATGCAGTTTTGTGCCTAGAGAAATGGCTACCGCATGCCTGGTCATGGTAGAAGGACAGAATATCATTGACTTCACCTTCCGGGACACATCTTCGGATGATTTGGTCAGCACCTATGCGGAAGAGGTACGGATCTTCCCAAATGTAATACTTGGCATCAGAGCGCAATTTGTCTTTCTTGGCCTTCGGCCAATCAGACGGGATCCGATGAGATGCCAAGTAGTTTACTATATCAGCAAACCAAGGAAGTCTATACCAATAGTCAGCAGGTGCTCATCAGGGAAATGCTCTGTGATGGGTCCGGAAGGATTGATAATCTCATAATGAAGGCGGGACAAATGGTCAGCTACCACATTTTGTCTTCCCGCCTTGTCGCGAATCTCGAGATAGAACTCTTGCAACAGCAAGATCCATCGGATTAGTCGGGGTTTCGCGTCGTTCTTGGCAAGGAGATGCCTCACAGCTGTGTGATCCGAGTAGATGATGACGTGAAAACCCACGAGATAAGATCGTAATTTTTCAAGGGCAAATACTACTGCTAGCAGCTCTTTCTCCATAACTGTATAGTTACGCTGAGCCTCGTCAAGTGTCTTACTAGCGTAGTAGATGACCACGGGTTTCCCGTCAACTTTCTACCCCAGAACCGCTCCTACAGCGAAATCAGACGCATTGCACATGATCTCAAAGGGTTGAGACCAATCAGGGGATTGTAGGATCGGGGCCTGGGTGACTCGGTCACGAAGGTTCTCAAAGGCTTGAGTGCATTCCTTGGAGATTTCAAAGGGTACATCCTTAGAGAGAAGAGTCGTCGGGGGACGCGCGATTTCGAGAAATTAGGAATGAAACGACGGTAAAAACCGACGTGCCCTAGAAGAAAACGGATGTCCCTGATCGAGCTAGGCATAGGAAGGCAAGAAATTAGATCAACCTTGGCTCGATCCACTTGGATGCCCTTCTCAGAAATCAGATGTCCTAGGACGATCCCCTCAGGCACCATAAAGTGGATCTTTTCGTAGGAAAGAACTAAATTAACGTCGATGCAGCACCTGAGTATATGAACCAAGTGCTGGAGGCAATCATCAAATGATGCCCCGAAAACTGAAAAGTCATCCATGAAGACTTCCAGATAATCACCTACCATATCAGAGAATATGGCAAGCATGCACCGCTGAAAAGTCGCGGGTGCATTGCAGAGACCGAAAGGCATCATTCGGAATGCATACGTTCCGAAGGGGCAGGTGAATGTGGTCTTCTCTTGGTCCTTAGGATGAATAGCTACTTGGTTATAACCGGAGTACCCATCAAGAAAGCAGAAGAATCGATTTCCCGCTAATTTCTCGAGAATCTGATCAATGAAAGGTAGTGGGAAATGATCATTCTTCGTGGAGGAATTGAGTCGTCGGTAATCTATGCAAACTCTCCACGAGTTGGCTAATCGGGTAGGTATGACTTCTCCGATTTCAGTCGTAATGGTGGTGAGCCCTGCCTTTTTAGGTACAACGTGAATCGGGCTCACCCAACAACTATCGGAGATCGGGTAGATGATCCCTGCATCTAACCACTTGATGATCTCCTTTTTCACGACCTCCTGCAGATTGGGGTTTAAACGTCTCTGCATCTCACGAGAAGGTCGTGTGCCCTCTTCTGAATAAATATGGTGTGTGCAATAAGAGGGACTTATTCCAGTCAAATCATCTAGAGTCCATCCAATGGCTTTGCGATGTTGCTGGAGAACAACAATCGGACGGGATTCCTATTCGGGAGTAAGCTTAGAATTTATAATCACAGGAAGGGTCTGATTAAATCCCAGAAAGATGTATTTCAAATGATCGGGAAGGGGTTTCAGTTCAAGGACGGGGTTATCAGCAGCAGCAGGTGATTCATAGTAGATGTGAGGCTCAAGGGTAGGAGTTATGGGTCTGTCTAAATCTGGATTTGACTCCTCTGATTGCGGTTCAGGATCTTTTTGTGGTTGATGAGGTGTAATCAGGTCATTCTCAAAATGCGTTTCATCAACCAAAGCCCTGATATCACAAATATGTTCGATGACACCGCAATTGATTCCTTGTTGGGCCTTAAATATATCAATTTTTAGGGTTTGATTTCCAAATTTGAGCTCTATTTGGCCCTCCTCACAGCTGATGTTGGGTCTAACAGTAGCCAAGAAAGGTCTCCCTAGAATGATCGGTATATCCTGATGAGAACCTCGTCATAAACCCTAAACTGGCACCATGATGAGAGCCTCATCATGAGCCATAACTAGCTCATTTTTACCCAATAAAGAAGATAAAAGCTCCTACATAACCTAGAAGAAGGCTTAACTGAAGGAACAAGTGCTCTGAGAAGAAAACATGAAATAAAGGTTAAAACTGCAAATTTACCATTGTAGTACATAAACGGGATTTCTCAGAGGCAAAACATAGGTCAAATGGTCTAAATGGGATAAAAAGTGGGTTGAGTCAATCAGAAATGGATTTATGTGCAATCTAAGAATTAAATGACACTTGGTAACCCTAAAACAGACCTGCTTAAATTAACAAGGTTATGGTCAGAATAAAAATCAAGGAAACCCTCTAAAAATCATGGAAAAATATCCTCTAGGGTTTAGAACACTTAATTTGGCCTTTGGAACCCAGTTTGACCTAGATTAGGGTCCTAGCTCTTCAATTAACCTAATTTGGGTTTTTACGTAAATATCCAGTCAAAAGTGGTCAAACCTAAAATCCAACTTCACCATTGGATTCCCTAGGTCCAAATTAGGTTTATACCAAAATTTGGACCTAAGGGGAGGTCATCTTGACCTACTTTGCAATTTAGTACACCCAAATCACAAATTGGTCCCTATCTTTTGAATATCTTTGCAGAGAGCCCCCTAAGTTCTTCGCCCCCTTTGCAAACTGGTCCTGCCGCCATTGTTAGGGCAGAACCAAGCTCCGGCGAGGTTTAGAGAGGGATTACACTCTAATCCCTCGGAGATTCCCTCCCAGAAATGGAAGGGGGATTCTCTGAGGAATTCCCTTCCATCTAAAGCAGATCACGATCTCTGGTGCGAACCCAATCTCTCATGCGAACGCACGAGAGATTTGGGTATCCACCCTCTTTCCATCTCCGGCGAGTCGGCAGAGTTGATTGCGTGATTTCCACGCACTAGAAGGTGTGGCCAGCACCTATAAAAGACTCCCTAGACCCTGCTGTAGATCCTAAGCTTGAATTTGACGGAGATCCCCTCAAATTTCCTCTCTCCCATCTCCGGCCAAAAGACCCGCAAGCTCCGGCGACCTCCTCCCCTCCTTCTCGTCGCTCTGCTGCCATACCAGCAGCAGAGTCAACTCCGCCGCTTCCTCCCACGTCGCGCCGTACCAAGCGCACGTGCCCCTGCCCTCATCCTCGTCGCCGCTTCCTCCCTCAGGGTCCTTCTTCCCCGACGACGGCAGTTACGCGCCGTCCACTCCGCTGCCTCCATTCCTTCCAGATCACCCCAGATACCCTCTCCATCCTCTCCTCTCTCTTTTCCCACTGCTATTTTATCCAATTACCCCCCGACAGTGCCTAGCCACCTCCATCGTCCTCGCCTCCGACTGCCCTCCGACGAGCCGCCCACACCACTCCGCCCCTCCACACGGCCCGCCAACCCTCTCGTGAGCTCCGCCTCACCACCAGGAACTCAGTCCACCCCTCCACTGCCACTCCAGACCTCCACAATCACCCCCCGATCAACCCCACACCTCCGACCACAGGTTGACCTAGGCACGCACGCCTAGGCCAACCTGCGGCCTGCAGCACTGCGCATCATCTTCGCCGTGCTACGGCGAAGGTTTCTAGCTAATCTGATTAGGCCAATAGGCTGTTCTTGTGTATGACAGGTTGCAGCTCTTGCCGCCATTGACGATCGAAGCAGCGAGGAGTTCGTAGCAGCTTCAGGCACCAGGGATCCCAGGCTGCAGGTGCAGCAGACTCACGCGGGTGTCGCGAAGCAAGTGAGGCCAGCAAGTCGCACTGCAAGGCCAGCAGCTGGGGCAATTGCACGACGGAAGCTCTGCGGGCGTGCATGAAATCGGGGCTGATCAGATAGTACCACATTGTGGACTCGCGAAACACAGGTATAATATAAATTATTTTTGTGTTTTAAGCTTACTGCCTCCGTAAGCACAGGGGTGAGGTCCCTCACCTGCCCTCACACCCGCCTCGTCCGCGGCTTGACCTCGTGGATCTGGCGGGATCCGACCCGACCCTAACCTTGAGCACTCCTCGCGCATCACCACCTGCCGGTGCGCCTGGTCCCGGGTGTGAAGCCGACCCGATTACCCGTGTAGCTCTTGGAGAGCATCCTTGAGCGAATTGCAGAGAAAGAGAGAGACGTTTGGGTAGAGGGACAGGGGTAGGTTTTGGTTTGGCCGTGGTGTGCGCAGGAAAGAAGAAGCGAACGCTTAGCAGCTGTAGAAAAGGAAGAGAAGAAAGAAGAGGCTGTGTAGCAGAAAAAGAAGGAGAAGCTTTCGTAGAGAACCAAAGAGCAGAAAGAAGGAAGGCAAGGCAGAAGAAAAGAACGAAGAGAGGCCAAGTGAAGACTCTGCAAAGATCAGAAGAAGAAGAAGAAAGAAGGAAGGCAAGGCAGGAGAAGAAATAAGAGACAAGAAGCAAAGGCAGAAAGAGAAAGAAGCAGAAAGGAGAAGAAGAGAGAAAGGGGATTACATTTAAGACGTCTGATACAGAAATCAGACGTCCAATTCTATTTCCTTTTACAAATCTTTTTTTAAAATTCTCTCTTTGAATCACTCATTTTCACTTAACAGTTGTATTCTTTGATTTTAAAAAGTACTGAGATTGCTCCCCGTGTTCGACCTCGGATACTCTAGTTTTTCGAGTAATAAAATTCTTTATATTTGTTTAAACGTTTTGTCGGTTATACTTCAACGTGATACACTTTAAACCCGCACAAAAACATGAGAACACACCATCTAACCTAGATTTGCAAGAAAAAGCTCCTACATAACTTATAGAAAGGCTTGACTCAGAGAATTCTGAGTTTGTGAAGAAAATAGGAACTAAGGGGTAAAAATGCAATTTCACCAACACAATTTGTAAACCGGATAACTTAGGATCCAAACATAGGTCAAACTAACCTAATAAGAAGGAAAGTGGGATGAGTTGATCCAACTAGGGCTACAGCAACTCCAAGGAATTAAATGACATCCTCTAACCCTAAAACAAATCCACTTCAATTCACGAGGTTCGAGGTAAAGTAAAAATAGAATAAACCCTCTACAATTCATAGAAAAATAATCTCTAGGGTTTAGAACCTTCAATTTGGCCTTGGGAACCCATTTTGACTTACATTGAGAATCATGCCCAATTAATGATTTAATTTGGGTTTTTACGTAAATTGACCGATCAAAAAAGGTCTGATCTAGAAATAAAATTCAGCATTATAATCCTTAGGTCTTATTTAGTCATGTATAAAAACTTGAGCCTAAGAAGAGACCTTCTTGACCGACTTTGCATTTTGGCCTCATCTATTACTTTTTGACCCTCAACTTTTGAAACCCTCGCATTTTGACCCCTAAGTCTTCATTGTTCTTTGCATTTAGGTCCTCCCTGCAAAACCCTGAGCAGCGCCATGCTCCGGCGACTTTACGCGGAGCATGGCGCCGCGCAGGGTGAGGGAGGCCCTCTGACCTTTCAACTGGGTGTTCCCTACGACGTCTGCTGTTGCAGGGACACCTCCACGATCTCTGCAGCAGGCCACACCTTCCGTGCGAACACGCGGAAGGTATGGGTCCCTACTCCGGTCGTCCTCCGGCGAGGGAGGCATGTCCCCTCCCTCCGCCCACCTCTCCGCTTTCGCCTCTATAAAAGCCGCCTCCGGCTGCAGAAGAAGGCAGCTCGGTCCTGATGGAGAAACACCCCCATCTTTCCTCCCTTCCCACTCCGGCAGAAGCCCTCCAGCTCCGGCGGTTCTTCCTACCCCTCCTCGTCGCTCTGCTGCAATACCAGCAGCAGAGCCACCCTCGCCCGCTCTTCCCGCGTCGCGCCGTACCCAGTGTGCGCCCTCCTGCTCTCTCCTCGCTGCCGCCCTCTCCCTCTAGGCGTCTTCTTCTCCGGCGACAGTCGATACGACTGCCGCCCTGCTCCGGCCCCCTTCGTCCCTACAACTAGGTCAGAACTTCTCCCCACCTCCCCCTCTTTCTTTTCCTCACTATTTTACATTCAATTAAGCCCTCGACCACTCCTGTCCACCGTCACCCCCTTCGTCTCCAGCTACCCCCCGGCGAGACACCCCCATCGCTCCACAGCCCCACACGCCTCGCCGACCCTCTCAGAAGCTTCCCCTCACTCCACTCAACAGCTTCCCCCTTTCCATTCCCTGCTACATGCCACCTAACGACCCCCCGAATAAACCCATTCCTTCGACCACAGTTCGACCTAGGGTTGCCACCATACGCCGCCTCACGCCTCGCCACCACCCGCACGAGCTTCGCCACACTCCGGCGAAGCTCCCTGCACCTTCTGACTAGGCCAAGAGGCCGTATGCTTGATTTCAGGTCACGCCCTCTTCGCCGCCATTGCTGAGCAGGTGAAGCTCTTTCACCTGCAGCTGCAGGTTCGCCCTCGCCCAGGCTTGCACTCCAGGACGCGCGGCTTGCCCCCGCGAAGCTTCCCAGGCCTGCAGCTAGGAGGAAAGCCTCGCACACGGCCGCAATTGCCTGCAGCTTCCTTAGCTACAGGCGCCAATTTGGGTGGGACATTTAGTCCCACCTCGGTAGTTCTGGAAGCCCTGCAGCCAAATAAATGAAAAAAGTGACATAGCCTCTTCGCCTCCGAACACAGGGTGAGGTCCCTCACACCCGCTTCACCCAGCCTCATCCGTGACCACCCCTCGCGGACCTGGCCCGACCCGTATACTCGACCTACACTCCTCGCCCACCATCGCACGTCGGTGGGCCAGGACCCGGGCGCGAACCCGTACCCAAATACCCGGCTCTGGGAGAGCGATCCTACGAGCGAAATCTGAGAGAGAGACGTGGGGGAGGGTAGGGTTAGGTTTTTGCTCTGACCAGGCTATGTGAGTGTGCAGGCAGAAGAAGAAGAAGGAGAGAAAGAAGACCGCAGAAGAGGAAGGAGAAGAAAAAGAAGGAAGAAGCAGCCAAAGCCTTGGCTGCTCGAAGCAAAGTAGAAGAAGAAGAAGAAGGACTGCAAAAAGAAGAAGAAGAAAGAAGTAGAAGAGGGAGCACCAAGGAAGCACTGTAGCAGATGCTCTAAAGAAAAAGACAAGAAGAAGGAAAGAAGAACAGGCACCGTAGAAGAGGAAAGAAAGAAAAGAAGAAGAACAGAAGAGAAAGAAAGAAAGAAAAGAAGGAAGAAGACAGAAGAGCTGAAGACGATCAAAGCAGAGAGAAGAGAAGAAAAAGAAGAGAAGAAGAAAAAGCCAAGAGACCAATCTACCTCTCTCTCTCTCTTATTTTTTTAACAGAAACATTGTACTTCTAGAATTATAAGTTTGCTCCCTGAGTTCGACCTCGGGAAACCTTTTCTGAGTAAAAATTGAAAATGATGGTGACAACCGTAGCTTATACTATAACGACTATACTATAATAAATACAAAGCACCACGAGTTTCCTGCCACTCATCTCTCATATCCCTAGGGTTTTCAGGGGCGTCCATGTCCAAGACTATAAAGTCTACTGTGAAATAGAAATCCTGCACTCTTACGATAACATCCTCGAGAATCCCTTTAGGTGACTTTATAGATCGATCTGCCAATTGTAATGTCACCTCAGTCGGTTTTAGCTCAGATTCTTCTAGGTGGTTAAGTAAGGATGTGGGTATCAAATTTATGGAAGCACCTAAGTCTAGCAATGCTCTGTCGAATTGGGTATCACCTTTCTTACAGGAAATCAGGGGAGTACCAGGATCTTTAGCCTTGGGTGGGAGTCTGCTTAGGATTACAGAGCTAGCTTGCTCTGACAGTACAATTGGAGTCCCACTCTTGGTTCGTGGCTTACGCTAAGGTGTACACACATTCTTTAAGAATCGTGCGTAAGCCGGTACGTGGCGAATTGCATCCATCAAGGGGATGTTTATTTGGACCTGCTCAAAGAGCTTGACCAGGTCCTCCTCTAGTGCCACGGGCTTGGTTGTCTTCTTTCCCTTGGGCAAGGCCTCGGGAAAAGGAACCTTGGTTGGTTCTTCTAGGATAGGTCCAGGTCTTTGATCTGGGACAGGGATAGGAATGTCCTGGATTACTGTCCTAGGGTTGGGATCACTACCAAGCTTGGAGTGGTTTGGATAGGGTGGATCTTGGGCTTCCTTACCACTATGGGTTGTTACAGAATTTAGTCCTGCCTGGTTTTGGTTAGGGTTGGGTAAGATGGGTTGCTGCTGATAGCCCGCATAGGAAGTGGAAGCCTCCATCCCGTCGGGTGAAGGAACAGAGGGGGCCTGATAAATCATGTGTTCTTGGCCCGGGTTTGGGTTCATAACGCGTCGCTGGGTCGGCACGTTATTAGGGTTAGGAAGAGGTTGAGAAGGAAGTGTGCCTGGTTGGTGAGAATTTGCCAACTAGACCAATTGATTTCAAACCTCTGTAAGTTCGTCCTTGTGTTGTTTCTGAATAGCCGCATTCGTTCTTTGAATGTCAGCCAGAATCTGAAGGATGAGGGACATTTGGTCCTGGTTTGGCCTTGATGGATAGGTAGGGTTGGGCCGAGGCTGAGGCGGCTGGTAATGATGAGGGGGTTGTGGACGGGGCTGAAAGGGTGGTCTTTGGGTTTGGGAATTTTCCGCCCACTGGAAGTTGGGATGGTTTTGCCATCCTGGGTTATAGGTGTTGGAGAATGGATCGTTCTGGAAGGGGTTGAGGTCCTTGCAGGTCTGAGGAACCTCCAAAGAATCAGAGAATGGGGGAATGGAATTCCCCGAGCTGGTATAGAAAGGATCGGATGACCCTCCGATCCGAGAATCAGATGGGGGTGGATATGGATCCATCCCAGGAGAAGATCGGTGGAGAATGTTTTGCACAGTTTCCTGTGTGGAAGGAGGCTGTGCAAAGGAGCTATGCGCAGAGGTGGCTCGCTGCAAGTGCTGAGTCAGCTCGTCCACCTTCTTCTCAATGATGGAGACCTTGTCCAATCGACTGGCCATTAGTTCGAGGTCGATTGATGCGGACAGGCCCTGCGTCTCGTGTGCTCCCCTAAGGTTCGTTGATGCGCGGGTATTCGTCCTGTCAAGTAATCCCATGGAGTCATTGTTGATGGAGTTCTTGCACATGTTTTCGAGAATCTCCCACACGGTGTCCTCATGTTGACCCATGATATTCCCTCCGCAAGTTGCATTGACGAAAAGCCTGATATCCTCACGGAGTCCCTGATAAAAAGACTGGACTTGTTCCCATTTAGGAACTCTGTGATGAGGGAACTTTCTCATGAGATCTTGAAAGCGATCCCATGCCTCATGGAGAGGTTCTCCCGTTTGCTGAGTGAAGTGGGTAATCTGATGGCGCAAGGCATTGGTCCGACCAATGGGAAAGAACTTCTTCAAAAATTCAGACTGAAGTTCTTCCCAATTATTGATCGGCTGGGTCTGAGTTTGATACCAATGAGCGGCCTTGTCCATAAGGGAGAAGGAGAACATCTTCATGAGGAGAATGTCCCGATTTTGTGCATCTGACCAAAAAGTCTGGGCTAGATGCTTTAGTTGTTTGATGTGCTGGAAGGGGTCTTCAGAATTAAGCCCATGGAATTTGGGTATGGCATGAATCATATTAGGCTTCAATTCAGAATCAGGTCCTCCAGTCGGGATTCTGACTCGAGGCTCAATAGCCACCGCAGCGAGATTATAATGGTCCCGCATCATAGGACGCTGCGGTGGGTGCACAAAGTTCTGGAAGAGGTCATTGAGTCGCTGGAGCTGGTGCTCCAGATTGTTTTCTTCCTCAACTGGCTGAGCCATTGTGGAAGAAGAAGGTGAATTGGGTTCGGAGTCGGAGGAGAGGTCGATGTGAGGTGTTGTTTTCTCAAACAAGGGTACTGAGGCTCGGCCTTGAGGAGAGTGAAGTTCTAAAGGAGGTTTCAAGGACCTCCTACCAAACAGACACTGTTGGAAGAGATGAGTTTAGCAGGTGTTGGACCCAATCGAGACACCCAAAATGTTGGGTGACTATAGAGGTGCGGGGCAAATGGACCCCTTGATCAAAAGATCGACCACCTGAGAATTACCTGGGCAGCCAGAGAGGGTGAGTCCAGTGAAGACCCCTACACGGTAGAGCGTCCCCACGGGTTATAGGGTTCCCCCCACCCGACCTCTCTTGTCACTGAGATTCCAGGTAGACCAGAATGGGGATCTTGACCTCTTAAGTCTACCAATTTTAGTTTAAGATCATTGTGCTTAAGTTTTCACTTGAACTTTTAGCTTTTTGAGTGCGGAGAGTGGCCTAAGTTGAAGGTTGGTTGACCCAAGGGGTCAACTTCACCTATTGATTTCTTTGAGAACTTATTAGGTCTAGTCTTTTAGGGTTCAAGTGTTTTTAGAGAGTCAATTGCTTAGGGTTTTTCTGGATAGGTATTTTCAATCAATGGCTTAGGCACACTTCTTTTGGGATTTCTCAATTCTTGATTAAGGAGTGTGTCTCTAAAACCCTAGTGTTAATTCCTATGTTGGCTCTACTTGGTCCAGTTAACTCCTTGTTGGGTAATTAGGGCTCAGGCAAGAAGGTGTTAGCCCTTAATTACCCTTAATAGTGTGTGGAGGAATAGTGGCTTGAAAATATGCAGCTGTTACTAGGTATGAAAGACATGTTATACCTATATTATTTTTTTTCTTTTTCTTCCTCTTAAGAATTTAGGGGTTAATAGTGAGAGGATAGAAGTTACCGGTCCTTGGAGTAGTTGTGCGGCTGCTTCTTGATTTTCCTGTACCTGCACATGAAAGAGAGACGAGATTATTAGAAACTCATAAATAGAGATTTTATAGCTTCTAGAATAGCCGTTGCTCCCCGGCAACGGCACCAAGAATAGTGACCAGGTAGCTTGTTTACGTTTATTATACTTTAAATTACAGTCGTTATAGTATGTAATAAGACAGCTACCAGATTACTATTGCAAATTTTTACTTGGAAACAGTTTTCCCGAGGTCGAACTAAGGGAGCTACTGGAATTCTAGAAATATAAAAGTTCTCTATTAGATTACAAAAATAAGAGAGAGAGAGAGAGTCTGTCTTGGCTTCTTCTTCTTCTCTCCTCCTTTTCTTTCTATCCTTCTTCTTCTTTCAGTTGCTCTCCTCTTCTTTTTCCTGCAGAGTCTTCCTCTCTTCTTCTTTCTTTTCTTTTCTTCTTATGTGGCTGTGGTAATCTTCTTCTTCTCTGACTTTTTCTTCTTCTTCTTCAGCCTTCTTTTCTTCTACTTCTTTTCTTCTGTTCTTCTCTTTCTTTCTTTCCTGGCTTGCGGCTTCAGTCCTCTTTTCTTCTTTCTCTTTTCTTCTTCTTTTTCTTCTTCGCTTCCTTCTTTCTTTTACAGCTCCTCTTCTTTTCTCTTCTTTCTGTTCTGGTCACTGCTCATCCATCGTCTGGTGCAGTGGTCAGACGACTTAACTGTAGGTTTGCTACAGTGCCTTCCTTCTCTTCTTTTCTTCTATTTCTCTCCTTCGGTTGCCCTGAGCGGCTGAGGCTTCGGCCACTTCCCTTCTTCTCCTTCTGTTCCTACACGCTCACACAAGGATTAGAGAGCAAAACCTACCCCTACCCTTCCCCGCGTCTCTCTCTTTCTCAGATCTCTCTCTTAGGACCTCTCTCCCAGAGTCGAGTAATCGGGTGCGGGTATCGTGCCCGGGACCAGGCCCACCGGCGTGAGATGGTGGGCGAGGAGTGCGCAGTTTGGGTAATCGGATCCTGCCCAGACCCACGGGGCATGAGCGCGGGCGAGGGCGAGCGAGCGCATGGCGCGCAGCATGCTGGAGAGGGACCTGACCCCTGTGTTCGAAGGCGAATAGCCTTAGACACTTTTCCAATTTAGGTGTGGGCGCTTGGCCACGCACTTCCGAGGTGGGACTAAAGTCCCACCTCCCAAATTAGCACCTGCAGCTGAGGAAGCTGCAGACAATTGCAGCAGCTCGCAGGGTCTTCGCCTCAGCTGCAGACCTGGGCATCTTCGCAGAGGCAACCCGCGCGACCTGGGGTGTGCACCTGGGCTGGAAAGCGCTTGCAGCTGCAGGTGAAGGAGCTACAGCAGCTCAGCAATGGCGGCGAAGGGGCTCCGACCTGAAAACAGGAATACGGCCTCTCGGCCCAATCAGAAGATGTAGGGAGCTTCGCCGTAGTGCGGCGAAGGCAGTGCGGGTGGTGGCGAAGGCAGTGCGGGTGGTGGCAAGGCATGAGGTCGCGTGTGGAGGTAGCCCTAGGTCGGACTATGGCTGGAGAGCTGGGTTTGTTTGGGGGGTGGTCGGGTAGCGTTTGCAGTGAATGGGAAGGGGGGATCGGTTGAGTGAAGTGAGGGGAAGCTTCTGGGGTAGTCGGTGAGGGGTGAGGGGGTCTGTGGAGGTGGGATGGGCTCACCGGAAAAGGTGGTCGGAGACGGAGCAGGCAGAGGTGGAAGTCACGTGCGGTGGAGTAAAAAGGTAAATTGAGAGAGGGTAAATGTAAGGGAGGAGGAGAGGAAGCTATTTACCTAAGTTTTAGACGAAGGGGGAGGGCGGAGCAGCCGGCTCGTATCTGCCAGAGCTGGAGAAGAAGGATCCCTGGAGGAGGAATGCGGCGACGAGGAAGCAGGCGGAGGGCGCCGGCGGGTACAGCACGGCGCGGACGATGGAGCAAGGAGAACCCTGCTGCAGGTAAGGCAGCAGAGCGACGAGGAGGAAGAGGAGGAAGTCGCCGGAAGCTTCGGGCCTTCCGACAGAGGAGGAAGGGATGAAGTGGGGGGTTTTCTCCGTCAAAGAAGAGCTTGCAAGAGCCGGCAGGGGGTGCCGGTCCTTATAAAGGGGTTGGCGCAGAGGGAGGAGCGATCTGGCGACGTGCCAGCCTTGCCGAAGTGAGGCCGAAGATGGCACCCATACCTTCCGTGCATTCGCACGGAAGGTATGGTGGTCGGCAGAGGGCATGGTCGGGTCCCTGCAATAGAGGACGTCGTAGGGAACCCTGCTTCTGCTTTGTAGGGCGGTAACCCTTCTCTACGCGGCGCCATGCTCCGCGCAAGGTCGCCGGAGCATGGCGCTATGTAGAGTTTTGCAGGGAGGACTGTTCTGCAAAGAATGATGAAAAGATGGGGGACTAAATGCAAGGGTTTCAAAAGATAAGGGTCAAAAAGTAAATGAAGAGGACCAAATTGTAAAGTTGGTCAAGGAGGTCTCTTCTAAGGATCAAGTTTTTATACAAGATCAATTTGAACCTAAGGATTTTAATGGTGAATTTTAATTCTAGGTTGTACTATGTTTGATCAGCCAATTTGCGCAAAAACCCAAATTAGGTTATTAATTGGGCATGGTTCTCTTTTTAGTTTAAAATAGGTTTCTAAGGCCAAATTGAAGGTTATAAACCCTAGAGAATATTTTTATATGAATTTTAGAGGGTTTAGTTGATTTTTATCCTGCCTCGAACCTCGTGAATTGAAGTGGGTTTGTTTTAGGGTCATAGGATGTCATTTAATTTCTTGAAGTTGCCACAACCCCTTTTTAGGTCAAATCACCCCACTTTCCTTCTTGTTAGGCTTGTTTGACCTGTGTTTGGACCCTTAATTACCCTGTTCGCCAACTGCATTGGTGAAATTACAGCTTTACCCCTTATGATTTGTTTTCTTTTTAAACTCAGAATTCTCTGAGTTAAGCCTTTCTTTGGGTCATGTAGGAGCTTTTTCTTACATGTTTGGGTTAGATTGTGCTAGTTAGGATTTATGATGAGGTTCTCATCAAGGGGTAGGGTAGGTTTTGCTCTAATGCGTGTGTGTGTGCGCAGGAAGGAAGAAAGGAGAAGAGGAGCGGCGGCCGGGACTTAGCTGCGCAGAAGAAGAAAGGAAGGAAAGAAGTTGAAGGAAAAGAAGGGGAGCTGCACTGTAGCAACCGAGTGGTTAAGTCGTCTGAGCGCTGAATCAGACGTCAGAGGGTCAGCAGCCAGAGTAGAGAAGAAGGCAGGCTAAAGAAGAAGAGAAGAAGGCAGGCTGAAGAAGAAGAAAAGAAGAAGCAAAGAAAGAAGAAGAAGAAGAAGAAAGGAGAGAAGAAAATCAGAAAGGAAGAAAGGAGAAAGACTTAGCAGCTGAAGAAAAAAAAGAAAGGCATAAGCCTCTGCAGTCGCAAGGAAGAAGAAGACCCAAAAGAAAAAAAAAAAAAGAAAATCAGAGAGAAGAAAAGAGAAAGAGGAACCACAGAAGCAGAGAAGAAGAAAAGAAGAAAGAAGGGAGTCGGCTGAAGAAAGAGAAGAAGACAGTCATCCCTTCTTTTTCTCTCTCTTAATTTTTTGTAAAACCTTATATATTGTGAATTTATATGCTTCTAGAATTATAGTTTTCTCCCTGAGTTCGACCTCGGGAAACTCTTCATTCCGAGTAATAAATTGTAGTAGACTGGTAATCGCTTTATTATATACCACAACGACTATAATAACTAGAAAGATGAACAAAGCGGCAGCCCCACCAATTTTTGGCGCCGTTGCCCCCCTCTAGAAACTATTAATTCACAATTTTTGAGTTTCTATTGATTAATCTCTTCTCTTTTGTTGTGCAGGCATAGGAAATCAAGAGGACAACAAGCAGCCACACAACAACCACACCTAGGATAGGTAATTTTCTAGCCTCTCATTTTAACCCCTAAATTCTAAAGAGGAAGAAAAAGAAAAAGCAATTTAGGGATAACCTGTCTTCCATACTTAGTAAATCACCAAAGCTGTCTGTTTTCAATTTCAACACAGTATATCTGTACATCCATTAAAGGTATTTAGGGCTAACACCTTCTTGCTTGAGCCCTAATTACCCAATCTAAAGGAAACTAACTGGACCAAGTAGAGCCAGTATAAGATTCAAAATTAGGGTTTTAGAGACACTTTCTAAGCAAGAATTGAGAATTCCCAAAAGAAGTATGCCCAAGCCATTGTTTGAAAGCACCTATTTAGAGAAACCCTAACAAATTTGGCTCTTAAAAACACTTGAACCCTAAAAGACAAAGACCTAATAAGCTCTCAAAGGAACTAGTAGGTGAAGTTGACCCCTTGGGTCAACCAACCTTGAACTTAGGTCACTCTTTGCACTCAAAAGGCTAAAGTTCAAGTGAAAACCTAAGCACCTTGATCCTAACTAAAAGTGGTAGACTTAAGAGGTCAAGGTCCCCATTCCGGTCTACCTGGAATCTCAGTGACAAGAGAGGTCGGGTGGGGGAAACCCTATAACCCGTGGGGGCGCTCTACCGTGTAGGGGTCTTCACGGGACTCACCCTCTCTGGCTACCCAGGTAATTCTCAGGTGGATGATCTTTTGATCAAGGGGTCCATCTGCCCCGAACCTGGCCGCTGCTTTTGTCTATATAGTTATTATAGTCGTTGTGGTATATGACAAAACAGTTACCAGTTTAATACAAATTATTACTCGGAATGACAAGTTTCCCGAGGTCGAACTAAGGGAGAAACTATAATTCTAGAAACATAAAGGTTCACAATTCTGTTACAAAAAGAATAAGAGAGAGAGAGGGAGCAAAAGTTCTCTTTTTTGGCTTCTTCTTCTCTCTTCCTCTTCTCTTTTATTCTTCTCTTTCGGCTGATTATTCTCTTCTTAAATCTGCCTTCTTCTCTCTTCTTTTCTTTGCTGCGGCTGTGGTGACCCTTTCTCTTTCTCCTTTCTTCCTCTCTGATTTTCTTCTCTTCTTCCTTGCGGCTGCAGAGGCTTTTGCCTTCTCTCTCCTTCAGCTTCTAAGTCTTCCTTTCTTCTTCCTTCTTTTCTTCTTCTTCTTCTTTTTCTTCTGCTCTGGCCCATCCTCTTCTTTCTTTCTTTCTCTCCTGTCTTCTACTTTTTCTTCTCTGCATCTTCTTTCTTCTTCTTCAGCAGCTGCAGTTTTCCTTTACTCTGGCTGCTGACCCTCCGACATCTGACTCGACGCTCAGACTACTTAACTGTGCGTTTGCTACAGTGCGGCTCCTTTTCTTGTCCTTCAGCTCCTTTCCTTCCTTTCTTCTTCCTTCGCCTGCTTCTTCCTTCTTTTTCTTCTTCCCTGCGCGCACACACAACTATCAGTGCAAAACCTACCCCTTCCCTGCGTATCTCTCTCTCTGAATCTCTCTCTTCAGGAAAGATCTCCCAGAGCCGGGTAATCGGGTTCGGGTTGTGCGCCCGGGACCAAGCCCACCGGCGTGCGGTGGTGGGCGAGGAGTGCTTGGTCGGGTAGTCGGGTTCGGCCCAGGCCCGCGGGGCGTGAGTGCGGGCGAGGGCGGGTGCGAGCACGTGGCGTGCTGCGTGTGTGGGTGAGGGACCTGACCCCTGTGTGTCGAAGGTGAACAGCTAATATCACAAAATCAATTTAAGTGTGGGCGCGAGGCCACACACTTACGAGGTGGGACTAAAGTCCCACCTCTGCTCTGCGCACCTGCAGGCGAGAAGGTGCTGGCAATTGGGGCAGCAGCGAAGGCTCGCGACCCCAATTGCGAACCTGGGCGCACTCGCGGAAGCACTCCGCATTGCCTGGAGCTCACGCCTGGGCTGAAGGAGTCCTGGAGCTACCTGCGAAGAAGCTTCAGCAGCTCGTCAATGGCGGCGAGGAGGCGGAGACTTGAAATCACAAAGACAGCCTCACGGCCACATCAGACAATGCAGGGAGCCTCGTCGGAGTTTGGCGAGGGTAGTGCGAGGGTCGGCGAGGCGCAAGAGCGCCTGTGTCCGTGTGCCTAGGGCAGACTGTGTGCGCGGAAATGGGTGTGTTCGGGAGGTGGTTTGGAGGTGAAGGGTGATGAATGGAGTGGGGGAAACGCTTGAGTGGAGTGAGGGGGAGCTTCTGGGCTTATCGGCGAGAGGTGAAATGGTCTGTGGAGGTGGAGCGACCTCGCCGGAGATGGCGACCGGAGAAGGGGAAGGTGGTGATGGACAGTGGCGGTCGGTGGGTTAAAATAGTAAATTAAGAAGGGGAAAATATAAGGGAGAGAGAGGGGAAGATTCCTACCTACTTAGTTGACGAAGAGGGAGAGGAAGACGTCCGACTCATGCCTACCGGAGCCGGGGAAGAAGGTGCCCAGGAGGGGGTTATCGGCGATGAGGAGATCTGAGGACGCCAGCTGGTGCGGCCTGACATAGGAAGACGAGGCAGAGTGGGCTCTGCTGTAGGTATGGCAGCAGAGCGACGAGGAGGAGGAGGAGGAGAAGTCGTCGGAAGCCAGGGCACTCTGACCAGAGAGGGGAGAGACGAAATCGAGGGTTTTTCTCCGCCAGAAGTAGCTTGAAGGAGACAGCAGACCCTGCCGCTCCTTATAAAGGCACTGACGAGGAGAGGGGACCGAGGGAGCGACGTGACGTGCTCGCCGGAGATGGCGGGAAATGGACACACATTCCTTTCGTGCGTTCGTACAAGAGGCATGGCCGATTGCAGGGGTCATGGGAGGGTCCCTACGACAGAGGACGGCGCAGGGAACCCCCCGCTCGTTCCTGAGGACGGGCGCCTTGCCTTGTGCGGCGCCATCCTCCGCGCAAGCTCGCCGGAGGTATGGCGCTGCGTAGAAATGGCAGGGAGGACCGTTCTGCAAAGAACAACCAGAAAGATAGGGGTGGTAACCGATAAAGCTGGGTTTCGTCTTTATGTTATTATGGTTTACAATTGTTGTAGTATTTGACAAAACAGCTACCAGATTACTACAAATTTTTACTCGGAGTATAAAGTTTTCTCGAGGTCGAACTCAGGGTGCAACTAGAATTCTAGAAGTATAAAATTTCTCAATTAGGTTACAAAAATAAGAGAGAGAGGGAGCTAGAGTTCTCTTGGCTTCTTCTTCTTCTCTCTTCTTTTTCTCTCTTTTCTTCTTCTCTGCTTGGCCGGTTCTCTTCTTCCTCTTCTTCTTTCTTTCTTTCTTTCTTCTTTTGCTGTAGAGTCTTCTTTTCTTCTTAGCTGCTCTGCTTGCTTCTTCTCTTTTCTTCTTTTCCCTCCTTGCGGCTGTATCTTTCTTCTTCTTCTTTTCTTCCTGCCTTCTTCTTCTGTTCTTGTCTTTCTCAACCTACCTTGTTTCTTTTCTTTCTTTCTTCCTTTTCCTTGCTTGTAGCTGCATCTTCTTTCTTTCTCTTTTCTTCTTCTTCTCTGCTTTGGCTTCTTTTCCTTTCCTTTTCTTCTTCTTCTGGCTGCTGTGGTGATTCCGACGTCTGATGCAGTTATCAGACGACTTATCTGTGGCTTTGCTACAGTGCCTTCCTCCTTCTTTCTTCAGCTGCCCAGTGCGGCTTCTTCTTTTCTTCTTCTGTTTCTCTCCTTCCTTCCTTCTTCTTCATCTGCTGCTGAGCGGCTAAGGCTTCGGCCACTTCTCTTCATCCTCTTCCTCTTCTTTCCTTCCTGCACGCTCACACAAAGGTCAGAGCAAAACCTACCCCTACCCCTTCCCCACGTCTCTCTCTTTCTCAGAATTCTCTCTTAGGACTGCTCTCCCAGAGCCGAGTAATCGGGTTCAAGTAGCGCGCCCGAGATCAGGCCCACCGGCGTGCGGTGGTGGGCGAGGAGTGCACGGTTCGGGTAGTCGAATTCGGCCCAGACCAGCAGGGCGTGAGCGCGGGCGAGGGTGAGCGAGCGCGTGGTGAGCTGCATGTGGGTGAGAGGGACTTGACTCCTGTGTTCGAAGGCAGTAAGCCCTATGCACTTTTGCAATTTAAGTGTGGGCGCTCGGCCGCACACTTACGAGGTGGGACTGAAGTCCCACATCCAAATCTTGCGCCCGCGGGCGAGGAGCCCATGGCCAATTGAAGCAGCTGCGAGGCTTGCGAACCAAATTGCAAGCCTAGATGCCTTCGCGGAGACTGCTCGCACAACCTGGAACGTGCGCCTGGGCTGGGGAAGACCTGGAGCTGCAGGTGGAGCTGCTGCAACAGGTCGACAATGGCGGTGAGAGGGTGCGAACCTGAAATCGCAGTGACGGCCTCTCGGCCAAGTCAGATCACGTGGAAAGCTTCGCCGGAGTGGCGAAGCCTGTGCGATGGTCAACGAGGCGCGGGAGTGCGTGTGGAGGTCAACCTAGGTCAGATTGTGGGCGAAAAGATGGGTTTGTTCGGGGGATGGTTGGGCAGTGCTTGGCAGTGAATGGAGAAGGGTGATCGGTGGAGTGGAGTGTGGGGGAGCTTCTGTGCTGGTCGGCGAGGGGGGAAGAGGTCTGTGGATGTGGGATGGACTCGCCGGAGAGGGTGATCGGAGGTGGGGAAGATGGGTCTGGATAGTGGCAGTCGGGTGGTCGAAATGACAAATTGGAAGAGGGAAAATACAAGGGAGAGAGAGCAGAGACTATTTTTCTATTTACTTGACGAAGGGGGGGGGGGGGGGGGAGGAGCATCCGGCTCGTGCCTGCCGGAGCTGGAGACGAAGATGCCCTGGAGGAGGGTTTCGGCGACGAGGAAGCAGTCGGAGAGCGCCAGCGGGTACAGCCTAGCGCGGCTGACAGGGCAGAGTGAACCCTGCTACAGGTAGGACAACAGAGAGAGGAGGAGGAGGAGGAGAGTGTCGCCGGAAGCTTCGAGCTCTCTGACCGGAGGGGGAAGGGATGAAGAGGAGGTGTTTCTCCGTCAAAGAAAGCTTGAAGGAGTCGGCAAGGTCTGCCACTCCTTATAAAGGGCTTGGTGCGGAGAGAGGGATGAGGTGGCATCGTGCCAGCCTCGCTGGAGTGTGGTCGGAAGGGACACCCATGCCTTCCACACATTCGCACGGAAGGAATGGTTGACGACAGAAGTCGTGGGCGGGTCCCTGCGACAGAGGACGTCGTAGGGAACCCCCTTCTATTCTAGAGGACGGCAGCCTTACCCTGCGCGACGCCATCCTCCGCGCAAGGTCGTCGGAGGCATGGCGCTGTGCAGAAGTGGCAGGGAGGACCATTCTGCAAGTAAAGATGAGAAGCTGGGGGCCTAAATTCAAGGGTTTCAAAAGATAAGGGTCAGAAAGTAAATAAAGAGGACCAAATTGTAATGTCGGTCAAGGAGGTCTTTTCTCAGGCTCAAGTTTTTATACCAGACTAATTTGAGCCTAAAGATTTTAATGGTGAATTTTAATTCTAGGTTGGACCATGTTTGACCAGTTAATTTGCGCAAAAACCCAAATTAAGTCATTAATTGGGCATGGTTCTCATTTTAGGTCAAAATAGGTTTCAAAGGCCAAATTGAAGTTTCTAAACCCTAGGGAATATTTTTCTATGATTTTTAGAGCGCTTAGTTGATTTTTATCCTACCTGGAACCTCGTGAATTGGAGTGGATTTATTTTTAGGGTTATAGAGTGTCATTTAATTTCTAGAAGTTGCTATAATCCTTTTCAGATCAGATCAACCTACTTCCCTCATTGTTAAACTTGTTTGACCTGTGTTTGGACGCTTAATTTCCCTGTTTGCAAACTGCATTGGTGATTACAGTTTTACCCCTTATGATTTGTTTTATTCTTAAACTCAGAATTCTCTGAGTTATGCCTCTCCTTGGGTCTTGTAGTAGCTTTTTATCACATATCTGGATTAGATTGTGCTAGTTAGGGTTCATGATGAGGTTCTCATCATATCCCCATGCCTAGCTTTTACTAGTCCCTTAGCAAAAACTTATGGTTTCAACCCTTGTTCTAGACCATGAAGTTCTTAATGATTTCAGATAAGTGCTTTTTCTTTTGAAACCTAGATTAGGCCAGAATGCTAACCATAGGCCTAAAAGGTACTCTAGTACCAACCAAGATCCAGATCTGTCTAGCCTCAGCCTCAGTCCTTAACAAAGGTTTTTAAGGCCTACAAGAACTAATCTAAGGCTTATTGGACTTTGTGGTTAAAGCACCCGTGCTTGCGATAATTTTAGCCCTGGCTCAGTTCGCAGTGCGTTTTGTAAGAAAGAGACGTAGAAGGTTTATATGTTTGGAGAGTTTTCTCTCTCTTTTTCTTTTTAATTCTATCTTAGGATTGGCTTTTGAACATGGTCTGTATCAGATTCCTTGTCCCCATCATCAATCCTCAAAGGTTCCTGCTAGTCGATGCTTCGAGATAGCACCGCCCATGGTAACCCCCAGAACCCTGGCTGTTGAGATTTCGAGATAATCCCATCCATGGTGTTCCGTGGCCTGAATTCAGACCTTGGCAATTGACACTTCATGATAATGCCATCCATGGAATCTAAACTAGCAGAGTGCTTACATGCCCCCAGTAGGATATGTAAATATCCTAAGAGACAAGCACCGTGGAGATGATATTTTGTTACGCATCTTCGAGGGGGATTTCCCACCTCTCCGCGTTGGGAACTCATCCAAATCAACTTGTGTTGATCGGCCGCTCCTACTCTAAGTGTTATTTTCAGTATTTTTGCAACGCTTCTACGTGATTTTGATTTTTATGCTTACTGAACCAGGTTGTGTGTGAGGTTAGGGTGCTTAGGTTACCGAGTCCCGTAAATCAAAGGTTAGTTAACAAGACCGAATACTTCCTAAGCCTTGGACCTAATACTTAAGCTTTTCATTTTCCTCAACCTCTTGAGGAATGTCTAGATCTTAATGGGTACTAAGAGCCTATCCAAGAATGCCTAAGGTTCGCGTTCTTACTAATCTTGCTATGCACTTTCCATTTCCTTTCCTGAATGAGGTCTAGAACTTAGGTTAACTCCTTAGTTTCTTATAAATGACTATCTCTTTTTTCTTTCATTTTGTGTTCCTTCTTTTCATTTTGTTCCTTTTTCCCTTCCTCCACAAAATTTCTTTCCTCCTCTCATTTTATTATTCTTTTTCTCAGAAATTTTTTTAATTTTTATGGTGTTTTTGGCATATGTGAATTTTTTTGTTTAAAACCTTTTCTTACAAGTTTTGAACTTTCATACCCCCCCATGCCTAAGATTTGCAATGTCCTCATTGTAACTTAGGGGGTTTTTATTCAACTTAGTTCATACATTAGGACGGATGTTTTTGATGAGTGAACAGGTTGGGGTGACTGTTGCGGACGATTTCTAATCTCAGATGCGAGCACCTGAGGTAGAGTCGGTTGTCCTAAAGGGTGAACCTTAAGTGCACAAAGGTGTCAGAAAAGGTTTTAGGTTTTCAAAGAGAATGACGGGCTGCCTCCCGTTGAGCGTTGAGTTTTACGCCATCGGCTGGGCGCAATATGCTCAGGGAAAATGGAGGATAGATGATGATTCAGCCAAATCAGTAGATGTTACATCAATGAACGGTTTGAGTCTCTAACCATTCACGATGAAAGGTTCAGAATCATGGCCGAGCGGACTGATTTCGACGGCTCCATTTCCAAAAACTTGTCGGACCAAGTATGGTCCGACCCACTTGGATCGCAGCTTCCCAGGGAAAAGCTTGAGTCGTGCATCAAGGAGTAGGACCTTCTGACCAGGATGAAAGATCTTTCTAGAGATGTGCTTGTCATGGAAGGCTTTAACCCGCTCCTTGTAGATTCGCGAGTTCTCATACGCATCAAGGCGTAATTCATCGATCAAGCTGATTTGGAGCTTTCTGTGGGTTCTAGCCTTAGAAAGATCTAGATTACAGCTCCGTACTGCCCAATAGGCTTTGTGCTCCAGTTCGACAGGAAAGTGACACGCCTTCCCGTACACCAGTCTAAAGGGAGACATGCCTAATTAGGTTTGTTGGGCGGTCCTATAGGCCCACAAGGCTTCTGGAAGTCGGGACGACCAATCCTTCCTATCAAGTCAAACAGTGACCTACAGGATTTTCTTGATCTCCCGATTTGACAACTTAGCTAGACCATTAGTCTGGGGGTGATAAGGAGTGGAGATTCGGTGAGACACCCCGTATTTGGTCATCAGTGACCTGAACTGAGCATTCGTGAAATGGGTCCCCCCGTCAGAAATGATAGCATGAGAAATCCCGAACCGTGAGAAGATATTGTGATGAATGAATTTAAGAACGATTTTATGATCACAGGTTCGGGTCGGTATGGCTTCGATCCATTTGGACACGTAGTCCACAGCCAGCAGAATGTACTTGAAGCCATCCGAAACAGGAAAGGGGCCCATAAAATCAATCCCCCGAACATCAAAGATTTTGCATACAAGAATCGGCTGCAAAGGCATCATGTCGCGATGGCTCATGTTGCCCAAAGTTTGGCAATGACTGCATGCCTTGCAGTGATTGTATGCATCCTTGAATAGAGTGGGCCAATAAAAGCCACACTGGAGGATTTTCAATGCGGTTTTGTGCCCAGAGAAATAGCCACCGCATGCCTGGTCATGGCAGAAGGAGAGAATATCATTGACTTCACCCTCCGAGACACATCTCCGGATGATCTGGTCAGCACCTATGCGGAAGAGGTACGGATCTTCCCAAATGTAGTACTTGGCAACAGAGCGCAATTTGTCTTTCTTGGCCTTTGGCCAATCAGACGGGATCTGATGAGATGCCAAGTAGTTTACTATGTTAGCAAACCATGGAAGTTTAGTACCAATAATCAGCAGGTGCTCATCAGGGAAATGCTCCATGATGGGTCCGGAAGGGGTGATGATCTCAGAAGGAAGGCGGGACAAATGGTCAGCTACCACGTTTTGTCTTCCCACCTTGTCGCGAATCTCGAGGTCGAATTCTTGCAACAGCAAGATCCATCGGATTAGTTGGGGCTTCGCGTCCGTCTTGGCAAGGAGATGCCTTACAGTTATGTGATCCGAGTAGATGATGATGTGGGAACCCAGGAGATAAGATCGAAATTTTTCAAGGGCAAATACTATGGCTAGCATCTCTTTCTCCGTAACTGTATAGTTACGTTGAGCCTCGTCAAGTGTCTTGCTAGCGTAGTAGATGACCACGGGTTTCCCGTCAACTCTCTTCCGCAGAACCGCTCCTACAGCGAAATCAGATGCATCGCACATGATCTCAAAGGGTTGAGACCAATAAGGGGATTGTAGGATCGGGGCCTGGGTGACTCGGTCACGGAGGTTTTCAAATGCTTGAGTGCATTCCTTGGAGATTTCAAAGGGTACATCCTTAGAAAGAAGAGTCGTCAGGGGGCACGCGATTTTCGAAAAATCAGGAATGAAACGACGGTAAAAACTGACGTGCCCCAAAAAAGAACGGATGTCCCTGATTGAGCTAGGCATAGGAAGATGAGAAATTATAACAACCTTGGCTCGATCCACTTGGATGCCTTTCCCATAAATTAGATGTCCTAGGACGATCCCCTCAGGCACCATAAAGTGGCTCTTTTCCTAGGAAAGAACCAAATTAACATCGATGCAGCGCCTGAGTATATGAACCAAGTGCTGGAGGCAATCATCAAATGATGCCCCGAAAACTGAGAAGTCATCCATGAAGACTTCCAGATAATCACCTACCATATCAGAGAATATGGCAAGCATGCACCGTTGAAAAGTCGCGGGTGCATTGCAGAGACCGAAAGGCATCCTTCGGAATGCATACGTTCCGAAGGGGCAGGTGAATGTGATCTTCTCTTGGTCCTCAGGATGAATAGCTACTTGGTTATAACCGGAGTACCCGTCAAGAAAGCAGAAGAATCGATTTTCCGCTAATTTCTCGAGAATCTGATCAATGAAAGGTAGTGGGAAATGATCCTTCTTCGTGGAGGAACTGAGTCGTCGGTAATCTATGCAGACTCTCCACGAGTTGGCTAATCGGGTAGGTATGACTTCTCCGATTTCAGTCGTAATGGTGGTGAGCCCTACCTTTTTAGGCATAACCTGAATTGGGCTCACCCAACGACTGTCGGAGATCGGGTAGATGATCCCTGCATCTAACCACTTGATGATCTCCTTTTTCACGACTTCCTGCAGATTGGGGTTTAAACATCTCTGCATTTCACGAGATGGTCGTGCGCCCTCTTCTGAGTAAATATGGTGTGCATAGTAAGAGGAACTTATTCCAGTCAAGTCATCGAGAGTCCATCCAATGGCTCTGCGATGTTGCTAGAGAATAGCAATCAGACGGGATTCCTGATCAGGAGAGAGCTTGGAATTTATAATCACAGGAAGGGTCTGATTAGAACCCAGAAAGATGTATTTCTAATGATCGGGAAGGGGTTTAAGTTCAAGGATGGGGTTATCAGCAGCAGCGGGTGGTTCAGGGTAAGTGTGAGGTTCAAGGATAGGAGTTATGGGTCTGTCTGTATTAGGATCTGACTCCTCTAATTGCGGTTTAAGATCTTTCTGTGGTTGATGAGGTGTAATCAGGTTATTCTCAAAATGCGTTTCATCAACCAAAGCCCTAATATCACAGATTTGTTCGATGACACCGCAATTGATTCCTTATTGGGCCTTAAATATATCGATTTTTAGGGTTTGATTTTCAAATTTCAGCTCTATTTGGCCCTCCTCACAACTGATGTTGGCTCTAGCAGTAGTCGAGAAAGGTCTCCCTAGAATGATCGGTGTATCCCTAGGGTTCTCAGGTGCGTCCATATCTAAGACTATAAAGTCTACCGGGAAATAGAAATCCTGCACTCTTTCAATAACATCCTCGAGAATCCCTTTAGGTGACTTTATAGATCGATCTGCTAACTGTAGTGTCACCTCAGTTGGTTTTAGGACAGATTCTTCTAGGTAGTTAAGTAAGGATGTGGGTATCAGATTTATGGAAGCACCCAAGTCTAGCAATGCTCTGTCAAACTGGGTGATGAGAGCCTCATCATGAGCCATAACTAGCTCATTTTGACATAATAAAGAGAATAAAAGCTCCTACATAACCTAGAAGAAGGCCTAAATGAAGGAATAAGTGCTCTGAGAAGAAAATATGAAATAAAGGTTAAAACTGTAATTTTACCATTGCAGTGCATAAACGGGTTTTCTCAGAGGCAAAACATAGGTCAAAAGGGCTAAATAAGATAAAAAGTGGGTTGGTTCAATCAGACATGGGTTTAGGTGCAATCCAGGAATTAAATGACATTTGGTAACCCTAAAATAGACCCGCTTAAATTAACAAGGTTTCGATCAGGATAAAAATCAAGTAAACCTTCTAAAAATCATGGAAAAATACTCCTTATGGTTTAGAACACTTAATGTGGCCTTTGGAACCCAGTTTGACCTAGATTAGGGTCCCAGCTCTTTAAGTAACCTAATTTGGGATTTTACGCAAAATGTCCAGTCAAACGAGGTCAAACCTAAAATCCAACTTTACCATTGGATTCCTTAGGTCCAAATTAGGTTTGTACCAAAAGTTGGACCTAAGGGGAGGTCATCTTGACCTACTTTGCAATTTAGTACACCCAAATCATAATTTGGTCCCTATCTTTTGAAATCATTGCAGAGAGCCCCCTAATTTCCTCTCCACCTTTGCAATCAGGCCCTGCCGCCATTGTTAGGGCAGAAGCAACCTCCGACGAGGTTTAGAGAGGGATTACTCTCTGATTCCTCAGAGATCCCCTCCCAGAAATGGAAGGGAGATTCTCTGAGGAATTCCCTTCCATCTACGGCCAATCACAATCTCTGGTGTGAACCCAATCGCTCGTGCGAACGCACGAGGGATTTGGGTATCTTAACCTCTTTCCTACTCCGGCGAGCCATCAGAGACACAGGCGTGCCCTCCACGCTCTGAAAGCACGGCCCAGTGCCTACAAAAGAACCCACACCTCCGGCCGCTCATTTTTAGCTTGACTTGGCCGGACGTCCACCACCAATTCGTCTCTTCTTCTCCGGCCAAGTGTCCAGCAAGCTCCGGCGAGCTCCCTCTCCCATCCTCTTCGCTCTGCCACAAAACCAGTGGCAGAGTTATCTTCCTGACTCCCCTTCGCGTCGCGCAGCACCCGCGCACGCCGCCTCAGCCCCGTCGTCACCGCCGTTCTCCCCCACTGGGCAGCGTCTTCTCCGGCGACAGCAGGTACAGCTGTCCGCCCTTTGTCCCCCTTTGTCCCTAAAATTAGGTTAGAACTACTCCCCGTATTCCCCTCTCTCTTTTCCCCCTGTTATTTCATTTAATCGACCCTCGACCGTCGCTGACCACCCTCATCTTCCTCGCCTTCGACCGACCTCCGGCGAGTCGCATCCACCATTCCGCCCCTCCACACGGCTCGCCAACCGACTCATAAGCTCCGCCTCACCACAATGAACAACTTCCGCCCATCAGCCATCCCTCTACACCTCCACCACAGTCCCCCGAACAACCCCGCACTTTCGGCCACAGGTTGACCTAGGTACGCACGCCTAGGCCATCCCACGGCCTGCCGCATGGCTCACCACCTTCGCTGTGCCACGGCGAAGGTCCCCAGCTGGTCTGATTGAGCCGAGAGGCTCGTTTTGTGTTTGACAGTATCAAAGCTCCCGTCGCCATTGACGAAGGTTGAAGCAGCTTCGCAGCAGCTCCAGGCGTCAGGTCTTCCAGGCTTCAGGCGCAGTAGACTCGCGCGAGCGGTGCGAAGAGGTCTGGCTCAGCAAGGAGCGCTGCGAAGTTTGCAGCTGTGGCAATCGCACGAAGGATCTGCGGGCGCGCGCAAGATTGGGGCAGGCAGGATAGTCCCACATCAGCGAAACGCAAAGTGCAGGTATAGTATAAATTGTTTTTGTGTTATATGCTATTCGCCTCCGAACGCACAGGGGTGAGGTCCCTCACCTGACCCACTCGCCTCGTCCGCGGTTTCACCTCGCGAATCTGGCGGGATCCGACCCGACCCTAACCTGAGCACTCCTCGCGCATCACCCACCTGCAGGTGAACCTGGTCCCGGGTGCAAAATCCGACCCGATTACCCGTGTGGCTCTGGGAGAGCGTCCTTGAGCGAATTGCAGAGAGAGAGAGACGTTTGGGTAGAGGGAAAGGGGTAGGTTTTACTCTTTGTGTAGGCAGGCTGAACGTTGAGGAAGAAAGACTTAGCTGTGAGGGAGAAGAAGAGAAGAAGTAGAAGAAGAGGCTGAGCAAGGCAGAGAAGAAGAAGAGAAGAGAGAAAGAAGGAAGAAAGGACTGCAGAAGGCAAGGCAGAGAAGAGAAGCAAAGGCAGGAAGAAGATCAAGGCAAGAAGAAGACCTGTAGATCAGAAGAGAAGAAGAAGAAGAGCCTACGAAGAAGAAGGCAGAAGGAAAAAGAGAAGAGAGACTGCAGAGAAAGAAGAGGCCAAGTGAAAGACTGCAGCAGAAAGAAAGCATATCAGAAGAGGAAGAATAATCAAAGAAGGGAAAATACTTTTAAGACGTCTGATCTTGGGATCAGACGTCCAATGTTACTCTTTTGCCCGAATTACTTTTTAAATACATTTGAAGTAAAGTTTTGAGTAAATTAGAGTGTTCAATTACATTTGAGATTAGTAGTAAATTTCAATTGCTCCTTGTGTTCGACCTCAGATACTCCGATTTTCGAGTAATAAAATTTTTTATTTGTTGACAATGCTTGATCACCTATACTACGACGTAATTAACTGTTAAAACACGATCGAGAGAGTCGCTTCAACACTGGGTTTCACCTATTTTGCAGGAAATCAGGGGAGTACCTGGATCTTTTGCTTTGGGTGGGAGTCTGCTTAGGATTACAGAGCTGGCTTGCTCCAGTAGTACAATTGGACTCCCACTCTTGGTTCGCGGTTTACGCTGAGGTGTACACACATTCTTTAAGAATCGTGCGTAAGCCGGTACGTGGCGAATCACATCCATCAAGGGGATGTTTATTTGGACCTGCTCAAAGAGCTTGACCAGGTCCTCCTCAGGAGCCACGGGCTTGGTTGTCTTCTTTCCCTTGGTCAAGGCCTCGGGAAATGGAACCTTGGTTGGTTCTTCTAGGATATGTCCAGGTTTTTGATCTGGGACAGGGATAGGAACGTCCTAGATTAGTGTCCTAGGGTTTGGATCATTAAAAGGCTTGGAGTGGTCTGGATAGGGTGGATCTTGGGTCTCCTTACCACTACGGGTTACATAATTTAGTCCTGCCTGGTTTTGGTTAGGGTTGGATAGGATTGGTTGCTGCTGATAACCCGCATAAGAAGTGGAAGCCTCCATCCCGTCAGGTGAAGGAACAGAGGGGGCCTGATAAATCATGTGTGCTTGGCCCGGGTTTGGGTTCATAACACGCCGCTGGGTCGGCACGTTATTAGGGTTATGAAGAGGTTGGGAAGGAAGTGTGCCTGGTTGGCGAGAATTTGCCAACTGGGCCAGTTGATTTCGAACCTCTGTAAGTTCGTCCTTGTGTTGTTTCTGAATAGCCGCATTCATTTTTTGAATGTCAGCCAGAGTCTGAAGGATGAGGGACATTTGGTCTTGGTTTGGCCCTGATGGATAAGTAGGGTTGGGCCGAGGCTGAGGCGGCTGGTAAGGACGAGGTGGTTGTGGACAGGGCTGAAAGGGTGGTCTTTGAGTTTGGGAATTTCCCGCCCACTGGAAGTTGGGATGGTTTCGCCATCCAGGATTGTAGGTGTTGGAGAATGGATCATTCTGGATGGCGTTGAGGTCCTCGCAGGTCTGAGGAACCTCCAAAGAGCCAGAGAATGAGGGGATGGAGTTCCCCTGGCTAGTATAGAACAGATCGGTGGATCCTCCGATCCGAGAATCAGATGGGGGTGGATACGGATCCATCCCAGGAGAAGGTTGGTGGAGAATGTTTTGCATAGTCTCCCGTGTGGAAGGAGGCTGTGCAAAGGAACTATACGCAGAGGTGGATCGCTGCAAGTGCTGAGTCAGCTCATCCACCTTCTTCTCGATGATAGAAACATTGTCCAATTGGCTGGCCATCAATTCCAGGTCGATTGATGCGGACAGGCCCTGTGTCTCGTGTGCTCCCCTAAGGTTCGTCGATTCACGGGTATTCGTCCTGTCGAATAATCCCATGGAGTCATTATTGATGGGGTTCTCACACATATTTTCGAGAATCTCCCACACGGTGTCCTCATCCTGACCCATGATATTCCCTCCGCAAGTTGCATTGATGAAAAGCCTAATATCCTCACGAAGTCCCTGGTAAAAAGACTGGACTTGTTCCCATTTAGGAACTCCGTGATGGGGGCACTTTCTCATGAGATCCTGAAAGCGATCCCATGCCTCATGGAGAGGTTCTCCCGTTTGTTGAGTGAAGTGGGTAATCTGATGGCGCAAGGCATTGGTCCGACCAACGGGAAAGAACTTCTTCAAGAACTCGAACTGAAGTTCTTCCCAATTGTTGATCGGCCGGGTCTGCGTTTGGTACCAATGAGCGGCCTTGTCCATAAGGGAGAAGGAGAACATCTTCCTGAGGAGAATGTCCCGATTTTGTGCATCTGACCCAAAAGTTTGGGCCAGATGCTTTAGCTGTTTGATGTGCTGGAAGGGGTCTTCAGAATTAAGCCCATGGAATTTCGGTATGGCATGAATCATATTGGGTTTTAATTCAAAATCAGGTCCTTCAGTCGGGATTCTGACTCGAGGCTCAATGGCCACCGCAGCTGGATTATAGTGGTCTCGCATTATAGGACGCTGCGGTGGGTGCACAAAGTTCTGGAAGAGGTCATTGAGTCGCTGAAGCTGGTGCTCCAGATTGTTCTCCTCCTCAACTGGCTGAGCCATTGTGGAAGAAGAAGGTGAGTTGGGTTCGGAGTCGGAGGAGAGGTCGATGTGAAGTGTTGTTTTCTCAAACAAGGGCACTGAGGCTAGGCCTCGAGGAGAGTGAAGTTCTAAAGGAGGTTTCAAGGACCTCCTACCAAACATACACTGGTGGAGAAGATGAGTTTAGCAGGTGCTGGACCCAATCAAGACACGTAGAATGTTGGGTGACTATAGAGGTTCGGGGCAGATGGACCCCTTCATCAAAAGATCGACCACCTGAGAATTACCTGGGCAGCCAGAGAGGGTGAGTCCCGCGAAGACATCTACATGGTAGAGCGTCCCCACGGGTTACAGGGTTTCCCCTACCCGACCTCTCTTGTCACTGAGATTCCAGGTAGACCAGAATGGGGATCTTGACCTCTTAATTCTATCACTTTTAGTTTAAGATCAAGGTGCTTAGATTTTCACTTGAACTTTAGGCTTTTTGAGTGCAAAGAGTGACCTTAGTTGAAGGTTGGTTGACCCCAGGGGTCAACTTCACCTGCTAGTTCTTTTGAGAGCTTATTAGGTCTTGTCTTTTAGGGTTCAAGTGTTTTTAGAGAGCCAATTTTCTTAGGGTTTCTCTGAATTGGTATTTTCAATCAATGGCTTAGGCACACTTCTTTTGGGATTTTTCAATTCTTGCTTAAGAAGTGTATCTCTAAAACCCTAATGTTGAATCTTATGTTGGCTCTACTTGGTCCAGTTAGCTCTTTGTTGGGTAATTAGGGCTCAGGCAAGAAGGTGTTAGCCCTTAAATACCCTTAATAGTGTGTGCAGGAACAGTGGGTTGAAATTGAAAACATGCAGCTTTTGATGATTTGCTAAGTATAGAAGACAGGTTAGACCTATATTGCTTGTTCTTTCTTTTTCTTCCTCTTTAGAATTTAGCGGTTAATAGTGAGAGGATAGAAAATTACATATCCTTGGAGTGGTTGTTGTGCGGCTGCTTGTCTTCTTGATTTCCTGTGCCTGCACACAAAAAGAGAAGAGATTAATAGAGACTCAATAGGGAATTTATGACTTCTAGAATAACCGTTGCTCCCCGGCAACGGCGCCAAAACCTGGTAACCGGTAAAGCTGGGTTTCGTTTTTATGTTATTATGGTTTACAATCGTTGTAGTATTTGACAAAACAACTACCAGATTACTACAAATTTTTACTCGGAATACAAGGTTTTCTCGAGGTCAAACTCAGGGAGCAACTAGAATTCTAAAAGTATAAAAGTTCTCAATTAGGTTACAAAAATAAGAGAGAGAGAGAGAGGGGGGAGCTAGAGTTCTCTTGGCTTCTTCTTCTTCTCTCTTCTTTTTCTCTCTTTTCTTCTTCTCTGCTTGGCCGGTTCTCTTCTTCCTCTTCTTCTTCTTTCTTTCTTTCTTCTTTTGCTGCAGAGTCTTCTTTTCTTCTTAGCTGCTCTGCTTGCTTCTTCTATTTTCTTCTTTTCCTTCCTTGCGGCTGTATCTTTCTTCTTCTTCTTTTCTTCCTGCCTTCTTCTTCTGTTCTTGTCTTTCTCAGCCTGCCTTGTTTCTTTTCTTTCTTTCTTCTTTTTCCTTGCTTGTAGCTGCATCTTCTTTCTTTCTCTTTTCTTCTTCTTCTCTGCTTTGGCTTCTTTTCTTTTCCTTTTCTTCTTCTTCTAGCTGCTGTGGTGATTCTGACGTCTGATGTAGTTCTCAGACGACCTATCTGTGGCTTTGCTACAGTGCCTTCCTCCTTCTTTCTTCAGCTACCCAGTGCGGCTTCTTCTTTTCTTCTTCTGTTTCTCTCCTTCCTTCCTTCTTCTTCAACTACTGCTGAGCGGCTAAGGCTTCAGCCGCTTCTTTTCATCCTCTTCCTCTTCTTTCCTTCCTGCACGCTCACACAAAGGTCAGAGCAAAACCTACCCCTACCCCTTCCCCGCATCTCTCTCTTTCTCAGAATTCTCTCTTAGGACTGCTCTCCCAGAGCTGGGTAATCGGGTTCGGGTAGCGCGCCCGAGACCAGGCCCATCGGCGTGCGGTGGTGGGCAAGGAGTGCGCGGTTCGGGTAGTCGGATCCAGCCCAGACCAGCAGGGCGTGAGCGCGGGCGAGGGCGAGCGAGCGCGTGGCGCGCTGCATGTGGGTGAGAGGGACCAGACCCCTGTGTTCGAAGGCAGTAGGCCCTATGCACTTTTGCAATTTAAGTGTGGGCGCTCGGCCGCACACTTACGAGGTGGGACTAAAGTCCCACCTCCAAATCTTGCGCCCGCGAGCGAGGAGTCCGTGGCCAATTGAAGCAGCTGCGAGGCTTGCGAACCAAATCGCAAGCCTAGATGCCTTCGCGGAGACTGCCCGCACAACCTGGAACGTGCGCCTGGGCTGGGGAAGACCTGGAGCTGCAGGTGGAGCTGCTGCAACAGGTCGACAATGGCGGCGAGAGGGTGCGAACCTGAAATCGCAGTGACGGCCTCTTGGCCAAGTCAGATCACGTGGAAATCTTCGCTGGAGTGGCGAAGCCTGTGCGATGGTCGGCGAGGCGCGGGAGTGCGTGTGGAGGTCAACCTAGGTCAGACTGTGGGCGGAAAGATGGGTTTGTTCGGGGGATGGTTGGGCGGTGCTTGGCAGTGAATGGAGAGGGGTGATCGGTGGAGTGGAGTGTGGGGGAGCTTCTGTGCTGGTCGGCGAGGGGGGAAGAGGTCTGTGGATGTGGGATGGACTCGCCGGAGAAGGTGATCGGAGGTGGGGAAGATGGGTCTGGACAGTGGCAGTCGGGTGGTCGAAATGACAAATTGGAAGAGGGAAAATACAAGGGAGAGAGAGCAGAGACTATTTTCCTATTTACTTGACGAAGGGGGGGGAGGAGCATCCGGCTCGTGCCTGCCGGAGCTGGAGACGAAGACGCCCTGGGGGAGGGTTTCGGCGACGAGGAAGCAGTCGGAGAGCGCCAGCGGGTACAGAGGACGTCGCAGGGAACCCCCCTTCTGTTCTAGAGGACGACAGCCTTGCCCTGCACGGCGCCATCCTCCGCGCAAGGTCGCCGGAGGCATGGCGCTGTGCAGAAGTGGTAGGGAGGACCGTTCTGCAAATAACGATGAGAAGCTGGGGGTCTAAATGCAAGGGTTTCAAAAGATAAGGGTCAGAAAGTAAATAAACAGGGCAAAATTGTAAAGTAGGTCAAGGAGGTCTTTTCTTGGGCTCAAGTTTTTATACCAGATTAATTTGAGCATAAGGATTTTAATGGTAAATTTTAATTCTAGGTTGGACCATGTTTGACCAGTCAATTTGCGTAAAAATCCAAATTTAGTCATTAATTGGGCATGGTTCTCATTTTAGGTCAAAATAGATTTCAAAGGACAAATTGAAGGTTCTAAATCCTAGGGAATATTTTTCTATAATTTTTAGAGGGCTTAGTTGATTTTTATCCTGCCTCGAACCTCGTGAATTGAAGTGGATTTGTTTTTAGGGTTACATAATGTCATTTAATTTCTAGAAGTTGCTATAACCCTTTTCAGATCAGATCAAACTACTTCCCTCATTGTTAAGCTTGTTTGACCTGTGTTTGGACCCTTAATTTCCCTATTTGCAAACTACATTGGTGAAATTGCAGTTTTACCCCTTATGATTTGTTTTATTCTTAAACTCAGAATTCTCTGAGTTAAGCCTCTCTTTGGGTCTTGTAGAAGCTTTTTCTCACATATCTGGATTAGATTGTGCTAGTTAGGGTTCATGATGAGGTTCTCATCAGGGGGTCATTTGCAAGGGTTTCAAAAGATAATGGTCAAAAAGTAATTTAAGAGGACCAATTTGTAATGTCGGTCAAGATGGTCTTTTCGTCGGCCCAAATTTTTATACCAGCCTAATTTGAACCTAAGGATTTTAATGGTGAAATTTGATTTTAGGTTGGACCATGTTTGACCAGTCAATTTGCACAAAAACCTAAATTAAGTCATAAATTGGGCATGGTTCTCATTTTAGGTCAAAATACGTTGCAAAGGCCAAATTGAAGGTTTTAAACCCTAGGGAATATTTTTCCATGAATTTTAGAGGGTTTAGTTGATTTTTATCCTGCCTCGAACCTTGTGAATTAAAGTGGATTTATTTTAAGGTTACAGGATGTCATTTAATTCTTAGAAGTTGTTATAACCCTTTTCAGATCAAATCATCCCACTTCCCTCCTTATTAAGCTCATTTGACCTATGTTTAGACCCTTAATTACCCTTTTTGCGTACTGCATTGGTAAAATTACAGTTTTACCCCTTATGATTTGTCTTATTCTTTAACTCAAAATTCTCTGAGTTAAGCCTCTTTTTAGGTTTTGTAGGAGTTTCTTCACACTTATTTAGATTAAATTATGTTAGTTACCCAACATTCTGGGTGTCTTGATTGGGTCCAGCACCTACTAAACTCATCCTCTCCATCAGTGTATGCTTGGTAGGAGGTCCTTGAAACCTCCTTTAGAAATTCACTCTCCTCAAGGCCGAGCCTCGGTGCCTTTGCGTGTGCAACCAATACTTCACATAGACCTCTCCTCCGACTCCGAACCCAACTCACCTTCTTCTTCCACAATGACCTAGCCAGCTGAGGAAGAGAACAATCTGGAGCACTAGCTCCAACGACTCAATGACCTCTTCCAGAACTTCATGCACCCACCGCAGCGTCCCATGATGCGGGATCATTATAATCCTGCTGTGGTGGTTATTGAGCCTTGAGTCAGAATCCCGGATGGAGGACCTGATTCTGAACTGAATCCCAACAAGATTCATGCCATACCTAAATTCCATGGGCTTAATTCTGAAGACCCCTTCCAGCACATTAAACAGCTAAGGCATCTGGCCCAGACTTTCAGGTCAGATGTGCAAAATTGGGATATTCTCCTCATGAAGATGTTCTCCTTCTCCCTTATGGATAAGGCCGCCCATTGGTACCAAACACAGACCCGGCCGATCAACAATTGGGAGGAACTTCAGTCCGAGTTCTTGAAGAAGTTCTTCCCCGTTGGTCGGACCAATGCTTTGCGCCATCAGATTACCCACTTCACGCAATAGACGGGAGAACCTCTCCATGAGGCATGGGATCGCTTTCAGGATCTCATGAGGAAGTGCCCCCATCACAGAGTTCCTAAATGGGAACATGTCCGGTCTTTTTACCAGGGACTCCGTGAGGATATTAGGCTATTCGTCAATGCAACTTGCGGAGGGAATATCATGGGTCAACATGAGGACACCGTGTGGGAGATTCTCAAAAATATGTGCGAGAACTCCATCAATAATGACTCCATGGGATTATTCGACAGGACGAATACCCGCGCATCGACGAACCTTAGGGGAGCACACGAGACGTAGGGCCTATCTGCATCAGTCGACCTGGAATTGATGGCCAGTCGATTGGACATGGTCTCTATTATTGAGAAGAAGGTGGATGAGCTGACTCAGCACTTGCAGCGAGCCACCTCTGCGCATAATTCCTTTGCACAGCCTCCTTCCACACGGGAGACTGCGCAAAACATTTTCCACCGTTCTTCTCTTGGGATGGAACCATATCCACCCCCATCTGACTCTCGGATCGGAGGATCCTCCGACCCTTTCTATACTAGCTGGGGGAATCCCACTCCCCCATTCTTTGACTCTTTCGAGGCTCCTCAGACCTGCGAAGACCTCAACGCCATCCAAAATGACCCATTTTCCAATACCTACAATCCTGGATGGCTAAACCATCCCAACTTCCAGTGGGCGGGAAATTCCCAAACTCAAAGACCACCCTTTCAACCCCGTCCACAACCACCTTGTCCTTACCAGCCGCCTCAGCCTCGGCCCAACCCTACTTATCCATCCGGGCCAAACCAAGACCAAATGTCCCTCATCCTTCAAACTTTGGTTGACATTCAGAGAACGAATGCGGCTATTCAGAAGCAACACAAGGACGAAATCACAGAGGTTCGAAACCAACTGGCCCAGTTGGTAAATTCTCAACCGATAACGTAAAACTCAACGCTTAACGGGAGGCAACTCGTCATTCTGAAAAACCCGAAACCGTTTCTGACACCTTTTTGCACTTTAGGTTCATCCTTTAGGACAGTCGACTCCACCTTGGATGCTTGCATCTGAGATTAGAAATCGTCCGCACCAGTTTTTACCCATCCACTCACCAAAATACCTGTCATAATGCATGAACCGAGCTAAATAAAAAATCTTCCTAATTTACAATGTGGACATTGCAAATCTTAGACATGGGAGGGTATGAAAGTGCAAAATGAATAAAAACTCATAAGAAAAGGTTTCAACATAAAAATTGGTAAAAAAAGGGGGGGAAGGAGGAAAGGATTCTTGAGGAGGAGAAAAAGAGCTGAATGATAAAAGGAGCACAAAATGAAAAAGAAAAGGGATAGTCATTATTAAGAAATTAAGGAATTAACCTAAGTTCTAGACCATATTCAGGAAAAGAAAATGGAAAGTGCACAGCAAGATTAGTAAGAATGCAAATCTTAGTCATTCTTGGATAGACTCTTAGTACCCATTAAGATGTAGATATTCCTCAAGAGGTTGAGGAAAATGAAAAACTAAAGTATTAGGTCCAAGGCTTAGGGAGTATTCGGCCTCGTTAACTGACTTTTGGTTTACGGGATGGTGGGGCTGCCGCTTTATTCATCTTTGTAGTTATTATAGTCGTTGTGGTATATAACAAAGCGATTACCAGTCTAATACAATTTATTACTCGGAATGAAGAGTTTCCCAAGGTCGAACTCAGGGAGCAAACTATAATTCTAGAAGCATATAAATTCACAATATATAAGGTTTTACAAAAAATTAAGAGAGAGAAAAAGAAGGGGTGATTGGCTTATTCTCTTTCTTCAGCCGACTCTCTTCTTTATTCTTCTTTTCTTCTTCTCTGCTTGTGTGGTTCCTCTTTCTCTTTTCTTCTCACTGATTTTCTTTTTTTTTTCTTTTGGGTCTTCTTCTTCCTTGCGGCTGCAGAGGCTTCTACCTTCTCTTTTTTTTCTTCAGTTGCTAAGTCTTTCTCCTTTCTTCCTTTTTGATTTTCTTCTCTCCTTTCTTCTTCTTCTTCTTTCTTTGCTTCTTTTCTTCTTCTTCAACCTGCCTTCTTCTCTTCTTCTTCAGCCTGCCTTCTTCTCTTCTTCTTCGGCCTGCCTTCTTCTCTGCTCTGGCTGTAACCCTCCGACGTCTGATTCAGCGTCAGACGACTTAACCACTCGGTTGCTACAGTGCAGCTTCTCTTCTTTTCCTTCAGCTTCTTTCCTTCCTCTCTTCTTCTGCACGGCTAAGT
Source organism: Thalassia testudinum (assembly GCA_037157565.1). NCBI lineage: Eukaryota > Viridiplantae > Streptophyta > Magnoliopsida > Alismatales > Hydrocharitaceae > Thalassia > Thalassia testudinum. The sequence goes on from JAZHRO010000013.1 coordinate 29,332,481, forward strand.
CTCGGCTGCCACTCCTCTTCTCCTTTCTTCCTTCCTGCGCACACACACACGCATTAGAGCAAAAACTACCCTACCCCTTCCCCGCGTCTCTCTATCTCTGGATCTCTCTTTGGAAAGCTCTCCCAGAGCTGGGTAATCGGGTCGGGTCGCGTGCCCGGGTCCAGGCGCACCGGCGTGGGTGGTGCACGAGGAGTGCACAGGAGTGTCGGGTCGGATCGCGCCTGATATGTGTGGTGAGCTCACGGACGAGGGCGGTGATAGGTGATGGATCTCACCCCGTGTGTCTCGGAGGCAATTCGCTCATATCACAAAAATAATTTAAGTGTGGGTGTGAGGCCACACACTTACGAGGTGGGACTAAATTCCCACCTTCGATCTCGGGTGCCCGCAGGAGAAGGATTCGCGTGATTGGGGCAACAGCGAAGAGTCGCGACCCCAATTGAGAACCTGGGCGTCTCTGCGGAAGTACCTCGCACTGCCTGGGTCCTGCGCCTGGGACTGAAGAAGGCTGGAGCTGCCTGCGAAGCAGCTCCTGCTGCTCGTCAATGGCGACGAGGAGGGTGAACCCTGAAATCACGAAGACGGCCTCACGGCTACATCAGACAACGCAGGGAGATTCTCCAGAAGATGGCAAACGCGGTGCGGGGGTCGACGAGACGCGAGCGTGCCTGTGGCCGTGCGCCTAGGGCACACAGCGTGCGTGAGAGTGGGTGTGTTCGGGGGGTGGTCTGGAGGTGCTAGGAATTGAATGGAGGGCGTATTTGGTGTCAGTGAGATGTTGCGGAGCTTAATGGGTAGCTGGCGAGGCAGATGGAGCCGTGGAGTGGCGAGAACGCCTCGCCAGAGAGCGGCCGGAGATGGGGAAGGTGGTGATGGACAGTGGCGGTCGGTGGGTTAAAATGGTAAATTAAGAAGGGGGAAATAACAGAGAGAGAGGAAAGTTTTTACCTACCTAATTGACGAGGAGGGATGGAGGCATCGCTCGACGCGTACCTGCCGGCGTTGGGGACGAAGGTGCCCAGGAGGGGGTTATCGGCGATGAGGAGATCTAAGGACGCTAGCTGGTGCGGCCTGGCGTGGGAAGACGGGGCAGAGTGGGCTCTGTTGCAGGTATGGCAGCAGAGCGATGAGGAGGAGGAGAGTTCGCCGTAAGCTTGGGCAGTCTGACCGGAGAGAGAGGAGACGAAGGAGGGGGAGTTTCTCGGCCAGAACTAGCTTGCCTTGGACGGTAGCCCCTGCCGCTCCTTATAAAGGCGCTGGCGAGGAGAGCGGCCCGAGGGAACGACGTGCAGAGCACGCCAGAGATGGCTGGAGAAGGAGACCCTTTCCATTCATGCGTTCGCACGAGAGACATGGGCGGTTGCAGGACACAGGGGAGGGTCCCAGCAATAGAGGACAACGCAGGGAACCTCCTGTTTGTTCTTAAGAACGGGCGCCATGCCCTGCGTGGCGCCATCCTCCGCGCAAGGTCGCCGGAGGTATGGCGCTGCTCAGAATGGCAGGGAGGACCGTTCTGCAAGGAACGACGAGAAAGATAGGGGGCAATGTGTAAGGATTTCAAAAGATAAGGGACAAAAAGTAATTCAAGAGGACCAATTTTTAAAGTCAGTCAAGATGGTCTTTTCTTAGGTCCAAATTTTTATACCAGCCTAATTTGAACCTAAGGATTTTAATGGTGAAATTTGATTTTAGGTTTGACCATATTTGATCGGTCAATTTGGGCAAAAACCCAAATTAGGTCATAAATTGGGCATGGTTCTCATTTTAGGTCAAAATAGGTTGCAAAGGCCAAATTGAAGGTTCTAAAACATAGGAAATATTTTTTCATGAATTTTAGAGGGTTTAGTTGATTTTTATCCTACCTCAAACCTCATGAATTAAAGTAGGTTTGTTTTAGGGTTACAGAGTGTCATTTAATTCCTAAAAGTTGCTATAACCCTTTTCAGATCAGATCAACCCACTTTCCTCATTATTAAGCTTATTTAACCTGTGTTTAGACCCTTAATTACCCTGTTTGCGTACTGCATTGGTAAAATTACAGTTTTACCCCTTATGATTTGTCTTATTCTTTAATTCAGAATTTTCTGAGTTAAGCTTCTCTTTAGGTTTTGTAGTAGCTTCTTCACACTTATTTAGATTAATTTGTGCTAGTTAGGGTTCATGATGAGGCTCTCATCATACCCCCATGCCTAGCTTTTGCTAGTCCCTTAGCAAAATTTTAAGGTTTCAACCCTTGTTCTAGACCATGAAGTTCTTATTGAGTTTAGATAAGTGCCTTTTCTTTCGTAACCTTGATTAGGTCAGAATGCCATCCATAGGCCTAAAAGGTACTCTAGTACCAACCAAGATCCAGATCTATCTAGCCTTATCCTCAGTCCTTAGCAAAGGTTTTTAAGACCTACAAGAGCTAACCTAAGGCTTATTGGACTTTGTGGTTAAAGCACCCGAGCTTGGGAAAATTTTAGCCCTGGTTCAGTTCGTAGTGCGTTTTGTAAGAAAGAGAGGTAGAAGATTTATATGTTTAGAGAGTTTTCTCTCTCTTTTTCTTTTTAATTCTAGCTTAGGATTAGCTTCTCAACACTGTCTGTATTAGATTCCTTGTCCCCATCATCAATCCTCAAGGGTTCCTGGCAATCGATGCTTCGAGATAGCACCGCCCATGGTAACCTCCAGAACCCTGGCTTTCAAGATTTCGAGATAATCCCGTCCATGGTGTTTCGTGGCCAAATTCAGACCCTGGCAATTGACACTTCGTGATAATGCCATCCATGGAATCTGAACTAGTAGAGTGCTTACATGCCCCCAGTAGGATATGTAAATATCCTAAGAGACAAGCACCGAGGAGATGATATTTTGTTACGCATCTTCGAGGGGAATTTCCCACCTCTCTGCGTTGGAAACTCGTCCAAATCAACTTGTGTTGATCGACCGCTCCTACTCTAGGTGCCATTTTCAGAATTTTTGCAACGCTTCTACGTGATTTTGATTTTTATGCTTACTGAACCAGGCTGTGTATGAAATTAGGGTGCTTAGGTTACTGAGTCCCGTAAACCCAAAGTTAGTTAACGAGACCAAATACTCCCTAAGCCTTGAACCTAATACTTAAGCTTTTCATTTTCCTCAACCTCTTGAGGACTGTCTAGATCTTAATGGGTACTAAGAATCTATCCAAGAATGCCTAAGGTTTGCGTTCTTACTAATCTTACTGTGCACTTTCCATTTCTTTTCCTGAATGAGGTCTAGAACTTAGGTTAACTCCTTAATTTCTTACTAATGACTATCTCTTTTCTTTCATTTTGTGCTCCTTTTGATCATTTTGTTCTTTTTCTCCTCCTTTGTAGAGTCCACAAAATTTCTTTCCTCCTCTTATTTTTTTTTGCTGTTTTTGGCATATGTGAATTTTTTTGTTTAAACCTTTTCTTATGAGTTTTGTACTTTCATGCCCCCCCCATGCCTAAGATTTGCAATGTCCTCATTGTAACTTAGGAGGATTTTTATTTAACTTAGTTGGGTCTTGTGGGAGATCCTATAAGCCCACAAAGCTTCCGGAAGTCTGGATGACCAATCTTTCCTGTCAGGTTGAACAGTAACCTGCAGGATTTTCTTTATCTCCCGATTTGATAGCTCAGCTAGACCATTAGTTTGGGGGTGATAAGGAGTAGAGATTCGGTGAGACATCCCATTTTTGGTCATCAATGACCTAAACTGAGAATTCGTGAAATGGGTCCCTCCATCATAGATGATTGCACAAGGAATCCTGAACCGTGAGAAGATATTCTGATGAATGAATTTGATGACGATCTTGTGATCATAGGTTCGGGTCGGAATGGCTTCGATCCATTTGGACACGTAGTCCACAGCGAGCAAAATGTACTCGAAGCCGTCCGAAACAGGAAAGGGGCCCATGAAATCAATCTCCCAAATATCAAAGATCTCGCATACGAGAATCGGCTGCAAAGGCATCATGTCGCGGTGGCTCATGTTGCCCAGAGTTTGGCAATGACTACATGCCTTAAAGTGTCTGTATGCGTCTTTGAAGATAGTGGGACAGTAAAAGCCACACTGGAGGATTTTTGATGCGGTTTTGTGCCCGGAGAAATGGCCACAGCATGCCTGGTCATGGCAAAAGGAGAGAATGTCATTGACTTCGCCCTCCGGGACACATCTCCGGATGATTTGGTTAGCACTTATGCGAAAAAGGTACGGGTCTTCCCAGATGTAGTACTTGGCATCAGAGCGCAATTTATCTTTCTTGGCCTTTAGCTAATCAGACGGGATCTAACGAGATGCCAGGTAGTTTACTATATCAGCAAACCATGGAAGCTTAGTACCAATAGTCAATAAGTGCTCATCAGGAAAATTCTCCGTGATGGGTCCAGAAGGGTCGATGATTTCAGAAGGAAGGTGAGAAAGTGGTCAGCTACCACGTTCTGTCTTCCCTCCTTGTCGCGAATATAGAGGTCGAATTCTTGCAACAGCAAGATCCATCGGATTAATCGAGGCTTCGCGTCCTTCTTGGCAAGGAGATGCCTCACAGCAGTGTGATCCGAGTAAATGATGACATGGGAACCCAAGAGATAAGATCGAAATTTTTCGAGGGCAAATACTACGGCTAGTAGCTCTTTCTTCGTAACCGTGTAGTTACGATGAGCCTCGTCAAGTGTCTTGCTAGCAGAGTAGATGACCACGGGTTTCCCGTCAATCTTCTGTCCCAGAACCGCCCCTACAGCAAAGTCAGATGCATCGCACATGATCTCAAAGGGTTGAGACCAATCAGGGGACTGTAGGATCGGGGCTTGGGTGACTCGATCATGAAGGTTCTCAAAAGCTTTAGTGCAATCCTTAGAAATCTCAAATGGTACATCCTTGGAGAGAAGAGTAGTCAGGGGGTGCGCGATTTTCGAGAAATCAGGAATGAAATGATGGTAAAAATCGATGTAACCCAGAAAAGAACGGATGTCCTTGATCGAGCTAGGCATGGGAAGTCGAGAAATCAGATCAACCTTGGCTTGATCAACTTGGATGCCTTTCTTAGAAATTAAATGACCTAGGACGATCCCCTCAGGCACCATAAAGTGGCTCTTTTCCCAGGAAAGAACCAAATTTACATCGATGCAACGTCTGAGTATATGAACCAAGTGCTGGAGGCAATCATCAAATGATGCCCCGAAAACTAAGAAGTCATCCATGAAGACTTCCAGATTAGAGAATATGGCAAGCATGCACCGCTGAAAAGTCGCGGGTGCATTGTAGAGACCAAAAGGCATCCTTCGGAATGCGTACGTCCCGAAGGGGCAGGTGAACGTGATCTTCTCTTGGTCCTTAGAATGAATAGCCACTTGATTATAACTGGAGTACCTATCAAGAAAGCAGAAGAATTGATTTCCCGCCAGTTTCTCGAGAATCTGTTCGATGAAAGGTAGTGGGAAATGATCCTTCTTCGTGGAGGAATTGAGTTTTTGGTAATCTATGTAGACTCTCCACTAGTTGGCTATTCGGGTAGGTATGATCTCTCCGGTTTCAGTCGTAATAGTGGTGAGCCCTATCTTTTTAGGCACAACCTGGTGACGTGCCTTCGTGCGTGTGTGTTAAGAGGTGTCGTTATAGTTGCACTTGATACGTCGGTTTTAAAAGAAGTAAACGGAGGTGAGTCCGAGTGTCGATCTCAGGGAGGCGTGGAAATCAGGTTTTGTTTACCACTTGTTGTCACGAAAAAGGTGGAGTTTTGCTTGCGAAAGAGACGGTTTTGAAAAGCGAGAGATAGAGAGAGAGTTTAGGGTTATAAAGCTCTTGGTTTTGATCATGCACTTTAAACAGAAATTAAAATGGCGACTAAACGGAAAATAATTTCATTAAACATGCATTCATAGTTCATGATTTACAACATTAAATACATGCTTCAACAAAAGTAAATGAAAGCTTAAAAGAGAGAGAGAGAGGTAGAGAGAGAGTGGAGAGCGACGAGGCAGCCACGGCGGTGGAGGAGGCTCCGTCGGCGGCTCGTCGTCTCCGGCGATTACAAGAGTGCCTAAAACTTGCTAGGAGAGGAGTGGAGTAGTTGCAAGTGGGAGAGGATGCCTTGAATGGTGGTAGAAGGGGGTTTAAATAGAGTTAAGGGCTTCCTAAAAGAAGAATGTGCTTTAGCGACATCCAGAACGTCGCTAAAACTGCTTCTAGATACGTCGGTGAAGCCCTCCTGCCGCCGGTCAGCTACCCGCCCCTCTCTCTTTCCAAGCGCGATTCGTGGGCGTTGAACGAGAGCCGTCCGATCTAAGATCGGACGGTTGAGATCCTCCCGTGCCCGCGCTGAGATCGCGCCTCGGGCGCACGTGCGCGTGCGCGTTTCCGCCCGGCGTGCGCGCGCATGTGGGCGCTCGGGAGCTGTCATCGCGTCGCGTGGCGCGATCCTGGCCGCCCGCTGCTGATTGGGCGGCCCAATTTTGCCGTGCCCTTCGCTCGCGCTTGATCTCCGCTCCGCGCATTTCGAACGCACGTCGCTGCGATGCGGTCGTGCGCGCTAGCCGTTGCGCCACGCCCGCGCTTTGTCGCGGCGACCGCGGGCGAGCGCGCGGATTTCGGCCGTTCGATCGAAGATCAACGACCGAGATTCGTCCTTGGATGGATTGAGGGTGTCCGAGCGGTGGGGTCAGGGCGACGTGGCGCTTTCTGGGCCGTTGATCTCCAGATCAACGGTCAGAATTTCTTGGGCCCATTGTGGGAGCTCCGGATGTCGGATTTGGTCGATCTTGAGTCCGTTGGACTCCGTTCGTCGTTTTGAATCCATCCGTGCAGTCCGATTGCTCATCTGAGGCCTTCTTTGACACATGCTTTACACAAATGGCCATTAATGCAGTTTATAAGTAATCTTGGTACTTGATGCATGCAATGCTCCTATTCTACTTTATGTTGTGCCTTTTATTCTAAAGATGGGCCATATTCAACCTAATTACTACCCCCTTGCGTGGTGTTATCATACCCCCATGCTTACTCCTTGATAGTCCCTAGCAAGGTTTATTCTAGCCTTTATTTCTTTGGAGAATTCAAGAAGTAATTGCTTAGGCAATTCATTACTCGTAAATAAGAGGAAATATACGAAGATCTTAATATACAAAGACTAAGCAGCGCCCGAGTGTTTTCCAACATACGAATTGCCCGAATCCTTGCTTTCTATACTTATGTATACGTATATATCTATATATGTCTTTTTAGAATTTTCGGAATTCAGTGTGGGTTGGTAACTTTTTACGGCTACCCAACCCACCCAAAACTCGGTCAAAACCCTAAGTGCTAAGCATCTTGGTGTGAATGTTGTGATAGACTCACTTAACGGTAATTGAGACAGACTTCGAGTTTCTACGCCCCTAGGTGACCGGAAAAGAAAATAAATTTTTGCCTGAAGGTGTATTTGTTCGATTGGTAGCTTTCTCCCTACGTTCATTTTACTTGGGGTCAACACAAGGTTTTTCCAGCGTATATCTCCTCGGCTTGTACTACTTCCCCGCTTCGTCCTTAGGTGTTTTGGTCTTTTTTTTTTGTGCAATTATTGAGCTGGGATCTGGACAACTGACCAATGGGCTGTTACCCACGATCACTTGCCAGCCATACATGTGCGGTGAAGTGTGATTTATTTTCTTTCTTCTTCTTTTTTTTTTTTTTTCGTAGGTGGCTTCCCTAATCTCAAATGTACCTTGAGGCAGCGAAAAAGAAATGGCCTGTGGTGGGTTCTGGACAACCTGCCAATGGGCTGTTACCCACGACAACTTGCCAGCCATACCACCCTAGAGAGTTCATTAGCTACCCAATTTCTGTCAAAATCTCTGAGAAGTGAGTCTGTGCAAAAATGTGTGTAGATGCTTAGACTCAAAGTTTTCCTGAGTTAGAAGGTGAGTTGATAAGTCGTATACTTATTACCTTATTTATTAGGTGGATTAGAATAGCTTAAAGTTGTAAGGATTCGCCGCTAAATCCATTTTTTAACGGACACCAGGGCTGATTAAGCCTGAAGGCCTGAAAAGTCTAAGTGTTTAAGTTCTTTTTGTATTATTTCCCACTATTGACAAGTTTCTAATGCCTAAGTTTTTCTTCCTAAATTCAATTTTTTTTTTTTAATCAATTAATTTATTCATTCAGACTGATTAATTAAGCTCAAGATTATGCAATTTACCATCCCCCCATGCTTAAGTTGGACAATGTCCTCATTGGTAGATGCATGGATGCAGAAGGGTTCAAAAAGATAGTACCTGAGTGACGTAAACTACCAGATCAGTTTGAATCCGCTGGGTTGCCTCCCAGGAAGCGCTGAGTTTAACGCCTCCAGCTGGGCGATGCACAAACAGGAATGGCTTGGGTCAAGAAGATATGTTCAAAATTAACCAGACCCAAAATCAGAAGTCCACAGATGCGAATAAGGTTGTGGTTGAGTCCCGTTCCTAAGGGGCGGGAATTCTGTAACAGATATATCATGCATGCCCGTGTCAGATCCTCTCTTAGTTTGTGGGCATGCAAACAAGTTGCTGTGGACGAATGCACCCCAAATATGACATGCCAAACACTAAAGATGTAGGTCTTATATTCAACTTGTGTCCCCATAAAACTGTAATCCATCGAAAGTGTATCAATTCCAGTGCATTCGGGTTGTGGGATTCTTATTCTGGTAGGGCAGGTAACAAAGTCCAGAGTTTCATACTGAGCCCTACAACCAAGCATGAGGCCTCTCTCCAAAGACGAATCCATCTCTTCCGCAACTATGGTTTCATCGCTCATTCCTTCCAAGCCCTTGATCTCAAGAATATTTTCTGCCACCTTCTCTGTATCAGATTCACTGTTTGGGGTTACATTGGAGGTAGGGTCAATTTCATCCTCTAGATCATATTCTTTCTCTCGGCCCTCCTCCAAATTTGTGATGGGGATTCCAACCGATTCATAATCAATTTCTTTGAGATTGTAACTCCATTCTCCATCTATGATGGTGGCTGCTGCTCCCACCGGATTGCTTCTCTTGGGCTGATTGGATTCAGATTCCAAGGCCTCTCCCCTCACATTCTCAGTTTCCTCCTGATGTTTGTTCTCAATGCTCCCCAAATTGTGTTCCAAGGAATCCTTATTGTCCTTATCCAGTGAGCTGTCCAACTCCTGAGGGGTATCAATGGTGGACTGAACCAAATCAGGATGACTGGGTGTAGTCCAATTGATCATGGTAGGTCCTTGCTTTATGAATTCCATGAATGGTGTTGTGTGCAACAGCTTTCTTTGGCCTTCTTCCCCCAACTGTTGGAACAACTCCAACATGGCATGCTGCCCTTTAACCAATTCTTGATTCTGTCTGTGTAGTTCTAACTGGAGGTTATCAAGAATTGACATGGTGTCATTTGGTGTCCTTTGGATTTCCTTCTTGAAATCCAGGTTAAGAGAGTATGGTTGAGGTTGTGGATCAAAATCCATATTAGTGTTTAGGTTCTTGGGTGGGTCCTCTATTATATCATGTTCAGGGTCCAGTTCTTCAAGAGGAACCATTCTCTGTTTGGTCCTACTCCAGAATAGTTGAGGTTCTAAGTCCTCCTCCCAGTCAGATTCTTCATCAGGGGACCAAATCAAAGGTTGATGATCCTGGGCTTGCCTAGATTTCTGATCATTTTCTGATTTCCATTTGTCTAGAACTCCTTCTAATCCAAAGGTCAAGTAGGCAAGGTTGTTGAATTCAGATGACCTTTCTTGGTTATTATCCTGAGATGGGTAGGGTTCTTGGTGTTCTCCTAAAGGGTAGGTCCTATCACAGTAGAGCGGGTCGGACCTAAATGAGGAGGCATCGTGAGGACAATCGAGATATGGAGCCCCACAATTTGAATCGTACCCTTGGGTGGCTATGTTGGGTGTATTCCAATAAGAGGTTGATGTGGTTTGGTCATAGTTGGGCCAAGAGGGATATTCAAGGTTGTATCCCCAACTTGGTGGCTGGTTAGCCCAAGTAGGCTGCGAGTATGGTCCACTTGGGTTAGCATACGAATCCTGTTGGGGGTAGTCTGGGTAAGATGGATAGGCATTGAAATCCATGGTTTGGAGGAAATGGAGGGATGCGGGAAGAACAGATGAGAGAGAGTTGTGCACTCAATCAAGCAAACAAGCCTAGTCCTTATGGTGTATTCCTTAGGAGACCTAGAAATCTCACAAAGGTTGATTAAGTCCGTAAACACTGGACTCCCCTTCCCAAGGCTAATCTGGCCAGGTTGATTACGAGGGGATTGCAGGGAAGGTTCTTCCTTTGGCTTGCGCCTCCGGTTCCATAGACCTCACAACCGCGGTCGTTTGACACTGCCCCGCAGCTTAGCCACCAGATTCTACCAAGGGAATGAAAGCCAAGTGCCTAGCGAACAAAACCTCACCTTTTGAGACTTAACTCAGTCCTGCCTAGGGCACGTCTACTCAATTTTAACAGGTTAGGATAGTGCTTGTGCTTAGGGTGATGTGATGAGGCGTTGATTGGGGTGGTGCCTCTTAATTTTCCACTTTTAAAGGTGTGCTTTTATCAAAACATGGTTTTCAAGCAAGGATTTTTAAGGTGTGGTGTCTTTTAGTGTTTCATCCTTACTTTAGTGCTTTTTAGGGTTGACGTGTCTTAATGCTTTCAGACAAGTTTCAATGGGCACGTCAAGTTCTACACACAACTTGGTGAAAGTAGATTTCCTTTTTATTTTGTAGTGTACTCATCCTAAAGATCATGCAGCTCCTATTAGATGAGTCAGTTTTTAGGGTTGAGTGGCGTGGCCTAGGTAAACTCACGGTGGCTTCGCAAACACCACTCAAGAGAAAAAGAAAAGAACACTCCAAGAATTTATTCAGCATATTAGAGTGTACATTTTTTATAGGGTGATGTGTTAAGAATGTGGGTCAAGCAATCATTCACCACGCCAATTTTTTTCAGTTTTTATGATTTTTTTTTTTTAGCTTTTTCACGCAAGCAAACAATGAGCGAGAGGGTACTCACTTTCGGTCCTCGAGGTGCCTACTCCCTTGCTACCATCATGGAATGCGTCGCTTCGCCGTCCATGCGCCGAATTCCTGCAACCGTCAAGTAAAAAGGAAAATAGGGCATTAGACGATGTGAGAATGAATGTGGAATGGAGGTGATAAAACAAATCCGTTGCCTCCCCGGCAACGGCGCCAAAAACTGACGTGCCTTCGTGCGTGTGTGTTAAGAGGTGTCGTTATAGTTGCACTTGATACGTCGGTTTTAAAAGAAGTAAACGGAGGTGAGTCCGAGTGTCGATCTCAGGGAGGCGTGGAAATCGGATTTTGTTTACCACTTGTTGTCACGAAAAAGGCGGAGTTTTGCTTGCGAAAGAGACGATTTTGAAAAGCGAGAGATAGAGAGAGTTTAGGGTTAGAAAGCTCTTGGTTTTGATCATGCACTTTAAACAGAAATTAAAATGGCGACTAAACGGAAAATAATTTCATTAAACATGCATTCATAGTTCATGGTTTACAACATCAAATACATGCTTCAACAAAAGTAAATGAAAGCTTAAAAGAGAGAGAGAGAGGTAGAGAGAGAGTGGAGAGCGACGAGGCAGCCACGGCGGTGGAGGAGGCTCCGTCGGCGGCTCGTCGTCTCCGGCGATTACAAGAGTGCCTAAAACTAGCTAGGAGAGGAGTGGAGTAGTTGCAAGTGGGAGAGGATGCCTTGAATGGTGGTAGAAGGGGGTTTAAATAGAGTTAAGGGCTTCCTAAAAGAAGAATGTGCTTTAGCGACATCCAGAACGTCGCTAAAATCGCTTCCAGATACGTCGATGAAGCCCTCCTACCACCGGTCAGCTGCCCGCCCCTCTCTCTTTCCAAGCGCGATCCGTGGACGTTGAACGAGAGCCGTCCGATCGAAGATCGGACGGCTGAGATCCTCCCGCGCCCGCGTTGAGATCGCGCCTCGGGCGCGCGTGCGCGCACGCGTTTCCGCCCGGCGTGCGCGCGCGCGTTTCCGCCCGGCGTGCGCGCGCGCGTGGGCGCTCGGGAGCTGTCATCGCGCCGCGTGGCGCGATCCTGGCCGCCCGCTGCTGATCGGGCAACCCAATTTTGCCGTTCCCTTCGCTCGCGCTTGATTTCCGCTCCGCGCGTTTCGAACGCGCGTCGCTGCGATGCGGGCATGCGCGCTAGCCGTTGCGCCACGCCCGTGCTTTGTCGTGGCGACCGTGGGCGAGCGCGAGGATTTCGGCTGTTCGATCGAAGATCAACGGCCGAGATTCGTCCTTGGATGGCTTGAGGGTGTCCGAGCGGTGGGGCCAGGGCGGCGTGGTGCTTTCTGGGCCGTTGATCTCCAGATCAGCGGTCAGAATTTCTTGGGCCCATTGTGGGAGCTCCGGATGTCGGATTTGGCCGATCTTGAGTCCGTTGGACTCCGTTCGTCGTTCTGAATCCATCCGTGCAGTCCGATTGCTCATCTGAGGCCTTCTTTGACACATGCTTTACACAAATGGCCATTAATGCAGTTTATAAGCAATCTTGGTACTTGATGCATGCAACACTCCTATTCTACTTTATGTTGTGCCTTTTATTCTAAAGATGGGCCATATTCAACCTAATTACTACCCCCTTGCGTGGTGTTATCACCTGGATTGGGCTCACCCAACGACTGTCGGAGATCGAGTAGATGATCCCTGCATCTAACCACTTAATGATCTCCTTTTTTATGACTTCCTGCAGATTGGGATTCAAACGTTTCTACGTTTCCCGAGAAGGTCGTGTGCCCTCTTCAGAATAAATATGGTGTGTACAATAAGAGGGACTTATTCCAGTCAAGTCATCGAGGTCCATCCAATGGCTCTGCAATGTTGCTTGAGAACAGTAATCAGACGGGATTCCTGATCAGGTGTGAGTCTGGAGTTTATAATCACAGGAAATGTCTGATTAGAACCCAAGAAGACATATTTCAAATGATCGGGAAGGGGTTTGAGTTCAAGAATGGGGTTATCAGCAGCAACGGGTGGTTCAGAGTGAGTGTGAGGTACAAGGATAGGAGTTATGGGTTTATCTATCTCAATGTCGGCCTCCTCTAATTGCGGTTCAAGATTCTCTTGTGGTTGATGAGGAATGATCATGTTGCCCTCAAATTGTGGTTCATCAACTAGAGCTCTAACATCACAGATTTGTTCAATGACACCGCAATTGATCCCTTGTTGGGCCTTAACGATATCAATTTTGAGGGTCTGATTCCCAAATTTCAGTTCTATTTGGCCCTCCTCACAACTTATGTTGGCCCTTGCAGTGGCCAGAAAATGTCTCTCTAGAATGATTAGTGTATCCCTTGAGTTCTCAGGTGCATCCATATCTAGGACTATGAAGTCCACAGGGAAGTAAAAATCCCGCACTCTTACAATGACATCCTCAAGAATCCCTTTTAGTGACTTGATAGATCGATCTACTAACTGTAATGTCACCTCGGTCAGTTTCAGCTCAGATTCTTCTAGGTGGTTGAGTAAGGATGTGGGTATCAAGTTTATGGAAGCACCTAAGTTTAGCAATGCTCTGTCGAACTGGGTTTCACCGATCTTGCATGAAATCAGGGGAGTGCCTGGGTCTTTTGCCTTGGATGGGAGTCTGCTCAGGATTACAGAGCTGGCTTGCTCTGACAGTACAATTGAACTCCCACTCTTGGTTCTCGGCTTACGCTGAGGTGTACACACATTTTTCAAAAATCGTGCATAAGCCGATACGTGGCGGATTGCATCCATCAAGGGGATGTTTATTTGGACCTACTCAAAGAGCTTGACCAGGTCCTCCTCAGGAGCCACAGGTTTGGTTATCATCTTTCCCTTGGTTAAGGCCTCGGGAAATGGAACCTTGGTTGGTTCCTCTAGGATAGGTCCAGGTTTTTTATCTGAGATAGGGATAGGAACATCCTGGATAATTGTCCTAGGGTTTGGGTCACTACCAGGCTTGGAGTGGTTTGGATAAGGTGGATCTTGGGTCGCCTTACCACTACGTGTTGTTACAGAGTTTGTGCAACAACTTCTTTCACATAGACCTCTCTTCTGATTCTGAACCCAATTCCCCTTCTTCTTCCACAAAGGCTCAGCCTGTTAAAGAAGAGAATAATTTTGAGCACCAGCTCCAGCGACTCAATGATCTCCTCCAAAACTTCACGAACCCACCGCAGCGCCCCATAATGCGAGATCACTATAATCCACTGCAGTGGCAATTAAGCCTCGAGTCAGAATCCCGACTGGAGGACCTGATTCCGAATTGAAGCCCAACATGATTCACGCCATACCTAAATTCTATGGGCTTAACTCTGAAGACCCCTTCCAACACATCAAACAGCTTAAGCATTTGGCCCAGATCTTCGGGTCAGATGCGCAGAATCAGGATATCCTACTTTTGAAGATGTTCTCTTTCTCCCTTATGGACAAGGCAGCCCATTGGTATCAGACACAGACTCGCCCGATCAACACTTGGGAAGAACTTCAGTCCGAGTTCTTAAAGAAGTTCTTTCCTGTTGATCGGAATAATGCCTTGCGCCATCAGATTACTCACTTCACGCAACAGACGGGAGAACCTCTTCATGAGGCATGGGATCGTTTCCAGGATCTCATGAGAAAGTGCCCCCATCACGGAGCTCCTAAATGGGAACAAGTCCAGTCTTTTTACCCTGGACGCTGTGAAGATATTAGATTGTTCGTCAATGCAACTTGCGGAGGGAATATCATGGGTCAACATGAAGACACCGAGTGGGAAATTCTCGAGAATATGTGCGAGAACTCCATCAACAATGACCCCATGGGATTATTCGACCGAACGAATACCCGCACAGCAACGAACCTTAGGGGAGCACACGAGACGCAGGGCCTGTCCGCATCAGTCGACCTGGAATTAATGGCCAGTCGATTGGACAAGGTCTCTATTATTGAGAAGAAGGTGGATAAGCTGACTCAGCATTTGTAGTGAGCCACCTCTGCGCGGAACTCCTTCGCACAGCCCCCTCCCACATGGGAAACTGTGCAGCACATTTTCCACCGACCTTCTCCTGGGATGGACTCGTATCCACCCCCATCTGACTCCAGGACCGGAGGGACCTCCAATCCTTTCTATTCTTGCTGGTGGTGCCCTACTCCCCCATTCTCTGACTTTTCTGAGGCTCCTTAGACCTGCGAGGACCTCAACGCCATCCAGAATGACCCATTTTCCAACACCTACAATCCTGGATGGTGAAACCATCCCAATTTCCAGTGGACGGGAAATTCCCAGAATCCAAGACCACGCTTTCAGCCCCATCCGCAGGCACCTCATTCTTATCAGCTACCTTAGCCTCGGCCCAACCCCACTTATCCATCCGAGCCAAACCAACATCAAATGTCCCTTATCCTCCTGATTTTGGCTGACATTCAGAGAATGAATGCGGCTATCCAAAAGCAACATAAGGATGAAATCACAGAGGTCCACAACCAACTTGCCCAATTGGCAAATTCTCGCCAACCAGGCACACTTCCTTCTCAGCCTCTTCCTAACCCGAATAGCGTGCGGACCCAGCGGTGCGTTATGAACCCAAACCCGGGCCAAGCACACATGATCTATCAGGCCCCTTCTATTCCTTCACTTGACGGGATGGAAGCTTCAACCTCCTGTGCGGGTTATGTAACGAGCGCGTGCCCCAGACGTCTTTTAAGACGTCTGGGAGGTGGCCCAGACGTCTGTAAAGACGTCTGGGATCACATCCAGACGTCTGACCAGACGTCCGGGATAGTTTACAGACGTCTGGCGAACAGTTATGCTCGCACGGGATATTCGTCTGCGCGCCTGTGCGCGCAGACCTGCGATCCGCATCTTCTCTGCGGCTGTAGGCGACTGCGACCGTCTCTCCCTCCTCTCCGCGCGGCGTTAAAAGGGGGAGGGGGCGCGCCTCCCCTCCCGTCTCCACCATCTTCCTCCTTCTCTCCTGCCTGTGCGCGAGAGCGAGCGGACGCGAGGGCGCAGCGGCAGCGGCGGCCGCAGTAGGCGCGGAGGAGCTGCGGCGTGCGAGGGCGGGGCTCTGCCGTGAGGGCGAGCTCGCCGGGAGCGGCTTGGCCGGCCGGCGGAGGGCGCAGGGGGCGCAGAGCGTCGCGAAGAGGGACCTGCTGCGGGCGGAGCAGCGGACGCGCGAGGTGCGACGCGGGCGGCGTCGCGAGCGGAGGCCGAGCGAGGTTCTGATTCTGGAAAAATCTCCAGAATCAGACGTCTGGACTGATATCCAGACGGCAAGGTCGACGTCTGTGTGATCATACAGACGTCTGAAAGGTGAGTTCCGCTTTCTCCTTTTTTTGTCGACTGACCGTACTGAGGGAGGAGGGTTGGCTGTGCGCAGGTGTTCGGATTCGTCATCCTTTGCGAATCCGACGTCTGGAAGTTGTACCAGACGGCGGGAGTGACCTCCAGACGTCCGGAGAGACCATCGGACGTCTGGGATCTAGGAGAGACGTCGCCACAGACTTCTGGACGTCCGGGGAACCAAGCCGAACAGGTAATTCTCTGATCCGCCGTTTAAGACGTCTGGAAGGAGTTCCAGACGTCTGATTTTGCACAGTATTGTCTTTCTCGACCCGTTAGGGCCCGTTTGGGCTCCGTTTTCCGCGATTCGAGTTGCGTTCGTTTCAGAATTTATTCCTCTACCCGCCTACAGTAGCTATACACTGTTTTGAGACACTCCTTGTGTTTGATCCTTGTAATAGGACCTCGTTCGGTTGCCGTCTTGAGAGTCGCGGAGGCGTGCGGGATTCCCGACCACGCCCCCATTACTCCCGCTGTACCTGGTAGAGTGGTTTTAAGTATTAATAAAATCTGTTAAAGTATGGAACCATAACTAGAACCTAGGGCATTGCATGAATCCTAGGAATGAGAAATATATGGAATGATAGCTCCTAGGTGTTGCATGAATCCTAGGGCCGGAAAACTAGATTGTATGGTAGATCCTAGGATATGGCATGAATCCTAGGATGGAAAAACTAGTGGAATGTACATTACTGCAGTCTTGGAAAAATGGAAAGGAATATATAAAGCTGCCTGTAAATTTAATTAACAGCTGCCTGTTATGCATAAAGAATCATGTTGAGATCATGGAATGTGAGAACGAGAATCTGGAAAGTGAGACTTATGATGTTCTGAGATAAAGAGCTGGAACCCTACGGGGAATTAGGAGTGGAACTCCTGGAAAGAAAAGGAATGGAACTGAGATGTAGTTTGTACTGTCTCTTGGGTACGCAGTACCAAGGGAAGTACCTGTACCTGTTTTAGTGCAGAGTGGGGCCAGCCGCCCCAGGGACCCGGGGTTAGGCTTGGCCGCTCTGTACCGACTTGTTGGCCCTCGTGTACGTAGTACCGAGGAGAGCTAGTAGTGTTAGGAGAGTACTAGCTACCCCACGGGCCCCGGGGTTCTGCTAGCCTCCTTCACCGACTTGTTAGGCCCACTAGGGCAAACCAGGGTAGTCAGGCGAGGGTGCGCGGACTGTGGAGGGGCAAGGCCCCGGTTTGGTTACTGTGGAGGGGTTGGACCCCTGTTACTGAGAGGGCTCTGCCCTGGTTCCGTGCTGTGCTTTGGGCGCACCCGTTAACGGAAACGACTGACCGCGTGCCAGTACGGGCTAGCTACCTGTGCGTTTATCGCGCGTGCCGTAGTCACCGTTACGTCTGTCAGTGACCTTGGGGTGGTTGACTGAGGGTAGGATCACCACGGGGGACTCTCCCGGCCAGGAGAGCACCACGTGCTACTTCTACTGTTGGAAAAGACTGCAATCAAGATCGTCCCACGAGGACATTCGAGATCAAGTAAAGGATCTGAGAAGTAAATGAAATAGTGAGAAAAATTGAAAGATGTAAATAAAGGAAGTAATAGAACATAACAGCTACTGTACACTCTACTGTTGCCTTTAGTTAGTTTGCCACTCTACTCAGCGTTTTGCTGATGTGTTACACTCGTTACCTTTTTCAGGACCAGGTGTTGAGCAGCCAGGGTCGGCGGCTGCAGAGGACGCTGGGCCGAGTAGGGTCCAGTAGAGTTGCCACAGCTTTGTACCTTCTTTTGTTTCTGTTCTAGTGAGTAGTTTTGTTTCCGCTGTACCTTCTTTACCTGCAGTTTTTGTTATATGACAAATGTTGTTTTACTGTTGTGGTGGTGCCTACTGTAGTAGTTTCTTTCCTTACTGCTGTACTTTCTTACTGTTAGTTATATTCATGCTGAATGTGGTTTATTTTACTGTCTTTTGGTTACTTCCTCGTTGGACGACTGGGTCTTGGGATTAGTCGAGTCGGTCCGGTTCTCGTGTCTCGTAGGGACTCGGGAACCGGGTCGTTACAGGTTACCAACAGCAGCAGCCCATCCAACCAACCCCTAACCAGAACCAGGTAGGAATAAATTCTATAACAACCCGTAGTGGTAAGGCAACACAAGATCCACCTTATCCAGTCCACTCCAAGCCTGGTAGTGACCCAAACCCTAGGACAGTCATCCAGGATGTTCCTATCCCCGTCCTAGGTCAAAAACCTGGACCTATCCTAGAGGAACCAACCGAGGTTCCATTTCGCGAGGCCTTGACCAAGGGAAAGCGAACAACTAAACCCGTGGCTCCTGAGGAGGACCTGATCAAGCTCTTTGAGTAGGTCCAAATAAACATCCCCTTGATGGATGCGATCCGCCACGTACCGGCTTACGCACGATTCTTGAAGAACGTGTGTACACCGCAGCGTAAGCCGAGAACCAAGAATGGGAGTCCAATTGTACTGTCAGAGCATGCTGATGAAAACCTCGTCACAAACCCTAAACTAGCACCATCTAACCTAGATTTGCAAGAAAAAGCTCCTACATAACTTATAGAAAGGCTTGACTCAGAGAATTCTGAGTTTGTGAAGAAAATATGAACTAAGGGGTAAAAATATAATTTCACCAACACAATCTGTAAATAGGGTAACTTAGGATCCAAACATAGGTCAAACTAACATAATAAGAAGGAAAGAGGGATGAGTTGATCCAACTAGGGCTACAGCAACTCCAAGGAATTAAATGACATCCTCTAACCCTAAAACAACCCACTTCAATTCACGAGGTTCGAGGCAAAGTAAAAATCGAATAAACCCTCTAAAATTCATATAAAAATAATATCTAGGGCTTAGAACCTTCAATTTGGCCTTGGGAACCCATTTTGACCTACATTGAGAACCATGCCCAATTAATGATTTAATTTGGATTTTTACGTAAATTGACCGATCAAACAAGGTTTGATCTAGAAATAAAATTCACCATTAGAATCCTTAGGTCTTATTTAGTCATGTATAAAAACTTGAGCCTAAGAAGAGACCTTCTTGACCTACTTTACATTTTGGTCCTCATCTGTTTCTTTTTGACCCTCAACTTTTCAAACCCTCCCATTTTGACCCCTAAGTCTTCATCGTTCTTTGCATTTAGGTCCTCCCTGCAAAACCCTGAGCAGCGCCATGCTCCGGCGACTTTGCGCGGAGCATGGCGCCGCACAGGGTGAGGGAGGCCCTCTGACCTTTCAACGGGGTGTTCCCTACGACGTCTGCTGTCGTAGGGACACCTCCACGATCTCTGCAGCAGCCCACACCTTCTGTGCGAACTCGCGGAAGGTATGGGTCCCTACTCCGGCTGTCCTCCGGTGAGGGAGGCACGTCGCCTCCCTCCGCCCACCTCTCCGCTTTCGCCTCTATAAAAGCCGCCTCCGTCTGCAGAAGAAGGCAGCTCGGTCCTAACGGAGAAACACCCCCATCTTTCCTCTCTTCCCACTCCGGCAGAAGCCCTCCAGCTCCTGCAGTTCTTCCTCCCCCTCCTCGTCGCTCTGCTGCAATACCAGCAGCAGAGCCACCCTCGCCCTCTCTTCCCATGTCGCGCCGTACCCAGCGCACGCCCTCCCGCTCTCTCCTCGCCACCGCCCTCTCCCTCTAGGCGTCTTCTTCTCCGACGACAGTCGATACGACCGCCGCCTTGCTCCGGCCCCCTTCGTCCCTACAACTAGGTCAGAACTTCTCCCCACCTCCCCCTCTTTCTTTTCCTCACTATTTTACATTCAATTAAGCCCTCGACCACTCCTGTCCACCGTCACCCCCTTCGTCTCTGGCTACCCTCCGGCAAGATGCCCCCATCGCTCCACAGCCCCACACGCCTCGCCGACCCTCTCATAAGCTTCCCCTCACTCCACTCAATAGCTTCCCCCTTTCCATTCCCTACTACATGCCACCTAACGACCCCCCAAACAAACCCATTCCTCCGACCACAGTCCGACCTAGTGCTGCCACCATACACCGCCTCACGCCTCGCCACCACCCGCACGAGCTTCGCCGCACTCCGGCGAAGCTCCCTACACCTTCTGACTAGGCCAAGAGGCCGTATGCTTGATTTCAGGTCATGCCCTCTTCGCCGCCATTGCTGAGCAGGTGAAGCTCTTTCACCTGCAACTGCAGGTTCGCCCTCGCCCAGGCTTGCACTCCAGGACGCGCGGCTTGCCCCCGCGAAGCTTCCCAGGCCTGCAGCTGGGGGGAAAGCCTCGCACACGGCCGCAATTGCCTGCAGCTTCCTTAGCTACAGGCGCCAATTTGGGTGGGACATTTAGTCCCACCTCGGTAGTTCTGGAAGCCCTACAGCCAAATAAATGAAAAAAGTGACATAGCCTCTTCACCTCCGAACACAGGGTGAGGTCCCTCTCACCCGCTTCACCCGGCCTCGTCTGCGACCACCCCCCGCGGACCTGGCCCGACCCGTATACCAGACCTGCACTCCTCTCCCACCACTGCACGCCGGTGGGCCTGGACCTGGGCGCGAACCCGTACCCGAGTACCCGACTTTGGGAGAGCGATCCTACGAGCGAAATCTGAGAGAGAGATGCGGGGGAGGGTAGGGTTAGGTTTTTGCTCTGACCAGGCTATGTGAGTGTGCAGGCAGAAGAAGAAGGAGAGAAAGAAGACCGCAGAAGAGGAAGGAGAAGAAAAAGAAGGAAGAAGCAGCCAAAGCCTTGGCAGCTCGAAGCAAAGCAGAAGAAGAAGAAGGACTGCAAAAAGAAGAAGAAGAAAGAAGCAGAAGAGGGAGCACAAAGGAAGCACTGTAGTAGATGCTACTTAAGTCGTCTGATTGAGAAATCAGACGACGCTCTGAAGAAAAAGACAAGAAGAAGGAAAGAGGAACAGGCGCCGCAGAAAAAGAAAGAAAAGAAGAAGAACAGAAGAGAAAGAAAGAAAGAAAAGAAGAAGGAAGAAGACAGAAGAGCTGAAGACGATCAAAGCAAAGAGAAGCGAAGAAAAAGAAGAGAAGAAGAAAAAGCCAAGAGACCAATCTACCTCTCTCTCTCTCTCTTATTTTTGTAACAGAAACATTGTACTTCCAGAATTATAAGTTTGCTCCCTGAGTTCGACCTAGGGAAACCTTTTCTGAGTAAAAATTGAAAATGATGGCGACAACCGTAGCTTATACTATAACGACTATACTATAATAAATACAAAGCACCAGGAGTTGCCTTCCACTCATCTTTCATTTGGCGCCGTTGCTGGGGAGCAACGGCTATTCTAGAAGTTATATTTGTAAGTTTCTAATAATCTCTCTCTCTTTTGTGCAGGTACAGAAAGAAAAAGACGCAGTCGCATCACAGCCACTCCAAGGACAGGTAACTTCCTATTAAACCCTAAAATTTTAAAGAGGAAAAAGAAAGAAAAAAAAAGGTATAACCTGTCTTTTATACATAGTAATAACTGCATATTCTTAAAAACTATTATTCCTACACACAATATTAAAGGTAATTAAGGGCTAATACTTTCTTGCCTGAGCCCTAATTACCCAGCAAAGAATTAACTGGACCAAGTAGAGCCAACATAAGGTCAAACATTAGGATTTCAGAGACACACCCCTTAATCAAGAATTGAGGAAATCCAAAAGAGGTGTGCCCAAGCCATTGATTGAAAATACCTAATAAGAAAAACCCTAAACAATTGGCTCTCTAAACACTTGAATCCTAAAAAGAAACAAGGCCTAAATTCTCAAAGGAATCACTAGGTAAAGTTGACCCCTAGGGTCAACCAACCTTCAAATTAGGCCACCTTGTTCACAAAAACACCTAAGAGTTCAAGTGAAACCTTAAGCACCTTGATCTTAAAGTAAAAGAGGTAGACTTAAGAGGTCAAGATCCCTATTCTGGTCTACCTGGAACCGCAGTGACAAGAGAGGTCTGGTGGTGGAAACCCTGTAACCCATGGGGACGCTCTACCGTGTAGGGGTCTTCGCGGGACTCACCCTCTCTGGTTGCCCAGGTAATTCTCAGGTGGACGATCTTTCTGATCAAGGGGTCTATCTGCCCCGCACCTCTATAGTCACCCAACAGATTTTTTGGGTGTCTTGATTGGGTCCAGCACCTTCTAAACTCATCTATTCCAACAGTGCATGAACAGTAGGAGATCCTTAAGACCACCCTTAAGATCTCCTTTAGGGATTCACTCTCGTCAAGGCCAAGCCTCGACGCCCGTGTTTGCACAGCAACCCTACCCCATCATTCTCTCATCTGATTCTGAACCAAGCTCTTCTTCTTCCCTCATCATGGCTCAGCCTGTTGAGGAAGAAAACAATCTGGAGCACCAGCTCCAGCGACTCAATGACCTCTTCCAAAACTTTGTGCACCCACCGCAGCGTCCTATGATGCGGGACCATTATAATCTTGCTGCGGTGGCCATCGAGCCTCGAGTCAAAATCCCGACTGGAGGACCTGATTCCGAATTGAAGCCCAATATGATTCATGCTATACCTAAATTCCATGGGCTTAATTCCGAAGATCCATTCCAGCACATCAAACAGCTAAAACATCTGGCCCAAACTTTTGGGTCAGATGCACAAAATCGGGATATTCTTCTCATGAAGATGTTCTCCTTTTCTCTTATGGACAAGGCCGCTCATTGGTATCAAACTCAGACCCGGCCGATCAACACTTGGGAAGAACTTCAGTCCGAGTTTTTGAAAAAGTTCTTCCCCGTTGGTCGGACCAACGCCTTGTGCCATCAGATTACGCACTTCACTCAACAAACAGGAGAACCTCTCCATGAGGCATGGGATCGTTTTCAGGATCTCATGAGAAAGTGCCCCCATCACGGAGTTCCTAAATGGGAACAGGTCCAATCTTTTTACCAGGGACTCCGTGAGGATATCCGTCTTTTCGTCAATGCAACCTACGGAGGAAATATCATGGGTTAGCATGAGGACACCGTGTGGGAGATTCTCGAAAACATGTGCGAGAACTCCATCAACAATGACTCCATGGGATTATTCGACAGGACGAATACCTGCGCATCGACGAATCTTAGGGGAGCACATGAGACGCAGGGCCTGTCTGCATCAGTCGACCTAGAATTAATGGCCAATCGATTGGACAAGGTCTCGATTATTGAAAAGAAGGTGGATGAGCTGACTCAGCAACTGCAGCGAGCCACCTCTACGCATAACCCCTTTGCACAGCCTCCTTCCACAAGGGAAACTGTGCAAAACATTCTTCATCGATCTTCTCCTAGGATGGATCCATCATCCGAATCATTGATCGGAGGTCCTTCCGATTCTTTCTACACCAGCCCTGGGGATACCATCCCCTCTTTCTCTGACTCTCTGGAGGTTCCTCAGACCTGCGGGGACCTCAACGCTATCCAGAATGACCCGTTCTCCAACACTTATAACCCTGGATGGCGAAACCATCCCAACTTTCAGTGGGTGGGAAATTCCCAAACCCAAAGACCACCCTTTCAGCCTCGCCCACAACCCCCTCGTCCTTACTAGCCGCCTCAGCCTCGGCCCAACCCTACTTATCCATCAGGGCCAAATCGGGATCAAATGTCCCTTATCCTTCAGACTTGGCTGACATTCAAAGAACGAATGCGGCTATTCAAAAGCAACACAAGGACGAACTTACAGAGGTCTGAAACAAATTGGCTCAGTTGGCAAACTCTCGCCAGCCAGGCACTCTTCCTTCCCAACCTCTTCCTAACCCGAATAACGTGCCAACCCAGCGGCGCGTTATGAACCCAAACCCGGGCCAAGCCCATATGATTTATCAGGCCCCCTCTGTTCCTTCACCCGATAGGATGGAGGCCTCCACTTCTTTTGCAGGCTACCAGCAGCAACCCATCTTACCCAATCCCAACCAAAACCAGGCAGGACTTAATTCCATAACAACCCGTAGTGGTAAGGAAACCCAAGATCCACCTCATCCAAACCACTCCAAGCCTGGTAGTGACCCCAAGCCTAGGACGGTAATCCAGGATGTTCCTACCCTTATCCCAGATCTAAGACCTGGACCTATCCTAGAAGAACCAACCAAGATCCCGTTTCCCGAGGCCTTGACCAAGGGAAAGAAGACCACCAAGCCCGTGGCACCTAAGGAGGACCTGGTCAAGCTCTTTTAGCAGGTCCACATAAACATCCCCTTGATGGATGCAATCCGCCACGTACCGGCTTACGCACGATTCTTAAAGAATGTGTGTACACCCCAGCGTAAGCCACGAACCAAGAGTAGGAGTCCAATTGTTCTGTCAGAGCAAGCCAGCTCTGTAATCCTAAGCAGACTCCCACCTAAGGCTAAAGATCCTGGTACTCCCCTGATTTCCTGCAAGATAGGTGATACCCAATTTGATAGAGCCTTGCTAAACTTGGGTGCATCCATAAATCTGATACCCACATCCTTACTTGACCATCTAGAAGAATCTGAGCTAAAACCAACTGAGGTGACATTACAATTAGCAGATCGATCTATAAAGTTACCAAAAGGGATTCTTGAGGATGTTATTGTGAGGATACGGGATTTCTACTTTCCTGTAGACTTCATAGTCTTAGACATGGACGTACCTGAAAACCCTAGGGATACACCAATCATTTTAGGGAGACCTTTCTTGGCTACTGCTAGAGCCAACATTAGCTGTGAGGAGGGCCAAATAGAGCTCAAATTTGGGAATCAAACCCTGAAAATTGATATATTTAAGGCCCAACAAGGAATCAATTGTGGTGTCATCGAACAGATTTGTGACATTAGAGCTTTGGTTGATGAAACACACTTACAGAATGACCTGATTATACCTCATCAACCACAGAAAGATCTTGACCCGCAAACAGAGGAGTCGAATCCAGATATAAACAACCCAGTAACTCCTACCCTTAAACCTCACGTCTATACTGAACCACCCGCCGCTGCTGATAACCCTATCCTCGAGTTGAAGCCCCTTCCTGCTCACTTGAAATAAATCTTTTTGGGTTCTAATCAGACCCTCCCTGTGATTATCAATTTCAACCTTAATCCCGAACAGGAATCCCGTCTGATTAATGTCCTCCAGCAACATCGCAGAGCCATCGGGTGGACTCTCGATGATTTGACTGGAATAAGTCCCTCTTATTGTACTCATCATATCTATTCAGAAGAGGGTGCACGACCTTCTCATGAAATGCAGAGACGTTTGAACCCTAATCTGCAGGAGGTCGTGAAGAAGGAGATCATCAAGTGGTTAGATGCCAGAATCATCTACCCGATCTCCGATAGTCATTGGGTGAGCCCGATTCAGGTTGTGCCTAATATGGCAAGACTCACCACTATAACGACTGAGACCGGAGAAATCATTCCTACCCGATTAGCCAACGCGTGGAGAGTCTGTATAGATTACCGCCGAATCAATTCCTCCACGAAGAAGGATCATTTCCCACTACCTTTCATTGATCAAATTCTCGAGAAACTAGTGGGAAATAGGTTCTTCTTCTCTCTTGACGAGTACTCCGGTTACAACCAGGTGGCAATCCATCCTGAGGACCAAGAAAAGACCACGTTCACCTGCCCCTTCGGAACATACGCTTTCCGAAGGATGCCTTTCGGTCTTTGCAATGCACCCGCTACTTTTCAGCGGTGCATGCTTGCCATATTCTCAGATATGGTAGGTGATTATCTAGAAGTCTTCATGGATGATTTTTCAGTTTTTGGAGAATCTTTTGACGATTGCCTCCAACACTTCGTCCAAATACTCAAGCGGTGCATCGAGGTGAATTTGGTTCTTTCCTGGGAAAAGAGCCATTTCATGGTGCCTGAGGGAATTGTCCAGGGACACTTAATTTCAGAAAAAGGCATCCAAGTGGATCGAGCTAAGGTTGATCTGATCTCTCGCCTTCCTATGCCTAGCTCGATCAGGGACATCCGTTCTTTTCTGGGGCACGTCGATTTTTACCGTCGTTTCATTCTGGATTTCTTGAAAATCGCGTGCCCCTTGACTTCTCTTCTCTCTAAGGATGTACCCTTTGAAATCTCCAAGGATGCACACTAGCCTTTGAAAACCTTCGTGACCGAGTCACCCAGGCACCTATCCTACAATCCCCTGACTGGTCTCAACCCTTTGAGATCATGTGCGATTCATCTGATTTCGCTGTAGGAGCGGTCCTGGGGCAGAAAGCTGATGGGAAACCAGTGGTCATCTACTACGCTAGCAAGACACTTGACGAGGCTCAGCGTAACTATACGGTTACAGAGAAAGAGCTGCTAGCCATAGTATTTGCCCTCGAAAAGCTCCGATCGTATCTCCTGGGTTCCCATGTCATCATCTACTCGGATCACACGGCTGTAAGGCATCTCCTTGCCAAGAAGGACGCGAAGCCCCGACTAATTCGTTGGATCTTGCTGTTGCAAGAATTCGACCTTGAGATTCGCGACAAGGTGAGAATGCAGAATGTAGTAGCCGACCATCTGTCCCGTCTTCCTTCTGAGATTATCAACCCTTCTGGACCCGTCACAGAACATTTTCCTGATGAGCACCTACTGACTATCGGTACTAGACTTCCATGGTTTGCTGATATAGTAAACTACTTGGCATCTCATCAGATCCCGTCTGATTGGCCGAAGGCCAAGAAAGACAAATTGTGTTCTGATGCCAAGTATTACATCTAGGAAGACCCGTACCTTTTCCGCATACGTGCTGATCAAGTCATCCGGAGATGTGTCCCGAAGGAGGAAATCAGCAATATCCTCTCTTTCTGCCATGACCAGGCATGCGGTGGCCATTTCTCTGGGCATAAAACCGCATCAAAAGTCCTCCAGTGTGGCTTTTACTGTCCCACGCTGTTCAAAGACGCATACAGTCACTTCAAGGCATGCAATCGTTGCCAGACTTTGGGCAACATGAGCCGTTGTGACATGATGCCTTTGCAGCTGATTCTCGTATGCGAAATCTTTAATGTTTGGGGGATTGATTTTATGGGCCCCTTTCCTACTTCGGATGGTTTCGAATACATTCTGTTTGCTGTGGACTACGTGTCCAAATGGATCGAAGCCATACCGATCCGAACCTGTGATCACAAAATTATTCTCAAATTCATTCATCAAAACATTTTCTCAAGGTTCGGGATTCCCCGTGCTATATTCTCTGATTGGGGAACCCATTTCACAAACGTTCAGTTTAGGTCACTGATGACCAAATACGGGGTGTCTCACCGAATCTTTACTCCTTACCACCCCCAAACTAATGGTCTAGCTGAGCTGTCAAATCGGGAGATCAAGAAAATCCTGCAGGTCACTGTTCGACCTGACAGGAAGGACTGGTCGTCCCGACTTCTGGAAGCATTGTGGGCCTATAGGACCGCCCACAAAACGCAATTAGGCATGTCTCCCTTTAGACTGGTGTACGGAAAGGCATGTCACCTTCCCGTAGAACTGGAGCATAAAGCCTATTGGGTAGTACGGAACTGCAATCTATATCTTTCGAAGGCTGGAACCCACAGAAAACTTCAAATCAGCGAGATCGATGAATTACTCCTAGACGCGTATGAGAACTCGCGAATCTACAAGGAGTGGGTTAAAGCCTTCCATGATAAGCATATCTCGAGAAAGATCTTTCATCCTGGTCAGAAGGTCCTACTCTTTGATGCCCGACTCAAACTTTTCCTGGGAAAGCTGCGATCCAAGTGGGTCGGACCATATTTAGTCCAACAGGTTTTTGGAAATGGAGCCATCGAAATCAGTCTGCTCAGCCACGATTCCGAACCTTTCATCGTGAACGGTCAGAGACTCAAGCCGTTCATTAATGTGACTTCTACTAATTTGGCTGAATCATCTTATATCCTCCATTCCCCTTGAGCTTATTGCGCCCAGCCGATGGCGTAAAACTCAGCGCTTAACGGGAGGCAGCCCGTCATTTTCCTAAAAATCTAAAACCTTTTTCACACTTTTGTGCACTTAAGGTTCACCCTTATAGACAGCCGACCCCACCTCAGATGCTTGCATCTGGGATTAGAAATCGTCCGCAGAATTCATCCTGACCCGTTCACTCATTAAAATATCTGTCTTAAGGAATGAACTAAGTAAATAAAAACCCCTTAAGTCACAATGAGAACATTGCAAACCTTAGGCATGGGGGGGTTATAAAAGTGCAAAACTTGTAAGAAAAGGTTTTAAACAAAAAATTCACATATGCCAAAAACACCATAAAAAAAAAGAAGAGAATAAGAGGAGAAAGGAAATTTTGTGGGAGAAGGAACAAAATGAAAAAGGAGCAAAAATTGAAAGAAAAGAGTGATAGTCATTAGTAAGAAACTAAGGAATTGACCTAAGTTTTAGACCTTATTCAAGAAAAGAAATGAAAAGTGCATGGTGAAATTAGTAAGAACGCAAACTTTAGGCATTCTTGGATAGACTCTTAGTACCCATTAAGATCTAGACATTCCTCAAGAGGTTGAGGAAAATGAAAAGCTTAAGTATTAGGTCCAAGGCTTAGGAAGTATTTGACCTCATTAACTAACTTCTGGTTTACGGGACTCAGTAACCTAAGCACCCCAACCTCACACACAGCCTGGTTCAGTAAGCGTAAAAATCAAAATCACGCAGAAGCGTCACAAAATTCTGAAAAATACACCTAGAATAGGAGCGGCCGATCAACACAAGTTGATTTGGACGAGTTCCCAGCGCGAAGAGGTGGGAAATCCCCTCGAAGATGCATAACAAAATATCATCTCCTCGGTGCTTGTCTCTTAGGATATTTACATATCCTACTAGGGGCATGTAAGCACTTTGCTGGTTCAGATTCCATGGATGGCATTATCACGAAGTGTCAATTGCCAGGGTCTGGATTCGGCCACGGAACACAATGGATGGGATTATCTCGAAATCTCAATAGCCAGGGTTCCGGGGGTTGCCATGGGCGGTGCTATCTCAAAGCATCGATTGCCAGGAACCCTTGAGGATTGATGATGGGAGCAAGGAATCTGATACAGACCGTGTTGAAAAGCCAATCCTAAGCTAGAACTAAAAAGAAAAAGAGAGAGAAAACTCTCCAAATAGAAAAACTTTCTATCTCTCTCTCTTACAAAACGCACTGTGAACTGAACCAGGGCTAAAATCATTTCAAGCGCTGGTGCTTTAACCACAAAGTCTAATAACCTTAGGTTAGTTCTGGTGGGCCTTAAAAACCTTTGCCAAAGATTGAGGCTGAGGCTAAACAGATCTGGATCTTGATTGGTACTAGAGTACCTTTTAGGCCTATAGTCAGCATTCTAACCTAATCTAAGTTCAAATGAAAAAGCACTTATCTGAAGTTATTAAAAACATCATGGTCTAGAACAAAGGTTAAAAATCTTAAGTTTTTGCTAAGGGACTACGAAAAGCTAGGCATGGGGGTATGATGAGAACCTCGTCATAAACCCTAAACTAGCACCATCTAACCTAGATTTGCAAGAAAAAGCTCCTACATAACTTATAGAAAGGCTTGACTCAGAGAATTCTAAGTTTGTGAAGAAAATAGGAACTAAGGGGTAAAAATGCAATTTCACCAACACAATCTTTAAACAGGGTAACTTAGGATCCAAACATAGGTCAAACTAACCTAATAAGAAGGAAAGCGGGATGAGTTGGTCCAACTAGGGCTACAGTAACTCCAAGGAATTAAATGACATCCTGTAACCCTAAAACAAATCCACTTCAATTCACGAGGCTCGAGGCAAAGTAAAAATTGACTAAATCCTCTAAAATTTATAGAAAAATAATCTCTAGGGTTTAGAACCTTCAATTTATCCTTGGGAACCCATTTTGACCTACATTGAGAACCATGCCCAATTAATGATTTAATTTGGGTTTTTACGTAAATTGATTGGTCAAACAAGGTCTGATCTAGAAATAAAATTCACCATTAGAATCCTTAGGTCTTATTTAGTCATGTATAAAAACTTGAGCCTAAGAAGAGACCTTCTTGACCGACTTTGCATTTTGGTTCTCATCTATTACTTTTTGACCCTCAACTTTTGAAACCCTCGCGTTTTGACCCCTAAGTCTTCATCGTTCTTTGCATTTAGGTCCTCCCTGCAAAACCCTGAGCAGCGCCATGCTCCGGCGACTTTGCGCGGAGCATGGCGCCACGCAGGGTGAGGGAGGCCCTCTGACCTTTCAACGGGGTGTTCCCTGCGACGTCTGCTGTCGTAGGGACACCTCCACGATCTCTGCAGCAGCTCACACCTTCCGTGCGAACGCGCGGAAGGTATGGGTCCCTACTTCGGCCGTCCTCCGGCAGGGAGGCACGTCGCCTCCCTTCGCCCACCTCTCCGCTTTCGCCTCTATAAAAGCCGCCTCCGCCTGCAGAAGAAAGCAGCTCGGTCCTGACAGAGAAACACCCCCATCTTTCCTCTCTTCCCACTCTGGCAGAAGCCCTCTAGCTCCGGCGGTTCTTCCTCCCCCTCCTCGTCGCTCTGCTGCAATACCAGCAGCAGAGCCACCCTCTCCCTCTCTTCCCATGTCGCGCCGTACCCAGCGCGCGCCCTCCCGCTCTCTCCTCGCCGTCGCCCTCTCCCTCTGGGCGTCTTCTTCTCCGGCGATAGTCGATACGACCGCCGCCCTGCTCCGGCCCCCTTCGTCCCTACAACTAGGTCAGAACTTCTCCCCACCTCCCCCTCTTTCTTTTCCTCACTATTTTACATTCAATTAAGCCCTCGACCACTCCTGTCCACTGTCACCCCCTTCGTCTCTGGCTACCCTCCGGCGAGATGCCCCAATCGCTCCACAGCCCCACACGCCTCGCTGACCCTCTCAGAAGCTTCCCCTCACTCCACTCAACAGCTTCCCCCTTTCCATTCCCTGCTACATGCCACCTAACGACCCCCCGAACAAACCCATTCCTCCGACCACAGTCCGACCTAGGGTTGCCACCATACATCGCCTCACGCCTCGCCACCACCCGCACGAGCTTCGCCGCACTCCGGCGAAGCTCCCTGCACCTTCTGACTAGGCCAAGAGGCCGTATGCTTGATTTCAGGTCACGCCCTCTTCGCCGCCATTGCTGAGCAGGTGAAGCTCTTTCACTTGCAGCTGCAGGTTCGCCCTCACCGAGGCTTGCACTCCAGGACGCGTGGCTTGCCCCCGCGAAGCTTCCCAGGCCTGCAGCTGGGGGGAAAGCCTCACACACGGCCGCAATTGCCTGCAGCCTCCTTTGCTACAGGCGCCAATTTGGGTGGGACATTTAGTCCCACCTCGGTAGTTCTGGAAGCCCTGCAGCCAAATAAATGAAAAAAGTGGCATAGCCTCTTCGCCTCCGAACACGGGGTGAGGTCCCTCTCACCCGCTTCACCCGGCCTCGTCCGCGACCACCCCCCGCGGACCTGGCCCGACCCGTATACCCGACCTGCACTCCTCGCCCACCACCGCACGCCAGTGGGCCTAGACCCGGGCGCGAACCCGTACCCGAATACCCGGCTCTGGGAGAGCGATCCTATGAGCGAAATCTGAGAGAGAGATGCAGGGGAGGGTAGGGTTAGGTTTTTGCTCTAACCAGGCTATGTGAGTGTGCAGGCAGAAGAAGAAGGAGAGAAAGAAGACCACAGAAGAGGAAGGAGAAGAAAAAGAAGGAAGAAGCAGCCAAAGCCTTGGCTGCTCGAAGCAAAGCAGAAGAAGGACTGCAAAAAGAAGAAGAAGAGGGAGCACCAAGGAAGCACTGTAGCAGATGCTACTTAAGTCGTCTGATTGAGAAATCAGATGACGCTCTGAAGAAAAAGACAAGAAGAATGAAAGAAGAACAGGCGCCGCAGAAGAAGAAAGAAAGAAAAGAAGAAGAACAGAAGAGAAAGAAAGAAAGAAAAGAAGGAAGAAGACAGAAGAGCTGAAGACGATCAAAGCAAAGAGAAGGGAAAAAAAAGAAGAGAAGAAGAAAAAGCCAAGAGACCAATCTACCTCTCTCTCTCTCTTATTTTTGTAACAGAAACATTGTACTTCTAGAATTATAAGTTTGCTCCTAGAGTTTGACCTCGGGAAACCTTTTCTGAGTAAAAATTGAAAATGATGGCGACAACCGTAGCTTATACTATAACGACTATACTGTAATAAATACAAAGCACCACGAGTTGCCTGCCACACATCTTTCACATGCCAACTCTGTAATCCTGAGTAGACTCCCACCCAAGGCAAAAGACCCAGGCACTCCCCTGATATCATGTAAGATCGGTGAAACCCAGTTTGATAGACCATTATTGAACCTAGGTGCCTCCATAAACTTGATACCTACATCCCTACTTAACCATCTAAAAGAATCTTAGCTGAAACCGACTGAGGTAACATTACAGCTAGCAGATCGATCTATCAAGTCACCTAAGAGAATTCTTGAGGATGTTATTGTCAGGGTGCAGGATTTCTACTTCCCTGTAGATTTCATAGTTTTAGATATGGATGCATCTGAAAACCCAAGGGATACACCAATCATACTAGGGAGGCATTTTTTAGCCACTGCAAGGGTCAATATAAGTTGTGAAGAGGGCCAAATAGAGCTGAAATTTGGGAATCAGACTCTCAAAATTGATATCTTTAAGGCCCAACAAGGTATCAATTGCGGTGTCATTGAACAAATTTATGATATTAGAGCTATGGTTGATGAACCACAACTTGACGACAACGTGATTACTCCTCATCAACCACAAGAAAATCTTGAACCGCAATTAGAGGAGTCAGACCTTGATCTAAACAAACCTATAACTCCTACCCTCGTACCCCACACTCACTCTAAACCACCCACTGCTGCTGATAACCCCATTCTTGAACTCAAACCCCTTCTTGATCATTTAAAATACGTCTTTTTGGGTTCTAATCAGACATTTCCTATGATTATAAACTCCAAACTCACACCTAATCAGGAATCCCGTTTGATTACTGTTCTCCAGCAACATCGCAGAGCAATTGGTTGGACTCTCGATGACTTGACTGGAATGAGTCCCTCTTATTGCACACACCGTATTTATTCTGAAGAGGGCACACGACCTTCACGTGAGATGCAGAGACGTTTGAATCCCAATCTGCAGGAGGTCGTGAAGAAGGAGATCATTAAGTGGTTAGATGCAGGGATCATCTACCCGATTTTCGACAGTCGTTGGGTGAGCCCCATCCAGGTTGTGCCTAAGAAGGCAGGGCTCACCACCATCACGACTGAAACCGGATAGGTCATACGTACCTGTATAGACAACTCGTGGAGAGTCTGCATAGATTACAGAAGACCCAATTCCTCCACGAAGAAGAATCATTTCCCACTACCATTTATTGATTAGATTCTCGAGAAGTTAGTGGGAAATAGATTCTTCTGCTTTCTTGACGGATACTCCGGTTATAACCAAGTGGCTATCCATCATGAGGACAAGAGAAGACCACATTCACCTGCCCCTTCGGGACATACGCGTTCCGAAGGATGCCTTTCAGTCTCTGTAATGCACCCGCGACTTTTTAACAGTGCATGCTTGCCATATTCTCTGATATGGTAGGTGATTATCTGGAAGTCTTCATGGATGACTTCTCAATTTTTGGGGCATCATTTGACGATTGCCTCTGGCACTTGGTTCACATACTCAGGCGTTGCATTGACATAAACCTGGTTCTTTCCTGGGAAAAGAGCCACTTTATGGTGCCTGAGGGGATCGTCCTGGGACACATAATTTCTGAGAGAGGCATTCAGGTGGATCGAGCCAAGGTTAATCTGATTTTTAGACTTCCTATGCCTAGCTCGATCAGGGACATCCGATCTTTTCTGGGGCACGTCGATTTTTACCGTCGTTTCATCCCTAATTTCTCGAAAATCGCACGCCCCTGACTACTCTTCTCTCCAAGGATATACCCTTTGAGATTTCCAAGGAATTCACTCAAGCTTTTGAGAACCTTCGTGACCGAGTCACCCAAACCTCGAACCTACAGTCCCTTGATTGGTATCAACCCTTTGAGATCATGTGCGATGCATCTGACTTCGCTGTAGGAGCGGTTCTGGGGCAGAAGATTGACGGGAAACCCGTGGTCATCTACTACGCTAGCAAGACACTTAACGAGGCTCAACGTAACTACATGGTTACAGAGAAAGAGCTGTTAGCCGTAGTATTTGACCTCAAAAAATTCCAATCTTATCTCCTGGGTTCCCACGTCATAATCTACTCGGATCACACAGTTGTGAGGCATCTCCTTGCTAAGAAGGACGCGAAGCCTCGATTAATTCGATGGATCTTGCTGTTGCAAGAATTCGACCTCGAGATTCGCGGCAGGGCGGGAAAACAGAACGTGGTAGCTGACCACTTGTCTCGCCTTCCTTCTGAGATCATCGACCCTTCTGGACCCATCACGGAGCATTTTCCTAATGAGCACCTCTTGACTATTGGTACTAGGCTTCCATAGTTTGCTGATATAGTAAACTACTTGGCATCTCATCAGATCCCGTCTGATTGGCCGAAGGCCAAGAAAGACAAGTTGAGTTCCGATGCCAAGTACTACATCTGGGAAGACCTATACCTTTTCCGCATAGGTGCTGACCAAGTCATCTGGTGATGTGTCCTGGAGGGCGAAATCAATGACATTCTCTTTTTCTGCCATGACCAGGCATGCGGTGGCCATTTTTCTGGGGGCAAAATCGCATAAACAATCCTCCAGTGCGGCTTTTACTGGCCCACTATCTTCAAGGACGCATACAACCACTGTAAGGCATGCAGTTGTTGCCAAACTTTAGGCAACATGAGCCACTGCGACATGATGCCTTTACAACCGATTCTTGTAAGCGAGATTTTCGATATTTGGGGGATTGATTTTATGGGCCCCTTTCCTATTTCGAACGGCTTCGAGTACATTTTACTAGCTGTGGACTACGTGTCTAAATGGATCAAAGCCATTCTGACCCGAACCTGTGATCACAAGATCATCATCAAATTCATTCATCAGAATATCTTCTCACAGTTCGGGATTCCTCGTGCAATCATCTCTGATGGAGGGGTCCATTTTACCAATGCTCAGTTCAGGTCACTGATGACCAAATACGGGGTGTCTCACCGAATCTCTACTCCTTACCACCCCCAGACTAATGGTCTAACTGAGCTATCAAATCGGGAGATTTACTGTTCGACCTGAGAAGAAGGATTGATCGTCCCAACTTCCGGAAGCTTTGTGGGGTTATAGGATTGCCCACAAGACCTAATTAGGCATGTCGCCTTTTAGACTGGTGTACGGGAAGGCGTGTCACTTTCCCGTCGAACTAGAGTACAAAGCTTATTGGATAGTACAAAGCTGCAACTTAGATCTTTCTAAGGCTGGAACCTACAGAAAGTTTCAGATAAGCGAGATTGATGAATTACGCCTTGATGCGTATGAGAACTCGCGAATCTACAAAGAGCGGGTTAAAGCCTTTCATGACAAGCACATATCTAGAAAGATCTTCCACCCTGGTCAGGAGGTCCAACTCTTCGATGCCCGACTCAAACTCTTCCCTGGGAAATTGCGATCCAAGTGGGTCGGACCGTATCTAGTCCGATAGATTTTTGGAAATGGAGCAGTCGAGATCAGTCCACTCAGCCACGATTATGAACCTTTCATCGTGAACGGTCAGGGACTCAAACCGTTCATTGACGTAACCATTACAGATTTGGCTGAGTCATCATTTATCCTTCATTCTCCCTGAGTTTATTGCGCCCAACTGATGGCATAAAACTCAACACTTAACGGGAGGCAACCCATTATTCTTTCTAAAAAACCCAAAACCTTTTCTAACATCTCTTTGCACTTTAGGTTCATCCTTTAGGAGAGCCAACTTCACCTCAGTTACTCATACCTGAGATTAGAAATTGTCCGAAACAGTCACCTCGACCCATCTACTCACCAAATACCTGTCCTAATGTATGAACCAAGCTAAATAAAAACCCACCTAATGTACAAAGAGGACATTGCAAATCTTAGGCATGGGGGGTATGAAAGTGCAATAAAATAACAAGGAAAAGGTTTCAACAAAAAAATCCGCATATACGAAAAAGAAAAAAGAAAAAAAAAACTTTGAAGGAGGAAGAAAATGCTGGAAAGCTTTATAGAAAGAGGAGAAAAAGAGCAGAATGATAAAAAGGAGCACAAAATGAAAGAGAAAAGGGATAATCATTAGTAAGAAATTAAGGAATTAACCTAAGTTCTAGACCATATTAAGGTAAAGAAAAATAAAAGTGCACAACAAGATTAGTAAGAATGCGAACCTTAGGCATTCTTGGCTAGACTCTTAGTACCCGTTAAGATCTAGATATTCCTTAAGAGGTTGAGGAAAATGAAAAGCTTAAGTATTAAGTCCAAAGCTTAGGGGGTATTCGGCCTCGTTAACTGACTTTCGATTTACGTGATTTAGTAACCTAAGCACCCAAATTCACACACACAGTCTGGTTCAGTGAGCATAAATATCAAAATCACGCAGAAGCGTTTTAAATAAGTCACCTAGATTAGGAGCGACCGATCAACACAAGTTGATTTGGACGAGTTCCCAGCGCAGAGAAGTGGAAAATTCCCCTCGAAAATGCGTAACAACATATCATCTCCTCGGGGCTTGTCTCCTAGGATATTTACATATCCTACTGGGGGCATGTAAGCACTCTGCTGGTTCAGATTCCATGGATGGAAAAAATCATGAAAAAATATCCCATAGGGTTTAGAACCTTCAATTTGGCTATTGGAACCTATCTTGACTAAGATTGAGAACCATACCCAATTTTTGACCTAATTTGGGTTTTTATGCAAATTGATCGGTCAAACGTGGTCAAACCTAAAATCCAACTTCACCATTGGATTCCTTAGGTCCAAATTAGGGTTATATCAAAATTTGGACCTAAGGAAAGTTTTCCTTGACCTACTTTACAAATTGGTCCTCAAGAATTACTTTTTGACCCTTAACTTTTTGAACCCTTGCACTTAACCCCTCAACTTTCCCTTCGTTATTTTCAAATCAGTCCCTCTGCCACCCGCAGCAGCAACCCATGCCTTCAGCGACTTTGCGCGGAGGATGGCACCGCGTAAGGTATGGGGACTGACTCCAGAAACGAGAGGAGAATCCCCTGCGTTGTCTTCTTCCGCATGGATCCTCTCCCATGCCCTGCCATCACCCATACCTCTCGTGCGAACGTGCGAAGGCATGGGTCTCTTTTCATGCCATATCTCCGGTGGCCTGCCCATGCCTCCTCCTCGTGTTTCCCTCCTCGCCAACACCTATTTAAGGAGCAACAGGGGCTGCCGTTTCCGAGAAGCTTGATTTGACTAGAGATTTCCCTCAAAGTTCTTCTCTTCTCCTTCGACCAGGTGACCAGCAAGCTCCGGCGCCTTTTTCTCCTCCTTCCAGTCGCTCTGCCACAATACCAGTGGCAGAGCTGTCTTCACCTCCTTCCTCTGCGTCGTGCAACACCCTCACGCGTGCCCCCAGCCCCGTTGTCGTCACCGCTCTCCCTCCACTGGTACCTTCATCTCCGGCGATGGAAAAGACGCACCGATCGCCATCTCCTCCCTTTCGTCTGCTTAGCTAGGTAAAAACTCTTTCTTTTACTCTCTCCTTTATTTCCCCCCTGTTAATTTGTTGTTTCTCCCCCTTGACATCCGCTGTCATCGCCACCTTCTCCACCTCCGACCAGACCTCTGACGAGGTGCTTCCGTCATTCCACTCACCCATCCACCTCGCCAAACACCTCAG
This sequence comes from Thalassia testudinum, assembly GCA_037157565.1. NCBI lineage: Eukaryota > Viridiplantae > Streptophyta > Magnoliopsida > Alismatales > Hydrocharitaceae > Thalassia > Thalassia testudinum. Next base: position 29,370,404 of record JAZHRO010000013.1, read on the forward strand.
AAGCTTCACCACTTCCCACTGACCACCTCTCGCCCTTCCACCGACCACGCTACACACTCCATACCTCCACCGAACAACCCCACAAACACGGCCACAGAGCGACCTAGGCATGCACGCCTAGGCCACCCCGTGGCTAGCCAATCACCGTTTCACCTTCGCCGTAACACGGCGAAGCTCCCCAAGTGATTTGATAAGGCCGCAAGGCTATATTCATGAAGTGCAGGTTCAACCCTCTTTCGCCATTGACGCGGGCGTGAAGAAGCTTGCTCGTGAGCTCCAGGTCATGTGCTCCAGGCGTCAGAGTCCCAGGAGGAGCGGATTGGCATCGCGAACTCACACAGCCAAGCAATGGGCTCAGCAAGCGACCAAGGCTGTGGCGATTGGGGCAGGTCTCCTGCGAACGCGAGCGCAGAAGCGGGTGGGACATTTAGTCCCACCTCGGAAATCCTTGAAGCGCCCAGCCGAATAAATTGAAAAAGTGTATTGGGCCTATCGCCTTCGATACACAGGGGTCAGGTCCTTCGCCTACGCACGCAGCGTGCCACGCGCTCGCACCCGCCCTCACGCCCCGCAGGCCTGGGTCTGAACTCGATTACCCGATCAAGCACTCCTCGCCCACCACCGAATGCCGGTGGGCCTGGTCCCGGGTGAGTTACCCGACCCGTATACCTGCAAATGCTCTGGGGGCGAACCTTTGAGAGAGAAATAGAGAGAGACGTGCGGTGGGTAGGGGTTAGGTTTTGACTAATCTTGTAATGTGTAGGGAAGCAGGAGAGGAAGAAAGGAGGAGGAGCGGAGCAGAAGAGAAGAAGAAGAGCCGCAACTGCTGAATAAAGAAGGAAGAACTCAAGGCAAAGGAGTGGCTGAGGACACTTAGCCGCACAGTGCAGCTGAAGAAAGAGGAAGAAGACAGGAAGGAAGAGCTGGAGAGAAAGGAAGATGAAGAAGAGAAACTAAAGACAGAAGAAAGAAGAGAAGGAGAAGCAGCTAAGAGCTACAACAGAAGAAGGAGCTGAAGAAGAAAAAGAAAAGAAGGAAGGAAGCCTGCCGAGGAAAGGAAGCTGAAGAAGAAAGCCGAGCAGAGAAGAAGAAGAAGCCAGGAGGAGAACCTGCAAGGCACTATAGCAAAGGGGCAGATAAGGCATCTGATTCAAAGAATCAGACGTCCGAGAAAGAGGAGAAGAAAGAAGAGAAGGAAGAGAGAAGAGGAGAAGAAAGAAAGAAAAGGATTTTTTTTGTTCACTCTCTCTCTTTAATTTTTGTAAAGTAGTATATTAGAGTGAATTGTGGATTTGTATGCTTCTAGAATTAAGTTTGCTCCCTGAGTTCGACCTCGGAATATTCTAAATTTCGAGTAATAAATTGAAATAAACTGATCATCGTTTTTCGCAACATATTACAACGAAGATATTTTTAACACCAACGAAAGAGCGATCATCACTAGGATGTGGCATGAACCCTAGAATGAGAAATGGTTGAAACGCTTGTTTGTGTAATTGAAATTGTATTTACAAATGAATGAGCTAAATTGTTAGCAATTGCCTGTTAATGAACACGAGCTGCCTGTTAGAATATGAGTTGCATGAGATGACTAAACAGTTACCTGTGATGTCACTTATTGCATGTATTAAATTGTGGAAATACGAGCTGCTTGTGTATAAATGAGAACCGAATTGTGAATGAAGAAATCTGGATTGGAATAGCATGGTGAACATGAGCACGAACCCTACAGGGAGTTAAGAGTAGAGCTCCTGTGGATAAATGGAAAAGCCTGGAATGTGGACAGGAAGTGTGCTGGCCCTTGAGTACGTGGTACCAAGGAGAGAGACTGTCCCCTTTTAGTGTAGAGTGGAGCTAGCCGCTCTTGGGTTGGGACTCGAGGTTAGGATTGGCCACTCTACACCAACTTCTGTTGGCCCTCACGTACACGGTACCAAGGCGAGCTACTAGTGTTGGGAGGGAGTTAGTCACCCCACGAGGCTTGGGATTCAGCTAGCCACCCTACACCAACTTTTTAGGCCCTCTGGGCAAACCGGGGTAGGCAGACGAGGGTGCGCAGACTGTGGAAGGGCGAGACCCCTGTTTGGTTCTGAGAAGCTACATCCCTGTTTCTAAGAGGGCTAGGCCCTATACTGTTCCGTGCTGTACTTTAGGCGTACTCGCTAGCGGAAATGACTGACCACGTGTCAGTGCGGGGTAGCTACCCGTGTGCTTATCGCACGTGCCGTAGTCATCTCTACGTCTGTTAGTGACCCTTGGGTGGTTGACTAGGTGTAGGACTACCACGGGGGACTCTCCCAGCCAAGAGAGCACCACGTGTGCCTTCTACTCTTCGGAAAAGATTGCAATCAAGATCGTTCCTATGAGGAACATGCAAGATTAAGAAAGAAACCTGAAAGTAAACCAATGGGATGAAAGAAAATTACCTGTAAAATAAATAACTGGAAAAGGATAAATATACTTGTTAGTTTTACTGCTTTAGATAGTTTGGTTACCACTCTACTTAGCGTTCGCTGACTCCGTTTTTACATAACCCTGTTCAGGTCCAGGAGTTGAGCAGCCCGAGCTACCGGCTGCAGAGGGTGCTGGGTCCAGTCGAGCCCAGCCGTAGTTTCCAATACTGTTGTTATACTCTTTTTTTGCTATAGTGAGTTTCAGACTTTTGTTTACTGTTCCTGTTGCTGTTACTTTTGTTCTACTTTCCTATTGTTGTTGTGGTATGTTCTGAACTAGCAGCTTTTACTTCCTTACTGCTGTACGCTTTTACTGTTAGTTACATTGCATAGTGAATGTGATTTATTTTTCTACTTTTCGGTTATTTCTTGTTGGACGACTGGGTCTTGGGATTAGTCGAGGTGAGTCGGTCTCGGATCCTGTAGAGATTTAGGAATCGAGTCGTAACATTTACCCATATCTAGTTCATGGAGAGACAATTCCAACGAATCCTAGAATGCAAAAAATAGATATTATTTGACCCCAAAACGAATCCGAGCAACGATCACACACATACGTTCTTTCACCACATGCCTCAAGAATTAGAGCAGAAACCATCCATCCAACCATACTGAGGTATACTTGAGAACCCCAAATTTCTTGATTGCCTAAATGCTCATCCAAATGGCCTCGACATAAAATAATTCTAATCGTCAGATCTCACCCAAGATAACAAATACCTTCACAGGGGTTTATACATAATATTTAAACTTCTTACTTTTATCCCGTAATTTTTATAACCCTCCAACCGTCCTCCTTCTTCCTCCCGCTTCTTCTTCCTTCGTTCTCTGCTCCACGCACAACGCCATGCACGAACGTGGAGGTCCTCCTCGTTGGCGACCTTCCACCGTCCGGCCACCGCCGACCTCCCTCTCCAGTGCTGTACCTCTGAAGACCCTCCTCGGCCCCTCCCGCGCTTTTTCTCTCTGCCGTTCTCTTCCTCGCCCTCTCTGCAAGTACCCATGCACAAGTGCATGGGTCACGCCGGCGTCCTCCTCTATCGGTTGCCCCTCCCCTCGCCAACGTCACGCCAGCCGTGGTGGGTCGCCGCCGGCCGCCGGTGGCCTCACCTTTGCCCTCCACCCCCCGTTGACGTGCATGCATGGAGGGAACCCATGCACGCACATCCGGCACCCATGGAGATTGGCCGTTCTCGCGTCGATTCTCTCACGAGTTCGGTCGAAGCTTCCGTTGGGCGTTCGACGAACCTCCTCGCTCAACCTCGTTCGCTCTCCTCCTTCCTTTCTTCCTCCTCCAACCCCCACCGTGGATTCTACATAAGAAGGAAAGGAAGTTCGAGGGGAAGGGTCGTGTTTACCGTCATGCGCCGCCTGTTCTTCCTCACGCCTTCCCGACAGAAAGCACGCCCTCCCCGCTACGGTTCCGATCTCTCTCTTTCTCTCTCTCACGTTTACTCTATCTCGTTGTTATTTCTTCCTCTCCTTGTCTCAATCTCTCCATCTCTCATTCTATTTAAAAATAATCTTTATCGACTTTACGGTTACCAAAAGAAATTATCGTTAGTACCATTACTATGATTATTATTGTTCCTATTATTTTAATTATTAAAACCTCTTTACGTAGCTTTCGTATTTTATTTGTAGTTTTTATTATAAAATTTTGATGTTTACAAAATAAATATCGTTGAAAAAATTATGAAGAGGAAAATTTATGGCATTAATTTTAATATATTTTAGACATATTTTTAGAGGATTAATCGTATTTGACTGAAAATGAAATTTTTTCAACTTTTAACATATACAAATCCAATTTATATAATTTGTCTCAATGTACTTAATCTCAAATGACCTCAAAGTAAGTTCGAATCTTTACAATATTCTACGGAGCTTATCCTCTCCATCAAAATATTAAAGTTCTATTTTTCTAGATATATTTTTTAAGATATTTCAGATTAAATTTTGTTTAGGTACATAATGCATATGTACGGACTAATGTCATATGTCAACTTTAAAATTTCACAACTTAGGTTCTATGCCTTGAAAATTATTGCAGTAAAATTCTTCTAAAAGATAGATTAATTCTCTTTCTTTTCCCATAGTTTTTATGATGTTACTATGCCTTTGCTACTCTGTAGAATTTTTGTTGTTGACTTGTATCCATTTCTTGTCCAGATCTGATGTGCAATGGTTTCTTTTTATAAAACTCACTTTTTTAATACTCTAAAACATGTAAAAAAAACCAGTAGTCTTTTCTATTTTATGAAGATTATATCTGCTAATTTTTATACTTTTATGTAGTGTATGCTGCCCTAGAAAATTGTTTGAATGTTTGAATTTAATGTTAAAACAGTTTCAGAATGTTGTTATTAAATATTGTACATCTCCTAATTCATCTTGATTTAATGTGTGATCTTTTGTGATTGTTTTCTTTCTAAAGTATAGGTTTACATATATGTTTATCATAATTTTATACTGGCATTACAACAATAAATAGGATTTTTATTTGGAGTATTATCTATTCTGTCCAAAATTAACAATCGTAGATTAAAGAATTTTTATATGATTTTATAGTTAATATTTTTAGAAGAAATTTATGTAGTTATTTAAGCACTAGAATAGAGTGTCAGTAGAAATTTATTTAGAATTTTTAGTTATTTAAAGAATTTTATTTCAAATTATTCATAAAGTCATGCAACTTGAAAATCCTGCCTAAATTTTGTTGTTTATTATCTTAAGAATAACTTTAGAATTTAACTTAGTTATGTCAGGAATAGTTAAATTAGGGTTTAGTTCAGTGGGTTAGCCTAATTAGATTAATAAACTAAGCCTTTTGTGAGACGATCCAGACTCACCCAATTTATATAGTTTCATAAAAAAACTAATTAAACTTGATGACTATAATTACGCTACAATGACCCTATTTAACATATGTGATTTATGCATGTGAGTTAGGTCAAAGAGTTGACCTAATAAAACAAGAAATAAGAAGAAGCCCATTTTCAATTAATATTGTCATGGGGAAGGCATACTCTTAATCCTAAGATAGATATATCTCTCTATTCACAAATACATGTGTTTTGCATGCCAACAGTAGATGCACCTACCAAGGTGTTAATTTTAGAAAATTGGTACATGTGGGAGGGAACAAGAGCCACATATTCTCTTGAAGGGATCATATAGTTTTGCTTCATAAGTATATGTAGCAGATTTGAGGAAAGAGTTTGCTTTGAGTATATTGGGATAAGGCAATTCCACATGTGATCATGGAGTCCTGATCAGACTTAAGTATGAAAAAAAAGAAGATAATATTTTGTAAAAGAATTTGGTCTTTATTCTCATCCTAATGATAGAAAAGATATTAGAAATAATATAATCCATACAGGAATGATAAATATCTAATGGTATTAGACCTCGGGGCTAATATTATCCTCTAGTGTGAAGGATTCAAATGTATTTGGAATACCTAAGAGAGGCGTGGTGCCATAATTCATAAATTTGAAATGCTTCATTACTTGTGTAATGAAACTAATAGTGATTTTGGTGAGTTTCCTTCACATAGACAAATCGATATTATTTAAAGAGTTAAATAATATTTGATTTAACAACTGATTAAGCCTAAAGTGGTAGGTCTTAATCCAGAAGGATTTAGATGAAAATTAAATGTGTTTTTATACCAAAACCTAATTAACTAAAATTAATAAAAGGTCACGAAACAATTATTTAAGTAGGAATTGATTCTAACTATTGAATTTGACTCAACGATTTCTATCATATTAGGATTAACATGGACTCCTCTAAATGTCTTACAGGCAAAGCCTAAAACCAAAATCAACCTCAATTATGTAAAGAATCTTCCACTTTTATGGAAGAGAGAGAAGAGAAGAAGGAATCATTGCCCCCTCTCTAATTCCCTCTCGTTTTGGATGTACAAGAAGCACATCAGGCTTCTAGATGTCCAATAACCTTGTTGGACATCTAAAGCATTGTTGGTCGTACATCCAAACTTGGTCCTAGAGGTCTACCTTATGTTGGATGTGTTCCTAACAACTTTTATTGTCAGGTTTTTTTGGTGGAGAATGTGACAATTATGTTCGCGACTTGTAAAGGAGTTCACATCTCATAAGGATTGATCGTCTCCACACAAAGGGCTCCAAGCGCCCATTGAGGAGGAGGGTCTTGGGTTATGCTGAGATTTATTATAGGAGATACCACACGTGAGATGTTTTACATCAACCATGAAAATATAATCTATTGCGACCCAACCGTCCAGGTTTAGCTGAGCCCAGCCCTAGTTTTCTTGTCTCTTTTCCACTGTTGGACGCTCCTTTTTAGCTATAGTGAATACTTAGTTCGTTCAGAACTACTAGTCTACTTTTGTACTTATCTGCTTTTGGTTGTGATGGCTACATCTAGACTTTGTATTATTTTCTTGAGATTGGACTTTAGTGTTTAATGTATGTTACTTTTCCTGTACCGTAAATTTCTTTTTTTTTGTGTTACGATTGCATGAATAGAAATGTTAGTGTTTTTTATTATTTCTTGTTAGGCGATCGGATCTTGGGGTATTTAACGTGAACCGTCCAGGTTCCCAAGGAGAAACGAATTCAGGTCACAACATAATCTATATCTGTGAGACCTTGGAATGGGAAGAAGCTATTTCTCCTCATGTGCTTCCAATATTAAGGCATTTGATTTCGTGATTGATTAATTTTATCGGACATCGAATCGATTCTGTATCAAATTTTAAATGCTTAATTTCTTGTGCTTCTGTGATGTCCAAGTTGAATCATTCACCTTACTTATGTTATCTTCAATGGTATTAGTTTCACCTTCACATATAAGAACCAAAATTACCAAATGCAATTTAACAACTAGTACCATGAAGCATTAGATATTTCAATTTTTTTCTTGGAATGCGAAAGTAATGAATAAATCTATTCTCATGCAGTAGCACATAAAAAGGTTGAACAAATTGATGTATAATAATGATCACCCATTTGCCATTTGTTGATAATAAAATTTGGATTGCAAAGTTTCTAAATGAAATCTCCATGAAACAACAACGAAAATTTACAAGAGTTGGAACTTTGTCGCAATGGTATTTGAATGGATTAACCTCTTTTATCCACTATGGTTAGATAAAATGAGAAAATCAAAATCGTTTGGATGCAGGTGGATACGTACAAGGCAACACAAAATGCAATGGACACTTCAAAAAGTAGATATCACTGATGAAATGACCTTACCCAAGGGTCGTTCCGAATTTTCCGAAATTTTAGGAGTGTTAATGCAATTTTAAAACCCCTTGGATTTACTCTATGGATTCTGCAGGAACGAGGGGATTTTTGTGGGGCCAAGGTCGCAATATACTCGGCCCCACACCCTACATCCACTCAACCCATGCATAGATACACCCTTAAACCTTAACCCTTCTATTTAAAGCCCCCCCCCCCCCCCCCCCCCCCCCCCCCCCCACCACTCCTCCACCCTCCACTCCATCCCACGACAACCCTCTACCCACATCTCCATCGCCACCACACCTCCACCTTCACTCCTCCACCCTTGCAGCCGGCAGCCATCCCTTTCCTCCCCCCGTTCCCTTGCCATCATGCGTAGGGGAGAAGGAGAGGAGAGGAACAGGAGGAGCACGGGGAGAGGGTGAGCAAGTGAAGCAGAGGAGGGGAGCAGGAGGAGCGTGGAGGAGAGGAAGAGAGAGCGTGGGGGAGGGAGGGGCAGTGCGTGCGAGTGGAGGAGCTCGAGGAGATTGTGAGGAAGAGCCTCGAGGCATCCACGAGTTGTTGTGGTAGCTGCTACAGCTCCGCGGGCAAAGAGGAGGTGTTCGCGACAAGAAGAGCTTCGCGAGGAAGCTCTGCGCGCGGATAATTTCGCATTATCAAATGTCTGCGATTGTTGTCAGATGTTTGGAGGGGTCGTCGGACGTCCGAAGAGAGCTTAGGACGTTCGATAGCACGTAGAGTGCCAAGATATGTCCTGTGCACGAGCATGCATGCATATACGGAGTGTTGAGGTGTGATTGTTGTGGCTGCGCGTGCATGAGCAGGCATGAGGGCGTATGAAAGGCATGTGGCACGACATTCGAGGCACTTTAGGACGTCTAGAGGCTATGATAGTCATTCGACATGTTTGCGTTTTAAAAATATATTCGTTGTAGTATTACCGCGAAAATGATTATTAAAGATTTTTTTATTACTCGAAATTGAAAAACTTCCGAGGTCGAACTTCGGGAGCAAATTGGAATTTAGAAGCAAAATATCACAATTCTTAACAATAATGCAATGTATATAAAAATCTAGAGAATAAAAAGAAATATAATTTTTTTTCTTTTCTTCTTTCTTCTTCTCTCTTTCTTTTTCTTTGTTTTCTCTCTTCTCTTCTTTCTCTGTCTTCAGAGGTCTGATTCTGCGAATCAAATGCCTTAACTGGTGATCTGCTACAGTGCTTCTTCAGGCTTCTTCTTCTTCTCTGCTGCAGTTCCTTCTTCTTTGCAGCAGTCCTTCCTTCTCTTTTCTTCTTTTCCTCCTTGGCTTCTTCTTCTCCTCTCTTGAGCTGTAGCGCCTCCTTCTTCCCTGCCTTAGGCGTCTTCAGCTTCTTCTTCCTTCAGCTGCTCCTCTTCTTCTCTTCCTCGCAGCTACTTCCTCTTCCTCCTTCCCTGCACAACATAGAGAAGCAAAACCTACCCCCTGCCTTCCCCGCGTCTCTCTCTCTATTTCTCTCTTCGCTCTCTCAGAGCCAGTCAGGTAATCGGGTCGGGCTATGGGCACCCGGGTCCAGGCGCACCGGAGTGGGTGGTGCGCGAGGAGTGCAGGGTAAACGGGTAAACCAGGTCCGCGTAGGTGTGGTCGCGGATGAGGCAAGCGGAGTGGGTGAGGGACCTCACCCCGTGAGGAGGCGAAGAGCCTTATGCAGTTTTTCAATTTATATTGCTGCGCCCGCTCACCCACTTCCGAGGTGGGACTAAACGTCCCACCTTCCTGTTGCGCGCATAGCAACAGATGGCGCGGCCACTTGGCTAAGCTGCAGAGGCTCGAGTTGTTGCGTGAGGGCCTAGACGCGTGCGAGCTTCAAATCCGCACAACCTGGGAGTCTCACCTGGAGCTACGCGAAGCCTGGGATCGCTCGAAGCTTGCTTCAAGGTCGTTAGTAATGGCGGCCGGCGGCTGGGTACCTAAATACACCAAAACGGCCTCGCGGCCCTATCAAAACACTTGGGTAGCTTCGCCGTGTCGAGGAAAAGGTGCTGCAGTGGTTGGGGTGGTGTGGGAGTGCCTGTGTGAGCGTGCCTAGGGCTTACTGTGGCTGTGCAGGTGGGTGTGTTCGAGGAAGATTGTGGGACGTGTGGTGGTCGATGGAGAGGGGGAAATGATCAGTGAATCGGGGCGGTGCTTAGGGACCGGTCGGCGAGGAGGGAGGTGGTCTGTGGTGGTGGAGCGAACTCGCCGGAGTTGGTGGCCGGAGGTGAAGATGATGGTGGTGGTCTGTGGCAGTCGGTGCGCGACTGGTGAAATTAATACGGGGAAAATGAAGAGGGGAGAAAGAGGACTTAACTGAGGTGTTTAGAGTGAAGGGGGGGAGGCGGAGGGCGAGCGGAGGGTGTCTGCCGTCGCCGGAGACGAAGACCCTATGGTGAAGAAGCGGCGACGAGGAAGGGAGGCGGAGGGGCGCGCGCTGGTACGACGTGGCGTGGAGGAGCACGGCGGAGATGGCTCTGCCACTGGTACGGTGGCAGAGTGACGAGAAGAGGGAGAGAGAGTCGCCGGAAGCTACGGGCAGTTGGCCGAAGTGAGGAGGAGACGAATTTGGGGGGTGTTCTCTGGCCAAATCAAGCTTGCTAGAAGCAAAGGGCTCTAGGCAGGCTTAAATAGGCGCGGGCAGAGGGAGAAGCGCACGGAGGAGGCGGGAATACCACGCCGGAGGTATGGCTGGAGCGAGACCCATATCTCTCGAGCATTTGCACGAGAGGTATGGAACGTTTCAGGGCATAGGGAGCTACCCATGCGGTAAGGGGCTTCGCAGGAAGCTCCCCTTTCAAATCTGGGAGCAGTTCCCCATGAATCCAAGCAGAGAACCTCCGCGCAAAGTTACCGGAGGTATGGGTCTCTGTTGTAATGACAGAGGGACCGAAATGAAGAAAGAGACGAAGAAGTTGGGGGAGAATTTGCAAGGGTTTCAAAAAGTTGAGGGTATAAATGTAATTTAGTGGACCAATTTGCAAAGTGGGTCAACACGGCCTTCCCTTAGGTCCAAATTTGGGCATAAACCTAATTTGGACCTAAGGAATCTAATGGTGAAGTTGAATTTTAGGTTCAACCATGTTTGACTGGACATTTTGCACAAAAACCTAAATTAGGTCAAATATTAGGCATGGACCCCAATTTAGGTCAAAACATGTTCTAAGAGGCAAATTGGAGGTTCTAAACCCTAGGGAATATTTTTCCATGAATTTTAGAGGATTTAGTTGATTTTTTATTGCTTGGAACCTTGTGAATTTAAGTGGATTTGTTTTTGGGTTACAGAATGTCATTTAATTCCTAAATCTCACAATAACACTTTTCTGATTGAACCATCCTACTTTTTCTCTTATTAAATCCAATTGACCTATGTCTAGACCCTTAGAAATCCCATTGATGTACTGCAATGGTAAAATTGCAGTTTTACCCTTTATTTTATGTTCTCTTCCCAGATTAATGATCCCTTGAATTAAGCCTTTCTCTTGGTTATGTAGGAGCTCTTGTTCACTTTATCAGGTTAAAATTTGCTAGTTAGGGCTCATGATGAGGTTCTCATCAGGCTATGTTAGACGTCCGATTGCTTTTCCAGACGACCAGGAGCAGTGTCAGACATTTGGAGACCCCCTCAAACGGCTGTGCAAGGTAGCAAACGACGGATATAGATGAAGGATAGCAAGGTGAGCTATTGTGTTTGTTTAAGTTGTCTAGGACTCGCCCCAGACGTTTGATATTAGTCAGGGTGCATGCTTTTGGGCCGGTTCAGGGCCCAAACGGAGTTAGTTTTACGCAAACAAAGTATTGCTAGTTTTCCTTCGGAATTCTCTACGTGTTAGTGTAGTGTCTATACTATTTTGAGCTCGTTTGACATAGTGGTGAACATTATAGGTCTTCAGTCCGTAGTGTACACGAGACTTGCGGAAACGTCGGGATCAACCAATTTAGCCTTCATACCACCCGTGTACCCTAGTAGAGTGGTCATCTCTACTTCTGTAGTTTGAATTAGTAAAGCGTATGTTAAATTAAAAATATATACTTGAAACCTAGGTTATGAGATGAACTCTAGGACTAAGAATGTGAATGGTTTATATTCTGTGCATGAACCTCGAAAGTTATAAAACCTGAGAATGCATGTTGTTAAATTTCATACTATGATAATCGGAATATTTAAATGATGTGATGGTCACTTATCTTGTTAATGATCGTCTAACTTGTTAGTTTGCGAGCTGCCTGTTGTACGAATTAGAAATCAGTATGTGATAGAGATGCATGCCATGAAATGAAATAAGATGACTACTATGCATGAACCCTACGAGGAACTAGGAAGGGAACTCAATGTATAGTGAAACAGATATATGAGGTATGATGGAACATGTTGCCTACGGACGTGTTAGTTGGCTGTTCAAGCTTGGATATGGAAAGTGAGCTGGTCATCGTATACGTGATACCGAGGAGAGCTACAATCACTTTTGTGTAGGGAGAGTGCTAGCCACCCTTAGGTTGGGGCCCGGGATTAGATTGACCTCCCTACATTGACTCCTGTTAAGCCCACTAGGTAAACCGGGATAGCTGGGCGAGGGTACGCAGACTATTGAGGGGTGTGGCCCCTGTTCTATTCTGTGCTATACGTTTGAGCATATCCGCTAGCGGAAACGATTGACTACGTGCCAGTACGGGGTAACTACTTGTGCGCTTATCATGCGTGCCGTAGTCACTGCTGCATAGTGGCTATGACCCCGGGGTGGTAGATCGGGTATAAGACTACCACGAGGTACTCTCCCAGCCAAGAGAGTGCCACGTATATATCTTACATCGCAGGAAAACTACATCAAGATTGTTCCCTTAGGAAACAAGTGGATTAAGAAATATTGTGGACCTTTACTAGAATAGCCGAATAAAAAACACATAGATTATATAAACGAAAACAGATGATAATGCATAACTGACAAATTGTATGATTAGTTAGCTGTTTTTCCTTTTATGTTAATTGCATTTAATATACATATGCAGCACTCTACTCAGCGTTAGCTAACCGTAGAGATATGTAACCATGTTTAGGTTAAGGTGTTGAGCAGCCAGCATCACCGGCTACAGAGGTGCTGGACCCAGTCGAGTCCAGTCGTAGTTGAATTTTCATTATTTTCTATTTCAGAGGCCCCTTTTTTGTTGTTAGTATCTTTTGCATGTAGTGCTCGTTTTTGTTATATCTCTAGTTGTGATGGTTACATCTACAATCATACTTTTCCGCTTGTGGCATGTAGTACCTTTAGATTTTCATTCTATTTTCCATTAATGCCTATCATCTATTTTTTGCTTAGTTACATCGCATTTGTGGTTGTAGAATGATTTATGCATTTGGTTATTCCTCATCAGACTAGGTATTGAGATGTAGTCGAGGTGAGCTGTTCTTGGGTTCTGTAAGGAGCCGGGATCAGGTCGTAACAATAGATGATTTTTGTCAGATTGCACCGATGATATTTGGTTCACAATGAAATGAAACGAGTGCAATATCTAGATATTGTCAGTAATATTTGATTCACAACTAAATATTACCGATGCAACTTAATTCGCAATTAAAAAATCATAGGTAAAATTTAGTTCAAAACTAACATGTCATTAATTAGTGCAATTTGATTGACAGTTAAAATCGTTGACGCAATTTATCTTGTGACAAAAATCTCACTGTTGTAATTTAATTATTGAGAGGGATGCGTTGCTTTTTGCATTGCATTTCAAGTTTTCCTTCATTTGATGAATCATTATGTAGCAAACTAATTAGTTGGAATTTCTCTCCTATATAGATTTGCATTCTTATAAAACAAGGTACACAAATAAAAAATTATACGCCATGCTAGTACAAATAGATTAAAAATAAAAGAACAGGTAACAAGAAAATAAAAAAATAATGCACATTGCCTTTGCGGTGATTAAAAGTAGTATGACAAGATTAATCAGTGAGAGTATCAAAATAAGACTTGAAATCATCTTTCACTTGGAAGTGCTCAATTGAGTCATTGAAGGTGGCATTTGAGTATTGAATAGTGAGAACAAATAAATTAGATGCTCTTACAAGGTACACAAATAAAAAATTTTATCCAATACTAGTACATATAGATTAAAAACAAAAGAATGGGTAACAAGAAAATTAAAAAATAATGCACATTGCCTTTGCGGTGATTAAAAGTAGTATGGCAAGATTAATCAGCAAGGGAATCAAAATAAGACTTAAAACCATCTTTCACTTGGAAGTGCTCAATTGAAGCATTGAAGGTGGCATTTAAGTATTGAATAGTAAGAACAAATAAATTAGATGTTCTTTGTCAACTTTCCATTGTAAAAATTTAAAGTAAAAGCAAGTGAACATAAATGATCACAAACATACTATGTATATATCAAACTCCAAATAAATGAGTGAATGAAACTAACCCAAATAGATGAGTGTATCAAAAGATTAATCTTCACTCATCTTTTAAGTGACCGACAGATTTTTTCTAATTTTAGATGGTAGAAGTAATAAGGATATTCAACAATTGCTATTGCAATTGTATATTCATTGAATAATGATCAAGTTGTAGGACTTAATCGATAAACTCATAGATTAGGTGCAAACAAAAGGGAAAGAAAAGAAAGAGAGAGAAAGAGAGTTAATCACCCAGTTTCACCTAGGATGATGCACATCTAGAGAGGGGATCTAACTCTCAATAGTTCACTGTAAAATTCTTTAGTGTGTGTGAATACAATAAGGGTGATTATCTTTTTCTCGTATACATAGGTTCCTTTTTATATGAAGTTTTGGACCATAATTACTACAGGTAATGATTTGCTCATTAGGGAGCGTAATCATCTCCTGCGATGTTCAGTCTTCCAAGCTACTACCTCACTTCTTGGGTCACTTCATCTTTTAGGTTGTTGCCTCGTTTTCCCGCTCAGTGCTATCTAGTTTTTGTTATTGAGGTATTGTGATTCTTCATGCTAAGTTAATTGACTACATATGTATTCTTGCAAGCTTTGCTACCCAAAGTCCTAGTAGGTTGGGTGGGCCAGGAGGTGCAGGTGGTCCAGTTGCTCTCGTCGATTCTAGCGGTTAGGGGTGGGCCACCCTCCTTAAGTAGATTTGGCATATCACTTGAGGTGAGGGCAACACAACTTTATCATCGTGAGCGGTGAGGTAGCCCTTTGTTGTTGCTATGGACTTGTCTCTCCTTGTCATTGGGTTGACCCATTCTTTGGACGACGGGGCCTGTATTAGACATGACTTTTCTTTCCTCATCAATAATATGATCAGAACAACAAACATCTAAGATACAGATATTAGGGAAATCACGCTATTTAATAATTGAAAAGAGGACTTATCTATTTCTTTTGGATCACCTTCAAATCTAGGGCTTGTCACAGATCAAGATCCAGATTGAGAAATGAAACTTAATGATGATGAGATAAAGCTTGGCTTTTCATTACACTTGTCACAGTTGACACCATTTGATGGACATGGAAAGTTGTCACCTATCAACAAATTTGAAAGGGTTAGAAATGCATAGAGAAACAAAAATCTGATTTGATCATTCCAAAACCACACTCAAAACTGTAGCAATCTACACATGATACATGCCATTTAATGAGTTATCCTCTTAATCATGAGGCTAATCCTTAGTTGATGATGGCGGTTCGATGCCTTAAAGGGAATGCCCTTTGGTGAAATGATGCAAAGCCACCTTCATTAAAGAGGGGGAGGTGGTGTTACATGAGATGGATATAGAATGAGAGAGAAAGAATAAAGAGCATAGGAGGTTTCATCCATCATTGTAAGTTCCTATAGAAGAGAGGGTAAAGATAAAATTGCATCATTTATTCTATTTTGTTTGATCGAATCTTAAATGGCAATGGAACGTTTATTTTTTAATATGTGAAGGATAATACGATAATGCACCTATAGAATTTTTATAAATATAACAAATATGAGATTTGATCCAGTGACCTTTTCGATACTCTATAGCCAAACTAGTCCATGACAAGCAATGAACTGTGTAGATTCTTCCCATGTTAAGTAATGCATGCAATGAATCGTCTGCCCCCTCCTCCAAGAAACCCCCCCTCCCCCCCGAGCCCTAGTTCCCTATTGGTGACCAACAGGCCCCCGATCGGCTGATCCATGCAGATTTGGGACCCCCCACCCTCTCGCTTCCATTTCTGCCTCTCCTCCTCCTTTGATCTTGTCTCTTGATGGGCTTTTTTGTTTGTGGAATCTTTCGGTTGGGATATCCCCCTTTTCTTGGCAAGTCTCAAGCTTGTTAGTAGCTTACTGGGACGGCTGACGTTGTTATGGCAGTGTAGCCTACACTCACTGTTACTTGCGTGGTCGTTCTTTGTTGCGGAAGCGTGGCTCGTGGAGGTGGTGCTCACAGCGGTGGCGGGTGGTTCCCAATGATGCACTTGCTGTCGTCCTGCTGTTCTTTTACATTGCGCACTTCGTGCTGATTATGCAGTCTTCCGTGGTTGGATCTCGTCGAAGGTGCTCACTATGTTTGCAGTGGGGTACGTGTTAAGGGTTCTTGCTGTGGAGGTACTCGCTATGGCAGTGGAGGTTCCCTTTCATGTAGTTCCATCTTGGTGACTTGATAATGGAGGTACTCACTGATGTTGTTCTTCCATCTCCTCCTCACCCCTACCGCGTGCGACATTGTTTTTGATTTGAGGCCACGCTAAATCCAGGCCCAATCACAACCAGGTGGATGGTCGACTTCGCTCTGATCGCTTAACACCCGTTAACCTGGTTGTTGACGTTGTTTGTGGTGCTTTGTCGTATGAAATTACGTGGTGTTGACAGTAGTCGATTCAGAAATGTTACTATAGATATTTCTTTGTTTCTTATTATTTTTTATTTTCTTTATTTCATAGTATATTTATTTACATTTTTTTTTCTTTTCAAGAAACACTCTACTTTTTCCCCCCTCATAAGAATACCTAGGTTCATATTTTCTCCCTCATCTTATGTAATTACATTTTTTTTTTTATATCATTTCCGTTCTCTCAAGAAAAATGTTTAGTTAAAAAGAAAAAAAAAAGTAGTGCATGCAATGATGAGTAGAAAAAAATGTGTACTTCGTGAACTGATCTTGAGATATAACCACGGGTCCCTTCGCGTAGCTGAAATGATCTGCAGCGCGTGCCGCTGGCGGCAGTCACCTCGATGAGCGTGTTCGGCGGGGACAGCTGGGCGTGGGAAGCCCACCACCGTAAGCGCCGCGTCGACGACCTCCTCTCCGCCTCCGTCCCCCTTTCCTCCTACAGGAAGCTCTCCAACGGGAAGCTCGTCTGTCTCGTCTGCCCCAACACCCCCGTCCTCGACTCCCCACTCGCCCTCTCCGTACTCCCCGAAACCCTAACCCTAAACCCTACCACGTAACACTCCCGTCGCCCTCACCCCCTCCCTCCCTCTCTCTGTCTTCCCCCAACAGGTGCACTGCAAGGGCTCGCGCCACGCCGCCGCCCAGTCCCGCCTCCGGGAGCGGGAGCTGTGTGCATGGGCGCAGGCTGACAAGAGGATCGCCTTGTCGGAGATGCCGGAGGTCGATCGCAAGGGGAAGGCTCCACCGGAGCCGACGAGGGACGCGGCGGCTACAACGGCGGCCTCCGGTGGTGGTGGTATTTGCGGCGGCGAGGTCGATGAGGAGGAGCAGAGGAGGCGGCGGGAGATGGAGCTGAAGTTTACTTCCGCGGGGTGGAGGAGGGACTGTCACGGCAAGTGGTTCAGAGATGAGAACGTGAGGGTCTCTTTTGACTCGTAATTTTTTGTTATTAACGATGGGATTTCGCGTTCGGCATGTTTCTTATGCACGAATTATGCTTCTTTTTGGCTGTTGTCGGCTGGTTATTTTCGTTCGCTTGTGTGTATGTGGTCTTCGGAGATGTTGCTATTGTGAAAAGATCGGTCCTGATTTTTTTTTCTTCTTCTTTTTTTTCATTTCCAATTTTGCAGGCTGAGTTTGATTCCGATGAGGAAGACCCTAATTCTTACTTTTCATGAGGAGTAACGACCGCAACTTGGATTGAGTCTTCCTGTGCAGGCGACCTCGTCGTCAGGTAAGTACAAATCCGGGACTCTGGAGAAGTGGCTGAGTTCTTTCTTTTCACCACCAAGTTGCTACAGTAACATAGAATAACGAAAAGTTGTTGATGGTTCCTTTTGGGTTGCAACGAAGTATTTAGCGGAATGTATTTGCTTGGATACCAACAAACGAATTGCAAATCATCTGTTTCACGGTCTAGTGGACTAACGCAGTGTTCTGAATGTTCATGGCGTGCCCATGGCATGCCAATGATGTAAGGTCATCATGTAATGTTGAAATGCAAGAGTATCATCGATATTTGACAAAATGTCGAGATAGTATGTTGAGGATTTCAGCGAAATGCTAGATATGATTCTTAGACTATTACCATCTTTTAAGGTTGACATAGGCAACTTAGTAATCTATTTCTACCCATTACCATTGCCACATGCATGTTGGAGTGTTAAGAACTCTTGCAAGTATTTCTCTCCCTATTGTTAGATCTTTAAGGTAATTTAGTTTATATAAAGTTAAAAAGTATTTGTTTCTTATTCCCTAAGTTAGATTTAAGTTTCAATTATTAGATTTAGATCCTGCTATGGATTTTCATGATTACATTTTCAGATCCATGAGTTTATGGTAGATTAACTAGTTTATGATTGTTTGATCTTGACATTTTATAGGGTTAGATCGTTACATTTTAGGATCCAATGTTTAAATTTTCTTCGATAGGTTTAATGTTTTAAGTGTTTATCAAGTTTTTCTAACAAAATTAATTGAATTCAATACAATTCTAATTATTCTAATAGAATTCCGAGATTTCCTTGTCATGCCTCCGAAGTGCTTATTTTTGTTGGTGTTGAAGTTATTGAAATTCAATATTGAAGGTCTGGCATGTCCTTGACATGCCCCTGGTGTGCCTCCAAAATGGATATTTTCAAAATCGTTGAAACGATATCGAAATTGACATTTAAAACCTTGGCTAACGTTTGCTGTAACTAAAATTAAAGATGCTGATGGCAGTCTCTGTTTCAGTCAACCACCTCCTAATCCTAGAGGTTCTTTTGTGATTGGGTCTGTATTTCTTGGCTAAGTTATAATGTATGGCATCAGTTATAAATCTCGATAAGAATGAATAGGGAGAAAGTGACTGCCCCATTCCCCTTTCTAATGAATTTGACTGCAGGAGATGAGATCTAAATCAAGACTGAGATGTTATATAGCAAATCTGAGATGATATATAGCAAAATGATGTAGATTGTCTTTGTTCATGTGTGTTTTAGAATGGATGTCTGCATCACCGAAGGAATGCAGCGTAAACATGGTAACTGGGTGATAGAATACCAAGTCCGTGCTTGGTCCATCAATGCTGGCTCTTACCAAGTTGCTAGTAGGCACATGATTCTCCTAGAATTCATCACCCTTGGCAAGATTTGCCACTATAGCCCTCGCTACCATGGAAGAATGCTTGCTGCAGCTGGGAAGCAGAAATTGAAGTTACATGAGATCAAAGGGGAGCAGAACCAGGGGCTAGTTTGAATATAAGGAGGAATGTCACCATTACAAATGCTGGTTAGGTGTATGTGCCACTAGACAGAGAATGGGAGGTAGGAATTGGGATGATTCTATTGAAAGTTGTTGCAATTTTGTGCATCTTGTTCGATCCTAGACCATAAATCTGTTTGATGAACTCAAGCTATTGATCAACAAAAGCTTTACCTTATAATTCATAAGCAAAATTGACAACCATGAACCAATTTTTTTGTGATTCACTTGAAAGAATCTACTTTGCAGAATAATCCGGATAATTTAACAGTACTTCGTGATTTTGGTAGAGTATCCTTTGTTCATGAGAAGTGAGAACTTGGTGTCCTCTTGTATTAGAACTTCATATTGTTCATGTTATTCATATTTAGCAACCTGATCTCTAAGAAAATGGTAATCAATTTCTACATGCTTAGTGCAGCTATGGAAAATTGGATTATGAGGCATGTAAGTAGCTCCTACATTATCACACCATAGAATTGGTCTAGATTGAGGACTAACACCAAGTTCTTTCAGGAGAGACTTTAGCCAAAGGAGTTCGGCAGTAGCATTGGTGATGGCCCTATATTTAGCTTCAGTGGAGGAACGAGCAACACCTAGCTGCTTTTTAGATGCCCAAAAGATGGGATGTAAACCACATAACTGGAGGTTGATTTTCAATCAGCTAGACAGGTGGCCTAATCAGCATCTGAGTAGGCCAATAATGTTGGTGTGGCAGAAGATTTATAGAGTAAGCCATGACTTAAAAGTACCCTTGGCATAACGAAGAAGATGCTTGAGTGCCTTAAAATGAATTTCAGTTGGTTTTTGCATAAACTGACTGAGCTTATTGATTGCATAGGTTGAATCTGGATGAGTATATGTGGCATACTGCAAACTCCCAAGAAGTTGGCAATGGATTGAAGGAGCAGACAGTAGGGGGCTCTCCATCTAAAGCAAAGAAGAAGCATTCATGACCATGGGAGTTTTTAGCTATTCAAGACCATCAAATTTGAACTTGATTAACAAGTTTGCTAAGCATTTTTGTTGAGAAATATGTATACCTTATGCGGTTTGGTGGAACTCCAAGCCAAGGAAATATGTAGGGCACCCACGTTCCCTAACAGGAAATCTTCATTTTAGTGTATTCAGTATGGATTGCATTGGGGCTTTATGAGAGCTGATTAGCAGAATTCATCCACATACATAAAAAAGAACATAACATGATCAGATGCTCTTTTAATGAAAAGTGAAGTGCCTGTCTGATAATCGATAAACCCTAGGGGCTGAAGAACAAGAACATCAGCGAGTCTCTTAAACGAGACGTGTAGGGCTTGTTTAAGCCATAAAGAGGCTTATCCAGTTTGCAAACATAGTTTGGATGATTAGGATGTATAAATCCCTAAGGTTGGGCTATAAAAAACCCTTTTCGTCTAGCTGTCCATGCAAAAAGGCATTATGTATATCTAGTTGACTAATAAACCAATGATTAGGCAAGGCAAGGTTGAGAAGAAGGCATATAGTGGTGGGTTTGACAACTGGACTAAACGTTTCTTCATAATCTAGACCATCCACTTGATGAAATCCTTTGGCAACAACATGTGCTTTGTAGTGATCGTTGGATCCATCTAGACGTAATTTAGTCTTGTAAACCCACTTATTTCCCACTACATTCATTGTGGGATGAGGAGGGACAAGTA
The DNA here is from genome assembly GCA_037157565.1 of Thalassia testudinum. NCBI lineage: Eukaryota > Viridiplantae > Streptophyta > Magnoliopsida > Alismatales > Hydrocharitaceae > Thalassia > Thalassia testudinum. Next base: position 29,391,373 of record JAZHRO010000013.1, read on the forward strand.
CCCAAGTTTAATTTCTTTGTAAAGCATTAAATTCTTCAGTCATGGCTGCAACCCAAAGTTTGCATTTACTGGCTTGTGGAAAAGATGAAGGTTCCTACTCTTGATAAAGACCATCCAAATGGCGAGGTAGAGGATGCATGGTAGTTGAGTAACATTTCTTTTTGACAATCCCATGCAATGACTGTGTGATCATCCGATGGGTTCATGAAACAGATGTTGAAGTACTTGGCATGGCAGAAGGTGGTTGATGATTGGAATCAACACGACTCTTCCTCATTTGAGAAACACGCCTGAGAAGTTGCACTATCTGAAGGCGAGCTGTCTGAAGCAGAGCCAGAGGTAGCATGTGTAGAAGTATTAGCTAAAACTATATTGTCCACAGGTGTAGATGGTGTAGGAAAATTGCTAATTGAATCTGAGACAATTTCTCGTGGAACAGGAAGCAATTAAGTGTCAGTATTTAAAGATGTTGAAATTGAAGTAGCTGTAGTAATCTGTTTGAAAGGAAAGTGGGTCTCAGCAAAGACTACATTCCTTGCAATAACAAGCTTGTTTGTGATGGGATTATAGTTTGATATGCTTTGTGAAAAGGGCTTTAGCCCAAGAATATGTGTAAAGAAGAGTGAGGTTGGAGCTTATGGCAATTATATGGCCTTAAAAATGGGTAACAAGCACACCCAAAAGTCCTTAGAAAACAATAATCAGGATCTTTTTGAAGGTGGAGTTGATATGGAGACTTATTATTTATCACTGAAGAAGGAAGATAGTTAATGAGGAAAGCAGCAATATGAAAGGCAGAAGTCCAAAAACGAAGAGGATCTCCACCAAAGTGAAGAAGAGCCAAGGCAGTTTCAGTTAAATGACGATTCTTTCGTTTAGCCATGTCATTTTGCTCTTTTGTATAGGGAGCAGAAACCTGTGAAGAACACCATGCTGCTTGCACCACCAATTTAGGCAATGATATTCCCCTCCTCAGAATGAATTGCTTGAATGGATGTGTTGAATTGAGCTTGAACAAAGTTGTAGAATTGTAGGAAGACATCCAACACTTGAGACTTATTAGTGAGGCTAAAGACCCATGTGAATCTACTGTAATCATCAGTGAATGCCACACAATATCTGTGGCCATTGAAACCAAGCACAGGAGAGGTCCAGGCATCAGAAAATATCAAAGCAAATGGTTTATTGCTTACTGAATCAGATGAAGATAGATGTAAGCGGTGTGCTTTTGCTGTCATACAGGAATCGCAGATGCCATGAAAATTTCTTGTTCTAGGTAAGGAAAATGTAGAAACAATTTTCTGTACGGTAGTATTATTTGGCTGGCCCATCCTATTATGCTAAATTTGCATTGGAGCTTTTTCTGATAAGCAAACAGTTGGAGAGTGTGTGGAAATTGTAGCAGTGGTCGTGGAAGAATGCTTGTGACGAACAGTAGAAGATGGTAGCCAACATTGATATAGTCCACGAACAGCTCTTCCTTCAAGTAGAAGCTTCTTTGTTTGTAGATCTTTCACCACAAAGTTGTGAGGATAAATCTTGAAATAGAGAGCATTATCATTAGTAAATTTGTGAATGGATAATAATTTTTTCAAAGTTTCAGGGACATGTAGCACATCACACAACTGAAGGTTTTTAACAGAAGGTGAAATTTGTTTAGTACCAATATGAGGTATACACCCACTTTGGCCATTACCAAAGTACACTGCATCAGTTCCATTGTAACCTTGAGAAAGATTCAGATTAGCAATGGACTTTGTTAAGTGATGAGTAGCACCACTATTAGCATGACACAGCTGAGAGGAAGATGTGCCATCCACATTTGCTTGTGGAGTGGAGGAATTAGAGTCATATCGATGGTAACAAGTAATAGCGACCTTTGAAGCCTTGAAAAGATCCCCTTCGAGTGCGACCACCTTGCATGATGGTGGCGCGTGCGACGATTCGGGAATCAGAAGAGGTGGAGTTGAATGCGAGAATCCACTTGGAGACCTGTTTTGGGCATTTAAGAGGGACACGTGTGGGGAGTGCTAATCGGGTATTCGGACCCGGGTTTGAAGGAGGGGAGGACCTGCTTGCGAAGGGGTGCCCATTGGTTGATGGATCCGGTCGTGGAGGGAGAGATCCATTTGGGATGGGGTTTCTTTTCGAAGTGGGATCTCGGCCTACAGGAGATGAATCCCTCGCATCTCAGCAGGTGACGCTGCTGGGAGGGGCATCCGGGGATGGTGGATTGGAGGAGTTAGCTGCTTCACCTCCCTCTGAGGGTGACGTGGACCCGAGGCGAAGGCGTCATCCTGGACTATGGCAACATGCGTGATCACAGCAGCGACCGTGGCGGCGGAGGTGGAGCTGAGGTGACTTTGGAGGTGGCTGGGGTTGAGGTGGCGGTGTTGTTCTTGGAAACAACGGTGTGTGAGGGCGATGAGAATGGCACAGTGGCAGTGGTGGGTGGAGGCTGTGGTGCTTTTTGGGGAGGCAGCAGCGACAACGTTGGAGGGTGCGGTGGAGGCTGTGGCATCGGAGGTCAAATTGGCAGCCAGTGTGCTAGGTCAGTCTGATAGCTTGGTTGGAGTTAATACCATTGGATGGAAGCCGCGCATTGTGACCAGAGGTCGAGGGGGTGGCCTTTGGTACAACTGGAGATAGAGGTTCAGGAGAAATGGAAGGGGGGACCGAGTGGTGGTTGATGGTCGTGGAGGGACACTGTCGGGCCCACGTAAGGAGGTCAGAGTGCTGGATGAAATGGATGAGGGGGTGTGCCGGATGGCGGAGGCTGCAGGCTTTCGTTCGAATGCGGGGGAGATCATTTCAGTTTCCCAATGAATGGTGTCCTCTCTTGGAATGTCAGGGGTCTTAATGATCCGTCGAGGAGGTCGGCTTTAGGGAGTGACATCAGGCAGTGGAGGGCGGATGTGGTGTTGCTTTAGGAGATGAAGCTGCTTGTGTGTGATGGGAGGTTGTGGAGGAGATTGGGGGTTCTTGGATGGAGGGGTTTTTGCCTCTGAATGCAGATGGCCGTGCAGGGGGACAGTTGATTCGATGGCGCGAGGATACTTTCACATTGGAGGACTGCTTCGGGGGAAGTCGCATTGTCTCTGCTAGGCTGATCAGGAGAGCGGATGGGGCTAGAATGGCAATGACTAAAGTGTATGGTCCGTCAGAGGCTCAGGCAAGGGGTGTGATGTGGGAGGAGCTCGCGCTGGTGGCGACTGAGACTCAAGGGGTGCCATGGCTGATTGGAGGGGACTTCAAGGTCACGCTGCAGGTGGATAATAGACCTGTTTGGAGGGTAGACAGGATCCTGGGTCGGAGAATTTTGCGGAGTTTGTGGCCCTGCACAACCTTGTTGACATGGTCCCGATCTCCTACGCTTATACCTAGAGGAATGCTAGTAGTCCAGGATTGACAGGTTCCTTTCCAGTGTCGAGCTGATGGAGGCGTACCCGTTGGCAGATGTTTCTCCCATGGAGAGGCCTTTTTCTGACCACATGCCCCTTTTGTGGAGATCCAATGAGGGGATCTTTTTTGGCACCTACTTCAAGTTTGATAGATCTTGGCTAATGGAGGATGGCTTCAGATTGTGGGTGGAGAAGTAGGGCTCGATGGAGGTGGAGGGGTCGGTGACTACTCGGCTGGCAAAGAAGCTACAGGTTTGCGGGACTTCTTGAGGGTCTACAGGAAGGAGATCAGGGAGTCCAGGCGTGGTAGGAAGACAGAGGCGTTGGCAAAGATATCTAGGATTGACAAGTAGGAGGATCTCGGGTTCGTTTTTGTAGAGGATAGAAACTACAGGGAGAGGATGGTTCGGGTGGTGCACGAGGAGGAGAGCAAGTTGGAGGTTGAATGGAAGACAAGGTCGAGACAGAGGTGGTTGCGGGAGGGCGATTCAAACACTAGATTCTTTCACCAAGTGGCCTTAGCAAGGAGGAGGAGGAACTGGGTTGAGAGTCTACAGGTGGGAGGAGAGTCTTTCATTGGAAGGGAGGAGGTAGGACGGGCAGTTGCAACATACTTTTGGGATTTCACAGGGAGGCGAAGCAGAGGGAGCTGGAGGTGGAGGGGGGGAAGATGTACGTGCGTTACGATGGATCATGCCTTCAGTCTCACATCGGCCTTCACGGAGGGCGAGGTGAGGAAGGCGGTGTGGGGTCTCAATGGAGAGGGTTGCCTTGGTCTTGACGGATTCCCCGTTGTTTTGTTCAAAGAGTTTTGGGTTATGGTCAAGTCTGAGGTGATGTAGATGATAGAGGAGTTTGCGGTTGGTAATAGGGGGTTTGATAGGTTGAATAGGTTCTATCTGTTCTTGCTGCCTAAGAAAGATGGGGCAGAGGCGATTGAGGACTTCCAGCCTATTGCGCTTTCGAATGCAGTTTATCTCATTGTCGCTAAGGTCCTAGCAAATAAACTCCGTGTCCTTCTAGATGATCTTATCTTGCCGGTGTAGACGGCATTTGTTCCAGGAAGGGGAATTATTGATGGCTTCGTGATTGCCTTGGAGGCTCTGGCTGCTTGGAGGAGGGAAAAGAGGAAGGCCTTCTTGTGAAAGTTTGACTTCAGCAAGGCCTACAACTCCATGCAGTGGGATTTTCTTTGGACTTCCTTGGTGAAGAGGGGTTTCCCTAGATTTGCATTGATTAGATAAAGAGGCGTGTGACTATGACCTCTTTCTCGATCTTGATTAATGGGAATCCTACAAGAGGTTGGGTGCGGCCTAGGAGGGGGGTTAGGCATGGCTGCCCGCTTGCCCCACTGCTTTTTGTGCTGGCGGTAGATGCCCTTGCAAGGGTGATGCATAGGTCTTATGCTAGGGGGTTGATAAAAGGTTTTGGGGCTGGGGTTGGGAGAGAGGTCCCAGTGTTACAGTATGTAGATGACACATTATTTCTGGTCGAGGGGGCTGTTCTAGAGTTAAGAAGGATGAGGATACTGTTGGAACTCTTTGGAGAAGATCGGGGCTGCGGATTAATTATCAGAAATCTTGCTTTATTCCGTTGAACATGGTAGGCGAGGAGGTGGAGGTAGTTGCTAAGGCTCTTGGGACTGGGGTGGGTGAGCTGCCCTTTATTTACTTGGGGCTGCCATTATCAAATCATCGCCTTAGATTACGAGATTGGATTCCGTTGTTGGAGAGAATCGAGAGGAGGTTGGCGGGCTGGTCATCTAAGTTGCTATCGGGAGGGGGGGTTGACATTGGTGAAGGCAATGTTGTCGTCAATTCCAACATATTTCTTGTCCGTTTTCAAGTTCCCACGTCAGGTGGAAAAGATCACAGGGGTAATAAAAGACTTTTTTTGGTCTAATGTCGGGTCGGTGGGGAAGGGGATGAGGCTAGTGGCTTGGGAGGAGGTGTGTTGGCCACTGCAGGAAGGGGGGTTGGGTGTTAGAGATGTGTGGAAGATTAATTTGAGCCTTCTTGCGAAGTGGATTGCGAAGTTGGTGGGGTAGGAGCGAGATATGTTTGGTGACATCATGCGATAGTGTTCTGTTTCCTTTTACTCATGGGGACCATTGGAGGCTCCTCCTATGGAGGTGTCCCAATTCCTCAGAGGCTTGGTGGCGGTGGTACCGAGGGTGCGGTCTTTCTTCTCACCGGTCCTTAGGGAAGGTGATGCGTTCCGATTTTGGCTTGATGATTGGCAGGGGGTTGGGGATAGCCTCGGTGACAGGCTTCCTCGTCTATTCAGGAGGGTTGTGGACTCGACTGCTATGGTTGGTGGTTGCTGGGACGGAGCATGGTGTCCATCTTTTTGGGGGGGACTCTCGGATCAGAGATTAGCAGAGTTTCAACAGATGCTTTAGGAGCTGGAAGGTTGGGCTCCAGGCTTGGGGGGAGACACCCATGGTTGGAATGATGAAGACTTTACCGTTGCGAAGTTGTTCCATAGGCTTGGTTCTGCCTTGCAAAACGTGGATTTGAATCTCTCTAGAGACTGCAGACTTCTATGGTTGGTAGAATGCCCTCTCAAAGTCAAAATTTTCGCCTGGTTGCTGTGGAGGGAAAGGATCGTCACGAAGGTATGGAGGGCGAGATGGGCCTAGACAGATGATGTGGGGTGTGCCCTTTGTGGTGAAGCAGATGAGGACGTGCAACACCTCTTCTTCCAGTGTCTGTTTGCTGAGCAGATTTGTCGGAGAATGGGCCTCAGCTGGATACATCACCAGGACATGGTCAGTTTTTTGTCGTCATTCCGAAGAGGCAGCATCCATGAAGGAGCGAGCACTTTTCGGTCCAAGAGAGACAGAGCGAAGGTGTTGGTGGTGTTGTGGGGTATATGGCTAGGGAGGAATGGTGTAGTGTTTTGGGGAGACAAACCTTATGTGGAGAATTTCTTCTCGTCCATCTCCTCCCAGGTGTCCTTGCGGGAGTCCTCTTTGTAATCGGGGATGTATTTTTTTGGGTGATTTGATGGAATGAATTCGGGTGGTTATCATTTGGATAACTTCCCTTTTACTTTAAAAAAAAAAAAAAAACTGCCTTATGACATGTACGTTACATTGCCTAATAAATACCTCATATAAATTGGCGCTGACGGTCATTCCAACCTGACTTGCTAGCACTTTATTTGCTTAAAACATCCATGGAATCTTTGTTGGGGGAAACAAGACAAGATAGGGATGGAGTGGCTAGTCCTCGGAAATGTGCCCCCTTCTTTGATTTGATTTGGTGTTTGGTTTTTTTTTGGGGTGGTGAAGATTACCACTCACAATCACTAAGAAGAGAAACATAGCCTCTCATCTCTTTCTCAATCAGCATGGAATCGGTGGCCTCATCCTTCTATCCATGGATTTAACACAGCCTTGCTTACCTGTTCTTAATAAGAAACACATTCTTGGAATGTGACTCAAATGTGATCGAGAACTCTTAATAGCAATATGTCATGACTAAAATCACAAGTTCTAGAAAAGGGAGTTCTGGGCATATCCTCACAAGTTAATTGGGCTCTAAGCTCAACATGGAAGCCAGCCAAACCAAGCTCCCTCATTTCAGGTACGGTGTGCAGATATACTCCTTGGAATAATTCACTTGCTCACTCTTGAGGTCAAATTTTCTATGGAAAACAAACGTCCTGGTTTTTTGGATGGAGGATGATTTTCACTTGTTAATAGGGAACTATAATGATGAAGTAGATTGCCTTCCTTTGAAGAAAAAAAATATTGTATTTCTTCTTACCTTAAGGCCTAGTTTATGGCCCGGGTTAGCTAAACCGAGTTAGCATCTTTGCAACAACAACTAACCTCTATTTGTGTTTACTAAATAGTTGTTAGGACTGGTTGTGGGATATTAGGTGTTTACCTGAATATGAGGGTTAGTAGAGGGGATAACTTGACAAAAGACAACTTTGCCCTTGAAATGGTAGGTAGGTTTGTCGATGTTGTATTTTTATATTACATAATTATAATGGGCCAAATTGCATGACCCATGAAATTAATTACATTGATTATATTGTAGATATGTGTTATTAAAATTAGGATTGCATAATTAATTAATTAATTATATGATAATTAATCGATTAAATATTTAGATAATAATTATATTTTTTGAATTATTTGGTTATGATACTAATTAGTATGTTATGGTTGCATAATTATTGTGTTATGACAATAATTGTTTATATGGTTGGGAAGAAGGCAAAAAAGAGGAGAAAGAAAGCATTAATGCAGTCAGTGTTGCCAAGGTGCTCGCCTGAGGCAAGGCCAGGCCTTAGCACCTTGACAGGCATTAGGTGAGGCATTTTGCCTTGAGCAATGCCTAGGTGAGCGCCTGGGGTTGAGGCATGGGGCACTAGGGTAGCAGCTTAGTCAAAACCCAACCAACCCTATGCATTATCAGATTACCTGCATGTCTAACCCGAGTACTCAAATACGACTAACCCAATAAATCTGATAAAAAACCTCTCTAAACACCCAAAAACCCTTTAAATACCCAAAAGCCCTACCGATAATACCCTATCTCCTTTGAATCTTCAATTGTTTCCTTCAATCGTGCCCTCCCTTTGATTGCCATTGAGCAGAAAGTCCTCCCCATTGTCACTTGGTGCTGGAGCTCTACTCTCCGTCACTGCTAGCTGCTGGAAGCCTTGAACTTTGCCCCATTGCCACTATTGCAGATCGCGATCCCTGTAAGAGCTCTCTTCCGCATTCCCTTGCATTTGTTCTTGATCCTTCTCCCCTACCCCCTCGATCCTTCTCATTTTCACACATTCTCCCGATCTGTCTCTGCAACTCTTATTTTGAGTTTTTGTTTTCTCTTTTTTAGCAACAGGGTGTTATAGTTCAAGTGTGGTTTTTTTTTGGCACTCTTAGGAGTGTCATTTATTTTTATTTTATTGTTTAGAAATTTCATTTCATTTCATTTTAAATTGACAGAGATTTCAATAACCTAATATTTCATTCAAATGGGTTACAATGAATAGTGGTTTCAATTTTTTGGTTTCTATCTTTGATAATCAAGGGGATCCCTTGGTTGATTAAACCAGCTAAAATTGGAATTGTCCTAGCATTGTTATGCTTGACCAAGGAGGCTCTTGGTCAACAATTACAATAGGTAAATGACTATTCCCAAAGTATAAATCAAGAATTGAAGACCTAGTTTTTCTACTTGGGTTTGGAGACTTGTAATGTGACCTAGTTAGGCTACTTTAGGGTTAAACAATAAGGCATTGATAGTGGAGTAAACATGAGCGAGAGGGTGAGCGTGAGGGGGTTTGCGGGGCGATTGGCGGGTGGAGAGGGGAATAGCGACTCTGACTGGACGGAGGTGAGAAGGAGGCCGCGGCGGTGTGCGGAGTCGGTGAGCTGCTTCAAATGCCTCGGGAGGGGGCATGTGGCGGCGGCCTGCAGGGACTCGGTGAGGTGCTTGCACTGTGGCGGTCTGGGGCACCGGAGGTCGGGTTGTGGACTCCGTGGATTGGGCGGTCGGTTTTCTTCGGGGAGGGAGGGGACGCTGTGGTCGTGGAGGGGGCACTTCTCGAGGAGGTGGAGGCGCCTTGGTCGAAGGAGATTGGGGCGTTGGAAGGGAGGTTGGCTTTGACTCTGGTGGCGGTGGTGCTGGAAGGGGAGGTGGATGTGGAGGCCCTGAGGAGGGTGGTCGCCGCCTTCTTGGGGAATAGTGGGAGATCCTTTGGGGTGGCTTCCCTCAGGAGTGGATGTTTGGTGCTGCTGGGGCTTGATCGGGTGGAGCTGCGGCGTCTAGCTTTCAAGGTGCTGCGATGTGAGGTGTAGTGCAGTGTCGCTGGCCGGTGAGGTCGGACGGTGCGTTGGCGGAGAGACTGTCAGCTGGTGTGAGACAGAAGGTGTGGATTGAGGGGGTCCCCCTCTTCCTCTGCACGGTGGAGGTGGCGGCGGCGATGGTTGCTCCATTTACAAGGCTTCGAAGCTGTGATGGCGTGGGCTTTAGGTCGGTGGACCTATCGCGATTCGGAGCGTGGGTGGAGATGAAGCCGAGGCGACAGATTATGGAGAGGTTGGTCCTCAGGTGGGGAAGTTCCTCTTGGCTGATTTGCATCTCGCGAGGACCTGGGGGACCTAGGTCCTTTGCTGAGGCGGTGGTCGGCGGTGCTTGGAGGCAGTGGTGGGCGCGTGGAGGCAGCACATGTTGCTTTTGGGAAGGTCGATGGTCGCGGCGGGGATGGTGGGACGGTTACGATCCCCGAGGCGAGATTTGAGGCAAATGGAGGGGCGGGGAGGTCGGAGACAGGTGCGAGTATCGCGGAGGGGCTGGTGAAGAAGTCTGCGGGTGCGGCTGTGACAATGAGGCCCCGGCTTTTGAGGGGCGCGACCGTGACGGATCTGGGTCGGGTGAGCTTGACCTGACTATGGGTGGTGACGGTTTCGGTGGAGACACCTGTTCGTCTCACTCCCTGTGAGCAGACCTGAGTGTTCGGCCCTTTGAAGATGGCGCCCCGAGGGCTGTGGCTGATAACTCGCGACTTGTCCCTAACAGACCCGACTTGGCGGTGAGGCGTGGTGTCGCAGGTGAGGTGGAGTGAGGGCGGCAACGGGAGCCGAGGTTGCTGGGGACGCAGCGGCTCACCTACAGGCCGCGCTGGTCATACCGGAAGGGGCACACTGCGAAGGCTCCGGCTGGGGGCATGGTTGAGGAGGGCTTGCATCGGAGGCGGGTGGTGCAGAGCGTCGCCCTACCCTCTGGAGGACGGGGCGAGGTGTTGACGATGGGCCTGACTGGGGCGATGGCAGGGTGAAGACCACTCGGGGGACCGCTGCGGTTGAGGTGGGGCAGCAGATGGCAGGAGCTGGTGGTGGCGCTGGGGAGTGTTGGAGGAAGTGGCAGTGACGCGGGGGGCTGATGCGGTGGCGGTGCAGCCTGTGGGGAAGGTCTTCATGCAGGGAGAGGCACGAGAGTTGGATGCAGACAGGGGGGAGATTGCAGGGCAGGATGGACCGGCGGGTGATGACAAGGGGAGCCTGAATGGTCGGTGTGTGCTGGAGGAGGGAGAGGTGGATGAGATGGCTGCGGAGATAGGGTTTAGGCGGTTGACACAAGGAGTTTCTCGAGGTTCTACATGACAAAGGTTCTGTCGTGGAATGTGAGGGGTCTGAATGATCCATCGAGGCGGGCGGCACTGCGGGGGTATGTTCAGAGGTGGGCGCTGGATGTGATCTTTCTTTAGGAGACGAAGTGGGGGAGCTGTGATGGGAGGCTGTGGAGGGAGGTGGGTGGAGGCATTTTTGGGGGGTTCTTGGCCCTGGATGCGGTTGGTAGTGCGGGTGGAATTGTTGGGTGGAGGGATAATGCTTTCTCCTTGGTGGACTCGTTGGTCGGATCCCATGTCACTGTCAGGCTTCAGAGGCGTCGTGATAATGCATGTATGCTCTTTTCTTCGGTTTACGGACCGACGGAGGGTTGGAGGAGGCATGTTTTGTGGGAAGATCTGAGTCAGGTTGCGACATCTTTTCAGGGGATGCCCTGGTTGATAGGTGGTGATTTTAATGTCACTTTGTTGGCAGAGGATAGACCAGATGGCCGTGGAGGAATGGACCAAGGATCTGAGGCGTTTGCGGGCTTTGTTGCAGAACAGGGGTTGGTTGACATGCCCCCTTCATCCTATCTTTTCACTTGGAGGAGTTCTGGAGGGCAGCGGTCCTGGATTGAAAGATTTTTTGCCTCTACGGTGATGGCAGAATTGTTCCCGATGGCAGAGGTTAGACCCAGGGAGCGACCGTTCTTGGATCACACTTCTTTGTTGTGAGCCTTGAACGAGGAATGGAGGCACGGTACGTACTTTAAGTTCGACAGGGCGTGGCTGTTGGAAGAGGGGTTCAGGGGGCTGGTAGAGGAGCGGTGGAGGTCGGCTCATGTGGATGGATCAGTGGCTGCCAAATTGGAGGCTAAGCTGCGGGATTTGAGATCTTTCTTGAAGATCCGTATGAAACAGATTAGGGAGGAACGTGGGAAGAGGAGAGAGGAGGCTCTTGGTGAGATTGCACGTTTGGACATGGTGGAGGATATTGGTCTCCTTTCTGACAGTGACAGGATATACAGAGCGAGGCAAATTCAGGTGATACATGAGGAAGATCGGAAGGTGGAGATGGAGTGGAAGGTAAGGTCCAGACAGAGGTGGCTGAAGGAGGGTGATTCCAACACTCGATTTTTTCATATGGCTGCATTAGGAAGGAGGAGGAGGAACTGGATTAACAGGTTGGTGGATGGGGAGGAGTATGTGGGAAGAGAGGCGGTGGGGGGGGGAAGATGGAGGTGGGTGGGGTCTGGGGTACCGCGGATCGGGGAGATAGAAGCCAGTTTTTTGACGGGTCCATTTGAAGAGGATGAGGTTTGCAAGGCAATCTGGGGACTGAATGCTGATGGTTGTCCGGGGCCAGACGGTTTTCCGGTTGCCTTCTATAGAGAGTTATGGCCTGTGGTAAAGGAAGATGTGATGTAGGTGGCGCATGAGTTTAGAGATGGAAACTTGGGTTTCAACAGGCTGAACAAGTTCCACATGTTCCTACTGCCGAAAAAGGAGGGTGCTGAGGAGATCCAGAAGTACAGACTGATAGCCCTCTCGAATGCTATCTATTTGATTGTGGCAAAGCTTTTGGCGAATAGATTGAGGAGGCTGCTGGCTGAAATTATAGACCCGGTGCAGTCGGCTTTTGTCCCTGGCAAAAACATCTTGGAAGGTTATGTGTTGGCCTCGGAGATCCTATCGTCCTGGAAAAGGAGTAAGAAGAAGGCTTTCATATGGAAAGTTGACTTCAGCAAGGCCTATGACTCGGTTCAGTGGTTGTTTCTCGTTGATGTGGATTGACTGGATGAAGAGATGTGTCACCACGACGTCTTTCTCGGTTCTTATCAATGGAAACCCGGCAGGGGGTTGGATTCAGCCGAGGAGGGGGGTGAGGCAAGGGTGTCCTTTCGCCCCGATGCTTTTTGTGATTGAGGCGGATGCACTGGCGAGGGCGGCCAAGAGGTCGTGGGAGAGGAACTTGGTGAATGGCTTCTCCTTGAGTGGTTAGACGAGCATTCCGGTACTTCAATATACGGATGATACGGTTTTCTTCGTTGAAGGTGGGGAAGTGGAAGCCAGGAGAATGTGGATTCTACTCTTCCTGTTTGGTGAGACTTCGGGATTGCAGATCAATTTGTCTAAATCTGACTTTGTCCCCTTCAATTTGAGTGAGGCGGAGGCGAGGGAGTGTAGCTTGAGTCTCGGCACAGAGCAGGTGAAGCTTCCGATCAGATATTTGGGCTTACCATTGACGGATGACAGGATTCTGGTGAGAAATTGGGCTTCCCTGGTGGAGAGGCTGGAAGGGAGACTGGAAGGGTGGGCATCCAGGCTTCTGTCAAGGGGTGGAAGGTTGGTCTTGCTCAAGGCGGTCCTGGCAGCGATGCCGTCGTATTTTACTTCTGTCTTGAAGATGCCTAGACAGGTTGTCAGGAAGATAGAGTCTTATGAGGAATTTCTTCTGGTCCAACTAGGGGACGGGTGGCCCGGGTGCCAGATTCGTTGCGTGGGAGGAGGTCTGCAGGTCGGTAGAAAAGGGGGGGACTCGGGGTGAGAGACCTGGGGAGATCTAATGACAACCTGTTGGTGAAATGGGTGGGGAGCCTTTTGGAATGTAGAGAGGATTTGCTGGGCAAGGTGTTCGGGATCGCTTATGGTGGCCCGGTGCGGTGGGATATCCTGATTTCTCCGTCGAGGGATGCTTCTCATTTTTTGAAAGGTTTGTCGGCGGTGGCTCCTAGGGTGCAGAGCTGTTTTGTTCCTGTGGTTGGAACGGGAGAGATCTTCAGATTTTGGCAGGATGATTGGACAGGACAAGGTGTGCTTGCTAGAAGATTTTAGAGATTGTTTGCTCTGTCCCAGAACAAAGAGGCATCTGTGGCCGAGGTATGGGAAGGTGGGTGGTGTCCGCGCTTTGTAGGAAACCTTTCAGATGCGAAAACTCATGACTTTCAGATGTTGCTTGAAGAGTTGGAAGGGTTGCAACCAACTTCGGGTACGGATATGTTTGGTTGGGATGAAGGTGATTTCTCAGTAGGGGTTGCCTACAGGAGACTGTCCAGTGGAGGTTCCATGGTTGAACTGGATTTGGTGGGAGACTGCAAACATATTTGGAAGGCCGCGTGTCCTTTAAAGGTCAAGATTTTTGTCTGGCTACTTAGGAGGAGAAGACTTGTGACCAAGGTTTGGAGGACAAGGTGGGCTCTTGGAGAGAGCAAGGTTTGCCCTTTGTGTGGAGGTGGGGAGGAGATTGATCACCTTTTTTTCACTTGCCCGTTTGTGGTACAGATTTGGAGCCGGGTGGGAGTGGGGTGGTGGGATTATCGATCCTTTGAAAATTTTTGGCACAGCTTCAGAAATAGAGGGGGTGATGCTAGACGGATTGTCTTCCGTACAAAGAAGGCTAGATCCAGACCGTGGGCGGTGTTATGAGGCATTTGGTTAGGCAGGAATGCTGTGGTCTTCAGGGGTTAGAGGTCTTATGTGGAGAATTTTGTTGATTCTGTTATTTCCCTGTTTACTCTTTGGAATGGATCTTTGTGAGTGGGGGACCTTGGGGTCTGCTATTTGTACTGACGGTGGCTGTTGATATATAATTAATATATTTAGGTAGTTATCATTCTGGATAACTACCCTTTCCTTTTAAAAAAAAAAAAACAATAAGGCATTGATTGGCTAGATGAGATTAATGAATAAAATGTTGAAACTTGATGTAAACCTACATGGATTCCTAGATACAATGATTACCTTAAGTGGAGATTTATGGTGGTAGTGAAAACTCGAATACTACTCATTGATGATGTGAACCATACATGAGAATGTTATTCCCCTTCATGGCCGAGCACAACTTATCAACCTAGTACCTTGTGGGAAAGTCTATAGCTAACTAAACTACTTGTTCGATGGCACACCTTGTGTGAGTGACGACTCACACTACACCCACTAGCTATCAATATGTAGGTGCTAGTTAAATAGAGGTGGAGGTTCTATAGGTACATTAATGTGATGATGCTTGGATTGATCACCTAGGTTCCCGTCACCTGCAGTATGCTATAAATCTCCCATGAGGTCATGATTATGTGAAGGAGATCATGGATTGCAAATTAGGCTATGGAGTCATATTTGATGTGGATAATCTCTTAAGTACCAAACCTAGGTATTCGTAATAAGTAGACTTGGGCCTAGTAGAGGACTAGAGGGTCCAATATGAGGTACTGTGTGGTGCATTGGTGGCACATGAGTATATATGAACCTCGGAGAGCCTATTCTACATCAAGTTGTCTATGAGATCCTAAGATGGATGATTGGATCATGAGATATACTTGATGAAATATATAAAGAATATAGGAGACCTTAAATAGTAAACATAGAGTCTATAAAGGGAAAGATAGACACTTGGCTGGGGTAGCCAGATATAACTTGATAGAGGTCCTTGGTACAAGGCTGGGGTAGCCAGATATAACTTGATAGAGGTCCTTGGTACAAAATAGGTGGCCAAGAGTTGGTTAGGGAAAAGGATCAAATATATGGCAAAAATGAGATTGAATGAAGAGGATCCTAACATTCACCCTCAAAGTCAAATCTTGCAATCTACATCCTCACTCATCAGGAACAAACACTAAGGTTCTTACAATTGCATCAAAAAGGCTGGCCGTTGTCCTCTTTTTTCCCTTATGAACCCATGAATTTCTTTCCTACCATATTGTCACAAGTGTTATGTACTCTTTCTTACAGGCGAAGTTCCATGCAATGGGAATATCAATGTTATCTAGATCATAAACCTTCCTTGACAATGAACTCTCTTCCAAACTCCACCTATCTTAATGCATTCATAGATAGAATGTGCCATTGTCTTGACATTTTAATGGCAGAAAAGGCATGCACCTGGAAATGCACAAGAGGGGTTGCTTGTGAATAGTGAACCTATAGAAATCAAACTAAATCTAATCACGGTTAAGTTATTGGTTGTGTCATATCCTTTATTGTGAGATCATTGGGTCATATCATCTCCTTGGAGTACATGTAGCACTATATTGTCCAATATATAGCTAGCAAATGTATATAGCTAGTCAAACTATCATAGGTCCCTTAGTTGTTCTAGAATGATAAAACAAAATAGCTCTTGATCCTTCTCAAAGTGAGTGAACATGCCCAATTTTCTAGATCCTATGATGGGGTTTATAGTTTAATTGGTTGAAGCGCATCGCTCATAATGGCGATATTGTAGGTTCGAGCCCTATTAAGCTCATCCGACCTACTTAATCAATGACTCTGACAATCACCTAAACCCACTACCCACCTTGTAGTGTCTCGCTCCCTGGAAAGCAATTAGGCATCCACCAAATGAAAGAGTGGTATTTCCGGATTGGTCGTTGTATGTCATCACCTCCCACCTATCCTACACATTTGATCAACGATTGTCACTGCCAAGCTATATAATCCATGTGCACGGATGGGGTCTTACCGTCTAGCCATTGGTACTCCACATCTTCATGGAGAATTCAATTTCCTTGGGTCCATGTCAGAGGCAGAGAGGCAGTTGTGACACCATTTGTGTAGGTGATTGCACCATCGTCTTCACATTGAATCTACAAGGTTGCACAGTCTTCTTTGATTAAGGCTACCGAATAGAATCAAACTTCTTCCATATGAGATGAGTAGGCTGTGCTACCTTCTCCATGTGCTGTTATCAGGTTGCACTAGTTTCTTGTATTATATGTGTAGCTATTAAGAGTGAACCATGTTTCAAAGTCAAGATGATTTCTTGACCACCTTTAGTTCGAGGGGGTTTCAAAGTCAAGATGATTTCTTGACCACCTTTACTTTAAGGGGGGATGGAAAGAAGGAAAAAAGATAATGGACACCAAGTTGGATGCCTACTCTTTGAAAATCGAAATTCATTAACGGAGAGAAGCATCCGGATACAGATAACAGTATAGCAAGCCAATTACAACCTCAAGAAAATGAACAAGAGAGATACAAGAGGCACGAAAAGGCTATAACAATTCAGATGCCTCTGGCCATCGAGGCCATGCGTGGAAGGTCCAGGTAGCAAGAGATCTGCTGAGCAGAGGATGAAAACACTATCCAAAGATGTCAATGGGGGCACACTGCATGCATCTTTGTACCGACAACAAGCACACCACAAAAACAACATAAAAAGCCACACAAACAACGTCAACCAATAGAGGGAACAAACAACGCAGCCATCAGGCTAAACAAAAATGCTGAGGACAATGGAAGTGGAGTGGGTCCTCGGCCAAAATATGTGGAGGTGGAATGCTTAAACATCATTCGCAGCAAAGCAAGAGAAGGAAGGCTGAACTGCCAATTGCTGCAGCAAATTGCAGAGTTTGCCTCATCCCCTGCTGGCCGTGGTTCCCATCAGTGGAGAGAAGGTACTTTTACTATTAAAAAAGCTTACAGATTGCTGACTGTCTGTTGGAAATCAACTTGATGAGATGAATGGTGATTTAAAGCTTATATGGAGGTGTAAGATACCACTCAAAGTAAATTATTCTTGTGGTTCTTTAGAAGAAAGCGTTTGGTGACTAAGGTTTATAGAACTAAATGGGCGGCTGGGAAAGATAGTACTTGTTCTTTCTGCCATGAAACTGATGAGGACACACATCACTTATTTTTTGAGTGCTGGTTGTCCAAAGATGTTTGGGACCAATTCCAACTGCCTACAGTTGATTGGGCAGATTTTGCTCATTTCTGGACAACTTTTAGAAATCATATATATCAAGATATGGTGGGCTGTTGCCAGGCATTTGCAGTGTTGTGGAGCATTTGGATACAAAGGAATGGTTTTCAAGAATGATAGATGTTGGGTAGATAATATTGTAAGAGAAGCAAATTTTCTTTCTGATTTCTAGTTTCCAAACCTATAAGTCCGTTCCTTTTTTACTATTAATATGCTTCTGGATGATTTCCTTCCTTAGGTAATCTTCCTCTTTCTCTTCAAAAACAAAAAAAAAAAACTGGACCTCCCTAAACTCCATCACCACAAGTTGACATGAGAAAGGCATGGTAGACTGAGACACCTCGCCCCAAGCCATTTGGCAACCCATGTTCAAAGATGAGCAGCAAGACCGTCGGAAGCAGGAGGTGAGGGGGTGATGCACCACCAAAGCCTATCAAACCACATCACAAGCAGCAGACGGCGCCACAAATGAAGGAGGGATGGTGATGCGATGAGGTGGACAGGGGAAGGAGATGGGGTCCCAATACGGCGTGCCCAGCTAGCCAAGGGCTTGGTGGCTACGTAGACAATACCTAGGGTTAGGGGGGAGAGAGGAGAGCCATGGAAGAGGAGTCGAGGGGGAGCCTCCACCACTCACCCATCTCATTCCAATGCTCAAATCATAACCTGTCATCTCCACCTTCACCTATTTCTACCGAGCTGCCAAATCTTGAGCCTTGATCTTCCCCATCACACTCTAATTTCACGCTTCTTTCCTTTCACTCTACTTCCCCATTCCCCTTGGCCACTTGCCTTCTCCACCACATCTCAACTCCACACAAAAACTAGCACTGCTAAGAAAAGGTGTTCTGCAATTGTCATGCTGCACCACCTCAGTATGCCATTTTTATATCGTTCAGAGGTGGGTGTCTAAGCTGCACATTCGCTTGTAAGCATCCGCGAGTAACGCCAACAGCTAATTTATCACAACTAATCTCTGTAGCAGCTCATTCCACAATACTTAATCGATTACCAATCATATTAATTTCTTTTATTATCAACCATTTTGTCTTTATTGTAGTTCTGTCTTTGTACAAAGTTTAATATTCACTTCCAACGATGTCTATGTAGATTTATAAGTCAACAAGCATAAGCCTAGACGGATCTGGAGAGCAAGCTGGGTGCGTGCCTTACATTTTACCCAAGTTGGAATGAGGAAATGAGAAACACAAGGTGATCGTACTTCAACGGCATCAGAGATCTTAGATGTGTTCTTAATAATTGCCCTCTTGATTTCTAGGAAATCCAAATTATAATCTTTACTAAAATAACCCACCAAGGTGTGGTCCAAAGGTGAGAACTCCTGACTTTGGCAGGAGAGATCCAGATTTGAGTTTCCCTCATTGCCCCTGTTCACCCAAATCAAAACCTAAGTCATAAAAAAAATTCCTAAAATGAGAATGGCATGATGAGATATTAACCAATAACCCCTACTTTTATGACTTCGCATAGCGTATGGCTGGAGGTCTCCAATCTTCAAACGCCCAATGTTACCATTTTTAATAAAAAGCTTTAGTCTTGTCCAATACAATTTCACCTAACAAATAGCTTCCTTACTCATTTCAAAGTGTGAGAATATTTTTCTTTTAAACTTTTTTTTTTATTTGGAACATTGCAGTACCTCAGCCACCCGTTTAGGCCGTGAATGAACAAAATTACCATAAGCGGGCGTTTCTCGGGCAGAGTAAAGCAAGCCTATTCCAAGGGTGTTTGTTTTTTTTTTTTTGTTGAAAAATATTCTAAGGTTGTTCGTGTCATGGAGAGTAAGGAAAAGTTGTTTTGGTATGTCGAAGGCAAAGTTGAGAAAAATGAGATCAAACAAGATTAAGATTCCTTTTGATTATTTTTTTATTTTGTGGTTGTGCATATGATGGGAAATTGGAGAAAACCCGATTTTCCTTTATTCTCTTCTAAGTTTCACCTTGTGGTAAGAAAGGTATTTTTTTTTATATGACAGGTAAAATGATGAATCCAGGAAAAGTGAAGAAAATGCACTAACTCCAAAAATGTTGGAAATTTTTGACCAAAGAGAGAATGCTCCTTTCTTTTATTTTCTTTCATTTTCCAAAGGCACTCCCCCTCCGGTATCCAATTTAAAAACCAAAAGTAAACTAGCTAGGCTCTACGCCATCACCAATTGCTACCTCTCATTTGCATTATTTTCTCACGTAACTGAAAATTGCTAAAACAATTGTTATGAAAAATTGGAATGATATCTTGTTTAAGATGCTAATGATGAAATATTCTTAAAATTTCAGTAAGTCGTAATGAAAGATTGGAACGATTCCTTGATTGTGACATCTTCTCAAATACTTCAATAAACTTGAAATATATAATCTCTTGCTTAGGTAACAAGGATATTTTCTCAAATGTATGCAACCAATGGAGTGTGATGCTACACCCCACGAGATATAGTTCGGTGGCAAGTAATAATGTGGCAAGGACTTCTAAGGTTTAGGTTACTTAGAAGGTTAACCTCTCTTTTGGGGGTTAACTTTAATTTACTTGATAGATTAGCCCACATAATCTTAACACATTTTATTAACATCAGTTTTAAGAGGTGTTAGTAAAATAAGTGTTAAATTCACAACTCTCTTACATCTAAATTTCACTCTTAACAAATTGATGTTGACATCAGGTAAAGTAAATATCACAAAGGTTAATATCATAGTTTAACACTAATTCAAGTAAATAAAAATTGATGTTAACACTGTCACTGTACTGTAAATAAATAGAAATGTAAGTTAATATTAGTTTTACATTTCTAAATATTTATTTTCTGACCTTTAAAGTAAACTAACCCCTAATGTTACGAAGCAAAGCAGCGTGATGCATATGTTGATACTTGTGCTCCTATTTGCAGAACTTTGCCTGATTCGTTCCCTCGAGCAGCATAGACACGTTTATATTTCCCGCAACCCTCCAACAATTGCCCAAATCCGCATGCAATCACGGGTACATAATTGAATAAAGATAGCCCAAAGGCTATGCTGTAGTTCTATAGAACATGCCTGAGGGGCCACCAAGGAGTGCAGTTCTTGCGCATGCCCAGGAAATATGCCGATGGGTCAACGATCCCCATCTCCACTTTTAGCTTTGGTGCGCCACTCCTACCAATATTTAAACCACTCAAAGCTTGACTGGTTGTTGCTTGTGGTTTCCAAGTCACGCCCCCAATATGGGCTTTGAAAGCAATGTCACAACATTTGCTCGTGACCAATTTGGGGTATTTGCATGATATGAGAATCTCCCGTGATGCATTATAGAATTCCTTAATGCCATTGGATTTGGATAGGAATGGCAACTGTGTAAAGACATTTTAGAAGATAATAATTAACATCTACTTCCACTCTTGAGTTCCATGTATTAGACACACACACACACACACACACACACACACGGCTCATCGAAGTTATGCATCCTTAACCCCGCCCATTTGGATAAGTTTTTAAGTGAAAGTTTTGAAGCAGATCGCAATTTATTAGCTGCGTTTCAAATAAGGTCTTCATATGATTTAAATCTCCCTTAGCTTTCTCCAGTAATGTTTATGATCTAAATTATGTTATGATTGCAAAGTCAATCAGTAAGGATGTGATAAAGTCATTCATCATTTTGGGAAAATGGAGCTGAGTTTCTTTCTTGTCATGTTGTGATAACAGATATATTTAAATTCTCCTTGCCTATGTTTCTTCTTTTATTGAATAGTTAATATAGCACGCTTAATGATTGAATCACTAATACCATCTTGCAAAGGTTCCTTACCATTATTTAATGAATAATATAAGATGATTGGATTACTTTTATCATCTTATAATTGTTTTGCTCTACATTATTGATGGTCTATGTTAATAGACATAAGAGGGGGTGTATTATTACATAATAAAAATTTTAAAGCAAAAGACAGTGGTAAATCACAAAAGTACACAACGATTTAGAGATGAAACACTTGTTGGGTAAAATTTGTATCTCCTCAGCATAGGATCTCTACCCTAACTACTTGTTGGAAATGCTAACCAAGCAACAAAGAAAAGTGGTAGCATTCACTATGTACCAAGTAGCCTCTTTGGATGGATCCCAAGAAGATCTTATCACCTTCTGTTTGAGGAGATGAAGGGAGACCTCAACCTAGGTACCCTTATAATAAATTTGAAAAGAAAGTATGCGAAATCCCATTGATCATGGAAATGTATGTAATTAAGTGTAGGCTTTGAATATGCTCCTTGATCAAATCTTTATGAAGTATGGAGCAAAGGGGAAGTGCTTGAAAAAGCAATGGAAGTAGAACTCAATTACAATGGAATTTGAATCAAGACTCTCGTAATTGAGTTGTAGAGGTTTATAGTGACCTTGATGCGATATTTATAAAGTGTAGAAGGTCCTTATCAAGTCTTGGTAGAGATTGGACTTCAAAAAAAGTCTATCTTTTTAAGAGCAAATAGGTAGATAATAATATAGTTCAAAAGATGACCATTGACAAACGCTTGGTTTAAATAACAACGCCTAATCTGCCAAGGGTAAAAACCTAGTTATAAGTATAGGTGTCTAGTGTACTCCAAATAAGCATCTACGTTTGTGGATAGATGCTTCATTTGAATCGTAGATGTACAAAACCTAAATTCAACAAGGTTATCTACCTAAATGAGTAGACGTATGAATCAGGTCAATTAAATATTTGGTTATAATGTAGACATCTAGCGAATCAAGGTCCTTTTTATTGAAATCTAATGTCAAAGATAGAGTCGGTTTATTCCTTAAGGGTAGACATCTAGGTTTTAGGAGGTAGGCATTTAGATGGCTAGGTAGTAATAAGAAAGGATTAGTCTAGAGACTCTTGGTTTCTTTGTTTGTAAAATAAATTCCTATAGAGTTGTCTAGCTTAAAGGAGTAGACATTCGAATAAGAATAACTAGACATCATACAAAGTTGGTAGATGTCTAGAAGGGGTGTCTCTATTTGAGTTTTACTCATTTGAACTCAAGAGACACATCTTCTTAATTGAAATATAACTAAAGTGTATGTCCAAGTGAAGGAGTAGAGTTTGGTAGTTAAAGAAGGTAACTAGCTTGACGTTATAAGGGGGTGTATTGAGCTAGACTCTAGTCATTTGGTTATAAAAGTAGGCGCCTTGAAGCTCATCTTCAGACGATCAAGAAAGATAATAGATGTCTAGTCTGTTAGCTAGTAAGAATTAGGGTTTTTGAAATTTTTAAATGTGTTCTTAATATGTATCTTAGAGGTACTTCTAGAGAAAGTCATCTAAGGATTAAATAGGTGGCTTGAAGGCTATTTAACATGTTAACTAGAGAAATACAAGAAAATATTGAAAAATACAAAAGCTTCATACTCTTCCACAAAAAGCTTTTTTGTTTGAAACATTTTCTTCCCTTGTTGAATCTTGTTCATGGAGCCTCTCTTCTTCTTTAGGTATCTTCTCATTCTTATTTACATGAAATATTAGTCCAAACAAACAATATATACAGATATTTCTAATGTTTTCATGAAAGACTTAGTACGTATTGGCACATGCATTAATACTTATTTTCTTATAACCTATTCAACTCTTTATTTTAGACAATAATCTTATTTTTCTCAACTGAAAAATAGCAAGGATTGTAATGAAATATCTTTTGTCAATCTTTGTTTCTTGGTCTTGGATAATTAAAGCAATTTGTAGGAAACTACATATACATAAAACTAATATGGTTAAATTCCAAGTGAAGAAAGACGAAGGCGTTCTAGCTAGATAGAAGCAATATAATAACCAAAGCAGGATAATAGAAGTATTGAAGATGTAATTTAATCCAAAGCTTGATGCATCACAATCTTCTTATAAGAAGAGAGCTAATTAAGATGTACAAGGATTTGATGATGGAGTTATATTGCAGTGTTATATGTCACAAGAAGGGATTAGAAGCTTGTTCTCTCTAGAAAACGTCGAAAAGTGATAATTCCATGACCATAAACAAGAGGCACCTCCTATTTCTGGGTGTCAGCTTCAGCAAACTCCTTTTGGAATCTAATTAGTAACCACCACTCAATGACATGGCAAAAGGTTTGATGTGACAAGTTTTCATGGGAAGATGGTCGCTTGGCTCCTAGGTTGTTGACATGGCGGGTTTGTTAAAAAGAATCAATTACTTAATTCTTATGCAAGAGTTCAAATGTGGAGAGTTAGCCATGTAGGCATCATTTATCAACTGCTTGATTCTTATAGAAGACTACTGATGTGGTGAGTTAGTTATATAGGCATCTTTAGTTGAACCAACATGAGACATCAATCGAACTGCAACTTTCCTTTATCATGTGACAATCTTTTTCTGCACATTGTAGAAAGGAGAATTGTCCCTACTTTTGTTGATTGAGATGAACAATAAATTAATCTACCATAAGATACCAAGGGGGTGTTGGTTGGTAGGATAAGTGGGTTTACATCGGATTAATTATTTAACTCCTCACTTAATATGTCCCCCATTTACACCGAGTTAAGTAAATTTAACTATGGGTAAAGTTATTTCATTACCTTTGTGGAATAACTTTAACTTAGTAAAACATCTAAATGAATTAATTCATTTATTTTATTATTTATTTTACTTCTTTTTTATTTCTCTACTTATTCCCTCTGTCAAATAGAACTTAAGTGTTGTTAAGGTTTTAGCCTTTTTGTACTTAAGCATGTGGTCTTTTGATTCACGACTTGAGGAAGAGAAGCTTTTCCTTACTGTGAAAGAGGCACTTTGCAAAATTAAGCATTAGGAAATGTGACCATTTCCTTAGTATAGAGAATGCACATGGTAATGTTGTCCCTTGAGCTGTGCGACTTGACTATTCTCCTATTGCAGACTAAGATACTTGATAATGTTGGTAAAGGGTAAGGGGATTTTTCTCTTTATATAAATAAGGTATTTTGTCAAAGAGTATAATTCAGATGTTTCCTCCACCATTGAATAAGTACTTGACAAAGAGCTCAATCAACGAGTAGATGCCTCAAATGTATAGACCATGATTCATGTACATTGATAATGAGTCGGAAGACCTATCTCAATGTCAATAGTTGGCCCAAGGCACATGTGAAACTCCCATGACCTACCAATATAGACTAGGGACAACTGGTGGATTTTTCATCCAGTCACTATGCTGGCCACTCTAGAAGACCATTTTGCTAACCTCTTATTGGCATCGAGGACATTCTTCAATAGTTAAAAGGCAATTATCAAGTAAGATTTTCATACTGTAAGATATATTCTTTAGAATATAGCCTTATCTAGTGAGAGAAATTATAATTTAGAAATAACTCTTTCCCTAGTAAGCTAAAACGTCTCTTATTCGAATAACAAGGGAATAAACTACAAAATAAATAGTGCAAGGGTGAAAAAGAAATGAGAAGGGAGGATGCAATTTATTGATTACTCATACCTAAGGTTGGATATAACAAGCAACTTGTAATTAATTCAAAAAATATCCTCCATTACGTTGTCTCATCCAGGCCAAGATACTTGCAACTTCCTTACTTCTTGTTTGACTCTGCTCTACCTCTACCTGTTGCCATCATCAAGACTCCCTCAACTCTTCTCCTATCACTAGTGTCGACAAAGAATGCAAAGAATAGGCAAGGAGGATCTCATCTTCTTCATTGGGAGATAAGTCAAAAGTTATATAATTAATAGTTGTGCGACAATTTTAGCTCAACTCACCTTTATTCCTGATTAATAGCTTGCGCAGAAAAACATACTGCCAACTTTGAAGTGTCACTAAGCGATTAGGAGTGTCCAATACTTCGATTATTTCACATCCTTGTAGGTTGTGGTCGCATTGGCTGCAAGCAAAACGTAGGCACTGTACATATATGTTACCATTGCCTCCCAGACTATCATCTTCTTTTGCTACCAACCATGCACTTTGCTACACTTATCTTACACCTCTCGTTGATAGCATGTTTGGACTGATAGCTAGTAACCAATGTCCTTTATGTAATTTTAACTCTTATTTCCCCTTCTCTCCCCTCATCTCCACCCCCCCTTCCCCCATCTGTTGTCACCCCTTGACCTCCTATGCACAGTGCTCCCACCTTGTCACTTTGGGTTCCTGTCGTTGTGGCGTGCAGCAGCTCTCTTTTAGCATGTGGTCTTTTCATGACGTTGTTGCTGCTTGCCATTGACTTCTTAGTGGCCCACTAATGGTGTTGTTGGTGGATTTGTGTGGACCACCTTCCTGCGGGATTGGCCTTGCCGAGATCAATTGTGCTTGGACTTCAAAGGGTCCACTCTTTGCTTCCTCTTCCCTGGCCGCGGCCACCATCTCCACCACCTCAAGTTCAATTTTGCTCCTTCGGCTTCACTCCATCAAGCTCGATTGGACCTTCTATTCGATGCTTTGGGACCTCGCTCCAGCTTCCTTGAGTCTAATCATCTAATTGCCTTGACTACGTACATTGCCTTGTTCTTGAGCTTTAAAATCTTTTCTCTCTTCTTTATATTAGAATCATAATGTGAACCTATATATATTATTACTATGAAATTATATGTTAAATGTATACATATATTTAGAAATCATATTTATCGTCATTAAAGTGATCTAATTATGTAAATTGACCATTCACGTCTTATTAGGATATGTGATTTAATACATATAAACCTTAAGGGTAAATGTAATTCCGTGATGGGTGGAATTGTCATTTTATTTTAAGCGGTTATGATCCCTAGAGAGGTGAGGGTGAAGTGGACATTCAATTTTTCTGTATCCCATCGCAGAAAAATTATAAATAGAGTACATGACAGAATCCAAAGGGTACGCCCCCATTTAGTTCTCTTTTGTTCTCGTTCTCTGAATCCTCTGGAAGTACCATTTCCACCGCCTCTCATTAGAGAAGTAAGCCCACGGCTTTAGAGGATCTCCGTGATCTCCTCATCGCTTCCGCTACGATGGATTCAGGTATCCCTCCATCATTTTCTTTACGTTTTATTTTGGTTGATATGGGGAATAAATAGTTCTTGGGATTATAAAATCATATGATTTTGATTTTATTCGGCATTAAATTCTATCAAGTGGTATCAGAGCTTTTCTATTCATCATATCGTTGCCTTAGTGATTCGTTTATTTAGAAAAGAAATTTTCCGTTCGATTTTGGGAATTGTTCTTCATTTAGTTTTTTTGGATTTATTCTCTCCCATCTTAATGTTTGTATTTCGATTTTCATGATTATATGTATCCCATATATGATCATAGAATTGAGCTTTTCGATCGAAATCGTGATTTGGGGTGTTTTCCCCAAATCTTAATTGCAGATCGTCGCCCTGAAATCTGGCCATGGTCGGTCCGGTATTGGTACTCTTGATGAATACCAGTATCGGCTGGGCACGGGTACCGATTGGACGCTTCCTGGAGCGTTGCTAAAATTGATATGATACCGGTACTCATCATGAGTACCAGTAAGTTCCAGTACATGTGGGATACTGGTCATGCTCAGGAGCACAACTAGCATTGAAGGAGCACCGGTACTCGTAGGATATTGGTTGGGTTCAAGATTGTTCCAGTATCGAGGTAGTATCGGCACTCATCATGGTACCGGTACATGTGGGAAACTGGACATGCTATCGGGGTACTGCTAGTATCAATGGAGTACCGGTACTCATCATGAGTACCGGTATATGTAGGATACTGGATATGGTTCCAGGATTAATCCAGTACTGATGTAGTACCAGTACATAAGGTCAGTACCAGTATATATTTTTCTGATATCGGTACAGAAGGGCTAGTACCTGTACTTGGTCATTGTTGTTGGTATCGGTATTCATCATGAGTACCGGTACTGGTGTGTTAATTGGGATACATTTATCATGATTATTTTGGTATGGACATTAGTAATATGTTTTAATGTATTAAGTACTCTGTCACATTTAGTAATGCTTGCCAAAGTAGGTTGCTTCTTGTGCCATTTTATTTAAAACATTAAAGCGATTTTATATGTTGCATTCTTGTATGGGGTGCTTAACCAAAGGTGAACCCTCGTGGCTGAATGCATACGTACACATTTACTGATAAATTATCTATTGAATTATTAGGTTTCGTGTGAGTAATTAAGTTAATCCAAAGATTGCTTACTTACTTATATGAGTATTTTCAATAGTTATTTATCATTCTTAAGACTACTCTTTATAATATTAATGTTTATTATCCAAAGATTAAATATTAATGATTGTATTGTTTAGTTTACTTTATTTTGAGCATGTATTTCCTTTGTTTTTAGTTAACTCCTTTGCATTTGCTATAATTGTTAACTTAAATTCTATTTCAGAACTAAATGGATCTAATTTTAAGTTCTGAAAAGAAAATGTACTTATTGTTCTGGGATGCATGGATCTAGACTATGCACTTCAGGTTGATCCTCCCTCCCTTCTTACGGATAAGAGTTCTTCTAATGAAATAAAGAACTTTGAGAGGTGGGAGCGATTAAATCGCATCTGTCTGATGATCATGAAGCATGCTATTACAGAAAACTTTAGGGGTGCTATCTCAGAGTAATTGAATGCTAAGAAATTACTTGATGAGATTGAGAAAAGATTTGTTAAGAAGGAGAAAGTTGAGATAAGTAATCTCTTTAGCAGACTTCTCTCACTTAAGTATAGGGGTAGTAGAAACATTAGGCAGCATATTATGGAAATATCTCATTTAGCCTCGAAATTAAAGGCACTTAGGTTGGAGTTGTCAGGCGACCTCCTTGTGCATTTAGTTTTGATCTCCCTCCCTACACAATATGGGCAGTTTAAGGTAAGCTATAACTGCCAAAGGGAGAAGTGAACTCTTAACGAGATTATTTCTCATTGTGTGCAAGAGGGAGAAAGGCTGAAACAGGACAAATTAGAAAGTACTCATCTGGTTTTTGGGTCCAAAAGGAAGCGGGATAAGTGGTCGTTTCTACACCTCAACTCAGTTAATTAAGTTAATTTTACTTAATTAAGAGTAGAAGAGAGTAACTTAGGTTAACTCAAAATTATGTCGATTAATAGTATGGGGTCGAATTAACCTAACATTTTAGAATTTTTAACTGGTTGAGTCCAGGTCGTTCGCTGGGAGGTATATGTTAGTTTGAATTCACTAATTAACTCTGTATATCTTATTGTTATAGGAGGTATAATTAAATTAATTTTAATAACATGAGATTTTGCAAAAAAATAATTTAAATTGAAAAAATATGCAAAATCCCATATGAAAACACATTTACAACATTTATTTCAAAAGATTTAAGGCAAATGAGAGATTATCTATTCATAATATGCCTTATTACAACAATTAAGAACAACAATTAAAAACAAAAAGAATTTAAACTCCTTTTATTCTTCAGCCTCTTTCTTTTCTTCTCTTTCTCTTTCTCTTTCGTTCTCTATTTCTGCTCTTTATTCTTTTATCGTTTATCTTTTCTCTTTTCTTTATTTCTTTCTTATATTCTCTCAAGCTCTCTTCTTTTCTCTCTTCTTCTGCTCCTGCCTTCTTCTTCTTCTCCCTTAGTTCCTTTCCTTAAGCCTCTTCCTTAGTGCCTTCACCCCTGTTGTTCCTTCTCTTTTCCGTAGCCTCTTTACGAGTCCTTCTGTTTCCTTTCTTCTTTTCTCCTTCCTTTCCTTTACTTCCTTAGCCTTTAGCTTTCTTTCTTTACCTTAGTGAGTTCAACACTTAGCCTTAAGCCTTCACTCTTCTGCTCCTTAAGCCATCAGCTGAACTG
The DNA here is from genome assembly GCA_037157565.1 of Thalassia testudinum. Classification (NCBI taxonomy): domain Eukaryota; kingdom Viridiplantae; phylum Streptophyta; class Magnoliopsida; order Alismatales; family Hydrocharitaceae; genus Thalassia; species Thalassia testudinum. The sequence continues at coordinate 29,420,303 of JAZHRO010000013.1, forward strand.
GGTTTTCCTTTTAACCAAAAATTGGTTCTTGGTTTGCGGCGAGAACCTTTTGGGGATACACAGTACCCTTCTCAAGGTGGGACCAGACCCTACTAAGTCCTCGCCTGACTCCAGTTATCTTGGCTTATTTTTCTTTTGAGCTAAACCGGCCCAACCGCCTCCCAGGCCTCGCCCCCAGGGCCACAACGCACACGCCCACACAGGTGCTCGCAGGCACACACATGCCTGCACACACACACTCAGATGCTCGTTTCCATTTCGCGCCCAACGCTTATCGACTGAGAAGCCATAATAACAAAAACGTTTTATACTAAGGCAAGCACTCAAGAACTTCCGATGTGGGACTATTATTCCCCATTCTAAACCCGACTTCAAGTGAGGAGAACTCCTAGCTCAGAGCTCCAAATCAAGCGATTCAAGGCTTGATGGAAAGCTCTAAAGTAGTTCTACAAGATTGCAGGGTCAATTTAAGATTTAGGGGATGTTTTCCTCTTCGATTTGAAAGGTGAAACTATGGGTTTCCTACGGGTATTTACTATGCCTGGAAATGAAATTCACACTTAACAAGTCCACAGCTGGACTTTCTCTCTTGGCTAAGGGTCTAAACGGATTCCGTAAGGGATTCCGCAGCTAATGGTGTGGGTTTTGAGCTTTTAAAGCTCCAAGTCTCTGCAAAGAAGCTTGAAGCTTCTCTGAAAGCTTCAGAGAAAGGTTTTAGACTTGAAAAAGGTGTAACAGACACTTGGGATCGTTTCTAATCAATTGGAACAACTTCTAAGGGATTCAACAAACTCATCTGGGCAGGATTTGAGATCAAATTTCATCAAAAACTCACTACCAACAGTTTAGGTTCAAAAACAACCCAAACTGGTAGGGTTAAAATTCCAACAAAATAACCTACAGAGCTCAATCTAAACTCACTTAACAGAATCTCAGGATCAACTTAAGCTTCTCAAATCATCTGATTGTGCTCAGAATCAGAATATCCATCTCAGGTTTGATTATTAGGCTAGAAAATTGACTTTCTGATTTAAGCCTTTTAACAAGGAATTAAAACCTAGAATAGAATCCTAACAACCTCAGAAACTCGCTTAGCTCCTTAAACAGATGATTTGACCTTGAAAATTAGGGTCCCAGGCTCATTGCCTGAACTCTAAAAGTGACTTGTTCGTCAGAGGAATTGGAAGGTTGTTACACTGATCTGAGGACAAGAATAGCTTCAGTGCACTGCACTAGTGCACTGAAGCTTCTAGACCTCTAAAATGTGGCTTTTGAGCTTCTGTACAGGATTCTCTAACTCCGCCAGAGTTGGAGAAGATGAATCAGTATATTCAACTCCAGATGTTAAATCTTCAAATAAACAACCTCAAATTAATTAGTGATCACAATTACATCATTCTGGAGCTTTTTAACATCTTCTGTAGGCTGAAGAGCGAGTTTCACTTACCGGAGCTCGTCGGAGCTTCAGTGAGTCCAGTGAAAGTTAAAAATGTGTACAGAAAGGTGAATCGCACCATTTTTTATTTGAAAATGTTCCTGAGGTTGCAAGGAACCTCAGGATCGCAATTAATTCTTCTTAAATTCGTTAAATGAAAGATTAAGCAGTGAATACAGTGTGAATGGAATTTTAAGTGGGTTGAGGCACATGACTTGCTCTCCCACTCAAAAGAGTGGTCGAGACAAGTCAAAGAAGGTCTGCAATCATAAATGTATAAATAATTTATAATTTAAACAACTCCTGAGCCGCCATTGACAGCGAGCTCAGGAACTTAAATAAAATAAGGTATTTAAGTTATATGCGATAATTAATCAAATTGAGATAATAAATAGGATCCTTTGATGATGAATTAATGATGGAGGATCCAGTGGATGTGAATCTAGGTCAGCTACTGCCGCCATGGACAACAGAAGTAGCTGTTGGAGGTGGATTTGGATTAGGCGATTCAATGATCAAATTAGTGATTAAATGAGTTAGAAATGATCATGAGTGATAGAGGAAGGTGGACAGTGGATTCAAAAGACCAAATTAAGGCTCCAGCAAGCTCAAGGAGCTCGCCGGAGTCAAAGAAGACGATCTTGAGAATTTTGACATTACATTAAACTACCTAACTAACTACCTATCTAGACTACTCCTATTCCTACTCCTAATCTACTCCTATCTACTGTTACCTGGACGAAGGGGTTAGAGAAAACTCCGTCGAAGGCTCATAACGGAGGAGTGAAATTAGAGGGTATTGAGGAAGATCTCCGGCAGTTGAATGTGGATGAAGCAAAGGATCTCCTTGGTCAGCAACTGTGTCCAAAGACGCGGCTAACTTCGGCGAAGTCCCTAAGCCAATTGAGGTAGACGGAGGAAGTCAGAAGATGAAGTAGGAAGGTTGCCGGAGTTATAGAGGGAATAGCCTATCGGGTTGGCTACAGTGAAGAAGAGGGAAGGGAGCTAACTTGAGAAAAATCAAGGGGGTCAGGGGTATTTATAGTTGATAGCGACGAATAGGGCGGTGGAATCTGGATGTGTAAGGGGCTAAAGGAGGTTAATCACCGGCGTCGTCTTCGACAACGGTGAGGTTAACTCCTACCTAAAATTAGGACAAAAGTATCATCCAGACCGATGGATGAAGATGGGATGGTGAGCGTAAGCTCCAGAAGCTTGGAGAAGGTGAAGTGACGTCGGATGGGCGATGATCAAGTGGTGGAGACACCCTCAGTCGTCAGCCGTTCAACCTACTGAAGAAGAAGTAGATAGGGACCTATACATAATGAAACCTAAGGACCTGTATGAAAAGTAAGGACCCGATTGAAATGAATTGTAAGGACCAAAATGTAAACTCAAGTTTTCAAAGTTTATTTTAATTTAGATCTTTTTTAACTTTTTATATATGATTATAAATAAGGTAATTATTATGTTTAGACCTTGAATTTACATTTTTGACATTTTTAGGTTAATTTATTTAATTAGTTAAGGTTACTTAAGTTATTACATACTTATGTATACATTATGCTTAAGTTAATTAACATATTAATTAGAGGAATGATTGTTAACATCTCGAGTCTAATTATTAATTAGATTGTTAATAATATTAATTAAATGATAAAGTAGCATTTTTAACTTATTTTAAGGTCCTTCACTATATATCCCTTATTTTATAACTAACCCATATATTCACATATCCTTAGCTAATTAACTAGGAAGACTAGTTAATTAGAGGTAATTAGAGATCATGATGAGCCTCTCATTACTAAGGATACAGCTGCTGTCAGTTCATCATTCTCCAAAGGGAGTCAGAAGAAGCCTAAGGCATCTTATTTCTTCTGCAAGGGAGAAGGACACGTAAAGAAGGATTGTACCAAGTATCACTTTTGGTGTGAAAAGAAAGGTACATTACTCTTTTTGGTTTGTTCAGAAGTTAATTATGCTTCTGTACCCTCAGACATTTGGTGGATATATTCGGGAACTACTATTCACATCAGTGTGTCTGTGCAGAATTGCCTAAGCTGCTGAATGTCAAGTGATGGTGAAAGATACATCTATATGGGGGATGGCAAGAAGGTGGAGGTAGAAGCCATTGCAGATTTCAGGCTGTCATTGACTACCGATCACTAGTTGATTTGAAAGAAACGTTCATTGTACTGTCATTTAGACGGAATTTAATTTCTGTTTATCTATTGGATAAATTTGGTTATTCTTGTTCATTTGGAGATAGGCAATTTCAGTTATTTCTTAATTCAAATTTAGTTAGTTCTGGTTCTTTGTATGTTAGTGATAAATTATACATGCTGTATACTTTTTCCTCTAATTTAGAAACCTTCAATGCAACTCTGGGTGGTATAAAACATAAAATAACTCAGTAGAATTCCACTTTACTGTGGAATAAGTGTTTAGGCCATATCTCTAAACAGAGGATGGATAGGCTTATTTTGAATGGAATTCTTGATTCCCTTGATTATATGGATTTAGATATTTGTGTAGACTGTTTAAAGGGAAAAGAACAAACAAAAGAGGTATAAGTGCCACTAGAGCTACAGATGTCTGTGAACTAATACATACAGATATCTGTGGTCCATTCCATATGGCTTCCTAGAATTGGCAACAATATTTTATTACATTCATAAATGACTACTCTAGATACGAGTATCTATTTTTTTCACAAAAAGTCACAATCTTTGAATGCGTTCAAGTTTTATAAGGCCGAGGTGGAAATCCAACTTGGGAAAAGGATTAAGGCTGTCTAATCTGATCGTGGTGGTGAGCACTACGGCAGATATGGTAGATCAGGATGACGTCTAGGGCCATTTGCTTCTTTTTTATATGAGTGAGGCATAGTGCCTCAGTACACTATGCCTAGGACACCAAGCATGAATGGTGTTGCTGAATGCCGCAACAGAACCTTTATGGATATGGTACGGAGTATGATTAGTCATTCTTCTTTACTTGAGTCTCTATGGGGAGAAGCACTCAAAATAGCTGTATATGTTCTCAATCGAGTACCAACTAACAAGGTACCTAGTCTGAAATATTTTCATATCTGGTGGTGTTCAGCTGAGGCTAAGCCATGTAGGCCTACTGAATGGAAACTGGACTCTAAGACGATCACCTGCTATTTTGTAGGGTACTCTGAGAAATTGAAGGGTTATAAGTTTTATGACCTAATGACTCGCTCATTTTTTGAGATTAGGAATGCCCACTTCTTTAAGGTTGTTGGTTTGGGGGGTAATAGTCGCCACATTATATTTGAAGAATCAGATCCTATTCATAAGGAAATCATTAAACATGGTCAAGTTCTTATTCCAAACGTTGTTCCAACAACATCAGGGGAAAAAAGTAATGTGGATAATCTTCCAACTAATCAATCCGAAACATTCAAGATTCTGTACCAATTAGGAGATCTAGTAGAGAAAGGAGAAATGCAATATCTAGTGATTACGTTCTATTTCTTCATAAACTAAAGACAGCCTAAATGGATACAGATCCAATTTCGGTCACCCATACCATGAGGAGTTCCCATTCTCAGGACTAGATTAATGCCATGAATGAAGAGATAAAATCCATGAGTGATAACGAGGTTTAGGATGTTGTCCCATTACCTGAAGGTGTGAAGTCCATTGGTTGTAAATGGATATTTAAAACTAAACGGAATTCAAGAGGCAATGTAGAGAAATATAAGGCTCGTCTTGTTACTAAGGGATTTACTCAAAAGGAAGGCATAAGCTATAAAGAGACATTTTCGCCAGTTTCATCTAATGATTCATTTATAACCATAATGGCTTTAGTAGCTAATTTTGATTTAGAGCTACATCAGATGGATGTAAAGATAATATTTTTTAATGGAAACATTAATGAAATAATTTACATGATGCAACCAAAAAACTTTGCATTAAGAGATGCAAAAAAAATAGTTTGCAAATTAAAGAAAGTCATTTATGAACTAAAGCAAGCTTCAAGACGGTGGGATTACAAATTTCATCAAATAATTATCTCATTTGGTTTTCAGATAAATCTGGTTGACGATTGTGTATATCACAAATTTTGTAGGGGAAAATATATTTTCCTGATTTTGTATGTAGATGACATCTTTCTTGCCTGTAATGACAATGGTTTGCCTTAGGAAACCAAGACATTTATCTCTGGTAATTTTGAAATGAAAGATCTTGGTAATGCTTCTTTTGTATTAGGAATTCAAATACAACGAGATCGATATTGGGATATCCTTAGATTATCACAGAGGAGATACATTGATATCATTATAAGACGATTTAGCATGAAGAATTGTAAACTATGAGATATTCCATTGGCTAAGGGAGATAAATTCTCTCTTAACCAATGCTCCAGTAATGAGTTTGAAGCTAAAGAGATGGAAATGTTCCCTATGCATCGGCAATGGGAAGTTTGATGTATGCCCAAGTCTGCACTCGGCCAAACCTAGCATATATTGTTGGCATGTTAGGCAAATATTTATGCAAGGCTGGACTCGACCACTAGAAGGCAGCCAAATGGGTCATGTGCACTTACAAAGAACAAAGGATTTCATGCTCATATACAGGAGATCAGATCATTTGGAGGTTCTCGAATATTTTGACTCTGACTTTGCGAGATGTTAGGATACTCGAAGATCTACTTCGGAATATATTTTTCTACTGGCTGGATGGGCTATCTTGTGGAGGAGTGCAAAGCAAACTTTGATAGCTTCCTCCACTATGGAAGTAGAATTCATAGCGTGCTTCGAGGCCTCAAATCATAGAGTATGGCTTAGGAATTTTGTTACAACACTACGGATCATTGATGATATCGAAAGATCACTTCGGCTTTACTGTGACAATAATTCGGCGGTGATGTACTCCAACAGCAATAAAAGTTCTTTGAGGTCAAAGTACATTGATATCAAGTATTTAACAGTTAAGGAAAGAGTTCAAAGTGGACAAGTGTCCATTGAGCATATTGGGACCAACTCCATGGTAGTAGATCCGCTCAATAAAGGTCTAACGTCAAAGGTTTTTCATGAGCGTGTTATCTGTATGAGTGTTGTATCTATTCTGTATTACAATAATTCAATGGGAGTTTGTTCTATTTTGATGTTTCATGTATTGACATGTTTTGGATTATGCGCATAATAATAAAGTTCTCCATTCTTAGAACTCATTAGTCCTCGCTATGTGATCTCTTGTATGATAAGGTTTTTGGACCAGTTGAAAATAAGCATGTCTATATCACATTAACATGTAATTTTCATGCTATTTACATATATCAAATCTACGTCATTACTTGTGTTATTGTATGTGATCATTGTTTGGCCTAATCGATTTCATAATGGCGAAAACCAACTTTGTTCGTATGTTAACAGAGTATGGGCGAGATTGATGGATATGCGGTTTATTGTGATGTATTAATGAACTCATACAGGTATATATGAACGCATAATTATAATGATGATGTATGTGGTTTAAGTGGAAAATTGTTAGAATCATAATGCGAACCTACATATATTATTATTATAGAATTATACGTTAAATGTATACATATATTTAGACATCAGATTTATGGTCATTAAAGTAGTCTAATTATGTAAATTAACCATTTACGTCTCACTAGGGTATGAGATTTAATACATAGAAACTTTAAGGGTAAATGAAATTCTGTGATGGGTAGAATTGTCATTTTATTTTAAGCGGTTATGGTTCCTGGAGGGTTGAGGGTGAAGTGGGCATTCGATTTTTTTGCATCTCATTACAGAAAATTTATAAATAGAACCCATGACAGAATCCAAAGGGTACGCCCTCATTCAGTTCCCTTCTGCTCTCGTTCTCTGAATCCTCTGGAAGTACCATTACCACCTCCTCTCGTTGGAGAAGCAAGCCCATGGCTCTAGAGGATCTCCGTGATCTCCTCATCACTTCTGCTACAATGGATTCAGGTATCCCTCCATCGTTTTCTTTACATTTTCATCTTAGTTGATGATATTGGGAATAGATAGTTCTTGGGATTATAAAACCATATGATTTTGATTTTATTCAGTATTAACTTCCATCACTTTGCACTACTCACGAGGCATGTGGCGATGTTTAGAGTGGTCATTTCCTTGATGCTCATTGTATGAAGTTTTGGCTAGGAGGTGATGGAGATGATTTATCTTTACGAGGAGATCCAAGGTCAAGTTTGATAGTTTGAGATGTCGTAAGCAATGATTAATAGGTTGGGTTTCACTTTCCACCTCCTCTGCATCATCTAGCTAAGTCAAGGTTACAATTGAAATTGTTCTTCAACACAATCGAATTTAATCAGCATGCTCCAGACCTTCAACATTGTTAGGGTCTCACTAGCACGATTTGATTGATTGCCAAGGGATCTCTTTTGATGACGTTATTATGATCTATGATGTAGAGAAACTACTTTAGCTTTCTATGAGTTGTTATTTTATTCCCTTTATTTTTGTTATAGTTTCGTGGTAACTTCATTTTGATTTCCCCTGATTCGAAGTTCTCCCATTTTTTCCAAGGAGTCTCGGTCTCCTTACCCGGCGGGGGGGAGTTTCGATTTTTCTTTCTTACTTGAGATTTTAGTTTTTTTATAAAAACTCTCATTCTGTGTAAAAAAAAAAAAAAAAATGAAATTGGAAAAGGAGAGAGGCACTGGATAGCTCCAGTGGGGCCCTCCACTTTGACCCTGCCGTCCCCACTTGCTCTCCTATGGCTATAAATACCAACCTCCCCACCCACATACTGTACTCCTCAACGATTCGGCTACCTTCTCCTCCACCTCCTCCTGTCCTTCCTCCGCTCCTCTAACCGCCTCAATGGTGATCACATGACCAACACCATCGTTCAGCACTCCCCACACCTTCCCATCTGACCGTCCGTATTAATTCCTCCTCTGCAGGGACACGTGGCGCTGATCCCGCTGCTGCTCCTGTGCCTCCTCGCCGGCATCGCGGAGTGCCGGAGGAAGAGCGGCTTCTCGCACCACCACGGCGGCGGCGTGGGGTACTCCTCGTCGTCGCCTTTAGCGGAGGGGGAGTTCAGGTACAGGGCGCCGAGCTGCAGGGCGCACGCGGCGTCGCTAGCGGAGTTCGGCGGCGTCGGGGACGGGGTGACGTCGAACACGGCGGCGTTCCGGAGGGCCGTGGATCACCTCTCCCGCCTCGCATCCGACGGCGGGGCGCTCCTCCACGTGCCACCTGGCAGGTGGCTCACGGGTAGCTTCAACCTTACCAGCCACTTCACGCTCTACCTCCACCACCACGCCGTCATTCTCGGCTCTCAGGTTAATTTGGTTGGTTTGTTCACGTTCTCTTGGCATTCCGGTCGTCGTCGTTCCCATTGGCGTGGGTGGGGTGTGAAACACCTCTTGAAAATCTTATGGTTCCACGTGATTTGGAAACTGACTAAGACTAATCGCGAAAATCGGCAAGGTATCGATAATCAATAACTTAGGCTGCTTGATCTTAATTCCCGAGTAATATGTGAAATCGAGCATTTTAGATGCCCAGACATGTTTTATAGGATGATCAACTGAAGGAAACGTTTTACCGTCGGGGATGCGGTGTGCTCACCCACCGATCGCGCATGGGTTCACATGCGTTGGATGGTGAGGGACAATTTTACACGAACCCTTGGATCTAGTTTACGGAGGAAGATAACATTTATCTTTAAGGCTTATCCTGTGTTTACATTAAGAAGACCTTTTACTTGTAATTTTTTTCAACATACTCCTCTATTCTAATGTATACCGACTAACTTGTCTGTCATCTTAAAGATAAATATATTTTTTTCAACTTTATTTTTCATTTTAACTCCTAAGTTTAAATAAATACCTTTCTATCGTATCATCGTATCACATGAGATACGCTTTAACCTTCGTTATCTGGTAAATATAAATATAAATTATCCTCTATTATAAAAAAGAAACCTAAGTTAGTTAACATTTAACGTAAACTAATCCTTAAAATTCAGTTCCGAATGTGACAGTAGCTCTGGAAAGCCTACTCACTTTAACGAGCGTATATCTTTTTTCTGGTACTTTTGAGAAGTTAAATGTGATTTTGACCTCTTAGATCTGAGTGGAGGCTCTTCTTTGGTGGCTAATTAGGGTGAATTTTGCCATGTATGTATTTTAAGTGAGAGCAATGTAATTAAATTTATCTTTGGATACATTAAAATTATTTGTTAAAAAAGTTACACAAAAAACAAAGTTTATGTAATAAAAGAATGACGGAAAGGCAGGGATAGTAGAGTGGTTGTATGTAATAAAGTTTCGTAACATCCTATAAATTCATCACATATTAAATAATTTTCCAAGATGAGGTTCAATTAAGATGGTAATTTGTGATAAATAAGATTGAGATGGAATGAAAATAACATATAGTCGATAGATGACGTGTAACCAAAGAATAACATCTATTGGAAAAAAAAAAGTTACAACCTAACAGTATACTACTTATATTAATCGATGAGGACACTAAAAAGATACCCTTTTATTATTAGATGTTTATATAAACTTTATGTAATTCACCTTCGACATTTGCATCTAGAGGGAATAAAATACCGCACCTTAATTCTATTATTATGTGAGGCCCATTTGCATACTTAACATTAACATTCCAACCTTTCAAACGTTTTTTGGGAAAAAAGAAAAGGAATCTGACCTTAATTACATCGTAAATCAACATCTTTTTATAATTAAAAAAATTAGCTATAAAAAGAAATGACAGAGAGCGTGGGGGGTGGAGAGAGAGAGAGAGAGGGGTGCAGGGCGGGAGGTGAGCGGGGGGCGCGAAACGCGTGGCAGGGGAAACCTCACTACATATATATATATATATATATATATATATATATATATATATATATGGAAAAAGATGCGTAGGTGATAAATATGTAAGTTATATGTCTGTACGGTAATATTTTTTATCACATCTAATATTTCAGATTAAAATTTATAATTACTTTATATTAATATATTATATATAAAATTTAAAATCAATTCTACATTCAAATACATATATCTAACATGATTAAATTTTAAGATATTTAGATTAAAAAAAATGAATAGTCGTTGATATATGAGATAAGAGTATCGAATTAATTTTAAATTTATTATATAATATATTCGTATAAAATTATCTAAATTCTCATATTTTTAATTTAAAATATTACCAATAATGAAAGATATTATCAAACCTATGATAAAATCTGAATACGGCGGCAAATCCGATTTTATGATTGCACCTTTTCTTGGTGGCTTCGTCGACGCTGCCCGTCAAATAAAAATATAATAGACTTGCGAAAATATATATATGTGTGTGTGTGTGGTGTGGCTTGTTTTGACGTCCGGCAATGCCCGATCTCTGCCTGAAGTCAGGGGAGAAGGGTCACGGGCTGCCCAATAGTCACATGAGTCTTCTAAAATTTGTCTCCCACCGCAAGAATTTGCGTTTGTCCTGTTAGTTTCCCTTCTTTTACTTGGTCACGGGAAGCCTATGGTCACGCCTGATGTCGTCCTCCCCTTACTGGGGCCCTCGCGCTTTCTTTGAAACGTTTTCTTCTGGGTAGTATCTTGCATGATTTCGTGAATTAATTAGCGTGAAGACACTCCATCTTCGCCTTTATCCATCGAGCCATGGATTAGGTCCCTGTTGTTGGTTGCTTCCGAAGTTGTTCATTTTCTAGGCTCTATTCTATGGGATTTGATTGATATGCTATCGAATAGGGATATCAATTTCACGTAACAGAACGGCAACTCAGCCCGAGTGGGGGCAGGTTTTACTTTTTTTTTTCTTTTTTTTTAATCTGTACAAATTAACTTGAAGAAATATAAAAAAAAATAGATATATGAAACCGTTAAGAAAAAATACTTTGTAGATGGAGGAACGTTAAAAATAAAAGAAGACAATAAGTAAAGTAGAAAGAAAAAAAATATTCTTAGGGATGATTTCTGAAGTTGATTGACTCCACATTCGTAAAATCGATAAAATGTCAACATGTAACTCCTAAACTACATCAAGGAATTTTAACAGGTAAAATATGAAATCACACGTGATCTTCAATAAAATTAAAATAATACAGAAAAAAAAAAATAAAACTCCTATACATTAACACCCACAGCCGAACGCCACTCGCTCCAGCGAAGCAAATGCTGCTCACGACTCGACAACCATACATCCACAAATCCACCGCGATTGAAACCATGGTCACCGCAACGCGACATCGCAGCAACCGAATGCCCACGCACCACGACCAGCGGTACCTCAACCACGTCTGCGAACCAGCCGACGCCCCCGAACTACGCTCATGAGTGCAGCCACGTGGATTGGGTTTTAAATCGGTGAGGATTTGGTATTGACAGTACAGGTACATGTCCCTGTAAGCATTCGTTATTACATCGATGCCCCTAGATTTCTCACATTTAGATGCCCTATAAAATGGTTCAGTTGTACGCCGATGCCCGTTCGTCATTATGCGGTCAAAAATTAGGATGTGTCTAACCTATACCTGGGTTAACTAGGATTATATGGTCCGTCTAAGATTTCAGGTTCAGTCACAAGCATGTGGTAAAAATATTTGATTGTTTCATCTTCCCTGGAAGATATTGTATTCTACAATGGAGTATTGCAAGCAGAGTTCTCGTAAAGGATATCAACTTTGTTGGAGATGCATATGTAAATAGAAAAGACGCAGGGGAACATGTGCAACATCATTAGTCACAAGTTAATGGGGCCATATGTCAAAACCCCTCAACTTATGCCTATTTATCTTTTTGAAAGTAAACCATATCTATTTCTATTTTGCTCATCTTGGATTAACAGATATACCTTGTTCCAGATATAACATATTTACTGTGATTTTCCATCTTGATCATTTGCAATTAGGTTGTTCCAACTCCTCTTGCAGATATCTAGTTGAATTGGTTGCCTGAATGCGGCCGCTAATAAGTGTCCTCACGAGTTTTCAAAAAAAATAGGCATCTTTACCGGAAAATATTTACCCTTCAGCTAATAAACACTAGGGCTGGTAGAGTGATTTGTTAAAATTTGAACTTAGTGTACATATATTTTTTCCTTTCAAGATATTTAAGTTGGAATTTTTCAGGATATGAACGAATGGCCACTTATAGATCCCTTGCCTTCATATGGTAGAGGAAGGGATGCAGCTGGTGGAAGGTATAGCAGCCTAATTCAAGGATTCAATCTCACTGATGTTGTCATCACTGGTATAGAATACCAACATTGTTCATAACTACTCCCCAATCTCATCATTCTTTTATAGTATATATCTGTCCCAAGATCTTGTAAAATTTCGACTCTGTAACTATCTATGTCAAGCACATTTACCATCACCTGCTCTGAATCTCAAGTACCTGATCCGATGGATTAGGAGCATTGCTATCATCGCCATCTGACCGCTATTGTTTCATCATTAGGCAATAATGGAACCATAGATGGACAAGGGTCAATGTGGTGGCATAAGTTCCATCGAGAAAAACTCAAGTACACGCGAGGATATCTTGTGGAGATGATGTACTCAGACCAAGTTATCATATCCAATCTTACATTTGTCAATTCACCAGCATGGAATATTCATCCCATATACAGCAGGTAGTATCTCTTGTTGGCTCTTTCTCATTGACCATTACTGTCAAGAAGAATGCAATCTACTCTACTCCATGACATTTTTTTGGTTCTCTAATTGCTAATGAAAACTGGTCAAAATCACAGCAACATTGTTGTCTCCGGAATTACGATCCTCGCGCCCGTCCACTCCCCAAATACAGATGGAATAAATCCAGGTATATCATTTCTTTCAAGACTGGTTGAAACAAAAAACAAAGGAGGTCAATTATCCCTTCTTGGCAACATGTGTTCTACTTATCTGGCTATAGAGATCAATCGATTTTTCCTCTGTTGACAGATTCCTGCTCCCATGTTCTGATCGAGGACTGCTACGTAGTCTCTGGTGACGATTGTGTCGCCATCAAAAGTGGGTGGGATGAGTATGGCATTGCAGTGGGGATGCCCAGCCAACACATTGCCATAAGGAGGCTCACTTGCATCTCTCCAACAAGCGCGGTGATCGCTCTTGGCAGCGAGATGTCAGGCGGGATACAGGACGTCCGAGCTGAGGACATCACCGCCATCAATTCGGAGTCTGGCGTAAGGATTAAAACTGCGGTTGGACGGGGTGCATTTGTGAAGGACATCTACGTGCGGGGCATGAACCTGCACACCATGAAGTGGGTGTTCTGGATGACTGGAAAGTACAAGTCCCACCCTGACGACAAGTACAATCCAAATGCTATACCAGTGGTCAATCGCATCAGCTACAGCAACATCATAGCAGATAACGTTAGCATGGCGGGAGATCTTGCGGGTATCCCTGGTGCACCATTCAGTGGTATATGCATTTCGAATGCGACGATCGAGGTGGTGAAGAGGAAGAAGATGCCATGGGAGTGCACTGACATCCAGGGCATATCAAGCAATGTGAGCCCTCAAGCCTGCCCGTCCCTGCAGGGCCAAGGGGATAGCACAAAGCAGTGCCCATTTCCAGAAGACAAATTGCCCATCCATGAGCTTGTGCTTCGCAAGTGTTCTTACAAAATCTAATCCGTGACCGAGGTCGTGGATTGCTGCCTGTTTGGCTTCTCCTTCTACTCTTGTGCTGACTAAGAACATGGGTCTTTTATAGATATAAACCTACTTTACCTGCCTATTTTCTCAAATCTAAGTTCTTGAAAAGCTATCGGGGAAGGTAATCGGTTGCCTTTCCTCTAAATTAAAGGGGGTGTACCAAATCTGCAATTATGGAGTATGGACAGCCCAAGTCCCTTCCGGTCGCTTGCCACCTGGGGCTAGAACCTATCTTGTGTTTGTGTTGATTTTCGTGTTAATCATGCTTTTGTTTACTAAAAGGGAGGTTAACTTTAAGGATAACATGGGTTTCCTCCTCCATGGTGAATAGCGGGTGTCCCCTCTCATCCTAGGATCTCCCTCTTATGGTAAATAGGAGGTGATCGTTGCTTCTATAGGTTATCCTACAAAGCAAACAGGTTCTTACTTCTTACATACTACCTATCACACTGAATTCCTTTCCATCCACACCCATCCCAAAGCACTGTAAATGTCGAATCAACTGCTAGCTTCCCTTTTATCACCCATCCATTCAGGTGTGGCAAGAGCAGTGGAAAAGGGGGCATGGTTTGGGAAAGAAATTGAGTTGGGGCTCCCTCTTTTCTACAGTACAAGGGGCTTTTGGTGCCAATTCAAACATTAAGGAGTCTTCTTTACTTGCAAGCTATGGCAGATCCTTTGTCGATAATTCATGATTTTGCCAAAAAAAAAAAAAAAAAAAGGTAAAAAAAAATGGAGAACACGTTCCATGAAGACATCAAAGAGAATCAAATATGATGACTTTTTGAAGGTAGTGGCACGTCAGGGAAACGTGAAAATCTTTCGAAACATTTTCAAAACATAGTAACTTGTTCCCAAAACTGAGCACATTGGATCAAAAACCATGGAAGCCAGTTTTCCAATTGCATGAGTTGGGGAGCATTACCTTTGTGGTTGGTTTTTGTGAGTTCATACGGTCCTGGCGGCATGATCGAACAACTCCAAGTTAGTGATGAGGTGCAACTCAGAGATGCACGAAGACCTTTTATGCGGCAGCAGTCTCCTTGCTTCTTCATTAAAAAGCACGAACGTTGACTCCAACAGAGAAGGCAAAGGAATGTGCCTCTGAGAGAGAGAGAGAGAGAGAGAGAGAGAGAGAGAGGAAGCTAATGAGGGAAAAATTCCCAGAGCATCGTATGATTGCCGCGTGTTACCCCTAGATTGGAAATAAAAAAACAAAAAAAAAAATGGGCCTCGAATCAAATGAGCTCGTGATGCAGCCTGCCCGTAAACCGAGAAAAAGCTACTGGTTGAGCCTTGGTTACACCACAGCTCTATCTGGTCGGAGCCCACGTGGAGACAGCTTGCAGGTTCCTTAAGCTGAAAGCTCACTCCCTCCACAGGGCAAGCAATTGGCCTGCACTGAGACCCTAACTACGGCACGTATACATCTACAAGTGCAAAAACACTTAATGATGCTAGCTTGCCCCACTGGTAAACACCTTCCTTTTGTGAAATTCATTACGTTTCCACCATCTAATTTGTAACAGATAAGTCCACGATCCCCACACGACTAATTAGAAAAGGAATGTGGACGACCAAAGAAGGTGTTAGAAATTATCTAGGAAATATTTTTAAAAAGAAAAAGGAATTATCTCTTTTTATATTTGTATTTTTCTTATTTGTAGGGATATGCTTTAGGTTGATTGAGATTTGATTTGTTTCCATTAGGATTAGGATTAGGATCAGGATCGATTCGTTTATATAAAGGGATCAACTCCATGTGTCGTTCTTTGAGACTCGATGACGAAGTTTCTATTTTTCAAATCTCCATATGGTATCAGAGTGGGTTCATCCATGGGGTGATGCCAGCACCTCCCTGCCTCGGGGTGCACGCATAGCACCCTTGACTTGTATCTGCGACACCATGTGTCACTCTACTGTCGAAATCTTCATCTTGATTCTTATTCTCCTCTCCACGTCGATCATCATCTCACCCAAAGTGCCACCAAGCTTCAGTGCTTAGTCTATCTCTCATGTAGTGTTGATCGTGGGGACCCAATGCAATTCCTACAACGCCACATGAGCTCCTATTATGCAGCAAGGATTGCTGCATAACCAGGAGAAGCCACATGTGATGATTGAACATGCCATACGACACCTACACCGTGTTGCAGCTAGCATTGCTATGAAACTCCCTACTTCAATTTGCATGGATAATGACATCGTTTCTACAATTGCGATCGGTGTCGTTGATGCTGCTACTATTGACTTTACTACCTAAATCTTGCTTGACTTGGGATCCAGGTGGTTTAATGATAAGTTTTAGAATCCTCTGTTGTTGTTGATCCATACCATTAAAATTTAAAAAAAAATCAATGGGAACTACTACAATTGCGACCGTTAATGATGTCACAAAAGTACTTCATGCCCAACTTGCAACGAGATTGAAGGAAATTAATAAAGCCTCAAGCCACATTGTGATTGACGTTAAAAATGCCGATGAGTGGTGGGGAAATTGAATCACACGCTCAACCCCCTTTGTAAATGCCTACGTCAGTTTTCATCTTCTCCGAGGGTAAAGAAATTTTGCATATACCAAGCGACTACTGCTTGGGAACGTTTCCCATATGAGTAGCAATATTTGCATCAGTTTAGTATCGATTTTAGTATCAACTTTAGTTAATTGGTCTGTCACTCCGATGCTTGAAATCATCTTCCAACTAGAAGTCTCCAAGTCAATTTTTTTTGCTCCAACTCCCAGGGTTTTGGATGTTCATTGATGAAGAGACACTATGAACATGCATGAAAAATGAGTCTATATGCATGCTAAAGTACCTGTGTCTATGTGACCAAGCTTGCATGCATGTCTACTTGCTCCATCCTCAAAGTACATCAAATGGGGGTAGCCCACTACTGGTGCACCACTACAAGTTGAGCATTACATACTTCAACTTTGGGTGGAGTGTTAGAGATTATTTAGGAAATAGCTTTAGAAAGAAAAAGGAATTCTTTTTCAATATTTGTTTATTTCCTATTTATAGGGATATGTTTTAGGTTGACTGAGATTTGATTAGATTTGATTTGTTTTCATTGAGATTAGGATTAAGATGAGAATTGATTCTTCTCTATATAAAGGAACCAACTCTATGTTTTGCTCTTTAAGATTCAATAATAAAATTTCTATTCCTTCTTAAGGGTTGTGTCCTTGGGTACGACATTTAGCCATATTTAAGATGAGTGAGGTCCTTTTTTCTTTTCAAGGGTTGTGCCCTTGAGCTAAGCACTTAGCTTTATTTGGGACAAACAAACCACCTTATTTTCTTCTTGAGGATCGTGGCCTTATATTGGGCACTTAATTTTATTTGGGATAGACAGGACCACCCTATTTTCTTCCTAAGGGTTGTGCCCTCGAGTTGGACACTTAGTCTTATTTGAAACAAACAGGACCACCCTATTTTCTTCTTGGGAATTGTGTCCTTGGATTGGACACTTAACCTTATTTAGGATGGACTAAGCCGTCTTATACTGCCTAGACATTTGGCATAATATCAAGAGGCACATTTGCGTCTTCTACACGATCAGGGGAATTCTCCCCCGACCACACCCAACACACCCCGCGCCCACACCCCCCCCCCCCCACAGTTTATTGGATTCTTGCATTGATGCAAAAATGGTTGATCTTGTTTCTTTAATTTTTCACTGCTTGTATAATCAAAATCACATGCAAAACAATACTTCTAAATATTATTTTCTAGGACAACAAACTCAAATTGTAATTCCAAGGCATTGTTTCTTCATTAGGGTGCATATTCTTGAATTTGGTCCTTGCTCTACGCGAAAGATGACATTAATCACCAAGTTACTGCTATGCTTTTCCTAAACATTAAATAGGGAAGGGCATTTTTGGGACTTCACTTGTTACCAACCAATTTAACTCATCTCAAGGGATAACCCACCACAATTTCCACTTTCCAAACACGGATTAATAGAAAAGTCATCCATTCCAAATAATAGAGTTATGCCCAATTCCAACCTTCCAACCTTACTAGCTATAAAATCAAATGAATACCGCAACCGCTCGTGTATATACAAGCAATTATGTATATGTCGAAATGGAAATAGAAGATGCTAATCAGATTAGAGTGCTTAATCACGTCTTGGACACACCTGCCAGCTCTAACAAGAATGGCAGAGGTGAAATATAAAAGCATGAGCAGCCTAATTGACCTGTATCTCATGAGACCTGTGATGTTAGGAGCACAAAGAAACCAAGGCAGAAGTGCAAGTACATTAAGGGCAGAAGTGCAAGTACATTAAGGTTATTGAGAAGAAAGGTTTCATCAAAGGAAAGGAACTTTATAGTTTATTACGAAACCTACTCCTCAATATATAGAGGAGGTGAGTAAAATATATAAAGGTCCACAAAGAATGAGAGAAATAGGAAAGAGAACAAAATACAAAATCCTCAATGCTCTCCCTCGAGTTGAAGCATAGATATTAATTATGCTTAACTTGAAACACCGTCTGTCATAAAAGTATCTTCGTAAAAACATCAGTCATTTGATCCTCGGAAGCAACGTGAGTTGTGCAAATAAATCCTTGCTAAAAAGTCACAAATATAGTGACAATCAACATCTATATGCTTGGTTCATTCATGGAACATGGAATTATTCGCGATCTAGGTAGTTGCTTTGTTATTGCACCTCATCTCCATAGTAGAATCACCAAGGATATGCAAATTTGAAAAGTTGATTATATCCACATCATATCCGTAGCAATTTGCATCATAACTAGATATTTTTATTTTGCATTGGACATGGAGACTAGATCCTACCTCATGTTTTTCCATGTCATTAAATTTCCAGCCACATAGGTGCAGAAGTCGGTGGTCGATTTCCTGTCCGCAATGCAACCTACGTAGTTTGTATTTGTATAGGCTACCCATAAACTTTGTTTATCGATTGCTAAGGAGATATCTGTCCGTGTGATCGTCAAGTATAGAAACTTCCCAACCAAGCCCCCATACTAAAGTAAGGTTTTAAATATCGATATCGTATCGACAAGTCAAAAAAGGGATGTATCAGGGATATATCGTGGATATATTGCTGATATCGGTGAATTTCGAAAAATCACTCAAAAAGGTATAAAATATTAAAAAATATTTAAAATTAACATTTTTATAAGTAATATGTTATAAAAAAATACCTAAAAAACGTGTGTGTGTCCCATTTTTTAGTCCAACCCTCCAACCACAATTCCATTTCAAACCTCTCACCCAAACTTGACGTCAACAGCTCCCATATTGTCGATATCTCCCTATATCGACGATATATCGCCGATATCCTAGAAAAACAATACTGCATATGATATCGATGCACCCAAACCTACCGAAACTGATATATCGATGATATATCGTCGATACATCCAACCTTGTACTAAAGAGTGTCAATAGACTCGGACCTCTCATCATACAGGTGTGCCTCTAGATCCGTAGGTATGTTGACTAGCTTGGCCCTTAACATGCCAATCTCTTGTAGTAAATCCCTGGCATACTTTCTCTAAGATAAAGCGATCCCTCACTTGCTACAAGCCACCTCTATCCCAAGGAAATAAGAAAGTGGCCCCAAGTCCTTGATGATAGTTTTCTACAAAATATTTCTTTAGATCAGTAATGCCTTGCTCATCATCATCCGTAGGAATAATATTATTAACATATACTAGCATGGTAACTAGTCCCTGTATAGTCTTTTGTACAAAGAAAGAATAATTAAAGAGGATGTGTGAAACCCCAGTGTCTCAACAACACTTGATAATTTCTGGAACCAAGCCCTAGGGCTTTGCGTAGACAATAGACCTTAGAACACTCCCCTTGAGATTCATAGCCTAGAAGTTGCTACATATACACAACTTCTAGTAGATTAATATATAGGAAGGCATTCTAAACATCCAACTAATGAAGTAGCCAATCTCGTTGAATAAAAATTAGAATCTGGATAGTTGGTATGTGTGCCACTAGAGAGAAGGTATAAAAAAAAATCAACCCCATATGTCTATGTGAAGCCTTCAACAACCAAGCAAGCATTGTATCTTGCAATGGTGCCATTTGGATTGTACTTAATAGTAAACACCCACTTACATCCAACCATAGTCACTCCAAGAGGTAGATCAATAAGCTTCCAAGTACCGCGAGAAGCAAGAACAGACATCTCTTCATCCATAGCTTGTCACCACTTTGGATCAAGAAAGGCCTGCTGATGCAAAGTGGGAACATGCATAACAAATAATACACTGCAAAACTATCTGTAGAAAGTTCCAAGACATGCTATAGAGACATGCTTGGAAACTGGATGCCTAGTGCAGTTACGTGGGCCCTTTCTCAAAGCAATGGGAAGATCCAGATCAACTAATGGTGGTGGCTGTACATCTTGGGATGTCACTAGATTGATAACACCATCATTCACCTACTAACATCACTAGCAATCACAACGTCAAGGTGTAAAACATCAATGCTCACCTAAGGGTGGATTGGCACTGGCTCGAAGGGGGGAGTAGGGCAGCATCTATACACGATAAGTGGATCACGAAACTTGACTGGTTCATAAACAAGGATATCCTCCAAAGGAGTATGAGGAATAGGCATAGGTGCAATGTCAAGATCTTCATGAACACATCTCCCAACAGTAAAGAAGTAAAATATAGACTCAGGAAAAGTCACAACAATGATAACAAAGTGATGTTGATGGATGGGATTGTAACAATGATACCCTTTTTGGGTACAAGAATATCTGACAAAAACACATTGAAAAATCTAAGGGCCAGTTCGTCGCAACCAGGAGCAGACATGTGGACAAAGATAACACACCCAAAAACACAGGGTTATCATGAAACACATTCCCATCTGGATACAGGATTTCTAGAGGAATTTGCCCATTTATAACCAAGGAGGGCATGCAGTTAATCACATAGCAAGCTTTTAAAAATCGCATCACCCCAATAAATAGGAGGCAAACTTTTATGAATTGACAGCCTCGTATCGACGTCCAAGAGATGAAGATGCTTATGTTCTACAATCATGTTTTGCTAAGACATATGAGGATAGGTAGTAAGATGTACAATGCCTTGAGACTTGTAGGAGTCTCGCAAAAATTGAGTATAAAATTTCAACCTATTGTCAGAACGAACAACTTTAATAGTGACACCAAATTGAGTCTTTATTTTCAAACCAATTTTTTAAGAATTTGTCTAACACCAAACTTCTGCTTAACCCATGACAATATGAAAAAATCATCAATTATGACAAGATAATATTGATGGCCCAACCTAATAAGAGCACAACTGGGACTCCACACATCCACATCTACCAATTGAAACAAAGATTGTAACACAGGACTTTGACTGGAAGAGTAAGTACTACGATGATGCTTCCCAAATAGGCATGCACCACAGTTGATGACAATAAGAGATCTGCGGAATGACTCGACAAAACCTATCTAAGGGTAAGTGACCCAAACGAAGATGCCTCTGAAAAGTAAAGGTAACACCACAAAGACTTGTAGCAACATACGGAGACTGGAATAAGCGGTATACTCCTTCCTTTTCACGGTTGCCACCGATCGTCCTCCCTATCAGGATATCTTAAAAGGTACAAGTAACAACATTTAAGATGGCTCAGCAATTCAACTCTTTAGTAATTCTACTGATAAAAAGTAAACTAATTGAAAACTCTGGAATAACTAAAACATCTATCAGTCGCATATTGGGGGTAACAGTAACCTCCCCTGATCGGCAATGGGAGAATGCCTCCTAACTGCCACCTAAACTATACGTCTAGGGGGAACTGAACGGAGATGATGAAAGTGTTGCCAATCTCCACACAAGTGACGAGATGCTCGAGAATCCACTGGACAATTTATATCGCAAAGATCATTAATCTATGTAGAGAGCACAAGTTGTATACCTAACGAGGTGGCTAGGGCAACAGTATCATTGGTAGCAGGAGTTGATGAGGTTCCCTGAGAGAGCTAGGAGAGATGCTATAGAAGCTCATCATAGTCAGATTGAGGTACTAAGATAGTATCTCTATGTTGTTTTGCAGTGGTAATTGTCTAGTTGGCGAAGGGTGGTCATCCATGCTTGGTCCAACAGGTATTTTCAGTATGATATGGCTTCCCATAGTAGGTGCAGGATAGGTACCCTTTGCCCTGAGTACTATACCTTCTCCCCCGTCCTTAAATAGAGGGCGCACCACATCCACGACCTTAGCTAGCTAGCAACTAAAGCAAATGTCTACAATGTGGGTTCATCGAAAGTAAGGGAGACAGAGATTCGACTCATCCTGTTATATGCTTCCTCAAGACTAGAAAGTTCTGCTAGAGTAAGCATCTGAGAACAGGCAACGAAATACTCAGGCCTAAGCCAGCCAAAAAATGTAACATAGCAACTTCCGTGTGATACACCTTTTGTGTCAACGGTACAGACTTATCGACACACATTGTACTTCTCAAATAGGGCCTTAAGTGTTGAGTAGTACAGAGATAAAGTCCAACCCTCCTAACGAAGGTGTAACATCTCATTGTAGATCTGAAATACTCTATCAAAGTTCTTCTCATGTGAATATTTGTCTCTTAAGCTATTCCACATCTCCTTGATAGTCTTGTAATACATTATCTCATCCCTTATTTTAGGGATGACAAAGTTTACGATCCACGCATGAACCATAGTGTTGTCCTTCTTTCATGTGGCATTCTTGCCACTCTTTTCCTTAAGCTTTAGTTGAAGTAACACGTGCTCCTTATCATGACTCTCCACTGTCAAAAGGAAGGTTTGTGACGATTGAGCATAATCGGTCTCATATAACATCACCATGAGACCAAAGAACAGGAACTTTTAGGCCCCTGTCTCCAAAGCGTGCTTCAATGTCACCTCAAAAGAAATTTCAAATGCCATCATCCCTTCAATTAGGCCCCAAACTAATCAGAATGTACTGTATCAAAGTTCAAACCATTAAGTTGGATGAGATCCAGTCAACCGCATCCCCTACTAAGCAAATTGATCCCTAAGGTCAATGCGTAGAGCACTAAGGGTCTAAAGAAGGACATGACGATGCCCAAAGAGGCAAGGGCAACACTACTAGGCAACGAGGAGGCTGAGGCGACGTTAAGCAGTTGCCGAAGATGTAGGTGGCTTGGCGGTGCTTAAGCGAGGGAAAGGAAGCCCCAATGATGTAAAAGGAAAGCACAACAGCTACGGCAGAGAGAGAGAGGGGTCATTGGTGGCGAGAGAGAAGCTTTCGATCACATTGTAGCGGTGATTAGGGCTCTCCTTTAAGCCACACGTCACCGGAGAAGTGGAGATTTGGTCAATGATAAGGTGGCGACGTAGTTGTCAATCACAAGGTAGGCCATCGATCGATTGAGAGGCCAATGGCAGAAATGGAGAATCTCCTTCTCCAACACTAGAGTTAGGGTTTCCTTTTTTGTGGAAGAAAGGAGACATAGGGATCAATGAGGGCTTAGAATGCTGACCTTAAACCATTAATCTGATACCAAGTCAAAGAAAATAAACTTCATAATTTATTACAAAACCCTACTCCTCAACATATAGATGTAGAGATATTTGGATATAACATTTGTTCTATTCCATAACAAAGTCAAACCTCTCTTTATAGAGAGAGAGGGTTTGTTACAATAAGAAAAACATATCAACTTTATAAAAATAACACAGATTAAAATAAGACACCTATCTAATTGGATCCTTAATAACTAACTAATTATATCCTTATTTATTTATTTCTTAACCATGATTTATTTCCTAATAATAGGAAAGATGGGTAAAATAAATAAAGATCCATACGGAATAAGAAAACTCAAAGAGGACAAAATACAAAATCCTCAATAGCTTCCAATAATTGAACCTTAGAATTGGTAGGTCCTACTAGCAATGTTTAGTGAGGAAAATAAGTTTGTGAAATAAGTGAAGGAATAGAGGAGTGAAATAAAATAGTAAAATAAATGGGTTAACCTGTTTGAGTGTTTTGATAGGTTAAAGTTATCTCACAGAGGAGGTGGAATAACTTGACCCTTAGTTAAATCCTCACACCCCCACCCCCCCCCCCCCAATGTAAGTGATAGGCAAGTTAAGTGGGGGTTCAAATACCTAACCCCCCCCCTTAACCCGACAACCAAATAGCACCCAAGAGATCAGGGATGTACCTGGAAAATCCTTAAATATCTAGTGCACAGCAGAGATCTCTTGCAGCTTTAGAAGCAAGTGTTCAGATCTCTATTTGCATATTCTCTTTGACAAACGGGATTTCCCATTGTTGCAAAAGTGCGAGGGAACACAAGGGTCCTAACAAGAAAGAATGTTACCACCAGTACCTGGTTGATAATCCAGGTTCTGGAGACAGAGTTGGAGAGGCTTTAGCCACCATAACTTAGGAAAATGGGAACAACATTAACGGATCTCTTACATATCAAAAAAAAAAAAAAAATCCATTTCATCTTTCCACACAAAGAAGATTTCAGTGGAGTGCAAGAGCCTTGAAAGAACAAGTCATTTAGATTTACTGGAAACAACTATTTGCTTGATCACCTCCTTCCTCGAGATTTTTTATAAAAACGAGAACCCTTTCTCTTCTTCTTGCGTACAACCGTTGGGGCACTTGCAGCATCTTTGAATGGCATCCCGAGGAGAGCAAGCAAACGCTGAGCTTCATTATCTGTTTCTGCCGTTGTGGTTATGCAGACATCAAATCCCCTCTTTCTGCCAGCTGCTTCATAAGTGATTTCTGGGAACACACTCTGGTCTTCCACACCGACGCTGTAATTGCCATGCCCGTCCAGGCTATTTGGGTTGACACCCTGGAAATCCCTTGTCCTTGGGAATCCCATATTAATCAACCGATCCAGAAAGTAGTACATTACCTGTTTATTTTTGAAAAATTACATTACCTGTTTATACCCAAAAACAAAAACAAAAAAAAATCCATGGATTTGATAGTCATTCATGATAAAGCAAGATATAGAGAAACACTTGGAGTTTCATGTCACCACGTGAAGGGTGTAAGTGTTCAAGGAGAACTAAATCAAGTGAAAGGTGATCACTTAATATACAGGAATATCAAGGCAAAATGAGAACATAAATTTTGATGTCAGAACTTGAAGCGTGGCTTCAAATCCCTGGAAAACATAATAAGAGTCAATTAAAGACAACTGTAAATCGGGGCTTCTGAATAAATACCTCTTTTTTTTTGCAAGTTGCACTTATATCCATGCAGGATCACATATGCCCCTACAAAGTCACAATGATTTATATTATTTGCCCTTACATTCACAGTTGTCACAAATTCCATTGACTTAACAGATAAGGACTCAAAAATTGATGATTTTTGCATAATCACCTATAAAAAAAAAATTCTTCCTCGCTTAAACTGCTCTCTAGTTTTCCCCTTCCTCCTCATTCCTAGCAACCAATCCTCCCCCTCCTCCATCAGATGCTGCTTCCTCTGTCACTCCATCACTCCTCGAGCAAGTCAAGTGCACGTAAGGTGGTCAAAGCGGTGCATCTATTAGTGTTCCTATGGTGAGTTCCTCAATGCACATGGAGCAACTATATCGCTTCCAACAGCAAGCTGCTTGAGTATGGGTCCCATTCTCATATGTTTTCTCTAAATCCACAATCCTTGACTTGGAAGCCAAACTCCTTAATGTCAATGCATGTTGATGCCCATCCTCTTGAGCTTTAGGGCATGGACATCAAAGAGTGAACAACAACGATGATAATGCTGTTGCAATGAGTCTTTATGGCTGAAATCCTTGAATCAACATGAAATGTGATCTGAGCAGAAGATCCATACCTGCCAGGGTGATTGGGACTGGATGCCCGGAGGCATGAAATGGATGTGATATCAATCATTCACACCCCATAAGACTTGAAATCACAATCAGGCAATCCAGTGCAGGTTTCATCTGTGTCATGCGCTTAATGCATCATAATAGGATTTGGGGCATGGAAGGGGTAAATATGTAATTGAAGGAACAACAGAGGAGAAAAGGAAGCAGGATTAGCAGATGACATCAATACCATGAACAATAATTTTTTTTGTGGATAATACCATTAGTATCAGAGGGTGAGGGAGAGGCAGTAGGAATTTGAAGGTAAAGAAGAAGGATATAAGGAAAGGGAAGGAATAGAAGAGAGATGCATATTAACCAGGGTGAATACGCAAAATATCATTAATTTTGTCTTCCTGATCTGTTAAGTCTAATAAAGCTTTTGGAAATCATGAACATAAGGGCAGACCATCCAACATGACACAACTACAAGTAATTCGAAAGTTTGTATGGGTATACATATAAATGCAAAAGTTTGCACAGACATTTATGTAAAACTCCAGAGTGATTTACTCTAATGACAAGCACATGTTTGTCACTTGTCTTGAATTTTTTTATAGGTATTTGTCCTGAAATTCTAATCCATCATATATATGAACTTAAACGATCCATCCATTTTAAATCTTGGCTGCACAACATTGCAAGCATCAAATTCGGAGCTTCTTGACCTAATCAGCATCAAATTAGGGAGTCAACTTGCTCTAAAAATTATCTACCCCTGTACTAAATTTTAAAAATTAACAGAGAATGAAAAATTAGAATATGACAGGATTTCAAAGAGTCCAATACCTTTGACTATGGATTCATGGTAAGTAATGCTCTGATAAGAGGTAAAAGTTAATTTTCTTTGGAATGATCACATAAGGATTAATGAAATTGAGAACAATTCTGCACCAGGTCATGCTCTATTTATATGCATATTACCATGGTTGCAAAACCTACAAAAGATGATACTTCGATACTTCTGCAAACTATAAACAGTAGCCAATAAGCAAAAACAAAAGCCATTCCTACATGATTTCTGAAAATTAAGCAAAACAATTATTTCGATTAACAAAAAGATGCAGAGATGATCAAAATAAAAGAACGATCATGGAGGTTGTAAATTGCCTTTTGCTAAGGATTAAAAAAAATCCAACAAAAAAACAGGCTAACACCAAAGCATCAAAATCCTCAACAAGAAGATGAACAAAAACCCTATTTAAAAAAAAAAAAAAAGGCAAAGGAAAAATTTGATCTTCAGTTACAATACAACAATGCCATGAAGGATTTCTTACATAAGATACATGAAATAAGTCTATAAACTCTTTGCCTCTTGGAATTCTTGCTATAAAACTAAATTCACACATATCCATATTGCAAAAATTGGCCCACTAACCAACCATGATATGGTGGAATGGTAAGGACTTCTAACTTTGGTAGGAAAGATGCAAGTTCAAGTCCCCATCCCTGCATTACCTAGAGGATTGGTGCGTATGAGATGACCAATTCCTCCTCAATTTACCCAACAGAGATTCTGGGTCATCAAAAAAATCACATGAGTCAGCTGACTACAGTGATCGGTTAACTGACTGACCCAAGTATATATACTCAAGTCGATAATCAGTCAGGCCAACGACTCAGTTGGATTAATTGGTGTAGTCAACCGACTATAAGCCTGACTTTTGCATGGCTTTTTCTGCAAATCGAGTCTAAATGAAACCCAATTACCTAAGTCCCAACACAAAATTCTACCTCCCCGCAAATCCCTTTATGCTTTCCCATGATGTGTTATTGCTTAATGATCAGAAACTTTAAACTCATGCTATTTATTTCCTGCAAACTTTATTTTCATTATCTTAAGCTTCAAAATGGTTGATCTGTCATGATATATTTTAATTGTTGAAATCTTAGTTTCATTTGTGGCTTAACAGTGAATTATGTAAATAAATACATCTTATTAATATATTTTATGGATATATATATTTAAATATTTAGATATTAAAAAAAAAGAGTTTTACATAGCTTCCATTGTAACTTTCGTAATTAATATAATGCCATTGTATTCTCAATATCGCTTCAGGTGCCATTGAAAAAGTGACCCCACTTTCGAAATTGCCACTCCATTAGTTATTGCCGTTAAATTTAATTGTGGACCAAAAAGTAAAGGAAATTTATTTTTTTACCAACAATTTTTATTTTTTCCCTCTCCCTCGTCCTCCACCACGACACCATCTTCCTCCTTCACCTTCTTCCTCCCCATTCCTTCCACCACCATTGACAACACCTCTCCTCTTCTGATCCCCCTCATTTCCTCCTCCTTCGGTCCCCCTTTCCTGCTCCTCCAATCAATCGAAACCGCTTTGCTATGGTGGACAAGCACACTACCACAACCACCTTCTTCTTCAGCCCCCCTCTCCTCCTCCTACCGCTACACCCCCACACACCGCCCACAGAACCTTTGACCACACAATAGGTCCTCCTCTCCCATCTCTTCCAAGTAGACTGCACACTCCCCTTACCAACTCCCCAACCTCCACCTCCTCTTCCTTTTCCTCTTCCTCCACACATCACCACCAACTCTATCCACAACAACAACAATAAAAGCAATGGCAACAACAAAAGCAACAGCAACAGCAACAATAAGCAACAACAAGAACAGCAGCAGCAGCAACAACAAGAAGCAAGCAAGCAACAACAACGACGACGACAGAGCTCTCTCGCACCTACAGCCCCTCTCCCCCTTGCTCATAGCCCTTCTCCCCACCTCGTCCCCTCACTAGTAGCGAATCCTCCCTCTCCCCCCTCCTCATTCCCCATCCTCCTTCAAACCCTTCTACCTCGACGATGAGGAGGAGGAGGTGAAGCTGCAACAACAACATCAAATCCCCCCTCGATAGTGTTGCGATAGATGAGGCACATCAACCATAGCCTCCAGCTCACTCGCCTCCTCCCTATCTCCCTCTGGCACCTTGTTTTGATTCATTGTGACGACGGTTGGGATCCTCAATCTCCTCGATGGAAAAGATGACATCATCCTTTAGGATGTGAAAGTGGAGAGGGGAGGAGGTGGAGGAGGGAGGGGAAGGTGGGTGGTGGTGGTGGGTGGAGTAGGGAGGAGGAAAACGGGAAAGGAAGGGAGGGTAGGGAAAAAAAGAAAATAAGTTTTAAGGGTAGAATAATAATTTTTCATTACTTTTAAGTACAACACCATTAAAGTTAATAGTGCTCACTAACGGAGTGGCAATTACAAAAATGATGTGACTTTTTCAAGGGCATTTAAAGCAATATTGGAAAGTGGATGGCAAGAAAGTAATTTTCAATGATTTCAATGGCATTTATGTAAAAATCCCTTAAAAAATACTCAACTAAGTAATCCTAGCTACTCCTACACATACATATATTCTTGCCGACTAAATATCAACTACCGACTGTGGCAATGCCAACCTTGACACGTAAACAAACAATTTAGGCTACTAGCATTGGATTCTCACATATATTTGTTGATAAACAACCTCATAGTCATGTGTCCCAAACATTATAGACAACTTGGTAAAAGCTTATTACATTCTTCTATAAAAAAACGGCTCAGTACATCTTGAAACTAAGGGATGCAAAGATTAAAAGATAAAGGTAGGCCTTTCTGCCTTCATGTGTGACTTTTTTTTACATATTCAAAGGAGAACTATTCCATCATAGAGGAGTCAGGATCATGCCAATCGCTATAAAGGAGAGGGATCAAGAACTCGATTAAGATTCGCATATCCACCACCTTTATTCTATTCCAACTACTGTACCCCAATTAGCTAGGGCCAAGATAAGGGTGATTGTGGTGCAGTCCAGGTTGCTAGATAAAAATAAATGGGTGTTGTATGGCAAGGAGGTGAGAGGGAAATGGGGAAGAAAGAGAGACATGTGATGAAAATCATTGGGAAGGGGAGATGAGAGAGTGTGGATTTGTCAAAAAAAAAGGAGTGAGAGAGAAATAGAGATGGGGGCAGAAAAAGGGGGTGTTAATGAACTTGTAAGGGTGATGGGAGAGTGTGGAGAGCGAAGGGGAAGAGAGCAAGAGAGTGGGAAACGAGAGGGAGTAGAGCAAGGGTGGACCTTTGTTTCCTATCGAAGGGCTTGGAGAGGTGGGGGTAGTGCAATTCTTTGCTTCAAGTGCAGCGGTAGAGAGCATGTGACGAGGGATTGTAGACCCCTAGTCCGTTGCTTGTAGTGTGCTAACCTTGGTCACGGGAGGGTAGTTTGTGGGAAGAGTGGGGCTTCTTCAAGGATTGTTGATCACCATCCACTGCCCCCTCCGCATGTGGGAGCCCCTTTGCAGAAGATCGTGGCGGCTTGGTCCTCGACTCCTCACAGACCAAGGAGTTGGAGGAGGCTCTAGCTTCGCTAGTTGGTGATGTGGTAGAGGGTCGGGTGGAGGTGGAGGTAAGGAGTGCAGTTGCAAAGGCAATGGGAATGGCCACATGCTTCAAGGTAGCTAAGTTCAATCAAGGGAAATTCTTACTCTTTGGCCCAGGATCCAACATACTGGAGGTGTTGGTCTTCTCGGTGATAAGATATGGTATGGGTCGTAAGATGGAGGAGGTCAGCCACTCACGAGGGAGAGTCAAAGGAACATCCTCCGGTGAAGGCGACATTGATGGTGGATGTTAAGGGGATTCCTCTACAATTGTGCATGCTAAAGGTGGTAGAGGCAGTAGTAATGCCATTTACGAAGCACAAGTTGTGCCGAGGGCTTAGCTTGATGGAAGGAAGTATTTCTACGGTGCGTGCCACCTAAGAGATGACCCTCGAAGAAGATGGAGAAGGTTGTGTTGTGACCTGGGAGCACCTCGTGGGTGGTCTTCATCAGGGAGGCATTTAGGGATGGGAGGTCTTATGCTCATGTAGTGGCTAGTGGTGCACCAGTAAAGGATGGTGTGTCGACGTCGGAGAAGCCTTAAGGCGACTAGCGAGAAGATGGATTTGGAAGCCCATGCATCGTACCGTGGAACCTGAATGACTGCAACTGTGGTGCCAGTTACTTTGGGACGCGGTTGTGCTGACGAAGAGCCACATTTTGCAGAGCTCGAAGGCTATGGAGAAGGCAATAGGGCGAGCACAGGTGAGGGCAGACTTGGCGGAGGTGATTTCAAAGAGGGGGTTAGTGATGTAGGGGATCTCAAAGTATAAGAGGGAGCCCCTCGTGCCCTTTGTAGTCCCCACGTGACCGAGCCTACAAAAGTGTTTGGACCCGGATCTAATTCTTTCCCCCATCGAAGCACATCACCCTTGTTATTCGACCAAGTGAAGCTACAACACGTTGAAGACTTTTGCACAAGGCTAAGCGTTAATGAGGGAGGTTGGGAGGTTGGCTAGCGACCCTCTCAAGTGGAGATTGAAGACAAGGGTGTGGAGGAAGGGAGACGCGGAGAAGCAAAGTGTGACGACGATCTTGAGGTGCAGGCCACTGGTGGAGGATAGGAATTGATCTAGGGGGAGACTGTTCTACTGACCAAAGTGGACCTTCAGCGTCAGGACTAAGAGGCTTGGCTTAACTGCGGCAGTACGAGCGAGCTTCGGGGATAAGGAGTGAGTTGCTATCAGTATGGTGGCTCAGGAGGGGGGCGAATATTCAAGGCGATGGTCATTCTGGGAATGCTGAAAGTAGCGGTAGTTGCAGCAGCGAGGTCACAGGGATGCAAAGGGACGATGCGGATGTTCAAGTGGCTACCATTGAGCAGACATCCAATGGAAAGGATCACCGAAAGAAGGTGCTTGTGGCGGTGGTAGCAAGGTATCGATGAGTAGGTGAGGGAAGCTTTCATGGTTCTTAATGATTTCAATTCTCTCATGAAATGTGTGGGGGTTGAATAACCCCTCGAGGAGGGCAGTGCTCACTAGTTACCTTAGAACTTGGAGACTAGTTGTAGTGTTGCTTCAAGAAACTAAATTGGAAGATTGCAATCAAAGTGTGTGGAGGTGATGGGGATTGCTTAGGAGGTTTTCTTACACTTAATGCGATTGAAAGGTCTGGTGGTATTATTGTGGGTTGGAAGGAGGATTTCTTTGAGTTGGAAGACTCTTTAATGGGCTCCCATGTGCTGATAGTTATGTTGGTGAGGCACAATAACAGTTGAAGATGGACATAACTATAGTGTATTATCCAACAAATTGCTGAGAGGGTGAGCTTATGGGAAGATTTGGTTCAAGTGCCAAAAAGGACTCAAGATGGTCGTGGTTGGTTAGAGGCAACTTTAATGTCACCCTGCGTGCGGATGATAGACCAAATGAGAGGGCGAGGAGCGATCCTTGCTCGGAGGATTTTGTTGATTTCATTGCAATGCATAGACTTGCGAACGTTCCCACTCCGTACGCCTACACTTGGAGGAATACTTCGGGACAGAAGTCCAAGATTGATAGGCTTTATGTAACGTGGAAATGGTAGAAATTTTCCCTATAGTAGAAGTCAAGTCGATGGACATACCTTTTTCGAATCATACACCGCTGCTATGGCATACAAATGGCAAAAAATAGTTGGAAACTTATTTCAAATTTGATAGGTTTTGGATGCTAAAGGAGGGATTCAAGCGGATGGTGGAAGACAAGTGGAGATTTGTCTAGCCAATGAGATTAATTGCGATGAAACTGGTACCTAAGCTAAGAGATTTGTGATTGTTTCTTAAGAATTACAAAAGGATAACTAAGAGGAGTGCATGAAGAAGAGGCATGACGCTCTCTCAAATATTACAAGGTTGGATAGATTAGAGGATGAGGGAACACTTTCTGAGGAAGATTTAGTAGCTAGAGCAACACACTTACGGTACAAGACAAGAACAGGAAGTTGGAGGTTGAATAAAAAGTCAAATCACAGCAAAAGTGGCTTAAAAAAGGTGATTCCAACACTCGATACTTCCATATGGTGGTTTTAGGGAGGAGGAAGAATTGGATAGACAAGCTAGTAATTGGTGATGCGACCCATACTAGTAGGGAGGAGGTAGGTAGCACGGTTGCTAAGTATTACAGATCCATCACAGCCAGGAGAAGAAGAAGGGACTGGAGGTGGACCGAAGCAAAGGCTCATAGCATCAAGGGTGACCAAGTAGAGAGTCTGACTACGGGGTTCAGTGAAGATGAAATGACGGAGGCGGTTTGAGGCCTCAATGATAATGGGTGCCCCAGTTCGAATGGTTTCCTAGTTTACTTCTACAAGGAGTTTTGGCATCTAGTTAAGGAGGATGTTTTGCAGGTGTTGATAGAGTTTGCGGAGGGCAACTTGGGTTTTAGCAAACTCAATAAGTTCTGCATGTTTTTGCTACCCAAGGAGGGGGTTGTGGAGATTGGTGATTATAAACATGTCTTATCTAACACCATCTATCTTATGGAGTGAGAACAAACTTGATTTTAGACCCTAGTTAGTCTACATAAGGCTCTGATGAGGCGGGAGAAGGGTGGAGGAGACGTAGGGCATCGGGAGGGCAGGGAGGTCGTGAAGGGCCTTCGGTGGTTGGTTGTGACGAGACAGGGGCGGGCGATTCGTACCTCGGCTGCTCCTCGAGAGGGTTACTCGTGGTGGAAGCGATGCAGGAGGGCGTGGAGGATGCTTTAAGTGCCTTGGCAGTGACCACTGGGTTCGGGACTATCATGAGCCCTGGCGTTGTTGGAGGTGTGGCGGCCTTGGACACAGGAGCGGCGGTTGTCGCGGTGGACATGACCATGGTGTGGGGGGGGGGGGGGGGGGCCTACCACTGCGGCCGTCGAGGGGGGTGCCAAAGGCGGAGGTCGAAGCTCCTTAGTCAGAGGGGGTTCAAAGATTGAGGAGGGTCTAGTGGGGGAGGTTCTGAAGGGGTGGGTGGCTCGGGCAATGGTGGAGGAGGCCTTGGGTAGGGATTTGGAGGAGAAAGGGGTTAGATTATGCAATTGGCAGGGGGCTTTTCTTGGTGCTTGGCCTCCCCGCCGCAAGGGAGGAGCTCCTTTCCTTGGAGTTCGTCTCCGAGAAGGGGAGGTGGAGGTGGCGACGCCCTTCCCCGCATGATGGGGCATCCTCAGAGCGACCACCTAAGCGACCAACACTGGAGGTGGCCATCATGGGGATTCCATGGTGGCTGCAATCGATCGAGGTTGTGGAGGTAGTCGTGTCTCCGTTCGCTCGGCCTGGTAGAGGGTTCGGTAGTGGTGCACGTCAAGTTGAAGATCGGAGCGGCGCTGATGGACAAGATCGTGCTGCGGCTCGAAGGCTTCTCTTAGGTGGTGGCGTGTTCGCCTCGTGGAGAGCGTCAAGGTGCCTCTGCAATGATTGGAGGTGCTGATCCGACATGGTGGAAGGCGAAGTGACGGCCAGCGGCAGCATGGAGGAAGCGATCAGTCAATGACGTGGACTCATCTCCAAGAGATCCACGCGAACCTCGCGCATGGAGACATCGCCTGAGAATGGCATAGCCTCAGAGGTCTCGAGAGCGGAAGAGGTAGGAGGCATTAATTGTGGGATGCGGTCTCCCGAGAAAAAAGGTGCGTCCGTTTTGAACTCGCCTACATGCAAGGCACAAGTTGAAGAACGCAGCTACGGGGCAAATGCGGACTCGGATCCTCTTGTGTGATCCGATCTGCCTGGTGTGGTGGATCCGAGCCTTCTCCCTGGGGTTTCTCTCGAGGAAAAGGGCTCCTCTACCCGCTCGACCTTGCCTTTGAGCTCGGAGGAGAGAGGATCAGGTGGAGATGAAATTGGGGAAGGTGTTCGGCCCCCAACTCCCATTGGCGAGGATGGCGCGAGGGCTACCGTGACATCCCAACTTGATCAGGTTGTGGTGACGACGAAAGACACGGTTTTGACGGCGCCAGGAGAGGCTTCTAGCTGTGCTTCAGTTGGAAAGGAGGTGGTGGTGCTCCCGCGTGGTGTGAACGAGATGCTTGAGACTCGACCGGTGGAATCTCACAGCTGCAAAGGTCGGATGTCGCCCCCTCGATGTTAGGTGACCGAATGGAGGTCCCTTTGATTGGGTGGAGACCGTGTGTGGTGCACGGGAGTCGAGGTGGCAACCTCTACTATAGGAGGAAGTGGAGATTTCGTGGAAGTCAGGAGCCAAGGGTGGTAGTGGATGGTTGAGGAAAGATTCTGCAGATTTCGCAGTCCAAAAAAGTGTTGGATCGTGACGATGAGGAGGTAGGCCTGCGGCTTCCGACAGGCTATGAAGGAGGCCCCTGCCTGTCGTCACTAAATGGGGTGCTTACATGGAATGTGCAGGGTCTCAATGACCCGTTGAGGAGGGCGTCGCTGGGGACGTATATTAGGAGTTGGAGAGCGGACGTTGTGTTGCTACAGGAAACAAAGTTGCCCGACTGTGATGTTCAAATCTAGGAGCTTAAAGGCTCTTGGATGGAGGGATTTCGATCCCTTGGCACGTCTGGCCGCTTAAGTGAATAGATTCTTGGATGGCGGGAGGATGTCTTCTCCCTAGAAGATTTCTACTGCAGGGGGCATATCATCTCTACGAGGCTAGTCAAGAAGATGGGAGGTGTCAAGATGACGGTCACAAGGGTGTATGGCCCTTCAGATGACCAGGCGAGAGGTGTCATGGGAAGAGTTCGCATCCGTGGTGGCGGAGTGCGTTGGGAGTCCTTGGTTGCTTGGAGGGGATTTCAATTCACCTTATAGACGAAAGACAGGCCAGGTGGGCGAAGGAGGCAAGATCCCAAGTCAGATCTTTTTATGGGCTTTGTTGCTACTCATTGCCTTGTGAACTGGACTTCGACATCCTGTGCATTCACTTGGAGGAATTACAGCGGCCAGATGTCCAGGATTGATAGATTTCTCTCCAATGTGGAGCTAGCTGAGGCTTTCCTTGTGGTGGATGCATCTGCTTTGGAAAGACCTTTCTCGGACCATACACCTCTAATGTGGTAGCCTAATGAGGGGGTACATTTTGGCACATATTTCAAATTTAACAGGTCCTGCTACTAGAGGAGGGGTTCAGGAGTATGGTGGAGGGATCAACTGCATGTTGTTTGTCAAAGAAACTTTGTGCACTGCGTGACCACTTGAGGGCTTTCAGGAGGGAGATCAAGGTGTCCAGGAGAGGCAAGAAGGAAGAAGCTCTGGCAGAGATCACTAGGATTGACAGACAGGAGGACCAAACTCCTATCTCGTCGGAGGATAAGGAGGTCAGGGTGAGGATGACACGGGTGGTGCAAGAGGAGGATAGGAAGGTAGAGGTGGAATGGAAGGTGAAGTCGAGAAGGAAGTGGTTGAAGGAAGGCGACTCCAATACCGTATTCTTCCACTAAATGGCTTCTACCAGAAGGAGGAGGAATTGGATAGAAAAGATGCTGATTCATGGGGAGTCCTTCTCAGGCAAGGAGGTGAGATGAGCTGCGACAGATTTCTTTAGAGAGTTCATTGGGAGGCATTACAGGGGAGATTGGAGATGGAGGGGGAGAACATGCAGTGTATCACGAAGGCTCAGGCAGAGGGACTCACAGCTAGCTTCTCGACGGACAAAGTAAGATAGGCGATATAGAGCTTGAATGCAGAGGGGTGTCCTAGCTCAGATGGCTTCCCTATTTTCTTTTTCAGAGAATTCTGGCCCCTGGTGGGGGCAGATGTGATGCGGCTGATGGAAGAGTTCGCAGCTGGAAACAGAGGTTTTGATAAACTAAATAGATACTATCTGTTTTTGCTGCCAAAGAAGGAAGGGGCGGAAGCGATTTAGGACTTTAAACCGATTGCACTGTTAAATGCAGTGTATCTTATTGTTGCAAAGTTCTTAGCCAACAGGCTCAAGAACCTTCTTGGAGACCTGGTCTCCCCTGTTTAGACGGTCTTTATTCCAGGGAGAGGAATCCTGGATGGTTTTGTGGTTGCATTGGAGGAGTTGGTCACATGGAGGAGGGAGAAGAAGCAGGCTTTTATGTGGAAGGTTGATTTCAGCAAAGCATACGACTTAGTCCACTAGGATTTCTTGTGGGCCTCCTTGTTGAGGAGAGGTTTTCATACGGTTTGGGTTGATTGGATGAAAAAGTGTGACATCTTTCTCAGTCCTAATCAATGGGAACCCGGCAGGAGGTTGGGTACAGCCTAAGAGGGGGGTCAAATAGGGTTGCCCTCTTGCACCTAAGCTGTTTGTTCTTGCGGGGGTCAACCTAGGAGGGTCTCCCCCTGTAGGGGTGGACTGAGCTCCCAGGTCTGTCTGATCTTCAGAAGCTTCTCCGTGACTAAGATTTCCTCAACCGTGAAAGCTGCCAGTTTGGCCCGAAACTGCTCTTCCCTCACTTGTAGCTCAGGGAGGGGGATGCGCTCATGGTCCTCTGGTGGTTGCGTGAGGGCTCCCTGCTTCTCCTTGTTCTGCTCGGTCGGCGGAGGGCGCCACTTGGACACCGATACGCTCGACTTGGCCCGATCTGACTCCTTTTTGGGGTCAACATGGGAGGAGTTGCGAGTAATGGAGGCCATTGTGAAGACCTCGAGAAGTAGAAAATGTTATCAATCAACAATCGTTTCCCACAGACAACGCCAATTGATCAGCCCCTCATGGAGACAAGAGATTTGACTCAAGAAGTGATCGGACTCCCTAGAATGGGTGGTCCGATCGAAGAATAAAGGCAATCTCACAAATGACACAAGGTTTGATTACCTAGTTCCACCACAAGGGATGTATGTCTGGGGGGATGATAGGACTCCCAACTATGCATTAGAATTTTATGAGGTTACAGACTATACAATCTATCGATTTCTCTCGGCTTGCTTAGGGGAGGACACCACCTATTTATAGTGCTAAGATGGAGATCCCAGCTATATCTTCTGAGCGGACCGGGCTTAGGCTCCGAACAGAATTTCTTGAGTGGATTGCGCTTCTAGTAGGATTTTCTAAGCAGATATGCTGCTAAGTTATTAATGGCGGCTGCTACTGCCAGCATTTAGTGGAGGCTCAGGCCTGTTGTACTCCTGTTGAACCTCCAACAAATAGAACCTTCCTGGTCCAGCTGTGCCCCGCTTGCTCGTATGCAGGTTGGTTGGATTGCTAGATCTGTCTGTGCAGGGGGTTCTATTGGATGTAGGCGAGGCAGATCTCCAAACCTGCTTGTATCCAAGCCTCTCCAGGCTGGATCCTTCCTTTTGGGCCCATCGCAGGGTTTCGGGTTTGAGGGCATTTTTTGCCCCTCATCACTAACCAAAGACCATGTGTCTATATCTACTTTATTGCAGTACTTCATATCTAATTAGCAAAGAAATGAGCATTTTTTAGAACATCTATCTATTTAAAAAAATCATAAATTTAATCAAAATGCTACATTTCTTGGCATAACCCCATTTCATGTTGTTCCCCAGAGTTAGGAGTTGACAAACTAAACATGCCATTGTTCAAGGGTGTTGGTGGATTCTGGTAAAATTTTCCCAAAATGGGGCAAAATAGAGCAAAATTTCCTTGAAATGGGGCAAAATGGGATCTCAGTTGTAGGGATTATGTACTTGTCTGGAGTTCAACGACAGTTTTAGCTCTCTATTCATAACAGTATTTCTCTCTCCTCCACTCTCTTCTTGTAGGGTTTGGTTTTGCTACACCTCCTCCAAGGTCTCCCCAAGCTTGGTAGCTACTAGCTAGAAGATGATTGCATCTTCTCCTTCACTTTGTCTTAGTTTTCTCTACTTAAATTAATTCTCAAACACGTAGAATAGATCTAGGCTTGTATAGAGATTAACTTAGGTAGACCATAGGCCTAAGATATATTTACCACTATAAGCTTTTTAAAATTAAGAGACTTAAGCTAAATTAATCTCACATTGGACTACCATGTTAGGTGTTGAGAGAATTGAATAGTTGTTTAGTGCCACATTGAAAAGTGTAGGCTTCGTGTGTGAGTGGTGGCCTATAAATAGGTGTGTATTCCTCCCATTTACCTTTAAGAAGAAATAGAGAAAACACGCTCATAGGACGCTTCTCCCGTGATTTTCTCCATGCTCCTCGTGAGTGGGATTTCCACGTAAATCCAAGCGTTCTTCATATCTTTTATGCTTCGATATTTATGCTTCCACTTTATTTTAGATTTCAACTTGGTATCGGAGCTTAGGAAAAAATAAAAAAATAGAAAAAAAAGGGAAGTAAATAGAGAAGAAAGAAAAAAAAAAGAGGAAGAAAAAAAGAAGAAAAAAGAAAAAAAAAAGGTAAAAGAATGATGATGAAGTTTATGGTTGAAAGATGTGGAGAAGACTTCTTTAGTTTTTTAATGTTTTACTTTATTCTCGTCATTATTTTTCTCCCATACGAGTATAGGAGAAAGGGGGAGTGTGGAAGTCATTATAGTCACCTTCATTTGGTAATCCCTTTGTCGCAGCCCCAAGGCAAGATAGCATCCTCCAGCAGTTGAGGTGACATCGGATACCGCTACAGGCTTGTTTAGTAGCTGATCTTCACATGAGAAACTAAACTCTGGGAGGTCTAGAGTTTCAAGGTCTCCAGAGAGAGGGAGATCCATTTTCGAGGTCCTCAAAGAAGGGGTCTAATCGGTTTCTATGTGAGAGATGCAGCTTCGAGGTCTTCAGAGGAAGACCCTTTTCAGGGATACTGAATGAAGAGCCATTAACACCACATCTTCAGAGACAGCCACAGATCTTTCAGCAGCTCCAGCCTTTGTTCCCGCCTGTGTAGAGTAGGTTTCTTCGTGTTACAAGCTGAGCATTCCATGTTCCAACTTGAGGGAGAGTGTTGAGAGAATTGAGTGGTTGTTTAGTGTCACATTGGAATGTGTAGACTTTGTGTGTGAGTGGTGGCCTATAAATAGACGTGTACTCCTCCCATTTACCTTTAAGATGAAATACAGAGAAAATACGCCCATATAGCGCTTCTCCCGTGATTTTCTCCCCGCTCCTCATAAGGGAAGGTTTCCACATAAACCCAAGCATTCTTCATATCTTTTATACTTTGATATTTATGCTTCCACTTTATTTTAGATTTCAACTTTAGGCTTACTTATCAACACGGTCACACTGTTCATAAGAATTCCCACGTCTAAGTGTTAATTATTTGTGTTATTGAATAGATAACTTTCAATTGTTATATATGCATTTATATTTCAAACTTTGATATTATGGTTTGCTAGGTATCTAAAATTTACCATATTAGTAATTTATTTACCTTTAGACTCTTCTGCTTGTAGCCATACCCCTCCATTTGATCACTTTACTGGATCAAAATTTAAGCATTTAGTGATTGTTAGAATCTAAAGTTTATGATATTTGAAACTAAAATGTCACCTTTGAACTATGTTGTCCTTTTTGCTGCATTTCACTAACATTACCATTTACCACTAAAGGCATGTCTCTTTTTTGGCATGGCAAAATAATGTCTAAATCGACACTTAAAACCTTTACATGAATAACTTCTGGCCTTTAGCCTACAATATTTTGAATTAACAATTTAACACTCATAACACCAGGCCAAAGCATGTCTAAAGGAGAAAAACAAAAGGGAAGCTGCTATCAGAGTCAAGGTGAGCATAGCAGATTAAAACTAAGCTACTTTCTTGTGCAAATAAGCAATGAGAGAGTTCAAACCATTAACTAAGATTAACAACTCTCTTAAAATGTTCTATCTTCTTTCTAAGGGAGTCTAATCTTAGTCAACTTTTCTTCTGGATATCAGTGTTGTCAAGGTCATTGAAGTTAACATCTACAACTTTCCTCTCTTTCATAATGTACATCAAAGTCTTTTTCCTTCTTAAAATGAGTAGAAACTAGAAACTACTTTAGCCACTTCTAGTAGTTAAATCTTCCAAAAAATCAATCATCAAAAGTGCCCTCTCCAGAATACAAATCTTGCAAGAGTGACTTCTAAGTGAATTCCACCCACAGAAACAAAACATATCAGCAGCTACCTATCAACCCAAAATCGACATGAAGCATCTTAAGCTCGTAGACACCACTTACAAAATCCCACCAAAATACAGTATGTGAACACAATTTCACTCAACTTCATTACCAAAGAAACCATTGACTTCTCCTTAAAATCAATTTCACATAAATCCACAAATACTCATGCCCCATTGACTATGGGATAACTTGAGAACCTATCCCATTAGACAGGGAAATCCTCCATAGTGCCGATGAGTTATGTGGAGGGATGAAGTTGGATTTTCAGTCTCTAATATAATATTCCCAATCATAACTTTTTTCCCAAGATCCAGCCAAAAAAAAAACAAAACTATAATCATTTCCATACAATAAATAACAGATCTAGCCTACCACTTATGCCACCACGTAATTAAATACCTTAACACCCCTTATCCCACCGCTCCCTTCTTTTTCCATTTGCAACTTATCCTCACTCCCAAACACAGCCTCAAGATTAGTGATGCAACTCATACGAATTATCCACCGCCACCTACTTATCCCAGTTGCAACTCATCCCCAGAAGAAGCATATTGCTCCAAAACTAGTACCACAAATATTAAATTCATTGGATATTCGATAAAAGAAAAAGAATTAAATGTTAGCTACATTTAGCTATACTTGTATAATTCACAATTCGTTAAGTATTATCTAAGATCATCTGCAAATTACCCACATTGGCATCGATATCCAAGGACAGTAACACACCTTTTCAATTCCATTACCATCCAGCAACTAACACTAACAAATTATTCAAAATAGGCCCAGTGAATCAACCACCCACGATGCTTCAGCCCAAGTTATCAAGTAACAATGATAAATTGTACCATCTATCCATCTATTCTATCCTTTGAAAGGTAGGGAGGGAGGAACTGACTTTGCCACGGAGCGTGACGGCGAAGCCGACGACGTTGCCTTCCCTGACCTTGAACTCAGCAATGGACTTCCTCGCCTTCGTCTTGACGGGCCACTGCCCGGTGATCCTCGCGAGGTCCTTCATCGCCGCGTCCAGACCCTTGGAGTTTTGCTGCGCGTCTCCCATCCCGCAGTTCACCACCACCTTCTCAATCTTCGGGACCTGCAAAAACCCAACCAAAGATAGAAAGTTTGCTCCTTGATATTACTACCACGGGAGACGAGGCAACGATAGAGATGATGATGAGGGGCCGCACCTGGTGGATGTTGGTGTAGGAGAACTCCTCCGTGAGGCGGGGGACGACCTTCTCGAGGTAGGTAGTCCTGAGCCTCTCGGGCTTATAGGCGTCGACCTTGTCCACGAGCACCACGCTCGTTCTGGGGGCGGCGGCGGCGGGGGCGGCCGTGGCGAGCACGATGGGGCGCCTCCGGGCCACGGCGGGGCCGAAGGCGCGGACGCGGAGAGGCGTGGAGGCGACGGAGGACGACATTGTTGGGAGGTGGAGGGCCATAGCGGCGGAGGAGGACGCCATTGTTGGGTCTCGACTCTCAACTCGGCAGGGGGCCAAAGCTGAGTGAGGGGTCGAGGTAAAGGGTATAGGTGAGAGAGAGGTCTATGTATTGTTGCTGTGGAGAGAGAAGGGGATAAGATAAGGTCTTCGCCTTTTCGGTCGTTGGAGGGGAAGTGACTAGAGGGAGTCTTAGGCGGCGGCGGGTTATGGAGGTGGGATGGGGGCTTACAGGTCGAATAGAGTTAGGTTACGAATTTT
Organism: Thalassia testudinum; assembly: GCA_037157565.1. Classification (NCBI taxonomy): domain Eukaryota; kingdom Viridiplantae; phylum Streptophyta; class Magnoliopsida; order Alismatales; family Hydrocharitaceae; genus Thalassia; species Thalassia testudinum. The sequence continues at coordinate 29,462,823 of JAZHRO010000013.1, forward strand.
TTTAAAGAGGATTTCATAATTTATCATTCACATTACATTAATATTATTTTTTATATCACATCTATATCGACGCTCACCCACGCGATGATATATTTACTAACATTAATTTTAACATATATTTACTTAAATATAATATATCAATTCACATTATACTATAACATTAAAATATTATCGACTAACATAATATTATAATCATTACAAACCTTAGATAACTATAAATTTTTCGATCAAATACCTTGTAAATTTATTTCACTCTAATTTTATTTTAAAATAATCCAAATACAACTTTAATCTTCTGGATGGATGTCCTTCTTAATTTCATTCCATACCGTGATGTCAATGGATTAGGAATTGACGCATTGCTCGATCAGTGATCACGGTAATGAATCTCCTCGAGTGTATCTCATGTAGTTGCCTTTGTTATAGATCTTAAGAGGGTGCTTTTTCATCATGAGATCATACGAGGAACGTGAGGTGTCCACATTTTGAACTAGGTCAAATTTAGCCTTGCAGAGTTGATGGAGTGAAGCACTGGAACCCTTTTTCCCTAACCGTAGGATTGGAATGATCCAACTCGAAGAACTGAGGAAAGTAATATTGTTCTAATCCCGCTGCTGAGCGTTTTTATAGCAAATCTAATAACGAACTAAAAAATCATTTTACCATTTAGAATTAATGATGTGATAATTTTAATTCATCGGATTCTAAATTGAACAGAAATCAACATGGACAATCTGGCTCCCGAGTGTTCCATCGATCAATCAATTCACTCGACGACCCCACCTTCATAATTGTCCCACAGGTTAATTATCACAGACCAGCAAATCCCAACTACATCGAACTTTTCAGAGTACCAAAAAACCATTGGGAAGCAAAGGCTTTCTGGTCGAGAACCCATTTCTCCTCCCAAGTAGGAAACAAACGTACATAGGGAAGATGCATGGGGCGTGGACACAAAAAGAACCTTACTACGTCACACCCAACGTTACAAGGCCGGTAGCCCTTTGGTTTGGGAGAATTGCACCTCTGACTCTTTGCATTTGGTGACGTTTATTCCATAATCGCATTATTTCAAGATTAGGGGTTTAATTTTGGATTTTCCCGATTTCAACCTTCCCTCCTCTACCGTGGCATTATCTAATTCCATCTACTTTTTATTTTCAATTAATTTTCTCATTCTTCCACTAACCTATTCCATCAAATAAATACTTTAAGTGAAATAAAATTTTATAATTTCTTTGATAAGAGGACAAATTTAATTAAATACCAAAATTCCTTAATTTTTTTATTCCTCCTACTAATAATTTTTATTTATTTTAATAATTTCTCTTATACAACAACACCGTGGATAACATTCCTGACCTCAAAAACCGTGAACGAATGTGATGTAGGTGTTTTATTTTTTGATTATTGAAAAACCTCATCGCTACTTTACTTGGGTGAAAAAGGAAGGTTAATGTCTATTTATACGAGGGGTTAACGTATATAATTTTCACACCTATTTAAAAAGATTAACGCTCGCTTTATTAACACCTACAACTCAAAAGGGTGTTAGCAAAAGATATCTTAACTTTGTAATTCTTCTATAACCAATTGCTACTCTCCAGAAATTAATATTAACATCGTAAGAATTAATATTATAATTTAATATCAATTTAAATAAATATAAATTGATATCAATATTACTTGACAAATAAATAGAAATGAAGGCTAATAATAATTTTATATTTTTTAAGTTAGCATTTGTCCGCTAAATTTATGGCTTATTTTGAGTGCCTTAGTCACTTGATTTGAAACTATATTCTAATTACGTAATTTTACGATAGTTAAATGATCACATTTAAGCTTCACTGCCTCTACTAGTTGCTCAACCACAACCCGTGATAGAGCATTGTAGTCGGAAGCCACTAACTCAAAGACCAAAGAAAGCACAGACAAATAGAAGCTTATGCCTATCGATGATCAGCAAAAGAAGGCAGAAGTACAATCGGTGCACGTTCTAGCAGGGAAGATTGTTTTAAGGAAGCCGAAGCTACGTTGAGATCGCTAAGGTTGCGTTTTGGTGGAGATGACATTAAAGAAGCAACCAAAACCTCGTTGGGAAGATAAAGCTCTTGCGACATCAGTTACCAACCACAATTAAGAGGGTACAATGTGCATCCAATATCAATCACAATCTAGTTTGAGTCTTCGTCCCTATAAATTGATCCGTCGGAGATGATCAATTTTTTTTAAAATTTATTCAAATAAAATTTTAGATTATCAATGAAATTTTTAAAATATATATTTATCGAGCAATTCATGGAGTGTGGCAAGGATCAGATTTGCCTACGGCAAGAATGAGTGTTAGGTTGGACTTTTACGAACTAAATTCGACTTGACTTAAGCCTATTTACGAGCTAGCCTTGATTTGATTTAAGTTTATTTAATAAATTGGTTAAAAAGATAGTTCAAGATCCATCTCAAAATAAAGTTTCTTGATCAAAGTTTGGCTCAACCTAAAAAATAATGAGTTTGGATCAGGTTGCGTCGACCTATTTATTTATGATATAATTGTTTATTTCAGTTATACTTGTAAAATAATATGAGAGTAGAGTTTTGCATCAATAATTATTTTAAAAATATAAAAAATAATATGATTTGTACAAGTAAGAAAAAATAAGTTGTAAATGATGTGGTTATTATATTTACCTTTTGCATATATTAAAAGATCTTTAAGTCCTCAGAGTTACATATCCAACTAAAATAATCAAGCTACTTGCATTACAAATATTTGGCTTGAATATTCAACATATATAACATATGACAAGTCAACCAATTATATAATCAAGGGAAAATTACAATAAAAAAATAAAAATACTCATCTTGTGTGTTTATATTCAATTCGAATTTGGATGTTCACGCTTTCTCTATGGAAAGAAATCAATAATTCATATTTAGTTCGAACAAAATTGTAGAATTACATTACACAACCTACAGTTGTAGAAAACATATGGGTTAAGGTTTTATTGGTTAAAAAATAACAAGAGTAACAAATATTTATGTAGCATTTAATGCATGATTTATATATGATATATATTTTGATAAATAATGTGAATATGTATACATATATGGTACATATTAGTGTAATTAGACCTACAGGTTAGGCCTTAAGGTGACTTCATGAATGAGTCAAGTTGGATTTAGGTCACCTCAACCTAAGACCAAATACATTTAATAGATTGATCATATTTATAACACAAGCTCCACTCAAGTTAATTTCAGATTCGAACTTTGATCGACCCAAACAGGTTGAGCCTTGGGCTGGATTGAGTCAACCCAACTCAATGCTCATCCCATAGTGTCATGCCAAGGAAGCGAAGCACTCATCAACTATGCAGTATGCATTGGAAACTGTTAAGCATATGTTTATCTCTTGCCAGATCACCAATGATGTGGCTTTGATGGTAGTATCTCTGTAACGGATGTGTGCCCCAGACGTCTTTTAAGACGTCTGGGAGGTGGCTCAGACATCGGACAAGACGTCTGGGATCACAACCAGACGTCTGATAAGACGTTTGGGATAGTTTCAAGACGTCTGGAAATCCGTTATTTTCGACACCCGTGAGTCGCCTGCGCGCCTGAGCGCGCAGACCGCATATTCCCCCTTTTTCTCTCTGCGGCTGCAGGCGGCCTGCCACCTCCTCTCTCCTCTCCGCGCGGCGTTAAAAGGGGCGCGCCTCCCCTCCCGTCTCCACCGTCTCCTTCTTCTTCTCCTTCCTGTGCGCGAGAGCGAGCGGACGCGAGGGCGGCAGCGGCGGCCGCAGTGAGCGCGGAGGTGCGGTGTGCGAGGGCGGAGCTCTGCCGTGAGGGCGAGCTCGCCGGAGCGGCTTGGCCGGCTGGCGGAGGGCGCAGGGGGCGCGGAGCGACGCGGAGAGGGACCTGCTGCGGTCTGAGCAGCAGACGCGCGAGGTTCGACGCGGGCGGCGTCGCGAGCGGAGGCCGAGCAGGGCCCTGATTCTGCAAAAAATTCCAGAATCAGACGTCTGGATTGATAGCCAGACGGCAAGGTCGACGTCTGTAAGATCATACAGACGTCTGAAAGATGAGTTTCCGCCTTCTTCTTCCTTCTTGTCGACTGACCGTACTGAGGGAGGGGGTTGGCTGTGCGCAGGTTCGCTGATTCGCCATCCTTTGCGAATCAGACGTCTGGAAGTTGTACCAGACGGCGGGAGTGACCTCCAGACGTCCGGAGTGACCATCGGACGTCTGGGATCTAGGAAAGACGTCCCTGCAGACTTCTGGACGTCTGGAAAACCACGCTGAACAGGTAATTTTCTGATCCACCGTTTAAGACGTCTGGAGGGAGTTCCAGACGTCTGATTTTGCACAGTATCATCTTTTTCGACCCGTTTACGGCCCGTTCGGGCTTCGTTTTCCGCGATTCGAGTTGCGTTCTCTTCAGAATTAATTCCTCTACTCATCTACAGTAGCTATACACTGTTTTGAGACACTCCTTGTGTTTGATCCTTGTGATAAGACCTCGTTCGGTTGCAGTCTTGAGAGTCGCGGAGGCACGCGGGATTCCCGATCACGCCCCCATTACTCCCGTTGTACCTGGTAGAGTGGCTTAAGTTATTAATAAAATCTGTTAAAGTATGAAACCATAACTAGAATCTAGGACATTGCATGAATCCTAGGAATGAGAAATGTATGGAATGATAGCTCCTAGGTGATGCATGAATCCTAGGGCTGGAAAACTAGTTGTATGCTAGATCCTAGGACGTGGCATGAATCTTAGGATGGAAAAACTAGTGGAATGTATAATACTGCAGTCTTGGAAAAATGGAAAGGAATATAAAGCTGCCTGTAATTTGAATTAATAGCTGTCTGTTATGAATAAAGAAACATGATTGAGATCATGGATTTTTTTGGAGAACGTGAGTCTGGAAAGTGAAACATATGATGTTCTGAGATAAATAGCTGGAACCCTATGGGGAATTAGGAGTGGAACTCCTGGAAAGAAAAAGGAATGGAAACTGAGATGTAGTTTGTACTGTCTCTTGGGTACGCAGTACCAAGGGAAGTACCTGTACCTGTTTAGTGCAGAGTGGGGCCAGCCGCCCCAGGAACCCGGGATTAGGATTGGCCGCTCTGTACCGACTTGTTGGCCCTCGTGTACGTAGTACCGAGGAGAGCTAGTAGTGTTAGGAGAGTACTAGCTACCCCACGGGCCCCAGGGTTCTGCTAGCCTCCTTCACCGACTTGTTAGGCCCACTAGGGCAAACCAGGGTAGTCAGGCGAGGGTGCGTGGACTGTGGAGGGGCAAGGCCCCGGTTTGGTTACTGTAGAGGGGTTGGACCCCTGTTACTGAGAGGGCTCTGCCCTGGTTCCGTGCTGTGCTTTGGGCGCACCCGTTAACGGAAACGACTGACCGCGTGCCAGTGCGGGCTAGCTACCTGTGCGTTTATCGCGCGTGCCGTAGTCACCGTTACGTCTGTCAGTGACCTTGAGGTGGTTGACTGAGGGTAGGATCACCACGGGGGACTCTCCCAGCTAGGAGAGCACCACGTGCTACTTCTACTTTTGGAAAAGACTGCAATCAAGATCGTTCCCACGAGGACATTCGAGATCAAGTAAAGGATCTGAGAAATAAATGAAATAGTGAGAAAAATTGAAAGATGTGAATAAAGGAAGTAATAGAACATAACAGCTACTGTACACTCTACTGTTGCCTTTAGTTAGTTTGCCACTCTACTCAGTGTTTTGCTGACGTGTTACACTCGTTACCTTTTTCAGGACCAGGTGTTGAGCAGCCAGGGTCGGCGGCTGCAGAGGACGCTGGGCCGAGTAGGGTCCAGTAGAGTTACCACAGCCTTTTGTACCCCTTTTGTTTCTGTTCTAGTGAGTAGTTTTTGTTTCCGCTGTACCTTCTTTACCTGCAGTTCTTGTTATATGATAAATGTTGTTTTACTGTTGTGGTGGTACCTACTGTAGTAGTTTCTTTTTTTACTGCTGTACTTTCTTACTGTTAGTTATATTCATGCTGAATGTGATTTATTTTACTGTCTTTTGGTTACTTCCTCGTTGGACGACTAGGTCTTGGGATTAGTCGAGTTGGTCCGATTCTCGTGTCTCGTAGGGACTCGAAAACCGGGTCGTTACAATCTCCCATCGGTGGAACAAGTGTGACATAATCAATTTGAACTCCAAATAGGTTTTACGTGAAAACGATTGTAATGATTGCCTATATTAAAATTTCCTTCGGTGCAACATGATGTAATCCAAATTTTTCTTGGATTGTAGTAGGAGCTGATCATCATCTTCCGGTGACCAACCCATTTTCTGAATAAAAAAAAACTAGGCTCCTATCAGCACCCATGGTATACCAGAACGGTGGGGACAGGCACCACGTGATAAACAGTATGAGGGTGAGAACACCAGCTTGCTTAATAGAGCACCATCGCAACGACGAAGAAGATGCTTCTTTTTTGACATTAAATTGAGTCTTTTACCGAAAGTCTACTATGTAAAGAGGGTACCCTCTCTCTCTCTCTCTCTCTCTCTCTCTCTCTCTCTCTCTCTCAAGGTTAAACATTCATTCGTTGAGGAAACGAAAAAGATACAATGATATATCATAAAAATAAGAGAGAATAAAATCCTATACTCTTCAAAAGGTAGAAAGTAGCTATCCCTTGAAGAACTTCAAAATCATCCATCACAAAAGAAACAAATAGAAAAGAAGCATCTTAATATCTTTTTCAATATAGGAAGAAACCTATACCACATAGTGAATATGACGAAGCATCACCGACGTCGTTGACGAACAACACTAACAAATGATGGACGACCAGAACGACTCCAACTTAAAACCTAGTCGTGGTAAGCCCGATTTCGACGTAGTCACATTCTTCAAAAATGACATTAATCGAGGTGAAGGTAAAGCAGAGATAAAGATCGACATCAAGTAGAGGATCTCCACCACACGAGCTCCCTCGAAAATGACGTCACAACCGCAACCGCAACAACTACCTCACAAGGCGGTAAGACTGCCACAACCTCCGACATACCTATGAGGACAACCGGAGGCGGAGAGTAGCCGAGTGACAAAGAGGTTGCCATTTGGAACGAAACTCATATCGGAATGAGGGGGAGAGTGGGGAGGGTAGACAAGGTGATCGATGTGAGGGAGGGAGGGCTTGGATCAGCATGATGGCCGACCGAAGCCCCAACAGAGAGGAGAGCTTGGGGGAGACGTTGGAAAGAGGAAAACTTGGGGAACAAGTCCTGAGATTCCAAGTGCCCGGTAAGAGGATGGTCGGAAGGTCTTTTCTCTCTGTTCCACCTAAATTAGCATTTAGCTCTCACTTTTACTAAATTATAATAACTTTGTATAAGGGGCGTGAGGGCTTGTTAATCTCAGGGAATGACTCCCTAAAACAAATGATGATCCCTATTTACCAAGGGAAGATATCCTCTAAAATTTTACACCGATTTGGCTCAGGGGTTGTTCTCCCATTTCACAAGGCATTCCCATGTCCAACGTCAGTACCTATTTGCTACATGGAATACATATCCTCCTCCTTTCCAACGTATTTAGAAAGCATAAAGCGAGGAATATCCCACAAACAAGTTAATCTGGATTTATTAACCCACGCAGCAAAGTAAAATCTGGGAGCACTAAAATAAAAGAACCTTGACAAAATCCAAATGCCCCCATCGAGGAGGAATTGCAACATCACCGCCACATGGTTTGTTCAGCTCTCATGTGATAGTTATGGCACCCAAAGGCGACACTCAGCATGGAAAATTAGGAGGAATAGATGAATTAAGAAATTTTAATGTTTCGCTAGATTTATTATCTTATTAAAGAAAATAGAGAATTTTATTTTATTTAAAATGTTTATTTGATAGGTTAAATTATTAGTTAAAATAAAGAGCAAATTAATTGAAGAAAGAGTCAAAATAAAATAAACAAATAGAATTAGATAATTTCACGAAAACAAGGGAGAGGGTGGAAATGCAAGAATCGGATATTACACCCTTAATTTCGACATGGTGGGATTTCAAAATTGTTGTCATCAAATGAAATATCGCGAGGGAAATTACCCCCAACCAAATGGCACCTAAGGTTAAGAGAGTTGGCAATTTGTGCTTGGTATCTTTACTTGCTTTTATATCGTCATGTAGCCACGAAAAAAATTATTAAGCATGAAACTTGGGGTAAGATTTCTAACGAAGAAGAAAGACCTTTTATTTTTTCTACTTACGATGAATATCAATTTAACTGCTACATTTGCAACGTGCATCGAAGTCTCCACCGCATTCACTATGCAACCACATATATCTACGAAAGCAATGGGGATCGAGGTAGATTTATGTAAAGTTTTTTTTGTTTTAATGTTCCTTACGACCTGAAAACCTGTGTCACCACACCGCCCCCCCCCCCCCCCCCCCCCCACTTTGGTCTAGTCGGGCCATTCTCTTTTCTACCCTGACTTTTTTTTACTCTAAGTGCAGCTGCAATGCGTCATGCAGAGGCCATCATGCTCCTGTTCCTCGTCGCGGTGGCGGCAACTGACTTCCTCTTCGTCGGCGTTGCTGTCGTGGGTTCGAGGGCTGCTACGCTCATGGTGCATGCAGTCCGTTGGTGCGCATGTGGGAGGTGTGTGGCCACCATTTCGTTCTCGTCGTTGGTGGCTTAGCTATGGGTGTCGTCAATCGCCATCGTCAAATGGTCGACTCGTGGATCGGCTGCTCAACTATGGCTTGTCATCCGACATCGCGTTTCCTCGTCACCGGGTGTGCATCTGTGTGGGATCTTCAAACTGGCACCCTTGATCGGTGACTGCTGCAAGGGCTTGAGAGGTTGAGGGTGATGGTGGTGCTTTGTTGTTGTGTTGTGCTAGGTGTAAAGCTATGTCTTCTTTTTTTCTTTCTTTTTCTCTTTCTATTTGTTTTAGTTTGGATCGACCACGCTTGAGATCGTGTGTAACACGATCAAGCCTTCAATCAATCTATCTTTGCTGGTCTTACTTGTCTCATGTAAAATTTTCGATGTCGTTCGATGTTGTGAATCGTTATTTATTGCATGGTATATGTTTGTAGGTTGGATTGTAGCACCTTTTGTGTGTTTTGTTTTCACCTTCGAGTGAGTCTCACTCCCTTTGGAGAGATGAGTTCCCCCTGTGAAGGTATAATATCATGATGTAATTTGTTTGATTTCTCCACCAATGAAAGTTTTTTACCTTACAAAAAAAAATATTTTTCAAGCTTGGGTGGAACACGAGGAAATCACCTTACTAAAAAAGTCATCGTTCGTCGAGTATTGAGCTTTTATTTTTGACGGTCAGAATTCGATGTTAAGAAATTCAGATTTTATTTGTAAATTTCCTTGCTAGATGGGATGTCCGTCGACAATGAAGGTTTAGCTGTCATTATGCAAAATAGCATATTCTAGGATATAACTATATAAGCATAAACCCAAAATTTTGACGATAAATCAATGCGGAAAGAGATTTCAAATTTCAAGGGGCAAATTATAAAGCCAACTGGGTGGGTTAACTTCTTTCTAATGATAATCGAATCTTCTCAACATTCTATTGCATAAAATTAAGACATGAAGTTGAGATGCAAATCCAAATTTATAAATGCCTTTGGAGGCATTAATGAAGGATAGAAAGTGCCTTTAGACTCAAAATCCTGCAAGAAGTCTAACATGAGATCTGATTACCTAGATAAGGGTCAGCAGGCAAATCCGGCCTTGCCCAATCCGCCTCCACTTGGGAGGGTTCGAACCTACCCATACAAAGGCGAGTCTGAATAAGACCCAACCTGCCAAAGAACCCGATTTTGACTAACGTCAAAAAGATGGTGAAAAAGTTCAAGACGCCCATACCAACAATAATGATAGCATTACCACTGCCATTAATAACTTGACAACATACATACCTTAACAATGGGCATATCCAGTCAGAAGATTCTATGGCAAGATCATCCCCCTCAGACGTACACCCATTGTAGTGGAACTAGGTTACCAATCTCCTTGTTTTCCTTGTAATTGCTTGATAGTGACTTGTTGAGTTGGATCCTCCGATTACTTAGGAGGTCCAATCAATTGGTGCTGTTTATGGGAAATGATCATCGTCCGATATCGTTTCCTGCTCAAAATATTGGTGATGGCCCCAGCCACTCGCAACTCCTCTCGCGATCGTCCCAAGAGAGCTTAAGTGGAGTCTAGCATCTCAGTGTCCAAGAGACACCCCCAGCACACCGGTCCCAGTAAAGAGAAGTCAGTCCAACATGTTCGGCTACTCGAGGCCCCTGGGCAAGATCCCCTCCTCGAGATGCAAGCGAGGGAGCAGTATGAGGCCAGATTAGCGGCTCTAAAGGCGAAGCCCCAATCTATCGCTGATAAACTCCTTGAGATTAAACAGATCAAGGAGTTCGGCAAGATTCAACTGGAGGAGCCCCAGAGTTTGAGCCCCAGAGTTTGAGCCCCAGAGTTTGAGCCCCGAGGACGAACAACTGAGGTGGCGTCGTACGGTGGAAGAGGAGAACGCCTGTCTACACGAACAACTTGAAAAGCTAAGGTACGAGCTCTATAGCTAGAGAGGGGAAGTTCCTCCCAGCCCACCAAAAGCTCCACGCCCTCCTTTGTTGGGAGAGCAGTCAGTGGCTCAACCCCTGTCCACTAATGCCAGAGGTGATGAGGTGTGACTCATCATAACTAAAATGTCCAAGTTAAGCTAGAAATTAAGTTAAACACTACTGTATTAACACATGAAAAGGGTTAAGTGAGGGAAATAGCGAAAAAGGCCTAAAATATCAAACCTATATTAAAAATGCAAAATTAGGTCATTAAATGAGATACTCTATTCATTAATATAAATTGATAATCCATTCGCAAATTGAACAAACATTTGAGTTCAAAACTTCAAATCAAAAGCACAATTAACTTTCTTAATGTTCAATTAAGCTTAAATAAAAACTTGGTTGCATGTGGACATCATTAGGACCTTGCATCAGTGTTTTTACATTTAGGTCCTTTGTTCATATACATTTATTCACATTAAAAACCTTCCAGGGACCATTTTGTACATCGCAGGGATCTATTTGAAAATCCTATGGAAGGCTCTGCAGAACTTATTCACCACTTATGGGCCTCACTGCAAAACTTATACCCCTTCACCCTTAATGGCATCTCTGCAATTTCACCCTTAGACCTGCAGCCGCGTGGGTCTACTGTAGCTGCGAGGAACTTAGCCAATCATAGCCATCCATTCCTTGATCTCTTGATCTTGTGGCCCAGATCCATTCAAAGCTTGGCGCGCTTCGGCACGTGAGGTCACCACCTTGCCCATATTCCATCCAACAGCTGCATTTTGATTTGATCCTCGCGTGCACTCGCTATCCCATCTCCATCGCCCATACCCTAAGTGTCTAATTGCACCGCTCAGGTGCTCCTCTCCTTATATTGTCTTTGTTTCACTGCCACTGGCGGTGAAGCTCCACCTTCCTCTTCGACTCTCCTCGCCGTTAAGGACATCGTAGCACCTGAGGGTGACCCAGAACTCTACTAGCGAGTTTTCCATCCTCTGGAGCACCTCCTCCCTCTCTTCTTCCTTTCCATCTACCTGGAGATCCAAAGGTCCCATTCTTCTATTAGATTAGGATTTTAATTACTTTCTAGGTTAGTTTTAGTGTAGTTAGTGTAATTTAGATTAGCTTAGGAGTAAATTACATAATGGAATTCTCTTATTTGTTAGATTAACTAGGAGTAGAGTAGCCTAGATCCAATCTCGCCCTCTCTGATCAATTCAAATCAGAGAGGTGTTTTTCCACGACTATTTTGATCCATTAATCTCCCTTGTCATCTCATTACTCGCATTTTCTAATTTCCTCAACAATTTAATTCGCAAACCACCCATCCATTTAAAGCCTAATTTTAGATCTGGAATTTGGGTTCCTAGATCTGAAATTAGCGCCTAAAACCCATTTGAGGGGTCTCCCACTCATTTCATAAATTCACAAAAATCCCCTGATCTGATTTGATTGTCTCAAATTGTTTGATTTTCTTTCAGACTTGCTTTTAATGCCAAATCTCATGATTTGGGACTCATTTGGTTTTCATTGGATTCAATCGAGCTTTTTGAGGGTTTTAATTGCTTAATTAGGTGTCATGCAATGAATCCAATATTTTGGGTTAGATTTTTAATGTGTGGATGAGCATGCACTTAATTTAAATGTTATTTGGAGAGTTTAGCCAAGGATAATCAATAAAATTGATTTGAGGTTGAATAAGGACCCAAAGGACCTTGAGATGATCACTAGATCACCTTGAACACAAATCAATGGTGTTCAAGACAATTAGGTGATTAGATCAATGAGAGATCCATATCAACAACCCAAATCAGGGCAACATTAGTTTTAACTTTAAATGATTTCCAGATTTCTGTTGAGAGATGCCCACAGCTGAAAATTGAATCTCTAAGATCTCAATCTGATTTGATTTAGATTAGAATTTAGCGGCTACTTGGTCAGGCTTGGATAAATTGTGTTAATATGGTGATTTAATCGTTGAAATGAGTATAGTGGTTAACCTAAATCGAGCCCAACCATCTTTTTACAAAATTTTTAACCTGGCCTACTTGATTTTATCTTGGTCACTTTTAGGCCGAGGGTCGAACTCAGGGAAGCGGGATTAGAGGTGAATAAGTTTCTATGCCCTTCCTACAACGAATCTCTTCCGTTCGTTTATTATATTTTTGGTATTTTTCTATTTAAGATTTTTTTCTAATAATTTTATCCTTGAGGTACACCCTCAAAATCAGGTTCTTGGCTTAGAGCCAAATTGTTCTTGGTGTTAAGCCAAATTAGGGTTCCAAAATTGGTCTTGCTATTTGCAAGACCAAGTACCTACAAGATAAGGATTATCTTTTCTTTTTTACTATTTTTTTATCTTTTTTAATAGCAGTATAGAGAAATAGAAATAGGATAAATATAATATATATATATATATTATATATGTATATAGGGGTGGGGGTGGAGGTGGAAATGGTGTGTAGCACGGTGTCGAGTTGATCGTCGTCTAGAATGACGCAACCAACAGGATGAAGTGCTGCGTGGAGTGTTGGATGGATGGGTGGAAGGTGTGTGCGGAGACGCTTTCTGTACTCGTGTATCGGGGAATATCAGCAACTGGTGCAGATATTTTCGCGATACAACGTGTGGTAGGTGATATGAAAAGATATATATGTGTGTGTGTATAAATATAAATATATATCTATATGTATATATATAGCTATGGTTATAATTATATAGGTGTATATGTAGTTATATATGTATATATATATATGTATATGTATATATTTATAATTAGATATATATATGTGTGTGTGTATGTATATATATATATACTTGTACTTAGTTGTTTAGGTAATAATATGTGTATAGATATATGTATATATATATATATACACGTGTATAAATATATATATGTATATATATATAAGTATATAGTAATGTACGAGAGTGTGTGTGTGTATGTGTCTGCTGGAGGGAGTCAGAAAGAGAGAGCATCTGTTGGAAGAAGAGGGCGCGGCGTTTAAGCCGTCTGGAGGCTGCAGCCGACATCTGGTGGTGTGCGCAGGAGCGTGCACGCGCAAGCGCAGGCGTGCACAGGAGGGAGCAGGTGTGAGGCAGGGACTGCAGCGCGGCGTGTTGTGGGCTGGAGTGACGCGAGCGAAGACGCGGCTGCGGGAGCGGGCGGGTGCAGACGCGATCGCAGGCGCTAGAGCAGGCACGGGGAGAGATGCGGGCGCGAGCTGGCGATGGTTGCAGCGCAGAGAGAGTGTGGTGATCGGATAAGTGAGAAACTTTCCAGTCACCGCACTGTAGCAGCGTGAGATCGTGGCTACAGTGCAAGGGCAAAAAGTTGACCGGCTAGCGTGCGAGAAACCGGTTGGGCTGCGGGCGGGGATTTGCGATAGGGCGCGTGGAGAGGGGAGAGGGTGACCGGCTGGCGCGCGCAGAGCATGTGGAACAGGCGCCTGAGGCACGTGGTGGCTTGCGCTGTGCTGGCTGCCGCTGCTGCTGCGGTTGAGCTTCAAAGCTCGACTCTGTGGCAATGGTAGAAATGGCTGGAACGACGAAAACAGAGAGGTGAACCACCACGCCCACCGGCTCTTTGATGAGCTGGGCGGTGGTGGGACTCACAGTGGTAGTCATGTACCACTGTGAGCTGCTCCTGCCCGTAGCGTAGCTCCTCAGGAGGAAGAGAGGCTGCGTATGGAGGGGAGAGGGGAGGAGACGGCCTGGAGGAAGGAGATGCTGTATGTGTTGGACCAGGCTCTCCTGCGCAAGGAAGCGAGGAAGGCCTTTTAAAGAGGATGGAGGCAAGCACAGCCATGCCCTCGGCTGTGCATGGCTGTGCATGCGGTTGGCAGGGAAAGCTGTTGCAGAGAATGGCGCGAGGAGGAAGCTGCCATGCCCTGTAGCCGCACGGAGAAATTCAAAACCAAATAAAAATAAAAATAAATATGGTATTTTTGCGAGGCAGCACTTGAAGAATACATTAATTACAAGGCCAATTTATTCACTTTCCTCCCCTCTCAATTAAATGCATGTATGCATTTATTTTTACAAATGCGACTATGGCTACTTAATATACACTGATAATGCTAGGAAATAGCACAAGATGGCACAATTGTTAGTGCATTTTTACTGTGCAAACACTACTCTATTGGTGGATTTATGGGTTTTTATTTTTTGATGAGTTGATGAAGAAATGGATTTCATATGTCTTAGATCAGACCTTCTTAGGTCTGATCTGGGTTGTTTTTCTAAGAAAATTGATACTCCTTTTGGGTCTGAATAATTAATTTATTCTCCTTGTGTTGTCTATGACACAAGAGAATGATTAATTAGTTGTTTAAGCCCTTTAGGAGTGAGGTTTACTTGTTCTGATTTGAGTTGTTGCTACTATTTCCAACTGCTGATCTTTTGGTTGGATAGCTACTGAAATAGTAGCAGTGGTCACTTGAGTTTAAGATGTCTGGTAGCTGGTTCCATCACCTATTTCCTATTAAGTAGCAGCTTCAGATCAATTGCTAATCTGTTGGCAGCAGATCAGATTTGAGCAGAAATTAGCTGCTGTTACGAAACCCAATCCAGCAACCACTGTCTTGACTGGAATGAAGTCTAATCAGAGCAATCTTTGCTGTGAATTGAAGATTTTGAAAGGTTGACTTATTTTATAGTGTAGGAATTATTTGTACAAACATTCATGTAATAAATTTGAATTTTTACTTAACTTGAATTGCTTGTAATCTTATTTAACATCCATTGTCAGCCACTTTTAAATCCATCCAAAATGAGATTTCAGTGGAATTAAAAGAGAAAATCATGTTTTTATGTTCATAATTGTTATAACATGCTTGTTGCATGTTTTTAGTTGTTTAAACACTCCTTCCAGCCACTAGAAAGGTTTTCTAAGCCTTAAGTTTTTAAAAAAAAAACCTTTGAAGGCCTAAAATGTATGAACTTTGTAAATAAATAAAAATTATAAAAAAATTCCAAAAAAATAAAATAAACTTGTCTTGGTCAAGATTATGTATATTTTTAGATGTGTGCTAAGTTTCAAGGCATTCTTAACTCCCAGCTTAGTAGAACATACCAATTGACGGTTCAGTATACTTTAGAACTTAATAAAAGAACTTAACATCAAAAACACCAAAAACATCTTGTTATGACCCGATCCTAGATCCCGATAGGACCCGAGACCGACTCGCCTCAATTAATCCCAAGACCTAGTCGTCCAACGAGAAATAACCAAAAGTAGAAAATATTCCACAACCACAAGTATAATGTAACTAAGCAGAAAATAATATAGAGACAGTAAAAGAACCAAAAGGGAATATCTCATAATAGTACAAGCCATCACAACTAGTACAGTGGAAAGTAAAGCAGAAAAATATATTGGAAATCTTATTTCATATAGCAAAATACTCACTATCACAAAAGAAGCTAGGAAATGGAAAGGTAAACATAGCTAAGGCTGGGCTCGACTGGGCCAAGCTCCCTCCACAGCCGGTGGTGCTGGCCACTCAACTCCCTAACCTAAACAAGGTTATAAAATTTCGAAGTCAGCGAAGGCTGAGTAGAGTGGTAATTCAACCATTTACATGCAATTAAGACAAGTAATTAATTAATTATTCATTTTCATTTAACGCAACCAAGTAGTTCTAATTTGTTTGCTCCTTTATTTATCTAATCATTTCTTGATCTGGCCTGCTCCTCACAGAAATGATCTTGATTGCAGTCTTTTTCGTGATATAGGATGTACACATGGTGCTATCCTGGCCAAAAGAGTCTCCCATGGTAATCCTACACCCAGTCAACTACCTCGAGGTCACGATCACGACGTAGCGGTGACTACGGCACGTGCGATAAGCACACGGGTAGCTATCCCGCACTAGCACGCGGTCAGTTGTTTCCACTAGCGGGTACGCCTAAAGGTACAGTACGGAATAGCACAGGGCCTTGCCCTCCCAAGACGGGGGTCTCACCCCTCAGAACAGAACAAGGGTCTCGCCCCTCCACAGTCCACATACCCCCGTCTGACTATTCTGGTTTGCCTAGTGGGCCTAACAAGAGTCGGTGTAGGGCGGCTAGTCCTAAAACCCCGAGCCCCGTGGGGTGGCTAGCTCCCTCCCTACACTAAGTAGCTCACCTCGATACCACGTACACGAGGGCCAAACAGAAGTCAATGTAGAGCGACTAGGCCTAACCCCGGGGCTCAACCCAAAGGGGCGGCTAGCTCCCCTTTACACTAAAGGGATAGTTGCTCTCCTTGATACCTCGTACACAAGGGCCAGCTCACTTCCTATCTACTTACTATGTACAGGAGTCCTCTTAATTCCCCTTAGGGTTCATGCTTGTATTCCTTTCATTCTATTTTTCAACATTCAGATCTCACTATTCACATTATGGGTTTCATTTGTATATCAGGCAGCTCATGTTTTCCTAAAGAAAGCATCACATCAATATACTAATACATTTGCTAGCAAATTGGTTTAACATGCATCTCAGGGAAGATAATGTAGCTTGAGAAAAATTCATTTGTTTCTGCCCTAGAGCTCATTTCACGCCCTAGGGTTCAAGTAAGTTATTCTAAACATGCACTTGGTTTTATTAAATCTTGATATTAAAGCAAACCATTCTACTGAGAAACACGGGAGGAATGGGGGCTAGAACCGCAGGTCCTGTCGCATCCACGGGTCCCACGTGCTCAATTGGCTGGAGACCTATATAATTGACCAACCATGTCAAATGAGTCCAAAACTGTATACAAGTGACACCAACTATTAGATAAATGCGAGCGGAAAACAACGGTACTTCGTTTGCGAAAATTCGATTCCGTTTGGGCTCTAAACGGGCCAAAAACAGGCATATTGTCCAAAATCAGACGTATGGGACTAGGCCCAGACGTCTTAAAAGACGTCAGAACTCACCCTTTCTTTCGTGCAGCTTCCTCAGACGTCCGAACCCCTCTGCAATCATATGAGGGAAGTCCCAGACATCGGACTCTCCTTCCGGTCGTCTAGGGGTACAATCAGACATCTGGCGATGTGTCCAGACGTTCAAAAGTACCTCGAAGGGCGTACCGCGCTCCTTTCCCATGCTACGCATGCACAGGGCTAAAAACGGCTAAGCTATCCTGCGATAAGGCCTGCATGGTCGGAAGCCGTGCAGAAACAAGTACCTTAGCACTAAGCGTGCTTTCAGACGTCCGGCCTCAGCTCCAAACGTCCTACTGCTGCTCCAGACGTCTGATACTAGAAAATCCAGTATTCACAACTCCCTCGCGGCATTCGTCTTCTCGCGAGCTCCGCTCGCAGAGCCCGTAGTAGTTGCTCAACAACTGTAGGAGGTTGCGGGACCTCCTCTCGCACAAGCTCCCTCGGTTCCCACGGCTCCTCCATCCACGGTCCCTCTCCTCGCACTTCCGAGCTCCTCGTCGTTGCAGCCTCAGCGAGGGTAACTCCCACGTGCAAGCTCTCCTGCTCGAGCTCTCCGGCCGCACACGCTCGAGCTCCTCCGAGCTCTCTCCTTTTCTCCCACGCTCTCCCCTTCTTCTCTTACACTCTCTCCCTCTCTCCCTCTCCTCCGCTCGCGAGCTTCTCTCCTCCCCTCGTGGCTACAAGGGATGGGGAGGGTTGGATGCTAAGGGATGAAGGTGGAGGCTATGGTGATTGAGAGGGAGGAGGGGGTTGGGTTTAATAGGAGGTGTTTAGGGTTTCAGGTGAGGAGGCCAGAGGAGAGAGAAAATGCATGTGTGTCGCATGCACGCGAAAGGCAAAAGCACATATAGTTTTCCCTACTTTCAGATGTCCGACCATCAATCCAAACGTCTGGACAGACGTCTGATGAATACTCCAAACGTCTTATCCAACCAAAGAGCGATGGGTCATTTCACATCTCCTTCTCTCTCATTTCTCTCTTTCTTTCTCATCCCTTATCTTTACTAAATATATAAAACATATAAAAAGCAGAAAAACCCTAAAAACTCCTAAAAATACTTTGTATACTATGTATATATTTGTATATAATAACTAATTCTAAGCTATAAGTAAATATTATATAATTTTTATATATTGTATATAAATAACTTTCATATGTATTATATATAGTAAATTAATTATTTAGAGTAATCTATTATATATATATAACTTTATTGTATTATTAGATATTAATTTATATAGTTTAAATGCAAAATAACTAAGTAATTATATAAACCTATACATATGTACATATCTGTACCTAATACTGTATATACGAATTTATATATGTATTATGTACCATATGACACTTGTAATGTAATTTAATTATATATATATATAGTAAATAATTAATTTATTAAGTTAACTAGGTAATTTATTAAGTTAAAAATGAAATAATTAGTAAATTAGGTTAATATTGAGATTATTTATACTATATAATTGCAATAGATTATAATAAGTATTTTCAACTTATTTATATCATATTTATATTGTATTTCAGTATTTATAGTTTATTTATTTGTATAACTAGCTAAAACATGTATTTAAATCTATATAAATTAAAATAAAGCCTCTAAAATATAATAAAAATTTGTAATAAATAATTTATTATGTATATTAATAATGTACTAAGTTAATTTTATAATTAATTAACTAATTTATACTGTAATTAACAAATTGAATTCTAATTTAATATGTAAAAACTATAAACTTTACCTAATTATATAATAAACTAACTTATATGTAAAGTAACTACATAATTATGTAGCCCTATGTAAGGGCTTTAAAATCCCATAGTTTATTTTTAATTTATAATAAATTATGGCCCTCAAATCGAGGACCAAAGATTGCACATCAAAATGCATTACACGCGGCTACAGCGCTTGAAGGGCACTTCAGATAGCGCCACATCAATAGTTTAGGCGCAGACACAGTGACATATGAGTGTTTTGTGATGTGGACTGCCCAGTTGTCATGGCGTCGGGTGCCTACATACACATTACCATTTCCTCATCTCCTTTGTTACATGAAACGAGCATATGACTATGGGTGAGATGCATGGACTGAGGGTCGTGTACTGTTCATGGGCCTATGTGGGCCCAATAACGAACGTTAAATCGGATATAATGCACCTAATAATGAGCTAGGGTGGCCTTAGTAGAGGTCTGATCCCACTCAGTAATGGGTGCTGTATATCCCTCGAAAAGGTCGCCCACCAATTAAACCAACTTTTGGGTTAAAAAATAGTCTGAACCGACTAAGAAGATAGGAGAGAGAAGACGGTTGAAATTTGGCTAAGTGTTAGCCTCCTTGTGCCTGTGCCTTAGTGTGGTGTGTGTTGAGTGAGTGTGTGTATTGTGCATAAGTAGTGTGTATATATGTGTGTGTGCATCTGTATATATGTGTATATATATAACTATATAATATATAATGTATACGTGTATAAATAATATAATATAATGTATATTGCAATAGGATAGTATATATAAGTGTATATAGAGTAGGCTTGTTTGAGCTCTTATACGTATATATATAACACTAAGGGCTTTAGTGATGAATACATCTGTCACTGTATATATATGTATGTTAGTATAAGTAGTTTTTGCCGTACGTTGGTAGTGTAAATATGTTACTAAGGCTACACTGACATTTATATATATCACTGTACATAGGATTATATGTTAGTATAGATAATAGTTTTTGCCTTATGTTACACATTTAATTTTACTAAGGTTTTAGCAATACTTATATACGTTACAGTAAATACTATAATGTTACTATAGATGTTAGTATGATATAATGAGTTAGTATAGTAAATATTATTAACTATTGTTGCACCTATACTTAGGTATTAACTATATTAGTTATAAATAATCAACATAGACTAGTTGTATATAGTTTTTTTTAATACTTGTGTGTGTACATTTGTTTCCAAGCATTGTAGTATTCTTTTGTACATAATTAACCAAATTCTTTTATATATTGATTCTTTTATTTATTTTTGTAAATAAAATCAACATTTTTGGAATTAAAGAACGTTTTTGGACTTAGAGAGTGATGTATATCAATAACTGTCTCCCAATGAACGACTTGGACTAAACCAGTAAAAATTAAGTATATAAATAAAATTGGCGTGACATCGGTTTGTATTTGTGACATACACTACAACAACAATATCTAAAGTCCCTTTTTAGTGCGAACCGATCATCGTGCATCAAGAGGCTCTATACCGGAGATTGTCCACTAGGTCACCCGGGCGATGAGGGGTATACGCCCACGCATGTACGTCACCACATACCCGTTCACAAAGGAGGTGATGACAGCTACCTGCATGAGAGGTACAAGCAACCTGTTATGATCCCGTACGACGGGACGATGTGTAACATCCCAAAATTCAAACTTCGATTCATTTAAAAGTGGATCGAGTCAATTTGGACTCGGAAACCTGATTGTGGTTCAGTGCTGGTGTTAGCACCTCCTTAAATTGCCAAAAAATGCGTATTTTGAGTCAACTCTTAGTCAAACATTGTTAAAAATGTTCCATATATGGTACCGTTGGATTCCACTCAACGCAAGCTTTTCGACAACATTTTTCATGTGATTCCGAGGTATATAGCTCAAGTTATGGCCAAAACAAGTTGAAAAGGACCTAAATGTAAGGTGGTTCCTGGCTAGGAGGGTGGCTTGATGAGAGCCTCATCATGAGCCATAACTAGCTCATTTTGACCCAATAAAGAAGATAAAAGCTCCTACATAACCTAGAAGAAGGCTTAACTGAAGGAACAAGTGCTCTGAGAAGAAAACATGAAATAAAGGTTAAAACTGTAATTTTACCATTGCAGTACTTAAACATGATTTCTCAGAGGCAAAACATAGGTCAAATGGTCTAAATGAGATAAAAAGTGGGTTGAATCAATCAGAAATGGGTTTACGTGCAATCTAAGAATTAAATGACACTTGGTAACCTTAAAACAGACCCGCTTAAATTAACAAGGTTCCGGTTATAATAAAAATCAAGTAAACCCTCTAAAAATCATGGAAAAACATCCTCTAGGGTTTAGAACACTTAATTTGGCCTTTGGAACCCAGTTTGACTTAGATTAGGGTCCTAGCTCTTCAATTAACCTAATTTAGGTTTTTACGCAAAATGTCCAGTCAAACGTGGTCAAACCTAAAATCCAACTTCACCATTGGATTCCCTAGGTCCAAATTAGGTTTATACCAAAATTTGGACCTAAGGGGAGGTCATCTTGACCTACTTTGCAAGTTAGTACACCCAAATCATAATTTGGTCCCTATCTTTTGAATATCTTTGCAGAGAGCCCCCTAAGTTCTTCGCCTCCTTTGCAAACCGGTCCTGCCGCCATTGTTAGGGCAGAACCAAGCTCCGGCGAGGTTTAGAGAGGGATTACTCTCTAATCCCTCAGAGATTCCCTCCCAGAAATGGAAGGGAGATTCTCTGAGGAATTCCCTTCTATCTAAAGCAGATCACGATCTCTGGTGTGAACCCAATCTCTCGTGCGAACGCACGAGAGATTTGGGTATCCACCCTCTTTCCATCTCCGGCGAGCCGGCATAGTTGATTGCGCGGTTTCCACGCACTAGAAGGTTCGGCCAACACCTATAAAAGGCTCCACAGACCCTGCCGCAGATCCTAAGCTTGATTTTGACGGAGATCTCCTAAAATTTCCCTCTCTCCCATCTCCGGCCAAAAGACCCGCAAACTCCAGCGACCTCCTCCCCTCCTTCTCGTCGCTCTGCTGCCATACCAGCAGCAGAGTCAACTCCGCCGCTTCCTCCCGCGTCGCGCCGTACCAAGCGCGCGTGTCCCTGACCTCATCCTCGTCGCCGCTCCCTCCCTCAGGGTCCTTCTTCCCCGACGCTTATCTGAACCACTCCAAGCCTGATAATAGCCAAGACCCTAGGATAGTTATCCAAGATACTACTGTCCCAGATCAAGAACCTGGACCTATCCTAGAAGAATCAGCTAGGATCCCATTTCCTGAGGCCTTGACCAAAGGAAAAAGAATAACCAAACCTGTGGCTCCTGGGGAGGATCTGGTCAAGCTCTTTGAACAGGTCCAGATAAACATCCCGTTGATGGATGCAATTCACCACATACCGGCTTACGCAAGATTCTTGAAAGACGTATGTACACCTAAACGTAAGCCGCGAACCAAGGATGGGAATCCAATCGTACTGTCAGAGCAAGCCAGCTCTATCATCCTGAGCAAACTCCCACCCAAGGCTAAAGACCCAGGAACTCCCTTTATTTCTTGTAAAATTGGTGAAATCCAATTTGATAGAGCCCTACTAGATCTAGGTGCCTCCATAAATTTAATACCTATATCCCTCCTTGACCACCTTGAAGAATCTGAACTTAAACCCACTGAGGTGACATTGCAGTTAGCCGATCGATCCATCAAGTCACCCAAAGGAATACTTGAGGATGTCATTGTTAGAGTACGAGATTTTTATTTCCCAGTGGACTTCATAGTACTAGACATGGATGCACCTAAGAACCCAAGGGACACACCAATCATATTAGGGAGACCCTTTTTGGCCACTGCTAGGGCAAATATAAACTGCGAATAGGGCTAGATAGAATTGAAATTTGGGAATCAAAATATGAAGATTGACATTTTCAAGGCCCAACAAGGGATTAATTGCGGGGTTATAGAGGAAATATGTGATGTTAAAGCCGTGGTTGATGAACTGCATATAGAGGACAACCTGATTATTCCTGATCAACCACTAGAGAATCAAAAACCGCTAACAGAGGAGTGCGAACATGATCTAGACACACCTATGACTCCTACCATTGCTCCTGATACAAACCCCGAACCACCCGCTGCTGCTGACAACCCTGTCATGGAACTCAAACCCCTTCCCGAACATCTGAAGTACATCTTTTTGGATTCAAATCAGACGTTTCCTGTGATTATCAATTCTCGACTCACACCTGACCAGGAACTCCGTTTGATTTCTATTCTCCAGCAACATCGTAGAGCCATTGGATGGACTCTCGATGATTTGACTAGTATAAGCCCTTCATACTGCACACATCGAATCTACACAGAAGAAGGCGCATGACCTTCAAGAGAAATGCAAAGACGCCTAAACCCTAACTAGCAGGAGGTTGTGAAAAAGGAGATCATAAAGTGGTTAGATGCAGGGATCATCTACCTGATCTCCGACAGTCGTTGGGTGAGTCCAATACAAGTGGTGCCTAAGAAGGCAGGACTTACCATCATCACGACTGAAACCGGAGAAGTCATTCCTACCCGAATAGCTAACTCGTGGAGAGTCTGCATTGATTATAGAAGACTCAATTCCTCCACGAAGAAGGATCATTTCCCACTACCGTTTATTGATCAGATCCTCGAGAAAATAGCGGGAAATAGGTTCTTCTTCTTTCTTGACGGGTATTCCGGTTACAACCAGGTGGCAATCCATCCAGAGGACCAAGAAAAGACCACATTCACCTGCCCCTTCGGGACATATGCGTTTCGAAGGATGCCGTTCGATCTCTGCAATGCACCCACAACTTTTCAGCGGTGCATGCTTGCTATATTCTCAGATATGGTAGGTGATTATCTGGAAGTCTTCATGGATGACTTTTTAGTTTTTGGAGAATCATTTGACGATTGCCTCCAACACTTGGTCCAAATGCTCAGGCGGTGCATCGAGGTGAATTTGGTTCTTTCCTGGGAAAAGAGCCATTTCATGGTGCCTGAGGGAATTGTCCTGGGACATCTAATCTCGGAGAAAGGCATCCAAGTGGATCGAGCTAAGGTTAACCTGATTTCCAAGCTCCTTATGCCTAGCTCGATTAAGGACATCCGATCTTTTTTGGGGCACGTCGGTTTCTACCGTCGATTCATCCCTAATTTCTCCAGAATCGCGCGCCCCTTGACCAATCTTCTTTCCAAGGATGTGCCTTTCAAAATTTCCAAGGAATGCACTCAAGCATTTGAGATCCTACGTGACCGAGTCACCCAAGCCCCGATCCTACAGTCCCCTGATTGGTCTCAACCCTTTGAGATCATGTGCGATGCATCTGACTTCGCTGTAGGAGCGGTTTTGGGGCAGAAAATTGACGGGAAACCTGTGGTCATTTACTACGCCAGCAAAACACTGGATGTGGCTCAGCGTAACTATACAGTTACTGAGAAAGATTTGCTGGCCGTAGTATTTGCCCTGGAAAAATTCAGATCATACCTTCTGAGTTCCCGTGTTATCATATATTCGGATCACACAGCTGTGAGGCATCTCCTTGCTAAGAAGGATGCGAAACCTCGATTAATCTGATGGATCTTGCTGTTGCAAGAATTTGACCTCGAGATTCGCGACAGGCGGGAAAGTAAAATGTGGTAGCCGATCACTTGTCCCGCCTTCCTTCTGAAATTATTGATCCTTCCGGACCTATTACAGAACACTTTCCTGATGAGCACCTCCTGACTATCAGTGCAAGTCTTCCATGGTTCGCTGATATAGTTAATTACCTGGCATCACATCAGATTCCGTCCGATTGGCCGAAGGCCAAAAAGGACAAATTACGCTCCGATGCCAAGTATTACCTATGGGAAGACCCGTATCTATTCCGCATTGGTGCTGATCAGATAATCCGACGGTGCATCATGGAAGTGGAAATCAAAGGCATACTCTCATTCTGCCATGACCAGGCATGCGGTGGACATTTTTCAGGACATAAAACCACATCAAAAGTCCTCCAGTGTGGCTTTTACTGGCCCACAATTTTCAAGGATGCATACGATCACTGTAAGGCATGTTCCCATTGCTAGACTCTGGGCAACATGAGCCATCGAGACATGATGCCTCTACAGTCGATCTTTGTATGCGAAATTTTTGATATTTAGGGGATTGATTTCATGGGACCCTTCCCGATCTCGGATGGCTTCGAATACATCTTACTCGCAGTTGACTATGTTTCCAAGTGGATAGAAGCCATTCCAACCCGAACCAACAATCATAAAATTGTTATAAGATTCCTTCATCAAAACATTTTCTCAAGGTTCGGGATTCCGCGTGCTATAATTTCCGACGGAGGGACCCATTTTACAAACTCTCAGTTCAGGTCACTGATGACCAAGTACGGGGTGTCACACCGAATCTCTACTCCTTACCACCCCCAAACTAATGGTCTAGCTAAGCTATCTAACCGAGAGATCAAGAAGATCCTTCAGGTTACTATTCGACCTGATAGAAAAGATTGGTCTTCTCGGCTTCCGGAAGCATTGTGGGCCTATAGGACTGCCCACAAGACCCAATTAGGAATGTCTCCCTTCAGACTAGTGTACGGGAAGGCATGTCACCTCCCCGTCGAGTTGGAGCATAAAGCCTATTGGGCAGTACGGACCTGTAATCTTGACCTTTCTAAGGCGGGAACCCACAGAAGACTTCAAATGAGCGAGATCGATGAATTACGCCACGACGCGTATGAGAACTCGCGAATTTACAAAGAACAGGTTAAAGCTTTTCACGACAAACACATTTCTAGAAAGGTCTTTCATCCTGGTCAAAAAGTTTTACTCTTTGATGCCCGACTCAAATTATTCCCAGGAAAGCTAAGATCCAAGTGGGTCGGACCCTACCTAGTCTGACAAATCTTCGGAAATGGAGCCATTGAAATCAGCCCACTCAGCCACGATTCTGAACCTTTTGTCATGAACGGTCAGAGACTCAAGCCGTTCATTGACATAACCGATATAGATTTGGCTGAATCATCCTTTACCCTCCATTCCTCTTGAGCTCATTACGCCCAGCCGATGGTGTAAAACTCAACGCTTAACGGGAGGCAACCCGTCATTCTTTGAAAAAACCCGAAACCTTTTCTGACATCTCTATGCGGAATTCATATTGCACTTTAAGGTTCACCCATTAGAACAGCCGACTTCACCTCAGGTATCCCTACCCAAGATTAGAAATCGTTCGCAACAAGTCATTTCGACCCATTCACTCACCACACACCTGTCCTAATGAATGAACTAAGCTGAATTCGATCCCACCTAATTTACAATAAGGACATTGTAAATCTTAGGCATGGGGGGATATGAAAGTGTAAAATGTCAGGAAATTCATATCAAGAAAGGGTTCCAAAATAAAAAAAAAAGACTTGATAGAGGGGAGGAACAATTCAGGGTCATACAAATGAGAGGAGGAAAAGAGTAAAATGACAAAAAGGAGCACAAAAGGAAAATAAAAAGAAATAGTCATTAGTAAAAGATTAAGGGGGTTAACTGAAGTTCTAAACCGAATCAAGAAAAAGAAAAGTGCTACGGAGATATAACAAGAGATTGGCGGGAATGCTGGTCTTAGGCCTCTTGGGCTAGTATCTTTAGCTTAAAAATTCACGTATCCGTTAAAATCTGGATAATCCTTTAGAGGTTGAGGAAAATGCGAAGCTTGAGTATTAGGTCTAAGGCTTAGGAAGTATTCGGCTTCGTTAACTGACCTCCGGTTTGCGGGATTCGGTAACCTAAGCACCCCAAAGTCACACACAGTCTGGTTCAGTGCGCATAAACATCCAAATCACGCGAAAAGCATTTAATGTTCTGGAAAAGTCACCTAGATTAGGAGCGGCCAATCAACACAAATTGATTTGGACGAGTTCCCAGTGCGGAGAGGCGGAAAATTCCCCTTAAAGATGCGTAACAACATATCGTCTCCTCGGTGCTTGTCTCTTAGGATATTTAAATATCCTACTGGGGGCATGTAAGCACTCTGCTAGTTCAGATACCATGGGCGGCATTATCACGAAATGTCGATCGCGAGGGTCTGAATTCGGCCACGGAACGCCATGGGCGGGATTATCTCGAAATCTCGAAAGCCAGGGTTCTGGGGGTTGCCATGGGCGGGATTATCTCAAAATCTCGAAAGCCAGGGACCCTTGAGGATTGATTATGGGGACGCGGAATCCGATACAGATCGTGTTGAGAAGCTAATCCGAAGCTAGAAATAAAAAGAAAAGAGAGAGAAAAGCTCTCCAAACAAATAAATCTTCTATCTCTCTCTTACAAAAAACGCACTGCAAACTGAACGTAATCTAAAAATGTCTCAAGCACGGGTGCTTTAACCGCGGAGTCCAACAAACCCTAGGCTAGTTTCTGTGGGCCGTAGAAACCTTTGCAGAAGATCGAGGCTAAAGCGGAACAGGCCCGGATTTTAGTTGGTACTTGAGTACCTCTAGGCCTATTTTCGGCATTCCGACCTAATCACAAAAGAAAATGAGAAGCACTTATCATGATTGTTGACAGACATTCAGGGTCTAGAACGGAAGTTAAAACTTTGAAATTTTGCTAAGGGACTAGCAAAAGCTAGGCATGGGGGTATGATGAGAGCCTCATCATGAGCCATAACTAGCTCATTTTGACCCAATAAAGAAGATAAAAGCTCCTACATAACCTAGAAGAAGGCTTAACTGAAGGAACAAGTGCTCTAAGAAGAAAACATGAAATAAAGGTTAAAACTGTAATTTTACCATTGCAGTACTTAAACGGGATTTCTCAGAGGCAAAACATTGATCAAATGGTCTAAATGAGATAAAAAGTGGGTTGAGTCAATCAGAAATGGGTTTACGTGCAATCTAAGAATTAAATGACACTTGGTAACCTTAAAACAGACCTGCTTAAATTAACAAGGTTCCGGTTATAATAAAAATCAAGTAAACCTCTACAAATCATGGAAAAACATCCTCTAGGGTTTAGAACACTTAATTTGGCCTTTGGAACCCAGTTTGACTAGATTAGGGTCCTAGCTCTTCAATTAACCTAATTTGGGTTTTTACCCAAAATATCCAGTCAAACATGGTCAAACCTAAAATACAACTTCACCATTGGATTCCCTTGGTCCAAATTACGTTTATACCAAAATTTGGACTTAAGGGGAGGTCATCTTGACCTACTTTGCAAGTTAGTATACCCAAATCACAATTTGGTCCCTATCTTTTGAATATCTTTGCAGAGAGCCCCCTAAGTTCTTCGCCCCCTTTGCAAACCGGTCCTGCCGCCATTGTTAGGGCAGAACCAAGCTCCGGCGAGGTTTAGAGAGGGATTACTCTCTAATCCCTCAGAGATTCCCTCCCAGAAATGGAAGGGGGATTCTCTGAGGAATTCCCTTCCATCTAAAGCAGATCACGATCTCTGGTGTGAACCCAATCTCTCGTGCGAACGCACTAGAGATTTGGGTATCCACCCTCTTTCCATCTCCGGCGAGCCGGCATAGTTGATTGCGCGGTTTCCACGCACTAGAAGGTTCGGCCAACACCTATAAAAGGCTCCACAGACCCTGCCGCAGATCCTAAGCTTGATTTTGACGGAGATCTCCTAAAATTTCCCTCTCTCCCATCTCCAGCCAAAAGACCCGCAAGCTCCGGCGACCTCCTCCCCTCCTTCTCATCGCTCTGCTGCCATACCAGCAGCAGAGTCAACTCCGCCGCTTCCTCCCGCGTCGCGCCATACCAAGCGCGCGTGTCCCTGACCTCATCCTCGTCGCTACTCCCTCCCTCAGGGTCCTTCCCCGACGACGGCAGTTACGCGCCGTCCACTCTGCCGCCTCCTTTCCTTCTAGATCACTCCAGATAACCTCTCCATCCTCTCCTCTCCATTTTCCCCCTGCTATTTTATCTAATTACCCCCCGACAGTGCCTGAACACCTCCATCTTCCTCGCCTCCGACCGACCTCCGGCGAGCCGCCCACACCACTCCGCCCCTCCACACGGCTCGGCAACCCTCTCGTGAGCTCCGCCTCACCACCAGGAACTCATTCCAACCCTCCACTGCCTCTCCAGACCTCCACAGTAGCCCCCCGAACAACCTCCCACCTCCGGCCACAGGTTGACCTAGGCACGCTTGCCTAGGCCATCCTGTGGCCTGCAGCACTGCGCATCATCTTCGCCGTGCCACGGTGAAGGTGCTCAGCTAGTCTGATTGGGCCAATAGGCCGTTCTTGTGTATGACAGGTTGCAGCTCCTGCCGCCATTGACGGTCGAAGCAGCAAGGAGCTCCGTAGCAGCTTCAGGCGCCAGGGCTCCCAGGCTGCAGGCGCAGCAGGTTCACGCGAGTGTTGCGAAGCGATTGAGGCCAGCAAGTCACGCTGCGAAGCCAGTAGCTGGGGCAATTGCAAGACGAAAGCTCTGCGGGCGCGCGCGAAATTAGAACTGACCAGATAGTCCCACATCGTGGAATCGCAAAACACAGGTATAGTATAAATTGTTTTTGTGTTTTAAGTTTACTGCCTCCGAAAGCACATGGGTGAGGTCCCTCACCTGCCCTCACGCCCGCCTCGTCCGCGGCTTGACCTCGCGGATCTGGCGGGATCCGACCCGACCCTAACCTTGAGCACTCCTCACGCATCACCACATGCCGGTGCGCCTGGTCCCGGGTGCGAAGCCGACCCGATTACCCGTGTGGCTCTGAGAGAACGTCCTCGAGCGAATTGCAGAGAAAGAGAGAGACGTTTGGGTGGATGGACGGGGGTAGGTTTTGCATTGGCTGTGGTTTGCGCAGGAGTAGAGGAAGAAGCGAACACTTAGCCGCTGCAGCAAGGGAAGATAAGAAAGAAGAAGAAGCTTTCGTAGAGAAACAAAGACAAGGAAGAAAACCAAAGAAGAAGAGCTTTAAAGAAAGGAAGCTGAGCAAGAGATCTGCAGTAAAGACAAAAAGAAAAGGAAGACAAGAGAAAAGCAAAGGCAGAAAGAGAAAGAAGTGCAAAGAAGAAGAAGAGCCAACGAAGAAGAAGAAGAGAAAAAAGGAGATTACATTTAAGACGTCTGATATAGAAATCAGACGTCCAATTCTATTTTCTTTTACAAATCCTTTTAAAATTCTCTTTGGATCAATCATTTTCACTTAACAGTTGTATTCTTTGGTTTTAACAAGTACTGAGATTGCTTCCCGTGTTCAACCTCGGATACTCTAGTTTTTCGAGTAATAAAATTCTTTATATTTGTTTGAACGTTTTTTGTCGGTTATACTACAACGTGATATGCTTTAAACCCACACAAAAGCGTGAGAACATAGCTTATACCTGTCTTGGGCTGCAGGAAGTTACACGAGATCGTCTCATGCCTGAGACGTCTATTGATAAATTTTGGACTATGAAAATTTGGGCATCTAGTATATGAAACAAAATCAGATAATGAGATATCTAATAAATGAATTAATTAAAGCTATAGTACCCTTTTTCTCTCGTACTCGGTTACTATTACACTCTGTGTTGTTTCTACTCTACTTAGTTTTTACTGACGTATTTTTGAGTTCCATACTCAGGTATACTTCGCAATTCGTAAGGTGATTTTGATTGTGCATCTCCTTGGACTTATATACTTGTGTTCTACGGTAAATCCTCTTGTTAGTATCCATTTATGTTCATTTAATTTATGTAATATAATTTATTTGTTGGCTATATTTATATTTTATGATTATGTGTTGGATGACTACAATCCTATGGGCAAGTTGTGCTAGTGGTTAGCACACGGCGACCTAGGTTTCATATCTTAGAGAAACTAGTGTCGTTACACGGTGGTCCCCAACAGCTTCATTGGAAGCTATCGCTAGATGATGCTAGTGCACGGTTGCCTAGACAGACTACTCTGCCAAGTATTCTCATCATATCTGTCTGGTGTGGCCCATGAATGGTTCAATGAACGGCCAACTGGATAGATCGCTTGCTTTTAAGAATTGGCGGACAAAGTTTGCCAATATTTTACCGGGCAACAAAGGGTTAAAGACAACCCTGAAAGGCTATTGAAAGTTAAACAGCAGAGGACTGAATCTTTCCGATCCTACCTGGATCGGTTCAAGACTCAGTACTTCAAGTGCAAGAGGCTTCATGATTCCATACCCATCCAGTACTTTAAGTCAGGTCTCCTGATTCAGAGATTCTAATATGACATCTACGATTTCTCGCCTAGAGACATGGCAGAGTTATGGGACAGAGCTACGAGGTTCGTGAAATAGGATGACTCCTTCCACTCCCGTACCCGACTAGTGGAAGGATATGTCAATGATGCCAGTCCTATGGAGGAGAGGAGGACCTTAGGAGAACCCGCTACAATTTCCATCCGCGGAAGTGGTCGCTTCAACAAATGAAAGGCCACCTTCCATGATCTAAGGAGCGATCGACCCACCAAGGGCCGTAGCCATGGACCCCACCATCCGAGACAAAGTTTCTTGAGTACATTCCCCTAGCCATGAGCCAGGCAAACGTGTTGGCAGAGGTCTGGCCCAAAGACAATAACCTGCTGCCCCTACCTAAACCTATAAAGAAGAAGTTTAACTCTGGGCCCTATTGCAAGTACCACAGGGGTCGGGGTCATGCCACTAAAGACTGTCGAGATCAACCCCATCAAATTGAGTCCAAGATTTGGCATGGAAACTTGACTAACTTCGTTAAGCGAAATGAGGGCCAAGATAAGGGGAAGAGACTGTTGAGTACGGAAAACTATGCGATAGAAGTTGGATTTGAAAAACAAACCTTCATTGTAGTTCTATTTGCAAAGAAATCCATCAACAGATAAATTTATATCGAAATTCTAAGAATTCTAGATCGAACACAGGGAGGCTACGCCGATCTAAAATCCGCAATTTATATTTTTTGTGTTTTTGTTTGAAAATGAAATAATTACAATGGAATTGATATAAACAATATATAGAGAGAGAGAAAGAGAGAACAATCACCTGATATAATCAGAATGTTTTTACAACTAGAAAGTAGAAAATTCTATTCTAGAAAGAGGTTAAAAAGAAGGGAGAGAGATGTTATCCTCCTCGACGAATGCTTGGAGGACGAGCCAGACGGAGCGACGCCTAGAAGATGGAGGATGGAGCAGGAAGGAGGACGAAGAAAGAAGAAGCGGGAATGAGGCAACACTTCGTCGTCATAGCAGGATCCACTTCCGGAATGGGGGTGAGAAAATTGGATTTTGGCTCTAGAATAGCATCCCAAGTGTGAGACAAGCTTTTCTTGAGCTTTGGAGAGGGAGAAAGGTGAAGGAAGCGATGAAGAAGAAGTGGAGGTCGAGTCTCCTTTTATAGTTGTAGGAATTGAGGGCAAAATTGTCATTTCAAGCTTAAAGCATTAAAAATAGGTCTTTAGCGACGTATTTATCCGTCGCTAAAGGTCTAATTGTGGCTGACGTGCGTGCGCCGTGCGTGCATCCTCGCCTGCTGCAAACACAACGCATGCCCACATTCTCGAAATCTCAACCGTCCGATCGTGAGATTAGACAGCTCAGATTGCTCCTCGCGTGCGCCTTCATCTGTGCTTAACCTCACGCTCGTGTGGGATCGGGCGTGCGCGTTGTCAATTTGATCGTGCGTGTGGGTGATTGGATGATCTTAGCCGGCCGCAGCCGATCCCACGGTCGCAATTAATCTCTCGCGCACTGCAGATAGCGAGTCGAATGCACGTTGCGCGCTTGCGCTACGCCGCTCGACCGCTATGCTAGCGGCGCCTCTTTGTCGCGGTTATGATTTAAGCGCGCGCGTTTCATGACCGTTTGATCAAGATCCAACAACCCATATCTCGCCTTGCCACGGCTTCAAAAGATGGGGAGCGGTGCTGCGGCAAATTTGGGCAGCTGTGATGGCACCATGTGGCGCCATCATGACCGTTCAACTTCTGAGACATATAGAAGGTGCCACGGAAGTCAGATTAAGCCGATTTTCCCGCCGTTAGGTTGCGATCATCAATCCGAACCCATCCGTGCGGTCGGATTTGTCGTCTGAAGTGCGGATTGGCACCATCTTGGCCCTTGATCTTTAAGCTTCCTCGATCTTTATCTGGTGTTACGGATGTCTGATCAGGGTGATCTTGGAGTTGTTGAACTCCAATCGTCGCCCTGATCAGATCCGTACGGTTGGATCTTCGATTCGAGGCCCCAATTAAAAGTCGTCCTGTCCCTAACCATAAAAGGCGATAAGTACTATACAATTTATACAATTTGTTCTAAATGCATGATTATGCATGTTATGCAATATTTACAATGCATGATGCTACTATGACACTAAGAACATGCATTAATAGAAATTTTTGGCTAGTTAGATATATGCACATCAGAGGCTAGTAGAGGGCCTGGAGGACTACCATAAAGAGAAGCTACAACAACTCTGGGGGTTAACATGGTCTTCATCACAAACCAGGAGCCAGACAGGTTGACAACCCATCAGGTTGAGCAGGCGATGTCACCCTGGCTCTCCTCAGCAGAATACCACTGCCAAGTATTGGCGGCAATGCCCGCGTTACCCTAAGACCCTCACCTCCTGTCACCTGAACTCATGGGCACAGAGGTCGAGGTGATCTTTGGGGTTAACGTCGCCCCAAGCCAGCAAGCCACTCCTTCGATGATGACACTTCCATGCACTTTGCCCACTCTTCAGTGGGGTGAAGGAAGTACAGTCAAGCAAGCAACGGATAGGTTGTTCGCCTCTTTGCCCGACCTAGCAGAGCATACAGACCCGCTTCTGGTGACACTCATGCTGGCGAGGCAATTACAGCTTAAACTCTTGGTGGACAAAGGTAGGCCGTCGACGTTCTATTCACGAATACGCTGCATAAGCTTGGCTTCAAAGATGAGCATCTCTCCCCATCAACTCACCCGGTCGTGGGTTTTAACAATCATAAAGTGATGCCAAAAGGAGAGACCGGTCTCCTCTTGTCCGTCTGCGACGAGGACATGCACCTCTACCAAATGGCCACATTCATAGTGGCCGAGTTGACGGCGACATTCGATGGCATCATCGACCGCCCGACGACCCACGCCTTTCACCTGATCCCCTCCTCAAACTTCCAATTTGTACTTTTCCAATCCCTTTGCGGGGTGGGAATAGTACATGGGGATCAAACGGCTGGGTGCAAGCTCCTGATGATTGAACTGGAATGATCCATAGAGTTGAGACACTCCAAGCCATAGAAATGGCAGAAGAAGAGAAACGAAGTCCAGGCGATCCAACAGGAAACAAATCCAGTTGATTCGTCGGAGACCTCAAAATTGCAGCTGGGCTCTTCAGCCATGGCTGTACAACTTTATCCTAATGATGCTACAATGCTCATCAAGGTCAGAGTGGACCTTGATCCCTCCGAGGTTCAAGAGTTGGTACTCCTGCTCCGGGCCAACACGAACATCTTTACTTGGTTTGCCAACAACTTGTTGGGAGTAGAGTCATCCTTGATCCAGCGTCATATGAACATTCAGGCGAGTACCTACACGGTTAAATAGAACTGCCGGCATGAGTCAGCCGAGCAATGGCAAGCGGCTGGGGCTAAAGTCCAAAAGCTCCTTGAAGCTAGATTTATCGAAGAGTCCTTGTATCCAGCCTAGCTCTCAAATGTGGTGATGGTAAAGAAAGCCAACGGCAAATGGTGCATGTGCGTGGACTTCACCAACCTCAATGAAGCCTGCCTAAAGGACGAGTTTCTCTTACCAAGGGTGGACGCTCTGGTGGATTCCTGTAGCGGACAATCTCATATGTGCTTCCTGGACTCCTACAGTGGTGATGAGAACCTCATCATGAGCCATAACTAGCTCATTTTGACCCAATACAAAGGATAAAAGCTCCTACATATCTCAAGGAAAGGCTTAACTCAGAGAATTCTGAGTTTGAGAAGAAAACCAGTCATAAGGGGTAAAAGTGCAATTTTACCAGTATAATCTGCATACAGGGTAATTCAGGGCCCAAACACAGGTCAAAACAGCTTAATAAGAATAAAAGTGGGATGAGATGATCTAGCAAGGGCTACAGCACTTCCAAGGAACCAAATGATAATCTGTAACCCTAAAACAACCCACTTCAATTCACAAGGTTCGAGGCAAAGTAAAAATAGAATAAACCCTCTAAAATTCATAGAAAAATAATCTCTAGGGTTTAGAACCTTCAATTTGGCCTTTAGAACCCATTTTGACCTACATTGAGAACCATGCCCAATTAATAACTTAATTTGGGTCTTTACGCAAATTGACCGGTCAAACAAGGTTTAATATGAAAATGAAATTTACCATCAGATTCCTTAGGTTCTAATTAGTCATGTATAAAAACTTGAGCCTAAGAAGAAACCTCCTTGACCGACTTTACACTTTGGTCCTCATATATTTACTCTTTGGCCCTCAACTTTTGAACCCTCGCATTTAGGCCCCTAACTCTCCTTCGTTCTTTGCAAACAGGTCCCTCCTGCAAAACCCTGCCAGCGCCATGCTCCGGCGACCTTGCGCGGAGCATGGCGCCGCGCAGGGTGAGGTGGAGGACCTGGCATGTGTACCGGGGGTGCCCTGCGTCGTCAGCCGTCGCAGGAGCACCCCCATGGTCATTGTAGCCCCCCATACCGGTCGTGCGAACGCACGGACGGTATGGGTTCGTATTCCGACCATGCTCCGGCGAGGGAGACACGTCGTCTCCCTCCGCCTTCCTCCCTGCTTCAACCCTATAAATACCCCCCGCCGCTCCACCGACGAAGGCAGCCTGGATCTGACGGAGAAAACCCCCAACTTTCCTCTCTTCTCACTCCGGCAGACGCCCACCAGCTCCGGCGGTTCTCCTTCCTCCTCCTCTTCGCTCTGCCGCAATACCAGCAGCAGAGACCTCTTCCCCTGCTCTTCCCGCGTCGCGCAATACCGGCGCGCGCTGCCTCTGCCCCGTCGTCACCGCCGTCCTTCCCCCACTGGGCATCGTCTTCTCCGGCGACAGTCGATACGACTGTCGCCCTGTTCCTCCCCCTTCGTCCCTGCAGTTAAGTTAGAACTACTCCCCTTCTTCTCCTCTTTCTTTCCCCGCTTTCGATTTAGTCAATTAAGCCCTCTACCGACCCTGTTCACCCTCATCCTCTCCGCCTCCGACCACCCTCCGGCGAGCCGCTCCCATCACCTCAGCGACCCACACGGCTCGCCGACCACCGCAGAACATCCGCCTCGTCACCCTGATCCTCTTCCGCCCCTCCACTTCCCACCAAACACCCTCTGCAGACCCACCGAACACACCCACTCCCTCGCTCACAGTTTGACCTAGGACGACCTGATAGCTCCATCTCGCCCCCTGCAGACCCCCTGACCACCTTCGCCGTGCCACGGCGAAGGTCCCCCGCCTGTCTGATTTGGCCGAGAGGCCGCTCTATTGATTTCAGGTTCCAGGCCTTGACCGCCATTGGCGAGGAAGCTCGAAGCTTGCTCGAGGTTGCTCCAAGCCTAGATATCCCAGGTTGAAGAGCCACGGCCAGCGCGAAAGAGTCTTGCGCACACACCCTGGCCCTCAATTGGAGTTGCGCGCCTCAACAGCTGTTGCAATTGGAAGCACCATCCCTGCTGCAGGCGTGAGAGAAAAGGGGTGCGCGGATAGTCCCACCTCGGGAGTTTCTGAAGCCACACACCCACATAAATTGCAAAAGTGCCACCATCTGTTTGCCTCAGTTACCACGGGGTGAGGTCCCTCTCACCCGACCCGACCCGACTCGGCCTCGTCCGTGACCACGCTCCGCGGACCTGGCCCGACCCGATTAGACTGACCTGCACTCCTCGCCCACCACGCACGCCGGTGGGCCTGGACCCGGGCCTGACCCGAACCCGATTACCCGGTAGCGCTCTGGGAGAGCTTCCGAAGAGTGATTTCAGAGAGAGAGATACGCGGGGGAGGGGGGTAGAGTAGGTTTTTGCCTCTTGACGAAAAAACTCTGAAGTGTGCAGGCCAAAGAAGAAGAAGCAGACCCGCTGAAGAAGAAGGAGCTGCTGCACTATAGCGAAGGCATCGTTAAGTCGTCTCAGCACCGGGGCAGACGACGGAAGGTCAGCAGCCAGAGCAGGAAAGAAGACAGGCTGAAGAAGAAGGAAGAGCAACGGCCATCGCGAAAGAAGAAAAAGAGAGGTCAAGGCAGGTGAAGACAAAGAAGAAGAAGGAATGAAGAGAAGCAAGAAGCAAGCAAAGAAGAAGAAGATCTGAAGAAAAAGAAAGAAAGAAAACAAGGAAGAAGAGCACCACCATTGCAAGAGAAGAATATCACCTGAACAGAGAGAAAGAAGGAGATCTAAAGAAAGAGAGAAAGAAGAGCACCCCCCTCTGCAGAACAAAGAGAACAACAAATTCTCTCTCTCTCTTTATTTTTGTAATAGAACTTGTATATCTCTAGAATACAACTTGCTCCCTGAGTTCGACCTCGGGAACTCTTTTATTTTTCCGAGTAAAAAAATTTTATATGAAACGTTGGTAACAACCGGCTTTACTACAACGATATAACTGAAACCGACGCTATCATTTTGGCGCCGCTGCCGGGGAGCAACGGCTATTCTAGAGGTAAACATTCCTGTATTCTTTTATTATTTCTGATAATCTCCTCTCTTTTGTGCAGCTACAGGAACTCAAGAAGACAAGCAACCACACCAAAGACAGGTAAATTTTTCCTCTCACTATTAACCCCTACACTCTAAAGAGGAAGAAAAGAAAAGAACAAGCAATATAGGGCTAACCTGTCTTCCATACTTAGTAACCATAAAAAGTTGCATGTTTTCAACTCATCATTCCTGCACACTAGTAAGGGTATTTAAGGGCTAACACATTCTTGCTTGAGCCCTAATTACCCAACAAAGAATTAACTGGACCAAGTAGAGCCAACCTAGGATCCAACACTAGGGATTTAGAGACACACTCCTTAAGCAAGAATTGAGAAAACCAAATGAAGTGTGCCCAAGCCCTTGTCTGAAAATACCTATTCAAAGAAAAACCTAAAACAATTGGCTCTCTAAACACTTGAACCCTAAAAGACAGGACCTAAAAGCTCTCAAAGAAAATAAGAGGTAAAGTTGACCCCTTTTGGGTTAACCAACCTTAAATTAGGTCACTCTTTGCACTTAAAAAGACTAAAGTTCAAGTGAAACCTTAAGCACCCTGATCTTAAAATTGGTAGACTTAAGAGGTCAAGATCCCCATTCTGGTCTGCCTGGAACCGCAGTGACAAGAGAGGTCGGGTGGGGGAAACCCTGTAACCCGTGGGGACGCTCTACCGTGTAGGGGTCTTCGCGGGACTCTCCCTCTCTGGCTGCCCAGGTAATTCTCAGGTGGACGATCTTTCTGATCAAGGGGTCTATCTGCCCCGAACCTCTATAGTCACCCAACAATTTTTGGGTGTCTTGATTGGGTCCAGCACCTGCTTATCTCATCCAGCCCTTCAGTATTTTTCAGGAGGTCCTTGAAACCTCCTATAGAAATTCACTCTTCCCGAGGCTAAGCCTCGGCTCCTTTGTTTTTGCAGAAATCATTAACAAAATCCCCTTCTTCCATCTTGATTCAAACTTTGATTCCACCACCTGATCCAATTATGCAGCCTAATTACCTAGCAAGACTACCATTCAAGAAACCTGAATATCGGAGATCTATGAAAGATAAAATGATCGAGGATGCCATAAGATTCTATGAAAAAGAAGAAAAAACCTCAACACCAATAGGAGATATTCAGGTTGATGTCCCAACAACCACATCCTTCATCATAAACTGTGCCCAAATTCTATTGACTGGAATTTCAAAAGGATCAACCCGAGATATGCTCATGACAGGATACATTGAGATGGAAAAATTACACCAATCTGAATACCTTCAATGCTTGACAAATCCTGTACTTTGGGAACAACACCAAGATGCCCTTATAAAACGGGTAGAAATGATGAAATCAGTAGAACAAATTATCAACCGGAAATACCCGTATATACCAGAAACAGAGGATGAACCATCTTGGAACAGTATCAAGGAACCATTCAGTTTCCCAGATCCCGGGATTGAGGCACAAAGTGGTTGTAAAATCCCGACCCAGGTAGAAGATAGCATTAAAATAGGTTGGGAAGTTGCAGGAGAAAACAATGCTGAGCCAACCCTAGGCCATAAATCACCAAGCTTAGAACTCCAAGGCTCCTGCAATAACAAGATTAGAATTGAACCTCTGGAGGGTATAAATTCCACCCCTTGTTTTGATAAGGTGACCCTCGAAGGTTATTCGGACTTAGGTTCTAATAATTCTACCCACATCCTAAGCCTAGAACCTAGATCTGAAACTTATTGGGAAGATTATGAGGCCCTTTATGAGGAAGATCAAATTTTTACAGAATATGATTCCGGGCCTCTATTTAATGAATATCCCTCTCCAACATCCTCAGGAAATCTGATCGATTTTTCAGAAAACATGCCAATTTATGATACAGAAACTGAGGAGTTGGATGAGCAAGGTTTTAATGGGGTCTATCCTACCAGCTTAGAGCTTGAACAGAACATCTTTTTGAGCCCAGAAGTGATATATAGGCTAGAACCCAATCAGGCTGCTGATTCCACATCTGATGATTTCTGCTGTGGTGGAATTCATGATCATTTTCGCCAACTCTCCGACAATTTCAGATCTGACTATAATTGCGGAGAGATTCCCCTTCCTGAACATGCCAGGCCTATCTACGACCTCAGTTCACATGACTCTGACTCTGACTCTGACTCTGAGGTCCTGATTCCCGAGATCACTGATAACACAGAATCATTCCTTTTCGATCCTCAGGAACCAAAAACAGAAAATGCCAAGAGTGATTGCAACCAAGAATCCAAATTTTTTCTCGAATCCGATTTCTTTCATCCTACAAACACTCTTCCGGCATTTGATAGTTACCCAGAGGACTCTCTACAGAAAATCACCTATCATCTGTTTCTAGAAGAGCCCTCATACACAATGGCCACCTCATCCGCACACACGGAACGGATCAAAACCTCTCCCAAACCCCGACCCGCAACCGGACTCAATTTCTATGCTGATTCACCTCTCACCGAGCCGATTGCATTTCCACATCGGGTTTCGAACATTGATCAGACTACATACCATGCTCTATCATTCTCTGATCACCCCTGTAGGGTTCCTGCATCAACCACTGATTATCCTACGGGTCCCTACTCTGACCAGGCTGATTCGGCTCAGCCAAACCCTGCGTTTACACTTCCACATCCATCTGAGCTTCATAGTTTATGGTGGGCACCACACCTTTTTATCCACATCTATCAACCCACCAGATTGATTGGGTTTGGGCTGCATCATCAGCCTGTTGATCTAAACAAGCACCTGGTTGGACCAACCAGGCTCTTAATCAAGGTGCTTGTCTTACAAAACTCTGCTGATTTGACCATCCCCTCTCCATCGCATTTCCCGCTTGGCTGAAGGCATCAAATTTAGCGCTCAACGGGAGGCAGCCCGTCATTCTCTTTGAAAACCTGAAACTTGTTCTGACAGCTTTTTGCACTTGAAGTTCACACTTTAGGACAGCCGACTCCACCTCAGGTGCTTGCATCTGAGATTAGAAATCGTCCGCAACAGTCACCCCGACCCATTCACTCATCAAAACAGCTATCCTAATGTATGAACTTAGTTGAATAAAAACCCCTAGGTTACAATGAGGACATTGCAAATCTTAGGCATGGGGGGGTATGAAAGTGCAAAAACTCGTAAGAAAAGGTTTCAAACAAAAAAATTCACATATGCCAAAAATACCATAAAAATTAAAAAATTTTCGAAAAAGAATAAGAGGAAAAGAGGAGAATTTTGTGAAGGAGAGAAGAAACAAAATGAAAAAGGAGCACAAAATTATAAGAAAAGTTGATAGTCATTAGTAAGGAACTAAGGAATTAACCTAAGTTCTAGACCTCATTCAAGAAAATAACTGAAAAGTGCACAATAAGATTAGTAAGAATGCAAACCTTAGGCATTCTTGAATAGACTCTTAGTACCCATTAAGATCTGGACACTCCTCAAGAGGTTGAGGAAAATGAAAAGCTGAAGTATTAGGTCTAAGGCTTAGGAAGTATTCGGCCTCGTTAACTAATTTTTGGTTTACGGGACTCAGTAACCTAAGCACCCTAATCTCTCACACAGCCTGGTTCAGTAAGCGTAAAAATCAGAATCACGCAGAAGCGTCGCAAAAATCTGAAAAGAACACCTAGAATAGGAATGGCCGATCAACACAAGTTGATTTGGACGAGTTCCCAGCGCAGAGAGGCGGAAAATCCCCTCGAAGATGCGTAACAAAATATCATCTCCTCGGTGCTTGTCTCTTAGGATATTTACATATCCTACGGGGGGCATGTAAGCACTCTGCTGGTTCAGATTCCATGGATGGCATTATCTCGAAGTGTCAATTGCCAGGGTCTGGATTCGGCCACGGAATACCATGGATGGGATTATCTCGAAATCTCAATAGCCAGGGTTCCGGGGGTTGCCATGGGCGGTGCTATCTCGAAGCATCGATCGCCAGGAACCCTTGAGGATTGATGATGGGAGCAAGGAATCTGATACAGACCGTGTTGAAAAGCCAATCCTAGGCTAGAACTAAAAAAAAAAAAGAAGAGAGAGAAAACTCTCCAAACAGAAAAAACTTTCTATCTCTCTCTTACAAAACGCACTGCGAACTGGGCCAGGGCTATAATCATTTCAAGCACGGGTGTTTTAACCACGAAGTCCAATAAACCTTAGGTTAGTTCTTGCGGGCCTTAAAAACCTTTGCTAAAAGACTGAGGCTAAGGCTTGACAGATTTGGATCTTGATTGGTACTAGAGTATCTTTTAGGCCTATGGTCAGCATTCTAACCTAATCTATGCTCAAATAAAAAAGGGCACTTATCTAAAACCATTAAAAAACTTCATGGTCTAGAACAAGGGTTGAAACCTTAAGTTTTTTGCTAAGGGACTAGCAAAAGCTAGGCATGGGGGTATGATGAGAACCTCATCATGAGCCATAACTAGCTCATTTTGACCCAATACAAAGGATAAAAGCTCCTACATATCTCAAGGAAAGGCTTAACTCAGAGAATTCTGAGTTTGAGAAGAAAACCAGTCATAAGGGGTAAAAGTGCAATTTTACCAGTATAATCTGCATACAGGGTAATTCAGGGCCCAAACACAGGTCAAAACAGCTTAATAAGAATAAAAGTGGGATGAGATGATCTAGCAAGGGCTACAGCACTTCCAAGGAACCAAATGATAATCTGTAACCCTAAAACAACCCACTTCAATTCACAAGGTTCGAGGCAAAGTAAAAATAGAATAAACCCTCTAAAATTCATAGAAAAATAATCTCTAGGGTTTAGAACCTTCAATTTGGCCTTTAGAACCCATTTTGACCTACATTGAGAACCATGCCCAATTAATAACTTAATTTGG
The DNA here is from genome assembly GCA_037157565.1 of Thalassia testudinum. Taxonomy (NCBI): domain Eukaryota; kingdom Viridiplantae; phylum Streptophyta; class Magnoliopsida; order Alismatales; family Hydrocharitaceae; genus Thalassia; species Thalassia testudinum. Next base: position 29,505,535 of record JAZHRO010000013.1, read on the forward strand.
GTCTTTACGCAAATTGACCGGTCAAACAAGGTTTAATATGAAAATGAAATTTACCATCAGATTCCTTAGGTTCTAATTAGTCATGTATAAAAACTTGAGCCTAAGAAGAAACCTCCTTGACCGACTTTACACTTTGGTCCTCATATATTTACTCTTTGGCCCTCAACTTTTGAACCCTCGCATTTAGGCCCCTAACTCTCCTTCGTTCTTTGCAAACAGGTCCCTCCTGCAAAACCCTGCCAGTGCCATGCTCCGGCGACCTTGCGCGGAGCATGGCGCCGCGCAGGGTGAGGTGGAGGACCTGGCATGTGTACCGGGGGTGCCCTGCGTCGTCAGCCGTCGCAGGAGCACCCCCATGGTCATTGTAGCCCCCCATACCGGCCGTGCGAACGCACGGACGGTATGGGTTCGTATTCCGACCATGCTCCGGCGAGGGAGACACGTCGTCTCCCTCCGCCTTCCTCCCTGCTTCAACCCTATAAATACCCCCCGCCGCTCCACCGACGAAGGCAGCCTGGATCTGACGGAGAAAACCCCCAACTTTCCTCTCTTCTCACTCCGGCAGACGCCCACCAGCTCCGGCGGTTCTCCTTCCTCCTCCTCTTCGCTCTGCCGCAATACCAGCAGCAGAGACCTCTTCCCCTGCTCTTCCCGCGTCGCGCAATACCGGCGCGCGCTGCCTCTGCCCCGTCGTCACCGCCGTCCTTCCCCCACTGGGCATCGTCTTCTCCGGCGACAGTCGATACGACTGTCGCCCTGTTCCTCCCCCTTCGTCCCTGCAGTTAAGTTAGAACTACTCCCCTTCTTCTCCTCTTTCTTTCCCCGCTTTCGATTTAGTCAATTAAGCCCTCTACCGACCCTGTTCACCCTCATCCTCTCCGCCTCCGACCACCCTCCGGCGAGCCGCTCCCATCACCTCAGCGACCCACACGGCTCGCCGACCACCGCAGAACATCCGCCTCGTCACCCTGATCCTCTTCCGCCCCTCCACTTCCCACCAAACACCCTCTGCAGACCCACCGAACACACCCACTCCCTCGCTCACAGTTTGACCTAGGACGACCTGATAGCTCCATCTCGCCCCCTGCAGACCCCCTGACCACCTTCGCCGTGCCACGGCGAAGGTCCCCCGCCTGTCTGATTTGGCCGAGAGGCCGCTCTATTGATTTCAGGTTCCAGGCCTTGACCGCCATTGGCGAGGAAGCTCGAAGCTTGCTCGAGGTTGCTCCAAGCCTAGATATCCCAGGTTGAAGAGCCACGGCCAGCGCGAAAGAGTCTTGCGCACACACCCTGGCCCTCAATTGGAGTTGCGCGCCTCAACAGCTGTTGCAATTGGAAGCACCATCCCTGCTGCAGGCGTGAGAGAAAAGGGGTGCGCGGATAGTCCCACCTCGGGAGTTTCTGAAGCCACACACCCACATAAATTGCAAAAGTGCCACCATCTGTTTGCCTCAGTTACCACGGGGTGAGGTCCCTCTCACCCGACCCGACCCGACTCGGCCTCGTCCGTGACCACGCTCCGCGGACCTGGCCCGACCCGATTAGACTGACCTGCACTCCTCGCCCACCACGCACGCCGGTGGGCCTGGACTCGGGCCTGACCCGAACCCGATTACCCGGTAGCGCTCTGGGAGAGCTTCCGAAGAGTGATTTCAGAGAGAGAGATACGCGGGGGAGGGGGGTAGAGTAGGTTTTTGCCTCTTGACGAAAAAACTCTGAAGTGTGCAGGCCAAAGAAGAAGAAGCAGACCCGCTGAAGAAGAAGGAGCTGCTGCACTATAGCGAAGGCATCGTTAAGTCGTCTCAGCACCGGGGCAGACGACGGAAGGTCAGCAGCCAGAGCAGGAAAGAAGACAGGCTGAAGAAGAAGGAAGAGCAACGGCCATCGCGAAAGAAGAAAAAGAGAGGTCAAGGCAGGTGAAGACAAAGAAGAAGAAGGAATGAAGAGAAGCAAGAAGCAAGCAAAGAAGAAGAAGATCTGAAGAAAAAGAAAGAAAGAAAACAAGGAAGAAGAGCACCACCATTGCAAGAGAAGAATATCACCTGAACAGAGAGAAAGAAGGAGATCTAAAGAAAGAGAGAAAGAAGAGCACCCCCCTCTGCAGAACAAAGAGAACAACAAATTCTCTCTCTCTCTTTATTTTTGTAATAGAACTTGTATATCTCTAGAATACAACTTGCTCCCTGAGTTCGACCTCGGGAACTCTTTTATTTTTCCGAGTAAAAAAATTTTATATGAAACGTTGGTAACAACCGGCTTTACTACAACGATATAACTGAAACCGACGCTATCAAGTGGTTACCACCAAATCAGCCTGACTCCAGTCGACAGACCTCACACATCTTCATTACTGATAGGGGTCTATTTCAGTATAGAGTCATGCCTTTTGACTTGAAAAACGCTAGAATTGTTGATGCTAGAGCACCACGATCGTTTGTTTTGATGATAACAAAACACGTGTCATTTAACATTTACACTTGGAGTCTTAGATTTCAGGTCAATTGCAAATGGAGATGTGATTAGACGGAGTTCAAGCTCGCATCCAGGATGGATTGGAGGAGCTTGATGGAGAACAGAGGAGATTCGCGAGGAGCGATAGATTGAAGATGGAAGGACAAGAAGAATAGGGTAGAATTCTGTTTATTTCTTTCATGTACTTTTGTCTTTATTTCCTTGCTCTTTTTGTTCCTTAGAACATCATGTTAAAGAGCCTCAAAGTACCTTAATAGTAGTCCTTGGAACACCTGCACAACCCTAGGATACTTAGGTTTTCTGTGGAGAACTTAGAGAACCAATATAGGGTTCAAACAGCTTTTTCAGACGTCTAATTCCAAAATCAGACATTTGATAATATGTTTTAAGACGCCTGACTATTGATTCAGACGTCTGATAACATTTAGGCTAGACCTAGTTAGCTCTGTCTGATGAAATCGGACGTCCAGACCTTAGACTAGACGTCTTAGAAGACGTCTGATGTTTTTGCCAGACGTCCAATTAGTGGACCATTGGCTGGCTTAACAAACACTGAAGAATAAGACCGTTAGAGCCTTATCAGACGTCCTTAAGCCTTTTCAGACGTCTGATAAATGACCGTTTTGCCTCGGCTGACCCGAAAATCTCTTCTCAGAGATTTTCTAGCCGTTGCACTCTCTTGGAAATCCATTCCCGCAGAAAAGTAGGTTTCTAGACATCCAGACATAGTGGCAGATGTCCTGTATGTCGTCTGATGGACTTGCACTAGAACCCTGTTTAGATCTGATTCAAGTTAAGAAGAAACCCTCCTAAAATTAGACGTCTGACTTTGCTCCCAGACATCTTAAACTGATCTTCCAGACGTCTGATGTTACGATCAGACGTCTGATAACCCTGTCAGTGCAATCATTGTTCCTGATTTCGGCTTAATTCTCTTAGGCTTTGCTCCCAATGGCTATGGAAGCTTTCCAAAGCCTTCCAAAGCCTTCCTAAGGCCTCTATAAATAGAGGGGAGCCTTTGACACACGAAGACACACCCAAGCAACATACTTTCTACTCTTTTGTGTCCTAAAGAATCTCTTGCTCTCCAAGCTCAAGTTCTACATCTTGAGAGCATCAAGCCTTTGCGCACCTGCTCTCCCGCCGTAGTTCACGAGAGCGACGTTGCGCCATCGTGTAGCTCACGCACCCACGTCGTCAATTCGATGCACTCCTTGCAAAGGGAAGCATCTTAATTCCTATAGAAGCTTAGGTTCAAAATTACTTTGTTGGCTCTATAGGATTGTTGTTATTTATCTTTATTATTTGGTTGGGTATTCGCTTTGCGAATTCCCGTCTCCTTCGTGGGACAAAATCCTTCTCGTGAAGAGAAGGGGTTTGAGGTACGCTACCCTCGTATAAAGTAGCATAGTTGTAATTGAGGTTGAATCACCCTCATTTAAGTGATTCGTTTAGTGGATTTGATCGACTTGGTTGATCGGAAAATCCTAACTCGAGAGGGTTAGGTGATGGTTTTCACCCGGTTTGGGTTTCCACTTAAAAATTATTGTGTACTTTGTGCGATTGTTTATTTTGTGAAATTGTTTATATTCTATTCTGCACTTTATTACGTCACCCCCTCCTAGTCGGGAATCTACAAGAACAGCTTACCAGCACCTTGTAAACATGATTTGCTCCAAAATAATAGGAAAATCATTTGAAGTGTACATAGATGAAATGCTTATGAAGGGATCCAATTTCTCTCAGCACTTAGACTATTTGGCAGAGGTATTCCAAGAATTAAGGAACATCTGCCTCTACCTAAACCCCAAGAAATATGTATTTGGGATCTTAGTCAGTAAATTTCTGAGGTTCTTGGTCTCCAGCAGAGGAATTGAAGCCCACCCTGACAAGATCTAGGCGATCATGGGCTTGCAGCTACCAACAACACTGAGAGGGATGCAGTCACTGGTCAGCAAAATTGTCTCTTTAGGTCAATTCTTATCCTGATTCTTTGACAAGTGCCTCCACTTCTTTGAGTGCATCAAGAAGGGAAAAAGGCTATACTGCCATCCACTGGACTCCTCATTGCTAAAGGCCTTAGAGGAAGTCAAGGAAGCACTTCGAAGTCCCCTCATCCTGACGGTTCCTTCCTGGGGAAGCTCTGTACTTGTACCTGGCCACGTCCATGTATGTCGTCAGTGCCGTCTTAGTCTGCAAGCGAGGAGCGCAGCAACCCGTATACTTTATTAGCAAGACCTACCAAGGTGCAGAAGCTAAGTATACGGTCATCGAGAAACTTAGGCTAACTTTGGTCAATGAGACCAAAAAGCTATGCCCACACTTCCAAGCCCATACAATGGTGGTTCTATCAAACTATGCCCTGTGGCGAATGTTATGTAAGCCAACGGGGTCAGCACGACAGATCAAGTGGGTTATGAAACTGGTAGAATTTGACGTCTAGTACCAATTGAGGAGATCCATCAAGGGACAAGTCCTGGCAGACTTGTGGTGGAATTCACAGACACCGATGCCTCCCTCACACTCCCCTGGCAGCTCTACGTTGACGGCTCGTCCATGACAGCCAAGTGTAGGGTCGGCATAGCCTTAATCACTCCAAACAGTGTTACTCAAAAGTATGCCATCAAGCTGGTCTTTTCTGCATCCAACAACCAAGCAGAGTATGAGGCCATGTTAGCAGGTATCCGGGTGGCCAAGTTAAGAGGTGTCTCCTCGTTGGAAATATACACGGATTCCCAGTTGGTCACCAATCATATCACTGGCGAATATCAAGCTCAAGACCCAAACATGACCTTGCATGCTGACAAGGTCAGGGAGGAGTTGTCGAATATCAAAATCATTTCGATCAGGTGAGTACCACTAGCTGACAACCCCCTGGCAGATGTGTTGGCCCGACTAGCCGCAACAATTTCTGTTGACCAACAAGATGATATCTGTCTCCAGTCCTTGAAGGAGCCAATTATACTTACTCCCAAGATGTTCACAATAGAGTGATCCACCTCTTGGATGACGGCTATCATCACCTACTTGAACTCTGGCGAGCTGCCCCCAAGGGAACCTCGACCCAAGGCATTCTGCCTAAAGGCTTCTAGATACACCTTAATAGAGGGGTAATTGTATAAGCGAGGATATTCCACCCCCTGTTACGCTACCTTACAATGGTAGAGGTGTTGCAAGCTCTTCAAAAAGCCCATGGAGGTACATGCGAGAACCATGAATGGTACAAAGCACTCTTGGCCCGGCTATTCCAGGCGAGGTACTTATTGGCCCTAAATGAAGCAGTAATGCAAAACTTTGTGCATAAGTAAGACAACTGCTATAGGTTTGTTACCCTACACTATTTGTTGCCTGGAAAGTTAGTGCATGTTATGTTGCCCACCCCCTTTGCAAAATGGGGCATGGACTTCATTGGCCCTTTCTCGCCAGCCCTATCTTAGAAGAGATACATATTGGTGGTGATCGATTATTTCTCCAAATGGGTTGAAGCTAAGACCATGGCCAACTCAACAGCTGATAGAGTCATTTCATTTGTCTAGAAGAGTATCAGAGCTCGATATGGGATACCTCAATACATAGTCCCTGACAATGGTACCCAGTTCGCCTGCAAAAAATTCAAAGAATTTTTCACCAACTGGGACATTCACCTGTGCTTCATGTCTGTCAGCCACCCCCAAGTGAATGGATAGATGGAGGTAAGCAACCGCACCATTATTTCACTGCTGAAATGCTGGCTAGTCTTAGCCAAAGGAAGATGGGTGAACGAGATACCGGACGTACTGTGGGGCTACAAGACTTGCCAAAGGACTTCTACAGGCCACACACCATTTAGCTTGGTGTACGGCATGGAAGCCAAGCTACCTATAGAGATAGTCCTCTCCACCTACTAAACACAACTCTACAACCCTTCCACCAACGATGACCAAGTCCGCTTGGCCTTAGACCTCGTGGATGAGCGAAGGCACCAAGCCTTAGAGGCGTCGCTCAAGCACAAGGAAGCATCAACAGCTGCCTACAACAGGTAGATACACAAGCAGTAGTTCTCGAAAGGAGACTTATTTTTGCACAAAAGTGAAGTCTTCATGACAAGTCATTCGAGAGAGAAGCTGAACGCAACATGGGAGGGATCATACAAAATTTGTAAGAACAGTCCAAGCGACTTTTACAAATTACAAACCCTAGGCGGCAAGGCAATCCCTCGTATTTGGCACGCGAGTAATTTACGCTTGTATCATGTATAGAAGAAAAGACAAGGAAAATAAAAACTTTGCCTTTTATTTCCTTCAAAGTATTGTCTATCACATTCCCTGAGACCATCACTCCTAGCCATCACACAAAAAAAATGCCGGGGGGGGGGGGGGGGGGGGTGTCGATGAGGGGAACATAAAGCCAACAACAATACTATCTTTGAAGACTCGGTGACTTCATTCCCGGCCTTCAAAGATATCCACTCTAGGCGTCAAAGGTGGTGACGAAATGACACGAGGAGGGCCGATCGGCTGGGCAGGTGGTTTCTCAACACCTGACGGACTCGGCTTGGGTGCCTCTTCTTCAGGAGTTGAGCTTCCCAGTTTATCCACAAGCCTCGCTTGGTTCGCAGGTAGCTCTATAGGAGCGTTGTCGGCAATACGACCGTCAGCCTTCTGATGGTGAGATTCAGACAAGAACTGGTCCATGGACCAGCTGCATAGCTCCTCCACTGAAGTATGCTCAGCCTTAAGAAGGGCCTGCATCACCGCCAACGTGTGCTTATTGATCTCCCTTGAAACCACCTCCCTATTATCCTCCATAGACAGATCAGAGGCAAAGAATGCCATTATCGTCTCGGGATCGAACTCCAGTTGGGCAACATGTTCCGACTCAAGCACCCACTTGCCCTTATCTTCAGTGAGATGCTGAGCCTTGGCAAGCTCGGCCCTCAAGGCCGCCATCTCCACCTTCGCCTTCTGTTGACTCACCGACAGTTTGGCGAGTTTGGCGATTGTCGTACCCAGGAGAAGGGGCTCTTCCTGAAGGGTCGCCTCGTATCCCTCCATGACCAAGGAACATTTGACCCTTAGCACTTGCACCTCCTCCTTCAGTGAAAGGTCGTTGGTGCAGGAGTCCTTCAGGAGCTCGGACAAGTCTCGTAGAGCCACGACTTCATTCTTGTGCGCTCTAACGAGACTTTTCTCCATCTTCCCACCAAGGTAGGTGGTGCGACTAGAATAGGTTTTGTTAATATGGTGATATTGTCGTTGAAATTAGTATAGTGAGTTAACCTAAATCGAGTCTACACTAGTTTCACAAAATTTTTAACCTGACCTACTTGATTTTATCTTGGTTGCTTTTAGGCCCAGGTTCAATCTCAGGGAAGCGGGAATTTGAAGATCAAGGAGTTTCTACGCCTTTCCTAAAACGCATCTCTTCCTTGCGTTTATTATGTTTTTGGTTTTTTCTATTTTAAAGATTTTGTTGGTGATAATGTTGTTCTTGAGGTACACCCTCAAAAATGAAGTCCTTGGCCTTAAGCCAAATGGTTCTTGGCTTGTAGCCAACTAGGGGTTTGATAATCAAGGGGTTCTATTCGCGACGAGATCGTGTTTTAAAAATATATTCGTTGTAGTATATTTGAAATCACCGCAAAAAAAATGATTATCAATTTTATTTACTCGAAATTTAAAAACTTCCGAGGTCGAACTCAGGGAGCAATTCGGTATTTCAGAAGCAAAATATCACAATTTTCAAAATATGATTTTTAACAAGGATATAAGTGAAAGTTCATGTATAAGAAAACTAAAAAGAAAATAGCAATGGAAGAGGAAGTTGAATGGCTTTTCTCTTTCTTGCTTTTCTTTCTCTTCTTGGCCACACCCGTTTCCTTCTCTCTTTCTTTTCTCAAACATCTGATTCTGTGAATCAGACATCTTAACTGATGGCTGCTATAGTGCTCTTTCTTTTCTTCTTCACTTGGCTTTCCTCCTTGGCTTCTTCTTCTTCTTTTCTTGAGCGGCTACACCTCCACCTTCTTCTTCTTCAAGTCCTTCCTCTATTTCTTCTTCTGCGACTCCTTCTTCTCTGTCTTTGGCCAAGTCCTTCTGCAGCCTTCTTCTTTCTTCTGCTCCTACTTCTCTCTGCCGCACCTTCTTCTTTCTTCTTCTCTTTCCCTGTGGCTGCCTCCTTAGCTTCTTCTTCTTTTTCTTTGACTCCCTCCTTGCCTTTGCTTTCTCTCTTCCTTCTCTTCAGCTACTCCTCTTCTTCTTCTCTTCCTCTTCCCCGCAGCCTCTTCCTCTTCCTCCTTCCCTGCACAACACAGAGAAGCAAAACCTACCGCCTACCCTCCCCACGTCTATCTCTCTCTTTACTTTGCTCTTACGAATGCTCTCCTAGAGCCGGGTAATCGGGTCGGGTCAAGTGCACTCGGGTCCAGGCTCACCGGCATGTGTGGTGGGCGGGGAGTGCGTGGGACAGGTAATCTGGTCCGGGTGCTAGATTCGTAGGGGCAGGTCGCGGACGAGGCGTGAGCGAGTGAGGGCGAGGGACCTCACCCCTGTGTTCTGAGGCAACCTAAAGAAAACACAAAAATAATAAAAGGCGCTCACCTGCGCTGGGCGTTTCCAAGGTGGGACTAATGTCCCACCCGCTTCTGCTGGTGCCCGTAAGGGGAAGGTCTGCGCAATTGGCACAGTTGGGGTCGATGAAAGCCCTGATTGTCAGATGCGTAAGGCTTGTAGAGGGATTCCACGCACCTAGGTTGCATCTTCCTGGAGTAGGTTGTCCTGGAGCGAGCGAGGGAGCTCCTTCACACCTTCGCTAATGGCGACAGAGGTGTGAACCTAAAATGCACGAATACGGCCTCGCGACCTTGTCAGACCAAAGGAAAACCTTCGTCGTATCATGGCGAAGGTGAGGCGGGGGTTGGCTGGCCATGGGGCGACCTAGGCGTGTGTGCCTAGGTTGCTCTGTGGATGTGAAGGTGGGTTAGGTCAGTGGAGGTGTGGAGTGTGTGTGGTGGGCAATGGAGATGGGGAAAGTGCTTAGTGGCTGGTGGCAGAGGTTTTGAGGGGTCTGGCGAGGTGGATGGAGGTGTGAAGCGGCAGGAACACCTCGCCAGCGGTCTCGTCGGAGGTGGAGAAGGTGATGGTGGTCTGTGGTGGTCGATGCGCGATTTGTGAAATTAATAAGGGGAAAATGAAGAGGGGAGAAAGATGACTTAACTGAGGGACTTAGAGTGAAGGGGGGAGGCGGAGGGCGAGCAATGCGTGTTTACCGTCGCTAGAGACGAAGGCTCTGAGGTAAAGAACAGCGACAAGGAAGAGGGTCGGAGAAGCTTGCACGGGTACGGCGCGATGCGGAGGAGTGAGGCAGAGATGGCTCTACCATTGGTACGGTGGCAAAGAGAAGAGAAGAGGGAGGGAGAGTCTTCGGAGCCTGCAGACAGATGGTCGGAGGAGGAGATGAATTTGGGGGGATTTCTTCGGCCGAATCAGGCTTGCCCAAAGCGGAGGGCTCTGGGCAAGCTTAAATAGGTGCGAGCAGAGGGAGAATCGCAAGGAGGAGGCGGGAACACCATGTCGGAGTTATGGCCGGAGAGTGACACATACCTCTTAAGCGTTCGCACGAGAGGTATGGGGCGATTCAGGGTATGGGGAACTGCTCATGCGGTAGGGGGCTTCGCAAAGAGCTCCCCTTTCAAATCTAAGAGTAGCTCTCCATGGAAATGAGGAGAAAATTAGCTTGCAAAGTCGCCAGTGATATGGGTCCCTGCTGCAATGGTGGAGGGACCAAAATGAAGAAAGTGATGAAGAAGTTGAGGGGGTATTTGCAAGGTTTTTAAAAGTTAAGGGCCAGAATGTAATTGGGTAGACCAATTTGCATAGTAGGTCAAGATGACCTTCCCTTAGGTCCAAATTTTTGTATAAACCTAATTTGGACCTAAGGAATACAATGGTGAAGTTGGATTTTAGGTTTGATCTCGTTTGACTGGGCATTTTTCATAAAAAGCCAAATTAGGTCAAATATTGGGCTTGGTCCCCAATCTAGGTCAAAAAAGATTACAAAGGCCAAATTGAAGGTTCTAAACTCTAGGGGATATTTTCCCATGAATTTTAGAGGGTTTATTTGATTATTATCTTGCCTGGAACCTTGTGAATTTAAGTAGGTTTGTTTTAGGGTTACAGAATGTCATTTAATTCCTAAATTTCACAATAACCCTTTTCTGACCGAACCATCCCATTTTTTCTTTTATTAAGTCCAATTGACCTATGTCTAGGCCCTTAGAAATCCTGTTGATGCACTGCAATGGTAAAATTACAGTTTTACCCTTTGTTTCATGTTCTCTTTTTAGATCAGTAATCCCTTAAATTAGGCCTTCCTTTAGGTTATGTAGGAGCTTTTGTTCATCTTATTAGATCAAAGTAAGCTAGTTAGGGTTCATAATGAGGTTCTCATCAGGGTTCCCAAAATCGATCTTATTATTCGCAAGATCGAGTACCTATAAGATAAGAATTATCTTTTCTCTTTTATTCTTTTTTTTTTTGGTCTTTTTAATAGTAAGAAATAAAAGACAAATGAAAATAGAGTAGGTTGCTAGGAAAGAAAGAAACACTTAGCTTAGTGTATATATATATATAGATATATAGTAGATACAGAATATATGTGTATATAGTTATTTATTATGTATATAGGGATGGAGGTGGAAGTGGAGATGGAATGTAGCACGGTGTCAAGTTGGTCTACGTCTAGCAAGACACAACCAACAAGACTGAGTGCCGCGTGAAGTGTGGAGCGGATGTGTGTGAGTGTGTGTGGAAGTGCTTGCTTTGCACGAGTATCGGGGAATATCAACAACTGGTGCGAATATTCCTGCGATATGATGCGCGGTGGAGGGGCGAGTGCACGGGAATATAGGTGGTGTTTGTGAGGTGTATGGATGGATATGGGTAAGTGGATGTATATGTAAGTATATATATGTATATATATATATATCTATAACTATATATGTATATATAGATGTATATGTATATAGATATATATATTTATATATATATATAAATATGTATATATATTTATGTAAGGATAAGAGTATGTGAGTGGATATGTGTGTGTGTGTGTATGCGTGAGTGTATGAGTGTGTGTGTGTACACGCTGGAGGAGGAGGGGAGTGCAGCAGATAAGTCGTATGCCGCGCTGACCCGACGTCTAGATGCGCAGGAGTGCGCAAGCAAAGGAAAGAGAGCACGCGCGCGGCCGAGTGAAGCGCAACGCTCTACTGCGTGGGCGGTTTGAGGCATAGCGCGCTACAGGCCGATGAGGCAAGGTGACCGGCTAGCGCAGGTTGCGGGCGAGGAGAGAGCGCCGCGCCACCGGCTAAGTGAGAAACTTGCCGGTGGCTACAGTGTCGTGCAGACCGCGAGCTACAGTGCGCGCGTGGTCTGGCGACCGGCTGGAGTGGCTTTGTGTATGCGAGCGCGCTGTGGAGCGCCTACGCACGTAGGAAAAGGTCCTGCGCGATCTACTGGCGTGCACACGGTGACCGACTGCGTCTGCAGGCAGGCGTGCGGCGAGCTGGAGCTTCAAAGCTTGAGAGCTTAAAGCTCTGGCTAATGGCGAAGGAGACGAAATGCAGTGAAACAAAATGCGAAGCCACCACGCCTACCTGCTCACGAAAGAGCTGGGCGGTGGTGGAACTCACAGTGGTGGTCTGAGACCACTGTGGGTGATGAGAACCTCGTCATAAACCCTAAACTAGCACCATCTAGCCCAGATTTGCAAGAAAAAGCTCCTACATAACTATAGAAAGGCTTGACTCAGAGAAATTCTGAGTTTGTGAAGGAAATAAGAACTAAGGGGTGAAAATGCAATTTCACCAACTCAATCTGAAAACAGGGTAACTCAGGGTCCAAACTTAGGTCAAACCAACCTAATAAGAAGAAAAGTGGGATGAAGTGATCCAATAAGGGCTACAGCAACTCTAAGGAATTAAATGACATCCTGTAACCTTAAGAACAAACCCACTTCAATTCACGAGGTTCGAGGCAAAGAAAAAATCGAATAAACCCTCTAAAATTCATAGAAAAATAATATCTAGGGTTTAGAACCTTCAATTTGGCCTTAGGAACCCATTTTGACCTACATTGAGAACCAGGCCCAATTAATGACTTAATTTGGGCTTTTACGTAAATTGACCAGTCAAACAAGGTATAATCTAGAAATAAAATTCACCATTAGAATCCTTAGGTCCTAGTTAGTCATGTATAAAAACTTGAGCCTAAGAAGAGACCTTCTTGACCAACTTTACATTTTGGTCCTCATCCATTACTTTTTGACCCTCAACTTTTGAAACCCTCACATTTTGGCCCCTAAGTCTTCTTCATTATTTGCATTTGGGTCCTCCCTGCAAAACCCTGAGCAGCGCCATACTCCGGCGACTTTGCGTGGAGCATGACGCCGCGCAGGGTGAGGACCCTCTGCCAAGACAACCGGGGGTTCCCTGCGACATCTGCTGTCGCGGGGACACCTCCATGGTCTCTGTGTCTGCCCATACCTCCCGTGCGAACGCACGGAAGGTATGTGTCTCCATCTCCGGTGTCCTTCGGCAAGGGAGGCACGTCGCCTCCCTCCGCCCTCCTCTCTGATCTCACCTCTATAAAAGCCGCCTCCGTTTACCGCACTCAGTAGCTTGGTTCTGATAGAGAAACACCCCCCTCCTTCCTCTCTTCCCTCTCCGGCAGAAGCCCTCCAGCTCCGGCGGTTCTTCCTCCTCCTCGTCGCTCTGCCGCAATACCACCAGCAGAGTCGCCTTCGCCCGCTCTTCCCGCGTCGCGCGGTACCCAGCGCACGCTCTCCCGCTCTCTCCTCGCCGCCGCCCCCTATCTCTGGGCACCTTCTTCTCCGGCGACAGTCGAAACGACTGCCGCCCTGCTTCGTCCCCCTCTTGTCCCTCTAAGTAGGTACAGTTCTTTTCGTTCCTCCCCTCTTTCTTTTCCCTACTTCAATTTGCTCAACCACCCTTCGACTGCGCCTGATCACCCTCACCTTCTCCATCTCCGGCCAACCTCCGGCGACTCGCTCCCATCATTCCACCACCCCACACGACTCGCCGACCGACCCAAAACCTCCGCCTCATCACACTGAACCATTTCCGCCCCTTCATTTCCTGCCATTCGCCACCTGAAGACCCCCCGAACAAACCCATTCCCCTAGCCACAGTCCGACCTAAGGCAGCCCCTGCACGCCGCCCCATGCCCTGCCAGACCCCGCACCACCTTCGCCGTGCCACGGCGAAGGTGCCCCACTTGTCTGATTAGGCCGAAGGGCCGTATTTCTGTGAACAGGTCACCCGTCCTCCGCTGCCATTGCTGAACAGGTGGAGCTTCTTCCGCCTGCAGCTGCAGCGTCGCTTCGCCCAGGCTTGCGCTCCAGGATGCGCGCCTCGCCCTCACGCGCCTGTCCAGGTCTACAGCTGGGGTGAAAGCCCCGCACACAGCCGCGATTGCTTACAGCTTTCTCAGCTGCAGGCGCCAAATTGGGGCGGGACATTTAGTCCCACCTCGGTAGTTCTGAAGGCCGCGCACCCGCATAAATGCAAAAAGTGCTATAGGCTTATCGCCTCAGCACACGGGGTGAGGTCCCTCTCACCCGCTTACCCGGCCTCATCCGCGACCACCCACCATGGACCTGGCCCGACCCGCTTACCCGACCTGCACTCCTCGCCCACCACCGCACGCCGGTGGGCCTGGACCCGGGCGCGACCCATACCCGATTACCCGGCGGCTCTGAGAGAGCTATCCTACGAGGGAAATTTGAGAGAGAGAGACGCGGGGGAGAGTAGGGTTAGGTTTTTCCCTGACCAAGCTGTGAGTGTGCAGGCTGAGGCAGAGAAGAAGAAGAAGAAGAGAAAGAAGGAAGGAGCAGCCAGCCAGAGCCGTGGCTGCTTGAAGCAAAGCAGAAGAAGAAGGACTGCGAGAAGAAGAAGAAAGAAGGAAGGAGGACTCACTGTAGCAGAGGCTACTTAAGTCGTTTGATTGAAAAATCAGGCGACGCTCTGCAGAGAAGGAAAAGAAGGAAAGAAGAGCAGGCACCGCAGAGAAGAAAGAAAGAAGAAGACAAAGAGCTAGAGGAGAAGGAAGAGAGAAGCAGAACACGAAGAGAAAGAAGGAAAGCTCGGAAGCAAAAGAAAAGGAACAGAAGAACAGAAGAGAAACAAGAAGAAGAAAGAAGACTGAGGAAGACAAGAGAAGAGAAGAGAAGAAGAAAAAGCCAACAAGGCAAATCTCTTTCTCTCTCTTTCATTTTTGTAATAGAAACTTTGTACTTCTAGAATACAGTTTACTCCCTGAGTTCGACCTCAGGAAAACTTTTATTTCCGAGTAACAAATTGTATTGAACTGGTAACCGCTTCTCTATACTATACTACGATGAAATATTAGAACTATAGACGAGAGTAGCAGCCAGTGGGTTTTCTCCTGTGCACGGTGTGCCTCTTCTCAGCTTGTGAGAAGAGGAACTGTGTATGGAGAGGGAGAGGGGAGGAGGTTGGCCAACGGCTAATTGAGGGTTAGGTGATGGGAAGCGTTCTCGCGCATTTGAAAGTCATTGGAAATCGTAGTATAGGCACGCAAAAACGTTCGTCAAAAATTAAGTTTGTAAAAATAACGAGAGTTGAGTCTCGGTTGTTCGTCTCTGGGAGGCGTTGTTTTCACTTTTGAAATCGATCTTCTATTGCTCTACTTTGTTTAGAATCGCATGCTGGTTTGTGATTATTACGTAGTTAAGTATGACATGCTTAGTTGCAAGAATATTAGAAGTTAGAAACAGGCAACTTGGATCATGCAAATATAATATTAATCAATATGCTCATGGTGATTTCACAATATGGAGATATATATATAAAAGCATTTTTCATTCATTTCATTGGGGAGTTGTTTGCACAAGGAATCTAGAGGAAAGCTTGTACATAAATGCTTGAAAATTAAACCTAGCTACCAGAAAATGATCGCATACAAGAATCGATGGGGGGATTTTGCATGCATCATTTAGGGAGAAGTAAGACTACACTACTAAGTAGTAAATAAAAGCAGTAAAAACTATGAAGAGCATAATCTAAATCTAGCAAAATGGAAGAGCATTCAGGGGTGGTCTCCGATGGCCTTAGAGTGGTCAGGAGGAGAATGAGGGCCGGCCAATGTAGCTTAGGCCGACCCTTGGAGAGAAGGAGGATTGATCCAGCATCCTGGCATGGTATCCTTCATGGTGGTGCTCAACTCGCGGAGATGGAGTGGAGACGGTGGTGGCTAGCCTAAGTGGAGGTAGATGAAGCCAAGCAAGTATGGCCAAAAAGTGGATGGGTGCAAATGGTCACCCCTTAGGTCTTTTTATAGACCTAAGGGGAGCTCTCTAGATAATTATGGAATTCTCTAGAGAGGCCTATGGTGGGATCTCGTGGGAGAGTGAGAGAGAGAGGATGGATGGTGGTTTTTAGATCCACCAAATGTGGATCTAAAAATTGAATGGCTCTTGGTTGCTAATTTTGGCAACCAAGGCAACCACACATGGTAGAGAGTTCTAGAGAAATCTAGGCTAGGTATTTTCGTGTGTATGGTGTGTGTGGGTGTGTGTGGGTCAAAACTTAGGTGGCTAGGTTGATTAGGTTTGGTTTCAGTGGGTTTAGGTCAAGGTAGGTCTCAAATTAGGGTTGTAAACCCTAATTTACTAAGGTAAAGTGCAATTAAACTTAATACAAGTTTAATTGGGTGTGTGGAAACTTAATTGAGAGTAAAACAACTCAATTAATTTAGGTCTAGGTCAATTGGATTCTCACTGAGTCCAATTGGACAGTGTGTGCTGAGATCTGGGCTCAATTGGACTCAATGAGTCCAATTGAATAAGCTGATGGAATTGACTAAGATCCAAGTCAATTATCTTTAGTGAGGACCTAATTAGGTCCTTAGGGAGGTCTATAGGTGATGTACTAGGGCTATGGCACCTTAATTTAGGTTCCTATGGGGTTGGAATTAGGTTTAGGGACCTAGAGATCCAAGATCAAGGCTTAAATCTCAAAACAAGAATTGGAGAGCAGTATCAAACATCTAATAATAGTGTCAGACGTCTTATACTCAAAAATCAGAAGTCCAGACTTGTTTTCTGGACGTCCAATCAGAGTCAGGAGGGATTTTGGGTTCTGTTTTGGGTATTCTGCAGAAATTGGACGTCTGACAAAGTGTCTGGACGTCCAATAACACTGTAGAAGTGGGTTTGAGGTGTGCTAGAGATGGCTAAGGGTCCTGGATATCCTATAACTTATATGGACATCCAAATAAGGGTTGGAACTAGGGTTTTAGGGCTTCCTAGGGTGTTGTGACCTAATCTAAGGGTGGCTAAGGCTTGGGGAAGTCTTTAGGCTATCCTAGGGTTAGGATGGACCTAAGCTCGTCACATTTTACTGCTTTATTCCTACTTAATAGAATAACAAACGTTTAACCCCCTTACATTATTGTTCCTATATCTAAACTAAGCCTTCTGCTCCAGCTCTGCTACAACTCCCGTTATTCCTGATTCAGCTTCAGATCCTGCTCCAGATCTAGCTCCAGATCTGCTTATTGCATGCAATCAACATAACATACTTAATCAGCACATTATAACATTATTTTATACATAGCTAAAGTAAAGCAGTAAAGATGCTGATAACACTTATGCGTGTAGGAATTTCCCTAACTTATGCTAAGTTCTAGCCTAATCTAGGTCAATTAAGACCTATGATTGCTGCGTAATCATTAGCTGTAGGCCCCACATGCCATGCTGTAGGCAGAAGGAATGGCGAGGAGAGGTGCGGGCACCCTGCCATGCTGCTGGCAGGAGGAGAGGCGCGCATACCATGCCCTGCTGCCGCACGAGAAAAAGGAAAATACAAAAATAAAAAAAATGAAAAATGGTGAAATTGTAATGCCACACTTAAGAAAAATGTTAATTAATAGAAGTGGATTGGATGGCCAATTATTCTCACTCTCCTCCCCTCTTTATATATGCATGCAGGTGTATATTTACAAATGCAATTAGGGCTACATAAGATGCAACGGCAGTGCTAGGAAATAACACAAGATGGCATATTTACTAGTGTATTTTTGCTGTGCAAACAGTAGGCGGCCTTCGTCAAACCTTAGCGAGCCTGCGTTAGCTCCTCCTCAACCGGGATACTTAACGGGCCACCTGTTTAAGTGAATTCGTCGTTGTTAAAGTTATGCGTTGTAGTATAAGACAAATGCGTTCAAACAAATACAATTTATAACTCGAAATGAAGTCCGAGGTCGAACACAGGGAGCAAGTAGGAATTCACACTCTAATCTCAATAAATAAATGAGCACATGACATGAAACATAATAATGATATTCAAGGAATCAATTACTCAAAAAATATATATAAATGAGAAGTAATTGTAGCTCGTAGAGTTACGAAGCAAAAAGGAAAGTAAAATAATGGTGATTTAAATCACCAATTATTTAGATTATTAAGCATACATCTCACTTCATCAAATTACTTAAATACAATACACTCAATCATTCCACTTAAGTACTCAAATGTTTCAACAATACAATCATCAACCTAAATCAGACGTCGCCTTCATAGAACAGATGAATTAAGTGAACAAAGCCTTTGCAAAGGCCTATCCTTCTTCAAAGTCTCCTTTTCCTTCTGCCTTTCCTCTCCACGCACAAGGGGAGCCAAGGCTTTAGAGAGCAAAAACCCCCCTCCCCCGCTCTCTCTCTTTTCTTTCCTCCTTTCCCTTTCTTTCTCTCTTAAACCTGGGTATATAAGCGGGTAAACAAATCCGGGTAATCAGGTTTGGCTAGACTCGCGTGCATGTGTGCACGGGCGAGGAGTGAGGGGCGATGATGGGAACACCATCATGAGCCCTAACTAGCTTATTTTGACCAATAAAAGAGAACAAAAGCTCCTACATAACCAACTGGAGGTCCTAATTCACTGAAAAACCATTTTGAGAGAAAAGCAAGAAATAAGGGTTAAAACTGTAATTTTACCATTGTAGTGCAACAACGTGTTTTCTCATGAGCTAAACACATGTCAAATGGTCTTAACAGGATAATAAGTAGGTTGAATCAGATAGAAAAGGGTTCGTGTGAATACTGGGAATTAAATGACTTCTTGTAAACCTAAAACAGACCCACTTGATTTAACAAGGTTTTGGTTAGGATAAAATTCACCTAAACCCTCTAAAAAATCATATAAAAATATTCTCTAGGGTTTAGAACCTTCAATTTGTCCCTTATAACCTGTTTTGACCTAAAATGGGATCTCAGATAAATGTTTGCCATAAATTAGGTTTTTACGTAAATTACCCAGTCAAACATGGTCAAAGCCAAAATCCAACCTTACCATTGGATTCCTTAGGTCCAAATTAGGTTTGTACCAAAATTTAGACCTAAGGGAAATTCATCTTGACCCACTTTGCAAATAGGTCCAACCCAATTACATTTCTACCCCTAGATTTCAAAAACCCTCAGAATTGACCTCCTATCTTCTTCTTCGTTCTTTGTAATTAGGTCCCTCCACCATTATACCGGAGGGTGATTTATCCCTGATCTCTTAGAGAATCCCCTTCAAAATTGAAAGGGATATTCTTTGAGAAATCTCCTCCAGTGTGAATCCAATTAGAAGCCCTCTTTGGTACCCAATCTCTCATGCAAACGCATGAGAGATTTGGGTCTCTCTTGAGTTTCCTCTGCTGGTGGACTTGTCGTGCTTGGAAGCTTGGCTTCCAATCAATCACAAACCCAACCGCCAGGACCTATTTAAGAAACCCCAACTCATTTCGCATCTCCTAAGCTCATTTCATCTCTCCTCCTCTGACCGAACTGCTCATCAAGCTCAGGCGACTTCTCCCACTCTCCCTCGTCGCCTAGCCACAATACCGGTGGCAGGATCCTCTTCCTCCCGCTCGTTCACGTCGCACCGTGCCCGTCGACGCTACTGCATCCCCTTCGTCCTCACTGAGCACTTTCGTCTTCGGTGTCTGCGATATGAGCTCCCTGAGCTTTTTAACGTGGCCGCAAGGCCGTTTGTGTGATTTCTGGTCTAGGGGTTCGCCGCCATTGACGCACGGCTTGGAGCTCCCTTGCAAGCTTTTCCAGGCCGTGCACGCTCCAGGATCCAGTCCCAGGTCGCGTGGGGTACTCTCTCAAACCTCTCCTGGTGGCCAATTGAAGGCAAGAGCCATCCTCGTAGCTGCAATCGAGTGACACCTCTTTGCTGCAGGCACGCGTGAAAGAAGTGAGAAGATAGTCCCACCTCTGAAACATCTGGAGAGCCAAAGCCGCATAAATTGATTTTCTGTATTAGGCTGGTTGCCTCCAACTCACGGGGTGAGGTCCCCTCTCACCCGACCTGATGCCTCATCTGCGACCACCCCCCGCGAACCTGGTGACCCGACCCGACCTCACACCTCGCCCACCACCGCACGCCAGTAGGCCTGGTCCCGGGAGCGTATCCGACCCGATTACCCGAGAAGTGGCTTTGGGAGAGCGAACCTAAGAGAGAAAGGAGAGAAGAGGGCTTGCGTGGATAGGGGTAGGTTTTGCTCTACATAGGAAGGAGAGGACAAGGCCGAAGAGGAAGCTACAGGTTGAAGCCAAGGAAGAAGAAGGAGGAAGCCGAAGTCAGAAGCTAAGGAAAGAGAAAGGTTGCAGCAAAGAAAGGAAGGAAAAGGCTGAAGGTAGAAGAAGAAGGAGCTGAAGAAAAGGCAAAGAAAGAAAGAGAAAGAAAGAGAAGGAAGAAGCTGAAGGTAGCCAAGATAGAGAAGAAGGCAGAGGAAGAGAAAGGCTAAGGCAAGGAACCAGATGAAGAAAAAGAAGAAGAGATAGAAAGAAGAAGATTGAAAGTAGCCGCCAGAGACTGAGAAAAGAAGAAGGAGAACAAGAGTCAAGCATTGTAGCATCCACATTTTAAGGCGTATGATTCACAAATCAAACGTCCAATTTTGTGTTTATTCACATACATTGGTTCCTTTAGTGCCTTACATTTATTCCTATCTTTTTGCACTATAACATTGATTTTATTGCATATTATATTCTTTCAAATTCTCAAATTGTGATCTTGAGTTCTAAACCCTAATTTGCTCCCTGTGTTCGACCTCGAACTTTCAAATTCGAGTAATAAATTGTATTTGTTTTGAACGCTTTTTCGATTGTACTACAACGCGACTTTTCTAAAACTCGATCAAGCCCTACAAACACGCGAGGAGGCACGTGAGGGGGACCCGACCCCCCTTTTTGTTTGGGCAATAAGCCTAAAACACAATTACAATTTATCTTCCAGCGTCAACTTGTAACTCTACGATGTGGGATTATGTGTCCCACATGTCCTTCATGAAGTCCTATGCGAGCTACAGCTGATGCTGTCCTTGATTGTGGTCGAATCAAGCCCCGGTAGCCACAATTGAGAAGCTGGGAAGCCTCCTAAAGGCTCTTCGCAACACTTGGGCATTATGGTGTTGAAGAACTCAACCGAAACTCGAAGAACACGGCAGCACCAATGGCAGCAACGGCGGTGGACGGCGGAACCTGCAAGTCATAAACACAGCCTTTTGGCCACATTAAAACAGCTCGCGAGCATTACCAGTGGACGAGGAGTGCGGTGGTGGTGATCTTGTGGCGTGAGTGTGTGTAGGGGTGTGTCAGAGTCGAGAATGGCATTGGCGGCAGGTGGTGCTCGGTGGAGGTTTTGGATGGGTGAATAGGCAAAATAAGAGAGGGCTTTTGGTCTTAAGGTGATGGCAGAGGTTTTGGAGGTGATGTGAGGGTGTTTGGTGGTGTAGCGTAGCGTGGTGAGCTCATCGGAGCTTCGTCGGCGTAGAGGAAGATGATGGAGGGGCTAGGTGGACAGTGGTTGAAACAAGAGTTGAGGGAGAGAGAAATAAAGTAGAGAGGAAGAGGAAGCTAAGGACCTAACTAAGGGATGAAGGAGATGAAGGTTTGGCATCGGTTGTGGTTGGCTGACGCCGAGGACGAAGCTTGCTCCGGCGAGGCAAATGGTGGCGAGGAAAGGGAAAGATGGCGCTCGCTGTGATTGGCGAGGCGTGGAGGAAGATGGGTGATAAGAGCCTCATCATGAACCCTAACTAGCACAATTTAATCTAAATAAATGTGAAGAAACTCCTGCAAAACCTAAAAAGAAGCTTAACTCAGAAAATTCTGAATTAAAGAATAAGACAAATCATTAGGGGTAAAACTACAATTTTACCAATGTCGTACACAAACAGAGTAATTAAGGGTCTAAACACAGGTCAAATAAGCTTAATAAGGAAGGAAGTGGGATGATTTGATCTGAAAAGGGTTATAACAACTTCTAAGAATTAAATGACATTCTATAACTCTAAAACAAATCCACTTTAATTCACGGGGTTCGAGGCAGGATAAAAATCAACTAAATCCTCTAAAATTCATATAAAAATATTCCCTAGGGTTTAGAACCTTCAATTTTACCTTTGTAACCTATTTTGACCTAAAATGAGAATCATGCCCAATTTATGACCTAATTTGGGTTTTTACGCAAATTGACTAGTCAAACATATTCAAACCTAAAATAAAATTTCACCATTAAAATCCTTAGGTTCAAATTAAGATGGTATAAAAATTTGGGCCTAAGAAAAGACCATCTTGACCGACTTTACAAATTGGTCCTATTGAATTACTTTTTCACCCTTATCTTTTGAAACCCTTACACATTGACCCCTATCTTTCTCGTTGTTCTTTGCAGAACGGTCCTCCCTGCCATTCTGAGCAACGCCATACCTCCGGCGACCTTGCGCGGAGGATGGCGCCGCGCAGGGCATGGCGCCCGTTCTCAGGAACGAATGGGAGGTTCCTTACGTCGTCCTCTGTCGTAGGGACCCTCCCTTGTGTCCTACAACCGCCCATGCCTCTCGTGCGAACGCACGAAAGGCATGGGTCTCCATCTCCGGCCATCTCCGACATGCTCTGCACGTCATTCCCTCGGCCCACTCTCCGCGCCAGCGCCTTTATAAGGAGCAGCAAGGGCTGCCATCCACTCCAAGCTACTTCTGGTGGAGAAAACCCCTCTATTTTTGTTTCCCCTCCCTCCAATCAGATTGCCCTAGCTTTCGGTGAACTCTCCTCCTCCTCCTCGTCGCTCTGCTGCCATACCTGCAGTAGAGCCCACTCTGCCTCTTCGACCCACGCTAGGTCGCACCAGCTGGCATCCTCAGACCTCTTCCTCGTCGCCGTCACTCCTCCCCTGGGCACCTTCGTCCTCAGCATCGGCAGGCACGTGCCGGGAAGTCCCCCTCTCCCTCTTCGTCGACTAAGTAGGTAGGAATTTTCTCCTTACTATCCTCTCACTTTTCCCTTCTTGAATTAGTCTTTTAAACCCCTCGACTGCCACAACCACCTTCATCTGCTCCGTCTCCGGCCACCATCTGCGGCGAGATCGTCCCACTTCCACTGACCTTTCCACCCCTCGCCAATAAGCCCTTAAGCTCCGCACCACCTCACTGACACCGAATCCACCCTCCATTCACCATCTAGCACCTCCAGACCACCCCCTGAACACACCCACTCTCACGCACGTAGAGTGCCCTAGGCGCACGGCCACAGGCACTCTCGCGCCTCGCCGACCCCCGCACTGCACTCGCCGCACTCTGGCGAACCTCCCTGGACCTTTTTGACGTGGCCGCGAGGCCGTTTGCGTGTTTCAGGTTTCGCCCTCCTCGCCGCCATTAACGAGCAACAGGAGCTTCTCCGCAAGCAGCTCCAGGTCTCCTCCGCTCCAGGCGTGAGCTCCAGGTGACGCGGAAAGAAGTCACGCCCGCGCCCAGGTTCTCAATTGGGAGCGTGAAGCCTTCACTGCTGCCCAATTGACAGCTGCTTCTCGCCTGCGGGCGAGCAGAGCGGAGGTGGGACTTTAGTCCCACCTCGGAAGTGTATGGGCGCAAGCCCATACATAAATTGAAAAAGCGCTATCGGCTAGTTGCCTCCGATAGTACTGGGGTGAGGTCCCTCACCTATCACCGGGTCTCGTCCGTGGCTCACCCACGCGGATTTGACCCAACCCGACACCCTCCTGTGCACTCCTCGCGCACCACCCACGCCGGTGCGCCTGGACCCAGGCACGCAACCGACCCGATTACCTGGCTTTGGGAGAGCTTCCTAAAGAGAGATCCATAGAGAGAGAGACGCGGGGTATGGGTAGGGTAGGTTTTGCGTTGATGTTTGCGTGTATGCGCAGGAAAGAAGGAAGAAGAAGGAAGAAGAAAGGAAGGAAAGAAGCTGAAGGAAAAGAAGAGGAGCTGCACTGTAGCAACCGAGTAGTTAAGTCGTCTGAGCGCTGAATCAGACGTCGGCGAGAAAGAAGGAGAGTCAATAGCAAGAGAGGAAAGAAGAAGGAGGGATAGAGCAAACGAAAGAAGAGAAGAAGA
Source organism: Thalassia testudinum (assembly GCA_037157565.1). Lineage (NCBI taxonomy): Eukaryota > Viridiplantae > Streptophyta > Magnoliopsida > Alismatales > Hydrocharitaceae > Thalassia > Thalassia testudinum. Next base: position 29,529,431 of record JAZHRO010000013.1, read on the forward strand.
AAGAAGAAGCAGAGAAGAAGAAGACAGGAAGAAGAGAAAGAAAGAAGAAGAGAAAGAAAGAAGAAGAAGAAAGAAGAAGACGACAGGAAGAAGAGAAAGAAAGAAGAAGAAGACAGGAAGAAGAGAAAGAAAGAAGAAGAAGAAGAAGAAGAGAGAGGAACCACTGCAGAAGAGAAAGAAAGAAGAAACAGAAGAAGAAGAAAAGAAGAATACAAGTTGAAGAGAGGAGTAGCTGAAGAAAGAGAAGAAAAAGCCAATTATCCTCTTTCTCTTTCTTTCTCTCTCTTTCTCTTAATTTTTGTAAAACCTTATATATATATTGTGAATTTATAGGCTTCTAGAATTTTGGTTTGCTCCCTGAATTCGACCTCGGGAAACTCTTCATTCCGAGTAATAAATTGTATTAGACTGGTAACTATTTTGTTATATACCACAACGACTATAATAACTATAAAGACGAACAAAGTGGCAACCAATGGGGAAGGTCGCTATGCTTCCAATTTGGTCCTTGGGGGAGCGAAGGAGAAAGGTCGAGAAGGTCTGCCAGAGCGTAGGTCGGAGGAGGCTGGAGATAGGGATTTGAAGAGGTTTTTGGCCCAAAACCTAGCTAGGGAGCACGGCCTTGCATTGAGCGTGCTTTTATTGGGCTTAGGATGGAGTTCGAAGCTTGGAAACTTCGAGTTTCTTACGCATGTGGGATCCCACTTCTCTCATGCGTTATCCCACTTCTCTCATGCGTTCGCATGAGAGATTGGGGAAGAATTGGAGTCCAAGGCTAGGTTTGATTGAGAGAGAATTCCTCAAGGAATCTCTTGTTCAAATTTTAGACAGATTGATTGAGAATCGAGTGAGAAATCTTCGCTCCAAACTCAACGGTGAAGGTCTGACCTTCTCAAAATGGCGCAAGAACCTTTTTGCAAAGAACAATGATAAAATTAGGGACTTGATTGCAATTAATTCAAAAGTTAGGGGCATATTTGTGAGAGAAAAGAGTCAGACAGGACTGAAATGTAAACTAGGTCAAGGTGATCTCTGATTGGGCCCAAATATTGGTACAAACCTAATTTGGACCCAAGAAATCTGATGGTGAAGTCATATTTAGTTTTTGACCAATTTTGATAGGTAAATTGCGTAGAAACCCAAATTAAGGCAACTGTCTGTCTGAGACTCTGTTTTAGGTCAAAATGGGTTCCAATGGTCAAATCAAAGATGTCAAACTCTAGAGAATATTTTTATAAGATTTTTAGTGGGATTAGGTGAATTTTATCTTGACCAAAACCTCAGTGAATTAAGCGATTCTGTTTTTAGGATTTTAGATGTCATTTAATTCTCGTAATGTGTGAAAACCCGTTTCTATCTGCATGGACCCTCTTGTTAGATTTTAATGCATATTTGACCTTTAATAAACCCCTGGGAAAACTCGTGGTTGATCTGCATTCATGATATGATGGAAAAATTATAGTTTTATCTTTGGTTTCATGTTATACTCTGAAAAAGGATGTGCAATGAATTACAGTCCTTTGGCAGTTATGTAGGAGCATTTAATGATGGAATATGACAAAATAAAGGTAGATATGGCTGATGATGACGTTATCATCACCGCCTGCTGTTGCTAATAGAGCTTACAGAGGGTGTTCTCCATGACCTTCTTCGCCTTCTCTAGGGCGACAGTGGCCTCAAAGAGGCAGACAAAATTCTGCTGCTTCGCCTTGGCCGTTACGAAGCACTTGGCGGCATGTCAGCTGCTTCTGTAAAGCTGATAAGCCCAATGACGTCCGGAGGAGCACCGCCACATGGGACAAATGTAGTCTCGAGAGCCTCCACCTGTTCATAACCATAGGCAAGTTCAAGGAGAAAGTTCCTCTTCAAAACATAAGTAAAGGACGAGCAAGAAAAGGCTTACCGCTCGGAGGTAGTAGTAGAACACGTGGTTCATATCCATGCCTCCCGATTGGGAGGCAGCCCAAAACATGGCATCCTCCAAATGCTGGATCACTTGCCTTTCCAGGCTAAGGCCGCTGCTTGATCCACTCACCTGGGTTGGAACCCCCCGGTCGAAAGGATCCACTAGCACCCTTGTCCCTATCGAGCTCCGCTTGTAGTACTACTGTGCGAAGATGCTCCTACTAAGGAATCCGCCGGTGACGGCCACCTTTTGCACTAGTTGAAAGATAGCCCTGGCAGAACCGGATGGGGCACTAGAGGCACTGCTTTCCCCCAACTAAGCTACCTCCACCGGGGTAAGGGGCAGGGAGTCAAGGAGTATAAACCCTTCCGGTGGGCCAGAAGGGGCAGACGAGTCCACTAGAGCTCCACCTCAACCTCACTCAAAAGTTTAGGAGCGAACGCTTCTGGTTGTATACCAGTAGGACTCTTCAGGCGCTTAAGAGGGGCCTCCATCTTCTTTTTGCTTCCTTCCCCTTCCTTCCTCTTAGGCTCCTTAGAGTGAGAGGACTGGCTCCCCTGGCTCTACTCCACATGCTTCTCCTCTTCGCAATGCGATCCATGGTGGGAGGAACCACTACCTCAACGCCTGGGGGTGTTTGGGCAAGCAAATCAACCAAATGTTGCAAAGAACAAAGAGAAAAATCAAGCCATTATGTAACAAGCGAGGAGGATACACATTCTGAAGCTATCACCTACCCCCTACTTACATGGCATGGGATGGGAATCTGCAACCCAAGGTAGTGCCACCCGGACGTCTTCTCGCTTTAGCTCCGAGCAAGCAATTGGCCCAAAAGTTATAATCCTATCGGCGTCCACCCAAGCAACCGAATCAAGCTCCTCGAGCCTAGGCAGTAAACCCTTATTAAACGAATCTTGCCGGGTATAAGGGACGTTGTGGTCCTCATGGTGGGAAATAAATAAAAAATGATGATCTTGCCCCTTCAAACTATCGGACAGATCAACTATTCGGTACTTGGTATGTTGGTTGTACAAGGTATTAGTACCTGATGGGGGCTTCCCCTTCTTAACTTTAAGGGGCATAAGCCCAAAAAGTAGGCAGAACAATCCCAGGTGGGGGACAATCCTCAGATGGAAGCAGATAACAATAAAGGCACTCCGAATTAGCCAGCAATTGAGGCTAAGCTGTGAGAGGGCCAGGAGGTAATAATAGAGGAAGGAATATAAAAAGGGATCAAATGTATCCGAAGGCCATATTCTATGGCATATTTACAAATAATAAATGAGTCCTTAGACCCGTTAGAGCATAAGTGGGTCTGGGACCCACAAGGGTGAAATGGAACTCCATCGAGTCCTTAATGGCAGAACGACTACGTAAGTTAGAAGAGAAAGTGTACAAATCCCTCATCTCAGGTGAGATGCTGGATGAGGATGAGGCAGACTTACACTTGCCAGCAAGTTTAGACATGGCCGCGTCTTCAAACACTCGCCGAAAAGAGGACCTCCGAGAACAACACCTCCTTACACCTTGCCTGAAAAGAGCGGTCGCACCAGTATCACAGAGCGCTCGAAAGCTTCAAGAGGGTATGTAGGGCATTAACTATGTCCCACACCCCCTATTATAACCCCCGTAATGGGCAATCCCCCCTTGGGGGGAGCAAATTTAAAAAAGATGAAATCCTACGGGATACAGCGTGGATTTCAAAAGATATCGGCGAAAATATCTTGGAAATCATTACTGACACTAAATGCTCATGCGCGCATATCTTGTGCCATAATAATATTGGTCACATCACTGGAAATTGAGGTATTTGAGGCTCGTTCACCTCTTTATGACAGCAATTAATGTTGGTCTTATCACACAATAAGACAAAAATCAAACCTGCAGTGATTGGCCATCACTCGCAGAAGGTGGCACATACGCCGCACTCACTCCTAAGAAGCCGCCTCTTAAGGCCGACAAAAACACAAGCAGACACGCCTAAAAGTTGCCTCTTAAGGTCAGCAGATACACAAGCGCGCCTAAAAGCCACCTCCTAAGGCTGGTAGAAACATAGGCGGATGCTCCCAAAAGCCTCTTGTTAAGGTCGGTAGGAGCTCTGGCATACCTGCCTATGTTTTCATTAGCAAAAGCTGCCCCATAAGACCGGCAGCAACACAGGTGGACGTGCCTAGAAGCCACATCCTAAGGCCAGCAGGAACTCAGACAAACCTGCCCACGTTCCCCTCACCTAAGAGCTGCCTCCTGTAGTTGGTAGGAACTCAGGAGACTCCTGCTTCTATTCCTTTTATTACAAATGTGACGACCTGAGTCCCGCCAAATGACGAAATGCGTGTCGCCGTGCGTTAACAACTACCACGAACACCTGTAGGATCGTAGTCACCCAACATATAGCCATAAAACATCAATATCCAACATTCATTCATAATGCATTAAATGAAAAAAAACCTAAAGTGTTGATAATATAATTAAAATTCACCCTAAAGTAGAAATTAAAGAGAGTCTCGTACAACTACTAAGAAGACAGGAAACAAAATTCTAACAGTGAAAAGAAAAAACTCTTACAACGAGCCACTGGCTTAATACGGACTATCTCCTCAGGTAGGACCCGGTTCCGCGGAAGTCTGATCGACAGCAGCTGCTGCACCTGACGGTTTAGTCGCTCTGAAATGGGTTTTCAAATCAATGCGTGTAGTATAAGTCGAATCAGCGCAACAAACAAGTAAAATTTATAACTCAAATATAAGAAATGAAGTCCGAGGTCGAACACAGGGAGCAATTGGAAAAATGATTTTCAAGATTACAATTCAAACAAATATATGAGCAATGTAACAAAATTCCAAGCAGTAATGATATATGAATGAAAGCGTATGTTAAATAGTGCAAAAAGAATTGGGTAAAATGGTGTTTTGAATCACCAATTACCCTTCACAATTACATCAAATAATTCAATAGTACTAAGTAATTAAATGCCATGTAGGATAAGTGCTTCTGTTGAATCTCAGACATCTGCTCAACCAATCAGATGGCTTAACCCGCTCACTGCTATAGTGCCCTTCTGCTTCTTTTTCTTTTGCTTCTCTGCTTTGCTCTCCTTCTTCTGTGGCTCCTTCTTCTTCTTTCCTTCTTCTTCTTCTCTCTTCCGTGGCTGTGCCTTTTCTCTTCTTTCTCTTTACACACAAGGGCTCCTTAAATGACTAAGTGTCAGCCGTTGAATCACATAGCAAAACCCCCCTTGCCCCCACATGCTTTCTTTCCTTCACTCTCAGGGATCCGCCCTCCCAGGGCGTCAGGTTATCAGGAATTGGATAGAGCGTACCCGGGACCAGGCTCATCGGCATGGGTGGTGAGAGAGGTGTGAACAGGGCTTAGGCGGGTCGGATCTGCGCCAAGCCCGCGGAGGAACGGGTCACGGGCGAGGTGCAGGTGATTGGTGAGTGGGGACCTCACCCCCTACATGTCACTTGAGGCGAATAGCTTAAGCGACAAAATCAATTTATGCGGCTGCAGGCGCTCTTTTGCTGTCGAGGTGGGACTATCCCACCGCCTTCTTCTACGTGCAACTGCAGTGGATTTCCTTCACTGAATTGGGGCAGCAGTGGCAGATGTTGGTGCCAATTGAAGACCTGGAGATCTACCTGGAACCTCTCTGCACAACCTGGGCGTATCACCTGGGACTTACGCGGCTGGAGAAGGCTTCAAGCTTCTCTTGAAGCGCAGTAATGGCGGTCGAAGGACCTGCTACCTAAAAATCAGAATGCAGCCTCTTGGCCTTGTTAAATAGGTTAAGGAGCTTCGCCGTAGGGTGGCAAGTATGGTGGTGGGTGCGGCGTGTCGTGAAGGTGGTTGGTGAGGCCTGTCTTAGGCGGAGATGAAGATCTGGAGGTGGGTTATTTGGTGAGGAGGTGGAGTGAGAAATAGGCCTGGAGAGGTTAGGGTTTTTACTTTAGGGGCCACGACGGAGGCTTTGGCGGTGTTGGCGAGGTATTTGGGATAGTGGAGTGGGCGGAGGAGCTCGCCGGAGGTCTGGTTGAAACGAAGGACGATGACGGTGAACGGCGGCGTCGAGGGTCGAAATTGGGATATAGAGAGCGGGAAAGATAGTGTATACCTTACTAAGCCTTACTAACCTAATCTAAATGGACGAAAGGGAGGAGAATCCGCACCATGTGTACGTTGGCGACGAAGAAGACGAAGTGCTCTGGTGAGGGTTGGAACGATGATGACGACGGGAATGATGCTCTTGCTGGTATGGCCAAGAGCGGATGAGAGAGAGGAAGGAAATCCGACCACTGGTATTGTGGATGGACAATGAAGGAGGTCAAGATGAATAGCCGGAGCTTGCGGATCTTCACGGCCAGAGCAAAGAGAGGAAGGGAGAGGTTTCACAGCTGGAATCGAGCTTAAGAAGCTCGGCCTGATTTGGGGGTCCTTTTATAGACCTCTGGAGGGAGTTTTGGGCTTGGGAAGCAAGCTTCCCAAGCTTGGAATGTTCGCCAGAGATAGGATTTCCAAAATACCATAATCTCTCATGCGTTCGCATGAGAGATTGGGAAAGTTTTAGGGCTTAGGAATTGGCTCAAAAGAAAGGGAATTCCTTGACGAACTTCCCTTTCAAATCTGGGAGGGATTTGTCAAGGAATTAAGGAGAACATGTCATTTTAAGGTTGCCGGAGTTTGTAAGATTAGAATTCGTGGTGGTAGGGACCTTTTTGTGAAAATATGACAAAGCTGGGGGGCTATCTGCAAGGATTTTGAAAGTTAAGGCATGTGTGTGAGATAAAAGAATTAGACATGACCAAATAGCAAACTAGGTCAAGACAATCTCAGATTGGGCCCAAATTTTAGTGCAAACCTAATTTATACCTAAGGAATCCAATGGTGAAGTTGGATTTTGGTTTTGACCAAGTTTGACTAGGTAATTTATGCAAAAATCTAAATTAAGGCAAATGTCAGTCTAAGACTCTATTTTGGGTCAAGACGAGTTCTGATGGTCAAATTGAAGGTACCAAACCTTAGAGAATATTTTTATATGAATTTTAGAGGGTTTAAGTGAATTTTATCCTAACCAGAACCTCAGTTAATTAAGCGGATCTATTTTTAGGATTTCAGAAGTCATTTAATTCTCAAAACATTTGAAAACCCTTTTCTGTCTATTCTAATCCACTTGTTAGACTTTTAAGATAATTTGACCTTTATCTAATCCCTGAGAAAACCTGTGGTTATTCTGCATTTAAGATATGATGGTAAAATTACAATTTCAACCCTGTCTTACTGTATTTCTCTCAGAATGATTATGTAATGAATTAAAGCTCTCTGGTGGTTATATAGAAGCATGTAATGACTTAATTAGATCAAATTGAGCTAGTTATGGCTTATGATGGTGTTCCCATCAGTGACTGCTCAGCAACACTTGAGTACGGAACCTAAGATAAAACGTCAGTGAAAACTGAGTAGAGTAGAACTAAACATGTAACCTAAGTAATAGAGTATAGGAAAAAGGGCACTATGTTAAGAGTTTGTCCATTTATAATTTATTTCATATCCAGTTCTGTTTATGTAATTTGCCCATATTATTATCGTTCTCAATCTATCAATCAATGTCTCGGACATGAGATGATCTCATGTAACTTCTTGCAACGCAAGACCGGTATAAGCCAGCCTCTCGATCAAGAGAACTGCTTATACCCGTCAAGTCACCATGCTCCATCACCCTGGGGTCCTCGTTAAAAGGGGTCGCAACTATGTCGTGTAGCATGAACACGCACTACAAGAAAAACCACTTTTAGAGATGGTTAAAAATAGTCACCAAAAGCAACAAAACCATCTCAAGTTGTCGTCGCTGTTGTGTGCGAGAGTCGTTGTTTAATGTATCGCATCGTAGTATAGTGACGAAAATCGCTACAACATTTCAATTTATAAAGTGCTCAAAAATAAAAGTTGAGTCTGAGGTATTCGTAAGGAACAAATATGGAATTCATGCACTAATCACAATATATAAATAATGAGCACAAAGATAAAAATATGCAATGAATACTGGTGATCAAAAATATATTCAATAACAGTCCAAATTGTATCTCAGGAAAGAAAGGGATAAAAAGAATATAAAGGACTATAAAAATGGTGATTTAGATCACTAATTAGTTCCCCACATTAAGCACATATCCCAAGGAAATCAGCTAATAAATATCTCAACAATGGTTATAACCACTTATGCAAATATCCACGTCAAATTTAGCCTCAAATAACTCCACAGAACCAAATTAGACGTCAAACCAAAGAGCCAGATGACTTAACCGTTTAAAGCTCACAACAGGCATAAGGGTGCCAAGCCTCAGAGATGGTAGGTGTTAAGCGGGCATGAACAGTGCAAAACCTACCCCTATTCTCCTCAAATTTTCTTCCTTCTCTCTCAAGATCGGGTAATCGGATCTGCGTAATGGGTCCAGACTCACCGAGCATGGTAGTGAGCGAGAAGTGAATGGCATGTGAGTGAGGCATGAGGGACCTCACCCCTCCATGTCGAGGCAAGCAGCCAATGGCACGAAAGCGCCTTATCCGATGTGGGCAACTATTCCACTTATGAGGTGGGACTAAATGTCCCCCTCTTCCTTCACACATTGAGCTCTGGACATCCTTCGAGTTGCAGTGGCTGTTGCTGCTCCTTGCTTCGATTGAAGCTGCAGATGAGTGCGTGGATGGATTCCGCAAGTCTTGGAGGTGGTAGTAGGGTTGGAGAAGGTCGGAGTGTGGCAGACAAAAATGATGAAGGTGAGGGCGACGACGAAGCTCTGATTGGTACCTGTAATCACGAATACGAGCGCTCGACCCTAATTATATGGTTCATAAGCATTGCTGAGATGCGTGGTAGGTGATGGTGGTAGTACATGGTGAATAGTGAATGAAGACGATCGGACGGAGTCAAGATGGTCGGCGGAAGGGTGGGTTGATTGTCGGTGAAAAGGAGTGGTTGGGAGCCCAAATTAGGTTGGGGCTCTTGATAAGGATGGGGCAAAGGTTTTGGTGGAGGTGGGGTGGCGTTTAGTAGTGTGATGTGGCCGGGTGAGCTCATCGGAGCCTCACCGGCCACGGGGAAGATGATGGGGGAGATAATATGTTGGTTGAATTAGGAGGAGAAGGGGCTAAGAATTACCTACAAAGATAGAGAGAGAGAGAGAAAGAACCTATTTTAACAAACAAAAGGGGAGGAGTGACGCCAGCTGTGATTGGCTGGCACGAGAGATGGTGAATTCTCCGGTGGGAGAGACGAGGAGGAAGAGGCCGGAGAGCCCTGGATTTGCCTCACTAGGCATGAACAAAGGAGAGGAAGATGTTCCCTCTGCCTATTGTACGTGGCAAAGGGTGACGAAGGGAGATCGAGGAATTCGCAGAAGCTTGGTATGAGCTTTTATAGAGCTCATAATCAAGCTCTAAATGAACGAGGCTTGATTGAGCCTCGATTTTGAATCAAAGAGTCCCACAAATTTTGTGGATTTGCATGCTCTTCTTGCCTCGAATTAAGGTCTAAAATTACATTCACATGAATCTCCAATGTGTAAACTCCAATCCCACCAAATTTGATGGGATTTGGAGGTGATTTGATGAGGTTTCTAATTGGTCAAAGGTCGGCTGTGTAGGATTTGACCCAACAGTGGTAGCAAGGGCATAACTGTGATGAAGATGAAGAAGTTAGGGACCTGATTGCAAGAATATTGAAAGTTAGGGGCTTAAGTGTAGGAAATAGAGATTCAAGGCACTAGGTTGCAAGATAAGTAAAGATGGACTCTGATTGGGCCAAAATTTTGGCCTTAACCTAATTTGGACCCAAAGAAGCTAATGGGGAAGTTGGATTTCATTTTTGACCACATTTGTCTGGAAAACTTGCACATAAGCCCAAATTAGGGTAGAATCCCATCTGAAACTTTTTCTAAGTCAAAATGAGTTTAGATGGTCAAACCAAGGGTACCAAACCTCTTAGAATATTTTTATATGAATTTTAGGAGGTTTAGATGAATTTTATCCCAACCAGAACCTCTTCAATTTAAGTGGGTATGAAATTAGGGTTTTGTGTTCTGATTTGGTTTTTGAAACGCGTGAAATCCTATTTTTGTCTATGTTGACCCACTATTTGGAATTTAATACTCATTTGACCTTATAGTAACCTGTGGGTGACCCTGTGGTTACTCTACATTCATGATGTGATGTTAAAATTGTAGATTTAACCCTTTTTATTATTTTCTTCTCAAATTCGATCTGAGTGGAATTATGGTCTTCAAGCGATTATTCAGGAGCATTTGTCTCTTGATTCAGACTAATTCAAACTAATTATGGCTAATGATGGTATTACCATCAGTTGCGGAAGGTTGCGTAGTGAATAGTCTTTCGCAACGGTTATTGATACTAACTGTCTCTAATAGTACCAGCCCTATCTGTCGTGATTAGCTTTCTTTTGCGACTATTTAGAATCATCGTTAAAACACTTTCACCATGGTTATTTATAAAGTATTATTGGCGAAGATTATTTAATAATCGTCGCAAATATAGTTTCGCAACTGTTGAATAAATATCACAAAAAATAGGTTTGACAACCGTCATAAATATAATAATTTTCTTATTTTATTTTACTTTCATAAAAGATTTTTTTAATTGATTATATTTTACCAACAGTGATCAAATGTAACATTTAAATTAACTTATATAACATCCAATAACACATATATAATATTCAATAAAACAAATAAATAGGAAATAAGCATTACATTACTACAAATTAACTTAGATAATGTTTACAAAAGAAATACCACGTTCGACTGAAATGAAAGTTAAATTTAAATAATTAAAAGGAAATAACTTACATGCTTGGCTTGGTGGGTCTCATGAATCCATATGTGCTTATTGTCTGTAACCTTCTTATGAGTGATCTTATAGACTTCAAGGCGATCCAATTGGGTATCGTCATGTGTAGTCGCCTAAAATTAAGTAAATATAAAAGATCGTTAATAATTTAAAGTTATATGTTAATTAGAAATATAAATAAATAAGAATTGTACTTAGATATCTTGTCTTGAGCTTATCAATACTCATCCCACAATAGTTTCAATTCTCAATAGCACATCATGAATATATGCACCTGCATGTATATGAATGACTCGTACACATTCAAAATTCTAGATCAATAGCGAGAATTCAGATTTTAAGGGAAAGAAGATACATAAGTGACATGCATATATATATAATTCATGGACTAACCAAAGACGTTATTGGTGGGGTTTCCCGTGGAACTGGTTTTGTGCAGCATCGCCAACAAGTTGGTCAATGTCGGTGAAGGCAACACAAGATAGGGTGGTTCGATTACCTTAAGCATTTAAAATGATCTCGAGATGATCATCTCAGCAGACACCAACACACGAGTAGGTGGTGCCCAGGTTGATACCAATGGCGGGGCCTTCAACCTTCTCTATGGCCATCCTTCGCTATCTATGACAAGATCGAAGCGAGGGAATGGAAGAATGTGACTTCAATAGGATGGGGAAACAACTCAATCAACGACGAGTTTGGGGGAGAGAGGGTGCTAACCGCTATCCCTTCTTCACCCTTTTTGTTGGAGTGGGTATCGTGCTAGATTCTATCCTTGTCACAAGGATCTTTTGCGTGTGCTTGCAATCTTGCAATTGTATCACTTCTTACCAATGACTCTCTCTTCTCCCTATCCACCCTCTCCTCCTTTACTTCTTCCAAAATCTTCCTTATCCATCTCTCTTACTCTTCGACCTCCTTTTAATAGTAATTCTCTCCTTCCTCCTCTCCTTTCTAATGTTCTTCTAAATATTTATTCTTTACTTCCTTCTCTCCTCTCCTCTTCTCTTTACTTATCCTCTCCACATTAACTCAAGATAACAACATAGCATCAAACAGAATTAACTAAGTGAGTACACCCCACAATCATGCATTAGCATTTAAAACATAATTAACTAGTGATTACACCGCACAATCATGCATTAACATTTAAAACACAAGTAGCTAGTGATTACACCCCACAATCACGCATTAACATTTAAAACACAATTAACTAATGGGTACACCCCATAATCATGCATTCACATTCAAAACACAATTAGCTAGTGGGTACACGCCACAATCATGCATTCACATAGAGAATGAGTCATGTGAGCTGAGGTTGTAGATTGGCTTGTTATAATTAGGAAGCAGGTTTTCCCCGATGTTATGGTCAGATTCGAAATCGTAGGAGAGTTTGCGAAAATCAAAATTTGAATGAGATTCAAGATCATGAGTTCCACCATAGAATAAATCATATGTTGTAGATTCAGCGACCTGACTGGGGTCTAGCCTAGATGTCAATTCTAAGCTTAAAAAGGTGTCCTTATCTAGTAGAGGCTCAGGTTCTAAGCTGGTAGGACAGATCCAATTGAAACCCCACTCGTCCAACTCCTCAGTTTCTGTATTGTAAATTGGCAAGACTTCCGAAAAATCGATTGGTTCCTCTGAGGATGTTTGCGAGGGATATTCATCAAGTAGAGGCCCAAAATCATATTCTTCATTGAAAAATTAATCTTCCTCATATGAGGCCTTGAAATCTTCCTAATAGGTTTCAAATCGAGATTCTGGGCTTAGGATGTGGGTTGAATCACTGGAATCTAGGTCTGAATAACCTTCGAGGGTCACCTTATCAGAATAAGGGGTGGAATTTACACCCTTGAGAGGTTCAGTTCTACTTTCATTATTGCAGGAGTTTTAGAATTCTAAGCCTGGTGATTCATGGTCTAGAGTGGGCTTAACATTGTGTTATCCTGCAATTAGAACTTCCCAACCTTCTTCAATATCAGGCACATTGTACTTAATCTGGGTTAGGAATCCACAACCATTTTGTGCCTCAAACCCGAGATCAGATTGATCCTCGATGTTGTCCCAAGATGGCTCATCCTCTGTTTGTGGCATATACGGGTATTTCTGGTCGATAATTTGTTTTAATAATCTCATTATCTCTTTTCATTTTTCAAGATCATCTTGGTGTTGCTCCAAAGTCGAGGATTTGTCATGCATTGAAGGTATTCAAGATTGTGTAATTTCTCTATCTCAATGCATCCTGTGATGAGTATGTCTCGGGTTGATCCTTTTGTGGCTTCTGCCAATAGCACTTGGGCACAAGTTATGATAAAGGTTGTGGTTGTTGGGACATCAACCTGAATGTTTTCTACTGGTGTTGAGGTTTTGTCTTCTTTTTCATAGAATTTCAGGGCATCCTCAATCATCCTATCTCTCATGGATCTCCGATATTCAGGTTTCTTGAATGGTAGTCCTAAGTGGTTTGGCTGCATATTTGGATCAGGTGGTGGAATCAAGATGTAGAATCAGAGTTTGAATCAAGGTGTAGAATCAAGTTATGAAGCGATTAGATCTGAATAACGAATCCCACTGAAAATGTATGTGTGCTCTAAAGAGAAAAGATGAGGGACTGGAGATGTTTTTGACCCAATCGAGGCACCTAAAAACGTTTGGATGACTATGGAGGTTTGGGGCAGATGATACCCCTTGATCAGAAGATTGTCCACCTGAGAATTACCTGGGTAGCTAGAGAGGAAGAGTCCCACAAAGATCCCTATATGGTAGAGCGTCCCCACGAGTTACAGGGTTTCCCCCACGCAACCTCTCTTGTCACTGAGATTCCAGGTAGACCAGAATGGGGACCTTGACCTCTTAAGTCTACCACTTTTATTTCAAAGGTGTTTTAGGGTTTTCACTTGAATTTTAGCTGTTTTGATGTTGTGACCTAATTTGGAGGTTGGTCGACCCAAGGGGTCAACTTCACCTGACCTGTCCTAAAGATGGCAGAATGATTCTAGGCTTGGGACCTAGAGACCACCCTGATTTGACTCCCAGTTTATTAGGTCCAAGATTTCAAGATTCAAGTGTTGTTAGAGCTCAATTTTTAGGGTTTGTGTTGTTTAGATCTCTTCAATCAAGGGCTTGGGTCGCACACTGATGCGGGAGGATTCATTTCCTTTTATGTAGGCATGTGTGAACAGCACTCCAAGACCCTACTGTAAAAACCCTAATTTGGTTCTATTTCCAATCCTCTTTTCTTCTTGAAAAAGGTTCTCTTTGGACTTAAAAGCAAGAAGTGTGTTGTCCGCGAAAATTAAGCGTGATTTTTATTAGGCACAAGAATTTTGTGGGATAAGAAATCGCTTCTACTTCAATAAGTTTTGAAAATTTTTCGCAAAATTAGGAAATGTCTGCCTTAAAGATGGTAATTACTATAGAAAGAAGGCAATAGATTCCCACATTAATTGCTTGATTTTGTCTTTCAAGGATTAGGGGATGGTTTAAGGAAGAAAAGAGATTACCTGCCCTGGAGTGTTGACTTGCGGGAGGGATCTTCTCGTGAAATACCTTGCAAGATCACAACAAAGCAAAGTAGGGAAAGTTAGTGTTCAATATGATAAAAAAAAAAAAAGAATGCAGAGATTAGTGATAAATTGTGCATTGCTCCCTGACAACGGCGCCAAAATGTTTGCAGCGCTTGATCGTGTTTTATAAGTCAGTTGCGTCGTAGTATAGGTGACCAAGCTTTGACAACAAATAAGAATTTATTACTCGAAAACCTAAGTATCCGAGGTCGAACACAGGGAGCAAATGGAATTTATTCAATAATCTCAATAATGTAATTGAACACTTATAATTACTCAAAACTTAATTCAGAATATAAATGCAAGAGTTTAAGAGTTAAAATTGTAGCAAAATAGAATTGGACGTCTGACGTCTTAAAAAGATATCTCTCTTCTCTCCTATTTCCTATCTGCTCTCTTCTTCTTCTTCTTCCTTTCTTTCTCTGATTTTCCTCTTTCCTTAGCTCTTTTTCTTCTGTTCTTCTTTGGTCGTCTGCTTCTTCTTCCTTGTTTCTTCTTTGCAGCTCTTTTCTTTACTCTAGCCTTGCCTTTCTTCTTCCTTCTTCAGCCCTAGCTCTCTAACTTCCTCTTCTCTTTGGCTTTGCCTCTCCTTCTTCCTTGTCTTTCCTTCTCTTCTGACTTCTCTTATTTGCGGCTAAGTGTCAGCTTCACCTTTCCCTTGTTTCCTTATTTTTCTTCCCTTGGTCTGCTGCTCCTCTGCTACAGTGCATCTCTCTTCTTCTTCTCCTTCTCTTGCTGCGGCTAAGTCCTTCTTCCTTTCCTTCTCTTGCTGCACCTGTTCCTCCCTTAGCTTCCTCTTCCTGCACAATCACCACATAGCAAAACCTATTCCCCTACCCTCCCCGCGCATCTCTCTCTCTCTCACTGTGTATCTCTCCTCTGTACACTCTCCCAGAGCCAAGTAATCGGGTCGGTCGCGTGCCTGGGTCTAGGCACACCGGCGTGGGTGTTGTGCGCGAGGAGTGCACGGATAGGTTAGTCGGGTTGGGTGCCAGGTACGTGGGGTCAATTCACGGACGAGGCGTGGTAAGGGCAAGGGACCTCACCCCATGTGTGTCTTGAGGCGAATAACATAAAACACAAATTCAATTTATCCCACACGCCTCACTCCTGCGTTCACGAGGTGGGACTAAATGTCCTACCCGCTTCTGTGCTTTCGCCTGAAGGCATCCTTCTTCCAATTGCTGTAGCTAGGCACCTCGCAGAGCTAATTGCCTGGGCATATGAATGCGCAAGACCCACCCAAGCCTTCTGGACCTGGGACCCTGGAGTGCTTCAGCCTGGAGCAAGCTTGCGACCTTCTCGAGCCGTCACTGATGGAGGCTAGTGCTCAGATCTGCCACACATGAATATGGCCTGGTGGCCCCATTAAAATACATGGGAAGCTTCGCTGTGTCAAGGCGAAGGTGGGACGGTAGGTGGCAGGCCGTGGGGAGGCCTAGGCGTGCATGCTTAGGTCACCCTGTGGCCGTGCTTATGGGTTAGGTCGGGGGGCGTTTATGGCGGTGTAGGCGGTCGATGGATGGGTGGAAGATGTTCAGTGGTCGATGGCAGAGGTGAAGAGGTTGGTGGCGAGACGTGTGGAGGTGTGGAGTGATGGGTGCGTCTCGCCGGAGGTTGGCCGGAGATGGGGAAGATGGAGGTGGACAGTGGCTGTCGAGGGGTAATTTGTGAAATAGATTGAGGGGAATTGACGAGGGGATAGAGAGGAGTAAGTCTAACCTAATTAAGTGGACGAAGGGGGAGAAGTGGCGACTGGTAGTACCTACTGTCGTCGGAGAAAAAGGTATCCAGTGGAGGGAGACGGCGACGACCACAGGGCTAGAGGTGCTCGCACGAGTGTTGCACGATGCGGAGGAAGAAGGTGAGGACAGCTCTGCCACTAGTATGGTGGCAGAGCGACTAGAAAGAGGAGGGAGGCTTGCCAGAGCTCGCTGGACTACTTGACCAGAGGAGAAGAGGATGAAATTGGGGTGATCTCTGGCCAAGTTGAGCCAAAGAGGTGCGGCCAGGGTTGAGGATCATTTTATAGGCATTGGTAGGGGCTCTTGTGCTTGGAAGACAAGCTTCCAAATGCAAGAGTCCTCGCCGAAGTAGGAATTCTGTGGGATACCCAAATCTCTCGTGCGTTCGCACGAGAGATTGGATGTGAATCAGGGATTAGGACCACGCTCAGATGGAAGGGAATTCCTCAGAGAATCTCCCTTCCAAATCTGGGAGGAGATCTCTAAGGAATCAGGGAGTACTCCCCCTCCATTCCTTGTCGGAGTAGGATTTCTCCCCATTAATGGCGGAGGGACCTGTTTGTACGAGTGGCGAGGAAGTTAGGGGGGTCTGTGTAATGGTTTTCAAAAGATAGGGGCCAAAATGCAATTGGGTGTACTATTTTGCAAAGTAGGTCAAGATGACCTCCCCTTATGTCCAAGTTTTGGTAAAAACCTAATTTGGACCTAAGGAATCTAATGGTGAATTTGGATTTTAGGTTTGACCACATTTGACTTGATATTTTGCATAAAAACCCAAATTAGGTCAATTATTGAGCTAGGACCCTAATCTAGGTCAAAATAGGTTCCAAAGGTCAAATTGAAGGTTCTAAACCCTAGGGGATATTTTTCCATGAATTTTATAGGTTTTACTTGATTTTTATCCTGACTAGAACCCTGTTGAATTAAGCGAGTCTGTTTTAGGGTTACAAGATGTCATTTAATTCCTAGATTGCCCATGAACCCATTTCTGACTGAACCAACCCACTTTTCAGATCATTTGACCTATGTTTTGCCTCTGAGAAATCCTGTTTATGTACTGCAATGGTAAAATTACATATTTAACCTTTATTTCATTTTTTCTTCTCAGAACACTTATTCCTTGAATTAAGCCCTTCTTTAGGTTATGTAGGAGCTCTTATTCTCTTTCTTAGGTCAAAATGAGCTAGTTAGGGCTCATGATGAGGCTCTCGTCAGTCGTGTTGGAGGATTCATCAGAGAGTTGCCGGAGCGGAGGACGAAGGTGGTGTTGAGGGCGGTACGGTGGTCGTGAGTGAGTTGTGAGTGTGGGGAAAGAAAGTAGAGGGAGAGAGGAAGGGATAGAGAAGCTATGAGGGGAAGGTGAATGGTGAAGGTGGTCAACGTTGGCGAGCAAGAGCCGAAGAAGATGAAGTCGACGATAAGTTGGAGCGATGATGACGAGGAGGAAAGAGGCCCCTGCTGTGGCTGGCGAGGAGTGGAATTGAAAGGGGAAGGCAGAAGGCCGTCCAATTTGATTGTTGGACGACTGGACGAGGAGAGCGGAGAGGGTCTCTGGAGAATGGTGTGAAGATGGCTGGAGAGGGAAGGAGGAGGGATTTCTCTTGCCAAAACTTGTTAAGGAGCAAGGATTCTCATCTTAGGTCCTTTTATAAGCCTAAAAGATGAGCTCCAAGCTTGGAAACAAGCACATGAAGCTCGAAATCCTTGCGCAAACCGGATACCCATAATTTCAAAGTGTTCGCATGGGAGATTGTGAGCAAATCAGGATCCAAGGCTGGGTCAAATTGGTAGGGTATTCCTTAAGGAATCTCTCGTTCAAATTTTGGAGAGTTTGATTGAGAATCAAGCGAGAAATTCTCGCTTGAATCTTGATGGAGCTTAATGTGTTCACACCAATGGTAGCAGGGTCCCATTTGTAAAGAACGATGAGAAAGTTAGGGACCTTTGCAACGATTTCAAAAGTTAGGGGCATGAATGAGAGAGAAAGAGTCAGACTAGTCCAAAATGTAAACTAGGTCAAGATAGACTCTGATTGGGTCCAAATTTTGGTACAACTATACTTTGGATCCAAGGAATCTGATGGTAAAGTTGGATTTCAGTTTTGACCAAGTTTGACTGCATACTTTATGTAAAAACCCAAATTAGGGAAGAATTGTGTCTATGACTCTATTTACTGTCAAAATGGATTCCAAAGGTCAAATCAAGGGTACAAATCTTAGGAATATTTTTCTATAAATTTTAGATGGTTTAGATGAATTTTATTCTGACCAGAACCTCTGTAATTTAAGTGGGTCTGAAATTAGGATTTTAGGTGCTGTATTATTCTCGAAATATGCGAAACCCTGTTTCTGTCTGCCTGGGCCCACTTATTAGACTATAATGCTCATTTGACCTTTATTTCACCCCTAGTAAACCCCTTTGGTTATTTTGTGTTCATGGTATGCTATTAAAATTACATAATTAACTCTGGTTTCTTGTTCTCTTATCAAAACCTAATAAGGTGGAGATATAACCTTCAAATGAATATATAGAAGCTTTTATCTTTTATTCCAGACTAAAATGGACTAGTTAAGGCTCATGATGGTGTTCCCATCAGAGGGGTGGCGAGGGAGGGGGCAGCGTGTGGGCGGAGGCTGGGGAAGGGGGTGGCGGCGCATGGACAGGGGCCACCAGAGGGAGGGAGAGTCAGCGACGTGGAGGGGAACCGACTGCCGCGAGGGGAGCTCTCGAGCTCGCGGGAAGGAGAGATGAGGCAATGGTTTCGGGGGAGGGGGAAGTGGTGTCGGCGGTAAGTTATATTGAACATTGGTGACATGCGCATTATAACTTTTTTACTCCCACGTGTGAGGGGATATTTTCGCAACATTCGTGATGGTTGATCCAATCATTTGTATCCAAATTGCGACTTAACTTTTCCACTCATGCGTGGGAGTAGATAATTTCGCGCAATGGCACGCATGCATTAACAATTAGCGATGGTTAATCCCTAACTGTCGCTGATGCGTGTATGGCACCACTTCCATAAACTTTTCTTAATCGATTAATAATTTATCTTTATCAATTAAGACAATTAGCAACGATTTATCAAACGTCGCATATGCGTATTTGCAACGGTTATGGATTAACCTTCACAAAATTAAGACAATTAGAGATGGTTTATCAACTGTCGCAAGAGATGGTTTATCAACCGTCGCAAATGTGTATTTGCAATGGTTACGGATTAACCGTCGCAAAATTAAGACAATTAGCGACGATTTATAAACCGTCGTGTATGCACGTTTTCTGTCGCGCATGCTTTGACAATTAGAGACAATTGACCAACAATTGCTAACGTGCATTTTCTGTCGTGCGCTCTTAATAATCGTCTTTCTGCGACATGCTAATTAATCACTTCACAATAAAACGTTGTTGTCAGGTTTTTATCCCTGGCAACAGCGCCAAAAATATGATGCGATCAACTATGGTTCGTATAAGAAATCATCGTTGTTGTTGTAGTATATGTCACAAATACAAACCGTTACCGTATCAATTTTATTTAATTACATAATTTTTACTAGTTTATTCTAGGTTGTTCAGTGGGAGGTAGTTATTGATATATATCACTTTCTAAGTCCAACATTATTCTTTAATTCCAAAAAGATCAATTTTATGTATAATCATAAATGAATGAATTAATGAATGGAAGAATTAAACTAATTTATGTATTGAAATGCTTGTAAACACAAATATACAAACAAGCATCAAACACTATACATATATACTATATACTATTTATTTATAATTTATAATACTAATACTTACATATATATACAATAATAAGTGATAATATATACTATACTAACTTAACTTAATATATTAACATATACAGTAACATATATAATATGTACAGTAACATATATAAACGTCGTTAAAACCTAACAAAAGTATGTACAGAACCTAAAATAAAAACTATGGTCTATAGTGACACTTATTCTATTTACAGTGATAGATTAGTCTGTCAGTAAAGCTATACTCTTATTTATGTACATATATAGCTCAAACATTACTTATACTACATATACGTATTATACATATTATTTATTTACAATATACTCTATATATGTTATATATACTTGTATAAACACATTACACTTAGGGAGCATAACTCTTCTTTCTCTTATATTCTTTTCTACTTAGTCTCTCTCTCAGAG
Source organism: Thalassia testudinum (assembly GCA_037157565.1). NCBI lineage: Eukaryota > Viridiplantae > Streptophyta > Magnoliopsida > Alismatales > Hydrocharitaceae > Thalassia > Thalassia testudinum. Next base: position 29,549,700 of record JAZHRO010000013.1, read on the forward strand.
GTCTCTCTCTTCTTTACTTGGGTACGCTCAGAAGTCTCTTCACACTTAGCTGCTCACTGAGGGCTTCAACACTTAGCCACAGAACACCCTTTTCTCTCTTCTTAATTAATCCCCTTATTAGGCCTTAGTTTAAAAATTAGGTTTATTAGTGGCACAGTGCATGGCTCCCAGCCACACATCGCACACAATCATCACATCACAACACAATGCCATAGCCATAACATCATACATGCTTGGGATAATGTGGTAAGGGGTTTACTCATGCCCAGCACATGTCGACTGATGAGCCACAAACACAAAAATCATTTATAGCGCTCTAGGCGCTCCTCCACTCACAATGTGGCTCCATCTGCGTCGCATCTTAGCGCTAGACTTCTAACACACTATGTTCTGATTAGGTAATTTTGGCCCTCGATTTGAGGGCCATAATTTATTATAAATTTAAATTATATTATGGGGAATTAAAGTATTTATATAGTACTACATAATTGTACAATTAATTTATAAAATTAATTATATTTACTATATAAATAAATTATGCAAAGTTTCCAGTTTATACATACTGTATTTTGGTTTTATTTCTTAATTACATATAAATTAGTTAATGTATGGTCTAATTGACCTTATCCAGTATTAATATACATATTAAGGTATTTAATAAAAAATTATTTTTGAATTTTACAACATTTATTTTGATTTTATTTTCAATTAAATAGCATATTTAGGGATGTTTTATATATAAATTAGATATAACTAATATAATACATTATAAATATAGTTAAATTAGCTTAATTTACTTAAAATACATTGGTACAAATTTACAGCATAAGTTAGTTCAATTATAACTTAAATTACTAATTTATTTTAATTTAATCTAACAACTTAGCTAGTAACTTAATAAATTAATTATTTATTCTATATATATAATTAAATTATGGTACAGGGTTCATTATGTACATTATATATACATAAATACGCATGTACAGTATTACTTATAAATGAGTTAATTTATTATGGTTTCTATAATTATGTAGCTTATAGTACATATAAGTTAATTAAATTAATAGCTACTTATACAAATAAGTTATATAAAGAATAAGTTATCTTAAATTCTTAATTTACTTTATAGAATATCTACATAAGTTATTTATATAGTCTATAGACATATTTTACATTATTTACATATATAGCTTAATATATACCTTATATATACAAATATATACATAGTATACAACGTGTTTTTGTATATTTTTGTGATTTTTCTGATTTTTATGGGTTTTATGTGTTTTATAGAGATAGAGGGTGAGAAATAAAGAAAGAGATGAGATGAATAGATTGTTTTTGAGATTTTATGTTAAAGGGTTTTTATTGAGTTTTAAGATAGACTGAACCGTTGGCTGGTATGTTCTACCAAGCCGAGCGTTCAGAATACCATAAAACTTGGTATGAACTTAAAAGTATACCTAATCTTCACCAAGACAGGTTTTTTTTATATCATTTTTATTTATTAACAAAGTTTAACTTATTTTAGGGTCTTCAAAGTCTTTTAAAAGAGAACCTAAAACCCTGACTCTAATGAGTGGCTGGGATGGCAATAAAGGGGGCTCAGTTATACTCAACATATGATATGGAAGGAGTGCAAACAGTTAGGCATGAAATTCAACTTAGATCTCCATTAATTTTGATTTTGGACAGTTAGGCATGCAAGTAAGCTGACAAATGAATTGAAATTCAAATTACAACTCATTCAAATGTAATTAAAATTCCATTTCAAATACATGAAAGCTTGTACAATCACTACACAACATTGAGAACATGTCAGTTAATTTACATAACCTAATTCTAGCCTTTACTGTCCTACTAATTCATAGCAACCAGCCACTGCTCCAACAGCAGCAGCAACTACAGCTTCAGCTGCAGCATAATGATCAACAGTAGCAACCAATTCAGACCATCTAAATTAACTCCATACGTCTGAAGAAAATTCCAGTGGTTGCTACAATGATAAACCCCAATTCCAGTACTAAAATTCATTTTAATAAATTAAACACCCAAGATCAAACTTGGTGAAGTCTGATCTGGGATGTTTAATGTCCCAATCAGATGTGAAAATCATTTTAAAATCAAAGAAAAAGATCTACAATCAATTCTATACCATGCCATCTTCATTCTCTTTTGACAAAACATTTCAAATCCTCTTCTAAAGATCTTTTAAACCTCAATCAAAACCTCCAACATACAATTATGAAGGTAAATGCATGGAGGAAGAAATGTCGTCCCATTTGGGTTTTTAATTTGGATCTTACATTGATTTCTACACTTGATCTCCTTGAACACCATTGATGGGTGTTCAAGGCAATCATGTGAATAGATCTAGACCCGTTGGTTCCATGTACTATCTCAAATCAGAGTTAACTGATTTTCCTTGATAGACTCTCCAACATAGGGATTTACTTAGGTACATGTTCATCCATATAATCAAAAAAAAACTCAAAACCACTTGAATCATTGCATATACCTAATCAACTCCATCCAATCTCAAAAAGTTCAATTAAATCCGATAAAATCCAAATGAATTTCAGATCACTGATCTGAGCAATAAACATCATTCTAATAAGATTGAGCAATTCGAGTTGGTGAACTAAGATCGGGGGGTCATTGTGGATTTGCGAAATGAGTGGGAGACCACCCAAATTGGTCTTTGGTGCTAATTTCAAATCTAAGACATGAAGTCCTCAGATTTGAAATTAAACTTGATGGCTAGGTGATCAGTGAAATTAAAATTGAGGAAAAATAGAATGCGGAATGGAAATATGATGGGGAAGAAATGTGATCAATGGGAAGGGGGTGAATTTGTCTCCTCTGATCTGAAATGATCAGAGGAGGTGCAGTGCGAATTCTACTCTAAATCTACTCCTAAACTACACTAATAGTCATCAGATTAGCTCTAATTACTCCTACTCCTAGAAAGCAAGTAAACTACACTAGGAAAGCAGTAAATCTATCTAAATGGAGGAAGATGTCTCAGGTGACTCATCGGTCGGCTGATGACGACGAATGGGAGAGGAGACTAGCAGCTGACGAAGATGTCTAAGGTCTGCCACCCGATCGACTGGCAGTGAGTGAAATGAGAGGAAGGTGCGCCTGCCATGTCACAACAGGCGGACGGACTTGGGGTGAGAAGAGCTACAGGTGTGGACGAAGGGATCGACTCAAAGGGAAGGAGTCGATCGGTGCACACGCGATCAATGGAGGTGCTTAAGTAGAGTAAGAGAGTGAATCTCCGCACTGCGTGGGTGAAATTAGGCGCTAAGGGTTTGGGTGGTGAGGATGAGAGGAGAGAGCGCGTGCAAGGGTCTAATCAAAAAGTGGCTGTAGGATGGGATCTGGGTGAGGTGGTGATGCTACGCGCTGATTCGCGCGAAGCTTCCAATTAAGGAGAGCCATAGATCAATAGTAAAGGAGGATCAACGGTCAAGATTGGCAGAGTTCTTCGCATGCTACAGTGCACACGAACAACTGCAGGTGCGCTGGGTTGTTTAGGTGATTTTGCAGGGAACACCCCTCAGTGAAGGGGTAGAAATATTACGTAAAAACCCATAAGTGGTGAAGAAATGTTTCAGAGCAGTCCTTAGGGGCTTACAAATAGGTCCCTACAGCTTACAAATAAGTCCTTAGAGCTTTTCTAGTGAATGAAATGTAATGTACTAAGGATCTAAATGTAAATCTTTAATTGCAAGGCTCTAATAATATCCAAATGCACCCAAATTTTTATAGAAGCTTAATTGAACATTTAAGAAGTTAATTACACTTTTTATTTGAACTTTTAAACTCATTTGTGTGTTTAATTTACATTTGGATCACTGATGAGAGCCTCATCATGAGCCATAACTAGCTCATTTTGACCCAATAAAGAAGATAAAAGCTCCTACATAACCTAGAAGAAGGCCTAACTGAAGAAACAAGTGCTCTAAGAAGAAAACATGAAATAAAGGTTAAAACTGCAATTTTTCCATTGCAGTAGATAAACGGGATTTCTCAGAGGCAAAACATAGGTCAAATGGTCTAAATGAGATAAAAAGTGGGTTGAGTCAATCAGAAATGGGTTCATGTGCAATCTAAGAACTAAAAGACACTTGGTAACCCTAAAACAGACCCGCTTAAATTAACAAGGTTCCGGTTAGAACAAAAAGCAAGTAAACCCTCTACAAATCATGGAAAACCATACTCTATGGTTTAGAACACTTAATTTGGCCTTTGGAACCTAGTTTGACCTAGATTAGGGTCCTAGCTCTTCAATTAACCTAATTTGGGTTTTTACGCAAAATATCCAGTCAAACGAGGTCAAACCTGAAATCTAACTTCTCCATTGGTTTCCTTAGGTCCAAATTAGGTTTATACCAAAATTTGGACCTAAGGAGAGGTCATCTTGACCTACTTTGCAAGTTAGTACACCCAAATCACAAAGAGGTCCCTATCTTTTGAATATCCTTGCAGAGAGCCCCCTAGGTTCCTCGCCTTCTTTGCAAACCGGTCCTGCCGCCATTGCTAGGGCAGAACCGAACTCCGGCGAGGTTCGGAGAGGGATTGCTCTCTAATCCCTCAGAGATTCCCTCCCAGAAATGGAAGGAGGATTCTCTGAGGAATTCCCTTCCTCATAAAGTCAATCACAATCGTTGGTGTGAACCCAATCTCTCGTGCGAACGCACGAGAGATTTGGGTATCCTAACTCCTTTCCATCTCCGGCGACCAACCTCAGGCAATTACGTGCCCTTCACGCCCTGCACACCAAGTCCAGCACCTATAAAACACCCCTCGGACCCGGCCACTCATCTGGAGCTTGATTTGGCCGAGTTTCCCCCTTCAATTCCTCTCCTCCTGCTCGGCCAAATACCCCAGCTAGCTCCGGCGAGCCCCCCTCCCCTCCCTCTTCGCTCTGCCACAAAACCAGTGGCAGAGTTAGCTTCCTGACCTCCCTCCGCGTCGCGCAGTACCAGCGCACGCCGCCTCAGCCCCGTCGTCGCCGCCGTTCTCCCCCACTGGGCGTCATCTTCTCCGGCGACAGCAAGTACTGCTGTCCGCCTTCTGTCCCCTTTCGTCCTTACAATTAGGTTAGAACTCCTCTCCATCCTATCCTCTCTCTTTTCCCCCTGTTATCTCATCTGATTACCCCTCGACCGACGCTGACCACCCTCATCTTCCACATCACCGACCGAACTCCGGCGAGCCGCCCACACCACTCCGCCACTCCACACGGCTCGCCAACCACCTCGTGAGCTCCGCCTCACCACCAGGAACTCGCTCCACCCCACAACTGCCACTCCAGACCTCCATAACCACCCCCCGAACAACCCACCATCTCCGGCCACAGGTTAACCTAGGCGGGCACGCCTAGGCCGACCGGCAACCTGCAGCATCACCCACCGCCTTCGCCGTGCTACGGCGAAGGTTTCCAACTATTCTAATTGGGCCAATAGGCCGTTCTGTGGAAGTTCAGGTAAACGCTCCGGCCGCCATTAACAGTCGAAGCAGCAGGAAGCTTGGAGCAGCAGCAGGCGTCAGGCTTCCCAGGCGGCAGGTGCAGCAGACTCTCGCAAGAGTTGCGAGGTGACTGAGTTCAGCAAGGATCAGCAGCAGGGCCTTCAGCGTGGGCAATTGCACACGAGAGTCTGCGGGCGCACGCAAAGGAAGGGCGGAACGTTTAGTCCCACATCGTGGAATCTCAAGGCACAGGTATGGTATAAAGGTTTTTTGTGATATACGTTTACTGCCTCGAAAGCACAGGGGTGAGGTCCCTCACTGACCCCACCCGCCTCGTCCGCGGCCTGACCACGCGGACCTGGCGGATCCGACCCAACCTAGACCTACGCACTCCTCGCGCATCACACACCTGCAGGTGCGCCTGGTCCCGGGTACGATCCGACCCGATTGAGACTGTGGCTCTGGGAGAGCGGTTAGAGTGAGTTGCTTGAGAGAGAGACACGCGCGGGTAGAGGGAGAAGGGTTAGGTTTTGTTCCCCTGTGCAGGCAGGTTGATTGCAGGAGAAGGACGTGGCCGCTGCAGAAGAAAGGAGAAGCAAGACAAAGAAGAAGAAGAAAGCAAGACAAAGAACAAGAAGAAGGCAACGAAGAAAGAAGAAGCAAGACAGAAGAAGAAGAAAGAAGTCTTCGCAGGCGAAGGAGGAAAACAGAAAGGTTAGAGGTCTTCGCAGGAGAAGAAGAAGAAGGACAAGGGAAGATTGCAAAGAGATCTGAAAGGCAAAGCAGAAAAAGAAAAAGAGAAAGAAAGATCACATTTAAGACGTCTGATACATAAATCAGACGTCTAATTCTATTTTTTTTTTATATCTTTCTTAAAAACTCTTTGAATCAATTATATTTGCATTTAACAGTTGTATTCTTGGGTTTTACAAAGTACTGAGTTTGCTCCCTGTGTTCGACCTCGGATACTCTAGTTGTTCGAGTAATAAAATTATTTGTTTAAACGTTTTGTCGGTTCTACTACAACGTAATACGCCTTTAAATCCGCACAGAAACGTTGACAACAATCACGATTTAACTTTTTTCAAAAGAATATCTCATTTAATGACCTAATTATGCGTTTTTAACACAGAATTGATGTTTTAGGTCTTTTTCTCTATTTTCCACACTTAGCCTCTATTTTCCACACAATAACCGACCATGCCTCTCGTGCGAATGCACGAAAGGCATGGGTATCCTTTTCGACCACTCTCCGGCGAGGTAGGCACGTCGCCTCCTCAGTCCCCTCTCCTCGCCAAGGCCTTTATAAGGAGTGGCAAGGCCTGCCGTCTCCTTCAAGCTTCTTCTGGACAAGAGAAACCCTACTTTTCATCCCTTCCCTCTCCGGTCAGAGCGCCCGAGCTTCCAGTGATCTTCTCCTCCTCCTCCTCGTTGCTCTGCTGCCCTACTTGCAGCAGAGTTCACTCTGCCTCGTCGTCTGCGCCAGGCCGTACCATCTGGCACCCTCAGACCGCCTCCTCGTCGCCGATAACCTCCTCCTGGGCATCTTCATCCTCAGCTTCGGCAGGCACGAGCTGGACGCCTCCCTCTCCCCCTTCGTCAATTAAATAGGTTGGACTCTTTCTCTCTCTCTCCCTTTCATTTTCCCCTTCCTGATTTACCCTTTTACTCCACCGACCGCCACTTCCACCTCCATCTGCTCCATCTCCGATCACCTTCTTCGGTGAGATCACCCCACCTCCACAGACCGCCTCAACCCTCGCAGACAAGCCCAGAAGCACCCCCTCACTCCACTCAACCGTTTCCCCCACACCATTCACTGTCATTCACCGCCCAACCACCCCCCGAACAGACCCATTTTCGCGCACACAGTCTGACCTAGGTCCACCGCCACAGGCACTCTCACACCTCGCCGACCCCCGCACTGCCTTTGCCACACTCCGGTGAAGCTTCCCACGTTATCTGATGAGGCCGAGAGGTCGTTATTGTGTTTTCAAGTCAGCGCCCCCTCGCCGCCATTGTTAAGCTGCTGCAGCTCCTTCGCTCGCAGCTCCAGGCCATCTCCAGCCTAGGCTCGTGCTCCAGGCGCGGACTAATTCCGCGAAGGCACCCAGGCTTGTGATTTGGGTTGCGAGCCTCGTAGCTGCCCCAATTGGCAGCAGCTTCCTCAATTGCGGGTGCGCAATCTGGAGGTGGGACTTTAGTCCCACATCGTAAGTGTGCGGCTGCTCGCCCACAGTTAAATTCAAAAAGTGTATCGGGTTGTTTGCCTTCGATACACAGGGGTTAGGTCCCTCACACGCATGCAGCGTGCCATGCACTCGCTCGCCCTCGCCCGCGCTCAAGCCCCGCGGGTCTGGGTCGGATCCGACTACCTGACCAAGCACTCCTCACCCACCACCGCATGCCGGTGGGCCAGGTCCCAGGTGCGCTACTCGAACCCGATTACCCGGCTCTGGGAGAGCATTCCTAAGAGAGATTCAGAGAGAAAGAGAGATGCAGGGAAGGGGTAGGGGTAGGTTTTGCACTAATGGGTGTGTATGCGTGTAGGGAAGAAAGAAAAAGAAGGAAGAGGCAAGCGAAGGAAGGAAAGGAACTGTAGCAAACGCGTGGATAAGCCGTCTGAGCGTCGCATCAGGCGTCGGAAGGGAAACAGCCAAAAGAAGAAGAAAAGAGGAAGGAAGGTCAGCGGCTAGAGTAGAAAGAAAAGAGAAGAGGAAGAGAAAAGAGGAAGGAAGCAGAGAAAGAGAAGAGAAAGAAGAAAAAGATCACCACAGCTGCTGGCTAAAGAAGAAAGAAGAAGGTAGGAAGACAAGAAGAAAGAAGAAGAGGAACGACCAAAGCAGAAAGAAGAAGAAAAGAGAGAAGAGGAAGAGAGAAGAAGAAGCCAACTAAACTTTAGTTCTCTGTCTCTCTCTTATTATTTTTGTAACATAATTGTGAACATTTATGCTTCTAGAATCATAGTTGCTCCCTGAGTTCGACCTTGGGAAAACTTGTTATTCCGAGTAAAAAAATTTGTAGTAATCTGGTAGCTGTTTTGTCATATACTACAACGATTGTAAACCATAATAACCCTAAAGACAAAACACGCGACACCGGCATTATTCTTGGCGCCGTTGCTAGAAGCCATAAATTCTCTATTTCTGAGATTTTACTAATCTCTTCTCTTTTGTGTAGGCACAGGAGATCTAGAGAATAACAAGCAACCGCACAACAACCACACCGAGGACAGGTAATTTTCTATCCTCTCATTTTAACCCCTAAATTCTAAAGAGGAGGAAAAAGAAAGAAAAAGCAACTTAGTCATAACATGTCTTCTATATTAGTAAATCATCAAAGCTGCATGTTTTCAGTTTCAACTCACTATTTCTGCACATCCATTAAGGGTATTTAGGGCTAACACCTTCTTGCCTGAGCCCTAATTACCAAATCAAAAGGAAGCTAACTGGACCAAGTAGAACCAACATAAGATTCAAAATTAGGGTTTTAGAGACACACTTCTTAAGCAGGAATTGAGAATTCCCTAAAGAAGTGTGCCCAAGCCATTGTCTGAAAATACCTATTGAAAGAAACCCTAAGCAATTTGGCTCTTAAAAACACTTGAATCCTAAAAGACAAAGACCTAATAAGCTCTCAAAGGAACTAATAGGTGAAGTTGACCCCTTGGGTCAACCAACCTTCAATCAGATCACTCTTTGCACTCAAAAGGCTAAAGTTCAAGTAAAAACCTAAGCACCTTGACCCTAACTAAATGTGGTAGACTTAAGAGGTCAAGGTCCTCACTACGGTCTACCTGGAATCTCAGTGACAAGAGAGGTCGGGTGGGGGAAACCCTGTAACCCGTGGGGACGCTCTACCGTGTAGGGGTCTTCGCGGGACTCACCCTCTCTGGCTGCCCAGGTAATTCTCAGGTGGACGATCTTTTGATTAAGGGGTCCATCTGCCCCGAACCTCTATAGTCATCCAACATTCTGGGTTTCTTGATTGGGTCCAGCACCTACTAAACTCATCTTCTCCATCAATGTATGTTTGATAGGAGGTCCTTGAAACCTCCTTTAGAAATTCACTCTCCTGGAGGCTAAGCCTCAGTGCCCTTGTTTGAGCAAACAACACTTCACATAGACCTCTCCTCCGACTCCGAACCCAACTAACCTTCTTCTTCCACAATGGCTCAGCCAGTTGAGGAAGAGAACAATCTGGAGCTCCAGCTCCAGCGACTCAATGACCTCTTACAGAACTTCATGCACCCACTGCAGCATCCTATGATGCGGAGCCATTATAATCCTATTGCGGTGGCTATTGAGCCTAGAGTCAGAATCCCGACTGGAGGACCTGATTCTGAATTAAAGCCCAATATGATTTATGCCATACCTAAATTTCATGGGATTAATTCTGAAGACCCCCTCCAGCACATAAAACAGCTAAAGCATCTGGCCCAGACTTTTGGGTCAGATGCACAAAATCGGGATATTCTCCTCATGAAGATGTTCTCCTTCTCCCTTATGGACAAGGCCGCTCATTGGTACCAAACACAGACCCGGCCGATCAACAATTGGGAGAAACTTCAGTTCAAGTTTTTGAAGAAGTCCTTTCCCATTGGTCGGACCAATGCCTTGCGCCATCAGATTACCCACTTCATGCAGCAAACGGGAGAACCTCTCCATGAGGTGTGGGATCGCCTTCAGGATCTCATGAGAAAGTGCCCCCATCACGGAGTTCCTAAATGGGAACAAGTCCAGTCTTTTTACCAGGGACTCCATGAAGATATTAGGCTTTTCGTCAATGCAACTTGCGGAGGGAATATCATGGGTCAACATGAGGACACCGTGTGGGAGATTCTCGAAAATATGTGCGAGAACTCCATCAATAATGACTCCATGGGATTATTCAACAAGACGTATACCTGTGCATCGACGAACCTTAGGGGAGCACACGAGACGTAGGGCCTGTCCGCATCAATTGATCTGAAATTGATGGCCAGTCGATTGGACAAGGTCTCTATCATTGAGAAGAAGGTGGATGAGCTAACTCAGCACTTCCAGCGAGCCACCTCTGCGCATAATTCTTTTGCACAACCTCCTTCCACATGGGAGACTGTGCAAAACATTCTCCACCGACCTTCTCCTGGGATGGATCCGTATCCACCCCCGTCTGATTCCCGGATCGGAGGACCCTCCGATCCTTTCTATACTAGCCAAGGGAATTCCACTCCCCCATTCTCTGACTCTTTGGAGGTTCCTCAGACCTGCGAGGACCTCAACGCCATCCAGAATGATCCATTTTCTAATACTTACAATCCTGGATGGCGAAATCATCCCAACTTCCAGTGGGCGGGAAATTCCCAAACTCAGAAACCACCCTTTCAGCCTCGTCCACAACCACCTCGTCCTTACCAGCCGCCTCAGCCTCGGCCCAACCCTACTTATCCATCAGGGCCAAACCAAGACCAAATGTCCCTCATCCTTCAGACTCTGGCTGACATTCAAAGAACGAATGCGGCTATTCAAAAAAAACACAAGGACGAACTTACAGAGGTTCGAAACCAACTGGCCCAGTTGGAAAATTCTCGCCAACCAGGCACTCTTTAGTCCCAACCTCTTCTTAACCCTAATAACGTGTCGACCCAGCGGTGCGTTATGAACCCAAACCCGGGCCAAGCACACATGATTTATCAGGCCCCCTCTGTTCCTTCACCTGACGAGATGGAGGCTTCCACTTCCTATGCGGGTTATCAGCAGCAACCCATCTTATCAAACCCTAACCAAAACCAGGCAGGACTAAACTCTGTAACCACCCGTAGTGGTAAGGAGACCCAAGATCCACACTATCCAAACCACTCCAAGCCTGGTAGTGATCTAAACCCTAGGACAGTAATCCAGGACGTTCCTATCCCTGTCCCAGATCAAAGACCTGGACCTATCCTAGAGGAACCAACCAAGGTTCCATTTCCCGAGGCCTTGACAAAGGGAAAGAAGACAACCAAACCCGTGGCTCCTGATGAGGACCTGGTCAAGCTCTTTGAGCAGGTCCAAATAAAAATCCCCTTGATGGATGCGATCCGCCACGTACCGACTTACGCACGATTCTTAAAGAATGTTTGTACACTCAGCGTAAGCCGCGAACCAAGAATGGGAGTCCAATTGTACTGTCAGAGCAAGCCAGCTCTGTAATCCTGAGTAGACTCCCACAAAAGGCAAAAGATCCAGGTACTCCCCTGATTTCCTGCAAAATAGGTGAAACCCAGTTTGATAGAGCATTGCTAGACTTGGGTGCTTCCATAAATCTGATACCCACATCCTTAACCACGTAGAAGAATTTGTCCTAAAACCAACTCAGGTGACACTACAGTTAGCAGATCGATCTATAAAGTCACCTAAAGGGATTCTTGAGGATGTTATTGTAAGAGTGTGTGATTTCTATTTCCCTGTAGACTTTATAGTCTTAGACATGGATGCACCTGAAAACCCCAGGGATACACCGATCATTCCAGGGAGGCCTTTCCGGGCTACTGCTAGAGCCAACATCAGTTGTGAGGAGGGCCAAATAGAGCTGAAATTTGGAAATCAAACCCTCAAAATTGATATCTTTAAGGCCCAACAAGGAATCAATTGCGGTGTCATCAAACAAATCTGTGATATTATGGCTCTGGTTGATGAAACACATTTTGATGATAACCTGATTATGCCTCATCAACCATAGAAAGATCTTGAACCGCAATTAGAGGAGTTAGACCCTGATTTAGACAAACCCATAACTCCTATCCTTGAACCTCACACTTACCCTGACCCACCCGCTGCTGCTGATAACCCCATCCTTGAACTAAAACCCCTTCCCGATCATTTGAAATACATCTTTTTGTGTTCTAATCATACTTTTCCTGTGATTATAAATTCCAAACTTACTCCTGATCAGGAATCCCGTCTGATTTATGTTCTCTAGCAATATCGCAGAGCCATTGGTTGGACTCTCGATGACTTGATTGGAATAAGTCCCTCTTATTGCACACACCACATTTATTCAGAAGAGGGCGCGTGACCTTCTCGTGAGATGCAGAGACGTTTAAACCCCAATCTGCAGGAGGTCGTGAAAAAGGAGATCATTAAGTGGTTAGATGCAGGGATCATCTACCCGATCTCCAACAATCGTTGGGTGAGCCCAATTCTCAAGAAATTAGCGGGAAATCGATTCTTCTGCTTTCTTGACGGGTACTCCGGTTATAACCAAGTGGCTATTCATCCCGAGGACCAAGACAAGACCATGTTCACCTGCCCCTTCGAAACTTACGCATTCCGAAGGATGCCTTTCGATCTCTGCAATACACCCGCGACTTTTCAGCGGTGCATGCTTGCCATATTCTCTGATATGGTAGGTGATTATCTGGAAGTCTTCATGAATGACTTCTCAGTTTTCGGGGCATCATTTGATGATTGCCTCCAGCACTTGGTTCATATACTCAGGTGTTGCATTGATGTTAATTTGGTTCTTTCCTGGGAAAAGATACATTTTATGGTGCCAGAGGGGATCGTCCTAGGACATCTGATTTCTGAGAAAGGCATCCAAGTGGATCGAGCCAAGGTTGATCTAATTTCTCGACTTCCTAAGCCTAGCTCGATCAGGGACATCCGATCTTTTCTGGGGCACGTTGATTTTTACCGTCGTTTCATTCTTGATTTTTCGAAAATCGTGCGCCCCCTGACTACTCTTCTCTCTAAGGATGTACCCTTTGAGATCTCCAAGGAATGCACTCAAGCCTTTGAGAACCTCCGTGACCGAGTCACCCAAGCCCGGATCCTACAATCCCCTGATTGGTCTCAACCCATTGAGATCATGTACGATGCATCTGATTTCGCTGTAGGAGCGGTTCTGGGGCAGAAAGTTGATGGGAAACCCATGGTCATCTACTACGCTAGCAAGACACTTGACGAGGCTCAGCGTAACTATACAGTTACGGAGAAAGAGCTGCTAACAGTATTATTTGCCCTTGAAAAATTTTGATCTTATCTCCTGGGTTCCCACGTCATCATCTACTCGGATCACATGGCTGTGACGCATCTCCTTGCCAAGAAGGACGCGAAACCCCGACTGCTCCGATGGATCTTGCTATTGCAAGAATTCGACCTCAAGATTCGCGACAAGGTGGGAAGACAAAACGTGGTAGCTGACCATCTGTCTCGCCTTCCTTCTGAGATCATCAACCCTTCTGGACCCATCACGAAGCATTTCCTTGATGAGCACCTACTGACTATTGGTACTAGACTTCCATGGTTTGCTAATATAGTAAACTACCTGGCATCTCATCAAATCCCATCTGATTGGCCGAAGGCCAAGAAAGACAAATTGCGCTCTGATGCCAAGTACTACATTTGGGAAGATCCGTACCTCTTCCGCATAGGTGCTGATCAAATCATCCGGAGATGTGTCCCTAAAGGTGAAATCAATGATATTCTCTCCTTCTGCCATGACTAGGCATGTGGTGGCCACTTCTCTGGGCACAAAACCGCATCGAAAATCCTCCAGTGTGGCTTTTATTGGCCCACTTTGTTCAAGGACGCAAACAATCACTCCAAGGCATGCAGTCGTTGCCAAACTTTGGGCAACATGAGCCATCGCGACATGATGCCCTTGCAGCCGATCCTCGTATGCGAAATCTTCGATATTTGGGGAATTGATTTTATGGGCCCCTTTCCTGTTTCAGATGGCTTCGAGTACATTCTGCTGGCTGTAGACTATGTGTCCAAATGGATCGAAGCCATACCGACCCGAACCTGTGATTATAAAATCGTTGTCAAATTCATTCATCACAATATCTTCTCACGGTTCGGGATTCCTCGTGCTATCATCTCTGACGGGGGGACCCATTTCACGAATGCTCAGTTCAAGTCACTGAAGACCAAATACGGGGTGTCTCACTGAATTTCCACTCCTTATCACCCCCAGACTAATGGTTTAGCCGAGCTATCAAATCGGGAGATCAAGAAAATCCTACAGGTCGCTGTTCGGCCTGATAGGAAGGACTGGTTGTCCCGACTTCCGGAAGCTTTGTGGGCCTATAGGACTACCCACAAAACCCAATTAGGCATGTCTCCTTTTAGACTGGTGTACGGGAAGGTGTGTCACCTTCCCGTCGAATTGGAGCACAAAGCCTATTGGGCAGTACGGAGCTGTAATTTAGATCTTTCTAAGGCTGGAACCCACAGAAAGCTTCAAATCAGCGAGATCGATGAGTTACGCCTTAGTGCGTACGAGAACTCGTGAATCTACAAGGAGCGGGTTAAAGCCTTCCATGACAAGTACATATCTAGAAAGATCTTTAATCCTGATCAGAAGGTCCTACTCTTTGATGCCCGACTCAAACTTTTCCCTGGGAAGCTGCGATCCAAGTGGGTCGGACCATACCTTGTCCGACAGGTTTTTGGAAATGGAGCCGTCGAAATCAGTCCGCTCAGCCATGATTCCAAACCTTTCATCGTGAATGGTCAGAGACTCAAATCGTTCATTGATGTAACCTCTACTGATTTGGCTGAATCATCATTTATCCTCCATTTTCCCTGAGCACATTGCACCTAGCCGATGGCGTAAAACTCAGCGCTCAACGGGAGGCAGCCCGTCATTCTTTTTGAAAAAACCTGAAACCTTTTCTGACACCTTGTTGCACTTAAAGTTCACCCTTTAGGACAGCCGACTCCACCTCAGGTGTTTGCATCTGAGATTAGAAATCGTCCGCAATAGTCACCCTAACCCATTCACTTATCAAAACATCTGTCCTAATGTATGAACTAAGTTGAATAAAAGCCCCCTAAGTTACAATGAGGGCATTGCAAATCTTAGGCATGGGGGGGTATGAAAGTGCAAAACATGTAAGAAAAGGTTTTAAACAAAAAAATTCACATATGCCAAAAATACTATAAAAATAAAAAAAAATTTAAAAAAAATTAATAAAATGAGAGGAGGAAAGAAATTTTGTGAACTCTACAAAGGAGGAGGAGAAAAAGGAACAAAATGAAAAGGAGCACAAAATGAAAGAAAAGTGATAGTCATTAGTAAGAAATTAAGGAATTAACCTAAGTTGTAGACCTCATTCAGGAAAAGAAATGGAAAGTGCACAGTGAGATTAGTAAGAACGCGAACCATAGGCATTCTTGGATAGACTTTTAGTATCCTTTAAGATCTAGACATTCCTCAAGAGGTTGAGGAAAATGAAAAGCTTAAGTATTAGGTCTAAGGCTTAGCAAGTATTTGGCCTCGTTAACTAACTTTTGGTTTACGGGACTCAGTAACCTAAGCACCCTAACTTCACACACAGCCTGGTTCAGTAAGCATAAAAATCAAAATCACACGGAAGCGTTGTAAAAATTCTGAAAATGACACCTAGAGTAGGAGCGGCTGATCAACATAAGTTGATTTGGACGAGTTTTCAGTGCGGAGAGATGGGAAATTCCCCTCGAAGATGCATAATAAAATATCATCTCATCGGTGCTTGTCTCTTAGGATATTTACATATCCTACTGGGGGCATGTAAGCACTCTGCTGGTTCAGATTCCATGGATGGCATTATCAAGAAATGTCAATTGCCGGGGTCTGAATTCAGCCATGGAACACCATGGATGGGATTATCTCGAAATCTCAACAGCCAGGGTTCTGGGGGTGATCATGGGTGGTGCTATCTCGAAGCATCGACTGCCAGGAACCCTTGAGGATTGATGATGGGGACAAGGAATCTGATATAGACCGTGTTGAGAAGCCAATCCTAAGCTAGAATTAAAAAGAAAAGGAGAGAGAAAACTCTCCAAAAATGTGAATCTTCTACTTCTCTTTCTTACAAAACGCACTGAGAACTGAGCTAGGGCTAAAATTATCTCAAGCACGGGTACTTTAACCACAAAGTCCAATAAACCTTTGGTTACTTCTTGTAGGCCTTAAAAACCTTTGCTAAGGACTGAGGCTGAGGCTAGACAGATCTGGATCTTGGTTGGTACTAGAGTACCTTTTAGGCCTATGGTTGGCATTCTGACCTAATCTAGGTTTCAAAAGAAAAAACACTTATCTAAAATCATTAAGAACTTCATGATCTAGAACAAGGGTTGAAACCTTAAAATTTTGCTAAGGGACTAGCAAAAGTTGGGCATGGGGGTATGATGAGAACCTCATCAGGAACCCTAATTAGCACCATTTAATCCAAATGAGTGTGAAAAAGCTCCTACAAAACACAAAGAGAGGCTTAACTCAGAGAATTCTAAGTTAAAGAATAAAATAAATCATCAGGGGTAAAACTGTAATTTCACCAATGCAGTATGCAAACAGGGTAATTAAGGGTCCAAACATAGGTCAAACAAGCTTAATAAGGAGGGAAGTGAGATGATCTGATATGAAAAGGGTTATAGCAACTTCTAGGAATTAAATGACATTCTGTAACCGTAAAGCAAATCCGCTTTAATTCATGAGGTTTGAGGCAAGATAAAAATCAACTAAACCCTCTAAAATTCATAGAAAAACATTCCCTAGGGTTTAGAACCTTCAATTTGGCCTTTGCAACCTATTTTGACCTAAAATAAGAACCATGCCCAATTAATGACTTAATTTGGGTTTTTACACAATTGACCAGTCAAACATGGTCCAAAGTAAAATCAAATTTCACCATCAAAATTTTTAGGTTCAAATTAGTCTGGTATAAAAATTCGGGCTTAAGAAAAGACCATCTTGACCAACTTTACAAATTGGTCCTCTTAATTTACGTTTTGACCCTTATCTTTTGAAACCCTTACGTTCAGCCCCCTAACTTCTCGTCATTCTTTGCAGAACGGTCCCCCCTGCCATTTCTGCGGAGCGCCATACCTCCAGCGACCTTGCGCGGAGGATGGCACCGCACAGGGCAGGGCGGTCGTCCTCAGGAACAGACGGGGGGTTCCCTGCGTCGTCCTCTATCGCAGGGACCCCTCCCTGCCCTTTGCAACCAACCATGCCTCTCGTGCGAACGCACGAAAGGCATGGGTATCCTTTCCGGCCACTCTCCGGCGAGGTAGGCACGTCGCCTCCTCAGTCCCCTCTCCTCGCCAAGGCCTTTATAAGGAGCGGCAAGGCCTACCGTCTCCTTCAACCTTCTTCTGGCCAAGAGAAACCCTACTTTTCATCCCTTCCCTCTCCGGTCAGAGCACCCGAGCTTCCGGTGATCTTCTCCTCCTCCTTGTCGATTGCTGCCCTACCTGCAGAAGAGTTCACTCTGCCTCGTCGTCCGCGCCAGGCCGCACCAACTGGCACCCTCAGACCGCCTCCTCGTCGTCGATAACCTCCTCCTAGGCATCTTCGTCCTTAGCTTCGGCAGGCACGAGTCGGACACCTCCCTCTCCCCCTTCGTCGATTAAATAGGTGGGACTCTTTCTCTCTCTCTCCCTTTCATTTTCCCCTTCCTGATTTACCCTTTTACTCCACCGACCGCCACTTCCACCTCCATCTGCTCCATCTCCAATCACCTTCTCCGGCGAGATCACCCCACCTCCACAGACCTCCTCAACCCTTGCCGACAAGCCCAGAAGCTCTCTCTCACTCCACTCAACCGTTTCCCTCACTCCATTCACTGTCATTCACCGCCCAACCACCCCCCGAACAGATCCATTTTCGCGCACACAGTCTGACCTAGGTCACAACCACAGGCGCTCTTGCGCCTCGCCGACCCCCGCACTGCCTTCGCCACACACCGGCGAAGCTTCCCACGTTATCTGATGTGGCCAAGAGGCTGTTATTGTGTTTTTAGGTTAGTGCCCCCTCGCCGCCATTGTTGAGCTGCTGCAGCTCCTTCGCTCGCAGCTCCAGGCCACCTCCAGCCTAGGCTCGCACTCCAGGCAGCGCAGACTGATTCCGCGAAGGCACCCAGGCTTGCGATTTGGGTTGCGAGCCTCACAGCTGCACCAATTGGCAGTAGCTTCCTCAATTGCGGGTGCGCAATCTGGAGGTGGGACTTTAGTCCCACCTTGTAAGTGTGCAGCCGCGCGCCCACACTTAAATTCGAAAATTGTATCGGGCTGTTTGCCTTCGATACACAAGGGCCAGGTCCCTCACAAGCATACAGCGCGCCACGCGCTCGCTCGCCCTCGCTCGCGCTCATGCTCCGTGGGTCTGGGCCGGATCCGACTACCCGACCAAGCACTCCTTGCCCACCACCGCACGCCGGTGGGCCTAATCCCGGGCGCGCTACCAGAACCCGATTTCCCAGCTCTGGGAGAGCATTCCTAAGAGAGATTCAGAGAGAGAGAGAGACACAGGGAAGGGGTAGGTTTTGCACTAATGGGTCTGTATGCGCGCAGGGAAGAAGGAAAAAGAAGGAAGAGGCCGGCGAAGGAAGGAAAGGAACTGTAGCAAACGCATGGATAAGCCGTCTGAGCGCCGCGTGAGACGTCAGAAGGGCAACAGCCAGAAGAAGAAGAAAAGAGGAAGGAAGGTCAGCGACCAGAGCAGAAAGAAAAGAGAAGAGGAAGAGAAAAGAAGAAGGAAGCATAGAAAGAGAAGAGAAAGAAGAAGATCACCACAACTGCAGGCTAAAGAAGAAAGAAGGCAGGAAGACAAGAAGAAAGAAGGCAGGAAGACAAGAAGAAAGAAGAAGAAAAGAGAGAAGAGGAAGAGAGAAGAAGAAGAAACCAACAAAACTTTAGCTCTCTCTCTCTCTTATTATTTTTGTAACATAATTGTGAACATTTATGCTTCTAGAATCATAGTTGCTCCCTGAGTTCGACTTCGGGAAAACTTATTATTCCGAGTAAAAAAATTTGTAGTAATCTGGTAACTATTTTGTCATATACTACAACGATTGTAAACCATAATAACCCTAAAGACAAAACACGCGACATCGGCATTATCCACCTAATGTCACCAGAGGGTCACGTGACTTCGAGCCATGTGCACAGGGCCTAGGCAGTCTCCACGCCAACCTTAAGATCCGTGCACACACCGGGGGTATGACCTGGTTCATGGTAGAACTCAAATAGGTTGTGTTAATATGGTGAAATTATCGTTGAAGTTATTATAGTGGGTTAACCTAAATCGAGTTTAACCATCTTTCACAAAATTTTTTAACCTGGCCTACTTGATTTTATCTTGGTCACTTTTAGGCCCAGGGTCGATCTTAGGGAGGCGGGAATTAAAGGTCAAGGAGTTTCTACGCCTTTCCTAAAACGTATCTCTTCCTTGCGTTTATTATGTTTTTGATTTTTCTATTTAAGATTTTTTTTGTTGATAATATTGTCCTTGAGGCACACTCTCAAAATCAAGTCCTTCGCTTTGAGCCAAATGGTTCTTGGCTTGTAGCCAACTTGGGGTTTCCAAAATTTGGTCCTATTATTCGCAAGACCGAGTACCTGCAAGACAAGAATTATCTTTTCTCTTTTACTCTTTTTTTTATCTTTTTAATAGAAAAAAATAAAGATAACTGAAAACAAGAGAGGTTACTGGAAAGAAATACGTAGCTTAATATATGTATAGATATATAGTAGATACAATATATATATATAGTTATATATTATATATATAGGGGTGGAGGTGGAAGTGGAAATGGAGTGTAGTACAGTGTCAAGTTGGTCCACGTCTAGTAAGACGCAACCAACAGGATGGGGTGCCGCGTGGAGTGTGGAGCGGATGTGTGGGAGTGTGTGTGGAGGCGCTTGCTTTGCACGAATATTGGGGAATATCAGCAACTGGTGCAGATATTCCCACGATATGATGCGCGGTGGAGTGACTAATACACAGGTGTATGGTTGGTGCACGTGAGGTGAATATGTGTGTAGGGGAATGTGGATAAGTGAATATATATATATATATAAGTATTTATGTGTGTATATATATATATATCTATATGTATATGTATATCTCTATAACTATATATGTGTATATATATATATATATATTTATATCCATATATATAAATATATATATATATTTATGTAGATGTAAAAATATGTGAGGGTAAGTGAATGTGTATATATATATACGTATATGCGTGAGTGTGTGTGCATCAGTGTGTGTTAGCGCGCGCTGCAGAAGGAGCAGCCATCTATGTGTAAGAGGGATGAGTGGTTTAAGACGTCCGGGGGCTACGTCCGTCGTCTGGGCGCGCGGGCGCGCAACGCAAAGTGCAGGAGCGCACGCAGGTGACTGACTGGAGGCGGTTGCGAGGAGAGAGAAGGTGCAGTGACCGGATAACTGAGAAACAAACCGATCACTGCACTGTAGCCACGTGAGGTCGCAACTACAGTGCAAGGGAAAGAGGTGACCAGCTAATCCCGAGGAAACCGGCTAGGCCGCGAGAGGGGGGGTGCAACAGGGCGCACGGAGAAGGGTGAGGACCGGCTGTGGACGCGCGCAGAGCACGCGGAACGGGCTCCTGAGGCGCGCGAAGGCACGCAGAGGTGGCGGAGTGCGCACAGTAGCTGTGCGCGCACTTTAGAGCTTGAAGCTCTGCTGCTCTAATGGCGACGGAGAGTAACCTGAAAACGAAAATCAAACAGGGAACAGAAAGCCAAATATGTAAAATAAAGAAAAAGAAATAAAATAAGAACTCACCACGCCCACCTGCTCACGATGGAGTTGGGCGGTGGTGGAGCTCACAGTGGGGTCCTGAGCCACTGTGAGCTTCTCCTGCACTCAGCATTCCTCTTCTCAATTGGTGAGAAGAAGTGCTGTGTATGGAGAGGGAGAGGGGAAGAGAGTGGCTGGCAGGGAGTGGTATGTGTGGTGCGCAGGGGAGGGTGGAAGTGAGGTGTTTCCCCCTGCCAAAACCTCTACTAGCGCAGGGGAGGGTGCATGGTGTTTTATAGAGGAATAGCATGCAGTTCCCCATGTTGTTGGCAAGAGAAGCAGCGAGGAAGGGATGCTGCACCATGCTGTGCAACCGCATGAGAAAAAATAAAAAAGAAATAAGAAATGGTGAAATTGCGATGCCACACTCAAGAAAAATGTTAATTAATAGATGGGCAATTATTCACACTCTCCTCCTCTCTCTATAAATGTATGCAGACGTCTATTTACAAATGCAACTATAGCTACCTAAGATGCAATGGCAGTGTTAGGAAATAATACAAGATGGCATAATTACTAGTGTATTTTTGCTATGCAATCATACCCCCATTCCTATCTTTTGCTAGTCCCTAGCAAAACATTTTGTATTGTATTTAGAAATGATCTTAAGCTGAAGTTCTTCTTCTGAGATGTGTTTATCTGTTGGATATTGTGAGAACCAATTGCAGAGAAGACTACCAGTACTTTAAGTCTTACATGACATATACCATCTCTCGACTAACCTGGACTCTTGATATTTAAACCTTAAGTACGATTTCCAGGACTCAGAGGGTTTTGCCGTACTCGAAAGCTCAAGAGATTATGGTTTGTGCATAGTGAAGGATCAAGGCTGATCATATGAACGTTAAGACACAAGCCCAGGGTTTCATGAATTTTTAAGTGTAGGTTGGTCCCAGTTTCAGCTCATGTATTCGGATTGACCCTTAAAAAGATGACGGAAAACTCAACTCCCATTTTATTGCTTTGGTGGCTCAAGGAATATATGGTAGAAACAAGGTAGTTATGACATGCCCTGAAAAACATTCTGGAGAATTTACAGACATTTGAAAGATATACTGAATTATTTGCAAAGATTTTCTCTCTTTTCTTTTTTCTTTTTTCTTTTTTTTTTGAAACAAGTGTCAGTATATCTCTTACAACTCTATTTGGAGGAGCACACATTTTTGGTGGGAGAGTTCCTTTTTGGTGGAAAGAGTTTCTCCTAGACACAAGACTAAAGTCTGGGATAAAAAGTCTACCTGCGCGCATAGGTAAGGACTCCACCTTCCCTAATGAACACTAGGGTTGGATCTTATGTTCACCTAGTCTTTCTTGATATGTGTAGTGTGAACTAAGATTACTTACGCTCTCAAGTAAAAGCAAACCAACGAATCTTGTACTGGTGACTCAGGTACAAAAATACGTCCTTAGTTAGGAGAGATTCTGATCTATCTTGTCAATGCTCAAGTGAATTAAGCCAAGCCTGAGCGAATCAAGCTTTTGTGGCCTGAAAAGTCTTCAAAATAGGGGTTGAATATCCATAAACACTTATTGTATTTTTGTTTCAGCCTTCAGATCATTACTAAACACCTTTTTTTTTTTTTGCTATGTACATATTTATATATGGATATATATAATGGAAGCTACATTATACCATATAATACCCAGATCCTATGGTTGCCTATCCACCCCCCATGCCAAATGATGCTATGTCCTCATATGCATGCAGGGTAAAGCAAGGTCGAAAGATCGGGGAACAAGAGCTGACGTGAATGGTATATAGTAGGGCGGTAGGGAGGGTGGATGGTAGGTGGTGAAATGAAACGTGAAGAAGTGCGAAGTGAAGTGACATGGAATTGTGTAAGTGATAGTAGGGGAGTGTTGCTGGGGTGCCTCTCAACAAGCGCTGAATTTAACGTCCCCAGCTGGACTTAGAGTGAGGCACGAAATTAGTTACCCTCCAGCAAGGCAACAGTTTCACCAACGGGGGCAGGTTCATGAGTAAGATAGGGTTTTAAACGCTGCCCATTGACCGTAAATTTATGCCCAGATTTGGGATCTTCAATTTCAACGGCCCCGTTGGGAAATGGTCTCGAGACCAAGAAGGGACCAGTCCATTTGGACTTCAATTTTCCTGGAAAGAATTTGAGCTAGGCATTATAAAGCCAAACTTGTTGAGATGGCTTAAATTCCTTCCACCAAATTCGGCTATCATGAAAGGCCTTAGTGCGTTGCTTGAAAGTTAAGGCAGAATCATAGGCTTCTCGACGGAGCTCTTCCAGCTCATGGAGTTGGAGTTTCCTTTCTCGACCACACAGTTCTAAGTCAATGTTACATTGGAGAACCGCCCAATAAGCGCGGTGCTCCAGCTCCACGGGCAAATGACACGGCTTCCCATAAACGATTCTATAAGGAGAGATACCAAGGGGAGCCTTGAAGGCGGTCCGATATGCCCGAAGTGCATCAATCAGCTTGTCGGACCAATCCTTATGGTCAGGCCGAACCATTTTTTGGAGAACTTGCTTAATTTGCCGGTTTGACACCTCAGCCTGGCCGTTCATTTGAGGATGATATGGAGATGCAATACGATGGTGAACTCCATATTTCCGCAGAAGTGCCCGAAAAGAAACATGGGTAAAATGACTTCCTCCATCAGAGATAATGGCACGAGGGATCCCAAAGCGTGCAAAAATGTGGTCTTTGACAAATCGAGTGGATATGACATGGTCAGCATGGCGCATGGAAATAGCCTCGATCCATTTTGAAACATAATCAATAGCCACGAGGATGTACTCGAAGCCGTTGGAAGGTGGAAAGGGACCCATGAAATCGATTCCCCAAATGTCAAAGATTTCGACAGCTATGATCGATTGCAAGGGCATCATGTCACGACGTGATATTGACCCTAACGACTGGTACCTAGTGCAATGTTTGGCATAATTGTGTGCATCATGGTGAAGGGCCAAAATAAACCGCACTACACCACCTTGGCTGCAGTTTTCCTCCCAGAGAAATGGCCTCCGTAGGCCTGATCGTGGCAGAAGGATAGCACACTTAGGAATTCGTTGTCAGGAATACAGCGACGGATGATCTGGTCAGCACCTATTCGAAAAAGTAGTGGATTATCCCAGAAATAATACTTTGCTTCTGCGATAAGACGCTCACACTGGTTTTTAGGCCAACCACGTGGAAGGGAACCAGAAGCAAGGTAATTGGCAATGAAGGCATACCAAGGTCCACTGGCCACATAATTGCCAATAGGTGTTCATCGGGAAAAACCTCATTGATCGGCAGGGTAAGTCCAATGTGGTCAGGGTCCAGTCTTGAGAGATGATCAGCAACAACATTCTTGGCTCCGGCCTTATCGCGGATCTCAATGTCAAATTCTTGGAGCAGGATCCAACGAATCAGTCTAGGCTTAGCATCCTTCTTGTGCATGAGATGGCAAATGGCCGCGTGGTCAATGAATACTATAACATGCGAGCCCAGAAGGTAGGAGCAAAATTTCTCCAGCCCAAAGACGACCACTAGTAGTTCTTTCTCAGTGGTTGTATAATTACGCTGGGCCTTGTCCAACGTCTTACTGGCGTAGTACACCACGAAGGTGTGTCTATCGCATCTTTATCCCAAAATGGCTCCGACTGCAAGGTCAGAAGCGTCACACATGAGTTCAAAGTCGAGGGACCAGTCAGGTGGCTGGAGAACAGGGGCCTTGGTGATAGCATCACGCAGCTGCGTGAATGCTCGTATGCAGTCAGGGCCCATATCAAAGGGTACCTCGGTCGATAGGGGATGAGTTAAAGGTCTAGAAATCTTGGAGAAGTCTTTGATGAATCTCCTATAGAAACCGACGTGTCCTAAGAAAGAGCGGATTTGTCTGACAGAGCTAGGCACAGGTAAATCAGTAATCACATCAAACTTTGCTCTGTCAACCTCAATACCTCTAGCGGAGATGATATGCCCGAGAATAATTCCCTCATATACCATAAAATGACTTTTCTCCCAAGAAAGCACTAGGTTCACATCAATACATCTCCGAAGGATATGGGTCAGGTTGGCAAGACAGTCATCAAAAGAGGGTCCAAAGACCAAAAAGTCATCCATGAAGACCTCAAGAAAGTCGCCCACCATGTCTTGGAATATCGCCAGCATACATCTCTGGAAAGTTGCTGGTGCGTTACAATGTCCGAAAGGCATCCTTCTAAATGCGAAAGTGCCGAAAGGGCAGGTAAAGGTGGTTTTCTCTTAGTCCCGGGGGTCAATTGCCACCTAGTTATATCCAGATAATCCATTAAGGAAAGAAAAAAATTTATTTCCCCCTAACTGCTCCAGGATTTAGTCAATAAAAGGTAACGGAAAGTGATCTTTCTTAGTTGCAACATTTAGTTTCTTATAGTCTACACACACTCTCCAAGATGTAGGAGTGCGTGTAGGGTTGGATTCGCCCCTGTCATTGACACGGATTGTGAGTCCTACCTTTTTGGGCACGACATGAATCAGGCCCACCTAGGGGCTATCGCTGATCGGGTAGATTATACCCGCATCAAGCCACTTAATGATTTCCTTTTTAACGACCTCCTACATATTAAGGTTGAGACATCGCCGCATCTCGCGAAAAGGTTGAGCCTCCTCCTTCGTATATATACGGTGAGTGCAGTAGGAGGGGATAATGCCAGTTAGATCAGCTAAGGACCATCCAATGGCTGCCTTGTGTTTCATAAGGACCTTTGTTAGTTTGCACTCTTGCTCCCTGGTCAATTTTGAACTAATGATTACCAGGAGCATTTCATTTGGTCCCAAGAAAACATACTTAAGCGTGTTAGGCAGCTCTTTCAGCTCAGGAGTGGATGGTGAAAAATCTGGCATTTCTTGGGATGAGAGTGTCCCAAGCGGATCAGACGAAAGAAAGGCAGGAGGAAGAAGTTGGCCCTCAGATTGGCCAAAAAGAGGGGCATCTTGGATTGATGGATACAAAATGGGATAGCCCCAGTGATCAGTATGTGGGCTCAAGGTCCCAGTGTGGAGTCGCATTTCCACCTGATTTGGCAGGAAAGAAAGGGCAATCCGATCTTCAAGAGGGTGGACTGGCGGTGAGTAGCCCGAATATGACTCAGACCACGAGGTATGGGAAGCGGAGAAAACCTCGTCAGAAATCTGGTCAGGAGAAGGTACGGGTAAAGGGAGGGATGGGGGAACGTCATAATATGTGTTAGTCAGGCAATGGTCTATGTTCAAAGGCAATCCACAGCAATCAGAATAGGTCCCTATTAGTCCGATGCACGTGCTGACAGCCATGTCCTCGTCAGACGTGTCATCCTCGATGCAATCGCAATCAAAGTTCTTAGCTGCCTTGAAGATGTTTAGCATGAGCTTCTCAGAGCCAACGGCAATCTCAATGCAGCCTGACTCGCAGTCGATATGGGAGTGGGCTGTGGCCAAGAAAGGTCGATCAAGGATGATCTGACAATCAGCAAGTGAGCTAGGAATTTCCATATCCAAAACAAGAAAGTCAATAGGAAAATAGAGACTATTGACCCTAACCACCACATCTTCCACCACACCCTTCGGTATTTTGACAGAACGATCTGCCAACTATAACATGACAGGGGTGGGTT
The DNA here is from genome assembly GCA_037157565.1 of Thalassia testudinum. Lineage (NCBI taxonomy): Eukaryota > Viridiplantae > Streptophyta > Magnoliopsida > Alismatales > Hydrocharitaceae > Thalassia > Thalassia testudinum. The sequence goes on from JAZHRO010000013.1 coordinate 29,576,339, forward strand.
TCAGATTTCCTAAGGCAAATTTCTCGAGCATGATGGTTGGTATGGGATTGATGGAAGATCCTAGATCAAGCAGAGCACGATTGAAATTGCAGCCTTGGATGTTACAAGAAATAAGCGGTGTGCCTGGATCTTTCTTCTTCGGTGGTAGATTTGACAGTATAGCACAACTCGCATGAGGCGAGAGAACCACCGGATTCTTTGTTTGCTTTAACTGTCGCTTGGGTGTAGTGAAGTCTTTGAAAAATCGGGTGACAGTTGGTATATAGTTGATAGCCTCCAATAGGGGTACCTTGATTTCAACATCCCTGAATAAATTACGCTGGTTATCAAAGGGCTGCATATCCTTTTTCCTACCTTTTGGCTCCCTCAGTAGAGGCTCAGGGAATGGGACTGATTCTGGCACTAATTTGGGTATATTGTCCTTACAAGAATGCGATGCGCATCCCGAATGAGAGGGCGATGAAAAAGATGGGCCAAGATCAGGTCGAGGCAGATCGACGGTTTGCTTACCGCTCCTTGTAGTAATCGCATTGGACGTCGCGGGTCCAGTGGGATCATAAGGTGGAGGAGGGTTCATAATAGGGACATAAGGGTGAGGTGTTGCTGCGAGATTTGCCTGAAATCCCGGTGGAATGCTCAGAGCTTGCAGAATCTGATGAACCTGCCCCTGAGAAGGTCGTACCTATGGTTGAGGACCATGGGGTACAAAATTTTGTAGGTTGGGGACAGGTTGGCTTGGAAGAGGCCCTGAGATCAAGTCGCCATGCGTAGTTGACTGATCTCAGCATTCTGCTGCGCCAATTGGTGCTGAAGAGAGGTCATGTTCTCTTCACGGCGCTTAGACATTTCTGTCACCATTCGCATCAGTTTATCAAGAGGACTTGATACGTGTTATGTTTGCAGAATGCAAGGACCTGATGGCGGATTCGCCATAGGATTAGACTAATCCCTTGGGATGACGGGTGCAGACTGTCGCATTGGCCCTCCCACGGGGTTCTGGCGCTGCAGCTTACTTGACCATGCGAAGTTAGGATGATTTCGCCACCCTCGGTTATAAGTAGCAGAGAACGGGTTGTTCCCCAAGGCGCAAGTGTCTTCTAAGCCAGAAGACGAGTCCGCATGTATGTATGCATCCGAGCACATGGAAGCTTGGTCCTCCGTGTCGAAATGCTGGCTTGCAGAAGCTAGATCCATACTACTTACCAAATCGCTCGACGCAACATTAGGTAAGGAAGATCTCACGGGGTTTTTGGGAATAAGCCTGGCATTGAAAGGATTAGGGATGTGATAGAGTGGTGAGGTAGAGGTGTTTGCCATAGAACGGGCGGGATTGGCCAGAAGCTCGTCCAGCTTCTTGTGCACGATGGAAACTTCATCCAATTTTTGTGCGATAAGATTAAGATCTGTGGATGAATGGGAGGGTCCCGTGTCAACTTCGTGAACATTGTGGGGTAGGCTGGTACGATTAAAGGTGACAATAGAGGCATTGTTCATTGAATTTTCACTTATGTTCTCAAATAATTCAAATGCTCCATTCTCGTCTTTATTCATAAAATTCCCTCCGCAGGAAGCGTCTGCAATCTGCTTCAAAGTTTCATTTAGCCCATAATAGAATATCTGGGCTATATGCCACTTAGGCAGACCGTGGTGCGGACACTTCCAGAGGAGGTCATTATACCTCTCCCAAGCCTCATGAAACTGCTCTCCATTTTGTTGCGTGAAAGAAGTTATAGCACGGCGAAGGGCATTGGTTCGCTTGATTGGGAAGAATTTCTTGAGAAATGCCGTTTGCATCTCATCCCAAGAATGGATGGTTTTCCCAAGGGTGCGCAACCATTGCGATGCTTTATCCTGCAACGAAAACAGGAACATTTTCATGAGGACAATTGATAACCCGATATTTCTTGGTTTAACAGTTTCAGCTAATCGGGTTAAGTCTTCCAAATGGAGAAAAGGATCTTCACTTGCAAGACCATGGAAGTGAAAGTTAATTAGGCCAATGACATTGGGTTTGAATTCAAAATCGTCCCCGCCCATGGGGACCCAAATTTGTCCTATGGTCTCTGTAGCAGCGGGATTTTGATAAGAGCTAAGAGACCTAGGCTCCTCCCGTTCGGGAGGGTTCTGCATTTCCTCCAATGTTTCCCTAATGGCTTCGATCTGCTCATTATACATTTCCATTTCGGCTTAGAGGCGGGTTATGGGGTCTCGTCCGGTTGAATAACCCCATGGAGTCATTGTTGATGGAGTTCTCGCACATATTCTCGAGAAACTCCCACACGGTGTCCTCATGCTAACCCATGATATTCCCTCCGTAAGTTGCATTGACGAAAATCTAATGTCTTCACGGAGTCCCTGGTAAAAAGACTGTACTTGTTCCCATTTAGGAACTCCGTGATGGGGACACTTTCTCATGAGATCTAAGAATCTATCCCATGCCTCATGAAGAGGTTCTCCTATTTGCTGGGTGAGGTGAGTAATTTGATGGTGCAAGGCGGTTGTCCGACCAACGGGAAAGAACTTCTTCAAAAACTCTGATTGAAGTTCATCCCAGGTGTTAATCGGATGGGTCTGTGTTTGATACCAATGAGCCGCCTTGTCCATAAGGGAGAAAGAGAACATCTTCATGAGTAAGATTATTCTCTTCTTCAACAGGCTGTGCCATGATGGAAGAAGAAGGGGAACTAGGTTTAGAATCGGAAGAAAGGTCTATGTGGAGGGGTTGTTGCACAAACAAGGGAGTTGAGGCTTGGCCTCAGGGAGAGTAGATTTCTAAAGGAAGTTTCAAGGACCTCCTACCAAACATGCACTGATAGACTGGATGAGTTTAGAACGTTTTGGACCCAATCAAGACACCCAAAATATGTTGGGTGACTATAGAGGTTCGGGGTGGATGATACCCCTTGATCAGAAGGTTGTCCACCTGAGAATTACTTAGGCAACCAGAGAGGGTGAGTCCCACGAAGACCTCTACACGGTAGAACGCCCCTACGGGTTACAGGGTTTCCCCCACCCGACCTCTCTTTTCACTGAGATTCCAGGCAGACTAGAATGGGGACCTTGACCTCTTAAGTTTACCACTTTTAATTAAGATCAAGGTGCTTAGGGTTTCACTTGAGCTTTAAACCTTTTGTGTGCAAAAGTGACCTAATTTAAAGGTTGGTTGACCCAAAGGATCAACTTCACCTCTTTGTTCCTGTAAGAGCTTCTTAGGTCCTTTCTTTTATTGTTGAAGTAGATTAAGAGCCTGATTGCTTAGGGTTTCTCTTGAATAAATCTTTTCAAACAATGGTTTAGGCACACCTCTTTTGGATTTTTCAATTCTTTGCTTAGAAGATGTGTCTCTAAAAACCTTAGCTTGGAATCCTAGGTTGGCTCTAGTTGGTCCAATTAGTTGCCTCAGAAATGGGTAACTAGGGCTCAGGCAAGAAGGTCTTAGCCCTAGTTACCTTATGTGGATATGCAATTAAGATATGTTGAAACTCAAAAACAGGCAACTCTGTGAATTACTAAGTATGAAAGACAGGTAGCCCTAGATTGATTTTTCTTTTATTTTTTTATTTTTTCCTCTTTAGAATGTGAGGGGCTTAAGAGAGAGGGTTGAAGGTTACCGGTCCCCGAGTGTGGTTGTTGTGCGGCTGCTTGTCTTTTCTTGCCTTCCTTTCTTTTTCTGCATAACAAAAGAGAGGTTAAGTTAGTATAAAATCAAAATTTGTGATTTTAAAGCTTCTAAAATGCCCGTTGCTCCCCGGCAACGGTGCCAAAAATTGATGGCTCATGATTGGTTCATCAATTTAACTTGTTTTTATTACTCAAAATTTTTTAAATGTTCCAAGGTCGAACTTAGGAAGCAAACTTGATTTTAGAAGCAAAAAGATCACAATTCACAATACTGTAATGTTTTACAAAAAAAAAAAGTGTAGAGAATAAAAGTAGAATGTGTCTTCTCTTTTTCTTCTTTTCTCTCCTTTGTTCTCTCTCTTTTCTTTACTCTGTCTTCAGACGTCTGATTTTGGAAATCAGACACCTTAAGTAGTGCTTGCTACAGTGCACGTTTCCTTCTTCTTCTTCCTTTCTTCTCTTTGGCTGCTGCTGCTTCTTCTCCTTGGCTTTTTCTTCTTCTCTTCTTTTTCTTGGTCTTCTTCTTTGCGGCAACTTCCTCCTCTATTCTTCTCTTCTTCTTTGACTTTTTCTTCCTCTTTAGCTCCTGCTTCTGCCTTCTTCTTTTTCTTCCTTTCCTTCTGCATTATGCCTTCTTCTTCTTCAGCTCCTACTCCTTCTTCCTTGGCGTGACTAAGTCCTTAGCCGCTTCCTCTTTTCTTCTTCTGCTTCCCTCTTCCTCCTTCTTCTTCAGCTCCTGCTCGTTCTTCCTTGGCGTGGCTAAGTCCTTAGCCGCTTCCTCTTTTCTTCTTTTACTTCCCTCTTCCTCCTTCTTCTTCTTCCCTGCATAGGCACGGTTAGGCAAAAACATACCCCTACCCCCCCACGTCTCTCTCTCTCTCTATTTCTCTCTCAGGTCACCACTTTCCTAGAGTCAGCCAGGTTATCGGGTCGGGTGTACGCGCTCGGGACCAGGCCCATCGGCGTGCGGTGGTGGGCGAGGAGTGCAGGGTCAAGTAAACGGGTCACGCCAGGCCCACGGAGGTCGGGTCATGGACGAGGGGGTGAAGGTGAGTGGGACCTCACCCTGTGGTTTCAAGGCGATAAGCCCTATACAGTTTTTCAATTTAAGTGCCCACGCCCGCTCGTCAGCTTCCGAGGTGGGACTAAATGTCCCAGCTTTGTTGTGCGACCGCCTGCAGCAGAAGGTCTCCCCAATTGGTGAGGCTGCAGAGTTCCTTGATGCTGATCAGAGGCCTGCACGCATGCGCGACTCAATTGCACGCTACCTGGGGGTCTCTCCTGGAGCTGGTGAGATCCAAAGCTGCTTGCAAGCTTGCTCCAAACTCAACGTCAGTGGCGGAGGTAACTTTGGACCGGAAAACATGAACACGGCCTTGTGGCCTTGTCAGAACACTCGGCAGGCTTCGCCAGAGCACAGCGAAGTTGGCTCAGGGGTCAACGTGGCATGAAGACGCCTGTGCGTGTGTGCCTAGGGCACACTGTGTGCGTGCAGGTGGGTATGTTCGGGGGGCAGTTCCAGTGGGTGGCGCGGTCAATGAAGAAGGGGGAAATGATCAGGGAGTGATGGTGGAGCTTATGAGGGGTTTGGCAAGGTGGATGGAGGAGTGGAATGGCGAGGTCACATCGTCGGTGGTCTGCTGGAGGTATGGATGATGGTGGTGGTTGGCGACTGTCGAGGGGTTGAAAATAACAATTGACAAGGGGGAAATAAAGAGGGGAGAAAGGAGAACTTATTTGGCAGGTCCAGAGCAAAGGGGGAGGGAGGATGGCGTGCGGCTGGTGCCTACCGTTGCCAGAGACGAAGGTGCTAGGGGAAGAAGATGGTGACAAGGAAGAGGGGTTGGAGGGCACCCACGGGTACGACGTGGAGCAGCGGAGGACGGCGGAGGTAGCTTTGCCCCTAGTATTATAGCAGAGTAACAAGAGAGGAGAGGAGTTGCCGGAAGCTCTAGGCGGACGGTCGAAGTTGGGAGGAGATGAATTGGAGGGGGATCTCAGGCTAAATTGAGCTTGAAAGATGCGGCGTGGTGTGTCGCTCCTTAAATAGGCAAAGGCTGGCCGAGAGGCACCCGAGAGCGGCAGGGAGGGCACGATGGAGGTATGGCAGACCGGAGACCCATACCTCTCGCGTGTTCGCACGAGAGGTATGGTGAGCTTCAGGGCATGGGGAGCAGCCCATGTGGTAGGGGGCTCCGCAGGGAGCTCCCCTTTCAAATCTGGGGTCGGCTCCCCATGCAGATCAGGTGCCATCCTTCGCACAAAGTCGCCGGTGATATGGCCTTCTACTGCAGGTGGCAGAGGGACCGGAGTGAAGAAAACGACGAGGGAGTTGAGGGGGTAAATGCAAGGGTTTCAAAATGTTGAGGGTCAGAAAGTAATTTTGAGGACCATTTTGCAAAGTGGGTCAAGACGACCTTTTCTTAGGTCCAAATTTTGGTATAAACCTAATTTTTACCTACGGAATCCAATGGTGAAGTTGGATTTTGGGTTTGACCACGTTTGATTGGATATTGTGCACAAAAACCTAAATTAGGTCAAAAATTGGGTATGGACCTCAATCTAGGTCAAAACAGGTTTCAAAGGCCAAATTGAAGGTTCTAAACCCTAGGGGATGTTGTTCTATGAATTTTAGAGGATTTAGTTGATTTTTATCTTGCCTGGAACTCTATGAATTAAAGTGGGTTTGTTTTAAGGTTACAGAATGTCAATTAATTCCTAGATTTCGTCATAACCCTTTTCTGACCAAACCATCCCACTTTTTCTCTTATTAAGTCCACTTGACCTATGTCTAGACCCTCAGAAATCTCGTTGGTGCACTGCAATGGTAAAATTACAGTTTTACCGCTAGTGTCATGTTCAGATTAACAATTCCCTGAATTAGGCCTTCCCTTAGGTTATGTAGGAGCTTTTGTTCACCTTATTAAGTTAAAATGTGCTAGCTAGGGTTCATGATGAGGTTCTCATTAGGTTATGCCAGGTGCGCCTCATCACCGTCAACTCCCCCAGGTGTCCTCTCACCCATAAAGGCTTCCACTGGGCTGTTTCAACCATACTGGTCCATCTTTGTGCCTGAAGAACTACCAACTTGGATGTGGCTTTCTACTGAGAGAGTCTGTCACGTCATTCCCCTTCCCGGGGTGATATACTATCGAACAACCATAATCCTTTAAGAGCTCCGTCCAGCGCCTCTGTCTCAAGTTCAACTCCTAATTAAAAAGGTACTTTAAGTTCTTGTGATCTGTGTGAATCTCGAAGGTCTCACCGTACAAGTAGTGGCGCCAAATCTTCAAGGCAACGACTATGGCCTCCAACTCTAAGTCATGTGTTAGGTAGTTCTTCTCATGAGGCTTTAGTTGCTTCGAAGCATAGGCGATCACATACCTATGCTGCTTCAGAACATAGTCCATCCCCTGGAGTGAAGCATTTGTGTATGCGATAAATTCTCCACCGCTGCCCAGAATGGTAAGTACAGGGGATGAAGTCAACTTCTCCTTGAGTGTTTGGAAACTGGTCTCACACTCACTGGTCTAGACAAAAAGATTATCCTTCCTCATTAACTAGGTCAATGGGAGAGCGATTTGTGAAAAGCCTTGGATGAATTGCCTGTAGTAACCTACTAGACCTAGGAAGCTACAAATTTCTGTCACTATCTTGGGTTGCTCCCACTTTAGTACTGCCTCGACCTTGGAAGGATCTACAGAAAACCCTGCACCCGACACCACGTGTCCCAGAAACTCTTCCTGGTGCAACTAGAACTCACACTTGCTAAACTTGCCATATAACTGATGCACCCTCTGTGTCTCCAAAACCAATTGGAGATGCTGCTCGTGTTGTGCCTCATCGCGAGAATAGATGAGGACATCGTCAATGAATACCACAATGAAGCGGTCAAGATAGGGCCTGAAGATCCGGTTCATAAAGTCCATGAACGTGGCAGGGCCATTCGTAAGTCCGAACGACATCACCAAAAACTTATAATGGCCATAACGAGTCCTGAGGGCAGTCTTCGATGCGTCCCCTTCTCTTATTCTGAGCTGGTGGTAGCCTGAATGCAGATCGATCTTGGAAAATATCGTGGCCCCACGAAGCTGGTCAAACAAGTCATTAATCCGCGGAAAGGGATATCTGTTCTTTATAGTTTCCTTATCCAGCTGCCTGTAGTCAATGCAAAGACGTAAGATACCATCCTTCTTTTTCACGAACAATATTGGAGCCCCCCAGGGTGAGGCACTAGGCCAAATGAACCCCTTCTCAAGGAGTTCCTGAAGCTGCATCTTCAACTCCTTCAACTCTGCTGGTGCCATCCGGTATGGGGTAATCGATATAGGATTGGTTCATGGAATGAGAGAGATCTTGAAGTTGATCTCTTGCTCAGGTGGAAGTCCCGGGAGATCCTCTAGGAACACATCAGCATATTCCCGTATAACAGGCACACACCCCAATTCTGGTTTATTTCTTGGGGTTGCAGATACATGGGCAGGGTATCTGCTGCACCCTCTCCCTTCAGTAACTTGGCTGCCTGTAAGGCTGAGATACACCTAATCGATCTGCTCTCAGATTTTCCATAATACTCAAACTGCGATGCTCCAAGGATAGAGAAGAGAACCTTCTTCTCAAAATAGTCCACCAATGCATGGTGCCCTAACAACCAATCCATGCCAAGAATGGTATCGAAATCCTCCATTTCCCATCAAGTCAGCTAGTAGAATGTAGCCCCCGATGGTCCACCTCACAACTCCTGAATACTGACTTAGCTACCCATAGCTGCCCTACTAGACCCCTGATGACTAACAATTCATCTAGCAGTATTGGTCGTTTCTTTAGTTTCGTCGAAAACTCAGGTGATATATAAGAATGGGAAGCGCCAAAGTCAAGTAAGGTAAACACCAAATGTTGGTCAATTGTCACCATACCTGCCACCACAGATGGGGAAGCCTGTGCATCCTTAGAGATAGTGCATATACTCGTCCTGCTGGCCAAGATGCAGAAGAACCGACCATGCTCTTAGTAGGCCTTTGCCAAGAGCATTCCCACCTCCATGGAAACACTAGGAATCCCTGCCACGGGTCTGGTATGTTCGAGCCGCTCCCCTGTTCTGGCCACCCTGAGTCCCTGTCTTGGTTTGGCAATCCTTCTTAAGGTGGCCTTGCTAACCACACTTGTAGCAAGATCGTTGTTCTGGTCCTGATCGTGCTCGTCCCATGGTGCCCTGAGTCTAAGTCAACGTAGCAAGATGTGATTGAGTGTACCCCAAAGTCGAAGTTGATGCCTGCTGCTGAGGGGCCAAGGACACAGGTGGTGCTCGGTACGGCTGGTACTTCTAGTCCCTTAGCTTCTGAAATCTGCCCTGAAACTCCGAATTTGGAAATCTGCCTTAAATCTCTGACTTCTACCCTAATCCTCAGCCAAAATTCCTGTAGGTCTCAGCATCGCCCTGTTCATACTTCATAGCTACGTCAACTATTTGGGCAAAAGTGTCCAACGGAAGCGGGTTGACATACTTCTGTATCTTCTACTAAAACCCCTGAACGAACTTCCAGCACTTGTTTGCCTCAGATGCCATTGCAGTTAGCTCGAAGCGTGAGAGCTCAGTGAAACGAGTCTGATACTTGTTAACAATCATCGTACCCTGCCTCAGGTTGTGGAATTCGAGCCTCCTCTGGTCCTGCCAGGTCCTGGGGTAGTACTGGTTGCTAAACAGCTCGAGGAACCAACCCCAGGACACTGCCCGAGTGCCCTCCTACTTGAGGATGGATACCCATCAATGGTGTGTTGCACTGGTCAGCTGGTATGTCGCGAAGAGCACCCTACAGTTCTCCAGCGGGAGGATAGTATCGAAGGCCTTCTCGATTTGTTGTATCCAATCCTCCGCCCCCGTAGGATCCTCATCCCCCTTGAAGGTTGGGGGCTTTAGCTTCCCGAACTTGGTGAAAATTTACTGATACTGATTGAGAGGGTCCACCGATTCGTCCTTCTGTGGGGGAGGCCCATGGTTCTCCCCAACCTCATGCAGAGGAACATGCACACTCAGGACTGAGGGCTGCTCCTGATCCCCACTGCTCCCTCCTCCCACCTGAGATGTGGGCGGTAGCCTTTGCTCTAGCATTTTGAAGAAAGTCTCCGTAAAGGCCTGAAACTGGGTAGCCAGATCCGGAGCCTACTGAGGGGGATCTACTTGTCGGTCTCCATTCGTCTGGCTAGTACCACTAGCCTTCTTAGACTTACATGGAGCCATCTCTCTCTGCATGGTGAAAATCAACTATCAGAAACCACAAGTCTGCAACAAATCCAGGATATGCGGGGCTTATGTAAATCGGGTTTCCCATTGATCGGAGGATGGGTGCCCGTCATTTAATGCATTTCAAATGTTCTTATGGCTTTCCCATACCATTTTATGACTTAATGAGGTGACCTTGCTCTGATACCATTTTTGACGACCCGAGTCCCACCAAACGATGAAACCTGAGTTGCCATGTGCTAACAACAAGCACAAACACTAGCAAGATCGTAGTCACCCAACATAGAGACATAAAACATCAATAACAAATATTCATTCATAATGCATTAAATGAAAAAACTAAAGCACTGACAATATAATTAAAATTCACCTTAAAGCAGAAATTAAAGAGAGTCTCGTACAACTACTAAGAAGACAAGAAATAAAATTCTAACAATGGAAAGAAAAAACTACTGCTACGAGCCACTAGCTCAATACGGGCTGTCTCCTTAGGTAGGACCTGGTTTCGCGGAAGTTTGACCGGTAGTAGCCACTGCACCCGACTTCTTAGCAACACCTGGGTACGGAATCTGAGACAAAACATCAGTAAAAAATAAGTAGAGTAGAATAACTAAACATGTAATGTAAGTAACAAAGTACAGGAAAAAGGACACTAGGTTAAGAGTTTATCCATTTACAATTTATTTCATATATACTTTCGTTTATGTAATTTGCTCATATTCTTATTGTTCTCAATCCGTCAATTGACGTCTTGGGCACGAGATGATCTTGTGTAAGTTTCTGCGACGTAAGATCGATATAACCCCGGGGTCCCGCAAAAAGGGGTGGCGACTACATCATGTAGTGTGAACACATACAAGCTTATATACGCTGAACCACAGACAATCAATGACCTACCCATCGGCCAAGAAGAACCACTCCAAGCCTTGAGCCCTGCAATTCGCCATCCTAGTTGGTCGTTGATGAGAATCTCATCATGAACCCTAACTGGCACATTCTAACCTAATAAAGTAAACAAAAGCTCCTACATAACCTAAGGGAAGGCCTAATTCAAGGAATTGTTAATCTGAGAATAAAACAAGACACAAGGGGTAAAACTGTAATTTTACCATTGCAGTGCATGAACGGGATTTCTAAGGGTCTAGACAAAGTCAAGTGAACCTAATAAGAGAAAAAGTGGGATGATTTGGTCTGAAAAGGGTTATGGCGACATCTACGAATTAAATGACATTCCACAACCCTAAAACAAACCCACTTTAATTCACGAAGTTCTAGGAAAGATAAAAATCAACTAAACCCTCTAAAATTTATGAAAAAATATCCCCTAGGGTTTAGAACCTTCAATTTGGTCTTTGGAACTGGTTTTGACCTAGATTGAGGTCCATACCCAATTTCTGACCTAATTTGGGCTTTTGTGCAAAATATCCGGTCAAACGTGGTTAAACCTAAAATCCAACTTCACCATTGGATTCCTTAGGTCCAAATTTTGGTTGATACCAAAATTTGGACCTAAGGAACCCAATGGTGAAGTTGGACCTAAGGGAAGGTCGTCTTGACCCACTTTGCAAATTGGTCCTCAATAATTACTTTCTGACCCTTAACTTTTTGAACTCTTGCATTTACCCCCTCAACTTTACCGTTGTGTTCTGCAAACCGGTCCCTCTACCACTCGCAGTAGTATGCCTTAGATCCAGCAACTTTGCGCGGAGGATGGCATCGCGTAGGGCATGGGAGCCGGCCCCAGATTTGAAAGGGAGACTCTCTGCGGAGTCCCCTACTGCATGGACCACCTCCCATGCCCTGTCAACCGCCATACCTCTCGTGCGAACGTGCGAGAGGTATGGGTCTCTATCTGCCACAACTCCGGCGAGGTTTTTCCCACAGTTTTCGCGCACCTCCCGGCCAGCCCTTACTTATTTAAGAAGTGGCACACCTCGCCGCATCTCTCAAGCTTGATTTGGCCGAAGAATCCTCCTGAATTTCATCCTCCCTCATCTCCAGCCGTCTGCCTACAAGCTTCGGCAGCCTATCCTCCCTCCTCTCGTCATTCTGCCACCATACCAGTGGCAGAGTCGTCTCCGCCTCGTTCCTCCTCATCGCGCCGTACCCGCGCGAGCCTCTCTGACCTCCTCCTCGTCGCCTCCTCTCCATCTCAGGGCCTTCTTCTCCGGCAAGGGCAGATATGCGTCGTCCGCCCCTCTGCCTCCCCTTCTCTCCAATCACCACAGATAAATTCCTCTCCCCCTTCTCTTCATTTTCCCCTTCTTTATTTCTATTTCCAATCCCTCGACAACCACTGACCACCACCATCTTCTCCACCTCCGGCAGACCAAGGGCGAGGTGTCTCCATCACCTCCCCACACCCATCCACCTCGCCAGACCCCTCAGAAGCACCACCACCATCCACTGATCACTTTCCCCATCTCCATCAACCACCACAACCTTCATAAACGCCCCCCGATCAAACCCACCTTCACGGCCACAGAGTGACCTAGGCATGCACGCCTAGGCCGGCTCGTGGCTAGCCAACCATTGTAGCACTTTCGTGGTGCCATGGCGAAGCCCCCCTTGTGATTTAACAAGGCTGCAAGGCCGTCTTTGTGAATTTCAAATCCGACCCATTTCTGCCATTGGAGAAGACACGAAGGAGCTTGCTCGCGAGCTCCAGGTCGTCCCATTCCAGGCAAAGGCATTGCAGGTGCACGGACTCCCTTTACGAGTCGTTCGCACCTAGCAAGCAGAGGCATTAGCGACTGCAGCTTCCTCAATTGGACGAGACTCCTCCCTGCAGGCGCGCGAAGGAGCAGGTGGGACATTTAGTCCCACCTAGGAAATCCTTGAAGCGCCGCAGCCGAATAAATTGAAAAAGTGCATTAGGTTCTTCGCCTCCAGTACACGGGGTGAGGTCCCCTCGCCCATATACCTGCCTCATCCGCGAACCTGGCTGCCTGACCCGATTACCCAGCACTCCTCGCGCACCACCCATGCCGGTGCGCCTGGACCCGGGTGCGCTGACCTGACCCGATTACCCGACTCTGAGAGAGCGAAGAGAGAAATAGAGAGAGAGAGCGACACGGGGGAGGGTAGGTGATGAAAACCTCATCATGAACCCTAAACTAGCACCATCTAACCTAGATTTGCAAGGAAAAGCTCCTACATAACTTATAGAAAGGCTTGACTCAGAGAATTCTGAGTTTGTGAAGAAAACAGGATCTAAGGGGTAAAAATGCAATTTCAACAACACAATCAGTAAACAGGGTGACTCAGGGTTAAAAAATAGGTCAAACTAACCTAATAAGAAGGAAAGTGGGATGATATGATCCAGTAAGGGCTACAGCAACTCCAAGGAATTAAATGACATCCTGTAATCCTAAAACAAACCTACTTCAATTCACGAGGTTCGAGGCAAATAAAAAATTGAATAAACCCTCTAAAATTCATAGAAAAATAATCTCTAGGATTTAGAACCTTCAATTTAGCCTTGGGAACCCACTTTGACCTACATTGAGAACGATGCCCAATTAATGATTTAATTTGAGTTTTTATGTAAATTGACCGGTCAAACAAGGTCTGATCTAGAAATAAATTTCACCATTAGAATCCTTAGGTCCCATTTCATCATGCATAAAAACTTGAGCCTAGGAAGAGACCTTCTTGACCGACTTTGCATTTTGGTCCTCATCTATTACTTTTTGAACCTCAACTTTTGAAACCCTCGCGTTTTAACCCCTAAGTCTTCATCGTTCTTTGCATTTAGGTCCTCCCTGCAAAACCCTGAGCAGCGCTATGCTCCGGCGACTTTGCACTGAGCATGGCGCCGCGCAGGGTGAGGGAGGCCCTCTGCCATTTCAACGGGGTGTTCCCTGCGACGTCTGCTGTCGCAGGGACACCTCCATGATCTTTGCGGCAGCCCATACCTTCCGTGCCAACGCACGGAAGGTATGGGTCCCTACTCCGGCCATCCTTCGGCGAGGGAGGCACGTCGCCACCCTCCGCCCACCTCTCTGCCTTAGCCTCTATAAAAGCCGCCTACGCCTGCAGAAGAGGGCCGCTCGGTCCTGACGGAGAAACACCCCCATCTTTCCTCTCTTTCCACTCCGGCAGAAGCCCTCCAGCTCCGGCGGTTCTTCCTCCCCCTCCTCGTCTCTCTGCTGCAATACCAGCAGCAGAGCCACCCTCGCCCGCTCTTCCCGCGTCGCGCCGTACCCAGCGCGCGCCCTCCCGCTCTCTCCTCGCCGCCGCCCTCTCCCTCTGGGCATCTTCTTCTCCGACGCCAGTCGGTACGACTGCCGCCCTGCTCCGGCCCCTTTCGCCCCTTTAACTAGGTCAGCACTACTCCCCATCTCCCCCTCTTTCTTTTCCTCACTGTTTTTCATTCAATTAAGCCCTTGACCACTCCTGTCCACCGTCACCCCCTTCGTCTCCGGCGACCCTCCGGCGAGACGCCCCCATCGCTCCACAGCCCCACACGCCTCGCCGACCCTCACAGAACCTCCGCCCCATCACACTGAGCAACCTCCGCCCACCCATTACCGCTCCACACCCCCACCTCACTCCCCCGAACAGACCCATTTTTCCGGTCGCTGTCCGACCTAGCCCTGCTGCCAGACGCCGTCCCACGACCTGCCACACCCTGCACCACCTTCGCCGTGCCACGGCGAAGGTCCCTCGCTAGTTTGATTAGGCCGAAGGGCTGTGTTTCTATCTGACAGGGTCGCTGCTCCAGCCGCCATTAACGACGACTGAAGCAGCTTCGAGGCGAGCTCCAGACCCTGTAGCCCCAGGTTCTCAGGTGCTGCAGGTTGGGGCGAAGTCCGCGAAGACTCCTGCCTTATCAGTTGGCACCGACATTAGATGCAGCTGAGCAGAGGGCGAGGTGGAGTCATCCTGCGGGCGCACGCGAAGATAGCACAAAAGATAGTCCCACATCGTGGGATTTCGAAACGCCGCCCGCGCATAAATTGGAAAAGTGACATAGCCTCTTCGCCTCCTGACCACGGGGTGAGGTCCCTCTCACCTGCTTCACCTGGCCTCGTCCGCGACCACCACTCGCGGACCTGGCCCGACCCGTATACCCGACCTGCACTCCTCGCCCACCACCGCACGCCGGTGGGCCTGGTCTCGGGCGCGAATCCGTACCTGAATACCCGGCTCTGGGAGAGCGATCCTTTGAGCGAAAGCTGAGAAAGAGAGAGACGCGGGGGAGGGTAGGGGTAGGTTTTTGCTCTGACCAAGCTATGTGAGTGTGCAGGCAGAGAAGAAGAAGAAAGAAGACCGCAGAAGAGGAAGAAGAAGAAGAAAGACGACTGCAAGAAGAAGAAGAAAGAAGACCGCAGAAGAGGAAGAAGAAGAAGCACTGTAGCAGACACTACTTAAGCCGTCTGATTGAGAAATCAGACGACGGATGAAGCTCTACAGACAAAGTAAAGAAGAAGAAGAGAAGAGAAGGTACCGCAGCTGAAGGCAAAGAAAAGAAGGAAGAAAAGAGAAGAAGAATCAAGAAGAACAGAAGATAAAGGAAGAAGATAAAGAGCTGAAGAAGATCAAAGAGAGAAGAAGGAAAGAAAAAGAAAGAAGGTAAAGAAGAAGAAGAACTAAGGACGATCAAGCAAAGAGAAGAGAAGAGAAAGAAGAAGAAGACAAAGACAAGAGAGAAAGAAGAGAAGAAGAAAAAGCCAAGAGACCAATCTACCTCTCTCTCTCTCTCTTATTTTTGTAATAGAAACATTGTACTTCTAGAATTATAGTTTGCTCCCCGAGTTCGACCTCGGGAAACCTTTTATTTCCGAGTAAAATTGTAATAGTGGCAATGACTATCTGTACTACAACGTCATTTCTATAACAAACAACAAAACCTAGTCATACCGCCACTAGTAGGGGTAGGTTTTGCTACGTGGTGTTGTGCAGGGAAGGAGGAAGTAGCTGCGGGAGAGAAGAAGAAGATGGCACTGTAGCCGCAAAGAAGCTGAGGCAAAAGAAGGAGGAGGAGGCAGCTGTTGAAGAAGAGGAAGAAGCTGAAGGTGCAGCAGAAGAAAGGAGGAGGAAACGCACTGTAGCAGAGGTGCAGCAGAGAAGAACAGAAGAAGACAAGAGAAGACAAAGAAGAATAGAAGAAGAAGGTGCCGTAGCCAAAGCTTAAGGCAGGGAAGAAGAAGAAGAAGAAAGAGTGAAAGCACTATAGCAAACGCTACTTAAGACGTCTGATTCCCAGAATCAGACGTCTGAAGACAGAGAGAAAGCAAAGAAGGAGAGAAAAGAAGAAAGAGAGAGATTGATTCCACTCTTATTCCCTACAATTCCTTTTTTTTTGTAAAATAGTACATTATATTGTAAATTGTGATTTTGTACGCTTCTAGAATCACGTGTTGCTCCCTGAGTTCGATCTCAGAGATTTTATATTTTCGAGTAATAAAATAAAAATACAAATACAAACCGGTACATACTGCTCCCAAGCTCGAGGACTACCAGTCGCTAAGCCTAACCTAAGAGTTGTAGGGAGGTCAGCCACTCCCTAAACTAGCCGTTGAACCCGTTCCGAAAAGACCCAAAGCTACAACCCAAAACCTGGCAAGTAGTGGGGCTAAAAATCAGTTATCTAATCCTTTTATTTCCTTACATATCTGTCATATTACATAACTAATTTCCAGATAACAGTATCTCTTATTTTTTCAATTCAGAAAATCCTTATTAACTTTATATGACTAATTCTAGGATTAACAATTATTCACATAATCTTCCAACTTATCCACTTACAAGTAGTTTCAATCATGTGACAGTGGTCCCACATTATTTAGAAATTACAGAAGATAGTAAAACTTGTTTTACGGAAAATAGAATTCGTTTGTTGCTTTTGATAACAAGGGTACATGTGATCATTAAATCTTCGTCATTCACATAAAACATATTATTTCTCATTATAGTGACCATAAATCAGGGAAAACACCAGAGATGTTCCAAACTTAGCAAAAAGAAGAACATATGCCAACCAAGGTGGTATATGGAAAAAGATCGCACATGACGGGTCCACAGGTACCCGAAAAATCAGATGAATTGAAAGAGGGGTAGACTACTTTATCTAATGTCACTGGAGGGTCATAGTGACTCCGAACCGTGTGCACAGGACTTGGGGCAATGTCCACGCCTACCTCAATATTTGTGCACACATCGGGAGTATGACTTGATTCACACGGACCAAAAATAGGTCCAAAGGCTTCTAATCACGTTTTTAATTTTTCACCAAAGGAACCATAATTGAAAATAGAAATAAACTATTCCAATGTGTAGTACGTGTTGATATAATTCCAACAGTACCTTATTTGTTGAAATCCGAGGTCGAAAAGGCCTCGAGCCAGACGAAATAGTGCGAAGGGTCCCTAAACCACCCCTGGACCGCTGATTCAATCGAATCTGCCGCCACGTGCTCTAGCTGGCCACCTCCCATGCGTATCTCGCACGATCAACTATGGATCACCCGTGCGTGCGCCTGCTCAATTGGTGCTACACATCGAAATCCGACGCTCGCCTTGCGCGCTCCCAAGCGAACTCACGCTCACGTGTCGCTACTTCTCCGTGCGACATGCGTTGTTGATCCAGCACCTATCGCCGAATCGAACGTCTTACATTCGTCGCCTTCACAAAATTTGCGGTGGGAAGCCCAGACTTCTAGGAATCACGAGAAGGTCCCTGAAGAAAATTTTTTATTTTTGAGAAGGAAAAATCCAAGATTTTTCCTCTCTCTTCCTCTCTTGATTTGAGAGACTTAGAGGCTAATGATGACCCAAGGACCCAAGGGGGTCCTTTTATAGGCCTAGAGGTTGCTGCAAATAGGTTTAGTAGGGTGAACTATCCAAAATACCCTTAGGGTTGGGTGCACCTCACATTTAGGTCCTTTTCAACTTGTTTTGCTCATAATTTGATCTATGCACCTCGGAATGGCACGAAACAAGAGTTGCTGGAATGCTTACGACAAGAGGAATCCAATGGTGGCATATATGGAACCCTTTTGACAACATTTGGATAAGGGTTGACTCGAAATACTCATTTCTTGGCAATTTAAGGAGGTGTTGACACCAACACTGAACCATAATTGAGTTCTGGGTTCGAGTTGACCTGGATCACCTTGAAATGACTTGGAACCTGGATTTTGGGTCAAAAGAACAAAACAACCTCACTAAAGATGGCAAGACCAAGGGCTCCTTGGTTGCCTCCAATTACAACTCCCACTTTACAACAAATGTCCACCCCGCTTTAATGAAGAAAAACGGGAAACCATTTTGGGGTATCGTCTACTGCGGAGTTTTAAATACTTTAATTACTCTCTCAGCATCAACCGCTAGATAGAGACGAGACATATGATGAGGGGCAAAAAGCACCCTTGGACTCAAAACTCTGTAAGAAACCCAACAAGCGATCCAACTATCCGGATAGGAGGTTAGTAGGCGAATCTGACCTTGTCTGATCTGCCTCCACTTCGTAGGATCCAAACCCGCCCACACACAGGCGGGTCCGGATAGACCTGATCCGCCAAAGAGTCTGGTTTTGACTAACGTCAGAAAGACGGTGAAAAATTCCAAGATGCCCATACCAACAAAATGATGGCATTACTGCCATCATTAATAGCCTGACAACATACATACCATGACAACAGACATATCCTGTAAGAAGATCCTACGACAGGATCACCCGTCTTAGTAGTATAAATAGTAAAGAGAGGTCCTCGAGACTCTCTCAGGCAATCTAAGGGAGAAAAGAGATTGTATTACCCCTTTTTACTAGTGAATATTTGGGAGCATTGTCCTCGCTCCAAACATACACCCCTTATGGTGGAACTATGTTACTAATCTCCTTGTTTTCCTTATGATTTCTTGTCAGTGACTCGTTGAGTCGAACCCTTTGATTACTTAGGGAGTTCCGATTAGGCATGTATTATGGTCCTAGGCATTTGAAAGCACACATTGGTGGATTGAAATCCTTATGTTTGCCCATAATAGTTTGGTCGAATGGTGGGAGCTCCTAATGCATTACTTGAAGGATTGGTGTGAGGAATAGTCAATTCTAGTCAATTTGCTCATGTGAGATTCTAGGTCATTGAAAAAAAAAAGGTTCTTGTATTTGTTAATAAACAATAAAGTACTATGTAGGAGTTTAGCAACTACTATGCAGGAGCAAATATTTTCTTCAAGTCATTTAATTACCATAACCCTAGATCAAATTGCATTTTTTAGTTAGAATGACTAATTCTAGAGCAAAGTTTTGATGCACTCTCTCTTCCTCTTTAATTTTATGCTATAATTTAGAATATTTGTGTTATTGGACGAACTTATATATTTTCTAATGACCCGTTTAATCTGTGATAATTATATATCTACTTGCATCACATCATTTTCAAATAATCTCAACTATTCATGTTTGAATAACATCTATCCTATTTGCTAACCTATATACTAAAATGAGGTGTGGTGCTGTTGTTACCACACCAGTCTTCCCACTATATCTCAGCGTCTTTTTTTCCCTCTTGAGTAAAACCCAGACATAATCATATGCTAAA
The DNA here is from genome assembly GCA_037157565.1 of Thalassia testudinum. Lineage (NCBI taxonomy): Eukaryota > Viridiplantae > Streptophyta > Magnoliopsida > Alismatales > Hydrocharitaceae > Thalassia > Thalassia testudinum. The sequence goes on from JAZHRO010000013.1 coordinate 29,595,748, forward strand.
ATGAATGTTGTTTTACCTTTTTCTTTTTTCTCACTTTACTTAGAAGCCTAATTTGGGATGGAGGATAGAATTCAATGAGATAAGAATTTTTAAAAGGGGTATCCTGCATTTATGTTTGGAAGTTAAAAAGATTATCCTATTGGATTAATATGTGATTGTTTGGAATGCAGTGGGATAACTTGAAGGGTTGTTGATGGTCGTCTTTCATGAATTTTAAATATATATTCTTTGTAGTATGTTACGAAAAATGATGATCAGTTTATTTTAATTTGTTACTCGAAATTTGGAATATTCCGAGGTCAAACTCAGGGAGCAAACTTAATTCCAGAAGCACAAAAATTCACAATTAACTATAATATACTACTTTACAAAAATTAAAGAGAGAGAGTGAACAAAAATCCTTTTCTCTTTTTTCTTTTCCTTCTTTCTTCTCCCCTTCTCTCTTCCTTCTCTTCTCTGCTTTGCCTTTCTCGGACATCTGATTCTTTGAATCAGACGCCTTATTAGCCCCTTTGCTACAGTGCCTTGCAGGTTCTTCTCTTGGTTTCTTCTTCTTCTCTTCTCTGCTCGGCTTCCTTCTTCTTCTTCTTGCGTTGTGCCATCTCCTTCTTTAGTTGGCTTCTCTCCTCTTCAGCTTCTGCTTTGTCTTTCCTTGTCTTTTCCCTCTGTGAGTCTTCTTCTTTCTTCTGTCTTTAGCTTCTCTTCATCTTCATTTCTCTGCAACTTCCTCCTTCCTGTCTTCTTCCTCTTTCCTCAGCTGCTCCTCTTCCTTCTTCTTCTGCTCCTCTTCCTTCTTCCGCTGCGCTCCCTCCTTTCTTCTTCTCCCGCTTCCCCACACAGTACAAGGTTAGGCAAAACCTACCCGCCCCACGTCTCTCTCTCTCTCTATTTCTCTCTTAAAGGTTCGCTCCCAGAGCATTCGCGGGTATACGGGTCAGGTAACGCACCCGGGACCAGGCCCACCAGCGTGCGGTGGTGGGCGAGGAGTGCTTGGTAGGGTAATCGGGTTCGACCCAGGCCCGCGGGGCGTGAACGCAGGCGACGGCGGGTGCGAGCGCGTGGCACGCTGCGTGCGTAGGCGAGGGACCTGACCATTGTGTATCGAAGGCGACAAGCCCAATACACTTTTTCAATTTTCTCGGCTGCGGTGCTTCAAGGATTTCCAAGGTGGGACTAAACGTCCCACCTGCTTCTGCGTTCGCGTTGGCAGGAGACCTACCCCAATTGCCACAGCCTCGGTCGACTGCTGAGCCAATTGCTTGGCTGTATGAGTTTGCGATGCCAATCCGCTTCTCTTGGGACTTTGACGCCTAGAGCGCACGACCTGGAGCTTGCGAGCAAGCTCTTCACACCTGCGTCAATGGCGGAAGAGGGTTGAAACCTGAAATGCGAGAACAGGGCCTTGCGACCCTGTCAGATCAGGGGGAAACCTTCACCGTATCACGGCGAAGATGAAGCGGAGGTTGGCTGGCCGTGGGGCAGCCTAGGCGTGCGTGCCTAGGTCGCTCTGTGGCCGGGTTTATGGGTTAGGTCGGGGGGCATTTGTGGTGGTGTAGGCAGTTGGTGAAGGTGCGGAGGATGATCAGTGGGAGGTGGCGATGCTCAGGGATCAGTTGGCGAGGCGGATGGAGGCGTGGAGCGACGGGGGCGCCTCGCCGGAGGTCTAGCCGGAGGTGGAGATGGTGATGGTGGATAGTGGAATCGAGGGGCATTTTTGTGCAATAAAGTGAGGGGAATTGAAGAAGGGGTAGAGTGGAGTGGTTCTAACCTGCTTTAGTGGACGAAGGGGGAGAGATGGCGAGCGGCACGTATCTGCCGTCGCCGGAGACGAAGGAACCAGTGGAGGGAGAGCGGTGACGACGACGGGGCTGGGGGCACGCGTGAGGGTGTTGCACGTCTCGGAGGAAGGAGGTGAAGATAGCTCTACCACTAGTATTGTGGCAGAGCGACGGGAAGGAGGAAGAGTCGCCGGAGCTTGCTGGTCACCTGGCTAGAGGAGAAGAGAAGAATTTTGAGGGAAATCTCCGGCTAAATCAAGCTTGCCGGAAACGGCAGCCCCTGCCTCTCCTTAAATAGGTGCTGGCAGGGAAGGAAAGTACGAGGAGGCGTGGACAGGCGCCGGAGACGTGGCCGAAGAAGAGACCCATACTTCTCGCACGTTCGCATGAGAAGTATCGGTATCGACAGGGCATGGGAGGGGGTCCATGCGGAGGAAGACAACGTAGGGGACCCTCCCCTCGTTTCTAGGGCCGGTCCCCATACCCTGCGCGGCGCCATCCTCCGCGAAAAGTCGCTGGAGGCATGGGTTGCTGCTGCGGGTGGCAGAGGGACCGGCTTGAAAAGAACAAAGGGAAAGTTGAGGGGTTAAGTGCAAGGGCTCAAAAAGTTAAGGGTCAAAAAGTAATTCTTGATGATCAATTTGTAAAGTAGGTCAAAATGGCCTTCCCTTAGGTCCAAATTTTGGTACAAACCTAATTTGGACCTAAGGAATCCAATGGTGAAGTTTAATTTTAGGTTTGACCACGTTTGACTGGTCATTTTGAATAAAAACCCATATTAGGTCAAAAAGTGGGTATGGTTTTCAATCTAGGTCAAGACAGGTTCCAATGGCCAAATTGAAGGTTCTAAACCCTAGGATATATTTTTTCATGAATTTTAGAGGGTTTAATTGATTTTTATATTTCCTGAATCTTTGTGAATTAAAGCAAGTTTATTTTAGGGTTACAGAATGTCATTTAATTCCTAGAGGCCGCTATAACCCTTTTCAGATCAAATCATCCCACTTTCTCTCTTATTAAGCCCATTTGACCTGTGTTTAGACCCTTAGAAATTTCATTTGTGTACTGCATTGGTAAAATTACAGTTTTACCCCTTGTGATTTGCTTTATACTCAAATTTATAGTTCTCTGATTTATGCTTTCCCTTAGGTTTTGTAGGAGCTTTTGTGTACTTATTTAGGTCAAAATGTGCTAGTTAGGCTTCATGATGAGGTTCTCATCAGTTGCCATATTTGTATAGTGGGATAATTGTTACAACTCGATCCTAACTCTCTACAGGACCCGAGATCAGTTCGCCTCGACTAAATCCTAAGACTTAGTCGTCCAACGAGACATAACCAAAAGCAGAAAACATTCTACAACCACACATGCAATGTAACTAAGCAGAAATAAATAAGAGACAGTAATGAAAATCAGAATAAGAAGTCTAAAAAATATTACATGCCTCAAGCGGAAGAGTATTATAACATACATAACCATCACAACTACAACAGAGGGAAAATAGAGCAAAAGTAATTTCTACCTACTAAAGGTACTCACTGCTACAAAAGTCTCTACAACGGAAAAGAGAAAAACACTACGGCTGGGCTTAGTTGGGCCTACCACCCTCGGCAGCTGGTGGCGCTGGCTGCTCAACTCCCTGACCTGAACATGGTTATATAATCCGTGGTCAGCTAACGCTGAGTAGAGTAGTGGTTAAGCCATTTACATGCAATTTAAGATAAAGAATAAGCAATTAACTAATCATTCGTTTCCATTTATTTCAACTAGGTATTTCTGATTCGGTTATTCTAATAAGGATCCACAGCATTTCTTAATCCTCTTGTTCCCTACTGGAACGATCATGATTGCAGTTTATTCCGCAATGTAGGATGTACATGTGGCACTCTCCTTGCTGGGAGACCCCTGTGGTAGTCCTACACCCAGTCTACCACCTTGAGGTCACGGTCGCGACGTAGCGGTGACTACGACACACGCGATAAGCGCATGGGTAGCTACCCTGCACTAACACGCGGTCAGTCTTTTCCACTAGTAGGTACATCCAAACATACATCATAGAATAGAATAAGGCATCGTCCCTCAACAGTCTGCGTACCCTCGCCCGACTATCCTGGTTTGCCCAGTGGGCCTAACAAGAGTCGGTGTAGGGTGGCTAGTCCTAACCCCAGGCCCCATGGAGCTGCTGGCTCCCCCCCTACACTAAAGTAACAGGAGTCAGTGTAGGGTGGCCATTCTTAACCCCGGGTCTCAAACCAAGGGTGGCTAGATCCCCCCTACACTAAAGTAATGGTAGCTCTCCTCGGTACCGCGTACACAAGGGCCAACTCACTTTCCATGCAAAAGGGACAGTTACTCTCCTCGGTACCATGTACCCGAGGGCCAGCTCACTTCCCTCCTACATACATGTTAGTTGCTCTGAATCGGATTTTAAAATCAATGAGTTGTAGTATAGATTGAATCAGCATGAAAAACAAATAATATTTATATTCGAATATCAGAAATGAAGTCCGAGGTCGAACACAGGGAGCAATTGGCAAAATAGTTCTCAAAATTGCAATTTAAGCGTAATATAAGCAATGTATAATAGAACTCCAAATAAGAATGATATATAAATGAAAGAAAATGTCAATAATGCAAAAAGAATGGGATAAAATTGTGATTTGATCACCAATTACCCCTAACAATGATATCAAATATCTTAACAGTAACAATCAAGTTAATTCCATGTAGGATAAGTGCACAATGCGCTCCCTTCAGAGATCAGCTAGAACTCTCAGTGCATCCTTCCTCTTCCTTCCCTTTCTCTCTTCTTCTGCCTCCTTAAGCTCTAGAGAAGGCAGAACATAGGGCTCAGCAACGCTAGTAGAGGCAAAGGCCTCCCTCAGAGATCACAAATGTTGAAAGGAGGGTGGCAGAGCAAAACCCCCTCCCCTCTCTCTCTTTTCTCTTCTTTCTTTCTCAGAACTAGGCAAACTAGAATAGACCTGGGTATCCGAGTAAACGGATCGAGGCCCAGACCCGCGAGGCATGAGCACGGGCGAGGGCGTGCGTGAGGTGCGTGCGTATGGGGACCTCACCCCCTGTGCGTGCTGAGGCGATAAGCCACCAGCACAAAAATAATTTAAATCTTGCGAGGGCTTCGTCCGTTTCTGATGTGGGACTATGTTGTCCCCCTGTTCTTCGCACAGCTAGCAGTGGACCTCCCTCACCAAATTAGAGCAACTGTTAAACTAGGGGTCTCCAATCAGGGACCTGGGCGTCTAGAGCACGTAGTTCGCACCACCTGGAGATGATGCTTGGGGTGTCTGATGTAAGAACACCTTCGTCAAGGTGTGCGTGGAGCTTCGTTGATGGCGGTGGCACGAGAGATACCTGAAAACACGAACAAGGCCTTTTGGCCACATCAAACACGCTCAGTAGGATCGCCTGACCACGGTGAGTGCAACGGTGGCCATGGTTTGGTGTGTACACATGTATGGAGGGCTGACAGTGATGAGAACGAGGGCGGAAGGTGGGTGTGTTCGACAGGGAGGTAGAGGGTGTTAAACCCTAAATTTCTTTAAGGTTTTTGGAGGGTGAGTCGTGGCAAATCTTTTGGAGTTGGTGGTGAAGCGGATTTAGTTGTGGAGAAGTGGAGACGCTTCACCGGAGATGTGGCCAAAGCGGAAGATGACGATGGGGTCAGAGGCGTATCGAAAGTTGAAATGAGGTCCTAAAGGTGTAGAAATGATCGAGGGAGAGGGAGAAAGAGTTTAGGGAACTTAGGGAGATGTTGGGAGGTGGAGATGGCCGGTTGTGGTGGACCGATGCCGGAGAAGGAGGAGAAGACAGCGAGATGACGACGACGAAGTAGGCGGAGATATGCCCTCCCTTTGGTTGGGGAGGGTCGTGATGAAGAGAGGAGTCGAGAGAGCTGACCAATTTGGTCGTTGGACGGTCGGAGGAGGAAGATCGAAGAGGGTTGCCGGAGCAAGGGTTTTGGTTGTCAGAGGAGGAGAATTAGAGGTGGTTGGCTCACCAAACTTTGCTGAGAGGATGCGCAAGGCCTCGAAGGTCCTTTTATTGGGCTCTAGATGGAGTTCCAAGCTTAGAAATAAGCTTAGAAACTCCGCTCCCTGTCGACGTAGGATACCCATTCAATCAAATTGTTCACATGAGGATTATAGAGAAATTTAGGATCCCTGGATGGGCTCATTTGGAAGGCAATTACTTGACGAGTTTCCCTTTCAATTTTGAGAGGGATTCGTCAAAAAAATCGCAAAAATCTTACCAACTTAAGGTCTCCGGAGTTTGTAGGATTAGGATTTCAAGGCGGAAGGGACATTTTTGTGAAGAAGATGATAAATCTGGGGGACTGTTTGTAAGAAATTCAAAAGTTAGGGGTATGAGTGTGAGATGAAAGAATTAGACAGGACTAAATTGCAAACTAGGTCAAGAAAGTCTCAAATTGGACCTAAATTTTGGTAAAAATCTAATTTAGACCTAAGGAATCAAATGGTGAAGTTGTATTTTGGTTTTGACCTAGTTTGACTAGGTAATTTATGCAAAAATCTAAATTATGGCAAAAGTCTGTCTGTGGTTCTATTTTGGGTTAAGATGGGTTCTGATGGATAAATCAAGTATACCAAATCCTAGAGAATATTTTTCTATGAATTTTAGAGGGTTTAGGTAAATTTTATCCTGACCAGAGCCTCAGTTAATTAAGCGGGCATGAAAATCCATTTCTGATTGTTCTAACCTACTTGTTAGACTTTTAAGATCATTTTCCTCTTAATTAACCCCTGAGAAAATTCATGATTGTTATGCATTCAAGATATGATGTTAAAATTACAGTTTTAACCCTGATTTCTTGAATTTCTCTCTGAAATGATTTGTAATTAATAATGGCCTTTTGATAGTTATGAAGGAGCATTTAATGACTTAATCATATCAATTTGAACTATTTATCTCTCATGATGATGTTCCCATCAATATAATATTCATTTCGTATACGTGAGTTCCTTTTCTACTTCCTCGTAGGATTCATGAATTGTATTCATTTCATTTCGTTTAACGACATGCATATCTCGTTGTTCACATCTTAGTTTTTAACCATATAACAGGCAGCTCGTGATTTAATAACTGAAAGAAGCATCACATCATTTAACTATTCATTTGCTAGCATGACGGGTTCTAACATGCATTTCAGAATAAACCGTGTGGCTCAAGCAATGTTCATTCACTCAACTCTGCCCTAGGGTTCATTTCATATCCTAGGGTTCAATCAATTCATTCTAAGATAGCATGCATTTTGATTAATTAAGTCATAGTATTAAGAAAAAACCCCTCTACTGGGATACACGGGTGGAATGGGGGCTCAAATCGCAGATCCCATCGTCTCCGCGAGCCCTGTATACTCTACTAGCTGGAGACCTATACAATTGATCAAATCACATAAAACGAATTCGAAACAGTATACGAGTGACAGAAACACGTAGAGAACTTCTAACTGAAATCAGGGATACTTCATTTGCACAAAATCTACTCCATTTGGGTCTTGAACGGGCCAAAAACGTGTATTCTGATTAAAATCAGACGTCTGTGACTAGACCCAGACGTCTTAAACGACCACAGAGGCTCACCTTGCTTTCCTGGGTTGATTTCGGATGTCTGGAACCCGTCACTGCCGTTCTAAGGTCCTTCCATACATCTTTCAGTGCACCCGGATGTCTGAGATGGTTATCAGACGTCTGTAGAGACGTACAAATGTCCTAAAGCACCTCGAAAGGCTCGCCACGTGCCTTTCCAACATCTTGTACCTGCGCATGCGCGCATGGGTTAAAGTTGCGACACCTAAACTTAACGTACGTGCATGCAGGCGCGTATAGAGTACATACCTCAGCACTCTGCGTGCTGTCAGATGTCCGACACCAACTCTTGATGTCCTGAGGCTCCCCCAGACGTCTAGATAGCATCTTAGATGTCTGATACTACGGAAAAATATTTCTGCAGAATGCCTCGTGAACCTTCTCCCCGCGCGGCCCTCCACCCGCAGAACTGCAACTGCAGGAGGTCGTAGAGCTCCTCTCCATGAGCTCCTCCGGCCGCACCTCGTCTCCCACTCTCTCCCTTGCCTATGCTCTCCCTTTCTTCCTCTCCCCCATGCTTCGCCCCTCTCCTTCTTCCCCACTCACAGCTGCAAGGGGATGGGGAGGAGAGGCTCGTCGGCGACAAGGTGGTGTAGAAGTGGAGGTGGTGGTGTGGAGATACAGAGGTTGGAGGGGGTGTGTGGGGTTCTTTTTAAAGAGGGGAGGGTGTATGCGTGGGTGTGTTGTGTGGGAAGAGAGAGAGAGAGAGAGAGAGAGAGAGAGAGAGAATTGTGAAATCTCCCCGACGAGATTTCCTCTTTCCTGCAAAGCCTACAAACTTAAACTCAAGGGGTTTAAAATTACACTTACACCCCTACCCTTTCGGAAAAACCTCGAACGACCCTTGGAAAGGATCATTTCAATAATTATGATTTCCTTCATTTCTATGATATGAAGGATGGCGAAAATTAACCTATGGGATAACATATTTCACATTAGGCTTGGGATATGTTATCTTGAATTAACCCCTTGTAACCCTAGTTAACCCAAGTAGTAACTAAACTAAGTTATCACCATTTTAAAAGGATAACCTCTCAAACAAACTAGACCTAAGTTATCTATCTTCTCTCCTAACCTTTTCCTTAATGACATGCAGTAAAATGGCTTTATACCCTATACACCCAACTCTCTTTCTAATATGCCCTCTCTATTTGATATACAAATAGAGATGGTTTGTATATCTCTCTAACCCATTAATAATACAAAAAACTACAATTTTATATGGAGATGTTATATTTACTAAAACAATTCAAAGCTTTCTTCAAAGTATTAAAATATAAATTTTGATGCCACGTTGGTTAATTTATATTATTTATTAATTATATATATGTGCTTTTCTACATAGATATTCTTTATTTAATTTTCTAGCCTCATCCATCAACATACCTTTTTCATTGAAGATTATCATGTGAATTTTGAAAGATTATCATGGAAAGACTTTAAGAAAAGATGAATATGGAATAAAAAAAAGTATGCCTAATCGATAGATATTCGAGGAATAGATAACCATATTTGGGTAGTTGCGAAAATAATAGTTAGTGTGTTTCCATTCAAGGTATCCATGTAAATACATTAATATCTCTTTAATTATTATATAGATTTTTGAATGCTAATTGATAAATGATCTAAAAGCTGGTAATTCGATGGGCATGGAAGTTGGATCATTGAATGCCCATTAATGAGATAAATTTAAATGACTACATTTTCAACTTATTTATGCATTATCACTTCAAGTAATAAACATATATTTTTGACTTACCGATGTAAGTCAAACAATCAGAATTTTTGACTTTTACGGGAGGAATCCGGATCCGAGTCTCCAACCTTTTTGCCAAATTTTCCTCAAATTACCTAAATAAAGTTCTAGGTCATAAAAAAAGAAAAAACATGCATATATTTTGAAATGCCAATTAAGTGCTTGAGGTTTCAAAACCTTTTTAGTAAAAATTTAAGAATTTTTTATTGTTATATTGTTTGGTGGCAGCATCGCGCGAAACTTTTTAGCTTAGTTGAAAATTATATTTTAAGAAGTGGAAATGACCCGCAGCTAAAAAGTCTTGTGGTCCACATGCTTTCTTTGAAGGGCTCCCGGATCACAACCCGAAACTTGTGGCTGTGGTTTTTCTCGATTTACCTAAAGTACACGTCGTCGAAGGATTATACTATTTTTCGTGTAAAATAACATTGGAGTGTTCCTCCAGACTGAGGGCGTGGGATTGTCTTTTTCCCCCACGTCACAGAAACGTTGTGAAGCAATGTCGGAGGTTGGGGCCACAACCTATACTAGACTACAAAATACCCATTTAAGGAGGATATGCACGCAATTTCTTTTTCCATGTGCAAATTTTACCCAAAAAAAAAAAAACTTCTACAAATATACGTATCCATGTAAACTTTGATTTTGCATGCGCATATCTGTCCATGTATTTGCAGATATACACTTAAAGTCTGGGTCAAACAATAAAAGTTTACCATAAAGAGCCATTACAATGATAAATGATGAGCATGTTTGTAACAGTAATGCTAGCACTTGATTTCGATCAATAAAGATTTTCATTGCATGACCAGTGTAATTTAAAAGTTATAGATGTATTTTGATTTATAACAAAAAAAATTACATATAAGTTTTAATATACAAGTGTAATTCACTTTAAGGGTGATATATGTGTGGTGATGCATGGGTTGTAAGCTTAAGTGAAAATCATTGATAATTTTGTAATATTTATATTATTTTATTTTACATGAGATTTTGAATTTTTCTACATTTATACTTTTAGAAAGGTAATTCCTTAAAGTTAAAATTTGGTACCCCTTTTATCTTAATTTTCAATTTGAATATTAGTGGAGGGGGAGGAGTTAGTTGGCAAAATATTGTATAATCAATAACGTCTGTGAAACATCGTCAATGCCGCACTGTTTTATTGTATTGTAGCGACATTTCTGCTATAAAAAAGGTTCCGTAGCTACTGTGCTAATGAGCACATGTATACGTATTTACGTAGGATGGATAATCACATATTATGTGGGATGCATAATCGTGAGGACATGGTTAAGAAACTCCTCCTTTTATGCATATTTACAGCTTTACACCCTTTTTGTACATTTCTAACATATGGATGAGGGGCAAAGGATGTGGAACAAAATAGAAAGGTGATGTAGGTGTACCAATTTCGATTAAGAAAAATCCCTTCCTAGGAAGGAAGTACTGATTTTAGTGGAGGGGAAAGCATATTTTAAGGGGGAAAGGGCTACATAAAAGAAATGGATGGTGAAGATGAGGATAATTGAACTTTTCAGATAATGGAAGAAAGATGAAAATGAAAGAATTAAAACATCGGTTTGGGTAAGGGTTAACATATAAGGGTGGGGGTAAAAAAGTGATAGGGTTTGGGTATTTTTGGTGGTGGTGGTTGGAATAAGGAAGAGGGGATGTAGGGGTAGTGATGAGAAAGGATTCGAACGCCGAGTGGGTGTGATTGTCTAGTCATCGACGATGAGGTATTTCACGGATGGTGTCAACGATTCGACGTCGTTGAGTGTAGTTGCGACGAAGAGGACTTGTGCAACGGAGATGGTTTGTCAAGGCTGTGAGTCCCATGCGTGAGTAAAAGCTTAGCCTCGGACAACAGCAAAAGGAGGTTTACGCAGCGGTGCGTGGAGGGCAGTAGGAAGGGAAGGTTAGTCGATTTCTAAAGGCTCTAGATAACATGTTAAATGACTTTTCCAACTTAATTCCTTTCATAGTTGTTTACATACATATGGATGAAGTCATTACACTAGAATCCAAGATTTTCGGATTGATTTTACATGATTAAAAAATCCTTTATTTTCATATTATGTTACAACATATTTTTGACCACGTTTGAATCTAAGATGCTAATCTCATTGGTTACGAGATTTCTACTCGACATACATAACATTGCACTATCAATATTATATTATTAAATCCTGCAAAATCATTCTTATGACATCAATGTGATCACCTTCAATGCTCTAACACTTATGTTCATATTACCTTAACACTGAAAAAATATACAGAACATTGACACCGATGTCAACCTACGATTGCATATGCAATTGAGTTCATTTACATTTTTTATTTTTAATTTTCTTTCGATGATCAAGGATCCTTTGCAGGTAAATTGGTAGAATTAATAATCCCACGATACCAACTCTGCCGTATTTATTGAAGCTTAAACTTAAGTCTTCTCTGTCGTATTTAATCACTGTCATTAACGGATATTTTTTTCTTTGGTCGTACAATTAAAATGAAAAAAAAAAAAACTGACTCTCTTCGCGCTTTCCACTTGACATTTCCAATCAACACCAAAGGCAATTACCACGTTGTATTACCAACTACACGGGGACGTATTAACGGCGACCATTTGTATTTCTCCGAGGGGGTCGCTCACACCCCCCATGTGTTTATGTGTCGTTCTGTGGAGGGAGGGCGTTGTCGTTGGCTTCGTCTGTACTCTCCACGTAGCAAGAAAGAGAGAGAGGGGTCGTTGGGGACCTCTTCTTCCGCACTCCCAATACCCACAAAGTCGCGCCTTTCGATCTGCCCCTCTCGCACTAGAGTCCTCTCCCTTCCTCTGTCACTGAGAAGAAGCTTACACGGCGGAGAGCTCAAACCTCTGTTCGAAAAAGACGACACCTTTGGCTCCGTTCGCGCTGAAAAAGGCAGCGTCTCTGTGCCCGAATGGTTTCCCCCAACCCGACTTCGGCGGGGGACGGCGGCGGTGACCGGAGCTCGCAGCAGCAGCAGCAGCAGAACCCAAAGGAGGCGCCTCTGGCCGTCCATAGGTTGGGGTCCCTCCCGGTGGCCGCCGCGGGGCCCTCCTCCTCCGAGGACACCAGCAAGAAGATAAGGAAGCCGTACACCATCACCAAGTCGAGGGAGAGCTGGACCGATCAGGAGCATGACAAGTTCCTCGAGGCCCTCCAGCTGTACGTCCCCCTCCTTCGCTCCTTTTGGCTCCGTGGGTAGTGCTGCCGGTTTCGCCTCGATCGCGACGGGTCCGTGCGGAAGTTGCGATCTTTGGGGGCCCCTGGCGGGGAATTTCACGTGGTTTGGTTCGTTTGTCCCTCGCAGGTTCGATCGCGATTGGAAGAAGATCGAGGCGTTCGTCGGATCGAAGACGGTGATTCAGGTGGGGGAGGATTTGATCCCGAGTGTGGCTTGTTTTGGGTGTTTGGTTGGTGGGAGTTTGTTGTGCCAAAACGAGTGGTGTTTTTGCAGATAAGGAGCCACGCGCAGAAGTACTTCTTGAAGGTGCAGAAGAACGGGACCAGCGAGCACGTGCCCCCGCCCCGTCCCAAGCGGAAGGCCGCCCATCCGTACCCGCAGAAGGCTTCCAAGAATGGTTGGTGATGGCTACGCATCGCGGTTGTTCTAACATAGATGTCGTTGTCGTCGTCGTTGTTGTTAGCTACAGTGTCTTGTGTAATTTGCAGCTGCAGCAGTGCCACCACCACCACCACCACAGGCTAGTGTTCCACAATATCAAGCTTCTTCCAGCCAGGGCGAGCCTATGTATGCTGTTAGGACGGATCCACCTTCCGTGCTGAACAATTTCAATAGTGGGGCAGCTAAGCTACCTTGGACTCAGGGTTCTGCTACAGCTATGAATCCGCAGAGCGTAACAAGAGGTTTAATTCGTGGCGGTTTTCTGGGTTTGGTGAGCGTTGGTGTTTTTAGTCATACAAATGCCTATTGATATGTGCGTTTAATTGGGTAAACAGAAGATGTGATGGTTGGTGGAGGTGCTATGGTTAATAACTGTTCCAGTAGCACCGAAAGCCCGACCAGGACGTGGACGGCGGCGGAGTCTTCTGATCAAGGAGCTTTCACTCCTTCGCATCGAGGTAACCATACTACTAGCTTTTTTGTTGTGTTTCCTAGGATGTTAAGCCCTATTATTGTGCGCAATAAGTCCATGTTCAACTTTCGGTGGTGTCAAACACATATTGATTATATGGGGTTTAGGTAGTTTATAGATTTCCCATAGGGAGAGACCTCTGCCGTTCATTGCACTGCTGCTGTGTGATCCAGCAACCATGGGCTGTACCTCCTGATGATGAATGGGATATGGAAGTTCTACAGGGAAATTGAATGTGCTGTTCACAACACTGGATCCGATTCCACGGTCTAACATGTGGCTGCCAACTTCTTGCCTGCTTTTGGCATCTATCTCCATGGCATCAGGCTTCAAACAAATCAGGATTATAATAGTTCTCATATATGTCGCTTGGTCGATGAATATTTTGAAATTCTTTCTAATAATAGGTCAAACTATTCTTTTAGTCGATCCTTTTAATCTATTTCCACCTGCACCAGCTGTGGACCATTGCAATAACGTTTAATGTTAAACATGCTGCAAGTAATTTTTTTCCTTATAGAGGTAAATGGTTTGTTGTTTCTATTTTGTAGAAAATACGGTAGCCTGGCAGTACAGGTCAATATGTCTATCCTCTAGCATTAAAGCACTAATAATACTTACACAACAATAACTTGGTCAGGCCAGTGTAATGGGATTTAGAGATACATCAATAAGGGTGGATAATCAAAGTCACTTACCATCCACTTTTGCTTAAGATGCCAAGTGTATTACAGTTGATATACTTTGTCCATGTCTAGGTATCCACCTTAACATTTTCATTTTTGCCATAGTCATCCTCTTCATGTGCCCAGTATTGACAGCCTAAAGGGTGGACCCTTACGTGATATTGGCATTGGCATCAAGCTCTTCCTAGAATCTTATGCTAATCGGCACAACATGGATTCTCAAAAAGGGACCAAAGAACGATCTCATGCTTCCTAGCTTTTTGATATCACTTGAACAGAGAAAAGAACTATACATCTTTTTAATTGCATGAAATATCGACCACGTAAGAGCCCTCGTAAAATTGTTTGTCTGCCCATGTAATGCATGTGACCTTAGCTACCAGTGCTAAATGTATAAGTGGTATGATATGCCTCGGATGTCATCATCTTTGATTCATGTTAATGCAACTCTTAGTTGACCAAGAAATGAAGAACATTTAAGAAATTATGATCATGATGAGCATGCCTATTTTTTTTGTAAGTAATTTTTAGGCAGATAAATTTTCCTTGGAATTATGACCATTGCCACTCATCTATCTTCCACTGCTATGTATGTGCGTCTTCTTTATCCATACTTTGTATTTGTACAGTCATGCCAGATTTCGCCAAGGTGTACAGTTTTATTGGAAGTGTCTTTGATCCAAACATCAGCGGCCATCTTGAGAAATTGAAGGAAATGGATCCAATTGATGTTGAAACTGTATGTCCCTCATCCCTATCACTTCTATTTTGAAATGACATGTCGTTGAATTTTTTAAAGATGCACACATGGCATACAGTTGTTTATGTGGTTTTGGAAGCGAGGCGCCCCCCTATCCATGAAGGAGGCGGAGCCTGACAACTTCCATGAAATGTTGGCTACTTTTGGATCCGTTATTTTGTAGATGATTGATCACGTGAGACACATATTCATTGAGTGCACCTGCCAACCCAGATATGATTAGGTAGCTGCAACATGGTTTTTTGTAGGCTAAAGGACATTATTTTGAAGTGAAACTATGGGAATCAGTAACATGATATGTTCCTCAAATACAGGCTGAAATTGTTCTAATTCAACGCTTTTGACACTTCATCACATGGGACAAACTTTCAATATCTTTTATGGTCTTGATTTGCTCATTTGTTATCTTTTTTTGAAGGACTTTGGAGTGCCCAATGAAGAAAATATTTAGGACCTCTATTATGCTGCTACTCTTGATAGTTTCAAATCAAAATAGTGTCTTTTTGCTCACCAAAATGGCTACCTTACAGCCATTTTTCTCTACTTCTTAGGAGTCCTAAAACAGGAAAATTGCTTTCTTTTAATCGAATATCATGACTAATTTACAATTTCTTCATAGCTAGATAGGTATGTGGCATTGATTATAAGACAGAATGCACAGCAAAAAACAGCCTCTGTAATCTCATTGAAGTACTCAATGGTCTAAAAATAATTATTTGCAGATTTCTGTATTTATGACATAAATGGATGTGGATGGAAAAACCTTTCTTTCCAGGCTGTTTTTGTTAAGAGTTATTTGCTAGAAAAGGGGTGAAATTAACGAGAGCTATTGATTAGAAGTTGTTGACCAAGCCCAAAACAAGTGTCAAAATTGTGCAGTTCTACTGTTTCACCAGCAGGTAGCATGGGTTATAACAGATATTGATGGGAGCATATGGATTTTTTTTATATTGTAAGATGCTGGGCCTACTCTTATTTTGAATTTTTATTGTTAGAGAATTAGGAAAGATGTTTTAAAGTAGTTAAGTTAGGGAAAGTTGTTTGTTTCATCTCTTATTGTTTTTAATTAGGATTTGATTCGTTATGAGTTTGTTTCAAAAATTAGATTAGGATTATGATTATCATTGTAATCCCCTCTTTATATAAAGATGGGTTGATTTCTCTTCAATTAATAATAACTATTTAAAAAAACTTCCACATGGATTTCCCCTCTACTGTTGTCCCTAGGGCTCTTTCCTTTGTCATGTCCTGCGCCAATGCATGCTACACTTTCCGTCCTTGCCCACAGTGCATATGCGTGTGGGCTCTATGCCTTTGTGTGCCAACGCATGAGGTCTTTCCCAAGATTTTAAGTGTTGATTTCGACGTCGTTTCAATAAATTTGTAAGTACGCATTTTGGAGGCACGTCGTGGAAACATTCGTATTTCGATGTTAAATTTCTATGATTTTGATGGCCTAAAAGTACATTTTGGAGGCACGCTGAGGATGTATCAGAAGCATGCAGACAAAAATGGCAGAAATAGTTAAAATGATTGGAATTTTAAGCAAATCACAAGTTTAAACATGTTTATGTAAGAATAAGACTATTATATCCTAATATTTATATGGAACATGTAGTCTACCATGTTCAAGTTCAAGAATAAGGTTCTAAATGCCTATTAATGTAAAAAGTTTAGAAGGTTATGCAATAAGGGAATGTTACATGCCCAAATTCAAATGTAATATATATCATATAAATGTAATATGCAATATAATATGTTTAACTTTAAAGTTAAGATGTATGTTGCACGACCAAATTCAAATACTACAATAATTGTCACTTTATGGAGGTAATGGCTTTTGGAGCAACAATTGTTATTGTTAAAATAAATGAATTGCATTGCCTTCAAATGAAAAACCCTAGCCCTCTTTTATAGAAAAGATCGGGCTAATTACATAAGTACCCTTGAAGATAAAGAAAAAATACCAAATATCCTTACAACTCAACACTCCCTCTTAAGTTGGAGCGTAGATGTCAACAAGCTCCAATTTGCTACTCAAAAAATCATGACATTTTTTCTTAAGGGCCTTGGTAAAAATGTCAGCAACCTATTACTCTGATGAAATATACGGGGTACTTATCTTGCCTTTTAGGACAGCATCTCGTATGAAGTGACAATTAACTTTTATATGCTTAGTCCTCTCATGAAAAACGGGATTAGAGGCAATATAGGCTGCAGATTTGTTATCACAATAAAGTGTGACAGGAGTATCAACTGCTACTCCTAGATCTTGCAAGAAATCAACCATTTACATGATCTCACATGCTGCTTGTGCCATAGATCTGTACTCAGCCTCTGCACTGGAGCGAGCAACAACGCTCTGTTTCTTGCTTCTCTACGAAATCAGGTTTTCATCCAAATAGACAACAAAACCAGATGTAGATCTCCTATCCTCTACTGACCCTGCGTAATCTGCATCAGAATAGGTCACAAGATCTAGAGTGTTACTCACTCTGTAATGCAAGTCTCATCTTGGAGTACCCTTCAGATATCTCTAGATGAGACACACATCATGTCAATGACTGTACCTGGGACTTTGCATAAACTGACTAGTACGACTGACTGCAAAGCTAATATCTGGACGTGTAATAGTCAGATATAACAACCAACCAACAGTATTACGGTACCTGGTAACATTCTTAAATAAAGGATTCATCTCATTTGAGCTGTGTATAGTAGATGCGTCCACTGGTATCCCTGACGGTTTGGACCCAAGAAGTCCAGCCTCCTCTAGAATCTGTAGGGTATATTGTCGCTGCAATAAGGATAGGCCTCCCTCTTGACAAATAGCTTCTATTTCCAAAAAGTAGTGAAGATCACCTAAATCCTTTGTGACAAAAGTGGACTGGAGAAATGCTTTCATCTCAGCAATCCCATCGGTATCATCATTTGTCAAGATCATATCATTAATGTAGAATGCCAAAATAACCACTCTCCATATCCCAACAGGCTCTGCTCGTCTAATGAATATAGAATGGTCGGTAGTGGATCTCTGAAACCCTAACTTTCTAATATCAAGATTGAGCCTTTCAAACCAAGCCTGAGGACTCTGTTTCAGGTGATAAATGGCCTTTTGCAAGTGGCAAACAAGCTCCCCCTGACTGTCATAGCCTGGTAGCTATCTCATGTAGACCTCCTTGCCAAATTACCATACAAGAATGCATTCTTTATATCAAGTTGATGTAGTGGCCACTCCTTGATTACTGCTAGCGACAGAATGATCCTAATGGATGTAATGCGCGCCATAGGAGAGGTCTCAAGGTAATCCACCTCATAAGTCTGGGTGAATACCTTAGTAACAAATCTGGCTTTATATCTTTCTATTGTCCCATCGGATCGATATTTGATGGCATACACCCATTTGCAACCAACCACTGTAGTACTCTCAGGACATGGTACTAGCTCCCATGTACCTCTGCTCTGAAGAGTTAGCATCTCATCCATGGCTGCCTTCCATTTTGGATCATGATGTGTTTGGACAAAATCTCTGAGAATAATTGTTGTGGAAATAGTTGAAGCAAACTGTCTGGCCTCCCCTTGAAGATGAGATGCAATAGTATATTGAGACATAGGATGAAGGGTGGTGTCAGATTTCTTCTGCATAATCTCCTCCTCCCTATTTGACTCATCTCTGTCTAGAGTAACAAGTTGAACAGGCCCATCACATGTAGATACCTGTGGTTGAAATCTCCTATGATATATCTGTGTCTCCTCTGTAGCAACCTCTATGGATGATCCTTCTCCTGAGAAATAAGGAATCTTCTCAAAGAAGGTGACACCTGCAGTAACCAGATATCTCCTGTGAATTTGGTCATAACACCTATAGCCTTTCAAGGTCCTGGAGTAACCAAGAAAGACACACTTGGTGGCATGTGGAGTAAATTTATCTTGGATCCCATAGTTCTGGACAAAACAGAGACATCCAAGCACCTGTAGTGGCACTGGGAAGACTCTGCTATAGTTAGGATGTATAACTTGGTACGGTATTTGACCTTGAAGTACAGAAGATGGTTGCATATTAACCAAATATGCTGCTGAGAGTATGGCATCGCTCCAAAATTGCCTAGGAACCTTTATATATGACATTAAGGTCCTAACAATATCAAGTAGATGTCGCAACTTGCGCTCTACAACCCCAATCTGTTGGGACGTGTGAGCACAAGAAGTCTGATGGATGATCCCTCTAGCACGGAAGGTCTCCTGTAGGTCACCATGCATAAACTCTAGTGCATTGTCACTATGAAAAATCTGAATGGTAGTGCCATACTGAGTCTGCACCTTTAATAAGAAATGTTGAATAATAGTGGGAATCTTATTGCAAGCCTTCATTAGGAAAACCCAGGTGAGTCTGCTACAATCATCAACCATAGTTGCAAACTATCTGTATCCACCAGCAGAGGCAACTCTGGATGGTTCTCAAACATTACAATGTACCAGGGAAAAAGGAGTAGGACTAATACCAGTATCTCTCTCAGGATAACTGCTCCTGTGATATTCCCCAGTTGACAATCTTCACAGTCTAAGACCAAAGAAGCTGGTAAATCTGTGTACATTTGGTGCATCTTCTTCACAGAAGGATGCCCAAGTCTTCGATGCCACAGTAAAGGATCACGAGAGATAGACACTGCTCTAGCAAACAACATGGGCGTGTCTAAATAATATAAGCCATCCCTCTCTATTCCATTGCCAATAATATCTCCTATGTTTTGATCTTAGAAATAACAATGCCTCTCATCGAAGATGACACAGCATCCCAGATCTCTGCAAACCCTGCTCACTGACAAAAGGTTCATAGGAAACTTAGGGGCGTAGTATACCTCCTCTAATTTTATCTTGGGAGTAACATCTATACTCTGAATGGCAGTCACAGGGGAGGTCTTTCCATTCGCCACCCGTACTTTGCGCAGTCCATGTGGGATTATAGGATTCTTCATATGATCTCTGTCTCCAGTAAGATGTACAAAAGCTCTAAAGTCTACCACCCATGCACTTATGTATCCCTTTCCTTTCTTCTCAACATCTTGGACTGCAAACGCTAGTCCGTCATCCGAGTTTGATCTTTCCAATGGGTTAAACTTATCTCCTTGGCATGAGAGAAGACCCATCATGCTAAAAAATGACATCTTCATTGGTGGCAAGAGAAGACTTATTACCATTGTTTAAAAAAATGCGCCTCGAGGCGAGGCGTGCCAAATTCGCCTTGAGGCTTAAGCCTCAGCTCGAGTCTACGAGGCGTACGCCTCGCTTTGTCGAGGCGTGGCCGAGGCACTGAGGTGTTGGAGAGGCGCCGCCTTGGGTATGTTACTTTGTAAAATGGTCATGTGCTAGTCACATGACCATTTTTTTGACCTAAGTTTTGGCTCTAGCCCTAAATCAAACCTCAAAAACGTGAGCAGCCTCCATCACCTCATCGCAGCCTCCACCAGTAGACCGACAGCTCCTGCTCCACCGCATCGCAGCCTCCACCGGCGAGTAGCTCCACGCAGTGTAGCGTAGTGCTCCAGTGCTAGCAGCGCGAGCACGTAGCGGCAACGCTCTACGCAGCGCAGCGTAAGCTCCACGCAGTGCAGCGGTAGGCTCCAGCGTAGCAGCAGTGCAGTGTAGCGCAGGTCCACGCAGCGCAGCAGCAGGTCCAGCAGTGCAACGCAGTGCAGGCTCCATGCAGCGCAGCGGCAGGCTCCAGCGCCGCTGCAAGTCCAGCAGCGTAGGCCCGAGCAGTGGTCCAGCTCCTACGCAGGTCCGAGACTCCGAGTGCAGCTCCAGCGGCAGTATATATCATTTCATTTTCTATAATTTTTATGCAAATCTTGAGGCTTACGCCTCGACCACCTCGAGGCTTACACCTCGCCACGATGAAGGCAAACCGCCTCGGTACCGCCTCGTGTTTTTTAAAACCTTGCTTATCACCACCCTTGCGATGTATGCGATAGGCTCAAACACACGTGAAAGAACATCTGTCCATACTATTTTTCTTCCCCATGGATTGCACCTCCATCTAACATGGGTAGTGCTCCCATTGGGCAAGCAACATCTCCCAACCACCGCCATAGTAGGGTCGATGGAGGGTCTGTGCCACCGACAGTGCCCCTTGTGGCAACAATAGGGGTATTGCAGGCTAGCAACGTGACCTTCGGCGGCGATTAGGGCGGTCGCGAGGGTTGCGCTGTGACCATCGGAGAATCGCAAGCCCGCAGCACGACCTTCGGCGGTGATCAGATCGACTGCAGAGACTGCGCCGCGCGATCGTGATCTCCAGCGGTGATCGGATCAACCACAAGAGCCTCCAGTGGTGGCGATGTCGCGATCTTGGCTTCCAATGACTGCAACGGTGCCGTGATCTCCTATGGCGGCATGGATTTGGTGGCTCTCTTCATCAGGTTAACCATAAGAACGAGATCTACATGATCTCCTATGGAATCACCCTTCTATCATATTTTCGGTGGATTCTTGGTGGGATATTAAAGCATTGGCCTAGGACCGCTGCTTTGATACTAAGTTAAAACAAATGAATTACATTGCCTTCAAATGAAAAACCCTAGCCCTTTTTTATAGAAAAGAAGACTAGGCAAATTACATAAGTATCCCTGAAGATAAAAAAACCAAATACCCTTACAACTCAATAGTTTTTTTTGCGGAGACAATAGTTGTTGAAGACAAACGCAAGATGACTTTTTTAAGGGAGTTATGGGTTAAGAAATCATGTATCTACCATGTCATTTCCCATTTACAAAATAAAAATTTTGGCTTAATCCTTGACATATCGTCGAAATTGTTGAAATGGTCGATGTGAGTATTGAAATCATCGAAATGTTGATGGCATGTCAATTTCATTCGTGAATTTCAACATTATTTCATGTTAACATGGGGTAGACACCAAAATAGGTCGTTTCGACAAAATTTC
Source organism: Thalassia testudinum (assembly GCA_037157565.1). NCBI lineage: Eukaryota > Viridiplantae > Streptophyta > Magnoliopsida > Alismatales > Hydrocharitaceae > Thalassia > Thalassia testudinum. The sequence continues at coordinate 29,617,424 of JAZHRO010000013.1, forward strand.
GTCGGCATTTAAACCATTGGTCTTCCCCTCTTTGTTGTGCCTCGTGTGTAGGTTCCCTGCCTCCACGCACCACCACGCGAGGTTGCTCTTTGGTTGTAGTGCACATGCAGGTGTGGGTTTTTGGCCTCCACATGCTACTGTGCGAGGTTGCTCCCTGCCTGCAGCACATACGTGTGTGGGTTCCTTGCTACACTGTGCCTTGTGTGTGGTGCCTTGCCTGCCTGCGCTTGTGTGTGGGTTGCACTTCACCTCCCTGCATGTGCGTGCTATGCAGCCATACCGTGTGCCATCACGAGCTAAGCAAGGTGCACCCCCTGTTTGCTTGATGCATGCACTGTGCGCAGGTTCCTCCTACCTTGTATGCACAACCACGCGTATCTCGCCTGACTATTTGACTACCAAATCTACAACTTGCGAGCCCATGGCACTTCACACTTGTCTTCTCGTGGCAATCATCCTCCTGCTTTTCCTTGTGGCTTAAATCCAACCCTCCTTGGGCGAAATTAGGGACTTGGAGCTTCAATTAGATTTGCGGTTGACCATGTCCCACTACGGGGCCTAGCCTGTGGGTTCAACATGCTGGACTTGGGATTCAGGAGGCATGATGCTATGTTCTGATGATAATGTTGATATTGGTGACCCTATTGCTACTTACTCATTGAAAATTGGATATTTCTTTTTCAATTGGAACTAAAGACTCTACTAAAGAGTGAGTTCTTCACTATTGTTGCCATGGTTGCAACTTCTGCATCTATTGCTTCTCAGGACCACAATGCTAGGTTTTGTAATCTAGCATGCAGATTCTTTGCTGAAGTTGATGAATGGTGGGGACTTTGAGTAAGGTTCTACTACTTCCTACTTGGGAATGTTTCTCGGTATTTGGCTGCTACTACTGCTGCAACCCTACTACTATTGTGTTTGGCTGCTACTTTGCTATACCATCTGGTACTACTGCTACTACTGCCTCTCTACTATGACTACTACTTTGGCTATAATTTGCCTACTGCGTGCTCCTCCAGATGTTTACATTAGGGGGGAGTCTTAGTTTTATTGTACCTTCTACAAGTTGGTTGTTGCGTGCTCCAACGTAGGGGGAGTGTTAGAGAATTAGGAAAGAACTTTTAGATTAGTTTTTTTTTTTTGAAAAGAGTAAAGGGTGGTTATTCGTATGATAACCACCCAAATTATATTAACACTAAAAAAGGCCTTAGGCTCAATTATAAATTACATCTCCAAGAAGAAATCAAAGACAAGATTGACTCCACCACATTCTCCACATACGGATGTCAACCCTTAAAAATCACTGCATTCCTTTCTAACCACAAACTCCACAACACCACTAGTGGCCTCGCCCTCTCCTTCAATCTAAATACATGGTGGCTCCTAACCTATCCGCTGATCTGTAAGAACTCCAAAAGACATCAAAGGTTTGATGAACCCACCAAACATCGGAAACTCTACTCTAGACCTAGGCCGCAAAGGGATAATTGAAGAATAGATGCTGAACGTCTTCTTCAGATCCCAGGCATAGAGGACAAGTGGTATCTGCATCAGTAACCCATCGCGACCTCCATGCCTTTGTCATGATCCTCCCTCTTTGGAGCAGCCAACTAAAGATCTTGACCTTCAAATGACATGTCGCCGCCTACATCTGGTTGAAGTCTCTAACCAGGTCAATGTCTCCCAAACCCATTGGATTTGCCAATCTCTTATAAGTAGGATAGATAGAAAAGTCACCCTCCTCTCAACCAAAATAGTCAGGCCCCGCCCCTCCCCCCAAACCCCTTCAACTGCAGCTACATCCTCTGGAGCTCATCAATCCTTTGATCCGACAGGTTACCCATGACAGCCGGGCACCAACACCCTTCCCAAGCAGTTGCCACCATGACTCCCCTGTCTGCTACCATAGTCGTGCCAATCTAGGGAATTGGTTACATAGTTTCCCCTGCCTCATCCAATCATCCTCCCAGAATCTGAACATTGACCCTGTCCCAAGCATTGGTGTGAAGAAACCCTGTACTTTGGGTGCCACCATAGAGATCCCCTTGAGGAAATGCAATGCTCTGCATAGGGGAGAACACAGCAAATCCCAGGACAACACGAAGCCATAGCATGACCTCAAGGCCCTCCTAACCAAGCACTCATCCCTTAACAATCTAGAAATCCATTTCATCAAGAAGCTATCATTCATTCTGTACACCTCGTTCCTTGATCGGCTTACACACCTCCTCCCAAGCCACCAACTTCGCCTCCTTCCTAGTCGAAGCGGCGCTTGTCCAGAAGAGATCTCTCATCAGTCGCACAATCCTCTTTTCCACCTGCCTCGGCATCCTCAAGATAGATGCAAAGTATGGGAGCATTGCAGTCAGGACTGCCTTCAAAAGCACAAGCCTCCCTCCCCTAGAAAGAAGGTGAGACGCCCAACCCGCCAACCTCCCCTCAATCTTCTCCACCAGAGGCAACCATTCTTGCACCGGGATTCTCCCATCTGTCAATGGCAGACCAAGGTAAGCAATGGGTAGCGCTCCCTGATCTATACCCAAAGCAACCCCAGATCTCATAGCCTCCTCCGACATATTGAAATGAACAAACTTTGATTTAGAGAAATAAATCTTCAATCCAGACGCCTCTCCAAACATATCTAACAAAATGCGGATCCTTCGCGCTTCCACGTGGGATCCCTTGACAAAAAATAAAGTATCATTTGCATACTGCAATACAGGGATTACACCACCACCATTTAACGGGAAACTGCTGAGAAGCCTTCCCTCAATTGCCTTACCTGACAATCTAGTTAAAGCATTTGTAGCTAGCATAAACAACATGGGTGCCAAAGGACACCCCTACCTAATGCCCCTCCTCGGCTGAACCCATCCACTCGCCGGATTACTGTTGATGAGCATTGAGAATGGAGTGGTGACACACTGCTTCATCCATTGTATCCAAAGTGGCGGGAAGCCCTTCTGATCATGACTGTCCATAAAAAGGCCACTTTTCCGTGTCGTAAGCCTTACTGAAATCCACCTTTCATAGGAATGCTTGCCTTTTTTATCTCTTCCAAAAGGCAAGAATCTTCGAGGCAGTAACATACCCGTCAAGAATGCTCCTCCCCGGCACAAATGCTATTTGTAATGGACCTTCCTCAATCTATTGGCCAACACCTTTGCCACTATCAAGTAAATTCCATTGGAAAGTGCAATGGGCCTGAAATCATCAATACTCTCCGCCCCCTCTCTTTGGCAATAAAAACATGAACTTATTCAACCTGTTAAAACCAAGATTCCCTTCCCTGAACTCTTCTGTTAGTTGCATGACTTCATCTTTAAGCAAACCCCAGAACTCTTTATAAAAATGCATGGGGAAACCATCTGGGCCCGAACACGCATCTGCATTCAAATTCCATATAGCCCTTTTGATTTCCTCTTATGAGAAAGATGACACTAGCCCATCCGCCTGTGCCTCTGTAATGGTGGGCACGCCCTGCCCCAGCCACCTCCATTGTCCTCTTTGCCTCCTGCTTGAAAAATCTCTGAAAAAATCTACCGCCGCTTTTCCAATCCCCTCTCTCCCAACCATGGTTTAATAAAACACGCTTGAGACTATAGAGGTGTATGCCTCGAGGCGAGGTGGCCTAAAATAGTCTTGGGGTGATAGCCTCAGTCTGTAGACATCAAGGTTTGATATATCGTCGATATATCAACGATATCGATGTCGCTGATATATCAGGCGATATGCCCAAAATATTAGCGATATATCGTTGATACTAGGGACTCTTAGGCGGGAAAGGTACCTGGCGATGGGCGGGAAACTTTAAAAAATTGAGATGGGCAGGAAACTCACACACACATACGCAAAACTTGAGATGGGTAGGAAGCCGAACACACGTACGCACACACGTATGCATTTTTGGCTTTTAATTTATTGATTTTCTCCTTTTAAGTATTTCTTTGTGATGTATTAGTCACTAAAATATTAATTTTCATAAAATTTGACATTTTCTTACATTTTTTTCTTTTCCGAGCGTTTTTTCGAAAATTCACCGATATCAGCAATATATCCCTGATATATCCCTTTTTTGACTTGTCGATATAATATCGATGTCGATATTTAAAACCTTGGTAGACATGAGGCGTGCGCCTCACTTAGTCAAGTTACAGCAAGGCGGAGCGAGGTAGTGAGGCGAGGCTGAGGCGTCGCTTCAGACTGTTTAAGTTATGTGCTTGCCACATGACATCTTTTAGGGTTTAAAAGCCAAGAAATGGAAAAAAAAGACCCTGACCACACAAATAATGTCTTCGACCGGTTGAAGACCTCTTCATGACTTAGCTTTCAAGAAGGCCAAACAAATAATCAATTACATATATGCACATGCTTGGGTGGTGGCCATGATAAGGAAGCATGTAGGAAACTTGGTGAGACCTGTTTTCACTTGGTTTGCTACTGCTTTCCTTACTTTGTAGAGATTGCTAATGTCAAAAGATGCTCTCGAGTCTTTTTTCACCTCAAAAAGGTGGAAGTGCAGCAGCTATGCATTGAAGGTTCAAGGGCAAGCTGTACAAAATATTATACTCAAACGAAGAACATTTTGGCTTGGTGTAGTCTATATGACAAGGACAATCAAACCGTTGGGGTTGGTTTTAAGAATGGTAGACGTTGAATAATATCCACCCATGGGATTTATTTATGAAGCTATGGGTAGGGCCAAGGAAGGTATTACTAAAAATTTGGGTAATGATGAAAAGAAGTACAAGACAATCTGGGACATCATTGACACAAGATTGGACAGGCAATTGCACGCACACTTGCATGCTGCTGCCTATTTTTTGAATCCCCAATGCTAGTATGAACCAACTTTTTTAGTTGATTTAGAAGTAAAGATGAGCTTGTACTCATGCTTTCAGAGGTTGATTCCCGACAAGGATGAGAGAATATTGAATGTGGATCTCCAAACATATGCATTTGTTAATGGAAGATGATTATTTGGATGGTTAAATGCCATTGAGACTTGGAAGAAGAGGAGTCTGGTAAAGTCCTTTCAATGATTCTATCATTTAAATTAATAAATTTTGTGCATTTTTTCCTATATACTATAAACAAATTTTCCATTACATCGGATTGGTGGAGAGCATTTGGTGATGAAACACCTGAGTTGAAGAAGTTTACCATGCACATTTTAAGTTTGACTTGTAGTGCATCTGCATGTGAATGAAATTTGAGTGCTTTTAATCAGGTAAAAAGATTATATTTGTGTTTTAAATTTAGAGTAATATATAAAAATTAGGCTATGATTATAAAAAATTAAATGGTGAGCTTTTTATTAAGTAGGTCCATACTAAGAGAAGGAATAGGCTGAGATAAGATAAACTCAATGACTTGGTTTATTGTATGTTCAATTTGAAATTGAAACACAAGGAGGTGAAGAAGACAATGGATGATCCTTTATGCTTAGAGGAAGTGGACTTAGATGATGAGTGGATCGCTGAGCTACAACTTTGTGGAACAGAGATTGATGCTTATGAAGAGCTTGTTGTAACTGTAGCTTTAGAAGAGGATCCTATTGATCTTGAGTAGTTAGTAGGAGCAGAGGAAGGAATATAAGTAGGAGGAAGCAGAAGAAAAAGGCAAAAGGGAAAGGACAAAGGTAAAGTTAATATGTAATTTTATATTTTGATGGATTATAATGTTTAAATTTTTCTAAGAGATATTGTTTAAAATGACTTATCTTTTAGGCAAAATGTTGAGGAAGAGTTTCAAGAGAGTGATGGAGATACTGAGGAAGATGTAGAGGATGAGGCTAGGATGAAGTATATGGATGACTTTTGGGATGATGCGACGAGCCCTAGTGACAACATTGATGAGCTTGACGAAGTTCAAGGAGGAGGAGACTAGAGTCTACAATGTGTTTTAGTTCTTTTGAGTTTTTGATGTGGATGCCTCATGTTCCTTCATTTTAATGTATGTTTTAACTTTTAAGTCTCCTAATGGTTTGGGAAGTTGGTTTAGTTTGTGCTTTTGTTATGGTTTTAATCTTCTATAATGAATGTTTTCTTTTTATTTAAATGTCATCTCCTAATGTTGTGATAGAGAAAATGTTGTGAAAGTATGTTATTTACATTATTATTTCCTTATTAGCACTTAACAAGTATGTATCATATCATTTTTCTATGTTTTTTATGTAAATCCTGAGGCTTACGCCTCGACCACCTCGAGGCTCACACCTCGCCTTGATGAAGGCAACCGCCTCGATACTGCCTTGTGTTTTTTAAACCTTAATCTCAACAACCTCGTTGTCACCCACCTTCAGCCTATCAACCCAGTTCCTTCGTCTCCTCCAAGATGCCATCAAGTGAAAGAAACGTGTATTAGAGTCCCCCTCCTTCAGCCACCTCTATTTGGATTTGGTCTGCCATTCCACCTCCGCTTTTCTATTCTCCGTTTGTACAGTCTTAACATGTTTCGCCCTCGTCGTATGGTCAGCTGTAGAGAGGAGGCCAAGGTACTCCACTCGATCCAACCTCTCAATCTCTCTCAGAACCTTGTCTTTCCTCCTATTTTTGTCTACCCTGATCTGCCTTCTATATTCTTTTAGAAAGGTTCTGAGCTCTCGGAGTTTAGTCTCCCATCTCGTTGCTGTTGACCCAACAGGTTGGAAGGACCTCCATTTCTCCTCCACTTTCTTCCTGAAACCCTCCTCTAGAAGCCATGACTTCTCAAACTTGAAATAAATACCAGAGCGCATACCTTCATTTGACCTCCACATATCAGGGTGTGATCTGAGAACGGTCTCTACATTGGCTTGACATCTGCCAAAGGGAAAACCTTTGTCAACTCCACTGAAGAGAAGAACCCATCTAGCCTCGACATTTGCCCGCCATAACTACGCCACGTGTAGGCACAAGAGGATGGAGGCATGTCCACCATCCCATGGCCCTCCACAAAATCCATGAAGTCTATCGAACCACGATCTCGATCGCCTCTCCCATCAGGCCTATCTTCTGCTAATAGAGTGACATTGAAATCCCTTGGAATCATCCATGTGCACCCCTGAAACTTCAGAGAGACCTAATTGAGATCCTCCCACAACATATAACACACACCCCTTGTTGTGTCATCAATTGGCCCGTACACTGCTTATATAACACAACAGAACTCATCCTGCCTCCTTACTTTTATAGAAGCCATTGAAGAACCCAGCAGGGAATCCTCCAAGTTAATGACATCATCTCTCCAACTCACCACAATCCCCCCGAGCGACCCATCGCATCAACCTCCATGAACTTCTCAAGATTTCCACCTGCAATCTCCCTCCAAGTTTGTTGCCCACAGCTCTAGAGTTTTGTCTCCCGCAACATTACCACGTCCGAACCTCATTTATGCAAATATGATCTTAGTGTTGCCCTTCTAGATGGGTCATTCAGACCCCTCACATTCCAAGATAGGACTTTCAGCATGTGGATGCAGTGTTGTCCCCCGCCATAGTGCTTGAATCCCACCACTTCTGCAACCCTGCTATTTTCCAAAGAATTCGCTCCCATCCCCCTACCAATCGGTTAGAGTGTCCATCCCCATCCTTAACCACCACACAAACCTCCCCAAAATCCCAACTCGCGTTCCCCACCTCCTCTGCAACCCCAACCCTAGTAGATAGCACCTTCACAGCATCCACCTTCGCATCCCTCGACCTCACCATTGCCTCCGTGGCTCCATCGCCCCCCATCGGATCAGTTGCCACGCCCTCATCAGGAGTCGGAACATCTTGCATCTCATGGTGCATGAGATTTGGGGATCCACATTTGAAGTTGCCCTCGACTTCGTACGCCCCCTCCGGCGACGGTGAGGTTGCTTTGGCATCTTCATCGACTGTGTCTCGCCGTTCCTTTTGTTCTCACCTCCTTCAAGAATGCCTTAGCAACGGAGGTATCGCAGGCGGACCCTAGGAGTTCTGTATGGCCTCCATTTGGCCAGAGGGATATCGTTGCCTTTGTCCGAAGCATCCTCCCTCTCCACCGAGAGAGGAGACGGCACTTCGACACTGTGCCTAAGTACGAGGTCGAAGAGAAAAGAACCTTCTTGAGGTCTAAATCACAAAATGGTCTCCTTTCGGGCACCCACCCACTCAGGCGGATCCTGGCAAAACCCGTGAGGCACCTTATCCAGCCCATCAAGCGGTTGGGGCCCACTCCTCAAAAGATCGTGTGGATCTTTTTCCAAAAGACACCCTGGCATTTTAATGGCATCTTCCTCCAGCTTAGCACCGAGTGCGGGTCCACGCGAAGCAAAGGGGAAGCGGATTTGTTTCACCGCAAAATGCTCCCCCATTCAAATCCCCCGACTCTTCGTTAATCGCATGGACCTTGTTCTCCGCAGTTGATGCCAGAGACTCTTCGTCTCCCACACTCTTTGTGCTCCGACCCTTGGGCTTCCAAACCTGGCGCGCCACTTGTGTAGTAGCCTTCGCCAGAGCCACGTTCGTCGCCTTTGCCATCGCCTCCTCCTGTCGAGCCTCCAACGCCTCTTCACCCAACTCATCGGTGACTATTCGATGTCCTCGCCCATGGAGAACCACAACGGGCCCCTCCCTTCCCCCAAGGAGGGCTTGCTTGAAGGAGATCCCTCCCGCCACGGCCGCTCGCACCTCCACCACCCACGCGGCCACCCAACCAAAAGATCACCTTCTTAGGAATCTTTACACCAGGGATTAGTTCCATTGTCGCCCTGAGGGAGATGTCACCCCCCCAAACTCCTAGTGAAGCAAATCTCTTAAGCGAAGCAAAGTGAGCCACCAACGCCTCCAACGTCTCTCTCATGTGGAATCCCCACGAAATCAAGAACCACCTCTGCCTTCAATGGCGGTCTCTCCTACGTTGCACCATCATGATAGATCGGTCTCCTCCATTGGATAGCAACCCTCTCCACCAAAGAAGTTCGAAAGAGGAGACCATCAATGTCCTCTTGACGAAGGCCAAAAAGGTGCACCTTTGACTCAGCCAACTTCGCAACTTTGGCATTGGACCCTCCACCAAGAAGCCCCAGCATGCCTTCCTTCAGCCTCCTCCAATCCCAGCGACCACCAACTACTTCGCCCAAGAGAGCCATTGCCAACTCCCTCTCAATGCCCTTAACTTGTGGAGACCATGGGACCGTGACCTCAAGTAAAGGCGCATCATGGGGAGGGGGGCAGCATCTTCGTCTTCACAGACCCCACAGCTTCCTTACGACGAAGGTGGCATCTTGCCTGACGATGGCCAAAACGGCCACACCGCAAAGACCTCATCGGCTCCCTGCAGGTCGCCACAACATGGCCCGCACCAAGACACTTGAAACGTTGCACCTGAGGCTTCCCCTCCGCCCTCTGCCGCCTAGAGGGAACCTCCATCCATCCTCCCTTACTCACCCCTCCTCTCCCTCCGGACCCTCTTCCACCACTCCCACTCATCTTCGAAGTTCCACTATAGCAAGATTTTACAGCAGCATTTCTCTATCAGCTTTTAGATTAGTTGAGTTAGGAAAAGTTGTTGGTGTTATCTCTTTCTATTTTTAATTAGGATTTGATTTGTTTTGAGTTTGTTTTTAAAATAGGATTAGGAATAGAATTATCATTGTAATATCCTCTCTTTATGTAAAGAAGGGTTGATTTCTCTTCAATCAATAACAATAACTATTTCCAAAAACTTCCACATTTATATTAGAGTAGAAAATGCTGTAAATGGACTATGAAATTGAAGCCTGTAAATTTGTGGACTTTGGCTGAAATGAAGAAAGATAGTCCTCTCTTCACTTCATTAAGCTGCGAAGTGCTAGGGACGACACTTTGTGTATTCCTTGGGGTTGACAAATTATCATTGCCAGAATGCTCTGCAATGAGGGTCTTGGTTGATTCCTCTGACAAATGGTCCCAAAAAAGCAATAGCTATCCGACTCTGATTAGAATAAAATGATATCTGTGAAATCATGGTGGATCAAGTTCACCAATGCTATAAATCATAGGAAGAACCGATACTGATGCAGCATCTAGGATCTTCCTCTACAGAGGGAATGCAACATATAGGAGCTTTACTTAAAGGAAGTACAACAGCAGTATCCGCTACCTTCTTTAGTTGGATGCCTGCATACTAGAGGTAATACACAGGTGGGTGTGGTTTTGGGTAATATGCCCCCTTTAGTTATTACTCAAAAGAGAATAATGAGGAAAAAAATGCTAATACATCCTCATCAGGTGCTATTATTTGCTTATTTTGATGATCTGGGTAGGCAATAGGGACACATGCATTCTTTCAAAAAAACAATAAAGGGACATGCAACTTACTGAAGCATTGTTGTTTTGTATGCACCATTTGTAGAGTCACACGTGAACAATGGAAAGATCTGGCCAGCTGCATATTACTTGGCTACTATGCAGGATTATGGCTTTTGGTGAGTTGTGGATTGTGACCTAAACTGGCTTAATTTTTATGGTAGTTGTCCCGAAAGAGGATCCACAAGTCTAGATCTCAAACTCAAGCCACTTTTTATGCATTAGATACCTCAAAAGATGCAGGTGTAACTTAAATAAAAAAGGCCAGATATATTTGGTTCATTTTTAATGAGACAGCTCCTTTGGTTTTCTTATCCAACTTCACATGTAAGTAGTTACAATGCTAATCAATTTCCCACTGCATATTTTTTCTTTTTTGATAAAATATTCTTGAATAGGGACACACAAAATTTTCTCTAGATTTATATTTGGGTCTTGTTTTGGCAATGAAACAGGAAATTCTTGAATAATTGCCCTTATCACAATATTGCTTTGATCCCCAATGTAATAGTTATACTGCCAAAATCAAGCTGCAAGATGGGTCACCCTAACTGAGAAAAGGGGCTAGGATTTGTTTTCACCCATATCTCATTAGTGGATAGACAATTGAATGCACTTAAATTGCTTGTCTCTATGTTTAGTAATTTTTTAGCACCGCCAAGTAATATATTGATGATGCCAAATATTCTAATAGATTACTTGGAGTTTGTGTTGATGCCTTGATGCTACTGAAAAAGAATTAGAATGGAAAGATTTTGGATAATGGTTTCTTTCAACACTTAGGCCTTCCTTGACCTATCTTGCAAGACATATCTAGCATCCCAAACAGTTTGTTAGGAGTGTTGATCAAATTTCTCTATTGATGCCTTTACCACCATCCCACTTCCATCATCCCACCCATTGTCTTCCCTTAATATGAACCTACTTTTTCCATGAGGGATTGTATATAAATGCCACTATAATTTTTTGATCTTACACAAGTGCCATTACAATCTTGATGTGACTATAAAGATAAGGGTTTTTTTTACATATATGCCCTTGTAAACTTTGGAAAAGACGGACATATCTTTGCCTATTTTGTATGTATGTATGTACTCCCAGAAATACCTATTTGCATGTTTGGATGCTCTCGTGAACTTTGAGGACAAAAAATAGACATTTATATAAATGCCCTTTTATTTTCTTTCTTTTTCACAAAAAACCCCTCCACCCCTTCTCCTCTTCCTCCCCCTCCTCATCCACCTCTCTTCCCTATCTTCTCCTCTGCTCCCCCTCACACCACCTCTTTTGCCTACCTGCTACTCCTTGGCCCTCCTCTCCTCTACTATAGCCTCCACTCCTCTGACCCCTCCTTTCCCTCCTCCTCTACTCCCTCTCCTCCAACCTCCTCTCCTCTAGCCTCCTCTTCCTCTGACCCCCTCTCCTTTGATCCCTTATCCTCTAATTCCTACTCCATCAATCCCTCCTCCTCCTCCTTTGAGCCCTTTTCCTCTGACTCATTCTCCTTTAGCACTTTGGCAGCTTTGCACCCTCCAACGCTTTCGCAAGCTCGACTCCCTCGCCTCATCTCATGTCCTCTGCACCCCTTGCGCTTCGACGAGCTCAACTCTACCGGTGAACTTGACTCCACGGCTACTAGAGTGATAGAAGGTGAGGGATGGGATATGGGAGACGCTTTGGAAAAAAAGAAGACAAACTTTTAGGGATTTGTTAAAAAAACCTTTAATTTTTTCGTAAGGGTATGCAAGTTAATAAATTGAAGTTTCAAAGGGCATATACGTCAATACCAAGGGTATACATGTATATATGAAATAGGAAGGGCAATATATGTCTTTTCCAAAGTTTATATGAGCATTTATGTAAAAACTCCTAAAGCTAAATTACCTTACAAAGTGCCAATTATATAAGTCCTATCAAGATGATCTTTTTTAGGATGGGTATTGGAGGTTAGTAGTCATCCACTTCATTATTGATATGAAAATAAAATTACAAAAGAAGTGCCCGGAAGTGGAAAAGCGTTGAAACCTCCCTTAAAACATTTTCACACCATGCCCATTCCCCATGGAAACACACTCAGTTTTTTTGTATCCAAATCAACCACAAAGTGGTGCAAGCCTTAATCCAACTCGTAAAATTTGCTTGGATGTTGCTTCTAAATGCTTTCCAAAAATCCTCCATCGAACTCATCTCTGTCTTCGCAAATGGCAGGAAAAAAACAAATGTGCTGCATCATCATAAAAAAGAACAGGCAATATTCGCATCCTGAACCCATTGCCTCTCTTATCTCCGTTACCAACCTTCCCCTTCTAAAGAGGCACAAAAAAATCTTTACTTTAAGTGGGATCCTCATCTTCCAAATTGCGTAGATGTCTACAGCAATGCCAAATTGTCTGTCATCGCATCACCTGAAGGATCTTATATGCCCTTTTGACAAAGAAATCCTCCTCCCACTCCAAGGAGTTGGGCATGCCATCTCTTGGGCAAGAGTCATGAACCATATGAAGCAACCCCGATCATTACGGAGTTGTATAAGGTAATGATCATTACGTTACCTCCGGGGATCATACGCTATATTCGGTCATTGGGGTTGGGCTTATCATTACGTCACGAAATACCCCGCTATATCATCTGATCAATACCTTATCCTGCTCCAGAAGGATCAGGTATTGCAAAATCACCCATCCTAGCCTAATGAAGACCACCACTAGTCCTAGGAGCCCACACCCCAGAATCACCATGTATTGGTCTATTCCACACCCTTCTTAGTTCTCACAACCTGGTCCTTATCTTGAGCCAGGGCATAAAGCTTGGCAACCATCTTTGCCAAAGTTTCTGCACCTATCTAGTCATCCTAAAATTTAAATGTATGTCCCTCCCCCAAAACCAGCCAAAAAAGATGAGGCACCTGCTGCATAATTCAGACCAAATCTTTTCAAAAAGTAGAAGCTCCCTTGTGAACTGTAGCCCTTTTAGTCTAGTTCAAAGATGAATTATACGCATCAATATTCTTTTCTAAAAAAAAAAGCACCAATAAGGAGAGGGAGGAAAAGACCGTCATTGTTTTGGAACTCTTTTCTATCCACCGTCATTGTTTTGGGACTCTTTGCTATCCACTTTGTTAAACAAAACATCACTAAGATTATCAAGCTTGAGGAGCCCAAGGTTTCCATCTTTGATAGGTCTGCAGAACTCCTCCCAAGTGACCAAGTGAAGGAAATGGGCTACCTGCTCAGTTCTTTTAAAAAAAACTTCTTCCTCAAGGCGTCGATCTTCTTCGGTGGCTTACAAACAAAGAGGTAGAAAACCAAACCAAACTGATTTTAAAGGATGATATGGTATTTTCAACTAAAAAATTAAGAGTGCCCTAAGGGATATCATAAACACCAAAAATTGCCATTATATTACCCTCTATATACCTCTTGAACTTGCCCACTTGACCCCCATTGTTGCTCCCTTCAACTTAGCATCTTGGGACTAAAACACCTTCATAAACTTGTCCAATACCATCAAAGAAGGCCCATCACCACCTTTTCGTCTTCTATTGCTTGCTTTTTTTTTTTTCCTTTAATAACCGTCTTGTTCACTTTGAGTATGGCTTAAATGGCATTGTTACTAAGAAAGGCATGTTTGCAGTGACACATGTAATATGAAGTTCAGTGGCATTTATATTATATAAGATTTTTTAATGGCATTTACATCAAAATCCCTTGCCATGGTATATTATCACCTGAAGTGAGCTTAGATTTGTGTGGTCAGATCTGTTTTAGAAAATATGTATCTATGATTACTTTCCCGAAGCTTATGCGCATATAAATAAAAATGTTTTTTTTTTTTTTCTAAATTGGGCCTTTCATTTTGTCTGATGTGAGCACAGGCTTAATTTACATGTGCATTTTATTTTGTGTGAGATTTTTGTGCAAGGCTGAATTTGAATTTGCTGTCTTTACAGGTGCTGTTGCTGATGAGAAACCTATCTGTTAACTTGACCAGTCCTGAATTTGAGAATCATGTGAGTATGCTGCTCTTGCTAGAACATTATCATGGATACATTTTAATAGCATTACTCTTATTCTTTTCTCTCAAAAGAAAGTGTTACTCTTATTTTATACATCGAGGAACATATAGAATTGCACAAGCAAATTCACAAATTAAGAAAGCACTAGAGCACATTTACATGGAAAACATGCTCAAGTTCAAGAATAAAAATCAAATCTAGAAAGAAACTTGAATCATGCGAAATTATGAAGGTTACAATTGAGTTACAACCTTGCGCACCCTCGTGCACACAAACACCTTGGTTCCATCCATCAATCTTGGGATTACAGTTCAACCGAATCAAACCCAGGATTTGAAACCAATGCTAATCATCCTTGGAATTTGAGGTCAATCCTGATGTAATTGCACGTTAATCACCATAAAAAAAGCACTCACTAATTGGATCCGTCAACTAATGTAATCAGACCTTAGCATCCATGTTCAGTTGATTTATTTATTAGGTTGGACACTTGGTGCAATGGGGCTTTTCTTAAGGGAATGACTAACAAATCTCTACTTGGATTTGAGATCATTCTGGATGCACAGTTATCTTCTCACTATTGTTTGTATATCTTTTTATCTCCTTGCTATTGTTTGTCTATCTCTTGTATGTTTGCAACTCCATCGGCATTCTCCTACTTGCAATCTCCAGGCTCGTTGATGCAAGCTCTGAATCTCTCAAATCAGAGAGTAGATTGTTCGGTTGCCTTAAGCAAGTCTTCCTCCACACATATTGTCATTGCAACCATTCTTTTTGGGAGCTCAAAACATGTCTCACTTGACATGTACTTCATATGTGGCGATCATCATTTGCATCATCAAATACAAGGATATATGATGCAGACTGTAAATTGGGGGGTGATATCTCAAGTGGGAGGGGATGTGAGAAGAGGAGGGTTGAATGAAAGTTGAGAAGGGGAAAGTGGTGATCACCTGAGGAAAAGAGACAGGGAAACAAAGAAGATGAGAGAGTGAGAGTAAGAGAGAGGGTGAGATGGAGAGAGAGATTTTGATAGTAAAATACAAAGAAACACATCCCAAATTCATTCCTCCTTTCTTTTGGGTACATCCATTCCCCTTTTATAATCGGGGTACAACACATATCATGAGGAAATAAAAAGACAAGAGTTACAACCTATTTCATAAAAGACACTAATGACCTATGATGTTAAAAAAAAAAAAAAACACCAGTGACTCTTAGGGTAGTGACTCTTTGGGGAATGTAACGGAAAGACACTAACGACTGCTATTAAAATAAGATAATTAAAGAACAAATGGAAAAATTGCAACAAAACACTTGAACTATGTGCAAATTTTATATCAAGCTGCATCAATATAGCTCCCTTTTTATTGTGGATGTCATGAATAGATGCAAGTTGTGGACCATAGGAGTGACCACATCCTTGCATTGTGACTCACTATGCATTGATGTTGTTGTTGTTGTTAGAACTTCGCTGTGCTACTCTTTTGCTACTTACATTGTCGTTGGCAAATTATTTTAATAACGACTCATAGATCGTCCAATTAAGTTCCACTTAATTAACTTCTTGATCTAGATCATCTTCTGCACCTATTCTTTGCTAACCTTGCAAACTAACTTGTCTCACACTTTTGCCTATGGTTAATAGGAGCTTCACTTGTCTCCGCATGTTCAATGGATACGTGCTATTACAGATTTATGCCTCAAAGTGTTGATCGAGCCTTCTTATCTTATTGAAGTTGAAGTCATCTAGCTGTCTTGTATCATTGTTTGCTTTATTTGTCACAACTAAGGTTGAATTTCATTGATCTGCATTCTGCACAATGTTTGGAATGCCCAAGACGCTCTACTTTGATTCTTAAAGCATCTAATTTGGCCTTTGATTACTCTCAATCTGATTCAAATCCACCAAGAATGTCAATTCTTTTTTTTTTTTTGTTGAAAGGGCAAAGAGTGTTAGATGCACCCAATCATGCACCCAACATGATTTTTTTTTTCTTCTAATTTTTTAAAATCAATGACATGAAGTGGCCTCCCTTCTCCCTCCCATGATATATTACCCATAAACACTCTCTCTCAAAAAAAAACCCATAAACACATGCTTAGATGCACATCCACACTGTTTTTCTAAAATTAAAAGCAAAAAGAATTGACTGGACTGCAAATCTTCCACTACTGTATTCTTATACTATTCATCATTTGCCTTCAAGGTTTTAAAGTAAGAAACCCATCAATCATTGCCCTCCACCAATGGAATGCCCATGATAGAAGCCCCTGATATAGCCTGGCACTCCATTGTTTGTCTAATTGGCTCCTTTAATGAAGCCTGTACCTGGTCTTGTGATGTGCTTAGCTGCTCTCCCCTTAGGGTTGCTCCACTCATGGCCTTCTTGCCATCACATACTTATCTATATATTGTTGATCATCACACACCTGTAACTCCTGCACACCTCTGGCCATGCTGCTTTGTATTTTTCTGCCTTACATGAACCATGGTGTTTTACATGTCATTGCAACTTGGCCATATTCGCTCTACCTGTTCCTTGGGCACTTTGCAATCGATGCTGCTATTCTTTTTGTTGCCTCCATGTGCCACTGACAAAAAGCATGTAGACATGTTACCTGAATGACATGACTTTTATACCTCGTGGCTGATGTCATTGCTGTTTCCTTTTGGATTCAAGCATGTTGTGGATTGTGCCACTTTCAGGGTTAAATGGCCTAATACCAATTAGTAAAAAGGGAAAACACTGTGGACGAAACTCATCATTATAATCAAAGGAACTACATTACAACTTATCATAGGAATTTCCATGTCACAAGTAAGCCCTCGTCTTCTTAATTGAAAACCTTATCCGCATTATGAACCCACTTTTATATTTGAATTTTGAAGATAAATACTAGATTGGAGTAACAAATGCACATAGAACATGCTTCTGCTGATGTGCTTGTGTGTGTAGGCATGCACATGCATAGTATCAAAAGCATAAAACTTTTCAAAAAGAATAAAAAGCATAAACCAACAAAATAATGTGTAGAAATAAGATAAATATCACTGCATTTGGAAACATGGTTTAACTGGAAAATTGCTCTCTTGAAGAGGAGGAAACAACCATGGGAGAAGCCCTTATGGGTAGATCTACTATCAATTCTTCTCTCAGTGTAAACCTCCCTCACCATTGGACACTCCATACCGGTGATGTTAGACTAAATTTAATATTCACAAAATGCACCTAATTGGAACTTCGTAAGATCTGTCAACTATATATATGTGTATAAATGTAGGGTCATTATCTCTTGAGCACAGTACTCATTTAGTATGAAATGACCACTAAAAGTTCATTTATTATTTTCACAAATCATTGCTTTTATTTTACCAGTGGCTACTGCGATATTACAAGTCAATGGCCATCAACCAATTTTTAAAAGTTATACATGGTAGTATTATAAGAAAACTTAGCTATATACATCTGTATTACAAGTATCATGTTTGTTATTCTTTATAATATATATATAAAAGAATAAAGAATTTGGATCATCAAATCTATTGTCAGATGTGAGTGCTTTTTTGTATCTTTCAAGCATGTGTGTGTGTGTGTGTGTAAATTATCCAATGAGTCTATGGTGCAAATAACTTATTCAAGTCCATTACAAGATGTTTGTACACATTTTAAAAAACCGTTATGTATTTAACAAAGGCTATATTGCACTATTACAAAACATGACTTGTAATTTACAGAACTGACTTATAATATACAAAATAATATTTTTATAACTTTTTAAGTAAGATAACTATTAAAATCATTTTTGTTTTCGATGAAATTTCACATGCAACTTAACAGACTAATAAACTTTCAATTCATACGGTATTTGAAGCTTTTAAATGAGTTTGAATAAGTTTTTGAGCCTCAGGCTTACCGGATAACTCATATATATGGATATATATGTATGCATGCATGCTTGTGCGTGGGTGCGTGTGCACATGTGCGCATCTGTGTGCTTGGGCAGGGTGGGCGAGTGTGCGACCGTGTATGTGTGTGTGCACATGCACATGTGCGTGAATAAACACTTGAATATAATGAAGGTTCACAGTGAGAAAAATAATTGCAATTAAAATTCCCAGCTCAAGTGTGCATTAATTGGAGACAAATAAGAAGATAGAGCAACTAGTTTAGCACTTGCAGATGTAATCCGAAATAAGTAGAACTGAATAATTTCCATGCAGGACACAGATAGAACAGTAAAGCTGGGAAGAAGAAAAGGGAAAGAATAATGGGATGAGCTCACACCAAAGGGTTAGTTGGGAAGGGTTATGTGACTACTTTGGAACTGAGTATCACTGTGGACGTGGTTTGGTCGGCTGTCTTAGATAGGAAGTGCTCGGGTTCGATGATGGGCAAGGAGTCGGGGTAGTGATGGTGCAGCTGTGGTGGCATGGGGTGGTGGCGACAGAGTTGAAGCAAGTCGAAATCATGTAGGATTGCAATGAGGAAGGAATGGTGGGGGTGAAGGTGATGAGGTGGTGTTGGGAAGGGCATGAAGGAAGTTTTGTGGCAGGGCAGAGCTGCAGTGGTGATGGAACCACATGGGAAGCAGCATTCACCAAAACCACAAAGCAACAAACATCATAAATTCAAGAAAACCTTGAGACTATAAGATTAAGTAGGATTAGGGACTGAAACTTTGGACAGACCGCATCACTTCTATTACCAGAAATATCAATCAAGTACAGAATTACCACATATTTATATTTACAAATTGAAACTGTCTCTCTATTTAAAGGGACAGAAAACACAAAAGAAACCAAGTCTCTTTGACTGATCAGTAGCCAGGCCAGCTGTTTGGAAAAAAAACCATCATTCAACACCATAGGAAAAATGTTTTGTTGGTTGACATGACACAATTGATTGCAGACACCAACCAAAAAGGCCACTAAATAAAAGTCATGAAATCGGACTTGATAATTAAATTAGATCACTAAATCAAATTTAGGTCAAATTAAATTGAACAAATTCTCCAAATTGGACTTTTTCAAAAAAAAAACTCCAAAAAAATGCCTTTTCAAAAAAAAAAAAAAATCCAAATTGGATGAACAGAGCAAACCAACTATCAAATCAAGTCAGATCATGAACTCAGCTTTGACCACAGATTTAGACCCAAATTGGGTCACATATCAAACTGGACTATCCTTTTTCGAAAGGGAAGATCAAACCTGGCTATCAGACCAAGTTAGATTGCAAAGTCAGCCTTGATCACAGAATTAGACCTTTACTTTTGACGCTACTTCTTGCATCCACCATATCTCTGTCAAGAGCCACCAATTTGAGTTCTATTGAAAAGGTACCATACTTTGCGTATCTACATTGCTCTTTCCTTAATTTGCCGCACTCAATACGGCCAAATCACTTTGCAGGATGTGGTCCCAATGGTGTTCCTCTAAGCCTCGATAAGTACCATAATGCCATACATGCTTCAACAATCTCGATGCAACACTAAGACGTACCACGGTGACTCTCTCATTGAGAAATAATTGCTACAATCAATATGGTGGTCATCATGATTGGTTGGACAGAACCAATCACAACATTAGGATTGTCTTATTGATTAGGACCTATGCTAACCAGTTAAAGGTGATAAGGTATGTAGATCACCAGTTGGGCATCATTGCATTTCTTTTCTACAATGGACTATTGTTGACACGTCAAGCCACCATCGTTTGATCAACCACCAGGCCACTTATCACCATATGAAGCACACGTTGTGTCATCATTGGCTTTGTAGATCTCGAAGTCATCCTCTATGCAGCATCACAAAATCCATCCACTTAACCGAAAACCACTGCCTGCACCACTAGATCACCAGTGCTGGCCATAAGATTAGCACATAAATAAGGCCATTGCCTTGGCCTAAAACTATAGTAAGGCCACTATCCTGATCCATATCATCACAACCTCCTCTATACGGCTGGCTGCTGCCTTCAACAAATCTTGGCTCCACAGCCACCTTAGTCACGAAGAACTATCACAACATGATTGGTGTGCCACCACTCAATGGGAAACCAAAGGCATGGCTGTCGTACCACCAGGGTTCACCACCCTTTACTGTTCCATTTTTGTGATTTGTTGGTATCATGCCAATCCTTATATATCTTTATTGGACTTGCTGTGCACCCACTTACGTTCATCGCATCACTGTTAGTGGCTTAGGACATAGTTGCTACATATTGTGTTGGAGTGTGTGTAGTTTAGTCCCACATCGGTTAGTATGGGACAGTGTGGTGTGTGATGGCCTATAAATAGGCAGTGTACCTCTTCATTCTTCTTTGAGAAATTACAGACACACGTGCCCCATCGGGGCCTTCTCCCATGATTTTCTCCCCGCTCTTCGTGAGTAGGGTTTCCACGTAAACCTAAGTGTTCCTTTGATTGTTTTATGCTCTTTGATATCTCGTGATTTTACTTCCGCATTGTTTTAGGTCTTTTAACTTAGTATCAGAGCTTATTCTTGGGTTAATTATCCATCTATTATTATTTGGCATTTAGTTCATTTCTGTTCATTTTATGTCCAATCTCTATCTGTCCTTTGACGTCAATGCCAGCAGCAACGCAAACCCTAAGGGATTAGTGCCTTCATCTTCGTGGAGGCGTTGAGATCGAGTGAAGCAAGGAGCCCTAGTGATGGGCTCGCAGTCTGCCGTGATGTAGAAGTTCGCTTTGTTGAGGAGCTCAGTGGAAAGCCTGAGTCCGTCTACGAGGGCATTTGTGTCCTTGATGCAGGGCCCCGTGAGGGTAGCCACGCCCTGCAAGGCGGGGACTTTGCTAAGGAGGGTGGTGAGGTGGCTGCTGCGAACGAAGAGGGGTCTTGTGGGCCCCAGTGGAGGCTGTTGCAAACGCGAGGACGGTGGTGGGGATCGCACAAGGGGCAACGGTGGAGCTGCGAAGGAGGTGGCCGGAGCAGACGAGATCGGAGGCGCGGACGGTGTCGAGGGGGCCGAACCCCATTGCCGACCTGCATTGCTCTAGCTACCGAGCATGGATCAATCCTTGTGTCCCTGAGATCAGGGAGCATGCAGGGGGTCGCGATTGACGTAGATCGGAGGCGGCTGCACAAGGAGGTAGCCTCCTCGATGATCCCTCGGAGGCCACTGACACAAATCTCATCCTCGACTGTCCGCTTAGTGATAGTTGGCAGCGGGAGACTGTGCTTTGTGGTTGGGTTCTCCCAAACCCTAAGGGAGATCGAGGCTTTAAAAAAAAATAATAACGGTGAAATTAAGAGAAAGGAAGAAAAAAAAGGGAGAAAGGTGAAGAAATAGTAAAAAAAAAGAGAAATGGAGGTAAAAAGAAAGGGAGTAGAAGAAAATTTCAAAAAAGGGAAGAAAAAAAAATCATGTAGATCATGAGAAGAGGTGGAGAAACTCTTCTCTTTATATATGTGTATTTTTCTGTTTTTTATTTCTTCTCCCATATGAGTATGGGAGAAAGGGGGAGTGTAGGCTTGTTATAGTCATCCTCCAGAAGGGAGTCCCTTATTCGAGATCACCACGCGAGGATCCACAACTCTGGGAGATCCAGAGTTTCAAGGACCTCAAAGGAATGATCCATTTTAGATTCCGCGTGGGAGATCCAAATTTGTGGACTTCAAGAGGGAGATCCACCTTTCGAGGTCTTCAGAAGAAGACCCTTTTACAGGGATACTGAATGGGGAGCCACCAGCACGTGTTGAGGTCTCTAGAGGAGAGGCCATTTGTTAGCTACAACATCCAGCAGATTCAGCCCTCGTTGATGTGTTGACATCAGCATACCCGCTTATAGACGAGGGCCAGCCGAGAGTATATGATCCATTGTGTAGAGTGGGATTTGAGTGTTGTACAAGATGAGCATTGCATGCTCCAACTTGAGGGAGAGTGTTAGAGTGTGTGTAATGTAGTCCCACATCGGTTAATGTGGGACTGTGTAGTGTGTGGTGGCCTATAAATAGGCAGTGTACCTCTTCATTATTCTTTGAGAAATTACATACACGTGCTCTATCGGGGCCTTCTCGTAGTTTTCTCTCCACTCTTCGTGAGTAGGGTTTCCACGTGAACCTAAATGTTCCTTTGATTGTTTTATGCTCTTTGATATCTCGTGATTTTACTTCCGCTTATTATATTTTTCAACTTATTGGTAGCCAAGACCAAAATGTAGGGTTTCATATGGGTTGGATTCAACATGCAACCAACCCCAACCCAACCCCATTGGGTCAGGTTAAAGATTCAATATGTGGCCAAGTTATATTTGGCCAACTCGTTAAAGTATGGGTCAAGTTGGTTAGAGGAGCAGCATGATCCAACCCAGCTCGCCACCCATGTAATTTTTTTAATATTTGTTTTTAATAACTACATTATATACTAAAATCGGGATATTCTACTATTCCTTAGATTTGAATGTCATTACTCATCATGCCTATTACATTTAAAAACTAAAAGTCCATTAGCATTTACCATTTTTCTCATGCATTGATGATCTAATGCACGTTTTGATTAGTTCTTAATTTTTTGTTCTTTATTCTTTTGAAATTTTTCTTGTTGTATTTGCTTTCTTACAACTTGAATGTTTGTGTTATAAGTTTTTTTTTTTGTTATCAAATAGGAAACATTTAAGCAAAAAAGAACTCCAATGGTTTGACTGGTCAACATTCAGAACTAACCTCACCAGACTTGACCTTGTTTTATCAGTTGGGTTGGGTCGGATTAGGTCATGAAATGGGTTTAAGTTGGGTTGGAAAAATCTAAATTTGTAGACATTGGTTTCGATTGTGGGTTAAGTCCCAATCCAACCCAACTTGACCTGTCTGTCAACCTACCCAAATGGTGTTGCCTGGATTTGGCAACCTATAATCTAGCCACCTCTTGATGGCTATTGCTCCTTTGCATTTTGATAGAATCGTGGAACCTTGGAAAAGATAGATATGGAGAAGAATGAGGCTTGAGAAAAACATGACAATTACAATCCCCTTGGAACAAATTGGCTTTGAAACCATGTTGGATTAAAGCAAATAGAAACAAAAGTGTAAACCGACGAAATAATGCACAATAGTAGGATAAATTACACCACATAGAAAACTCTGCTTTTGTGGAAAACCCCTTTCATGTATAGAAAGGAAAAAACTTGGGAGAAGGTTTCTCTTATGAGATCTTTTATTGTTTCATCTCTCATCAAATGGGTAACATGACTCCATATATATATAGGCTCCCTCACCTCTTGACACTTTGCGATAAACAAAGGGGAACTAAATATAAGATTTATATAACAAACTCACTTGGTCATTACTGTTGGTGTTAGAGCACCACGATCATTTGTTTTGATGATAACAAAACACGTGTCATTTAACATTTGCACTTTGAGTCTTAGATTTCAGGTCAATTGCAAATGTAGACGTGTTTAGACGGAACTCGAGCTCGCATCCAGGACGGATTGGAGGAGTTTGATGGAGAACAGAGGGGATTCGCGAGGAGCGATAGATTGAATATGGAAGGACAAGAAGAATAGGATAGAATTCCATTTTACTCATTTCATGTAATTTTGTCTTTATTTTGTTGCTCTTTATTTTTTTCCTTAGATTCTTGTTAAAGAGCCTCAAAATACCCTAACAGTAGTCCTAGGAACACCGGCACAACCCTAGGATACTTAGGTTTTCTGTAAAGAACTTAGAAAACCAATATAGGGTTCAAACAGCATTTCCAGACGTCTAATTCCCAAATCAGACGTCTGATAAAATGTTTTAAGACGTCTGACTGTTGTTTCAGACGTCTGATAACTATTAGGCTGGAGTTAGTATTCTGTCTGATGAAATTAGACGTCCAGACCTTAGTCCAGACGTCTTAGAAGACGTCTGATGGATTTGCCAGACGTCCAATTAGTGGACCGTTGGCTAGCTTGGCAAACACTGTAGAATATGACCGTTAGAGCCTTATCAGACGTCCATAGGCCTTTCTAGATGTCTGATAATTGACCGTTTTGCCTTGACTGTCCCGAAAATCTCTTCTCAGAGATTTTCTAGCCGTTGCAAATCCATTCCGAAGAAAAAGTAGGTTTCCAGACGTCCAGACATAGTGCCAGACGTCCTATATGTCGTCTAATAGACTTGCGCTAGAACCCTGTTTAGATCTGATCCAAGTCAGGAAGAAACCCGCCCAAAATCAGACGTCTAATGTTGTTTCCAGACGTCTTATAGTGAATTTCCAGACGTTTGATGCCAGGATCAGACGTCCGATAAGCCTGTCAGTGCAATCATTGTTCCTGATTTCGGGCTGATTCACTTGGGCTTTGCGCCCAACGGCTATGGAAGCCTTTCCAAGCCTTCCAAAGCCTTCCTAAGGCCTCTATAAATAGAGGGGAGCCTTTGCAACACAAATACACACTAAGAGAAACCTTTACACACCAAGAGAAACCAAGACACACCTAAGCAACATAGTTCCACTCTTTTGTGTCCAAGATAAAAAGCTCTTGCTCTCCAAGCTCTAGCTCTACATCTAGAGGGCATCAAGCTTTTGCGCACCCGCTCTCCCGCCGTAGTTCACGAGAGCGACGTTGCGCCGTCGCGTGGCTCACGCACCCGCGTCATCGATTCGACGCGCTCCTTGCAAAGGGGAGTTTCCTAATTCCTATAGAAGCTAGGTTTAAAATTATTTTGTTGGCTCTATAGGATTGTTGTTTATTTTATCTTTGTTATTTGGTTGGGTATTCGCTTTGCGAATTCCCGTCTCCTTCATGAGACAAAATCCTTCTCGTGAAGAGAAGGGGTTGAGGTACGCTACCCTCGTTTAAGTAGCGTGGTTGTAATTGAGGTTGAATCACCCTCGTTTAAAGTGATTCGTTTAGTGGATTTTGATCAACTTGGTTGATCGGAAAATCCTAACTCGAGAGGGTTAGGTGGTGGTTTTCATCCGGTTTGGGTTTCCACCTAAAAATACTTGTGTACTTGTGTGATTACTTATTTTGTGAGATTGCTCTTTATATTATTTCCGTAATTTATTACGTCACCCCTCCTGCTAGGGCAAAACAGAAACCTTCAATTACATGATCCATTAGTCTCAACAACACACACATATATATGACTTTTCGAAACAGCACATATACATGCCTGTCCTAAGAGAAATGTGATTATGACATGAAACAATGACGAAATGAAAAGGATGTGGCTTCTTTTTTTCTCTAATCCCAAGATTGAGAATGAATCGTAGGAAGCTAGAGTTAGATTAATAGAAAAATACCTAACTTTGGTTGTTGGTTTTTCAAGAGAATAATTTTCTCTTTAGTCAATTCATGGGGGTTGAGCTTTTCAAAAAAAAAAAAAAAATCAGGGGGGTTGAGGTAGGATGTGATCACAATCTCTTGATAGCTTCTCTATGCCAGAAGGTAGGTAGATGCTACATTTTTGATGTGGTAGGTTTTTGTGCTCTAAGACTTTTATTATCCAATTGGTATTCAAAACATGCTACCACTTGGCAACATTTGTTTGATCTTGAAGGCATGTGTCTCTAGTGATGCAGACCAGTTTACAGACAGTTCCAAGTGTGCCTTTGCAAGTTTTACTTTTATTTCATGTTATCTTTATTTATTGCATTTCCAACCAAGGGATGCCTTGGCCATAGATGTAATTCCAAGAGTCATGTCTTTTGGGCTTTGATTTTGTTGTAACACTTATAAAAAGGGAAAGGATGTCCCCAAAAAAAAAACAAGAAGTTGGAATTTGGAATCAATCTAGATTTATTTCCCCTCATCTTTATTTCACCTCTCTTCTCTTTCTTTCTAACTCCCTCTCATCTTCATCTCTCTCTCTCACCTACTTTCTCTCTCGACTCTCTCATCTTCTCTTTCTTCCCTCACCTGCTCTTCCCTCACCTCCTGGATATCACCTTCCCCACTGCTGACGCACTCAACTCTTGACCACACCGCTTCTAAGGCCCTTTGGCTGTGGTCCCTTCATCCTTGGATCGATTGCAGACCTCACTTTTTCGAAGATTTTTAGTTTACATTTAATATATATATAGATCTGGTTTGTAGCAAATAATTTTATATTGGAAGGACAGTCACCCGATCTGTGTTTGGTTGCTGCTCACTGTTTTGGGAATATTTTGCTGAGGATTCCCAGAAATCACATCACATTTATATTTTTAGAGATTCCATCTGCGTCATTTAGTTACATAGATTTAAACAAAATCTTTTCCCTATCTTGTTAAAGAACAAATAAAAATATTGTACCATCATCAAGCAGTTAGCATCACTCAGGAGACTAGGATTCAAATTGTAGCTTTAGCTCGCGAAGATTGATAAAGGGCAATTAATAGAAATCTTTTAAGTGTAAGTCCTGAAGATGAATATATGCCATGAAATCAGCATTTACTCTCTAGCTACTTCGATGTGGAGATATAGAGGACTACATAAAAAATCCTTTAGATCTTACCTTTGTGGGGATTTTACATAGATGCCACTGTAATCTTCCCATATTTCTTAAATGTGTCCATATTCTCAAGATTTACCACTCAAAACCCAACTCCATTTACATAAATGCCACTTGGAATACTAGAAGATGGTTAAAATGTCCATTAACTTCAATGAAGATCACTGGGATACCTTCTACCCCTCCAGTTTATCCTTATGTTCATTCTAACACCATTCCCTTGTCCTTTTTATTTCCTTGTCCCTCTTCAACATCCTTCCCTTCGCTCCTCCTCCCCCCTGCCAACCACATCTTGGCAATGCCTTTGATTGTGTAGTCAACCTTGTCAGCCTTTGCACTGTGACTGCCTTATGTTCCCTCTGTGAGCACATCACTATGGCCATCCCCTAGCTTTGTTTGCATTTGTATTACCTTAATATTGACACTGACAACCTCCTCAGCTATTGAAACGAGGATTGATTCTGAACCATATGTTGCCAACAATGGATCCACAACACAATCTACAACTGCAAGTTGGACCCATTAAACTGACACCAATGCCAACAACACAAACACTTTTAGACATTGAGAATCTCCAAGCAAATGGCAAGCCTCAACACTGAGGTCCTCATCGGTTAGGATGTTGAGATTGCCCTTAGCAATGGAGGACTACTCAAGGATGAGGATCACCTCCTTAAGAAACACTTTGGCTGTAAAATAAATGAGAGCAACTAGGAGGTGGATACTAGAATTGAGGGTCTACATGGTGGCAAACTCTCTTATGGGAGCAATTGGCTTAGTTGGGGCAACGGAGGAAGATAATGGTGGATAGGGACTAGGTGTGCATAGGGAGGAGGTGCCATGTTGGGGTGGGATGGAGACTGGAGAGTCTGGCTGGTGAGTTCAAGGGTGTACAGGGAGCAGGGAATGAAGGATGGGGGTGAGATGTGTTCAGGGAAAAGGGATGGTGTATTGGTTAGGGAGTATATGGAAGGGGGTGGGCTGTATTATGCACAAGGAGAGGGTGGCTAGTGATGTGCAGAGGATGAATGGAGCTGTAATTCTGGCGGTTGAGATGGGTGTGCATAAGCATTTAACATTGAAGAAAGGACTTAAAGAGCAAATGGTTGTGGAGGAATCTTGAACTTGAAGATGCCGGACAATGGTGAATTGTTGGCATTTGGTGAGGGGGCAAAGGTGAAGAGGAACATGTGATTGGAGGGAGGGGTTGGATCTTGAGGAGGTGAGGATGGTCTTCGACTAGCTAGGGAAGAGAAAAAAGCCTATCTGCTCCTACCTTTGTTTTCTTAATTTTGAATGAATGCAAGTAAAATGACTCTTTTTTTGGGTGTGTGTGTTGGGGAGGGGGGTGAATAGTGCTTGCCAACCAATAATAGATGCAATTGCATTAATCAATTTAAGCTAGACAACTGCATAAACTAGTCAAGCACCGCAAATTGCGTGGAACCTTTATTGCGGTTCACTCTCCTTCAAAGCTAATCTAGTGCATAATATTTGCCTATATGGATTTTCCCCTATCCTTGAGCTCAAGCAAAGATTAAAGCCCATTCGCTCAACAATAAAACACTCTAAATAGCAATTCTTCTCTCGTTTGAGGACAGAGGGCTTCTCTCAACCAGAGAAGCAGACTAATAATAAAGTAGAGAAATTCAATAAAGCCCAAATATAATCATTCTATAATCTTAGCACGGTAATAAAATGTATGGACTTTCAGAAATAATAATTTGGATCACATGAAACTTCTCATTACTAGTGGTTCGCTTGACATAATGGACTTGATTCTCTAAGAAGGCCTGAAATGGTAAGAAATTGAGAATCATAAATGACTTGAGGTGTCCTGACTTCCAATTTGACTTTTTTTACCAGGTAAGATTTCAGTGGTCTTTTGGATTGGAGCCTGCTTGCTTAACCTCTAGGCCAATAGACCAGTTTGATATTCATTATAAGATTTGCCAAATTTCTGAACCTTCTTGGTGCAGTTTTATCTTCACAAATCAACTTGAAACTTCATAGCTTTTTTCCTCTAAATTGATTCCTGCATGATTTTTGCAAGCAAACAAGCAATTTTGTGATGCTTGTAGGTAATCTTTAGCTAATGGACTGCCTAAGCCTAATTTTTTCAAAACCTTGGTTTAATGTCTTCAAAAAAAGCTTGGCTTATTATTGCAGCGAATTCTTTTATTGCCAAATATTGAGACTTGCTCAAAAACAAATTATTTGCAATCACACCTTGTCTGCTGTCAACATTGAAAATGATTTTGTTGATATCTTTATCAGAGTTGCACTGAGAGTACAGCTACGATTATCTCATTCATGGTCTTTTTACAATGTCAAATTAACAGAATGGTGCTTGTAGAAAACAAAGCAACTTTCTAATGATATTTGTATGGTGTTGCGATTATGGTGGTATTCAAGTAATGTTAGAAGTTTGGAATGACATCTGTGTAAAGACATCTAGCTCTTTATAGTGGGTGCATGTCACGTGCATCATAGTGTCATTTATATTACCAAGTTTACTGTGCTTCTTAGTAGTGCCCAAATTTTTTGTTATACTGTCAATTTTGTCTGAATCCTTGGAAGAACAATGCATCTTATGTTAGGACTTTTATCCAAATAAATTATGCATTGAAAAACAAGCTAAAATCTGTAGTTTGCTAAAGATTCCCTGACTTTGTCACATATGTTAATGCTGCAAATTATCGCACTCCTCACTGCACAACAGTATATTAATTGTGATTGACTTACATTTTTTTTCGTTATTTGTTGGAATTCAGTTTTTCCCTTCCAATAGTGTCTCAAGCTCTTCTGAAAAGGTCATTCCTTTTTTTTTACTTCTTCTTCCATCTCCCAGTTTTCAAATGAATGCTGAATTCCATTCGTTGCATTTGACAATGTCTGAATTTACTGTTTTGACATTTTCCAGAGAAGATTGCTGTCATCGTATGACATCAGCAAGGAAGATGTCAGGTTGAGTGGTGCTAATGACCCATCGCAAATGAACCAAAGCACAAACGCACCTTTCATGTAAGTATGAGCATGGGGATGTCTTTTTACCTTTTACATTCCTTCTGTGTTCCTGCAACTTAACTCACAATTTTCAGCGTGAAAAATGGATGATCCTTGTCTGATCTTATGGCACCTGCAACATTGCTTAGTATAAGTATGTGACTTGAAAGCAACTGAAATGGGAGTTTTCATTACCATTTCGTTCATCCATCAAGGGAGCATCACAAACAATAAAACGTTGCATAATGTGAGATGGGGATCAACCTCCAAGTGTACAGTTTTTATGTATGTCTCTTTGCAAGATTTGGTCAATGTTCTTTCTCAGTTCATGTAAATGGTAATCAGTCATCTTGAGTAGTTCTCTTTTTGATGGCCTAGATATAAATTTTGCAATTTTATGTAGTTCTCACTATAGCGAGGGAAATGTACTTCAGATTTACAAGGGTTGGTCTGGACCTGAATCACATCCATTGCACATGCACAAGGCTTTCAGGAATCGTGTGGCCCTGTCGGGAGATGTGCCATTGGGTATACTGCAATTTCTTTTAAGTACTAATCCCTGTCAATGGAAACCTTCAACTCCTGGTTTGCAATTGCCTCTTTGTTTTCAGATTTTCTCAGTTTGATTGGTGTTGGTTGTTTTGTACGTGCTTAATTTTTTTCAGGTATACTATTTGATATTTACGGCTATTAGAAAGCTATTAGTTCCTCTTTCCGTCTGCTTACGATTCAGTATTTTCTTTATTTTCTTTAGTAGCTTACCACTAAGGTCAAAATTTGGCTCATGTCACGAGAATTTTCTGCACTGACGAAAAGGCTTGGCTTCCCTCTCACGGGGCTATTTGAGGGGTATGACATTTCCTTCCCCTTTATAGAAAGAAGTTTTGTTCTGGTTCATGCCTGGATTCATTCTATAGATTTCTAAAGTTGTTATTACCTTGGTTACAGACGATGCTCTTTAACCAATAGCTACATAAACACATTGCATTTTGCTACTGCTGTTGTATCAGTTTGCCCCCAATAATTCATTCTGATTGAGCGGTCCCGTAGGGATCTTCGAGTTGATGGTAAATTAGACTCGTCCATAGAGGTTTATATGCCTCCAATAATTCATTCTTGTTGATCGGTCCTATAGGGATCATTGAGTTAATAGCAAATCAAACTCGTTTGAAGAGGTTCATACATGGAATGTCTTGACATAATAGATGAGGCAGGGGATTCCATTAAGCAAGATTCAGAAATTGAAATTTCACCTTTACCATCAATTACGTTGTTTTGAGTTTTTTTTTTTTATTCGTATTTTTTAGGTGAACCAGATTCTGATTTGGGTAAATTGGGAGAAATTGGTTATCTCATATACAGGAATTCTTCAGGTAATACAAGGATAGAGACTCGGTTTCTTCTTTCAAAATCAGGAGCCTCCATCATTTGACTGCAACGGAAGGGTGAACGTGACAACGGCACCATGACCGCCGTTCCAATGGTGGGAACAAATCTAATGGCAACAACAAATTTAAGTACGTGTAAGGGCATGTACGTTCGAAGGCAATGCAACAGTGTTAGGCTTGACATCAATATTCCCTTCAACAATGTTACACGTTAGCACCAACATATAACGGTATCATAGCAGAAACAAATGATGTACCGTGTGAGTGACCCATACATAAACTCACTTCAACAATCCGGTAACATATAGCAGGATTGAGAGATTCTGTATGAACATATTTCATCCAAACTGTTACGAACAAAATTTGCTTGAATAACATGCCATCTCCAAAAATAAAAAACAAGATAAGAACTGACATTATCTAAAATCCACCATACATAAAAAAGGAACTAGCTCCATTAACCCTGCCAACGACTGCATCGCACTGTCGTGTTTTATTCAACCAGTACATATTTCCTGGATAACTAGAGAACACTACCGATCCAATGCCAAGCAATTCAGTACGTGCAGAATCATTTGATGATATTCTTATGTTGCATGAGCCGATAATATCCTGATTCCTACGTAGTTGTCTAGATGAGCCTCCCTACAAGCAAAGTGGACAATATAAATTAATCCTTACGGGCATATACATTGCCAACCGTTAATTACCATCCATATGTACAATGATTCACTACGTGGAAAATCAGGTAAAACATAAAAAATACATTCAACAGTTGATATGATTCACTACGTGTCAGCACTCTTGCCTTGACGTCTCCTAACAGCGTGAACCTCTTTGGTAGGTTTCTTTCTCTTCTCTGGAGGCTTTCTAATCCTTTTTCACATGCTTCGAATTACGCATAACACCCCTTTCATTTTCCAAATCCGCCGTGGACGGCTGCTAAATAGAAAGGCATTATCAGAAAATACCATAATGGAGGGTACGAAGCTCTCGAAGAAATCGTACAACAACTGCTGACGGGAAATATTTTCGGAAGCAAGGGCACATACCACGATCCCACCACTTGAAACTAAATCCATGTAGGGCTTCATAAGAAGTTTTAACGCAAGCATCATACTTCTCAACGGAGGCTGATTCAAATTCCATAAATTTAAAAATATGAGAGCATATATCATTGTAACAATCACCGATATCATTTAAAGGTAAATTAGAATTATCGTGATTTACTATAAAGATGTAAGTTTTGGTAAATTTGACTCAACCCAACTCGAAAAGAATGGGTAAAACCTAATTTGAACCTGATCGAGTTTGGGTATCGATTTTATCTAAAATCCAACTGAGTTTGTGTATGGGTATGAATCTATACCCGATTATCCTACTCGAATAAAATCCCCATTTACCCAAGATAGATATCAGTCTCACCCTAAGTCTCTCATTCCCTCAACCTTAATCTTCTTCATGATGTCCTTCACGATTTTCAAGGTTGGGAATGTTTCTAAAGCTTCCAATAAACATTTATTTTGGAAATGGAGATTTTTTGTTTGAAAGGTATTTGTATTTAGACTTTCTTTGTATTTTTTGTATTTTTATTTTTGATGTATTCTCCTTGAAAGGTTATTTTTGTAATAATTTTAGTAGAGATTAATAAAATTAAAGTAACCCGAATTCTTATGTTGAGAGCTTGCTAAAAATAAATAATTAATGAATTATGTTATATTCTTATGTTGAGAGCTTGCTAAAAATAAATAATTAATGAATTATGTTATAGATTGTTCCTTTTTTTTTACTCTAATTTGACACAACTTGATTGTAAGATCAATTTATGAATAGATATCCGATGGGTAAATAGGTACCAGATGGGCAGATGAGTATGAGTATGGATTTGAAATTTTGTATCCGATGGATAAATGGGTAGGATATGGATATAAATTTTGTAAATGAATATGGATACGGATTTAACCAAACCCGACTCGAACCTAGCCTATTTGCATCCTTAGTTTGCCATCACAGTGGACATCCTTATTTCATTAAACTAATGGGGAAGAATGTACCTCTCCATTATCTCATCGATGCCATTATCCAAGAGAACATGGAGGATATGACGACATGGCAAACCATCGATTTGAAAATAGTAGCAGGTACAATAGAAGTCATGCTTGGAAATGTTACAATGAACATCAAACACAAGATTGTCATGGTTGCTATACTCATAAACCTCAACGGTAAATTCTCCAACCCTCAAACTCTTCGCACAACTTCGACATGAACAATGCATTAGCGGCTTTAGTTCTTCCTGGAATAGCTTAAAAATACGGGCTGTGTAAGTTGCACATAACTGTTTCTCCACATGAAAATTAGATAGCAACGTCACAACCCTTTGCATTATTTGAAAATAAGTTTTTCTTAATTTCTCTTACTTTACTTACATAGCTAAGTCGTACTGTTATACAAATTGCTTAAGAATTGACATACTCATCAAAATACGTATTCATACTCTTGCTTCTCAGTGTTATTGTCATCCTGGTCTAAGACATCTCATCAAAATATGCAGGTATCTAGAAACTCCAAATATCGTACATGTGTTGCGTTCAAACATTACTATCCAACCTTCGATTAGTATTTATTGCTGACCATTCCATCTCAAAAGCTTCAATCATATGTGATCGATATACGATCTTATTCAACTTATCTCTTGTGGTTGAATCACTTCTAAAACGGTGGGATAACTTCATCATTATGCACTATAAATAAAGTCTATGACGAGTGCTTGGAAATGCAATGAAAACAACTTTCATAATTGCTTGTGATTAAACAGTTATAATACTAGAAGGTGCTACATTGTTCATGCAAGATAAATATGTATGAAATAACCACACAAAATTCTCAGTTGTTTTCTCACAAATCAATGCACACCTAAATAACATAGATTAATCATGATTATTCACACCGACAAATGATGCAAAGGGCATATCATATTTGTTTGTTAAGTAGGTTGTGTCAAACGAAATGACTTCACCAAAAATCTTGTAAGCCACACGACTTGTAGAGTTCGTCCAAAAGATATTGCAAAGACAACCACCATCATCAAGATCCATCATATAAAAAAATTTGAATTCAAATCTTGCATCCTACAAAAGTATCTTTGTATTACTTCGGCATCATCGGAACCCATCCTCAACTTTCGAAACTTCCTCAGTTCATTCCTAGCCTCTTCATTTGTAAAAGGGAGATTATCATACCCACTATGCTCCGCAATAAAAGATGACATTGTCTTCGATAAACCAATGCTGCAATGATTATTTAAATTTATCCTCCATTTCTTACTACATGACAAATTCTTCCTCGTACGTAAATAACGAGTCAAAGGCTTATCGAATAATTGATGGTTGTGCTCTAACAGAAGATTAACAATAAGGTAACTTTCCTTATACAACTTAACCTTTACTTTACAAGCATAATTTGTTTTACTCATTGAATGCTTTGAATAGAAGATAACATGTGGTTTAGATGGGCAATATCTAGACCTTGAGCAATGATGAGAGACTTATCATGGCTTCTAATTATCATTAATTAACTAATTTTCCTAGTTAATTAACTAAGAATACATTAATTACATGATTAATTATACTATAGGGGCTAAAATACTAAAGACCTGCAAAATAAGTTTAAAATATTAAATTAAATATTAATTAATATTAATAATAATTTAATTAATAATTTGGACTCAATTAATAATCATTTAGCTACATAAAAAGTATTTAAACTAACTTAATTAATATTATTACCTAAGTATGTAATTAACTTAATTAAATCAATCATTTAAATCAATATAACTAAAAAGGGAAAAAATGTAATTTCAAGGCATAAATTCAATATTTACCTAATTTATAATAATATATAAAAAGTTAAAAAATAAATAAATTAAAATAAGCCTAAAAAGTCAATGTTTACGTTCAGGTCCTTAACTTATTTTACACTCGAGTCCTTTTATATCATTCAGGTCCTTCATTTATTGCAAAATTACCCCTGCGTTCATCTTCACCATCTTCTTCTTCTTCAGCCTCGGACAACTAAGAGATGCCGGTGCCCAAATCGTTGATTAACTGCCTATCCTACGTCATCCAGCCACCATAGCTGCTGTCATTAATACACTCACTTTCATCTTCGCATCCAATGGACCAGATCATCTTCTAATCCTATTTAGACTAGGTGACTAAGCTTACTGGTTAGGATCAACCTAGACCTAATTCCGTCCAGGTACAACCCCCTTATCCATCACCGCCACCTATAAATAGACCACAGGACCTCTGATCAAGGTTAGCGACCCCCTTTCCCCCCTTCCCACTATGCTCGTCATTAGGTCTTCTTCCACAA
Organism: Thalassia testudinum; assembly: GCA_037157565.1. Taxonomy (NCBI): domain Eukaryota; kingdom Viridiplantae; phylum Streptophyta; class Magnoliopsida; order Alismatales; family Hydrocharitaceae; genus Thalassia; species Thalassia testudinum. The sequence goes on from JAZHRO010000013.1 coordinate 29,652,948, forward strand.
CTTTGGCGTCTCCTACCTCCCTTTCTCGAGCGCTTCCGCTAAGAAGCGCTGCCTCCCTCACCTCCTCTTCCTCTCCTCTGCCTTGCCAACGACGTTGGAGCGCCCCAAGGCTATGAACCTCTCCGCTTCACTCTGTGTTAGGACGCAGGTAGGGTTATTTAATATGGTGATATTAACATCGTAAAGTATATAGTGGAAGTAATTACCTACAGGCGAATCTACACAGTTTATCAAAATTTATTAACCTGGACTAAATCAAATTTTAACTTGTTAGTTTTAGGCCTAGGGTCGAACTCAGGGAGGCGGGTTTGGGGTTAATATGTTTCTACGCAATCCCTATGACTCGCATCAATTTCATTTGCTTATTCCTTTTTTGGATTTTTCTAAGTTTTATAATTTGTTTGGATAGTCTTGTCCTTGAGGCACATCCTCAAAAATTTGTTCTTGGCTATCGCCAAAAGTAGGTCCTTGGCAATTTGCCAAAAATCAAGTTCAAAATGGATCTTACTACACGTAAGATCGTGTATCTGCAAAGACAAGCGTTATCTTTTCTATTTTAGGTTTGTTTTGTCTTTTCTTTATCAACACAATAAAAGAAAAGAGTGGAAATACTTAGCTTATCTATATATATATATATGTATGTATATAGATATGTATACATATATATATGTATATAGATATGTATACATATATATATGTATATAGATATGTATACATATATGTATGTATGTATAGATATGTATACATATATATATATACATATATATATGTATACATATCTATACATACATACATATATGTATACATATCTATATACATATATATATGTATACATAGATATACATACATACATATATGTATACATATATAGATACATATATATATGTATACATAGATATACATACATACATATATGTATACATATATATATACATATATATATGTATACATAGATATACATACATACATATATGTATACATATATATACATACATACATATATGTATACATATATATATACATATATATATGTATACATAGATATATATACATATATATATGTATACATAGATATATATATATACATAGATATATGTATACATAGATATATATATATACATATAGATATGTATACATAGATATATATACATATAGATATGTATACATATATACATATACATATATATATGTATACATATAGATATACATATATATATGTATACATATATATATACATATATATAAGTATACATAGATATATACATATATATATGTATACATAGATATACATACATATATGTATACATATATATATACATATATATATGTATACATAGATATACATACATATATGTATACATATATATATACATATATATATGTATACATAGATATACATACATACATATATGTATACATATATATATACATATATATATGTATACATAGATATACATACATACATATATGTACACATATATATATACATATATATATGTATACATAGATAAATATAGATACATATATATATGTATACATATATATATACATATATATATGTATACATAGATATATATATATACATAGATATATGTATACATAGATATATATACATATAGATATGTATACATATATATATGTATACATATATATATACATATATATATGTATACATAGATATATATATATACATAGATATATATACATATAGATATGTATACATATATATATATACATATATATATGTATACATATATATACACATATATATATATGTATACATATATATATACATATATATATGTATACATAGATATATATACATATATATAGGTATATATATATGTATACATATATAGATATATATACATACATATATATGTATACAAATATATATATGTATATATATGTATATATATATATATATGTATATATATATGTATATATATATAACTAGATAATAAGATAGTGAATATTTAATCTAAGATTCAATAGAAATGTAGTACAATACTAGGTTAACTGTTGTCTTGAAAGAAGGGATTAACCTAGCTATGTGCCGTGTGCAGGTGTAGAGCGAACGTGTGGAAGTGTGGGTGGAAGGCTTGATATGCACGAATATCGGGGAATGCACACAACTTGTGCAAATATCCTCGTGATAAAATGCGCGATAAGTGGATACGTGCACGGTATTGTGAGTGGGAGATATGTGGTGAATGTGTGAAGAAGGAAGTGGAATATAGATGTGTGTATATATATATGTATGTATGTATGTATATGTACGTGTGTATGTCTGTGTGTGAATGTGTCTGTGTTTGTGCGAGAGAGGGTGTGTGTATGTGTGTCTAGAGTGCGGTGTGCACAGCGCATAGAGAAGGAGAGCGTAGTGTGCTAGGGAGAGATGGGCATGCATGCAAGCGCTGAAGGAGGCACCGCGCAGCATTGAGAGAGGTGTGCGGAGAGACGCGCAAGCGGGGGAGGGTTGCTGCAACTGGCTACAATGAGTCGCGAAAGAAGTGAGAGCACGCGTGGTCATCAGATAAGTGAAAAACTCCCCGGTCGCACACTGTAGCCGCGTGAGGTCGTGGCTACAGTGTAGGAGCAAAAGTGCAACCAGCTCCCGCGCACAAGCACTGCGTGCACGTGGGTGGAGAAGGTGATCTGCATGGCTGGAAAGCATGCACAGGTGCTGGGATGGGTGGTGAGGTGCGTGGGGAAGGGGCTGGAGAGGCAAGGAGGTGCACGAGCTTCAGCAGAGCAAGCTTAAGAGCTTGCTATTGCTTGGCAATGGTGATGAAGAAATAAAAAAAAAGAGAAAAAAAATAAAATAAATAAAAACTAAAAAAAATAAATAAAAAGGAGAATACTCCATGCCCACCTGCTCACGATGGAGCTGGGCGATGGTGCTCTCTCATTGTGGTGGATGCAGCCACAGGAGAGAATTCCTCTATTCTTAATGTCCCTCTCAACTTGTGAGAGGGTGCTGAGCATGAGGAGGGGAAGAGAAGGAGAGAGGAGAGCTCAGGAGAGGAGTGGCCGGCTGAGTGTGTGTTGTGTGTTGTGATGGTGTGTGTGTGATGTAAACATGTTTACATTACATAAGATGTCTATTTATGCATGTTCTTAAGCATAGAATTGCATTACATACTATAAATATTGCATAGCATGCATCATCTTGCATTTAGATTAGTTTGAATAAAATGGAGGTTAATTGTCTCCTTTTATGTTCAGGGACAGGGTAATTTTTTATTAGGGCCTCGGATCGAAGATTCAACCATACAAATTTGATCAGGGCGACGATTGGAATTCAACGACTCCAAGATCGCCCTAATCAGACATTTGTAGCATCAGATAGAGACTGAGGAACCTAGAAGATCAAGGGCTAAGATGGTGTGAATCCACACTTTAGACGACAAATCCGACTGCACGGATGGATTCGGATCGACGATCGCAGCCTAACAACGCAAAAATCGACTCAATCCGACAACCGTGGCACCATCTACATCATCTAGAAGATGGACAGCCAAGATGGCGCCATGTGGCGCTATCTCAACCGCCCAACCGGCCGCTACACTTGCCACTCCTTTTCTTCTTCAATCTGATCGCCGCTTCTCAGCAATTGGATGATCATCCAACGGCTGTGGATGCGCGCGCACAAATCGTAAGCGCGACACAAATGCGCTTGTAGCGCGTTGGTCGAACGCGCTTACCAGATCAGGAGGTGTGCGTTCAAGCCTTGGCGAGTAGCTGCTAAGGCGCGGCGGGGGGGCTCAATTGACTGCTTGATCGTGATCGAGCGGTCGCGCGCTCGATAGCGCTCACGCCGAATAAGACTCCCGCGCGTAACGCGGGATCAAACGCGGGTGAGCGCGTGGTTGAGGCTCGACGAGGATGCATATCAGCCGTTCAATCTCGCGATCGAACGATCGAGGTTTCAAGAATGTGAACACGTGTTTCATGTGTGGGAGGCGAGCATGCACGCGAGCGTCGCCCACGAAGGCCACGTTCGGACCTTTAGCGACGGATTTATCCATCACTAAAGGTCCTGAATTAATGTTTTTCAAATTAAAATGACCAAATTGCCCTCACTCTTTGCAACTATAAAAGGAGACTCCCTCCATATGAAATTTTCATCACTTCCTTCTCTTCTCTCCCTCTCCAAAGCTCAAGAGAAGCTTGTCCCACACCCGGGATGCTCATTGAGAGATAAAGTCAAATTTTCGTCCTCATTTCGGAAGTGGATCCCGCGACGATGATGACTTGTTGCCCTATTCTCATTCCTCCTACCTCGACTTCCTTCTTCCCGCTCCGTCCTCCTTCCAGGCAGTGTCTCGTCCGGCTCGTCCTCTAAGCGATCATTGAGGAAGATAACTTCTCTCTCCCATTCCTCTTTTTAGCTTTCTAGTGTAATTGATTACTCGCTTTCTAGTGTAATTTTTCTCTGGTTTTATTGTATAAACATTTTGAAATGTTAAGTGCATGTTTCTCTTTCTCTTTCTGTTTCTCTCTCTCTCCCTTTTTCTCTCTCGTTTATTTTAATTGTTAATATTGCTTCATTGTAATTACGTCGCTTCGCTTTTTAACAAAAACTCTAAAAAAATATAATTACGAATATAGATCGACGTAGCCTTCCTGAGTTCGACCCGGGATTTCTATTCTGGTACAAATTTTATTTGTTGAACACAAGTTCTTCGCTTTCAAACTACAACAACAAGTTTTTCAAAATCAAATAAGATAGCGTAGTAACCCGTAGCTTCAACAGTGTGTGTCTCAGGGTTATGGAGGTGGAGGGAATGGTTGAAGGTGTGGAGAGTATGGGTACCGACGACTTGTGTGGAGTGAGGTGGTGGAGGTTATATAGATGAGGGGGGACAGAAGATGACAAGGGAATGTCGTAGGGAAGTGGGATTTTTGCGTGTAGGCACATGAGGTGTTAGGAAATTAATGTAGGCTTTTATTAGGTGGAATAAGTGATGGGATTAGGTGGAAATGGATGGATGAAATGAATTGAATGGATGCTCAATCTCTTTCTCTATCTTCTTCATAAGATTCACAAATGCGAATATTTACATAATGTATGCATAACTATCTAATCTAGTTTCCTAATGTTAGAAAATAGCATAAGATGGCCAAATTAGAAGCGTGAATTGCTGCGCAATCACTCGGCAGGAGATTCTACTCTCATCCTCTCTGATTTCGATCTCGTCTTTGCCCAGCCTTCGGTAAACTCCCTCACCTCCCTTATCCAGGTAATCGTAGGTAACCTTAGATTGTAGTGTAGCTTAGTTTAGATTAGTTAGTGATGAGAACCTTATCATGAGCCCTAACTAACTTATTTTGACCTAAGAAAGTGAACAAAAGCTCCTGCATAGCCTAAAGGAAGGCCTAACTCAAGAAACCACTGATATGGAAAGAAAATATGAAACAAAGGGTAAAATTGTAATTTTACCATTGCAGTACATCAGCGGGATTTCTAAGGGTCTAGACATAGGTTAATTGGACTTAATAAGAGAAAAAGTGGGATGGTTCAGTCAGAAAAGGGTTATTGTGAAATTTAAGAATTAAATGACATTCTGTAACCCTAAAACAAACCCACTTAATTTCACAAAGTTACAATCAGGATAAAAATCAACTAAACCCTCTAAAATTCATGGAAAAATATCCCCTATGGTTTAGAACCTTCAATTTGGCCTTTGGAACCTGTTTTGACTTAGATTGGGGTCCAAGCTCAATATTTGACCTAATTTAGATTTTTGTGAAAAATGTCCAGTCAAATGTGGTCAAACCTAAAATCCAGCTTCACCATTAGATTCCTTAGGTCCAAATTAGGTTTGTACCAAAATTTGGATCTAAGGGAAGGTCATCTTGACCTACTTTGCAAAATAGTCCACCCAATTACATTCTGGCCCCTAACTTTTAAAAACCCTTAGAAAACCCCCTCAACTTCTTCTTCACTTTTTACATTCTAGTCCCTCTGCCATTGCAGCAGAAGACCCATACCTCCAGCGAAGTTTCGAGGAGGATTTCTCCTCGCTTCCCCAGGGAGCTGCTCTCAGATTTGAAAGGGGGGTTCTCTGAGAAGTCCCCTATCGCCTGAGCAGCACCCCATGCCCTGATTCGCACCATACCTCTCGTGCGAACGCTCGAGAGGTATGGGTATCATTTTTGAGCCATACCTCTAGCGAGAGTCTTGCACTTGGAAGCTCACCTTCCAAGCACAAGGCCCTCTGCCTGTGCCTTTAAAAGTAGCCTCAGGTCTGGCTGCATCTTCCAAGCTTGTTTTGGCCTGAGAATTCCCCTAAATTCTGTCCTCCCTCATCTCTGGCCATCTACCCGTAAGCTCCGACAACCTCTCCTCCCTCCTCTCGTCACTCTGCCACCATACCAGTGGTAGAGTCATCTCCGCCTCGCTCCTCTGCATCGCACCGTACCTGCGCGAGCCTCCTGACTCCTTCCTTGTCGCCGTCATCCTCACCTTAGGGTTGTCGTCTCCGGCGACGGCAGATACGCGCCGTCCGCCTCCTCTGCTCACCCTTCGTCCAGCACCTCGCAGATAAGTCCCCTTCCTCTACTCTTTCTTTTCCCTTTATCTATTGCAAATTTCACGCCCCGACAACCACATATCACGGTCACCTTCTCCACCTCCGGTAGACTATCGGCGAGGTGCATCCACCACTCCACGCACCCACCCACCTCGCCACCCACCTCGAAAGCATCGCCTCATCCCACTGAGCACATTCCGCCCTTCCATCGACCGCCATCACTTCCCTAAACACCCACCGAACTCACACATAACCATGGCCACAGTCCGACCTAAGCACGCACGCCTAGGCCGTTTCGCGGCCAACCAACCCCCGTCTCACCTTCGCCATGACACGGCGAAGCTTCCCAAGGCATCTGACAGGGCCGCGAGGTTATATTCGTGCATTTCAGATTTCACCCCTCTGCTGCCATTAGTGAAGGCGTGAAGTAGAAAGCTCGCGAGCTCCAGGTCATTCCCTTCAGGTTGAGATGCCCCAGGTGCGCGGAACCCTCCTACGAACCTTCTGCACTTGGCAATTAGAGGTGTCCGCGACTGCAGCTGCCTCAATTGGGCGGGCGTCTTCCCTGCGAGTGTGAAGAAGCAGGTGGGACACTTTAGTCCCACCTCGAAAATGCAGGTGAGAGGTAAGTCATTTATATTATTTTTGTATTTTACTCTTATCGCCTCCAGTACATGGGGTGAGGTCCCCTCGCCCACTCACCCTCCTCGTCCACGCTCACTCCTCCGCGGACCTGGCTGACCTGACCCGATAACCCTGCACTCCTCGCGCATCACCCACGTCGGTGCGCCTGGACCCAGGTGCACTTGACCTGACCCGAATACTCGATTGGCTCCGGGAGAGCAAACTGAAGAGAGAAAAGAGAGAGAGCATACGCGAGGGAGGGTAGGGGTAGGTTTTGCCCTATGCTATGCACGAGAAGAAGAAGGAGGAGGAGGCAGCTGCTGAAGAAGAGGAAGAAGCTGAAGGCGTAGCAGAAGAAAGAAGGAGAAGAAGAAGCATTGTAGCAGCAGGAGCGGCCAAGCAGAAGAAGAAAGTAGCTGGTGAAGAAGAGAAGCAGGGACTGAGCCGCATAAGAAAAAGAAGAAGAAGAAGACCAAGGGTAGACTTGAAGGCAGAATAAAGGAAGAAGAAGGAGGAGGAATCGAGAATAGAAGAAGAGGAAGTTGAAGGCGTAGCCAAAGCTTAAGGCAAGGAAGAAGAAAGGGAAGACAAAAGAACAGAAGAAGAGAAAGAAGGAAGAAGAAGAAAACAAACAAAGAAGAAGAAAGAGTGAGCACTATAGCAATCGCAAGATAAGGCATCTGACTCACAAAAGCAGACGTCTGATTCACAAAATTAGACGTCTGATTCACAAGGAAAGTTAGAGAAAGAAAGAAGGAAAAGGTGCAGCCAAGAAGAGAAAGAAAAGGAAGAAAGAGAAGAAAGAAGAAGCCATCAGAGAGAATATTCAATTTCCTCTTGCATTTCTATTCTCTTTTTAGTTTTTTATACATGGACTCTCATTTATATTATTGTTAAATATCATATTTTGAGATTGTGATTTTAGTTTCTAAAATACCAATTTGCTCCCTGAGTTCGACCTTGGATACTTTAGTTTTCGAGTAAAATAAATTCTTATTTGTTCATAACGCTTTTTCGACTATACTGCAACAAGACTGATTTAAAATACGATAAAGCGTTACAATAGTTAGTTAGTTTAGTGTAGGTTTAATGTTGGTTACAGGTTGTCTTCCACAGCTCTGGCGAGCTCCTTGAGCTTAACCGGAGCATTCTCTTGTCTTTTAAACACACAGAACACTCTTTAATCTTTGTTACAATCATTTCTATTTCACTAATTGCATAATTAATCACATATCACGGTTAATCCACTACACATTCACTGGATCTCCTCCGCTATCTATGGCGGAGGGATCTAAGCTAAATTACACTCAATCAGAGGTCCTCATCACCTCTTCATCATTTCAGGACCTCATTCCACCCATCAATCAGACAAATAACTCATTGTTTCAGAAACATCCTCCAACTTCTTAACTCGTTGTCCATGGAGAGTTAAAAAGACTGATTCCACATAATCAATCACACATCCACCATCGCCATGTCAATTTAAGCATTTCCCCTCAATTAAGTGCGAGGGTAAATCTTGAGCTCTTTCGAACTGAAGATTCACTTTTACTGAGTTCTCCAATTAATTCATATGAATCATCCTTAATTGAGTCAATTGACATGTTTTTGAGGTTTCTTGTAACCTCAGGAAACTTTTGAGGCCATTCTTGGTCTATTTCTTGGAGATTTGATCTCCAATGTCTGAAAATGACCTTCACCAGAGCTCCAGTCAGCTTCAGCCTTCAAAACAATCTGAGAAGCTCTAGATTGGTTTGCTTTGATTAAAGGATTAATTTCCACAACTTGGATTTGTGTTTTGATGATGATTACTCTTTGTCTATCTTTATCTTCACCAACTCCAGTGGAGTTGGAGAGTCATACTTGTTGAGAATTAGGACTTGGAATTAGGTTCTAAAGCTTGTGCATACTTTATAGATTCTATTCTGATCTTCACTTAGGTCTTAAAACCCCTGATTTAATCTATCAAACAAACCTTTTTTAGAGCTCAAGCAGTGAAGCCTAATTAAACTGTAGGAGTGCTCAAAACTCTAATTTGATGAGTTGAACAGATTCTTAGGATTGATTTTAGGCAAATTAGGTTTGTAATTTAATCTGAGAAGCTTTAGAATTGAAAGTCAAATTTCAAACTTTACGAGTCAACCCTAACTCAATTATGAGCTTTTAGAGTTTGAAATTGAGATTTAGGGAGTTGTCCTACTTTTTGCAAGTCATGTGAATCATTTGAAAATAAATTGAATGATTTTTATTGAGATTTTATGTGAATTTTATCATTTGCCCAGTTTGAGTTGTTTCTAAAACCCAAAGATGTTCTTGGTGTTTTTATTGAGATTTGATTCTAAATCTTGCCCAAATCTGTCACTTTTAATCCTTAGAATCAATTTAAATATTTTCTCAAGGCTTTTAGCTAGTTGCTGGGTTGATTTATACTTGAAATCAGTGCTCTATGATTCAACGTGAAGCTATGAAGCTTCTGGAGCTTCTGAAGCAACTTTGCAGATCAATCTCTTTCCCAAGCCCTGCGGAATGCTATTACAAGCATTTCAATACTCTAAAATGAAAGGAATTCCTTCTCTACAGGTCAATTGACCTGAGATTTATTCTCTGAAACACATAAGAGGGATGTGAATAGTACCATGTTCCTTCTTCAGATCTACAGATCAGATCTGATCCAAGCACCAAATTGATGGTAAAATCATCTAGCTGAAACTTTCAGCTTTCTATCGAGCTGTTGTATGCTCGATTTGATGTCTAGAGTTAGCCAGAATCATCGTATGAAGATTATGTCGGTGGGTGCTAAATGAAGGAGAATTGCTAGAGATAGTCCCACATTGGGAACAAAGGAAGCATAGCAGCTGAATAAAACTAAATTCGTGCGTAGACGAAGCGATTGTTAGCGCTGGGCACAAGTATCTGAGCATTCTTTGAGCATGTGCATGTGCATGTGCAAGAGTGTGTGTGGTGGGCTCGGGTGGGCGTGAGTGGATTTGTGGGCCTATTGGGTCTAATACTATACAAATGAAAAATGCTAAAATCCACCGCTAATGAACTAGACTTGGGCCTCAAGTAGGGTATGGTTTAGCCTCTAGTGGGTGCTGTGTATCCCTGAAAGAACCTAAGTTGCCCATTAAATAAATTTTTGATTAAGAAAGAAAAATGCGTGTTAAAGGTTCAAAAAGTGGCTAAGTGTGGAACAAGAGTTGTACAGTTAAAGAGAGGAGCTAAGAGTTAAAAATTGACAAGTGAAGAGAGAAGGAGTTAAGGATTAAAGAGGGAGAGTTGAGATTAAATGAAAGAGAGAGAGAGACGTCTAATGTAATAATTAGAAGTTTGAATATTACACTTAAGTTGTCTAATTTTCTAAAGAGACGCTTGATAACCAAGACTGAAGGCTAATGAAGAGACAAATGAAGTGTTTGAGCTTTGTTGTAATAAGAGGCATTGTTTGTATTGATAACTCTTTTTATGCCTTTATATTTTGTAACACTTGTAATAAACATTCCTTTTCTTTTGCTTTTCATTGTAAAATCATTCATGTACTTGTCTCCTATTAATGGAATAATTGCCACACTTTAGAGTTTTAATTCTATGTGCAATTGTTCATGTGCTTAACATATTTACTTAATTATAGATTTAATTAATCAATTTATTATTATTATTATTTTGATAACGAAGAACCCTCGAAGTGACCCACACAACCCTTCTGAGGTAAACTCCAGGGGTCCCGTCCCACCCACCCACCGGGCGGTGTCAGACGGAGTAACCCAGCAGGCAATACCACCACCTGAGCCTTATGAACATGTGGGCAAGCGTTGAGTTTCGAACCTACGTACCCAGCTCTGGGAAAGCCTTACGGAGATTGAGGAACCCAATTGGGATACCCTTAACACCTTAATCAATTTATTAGTTAGTTATGCATTAGAATAAAAATGGTGAATTAAACTACATTTATGCCTCCCAGTGAACGACCTGGACTCAATCAGTTAAAAAGAAATAAAATCTAAAATGTTAGGTTACCTTGACTCTATATTATAATTAACGACAACAATTTAACGATTCAAGTTAACCTAAGTCCATTCTTTATGTAATTAATTAAGATCAATAACCTTAATTAACTGTGTTGAGAAAAGATGCATCAAGCAACCTAAGTTGGCTCTCAACAAAGTATTCTTGTCACACTTATCATACTTAAACCAAACTATAAGAAACTCAAACTCTTTCATATGCGCATACTCTTGAAATGACCCTTCCCAAGGGTCGTTCGGAAATTTTCCAGAATTGTGGGGGTGTTACTGCAATTGTAAACACCCTAGGTTTCTAATTTGTGGACTCTGTGGGGATAGGAGGCTTCCGTGGGGTCATCTTTGCAAAAACCCCTATGCCATGCCCCTACACCACCATGCCCATACCTCCCACCATACTCCCCCACCATACCCATGCCCATCCCTCACCCATCCATAAACCCCCCCCCCCCCCCCCCCCCTCCATTTCTCTCCACCATTGCAACTGAGTGAGGGAGGAGAGGAAGAATGGGGAGCGGGAGGAGTTCGAGAGGGAGGAGAGCGTGGGCGAGGGAGAGAGAAAGAGAGTGGGCGAAGAGGGCGGCAGGAGGTTTGCAGCGCATTGGCAGAAGCTGCTGCTGCGAGGTGCAGCAGCACACAGAGGAAAGAAGCCCGCAAAGGGTTCTGTAGAGGCATTTTTCCATAGAATCAGACGTTTATGGAGTTCGACAAACGTCTGGTAAGATGTTCGGAGGTAATACCAGACGTCTGATGGCGCGCAATTTTCAATTAATTTTTCCCTGCCAAGTTTTGATCGTTCATGCGTATGTCAGAGGTTGGGAAGGCACGCTGGTGTGAGGATCGAGGTGGTTTCAGACGTTCGACAGTGTTGCCAGACGTCTAAAGACCCCCTCAGATGTCTGCAAGGAGTTCCAGACGTCTGAAAAAGATGCAGAGAGCAAGGTGACCCATTGTGTTTGTTTAAGACGTCTGGGACTCTTCCCAGACGTTTGATTTTGGTCAGAGTTGTGTTTTTAGTCCTGTTCAGGTCCCAAATGGAGTCGGTTTTCCGCAAACGAATTATTGTTGGTTTCCATTCGAAATTCTCTATGTTGTGGTATAGTGTCTACACTGTTTTGAGCTCCTTTTGACATGTGGGTCAATGTGATAGGTCGTCCGTTCTTGGTGTGCACGGGACCTGCGGAGGCTACGAGATCTGTCGTTTGTGCCCCCACATCTCCTGGTTATCTTGGTGGAGTGGTTTTCACCTTAACCCGAGAGTTAATAATTAAAATGCATGCCTTAGAAAGAATTGATTGAACCTGAGGCTGTGAAATGAACTTTAGGAAATAAGATGAATGCTTAATCTATTGTGATGTTTCCTAGATGTGGTAAATCATAAGCAGCCGGATTATATTTATTGACCCATGATTGAACTAAAATGCATGATGTATCCTGTATAATTGATTGATAAGATGATTGCTGAATAATGAAACCATGAGCTGCCTGCTATGCAATTAAATTTGTCATGACATAAATAGAGATAGATGTTATGCTATGGAAATTAGGAAATCTATGCATGAACCCTACGGAGAATTTGAAAGGAAACCAAAACCCGCGATATGGGAAAATCTGGTGAATGATTGAGAAATGTTGCCTATGGGCTGGCCCTCGTATACCGAGGAGAGTAACTGTCCCTTTAGTGTGGAAAGTGAGCTGGCCATTGTGTACGCGGTACCAAGGAGAGCGACTGTCTTACGTACGTGGTACCAAGGGAGCCACTGTTCCTTTAGTGTAGAGGGGAGCTAGCTACCCCTTGGGTTGAGACCCGGGGTTAGGACTAGTCACTCTACACCGACTCCTGTTTGGCCCTCGCATATGTGGTACCAAGGTGAGATACTTAGTGTAGGGAGGGAGCTAGCCGCCTCACGGAACCCAGGGTTATGACTAGCCACCCTACACCAACTCTTGTTAGGCCCACTGGGCAAACTAGGATAGTCGGACGAGGGTATGCGGATTGGGGAGGGGCGAGACCCCTGTTCTGAGAGGGCAAGGCCCTGTGTTGTTCTGTGTGGTCATCACTACATCGCGACAGTGACCTCGGGGTAGTAGACTGCGTGTAAAACTACCACAGGGGACTCTCTCGGCCAGGAGAGTGCCACGTATACATCCTGCATTGCGGGAAAACTACAAGTGAGATCATTCCCTTAGGGAACAAGAAGATTTAATAATGTTATGGATCCCGATTAGAGTATTCGACTCAGAAACACATAAATGAGATAAACGGAAACGAATGATAATAAATAACCGGTAATGTATGATTAGCTAGTTGCTTGTTTAATTATGTTTAATTGCATGTAAATGGATTAACCACCACTCTATTCAGCGTTAGCTGACAACAAATTTATATAACCATATTCAGGTCAGGGATTTGAGTAACCAGCGCCACCGACTGCTAAGGGCGCTAGGCCCAATCAAGCCTAGCCGTAGTCTTCTCTCCTGTTCTATTGCAGAGTTTTTGTTAGTAGTGAGTACTTGTAGCTTGTAGACTGTTCTGTTATGTTCGGTTATATTTCCACCAGTTTTTGTTGTGATGGCTATGTTCATAACTGTACTTTTCCGCTTGTGCCATGTTATATCCTTAAGATATACTGTTCTATTTCCGTTACTGTCTACCATGTACTTTTGGCTTAGTTACATTGCACGTATGGTTGTGGAAGAGTATGCATTTGGTTGTTTCTCGTTGTACGACTAGGTCTTGGGGTTAGTCGAGGCGAACTGTTCTCAGGTTCTGTAGGTAGTCGGGAACGGGTCGTGACAACTCCTGATAGTGCGAGTAGCATGCACTAAAGCTGCCAAATTTCATTCCCAAACCTAGATCCTCTCTCTCACATTTAACATCAATTTCAGAGTAGTGCTCTTACACATTGTGTTCGCCTACATTCATAATGAAAGGAAAATAAATTCGAGATTGAGATTGAAACACTAATTTAACATAGCAAATGAACCCAGCATACCAGCCACTTCGATTGAGAGGGAGTCAGCAACTCCCTCAATTTGCGTGGCAATTTGACGTGTCCCAGTATGACCTATTATGCCTTATATTTCATTAGTCATTGAACAATTGACTTATAGCACTACTTGCACAGGAGCCAAGCATACATGTATTTGATTGTGAGACACCATTATGAAGTCCAATTGAGTCATCAACTTCAACCGCACAGTCAATCATTACAAGCACATCCTCGATATCATCTGGGAAACATGTTCATGCAACGTACAATAAGGTTATGTGTCCTTCACAGAGAAATTGCCAATAGGTGAGTAGTTCCAACATCACCTACACTCCACACAGTACCTTCATTTGCTAGCAAAGATGACGATTCGTTGGCAACATCAATAGGAACATTCAAATCAAAATCCATTCGCCAAAATTTACGGAAGACAATGATCAGCATAACACATGCAAACTTTCACAAACGCACCCACCAAGCATTCAAATAAGTTGGTTATCACCTTACATATGTTCTACCCAAATAAGAGACAACATAACAGTGAAGGCACATCAGTGGTGTCAACAAGCAGGCACAACGGTAACTATTTAATAGTGAATCACATCAGGGCCCATAAAGCACACGCTGTAACACAATAATGCACATTAGGACCCACAAAGTACACGTTGTCAACGATCAGTAACATTGAAATGCATGTACCTATTCAAGGATGGGACCGCCTTGTGAAGCACACGTCGACAATCATACAAGATGTAACCATTACTTTCAAGAATGAAGAGCACATGCTCTTAAAGAATAAGCAGTCACACTGAAATGTATTTACACATAAATACACTTGTAAGGAACGTACTCTCTCTCTCTCTCAATCATATGCTAGAAACATTGCGAAAGGAGGTTGACGAAGAGTAATCTTTAAATAATCACTGTGCACTTCGGATAATCGGTTGTAAGTGCATGTGTGCTTATCCGTTAAAATGCCAAAGAGAACTGAATTCGCCTGCCTTGAGAAAACACTCAACACGTGGTCAAGCACTAACGCAAAATAGAGAACTGCATCTCTAAATGCACGTGTTAAGAAGTACACACACATTTCAAATCACCACTAAATACGTCTATCCTACGTCACCTGATGAAACGTGAATCTCCAACTCAACGGCACCGGCACGGTACCGCAGCATCGAGATGCGTATACATTGCCATCAATATGGTCATGATCGATCTGCATCCGAACTTATTTCATCCCTGCGCCTTCCCCATGACGAGCGGCGGCGGCGCCTGCACGGCGCCCATCTTCCTGGCCGCCGCGGCTGTGGAGTCCCTCCTCCCTCTCCCCTCCCTCGTCCCCCACCTCCAGTCCACCCTCCCCCTCTCCCCCTCCATCCAAACCCCCCTCCGCCATCACCACTCCCTCCCGTCACACAGCAGCAGTAGCAGCAGCAGCAGCAGCAGCAGCAACGACAACAACTCCCTTCTACTGATGCCCTCGTGGTCGACCTCCCCGACCCTTCCCTACCTCGGGGTGAAGGTCCTCACCTCGTTCCCCTCCAACCCTCACCCCCTCGCCTCCATCCACTCCCTCTACAACCTCTTCGACTCCTCCTCCGGCCTCCCCCTCGCCTCCCTCGACGCCACCCCTCTCACCCTCCTCCGCACCTCCGCCATCTCCTCCCTCGCCTCCCTACTCCTCTCCCCTCCCTCCCCAACCACCCTCCTCCTCGCCGGCGCCGGCTCCCTCGCCCCCTACCTCATCCGCGCCCACCTCCTCGTCCGCCCCTCCCTCCGCCGCCTCCTCCTTTGGAATCGCACCCCCTCCAGGGCCCTCTCCCTCCTCCACGCCCTCCGCTCCGACCTCCCCGGCCTCGAGATCGTCCACGTGCCCTCCCGCCCCGACCTCGACGGCGCCGTGAGGGAGGCGGACGTGATATGCTGCGCGACGGGGTCGAAGGAGGCGCTGGTGAGGGGGGAACTGGTCAAGGGCGGGGCCCACGTGAACCTGATGGGGTCACACCGCCCCTCGATGAGGGAGTGCGACGACGAGCTCATCAGGAGGGGGAGGGTGTTCGTCGACTGCGCCGCTGCGGTGGAGGAGGCCGGGGAGGTCGTGGGGGCGATCCAGAGGGGGGTGATCGCTGGGGTGGAGGGGACGCTGGTGGAGCTGGTGAGTGGGGAGAAGGTCGGGTGGAGGGGGGCGGACGAGGTCACTGTGTTCAAGTCCGTTGGCTCCGGCGCCTTCGACCTCATCGCTGCAGGGTTCGCCTATGAGAACCGCCCCCGGTTGCGGAGAGGTATATATATCCTCATGAGATCGATATGTTGTTCTTCCCTGTTGTTGTTAAAGTGGTTACACCTTGAATGCCGTCTACAAATTGAGCAACAAATTATAAGCTTCTTTTGGCTGAATTGCCAACAAATTATGAGTAGAAAAAGGAGTTGTGTAGTTTTGGGATCACGTATAACTAGTTGAAACTCCAACATTGGTTTTCCTTCGAAATTCATGAACCGAATTTAAATGTGAATTTGGGCCATTTGAAGAACTTGACGGAACTCGACTAAGGTAGGTTCACTTATGTAGGACATTACTTGTAGAAAGAACTATTCGGCTTTGGTTGCTGGTTTGCCAGAGTGGGTAATGCATGCAGGTGAAGATGGTAATTTGGATCCCTCATTGTAGTCATAACTGGTGAGTGGATGAGATTGATGGAAGTTGGGAAGAATTCTGGGATTAGAATTCAGCCCATTGAAAGCTGAATTTGTCATTATAGTTGGCTGTCTTCAAATTCTAGAATCTAGATGGGGAATGAGCTTATAGGCACAAGGGAAGGCGAGATGTTAGTTTCATAGAATGGTACTAGTAGGATGTTGGAATAAGATGGTTGGTCCCATTGCTTTGAGGCTTCTGGCATAATTTTATTCTTAGAGGAGAGTCAGCTGCTTCTATGTTCCTGTTCTTGTTGAGGTCATGGCGGTGGTTGGTTCATGGAAAGGGGCTATAATATATTTGGTTGTTTTGTCAGCACACGGAAATTTAGTGTGAATTGATACAAGGTATTTCTTGTGAACTGATACAAAGTGAATCCAATGAAGAGGAAAATCACTAGAAGTATCAGAAATAAGACCAAAACCATTCATAAGAGTACAGATGAAGTTGTTGGGTAAATGTCACTTTTGTTGTTAACCTGCATGAACTGAGGAAATTTGGAAATGCAATTAAGGTGACTTATCACGAATGATACATTTGTTTTCCGCCCTGATTTCAGATTTCATCAATTTGTTCTTGAGATAATTCTTTATTGGATTTTGGATGGCTACTTTCTACTGGCCATCCTTTTTACTCTCCAAAAATAAAAAAAATCTATTGGATTATTCTTCGTGGAAGTAGGTAATAACTGGTCCAAGTGCAGTCGTTCTTGATTGGTGGTATTCTTTTGATCGGTTCTGTCTGTAATAAGAATGTTCATGGTCTTAAGGGTCCAATGTAGAAATCCGTCAACTTTTACTCTCAACTATTATACAAAGTTGCAAGAAATGGTAGTTATGAATGAAAATGTCCCTCAAGGTGCAAACTTGAATTCTGGCCCTAGAAAATGCTAAAAACCTTTTCTGCATTGAAAATTCAGATTTTTAATGTACTTCAAAGCAGAATCTCATCTTTTAGATTTTGGCTCAATAGCATTTAATAAACTTCTAAGTTATGCTTGTTGTATGAGGTCGTTTGGTATAATGATCCAAACCAGTCAAAATCAGAATAAATAGCTTAATGGTTCTTGCTGGGTTATCAAGCCAAACAGTTGCATTCAGGGAAATTACTTTTTATCTAGGGCGTGCATTCATCTTCTGTATTAAAATGCTACAGCCTCTCATCATTCCTAACAGCAAAGCAAGCCTTTAATAACTAAGCATAGTTGGCTAATTTATTTTCCTTAATTTTGTTTTTTTGTTTCCTTATTTGTTGCAGATTCCAAGGAAGATAAAGATGGCAAATAAGTTCATTAGCTGCTTTAAGCTTGATCAGATAAGATACACGGACAATTCAATAACCGCATAATAAGGCTATTCACTTTGCCATGTATGTGCCACCTGTGTATTTTTGTAACTGTAGTTTATCTTCAGTAATTCTCATCTACTATTTGCGAAGATTGTTATTGTATGTTGTGCAGATGAATAGGAGGAAAGATTGTCACATTCGCAAGGGATCATGAATGAAAAAGTACAGGTGCCCTATATGTGTTGCCATAAAAGGCCCCCTGGCAGGGAAGCTTTTCTTCAAGTTCAAGAAGTGTTCTTGGTGGGTTCCTCAGGTAGAGGTCCTCGCCAATAAAAGGACAACCACGAACACACAAAAGTTTGACTAGGGTCCACCTGTGGAAATATATATGCGTGATAGGGAGACATCAGACCTCTAAAATGGACTATGTGAAAAAGGGATGGATATACTGTTTTCTGCTTCTCTCTTTCATTCTGATTATAAGGTGACATATGACTAGCATGCGCACACAAAACACTTATCCTCCTCCCCTGTATTTTTAAGCCCATACATTATTGCAGGCAACTTGTTGGCAATACCAAAAAAACAACAGTACCATCTTAAACATACCTATCATTGATCTTCATCATCCTCCAATTGCTCCACTCTAACTGCATCCATTGTGAGGAACCCCACCATGGATGCAATGTTCCAAACCTTTCTTGGCTGCCTCAACGGGCACCCTCACACCATCGTTGCTGTGGTTAATTTCCTTGCTCTTTCCCATGATGGACTTGCATGTTGTTTGTTATGGGCATCAACAACAACAAAGCCTTTTCACATGCTGCGAGCCACGTAGCTAATGTTGTCTCTGGTTCCCACAAGCTCCTTTGTTGCCATGCTCGCCATTGTCTCCACTCGTTGGTGCCTCATGGTCGAGCCTTGGCGCCGCAATGCTTGATGTCTAGATTTTGATGATCCTCCCACTTTACTTAAAGAGGTGGCAACATGGGAGTGGATACGTGCCATTTGGAATGTTGATGGATATCGGAAAACCATGTGTTTTTAGTATGGAAGGATTCTTCGTCGGGATGGATTCGAACGGCATAACAATGTAATTACATAAATATCCTTTCAATAAATAGAAAAATGTCAATTTAATGAAATTCTCAAATTAATAAAAGAACTTATTTCTGGATGATATCACTTCACATTCTCCATCCAAAGCCTTCTATGCCAACCGTCCAATTTCCGACAATGTTGGGAACATGGAAAACTTCCACAACCTTTCTCGCTTAGTATAGAGGCCGAGGGGTGGGAAACAGGGTGTTCTTTGAGGCGTCGATTTTCTATATTTCTTTCTGCATGTTCACGTGAGCCATTAGTTACATGTATAGTTCAATTCCCACTCTCCTGGTGACATGTGCCATGAGTTTTTTTTTTTCCCTTTTTTGAAAAGTAAGTATTTCATCGAAGGGGAAGAAATCAATTAGTATGCAACCTCAATTAATGGAAAAGGGGAAAGCAAAGATGGGATACCCTCACTGGGAGGGAAAGTTTGCTCTCCTTATACCGGGGGAACTCATAAAATCACAAGAAAAAGTGAAGGGAATTTTTATCTATATATCTTTCTAAATATTTGATAAGATATATATACCCTCAACTTAAAGAAAGACATATATATTCTTGTATATTTGATATTTACGTATATATTCCTATAAAGTTACTTCATATTTGATATTTAAGTTACTCTGTTAAACTTAATAAAAGATGTCTAAAAAATATTAAAAAATAAAATATTTATGATTATTCCCCTAAAGTTTTTTATATATTTCTCAGTACACCCTTTTCCTTCTCATTCCTCCTTGACCTCCTCTTCCTCCTCCTCCCACTCCAGCCTTCATCAACTAAGTCCAAAATATGAGTCATAGATGTCGACAAGGCAAATGAAGAAAGAAGCCTCAAGGAAGACGACATGGAGGAGGCGTGCAGGGAGGGCCTTGTAGGTGTTGAGGATGAGGGAGGCAAGGTCGTCAATCATGTTGCTCTCAGGGTGGGGGTCCTTGAAGTGGAAGGCAGCGAGGGGATAGAACTCGTCATGAGAGATGAGGTTGTTACCGAAGAGGGTGAGGTCGTAGTTAACGGGACCAGTGGATTGGTCAATCTGCATGTAGCGATCAAAGGTGGTCCACATGGTGTTGAGGTAGTGGGAGAAGGTTGAGGAGGGAGGAGAGGGAGGAGTCGTAGGGGTAGTAGGTGTAGGGTTTTGGGGGAGGGTCGAGGTCAAGGAGGTAGAGGAAGTACTTGCCAATGAGAGGGTTGTAGGAGAACTCCTCGTGGAAGCTATTGGTGACAAGGTGATTGATGATGTGAAAGGGGATGGAGTGGAGAGAGGAATAGAGGAAGGGAGAGGGAGAGGAGGAGAGGTTGGAGCAAAGGACGTCATAAAGGGAGGAGAGGAGTGAGGAAGGGGGAAGCAGAGGTGGGAGCGAAGGGCATCAGAGAGGGAGGCGAGGAGTAGGGAAGGGGAGAGGGAGGCTTCAAGGCGGAGGGTATGGGAAGGGGAGAGGTGGTGGTGGGGCTTGATGGTGACATAGAAGTGCGAGGGGGAGTGGGCGACGTAGAGGAAGGAGTGGAGGATGGAGGGGGTGCACGAGGTGATCCTAGGGCCGACAACATGGATGGAGAGTTGGATGTCGAGGGGAGGTTGGGGGGGATGTTAGGGAGGTCGAGGAGATCAAGGGAAGGAGGTTGGCGAGGAGGGAAAGGTGAAGGAGGAGGAAGGAAAGGAGGAGGAAGAGGGTGTGTTGTAAAGTATAGGAAAAATTTTAGGAGCATAATAATAATTTCTATTTTTTGATTTCGTTTTAGACATCTTTTGTTAAGTTTAACAGAGTAGAAGCTTACGGTCATAATAGAAATTTTATAGAAGTATATATGTCTTATTAAAAATTGACAAGGATATATATATATATGTGTGTGTGTGTGTGTAAGGTGTCACGTAAGGAGATCTAGCCATGCTTCTCTAAATCTTGGAAAAGCGAGAACTCCACCCTCGTCAATATCGATAGCCAAGGATGAATCCGACGATCATCACAATCTATGCAAACGATAAAACTGACAAATGTCAGAACTTGCAACAGGTAGACAATTTCTCGATCGAAGGATGCTCGAAGTCACACATAGTTCTCTACAACGACAAAAGGTCGACCACAACAGTGAATAGTAGACCTTGAAATATAGAACAAACATCGATCCAGAAGCAGTGAGAGGCATGAGCCATGATCAGTCACAAATCTAATGCAATTCCTACTCTCCAGCTGGCATCTGCCACAAGAAGCTTTGCTCTGGAACACTAATATTTAGTCCCATCCAAAACTTCAACCCCGTTGTGGAAACACCTTAAGCTACCAAGGTAGCGGGGCCCGCACTTGATTTGTCATCCCCCGTTTCTTCTTCCTCGCATTCTTCAAGGGGGAGAGTAGCAGGTCGGAAGTGCGGCCCATTTATTTAACATCTTTCTTTGCTTTATCACGAGCCAATCGACAGCCTAAGACATTTATATATTAGAAACTTCGTCTGTAATTTGGCTTCCAAGTGAATTCTTCTACAAGGAAAAGCTAAAGATGGTTGTTACCATATCCAGCTTCCTTCAAATATGAAAATGATGCACCTTCTCAATCATCCAGCAAGCTGCAATAACGGTCTGTTGAAGCCCTTCCAACAATTTGTAAATATGTTGACTCCACCGGCACTCCTCTGCACTTTTATTCTCATCTTCGATGTGTATATAATTTTTTTTTTTTTTAAAGAACTATTTCATTGTAAGGAAAGATTATGACACAAGAGATTCATCCCACGAAGGGGAGAAGGAAAAAGATAGAGAATTCTAACTCACGAAGGGAAAAAATACATCTCATAAAAATGGAGGAATTTAACATTAAAAAATAAGATAAGAAATAAAGTAGAAAGAAAAATAAATTATCCCCACATCGGAAATTGGATAATTTCTCGAAAGCGATCGATCATACACTGATAGAACATCAAAACATTAATGAGATAAAAATCTTGAAAGTCACACTGGATTTACAGAATAAGTCGAAACCTAACTCGCGTTCATGCAAATATAAATTAGTACATATATTCTAGATTAATGGGCATATATAACAATCCTGTGTATATCAATTCTGTTCTGCAGGGTGTATATATGTATATGTTGCGAGGTAACAAATTATAGATAATGTCCAGAATTTGAACCTACAGAAATATTATCGAGGTTGGAGGCGCTTGTTCGTGGGATTATCCGCGCCCGCAAGGGGTTCTTCATAATCACACTCATCTCGAGCTTCTCCGACATATCGACCTCTTCCCCATCCACAGGCGTCTTCCACTCGAACTCCCTCACGAGAGAAGCCATGCAGTACTGGAGGTGCAGCATCGCCGTGCCAAGCCCCGGGCAGATCCTCCTCCCCGCCCCGAACGGCATCATCTTGATCTCTCCCTTACTGAACCCAGAGATGTCCACCCCTTCCCCTTCCAGGAACCTCTCCGGCCTGAACTCGAACGGCTCCTCCCAAACCTCCCCGTCCCACCCCATCTCCGCCACCGCGAAGTTCACCACCGAGCCCTTCGGGATGGTGCAACCCCCGAGAGACGCGGCCTCCAGCATCGCATGCGGCAGCAACAACGGGCCCGGCGGGTGGCGGCGGAGGGTCTCGAGGATCACAGCCTGGAGGTACGGCATCCTCTGAAGGTCTTCCTCCTTGATTTCCCGTCCCCGTGGGACCACTCTCGTGATCTCTTCGAAGAGCTCCTGCTGCACGTGCGGGTACCTGACGAGGTTCGCCATCGCCCACTCCATGGTCATGGCGGTCGTGTGGACGCCGGCGCTCAAGAACTCCGAGCACAGGCTCACGATCTCTTCATCGCCAAGCTTTCTGTAGCCTTCGCTTTCGAGCTCGAGATCGAGAAGGGTATCTACGTAGCAGGGGACGGAACCGGAACCATCTTGTTGCTGCTGCTGCTTCTGTTGTTTGGCACTTGCTCGAGCTTTGATTAAGGGGATCATCAACTCCTCTTGGCGGCGCCTTATGTCCAGAAACTCCCGCCATCTTCCCCAGAGGAAGAACTTCGACAGGGGCACGAGATCGAACACGTTGAGTTTCCAGACGATCGCGTTGATGTCGCGCTGAGCGTGTTCCAATTCTCTCACGACCTTACCTTCCAGCGTGTCCCCGAAGCACATAACGGCGAACAGCCGGCTCAGGCACTGGTGGAAGACCTCCGAGATCAGGACGATGCCTTCGCGGGCCGTGGCCTGCGTCAGGAGGAGATCGTCGAGCAGCTGACCGAGGGCGCGCCTCCGGGCACCGGCGTAGGACCTCAGGCGGGAGGGATTGAGGATCTCGGAGATGAGGTTGCGGCGAAGTTGGCGCCAGATGGGGCCGTGGCTGGTGTTTACGGTGTGGCCGTTGCTGCTGTAGATGGAGGAGGCGACGCCCACGTAAGGTGGGCGGCCTGAGAAGGCGGTGCCCTTCTGGACGAGGGCCTCGTGGGCGAGGTGGCGGTCGATGACGACGATGCATGGGAAGATGCCGAAGTTGAAGGTGACGACCGGGCCGAGCTCGGTGCGGAGGCGGCGGAGGGTGGGGCTGACTTCGAGAAAGGATCTACGCAACCAGAGGAGCTTGCCGAGGATGGGGATGGATGGCCCGCTCGGTGGTAATTTCACCACCTTGTCGTTTGGATTGTTGGTCGTCTTCTTCTTCTTCGTCAGCAGGGCCGACACGAGTAGCCATACGATGATGCAGGAGAGGAAGGAGGAGAGAAGAGCCCAAGTGGTGTCCATGTATTGCTTGGTAGTGGTGCCTGTTGTGTCCGTATTTATCAAAAGTACCTTATCATCGAGTGGTGTTTAGCAGGGGATCAGGTTTTCTGACCGAACCGGGTCGTGGCTTAGTTGTCTCTTATACGTGAGTCCTCTGAGCAACGAACGATCGATGGCTTTTAGGCTGCGTTTGGCAGCGGATCAGCGGTTAGGACTAAGAGTTTCCATGTGGGAGAGATATTGGTTAAAGAATTCTTTTAAAAACCTTTCATAATTTTACGATCACATCACATTAATATTATTTTTCATATCATTTCAATCGATATTTATCCATGTTATAATATATGCACTCACGTTAATTTTACTATATATATTAAAAAATATTCACCTATGTCATATTATAATATTAAAATATCACTTACTAATATAATATCATCTTACCGATCTTTATTAACTCATAAAAAAATATTTTTTTAACTTATTTTTCTACGATTCTATTATGTTATATCATTATTTTTATATAGATGTGAAGTAAATTTTACTTAAGGTGAATAGAATATATATTAACAATATTCACTGCATCTGCCTTCGTATAACCATCACTTATCCTATGTTTATATACACTATAATTTAGTAAACATACATTATTATTCACCGAACCATTCGTCTTGATTACTTACGATAGGTGAGCTATCTCACCTAAACACAGCCTTAGTTGAAAGGTGCTGTTGCGTGGTCTTTGGATGGCTGTTCTTGGCCCTCTGTTTGGAGGATTAGATCGGAACTTTAGTTAGTTGTTGCTTGTCTCGTTGTGGGTCCACCGTCTGACCAAGGATTGGCTCAGTTGGATGAAAGGTGTTGCGCAATCGGTCGTTTCTTTGGATGGCTGTTTCCTGTTTGGAGGATAACATCGGAATTAATGGATGAAAGAAACATGCATGAATCTCATGGTGCGTGAGATTTTTTTATTTTTTATTTTTTGGGAGGAGGAGACGTGGGGGAGGAGGCAGCCAAGAAATTTCTTTAATTTATATATCTAAAGTTTCCACCTTATAAAAAAAAGTGAAATCTCCTTGTGAAAATTATTTTGTAATTTCTTTTTCATAGAAATAAATATTTCATTAAAATAGGAAAAATCAAATACAATAGTACCTATTCTCAAGGGAGAAGGGAGAAAAGGAGAAGACTAGCAACTTTAAAAGGAGAATATAATGTCCCGTTGAAACAAGAAAAAGATCAAAACAATTGAAATAAGAAGGTAAGAAATAAAGGAAAAATAAAAAAGAAAACATTCAATGCAAGGGATCCAGTTGAACTCCTTCAAGACTTGAAGGAGAAGCAATATCACGTTTGTTGATATGGCAACGCCATCGAGATAAAATCTCGAAAAACCACACTAACAAGAAGATCAAATTAATCGACATTCGACTCACGTTAGAAATCTCGCCTTTAATGGACACGGGATTACACGTGATCCCAACAACAAAACTAAAATTACAAAAAAAATGACAAAACCAACTTCATCAAGAGAGATCTAACCACACCGATCAGCCCCTACAATCCGCTGCGACACGTGACAAGGCTGACTGGTCCCCACAACCACACAACGGCCATCTTGAGTGACCACAACCACAGCCCCCACGATCGTCGTGCGTCGATCAGGCGAGCATGCCACAAACACAACCGGACCAAAGATCGCCACGACCGCGACCACGAATCAGAGACAACCATGACCATGTGACCACACGCCACGACTGCTTGACTGTGGATAGCCTCAGCCACACAACTGAGGCCATGCGATCGTAGCATGCGTTGCCAACCACCGCTACCGCAACACGCTCCGTCAACCGCCACGATCGTGAACGACGATCGACCTGTACAAGCAAGGAAAGGAAGGCACATGGCGAGGAGAAGATCCGATCAATGGAGAAGGAATGATTCGAAGGGAGGAGGAGGAAGATTTGGAAGGAAAGGAGTCCTGATTGACCAAAGGTGGCCGATCAGGGCCGACGACAGGAGTTAGGATCAGGTCTCGAGAGCGAAGGAGGAAATGAGAAAGGGGGAAAACTTGGTGGGAATATTTAGGGAGAAAAATATTTTGTGTTCAATAACTACATTGAGGGCTTAACTCAAAGCTCAATTAAAGAGAGCATGGCATCTTAAAAATGTCAATAAAAGCCCCGAACTTAAAATTCATGATCTAAAATCAATAGTAGTTTTATACAAAATATATTTTTTCTTTGCTAGTAGTAGTTCTGCACTTGTCTACAATACAGTCATCATTATGTTGTAATTGCAACTTATTGTGCGACATGGATCTATTGTATCTAAGAGTAGTATGTATTTCCTGCTCCAACTATGGGAGGAGGGGTTACATGACATCAAAAGCTCTTGATGGTACGTAAATGGTATGTAAATTTCATATTTACAAGGATGTTATTACAAACGTGGTGAAAGATGTTTTTTTCGGGATGTTGAATGTGTTTGTATACGTATTGTAGTACGACGATGCCAAGTTAAATGGAGCAACAATGTGAATAGGTGAAGTGAGGAGCAATCTATTGACATTTTTTTGAAGTTTAATATATACAAACCGGAGGTAAAAACAATCAATACATGAACTAGATTAAAGTTGCGGTGTTTTTGTAAAGAAAATCAACATTATGAAGATATTTGTGTAAGTATGAATATTATGATTATAATCATGTAATATAGGAGTTCATTTATATAAACACCCTTTTCTTGGATGTGACGAGGGAAGAAAAGAGCAGGTCAAGTAATAATGGGCCCATGAAAGATTGAGCCTAGGACGAGTCCACAAGAAAATCCTTGAACCAGTTGAACCACCACCCTTTAGGCCCAGCCAATCAAGGTAATTGCCAAAAGGTCTGACCTGGATAACTACTTGAAGGTTCAACCTAATTAACCGCCGGAGGTTCTAGCCTAGATGCCTGCTAGAGGATTTGACTTGGGAGGCCACTAGGGTACTTGACTCGGGAGGCAACCAGGGAACCTGAGAGGTGCATGATTGGAATCGCTCAGACCAAGGTAGCAAAACTCGATAGATGGCTAAGTGAACCTCCCAACCGAGGTACAACGAACAATCGATTGAGTTGGGCAATGTAGAATCGCTCAAAAGACAAAGTGACACCGGAGATCCCTTGAGGAGTGGCATTGGGCAATGAGTGAGGAAATGATTACAACCCCACCCACCCTCGCACCCGAAATTAGTATTCCTTGACACCTTATAAAATGGGTAGAGTATTTTCTGTAAAAGGGAAAATAAACTCTAAACATTCTAACCAATTGTAGTACGTAACATAGTGAACACTTAAGGATTAAATCTTCTCCCCAGATGTGCATTGTTACGGTGGAACTGTTTTACCAACTCTCGTTCATATTTGTGTGATTATTTGGTGGTTCGACTATTGTTTTAGATTGGGTTGCCTAAGACTTGATCGTTGGTGTTGTATGTGGGATTTTTCAAATAGCTTTATCGATTGAAAAGCTTAGACTCGGGCAAACTACTCTCAAGAAGCTAGTGAAAATTCGTCAAAGGAAAGGTAAATCATTCAAGTCATACTTGAACAGGTTCAAAATCCAGTACTTCATGAGTTGGCACCCCTACGATCAAATAGCCATTTAGATGTTCAAGCAAGGGCTACTCAACCGAGAGTTCAGGAATAGCATGGAGGACCTCTTGCCAGCCAATACGACAGAACTATGGGATTGCGCCAACCATTACCTAAATAGGGATGAGTCCTTCCATTCCTAATTGAAGGTAGTAGAAATACAAGAGTAGAGAGGAAATACTCCCATTCAAAACAAAGGTGGACGAACACCAACTAGACAGAAGGGCCTGG
This sequence comes from Thalassia testudinum, assembly GCA_037157565.1. NCBI lineage: Eukaryota > Viridiplantae > Streptophyta > Magnoliopsida > Alismatales > Hydrocharitaceae > Thalassia > Thalassia testudinum. The sequence continues at coordinate 29,680,780 of JAZHRO010000013.1, forward strand.
ATCGCAACCAGAAGACCAATCACCAGAATGAGTGGCAGTGCGACAAGTTGATAGACTTTCGAGCCCCCTACCATGGAGACGATTGTGAGGTATGCCATCAACAGGCTAAGCGAACATCTTGGCAACCGTACTTGCCAACGATAAGGGAGAACTTCCCCCTCCACCACCCCTTAAATGGTCTCCCACAAGAGGCCCAAACCATAGATACCATGAGTTAAAGGGGCACACCATCGAGGGCTGTTGAGACATGCAAGATCATATTGAGACCCAGATCCGCAACGTCAACCTTGTTGAGTACATCAAGAAAAATGAGGTGGACAAGGGAAAAGCACCCATGGAGTAATTGGAGCACTTCCATAGGGAGAAGCTCTGGAGAGATCAAGGGACGAACATGGTCACCATAATGCACCTGGTCGAACAAGAGGACGTCACACAACTCCTCATGCAATAGGGGCTAAACACCTAGCTCCCTCACGAGAAGTACCATCTGCGCATCTTCCAAATGCTAAGAGGAAGGAGCAAACATGTGCCTTTCGCCATCAAAGGCCGATCGGCCAATACCAAACCGGCCCAAGTTGGGCTCATATTTACCGTCAACACTAACACCAATGAGGCCATCGCAAGGGCCCGGACTGGTCTGGTGCGGGTGACACTAGAGTTCTCCCAGTGGGGAGCAGCAAAACAGCAACAGCAGCAACACAAACAACAACAACCACAACAACAACGACCACAATGACCACCACCACAACGATGACGACGACGACAACAACAACAACAAGACAGTAAAAAAACTAATTCCAGCCATGATTCCATTTTTCGAGTAATTCCTTTTTGAATTCCATTTTAATCAAAGAACTCGGACCACTTCTTAGAAAAGATATTTGGGTGAACACACACTGAACTCAAAATTGTCTTCAAGAATTCCATCCAAATGGACCTTTGAGAAATGCTACCCTCGCACGATGAACATGACGATCTATTCAAATGATGAGAGCAAAGATCACCAAAATACTAATTATGGATAAGCATATAAACTGACAGGAAGAAATTGAGTGCAGAAAGCATCAGGTTTCCTTGCTATTAGGACCATAATAAACATAACTTTGAAGCTGTTTGCATTCCAATAGCATTAAGAAGGGCCTTGGATCACACACACTTTAAAATTATGTACAGCATACCATTTTTTCCATGAACTGCTAAGCAGGCTCCAATAGTGCAAGCTTTCTTGGAGACCTGTGCATCAACATAGGAACTAACTCTTGACCAATTCATCATCCTTAAGCATACTACATGCTTTAAGATTACAAAGCAATGCATCACGACCTGAGAGGACTTCTTGGAAGAAATCTCCAAGTTGCTTAGAAAGGCAATCAAGTGCACGAGCAAATTTTTCTGTGTTTTCTCCCAAACACACAACACATTGCTGCAATGCATCTACTTTGACTTGGTCAATGCTATTGATTTTCAGTAATATGCCTGCTTCTTCCACATTAACGACATTGGGTTCTTGGGAATCTTCTTGACAATTGAAGCCTCTATTGCATGTTGCTGGTAAACCAAGATCACCAACCATAGTCAGTGATTTCTTTACATGCATATCCACTGCTTCAAGCTCTTTCAATATGAAAGAGCCTTGACTTTGAGAAGAAACTACATTCCTGATCCCTCCATACACATCTGTTAGTTCTTTAAAGGCTTTTGACCACAGGAACTTTTCAGATATGGGCAAATCCATCAGCAGGCTGTCGGAAGCCAAAAGCAGCGATGCAAATGCACTAAATGTGAACACCGTGTGAACCTTTACTCCATACATTGCTCGCATCAAAACCTTCCCTTTAGCAGAGTGCTTCACTTTGGCTGGGTACAAGGACATTGCAAGACATCGCATGATAGAAGAAGAGTATGCAAGTTTTGGGCACCTCGAATTGTTTTGATGAATCCAATCTTGAAGAGATCTGCAAGCCTCAGTTAGCTGTTGCTGGGATAGGGAACCATTCGACTTTCTCAAACTACTCAGTGCAAGTCGGAGCAAAAGCAAGCCTTGATCCAGGTGAGAGAGCTCGGAGCTAAATACCACACAAATATCAAGGAGTTTTACACTGTCGTCCAGATATGTGTTCATCCACTCTGCATCCCATTCAGATACTGGTAATTCAAGGTCAGTAATTAACGACTTTATATCAGAGTGAGTTTGGGATAGAGACTCCAAAGCACAGCTCATCCATGTCAAACTGTGAAAATCAGAGCAGATCTTTGGCTTGAGGCTCCCAAATCTTACAGCTAGGTGTTCCTCGAAGGCATTGAGTAGTGCGAGTAGAGTCGGTGATAGGTATGAACTCCTCAGGAAGATCCTCTTGAAAGGATTGCCAATGGGGAAAAATGCGTGATGCCCGTCATCTGGCTGGCTCATCTTAAACTAGCTGAAAATTTGAGCACACTTAGCATCAATGTTCTACAAATAGAATCAAAATGGTAATTTCTAGAAGAGTTGTAGAAGGATCCGATCCTTAGGCCCTTCTTAACACAAATCTGGAAAGAAGTCCAGCCTTTAAATCAAAAACTTAATCTGACACCAATGATGCAGAAGTGAGAAACTTCCAAGCTTTAGGAGAAGAAAAGTGATGAAAAATGACAAATTTGCTTTACTTGATTTAGTCTAGAACCTATGAAAGTAGCAGAAATGTGTCAAGATCAGAAGTATACACAAATAAGCTGATAAAGAAGACATTAAACCGCAGAAATGTGAGAAGATCAGAGGTATACACAAATAAGATGATAAACAAGACATAAAACCTCTTTGAGGGAGCATGGAATTCTTGTTTTGCATGTGCATATTTCGGAAATTTCAAAGGTTAAAACTTCTAAATGAATAAGCAAAAAATAAAAAGAAAACATCAAGTTCATCACAATGGATAAGCTAAATAACAAACTAAATCTTATTATTTACACCCTCAACTGTCAAACTTTATGAAGTAAAAAATGACGCTTTGTCCTATACATGTTCAAAAACCACATCTCCCCGTCTTGTAACCTTGTCAAGCACATACAAATCCCTCTTCTATCACCCATCAAGAGTAAGGCATTGTCACATCTAGAGTTTGGGTTTGTTACATACCAACTTTCCAAGAAAAAAATGCTTTAGCACCATCCTTTTCTTACCAATAAACTAGAATATTTAGAGTGGCATCCAACTTAAGTGTTCATTTGTTTAAGCAGCTGCAATGCTCTCTCCAGCATTCAGGAAACATACCAATGGCTACTTCTTGCACCCAATTTTCTGAGAACTAGCCAGCGAATGAAAATTTCACAATTACCCTTCTGAAGCAATCGACTGCCATGATCTCATGCGGTGTAAGTCCACTAATGTACATGTGGAACTGTTGAAGTTTGAAGGTTGAGGGATCCCTTGAAAGGAGAACAGAGGTTGGAGATGAACAGCAATTTTTTTTTTACCATATTATCCTCTCCACAGACAACGATTTTCCTAAACATGGCAGAATTGATGGTTTCCCATTTAAAAAAATTGTGCTCACAATATTTGAGATAACATTACCTTCAACACTATTCTAAACCAAGCTCACATCCAAGGATAACCTTTTTTTTCTCCTATCTTCTGAATAACACATATGTAGGCATCCAACACCATGGACAATCCAGTAATCTGATCAATTTTTAAGGTTGCCATTCCACCCTATAATATCACAAGATATTTGGCTGCTATAATCACAGAATGTTCTATCACAGCATCTATAAAATTGAAATGCAACTGCTCAAGTTGCCGAATGCCCAAACACACAGCCTTAAAAGAGATACTCAGTAATATGATTGGAAATAAAAACATTTTTCTCTCTTACAAGAGAGAATAAACCCAGAACTCATAGGAAAGAAAATTCTTATGGTAAGGTAATTAGGGGTTAATTATCCTTAACTACCATACTTATGATTTTTTTTGTTAATACCTGTACTAAAATCATCTTTTTAAAAGATAATTTTGCATGCTTCATTTTTTGAACTAAACTTGTCTATTAAAGACAAGTTTAGTACATGATGGGTCCAGCAGGCCGCTATCAAGGCCGCCGATGACCATTAAAGAATTTATTGCTGTAGGGAATGTAATATAGCCACAAACAAACAATCTTAAGCAAACCATCACAAGGAAAATAAAGAGATAAGTGACTCAGTTCCACCGCAAGGGATGTACGTCTGAGGAGAGGGCAAGGCTCCAAAACATCTACTAGAAGTAATGATATTACAATCTTTCGGAGCTTCTCTCTCAGATTACATTTCATGGATTGGTCGTTCTTCTTTCGAGGGTCTCTCCTCACTATGTATAACATGGGAAAAATCCTATCTCAGTAGGATCTTTTCTATGATTTTCGATACATCTTTTGTCAAGTCATTTGTCCGCTTTCAGATTATGGGTAGCCATATCTGTAGTGCTGTTGTTCTGACCTTGGATGCACTAACTCTTCTAGCAGACTGGATCCACTTGAATGTAAGCGGATCTGGGTGCGGTCAGTCATAAGCAGGCCGGGTAAGACCGAACCAGCCTGCTTACCCTATAATCGGGTAGCTGGATCCTCTGCTGGATATATGCGTGTAGTTTTGGATCCGAGGATGCTTTTTGCCCCTCATCAGTACAATACAGTGGCAGTTGGTGGATGGCATTTTGAGGAAGGTCGTCATTACTAGTCAGGAGTTCATCTGAAACTCGTGTCTGAGCACAAGGCTCAACCTTAAGGAGAATGTTAGAAGAGAGCTGAATTCATCATGATGGCATGACTTGCAAGATGCTCCTTTTCTATTACTAGGTAGGGGTCTCCTTGTTTAAAGGATTGCCTTCGTAGACAGGTTTGATCGACCAAACCTAATCTGAAGGGTACTTTATTGTTTTAGATGATCCCAACGGGCAAGATTAAGATTTCCGGCTCTTCTCCCATTCTTCCAGATGGAAATGGACTACATATGTGGATTCCAGCTTTCAAAGCAAGCCAGAAACTGGAAGCTTGGCTCACTCAAATAGAGAAGTTCAGCAATGCATGCGTGAAGACCAGCCTCCTCGCAAAGCCACCCGCAGACACTCGATGTAGGTTCAAGAGTCCAGATCTCTAGTTACCACTTTAACATTAATTTTCAAAGCCTGAGTTCTAACTAAAACTGGCGATTGCAGCCCATGTCAATCCAGCTAACAATTTCCAACAAATGAAACCAAAAGAAAAGGGCAATGATCTATACCATAGAACTAAAAATAGAACAACAACAACCATCTAATATGCATAAACAGTAAAACAGAAAGACTACTGGAATTGGGAAAGCAAACAACAAGATTAGAACAAAAAGAGGCAATCTTTTCTCGCTACCGTCACAGCCTACCCATCAGATCATTGGGCAAACCCACGTACGACCCGACCCACTGCCACGACTTTATCCAGCCAACCACCACGACTTCTCCAAGTATAACAAAGACCACATTGCGTTCAGAACTCACGTATGGTGCGTTCGGATGGAAAGAGAAGCTCACCTAAGTGCCAACGTAGCGAATCAAGCGAGGAGGCGGAGCTTCGAAGGGGGGATAACCCAAATCCAAAGATTGGAACTTGAGGCCCGAACGGGGCTCTCAGATCGTAAGCAACGGAACAGATCCAACGGCGAACGGAGAGCGGAGGAGATTGAGAACGATGCTAAAGGCGACGTTAAGGACGTCAGCAAATATATCAATAATTCGTAAATAAACGTTGCGATGAAGAGATCGCGAGAAGTTTTGCGAGAGACGTCTCGTCAGGGGGAAAAAGCTAAAGCCACGACGGAAGGGATGAGAGAGAACGAGAGCGGTCCGGACGCGAAAGCTGCGCTTTAGATGCAGTTGATGTGTGGAGTTACGTCCGGTGCGATGCGACCGTTTGGGGTTGCTCTGATAAGGACAACGACGACGTGCAGCGGAGCTGTCCACATGGATTGGGTTGGGCCGTTGGTTCTGCATTCTGTGGGCTATCCGCCTTTTTTGATGGGGGGTTCTGGATTATAGGTCCGGATGAGAATTGGGTTGGATTTTTGTAAATTTATTTAATAAATGGGGTGAAAAAGGTGATTTAAGAATTAATTTAAAATAAAATTTTTTGATCCAATGCTGATACGGTCCAAAAAGAAAAAAAAATGGATTCGCGTTTGGATGGGTCGGCTCGTTTATTTATGATGTTGTTATCGATTTTACTTATATCTTTAAAATAATATGTAAGTAGGTATTTTGTATTAATAATTATTTTAAAAGTATAGGCATCAATATCATTTGATACATGTAAAAAAAAATAATTTGTAAAAGGTAATTTATATTTTCAAATATGTAAATTATAGGGTTATTATATTTATCTTTTGTGTATGTTAAAAGATCTTTAAGTCATCGTAGTTACATGTGCAAGAAAAATGATCTAGTTATTTGCATTTTAAATGTTTGGGTTGAATATTTTTCATATACAACATATGACAAGCCAACTAAATGTAATCAAGTAAAGTCAAATTACAATAAAAAATAAAAGTATCTATCCTATGTGTTTATATTTAGTTTGAATTTGGATATTCACACTTCTCTATGGCAAGAAGTTAATGGTTCATATCTAATTTGAATAGGATTGTAAGATTGCATTGCACAACTTGCAATTGCAGGGAGTACGGGGGTTAAGATTTTGTTGGTAGAAAAATAACTAAAGTAGTTCATGTTTATTTAGTATTTAATATATAATGCATATATGATATAAATTAATGTAATTGGACCAACATAATAGACCTTAAGCTGAGCTCATAAATAGACCACATGAATCAGGTTGGGTTTGAGTCACCTTGACCTAAGATCCAACCTATCTAATAAACGAATCATATTTACAACCTAAATCTAACTCAAGTTAACTTCAAACTCAAACTTAAATCGACAATACTCATCCCTAATTATAAGTACCCTTCCTCCCCAGCTGATGGGAATACCATCATGAGCACTAACTAGCTCATTTTGACCCAATGAAGTCAATAAATACTCCTACATAATCAACTGAAGGTCATAATTTATTGCATAACCATTCTGAGATAAAAATAAGAAACTAGGGGTAAAACTGTAATTTTACCAATGCAGTACAACCACGGATTTTCTCAAGGGCTGAATAAAGGTCAAATGGTCTTAATAAGATAACATGTGGGTTGGATTAGACAGAAAAGGGTTTGTATGTGTTCCGAGAATTAAATGACTTTTAAAATCCTAAAAACAGACTCACTTAATTAACTAAGGTTCTAGTCAGGATAAAATTCACTTAAACCCTCTAAAATTATAGAAAAATATTCTCTAGGATTTAGTACCTTCAATTTGACCATCAGAACCCATCTTGACCTAAAATGGAGTCTCAGATAAATATTTGCCCTAATTTGAGTTTTTACATAAATTACCTAGTCAAACGTGGTCAAAACCAAAATCCAACTTCACCATTGAATTCCTTAGGTCTAAATTAGGTTTTTATCAAAATTTGGACCCAAGATGAGTTTGCTTTGACCTAGTTTGCAAAAAGGTCCTGTCTGATTACATTTATACCCCTAACTTTCAAAAACCCTTGTAAATAGACCCCTAACTTCTTCGTCGTCTTCACACTTAGGTCCCTCCATCATTATCGCTGAGGAAACCTACTCCAACGACCTTTGACAGGGAATATCTCCTTGATTGCTTGGAGAATCTCTTCCAAAATTGGAAGGAAGATCCTTTGAGAAATCCTCTCCAGTTTGAACCCATTGATGAGCTTTGATTCCCTCCCAATCTCTCACTCGAACACATGAGATATTTGGGTATCCTAACAGTTCCCAAGTCTGGCGACCTTCCAAGCTTGGGAAGCTTGATTCCCAAGTCCTAACCACCACTCAGATCCCTATTTAAAGAAGCCCAGATCCCCCCGAACTCCTCACGCTTGATTTCAGCCGTGATTCCCCTCAATTCATCTCTCCCTCACAGCCAAAGGTTCCTTGACGTCCAGCGATCTCCCCTGCTCTTTTTCGTCGTCCGACTGCCATACTTATGGCAGATTCATCCTCCTTGTTCTTCTCCGCGTCTTGTTGTACCAGCAGATGCCCGTTCCTCTTCATCCTCGTCGTTCCCACCTCACCGGAGCCGCCTTCATCTCCGGCGTCGGCCACACCAGACTTGACGCCCTCACTGCCTCCCTTCGTCCATCAACCTCCTAGCTAAGTCTCCTCTCTCCTCTACTTTCTTCTCAGCTCTTTACTTTCCAAAATCTGCCACTGACGCCCCTTCGCACCTCTATCTCATCCATCTTCGGCCACCCCCTTCGGCAAGGCCATCTCACCTCCACATCCCACCAAAACCCTCGTCAACCCTCGCAAAACCTCCGCCACACTTCACTTATCACTTCCCCTCTCTTCATTCACCCATCCATCCACTCACAAGAGCCCCCAACCACACCCACTCACACGCACATAGTCTGCCCTAGGCACGCACTCACAACCACTGTCACGCCACACCACCACCCCATCACAACCGCCATGCTCTGACGACGCTCCCTGAGCGCTCTGACGTGGCCAAGAGGTCGTTCTACTGATTTCAGGTTCCAGGCCTTGTCCGCCATTGGCGAGCAAGCTCGAAGCTTGCTTGAGGTTGCCCCAGGACGCGCAGAATTACCTCACGCACGCACCCAGGTCCTCAATTGAAGTCGTACGCCTCGCATCTTTCTGTAATTGGAGAGACAGTTCCTTCTGCAAGCGCGCGAGAAAAGGGGTGCGCAGATAGTCCCACCTCGGGAAGTTCTGATGCCGCCCACCCACATAAATTGCAAAAGTGCCAGTAGTTGTTCGCCTCAATTACCACGAGGTGAGGTCCCTCTTACCTTCACCCGGTCTCGTCCGCAACACCTCACCCGTGGACCTGGTCGGACTCGACCCAACCTACACTCCTCGTTCACCACTGCACGCCGGTGAGCCTGGACCTAGGTACGCGCCCGACCCGATAACCCGAATACCTGTGGCTCTGGGAGAGCAAATCCTAAGAGAGAAAGAGAGAGGAGAGTCGCGCGGGTAGGGGGAAGGTTTTGTTGCAGGGATCTTCGGCCGACACTTAGCTGAATTCTGAAGAAGAGAAGGCCAGAGCAACTAAGGGCCAAGGAAGAAGAAAGCCAAAGGCAAAGGAAGAATAAGAAGAAGGCTTGGATAGTGAAAGATGACTTTTCGCTTTACATTATAGTATTAAGTGGTGGAAAAATCGACTAATCGAAAACAATGAAAATAACCACTCGCAGAAGAGCGGGTCGTGTCCACAGGGAGACAATTATGCAATAAATACTTAATTATTTAATATTATTTCGGATAGTGCGAAATCCCTATTCAAATCTGACTTAAAATGTGAAGGAAAGTAGATTTGCAATAACTTAAAAAGATAAGGGTATATGTGCAGTTTTCCCTCACAGAAATCCTCAATAAATTTATGATGAATTAATGAAATTTTCATGTGATGTGTACTAGAGAAAATTAGTACTTAAGTTAAGCCCAAAAATCAATCTTCAAACTAATGAATATCAATATCATCTAATTATAAGGAACTATGAGTGTTCAAGTGCAATTCTGCCACAATATAATAATAATTAATAAAATCAAATTATGTGGCAATGGCACTGAATGTAAATTCTAATTGGTGTGAAAACAGAGCATTCTTGCTCTCTCCTCCTCGCGAGAAAAAGAGAGAACCAGCGGGGCTTTGGAGAGGCTCAGGAGGACGGCGAGGATGAGGGCTCTCCGATGGTGGTAGCGGCGTCGACGGAGGTGGCCGGAGCGCTGCCTGATGAACACGAAGGTGGAGTGGCTGCTGCAGGGCAGCCTGTGGCGGGCGCTGGTGCACGGCCGTGCACTCGGAGTGGTGGCCGGTGAGCGTGCAAGGTGGAGCGGCGCGCAGCTCCTGCGGTAGAGCAGTTCTGGATGGAGCGAAGGCGGATGAGGCGGCTGCTTGGTGAGGAGCGTGCGCCTACGGTGAAGGGGCTGGAGAGGGGTGCTAGGCACTGAAAGGAGGATGCGCCTGCAGGGGCGTGGGTGAGGCGAGGGTAGCACCTGCAGGGCCGACTGGAGATGGGCAAGCGGGTCGTTGCGAAGGCGGATGGAGATCTGGTGATGGAGGGTGCGGGCAGAGGTGGCATGAGCGCCTGCACAGGGGGCGCTGGAAGGAAGGATACACCTGCTGTGGCGTGGGTTCTGTGCGTGTTACGACCCGGTTCCCGAATCCCTACGAGATACGAGAATCGGACCGACTCGACTGATCCCAAGACCCAGTCGTTCAACGAGAAAGTAACCAAAAGAGCAGTAAAATAAATCACATTCACCATGTATATAACTAGCAGTAACAAAATACAGCAGTAAAGAAAAGAAATACTACAGTATACACCACCACAACAGTAAAGAAGAAAACATGAACATAAACATGAAGCTTACAATGAAAAGAGTACAGAGGTAACAGAAATTACTCACTACAACAGGAAGAAAAGTATAGTGGGTACTACACAGTAACACTACTGGGCTCTACTAGGCCCAGCGCCCTCTGCAGCCGCCGACTCTGGCTGCTCAACACCTGGTCCTGAAAAGGTAACAAAGGTGACACGTTAGCGAAACGCTGAGTAGAGTGGCAACTAAAAGCTAAGAAACAGTAAGGTGGACAGTAGCTGTTATATTTTTAATTTCTTTCTTTATTTTTCCGTTTACTCGTTATCAAATTATCCCTCAGATTCTTCTTTTGATCTTGAATGTTCCTCGTGGGAACGATCTTGATTGCAGTCTTTTCCGAAAAGTAGAAGTAGCACGTGGTGCTCTCCTGACCGGGAGAGTCCCCCGTGGTGGTCCTACCCTCAGTCAACCACCCCAAGGTCGCTGACAGACCTAACGGTGACTGCGGCACGCGCGATAAACGCACGGGTAGCTATCCCGCATTGGCACGTGGTCAGTCGTTTCCGTTAATGGGTGCACCCAAAGCACAGCACAGAACCAGTATAGGGAAAAGCCCTCTTAGTAACAAGGGTCCAGCCCCTCCACAGTCCGCGCACCCTCGCCTGACTACCCTGGTTTGCCCAGTGGGCCGAACAAGTCGGTGTAGGAGGGCTAGCAGAACCTCGGGGCCTGTAGGGTAGCTAGTGCACTCCCTACACTAGTAGCTCTCCTTGGTCTGTGTACACGAGGGCCAAAAGTTGGTACAAAGTGGCTAGACCAAACCCCGGGTCCCTGGGGCGGGTAGCTCTGCTTTGCACTAAACAGGGGGGACAGTTGCTCTCCTTGGTACTCCGTACTCAAGGGTCAGCTCACTTCCCCAATTCTATTCCATTCACTTTCCAGGAGTTCTACTCCTAATTCCCCGTAGGGTTCATGCTCTTTTAACTCAACCAATTTAGGTTTCACCGTTCCAGCTTTATATCCATATAACCCATGTTCTCAACAGTAATTATTCATTCATAAACAGGCAGCTCAACCAATTTACAGGCAGTTGTCATTTCCTTTCTACTTTTCCAAGACTGCAATGTATAGATATTCAATCTAGTTTTCCAGTCCTAGGATTCATGTCACACCCTAAGATCTATCATTCAATCTATTTTTCCAGTCCTAGGATTCATGCGATACCCTAGGATCTATCATTCAATCTAGTTTTCCAGTCCTAGGATTCATGCAATACCCTATGATCTATCATTCAATCTAATTTTTTTGTCCTAGGGTTCATGCAATGCCCTAGACTCTATTAATTATTTCACAAGTGTATAATCTTTGATAAATAAATTAAAGAGCCACTCTACCCGCGAAACCGGGAGTACTGGGGGCGTAATAGGCAAGCCCACGCGCCTTCGCAACACCCAGGGCCGCAACGGAACGGGGTCCTAACACAAGGATCAAAGACAAGGAGCTACTCAGAACAGTACACAATTACTGTAAATAGGTAGAGGAACTAAATCTGAGAAGAATGAAACTTGAAACGCGGAAAACGGACTCCGAATGGACCCTAAACGGGTCAAAAACGACGAGTCTACCCAAAATCAGACGTCTGGAACTTTTTCCAAACGTCTTAAATGATCGCTCAGGTCATACCTTGATCTGCGTGGTCCTTCAGACGTCCAGAAGCCCACTGAATCGTCTGGACTTAGTTTCCAGACGTCCGACTGTCACTCCGGACGTCTGGAGACCCCCTTCCGTCATCTAGTGCTGTGCCCAGACATCTGATCTATGTGGGATGGCGTGCCCTTGCGCCTTCCCGAACAAATCCTGCACACACACGCGTTCGCTCTCAACACCAAAGGAAGCAGAAGACTTCGGCGAAAATGGCTGCATGGCAGTACACGCGAAAGAAGAAGATAAAAATAACGTACCTTTCAGACGTCTGGACCTACCTCCAGACGTCTCCTTCATCGTCTGGACGTAAGTCCAAACATCTGATTCTGGGAAATTTTCCCAGAATTAGGACCTCATTGCCCTCCGCCCGCAACGCATGGCCGTGCCACGCCGCGTCCGCCTGTTGCCTGAGCTGCAACAGCTCTTCCCCACCACCACACGCTTGCTGCGCACCCACCGGTCAGCTCTGGTTGCTCCGGCGACCTCGCAACCTCGCGGTCAAGCTCCCTCTTCCTCTCGCAACAGCTCCTCCCCACACACTCGCAGCAATCGCTGCTGCCGCTCTCGCTCGCTCGCTCTCTCGCTGACAGGGAGAAGAAGAAGAAGGCGATGGAGTGAGGGTGAGGAAGAGGCGTATTTGAAGGCAGGGTGAGGAGAGAGAAAGAGGAAAGGCTGTGTCTGCAGGGAGGGAGGAAAGAGAAGGAGGAGGGCGGCGGGTTCAGTCAGCATGCGCATGCGCGTAGACGCGAACCCGTACGCCGATGCTCATGCGCGCAAACGCGAACCTGTACGCCGAAAAAATTTAATTCCAGACATCTGGGAAGGCTTCCAGACGTCTGACTAGACGTCTGGACCGCTTCCCAGACGTCTTAAACGATGCTTGATGCCCGGTTATAACAGTGCGTGTGGTGAAGGTAGGTGTGGTGATTGGAGAGGCGGCTGGAGATGGGCACATGCCTGCAGGCGCGCAAGGTGGATGGTCTGGTGATGTTCGCTCAAGCCAAGGTGCACTCTGGATCAACAATGTCCGCTAGGTAGTTCCCCGCAAGGAGGAAGATGAAGATCTCCTACCGCCTTTCTTTGCCTCCTCTCTTTTTAACTCCTCCCCTTTGCACGTGTGTGAGTTAAGGGATTTTCAAATCCCTTAACTATTTCTAGCCTTGTTTGTTGAGGGAGGGCGGCGGAAGATTAACCCCATGTGCGGGGGGAAAGTTGTGGCTGTTATCAGAAATGTGTTGGGAAAATTTATCCCCCCACCCTTGTTCTTTCTAAATATTATTCCTGCAAATAAAAAGAATATATTAAGTTATAGAATAAATGTAAACCTAAATCATGATGCATGCAACCCTTCTATAACTTAATATAGTTATTAACAAACCTAAAAGGTATAATTAAAGTTACCTAGGCGTAATATTAGTCCATTAAAATGGACCATCAAATACCCCCATGCCTAAGATTTGCTAGTCTCTAGCAAAAATGAAAAATAATAAAAGTAATCAGAAGATTTCTTCTTTTCTTACTTCAAAACTTTAGAAATCCAGACAAATGTGAAGTGCTGATAGCTTAGGTAACAGATCCAAGTGAAAGAGCCGACTCGCATTGGGAGTTCGTACATCACCCTTGGCAAAAATTTCTGTCAAGATAAGCAAATACTTCCCTCGGGAATAAAGTAGACGATAATCTGTAGTTTGACCCCGGCGTTTGGCTTAGGTAGGAGATATCGAGTTGAATGGATTTGTATTTGGTGGCACACATTCATCTAGTGCTACATATAGTCTAGTATCGCAGACTCTAGATCTTTAGACTATTAGACAAGTCAACTCTGAGAGAGGCTACACAATTGTGCTCTCTTGATGTTCCTCGGCACTCTCTCTTTTCTTTCTTTCTGAGATCACGAATCTCGCCAGATTTAGAAATTGTACTCACTATTTGGTGGCCTCACATGGCATCCACACTTCAATTAAAGTCCTAATAACTCTACAACTAAGTTAGAGTCCTCAACCAGTATTTGGGCGATTAGAAATACTAAAAGGTAGATATGGGTCATATTTGGTGGAACACGAAAGGTGTTTTGTTGCCTCAGAAACAATATTACATTAGAAACTTGGACTTTTTTTTTGTAATATAACCATTTCTTCTTTTTCTTCTTTCTATTTATACTTCTTTTCTCTTTTCCTTTTTTTATTTTTTTCTTCTTGTTTTTGTTTCTTTTTCAATCAACACAACACAATACGAACTTTTATTTACGAGGCATTACTAGGGATGATGATGGTCAAGAGGAAGTTGTGTGGCTTATTTGGTGGAAGTACCTATTCTCGGCACCGAGAAGAAATGGATAGGACAGGCGTATTTCTGACCTTTGAAACTATTACCCTCCTTCAACTGAGGACTCTATGAAGGACGATTGTAACCATCCACCATAGTTATAGCTTTATTAAGACTCAATCTCTGTGTATCTACCTTATTTGGTGACTCTCAAGAATTCACTCAAAGTACGCACACAGGAACAAAGAGTGAAAACTACGCCTAACTCTGTAGTATCATCATCTAATTATCCAGAATTTAAGAGTCCTTGCACTAGCCTTAGCGCACTAGTAATCTCTCTATTTCTTCTCATAAATATGAGGTGGATTTATTAGAAGATAGTATGCCTGACTCTCTATGAACTGTCCAAGGGTTCAGTGGACTACAAATGCTTATTGATTTTCCCCAAGGATCCATTACCAAGTCTACGTGCACGTGAAATAAATGTACTGGATTCTAAACTTAAGAAATAATTCCGGAAGAAAAACCTCCAATAAAAAAGGTGTTTTGCTAGGAACTAACCCAATCAGCTCAAGAAAAGGATTTTTTCTTTTAATAATATATATAAATATGTATGCAAATATTTATAAATGCTATAAACACTATAAACATTCTCAAGTTACATCCCCCCATGCCTCAAAATGACAATGTCCTCATTGGAAAAGTATAGACATAGAAGACTATCACCTGAGGAGGAGAGTGGGAGGAGCTAAGGCTCCTCAAGCCGTAGTGCATCCAAAACCTAGCTATCTGAAAGAGTAATATATGGTTTAAGTCGCTGGCCATTTACTTTAAAGCTCGCCCCTGAAATAGGGTTCCTAATCTCTATAGCTCCATGAGGGAAGGTATTGATAACAATGTATGGCCCATTCCAACGGGACTTGAGCTTTCCAGGAAATAATTTAAGTCTAGTATTGAAAAGCCAGACCCACTGGTTGGGCTCAAAAATCTTTCTAATGATGTGCTTGTCATGGAGGACTTTTGTACGTTGCTTGTAAGCATGAGAAGTTTCATAAACTTCATTAGGAAGCTCCTCAAGGTCACTTAATTCTAACATACATGCTTTTCATGCTTTATCCAGATTTAAGTTAACGTTTTTAATGGCCCAATAAGCTTTATGTTGGATTTCAACGGAAAGGTGGCACGCTTTTCTGTAGACAAGTCGGAAAGGAGACATGCCCAAGGGAGTCTTATATGCAGTTCTGTAGGCCCAAAGAGCGTCATTTAGTTTTTTAGACCAATCCTTCTGAGCAGGCTTGACAGTTTTTTCTAAAATTCGCTTAATCTCCCTATTAGACACTTCAACTTGTCCACTCGTTTGGAGATGATAAGGTGTGGCTATCATGTGGTTGACTCCCAAATTTTGGAGTAGTCTTGTGAAGTGTACATTCTTAAAGTGAGGTCCTCCATCACTTATGATCATCCTTGGGCACCCATACTGAGAAATGATATTAGCCTTAACAAAATCCAAGACCACGGAATGGTCATTGGTTCGCATGGGTATGGCTTCTATCCACTTTGATACATAGTCAACAGCCACAAGGATGTATTCATATCCGAAGGACACAGGAAAGGAACCCATGAAGTCAATGCCCCAAATATCAAAGATTTCAATAGGGAGGATAGGTTGTTGGGGCATCTCATCCCTTTTTCCAATGGTTCCCATCTACTGGCAACGTAGACATGCACCCACATACGTATGTGCATCTCAGAATAATGTGGGCCACCAAAAATCAAACTGAAGAACCTTATGAGCAGTCTTCTTCCCACTAAAATGTCCCCCACAGTGGAGGTCATGGCAGAAACTCATAACACTTCTTTGTTCCTCATCAGGGACGTAACGGCGAAACAGCTGGTCAAGGCCTATTCTAAAAAGCTCGAGTTCCTCCCAGTGATAAAATTTAGCATTGGCGATAAACCTATCTCGCTTCTGCTTATCCCACGTACTGGGGGTGATGCCCGTGACCAGATAGTTCACTATGTCAGCGAACCAAGGAGTTTTAGCTTCCATGGCCATTAGAGACTCATTAGGGAAAGTCTCTTGAATACCACCAGCAGGGTTTGATGCCTCAATAGGGATCTTAGATAAATGGTCTGCTACCACATTCTCAACTCCTTTCTTGTCTTTAATTTCCAGGTCAAATTCTTGGAGTAGCAAAATCCAATGAATTAGGCGAGGTTTGGTGTCCTTTTTAGCCAGAAGATGCTTAAGGGCAGAATGATCAGTGAACACCACAACCTTAGATTCCAAAGGATAAGACCGAAATTTTTCCAAAGCAAATACTACAGCAAGTAATTCCTTTTCAGTGACCGTGTAATTTTGCTGAGGATCTGTAAGGGTCTTGCTGGCATAATGCAGCACATGAGGTTTGCCATCAACCCTTTAACCTAAGACCGCTACCACTGCAAAATCAGAAGCATCGCACATAAGCTCAAATGGGAGGGTCCAATCTGGTGCTTGGAGAATCGACGCAGTAATGAGGGCTTCCTTCAAAGCTTGGAAAGCCTCGCTACATCTATCATCAAAATCGAAGGAGACATCCTTTGCTAACAGGTCGCAGAGTGGCTTAGAGATTTTACTGAAGTCTCTAATGAAGCGCCTATAAAATCCAGCATGGCCAAGGAAAGATCTAACCTGACGAACATTGGTGGGCAATGGAAGCTTAGAGATGGAATCGATTTTTGCGGTGTCCACCTCTAATCCTCTCTCGAAAACTATATGCCCTAACATAATGCCCTGCTGGACCATAAAGTGGCTTTTCTCTTAGCTAAGCACCAGCTTTACCTCTTCGCAACGAGTTAAGACTTTATCAAGGTGCGAAAGGCATAGGTCAAACGACGAGCCGTAAATGGAGAGGTCATCCATGAAAATTTCAACAAACTCATCGATCATATCAGAAAAGATAGCCATCATACATAGTTGGAAAGTGGCAGGAGCAATACATAACCCGAATGGCATTCGACGGAATGCAAATGTACCATACGGACTCATGAAGGTAGTACGCTCTTGATCGTCAGGAAAGTCGGCTATCTGATTATACCCAAAATACCCGTCAAGGAAACAAAAGAACTTATTCCCTGCCAGTCGTTCCAAAATCTGATCGATAAATGGTAAGGGGAAATGGTCTTTCTGGGTAGCCATGTTCAAACGGCGATAATCAATGCAGATCCTCCAACCAGTTGAGGGTCTAGTGATCACCAACTCTCCTTGTTTGTTTTCTTCCACAGTGATTCCTACCTTTTTGGGCACCACATGAATATGACTGACCCATTTATTATCTGAAATGGGATAGATAATCCCTGCATCCAGCCATTTTAGAATCTCCTTTTTAACAACCTCCCGCATATTAGGATTGAGCCTTCTCTGCATATCTCGGAAGGGCTTCACGGACTCATCCATGTATATATGATGCATGCAAAGAGAGGGATCAACACCCTTAATATCAGCAATTGTCCAGGCAATTGCTTCCTTGTGCCTTTGTAAACACTCAAGCAAAGCTCCCTCCTGCAATTCAGATAATGCAGATGAGATAATAACGGGGAGCATGTTATTAGGACCAAGGAAAGCATATTTCAATGTGCTCGGGAGGGTTTTCAACTCCAATTCAGGAGCGTTCTGGATTGAGGGTTTTAGTTGAGATGTCCCTGCCTCAGGCAGCGGATCTACCTTCACAGTCCAGGGTGGGGATAGAGACTCAGTGTGTATCTCCAGCAACTCTTCTAGTTCGGGCATTTTCCTTTAAGTTTCTTTAATAATCGAGGGATGGTCCTGAGATATGACCTTCTGAGGGGATCTCTACATAAGAGTGCTAGAGTAGTCTCTTCAATTATTTCATCAACGACCTCAATCTGAGAACAATCTTCAAATCCGGGTTGCTTGTAAGTATCAAAAACATTCAATCGGATCTTCTTGTTCCCAAAGCCCATTTTAAGTGCACCGGATCTACAATTTATAGAGGCATTGGCTGTGGCGAAAAAGGGTTGTCTCAGAATAATGGACGGCTTTGTGCGCTTATTAGATGGGTCAATATCAAGTACCAGAAAGTCAACGGAGAAGAAAAAATCCTCCACTCTCACAAGGACATCTTCCAACAATCCCCGCGGTGTCTTAAGTGATCTGTCTACAACCTGGAGGATTACTGGACTAGGCTTCAGCTTTCCTCCTCCCAAAAGGTCATAGATAGAGCTCGGTAGAATGTTTACCCCTGCACCCAGATCGAGCAGAGCCTCGTCAATGTGTTGGTTACCTATAACCACTGAAATATAAGGGGCCCCTGGGTCTTTCATTTTGGGGGGTGTTCCATGCTGAAGAACCGAGCTAACATGGTCAGGCAGGATGACCTTGGTTTGGACCTGTTTCCTAGATCGGCGCTTCTAGGTGCACAGGTCGTTCAGAAACTTGGCATAGGACGGAATTTGTTTAATCGCTTCCAACAGAGGCAAGTTAATCTGGACTTGCCTAAAAGTATCCATAATCTCTTCCGTCCTATCCTTGGCTCCAAACGAGCCAACAGAAGATTCCCCAGGAGCAGATAGGCACTCTGGATAGGGCACCCTCAGCTTCTGGGTAGAGGGGTCGTCATGGCTGGTAAGGGGTGGTGGAAGGACGACATCCTCATTGTGGGTGATTTTTTGTGAGGGAGAGTGGTGTGGCTCTTCCTCAGGTAAGATGGAAGTTGGGTCAGGTGTGGAAGGGGAATTATGAGATGTAACCGTAGGAGTGTTATCAGGCTTGTCAATCTTTTTTCCACTCCTCAACACGGCTACTGCTTGGGCGTGCTCCCTGAATACAACCCCCTTGCCCTAAGGGTTCTCCTCAAAAGAGCTAGGCAGCTTCCCTGGATCACGTTGCCTAACTGCCTCAGTAAGATGACCAATTTGGGATTGCATATCAGTAATCATCTTATTCTGAGATTGGATAACCATATTCTGATGCTCTTGCATTACTTTCATCATGGCCTTCAATTCATCCGTCTTAGAGGGCTTATTCGGAGGAGGATTTTCATAAGAAGGTTGGTATGTGGGCTAGGGAGGTAAGGGTCTTGTATTCCCTGAGTTAGAAGCATCAGCTTGCTTCCAAGAGAAGTTTGGATGGTTCCGCCACCCTGGATTATAAGTGTTGGAGTAAGGGTTATTGTGAGGGGGGTGGAAACCTTGGGCCGCGTTCAAGTCGGCCTGAATCAACTCAGGGAATTGGCTTGCCTGATGGCACTCCGCAGTGGCGTGCGTTGTGCTTTGGCAAATGGAGCATTCTCTTGAAGCCTGAAAAAGAGAGGCAGCTTGCGGGTTCATGCCGGGGTTTGCTAAAATCCTATCAAAGTTTTTATTCAATAGTTGAATCTGATAAGCCAAATCCTGAGAAGCCCCAGCTTCATGGGCCTCTATCTTCCTCTGCAGGATTGATGGTTTTCTTTCTTGATAGGCAGAGGACAGATGTATGGAGTTGTCGCTTAAAGTTTCAAATAATACCCAGGCTTCATCCTTAGTTCTGGTCATGAAGGTTCCTGCACAGGCTGCATCAATGGTTTGCCTATGTCTTTCAGATAATCTATTATAGAACCTTTCGACCAACTGCCATCTTGGCACTTGATGGTGGGGACATAACCTAAGAAGGTCATTAAAGCGTTCCCAAGTCTCATGAAATTGCTCCCCTTCCTATTGAGTAAAACCCATAATCTCTCTTTTGTAATGGTTGGTTTTACTCATAGGAAAATACTTTTTTAAAAATTCTCCCTTAAGGGTAGCGCAATCATTTACCCTTGCATCGAGGGTATGATACCAGTGCTTAGCCTTATCCTTTAGGGAGAAAGAAAATAGAGTCCTCATCAGGGCTTCATCAGTAAAGCCCTGGAGCTTCGCCGTGGAACAGACCTCGGTGAAGTCCTCCAAATGCCGGTAGGGGTCCTCCCTAGTAGTACCATAAAAAGAGGGCAATAAAGATATGGTACTGCTCTTGATCTCATACGGATTATCCCCTACTGGTCGTCTTAGTGCTTGTGCAGGTTGGTTAGTAGGAATAAAATAGTCCCTTAGGGTCCTTTGTTGATTTGCACCTTGCTCAGCCATTCCTTCTTTTTCTTCTCCTAGGTGAGCTCTCCTAAGAATTCTCTCAGGCTCAGGATCAAACACTAGACTACTCTCAAGAGAGCGTCTACCAAGCATACAAAACACAATTCAGAATTTTTTTTTTTTATTGAGTAAGTCAAACCTCCACTCCAAAGATAAGTCAAAAGATCAAGACTTATCCCTCCGTTCCCACGTAAGTGATATAAGAGGGGTGTGGACTTGAAATCTTAACCTTCTTTATTGTGGATGTTGAATTAGTTAATATAAATGGCCAAACAAGTTTTTCACTGCAATTACGTGCCTTAATTCAACCTTCGAGTGCCCTAGGACCTATACTTTGCTTGGATGATACTCCCAGGTGATCAAGTGAGAAGTTACTCCAAGGACGAACAAAGGGATGCAAGTAGGGCGAACCCTTCCTTTGAGGCGATGCATATGCGGTGCCCCTTAACTACCCTTTTGTTCCTTTAAGGGGTTTCCCCCTCCGTGGAGTATCAAAACACTTGATCAAAAGGTAGTATCACCACCACCACAAAGCACAATAGGAGGGTCTGCACCGATAAAGAGATCGGTGCCTATAGCCTTAAGAGATCGAACCTTAGTGCGATGCCTAATGTGCGTGCTCAGTGTCAAAAGTGTGCAACACACCGCAAATCTTTGTAATTTCTTTTGAAATCGCAGATAAGTCCCTTAGAATCAGATCAAATGTGAATTGTTTTAGGGTTGAATTTGATTATTAGTTCCGCTTTTAGTTATGTGACCACTGAATTAATAAATTCAAACAACTTGGTGGTCTTGAATTTAAATTTGAATGTGAATGCATGAAGAGGAGCTGGATGCAAAAGTTAGCAAGATATACCTGTCTCCAGCAATCTTCGTGCTAATATGCTTGCAATGCAATAATAAGATCTAATGTGCTGCTCAATCACCCCTAAATGCACACACCTAAGGGCATGCAACTTCTAAATAGGCAGCTCGATATTTTCTTTATTGGTTTTTAATAGCAAGCAAGCAGAAAATATAATCACGCATGCACAAAAAATATTGTAAGCCCTAGTAGCTAAAGAATGCGGGGACAAACCCCCAAAAATTCAGCCCCAATTACTACAAGGGCGAAAAGACAGAATTAAATTTGTGACGACGGAGAATCCTCTGTGAAACAGGATCTTGGTCTCCTTCGTCTTTTTCTCGTGTGGCTTAACTCGTGGTTGCTGTCGCCGCTCTGTTGCGCTTCGTCGCCTCCTCAGATTCCTCGCACAATAATCAAAATGATTAGATAATTTCGCAACTCAAAAGATTTAAAAATAATAAAGTAAATCTATTGTGTTTGTTGCCTCCCCGGCAACGGTGCCAATTTGAAAGACGACTTTTTGCTTTGCGTTATAGTATTAAGTGGTGGAAAAATTGACTAATAAAAAATAATGAAAATAACCACTCGCAAAAGAGCGGGTCGTGTCCTCAGGGAGAATATTATGCAATAAATACTTAATTATTTAATATTATTTCGGATAGTGCGAAATCCCTATTCAAATCTGACTTAAAATGTGAAGGAAAGTAGATTTACAATAACTTAAATAGATAAGGGTATATGTGCAGTTTTCCCTCATAGAAATCCTCAATAAATTTATAATGAATTAATGCAATTTTCACGTGATGTGTACTAGAGAAAATTAATACTTAAGTTAAGCCCAAAAATCAATCTTCAAACTAGTGAATATCAATATCATGCAATTATAAGGAACTATGAGTGTTCAAGCGTAATTCTGCCACAATATAATAATAATAAATAAAATCAAATTATGTGGCAATGGCACTGAATGTAAATTCTAATTGGTGTGAAAACAGAGCATTCTTGCTCTCTCCTCGCGAGAAAAAGAGAGAACTGGCGGGGCTTTGGGGAGGCTCAGGAGGATGGTGAGGACGAGGGCTCTCCGATGGTGGCAGCGGCGTCGACGGAGGTGGCCGAAGCGCCTCCAGATGAACACGAAGGCACAGCGGCTGCTGCAGGGCAGCCTGTGCCGGGTGGCGCGCACTGGTGCGCGCCCGTGCACTCGGAGTGGTGGCCGGTGAGCACGCAAGGTGGAGCGGCGCGTAGCACCTGTGGTAGAGCAGTTCTGGATGGAACGCTAGACGCCTGCGCGGTGACTGCGGGGGCGATGGAGGCTCTGAAGGGAGGCGCGCGGTGATGGCACTGTGCTGCCTGGCAAGGGCAGTAGGTCTGGCAGAGCATCTGCAGGTGCTTGCAGAAGGGCGCACGCCTGCAGCGCGGGTGGCGAAGGCGAATGAGGCGACTACTTGGTGAGGAGAGTGCGCCTGCGGTGAAGGGGCTGGAGAGGGGTGCTAGGCACTGAAAGGAGGATGCGCCTGTGGGCACCTTCAGGGGCACGGGTAAGGCGAGGCTAGCGCCTGCAGGGCCGGCTGGAGATGGGCAAGCGGGTGGTTGCGAAGGCGGATGGAGATCTGGTGATGGCGGGTGAGGGCAGAGGTGGCGTGAGTGCCTGCAACAGGGGGGCGCGGGAAGGAAGGATGCACCTTCTGTGGCGTGGGTTTTGTGCGCGCGGTGAAGGCAGGTGCGATGATTGGAGAGGCGGCTGGAGATGGGCACACGCCTGCGGGATCGCAAGGTGGACGGTCTGGTGATGCTCGCTCAAGCCAAGGTGCACTCTGGATCCACAGTGTCCGCTGGGTAGTTCCCCGCAAGGAGGAAGATGAAGATCTCCTACCGCCTTTCTTCGCCTCCTCTCTTTTTAACTCCTCCCCTCTGCGCGTGCGTGAGTTAAGGGATTTTCAAATCCCTTAACTATTTCTAGCCTCGCTTGTTGAGGGAGGGCGGCGAAAGATTAACCCCATGTGCGGGGGAAAAGTTACGGCTATTATCAAAAATGTGTTGGGAAAATTTATTCCCCCACCCTTGTTCTTTCTAAATATTATTCCTGCAAATAAAAAGAATATATTAAGTTATAGAATAAATGTAAACCTAAATCATGATGCATGCAACCCTTCTATAACTTAATATATGTTACAACCCGATTCCCGAATCCCTACGAGACACGAGAATCATACCGACTCGACTGATCCCAAGACTAGTCGTCCAATGAGAAAGTAACCAAAAGAGCAGTAAAATAAACCACATTGACCATATATATAACTAGCTGTAAGAAAATACAGCAGTAAGAAAAGAAACTACTACAGTATACACCACCACAACAGTAAAGAAATAAACAGGTACATAAACATGATGCTTACAATAAAAGAGTACAGTGGTAACAGAAACTACTCACTACAACAGAAGGAAAGGTACCGTGGGTACTACACAAGTAAAAACTACTGGGCTTTACTAGGCCGAGCACCTCTGCAGCCGCCGACTCTGGCTACTGAACACCTGGTCCTGAAAAGGTGACAAAGGTGACACGTCAGCGAAACGCTGAGTAGAGTGGCAACCAAAAGCTAAGAAAAAGAGTAAGGTGGACAGTAGCTGTTATATTTTTAATTTCTTTATTTTTCCATTCACTCATTATTGAATTATTTCTCATATCTTTCTCTTGATCTTGAATGTTCCTCGTGGGAACGATCTTGATTGCAGTCTTTTCCGAAAAGTTGAAGTAACACGTGGTGCTCCCTTGGTCGGGAGAGTCCCCTGTGGTGGTCCTACCCTCAGTCAACCACTACAAGGTCACTTACAGACGTAACGGTGACTACGGCATGCGCGATAAATGCACGGGTAGCTACCCCACACTGGCATGCAGTCAGTCGTTTCCGTTAACGGGTGCGCCCAAAGCACAGCATGGAACCAGTATAGGGCAGAGCCCTCTCAGTAACAGGGGTTCAGCCCCTCCACAGTAACCAAACAGGGGTCTTGCCCCTCCACAGTCCGCGCACCCTCGCCTGACTACCCTGGTTTGCCTGGTGGGCCTAACAAGTCGATGTAGGAGGTTAGCAGAACCCCGGGGCCCGTGGGGTGGCTAGTGCTCTCCCTACACTAGTAGCTCTCCTCGGTACTGTGTACATGAGGGTCAAAAGTTGGTACAAAGTGGCCACACCTAACCCCAGGTCCCTGGGGCGGCTAGCTCCGCTCTGCACTAAACCAGGGGACAGTCGCTCTCCTTGGTACTCCGTACTCAAGGGCCAACTCACTTCCCCAATTCTATTCCATTCACTTCTCAGGAGCTCTACTCCTAATTCTCCGTAGGGTTCATGCTCATTTTTTCTTTAACTCAGCCAATTCAAGTTTCATCATTTCAGCTTTATATTCATATAGCCCATGTTCTCAACAATAATTATCCATTCATAAACAGTCAACTGTTAACCAATTATAGGCAGTTATCGTTTTCCTTTCTACTTTTCCAAGACAGCAATATATATATTCAATCTAGTTTTCCAGTCCTAGGATTCATGCCATACCCTAGGATCTATCATTCAATCTAGTTTTTCAGTTCTAGGATTCATGCAATACCCTAGTATCTATCATTCAATCTAGTTTTTCAGTCCTATGATCCATGCAAAATCCTAGAATCTATTAATTATTTCACAAGTGCATAATTTTTGATAAACAATTAAAGGGGCCACTCTACCTGCAAAATCGGGAGTACTGGAGGCATAATCGGCAAGCCCGCGCACCTCCGCAACCCCCAGAGCCGCAACGGAACGGGGTCCTAACACAAGGATCAATTACAAGGAGCTACTCAGAATAGTATACAATTTCTGTAAACAGGTGGAGGAACTAAATTTGAGAAGAACGAAACTTGAAACGCGGAAAACAGACTCCAAACGGACCCTAAATGGGTCAAAAATGACAAGTCTGCCCGAAATTAGACGTCTGGAACATCTTCCAGACATCTTAAACGGTGGCTCAAGTCATATCTTGATCCTGCGCGGTCCTTCAGACGTCCAGACTCCCGTTGAACCGTCTGGACTTAGTTTCCAGACGTCTGGTGACCCTCTCCGTTGTCTGGTGCTGTGCCCAGACGTCCGATCTGTGTGGGAGGGCGTGCCCTTGTGCCTTCCCGAACAAGACTTGCACGCACACGCGACCGTCCTCAACACGGAATGAAGCAGGATCCTTCGGTGAAACGATTGCATGGCCGTACACGCGAAAGAAGGAGGAAGAAAAATATCGTACCTTTCAGACGTCTGGACCTTCCTCCAGACGTCTCCTGCGTCGTCTGGACGTATGTCCAGACGTCCGATTTTCGGAAATTTTCCCAGAATTAGGACCTCCTCGCCCTCCGCTCGCAGCGCACGGCCGTGCCGCGCCGCGCTCGCCTGCTGCTTGAGCTGCAGCAGCTCCTCCCCAGCATCACGCGCCTGCTGCGCACTCGCTGGCCGGCTCTGACTGCTCCGGCGAGCTCGCACCCTCGCGATCTAGCTCTTTCCCTCTCGCAGCAACCCCTCCCCACGCACTCATGGCGGCAGCTGTTGCTGCCCTCGCTCGCTTACTCTCTCGCTAACAGGAAGAAGAGGAAGAAGAAGGTGGTGGAATGAGGGTGAGGGAGAGGAGAGGGGGGTATTTGAAGGCTGCTGTGGGGAGAGAGAGAGAAAAAGGTGTCTGCGCCTGCAGGGAGGAAGGAAAAGGAAGAAGGAGGGTGGTGGTTCAGTCTTCGCGCGCATGCGCGCAGACGCGAACCCGTACGCCGAAAAAATTAATTTCCAGACGTCTGGGAAGGCTTCCAGACGTCTCGACCAACTCCCAGACGTCTTAAACGACGTTTGATGCTAGTGTTATAACAACATAACAAACTCAAAGGAAGTTTCGTTCTTGAAGCTTGCTCTAACTAGGGTGCGGAAAAGAACGATAATGCATAACAAACTCAAAGAGGACCGAAGCCGGTCCGAAAAGATGTACCCGCAAAAAGCTCTGGGTATCGCTCCCGCATTGCCGCCTCAGGCTCCCAGGTAGCCTCCTCGTACCGCTGGCTCCTCTACAAAACCTTCACCAGGGGTACTTGCTTCCATCTCAGACTGCGGACGGCTCTGTCGAGAATCTGCAGTGGCCGCTCAGGGTAGGTCAGGTCGTCGCTCACCTAGATGCTCTCGTGACTCAAGACGTGATTGGGATCGTCGACATACTTCCTGAGGTTGGACACGTGGAACATGTCGTGCACACTAGAAAGCTGGGGAGGAAGGGCAAGCCTGTAAGCAACGGGTCCAACCCACTCCAGGACCTCAAAGGGTCCCACGAACCTCGGCGTGAGCTTCCGTCTCACCCCAAACTGCTGCAGGCCCTTCATGGGCGAAACGCGAAGGAAGACGTGATCCCCAACCTCAAACTGCACCTCTCTGCATTTCTGGTCCACATAGCTCTTCTGTATGCTCCTGACAGTGTCGAGTCGCCTGTGAATCTGATAGACCACCTCCTGACTCTGCCGAATCAGCCTGGGGCCAACCTCCCACTTTGTCCCCACCTCAACCCAACTCAAGGGTGCCGTGCACCTCCGTCCGTATAGAGCCTCGTAGGGTGCCATGCCGATGCTCGAGTGATAACTGTTATTATATGCAAACTCCATCAGGGGCAAGTGCTCCTCCCAATAGCCCTTTCAGTCCAGTACACAAGCACGCAAAAGGTCCTCAAGTGTCTGTATTGTGCGCTTAGACTGTCCGTCCGTCTGGGGGTGATATGCTGTACTGAACCTCAACCGTGTCCCCAGGGCCTGCTGAAACTCGGCCCAAAACTGGGACGTAAAGCAGGTAACCCGGTCGAATACGATCTCTCGCGGAACTCCGTGTAGACGTACCACGTCGTGGATATACCTCTCTGCCAACTGTGCTGGTCCCAAGGTAACTCGGATCGACAAGAAACGAGCCGTCTTCGTCAATCTGTCAAAGATTACCCAAACTGCGTCGTGTCCTCGCTGGGTAACAGGTAAGCCACCACCAAGTCCATGGTGATGCTCTCCCACTTCTACTCTGGCACTGGAAGTGGCTGTAGCGGCCCTGTAGGCCTCTGATGCTCAGCTTTCACCTGCTGACACACTAAACACTGCTGCACGAATTCACCCACATCTCGCTTCATCCCCCTCAACCAAAAGTTCCGTCTCAAGTCATGGTACATCTTCGTGTTTCCGGGATGTATGGTGAATCTGGAACCGTGTGCCTCAGTCAGGAGCTCTCTCAACAGTTCCTCGTCTCTGGGAACGCACAAACGTTCCCTCATGCGCAACACCTGGTCTGTAAAAGATAAGTCTCTAGGGTCTCCTGACAGTACTCTGTCACGCAAGGACTGCAAGTACGGGTCGGCCATCTGTCCTGTGATGATGCGATCTATCAGCTCTGGCCTCGTCCGTCATGTCACAGTCACTGCCCCACAGTGCCCCCGTAACTCTAGGAGTCGCCAACTGCCCATCTCCTCCAAGAGGCTCCAACTCAGCACCTGTAAACTGGCCAAGTGTGCGAGCGCCTTCCGGCTCAAGGCGTCAGCCACCACGTTGGCCTTTCCCGGGTGGTAGGAAATGCTGCAGTCATAGTCCTTCAGGAGCTCCAACCAACGTCTCTGTCTCATGTTGAGCTCCTTCTGATCAAATAGGTATCTGAGGCTCTTGTGATCTGTAAAAATATCGAAGGTCTCACCGTACAAGTAGTGTCTCCAGGTCTTCAACGCGAAGACGACAGCTGCCAGCTCCAGGTCGTGGGTAGGGTAGCTATGCTCATGGGGCTTTAGTTGCCGCAAAGCATAAGCGACAATGTGACCCCTCTACATGTGCACACCCCCTAACCCCTGCAAAGAGGTGTCCGTGAACACAACGAACCCGCCACTACTGTCTGGGATGGTGAGCACATGAGCCGAAGTCAGCTTCTCCTTCAACTCCTGAAAACATGCCTCACAGGCGTCTGTCCAAGTAAAGGGCACGTCCTTCCGAGTCAACTGCATCATAGGACGTGCAATTTGTGAAAAGCCCCTGATAAATCGCCTGTAGTAGCCTACCAGTCCCAAGAAACTGCAAATCTTAGTAACCATACGTGATCTCTCCCACCTGAGCACTGCCTCGACCTTGGCTGGGTCCACAGCTAAGCCATCCCTTGAAATCACATGACCTAAGAAGGTCACCTCCCTCAACCAGAACTAGCACTTGCTGTATTTGGCGTATAGCCTACGTCGTCTCAGTGTGTCCAAAATCATCCGCAAGTGCTGTCCGTGCTGCATCTGATCTCGAGAATAGATGAGCACATCATCAATGAATACCACCATGAACTGATCCAAGTACGGTCTAAATACCCAGTTCATCAAGTCCATGAAGGTAGCAGGGGCATTGGTCAGCCCAAACAGCATGACCAGAAACTCGTAGTATCCGTACCGGGTGCGGAAAGCTGTCTTGGAGACGTCTGCCTCCTTGATCCTCAACTGGTGGTATCCAGACCTCAAGTCAATCTTGGAGAATACCGTGGCACCTCGCAGTTGGTCAAACAAGTCATCAATCCTCGGCAGCGGATACCTGTTCTTGATGGTGACCCTATTCAGCTGTCGGTAGTCAACACAAAGGCGTAGGGTACCATCCTTCTTCTTTACAAACAGTACCAGGGCTCCCCAGGGAGACGCGCTGGGCCTCACAAAGCCCTTCTCCAAAAGATCCTGCAACTGAGACTTGAGCTCTCGCAGCTCAAGGGGTGCCATCCTGTATGGTGCAGTGGAGATGGGGCTGGTCCTCGGTACCAGTGAGATCTCAAACTCGATCTCATTCTCGGGCGGCAGTCTTGGCAACTCGTTTGGAAACACATCGGGGTACTCTCTGACCACCGGGATACTCTAGAAGTCTGCCACAGGGCTGGGCTCTGCCACCACACAAGCTAGGAAACCCTCACACCCCTGGTTCAAAAGTATCGCCACCCGAAGTGCAGAAATGCACCTGAAGCCTCCGTCCACTGGCTGCCCGTGGAACTCGAAAGAAGGCAACTTCGATATGGAGAAGACGATCTTTCTCTCAAAGTAGTCCACCAAGGCGTGGTAAGCGGGCAGCCAATCCATCCCCAGAATTACGCCAAAGTCCTCCATCTGTATCATAATCAAGTCAGCGGGAAGGCTGTGTCCCCCAACACTGACCTCGCAACCTGTGTATACCTCCTCAGCTACAAACAGCTGACCACTCGGACCTCTGATCACGAACAGATCCACTAACAGCACACAATCCTGCCCCAGACTAACCGCGAAACTGGCGGCGATGATGTAAACACATTTACACTACTTAAAATGTCTATTTATACATGTTCTTAAGCATAGGATTGCATTTCATGATATAAATATTGCATAACATGCATCATCTTGCATTTAGAGTAGTTTGAATAAAATGGAGGTTAATTGTCTCCTTTTATGTGCTTGGACATGGCAAACATTTTATTGGGGCCTTGGATCAAAGATCCAACCGTATGGATGTGATCAAGGCGACGATTGGAGTTCAACGACTCCAAGATTGCCCTAATCAGACATCCGTAGCATCAGATAGTGACTGGGGAACCCTAGAAGATCAAGGGCAGGATGGTGAAAATCCGCACTTCAGACGACAAATCCGACCGCACGGATGAATTCGGATCGACGATCACAGCCCAACGACGCAAAAATCAAGTCAATCCGACATCCGTGGCACCATCTACAACTTCCAAAAAATGGACGGCCAAGATGGCGCCACGTGGTGCCATCTTGGCCGCCCAAACGGCCGCACACATACTACGAAGGCCCCACACCCGCTCTCTCTCCGCCGTTGGATCTTGATCCAACGGTTGTGGTCGGCCACGCTTAAAAGCGTCCGCTCGACCATCCGCACCCCGTAGCGCAGCGGTCGAGCGCGCTTACGCGACCAATGGGCGAGGTTCGAGCCGCAGTAGAGGGCTGGAGGCGCCGGCGATTGGGCGCAGGTGGAGCGTCAGATGGAGATCGGACGGCCAACGCGCGGCGCGAACGCGTGATCGCACACGGGCGGGCACGCAACGCAGCGGGTGAAGATCCGTTTTAAGCAGTCCGATCTCGCGATCGGACGGCTGAGACTCAGCGTGTGTGCGATGGCGTTGAGCGCGCGGGCAGCTGAAGCGACGCGCGTGGGCGCGGAAGCTACGCCCACGTCGGGGCTTTAGTGACGGATTTATCCGTCACTAAAGACCCCTCATTTATTAATTTGAACTTGTAATGTCCATTTTGCCCCCACTCCTTGCAACTATAAAAGGAGACCCCCTCCATACGAAATTCTCATCCCTTCCTTCTCCTCTCTACCCCTCCAAAGCTCAAGAGAAGCCTGTCCCACACCCGGGATGCTTCTCGTGAGATAAAGTCCAATTTTCGTTCCCCTTCGAAAGTGGATCCCGCGACAACGACGGCGTGCTGCTTCGTTCCCGTTCTTCTGCTCCATCCTCCTTCGTCTTGCTTCGTTCTCCTTCATCCAGGCGTCGTCCCGTCCGGCTCGTCCTCCAAGCAATCGTCGAGGAGGATAACTTCTCTCTCCCATTCTTATTTACAGCTTTTCTAGTGTAGAATTTTCCTACTTTATAGTGTAATTGATTTTCCGCTTTCTAGTGTAACTTTTATTTAGTTTTATTATATAAACAGTTGAAAGATTGAATGCATGTTCTCCTTCTCTCTCTCTCTTTTAGTCTAATAGCTCCATTGTAATTATATCGCCTTGCTTATCAAGAATCCTAAAAAAATATAATTGAGAATATAGATCAACGTAGCCTCCCTGTGTTCGACCCGGAATTCATTTCGGTATAAATTTTATTTGTTGAACACGAATTCTTCGCTTTCGAACTACAACGACAGGTTTTCCAAAACCGAATACGTTAGCGTAGCGTTCGTAACGTTCAACATTTTGACGCTGTTGCTTGGGGAGGCAACGATTTCCGATCTTTTCTTCACATTTCTTGCACTTTATGTTGTTTTGTAACTAGCTTTCTCTTGTGTCTATTGTTTTGCAGAGACCTCCATCAAGGAATCAACAAGCGGTAGACTGGAGTAAAGTGCAGTTGAAGACAACTGTAAGTGCTCCCCCATTCTTGCCCCCTCCATAGATTTCATTCGCCACATTAAATCCAAATCTCAATTAACCTAGGTGTTTGCATAAATCCTAGGAATAGTTTGGTTGTTTGGATTTTCGCTCACATTCATTCCACCCTCATTCATAAAAAAATAACAAAAAGATAATCTTGTGGGGTAATTTCTAACAAACACACAACACACACCCCACATTCAAGGCACTTGATCAACTTGATTTGTTTTCTACTCAATCGGATTCTGATCTGTGGAACAGGTACACACAAAGCAACACATAACAGAGTAGAAATCATTCTAGGTTAACCATTTTTGAGTGCCAAACTTAGTGGTGCATTTGTGGCCAATTGTTTGAGTTGTTTGGGCCGCACCACTTTATTTGAAACCAACTCATCAAGTAGCTCCTCCTTAGGGTTTTCAATCTAAGTATATTCTAGGCACTCCACTTTCTTTCTGATTTTAAAGGAAAACAATTTTCACCGGTGTTTTATAACTTGGTTTGCCTAGAAACTTGATTGCAATTCACCTAATTTGAAACCCTAAAAGCTACTTAAGCAAGATTTGAACATTAAAATTCATGCATTATCAATAATCTTGCTTGAAAACCCTGGTTGTGCACGCACTTACACAAATCTCAATCAATCATTAAGGGCACAACCCATTGTAAGGGCCCATCACATTCCATAAGCACCACAATCCCAGGCCTTAATAAAATTTAGTAGACGTTGGCCTTAAGGTTTGATTCGCTCTTCAGGGCCTAGTCTGAGATTATTTTTGATTAACCTACTTGTATTGATTAATCTGATGTCTAGCTAGGGGAGTAGCATCAAACGACCACGGCTGGGGGGTACACTAGGAACCGGAGGCGAAAGCCAAAGGAAGAACCTTCTCCCCAGTCCCTCCTTCTAACTGGTTGGATTAAACAAACGCAAGTAGAGTAAATCACTTACAGTCTTAAGGCTGGTTTTGGGAGTCAGTAGATCCTTAGGCTACCCCACTTAAGGACAGCCTTATTTTGTTGTGCTGCAGGGTCCCTATCCCCAGTCCTTCCGACCTTCTCCTAATTTATGCTGGGAAGACAGTCATTAAATCCTCGATTGGAAGGACCGTTAGAACATTCTAGGAGGAGCAAGTTAAATTTTGGTCAATTTGATCCCATGGCCGAACAACAGCCTCCTCTGCTTGAAAATCCACAGGAAGAATTTCGAAGGCAGCTGGAATAAATGCAGAGAATGCAGGAATGGTTCCAGGGAATGCAGGACGCTCAGCCCTTGAAGGATTTTTATGATCCTTCAAATTACGGGGAACATCCCGGCGTCCAGATTCCAGCCGGTGACGTAGAAATCAAGCCCCAGGTATTAAGCGTGATTAAACATTATCATGGGCTTGGCTCCGAAGATCCGTTTCAGTACTTGGAAGATTTGACCACTTTGGTCCAGACCACCAAGGCTCGAAACGTTAACGAGGAGCAAATGATCATGAGGCTCTTCCCCCACTCTCTTAGGGATAAAGCCGCGCATTGGTATAGGACAATAGGAAGACCAATTACAACTTGGAATGAGTTGAAATCGGCCTTTCTGAAGAAATTCTTCCCAATCGGTCGTACCAATGTTTTGAGACGGGCAATCACTACCTTTACCCAGCGGCCGGGGGAGCAGTTTCATGTGGCCTGGGAGCGATTCCAGGACTTATTGCGGAGGTGTCCACACCACGAGGTGCCGAAATGGCAACTCGTGCAGATCTTTTATCATGGGTTGAATGAGCAACCTAGAAATCATGTGGATGCTTCTTGCGGAGGCAATTTCCTCAATAAAGATGCAGATAGTGCACATGATTTATTTGAGGAAATGAGTGAGAATTCAATTAATCATGCCTTCATGGATACTTTTAACCGGTCCCAGCAACTCATAACAAATATCAATGAAGTCCATGACTCTCATTCATTTGATATGGAATTGATTTGTAATAAACTTGATAAGGTGGACTTGGTTGCTAAAAGAATGGAAAATGGATGGCTGGCAATTCTGTTAACAACCCTCAATCCACTCAATCCCAAAATTCGGGATTCCATTCCTCACGAGCTTCTTCTGGATGGGAGTTTGTGAATCAACTCGATGCGACTCAACCTATGAGTCAGCATTTTTCGGAACCCCATGGGTTCCCAACTAGGGCCTTTGATCCCAGTTTTTCTCATCCTTCCCTTTCTTTCTCTCCATCCTCACCTTATGAGGATGTCTGTGCTGTACAAGAGAATGTTAGATCCAACCCCTACTCGAATGCCTATAATCCAGGTTGGAGAAATCACCCTAACTTCTCTTGGAAAAATCTAGGGCAACAGACCTAATTACGACCTGGCAACTATGCTACCCAACGACCAATGGGTCAGGGTCAAGTATATACTCAGTTGCCTCCAAATTAGGTCAATCAGCCAGCTTGGCATGCCCGTCAACCCGCAGGGCAAGCTGATTTGAACCATCAAATGGTACAGATGCAAGGATCTATGTTCCAGCTCATGCAGCAAATGAAAAACTCGCTGGACAACTTGCAATCCGGACTCATTGCTAACTCTCGTCAACCCAGATCTCTACCATCCCAACCCGTACCCAACCCGTGAAACATTATGAATTCGGGCAATCAAGCCCAAGGGTACGGAAATCAGAGGGACCCGCACGCACATGCTCAAGTGGTTGAGCAGGGTTCTTTGTCTTCTTCTGCAAATCAACAATTCATGGTCAATCAAGCCCCTCCAATCTTTCCTAATCCTCCCCAAGACCTAAATTCTTACGCTTCTGCAAATTCTGTAACTTTAAGGAGTGGTAAGAAGACTCAGGATCCACAACCACACTATTCTGATCTTTTGAATCCTGAAGAATCTGAGGAGAGAGAGGAGAATTCTAGAGGTGAAATCAATCCTCAGGAACCTGATTCCAAAGATCTGACCCATGTTCCTTTTCCTGAAGCCTTAACCAAAGCAAAGAAGAAGAAGTCTGTTGATAGCAATGAGGAGCTTCTGAATTTATTTAAGAATGTTGAGATCAATATCCCGCTCCTTGATGCTATCAAGCACATACCGGCTTACGCAAGATTTTTAAAGGAATTATGTACACAAAAGCGTAAATCGAGAGAATCTGTTCCGAGGAAGGCGGTACTCTCCGAGCAGGCTAGTTCTGTTATCCTGCAGTACCTCCCTCAGAAAAAGAGAGATCCTGGTGCTCCTTTGATTTCTTGCGTTGTCGGAGATTACACATTTGATAGAGCACTTTTGGATCTCGGTGCATCCATCAACCTAATTCCGACTTCTCTTTATGAGAAGTTTGGGTTAGGTGAACTTCGGCCAACTTCAGTAATGCTACAGTTAGCAGACCGTTCGGTCACAAACTCGCAAGGCGTTATTGAAGATGTTATAGTTAAGGTCAAGGATTTCTATTTTCCTGTAGATTTCCTTGTCCTTGACATGGATGTAACAGATAATCTGAGGAACACGCCCATCATTCTAGGGCGTCTGTTCCTGGCTACCGCAAGGGCCAACATTAATTGTGAAAGCAGTAGCATGGAAATCGCCTTTGGGGACTAACGAATTAAATTGGATATTTTTAAGGCGATCAATAAATTTGAGGATTGTGGATTTATTGAGAAACTTGATGAGGATAATGTTAATATTGAAACTTGTTTGACAGTTTCTTCAATTGAAAGTTTCGCTTTGGTTGATGAATTTGACCTGCAACCCTCTGACCTGACATCTTCGGAAGAGGTTACTGATTTTGTTCACTCAAAACCTTTTCCTCTTGTTGAATCTTCAGCATCTACCCTACCATCAATCATTACCCCACCCCAGCTTGAATTGAAACCATTGCCCGAGAATTTAAAATATCAATTTTTAGGACCGCAGAATACGCTCCCTGTGATTGTTAGTGCTAAATTGACAAAGGAGCAAGAGATTAAATTGATTAAGGTCCTAAAGGAACATAAGGAGGCAATTGGTTGGACCATTCATGACCTCAGGGGGATCGAGCCATCTTACTGTAATCATAGAATATTTTTAGAAGATGGATCCCGCCCTTCTCGCCAGATGCAGAGGAGATTGAATCCAAATATGCGAGAAGTGGTCAAAAAGGAAATCATCAAGTGGCTCGATGCAGGAATTATTTATCCAATCTCTGACAGTCCCTGGGTAAGTCCCGTTCAGATTGTTCCAAAGAAAGCCGGGATTACTGTTGTGACTAATGAGAGAGGAGAATCTGTCACAACTCGTTCAGCTTCCTCTTGGAGAGTTTGTGTTGATTACAGGAAGCTGAACACAGCCACTAAAAAGGATCATTTTCCCCTGCCCTTCATTGATCAAATCTTGGAAAAATTAGCTGGGCAGAAGTACTTCTGTTTTCTTGATGGCTACTCGGGATACAACCAAGTTCTTATCCATCCCGAGGATCAGGAAAAAACTACTTTCACCTGTCCCTACGAAACCTTTACTTTTCGTAGGATGCCTTTCGGGTTATGCAATGCACCTGCGACTTTTCAAAGGTGTATGCTAGCCATATTTTCTGACATGGTGGGAGAGTTTATGGAAGTCTTCATGGATGATTTCTCTATTTTCGGAGAATCATTTGACTCTTGTTTGGCTAATTTGGAAATGATTCTTAAGCGATGTATCAAGACACGACTGGTCCTTAGCTGGGAAAAGAGTCATTTCATGACCCAAGAGGACATCGTTTTGGGTCATGTAATCTCTGAACGGGGAATTGAAGTAGACAAAGCTAAGGTTGATGCTATCGCTAAACTTCCTCCTCCCACATCTGTTAAACAAATCAGATCATTTCTTGGCCATGTGGGATTTTATCGAAGATTCATCAAGGATTTCTCGAAGGTTGCCCGTCCTTTAAGCAATCTTCTTGCTAAAGAAACACCGTTTGTTTTTAACAAATCATGCCGAAAGGCATTTGATTTCCTAAAAACGTCAGTCACCTGTGCTCCAATTTTGCAACCACCAATTTGGACAACCCTATTTGAGATCATGACCGATGCTTCTGATTATGCGGTCGGGGCTGTCCTGGGTCAGAAAATTGACCGAAAGCCCTCTGTCATTTACTACGCTAGTAAAACTCTGGATGAAGCCCAGAGGAATTACACTGTTACTGAAAAGGAATTACTAGCTGTAGTATTTGCGTTGGAAAAATTCAAGGCTTATCTCTTGGGGTCTCATGTTATTGTTTATACCGACCACTCGGCCTTGAGACATCTCTTGGCTAAAAAGGATGCTAAACCCTGGCTTATTCGTTGGATTCTTCTTCAAGAATTTGATCTTGAAATCAAGGATAAAGCCGAGGTACAAAATGTGGTAGCGGATCATTTGTCGAGACTCCTAGGTGATTCTTCTTGTCCGGACATTCCGATTGCTGACACTTTTCCGGACGAAACCATTCTTACAGTTTTAGGTGTCCACACCCCATGGTTTGCTGACATTGTTAACTATTTGGCCGTTGGTCAAATCTCCCAGGATTGGACCAAGCAACAATGGGATAGACTCAAATCTAAGGCCAAATACTACTTTTGGGAGGACCCTGAACTGTATCGCATTGGCTCTGATCAGATTATTCGCCGATGCATACCGGAGAATGAATTCAACAGTATACTTGAGTTCTGCCATGCATCTGGGTGTGGTGGACATTTCTCCGGGAGAAAGACGGCTGCAAAAATCTTGCAATCTGGCTTCTATTGGCCATCTTTATTCAAGGATGCCCAGGACTTCTCAAGGTCATGTTCTCGATGTTAGTCACTCGGGAACATAACTAAGAGAGACATGATGCCCCTAAACCCTATTCTTCCTATAGAAATTTTCGATGTTTGGGGCATCGATTTCATGGGACCCTTTATCCCTTCATTTGGACATCAGTACATTCTTGTTGCTGTTGATTATGTGTCCAAATGGATTGAGGCGATTCCCACCCGAACCAATGACCACAAGGTGGTCATCAATTTTGTCAAGGAAAATATCTTCAGTAGGTTCGGGATTCTGAGGGCTATCATCAGTGATGGTGGCACTCATTTTACTAATGCCCAATTTCAGAATTTATTGGCCAAATACGGGGTTATTCATCGAATTTCCACACCTTACCATCCCCAAACGAATGGACAAGCCGAGATCTCCAATCGAGAGATCAAGAACATTCTGCAAAAAACGGTTAGGCCTGATCGCAAGGATTGGACTCAAAAGCTTGAGGATGCTCTTTGGGCCTACCGTACGACGTATAAAATGCCCATCGGCATGTCTCCATTCCATTTGGTGTATGGAAGGGCGTGCCATCTACCCGTAGAGATTGAACACAGGGCATTCTGGGCAATCAAACAATGCAATTTAGATCTGAATCTAGTTGGGAAGACCAGGAAACTCCAACTATCTGAGTTGGAGGAGCTTAGAAATGATGCTTATGAGAATGCCAAGATCTACAAGACTCGGACCAAAGCTCTACATGATCAATTGATTTCCTGCAAGAGCTTTGAGACAAACCAAAAGGTCTGGTTATTCGATTCTAAACTTAATCTCTTTCCTGGCAAACTTAGATCTAAATGGAATGGCCCATTCATAATTGATCAGATTTTTCCTAATGGTGCCGTTCAGATTTCTGACCCAAAGACGGGTAACAACTTTAAAGTCAACGGTCAACGTCTGAAGCCTGTTGTTGATCGTAATCTCCCAGAACCCATCTCAGATTCTGTTGCTCTAGCCATTCTGTGACTTCTTTGGCTGGACTTCGCCTAGCTGACGGCATTAAACTCAGCAGTTGTACATATGACACAAGGCTGATACGAGCTTCATATCCAGGTGACATCTTTCATATTCTACCCTTTCTTTCATGTCTCTTTTTCAATGAGGACATTGCATCAGCTAGGCATGGGGGGGTGGATTCATTCTTGAATTATTTGGTCAGCCTTGTGAAATCCACATAAATTGTCTCTCTTCTTATTTAAAAAAAAAAATTAGGAAGGATTAGTTGGACATTAGGACTTTTCAATCCTAAGAAATTTTACATTAAGATCTGAACACAAAGACCCCTCAAGTCTTTGGACTTAATTAGCCTGTGTATCCACTAAAATGTGGATTTTTCTTTGAGTCTTCGCCATCTTAATTCTATTATAGTTGGAATAAATAAGTTTGGGTGATAAGTACATGACTTATTGATAGCGAAAATACGCGGTTTGTTAATTAGGTCGTTGTAACTCGTAAATCCGCTTTCGCTCTTAAATTTATAATCCTAGATAGGGAAGTATCTAGGGTCATCCAAGGAGGCAATATGGTTGCAAAATTGATTCTCTTGCTTGGAATATATCTCAACTTTCTTTTTGGTAATTTTCAATATACCATTTTTTTTTATTTTTGAACTAAGGCAACATGCGAACTGATGGCGGGAAAAGTGTTTACACTTCCAATTAAGTAAACAACTCTAAAGTAGCAAGTAGAGCCTCTCCCTAAGCTCACTCTAGGTAAGTGGAGACCTAGAATAATTAGGGATTGGAAGTGAAGAATGCTGAAAATAAGCAAATAGAAATGCAAACAAGATATGCGAAGAAGGCAACTAGATAATTGATAAAGTGTTTAACAAAAATGCCTAGTAGAGGAATTCTTCTACTACTAGATAATTGAAGTAAAAGAAAACACAAATCCTCTAAATAGATGGTGAAGAAGAGGGCTTCTTGCTCGAAGGTTGGT
The DNA here is from genome assembly GCA_037157565.1 of Thalassia testudinum. Classification (NCBI taxonomy): domain Eukaryota; kingdom Viridiplantae; phylum Streptophyta; class Magnoliopsida; order Alismatales; family Hydrocharitaceae; genus Thalassia; species Thalassia testudinum. Next base: position 29,719,929 of record JAZHRO010000013.1, read on the forward strand.
GGCTCCCAAGCTTGAAAAGAATCCTTCAACTCCTTCCTTGCAGAACTCCGCCAAGGTGATGACCTCTAAGGCAAGCCCTAAGGGGGCGTGCCCTAAGTTTCTCTCCAAGGGTGGACGTCCACCCTAAGCTTTTCTCCTTTGCCTGGCCGTCCTCCTTGAAGTGGGAGAGTCCTCCTCCTTGGCGTGGCTCAAGTTGAAGAGAGTGGGGAGAAGAAGGCACCAAAAGGGCTGGTGATGTGCCCCTTTAATCTCCTTCTCTACTCCTTCTTCTTGGCCGTAGGTATAGGTGGTTTAGGTAGAAAATATACTAAGGGAGGATGCCCAAAAATGGTGGTAGGTGGTGGCTTTTTATAGAATAGGAGGGGAGCTATGGTGACCTTTGAAATGGATGGCCAAGATGAGTTGATGGAGGTGGTTGGAGATCCCATGGCCAAGGAGAGTTGGCGGAACCTTAAAGGGCACCAAGGGGTAGTTATGGGTGTTGACACCCTTTGGTGTTGGCGCCAAAATGGGCATTCTAGAAGGTCATTAGGTGGCGCCACCTTAAGGTTCTAGAAGGGGGGGTATGTGGATGGCTAGGATGGCATATGTGGGTAGGTGTAGGGTGGATTAAGGGGCTGAAAGTGGCGCCAATATAGAGGTGGTTAGGGGTGGTTTTTGGCGCCAACTTGAAGTGTCTTTTGGTGGAGATAATGGGGTGAAGGGATGGCTAGGAGGTGGCGCCAACTTAAGTAGGGTAGCTAGCTTAGGTAGGCTTGAGTTGGTGGAGCTAGCTAGGGTTGATTTTTAAGGTAATGGATGGCCAAGGAGCTGGTTGTTGGCTAAGCTAAGCTAAGCTAAGATAAGCTAAGCTAGCTTAGCTAATGGAGGAGTAGAGGAGAAGGTGTTGGAGCTAGGGTTTGGAGGGAGGAGCTGAGGAGGAGAAGTCTGGAGCTGGAGCTGGAGCTGGCTGCTGCTGAAGAGGCTGGCATGGGGCTACTCTAGCTGGCTTAGCTTGCTAGTTCTTTGCTAGTTGCTAAGCCAAGCTAAAGTGAGCTAGCTTCTACCAAAATAAGCTGAGGTGAGCTAGGTCTGGTGCTCCCGGGGAGAATCAAGCTGGTTGAGGCAGCTAAGGTAGCTTAGCTCAACTGAGTTGAGCTAAGCTAAGTCCCTGGGAGCTGGACTTGAGCTTCCTGAGTTGGGATGAATTCTTCTTCAGCTGGCTGAAGCTGAGTGGAGCTGGATGTAGCTGGATCTGAGCTGGGGTGAACTCCTATCAACTTAGCTGAGCTAGCTAGAGCTCCCTGTTGACTAGTGGGAGCTGAGATGAGCTTGACTCAGCTAAGTTGAGCTAGATCTGAGCTGACTTGAGCTAGGGTGAGCTAAGGTGAACTCTCTTGAGCTGCCATCCAGCTGAGATTAGCTGAATGGAGCTGGGATGAGCTAACCCTAGTTCAAGTAAGGTAGGTTCCAGCTGCGGTGAGCTGGATCAAGCTGAGGTGAGCTGGATCAAGCTGAGGTGAGCTGGATTAGGCTGAGTTCCAGCTAGTCTGAGCTTCTCCTTCACCATTTGCCTTCTTGAGTGCTAGGGTTTTAGGGATCTATATATCTGTACATCCCTAACACTCACAAAAACATATTAAAAAGACAATAAAAAATGCAATGCATGCCTAACCTATTTTATGCCTAAATGCAGCCCAAAAACCCGTTTGCGGAGTAAAATCCTAAGAGCTAGGTTTGTTTTAATGCATAAGAATGATGATAAATTGGCGTTTATCACTTATCAACCTGCCCTCTGATTTGAGAGAATTTTGAGTTTTAAGCATCTACACACTTTTTTTGCACTGACTCGTTGTTTGGTGATTCTAACGGAAATTGGGTAGCTAATGAACCTTCTAGGGTGATATGGCTGGTAAGTTATCGTGGGTAACAGCCCATAGGTAGGTTGTCCAGAGCCCAGTCACTGGACCTTTCTCTTTTTGCTGCCTTTAGGTAAATCTTAGACCAGGGAAGCCACCTACTTAAAAAAGAAAAAAAAGAAAAAAAAATCAAAAAGAAAAGTAGAAAAGAACAAAAAGAAATAAGCCACACTTCACCGCACAAATATGGCTGGCAAGTTGTCGGTGGTAACAGCTCATCAACCGATTGTCCAGAACCCAGCTCAGTAAATGCACTAAAAATTCCCAAAACACTTTGGAAGAAGCGGAGAAGTAGAATAAACCGGGGACATATACACTGGATTCACCCTTGTGTTGACCCCGTAAAAAAATAAAAGTAGGGAGAAAGCTACCGGTTGTAAAGATACACCTTTAGGCAGAATTCTTTTTGAGGTTACCTAGAGGCGTAGAAATCCGAAATCCGTTTTAATTGCCGGTCAATGAGTCTATCACAATCACAATAAGATGCTTAAAACTTAGGGTTCTCATCAAATCTTGGGTGAGTTGAATGGCCGTAGAAAGTCACTCTTAAACCCTAAAATCTGGAAATCCAAAAAAATTAGAAAATAGTAAAAAGAGAAAAAGAAAATTTTCTTTGAATAAGGCGAGGGCTTGAGGCGGTCTGCATTTTGGCTGATACCCGGGCGCTGTTGTGTCTTTGAAAGTTCAGTTCCTAAGTAGACAATTTCTTAATGATTGAAAATAACTCAGATCCAAATAATCCAACCTAATTCTTTTATAAATAGCATATAGTTTTTGCTAGGGATTAGCAAAAGATAGGCATGGGGGTATGATGTAAACACATTTACACTACTTAAAATATCTATTTATGCATGTTCTTAAGCAGAGGATTGCATTTCATGATATAAATATTGCATAACATGCATCATCTTGCATTTAGAGTAGTTTGAATAAAATGGAAGTTAATTGTCTCCTTTTATGAGCTTGGACAGGGCAAACATTTTATTGGGGCCTCGGATCAAAGATCCAACCGTATGGATGTGATAAGGGCGACGATTGGAGTTCAAGGACTCCAAGATTGCCCTAATCAGACATCCGTAGCATCAGATAGTGACTGGGGAACCTTAGAAGATCAAGGGCCAGGATGGTGAAAATCCACACTTCATATGACAAATCCGACCGCATGGATGAATTCGGATCGACAATCGCAGCCCAACGACGCAAAAATCAAGTCAATTCGACATCCGTGGCACCATCTACAACTTCCAGAAGATGGACGGCCAAGATGGTGCCACGTGGTGCCATCTCGGCCGCCCAAATGGCCCACGCATTCTACGAAGGCCCCGCACCCGCCTGCTCTCCGCCGTTGGATCTTGATCCAACGGCTGTGGTCGGCCGCGCTTAAAAGCATCCGCGCCCCATAGTGCAACGGTCGAGCACGCTTACGCTACCAGCGGGCGCGGGTTCGAGCCGCAGCAGAGGGCTGGAGGCGCGGGCGATTGGGTGCGGGTGGAGCGTCAGATGGAGATCGGACGGCTGCACGCACCCGATAGCGTCCACCCGCGATTGAACGCGCGGCGCAGACGCGCAACGCAGCGGGCGAAGATGCGTTTTAAGCCGTCCGATCTCGCGATCGGATGGCTGAGACTCAGCGTGTGTGCGATGGCGTTGAGCTCGCGGGCAGTTGAAGCGGCGCGCGTGGGTGCGGAAGCTACGCCCACTTCGAGGCTTTAGTGACGGATTTATCCGTCACTAAAGACCCCTCATTTATTATTTTGAACTTGTAATGTTCATTTTGCCCCCACTACTTGCAACTATAAAAGGAGACCCCCTCCATACGAAATTCTCATCCCTTCTCCTCTCTACCCCTCCAAAGCTCAAGAGAAGCATGTCCCACACCCGGGATGCTTCTCGCGAGATAAAGTCCAATTTTCGTTCCCCTTCGGAAGTGGATCCCGCGACGACGACGGTGTGCTGCTTCGTTCCGTTCTTCTGCTCTGTCCTCCTTCGTCTTGCTTCGTTCTCCTTCGTCCAAGCGTCGTCCCGTCCGGCTCGTCCTCCAAGCAATCGTCGAGGAGGATAACTTCTCTCTCCCATTCTTATTTACAGCTTTTCTAGTGTAGAATTTTCCTGCTTTATAGTGTAATTGATTTTTCGCTTTCTAGTGTAACTTTTATTTAGTTTGATTATATAAACAGTTGAAAGATTGAATGCATGTTCTCTTTCTCTCTCTCTCTCTCTCTTTCTCTCTCTCTCTCTCTCTTTTAGTCTGATAGCTCCATTGTAATATATCGCCTTGCTTATCAAGAATCCTAAGAAAATATAATTGCGAATATAGATCAACGTAGCCTCCCTGTGTTCGACCCGGAATTCATTTCGGTATAAATTTTATTTGTTGAACACGAATTCTTCGCTTTCGAACTACAACGACAGGTTTTCCAAAATCGAACACGTTAGCATAGCGTTCGTAACGTTCAACAGGCGACAAACGAGTGCGTAGCGCCCGAATCGAAAAGCATGTAAACGAGTTTGCCAGAAAGTGAAACCATACCTGCCACCACTGATCCCGAAGCTCTGGCATCCCTGTGTGTCAGGGCGTTGATACGCCCCTCAGCCCTAGGTGCGGACGAAGTAACCACACTCTGCGTCGGTCGGGTAACTGCTGGCTGGTACCCTTCCCGTGACTGCTGTCCTCCTCCTCGCGCCTGGAAACCGCAGCCTCCTACTCGCCCTCCAGTGCTCGGTGCGGGAAGCATCTGCTGACCTCCTGTCCTAGACGGGCAGTCCCTCCTGATGCGGCCCGGCTAGCCACACTGGTAGCAGAGGGGAACCCGACTCCTGCCCTCAGTGGGTCCCTGCTATCGGCTGGGCGGGGGTCTGGTGCTAGCTTCTGGCCCCTGTCGAGGGCCCCCAAAGGCCACTGATGGCCCTGCAAAACGTGATGTCTCTCCTACGGGAGCCACGTGTCTCCTCTCTCGTCGGCCCTGTGAGAAGTCTAGCTGATAGGGCCTCTTCCGCCCGCTGTCAGTATCTCGCGCGGACGAGTTGGTCTCTTCGTAAGTCATGGCTGCCTCCACCACCCTCGAGAACGTAGGCTGCTTCATGGGTTTAACATACCCCCGAATCGCAAGCCGGAGCCCCTCGGTGAACCTCCAAAGGCGCTCCTCCTCTGTGGCCACTACTGTCGCTGCGAAGCGAGACAGCTCCAAAAAACGCATGTGGTACGCGCTCACGATCATTGTCCCCTGGCGGAGAGTGTGGAACTCCCGCCTCCTCTGGTCCTGTCACGTCTGGGGAAAGTACTGCTCGCAGAAGAGGGTGACGAACCGGTCCCAAGTTGGCTCGTCCCTCTCCTGTCCCCTGACCGCCCTCCACCACCTATGTGCCGCGCTCTCCAGTTGGTACGTGGCAAAGGCCACACGGCACTCCACCGGGGGGTGAAGGGTGTTAAAAACCTTCTCGATCTGCTCAAGCCAGTCCTCCGCCTCGGTCAGGTCCTCATCCCCCTTGAAGGAGGGGGGCTTCAGCTTCCAGAACTATCCGAAAAGCTCGAAGTGGCGCTGAAGTGGAGATGCTGGTGCACCTCCAGGTAAAGAAGCCTCGTGCACAGAAGTGTCAGAGGAAGGTGGGGGTGGTGGCGGCCCATCCCCTCCCCCACGTCCAGCGCCATGTTCGTCGCGTGGTCCCACAGAGGACTCCCCCTCCGCAGCCCCAGGGAGAGGCGCTCTTGGTGGTGGGTGGAGCTCCTCTCGCACGATGTCCCGTATCAGCTGGGCGAGGTCCTGGGCTTGAATGCCCGGGAGAAGAGGCTGGTCTACTGAAACGTTGACCTCAACACGCCCACCCCTCCGACCTCATCCTCGGCCGCGCCCGCGGCCTGCCTTGCTAGTCCCGCGTCGAGGCATCTCCTGCAAGGAGACGCGAATACAGAAAGGAAACACGTCAATACGAATCGATATCTAACGGAGAATTCTAAGAACATATGTCAAAATAAACGTTGTGGTGGCTACTCTAGTTACAAACACGTGAATTGGTTATTTTCTAGTCAGTTGGTTCACCTCTCGGGACGACCTTGCTCTGATATCATCTTGTTACGACCCAATTCCCGAATCCCTACGAGACACGAGAATCGGATCGACTCGACTGATCCCAAGACCCAGTCGTCCAACGAGAAAGTAACCAAAAGAGTAGTAAAATAAACCACATTCACCATGTATATAACTAGCAGTAACAAAATACAGTAGTAAGAAAAGAAACTACTACAGTATACACCACCACAACAGTAAAGAAATAAACAGGTACATAAACATGATGCTTACAATAAAAGAGTACAGTGGTAACAGAAACTACTCACTACAACAGAAGGAAAGGTACCGTGGGTACTACACAAGTAAAAACTACTGGGCTCTACTAGGCCGAGCACCTCAGCAGCCGCCGACTCTGGCTACTTAACACCTGGTCCTGAAAAGGTGACAAAGGTGACACGTCAGCGAAACGCTGAGTAGAGTGGCAACCAAAAGCTAAGAAAAATAGTAAGGTGGACAGTAGCTGTTATATTTTTAATTTCTTTCTTTATTTTTCCATTCACTCATTATTGAATTATTTCTCATATCTTTCTCTTGATCTTGAATGTTCCTCGTGGGAACGATCTTGATTGCAGTCTTTTCCGAAAAGTAGAAGTAACACGTGGTGCTCCCCTGGCCGGGAGAGTCCCCCGTGGTGGTCCTACCCTCATTCAACCACCCCAAGGTCACTAACAGACGTAACGATGACTACGGCACGCGCGATAAATGCACAGGTAGCTACCCCGCACTGGCACGCGATCAGTCATTTCCGTTAACGGGTGCGCCCAAAGCACAGCACAGAACCAGTAAAGGGCAGAGCCCTCTCAGTAACAGGGGTCCAGCCCCTCCACAGTAACCAAACAGAAGTCTTGCCCCTCCACAGTCCGCGCACCCTCGCCTGACTACCCTGGTTTGCCTGGTGGGCCTAACAAGTCGGTGTAGGAGGTTAGCAGAACCCCGGGGCCCGTGGGGTGGCTAGTACTCTCCCTACACTAGTAGCTCTCCTCGGTAGTGTGCACATGATGAGAGCCTCATCATGAGCCATAACTAGCTCATTTTGACCCAATAAAGAAGATAAAAGCTCCTACATAACCTAGAAGAAGGCTTAACTGAAGGAACAAGTGCTCTGAGAAGAAAATATGAAATAAAGGTTAAAACTGCAATTTTACCATTGCAGTACATAAACGGGATTTCTCAGAAGCAAAACATAGGTCAAATGGTCCAAATAAGATAAAAAGTGGGTTGAATTAATCAGAAATGGGTTTATGTGCAATCTAAGAATTAAATGACACTTGGTAACCCTAAAACAGACCCGCTTAAATTAACAAGGTTCCGGTCAGAATAAAAATCAAGCAAACCCTCTAAAAATCATAGAAAAACATCCTCTAGGGTTTAGAACACTTAATTTGGCCTTTGGAACCTAGTTTGACCTAGATTAGGGTCTTAGCTCTTCAATTAACCTAATTTGGGTTTTTACGCAAAATGTCCAGTCAAACGAGGTCAAACCTAAAATCCAACTTCACCATTGCATTCTTTAGGTCCAAATTAGGTTTGTACCAAAATTTGGACCTAAGGGGAGGTCATCTTGACCTACTTTGCAAGTTAGTACACCCAAATCACAAAGAGGTCCCTATCTTTTGAATATCCTTGCAGGGAGCCCCCTAGGTTCTTCGCCTTCTTTGCAAACCGGTCCTGCCGCCATTGCTAGGGCAGAACCGAGCTCCGACGAAGTTTCGAGAGAGATTGCTCTCTAATTCCTCAGAGATTCTCTCCCAGAAATGGAAGGGAGATTCTCTGAGGAATTCCCTTCCTTCTAAAGCCAATCAAATTCGCTGGCGTGAACCCAATCTCTCGTGAGAACGCACGAGAGATTTGGGTATCTTTCTTCCTTCCAACTCCGGCGAGCCGGCTGACCTAATTGCGCGTTTTTCACGCACTGATAGGAGCGGCCAGCACCTATAAAACACCCCTCGGACCCGGCCACTCATCTTAAGCTTGATTTTGACGGAGATCCCCTCCAAATTTCTTCTCTCCCATCTCCGGCCAAACGACCCACAAGCTCCGGCGACCGCCTTCCCTCCTTCTCGTCACTCTGCTGCCATACCAGCAGCAGAGTCCTCTCCGCCTCTTCCTCCCGCGGCGCGCTGTACCCTGCGCGCAAGCTCCTGACCTCATCTTCGTCGCCGCTTCCTCCCCCAGGGTCTTTCTTCCCCGACGACGGCAGTCACGAGCCGTCCTCTCCGCCGCCTCCCTTCACTCCAGACAACCCCAGATAAGTTCTCCACCCTCTCCTCTCTCTTTTCCCCCTGTTATCTCCCTTGATCGACCTTCGACAGACGCTAACCACCTCCATCATCTTCGCCTCCGACCACACTCCGGCGAGCCGCCCACACCACTCCAGCCCTCCACACGGCTCGCCAACCACCTCGAAAGCTCCACCTCACCTCCAGGAACACACTCCACCCTACCACTGCCACTCCAGCCCTCCACAATCACCCCCCGACCAACCCACCATCTCCGGCCACAGGTTGACCTAGGCACGCACGCCTAGGCCGACCTGCGGCCTGCAGCACTGCCCACCACCTTCGCCGTGCCACGGTGAAGGTCTCTAGCTATTCTGATTTGGCCGAGAGGTGCGTTTTGTGTACGACAGGATTTGAGCCGCTGCCGCCATGGACGACCTCTGATGAAGCTCCCACGAAGCTCCAGGCACCCGGTCTTCCAAGCTACAGGTGCTGCATACTAGCGCGAGTGTCGCGAGGTGAACGAGTCCAGCCAAGGAGCGCTAGCAGAGCCAGCAGCTGCGGGGCAATCGCACAACGAGGCTTCTGCAGGCGCGCGTGAAGGCGAGACCAGATAGTCCCACATCGTGGGATTGCAACCGTCAGGTACCATATAAGTTGTTTTTGCGTTTTACTCTTATCGCCTCAGTAAGCACAGGGGTGAGGTCCCTCACCGACCCCACCCGCCTCGTCCGCGGCCTGACCACGCGGACCTGGCGGATCCGACCCGACCTAGACCTACGCACTCCTCGCGCATCACACACCTACAGGTGCGCCTGGTCCCGGGTACGATCCGACCCGATTGAGACTGTGGCTCTGGTAGAGTGGTTAGAGTGAATTGCTTGAGAGAGAGACACGCGCGGGTAGAGGGAGAAGGGTTAGGTTTTGCTCCTGTGCAGGCAGGCTGATCGCAGGAGAAGGACTTGGCCGCTGCAGAAGAAGGAAAAGCAAGCCAAAGAAGAAGAAGAAGGCAACGAAGAGAGGAGAAGCAAGACAGAAGAAGAAGAAAGAAAGAAGTCTTCGCAGGAGAAGAAGGAAAGCAGAAAGATTAGAAGTCTTCGCAGAGAAGAAGAAGAAGGACAAGGGAAGATTGCAAAGAGATCAGAAAGGCAAAGCAGAAGAAGGAAAAGAGAAAAAAAGATCACATTTAAGACGTCTGATACATAAATCAGACGTCTAATTCCATTTTTTTTACATCTTTCTTAAAAACTCTTTGAATCAATTATATTTGCATTTAACAGTTGTATTCTTGGGTTTTACAAAGTACTGAGTTTGCTCCCTGTGTTCGACCTCGGATACTCTAGTTGTTCGAGTAATAAAATTATTTATATTTGTTTAAACATTTTGTCGGTTCTACTGCAACATAATACGCCTTTAAATCCGCACAAAAACGTTGACAACAGCACACGAGGGTCAAAAGTCGGTACAAAGTGGCCACACCTAACCCCAGGTCCCTGGGGCGGCTAGCTCCGCTCTACACTAAACCGGGGGACAGTCGCTCTCCTTGGTACTCCGTACTCAACGGCCAACTCACTTCCCCAATTCTATTCCATTCACTTCTCAGGAGCTCTACTCCTAATTCCCCGTAGGGTTCATGCTCATTTTTTCTTTAACTCAGCCAATTCAAGTTTCATCATTTCAGCTTTATATTCATATAGCCCATGTTCTCAACAATAATTATCCATTCATAAACAGTCAACTGTTAACCAATTACAGGCAGTTACCGTTTTCCTTTCTACTTTTCCAAGACAGCAATATATATATTCAATCTAGTTTTCCAATCCTAGGATTCATGCCATACCCTAGGATCTATCATTCAATCTAGTTTTTCAGTTCTAGGATTCATGCAATACCCTAGTATTTATCATTCAATCTAGTTTTTCAGTCCTAGGATTCATGCAAAATCCTAGAATCTATTAATTATTTCACAAGTGCATAATTTTTGATAAATAATTAAAGGAGCCACTCTACCCTCAAAATCGGGAGTACTGGTGGCGTAATCGGCAAGCCCGCGCGCCTCCGCAACCCCTAGAGCTACAACGGAAGGGGGTCCTAACACAAGGATCAATTACAAGGAGCTACTTAGAACAGTATACAATTACTGTATACAGGTAGAGGAACTAAATCTGAGTAGAACGAAACTTGAAACGCGGAAAACGGACTCCGAACGGACCCTAAACGGGTCAAAAACGACAAGTCTGCCCAAAATCAGACATCTTAAACGGTGGCTCAGGTCATACCTTGATCCTGCGCGGTCCTTCAGACATCCAGACTCCTGTTGAACCGTCTGGACTTAGTTTCCAGACGTCCGACTGTCACTCCGGACGTCTGGAGACCCTCTCCGTCGTCTGGTGCTGTGCCCAGACGTACGATCTGTGTGGGACGGCGTGCCCTTGCACCTTCCCGAACATGACCTGCACGAACACGCGATCGTCCTCAGCACGGAACGAAGCAGGATCCTTCGGCAGAACGGCTGCATGGCCGTACACGCGAAAGAAGGAGGAAGGAAAAATATCGTACCTTTCAGACATCTGGACCTTCCTCCAGACATCTCCTGCGTCGTATGGATGTATGTTCATACGTCTGATTCTGGGAAATTTTCCCAGAATTAGGACCTCCTCGCCCTCCGCTCGCAGTGCACGGCCGTGCCGCACCGCGCTCGCCTGCTGCTTGAGCTGTAGCAGCTCCTCCCCAGCACTACGCGCCTGCTGTGCACCCTTCGGCCGGCCCTGGCTGCTCCGACGAGCTCGCACCCTCGCGATCTAGCTCTTTCCCTCTCGCAGCAACCCCTCCCCACGCACTCACAGCGGCAGCTGCTGCTACCCTCACCCGCTCACTCTCTCGCTAAAGGAAGAAGAGGAAGAAGAAGGCGGTGGATTGAGGGTGAGGGAGAGGAGAGGGGGGTATTTGAAGGTTGCCGTGGGGAGAGAGAGAGAAAAAGGTGTCTACGCCTGCAGGGAGGAAGGAAAAAGGAGGGCGGCGGTTCAGTCTACGCGCGCATGTGCACAGACGCGAACCCTACGCCGAAAAAATTAATTTCCAGACGTCTGGGAAGGCTTCCATACGTCTGACCAGACATCTGGACCAACTCCCAGACGTCTTAAACGATGTTTGTTGCCAGGGTTATAACAATATAGTTATTAACAAACCTAAAAGATATAATTAAAGTTACCTAGGCGTAATATTAGTCCATTAAAATGGACTCATCAGATAGTGCTCGATCGCTCTTTCGTTGGTGTTAAAAATATCTTCGTTGTAGTATGTTACGAAAAATGATGATCAGTTTATTTCAATTTATTACTCGAAATTTAAAATATTCTGAGGTAGAACTTAACGAGCAAACTTAATTCTATAAGCATACAAATTCACAGTTCACTATAATATACTACTTTACAAAAATTAAACAAAGAGAGAGTAAACAAAAATCCTTTTCTTCTATTTTTCTTTTCTTTCTTTCTTCTCCTCTTCTCTCTTCCTTCTCTTCTTTCTCTGCATTTCCTTTCTCGGACGTCTGATTCTTTGAATCAGACACCTTATCTGCCCCTTTGCTACAGTGCCTTGCAGGTTCTTCTTCTTCTCTTCTCTGCTCGGCTTCTTTCCTCGGTAGGCTTCCTTCCTTCTTTTCCTTTTCTTCTTCATCTCCTTCTTATGTTGTAGCTCTTGGTTGCTTCTCCTTCTCTTCTTTCTTCTATCTTTAGTTTCTCTTCATCTTCCTTTCTCTGCAGCTTCTTCCTTCCTATCTTCTTCATTTTTCTTCAGCTGCTTTGTGCAGCTAAGTGTCCTCAGCCACTCCTCTGCCTTGAGTACTTCTTCTTTCTTTAGTAGCTGTGGCTCTTCTTCTTCTCTTCTGCTCCGCTCCTCCTCCTTGCTTCCTTTCTTGTTTCCCTACACATTATAAGGTTAGGCAAAACCTAACCCCTACCCGCCCCGCGCCTCTCTCTCTCTCTATTTCTCTCTCAAAGGTTCGCTCCCAGAGCATTCGCGGGTATACGGGTCGGGTAACGTGCCCGGGACCAGGCCCACCGACGTGCGGTGGTGGACGAGGAGCGCTTGGTCGGGTAATCAGGTTCGGCCCAGACCCGCAGGGCGTGAGCGCTAGTGAGGGCGGGTGCGAGCGCGTTGCACGCTGCGTGCGTAGGTGAGGGACCTAGTGCGCATCGCTTTGGTTTTGTGTTATTTTAAAGTTCTAAATGTTGTAGTATATCACGAAAAGTTGTTACCAGTTTACAATTTATTACTCGGAATTAAAAGTTTCCCGAGGTTGAACTCAGGGAGCAAACTATGATTCCAGAAGCATATGAATTCACAATATATATTGTTTTACAAAAATTAAGACAAAGGAAAGAGAGAGAGCAAAAATTCTCTTCTTAGCTTTTTCTTCTTCTCTCTTCTTCTTTTCAGCTGGTTCTCAGCCTGTTTTCTTCTTTCTTCTTTTTTCTTTGCTGCAGAGGCTTCCTTCTTCTCTTTTCTCTTTCTTCAGCTGCTATGTCCTTTCTTCTTCCTTCTTCTCTTCTCCTCTGCTTCTCTTCTTCCTTCTTCTCTTCTTCTCTGCTTCTCTTCTTTCTTCTGCGTCTTCTTCTTTGCTGCAGAGGCTCCCTCCTTCTCTTTTCTCTTCTTTTTCTCTGGCCTGTCCTCTGCTCTTCTCTTCTGCTTCACTCCTTCCTTTCTTTCCAACGTCTGATTCAGAAATCAGACGCCTTAACTGCTCTGTTGCTACAGTACCCTTGCTATCTTCTTTTCTTCTACTTCTCTCCTTCCATCCTTCTCCTTTCTTTTTCTTTGTGGCTAAGTCCCAGCCATTGCTCTTCCTTTTCCTCTTTCTTTCTTCCTTCCTTCCTTCTCTTCAGCAACACCTTGCTTCTTCCCCCCTCACCTGTTCCCTGCACACACACACACACAAGCTCAGCGCAAAACCTACCCTACCCTCTCCCCACGTCTCTCCCTCTCTGAATCTCTCTTGGGTTCGGTCTCCCAAAGCCAGGTTTTCGGGTCGGGTCGTGTGCCTGGGTTCAGGCGCACCGGTGTGGGTGGTGCGCGAGGAGTGCACAGGAGGGTGTTGGGTCTGGTTGCGCCAGATTCGTGTGATGAGCTCACGGACGAGGGTTGTGTATAGGTGAGGGACCTCACCCCATGTGTATTCAGAGGAGATCAGCTAATATCACTTTTACAATTTATGTGTAGGTGTGTGGCCACACACTTCCGAGGTGGGACTAAAGTCCCACCTCTGCTCCGCGCGCCCGCAGGCGAGAAGCTGCGAGCAATTGGGGCAGCAGCGAAGACCCGCGACCCCAATTGAAGGCCTGGGCACACTCGCAGAAGTATCCCGCATTGCCTGGGGCCTGTGCCTGGTGCTAAAGGGGCCTGGAGCTGCTCACCAAGCAACTCCTGCTGTCCGTCAATGACAGCGAGGGGGGCGAGACCTGAAAGCATGAAAATGGCCTCACGGCCACGTCAAACCGCTCAGGAAGCTTCGCCAGAGTACAGCGAAGGCGGTGTGGGGGTCGTCGTGGCAGGAAAGTGGATGTGGCCATGTGACTAGGGCACACTGCAGAGGTGCAGGTGGGTGTGTTCGAGGGGTGGTTTGGAGGTGTGGGGTGGTGAATGGAGTGGGGGAAATGCTTGAGTGGAGTGAGGGGGAGCTTCTAGGCTTGTCGGCGAGGGGTGGAATGGCCTGTGGAGGTGGAGCGACCTCGCCGGAGATGGTGGCCGGAGGTGGAGCAGATGGAGGTGGTAGTGGCAATTGAGGGGTCTAAAGTGCCAATTTAAGAGGGGAAAATTAAGAGGAGAGTAAGAGGAAGGTTTCTACCTACTTAATTAACAAAGAGGGAAAGAGGGGGTGCCCGACGCATGCCTGCCGGAGCTGGGGACGAAGGTGCCCAGAAGGGGGGTAACGGCAACGAGGAGGGGATCTGGAGGTGCCAGCTGGTGTGGCCTGGCATGGGAAGACGATGCAAAGTGAGCTCTGCTGCAGGTATGGCAGCAGAGCAACAAGGAGGAGGAGGAAAGTGTTGGTGCTAGAGCACCATGGTCATTTGTTTTGATGATAACAAAACACGTGTTATTTAACATTTGCACTTGGAGTCTTAGATTTCAGGTCAATTGCAAATGTAGACGTGTTTAGATGAAATTTGAGCTTGCATCCAGGACGGATTGAAGGAGCTTGATGGAGAATAGAGGAGATTCACGAGGAGTGCTAGATTGAAGATGGAAGGACAAGAAGAATATGATAGAATTTTGTTTAATCCTTTCATGTACTTTTATCTTTATTTTGCTTGCTCTTTTTATTTCCTTAGAACATTATGTTAAAGAGCCTCAAAGTACCCTAACAGTAGTCCTAGGAACACCTGCACAACCCTAGGATACTTAGGTTTTCTGTAAAGAACTTAGAAAACCAATATAGGGTTCAAACAGCATTTCCAGACGTCTAATTCCAAAATCAGACATCTGATAAAGTGTTTTAAGACGTCTGACTGTTGATTCAGACGTCTGATAACTATTAGGCTGGACATAGTTACTTCTGTCTGATGAAATCAGACGTCCATACCTTAGACCAGACGTCTTAGAAGACGTCTGATGACTTTGCCAGATGTCCAATTAGTGGACCGTTGGATGGCTTAACAAACACTCAAGAATATGACCGTTAGAGCCTTATCAGACGTCCTTAGGCCTTTCCAGACGTCTGATAAATGATCGTTTTGCCTCGGCTGACCCAAAATCTCTTCTCAAAGATTTTCTAGCCGTTGCAATGTTTGGAAAATCCATTCCCACAGTAAAAGCAGGTTTCCAGTCGTCCAGACATAGTGCCAGACATCCTATATATCGTCGGATGGACTTGCACTAGAACCCTGTTTAGATCTGATCCAAGTCAGGAAGAGACTCGCCCAAAATCAGACGTCTGACCCTGAAATCAGACGTCTTAAAGTGAACTTCCAGATGTCTGATGCTAGAATTAGACATCTGATAAGCCTGTCAGAACAATGATTGCTCCTGATTTCGGGGTGATTCTCTAGGGCTTTGCACCCAACGGCTATAGAACCTTTCCTAAGCCTTCCAAAGCCTTCCTAAGGCCTCTATAAATAGAGGGGAACCTTTGCAACACAAAAACACACACTTAGAAACACCAAGATACACAAGAAACACTTTGTAATACACTTTCCACTCTCTTGTGTCCTAGCTAGCTCTTGCTCTCCAAGCTCTAGTTCCATTTATCTTGAGAGCATCAAGCTTCGCGCACCCGCTCTCCCGCCATAGTTCACGAGAGCGAAGTTGCGCCGTCGCGTGGCTCACGCACCGCGTCATCAACTCGATGCACTCCTTGCAAAGGGGAGTTTCCTAATTCCTATAGAAGCTAGGTTTAATATTACTTTGTTGGCTCTATAGGATTATTTATTTTATCTTTGTTATTTGGTTGGGTATTCGCTTTGCGAATTCCCGTCTCCTTCGCGAGACAAAACCCTTCTCGTGAAGAGAAGGGGTTGAGGTACGCTACCCTCGTCTAAGTAGCGTGGTTGTAATTGAGGTTGAATCACCCTCATTTTAAAGTGATTCGGTTTAGTGTATTTTGATCAACTTGGTTGATCGGAAAATCCTAACTCGACAGGGTTAGGTGGTGATTTTCACCCGGTTTGGGTTTCTACCTAAAAATCTTTGTGTACTTTGTGCTATTGTTATTTAGTGAGATTATTTATTATATTTATTTCCGCAATTATTACGTCACCCCCTCCTGGTAGGGCCGAACCTTCAGAAAGATCGCCGTAAGCTTGGGCTGTCTAACTGGAGTGAGAGGAGACGAAGTATGGGGGTTCTCTTCAGCCAAAGTGAGCTTGAAGGAAACGGCTACCCTTGCTGCTCCTTATAAAGGTGCTGGCGAGGAGAGGATCTCGAGGGAGCGACGTGGGGAGCTCGCCAAAGATGGTCAAAGATGGAGACCCATGCCTTTCGTGCATTCGCACGAGAGGCATGGGTAGCCGCAAGGCAAGAGGGAGGGTCCCTGCGAAAGAGGGCGACGTAGGGAACCCCCCATTCGTTCCTGAGGGCGGTCCTCATACCCTGCGCGGTGCCATCCTCCGCGCAAGGTCTCTAGAGGTATGGTGCCTACGTGGGGTGGCAGGAAGGACCATTTTGGAAAGAACGAAGGAGAAGATACGAGGCTAAATGCAAGGGTTTAAAAAGATAAGGGTCAAAAAGTAATTCAAGAGGACCAATTTGTAAAGTCAGTCAAAATGGTCTTCTCTTAGGCCCAAATTTTTGTACCAAACTAATTTGGACCTAAGGAATTCAATGGTGTAATTTGATTTTAGGTTTGACCACGTTTGATCAGTCAATTTACGCAAAAACCCAAATTAGGTCAAAATTTGGGCATGGTTCTCAATTTAGGTCAAGATAGGTTGCAAAGGCCAAATTGAAGGTTATAAACCCTAGGGAATATTTTTTCATGAATTATAGAGGATTCAGTTGATTTTTATCTTACCTAGAACCTCGTGAATTAAAGCAGATTTATTTTTACGATTATAGAATGTCATTTGATTCCTAAAAGTTGCTATAACCCTTTTTAGATCAAGTCATCCCACTTCCTTCCTTATTAAGTATATTTAACCTGTGTTTAGACCCTTAGATACCATGTTTGTGTACTACATTGGTAAAATTACAATTTTACCCCTTATGACTTGTTTTATTCTTCAATTCAGAATTCTCTGAGTTAGGCTTTTCTTTAGGTTTTGTAGGAGCTTTTTCACACTTATTTAGATCAAATTGTGCTAGTTAGGGTTCATGATGAGGCTCTCATCAGGACCTGACCCCTGTGTATCGAAGGCGATAAGCGTAAGGCACTTTTTCAATTTATTTGCAGCGCTGCGCTCAGACGCTTACGCGGTGGGACTAATGTCCCACCCACTTCTACGCTCGCGTTCGCAAGAGACCTGCCCCAATTGTTGTAGCCTCGATCGCCTGTTGAGCCAATTGCTTGGATGTGTGAGTTCGAGATGCCAATCTGCACCTCCTGGGACTCTGACGCCTGAAGTGAACGACCTGGAGCTCGCGAGCAAGCTTCTTCGCACCCGTGTCAATGGCGGAAGAGGGTCGAAACCTGAAATGCGAAACACGGCCTTGCAGCCCTATCAGATCAGAGGAAAACCTTCACTGTATCACGGCGAAGGTGAAGCAGATGTTGGCTGGCTGCGGGGCGGCCTAGGCGTGCATACGTAGGTTGCTCTGTGGCCGGAGTTATGGGTTAGGTCGGGGGAAGCATGGAGTGCGTGTGGCGTTCTGTGGATGGGTGGAAGGTGTTCAGTGGAGTGTGGCAGAGGTTGTGAGGTGGGTGGCGAGACGTGTGGGGGTGCGGAGTGACGGAGGCGTCTCGTCGGAGGGTGGCCGGAGATGGGGAAGATGCGGGCGGACAGTGGCGGTCGAGGGGTGTTATGTGAAATAGAATGAGGGAAATGAAAGAGTGGAAGACGGGGAGCTTATCTGGATTAGTTGGAGTGAAGGGGGGGTAGTGGAGATGGACGGCTCGTTTGTGCTGTCGTCAGAGAAGATGGCCCTGAGGGAGATAACAGCGACGAGGAGGAGGACAGGAAGGCATGCGTTGGTGCAGCAAGACGCGGGAGGACGAGGTGGAGTGAACCCTGCTGCAGGTATGGCAGAAGAGCGACGAGAGGGAGGAGGAAGAATCGTCGGAGCTTGCGGGCTACTTGGCTGGAGAGAGGGGAGATGAAATATGGGGGATTCTGCGGCCAAAACAAGTCTGCCCCCTGCAGAATGATCTGGGTTTGCTTAAATAGGCACTGGCAGGCGGTTCATCGCATTGAGGAGGCCAGAAGTCGACGCCGAAGGCATGGTCGGAGAGGATACCAATACCTCTTGAGCGTTCGCACGAGAGGTATGGAGCGATTCAGGGTATGGGGAGCTGCTCATGCAGTAGGGGGGTTCGCAGAGAGCTCCCCTTCCAAGTCTAGGAGCATCTCCACAGGCAAGCACGAAGAAAAATGCCTCGCGACGTTGTCGGCGGTATGGGACCCTGCTGCAATGGCAGAGGGACCTGAATGAAGAAAGTGACGAGAAAGTTGAGGGGGTTTTTGCAAGGCTTCAAAAGGTTAAGGGTCAGAAAGTAATTATTGAGGACCAATTTGTAAAGTGGGTCAAGGCAAACTTTCCTTAGGTCCAAATTTTGATATAACCCTAATTTGGATATAAGGAATCCAATGGTGAAGTTGGATTTTAGGTTTGATCACGTTTGACCGATCAATTTGCACAAAAATTTAGATTAGGTCAAAAATTGGGTATGGTTCTCAATCTTGGTCAAGATAGGTTTCAATGGCCAAATTGAAGGTTCTAAATCCTAGAGGATATTTTTTTCATGAATCTTAGTGGGTTTAATTGATTTTTATCTTGCTTGGAACTTCGTGAATTAAAGCGGGTTTGTTTTAGGGTTACAGAATGTCATTTAATTCCTAGAGGCCACTATAACCCTTTTCAGATCAAATCATCCCACTTTCTCTTTTATTAAGCCCATTTGACCTGTGTTTAGACCCTTAGAAATCCCGTTTGTGTACTGCATTGGTAAAATTACAGTTTTACCCCTTGTGAATTGCTTTATACTTAAATTTATAATTCTCTGATTTAGGCTTTCCCTTAGGTTTTGTAGGAGCTTTTGTGTCTTTATTTAGGTCAAGTTTTGTAGGAGGTTTTCATCATACCCCCATGCCTAGGTTTGGATAGTCCCTCAGCAAAAATTTAAGGTTTTAACCTTTGTTCTAGACTATGAATTTCTTCCATCAAGTTTTGATAAGTACTTTTCCTCTTGTATCCTTGATTAGGTCAGAATGTCAATCATAAGCCTAAAAGGTACTATAGTACCAACCAAGATCCAGATCTGTCTAACTTTAGCCTCAGTCTTTAGCAAAGGTTTTTAAGGCCTACAGGAACTAACCTAAAGTTTAATGGACTCTGTGGTTAAAGCACCCGTGCTTGAGATATTTTTAGCCTTGGTTCTGTTTGCAGTGCATTTTGTAAGAGAGAGACAAAAGATTTATTTGTTTGGAGAGAGAGTTTTCTCTCTCTTTTCTTTTTAATTCTAGCTTAGGATTGGCTTCACAACACGATCTGTATCGGATGCCTTGTCCCCATCATCAATCGTCAAGGGTCCCTTGTAGTCGATGCTTCGAGATAGAACCTCCTATGGTAACCCCTAGAACCCTAGCTTTCGAGATTTTGAGATAATCCCGTCCATGGTGTTCCGTGGTCAAATTCAGACCCTGGCAATTGACACTTCGTGATAATGCCATCCATGGAATCTGAACCAGCAGAGTGCTTACATGCCCCCGGTAGGATATGTAAATATCCTAGGAGACAAGCACCGAGGAGATGATATGTTGTTACGCATCTTTGAGGGGAATTTCCCACCTCTCCACGTCGGGAACTCGTCCAAATCAACTTGTGTTGGTCGACTACTCCTAATCTAGGTGACATTTTCAAAATATTTGAAACGCTTCTGGGTGATTTTGATATTTATGCTCACTGAACCAGACTATGTGTGTGAATTTGGGTGCTTAGGTTACTGAGTCCCGTAAATCGAAAGTCAGTTAACGAGGCCGAATACTCCCTAAGCCTTGGACCTAATACTTAAGCTTTTCATTTTCCTCAACCTCTTGAGGAATATCTAGATCTTAATGAGTACTAAGAGTCTAGCCAAGAATGCTTAAGGTTTGCATTCTTACTAATCTTGTTGTGCACTTTTGTTTTTCTTTTCCTTAATGTGGTCTAGAACTTTGGTTAATTCCTTAATTTCTTACTTATGACTATCCCTTTTCTCTTTCATTTTGTGCACCTTTTTATCATTCTGCTCTTTTTCCCTCCTCTTTCTGTAAAGTTTTCCAGCATTTTCTTCCTCCTTCAAAGTTTTTTTTTGCATATGCGGATTTTTTGTTGAAATCTTTTCCTGTTATGTCATTTCATTGCACTTTCATACCCCCATGCCTAAGATTTGCAATGTCCTCATTGTACATTAGGTGGGTTTTTATTTAGCTTGGTTCATGCTTTAGGACAGGTATTTGGTGAGTGGATGGGTCGAGGTGACTGTTGCGGACGATTTCTAATCTCAGGTACGAGTACCTAAGGTGAGGTTGGTTGTCCTAAGGATGAACCTAAAGTGTAAAGAAATGCCAGAAAAGGTTTCGGGTTTTTCAAAAAGATTGACGGGCTGCCTCCCGTTAAGCGCTAAGTTTTACGCAATCGGCTGGGCACAATAATCTCAGGGAGAATGAAGGATAAATGATGACTCAGCCAAATCTGTACTGGATACGTCAATGAATGGTTTGAGTCTCAGACCGTTCACGACGAAAGGTTCGGAATCGTGGCTGAGAGGACTAATTTCGACGGCTCCATTTCCAAAAATCTGTCGGACAAGATACGGTCCGACCCACTTGGATCGCAGTTTCCCAGGGAAGAGTTTGAGTCGGGCATCGAAGAGTAGGACCTTCTGACCAGGGTGGAAGATCTTTCTAGATATGTGCTTGTCATGAAAGGCTTTAACCCGCTCTTTGTAGATTCGTGAGTTCTCATACGCATCAAGGCATAATTCCTCAATCTCGCTTATCTGAAGCTTTCTGTGGGTTCCAGCCGTAGAAGGATCTAAGTTGTAGCTCCGTACTGCCCAATAGGCTTTGTGCTCCAGTTCGACGGGAAGGTGACATGCCTTCTCATACACCAGTCTAAAAGGAGACATGCCTAATTGGGTCTTGTGGACGATCCTATAAGCCCACAAAGCTTCCGGAAGTCGGGACAACCAGTCCTTCCTGTCAGGTCAAACAGTAACCTGTGGGATTTTCTTGATCTCCCAATTTGATAGCTCAGCTAGACCATTAGTCTGGAGGTGGTAAGGAGTAGAGATTTGGTGAGACACCCCGTATTTGGTCGTCAGTGACCTGAACTGAGCATTGGTAAAATAGGTCCCTCCATCAGAGATGATCGCACGAGGAATCCCGAACCGTGAGAAGATATTCTGATGAATCAATTTGATGAAGATCTTGTGATCACGGGTTCAGGTCGGAATGACTTCGATCCATTTGGACACGTAGTCCACAGCGAGTAAAATGTACTCGAAGCCATCCGAAATAGGAAAGGGGCCCATAAAATCAATCCCCCATATATCAAAAATCTCGCATTCGAGAATTGGCTGTAGAGACATCATATGGCGATGGCTCATGTTGCCCAAAGTTTGGCAACGACTACATGCCTTACAGTGACTGTATGCGTCCTTGAAGATAGTGGGCCAGTAAAAGCCACACTGGGCGATTTTTGAGGCGGTTTTATGCCCAGAAAAATGGCCACCGCAAACCTGGTCATGGCAGAAGGAGAGAATGTTGTTGATCTCGCCCTCCGGGACACATCGCTGGATTACTTGGTCAGCACCTATGCGGAAAAGGTACGGATCTTCCCAGATGTAGTACTTGGCATCGGAGCGCAACTTGTCTTTCTTGGCCTTTGGCCAATCAAACGAGATCTGATGAGATGCCAATTAGTTTACTATATCAGCAAACCATGGAAGCCTAGTACCAATAGTCAAGAGGTGCTCATCAGGAAAATGCTCCGTGATGGGTCCAGAAGGGTCGATGATCTCAGAAGGAAGGCGAGACAAGTGGCCAGCTACCACGTTCTGTCTTCCTGCCTTGTCACGAATCTCGAGGTCGAATTCTTGCAACAGCAAGATCCATCGGATTAACTGAGGCTTCGCATCCTTCTTAGCAAGGAGATGCCTCACAGCTGTGTGATCCGAGTAGATTATGACATGGGAACCCAGGAGATAAGATCTCAATTTTTCAAGGGCAAATACTACTGCTAGCAGCTCTTTCTCCATAACCGTGTAGTTACGCTGAGCTTCGTCAAGTGTCTTGCTAGCGTAGTAGATGACCACGGGTTTCCCGTCAACTTTCTGTCCCAGAATCGCTCCTACAGCGAAGTCAGATGCATCTCATATGACCTCGAAGGGTTGAGACCAATCAAGGGACTGTATGATCAGGGCTTAGGTGACTCGGTCACGAAGGATTTCAAAAGCTTGAGTGCATTCCTTGGAAATCTCAAAGGGTACATCCTTGGAGAGAAGAGTAGTCAGGGGACGTGCGATTTCAAGAAATCAGGGATGAAACGACGGTAAAAATTGACGTGCCCCAGAAAAGATCAGATGTCCCTGATCGAGTTAGGCATAGGAAGTCTAGAAATCAAATCAACCTTAGCTCGATCCACTTGGATGCCTTTCTCAGAAATTAAGTGTCCCAGGACGATCCCCTCAGGCACCATAAACTGGCTCTTTTCCCAGGAAAGAACCAGATTTACATCAATACAACACCTGAGTATGTGAACTAAGTGCTAGAGGCAATCATCAAATGATGCCCCGAAAATTGAGAAGTCTTCCATGAAGACTTCCAGATAATCACCTACCATATCAGAGAATATGGCAAGCATGCACCGCTGAAAAGTCGCGGGTGCATTGCAAAGATTGAAAGGCATCCTTCGAAACGTGTACGTCCCGAAGGGGCAGGTGAATGTGGTCTTCTCTTGGTCCTCTGGATGAATCGCCACTTGGTTATAACCGGAGTACCTGTCAAGAAAGCAGAAGAATCTATTTCCTGCTAACTTCTCGAGAATCTGATCAATAAATGGTAGTGGGAAATGATCCTTCTTCGTGGAGGAATTGAGTCTTCGGTAATCTATGCAGACTCTCCACGAGTTGGCTATACGGGTAGGTATGACCTCTCCGGTTTCAGTCGTGATGGTGGTGAGCCCTGCCTTCTTAGTCACAACCTGGATTGGGCTCACCCAACGACTGTTGGAGATTGTGTAGATGATCCCTGCATCTAGCCACTTAATGATCTCCTTCTTCACGACCTCCTGCAGATTGAGATTCAAACATCTCTGCATTTCACGTGAAGGTTGTGCGCCCTCTTCAAAATAGATACGGTGTGTGCAATCAGAGGGACTTATTCCAATCAAGTCATCGAGAGTCCAACCAATGGCTCCGCGATGTTGCTGGAGAACAGTAATTAGATGGGATTCTTGATCAGGTGTGAGTTTGGAGTTTATAATCACAGGAAATGTCTGATTAGAACCCAAAAAGACGTATTTTAAATGTCAGGAAGGGGTTTGAGTTCAAGAATGGGGTTATCAGCACAACGGGTGGTTCAGAGTGAGTGTGGGGTACAAGGGTAGGAGTTATAGGTTTGTCTAAATCAAGGTCTGACTCCTCTAATTGCGGTTCAAGATCTTCTTGTGGTTGATGAGGAATAATCATGCTCTCCTCAAGTTGTGGTTCATCAACCACAGCTCTAATATCACAGATTTGTTTAATGACACCGCAATTGATCCCTTGTTGGACCTTAAAGATATCAATTTTGAGAGTCTGATTCCCAAATTTCAGTTCTATTTGGCCCTCTTCACAACTTATATTGGCCCTTGCAGTGGCCAGAAAAGGTCTCCCAAGTATGATTGGTGTGTCTCTTGGGTTTTCAGGTGCGTCCATATCTAAAACTATGAAATCTACAAGGAAGTAGAAATCCCACACCCTCATAATAACATCCTCAAGAATTCCCTTAGGTGACTTGATAGATTGATCTGCTAACTGCAATGTCACCTCGGTCGATTTTAGCTCAGATTCTTCTAGATGGTTAAGTAGGGATGTGGGTATCATGTTTATGGAGGCACCTAGGTCCAATAATGCTCTATTGAACTGGGTTTCACCGATCTTACATGAAATTAGGGGAGTGCCTGGATCTTTTTCCTTGGGTGGGAGTCTACTCAGGATTACAGAACTGGCTTGCTCTGACAGTACAATTGGACTCCCACTCTTGGTTCTCAGCTTATGTTGAGGTGTACACATGTTCTTCAAGAATCGTGCGTAAGCCGGTACGTTTCGGATCGCATCCATCAAGGGGATGTTTATTTGGACTTGCTCAAAGAGCTTCACCAGGTCCTCCTTAGGAGCCACGGGTTTGGTCATCCTCTTTCCCTTGGTCAAGGCCTCGGGAAATGGAACCTTGGTTGGTTTCTCTAGGATAGGTCCAGGTTTTTGATCTGGGACAAGGATAGGAACATCCTGGATAACTGTCCTAGGGTTTGGGCCACTACCATGCTTGGAGTGGTCTGGATAAGGTGGATCTTGTGTTGCCTTACCACTACGGGTTGTTACAGAATTTATTCCTACCTGGATTTGGTTAAGGGTTGGTAGGATGGGCTGCTGCTGTTGGTAACCCGCATAGGAGGTTGAAGATTCCATCCCGTCAGGTGAAGGAATAGAAGGGGCCTGATAGACCATGTGTGCTTGGCTCGTGTTTAGGTTCATAACGTGCCACTGGGTCGGCACGCTATTAGGGTTAGGAAGAGGCTGAGAAGGAAGAGTGCCAGGTTGGCGAGAATTTGCCAACTAGGCAAGTTGATTTCGGACCTCTGTGATTTCGTCCTTATGTTGCTTCTGGATAGCCTCATTCGTTCTCTGAATGTCAGCCAAGGTCTGAGGATAAGGGACATTTGATCTTAGTTTGGCCCGGATGGATAAGTGGGGTTGGGTCGAGGCTGAGGCGACTACTAAGGATGAGGTGCTTATGGAAGGGGCTGAAAGGGTGGTCTTGGATTTTGGAAATTTCCCGCCCACTGGAAATTGGGATGGTTTCGCCATCCAGGATTGTAGGTGTTGGAAAATGGATCATTCTGAATGGCGTTGAGGTCCTCGCAGGTCTGAGGAGACTCAGAAAAGTCGGAGAATGGGGGAGTAGGGCTCCCCCGGCAAGAATAGAAAGGATCGAAGGTTCCTCCTATCCTGGAGTCAGATGGGGGTGGATACGAGTCCATCCTTGGAGAAGGTTGGTGGAAAATGTGCTGCACAGTTTCCCGTGCGGGAAGGGGTTGTGCAAAGGAGTTCTGCGTAGAGGTGGCTCGCTGCAAATGCTGAGTCAGCTCATCCACCTTCTTCTCAATAATAGAGACCTTGTCCAATCGACTGGCCATTAATTCCAGGTCTACTGATGAGGACAGGCCCTGCGTCTCATGTGCTCCCCTAAGGTTCATCGCTGTGCAGGTATTCGTCCGTTCGAATAGTCCCATGGAGTCATTGTTGATGGAGTTCTCGTACATATTCTCGAGAATCTCCCACACGGTGTCTTTATGTTGACCCATGATATTCCCTTCGCAAGTTGCATTGACGAACGATCTAATATCTTCACGGAGTCCCTGGTAAAAAGACTGGACTTGTTCCCATTTAGGAACTCCGTGATGGGGGCACTTTCTCATGAGATCCTGAAAACGATCCCATGCCTCATCAAGAGGTTCTCCCATCTGTTACGTGAAGTGAGTAATCTGATGGCGTAAGGCATTGGTCCGACCAACGGGGAAGAACTTCTTCAAGAACTCGAACTGAAGTTCCTCCCAAGTGTTGATTGGGCAGGTCTGTGTTTGATACCAATGGGCAGCCTTGTCCATAAGGGAGAAAGAGAACATCTTCATAAGTAGGATATCCCAATTCTGTGCATCTGACATGAAAGTCTGGGCCAGATGCTTAAGCTGTTTGATATGCTGGAAGGGGTCTCCAGAGTTAAGCCCATGGAATTTAGGTATGGCGTGGATCATGTTGGGCTTCAACTCGAAATCAAGTCCTCCAGTCGGGATTCTAACTCGAGGCTCAATTGCCACCACAGCGGGATTATAGTGATCTCGCATCATGGGACGCTGCGATGGGTTCATGAAGTTTTTGGAAGAGATCATTGAGTCGCTGGAGCTGGTGCTCAAGATTATTCTCTCCTTCAACATGCTGAGCCATTGTGGAAGAAGAAGGGGAATTGGGTTCAGAATCCGAAGAGAGATCTATGTGAAGAGGTTGTTGCACAAACAGGGGTACCGAGGCTTGGCCTCGGGGAGAGTGAATTTCTAGAGGAGGTTTCAAGGACCTCCTACCAAACATACACTGATGGATGGGACGAGGTTAGAAGGTGCTGGACCCAATCAAGACACCTGAAATGTTGGGTGACTATAGAGGTTCGGGGCAGATGATACCCCTTAATCAGAAGGTCGTCCACCTGAGAATTACCTGGGCAGCCAGAGAGGGTGAGTCCCGTGAAGACCCCTACACGATAGAGCGCCCCACGGGTTACAGGGTTTCCCCCACCCGACCTCTCTTGTCACTGAGATTCCAGGTAGACCAGAATAGGGACCTTAACCTCTTATGTCTACCACTTTTAATTAGGATCAAGGTGCTCAGGGTTTCACTTGAACTTTATCCTGTTGTGTGCAAAAAGTGACCTAATTTCAAGGTTGGTTGATCCAACGAATCAACTTCACCGATTAGTTCCTGTGAGAGCATATTAGGTCCTGTTTTTTAAGGTTCAAGTGACTTAAGAGCCAGATTGCGTAGGGTTTCTCTTAATAGATCTTTTCAAGTAATGGCTTAGGCACACTTCTTTTGGGACTTTCAATTCTTGATTAAAAGGTATGTCTCTAAAACCCTAGCTTTGAGTCTTAGGTTGGCTCTAATTGGTCCAGTTAGTTGCCTCAGGATGAGGTAACTAGGGCTCAAGCAGGAAGGTTTTAGCCCTAATTACCTTTAGTAGATGTACAGATATAATGTGTTAAAATTGAAAAGCAGGCAACTCTTGTGATTACTATGTATAAAAGACAGGTAAGCCCTAGATTGCTTTTCTTTTTCTTCCTCTTTAGAATTTTAGGGGCTTAAAAGAGAGGATAGAAAATTACCTGTCCCTTGGTGTGGTTGTTGTGCAGCTGCTTGTTCCTTCTTGATTTCCTGTGCCTGCACAACAAAAGAGAAGAGATTAAGTCAGCAGTAAATCAGAAATTATGATTTAATAGCTTCTAGAATGCTCGTTGCTCCCCGGCAAAGGTGCCAAAAACTGCTCGGTCGCTCTTTCGTTGGTGTTAAAAATATTTTCGTTGTAGTATGTTACGAAAAACGATGATCAGTTTATTTCAATTTATTACTCAAAATTTAAAATATTCTGAGATCGAACTCAGGGAGCAAACTTAATTCTAGAAGCATACAAATTCATAATTTACTATAATATACTACTTTACAAAAATTAAAGAGAGAGAGAGCAAACAAAAATCCTTTTCTCCTATTTTTCTTTTCTTTCTTTCTTCTCTTCTCTCTTCGTTCTCTTATTTCTCTGCTTTTCCTTTCTCGGACGTCTGATTCTTTGAATCAGACGCCTTATCTGCCCCTTTGCTACAGTGCCTTGCAGGTTCTTCTTCTCTTCTCTGCTCGACTTCTTTCCTCGGCAGGCTTCCTTCCTTCTTTTCTTTTTCTTCTTTAGCTCCTTCTTCTGTTGCAGCTCTTGGCTGCTTCTCCTTCTCTTCTTTCTTCTGTCTTTAGTTTCTCTTCTTCATCTTCCTTTCTCTGCAGCTTCTTCCTTCCTGTCTTCTTCCTCTTTCTTCAGCTGCTCTGTGCGACTAAGTGTCCTCAGTCGCTCCTCTGCCTTGAGTACTTCCTTCTTCTTTCTTCAGCAGCTGCGGCTCTTCTACTTCGCTCCTCCTCCTTTCTTCCTTTCCTGCTTCCCTGCACATTACAAGGTTAGGAAAAACCTAACCCCTACCCGCCCCACGTCTCTCTCTCTCTCTATTTCTCTCTTAAAGGTTCGCTCCCAGAGCATTCCCGGGTATACGAGTCGGGTAACGCTCCCGGGACCAGGCCCATCGACATGCGGTGGTGGACGAAGAGTGCTTGGACGGGTAATCAGGTTCGGCCCAGACCCGCGGGGCGTGAGCATGGGTGAGGGCAAGTGCGAGCACGTCGCGCACTGTGTGCGTAGGCGAGGGACCTGACCCCTGTATATCGAAGGCGATAAGCGTAAGGCACTTTTTCAATTTATTTGCAGCGCTGCGCTTAGACGCTTACGAGGTGGGACTAATGTCCCACCCGCTTTTGCGCTCGCGTTTGCAGGAGACCTGCCCCAATTGCCATAGCCTGAAGTGCTTGGCTGTGTGAGTTCGCGACGCCAATCCGCACCTCCTGGGGCTCTGACGCCCGAAGTGCACGACCTGGAGCTCGCAAGCAAGCTTCTTCGCGCCCGCGTCAATGGCGGAAGAGGGTCGAAACCTTAAATGCGGAAACACAGCCTTGCAGCCCTGTCAGATCAAAGGAAAACCTTCGCCGTATCACAGCAAAGGTGAAGCGGATGTTGGCTGGCGTGGGGTGGCCTAGGCATGCGTGCCTAGGTCGCTCTATGGCCGGAGTTATGGGTTAGGTCAGGGGAAGCGTGGAGTGCTTGTGGCGTTCTGTGGATGGGTGGAAGGTGTTCTGTGGAGTGTGGCGGAGGTTGTGAGGTGGGTGGCGAGACGTGTGGGGGTGCGGAGTGACGGAGGCGTCTCGCCGGAGGGTGGCCGGAGATGGGGAAGATGTGGGCGGACAGTGGCGATCGAGGGGTGTTGTGTGAAATAGAATGAGGGAAATGAAAGAGTGGAAGACGGGGAGCTTATCTGGATTAGTTGGAGTGAAGGGGGGGTAGCGGAGACGGACGGCTCGTTTGTGCCATCGTCAGAGAAGACGGCCCTGAGGGAGATAACGACGACAAGGAGGAGGAGGACAGGAAGGCGTGTGCTGGTGCGGCGAGACGCGAGAGGACGAGGTAGAGTGAACCCTGCTGCAGGTATGGTAGTAGAGCAACAAGAGGGAGGAGGAAGAATCATCGAAGCTTGCGGGCTACTTGGCCGGAGAGAGGGGAGATGAAATCTAGGGGATTCTGCGGCCAAAACAAGTCTGCCCCCTGCGGAACGATCTGGGCTTGCTTAAATAGGCACTGGCAGGCGGTTCATCGCACTAAGGCGACCAGAAGTCGACATCGGATGCATGGTAGGAGAGGATACCCATACCTCTCGAGCGTTCGCACGAGAGGTATGGGACGATTCATGGTATGGGGAGCTGCTCATGCAGTATGGGGGTTCGCAGAGAGCTCCCCTTTCAAGTCTGGGAACAGCTCCACAGGCAAGCACGGAGAAAAACACCTCGCGACGTCGCTGGCAGTATGGGTCCCTGCTGCAATGGTAGAGGGACCTGAATGAAGAAAGTGACGAGAAAGTTGAGGGGGTTTTTGCAAGGCTTCAAAAGTTAAGGGTCAGAAAGTAATTATTAAGGACCAATTTGTAAAGTGGGTCAAGGAAAACTTTCCTTAGGTACAAATTTTGATACAACCCTAATTTGGATCTAAGGAATACAATGGTAAAGTTGGATTTTAGGTTTGACCACGTCTGATTGGTCAATTTGCATAAAAATCCAGATTAGGTCAAAAATTGGGTATGGTTCTTAATCTAGGTCAAGATAGGTTCCAATGGCTAAATTGAAGGTTCTAAATCCTAGGGATATTTTTTTCAGGAATTTTAGAGGGTTTAATTGATTTTTATCTTACCTGAAACTTCATGAATTAAAGTAGGTTTGTTTTAAGGTTACAGAATGTCATTTAATTCCTAGAGGCCACTATAACCCTTTTCAGATCAAATCATCCCACTTTCTCTTTTATTAAGCCCATTTGACCTGTGTTTAGATCCTTATAAATTCCGTTTGTGCACTGCATTGGTAAAATTACAGTTTTACCTCTTGTGAATTGCTTTATACTTAAATTTATAATTCTCTGATTTAGACTTTCCCTTAGGTTTTGTAGGAGCTTTTGTGTCTTTATTTAGGTCAAAATGTGCTACTTAGGATTCATGATGAGGTTCTCATCAGATAGGTCGTAGAAGAGAAAGAAAAGAGGAAGAAGAAGCAGGGTTGAAGAAAGAGTTGAAGAGGAAAGGAGAAGACAGAGAAAGTAAACATAGCTGAAGCAGAAGAAGCAGAAGAGAAGAAGAAAAGAATAGCTGAATCAGAGAAAGAGAAGAAGAAAATAAGACAAAGAAGAAGCAGAGAACTTTAAGTCGTCTAATTTCCAAATCAGACGACAGAACTTAGCTCTCTTTTCATAACATTTACATTGAGTTCTTTGGTGATATTGTAGGAGTATTTGGTGATCTAAATCACCATTTTACTCCCATATTTTTGCACATTGCTACTGCTATTATTGCAATTTCTTTCAATTTGAATTGTGATCTTGATTTCTAAATCCCATATAGCTCCCTGTGTTCGACCTCGGAACTTTTTCGAGTAATAAAAATTGTATTTGTTTTCAAAGCAATTTCGATTATATTACAACACTTCATTTTAACATTGATCTCACCTTGTGAACACCTGCCCTTTGGAGTGCACGACGTATTTCACATTTCCAACCTCAACAGATATATCGCTGATCCTAGCCTTGTCCTTAGCCACGAGAGCATAGAGGTGGGAGACGACCTGACCTAACCCAAGAAGCCGGTACAGATATTAGACAAAGCCGTCCGGAGTCTGAGATGAAAGGAGGTACTCCTGGTAAAACTCCTATGGAGAAGCCAGCGGTACGAGGAGGCGACTTGGGAGCCTGAGGCAGCAATGCAAGAGTAGTACCCAGAGCTTTTCGAGGGTATGTCTCTTCGTACCTACTTCAATCCTCTTTAAGTTTGTTATACGCTACTACATTATTTTCTGCACCCTAGTTAGCTCAAGTTTCATGGACGAAACTTCCTTTAGGTTTGTTATGTTAAAATGACCCATCACCTTTTGGTAGCTTAAGATGTCTGGAGTGTTCACCAGACATCTGTCCAGACGTCTGGAGAGAGAGCCAAATGTCTGAAAGTATCGTTCTTTTCCGCACGTACCGTACGCATGCCACGCCTTTCCCCTCACCGCCTCTCCCCTCCCTGCAACGCCCACTCTGCACCACACCCTCGCCCATGCCCTTCCCCTCACCTCCTCTCCCTTTATAAGCCCCCCCTCCTCCTCCTCTTCGTCTCACACCATTGCAGCTGAGCTAGAGAGGGAGAGAGCAAGCAGAGAGCGGAGAGCAGATCGTGGGACTAAGCGTGAGAGCGGAGGGCACCGTACTACTCTTCTGCAGTTTCTCTAGCGAGGGAAGCCTATAGTGGTTCCACGAAAGTCATCTTTTTCGCGGAATCAGACATTGGTAAGAGACCAGTATGATTTGATTTTATTAGTCAAATACAAAAATTCTCCGAGGTCGAACTCAGGGAGCAAGCTTGATTCTAGAAGCGTAGAAAATCATAATTTACAATAATACACTATTTTACAAAAGAGCAATTAGAAAGGAAATAAAACATGTTTCTTTTCTTTTCTTTTCTTCTCCCTTTCTTCTTTGTCCTTCTTTCTCTTCTTCTTTCAGTCTCCAGACGTCTGATTCTGGGAATTAGACGCTTTAAGTAGCCACTTGCTACAGTGCACGTCTCCTTCTTCTTCCTTTCTCTGCTGCTGCTGTTGCTTCTACTCCTTGGCTTCTTTTTCTCTTCCTTCTCTTCAACTGCTTAGCCTTCCTCTTTGCGACAGCTTCCTTCTCTTCTTCTTTCTCTTCCTTTTCCTCTGTCTCTGCTCCTGGGCCTTCTTCTTCTCTTCTCT
This sequence comes from Thalassia testudinum, assembly GCA_037157565.1. Classification (NCBI taxonomy): domain Eukaryota; kingdom Viridiplantae; phylum Streptophyta; class Magnoliopsida; order Alismatales; family Hydrocharitaceae; genus Thalassia; species Thalassia testudinum. The sequence continues at coordinate 29,751,616 of JAZHRO010000013.1, forward strand.
TTGGCTGCAGTTGCTTTCACGGCTAGGTCCTCAGCTGCTTCTTCTCCTGCTTCCTCTTTGTCCTTCTACTTCTTTAGTTCCCTACACAGGCGTATGGTTAGGCAAAACCAAACCCCTACCCAACCCGCGTCTCTCTCTCTGTCTCACTCTAGGGTTCACTCTCCCAGAGCCTGTTCGGGTACACGGGTCGGGTATACGCGCCCGGGACCATGCCCACCGGCGTGCAGTGGTGGGTGAGGTGTGCACAGCTTAGGTAAACGGGTTGGGCCAGGTCTGCGGGGGGTGGTCGCGGACGAGGCCAGATGAGTGGGTGAGAGGGACCTCACCCCGTGTGATTGAGGCGATAAGCCTTAGTCACTTTTTCAATTTATGCACCGCGGGGCGCTCACAAACGCCTGAGGTGGGACTAAACGTCCCATTCTTCTGCCTGTTCACCCATAGCAGCAAACACGAGCAATCGCCACTCCAGCCGAGGTCTTCGCTGCCAATTGAAGACCTGGAGTTGTGCGCGAAAGTCTTCCGCACAACCTGGGTGTGTCTCCTGGAGCTGGAAGGGCTTGGAGCTTCCTGCGAGCTTGCTCCAAGCTCAGCGTCAATGGCGGTGGAGGCAGGAGACCTAAAATTAGTAAAACGGCCTCTCAGCCACATCAGGATGCTTGGCAGGCTTCGCTAGAGCACGGTGAAGTTACTGCGGGGGTCAGCGTGGCTCAGAATGGCCTAGGCGTGCGTGCCCAGGTCGGTCTGAGTCCATGTGAGTGGGTTTGTTCGGGGAAGGGTTTCAGTAAGTGGCACAGTCGGTGGAGGGTCACAAGATGATCAGTGGGTGGAGGTGAAGCTCAGGGACCGGTTGGCGAGGGGCGGAACTATCTGTGGTGGTGAAATGGCCTCGCCGGAGTTGGTGGTTGGAGGTGGAGATGGCGATGGTGGATAGTGCTGTCGAGGAGTTGAAATAACCAATTGATAGAGGGGAAATACAAGGGAGAGTAAGGAGAGCTTAACTATGAGTCTAGAGTGAAGGGGGGATGCGGAGGTGGCGTGCGGCCAGTGCTGCCGTCGTCGGAGACGAAGGCGCCAGGGGGAGAGAACGGTGATGAGGAAGAGGGGCTAGAGGGCTCCCGTTGGTACGGCGCAGCGCGGTGGAAGACGGCGAAGGTAACCCTGCCACTGGTAGGGTGGCAGGGCAATGAGAGAGGAGAGGGAATGTCGCCGGAAGCTCTGGCAGTTGGCCAGAGTTGGTGAGAGATGAATAGGAGGGGGGATCTTGGGCCAAACGAAGCTTGAAGGATGCGGCGAGGTGTGTCGCTCCTTAAATAGGCGAGAACTGGCCGGGAAGCACGCGAGAGTGGTGGGAAAAGTCTCACCGGAGACATGGCAGACGGAGACCCATACTACTCGCGCGTTCGCACGAGAGGTATGGCGGTCGACAGGGCATGGGAGCCGGCCCATGCGGTAAGGGACATCGTAGAGAGTCTCCCTTTCAAATCTAGGGTCGGCTCCCCATGCATGCGCGGTGCCATCCTCCGTGCAAAGTCACCGGAGGTATGGCCTATGCAGCAGGTGGCAGAAGGACATGATTGAAGAAAATGACGGGAAAGCTAGGGGGTATTTGTAAGAGTTTCAAAAAGTTGAGGGTCTGAAAGTAATTTTGAGGACTAAATTGCAAAGTGGGTTAAGACGACCTTTCCTTAGGTTCAAATTTTGGTATTAACCTAATTTGGACCTAAGGAATCCAATGGTGAAGTTAGATTTTAGGTTTGACCGCGTTTGACTGGACATTTTGCACAAAACCCAAATTAGGTCAAAAATTGGGTATGGTCCTAAATTTAGGTCAAAACAGGTTCCAACAGCCAAATTAAAGGTTCTAAACACTAGAGGATATTTTTTCACGAATTTTAGAGGGTTTAGTTAATTTTTATCTTTCCTGGAACTTCTTGAATTAAAGTGGATTTATTTCAGAGTTATAGAATGTCATTTAATTCCCAGATTTTGTCATAACTCTTTTATAACCAAACCATCCCACTTTTTCCTTTATTAGGTTCACTTGACCTATGTATAGACCCTTAGAAATCCCGTTCATGCACTGCAATGGTAAACTTACAGTTTTACCCCTTGTATAATGTTTTATTTTCAGATTAGCAATTCCCTGAATTAGGCCTTCCCTCAGGTTGTGTAGGAGCTTTTGTTTACTTTTATTAGGTCAAAATGTGCTAGTTAGGATTCATGATGAGGTTCTCATCATACCCCCATGCCTAGCTTTTGCTAGTCCCATAGCAAAATTTTAAGGTTTTAACCTTTGTTCTAGACCATGAATTCCTCTCATCAATTTTGATAAGTGCTTTTTCTTCCCTTGTTTCTTTGATTAGGTCAGAATGTCAACCATGGGCCTAAAGGTACTCTAATACCAACCAAGATCCAGATCTGTCTAGCTTTTAGCCTCTATCCTTAGCAAAGGTTTTTAAGGCCCACAGGAACTACCCTAGGGTTTATTGGACTCCATGGTTAAAGCACCCGTGCTTGAGACCTTTTTAGCCTTGGTTCAGTTTGCAGTGCATTTTGTAAGAGAGAGATAGAGGGTTTATTTGTTTGGAGAGTTCTCTCTCTTTTCTTTTTAACTCTAGCTTAGGATTGGCTTCACAACACGGTCTGTATCGGATTCCTTGTCCCCATCATCAATCCTCAAAGGTTCCTGGCAATCGATACCGCGAGATAGCACCGCCCATGATAACCCCCAGAACCCTGGTTTTCGAGATAATCCCGCCCATGACGTTCTGTGGCTAAATTCAGACCCTGGCAATTGACATTTCATGATAATGCCATCCATGGAATCTGAACCATTAGAGTGCTTACATACCCCCAATAGGATATGTAAATATCCTAGGAGATAAGCACCAAGAAGACGATATGTTATTACGCATCTTCGAGGGGAATTTCCCACCTCTCCGCACCGGGAACTCATCCAAATCAACTTTTGTTGATCGGCCGATCCTAATCTAGGTGACATTTTCAGAACATTTGAAACGCTTCTACGTGATTTTGATATTTATGCTCACTGAACCAGACTGTGTGTGAATTTGGGTGCTTAGGTTACCGAGTCCCATAAACCGAAGGTCAGTTAACGAGGCTGAATACTCCCTAAGCCTTAGATCTAATACATAAGCTTTTTATTTTCCTTAACCTCTTGAGGAATATATAGATCTTAATGGATACTAAGAGTCTAGTCCAAGAAGGCCTAAGGTTAACATTCTTACTAATCTTCTTGTGTTTCTTTAGAACTTTCTCTTTGCTTTTCTTTTAATGTGGTCTAGAACTTTGGTTAATTCCTTAATTTCTTACTAATGACTATCTCTTCTTTTTCATTTTGTGCTCCTTTTTAGTATTTTGCTCTTTTCCTCCTCCTTTTGTAAAGCTCACCAAAAAGTGCTTCCCTCCTCCCATTTTTTTGTTCTTTTTCAAAAAAAAAAATTTTAATTTTTTTGGTGTTTTTGACATATGTGAATTTTTTGTTGAAATCTTTTCTTGTTATGAATTTTTATTGCACTTTCATACCCCTCCATGCCTAAGATTTGCAATGTCCTCATTATACATTAGGTGGGTTTTTATTTAGCTTGGTTCATGCATTAAGACAGGTATTTGGTGAGTGGATGAGTTGAGGTGACTGTCGCGAACGATTTCTAATCTCAGGTACGAGTACCTGAGGTGAAGTCAGCTGTCCTAAGGAATGAACCTGAAGTGCAAAGAAATGTTAGAAAATGTTTCGGATTTTCAAAAGAATGACGGGCTACCTCCCGTTAACCGCTGAGTTTTATGCCATTGGCTGGGCGCAATGAGCTCAGAAAAAATGAAGGATAAATGATGAATCAGCCAAATTTATGTTAGTCACATCAATGAATGATTTGAGTCTCTGACTGTTCACAACGAAAGGTTCGGAATCATGGCTGAGTGGACTGATCTCGATGGCTCCATTTCCAAAGATCTATTGGATAAGATATGGTCCGACGCAATTGGATCGTAGTTTTCCAGGGAACAATTTAGGTCGGGCATCGAAGAGTAGGACCTTCTGACCAGGGTGAAAGATCTTTCTAGAAATGTGCTTGTCATGAAAGGCTTTAACCCTCTCTTTGTAGATTCGCGAGTTTTCATACGCATCAAGGTGTAATTCATCAATCTCGCTTATCTGAAGCTTTCTGTGGGTTCCAGCCTTAGAAAGATCTAGGTTGCAGTTCCGTACTGCTCAATAGTCTTTATGCTCTAGTTTGACGGGAGGTGACATGCCTTCCCGTACACCAATCTAAAAGGAGACATGCCTAATTGGGTCTTGTGGGCGGTCCTATAAGCCTACAAAGCTTCCGGAAGTCAGGAAGACCAGCCCTTCCTGTCAGGTCGAACAGTAACCTGAAGGATTTTCTTGATCTCCCGATTTGATAGCTCAGCTAGACCATTAGTCTGAGGGTGATAAAGAGTAGAGATTCGGTGCGACACCCCATATTTGGTCATCAGTGACCTGAACTGAGCGTTGGTGAAATGGGTCCTTGGTGCGACTCAAATAGGTTTTATTAATATGATGATATTATCGTTGAAATTAGTATAGTGAGTTAACTTAAATCGAGTCTAACCAGCTTCACAAAATTTTTAACCTGGCTTACTTGATTTTATCTTGGTCGCTTTTAGGCCCAAGGTCGATCTTAGGGAGGCAGGAATTTAAAGGTCAAGGAGTTTCTACACCTTTCCTAAAACGTATCTCTTCCTTGCGTTTATTATGTTTTTGATTTTTTTCTATTTTAAGATTTTTGTTGGTGATAATGTTGTCCTTGAGGTACACCCTCAAAATCAAGTCATTAGCCTTGAGCCAAATGGTTCTTGGCTTGTAGCCAACTTGGGGTTCTCAGAAATTGATCTTGTTATTCGCAAGATCGAGTACCTGCAAGACAAGAATTATCTTTTCTCTTTTACTCTTTTTTTTATCCTTTTAATAGCAAGAAATAAAAGATAAATGAAAATAAGGTGGTTGCTAGAAAAGAAAGAAATACTTAGCTTAGTATATGCATAGATATATAATAGATACATAATATATATATATGTATATAGTTATATACTACATATAGGGTTGGAGGTGGAAGTGGAAATAGAATGTAGTACAGTGTCAAGTTGGTCCACTTCTAGTAAGACGCAACCAACAAGACTGAGTGCCACGTGAAGTGTGAGCGGATGGGTGGGAGTGTGTGTGGAAGCGCTTGCTTTGCGCGGATATCGGGGAATATCAGCAACTGGTGCAGATATTCCCGCGATATGATGCGCGGTGGAGGGATGAGTGCACGGGAGTAGGGGTGGTGTTTGTGAAGTATATAGATGGATATGGGTAGGTGGATGCATATGTAAATATATATATATATAACTATATATGTATAAAGATAGTTGTATATTTATATATAGATATGTATATATATATAAATATGTATATATATTTATGTATATATATGTGAGTGGATATATGTGTGTGTGTGTGCGTGAGTGTATAAGGGTGTGTGTGAGTGTGTACTAGTGTGTGTGTGAGTGTACGAGTGTGTGTGTACAAGTGGGTGTGTATGTATGTGCTGGCTAAGGAGGGGAGCGCAGCAGATAAGCCGCCTACTGCGCTTTCCCGTCATCTGAAGTGTGAGAAGGCACGAGCATAGGAGGGAGAGCGCGTGCAATGCGTTGGGGGAGTACCTGCGCTTTCTTCATGCACGGGCAGGTGTGGGTGAGCGCAGCAAAGTGCACTGCGCAGCGCAGCACGCGGGTCCGGTGAGGCGCAGACGAGTGCAGGCGAGTGCAGGCAACCTACTGGCGCGAGTAGCGGGCGAAGAGAGAGAGCGCTGTGCCACTGGCTAAGTGAGAGGCGAGCCGGTGGCTACAGTGCACGTGCGGTTTGGCGACCGGTAGCAGCCGATTTTGCGTGTTGGGCACGCTGTGGAGCGCCTGCGCACGCAGAAAGAAGCTGCGCACATCCTGCAAGCGCGCGCGCAATGGCTGGCGGTGGCTTGCAGGCAAGCACGTGGCTTCTTAAGCTTCTGAGCTTTGAGAGCTTGAAGCTCTGGCAATGGCGAAGACGACGACGACAGCAAAAAATGAAAGGGGAATCCACCACGCCCACCTGCTCATGAAAGAGCTGGGCAGTGGTAGAACTCACAGTGGTGGTGTGAGACCACTGTGGGTTTTCTCCTGCCCACGGTGTGTCTCTTCTCAGTGAGAAGAGATACTGTGTATGGAGAGGGAAAGGGGAGGAGGTTGGCCTGACGGTGCGGTGGATGATAGTGCATGCAGGTGTATGAAAGGGCCTCCTCGCACAAGGAAGAGGGCAAGCCATTGTAAACTGGAGAAGGCAGCCACAGCCATGTTGCTGGCAACGGACACCCTGCCATGCTTGTTGGCAGGAGGAGAGGTGCGAAGAGGCGCGCTTGCCCCATGCCCTCCAGTCGCGCGAGAAGAAAAATTCAAAGTAAATAAAAAAATGAAAAATGGTGAAATTGCAATGCCGCACTTAATGAAGATGTTAATTAATGGTAGTGGAATGGATGGCCAATTATTCACACTCTCCTCCCCTCTCTATAAATGCATGCAGTCGTCTATTTACAAATGCAATTATAGCAACATAAGATGCAATGGCAGTGCTAGGGAATAACACAAGATGGCATATTTACTGGTGTATTTTTGGTGTGCAAACATACCCCCATGCCTATCTTTTGCTAGTCCCTAGCAAAACATTTTGTATTGTTTTGAGAAATGATCTTAAGCTGAAGATTTTCTTCTAAGGCAACATGGTTGTGTTTATCTATTGGATATTGTGAGAACCAATTGCAAAGAAGACTACCAGTACTTTAAGTCTTACATGACATAGACCATCTCTCGACTAACCTGGACTCTTGATATTTAAGCCTTAAGTATGATTTCCAGGATTCAGAGGGTTTTGCCATGCTCGAAAGCTCAAGAGATTATGGTTTGTGCATAGTGAAGGATCAAGACTGACCAGATGAACATTAAGACTCAAGCCCAAGGTTTCATGAATTTTTAAGTGCAGGTTGGTCTCAGTTTCAGCTTATGTCTTCGGATTGACCCTTAAAAAGATGATGGAAAACTCAACCCCCATTTTATTGCTTTTGTGGCTCAAGGAATATATGGTAGAAACAGGGTATTTATGACACCCCCTGAAAAACTTTTTGGGGAGAAGAATTTACAGACATTTGAAAGATATATAGACTTATTTGCAAAGATTTTCTCTCTCTCTCTGTTTTTTTTTTTTTTTGAAACAAGTGTCAGTATATCTCTTACAACTTTATTTGGGGGAGCACACATTTGTGGTAGGAGAGTACATTTTTGGTGGAAAGAGTTTCTCCTAGACACAAGACTAAAGTCTGGGATAAAAAGTCTACCTACGCGCACAGGTAAAGACTCCACCTTCCCTAATGAACACTAGGGTTGGATCTTATGTTCACCTGGTCTTTCTTGATATGTGTAGTGTAAACCAAGATTACTTAGGCTTTCAAGTAGAAGCAAACCAACGAATCCTGTACTGGTGACTCAGGTACAAGAATACGTCCTTAGTTAGGAGAGATTCTGATCTATCTTATCAATGCTCAAGTAAATTAAGCCAAGCCTGAGCGAATCAAGCTTCTATGGCCTGGAAAGTCTTCAAAACAGCGGTTGAATGTCCATAAACACTTATTGTATTTTTGTTTCAGCCTTCAGATCATTGCTAAATACTCCTTTTTTTTTTTTTGAAATAGGCTATGTATATATTTATAGATGGATATGTATAATGGAAGCTACATGATACCATATAATACCCAAATCCTATGGATGCCTATCCACCCCCTCAGACAAATGATGCTATGTCCTCATATGCATGCAGGGTAAAGCAAGGTCCAAGGATAAGGGAACAAGAGCTAACGTGCAAGGTATATAGCAGGGTGGTAGGGTGGGTGGGTGGTGGGTGGTGAAGTGAAAAGTGAATAAGTGCGAAGTGAATGGAATTGTGTAAGTGATAGTGGAGGAGTGTTGCTAGGGTGCCTCCCAACGAGCGCTGAATTTAACGTCCCCAGCTGGACTCAGAGTGAGGCACGAAGTTAGTTATCCTCCAGTAGGGCAACAGTTTCACCAACGGGGGCAAGTTCAAGAGTAAGATAGGATTTTAAACACTGCCCATTGACCGTAAATTTATGACCAGACTTGAGATCTTCAATTTCAACGGCCCCGTTGGGAAATGATCTCGAGACCAAGTAGGGACCAGTCCATTTGGACCTCAATTTCCCTGGAAAGAATTTGAGTTGGGCATTGTAAAGCCAAACTTGCTGACATGGCTCAAATTCCTTCTGCCGAATTCGGCTGTCGTGAAAGGCCTTAGTATGTTATTTGAAAGTTAAGGCAGAATCATAGGCTTCACGACGGAGCTCTTCAAGCTCCTAGAGTTGAAGTTTCCTTTCTCGACCATATAGGTCTGGGTCAAGGTTACATTGGCGAATCGCCCAATAAGCACAGTGCTCCAGCTCCATGGGCAAATGACAAGGCTTCCCGTAAATAATCCTATGAGGAGACATACCAAGGGTAGCCTTGAAGGCGGTCCAATACGCCCAAAGTGCATCAATCAGCTTGTCGGACCAATCCTTACGGTCAGGCCGAACCATTTTCTGGAGAATTTGCTTAATTTTCCAGTTCGACACCTCAGCCTGGCCGTTCGTCTGAGGATGATACGAAGATGCGATACGATGGTGGACTCCATATTTCCTCAGAAGTGCCCGAAAAGAAGCATGGGTAAAATGACTTCCTCCATCAGAGATAATGGCTCGAGGGATCCCAAAGCGTGCAAAAACGTGGTCTTTGACAAATCGAGTAGATACGACATGGTCAGCATGGCGCGTGGGAATAGCCTCGATCCACTTCGAAACATAATCAACAGCAACGAGGATGTACTCAAAGCCATTGGAAGGAGGAAAGGGACCCATGAAATTGATTCCCCAAATGTCAAAGATTTCGATAGCTAGGATGGGTTGCAAGGGCATCATGTCACGATGTGACATTGACCCTAACGACTAGCACCTAGTGCAATGTTTGGCATAATTGTGTGCATCCTAGTGGAGGGAGGGCCAAAAGAACCCGCACTGCAACACCTTAGCTGCAGTTCTCCTCCCAGAAAAATGGCCTCCACAGGCCTGATCGTGACAGAAGGATAGCACACTAGGAAATTCGCTGTCGGGAATACAGCGACGGATGATCTTGTCGGCACCTATTCGAAAAAGTAGTGGATTATCCCAGAAATAGTACTTTGCTTCTGCAATGAGATGCTCGTGCTGGTTTTTAGGCCAGCCACGTGGAAGGGAACCAGAAGCAAGGTAATTGGCATTGTCTGCAAACCAAGGTCCACTTGCCACATTAATTGCCAATAGGTACTCATCGGGAAAAACCTCATTAATCGGCAGGGTAAGTCCAATGTGGTCAGGGTCCAAACTCGAGAGATGATCAGCAACAACATTCTGGGCTCCAGCCTTATCGCGGATCTCAATGTCAAATTCTTGGAGCAGAAGGATCCAACGAATCATTCTAGGCTTAGCATCCTTCTTGTGCATGAGATGGAGAATGGCCGTGTGGTCAGTGAATACAATAACATGCAAGCCCAGAAGGTAAGAGTGAAATTTCTCCAACACAAAGACGACAGCCAGTAGTTCTTTCTCAGTGGTTGTATAATTACGCTGGGCCTCGTCCAACGTCTTACTGGCGTAGTACACCACAAAGGGGTGTCTATCGCGTCTTTGTCCCAGGATGGCTCCGACTATAAGGTCGGAAGCGTCACACATGAGTTCAAAGTTGAGGGACCAATCAGATGGCTGGAGAACAGGGGCCTTGGTGACAGCATCATGCAGATACGTGAATGCTCGTATGCAGTCGGGGCCTATATCAAAGGGTACATCGGTCAATAGGAGATGAGTTAAAGGTCTAGAAATCTTGGAGAAGTCTTTGATGAATCTCCTATAGAAACCGATGTGTCCCAAGAAGGAGCGGATTTGCTTGACAGAGCTAGGCATAGGTAAATCAGCAATTACATCAAGCTTAGCTCTGTCAACCTCAATACCCCTATCGGAGATGATATGCCCGAGAATAATTCCCTTGTGTACCATAAAATGACTTTTCTCCCAAGAAAGCACGAGGTTCACATCAATACATCTCCGAAGGATACGGGTCAGGTTGGCAAGACAATCATCAAATGAAGGTCCGAAGACCGAAAAATCATCCACGAAGACCTCAAGAAAGTCACCTACCTTGTCATGGAATATCGCCAGCATACATCTCTGGAAAGTTGCTGGCACGTTACAAAGTCCAAAAGGCATCCTTCTAAATGCGAAGGTACTGAAGGGGCAGGTAAAGGTGATTTTCTCTTGGTCCCGGGGGTCAATTGCCACCTGGTTATATCCAGAGAATCCATCCAGGAAACAGAAAAATTTATTTCCCGCTAACTGCTCCAGGATTTGGTCAATAAAAGGTAGCAGAAAGTGATCTTTCTTAGTTGCAGCATTCAGTTTCCTAAAGTCTACACACACTCTCCAAGATGTAGGAGTGCGTGTAGGGATGGATTTGCCCCTATCATTGATACGGATGGTGAGTCCCGCCTTTTTAGGCACGACATGAGTCGGACTCACCCAGAGGCTATCGCTGATCGGGTAGATTATACCCGCATCAAGCCACTTAATGATTTCATTTTTAACGACCTCCTGCATGTTAGGGTTGAGACGTCGCTGCATCTCGCGGGAAGGTCGAGCCTCCTCCATATATATATGGTGAGTGCAGTAGAAGGGGCTAATGCCAGTTAAGTCAGATAAGGACCATCCAATGGTTGCCTTGTGTTCCATAAGGACCTTTGTTAGTTTGTACTCTTGCTCCCTGGTCAATTTTGAACTAATGATTATAGGGAGCGTTTCATTTGGTCCCAAGAAAATATATTTAAGCGTGTCAGGCAGCTCTTTCAGCTCGGGAGTGGATGGTGAAAGATCTGGCATTTCTTGGGACGAGAGTGTCCCAAGCGAATCAGAAGAAAGAAAGGCAGAAGGAAGAAGTTGGCCCTCAGATTGGCCAAGAAGAGGGGCATCTTGGATTAATGGATCCGAAAAGGGATAGCCCTAGCGATCAGTATGTGGGCTCAAGGTCCCAGTGTGGAGTCGCATTTCCGCCTGATTTGGCAGGAAAGAAAGGGCAACCCGGTCTTCAAGAGGGTGGACCAGCGATGAGAAGCCCAAATATGACTCAGACCACGAGGTATGGGAAGTGGAGAAAATCTCGTCAGAAGTCTAGTCAGGAGAAGGTGCGGGTAAAGGGAGGGATGGGGGAACATCACAATATGTGTTAGTCAGGCCATGGTCTATGTTTAAGGGCAATCCACAGCAGTCAGAATAGGTCCCTATTAGTCCGATACACGTGTTGATGGCCATGTCCTCATCAAATGTGTCATCCTCGATGTAATCGCAATCAAAATTCTTGGCTGCCTTGAAGATGTTTAGCTTGAGCTTCTCAGAGCCAACGGCAAACTCAATGCAGCCCGACTCGTAGTCGATATGGGCGTGGGCTGTGGCCAAGAAAGGTCGACCAAGGATGATCGGACAATCAGAAAGTGAGCTAGGAACTTCCATATCCAAAACAAGAAAGTCAACAGGAAAACAAAGACTGTTGACTCTAACCACCATGTCTTCCACCACACCCTTCTGTATTTTGACAGAACGATCTGCCAACTGCAACGTGACAGGGGAGGGTTTCAAATTTCCTAGGGCAAATTTCTCGAGCATGATGGTTGGTATAAGATTGATGGAAGATCCTAGATCAAGCAGAGCACAGTTAAAATTGCATCCTTGGATGCAACAAGAAATAAGCGGTGTGCCCGGATCTTTCTGCTTCGGTGGTAGATTTGACAGTATAGCACAACTCACATGAGGAGAGAGAACCATCGGATTCTTTGTTTTCTTTGACTGTCGCCTGGGTGTAGTGTAGTCTTTGAAAAATCGGGCGACAGTTGGTATATGGTCGATAGCCTCCAACAGGGTACCCTGATTTCAACATCCCTGAATAAATTACGCAGGTTATCAAAGGCCTGCATATCCTTTTTCTTGCCTTTTGGCTCCCTCAGTAGAGCCTCAGGGAATGGGACTGATTTTGGCACTAGTTTGGGTGTATCATCCTCACGAGAATGCGGTGCGCATCCCGAATGAGAGGCTGATGAAAAAGATGGGCCAGGATCAGGTCGAGGTGGATCGACGGTTTGCTTACCGCTCTTTGTAGTAATCGCATTGGACGTCGCGGGTCCAGTGGGATCATAAGGCGAAGGAGGGTTCGCAATAGGGACATAAGGGTGATGTATTGCTGCGGGATTAGCCTGAAATCTTGGTGGAATGCTTGGAGCTTGCAGAATCTGATGAACCTACCCCTGAGAAGGTCGTACCTGTGGTTGAGGACCACGGGGTACAAAATTTTGTGGGTTAAGAACAGGTTGGGCTGGAAGAGTGCCCTGAGATCGAGTCGCCATGCGTAGTTGACTGATCTCAGCATTCTGCTGCGCCAATTGGTGCTGAAGAGAGATCATGTTTTCTTCATGGCGCTTAGACATTTCTATCACCATTCGCATCAGTTTATCAATATGACTTGATGCGTGTTCTGTTTGAGGAATGCAAGGACCCAATGGCGTATTTACCACAGGATTAGATTGGGCCCTTGGGATGACAGGTGCGGACGGTCACATTGGCCCACCGGCAGGGTTTTGGCGCTGCGGGTTACTGGACCATACGAAGTTAGGATGATTTCGCCACCCTGGGTTATAAGTAGTAGAGAACGGGTTGTTCCCCAGGGTGCAAGCATCTTCTAAGCCAGGAGACGAGTCCACATGTATATATGCATCCAAGCACACGGAGGCTTGGTCCTCCATGTCGAAATACTGGCTTGCAGAATCCAGATCCACATGACTTACCGAATCGCTTGGTGTGATACTCAGTATGGACGGTCTTACAGGGTTTTTGGGAATAAGCCTGGCATTGGAAGGATTAGGGTTGTGACAGAGTGATGAGGTGGAGGTGTTTCCTATAGAGCAGGAGGGATTGGCCAGAAGCTTATCCAGCTTCGTGCACAACAGAGACTTCATCCAATTTTTGTGCAATAAGGTTAAGATCTGTGGATGAATGGGAGGATCCCATGTCAACTTCATGAACATTGCAGGGTAGGCTGGTACGATTAAAGTCGACAATGGAGGCATTGTTCAATGAATTTTCACTCATGTTCTCAAATAATTCAAATGCTCGATTCTCGTCTTTATTCATAAAATTTCCTCCGCAAGAAGCGTCTGCAATCTGCTTCAAAGTTTCATTTAGCCCATAATAGAAGATCTGGGCTATATGCCACTTAGGCAGACTATGGTGCGGACATTTCCGGAGGAGGTCATTATACCTTTCCCAAGCCTCATGAAACTGCTCGCCATTTTGTTGCGTGAAAGAAGTTATAGCCCGGCGAAGCGCATTGGTTCGCCCGATTGGGAAGAATTTCTTGAGAAATGCTATTCGCATCTCTTCCCAAGAATGGATGGTTCTCCTAAGGGTGCGCAACCATTGTGATGCTTTATCCCACAACGAAACTAGGAACATTTTCATGAGGACAATTGATAACCTGATATTTCTTGGTTTAACAGTTTCAACTAATCGGGTTAAGTCTTTCAAATGGAGAAAGGGATCTTCACTTGCAAGACCATGGAAGTGAAAGTTAATCAGGCCAATGACATTAGGTTTTAGTTCAAAATCATCCCCGGCCATGGGGACCCGAATTTGCCCAATGGTCTCTATAGCAGTAGGATTTTGATAAGAGCTAAGAGATCTAGGCTCCTCCCGTTCGGGAGGGTTCTGCATTTCCTCCAAGGTTTCCCTAATTGCTTCAATCTGCTCATTATACATTTCCATTTGGGCTTGGAGGCGGGTTATAGAGTCTACGGCTCCACCACCACCTGGTGGGATTTGAGGGGTCAATTTCCTCCCTCAGGATTTGGGGGTGGGCGTGCAGCCATGTTTGTGGAGGAGGATAATGATTCAGTTTCTATTCTTCTAGAATTATCAGACAATTCAAATAATTCAGGGTTTTGTGACCTCCTCCCAAACATGCACTACCGCAGGAAGAATTGGGGAGATAAGAAGGGAAAAGGGGATGAGAGAAACAACGCCGTATGGGTACACTTGATGACAAATCAAAGCAATCAGTTTCCTAACCTCTACAATGTGCCCTTTGACCTAAAGATCTAAGTTACCTACTATCACAATCTACAGAACCAAATGAGAGCACCGCGGAATCACCGGACCAGATTGAAAGGCCGTTTGTCCTAGTCTTAGACACCCGATAGCACGCAGGAACCCACACCAGCACGTAGGCGCTACACGTAGGTAGTTAGACCTCCACTCCTTAATAGGGGTCAAGTTGCTACCAGTTTTAATTTAGAAGCTTAGGATCAAGTGCTCCAGGAATGTGAAGGGCGTTGTATACGGGTAATGCCCAAGTGCGTTGATTTTAAGAGTGTGTAAATCAAGCATGCAACGAGGAAATCTCCCCGAATTGGAGTTTTAGATGGTGAATGGTTTTTAGAATTTTAGCCTTAAATAGTATGGATTTTATGATTCCACTGAGTTACCAATTAAACCAATATTCGGGTTTTGAGAAAACACAAGTTCTTTTATGCCCAACAAACCCATCTTCAATGTGCATTAGTTAATGCATGCTAAAAATGCAATGGGCTTCCCTAGATGAAAATTTCTATATGTGGATGCACGAGTCTATTTTAGGTCAGTGTGAAAGGGAGCCAAAGCACTACAATTCAAGTGCACCCAATCACCAAAATGATATACCACACAAGGCTCAACCACCAAATGATGTAAAGAAAATTAAAATGTTGGGGTTGAAATATTCGAGATCAAATCTGAGGCAGTTGAAAAATCGTGGTGGGGTTGGAAACAACTCAATTCCAAGTCTCCCCACCAAAACTGCGATCCCGAAATGTGAATAAATGAGGTAATGAAGGATGGCAATCAATCAATTTTAACTTGCCTCAAGGAAAACTTCACACAATGAAGTATTCAAGAATCAAGATTCTTAGATTTTCATTATGCGAAGTTTTATGGGAAATCAAGGGGCGGTGAGGGTGATAGCAAACAATCAACAAGTGGATTTTAATCCACTTGCCCCAAGGAATTCCCAAGAAGTGTTTTTAGGTTTTTTTTATTTTATTTTTTAGGTGACAAGTTAACCTAAGTTACTAAGAGAGAGACACCTACCTCTTCACCAACATGGGCGAAGCTCCAATGCGGCGCCAGCGACTTCACGCTCTCGCTCCCACCTTGGATTTGCCCACGTTTCCAACCTCCTCTGCTTATCTCCTCCTTGCAACCGGTTTACCTGCACACAAGCAAATAAAACACCTGTGAAGAGAAGGGTGTGAGAAGAGAAAATCAAAGGAATGAGAGTAGAAACTTACTTCAATTTGCGCCTCCCCAGCAACGGCACCAGAAAAAGCGTGGTGCGACTCGAATAGGTTTTATTAATATGGTGATATTATCGTTAAAATTAGTATAGTGAGTTAACCTAAATCGAGTCTAACCAGCTTCACAAAATTTTTAACCTGGCCTACTTAGATTTCTCTTGGTCTCTTTTAGGCCCAGGGTCGATCTCAGGGAGGCGGGAATTTAAAGGTCAAGGAGTTTCTACGCCTTTCCTAAAACGTATCTCTTCCTTGCGTTTATTATGTATTTATTTTTTTCTATTTAAGATTTTTGTTGGTGATAATGTTGTCCTTGAGGTACACCCTCAAAATCAAGTCCTTGGCCTTGAGCCAAATGGTTCTTGGCTTGTAGCCAACTTGGGGTTCTCAGAAATTGATCTTGTTATTCGCAAGATCGAGTACCTGCAAGACAAGAATTATCTTTTCTCTTTTACTCTTTTTTTTATCTTTTTAATAGCAAGAAATAAAAGATAAATGAAAACAAGGTGGTTGCTAGAAAAGAAAGAAATACTTAGCTTAGTATATGCATAGATATATAGTAGATACATAATATATATATATGTATATAGTTATATACTACATATAGGGGTGGAGGTGGAAGTGGAAATATAATGTAACACAGTGTCAAGTTGGTCCACGTCTAGTAAGACGCAACCAACAAGACTGAGTGCCGCGTGAAGTGTGAGCGGATGGGTGGGAGTGTGTGTGGAAGCGCTTGCTTTGCACGGATATCGGGGAATATCAGCAACTGGTGCAGATATTAACGCGATATGATGCGCGGTGGAGGGATGAGTGCACGGGAGTATGGGTGGTGTTTGTGAAGTATATAGATGGATATGGGTAGGTGGATGCATATGTAAATATATATATATAACTATATATGTATAAAGATAGTTGTATATATATGTAGATATGTATATATATATATATTTGTATATATATTTATATATATATAAATATGTATATATATTTATGTATATATATGTGAGTGGATATATGTGTGTGTGTGTGTATGTGTGAGTGTATGGGGGTGTGTGTGGGTGTGTACCAGTGTGTGTGTGAGTGTACGAGTGTGTGTGTACAAGTGGGTGTGTATGTATGTGCTGGCTGAGGAGGGGAGCGCAACAGATAAGCCGTCTACTGCGCTGCCCCATCGTCTGAAGCGTGAGGAGGCGCAGGCGCAGGAGGGAGAGCGTGCACGGTACCCTGGGGGAGCGCCTGCGCTTTCTTCGTGCGTGGGCGGGTACGGGTGTGCACAGCGCGCAGGCGCGGTGAGGCGCGGATGAGTGCGGGCAAGTGTGGGCGACCGGCTGGCACGGGTAGCGGGAGAAGAGAGAGAGCATTGTGCCACCGGCTAAGTAAGAAGCGAGCCAGTGGCTACAATGTCGTGCAGACCGTGCGCTACAGTGCGCGCGCTGTCTAGCGACCGGTAGTGGTCGGTTTCGCATGTGGGTGCGCTGTGGAGCGCCTGCACGCGCGGGAAGAAGCTACGCACATCCTGCAGGCGCATGCGCGGTGGCCGACGGTGGCTTGCAGGCAAGCGCGTGGCTTCTTGAGCTTCTGAGCTTTGAGAGCTTGAAGCTTTAGCAATGGCGGAGATAACGATGGCAGTAAAAAATGAAAGGGGAATCCACCACGCCCACCTGCTCACGAAAGAGCTAGACGGTGGTGGAACTCACAGCACTGGTGTGAGACCACTGTGGGTTTTCTCCTGCCCACGGTGTGTCTCTTCTCAGTGAGAAGAGATACTGTGTATGGAGAGGGAAGGGGGAGGAGGTTGGCCTGACGGTGCGGTGGATGAAAGTGCATGCAGGTGTATGAAAGGGCCTCCTCGCACAAGGAAGAGGGCAGGGCATTGTAAACTGGAGAAGGCAGCCACAGCCATGCTGCTGGCAGTGCACACCCTGCCATGCTTGTTGGCGAGAGGAGAGGCGCGAAGAGGTGCGCTTGGCCCATGCCCTCCAGCCGTGTGAGAAGAAAAATTCAAAGTGAATAAAAAAATGAAAAATGGTGAAATTGCAATGCCGCACCTTAATGAAGATGTTAATTAATGGTAGTGGAATGGATGACCAATTATTCACACTCTCCTCCCCTCTCTATAAATGCATGCAGTCGTCTATTTACAAATGCAATTATAGCTACATAAGATGCAATGGCAGTGTTAGGGAATAACACAAGATGGCATATTTACTGGTGTATTTTTGGTGTGCAAACTGTCCCTCCATCAGAAATGATAGCTCGAGGAATCCCGAACCGTGAGAAGATATTCTGATGAATGAATTTGATAACGATCTTGTGATCACTGGTTCGGGTCGGAATGGCTTCGATCCATTTGGACACATAGTCAACAGCGAGTAAAATGTACTGGAAACTATCCGAGATAGGGAAGGGGCCCATAAAATCAATTCCCAAATATCAAAAATCTCGCATACGAGAATCGGCTGTAAAGGCATAATGTCACAATGGCTCATGTTGCCCAAAGTTTGGCAACGACTGCATGCCTTACAGTGTTTGTATGCATCCTTGAAGATAGTGGGCCAGTAAAAGTCACACTGGAGGATTTTCGATGCGATTTTATGCCCTGAAAAATGGCCACCGCATGCCTGGTCATGGAAAAAAGAGAGTATGTCATTGATTTTGACCTCCGGAACACACCACCGGATAATTTGGTCAGCACCTATGCAGAATAAGTACAGGTCTTCCCAAATGTAATACTTGGCATCGGAGCGCAATTTGTCTTTCTTGGCCTTCGGCCAATCAGACGAGATCTGATGTGATGCCAAATAGTTTACTATATTAGCAAAATATGGAAGCCCTGTACCAATAGTCAAAATGTGCTCATCAGGAAAATGCTCCGTGATGGGTCCAGAAGGGTCGATGATCTTAGAAGGAAGGCAAGACAAGTGGTCAGCTACCTCGTTCTATCTTCCTGCCTTGTCGCGAATCTCAAGGTCAAATTCTTGCAAGAGCAAGATCCATCAGATTAATCGAAGTTTCGCGTCCTTCTTCGCAAGGAGATGCCTCACAGCTGTGTGATCCGAGTAGATTATGATGTGGGAACCCAGGAGATAAGACCTGAATTTTTCAAGGGTAAATACAACAGCTAGCAACTCTTTCTCCGTAACTGTGTAGTTACGCTAAGCTTCATCAAGTGTCTTGCTAGCGTAGTATATGACAACGGGTTTCCCATCAATCTTTTACCCCAGAACCGCTCCTACAGCGAAGTCAGATGTATTGCACATGATCTCAAAGGGTTGAGACCAATCAGGGGACTGTAGGATCGGGGCTTGGGTGACTCGATCACGAAGGATCTCAAAAGCTTGAGTGCATTCCTTGAAAATTTCAAAGGGTACATCCTTGGAGAGAAGAGTGGTTAGGGGGCGCACGATTTTCAAGAAATCAGGGATGAAACGACGATAAAAACCGACGTGACCCAGAAAGGATCGAATGTCCCTGATAGAGCTAGGCATAGAAAGTTTAGAAATCAGGTTAACCTTAACTCGATCCACTTGGATGCCCCTCTTAGAAATCAAATGTCCTAGGACGATCCCCTCAGGCACCACAAAGTGGCTCTTTTCCCAGGAAAGAACCAGATTTACATCAATGCATCGCCTGAGTATATGAACCAAGTGCTGGAAGCAATCGTCAAATGATGCCCCAAAAAGTGAGAAGTCATCATGAAGACTTCCAGATAATCACCTACCATATCAGAGAATATGGCAAGCATGCACCGCTGAAAAGTCGCGGGTGCATTGCAGAGACCGAAAGGCATCCTTTGGAGCGCGTATGTCCCGAAGGGGCAGGTGAACGTGGTCTTCTCTTAGTCTTCTGGATGAATCGCCACTTGGTTATAACCGGAGTATCCGTCAAGAAAGTAAAAGAATCTATTTCCCGCAAGTTTTTCAATAATCTAATCAATAAACGGTAGTGGGAAATGATCCTTCTTCATGGAGGAATTGAGTCTTCGGTAATCTATGCAGACTCTCCACGAGTTGGCTATACGGGTAGGTATGACCTCTCCGGTTTCAGTCGTGATAGTGGTGAGCCCTGCCTTCTTAGGCACAACCTAGATTGGGCTCACCCAGCGACTGTCGGAGATCGGGTAGATGATCCCTGCATCTAACCACTTAATGATCTCCTTTTTTATAACCTCCTGCAGATTAGGGTTCAGACATCTCTGCATCTTACGCGAAAGTCGTGCGCCCTCTTCGGAATAGATGTGGTGTGTGCAAAAAGAGGGACTTATTCCAGTCAAATCATCGAGAGTCCAACCAATGGCTCTACGATGTTGCTGGAGAACAGCAATCAAACGGGATTCCTGATCAGGGGTCAGTCTGAAATTTATAATCATAGGAAGTGTCTGATTGGAACCCAAAAAGACATATCTAAAATGGTCAAGGGGTTTGAGTTCCAAAACGGGGTTATCAGCAGTAGCGGGTGGTTCAGAATGGGTGTGAGGGACAAGGATGGGAGTTAGGGGTGTGTCCAGATCAGGTTCAGATTCTTCTAAATGCGATTTTAGATCTTCTTGTGGTTGATTGGTGATAATCATGTTGTCCTCAATTTGTGGTTCTTCAACCACGGTTCTGATATCACAAATTTGCTCTATCACACCGCAATTAATTCCTTGTTGGGCCTTAAAGATGTCAATCTTATGGATTTGATTCCCAAATTTCAGCTCTATTTGGCCCTCCTCACAACTTATGTTGGCCCTTGCAGTTGCCAGAAAAGGTCTCCCTAGTATAATTGGTGTATCCCTTGGATTCTCAGGTGCCTCCATGTCTAGAACTATAAAATCTATGGGGAAGTAGAAATCCCGCACCCTAATAATAACTTCCTCAAGAACTCCTTTAGGTGACTTAATGGATCGATCAGCTAACTGCAATGTCACCTCAGTCAGTTTCAGCTCAGATTCTTCTAGGTGGTTAAGCAAGGATGTGGGTATCAAGTTTATGGAGGCACCTAGGTCTAACAAAGCTCTATCAAACTGGGTTTCACCAATCTTACAAGAAATCAGGAGAGTTTACTCAGGATCATAGAGCTGGCTTGCTCTTATAATACAATTGGACTCCCACTCTTAGTTCGCGGCTTACGTTGGGGTGTACACACGTTTTTCAAAAATCGTGCGTAAGCCGGTACGTGGTGGATTGCATCCATCAAGGGGATGTTTATTTGGACCTACTCAAAGAGCTTGATTAGGTCCTCCTCAGGAGCCACAGGTTTAGCTGTCCTCTTTCACTTGGTCAAGGCCTCAAGAAATGGAACCTTGGTTGGTTCTTTTAGAATAGGTCCAGGTTGTTGATCTGGGACAGGGATAGGGACATCCTAGATAACAATCCTAGGGTTTGGGTCACTACCAGGCTTGGAGTCGTCTGGGTAAGGTGGGTCTTGGGTTACTTTTCCACTACGGGTTGTCACAGAATTTAGTCCTGCCTGGTTCTGGTTGGGGGTTGGTAAGATGGGCTACTGCTGTTGGTAACCCGCATAAGAGGTAGATGCTTCCATCCCATCAAGTGATGGAACAGAAGGGGCCTAATAGATCAAGTGTGCTTGGCCCGGGTTTGGGTTCATAATGCACCGCTGAGTCGACATGTTAATAGGGTTAGGCAGAGGTTGTGAAGGAAGGGTGCCTGGTTGGCGAGAATTTGCCAACTGGGTGAGTTGGTTCCGGACCTCTGTAATCTCGTCCTTGTACTATTTTTGGATAGCCGCATTCGTTCTTTGAATGTCAGCTAGAGTTTGAAGGATGAGAGACATTTAGTCTTGGTTTGGCCCGAATGGATGAGTGGGGTTGGGCCGAGGCTAAGGCAGCTGATAAGGACGAGGGGCTTGTGGACGGGGCTGAAAAGGTGGTCTTTGGGTCTGAGAATTTCCCTCCCACTGGAAATTGGGATGGTTTCGCCATCCAGGGTTGTAGGTGTTGGAAAATGGGTCATTCTGGATGGCGTTGAGGTTCTCGCATGTCTGAGGAGCCTCAGAAAAATCGGAGTATGGGGGAGTAGAGTTCCCTCGGCAAGAATAGAAAGAATCGGAGGTCCCTCGATATGGATCCATCCCAGGAGAAGGTCGGTGGAAAATGTTCTGCACAGTTTCCCTTGCAAGAAGTGGCTGTGCAAAGGAGTTCTGCGCAGAGGTGGCTCGCTACAAGTGATGAGTCAGCTCGTCCACCTTCTTCTCAATAATAGAAACCTTATCCAACCGACTGGCCATTAATTCCAAGTCGACGAATGCGGACAGGCTCTGCGTCTCACGTGCTCCCCTAAGATTCATCACTGTGCGGGTATTCGTCCGGTCGAATAATCCCATGGAGTTATTGTTGGTGGAGTTCTCGCACATATTCTCGAGAATCTCCCACACGGTGTCTTCATGTTGACCCATGATCACAAGGGGAGACAAGTATGGGCATGGGAGCAGGCATATTTGGTGGTGTCTCCCACGGAGTCCCTGGTAAAAAGACTGGACTTGTTCCCATTTAGGAACTCCATGATGGCGGCACTTTCTCATGAGATCCTAGAATCGATCCCATGCCTCATGAAGAGGTTCTCTCGTCTGCTGTGTGAAGTGAGTAATCTAATGGCGCAAGGCGTTTCTCCGACCAACGGGAAAGAACTTCTTCAAAAATTCGGAGTGAAGTTCTTCCCAAGTGTTAATCGGACGGGTCTGTGTCTGATACCAATGAGCCGCCTTGTCCATGAGGGAGAAAGAGAACATCTTCATGAGTAAGATATCCCGATTTTGCGCATCTGACACAAAGGTCTGGACCAGATGCTTAAGCTGTTTGATATGCTGAAAGGGATCTTCAGAGTTAAGCCCATAGAATTTAGGTATGGCATGAATCATATTGGGCTTCAATTCAGAATCAGGTCCTTCAGTAGAGATTCTAACTTGAGGCTCAATTGCCACTGTAGCGGGATTATAGTGATCTCGCATCATGGGGCGCTGCGGTGGGTTCATGAAATTCTGGAAGAGGTCATTAAGACGCTGGAGCTGGTGCTCAAGATTATTCTCTTCTTCAACAGGCTGACCCATTATGGAAGAAGAAGGGGAACTAGGTTCAAAATCGGAAGAAAGGTCTATGTGGAGAGGTTGTTACACAAACAGGGAGCCGAGGCTTGGCCTCGGAGAGAGTGGATTTCTAGAGGAGGTTTCAATGACCTCTTACCGAACATGCACTGATGGATTGAATGAGGTTAGAACGTGTTGAACCCAATCAAGACACCCAAATTATGTTGGGTGACTATAAAGGTTCGGGGCTGTTGATACCCCTTGATCAAAAGGTCATCCACCTGAGAATTACCTGGGCAGCCAGAGAGGGTGAGTCCCGGAAGACCCCTACACGGTAGAGCGCCCCCACGGGTTATAGGGTTTCCCCCACCCGACCTCTCTTATCATTGAGATTCCAGGTAGACCAGAATGGGGACCTTGACCTCTTAAGTCTACCACTTTTAATTAAGATCAAGGTGCTTAGGGTTTCACTTGAACTTTAAACCTTTTGTGTGCAAAAAGTGACCTAATTTAAAGGGTGGTCGATTCAAAGGATCAACTTCACCTCTTTGGTGAAAGAGCTTCTTAGGTCCTTTCTTTTAATGTTCAAGTGAATTAAGAGATGGATTCTTAGGGTTTCTCTTAAATAGGTCTTTTTAAGCAATGGTTTGGCACACCTTCTTTTGAAATTTTCAATTCTTTGTTTAGAGGATGTGTCTCTAAAACCCTAGCATAGAATCCTAGGTTTGCTCTAGTTGGTCCAATTGGTTGCCTCAGAAATGGGTAACTAGGGCTCAAGCAAGAAGGTTTTAGCCCTAGTTACCTTAAGTGGATATGCAGTTAAAGTGTGTTGAAACTTAAAATCAGGCAACTCGGTAAATTACAAAGTACGGAAAATAGGTAGCCCTAGATTGATTTTCTTTTTATTTTTATTTTTTTCCTCTTTAGAATGTGAGGGGCTTAAGAGAGAGGGTTGAGGGTTACCTGTTCTTTGGTGTGTTTGTTGCGCCACTACTTGTTCTTTATTGCCTTCCTTTCCTACACAGCAGAAGAGAGGTTTAATCAGTATAAAATCAGAAATTGTGATTTTGAAGCTTCTAAAATGCCCGTTGCTCCTTGGCAACGGCGCCAAAAACTGGTGAGAGACCAGCCTGATTTGATTTTATTACTCGAATACAAAAATTCTCCGAGATCGAACTCAGGGAGCAAGCTTGATTCTAGAAGCGTAGAAAATCATAATTTACAATAATACACTATTTTACAAAAGAACAATTAGAAAGGAAATAAAAGATGTTTCTTCTCTTTTCTTTTCTTCTCCCTTTCTTCTTTGTCCTTCTTTCTCTTCTTTTAGTCTCCAGACGTCTAATTCTGGGAATCAGATGCCTTAAGTAGCCACTTGCTATAGTGCACGTCTCCTTCTTCTTCCCTTCTCTGTTGCAGTTGTTGCTTCTGCTCCTTGGCTTCTTCTTTTTCTCTTCCTTCTCTTCAGCTGCTTAGCCTTCCTCTTTGCAGCAGCTTCCTTCTCTTCTTCTTTCTCTTCCTTTTCCTTTGTCTCTGCTCCTGAGCCTTCTTCTTCTCTTCTCTTTGGCTGCAGCTGCTTTCGCGACTAAGTCCTCAGCTGCTTCTTCTCCTGCTTCCTCTTTGTCCTTCTTCTTCTTCAATTCCCTACACAGGCGTATGGTTAGGCAAAACCTAACCCCTACCCTCCCCGCATCTCTCTCTCTGTCTTACTCTAGGGTTCGCTCTCCTAGAGCCTGTTCAGGTACACAGGTCGAGTATATGCGCCGGGGACCAGGCCCACCGGCGTGCGGTGGTGGGCGAGGTGTGCACAGCTTAGGTAAACGGGTCGGGCCAGGTCCGCGGGGAGTGGTCGCGGACATGGTCGGGTGAGCGGGTGAGAGGGACCTCACCCCGTATGATTGAGGCGATAAGCCTTAGTCACTTTTTCAATTTATGCGCAGCAGAGCGCTCACAAACACCCGAGGTGGAACTAAACGTCCCACTCTTTTGCCTGTGCGCTCGCAGTAGCAAATGCGAGCAATCGCCACTCCAGCCGAGGTCTTCGCTGCCAATTGAAGACCTGCAGTTGTGTGCAGAAGTCTTCCGCGCAACCTGGGCGTGCCTCCTAGAGCTGGAAGGGCTTAGAGTTGCTTGCGAGCTTGCTCCAAGCTCAGCGTCAATGGCGGCGGAGGCAGGAGACCTGAAATCTGTAAAACAGCCTCTCGGCCATGTCAGGATGCTTTGCAGGCTTCGCTAGAGCATGACGAAGTTACTGTAGGGGTCAGCGTGGCTCAGAACGACCTAGGCGTGCGTGCCCAGGTCGGTCTGAGTCCGTGTGAGTGGGTTTGTTCGGGGAAGGGTTTCAATGAGTGACGCGGTCGATGGAGGGTCGCAAGATGATCAATGGGTGGAGGTGAAGCTTAGGGACCGATTGGGGAGGGGTGGAATTGTCTGTGGCGGTGAAATGGCCTCGCCGGAGTTGGTGGTTGGAGGTGTAGATGGCGATGCTGGATAGTGCTGTCGAGGAGTCGAAATAGCCAATTGATAGAGGGGAAATACAAGGGAGAGTAAGGAGAGCTTAACTATGAGTCCAGAGCGAAGGGGGGATGCGAAGGTGGTGAGCGGCCGATGCTACCGATGCTGGAGACGAAGGCGCCAGGGGGAGAGAACGGCGACGAGGAAGAGGGGCTAGAGGGCGCCCGTTGGTACAGTGCGGTGTAGTGGAAGACGGCGGAGGTAACCCTGCTACTGGTAGGGTGGCAGGGCGACGAGAGAGGAGAGGGAATGTTGTCGAAAGCTCTGGCAGTTGGCCAAAGTTGGTGAGAGACGAATAGGAGGAGGGATCTTGGGCCAAACGAAGCTTGAAGGATGCGACGAGGTGTACCGCTCCTTAAATAGGCGAGAGCTGGACAGGAAGCGCGCGAGACCGACGGGAAAAGTCTCGCAGGAGACGTGGCAGCCTGAGACCCATACCTCTCGCGCATTCGCACAAGAGGTATGGTAGTCGATAGGGCATGAGAGCCGGCCCATGCGGTAAGGGACATCGTAGAGAGTCTCCCATTCAAATCTGGGGTCGGCTCCCCATGCATGCACGGTGCCATCCTCCGTGCAAAGTCGCCGGAGGTATGGCCAGCACAGCGAGTGGCAGAAGGACCTAATTGAAGAAAATGATCGGAAAGCAAGGGGGTATTTGTAAGAGTTTCAAAAAGTTGAGGGTCTGAAAGTAATTTTGAGGACTAAATTGCAAAGTGGGTCAAGACAATCTTTCCTTAGGTTAAATTTTGGTATTAACCTAATTTGGACCTAAGGAATCGAATGGTGAAGTTTGATTTTAGGTTTGACCATGTTTGACTGGATATTTTGCACAAAAACCTAAATTATGTCAAAAATTGGGTATGGTCCTCAGTCTAGGATAAAACAAGTTCCAACGGCCAAATTAAAGGTTCTAAACCCTAGAAGATATTTTTTCATGAATTTTAGAGGATTTAGTTGATTTTTATCTTTCCTAGAACTTCATGAATTAAAGTGGGTTTATTTTAGGGTTACATAATGTCATTTAATTATCAGATTTTGTCATAACCCTTTTCTGACCAAACCATCCCACTTTCTCCTTTATTAGGTTCACTTAACCTATGTCTAGATCCTTATAAATCCCGTTCATGCACTACAATGGTAAAATTACAATTTTACCCCTTGTATAATGTTTTATTCTCGGATTAGCAATTCCCTGAATTAGGCCTTCCCTTAGGTTATGTAGGAGCTTTTGTTTACTTTTACTAGGTCAAAATGTGCTAGTTAGGGTTCATGATGAGGTTCTCATCAGACATCCGAAGTGACCTCCAGACGTCAGGGTGGACGTTCGAAGGTAGGATGAGACGTCTGGTAGAGATTTATTTTTCCCGTAATTTCTCAGCCAAGTCTTGACAATACATGCGCAAGTGTCAAAG
This sequence comes from Thalassia testudinum, assembly GCA_037157565.1. NCBI lineage: Eukaryota > Viridiplantae > Streptophyta > Magnoliopsida > Alismatales > Hydrocharitaceae > Thalassia > Thalassia testudinum. The sequence continues at coordinate 29,778,079 of JAZHRO010000013.1, forward strand.
GTTGGGAGGCGTGTCGGAGCGAAGACTGAGGTAGTTTCAAACATCCGGACCAAAATGTTGAACGTTACGAATTGCTACACTTACGTGTTCGATTTTGGAGAACCTGTCGTTGTTGTTTGAAAGCGAAGAATTCGTGTTCAACAAATAAATTTATACCAAAATCAAAATTCCATGTCGAACACAGGGAGGCGGACGTTTGATTTAAAAACTACGCATTTCTTTTTATTTGTCACGAAGTAATTCAACTAAAAACTATCTAATTAGTTACAATAAATAGAAGAGAGAGAGAGGGTGATGTAAACACATTTACACTACTTAAAATGTCTATTTATGCATGTTCTTAAGCATAGGATTGCATTTCATGATATAAATATTGCATAACATGCATCATCTTGCATTTAGAGTAGTTTGAATAAAATGGAGGTTAATTGTCTCCTTTTATGTGCTTGAATAGGACAAACATTTTATCGGGACCTCGGATCAAAGATCCAACCGTATGGATGTTATCAGGTCGACGATTGGAGTTCAATGACTCCAAGATCGCCCTAATCGGGCATCCGTAGCATCAGATAGTGACTAGGGAACCCTAGAAGATCAAGGGCCAGGATGGTGTAAATCCACACTTTAGATGACAAATCTAACTGCACAGATGAATTTGGATCGACGATCGCAGCCCAACGACACAAAAATCGAGTCAATCCGACATCTGTGGCACCATCTACAACTTCCAGAAGATGGACGGCCAAGATGGCACCACGTGGCGCCATCTCGACCGCCAAAACGGCCACATGCAACCTCTGAGGACCCCGCACCCGCTCGCTCTCCGCCGTTGGATCTTGATCCAACGGCTGTGGTCAGCCGCGCCTAAAATCGTCCGCTCGACCATCCGCGCCTCGTAGCGCAGCGGTCGAGCGCACTTACGCGAGCGGCGGGCGCGGGTTTGAGCCGCAGCAAAGGGCTGGAAGGCGCGGGCGATTGAGCGCGGGCGGGCCTTGCATCTTGATCGGACAGTCACGCGCGCCCGATAGCGTTCACGCGCAATTGAACGCGTGGCGTCACGCGCGATCTCACGCGGGCGGGCACGCAGCACAGCGGGCGAAGGCGTGACTTAAGCCGTCCGATCTCGCGATCAGACGACTGAGATTCAGAGGACGTGCACAGGCATTGCGTGCGTGAGCAAGCGAGCAGGCACGAGCAAGCCACCCACGACGCCCACGAAGGAGGCTTTAGCGACAGTTTTATCCGTCACAAAAGACCCCTTATTTATTATTTTAAAGTTGTAATGTCCATTTTGCCCCCACTCCTTGCAACTATAAAAGGAGACCCCCTCCATACGAAATTCTCATCCCTTCCTTCTCTTCTCTACCCCTCCAAAGCTCAAGAGAAGCTTGTCCCACACCCGGGATGCTTCTTGCGAGATAAAGTCCAAATTTTCGTCCCCCTTCGGAGGTGGATCCCGCGACGACGACAGCGTGCTGCTCCGTTCCCGTTCTTCTGCTTCGTTCTCCTTCGTCCAGGCGTCGTCTGAAATGCTTGATTCGGGACAACCGGGTTTTATTGTTATAACGTTGTAGTATAGCCAGTTATTACCAACATTTCAAATATATAAATTTTTTTACTCGGAAAATAAAAGAGTTCCCGAGGTCGAACTCAGGGAGCAAGTTGTATTCTAGAGATATACATGTTTCTTTTACAAAATAAAGAAAGAGAGAGGGAAAGAATTTGTTGTTCTCTTTGTTTTCTCCTCGTGATGTTCTTCTTTCTTTCTTTCTTCATATCTCCTTCTTCTTCTTCCTTGGTTTCTGTCTTGGCCTCTCTTCTTCTTTTTTCTGCAGTCTCTTCTGTGAAGGTTTCTTCTTCCTTGGCTCTGCTGTACTTCTTATCTGCAGCCTTTCCTCTTCTTCTGCCTTGCTCAGCCTCTTCTTTAGAGTTTCTTCTTGTTTCTCCTCCCTGCGGCTAAGTGTCAGCTTCTTCTTTTCTTTTTCAGCCAGGGACGTCACCCCTCCTTTCTTCTTTTCCCTTCAGGCCGTCGTCTGATTTCCAAATCAGACGACTTAACTACCTGTTACTACAGTCAGCTTCCTTCTTCTTCCGCGGGTCTTCTTCTTCGCCTGTGCCTGCACACTTCAGAGTTTTTCGTCAGAGGCAAAACCTACTCTACCCTCCCCCCCCCCCGCGTCTCTCTCTCTCTCTGAAACCACTCTTGGGAAAGCTCTCCCAGAGCTGCCGGGTAACCGGGTTCGGGTTAGGCCCGGGTCCAGGCCCACCGGCGTGCGTGGTGGGCGAGGAGCGCAGGTCAGTCTTAAGTCGGGTCGGGTCAGGTCAGGTCCGCGGGGCGTGAGCGCGGACGAGACCGGGTAACCGGGCGGGTGAAGGGGACCTCACCCCGTGTGCTGAGGCAGTAAGCCTCCAGCACTTTTGCATCTTATGTCGCTGCGACTCTTCAGGCTTTTCCGAGGTGGGACTAAATGTCCCACCTCAATTGCGCGCCCGCAGCGGGGAAATCAGCGGGAGATTGCGGCGTCACGCAAAGCTTTCTGCCTTAGCTGCGAGCCTGGTGTTTTGCCAAAACGCCTCGCAAGGCCTGGGAGTTGAATCTGGGCGTGGCGCTGAGCGTGGCGCGCCTGTAGCTGCAGGTGGAAGCAGTTCCTCCCGCGCGGCAATGGCGGCGGAGGTCGGGTGGTCTGTTCACAAGAAAACGGCCTCTCGGCCTAATCAGAAAGTGCCAGGAGCTTCGCCAGGGTGCGGCGAAGCTCGTGTGGGTGGTGGCGAGGCGCGGGGCGACGTGCGAGGGCTGCCCTAGGTCGGACTGTGGGTCGGAGGATGGGTCTGTTCGGTGGGGTTTCAGAGGGTGATGTGGGGGAAGTGGCAGGGCGGAGGTTGATCAGGGTGAGGAGGCGGAGGTCCTGCGGTGGTCGGCGAGCCGTGTGGGTCGCTGAGGTGATGGGAGCGGCTCGCCGGAGGGTCGTCGGAGACGAAGGGGGTGACGATGGTCAGGGTCGGTCGAGGGCTTAATTGAATAAATTGAAAGCGGGGAAAGAAAGAGGAGAAGAAGGGGAGTAGCTCTAGCTTACTTGCAGGGACGAAGGGGGAGGAACAGGGCGACAGTCGTATCGACTGTCGCCGGAGAAGACGATGCTCAGGGAAAGGGACGGCGGCGAGCAGAGAGCCGGAGAGGCGCCAGCTGGGTGCGGCGTGGCGCGGGAAGAGCAGGGGAGGAATTCTCTGCTGCTGGTATTGCGGCAGAGCGAAGAGGTGGAGGGGGAGGAAACCGCCGGAGCTGGTGAGCGTCTGCCGGAGGAAGAAGAGAGGAAAGTTGGGGATTTTCTCCGTCAGATCCAGGCTGCCCCGGTCGGTGGAGCAACGGGGGGTATTTATAGGGATCAAACAGGGAGGAAGGCGGAGGGAGACGACGTGTCTCCCTCGCCGGAGGATGGCCGGAAACAAGAACCCATACCGTCCGTGCGTTCGCACGGCCGGTATGGTGGGTTACAACGACCAGGGGGGTGTCCCTGCGACGGCTGACGACGCAGGGCACCCCCGGTTTACTTGCCAGGTCCCCCACCTCACCCTGCGCGGCGCCATGCTCCGCGCCAGGTCGCCGGAGCATGGTGCTGGCAGGTTTTGCAGGGGGGACCTGATCGCAAAGAACGAAGGAGAGTTAGGGGCCAAAATGCGAGGGTTCAAAAGTTGAGGGCCAAAGAGTAAATATATGAGGACCAAAGTGTAAAGTCGGTCAACGAGGTTTCTTCTTAGGCTCAAGTTTTTATACATGACTAATTAGGACCTAAAGAATCTGATGGTAAATTTCATTTCTATATTAAACCTTGTTTGACCGGTCAATTTACGCAAAAACCCAAATTAAGTTATTAATTGGGCATGGTTCTCAATGTAGGTCAAAATGGGTTCTGAAGGCCAAATTGAAGGTTCTAAACCCTAGAGATTATTTTTCTATGAATTTTAGAGGGTTTATTCTATTTTTACTTTGCCTCGAGCCTTGTGAATTGAAGTGGGTTGTTTTAGGGTTACAGATTATCATTTAGTTTCTTGGAATTGCTGTAGCCCTTGCTAGATCATTTCATCCCACTCTTATTCTTATTAAGCTGCTTTGACCTATGTTTGGGCCCTGAATTACCCTGTATGCAGATTATACTGGTAAAATTGCATTTTTACCCCTTATGACTTGTTTTCTTCTCAAACTCAGGATTCTCTGAGTTAAGCCTTTCCTTGAGATATGTAGGAGCTTTTATCCTTTGTATTAGGTCAAAATGAGCTAGTTATGGCTCATGATGAGGTTCTCATCATACCCCCATGCCTAGCTTTTGCTAGTCCCTTAGCAAAAACTTACGGTTTCAACCCTTGTTCTAGACCATGAAGTTTTTAATAGTTTTAGATAAGTGCCTTTTTTATTTAAGCATAGATTAGGTTAGAATGCTGACCATAGGCCAAAAAGGTACTCTAGTACCAATCAAGATCCAAATCTGTCTAGCCTTAGCCTCAGTCTTTTAGCAAAGGTTTTTAAGGCCCAGAAAAACTAACCTAAGGTTTATTGGACTTCGTGGTTAAAGCACCCGTGCTTGAAATGATTTTAGCCCTGGCTCAGTTCGCAGTGCGTTTTGTAAGAGAGAGATAGAAAGTTTTTCTGTTTGGAGAGTTTTCTCTCTCTTTTTCTTTTTAGTTCTAGCCTAGGATTGGCTTTTCAACACGGTCTGTATCAGATTCCTTGCTCCCATCATCAATCCTCAAGGGTTCCTGGCGATCGATGCTTCGAGATAGCACCGCCCATGGCAACCCCCGGAGCCCTGGCTATTGAGATTTCGAGATAATCCCATCCATGGTATTCCGTGGCCGAATCCAGACCCTGGCAATTGACACTTCGAGATAATGCCATCCATGGAATCTGAACCAGCAGAGTGCTTACATGCCTCCAGTAGGATATGTAAATATCCTAAGAGACAAGCACCGAGGAGATGATATTTTGTTACGCATCTTCGAGGGGATTTCCCGCCTCTCCGCGCTGGGAACTCGTCCAAATCAATCTTGTGTTGATCGGCCGCTCCTATTCTAGGTGATCTTTTCAGATTTTTGCGACGCTTCTGCGTGATTCTGATTTTTACGCTTACTGAACCAGGCTGTGTGTGAGGTTAGGGTGCTTAGGTTACTGAGTCCCGTAAACCAAAAATTAGTTAACGAGGCCGAATACTCCCTAAGCCTTAGACCTAATACTTCAGCTTTTCATTTTCCTCAACCTCTTGAGGAGTGTCCAGATCTTAATGGGTACTAAGAGTCTATTCAAGAATGCCTAAGGTTTGCATTCTTTACTAATCTTATTGTGCACTTTTCTTGAATGAGGTCTAGAACTTAGGTTAATTCCTTAGTTCCTTACTAATGACTATCACTTTTTCTCATAATTTTGTGCTCCTTTTTCATTTTGTTTCTTTTCTCCTTCGCAAAATTTTCTTCTCTTTTCCTCTTATTCTTTTTCGAAATTTTTTTTTTTTTTTTTAATTTTTTATGGTGTTTTTGGCATATGTGAATTTTTTTGTTTGAAACCTTTTCTTACAAGTTTTGCACTTTCATACCCCCCCATGCCTAAGATTTGCAATGTCCTCATTGTAACCTAGGGGGTCTTAGTTCATTCCTTAAGGCAGAAATTTGGATGAGTGGATGGGTCGGGTTGAATTTTTGCGGACGATTTCAAATCCCAGATGCAAACATCTGAGTTGGGGTCGGCTGTCTACAAGGGTGAACTTCGAGTGCTGAAAGGTGTCAGAACAAGTTTCAGGTTTACAAAGAGAATGACGGGCTACCTCCCGTTAAGCGCTGAGTTTTACGCCATCGGCTGGGCACAATAAGCTCAAGGGGAAAGGAGGATATAAGATGCCTCAGCCAAATCAGTAGAAGTTACATCAATGAACGGCTTGAGTCTCTGACCGTTCACGATGAAAGGTTCAGAATCGTGGCTGAGTGGACTGATTTCGATTGCTCCATTTCCAAAAACCTGTCGGACCAAATATGGTCCGACCCACTTAGATCTCAGTTTTCCTGGGAAGAGTTTGAGTCGGGCATCAAAGAGTAGGACCTTTTGACCAGGATGAAAGATCTTTCTTGAGATGTGTTTGTCGTGGAAGGCTTTAACCCGCTCCTTGTAGATTTGCGAGTTCTCGTACGCGTCTATGCGTAATTCATCGATCTCGCTGATTTGGAGTTTTCTGTGGGTCCCAGCCTTGGAAAGATCTAGATTACAGTTCCGTACTGCCCAATAGGCTTTATGCTCCAGTTCTACGGGAAGGTGGCATGCCTTTCCGTACACCAGTCTAAAGGGGGACATGCCCAATTGGGTCTTGTGGGCGGTCCTATAGGCCCACAATGCTTCCGGAAGTCGGGACGACCAGTCCTTCCTGTCAGGTCGAACAGTGACTTGCAGGATTTTCTTGATCTCCCGATTAGACAGCTCAGCTAGACCATTAGTTTGGGGGTGGTAAGGAGTAGAGATTCGGTGAGACACCCCGTATTTGGTCATCAGTGACCTAAACTGAGCATTTGTGAAATGGGTCCCCCCATCAGAGATTATTGCACGAGGAATCCCGAACCTTGAGAAAATGTGTTGATGAATGAATTTGAGAACGATTTTGTGATCACAGGTTCGGGTCGGTATGGCTTCGATCCATTTGGACACGTAGTCCACAGCCAACAGAATGTATTCGAAACCATCCGAAACAGGAAAGGGGCCCATAAAATCAATCCCCCAAACATCAAAGATTTCGCATACTAGAATCGGTTGCATAGGCATCATGTCGCGATGGCTCATGTTGCCCAAAGTCTGGCAACGACTGCATGCCTTGCAATGACTGTATGCGTCTTTGAACAGTGTGGGCCAGTAAAAGCCGCACTGGAGGACTTTTGATGCGGTTTTATGCCCGGCAAAATGGCCACCGCATGCCTGGTCATGGCAGAAAGAGAGGATATTGTTGACTTCCCCTTCCGGGACACATCTCCGGATGATCTGATCGGCACCTATGCGGAAGAGGTACGGGTCTTCCCAAATGTAATACTTGGCATCGGAGCGTAATTTGTCTTTCTTGGCCTTCGGCCAATCGGACGGGATCTGATGGGATGCCAAGTAATTTACTATATTAGCAAACCATGGAAGGCTAGTACCAATAGTCAGCAGGTGCTCATCGGGAAAATGCTCAGTGATGGGTCCGGAAGGGTCAATTATTTCAGAAGGAAGACGGGACAAGTGATCAGCTACCACGTTTTGCTTTCCCGCTTTGTCGCGAATCTCAAGGTCAAATTCTTGCAACAGCAAGATCCATCGGATTAATCGAGGTTTCGCGTCCTTCTTCGCAAGGAGATGCCTCACAGCTGTGTGATCCGAGTATATGATGACATGGGAACCCAGAAGGTACGATCTGAACTTCTCTAGGGCAAATACTACAGCTAGCAGCTCTTTCTCAGTAACCGTATAGTTACGCTGAGCCTCATCGAGTGTTTTGCTGGCGTAGTAAATGACCACAGGTTTCTTGTCATTTTTCTGCCCCAAAACCGCTCCTACAGCGAAGTCGGATGCATCACACATGATCTCAAAGGGTTGAGACCAATCAGGGGACTGTAGGATCGGGGCTTGGGAGACTCGGTCACGCAGGATTTCAAATGCTTGAGTGCATTCCTTGGAGATTTCGAAGGGAACATCCTTGGAGAGAAGAGTGGTCAGGGGGCGTGCGATTTTTGAAAAATCAGGGATAAATCGTCGATAAAAACCGACATGCCCTAAAAAGGATCGGATGTCCCTGATTGAGCTAGGCATAGGAAGGTGAGAGATCAGATTAACCTTAGCTCGATCCACTTGGATACCTTTCTCCGAAATTGAGTGTCCCAGGACAATTCCCTCAGGCACCATGAAATGGCTCTTTTCCCAGGAAAGAACCAAATTCACATCGATGCACCGCCTGAGTATCTGGACCAAGTGTTGGAGGCAATCGTCGAATGATGCTCCGAAAACTGAAAAGTCATCCATGAAGACTTCCAGATAATCACCTACCATATCTGAGAATATGGCAAGCATGCATCGCTGAAAAGTAGCGGGTGCATTGCAAAGACCGAAAGGCATCCTTCGGAAAGCGTATGTTCCGAAGGGGCAGGTGAACGTGGTCTTTTCTTGGTCCTCAGGATGGATTGCCACTTGGTTATAACCGGAGTACCCGTCAAGAAAGCAGAAGAACCTATTTCCCGCTAGTTTTTCGAGAATTTGATCAATGAAGGGTAGTGGGAAATGATCCTTCTTCGTGGAGGAATTGAGTCGACGATAATCTATACAGACTCTCCACGAGTTGGCTAATCGGGTAGGAATGATTTCTCCGGTCTCAGTCGTTATAGTGGTGAGTCCTGCCTTCTTGGGCACGACCTGAATTGGGCTCACCCAACGACTATCGGAGATCGGGTAGATGATTCCGGCATCTAACCATTTGATGATCTCCTTTTTCACGACCTCCTGCAGATTGGGGTTTAAGCGTCTCTGCATTTCACGAGAAGGTCGTGTGCCCTCTTCTGAATAGATATGATGAGTACAATAAGAGGGACTTATTCCAGTCAAATCATCGAGAGTCCATCCGATGGCTCTGCGATGTTGCTGGAGGACAATAATCAGACGGGATTCCTGTTCAGGACTGAGGTTGGAATTGATAATCACAGGAAATGTCTGATTAGAACCCAAAAATACGTATTTCAAGTGAGCAGGAAGGGGTTTCAGTTCGAGGATGGGGTTTTCAGCAGCAGCGGGTGGTTCAGTATAGATGTGAGGTTCAAGGGTGGGAGTTACTGGGTTGTTCATATCTGGATTCAACTCCTCTGTTTGCGGGTCAAGATCCTTCTGTGGTTGATGAGGCACAATCGAGTCATTCTGGAGGTGTGATTCATCAACCAAAGTCTTGATGTCACAAATTTGCTCGATGACGCCGCAATTAATTCCTTGTTGGGCCTTAAATATATCAATTTTCAGTGTTTGATCTCCAAACTTAAGCTCTATTTGGCCCTCCTCACAGCTGATGTTGGCTCTAGCAGTAGCCAAGAAAGGTCTCCCTAGAATGATTGGTGTATCCCTAGGGTTCTCAGGTGCATCCATATCTAAGACTATAAAGTCCACTGGAAAATAGAAATCCCGCACTCTCACAATAACATCCTCGAGAATCCCTTTTGGTGACTTTATAGATCGATCTGCTAATTGTAATGTCACCTCGGTTGGTTTCAGCTCAGATTCTTCTAGATGGTCAAGTAAGGATGTGGGTATCAGGTTTATGGATGCACCCAAGTCTAACAATGCTCTATCAAATTGGGTACCACCTATCTTACAGGAAATCAGGGGAGTTCCAGGATCTTTTGCCTTGGGTGGGAGTCTACTAAGGATTACAGAGCTGGCTTGCTCTGACAGAACAATTGGGCTCCCTCCCTTGGTTCGCGGCTTACGCTGGGGTGTACATATATTTTTTAGAAATCGTGCGTAAGCTGGTACGTGGCGGATTGCATCCATCAAGGGGATGTTTATGTGGACCTGCTCAAAGAGCTTGACCAGGTCCTCCTCAGGGGCCACGGGTTTTGTGGTCTTCTTTCCCTTGGTCAGGGCCTCGGGAAACGGGATCTTGGTTGGTTCTTCTAGGATAGGTCCAGGTTGTGGATCTGGAATAGCGGTACCTTGGATAACTATCCTAGGGTCATGGTTATCAGGCTTGGAGTGGTTTGGATAATGTGGGTCTTGAGTTGTCTTACCACTACGTGTTGTTACAGAATTTAATCCGGCCTGATTTTGGTTTGGGTTTGGTAGGAGGGGTGGCTGCTGCTGAAATCCCGCATAAGAAGTTGAGGCTTCCATCTCGTCTGGAGATGGAGCAGTAGGAGCCTGATAAATCCATTGGGCGTGGCCTAAATTTGGATTCATAACGCGCTTCTGGGTTGGCACGTTATTTGGGTTAGGAAGAGGTTGGGAAGGGAGTGTGCCTGGTTGGCGAGAATTTGCCAACTGGGCCAGTTGAGTTTTAACTTCTGTAAGCTCGTCCTTGTGCTGTTTTTGAATAGCCGCATTCGTTTTTTGAATGTCAGCCAGAGTCTGAAGGATTAAGGACATTTGATCTTGATTTGGCCCTGATGGATAAGTAGGGTTGGGTCGAGGCTGAGGCGGCTGGTAGTGACGAGAGGGCTGTGGGCGGGACTGAAAAGGTGGTCTTTGGGTTTGGGAATTTCCCGCCCACTGAAAATTGGGATGGTTTCGCCATCCAGGGTTGTAAGTGTTGGAGAATGGGTCGTTCTGGATGGCGTTGAGGTCCTCGCAGGTCTGAGGAACCTCCTGAGAATCAGGGAAAGGAGGAATGGAGTTCCCCCGGCTGGTGTAGAAAGGATCGGATGATCTTCCAGTCCAAGAATCAGATGGGGATGGATATGGATCCATCCCAGGGGAAGATCGGTGGAGGATGTTTTGCACAGTCTCCTGTGTGGAAGGAGGTTGTGCAAAGGAGTTACGCGCAGAGGTGGCTCGCTGCAAGTGCTGAGTCAGCTCATCCACCTTCTTTTCAATGATTGAGACCTTGTCCAATCGACTGGCCACTAATTCCAGGTCGACTGATGCGGACAGGCCCTGCGTCTCATGTGCTCCCTTAAGATTCGTCGCTGCGCGGGTATTCGTCCTGTCGAATAATCCCATGGAGTCATTGTTGATGGAGTTCTCGCACATGTTTTCGAGAATCTCCCATACGGTGTCTTCATGTTGACCCATGATGTTTCCTCCGCAAGTTGCATTGACGAAAAGGCGGATGTCCACACGGAATCCCTGGTAAAAAGATTGGACTTGTTCCCATTTAGGAACTCCGTGATGGGGGCACTTCCTCATGAGATCCTGAAAACGATCCCATGCCTCATGAAGAGGTTCTCCTGATTGTTGAGTGAAGTGTGTAATCTGATGGCGCAAGGCGTTGGTCCGACCAACGGGAAAGAACTTTTTCAAAAACTCGGATTGAAGTTCTTCCCAAGTGTTGATCGGCCGGGTCTGAGTTTGATACCAATGGGCAGCCTTGTCCATAAGAGAAAAGGAGAACATCTTCATGAGAAGAATATCCCGATTTTGCACATCTGATCCAAAAGTGTGGGCCAGATGCTTTAGCTGTTTGATGTGCTGGAAGGGATCTTCAGAATTAAGCCCATGGAATTTAGGTATAGCATGAATCATGTTGGGCTTTAGTTCGGAATCAGGTCCTCCAGTCGGGATTCTGACTCGAGGCTCAATGGCCACCGCAGCAGGATTGTAGTGGTCCCGCATCATAGGACGCTGTGGTGGGTGCACGAAGTTTTGGAAGAGATCATTGAGTCGCTGGAGCTGGTGTTCCAGATTATTTTCTTCCTCAACTGGCTGAGCCATGATGGGGGAAGAAGAAGAACTTGGTTCTGAATCAGAAGAGAGAATAATGTGAGGGTGTTGCTGCACAAACACGGGCGTCGAGGCTTGGCCTTGACGAGAGCGAATTTCTAAAGGAGGTCTTAAGGGTGGTCTTAGAGACCTCCTTCCGTACATGCACAGTTGGAAGAGGTAAGTTTAGAAGGTGCTGGACCCAATCAAGGCACCCAAAAAATGTGTTGGGTGACTATAGAGGTACGGGGCAGATGGACCCCTTGATCAGAAAGATCGTCCACCTGAGAATTACCTGGGCAGCCAGAGAGGGAGAGTCCCGCGAAGACCCCTACACGGTAGAGCGTCCCCACGGGTTACAGGGTTTCCCCCACCCGACCTCTCTTGTCACTGCGGTTCCAGGTAGACCGAATGGGGATCTTGACCTCTTAAGTCTACCAATTTTAAGATCAGGGTGCTTAAGGTTTCACTTGAACTTTAGTCTTTTTAAGTGCAAAGAGTGACCTAATTTAAGGTTGGTTAACCCAAAGGGGTCAACTTTACCTCTTGTTTTCTTTGAGAGCTTTTTGGGTCCTTTCTTTTAGGGTTCAAGTGTTTAGAGAGAGCCAATTGTTTAGGATTTTTCTTGTTAATTATTTTCAATCAATGGCTTGGGCACACCTCTTTTGGATTTCCTCAATTCTTGATCAAGGGGTGTGTCTCTACTGAAATCCTAATGTTTGACCTTATGTTGGCTCTACTTGGTCCATTTAACTCTTTGTTGGGCAATTAGGGCTCAAGCAAGAATGTGTTAGCCCTTAAATACCCTTAATAGTGTGCAGGAGTGATGAGTTGAAAACATGCAACTCTTTATGGTTACTAAGTATGGAAGACAGGTTAGCCCTATATTGCTTGTTCTTTTCTTTTCTTCCTCTTTAGAGTTTAGGGGTTAATAGTGAGAGGAAAAATTTACCTGTCTTCGGAGTGGTTGTCGTGTGGTTGCTTGTCTTCTTGAGTTCCTGTAGCTGCACAAAAGAGAGGAGATTATCAGAAATTAAAAGAAACAGGAATGTTTACCTCTAGAATAGCCGTTGCTCCCCGGCAGCGGCGCCAAAATGAAATGCTTGATTCGGGACAACCGGGTTTTATTGTTATAACGTTGTAGTATAGCCAGTTATTACCAACATTTCAAATATATAAATTTTTTTACTCGAAAAATAAAAGAGTTCCCGAGGTCGAACTCAGGGAGCAAGGTGTATTCTAGAGATATACATGTTTCTTTTACAAAATAAAGAAAGAGAGAGGGAAAGAATTTGTTGTTCTCTTTGTTTTCTCCTCGTGATGTTCTTCTTTCTTTCTTTCTTCAGATCTCCTTCTTCTTCTTCCTTGGTTTCTGTCTTGGCCTCTCTTCTTCTTTTTTCTGCAGTCTCTTCTGTGAAGGTTTCTTCTTCCTTGGCTCTGCTGTACTTCTTCTCTGCAGCCTTTCCTCTTCTTCTGCCTTGCTCAGCCTCTTCTTTAGAGTTTCTTCTTGTTTCTCCTCCCTGCGGCTAAGTGTCAGCTTCTTCTTTTCTTTTTCAGCCAGGGACGTCACCCCTCCTTTCTTCTTTTCCCTTCAGGCCGTCGTCTGATTTCCAAATCAGACGACTTAACTACCTGTTACTACAGTCAGCTTCCTTCTTCTTCCGCGGGTCTTCTTCTTCGCCTGTGCCTGCACACTTCAGAGTTTTTCGTCAGAGGCAAAACCTACTCTACCCTCCCCCCCCCCGCGTCTCTCTCTCTCTCTGAAACCACTCTTGGGAAAGCTCTCCCAGAGCTGCCGGGTAACCGGGTTCGGGTCAGGCCCGGGTCCAGGCCCACCGGCGTGCGTGGTGGGCGAGGAGTGCAGGTCAGTCTTAAGTCGGGTCGGGTCGGGTCAGGTCCGCGGGGCGTGAGCGCGGACGAGACCGAGTAACCGGGCGGGTGAAGGGGACCTCACCCCGTGTGCTGAGGCAGTAAGCCTCCAGCACTTTTGCATCTTATGTCGCTGCGACTCTTCAGGCTTTTCCGAGGTGGTACTAAATGTCCCACCTCAATTGCGCGCCCGCAGCGGGGAAATCAGCGGGAGATTGCGGCGTCACGCGAAGCTTTCTGCCTTAGCTGCGAGCCTGGTGTTTTGCCAAAACGCCTCGCAAGGCCTGGGAGTTGAATCTGGGCGTGGCGCTGAGCGTGGCGCGCCTGTAGCTGCAGGTGGAAGCAGTTCCTCCCGCGCGGCAATGGCGGCGGAGGTCGGGTGGTCTGTTCACAAGAAAACGGCCTCTCGGCCTAATCAGAAAGTGCCAGGAGCTTCGCCAGGGTGCGAAGAAGCTCGTGTGGGTGGTGGCGAGGCGCGGGGCGGCGTGCGAGGGCTGCCCTAGGTCGGACTGTGGGTCGGAGGATGGGTCTGTTCGGTGGGGTTTCAGAGGGTGATGTGGGGGAAGTGGCAGGGCGGAGGTTGATCAGGGTGAGGAGGCGGAGGTCCTGCGGTGGTCGGCGAGCCGTGTGGGTCGCTGAGGTGATGGGAGCGGCTCGCCGGAGGGTCGTCGGAGACGAAGGGGGTGACGATGGTCAGGGTCGGTCGAGGGCTTAATTGAATAAATTGAAAGCGGGGAAAGAAAGAGGAGAAGAAGGGGAGTAGCTCTAGCTTACTTGTAGGGACGAAGGGGGAGGAACAGGGCGACAGTCGTATCGACTGTCGCCGGAGAAGACGATGCTCAGGGAAAGGGACGGCGGCGAGCAGAGAGCCGGAGAGGCGCCAGCTGGGTGCGGCGTGGCGCGGGAAGAGCAGGGGAGGAATTCTCTGCTGCTGGTATTGCGGCAGAGCGAAGAGGTGGAGGGGGAGGAAACCGCCGGAGCTGGTGAGCGTCTGCCGGAGGAAGAAGAGAGGAAAGTTGGGGATTTTCTCCGTCAGATCCAGGCTGCCCCGGTCGGTGGAGCAACGGGGGGTATTTATAGGGATCAAACAGGGAGGAAGGCGGAGGGAGACGACGTGTCTCCCTCGCCGGAGGATGGCCGGAAACAAGAACCCATACCGTCCGTGCATTCGCACGGCCGGTATGGTGGGTTACAACGACCAGGGGGGTGTCCCTGCGACGGCTGACGACGCAGGGCACCCCCGGTTTACTTGCCAGGTCCCCCACCTCACCCTGCGCGGCGCCATGCTCCGCGCAAGGTCGCCGGAGCATGGTGCTGGCAGGTTTTGCAGGGGGGACCTGATCGCAAAGAACGAAGGAGAGTTAGGGGCCAAAATGCGAGGGTTCAAAAGTTGAGGGCCAAAGAGTAAATATATGAGGACCAAAGTGTAAAGTCGGTCAAGGAGGTTTCTTCTTAGGCTCAAGTTTTTATACATGACTAATTAGGACCTAAGGAATCTGATGGTGAATTTCATTTCTATATTAAACCTTGTTTGACCGATCAATTACGCAAAAACCCAAATTAAGTTATTAATTGGGCATGGTTCTCAATGTAGGTCAAAATGGGTTCTGAAGGCCAAATTGAAGGTTCTAAACCCTAGAGATTATTTTTCTATGAATTTTAGAGGGTTTATTCTATTTTTACTTTGCCTCGAACCTTGTGAATTGAAGTGGGTTGTTTTAGGGTTACAGATTATCATTTAGTTTCTTGGAATTGCTGTAGCCCTTGCTAGATCATTTCATCCCACTCTTATTCTTATTAAGCTGCTTTGACCTATGTTTGGGCCCTGAATTACCCTGTATGCAGATTATACTGGTAAAATTGCATTTTTACCCCTTATGACTTGTTTTCTTCTCAAACTCAGGATTCTCTGAGTTAAGCCTTTCCTTGAGATATGTAGGAGCTTTTATCCTTTGTATTAGGTCAAAATGAGCTAGTTATGGCTCATGATGAGGTTCTCATCATCGTCCCATCCGGCTCGTCCTCCAAGCGACCGTCAAGGAGGATAACTTCTCTCTCCCATTCTTATTTACAGCTTTTCTAGTGTAGAATTTTTCCTGCTTTATAGTGTAATTGATTTCCCGCTTTCTAGTGTAACTTTTATTTAGTTTGATTGTATAAACAGTTGAAATATTAAATGCATGTTCTCTTTCTCTCTCTCTCTTTTTCTCTCTCTCTCTCTTACCCTCTCTCTCTTCTATTTATTGTAAATAATTAGATAGTTTTAAATTGAATTACTTCGTGACAAATAAAAAGAAACGTGTAGTTTTTAAATCAAACGTCCGCCTCCCTGTATTAGACCCGGAATTTCAATTTCGGTATAAATTTTATTTGTTGAATACGAATTCTTCGCTTTCAAGCTACAACGACAGGTTTTCCAAAACTAAACACGTTAGCGTAGCGATTCGTGCGTTAAATTGATTTCTATGTGTAATATTCTCTCTCTCTCTTACCCTCTCTCTCTCTTCTATTTATTGTAAATAATTAGATAGTTTTAAATTGAATTACTTCGTGACAAATAAAAAGAAACACGTAGTTTTTAAATCAAACGTCCCCCTCCCTATGTTCGACCCGGAATTTCAATTTCAGTATAAATTTTATTTGTTGAACACGAATTCTTCGCTTTCAAGCTACAATGACAGGTTTTCCAAAATCGAACACGTTAGCATAACGATTCATGCGTTAAATAGAGGGTAAGAGAGAGAGAGAATACTACACAAAGAAATCAAAATGAGATGTAGAATAAATAGAGAATTTATCATTAGGGGGATTTGTTCATTACAACTAGAAAGCATAAAACAATTGCACTAGAAAGTGATAAATTTACTCTAGAAAATATTAAAAGAATGGAGGGAGAAATGTCCTCCACGACGGTCGCTTCGAGGATTTGTAGAACAACACTAGAAAGCAATAAATCTATACTAGAAAGCAATAAAAAGAATAGGGAGAGAGAAATCCTCCTCGACGGTCGCTTGGAGGACGAGCCGGATGGGACGACGCCTGGACGAAGGAGAACCAAGCAGGATGAAGGAGGACGAAGCAGAAGAACGGGAACGGAGCAACACGCCATCATCGTCGCGTGATCCACTTCCGAAGGGGGACGAAAATTTGGACTTTATCTCGCGAGAAGCATCCCGGGTGTGGGACAAGCTTCTCTTGAGCTTTGGAGGGGTAGAGACGAGAAGGAAGGGATGAGAATTTCGTATGGAGGGGGTCTCCTTTTATAGTTGCAAGGAGTGGGGGCAAAATGGACATTACAACTTTAAAAAAATAAATGAGGGGTCTTTAGGGATGGATAAAACCTTCGCTAAAGCCTCCTTCGTGGGCGTCGTGGGCGGCTCGCGCGCACAACGCCTGTGCACGTCCACAGAGTCTCAGCCGTCCAATCGCGAGATCGGACGGCTTAAGAAGCATCTTCGCCTGCAGCCGCTCCCGCCTGGCTCGTACGATGCTGCGTGACGCCACGCGTGCAATAGCGCGTGAATGCTATCGGGCGCGCGCGGCCGTTGGATTACGATCTGACGGTTGATAAAAACGCGCCCGTTCGCCTCAGAAACTGCTTGGCGAGTCTCAAACGCGCGCCAGCGCCGCGCG
Organism: Thalassia testudinum; assembly: GCA_037157565.1. Lineage (NCBI taxonomy): Eukaryota > Viridiplantae > Streptophyta > Magnoliopsida > Alismatales > Hydrocharitaceae > Thalassia > Thalassia testudinum. The sequence continues at coordinate 29,794,973 of JAZHRO010000013.1, forward strand.
ATAAGGCGCTGGACTGCTGCACTGCCTCGCCCAAAAGGTCGCGTGGATGATTTAAAGAGCCGCATCCACAGCCGTGGAAAGGGGGCGGGTGCGCAGTCTTCATAGAATGTAAGCGGCCGAGATGGCGCCACGTGGCACCATCTTGGTCGTCCATCTTCTGGAAGTTGTAGATGGTGCAACGGATGTCGGATTGACTCGATTTTTGCGTTGTTGAGTTGCGATCGTCGATCTGAATTCATCCGTGCGGTCAAGTTTGTCATCTGAAGTGCGAATTTACACCATCCTGGCCCTTGATCTTCTAGGTTTCCCCGATCACTATCTGATGCTATGGATGCCTAATTAGGGCGATCTTGGAGTCGTTGAACTCCAATCGTCGCCCTGATCACATCCATACGGTTGGATCTTTGATCCGAGGCCCCGATAAAATGTTTGCCCTGTCCAAGCACATAAAAGGAGACAATTAACCTCCATTTTATTCAAACTACTCTAAATGCAAGATGATGCATGTTATGCAATATTTATATCATGAAATGCAATCCTATGCTTAAGAACATGCATAAATAGACATCTTAAGTAGTGTAAATGTGTTTACATCAGCATCTCCAGAGGTCTAACGGAACCCTTGGACATCGACAATGCGTTCTAGATGTCCGATAGAGGCGCCTTGAGAGAGATATGCCTGCAAGTTAGTTTAAGACATCTGGGACCTCTCCTAGACATCTGATTTCTATCAGACCTCGTGTTTTTATGCCCGTACAAGGTCCAAACGATGTTGATTTTCCGTGAACGAAACAAATTTGTTTCCCATACATTTTTCTCCATGTAATGGTACCTTGTCTGTAGCATTTTTGAACCCTTTTTGACCTATCAATCCATGTCTTAGGTCTCCAATCCGTCGAGTACACGGGACCTGCGGAGACATCGAGAGCTACTGTACAAGACCCAATTTCACCCGATTATCCTGGTAGAGTGGTTCTGACTATAAATCTCTAAGTTAATAAAATGTATGCAATTAGCTAAAACCTAGGATGTAAGATAAATCCTAGGGAGAAATAAATGTATGCTCTAGAATACATCTATTCAATTGAACCTTAGGTTGTGACATGAATACTAGGGCTAGAGAAAAAAAATGCATGTGAATGATTGAGTAAATGTTGTAGGCAGAAAACTACGTGATCGCAGCTAGATTCGAAAACCTATCGTTGTTGTTCGAGTCGTGAAGAAATCCGTTCAACAAATAAAATTTATACTGAAAAATTCGTAAAGAAGTTTCGAGTTGAACATAGGAAGGCGGACATTTGATTAAAAATACGCATTTGTTTTGTTTGTCATGAAATAGAATAGCTGGTCGAAAACCGGCTATCTATTTAACAAATAATAAATAGAAGAGAGAGAGGATATTACAAATAAAAGGAAAAGGGATGTAGAATAAACATGGATTTCATTAAAAGAAGTTGTTCATTACACTACTCATTACGACTAGAAAGCGGGAAATCTATTCTAGAAAGTGGTAAATCTACTCTAGAAAGCAGTAAAAAGAATGGAGAGAGAAGTATCCTCCTCGACGATCACTTGGAGGACGAGCCAGATGAGACGATGCCTGGAAGACAGGGAACGGAGTAAGAAGGAGGAGGAAGCGAAAGGAACGGGAACGAAGCAGAACATTGTCATTGTCGCGGGATCCGCTTCCCGAATGTAAAGAGAGGACAGCCGCAGGATGCTCCACGAAGGGGGATGAAGGTGGAAAAATTATGATTTCTACTCTAGAGGAGCATCCCAGGTGTGGGAAAAGCTCTTCGAGATTTGGAAGGGGTGAGAGAAGAGAAGAAGGGATGAGAAATTCGTAGGGTAGGGGTTTCCTTTTATAGTTGCAAGGAGTGGGGCATTTTGGTCATTACAACATCAACAACATTAATTAAGGCCATTTAGTGACGGATTTATCTGTCACTAAATGCCTGATCTTGGCCGACGTGCGCGTTTCGCGTGTGCCTCCTTGCCTTCATGCTCTTAAACGCTTGCACACGATCAAAGGCTCCCAGTTGTTCAATCAAGAGATTGGATGGCTTAAAAAGCGTGTGCCTGCTCCTCTTGAGCACCTCTACCGTGCGCCTGCATGCGATAAGGCGTGCAAACGCGCGTCATCGCACGCGTACGCGATCGACGATTCTTCGAGCGCCATGTCTCCTCCCCTTGGCCGTCCGATCTCCATTTGACGGCCCAATCACGCCCGTGCCCGTCTGCATTTGAATCTTAGCACAGCTCGAACGCGTGCCCTTCGCTCGCGAAGGGGTGCTTGATCGCTGCGCTACGCTTCCTCTTGAGGCGAGCGGATGATTTAGTGCGCAAGCGACCGTGGTCGTTGGATGGTGATCCAATGGCCCAGATCCATCAAGCAGGTGAGGAAGAAGAGCAGAGGCAGGTCCTTGAGGCCGGTTGGACATCTGAGATGGCACCACGTGGCTCTATCTTGGTCGTCCATCTTCTAAGTGTTGTAGACGGTGCCACGGGTGTCAGATTGGATCGATTTTCGCGTCGTTAGGCCGCAATCGTCAATCCGAACCTATCTGTGCAGTCAAATTTGTCATCTGAGGTGAGGATTAACACCATCTTGGTCCTTGATCTTTAGGGTTCCTCGATCTCTATATGATGCTACGGATCTCCGATCGGGGCGATCTTGGAATCGTTGAACTCCAATTGTCGCCCTGATCAGATCCGTACGGTTGGATCTTCAATCCGAGGCCCCGATTAACAAGTTGCCCTGTCACTGGCCATAAAAGGAGACAATTAACCTACATTTCATACAGACTAACCTAAATGCATGATTATGCATGTTATGTAATATTTACAACGTATGATACTAATATGATACTAAGAACATGCATTAATAGACATTTTCGGTTAATCAAATGTATGCACATCACACCCGCATGCCTATCTTTTGCTAGTCCCTAGAAAAAACTACATGCTATTTATAAAAGAATTAGGGTTGGATTACTTGGGCACAAGTCATTTTCAACATTAAAAAATTTTTACTTAGGACTTGAACTTTCAACGACACAACATCACCCAGGTATCTACCAAAATGCTGACTGTCTCAAGCCCTCACCTTATTCAAAGAAAGATCTCTTTTTCAATTCTTTTCTTCTAATTTTTTTGGATTTTTGAGTTTAGGGTTGCAAAGTGGCTTTCTACAGCCACTCAACCCACCCAAGATTTGATAAGAACCCTAAGTTCTAAGCATCTTTTTGTGAATGCGAAAGACTCGTTGATCGGCAATCAGAACGGACTTCAGGTTTCTACGCCTCTAGGTGACCTTAAAAAGAGTTTGGCCTAATGGTGTATCTATACGACCGATAGCTTTCTCCCTACTTTTATTTTTTACGAGGTCAACACAAGGGTGAATCCAGTGTATATCTCCCCAGCTTATTCTACTTCTCTACTTCTTCCTAAGTGTTTTAGGAATTTTTATGTGCATTTCTTAAGCTGAAATATAGACAACCAGTCGATAAGCTATTACCACCGGCAACTTACCAACCATACTCGTAGGCAAAGTGTGGCTTATTTCTTTTGTTTCTCTTTCTTTCTTTTCTCATTCTTCTTTTTCTTTTTCTTTTATTTTTGGACTTTTCTCTCTCTTTTTTTTTTTAAGTAGGTGGATTACCTGGTCCAAGATTTACCTAAAGGCAGCAAGAAGAGAGTGGCCCTGTGATTAGGTGATGAGAACCTCATCATAAACCCTAACTAGCACTTTTTTTCCTAATTAAGTGTACAAAAGCTCCTACAAATCCTAAGGGAAAGCTTAAATCAAGGAATTACAAATCTGAGTATAAAAAAATTCACAAGGGGTAAAACTGTAATTTTACCATTGCAGTACATAAATGGGATTTCTAAAGGCCTAGACACAGGTCAAATGGGCTTAATAAGAGAAAAAGTGGGGTGATTCGATCAGGAAAGGATTATGACAAAATCTGAGAATTAAATGACATTCTTTAACCATAAAACAAACCTACTTTAATTATAGGAAAGATAAAAATCAATTAAATCCTCTAAAATTCATGAAAAAATATCCCCTAGGGTTTAGAACTTCAATTTTGCCATTGGAACCTATCTCAACCTATATTGAGAACCATACCCAATTTTTGACCTAATTTAGGTTTTTATGCAAAATGTCCAGTCAAACATGGTCAAACCTAAAATTCAACCTCGCCATTGGATTCCTTAGGTCCAAATTAGGCATATACCAAAATTTGGACCTAAGAAAAGGTCGCCTTGACCCACTTTACAAAATGATCCTCAATAATTACTTTTTGACCCTTAGCTTTGTGGACTCTTGCAATTACCCCCTACCTTTCTCGTCTCTTTCTTCAATCAGGTCCTTCTGCCCCCGCACTGTCCAGGCCATACCTCTGGCGACTTTGCGCGGAGGATGGTGCTGCACAGACCTGGGGAGTCGGCCCCAGACTTGAAAGGAGGATCCCCTGCATTGTCCTCCTTTGCATGGACCAGTTCCCATGCCCTGCTGGCCACCATACCTCTCGTGCGAACGCGTGAAAGGTATGGGTCTTTTTCCTGCCATGTCTCCAGCCAGGAGCCCACTCCTCCTCGTGATTCCCTCCCTGACAGCCCCTATTTAAGGAACGGCAGCCCCTATCGCTTCCTTTGAGATTGTCCTGGCCAAGGAATTCCCTCAAAATTCGTCTCTTCCTCCTTCGGCCATTCGCCCGCAGGCTCCAGCGACCTTCCTCCTCCGCTCTCGTCGCCCTGCGACCATACCAGCGGCAGGGTTACTCTCACCACGTCCACTGTGCCTGGCCGCACCAACAGGAACCCACCAGCACCTCTTCCTCGTCGTCATCTTCTCCCCTGGGTGCTGTTTTCTCTGGCGACAGCAACACAGCCGCTCCCCGTCTCCTCCCCATCTTCCATCTGCTAATTAGGTTAGACTTACTCCTCTCTATCCCCTCTTCAATTCCCCTCAATTTATTTCACAAATTACCCCTCGACAGCCACTGTCCACCGCCATCTTCCCCATCTCCGGCCAACCTCCGGCGAGATGCACCCATCACTCCAAACCTCCACACGTCTCGCCACCAACCTCTTCACCTCCTCCACCAACCGCTGAACATCTTCCACCCCTTCATCAACTACCAACACCTCCCTAAACGCCCACCAAACACACCCATAAACACGGCCACAGTGCGACCTAGGCACGCACGCCTATGCCGCTCCGCTGCCAGCCAACCCCTGCCTCACCTTCGTCGTGATACGACGAAGGTTTTCCTTTGGTCTGACGTGGCCGAAAGGCCGTGTTACTAATTTCAAGGTCAGGCCGCTCTCCGCCATTATCGCTGAGCTTGAAGCAAGCTTCAAGCTGCTCCAGGTCGCGCTCAACTCAAGGCAAAGCCCTCAGGTGGTGCAGGTTTGCAGCACTCATGCACCCAGAATTCAAGTGGAGTCAAGAGACTCCACGCCTGCTGCAATCTGCATATCCACTAAGGGTAATTAGGGCTAAAACCTTCTTGCTTGAGCCCTAATTACCTAATCCTGAGGCAACTAACTGGACCAATTAGAGCCAACCTAGGATTTAAAGCTAGGGTTTTAGAGACACATCTTCTAATCAAGAATTAAAAATTCCCAAAAGAGGTGTGCCTAAACCATTGCTTGAAAAGACCTATTAAGAGAAACCCTAACCAATCCGGCTCTTAACTGACTTGAACCATAAAAGAAAGGACCTAATAAGCTCTCACAGGAACTAATAGGTGAAGTTGATCCCTTAGATCAACCAACCCTTAAATTAGGTCACTTTTTGCACAAAAAAGGTTAAAGTTCAAGTGAAACCCTAAGTACCTTGATCCTAATTAAAAGTGGTAGACTTAAGAGGTCAAGGTCCCCATTCTAGTCTACCTAGAATCTCAGTGACAAGAGAGGTCGGGTGGGGGAAACCCTGTAACCCGTGGGGGCGCTTTACCGTGTAGGGGTCTTCGCAGGACTCACCCTCTCTGGCTGCCCAGGTAATTCTCAAGTGGACGACCTTCTGATTAAGGGGTATCATCCGCCCCGAACCTCTATAGTCACCTAATATTTTGCGTGTCTTAATTGGGTCCAGCACCTTCTAACCTCGTCCAATCCATCAGAGCATGTTCGGTAAGAGGTCCTTGAAACCTCCTCTAGAAATCCACCCTCCCCGAGGCCAAGCCTCGGTACCGTTGTTTGTACGACAACCGCTTCACATAGACCTCCCTTCTGACTCTGAACCTAATTCCCCTTCTTCTTCCACAATGGCTTAGCCTGTTGAAGAAGAGAATAATCTTGAGCACCAGCTCCAGCGACTAAATGATCTCTTCCAAAACTTCATGAACCCACCGCAGCGCCCCATGATGCGAGATCACTTAATCCCGCCGCGGTGGCAATTGAGCCTCGAGTCAGAATCCCGACTGGAGGACCTGATTCCGAATTGAAGCCCAACATGATTCATGCCGTATCTAAATTCTATGGCTTAACTCTGAAGACCCCTTCCAGCATATCAAATAGCTTAAGCATCTGGCCCAGACTTTTGGGTTAGATGTATAGAATCGGGATATCTTACTCATGAAGATGTTCTCTTTCTCCCTTATGGACAAGGTGGCTCATTGGTATTAGACACAGACCCACTCGATCAACACTTGGGAAGAACTTCAGTCTGAGTTCTTGAAGAAGTTCTTCCCCGTTGGCCGAACAAACACCTTACGCCATCAGATTACTCACTTCACGCGACAGATGGGAGAACCTCTTCATGAGTCATGGGATCGTTTCCAGGATCTCAAGAGAAAGTACCCCCATCACGGAGTTCCTAAATGGGAACAAGTCCAGTCTTTTTACCAGGGACTCCGTGAAAATATTAGACTGTTCGTCAATGCAACTTGCGAAGGAAATATCATGGGTCAACATGAGGACATCGTGTGGGAGATTCCCGAGAATAAGTGCGAGAACTCCATCAATAATGACTCCATGGGACTATTCGATCGAACGAATACCCACGCAGCGACGAACCTTAGGGGGGCACATGAGACGTAGGGCCTGTCCGCATAAATCGACCTGGAATTAATGGCCAGTCTATTGGACAAGGTCTCAATCATTGAGAAGAAGGTGGATGAGCTGACTCAGCACTTGCAGCAAGCCACCTCTGCGTAGAACTCCTTCGCACAGCCCCCTCCTGTACGGGAAACTGTGCAAAATATTTTCCACCGACCTTCTCCTGGGATGGACTCTTATCCACCCCCATCTGACTGCAAGACTAGAGGGACCTCCAATCCTTTCTATACTTGCCGAGGGAACCCTACTCCCCCATTATCCGACTTTCCTAAGGCTCCTCAAACCTGCGAGGACCTCAACTCCATCCAAAATGACCCATTTTCCAACACCTACAATCCTGGATGGCGAAACCATCCCAATTTCCAGTGGACAGGAAATTCTCAGAACCCAAGACCACCCTTTCAGCCCCATCCACAATCCCCTCGTCCTTATCAGCTGCCTCAACCTCGGCCCAACCCCACTTATCCATCCGGGCCCAACCAAGATCAAATGTCCCTTATCCTCCAGACTCTGGCTGACATTCAGAGAACGAATGTGGCTATCCAGAAGCAACATAAGGACGAAATCACAGAGGTCCACAACCAACTTGCCTAGTTGGCAAATTCTCGCCAACCTGGCACACTTCCTTCTCAACCTCTTCCTAACCCGAATAGCGTGCCGACCCAGTGACGCGTTATGAACCCAAACCAGGGCCAAGCACACTTGATCTATCTGGCCCCTTCTGTTCCATCATCTGACAGGATGGAAGAATCAACCTCCTATGCGGGTTACCAAAAGCAACAGCCCATCCTACCAACCCCCAACCAGAACCAGGCAAGACTAAATTCTGTAAGAACCCGTAGTGGTAAGGCAACCCATGATCCACCATATCCAGACCACTCTAAGCCTGGTAGTGACCCAAACCCAAGGACAATCATCCAGGATGTGCTTATCCCTATCCCCAATCAAAAACCTGGACCCATCCTAGAGGAACCAACCAAGGTTCCATTTCCCAAGACCTTGACCAAGGGAAAGAAAACAACCAAACCCGTGGCTCCTGAGGAGGGCCTGATCAAGCTCTTTGAGCAGGTCCAAATAAACATCCCCTTGATGGATGTGATCCGCCACTGATGTAAACACATTTACACTACTTAAGATGTCTATTTATGCATGTTCTTAAGCATAGGATTGCATTTCATAATATAAATATTGCATAACATGCATCATCTTGCATTTAGAGCAGTTTGAATAAAATCGAGGTTAATTGTCGCCTTTTATGTGCTTGGACAGGGCAAACATTTTATCGGGGCCTCGGATGGAAGATTCAACCGTATGGATGTGATCAGGGCGACGATTGGAGTTCAACGACACCAAGATGGTGTAAATCCGGCAGATAGCCAGGATGGTGATCCATAGCATTAGATAGTGATCGGGGAACCCTAGAAGATCAAGGGCCAGGATGGTGTAAATCCACACTTCAAATGACAAATCCGACCGCACGGATGAATTCGGATTGATGATCGCAGCCCAACGACGCAAAAATCGAGTCAATCTGACATCCGTGGCACCATCTACAACATCCAGAAGATTGACGGCCAAGATGGCGCCACGTGGTGCCATCTCGACCGCCCAAACGGCTGCATACAATCTATGAAGTCCCCTCACCCGCTCCTTCTCCGCCATTGGATCTCGATCCAACGGCTGTGGACAACCACGCCTAAAAGCGCCCGCTCGACCATCCACGCCTCGTAGCGCAACGGTCGAGAGCGCTTTCGCGAGCTACAGCTACGGGTTCGAGCCGCAGCGAAGGGGAGAGAGGCACAGGCGAGCGAGCGCGGGCGGGCGTTGGATCGTCATCGGGCGGCTCAGATCCACCAATAGCGTTCACGCACTATTGCACGCGCGGCAAGGACACGCGATCTTACGCACTGGGCGGGCGCGCAGCAGCGGGCGAAGATGCATCTTAAGACTTCCGATCTCGCGATCGGATGGCTGTGGATGAAAGAACGTGGGCAGACGTTGAGAAAGAGCGCAGCTGAGGAGGCGCGCGTGGCTGCGGGTACTACGCCCACGTTAGGGCTTTAGTGATGGTTTTATCTGTCACTAAAGACCCCTCATTTATTGTTTTAAAGATGTAATGACCCATTTGCCCTCACTCCTTGCAACTATAAAAGGAGACTCCCTCCATACGAAATTATGATCCCTTCCTTCTCTTCTCTACCTCTCCAAAGCTCAAGAGAAGCTTGTCCCACACCCGGGATGCTTCTCGCGAGATAAAGTCCAAATTTTCGTCCCCCTTCGGAAGTGGATCCCGCGACGACGATGACGTGCTGCTCCGTTCCCACTCTTCTGCTTCGTCCTCCTTCGTCCTGCTTCGTCCTCCTTCGTCCAGGCGTCGTCCCGTCTGGCTCGTCCTCCAAGCGACTATCGAGGAGGATTTCTCTCTCCCTATTCTCTTTACTGCTTTCTAGTATAGATTTACTGCTTTATAGAGTAGTTCTGCTCGTCCTCCAAGCATTCGTAGAGGAGGACATTTCTCCCTCCATTCTTTTAATACTTTCTAGAGTAAATTTATCGCTTTCTAGTGCAATTGTTTTATGCTTTTTAGTTGTAATGAACAATCTCCTTAATGATAAATTCTCTGTTTATTCTACATCTCATTTTTTATTTCTATGTGTAATATTCTCTCTCTCTCTCTTACCCTCTCTCTCTCTTCTATTTATTGTAAATAATTAGATAGTTTTAAATTGAATTACTTCGTAACAAATAAAAAGAAACGTGTAGTTTTTAAATCAAACATCCGCCTCCCTGTGTTCAACCCGGAATTTCAATTTTGGTATAAATTTTATTTGTTGAACACGAATTCTTCGCTTTCAAGCTACAACGACAGGTTTTGCAAAACCAAACACGTTAGCGTAGCAATTCATGCGTTCAACAGCCACGTACCGCCTTACGCACGATTCTTGAAGAACGTGTGTACACCTCAACGTAAGCCGTGAACTAAGAGTGGGAGTCCAATTGTACTGTCAAAGCAAGCTAGCTCTATAATCCTGAGTAGACTCCCACCCAAGGCAAAAGACCCAGGCACTCCCCTGATTTCATGTAAGATTGGTGAGACCAGTTTGATAGAGCATTATTGGATCTAGGTGCCTCCATAAACTTGATGCCCACAAGCCTACTTAACCATCTAGAAGAATCTGAACTGAAATCGACTGAGGCGACATTGCAGTTGGCCGATCAATCTATCAAGTCACCTAAGGGCATTCTTGAGGATGTTATTGTTAGGGTGCGTGATTTTTACTTCCCTGTAGATTTCATAATTTTAGATATGGACGCACCTGAAAACCCAAATGATACACCAATCATACTAGGGATATCCTTTCTGGCCACTGCAAGGGCCAATATAAGTTGTAAAGAGGGCCAAACAGAACTGAAATTTGGAAATCAGACTCTCAAGATTGATATCTTTAAGGCCCAACAAGGGATTAATTGCGATGTCGTTGAATAAATTTGTGACATCAGAGCCTTGGTTGATGAACCACAAATTGAGGACAACGTGATTATCCCTCATCAACCATAAGAAAATCTTAAACCGCAATTAGAGGAGTCAGAACTTGATCTAGACAGACCTATAACTCCTACCCTTGTACCCCACACTCACCCTGAACCACCCGCTGCTGCTGATAACCCCGTTCTTGAACTCAAACCCTTTCCCGATCATTTGAAATACGTCTTTTTGGGTTCCAATCAGACACTTCTGGTGATTATAAACTCCAAACTCACACCTGACTAGGAATCCTGTCTGATTGTTGTTCTCCAGCAACATCGCAGAGCCATTCACTGGACTCTCGATGATTTGACTGGAATAAGTCCCTCTTATTGCACACACCGCATGTATTCTGAAGAGGGTGCACGACCTTCACGTGAGATGCAGAGATGTCTGAATCCCAATCTGCAGGAGGTCGTGAAAAAGGAGATCATTAAGTGGTTAGATGCAGGGATCATCTACCCAATCTCCGACAGTCGTTGGGTGAGCCCAATCCAGGTTGTGCCTAAGAAGGCAGGGCTCACCACCATCACGACTGAAACTGGAGAAGTTATACCTACCCGTATAGCCAACTCGTGGAAAGTCTGCATAGATTACCGAAGACTCAATTCCTCCACGAAGAAGGATCATTTCCCCCTACCGTTCATTGATCAGATTCTTGAGAAACTAGTGGGAAATAGATTCTTCTGCTTTCTTGATGGGTACTCCGGTTACAACCAAGTGGTGATTCATCTAGAGGACCAAGAGAAGACCACGTTCACCTGCCCCTTCAGGACGTATGTGTTCCGAAGGATGCCATTCGATCCCTGCAATGCACCAGCGACTTTTCAGCGGTGCATGGTTGCCATATTCTCTAATATGGTAGGTGATTATCTAGAAGTCTTCATGGATGACTTCTCAGTTTTTGGGGCATCATTTGACGATAGCCTCCAGCACATGGTTCACATACTCAGGCATTACATTGACGTAAATCTGGTTCTTTCCTGGGAAAAGAGCCACTTTATGGTGCCTGAGGGGATCGTCCTGGGACACTTAATTTCTGAGAGAGGCATCCAAGTGGATCGAGCCAAGGTTAATCTGATTTCTAGACTTCCTATGCCTAGCTCGATCAGGGACATCCGATCTTTTCTGGGGCACGTCGATTTTTACCGTCGTTTCATCCCTGATTTCTCGAAAATCGCACGCCCCCTGACTACTCATCTCTCCAAGGATGTACCCTTTGAGATTTCCAAGGAATGCACTCAAGCTTTTGAGATCCTTCGTGACCGAGTCACCCAAGCCCCGATCCTACGGTCCCCTGATTGGTCTCAACCCTTTAAGATGATGTACGATGCATCTGACTTCGTTGTAGGAGCGGTGCTAGGACAGAAGAATGATGGGAAACCCGTGGTCATTTACTACGCTAGCAAGACACTTGACGAGACTCAGTGTAACTACATAGTTACAAAGAAAGAGTTGCTAGCCGTAGTATTTGCCCTTGAAAAATTCAGATCTTATCACCTGGGTTCCCACGTCATAATCTACTCAGATCACACAGCTGTGAGGCATCTCCTTGCAAAGAAGGACGTGAAACTTTGATTAATCGGATGGATCTTGCTGTTGCAAGAATTTGACCTCGAGATTTGCGACAAGGTGGGAAGACAGAATGTGGTAGCTGACCACTTATCTCGCCTTCCTTCTGAGACCATCGACCCTTCTGGACCCATCACGGAGCATTTTCCTGATGAGCACCTTTTGACTATTGGTACCAAGCTTCCATAGTTTGCTGATATAGTAAACTACTTGGCATCACACCAGATCCCGTCAGATTAGTCGAAGGCCAAGAAAGACAAGTTGCACTCCGATGCCAAGTATTACATTTAGGAAGACCCGTACTTATTCCGCATAGGTGCTGACCAAATTATCCGACGATATATCCTGGAGGTTGAAATCAATGACATTCTCTCTTTCTACCATGACCAGGCATGTGGTGGCCATTTTTCTAGGCATAAAATCGCATCAAAAATCCTCCAGTGTGGCTTTTACTGGCCCACTATCTTCAAGGATGCATACAGTCACTGTAAGGCATGCAGTCGTTGCCAAACATTAAGCAACATGAGCCATCGCGACATGATGCCTTTACAGCCGATTCTCGTATGCGAAATTTTTGATATTTGAGGGATTGATTTTATGGGCCCCTTCCCTATCTCAGACGGCTTCGAGTACATTTTACTCACTGTGGACTACGTATCCAAATGGATCGAAGCCATTCTGACCTAAACCTGTGATCACAAGATCGTCATCAAATTCATTCATCAGAATATCTTCTCACGGTTCGAGATTCCTCGTGCGATCATCTCTGATGGAGGGACCCATTTTACCAATGCTCAGTTTAGGTCACTGATGACCAAATACGGGGTGTCTCACCGAATCTCTACTCCTTTCCACCCCTAGACTAATGGTCTAGCTGAGTTATCAAATCGGGAGATCAAGAAAATCCTGCAGGTTACTGTTTGACCTAACATGAAAGACTAGTCATCCCGACTCCCAAAAGCTTTGTGGGCTTATAGTACTGCCCACAAGACCCAATTAGGCATGTCACCTTTTAGACTGGTGTACGGGAAGGCGTGTCACATTCCCATCAAACTGGAGCACAAAGCCTATTGGGCAGTACGGAGCTGCAACTTAAATCTTTCTAAGGCTGGAACCCACAGAAAGCTTCAAATAAGCGAGATTGATGAATTACGCCTTGATGCATATGAGAACTCACGAATCTACAAAGAACTGGTTAAAGCCTTTCAAGACAAGCACATATCTAGAAAGATCCTCTACCCTGGTCAAAAGGTCCTACTCTTCGATGCCCGACTCAAACTCTTCCCTAGGAAACTGCGATCCAAGTGGGTCGGACCATATCTTGTCCGACAGACTTTTGGAAATGGAGCCGTCGAGATCAGTCCACTCAGCCACAATTCCGAACCTTTCGTCATGAACGGTCGGAGACTCAAACCGTTCATTAACATAACCATTACAGATTTGGCGGAGTCATCATTTATCCTCCATTCTCCCTGAGCTTATTGCACCCAACTGATGGCGTAAAACTCAGCGCTTAACAGGAGGTAGCCCGTCATTCTTTTTGAAAAACCAAAACCTTTTCCAACATTTTTTTGCACTTTAGGTTCATTCCATAAAATAGCCGACTTCACCTCAGGTACTCGTACCTGAGATTAGAAATTGTCCGCAACAGTCACCTCGACCCATCCACTCACCTAAATATCTGTCCTAATGCTTGAACCTGACCAAATAAAAACCCACCTAATGTATAATGAGGACATTGCAAACCTTAGGCATAGGGGGGTATGAAAGTGCAATGAAATGACATAACAAGAAAAGATTTCAACAAAAAAATCCGCATACACAAAAATTTAAAAAAAAACTTTGGAGGAGGAAGAAAATGCTGGTAAACTTTACAGAAGGAGGAAGAGAAAAAGAGCAAAATGCTAAAAAGGAGCTCAAAATGAAAAAGGAAAGGGATAGTTATTAGTAAGAAATTAAGGAATTAACCAAAGTTCTAGACCACATTAAGGAAAAGTAAAGTGAAAGTGCTCAACAAGATTAGTAAGAATGCAAACCTTGGGCATTCTTGGCTAGACTCTTAGTACCCATTAAGATCTAGATATTCCTCAAGAGGTTGAAGAAAATGAAAAGCTTAAGTATTAAGTCTAAGGCTTAGGGAGTATTCGACCTTGTTAGCTAACCTTCGGTTTACGGGACTCAGTAACCTAAGCACCCAAATTCACACACACAGTCTGGTTCAGCAAGCATAAATATCAAAATCACGTAGAAGCGTTTCAACTATTCTTAAAATGTCACCTAAGTTAGGCACGACTAATCAACACAAGTTGATTTGGACGAGTTCCCGGTGTGGAGAGGTGGGAAATTCCCCTCGAAGATGTGTAACAACATATCATCTCCTCGGTGCTTGTCTCCTAGGATATTTACATATCCTACTGGGGGCATTTAAGCACTCTGCTTGTTCAGATTCCATAGATGGCATTATCACGAAGTGTCAATTGTGAGGATCTGAATTCAACCACGGAACACCATGGACGGGATTATCTCGAAATCTCAAAAGCCAAGGTTCTGGGGGTTACCATGGGCGGTGCTATCTCAAAGCATCGATTACCAAGGACCTTTTGAGGATTGATGATGGAGACGAGGAATTCGATACAGACTGGGTTATGAAGCCAATCCTAAGCTAGAATTAAAAAGAAAAGAGAGAGAAAACTCTCCAAATAAATAAACATTCTGTCTCTCTCTTGCAACACGCACTGCAGACTGAACCAAGCCTAAAAATATCTCAATCACAGGTGCTTTAACCACGGAGTCCAATAAACTTTAGGTTAGTTCCTGTAGGCATTAAAAACCTTTGCTAAAGAGTGAGGCTAAAGCTAGACAGATCTGGATCTTGGTTGGAACTAGAGTACCTTTTAGGCCTATGGTTGACATTCTAACCTAATCAAGGATACAAGAGAAAAAGCACTTATCAAATTTGATGAAAGGAATTTATGGTCTAGAATAGAGGTTAAAACCTTAAATTTTTGCTAAGGGACTAGCAAAAGCTAGGCATGGGGGTATGATGAGAACCTCATCATAAACCCTAACTAGCACTTTTTGACATAATTAAGTGTATAAAAGCTCCTACAAAACCTAAGGGAAAGCTTAAATCAGGGAATTACAAATCTGAGTATAAAATAATTCACAAGGGGTAAAACTGTAATTTTACCATTGCAGTACATAAATGGGATTTCTAAGGGTCTAGACACAGGTCAAATGGGCTTAATAAGAGAAAAAGTGGGGTGATTCGATCAGGAAAGGGTTATGACAAAATCTGAGAATTAAATGACATTCCATAACCCTAAAACAAACCTACTTTAACTCACAAAGTTTCAAGAAAAATAAAAATCAATTAAACCCTCTAAAATTCATGAAAAAATATCTCCTAGGGTTTAGAACCTTCAATTTGGCCATTGGAACCTATCTCGACCTAGATTGAGAACCATACCCAATTTTTGATCAAATTTGGATTTTTATGGAAAATGTCTGGTCAAACATGGTCAAACCTAAAATCCAACCTCACCATTGGATTCCTTAGGTCCAAATTAGGCTTATACCAAAATTTGGACCAAAGAAAATGTCGCCTTGACCTACTTTACAAAACTATCCTCAACAATTACTTTTTAACCCTTAGCTTTGTGGAATCTTGCAATTACCCCCCTACCTTTCCCATTTCTTTATTCAATCAGGTCCTTCTACCCTTGCACTATGCAGGCCATACCTCCGGCGACTTTGCGCAGAGGATGGCGCTGCACAAACCTGGGGAGCCGGCCCCAGACTTGAAAGGAGGATCCCCTGCGTTGTCCTCTTCTGCATGGACCAGTTCCCATGCCCTGTCGGCCACCATACCTCTCGTGCTAACGCGTGAGAGGTATGGGTCTTTTTCCGGCCATGCCTCCGACGAGGAGCCCACGCCTCCTCCTTGCGATTCCCTCCCTACCAGATCCTATTTAAGGAACGGCAGCTCCTGTCGCTTCCTTTAAGCTTGTCTTGGCCAAGGAATTCCCTCAAAATTCATCTCTTCCTCCTCCGGCCATTCGCCCGCAGGCTCCGACGACCTTCCTCCTCCGCTCTCGTCGCCCTGCCACCATACCAGTGGCAAGGTTACTCTCACCATTGTCCACTATGCCTGGCCGCACCAGCAACCACCCTTCAGCACCTCTTCCTCGTCGTCATCTTCTCCCCTGGGCGCTGTCTTCTCCGGCGACGGCAGCACAGTCGCTCCCTGCCTCCTCCCCATCTTCCGTCTACTAATTAGGTTAGACTTACTCCTCTCTATCCCCTCTTCAATTCCCCTCAATTTACTTCACAAATTACCCCTCGACAACCATTGTCCACCGCCATCTTCCCCATCTCCGACCAACCTCTGGTGAGACGCACACATCACTCCACACCTCTTCACCTCCGCCACTGACCACTGAACATCTTCCACCCCTTCACCAACCGCCAACACCTCCCTAAACGCCCACCGAACACACCCATAAACACGGCCATAGTGCGACCTAGGCACACATGCCTAAGCTGCCCCGCGGCCAGCCAACCCTCGCCTCACCTTCGTCGTGATATAGCGAAGGTGAGGTGAGGGTCTGACGTGGCCGAAAGGCCGTGTTACTGATTTCAGGGTCAGGCCACTCTCCGCCATTATCGCTGAGCTTGAAGCAAGCTTCAAGCTGCTCCAGGTCGCGCTCAGCTCAAGGCGAAGACCTCAGGTGGTGCTGGGTTGCAGCACGCATGCACCCAGACTTCAAGTGGAGTCAAGAGACTCCACGCCTGCTGCAATCGCGAAGCCATCTGCTGCGAGTGCAAGTGCGGAAGCGGGTGGGACTTTAGTCCCACCTCGAAAGTTCACGAGTGGGCGACCGCGCTTAAATTGATTTTGTGTTTCAGGCTTATCGCCTCGAAACACACTGGGGTGAGGTCCCTCGCACCCCTGCCACGCCTCGTCCGCGACACTTCCCCCGCGGACCTGGCACCCGGATCCGACTACCCTGCCTGTGCACACCTCGCGGACCACCCACGCCGGTGCGCCTGGTCCCGGGCACGTCACCCAACCCGCATACCCAGTTAAGGCTTTGGGAGAGCGAACCCTGGAGTGAATTTGAGAGAGAGAGAGACGTGGGGAGGGTAGGAGTTAGGTTTTGCCTAACCTTGCACTGTGCAGGAAAGCAGGAGAAGAAGAAGGAGGAGGAGATAGTGCAACAGCAAGAAGAAGAAAAGAAGAGAAGGAAAGAAGATGAAGTCAGAAGGCCTCGCACAGTAGAGAAGCAGAGAGGAAGAAGAGAAAGAGAAGCAGCAGAGAAGAAGAAAAGAAGAAGAAGTCGGAAGGACTTGGCGTAGTAGAGAAAAAGAAAAGAAGAAGAAGAAGCCAAGAGGAAGAAGAACCAGTAGCAGCGGCAGCTGAAAAGAAGAGGCAGAACACTATAGCAAGTGGAGTTTAAGTCGTCTGACCCTTGGAGCCAGACGTCTGAAAAGAGAAAGAAAGAGGCAGAAGAAAAAGAAGAAAGGAGAGAAGAAAAGAAGAACAAATTTTCCTTTCTTTAATCTTCTTTTGTAAAACAGTATATATATATATTGTAAATTTTGATTTTGTACGCTTCTAAAATCAAGTGTTACTCCCAGAGTTCGACCTCGAAGATTTTCTATTTTCGAGTAATAAAATAAAAATACAAATACAAACTGGTCCCAAGCTCGAGGGCCCATCATTAGGCTCTGGACAACCTACCTATGGGTTGTTACCCATGATAACTTGCCAGCCATATCACCCTAGAAAGTACATTAGCTACCCAATTTCAGTTAAAATCGTCGAACAATGAGTCAGTGCGAATAGTGTGTAGATGCTTAGACTTACAATACCCTCAAATCAGAGGGTGGGTTGATAAGTCGTGTACTTATCACACAAACTTATTTAATCAAATTAAGATAGAATTCAGGATAGCGATGACTCAATAAACAAATCCACATTTTAGTTGATACCCGGGCTGATTAAGCCCAAAGATCTGAAGGGTCTTAGTGCTCAGATCATACAGTTTTATTTCCTAAGATTGAAAATTTTCTAAGACCCAAGTCCTCTTTCCTAATTCCATAATTTTTTTTTATATAAAAGAAAACAAAACGAATTTATGGAGCTGACGAAATAATTCAAAGATGAATATCCACCCCCTATGCCTATCTAATGCAATGCCCTCATTGTATTAAAAAGACATGAAACAGAGTGGAGTAGAGTAGAAAGCACCTGAATTACGTGAATAACGGGTTCACTCTGCATCACAAACTGTATACGTGCTGCGTTTAGTGCCTTCAGCTAGACACACTATACAAAGAAGAAGAAATAACGAATTCACAGGTGCAGGTTAGAATCAGAATAAAAAGATTCACCCTAAGACCTGCCAGCAGATGTCCACAGATGTGGACCAGATTGTGATGCAGACCCATACCCCATGGTCCAGTATATCTAAGGTTTTGGATAAAAATTATCCAGAACCTAAAATCAGTATGCAAGAAGGGTCGAGCCTGCAATTTATGAGGATGCAACCCAAGACCAAAAAGTCGGGTTACAGAGAATTCGAGATCAAAAGGATAATCAGTGAATGTGTGCTTGGGTTGGACATCCTCAGAATAATTGTTGTAAGGGTCCTAGTTTAATGGTGTCAGATTAATTGGAACCCTTAGACTCGGTCTTCTGCTTCCTCCAGAGTTAATTTCCCAAATCAATATTTCCCAACTCCTATCCTCCTTCAAAATGTCCAATTCCAGGACCTCCTGTATATTAATCACCGTCTGAAATTTCCAAGTCTAAAAGATGTGACTGAATCAGAATTGACATGGGTCTAGTTATCTCAAAAATAGAATCGTCAGTAAGCTCAATGGGATGAAACTGAGAATCAGGGCGTTGAATTCAATCCTTAATGTAGGGATTTGAATCCACCATAGAAGCCCTAAAAAGATCAATTTCCTCAGTTATTGAGCCATCATATGATCTATCGTATTCCTCAAGCCCAATTGTCTCATAGAAATTGTATTCTGTAAATCCACATGAGACTTTGCAAATTGATTCTTCACCCTCAGAAACAAAGAAATCTAAATCTGTATTAATGTACGTCCCAAAATCATCCATCACTTTTTGATCCATGGAGACATATGTTTCCTTGTACCCCAGCTCAGGGATCTCAGGTGAAGAAATCAGATCATCCTTAATTGGTTGCTCTAAATCAATCTAGTCAGCCTCGTAACACATGTCCCCCCCAACAAGTGCCTAAGTGGATTCTGACATTGGCTCTCCAGAAGGGGTTCATCCTAGGAAACATCCCATAATTGAACTAAAGCAACCACAAATCTCATTCTCAATTTCACTAACTTCCTAAGTAAAAACTTACCCGGTCCTTATCCTTAACATCCTGGAGCCAATACAATAAATACTTGTTCAGATCATCAATCATTTCAATCAGGGGCTCCAATTATGCAGTGCAAGGTATTGGCTGAGCTTCTAAAGATTGTATAGTATTTCCCAAGTTAGCCAGAACCTTATCCTGGAAATGGTTAACCTGAACTAAATAATTTGGTTCTAGGTTGGGCGGGTTTGGGATCAGTGCAGAGGAGTTAACGAATTGAGATTCGTGATACCCTTCCTGATAATAGGTCATTTCGAATTGTTCATAAGGTGGTGATGACCTAAAGGTAGTGTATTCAGAGGATGGGTAAGGATCAGTGTATCCTTCTTGATTATAGATCGTATTAGGTTGTCCATGAAGGGATGACGATCTATGATCGATGTGGCTCTGAGAAGGATAAAAATCACAATTATGGTGTTCAAGATTTGACCCCGAACACTGAAGTCCAGAACTGTATTCCCAATCTGAGTTATCCCAACTAGGAGATGGTTGATTATAGTATGAGTCGAGATAATTATCATGTTGAGGATAAGTCATAACAGGAGGGAAAGAGTGGGAATGCTTATGAAATGCAAAAAGATTCATGATAGATGGGAGGAAGAAAAGCGCCCTGCAATACAGATAATCAAACATGGCCTTAAGTGGGCTAGCCTAAAGACCTACAGACTCCCAGAACCCGCCTTAAGATAAAGAAACAATTTAATCTTCTTCTGTTCGTTCAATCCAACCAGTTAGAGGAAAGGACTGGGGAGAAGGTTCTTCCTTCAGCTTGCACCTCCGGTTCCTAGTGTACCCCCCAGCCGTGATCGTTTGATTCTACTCCCCTAGCTAGACATCAGATTCAACAGTAGAAACAGACTAATCGAAAATAATCTCGTTCTGGGCTCCGAAGAGCGAGTCGAATCCTTAAGACCAACGTCTACTCTATTTTAATTATGGTTAGGTTTGAATGTGCTTTGGAATGTGATGAGCCCTCTATCTGGGTTGTGCCCTTAATGATTGATTGATGCACAACCAGTGATTTTCAAGCAAGAACATTTTTTATGTGGTAAATTTTAGGATTCAAATCTTACTTAGTAGCTTTTAGGATTCAACTTTAGGTATTTTCAAACAAGTTTTGCTGGCACACCAGGTTTTGAAAACACAGGTGAAGTTTTTTCCTTTGAAGCTTAAAAGAATGTGGAGTGCCTGGTAAATCCCTAAAAGCTGAACCTATATGGCAACTACTTGATGAGTTGATTTTAGTTAAAGTGGTGGGGCCTAATCAACTCAAACAATCGACCTGTTGCACCACTTAATTAGGCACACAAGTGATTACCTAATATGATTTCTACTCGATTATGTGTTTGGGTGTGTGTACCGGTTCCAAAGATCGGTTTACCGGTTGAGTTTGAAAATCAGATGAGGTTGTGTACCTCTGTGAGATTTTTTTATTTTTCTTTTTAAATGCGGAGGGTAAGGCGGGTGTTGGTGTCAAACAAACAATCAAAACTAACCTTAGGGTTTATAAGAACACCAGGTTGATTTATGTTTGTGATATTATGTGGTGGAATGAAAACTAATGGGTGGGAGGTGGGGGTAAACTTACAGAACCTTCAACAGCACTTTGCACCAATCTACTGCTTTTGCTCATCTCAAAAGAGTACTTGCAATCACAATAAAAAAGGAGAAAAGTGAGGTAAATGATTCGTAAGTCGAAAAACATGAAAAATCAAAGACCGTCACTCCCCGGCAACGGCGCCAAAATGTTGTAGGCGGAAAACTACGTGTTCGCAGTTGGATTCGAAAACCCGTTGTTGTAGTTCAAGTCACGAAGAAATCCGTTCAACAAATAACATTTATACTGAAAAATCCGTAAAGAAGTTCCGGGTTGAACACAGGGAGGTGGACATTTAATTAAAAATACGCGTTTGTTTTGTTTGTCACGAAATAGAATAGCTGGTCGAAAACTATATATTTAATAAATAATAAAAGAGAGAGAATATTACAAATAAAAGTAAAAAGGATGTAAAATAAACATGAATTTCATTAAAAGAAGTTCATTACACTACTCATTACAACTAGAAAGCGGGAAATCTATACTAGAAAGTGGTAAATCTACTCTAGAAAGCAGTAACAAGAATGGAGAGAGAAGTATCCTCCTCGACGATCACTTGGAGGATGAGCCGAACGGGACGACGCCTGGAAGACGGGGAACGGAGCAGGAAGGAGGATGAAGCAGGAGGAACGGGAACGAAGCAGCACGTCGTCGTCGTCGCGGGATCCTCTTCCCAAATGTAGAGAGAGGACAACCGCAGGATGCTCCATAAAGGGGGATGAAGGTGAAAAAATTATGATTTGTACTTTAGAGGAGCATCCCAGGTGCGGGACAAGCTCTTAGAGCTTTGGAAGGGGTGAGAGAAGAGAAGGGATGAGAAATTTGTAGGGTAGGAGTCTTCTTTTATAGTTGCAAGGAGTGGGGACATTTTGGTCATTACAACATCAAAAACATTAATTAAGGACCTTTAGTGATGGATTTATCCGTCACTAAAGGTCTGATCGTGGCTGACGTGCACGCGCCGCGTGCGCCTCCTTGCCTTCGCGCTCTTAAATGCTTGCAAATGTTCAAAGGCTCCCAGCCATCTGATCAAGAGGTCGGACGGCTTAAAAAGCATGTGCCCGCTCCTCTTCAACTCCTCTATCGTGCGCCCGTGTGCGATGAGGCGTGCAAACGTGCGTACGCGATCGACGATTCCCCGCCCACCACGTCTCCTCCCCTCGACCGCCCGATGTCCATCTAACAGCCCAATCGTGCCCGCACCCGCGCCCGTCTAGATTTGAAGCTCAGCATGGCTCGAACACGTGCCCTTCGCTCGCGAAGGGGCACTCGACCGCTGCGCTACGCTTCCTCTTGAGGCGAACGGATGATTTAGTGCGCAAGCGACCGTGGCTATTGGATGGTGACCTAACAGCACAAATCCATCACGCAGGTGAGGAAGAAGAGCAAAGGCGAGTCCTTAGGGCTGATTGGACTGCTGAGATGGCACCACGTGGAACCATCTTGGCTGTCCATCTTGTGAGTTTTGTAGACGGTGCCACGGGTGTCAGATTGGACCGATTTTCGTGCCGTTAGGCTGCGATTGTCGATCCAAACCTATCCGTGCAATCGGATTTGTTATCTGAGGTGCGGATTAACACCATCTTGGCCATTAATCTTTAGGGTTCCTCGATCTCTATCTGGTGCTACGGATGTCCGATCAGGGCGATCTTGAAATCGTTGAACTCTAATTGTCGCCCTGATCAGATCCATACGGTTGGATCTTCGATCCGACACCCCGATTAACAAGTTGCCCTATCCTAGCCATAAAAGGAGACAATTAACTTACATTTTATACAGACTAACCTAAATGCATGATTATGCATGTTATGCAATATTTACAATGTATGATGCTAATATGACATTAAGAACATGCATTAATAGACATTTTAGGTTAATCAGATGTATGTACATCAGTAAATCATGAGCTGTCTATATTATCTAAAATGGATCACATTATGAACAAACTTGTACTGTGATTGAGCTGCCTGTTCTGTATATATCAAACCGGATATAGAGAAATTCATGTACACACCTTACGGGGAATCTAGAACGAGACAAGAATACTGTAGCATGGAGAACCGGATGGTTCTAGAATTGCTGCCCATGAGCGGCCGTTAAGAGAAGTGAGCTGACCTTTATGTACGTAGTACTGAAGAGAGCAACTACCCCTTGTAGTGTAGAGGGGAGCTTACCGCCCTTGGGTTGAGACCCGGGGTGAGTTTGGCAACTCTACGTCGACTCTCGTTGGCGCTCGCGTACGTGGTACCAAGGTGAGCTGCTTAGTGTAGGGGTGAAGCTAGCCACCCTAGGGGGCCCGGGGTTAGGCATGGCCACCCTATACTGACTCTTGTTAGCCTGTTGGGCAAACCGGGGTAGTCGGACTAGGGTACGTAGGCTATGGAGGGGCTAGACCCCTATTCTGTTCTGAGAGGGCAAGGCCCTGTGTTGTTCCGTACTGTACGTTTAGGTGTACCCGCTAGCGGAAACGACTGACCGCATGCCAGTGTAGAGTAACTACCCGCGCGCTTATCACATGTGCCGTAGTCACCGCTACGTCGCAACCATGACCTCGGGGTGGTAGACCGAGTGTAGGACTGCCACGGAGGGACTCTCCCGACAAGGAGAGTGCCACGTGTGCATCCTACATCATGGGAAAACTGCAAGAAAGATCGTTCCTTTAGGGAACAAGAAGATTAAGTAATGTAATGGATTCTGATTAGAGATCTCTACACAGCAAACCATTATAAGATAATTAGAATCGGAAAGTAATATGTTAAAGCTACTTGTTAAATGCATTTCATGTTTTAACCACCACTCTACTCAGCATTAGCTGACTCTAGATGTATAATCTTGTACACGTTAGGGATTTGAGCAGCCCAAGTCACCGGCTGTTGAGGACGCTGTGTCTAGTCGAGCCCAGCTGTAGTTTCTGCTGCTAGCGAGTTTCTGTAGTTATACTTTCCAGTACTTTTCCGCTGTATTCTCTATCATCTATGTATTAGTTTTTGGTTGTGATGACTGTATTTCTGTTCTTGAAGGCATGTAATATTTTAGTATTACTATTCTATTTCTCCTTTTGTTGCCAATTTCTCTCTACTTAGTTACATTACTTATGTGGTTGTGAATTGATGCATGTTATTTGGTTATTTCTCGTTGGACGACTGGATCTTGGTATATGTGGAGGTGAATCGATCTCAGATCAATCCTATAGGGATCTAGGATCGAGTAGTGACTTATGATCTTGTTGTTGACTTTACTTATATCTTTAAAATAATATGTAAATAGCTACTTTGTATCAATAATTATTTTAAAAGTATAAGCATTAATATCATTTGATACATGTAAAATAAAATGATTTGTAAAAGGTAATTTACATTTTCAAATATGTAAATGATATGGTTATTATATCTATCTTTCATGTATGTTAAAAGATTCTGAAGTCATCGTAGGTATATGTGCAAGAAAAATGATCTAGCTATTTGCATTTTAAATGTTTAGGTTGAATATTTTCCATATATAATATATGACAAGCTAACTAAATGTAATCAAGTAAGGGTAAATTACAATAAAAAATAAAAGCACCTATCCTATGTGTTTATATTTAGTTCGAATTTGGATGTTCACATTTCTCTATGGCAAGAAGTTAATGGTTCATATCTAATTTGAATAAGATTGTAAGATTACATTGCACAACTTGCAATTGCAGGGAGTACGAGGGTTAAGATTTTGTTAGTAGAAAAATAACTAAAGTAGTTCATGTTTATTTAGTATTTAATATATAATGCATATATGATATATATTAATATAATTGGATCAACATAATAGACGTTAAGCTGAGCTCATAAATAGACCACATGAATCAGGTTGGATTTGAGTCACCTTGACCCAAGATCCAACCTATTTAATAAACGAATCATATTTACAACCTAAATCTAACTCAAATTAACTTCAAACTCAAACTTAAATCGACAATACTCGTCCCTAGTTATAAGTACCCTTTTATTAGCAAAATTGACCCTATAATTTCTTGTTTGGTGTGTTTATTTTGGAACCTTTCCGTGTCACCCCCAATTTTAATATTTGTAAATTTCGACCCACGTACCATTTCCCCACATAAAATTATCTGATCCCTCTTGCTAATTTCACGTAACCTTACCTTCCAACCGATGTTATCCTTATTCTATTAAATTATTCCAGCAAACAAACACCAACCATAGACGACCCGTTTATCGTCGACCCTCATGGTCGTCGTCGGTGCGTTTACACCTTCCTTTTCGATTTTCCATGGGAATCTACTCGTGTAACTTTTAATGCCACCCATTAGCTTTTATATTTTCAGATTTGCGTGAATACCCCTTTAAAGTTAATGAATTTTATGTAAATGCTCTTTAGATTGAGCTCCACCGAATGGTTTGATATTTTTTACAGGAAAAAATGTCACGAGCAGAAGTGGTGGAAGAAGAAGAATTGGCCGTTACTCTGAGATCGAGTAACAACTAAAAATCCTCCTTACGTGATCACATGAACTATTAATGAAGAGCTTGTAAAGAGCTTTCCAATGCGACCAAGAATGTATCATTTTGTTGTTAAATCTCATTAAATCCCTGTCGGAGAGTTACCCTCTTTCTCAGGGTCAAACTGAAAGAATCAATAAATCTAACTTGATTTCAATCAAATGAGCCCATGGCCCCTTTGTAGAGGCGATGGCTCAATCCAATTAGGTGTCTAAGAGATTAAGTGGACATCTAATAAGTAGCAGATCATCAAAGTTTTAAAGTGATTATCGATGCCAACTTCCGCAAAACACACTTTATGAAATAATTTCACGATAACCCATAACTTATTTGACTTTATGTCTCTGATTCGAACCAACGGGAGTTGGAGAAGATGCATAGGCTTGATTTGGGATCATGGGCTAAACAAAGAGCAAAGAAAAGGATGCAAATTCCAACAAAGTAGGCTGCTATCAATTTTCAGGTTGTCAAGTCTAGACAATTGAATTCATATTTAGGCACTTAAATTTGTAAATTGTGACTTATTTTAGTTATAACTTTTACATTTGATATTCAATTGAAGCCATTAATTTTCCTATGTGTTTTTCTCTTCAAGGAGAATATTTTTTTCCAATTGGATTAATATTTTAATAATTAAATTTTAACGATCAGATCCTTCAAAATCTTAAAGGCTTAAATCTAGGTCTTAAAAAAATACCACGTACTCTTTTATATTGAACTCAACATTCTTACCCCCTCCTTGTCCTCTTAGCACTTAATTCGATCTCATGAATGATTAATGTTTAGTTATGAGGTAATATTTGGCCTTTTAATTGCAAGTGATTTTGCTTGTGAAATTATGTTAGGCATAAATCGGTGATCTACAAAGTTTGGCTTAATGAATACTCTCGTGGACACACAACTTTTCTAGGGAAATTAGCAAACATTATTCCTAGTGATGCCTCCCTCCTGAGATGCTTAATTCATTAGGGTCCAATGCAAGTTGTCACAAGAGGCCCTTGATTAACAAGGCATCAATTTAACAATGGTCAATGAGGTGCTTATAGCATTTTCAAGGTGCTTGAAGCTTCTTTTAAGGAGAATAATCTTTGACCCTATCAAATACTTATACACACATGTCCACATGTTCATATATGTAAAATAACTTAAAGATATAACAAATTGAAACATCTTTTGAATCTAATGGTTACTTATTTGTCTAAGACACAGAAAGAAATTTAAGATGTCAACAAAAAATAACTAGTTATTGACAAGGGAAAACTCACTGAGCATTGTGCATGTGACACGCATACATGCTTAAAAAGGGGAAGGCTCTAAAGTTTCATAGTTTAAAAGTCCTTTTGGTCATACTACCTAGCCTAATAATGGAAGGCAAAGGAAGTAGCCAAAGAATTCCTTTAGATTTCCATTGACCTCTAACCAAATGTGTGCTAATTAACTGGTCTCCACAAAAGAGGATCAAAAAGGATTTCTTATAGAATAATGCAAAATTCTTGAAAATAGCTTATCTGACCCTCCCATCCCTAAAGATAAACTTTAGCTCATGTTTGCATGTTGTTAGGTGAACCTTACAATCCTTTGGGAGCTATCAACTCCGAATGAAAAATCGAAACAAGGAAATTGTGCCTCAGGGTCAGGATGGACTCATTCCACCTTCTAATTAGGCCAAAATGATCCTATATTAGGAATCCTCAAAGAATCCCTCTAAAGGAATAATAGGCCTTTGATCATGATCGAAGCCCCCTAAGTAATCCGAGGATCTGACTCAATGGATCACAAGCAACCACACAAGAAACAAAGGGGTTGTTTACCCAGTTCCATCGCAAGAGATGTACATCTAGGGGGAGGGCAGTGCTCCCGTGAATCCATTAGAAGTAGCGAGATTACAATCTCTCAGAGTCTCTCCCTCTCTGATTGCCTGAAAAGGAGCCTTGATGGCCACTTTTTGCTATTTATAGTGCTAAACAAAGATCTCGCCAAAAGATCTCTTGTCAGGACATGTCCGTTGTCATGGTACGTCTTTTGTCAAACTATTGACAGCAATAATGCCAATGTTACCGTCGACGTGGACGTCGTGGACTTTTGCACTGCCTTTCTATCCTTGGGCAAACTGGATCACCTAGAGATGGGTGGATCCAGACCCTCCTAGGCATACGTGGGTCGGGCCAGGTCAAATCACCTGTTTACTCCTTACTCGAGTAGTCAAATTCATCTTCAGGCTTACAGCGGAGTTTTAAATCCGAAGATACTTTTTACCAATTATCAAATCGTAAGTCATTATGAGCCCCTTGTCCTTGACTAATCAAGAGAACAATCAAAATAAGGCTTGAAATCAAGTGGAATTTTATCCAGCCTGATCTCTAAAGGTGAAGTTATGATAGACTTCTACCTAACTAGTCCACGTTACTTATTTTCCCACCAAACTCTATTATTTACTCTCCCGTGATCTTCTCATGCTTCTTAACTGTCTTGCCACATCATTTAGGAAGACACACTCTATAATTACCTTAGAGTCTAGAATCAATCTTGGATCATGAGGCTTGAATGTTAAATCAACTTCAAATCAACGGGAATTCATCCTCGCCATCAACCCCAAGATTTAGTGGCCTTTTGGAACCTTCTTTCATGTGCTTACAAAGGGAGAGAAAAGGCAACAAACGAAGGACATTAAGAGAATAGCTCGTTTTGTGCTTCGTATCCATGGAGAGTGAGAGAACTTATTTTAATCGCTTTCCTTTTCCTAACGTGGTGCGATTTGATGGTTAGATCTCCTCCCATAATTGCCATGCTCTCACCCTCATTCACCACTACTCCCTTCAACGATAGCCTCCCCAACCAAAGGACAACTGTCAGTTATCCCGTTAATTGGGGGTAAAGGGGAAGGGAGAAAAATAGAGACTCAGCCATGCGTGCTCATGGGCGCAGCCACTCCATTTTCCTATCCATATTGACGTGAGTACACTTTGTGTACATGTACTTTGACACTAATGCTACATGGTACCAATGGAGAGAGCATCAATGTTGCATCATCAATCCTATATAGAATCAATGTAATAACGTTCATGCATAGGGCAAGTATGACACGGCTACAACGATGCTGTAGCGTCAGTATTTGCAGTATGTGTAACTTCTTTACCTTCCATCCACAATCTACACGTGAGTTTGTAGAATCCAACAATCAACCTCTACCCCCACACTCTTTGGCATTTTCTGGGAAGGTATACCTCCTGTGTGTTCCACTTCTCGTCAGCTCTCTCTCTGTCTCTTTCATCTCACATCAAAGAGATGTGCATGTATGTGTGCACAGATAAAATGAGTTTTCCCTTTTAGGTGGTGAGGGAGGTGGGGGTAACAAACAAAAGAATTTCTTGATCACAATCTTACGAAAAAATATACATTCAACTGCCACTTAAATATTTGGTTCATTTCTTTAGTTTAATATCAATGAGATATCACTTGAATATCCACCATCACACCTATCCGCCAAATCTTATATTTGATGAAATAATAAAGAAACACATATTACAATGCATAAGTGAGAAAACATGATGAATCACTCAAGGTAATGATTTCAATTGATGTACTTTAAAATTTTACCAAGTAAAAATTAGAATACATAGGTTAAAAATTAAAACATCTTCATATTTTTCAACTTCTCACCGATAAAAAATAAATTTTCCCTTAAGTACTTTTTCACCTGTAAATTTTAAATTT
Organism: Thalassia testudinum; assembly: GCA_037157565.1. Taxonomy (NCBI): domain Eukaryota; kingdom Viridiplantae; phylum Streptophyta; class Magnoliopsida; order Alismatales; family Hydrocharitaceae; genus Thalassia; species Thalassia testudinum. The sequence goes on from JAZHRO010000013.1 coordinate 29,824,358, forward strand.
GAGATATTAAATTTAAGGTTTGAATATATAAAAGTAATTTTTCATATTTAAATTTAATAAATTTTAACCTTAATTCCTAAATCTAAAGGTAAAAAATTACCTTCCATAGAAAAACAAAAATACTTGAAATTCAAAATACATCATTATCATAAAAATATACCGATATATTTTAATTTTCAATAAACTTCAAAATACAACAATTGAAAATATAAAAATACCTATATAATTTAATTTTTTATTAAACTAAGATCCTATATTATAAAGTACATTATAACACATATTTCCCTACTCACATCCTTATATTTTCTGAATACAACATGGACTGCAAAATTTCATTTAAACAGCAGAAGCGGTCACGTATTGTTGAACTGCGAACTCGCCGCACAGCAATTTTTTGAGGCAATTTGCGAACATGATGCTTTTCTATTCTTATAGATTTAAATGAAGTGCTAAATTCCAGCAACAATAACCGAGTTCCTTGCAATTAGTCCAACCGCAAAAGACTTCGTTTTGTTCTTCGTATTGATTGGCCACTCTTTAGATATCATTAACCATTGTCATAAAAACTTAGTAGACGATTCAGATGGCACGGAACGGCAGAGAAGCACATTAGTTGGCAACCGTTATGCAAAGCAAACCATTGAGTAAATCTTAAATCTTCTAAAATATTAATAACTAATTTCAAAAGTGTAGACGTATGGTATTGGGAACATTCTCGCAACAAAAAAGTTAAAGTTCCTCATTCCTGCTTGGATAAACGGCAACGGATTGGGGGAATTCATTGCTTATTTCTAAAATAACAAGGGATACTGGTAATTTTACTTAAATTATTATTGACTTTTTTCAAAGGAAATTACCATTGACTTGATAATTCACAAAAAATAAGGCTGGTGATCGAAATGTTCCTCAAAAAGAAACGGGTGCATCTATTGTATCTCACCTTGAACTACCACACTACGTTCTCCATCTCTGTTGAAGCGAAATGCCACAATTATGATGAAAATGAGGGCAAACTAAAGAACTATAGACCAACCTAAACACACTTTATACATCATGTTAGGGGCACCCAGAACATTGATTAATGCCACAAAATTATTGAGGAAAAAAATTCCTTTTTCACTCATCGGTGAATAAGCTGGATAAAGTTAGGCATATAGACACTGTATTAATCATCCTTAACTTAAAAAGTTAGGCATATAGACACGATGTTAATCATCCTTAACATGTGAAGAAAAATAATCAATGGAATTAAAACGGTAACCTATCTTGAGAAAATTAGTCTGGCTTCCCATCACCAGATTTTAACACCCACCCCCCTCCTTTGTGGTCGCAAAGCTCACCCAAAACCTGCACCAAAAAAGGGTAAAAATTGAGCATCCTGCATGATCAGCAGACATATCTCTTCATAAGGAAAACCTAGACAATAATCAAGACAAACAATCTAAAACAAACACCATTGAAAAAGATTCCCTTCAGTAGCAGATGGAATGTAACTTTGTACTGTGTAATTTGCTTAGAGGGATTTCTCATGTGTTGCAACACATGGACCACAAAAAATAGCAGGCAAAACATATTGGACTGGATCAAAGGCAAAGCCAGGGGCTGGGACAGCCAAAATTTTCAGATAGATCTACTGTGGAGCGCCCATTTTTGTTATCTTCACCATTAAACACTTGACTAAATTCAGATTAAACTGCACTTGATCTATCCTGACACTCCACTTCCCTACCATGCAGATGATGTTTCACTACCCTACCATGCACATGCAGTTTATTGGAACCCATAGCCATCAATCTATTAATGGCTCTCTTCATCCCCTTCCTGATTGCTAAAGATAGTATTTAGGAATTTTTGTATTCCTCTACATTCCCATTCCTCCATTCCCTCCCAATTTTCTTCTCTTTGTATACTTCTATTCCTTTTTGCAGCTGGTGTGCTTCTCAATATATAGTGGGCATTAACCTATGTAACGAGATTCAAGAATTCCAATTCACATGGTATAAGAGACAATAATCCCTAAGGTTTTCGCACTTGCTAATTCCCATCGAAACTTCAATAAAACCCTCACTATTTTTTCTTGTGCCATCACTTGAGCAAGTCACCCAGGGTCACCATTGCATCTCCAATGGTCTGTCAGACTTCACTGACACCCATCAGTGGATTGCTGCTCCATCTCTGATAGCCTGCCAGACCAACCAAGAGCTGCCCCTGAGAATTTTTTTTGAAAAAGGAAACGGTTGATAATCACCCAAAATTTATAATTAAAAATGGACCCTAAAAGAGGCCAATTTACATAACACATTCCCAGAATTTAAATAAAGATCCGACACTACAAATGAAACTCTCAATGTCCAGATTTTGCCCCTTAAAGATTGCCACATTTCTTCCAATCCATATGCCCCAGAGCACCACCAAAGACTCTCTCCCTCTTCTTAGTTGTGAAAACATTTTGGCCCATGCATCCAGCTTCAATTCCTAAAGGATCTCTAGAAGTCCCCCTGGGTGGAATGAGTGATCCACTCCAAGCGGAAATGACTCCAAATACACGTAGAGAAGGGCCATCCAAAAAACAAATGGTTAATATCCTCATCAGACACACAACAAAATGGGCAGCTTGTACCCCCCGGAACCCATCTGGATCTCCATTCCTCGTTATCAACCCCCCCTTTGAGCAGCCATGCAAAGATCATGATCTTCAAAGGACAAGAAGCCATCAAAATCTGTCTGCAATCTCTGATGAAGTTAATGTCTGTCAAAGGCTCCCCCAAGCTCATTCTATTGTAAGCTACACAAACAGAAAAGTCCCCTCCATCCCCGTAGAAGCCATCTACTCCATTATCCGACTGACAGCCATCCTAACTCCTGTACCACATTCTGCAAATCATGGATCCACTGATCCGAAAGGTTTCCCACAAATGTAGGACACCAAGAACCATCCCAAGAGTTAGCCACCGTCACCTCTCTATTGTCAGCATTGCAAAATCCCTCGGAAAACAGTCTTTCAACTTCCCATGTTCCAACCAATCATCCATCCAGAAGCGGAACGTGTCACTTGGACCAAGGTAGAGCGAGATGTTTAACATTGTTGTCATAGAATCCATGATAACCAATCAACATAAAAAGATCACAACATAATAGGGCATTTCCCTAAAGTCTAATGTTGCAAATGTAGAGGCAAATGTGGAGGTCTGCTCAGCATATGTAAGACAAGTTTATAGATCTTGTATGTGAGGTTCATCTGATTACCATATTCTTTGGGCTACTACCGACCTCAACCCTAAACAGTCCCAGCTCAAATAGCTCAACTAGGCCAACACCTTCAAGGGTACACCGGTTAAATGTCTACTCTAACAGTTGCAGCCAATAATGTTCGTGTTTATGTCCATCTTCACACAGAATCTAGCCTATCATCTCCAATTTAGACATCCAAGAACACCATGCAACATTGTTTATGCCTGTCACTCCCATTTTCCTCCAAAAGGAAACAATTAAATCATTGCTTTTTCAAAACGTACAAATAACAAACACTTTGTGGACAAGAGAAATGGCCAAAAGAATGGGAGGAAAAGAAGGGCCTGTCAGGCTGCTGGATAAACCACAAGAATCTCCCTTACCTTGGGGTTATTCCACATTTAGGAATGCAACTGAGACTGATTGGATGCCAAGGATGGAGATGATGTATTGGAGATGGATCCATTCATAGGTTTCCCCCTTAATAACAAAAGGCAACATATTACATCTAATATGAAGGGATAAATACCATCAACAAATAGGTGTGACAAAGAAGAGAGAGAAATGAGCACTCGGATAAAGGGTGGGAGAAGCAGAAGTGCAGGCCTCTGAGAACTGCTGCTCTTCGTCGACCACAGTGCTTCTAATGCTCTCCACCAATCACATGGCTGAGTCTGTGCAATGCTGCCCTGCAGTCATCTGTAAGGTCTGCTGGGAAATCGTCCATTGGGCAATGACTTGCAAGACAACGATGAGACGGATTTGAAGGGGGCCTCCTGGCGATGGTGGTCTTCTGTTTTGTCTCCTTTCTGGCAATCTTTCAAGTCTGCATCAGGTTGCATCATCAATGAAGCATCCGGTGAGGAGCCTTCCAGTTGTGATGGTGGAGAGCACCTAAGGTGATTGAGCTCATTGCAGATCCGAGAACGGTGGCTACAGTTAATGGTAAGTGCATGTGATTGGATGGCAGGGGTTTCATTACATGATCCTCTTTGTTTTTTCCGAAAGGAGCATGATCCTCTTTGTTGAAGCCAAGAAGACATTTCCTCCGTTTCCAAGGGCTTCATCTTCTTGGCCTGCCACCTCATCTTCGAAGTTTACAACGATGAAGTGGTCAAGGTCTTCGGACACATACTGCGGATTGCTCTGTTTGAGCAACATGAAGATGTGCTGATCAAGGTTGAGGTTGCATTGTCTGAGGTGATCTTGAAACTGTCAGGAGGTGATCAAAATCCTGTCGCAGCTTGAGGAGACCTTACCACCATCTCAGCTACATCCTCTGGCTGCTAATGGCCACTGGCGGGTGGTCAAGAGAAGAGCAGCGTGGGAATATTACTAGGGGATGGTTCATTTTCCTTCGAAGAGCAAGAGTTGCCCAGGAATGATGGCACTGAGATAGCAGGTGATGATGTGGTGGAGATCCCTGCAGGTCTCATGGAAGCCAGTGATACAAAATGCAATTATATAGGGGTGACACCCGCAATTTCACCACTATTGACTCCACATAGTGCAGGGATTGAACCAAATATTTTTTCGGAGATTTTCTAATCTTCAAGGGCTCTAATGCCTTTTTTGGCACAACAGAGGAATTGGACCGGGGATATTGAGGATAATCAGATTACCCCACTCGATCCTTCCCCACACAAAAGCAAGGCGGGTAAAAACACCTTTATTAGGAAGGAGGATGCGGCTTAAGCAATGATGGTGTTGGGACTTGACAGCCTGGAGTGTATGTCAGGTGAGGAGGAGGCACCAGACCTTCTGGTCAGCAGGTGATGGGCTGAGCTCCACCCTGGTGGCAGGCAACGGGAATCCGAAATCCAAGTATACTGGGGTCCAGGCAGAGGTAGATGTCCCAGCAAAGGCCTCTTGCCTAGAGGCTTCAAAGTAAACACCACATAAGTCTATGCAACTGACTAATGGTTAAGGTAAAGTCTTCGAATGTCTGGGTCCTGCTGGATACGGAGTGGAAAGTCAATTTTTTCCTGTTGCAAAAAACCAAGCTTGAGGTACTGGAAGACAGGGTTAAAAGGAAAATTGGTGAGTCTGAGTATGGTGGCTTCCTTACAGTTGATTCGATGGGCAGATCAGGTGGTATCCTGAATGGGTGGAATGATGTCAACATCAATTGCATGGCGTTGTCTGTTGGCTGGGCAAGTGGCAACAGAGTGTTTTCCAAGGATCTCAAATGGCACCTCCTTCATCATGTTTGCTGCATATGGGCCTTGTGATGACTTGAGAAGAGTGGAGCTGTAGGGTGAGTTGAGGCAGGCTGCTAGCTTTGTTGGCAGAAGGTCATGATTGGTCAGTGGAGATTTCAAAGCAACATTGTCAACTGATCATTAGGTTGTATGGTCGATGAGACAAGACCAAAGAGGTGTTAGCTGATCTGATGGCAAAGTTGGATATATATGGCATACCAATTTTAGGTGCCCAATTTACATGGCATAACTTAGAGGGAACTAAGTCAAAGATTGACAGGCTTTTATGTTCTGTGGAGATGGGCGAAATGCCTCCAACTAGCAAATGTGACAGACAAACTGTTTTCAGACCACACACCCTTGGTGTGGAACTCAAATGGATCCACTTTTGCCACATATTTCAAATTTGATCGCTCGCAAGGATTTAGAGATGGTGCAGCAAAAGTGGTTTCAAGTGCAACCTTCTTCACCGGCAATCTGTATGTTGGCTTTGAAAATTTAAGGGGGCCTTAATATAGTTAAAGGACCTCAGAGAGCATTGAGAGCACACGCATCAGGAGGCTCTTCATGCTGTCAAAGGGCAATAGAGTAGAGGATGGGAGGGATCTTACTCCAAAAGAAAAAGAAGAGCCAAAATGTAGGACAAAGTTTAGCTGGAAGATCTGAAGAGAAATGGATTGGCACTATAGGTCCATGCAGTTATAGCTGAAGGGGATGCCAATATACGTTTCTTTCACATGGCAGCTAACAGCAAAAGAAGGCTCAACTTGATTTGATAGCTTGCGAGTGGAGGATGACATGTTCTCCAAGTAATGGATTGAAATATCGCAATATATCACTATCGATGGGGTTCAGCGGTATCGATACCCCTAAAGTATCTTTTTTCCTAGATATCGGCGATATATCGCCGATACGGGGAGATATCGGGCGATATATTGCGATATATGAGACGCTGAAATTTGAATGGGAGCTTGTTGAAACCCCCACAACACCCACCCCCCCCCCCCCCCCCCCCCCCCAATTCTGTTTATTCCGGTGACTGATACTTTGTCAGCTACAACCTTCAACACCTGTGATGAAGGTCCTATATTTGGTTTCTCTGTTAGGGGAGACAACTCGATTGTGATTCCTATTTTGCAGTATGCAGATGGCACATTTTTTTGTTAAAGGAGGCACCCAAGAGGCAAAGAACTTGGCAGCCTTGGTCAAAATTTTTTGAGCCATCTAGCTTAACAGTCAGTCATGCTTAAGCCTTTGTCCCTTTTAATATGAAAGACATTGAGGTTGAGGGGTGTTCCCAAGCATTGCACACTAATCTAGGTACCTTTCCATTTGTCCTTCTTGGCTTGTCAGTGAAAGGGAAACAGACAACAGCTAGTGACTGGTTATCTCTGATTGAGAGGTTGGAGAAGAGGCTTAAGGGTTGCAGGGGAAAGTTGTTATCTCGTGAGTGGTCTCGTGCTTTTGAAGTTGGTCCTCTCAGCTATACTAATCTTTGATTTCTTCATGTTCAAGTCACCAAACAAGGTTATCAAGAAGAGGTTCTTTTGGAAAGGAACTAAACAGGTTGATTGTTTCCTCCACTTAGTTGCATAGGACGAGATTTGTAGGCTGGTGAGAATGGGTGGCTTGGGGTGCTTAAGCTGTCATCAATGATGCTTTGATAAGCAACTAGGTGGTGAAACTTAAGGAGGAAGGTGATTCTTTGAGGCATTAGCCATTAACAAAGGCCTACGGAGAATTTTGGAAGTGGGATTGAAAGGCAATGGTTCAACCTGAAGCCTCGGCTCTTTCGATAGGTTTGGCAACAGTAATGAACAAGGTGTTATAGTTTTTCGATTCAACCCTTGGAAATGGGCAACCTTTCATGTTTTGGGAGGATGATCGGATGGGGGATAATTGATCTGGTGCCTAAATTGTATTGCTTTGGCGACAAAAAAATTATTACCTAATGTTGCAAATGTAGAGGCGAATGTGGAGGCCTGCTCAGCATATGTAAGACAAGTTCATAGACTAGGTTCATCTGATTACCATATTCTTTGGGCTACTACTGACCTCAATTATTCATCCTTTACCTTTCTGGCAAACATGATATAGGAATAACTAACTACGTATCTATGGAGTGGATGTGAGTAACAAGGAGGTTCAAAACTACACGAGACCTCAAATTTGACAAAATCTACTAACTAGCAAGTATAAAATGCAAATACAAGTAGTTATCTGTACACTCAGAAAATCAGAATGTTCCATAACTATTGGAGTATTTGCATGTTGTTAGGTTATTGTGTGTTAAGTTGTGAGGGGGTTTTTGGTTACTTTTATATCTGTTTAGAGTCTTATAATTTTTTCCTTCACCTCACTTTACAAAAGGAGGTGTAGGGCTTTCTTGTGAAATAAAACTTTTCACTTTCCTTCAACTTGGTATCAGAGCCAAGTTGAGGGCTCCACCAAAGAAACACTAACTCCCACCGTCAGCCCCTCCTCCTCGCTGCTGCCGCAACCGGCAACCCTGCCTGTAGCCACTACCAACAGCATCACTGCCGCTGGCAACACCGCCACCTCCCCAGGCCGCCATGCGCCGTCTTTCCTTCTCCGTACTCTGTCTCTCATTGCCTACGTGTTTGGCAGCAACGAGGGCACATCAGTGCCTTGGGTTGATTGTAGGACCTTTGGAGCATGATTGATGGAGTGTTAAAGCCAAAGGTCTTCTGAGAAGGTGATTTGATAGTATTTTCAAATCTTACCCAGTAGTTTTGGGATGTGATTCCCCAAGTTTGATGATCTTATGGGATGTGTATTCCCCTTTGGAGTGTTAACGGATTTTTAGACCACGTGTGTGCGGATTACGAGGTGTGTATTCCACTCCAATTCAATTTTTGGGATGTGTATTCCCCTCTGTGATATTGAATTTGTGTTGTACGTTTTATTGAAGTATTGGGGTGTGTATTCCCTTGTGTAATATCAAAATCAAATCTGATACGAAGGAAAATTCAGATTTGGGTAGTGTGATTTTGTGGACATGACGACTTCTCAGTCAGAGACTGTATTGGGAATCGTCGTGGGTGACTCTTCTCCAACCACTGGTGTGACATGGTTGATTAACTCAGGTGCCTCCAATCACTTATCCGGTAATCCACAGTGTTCTAGGCAAATTTGATATGTTTCTCAAGGTCGCACTACATAAGTGGTTGATGGGTGACATGCTCCTATTGAGGGTAAGGGGGTAATTAATGTTACCCTATCTATGTAGCTCAACCATGTCTTGTTTGTTCCGGATTTGTCCATGAACTTACTCGGTATCAGTAAAATTATCAAGTAAATGAATTGTCGTGTCATCTTTGATGAGCTTACATACATTTTCCAAGATCAAATGACAGGGAAAACTATTAGAAGTGGATATAAAGGAGGTGTTTACCGACTTGTGCAGGGCCCCATTGCTATGGCTTCTCAGATTACTTCCACTTTAGGGAATGTGTTATAGTGGTATTGACAATTGGGCCATCCGTCTTTGGATAAATTACACAAACTTATTCCATGTGTCTCGTACTACACAACTTTCCTGTGATGCATGCCAACTTTGAAAGCATCATAGATCTTCCTTTCAAGCTGCTACTAGACCATGTATGTCTCCATGTTTTCAGTTGGTGCATCTTGATGTTTAGGATCCTAGTAGGACTCCTGATAGACAAGGACATCGTTATTATTTAATTATGGGTGATAATATTTCCCGATTGTCTTGGCTATTCTCATGAATAAGTCGGAAGTGGGTCCCCTAATTGAGAAGTTTATGTTGATGATAAAAAATCAATTTGATGTCTGCATCAAGATAATCAAATCTGATAATGCATTGAAATTTGGTACCCGTCAACTAGCAAATTTCTATAGTTTGCATGGTATTATCCATCAGACTTCTTATCCCACACCTCTCAGCACAATGGAGTTGCAGAAAGGAAGCACAGACACATTCTTAATATGGCCAGAACTCTTCTTATTCAGAACAATGTGCCACATAATTACTAGGGAAATACAGTTCTTACAACCTGCTATCTCATTAATAGCCTGCCCTCCTCAGTGATCCATGAGTAGGTGCCTTGGTAGGTATTTTATCCAGATGCAGAGTTGTTTGATATTCCACCCAAGACTTTTGGGTGTATGGCCTTCGTTCATCTTCTTCGACCTAGCCAAGATAAATTAGCACCTAGAGCAATCAAATGTATGTTTCTTGACTACTCTCGTACTTAGAAGGGGTATTGGTGTTTTGATCTTCTACGCCAGAAGCATTACATTAGTGCAGATGTCACCTTTCATGAAGTTGTACCTTATTTTTCTATTGCTGCCAGATAGGTGCAGAGTGTGCCAGAGTATGCTCCTATAGCGTTTGATGTATTCTCAGGTAGTAGTAGTTCTCCTCATGCTACTAGGCCATTTGCTAGCACATTTAGGCCAATACCAGCAAATGACAGAACATTCAAGGGTCACACTTATCAATTACCAGTTGTATATATGGCAAAGCCTCCTACTTCACAGTCTCCTCCAGTTAATGTTGAGAACCTGGAGGCTACTTCCACTTACGAGATTCCTACAAGTACAGATACTCACACAAAGGAGGCTCCTTTAGATAATGTGTTAGCAGATGTAGAGGTTGAGACCACTGATAGGGCTTCTCCTATAAAGGTTTCTCCAGGTTTTGTTTTCATGAGTACTGATGATGATATGCTTATTACTATCGAAAGGCTCCTCGATCACGTGTCCATTACCGTGTGGCTGGGAGTGCAGTGTCTACTCACTCTCTTGGTGTTGAATTTCATACATTTATAGCTGTTGTGTCTAATTCTAAGATACGTACGTCTTATCAATAGGTACTTCTAAGTCCACATTAGAAGGCTGCAATGGAGGAGATGGTTGCTCTTCATGACAGGGGCACCTAGGAGGTCACTTTACCCTCTGGTGTGCATCTTGTTAGAGCTAGGTAGGTCTTTACCTTGAAATACAATCCTGATGGGTCTATTTCTAGGCATAAGGGTCGTCTTGTGACCAAAGGATTCACTCAAACTTATGGAGTAGGATTCCTTGACACTTTTTCACCAATTACTCGACTCTCTACTGCACGTATTCTTATTTCTGTGGCAGCACATTATGGATGGTCGCTTCATCAGCTGGACGTCAAGAATGCATTTCTTTATGGCAACCTTCAGGAGGAGATATACATGTAGCAGACCCCAGGTTTCGAGGTTCAGGGGGAGTGCATGTGCAAACTACGTAAGGCAATTTATGGCCTTAAGCAGAGTCCCAGAGCATGGTTCCAGCACCTATCAAAGGTACTGTCAGTGATTGGATTACAGAAGTCTTCTTCTGACCATTCTTTACTTGTGAGTAAGACTAGTAGGGGTGTTCTGGCTCTACTTGTATATGTAAATGATCTTATTATAATAGGTGATGACGCGGCTGGTATATCACAGGTTAAGGAGTATTTGGCACAGCAGTTTGTTATAAAGGACCTTGCGAGATTCAAGTACTTCTTAGGTATTGAGATTGCCACGAGCAAGCAGGGGATTGTTATGTCCCAAAGGAAGTATGCATTGGATATTCTGTAGGAGGCTAGCATGCTTAGGTCCAAGGGAGCAAACATCCCTATGGATCCAAAGGTTCACCTATTTGATGAGTCTACTCGACCGATGGATAAGGTGTATAGGCAGCTTGTAGAGAAATTACTCTATCTGACTATCACCAGGCCAGATATCAGCCTTCCAGTTGGTAAGTTGAGTCAGTTTCTAAACAAGCCTATATATGAGCATTGGCAGGCAGTCATGTAAGTGTTACGATATATCAAGGAAGCTCCAGGTCGAGGGCTTTTGTTTCAGAGAAAAGCTCCTATGACTGTTGCTGGATACTCTGACGCAGACTATGCACGTGGTATTAGAGACAAGAGGTCTACCACAGGTTTCTATGCCTTTGTTGCAAGAAATCTGGTGACATAGAGGAGCAAAAAGCAGAGCGTGGTGTCACGTTCTAGTGTTAAATCAGAGTACCGTGCTGTGGCACATACAGCTGCTGAAATAATCTAGATACGGTCATTACTCTAGGACCTTTATGTTGCTATTGAGGAGCCTATGAAAATGTACTATGATAACAGAGCTACCACATATAAAGCTAATAACCCTACGTTTCATTAGTAGACGAAGCATGTGGAGGTAGACTGTCACTGTACTAAAAGCCTGATTCAACAGGGCCTACTTCACACCTTATCATGCCCCTTATTTGAGAAGTGTGGAAACAAGCTGAGCATAACTAATATATATGCTCCAGCTTGAGGGGGAGTGTTATGTTATGTTGTGTTATGTTGTGAAGGGGCTTTTGGTTATTTTCATATTTATTTGGAGTCTTGTAATTTTTCCCTTCACCTCTCTATAAAAGGTGTAGGGCTTTCTTGTCAAATAAAACTTTTCATTTTCCTTCAACTCATGCAAATAGAATGGTACGAGAAAACGTCCTAATATAGAAAATGTTAACATCTAAAAAACCATAATGCCAAACTTCAAAAAATTAAGCATGCACAACATTTGAGGATTACCACATTAGCAATGATTAACAAGTTAAATGGCACAAGTAAACAGAATACTAATCACTATGTAGTATGTAATTGAGGTAACCCTAACATGATACCCTGACACAAGTTTAAAAGAGCTTAGATCTACCTCAGCTATGACACAAACTTAGATTAATAACAAAAGCCCATGTCTACTTAAACTAATTATACATTCTTGAAGTAGAGAATCTAGACAACGATGAGAGATGGAGAAGATGACCCAGTTATCTAGTATCCACTAGCTAGCAAGCTTGGATAGAGCCTTCAAAGGAGAGATAGCCAAGTCAAATTCCATTAGAGCAGATAAGAAGTTGAGGGGAAAAAAAAGACTATAAGAGAGGACTATAAGAGAGGAGAGAGAGTAGAAAACAATGTGCAAACTCTCACGAGTTAGCTATGTGCACAGATCACTTCTGTGAGGCCCTGTTTTAGGAAGGTTTGCCCATGTTGATTGATTTCACCCACTCCATGGAAATTTCACTGAGATCCCCCAATGACCTTGAAAAATTATAAGCCAAGCATATCAACACACTTAACACACTACCGTTTTCAAAACAACATGGACTGGGGGCCACCGGCACACAGCGAAATCTAAAAATATGGTCTGGACAATTGGAGGTCACAGGAAGCATCAATGAGAATGTCAAAACAAACAAATAGATAAATAGGTAAAAAGTGGTGGACAAACAACTCCCTCAACAAGGTAAAGCAGTGCGTTGAGGTAAAGAGATTGCTAAATGCCAATCTGTAAAGGAATGGAATGATTATTGACTACCCTAGTTTCTCACAACAGATATTACAAAAATTAAATTTGTAAATTAAATATCCTTCAAAAGAGTACAAGTCAGATCAAATTAAAAATTTGGTCAGATATGACACACTGAGAAATCATCTATGCAAATACAACTTGATGGAAGCAAGAAATTCCTTTTATTGGGCTAAGAGTAGAATGATGCATGTATGGACAAAAAAGTTTCTCAAGAAATATAACAAGACTTTCACTTTCAATGGCATGCAAAAAGAGCAATAAAGATTGTCACTGACCATCTTGTAATATGTATCTGAGATTTCTGTTTTCAGTACTGATTTAGCAGCAATGAGAATCTGTTCCTTCTTAAGTTTGGTATCACGTCCACTACATCGCAAAAGATTAATGACCACATTTCTGCAGGTATGAAAAAACTAGGATAAGAAATTAATGTAAAGTACCTTTTCTTTTTTAAAAAGTGAATTAATGTAAGGCACTAAAAAGGCTTTGCAGTTAATTTGAGTAACTTCTTTCTGCTCTTTCCTCTTTCTTCCTCTTATTTGGGAGAGGGTGGTAAAGAAATTTAATTAGAAATAAAAGAAAACAAAATTGCTTTGACCAGAAAGTGCGTGCTTCTTGTGCCAGGAGAAAAGAGGAAAACAGTGTGCTTTGTTTTCCTTCCCCATTCTGTGAAAATGATTTTTCCAGGAAATGGATTCCCAGGAGATACCCATGGAAATCTATAAGAAACTAACCTGCTTCACGTCTTAACTCTAGGAAAGTAATCATAGGAAAATAAATCATTTCACATTTCATTCCCTTCTGTTTAATTGGGGCACCAAAAAACAATTCCCCTCCATTTTCAAGGCATAAATGACCTAGCAACTACACAAGATCTATGGAACATGAAAAATTTTCAGGGTTAGCACAAATTAAATTGTCGTTTTGTGAACAATTTTCCATCTTAACCAATGGTTAAACAGGAAAGTCGTTTTTTAACCATTTGAGGGGAAAAAAGTTCTTGCTAACCTGAATGGATCCACGGAAGGGTTACCAGCTGATTTCAATACATAAACATCATGAATTTGCAAAGCAACTTGACCAATAATTTCCTTAAGTACATCTGGACGGTCAATAAAACTAATTGCAGCAACGATACTGGCACTAGGATCTCGCTTCTGAAGTTGTGACTCAGAAAGAGCCATATCACGCAAATGTTGCCAAATTGTGCTTATTCTGCAAATAGAGATAAGAGTATATATGTTAAAACTACCACATTTATATAAGGTATCCTCTAACTCAATTTTATCCATGTAGGAGAAAACACAAACTATTACAAGCTACAACTCCATTTATATCATAGCATGTTCCATGCGAAACTACAATGAAGTATAGATCGAAATCTTGGATTAGGCTCTCCATTTACTTTAACCTATGATAATAATTTAGAGTAAAGTTTGCTACTGTAGCTACATCAGAGAACACCTCCCAAATGGCATTTAGGGCTGACATCATCCCATTAAAGACTGAACAAATTCTTCTAGACAACATTGATCTTTATCAAACCAAGGACCCACCAATAAAGTACATCACTGAAATAACATCTGATCACATAATCAAACTGAAAAAAAATTCCATTAAAATAAAGATGCACCACTCACCAAATCATGGCGATAGGCAGTTATAGAGAATGTCAGCCCCCCACATCTCCAGAGATGGCAGAGGTTGATGGTGGTACTGAATAGATGTTGTGGTGGGACACAGGAAGGGGGGACTTCAGTGGTGTCATCAGCAAGAACTTCTCTGAGATGTTTGATTGTTGCCTTTAAGTGGAGCATCAGAGAGGCCTAGGGTAATGAAGAGGAAAAGGGACTGGCCACAAGAAGAAACTGAAGAGAGGGAATGGACTTTGGACAGAAGAGATGAACAACTGAACAATCATTCAGGTGGGTGGGTTTTCCTTGGGTGTCAAGAGAGAAGGGATGGAGAGGAGAGGACGACCACAAGAAATCATATGGAGCTGAAGAAAAACGAAAAAGGAAATGTAAGCTGAGTGGAACCTCCATCTGTGGATAAAGGGCCTTATCCAGGGAAATCAATGGGTCTGTCGAATATGAGATTAAACGGATGAGACAAGGAGGGCACCTTTGGTGCCACCAGAGACAATCCTCTAAGGAAGTGAGAGGCACCTTGAGGAGATGACACTAGGAGGTTCCAACCAGGCGGTCCCCCATAGCAGGATCGCAAAATCCTCCCCACCAAACAATCCTCCCATCTAAGCAGCCTCGCAATCCACTTGACCAAAAAGCTGTTATTCATCCTCCCTGTCTCCCTAACTCCCAAGCCCCCTTCCTTGACAGGTTTGCACACCTCACCCCAGGCCACTAGCTTCACCCCTTTCCTACCTACCCTATAGTTCATCCAGAATAAACTCCTCATCAGGCTCACAATCTTATCCTCAACCTTCTGCAGCATCTTCACTACAGATGCAAAATATGCTGGCATGGCGGATAGCACCGCTTTGAGGAGAACCAACCTCCCCCTCTCGACAGTAGCTTGGACGCCCACCCCGCCAACCGATCTTCAATTCTCTCCAACAATGGAGCCCAATCCTGTAAAGTAACTCTCCTATCTGTCAAGGGCAGGCCGAGATATTGGAGAGGCAAGGTCCCTTTCTCCGTACCCAAGATCGCTGAACATTCCCTAGCCTCCTCATCAAACATACCAAAGGGGATAAAAGAAGACTTCAAGTAATTAATCTACATGCCAGAAGCCTCACCAAACAGCTTCAGAAGCATACAGCTTCGCCTCGCTTCCACCTCCGACCCTTCCACAAAGAAGAGGGTATCATCCGCATATTGCAGAACCAATACATCCACCCCTCCTTCGACGAAGAAGCCCCTAATCAAACCCGCTTCACATGCCCTAGCAGATGCCCTTACCAGAGCATCAGCTACCAACACAAACAACATAGGTGCCAGAGGGCACCCCTATCGAACACCCCTTCTTGGCTGTATCCAACCACCTGCCAGATTCCCGTTGATGAGGACTGAAAAGAAGGTTTTTGTGACACACTAGTTCATCCATCTAATCCATATCGGTGGGAATCCCCTCTTGACCATGGCTGCCCACAAAAAAGACCATTGGATGGAGTCGTAGGGTTTCCTAAAATTAACCTTCCATAGAAAAGTTGTCCACCTCTCCCTCTTCCAATGCAAAAGGATCTTCGAGGCCACAACATATCCATCCAAGATACGCCTCCCTAGCAAAAAAGTTGATTGCACCTCCGACACCACCCCACGAATCACCTTCCTGAGCCTGTTCGCCAAAATTTTTGCCACAATCAAATAGATTGCATTTAAGAGGGAAATCGATCTATAATCATCAATTGCCTCCGCCCCCTCCATCTTAACATATAAACTTATTTAGCCTTTTGAAGCCACTGTTGCCCTTCCTGAACTCAGCAAGAACCTGCAAGATCTCATCTTTCAGCAACACCCAAAACTCCTTAAAGAACAGCACTGGAGATCCATCAAGACCGAGGCATCCGTCATCATTTAGCCCCCAAATCACCTTACAAGCCTCGTCCTCCGTGAAAGAGGCCACCAACCCCTCCGCCTCCACTGCATCTACCACCGGAATACCCAGACCTCACCAGCACCATCTACCATCCCTTCTCTTCCTTGTGAACTCCTTGAAAAAATCTACAGTTACACTACCCACAGCCTCCTGCCAGAATACTTCACACCGCCCACGTGGAGCTTATCAATCCAATTCCTCCTACGCCTGATTGTCACCATCATATGGAAGAATTTGGTGTTAAGAGTCCCCATCCTTGATCCACCTCTATCTAGATCTCGATCTCCATTCAACTTCGACTTTCCGATCTTCAACCTAAACCGTCTTTGTTCCGCCCTAGTCTTTCTCCCCACCGTCATCAGAAGGCCCTAATCCTCCACTATATCCTACCTTTAAATCTCCCCAAGTGCTTCTATCTTTCTATTCCGTTCTTCTTTCAATTGTCTCCTATACTCCTTCAGAAAAAACCTCAAGTCTCGAAGATTTACGTCCAATCTCGTTGTTGCCAAACCGTCCAGGCGCAGAGTCCTCCACTAGTCCTCCACCATACCAAAGTGGGAGCCTTTGCTGGACTCCCACATCAAAGGAGTGTGTTCCGAGAAGGGCCTCTCAAGAGCGCGAACCCCCGACAACGGGAAGACCTCCGCTAACTCCACAAAGCATAGGAAGCGATCCAGTCTAGACATCAAGCCACCAGAGCTCCTCCATGTGTAGGTGCAGGAAGTGGGGGGCACATCTTGCAGCCCATGCTCCGCGATGAACCTTGCGAAATCTTCCAAACCACGATCCTAGCCTCCTCTACCACCCGACCTGTCCTCCACCAAGAGGGTGACATTGAAATCCCCTCCAATGAGCCATGGGCAACGCTGAAATCTGTCGGCGACCTAACAAAGGTCCTCCCAAAGGGAGTTCCTGTCAAAATCATCAACTGGTCCATAAACCGACGAAAACACCAAAACGAGTCCATCGCTTCTTCTCAACTACACAAAGACCACCCCTACCCGAATGGTCATTACATTGGCTCCAAATTGGTTCTTTATCTCCACTAGAAAGGTTTTAATTGTGCACATGCTTCTGACTTGGATTTTAATAGGAACATCCAGATTCCATACTACAACAACAACCAAGCCTTATCCCACACTAAGTGGGGTCGACTATATGGATTCTTTGCCTCCACTCAGATCTATTTTGAGCCATTTCTTGACTTAAATTGAAGTAATTGAGGTCATACTTTATAGTTTCCTTCCAACACTTCTTTGGTCTTCCTTGTCCTTTCTTAGCAAGTTCAACCTCCAACTCCTCGCATCGCCTGACTGGGGCATTTAGTAGCCTTCTTTGCAAATGTTTAAACTAATAAAGAGAAATCATCCACAGCAACCAAGTATAATCTGTGACCTGCATGATCTAGAGCACGACTAGGTCCCTAGATATCCAAGTGAAGTGATTGAAACATGGACTCTGAGCTCCAATTCTGTTGTCTTGAAAATGAGCTCCAGTGTTGTTTTCCTAATCAACAAGCCTTGCATTTTAGTCGACCACAACCAATTACTTGACATGTCAATATGTCTTGAAAAGTAGGTGGCATTGTATCAAATATTATTTTGCAATTCAACTCATTCGTAATTTTACTAACAAAAATTAGACTTCAAGGAAAATCGGGAACAAGAATATTCTCTAATTGTATGTGTGGGGCAAGCTATATTTCTCCCTAACCAGTAATTGGAGAATGCCTTCCATCAGCTACCAATATGGTTCTCCACGATTGGACTGATCTAAGCTTGGAAAACTATCTGTTGTCACCACATATATGCTAAGATGCACCCGAGTCGACTAGCCAATCTATGTCCTCTGCCTTAGATTGACACGGAATGTCAATCTACGATGTTTCACACTACCTGAGTCTTTGGATCATTGTATCATACTAGATCTAAGGAATAGTAATTGTCTCATGCACTAACTTTGGTACAACGAAGGCTCGATATTCGGCCAAAGAATGCCCATACACCATGCCTTGGGACATAGTACGTCTTTAGCCCCTATGACCACATCCATGCCCACATGTGGACAGTAATCTACCTCTACTCATCCCTTAAGAGATTGCTAAAGCAACCATATGCCCTAAAGACCTTGCAAGCCTTCCTAAATGCTCCGATTCGATAAGAGTATGCTTCTTGCCAAGTATTATGGTGACAAAATCGATCTCCTCAAACATCATAACTAAGCTAATGATAGGATTTTCGAACTCGCCTTGGTTCTCATCTTCTCAAGAGGATCTGTAACCAATCTTGGAATGCATACTTTAATCTGATCAAAGTCCAAAAGTGCAAAAATAGTAGTAGATGGAACAACTTAGGTCATCAAGAGTAGAAATCAATTACCAAACCATAAATGCACTCTGATGGCCTTAAGAACTCTCTCTGAAACAATGAAGGTGTAAGATAAGCAACATCAACCACACCGGTAGCCTCCACAAGATTAGTTGGCAAAGGTTAAACACCCAACCTACAGTGGAAAAGGAGGTTGTTGCAACCTCAGGTGTGCCAATACGGTGATTACGGCCACCTGACTTGTCGAAGGCTCCAAAGCCGACACCTACGAGAGTGATTGCCACCCAGAACCAACGCTTGGTTCCAAATCTAATCACCAGACCTGGAGACAGTGTCATCGGTTACCGACGAAGGGGTCGCCGATGGTCGGTCGATGCTTCAATGACCGGTGCAAGGGAAGATGGCCAATGAAGAGGCTGCACTTGGGCTTCAAACCCTAAGGCACACCCCAATAGAAGAAAAAAAGGGAATCCTCCCTTCTTCAACTTTATGCACAACTTCCAAGAATCAAATAGATGCCCTAGAAAAGTTACTTGGTGGAGAAGAAAGAAGGGAGAGACCAAGGAGGTATCAAGTTCCAACCGATGACTGCCACTCTGATACCATGTTAAAAGAAAATGATGTTCTATTCTCTATGGAAACCCTATACTTGCCTATATAGGGTGAGGTTAGGGAACCATTACAAACAGGCCTCAAGGAAAGTAAGAAAATAAAACAAACTATCAAAAGAAAGAGAAAAATGATCATCTCTCTCTAGACATGTTATCAGGAATTTTTGTTTCATAACAGTATCCATGTAACCAATTCCAATTAATGTGAGAAAAAGCTTACTTGTTTATTTAGAAGCTTCCATTAATTAGAGGTTAGTAATCATCTGCGTCATTACCACTAAAATATATAGCAAATTATAAATTATGATGTCGAAAATCAGATAAAGATAGACTCTCAAATCACATTCTCCACACATGCCCTTTCACTTTTGAAAACAACTCAATTTCTTTACAACCAAATACACCAAAAACTGCATTGCTTTCGTCCACAGGAGGGAGTCTGTCAGATAGCCAACCTGAAATGACATCCAAAAATCATCAAGGAGTCTGTATCAACACCCAAAATCTCCACAAGTTCCCAAACCCCTTTTGCAAAACCACAAGAGAGGAAAGGATGGGCTAAATTTTCGTTTGCAATTCCCCAGGTTCCAAGTAACATCAACATCATTCACCCAAACTCTTCTTCAAACCTTTGCCGCAACATCCCCCTTCTAACTAGCTTGAGGAAATTTTCTAGCTTTAAAGGAATCTTCAGTTTCCAAAAAGCAGAACAATATGAAGACAGCACCATATTATTAACCCCATTAGCACCTTATGTTATATGCTTTCTTTACCAAAAACATCCCCACCCCTATTTTAGACGGTTGGGTGAACCCACCAGCATGTGCAACTCTTGAATGGACTCCAACAAAATATGCAAATTCGTCATTCATGCATCAAAGAGGTTTCCCCAAAAGAGGGCATCCACGTGCCATCCCAACATTCTTCTCCCTGTTGAAATTTACTTGTAGCCAGGGCATATAATCTTGGAAGTTTCTTTGCCAGAGGACCATCGGATGACTAGTCATCCTCCCAAAATCTAATTACTTCCCATCACCCAAATGGGATTGAAGGTAGTCTACCACCTGATCATGATCATGACAGGCACCAACTCTCTCAAGCAGATGAGCCAGGAGGAGATACAGCTTGCTGAAACATTTGTAAAGAGGACCCATAAGAATCCAGCATCAAGCATAGCCATAAAGAATCATCATTCTAGAATAACATAACAACCCACCCACTTAGAAAGAAAGGCATCATTCAAATCATTAAGGTTTCAGATCCCAACACCCCGGCCTCCAAACATGTTCCCTCTGTTGTAAAGTCAGCTGACTCCGCCAAATAATCAGCCAAGTACTCCTAGTCGGTCCCCTAACTGATCCAACTACCCATACTCGGGTATTTAGTTGGCAAGTCAACTACTCAACCAAGTAGATGGTTTACTCGACTGAGTATGTGCCTGAATTTAGATCCAAGTAAAATCTACTTGTCCCAGATAACAAATACCCCCAACCTGAACGGACCCTCGACCCCACATTCCTCAACTTCAAAGACATCAAATGTTCACCTTTGATGTGACTTTTGTAGTTTAAATGATTAGATACTTTGAGCTTGTGCTTTTATTTCGTTTAGACTTATGATTTGTAGCTTATTTTCATAATCTGAAGGTTGAAAATTGTTTACTTGTATGTGATGATATATTTTACTTGTTAAAATCTTGAATTGTGCAAGTATATATATATATACACCTGACCAAGTACTCCTCAACTACTACCCTGCATATCATATACTCCTTATTCAGTGACCCAACTAACTGAATACTGACTGCGAACTTTTACAACACTGATCTTCCTAAGAAACCACATGTAAAAATCAATCAACCTACTCAACACCTTTCCAAAAAAAATCTCTTCCTAATTGCCCCCATCCAATTGAGAATCTTCTTTGGTGGTTTCCATATTGGGCAAATGGAAAGTAGAAATGAAGAGTACTAACACCAGTAGGACCAATCAACCACCTCTAGAAAACAACTATCCCCTCCAAGTGGCAAGCCTCTTTTCCAACCACTATACTAGACATCCAATCTGCAATAATCAATTGCATTAATGGAGCGCATGCCTCCTTTTCGGCAGCATCCAAGTTGAAAGGCACAAAACTGGATTTGGCATGATTCACTCCCAAGCCGAAAATACTACCAAAGCATTTGACCAAGGCCACTAGGTTTTCGACCTCCCTGCTACCACACCCTCAATGAAGAATAATGTATCATTCGCATATCGCAAAATAGGTGTTAATATGGATCTATTAGAAGTGAGCCAAAAAAAGACAAATAGAAGACTTGCCCCACAAGCTTTAAAGGTCATCCCAACCAACCTATCTATCACAATGACGAAGAACAAAGGAACAAGTGGACAACCCTATCTAACACCCTTCTATGGCTGCGTCCAACCACCTGCTAGTAAGCAAAACTGAGAAGGAAGTCATGGTAATACACTACTTCACCCATGAGATGCTACCAAAAATATAACCAACCAATCAAGTTGTATGCCTTTGCAAAATCCACTTTCTAAACAAAACTCTTCCTCTTGGACCTACGTCAAGTGACAACCATCTCTTCAACTGCAACAAAGGACTCTTAAAGAGCTCTCCCATGTACAAACGCCCACCGCACAAAACCAATCATTTTAAGCAAAACCATGTGTAGTCTATTTGAAAGCACCTTTGCAATGTTGAATAGGCCACATTAGAAAGGGCTATCGAGCGGTAATTTTCAATCATTTCTGGATAAGGTTTCTTCAGTAGGAGGAAGAATTAAAACTTATTCAACATCTCAAACCCCTCATTCTCAACCATGAACTTACGCATCATTACCATAAAATCAAGTTTCACCAATTCCTAAAACTCCCTGAAGAAAAAGACCTACAACCCATCCGACCCTAAGGAACCTTCAATTTTGAGACCCCTTAAAGCAACCTCCACCTCCTCCTCAGTGAACCCTCCCACTGAATCTCATTTCACATCTTCATCAATTACCGACATGTCCGTGGGGTCCATGTCCATTTGCCAAGGCAACAACTCCTAGTGAAGTCACTTTTAGAGACTTTGCCACCCACTCACTTCCCAACACCACATCCTCCCCTACCTCCACAGTGTCAATCAAGTCAGATCTTCTAAAGCTAGCAAACATGTGCAAGAACCTCATGTTTGCATCCCCTTCTTTAAGCAACAATTGCGTAGACTTATGTCTCAATTCATCCCCCTCTTCAAGTCCTCACGTTGGACTACCACTTTAACCTCCAATGCTCCTTAAGCTCCTAGAAGACTAGAATGTGTTTTAGTTTTTCTTTTGTCTTTTTTATGTGGACGTTCCTTCATTTTAATTCATTTTAGAATTTTGATAAACTTAATTTCTAATTTTCTATATTGTTTGGGTGTTTATCTTTTTATTTAAATGTCACCTCTCATTTAGTTTTGCTTTTTCAATGTCATGATAGAGCAAAATTGGTATGAAAGCATGTTCGTTACATTATTTTTTCATTATTAGCACTTAACAAGTATATATTATATCATTTTTCCTCATTTTCTATCTAAAGCCTGTGGCTTACGCCTCACCTCCATGAAGGCAAACTGCCTCGCATTTTTTAAAATCTTGCTCATGAAGACAGTGTAGACAGTTGTGAAATACACTGATGAGAGTTTGCAATACACAAAGGGCAAGCCCCATTTCTACTCATCTACTCACTTCCCACTCCCACCCATAGCTGCTGAGCCCTTCCCCACCAAATGTTTGTACATGGCAATCCACTCCTGGAAATGTTTCTCCAAAAATATCACAACTGCACAAAGCCATAAGTACATGGTAAAAGTCAGCAGTACACAACCAATTCCAAACAACTAAATAGATAAAAAGATCCTTCTGCAAATTGAAAACATGGTATAGGATGGCTTGCATATACAACTGAGTTACAAGTTCAAATGCACGGCACATGCTACCTATATCCCAAACTAGATGATGCATATGTTCACGTTTTCCACATCTGACATAGGATTACTTTTTAGAAACCAATAACGCTCAGAGTAACAAAAGAAAACAACACCCAAAACTCTTAAGGATACATTGATATACAATACATGAAATTAATCAATCATCCACATACAAAAATACCAAAGATACAACCAAAAGGTCCAAGAAGGCAATTTAGCAAAACAACATTTTCTTACCTGCAAACTCTGTGTCTATCAAAAACCTTAGGAATTGCCTTCAAAAGAGCTGCCCAAGCTTGACCTGAAATGATAGTATTTGCTTTCTCATTTGAATCTTTCCCTTTGATTGAACTTGGATCGACAGTTCTTAAACTGCCTGCTCCGCTAGCCCTAAGACGATCAAGCATGTCCATACGACTTGCACGTCCAGCCCTGCCAACTTCACCTAAAGCGGTCATGATTGTCTTTTTACGACTTGACCAAATATATTCCTGCTCTGCCACAACCTCAGGATGGCATTTTATGAATGTATGATCAGGAGGTTCTAAAAATTTCCAGTCATTGAAACAAGTCCTTTTTCTAGCAAGTGGGGGCATAATGACATTCTCCAAGTCATTTGGGATTTTGTCTGCTGGCACAGCAGTGCTCTCGCTAAACAGGAAAAGAACATACTCTCTATACGCAGCTTCTCGATTTTCATAAAGCAATGAACTTTTTGAAACCCAGAGTCCTTGAACCAAGTGTGCATACTTAGGAAGTAACTTCAGAACATCTTCAGTCGATTCAGAACCAGCAAGATGCAGAAGAGCAGTGAATCGATGCACCTGACCTCCCTGGCAACAGTACTGAACTTTAAGTATGGCATGACAGGCTGCAAATGTAGACAATACATAGAAAACTTGCAAAAAGAACAGCAGGGTACAACTGATACATTCATAGGTGTTAGAAAAATCATCCACAGAATTTGACACTGGCTTTTAGTATATTTGATAGAACTGAATTGAATGACTAATAGTTCTTTCATGTTTGTTCTTTTCCCTGTACTATGTTATGTTCGGTGGAAACAAACCACCTCACCCTACTCCCTCCCCCATAAAAAAAAAGTTTTTTTTACTGTTGACACCACCACGCAAGGCTTCTCCCAGCAAGGGCCCTCTCTGCCTGAAGACCTACCTAATGAACACCTTGTGCACAAGACCTACCTGATCAAGCCCTGCCTGGAACCCTCAGGTGCAGCACCTGAACACAGTCTGCAGCACAGCATTGTGTCTGAGCACAGCACCTATCTGCCACACCACAACCCTGCACCTGTAGTGTGCGCTTATCTCCAGTAAGTCTCCAAGTTACTCAGATCCCAGAGGTGGTAATATTCTTTTGTCAACTTTGTTTCAACACCCTCATTACGCCTCAGCATTGAAAGATGCTGGCTGCAAAGGTGCCAAAACCTCTATCACCCCCAGTTTCACATGTACCAGGGATTTGAGGGACTCATTGAAGATGCTAGCACCTCTAGTCAATATACTAGGAATGGAAAATCCAACAACACCGTCAGCATCTCTAGAAAGAGCTAACATGTCCCTATGGTTTTACAGATTGAATTCCATACTGTTTCCATAAAATGCACATTTTGAAGGCACAACAAAGAAAATCTGATTCAATGACTTTGACACTCAAATGTAGGCACCTCGGAGGTTAGCCTAGAAAACCAAGGAATTTTGGCAGAATGATTGCATATGAATAATATTTACAAAATTATGATACCAATACTTTATAGTTACTCAAAAAAAGATAAATCTAAATTCTTAATGGTTTGGAAATACAAATCCAACTAAGTAATGACTTCTAACTATTTTGAGGCATGGATCTAGCCCAAGGAGAAAATGACAAGCTAGAAGCTACAAGTTTCAAATTGTGGAAGAAACTTAGAGTTTCTTTATTATTGAAACTTAAAGACAAATGAGGTGATTTAGTCTCTTTATATAGAGAGACCAATCCTACTTTACAAATCTCACACAATCTTCTCAAAATAGTAAAATATATTTCTAACATAATCAAATCAACTCCTAACATATATTTTCCTAAAGAGATAATCCTATAACAAGAAACCATAAAACATGAAAAGTGGATGATAGGAAAGGAGTTTTCTCCTCTACTCAACATGGAGGATCTTGGGAGATCTCTACAATCTCCTACACCCCCCCCCCATGTTGGACGTCTCCAACTTGCGAGAGAGCACGCATGTCAATGTTGCATGCACAGGCAATCATCAATCTTCAAAGTAGACCACGGACTACAGTTGTAATCTGAGAGACGATCCCAAGTAGCAGTAATCTAGGAGACGACCCCAAGCAATAGTAACCTAGGAGACAATCCCAAGCAGCTGTAGGTGAGAGACAATCTTAAGCAAATGGGGACTGGAGCAGAGTCACTGTTGCAATAGAACGGGAGATGATCTCAAGCACATAGTGGTTACCTTTCCTCCAAGAAAAATCTTCACGCTTGGAAAAGAAAAAAAATTGGATTAAGGCCACCACTGGTGGGGTTGAGCCTTTAGCTCAGTTTCCCCACCACTAATCATTGTCCTCTTCAGGGATGACATGGTCTGAGGCTTTGACATCTTCCTTCAGGCCAGGTACAAATGAAGTAGCCTTAACACAAACAACCGCTATAGTAGTTGCCACAGCCGTAGATGTAGAAGGCTCTTCAGGCATCAACAGAGATCATAGGCATTCTAGTTAGGCCTACGAGAATAGTGGCTCCTCTGGAGCCGCTAGATAGGTCGCAATGGGCTACTCAACATCGACCATAGTTCACGCATGAGAGAGAGAGAATCCTGCACAAGGGTTGGTGTGGAAGAAAGCAAGGTTTCTCAGTCAAAAAACACAACCACACTTGGGATATATCCTACGCACAAGCTTCAACGTGGAAAAAGAGGTCACATAGGGAGAAGAGAGGGTATCACGATCCCTTCTCTTCAAAAGCCAACGTTGTAGAAGTGTTAAGGCACTACCATCGTGCCACTGAAGCCCATAGGTCATGTGTGTAAAAGATTTCCACATAGGAGAGGAGCCATACGACCTCTAGGCACAATAAAAAGGGCATGATTCAAGAATGAACCCACTCTGACATCATGTGGAAGAAACTCGAAGTTCTTTATTATTGAAACTGAAAGACAAATGAGAGGATTTGGTCTCTTTATATCGAGAGACCAATCCTATTTTACAAATCTCACACAACCTTTTAAAAATAATAAAACATATCTCTAACATAATCAAATCAACCCCTGCCATATATTTTCGTAAAGAGATAATCCTACAACAACAACAACAAACCATAAAACATGGAAAGTGGATAATAGGAAAGGATTTTTCTGCTCTTCTATTCAATGTAGAGGATCTTGGAAGATCTCCACAATCTCCGACATGGCGATCACATCAATCTCCAACACAAATCAATTTAGAAACACAGGTCATTTCAAGTAACAACCATTCATCAAAAAAAGAAAAGGTTAATGCTCCTAGTATTTTATATCCCCTTGTGTAAATGCAACCTTGCAAGTTTTCAATTTAACAGATAGCAAAAGACAATTCAAAACAAAGGCCATGGAAGAGAATGAGAAGAGGACACGTCTTAAACCCCAGTTCCTCCATCTCTACTTAGCATACTTAACCTAGCTTCCAACCCTAGGTCATTTCATTAGGTCACCAAGATCCCAAACCCTAAACTATCTTTCTCAATCTACTCACTCAGGATAGATCACACTCTACTCTCATCCTCCTCTTCTTATATCTCTCTCCTTCATTACTATCTTAGTTGCCTCCTTTTTTGTGTTCTCCTTAGGTTAAATCCCTCTCTTTATGCTTCTGTCTCTTTCTTCACCTTCTTCTTCCCTCCACTTTTATTGTTCTTCAGTTCTCTTCTTCCACCTTTCCTCCCTCTCCCTTCTTCTTTCCTCTTTTTAGTTCATTTCTATCCATATTCACTTCCATAATTCAAGCTCAATACCCTAAAAGCCTGTCTAAAACCTAAAACCAATGCACATATTCTCTCCTCCCAGCTTGTCAATAGCCTCATCAGTAACTGTTACTCCCACCCTGGTTGCATGCCCTATGAGTTCATATCTCTAGCATGCATACAAAGCATCCTCTCAACCATTATGAGAGCAAATTATGTGCAGTTGTAACACCCCACAAGCACGCCTCCACCAAGCACTTGCAGTACTGACATGCAACACCCAACACACCTGCAATGCCCAAATCACCCCAGTGTGCATAATGTTACCCCGATAGGTGCCAGCATGCAAACGTGCTCCAGCCATGCAACTTTGATCACCGAGCACTCTCTCTTCACTCTCACCCTTGCTATCTATTTCTCTCTTATATTATCTCTCTTATATTTCCTCTCTTTCCACTTTCCCAAAAAGAAAGAGAAAATTCTCACTTCAATATTTCTCCTCTCCCCATTCTTTATTTTCTTGATTTAATTTTTCTTCCATAAACTCCAGTTTTTACTTCACTCGTTTCTCTCTCCCAATTTTCATGATCTGTTTTACCTCTTCTCTTAAATTCTCCCCTCCATTCTCCTTTATTTTTTTCATTTTCTTTCCCTATTTCTTGATTTTTCCTCCTTTTATTCACCGCTGCACTCTATAAAACTAAATCAATAACCAGACCCATTTTTTGCATGACTACTGACCTCAGGTAGTCATCCTTTCCCCTTTCAAATAAAAAACAAGCCAGATCCATGTTACAATAGCAAACTATTTTGCTAATATGTCTTATAAAAGGATTATCAAATTCAACATAAAGCATAGGGAACGTATGGAGCTTCTGCTAGGGAAGAAATGGAGTATCAAAAGATCGTTGCATCTATTTCAAATTCTAACTTCCAAGTCCCCTTCTCAAATTAGAGGATTTGAGGACTACCTGCAAATTATAAATCGTGCATGCTATCAAAGCATAACGAAGATTCACAGTGAAAATAAATCACCAATGCTCATGGCTAGGATTATTTTCACACCTGAGTAAACCAAAGCTTCAACCTTTCATCAAGAGGCGTCGAGAGCAATATCCTGCACATGAATCAATCTTTTATAATTCTAACAAACCATAATATTCATAATCAATTAGTTTTTTATAAAAATGGAATACAATTAGAAGTAAAAGATAAATCGATGGGTGAATGCTACATAAGAGGGGCATGAAGTGTTAACATTGGAACATGAAATCGCTAAAATTGGAAAGCAATAAGCAGCAATGTAGTATGAGATGTTGGATTGGTAATTTAGTAATCATCAACACATATTAATGATGGTATCATGTTGAGGTGGATCTTTGACTACACAAGTAGTTGCTGGGGTAAAAATCAATGTGGTTCCCACAAACAAAGAACATGAGAGACTTAGTCTTGATGGTTCACGCAGCTTGTTCTCAACCAAAAGGTAAGAAGCTAGAAAGAGTCTTGCACAAGACCATTCAAGAAGGAAGAGGTTAAAGAAACTCTAAAGGAGAGGGGGGGTAAAGAGAGAATGGTTCTTGTTAATTTGGAAGGAATTCAGCCCCTTCCTAATTAAAAGAGGCGGGCATAGGAAAATAACACAAAATCCAAATAGAAATACAAAAGTGTCAAAAGAACAGAATGCAACATAAAACATAAAAACCATATATGATCCATCTCAAGCTGGAACATTCAGCTTCTACATGCATGGTTTGGAATAGTGTTTAGAGATGCAATTTGGGAGGTATTTGACATGACTCTCATTCAGACTCAGCACTCAATCTTAATAGTACAATTTATGTCTCATTCCACCAAGTGGCTAGTTGCCACCAACAAAAAGTCAAAAACACATAGGTCAAGAGCCTATCCTTGATCCAGCATAGTCTAAATCAAAAACACATTCACTGAAAACATGCATTATTTTGAAGAGAACAACATTCATTATTTATGAAGAGAACATATCTCTGAAAAGCAGCAACCATGATCATACCATTTTGCTATCTCAGTAACAATGGTGTATAAAGGACAAAATCCGATACATAACATCCCACATTACCATCTCACTAGGCATCATCGGATAATGGCTCACAGCTATCGTTAGAAGCTAGGGGTGGCAGACAGCAATGAGAGAGTCAGGTGGTGTGAAGGGAGCTGGGGGAGGTGGGGCAGTGGTGGAGGAGTTCAGTAGGGGGTTGGCAAGCGCATGGTGGGGCAAAAATGACCAGATGGTGGACCAATGACGGTGGTTTAGGGTGTTGGAGGTGCTGTAGTGGTGGACCAATGACAAAGATCTCAATTTCCGTTAGGACTAGACAACATTATTGACTAAAAGCTAAGAGTTTGGTTATGAAAATTACACAAATTATTATCAACATATCATAAATAAAAATTCAAATTCTAAGGAGACCTATTGTCTGATCTCAATTTCTATTAGGACTAGACAACATTATCGACTAAAAGCTAAGAGTTCGGCTATGAAAATTACACAAATTACAATCAACATATCATAATTAAAAACCCAAATTCTAAGGAGATCTATTGTCTGAACAATTGTACCAATTATGAATTCATTGAATGCAGTTATCCATATTATCTGATAAGCATTACTGTATAAAAACCTCTCATACAAGATCTTCAGGAGATATACAAGATCTCTATAGACTTGTGGGAGATTCCCCTATGGGCTCAAATCCCTAGGTTGTATAGCAGGTTTTTTTTTGGAAAGTGCCTGGCAGATTTAATTTGGCTTGAAGGATGATGATTTTGATTGGTCAATTTCTCTGTGTTGTTATGAAATTTTGTATCCACGGGAATGGAATTGTGCTAATTTATTATCTTTTTTTGAAAGGGTAAAGGGTGGCCATCAAGGTGATGAGCACCCACATTCATTGATAAAATCAGATCATACATGATCTATCATGATTAAAAAAATCTGCTTAGAACGAAGATAAAATGGATGCCAAGGATATGATATTTTTGACATAAGGCTGGGCATTTCTAAGCCAAAATCCCCAACATGCAGCAAAAACCTTTGTCATTGTTTTTTGATTTTGAAACTTTAGTGTCCAAAATGCCTTCATTTCTAAAGCATGTCCAGAAGCTATTTTCATCAGAAGCATCAATCCAAGTTCTATTCAGTGTCCACACATTTTGTGAAAAGTTGCATTCAAAAATAAATGGTTCAAATTTTCCAGCCCCCTTGAGCACAAGTTGCACATGGTGTCACCTTCTTCAACCCATCTTGATCTTGGCATCTTAGTCATGACTCTTCCTCATCACAAAAGCCATCCCAAAATTTTAACTTTGTAAGGCACTTTTGACTCCTATATCAATTTCAAGCCTCTAATTATATCCCCTTCTAACAAGGTTTGCTACTCCTGCAATCTTTTATATGCATCTCTTACTGAAAAATTACCAGCATCCCAATAAAAAGCACCCTGATCACCATCCAGCCTATAGGTGCAAAGAGAGTGCAATAATTGTGCTAACTCTGTTGTTCTGTGGTCAGATAGAGGGCTCGTAAAGAAAGGAGTCCAAGCACCAGTCCAGCGGGATGAGACAGAGACATCATTTTCCACTGACAAGGCAAAGGACATGGAAAAAGATCCCTCAGACTCCCCTTTCCTGTCCAATCATCCTTCCAAAACTGAAATCATCACCCCATTGACAAGCTTTGATGAAAGAAATGTGATATTTTTGGGGCAAATCACTGCTGCTGCTTTAAAGAAGGGAAATCCAAGTCTTGGCAACAATGCTACTTTCCCAGCTTAATATTCTCCCATAGCAAGCATAGATGACGTTACACAATAGGTCTTTACCTAGTCCCATTATCTTGGCTGGCCATTTTCGTAAAAGTGCATCATTCAGAGTCCTCAAATTTTTAACTCCCAATCAACCTTCATTTACAAGCGGGCACACTTTCTCCCATGCAACAAGTCTTGCCCCCCTTCTATTAAACCCAAAATTGGTCCAAAATAAGTCTCCCCTAAGACCTGTGATTTTCTTTTCTATCTATGGAATACAGAATATAGAAAGAAAATAAATAAGCCAACCAGTGAGCACTGACTCCAGTAGAATCAGACAACCACTTCTAGAGAGAATTTTTCAAGCCCAACCTGCCAGTCGCTTCTCCAGTCTTTCTACTAAAAGTGTCCAATCCACAAGAGATAAAGACTCATCAGTTAGGGGGAGCCCAGGTAAGATAAAAGCAGTTGTCTTTTGTTGCTTTAACCATCCTGCTGCACTCAGAACCTTCATCAGCAGTCATTCCAATGGGAACAAAAGAGCACTTCTGGAAGCTTATTGTCAGGCCTGAAGCTTCTCCAAAAACTTGTAGCCATCTCAACCTCCTTGCCTCATCAGCTGCTCCCTCTATAAAAAAATCATATTGTCTGTGTAGAGATTTGGGCACATGGAGCATGGAGGCTCCTTCGGCATGGGAAAAACAGTCCACGTGCAACTGTTCCACATTGGAACAGGGAGAGAAGCAGCAGCAGCAGCAGCCACCGGCTGCTGTGGGCAGATGGCCGGTCGGTGGTGGTGGTGGTGATGGTGGCCGGCGGTGATGTTGAGAGAGAGACAAAGGAGAGGAGTTTGAGAGGAATTGGAAATATTATTGCTAACTCAAATTGAAGTACAATAGGAAGGCTCTCTTCTATAGAAGAGAGCACATATCCTCTAAAATAAGAAACAAATCATATCTCTAAAACAGGAAAGAACAAATCACAATTAAATCAAATCATCTAAACAACTTTTCTAAAATCAACTTAACAAAATAACAAAACTTGGGACTTAAGCAAACCAAAACTAGGTCCCTTGGGCCACCTAGCCGCCAGCCCTGAGGGCCTCTATCCTGCTGCCACGTGGCCTCCTTATTCCCAACAGTCTGTATATTGGAGGATTGGCACTGAGAAAATGCCATTATCCAGAGAAAACCCCAAGTAATATTTGCCAGGCATGTAGAAAAAGGGCATCTTGCTAGAGTATCAGCTGTTAAAACAAATAGCATGGAGGATGTTAAAGGGCACCCCTATCTGACTCGCCTCCCATGTTGGATCCATCCTCCAGTTGGATTTCCATTGACTAAAACAGAGAAGGATATGGTAGTCACACACCATTTCATCCATTCAATCCAACAGCTTGGAAAGCCTCTCTTGGCCAAGGAAGATTAAATTAATGACCATTGCATAGAGTTGTAGACCTTAGAGAAATTAACCTTCTATAAAAAAGAATTCCTTCTACAGCACTAGAAGGAAATGATCTTTGTCGCATGGCAAAACCATCAAGTGATCATGTACAAAAGTGGATTGGACAGGACTGATTATATCACCAAGTACTCCCCAGAGTCTGTTTGCCAAAACCTTGCAATGATCAAGTAAGAAGCACTTTTCAAAAAAATCAAGGAAGAAGCATTGGATATATGGGACGAAAGCCTTCCACTGCAGTCACTCCATCCTTTCTGGATGAAAAAAACATGAATTTATTTAATCTGATTTATTTAAAATCATGGACAACTACCACAATATCTTCTTTAACAAGGTATCAGTACTCTATGTAGAACAGAACTAGGAATCCATTAGGCCCAGGAGATCCTTCTGCATGCAATCCCCATATTTGCAATGGACTTCATCTTTTGAGTTTTGAGATTCCCACTATTGGCATTTTCTTTTGTTATTCTATAATAGAGGTGATACTAGCTCGTGCCTACCTCCACCATTCCATCCTTCTCTTGGAGGTGAATTTTTTTAAATACTCAGCCATAGTTTTTCCTATATTTTCCCTAACAGAAAACTCTTCATCGTCAACCATTATCTTGTCAGTGTAGTTTCTTCTCCTTCCACTTGCAAAGAGGTGGAAGAATATAGTATTAGAATCACCTTCCTCTAGCCATATCCGCTGGAGCATTGTCACCACACCACCTCCTTTTTCCTATCCTCCTCTTGGACCATCATCAACGTCCTTCTACAGGTTGCCTGCTCCTCAGGGAATATTTCTCTGTCATCTTCCTCTCTGTCAAGTCTAGCAATCTCATTTGAAGTCTCAGTTTACTTTTCACTTTCAGCTCAGACCCTTTTCCTGCGTTCTCACGGAACAAGTAAAGGAAGCAAGTTTAGCCTCCAACCTCGTGGCTGCTGACCCATTGGGGATACACTCTCTCCGATGCCTTTCAACCATTTCTCAATATCCATCTTCCAGAAGCCAGGATTTTTCAATTTTAAAATAGGTACTGAACCCTTCCTACATTTGATCTCCAGAGTAGGCGAATATATGGTTGGAGATTGCACAGGGCTAACAACACACATTGGGAAAATCTCAACGAACTGCATGTTACAAATGTATCTGTTGATCATGACCACATCTCACAGAAATTTATGAATTTTGACTTCTGCTGGCCCAGAAAAAAGATTCTGAGAATGCGAGATGTTACAATGAGATCCAATTATTTTTTTGAAAAAAGAAAGAGTTGTTATCCAATTGATAACCACTCAAAGAATATATTACTCAAAGGCCAATAAAAAGGCCAAGTTACAAGTTACATGTCCAAATTTCATATAACGAGATACAAGCAATAAAATTCCTAGTGTGAGGCTACCGCCCCTTGAAAATAGCCATGTTCCTTTGCAGTCATATGCCCCATAGTACCGCCAAAACCTTTGCCTCCATCCAGCCAAAAACAAAAACTATCACCCACACCAACGTACAGAACAAAGAAGCTTTGCACCTTGGGCATCACTGAAGACAACCCCTAAAAAAATGAGAGGTACCACTCTGAGGTGACGCTAGAAAATCCCTGTTCACAGAGTTTCCGTAGCACGCTTGAATAATCATCCCCAAAAAATCCTCCCTACACTCAAAGAATCACTTGACTGGAAGACTATCATTCATCCTCCCTCACCCCTAAGCCCCCTTCTCTCACAGGCCTATAGACCTCCTCCCAGGCCACCATTCTTGCTCCCTTCCCAGCTGAACCATAG
Source organism: Thalassia testudinum (assembly GCA_037157565.1). Classification (NCBI taxonomy): domain Eukaryota; kingdom Viridiplantae; phylum Streptophyta; class Magnoliopsida; order Alismatales; family Hydrocharitaceae; genus Thalassia; species Thalassia testudinum. The sequence goes on from JAZHRO010000013.1 coordinate 29,858,574, forward strand.
TTTGTCCAGAAAAATTCCTCACGAGATCAAAAATCCTCCGTTCAACCCTCTGTGGCAGCTTCAGGATAGACGTAAAGTAAGAAAGCATGAAGGCCAACACCGGCTTCAAGAGAACCAACCTCCCCCCTTTGGAAAGAACCTTGGAAGCCCACCTCAACAACCTCCTCTCTAGCCTAACTATCAAAGAGTTCCACTTCTACACAGAGATCCTCATGTTTGCTAAAGGAAGGGCAAGATAAGAAACGGGCAAGAAGCCAACATCTGTATATAAAGCCATACTACATCTATGAGCCTCCGCAGGCGACATGTGAATAGGTACAAAAGTTGACTTGGAGAAATTAATCTACAATTCCGAAGCTTCACTAAACATTTCCAGGAGGATTCGTATCCTCCTTGCCTCAACCTCAAAGCCCTCCACAAAGAAAAAGTGTCATCAGCATACTGAAGCACTAAGATCTGAATCCTATTTCCCCCTGAAATATCTTTAATCAGATTCCTCTCGCACAATGTAACATTGGACCTTGCCAGTGCATACGCCACCAACACAAAGAGCATAGGTGCCAAAAGTCATCCCTATTTAACTCCTCGCCTTAGCTGGATCCATCTACCTGCTGGATTCCCATTAAGAAGAATGGAGAAAGATGTTGGCATCACGCATCGCTTCATCCAATCTATCCACCAAGGAGGGAAACCCCTCTTCAATAAGCCCAATGAACGACCATTGCATCAAGTCATAGGCCTTCTTACAATCCACCTCCTATAAGAATGCCTTCCTCTTTGCTCTCTTCTAGAAGGTTAAAATTTCCAGAGCAATAACAAATCCATCCTGGATATTACGACCCAAGACAAAAGTCGTCTACACTGGTGACGCAATCCCCTCCAAGATCCCTCTCAGCCTATTGCCAAGAACCTTCGCCACAACAAGATAAATAGCATTAAACAATGCAATGGGCCTAAAATCTTCAATAGCCTCCACCCCATCCTTCCTAGGAAGTAAAAACATATAGAACTTGTTGAGCCTATTGAAGCCTTGGTTACCCTCTATAAACTTAGACATCACCTGGAAGACATCCTCCTTAACAAAAGGCCAAAACTCCTTACTGAGATGCACTGGAAACCCCTCAGGTCTAGGACAACCATTAACATTCAATCCCCAAACTGCCCTACAAACCCCATCTTCACTGAAAGGTATTGTAAGCTCATCAGCCTATTCCTCAGTAATACCCGGAATATCCGCCCCAACCCACCTCTCCCCTCATTGATCTCCCAATGAATGCTCTGTAATACTCCGTTGTCGCACTTCCTACAACCTCCCTGCCCACAAAGTCCATGCCACCCACCTGTAGTTTATCAATCCAGCTTTTCCTTCATCTCCCTAAAGCCATCATGTGAAAATATCAAGTGTTAGTCACCCTACTTCAACCACTTATGTCTGGACTTAGCCTCCCACTCCACTTCTACCTTTTGATCCTCCACCTGCCCCGTATGCAAATGTGCGACTCTAGCCAATCGGCCCTCCTCAAACAGCGACCACACTTCCCCCTATCCAGCCTCACAATCTTGGTTAGTGCCTCACCCTTCCTGTTCCACTCCTCTCTCTCTTGCTTCCTATACGCCTTCAAAAACACCTTGCTGCTGTTGAGTCGCTCAGTTCCATCAGCTAAGATCTATCAAACTTGAAGTATGTCCCAAGTTGCCTCTCCTCATTTGACTGCCACATCAAAGGTCTATGATCTGAGAACGGTCTCTCCAAAGATCTAACATCCACCAAGGAGGAAGTTTTTGCAACTTCCACACTTGAAAGAAATCTGTCAATCTGAGACATCTGACTCGTCATACTCCTCCATGTACAAGCACAAGAGCTCGGAAGCATATGAAGGAGGCCATGCAAAGCCACGGTCCCTTCCCCCTATCACCTAGCCTGTCTTCTAGAAGAAAAGAGACATTGAAATTGCCCCCAACCAACCAAGGGCAACCAATGACTTTCTCAGCCACTTGATTCAAATCCTCCCAAAACAAGGTTCACGTTACCTCATCATTTAGCTCGCACACCAGCGAGATAACCACTTTCATGTTGTCTTGACGTCTCTCCAGTTGCACAATCAACACATGAGAATCCATTAAGAAGTCTTCCACATCAAACTCATCCTCTTACCACCTCACAATCACACCTCCTAACCTTTCAACGGCATCCAAAGCGACATACTTATCCACACAAACTCCCACAATCACCCTCCACAAAAGTTGGTCACATCGCTCCAACTTAGTTTCCTGAAGAAGCACCACCTCAGAGCCCCAAGACTGGATGTAACCTCAGAGCATTGCCCGCCTTGTAACAAATTATGTCAACCTCCCCTTGTAACAAATGAAGAGTCATAGAGCTATACATGAGGAAGGCACAAGTGTGCAAAAGTGAACATGAAGTGTCAAAGTGACCACACAAGCTCAAGAGCCTGCAGCTATGCACTAGATGTGCCTTTCAAAAGCCACTAAAAGCCGTGTGGACCTTGAAAGGCACCCAAAAGTGTCTGTTAGGGCACAGTTGCTGCAACATCAACACACTGAGGCTTTGGGTGATAACAACTGTTGGCAAAACTGCATTTGTAAAAGAGGAGGTGCATGAAAGACCAAAAGCATCAAGCTAAGGAGTCAAATATCTGGTTCTAGTGCCAGTGGCATTGTCTACAAGAGGGAAACATTGACTGTAGTTGCTTTAAGTAGTGGCAGCTAAAACGTCTGTGGTCTAAGGGTGTAGGGAGGGGCGGACAACCAACAAGAATAGCGAGGGGCTAGTGGCAGCAAGGTAGGTGAGGAGTGCAATAAGTGGATCAGGGGATGAACGCCCAGTGGCTACCTGGCTCTACTGGAATTAGTCTTATGAAGAAAGCTCCATCCATTATATGGAGGTGGAATCTGGGAAAAGTACATAGAAGTCCAGAAAAGAAAAAGGTGATAGAGAAAATATATATATACTACATAAAGATACAAACTATATCCACTAGTAGAAACCGTTAAGCATAACATTATTCTTCTATATTCACAACAGGGATAACTGAAAGCACATTAGCTTCATGTCAAACAATTGATGTAACCACCCAGTGCAATGAGGAGCAATGGATAAATTTCCAAAGCCATACAAAATGTTTTCAAAGAAATACCAATAGTCATGGGTTTCCTTAGAATGACGGTATACTGATAGACACATGCACAAACAAGAAAGATGAGGCTGCCCCTTGGGATAGCCAGTTAAAGTGCTATGTAACAAAATTTATTTGTTGGCAACTAAAAGTTCTCAATTATGAAATTTAGAAGCCAGACACCAAAAACCAACCACATTCACAGATACCTTCTAGAAAGGTTAGCACCCAACCATAACAAAATCCCAGTAGCAACCATCAGACTAACTTTGGTAATTCATTGAGCAAAACCAATTATCTTCTTTTTTTTTTTGACAAAAACCAATCATCTTCTGACAGCAACTGTAGGTCAATCTGTACTTAACATCAAATGAGGCATTACAGAGATTCAAGAAATGAGTTTGAAAGGTACACTGTTTAAAGTACTACATTAACATACTTTATATCTCCCATAGAAATTGTCCTACTTCATAGGGAACCAAACAGATCAAAGCATAGAATAACAACCCAACATCACATACCTTTTTGACGGACCTTTATTTCTCTTACTGTCAGCAGCTGGCCCTGGACATAAGTTGCTGAGATAGTTATGCCTTCATATGAAAACAGTTTGTCAAAATCAAAGCAAAACAAAAATAAGCCAACAAATAATTGAGTTTGCATGTGCAACCTGGTTTAATTTACAAGTGTGCTGCAAAAGAAACCTGGTATTTCACAGATAACATTTGTACAAGGTGCTGTTGACTTCAAGGGGGTTCTTCATCACATTACTACTCCTTGCAATTGTTGGTGTAATTAACTCTTTCGTTTAATGAAGCTGAGGGATTAACAGCCCTTGTTAACAATCCTCTTTTCCTTTCAAACAAACAAAAAAAAGCATTTGTACAAGCTATGTAAAGCCTCTGCAAGCTAACATAGCCATTCCCTTTTAAGTTCTAATATTCTGTCCTTTTTTTTAAGTTAATAAGAATAGCTTTTCTATCCCGTCATGGTAGCTTTTATAAGAAACCTATATTTATCATTTCACCGAGCATAATATGCAGGCACATGCAAATAGATATTATAGATATAGGGAACCCATCCAATAGATGCATGCTTTTATCAATTAAAGCACTACAGGCACTTCTATCATTTCTTTTTCAAGATAAACAGCATTTACAAAGTAATGCATAATGTGTTTACAACGATCATCTCTTTTAATTATTGTCCAGGGAAATCCAGATGCCAACGCAGATATTTTCGCATCCCATTTACAGCACTAGGTGTCATATTCTTTTATATAGTTGTACTTTAACCGCTCAAATAACCAATGGATGCAATTGATCATAATACACATATGAGCAATTTAAATTAGTATTGTCAAAGTCAGTTGTTGGTACTCAATCGGCTAGGTCACTAAGGAGTATAGGGTATGCGGCGAAGGATTAGTCGAGGAATAATTGGTCGGGTATATATATATATAAGAGTATACATAAAAACCAAATTATAAGCTCCCTGCCCAAGATCCCAAAAGATAAGAAACCCTTTAGAGCACGCTATTGTTGTCTACATACAAATTTGCATTGCCAAAGACAACACAACAGAAATTCAGACCACCTGACAAAATAAGGATTCTTCCAAGTCTTAGATTCACCAAACATCGATACACCGCATATCTATCTAAAGAAGAATAGGAAAGTAGATTTTATTTGCAAATGCAAGTAATAAAACAGAGCATCATCAGTCGAGGATTGTCCTCAGCTACATTCATGTCCATTACAGAACCAAGATGTATAGTTAGAACCAAATGCTTACAGATTAAGATGTAAACAAGAATGATCAAACCCCATGTTATTAAAAATATTAGCAACCTAAGTTGTACAAGGGAGAGATAAAGCGGCTACAAGTCGCAGCAGGCCAACCGAAGCAGCAAGGCGACCAGAGCCGAACCCAAAGGGGTGACCAGAGCAGTAGCGGCACCGACGATGGGTTCTGAGTTAAGGTTTCAATTTGCGATGGGTTTTGGGTTTGGGTCAACTCGGGTGGGGGTGGGGGGGGAAGATGGGTTTTGTTTTCTGACTTTGTAATCGAGTCAAGTTGGCCCCCAGTGACAAACCCACACATAGAAATTGAGTAGTCAGCCCAACCGACTAGTAACCCAAGTATAGGGACTTGGTCGGTGGGGGCGACTACGACTACTCAGTCGATTATTACAACATTGCTTCAAATTTCCTTTTCCTTTTCCATACAACGGTTAGGTAAGTATGTTTATTTTCATTATCTAATTGTCTTTTAATTCAATTATTAAAGCTTCCATGTATCTTATGGTTTGATTACTAGATAGATTTTTTAGCTTCTAAAAAACTAAGACATCTATAATACCCATAAGATAATCCATTTCCATATCTGCATAAATCTGTATCCAAATCATGAATATCCAATTCATATCCGTATCCATATTTAAAGGATATGGTTTTTTTTCGCATCCACGTAACACTTGTTTCCATATCCAAATCCATTTTGCAAAATGGATATGGATATAATATAACCTATATCCATGTTTGTATCCATCCGTATACATCCCTAGACAATGACATAATTGTTATGTTTTAAATTAGATATGTTTTAATTATAAAAGCCTCCATGCAGCTAGTGATTTTCTTAGAAAGTAGACCCCTTCATAAATAACAATTTGACTCACTGAACGGATGGTTAGAAGTGTTTGTTTTCTTTTTGTCTCAATTTTGCTCATTTTATATGCAATCCATCAAAAGGTTAAGCTTTCTATCGTTATGGCTGAGTTTTTCATATAAAGTGGCAACACGTTCAATGTTGTAAAATGTCCAGGGCGGTGGCAACATGTTCAAGACAAGGAGGGAGAAGGCAAGGGTGCTTGTGGTCCTGTGGGGAATGTGGTTGGGGAGGAATGGCTTTGTGTTCAGGGGTGAAACGCCCTATGTTGAAAATGTTGTCTCTGCAATTTCCTTCCAACTTGTGGTTTGGGAGTCCACTTCGTAAATTTGAACATTGTAACATGTTATTTTGAGTAATGAATTTGGGTGGTGGGTGGTTATCCTCTCCTGCTTCTCAAAAAAAATTGGTTGGGTTTCATACGTAGTCCTAAATTATAATTATACTCCACTTACTTGTGTATGTAGCTTATTTTTGGAAGGGAGTGAAAATGAGCAATAGGCTAAGTTAACTTAGCAAGACATATTTCTCAGAAGGGCTTCTTTTATTTTTATAAAACACATCTATTATTTTAAAAGCTTATTTTAAACTATTACAAGCTATAGGTTTTTATAATTGTATTTTCACATCTTACAATGTTTTCATAATTTGTCACTCAAGAAGTGCTCCATAAATATTTCCATTCTTGATGAAATTTCACATGAAATCCATCTAGTAATTTCTTAATCATACATATAGACATATATTGGATACTAAATAATAACGGCTCTCTTTCATAATGATAATATTAATAATGGCTCATTTTTGTTGGGGACTTTTTCATATGTGTGCCTCTAATCTTTTGATATTTTTTGAAGAAGTTTAATCCTTTGATATTACAAGCACTACCCCCCAAAAAATCATATTTACATATACATAACAAACTTGCTCGGTCATATTGTGTATGCCCCTGCATTGACCAGCATTAAGAAACCCATTAAAATCTAAAGAAGCTAGACTAAAAGGTAAATGACTTTTACAAGGAACCCCCTATATTACCTAGTTTTTGTCCATCTCCAGCTTTGCTTCTCCTCCACCCTATTCTCTACCCCACCTAACAATTTTCATCAAATTGAATGCAATAAAACCTTTTGTATCCCAAAAATCAAGCAGAGACCTGTATCAGAGCATAGTCTCAACTCTCAAGCTCCACAACACCCAAGTAGTAGATACCATAGAAACCCTCACATCACTCAAGTAGTTTCAGCTGAACAAACCTCATATCAAGCAAGAAGTTTCAGCTGAACAAACCCCCCTCCCTCCACACAATCACCCCCCCACCCATAAAATTGGAAGTTGCAGCTTTGAAATACCGCAAAATTAGAGCTCAGAAAACCTCCCAATAAAGATTTATACCATGTTTAAATCAAAGAAACAACTCAATCCAAGAAATGCCAAGGAAATTTAGCCACCACACCCCCCCCCCCCCCCCAAATGAAGCTACATGTGAAGCTCCATGACAAACAGATCTGGGGAAGAGATGTTGCAGAAAACCCAGCAGTTCAGTTTTGGTGAAAGTAAAGGACAGGAAAAAGGAGGTGTAGATGGAAAAGGAGAAAGAAGATGGTACGTTTGGGAGGGAGAGGAGAACTTGGTGGAAAAGTAAGTCTTCCAGCTTTTAAGAAAAAAATGAAGTCTTACATGTTAAAATCATATATTTTTTAGTCCAACTCCATAATTCCAGCAGATTTAACAAACTTCTTAACGACAAGCAATAAGGCATATGGCAGAAGGCAGAGCAAGTTTGGGTGGTTACATATGCAAATGTAATTCTTATAGCGCTAAAAATGTAATGTCAAAAGATATACATGTGCAAATCCCTTTAAGTTAAACAAACCTAAGGATCTATAAAGTGTATAGAAACACACAGATAAAAAAACATTTAGTTTGAGAAAGTTTAATATAACCTTTGTAAAATCATTCATAAGTTCTGTACAACATTAGATAAGCACTTGCTTTTTTAAAAAAACAATGAGATAAGCACTTGCTTTTTAAAAAAAAAAAGAATGAGATAGGCACCTGCTGTTTTTCTGAAAAGGAATGAGACAAGCACTTGTAATGGCTCAAACAAGTGAATTGAACAGAATGAGTTATCTTCTTAATCCATAATCCCACATCTCAATATATATAGAGATGTGGGAAAAAATACCAAGTGATCCATACAAAATAAAGAACTACAAAAAGGGCATAAAGAAACAAACGCCGTCCCAAACAATAATATGACTCTCAACACTCCCCCTCAAGTTGGAGCATAGATATCAATCATGCTCAGCTTGGAACAGCATTTGTTGAAGAGAGCCTATGGCAGCGCCTTGGTGAATATGTCAATAGTCTAACCCTCAGAAGCCAATGGGTGAAGCGAATGAATCCTCTTTGGATCAAGTCACGTGTATAATGGCAATCAACTTCTGCGTGCTTGGTCCTCTTATGAAACATGGGATTATTAGCAATATAAGTTGCCGCTCACATATCACATCTCATCTCCATCAAAGAATCAACTAGAATATGCAAGTTTGAAAAAAGTGATCGTATCCACATCATCTCAATAGTTGTCTGAGCCATAGCTCAATACTCAGACTCTACATTGAACCTAGAGACAACACCCTACTTCTTGCTCTTCCATGTGACTAAGTTCCTAGCCACATAGGTCCAAAACTCCATTGTAGACTTCTGGTCAGCAATATAACCTGCATACTCAACATTTGTATAGGCCACAGAGTCTAGAGAGGTTCCCCTCGTAGATAGAATCCCCTTCCCTGGGGACTTCTTTAGGTATGTTAGTACCATCACAGTAGCATCCTAGTGTTGCTTCGTTGACGTATCCATAAACTGGTTGAGCTTCCCAACTGCAAGAGAAATGTCAAGTCATGTAATCATTAGATGGAGTAGTTTCCCAATCAGTCCTCTATACTAACAGGTGTCTACTGTCTCAAACTACTCATCATACAGGTGTACCTTTATATCCATGGAAATATTTACTAATTTGGTCCCCAACATGCCCGTCTCTTATAGCAAGTCAATGGCATACTTCTTTTAAGATAGAACAATTACCTGATTATTACGAGTGAACTCTATCCCAAGGAAATAGTGAAGTGGTCCCAAGTCCTTGATGAAAAAGTTCTTTACAAGAGATTTCAAGTCAGTGATGCCCTACCCATCATCCCCAATGAGAATGATGTCATCCACATATACAAGCATAACCATCAATCCTCGTGCAGTCTTCATTATAAACAAAAAATGATCGGATCAGGATCTGCAAAACCCAACATCTCCACTACCTCAGACAACTTCTGGAACAGACCATGTGACTTTGTTTTAGGCCATAGATTGCCTTGCATAGACAACAAACCTTGGAACACTCCCCTAAGACTCATATCCAAGGGGGTTGTTGCATATAAATCACCTCTTGAAGATCATACAAGAAGGAATTCTTGACGTCCATCTGATGTAGTGACCGATCACACTGAACAACGACAAAGATGAGGATCCGCACAGTAGGCAAGCGTACCACTGGAGAGAAGGTATCAAAAAGTCAATGCAATAAGTCTGCATAAAGACTTTAGCTACCAAACGAGCCTTGTGTCTTGCAAATGTACCATCAAGGTTATATTTGCCAGTGACTTCCCACTTGCACGGTTGCACCCAACTCGAGTCGCTCCCTGGGGAAGATCAATAAGATCCCATGTGTGCCAAGAAACAAGCACAGACAACTCATCCTCCATAGCTTGTCATCATTTTGGATCCTAAAGAGCCTATTGAAGTGAACTACAAATCTAAGTGGTAGAGAGTGCATGGCAAAAATGTCGATGTGAATTTCCCAAGAACGTGGTAGATACCATGTTGGAGAGGAGATGTCTAGTGTAACTCCAGGGTACCTTCCACAAAACAATAGGTAGATCCAAATCATGAGAAGGCTATGCCAGAGTATCTTGAGACTAGTCAGGATGAGAAGCATCATCATCTACCTACTGAGTATTTGTATCGCCACTAAGCACCACCTCATCAATTTGTAAACCATATGTGCTCACCTAAGCGTGGTGGTGTAGGCTCTAAGGGGGAAAGTCGGAGTCTGTACACGAGGATCACAAAATTTGATCAGCTCAAAGAAAGGAATAACCTCCAAAGGAGTAAGAGGAATGGATAGGAGCCGCTTCAGAAATATCACTTCCAACTGTCAAAAACTAAGGGGAAGACTCGTGAAAGGTGACATTTATGCCAAAATAATGATGCCGATTAATCAAATCATAGCACCAATACCCTTTTTGTGCACGAAAGTATCCCAGCAAGGCACACTTGACAAACTGAGGAACTAACTTGTTACGTCCAGAGGAAACAATGTAGAGAAAAGCCACACACCCAAAGACACAGGATGGAACATAAAATAAATTCCCCTCAAGATACAGAATATGTAAGGGAATTTGTTCGTGAAGGATAGAGGAGGACAATCGATTAGCAAGATCATGACAAAACCATTATTAGACCAAACAATTTTAACCAAAATACCAAATTGAGTCTTTATTTCCAACACAAAATTCTTGAGAATGAAACTAACATCAAATTTTTGCTTTAAAATAAATACCCAAAACAATAAGGAAAAATCCTCAACTATAACAAGATAGTGTAGGTGACCCAATCTACCAAGGACTCCACTAAGACCTTAGGCATCAGCATGGACCAACTGAAACAATTCTAATGACCCAAGACTCTAACTCGTAGAATAGGTACTCCAGTGATACTTCCCAAGCTGACATGCATCACAATTGATAACAGCAGTAAGAGAGATCTAGGGAAAACATAACGAAGCTTGTCCAAAGAAAGGTGTTCTAAACGAAGGTACCTGGAAAGGAGAACCGGCAAAAGTGACAACACCAAAACTTGCAACAGCAAAAGGAAACTAGACCAAGCGATAGACCCCCCCTCTTCACAGCCATCGCCAATCGTCCTTCATGTTAGGATATCGTAAAAAGTACAAGTGACTGCGTCAAATATAACCCGACAGTAAGTTCTTTTGTGACTCTGCTGACTGAAAGCAGACTAATTGAGAAATTAGGAACAAGCAGAACGTCAATATATATCATGTTGGGGGCAACTATCACCTCCCCCTGACCAAGAATGGGAGTGTTTCCCGCCAACCACATGTACCATACGTTCTGGAGGAAAAGAGCAAAAATAATAAAAACGTCTCTAATCTCCACTCAAGTGGTATGATACCCTAGAATCTACAAGCCAATCTATGTCGCAAATATCATCAACCTATGTAGCAAGAATAAGAGATATACTTGAGGATGCCACAAAGGCAACAGTATCCGATGCATATGAGGTATCCTGAGATAGCTAGGAGAGACGTTGAAGCAACTCATCACAATTAGCCTTAGGGACTAAAACAATCACACTAGCTTGCTCTCTAGTCGTGACAGCCTAAATGGCAATCGAGGGTTGGCCATGCTTGGTCCACCAATTACTCTCAGCATGACTAGGCTTCCCACGATATGTGTAGGAGCGACGTCCTCTCCTCCTTCCTCAGGTAGAGAACACACCCTATCCGTAGCCATGGGTAGTTGCCAAAGCGGATATCTGCCCTATAAATTCCTCAAAGGTGAGGGAGACAGCAATCTGACTCATCATGTTGTATACTTCCTCAAGGCTAGAAAGCTCTACTAGGGTGGGCAACTAAGACCGAGCAACAAAGTATTCAAACCCCAACCCAACTAGGAACTATAAAACTGTAGCTTCCCTGCAGTACACCTATGTAGCATAGGTCCAACTAGGGCGACACACATTGTACTTCTCGAAAAGGCCTTTAAGTAGCAAGTAGTACTAGGACAAGGTACATCCTTCCTAACGAAGGTGTGACATCTCACAATAAATCTAGAAGACAGTTGGAATTTTTCTCACACTAGTAGGTATCTCTTAGGTTGTCCCACATCTCCTTAGTTATTCTATAGTACATGATTTCTTCTCCTAAAGGACTATTGCATTATGTTTCTTCCAGGTGGCATTCTTGCCACTCTTCACCTCCAATTCTGGCTAAAGAAGTACGTGCTCCTTATCGTGGCCTTCAACAATCATCAAGAAGGCATGTGGCCATCGAGCGCAATTGGTTTAATCAAGCTTCACCATGGGACTAAAAAATGGGTTCTATGCCACAGCCTCTACAGCATGCTCCAATGTCACCTCAAAAGAACTTTCAGATGCCATTGTCACTTAAGCCATGATCCATACAAATCAATATCATCAAAAATCACAAAAAACAATCACGTTCATCCCATGCACGAAGATGCGAACCCTGCAGTTCCACCAACGGATCTAGGGCTGCACAACGAAGCAACACCAGACCCAAGGAGGCAACAGCGACCACCAAAAGGCCACCTCACAACGCAAGGAGGCAACATTGAAGCAGGGGCAGCACAGAAGGAAGGGCGGCATTGCTAGGCGTCTATCAACTAGAATTGGAGCGATGTAGAGTTATCTTCTTATTCTATAACCCTACATCTCAATATATAGAGATGTGGGAAAAAATATCGAGAGGTCCATACAAAATAAAAAAATTACAAAAAGGACAGTGAATTGGGCCTCGACGCACTGGATGTGCGTAAAATAAGTTCCACACACACAAAGTAGTAGAGAACAAGCACACACGAACAAATGCACATGTGCGTGCAAGCACACATACGTGCATGGAAGCAAGTAGGAGGGTAGGTGTGTGAATTTAGGTGAGTAGAGTACAAACATGTCTGTGACAGTGTACAGTTGGATGAGTGTTTGCATGTGCATGTCAAGGGTGCGTGTGCATCCATGTGCTTGTGGGCACACATACGCATGCATGAATACATATATACTGTTAGAAAAACATACTGAAGCATTGGGAAATGGATGTCCTTATTTTCTTCGGACAGCAGTTTTTGGCGGTATCCGCTAGACAGCTGACTTTCAAATGGATGGAAGTCGATGGAAATCCAATCCTGGAGGAGCATATCAAATAAAATGGATAAGGGTGCAATCCAAATAGCTTATTGAATATATCCAGGCAGCCATTAAACCTAATTATTAGAGATATGATGTCCATCTAGTAAACACTGTAAATAATAATTTACCATACAAGATGAAGCATGTAACATGATAGTCAATGCAGCATTACAGTTTTTTGCTGCTGTAAAGTAAAATATCTATACTTGCATAAACCCAAGATATCAATAACTGAGCAAAGATTGATTACTGAATTAACATTTCAACAAGACATACAGCAATCGTGAGACTACAGCATTTGAAGTCACGATTATAATCAAATCAGCCCAAAAGAGCAATTGCCTTGATTTAACAAAGATATCAATTATCTGGGAAAAAAAGTGTATCCTTCTTTATCCCTGGTCGATGAATCAAATTTGACTTTGATGAATAGTAGCTCATTTCAATTTTTTAAAATAATTCGTTTCCCTTCTCCCTGTTGATGAATAACGAAATGTATCCTTCCAATATATAAAGCACAAACTCCAATGGTTGTTGCTACAATGACCTTTCCAACCACGATTTTTTATTTCAAGCATGTTATTGTTCCACCTCAAAATAATAAAATGTCTACCAATATGAAATAAATAAAAGATAAATATAAAATTAGCAGCATCTTCTATTGCTTCGATGGTTACCGTTGACATTAGCATTGCTTAAGTCCTTTTTTATTGTTTTCTTAGTTGTTCTATTATTTCTTAGTTATGTGAGGACCCACTTCTTTTTTTTCCAATCCTTTATACAATGAGGATTAGGATCTCTAATTAAGTTAATCGTTCTTCTAACTTGTTACCGGAGTAGTGGTCCTATACCAGTATTCGATACCCACTTTGATTCCCATCTCCGCTTCTTTCTCCACTAGCAAAACACACAAAAAATGCTAACCCTAGTTTTCAACAAGAACTCACCAGCTCTTCACAGGAGGGTCACACCACCACTACCACCAGCTCCCCGACCAACCAGCTCCCCAAGGTTAGCATTAGTGCTACAACCTCCAAAGTTGTAGCCAGTGTCAAGAAGATGACAATGGAAGCACAACTAGGACGAAATGGAAACCTAGGACAAACTCAACCAAGAGTGTATGGTACCTTAATCAAGGTTCAACTTGCCATTATTGCCTCGTTTCAATGGTTTCAAAAGTGTGCACTTAAGATGCATGCCAAAGAATTAGACATAAACTAACATCACCATTATTCCCTTACTCATCTCCAAGCACATTTCTATGCCTACCCTTCAAAAATCCTACATGGCTTGATGTGTTTCCCTTCTTCTTGTCCTCCACTTTTTCAACTCCCATTTCTTCCTCTGCCTGCATCGGTTTGGTATCAAAGCCATAGGTTCAAATCATTCTCATGATTTGATGATCCAAGAGAATTCTTGTAGTTCAACAAGGCGCTATCAAAAAAAAAGGTAAGACTATTCCCACGGTCAAAAGGATCATCACAAAGAGAGAATATCCTTATGATGCTATTGATCACTATAGTAAAAAGCGGCTAAATTTAAGGAGAATCTTGCAAAGATAAAGGAAGAGTTGCTATATATAGGTGAGAAGTTGAGAGCCTACAAGGAAGTACAAGCACGACAAGGGACCATACCATTTCCACCTTCCTAGCAACACCCGAAAATCAAATAGCACATGATGATAGAAATAATTTGCCAGCATCTTTAGGTCGCAGACCTAGATGATGAGCCCAAAGCTGAATATTTGGTGCCAGATATTGTTTATGAAGTCCTCAAGCCTATCCTACCCGTGAAGATTCATTACTCAGTTGTGATGAAAGAATTACAAAAGTTTCAAAACTAGAAATAGAAGTGTAAGAGGTGATCTTGAAGGAGATTCCTAAGTGTGTTGAAGAAAATCCTATTGAGGTGAAGAATTTGATGGCCCTTAAGTGTTTCCTCTTTGTCTCCAAATCCAACATCTAAAAGCACCATGGATGTGAACCTAGGGATTGAGCTAGAAATTATGTGGACATTGGGATTTCCTTCACAGTAGTCAAATACAACCAGGGGTACTACAACTAATCCAAAAGTTGTGTGGGCACTCAATATGCCTCCCTGACCCATGGATCCAACATTGCATATTTTGAATGTTAACTATGAAGATGGAGTTGATTAAATTGAAGGATTTAAGTGTCATCTAACACTTATCCATGCTGGAAATCTAATAATCCAACACTAAGGTCACATTCACAGTCAGAAATGTAGATTAGACCCCCCTATGTCAATCATCATAATTAACCCCATTAAAACCCTGCCTCTAAAGCCTCCACCTTCACTAGACCCAGATTGTTGCAGCAACGACATCGATGCAAATAGCTAACTTTATGTTTTTTTATTATTTCCTTGTAGGATAAATCAAGATCATTGAAAGGGGTCCAATTATCACTTTGTTTGAGATTTTCTTCTTTTATTTGCAGATTATCCTTTTTGGGGAATGAGTCAAGTCTTTAATCTTTTTCTTTGTTTAGGTTGTTTTAGCAAATTATCCCTTTCATTGTGATTAGTTGAATTTTTTTATCTTTTTTTTGGGTTGCTAAAGCCTTTTTATAAAAGAGGTAGACATCTACTATAAAAGGATAGAGTTGAATAAAATAAAACTTGAAACCGTTATAGTGTACCCTCCTCATTTCCCTTCCTCACCTCCAAGTGCATCTCCATGCCTTCCCTTCCAAAATCCAATGCAACTTGGTGTTGTTTCCCTGCTTGTCTCCCATCACCTGCTCAACCCCCATTCTCCCACTATCTACATCAATTTTTCATACATAATACATTATCAGTTCTTCAAACCAATAACTTACTATTTTCTATTTACCAACTAATATTCAACTAGTTAGTGCCATATTACTAAGTATTTACTTAATTAGTAACTAATTCCAATTTTAGCAGTACTTAGCATCTAATAGTAGTTAGTACTACTAGTAATTCATAACTATGACTATAAAGTATGAACAGCAATTAAAACATTTATGCTAAGATATAATTACAATTCACTTCCCTCAAAAAAAAAAAAATTACAATTCACAACATTGCTAAAAGGATAGGGTTGAATAAATTAAAATTTGAAACTCTTGTGGTACACCCTCCTCGTTTCCCTTCCGACGTCCAAGCGCATCTCCACGCCTTCCCTTTCAAAACCCAATGCAACTTGATGTTGTTTCCCTTCTTGGCCCCCGTCACTTTCTCAAGCCCCCTTTTTCCCTCTATCTACATCAAAATTTCATGCATAATACAACCAATATATTATCACTTCTTCATACTAATAACTTATTATTTTCTATATACTAATTAATATTAGACTAGTTAGTACCATAGTACTAAGTATTTACTTAATTCGTAACTAATTCCAATTTTAGTAGTACTTAATACTTAATAGTAGTTAGTACTACTAATAATTGGTGACTATGACTATAAAGTATGAACGGTGATCAAAACATTTGTGCTAAGATATAATTACAATTCACAACATTGCTACTCTGCTCCCACCATCAAGTCATCAGTACTTACCAACTGAATTGAGATGAGATTGAAAATTCATCATAGTCAAATAAGACCCTCCAGCCATTCCCAAGATCTCTCGTGCTCTTTTGTTTTATGATGGAAATCAGACACCTCCAACCTTTTATAAGCTGAATAGAAAAATTACAAAAATATCCACAATGACAACATAATATCAACATATGTCAACATCTAAGTCCACCAGTGAAATTTTGCCGATTTGCCTCAATTTCAATAATTTCGCATCATATTGGCAAAAGTCAATTTGCCTCGATTTTTGAAATTCTAACATCATATTGGCAAAATTTTGGCAGGACATAGTTCCATTCCTATAATTTCAATATTGGTCCCTATTTGTCCACGGGCAACTTGGTCGAAATTGCAAATGTCAGAGGCATGCTTCAAAGTGAAATTCCATGACCTTAACAAGGGGGACTGCCACAAGAAACTCCTATGAAAAAGCCCAATTAAGAAGAGCTAAATTGGGAATGATTTAACCTCTCGTCTCCAATATCATCACCTGAAGAGGCATGGTGATGCAGCATAAATCAATTTACAAAGAGTTTGAGGGCCGTTTGGCAACTTCAAGATGATTTTTCTATCTATAGAGGGCTTCTATGCCGAATTCTATTTCTTTGGAAAGAAGCTGACGTGCCATTTGGATTCCTTTTAGGATTTTCCAGTATTCCACATAAGAATTTGGAATTTCTCTTCAGACTTCTCCCAGGATGAGCATGATGGCAAAGAACAAGAAGAAAATGAAAGAGGAAATCTGTCTAATAATCACAGATGATGCCTCCACAGGTTGACATCCGATCCAACCTAGTAATAAGCAACCGACTAGTGGAGGATGAATGAATCTAAGAATTTGTATGAAAGTGTGGAGGAGGAGGTTTTCATTCATATGAACTGTGAATCTTGTGAGTATGTTTCAAGGAAATGAGCAAGTTTTTGCGAAGTAGGATTTTCCCATTGGAGACCCTGCTAGGGGAACTTTCCAAAGAGAGGATTAAATGGTAGATCTCGGCAAGGCATCTCCAATGGATCTGTAGACAAGTGAACAAAAGAAACTACAAAAAAGATCATAAAAGAGATTATTAGAATGGTATTTGAATCCATTTACAACTTGGAGTTTCTAGACATATCACATTTTCGCTTGGGTCAAGGCAGCCACTAGGTCCTTAGATGGATCAAAATGGAGTAGGGAAGCTCTCAATCACTAGTGTTTGGGATTCAAGGTGAGGAAGTGTTTTCACACCATCTACCAGCATCGATTCATCCCAATCTTTAAGGAAGAGATTGGTGATCCCTTGAGGATTTGCATGGTTATAATAGAAGTAGGAGGTTTTCCTTATTTGTTTCATAGACACCTATATAACATAGGAGCGCCAACTAATGGAATAAAGTAATAGTTCTATCACTCTCTGTTTTCATGTTCTCTCTCTCTCTACATGCAAACTCCTCCCCTGCCCATCATTTTCTTTCTTCTCCCTCCACCCCCATTTTTTTCTCCCCCCTCGCATTTTTTTCCACCACCAAACCCACCCTTCCACCTATAGACCACCATGCTAGCATCGCCCCCACCACCCTTCATCGTTGCATTGCCTCTTCAATGACCTCCACACCAACACGTGCTACTAATTCAAGATCTGCAACAAGCACCACCACCCTCGCTAACCTCCCCACCTCACATAGCACCAACCACTCCCACCAACACCACCATACCCCCCACCCATGACTATGCACCAAACATCGTCGGCACCGCCCTACCAACACCACCTTTCGATCACCTCCACCACCTACACTAAGCCATCGCCACCTCATTGGACTCGAACCCGACTAACCTCCCAACATGACGCCACCACCTCTTCTTTGTTCTTTCCCACATGCATACTGCCCACTGCAGGCCACGACCACCCACATTGATTCCCACCTTCATTCCATCTTCCCCATCACAACTTCACCACCCCCATAGTCATGAGGACAGGGAATGGGGAGAGTAAGAGGGAGTTCATGAGGAAAGGCTTGTTTGCGAAGGGGATAAAGGAGGGAGAAGTGGGGATGAGGAGGGAGAGGAACGAACACTTGTAACTAGGAGATGTCAAAGAGATCTACTAGGGAAGGTAGTAGCCTCAACCTGGGAGGTGGTCTATTTTCGATGTTATGAACGTGGTTACCTCGCAATGGATTGTTGCGACCATGCCTTCCAGTGTTATAAAAATTGGTCTACTAGGCCGAGTACTCGGGCGAGTAATCATAGTCGCCCCCCCACCCGACTAAATAACCAATAATCGGTACTATAGTCGGCCACACCGACTACTTGGCCGAGTAGTAATTGTAGTTGGCCAAGTACTCGAGCGATTTTTACATAGAGGTTATAAAACCTAAAAATTATTTAAAGTCACTCGACCCCCCAACTCTACCGACAGAACACATTCCCTACTCAAGCAATTGACTTTAGATGTGTTTTACGTTGTTTTGTTGATTAAAGCAAAGGAACTTCTGCTTTTATTTTAAACTAATACTTTTGTTTCGTTGGTATTATTGTGAGCTTGAAAATAGTTTACTTTCATGTAATGATATATTTTACTTTTTGATATATCATGTATGTGTGTGTGTGTCTATATATATAATGCCCAACTAAGTACTCCTCGACTACTCCCCCGCATACCTTATACTCCTTAGTCAGTGGCCTGGCCAACTGAATACCAACTACCGACTTTTACAACACTGATGTCTTCTATATCCAATATAAGGCATAGGCCATCATCAATGGTCTCACTCAACGACTCTTTGACCATCGCAACTCATCTACTAACCTTCTCTGAAGATTCTAACGGTGATATTCCTCAACGTGTTCTAGCACCTAGGTCTCCGTTAATACACTCAATTCAATGCTCTCTTGAAGGATCTTTAGTAGGCGACATTTTACGTGCAAGTCTTTTTGTTGACTTCATTAAAGATGCCATTGAGTGATTTTGCACACAACCGCTTGGAGAACATCTTGCATGGCTAAGTGAGAATAAAGTTTTGTTGTGTGGATGCTCTACTAAGGACTTGGAGATGTTGCACTTTCAATCCCTTATCATTGCTGATGGTAAGGCACAGTGGCGTTTCCTTGCTATAATAGATGGGGCAGTCGATGAAAGGCCTCCCCCATGGCTCGTGATTAAGATCCGATTGGCGGGGATACCGCTTCATCTAAGGATGCTCAAATTCATTGAAGTTCTACATTCCCCCTTCTCTCACCTGAAGGCCTATAGGCAGGTGGTGCCGTTGGCAGAGGAGCAACGATGGGTCTCCGCCTTCATCAAAGGCCATTCACAGCATAATATGCTACCAAAGCTTATCCTATAGATGGCCATATCGTCTTGGATCATTTAAGTCCAAACAACTAAGGGGAAGATGACTTATTTGGAGGCAATGTCATCTTCATCGACAGAGGCAACAGCTAGTTCGATGGCGATTCGATGGTGGGTTCCAAATCATTGTTGTGACTCAAGGAAGTGAAGCGAAAATTTCGGAAGTTGAGGCACCACTTCGTTTAGCAAGAATGGGTTAGTTTCGCCCTCTTTCCCTGATCTCCCCAACAGCAATATTGAGGCATTCAATTCTGGCCACATGGAACATGTGTCGTCTCATTTGGGCGTTGATAAGGATCAGAAAGGTAAAAGTCCTTTTATGACAACATACTATCAAGGAGGCTCCCAATCCGATTACGAATCTAGATCCACTACAACTAAAAACTCTCCTTTTTTGGGAGTTTCTCTCTTCCTCAATCAAAGCCCAAAACCTCCCAGGTCTACGTTGTTGCTTCCTCTTCTCGTAATGCACAGGAGCCCTCCATGTTGAGCACCTTCCATTAAATTTCTCCACTAATCGTGCACCAAATAGCTAGAGATAACGTCGCCGATGAAGCTGCTTTGGAAGCGGCTCATTTGGGGGGTGGTACGACCAACTGTAGACGCATGGAAGGCTCTTCCAATGGCCCTACTAGCTACACAGAGGAGGCAACAATGGAGGCCAATGCTACTACCGATGATTCTCATTTGGCAACGCTCTTGCAAAACATTGAAGGGGAGGGGTTATATGTGCCTACTTAGGCTCTATCAGCAACAAGGGTCTCCGAATCCGATCTCAGGTTTAGATCTAGTACATTTCGCACCTCTTCCGTCATTCTTTCTGGTTCTACGTGTGGTCAATGTTTGGCCCTGACAAAATGTGGGGTCATCCTCCCCTTCTACATTCATTGCTCCCCCTTTCTTTGGTGCACAAGTCTCCTTGCATGGGGTAGTTGAGGTCGAAAATCGATTTCTCAGCTCTAATGAGTTGCAAAAAATGGTTGATCACAGCAGTGATTTAAATGCCGTCAGCATGCTATCGACAAGGGGATTTTCGGGAGGAGGGCATGCCGATACGGTTAAGGTATCGATTTGCAGACATGCCGGCGAAATACTTATAATTTCAACGGCATGCCAACAGGTGGCGCCGAGGGGAAGGTGGTCTACGGGGAGGGAGTCTGAAAATTCAAAATTCGAATGTTGACACACACACACACAAAATCGATTTCCCAGCTCTAATGCGTTGCAAAAAATGGTTGATCACATCATCACAGTGCTATTAACAAAGGTAAAGCTCAATTTCTGTAGGTTCTAGAACCTCCTCCAAACATTCATCTTCACCTTAGGGACCTTTCCTGGATTCAGGACACAGGTTTATTAACAACTTGCACCTGAGGAAAAGGCATCAAAAGTGAGGTTGAGGACTAATGGCTACTCCAGATGTTCCTCTCGAATAGCTAGAAGGGGAGAGTAGGGTTGCCCCGGTTGTTGGGGCTAGAAACTATGCAACGGGTGTTCTAGCAAAGCTCAATGGTTAGCATCCTCACATGGAACAGCAGGGGTACCAGAGATTCGCATTGCAAAAATAACTTCTAGAGTGGAGGTGAATATTACCCTTCTCCAGGAGACCAAGCTAGAGGAGATAGACAACACTATTAAGAGGGATATATGCGGGAGTGCCTTTGATGGGTTCCTTGATGTCAATTCTACTGGCCTTTCAAGCGAAATTCTTGTCATGTGGAGCACGTCCTATTTCAAACTTCTTGATTCGATGAATAGGAGGGGGATCCTTACTGCGTGCTTTAGGAGGACTGCAGGTGGGTTGCTTCCAGTTGTATCTTCTATTTACAAGCCATGTGATGATGATACAAGGAGTGAGCTTTGGAATGAAATCTGAAAGGCTGTGGCTTTTGCTGATGGGTGCCCTTGGTTGACAAGGACTTCAATGCCACCCTATCCATTGATGACCAACCAGATACGAGGAGAGACTGTTCAACTGAGGCCTTTGCTAATTTGGTGGTTGATATGGATTTATATGGCATCCCAGTGATGAGGGCTCGAGTTACTTGGAGGAGTTCATCAGGTGCAACATCAAGGATTGACAAGTTGCTGTGTTCAATGAATTTGGCTGAATGATTTCAGTTAGCAAAGGTTATTGCAATGCCCAAAATGCTGTCAGACCACATGCTGCTCCTTTGGGGTTCTAAAGGAGTATCCTTTTCTACGTACATCAAGCTGGACAGATCACGGTTGTTGGAGTCAAATTTCAGGCAGTGGACAGAGGTGCAGCCAAGTCACTCCACCCCTTCTACATTTGTAGCCAAGATCCAATACCTGACAGCTACACTGATGCCCTACAGGAAGGATGTTCGAGAATGTAGAGAACAGAGTACATTATAGGCTCAGCAGGAGGTGGCTGTGAATGATCAGGAGGAGGATTCTAGGGTCTTGGCATCCCTTGAGGTAGAGTGGCAGAGACTTCAAACAGTGGTTTAGCTGGACGATAAGGAGATAGATTGGAGGCAGAAGTTACAACAGTTATAGCTAAAAGAAGGCAATGCAAACACCGGATTTTTCCACATGACGACCAACTGCAACCGACGCAGCAATCTCATTGCCAGTATGAAGGTTGGTGATGCGCCGATTTCACATAGAGACCAAATTGCAACCACTTTTAGACAGCACTTTCAAGATTTCGTGAGAAGACACCCTCCGGGCCACTAGGAGTGGTTTGCAGCTGATTTGCCCACCCTTGATGATGAGATGAGAAGCTCCCTGGTCAGATATGTTTCCAAGGAGCTTCTTTCAGTGATCCATGGTCTTAAGGCAGAAGGGTCACCGAGGCCAGATGGATAATACAAGTCTTCTATATGGAGTTCCGGGAGCTGGTGAAAGGTGGCATAATGGCCATGATAAGGGAGTTGATGGAAGACAATAGGGGCTTTGAGAAAATCAATTTTAGTTTTTCTTGTTCCCTAAAAGGCTAGGTGTGGAGACTGTTGGTGTTTGCAAGGCTATTGCATTATCGAATGTTGTGTACTTGATTGTCGCCAAGGTGTTCATGCACAGGTTGCAGGAGTTTCTTCCGCACTTAATTGGCCCCCATACAGTAAACTTTTGTTAAAGGGCAACCCTTGTAGGAGTCCTTTATCATGGCAGAGGTGTCAGCCTGGCAAAGATCGCAAAGGGGTTTCCTTTAGAAAGTTGACATTCCAAAGGCATATGACTCTGTCAGTTGGGCTTAGTTGCAGCAATCACTCAGATGATGTGGTTTTCCTCACCAGTAGGTTGTGCAGATGAAGCATTGTATGACCGCTAGTTCCTTTTCTATGCTACTTAATTGCAAGACAACAGGTGGGTGGGTGCAACCGCAGAGAGGTATTCATCAAGGTTGCCCTTTGGCTCCACTGTTATTTATTCTTGCTATAAACACTCTAGCTGGTACAGCGTTTAAGGCATGCAATGGCAGTTTATTCAGAGGATTTACTATTGATCCAAATGGGGCACTTCTCACTCATATTTTACAATATGCAGACGACACAATTTTCTTTGTGGAAGGAGGTAGACAAGAGGCAGAGAATCTGGCAGCCTCGATTCGAATTTTTGGTGCAGTCTGGATTGGTCATTAACCATACGAAGTAAGTTTTGTCCCACTCAACATGGATGACGAAGAGATTGGTGTGTGCTCGCAGGCCCTTAGTATGGCCCCAAGAAGGTTGCCCCTTACCTACCTTGGGCTTCAGGAAACAGTTATCTGTGGGAGATCAATTGACTTTAGTGGAGAAGCTCGAGAAGAGACTTACTGGTTGGAAGGGGAGACTTCTTTTAGGGGAGGTCGTTTGGTACTCCTGAAGTCGATGTTGTCTGCTATTCCTATCTTCCACTTGTCAGTACTTGCATTGCCCAAAAAAGTTTTTAAGTTGATCAACAGGATCAGGAAAACATTCTTATGTAAGGGAACGATGCAGGTGGACAAATTCATCACTTGGTGGCTTGGGATGATATCTCTAGGTCGATGAAGCAGAGACAGCTTGGTGTCCTCAAGCTTGATTGTTTTAATAAGGCTCTATTGATGAAGTGGGTTGTGAAGTTTCTGTCCAATGGGGATATTAACTCGTTCCATTTCGTTTCACTCGTTATCCCCCAGCTAGGGGGATAACTCGTTCACCATCCAAGAGAACAAGTGGCATAACGAGTCTGATGCCTCTCAATCCAGTCAGGTTCAGCAAAAAGACACGGATCAGCCTGGGAACAACAAACCCCAGGGGCAAACGAAGGTATAATGAAACTCTTGCTTTTCCCGGGCTGGGTAACAGTCAGATCAGTCAGAAAATCAGAGATTCCCTCTCCCAGCTCCCCTTCCTTAAAAACATGCTCACTCGGGCCCGGTGCAGTGCATACTGCTTGGCATTGTCTCTTGGTAAGCTCCCATGGCTTCCCTCTGCATGTGCATGACACACTGATTCCTGGGGCCTCACCTTTCTAGAGTGGACTACTCCCTCACCTCTTTCACCCGATTTTAGGGGATGGGAGGTCCTTCAGATTTTGGGAGGATGATTCATCAGGTGAAGGTGTGTTCATGTAACTTCCACCTAGGTTGTATGCACTGGCGACGGATGAAGGAGAGCTCATCGGGAGTGTTTAGGACAGTCCAATGGTTGGGAGTTCTGGTGACTGGACACCTCATGCTGGGTGGAGCCTATCTAAGGCACAAGACCTGCAGAGCCTTTTCTTTGATGGAAGACTTGAGTCCGAGCGACATAGCACCTAACTCATTTGTTTGGGATAGAAGCAGATTCTCGGTTAAGAACGCTTACAAGATCCTCTTAGGTGATGTGGACAAGGGGAAAGTGGAAATTGCCAGTGATTGTGCCTTTTTCTGGAAGGTCAAATTCCACTCAAGGTAAAATTTTTCCTCGGCTACTTGGTAGAAGACGTCTTGTCATAATGGTGAGGAGGCTGTGGCTCCAGAAGCAGAAGCTACTTGTGTCCTATGCAATGTTGAGGAGGATGATACTCATCTATTTCTTTTGTGTGGTTTCCCTGCTGTGATTTGGGTTCATTTCTCTATTCCTAGCATGCGTGTGCAAACTTTTTAAGCATTTTGGGCAACTTTTTGTGGCAGTGTCCAAACGGACTCTCTTTTGCAGATAAAGGCATGTGCAGTTTTATGGGCTATCTGGGTGTAGCAAAATGAGGCAATCCTCCGTGGGGAGAGGATTTAGCAAGCAAAAGGAGGCAGTTCTATCTTTGTTCCCCTTATGTACGCAATCTTTGTAATTTTTCCATTTACTGCAGTTCGTAATGAAGCAAATGGCTACTGACCTCCAGTCGCCATCCTTTTTTCTTTTCAAAATAAAAAAAACTTTGCCACCCCGTTGCTAGAACCTAGTTACACCTTCGACCCACAAACTTGCGTTGCATTTTTTTTTTTGAAAGAGAAGAGGAAGCTTACTCAAGTTAGTAACCTTCCAGTTGCATTAGATTAAATGAGTAAAGTTCTGTACACAAAAGCTTAAACTTGTGTTGCATTTGCAACCCACCGTTAGGGTTATTCAAGGGGTCCAATCATTTTCCCCGACGGTAGAATATAAATATAAATAATTGGTTTACATCCACAATGTACCTAAACATTCCTTAGGAAGAATATTGCTTGGAACCCATGCATGAGCATCTATAGGTCCCCCACCCCCCACTGTGGACCAGCTCGTTCTAACCATAAATATCGAACAAAGATCCTAAGCAAGGAGTCATCATCAACCAAGATTGATGAAGGATCATGGTTTTGTTCCTGAAGATCCCCTTGATTGCAATTGACCTATCTAGGGAGGAGGGAGACTTCCATTTGTCTACCTGCAAATAGCTGCAAATGGGAAGGCAAATAAAGCTGCTAGCAAACCAAATCGGCAAGACATGTTTGGCAGTTCCATAGTCGATGAACATCTACAACTTCAACAGTCCTCCCATGGAACACTGAAGGCGAAGCAGCAAGTCAGGCAACTACAGCAGAGGCATTGGATCTCACACAACCACAGGCTTCATACAGCTTATTTGACATGTTCCGCAAATCCCTCAGGATTTAAGTATGATTATAATAAAATAAACATCATAAAGTTCCAAATCTCAATAACACTTGCCCTTGAAACAAAAGAAAGAAGCATAGCATACATGCTAAAGGAAAAAATTAAAAGAAACAAAAAACCCTAAATTCCTAGCAAAGCATTGTGAGATCAACAGCAAGACAAACTGTAGAAACAATCTGCTGTAACAAAGAAGCTCAACATCCGAAGAACACCAAGAACTACATGGTTCTTGATGGCAGAGTGCAACCCTATTCTATATCTATAACAGAAGCAGCAATAGCTGCATTTTGTTGTGGGCCCTATGTAAACACCAATACCCTGACTGGAACTGCTGCCATAAATAAGATCGGGCTGAATAATAATTCAGATCTTGGACTAGATCAATTTACACGATGACCTCGACACATCTTTCAAAAAACAAAAAAAACAAAAAAAAGGCTTCCATACATGACTCAACAACCTTAAAAATACAACATTAGCAAATGATACAATGAAGGTGTAGATTTACTTCTAATTTACTCCTCTCTTAGTCATTCCTTTTATCTTTTGGTCGAAGTTCTATGTAGGTTGTGTTAATATTTAACTGGTTACTAAAGATTGGAGGTCCATCTAGCTTCCAGGAGTAGGCACCTTGTTGTTTTCCCAAAAAAAAGGATCCCACACCTTGTGCCCTCTATGCCTTTAAGAGTTGAGTAAATCAATCACCTCTTTTTTCAATGCAACTTCTCATCACTGATTTGGGCTCAGCCGAGACTTGATTGGCTTGATTGTAATTGCACATCAGAGAATACCTACAAGTGGAGCTTCCATGATGGGTGCTGCATGAAGGTGGTCAGGCTGTAGATCCAAGAAGGCAGGACTGTTCCATGGGCCATCTATGTGCCATGTGGCTGCAATGCAACAGTCCTGACCTTGAAGGTGCTGAATGTTATGTAGAGAATGTTATGTGGCCATCTACTGCTTCTTTTCTTTCGGCTTTTGGACAAGCTGTTCTCTTTTTTTCCTTTTTTGACAAGGAAAATGATCAGATGAGATTACAACAATCTGCACGTAGGCAACTATCTTGTTCAGGGTTTTATAAGTTGCCAAACTGAGTTTACTGGCTAAACAACGAAACCTGGATAGCCATCATGCTAAGATAAGCATCCTTTTACTTACAACCCCTCCCCAAACGAAGGAAAAAATTTACAACCTTCTAAAGGGTTCACATGAACCCAAAAGACAATACCAGGATGTACAGAAGAATCATTTAGGAGGTTAATATTACTGACAAGCTATTTTGCTGGCAACAAGAATCTCATGGGTTGTTAGATGTATGAAAGCCTTAATGGGTACCATCAGTTACTTCGGTGCATCTCAGGTTCATATCAAAATCCTCAATGCCAGCAAATATTTAGTCATCTTAACGATTCTGAGTAAAACACCAAGTCCGATCAAACCCTCTGAAACAATCCTGAATTTTTGCCAGTCTGAATCCAATTCACATTTTTTTCCTCTCAAGTACTAAACATCAGCTACAAAGTTGGAAAACTCAGATGAGGTGGGAAGGGAGCCTACAGCCTAACTTGGTCTCAGTGTGATCCAACTCCCTAACTCTACCTTTGACCGACTCCATTATTCACTTGGCTTTTGGTTGGCTTCCATATCTGAATGAACCAATCAATATTTGATGTGGTCAGCCAGCATTTAGACAGAGATTTTTTTAAAGAACATTTGGACATGGATATGCTGATTGCCAAGACTCAATCCATTTCACCCGTAGCAAGAAGGTGTTTTCATAATGAGAAGGTATTTCCCACGTACGGTGGAAAGATGAGCAGATAAACATCTTGATCAGCATTCCTTCTAGCAGAAATATTACCTTTTACGTCAACCATAAGGACATAATAGATCTGGAAAAGTAACCATTGTAATTATGGAATCAGAGACTTAAGGAGCCTTTCCAATAATGACATTCTCCCCACCAGAGGCTCTCAGAAGTCAAGTCCATGATGGAAGTAATTTCTTTTTCAAGTGCTAAAATGCTTTCACAGGCATCTGATCTGATCTTTTTTTTTTTTTTGAGAACGATCCTATCTGATCTTATTATATACTTAAGATAATGGCATAAAAAAATATTGCTTTGTCTCATACAGGATTCTAAATATTGTGCCGTTACAATCATGAACCCTGACAGACCCATCAATTATTTCTTATAGCTTCTGACCATCACGAAAACAGGCAAATTATTTGCAGTGGAATAATGCTACTCAAACATCTCTAACACTTACAGCAAGTGTACATCATTACAAACAAATGGTCATATATAGCAGAAGAGGCATGTCATTTTTGCTTTTCCCAAAGATTGTGGTCAAGAGTTACATTTGCAGTGGACAATGTTAGTCTAATTTCAAACATGTCTTTAGCACTTAAGGTAAACGTACATTCTTTACATGCATATCCGCATATAGGGCAGTATACACATGTAAGCAAACGTAAGGTATTGAAACAGTAACTGGTGAGGAGTAGTCCAAAAGAAGACTAGTACCATCTTGCACCAATACACTTACCTCACATTCAGCAAGGGCTTCATTCTCTGGCACCTGCTCCAGCTTTTGTTTACCCTGATTAAATTCATAAGGAGGACACAAGCAAAGACTCCATCAAATAGTGTAATATGGATGTCAAAATCTATACTAGTTGTAAATAATTTTGTTGGAATGTATTTCAAAAAAAAATGTTGGAATATACCTCTCAAAAATTTTGTTCAAATGTCTTGTAATGAAATAGACAAAGAAGATATGTAACAGATGGGTCCATTTCAACTTTTTTTTCAAAAAGGGGGTTCATATCAACAACTAAAAGGCAACTTCCATCTTCGTGGGTCTTTTCTTTCAAAAGGATACCCAAGAATAATTGTCACAACCTTTTTTGCACAAAAATACCATCTTTCAATGAAGAATGCCATGACATCTTTATATTGTAAGAGGGACTGAAGCTCTTGCTCTCCTATCCTGGTAAACAACCAAAAGATTTCTGACTATCAACAGTTAACACAAGTTTTAAGGAGGTGCAAGCTGGCATCCTCTGCTTCCCTTCCTATGAGATTTCTATGTCTGGGTAAAATCCTTCACAGGATATCAAGTGAAGTGAATATGCCATCAATGCATGCAGACCATATGAGCACCTAATGCTTTCTTCTGCATTCCTGCAATCTGTTTCTTTTATTTACAGCTAACGTACCAAAGCCAAGCTGCAAATAGTTCAAGAGGCTGTGATTTGTGCTCAAGCTAGACAATAACCAAAGGTCAACAGCAATTGCACTTCCATACCCCCCTAAGTTTTTTTCTGAAAACCTCCATTCCCCCAATTTCCCTGATTTATCAGGTAAAATGTGAAAAGTCTGCAGTCTACTTCCTTTATTAGGACAAAGGGAACTATTAGGAAGGGTCGTAAATGAAGATCACATTGTAGTCCTTAACATCCATGATTTGCCCTTCAGTGGACATTCAAGTTTCAATTGCATAATGGCATGGTTTGGAAAACTGGAACCAAATTCTGGTGCAAAGTCAGCCATACAGGCCAAATGGTCATATGAATTCTCAAACTGGTCAAAACCCATTTCAATTGGCTCAATTGAATGAACTAAACAGCCAATCCAACCACACTACATTGTCAAAAAAAGGAAAAAGAAAAAGATGAAATCCCAATGAAATTCCACGATCTCTCATTTGTAAAATCCCAATTGTCATAATCCAGACCTCCAACCACATTTTGTGTTTCTCGATATCCTAGCAACAGATCCATCAATGTCTGTGCTAGTAAAAAATAGCAAAGCATGATCCAAACAAGGCCAGTCCTTTTGGGCACAAATTTCTTCGGTTATATCATCTAAAACATGCCAATCCAACCCAGTTCAACCAGTGTGCAACTAGAACAGAAAGTACTTTTTTCATACTTGTCTAAAAGATGATGTCATGTGGTCACCATTAGACTGTGGTTGTATGGTAGTAGGCTGACTGTTCGGCCAACTTTGTAATAAGTGGGAGCCGACAATGTGAAGAAAAAGAGAACCCTGCAACAGATAAAAAAGAGACTGCAACGAAAAAGAAAGGAAAGAAGGCAAGAGATGGGAAAGAAAGAGATGAGAGTGTACAAAGCATTGTGGATCAATATACATATCTTTCCTGAGAGGGAACACCAATGTTGATGGGTTACAGTCTAGATAAAAAGGCTTTTTCAGCACCGTCCTGTTTATATCCATGGATCTTGTGACAGAGTATACCAAAGGGTATCCATATCATCTCATGCCAAAAGGAAAAAACACCCATATGCAATTGAGATTATGATGTGCAATTGAGATTATGATCTTCATGAATTAAATGTGTACAATCAAAAGTTACATGTGTGAAAATTCAAAATGAAATATATATTAACAGAGAGATTACTTTGTTGATAGCAGAAGAAATTTCGGTTTTATGCTCTGTAGTTTCAACAACATTCTTTGCATATGCTGATTTAACATGCTTTAACGATGGTCGAAGCTCCACAGCTGCATGAACAGGATTCAGGTGTAACTGCAAGATAAAAAGCAAAAAGAAAAAAGTTCTCAAATGCTCGTTTATGATATACCCAAAAGGTTCTCTAAGTAATATCCCTGGAAATATCTGATGAGAATGTTACATTAAAAATGCTTTCCAGAATCTTTATATTGACAGCCTGTAGACATGCTACTGTAGAGCATGATAGCATGTCCACAGTTAATCATTTTTATCTAAGTGCGAGATGACGAAAATTTTTGATGGTCCGATGGAGGCTGTACCTTTATCAGAACTGTAGGGAGCATGGAATTTGAAAGCCCCAGTTCAACTCTCCACTTAATAAATTTTTCATTCTCCTCATCTTAATATATTTTTTAATCAATATAAGTCAAATTTGAAGTAGATATGTCAATAAATAATAGAAGACCAAACCATATGACCTATTAACTATATATTACGTGGGATCTAAACCATTGTTTTTAAAATGTGAAACTTTTAAGTTATTAGATATTTAACTTTTGCATTTTTTTTTCCATACGAAAATTTAGACTAATAAGCATATGAGAGTACCTATGTATTAATGAATGCATATAATATCTATACTATAATGAAGTCCAAGACGACTGCAAAATCTGTATATTATTAATGGATGAAAGAATTCATTGTTATTTAGCCAAAAGCATATTATTTATTAACATAAAGCTAAAGCTAAAATTTTGAATGTCTATTTCAAATGTATTACACTTATAAGTATACTTTAAATACTTCATAAATATTCGTATGCATCTATAAATGCTCGAAAAGATTGTAATTATGGCAACAAGTTGATACTATAAGATGCCACTCCATTAGTTAGCTCGAAAAGATTGTAATAATCTTTGCTCTATTAGCATCATTCTCACTCCATTAGTTAGCTCTGTTAAACTTAACGGTAGTGGACTTAAAAGTAAGAAAATTTTATTTTTTACCCTCGATTCTTACTTTTTTCATTCCCCTACTCCCCCCTAGAACCTTCCTCCCTCCTCCCTCGACCTCATCCTACGACCATCCTTCCCTCTCCTTCAATAGCAGCGCCCTCGACGTCCTCTCCACCCTCGTCTCCGTCACACACATCAACCACCTAAAAGGCTCTTGTTCGTGTGGCTCGTAGGTGGGTTTGTGATGAGCATGACATAGGTGCAAGGAGTTCATGTTGCTATTACTGGCAATAGAGGGGATAGTAGGGTTGAGTGCATAAGTGCTTGGCCTAATGATGCTTGCGTGGGGGAACTTAATCGGGGACCTCATGGCCAACATGGCCATGGCGTAGGGAGGGGATGAGAGGGCACACAGGTGGCAGTATCCGAGCACTCGCAAAGGCCGAAGAGGAGAGGGGCAGAGGAGGCCAGAGGATGAGGTGGAGGGAGGAGGGTGGTCGAGGGGGTGAGGAAGGGGAGGAGGTGGCCATGTAGCATTGGTGGAGAGGGGTGGTCAAGTGAGTTAAGGAGTAGAGGACAACGATGGAGGGTGAAGAGGGTGGTCAGTGGGGTCAATGAGGGGAGGAGGTGGCCATGTGGTGGTGGTGCAAAGGGTGGAAGGGGGTGATCGCAAGGGGTGGCGCTGCAACCAAGGTTTTAAATATCACTATCGATGTTGTATTGACAAGTCGAAAAGGTGATATATGAAGGATATATCAGGAATATATCACTGATATCAGTGAATTTTAGGAAAATTGCTCCAAAATGTCACAAATTTGATGAAAATTAACATTTTAATAACTAGTAGAACATGAAGAAATGCCTAGAAGACAAAGATCATAAGTTTTGAATAAAACATAATAAAAATGCACTAGTCGCATATCGACAAAGTCATATATTGAAAAGAAAGTGTACACAACATGATAATAATTGAAAAATATTCATAATAATGCTACTCACCAGAAGAAATGAAATATCAAGTGTTAAAGTATCAGTAGACCACACCAAACACAGAAGCACTAGTCAATGCCACCAAATCAATAGCAAGTTGAGCTTCAACCTGGCTCGATACCTCTCCTCTGATTATCTTCCGTTATT
Source organism: Thalassia testudinum (assembly GCA_037157565.1). NCBI lineage: Eukaryota > Viridiplantae > Streptophyta > Magnoliopsida > Alismatales > Hydrocharitaceae > Thalassia > Thalassia testudinum. The sequence continues at coordinate 29,890,921 of JAZHRO010000013.1, forward strand.
CGTAGCACTCTAACATATTCACAGTATGACTCCCACATCATGTAGCTGTATCGAGTATTGTCTTCACTAATAAATCGTTGATAGTCTTCATCATTGCGATACAGAAGTATTCCAAGACGTGAATATCAACTGTAACTGTTGGACAAGCCGCTCCTGCTTCTAGTTCTAAATCTACCCTTAGTAAACTCACCTCAATGTCCTCTTGAAACTATGGACCCGGTAGAACCACCTCATTCCAATGTAGAACCTTACAATTCACAAGGTTCGCGTTGTCTCATTGATAAACTTCGTGGTGGTCGAGGAAGCGGTGCAGCAGAGTAGGAAAGTTGATAAGAAAATGGTTGAGGGCCTTGACATGCAAAATACTTTGGGTACAAGATCACTTTGGGTACAATCACTTTGGTAGCGACCACCATACCCAAAGGAGAAACCATAATAAGATGGAGGGCTAGTATAGCTGGGAAAGAAATTAGATAAACTTTGCACCTCATCTTGAGGTTGGTATTGAAGGCTGGTGTAATGAGATCCGTAGCCACCATAGTAACTGTAATTCCCTACTTAGAGGGAGTGAGATCAGCGTGACGTAAAAAATGCGGAATTGAAAATATACCAATCTCACAAAAAATTCAATCACACGAAGTACACAAAGATTTTTAGATGGAACCCAAACCGGGTGAAAACCACCACCTAACCCTCTCGAGTTAGGATTTTCCGATCAACCAAGTTGATCAAATCAACTAAACGAATCACTTAAACGAGGGTGATTCAACCTCAATTATAACCACGCTACTTTATACAAGGGTAGCGTACCTCAAATCCCTTCTCTTCACGAGAAGTATTTTATCCCACGAAGGAGACGGGAATTCGCAAAGCGAATACCCGACCAAATAACGAAGTAAAATAACAAATATAGTCCTATAGAACCAACAAAGATTTAAACCTAGCTTCTATAGGAATTAGAAAACTCCCCTTTGATGGAAGTGCATCGAATCGATAACGCGGGTGCGTGAGCTACACAACGGCGCAACGTCGCTCTCGTGAACTACGGCGGGAGAGCGGGTGCGCAAATGCTTGATGCTCTCTAGATGAAGAACTGGAGCTTGGAGAGCAAGAGCTTGCTTCTTAGGATCAAGAGACACAAAATGGTGTGAAAGTGTATTATTAGGTGTGTCTTGTGTGCAAGAGGTTCTCTATTTATAGAGGCCTTAAAAAGGCTTTGGAAGGCTTTGGAAAGCTTCCATAGCTGTTGGGTGCAAAGCCCAAGAGAATCAACCCGAAATCAGGAACAATTATTGCACTGACAGGGTTATCAGACGTCTGATCATGGCATCAGACGTCTGGAAAACCAATTTAAGACGTCTGGGAACAAAGTCAGACGTCTGATTTTAGACGGGTTTCTTCCTGACTTGAATCAGATCTAAATAGGATTCTAGTGCAAGTCCATCAAATGACATACAGGACGTCTGGCACTATGTCAGGACATCTGGAAACCTACTTTTTCTGTGGGAATGAATTTCCAAGAGATTGCAACGGCTAGAAAATCTTTGAGAAGAGATTTTCGGGTCAGCCGAGGCAAAACGGTCATGTATCAGACATCTGGAAAGGCTTACGGACGTCTGATAAGGCTCTAACGGTCATATCCTTCAATGTTTGTTAAGCCAGTCAACAGTCCACTAATTAGACGTCTGGCAAAAGCATCAGACGTCTTCTAAGACGTCTAGACTAAGGTCTGGACGTCTGATTTCATCAGACAGAACTAAGTCCAGCCTAAATGTTATCGGACGTCTGAATCAACAGTCAGACGTCTTAAAACTCATTATCAGACGTCTGATTTTGATATTAAACGTCTGAAAAGGCTGTTTGAATCCTATATTGGTTTTCTAAGTTTTCTACAGAAAACCTAATTATCATAAGTTGTGCAGGTGTTCCTAGGACTACTGTTAGGGTACTTTGAGGCTCTTTAACATAATGTTCTAAGGAACAAAAAGAACAAGGAAATAAAGATAAAAGTACATAAAAGAAATAAACAGAATTCTATCTTATTCTTCTTGTCCTTCCATCTTCAATCTATCGCTCCTCGCGAATCTCCTCTGTTCTCCATCAAGCTCCTCCAATCCGTCTTGGATGCGAACTCGAACACCGTCTAGTCACGTCTCCATTTGCAATTTGCCTGAAATCTAAAGACTCCAAGTGCAAATGTTAAATGGCACGTGTTTTGTTATCATCAAAACAAACGATTGTGGTGCTCTAGCACCAACAGTAACTTGATGAGGATCATCATGGGTCACCTCCAAAGATTGATTCCACCGCCAGATTAAGGGATCCCACAGATGAACTTAAATCATCGATGGACATCATAGAATGGCCTGAGGCATACCCATACCCCGTCCCTGTGTCATAGTCACGAGATGAACTTGGCACGAGATTTCCACGTATATTTGTATATCTTTGTGTGTCTTCATATTGGGCATCCTCTCTACTAGAACCTTGATGATGATATCCCTCATCTCCTCCACCACCACTTTTTGCCTGTGGCTCATCAACCATCACTGCATCATCACCTCCATCATCAACACATTTTGTGCTCCTCTTGAAGGTAGCGAATCTTCCTCTGGAACATATCTCCCATATCGGTCACATATCACCAATTTAACGAAAAAACTCAACTGCAGTCCTTCGATATCGGCGATATCATGGAAAAAAGATATGGCATGTGATATCGATATGAAAATGCCTGTCGATATCGATATATCAGCGACATATCGCCGATATGTCAAACCTTGGCTGCAGGTGGGTCGTAGGGGGTAGAGGGGTGTAAAGAGAGGAGGAAGGGGTGGTCCGATGGTGGTAGGTTGTGGGAGATCGGGGTGAAGGTGGTGGTGGTCATGGTGGAGGTGGAAGGTCAAGGTGAAGGTGGTGTTGGTCATAGGAGGTGGAGGTGGTGGTGATCATAGTGTCGTGGTGGAGAGAAGAGGTACGGAGGCAAGGAGGGTGGAAGAGGAGGAGGGGGTTGGAAGGAGGAAAAGGATAGGGGAGCGAAAAATTTTCTAGGTAAAAATATAAATTTCGATTACTTTTAAGTCCAAAGTCGTTAAATGACATCACTTTTTCAATAGAATTTAAAGCAATATTGGTAAGTAAATGACAAAAAAGTAATTTTGACATATTTTATTGGCCTCTATATAAAAATCTCAATTATTAAACTTTGTATCCTCTAGGGATCTCAAACTAGGAGATCCATCATCACATCCCAAAAAGAGGTTAAATGTAATATGTACACCCTGATTCATTTTGTAATATTGAAGATTTTGTATAGCACAAAATACTTCACAATACATATAAGATATCTTTTACTCTTGCATTGTTAAAAAATAATGTATTATAATTTGATTTCATTCACATTAGAATTGAATTTGTAAACTTAATCGTCGATTATTTTTGTAAAAAGTTATGTATATTCACTTGGATGGTATTAGAACCAAGTTGACATGTACATCCTTATAAATAAATTGAAAACAAAAAATCAATTAAATTTTATTTTAATTTTACAGTTTTTCTCGTTTAACCATATGATTTTTCTCACTGGCATATATTTATATATGCACAATTATTTTTCTCACATAAGAATTGATTAGTATATATACTTAGGGCTCAATACTAGTTATATAAGAAGCCTGTTACAATGAACCGAACACAAAAGCCATTAACCGACATTCAGAGAATTTTATTCATATAAAGGCCTGCCAATAGTTCCAATTTTCTCTTACTCCTTTTCTCAATAATTCTCTCTTAATCTTTTTAAAAATTATTCTCCTCGTACTTCTTTTCGAATGTACTTGTGATCAAGTTCTAAAAGAAGGAAATGTAAAATAGAAAGAATATCACCATGAGCTTTCCTTTGTGGCATAAACGGATGTCAACTTACCATTGTAGTATGGAATATAATGAGTTTACTAGATGTAAGCATCATTGAGTATTAATGCACTAACACACTGCATGAATAAAGCTGATAAGGAAGATTGGAACTTAAAAGTAGTACAACAGAATGTTAGGGTTTCTCCAAACCATATAATCTATGACATGGCCGCCAGATCAATTATCAATCTCAAAACTCACATGTCTATGCAAGTGCAATGACTTCCACACATCAAGCACCAGCAAATATCATGTCACAATGCCATAGGTGATGCATGTATTTTTTTTGAAGGCATAGGTGATACACATAGAAACTAAATAATTAGTCAAAGGGATCTGGAGAATTTACCTCATTTCCTTTTAGAATGCCGACCGCATAACTAGTGACAAGTGGCACCCTCAATCCAGATAGTGTCTACAATATACCAGAAGCTCTAGTAAGATTATGACGGTAACACTAAGCATGGAATGGTAAAAACAACAATTTCAACATCATTCTTAGGAAAAAGCCCAAGCCAGCGGCGTCACTTTTAGATTAGCCTTACATTATGTGAGGATAGATTATTTCAATAGAAGTCCAAACAATAAATAAAAAGCAAATAGAGAGCCAAATTATCAAAATATTCCTCCCGCGTGAGCTGCGGCCCACAAATAATGAGTGCCCAGCCTGTTGTAGGCTGGCCAATGCAATGTCAGCAAAACATTAGCAAATTGGTCATAGAATTGCACCACATGCTTTGATATGAGACTAGAAGAAAAAAACAATCAACAAAATACATTTGACAAAACAAGAGCAATATGAAACCTCAACATGAATGTGCCAAGGTGATAATGCCAATGGTCACAAACAGAAAATCTGATGAGTACTGAACACCAGCTTGCAAAAATTCAGCTAATCGGATTTCGCACCTACCACTCCATAATATATATATAGATAATTGCTGACAATCCAAGTGCAGGAGAGAACTTAACAAGGTTTTGAGATAATTTAAGATTCTATCAGATCCTCTCAATGTGCTAAGCATGGAGAAGAATAAATTAGCTGGTTACTCCTGCATAAAAAAAATCATGACCTGTTTTAATCAGAAGTTCCAATTCTCCTACAAATACTATATAGATGCTCTAAAAACAAGAGAGAGTTCACCAAAATGCAGTTAGACCATTGCATCCATAGTTAACAAACTTGTGAAAATTCAGATATCCTGGATCAAGCTCAAGAACTAGATCTAAGATACGTTTGGATGAGGGTTAAAACCATGGAGTAAGTGACGTGGCAAGGATAGATGAATAGTGCATGAATATTTCCATGGTACATGTTCAATTTACGAGAAATATTAACTCAATTCTTTGCTCATAAAATATTAACTCACCTATTACATCTAACCCACTTACTCCATTTTTCAACAAAAAAATAATAAAAACTAACCCAATATTAAATATAAAATAAATAAACTACAACCCTCTCAATATTTAAATCACATCAACATACCAACTCATCTACTAGGTAGTTATCATTCTGGATAACTACCCTTTCTTTTTTCAAAAAAAAAAAAAACATACCAACTCATCTAACATCTACCACCCACTAACGCCCGACTTACACCACCACTTATACAACTTACCCCTTCCTAACTTTTACCGGAGGGCAAACAGTACCCCACATCCATATTCAGCCTTTGTTCTTATGACATAAAGAACCATATAAATTGAAGAACATTTATGTAAATCTTTCTTAGGAGTTGATTGAGATCTTCAATTCCTTGCCAATCATGATTAGAGATCACCATATCAACCATGCAAATATCAATAGTTAGTAGTTTCTGTCAGCCAAAACTTCTCTGCAACTGCTTTCTAAACAGCACACACTTCATAACACATCCGGCTTCACTTGGCTCTGCTGCACAGCTAATGGTCCCTCTAGCTTCACTTCATACCCTGTCCCACCATAAGAAGCTTCAAAGTGCAGCCTATTAGTCGAGGGCAAAGATGAGCTTATCTTTTCTCACACCACAGCACTTTGTCCCGTGACTCCTTCCACTGACCTATGTACTGGTAGGAAATTCTAATGAAGAAGAGCTTTCCAATACACAGCCTGACAGCCACTGTCCCTTGAGGGATGAATGGAACGGATGGTACTGGACATTTTCATCTCCGATTCCTGCCAATCAAAAAAGCAGATATGAAAACGCACCACTAGAGGGTTTGGGTGGGGATGGAGGAGGTTACTTAGGATTTCACTCCAATCCAAGTTGAAATCAATATCCATCTGCTTACACAAAGGTAGCCAACCTCTTATACAAACCCCTTTTCTGGTCCTAACCAAAAAGAATTTTATCTTCTCTCTTATAGAAGGTAAATCTGACAGGCCGGATACTCAATATATGTGTATAAGAAGAAAACTTGTATGATAAGCCTATAGGGCCAATATGAAATGAAATAACTTCAGGCTTGGGAGTACTCCCTCTAAGAAGCATGTGCCCAGTGAAGTTTGTAAGAGTGTTCGAGGACGAATTGAAAGCAAAGAATAATTGAAGAGAACAAAACTTGTTGAGAAACACTCTTAAATTATGAATCATGGCCTATGAGCATTATTCTTAGCCAAAGGAGTATCCTGGGGACCTGGAGCATTTGTAAATAAGCTAAGAACATCCTAGAGGAGTCGTAAAGGATCTCTCCAGCAGATAGGACAGTGTTCTATGCAATTGAGTGGCAAGATAACGGGAACGATGATCAGACAACAGAACAACACCCTTGAACAGCTTATGATAGATAGCCCATCCTTCCAAAATCCAAAGTCAACTAAAAATCAATGGTATTAAATACAGGAGAGAGAGAGAGAGTAGATCTAATAAGGTTGACCTAGGAATGTGGTCAATTGGCAGATCTTACAAGGATAAGCTGGGTGGAAAGGATGCAAGGGTAGCCTACTGAAGTATAAATCAAAGGATTAGCTTATATCCAAAAAACAACTCCAAAAGGTCAACCTTAGGGAGCTATCAAATGAATACTGCAATGGTCACATGTCATCCTTAGAAGATGTAGGCCAACTTGGCAAGCAAATTAACAACTTAATTGCTTTACTGAAAAACATCAAAATGCTGCAGAAGATGGTTGACAGGTATCATGAGTTAACTTGCAAGCTATGGGCCGACAAGTCAAGATACTTGTCATCTTCAGGACCATAGATTAAAGGACTCAAAGTAATCAGAGTGTTTTGAGTAGGGAGTTAAAAGTCAAGTCCATTTAATGGACTTTGAACACTTGAATTACAAAGACTGTGTGACCTAAAGTAAGTCTAAAACAGCTAATAAGACCATTTTTTGCACTTAAAAGAAGTAATTTGATGATCAAGGAAACTAAAGACTGGACTGAGAAATAAACAAATAATAAAGGTTTATACTTCGTAAAGTCATCCAAAGAATTCCATTTGTCAGCTTGTTATACTAGGATCAAAATCCTAGAGGAGTATAGGTCAGCTCACAATTGCAGAATATGTTCTTTAAGAAAAGATTCTACAAAATAGATTTTTCCTGAGCATGAATAGAACCTATACAAGTTATGTTATTTCACATGGGCTCTTTTCTAGAGATTAAAAATCATAATAAAAAAAATTAGATCGTGATTTTGGTGTTCTCCCTTTGAGCATCCACATTCCCCAATCGACTTCTTGACAAATTTTCATTCACCAAAATCTTCATTTTCCATCTTCACTTGAAGCTTTTTCTTGTTCTTTCTTTTCCCTAAAATGTTTCTCTACCATATAAATCTAAAGAAGGTTCGTTATCATCAAAACTAAGCTATCTAGTGTATGTTTAACCTCTATACTGACAGGATAGAGTCGCCAAAGTGGCCACTTGATTAACCATCCCAAATCAAACCAAGTAGAATCCCAACACTCAATGTCAGCACACATAAACTCTCACATGGAGATGGCTTTGCTGTGCGCAAGTCATTAGTAATCTTAGATCAAACAACACAACTATGATCGTGTATATCACTACAGAGAAAAGCATTCTTCTTGTATATGGCATTCAAGGCACCCCCAATAGGAATAAGAATCCCATTAATCTGATTGAAACACAAAGAAATGGCTTGTCTCGTAAAATATGTAATACCAAGAACTTCTTCTGTGAGGCATGGGACAAGGAGATGCAAACATTGGTTAAAAACGATAAAAGGATAAAAACCCTACGCTAGCAATAGAGAACTTCAAAAGCAAGAACAGGTCCAATAATATGATAGACCTAGGTCTAGGATTTTTTTTTTAAGAAGGTAAATATGGTGGCCATGGGATTTGATCCCATGACCTTCTCGATGCCAATGGGGCACTCTACCTCAGAGCCAACCCCTTGGTGGTAAGGTCTAGGAATTACAGGTACCGGAATTCACATCGTCAAGCATTGGAGATGGAAATGGGAGATTAAACGGAGATCCTAGAATCTACAAGGTGTTACGGACACAAATAGCATCCTTCTTTAACAAATAAACTCAAAGGGAAGTTGCTCTTCCTCAGGATAGTGAGACATAAAATTTATATTCCCAATGTTCATCACTCATTAGATTTACATTAGCTTGCTAAAGAACACAGAACCTTACTTGAAGATAGATGAAAATTATGTGGACAGCATCATGACAAATATATTTGTTCTTTTGTCTGCCTGAGTACCTGTGGACAACTAGGCACTTATAGATGTGAATCATAAGGGCCGGGTGCTTCATTTCACTGAGAAGTGTTTTTCCTTGAAGGCACAAAGGAAACCAGACAACTCATTGGCCAATTTTTGAACTAGATCATCATTTATTACCTTGCAAGATCACATTTCATTCCCTTCAAACTTGTTGTAGATTAGCCCCGAGAGCATATTTCATTTATTCTATAAATATAAATCACAATCAAATGCTTTGCCATGAGTTCCCTAGGTGTTCATGTTTCAATTCTCATCTTCTCATTTTGTTTAAACATTCTTGATTTTGTCAAAGGCTTCTTCCAAAAGAAATAATTTATTATATTCACATAAAGTATGATAGGATGCTTTGCCACGAGTCTAATAGGTGACCACCTAGCTAATATTTCTGTCAAGAATCGGCGTAGTTCAAAGCGTGGAGGCTCTGTGTGTGTGGGAAAACAATCCAAGAAGGACTATCCACGTGAATGTGGAGAGAAGAGAGAGAGGAGAGAAGCCTTGAGTTGGAAATATTATTGATAACTCAAGAGAAAATACAAGGGAAGACTCTCTTTATATAGAGAGAACATATCCCCACACTTGGAAACAAATCATATCTCTAACAAGGAAAGATCTTATCTCTAATAAAGAAAACAAATCTCCAATTATTTTTCTAAAACATGTTTACTAAAAATAACCAACTTGCCATTTAAGAAAATCCAAAATTGGTCCATAGGACCTTCTAGACGGCTAGCCCCGTTGAGCCTTTATTGGCTACCACGTGGACTGCTACGTGGCTGTTCACATGGCCTTCTTCTTGTCGTCCTTACACTCCCCCTCAAGTCGAAGGCCGGGAGGCCGACGACTTGGTCTTCCACTTGTGAGGCTAAACGCCCCACCATTCATCTTCTTCGAGAGCCAAGCTCTCAGTCTTCTCCTTTCATGAGTCAACGGTGTAGCCTTTTACGACCTCCGAAGTTGCATCTGTGGCAACCTAAAAATTCGTCACGATGGCCACCGTTGACTTGTCTTTTCAAGATTGACAGGCATGAGAGAAACCACATGTGAGGTACTAGTAGCCCCACGTGGTAGTCTTTGTGCCTTGCTTGGATCTTTAGAAAAGGAACTTCTTGGAACAATACCTAGTCTTTTCGCAACCTGAGAAGTCGTTGCTCCTTTTGGCAACCTCGAAAGTCATCGCATGGACTGTGGTGTCTTCTCCTTGACTATTTTTCTCTAGGAAAATCTCCTCTTTTGAAGGAAAGTAAAAAAACGGGATAAAAAACGTCACTATGCAAATAACTTGATAGCTTTCCTTGTCTTGCTTTTTCTTGACTTCTCTTGGTAACGTGTTGTTTCCGACCGTCGTCGTTGATTTCGCCATCTTCCTTAATCTTCCTTCTCCACATAAGGTGTCAGATTTGAAAACTTTCTGGATGCGGATATCACCAACGTGTGGTCAACAACCAACACGGACAAAGGAGCCTAGACCAAAGGCTCTAATATCATGTCAAGAATCGATGTAGTTCGGAGCGTGAAGGCTCCATGTGCGTGGGAAAATAGTCCAAGGAGGACTATCTACGTGAATGTGGAGAGAAAAGAGAAAAGAGAAGAGAAGAGGCTTGAGTTGGAAATATTATTGATGACTCGAGAAAATACAAGGAAAGACTCTTTATATAGAGAGAACATATCCCCACACTTGAAAATAAATCATATCTCTAACAAGAAAAGATCTTATCTCTAATAAAGAAAGCAAATCTCCAATTATTTTCCTAAAACATATTTACTAAAAATAGCTAACTTGGCATCTAACAAGCCCAAAATTGGTCCATAGGACCTTCTAGACCGTCGGCCTTGTTGGGCCTTTATTGGCTGCCACGTGACCTGTTGACTGCCACGTGGTTGTCTACATGGCCTTCTTTCTACCGTCCTAACAATTTCAATAATATTCAGGGCCCATCATTATCATCTAAAAACATTCTCAATTTCCAACTAGTACTCTATTCTCATCTCCCCTCCACACCCCAAACATGCCACTGTTTAACTTATTTGGGCTGCCACATTTCAAGGGATATATATTCGGGGCCTATCCTATGAGCACAATGCTCAAAACCATCATTTGAGCACCTGATGCAGAACAATGGATGACACCTTATTTGGATGTGGTGGTATTGAAAAACCGTTGAGTATCAAAAGTTATTAAATAAAACAAACATCCAAATTAATTAGTAGCTAAGCTTCCATAAAAAACCGACAGAGTGATCATGTGAGGTTGAAAAGGATACATTCCATAATAAAAAACATACCTCTAAAATTACATTAATCAGCCTATGTAATACAAGTGACTCAAAGACTTATATGAAAAATGATTACTTCCAAATTGAGGAATGCAATTAAACTACAGGCCATACCTTAAATGATATTTTGGCTTGTATTACAACTGCTCTTGCAAAATGTAATCCTACTTGTAATACAACTCATATGTCATGTATTGCGATTGTGAATTTGTTCGTATTCCAGGATCAAAATATAAGAGTTGCTTGAATTTGTAATACAAGTTACAGATTTAAAAAAAAAAAATGTTAATAAAATATGCTTATAATACAATCACACAAAGTTATGAAAATAGATAATAATTACTAAAAATACATAACTTCAAATACAAGTGTCTTTATTGTATTACACTTCTATTTTTGCTTGTATTACAATTTCATGACCTTCCAGCTTTTCAAAAAAAAAAATCACAACCTTCTATTTGTCTAGTACCATCTTTTTCTTCTTTTATTCCAAGTCTTTTTTGACTTGTAATAAAAATGTTAGATTTGATTGGCTTTAAAAAAAAAATTAGATCCAAGTTTATGATTGACTTGCAATGCAAAAAGTTCCCTCGAATGGAATGCACACAAACTAGAATGGAATTAACAACAAGCTATGAATGGAAATTCATAGTAGACCATATTTGACATATTACTTGAAATGAATCGATTGCTATACATTCCATTAATGGACGGTGGTTTTCTGAACCTCCAAAGAAAATGCAAAGTGGTTTTCATCACCATGAAACATGATCCAATGGCCAAGGATCGGTTATTTTTTTGTCTTTTGAGCACAGTGCTCAAAAGGTAATGTAACCGCTTATTGCAGAATAGTTAATCTTCTTTCAGTGGAATGAGTAAGTTACATTTTCCTCCCATCACCCCCAAAACTATGTTTTAACTTGATAACCAACCAAACGAGAAGTTATGTGCTCAAAACAACAAGCAAAGTTGTCCCACTTGCACGAGAGTTATCCAAGAATTCAAATTCCTTCATTTAATCTATGTATTGGTTAAAAGAGTTTCGTATCTCTTGCTTATGTTGTGGTAAATGGGAAATGAGAACTCAAATATTAACAGACTAAAGATGACAGAATGCTTTTTTGAAATGACAAAGGTGTACATACCTCTTGCTGAAACAGCAATAGAAGTGTTCTAAGTGCAAAAACATAGACAAATTCATTACTTGTTGTCGACAAAATATCAAATTGATAAGAAAAAACAGAAACCAACCTGCAATGGGGTCTTTAATTGCTCTTCCACATCATTGTCATAATTTTCATTGTAAACATCAACGGCAAGACAAAACTCTAGCTCTGTTTGTTTAGGCTTCATTCTCACCTAGAAAAACTCAAGAAGCGCATAAAAATGGTAAAGAACTACAAGAAAAACTACAAATATTGTGAGAGCAAACTACTACCAATTTTTAGTGAGAAAAGATTTTGAGAAACCAAAAACTGCATAGCAAGTGAGAAGATGCAAACAAAAACTACAAACGTGAGTGCACTATACAAAGGTATGTTGCTTATGGCATATGAGCCAGCTCTAATGAAATTACCCGACTGTGCATACTTAAGTCAATAGACAAGAACAAAATGCATTCAAAATAGAAGAGTTGTAATGTGAGTATAATACTTGAAACAACAGTTGATGAGCACTACACATCACAACCAAGAGAATTACAAAGTGAAAAACTCTACCATAACTGTAGCAACATAGATGCTTGTGTAAATATATTGTTTTGCAATTGGACATGTTAAGTCATATAAAGCGCAAGATGTTTTCTTTGATCATGATAACAATCTGATAAGATTCAAGCAGGGGGAACCACAATCGCAACCTGTTGCCCTCCTCTATTCCTCCTACCCAATAAAAGTTAATGTCCAATTGGGATGAAGTGAGTAGGCAAGAAGAGGCGAGTGGTTGGGTCATTGTGGCAAGTAAGAGGGATCGTAGGACCAAGAGGATCGAGGGAGGTGGAGGTGCCAAGGGAGGAATCAGAGTTCCATGTTGTAGATATCGAGGTCGTGGTCACCTCGCAAAAGACTATCGGGACCTGGTTGTTTGTCTCTCCTATAAGGGACTGGGCCATAGGCGAGATGGGTGTTCGATCGTGGCACGAGGGAAGGTGGCATCACCTTTGCCTCCACCACCCTCAGGTGCACCGATAATGGAGGTGGTGGCTCCGTGGTCATCGTTGCGTGGTGTGATAAATGACTCCCTAAATTCAACCTTGGTGGGGGACGTTGTAGTCAAGAGACCATCCCTTGTTGAGGTAAGGGTCATGACGAGTCATCACTTTGGCTCGAGTGCCCTCTTCCATGTCACCATCATGGAAATACCTCCTTTTGATGGGGGATAGGAACCTTCTCACATCCTTGTGCTTTGTTATGACAACAATGGAAGCTGGGTGCGTGAGGTGGTAGAAGGTAGTGATGAGTGAGGGGGTTATGGTTGAGTAACCACTTGCGAAGGTGATCATTCTGGCTACCAAAATGGGTATTCCACTACACCTACATTTGCTAGAGACTATTAAATATTTGATCACCACTTTCGAGAGATTGCAAGCATGCTAGAGCCTTGATCTCAGAGAGGAGGACCTTCATGCCATCAAAGCTTCCATTGAGGCATCCTCCGACAGCACCATCCCTAATAGGATTATAGGATGGTCCTTCATAACGAAGGTTCTTCGTGTCTAGTGCTGATCCAAATTGATCGGGAAAGGAGTGCGCGATCTTTTGCTGAAGTGGTCGCATCTCGGGTTCCACCGTCGGTGAGCCCTCTGACAAAAGGACTCTAGCGATTGTTCGAAAGGTGTGGAGGCCGAAGATTGCAGGTGATTCTCTCGGCAAACAAATGGACATTTTGGGAAGGGTTGCTAAGGGTGTTGGTGCTAGAGCACCACGGTCATCTGTTTTGATGATAACAAAACACGTGTTATTTAACATTTGCAATTTGAGTCCTATATTTCAGGTCAATTGCAAATGTGGACGTGTTTAGACGGAACTCGAGCTCGCATCCAGGACGGATTGGAGGAGCTTGACGAAAAACAGAGGAGGTTCGCGTGGAGCGACAGATTGAAGATAGAAGACAAGAAGAATAGGATAGATTCTTTTTAATCATTTCATGTACTTTTATCTTTCTTGCTCTTTATTTTCCTTAGAAAATTATGTTAAAGAGCCTCAAAGAACCCTAACAGTAGTCCTAAGAACACCGGCACAACCTTAGGATACTTACGTTTTCTGTAGAATACTTAGAAAACCAATATAGGGTTCAAACAGCACTTCCAGACGTCTGATAATGTATTTTAAGACGTCTGACTGTTGTTTCAGACGTCTGATAACTGTTAGGCTGGACATAGTTAGTTCTGTCTGATGAAATCAGACGTCTTAGGAGACGTCTGATGAATTTACCAGACGTCCAATTAGTGGACCGTTGGCTGGCTTAGCAAACAGACAAGAATATGACCGTTAGAGCCTTATCAGACGTCCTTAGGTCTTTCCAGACGTCTGATAAATGACCGTTTTGCCTCGGCTGACCCAAAATCTCTTCTCAGAGATTTTCTAGCCGTTGCAACGTTTGGAAATCAATTCCCACAGTAAAAGTAGGTTTCCAGACGTCCAGACTTAGTGCCAGACGTCCTGTATGTCGTCTGATGGACTTGCACAAAAACCCTGTTTAGATCTGATTCAAGTCAGGGAGAAACCCGCATAGAATCAGACGTCTGAACTTGAAATCAGACGTCTTAAAGTGGCCTTCCAGACGTCTGATGCCAGAGTTAGACGTCTGACAACCCTGTCAAATGTAATCATTGTCCTGATTTCGGCCTGATTCTCTTGGACTTTGTTCCCAACGGCTATGGAAGCTTTTCTAAGCCTTCCAAAGCCTTCCTAAGGCCTCTATAAATAGAGGGGAGCCTTTTTCACAACAAGAGATACACCTGAAGAGACACCTTGTAATACACTCTCACACTCTTGTGTCCAAGAAGCTCTTGCTCTCTAAGCTCAAGTTCTACATCTTGAGAGCATCAAACCGTTGCGCACCCGCTCTCCCGCCGTTGTCTACGAGAGCAAAGTTGCGCCGTCGCGTGGCTCACGCACCCGCGTCATCCTCGACGCACTCCTTGCAAAGGGGAGTTTCCTATTTCCTATAGAAGCTAGGTTTAAATTACTTTGTTGGCTCTATAGGTTTGTTGTTTTATTTTATCTTTGTTATTTGGTTGGGTATTCGCTTTGCGAATTCCCGTCTCCTTCGTGGGACAAAATCCTTCTCGTGGAGAGAAGGGGTTGAGGAACGCTACCCTCGTACTTGTAGCGTGGTTGTACTGAGGTTGAATCACCCTTGTTTCAAAGTGATTCGGTTGGTGGATTTGATCAACTAGGTTGATCGGAAAATCCTAACTCGAGAGGGTTAGGTGGTGGTTTTCACCCGGTTTGGGTTTCCACCTAAAAATTACTTGTGCACATTTTGTGATTGCTTATTTTGTGAGATTGCTTTATATATTTTATTTCCGCAATTATTACGTCACCCCCTCCTAGTAGGGAAATTACAAAGGGAACACTGCTCGACTTAATTCTTCCCACCTTGGAAAGACTAGTGTGTTTTCCTTTAGAGAAGGAACCTTCAACACTAATGCTTGCTAAGGTGGATAAGTCTCTGTCACCTTTGCTTTTTGAGAGGGGCCCATCGCCCAGTGATTTTTGCTCGTTCCAGGAAGGGTCTAGATCCAAAACTGGATCCAAAGCGGTATGTCCCATCCTTTCCCTAATTGTGTTGTCAGTTCAGGCTTTGGGCAACATTTAGGCTCCGGCCCAACTCTTTTGGGTAGGCCTCATGTGCTATCTTTTTATGCAAGGGGCAAACTCTCAATCAGGTGGGGACAACAAGCGAATTCCTAAGACTACTCCTAAGTAGCCTCCTCTTTCACCGCTGGGGCCTGAGGGTGAGGGTTCACCGACTTGCGGAATGGCGCCTCCACCATTAGGGCCCAAAGCGGTGTAGCTCCTAGTAGCAGAGATACCAAATCGAGTGGGCAAGTGGTTGCGAATCAAAAGCAATCGCTTGGGGTTGGGTGGAAGATGCTTTGGTGGGAGCAGAGGAAGCCTAACCCATTGCCTCGATGGCCAACCTCAAACACAGCGTCTCGACAACTGAGGGCAATACCTCAACAGGAATTTGAGTAGTGAAGGTAGAGGTGATGGAGACAACTGCCTATCACCTTCATGTCACCCTCATAGACAAAGGCACTAGTGCAATAACATCGACCTCTAACGATTGTTCCTCAATCACCACATCTCAACTCCTACATATGGGAAAGGAGAGGCAGCAAAAGACTTTGTCGTTGAAGATGTTACCATCGAACCTGAGACTCATCCATAAGCATAGATTCTCCTTCAGAAGAGGAGTCGATCATAAGAAGCTTCTCCAAGAGGCGATAGTTGAACCTTTAAGTACAAAGATGAAGATGGCCACGGTCATTGGGGCAGAAGGACATCACCGTTGTCGAGGGGGTCAAGGTCCTCTCCTATAATGTTAAAGGCCTCTAAAACTTATACCAAAGGACAACGGTCTAAAGATATGTGGTTGAGCAAGGGGTGGACATCCTGCTCATTCAAGAGACCTGGCTAAAGTCCTTGAAGGCGACGGCTAAAAGAGATAAGGGGAGAAATTTTTTACTTCTTAACGATAGACTTTGTTAGGTTGTCCGATGATTTAATGATTGCTTGGAAGGAGTCGACTTTTGATCTAGTCACACACTCTACCGACAAGCGGTGTTTGACTGGATGCCTTAAGAGGATAGGTGACGATTCTACCTTTACCTTGACAATAGTGTATGGTTCATGCGATAAGACAGCAAAAGTAGGTTTATGGGAAGAGCTCCGACAAGATTCAATTTTTGTTGAAGGCTCTAGCTAATAGGAGGGGATTACATAACATCAACGGTTGATGATAGACCTGACGGTCATCAGAACAAATCTTTCGAGGAGTTTGTTGACCCTATTGCGAATTTGAAGCTCTCTGACATACCGATACCAGGATCCAGATTAACGTGGAGAAACTTGTCAAGTGCCAAGTCAAGGATTGATTGTTTCCTCTCTTATGTGAAACTTGCAGAGTGGTTATAATTGCCCAAGGTTGTGCCTAAGACATAGTCTTTCTCCGATCACACTCCCCTTCTTTGGGCCTCAAATAAGGATGCCAGATTCACCTCCTATTTCAAATTCAGCAGGTCATGGATCCTGGAGCCCGACTTTACAAATTTAATACAAGACACATGGTTAGAGGTGCCAACTTCCTCTTCTACAACGAGGACTTTAGTAGCTAAGTTAAGCCATCCCAATTGAAGTTGGTTACTTTCAAGAAAGAACTAAGGAAGAATAGGGAGAAGGTTAGGGTTAAAGCCTTGCATGAGATTGACAGGTTGGATAAGATGGAGAATTCAGGGGACCTCATAGATCATGAACTAGAGGATAGAAAGAGATATCAAGAGATTGTGTATCAAGAGAATCATAAAAGACAGATAGATTGGAGACAAAGGTCGCATTAGTTATGGCTCAAGGAAGGGGATGCCAATACCCACTTTTTCCACCTGGCAACTACTTCGAGCAGGAGCAACCTATTAGCTCGTTGAAGGTTCAAAAGGATTTGGTCTCATGGAGAGAATAGGCGGTCCGGGCTTTGAATGAGCATTTCCATGACTTCACAAGGAGGGGGACTTTGGGTGGTTGGAAGTGGTTAAATACAAAGCTACCTACTCTTGGGGTTGATGCTTCTAAGGTCTTGGTTCGACAAGTAATGGAAGAGGTGTTAACGGCTATGCAAGGTTTGAAGGCCAAAAGATTGCCTAGTCCCGATGGGTCCCCTATACTTTGCTTCATAGAGTTTTAGCATATTATTAAAAGATGATTTTATGGCAATTGCTGAGTCCAATTTATTGGACTAATATTTAGCCTAAGTTAGGTAGTTCCTATGCTTTAGATTGTATTAATATTTGCAATTGGTTACAAAATAAATACATGTCCTAGGATTACATAATTTGTTATGTTATATAAATAATTATGTGCATTTCTTTTGGAATAAATAGAGAAGATGAATCGTGGTGCCATTCAAACCTCTGCACACTCCTCAACCACCCATCCTTAGCCTAATTTCCACTTCAAAATCCCAATTAGACTAGGACCTATACCTACAACCTAAGCCTACATAATCCAAATCCAACGTCAACTTATCTTCCTACATAATCTGTCATTTTAGACGTCTAGCACACACATCAAACATCCAATTTTCATACTTAAGACATCTAGAACACAGTCTAAACATCTGTTGACCGTCACCACTTATGTGCACTCACACACGATGCATTCACAACTGACCTCTACATTGGTGGTGGCAACAACCACCCTGACCCATTCCCTCTCCTAATGCAACGCCAACTCCACGCCACTTCTTTCTCCAACTGCAAAACCTCCCAAACTCTCTCTCTCCTTTCTTTATATATCTTCTCCATGCATCTGATCTGCCCCTTCGACCCCCCCCCCCCCCCCTTTGGGGATCTTCCTCATCCACCCACTGCCACACCGTGGCCATGGAGCGTGCACTGTGGACCTAACGCATACCATGCAACAGCTGTGCTCCACCTCCACTCAATCGCCTTCGGTGGCTACACGGTGACGGCGGTCAACCACATCATCGTCTTCCATCTTCTTCCTCCACCGTTACCACACCTCATCCCCCTCTCCTATTCACCTTCTTCCTGCAGAGGACCCAACACCACCACCAGCCATTCCCCCAACATTGCCAACCCCATCACCACCACCTTCACCTTCTCCATCGAAAACACCACCACCACTTGCAACCCACCGCACCTTCCCCTTCTCTCCCTAACCCACGCACCGCAAACCACGCATCACCCACTGCCCCCTCCCCAGCCATCTTCTCCTCTTCCTCCATCCTCTTCCACTGCTTCCTCCCTTATCCAAGCAACCTAAAACCCACCACCGGCCTTGTTCACAACCCATGAACGTCGACCACTCCTCACTGCCAGCCACCATATGCTCGCCACCAACACCTCCAGGAGGACAACCACACTCGAGCACATCTCACGCAACGTCTGGAGACTCCACCGCCGCCCTTGAAGAACCCATCAACGCCAGCCATCATTGCTCTGAGCGGCCACCTCTAGTCTTCGTTATCATCGCCAACACCAAGGTTGTGACACCGTCGATCAATCGTGATTTCCCTTCGCTTCACGTCGGTTGGCAGCCCTCCTCGTCACGCAGCCGAGCGCGAGAAGAATATCCCCTGTTTCGCTTCAGTAACACGGCTATTAGTTATTACATTTGATGCCACTACAACAGCAATACATTAAAATTTTATATTGGGAAAATTCTCTCACGCACCCTCTCTCTTTCCCTCTATTCTTCGGGATCTATTTTGCTACCAGCAAGCACTCTCTCTCCCTCTCATGCATTGACTAAGATAATCATGAAGTGGATGGAATATTTATTAGGTGAAAAGCACTCTTTGTTTATGTTAATTTCTTATGTGTCAATTGCATGCCATATCCTTTAACTTTCTCGTCCTCTATTATTTTATGTAATGAAAGAATTGATTTGAACAAGAGACTCATTTTTTATTCAAAGTAAAAGAATAATCTTGCTTAGTATTTTTTTATGAAACATTTATGAGTTTATTTGATTCATACCTCTATGTGGATACAAGTTGATTTCGTGGTTAGATTTCAGTTTATTTAAGTTTTGATTTGATTGAGAAATTTTCCACCATGTCATATATAACGACATTATCATTTTATTGTTATTATCTTGTTTAAGCGAAAATCTCTCTATCAGCCATGTTGTAAGAGCTCATCAAAGGTAACTATGGTTTTGAGAGGCTAAACATATTTTATACGTTCATATTACCAAAGAAGTCCGATGCAAAGAGAGCTGAGCACTATCGTCTCGTTGCTCTCTCAAACTCTATCTACTTGATAGTGGCCAAGGTGCTCGCCAATAGACTCCGAGAGGTGCTACCCTCCCTCATCAGTCCGAACCAAACATTCCTACATGGTAGATCCCTGCAGGAGTCTTCATACTAGCAAAGGAGATGTTGGCATCATGAAAGAGCAAGACAAAGTTTTTTATGGAAAGTGGACTTCTTGAAGGTGTACGATTCGATCTCTTGGTCATATCTATGGCAAACAGAAAATCAACCAGAGACATTTCCCCAAGCAATGGTTAATGTGGATGAAGTGTGTTACGACTACTTTTTCAATGTTGGTAAATGGAAAGCCTGTGGAGAGTTGGATTCGACTGTGGAAAGGGGTTCATCAAGGATGTCCCTTGACATCGCTCATGTACATACTTGCACTAGATACTTTGGCCTTAATGGCTTTTAAGGCATCTGTAAGAGGTATGTTGAGAGGGTATCATATTGTGCAAAATAACTCAATGATGCCAATTTTACAATATTTGGATGACACACTTTTTTTGTTGAGGGGAGTGGCGTGGATGCTGAACACCTATAGTCTTTGGTCTGTATCTTTGGAGAAGTATCTAAGTTATTCGTCAACTATGATAAGTCGATTTTTGTGCCAATGAACATGACACCAGAGGAAACAACCACCTGGTTCGCTTCTTTGCACACCACGTCTTCGAGTTTGCCAGTTATTTATCTGGGGCTCCCCCTAAAGAGGAAGCAATTATCAACAGGAAACTAGCTTCCACAGGTTGATAGGATGGAAAGGAGACTAACCAGGCGGAGAGGCCAAGTGCTTTCCAAGAGGGGAAGATTGGATCTTCTGAAGTATGTTCTCTCGGCTATCTCGGTCATCCACCTCTCAATTTTCAAATTGCCAAAGAAAGTGATTAAGAGGATGGATGCCATTAGAAGCAAGTTCTTTTGGAAGGGCCCCAATCATGAAAGTGGTTTTATGAGTCTGGAAAGCTAGGAGGGCATTTATTGAGTGATCAGTCAAGGGGGCCTAGGTGTGTTACACCTTACAAATTTTGGAGATTCATTGTTGTCTAAGTAGGGGGAGAAGCTACTATTGAATGAAGATACGTTGTGGAGTCATGTCCCTAATGACTCCTATGGCTACTCTTTGAATTTGGATGATAGATGTTTGATCCCGAATGGAGCATCCAATTTTTGACGTAGACTTTCTTTGGTCTTGAGGCACCTGGCCCCTTTTCTAGAACCAACGTTGGGAGATGGGAGAACTTTTGGGTTCCAGAAAGATAATTGGATAAGATACGAATGTTTCAGAGGTTATTCACTTTGGCTTTGGCTAAGCAATGTTGTGTGGATGATGTTTGTGGCCAAAGCTCCTTTGTAGGTACTTTATCCGAGGCTAGGGCTACAGAGTTGCAGAACTCCTTCACACACAGGATGCTTATTCGTTGGTGCAAGTTACACAGGACAAGCTGCAATGGACACAAAGGAGTTTCAGCATGAGGAAGGCCGACAAAACATTCAAAAAGCCACAAGTTGGGCTAATGCTTATCTTGGTGTGGACTGTTCTCTTCTTTAGAAGCTTAAAATTCCATTAAAAGTTGAGATCTTTTTGTCTTATGAAGAAAAGGAGGTTGGCCATGAAGGATAGGGTGTAGAGATAGTTGCAAATGGAGGAAGTTTCTTGCACACTATGTGGTTTGGAGGTTGAAGATGTTGGTCATCTTCTGCTACGATGCAATTTTGTGAAGGACCTCTTTACCTGCATGAACTTACCAGATGTGAACAGCAGCTCTACCTAGGACTTATAGTGATCTTTGCATGGCAATTCCCTTACAAATCCTTTAGTTCAAGTTAAGGTAGATGTTTTGTGGTCGGTTTGGTTGTAGCAGAATAAAGCAATTTTCAGCATAATATGTTGTAAGGGAAGTCTTTGAGTTCTAGACTCAACATTTGTAAGTTATTTTCTAGCTTTGTACCTTCTTTTTTAGGTAATATAGTGGATGATTAGATATTACACCTCAACAACACAAGTAACAACTGTTCAAGTAGAGGAGTTACAAAAAGGGGAGAAAATGTTGAGTGGGTGAGTGAAGGCAAGCAAGAGTGTGGATGAAGGGCATGGGGAGTAGACAGTCATCACCAGCCAGAGGGATCATAGGAGGAGGTCGAAGGGTGTCTAATGCTTCAAGTGCCATGGCTAGGTACACTTCGCAAGAGTCTGCAGGGTGCTAGTGAGGTGCCTAAGGTACGGTAGGCTCAGCCACAGTAAGGCTGTTTGCCAGCAACGAGCGAAGGCATAGCCGACAAAAGGGGATCCCACCTCCACCTCCGATGGGGACACCAATGGTTGAGGTAGTGGCCCGTTAGTCTATGTAGGTTTGATCGTTGGATGAGATGCTTGTGGGGACCCTGATTGGAGTTGTGCTTGAAGGTCTGATGGGGCTAGTGAGGATGAAGAAGGGGGTGGAAGCTTTGTTGGGCATAAAGGTGGGAGCTAAGGTGGAGATGTTTGCTTCAGGGAAGTTTATTGTATTTAGCTTGTGACCGAAGGTGATGCGTGCCTTGGTTTTCAAAGTGGTAGGGATTAGGAGGGCACTGGTGCGATAAAGGTGGCCATCATTACATGATGGGGCCACAACGAAGAGGCCACCACAGAAGGTAGGGCTCGAGGTGGCTATGGAGGGGAACCCTCTATGTCTGCGCACGCTAGAAGTGGTCAAGGTAGTAGTGGCATTGTTCTCCTCAATGAGATCTTGTTTAGGGCTTAACTTTTTCAAAGGGGACATGCTGATGGTGTGGATCGTAGCTAAGGTCATACCCAACCAAAGGCTGATAGAGAAGGTCATGCTCCACCATGGAGGTGCCTCATGGGTGGTAGGGATCAAGGCGATGGAGGAGATGGGGAAGACATATGCTCAAGTTGTGGTAGGGGGAGGAGGAACGAAGAAGTTTTTTTTTTAAAAAGCTGAGGAACGGAGAAGTTCAACGATGTTGTGGTGGAGTCGGGGAGGAGCACCACCACCATGGAGCCGGTAAGGCAACTATGGAAGACCAAAGGACTTGACGTGAATCTCAAAAGGGAGATGATTACAATGCCATGCATTACATCCCCTAAGATCACAAGTGAGGGGGTGAGAACATAGCCAACTTTCGAGGCAATAATGGTTCCACACCTCTCCCAAGGCGAGGATGGGGAAGAGGAGAGAGGACAAGGGAATCGAGCAACCAACACTAAGGTGGAGGGGCATCTAAAGCTCAATGATGTTTTAAGCAACACGGATTGCGTCGTTGTTTGCCTACAACAGGCAAACTCCGAATCCAAAATCAAATCCAAACCCAAGAACGACGCACGCAAAAAGAGGTTACAAGGGAGCCTACAGCAGCACAAGCTGTCAACAATGACCTCATCGCCATGTGTCCTAACAGAGCAACAAGGGGTAGGAGTGTGTTAAGGATCTTGAGGTGGAAGCCTTTGCGATAACACAAGGATCACCTACAGGCCGAAGTGGAAATTTCGAGGGAACGCAAGGAAGGTGTCAACAATGAGGTCCAACATCACAGCCTTAATGGAGCCCTATGTGGCAACGACTTTGGTGATGCAAGTTGACCTTAATGGCGAATGAGGTGACGAAGCGCTCGACGAGGGCAAGTAACATGAGACTGCCTTAAGGGTGGATGACTGAGAGGAGTGGGAGGAGAGAGCGAAGGTAGCAATTGCAAAGGGCTTCAAGCATGCTAGCAGGGGTGAAGATTTCATTGCCCAATGACGAGGATCCTTTCTTAGAACGCAAGGGGGTTGAACAACCCCTCTAGGTGGGTAGCGCTCAATGGGTACCTTCGACGTGGGGGCCTGCAATGGTGTTGCTTTAGGAAACCAAATTGAATCATTGCAACTAGCAATTGTGGAGGGAGGTAGGAGGTCAATTCATGAAGGGATTCGTTGCACTTAATACGGTTGGAAGATCAAGCAACGTTGATTGTGGGGTGTAAAGAAGACACATTCACGTTGGAAGAATCCTTGCTAGGTCCCCATGTGGCAATAGTGAAGTTGGTAAGGTACTGGGACAACCTCGAGATGGTCATCTTTGTAATGTATGGTCCCATTGATGAGGCCGCACAACCCTAGCTTTGGGAGGATCTAACGCAGGTAGCGGAGAAGTTCCATGGATGCCCTTGGGTGATTGGGGGCGATTTCAACATCACTTGCTTGCGAAGGACAAACCAAGAGATAGAAGAACGAGGGATCGCGGTTTGGAGGCATTTACCAAGTTCGTCTCCATGCATGGCCTCCTAGACCTTTTGCCAAGTTCATATATTACACCTGGAGGCATGCAGCTGGCCAAAACTCAAGAATAGATAGGTTCCTTTGTAGTATCGAGTTGGCAAAGGTCTTCTCGCTGGCGAAAGTTAGGGTCATGGATAGACCATTCTCAGACCATACGCCAATGATGTGGCAGTCAAGTGAAAATCATCAAGTCAAGATGTACTTCAAGTTTGACAAGCCTTGGTTATTAAAGGAGAGGTTCAAAGTCAAGTGGAGAAGAGGCATTCATTGCAACTGGAGGGCTCAACGACACCCAGGCTAGAGTCGAAGCTATGCGAGTTATGGGCATATCTGAAGACGTATAGGAAGGAGATCAGAGAATAGAGGAACAGGAAGAAGAAAGAAGCCCTAAAGGAGATCGCGAGATTGGACAAAGTGGAAGACAAGGGTGGGCTTTCTAAGGAGGAACAGGCGGCCAAGGAAACTCATGTGCACACAGTCCAGATGGAGGATAGAAAGTTGGAGGTGGAATGGAAGGCCAAATCTAGACAGAAATAGCTGAAAGAGGGGACTCCAATTTGCTGTTGGGAACCAAGGAATTAATAAACTCAACAAATTCTACATGTTTCTGCTTCCTAAAAAGGATGGGGTTGCAGCAACTGAAGATTTCAAGCTCATTGCTCTATCGAATGGCATATATCTCATTATGGCAAAGGGTCTTGCCATCAGACTTTGGGGAGTTCTACAGGATATTGTTTCGCCTATGCAGATGATTTTTCTCCCAAATCGTAATACTTTGGATGGCTTTGTTATTGCGTCAAAGATTTCGGCATTCTGAAGGGGGATGAAGAGGATGGCTTTCCTATGGAAAGTGGATTTCAACAAGGCACATGACTCTATACAATGGTCCTTCATTTGGGTGACCCTATTAAAAAGGGGCCCCCCCCCATATACGTTGATTGGATGAAGCGTTGCGTAACAACGACATCTTTCTACATCTTAGTGAATGGCAACCCAGCTCGAGGCTAGATACAATCACGAAGAGTGGTCAGACAAGGTTGTCCTCTAGCACCAATGATGTTTGTTCTGACTGCTAATGCTTTAGCAAGATCCACTTATAGTGCCTACACGAGGAATCTCCTCAAGGGTTTCTCGATGGGGAATGGAGTTGAAGTCCTAATGCTCCAAATTGCTGATGACACTATCTTTTTTTTGGAGGGCTCCGAGATTGAGGTAAGGAGGATGCGCCTTCAATTGGATTTGTTTGGAGAGGCGTCGAGCTTGCAAATAAATTTCTTCAAGTCCGCTTTTATGCCCATTCAGATGTTGCCTGAGGAAGCCAGCAACTATGGCACGATCTTACATACCACAGAGGGGTCCTTACCCATCTCCTACCTTGGCCTCCCTCTATCTGATAAACAAATAACAATGCGGGAATGAATTCCCTCATTGAAAGAATGGATAGGAGGTGATATCTAGAGAAGGCGAACTGGTTCACTTGAAAGTGGTACCGGTCTCCATGTCATCCTACTTTACCTCCGTCTTCAAGCTATCCCAGACAGTTGAGAGGAAGATATCCAAATTGATGAGGGATTTCGTCTGAACTAATTACAGCCCATTTGGGAAAGGAGTGAGGCATCATTTGTTTTGAGGGATTGGGGCAATGGTCCCATGTTTGGCATGTTCGATGAACTTTATCCCAGGATTATCCCATCCCAATATAGGAAGAGCAATCCCATGATTATCCCACCCCACCCTCCCCCCCAAAATTGGATAACCCCCTCTCTTATGAGAGAACACCCCTACTTATCCCCCCAACCATCTCATGATTTGACCAATACTTCTCCCAAACACAAAAATTCCACAATCCCACCACTTACAAAATTAATCCCACAAAATGAATCCCTCAAAACAAACAATACCTGAAGGAAGGGGGACTGAGGGTCAGGGAACTAGGGACGATGAATGATAGTTTTATGGCAAGATGAATCAACAAGCTCCTTAAGCGTAGACAGGACCTTCTGAGGAGGGTTGTGGGGGCTTGCTATGGGCACTTGCCAAAATGGGAGTTGATGACATCCTCTCTGAACAGAGCTTCTCATTTCTTCAGTGGTCTATCTTTGGTGGCGCCGAAGGTGCAAGGCTTCTTCTCTCCCTACTTGGGCACGGGTGACATGTTCTACTTCTGGATAGATGATTGGATTGGGCAACGAAAGCTGAGGGACCGATTTTCAAGGCTTTTTGCGATGGCTACCAATAGAGAAGTGAAGGTGATCGATTTTTGGGATGGCTCTTGGTGTCCTACATTCTTAGGAAACCTTTCGGATCAAAGGATCCAGGACTTGCAGACCATGTTGCAAGAGTTAAATGGTTATCAACTGGAAAGAGTGGATGCTTTCCTTTAGGATGGAGGTGAATTCTCTATTCAAGAGGCCCATAAGAGATTTGAGTCTTGGGGGGGCTAATGACAGACATTGATTTCATCAAGGATTGCGAATAGATTTGCATGGCTTCCTACCCATTGAAGATCAAGATCTTTATGTGGCTACTTAGAAAAGAGAGGTTGATGACAAGGGTGTGTTGAGCCAAGTGGGTGCCAAGGGCGGAGAAAAGTTGCCTGTTTCACTGTGCAATAGATAAGGACGTGGACCATTTGCTTTTTGGGTGCCCCTTCTCTATGCAAATCTGGAGGCACCTTCGATTGGAATGGATCACACACTCCAATCAAGAGGACTTTTGGAGGTCATTCATGTGCGATAGTCAAATTGTGAGCCAAAATGCATTCAAATCTAAGAAGGAGAATACAAGAGCCTTGGCAATGCTATTGGTCATATGGTCAGCAAGGAATGTGGCGACCTTTAAAGGGTGGCATCCTTACCTTGATAATTTTATTTGTAGTATTTCATCTTCAGCTAATTTTTGGTGAAATATCTTGTGATTTGGTTGTGTTTCTATCCCCCTTATTAATTAATTAATTTGAGCGGTTATCAAATGGATAACCATCCTTTCTCTTTTTAAAAAATATAGCGGATGACTACCAACCTCGGATAGTCTTCCTTTCCCCCTTTCAAGAAAAAAATAATCTAATAAGATTCCTCTGCCATGGAAGAGATCTGTGTGAAAGGTTCATGCACAGGCAAGTGTGCATACATGCATCATACACAGACACATATACAATTTAACCATATTTAAGTTGTACAGCCTTCCAGGAAAAAAATTGTTTTAAGTTGCACAAATTTGTTTACCAGTTTACATCTTCTATCTAGTCCATAGGGACGCCAGGAAGGCCTGAGGGGATATTGTATGAGAAATAACTGCAATGAAAATGAGATCAATAATATTAGTCTAAGCGGCCATGATTCTTGCTCATGCTTAGATTAATGAAAGCAAAGTTTCCAATTGTGGAAGCACGACTGGAAAAATACATTGAACCACAAATGAGTGCAATTGCAATAATGAGATAGGTTAATGAAGTGGATAGCCATTAACTTCCAGGAGCCATCCTTTCTCTCTTGAAAAAAATTACAGTAATAATAATAATGCTTAGTGATGTCATGATATCCTGGTAAGACAAACAACAAACCTCGTATGCTAGTAAAAATGGTATCACATGCAGTGACAAAGGGATGTATGAATGTCAACGCCGTCATGGTCATTTTTGAGGAGGAGGAGGGAAGTCCCAAAAATTATTGATTTGGAACTGCAATTTAGTATGATAAACAAGTTCCACTAAATAATATAAAATGAATGGATAATTGGAGATCGCTATCGTATTCATCTGTTAAAGGTATAGGACATTAGAAGAATAAAGAATGTACTCTGAGCAGATGAACATTCTAACTACTACAAAAATGAACTTCAAGTCCATGTGTATCAATGCTCATCCTTGAAAGGTATAAATGAAAACAGGCTTGTAAGCTGACAACCCCCTCAGAAGCCAGCTGTATGGGAACTTCTGATCCCAAAGAACTGAAATAATGATAAGATGAATTGCCAAAATATTTTCTCCCCAATACATAGAAAATTACCAAAGGCCCCCTCATAACAATCTACCTTCCCGTCCAACAAGTCCACAACACAGAGAAAATAAAAAATAAAAACCATTAAGTCAAAGAGATGGCAAAATTGACTCCAAGAATCAACAATTGCCACTTTCCTCTTCACCCCTCCACAATGTGAAATCCCCACAATTTGCAGCCCTGCTACTTTTATGAATTCTCCATCCTTGAAATCCGGAGACTCCTTCAGATATAAGAATAAACCTCTCCTTCGAGTCAGAGTAATTCATTCTGGCCATTGATCCCACCTCACATGATTGGGCCAGAACATTATCTGGATCAGGATCAGTTCATAATCAAAATGCTCTACCATAATTATCCAAACCAAAGCGGCACTTGAATTGTAATGAAGATCCAAAATTACTCGGGCAGAGAAAGATGTCTCCCCTCACAGTTGCTCACGCATTTGATCCCCTATCTTTAGGCATTTAATCCTCACTAACCCACCAAAAAATCACTCAATAGCAGGAACCCACCCCTTTATCGAAACCACACTCTGCCACATTTGAAAGAGGTACATCAGACTTCCTCCTGGCACCTCCAGCTCAATATCTTGATAGATTTGCAAACAACTCAATCCACACAACCCGCCGATCATTACAGAAAGCACAACCACATCTCCTGTGGATCTCCAGTAGCTCTGTGGCAGCAACATGACAAACTTGTGATAACATTGTCAGATCCTTCTATTACAGAAAGGTAAAAGAATGACAACTCGAGATCAATAGTCATTCAGATGCATTACCTAGCATAAATACACAGCAAGCAAGCACCTCATATCACAGCCCTTCTAAGAGATTTGTGGCACTCCTAAGTTCCATTCCTCTGAAGCCGAATTCCGCAGAAAGAAACGGGCCCTGGCTATATTCCCAATTCCGAAAACCACTGGTTCCTCTAACGGCAAGCTATCAAAGGAGGAGGCATCTCACGGTCTAAAGACTTCAGCAGCCCGAGAACTCAATACGATCGGATATCCGAAAAACACAACGTGACGCTCGAGAGGCATTCAATTAGATGATCAGCCTACTGTTTGCGGTAATTAACCCGAGTGAAACAGCGTGGACATCATGTAGCCAAAGTTCGGGCAAGTGCAAAGTCCGATCAACCTAATTAACACGATGCTCGTCTTTCAAAAGGATTAAGACCGTGACCTGAGCTCCATTGCCGAGGGATGGATTGAAGAACACGTCAATCTCCCGGACGACCTCGTCCTCCCCCGGGACCTCGTCCACGTCCATGGGCTCCGGCTCGTCCGCCACCGCCTTCTCGATCGCGACGAAGCCGCCGTCGAGGGAGACGGCCTCGGGCTTCTCCACGTGGGGGAGGAGCGCGGGCAGCTTCTCATCTCGGGGCTCCGGAGGAGCCTTGCGGGGCGCCGAGGGGACGGGGTCGGAGGAGGGCTCGGGCTTGGGGACCTTGGAGCCTTTGGGGAGGAACCTGCGGCCGGGCTTCGAGAGGGGCTTCTTGGCGGCCGCAGAGGAGGAGGGGAGGGCGTCGTCGTCGGCGAGGAAGGGGTTGAAGATGTCGTCGTCGCCGTCCTCCATAGAGTTTTTCAGGGGAAGCACGCGAGGTTTAGGGGAGGTAGACCGCGCGCTCGTTGGGGTGGTCAGGGTTTCGAGGAGGGGTTCTGCAGGACAAACGGATCCCTGCCTATCCCTGCCTAGCACCGCATGGCGTTAATTCACAAATGCAGTTTTTTTTTTTTTCCTCTCTACGCAAGACATGGAACTAAAATTAATGTCTTATGTGCCCGTTTGTTAGCTAAGTTGATGAGTAAATTTATATCACTTAAGTAAAAGTGATACATCCTTAATTTTAGTTTTAGCTAATCCGAAGGAATATATCTGTAAATTATTTATTTTTCCTTTTTTGTTTAATTATAATCTTACTGTATGGAATAACTTAGGTTATATTTAGTTAAAAATTTGGTAAAATTATGATTCAATTTAAGTGTGATAAGTTGAGAAAGATATTTGATTTATAAGTTACAATGATTAAAGTCTTATAATGTTTAAGGTAGTAATGTGATGTTAATGACTAATATCTATATTAATATATTAAATTTGAGTTTTGACCTGCCCACATGTCCATCCCATTCAATGAATGAATAACTGATTGGATCTCCCTCCTGATATCAATCAACTCCAAATGTGTTTTTGTGCATACATTACATAAAGAAAGTATTTCCATCCTTCCAATCCTTCCGCAACTTGTGCTCTCCCTGCTCCTCCCACTCTGCTCCCTCTCTCTCCCTATCCTTCGGTGCAGCCTTAGCCACCTACCCATCTCTCTCTCTCTCTCCGCTCCTTCCACTATCCCTCTCCCACTTAACACCAAGGTCCACATGTGCACGTGCACGGCCACACACACAATATATATATATTATTAAATAAATTATATTTTAAAAAGAAGTTTATACATTTAAAATAATATATAGAATCCTAAAATATAAATTATACATTTTATATAATATTTTTTTAGATAAGTTATTTCAGTATATCTCAAAAGTGAATTTAAACATTCTTCATTTATTTATTTATATATTTACTTTATATGTAAAATAACTATTTTTTAATAATTTACTTTACATAAATTATTATACATTATATATTAATGGCATCAAATATAAGGATGTAAATAGTATTAGGTTTGAATTAAGTTTACATATTTATTTTTAAAATCGATACTCGTGCATGTCCTACCCACTTACCCATCAAATATCTAAATCACAAATTCATATTTAAATCTATTTACTCATGCATAGTGTACCTATTTAGTATTTACTCAAAGGATACCTACTTAGTATTTACTCATAACATTTAATCCCTCTCTCCCTCTCTCCGACGACATTTAATATGAAAATAATTCTCAATTTACAAATTTTGTACAAGTAAATTTGTATTTTATTGCAAAAATATTGAAGATTATTTATCAATCATTTATTTGTGTTACTATAAAAAAATAAATTTATGTTCATCTATATATTAAATTACATTTTTTTTTACTATCGTATGGAATATTTTTAGCTATATCTTTGCATATAGTTACTCAATAAAGCTTCAGGTTATAACCATGAATGTTGTCAGTACTCTTTTTAGTTTTTCCCATACATACTGTACACATCATATATTCTTAGTAAACCCCATCGCTAGCACGATCAATGTTCGATCGCCTGCGTATATTCTTACGGCTCTCTTTTTCTTTATTTGTTTTTCCCTCTTCAATCCTACATCGAAATGTGAAGCAAAGCACAACTGTTTTAATATTATAATAAACTGTGAACAAGTATATTTTAATATATGTTAAAGTTGATGTGATATTGTGAATGTATTTCAATACATACGTTATGTTAAGGTTGTTATTTTAATGTATATTGGTGTTGATGTAATACAAAAGATAGTACTAATTGATATGGACAGGAAAAATGCGAAACCCTTTAACTTAAATTCTATCCCCATCCCAAACCTATATCTAAACTCTTATCCCACATATAACCTCTAACAAAACACAACCTTAAGGTCCCATTTTATGATGTTTTAAATGAGGGTTGTATCTTATGTGTCCTAATTAACACTACAATAGATGAATTATAATGACCCGTAACAATTTTAGCCTTTTAAGACGTCTGAAGTCTCGGTTAGACATCTGGACCCATTCCCGGACGTCTGAAAATGAAATTTTTGTACTGCACACTGCATTCCACACGCAGGCGACGCGCAGAACCCCCCTCTTCTCTCTCCCTTCCTCTTTCTTCCCTAAAACCCCAAACCTCACGCCTTCTATATAAACCTCCCCTCCTATCTCCTCTCCACTCCACACACCAGCCACCACCACCTTCAGTGTTGTGCAGGAGTGACGAGAGGGGGTGAGCGAGGGAGAGCGAGAGGGAGGAATGAGAGCACGCGAGGAGGAGGAGGCCGAGGTCAGAGGAGCTTCGGTGGAAGCTTGACGGAGCTCACACGGCCACCGCGGGCGCGTGCGGGAGGAGAGGGCTCGGGGAGGCGACCTCCCGACCCTCTGCAGTGGCAGGAGCTGCTACAGCGCAAGGCGTAGCGAGTGAAGAGAGCTACGAGGAGTTTCTAGTATTGGAAGTTTTCCAGTATCAGACGTCTAGAGTGGAGTCCAGACGACTGACGGGGTACCTGGTCGTCTGTAGCTAAGCCAAACATTTGAAAGATCATTTATCGCAAGGTACGTATCTCCCTACGCCATGCATATCGCAACGTAGGGGTATATGTCGGCTGATCGCGCCTGCGATGTCGTATGCAAGTGCAGCTTTGGGAAGGAGCGCGAAACGCTTTCACACGCGCTTTCAGACATCTGATCACATCACCAGACGTCCGAAGGTGCATCCAAACGACCGGAGTCATTGTCCGACGTCTGGAACTGCCTTCAGACGATCGCAGAGAAGATCTGGATGTCTGAGGAGACCACAGGAACTTAAGGTAAAGATCTAGCACCTTTTAAGATGTCTGGGATTATCACCAGACGTCTGATTTTGAACAGTAGGCACGTTTTTGACTGGTTTGGGGTTCGATCGGGGTCTGTTTTACGCAAACTAAATACCTGTACTTTCCTCGTGAGTTCCTCTACGTATTAGAGTCATTTGTACATTGTTATGAACTCTCCTTTTGTGATGTATTCCCTAGAATAGGGTTTCAGCATGCTGTGTGTTTGGGGCTCGTAGAGACGTCTGGGTCTGCAGTTCGAGCCCCCATTACTCCCGTGTTGCTTGGTAGAGTTGTTTAATTCTGTCAATAATGTTTAAATAAGAATGTGCTTGTGGAAATAGCCGAATGGAACCCTAGGATGTAGCATGAACCCTCAGATAAAGAAATGAATGAACTGTTTGAGCTGTATGATCTACTTGCATGCATGATTGAGATAAACTGCTAGCAATTGCCTATATTATAATTGTGAGTTGCCTGTTAGAATACAAGCTACATATAATTAATGAACAATTACCTATGAAATCATCAATTGCATGTATCGAACTATGGAAACGCGAGCTGCCTGTATATAGATGAGAAATGAATTGTGAAAGGCGAAATCTGGTTTGGAATAAATGAGATGAACATGAGCATAAACCCTTCAGGGAATTAGGAGTAGAACTCCTATGGTTAGACGGAAACCTGGAATGTAGACGGGAAGTGTGCTGGCCTTTGAGTACGTGGTACCAAGGAGAGTAACTATCCCCTTTTATGTAGAGCGGAGCTAGCCTCCCTTGGGTTGAGATCTGGGGTTAGGATATGCCACTCTACACCGACTCCTATTAGCCCTCGTGTACGTAGTACCGAGGCGAGCGACTAGTGTAGGGAGGGAGCTATCCACCCCACGGGACTTAGGGTTCAGCTAGTCACCCTACACCGACTTGTTAGGCCCTCTAGGCAAACCGGGATAGTTAGACGAGGGTGCGCGGACTATGAAGGGGCGAGACCCCTGTTCTAAGAGGGCAATGCCCTATACTATTCCGTGCTGTACTTGGGTGTACCCGGTAACGGAAACGACTGACCGCGTGTCAGCGCAGACTAGCTACCCATGCACTTATCACGAGTGCCGTAGTCACCGTTACGTCTTGATAGTGACCTCAGGGTGGTTGACTTGGTGTAGGACTACCATGGGGGACTCTCCCGGCCAGGAGAGCACCACGTGTACTTTCTACTCTACGGAAAAGACTGCAATCAAGATCGTTCCCATGAGGAACATGCAAGATCAAAAATATCTGGATACTTTAAGAAATTGGTGAAACGGAAATATATATATAACAGATAAATAGAAATGTGAATTAAACATGTTGCTTTTACTATTTTTAGATAATAAAGATACCACTCTACTCAGCGTTCGCTGACTCTGTCTTTTCATAATACTGTTCAGGACCAGGAGTTGAGCAGCCCGAGCTTCCGACTGCGGAGGGTGCTGGGCCCAGTTGATGAGAACCTCATCATGAACCCTAACTAGCACAATCTAACCTAGATATTCAAGAAAAAGCTCCTACATAACTCATAGAAAGGCTTGACTAAGAGAATTCTGAGTTTAAGAAGAAAACAAGTCATAAGGGGTAAAAATGCAATTTCACCAACACAATCTGTAAACAGGGTAACTCAGGGTCCAAACATAGGTCAAACTAACCTAATAAGAAGGAAAGTGGGATGATTTGATCCAACAAGGGCTACAGCAACTCCAAGGAATTAAATGACATTCTGTAACCCTAAAACAAACCCACTTCAATTCACGAGGTTCGAGATAGAGTAAAAATCGACTAAATCATCTAAAATTCATAGAAAAATAATCTCTAGGGTTTAGAACCTTCAATTTGGCCTTGGGAACCCATTTTGACCTACATTAAGAACCATGCCCAATTAATGATTTGATTTGGGTTTTTACGTAAATTAACCAGTCAAACAAGGTATGACCTAGAAATAAAATTCACCATTAGAATCCTTAGGTCCCATTTAGTCATGTATAAAAACTTGAACCTAAGATGAGACCTTCTTGACCGACTTTGCATTTTAGTCCTCATTTATTACTTTTTGACCCTCAACTTTCGAAACCCTTGCATTGGCCCCTAGGTTCTTCGTCGTTCTTTGCATATAGGTCCCTCCTGCAAATCTCTGAGCAGCGCCATACTCCGGCGACTTTGCGCGGAGCATGGCGCCGCGCAAGGTGAGGGAGGGTACCTACCAGTTGAACCGGGTGTTCCCTGCGAGTGTTCCCTGCGACGTCTGCTGTCGCAGGGACACCGCTATGATCTCTGCCCTCGCCCACACCTTCCGTGCGAACGCGCGGAAAGTATGGGTCGCAGTTCCGACCACTCTCCGGCGAGGGAGGCACGTCGCCTCCCTGCGCCCACCCCTCCGCCTCCGCCTTTATAAGGACCAGCGTCGCCAGCCGACTCTGGTAGCTCGGTCCTGACGGAGAAAACCCCAACCTTTCCTCTCTTCCCACTCCGGCAGAAACCCACCAGCTCCGGCGGCTCCTCCTCCTCCGTCTCGTCGCTCTGCTGCAATACCAGCAGCAGAGCCACATTCGCCTACTCTTCCCGCGTCGCGCCGTACCCAGCGCGCGCCCTCCCGCTCTCTTCCTCGCCGCCGCCCTCCCCCTCTGGGTATTTCTTCTCTGGCGACAGTCGATACTGCCGCCCTGCTCCGGCCCCTTCGTCCCCGTAGTTAGGTCAGAACTATTCCCCATCTCCCCCTCTTTCTTTTCCTCACTGTCTTTCATTCAATTAAACCCTCGACCACTCCTGTCCACCGTCACCTTCCTCGACTCCGGCCACCCTCCGGCGAGACGCTCCCATCGCTCCGCAGCCCCACACGCCTCGCCGACCCTCACGTAACCTCCGCCTCATCACGCTGAACAACCTACGCCCACCCACTGCCGCTCTACACCCTCTCATCGCTCCCCCGAACACACTCACACCTCCGGTCACAGGACGACCTAGGCACGCACGCCTAGGCCGCCCCACGACCTGCTGCACCTCGCACCACCTTCGCCGTGCCACGGTGAAGGTCCCCCGCTAGTCTGATTAGGCCGAGAGGTCGTGCTTCTGTCTGACAGGGTCGTAGCCCCAGCCGCCATTAACGATAACTGAAGCAGCTTCGAGGCGAGCTCCAGGCCCTGCAGCTTCAGGATCCCAGGTGCTGCAGGTTGGGGTGAAGTCTGCGGAGACTTCTGCCTCAACATTTGGCACCGATAGTGGCTGCAGCTGAGCAGAGAGCAAGGCAGAATCGTCCTGCGGGCGCGCATGAGAAAAGCACAGAGGATAGTCCCACATCGTGAGTTTACCAAACCCCGCAGTAGTATAAGTTGATTTTGTGTTTTCTACTGGTCGCCTCTGAAAGCACTGGGGTGAGGTCCCTCACCTTACTCATGCTCGCCTCGTCCGCGGTTTCACCTCGCGGATCTGGCGGGATCCGACCCGACCCTATATGAGCACATCTCGTGCATCACCCACACACCGGTGAGCCTGGTCACGGGCACGAAAACTCGACCCGATTACCCGCCGCTCTGGGAGAGCGTCCTATGAGTGGTTTACAGAGAGAGACGTACGGGTAGAGGGACAGGGTAGGTTTTGCTCTTTGTGCAAGGACAGGGTGCGAGGGAAGAAGAACACACTTGGCCGAAGGAAGAAGAAAGAAGGAGAAGGCCAAGGAACAAAGCAGAAGAAGACCACCGAAGAAGAAGAAGGAGAAGCACAAAGGAAGCACTGTAGCAGACACCACTTAAGCTGTCTGATTGAGAAATCAGACAACGGATGAAGCTCTACAGACAAAGCAAAGAAGAAGAAAAGGAAAAGAAAAGAAAAGGTGCCGCAGCTGAAAGAAAAGAGAAGAAGGAAGAAAGAAAAAGAAGAAGAAGAAAAGAGAAGAAGAAAAGAGAAGATAAAGAAAGAAGAACTGAAGAAGATCAAGAACTTTGATGAAAGAAAAGAGAAGAGAAAAAGAAGATAGGCAAAGAGAGAGAAGAGAAGAAGAAAAAGCCAAGAAACAAAATCTACTTCTCCCTCTCTCTCTCTTTCTCTCTCTTATTTTTGTAATAAAGAAGCATTGTACTTCTAGAATTCTAGTAGTTCCCTGAGTTCAACCTCGGAAGAAAAACATTTCTGAGTAAAATTGTAATAGTGGCAATGACGACAAACCGTAGCTATTTTATCTGTACCACAACGACATTATATAATAAGAATAAACAAAAGGCTAAGCTTCGGTGTCATCATCAGACACTACTAGTCAAACCCAGTCGTAGTTTCTTCAGCCCTTCCTTTTCGTTTCTTTACTGTTGTAGTAAGTAATGGACTTTTAGTTACTGTTTGTCTCTACTGTTTACTTCCGCTTTCCGTTGTTATTGTGTTGTGGGGGTATGTACTGAAACAACATATTTATTTTTCCTTTACTACTTGATGTTTCATCTACTTAGTTATATTGCATATGTGAATGTGTTTACTTTCCTTCTTTTGGTTATTTCTTGTTGGACGACTGGGTCTTGGGATTAGTCGAGGGGAGTCGGTCTCGGGTCCTGTAGGGATCCAAGAATCGAGTCGTAACATGAATAGGGAGCGGATGGGTTATATGTTCATCAATATTGTGTAGTGGGGCAAGATAGTCACGCATGAGGACTGAAGCGAGTCCTCTCGTCCAATAAGGCACGCGAAGAGACCTAACACGTTGCCACTTCCTAAGGATATGCATTTATAATTCCTCTCCCTCTACATGATTGCATCTCTCCCTCTCCGAAGGCTCTCTTCTCCCTTGAAAAAACCTCAACTCCGCACTGCACAGAGCAACAAAGCTTCCCACCAACCCCATTAAAGTTACGAGCTTCATCAACTTCTCGTTTATGTACAAAATTACAACTCACAGGTGAGTAGGGTGAAGCATTGGGTCAGGCCCAACCTGACCCAGCCTGATCCTGAGAAAAATCATTTTATTTTTTCGATTGTAGTACAAGCCCATGGCCTATAATTTTTACTAAATTAATGCATATGTTTATGGGCGTAACACCGAGTTAGATTGGGCCTAATTTTAATATTTAAGCCAAGTTTTTGGGTTAGGCATTAAAAAGTTTATTAAGATTCATAAAATCTACTAGGACTTATTTTCATATATCTTTAAATAAAACCTACTTAAGTTCAGCAAAATTATTTTTATCTAAATAAGGCTTAGTCAAGCCCACTGAGTCATAATTTAAAGTTGAAATTAGATTATTATAATCATAATAATTATTATGATTAAGTAGAATATAATAATACTTTATAATAATCTTACAACTTCTTAGATATCATTATGAATAAAATATACTACTTTTGAATAAAATGTATCTAGACTAACCACATTATCTTATAACTTTATGTTATATTCATTTAACAAATGAAACTTTGAAAAAGGAACTGAATGTTGTGTGAAGTAACTTTTTTTTTTTTAACCAACGATAATTATTTTATATTAAATAAATTCAACAAAAATTAGAAAAAAATAAACATATCAAATTTTTAATTGTAGATTATACCTTACCTAAATAGTCACTACATCTCAACTATTTGCAATCCTTGATAAAAAATTATGCTTTGAAACTTGTATGTATAAAATTACATATAAGTCACAAAATAACATCACATAAACCTACCAATTCTCTAACAAGATAAAAAGTTATCACAAAAAGTTCTACCACACATGACAGATAATTATCTGAAATTGTAGCATAAGTTCTATCGCACATAAGTTGTAGCACACAACATTACCATATAATGAGTTTTATAGCATTATAACACTATCCAACAACTAAACCACATCAAAGAAAGTAAATAATTTAAAGAAGAAAAAAGATTACGAATGGTACAATACTAAAATAAAAAGGGCACCCTTCACTTTTACGTCATAAGTTCCACACATTCATCTATAAGTAAGAGAATCCTAAAAAAAATCACAGTAGTCAATAAATAAAAACTTAGTTAATGTAGATATAAGTATAAGATATAAATGGAGTTAAACATTACATGAAAAAAGTCAGTGAAAATATTACCTTTTAATCTTTATGCCAACCATTCCAACTTTCAATTATTTGTCCTTCATTAATATGAAAACTTGAAAATAAAAAGTCAAATAAATCATTAAGTTCTTAAATCATATTAAGAGGATAAAAATATATAGTAAAGAACAAACATGAAAAATGTTTTTAAAGCTCATTTATTTCTAAACTTGAACTCTTAAGGTCATGCAACTAATTTAAAGTACAATTAATGTTCCCACTGTGGAGGGATCCCACCCACTATGGTATTGATTGAGAATTTATCCATCAGTATTGAATGCAGACTCTGAAGCGATCATGGAAACTCAAATGACCAAAATATCTCATGTCATTTTTTATTGGATGTGATATTTGCTTGAGGTTATTTTCTACCAACTCAATATGTCAAACTCATAATTCTCGTCATCATCATCCCCAGCAAACTAAATTAAACTATCTGCTAAATATATTTCAACCTCTAATCATCCAACCTTCGTACCAACCATCTCCTTTTTCTTTTTTCATAATACATTTTTAAAATCCTCTCTCTTTCCCTTGGATCCCTCTATTTTCAACAATTTGTATAGCACTTTGAAAGCTTTTCACTAATTACAATGGACCCGTATTGTGTAGCATATTCATCAAAACTGCCAACTCACAACCAATTCAACAGCTTGCATGATATCATCAACCTTAAAATCGAAATAAATCTTAGACAAGCAAAATCTAAGATATTCAAACTCATATCTGGGATCCAATGCGACAACAATAAGTAATGACAAATTATAAGCCTTTTCATTTTAATACTTTTCAAATTTCGAATACAACTTCATTGCCATATTTCTTATGGATATATCAACATCATCCATAAGAGTTTGTAACTCTTCATTGATCTCACAAATTTTATTAAAGAACAAATTTGAGGTTGAATAACAAGTTTCTGAAAATATTTTAATTGCATTATAAAAGAACTTTTAAATTTCACAATAATTTTTCGCCATTCTCTTCTCACTAAAGTTTGAAGAGTCACATAAATTTAGATCAAATGCTTTTAGGTGAATGAAAACGTTTTGATAATGTAATACAATACACAACATTTGATAAGCATAGTTTCATCTTGTGGATACGTCAAGTGCTAAGTCTTTCTCAGTGTTCATTTTTCCAACCTAATAATTTTCTGGAATTATTGAATTTAACATTGAGAACATTTAATAAGATTCTTGATCTACGTGAAGATTTCTTTAAGCTCATTAAGACTATCTTAAACAACCAAATTGAAAATATGTGCCTAACAACGAACATGGAAGATCTTTCCATTAAGCAACAATTCAAACTTCAAAGAAAAATAATCAATCATATTTTTTACAACCACATTATTTGACGTTACATCATCTACTGTGATCATATACAATTTCTCTACGTTTTAAGTTGCGAAACAATCGACTAAAATGTTAGTAATATTATCTCTAGTGAATCGGGATGACAAAACATAAAAATTAAGATTTCTTTTTCAAGTAGTTCACTTTAATCAATGCAATATGTAGTTAAAACATATATATGATAGTTTAAATATATGTTCATAAGTTAGTTATGCATATTCAATGTGCCTTTTGTAGAACTTTCTTTAATCTTTCTCTTTTATATTTAAAAATTTCCATACAATATCTCTTAAGTGTAAACCAAGAGAGAACCTTAATTTTAGGTTGTAAATTTGCAACTCAAGCTTAACATGAACCTTTATCAATTAGTCGAAATGGCAATTCTTCCATGATAAATAATTTAATCACGTCATCTCTATTATTTTCTTAATCAAATTTTCGATATGATAATTGATTACTAGCACGATCAAATGAAACCATAGTTAAAAGTTGTTTCCTTTTCTTACTTGCTTTAAATTTCTTACATCAAAAATTCATGCGCCATTTTAAATGATTAGTTCCAGCATTACCTGCACATGTTAAATATTTATAACAATATTTGTAATTACATTGTTCAATACCATCATTTCCAACATCCAAAATAATATATTCATTCCAAATATCTAATTTGCATTGCCTTTATCTTTTTTTTTTTTTGTTTTTATTGTTTACATTAGTCACACCTTCAATAATTTTATCACAAGTTTCTTTATTTAATTGATTATATTTTACTTATAACATCTAATGCGAAAATAAAACAACGTTATTTTAGAAAACAATATAAATAGACATATATTTATATGTAACTATGTATGCATATTTATAAATATTCAGATATAACTATTTTGAGATGGCCAAATCAATTCTAACAATTTCCTTTTTTATGTTTAGAAATGTGTGTTATCAAAATCCAATTTATGTTGAATGCCAAGATAGAAATAAATCCATCACATAGAAGCTAATTCAAGAGCTATCAAATGATACACTGAATTTTCATTTAATTGCCAATCGTCACCCATCCTAAATGCAAGGGAAAAATCAGCTACAGAACGAGAGAATAGAACACTTAGCAGCTTATTTATGAATCATGGGTCAATGGATGGAGTCATATAATTCACTTTGAATCCTTTTTTTTCCCTTTGTTATGTTGCTAGGTTCTATAGGGGATTTTTCTATGTTTGATGGTTATACTTATAATGTGCATATATCGGAGAAATTACATCAAATTTTCACTTTTTTTTGCATGAATTGTTGAATTTTAATCCAACGTATGAACTAATATATGTGTTATGTATATATATGATCAATCAACATGTGATGATTTTGGACTGTTAAGTTAATGCCCATAATTCAATGTGATTGACTAAGATTATTGTGTTAATATGGGTATAATTGCAAAAGGATTGGTGTGGTTTGGTTTATACAAGTGCAGTGGTCTTGTTTTGCAATTAACAATTCCTTGATGGGCGAAATTGTAAATTATTAATAGTAATTAGTTTTCCTAATTACTAATTTGGAGAGTTTGGGTCCCCAAGGGTTTCTCACCTCAATTTCTTAGTCTTCCCTATCGAGTCTTGAGAAGAGACGAAAAAAAAGGGCATTGGCAAAGGGAGGAGGATTTCTCCTACATACTCTTGGTTTATTGAGTGTAACGACCCGATTCCCGAGTCCCTACGAGACACGAGAACCGGACTGACTCGACTAAACCCAAGACCTGGTCATCCAACGAGGAAGTATCCAAAAGAGCAGTAAAATAAACCACATTCAACATGAATATAACTAACAGTAAGAAAATACAGCAGTAAGGAAAGAAACTACTACAGTATGTACCACCACAACAGTAGAATAACATTCATAACATAATAAGAACTGCAGGTAAAGAAAAGTACAGCGGAAACAAGAACTACTCACTACAGTGGAACCAAAAAGAGGTACAAGAGAACAATGGTAACTCTACTGGACCCTACTCGGCCCAGCGTCCTCTGTAG
This sequence comes from Thalassia testudinum, assembly GCA_037157565.1. NCBI lineage: Eukaryota > Viridiplantae > Streptophyta > Magnoliopsida > Alismatales > Hydrocharitaceae > Thalassia > Thalassia testudinum. The sequence goes on from JAZHRO010000013.1 coordinate 29,932,998, forward strand.
CCGCTGACCCTGGCTGCTCAACACCTGGTCCTGAAAGGTAACGAGTGTAACACGTCAGCAAAACACTGAGTAGAGTGGCAACTAAAACAAAAGAAACAATAGAGTGTACAGTAGCTGTTATGTTCTGTTACTTTCTTTAATTACGTCTTTCTATTGTCTCACAAATTATTTATTTCTCATATCCTTCACTTGATCTCGAATGTTCCTCGTGGGAACGATCTTGATTGCAGTCTTTTCCGAACAGTAGAAGTAGCACGTGGTGCTCTCCTGGCCGGGAGAGTCCCCCGTGGTGATCCTACGCTCAATCAACCACCCCAAGGTCACGGACAAGCGTAACGGTGACTATGGCACGTGCGATAAACGCACAGGTAGCTAACCCGCACTAGCACGCGGTCAGTCATTTCCGTTAACGGGTGCGCCCAAAGTACAGCACGGAACCAGTACAAGGCAGAGCCCTCTCAGTAACAGGGGTCCAACCCCTCCACAGTAACCAAACAGGGGCCTTGCCCCTCCACAGTCCGCGCACCCTCGCCTGACTACCCTGGTTTGCCCAGTGGGCCTAACAAGTCGGTGTAGGAGGCTAGCAGAACCCCGGGACCCGTGGGGTAGCTAGTACCTCCCTATACTAGTAGCTCTCCTCGGTACTATGTACACTAGGGCCAGCAAGTCGGTACAGAGTGGCCAGTCCTAACCCCGGGTCCCTGGGGCGGCTATCTCCACTCTGCACTAAACAGGGGGACAGTCGCTCTCCTTGGTACTCCGTACTCAAGGGCCATCTCACTTCCCCAATTCTATTCCATTCACCTTCCAGGAGTTCTACTCCTAATTCCCCGTAGGGTTCCAGCTCTTTTAACTTAGCACATTCAGGTTTCACCTTTCCAATTTCACGTTCATACATCCCATATTCTCAGACATGCTCATTTATTCATAACAGGCAGTTGTTAAACCAATTTACAGGTAGCTATTATTTCCTTTCTACATTTTCCCAGACTGTAGTATGCATATATCCAATTAGTTCTTCCCTTCTTAGGATTCATGCCATACCTATGATCTATCATACAATCTAGTTTTCCAGCCCTAGGATTCATGCAACACCCTAGGATCTACCATTCATTCTAGTTTCGCATTCCTAGGATTCATGCAATGTCCTAGGTTCTATTTATGGTTCCATAATTTAACAGATTATACTTAAAGCCACTCTACCGGTTACAACAAGCGAATTGGGGGCGTGGTCGGGAATCCCGCGTGCCTCCGCAACCCCCGAGACTGCAATGGAACGGGGTCTTATCACAAGGATCAAACACAAGGAATTTCTCAAAACAGTATACAGCTACTGTAGACGGGTAGAGGATGTAATTCCGAAAAGCACGCAACTCGAAACGCGGAAAACAGACCCCGAACGGGCCCTAAACGGGTCGAAAACGATGAAACAGTGCAAAATCAGACGTCTGGAACTTATTCCAGACGTCTTAAAAAGTGGATCAGGGGTTACCTTGCTCTGCGTGGTCTCTCAGACGTTCAGAAGCCTGCGGGGGCGTCTGGCCTAGTTCCCAGACGTCCGATGGTCACCTCGGACGTCTGGAAGTCTTTCCAGTCGTCTGGCACTGCAGCCAGATGTCTGATTCGCGTTGGATGCGAATCTCAGGCCCTGCGCGTACCTATTTCCTATCTCTCTTAGTACGGTCAATCGAAGAAAACGAAGAAGACGGAAAACTAACCTTTCAGACGTCTGGACAGTCTTCCAGACGTCGTTCCCGTCGTCTGGCTAGAATCCCAGATGTCTGATTCTGGAAAAGTTTCCAGAACCAGGGCGTGACTCGCCCTCCGCTCGCGACGCCCGGCCGCGCCGCTCCTCGTCCGCCTGCTGCTCGAGCCGCAGCAGTCCTCCCGCGTCGCTCCGCGCCCGCTGCGCCCTCCGCCGGCCGGCCCTAGCAGCCCCGGCGAGCTCGCCCTCGCGGCCGAGCGCTTCTTCCTACACGCAGCACCTCCTCCCACGCTCACCGCGGCTGTCGCTGTCGCCGCCTCACTCGCGCTCGCTCACGCGCACCGGCTGGAAGGAGAAGAGGAAGGGGGCGGAGGTGATGAGAGTGAGGGAGGGGGCGTGCCCTTTTAAGGCCGCGCGAGGAGGGGAGAGAGAGCGCGACAGAGGGTAGCCTGCGGCCGCAGGAGAGAGGGAAAAAGAGAGGGAGAGAGAGCGTACGCAGGTCTGCGCGCTCAGGTGCGCAGACGAATCACGCGTGCCAAAAATAACCGATTCCCAGACGTCTGAAGCGCACGTTCGTTACATTGAGGAAGTGAGAAAACCTTTGGAAGCATCTAACTTGTAGCCTCATTTTCTATTTCCAATATGAACTTAGGTGTGTCTCCGTTACATTAGATAATTTCATTCAAAATATGTAAAAAATTATTTATGCATATTTGTATCTTGTTTCATATGAATATTGTTTGCATATATGTAGATTTGCTTGTGATTTCATCATAAATCGATCAAATCGCATTTATATTTAGATCTGACATTTGGTATTATGTGTACAACTCTATTATCAATCTCGTAACTGTAGCTAATACTGGTACCTCTTATTGGATACCAGAACTTAGGCATTACAAATTGAGTGTTACGAACGCACGGCTTCAGACGTCTGGGAGGTGGCCCAGACGTCGTACCAAACGTCTGGAACCCCTTCCAGATGTCTGGGATTCGGTTTCGGCGGCACGCGCGATTGCGTCTGTGCGGGCCTGTGGTCGCTTTTTCCCTCTCTCCTGCGGGCGCAGGCTGCCCTCTGTCTCGCTCTCTCTCTCTCCTCGCGCGGCTTTAAAAAGCCTCGCCCTCTCCCTCACTCTCATCACCTCCGCCCCTTCCTCTTCTCCTTCCAGCCAGTGCGAGAGTGAGCGAGCGGCGGCGGTGGCAATCGCGGCGAGTGCGGGAGGAGGTGCTGCGCGAGAAGAGGAGGCGCTCGGCCGTGAGGGCGAGCTTGCCGAGGCTGCTAGAGCCGGCCGGCGGGGGAGCAGCAGACGTGGGGTGACGTGGGAGGCCTGCTGTAGCTCGAGCAGCAGGCGGACGAGGCGCGGCGCGGCCGTGCGTCGCGGGCGGAGGGCGAGTTGCGCTCTAATTCTGGAAGTTTTTCCAGAATCAGATGTCTGGGTTTCCAACCAGATGACGGGGAAGACGTCTGGAGGACTGTCCAGACGTCTGAAAGGTAAGTTATTTTCGTACCTTCTTCCTTTCCTTCAACCGTCCGTACTGAGCACGAGGAATGGGTACGCGCAGGTTTCGAGATTCGCATCCAACGCGAATCAGACGTCTGGCAGTGGTGCCAGACGACTAGAGGGACTTCCAGATGCCCGGGGTGACCATCGGACGTCTGGGAACTAGGCCAGACGCCCCCGCAAGCTTCTGGACGTCTGAGAGATCACGCAGGACAAGGTACCATCTGATCCCATTTTTTAAGACGTCTGGAAGAAGTTCCAGACGTCTGATTTTGCACTGTTTCGTCGTTTTCGACCCGTTTAGGGCCCGTTCGGAGTCTGTTTTCCGCGTTTCAAGTTGTGTGCTTTTCGGGATTAAATCCTCTACCCGTCTACAGTAGTTGTATACTATTTTGTGAAACTCATTGTGTTTGATCCTTGTGATAGGACCCCGTTCCGTTGTAGTCTCGGGGGTTGTGGAGGTATGTGAGATTCCCGACCACGCCCCCAGTACGCCTGTTGTGACCGGTAGAGTGGCTTTTAAGTTTATTAATATAATCTGTTAAATTATGGAACCATAAATAGAACTAGGACATTGCATGAATCCTAGGAATGCGAAACTAGAATGAATGGTAGATCCTAGGGTGTTGCATGAATCCTAGGGCTGGAAAACTAGATTGTATGATAGATCGTAGGGTATGGCATGAATCCTAGGATGGGAAGAACTAGTTGGATATATGCATACTGCAGTCTGGGAAAATGTGGAAAGGAAATAATAGCTACCTGTAAATTGGTTTAACAACTGCCTGTTATGAATAAATGAGCATGTCTGAGAATATGGGATGTATGAACGCGAAATTGGAAAGGTGAAACCTGAATGTGCTGAGTTAAAAGAGCTGGAACCCTACGGGGAATTAGGAGTAGAACTCCTGGAAGGTGAATGGAATAGAATTGGGGAAGTGAGCTGGCCCTTGAGTACGGAGTACCAAGGAGAGCGACTGTCCCCCTGTTTAGTGCAGAGCAGAGCTAGCTGCCCCAGGGACCCGGGGTTAGGACTGGCCACTTTGTACCGACTTGCTGGCCCTCGTGTACGTAGTACTGAGGAGAGCTACTAGTGTAGGGCGAGTACTAGCTACCCCACTGGCCCCGGGGTTCTGCTAGCCTCCTACACTGACTTGTTAGGCCCACTGGGCAAACCAGGGTAGTCAGGCGAGGGTGCGCAGACTGTGGAGGGGCAAGGCCCCTGTTTGGTTACTGTGGAGGGGTTGGACCCCTGTTACTGAGAGGGCTCTGCCTTGTACTGGTTCCGTGCTGTGCTTTGGGCGCACCCGTTAACGGAAACGACTGACCGCGTGTCAGTGCGGGTTAGCTACCTGTGTGTTTATCGCGCGTGCCGTAGTCACCGTTACGCCTGTCTGTGACCTTGGGGTGGTTGACTGAGAGTAAGATCACCACGGGGGACTCTCCCGACTAGGAGAGCACCACGTGCTACTTCTACTTTTTGGAAAAGACTGCAATCAAGATCGTTCCCACGAGGAACATTCGAGATCAAGTGACGGATCTGAGAAATAGATAAATTTTGAAACAATAGAAAGACGTAAATAAAGGAAGAAAGAAAATTAAAACAGCTACTGTACACTTTACTGTTTTTTTAGTTTAGCTGCCACTCTACTCAGCGTTTTGCTGATGTGTTACACTCGTTACCTTTCAGGACTAGGTGTTGAGCAGCCAGGGTCAGCGGCTACAGAGGACGCTGGGCCGAGTAGGGTCTAGTAGAGTTACCACTGTTCTCTTGTACCTCTTTTTGGTTCCACGGTAGTGAGTAGTTCTTGTTACCGTTGTACTTTTCTTTACCTGCAGTTCATATTATGTTATGAATGCTGTTCTACTATTGTGGTGGTGTATACTGTAGTGGTTTCTTTCCTTACTGCTGTATTTTCTTACTGTTAGTTATATTTATGCTGAATGTGGTTTATTTTATGCTCTTTTGGTTACTTCCTCGTTGGACGACCAGGTCTTGAGATTAGTCGAGTCGGTCCGGTTCTCATGTCTCGTAGGGACTCGGGAATCGGGTCGTTACATTGAGTATTATAGTTTACATGTAGCGGTACTTACAAGTACTGGTACTAGCGAATTGTAGATAAGGTTTGAGGCTCTGGTGTGTGGACTGTGGCATACTAGTATTGGTACTTGTCATGAGTACTGGTACTTATTAGTCACAATTCAAATACTGGGTTCTCTTGATCTATAAACTATGACTCGTGTATACCGGTATTCATTATGATTCGGTGCACATAAGATGCAATTAAGGACCTGGGTCAGAAAAGGACAAGATCTATAGCTCACAAGTACTGGTATTAAACCCAAGTATCGGTACTTATTGGCTATAAACAAAGTATTTAGTACTCAACAAGTACCGGTACTCATTGAGATCAATTGTTCTTTGAGTGATACCAACACTCATTAAGTATCGGTACTTATTATTAGTATTGATACACTATGAGTATTTGACGAGTACTCATTTGGACATGAGCTCTAAACTGGGAATCATGGGTATCAGTACTTAGCATCTGTACGGATACTCGTTTGAATATAAAACTCATACTTGTAACTCAAGGATATCGGTACTGGTCCATTAATATCAATACTCAGTATATGTGATATCGGTATTGGTTTATTAGTACAGGTACCCATATAGTATGAAGTTCAGATGAGAAGAGTAATTGTATCGTTCCATCCAAAGTTAGAGATGGGTTAATTACAGTTAAACCCTTTAAAGTTTCTAACATGAATAAGTTTGCGTAAATAAACAAGTGTGTGTGAATAAGCAAATAAGACAACATCATCATTAAAAGCACATCCAGCAATTTAGTGCTACTGTTCATTGTGATTATTGAATAAGATTGTGCTAAAGCTCGTTGTTTCCTTTACCTTACGACAGGAGGAGGGGAGGGTAGGGGGAGGAGGGGGTCGGTGGTGGGGAGGGGGAGGTGTTTAAGGGGAGGAGGTGGATGCTGTGATAGGTTGACGTTGGGGAGGAGGGCAGTTGGGAGGAGGGGTTGACGGGGAGGAGAGCGGCTGGGAGTAGTTAGGATGTTGCATAGCTATAAAGTTTGAGTTGTGTGGTGTGGGCACTGTAGGAGGGGGAGTAAGAGTTATAATTATTGTGAGTAAACTCTAGAGGGGTGGGGGTTGATGAGGTAGTGGTTATATATAAATGAGTGCAATGGACTTCTTCGAGTTTTCTTGAATTTGGTTAAACTTAAATTCAAAATTTTTAAAAAATTAAGGCTCGAGTTTAGCGTATATAATATTCGGGTTCGAGTTGGATCATTTTTTTTTGGGTCGGGTTTGGGCCAGGATTGAGCTAGCTCGATCCAATGTTTTCACCTTAGTGATGGGTTTTTTGTCTCATCATTGCTAATCTATAAATAAAAAAAGTTGAGAATGTATAAAACTATTATGTGTCGTCGTTGAGGTACTGTAGCATAGCCTTTTTAGTTATTGTGTGTCTTCCATGTAAGGTGATGGTTCAACCAAACTTTTAAGAGGATTTTGAAGAGTTTCATTTGGTTGTTTCCCCTATTAGTGAAATTGCTCACCTAAGGTTGTGGATGAGAGATTGTTGAAGTAAATGAGTAAAAGTTATAAAGGGAGCAATGGGATAGAGTAAATATGTGCATATTGGTTGGCGGGGATTAGTCTCGACCTTTTCTTCATTGAAGGTGTGGAGGAACATGGGGAGAGAGAGGGTGAAGGGGTTGCGATGGTGGAAGGCGAAGATCGACTGTTAACACTCAATGGACTTTATCTCTCACGTATAGTACACGAATGTACGACTAAATGAAAAAATTAATAAACTTTGACACATGTAGGAAGTAAGAGAAAAAATTAATAAACTTTGACACATGTAGGAAGTAAGAGAGATGATGAGATGATTTGACGGTATGAAAAAAAAGAAAAGAAAATCTCACGTATCTCGTCACTGCGGGGGAAGAGATGGCAAAAAAAAAAAAAAAAAAATTAATACGAGATGTATATCTCGCATAAAATCTTTTTCAAAAAATTTTTACGTGACCGTGGATGCTGGGAAAAAGAAAAACCACCGAACCCCGCAATTTTATCCAATAAATAAACACAACCTACTCTACCGTGGCACCAAGTTGGAAACCCAACCCCATCAGGGACGTTCCCGTCCACAAACGAGTCGGATTCCATCGACACCGCCAGCCGCCATCCGGATCGGACGGTCAGGATCCCACTACCCCGGGTCCCCACGTCCGCTTTCTCTCTGAATAGCCCCAAACCCGCCCACGGTTATTTCCCCCTCGCCCTTTCTCCTCTCCCGCAACGCAGCCGCTGCTCCTGCTTCGCTTCTACGCTCTCCTCTCCTCTTCTTCCTCGCCGCACCGCGACCCAAAGTAATCGATCTCCCCCTTCTCTCTCCACAACTTTATCCTCTCGATTACGCTTCTTTCTCGTCCAGAATCAGGGTTTTCTTCGCAAGCCCTCGATTCTTTAGTCGATGATCCGCGGTTTCGCCCCTTGAGGATTAGGGTTTTGACGCGCTCCATCGAGCTAGGGATCGATACGTTGTTTCGATCCCCGCAACGGCGGGAGTTACCCGCTTTCGAGCTCTTAGATGTCTCCTCGACATTTTCCTGTTGTTCGCGACTTATTTGCTCGAGCGTTTGATTTGGCCTCCAGTTGTTGTCTCCGAGCGACTTGCGATCGTAAGATTTTGCTGCGTTATTGTTTCCAGCTGTTGGATCAGCTGCAGTTTAAACTGAGCTATCTATCTGTTATGTACCTGTGCTATTAGAGTGCGTAGTTCAAACCAAACGGCTAAATCACTCAAATTAGCAACGAACACAGCGGCCGAACCGAAACCGAAACACGTGGAAGCCATCCGACAGGCACACCCTTAGTTGCACGACAATATTGGATATACTCGTAAATTATCCGATTGGTTTTGCTTGTTTACGGATTTTGATCCATACGCTTTCCTTGTTTCAGGGGAAAGACTAAGGCGTTGAATTCAGATTGTCAATCATGTTTGGGCGTGCGGCGAGGAAGAGCAATAACACCAAGTACTACGATGTCCTCGGGGTCTCCAAGAATGCGAGTCAGGATGAGCTGAAGAAGGCGTACCGCAAAGCTGCCATCAAGAACCACCCGGACAAGGGCGGTGATCCCGAGAAGGTGAGTTGGTAATGCCGGCTTTGTTTAGATTTATTATTTGTTCAGGAGGTGGTTTGGTTTGGATTTAGGGTAAGGTGAATATACTCTCACTGAGATGGCAAGCAGAGGTTTAGGGTTTGAGTTATATGTCGCTCCCTTCATTTGAAGAGATGTTGGCCAATGTTGTGCAATGATAATTTAGGTGATTGTGTAATAATTGACATGCCAATGGTAACCCTTATGTTTTTTTACTCTTTTGAACTTGGGTTCGTAAAAGTAGCATTCGGATTGAGTGGTTGTCACTGTTGAGCATGGGTAGATTTACCAAGTTGTCACTATTTTGTGAATGAATGGCCAAGGAATATGTGAAGTGAAAATAGTGTTGATCAAGGTTAGCGGCCGTATCATTTAAGGTGGTTTGTTCATCCCATATGACAATAAGCACCAGAATGTGTTTTAAAAATGGCATCGTATGACAAGTGTATAATCTTGTGATTGCCAATTGAGGACAAAATGGATGAGAATATTTATCGTACCCTCTTGGATGTGTATCAATGTCAGGCTGGCAGCCCAGATATTGCTAGTTTCCCATCCAGGAAAGATTGTCTTGCATGCACAAGTTTGGAACTTCAATTTCGGCGAGTACAATATTTCAGTGAACTGCTGTTTCTCTGTTGAAACTCTTGAACTGTGGAAATATGTGATTGGTATTTTAAAATTTGGTTCTCACTTTTTCATATTTATTTGACCGAGTTGTCCAAGGATCCGATCAAGGTTCTATTTCTTATTATTATCTAAGATGATTCTCAGGATTTGCCTGCAAAAGTGCAAAAGCTCCAGATTGGTAGGACTAAGTATTCATGTTTGGGACCTTTGAATTTCATGTGAACCGTGGAAGAATTTACTTACTCATTTCTAAACAATGGACCCAAATTACAAATTTTCATGAGGAAATGTGTCTGCTGTTGAGGTCTATGCATTATGTTCTACTTATGGGGCTTCTCTTTGTGGGAACTGTAAAGTTTTCTTGTGAGTAAGATTTCTCATCAATGGCACAGTTCTTGGGAGGTTGTCCCCTCTTCATATTTGTGGTTTCAAACAGCTATTTGTTTAATCTTCTTAGTTTTTGATACAATAGGATTCCTGTATTATCCAGTTCTTCTTTGCTTCTTTGGAAGGAGGTTTCCAGATGGTTACATGTGCTTGTGGTTACTTGCATATTGTTCTTGTCTAATTATGTGTTCTATGTATTTTGTGTAAGATCCTTATTCAGTGGGTCTCTATACAGGATAGATCATAGGAGTCATTTAGGCAAGTTAGAAAAAAAAAGATTAATTATTTATTCTTGTTCTTCGTGTTACCCCTCTCAGATAAAATTGACGAACTGAATTATTTCTTTATTAGAAGACACTTCATTTTAGATGTTCTTTGGGTAGATTGTCCTTTAACTGGATGTCAATGGATTCATAAAATACCTTTTGTAATATGGGATGCATGTAGTTGTCTTTTCAATTCTTTTTCCAAGGTACAATCCTTACACATTGTAACATGCAGCATTTCTGCTTGCATCAGCAACAGCGGTCTGAGTACAAGTTACATGAATCTTTTTGATATATCACCTTTTGTTTTGGATTTACTGTCTCAGCCAATGCATATTCTCATTGCTAGAATTGCCCTCTGATAATGATTGTGCTTCTAAATTTTCTGCTTTTCAGACATGATTATGTTCTTATTATTGTTAGTAACACCCTTTAACATTTTTATCAGTTCAAAGAAATATCCCAAGCATATGAAGTTCTCAGTGACCCTGAGAAAAGAGATATTTACGACCAGTATGGTGAAGATGCTCTTAAGGAGGGAATGGGTGGAGGCTCTTCTCACAGTCCTTTCGATATATTCGAGTCATTTTTCGGTGGTGGACCTTTTGGTGGTGAGTAAATTCTTTTTTTTTATGTTGTTTGCCCTATCAATTAGCAGTGTTACTAGGATATATATATATATTTAAATGTACTTTCAGTTTGTTTGGTGGATGTCTACTGTTCTGTAGACATTTTGAGTGGAGAATGATGTCTCAATGTATAGTATCATCTGCTTTTTATCATTTCATTCTTCTGCAGAATTTCACATATTATGCTGGCAATATTTTAATAATTGCTTGCATATTGTATGACCTGTCTTTATATCTTTGCTAGATTGTGTTTGTATGTCGTTGTAGATCCTTCTAACTTTTGTTAACATTTCAGGTGGTAGCTCACGTGGACGCAGGCAAAGGCAGGGTGAAGATGTTGTCCATTCTTTGAAGGTTTCGTTAGAGGATCTGTACAATGGAACATCTAAAAAGCTGTCTCTATCAAGAAATATCATATGTACAAGATGCAAAGGGTATATATTTTCTAGCTGACATTTTTGTTTGATTTAGAATTTTGTTATGAAATGTTAGCTTAATATATTCTGAAAATGCTGATTTCATAGATAAGTGAAACATGAATCATCTCATAATTGATTCCTGTTTGTATGTTTCAACGCTCTTTTTGTTTCGCCTCTAGCAAATGGCACAGTATTTTATAACTCTTTTATTGATTTCTTATATGTTTGGTAATTCCAGAATTGCACGGTCATTACATGTGAATTTATCACTTCTATATCCTTGTATAGGTTATTTTTGCTGAGTTTTCAAAGATCATGTTTGCCAGGAAAGGAATGTGCACCTGTCAATAACTTAATATTGATATGGATTTATCTTTGTGAAGTTAGGAATCATCATCATCATCATTTTGAATTTATTAAAGATGGAATTCATCAAAGGGTAACCATGCTTTGATCCAACTTACAAGAAAACCAAGCTCATACAATTATTATGTCATCACGGACTTGTGATGCATCAAGTTTCTTGTTATAATGCTTATTTTGATGGGAATTGCTTTAAAGCTATCTTGGTATAAATCTGACATGCTCCGTTGGCTTGGTTTTTTTGTGAATATCATGATTTTTTGTTGGAGTTCTAGCATCCATGTTATGAGATCCAACTGAGTGTTTTTAGTTGGCCGTCTGTTGGCTAAGACAATCCTCCTTTATACGAGCCTCAGACCAGCTATAGAATGATCTGAGCTCGACTTTGTGGATGCAAAGGCTCCATGTAGCCAAGACCATTTAATGTGGTCAAAGGCTTGGTTGACTCAAATGATGCTATGCATCCATGGGCATAGTCATACTACTTGGTTGTATGGATGGTATTCATACAATAAATGGACATTGGCATGAGGAATGGAATTACCATTATGCCAACATAATGTCTCACTCCTCTGCTTGCCATTACACTAGTGCAATTATGTTGTATTCCCCTGCATTTAACAATTAGAAACCCAAAAACTGAGTGGCTGCTTTCTTTTCTGCTTGTACATCCAACCAATGTGTATGATCCATCAACCACTCTGTTGAAGAACACAAGTCTTATTGTAAGTGGTCCATTTGACTACTCCGGTGCACAATATCAGCAGGTGGTACAGTTTCATTCTATTTGCTCTTCAGCAAGACGATAAGTGCAATTTGTTGCACTTTTATCTCGATATGGATATATTGTTGCATTTTGTGGGGAATTACGGGAGTGCGGTGGAGTATTGGCGCGTGGATGTTTTAAATTTTAATGCATGGAGAGAGAGAGAGAGAGAGGGGAGTTGTAGAAGAAGGTAGAAATATTGTTTCATTTAACTCAAGAAATAATGGGGATATTATTTTCTATTAAAGAGAAACAATCTCACTACTAAAAATATAAAATAAAATAATTAAATCTTGATTTACTAAAACATGAAATCCTAATTGACTCTAACAACATATAATTATCTTTACCAAATGAAGCCACAATTGGTATAAAAGCAAACATAAAACTCTAGTTAGCCATATGGTCTTATTGGATGCTGATATGGATGGCCGTGTGGATTGTCCATGTAGCAATGGTGCCATGTGGAAGTCCACTTAGCATTTTATTTCTTTGCACTCCCCTTCAAGTTGAGGTTGGAGTAGGATGAAGGCTTATTCAACTTTGGTGAGGCTAGAACCCCTACCATTCTCTATTATACTCTATGCTCACACTTTTCTTGTTTGGATCTTCAAAAGTCATGGGAGCTTTTTAGCGACTTCTGGAGTTGTTGCCTCGTGGGTAACCTCAATAGTCGTTGCGAAGGCTACCATGGTCTTCTTGTCATCAAGCAACATAGTTTGAATCTTCTTCAAATTTGCAGAGGAAAGAGATCTCTTGTGTGGAATTAGACCTCTCACGTGGAGGTCTCCCAAACTTGTCCCAACACTTATGTGGGTGATTTGCGCGCTTGCAATGTTGACAAGGTGGGAAGAGTTGGCCCGAGTCTCATCCTTTCCCACTGTGTGCCACCTTCAGTAGTGGTCAACGTGGTGTTTTCTGACACTACGGTTGTATTGGACTCGGCCTTTGGCTCTTCAAGTCTCGAGGTCTATCTTCTCGTACAAGGCCAGAATTTGGTCACGTGTTGGTTGATATTGGAGATGTAGCTCCAATAGGAACTTTGTCGCTTGCTATCTGGCATGTGTATCGGCCTGCTTATATCAAGGGGAAGATCCCCTTGATTAACGGTCTAGATCTGCCAAATTGTGAATGCGATCTTCTTATAGAGCATGCTCGACGCTATTGATGGATTGATTGAATTTATCATCCAGTTCCTCACCATATAATTTTCTTTCTCCAACTTCTTCTTGGTCGTGTCCTTGGTTTCAGGTACCTCTTCCAGTAGGATGTGCAACTTGTCTTGGTCGCCTACACATATTTTGAATGCATTGGTTCATAGGATATAGTTCGAGGCTCCTTGAAATTTGATTGTTGTGCCTTGAACAATCCTTTCTCTTGTGGTCATCACTTGAGTCTAGTGCTCCTCCATCTCCATCTTTGGATAATGAATCTCTCTCTACTTCTACACTCCATGTGTGGTGTTGTGAGAGAGACAACCTGTTGGGAATCCTCTTTTTGTCCCCGTGGGTCTTGTGTAAGGCGCTTAAGGACCTTCAAGGAAAACTCCCCCATCAAAGAAAGATGCCACAAACTATGGGACTTTCGTGCAAGGTTCAAAATGTCAATTTCGATGTCGTGCCGATGAAATTTTAAGTGTGCATTTTGTTGGTATGTCGAGGGCATGTTGTGGAAATGTCCATTTTTTGATGACATATTTCGACGATTTCAATGGCCTAAAAATATGCCATTTTGGAGGCACGCTGAAGGCATGCCGAGGCATGCCAAAAAAATGGTAGAAATAATTAAAATGATATTAATTTTAAGAAGATCAAATGCTGATCATGTAATAATAAGTGTGTTATATCATAATATTCATATACAATATGACCATACAATGTTAAAGTTCAATAATGAAATATCAAATATTCTTACTATATCAAGAATATAGAGAACTTAAGAATGGAAGGATACAAAGAATTTAAGAATACAAAGTATTGAAGAATGAAAGAATCAAAGTATATAATTTCAAAGTAAAAGTTGAAATCGTAATGTCTTGATGCATCGGAAGTTATAACTTAGAAGTTGGGACTTGAAACTCAAAAATCAAATTTCACCAAAACCAAGAGTGTCTTGTTGGATCCGTATCTCTATCATGGGTAGTATCACCACTTGAGTGATACCATCGTTGACTATTGTGTCGATCAATACTTGGAATGTCTTCGCAGTAACTTTCCCAAGACATATAATTATCTGATGATCCATTATGTGTTTTTTGTACTCATGTTTATTCATACTAACCAAAACCCCAAGACGGGCTAATCTACCATCTGTGTATGGTTTGTCACGTGTACGATTAGTTGCACGTGTTTGGGAGAATCCTGTTCTAGAACCATCTTGTGATGATTGTGATCTTGTTGGAATTTGAGGGGGAGCTTGGGGTTGGAATTGAGGAGCAAAATAATCTTGGAAGGTACCATACCCATATGGGTAAGAATATTCACCCATATGGTTGGCATGCCTGCGAAATAGTCTGCATGCTGATGAAATATGGGTATGGTACCTTACCCATATGGTCGGCTTGTCGGCAAAATTCCCGCTTTTTGGCAAGTAAACCATGTCGGCATGGTGATTTCCAAAAAAATGCCATTTGGACGGCATGCCGTTAGCATTTAAAACCTTGCTTTGGTGGCGCACGGAAGGGTCACCTACAAGAACTCCTTGTGCATGGACCCTCTTCTCCTCGCTTCTCTTATTCCACGAGTGAAGATGTAGGCTTGAATCGGTGGCTCTGATATCATGTGGGGAATTGCGGGAGCACAACGGAGCCTTGGTGCGTGGAGGTTTCACATGTGGAGCATGGAGATAGAGAGGGAGAGAGAGGGCATCGATGAGAGAGAGAAGTTGTAGAAGATGAAAGTATTGTTTCATTCAACTCAAGAAATAATTGAGGGGTATTGTTCTCTATTTAGATAGAAACAATCCCACTAAAAATAGAAAATAGAATAATTAAATTCTGATTTACTAGAATAGGAAATTCTAATTGACTATAACAACCCACAATTATCCCTACCAAATAAAGCTACACTTGACATATTGGATGTTGATATAGGGGGCCATGTGGCATCTACGTGCGGATTTGGGTCGCTAATCAAGGGGATCTTCCCCTTGATAAGCACTATTTGAAGATGGATGCTTTGTTCGAGGAGCTCGAGATCTTTGAGCCAATCTGCTGCGACAAGCAAACCAATACACATGCTAGGTGGCAAGTGGCAAAGTTCCTATCGGGGCTACATCCTCGATATCAATTGGAATGTGACTAAGTTTTGGCCCTAGACGAGATGGACCTCGAGACGATTTATAGTCGCCTTGATCTACAGTCGTCTTGAGAATCTTGGAGAACTAGAGGTTTGAGCCTAGTACAATCGTGGTGCCAGAAAAGACCGCATTGGCCACTACTAAAGGTGGAGCAGGGTAGGGCGTGGGAAAGGACGTGGTTGAGGTTTGGGTTGAGTCTTCCCACTTTGTTAGCATTGCATGTGCACAAATCACATATACGACAAGTGCTGCGACAAGTTTGGGAGACCTCCACGTGGGATGCCTAATTCCCTATGAGAGTTCTCTCTCTTGCTTGCAGGTTTGGAGAAGATCTAGGCTATGTTGCTCAATGACAAGAAGACCACGATGACCGTCATGACGACTATCGAGATTGCCTACGATGCAACGACTTCAAAGGTCGTTAAAGGACTCTCTGTGGCTTTTGAAGATCCAAACAAGGAAAGCTTAGGCATAAAGGATGACGAAGAATGGTGGGGGCACTAGCCTCATCAAAATTGTGCAAGTCCTTAACCTATTTCAATCTTGACTTGAGGGAGAGTGTGGAAAAATAAGATGCCACGTCTATTGCCATGTGGCACCATTGCCACATGGATAGTTTACGTGATCCCCATGTCAGGGCCCAATAAGTCCATACAACCATTAGGGTTTTGTGGTTGCTTTTATGCTAAGTGTAACTTTTTTTAGTAGGGTTAATTACCAGTTGTCAGAGTCAATTAGGATTTTCTGTTTTTGTAAATTAGTATTTGGTTTTCTGTTTTCCAAATTTAGTCATTAGGATTTATTCTCTTTAAAAGGGGAGCAATCTCTAAGGCTCCTCTCTCAACTTCTCCCTCGTTGACGCCCTGTCTCTCTCCCTTAATCTCCACTCACCACGCCAAAAGTTTGAATTGAAATTCCATGTCCTAATTGCCTCTTTCTGAGAAGCAAATTGACGTTACAACTGCTGGAATATAACCTTAAGAGCTTGTGAAGTGTGGAAGGAAAGAATTCAAATTCAAACCGAAGGCTAGATACATAAGCATGCATAATTTAGTAATTCCTTTTTGTTCTCCTAAGTGTAAGTCAAGAAACTTGGCTCAATCTTTGACAGAGCCACACATCATCAGAAACTCTCTTCTTCCCCATCTCAGATAGAAAACCACAACTGTTGAGTCATCTATTGATTGAGGAATTGTACCTGTCATGTTAAACCATGCCTTAATTTTGACCCTCTCAACGTATTTCAATTATGGTCCTTGCTTGCTTTGCCTTGTTTGTTTTGGAATGGAGGATTGTGGAGGCTGGAGTGCTGTAGACAAAAATGAAAGGGCTAGACTGGCCGGGAAGATCCCGGGCCAGGAGTACTCCACTTTGGCTCTCCACCAAGCTTTTAGATGAAGGTTGAAAGCCTCTAGTTCAATTTTTCTTGTTGCTGTTAAGCCTGATGCAAGCTTTTTGAGTAATTGTGAATCAATGGTACTTTGAATGACTCTCTCATATTGATTGATTCTGTCTTGTGACATTCAATCACGGAATCCATCGACAGCAGCATAAATGACTAGAGTTTGCTTTTCAATTTGATCAAATTCTAATCAGGAGAAGGGGGAAAAATGAAATTTTGATTTGGTGGCTATATATCTCAAGGATGGTAGTGAAATAGCTCAATTGATGTGGATAAAAAACCTAAGTTCTAATGGATTGTTTGAATCCATTTTATGGTATATATCCTCTGTAGAACTTGTTTCTGGAAAGGAGTTTAGTTATATCTTTTGGGTACTCTGTTCTTTGGAGTCTGATGGCATGCTTAATGATGAAGTATTGTGGAAATTGCACCATGTTTGGTATCCTTTACAAAAAAAAGTTAAAAGGTTGTGTCACTTCGTTCTGTTTTGTCTTATTATGGCATATATTGAGTTAATTTGGGAGATTTTTATGAGAAGATTTCTATTGGTCTTGGTTTGGTAACTTGGTTTTTTCATTGAAAAAATAACCCTTTCATTGCATGCTACTACCCAATGATATTGCCTTCGTTAATGATTTGTTAATGATCATTTAAGGATAACATGATCAATCTGTTTTCCTATTCATTCGGGCCCTGTTAATGTGGGAAAGGCTGGTTTTGGTTGTTCAGATGTCCTTTGCTATTGGTAGAAGGTATTTGATAAATTGTGTTATAAGTCAGTCATTGGAAAAGTTGTTGACAAAGGGTTTATTCTTGTGGCTGTGGGCAATGAGTTCATTCCTCAAGAAGCTTTCCAATGTGATGTTACATGGAAAATTTTGTAGATGGTTTCTGTATATTGGTGATGATTAAAGATGGATTATCCAGGTGATTTGCAATGAATGCATCATCAATAGAAGCACCATTTTAGAGATGGTGCTTGGAAGGTGTAGATGGTTTCAGTATTTTTAGCGAATGTTCCTTTAGATTTCTCTAGTACAGCAAGAGTGCAGTTCTCAGGATGCTGAGCATGGCGTCAATCTACTGATGCAGTAAGTTGAGAGAGTTGGATATTTATATAGGGGAATTTGGATTGGTGGTGCTGTCTGCAAGGACATTATTACAACTTTCCTGTTTACCATGTTTTTTTTGGTCAATAATGATTTCTTCACTTGTTTCTCTTTCTCAGGAAAGGATCAAAAAGTGGTGCTTCAAGCAGATGTTATGGATGCCAAGGTACTGGAATGAAAGTATCAACAAGACAGATTGGTCCTGGTATGATTCAGCAAATGCAGCATGTTTGCAATGAATGCAGAGGTTCAGGTATGTATACAAAAGCACCTTGCCTTGTTAGCTTGTCTTTGGTACATATAATTTGTAAGTTCACATATATGCATCTATGTACAGGTGAAGTTATTAATGAGAAGGACAAATGCCCACCTTGCAAAGGAAACAAGGTCACCCAGGAGAAAAAGGTTCTGGAAGTGCATATTGAGAAAGGGATGCTACATGGGCAGAAAATTATATTTGAGGGACAAGCTGATGAAGCTGTAAGCATATCCACTTCTCCACTAATTTCATAAATTGTTTTCAACTATTAGATTCTGGGCAATTGCCGGATGGAGCATTTGTGGTGTATATGGAGGCACTTCTCTTGTTCTGGAGAGATACAGAACTCCTTTTGCTTTTATTGTTATTATATATTCAAAACTTCATGTGATCTGAATCTAATATAAAGTAAGACATACAGAATGCTTGTCATCTTAATTCAACGGTAGAGTTCGTACTGTAAAGCAATGATTTTTAGTGGAAATCATGATAAGGAGTGACCGTAATAAAACATTCTCCTTTTTCAAATGAGGGTTGCCACAATATCTTGCAATTGCTCAAGGTGTAAAGTGCCAATCGCTTCGGCGATGCCTTTGGAGCCAATGTTTAGGACCTATCTTTCTTTATGTCTTTTTTAAAAATAATACAGTATGTTCTGATTTATTACCATTTGAAGAATCTTTCTTTTTGATCTTTTACTAAACCATCAACTTTGGACTTTCCTTTTTTTACAAACTTGAATTATTTTGGGTGCTTAAGCTTACATTTTAAACTAGGTAGTTTTGTTACTGAGCAAGTGTGTGTTTGCAGCCTGATACAATCACTGGGGATATTGTCTTTGTTCTGCAACTCAAGGAGCATCCAAAATTTAAGCGAAAGCATGATGATCTGTTTGTGGAGCATACACTTACTTTAACAGAGGCACTGTGTGGCTTCCAGTTTGCTTTAACACATCTTGATGGTAGACAATTGTTGATCAAATCTGAACCTGGGCAAGTCGTTAAACCTGGTACATTTTTTTTAGCCAGAACATGTGCCTTTTCAGATTTTCAACATGATTGTAGTTATATCAGTGATTTTAGTTTAGGGTTTAATTCTCTTCCTTTGCTTTGTCTTTCTATGTGGTTTTTATGTTACAACCAGGTCAATACAAAGCTATAAACGATGAAGGAATGCCACACCATCATAGACCTTTCATGAAGGGTTGCCTCTATATCCATTTCAATGTGGAGTTTCCTGACTCAGGTGTGTTGTCCCTTGATCAATGTCGTGCTTTAGAGGCGATACTTCCACCCAGATCCAGCAGACAACCAACTGACATGGAACTGGAGGAGTGTGAGGAGACCACTTTACATGATGTGAACATTGAAGAGGAAATGAGAAGGAAGCAGCAGCAACAACAACAGGAGGCTTACGAAGAAGATGATGATTATTCTGCCCCCAGGGTACAATGTGCCCAACAGTAGGCACCCATATTTCGTAGGTTTCATGCTTTGTGGTGGAGGTATCTATACATTGCGTTTTCTTATTTTAGTGCTTACACACCCTGAATGTCATTTCAAAAACAGTACGTACATTGTGCTGCCTTTTCTACTACTATTATTGTTATAGTTTGCTTGAGAATTCGATTATCCTGAGAAAGTGCTCACTTTTGTACTTGACATGTTTATCCTAGACAGTCATTCTAGTACTTGGCATATTATCTTGTGTTCATGTACTTATTTAGCAGTGTGTAATTGACATTTTTTTCCTATATCCAAGGATTCGGGGTACAGAAAATCACCTAATAATTGCCTTTTGGTGATTTCTTTTATTGAAATAGAGGAGATCATTTGTACCCTCTCCCTTGATTATTTCTTGAAAATAAACTAATGATTTTTTAGGAATGGCGTCACAGTTGAAGGATGTTTAATTCATCTTGTGGAAGTGTTCACATCTTCATCAGCCTAATATTAAGCTTGAACCTTCCAGATTCAGGCATTGTTTGCTAACATAACGTCGTTTTGCAGATAGGTATTCATCATTTCCAAATGGAGCACCCACCTTTTGGTTCCTTTTGATGCGTTAAGGGTTTGGTGTACCTTGTATGTTCGTGGGAAGCGATTGTTTTTTGGGGTCTAGAGGGATGAGGGTCCAAGGAACAACATTCTTTGAAGTAATCGCTTGCGTATGCCGTGATGCTTTCTTCCTGGTGCTCTAGGGTGCCTGCTTTCATGGTGGTTGCCATGCCATGTGCTCTTAACTCTATGGTGCTGCTTTATACGTGGAATTAACATTAATTTTGCTCTCAATTTTGTGTTTGGTGTCCCTAATTCTGGAATCAGGTGGTATACTTTCAGGTTTAGGTAATTCCACCTCAGTGGAATTATTTAATGTTGCTTTGTTAATTTTATTTTTTTATTTTTTTTCATCTTATTCCATCAAATAAACACTTAAATTTAACTAATCCGATCATTCTGGTTAATTTCTTTTACTTCGGATTTTTATTCTACGTAATAATTCCCTTATCAAATAGCACCTGAGTTCTCCATGCGCCTTGCGGCCCTTTGCTTCTGTCCAACCCTTGTCCACACCCACCCCCGCCCCTCCCAATGCCTGAGTTTCCATCATTGCCTAGCCTGCTCTGCTATCCATGTGCGGTTCTACCCACTGCCTCGCCAATGTGGCTTACACAGCTCCTCTATGCACTGTTGGCTGTGTTTGCCTCCACTATCGTAGATGTTATCAACCCCTCAGCGCGACCAAATCTGCCTACTTAATGCAGCTCGAGCTGCCTGAGCCTCAAATGGACTAGGTTTCTTGGGGAACCACCTGTACCTGTACGTTGCTCCCCTCCTTTTATCTTTTGGTTGTGAACGTGATGCCGTAGTAGGCTGTGGTCTCACCTTTCCCCCAGTGAAATTTGTTAACCTACCAAAAGAACACTTAGAATAATTTAATTCGTTTAGGAGGGATCTTGTAATTGTCTTGGCATAAGTGGTTGCTTATTTTCCGCGAACTCACTTTCCCTCTTGTTATGTTTTCATTCCATCGAAGCTTCGTTCGGGAACCAAAAAGGAGAGTAACTTGTGGCATGGTTCGTGAGATTTCAAATGACTTGTTGGTTGAATAAATTAAAAAAAGGGCTCCATGTATGTGAGGTGCTGTCGTAGTTCGTAGCTCTACTTTTCGGGGGCCTTGAAGAAGTGGAAAAGGCATCATAAAAAAATGGAAGAGCCTTACGCGTAGCCACCACAGCAATAACACAATTATACTATGAAATCGAAGCCGCTGTTTTCTGGAGAACGGTGCTGTGACTTCTTGATTGCCGATCAATTTGTCGTGCATGATTGAAGATATAATTTTAAAATATGTACTATGCAAGATAAAAAAAAAAAAAAAACTAAACGGTGACTAGTAGTGTTCATAGAAGAGGTGAAACGGTGCTTGTAAACTTTTTATGGACTTTTTGAAGATTACCACGTTAGTAATTTCAGTTGTTTTTTATTCTTTTGATTTTGACTATGATCCTATAGTCAATCCAATTTTTATCCTTGGTGTTGGACACTTCTAAGCTTCTAGATTTTTTGGGTTTTCATGTTAGACACGGCATGGCTCATGATTTTATGTTATTATTTTGGGTTAAGGGATAATTTAGATATTTTTATGTATCATTTTAAATCATATGTAGGAATCGTCAAAATGGACATGACATCTTTTTAATAGTTGAATGGGTACTTGCTTGGCATGCGGATAACATAGTTATGGATTTGGATATAGGCACCATAGGCATAAATAGGTAAGATATGATAGTGGTTTGGTGAGTGGATGTGAGTTTTATATATGCAAATTCAACCCATCGACATCTCAGATCTTCGCCACGAAAATTTGAAATTCGAAGTTTGAAGTAATGCGCATATTGTCATCAAATTAGCTGCTTCCATTGTACTAGTGCTACGAGGCTAATTAGGTATTTTTGACTTCCATGTCTTCCGAGGAAATGCTTCCACCGTCGATATGTTAGATTGTTTACGTAGATATCATTTTGAGTCGGATATATATATGCCATGGCAGATTTTTCCCGATTGCTCTTCAGTAACGAGGGACTTAGGGTTGTGGACCCATATCTCTCTTTTTCACAGTCATTGATGACAATTGGATCACGTATTATGTTGGGCCTGTCTATTCGATGTCTATCTTATCAGTAAAATTTTTGAAATTTGTATAACATCTCATAGTAAATTTATGAAAATAACTAATAAGATAAAAGAAAATTGAGAATCATTATTTGATAATTTTATTTTAAATATTTTAGGTAATTATTTAAATTCGTGAGATCCACATCCATTAATTTGTCAAAAATAATTTTTCTTGATTATACCAGGTAGTTCCGAAATAAATGTTGAACCCTGCGGTCGTCAAACTCATGTTTTACCTTCTCCGTTCAATATATAGGTTTGCTGGTAGACATGCTGATTATACCAACATTAATGTACGATAATGTCCTCGCATTTTTGTGTAAACAAAACCCCTCGTTCTTATAATAATTGAGTTCTCCTCCATGGAGAGCCGATGCTTACTGTTCTTTGCATGGGGGGCCCATTCTATGGATCCTAGCCATGAGGACAGGACGATTTTCTTGATTACTTAAAGTTAGATAGAGACAATTGGTATTTGGTAAGCTTTAGTGATAAGGACGATTAGGTTAGGTTGCAAGATAAAATAAAACATGAGCGCGTACAGTCGGTGCAGTTGATTGATATGGGACCATTTATTTGCCCCAAAGGATTCTTTCGATGATAAAAAGAACTTAACTCTCCCTCCAATCATTTCCTTTTCTGCCTAATCCCGTTGCTGGTCTCGTTGTTCTTAGGGCCTCTGCCATATATATATATATATATATGACGGTAAACCCTCCGAGGAGGTAAACCCTCGGGGATTGAATTTCCTGCACCAGCGCAAAGTCTACGAGTTGTTGCCAAACAATCTCATAGGTTACTTTTAGTTGCAAGTTAATCTTTAGACTGGTCAATGTTTAAGAGGGACTAAATGCAAAGTAGTAGTTTGGTTCAGTAACGAGTTAAATAGCAGTTCAGATATGGTACATCAGTTGGGAATTGTATTTTATCTACTTAATTTATTTACTTTCCAGAGTTTTCCCTTTTTCGGCAGTGGAAAAATTAATGAATTATAGGTTATAAGTGAACCGATTTGTCTCGAGGAGGCGAGAGTTGCCGGTTCTCTGGTAATATTTGATAATGTATTGACTTTTCATTCGTGTGTTGTCATGGATTATTGGAAACCTCGTTTACCACTTATCCTTGATCTCAACTCACACGATGTAAGTAGGAACTTGCTCGAGATGGGTTAAAGAGAATAATATGAGTACGAAAACATATATTGTAGTGTCTGATTCAGACTCAACTGATTGAAAATGATAATTAATCAGTTTAAAATCAAATACAATAAAATATATCAATTAGAAATAATTTTCAATCGATTGAAAATTAAAATATATTAATTTAAAATAAAAAAATATCGATTTAAAATAAAAATATAAAAATATATTTTATCTTTTTAATACGTTAAATAATTTTTTACTTGTAAAAAATATTTTTCACGTATAAAAAATGATTCCCATTTAAAAGAATTTAAATTCTATCAATTAAAATTGTCACTATCATTTTATATATTATAAAATATATTATAACATACATTATAAGGATGATCTCAACATGTAAGTGTCGGTAGTTTCTCACATTCTCCCCCACTGGACTTGGATTTGATTCTTACGAGTGCCATATCTCGTGGTACTCGTGTTCAGATTTGATGATGTCTACGGGCCGGTAGGGTTGGTGTATATCAAAGTCCATGGTTATCTGAATATTAATTCACCGCTCATGTACCCAACGACCGATGCCTAAGCAGTGCGTACAGGAAACTTACATCCTTACTCAGCAACCAACTACGTACCGTTTATCTCTTAAAGAGAATGTTATTTGGGCCGTATGTACTGAGGTGTCTAGCGGCATGATTAAGAAATAGTAAACAAATAAAAAAAAAAAATGATAATTACAATATATTTTGTAGTGTGTGCGGTGAGAATGTGTTGGATCACTGCCTGTGATAATTTTAAATGACGTGTTTTAATTTTACATTTGTGAAAATCTCTTACTTTTATATATTAAAATTTATTTTTTAAATAAAAAGTTAATTTTTATCGTTAAAAAGATAAAATATGCTTGTGTATTTTATTTTTAAATAGATATATTTTAATTTTTAATTAATGAAAAATTAATTTTAATTTTAATTTTTAATTTTTTTTTCGGCTGTGATGGAATGGGCTACCATTTGATAATGATGGTGGGTCCGATATTTGCTTTTTGCTGAAGTAAGATGTTGGTTGTTTATTTTGGATAGAAGCAATGTATTTTACTCTTTTTTTTTTTTTCATTAATGGGTGGAGACTCACGGGTGAATCGGCATGAGCGCCTGTGCGTCGTATGATGCACTGAAACCTGTGTTTTACGAAATTCTACCTAACTCAAAAACTATAGAGAGCATAAAGTTTAATATATATTTTTCTGTTTTTAATTTTGAAATGAGTATAACGTTTAATGGTTAACACATTGGAAAATGATGGCTATAAGGTTAGAAATACACAAAGTACTTACATTTTCTATCATAAAATAAATTCACGAAATGGGATGTTCGAATGTTTTGTTTGGGAAGAAAGTAAAATATAACGCTTGCACCCATGCTTGTTTATAAATTGGATGGGTCTCCATGACAATAATTGGGTCACACCAGCTTTGGGTTAGGCGAATTCAAATTGGAATTTTCAGCTTATCCTTCCCTTCGTACCTCGCAACTTACATACACATTTTAAAAAGGCGAGCCGTTGATCTTGTCGAAGGGTGGAGGAATCAAACACAATTCCATCAAGCGACCTTTTTTAGACTTTGCCAAGTTGGAAGAGCTATCGTCTTAACAAAACGCCGTCCTGTTGACAACAGCTGGAAGGGTATTAAAAGTAGTGCACAATAAGTTGCATCGGGTCAACTTCTTCGTTTATTTTTAAAATTTTTCGGGTGTCCGACTTTTTGTTGGATTTCTTGTTGGTTAGTGCTGTGTCTACAATTTTTTTTAGTTCTGCCGTTGTACGTAAGAGTAGTGATTTTCTTTTTTTTGTTGCTCACATCACTTGTATGGATTTAAATCCATATAAGTGAAAGCTCTTTTTGTATAAATAAAAGAAAAAAGGTAAAGGGTCGGTAAGCCCTCGTTATCTTTCTTTTGTTTTTCACCCCCCTTAGATTTTGGTTAATGCTTGGATTTAGGAAGTGGATTAAAATGCCCACGTGTAGGACATGGTAAACGTAAGCACTCTCAACAATCTGATGGACTAGAGTATCATGCAAGAGTGATTATGCTCCTATATTTCTAGAAATGCCTTTGCCTAATTGCAGAAGAAGATGAAGAGAATGTGATAACGTCAAAGTTACAAAGGCTATATCATCCATGCTTCAAGACTCTTGCTTTGAACAAGAGTGGAGTTGGAGTGCGAGAGGGTGCTAATTAGAGTAGTTGTATCCTAATTTATTTTTATGTATGTTCATCACTCCTAAATATTAGATTTCTATTAGCAATAATCTCTTTTGCCTTTGTTGGCCCTGGCCAAAGTTCCTAGCTTTGCCTTTGGTTATGAAGCTATATGGCACCAAAGGTTCTATATACGAAGTGTGCCAAACGGTACAACACTAACATTTGCTCGAAGAAGCTCCATTCATTCTTAGAAAGATCCTTGAGCCATTACAAAATAGAGGGAAAAATTGGCTAAGCTCGAAGGTCTTTAATAACTCAAGGTGTTATTTGGTAAGATGAATTATTAGGAGAAATAAAAATTACAAATAGGAGAAATGGAAGAATTAAGGTATTTTATTACACCTGAGTATTTAGTTGAATTTGTTGAATTGTCAAATGAATTAGAGAGTTTTATTCTGTAACGACCCGATTGTCAAGTCCTTACGAGACACGAGAACCGAACCGACTCGACTAATCCCAAGACCTAGTCGTCCAACGAGAAGGTAACCAAAAGAGTAGTAAAATAAACCACATTCAGCATGAATATAACTAACAGTAAGGAAATACAGCAGTAAGGAAAGAAACCACTACAGTATATTCCCCCACAACAGTAAACAACATTCATAACATAATATGAACTGCAGGTAAAGAAAAGTACAGCGGAAACAAGAACTACTTACTATAACGGAGAAAAAGAGGTACAAGAGAACAGTGGTAACTCTACTGAACCTTACTCGGCTCAGCATCCTCTGTAGCCACTGACCCTAGTTGCTCAACACCTGGTCCTGAAAGGTAACGAGTGTAACACGTCAGCAAAACGCTGAGTAGAGTGGCAGCTAAACTAAAGAAACAGTAAAGTATACAGTAGCTGTTTAATTTTCTTTCTTCCTTTTTTTACGTCTTTCTATTGTTTCACAATTTATCTATTTCTCAGATCCTTCACTTGATCTCGAATGTTCCTCGTGGGAACGATCTTGATTGCAGTCTTTTCCGAACAGTAGAAGTAGCACGTGGTGCTCTCCTGGCCGGGAGAGTCCCCCGTGGTGATCCTACTCTCAGTCAACCACCCCAAGGTCACTGACAGACGTAACGGTGACTACGGCACGCGCGGTAAACGCACGGGTAGCTAACCCGCACTGGCACGCGGTCAGTCGTTTCCGTTAACGGGTGCGCCCAAAGCACAGCACGGAACCAGTACAGGGCAGAGTCCTCTCAGTAACAGGGGTCCAACCCCTCCACAGTAACCAAACAGGGGCCTCGCCCCTCCACAGTCCGCGCACCCTCGCCTGACTACCCTGGTTTGCCCCAGTGGGCCTAACAAGTCGGTGTAGGAGGCTAGCAGAACCCCGGGACCCGTGGGGTAGCTAGTACCTCCTTATACTAGTAGCTCTCCTCGGTACTATGTACACTAGGGCCAGCAAGTCGGTACAGAGTGGTTAGTCCTAACCCCGGGTCCCTGGGGCGGCTATCTCCACTCTGCACTAAACAGGGGGACAGTCGCTCTCCTTGGTACTCCGTACTCAAGGACCATCTCACTTCCCTAATTCTATTCCATTCACTTTCCAGGAGTTCTACTCCTAATTCCCCGTAGGGTTCCAGCTCTTCAACTCAGAACATTCCAGTTTCACTATTCCAGTTTCACGTTCATACATCCCATATTCTTAATCATGTTCATTTATTCATAACAGGCAGCTGTTAATTCAATTCACAGGCAGCTATTATTTCCTTTCCACATTTTCCAAGACTGCAGTATTCATACATTCCACTAGTTTTCCCGTCCTAGGATTCATGCCATATCCTAGGATCTATCATACAATCTAGTTTTCCAGCCCTAGGATTCATGCAACACCCTAGGAATCTACCATTCAATCTATTTCTCATTCCTAGGATTCATGCAATATCCTAGGTTCTATTTATGGTTTCATAATTTAACGGATTATACTTAAAGCCACTCTACAGCTTTCAACAGGCGAACTGGGGGCGTGGTCGGGAATCCCGCGTGCCTCCGTAACCCCCAAGACTGTAACGGAACGGGGTCTTATCACAAGGATCAAACACAAGGAACTTCTCAAAACAGTATACAGCTACTGTAGACAGGTAGAGGATGTAATTCCGAAAAGAATGCAACTTGAAACGCGGAAAACAGAGCTCGAACGGGCCCGAAACGGGTCGAAAACGACGAAACAGTGCAAAATCAGACGTTTGGAACTTCTTCTAGACGTCTTAAAAAGTGGATCAGGGAATTACCTCGCTCTGCGTGGGCTCTCAGACGTCCAGAAGCCTGCAGGGGCGTCTGGTCTAGTTCCCAGACGTCCGATGGTCACCCAGGACGTCTGGAAGTCGTTCCCGCCGTCTGGCACTGCAGCCAGACTTCTGATTCGCGTTGGATGCGAATCTCCGACCCTGCGCGTACCCATTTCCTCTCTCTCTTAGTACGGTCAATCGAAGGGAAGGAAGAAGACGGAAAAACTCACCTTTCAGACGTCTGGACAGTTTTCCAGACGTCGTTCCAGTCGTCTGTCTAGAAGCACAGATGTCTGATTCTGGAAAATTTTCCAGAACCAGGGCGCCACTCGCCCTTCGCTCGCGACGCTCGGCCGCGCTGCGAGTGCTCTGCCTGCTGCTCGAGCCGCAGCAGGCCTGTCGCGTCGCTCCGCGCCCGTTGCGCCCCTCGCCGGCCGGCCCTAGCAGCCCCGGCGAGCTCGCCCTCACGGCCGAGCGCCTCTCCCACGCGCAGCACCTCCTCCCACGCTCACCGCGGTTGTCGCTGCCGCTGCACCCTCGTGCTCGCTCTCGCGCACTGGCTGAAGGAGAAGAGGAAGGAGGCGGAGGTGACGGGAGTGAGGGAGAGGCGTGACCCTTTTAAGGCCGCGCGAGGAGGAGAGAGAGAGCGCGACAGAGGGCACAGGAGGGACAGGGAAAAGGAAGAGGCGGAGCAGGTCTGCGCGTGCAGGCGTGCAGACGCAACGGTGTGCGCATAGAAAAATGAATCGCAGACGTCTGGAAGTGATATCAGACGCCTGGTACGATGTCTGTGACACCTCCCAGACGTCTTAAAAGACGTTTGAAAGCACGGTTCATAACATATTCTATTTAAGTATTTGTTTGGTGAAATAAGGAGACAATTAGTTGAAAAGAACAAGCAAGCATAATTAATTGACGGAATTAGATAATTTCATCGGAAGGAACAAAATTATCTAATTTCAAATTACACCCCTAATTCTAGATTGCACGATTATGAAATTAGAGATGTTAAACGTAAAATTAAATACAACATTAGTACTTATTCCATGTACCAAATACCCCCAGAGGAAAGAAAAAAGAAGAAGAGGCAATTAGGGACGAGGGAAGAGTTGGAGGCTGAGAGATATTGGTGTTGTAATAAATGGTCAAGTGGTGATTTGGAACTGAGATAGGTGATGAGTGAGTTGAGAACAAGAAGGCCTCATAAATAACATAAGGACATAAAAGAAAAAAACTACACCGTGTGAAATCCCCGGATCCTTCTTCATCCTTTCCCCTTCCCAATTTCCTTTTTAGTATCCTCTTAACTTTCATATGTGTCCTACTTAGGCAATTTGGGTGGCACGAAAAAGAACAAAAGAGGAGAAAACAAAAAAAGAAAGAAGAAAAAGGAGGAGAGTCACACTCAAGTGGATCTTCACTGGCATCTCTAATTATTGCAGAGTACTACGAAGTTTTGAAATGTGTCATCAATGAAGTCAACGTCGTCGAGCAATAGATTTGTGGGCAGAAAGGAAATATATCTTTGTACTGTCAAATCAACCCTAAAAAAAGGCTCTTTCCAAACTTAGTCGGGAGGAGGTGGGGGGGGGGGGGGTGGCGTGGGATTATGTGGGGACACTTTCCCTTTCATTTGAGGGTGGCAATTGGTGGATACAGAGATTGAGGTAGTTTTGGGAGTGTAATAACTCATAACAATCGTCCTTGCAGAAAGATGCATGCCAGTGAAATTGAAAATTCACTGTTTTAATGAAGTATTTGCCTATTTATTACTCCTTCACATTAATTCTCAACGTTGAAATAAGACATAAGTTCAGATTATTTCACAGGGGTAAATGATTAGATGACTACACGCTCTACATATATAGCTAGCTTGTCTTTGCCAACCAAGAGAGTGGGATTTCTTCATCATTTAAGCATGTAAAAATCGATATTTTAAATCCTGTTTCTTCTCTAGCTAGTTGGACCTAAGAACAATGGCTATGGCCCATGCACGTTTAATTACTTGTTTGATTCAGATTTTGAATGGGATCTTGACACAGATAAGTTTACAAACATTTAATAATGTTACATTCATGCATGCCCCCCATCCTTAATTTATAAATTTGCTTAATTTTGATAAAGTCATATATGAGCTTTTTCATCCAATTGCTCGGGATTAAAAAGGTAGTGATGTTTATCTAGAGGGTGAAACCCAACCATGCAACACTACTTAAAAGGAGTTTCTCTCCACTAAGATTTAGTTGTCACATGAAATAGAATTTGCTGGACTTCTTTAAGAATGATGAATATGGTAGTCATGAAAGTTGATTCCATAATCTCAGACATGCCTTTACCACTTTAGCAGCCCGTTAATGGCAATGATTAATTGTTTATCGGATCACAAGGAATGTAAAAAGAAGTATTTAGTTTTTTACTTTTTTCATAAAGAAAAATGCAAATTTCTTGTTGGAGGATAATTTTAAGGGTATTTATGCAAAGATTATAATATTTTCTTACGTTGCATGTATAAACCTAAAAAATTTAAAAGGCACGTTGAAAGTTAAAATTAAGTGTTTACAAGAGTTGTACATGAAAAAAACCTCAGTTTAACATAAAGCTCGGTTTGCCTGGATCAGAAAGTAAATACCAATACAATGTAATTGCTGTATGCAAGTACAATTATGTATGTACATAGATAAGACCCATATTGATTTCCATGCGAGTGCAGGGTCACATCACTCACACAAGTCAAATATTGACCGCATTTAATTTCCATCTATATGCCACCCACTTCTATTATTCCAAAAACCTGATTTGCTGATAAATTAGATGGACATATCAGATCCTTTCGGTGAGGAACAAAATAATTAGAAGAAGTTTCCCACCTTCATTTATTATAAAATAACGTCTCCAAGCCAGTCAGGTGGGATTGGATCAACAGAGATACATCTAAACAATATTACCTTGTTGACGTAGTTTTGTTGGAGATTGCTTCAAGATGATAGTTTATTGTTGTTTAGAATTGCTAAAAAGTACTTGTTTTCTTTGATTAATTAGACTTATGGTATGCAGGGTGCGTCCCCTATCATTTAAAATTCTGGAAGGATACATGCATTATTTGACTCATTATATGTCTCTATAATGGTCACAATTGGAGAGTTTATAAATATATGATCAGATATATAATTGGATTTAAAGCTCCCATCTTTACTAAGAGGAGGGTCAACTAATTTCACCAACGTCGCTTCTTTGATAAATATGGGAAGTAAAACTTGGGTTGTTGGTTTGATTTACAAAATTTTTCTTGCGTCTTCCCATTAATGTGAACGGTCATATTACACAGTCTGATTTGGCAACCGAGTAAGAAAGGTGAATTTTCTGTTATTTTTTTTTTTCCTACTATTTTCGAAAAAAATTCCTCGAATTATATTGGATGCCTTTTTCCGAACAAATATTAAATAAATTATTGAATTTTCCCCTGGCTGGGTCAGATTGTCCTCCATCATCAAAATGTCTCCACCTTTGCTTGCTTGTTTCTTCCTTTACATTCTCGACGTGGGAGTCTATTTAAGGTGGATAATCACCGGGTGTCTCTCTGTAGAGATCTTGATATATTATTTCAATAGAAGAAAAAAAAGAACAAAAGAAAAATAAGGATCTTGGTATATCCTTAGTTGATCATTTGATTTGTACTTTATGCACTTGTTACTTAACATTGAAAAGAAAACTTCCAAAAGGAATGTTATCGGGAGTTATTGATGCTTTTTATTTATTTATTTATTTATTTTTATTTTATTGTGTCACCTTGTTTTGAAGTTTTTCCCTCTCGCTTCTGGAAGGACATAAGATAAGGTTATGTTCTATTATGTATATTTTTTTATTTCTCTAATAAAGTATCTTCTTTTAAAAGGAAAATTATTCTGAAAAAATGCTTGCATGGTTTACACGCTATATAAAATATCAGATAATTTGGGACCAGGGCTCGAAATTGCAACCGTCCAATCCAAGGAATGCTTACATACATATGTAGCTCACACGCTATCATTTCGGGTAATTTAAGGCGTAGGACCCGTACTTGCAACTTCTCATTGATCGATCTTAGGGATGTTCACCATTTCAGCGGGACTCGTACATTTTAATTTTCCTTTTTCTTTTTTTTAAGGAGAAGATTCTTTGGTTGACGAAGACAGAATAGATACTTCTAGACGTAAGACATCCGAGACGCTCTCTTGAAGAGGGAGGATCACCGTCACTCTCTGGAGGAGAGGGAGAGATAACAAAATTAAGATAAGTCACAAAATAAAATTAAAAAGAAGAGAAAAAAAATGAGAAAAAAAAAAAAATCCAAGTAATAATATTTCGAAGCAGTCACGAAGGCACATATCACACTATTGGATACAACAATGCCACTGATGTCATCAAGAGGAAGAGATATAAGCTAACAACTTGGTTGTCGAGGAGCTCAATTACAAGCATGGTGTCGAAAGTCAACACAGTGAAGGAGCAAAACAGAGAAAGAGAATACGAAAGTCACGGATGGGGAAGGTGTGGCGAGGTTTGCGAACATTGATGAGATACATGTGAAGGGAATCCATCGCAGTGACGAACGAGCGAATCCAAAGGAAGGTCCCACCAAGGAGCCAATGATCGGAGAAGGGGGAGATGCTACGCCACCATGACTCAACATGCCCTTCCAGCTTGGACCACTAAGAATAGCTTGTTCGTCCATGAGGGAAAACTAGCACAGACGAAGGAGATGGTCGAAAATGAGAGTGAGAGAATGGAGGTTGATAGCGATGGAGATTGGGGAGAAGGAGTGGGGCTCTAGCCAATGCTGGTTGGCTAGGTGGAGTCGCCAACGATGCTCTCTAGGGTTTACTAAAGAGGGGAGAATAGAGGGGAGCGAGGTCAAAAGGGAGAGGATTCTTCTGTCGTGTTTCGAGTACTTCATGGATGATACTGTCCATACACTTGAATCAAAGATTTAATTTAACATCAACTAACCTGGTCTTAATCTCTTTTAATTCTGGAATATCAAACTAGCCTTAATCCTCTTTAATTTATAATTTTTTAATGCTCAAGGCAAAAGAATAAAAAGACTAAACTAACCTTTATTTTTTTGTACAAAATCCTTCTGTAATCTATTATTTGTTTGCCATACTAAATGTAGATAGCCAACTCTGGAGTTGAACTTACAATTATATCTTCCTTTTGATCATAGATTTCATAGTTAACACTTAGCATGATCACGGAAACTTATGATGTATATATTAGATTGCAATTTCAAATTGAGCGGTAAGTTTAGACTTGAGAGGTATCCTCTTAATTATGGGAGAAAATATTTCTTGTATATACGTAACTCTTCTCATATTAAAAAGAAAATTATATATCTAAATTATGTCATATACATGTCATGTAAGCTGTGAATGAATATACAAATTGACAAATGACGTACGTGTATCATTGCTTTATAGCTAGTTGCCCATTAGAATTTTATCGGTAGCATTATATACATACCCTGCAAATTTTATCAATTATATTGTAATTATATGAGAGCCGTCTTAAAGTTTCTAGCTTTTGTACATGGCACCTTCCCCGATGGGGCGATATATATGAAGGGTATTCGTTTTGACGTCTCTGCAGTGTCAGAAACCATGTAAAGACTCTCTCACATGTACAATTATGATTTTTGTGGGGATTAGCAATATAACTAGCAATATTTATAAAAATATCTAAAAAAAAAATCTTTTTTTTTTCCCTCGAGGATTTGTCCTTCTCATGAGCAACACTAGTCTATTTGGCCTTGTGCGTCGGTGCGGAACAGACGAGGAGGAAAAAAAACCGGGGGGTGAAGGGGGGGGGGGGGGGGGGGGGGGGTGTTGGTGTGGTAGGGGGCGCGGAGAAAGAGAGATATCACATACATGAAGCAACGAAATTAAATTTATCTTTAATATAGATTAAAATTACTTGGTGGAAGAAAAATTACACAAAGATATATAATTTATATTTTAAGATTATGATTAAATAAAAAATAATTATTAGGATTAGGTGATGTATAATCACATAAAAATGTATAATTTATATTTTAAGATTATAATTAAATAAAAAATAATTATTAAAATTAGATGATACATGTCACAGATATTTTTTTCATCACCTTTAATTCAATGAGAAAGGGAAAAAAACGAAAGCCAACTGCAAATTTCAACCCCGCAATATCTTCGTGTGACCAAGTGAGTGAGGGGGAGAGAGAGATTGGGGGTGGGGGAATAGATTTTAATGAGAGAGAGAGAGAGAGAGAGAGAGTGAGGAACGGGAGGGGAGTAGGAGGGGCGGGGGGAGAGGCTGCCATGTCTGAGGGGGAGATCCCTTTCTAGCATATAGGTATAGATGTTACTTGATCATTATTTTGGATAATTTTTTTATTGGGAATCAGGCTCTGGCCCATTTCCTCTGGTGGGTCTAGCGATCGATCTAGAGACAGATCGGGTGTTCCTAAATCGCATGAAAAATTTGAAAATCAATCACTCAAATGGTCACATGGAGTTAGAGTGCAAGCTCTTTAATGGGTAGAAGCAATGTCTAAACCAACTTAGGATCTATCCTGATTGGTTCGTACCTAGCAAATGCACTTCTTGAGGTCCCACTATGCCTCTACGTCGTTTCGCCTTTCGAGTCAACACTGTTTGGGCTTCGCTATCCTGGAGGTTGCGTGTGGGGCCCTACTTAGATGTCGGGTGGACTTGATGCTGGGAGTGCTTGGGCAGGTCTGTTTTGCTCTGCTTGGGTTTCCTAGGTGGGTACCTCTACTACTTGAGCACCTTGCTGGTTGCCTTTGTCGGCAAGACCGGACGGGTTGGCTGGAGTTGTGGTGCCATGGGCCTAATTCTCTTGCTATAGAATTGCTCTTTCTGGGCCTTAGGTTGGCCCATTCTTTGATTCCTTGGGCTGGTTGTTTTGAACTTGATTTTTTTTTTCCTCATCAAAACCTTTTGCTTACTCCTTTACACAATCTCTTTGAGATATGGGTTATAGTACCATCAATCACAAATAGAATGCATATATGGTGCAAATAAATCGAACTAAAAGCAATTGGAAATTCTTATTAATGGTTAGAAGTCATATTCTATTATTGTGCATGTTCATAAAATGCAAGAACATAGTAAGGAATGAACAATTCCCTAATAAGAAAGTAGCAAAAAAGCTGCAATTTAACTTATTAGTTATTTGATTAAGTTTACAGCTTACAATTAGAGTTATCCCGTTGAAATTGACTAAGATCCTATCATCTTCATTTCTTATTGTCATACCATGTTTCCTACTTCTTTATTGAGAATCCTAATTACATACTATAGATCTATGGTATCCATTTTCATAGTAGTGCATTGCTACCTTGACAAGGCTATCTCTTTACTTACTTTGTAAGGCGTTGATGGCATTGCCATCATCTTCTGTATCTAACTCAATTTGAATAAATTCCAAAACTAAATTTACTTAATTAATATACAAATGGGTATAATTCAATTTGGGCTAAATTAAGAGGAATCGTGCTAAATTAGGTTAATTCTACTATTTTAACAGGCAAATTTTAAATGTAGAATAACTAAGAGATAAACCTATGATTAATTAAAAGTAATTTAAGCTTAAATTTCTTAGAAGTGGGATTTTCATTTAATTTGAATGTTATTTCTTAATTAAAAATCCTGATTTCAACCCCACCTCAATTAAAATGATTTTGGTGAAAATAAATGTAATATAGACCTTCTAAAAATGAGTTAAAACTATTTCATAAGATTCAGAATAATAAATTTGAAAAAAGGAACCCATTTTGACTTAAAATAAAGATCTAGGTAGGTATTTGATATATTTTGGGTCAAAACATAAATTAATCAATCAAACTTCGTCAAAAACTAAAATTGAAGTTACCATTAGATTCCTTAGGTCTAAATTAGGTTACCGTAAAAATTTAGGTTCATTTAAACTTCATCTTGACTTAGTTTGTAATTTTCTTCTTTAAGCCTAATTTTCTTACAAAAACCCCCCTAACTTCTCATCTTCTTTGCAAAGATGCCCCTGCCAGCATCTTCTTCCAGCCAGAGCCATGGTCGCGAGCTTACCTCCCGTGTGAATTTTGAGGATGAATTCTTCTCAATCTGTGTAGTGGATCTCCTTGATTTTTGGAGGAGAGATTCCTCGCCTCAAGCCAAGCCAAACGCACTAAATTGCATCCCAAGCAAGTAGTTTGATTTGTCGAAATTGCCGCCGCAAGACTTGGGTTTCAAACCCACCTAAACCCACTTTAATTGTGTTGAAATGGCTCGATTTGATGCGTGATTGGATCCTATTTAATCCCCTCCTTGCCGTGATCAGGGTGTGCTAAGTTGGTGTGGTTCACCCCTTCTTCTTCCTCCTTTGGCCAAAGCCATTGACACACCTTGGAGCTTGCTCGCCCCGGTCATCCGCCGCTCTATCATCGAAATTGATAGAGGGCTCTCCTTCCTCTTCTTCTCATGAAGCTTCACGCAAAGCTTTGGTCGCTATCGCCTCCTCCTCCGCTTCAATTCTGCTCGCCGACCCTCCTCGTCAGGTGACTCCTCTCCTCCTTTCATCAAATTAGTATAGGGCTTTCTCTCCTCTCCTTTCGAATTAGGATTCTGGAGCTTCGTGGCTCCATTCTTCGTCGTAATCACCTCCACCATATACGGTGCCGTCGGTCACGCTTTCGTCGAGCTCGCCACACCTCCTCCTTGCTCGACGCACTAAATCACCACCTCCACCACCTTCGCCGTGGTTCAAGGAAGGTTTTAAAGTGATTAACTTGGGCTGAGAGACCCGTATTCATCTTGCAAAAGCTTAGCGGAGGCACCATCCTTCACGTCGTCGTTGGCTCTCCTCCACACCGCCAACCGTCGAGCTACCACCACCATTGCGTTGGCCTCACGTCGACGATTCTCCTCCATCGCATGTTGGAGCGATTCCATTGCCAACGTTCCATTTCGGCGGACCGCCGGCTATGCACGCTGGAGGAGTGACTGCTGCTTGAAACTTGAGGTAGGGACTTGGTTGAAAGAAAAATTCTCGTATGGACCTTGCTGCGCGGAAGGAGGGACCAAAATGCAATAATTCAGGGACTAAGCTGTAACTCTGCTTGAATTGGTTAAAGAATTATTTACATGAAGAATTTGAGTGCCATATCTTGTTAAATGATGGCATCGCCATTATCCGCTATATCTAGCTTAATTTAGCAAAGTTCTAAGGTTAAATTCACCTAATTAACACATTAAAATGGTATAACTCAACTAGGGCTGAAGAGAGAGGAATTGATAAAAATAAGGGTTAATTCTACAATTTTCACGAATAATTATAAATGCTGAATGGTAAGGGGTGAACCATGATTAATCAAATATCGATTGAGCTTAAAATTCCTAAAAGTGGATTGCTACTGAGTAATTTAGGATTTTCATTGAAATTAAGTGTTAATCCTTAATTAAAATGGTTAATTTCGATCTCACTTCAATTAAAATAGTTTCGATGGAAATAAATGTAATATAAACCTTCTAAAAATCATTTGAAAATATGTTATGAGGTTTGACACAGTTGATTTGACAATCGGAACTCGTTTCGACCTAAAATAGAAATATAGCGGGTATTTGGTACATTTTTAGCCAAATTGTAGATTGACCATGCAAACATCATCAAAACTCAAAATTGAAGTTACCATTAAATTATTATATTCAAATTATGTTACTATAAAAATTTGGGTTCATTTGAACTTCATCTTCCTTTAGTTTGCAATTTGGCTCTTAATTCCTGATTTATTTACAATTATCCCTTAACTTTTATTTTTACTGCAAAGTGGCCCCCGCTAGCAACCTCTTCACCTTCAACCTCTGCGTCACCAGCCGCAAACTTCTGTGAGGTTGTTCCCACACTTGCCGGCCCTCTCCTTGCCCACCAACAAGTGATAAATATCCCCTACGTCACGCCATTTTGTTTCATCTAGATTTGGCTACGTTTCTTGCCCTTGTCTTTAGCTGTGATGTGAAAAATATGCGGTTTGTTAAATGATATAATTAGTGTCGTTGCAACACGTAAATCTGCAATCAAACTTTTACATTTAGAAAACCTAGATAGTGGAGTTTCTAGAGCCGTCTAAGGAGGTCAATTTGTTAGTCACAAAGAATGGGTTCTCTCTCTCTCTAGCTTCTCAAATCAATAGATATATTTTTGTGATTTTCATTTTGTTGTTTTTATAGTTTTGGAAATAACGAGATTGATGTGAAGATGAATTATGCTACAACTAACCCTGAGTGACAAGAAGAGAGTCATTTCTTCTAAGCTCACCCTAGGCAAGTGTGCCTAGGGTAGAAGAAGAAGGTGTGATGTGCACTACACTAATAAGGGAAGAAAAACACACTAAATTTAAACATGAATGTGGAAGACAATGAAAACTTGTATTAGTAGTAGAGTAAAATACAGGTAGAGTAATGCTTCTTAGTAAGAAAATGTAAACCACTAGCTAATACAAGAATAAAATGAAGATAGAAGAGAAGATAATCCTTTGGTTGAAGCTCGGAATAATCTTTGCTCCAAGCTCGGTAGCTTAAGGGCTTGAAGAGGATGTTCCCTCGCTCCTTCCTTCAAATGGTTCTCCTCCTAGGTGCTCCTCCAAGGGTGGACGTCCACCTTAGATTCCTCCTCAATGCTTGGCCGTCCTCCTTGGATGAAGAGCTCCTCCTCCTTGGCGTGGCACAAGGGAGAAGAAGAAAGGGGAAGAAGGCACTAAGGGGGCGGGTAGGCTACCCCCTTGATCTTCTTCTCTTCTTCTTCTTCCTTGGCCTTAGGTGTAGGTGGTGTAGGTAGAAATTAAACTAAGGGAGAAGATGTTCAAATGGTGGTGGTTAGATGGGGTAAATATAGGGTAGGAAAGTGGTGGTTGGCGTGGCCTTAGGTGGAGGGTTAGGATGGCTTGATGGGAGGTGGTTAAGGATCCAATGGAGAGGGTTTAATGGCACCAACCAAGGGGATGTGAAGGGGGTTTGAAGGTGACTTTTGGTGGCCGAATATGGGGTGGAAGGACACCTATTTTTGGCTTCTAGAAGGAGGTGTTTTTGGCACCAAAAATCAAGGGTTGAGATGGGTTGGTTGATGATGTGTAGGGTGGTGATGTGGGGTTATTTTGGTGCCAAAAAGGGGGAGGTGGTTATGGCTATTTTGGCACCAAAAATAGGTTTCTTTTGGTGGTGGTTGAGGGGCCAAAGGGTGCCTAGTTTTGGCGCCAAAAAGGATTGGGAATAGGAGAGCTTAGGTGGACTAGGTTTAGGGCAAGTTGGTGGAGCTAAGGTAGCTAGGTTTGGGTTAGGTTTTGATGCCATGGAGGTGGACTTAGCTAAGCTAAGCTAGCTTAGCTAGTAGGGAGTAGGGTTGAAGGCAGAGGGAGCAAGGGTTTTGTGGTACAGGAGCTGGAGGTAGCTGGAAGGAGCTGCATTAGAGTTGGTGGCTGCTAAAGAGAACTGTAAGGAGCTACCTTAGTTGGCTTAGCTTGCTAGCTACTAAGCCAAGCTAAGGTGAGCTGGCTTATGCTGAAATGAGCTGGGTCTGGTCTTCCCGGAGAATACCTAGCTAGCTGGAGTAGTTAGCTTAGGTTAAGTAGCTCAACTCAACCAAGTTGGACTTGAGCTGGACTTGAGCTGGCCTGAGCTAGTTGAGGTCATCTTCAGCTGACTAGGTCTAGCTAGTCGATGGCAGTAGCTAGTCAGAGTCAAGTTGAGCTTCCAGTGAACTGTTCTGAGTTGGAGGAGGTAGAATGGAGCTGGGATAAACTGACTTTAGCTAGTTTGAGTTGCAATCTAACTGAGGTGAACTGCATGGAGTTGAGGTGAACTAACTAGAGCTACCATTCAACTGAGATGAGCTGAATGGAGCAAGGGATGAATTGATCCAGCTAGGAGTTGGGATCCAGCTGTGATGAGTTGGATCTAGTTAGGATCCAGCTGAGGTGAGTTGGATCTAGTTGGAATCTAGCTGATAAGAGCTTCTTCTTCATCTTCTGCCTTCCTAAGTGCCAAGGTATGGGGGTCTGACATTCTGCCTAATTAAAAATGTAATGCATGCCTAACCTAGTTAAATGCCTAAATGCAGCTTGAAAATCCGTTTGCGGAGTTAAAATATTAAGAGCTAGATCTATTTTATGGCATAAGAATGATGATAAACTAGTGTTTATCAAGCCGCGACCACCTTTTCATCTTCGACCTCGGCGGCTTTTTCGACCTCTTCATCTGTGTGTCCTTTGACCACAAGGGCAGCATGTTAACTGCTCTGAATCGGATTTTAAAATCAATGCATTGTAGTATAGATTGAATCAGCGTAAAAAATAAATAATATTTATACTCGAATATTAGAAATGAAGTCCGAGGTCGAGCACAGGGAGCAATTGACAAAATGATTCTCAAGATTGCAATTTAAGCAAATATATGAGCAATTTATAACAAAATTCCAAGCAGTAATGATATATGAATGAAAGCGTATGTCAAATAGTGCAAAAATAATGGGGAAAAATGGTGATTTGAATCACCAATTACCCCTCACAATGATATCAAATATTTTAACAGTACTAATCAATCTAAATTCCACGTAGAATAAGTGCACAGTGCACTTATGTTGAATCTCAGATTCTTCGTCTGTTTCTTCTTCTGTGCCTTCTTCTCTTCTTTCTCTCTTCTTCACGCACAAGGGGAAGGGTTCCTTAAATGGCTAAGTGTTAGCCGTTG
This sequence comes from Thalassia testudinum, assembly GCA_037157565.1. Taxonomy (NCBI): domain Eukaryota; kingdom Viridiplantae; phylum Streptophyta; class Magnoliopsida; order Alismatales; family Hydrocharitaceae; genus Thalassia; species Thalassia testudinum. Next base: position 29,973,487 of record JAZHRO010000013.1, read on the forward strand.
AACCTCAGAGCAAAACCCCTTGCCCCTGCGTGCTCTCTCTCTTTCTCTCTCTGGGATCCGCTCTCCCAAAGCCTCGGGTAATCGGATTCAGATTTGAGCGTACCCGGGACCAGGGCTGCGGGCGTGATATCACAGCCGAGGTGTGTACAGGGCTTAGGCAGGTCAAGTCTACACCAAGTCCGCGGGTGGTGGGTCACGGGTGAGGCGCAGGTGAAGGGGCATGTAGGGACCTCACCCCCTATGCCAGTTGAGGCGATAAGCCTGTATGACAAATAATATATACGGTGTCGCGCGTCTTTCAGCGCTTGATGTGGGACTAATCCAACAGGGCTTCTTCTGCATGCAGCTACAGTGGCTTCGTTCACTGAATTGGAGCAGCAGCAGTGGATGTTGGTGCCAATTGAAGGCCTGGAGATCTACCTAGAGATGTATCATGTCACCTGGAGGCTTCACCTAGGATTTGCAATAGCTGGAGAAGGCTTCAAGCTTCGCTCGAAGCTATGCGGTAATGGCGCGATACCTGGAGACTTGAAACTCAAGAAAAGGGGCCTCACGATTGCGTCAAATATCTCAGTAGGTTCGCTGTGGAGTGGCGAGTATGGTGGTGGGTGTAGCGTGTGGTGCGAGTGAAGGTGGAGGCCGGACGATGATGGAGATGACCGTGCGAAGGTGGGGTGTTCGGTGGCATTGAGGAGAGGCTAATAGCCTCAATAACCAGAGGGCTTTTGCTCTCTGGGACACGGCGAAGCTTTTGGAGTCGGTGGCGAAGCGGATGGAGGTGTGGAGCGGTGGAGGCGCTTCGTCGGAGATGTGGCCGGAGCGGAAGAAGGTGAAGGTGGTCGGAGGCGTAGCAATGGTCGAAATGAAGTATCGGAGGTGCTGTCGTGATGTGGAGAAGGTGAGGGGTCGATAGCGATAGGTAGCAGACGACAGGGATTAGAGTTGGCACCGGTTGTGGTATGGCCGGTGTCGGAGACGAAGGTGACTCTGGTGGGGGTTGGACGACGAGGACGAAGGAGATAGGGACATCGACAAGTATTGCACGACGCAGAGGAAGGTGAGGGAGGCAAATCCATCGTCGATTTTGCGAATGGACGAGGACTGAAGACGGAGGAGGTCGTCGGAGCTCGAGGAGCCTTTCGACCGGAAGAGGAAGGAAGAATTATGGGGAGTTTTCGGCCAAAATCGATTTGGGATCTTCAGTCTGATCTGGGATATCTTTTATAGGCCTCTAGATGGTGTTTTCTTCCCAAGCTAGGAAAGCTCGCTGGAGTTTGGAAACTCAATGATACCCGAATCTCTCATGCATTCACATGAGAGATTAGGAAGGTTTTAGGGCTTAGGATTTGGCTCAAATGGAAGGGAATTCCTTGACGAATTTTCCTTTCAAATCTGAGAGGGATTCGTCAAGGAATCAAGGAGAACATGTCATATTAAGGTCGCCGTAGTTGTAAGATTAGGATTCATGGCAGCAGGAACCTTTTTGAAGAAAATCATGATAAAGATAGGGACCTTTGTGTAAGAAATTCAAAAGCTAAGGGCCTATGTGGAATAAAGGAAATTAGACTTGGACCAAAGTGCGAACTAGGTTGAAACAATCTCAGATTGGGCTTAAATTTTGGCACAAACCTAATTTGGACCTAAGGAATCCAATGGTGAAGTTGGATTTTGGTTTTGATTTAGTTTGATTGGGTAATTGTGGGTAAATATTTGTCTGAGACTCTGTTTTTGGTCAAGATGAGTTCAAATGGTCAAATTGAAGGTATCAAACCCTAGATAATATTTTTCTATGATTTTTGGAGGGTTTAGATGAATTTTATCCTGACCAGAACCTTAGTAGATTAAGCGAGTCTATTTTTAGGATTTTAGATGTCCATTAATTCTTGTAACGCATAAAAATCCTTTTCTGTCTATTCTAACTCACTTATTAGACTCTTAAGACCTTCTGATGGATATGTAGGAGCTTTTACTGACTTAATCAGATTAAACTGATGTAGTTTTGGCTCATGATGGTGTTCCCATCATACCCCCATGCCTAGCTTTTGCTAGTCTTTTAGCAAAATCTCATGAAATTAACTTAAATTCTAGACCATGCGTTTTTATGCTCAGATTTATGATGTGTGCTTTCCTTTGTAGATTAGGTCAGAATGCCAATTGTAGGCCTGGAAGTACTCAAGTACCAACCAGGATTTAGACTTGACCAGCTCCAGCCTCAGTCCGCCACGAGGGTTTCTAAGGCCCACAGGAACTAACCTAAGGTTCGTTGAACTCCATGGTTAGAGCACCTGTGCTTAAAAGAAGTTTAGTCCCGGTTTAGTTTGCAGTGCGTTTTTGTAAGAGAGAGACGGAAGATTTTTTTATTTTTGGAGAGTTTTCTCTCTCTTTTCTTTCTTTATTTCTAGTTTCGGATTGGCTTTACAACTCGGTCTGTATCTGATTCCTAGCTCCCACCATCAATCCTCTCAGGGTCCTTGGTAATCGATGCTTCGAGATAGCACCGCCCATGGCAACCCCTAGAACCCTGACTTTCGAGATTTCATGATAATCCCTCTCATGGTGTTATGTAGCTAAATCCAGACCCTCGCAATCGACATTTCGTGATAATGCTGCCCATGACATCTGAACTAGCACAAGGTGCTTACGTGCCCTCGGAAGGATATATAGATATCCTAGGAGACAAGTACCAAGGAGACGGTATGTTATTGTGCATTTTCGAGGGAAATTTCCCGCCTCTCTGCATCGGGAACTCTTCCAAATAAACTTGTGTTGATCAGCCACTCCTAATCTAAGTAGCTTTTTCAGAACAGAATTAACGCTTTTGTGTGATTTTAATAATTAAGCTCACTGAACCAGACTGTGTGAGGATTAGGGTGCTTAGGTTACCGAGTCCCGCAAACCAGAGGTTAGTTAACGAGGTCGAATGATCCCTAAGCCTTAGACCTAATACTTAAGCTTCGCATTTTCCCCAACCTCTTGAGGATTATCTAGATCTTAACGGATACGTGAATTTTCAAGCCTAAACACACGCCCAAGAGGCCTAAGATCAGCATTCATACTAATCTTGTTTTGCCTCTTAGCACCTTTTGTCTTCTATTTCGTTCTTTTGATTTGGTCTAGAACTAAGTAGATTCCTTAATCTTTTACTAATGACTATCTCTGTTTATTTCAAATTGTTGCTCCTTTTTGACATTTATATCACCTCTTTTTTTCCTCCTAAAAAATGATGTGCAAATTGATCTTTCAAAATTTCCTCTCTTCTCCATTTTTTTAAATTTTTTATTTTTTTGATTTTTTGGAATATGTAATTTTTTTGATGAAACCCTTTCTTGTGAAATGATTTTCACAACATTTTGCACTTTAATCCCCCCCATGCCTACGATTTGCAATGTCCTCATTGTAAATTAGGTATGTTCTAATTCAGCTTAGATCGTAGATTAGAACAGGTTTTAGGTGGGTGGATGGGTCAGGATGATTGCTGTGGATGATTTCAAGCTCTGGTACGTGTACTAGAGGTGGAGTTGGCTGCTCTAATGGATATACCCTACAGTGCAGTATTAGCTCAGCATGGGATGTGTCAAGAAGGGTTTCGGGTTTTTCAAAAAGATGACGGGTTGCCTCCCATTAAGCGCTGAGTTTAATGCCATCAGAAGTGCGCAATATGCTCAGGGAGAATGGAGATCAAAATATACCTCAGCCAAGTTTGTATCGGTGAGTTCAATCAACGGGTTAAGTCGCTTGCCATTCAAAACAAAAGGTTTGGAATCAAGGCTGGGTTGAATGATTTCAACAGCTCCATTTCCAAAAATCCGTCGAATAAGATATGGTCCAATTCATTTTGATCTGAGTTTGCCTGGGAAGAGTTTTAGTTTTGCATCAAAGACTAGGACTTTCTGACCAGGGTGAAAGATCTTTCTGGATATGCGCTTATCATGAAAGGCCTTAACCTGCTCTTTGTAAATTCGTTAGTTCTCGTACGCATCATTGCGTAGTTCATCGATCTCGCTCATTTGATGCTTTCTGTGGGTTCCTACCTTAGAAAGATCTAGATTACACTTTTGTACAACCCAATAGGCTTTGTGCTCCAATTCGACGGGGAGGTGACATGCCTTCTCGTACACCAATTTGAAGGAAGGCATACCCAATTGGGTCTTGTGGGTGGTCCTATAAGCCCACAAGGCTTCTGGAAGTCGGGACGACCAATCTTTCCTGTCAGGTCGGACAGTGACCTGAATGATTTTCTTGATTTCCTGATTTGATGGCTCAGCTAGACCGTTAGTTTGGGGATGATAAGGAATAAAGATTCGGTGCGACACCTTATATTTGGTTATCAGTGATCTGAGCTGAGCATTCGTGAAATGGGTCCCTCCATCAGAGATAATGGCATGTGGGATACCGAACCGAGAAAAGATGTTTTGATGAATGAATTTGATTACCACCTTATGATCGTTGGTTCGGGTTGGGATGGCTTCAATCCATTTGGACACATAGTCAACTGCGAGAAGAATGTACTCGAAGCCATCCGACATAGGGATGGGTCCCATGAAATCAATCCCCCACATATCGAAGATTTCGCATACGATAATCGGTTGTAAGGACATCATATCGCGGTGGCTCATGTTGCCCAAGGTCTAGCAACGAGTGTATGCCTTACAGTGATCGTATGCGTCCTTGAAAATTGTGGGCCAGTAAAAGTTGCATTGGTGGACTTTTGTTGCAGTTTTATGTCCGAAGAAGTGTTTGCCGCAGGCCTGGTCATGGTAGAAGGAAAAACTGTCCTGAATTTCTTCTTCTGGGATGCATCGTCTGATGATCTGATCAGCACCAATGCGGAAGAGGTACGGGTCTTCCCAGGTGGTACTTGGCATCGGAAAATAATTTATCCTTCTTGGCCTTCGTCTAATCAGATAGGATCTAACGTGATGCCAAGTAGTTCACCAAATCAGCAAACCAAGGAAGTCCCGCACTAATAGTCAGGAGGTGCTCGTCAGGAAAGTGTTCTGTGATGGGTCCGGAAGGGTCAATAATGTCAGAAGGAAGGCGGGATAAGTGGTTAGCTACCACGTTCTGCTTTCCCACTTTATCGCGAATCTCAAGATCGAATTATTGCAACTGCAAGATCCAGCGGATTAGTCGAGGTTTTGCGTCCTTCTTTGCGAGGAGGTGCCTCACTACAGTGTGATTTGAGTATATGATAACATGGGAACCCAAAAGATATGATCTGAATTTCTCTAGGGCAAATACTACGGCTAGCAACTCTTTCTCAGTAACTGTGTAGTTACGCTGAGCCTCGTCAAGTGTCTTACTAGCGTAGTAGATGACCACAGGTTTCCCATCAATTTTCTGCCCAAGTACCGCACCCACAGCATAATCAGATGCATCGCATATGATCTCAAAGGGTTGAGACAAATCAGGGGACTGCAAGATTGGTGCTTGGGTAACTTGATCACGTAGGATCTCAAATGCATGAGTGCACTCTTCGGTGAGTTCGAAGGGGACATACTTGGAGAGAAGATTAGTCAGGGGGCATGCGATTTTCGAGAAATCGGGAATGAATCGACGGTAAAAATTAATGTGCCCTAGAAAGGATAAGATGTCCTTGATCGAGCTAGGCATAGGGAGCTCAGAAATTAGATTCACCTTGACTCGATCAACCTGGATGCCTTTTTCAGAGATGAGATGTCCTAGGACAGTTCCCTTAGGTACTTGGTCGCGTGTCTTCTGTCTTTACTTATATTCGTTGTAGTATATGACAAAACAGTTACCAGTTTAATACAATTTTTTACTCGGAACAATCTTCCCGAGGTCGAACTCAGGGAGCAACTATAATCCTAGAAGCATAGAGGTTCACAATTATGTTACACAAATAATAAGAGAGGGAGAGAGAGCAAAAGTTTTGTTGGCTTCTTCTTCTTCTCTCTTCTTTTCTTTCTTCGGCTGTGGTGACCCTTTCTCTTTTTCCTTTCTTCCTTTCTGATTTTCTTCTTTTCTTCCTTGCGGCTACAGAGCTTCTGCCCTCTCTCTCTTTCAGCTGCTAGGTCTTCCTTTCTTCTTCCTTCTTTTCTTCTTCTTCTTCTTTTGCTCTGGCCGTTCCTCTTCTTTCTTTCTTCTTCAGCCTGCCTTCTTTCCTGCTATGGCTGCTGACCTTCCATCGTCTAACTCGGTGCTCAGACGACTTAACTATGCGTTTGCTACAATGTGGCCTCTTTTCTTCTCCTTCAGCTCCTCTCCTTCCTTTCTTCTTCTGCTTGCCTTCTTCTGCTCTGGCTGCTGAGTCTTCAACCGCTCCTCTTCTTCTCTTCTTCTTCTTCTTTCTTTTTCCTACTTCCCTGCGCGCACAGACAACTATCAGTGCAAAACCTACTCCTACCCCTTCCCCGCATCTCTCTTTCTCTCTGAATCTCTCTTTAGGAATGCTCTCCCAGAGCTGGGTAATGGGGTTCGGGTTGCGCGCCCGGGACTAGGCCCACCGACGTGTGGTGGTGGGCGAGGAGTGATTGGTCGGGTAGTCGGATTCGACCCAGACCTGCGGGGCGTCAGCGCGGGCGAGGGCGTGGCGCGCTGTGTGCGTGGGCGAGGGACCTGATCCCTGTGTATCGAAGGCAAACAGCCCTATTCACTTTTGCAATTTAAGTGTGGGCGCGAGGCCACACACTTGCGAGGTGGGACTAAAGTCCCACCTCCAATCTGTGCGCCCGCAGGCGAGAAGGAGCTGCTAATTGGGGCAGCAGAAAACGTTTGCGACCCCAGTTGCAAACTTGGGCGTGCTAGCGGACTCAACCCGCGCTGCCTGGGACTCACACCTGGGCTGGAGGCATCCTGGAGCTGCTTGCGAAGGAGCTTCAGCAGCTCGTCAATGGCGGCGAGGAGGCGAAGACCTGAAATCACAAGGACAGCCTCTCGGCCACATCAGATAACGTAGGGAGCTTCGCCAGTGGGCGGCGAAGGCGGTGTGAGGGTCGGCGAGGCACGGGGGTGCCTGTGGCCGTGTGCCTAGGTCAGACTGTGTGTGCGGAAGTGGGTTTGTTTGGGGGGGTGGTCAGGCGGTGAATGGCGGTGAATGGGGTGGGGGAAACGGTTGAGTGGAGTGAGGGGGAGCTTCTGGGCTTGTCGGCGAGGGGTGAGGTGGTCTGTGGAGGTGGAGTGACCTCGCCGGAGATGGCGACCAGAGATGGAGCAGATGTGGGTGGAAGTGGCGGTTGGTGGGTTAAAATGTAAATTAGGAAGGGGAAAATATAAGGGAGAGATAGAGGAAGATTCCTACCTACTTAGTCGACGAAGGGGGAGAGGGAGGCATCCGACTCGTGCCTGCCGGAGCTGGAGACGAAGATGCCCAGGAGGGGGTTATCGGCGACGAGGAGGAGATCGAAGGGTGCCAGCTGGTACGGCCTGGCGCGGGACGATGGAGCGAAGTAGGCTCTGCTACAGGTAGGGCAGCAGAGCAACAAGGAGGAGGAGGGAGGATCGCCGGAAGCTCAGGCTGCCTGACTGGAGAGGGGAGAGATGAAATCTTGGGTTTCTCTCGGCCAAAACTAGCTTGAAGGAGACGGCAGACCTTGCCGCTCCTTAAATAGGCACTTGCGAGGAGAGGAGATCGAGGAGGCGACGTGCCGCGCTCGCCGGAGTGTGGCCGGAAATGGATACCCATGCCTTTCGTGCATTCGCACGAAAGGCATGGTCGGTTGCAGAGGTCAGGGGAGGGTCCCTGCGACAGAGGACGACGCAGGGAACCCCCCGCTTGTTCTTGAGGGCAGATGCCTTGCCCTACGCGGCGCCATCCTCCGCGCAAGGTCGCCGGAGGTATGGTGCTGCACAAAAATGATAGGGGGACCGTTATGCAAAGAACGATGAGAAGATAGGAGGCTAAACGCAAGGGTTTCAATACGTAAGGGTCAGAAAGTAAATTAAGAGGACCAATATGTAAAGTCAGTCAAGATGGTCTTATCTTAGGCCCAAATTTTTATACCAGACTAATTTGAACCTAAGGATTTTAATGGTGAAATTTGATTTTAGGTTGGACCATTTTTGACTGATCAATTTGCACAAAAACCCAAATTAAGTCATAAATTGGGCATGGTTCTCATTTTAGGTCAAAATAGGTTGCAAAGGCCAAATTGATGGTTCTAAACCCTAGGAAATATTTTTTCATGAATTTTAGAGGATTTATTTGATTTTTACCCTACATCGAACCTCGTGAATTAAAGTGGATTTGTTTTAGGGTTACAGAATGTCATTTAATTCCTAGAAGTTGCTATGACCCTTTTCAGATCAGATCATCCCACTTCCTTCCTTATTAAGCTTGTTTGACTTGTGTTTGGACCCTTAGTTATCCTGTTTGCACACTGCATTGGTGAAATTACAGTTTTACCCCTTATGATTTGTTTTATTCTTTAACTCAGAATTCTCTGAGTTAAGCTTCTCTTTAGGTTTTGTAGGAGCTTTTTCACACTTATTTGGATTAAATTACGCTAGTTAGGGTTCATGATGAGGTTCTCATCATACCCTCATGCCTAACTTTTGCTAGTCCCTTAGCAAAATTTTAAGGTTTCAACCCTTGTTCTAGACCATGAAGTTCTTAATGAGTTTAGATAAGTGCCTTTTCTTTTGAAACCTTGATTAGGTCAGAATGCCAACCATAGGCCTAAAAGGTACTTTAGTACCGACCAAGGTGCAGATCTGTCTAGCCTCAGCCTCAGTCCCTAGCAAAGGTTTTTAAGGCCTACAAGAGCTAACCTAAGGCTTATTGGACTTTGTGGTTAAAGCACCCGTGCTTGAGATAATTTTAGCCCTGGCTCAGTTCGCAGTGCATTTTGAAAGAAAGAGAGGTAGAAGTCATCTATGAAGACTTCAAGGTATTCACCTACCATATCTGAGAATATGGCAAGCATGTACTGCTGAAAAGTAGCAGGTGCATTGCAAAGACCGAATGGCATCCTCTGAAACGCGTAAGTCCTGAAGGGGTTGGTGAAGGTGGTCTTCTCTTGGTCCTCAGGATGGATTGCAACCTGGTTATAGTCGGAGTACCCATCCAAGAAGTCGAAGAAGCGATTTCCCACTAGTTTCTCGAGTATCTGATCAATGAACGGTGGTGGGAAATGATCATTCTTCGTGGAGGAATTGAGTCTTCTGTAATTAATGCAGACTCTCCATGAGTTTGCTATACGGGTCGGTATGGTTTCTCCGGTTTCAGTCGTGATCACAGTGAATCTTGCCTTCTTAGGCACAACTTGGATTGGACTCACCCACCGACTGTCGGTGATCGGGTAGATGATCCCTGCATCTAACCACTTGATGATCTCCTTTTTCATGACATCCTGTAGATTTGGATTTAGGTGTCTCTGCATTTCACGGGATGGTCGTGAGCCCTCTTCGGTATAGATATGATGTGTGCAGTAGGAGGGGCTAATGCCAGTCAGATCATCGAAAATTCATCCAATGGCTCTTCGATGTTGCTGAAGGACAGTAATCAGGGGTGTTTCCTAATCAGATGTGAGTCGAGAGTTGATAATCACAGGAAACGTCTGATTGGAACCCAAAAAGACGTATTTGAGATGGTCAGGGAGGGGCTTCAGTTCTATAATAGGATTATCAACAACAGCAGGTGGTTCAGAGTGGGTGTCGAGAGCAAAAGAAGGAGCTATGGGTGTGTTTAGGTTAAGTTCAGGCTCCTCTAATTGCGGGTTTTGATCTTCTTGTGCTTGATAAAAAATAATAGGATTTTCCTCGATACATGGTTCATCAACCACGGCCTCGATATTGTATATTTGTTCTATAACTCCACAATTAATTCCTTGTTGGGCCTTAAAGATGTCGATCTTCAGTGTCTTGCTCCCAAATTTTAACTCAATTTGGCTCTCCTCACAATTAATATTGGCCCTAGCTGTGGCCAGAAAGGGTCTCCCTAATATGATCGGTGTATTCTTCAAGTTCTCAGGAGCATCCATGTCTAAGACGATGAAATCCACAGGAAAATAGAAATCGTGTATCCTAACTATGACATCCTCGAGAATTCCTTTTGGTGACTTAATAGATCAATCGGCTAATTACAAAGTCATCTCTGTCGGTTTAAGCTCGGATTTCTCAAAGTGGTCGAGTAGGGATGTGGGTATCAAATTGATGGAAGCTCCTAGGTCTAATAAGGCTCGGTTAAACTATATATCACTGATAGCACAAGAGATCAGATGGGTGCCTGGATCTTTTGCCTTAGGCAGGAGTTTACTCAAATTGATGGAGCTGGCTTGCTCTGATAGTACAATTGGGTTCCCGCCTTTAGTTCGCGGCTTACGTTTGGGTGTATACACGTCTTTCAGGAATCGTGCGTAAGTTGGTTCGTGGTGAATTGCATCCATCAAGGGGATGTTTATATGGACCTACTCAAAGAGCTTGACCAGGTCCTCTTCAGGTGCCACGGGTTTGGTTATCTTCTTTCCCTTGGTCAAGGCCTCAGGAAATGGAACCTTAGATGGTTCCTCTAGAATTGGCTCAGGCTCTTTATCAGGGATGGGTGTGCCCTGGATGACTAATCTAGGGTTAGGTTTTACAGTCTCAGGCCTGTTGTGGCTAGGAAAAGGTGGGTCTTGTGTTGCTTTGCCACTATGGGTGGTGACAGAATTTAATCCTGCTTGATTTTGGTTTAGGTTGGGCAAAATAGGTGTTTGCTGTTGAAATCCTGAGTATGAAGTTGAAGCATCCATCCCGTCAGGTGATGGAGCAGAAGTGGCCTGATAAACAGAGTGAGCTTGGCCCTGATTTGGGTTCATAATGCGCCTCTGGTTCAGCACGTTATTTGGATTTGGAAGAAGCTGAGAAGGGAGTGCACCAGGCTGGTGAGAACTTGCTAACTGGGCCAATTGATTTCGTAACTCAGAGATCTCTTCTTTGTGCTGTTTTTGCATGTCAACCAAGGTCTAGAGAATCAAAGATGTCTGATCTTCTTTAGGTGGTCCAGATTGGAAATTTTGATTAGGCCTTGGTCGAGTGGGTTGATATGGTCGTTGGTTTTATGGGCGGGGTGGGAATTGGGATCTCAGATTTGGGTTATTTCCAGACCACCCAAAGTTAAGATGATTTCGCCATCTAGGGTTGTAGGTGTTGGAGAAAGGATTATTCTAGACGGCGTGGAGATCCTTGCAGGGATGAGGAGCTCTGAGATAATCAGGGTACGGGGGTTCAAAGTTCCCCCAACTGAGGTGGGTTGACCCGGAGTTGCCTCTAAGGCCATAATTAGACGGGGGTGGATATGCATCCATCCTCGAAAAGTGGTAGATGTTGTGCGTAGCCTCCTTTCCCATGGGCGAGTGCACGTATGTGCTTTGAGGTGCAGAGGTGGATTTGTGTAGATGACAAGTGATGTCGTCCACCTTCTTCTCGATAATGAAGACCTTATCCAATTGACTGGCTACCAACTCCAGATCAATGGATGTGAAAAGGCCTCGGGATTTGTGTACCCCCTGATTATTTGTCAATGCGTGGGTGGACGTCCGATCGTACACACCCAATGACTCATTTTTCAGGGAGTTCTCGCACATATTCTCGAGAATTTCCCAGATCGTGTCCTCATGTTGTCCCATGATGCTACCACCACAGGTTTCATTGACAAAGAGCTTGATGTCTTCACGGATTCCATGGTAAAAGGATTGGACATGGTTCCACTTCGGAACTCCATGATGGGGGCACTTACACATGAGATCCAGAAAATGATCCTATGCCTCGTGTAGAGATTCTCCTGCTCCTTGGGAGAAGTGCGTGATTTGGTGCCGCATCATATTTGTAGGACCAATGGGGTAGAATTTTTGCAAGAAGGCGGTTTGAAGTTCTCCCCATGTGTTGATCGTGTGTGGTTGGGTTTGAAACCAGTGCGTGGCTTTGTCAGCCAGAGAGAATGAGAAGAGCTTTAAGAGTAATCCGTTCTGATTCTGCACATCTACCCCAAAAGTGTGGGCCAGATGTTTTAGGTTTTTGATGTGCTGGAAAGGATCTTCGGAGTTCAAGCCATGAAATTTTGGGGTCATATGAAGCATGCTAGGCTTGAGATCCACCTCGGGTCCTCCCACGGGAATGTTGATTTGGGGTTTGATCTCGATCGCTGCAGGATTATAGTGATCTCGCATTTGAGGGTGCGGCGGTGGGTTGATGATGGCTTTGATTCGATTTTGGAAATCATGGAATTGTTGCTCAAGGTTAGGTTGTTCTTGTTGGTAATCCAGAGTTGATGAAGTTGAAGTAGGTTCTGAATTAGAGGATATGTCAACGTGATCAGGTTGTTGCACAAACACGGAAGTCGAGGCTTGATCTCGACGAGAGTGAATAGCTAATGGAGGCCTCAAGGATGGTCTGAAGGACCTCCTCCCAAACATTCACCGATGGAATAGATGAGGGATAGCAGGTGATGGACCCAATCAAGACACCCAAAAATTTTGGATGACTATAGAGGTTCGAGGCGGATGATACCCCTTAGTCAGAAAGCCATCCACCTAAGAATTACCTGGGCAGCCAGAGAGGGAGAGTCCTGTGAAGACCCCTACACGATAGAGCGCCCCCACGAGTTACAGGGTTTCCCCCACCTGACCTCTCTTGTCACTGAGGATCCAGGTAACTAGAATGGGGACTTGACCTCTTAATTCTTCCAGCTTTAAGTTAAGAGCAAAGGTGCTTATGGTTTCACTTGAACTTTAAGATATTTTTGTGCAAGGTGACCTAATTTGAAGATTGGTTAACCCAATAAGGTGGGTCAACTTCACTTGTTTTGTCCTTTGAGAAATTTAGGTCCCTTTTTTAGTGTTCAAATGAGAATAAGAGCTTGATTTTAGGGTTTGCTTGAATAGATCAATTCAACCAAGGATTAGGCACACACTGTTTGGGAAGATTAATTCTTGATTAAGCAAGTGTGTCTCTAAAACCCTAAACTGGAAACCCTAATTGGCTCTTTTAATTGGTCTAATTTAATTCGTCCAAATGTGGTACCTTGGGCTCAAGCCAGAAGGTAATAGCCCTAGATACCTTAAAACTCTAAGCAGGTGGACAAATCAGGGTTGGGTGTTCTCTAATCAGAGTGTATCAAATCAGGCAACTTGATGATTAATCTAAGAATAGAATGCAAGTAACCCTAATTGATTTGTTTCCTCTTTTAGCTTTTTTTAGAACCAGGGGCATAGGGGAAATTGGATGGAGTTTACCTGCCCCTGGAGTGGCTGATGTGCGGCTGATCTTCCTCTAATAAATCCTGAAACAGACCACAGCCAAAAGAGATAGAGCAAGTTAGTACCAAATCAGATATTGCAATCAAGAGATCTAAGTTGCATGTTGCTCCCTGGCAATGGCGCCAAAATGTTAGCCGCTCTGAATCGGATTTTAAAATCAATACGTTGTAGTATAGATTGAATCAGCGTAAAAAATAAATAATATTTTTACTCGAATTTCAAAAATGAAGTCCGAGGTCGAACATACGGAGCAATTGATAAAATGATTATCAAGATTGCAATTCAAGCAAATATATGAGCAATTTATAACAAAATTTCAAGTAGAAATGATATATGAATGAAAGCGTATGTCAAATAGTGCAGAAGAAATAGGGGTAAAATGGTGATTTGAATCACCAATTACCCTTTACAATGATATCAAATATTTCAACAGTACTAGTCAATCTAAATTCCACGTAGGATAAGTGCATAGTGCACTTATGTTGAATCTCGGATTCTTCTTCTTCTTCTATTTCTTCTTCTATGCCTTCTTCTCTTCTTTCTCTCTTCTTCACGCATAAGGGGAAGGGTTCCTTAAGTGGCTAAGTGTCAGCCGTTGAACCTCAGAGCAAAACGCCCCCTACCCCTGCGCGCTCTCTCTCTTTCTCTCTCTGGGATCTGCTCTCCTAGAGCCTCAGTAATCAGATTCGGATCTGAGCGTACCCGGGACCAGGGCTGCGGGTGTGATATCACAACCGAGGTGTGTACAGGGCTCAGGCGGGTTAGGTCTACGCCAGGCCCGCGGGTGACGGGTCATGGGCAAGGCACAGGTGAAGGGGCGTGCAGGGACCTCACCCCTATGTCAGTTGAGGTGATACGCCTGTATGACAAAAGCAATATATGCGGTGTCACATGTCTATCAGTGCCCGATGTGGGACTAATCCCATAGGGCTCTTCTGTGTGCAGCTGCAGTGGCTTCCTTCACTGAATTGGAGAAGTGCAGTGGATGTTGGTGCCAATTGAAGGCCTGGAGATCTGCCTGGAGATGTACCGTGTCACTTGGAGGCTTTACCTGGGACTTGCACTAGCTGGAGAAGGCTTTAAGCTTCGCTCGAAGCTGCGTGGTAATGGTGCAGTACCTGGAGACCTGAAACTCAAGAAAAGGGGCCTCACGGCTGCGTCAGATATCTCAGTAGGTTCACCGTTGAGTAGCGAGTGCGGTGGTGGGTGTAGCATGTGGTGCGAGTGAAGGTGGAGGCCGGACGATGACGGAGATGGCCGTGCGAAGGTGGGGTGTTCGGTGGCACTGAGGAGAGGCCAATAGCCTCAATAACCAGAGGGCTTTTGCTCTCTGGGACACGGCGAAGCTTTTGGAGTCGATGGTGAAGTGGATGGAGGTGTGGAGCGGTGGAGGCGCTTCGCCAGAGTTGTGGTCGGAGCGGAAGAAGGTGAAGATGGTCGGAGGCGTAGCGGTGGTTGAAATGAAGTGTCGAAGGTCCTGCCATGACGTGGAGAAGCTGAGGAGTCGATAGCGCTAGGTAGCGGATGACGGGGATCAGAGTTGGCGCCGGTTGTGTATGGCCGACGCCGGAGATGAAGGTAACTCCGGTGGGGGTTGGACGACGAGGACGAAGGAGATAGGGACATTGACAGGTATTGCGCGACGTGGAGGAAGGTGAGGGAGGCAAATCCGTTGTCGATTTTGCGAACGGATGAGGAATGAAGATGGGGGAGGTCGTCGAAGCTCGAGGAGCCTTTCGGTCGAAAGAGGAAGGAGGAATTATGGGGAGTTTTTGGCCAAAATTGAGCTTGGGATCTTTGGTCTGATTTGGGTTGTCTTTTATAGGCCTCAGGATGGTGTTTTGGGCTTGGGAGGCAAGCTTCTGACGTGAATTGGACATGTTTGTCTAAATAAGTTGTTGTAGCTCGTGTTTGCATTGTCGATTTTAAATGTAGAAACGGATGTGGGTCCGAGTGTCGAACACAGAGAGGCGTGAAATCAGCTTTTTCTGTTACTTAGTTGTCACGGAAATGGCGGGTTTTGATTGCTCACGAGAAAATGCGGGAGAAAAAAGAGAGTAAGAGAGAAAGGGAGAGGGAGGGAGGGTAGGGTTAAAGTCTTTTGATCACAGCATTCGTGCAAATTAAGATAAGAAAAACCAGGTAAAAAGAGGGAGGCAATAGCTATATAAGTGATCAGAACCTCATCATAAACCCTAACTAGCACATTTTGACCTAAATAATTGTACAAAAGCTCCTACAAAACCTAAGGGGAAGCCTAGATCAGAGAATTATAAATTTGAGTATAAAATAATTTACAAGGGGTAAAACTACAATTTTACCAATGCAGTACATCAACGGGAAGTCTAAGGGTCTAGACAAAGGTTAAGTAAACCTAATAAGCGAAAAAGTAGGGTGATTTGGTCTGAAAAGGGTTATAGCGACATCTAGGAATTAAATGACATTCTACAACCCTAAAATAAATCCACTTTAATTTACGAAGTTTCAGGTAAGGTAAAAATCAATTAAAACCTTTAAAATTCATGAAAAAACATTCCTTAGGGTTTAGAGCCTTCAATTTGGCCATTGGAACCTATCTTGACCTAGATTGAGAACCATACCTAATTTTTGACCTAATCTGGGTTTTTATGCAAATTGACCTGTCAAACATGCTCAAACATAAAATCCAACTTCACCATTGGATTCCTTAGGTCTAAATTAGGGTTATATCAAAATTTGGACCAAAGGAAAGTTTGCCTTGACCTACTTTACAAATTGGTCCTCAGTAATTACTTTCTGACCCTTAACTTTTTGAAATTTTGTGTTTACCCCCTCAACTTTCCCTTCATTTTCTTTAGACCGGTCCCTCTGCCACCCGCAGCAACAGGCCGTACCTCCGGCGACTTTGTGCGGAGGATGGCACCGCGCAGGGTATGGGTGTCGGCCCCAGAAACGAGAGGAGGGTCCCCTGCATTGTCCTCTTCCGCATGGACCTCCTCCCATGTCCTGCCAGCACCCATACTTCTCGTGCGAATGCGCGAGAAGTATGGGTCTCTTTTTCGGCCACGTCTCCGGCGACCTGCCCACGCCTCCTCCTTGTGTTTCCTTCCCTGCCAGCACCTATTTAAGGAGCGGTAGGGGCTGCCGCTTCGGTTAAGCTTGATTTGGCCTGAGATTTCCCCCAAATTTCTTCTCTTCTCCTCTGGCCCGGTTACCAGCAAGCTCCAGCGACTTTTCCTCCTCCTTCCCGTCGCTCTACCACAATACCAGTGGCAGAGCTGTCTTCACCTCCTTCCTTCGCGTCGTGCAACACCCACACACACGCCTCCAGCCCCGTCATCGTCGCCGCTCTCCCTCCACTGGTTCCTTCATCTACGACGACGGTATATACGCGCCGCTCGCCATCTCTCCCCTTTCGTCCACTTAAACAGGTTAGAAACCTCCTCTCTATCCCCTCTTAAATTCCCCTCAATTTATTTCACGAATTATCCTTCGACTGCCACTGTCCACCATCGCCATCTCCACCTCCCGCCAGACCTCCGGCGAGGTGCTCCCATCATTCCACTCACCCATCCACCTCGCCAAACACCCTAGAAGCTCCGCCACCTCCAAATGATTATCCTCCGCACCTTCACCAATTGCCACGCACACTGCACACCTCCACCGACCTAACCCACCATCACAGTTGCAGTGCGACCTAGGCACGCACGCCTAGGTTGCCTTACAGCCAGCCAACCCTCGTCTCACCTTCGCCGTGATACGGCGAAGGTTTTTCTCTTGTCTGACAGGGCCGCAAGGCCGTATTGCTGATTTTAGGTCTCAAGCGTTCATCGCCATTACTGCCGAGCTTGGAGCAAGCTTGCTAGTAGCTCCAGGCCTCTGCAGTCCCAGGTGGGAGTCCCAAGACGCGCGGAAGAGACTCACTCACGACCCCAGGGCTCCAATCAAAGGTGCAAGCCTCGCGTATCGCTGTAATCACATGGATTCCTGCTGCTGGCGAAGGCACGAAATTTAGGTGGGACATTTAGTCCCACCTCGGAAATCCTTGAAGCGCCACAGCCAAATAAATTGAAAAAGTGCATTTGCCTTATCGCCTTCGATACACAGGGGTCAGGTCCCTCGCCTTCACATGCGCAGCACGCCACGCGCTAGCGCCTGCCCTCGCCTGCGCTCACGGCCCGTGGGCTTGGGTCCAAACCCGATTACCCAACCAAGCACTCCTCGCGCACCACCCACGTCGGTGCGCCTAGTACCGTGCGCGTTACCCGACCTGCTTACCCGATTAAGGCTCTGGGAGCGAACCTTGGAGTGAATTTGAAAGAGAGAGAGAGACGTGGGGCGGGTAGGGGTTAGGTTTTGCCTAACCTTGTAATGTATAAGGAAGCGGGAGAAGAAGAAAGGAGGAGAAGCGGCTGAGGACATAGCCGCACAAAGCAGCAGAAGCTGAAGAAGAAGGAGGAGGGAACGCAGTAGAGAGAAGAAGAGACGCAGCTGAAGAGAAGAGAAGGAGAAGTAGCCAAGAGCTCCAACAGAAGAAGGATCTGAAGAAGAAAGCCAAAGGAAAAGAGAAGAAAAGAGGGAAGCCTGCCGCACAGAGGAAAGTAAAAAGAAGAAGAAGCCAAGAGGAGAAGAACCTGCAAAGGCACTGTAGCAAGAGGCAGATAAGGCATCTGATTCAAAGAATCAGACATCCGAGAAAGAAAAGGCCAAGAAAGAAGAGAAGGAAGAGAGAAGAGGAAAAGAAAGAAAAAGAAGAAAAGGATTTTTGTTTACTCTCTCTGTTTAATTTTTGTAAAGTAGTATATTATAGTTAATTGTGAATTTTTATGCTTCTAGAATTAAGTTTGCTCCCTGAGTTCGACCTCGGAACATTCTAAATTTCGAGTAATAAATTGAAATAAATTGATAATCATTTTTCATGGTAATACTGCAACGAATATATTTCTAATTACCCCTAATTAACTAGTCTTCCTAGTTAATTAGCTACGGTTATGAATATATAAGGGTTAATTATAGAATAAGGGATACTTAGTTAAGGACCTTAAAATAAGTTAAAAATGACATTTTATCATTCAATTAACATTATTAATAATTTAGATAATAATGGGATTCGAAATCATACTAATCATTTCCTTAATTAATATGATAAGTAACTTAAATATAATGTACACCTAAGTATATAATAACTTAAGTAATTTTACTTAATCTAATAAATTAATCTAAAAAGGTCAAAGATGTAAATTCAAGGTGTAAACATAATATTTACCTTATTTACTAATATATATATAAAGTTGAAAAAGATATAAATTAAAATAAACCTTCAAAACCTAGGTTTACATTTTAGTCATTAATTTTCATTATAGTCGAGTCCTTATTTCTCACATAGGTCCTTAGGTTTTATTACTTCTAGATCCCTCTTCGTCTTCTTCTTCTTCTTCTCCAGCCAAACGAACGGTTGGTGGCAGAGAGTCATCCTACCACGCGATCATCGCCTTGCCGACATCATTCCTCTTTGCCCAAGCTCTTGTAGCTTGTGCTCCCCACCTCCACTTGATCCATCGGTCTGGATTAACCGAAAATCCTATTTTTCAGTGGGCGTTAACCTCACTGTTGTCGGAGACGATGACGGAGGTTAAGCTCCTTGAGCTTCTTCTTCAGCCAGACCCCGCCCCTCTCTTCGCCGCAAAATGCTATAAATACCCCCTCTCACCTCTGATTTTAGCAAGTTGGCTCCCTTCCCTCTTCTAATACTGCAGCCGATCCAATAGGCTATTCTTCCAAACCTCCGGCGAACCCCCATTCCATCTTCCAACTTCCTCCGTCCATTTTAAGTAGCCGAGGAAATTCGCCGTGGTCTTCCGCACCTCTGACAAAGGCGCCGACCCTTGGATTCCTCCACTCCACCTCAAATTCGCCCGCCGGAGCTCTTCTTCAACCCTCTGATTTCGTCGTCCGCTATGAGACTTCGGCGGAACCCTATTGACCCCTTCGTCCAGGTAACAGTAGACTAGGAGTAGGAGTAGGAGTAGGCTAGCTTAGTTAGTTAGTTTAGTTAGTTAGGTTAGAGTAATTGTAGAATTTAGCTTCATCTCTTCTGGCTCCAGCGAGTTCCTTGAGCTCGCCAGAGACTTTAATTTTGTCTTTTAACTCGCTGTTCACCTTCTTTTATCTTTCATGTTCACTTCTAAATCACTAAATAGTTTAATTAGATCACCTAAACACCTAATTCATATCTCACCTTCACCGACTACTTCACTGTCCATGGTGACAGAAGTCGACCTAATTCCACCTTCATTGGGTTCTTTCATCACCTATCACCGCTAATGAACCCTAATCGACTTTATATTACCTATTACTATCATCTATAATTTAAACGCCCAAATTTAATTTAAGTTTCTGAGCTCGCTGTCCATGGCGGCTCAGGAACATTTCGAACTATAAATTAAATATATATTTATGATTAATAACATCTGTTGACTTGATTTAACTTCTCAATCGAGTAGTTAAATCAAGTCCTGAGCTTAAACCAATCAATCTTTTAAGAAACAAACTTATTGTCAAACCTTATATTTCAATGAACAAACGAGGAATTTAATGTGATAAAGAGGTTCCTTGTAACCTCAGAATCATTTTTGGATTAAAAATAGTTAATTTTGTTAATCTGTACATGCATTTTGTATTTTCTGGACTCACCGAAGCTTCGGCGAGTCAAAGTTGAGTTACAGCCTCTAGAACTTGCTAGGTGGCTCCAGAATGTGATTACATGGATTACTGATCATTTTTAGGAAATTTGCTCGAGGTTTCATTTACTGGAGCTTAAGATTTAACTTCATCTTCCCCAACTCCGGTGAGTTGGAGAAGACTGTTATAAGGGATTTAAGAAACACTTAAGGAGCTAAGAAGCTTCAGTGCGATGCACTGAAGCTATTTTAACTTTTAAAACACTATAACAAACACTGATTAATTCTGTCGAACTAACACCTATTTTAGTCCAAGCGGCAAGCCTGAAACCTTAGGAATTTAGGACTGAACTCAAATCTGAAGATCTAAGTGAGTTCCAGATGATGAACAGACTCTGATTGATGTGTTAATTTCTTAGGAAGAAGCTTTACATAAAAAGTCAATTTTCGAGCTTCTATAGTCAAACCTGAGTCTGATAATGGTATTCTGAGCTTAAATTGAGGAATTGAGATGTGGAAATTATTTCTGGAATCTTAATTGATGATCTGAAATCGATTTAAGTAAGCTCAGATGATGTTTTTAGTGAAAATTTTGTTCCTGTTAATTGGGTTACTCTTGAACCCAAACCAACAGAAGCACTGTTTTGTTGAAATTCAAATCTAAAACCTGCCCAGATTGATTAGTTAAAACCCTTAGAATTAATCTAAATAGATTAGGAACACTTTAAAGTGTTTGTTGCACAAAGTGATATCTGAAAATCAACCTCTGATGTTTTTAGAGAAGAGAAAAGCTTCTCTGCAGGTTCTGTAGGTCTCAAGAGCTTAAAATCCACTCTAACAGAAGCGGAATTATTTACATAATGTATACAGACCTTATAATAGATGAGAGAAGTCCATCTGAGGACTTCCCTGAGCTAAAACACTTTCCAGGCTTGTTATAAAACCCATAGAAACCCCTGATTTCATCCCTTAAATTGAAGAGCCAAACATCAATAAAACATTTAATTGACCTTAAAATTGAATAGATTACCCTTAGAGCTTTCCAACGAACTTTAAATCATCCAATTTGGAGCTCTGGGTAGGAAGTTATGATCGATTGAATTAGGGTCTGGAAGGGTTAGCTTTGTCCCACCTCGGATATCCACGAGCGCGCGCCTGGGTATAAAACTCTTTTGTTCCTATGGCTATGCAGTCGTCAAGCGCAAGGTGCACCGGTTCCGATTCTGATCTGATCTGAGCATTGTATATGAGTGTGTGGGCTTGGCCTGCGGGTGTGTGCGCCCTTGGGGGCGTGTGTGCGGATGTGAATATGTGCCCTGGGAGGGCGTGAGAGTGGCCTGGGAGGCCGGGTTGAGCCGATGCGGCTCAAGAATGTGAACCGATTAATAAATAAACCAAAACAAATCTAACCGAGATTAGGCGAGGACCGAGTAGGGTCTGGTCCCACCCTGGTCTCAGGGTGCTGTCTATCCTCGAAAGGACCTTGCCGCAAATTCAAAAGCTTTTGGTTTAAAAAGTAAAAAAACCCAGTTCAGCTGAAAGGAAAAGAAAAGAGAAGCTGCTAAAGAAAGCTAAGTGCTGAAGGATGCAAAGGCTAAGGAAGAAAGGAGTGCGGACGCTAAGAAGTGTTAAGGAAAGACTAAGGAACAAAAGAAAGAAACTAAGGGAAGAAGAGGAGGTAGTAACAACATAAGAAGAAAGAGAGCTTGACAGAGAAGAAAATAAAAGAGAGAGAAGAAATAAGAAAGAAAGAGAAGAAATAAGAAAGAAAGAGAAGATTAGAGGTTGTAGAGAGATGAAAAATTAAATGAATTTTTGCATACTTACGTTTTGTTCTTAATTGTAAAAGGTATGCTTTAGTTGGATAATTTTTGAATTGCCTTAATGAAATAAAATTAGAAAAAAAATAGCATGTTTACTTGTTAATAAAGAATAACATTTTGAGTAAATATGTTTGCATATGGAAATTTGTATGTTCTTCATAGTTTAAATATTTGACAAAATTCATATTTTAAAATTAAACTAGTTTTACCTCCTAAACTTAAAGAGATAAAAGGAAATTAGTGAATTTGGAGAAAAATTATTATGCCTCCAAGTGAACGACCTGGACTCAACTAGTAAAAATTTCTAAAATGTTAGGTTAATTCGACCCTATACTACATAACCGACACAACTTCGAGTTAACCTAAGTGATTTCTTTTACTCTCAATTAAGTGAAATTAACTTAATTACTGAGTTGAGTGAAACACGCAATCATTTTATGCATGAACCAAGCTAAATAAAAATTCACCTAATGTACAATGAGGACATTGCAAATCTTAGGCATGGGGGATATGAAAGTGTAATGAAATGACATAACAAGAAAAGGTTTCAACAAAAAAATCCACATATACGAAAAAAAAAACTTTGAAGGAGGAAGAAAATGCTGGAAAACTTTATAGAAAGAGGAGTAGAACAAGAGCAGAATGCTAAAAAGGAGCACAAAATGAAATAGAAAAGGGATAGTCATTAGTAAGAAATTAAGGAATTAACCAAAGTTCTATACCACATTAAGGAAAAGTAAAGGGAAAGTGCACAACAAGATTAGTAAGAGCGCAAACCTTAGGCATTTCTGGATAGACACTTAGTACCCATTAAGATCTAGATATTTCTCAAGAGGTTGAGGAAAATGAAAAGCTTAAGCATTAGGTCCAAGGCTTAGGGAGTATTTGGCCTCGTTAACTGACTTTTGGTTTACGGGACTCAGTAACCTAAGCACCCAAATTCACACATAGTCTGGTTCAGTGAGCATAAATATCAAAATCACACAGAAGAATTTCAAATATTCTCAAAATATTACCCAGATTAGGAGCAGCCGATCAACACAAGTTGATTTGGACGAGTTCCCGACACGAAGAGGTGGGAAATTCCCCTCGAAGATGTGTAACAACATATCATCTCCTCGGTGCTTGTCTCTTAGGATATTTACATATCCTACTGGGGGCATGTAAGCACTCTGCTGGTTCAGATTCCATGGATGGCATTATCACGAAGTGTCAATTGCCAGGGTCTGAATTCGGCCACGGAACACCATGGACGGGATTATCTCGAAATCTCGAAAGCCATGGTTCTGGGGGTTATCATGGGTGGTGCTATCTTGAAGCATCGACTGCCAGGGACCTTTGAGGATTGATGATGGGGATAAGGAATCCGATACAAATCGTGTTGTGAAGCCAATCCTAAGCTAGAATTAAAAAGAAAAGAGAGAGAAAACTCTCCAAACAAATAAACCTTTGGTCTCTCTCTTACAAAACGTACTGCAAATTGAACCAAGCTAAAAATATCTCAAGCACGGGTGCTTTAACCACAGAGTCCAATAAACTTTAGGTTAGTTCCTGTAGGCTTTAAAAACCTTTGCTAAAGACTGAGGCTAAAGCTAGACAGATCTGGATTTTGGTTGGTGCTAGAGTACCTTTTAGGCCTATGATTGGCATTCTGACTTAATCAAGGATACAAGAAGAAAAGTGGTGGCACTAGTTTCGTCTTTATGTTTATTATGGTTTACAGTCATTGTAGTATATGACAAAACAACTACCAGATTACTACGAATTTTTTACTCGGAATAACAAGTTTTCCCGAGGTTGAACTCAGGGAGCAACTATGGTTCTAGAAGTATAAATGTTCACAATTATGTTACAAAAATAATAGGAGAGAGAGAGAGAGCTAAAGTTTTGTTGGCTTCTTCTTCTTCTCTCTTTTCTTCTTCTTTTTGCTGATTTTTCTCTTCTCTTTTTCTTCTTCTTCTGCTTTGGCCGTTCCTCTTCTTCTTCTTCTTTCTTCTTTTCTTCCTGCCTTCTTCTTTCTTCTTTAGCCTGCGGCTGTGATGATCTTCTTCTTTTTCTTTCTTCTTCTGCTCTGGCCTGCTCTGCTTCTCCTTCTTTCTTCTTCTTCTTCTTTGGTTCCTTCTTTCTTCTCTTCTTCTTCTTCTGCTCTGCTTCCTCTTCTTTTTTTTTTTCTTTGCGGCTGTGTCTTCTTTCTTCTTCTTTGCGCTCTGGCCGCTGCCCTTCCGTTGTCTGACTTGGTGTTCAGACGACTTAACTATGGGTTTGCTACAGTGCAGCTTCCTTTCTTCTTCTTTAGCTCCTCTCCTTCCTTTCTTCTTCTTTAGCTCCTCTCCTTCCTTTCTTCTTCAGCTGCTTAGTGCGGCTAAGGCTTCGGCCGCTCCTCCTCTTCTTCTTTCTTTCTTTCTTCCCTGCACGGATACACACCCATCAGTGCAAAACCTACCCCTACCCCTTTGATGTAAACACATTTACACTACTTAAGATGTCTATTTATGCATGTTCTTAAGCATAGGATTGCATTTCATGATATAAATATTGCATAACATGCATCATCTTGCATTTAGAGTAGTTTGAATAAAATGGAGGTTAATTGTCTCCTTTTATGTGCTTGGACAAAGCAAACATTTCATTGGGGCCTCGAATCAAAGATCCAATCGTATGGATGTGATCAGGGCGACGATTGGAGTTCAACGACTCCAAGATCGCCCTAATCAGGCATCCGTAGCATCAGATAGTGACCGGGGAACCCTAGAAGATCAAGGGCTAGGATGGTGTAAATCCACTCTTCAAATGACAAATCCGACCGCACGGATGAATTCAGATCGACGATTGCAGCCCAACGACGCAAAAATCAAGTCAATTCGACATCCGTGGCACCATCTACAACTTCCAGAAGATGGACGGCCAAGATGGCACCACGTGGTGCCATCTCAGCCGCCCAAACGGCCACATGCAATCTCTGAAGACCCCGCACCCGCTCACTCTCCACCGTTGGATCTTGATCCAACGGCTGTGGTCAGCAGCGCCTAAAAGCGCCCGCTCGACCATCTGCGCCTCGTAGCGCAGCAGTCGAGCGTGCTTACGCGAGCTGCGGGCGCGGGTTCGAACCGCAGCGAAGGGGAGGAAGCGTGGGCGTGCGGGTGATGGCGGCGTTGGATCGTCATCGGACGGATGTCTGCGCTCATTTGAGATCACGCGCGATTGAACGTGCGGCGTCACGCAGCATCGCACGTGCTGGGTGGGCGCGTAGCAGCGAGCGGAGATGAATCTTAAGCCGTCCGATCTCGCGATTGGACGGCTGAGATCTGATGAACGTGCGTAGGCGTTGAAGAAGAGCGCAGCTGAGGAGGCGTGCATGGGCGCAGGAGCTACGCCCACGTTGGGGGCTTTAGTGACGGATTTATCCGTCACTAAGGACCCCTCATTTATTATTTTAAAGATGTAATGACCATTTTGCCCCCACTCTTTGCAACTATAAAAGGAGACCCCGTCCATACGAAATTTTCATCCCTTCCTTCTCTTCTCTACCTCTCCAAAGCTCAAGAGAAGCTTGTCCCACACGCGGGATGCTTCTCGCGGCATAAAGTCCAAATTTTTGTCCCCCTTCGGAAGTGGATCCCGCGACGACGACGGCGTGCTGCTCCGTTCCTGTTCTTCTGCTTCGTCCTCCTTCATCCTGCTTCATCCTCCTTCGTCCTGCTTCGTCCTCCTTCGTCCAGATGTCGTCCCATCCGACTCGTTCTCCAAGCGACTGTCGATGAGGATTTCTCTCTCCCTATTCTTTTTACTGCTTTCTGGTATAGATTTACTGCTTTCTGGAGTAGTTCTGCTCGTCCTCCAAGCGATCGTCGAGAAGGACATTTCTCCCTCCATTCTTTTAATGCTTTTTAGAGTAAATTTATCACTTTCTAATGCAATTGTGTTATGCTTTCTAGTTGTAATGAACAATCTCTTTAATGATAAATTCTTTGTTTATTCTACATCTCATTTTAATTTCTATGTGTAATATTCTCTCTCTCTTACCCTCTCTCTCTCTTCTATTTATTGTAAATAATTAGATAGTTTTAAATTGAATTACTTTGTGACAAATAAAAAGAAACGCGTAGTTTTTAAATCAAACGTCCTCCTCCCTGTGTTCGACCTGGAATTTTCATTTCGGTATAAATTTTATTTATTGAACACGAATTCTTCGCTTTCAAACTACAACGACAGGTTTTTCAAAACCTAACACGTTAGCGTAGCGATTCGATAAGTTCAACATTTTGGCACCGTTGCCGGGGAGGCGACGCTCTTTGATTTCTCTTCGCGTTTTGTAACTTACAAATCATTTACCTCACTTTTCTCCTTTCTTATTGTAATTGCAGGTACTGTTTCGAGATAGGCGAAAGCGGTAGATTGGAGTAAAATGCTGTGGAAGGTTCTGTAAGTTATCCCCCACCTCCCACCCATTAGATTTCATTTCACAACATAATAATTCAAACATCAATCAACCTAGGTGTTTTTATAAACTCTAAGGTTAAATTGTTTGTTGTTTGACACCCATACTCACCCCAACCCCCACATTAAAAAAAAGAAAAAAATTAAAAAAAATCTCACAGAGGTACACAACCTCATCTGATTTTCAAACTTAACCGGTAAACCGATCTTAGGAACCGATACACACATTCAAATACATAATTGAGTAGAAATCAGATTAGGTAATCATTTGTGTGCCTAATTAAGTGGTGCATCAGGCCAATTGGTTTAGTTGATTGGGCCGCACCACTTTAATTAAAATCAACTCATCAAGTAGCTTCCAATTAGGTTCAACTCTTAGGGATTTACCAGGCACTTCACATTCTTTTTAAGCTTTAAAGGAAAACATCTTCACCTATGCTTGCAAAACCTGGTGTGCCAACTAAACTTGTTTGAAAACACCTAAAGTTGAATCCTAAAAGCTACTAAGTAAGATTTGAATCTTAAAATTCACCGCATAAAAAATAATATTGCTTGAAAACCACTGGTTGTGCACGCACACACAAATCAATCAATCATTAAGGGCACAACCCATTTAAAAGGACCCATCACATTCCAAAGCACATTCAAACCTAGCCCTAAATAAAACAGAGTAGACATTGACCTTAAGGATTGAACTCGCTCTTCAAAATCCAGAACGAGATTATTTTCGATTAGTCTGTTTCTACTGTTCAATCTGATGTCTAGCTAGGGGAGCAGAGTCAAACGATCGCGGCTGGGGGGTACACTAGGAACCGGAGGTGCAAGCCGAAGGAAGAACCTTCTCCCCAGTCCCTCCTTCTAACTGGTTGGATTGAACAGACGGAAGTAGATAAAATCGTTCCTTTATCTCAAGATGGGTTTTGGGAGTTTGTAGGTCTTTAGGCTAACCCATTTAAGGACAGGTTTGATTGTTTGTATTGCAGGGCACCTTTCTTCCTCCTGTATCTCATGAATCCTTCCACATATTTCACGCATTCCCGCTCTTTCTCTCCTGTTGTGTATTATCCTCAACATGACGATTATTCCGACTCGTATTGTAATCAACCATCAGTTAGTTGGGATAATTCGGATTGGGGATACAACTCCAGACCTCCGTGTTTAGGGTATAGCCCTAAACACTTTGATTGTGATTTCTATCCTTCTCAGAGCTACATCGATTATAGATCGTCTTCCTTTCATGAACAACCTAATAAGATCTACAATCAAGAAGGATACACCGATCTTTACCCATCCTCTGATTTCACTACCTTTAGGTCATCACCATCTTTTTAACAATCTGAAATGACCTATTATCAGGAAGGGTATAACGAATCTCAATTCGTTAATTCCCCTGCATTGAGCCCAAACCCGCCCAACCCTGAACCAACTCATTTGGTTCAGGTTAACCAGGTTTAAGATAAGGTTCTGGCTAACTTGAGGAATATCATACAATCTTTAGAAGTTCAGCCAATACCTTACATTGAGAGATTGGAGCCCCTGATTGAAATGATTGATGATTTGAATAAGTCTTTGTTGGATTGGCTCCAGGATGTTAAGGATAAGAACTCGGGTGAGTTTCTACTTGGGAAATTAGCGAAATTGAGGATGAGATTCGTGGTTGCTTTGATTCAATCTTGGGATGATTCCCAAGATGAACCCTTTTTAGGAAAGCCAATGACAGAACCCGCTCAGGCACCTGTTGGGGGGGCACGTGTTATGACCAGATTGAATTAAAGCGACCAATTAAGGAAGATCTGATTTCTTCACCTGAGATCCCTAAGCCGGGTTACGAGGAAACGTATGTCTCCTGGGAACAAAAAGTGACAACTGATTTTGAGACATACATTGATACGGATCCTGATTTCTTTGGTGAAGATTCAAGTTGCGAAGTCTCACACGAGTTTTCTGAACACGATTTCTGTGAGACGATTGGGCTTGAGGAATCTGATAGATCATTTGATAGCCCAATAACTGAGGAAACTGATATTATTAGGGTACACATTACGGATCCAAAATCGCATTTTCTGGAGGAATCAATTTAATGCCCTGATTATCAGTTACACCCAGTTGAGCTTATCGATAATTCTGTTTCTGAGATAATTAGACCCAAGTCAATTCTGATTCTGCCACATCATTTAGACTTGGAGATTTCAGACGGGGTGATTAACATGCAAGAGGTCTCGGAATTTAACATTCGGAATGAGGAGGGTAAGAGCTGGGAAGTTCTTATTTGGGAATTTAATTTTAGAGGAAATGGAAGATTGAGTCGAAGGGTTCCTTTTAAGCTGAAACCATCAAATCAAAACCCTTACGACATTTGTTTTGAGGATGTCAAACTCAAGCACACATTCAACGATTATCCTTTTGAGCTTCAATTCTCTGTAACCCGACTTTTTGGTCTTGGGTTGCATCCTCATAAATCGCAAGCCCGACCCCGCTTGCATTCTGATTTTAGGTTTTGGATAATTTTTATCCAGAACCTAAGATATTCTCGATTATGGGGAATGGGTCTGCACCACAATCTGGTCCACATCTGTGGACTGCTGTTGATAGGTCAGAGGATTCTTCTGTTTATTTTAATTCTGACCTGCACTTGTGAATTCTTCATTTCTTTTCTTTGTATAGTGTGCCTAGCTGAAGGCACTAAACTCTGCACATATACAGTTCTTTTTAGTTTTCATCTCAGAGCAGACCTGACATTCATGCAATTTAGGTGCTTTCTTCGCTTTTCCACTTTATTTTATGTCTTTTTAATACAATGAGGACATTGCATTAGATAGGCATGGGGGGTGGATATTTATCTCTGAATTCATTCGTCAGCTCTGTAGATTTGTTTTATTTTCTTTTATATAAAAAAAAAATTTAGAATTAGGAAAGAGAATTTGGGTTTAAAAAATTTTTCAATCTTAGGAAATACTACATTAAGATCTGAACACAAAGACCCTTTAGGTCTTTGGACTTAATTAGCCTGTGTATCCACTAAAATGTGGATTTATTTTTTGAGTTCTCGCCAACCTGAATTTTATTTTAATTGGAGTAAATAAATTTTGGGTGATAAGTACACGACTTATCAACCTACCCTCTGATTTGAGGGAATTTTGAGTCTTAAGCATCTACACACTTTCTTTGCACTGACTCGTTATTCGACGATTTTAACGGAAATTGGCTAGCTAATGAACCTTCTAGGGTGATATAGCTGGCAAGTTATCATGGGTAACAACCCATAGGTAGGTTGTCCAGAGCCCAGTCACTGGACCTTTATCTTTTTGCTGCCTTTAAGTAAATCTTAGATTAGGGAAGCCACCTACTTAAAAAAAAAAAAATCAAAAAGAAAAGGAGAACAGAACAAAAAGAAATAAGTCACACTTCGTCGCACGAGTATGGCTGGCAAGTTGTCAGTGGTAACAGCTCATCGACCGGTTGTCCAGAACCCAGCTTAGTAAATGTACAAAAAATTCCCAAAACACTTAGGAAGAAGCGGAGAAGTAGAATAAACCGGGGAGATATACACTGGATTCACCCTTGCGTTGACCCCGTAAAAAATAAAAAGTTGGGAGAAAGCTATCGGTTGTAAAGATACACCTTTAGGCAGAATTCTTGTTAGGTCACCTAGAGGCGTAGAAATCCGAAGTCCGTTTTATTTGCCGGTCAACGAGTCTATCACAATCACAATAAGATGCTTAAAGCTTAGGGTTCTCATCAAATCTTGGGTGAGTTGAATGGCTGTAGAAAGCCACTCTTAAACCCTAAAATTTGAAAATCCAAAAAAATTAGAAAAGAGTAAAAAGAGATAAAGAATTTTTCTTTGAATAAGGCGAGGGCTTGAGGCGGTCTGCATTTTGGCTGATACCCGGGCACTGTTGTGTCTTTGAAAGTTCAGTTCCTAAGTAGACAATTTCTTAATATTTGAAAATAACTCAGGTCCAAATAATCCAACCTAATTCTTTTATAAATAGTATATAGTTTTTGCTAGGGACTAGCAAAAGATTGGCATGGGGGTATGATGTAAACACATTTACACTACTTAAGATGTCTATTTATGCATGTTCTTAAGCATAGGATTGCATTTCATGATATAAATATTGCATAACATGCATCATCTTGCATTTAGAGTAGTTTGAATAAAATGGAGGATAATTGTCTCCTTTTATGTGCTTGGACAAGGCAAACATTTCATCGGAGCCTCGAATCAAAGATCCAACCGTATGAATGTGATCAGGGCGACGATTGGAGTTCAATGACTCCAAGATCGCCCTAATCAGGCATCCGTAGCATCAGATAGTGACCGGGGAACCCTAGAAGATCAAGGGCCAGGATGGTGTAAATCCACTCTTCAAATGACAAACCCGACCGCACGGATGAATTCGGATCGACGATTGCAGCCCAACGACGCAAAAATCAAGTCAATCCGACATCCGTGGCACCATCTACAACGTCCAGAAGATGGACGGCCAAGATGGTGCCACGTGGCGCCATCCCAGCCGCCCAAACGGCCGCATGCAATCTCTGAAGACCTCGCACCTGCTCCCTCTCCGCCGTTGGATCCTGATCCAACGGCTGTGGTCAGCCGCGCCTAAAAGCGCCCGCCCGACCATCCGCGCCTCGTAGCGCAGCGGTCGAGCGCGCTTGCGCGAGCTGCGGGTGCAGGTTCGAACCGCAGCGAAGAGGAGGAAGGCGCGGGTGATGGCGGGCGTTGGATCGTCATCGGACGGCCGTTTGCGCTCAATTGAGATCACGCGCGATTGAATGTGTGGCATCACGCGGCATCGCACGCACCGGGCGGGCGCGCAGCAGCGGGCAGAGATGAGTCTTAA
Organism: Thalassia testudinum; assembly: GCA_037157565.1. Lineage (NCBI taxonomy): Eukaryota > Viridiplantae > Streptophyta > Magnoliopsida > Alismatales > Hydrocharitaceae > Thalassia > Thalassia testudinum. Next base: position 30,004,455 of record JAZHRO010000013.1, read on the forward strand.
GCCATCCGATCTCGCGATCGGACGGCTGAGATCTGATGAACGTGTGTAGGCGTTGGAGAAGAGTGCAGCTGAGGAGGCGCGCATGGGCGCAGGAGCTACGCCCACGTTGGGGGCTTTAGTGACGGATTTATCCGTCACTAAAGACCCCTCATTTATTATTTTAAAGATGTGATGACCATTTTGCCCCCACTCCTTGCAACTATAAAAGGAGACCCCCTCCATACGAAATTTTCATCCCTTCCTTCTCTACTCTACCTCTCCAAACCTCAAGAGAAGCTTGTCCCACACGCGGGATGCTTCTCGCGGGATAAAGTCCAAATTTTCGTCCCCCTTCGGAAGTGGATCCCGCGACGACGACGGCGTGCTGCTCCGTTCCCGTTCTTCTGCTTCGTCCTGCTTCGTCCTCCTTCGTCCAGACGTCGTCCCATCCGGCTCGTCCTCCAAGCGACTGTCGAGGAGGATTTCTCTCTCCCTATTTTTTTTACTGCTTTCTAGTATAGATTTAATGCTTTCTAGAGTAGTTCTGCTCGTCCTCCAAGAGATCGTCGAGGAGGACATTTCTCCCTCCATTCTTTTAATGCTTTCTAGAGTAAATTTATCACTTTCTAGTGCAATTGTGTTATGCTTTCTAGTTGTAATGAACAATCTCTTTAATGATAAATTCTTTGTTTATTCTACATCTCATTCTGATTCTATGTGTAATATTCTCTCTCTCTCTCTTACCCTCTCTCTCTCTTCTATTTATTGTAAATAATTAGATAGTTTTAAATTGAATTACTTCGTGACAAATAAAAAGAAACATGTAGTTTTTAAATCAAACGTCCTCCTCCCTGTGTTCGACCCGGAATTTTCATTTCGGTATAAATTTTATTTGTTGAACACGAATTCTTCGCTTTCAAACTACAACGACATGTTTTCCAAAACCTAACACGTTAGCGTAGCAATTCACAGTTCAACACCCTTCCCCGCGTCTCTCTTTCTCTCTGAATCTCTCTTAGGAATGCTCTCCCAGAGTCGGGTAATCAGGTTCGAGTAGCGCGCCCGGGACCAGGCCCATCGGCGTGCGGTGGTGGGCGAGGAGTGCTTGGTCGGGTAGTCGGATCCGGCCCAGACCCGCGGGGCGTGAGCGTGGGTGAGCGAGCGCGTGGTGCGCTGCGTGCGTGTGAGGGTCTTGACCCCTGTGTATCGAAGGCAAACAACCCGATACACTTTTTGAATTTAAGTGTGGGTGCGTGGCCGCACACTTACGAGGTGGGACTAAAGTCCCACCTCTAGATTGTGCACCCGCAGTTGAGGAAGCCGCTGCCAATTGGGGTAGCTGTGAGGCTCGCAACCCAAATTGCAATCCTGGGCGCCTTCGCGGAATCAGTCTACGCTGCCTGGTGTGCGTGCCTGGGCTGGAGATGGCCTGGAGCTGCGAGCGAAGGAGCTGTAGCAGCTCAACAATGGCGGCGAGGGGGCACTGACCTGAGTACGCAATGACGGCCTCTCGGCCACATCAGATTACGTGGGAAGCTTCACCGGAGTGTGGGGGTCGGCGTGGCGCGAGAGTGCCTGTGGCGGTGGACCTATGTCAGACTGTGTGCGCGGAAATAGGTTTGTTTGGGGGGGTGGTTGGGCGGTGAGTGGAGGTGTATGGAGTGGGGGAAATGGTTGAGTGGAGTGAGGGGGAGCTTCTAGGCTTGTCGGAGAGGGGTGAGGTGGTCTGTGGAAGTGGAATGGCCTCGCCGGAGAAGGTGATCGGAGATGGAGCAGATGGAGGTGGAAGTGGCGGTTGGTGGATTAAAAGGGTAAATCAGGAAGGGGAAAATGTAAGGGAGAGAGAGAGGAAGATTTCTACCTACTTAATCGACGAAGGGGGAGAGGGAAGCATCCGGCTCGTGCCTGCCGGAGCTGAGGACGAAGATGCCCAGGAGGAGATTATCGGCGACGAGGAGGCGGTCTGAGGGCGCCAGCTGGTACGGCCTGGCGCGGATGACGGGGCAGAGTAGACTCTGCTGCAGGTAGGGCAGCAGAGCGACGGGGACTAGGAGGAAAAGATTGCTGGAAGCTCGGGTGTTCTGACCGGAGAGGGAAGGGATGAAAAGTAGGGTTTCTCTCGGCCATAAGAAGCTTGAAGGAGACGGCAGACCTTGCCGCTCCTTATAAAGGCCTTGGCGAGGAGAGGGGATCGAGGAGGCGACGTGCCTAGCTCGCCGGAGAGTGGCCGGAAAGGAAACCCATGCCTTTCGTGTGTTCGCACGAGAGGCATGGTCGGTTGCAGAGGTCAGGGGAGGGTCCCTGCGACAGAGGACGACGCAGGGAACCCCCCGTCTGTTCCTGAGGACGGCCGCCTTGCCCTGCGCGGCGCCATCCTCCACGCAAGGTCGCCGGAAGTATGACGCTGCGCAGAAATGGTAGGGGGGACCATTTTGCAAAGAATGACGAGAAGTTAGGGGGCTGAACGCAAGGGTTTCAGAAGATAAGGGTCAAAAAGTAAATTAAGAGGACCAAATTGTAAAGTCGGTTAAGATGGTCTTTTCTTAGGCCCAAATTTTTATACCAGACTAATTTGAACCAAAGGATTTTAATGGTGAAATTTTATTTTAGGTTGGACCATGTTTGAACGATCAATTTGCGTAAAAACCCAAATTAAGTCATTAATTGGGCATGGTTCTCATTTTAGGTCAAAATAGGTTGCAAAGGTCAAATTGAAGGTTCTAAACCCTAGGGAATATTTTTCTATAAATTTTAGAGGGCTTAGTTGATTTTTATCTTACCTCGAACCTCGTGAATTAAAGTGGGTTTGTTTTAGGGTTACAGAATGTCATTTAATTCCTAGAAGTTGCTATAACCCTTTTCAGATCAGATCATCCCACTTCCCTATTTATTAAGCTCGTTTGACCTGTGTTTGGATCCTTAATTACCCTGTTTGCACACTACCTTGGTGAAATTACAGTTTTACCCTTTATGATTTGTTTTATTCTCTAACTCAGAATTCTCTGAGTTAATCCTCTCTTTAGGTTTTGTAGGAGCTTTTTCACACTCATTTAGATTAAATTGTGCTAGTTAGGGTTCATGATGAGGTTCTCATCAAAAAGCACTAATCAAAATTGATGAAAAAAAGTTTTCATGGTCTAGAACAGAGGTTAAAACCTTAAAATTTTGCTAAGGGACTAGCATAAATTAGGCGTGGGGGTATGATGAAAACCTCATCATAAACCCTAACTAGCACATTTTGACCAAAATAAATGTGCAAAAGCTCCTACAAAACCTAAGGGGAAGCCTAGATCAGAAAATTATAAATTTGAGTATGAAATAATTCACAAGGGGTAAAACTGTAATTTTACCAATGCAGTACATCAACGGGAAGTCTAAGGGTCTAGACAAAGGTCAAGTAAACCTAAGAAGCAAGAAAGTGGGATGATTTGATCTAAAAAGGGTTATAGCGACATTTAGCATTTAAATGCCATTCTACAACCCAAAAACAAACCCACTTTAATTCATGAAGTTCTAGACAAGGTAAATCAATTAAACCCTCTAAAATTAATGAAAAAACATTCCCTAGGGTTTACAACCTTCAATTTTTCCATTGGAACCTATCTTGACCTAGATTGAGAGCCATACCCAATTTTTGACATAATCTGGGTCTTTATGCAATTTGATCATTCAGACGTGGTCAAACCTAAAATCCAACTTCACCATTGGATTCCTTAGGTCAAAATTAGAGTTATATCAAAATTTGGTCCTAGGGAAAGTTTTCCTTGACCCACTTTACAAATTGGTCCTCAGTAATTACTTTCTAACCTTTAACTTTTTGAACTTTTACATTTACCCCCTCAACTTTCCCTTCGTTTTCTTCAGACTGGTCCCTCTGCCACCCGCAGCAGCAGGCCATACCTCCGGCGACTTTGCGCGGAGGATGGTGCCGCGCAGGGTATGGGAGCTGGCCCCAGAAACGAGAGGAGGGTCCCTTGCGTTGTCCTCTTCTGCATGGACCTCCTCCCATGTCCTGCCAACACCCATACTTCTCGTGCGAACATGCGAGAAGTATGGGTCTCTTTTCCGGACACGTCTCCAGCGACCTGGCCATGCCTCCTCCTTGTGTTTCCTTCCCTACCAGCACCTATTTAAGGAGCAGCAGGGGCTGCCGCTTTGGTTAAGCTTGATTTGGCTTGAGATTTCCCCTAAATTTCTTCTCTTCTCCTCCGGCCAGGTGACCAGCAAGCTCCGGCGACTTTTGCTCCTTCCCATCGCTCTGCCATAATACCAGTGGCAGAGCTGTCTTCACCTCCTTCCTCCGCGTTGTGCAACACCCACACGCATGCCTCCAGCCCCGTCGTCGTCGCCGCTCTCCCTCCACTGGTTCCTTCGTCTCCGGCGATGGCAGCTACGCGCCGCTCGCCATCTCTCCCCCTTCGTCCACTTAAACAGGTTAGAAACACTCCTCTCTATCCCCTCTTAAATTCCCCTCAATTTATTTCACGAATTATCCTTCGACTGCCACTGTCCACCATCGCCATCTCCACCTCCGGCCAGATCTCCGACGAGGTGCTCCCATCATTCCACTCACCCATCCACCTCGCCAAACACCCCAGAAGCTCCGCCACCTCCCACTGATTATCCTCCGCACCTTCACCAATTGCCACTCACACTGCACACCTCCACCAACCTAACCCACCATCACAGCTGCAGTGCAACCTAGGCATGCACGCCTAGGTCGCCTTACAGCCAGCCAACCCTCGTCTCACCTTCGCTGTGATACGACGAAGGTTTTTCTCTAGTCTGACAGGGTTGCAAGGCCGTATTGCTGATTTTAGGTCTCGAGCGTTCACCGCCATTACTGCCGAGCTTGGAGCAAGCTTGCTAGCAGCTTCAGGCCTCTACAGTCCCAGGTGGGAGTCCCAAGACGCGCGGAAGAGACTCACGCACGATCCCAGGTCTCTAATCAAAGGCGCAAGCCTCGCATGTCGCTGCAATCGCAAGGATTCCTGCTGCTGGCGAAGGTGCGAAATTTAGGTGGGACATTTAGTCCCACCTCGGAAATCCTTGAAGCGCCACAGTCGAATAAATTGAAAAAGTGCATTTGCTTTATCGCATTCGATACACTGGGGTCAGGTCCCTCGCCTATGCACGTGCAGTGTGCCACACGCTAGCGCATGCCCTTGCCCGCGTTCACGCCCCACGAGCCTGGGTCCAAACCCAATTACCCAACCAAGCACTCCTCACGCACCTCCCACGCCGATGCGCCTGGTCCCGGGTGCGTTACCTGACCCGCTTACCTGGTTAAGGCTCTGGGAGCGAACCTTGGAGTGAATTTGAAAGAGAGAGAGAGGCGTGGGGCGGGTAGGGGTTGGGTTTTGCCTAACCTTGTAATGTGCAGGGAAGCAGGAGAAGAAGAAAGGAGGAGGAGCGGCTGAGGACATAGCCGCACAAAGCAGCAGAAGCTGAAGAAGGAGGAGGAGGGAACGCAGTAGAGAGAAGAAGAAGAGACACAGCTGAAGAGAAGAGAAGGAGAAGCAGCCAAGAGCTGCAACAGAAGAAGGATCTGAAGAAGAAAGCCAATGGAAAAGAGAAGAAAAATAGGGAACAACATCATTTAAAATGCAACTTGAGTTTTACAGATACAACAATAGCTAAATGCTTAAACAAAAGTAAAGTTAGAGTAAAGGGAGAGAGAGAGGGGAGAGGGCGAGGCAGCCACGGCGGTGGAGGAGGGCTCCGTCGGTGGTTCGTCAACTCCAGCAAGTACAAAGTGTGCTAAGGGAAGCTAGGAGTAGGTGTTGATCGCGCTTGATCGGGTTTTTAAAGGATGTCACGTTGTGGTATAGTCGAAAAAGCGTTCAAAACAAATAAAGATTTTATTACTCGAAAACTGGAGTATCTGAGGTCGAACACAGGGAGCAATTGGAATTTACTATTAGTCTCAATGTAATTGAACATTTTAATTTACTCAAAACTTTAATTCAAATGCGTTTAAAAATAATTCAAGCAAAAGAGTAAAATTGGATGTCTGATCACAAGATCAGACGTCTTAAAAGTGTTTTCCCTTCTTTGATTCTTCTTCTTCTTCTTCTGATCTTGCTTTATTTCTTCTGCAGTCTTCACTTTACTTCTCTCTCTTCTGTCTTCTTCTTCTTCCTTGGTCTTCTGTCTTGGCCTTTCTTCTTTTGCGAAGGCTTCTTCTTTCTTGGTCTTCTTCCTGCCTTTGCCAGCCTCTTCTTCAGAGTTTCTTCTTCTGCTCCTCCTTCCTGCGGCTGAGCTTCTCTTCAGTGCTCGACCTGCCTGTACACAACACAGCCAAGGCAAAACCTACCCTTCTGCCCACACCCGCGCGTTTATCTCTCTCTCTGTAAACCACCCTCAGGATGCTCTCCCAGAGCCGGTAACGGGTCGGATCGCGTACCGTGACCAGGCGCACCGGCGTGAGGGTGGTGCGCGAGGTGTGCTCAGGGAAGGGGTCGGGTCGGAGCGCGCCACAACCGTGTGGTGAAATCGCGGACGCGGCGGTGTGAGATGGGTAAAGGAACCTCACCCCAAGTGCGTTCAGAGGCACTCAAGCAATATCACAAAAACTATTTAAACCATGCCAGTGCCTTGTAAGTTACCGATGTGGGACTAATTTCTCCCCCTCTACGTCGCGCGTGCCCGCAGAACTCTATCCTTCAATTGCCACAGCTGCGGACGTCGCAGCATCTCTTGCTTGGTCAGATAGCTTCGCAGTGCTTCCCCGAGTGAGCTGCACCTGAAGCCTTGCGGTCCTGAAGCCTAGAGTGAGCTTGGAGCTTCTTCGAGTCGCCGTCAATGGTGGCAGGGGCTGGGAACCTGTCAGACACGAAACGAGCCTCGCGGCCTAATCAGATCACCGGGGAACCTTTGCCTTGTCACGGTGAAGGTGAAGAGTAAGGTGACAGGCCGCTGGGTGGACTAGGCGTGCGTGCCTAGGTCGTCCTGTGGCCGGATGGATGGGTGAGTTCGGGGGTGCGTTGTGGAGGTGTAGCGTGGCAGTGGAGGGGCAGAGTGTGTTCAGTGTGGTGAGGCGGAACTTTTGTGATGGTCGGCGAGTCGTATGGAGTTGCGGAGTGACGGGGGTGACTCGCCGGAGGGTTTCTGGAGGGATGGAAGATGACGGTGGTCAGGCGTGGTCGAGGGGTAATCAAATGAAATGCCGTGGGGAAAAGAAAGAGGGGAAGATAGGGAGTAATTCTAACCTAATTGCAGGGACGAAGGGGACGGAGAGGCGGGCAGCCATACTTGCTGTCGCCGGAGAAGAAGATGCCCAGTGGAGGGAGACGGCGGCGACGACGGGGCTAGGGCAGCGTGCGCGGGTATTGCGCGACGCGGAGGAGAATAAGGAAGAAGTCTCTGCCACTGGTTTTGTGGCAGAGCGAAGAGGAAAGGAAAGAAAGCTCGCCGGAGGTCGCTGGGTACCCTGGCCGGGAGGGAAGAGACGAATTGGAGGTGAAACCCCAGCCAGGTCGAGTTGAAAATGAGCGGTCGGGTTTGGGGGTTCTTTTATAGGCATTGGGCAGTGCGTTCAGAGCTTGGAGGGCACGCATTTGTCTCCGATGGCTCGCCGAAGAAGGAAAGTGGGTGGATACCCAAATCCCTCGTGCGTTCGCATGAGAGATTGAGATCAAATCAGGGATCATGACTGGCCTCAGATGGAAGGGAATTCCTCAGAAAATCTCCCTTCCAATTCTGGGAGGGGATCTCTGAGGGATGTGAGATTATTCCCTCTCTAATCCTCGCCGGAGAAGGATTCTGCCCCAATAATAGCGGAAGGACTTGATTGCAAGGTTGGCGAGGAAGTTAGGGGGCTCTCTGCAATGATTTTCAAAAGTTAGGGACCAAAATGTGATTTGGGCATACTAAATTGCAAAGTAGGTCAAGATGACCTCCCCTTAGGTCCAAATTTTGGTACAAACCTAATTTGGACCTAAGGAATCCAATGGTGAGGTTGGATTTTAGGTTTGACCACGTTTGACTGGATATTTTACGTAAAAACCCAAATTAGGTTAATTGATGAGCTCAGACCCTAATCTAGGTCAAACTGGGTTCCAAAGG